>CM062353.1:35735212-45735212 GCA_031216105.1 Dalbergia cultrata | reverse complement strand
GCCTAAATGGGTGGGCCCCCCTCGTTTGACACCCCTAACCATATCTATCCAAATCCAAATTTGTGTAAGTTTCAATTTACATGGCAAAAACAAAAAAATTAAAAACAAAAAAAAAAAACACTAGGTGAGGACCGGCCTATGAGGCGGTGGACTTGCGGTGTAGATGTAGGTCTCCAAAATGAGTCCATTTATTTTGTGGATCAACTTGGTCGAATCCGTTTGAATATGCTCCACCACTAATAGGGCTACACGAATCGGACTGACCTGCATATCCACTAGTAGTCATCTAGAGAGCACTTTGAGGACATTGAAAAATAGATCCGAAATGCCAAAGTAAAGGTGACCAAGAAGGCAAGAACTCGGTCCTAGGAACAGTGATGGATGGACCTTCTGAACCTTGAAACAGGACAAACAAATCCAGAATGCCAAAGAAAAGATCGCGTACAACCAAATATATGGGAACAGTGATAGATGGACCTTCTCAACTTCGAGTAGACCAAGAGGATGCCAATAAATCAAATGGGGCCTAGGTGATTCAAACAACAAAAGGGAAGGTGGTAGCAGAAATTGTTGATCTCAAGTTGATACCACCGTACCACAGCTTGGACACAATGATTTTCTATTGTGTTGGCATCCATATTGCTATTGCTTTTTGAACTGCAGCTTCTATGCATTAATTTTCTTTTTACATATAATTTTGTTTGTTGACATTATTGCTTTCAAAATTTACAAAATCATAAGTATTCATGTTGGTGTTGGCAGGGGGCTTGTAAATGACACATACAAGATGGACCTAATTCTTGTACATCCTCCACACCTGATTGCTTTAGCTTGCATATACATTGCTAGTGTGCTCAGGGAGAAAGATACCACTGCTTGGTTTGAAGAACTTCGTGTTGATATGAACGTGGTTAGTATTCAGCTGTATTTCTAAGTGCTTGTTGCATCTTAACTGTGTTTATCTTTCTATGCTTCAAGCACTCATTTTACTGTTTTCTTTTTTCAATATTTCTTGATAAATTTGATAATGACTATGATTTGCTATCTGAAACTTGAAAGATGATAGCCTACTATGGATAACATGAAAGGCGGCCCTTAGACAGGATTAAATGAACAAAATCATAAAATCAGAATGATGGGAACTCGAATTTTATTAAAGAATGTGGGATCAGTTCCACTGAATTACAAGAGAATTCTGTCATTCTCACCATAAGTAATAAATAGAAAATGCAGCAAACAAGAAAATGGTAGAAACCATAGAACTTCGATGATCTGCTCCTCACTTCCTGCCCACAGGCCCCAACATCCTCCCCAACTTACTTGATGCCCTCTCCCCATCTCCTCAATCATAAATATTTACCTCATCATCAAGGTGAAGGCTTAGAAATGTCCCTGTGATGGCTAAAATTAAACTTATGCTGAGGTCCCACAACTTGGAATGGAATGACACATACTGCAAAATGGGTGATGTACTGGTATCATGTTCCCATCACATACTAATACTCATTATACTCTCTCTTTAGATAGATTTTTGTCATCTTTAAAGTCTTGTTATTTAAAAAATTTAAACATTAAGATTCAAATGTGATAGGTATCAAGCCATAGGAGATAGACATAGATAGAAAATGGTATAAGAATTCACTATAGAATATGAGTGTGTATTATGTGTGTAGTATGAACAAACAGAAAATGTAAAATGACTCAGAGTATTAGAGAGACTCTGAAACTCTCTCAGCTCAATCATCACTTCTCTGGTAACCTCCCTCATGATACCTCCCCTCTTTTATAAGCTATCCTGTCTATAACAAAATTTCCCCCCAATTCTCAATTCTCTCTGTGCCAACTCAGCAAGTTAGTTACAAAATTCACATTTCCCACATTGGCACCCACTTCACTCTTCTCATCACACACACACACACAAAAATTACAATTAAGTCTCCAATCTATATTTGTTTAGGCACGTAACAAAACGTTGTCATTATCAATTACTTTCCTCTAAGCATATTATCATTTTATTAATATTTTATTCAACATATATTGCTATACCCATATTTTGTCTTTTTATAAAATTATCATTTTTACATATCAAATCATATCAAATACTCGTATTTGTACTTGTGCAACATAGATCAAGATAGCTTCCACCTGATTCCCATTTCTTGAAGCATAATGAAAACGTTATGATTGGAGCAGAAGAGTTTCCAATCCCATTGAGCTTTAGCTCAATATTTTGTGTTAGGGAAAGGTTTGCGAATCCTAATAAAGTTTACAGAAGAAAGAAACATAGGGGCAGTCTAGGGAATGTTATACAAGCTGACTAGGCTAGTAGGAGAATATCTTGTGGACCCCTTTTACTGATTTTAGAGCATAACGGTTTTAGGAGGGTGGGGAGTGTGGTGAGGTCACGCGGGTTGTAAAGGAGAGGCAATATAAGTCTCCTGGGAGGGCAGAGGAAGGTAGGCATTCTGTTAGAAATTGGCTAGGAGCTATGAGCTGCTATAGTGCTCAAGGCCTCTCTCTCTTGCTTGTTCTTATTCTATCTTTCTGCTTTCTGACTTAATATCTGAGACTATACCTACATTGCATTTACATTATTTCTTGTGTGTGCTTCTAGTAATTGGTATCAGTCCTCTCATCTCTGGGAGTGGGTATACTCATTTCGCTGAAGCTGCTACATGGATGAACAGGTTGCTGAGCTGGGAAGAAGGATCGAGAGAGTAGTTCAGTTGCTGGAGAGGAAGGATAACATCCTTCATAGGTCCCGTGGTCGGTCTCCACCGCCACAACGCCAGTCGTTCCGGGTAAGCTTGGATGATCGTTGTAATGGGGGTCCGAGAGAGGGTCAACGAAGGCCACACTCACCTTCCTCCTCTCGACACGAGCGCCACAAGTCAAGGTCGAGAGATCGCGATGACCGGAGCTCCCCCCACTCCCATGTTGGTCATCGCCACTAGGAACGGCAACCGTGGCCACATCGATCACAGTACCGCTACACGGATAGCCCTCCTCCTCAGCCCTGCGAGTGTGATCGCAGAGTGGAACTCCCACTGCTTTCAGGTGACGACGTCTTGGGCTAGTTAATGAAGATTGAGCGCTATTTCCGTGTTAATGGGATCGAAGGGGATGAGAGATTTGAGGTTGTGGTTTTGGCGTTAGAAGGACTTGCTTTATCGTGGTACCAAGTCTGGGAAGATCAGACATAGTTTCCATCGTGGCGATCATTCAAGGACGGCACTACACGCCGTTTCCAGCTGGGATGCGTAAGGGACCCATATGGGCCTCTGTTACGCCTACAGTAAATGGGCTCGGTGCTGGAGTATATTGATGACTTTGAGCGAATTTCGGGCCCTATGCGTGACTTGGATCGGGAAGTTTTGAAAGGGATTTTTCTGAATGGGCTTTGAAGCAACTTAAGAGCCGAATTAAAGAGTTTGGATCTTGGAACGTTGGCTGAAATCAAAGATAGGGCCCTGTTACTGGAAGAAAGAAATAAAGAATGGAGGGCTAAGGGCATTGGGCCGATGGAGAGGAGTTTGGGTCAGCCCAATAAAGGCCAAATAAATCAGAAGTATGTTTCTCCTGGTGTCCACATACAGTGAACCAATGGGGGACGTGGGATGGGAACAAATATGGGGACACGTGGACTGGAGGAGGCAAGTGGAGGTACGGGACGACGCTTGTCACAAGAAGAACTCCAAGACAGGAGTCGCAAAGGCCTTTGTTTCAAATGTGGGGAACGCTGGGATAGGGAGCACGTGAGCAAACTGAAGCACTATCAACTAGTTCTTCTAGAAGGTCTTGAATATGAGGGACCCTAAGAAGAAGAGGAAGAGTTGAAGCAAGAGGAGGAAGCTGAGTTAGCGATGAAAGCCTTACATATAACGTTTAATAGCCTCCAAGGTTTCACCACCTTAAACAAGTCGTTCAAGGTATGTGGCATGATTGGAGGAACGGAGGTGATTATTTTAATTGACACGGGGGCAGAAGCAAATTTCATCCATGCCCCACTGGCGGAGCGCCTACAGCTACCCAAGAGAGGGATTTCGTTTATAGTGGAGATCGGAACGGGAGAGATAAGGCACGGGTATGGGCTATGCGAGGAGCTGGGAGTAGAAATTCAAGGTAATCATATATCTCAGCCTTTCTTTGTATTGGGGTTGGGAAGCGCTGACATGATTCTCGGGTACGGATGGGTAGCTAGTTTGGGGGATATAAGGGCGAACCTCCAAAGGCAATACATACAGTGGAAGGAAGGAGAATCATGGAAAAGTATTCAAGGGGAACCCTTTCTGAGCTCAGCCCTAGTATCATGGCGAGCAACCTTGAAGGCGCTAAAAGCGGAGGGAGAAGGATATGTAATCACTACTTGTGCAACGAGTGAGTACAAGGAGTAGGAGAGGGACACCAAGAAGATAGGTGACCAGATACAACAATTACTGCTGAAATATGATGACGTATGTAGACCCCCTGAAGGCTTACCTCCTCCAGGACCCTAGGACCATGCAATCATGCTGAAGGAAGGTGCAAATATACCAAATATTAGGCCCTACAGATACCCCTATTTCCAGAAAAACGAAATTGAGAAGATTGTGGGGGAGATGCTGTCTTCAGGAATTATCAGACCAAGTACCAGCCCCTATTCAAGCCCAGTGATATTGGTGAGAAAGAAGGATGGAGGATGGCGGTTCTACGTGGATTATAGAGTGCTGAACAAGGTAACCATTCTAGACAAATTCCCTATCCCAATCATAGATGAATTATTAGATGAATTAGGGGGGGCCAAGGTTTTTTCGAAGCTAGACTTAAAATCTGGGTATCACCAGATTAGAATGAAAGATACAGACATGGAGAAAACAACATTCAGAACCCATGAGGGACATTATGAGTTCTTGGTGATGCCGTTTGGGCTCACCAATGCCCCTTCAACGTTCTAATCCTTAATGAATACCGTTTTGAAACCCTTTCTAAGTTCTAAGACGTTTTGTCTTAGTGTTTTTGACGATATTCTCATCTATAGCAAATCGGAGGAGCACTAGGAACATGTAGAACAAGTGCTGAAGTTGCTGTGAGATAATAGTTCTTTTATCAATAAAAAGAAGTGTTCATTTGGCCAGGAGGAGATTGAGTATTTGGGCCACTTAATCTCAGGAGGGGGGGTGAAAGCTGACCTGAAAAAGATCAAAGTGATGCTGTCTTGGCCCATTCCAATAGATTTAAATGGGTTGCAGGGTTTCCTTGGCATAACAGGATACTATCGCAGGTTTGTAAGGAATTATGGAAGAATTGCTTGGCCTTTAACACAACTATTAAAGAAGGATAGTTTCCAGTGGGGAGCAGAGGCTCAGTTGGCCTTTGAGAAATTAAAGCAAGCAATGACTACAATTCCAGTGTTAACTATTCCGGATTTTGGGAAGACCTTTGTGATTGAGGCAGATGCCTTAGGGAAAGGTATTGGGGCTGTACTCATGCAAGATAGCAAGCTAGTTGCTTATATGAGCCAGAAACTTTCTGAAAGAGCCCAACAGAAATCAGTTTATGAGCGGGAACTTATGGCCATAGTAATGGCAATCCAGAAATGGAGGCACTACCTACTGGGCAGAAAATTCATCATCCATTCATACCAGAAGAGTCTGAAACGTCTGGCGGATCGTCAATTGATGGGGGAAGGTCAACAAAAATGGGTAGCTAAACTTTTGGGTTTTGATTTTGAGATTAGATATAAGGAGGGGAAAGAGAATGGGGCAGTAGATGCTCTCTCTAGGCGTACCAACTTTGAAGCCATTTCATCAGTGACATTCCAAGAATGGGAAGGGTTAGAGGAAGAAGTACAAGCAGATGAAAATCTGAAGAAAATTATACAAGGGTTAATTGAAGATGCCAAGGGTCCAGAGGGTTATGAACTATCCAGAGGGTTATGAACTAAGGCAGGGGAGACTTTAATACAAGGGGAGAATAGTGATTCCAAAAAATTCTCCCCGAATTCAAATAATCCTACAGGAGTTCCATGATTCAGTCCTTGGGGGGGGCATTCGGGCTTCTTTAGAACTTATAAACGTATCTCAGGACTAGTCTGGTGGGAAGGCATGAAGCACACCATTCAAAGGTACATTCAAGGGTGTGAAATCTGCAATAGGAACAAATATTTAACGCTGTCTCCAGGGGGTTTACTCCTACCATTGCTGATTCCATCAAGAGTCTGGGAGGATATTTCGATGGATTTCATCGGGGGGCTGCCAAAAAGCCAAGGTATGGATACTATTCTGGTCATAGTTGATAGACTTTCTAAATATGCTCATTTCCTGGGACTAAACCACCCATATACTGCTAAGTCTGTGGCTGACCTATTTAGTAAAGAGGTGATAAGGGTGCATGGTTTCCCGTCGTCTATTGTCACGGACAGGGATCGCATTTTTATGAGTAACTTATGGTCTGAGTTATTTAAACAGGCAGGGACAAAATTAAAATTCAGCTTGGCATACCACCCCCAGATGGATGGGCAGACAGAAGTTGTGAACAGGTGCTTAGAAACGTATCATAGATGTTTTGCGGGTGCAAAACCGAAGCAGTGGAGCAAATGGCTTTCATGGGCAGAATTGTGGTATAACACCACCTATCATGGTGTTGCCCGTAACTCCCCATTCAAGATTCTCTGTGGAAGGGAACCTCCAACACTCATAAAAGGGGATTCCTCGCCATCAATAGTAGAGGAGGTGAATCATATGATAGCCGAAAGAAACTCTATAATTAAAGAGTTGAAATGGTACTTGGATAGAGCTCAAGAAAAAATGAAGACCTGAGAAGAAAAGGAGGGACATAGAATTTGAAGTTGGAGAAAAAGTATTTCTAAAAATTCAACCATATAGGATGAAGACCCTAGCTAATCGAATTAATCAGAAACTTAGCCCCAGATACTACGGACCTTTTGAGATCATGGAACGAGTAGGGAAGGTCGCTTATAAACTGCTACTCCTTCTCGAATCACTGGTGCATCCAGTTTTTCGTGTGTCTTTGCTGAAAAAGTGTTTAACCCCTGAAGCCAAGTGCCAACCACTGCCACGGGGACTTAATGAAGAGTGGGAGTTGCAGGTGCAACCTGAAGCTATTTTAGCTACACGTGTAAATGACCAAGGAGAACAAGAAGTCCTAGTTCGATGGAAGAACCTTCCAGAGTTTGAAGACAGTTGGGAGGCTACAGCAGATATCATATTGAGTTTCCCCGAATTCCACCTTGAGGACAAGGTGGTAGTTCAAGAAGGGGGCATTGTTATGGAAAGGTTTGCTAATCCTATTAAAGTTTACAGAAGAAAGAAACATAGGGGCAGTCTAGGGAATGTTATACAAGCTGACTAGGCCAGTAGGAGAATATCTTGTGGACCCCTTTTACTGATTTTAGAGCATAACGGTTTTAGGAGGGTGGGGAGTGTGGTGTGGTCACGCGGGTTGTAAAGGAGTGGCAATATAAGTCTCCTGGGAGGGCAGAGGAAGGTAGGCATTCTGTTAAAAATTGGCTAGGAGCTGTGAGCTGTTATAGTGCTCAAGACCTCTCTCTCTTGTTTGTTCTTATTCTATCTTTCAGCTTTACAGCTTAATATACAGACTATACCTCTGTTGCATTTCTGTTATTTCTTGTGTGTGCTTCTATTATTTTGTTATTCATCTAAAGTTCTTTCATGAAACCAATAAATGTGGGTCAAGTTATAGTTGAGTCATTTTTATACCTTCATTCTTCAAAGCCCAAAAGAGGCATTTATGCATGGGTTGTGTTAGATATAAAATTATTTGTGTCTTTACCTATCAATTTAAGCTTTTGGGAGAGATGGTTCAGGACATTATGATATCAGAAATTCTATAATAAAGTGAGCTAGAGTTTTTTGACCCCAAAAAAAACAAGTGGCCTAAAGTTTGATCCTTGGCACCGCCATTCTTCTAAATAGGTAAGTTGAATTTTAGCACAAAGTTGTTATACTACATTTTAAGCTCCTCTTGTATGAGAGGGCATGCTAAGATATATTTATGTGCCTCTAACAAACAGATTATGCTTTTGGGAGAGATGGTTTGTCAGAACCTGTAATGGTATAGTATTTCTGGAAAACAATAGAATGTAGGTGCATGGTCAAGATAAATTTTGAATAGGTCAATCATTTTCCATTTTGAGGGTTTGGGGGTTGTTAGGAGTTGGTTGGGGAACATGGTGCTTGGCTTTTCCTATGGTCAACAATCATATAATCGTGTACTGCACTGGATTATTTGTTGATTTTGTGGTGGTTTGTTGAATATTCATGGTAGAATGACTGAATTTACTGTATTGGGTTGCATCTTTCTCTTGTGGAATATCCTTCTCCACATGAATTGGAATTGATATTTATAGATAGATGGTAGATTGGTATAGATATTAAGTGAGTTTGTCTTGAAATCGAGCTTTTTGCATGTTGTCCTTATGACTAAGCAATGGTTAGGCTTGGCAATCTGTTAGGAACCTGCATATTATTAGAGTGCCTGGAAGAAAGGGAAAATGAGGAAATAGACTTAAGAGAGAATGTGAGAGTATTGGAGGTGCACATTTTGTATGGGAGTGAGGCGAAAGGTTATATGTATGGCAGGGGTTGCATGAATGGTATAGGCTTAGGCTAGAAGAGTTTTGAGCTGCTATAGTGCTCAAGTTTCTCCTTCTTGTTGCATTTTACATTTCTCAGAGACTACTCTTAGTATTATTAGTATTTTCTTCGTTTCTTTTGCTATCTTTGTGTGGTATCTATCAATTGGCATTGAAGCAACTTTCTTGGAGTTGTGGGGGCCTTGTGTGGAAGTTGCCATGGAAAAGTGAATGGAGAACTTGGAGATGAAATGTGAGGAGTTGATCCGGTACTTGGGGGATCAAGGGCGAGATCGGCCCCGAGAGAGGACGCTGCCAAGGAGGACTCACAGCCCGGTGAATTCGAGTGACTAATGGATAGGGGGTTCCAGATGGGAAAGAGGATCATGACACTGCCCTTCTCATTGAAATAAGGCCTAGTAGTCTTGATAACAACATCGAGATGACAGGGACTCCCCCCATCCTGAGGACGTGGAGGTCATTTGCATCATTAGGATCTTGGGGTAGCAGGCTGCCAAACTCTTACTGAAATAGTCCACAACCATGCTGGCACACACAAGAAAGGAAGATGAAGCTCCAAGGATTAGATGGCCACGAGGCTCGCGTGGAGCAGGAAAAGCACAACGGTCGGGAGATTGCGATTGCAATGGGGTGTTGGGCTTTGAAAATGTTGGTCTGCTCACAGTCACCACTTGAACTGCTGAATCTGAAGTTGTCAGCTGTGGTGAAGAAAGTGGAGATGAAGGTGGTGAAGAAGGTCAAACCAATTGTTGTGAGAAACATGTTCCACCACCACCACCAAAATTGCCTGAGCAAGCTGATCCAAAGACAGTAGAGACAACGACAGTGGTGAGTGCCAATGCTAGAGGGAAGAAGAGGGGTGAGGAGTGTGTGGCTAAGGGGAAGAATGGGGTTCGTTGACATCATAAAATTTTCCAATTGAACCCCGCCCCCCCCCCCTAAAAAAAAAAAACCCAAACTACCAATTGCCAGAACTGCCGAATCCCAAAACGGTGCGACCTCGACCGAGGGAGTGTCGTCGGAGATGGAGGCTGTAAAACATGTCTCCTCCAGCTGCTATGTGAAGAGAGGGGAGGGAGGTACAGGTTGGGTAAGTGAGGATTTGGGTCAATGGGTCAAGGGCCCAAATTGGGTGAGCCCAAAATTAATTCCATAAAGATGTATTGGAACTTTCTGAAAATGGGCAGCATTTTAAGGGTAATGGGCCAGGCCCAATCCAACAAAGTTAATACAGTAAAGAAACAGGGAGAACTCTGAAACCAAGTTTCGGAGTTAATGGGTAAAAACAAAACATTTAGTGGCAATATGGCATTGGGAATTTATTTTCCTGAACAAGTGGGCCAAGCCACATTTGCACTGGCGGTTAGTAAGGAGGGGAGCAGTGTCTTGAAACTGGATCTGGCCTAATTTGTTACATGGAATACAAAATGTTTTTAATGAAATTTGGCCCAAAAGAACATGGGTGCACCAACAAAGGAGGAAAATGAAATAGGGGCAGAGATGACATTTCAGAAAGTTTGTGGTGTTGAACCTAACGGGCCAAGCCCAGATTAGAAGAGAGAAGAAGGGGCTTTATATGGGGACTGATTTTATTAGTTTAATGGGCGAAGCTCTATTACATGTAAGTGGAAAAACTCATCAGCTAGGTATCAATGAAAAGGCTTAGTCATGCCTATAACTGGGGGCATGGCTGGATGCTTGGCAGGGACGCCTATCTCTTCCAAATGCCATGGAGGCAGTATTGAAGTCAATTGGAGCCAAGGAAGAAACTCTTACAGACTTACAGTAGTCTCCTAGCATATTTTGAGCAAGGTTGTTATCATCTCCAGCAACGGCCCAAATCTATGGGACCACTGCACTGGAGGTGGAGGTACAAACAGAAAGGACAGAGATGGGGCCCGTAACACAAACCCTTACCAGCAGCTGCACAAGAAGGGAGGGGGAAAGGGCTAGGATGGTCTTTTTCTAAAATTTGGGGCTCTAAAAAGCCAACAGTTTTCTAGGAACAAGTGACATAGAGGGCTGGGACATGTCTTCTCAGGGCAGGTTTGAACAATAGAGGTGTCCAATGCAATTAGCAACGTCCAATACGGAAGCCATTTTCCTGCATCAATAACAGTAGCTGGTTGTACTAAAAGTGGTATTCACCTTTTGTTTATTGTGAGCCTAGTTAAATCCATTCATGACCTAACGAGCTCTAGCAATGGATTGTGTATGCTACTAAATTGTTCTGATATATGTTCAGATGATGGATTAGTATGATTGCACCTAAAGATGAAGGGAGTTTTTGCAGTGAGAGGAGATTACATAATCTCCCATGATTTCATTACTGTTAATCCTTTTTCCACTGCCTCAGATTGGTATCTGAAATTTCCATCATCCTACTATGATGGTTCTGTTCTTACAAAGGACGAATTTTCTGCATCCTACCATGATTGGTGTTTGAAAAAGATGAGAGCTTGAGGATTACAGTGATGGGAAGAAGATTGATCCCCCTCACAAGAAGTTAGAATTCCCTCCTATGCTTTGCTCCTTGCTGATTGTAGGGATTGCACAAAACAATAATGGCAGAGTTTATCTACCTGTGCAGTGGCTGAATGAGTTCCTGGATGATGGACAGCAGCATAGAGTAATTGATGATCAATGGATTAATAAATTCTCAAGGGTGAACATTAGAAGCTGGGCCAAAGAATTGGGACAGCAGGTTGGTAAAATAGCTTCATGGGAGAACTCTTCGGATAACTGATAACTGGGCAAAAGAGCATGATGAGTAGGTAGCGTTTGGTTTCTGTCCCGGGATAGAAAATGGAAAGACACTAGAGACACAAAACTGTTTGGTTGTAGAGACAGGAATAGGGCACAGAAAAATTGTCTCGGGACAAAAAATATAAAAAATTTCGATCCCTCCACTTTGGAGGAACAGTAGGAACAAGATACAAAAACAGAAATTTAATATTTTTTTCCTTTCAATAATATCCCTATATATATTTATCATTTTCCTATTTATCCTCACTACCATGGGTGGTGGTCTAGCAGTAGCCGGCGGCGATGGTGGTCCGGTGGGGTACATAATGTCTTTTATTATGTATTCGTTTTTGTTCTCATGTTTTCAAACAAGATATGGAGACAGTTGTCATGTCTTGTACTCCATAACCAAACACGAAACTGAGATAGTGTTTTTAATGTCTCAATTTCTATTGTTCTACTGTTTCTGTTTCCATTGTCTTGGATAGAAACCAAATGCTACCTAAATGAGCAAGTTGCTGTGGATACCATGTTGATTTGCCTTATGCAATTCACCTAGAGGCAGAGACTCTACAGGGATTGTACCATGTAAATGCCATTTCTATTGCAGGAAAACCGTGCAATGAGGAATAGAAAGCTTACAATGAAGATTGGTATCCCAAGATGGTTGTCAAACATGCTGGAGAAACAATCAAGCCAGAGAATTGTTGAGAATTATCTAACTCAGAAGTAGGGAATATTTTATTTAGAAGAAAGTGTGGTCTTGAAGAAATGGGACTCGGGTGTACACTACTACAGCAAGCATACTTTCGTCCTTCTTTTTCAAGATTTGGGACCCAAGAGGAAGTCTTCTTTTTTGGCAATTTCGTCTTGGTTTCCAAACTGTTACCCTTTTATATGCCAAGTTCTTTACACTGCTGGAGAAGAATCATCTAGTTCTCAAAGTCTTGGAGCTCCTGCACTGCTGCATATGTATCAATCGCACTTGCTCCTTGGGTTTTCTTCTGTTGAGGTTGCTCCTAAAGCTACCATGGATAGCTAGACCCTATATGCATTGTTCAACCATGCAGAATCTATGGTTAAAGTTCATTAGCTCCACCTTCACCTTGAAGACAAGGTGGAAGTTTTTGTTTTCTGGGAGAGAGAAGGGGGGGAAAATGAGAAAAGAAGAGAGAAGAAAGAAGGAGGGGGGGGGGGGGATATTGTTAGGTACCTGCATATATTCAAGTGCATGGAAGAAAGGACAAATCAGGAGATAGACTCAGAGCGAATGTTAGAGTAGTGGAGCTGCACATTTTGTAATCAACTCTGCTGCGTTGGCATATGGAGTGAGGTGAAAGGTTATATGTATGGGAGGGGGTGCATGAACGGTAGGCAAGTTTTGGGCATAGGCTTAGGCTTAAGAGAGTTTTCAGCTGCTATAGTGGTCAAGTTTCTCCTTCTTGTTCCTGCATTTTACATTTCTCGGATACTACTCTTAGCACTATTAGTATATTGTTCATTTTTGTTGCTATCTTTGTGTGGTATCTATCACAATCTCTCCCCGGACTACGGACGCACAATCCACTCCACCGTGGGGCGAGTGCCCCTAACCCAAATAAACATTATACTTGGCTAACACTTCCTTGAACTTATTTCTCTTGTGGTCTGTAGTACGTAGTAACACAGCATGCTATACCAAATACCAAGTACAATCTATTATATACAATTGTCCTGATGGAGATTGAAAATGAATTATTGGCTTCGGCTGTCCCACCTGCTTATAATCACTTAATTGCAAGTGTCCTGGATAAAATGCATCGGCATTCTTCTTGTTCGTGGAATAAAGTAAAAATTCGCTGTCTTAGGTAATTGTTTGTTATTTTTGACAGGTTAAAAATATATCAATGGAGATACTTGATTTTTATGAAAGCCATAGAATGTTCACCGAAGACAGAATCAATGCTGCTCTTCAGAAGCTAACATTGAGGCCCAAAAATGAGCCAGGGCTGAATATGTGAAATGGAATAAATGCTGGAGTGGTTGGTCTGAATTCTTGATCAGTGCATGATTATAAAATGGCCTACTCGTCAGCCTGTTGATGATATGTTCGACCGGGAGAACGGTTTCTAAATATTACGTGTACTAAATGGCTTGTAATTTGCAATCAATTCAAGCATCCTGTTAGATCCAAAAGGAAGAGCAACGAAAGGTGATTATTGGCAAGAACCAACAAAGACTTCCATTTGGTTCAAATAGTCTTGTTTTATCTAGTATTGTGTCATAAATAGCGATAGTTGATCTATCAAAAAACATAAATAGCCGTAGTTGACTGAATAGCCAACAACTTTTCTTTCCACTGCTTAAATTTAAGAGATATGACCTGATTTCTATAGTTAAATTTCTTATTTGTAACCGGTGTTTTATAATGAAGAAAAAAAGTTTAGAGGTTCATGCATAGTAATTTAGATAATTGATGCGTATTATGTGGATATTTAGGAGGATCGGGTTATTAAATTATTCAAACACCCTCATGCCAAAAAATGTGTTGGGGCTAATTTGTAACTTCAATAAAAGATAAAAGTGCTAAGTGTGTCAAATCTTGTGAATCGTCTTATCTTAAAACAAATTTGTTAGTTGATTACAAGGATCAAATGATTATTTCAAAGAAGGTGCTCGGCTCTTTGGATTATGGGTTGCTAAAGTACTAAAGATAAATTTTTGGCTCACAAATTGATTAAACTAGGATAAGAGAGCAAAAGATAATTGGGCAACTTAATTGATACATTTAAAAGAAGTATTTCAAAAGAACTTGCCAAATTACAAGTAAAATGGCAACCAAGAATTGTCGAGGAACAAATTCAAGTTGTAACAAAGGCTATGACTCCAAGTAAATGCTGAAGATCAAGGTACAATTCAAAGGTAAATTTGTTGTTCTGGTCGAGGACCTCTGCAAATGATAAAACTTGTTCTATTTATAGACTTTTCTATACCCATGGGCATGATCGTTTTTTATTTTAAAACTTTCTTCTAGCTTCTAGTTGCACTCTTCGTCATACACAACTTAATTTTCTCTTCAGCTAGTTTTACCTCATTGGCTATGATATGTATCTCGGCAGACTACTTTTGTCCGCTAAGTTTAGCTGAGTACCACAGTAAAAATTATTTTGTTCCTAACAAAACATCCATGATAGTGAAAATTATTTTTTTGCTGACAAAACATCTATGAGGTGTCTTTTATCTTTGCATAAGATTTTGAGGTGCATACGTTTGAGATGTAGATTACGAGGGTGACTGAGGATTAACAAACTCGAGAGTTTAAGTAAATTTGTAAATGCATGACAAACTCTAATCGTAAACTGGACTTGTACACTGGTAGAGTTTACATATTTAAAAATTATTAATTAAAAAATATATCTTAGTAATTAAGTATATTAAAATATAAAATTTTTATTAATGTTGAATAATTTTAACCTTATAACAATATAAATGAAAGAAATATCATCAAATATATCTAAATACATGTCTTAATTTGTATGACATACTTTACCTCATACACATTATTTTGTAGTTAACAAAACGTACTCAAATAGTAACAAATAGACAAAATAAGCTAAATAATCAATAAATATTGCATACGATAAATATCTGGATAACACAATCAACCATAAATGGACTCATAAACTCGTATTCGAATCAACAGTTTACCAATTTTGTTATAATGTACTTAAACTTGCACGATTTTGATAAAAAGATGTGTGAGTTAATAAGTTTTTGTGTGGTAAGATTGAAAACTCATAAGAATTTAAAAGTTAACTTGAAAATTTAGTAACTGGGGTGACTAAATAATTATGAATGAAGCATGATGATGTGATGGTGTTGCATGCATGAACCATGAATCTTGCATGAAATGAGAAAAATTATGCTATGCATTATGCATGTTAAAAGCGAATGAACTAATAGGGAATGAAGCCCAAAGGTGCAGTGATCCTAAGGTAGCGTTTGGTAACGGGATGGGGGGACGGGAACAGAAATACATGGGCAGTGAAGATGGAGACATAAAAAATATCGTCTCTATATCATGTTTGGTTGTAGAGACGGGGACAGACGTTGATTTTCTGTTGACCGGCGTTGACCATCGATGGAGACCGTTGACCATCGTTGGCCGGCCGTTGATCACCGTCGAAGATCGGCCTTGATCGGCATTGACTGGCGGTGGCCGGCGGTTGACCGGTGGCCTAACCACCATTGGAAATTTGTGTCTCAATATCCTGTCTCCATTGTCCCCATTTTTTGGAGGGACAAAAACACAGTAAATTTTTGTTTATGGGACAAAAAATTTTTCCATCCTCATACCCCATCCCCCTTACCAAACAGTATACAGGAACAAAATGTCCGTATATTTGTGTCCTCATCCCCCTTACCAAACACTACCTAAAAGACAAGATAAGGAAATGAACCCCAAAAGTGCAGGTGATTCATAAAACTATTGGGATACCAAAGGTGCAGTACTCATAACAACCTCACCTGTTAATTTGAGACCTTGAAAATTTGTGTATGTAGCGGCAGCCTCGATATGAGCTCATTACCCATGTGGAGGATAGTCAACAGCAATAACAACAACAACAAAGGAAAGAATTCATAATCATGGGAGGGATGATATCGCCAGAATAAGTGGAGTAAAGTCATGGGCAGAGTTTGAAGTTGATGATATTAAGGTTTGGGATTATGTGCTCTGGGAAGTCTTTAAAATCGTCATAGAACTTGAGGAAACATATCTTACCCTCTCAAGGGATACCTGATGGGAATCTTGGTTTATGCAAGTTAATAAAAGAGACTTGGAGTTTAGAATCTAAATCCAAGCTCTTGTATTTGAGTTGGAAACAATTGGTTAAATACTGGTTTTAGATTTTCTAGGGGATCCACCTGCAAGTTGGCAACCTTTGGGATGCAGATTCTACATCTTCCTTTGGTTCTCTGAGTAGATAGATGTGTTTTTGGTTGAAATTTTAACATATGCCTAGTATACTTGAAGTTTTCTTTTGATATGAGTTAAGAATTGCTACATAAGATTTAATAGAAATGAAGGACATGGTATATCTTGAGAATTTATAAAATTATGCTATTTGGTAAAAGAAATAAGGTAGTAGTAAAATCAAATAATGAAGAAGCTTCACTATGCAACAATAATAATAATAGCTCCTCATCAGAATTACAAATAGCAAAAATAGAAGAAAGGTTGCATAATTGGTCTATACCAATAATTAAAAAAAATAAAGTCTATAAGAGTCAACACTTTTGGCAACAAAGAGATCAAGAAGTACATATATTAGAATATAGCTATCCGGGAACAAGCAATAATAATATTATATAGTAGAACTAATAAAAGTTGAAGATACCCAAGTAAGAGAAATAATCCAAAAAAGAAACAATATAAGGCTAAGAATGAATATGTCAGCATCTATAAAAATACAAGAACCTCATATATATAAGCTTAAATCATCTAGACATTTAGCTGATGGCTCAACAATTAATATAGATATAAAAGGAATTGATAATAGTATAGTTAGAGTAGCAACTCCAGTATATGAAGATAGTACCGAGTATTGTCTAACCGCATCACAAATATTAAATGTAATAACTAGAGAAGAACCTTTTGAGATTGATAAAAAATGGATAAGAGCAGGTTTTGAAGCTGAATATAATAAAGAATTAAGAGAATGGTTTTTGGAACCCTTAATAAAAAAGAGACAAAAGAAATAAGATCAACATTTTATCAATATATGGATGAGATTAGTTTATATTTCTTTGATTGGTTAAGAAATAATTATGAAAATGTAAAGGTAAAAGAAATATGTCCTTTAGTAAAAGTCACAACTATAAGGCAGCTCCTAATGTTTTACAAAAAAATGTAAAAAATCTTGTTTCAAAACATATTTTTGCCAGATGGCAATCACTTTTATCATATTTTGATTTTGAAATTCTACATATAAAAGGAGATAAGAATGCTTTATCAGACTTCCTTACAAGAGAATTTTTGCAGGGTGAGTCAAAAATCAAATATGAGAGATAATTATGGTCCTCCATTGGATCATAATAAGCAATTTGTACTAACCTCATCATCAAAGCCCATGAGTATGTCACAGGTAGTTAAAAGCTCTCCATCAATCAGTAAAAACTTTGTTGAAATAACGTCATAAAATAAGTTTTTAGCCCCTTAGCTTTTAAAGCCATCAAATTTATTTATTACCAAATCCTCATCAGATGAAGATTACCCTTATATTGAAAAGCCTTAATCATTGTTAGTCTTGCCCATAGAAAAAGAATGTGTTACTTTAGACAGAAAAGCCATGGATAACCGTATTTTCCCAAAACCTTTTCATTATATACCAGTCCATCCACATAAAACTCGAGTCTTTTATGAGTTCATATTAATTTATACTGAATCTAAAGAAGTAACCCATATACCTGATAAGAAAGACCCAAATAAAATATCTCATTCCAAGATGAAAATTTTAAAAGTTTTAACTTTGAAAGATTGGAATGAGAGTCTTTTCCAAGTAAAAGAATTCAGCAGAAAGTTTAAGCCTCCATATTATGATTATTTTGATTAAGCCTGGCATCATATGTTATATTTCTCTCCAAATCCTCATTCATGGTTTATGTGGTTTAGAAGAGGAATCCCTTTACAATTTCCTAAATGGTTTCTCAAATGGTTTCTAGACTTCGGGCCAATACCAGCCATTTTCCCAAAAGCAACAACTATGGGATATGAATATGTTAAAGCTTAAACCTCCTTTATACCAGAAATGAAATTAATATCATTTATAGCATCTTTAGGAGTGACATAGATTATGCAATGGGAATATGACTTAACCAAAATGGTTGAAGATACGAGCATCCAATATTTGATCAGAGTTATTAAAGTTAGGTGGTGGGGACTTTTTGGATTAAATCTCATTAGAAGGAAGGCCATTGACGCATGGCTATCGTACTCACATACAAAGAAAAATAGTTCTCCACATAGGCAAGCATCTACAAGTGAAATCAATAAGATAGAATTTGAAAAAGAAACTCAATTCCTAGCCCAGAAAAAGTAGTTACTAGCAGCCTTAGCAGTAGCCACGTCAGAAGAAGAAATGCAAGAACAATTAAAACTCATATCATCCAAGTCAGAAGGAAGATGAAGATGTTAGTCCAAGCCCGGGCCATTATTTTGAAAACACTGAAGACCAGTACAACTTTTGAAGAAAGAAGAATTAAAAGTAAGTGTCGGCAGCATCTTTGCACAATAAAAGAAAGCCAAGACAAAAATTACTAGCATATCTCAATAGTAAAAGAAGATAATAATTGAGAATTTTACATGCACATGCCATGAAAATCAAGACTTACACTCTACAAGGAAGAGTAATTGAAGTCCTTCAACAAGAAAAGTAAAAAGATAAGAAGAATTTTGTCTTCAAGCCATTATTGTAATAATAGGATAAATCCTCCATAAATGTAGAATTGTAAGCATAAAAGAGGCAAGTGTGAAATACTGGCCTCGACTCAATATTAGATTGTATCATCCCCTCTGCTTGTAAAAATCCTTAGCATTCAATAAAATCTCCAAAGTTTTGAAGTTTTCAAGTAAAATATTTATAAGTTTTCTATACATAATAGTTTTCTATGGTTTGTACGAATAGAATTAAAAGCTATCTTAAAACCTTAAGACATGACCAAAATAGAGTTTTAAATTTAATAAATTTTATTGAAAATGATCCACCACCTAATCTACAAATAAGAACTCAATTATATGAAATGTTTCATGTTATAGAATTTTGTATCAACCAGTGTGAGCAATATTTAGATTGTTTAAGCCGTTGTTGAATGTATCTTTTTCATACTCTTTAAAACTAAGACTAAAGCTTCTTAATCATATTTGCAAGCAAATTCTTCAAGAAATAGTTGATTTAGAAAACCAAGAACAAAATTATACAATTGTTATGAGAATTCATCATCTTCATAATAGACTTGTTGCTATTGAATATAGAATCAAGCTCCTTAAAGAAGATTTACAAGTTTTAGCTGCATAATTATTTCTTTATTATTTACTTCCATGTATAATGTCTTCATAACGATCTCTTTGTAATGATCCCCTACTTTGATGTCAGAGCCTAAATCGTAGAAGAGCCTTAGGATTTGATCCGCATACAATCTTTTTCTAATTCTATTCTTTCTAGGTAATTCTAAAAATTCAAAGAGGATTGGAGTCTTTGGTACTACATACATTTCTACTCCTTTTTCTGTTGTCTAGAAGGGATGTAAAAGAACTATAAAGGGGGTTTCTAATATTATAGTGTTCATAATGTTTTTTAACTAAAACAAATGAGGTTGTAAAGCAAATCTTATTCTTGCAAGCTTTTGCATTTGAAAGCTTTATTTCTAATCTTGCTCCACTTTTTTTCTAAAGCTTTTTTAGTTATCTTTTCATAATATTTAGTTGGTATTCCTCCTTCTTGTATGGCATCAATATCTGCACTTGAATAAACTAAGACTATTAACTCAAATATTTCCTCTTTTACAATTAAGGTGATTTTTGCCCACCATCAATGAGTGGTTATTAAGCTTAATATATTAATAAAAGGTATAGAACTTTCAGCTTCTTCTGGTTCTCTTATAGTTATTGACTTTGGGTTTTGTACTTTTATAATTTGTTCTCCTTCTAGCTTTAGCAATCTAAATTCTAATGCAATATTCTATTGTTTTAATTCAAAAATTTCTTGTTTTAGTATTTTAATTTTACTTTGTAAATCTTTTACCGTAAGTGGTTCATTAGGGGTTTTAAACCTATTATAAACTTTGTTTATTTCTACTGGTCTTATTTCTTTTCTATGTTTCTCTTCTTTTGTAATTAGTTCATTTAGCTATTGTAGAAAAAACTTATATCTAGATCAAATCATAAGCCTTTCTCGCGGCTCTGATACTAGAGCGGAGGATGATTGCAAAGAGATTACACATGGAAATAAATAATAAGAAATAATTATGAAAGAAACATATGTATAAAACTTGTAAATCTTCTTTAAGGAGTTTAATTCCATATTCAATAGTAAAGAGTCTAAAATATAAGTGATTAATTCTCATAACAGCTGTAAAATTTTGTTCTCTTCTTTCTAAATCAAATATTTCTTGTAAATTTTGCTTCAAATTATGATCAAGGAGTCTTAATTTTAACCTTAATGAATATAAAGGATATATTTAACAATGACTTAAACAATCTAGATATTGTTCACGCTGGTTAATACAAAATTCTATAATATGAAACATTTCATATAATAGAGTTCTTATTTGTAGATTAGGTGCTGGATCATTTTCAATAAAATCTATTAAATTTAAAACTCTATTTTGGTGATGTCTTAAGGTTTTAAGATAGTTTTCAATTCCATACGTATAAACCATAGAAAACTATTAATTATAGAAAACTTAGAAATATTTTACTTGAAAACTTGGAAACTTTGGAGATTTTATTGAATGGTAAGTATTTTTACCAGCAGAGGAGATGATACAAGGTTTCTCTGATGTTGAGTCGAGGCCAGTATTTCTCACTTGCCTCTCTTCTGCTTACAATTCTACATTTATAGAAGATTTATCCTACTATTATAATAATGGCTCATGACTGTTACAATAATGGCTTGGAGACAAACTTCTTCTTATATTTTACTTTTATTGTTGAAGGATTTCAATTATTCTTTCTTGCAGAGTGTAGGTCTTGACTTTCATGGCATGTGCTTGTAAAATTCTCAATTATTATCTTCTTTTACTATTGAGAAATGCTAGTAATTTTTGTCGTGGCTTTCTTTCATTGTGCAGAGATGTTGTCAACATTTACTTTTAATTCTTCTTTCTTCAAGAGTTGTACTGGTCTTCAGTGTCTTCAAAATAATGGCTTGGGCTTAAACTGACATCTTCGTCTTCTTTTGACTTGGATGATATGGCTTTTAATTGTTCTTGCATTTCTTCTTCTGATGTGGCTGGTGCTAACACTGCTAATAACTACTTTTTCTGGGCTAGGAATTGAGTCTCTTTTTCAAATTCTATCTTATTGATTTTAGTTGTAGATGCTTGGCTCTGTGGAGAACTATTTTTCTTTGTATGTGAGTACGATAGCCATGCGATAATGGCCTTCCTACTAATGAGATTAAATTCAAAAAGTCCCCACCACCTAACTTTAATGACTCTGATCAAATATTGGATGCTCGTATCTTCAGCCATTTTGCCTGAGTCATATTCCCATTGCATAATCTATGTCACTCCTAAATATGCTATAAATAATATTAATTTCATTTATGGTATAAAGGAGGTTTTAGCTTTAAAATATTCATATCACATAGTTGCTTCTTTTGGGAAAATAGTTGGTATTGGTCTGAAGTCTAGAAACCATTTGAGAAACCATTTAGGGAATTGTAAAGGGATCCCCCTTCTAAACCACAAGAACCATGAATGAGGGTTTGGAGAGAAGTATAATATGTGATGCCAGGTTTCTATATAATAAGAACAGTTGTAATATGGAGGCTCAAACTTTCTACTGAATTCTTTTACTTGGAAATGACTTTGATTCCAATCTTTCAAGGTTAAAACTTTTAAAATTTTCATCTTGGAATGGGATGTTTTATTTGGGTATTTCTTTTCATGTATATGGGTTACCTGTATAAATTTAGTATAAACTAATATGAACCCATAAAAAGACTTGGGTTTTATGTCGATGGACTAGTATATAATCAAAAGGTTTTGGAAAAATATGCTTATACATGGTTTTTCTGTCTATAGTAAACCATTCTTTTTCTATGGACAAGGCTAAAAATGATTGAGGCTTTTCAATATAAAGGTAATCTTCATATGATGAGTGTTTGGTAATAAATAAATCTGATAGCTTTAAAGGCTGATGGGCTAAAAACTTATTTTGTGATGGTATTTCAACAGAGCTTTTACTGATTGATGGAGAGCTTTTAACTACCTATAACATAGTCATAGGCTTTGATGATGAGGCTGGTACAGATTGCTTATTATGATCCAATGGAAGACCACAATTATCTCGTATTTAGTTTTTGACTCATTTCGGGCAGAGTCTTGCAAAAATTCTCTTGTAAGGAAGTCTGGTAAAGTATTCTTATCTCCTTTATTTTATGTATAATTTCAAAATCAAAACATGATAAAAGAGTTTGCTATCTTGCAAAAATATATTTTGAAACAAGATTTTTTTACATCTTTTAGTAAGATATTGGGAGCTGGTATAACACTCTAAAAATTATTTAAAAATTAATTTGAGCTTTACTAGTCATAATTTCAAAAATCCAACAAATATGAAAATGATGAGGACGATCCAACGGATTTGTAAAAAAAAAAATATGAATAGTAACCTAGTAGGCCCCCATGGGCTTGTCAGGACAGCCAAAACACTAGATTTGGGATTCGGAGGTGCTCAAAACTATGAAATTATAGTATTAAGATTAGAAATGGGTAGGAATAAAGATTTTATAGCTAGAATTAATTTTCGAGTAATATTTGTTACCTAGGTACATTGTTTTACCCGTTCAGTAAAATTTCGGTGTGAGATTTTTAACATCAAAAGATAGTTTAATTTATACAAAATGAAGGAGTTTATCCATCCATATCAAATGAATGGCTAAGATTCAATCTTGAATTACAAGATTTAATCCTAGCCATCCATTTTTACTTTCTTAGATTAAAGATCATTCAAGTATAATATATAATATTCATGCATTAAATTACAAGATAAATACAAGCATAAGCTTGTCCATCAAGTTTCATTCTCAGCCATCAATGAGAAAGTTCAGAAACTACATTTTTTCTTCTATAAAAACCATGAAAACTTGATTCAAATGCCCAAACTCCTAGCCTAGACTTGATAAAACCACAAACTCTCCTCAAAAAACTTATTCCACTCCTCAATATCTACCAAACTAACTGATTAGAATTTGAATCCATCACTTTTTATACTTTGAGAGCTCACAATTTGCTGCCTAAGGAAGGTTTTGGATTTGATTTGGGAGCTTTGAAGTGAAGGAAACCATTCTTGGATCACTCTTGGAGCCAAGATCACTAAAGCCATCAAAGTAGGGATTTTAAATATCTTTTATTTCAAATTTATCTTTATGATTTGCTTACCGTTTTGACTGAATATTTTTGGGTGAGTTGGTTGATAATATATTGATATTGATGTGTTAATTTTGGTAGAGTGGTTTCATGTTGGTAAAAATCATTTTTGTGAAAAGAGATTTTGAACCATGATGCTGAACTTTCGGTTCTTATATAAGCAGCCACTGATCACGAATTTTGTAATGCCCTGATTTTCTATTTGAGTGAAAGTGATTAAAATACCCCTGAGGTCATTTTCGGCTCGAAATTCGAGAATAGTCGACCTGGCAGTCCTCGAAGGGCTAACTCAATGTTTGAAGGGGATTAGATGGCCTTTGAATCGTTTTGGGAGCAAAAAGCTCATTTTCTGAGGTTTCGGGTCAAAATGACCAAAATACCCTTGTTGTGTTTTACGGGGGTACGAGTGCCGGATGAGCCCGAAATTTCTCCAGATGGTTTTAAATTATGTTTTTATGCATTTTGTGACATCAGTTTAAGTCTCGATGGTCCCAGGCAGTTTTTGAGCAAAATTATGATTTTGCCCCTAGTACAGTGTTTTTGAGCTTAATCGCGTGATTAAGCAAACCTAAGCAGTATTAGGCTCTAATCGTAGATTAATTAATTTCCTTAATTAGAACCTAAAATTGCTTAGATTAAACTTAAATCTATTTTAAATTCAAGATTCCTAGTCATGGAATCTTGAATAGTGTTTTCTCTCTCCAATTCCTTAAATCAAGGAATTGTGTTTACAATTGTTTATGCATAAAAAGAGTTTTAATTCCTCTAATTGTGTATGAGTACTCCTGAATCATGTCATAAAATTCCTAATTACCTTTTTAGTAACCTAAACACTTGCTTAATAACTCCTAACCTTAAACCTAATCTAATACACACCTAAACACATCATTAACACACATTTAGATGAAACAATTTCTCTTCCCCATGGGCTATCATATGCTAGCCGAAATGCACTCCTCCTCATGTTTTCCACATGTTAAAATTCTTGCACTCAAAGCCCATGCTTAGTCCATACCTTGAACCATACTTTGAGTCATAACCACCATGCTTTCATCCATATTTTGTATGACAACTTTTAGAAGATATTCCCCCCCCCCCAAAGCCTTGATGAAACCGTTGGCCCTTCTCCTCCCTTCTAGATGATTTATTTCAATTCAATTAAAAAAGAAAACACCTTACTTTGAGCCATGCTTAAGCCCATACCTATCATACATTCAACCATGCTTTGTAGGATAACATGTAAGAGATATTTTCTCTCCCTCCTTTCATGAAACCACACGGCTAGCCCTCCCCCTTTATGAGCCTTTATTTTTTATGTTTTCTATAAATACATGTGTTAAAGAACTTGAGTGAACCTTTAGATCATTTGCTAAGTTTTAGTTTCAAGCTTTCTTGTGTGTTCTTTCCTTTTCTCTCTAAGTTTCCAAGAGCTTTTCTTCTTCTTCATCTTTTCTTTCTCCACCTTGAGCCACCATAGCACCACCTCAAACCACCACACCACCACCTTGAATCATCTCGTAAACACTTGAACCTTCATCCTCAAACACAAACTCACTCAAAAACACATTCCTTTCCTTTTTTCCCCACTAAGGCTGAATCATCCTCATCACTTTACGAGGAGTTTTTCCTTTCATTCTCATCTCAAAGACCAAGCCTTTGTCTTCACACTTGGTTGGGAGTTGTTTCAAAGTTTTTATTTTACTCAAGAATGCTTTGTCTTGAAAGAAGAATATTGTTTTCATGAACTTCTTTTGGTTCTCTTTCGGTTTCCTCTTCATATTTTCTTTCTATTTTCAGCCTCAATGGCCTTGTTTATTCTTCATGATAGCTTGATGACGAGTGTCTCTAGATGATGACCTTGTGTTCATCTCAAAGCGACCTCTAAAGCTTAAGGTTTTCTCTCTTTAGAGTTCTATCTATACTATTTAGCTCACTAATGATTTCAACTCAAGAAAATAATCAAGGATTTCAAAAAGCCCAAGGCCTACCCTTGTCAATCTTAAAGTTGGCTGGCACATTCTAGAGTTTACTCTAGATAGGAGTTTTGGGTACTTAATAAAGAACATGGTGTATTTTCTTTCTACTCATGGTTTCGGTTTCTTATTCCTTTTTCTTATGAAGTTTTGTTTTCTTGAGTTCATTTCCTTGGAGCTTGATGATGATGTTCAAGAGCCATGTAGTTTCTTTGAAAACTTGGTTCAAGAACTCTAAAGCTCACTTTGTTTGGTTGAGATAAGTGTTGGGTTGTGATTATGTTTCTCTAAAAGTCTTGTATGAGCTCTAAGCTAAGTAAAAAGAACTTGCATCCATATTTATCTTTATGTCATCACTAAACTTGCAAGACTAAAGAATGAACTTGCATTCTCATGTTTATGTTTAAGTCATCACTAAACTTCTAAGATAATAATGAGCTTGCACAGTATATTTATTTTATGCTCTCACCCCATAATAAAAAGTAAAACAAAGTGCATTACATATTTAAATTTATGTCATCACCTAAGAGATTTAGAGCTCATAGACTTTCCCATTATTATCTAAAACAAAGTTTGGAAATGAATGTATTTTACTCCCTTGATTTTGGCCATGTGATGATGTTGAACTTGGTGCGAGTTTCATCTAGTCACAAATGTCAAAACCTATGTTTTATAATTTTCTTAAGTTTAGATGATATCAAGAAATGTTCCAAGCATGGTTTTATGACTTAAATCCCTCTTGAGAGTATTTTGAAATAGCTACTGCCCTCTTTGGTTTCACAAAGATTTTAATGAAATAAATTGTTCTCAAATGCATTTTAGAAGCTTTGAAAAGGTTCCAAGAGAAACTAGTAATTTATATGTGCTTGAAATGAAAATTATATGTATTATATGATGATGATGTTCACAGTTCTGTTTGGATGAATTGCTCACTGCATGATGATGATTTATGATGTTAAAATGAGTATGTTCATGCATAATTAGTGTTAGAATTAGTTTAAGAAAGCTAAGACAAGTTAGTAACTAGAAAAGAATTAAAACGAGAATTTTAGATCCCTTACAAAAGAAAATTCTGGATTCTGTTCCAGTAAGGTTAATGTTAGAAATAATGGTTTATAATTAGTGTAAATGTGTAGGAACTACTCATAATTGGTTTAGGAATTGATCTTGATACTTTAGGAAAAGACTGAACTTAGAAAGGGTCAAAGTTGTGACTCATAGGTACTCGTAATTAGCAAATTATAGATTCTGCACTCTTGAAGTTTAGAATTAGTTATAATCATTGAAATGAGTGAGAACTACTTAGATATGAACCTGTAGGTACCCGAGAGGTTAAGTTGTGATGATGGAAAACTTAGACTTCAAGTTTGAGGCCCTAAGGGTCAAAGCATGAAACATTAATAGAATTTTGATGCTTTGAGTTGCTAATTCGTGTATGTTGAGATGATGCATGTGCTTTGATGAGTATGATTGCGTGAATTCAAGTTTGCTATGATGATAGAGATTGAATATGATAGTATATGCATCATGAGTTATTGTGGCATAAAGTAGGTTTGAAAGAAATTTGGTATATAGCTGTTATGCTGCTGAATTTCCGTCAAACAAAATACTTGAGAATGTTTTTGAAAAGTATACGGGATAAAGTCCTGGGTGACATTGGTTCGGCCAAGAACTCCCAGGAACTGAGTCCTTATGTGACGTAGCACTGAGACGTACTTCTCCCGCTCCGGTGGGAAGGAGGCAAATCCATGAGGGTATGAGTGGATGCAACCTACCAAAGTGGACAATCCGCTATGCACTAGATGCCAGTAGAGCGTTTCAAAGAAGGAAATATTCCTAAGAGAGGTGATTCTTAAGCCCCCTAGCCCGTACTCTATTAGTCGGGATTATGTTTTTATGATTTTGCTTATCAAGAGGATAAGTAAGAACTAGTGATGACTAGTTAAGGTATGAGCTCATAACCTAGATGTTTTAGGGTGGCCCATGACGCTTAAGCATGAGTTCTTAAGTCACAAGTTGAGAAAAGAGAAAAGTTTCATTTGAAGGATTTATATATTGCCACTCTATGCCATTTATATGTTGTTCTTGATGCTATGTTGATTGCTTGATTGCATAAGGTATATTCATGTATTCACGATTTTCCATGTTGCATTCATGCATTAAGATTCATGCTAAAAGGAACGAACCTTGGATAACTATATTTATAAACTTAATAATGAACCTTATATGCATGCTCACCTTTTTATAATAAACCCAAGGTTCCTGAGGATGTGAACGATGTAACCCTAGATAGGAGGTACCCTACTGAGATTCTTTAGCAAGATTTTTACTCTTTTTCTTTCTCTTTTGTTCTCTCCCGTCACATCTTTAGATCATGGTGATGATCGTGGTTTTCATTGACACTCCCATATGGGAGGTGCACATTGATCCGGTGCACGGATCGTACCATTTTGAGGGACGATGTGCCATTCGAGTCTTCATGTATGTAGGACGTCCCTTCCCACACCCTGTCCATAGCTACCACTTCTCTCCCACATCTTCTTATGGCAACGACATGGTCTTCGAGCTCGCATGGACGCATAACAAGCGGATTATGCGTACCTACACTGCCGGATCAGCTGCTCGTGATCACCCAGACTACGTGCCTCGCTCACAGCATTCGGAGGATGAGCCCTCGGCGGATTCGCCAACGCATATGAACAGTGAGAGTTCTGCCCCTACTCCCCGATTTGTGCGAGAGGGGAGTGAGGCTACAGTGATGCAGTCGAGGTTGGCGAGGAGAGCCGAGATGCGCCCCTACCATGGAGCTCACGTTCAGCCGTCACGCATTTGTTCTCCACTCCATTGGCCTACGCAAGAGGAGCTTGAGTAGTTTGCTGGGTACATACCCCCGCCATCCGAGGATCGCCACCATCATCAGTAGGACCTTTTGGGGAGAGTTAGTGCATGCACACCATACATAGTAGGGATAAACCTTCTTTTGTTATGAGGTTGTCCACCTTAGGTGCACTAGTGTAGGGGTGTTTTCTTTTCACGTTTTCCTTGTATTTTTGTTTCTGTTGTATTTTCTTTTCTATTGTATTTGCATTACCTTGTACTAAACTAAGTCCCGTCTTCAGGTGGGCATATTATGAAATTAGTGGAATGTTTCTTTTGACGAGCTATTGATTGCTTTATGTTCCTTTATGTAACACCCTAATTCTTAACCCAACTTTCTAGAACACATTAGGTTAATCATTAGGTTATTACTTCTCAGTCTCATCATTTTATTAAAATACTTAGCGGAAATTACGGGTAAATTTTTTTTTTTTGAAAACATAAACCAAAGTGAGAGCTGTAACGCCCCGATTTTTTGTTAGAGTGAAAATGACCAAAATGTCCCTGAGGTCATTTTCGACCCAGAATTCGAGGAAAGCCGGTTTGGCAGTACTCAAAGGGCAAACTCAATGTTGGAAGGGGATTGGATGACTTGTGTACCTTCCCGGGATCGAAAATCTCATTTTTCGAGTTTTCGGGTCAAAATGACCAAAACGCCACTGCGGTGTTTTACCCGTTTGCAAGTGCCGGATGAACCCGAAACTTCTCTAAATGGTTTTAAAAGGCGTTTTTATGTAGACTATGACTTTAGTTTTGGTCCCGGAGGTCCCGGGCGAAATTAGTGCAAAATTACGGTTTTGCCCCTAGTTTCGTGTTTTTACGCTTAATCACGTGATTAAGCAAACCTAAGCAATATTAGGCTCTAATCAAAGGTTAATTAATTTCCATAATTAATCTTGAGTCAAAATAATTTATTAAAGTTGATTAGAACCTAAAAGTGCTTAATTACAACTTAAATCATATTTTAAATTCAAGACTCCTAGTCATGGAATCTTAAATAGTATTTTCTCTTTCCAATTCCTTAAATCATGGAATTGTGTTACACATTGTTTATTCACAAATGAGTTTTTAATTCTCTGATGATGTATGAGCACTCCTAATCTTGTCATAAAATTCCTAATACTCATACTTAGCTATCTAAACTTAAGTTTAATTACTCCTAACTTTGTACCTAAGCTAACCTACACTTAATCCTATCATTAGCATCAAATTACATGGAAGATATTTCCTCCCCCCATGCTGTCTGAATTTGGCTGAAGCCATGCCCTCCCATATGCATCACATGTGTGAATTTTTCACACACAAAGAGCCATGCTTTGACCTTACACAAACTATACTTTGAGTCATACAAACCATGCTTTCATCCATGCTTCCAAGGACAACATCTAGAAGCTTTTCCTCCCCCATTTTCTGGTATGAAATTCATGCCAGCCCTCTCCCCATTTTCATGAATTATTTCATTTCAAAACTTGAAGAAAAATCACCTCAAGTCGCCATACTTGTCATACCTTGTCATAGTTTCAATCAAGCTTGCTTTTCCTAAAGAATAACCAAGTGAAATAAATCAATTCCTCCATTTATTTGTGGCTGAAAATCTTCCAGCCATGTCTCACTTCTAGAAGCCTAATTTCATTCATAATTAAAAGAAAGGTTTGGGTCTTCTTGTTTCCTTTCACAATATTTCGGTTTTGATCCTTGAACTTTGAGGTTTTATTTTGATTACAAAGTTGTTTTCTTTGAGCTTGATGATGATGTTCAAGAACCTCATAGTTCCTTGAGAACTTGGTTCAAGAACTCTAGAGCTCTCTTTGTAATGAGATATATGTTGGGTTGTTACTTTGTTAAGGTCTTGGATGAGCTCTAGCTAACCATAAAATGAACCTTGCATCATGTTTATTTTATGCTTTGCACATCATGTTTACTTCCTTTGCTATCACTAAATACCAAGATAATAAAGGAACTTGCATTATCATATTTATATTTCAAGCTATGCATTATCATGTTTATATTTCAAGTTCTCACTAAATATTAAAGATAATAATAGGTTGCATCTCATGTTTATTTTATGCTATCACTTTACTTTCTAATGCAAGCCAAAACAAGTGCATGAGCATGTTTATTTTTATGTCATCACTTAAATGAACCTAGAGCTCAAAGACTTGCCCATTGTTGTCTCGAACAAAGGTCTAAAATATTTATTTCCCTTGGTTTATGTTTTGGCCCTAAGAGGTTTTGATGCTTCTAAGTATTGAAAACTATGTTTCATAAATTTTCTAAGCTTTTATAAGTACAAGGAATATGTAGAACTAAGTTTTATGAATTTAGGACCTCTTGAGAAAAAGTTGATTTAGTCACTGCCCTCTTAAATATTTTTATGATTTTAGATGTTAAAAATGTTTATAAATGAGTTTTGAAAGTTTTAAAAAAATTCCAAGAGAAACTAGTATTTTATGTGCTTTAGAAATTGTGTTTGATGCCTTAAAATGGAGATGTTTGTTTCGGTTCTGCCTTGCCATGTTTAGCCACTGTATGAGCTGTGTTAATGATGATAATATGCTTATGTTTAAGTATAATTAATGTTAAGACTCATATGTGAAAGATAAGAGAAGTTAGAAACTAGAAAAGAATTAATTTGAGAGTTCTAGATCCTTTAATGTTTGAATTTTCTGGATTCTGTCCAGCAAGGTTTAGTAATGCTAATCATGGATTTAAATTAGTTTAAATGTGTAGGAATGACTCATAAATGGTTTAGGACTTGATCTTGAGGCCTTAGGAGCAAACCGGACTTAGAAAGGGTCATTGTTGTGACTCTTAGGTACCCATAAAGTTAGGATTATGAATTCTGCATCCTTGAGGTTTAGAGATGTTCTTGACCATAGTGTGAGGTGAGAAAGACTTAGTTATAACCTTATAAGTTCCCGAGAGATTAGGTTTGATGATTTATAACTTAGAATGTGAGTTGAGGACCGTAAGAGTCAATGCATAAGACACTAAAAAGTTGTTAATGCTATGATGTGTTGTATGATGCAATGATATGATAAGATGTGCTTGATGCATGAGAAAATGATTGATGAAAATGTTAAAGTTTATCATAGCATGAGTTTTCATGAGAACATGTTGTGTGAATTAGCTTGTGGCAGTTTGAAGGAAACTCGGTTTAACAGCTGTTATGCCGCCGAATTTCCGTCAAACCTTAAAGGGTTGAAAGAATTGTTTATGAGTACCGTATGAGTTGAAAACCCTGGGTGACACCGGTTCGGCCGAGCACTCCTAGGAGATTTTTATGTGACAAAGCACTGAGACGCGCTCGCCTAGGTGACACCGGTTCGGCTGAGCACCCCCAAGGGAGACAAATCCGTGAAGGTATGAGTAGATGTAGCCTACCAAAGAGGACAAATTGCTGTGGCGTAATGCCCACAAAGCATTTCAAATAGGGTAATCCCAGAGAGAGATGATCCCTGCCCCCTACCCGTACTTGCAAGTCGGGATTATTATTTATGTTTCGCTTATTCAAGATAATAAGCAAGAGCTAGTGAAGACTAGCTGAGGTATGAGCTTTATGTGACAAAGCACTGAGACGCGCTCGCCTAGGTGACACCGGTTCGGCTGAGCACCCCCAAGGGAGACAAATCCGTGAAGGTATGAGTAGATGTAGCCTACCAAAGAGGACAAATTGCTGTGGCGTAATGCCCACAAAGCATTTCAAATAGTGTAATCCCAGAGAGAGATGATCCCTGCCCCCTACCCGTACTTGCGAGTCGGGATTATTATTTATGTTTCGCTTATTCAAGATAATAAGCAAGAGCTAGTGAAGACTAGCTGAGGTATGAGCTCATAACCTAGTTATTTTTTTAGGGTGGCCTATGTAACATCCCCAAATTTATAACTAAGATAAATATTAATTTTAATTAGCGATAGCAAAACCAAGAGAATCTGGACAAATGTTATGAAACACAACAAATAGACTACTTAAGTATGTCTAGAGAAAAATGCAAAGAATTACGAAAATGCCATCACTTAGTGGAAACTACGAAAATGCCCTTGCTATGTAAAGGAAATTACCAAACTACCCTTGCCTTATTAAATGATGAAGATACCCTTACTCTATGAATGGAATTACAAGAATACCACTATCATTGTCTAATTACAAAAATATCCTTGTCTTAGTTAAAGAAATTACTATAATGCCATTTGCATAAATCCCTAGACTTGTCTTTAGACAAGAATGAATCTAAGCCATTGGATTAAGATGATAACACAATAATTTAACCACATACATCATACACATTTCTGAATCACATACATGCACTAAAGGTTAGAAAATCTCCACTAACATCTTTGCACAAAACATGGAGCATTTTCATCCAACATGTTTGCATAAAACATGGAAACATGTTTGCACAAAACAAGGAGCATTTTCATCCCAAAATTTAGCCAACATGTTTCCATAAATCATGCTCCAAGTGCTTTCCTTCTTCTGTTTTTTTCTCTAATCTTTCCACTATAAATACTTCTCAAACTCTCTTCAATTCAGAAACTCCCTAAGTGTTCTTTCTTTCTTATTCTATCATTCTTCTTATGTTCTTCAAAGACTTCTCTTGATCCTCTAAACTTCATCCAAACACTTCAATCCTAAGTCCAAACTTTCACTAGCCCTCACAAGAGTTACAATCTTTAACTCTAGTGAGAAATATTTTCTTAAGCATTCAAGTTCTAGAGCCAAGATTCAAGGAGGGTCATCCACTCCAAAGACTCTTGTTCAAAGCTTAAGGAAGAAGAGAAGTACCCTTTTAGACCCTACACAAGAGGTAGGAGTTTCTTCTTTATTTGGTCAAGTATTGTTCGCTTCTAACTTTGCTCATGGATAGAATGCCTCAAACTTGAGTTATTGTCAAAAGTTTTGAATAATTATACTTTTAGAAAACACAACATGTTCTATTCTGCTATGAGTACTTTTATGATGTTATCAAACTCAAATATAACTTAAAAGATTGTATGTGAAACTTGAGTTAATAAAGATAATTTAAGACATGAACATGGTAGGTGCTGGAATTTCTAGTTATTTTTTGCAGTAGTTACTTCGAAAATTAGTGTTCATAGAATATGAAGGATCTCGAAATGAAAATATTTTTATAAACTAGAATCATTGTAGAACACTCTCCAAAAAGAATCACCTAAAACGGAGTTTCCTAGCCCAAGATATAAATATTTAAAGTAGAGCCTAAGACTGAAACTCTTAATCTGACCTTGTAGTAGTAAAATAGGTGTAACTCACTCTAGAAAAATGCAAATGGACTGATTTCAACTTTGTGGAAAAGCTAACATATCTACAAACACACTTATGTATGCTATGCATAAAGTTTTACACCACGAAAATACAAAATGAGAGATATATTTTCGGGACAGTGTGCTGAGAAAGTCTTGAAGGTACCATGATACTGTGAGAGTGCAATTTGGAAAGGTTCCGGCTAAGGAAATACTTGGTATTTAAGCGTGTCCATTGTGACCCACCTCTCTTTCCTGGGAATCCTACTATGCACAATTTACAGTTGATTTACACTAATATACGATGTTAGTGCTACAAATTTTATTCTAAAAGATGTCAGAACTCTAAATAAAAGATTCAAGTCTTGTAAAGAGATAATTTTAAGGATTTAAGTAGAATAATAATCTTCAGGAGATATATATATAAAAGTCATAATAAAAATATATAAAGAACCTCTAAAAATATCTTAAAGGGTTTTAATGTATTAATGGAAATACTAAGAGTACAAAGAAGACTAAGAGAAAAAGATAATACCAAGATATCCATAACCTATTAGGAACACTAGAGACCTAACTTGATAACTTAGGTTGCTTAATATGAATTATCTATGAGAATGTTTACTATGAGATTTACATGATATTGTCTATGTTACATGAAGTGATATACAGAAATGTGAATGTATTGATGAGATATGAAATGATAATGATAAAATGATTGACTGTGCCATGATTTATTAATGTGCATACATTCATGTTTCAAATGAAATAATGAATAGACCAACTCACTGCTTAATCCTCTTTGAGGATTAAGGTATTGATGATTTCACTCAATGAGAATAAAAGTAAAACCTAAAAAAGTAGCAATGATAGTCTGGAAAAGTGGATTTGAGCTAAACTCACGGCTTAACCCCCTAAACCGTTGAGATCATGGCAACGGAAAGAAAACCAAAAGGTTGTGGCGACGGCCACGGTATGAGCTCATTACCCTTTTAGGGTGGTCTAAGGCATTGATGCATTCATCCTGTGAGTAGTTAAGAAATATGTTGATGAAATAAATGAAAGATGATGATCACTAAACAAGTGAATGTTGAGGATGAGTAATCATGAAATGCATGCAGCTCCTAAATAATTATTGCTTATTAGTGGTTTTTCATGATATGCTTATATGTATGCTTGATGAAATACTGAATGGATATTTCTGCTAATGTTCAAGATTAGTTTAGAAGTAACTGCACTTCGGCTAATCACATTTGTGAACGTTTGATAATTAAATCCTTACCTGTTCACCTTTTTATAATAAACCCGAAGTGACTGGGACGACAACGATGACACTTTTAGTACAAGTAGGAACTCCCTCTTGAGAAATCATGTATTTCTCACTCCTATGTTTATTTTCCGTTGTCGTTACCAGAGACAGACGTGTCCACCTAAAGCAACGAAGCTATAGCTGAGGAAGGAGGTAGCGCGTGAAGATTTCAAACCTTTCGAGTAGGAGCATTCCGAGCTTTAGTTACATTATAGTTTGTGAGAAACAATTAGTAATAGTAGAACTTATATTGTTATTTGTAATAACTTATCAGTATGATATATGCCCTGTTATGACTTATGTATTAAGTGATTATATTCCAGTTTATGTGATAATAGTTCTACACTTAGTCTCTTATTCCGCTTATTTAATTAAGTGCGCAACGTAACTTGATTATTATCTATAAAAGCGCTATGTATTTCACTTCTCGTTACAGGCTTAAGTTTTCAAAAAATTAATTTATTTAAAAAAAAAAAAACTTCCACTATTTTTCTAAGTTAATTTCAAAAGAAAATAAATACAAGGCAAAAGTGACAACTAATAGAATCCAAATGTGAACTTAAGCACAGTGGGGTTCTATTAGGGTGTTACAGCCTATATGCTAAAGTACCATGATTGATGTCACGAAGTTGAGGAATGATTCACTTGAAAGTTATATGCCCTTATGCCACATGGATTATGTTTATGTGCTTTGATGTGTTGTCTTATATGCTCAAGTAGTGCCATGCATACATGATATAACATGTTGCATTCATAACATCAAGATGCATGCTAAAAGGAATGGACCTTGGATAATTAGTTTTGGAAAACCCTAAATTGAATCGTATATGCATGATCACTGTTTTAGAATTAAACCCAAGGTTCTTGAGGATGTGAAAGATGTAACCCTAGGATAGGAGACTCCAACTAAGATTCTTTAGCAAGAATTCTCACTCCTCTCTCTTCTTTCTTCCGTCACATCTTCAGAGACCGATGGCAACGTTCGTGCTTTTCATTGACACGCCTGTTTGGGAGGTGCACTATGACCCGGACCACCATTCATTTCATTTCGAGGGTCGTTGTGCCGTCCACGTTTTAGTGTACATGGGACGACCTTTCGCTTACCCGGTTTCGAGCTACCAGTTCATTTTTACTGCACCTTTTGGTGGTGATGACATGATCTTCGAGCGCACTCGCCCGCGTGATGAGCTGCTACGCCGTGCCCGTACCTCTGTGTCGGCTGTCCGTGACTACCTGGACTACGTGCCTCGCTCGAGGAGGTCCAAGACTGATCCATTCGAGGATTCGCCGACGCATGTCCCTTCGGAGGGCTCCGCTCCCTTTCCCCAGTTCCGGCACGAGGGGAGTAAGGAGACCATTAGGCAGCCACGTTTGGCGAGGAGAGCCGAGATGCGCCCGCATCGAGGAGCTCATGTTCAGCCGGCACGAGTTCCCTTCACACTCCGTTGGCCCACACAGGAGGAGATAGAGCGTTTCCCCGGTTACCTGCCTCCATCACCCGAGGATCCCCATCGTCATTAGTTCCCGATGGAGAGCTTTGCGAGTACTCGAGCTTTTATGAGGATCTTCCCCTCAGTAGTACCGTTTGGGGAGGGGTTTGTAGTTTGTACTCGTAGTCTAGTAGGAGGGTAGCGTTTTGGGTTTTTCTATCTTCATGTTGAACCATGTACTTTACATTTCCTTGTATTTTATTTCCGCTATATTACAAGCTCTGCCGTTCTTAGGGTATGACTAGCTATGTACCTCAACTATGCTATTATTAATGAACTGTCTCTTTGTTTACCTTGACCATTGTTTCTTGACTATATGCTTTACTTTATGATTTCTGATAACTGTTACGCGTGCTTTATGTTTCTGTCGTTTGACTAGTTAAGATTGTGGCTCTCACTTTGTTTATGTTTTCAAAAAGAAAAATTTACCCGTAATTTCCGCTAAGTATTTTATTAAAAAGTTGAGACTAAGAAGTAATAACCTAATGATTAGCCTAATATGTTCTAGAGTATTGGGTTAAAAGTTAGGGTGTTACAAGAGCCGCGCTCTTATCTAAACGAGAGACATAAACATCAATCATATAGAAACACAAGAACTAAAGCAAGTATCAACAGAACAATGATCATCATGACAAGGAAACATTTCATTAATAACATTGTTACGATACATAGTAGTCACGTCCTTATAGAAACGGATGGAGCTTGTAACACAGGAGAAAAGCAAACACAATAAAAACAAGAAAGCATGGATAAACAACAACTACCCGAGTGCACCTAGAATGGATAACCTTAAGACAAAAGAAGGATTATCCCATCTATGTGAGAGTGTGTGCACTAGCCCTCCTCTAAGACGTCTGCTACTGGAATCTGAGAAAAGGTGGAGTGTAACCGATCCATGGACACAGGGCGGCAATAGTGGGCACACGTGAAGATTGAGCGTGAGCTCCTCGATAGGGGCGCCTCTTGGCTCGCCTAGCTAGTCTCGGCTGTGTAACAATCTCCTTGCTCACGCCTCACACGAACTGAGGTGTAAGAGCAGAGCTCTCGCTATACATGTGCGTCGGCAGGTCCTCGGAAGGGTTGTCCTCCGAACTAGGAGATCGAGGCATGTAGTCTTGGAAGTCTCGAGGCATCGAACCACCAGTGTACGTCCGCAGAATCCTCTTGTCTCGCGTCCGGGCGTGCTCAAAAACCATCGCATCATCATAGGGTGACATCGGGGAGAAACGGTAGCTCTGTACAGGGCGTGCAAAGGGGCGTCTGATGAACATGAAGACTCATACGGTGCACTGTCCCTCAAAATGGTATGATCCGTGATCCAGATCAAAGTGAACCTCCCAAGTTGGCGTGTTGACAAAAATCACGAACGTTGCCATCGCTCTCTGAAGATGTGATGGAAGAAAGATGAAGAAGAGAAATGAGTGAGAATTCTTACTAAAGAATCTCAGTAGGAGTCTCTTATCCTAGGGTTACATCGTTCACATCCTGAGGAACCTTGGGTTTAATTATAAAAGGTGTGCATACATAAAAGATTCATTATTAGGGTTTATAAAACCAATTATCCAAGGTTCATTCCTTTTAGCATGCATCTTGATATTATGAATGCAACATACTAAGACATGAATGCATGACAATGTCTCAATCAAATAACTCAATGAATCACAACTTCAAGAAAGCACACAAGTGGTATAAAGGGTATATAACTTTCAAGTGGATCTTTCCTCAACTTCATGACATCAATCATGGTACTTTAGCATAATAAGGCCACCCTAAAATAACTAGGTTATGAGCTCATACCTCAGCTAGTTATCACTAGCTCTTGCTTATTATCTAAATAACCGAAACATAATAAAATAATCCCGACTACGCAAGTACGGGTAGGGGGCTAGGGATCACTTCTCTTAGGATATACCCTCTTTGAAACGCTTTGCGTGCATCAAGCCACAACAATTTGTCCGCTTTAGTAGGCTGCATCTACTCATACCCTCACGGATTTGTCTCCCCTGGGGGTGCTCGGCCGAACTGGTGTCACCCAGGAAAGCGCGTCTCAGTGCTTTATCACATAAAAATCTCCTGGGGGTGCTCGGCTGAACCGGTGTCACCTAGGGTTTTCAACTCATGTGATACTTTAAAACATTTCTTCACCCCTCTTAGGTTTGATGAAAATTCGGCAGCATAACAGCTGTTGAACCGAATTTCCTTCAAACCGAAGCTTATGCCACAAGCTATTCACACAACATATTCATCATTTAAACCTCATGCTATGATAAACTTCATATCTTAAACAATCATTTCCTCATGCATCATAAACATCTCAACATGTTATTACATCATATAAACATCATAGCATTAACAATTTCTTAATGTCTTATGCATTGACCCTTAAGGTCTCTAACTCACAATCTAAGTTATAAATCATCACAACTTAATCTCTCGGGTACCTATAGGCTCATATCTAAGTATTCCTCACTCCATACTATGATCATAAACTTCTCTAAACCTCGAGAATGTAGATCTAAAATTCTAACTTTACGGGTACCTAGGAGTCACAACAATGACCCTTTCTAAGTTCGGTTTGCTCCTAAGGCATCAAGATCAAGTCCCAAACCATTTATGAGTTATTCCTACACATTTAAACTAATTTAAATCCATGATTACCATTTCTAAACCTTGCTGGACAGAATCCAGAAAAATCCATTACCAAGGGATCTAGAACTCTCAAATTAATTCTTTTCTAGTTACTAACTTTTCTAATCTTTCACATATGAATTTTAACATCAATTATACTCAAACATACTCATATTATCATCATCCAAACAGCATAAACAGCACTTAATCATAGCAAGGCAGAACCGAAAATACATCTCCATACAAAGGCACAAAACTTGGTTTCTAAAGCACATAAAATACTAGTTTCTCTTGGAACCTTTTCAAGACTTTCAAAACTCATTTATAAATATTTTTATCATCTAAAACTCTCAAAATATTTGTAAGGGCAGTAGCTAAATTAAATTTATCTCAAGAGGTCCTAAATTCATAAAACCTTGTTTTAGACATTACTTGAACTCATATAAGCTTAGAAAAATTATGAAACATAGGTTTTAATACTTGTAACAAATATAACTCCTTAGGGCCGAAATCAAGGAGCCAAATAACATATAGTTTTCAAGCCTTTGCTTGAGACAACAATGGGCAAATCTTTGAGCTCTAGGTTCTCTTAAGTGATGACATAAAAATAAACATGCTCATGCACTTGTTTTAGGTTTCATTAGAAAATAAAGTGAAGGCATAAAATAAACATGAGATGCAATTTATTGTTATCTTTGATATTTAAGTGAGGACTTGAAATATAAACATGATAATGCAAAGCTTGAAACATAAACATGATAATGCAAGTTCAATTATTATTCTTGATATTTAGTGATGGCAAGGAAAATAAATATGAGATGCAAGGCATAAACATAAACATGGATGCAATATTCGTTTTAATCTCATCTAGAGCTCTTATAAGATTTTAGAGATACAACCCAACACTTATCTCATCACAAAGAGAGCTTTAGTGTTCTTGAACCAAGTTCTCAAAGGAACTATGAGGTTCTTGAACATCATCATCAAGCTCAAAGAAACAAACTTTCAAAAGAACATGAAATCTCAAAGAATAGGAGGCCAAAACTGAAACCTTCAAAAAGGAAAAGAGGATGAAACTAAGTAAAGTTCTTTATTAAGTACCCAAAACCCCTATCTAGAGAAAATCTCCAGAACGTGCCGGCCAACTTTAAGGTTGACAAATAAATGAGGAAAATAGCTTAAATTTTGAATGAAATAATTCTTCTAGAAGCAAGGCATGGCTGGCTGTTTTTGGGCCACAAATAAATGAGGAAAATAGCTTAAATTCATTTAGTTATTCACTTGAAAAATCAAGCATGGTGGAAAGTATGACAAAGTATGGTGAGTATGACTTGAGGTATGGCTTTGGAGTGTCAAAGATTTGAGTATGTGATGAATATGGGGGGGGGGGGGGGAAGCATTCAGCTAGAATGCTACAACAGAGAGGGAGGAAAATTGCTTCATGTAATTGTGTGTTAATGATAGGTTTGAGTGTGTATTAATTTAGGTACAAGGTTAGGAGTTATTAAGCATAAGTTTAGGTAACTAAGAATGAGGTTTAAGAGTTTTATGACAAGGTTAAGGAGTGCTCATACACATTTAAAGATTTTAAAATTCATTTTATGAGTAAACAAGGTAGACAAATTTCCATGATTTAAGGAATTGGAAAGAGAAAACACTATTCAAGATTCCATGACTAGAAATCTTGAATTTAAAATAAGATTTCAAGTTGTAATTAAGCATTCTTAGGTTCTAATCAACTTTAATAAATTATTTTAACTCAAGATTAATTATGGAAATTAATTAATCTTCGATTAGAGCCTAATATTGCTTAGGTTTGCTTAATCACGCGATTAAGCTTAAAAACACAAAACTAGGGGTAAAATCGTAATTTTGCTCTAATTTTGCCCAGGACCTCCGGGACCAAAACTAAAGTCACAGAATACATAAAAACACCTTTTAAAATCATCTGAAAAAGTTTCGGGTTCATTCGGCACTTGCAAACGGGTAAAACACCACAGGGGTATTTTGGTCATTTTGACCCGAAAACTCGAAAAAATGAGATTTTCGATCCCGGCATGGTACACAAGCCAACTAATCCCCTTCCAACACTGAGTTTGCCCTTCAAGTACTGCCAGATCAGCTTTCCTCGAATTTCGGGCCGAAAATGACCTCAGGGGCATTTTGGTCATTTTCACTCTATCAGAAAATCGGGACGTTACACTTTATGCCTTGTTATTGTGTGATTTATCTTCTTGTCTTACGATGTACGTGGCTCTCACTTTGCTTTTATATTTCAAAAAAAAAAATTTACCCTTATTTTCCGCTAAGTATTTAAAGAAAGATTTTAAAGAATGAGATTAATAAGTAATAATCTAATGATTAACCTAAATATGTTCTAGGAATATTGGGTTAAAATTAGGATGTTACAAATTTTTTGAGAGAATCATGGATATTCTTGTAACATCCTACTATTTAACCCAACACGCCTAGGAGTTAATTATTAGTTATTACTCTTTTGTATCATACTTTAACTTTTTTTTTTTATCAAAATACTTAGCGGAAAATAGGGTAAATTTTTTTTTGAAACATAAAACAAAATGTGAGCTGCGCGTACTAACATAAACCAAGCATAAGGCATTATCAACGTGAATAGGAAACACAGATCATACTTGCACATATTTAGAACACAACATTTAAGAACATCAAACGCAAATGCATTAATTATCATAATAGAACATGGTTCATAATACAACAGAATTATAATAGACGAAGTCACACCCATACATAGTGGGCTGAACTTTCAGTACATAGAAATGATAAAAAGAAATACATGAAAGCAGTAAATACAAGGAAACAGAAAATACATGGAACATAGAAAATCAAAAGCCAACTGTAGCTCCCTCATACTAGTCCTATGAGTGCTAAACTAAAGATACCCCTAACAAAAGATACAATGTAAAGAAGGGATCCTCATGATGGCTCGATCACTTGAACAGACCCTCCATCAAGATCTACTGATGGTGCTGATCCTTTGGCGATGGGGGTGTGTACCCAATGAACTATGCAAGCTCCTCGGGTGCATGCAGACAAAATGGGGGATGGACATGGCCTCTGCTGTGTGGATGCATCTCTGGTCATCGAGCTAGCTAGGGTTGGGTCATTGTATCCTCGCTGCTTCTTCCTACATCCATGGATATTGTAGGAGTAGAACCCTCCGAGTAGATATGAGTGGGGGAGTCCTCAGACGGATCGGTCTTCGATTGCCTCAAACGGGGAACGTAGTCGAGGTAGTTGCAGACTGCTGAAGCGGTCGGGCGAGCACAACACGTGTGCTCATCATGGGGTCGGGTGCGCTCAAAGATCAGATCGTTGCCATAGGTAGAAGTGGCAGTGAATCTGAAGCTGGAAACTGGAAACTGGGTAGGCAAAAGGACGACCTATGCACACAAAAATACGCACAACACATCAACCCTCAAAGTGGTATGAATGGTGGTTCGGGTCATAGTGCACCTCCTAAATTGGAGTGTCAACGAAGATCACGAACGAAGCCTGTAATGTAACACCCTAAATCTTAACCCAAGACTACTAGTATGTACTTAGGTTAATCTTTAGAATATTACCTCTTGGTCTCATCCTTTACTTAGAAAATACTTAGCGGAAATATGGGTAAAATTTTTCTTTTTGGAATTTAAAATCAAAGTAAGAGCCACGCACGAATTCTTTGAGAGGAAGCATAGCGAAACATATAAGCAAAGCATAAGAAACACATCATGTCATGGAAACATCAACTGAATCATATATATATATATATAACGTGCCTACCCAAAGGGGCAGGACTATTTGATACATCATGAAACAGAATACAACTGAAATGCAATACAAGGAAATCATAGAAGTAAATACAAGAGAAACTACACCCATGCCCATGTGCACCTATAGTAGACAACCTCATATACAAAAGAAGGTTTGTCCTCAACTGTGTGGTGTGTGTGCACTAGCTACTACCCCTCCTATGACTACTCCTGCTGGTCCGAATACTGTGGGCTCGAGTCGATCCACTGACGAATCTCGGCGGGAGTGGTCGAGCGCATCATCGGGGCATGTCCACCGCGGCAAGGGCGCATAGATGGCCGTCGAGCCAACCTCGGCTGGACCACCGTCTCCTCACTCCCAGCCCTCATCGGTGGAGGAGTGGGCTGGAGCTCCAACTGTACATGTGGGATGGCGGGTCCTCGGATGGGTCCGTCTCAGGTCTTGAGGGACGCGGCACATACTCGGGGTACTCGCGTACTGCTGATGTCTCGGGCTCCATGCGGAGGATCTGCTCATCGCGTGGTCTCGCTTGCTCAAAAATCCCGTTATGACGGTAAGGAGCAGTCGGGGTGAAGCGGTAGCTCGGGACGGGGTACGTGAAGGGTCGTCCCATGAACATGAATACTCTGACAGTGCAGCGACCCTCAAAATGGTATGACCCGAGTGCCGGGTCATGGTGCAGCTCCCATACCGGGGTGTCGATGAATAGTACAAATGTCGCCATCTGAAGATATGACGGAAGAAAAGAGAGAGGGAATGAGAATCTTTCTAAAAGAATTCTCAGTAGGGTTATCCCTACCTAGGTGTCATCGTCACATCCTCAGGAACCTTGGGTTTATTTCTAAAAGGTGTGCGTGCATATAAATTCCTTTTAAGTTGGTTTTCCAAAGAGGTATTTTATCCAAGGTCCATCATATTTTATAATGCGTCTTTATAACTTAAGCAGAAATATACTAATGATATGAATGCATCATAAGATAAACCCAACAATAGAATAACTAGGAAACATTATAACATTGGCATAAGTATAGTTTATGTGACATTGTTAACTTTAACCTTCATCTCATGGGGCCGCCCTAAAACTTCTCTAGGTTATGAGCTCATACCTTAACTAGTCGTCACTAGCTCTTACTTATCCTATGATAAGCGTAACATAATCCCGACTTAAAGTACGGGCTAGGGGGCAAATTAAGGATCTCCTTTCTAGGATCATTTCCTCTTTGAAACGCTTTGCTAGCCACGTGGGCCTCGCAATTTGTCCGCTTTGGCAGGCTGCATCTACACATACCCTCACGGATTTGTCTCCTCCTGGGGGTGCTCGGCCGAACCGGTGTCACCCAGAGAAGCGCGTCTCGTTGTTGTGTCACATTTATATTCTCATAAGTATTAAATCACAATTACCTCATCATTTATCATATTCATTTTTATCATGCATTCTCATATAGCTTTTTCATAACATATATATATCATCACGTGAAACTTTCTCATAATATTCGTCACATAAAACTTTCGCACAAACATCATCACATAGTCATATCTAACAATCATCCCCATAAGCTCATAGACATGTTATGTTATAACTCATAGTGTTTTAAACTTCGATTCTTATGGGTCTTAAACTTGCAAATTAATTATCCTTAACTTCTTTATACACCTATAGTTTGACAATTAATGAGTTATACAAATTTTATGCTCAAGAACTAATCCAAATAGCACTAAGCAGAATTTGGACAGCTTTATGTTTATGTGATTACGGAGTTCTAGAAATTACGGTTTAGATCTTTATCTCACATTCTAAGTTATTGATCATCAACACCTAGTCTCTTGGGAACCTATAAGGTTATAACTAAGTATTTCTCGCCTCACCCTATGGTCAAGAACATCTCTAAACCTCAAGAGTGCAGAAATCAAAGTACTAACTTTACGGGTACCTAGAAGTCACAATAATGACCCTTTCTAAGTTCGGTTTGCTCCTAAGGTTTCAAGATTAAGTCCTAAACCAATTATGAGTCATTCCTACACATATAAACTAATTTAAAACCATGGTTATTGAATCTAAACCTTGCTGGACAGAATCCAGAAAAATAAATCTTTAAGGGATCTAGAACTCTCAAATTAATTCTTTTCTAGTTCCTAACTTATCCTATCTTTCACATATGAGTCTTAACATAATTATTACCCAAACATAAGCATATTAACATCATTAACACAGCTCATGCAGTGGCCAAACATAGCAAGGCAGAACCGAAACAGAAACTCCATTTAAAGGCATTGAATCATAGTTTCTAAAGCGCATAAAATACTAGTTTCTCTTGGAACCTTGTTAAAACTTTCAAAACTCTTTTATGAACACTTTAATCATCTAAACTCATGAAAATACTTAATAGGGCAGTAGCTACATTTTTTTCATCTTAAGAGGTCCTAAATTCATAATACTTAGTTCTACATATTCCTTATACTCATATAAGTTTAGAAAAATTATAAAACATAGTTTTCAATACTTGAAAACATTAAGGCCTCATAGGGCCGAAATATGAACCATAGGAAATAAATGTTTTAGACCTTTGTTTGAGATATCATTGGGCAAGTCTTTGAGCTCTAGAATCATTAAAGTGATGACATAAAAATAAACATGCTCATGCACTTATTTTAGTTATTGCTAGAAAGTAAAGTGAGAGCATAAAATAAATATGTGGTGCAATATATTATTATCTTTGATATTTAGGTGAGGACTTGAAATATAAATATGATAATGCAAAGCTTGAAACATAAATATGATAATGCAAGTTCATTCATTATCTTGGGATTTAGTGTTAGCAAAGAAATAAACATGATATGCAAAGCTTAAAGTAAACATGATGCAAGTTTCATTTTTATGTTTAACTAGAGCTCATTTAAGACTTTAACAAGATAATAACCCCATACAACATCTCAAAGATCACAACACAATAATCGAAAATCATATAAAAGAGAAAGAAAGTGAAGCTACATCAAGTTCTTTATTAAGTACCCAAAACCCCTATCTAGAGACAAATCTCTAGAACGTGCTGCCCAACTTTAAGGTTGACAAGGGTAGGCTTGGGCTTTTAGAAATCCTTAGATTAATTTTCTTAAGTTGGAAAACCATGTGAGCTAGATAACATATAGATGAAGTTGTAAGAAAAGGAAAACTCAAGCTTTAGAGGTTTCTTTGAGATGAACACAATGTCATCATCTAGAAACTCTCATCATCAAGCTATCATGCTCAAATCAAGGCCTCATGGCCGAAAATGAAAGGAAAGTAAAGACAAAGGAAAGTTCAAAAGGAATCCAAGAGAAAGCTAGAGAAAAACACTTTCTTGAGCAAAATAAAGTTTGAAAACAAATCCCTACCTAGTGATGAAGATAAAAGCTTGATCTTGAAGATGGAAATGAGATGAGCAACACCTCCTAGGATGGTGATGATGATTCGGCCTTGATGAGAGAAAAGAAAGAAAATGTGTTTCAAGTGAAGTTGTGTTTGAGGTGTGGTGTTTGAGAGGTTTGATGATGGTTCAAGGCTTTGGGGTGGTGTTTGATATTTAAGAGATGATGATGAGATAAAGAGATGAAGAAGATAAAGATGAAAAGAAAGGAAGAACACTCTTGGAACTTTGAGAGAAAAAGGAAAGGCTAGCAAGACAACTCTAAAACTCTAAACTTTGCAAATACTTCAAGGTGTAACAAAGCTATCACAAGCATCCTATTTATAGAAAAACAAAACCATGGAGGAGTGAATGGGGAGGGTGCTGGCCGTAGCTTTGAAGGGCAAAGGAGAGAAAAATATCTCTTACACAAGGTCATTCAAGCATGGTTTGAAGTATGGAAGCTATGCTACAAAGTATGGCTTGATGTGAGTTAATTTCCTATCAAATTTTTATGAAATTAGGCTTCTAGAACCTTAACATGGCTGGAACTTTTCCAACCACAAATAAATGGGGAAAATGGGTTGTTTTAATTATTTATTCATGTGGAAATTCAAGCTTGATTGAAAGTTATGACAAGGTATAGTGTATGTGACTTGAGGTATGGCCTTGGAGTGTTGAAAAATTGAACATGTGATGCATATGGAGGGAGGGCAGCTTGGCCAAGGCTGGACAGCAGAGTGGGAGGATGATTTGACCATTTAATTGTGTGTTAATGGTAGGTTTAGATGTGTATTAGCTTAGGTACAAGGTTAGGAATGATTAAGCTTAAGTTTAGGTAACTAAGAATGTGATTTAGGGAGTTTATGACAAGTTTAGGAGTGCTCATACATCATTAAAGAATTTAAAACTCATTTATGAATAAACAATGTGTAACACAATTCCATGATTTAAGGTATTGGAAAGAGAACACTATTCAAGATTCTATGACTAGGTGTCATAAAATTAAAATATGATTTTAGGTTGTAATTGAGTACTTTTTGGTTCTAATCAACTTTAATAAATTATTTTGACTCTAGATTAATTAAGGAAATTAATTAACCTTCGATTAGAGCCTAATATTGCTTAGGTTTGCTTAATCGTGTGATTAGCGTAAAAATCTGAAACTAGGGCAAAATCGTAATTTTGCACTAATTTTGCCCGGGACTTCAAAAATTAAAACTGAGGTCATAGAATACATAACAACACGCCTTTTAAAACCATCTGGAGAAGTTTGGGTTCATCAGGCACTTGCAGCGGGTAAAACACCACAGGCGTTTTGGTCATTTTGACTGAAAACTTCGAAAAACTAGATTTTCGATCCGGGAAGGTACATAAGTTTTCTAATCCCCTTCCAACATTGAGTTTGCCCTTGATCTTTGCCGCTTGGCTTTCCTCAAATTCGGTGAAAATGACCTCGGGGCATTTTGGTCATTTCACTCTAACAGAAAATCATGTTACATGTAACGCCCCGATTTTCTGTTAGAGTGAAAATGACCAAAATGCACCTGAGGTCATTTTCGGCCCGGAATTCGAGGAAAGCCGGTCTGGCAGTACTCGAAGGGAAAAATCAATGTTGGAAGTGGATTGGATGACTTGAGTACCCTCCCGGGATCGAAAATCTAGTTTTTCGAGTTTTCAGGTCAAAATGACCAAAACACCCCTGTGGTGTTTTACCCATTTGCAAGTGCCAGATGAATCCCGAAACTTCTCCAGATGATTTTAAAAGGCGTTTTTATGTGGACTGTGACTTTAGTTTTGGTCCCGGAGGTCCCGGGCGAAATTAGTGCAAAATTACGGTTTTGCCCCTAATTTCGTGTTTTTACGCTTAATCGCATGATTAAGTAAAAATAAGCAATATTAGGCTCTAATCGAAGGTTAATTAATTTTCTTAATTAATCTTGAGTCAAAATAATTTATTAAAGTTGATTAGAACCAAAAAGTGCTTAATTACAACTTAAAATCATATTTTAATTTCAAGACTCCTAGTCATGGAATCTTGAATAGTATTTTCTCTTTCCAATTCCTTAAATCATGGAATTGTGTTACACATTGTTTATTCATAAATGAGTTTTTAATTCTCTAATGATGTATGAGCACTCCTAATCTTGTCATAAAATCCTTAAAACACCTTCTTAGTTTCCTAAACTTAAGCTTAATTATTCCTAACCTTGTACCTAAGCTAAACACATTTAAACCTACCATTAACACCCAATTAAATGATCAAAACTCACCTCCTCTCTGCTGCCTAAGGCCTGGCTGAAGCTGTCCTCCTCCCATATGCATCACATGTTCAATTTTTCAACACTCCAAGGCCATACCTCAAGTCACATACACTATACGTTGTCATAACTTTCAATCAAGCTTGATTTTCTAAGTGAATAAGTAATTAAAACAATCCATTTTTCCCATTTATTTGTGGCTGGAAAAGTTCCAGCCATGTCAAGTTTCTAGAAGCCTAACTTCATCAAAAATTGATAGGAAATTAACTCACATCAAGCCATACTTTGTAGCATAACTTCCATACTTCAAACCATGCTTGAATGACCTTGTGTAAGAGATATTTTTCTCTCCCTTTTCCCCCTCAAAAGCCACGGCCACTTCTCCCCTTGGTGAGCCCCATGGTTTTGTTTGTCAATAAATAGGATGCTTGTGATAGCTTAGTTGCACTTTGAAGCATTTGCTAAGTTTTGAATTCTAGAGTTGTCTTGCTAGTTCTTTTCTTTTTCTCTCAAGTTTCAAGAGAGTTCTTCCTTTCTTTCCATCTTCATCTTCTTCATCTCTTCATCTCATCATCATCTCTCAACCTTGAAACACCACCCCATAGACTTGAACCATCATCAAACCTTTCAAACATCACACCTCAAACACAACCTCACTTGAAACACAACTCTAACCTTCTTGTTTCCTCTTGGCCGAAACCATCAAACCCCAAGGAGAAGCTCATCATCTTGTTTTTCTTCTCAAAAGTTCAAGCTTTGTGTCTTCACTCTAGGTAGGAGTGTTTTCTAAACTTTGTCTTCTTGAAAATGAGTTCTTTCTAGCTTTCTCTTGGATTTTCTTTTTGAAACTTCCTTTATTTTTCTTCCCTTGTGATTTCGACCATGAGGCCTTGAGGAGCACATGATAGCTCAATGATGAGGACTCCTAGAGAATGACTATGTGTTCATCTCAAAGGAACCTCTAGAGCTTGAGTTTTTCTTTTCCTTTAACTTCATCTATACTATACTTAGCTCACATGGTTTTTCAACTTAAGAAAACTAATCTAAGGATTTCTAAAAGCCCAAGCCTACCCTTGTCAACCTTAAATTTGGCCGGCACGTTCTAGAGATTTTTCTCTAGATAGGGGTTTTGGGTATTTAATAAAGAACTTGACTTAGTTTCACTTTCTTTTTCTTTAGTAAGGTTTTCGGTTTTGGTATTTTGATCCTTGAGGTTTTGTTTTGTTTGGTTTTGGAAGTTTATTTGCTTCAGCTTGATGATGTTGTTCAAGAACCTCATAGTTCCTTTGAGAACTTGGTTCAAGAACTCTAAAGCTCTCTTGGTAGTGAGATATATGTTGGGTTGTTATTTTGTTAAAGTCTTGGATGAGCTCTAGCTAACTATAAAATGAACCTTGCATCATGTTTACTTCCTTGCTATCACTAAGTATCAAGATAATAAGTGAACCTTGCATTATCATGTTTATATTTCAAGTCCTCACTTAATTTCAAGATAATGATGAGTTGCATCTCATGTTTATTTTATGCTATCACTTTACTTTCTAATGCAAGCTAAAACAAGTGCATGAGCATGTTTATCTTTATGTCATCACTTTAATGAACCTAGAGCTCAAAGACTTGCCCATTGTTGTCTCAAACAAAGATTTAAAATATTTATTTCTTTTGGCTCACATTTCGGCCCTAAGGGGTTTTGGAGTTTCCAAGTGTTGAAAATTATGTTTTATAATTTTTCTCAGCTTATGTGAGTACAAGGAATTTGTAGAACAAAGTTTTATGAATTTAGGGCCTCTTGAGGTATAAATGATTTAGCTACTACCCCCTTACATAATTTTATGATTTTAGATGATAAAAATGTTTATAAATGAGTTTTGAAAGCTTTAAAAAGGTTCCAAGAGAAACTAGTATTTTATATGCTTTAGAAAAAGTGTTTCATGCCGTTAAATGGAGATGTTTGTTTTGGTTCTGCCTTGCTATGTTTTGCCACTATATGAGCTGTTTTAATGGTGATAATATGCTTATGTTTGAGTATAATTAATGTTAAGGCTCATATGTGAAAGATAAGAGAAGTTAGTAACTAGAAAGGAATTAATTTAAGAGTTCTAGATCCCTTAATGATTGAATTTTCTGGATTCTGTCCAGCAAAGTTTAGTAATGCTAATCATGGATTTAAATTAGTTTAAATGTGTAGGGATGACTCATAAATGGTTTAGGACTTTATCTTGATGCCTTAGGAGCAAACTGGACTTAGAAAGGGTCATTGTTGTGACTCCTAGGTACCCGTAAAGTTAGGATTATGATTTATGCATTCTTGAGGTTTAGAGATGTTCTTGATCATAGTGTGAAGAGAGGAATACTTAGTTAGGTACCCGAGAGTCTAAGTTTGATGATTTATAACTTAGGATGTGAGTTAAGGACCTTAAGGGTCGATGCATAAGATATTAAGAAGTTGTTAATGCTATGGTGTTCATATGATGCAATGATGAGTTGAGACGTTTGTGATGCATGAAAAATTGATTGTTTGAGTTATGAGCTTTTCATAGCATGAGGTTTAAATAAGAAATATGTATGTGTGTGAGCTTGTGGCATAAAGAGAATTTGAAGGAAATCCGGTATACAGCTGTTATACTGCCGAATTTCAGTCAAATCAAAAAGAGACTTGAGATAGTTTTTGAAAGAATTATATAAGTTGAAAACCCTGGATGACACCGGTTCGGCCAAGCACCTCCAGGAGATTTTTTTTTTTTAATGTGACAAAGCACTAAGACACGCTTCCCTCCAGGAGGTGCCGGTTCTGCCGAGTACCCCCGGGAGGAGACAAATCCATGAGGGTATGAGTAGATGCAGCCTACCAAAGCGGACAAATTGCGAGGCCATGCGTGGCTAGCAAAGCGTTTCAAAGAGGGTATATCCTAAAAAGAGGTGATCCCTGCCCCCTACCCGTACTTGCGTAGTCGGGATTATATCGTGATTTATGTTTCGCTTATTCAAATAATAAGCAAGAGCTAGTGACGACTAGCTGTGGTATGAGCTCATAGCCTAGTTATATTTTAGGCTGGCCATATTATGCTAAAGCACCATGATTAATGTCACAAGTTGAGAAAAGATTCACTTGAAAGATTTACGTTCTTCTATGCCACTTGTATGATTTCTTAATGCTATGACCTATTGACTTATATGCTTGAGTATTGCCATGCATCCATACTTATTATGATGCATTCATAACATCAAGATGCATGCTAAAAGGAGTGGACATTGGATAATTAGTTTGGAAAACCCTAAATTGAACCTTATATGCATGATCACTATTTTATAATTAAACCCAAGGTTCCTGAGGATGTGTACGATGTAACCCTAGGATAGGAGACTCCTACTGAGATTCTTTAGCAAGAATTCTCACTCCTCTCTCTTCTTTTCTTCCGTCACATCTTCAGAGACTGATGGCGACGTTCGTGCTTTTCATTGACACGCCTACTTGGAAGGTCCACTATGACCTGGACCACAGGTCATATCATTTTGAGGGGCAGTGTACTGTGTGAGTCTTCATGTTCATTGGACGCCCCTTTGCACATCCTGTACAAAGCTACCGTTTCTCCCCGAGGTCACCTTACGATGACGTGATGGTTTTTGAGCGTGCCCGGATGTGAGACAAGAGGATCCTATGGACGTATATTGGTGGTTCGATGCCTCGAGACTTCCAGGACTACGTGCCTCGATCCCTGAGTTCGGAGGATGACCCATCCGAGGACCCACCGACGTACATGTATAGTGAGAGTTATGCTCCTACACCTCAGTTCGTGCGAGATGTGATCGAGGAGACCGTTATGCAGCCGAGGCTAGCAAGGCGAGCCGAGAGGCCCCCTCACCGAGGAGCTCACGCTCAGTCTTCACATGTTTCCACTCCTGCTGCTCTGCGTCTATGGATCGATTACACTCCACCGTTTCCCGGATTCCAGTAGCTGGCGTCGTAGTGGAGGCTTAGTGCACACACCAGATGTAGAGTGGATAAACCTTCCTTTGTTTTTGAGGTTATTCACCGAAGGTGCACTCGGGTAGTTACGGTTTACTTCTGCTTTCTTATTTTATGTTGTATTTTATCTCCGCTGTATTACAAGCTCTGCCCATTCTTAGGGTATCACTAGCTATGTACCTCAACTATGCTATTATTAATGAAATGCCTCTTTGTTTACCTTGACCCTTATCTCTTGACTATATGCTTTACTTTATGATTTTTGATAATTGTTACGCGTGCTTTATGTTTTTGTCATTCGACTAGTTAAGCTCGTGGCTCTCACTTTGTTTATGTTTTCAAAAAGAAAAATTTACTCGTAAATTCCGCTAAGTATTTTATTAAAAAGTTGAGACTAAGAAGTAATAACCTAATGATTAGCCTAATATGTTCTAGAACATTGGGTTAAAAGTTAGGGTGTTACATTTTGATATCAGAGCAGTTCGATTCTCACGGAGCCTGAGGATTGGACTGACCATGCTTTACAAGCATGATGCGATAGTTATGTCATGTGTAGTGCTTGATAGAGACAAGCTATAGGACTAGAAATGCATGACCTCTGTTGCTTGCAAGTACCATGGTAATTAGCTCATTTTGCATGAATATTGAGCCTGATCAACTTGATGTTCATTGTTTCATGTGTTTAGGAACCAATGGCATCGTGACGACAGCCTAGGACTACGCCCGATGCTGATCAAGACAATGCGACTGCTGCTGCTGTCTGTCGCATAGTGCAAGCCATGGAATGGATGTTCGACCGGATGGATCAACAAGTGAATGCTGTTCCTGTTCCCCCTCTTCCCCCAGCTGCTGAGGTGGTTGAGCAAGCCCGCTTCGGCAAGTTCTGCAAGGCAAACCCACCGGTGTTCCGAGAGGTAATGGACCCCGACAAAACTGATGGGTGGATCAAAGACATGGAGAAGATCTAGTCGTTACCTGCTCAGAGGAGCAGAAGGTCACATTTGCTGCTTTCATGCTGAAGTCCGACGCCGAGTTTTGGTGGAACGGCACGAAGCGTCTGCTAGAAGCTTCTGAAACTCCCATTGACTGGGAACTGTTCAAAACTTACTTCTACGAGAAGTATTTCCCCGAGTCCGTAAGGAGTGCTAAGGACATAGAGTTCATGCAGTTGACCCAGAGAGGGTCTATTGTTGCCCAGTACACTGCTAAGTTCGAGGAGCTGATCATGTTCTCTCGGGTGTTTCAAGGGAACCCCGATGAGGTTTGGAAATGCGTCGAGTATGAGGCCGGTCTAAAGGCAGAGATGAACTACGCCGTGGCCCACATGGAGATCAGAGACTTCCTAACTCTGGTCAACAAGTTCCGGATCCTTGAGGAAGGACAGAGAGCTAAGGGACTTGGACCTCAAGCCCCGAGGTTCAAACCGCAGTACCCTTCAAGGAATCACTACAATCCTTACCAGACCAACCAGTTCCGACCACAACAACAACAACCACCAAGAGCTCCTGCATACCAACAATCCAAGCAACACCAGAGGCCGCCGTTTCAACACCAAGGCCCAAGAAACTTCAACAACCAACCCCGTGGGCCGGGCGGACCCCAGAACCACAATGGAGGACCAAGTGGGGCCAAGAACAAGGCACCACAAGGAACCACTGCTGCTTACCCCGGAGCAGCAACTACTGATGTCTATCCCCAGTGCAGGAAGAATCATGGGAACCGCCCTTGCCTTTTAGGGCAAAGAACCTGCTTCAAGTGTGGCAAACCTGGCCACTATGCCAACAACTGCACGAGTGGAGGACTGTCGAACCAAAACCCCCCACCTCAACACCAAGGATGGGTCTTCACCCGCAACGCGGAAGACGCGAGAACATCCAACGATCTCATTCAAGGTACGTGCGAGCTAAATGGTAGAACCTTAACTGTACTTTTCGATTCTGGCGCTACTCATTCTTTCATTTCACTTGCTAGTGTTGAGTCTTTAAATTTGCGAGTCTCTAAACTTCCCTTTGATCTGATTGTTTCTACGCCCACAAATTGCCCTGTTAATACCTGCAAATGTTGCTTAAACTGTCATCTTGTTGTAGAGGATAGGTCGTTTATCATAGATTTAATTTGGTTACCCCTTAAAGACATAGGTATCATTCTAGGCATGGATTGGCTTCACGCCAACCGTGTACTGTTAGATTGTGGAACCCAAACTGTCATTTTTCCTTCTGCTCCTAAACCTATTAGTCAACCCATAAGGTTATACCTAAACTCCGTAGAGGTCTTCTGTAGTGGGGAGAAAGCTAAGGGATATGTTCTCCTAGCCGCCTGCGATGTAGATTTTGAGCAAAACATAGGTGAGATACCTGTGGTGAGAGACTATCCTGAGGTGTTTCCAAATGAGATACCCGAGTTCCTTCCTGAAAGAGAAGTAGAGTTTTCCATAGAGCTGGTTCCTGGAGTGGGACCTATCTCTATAGCCCCATATAGGATGTCACCCTTGGAGCTAGCAGAACTAAAAACTCAGTTCGAGGAGTTATTGGAGAAAAGTTTTATAAGGCCGAGTGCTTCACCTTGGGGCGCTCCGGTCTTATTTGTGAAGAAGAAAGATGGAAGTATGAGGATGTGTATAGACTATAGGCAGTTAAACCGAGTGACCATAAAGAATAAGTACCCGTTGCGTAGGATTGATGATCTTATGGACCAATTGAAAGGAGCAGTAGTGTTTTCTAAGATTGATTTGAGGTCCGGTTACCATCAGATTAGGGTTAGAGATTCAGACATTCCTAAAACCGCCTTTCGAACTCGGTATGGACACATTGAGTTCAATGTGATGTCGTTCGGTCTGACGAATGCTCCCGCAGTTTTTATGGATTACATGAATAGGATCTTTAGATCCTATTTAGATCAGTTCATGGTCATGTTCATAGATGATATTCTTATCTATTCGAAAATCGACGAGGAGCATGAGCGTCATTTGAGGCTGGTTTTAGAGGGATTAAAGGAGAAGAAGTTATATGCTAAGTTGTCTAAGTGTGAATTTTGGTTGGATGAGGTGAAATTCTTAGGACATGTTGTGTCAAAAGGTGGCATAGTTGTCGACCCCAGTAAGATAGAAGCTGTGATGAATTAGGATAGACCAACCTCTGTGACCGAGATTAGAAGCTTTCTGGGTTTAGCTGGCTATTACCGTAGGTTTATTAAAGGATTTTCCCAGTTGGCCCTACCCTTAACCAAGCTCACTAGGAAGAATACCCCGTTTGAGTGGAGCCCCGAGTGTGAAAAGAGTTTCCTGGAGCTTAAGGAAAAGCTCACCTCGACCCCAGTTTTGGTTTTACCTGACCCCAATGTACCCTTCGAGGTATATTGCGATGCTTCTGGCAAGGGTTTAGGTTGCGTGTTGATGCAAAATAGGCAAGTGGTAGCCTATGCGTCCAGACAACTCAAGCCTTACGAAGTAACCTACCCCACCCATGACCTAGAGTTAGCAGCCATCGTGTTTGCCCTTAAGATATGGAGACACCATTTGTATGGTGTAAGGTTTGAAGTTTTCTCTGATCATAAGAGTCTCAAGCATCTCTTTGATCAAAAGGAGTTAAACATGAGGCAGAGGAGATGGATGGAATTCCTCAAAGATTACGATTTCGGCTTAAGTTATCACCCCGGCAAGGCTAATGTAGTCGCCGATGCCTTGAGTCGAAAGTCATTGCGTTTATCTTGTATGATGGTTAATGAAGTTAGGTTGATAGAGTAGTTTAGAGATATGAATTTGGGGATGTCTGCAACCAAGAGTAGCATAGTGATGTGTCATCTCACGGTGACCAGTGGGTTTAAGCAAAGGATTATGCTTGCCTAAAGAGAAAATGAGGACTTTATGGACACAATCGAGACAGTTAAGGCCGGAAAGTTGAATGGTTTTGTACGAGGCCCCGACTGGTTGTGGAGGTTCGAGGGGCGAATCTGTGTGCCATAAGATGGCGACCTTCGAGAGAAGATCTTAGAGGAGGCCCACAAGAGCCATTTTGCCATTCATCCTGGTACTACTAAGATGTACCACAATTTGAAGAAGATGTTTTGGTGGCCCGGATTGAAAAAGGATGTGGTCGCCTGGGTGAGTAAGTGTTTGGTCTGCCAAAAGGTCAAGATCGAACACCAAAAACCTTCTGGTATGTTGCAACCCCTGTCAATCCCCGAGTGGAAGTGGGAGAGTATATTAATGGATTTCGTGACAGGATTGCCAAGGACCCAAGCTGGCCACGATGCCGTATGGGTAATTGTGGATCGTCTGACTAAGTCGGCTCACTTTCTACCTATTCGAGTCACGTACTCGTTGGATAAGTTGGCTCACCTTTACATCCAAGAAATAGTAAGGTTGCATGGGGTACCATCGACGATAATCTCGGATCGAGACCCGTGGTTTACGTCACATTTTTGGGGAGCCTTTCAAAAGGCGTTTGGTTCCAAGTTGTGCTTGAGCACTGCTTACCATCCACAAACGGATGGTCAATCTGAGAGGACAATCCAAACCCTGGAGGATATGCTAAGAGCCTGTGTCTTCGACCAAAAAGAAAGTTGGGATAAGTACATGCCTTTGATCGAGTTTGAGTATAACAACAGTTATCACGCGAGCATCGGTATGGCACCGTACGAGGCGTTATATGGAAGGAAGTGCCAATCACCTTTGTGTTGTTACGAGCCTGGAGAACAAAGTGTCTTACGACCTGATGTAGTGAGGGAAACGACGGAGCAGATCAAGAGGATCAAGGATAGAATCTTAACCGCTCAAAGTCGACAGAAAAGCTACGCGGACAAAAGGCGCAAGCCCTTGGAATTCCAAGAAGGCGAGCATGTATTTCTAAGGATTACTCCCACTACATGAATAGGTAGAGCCATGAAAGTCAAAAAGTTGAGTCCCCGATTTCTCGGTCCTTTTGAAATTCTTTAGAGAATCGGATCTGTAGCTTACAAAATAGCCTTACCACCCAATCTGTCAAATCTCCATGACGTCTTTCACGTCTCTCAGCTACGTAAATATGAGTCCGACCCTAGCCATGTCTTAGAGCCAGAACATGTACAGTTAAGGGAGGACCTGACGTTCAATCTACCGCCAACGAGAATCGTGGACCAAGGCGTCAAGCAGTTAAGGAACAAGTCTGTTCCTTTGGTGAAGATCGCGTGGGGACGTGGCAACACCGAAGAGTTCACGTGGGAACTTGACTCCGAGATGAGGTCGAAGTACCCCGAGTTTTTCTAAGGTACGAATTTCGAGGGCGAAATTCTTTTTAAGGAGGGGAGTAATGTAATGCCCCGATTTTCTGTTAAAGTGAAAATGACCAAAATGCGCCTAAGGTCATTTTCTGCCCGGAATTCGAGGAAAGCCGGTCTGGCAGTACTCGAAGGGCAAACTCAATGTTGGAAGGGTATTGGATGACTTGAGTACCCTCCCGGGATTGAAAATCTCATTTTTTGAGTTTTCGGGTCAAAATGACCAAAACGCCCTGCGGTGTTTTACCCATTTGCAAGTGCCAGATGAACTTGAAACTTCTTCAGATGATTTTAAAATGTGTTTTTATGTAGACTGTGACTTTAGTTTTGGTCCCGGAGGTCCCGGAGGTCCCGGGCGAAATTAGTGCAAAATTACGGTTTTGCCCCTAATTTCGTGTTTTTACGCTTAATCGCGTGATTAAGCAAACCTACGCAATATTAGGCTCTAATTGAATATTAATTAATTTCCTTAATTAATCTTGAGTCAAAATAATTTATTAAAGTTGATTAGAACCTAAAAGTGCTTATTACAACTTAAAATCATATTTTAATTTCAAGACTCCTAGTCATGGAATCTTGAATAGTGTTTTCTCTTTCCAATTCCTTAAATCATGGAATTGTGTTACACAATGTTTATTCATAAATGAGTTTTTAATTCTCTAATGATGTATAAGTACTCCTAATCTTGTCATAAAATCCTTAAAACACCTTCTTAGTTACCTAAACTTAAGTTTAATTATTCCTAACCTTGTACCTAAGCTAATACACATTTAAACCTACCATTAACACCCAATTAAATGATCAAAACTCACCTCCTCTCTGCTGCCTAAGGCCTGGCTGAAGCTGTCCTCCTCCCATATGCATCACATGTTCAATTTTTCAACACTCTAAGGCCATACCTCAAGTCACATACACTATACCTTGTCATAACTTTCAATCAAGCCTGATTTTCCAAGTGAATAAGTAATTAAAACAATCCATTTTTCCCATTTATTTGTGGCTGGAAAAGTTCCAGCCATGTGAAGTTTCTAGAAGCCTAATTTCATCAAAAATTGATAGGAAATTAACTCACATCAAGCCATACTTTGTAGCATAGCTTCCATACTTCAAACCATGCTTGAATGACCTTGTGTAAGAGATATTTTTCTCTCCCTTTTCCCCCTCAAAAGCCACGGCCACTTCTCCCCTTGGTGAGCCCCATGGTTTTGTTTTTCTATAAATAGGATGCTTGTCATAGCTTAGTTGCACTTTGAAGCATTTGCTAAGTTTAGAATTCTAGAGTTGTCTTGCTAGTTCTTTTCTTTTTCTCTCAAGTTTCAAGAGAGTTCTTCCTTTCTTTCCATCTTCATCTTCTTCATCTCTTCATCTCATCATCATCTCTCAACCTTGAAACACCACCCCATAGCCTTGAACCATCATCAAACCTCTCAAACATCACACCTCAAACACAACCTCACTTGAAACACAACTCTAACCTTCTTGTTTCCTCTTGGCCGAAACCATCAAGCCCCAAGGAGGAGCTCATCATCTTGTTTTTCTTCTCAAAAGTTCAAGCTTTGTGTCTTCACTCTAGGTAGGAGTGTTTTCTAAACTTTGTCTTCTTGAAAATGAGTTCTTTCTAGCTTTCTCTTGGATTTTCTTTTTGAAACTTCCTTTATTTTTCTTCCCTTGTGATTTCGACCATGAGGCCTTGAGGAGCACATGATAGCTCAATGATGAGGACTCCTAGAGAATGACTATGTGTTCATCTCAAAGGAACCTCTAGAGCTTGAGTTTTTCTTTTCCTTTAACTTCATCTATACTATACTTAGCTCACATGGTTTTTCAACTTAAGAAAACTAATCTAAGGATTTCTAAAAGCCCAAGCCTATCCTTGTCAACCTTAAATTTGGCCGGCACGTTCTAGAGATTTTTCTCTAGATAGGGGTTTTGGGTATTTAATAAAGAACTTGACTTAGTTTCACTTTCTTTTTCTTTAGTAAGGTTTTCGGTTTTGGTATTTTGATCCTTGAGGTTTTGTTTTGTTTGGTTTTGGAAGTTTATGTGCTTCAGCTTGATGATGTTGTTCAAGAACCTCATAGTTCCTTTGAGAACTTGGTTCAAGAACTCTAAAGCTCTCTTGGTAATGAGATATATGTTGGGTTGTTATTTTGTTAAAGTCTTGGATGAGCTCTAACTAACCATAAAATGAACTTTGCATCATGTTTACTTCCTTGCTATCACTAAGTATCAAGATAATAAGTGAACCTTGCATTATCATGTTTATATTTCAAGTCCTCACTTAATATCAAGATAATGATGAGTTGCATCTCATGTTTATTTTATGCTATCACTTTACCTTCTAATGCAAGCTAAAACAAGTGCATGAGCATGTTTATCTTTATGTCATCACTTTAATGAACCTAGAGCTCAAAGACTTGCCCATTGTTGTCTCAAACAAAGATTTAAAATATTTATTTCTTTTGGCTCACATTTCCCTAAGGGGTTTTGGAGTTTCCAAGTGTTGAAAATTATGTTTTATAATTTTTCTCAGCTTATGTGAGTATAAGGAATTTGTAGAACCAAGTTTTATGAATTTAGGGCCTCTTGAGGTATAAATGATTTAGCTACTGCCCCCTTACATAATTTTATGATTTTAGATGATAAAAATGTTTATAAATGAGTTTTGAAAGCTTTAAAAATGTTCCAAGAGAAACTAGTATTTTATATGCTTTAGAAAAAGTGTTTCATGCCTTTAAATGGAGATGTTTGTTTTGGTTCTGCCTTGCTATGTTTTGCCACTGTATGAGCTGTTTTAATGGTGATAATATGCTTATGTTTGAGTATAATGAATGTTAAGGCTCATATGTGAAAGATAAGAGAAGTTAGTAACTAGAAAGGAATTAATTTGAGAGTTCTAGATCCCTTAATGATTGAATTTTCTGGATTCTTTCCAGAAAAGTTTAGTAATGCTAATCATGGATTTAAATTAGTTTAAATATGTAGGGATGACTCATAAATGGTTTAGGACTTGATCTTGATGCCTTAGGAGCAAACTGGACTTAGAAAGGGTCGTTGTTGTGACTCCTACATACCCGTAAAGTTAGGATTATGATTTATGCATTCTTGAGGTTTAGAGATGTTCTTGATCATAGTGTGAAGAGAGGAATACTTAGTTAGGTACCCGAGAGTCTAAGTTTGATGATTTATAACTTAGGATGTGAGTTAAGGACCTTAAGGGTCGATGCATAAGACATTAAGAAGTTGTTAATGCTATGGTGTTCATATGATGCAATGATGAGTTGAGACGTTTGTGATGCATGAAAAATTGATTGTTTGAGTTATGAGCTTTTCATAGCATGAGGTTTAAATAAGAAATATGTATGTGTGTGAGCTTGTGGCATAAAGAGAATTTGAAGGAAATCCGGTATACAGCTGTTATGCTGCTGAATTTCCGTCAACTCAAAAAGAGACTTGAGAACGTTTTGGAAAGAATTATTTAAGTTTAAAACCTTGGATGACACCGGTTCGGCCGAGCACTTCCAGGAGATTTTTTTTTTTATGTGACAAAGCACTGAGACGCGCTTCCCCCGAGGAGGTGCCGGTTCGACCTAGTACCCCCGGGAGGAGACAAATACGTGAGGGTATGAGTAGATGCAGCCTACCAAAGCAGACAAATTGCAAGGCCATGCATGGCTAGCAAAGCATTTCAAAGAGGGTATATCCTAAAGAGAGGTGATCCCTGCCCCCTACCCGCATTTCATGTAGTCGGGATTATATCATGATTTATGTTTCGCTTATTCAGATAATAAGCAAGAGCTAGTGACGAATAGCTGAGGTATGAGCTCATAGCCTAGTTATATTTTAGGGTGGCCATGTTATGCTAAAGCACCATGATTAATGTCATAAGTTGAGAAAAGATTCACTTGAAAGATTTACGTTCTTCTATGCCACTTGTATGATTTCTTAATGCTATGACCTATTGACTTATATGCTTGAGTATTGCCATGCATCCATACTTATTATGATGCATTCATAACATCAAGATGCATGCTAAAAGGAATGGACCTTGGATAATTAGTTTGGAAAACCCTAAATTGAACCTTATATGCATGATCACTATTTTATAATTAAACCCAAGGTTCCTGAGAATGTGTACGATGTAACCCTAGGATAGGAGACTCCTACTGAGATTCTTTAGCAAGAATTCTCACTCCCCTCTCTTCTTTTCTTCCTCACATCTTCAGAGACCGATGGCGACGTTCGTGCTTTTCATTGACACGCCTACTTGGAAGGTCCACTATGACCCGGACCATGGGTCATATCATTTTGAGGGGCAGTGTACTGTGTGAGTCTTCATGTTCATTGGACGCCCCTTTGCACATCTTGTACAGAGCTACCGTTTCTCCCCGATGTCACCTTACTACAACGCGATGGTTTTTGAGCGTGCCTGGACGCGAGATGAGAGGATCCTACGGACGTATATTGGTGGTTCGATGCCTCGAGACTTCCAGGACTACGTGCCTCGATCCCCACATTTGGAGGACGACCCATCCGAGGACCCGCCGGCGCACATGTATAGTGAGAGTTCTGCTCCTACACCTCAATTCATGCGAGATGTGAGCGAGGAGACTGTTATACAACCGAGGCTAGCGAGGCGAGCCGAAAGGCGCCCACACCGAGGAGCTCACGCTCAATCTTCACGTGTTTCCACTCCTGCTGCTCTGCGTCCATGGATCGATTACACTCCACCGTTTCCCGAATTCCAATAGCTGGCGTCGTAGGGGAGGCTTAGTGCACACACCACATGTAGAGTGGATAAACCTTCTTTTGTTTTTGAGGTTATTCACCATAGGTGCACTCGGGTAGTTACGGTTTACTTCTACTTTCTTGTTTTATGTTGTATTTTATCTCCGCTGTATTACAAGCTCTGCCCATTCTTAGGGTATCACTAGCTATGTACCTCAACTATGCTATTATTAATGAAATGCCTCTTTGTTTACCTTGACCCTTATCTCTTGACTATATGCTTTACTTTATGATTTTTTATAATTGTTATAAGTGCTTTATGTTTCTGTCATTCGACTAGTTAAGCTTGTGGCTCTAACTTTGTTTATGTTTTCAAAAAGAAAAATTTACTCGTAAATTCCGCTAAGTATTTTATTAAAAAGTTGAGACTAAGAAGTAATAACGTAATGATTAGCCTAATATCTTCTAGAGTATTGGGTTAAAAGTTAGGGTGTTACAAAGCCATCGTCCTCTGAAGACATAACCGAAAGAAAGAAAAAAAGATAGAGGGAGTTAAAATCTTGATAAAGAATCTCAGTAGGGAAAACCTCCTATCCTAGTGTCATCGTGTACGTCCCCAGGAACCTTGGGTTTATTAATAAAAGGTCAGCATGCATAAAGTTCCTTATTAGGTTTTCAAACATATTTATCCAAGGTTCGTTCATTTTAGGATGAATCTTGATGTCATGAATGCAACATATTATGGTATGAATGAATGACAGAAAAACCTATGCGGTCATTACTAGAACAAAAACATAAAGAAACATGCTTATGTATATGTATCAAGAAGGATCAAGACTTTCATATGAATGCATTCTCTTTGCTTATGTGACATTATTTGCATCATTGGTTTCTCTCATGGGGCCACCCTAAAAACTTCTCTCCTTTGAGAATCTCTAGGTTATGAGTTCATACCTGCATTAGCTGAGCCTAGCCCCTTACTCCGGCATTCTGGGTAAGAGCATGTTTATTGCTTTGCAAAAGTGCTGGTGATGTGTGCATGAGAATATATGAATTTGAGACATGTGGCATGCTATGATGGTTTGCATGATTTGATGAACATGAAATATTTGAATGAAATGCCATGATGATATTTAAGAGCATGTGTTTATGTTGCATTCTTGCATAGTATGCTGAAATGCATTTCTCCTGCTATGGTGAGGAGAAAGCAAAACCGTGAGGGGTATAGACATCGAGCCTACCAAAGTGGACAATATCATTGTGTATTGGGTGCCAGTAGATGTGTTTCGAAGCGGAGATAACCCTATCGACTCCATAAATTAAAAGTTATGATAGGTGATCCTTAAGCCCCCTAACCTGCACTCTGGGAGTCGAGATATATTTATACTTATCCGAGGATAAGCTGAAAACTAGTGACGACTAATGTAGCCATGGGGGAGAGAATATTTCACTTAATTATGGTTTAGAGATGTGTTTAGGTGTATCTTTGATTAAGCTTTCGATTAGGAGTTTGTAAGTAAGTGTTTAGATAAAGTGATGGGTAATTAAGGATGGTAAAACATGATTAGGGAGTGGTCTTGCTCCATTAGTGAAATCAAAACTCATTTTATGATATGACCATGTACAAACATGTAACGTTCCAAATTTTTACTGCTATGTAAAATTACCAAAATGCCCCTAGGTAAATTTTGCATGAGAATTGAGGTCGAGCAATCCTTAATAAGGAATTTTAACATTAGGACAACATTATATGAGGCTTGAATAGCAATCTGTGCGAAAATCATAAATCTCGATTTTTCTGTGCGCAAATGACTAAATTGCCCCTGAGATTATTTTGCCCCGAAAATCAAATATAACCAATCCCGATTATTCTCAAGGTTAATTTTATATTTGAAGGGGATTATTTGTGTTATGATGATATCATGGTAAAAATCTCAATTCCCGATTTTTACTGTATGTAAAATTACCAAATTACCCTTGCGGTAATTTAGTGTGAAATTAAGCAATCCTTGAACCGGTTATCACCGAGAAGTTCAAAAATGTTCATTTCAAGTATGACTTGATATCTAGAAATGTTCAGGTAATTCTAGAAAGCTTTTATGTGAAATTACCTTTTTACCCCTAGTTGTGCTAAATAAGTTCACTTATGTAATTAAGGAAATGTTAAAGCTCTAATTGAACTCAAATTGATTTCATTCATTAACCTTGAGTTAAAAATTAATTACCTAAGGTTAAAAATAATTACTTGAGGTTAAAAAAATAATTACCTAGGATAATTAGAGTTTAAGAAATTTTTAGGGAAGTTAATTTCTTTTCTTGATTACTAGAACTCATAAAATCAATAATGTTAAGATTAAGGTAAATATAAGGCATTTTCTTTCTTTGACTTGAGGTTAGAACTTAAGTTACTAATTAATCTTTTACTCAATTGAGATTAACTCCATCTCTAGAGTAAGATTACTCTTTAACCTTGTCTTGTTGAATCTTATACATTTTATTTTTACCATTTATTCAAATTTACAAATTCCTAAACCTACCACCTAATTAACTATACTATCCTATGTGTCCTACCACTTAGAAAATAAAAAAACTTGTCCCCCATTATTCTCAACAAAGGCCACGGCTCCATGCCATCCTCATGGCCACATTTTATTTCATTTCAAGGAATAATGCACACACAAACACATCATTACCTTACCATATGCTTTGTTGGAGTTGTCTTGCGCATTATTGCTAAAAAATTCTGCCTCCATTATAGCCATAAGGCCACGGTTTTGCAGCACCAAAACTCCTATATATATGTGTTTTTCTAAAGCCTAATGCACACACAAACACTTATTCTTACTACTTGTATTTTTTGTGGTAGTCTTGCTCACAAAAATTGGCCAAAAATCCTCTATTCTCTCTCTAAACTCAAAGCTCTCTTCTTCCTCCTCCTCCACTTCCAAGAGACTCCATTCTTGATATTCATCCAAGTTCTTAAGCTCAAACAAACACACACTCACCATAAACCAACTCCTAAGCACTTAAACTTTCCATTTCTAAGCATTAGAACACAAGAAAAATCCTTCCTCAACTCTAACCTTCTTGGTCGAAATATCACAAGCATTAGGATCATATTTTTGTTTCTTGATTAATCATAGAAGATCAAGCTTTCTTTAAGAAACAAGAAACAACTTGGTGGGGACTTTATTTCATATTCTTTCTCATGTTCTTCTTCTTTAATTCTTTGAATTTTTATGATGACCATGGCTTGATAATAAATTTAAGAAATAAGGTTCTTGGAACCTTGGTAATAAAGGACTCTAATGCTTACTAATGTTTAAGATCTATTAGGGACAAGAATTTAATCTTGTGAAGTTTTTGAGCTTTAAGTGAGCAAGATATAAAATGGACTTGCACTCATGTTTAAATTTCAAGCTCTTGCATCTCATGTTTATGTTTCAATGCCTTGCATATCATATTTATTTTCAAGCCATCACCTTAAATCTAGGAGATTAAAGAAATGGATTTGCATGATCATATTTAATTTTCGAGTCTTGCATATCATATTTATTTCAAGTCATCACTAAATTTTAAAGACTTAATAATAAATGTGCATCTCATGTTTATAATTCAAGCCTTGCACATTATATTTATATTTTCAAGTCATCACCTTATAATGTTAAAGATTAAAAATGAGGTTGCATAGCATGTTTACTTTTGGTCATCACTTAAGATCTTAAAGCTCAAGACTTGTCCTTATATCTTAAAATTTCAACTCATGGCTACCCCCATGGATATATATTTTCATCCATGATATGATGGTGAGGTTAAGATAACTTTTATTTCATTTTATAGTTCAAATCTTGTGTTTTGGAATTTTAGTAAGTTGTGCTTTAGAAGTTTTACAAGTCTTGAAACTTAAAAGATAGTAAAAATAGCATTTTCATGAGCAAAAAGATTTATTATTAAACCTTGTGATTTGCTCTCTATTTGGTATTAATATTTGGTCATGCTAAGTGGTAAAATTAATTTCAAGTGTTTCCTAAGTCTTAAATCAAGTAACAGGGAAAAAAATAGTATCTAGAAATGATCAAAATTGTAATTTTAGGAAGATTTAGAAAAATAATTTTCTAGTACTATTCATTACTGTCTTGAAACTATTCATCACTGTAGGGTACTGTTCATAGCATAATAATCATTAATAATTGTTGTAAAAATTATTTTTGGTATCTTAGATGTATAAAAGAATAATTACAAGTGTTAGTTTGGGCCGTTTTGCAAAATACAGAAAGTTGTGTTTTGAATTATCAATTATGTAATTTCAGCCAAATGACTTTAATTCGAGTTAATAATGATGTTAAATATGTCCATGTAATCAAAATACCATTTACGATGTTTAGAAAAAGTTTTAGAAGTTTTGGTAATTGTTAAGGGTGAAAAATGAGTGATTTTGCAGTTTGACCCCCAAAGTGTGGCAAAATTTAATCTATGACCATAGATGGTTTCTATGATGAACTTAAATGAATTCTAGTTGTTATGGATCTCTTAAAAGTATAGAGAAATTTTGAGGATCATTGGTTTGAGGAAATATGTTAAAAAGAAAAATTACGTTTTGACCCATAATCTTTGAGAAATTGCAGTTTAAACCCTTTTTTGGGCTTAAGTGAAAATATTGGTAACTTGAGGAGATTATTGTTAATGATATCTTATGGAAGTCATATTCATATGAATTAGTTGAAATTTATATGACTTGTAATATTTGTGCAATGATACCAATTAAGGATTATGCATGCTTAATTCTTGTTTTATGCAATTGGCGATCATTAATAAATGGCATCTATCCTGTTAAGTATGTTCACTTTCATGAGATATTTCATAATAGCATGCTTTTATAAATGTATATATGCATACTTATATGATCAATTACTTGATGAATTGTAGCATGCTATGTGTATGATTGATTAATTGAGATGCATATTTAAGAGTTCTATAAGCATGATATATTAAAGGATAAGCTATGATTATATGTTCGTACTTGCATCTATGAATAACATACTAAGATGAAAGGTGACATAAGACATATGGAAATGATCCTCTAGACTCCTCGAATTAAAGGTTATGAGAGGTGATCCAATGGGGTAATCCTTTAGACTCCCTGAATTAAAGGTTATAAGAGGAGATTCAATAAGGACCTTATAGACTCCAGGAATTAATGGTTACGAAAGGCGTTCCTAAACCCCCTAACCCGCACTCTGGGAGTCAGGAATTAACTTATCGAGAGGATAAGTGTATACTAGTGACGACTAGTGAAGTATGAGCTCATAATCTAGAATTCTCAAGAGTAGAGAAATTATAGGGTGGTTTCCCCAAGGAAAAAGATTGAGAGATTTAAGTCACCTAAAAACATATTAAGGAAAAGTTATATAAAAGGAATTTATGTTCTTTATGTCATGATGCATTTATATATGAACTCTTATGTTATAATGTATATGGCATTGACATGCATTCATGATAATAGTATGATGCACACATGACATCAAGACTCATGTTAAAAGATACGGGCCTCGGCTAATGGTATTTGGAACTTAATAAATAGACCTTACATATGCCCACATTTTCATAATGAAACCCGAGGTTCCTGGGGACGATGATGATGACACACACATTAGGAGGCGGACGCCCTATTAAGATTATTTTATAAGATTCTCACTCCTTCTTTATTTCTTTTCATCTCGTCTTCAGAGGTAGATGGCGATGTTCGTGATTTATGTTGATGCCCCCTTATGGGAAATGCATTTTGACCCGGCTAACCGATCATACTATTTTATGGGTTGTTGTGCCGTTCGTTTGTATGTGTTCATGGATCGTCCTTTTGCATACCTTGTTTCTAGTATGTGGTTTTCTCCTACCGCCCCTTTTTCGGATGACCTTGCTTTCGAGCATGCACAACCGCATCCTCGGCAGTTTTCTCAACCTTTCGTATTGGCGGTTTGAGATTTCCCTGACTATACACCAAGGTCACCACCTCGCTTTACTGGTTCGTGGTCAGACCCATCTGAGGATATACCATCCGGTCACTATTCAAGCAAATTTGCTCCTGCTGCCTCTATGGAATGGAAGTACGATAACAATGGAGAAGCTACTGTCACGCAACCAGTGAGAGGAGCCACCCGTCCACGTCGAGGTGCTCATGTTCTACCTATGAGACGTCTTGCCTCTCGTGATGAGCCGACTCGTAGAACCCATTCTAGGCGCTCCGAGTAGAAAACGTGGGAGAAAAATCTTATGCTAGTTTGTTAAGTCTTTATTTGCATGATAATTTCTATTGCACTAATGTATTTGTTTTATGTCAGTGGGGTACTGCTTTGTTTCCTGTAAGTGTTGGGTATTCAGTAAGAAACGATCATTATTTATAATGGTGTCGTTATATTAATTGAGTGAGGTATTTCATATTTATCTGTGACTCGATGTTATCTTTTTACTTTTATAGGTAAGGTGGTTGATACAAATTAGTTAGTATGCACAGCTCACGTTTTGTATTTTAGAAAACAAATTTTACCATATTTTTGCTAAAGTATTTTCAATGGTTTAAGTTAAAGACTGGAACAAAAGTGTAATAACTAATAATTAACTTAAATGCGTCCTAGGCGTCTTGAGTTAAATATTAGGGTGTTACAAAACATAATTCCTTAATTTAAGGAATTAGAGAGAGAAAACACTATTCAAGATTCCATGACATGGAATGTTGATTTCAAGGAAGAGATTTAAGTTTATCTAAGCAATCTTAGATTCTAATTAACCTTAATAATTATTTTGACTCTAGATTAATTATTAAAATTAATTAATCTTCGATTAGAGCCTAATATTTCTTAGGTTCCCTTAATCATGTCATTAGGCCCGTAAAACACTATTCCAGGGGCAAAACGATAATTTTGCACAATGTAACGCTCCGATTTTCTGTCTGAGTGAAAATGACCAAAATGCCCCTGAAGTCATTTTCTGCCCGGAATTTGAGGATAGCCGACCCAGCAGTCCTCGAAGGGCCAACTCAATGTTTGAAGGGGATTAGATGACTTTCGAGTGGTTTCGGGATTAAAAATCTCGTTTTCTAAGGCTTCGAGTCAAAATGACCAAAATACCCCTATAGCGTTTTTATGTGGGTATAAGTGCCGGATGAGCCCGAAACTTCTCTAGATGGTTTTGAATGATGTTTTTATGTAATTTGTAACATCAGTTTAGGTCCCAGTCATCCCAGGCAGTTTTTGTACAACATTATGATTTTGCCCCTAGTATAGTGTTTTTGAGCTTAATCGCGTGATTACGCAAACCTAAGCAATATTAGGCTCTAATCGAAGATTAATTAATTTTCATAATTAATCTATAGTCAAAATAATTTATTAAAGTTAATTAGAACCTAAAAGTGCTTAGATTAAACCTAAATCTCTTTTTAAATTCAAGATTCCTAGTCATGGAATCTTGAATAGTTTTTTCTCTCTCCAATTTCTTAAATTAAGGAATTGTGTCTACAATTGTTTATGCATAAAATGAGTTTTAATTCCTCTAATGATGTATGAGCATTCCCTAATCATGTCTTGAGATTCCTAATTACATTCTTAGTTACCTAAACACTTGATTAACAATTCCTAATCTTAAACCTAATCTAATACACACCTAAACACATCATTTGAACACAATTAAATGAAAGAAAATCTCCTCCAAATGGCCTAAGAGCACCGGCGCCACTCCTCCCCCTCATTTCTCACATGTTGAATTTGTTTGACACTCCATGACCATGCTTACACCATACCTTAAACCTTTACTTGGAACCATACTTGATCATACCTCCACCCATGCCTTGAATGACCACTTTGAATGAGATATTTTCTCTTCCTCCCTCCATGAAGTGTACGGTTACGCTCCCCCCTCCATTCAAAAGAATTGTTTTATTTTAGATTAAAATGCACACTTCAAAGACCATGCTTGAAGTCTTACCTTGAACCATACTCATCATACTTCAAACCATGCCTCACCATGCCTCAAAAATCACAACATCTCACCTCATGTTCCATGAGGCATAGCACACGGCTACCTTCTCCTCCATGAGCCCTCATTGTTTTACTTTTCCATAAATAGCTATCTTGGATGAACTTGTATCACTTTTGTTCATTTGCTAAGTATTAATTTTCAAGCTTTCTTGTGAGTTCTTTCTTTTTCTCTCAAGTTTCAAAGAACCTTCTTCATTTTCTTCATCCTCTTCATTCTCCACCTTGAGCCACCATATCACAACCTTAATCCACCACACCACCACCTTGAATCATCTTCTAAACACTCAAACTTTCATCCTCAAATGCAAGCTCACAGAAAAACCCATCCTTTCCTTTTCTTCCTCTCAAGGTCGAATCATCATCATCACTTTGAGGAGAGCTTTTCTTCTCATTCTCATATGAAAAACTAAGCCTTTTCATCTTCATACTTGGTAGGGAGTTGTTCTAAAGTCTTATTTTGCTCAAATATGTTTTGTTATTGAGGAAAAGTGTTGATTTTATGATGCTTCCTTGAGTTTTTCTTTTCAGTTTCCTCTTGGATTTCCTTTTCCTTTTCCGGCCTTGAAGGCTCATTTTGCTACTCATGATGGCTTGATGATGAATGTCTCCACATGATGGCCTTGTGTTCATCTCAATGAGACCTCTAAAGCTTGAGTTTTTCCTTGTTAAAATCTTACTTATATTACTTAGCTCACTAATGATTTCAACTTAAGAAACTAATCAAGGATTTCAAAAAGCCCAAGGCCTACCCTTGTCAACCTTAAAGTTGGCCGGCACGTTCTAGAGTTTTACTCTAGATAAGGGTTTTGGGTACATAATAAAGAATATAATATATTTTCCTTCTCTTTTGCTTAGTTTAAGTTTTGGTTCCTTTCTTTCCTTTTTCCTTTAAAGTGTTGTTTTGAGTTTATTTCCTTGAGCTTGATGATGAGGTTTAAGAGCCATTTTTGAAAGTCATGGTTCAAGAACTCTAAAGCTCACTTTGTTTGGATGAGATAAATGTTGGGTTGAGACTATATCCCTCTAAAAGTCTTGTATGATAAATAAAAAGAACTTGCATCCATATTTATCTTGATGTCATCACTAAACTTTCAAGATTAAAGAATGAACTTGCATTTTCATGTTTATGTTTAAGCTATCACTAAACTTCTAAGATAATAATGAGCTTGCATAGCATATTTATTTTATGCTCTCACCTCATAAATAAGAATAAAACAAAATGCATTGCATATTTTAGCTTATGTCATCACTTAAGAAATTTGGAGCTCAAAGACTTGCCCATTATTATCTCAAACAAAGTTTGCAAAGGAATGTGTTTTATTCATTTGATTTTTGGCATTTGATAATGATGAACTTGGTGTGAGTTTTATCTAGTAACAAGTGCCAAAACCTATGCTTCATAATTTTCTTAAGCTTAGATGATCTCAAGAAATGTTCCAAGCATGGTTTCATGATTTAAATCCCCCTTGAGATTGTTTTGAAATAGCTACTGCCCTCATTGGTTTTATGATGATTCTAAATGAAAGAAATTGTTTTCAAATGAGTTTTAGAAGTTTTGAAAAGGTTCCAAGAGAAACTAGTATTTTATATGTGTTAGAAATGAGAATTCTATGCATAATATGATGATGATGCTCACGATTCTGCCTTGACTGTTTGCTCACTGTATGATGATGATTGTGTTATGTTGGAATGAGTATGTTTAGGTATATTTGATGTTAGAATTAATTTGAGAAAGCTAAGACAAGTTAGTAACTAGAAAAGAATTAAAACAAGATTTCTAGATCCCTTAGAAATGGAAATTCTGGATTCTGTTCCAGCAAGATTAATAATAGAAATAATGGTTTATAATTAGTGTAAATGTGTAGGAATCACCCATAATTGGTTTAGGATTGATCTTGGTGCTTTAGGAGAAAACTGAACTTAGAAAGGGTCAAAGTTGTGACTCCTAGGTACCTGTAATTCGTAAAGCCTAGATTATGCACTCTTGAGGTTTAGAGTTAGTTATGATCATAGAAATGAGTGAGGACTACTTAGTTATAAACCTTTAGGTGCCCGAGAGGTTAAGTTATGATCATGGAGAACTTAGATCTCAAGTATAAGGCCCTAAGGGTCAAAGCATAAGACACTATAGGTTCTTTGATGCATAAGTTTGTTAATTCAAGTAAGTTGTGATGATGCATGTGCTATGATGAGTGTGATTATGTGAAATTAAGTTTATTGTAATCATAGAAGTTTAATGAGAAATGTTCATGCATTATGAGTTAGTGTTGCATAAAGGAAATTTGAAAGAAATTCGGTATATAGCTGTTATGCTACCGAATTTCTGTCAAATTAAAGACTTGAGAATGTTTTTGAAAATTATATGGGATAAAGTCCTGGGTGACATCGGTTCGGCCGAGCACCCCCAGGAACTGAGTCCTAATGTGACGTAGCACTGAGACATACTTCTCCCGCTCCGGTGGGGAGGAGGCAAATCCGTGAGGGTATGAGTGGATGCAGCCTACCAAAGCAGGTAGTTCGCTGTGCACTAGATGCCAGTAGAGTGTTTCAAAGAAGGAAATATTCCTATGATAGGTGATCCTTAAGCCCCCTAGCCCGTACTCTAGTAGTCGGGATTATTTTTATGATTTTCGCTTATCAGAGGATATGTAAGAACTAGTGACGACTAGTTAAGGTATGAGCTCATAACCTAGATGATATTTTAGGGTGGCCCTATGATGCTTAAGTACGAAGTTCTTAAGTCACTAGTTGAGAAAAGAGAAAAGTTTCACTTGAAGATTTATATTGCACTTTATGCCACTTATATGTTTCTTGGTGTTATGTTTGATTGCTCTCTTGCATAATGTATACTTATGCATTCATGATTTGCTATGTTGCATTCATAACATTAAGATTCATCCTAAAAGGAACGAACCTTGGATAATTACATTTCTAAACCTAATGATGAATTTTATATGCATGCTCACCTTTTTATAATAAACCCAAGGTTCCTGAGGATGTCGATGATGTAAGCTTAGATAGGAGGAAACCTGCTGAGATTCTTTAGTAAGATTCTCACTCCTTTCTCTCTCTCTTTCTCTCCCGTCACGTCTTCAAATCATGGCAACGTTCGTAGTGTTCATCGACACTCCCACCTGGGAGGTGTATTTTGATCCGGACCACGAATCATATCATTTTGAGGGACGATGCGCTATTTGAGTCTTTATGTACATAGGACGTCCCTTTTGATATCCTATACAGAGCTATCGATTCTCCCCGACCTCTCATTTCGGTGATGATTTGATCTTCGAGCGCACCCACCCCTATGACGAGCAGACCCGACACGCTTGCCCGTCCGCCTCAGCCGTATGTGACTACCCGCAGTATGTGCCTCGATCGAGGAGGTTAGAGATGGATCCATCCGAGGACTTGCCGACGCATATCTATTCAGAGAGTTCTGCCCCTACTCCCCCATTCCAGCGTGAGGGGAGTGGGGAGACGGTGATGCAGTCGAGGTTAGCGAGGAGAGCCGAGATGCGCCCCTGTTGCAGAGCACACATCCAGTCACCCTGCATTCGTTCTCCCATCCACTTGTTTACGTCCAAGGAGGCCGAGGAATTCCTTGGTTACATACCCCCATCGCCCGAGAATCACTGCCATCAGTAGTAGGGTCTCTTAGGGAGAGCTAGTGCACACACCACGTATAGATAGAATAAACCTTCTTTTGTTATGAGGTTATCCACTTTAGGTGCACTAAGGTAGGAGTGTTTTTATTTACGTTTCTGTTGTATTTCTTTTTCTATTGTATTTGCATTATCTTGTACCAAACTAAGTCCTAACTCTAGGTGGGCATGTTATGAATATTAATGAAGTATTATCTTCGATGTGCCATTGTTTACTGCTGTGAAGTTATTTGATGTTCATGTTTGCACTTACTTTATATTTGAGTTGTGCTTTGTCATCAACGCTTGTTCAAGTTTCACGTGGCTCTCACTTTGCTTTTATATTCCAAAAAAAGAACTTTTACCGGTATTTTTCACTAAGTATTTTAAAGAAAGATTTCAAAGAATGAGACTAAGAAGTAATAATTTAATGATTAACCTAAATATGTTCTAGGAGTATTTGGTTAAAATTAAGATGTTACATTTTGGTATCAGAGCAGTTCGGTTCTCACGGAGCTTGAGGATTGGACTAACCATGCTTTATAAGCATGATCCGATAGTTATGACATGTGTAGTGCTTGCTAGAGATAAGCTATAGGACTAGGGATACATGACGTCTGTTGTTTGCACATGCCATGGTAACTAGCTCATTTCGCATGGAATGTTGAGCCTGACCAACTTGGTGTTCATTGTCTTATGTGTTTAGGAACTAATGGCACCGCCACGACAGCCTAAGAATCTGACTGCTGTTGCTGTTTGTGACATGGCACGAGCCATGGAACGTATGTTTGAGCGGATGAATCAAGGAGAAGCTGCTCATGGCCCCCTATTGCTGAGATGCTGGAGTAGACTCGCTTCAGTGAGTTTCGTAAGGTGAAGCCGCCTGTGTTCAGAGGGGCCATGGATCCAGACAAAGCTGATGAGTAGATCAAGGACATGGAGAAGATCTACTCCATGGTTGCCTGCTCGGAGGAGCAGAAGGTTACCTTCGCTGCCTTCATGATGAAGTCTAATGCCGAGTTCTGGTGGATCGGCACTCGAAGGCTGCTAGAAGCTGTTGGAACTCCCATCGATTGGGAGCTATTCAAGACCCACTTCTATGAGAAGTACTTTCTGGAGTCTGTGAGAAATGCAAAGGACATCGAGTTCATGCAACTGACCCAGGGTGGGTCTTCTGTCGCCAAGTATACGGCAATATTCAAGGAGCTGATCAAGTTCTCTCGGGTGTTCCAAGGGAAGCCTGATGAGGTGTGGAAGTACATCATGTATGAAGCGGGGCTGAAGGCGAAATTGAATTTCGCTGTGGCACACATAGAGATCAGGGACTTCCTAACCCTGGTCAACAAGTGTCGGATCATGGAGAAAGGACCGAGGAAGCTCAACGCCATGAGGGCGGAGTGTGCTAAGGGGCTGGGACCTCAAGCCCTGAGGTTCAAGCCGCAACACCAATCAAGGAATCACTACAACCCATACCAAAGCGACCCGTTCAGACAGCAACAATAGCAACAAAGATCACAACAACAACCAAGAGCACCCGCGTATCAACAATCCAAACCACCTCAGAGGCCACCTTTCCAGTATAATAGCCCGAGGAATTTCAACAACGAGGAATGGGTGGTCCTCAAAATAGCTAGTAAAAAGGGTCCAGTGGGGCCAAGAACAAGGCACTGCAAGGAGCCTTCACTGCTTTCCCTAGACCTACATCGACCGAAGTATGCCCCCGGTGCGGAAGGAATCACGATACTCGTCCCTGCATGGCTGGGCAGGGAGTTTGCTTCCAGTGTGGCAAGCATGGCCACTATGCAAAAGATTGCACGAATTGAAGGCCATCGAACTAGAACCCCTGGCCACAACACCAAGGACGGGTCTTTGCCCTCAGTATAGAGGACGCGAAGAAGTCCAGCAACCTCATTCAAGGTAAGTCCGAATTAAATGGTAGAACCTTAACTGTACTCTATGACTCTGGTGTAACCCATTCTTTTGTTTCACATACTAGTGTCGAGTCTTTAAATTTGAAAGTTTCCAAACTTCCTTTTGACCTTATTGTTTCTACCCCTATAAATCGTCCTGTTAATACTTGCAATTGCTATTTAAATTGTCATCTTACCTTAGAAAATAGGTCTTTTATCATAGATTTGATTTGTTTACCCTTGAAGACATAGATATCATTTTAGGCATGGATTGACTTCATGCCAACCGTGTATTGTTAGATTGTGGTACCCAGTCTATTGTTTTTCCCTCTCCCACTAGCAAGGTTAGTCAACCATTGAGATTGTACCTAAATTTCGTAGAGGTCTATTGTAGTGGGGAGAAAACTAAGGGATATGTTCTCCTAGCCGTTTGTGAGGTAGACTTAAAGCAAAGCCTAGGTGACATACTTGTGGCAAGAGACTATCCTGAGGTATTTCCAAATGAAATACTTGAGTTCCCTCCCGAAAGAGAAGTGAAGTTTTCCATAGAGTTGGTTCTTGGAACGAGACCAATCTCTATAGCCCCCTATCGGATGTCGCCCCTAGAATTGTCTGAGTTAAAAACCCAGTTGGAGGAGTTGTTAGAAAAAAGTTTTATAAGACCTAGTGCTTCACCTCGGGGAGCCCTGGTTTTATTTGTGAAGAAGAAGAATGGAAGTATGAGGTTGTGTATAGATTATAGTCAATTGAATCGAGTGACGGTGAAAAACAAATACCCTTTGCCTAGGATTGATGATCTGATGGACCAATTGAAAGGAGCGGTGGTATTTTCTAAAATCGATTTGAGGTTGGGATACCACCATATTAGATTTAGAGATCAAGACATACCTAAAACTGCCTTTAGAACTCGGTATGCACACTTTGAGTTCAATGTGATGTCGTTTGGTTTGACGAATACTCCCACAGTTTTTATGGATTACATGAATAGGATATTTAGGCCTTATTTAGATCAGTTCGTGGTTGTGGTCATAGATGATATACTCATCTATTCGAAAACCCACGAGGAGCATGAGCGTCATTTAAGGTTGGTTTTAGAGATTTTAAAGGAGAAGAAGTTGTATGCCAAGCTTTCTAAATGTGAATTCTGGTTGGATGAGGTGAAATTTTTAGGTCATGTAGTATCAAAAGGAGGTATAGCTGTTGACCCTAGTAAGATAGAGGCCGTAATAAATTGGGAAAGATCGACCACCGTAACAGAAATACAGAGCTTTTTGGGCTTAGTAGGCTACTATCGTAGGTTTATCAAGGGATTTTCCTATATCACCCTACCTCTAACCAAGCTCACTAGAAAGAACAACCTGTTTGTATGGAACCCAGAGTGTGAAAAGAGTTTCCAAGAGCTAAAGGAAAAGCTAACCTCAACCCCGGTTTTAGTATTATCTGATCCCAATGTTCCCTTCGAGGTGTATTGAGATGCTTCGGGCAAGGGTTTAGGTTGTGTGTTGATGCAAAATAGGCAAGTCGTAGCCTATGCATCTAGACAACTGAAGCCTCACGAGGTAAGTTACCCCACCCATGACCTAGAGTTAGCAGCCATAGTGTTTGCCTTAAAGATGTGGAGGCACCATTTATATGGTGTTAGGTTCGAAGTTTTCTCCGATCAGAAGAGTCTCAAGCACCTCTTTGATCAAAAGGAGTTGAACATGAGGCAGAAGAGATGGATGAAGTTCCTTAAGGACTATGATTTCAGCTTAAGTTACCATCCCGGCAAGGCTAATGTAGTCGCCGATGCCTTGAGTCGAAAATCATTACGCCTATCTCATATGATGGTTAATGAAGTTGGGTTAATAGAGAAGTTTACGAACATGAATTTGGGGTTATCATTGACCAAAGGAGGAGTGAAGATGTGCCACCTCAATGTGACGAGTGGGTTTAAGTAGAGGGTCATACTAGCTTAAAGGGAGAATGAAGAGTTTATGGAGACCCTAAAGGCGGTCAAAGCTGGGAAATTGAAGGGAGTCAAGCAAGGCCCTAATGGTTTGTGGAGGTTTAAGGGGAAAATCTGCATGCCATGGGATAGTGACCTCCGAGAGAAGATTTTGGAGGAGGCTCACAAGAGCTACTTCACCATTCATCTCGGTACTACCAAGATGTATTAGGATTTGAAGATGTTCTGGTGGCCTAGATTAAAGAAGGATGTGGTCACTTGGGTGAGTAAGTGCTTGGTTTGCCAAAAGGTTAAAATCGAGGGCAAAAAACCTTTAGATATGTTACAACCCTTGTCAATCCCCGAGTAGAAATGGGAGACTATATCGATGGATTTTGTGACAGGATTGCGTAGGACCCAAGCTTGTAACATCCTAATTTTTAGCCTAATACTCTAGAACATATTTAGGTTAATCATAAGGTTATTACTTCTTAGTCTCATACCTTGTTAAAATACTTAACAAAAAATACAGGTAATTTTTTTTTTGGAAATGTATAAAAGAAAAGTGAGAGCCGCGTAAGACAATAATGTGAACTAGTCATGCATTGCAATTCATAAAGAATAAACACAAAGTAAATGAACATATATCAAATGAGCAATCAATGGCACAAACAGGGAAATACTTCATTAATATTACCATATGCCCACCAACTAGTGGGACTTAGTTTAGTACAAGGGAAAGTAATATGCAAGGAAAGTAATTACAATGGAAATAGAGAAGTACAAGGAAAACATACTAAACGACACCCATACCCTAGTGCACCTAAGGTGGATAACCTCAAACAAATGAATGTTTATCTTGTTCTATGAGTGAGTGTGTGCACTAGATTGAAACATCTACTATTGGAACTCGAGATATGGCAGAATGAAACCAATCCACGGACATAGTATGGCAGGAGTAGACACGCATGGTGGCTGAACATGTGCTCCTCGGCGGGGGCGCATCTCGGCTCGCTTAGCCAACCTCGGCTATGTAACTGTTTCCTCGCTCCCTCCCCTCGTGAACTGAGGAGTGGGGGTGGAGCTCCCACTATACATGTGAGTCGGCGGATCCTCTGAGTGGTCATCCTCCAAGCTTAGAGATCAGGGTACGTAGTCTTGCAAGTCGCGAGTAGCCGATCCTTCGGTGTACATCCAAAGAATCCTCTCGCCACGCGTCCGAGCATGCTCAAAAACTATAGCATTGTCATAGGGAGACATAAGGGAGAAGCGGAAGCTATGTATAGGATGTACAAAGGGACGTCCCACGAACATCAAGACGCGAACAGCACAACGTCCCTCAAAATGATATGAGTCGTGCTACGGATCATAGTGCATCTCCCACATCAGAGTGTCGATAAAGACCACGAATGTCACCATGCTCTAAAAATGTGATGGGAGAGAAAGAGAGAAAGAAAAAAGGAGTGAGAATCTTGCTAAAGAATCTCAGCAGGAATGACCTATCTAGGGTTACATCATTCACATCCTCAGAAACCTTGGGTTTATTTTCAAGAGGTTAGCATGCATATAGTGTTCCTTATTTAGGGTTATAAAACTAGATTATCCAAGGTTTGTTCCTTTTAGAATGCATCTTAATGTCATGAATGCAATATATCAAAGCATGAGTGCATGGTAATACCTTAAACAAATAACTCAACAAATCATAACATCAAGAAGCATACAAGTGGCATAAAGTGGCATATAACTTTCAAGTGGAACTTTCCTCAACTTTGTGACTTAGAACATCATACTTTAGCATTATAGGGCCACCCTAAACATTATCTAGGTTATGAGCTCATACCTTAACTAGTCGTCACTAGTTCTTACTTTTCATCTGGATAAGTGAAAAACATAATAAAATCCCGACTCCTTGAGTATGGGTTAGGGGGCTAAGGATCACCTCTCTTAGGATATACCTTCTTTGAAACGCTTTACCGGAATCTAGTGCATGGCAATTTGTCCACTTTGGTAGGCTGCATCTACTCATACTGTAACACCCTAATAGAACCCCACTGTGCTTAAGTTCACATTTGGATTCTATTAGTTGTCACTTATGCCTTGTATATATTTTCTTTTGAAATTAATTTAGAAAAATAGTGGAAGTTTTTTTTTTCTTTAAATAAATTAATTTTTTGAAAACTTAAGCTTGTAACGAGAAGTGAAATACATAGCGCTTTTATAGATAATAATCAAGTTACATTGCGCACTTAATTAAATAAGCGGAATAAGAGACTAAGTGTAGAACTATTATCACATAAACTGGAATATAATCACTTAATACATAAGTCACAACAGGGCATATATCATACTGATAAGTTATTACAAATAACAATATAAGTTCTACTATTACTAATTGTTTCTCACAAACTATAATGTAACTAAAGCTCGAAATGCTCCTACTTGAAAGGTTTGAAATCTTCACGCGCTACCTCCTTCCTCAGCTACAGCTTCGTTGCTTTAGGTGGACATGTCTGTCTCTGGTAACGACAACGTAAAAATAAACATAGGAGTGAGAAATGCATGATTTCTCAGTAGGAGTTCCTACTTGTACTAAAAGTGTCATCGTTGTCGTCCCAGTCACTTCGGGTTTATTATAAAAAGGTGAATAGGTAAGGATTCAATTATCAAACTTTCACAAACGTGATTAGTCAAGTGCGCTTACTTTTAAACTAATCTTGAACATTAGCGTAAATATCCATTCAAGATTTCATCAAGCATACATATAAGCATATCATGAAAAACCACTAATAAGCAATAATCATTTAGGAGCTGCATGCATTTCATGATTACTCATCCTCAACATTCACTTGTTTAGTGATCATGATCTTTCATTTATTTCATCAACATATTTCTCAATTACTCACGGGATGAATGCATCAATGCCTTAGACCACCCTAAAAGGGTAATGAGCTCATACCGTGGCCGTCGCCACAACCTTTTGGTTTTCTTTCCGTTGCCATGATCTCAACGGTTTAGGGGGTTAAGCCGTGAGTTTAGCTCAAGTCCACTTTTCCAGACTATCATTGCTACTTTTGAAGGTTTTACTTTATTCTCACTGAGTGAAATCATCAATACCTTAATCCTCAAAGAGGATTAAGCAGTGAGTTGGTCTATTTATTATTTCATTTGAAACATGAATGTATGCACATTAATAAATCATGGCATAGTCAATCATTTTATCATTATCATTTCATATCTCATCAATACATTCACATTTCTGTATATCACTTCATGTAACATAGACAATATCATGTAAATCTCGTAGTAAACATTCTCATAAATGATTCATATTAAGCAACCAAAGTTATCAAGTTGAGTTCCTAATGTTCCTAAGAGGTCATGGATGTCTTAGTATTCTCTTAGTGTTCTTTGTACTCTTAGCATTCCATTAATACATTAATGCACTACAAAATATTATTATAGGTTCTTTATATATTTTTATTATGGTTTTCATATAACTCTTGAAGATTATTATTCTACTTAAATTCTTAAAATTCTTTCTTTACAAGACTTGATTCTTTTATAGTTTTGACATCTTTTAGAAGAAAGTTTATAATTCTCTATATACTTGTTACCTCAGCTTAATAAAGGTAGTTCCAAATTCCTAACTCATCAAATTTTAACATTTACATCTTTGGAATAGTGTAAATCAACTGTAAACCATGCATATGAGGGTTCCCAGGAAAGAGAGGTGGGTCACAATGGACACGCTTAAATACCAAGTCTTTCCTTAGCCAGAACCTTTCCAAACTGCACTTTCACAGTACACTATCCCGAAATTTATTTCTCATTCTGTATTTATGTGGTACAAAGCTTTATACATAACATACATGGGTGTATTCCTATATGTGTTATCTCTCCAACAAAGTTGAAATCAGTCCATTTGCATTTTTCTAGAGTGAGTTACACCTATTTTACTACTACAAGGTTAGATTTAAAGTTTCAGTTTTAGGCTCTACTTTAAAAATTTATATCTTGAGCTAGAAAACTCCGTTTTGGGTGATTCTTTTTGGAGAGTGTTTTATGCGTCTAGTTTATGGTAAAAATATTTTTATTTCAAGATACTTCATATTTTATGAGTATTAAATTTCGGAACACCTACTGCAAGAAACAGCCAAAAATCCAACACTTATCATTTTCATGTTTTATGTCACTTATTTTAACACAAGGATCACACAACATATTTCATGCATCATTTGAGCATGAAAGCAACAGAATATCACTTTGGAAGCAGAATGGAATAGGGGTTTCACAAAATATTTATACAATATCCCCTTGAAACATTTTTATCAACAAACATAAGCTTGATGGCATCCTAACCATGAGCAAGGTTAGATGTCATCATGGCTTACACAACCAAAGTGAGGGCTCCTACCTCTTGTGTAGGGTCTAAAAAAGGGTCCTTCTCTTCTTCCTTAAGCTTGAACAAGAGTCCTTGGAGTGGATGACCCTCCTTGAATCTTGGCTCTAGAACTTGGGTGCTTAAGAAAATATTTCTCACTAGAGTTAAAGATTGTAACTCTTGTGAGGGCTAGTGAAAGTTTGGACTTAGGATTTAAGTGTTTGGATGAAGTTAAGAGGATCAAGAGAAGTCTTTGAAGAACATAAGAAGAATGATAGAATAAGAAAGAAAGAACACTTAGGGAGTTTCTGAATTGAAGAGAGTTTGAGGAGTATTTATGGTGGAAAGAATAGAGAAAAAAACAGAAGAAGGAAAGCACTTGGAGCATGATTTATGGAAACATGTTAGCTGAATTTTGGGATGAAAATACTCCTTGTTTTGTGCAAATATATTTCCATGTTTTATGCAAACATGTTGGATGAAAATGCTCCATGTTTTGTGCAAACATGTTTCCATGTTTTATGCAAACATGTTGGATGAAAATGCTCCATGTTTTGTGCAAAGATGTTAGTGGAGATTTTCTAACCTTTAGTGCATGTATGTGATTCAGAAATGTGTATGATGTATGTGGTTAAATTATTGTGTTATCATCTTAATCCAATGACTTAGATTCATTCTTGTCTAAAGACAAGTCTAGGGATTTGTGCAAATGGCATTGTAGTAATTTCTTTAACTAAGACAATGATATTTTTGAAATTAGACAATGATAGTGGTATTCTTGTAATTCTACTCATAGAGTAAGGGTATCTTTGTCATTTAATAAGGCAAGGGTAGTTTGGTAATTTCCTTTACATAGCAAGGGCATTTTCATAATTTCCACTAAGTGATGGCATTTTCGTAATTCTTTGCATTTTTCTCTAGACATACTTAAGTAGTCTATTTGTTGTGTTTCATAACATTTGTCCAGATTCTCTTGGTTTTTGCTATCGCTAATTAATATTTATCTTAGTTATAAATTTGGGGATGTTACACATACCCTCACGGATTTGTCTTTCCTGGGGGTGCTCGGCCGAACTGGTGTCACCCAGGATTTTTTAATCTCATATGATTCTTCAAAAACATTCTCAAGTCCTTTTAGATTTGACGGAAATTTGGCAGCATAACGGCTGTACACCAAATTTCCTTCAAACTAACTTTATGCCACGAAACTCATAACATATAAGTATTTCTCATTCAAGTTTCATAACTATGCTAGACATAACATCTCAATGAAACATTCACCATATCATATATGTATCATCACATCATACTCGAACAAATAAAACTTATCTCATCAAGGAACCTAAAGTGTCTTATGCTTGACCCTTAAGGTCTTAAACTTGAAACTTAAATTCTATAATCATCAAATCTTAATATTTTATGCAAGTATAGGCTCAAACTAATTATTCTTCTATTTATTGTGATCATAACTTAATCTAAAATCTATTAGTGCAAAATCCATAATTTACACTTTACGGATACCTAGGAGTCACAACTTTGACCCTTTCTAAGTTCGGTTTTCTTCTAAGGTATCAAGATCAATTCCTAAACCAATTATGAGTAGTTCCTACACATTTAAACTAATTATAAACCATTATTTACTAATATTACCCTTGCTGGATAGAATCCAGAAAATTCATTTTCTAATGTTTCTAGAATTCTCTTTTTAATTCTTTTATAGTTACTAACTTGTCTTAACTTTCTCTAATTAGTTCTAACCTCAAATATACATGAACAAACTCAATTTATCATCATAAAATCATCATCATACAGTGAGCACTTCACTCAAATAGAACCGAAAATATAATCATTATATAATGCACATAGTTTCATTTCTAACACACATAAATTACTAGTTTCTCTTGGAACCTTTTTAGAACTTATGAAACTCATTAGAAAATTTTTTTATCTCATTAAATCATCATAAACTCATTAGAGGCAGTAGCTATTTCAAAATAATCTCAAGAGGGATTTAAATCATAAAATCTTGCTCAAAACATTTCTTGAGATCGTCTAAGCTTAGAAAAATCATAAGACATAGGTTTTAGCACTTGTGATTAGGTGGATCTTATTCTAAGTTCACCATCATCACATGGCCGAAAATCATATGAATAAAACATATACATTTCCAAACTTTGTTTGAAATAATAATGGGCAAGTCTTTGAGCTCTAAATTTCTTAAGTGATGACATAAACATAAATATGCAATGCACTTTGTTTTACTCTTTATTAGGATGTGAGAGCTTGAAATAAATATGCTATGCACATCCATTTTAATCTTAGAAATTTAGTGAGGATATAAACATAAACATGAGGATGTAAGTTCATTCTTTAATCTTGAGCATTTAGTGATGACATAAAAGTAAATATATATGCAAGTTCTTTTTATCTTAACTTAGAGCTCATACAAGACTTTTAGAGAAACATAATGTCAACCCAACACTTATCTCAATCAAACAAAGTAAGATTTAGAGTTCTTGAACCAAGATTTCAAAGAAACTTCATGGTTCTTGAACATCATCATCAAGCTCAAGGAATAAACCCAAAATAACACCTTCAAGGAACAAGGAACAAAAGAACCGAAACTTTGTTAAGCAAAGGAGAAGGAAACTACTTCATATTCTTTATTAAGTACCCAACATATTATGATAGAACGGCACTCACACATCAGCATTTGAACATATTATGATAGAATGGCACTCACACATCAACCTAATATACCAAAATAACTAATCATAAAGCGGGTGACAAACAATGATAGTAATATCTGATCCGTAGCATAAAATGATTGTCACTAACTAGGAATAAAAGAGAGCAATAACAAAGTAGGAAATAGAATATAAGAAAATCTCTAACAATAAAATAATTAAAGAACCTAAAATTATGCAAATGGAAAATATTGAAACTCTGAACAATCTCCCCCTCAACATACTCCCCTTGTGTTTCTCAGCACAAGATTTCTTTTTAGTTTCTTTCTTCATAAGATGGCTGCCGCTATGAGAAAACAAGTTGTAGTGGCCAACCGAATGATGGAGAGGTTAGATTGCAATGAGGAGCGGAACCTGGCTAGAAACTTTGGAGGAACAGAGGTGGATATAGAGTATCAGAAATTTGCTGAGTTCAATAAGGCAAACCCTCCGCCATTCCGAGGAGCTTTCAATCCAAATAAAGCAGAAGAATGGATTAAAGCCAAAGAGAAATTTTCTAAGTTCCTACTTGCACCGAGACCCAAAAAGTGGCTTTTGCTACTTGCATGCTGGAAGCTGATACAGAATTATGGTGGGTTGGCACTGATAGGTTGTTCGAAGCCTCTCATACTGTAATTACTTAGGAAGTTTTTAAAGAGGCTTTTTATCACAAGTATTTTCTTGTTTTGGTGAGGAATGCAAAGGAGTTGGAGTTCATAGCATTCAAGCAAGGGTCTATGAGTGCAGCGAAATACACGATCAAGTTTGAGAACTTTGTCAGTTTTCTACCATTTATCAGTGTAATCCTGATGAAGCTTGGAAGTGAATGAAGTACGAAGGAAGGTTTTGTGAAGACATTGAAACTACTGTGGGTCTCTTAGAGAACCGAGATTATGCAACCTTGGTAAACAAGTGCCGGTGTGCAGAGGACTCTAACAAAAATCTAGCAATTGCTCAATCTACTAAGAACACTTCTAATAAGAGACTAGCACTTGAAGACCAAGATTGTGAGGAGGCCCTACCCTAAAAGAAGCCGTTTCAGTCCAATATACATGATGTTAAACAACAACAATGGTTAACCACGAGACAATATTATCCAAAATATGGGAAGAACTGTAACATCCTAATTCTTAACCCAATACTCCTAGAACATATTTTGGTTAATCATTAGTTTATTACTTCTTAGTTTCATTCTTTCTTTAAAATACTTAGGGGAAAATACGAATAAATTTTTCTTTTTGAAACCTGAAAACAAAACATGAGCCGCGTGCTAAAATAAAATCTAACATCCACCGCAAACATAACATATAAGAAAGTGAAATCATATCATTCACAGCCACAAAATACAATTGTTATACATAACATCAAAACATAGTCATATCGTCCTAGATACATAAATTACTACTATCATAGTTTCATCATCACATAAAAAGAAATACACATATATATAAAGTGGCGTCTACGTGCTTCCACTATATCCCCCTAATCCGGCTCATAGCGTGTAATTCATGCCCATTCCTTAGTAGAAGTCACGAACCATGCCATTACCTTCATCTAGAGACGACACGGAAGAAAAGAGAGAGGGATGAGAAACTCATTCAAGGTTCTCAGTAGGGATTCCCGACTCTAACACAAGTGTCATCGTCATTGTCCCAACCATTTCGATTTTAATTATGAAAAAGGTGTTCATGCATAAGGTTTGATTTTAAACTTTCCAAATCTATTTATCTGAAGTGGGTGTCTTTTAGTATGAGTCTTAATGACATGAATGCAACAGGTATTGGATGAATACATGACAATACCATATGCACATTAACATGAAAATCATAGTATTTGAGCACAACATAAGGAAGTGTAAATCATAAAGGTGGCATAAAGGCACATTACTTTCATATAACTTCTTTCTCATACTTAAACTCATAAGTTCTTTTTCTTAATGACCACCCCCTTATTGTGTTCACCAAAATCCAACCAACATGCTAGCCCCGGTGATTTTATTCTGGTCACCAAACTCCATCTCACCTATCGCCTAGGAATGAGCTCAATCCTAACTAGTCGTCACTAGATTTAATATGGGCAAAAGAAAGGGTAACATATCATTTGACTTATCCTAGATAAGTATAAATAAATCTTGACTCCTAGAATGCGGGTTAAGGATCACCTAAATACATCCCAGCTCCTAGAGCATGGGTCAAGGTTATCTCCTTCTTCAAAACGCATCTACGGCACCCAGTGCATAGTAAATTTTTCTGCTTTGACAGGCTGCATCTACCATACCCTCACGGTTTTGTTATCTCTTTACCGAAGTAAGAGAAATGCGTCTCGGTGTACTATGCCAGAATGCACCATAAACACATGTTCTCAATTATCATCATGGCATTTCATTCAATATATCATGCTCATCAAATCATGCAATTCATCATATCATACCACAATGTACACAATACTCAATTCTCAAGTTTATACATTCATTTGCACATAACATCGGCACTTTAAATCGATCAATAAACATGCTCCTATCTAGAATGTCAGAATAGGGACCGGCCTCAGCTAGTGCAATTGTTATGCATCAAAAACCATATTAATAAACGAATAAACACCTTGAAACATTAATTCTCACATTCCTCTCCCATCCTACAGTTCCTTATGCTTTTGACCCTTACGGGTCTTAAACTTCCGATCTAATTAATCTATTACCCGAACTAAGTCTTTTATGCACCTAAGGGATCATTACCAACAATTTTCACTAATTATTATGATTATGATCAATTCCAAACAGCTAAAGGGCAGAATCTATATTTATCAAATTACGGGTGTCTAGGAGTCACGACAACGACCCTTTCTAAGTTATGTTTCCACCTAAGATGCTATAATCAATTCCTAAACCAATTATAAGGGATTCCTATACATATATACTAATTATAAAACATAATTACTGCATCTAAAAGTTGCTGGACAGAAACAGTATTCTTTGTGTTCTAAGTGTTCTAGAATTCTTATGTTAAATCTTTTCTAGCTTCTAGTTTTTCTTAGCTCTCTCAAATTAATCCTAACATCAATTATACATGAAACCACTCATTCTAACATAATAAAATCATCATCATACAATGAACAACATAGCAAGGAAGAACCGTGAACATCATCATCATATCATGCATAGAATCACATGAAATTTCATCTCAAGTGCACATAAATTACTAGTTTTCTCTTGGAACCTTTTTAGAACCTCAAAACTCTTTTAGAAGTTATTTTATTTCATTAAATTCATAAGAATATGAACAAGGGCAGTAGCTAATTTATTTTTCTCATAATTGAGATTTAAAACATAAAAACATATTTATAACATATTCTAAGTTCATCTAAGTTTAAGAAAATTCTTAAAACATATTTTGTTGGTCCTTGTGACTAGATGAAACTCATGCTAAGCTTATCCTCATCACATGGCCGAAAATAACATGCATAAAATACTATCATTTTCCAACTTTACTTGAGATAATAAGGGCAAGTTTTTGAGCTCTAGGATCTTTAGGTGATGACATAAACATAAACATGTTATGCACTTTGTTTTACTCTTTTTTGGAAAGTAAAGTGAGAGCATAAAATAAAGATAAGATACAAGCTTATTATTATTTCTAAGATTTAAGTGACGACTTGAAATATAAACATGGAAATGCAAGTTTATTTCTTTACTCTTGAGATTTAGTGATGACATAAAAATAAATATGAGTGCAAGTTCATTTTAAGCTATCTAGAGCTCATACAAGACTTTAAAGGAACAAATAACCTCAACCCAACACTTATCTAACAAAGTAAAGTGAACTTTAGAGTTCTTTGTACCATGGTTTCAAAGAAACCTTATGGTTTGAACATCATCATCAAGCTCAAGGAAAATGAACCAAAAGATCAAAACAAGTAACATCATTTCTTAAGGATCAAAACCAAAGTAAGAACAAAGGAAAGAAAAAAAAGAAACCAAAACCATGTCTAAGGAAAAGAAAGAAACCAAAACCATAAACAAGAAAAAGGAAAAGAAATCGAAACTTGAAGGAAAGAAAAAGGAAAGAAAAACTAAAATACTTCAAGATCAAAATCACGTTTCAAGCTTTAGAGGTTTCTCAAATGAAAATCTCAAGACCATTATCTTGAAACCTCATCATCAAGTTCAAGATTTTCCTTTCAAAAATTCAAGTCTCATGACCAAAAACAAAAGAGAGAAAAAGAGTTGAACCAAGAGGAAACTAGCACTTTTTCACATCAAGTAAAAGAAAAATTTTGAAACAAAACCGTTACCAAGGTGTATTCTTGAGCAAGGAGGAAGAAAGCTTGGTTCTTGGTTGGAATGTAAAGATAAAAACCTCCTCTTTGTGCCTTGGTGATTTCAGCCAAGAAGTAAGAAAAGTAAAGGAGGAGTTTTCTTGAGAGTTTGGGCTTAGAGGTGGAAAGGTTGAGTTTTATGGAGGTGGATTGAAGTGGTGGTGTGGTGTTTCAAGGTGGTTTGTGGTGGTGGAAGGAGTTTCTAAGCGGTGGAGGAGAACTTGAGGTTGAGAGAAAGTAAGAAAGCTTTTTTGGTCACAAACTCAAACAAAAAAGCAAATGGTAAAAGTGTGGGATTTCTTTACACTTTGCTATATATATATATATTATGGGTTAAATTTTGAAATGTGGAGGTGAATTTTGGATGGGAGAGGCATGAAATTATGGAGCCTTGAGGGAGGAAAATGTAACGCCCCGATTTTTCTGTTAGAGTGAAAATGACCAAAATGCCCCTGAGGTCATTTTTAGCCCGGAATTCGAGGAAAGCCGGTTCGGCAGTACTCGAAGGGCAAACTCAATGTTGGAAGGGGATTAGAAAACTTATGTACCTTCCCGGGATTGAAAATCTCATTTTTCGAGTTTTCAGGTCAAAATGACCAAAACACCCCTGCGGTGTTTTACCCGTTTGCAAGTGCTGGATGAACCCGAAACTTCTCCAGATGGTTTTAAAAGGCGTTTTTATGTGTTCTATGACCTCAGTTTTAATTTTTGAAGTCCCGGGCAAAATTAGTGCAAAATTACGGTTTTGCCCCTAGTTTCATGTTTTTACGCTTAATCGCGTGATTAAGCAAACCTAAGCAATATTAGGCTCTAATCGAAGGTTAATTAATTTCCTTAATTAATCTTGAGTCAAAATAATTTATTAAAGTTGATTAGAACCAAAAAGTACCTAATTACAACCTAAAATCATATTTTAATTTCAAGACACCTAGTCATAGAATCTTGAATAGTATTTTCTCTTTCCAATTCCTTAAATCATGGAATTGTGTTACACATTGTTTATTCACAAATGAGTTTTAAATTCTTTAATGATGTATGAGCACTCCTAAACTTGTCATAAACTCCCTAAATCACAGTCTTAGTTACCTAAACTTAAGCTTAATCATTCCTAACCTTGTACCTAAGCTAATACACATCTAAACCTACCATTAACACACAATTAAATGGTCAAACTCACCTCCTCCCTTGCTGAACCAGACCAGGCCGTGAACCTTCTCCCCCATTATGCATCACATGTTCAATTTTTCAACACTCCAAGGCCATACCTCAAGTCACATACACTATACCTTGTCATAACTTTCAATCAAGCTTGAATTTCCACATGAATAAATAATTAAAACAACCCATTTTTCCCATTTAATTGTGGCTGGAAAAGTTCCAGCCATGCATTGTTTCTAGATGACTAAATTCATAAAAATGTGATAGGAAATTAACTCACATCAAGCCATGCTTTGTAGCATAGCTTCCATACTTCAAACCATGCTTGAATGACCTTGTGTAAGAGATATTTTCTCTTCCTTCCTTCTTCAAAGGCTACGGCCAAGCCCTCCCCATTCACTCCTCCATGGTTTTGTTTTTCTATAAATAGGATGCTTGTGTTAGCCTTGTTGCACCTTGAAGCATTTGCAAAGTTTAGAGTTTTAGAGTTGTCTTGCTAGTCTTTCCTTTTTCTCTCAAAATTCCAAGAGTGTTCTTCCTTTCTTTTCATCTTTATCTTCTTCATCTCTTCATCTCATCATCACCTCTCAACCATCAAACACCACCCCAAAACCTTGAACCATCATCAAACCTCTCAAAACACCACACCTCAAACACAACTTCACTTGAAACACATTTTCTTTCTTTTTCTCTCATCAAGGCCGAATCATCATCACCATCCTAGGAGGTGTTGCTCATCTCATTTCCATCTTCAAGATCAAGCTTTTACCTTCATCACTAGGTAGGGATTTGGTTTCAAACTTTATTTTGTTCAAGAAAGTGTTTTTCTCTAGTTTCCTCTTGGAATCTTTTTGAACTTTCCTTTGTCTTTCCTTTCTTTTCATTTTCGGCCATGAGGCCTTGATTTTGAGCATGATAGCTTGATGATGAGAGTTTCTAGATGATGACATTGTGTTCATCTCAAAGAAACCTCTAAAGCTTGAGTTTTCCTTTTCTTATGACTTCATCTATATGATATCTAACTCACATGGTTTTTCAACTTAAGAAAATTAATCTAAGGATTTCTAAAAGCCCAAGCCTACCCTTGTCAACCTTAAAGTTGGCCGGCACATTCTAGGGATTTTTCTCTAGATAGGGGTTTTGGGTATTTAATAAAGAACTTGATGTAGTTTCACTTTCTTTCTCTTTTATATGATTTTCGATTTTTGGGTTGTAATCTTTGAGATATTGTATTGGGTTGTTATCTTGTTAAAGTCTTGAATGAGCTCTAGCTAACCATAAAATAAACCTTGCATCATGTTTATTTTATGCTATCCATATCATGTTTACTTCCTTGCTATCACTAAATATCAAGATAATGAGTGAACCTTGCATTATCATGTTTATATTCCAAGCTATGCATTATCATGTTTATATTTCAAGTCCTCACTTAATACTAAGATAATAATGAGTTGCATTCATATTTACTTTGAGCTATCACTTTACTTTCTAATGGAATCTAAAATAAGTGCATGAGCATGTTTATTTTTATGTCATCACCTAAATGAATCTAGAGCTCAAAGGCTTGCCCATTGATGTCTCAAACAAAGGTCTAAAACATTTATTTCCTTTGGTTCATATTTCGGCTCTATGAGGACTTAGTGTTTCCAAGTATTGAAAACTATGTTTTATAATTTTTCTAAACTTATATGAGTATAAGGAATATGTAGAACTAAGTTTTATGAATTTAGGACCTCTTGAGATGAAAATAATGTAGCCACTTCCCTCTTAAGTATTTTCATAAGTTTAGATGATAAAAGTGTTCATAAACGAGTTTTGAAAGTTTTAACAAGGTCCCAAGAGAAACTAGTATTTTATGTGCTTTAGAAACTATGTTCAATGCCTTTAAATGGAGTTTCTATTTCGGTTCTGCCTTGCTATGTTTGGCCACTATATGAGCTGTGTTGATGATGTTAATATGCTTATGTTTGAGTAATAATTATGTTAAGACTCATATGTGAAAGATAGGATAAGTTAGGAACTAGAAAAGAATTAATTTGAGAGTTCTAGATCCCTTAAAGATTTATTTTTCTGGATTCTGTCCAGCAAGGTTTAGATTCAATAATCATGGTTTTAAATTAGTTTATATGTGTATAAATGACTCATAATTGGTTTAGGACTCAATCTTGAAACCTTAGGAGCAAACCGAACTTAGAAAGGGTCATTATTGTGACTTCTAGGTACCCGTAAAGTTAGGATTTTGATTTCTGCACTCTTGAGGTTTAGAGATGTTCTTGACCATAGTGTGAGGTGAGAAATACTTAGTTATAACCTTATAGGTTCCCAAGAGATTAGGTGTTGATGATCAATAACTTAGAATATGAGATAAAGATCTAAACCGTAATTTCTAGAACTCCGTAATCACATAAACATAAAGCTATCCAAATTCTGCTTAGTGCTGTTTGGATTAGTTCTTGAGCATAAAAATTTGTATAATTCATTAGTTGTGAAACTACAGGTGTACAAGAGGTTAAGGATAATGTTAGAACAATTAAATTGCAAGTTTAAGACTCATAAGAATCAAAGTTTAAAACACTATGGGTTATAAAATATCAAGTCTATGAGCTTATGGGGATAATTGTTAGATATGACTATGTGATGATGTTTATGTTATAGTTTTATGTGACGATGCATAGGTTATGAGAAAGTTTCATGTGATGATATATATGTTATGAAAAAGCTATACGAGGATGCATGATAAAAATGAATATGATAAATGATGAGGTATTTATGATTTAATACTTATGAGAACTTAAATGTGACACAACACTGAGACGCGCTTCTCCTGGGTGACACCGGTTCGGTCGGCACCCCCAGGAGGAGACAAATCCGTGAGGGTATGTGTAGATGCAGCCTGCCAAAGCGGACAAATTGCGAGGCCCGCGTGGCTAGCAAAGCGTTTCAAAGAGGAAATGATCCTAGAAAGGAGATCCTTAATTTGCCCCCTAGTCCGTACTTTAAGTCGGGATTATGTTACGCTTATCATAGGATAAGTAAGAACTAGTGATGACAAGTTAAGGTATGAGCTCATAACCTAGAGAAGTTTTAGGGCGGCCCCATGAGATGAAAGTTAAAGTTAACAATGTCACATATACTATACTTGTGCCAATGCTATAATATTTCTTAGTTATTCTATTGTTTGGTTTACCTTTATGATGTACTCATATCATTAGTATATTTCTGCTTAAGTTATAAGACGCATTATAAAATATGACGGACCTTGGATAAAATACCTCTTTAGAAAACTAACTTAAAAGGAATTTATATGCATGCACACCTTTTAGAAGTAAACCCAAGGTTCCTGAGGATGTGACGATGTCACCTAGGTAGGGATAACCCTACTGAGAATTCTTTTAGAAAGATTCTTATTCCCTCTCTCTTTTCTTCCGTCATATCTTCAGATGGCGACATTCGTACTCTTCATCGATACCCCGGTATGGGAGCTGCACCATGACCTGGCACTCAGGTCATATCATTTTGAGGGTCGCTGCACTGTCAGAGTATTCATGTTCATGGGACGACCCTTCGCGCACCCCGTCCCGAGCTACCGCTTCACCCCGACTGCTCCTTACCATCATAACGGGATTTTTGAGCGAGCAAGACCACGCGATGAGCAGATCCTCCGCATGGAGCCCGAGACCTCAGCAGTACGCGAGTACCTCGAGTATGTGCCGCGTCCTCAAGATTCTGGAGACGGACCCATCCGAGGACCCGCCATCCCACATGTACAATTGGAGCTCTAGTCCCGCTCCCCCACCGATGAGGGCTGGGAGTGAGGAGACGGTAGTCCAGCCGAGGTTGGCTCGTCGGCCATCTATGCGTCCTCGCCGCGGTGGACATGCCCCGATGATGCGCTCGACCACTCCCGCCGAGATTCGCCAGTGGATCGACTCGACCCCACAGTACTCGGACCAGCAGGAGTAGTCATAGGAGGGGTAGTAGTTAGTGCACACACACGCCACATAGTTGAGGACAAACCTTCTTTTGTATATGAGGTTGTCTACTTTAGGTGCACATGGGTATGGGTGTAGTTTCTCTTGTATTTGCTTTTTATGATTTCCTTGTATTGCATTTCAGTTGTATTTTGTTTCATGATGTATCAAATAGTCCTGCCTCTTTGGGTAGGCACGTTATATATATATATCTATGATTCAGTTGATGTTCCCATGACATGATGTGTTTCTTATGCTTTGCTTATATGTTTCGCTATGCTTCCTCCTAAAGATTCGTGCGTGGCTCTCACTTTGATTTTAAATTCCAAAAAGAAAAATTTTACCCATATTTCCGCTAAGTATTTTCTAAGTAAAAGATGAGACCAAGAGGTAATATTCTAAAGATTAACCTAAGTATATACTAGTAGTCTTGGGTTAAGATTTAGGGTGTTACAGAAAATATCTCCTCAAAGTGGTCATTCAAAGCATGGCTGTAAGCATGGTGAAGTGTGGTCCAAGTATGATGTAAGGTATGGGCTAAAGCATGACCTATGTGTGCAACAATTTCAACATGTGAAGAATATGGAGGAGTGGTGGCTGGTTGCTTATCATGCCATGGGGGAGAGATTTGTCTCATCTAATTATGGTTTAGGGGTGTGTTTAGGTATATCTTTGATTAGGCTCAAGATTAAGGATTTGTGACTAAGTGTTTAAGTAATTAAGTAGGTAATTAGGGTAATGAGAGACTAGATTAGGAGGTGTTCTTGCTAGATTAATGAAGTCAATCCTCATTAACTTAGAATCCAATGCCAACATGCTTCCTTGATTTAGGGGAATAGGTAAGAGAAAATACTACTCATAAATTCCTTTAGTAAAGAATTAAGGCTAGAAAAAGGATTTTGAGTTTCGTTAAGCAATGTTAAGTTCTAATTAACTTTAAAAAATTATTTTGACTTTAGATTAATTATGGAAATTAATTAATCTTCGATTAGAGCCTAATATTTCTTAGGTTTGCTTAATTATATCATTAAGCTCAAAAACACTATACTAGGGGCAAAATCATAATTTTGCACAAAAACTGCCGGGACCACTGGGACTTAAACAGATATCCCTAAACACATGAAAACATCATTAAACACTTATAATTAGCATTTCGAACTCTCAGGAGAGGTTCCGAGATCAAACGGCACTTATACTCACGTAAAAATGCTATAGGGGTATTTTGGTCATTTTGACCCGAAACCGCAGAAAATGAGATTATTCTGCTTTATTAACATTCATTCACATATAATCCCCTTCTAACATCAGGTTGACCCTTTGAGGACTACCAGGTCAGCTACCCTTGAATTCCGGGTGGAAAATGACCTCAGGGGCATTTTGGTCATTTTCGCTCAGGCAGGAAAAATCGGGGTGTTACAAGAACCATGGGGGTAGACCTTGTTTAACTGGATAGTATGTATGTTACCACTATGGAAAACTAGGACATAAGAGATGGGAGTGTCCAAATCGCTATCCAAACCTTGCTGAGAAGCAACCATACAAGAGTAGAGTTAGGTATATGGACCGCGGTCCGCGGACCAACCTGTTTAACTCGCAACCCGCACTAAAATGGACCAGAAAATTTTTAACCCGCCAACTCATGGACTTTTCCAGTCTGCCGGCTAAATGGGCTTGGCCTGCGAGGTCTACGAACCAGTCCGCTAACCCACATAAAAATTAAAATGCTCTAGTCCAGTGTTCTGTCTCTCTACTAGCTCCAGCCCACAAACAATTTTGCTACTACTAAGCCCAAGGGGCATGGCCACAAATAAGTGCTAGTCCCTTATTAGAGAACTCTTCATACATCCTAATTCCTAAAAAAAGTGCTAGTCAGCCAATAGCCCAATACCAAAGTGGAAAAGTGCAAAGAAACTAGGGTTATCTAACTATCTAAGCATTGCGCCAGCAGCATCCATCTTTCTCTTTCTCTCTCTCTCAATCTTGTTTTCTCGTTGTCAATCTTCTTCTTCATTAGTCTTCAACTCTTCAGCTTTCCTCACGTGCCTCACTGGTCAATGGTCACTACCTCTGCTCGTGCTGTTCACTCACCGCCGTCTGTGCATATGCTTGCACTATTCACTCACTGCCGTCCATACATTTGCTTACATCGTTTGCTCACTGCCATCCTTACATTTTCTTTGTGCCCGTAACCTCTGCGAGGCCAGCCATTTCTGCCATTCAAGTAGCGCTCACGGAATCCAGTCACCGTCCCGTCACATGTTTTGTCGCCGGAGAAGGCCAGCCGTTGTAACACCCTAATTTTTAACCAAATACTCTAGAACACATTAGGTTAATCATTAGGTTATTACTTCTTAGTCTCATTCTTTTATTAAAATACTTAGCGGAAAATACAAGTAAATTTTTTTTTAAACATAAAATAAAGTGAGAGCCGCGTATAAACTAATTATGAACTAATCATACATTGCACTTCATACAAAATAAATACAAGGTAACTAAACATATAACAAGTCAATGGCAACCAAAGGAATATTTTCATTAATATCATAATTAAAGATACATAAAGTTACACCCTTATAGAATCGGGCTGAGCTTGAAATACAAGGAAATAACAAGAAGGTACAAAAACAGTAAAGTACATGGAACAACAGAAAATAAAAACCATCTACGCTACCCTCCTACCAAAGCTATGAGTACAAAACTCGAATACTTCTCTTCAAAAGATACTGCCAAAGGGCAAGATCTCGTGACAGCTCAAGCACTCAAATAGCTTAACAACAAGGTCTACTGGCGACGATAACCCTTGGGCGATGAAGGTGTGTACCCAGTGAACTGCTCGAGCTCCTCTTGTGTGGGCCAGTGGAGAGGAGCATGGATGTGCGACGGCTGAACGTGAGCTCCACGGTGAGGGCGCATCTCGGCTCTCCTCGCCAAGCGCGAATGTGTCACGGTAACCTCACTCCTCTCCTGTCCATATGAAGGAGTGGGGGCAGAACTCTTCGAGTAGATGTGCGTAGGCGAGTCCTCGGATGGGTCCATCTCCGACCTCCGTGATCGGGGTACGTACTGTAACGCCCGGGGACGAGGACGAGGAGTGATCGCCGGTGCAAAGAGGGCACGGACAAGGAGCGGCTCCTCGCAAGGTCCTCTAAGCGGAGGGGTACATGAATGAACCGATTACACACCCGAATGAGAGGGATCCTAAGACTGTATAGGTATGGGACTATATAGTTGAGGAGAACTTATATGAATTGATTCGTACTACCTATATCAACAAGATGCATCTTCTTTTTGGTAGCCTAAACTGAAAGAACTCCATAGTTAAGCGTGCTTGACCTGGGGTAATTTTGGGATGGGTGACCTCCTGGGAAGTTTTCCTAGGAAGCGTGTGAGTGAGGACAAAGCATGCTGAAAAGACCCGTGTTGGTTTGTGGGGACAGTCGTCAATCCATAAAGCAGCAGGGGATGTTACAAATGGTATCAGAGCCTGCACCTCTCCCAGTACGGTGTGGTTCGGGGACGAACCAGGCGGAAGCTGGTGGGCATGTAACGCCCAGGGACGAGGACGAGGAGTGATCGCCGGTGCAAAGAGGGCACGGACAAGGAGCGGCTCCTTGCAAGGTCCTCTAAGCGGAGGGGTACATGAATGAACCGATTACACACCCGAATGAGAGGGATCCTAAGACTGTATAGGTATGGGACTATATAGTTGAGGAGAACTTATATGAATTGATTCGTACTACCTATATCAACAAGATGCATCTTCTTTTCGGTAGCCTAAACTGAAAGAACTCCATAGTTAAGCGTGCTTGACCTGGGGTAATTTTGGGATGGTTGACCTCCTGGGAAGTTTTCCTAGGAAGCATGTGAGTGAGGACAAAGCATGCTGAAAAGACCCGTGTTGGTTTGTGGGGACAGTTGTCAATCCATAAAGCAGCAGGGGATGTTACACGTACTTTGGGAACTGTTGAGGCGGATGGACAAGCACGACGAGTCTGCTCATCATGGGGGTGGGTGTGCTCGAAGATCAGGTCATCGTTGCCGAAAGGAGCAGTAGGAGTGAACTGGTAACTGGACACTGGGTAGGCAAAAGGTCGTCCTATATACAAAAAAACACGAACGGCACATCGACCCTCGAAGTGATAGGAGCAGTGGTCTAGGTCGTAGTCCACCTCCCAAACTCAAATCAAGGTCCTATTTTCTTATTATTTTATTTGCAAGCTAAGGAAAAATTTGATTTCATCCATCATGCTCATTTCTAATTCACTCTGCATCAATTTTAAAAACTTTTCACAAAAAAAATTATCAGAAGTGCCAAATATAATGTCATCAACATATATTTGAACTACCAAAAAGTGATTATCTTGTTCAAGAGTAAAGAGAACAGTATCGACCTTACCTCTCTTGAACCTATTCTCCAGGAAGAAGGAGCTCAATCTTTCATACTAAGCTTGAGGAGCTTGTTTCAGGCTTCAGAGAGCTTTCGATAGCTTGAAGATGTGGTTGGGAAGGTCTTCACTTTGAAAACTAGGAGGTTGCTTTACATATACTTCATCAGAGATTAAGCAATTGAGAAAGGCAGACTTAACATCCATTTGGTACTGAGTGAAACCCTTGAAGGTTATAAAAGCAAGTAGCATTTTGATGGCTTCTAGCTTAGAAGGTTTCATCATAATCAGTTCCTTTTTGTTGATTATAACCTTGTGCAACCAATCTTGCTTTGTTCCTAATGACCTTGCTAGCTTTATCTAGTTTATTTCTGAACACCCATTTTGTCCCGATAATAGTCTTCCCTTTAGGTTTTTCTACAATAGTCCAGACTTTGCTTTTTTTAAACTGGTCCAATTCTTCTTGCATGGTATCCACCCAACTTTGATCACCCAAAGCTTCTTCAATACATTCAGGTTCAATGGTGGAGATGAAATAATAGTTTGACGAATTTCTTAGGGAGGATCTTGTTCTTATTCCCTTAGAAATGTCTCACAAAACTCTATGATGAGATATTGCCTTTAAATCAAAAACCCCTTTGAAGTTTATGTAGCTTTGAAATCCTTCAGCTTCTCCTTCATCTTCAAGTTGCTTTTTTTCATGTTCAAAATTATTACATTCTGATTGCTTTGGTGTTCTGAACAGGTTTTCTGAAGAGTTGACACTCTAGAGCCTACTTTCTGAAGGTGTGGTTTTCATCTGCTGGCTTTCCGAGTCTTTTTTTAGACTTATTTTCTTAATTTTTCTTCCAGTTCATCGAGATCATCAGCGAAGTGTTTCTTAAGTTCCTTGAATTTGTCAATGTTCTTCTATGTATACTCTATAAGCTTTAGAGATAGAAAAATAACCTAAGAAAATTCCATCATCAAACTTCATATCAAACTTTGCAAGTTTGTCTTTGGTGTTAAGAATAAAACATGATGATCCAAAGATATCAAAATACAAAATGTTGGGTTTTCTACCCTTCCAAAGCTCATAGGGAGTCTTTTTGAGGAATAGTCTTAGGAAAATTCTATTTTGTATATAGCAGGAGCTAGTTACAACCTCTATCCAAAAACCTTTTGATAAACTGCTTTCTAAAAGCATTGTCCTGGCCATCTCCTACAAGGTTCTATTTTTCCTTTCAGCAACCCCATTTTGTTGAGGAGTTCTAGGTGCAAAAAAATCATGAAGAATGCCATGTTTTTCACAAAACTCTTCAAAAATGATTTTCAAATTCTCCTCTGTGATATGATCTAATAGAGATAATTTGAGAATCTTTTTCTGTACAAACACATTTTTCAAAAATCTAAAGTTATTCAACTATTTCATTCTTAGAAGCCAGAAAGATAACCTATGTAAAACTGCAGTAGTCATCCACTATGACAAGGCAATATCTTCTCCCAGCAAGGCTTGCGATCTTGGTTAGTCCAAAGAGATCCATATGTAAAAGCTCAAGTGGTTTAGTGGTTGTTATTATGGAAATAGGCTTTGGTTTGTTTACCCTTCTCACAGAAATCGCAAGTTGAGTCCTTGTCAAATTTTATCTTTGATAGGCCTTTAACTAGATCTTTCTAAGATAGCTCAGAAATAAGCTTGATATGAGCATGCCCAAGCTTTTTATGCCATAACCACCTTTCATCCGTGAAGGATGCAAGACATTTTACATCTTGATCTCGAAGGTCATCCAAGAATAACACAAATATGTTATCATTCCTTTTACCAGATAAGATAACTTGTCTTGAGATGGGACTTACAATCTTACATGCATGTGCATTAAAATTAACATTAAAACCTTGGTCACAGAACTAGCTTAAACTTAATAGGTTATGAACTAGACCATCAAAAAACAACACATTAGAAATTTGGTGAGAGTCATCTTTACCAACGTTTCCAATGCCTGTGACCGTGGCCTTACCTCTATCAGCAATTTTTACTGATCCAGAGTTTTTCAGTCATAGATTTCTAAACCATCTCCTAGATCTAGGCATGTGTTTGAAGCAGCCACTGTACATATACCACTTGTTGTCAGGTTCCACATGGGTTCTCAGGCACACCTGCAACAAACACATTTTTCAGTTTAGGTACCTAGACTTTCTTGGATCCTCTTTGGTTACTCTTATAAGAGAAAGGTTTTCCAAATCATTTGATCTATTTTTTTTTCTCATGAAGCACTTGTCAGTTAGATGTCCCTTTTTATAACAGATAGTGCAAGAGACCTTGTCTTTTACCCTTTTTAGCTGGGTTGCCCTTCCTTTCTCATCCTTTTCTTCTTCATATCCTAGCCTAGTTTTTTGGAAATATGGCCTCTAACTACCAACAATTAGCTCAAGGTTTTTTGAACCATTTACCATCTTTTCTCGGTCAGATTTAGAAGCTTTGGTGTTTTCTCTAGTTTAGAAATGATTTTTTGATTTCTCTTATTCTTTTTGTAGACTTCAGTTTTTAAGACATTGAGCTTGGTATTTGAAACTTCATTTTCCTTTTTCAATTCTTCTTTCTCAAGCCTTAGTTTCTTAGCTTCTAAATTTTCCATTTGAAGTTCTAAAACAAATTTATGATGTCTCCTTCTTAGGTTAAGGTAATGAGAAAAAAAGTATTTGAGAGTTTTCAGGAAACTCTTCATGTAAGGTCATTAATTCATCATAAGAGAGATCAGAGTCAGGTTATTTACCCTAGGTTTATCTTCTGAAGCATAGTCACCCATGAAGTATAGGTTAATGACATTTTCTAGCTCATCTTGGCTTTTTGCTACTTCTCCCTAAGAGCCACTCCATGTTGCCAGCATTCCTTTTGTTTTAGTGGAGAACTTCTTCTATGGCCTTTTAGCTTAGGACATTCTGGTTTGAAGTGTCCCTTTTCACTATAATTATAGCAAGTGATGCCTTCTAGCTTTGCCTTCCCTTTCTCGTCTTTTCTTAGGTTGATGTCTTTTCTTCTTTTTAATTTGCTTTTCCAGGCTCTAGATATCTTTCTTACTAACATGCAGATTTTGTCTCCATCATCATCATCTTCAGACTCGTCATCAAATTCGTCCTTGTCATCAAAGGCTTCAGTAACTTTCATTGCTTTTCCTTTACTGGGTTTCTAATGAGATGACTTCAAGGCCATGGATTTATTTTTCTTCATGGATTCACCATGTATTTCTGCTAGCACTACTTTATGGGTTTTTAAAGACCTAATGAGTTAATCCAGGCTGAGAGTTTAAAGGTCTTTGGCTTCAGCAATGGCTATATCTTTGGGCAGTCATTTAGTAGGAAGGCTTCTTAAGATTTTTCTAACTAACTCCATATTAGAATATCTTTTGCCAATACCCTTCAACTGGTTTATGATGTGCATAAACCTTGTGGCCATATCATCAATACTTTCTTGATCTATTATTTTAAACATTTCATATTAATAAACCAAGATACTGATCTTTGTTTCCCTAACTTGATCAGTTCCTTTGTGCAGCATGTGTAATCTGTCCCATATTTCTTTTGTTGTGTCACAAGTAATGATTTTATCATATTCAGGTTTGCTTAAAGCACAAATGAGTAGGTACTTAGCTTTGGTGTTTAGTTGAACTCTGGCTTTGTGTTGCTATATCCACCTACTCCTAGGAACTTCTCTTGATGTAGATGGTGCACCATCAGCTCCAGGTACTTCTTTGGTTGGAACGTAGTCACCTTCTTGGATTATTTCCCACAAGTCAAGACTTGTGTATTTTATGAACTGCTCCATGCGATCTCTCCAGTAGGCATAATCCCCACCATTAAAGAATGGTGCCCTGTTAATGGAGTGTCCTTCTACTATGAATATTTTGTTTCATTTGTCCTTTGGATCTTTGTCCTCTGCAATCGTTAAAACGCTCAACCCCTTAGAAGCCAAACTCTGATGCCACTTGTAGGTAGAAATACACACGAGAAGGGGGTTTAATTGTGTTTTTCTTTTCTTTTACCTTTCAGTAACTGAAACTTAAAACAAAGACTATCAAACATTGAGCTTGAAGTACAGCAAAAACAAGGTTAGAAGATTCAAAAAGTAACTTTCTGAATTTTTTGTGTTAGTAACAGATAAGCTTAAAAGATAACTTGAACATATATTGATTTTAACATGTTGAACAAAAAAAGTAAAGGGATAAAGGAGAAGAGAATACTACACAGAAATTTTATACTGGTTCGGCCAATACCTGCCTATATCCATTTCTCAGCAACAATTGAGTTTCACTAACCTCTTTTAAACCGAGAGAGAAAATACCAGATAGTCTTTATAGCAGCCTTCCCAAGCTATAACTAGTGACCAGTAGATAACCCTTACTATCACAAATCAAGTAGTTATTCACCAGCCTTTTCAAGCTGAACCTTGAGTAGTCTCGTCCTAGCCTCTCCAAGCTAAATCGTGACCAGCAAAAACACTTTACTATCATGTTGTAAGTAGTTTTACAATAGCCTCTTCAAACTTTCTCACTCTGATTACTACTGGATCAAGGATACAAAGGTTAAGTGTTTGAGTTGCCACTCAAACTAACTTGCACTCAAGTTTCCTTACAAATATACAATGATTAACCTGGAGTAACTTGAATGACTTCTTTCTAATGACTCTTTCTAAGAAGAATGTATAAACAATCTAAGAATGTAGAAAGAAGATTTTTAAAAACAAGGGAGCTTATTTACAAGAAGTAACAAACTTCACATAAAAGAAGAGAAAGGGATTTTGTAGCATTTTATACTTGTGAAGATCATTAAAAATCTTATCTTTGAAAGCTCAGCATCTCTATTTATAGATGGTCTCTTTTTGTGACCGTTGCCCTTGATCATTTGTCCAAGTTATACATGTTGATCATCTGTTTGTATCTTAGAAATATAACCTAGAGTAATAGTTCATCTAGTGTCAAAGCATTTTATAGAAGCCATTGAATGGCTAAGGTTTATGATGTCCTTTCAAAAACTACTTTTTTACTTTCTGAACAATGTTTCTAAACTCTTTCTTCTAAATGCTAGAGTGGTTAACCAAAAGGGTAGAAAAGATGACATGCCACTTTTGACTTGAGATTTGAATTTGAAAATTCAAATTTCCCTCCTTTTCAGTGAAGTAAACTTTTTGGAATATTGTATCAGTCTCTTGATGATTCTTTGGTCTTCTAGTCTTCAATAAAAGCTTTATAGATGTTGAAAGTATTGTGATCATGATGATTGAAGGTTGTGTAATACATTATCATCGGAGTTTGCTTGATATCTTCATTATAAGTGTACTTCTGATGTCCAATGCTATTTTCTGAAGACCCATGCCTTAGTTTCTTGTTCTTGACTTGATTTACTTCAATATGTAATTCATGTATATGTTCTTTCCATGGTATAATGTTTGCTTCTATTAAGCTCAATCTCTTAATAACAGCCAAATCATGTTTACACATGTAAAGTGAAATTATTCTTGTACCAAGTGCGTGTTATCCAATTCGAAAATTCCTGTGTGCTTTGTCAAGAAACTCAAGGTAGACATTAGTCATTCTTCAAAGTAATTTCTTTAAATTGGTTATATTGCTATTCAAAACATATAGCACTCATGTTTTCTGAGGAGTTTTGGAGCTTACATTACCATTTTCTCAAGATCAGACTTGAAAAGCTTTGAAGTCATCTCTAGTTCAAAAATAACTTTTTGGGTTTTCTTATTTTTCTTTGAGACCTCAGCTTCTAAGGCATTGAGCTTCATGTTTAGAAACTTTGCTTTCTCCATTCATTTCTTCCTTCTTAAACCTTAAAATCTTAATATCTGTGTTGGCCTTTTTGAGTTCAAGAACCACTTTCTAATAGTTATTTTTCAAGTTAACATAATGAGATCAGAGAGTTTCAGAATTCTCAAGCAATACATCATATGAGGTTATCAATTCATCTTAGGAAAGGTTAGATTCAAATGACTTTACCTTAGGTTCTTCTTCTGAAGCATAACTAGCCATGAAGCACAAGTTAGCAACATCTTCTATCTTATTCTAACTTTCTCATCCTTCCTTTTCTTCTTTTGTTACCCCTTGAGAATGCGACATTTAGGTTTCAAATGTCCCTTCTCACTACAGTTGCATCTTGTCTCCATCCTCATCTTTAGTTTCTTCATCATATTCTTCCTCATCATCAAAGGTCTTAGCAACTTTCATTACTTTGTTTCTGATGAGATGACTTCGGAGCTATGGACTTGCTCCTCTTAACAGATTCAACATGCATTTTATAGAGCACTACTTCATGGTTTTAAGTGACCCAATGAGTGCATCCAAGCCTAGAGTTTGAAGGCCTTTGGCTTTAGTAATGGCTGTGACCTTAGGGAACCATTTAGTAGAGATGAGTTAGAATATCTTTTGCTTAATCCCTTTAGTTGGTTTACGATGTGAATAAACCTTGTGGTCATTTCATCAATACTTTCTTGATCTATCATTTTACACATCTCGTATTAATGAACCAATATACTGATCTTTGTCTCTTTAACTTAACCAGTGCCTTTAGTATAGCATGTACATTTTGTCCCATATCTCCTTGGCCATGTCACAAGCAATGATTTTCTCATACTCGGATTTGCTTAGTGCATACATGAGTATGTATTTAGCTTTAGAGTTCAACTAAACTCTAGCTTTATGTTGCTCTGCCCACCTATTCCTGGGGACTTCTCTTGAGGTGGAGGGTGTGTCTTCAATTTCAGGAACCTCTTCTATTTGAACATAGTGCCCTTCTTGCATGATCTCTTTCAAGTCAAGACTTGTTTACTTTATGAACAACCCATATGATATCTCTAATATGTATAGTCCTCACCATCAAAGAATGGTGGTATGTTGATGGAGTGTCCTTCTGCTATATGGATATTTTGTGCCATTTGTCCCTGGGATCTTTGTCCTCTGTAGTCGATAGAATGCTCAACCCCTTAGAGGCCTCAACTCTGATGCCACTTGTTGTAACACCCTCCCAAGAACAACCTCATCCTTAAGTCATAATATCATACTTGAGAGTTGTTACTTATTAATTAGTGGACCTTTCTTAATTATCTATAGCAAGCTCAAGGGGTTCGTGTAACAACTAGCGTAATTTGATTAAAATATATAGTAAAGATACAAACCATTTATTTAATATAACATCAAGTACAAAAGGAAGCTCTACTATGAGCTTTAATACATCTCCATTTACATTACATTTACATACATATTCATTCCATTAAGTACAGCATAATAAAAGTATTAAACACTACACTATTGTAGTTCTGAGTTCTTTGGCGAAGCAACTTCATAGTCCTCTGGTTCAACCTGGAGATGACACAGGAACACAAAACAACACATAGGGGGTGAGAATTATACAATTCTCACTAGGGCAACTCCCCAATTACACAATCATAATGCCATCGTCATCGACCCAGCCATTTCGGTTTATTAGGAAAAAGTGATCATGCATTTCATAACAATAGTTCAATTTTAGAGTTCTAAATCGTACTTCCGAAGTGGGTAGCTTTTAATTATCAATCACTTAAAACATGTATTTCATGCCATTCAAGATCCTAGTACTTTCTCTCAACTTTATGTGCACTCAGTACATCTGAAGAGGATCTCAATCTCTCTTTATATGCCTTTGACAATTTGAAAGGATCATATATCACTTCATTTGCCCTCAATAAAGTCAAAAGGATCATTTATCACTCTATTTGCCCTCGACAAAGTTGAAAGGATCATGTATCACTCTATTTGCCCTCGACAAAGTCAAAAGGATCATGTATCACTATATTTGCCCTCGACAAAGTCGAAAGGATCATTTGATTTGTCCTCGACAAACCGAAAGGATCATTCATCACCTTATTTGCCCTCGATTAGTCGCAAAGATCTCATCTATTTCTACTTATTACTATTGAACTAGGTCAATGTATTATTCACTTGTCTTTTTCAAATTGCATGCGTAAAACACATATAGGCATTCATTCACAATAGGATTTCAATCATGCCTCATAAAAATTATTTAAAGTAGCTAGCATGCATTCATATAACACATACTTGGACTAAATGTCATTTTATCATTAGTTTAAGACAGTTTCATCTTTTCAGCACCTTGGCAGATTTATCATTCAAATGACAATATTTAATTTCTCTACCAAATAACCAAATCAAGAGCCACAAAATTACCTGTGATACCTTCATATGTCTAAAATACCCTGTAAAATTTTCATATCAATTGGAGTTCTCTAACATGCTAACTAAATTATACAAATTTAGTGGTCAGGGACCACTTTTTCACAGCTCAAAACAGGGTTCCCATAATTTTTAAATTTAGCAAATGATGGAATCAACTCAAAATAAAAATCACTGTTACACTTCAATATGTTATCAACTCCCTGTAAAACTTTTAAAGGATAATTCCATCATTTGGTATGGTCACAAAATTATACAAATTTACAGCTTCAGTACCAAGATTTCAGGCAGCATAGTTACAACTTCGGTCCATGATTTTTCTCAGGTATCAAAAGTCCTTATTATGCACCACGAAAATTCTCAGAGTTTCCTTAGGATATTAACTTGAACATATAATTTTTATAGCTCATAAAAATGACTATAATTGGGCCAGAAAATTTATGAATAAATCCTATCCTGCTAAAATCCGAAAATCCAGCAGCCTAGCCAAAACTTATTTTGACAAAAATCATTATTTAACCTCATCCAAACACTCCACCAAAATTAACACATTAGTATCAACATATTATCATAAAATAAAACCAGAAATTTCGGACCAATACCCATCAGCAGCTATCAGAAATAATTTTGAAGGAAAAAGGCCAAAGAAAACCCTACTTGAGTGGCTTTAAGGGTCTTGGCTTCAAGGATGTTTCAAGAGTGATCTTGCTCACTTTGAGGCCACCAAAACAGCTCTAAAACCTTCCCTAATCAGTGAGCTATGAGGTATCAAGGTGAGGAATTGAAATTTCAATCGGTTAGATTTGTAGAGTTTGAGGTGTAGAACAAGTTTTGTGAAGGAACTTTGAAGTTTCAACAACTCTAGGCTAGTGTTTATGGGCTTTGAAAGCAAGCTTGAGCTCACAAGGAAATGAAAATGGAGGTTTCTGGTTCATCCCCTTTGCTGGCCGAGAAATGCATTCCAAAATGGTAAGGTTTTGTATTTCTTTAATATATAAAAGTTAGATACATTAATTATGTAGTCAAAGATGTATACTTTTCTAATAATAAAAAGAAATCAATGGCTAGGATTTAATCTTGTAAAGCAAGATTAAATCTTAGCCTTAGACTTGACGTTAAAAGGATAAACATTATCCTTTTTTAGAGATCAAACTATTTTTCGGTGTTAAAAACCGCACACCGAAATCTTACCAAACAGGTAAAACAGTGTACCCGGTAATCAACTATTGCTCGAAAATTAATTCTAGATATAAAATATTTATTCCTACCCATTTCTAACCTTAATCCTATAATTTCTCACTTTCGGGCATCTTCGGGCCCTAATTCTAGGGTTTCGACTGTCCTGGCGGGCCTGTGGGACCCGCAAATTACTATTCACATTTTTTTTTTACAGATTCATTGGATCATTCCTATCATTTCTATGTCTGTCGAATTTTGAAATTATGACTACAAAAACTCAAATTAATTTTTATATAATTTTTAGGATGTTACACTTGTAGGTAGAGAAAGCATGGGAAGGGGGGATTGAATCGTGCTTCATCTTTTCTTACTCTTTTCATATCTGAAAAACTTAAACAGTTTTTTATCAAGTCTTAACTTGATGAGCAATAGAAACAGCGTGAAAAGCATTAGAAAGTAACTTTCTAAACTATCATAAAGATATAAAAATGTGTATGAACAAGTTTTTCAGGAAACACAATATAATAGGCACAAGGCAATAAATAAAAGAAAGTTAACGAATAAGAAGATACTGCATAAGACTTTTTATACTGGTTCAGCCAACCTTCCTGCATCAAGTTCTCAACCACTATTGAGTTCTACTAAAAACTTTTCTTAACCCGAGAAAGTTTGATAGCCTTTACAGTAGCCTTCTTGAGCTCTTACCTATGACCAATAGCTCACTCTATATCACACCTGAGTATTCTTTTACAGCCTCTCTAAGCTAACACAGTGACTAGTAGTTCTCTCACATTATCATGACCTGAGTAGTCTTTAACTAGCCTCTCCAAGCTAACCCTATCACTAGTAGTTCACTTCCACTGTCATGCTACAAGTAGTCTTTGTTTAGCCTCATCAAGCTATCTCACAACGATCACTACCAAATCGAGGTTACAAAGGTTCGTGTTTGGTCTTGTCACTCATACAAACTAATGCTCAAATTTTCATAAGATATACAGTGACAGACCTAGAAAACTTGAATGACTTCTTTCTACAATTCTTCCTAAGAAGAACATATAATCTACTAAGAACGTAGAAAGAAGATTTTTACAAACAAGAAACTGATTAGAAGATGTAATGAACTTTACAGAAAAGAAAAGGAGAAAAATTCTTTAGTGTTTCAGCACTTCTTCTTCGTAAAAGTCTCTTGAGTTGTAAGCACAGCATCAGTAACGCCTCGATTTTCTGAGAGTAAAAATGACCAAAATGCCCCTGAGGTCATTTTCAGCCTGGAATTCGAGGAGAGCCGATCCGGAAGTCCTCAAAGGTAAAAATCAATGTTAGAAGGGGATTAGTTGACCTGTGTGCATTTCCGAGATCGAAAATATCGTTTTTCGAGTTTTCGGGTCAAAATGACCAAAATACCCCTATGGTGTTTGACTCGTCTACAAGTGCCGGATGAACCCAAAACTTCTCCAGATGGTTTTAAAGACATTTTTATGTATTCTGTGACCTCAGTTTTAGTCCCGGTGGTCCCGAGCAAAATTTGTGCAAAATTATGATTTTGCCTCTAGCTTTGTGTTTTCAAGCTTAATCGTGTGATTAAGCAAACCTAAGTAATATTAGGCTCTAATAGAAGATTAATTAATTTCCATAATTAATCTAGAGTCAAAATAATTTATTAAAGTTGATTAGAACCTAAGAATGCTTAATTTCAACTTAAAACTTTATTTTAAATTCAAGATTCCTAGTCATGGAATCTTGAATAGTGTTTTCTCTCTCCAATTCCCTAAATCATGGAATTGTGTTCTCAATTGTTTATTCTTAAATGGATTTTAAATCCTCTAAATGTGTATCAGAACTCCTTAATCTTGTCATAAAAATTCCTAATCACTTTCTTAGTCATCTAAACATGTGCTTAATGATTCCTAACCTTGTACCTAAACTAATACATATCTAAACCTATCATTAACACACAATTACATGAACAATTTTCCTTCCCCCTTGGCTGTAGCAATTTGGCTAAAACCCATACCTCTCATTTCCATCACATGTGTGAATTTCTACACTCAAAGAACCATGCTTCCACCTCACGATAAACCATGCTTTGAGTCATAAAACTCCATACTTTCATCCATGCTTCATAGGACAACTTCTAGAAGATATTTTTCCTCATTTTGCTGTCCCAAAAATCGCCAGCTTTTCTTTCCCCTTTGATGAATTATTTCATTTGAAAATATGAAGGAAAATCACTCCAAACATCACGCTTGAACCCATGCTTGAAGCCATACCTCCCATACTTTCAACCTTACCCTTCCATGCTTCAAAATTCAATCTCTCACCTCATGAAATATGAGGCAAGCCCATAGTTTCATCTTTCCCTCCATGGGACTTCATTTCTTTCATTTTTCTTTAAATACCTTGCTTACTTGAGCTTGCAAACACTTTAGATCATTTGCAAAGTTTTAGTTTCCAAGCTTTCTTGAGTTCTTTTCTTTTCTCTCAAAGAGTTCCTCTTTTTCATCTTCATCTTCTTCATCCTCTCTTCATATCATCATCACATAGTCTTAAACCACTACCTCACAACCTCAAATCACCTCCTAAACACTCAAACACTTAACCTCAAACACTAAACCACCAAGAACACATCTTCTTTCCTTTCTCTCCCTCAAGGCTGAAGCTACATCACCACCCTTGGAGGAGTTACTCTTCTCATTTCTTTTCAAAAGTTTAAGCTTTCATCTTCACCACTTGGTAGGAGTTGCTTTCAAAACTTTGTTTTGCTTGAAAATGTGTTTTTCTCTAGTTTTCTCTTGGTTTCTTTTTTTGAACCTTCCTTTGGTTTCTTTTTCTTTATTTCGGCCATGAGGCCTTGATGTTAGCATTGTAACACCCTCCCAAGTATAACATTATTCTTAAGTCATGACATCGTACTCGAGAGTTGTTACTTTTTAATTAGCAGACCTTTCTTAAATAACTATAGCAAATTCGATGGGTTCGTGTACTAACTAGCGTAATTCGATCAACATATATAGCAAGATACAAAACATTTATTTAATATAAAGTCGATTACATAGAGAGGCTCTTCTATGAGCTCTAATACACATATGTTCTTTGTTAAGTTTACACATCTATACATACATCTAAGTACATTTGATACAATCTCAAACACCCGACTACTGCCCATCCGACCTTTTTTTGGTGTAGCATCCCATAGTTCTCTGGTTCAACCTGGAGACGACACGGGAACACAAAACACATAGGGGTGAGAATTATACAATTCTCAGTAGGGCATTCCCTAAAACATGCACTGAAATTAATGTCATCGTTATCGTCCCAGCCATTTCGGTTTATTAAGAAACTGTGAGCATACAACCTAGATCAATGGTTCATTTTTCAGGTTCTAAATCATACTTCCGAAGTGGGTCTCTTTTATTATTCAATCACTTGATATACATATGTCATACTACTTAATCTTATAGTAATGTATTTACAATTTTACGTACTCTCAATACATCAAAGAGATTCTCAAAAACTTCATCTCTATCCTTCCATGCCCTCGACATTCTAAAGAAGACTTTCCCGTGCCCTTGACATTCTAAAGGGGGCTTTCCCGTGCCCTTTACGTTCTAAAGGGGACTTTCTCGTGCCTTTTACATATTAAAGGGGACTTTCCCGTGCCCTTTACATTCTAAAGGGGACTTTTTATCTAGTTAACATATAAATCACCATCAACCTCATATAAGCATCCATTCACAATAAAATTTCAAACATCCTCTTTCAGTCTTCTCGATGCATGCCCAAGTCACATGTAAATGTTTATTCATAATGAAATAACCATTCATTCCTCATTAATGAACTTTTAAATAATATAGCATGCATTGATACTCTTATATGTGCCTAACATCATCAATAGGATCACATAGTATAAATGAAACTAAATCATATGCATCTTATCATCTTTTCAGCCAAACTAGTATGCTGCTAGAATTTTGGTTCTAAAGAAAATTATGGTTAAATTAGTAAACATTCTTAGAATAGAGCAAAAATAATTTTCAAAGAAAATTCAATGTATGAATGAGTTCCTGTAAAAATTTCAATGAATAATAAGGTCTCCAACTATATTTATAAAATTTCTCAAATTCGGAGGTCAGAATTGCTCGGCCAGCCAACAAATTAAGTCTCAAATTTTATACCCTATCAAATGAGCTCAAAACTTCATACAAAACTTATGGGTTTAACTTCAATATGTCTTCAAATTCCTGTAATTCGATCATTTACTAGGGTAATCAAATTAGACAATTTCAGTGCTACAAACTGGACTGCACAGGCAGAAACCCTAACCTGCTTGGTTTTTCAATTTTTAAAAATAGAAAAAGTGCTTAATATGTGCCAAAAAAATTTTTGGAAACTCTTCCATATGTTATCTTCATCATATAAAAATTTTAGAGCAATAATTCATCTACAATCCTTTAGAAAATTCATGAATTACAACCTGTCAATACAAATCCGAGAATTCCAGCACATGATTCAAAACTTGTTTTGACAAAATGGGTTTCCTAACATCATCCAAATACTCTACCAAAATTAACACATCAATATTCATGCATAATCATCCAATAAAACTCAGAAGTTCGGAATTATTCAATCATCATATTCCAGAGAAAAATCAGAAAGAAAATAGGATGAAATAAGCCCTACTTGTGATGCTTGAGACTTCTAACTCCAAAAGTACTTCCAAGAATGGTTTTTCCTCACTTCAACCTTCCAAACAGCCCCTAAATCTTCCCTTTAACAGTGAAGAATGTGATATCAAAGTAAGAAGTGGTGAGGATTTGAAATTCCAATCGGTTAGTTTTGTAGGTATTGAAGTATTGAACAAGTTTAGTGAAGGGAGTTTGTGGTTTTATCAAGTTTAGGCTAGGTTTTTGAGGGTTTGAAATCAAGGTTTGAAGGTTTAGAGAAGATGATCATGGAGGCTGGTTGCTGTCCGAGAAATGAGTTCATGGAATGACAAAGTTAGGTGAGTTTTTAATTATTTTTCTTATTTGTAGATAATGTACACAATTTAGTAATTATGAAATTATCTTCTTTGAAATTTTGTAACGTTCTCATTGGCTCTTGAAAAAGGAAAGGATATGTATTGCTCTAGACCATACACTTGTCACATTTGATGGCAAGCTTGCACTGATAGCTCCATACAGTGTAAAAACTACACACCGTAATTCAACTGAACGAGTAAAACAGTGTACTCGGGTAATCAAATATTGCCCAAAAAATAATTCTAAGTATAAAATATTTATTTCTAACTATTTCTAACCTTGATCCTATAATTTCTCACTTTCGGGCATCTCCGGGCCCTAATTCTAAGGTTTTGGCTGTGCCGGCAGGCTTGCGATACCCGCAAGTTACTATTCACATTTTTTTTTTCACATATTCGTTGAATTGTCCTGATCATTTCTATATTTATCGGATTTTTGAAATTATGGCCAAAAAAGCTCAAATTAATTTTTGAATAATTTTTAGGGTGTTACAAGCATGATGGCTTGATGATGAGCGCCTCTAGAGAATGACCATGTGTTCATCTCCAAGAGACATCTAAAGCTTGAGTTTTGTTCTTAATCTTCTGAAGTTTTGGTTTTTCTTTCTTTTTCTTTCTCCTATATGTTTTGGCCTCCATAGTTTGCCTTCAAAGGTTTTTGTTAAAAATTTTAAAGTACCTCTATACTTATTTTATATCATGCAAGAATGTTGTTTTGGTTTTTTACTCTCTTAAAGTTTCGTTTCTTTTAAAGTTTACTTCTTTGAGCTTGATGATGATTTTCAAGAACCATGTAGTTCCTTTGAGAACTTGGTTCAAGAACTCTAAAACTCTCTTTGTTGATGAGATAAGTGTTGGGTTATGATGGATTTTAAAGCTTTGTAAGAGCTCTAGCTAAGATTAAAATGAACCTTGCATTCATGTTTATGTTTATGCTTTGCACATCATGTTTATTTTCCTTGCTATCACTAAATATCAAGAATAATAAATGAACTTGCATTATTATATTTATATTTCAAGTTTTGCATTATCATGTTTATATTTTCAAGTCCTCACTTAAATACTAAAGATAATAACAAGTTGTATCTCATATTTATTTTGTGCTCTCACTTTATTTTCTAATGAAAAATAAAATAAGTGCATAAGCATGTTTAAGTTTATGTCATCACCTAAGAGAACCTAGAGCTCAAAGACTTACCCATTATTATCTCAAAGAAAGGCTTGAAAATATGTGTTCCTTAGCTACTTGATTTCGGCCTTAGGAGGTTTGATTTGTTACAAGTACTAAAATCCATGTTTCGTAATTTTTCTAAGTTCATATGAGCTTAAGAGATGTTTTGAACAAAGTTTTATGATTTTAAAACCTTTATGATTCATTAAAAAATAGCTACTTCCTTGGGAAGCATTTTGATGACTTTTATATGATAAAAATGTTTACTAATGAGTTTTGAAGGTTTTAGAAAGGTTCCAAGAGAAACTAGCATTTTATATGTTTTATAAATCAAGTTTCATGTCTTGTTTATTGGAGATGATTTCGGTTTTGCCTTGCTTGCTATGCTCACTGTTTTATGCTGTTTTAATGATGTTAATATGAGCATGTTCATGTATAATTGATGCAAAAATTAATATGTGAAAGCTAAGAGAAGTTAGTAACTAGAAAAGAATTAATTTGAGACTTTTAGATCCCTTAGTAATGGATTTTTCTAGATTCTGTCCAACAAGGTTTAGAATTGAAAATCATGGTTTAATTAGTCTAAATGTGTAGGAATTTCTCATAATTGGTTTAGGACTTGATCTTGATACCTTAGGATCAAACCAAACTTAGAAAGGGTCAATGCTGTGACTCCTAGGTACCCATAAAGTACGAATTATGGATTCTGCCTTCTTGAGGTTTAGAAATATTTATGATCATAGAATTGAGTGAGGAATACTTAGACATGAGCCTATAGGTACCCAAGAGCTTAAGTTTTGATCTGATACAACTTAGAATTTGAGTTAAAGGACCTTAAGGGTCAATACATAAGACACTAAGAATCCTTTAATGCTTTGATGATTATCTATAAAAGTGCGATGTTGTGATGCATGAGCTATGATGAAATGAATTATTGAGAAGTGAGGTTTATTATAAGCATGAGAATTGAATGAGAAATATATTTATGTTACGAGCTTATGGCATAAGGATGGTTTGAAGGAAATTCGGTTTACAGCTGTTATGCTGCCGAATTTCCGTCAAACCTAAAGGACTTGAGAATGTTTTTGAAGTATGATATGAGATTGAAAACCCTGGGCGACACCGGTTCGGCCGAGCACCCCCAGGATATTTTTATGTGACAAAGCACTGAGACGCGCTTTCCTAGGTGACACCGGTTCGGCTGAGCACCCCTAGGGGAGACAGATCCATGAGGGTATGAGTAGATGCAACCTACCAAAATGGACAAATTGTTGTGGCTTGATGCCTGCTAAGCGTTTCAAAGAGGGTATATCCTAAGAGAGGTGATCTCTAGCCCCCTAGCCCGTACTCTTAAGCAGTTAGGATTATTATTTTTATTATTCGCTTATTCAGATAATAAGCAAGAGCTAGTGACGACTAGCTGAGGTATGAGCTCATAGCCTAGATTTTTAGGGTGGCCTTTAATTGCTAAAGTATCATGATTGATGTCACACAAGTTGAGGAAAGTTCCACTTGAAAGTTAATGCCCTTTATGCCACATGGATGATTCTTGATGTTATGAGTTATTTGAAATTATATGCTTAAGTATTACCATGCATTCATGCTTAATATGTTGCATTCATGACATTAAAATGCATTCTAAAAGGAATAAACCTTGGACAATTAGTTTTGTAAACCCCTAACAATGAGTTTTATATGCATGCACACCTTTTATAAATAAATCCAAGATTCCTAAGAATGTGAATTATGTAACCCTAGATAGGAGGTTCCTACTGAGATTCTTTAGTAAGATTCTCACTCCTTTCTCTTTCTTCCGTCACATCTTCAGAGCTCGATGGCGACGTTCGTGGTCTTCATCGACACTCTGACGTGGGAGGTGCATTTTGATCCGGACCACGGATCCTATCATTTTAAGGGACAGTGCACAGTACGAGTCTTTATGTTTGTTGGACGTCCTTTCACACACCCTGTACAGAGTTATCGCTTCTCCCCAATGTCACCTTATGATGACGCTATGGTTTTTTAGCGTGCCTGGACACATGACGAGAGGATTCTTCAGACCTACACCGGAGGATCGATGCCCCGTGACTTCCAGGACTATGTACCCCGGTTTCCCAATTCGGAGGACGACCCTTCTGAGGACCACGCATATGTACAGTGAGAGCTCTGCTCCCACTCCTCAATTCGTGCGAGGCGAAAGCGAGGAGACCGCCACGCAGCTGAGACTGGCTAGGCGAGCCGAGAGGCGTCCCTACCGAGGAGCTCATGCTCAGTCATCGCGTGTGCCTACTCCTAACGTGCTGCGTCCGTGGATCGGTTATATTCTGCCTTATCCCAAGTTCCAGTAGTCGACATTGTAGGGGAGGTTTAGTGCACACACTCACACATAGAAAGGATAAACCTTCTTTTGTCTTGAGGTTATCCAACATAGGTGCACTCAGGTAGTAGCGGTTTATCTATGCTTTCCTTGCTTTTGTATTTTTGTTGTATTTTCATTTTCTTATGTATTGCAAGCTCAGCCCATTTCTATAAGGGCGTGACTACATATGTACCTTAACTATGTTATTAATGAAAGTATTTCCTTTGATGTGTCATTCCTGTTCATTGTTATATGCTTTGCCCGCTGTCTTTTTCATGCTTGTTATTTGTGCTTTATATTTTTGTCTCATGATTAGATAAGAACACGGCTCTCACTTTGGTTCTATGTTTTCAAAAAAAATTTACCCGTAATTTTCGCTAAGTATTTTATTAAAAAGATGAGACTAAGAGGTAATAACCTAATGATTAACCTAATGTGTTCTAGAGAGTTGGGTTAAAAATTAGGGTGTTACAGCGTCTCTATTTATAGATGTTCTGCATTTATGACTAGTGCCCTTGATTTGTTGTCTAAGTGAGATATGTTGATCATCTGCTTGTGTCTTGGAAATGCAGTCTAAAGGAGTAGCTCAGCCTTTGTCAAAGCTATTATGAAAGCCATTATGAAACATAAGTTTCTGAGGCCACCTTCATAAACTACTTCTTACTTTCTGAATGAGGTTTATGAATCTCCTTCTAGAAGCTGGGCAATTAACCAAGTTGGTAGATAAGATGTCATGTCAGTCTACGATTGGGTTTGACTTTAGATCAAATTTCCCTCATTTTCCTGTAAAATGCATTGTTTCACTGTGAAACATGCTTTTGAAGAGCAGTAACAGTTTCTCTAAATTTCTTCGATCTTTTAGTCTTCAATCAAAGTTTGTAGATAATGATATGATTGCGATCATGACAATTGAAAGTTGTAGTACACACTTGTTTCAGAGTTGGGTTGAAATCTTTACTTGAAGTGTACTTTCTGAAGTCACGTGCTATTTTCTAAAGATTTAAGCCTTAGTTTCTTGTACATGAGAATTTTCTTTAGTACATTGAGCATATATCTGTTCATTTCATGATATAATTTTCACTTCCATTAAGTTCTCATATCTTTAAATGAGATAAAACGTGTTTGCATATGTCATGTGAAAATATTTACACTTTAAGAACCGTGTCATGCTAACATAAGGGACCTATTTAATTCTTCAAGAAACTCAAGGGAAACATTAGTCCTTATTCAAAATATTTTCTCTAAATTGGTTGTGTTATCACTTAAAAGATTTTGCATTAATGCTTTCCAAAGAGTTTTGAAGCTAGCATTCACCTCATATACAGCTCTACATGGATGATTTCTAAGTGACAACACAATTCTGAGAATTAAATTCACTTATGGGCTTACTCTTTTTTTAATCAAAGGATCCAGTTGTCATCAAAGTACTCTTCAAAAGTACATTTGGATTTTCCTATAATATAGACTAGTCTACAAAGCAATTCATACCCTACGATTTTGCAGGACGGTAAAACACTTTTACATATGGTGATCCAATTATTTATTACTCATTTTCCCCTTAAACTTGACCAAATTTGACTCTGCTGCTCTTTATGTCTTTTCCTCGGTTAAACTCAAAAACACTATGGCCAAATATTTAAAACCTAAATGTAAGGGGAGCAAAACAGTCTCACATGATTAAAAAATCTCACGATGCCACCATGATACATAAACACATAAATAGGGCCTATGAATAGAAATCAATGTTAAAATTATCATCAAAACAGGTCAAAAGCATCCTAATAGCACCATGTTGTTTGAAGCATAGAAGTATGATTATAGACTAAACCATCATGAACTAAAACATAAAATGTGGATCCATAAGGAATTAATTTTATTTAAAGTAAATTAACATTTTTCTAACATGGGTTTAACTCCATTAGAAAAGGATAGTAAGAAAAAAAGCATATAGTTTGATTGAATTGTAGGAATATTTTGCATGACCAATAGCACTCTCCAACAGAGCCAAAAAATGAAACACAAGTATAATATTTTGCATTGTATTACAGAAAAACAAGTCACATAACTCCAATGCTAATCCTATGAGAATTCAACTTTAAACACATATATTATGATGTCATTGCACAAGAAGAGAAAGCTCTTACTTCTATAAGCAAAGAAATTTTCCAAGTAATAAAATTCAATTCTCCTATATATGTAACTAAAAATCAATTCAACAATAATCAACCAAAAGGATTTTTTTTAATTTTTATGTGTAACTAATCTTGATTCATCTAAATGCTACTCCCCACTTACGAATAAGATGTGAATTGGGCTCTTGAAGTTTTAGTGAACTACTCTTAAGATTGTTAGAAACAATTTATTAGATTAACATAAATAAAATTAAATAAGACAAGAAATAATTTGACATAATATAAATCATAAGCCACAAAAATTATAAAGCTAAATATTACAAGTACAGAACATAATTGAAATATAATAGAGTGGCTTATCAGTATTATTGGCTGAGGCATGTTAGGCACTGAGCTTAAGAGTATTTTTCCTCCATGAGTCAATCACTCGGTGCAGATGGTCTTAATAGCTAATACTCCTTTAGATACAACAACTACTTCCCAACTAATTCTGCATGTGAACTAATAGGGTCACAAGAACAACTTTATTGGATTACTCATGGGAACAAAAAACTTAACAGAGTAAAAAATTATATGTGTTGATAAAATATTATTGTATAGGAATTATATAATTTCTCCTCCCCATTCTTTCCATGACACACGACTCTTATTTATACTAATGAAGAAATGTCTATTGCCTAACAACAAAGTAATGTCCAAGTAATCCCCAATGTTCGTAAAATTGGTAGAAAACAAAACTCATAAATTAGCTTAATCACATAATATAGTATCATAATAAGATGTTGATTTTTCAACATATACAAAACAATGTATATACTTACATCAGAGAAAATTAACCAATAAAAGCTAGAAACATAAAATATTTATTAAAATGCAAGAATAAAACACATATTTTGTAAATATAATAACACAGTAATTTAACTTTGAAATATAATATAATTGATAAAAAATTATAAGAGTCATCACCTAATCAATTTAGGGGGAGAGATTGGAAGAACAAGTGATTTGGAGAAGAAGTGTTGTTTGTGTGGTTAGGTTTCACTTTGTTTCTCTTGCCACTGAAGGTTTAGGTGTCTCAATTGTAAACTCCAGAACCCTTCAGAAAGTATAAGCTTAGATATTTTGATCGACAACAAAGTCAGTTTAAAGAAAATACTTTGAAGAATGACTAACGGCTACCTTGAGCTTCTTGACAAAGCATAACAAGTTAATTCGGTTTGTATCTCACAGCCTAAAAGCAAGATTAATATTTCACTTTGCATGTGTAAACATGTTTTATCTCATGGAAGAGATTAAGCTAAATAGAAAGTGAATATTATGTCAAGCAAAGAACGTGTATACATATTAAAGCATAATATGGACTTAAAGCAAGAATAATGTTTCACTTTACATGCGTAAGCATGATTTATCTCATGGGAAGAGATTAAGCTGAAAAGAAAGTAAATGTTATTTCAAACAAAGAACGTATTTGTAACACCCTAATTCTTAACCAAACTTTCTAGAACACATTAGGTTAATCATTAGGTTATTACCTCTTAGTCTCATCATTTTATTAAAATACTTAGCGAAAATTACGAGTAAATTTTTTTTTTGAAACATAAAGCAAAGTGAGAGCCGCGAACTTAACTAATTGAATGACAGAAATATAAAGCATGCGTAACAGTCATTAGAGATCATAAGGTAAAGCATATACTCAAAGAACAACAATCATGATAACAAGAGAAACATTTCATTAATAATAAAATAGTTTAAGTACATAGCTAGTCATACCCTAAGAACGGGCAGAGCTTGTAATACAGCGGAAATGAAATACAACATAAAACAAGAAAGCAGAAATAAATCATAACTACCCGAGTGCACCTATGGTGAATAACCTCAAAAACAAAAGAAGGTTTATCCACTCTACATGTGGGTGTGTGCACTAAGCCTCCCCTATGACGTCAACTACTGGAATACCGGAAACGGTAGAGTGTAACCAATCCATGGACTCAAGGCGGCCGGAGTGGGAACACGTGAAGACTGAGCGTGAGCTCCTCGATGGGGGCGCCTCTCAGCTCGCCTAGCCAGCCTCAGTTGTCTAATAGTCTCCTCGCTCACGCTTCGCATGAACTGAGGTGTAGGAGCAGAACTCTTGCTATACATGTGCGTCGGCGGGTCCTCGGATGGGTCGTCCTCCGAACTCGGGGACCGAGGCACGTAGTCCTGCAAGTCTCGAGGCATCGAACCACTAGTATACATCCGCAGAATCCTCTCGTCTCGCATTTGAGCACGTTCAAAAACCATCGCATCATCGTAGGGTGACATCGGGGAGAAACGGTAGCTCTGTACAGGGTGTGCAAAAGGGCGTTCGATGAACATGAAGACTCGCATAGTACACTACCCTTCAAAATGATATGACCCATGGTCTGGGTCATAGTGAACCTCCTAGGTCGGCGTGTCAACAAAAAGTACGAACGTTGCCATCGCTCTCTAAAGATGTGACGGAAGAAGAAAGAGAAAGGAGTGAGAATTCTTACTAAAGAATCTCAGTAGGAGTCTCCTATCCTAAGGTTACATCGTTCACATCCTCAGGAACCTTGGGTTTAATTATAAAACAGTGATCATGCATATAGGATTCAATTTAGGGTTTTCCAAAACTAATTATCCAAGGCCCATTCCTTTTATCATGCATCTTGATGTTATGAATGCAACATGTTAAAACATGGATGCATGGTCATACTTGAACATATAAATCAGCACATCAATCATATAAACATAAACCATGTGGCATAAGGGCATATAACGTTCAAGTGGATTATTCCTCAACTTTGTGACATCAATCATGGTACTTTAGCATAATAAGGCCACCCTAAAATAACTAGGTTATGAGCTCATACCTCAGCTAGTCGTCACTAGCTCTTGCTTATTATCTGAATAAGCAAAACATAATAAAATAATCCCGACTCGCAAGTATGGATAGGGGGCAGGGATAACCAATCTTAGGATATACCCTCTTTGAAACGCTTTGCGGGCATCAAGCCACAGTAATTTGTCCGCTTTGGTAGGCTGCATATACTCATACCCTCACGAATTTGTCTCCCCTAGGGGTGCTCGGCCGAACCGGTGTCACCCAGGAAAGCGCGTCTCAGTGCTTTGTCACATAAAAATCTCCTGGGGGTGCTCGACCTAACCGGTGTCACCCAGTGTTTTCAACTCATGTGGTACTTTAAAACATTTCTTCAACCATTTAAGGTTTGACGGAAATTCGGTAGCATAACAGCTGTTAAACCAAATTTCCCTCAAACTGCCACAAGCTAATTCACACAACATGTTCTCATGAAATATCATGCTATGATAAACTCATATCTAAACTAATCCATTCCTCATGCATCATAAACATCTCAACATATCATTGCATAAATCAAGCATCATAGCATTAACACATTTCTTACTATCTTATGCATTGAGCGTTAAGGTCCTTTACTCATATTCTAAGTTATGAATCATCAAAGCCTAGTCTCTCGGGTACTTATAAGGTTATAACTAAGTATTTCTCACCTCACACTATGGTCAGGAACATCTCTAAACCTCAAGGATGTAGAATTCATAATCCTAACTTTACGGGTACCTAGGAGTCACAACAATGACCCTTTCTAAGTCCAGTTTGTTCCCAAGGCATCATGATTAAGTCCTAAACCAATTATGAGTCATTCCTACACATTTAAACTAATTTAAAACCATGATTAGCATTACTAAACCTTGCTGGACAAAGTCCAAAAAATTCAAACATTAAGGGATCTAAAACTCTCAAATTAATTCTTTTCTAGTTACTAACTTCTTTAATCTTTCACATATGAATTTTAGCATCAATTATACTCAAACTTAATCATATTAACATCATCAAACAGGACATATAGTGGCCATAAAATAGCAAGGCAGAACCGAAACATTTATCTCCATAAAAGGCATCAAACACAATTTCTAAAGCACATAAAATACTAGTTTCTCTTGGAACCTTTTTAAAACTTTCAAAACTCATTTATAAACATTTTTATCATCTAAAATCATGAAAATATTTAAGAGGGCAGTAGCTAAATCAAACTTGTCTCAAGAGGTCATAAATTCATAAAACTTGGTTCTATATATTCCTTTAACTCATATAAGCTTAGAAAAAAATTATGAAACAAAGTTTTCAATACTTGGAAACAATTAAACTCTTAGGGGCCGAAAATGAGGAGACAAATAACATAGGTTTTCAAGCCTTTGTTTGAGACAACAATGGGCAAGTCTTTGAGTTGTAGGTCATTTAAGTGATGACATAAAAATAAACATGCTCATGCACTTATTTTAGGTTCCTTTAGAAAGTAAAGTGATAGCATAAAATAAACATGAGATACAACTCATTATTATCTTGATATTAAGTGAGAACTTGAAACATAAACATGATAATGCATAGCTTGAAATATAAATATGATAATGCAAGTTCATTCATTATCTTGATACTTAGTGATAGCAAGGAAAGTAAATATGATGTGTAAAGCATAAAAGTAAACATGGATGCAAGGTTTATTTTAAGATTTTCTAGAGCTCTTACAAGACTTTAGAGATTAACAACCCAACACTCATCTCATTACAAAGAGAGCTTTAGAGTTCTTGAACCAAGTTCTCAAAGGAACTATGAGGTTCTTGAACATCATCATCAAGCTCAAAATAAATAAACTTTCAAAACAAAACAAAACCTCAAGGTTCAAGGAACCAAAACCCAAAATATTCAAGGAAAGAAAACAAGGAAACCAAAATCAAAATGACAAGAAAAGTAAAGGTGTTCTTGAACAAAAATCCTTTCGAGCTAGATAATAAAGATGAAACTTAGAGAAAACAAAAACTCAAGCTCTAGAGGTTCCTTTGAGATGAACACATAGTCATCATCTAGGAGCTCTCATCATTGAGCTATCATGTGCTCCTCAAAGCCAAGCGGCCGAAACATCATGGAAAATAAACAAAGAAAGTTTCAAAAAGAAAATCCAAGAGAAAGCTAGAAAAACTCATTTTTCAAGAAACAAGGTTTAGAAAAACACTCCTACCTAGAGTGAAGTTGAAAACTTGAACATTTTGAGAAGAAAAACAAGATGATGAACTCCTCCTTGGGGCAAGATAGCTTCGGCCTTGGAGAAGGAGAAGGAAATGATATGTGTTTCAAGTGAGGTTGTGTTTGAGGTGAGGTGTTTGAGAGGTTAAGAGGTGATTCAAGGCTTTGGGGTGGTGTTTGAAGGTTATGAGATGATGATGAGATGAAGAGAGGATGAAGATGAAGATGAAGAACAAGAGAGAACTCTCTTGAAACTTAGAGAGAAAAAGAAAGAACACAAAGAAAGCTTGGAAAACTAAAAGTGTGCAAATGAGCTAAAGTGTTTGCATGTGTTTCTAGACAAGGTATTTATAGAAAATGAAAACAAATTAAGGCTCATTGAGGGGGAGGAGAAGCCATGTAGTTTGGGAGGGAAAGGAAGAGAAAATATCCCTTACACAAGGTCATTCAAGCATGGTTTGAAGTATGGAAGTTATGATACAAGGCATGGCTTGATTTGAGAGAATTTCCTATCAATTTTGAATGAAATAATCCTTCTAGAAGCAACGCATGGCTGGTTGTTTTTCAGCCACAAATAAATGAGGAAAATAGGTTATTTCAATTAGTTATTCATTTGGAAAATCAAGCTTGATTGAAATATGACAAGGTATGGTGTATATGACTTGAGGTATAGCCTTGGAGTGTTGAAAATTTGAACATGTGATGCATATGGAGGGGGAGAGCTCTCGGCCAGACCTGGACAGCATGGGGGAGGAGGAATTGTTTCATGTAATTGTGTGTTAATGATAGGTTTAAGTGTGTATTAGTTTAGGTACAAGGTTAGGAATAATTAAGCTTAAGTTGAGGTGACTAAAAATGAGGTTTAAGGATTTTATGACAAGATTAGGAGTGCTCATACATCATTAGGAGATTTAAATTCATTTTTATGAGTAAACAATTAGAAACACAATTCCATGATTAAAGGAATTGGAAAGACAAAATACTATTCAAGATTCCATGACTAGGAATCTTGAATTTAAAATAGGATTTCAAGTTGTAATTAAGCACTTTTAGGTTCTAATCAACTTTAATAAATTATTTTGACTCAAGATTAATTATGGAAATTAATTAACCTTCAATTAGAGCCTAATATTGCTTAAGTTTTCTTAATCACGCGATTAAGCGTAAAAACACGAAACTAATGGCAAAATCGTAATTTTGCACTAATTTCGCTCGGGACCTCCGGGACCAAAACTGAGGTCACAGATTACATAAAAACGCCTTTTAAAAACCATCTAAAGAAGTTTCAGGTTCATCCGGCACTTGCAAACTGGTAAAACACTTCAGGGGCATTTTGGTCATTTTGACCCGAAAACTCTGAAAACGAGATTTTCGATCCCGGAAAGATACACAAGTCATCTAATCCCCTTCCAACATTGAGTTTGCCCTTCGAGTACTGTTGGACCGGCTTTCCTCGAATTCTGGGCCGAAAATGACCTCAGGGGCATTTTGGTCATTTTCACTCTAGTAGAAAATCGAGGCGTTACAGTATTCATGTTTACGGACCAAAGGCATAGAAGCAGACTTGAATCGGGAATAATTTCACTACACATGAGAAATCATGTTTATCTCAAGAGAGGAGATCAAGCTTAAAAATGTGAATATTATCTCATGGAATGAAAGTGTAAATGCTTGAGGACTAAAGCAATTCAAGCCAGAGATCAATAAACCAAGGAGGGGATCTTCAGAAAATAGCACGGGACATTAGAAAGTACACCGAAGATGAAGAAATCAATTCATGTCCAAGAGCAATGTGTTACTCAGTCATCAATCAATACAATCGCAAAGAAATCAGCATCAAACAATCAAGATTGAAGACTGGAAAATCGAAGAAAAATTAAAAAGATTAATTATGCCGTCAGAAAGCTCACTTTACTGTGAAGCACAGAACGCTGAGGAAAATGGAGGGAAAATTCAAATTTCAAAATTTAAATCTCGAATTAGACCCAATGTTATAACTTGTATGTCATCTCTTCTGCTTAATTGATTCATGATCATATCTTCTATAAGGAGGAGTTCAAAAATCATGGTCAGAAAGTAAAAAGAAAAAAAAAGAGGACATCAGAAACCTCTATAATACAACGACTTTGTAACCAATGTGACAAGTCTGTTAGCTTACCTCTCTAAAGTAACATTCTAACACACAACTGATAATCTACATGCGTGACTTGGAGATCTGATCAAAGGCAACGGTCATGAAGATGGACCTGTATAAATATAGATGTCATACATAAATACAAATGAGAGAGTTGAAGATATAATAGTAGATATGTTGGAAAAATCTCTCCACACTTCCTGTGTTGTTCATCATATTATGTAATCAATCATCTTGAAGTGTAAAAATCTTCTTTCCTTATTCTGTAACAATTTGTATGCTCTTCTTATAAAGAGATATGAGAAAGGAGTCGCTCATGTTTCCCAAGTCTGTATTACTAAATATTTTGAAGGAAACATGAGTATAGGTTAGTTTGAGTGGCAACCCAAACACTTGACCTCTATAACCTTGATCCGGTAGTGATAAGTGTGAGACATAGCTTGGAGAGGCTAAAGTAATACTACTTGCAATAGGATAGCAAAGGTATTTGCTTATCACGGTTCAGCTTGGAGAGGCTGGTTCAAGATTACTTACAACGTGGCAGTAAAAGTATCTGCAGGTCACGGTTCAGCTTGGACAGGGTGGTTCAAAACTACTCGATTCAGCTTGGAGAAGCTGGTATAGAACTACTCAGTTAAGTCGCAATTGAGGTTGGCCACTGTGCAAGTTAGAGTTTGGGAAGGCTATTGTAAAGACTATCCGTTTACTTTATCAGGTTGAGAAAGTTGTTGTCTAATGAAATCTCAACATGTGTTGAGTACTGGATGTAGACAGGTTCGCCGAACCAGTATAAAAATTCCCGTGTTCATCTTTCTCTTCCCTAACCTTTTATTTTTATGTTATGCACCTTAAGTTAATTATTAATCAAGTATCGTTAAAATGCATAACTATTATTAAGCTTCAAAAATCTTCTTTCTAAAACATCTAACCACTATTCCGCTGCACTTCAAGCTTCATGCTTGATAGTATGTTTTATGTTGAATGTTTCAGATTTAAATGAAGACTTCAAAAAGCACGATTCAACCTTCCTTTTCATGGACTCTTTTACTAACAAGTGGTATCAGAGCTAGGCCTCTAGAGGTTGAGCAGTCTAACGATTGCAGAGGTCAAAGATCAAAGGGACAAAATGAAGGTAAAAATGTGTAACACCCTAATATTCAACACGAATACTACTAGCATGTACTAAGGCTAAATATTAGTCATTACTTCTTGATTTAACTTTAATTACTTTTGAAACTATTTAACGAAAATACGAGCCAAATTTTTCTTTTTCAAAAACTGTTTAAAATATGAGCCGCGCGTAGCGTATATAGACGGTATCATAAAGTATGGAAATATAAACATTGAATGGCTCCACAATAAACATAACATCTCGTGATATAGAAATCCACCCACCATAGAGGTGACTTAAGTTCAAGTACAGGAATAAAGATACAAATACAAAGGAACTGAGAATACATAGAAAGGAAACGCATGGAAAGTAAACCTACATAGTGCACCTAATGTAGACGAGCTCTAAACAAAAGAAGGTTATCATAAACTAAAGTAAACCTACATAGTGCACCTAATGTGCACTAATCTCCCTAAGAGCCTCTACAGCTGCTGGCCTGGGAACGGGGGAACGTATCCGATCCATGGTCGTAGCATGTCCAGGACAAGTACACGAGATGGCTGCACATTGCCTCCGCCGCCTAGGGCGCATCGCCTACCTCCACTCCAATCGTGGCTACGGCACCGTGTCCTCACTCCCTATTGGTAGGGGGCAGAACCCTCCGAGTAGATGTACGTAGGCTTGTCCTCCTTAAGGTCAGTTGCAATGCCCCAATTTTCTTTAAACATATAAATGACCAAAATGCCCCTGAGGTCATTTTTACTTGGAACACGAGGACGACCAACCACGACCATCCTCATAAGAGTTTTTGATTATGTATGAAGGGGATTCTATGTATTGGAATGTTTAACAGAGCAGAAGAATCTCATTTTTTATGTTTCTGCGCACAAATGACCAAAATACCCTTACAGTAATTTAACACAGTTTTGAGTTCTGTTTTGACTCGGACTTGTCCCGGAAGTCTAAAACAATGTTTTTAAGGCATAACCTATGTTTGTTTAAGTCCCGGTGGTCCCGAGCAGTTTTTAGAAAAATTACGATTTTGCCCTTGCTTAAGTGCATTAAAGGCTTAACGATGTTTTTAAAACAAAATCTAAGCAATATTATGCTCTAATTAAAGGTTAATTAATTTTCATAATTAATCTAGAGCTAAAATAATTATTTTGAGGTTGATTAGGACCTAAAATTGCTTAAGGAAACTTAAAACTCATTTCTAGTTTCTTTTCTTTAAAGAAAGCATCCTAGAGTAGTGTTTTTCGCTATTCACATTCCCTATTTCCAAGGAAATGTGATTGCTCTCTAATCTCTAGTCAATAAAGTATGACTCCACATTCTCCACATGTTTGAAAATTCAAAAAATTGATTTATTTTCTAGTCATTCAAAGATTACTTCAAAGTCATACCTCAAGTCACACTGCACCATACTTCACCATGTACACTTTTCCCCAATTCAAGAAAATATGTCATTCCCTAGGTTTTTAGTTATTGGAATTTGACTCCATCAATCCAACAAGATTTCTCCTAATCTAAGTTAATCATGGCCCTAATTACCTAATTTGTTCACCTGGACACTTAATCATAAAATCTTAATTAGTGACCTAACCTTGCTTACCCCTAAACCCCTCACTAATACATGATTACATGGAATAAAAATCCTCTCCCCTTGGCTTCCCAATGACCGCCACTTTCCCCCATTCTAGAAGAAATATTTCATTAAAAAAAAATAGAACTACTTTATGCCATTCAAGTCTTACATACACCATGCCTCTCATACTTCACACCTTACCATGAAATGACAACACAAGAGATATTTTCTTTTCTTCTTGCCAAAGAACATTTTCGGGCAACCCTTCCCCCCGTTCTCCTCTTCATGATTCAAGCTCTATATATACATTGCTTTGGTGAGCTTTGCTTCACTTTGAGCCATTTGCCAAGTTTGAGTTTTTAAGAAAGTGCTAAGTTTTCTCAAAGTTCTCCTTTCTCCTCCTTATTCCAAGAAGAAACCGCCATCTCCTCCACTTTCAATCTTCATCTACTCCTCCTCCAAACACTCATCCAAGCTCAAACACAAGCCCACAACATCTCCCCCTTCCATTTCCCTCAAGGCCGAAACATATACCTAAGTTCAAGGAAGATTTCTTCTTTCTTGTTGCACCAAGATCAAATCTTTTTTCCGTCCTCAAGAACACTTATCTTTGATAGGGAGCTTTTCTAAAAATGTTTTCTTGTTCCTTATGTTTGAATCTTATTGGAATATAATGAATGGATGAACTTTTCTTGTTGTTTCATTTTTGGTTTCTTCCTTTCTTTTTCTCTTGGATTTTGGCCTCAAGGCCTTGAATATGATAGCTTGATGATGAGTGTTTTCTAGAGGTGACTTTATATTCATCTCTCAAGAAAACCTCTAAAGCTTGAGTTTTTCCTAAAGAAAAGTTCTATCCTTTACAAGTTGAGTTAAGAATGAGCTTTATGTTTCTCTTGACCTTTTTGGAACCTTTCTTTTCTTTTAATATTTTGGCCATGGAGCCCTTGGTAACTTGAAAAAATGAGAGCTTGATGATGAGGGTTTTATGATGGTGTTAGCACTTGAACAACCTCTAAAGCTTGATCTTTGTTATTGAACCAAACATGGTTTCAATTTTTCTTTTCCTTTCCTTGTTGAGAACTTTGTCTTGATGTTGATTAGGGATGAGGTTATACACTCAATGATGAGGACTAGAGATGTTGGTGTCATTACATCATCAAGATCTTGGTCCCTAGAGTGGAAAATGGTCCATTATTCCTCATTGAGGTTCGGCCACTTCCTTTTATTCAAAGAAAAATGTTGTTTCTCTTAGCTCACCCAAAGTTTTACTTAAAGAAAGTAATAAGGTTTTCCAAAAGTCGATAGCCTACCCTTGTCAACCTTAAAATTGGTCAGCACGTTCTAGAGTTCGCTCTAGATAGGGGTTATTGGACATTAATAAAGAATATGACACAGCTCTTTTATGCTTGTACCTTTAAAGCTTAGTAAAGCTTACTTTTTCATATTGGATGAGTATTGGGGTTTAAGCTTTGTTCTTTTAAAAGTCTTGAAGGAGCTTTAGAGAAGATGTAAAAGTGAACTTGCATCCATGTTTATTTTATGCTATCACTAAATTCCCAAGATAAAATGAACTTGCCTTTCATGTTATATTTCAAGATATCACTTAACTTAAAGATAAAGAAATGAACTTGCGTCTCATATTTATTTTAAGCCCTCACTTTACTTTATAAGGAAATATAAAATGGAGTGCATATCACGTTTATGTTTATGTCATCACCTAAAACTCCTAGAGCTCAAAGACTTGTCCTCTTCATCCTAAGAAAAAGATAAATATGGAAACATTCTTTGGAATGTACATTCGGCCATGTGATGATAATGAATATAGAATGAGTTTCATTTAGTCACAAGGACCTATGCTCTATGTCTTAGGATTTTCTTAAGCATAGGTAACTATGACAAATGTTTTAAACATGATTTTATGCTCTTTATTCCAACCATGAATGAGATTAAATAGCTACTGCCCTCATGTATTTTTATAAATATTTTGATGAAATAAATTGTTTCCAAGAGAGTTTTAAAAGCTCTAAAAAGGTTCCAAGAGAAACTAGCAAATTATGTGTTTTAGAAATGAAGTTCTATGCATTATATGATGATTTTAATTTCGGTTCTGCCTTATTTATTCCAGCACCTTAAATTCTGTTTTGGGTGGTCTATATGTGTTTAAATACCTTACCAATTGTATGATAATTGTTCTAGGCATCTTAAGGCATGCTTAGTAACTCTATTGGTTTGAAAATGTGATTTCTAGAACTCCCTAGGAACTGAAATTGTATATTCTGTTCTACCCTTGTTAGAGTTTGTAGAATCATATTATAACATGTTTATATGAGTGAGAATGACTCATAATTGGTTTAGGTATTAATTATTACATCATAGAAAAAGTCGGTAATGAGAAAGGACTTAAAATGCAACTTCTAGAACACCGTAATTCATCAAAACATGCTTACTGCCTATGCTGTCCAGCCATAAATAATTAGGTTCTAGGACTTAATAAATTGTGGTGATGAGGTTAATCAATCCCTTAGAGGTGGGAGAAAATAATTTGGAAATTTGAGGTTACCCGATTTAGGGGTTTTGCTTTTAAGGGAATGATTTATGTGCCCTCTATGAACGATGAATTTATGTGTTATCACATGACTTATATGATGCCATATGATGATGGAATTATAAATTGCATGTTATTGTTCTCTTAGAACCTTAAAGATGCCCATGATAAATTATATGAGATATGTGACATGTTTGAAATATGTAGAATCTTGTCATAACATGCTAAGACTTATGGTAACATAAACTACGAGAAAATGATCCTTTGAAACCATCAAAAGGGATGGGGATAAGGTGATTCTAGCCCCCTAGCCCGTACTTTGTGTCAGGACCTTAACTCATCAAAAGGGATAAGACCATGTGATGGTGACGGCTAGTAAGGTATGAGCTCAAAACCTAGAGGTTTCTCAAAAGGGAGAACAATTAGGGTGGCCCTATGTTCTAAGTAAATGTCTTAATATCACCTAAGTAACCAAGATAAGACACCATGTACCAAGTTCTATGTTTTATGATTTATGCACTATGATCCATGTACCATGTACTAAGATGTGCTTGATGCATGAGAAAATGATTGATGAAAATGTTAAAGTTTATCATAGCATGAATTTTCATGAGAACATGTTGTGTGAATTAGCTTGTGATAGTTTGAAGGAAATTCGGTTTAACAGCTGTTATGCTGCTGAATTTCCGTCAAACCTTAAAGGGTTGAAAGAAATGTTTATGAGTACCGTATGAGTTGAAAACCATGGGTGACACCGGTTCGGCCAAGCATTCCCAGGAGATTTTTATGTGACAAAGCACTGAGATGCGCTCGCCCGGGTGACACCGGTTCGGCCGAGCACCCCCAGGGGAGACAAATCCGTGAGGGTATGAGTAGATGCAGCCTACCAAAGCGGACAAATTGCTGTGGCGTAATGCCCGCAAAGTGTTTCAAAGAGGGTAATCCCAAAGAGAGATGATCCCTGCCCCCTACCCGTACTTGAGAGTCGGGATTATTATTTATGTTTCGCTTATTCAAGATAATAAGCAAGAGCTAGTGACGACTAGCTGAGGTATGAGCTCATAACCTAGTTATTTTTTTAGGGTGGCCTATATGCTAAAGTACCATGATTGATGTCACGAAGTTGAGGAATGATTCACTTGAAAGTTATATGCCCTTATGCCACATGGATTATGTTTATGTGCTTTGATGTGTTGTCTTATATGCTCAAGTAGTGCCATGCATCCATGATATAACATATTGCATTCATAACATCAAGATGCATGCTAAAAGGAATGGACCTTGGATAATTAGTTTTGGAAAACCCTAAATTGAATCGTATATGCATGATCACTATTTTAGAATTAAACCCAAGGTTCCTGAGGATGTGGACGATGTAACCCTAGGATAGGAGACTCCTACTGAGATTCTTTAACAAGAATTCTCACTCATCTCTCTTCTTTCTTCCGTTACATCTTCAGAGACCGATGGCGACGTTCGTGCTTTTCATTGACACGCCTACTTGGGAGGTCCACTATGACCCGGACCACGGGTTATATCATTTTGAGGGGCAGTGTACCGTTCGAGTCTTCATGTTCATTGGATGCCCCTTTGCACATCCTGTACAGAGCTACCATTTCACTCCGATGTCACCTTACGATGATGCGATGATTTTTGAGCACGCCCGGACACGAGATGAGAGAATTCTGTGTACATATACTGGTGGTTCGATGCCTCTAGACTTCCAGGACTACGTGCCTCGATCCCCAAGTTCTGCTCCTACGCCTCAGTTCATGTGCGATGAGAATGAGGAAACCGTTACGCAACCGAGGCTAGCGAGACGAGCCGAGAGGCGCCCCTACTGAGGAGCCTATGCTCAGTCTTCATGTGTTCCCACTCCTACTGCTCTGCGTCCATGGATCGGTTACACTCCACCATTTCCCGGATTCCAGTAACTGACGTCGTAGAGGAGGCTTAGTGCACACACCACATGTAGAGTGGATAAACCTTCTTTTGTTTTTGAGGTTATTCACCATAGGTGCACTCGGGTAGTTACGGTTTACTTCTGCTTTCTTGTTTTATGTTGTATTTTATTTCCACTGTATTACAAGCTCAGCCCGTTCTTAGGGTATGACTAGTTATGTACCTCAACTATGCTATTATTAATGAAATGTCTCTTTGTTTACCTTGACCATTGTTTCTTGACTATATGCTTTACTTTATGGTTTCCGATAATTGTTACGTGCGCTTTATGTTTCTGTCATTCGACTAGTTAAGATTGTGGCTCTCACATTGTTTATGTTTTCAAAAAGAAAAATTTACCCGTAATTTCCGCTAAGTATTTTATTAAGAAGTTGAGACTAAGAAGTAATAACCTAATGATTAGCCTAATATGTTCTAGAGTATTGGGTTAAAAGTTAGGGTGTTACATTTTGGTATCAGAGCAGTTCGATTCTCACGGAGCCTGAGGATTGGACTGACCATGCTTTATAAGCATGATACGATAGTTATGTCATGTGTAGTGCTTGATAGAGACAAGCTATAGGTCTAGAGATGCATGACCTCTGTTGCTTGCAAGTGCCATGGTAACTAGCTCATTTTGCATGAATATTAAGCCTGATCAACTTGATGTTCATTGTCTCATGTGTTTAGGAACCAATGGCATCGCGATGACAGCCTAGGACTACGCCCGATGCTGACCAAGAGAATGCGACTACTGCTGTTGTCCGTAGGATGGCACAAGGCATGGAGTGGATGTTTGACCGCATGGATCAACGCGAGACTGCTGCACCTGCTCCCCCTGCTGCTGAGGTGGTTGAGCAAGCTCGCTTCGGCGAATTCCACAAGGCGAACCCGCCAGTGTTCCGAGGGGTAATGGACCCCGACAAGGCTGATGAGTGGATCAAGGACACGGAGAAGATCTACTCTGTGGTTACCTGCTCGGAGGAGTAGAAGGTCACGTTCGCTGCTTTTATAATGAAGTCCGACGCTGAGTTTTGGTGGAACGGCACGAAGCATCTGCTAGAAGCTTGTGGAACTCCCATTGACTGGGAGCTGTTCAAGACTTTCTTCTATGAGAAGTACTTCCCCGAGTCCATGAGGAATGCTAAGGACATAGAGTTCATGCAGTTGACCTAGGGAGGGTCTACTATTGCCCAATACATTGCTAAGTTCGAGGAGCTGATCAAGTTCTCTCAGGTGTTTCAAGGGAACCCCGATGAGGTTTGGAAGTGCGTCAAGTATGAGGCTGGTCTGAAGGCGGAGATAAACTACGCCGTGGCCCATATGGAGATCAGAGACTTCCCGACTTTGGTCAACAAGTGTCGAATCCTTGAGGAAGGACAACGAAAGATGCAAGCCACGAGGGCGGAGCGAGCTAAGGGACTTGGACCCCAAGCCCCGAGATTCAAACCGTAGTACCCTTCAAGAAATCACTACAATCCCTACCAAGCCAATCAGTTCTGACCACAACAACAACAACCGAGAGCTCCTGCATACTAACAATCCAAGCAACACGAAAGGCCGCTGTTTCAACATCAAGGCCCGAGGAACTTCAACAACAATCAACCCCGTGGACCGGGTGGACCCCGGAACCACAATGGAGGACCAAGTGGGGCCAAGAACAAGGCACCACAAGGAACCCCTGCTGCTTACCCCGGAGCAGCAACTACTGATGTCTGTCCCCAGTGTGGGAAGAATCATGGAAACCACCCTTGCTTTATGGGGCAAAGGGTCTGCTTCAAGTGTGGCAAGCCCGGCCACTATGCCAACAACTACACCAACGGAGGACCATCAAACCAAAACCCCCGACCTCAACACCAAGGACAGGTCTTCACCCTCAACGCAGAAGACGCGCGAACATCCAACGATCTCATTCAAGGTAAGTGCGAGCTTAACGGTAGAACCTTACTGTACTTTTCGATTCTGGCGCTACTCATTCTTTCATTTCGCTTGCTAGTGTTGAGTTTTTAAATTTGCAAGTCTCTAAACTTCCCTTTGATCTTATTGTTTCTACTCCTACAAATCGCCCTGTTAATACCTGCAAATGTTGCTTAAACTATCATCTTGTTGTAGAGAATAGGTCATTTATCATAGATTTAATTTGCTTACCCCTTAAAGACATAGGTATCATTCTAGGCATGGATTGGCTTCACGCCAAGCGTGTACTCTTAGATTGTGGAACCCAAACTGTCATTGTTCCTTCTCCTCCTAAACCCATTAGTCAACCTATGAGGTTATACCTAAACTCCGTAGAGGTCTTCTGTAGTGGGGAGAAAACTAAGGGATATGTTCTCCTAGCCGCCTGCAATGTAGACTTTGAGCAAAACCTAGGTGACATACCTGTGGTGAGAAACTATCCCGAGGTGTTTCTGGAGGAAATACCCGAGTTCCCTCCTGAAAGAGAAGTAGAGTTTTCCATAGAGCTGGTTCCTGGAACAGGACCTACCTCTATAGCCTCGTATAGGATGTCACCCTCAGAGTTAGCAGAATTGAAAACCGAGTTAGAGGAGCTATTGGGGAAGAGTTTTATAAGGTCAAGTGCTTCACCTTGGGGTGCTCCGGTCTTATTTGTGAAGAAGAAAGATGGAAGCATGAGGATGTGTATAGATTATAGGCAGTTGAACCGAGTGACCATAAAGAATAAGTACCTGTTGCCTAGGATTGATGATCTTATGGACCAGTTGAAAGGAGCAATAGTGTTTTCTAAGATTGATTTGAGGTCCGGTTACCATCAGATTAGGGTTGGAGATTTGGACATTCCTAAAATTGCCTTTCGAACTCGATATGGACACTTTGAGTTCAATGTAATGTCGTTTGGTTTGACGAATGCTCCCACAATTTTTATGGATTACATGAATAGGATCTTTAGACCCTATTTAGATCAGTTCGTGGTTGTGTTCATAGATGATATTCTCATCTATTTGAAAACCCACGAGGAGCATGAGTGTCATTTAAGGCTGGTTTTAGAGGTATTAAAGGAGAAGAAGTTATACGCTAAGTTGTCTAAGTGTGAATTTTGGTTGGATGAGGAGAAATTCTTAGGGCATGTTATGTCAAAAGGTGGCATAGCTGTCGACCCAAGTAAGATAGAAGCCGTAACGAATTAGGATAGACCAACCTCTGTTACCGAGATTAGAAGCTTTTTGGGTTTAGCTGGTTATTACCGTAGGTTCCATACTTCAAACCATGCTTGAATGACCTTGTGTAAGAGATATTTTCTCTTCCTTTCCCTCCTAAAACCACACGGCCAGCCCTCCTCCTCCTTGAGCCTTCATTTGTTTTCATTCTCTATAAATACCTTGCCTAGAAACACATGCAAACACTTTAGTTCATTTGCACACTTTTAGTTTTCCTAAGCTTTCTTGAGTTCTTTCTTTTTCTCTCTAAGTTTCAAGAGATTTTTCTCTTGTTCTTCATCTTCGTCTTCATCCTCTCTTCATCTCATAATCATCTCTCAACCTTGAAACACCACCCCACCACCTTAGATCATCATACAAACACCTAAACTTCCATTCTCAAACACAAACTCACCAAGAACACATTTCCTTTCTTTTCCTCTCCACAAGGCCGAAGCCATCTAGCCCCAAGGAGGAGCTCATCATCTTGTTTTCCTTTTCAAAGAGTTCAGGTTTTTATCTTCACTCTAGGTAGGAGTGGTTTCTAAACTTTGTTTCTTGAAAATGAGTTGTTTCTAGCTTTCTCTTGGATTTTGTTTTTGGAACTTCCTTTGTTATTCTTTCCTTGAGATTTCGGCCATGAGGCCTTGATGAGCACATGATAGCTCAATGATAAGGACTCCTAGATGATGACTTTGTGTTCATCTCAAAGGAACCTCTAGAGCTTGAGTTTTTGTTTTCTCTAAGTTTCATCTTTATTATCTAGCTCAAAGGATTTTTGTTCAAGAACACCTTTACTTTCCTTGCTATTTTGGTTTTGGTCTTCTTGTTTCCTTTTACAATATTTCGGTTTTGATCCTTGAACTTTGAGGTTTTATTTGATTAGAAAGTTGTTTTCTTTGAGCTTGATGCTGATGTTCAAGAACCTCATAGTTCCTTGAGAACTTGGTTCAAGAACTCTAGAGCTCTCTTTGTAATGAGATATATGTTGGGTTGTTACTTTGTTAAGGTCTTGGATGAGCTCTAGCTAACCATAAAATGAACCTTGCATCATGTTTATTTTATGCTTTGCACATCATGTTTACTTCCTTTGCTATCACTAAGTACCAAGATAATAAAGGAACTTGCATTATCATATTTATATTTCAAGCTATGCATTATCATGTTTATATTTCAAGTTCTCACTAAATATTAAAGATAATAATAGGTTGCATCTCATGTTTATTTTATGCTATCACTTTACTTTCTAATGCAAGCCAAAACAAGTGCATGAGTATGTTTATTTTTATGTCATCACTTAAATGAACCTAGAGCTCAAAGACTTGCCCATTGTTGCCTCAAACAAAGGTCTAAAATATTTATTTCCCTTGGTTCATGTTTCGGCCCTAAGAGGTTTTGATGCTTCTAAGTATTGAAAACTATGTTTCATAAATTTTCTAAGCTTTTATGAGTACAAGGAATATGTAGAACTAAGTTTTATGAATTTAGGACCTCTTGAGACAAAGTTGATTTAGTCACTGCCCTCTTAAATATTTTTATGATTTTACATGTTAAAAATATTTATAAATGAGTTTTGAAAGTTTTAAAAAGGTTCCAAGATAAACTAGTATTTTATGTGCTTTAGAAATTGTGTTTGATGCCTTAAAATGGAGATGTTTGTTTCGGTTCTGCCTTGCCAAGTTTAGCCATTGTATGAGCTGTGCTAATGATGATAATATGCTTATGTTTAAGTATAATTAATGTTAAGACTCATATGTGAAAGATAAGAGAAGTTAGAAACTAGAAAAGAATTAATTTGATAGTTCTAGATCCTTTAATGTTTGAATTTTCTGGATTCTTTCCAGCAAGGTTTAGTAATACTAATCATGGATTTAAATTAGTTTAAATGTGTAGGAATGACTCATAAATGGTTTAGGACTTGATCTTGAGGCCTTAGGAGTAAACCGAACTTAGAAAGGGTCATTGTTGTGACTCCTAGGTACCCGTAAAGTTAGGATTATGAATTCTGCATCCTTGAGGTTTAGAGATGTTCTTGACCATAGTGTGAGGTGAGAAAGACTTAGTTATAATCTTATAAGTTCCCGAGAGAATAGGTTCGATGATTTATAACTTAGAATGTGAGTTGAGGACCGTAAAGGTCAATGCATAAGACACTAAAAAGTTGTTAATGCTTTGGTGTGTTGTATGATGCAATGATATGATAAGATGTGCTTGATGCATGAGAAAATGATTTATGAAAATGTTAAAGTTTATCATAGCATGAATTTTCATGAGAACATGTTGTGTGAATTAGCTTGTGGCAGTTTGAAGGAAATTCGATTTAACAGCTGTTATGCTGCCAAATTTCCATCAAACCTTAAAGGGTTGAAAGAAATGTTTATGAGTACCGTATGAGTTGAAAACCCTGGGTGACACCGGTTCGGCCGAGCACCCCCAGGAGATTTTTATGTGACAAAGCACTGAGACGCACTCGCCTGGGTGACACCGGTTCGGCCGAGTACCCCCAGGGGAGACAAATCCGTGAGGGTATGAGTAGATGCAGCCTACCAAAGCAGACAAATTGCTGTGGCGTAATGCCCGCAAATCGTTTCAAAGAGGGTAATCCCAGAGAGAGATGATCCCTGCCCCCTACCTGCATTTCATGAGTCAGGATTATTATTTATGTTTCACTTATTCAAGATAATAAGCAAGAGCTAGTGACGACTAGCTGAGGTATGAGCTCATAACCTAGTTATTTTTTTAGGGTGGCCTATATGCTAATGTACCATGATTGATGTCACGAAGTTGATGAATGATTCACTTGAAAGTTATATGCCCTTATGCCACATGGATAATGTTTATGTGCTTTGATGTGTTGTCTTATATGCTCAAGTAGTGCCATGCATCCATGATATAACATGTTGCATTCATAACATTAAGATGCATGCTAAAAGGAATGGACCTTGGATAGTTAGTTTTGGAAAACCCTAAATTGAATCATATATGCATGATCACTGTTTTAGAATTAAACCCAAGGTTCCGGAGGATGTGAATGATGTAACCCTAGGATAGGAGACCCCTACTGAGATTCTTTAGCAAGAATTCTCACTCATCTCTCTTCTTTCTTCCGTCATATCTTCAGAGATCGATGGCGACGTTCGTGCTTTTCATTGACATGCCTACTTGGGAGGTCCACTATGACCCGGACCACGGGTCATATCATTTTGAGGGGCAGTGTACCGTGCGAGTCTTCATGTTCATTGGACGCCCCTTTGCACATCCTGTATAGAGCTACCGTTTCTCTCCGATGTCACCTTACGACGACGTGATGGTTTTTGAGCGCTACACGAGACGAGAGGATTCTGCATACATATACTGGTGGTTCGATGCCTCTAGACTTCTAGGACTACGTGCCTCGATCCCCGAGTTCGGAGGATGACCCATCCGAGGACCCGCTGACGTGCATTTATAGTGAGAGTTCTGCTCCTACGCTTCAGTTCGTGCGCGATGAGAGCGAGGAAACCGTTATGCAGCCGAGGCTAGCGAGGCGAGCCGAGAGGCGCCCCTACTGAGGAGCCCATGCTCAGTCTTCACATGTTCCTACTCCTGCTGCTCTGCGTCCATGGATCAGTTACACTCCACCATTTCCCGGATTCCAGTAGCTGATGTCGTAGGGGAGGCTCAGTGCACACACCACATGTAGAGTGGATAAACCTTCTTTTGTTTTTGAGGTTATTCACTCGGGTAGTTACGGTTTACATCTGCTTTCTTGTTTTATCTTGTATTTTATTTCTGCTGTATTACAAGCTCTGCCTGTTCTTAGGGTATGACTAGCTATGTACCTCAACTATGCTATTATTAATGAAATGTCTCTTTGTTTACCTTGACCATTGTTTCTTGACTATATTCTTTACTTTATGGTTTTCGATAATTGTTACGTGTGCTTTATGTTTTTGTCGCTCGACTAGTTAAGATTGTGGTTCTCACCTTGTTTATGTTTTCAAAAAGAAAAATTTACCTGTAATTTCCGCTAAGTATTTTATTAAAAAGTTGAGACTAAGAAGTAATAACCTAATGATTAGCCTAATATGTTCTAGAGTATTGGGTCAAAAGTAAGGGTGTTACAGAACGAGCCTCGGTAATTAATGTTTTAGAACTTCATAATTGAACTATTACATGCCCACTATTTTATAAGAAGCTCGAGGTTCCTGGAGATGTAGATGATGGCACCTAGATAGGAGGAAAACCCTACTGAGTTTCTTTAGCAATGATTCTCATCCCCCTACCTTTTCTTTCGGTCACATCTTCAGATTCAGATGGCGACATTCGTCCTCTTCATTAACACGCTGACATGGGAGTTTCATTTTGACCCCGATCACGAATCATACCACTTCGAGGGATGTTGTTCTGTCTGTGTGTTCATGTTCGTGGGGCGCCCTTTTGCGCATCTTGTACAGAGTTATCGTTTTTCCCCTACATCCCCCTATGGTGCTGATGTGGTGTTTGAGAGAGCCCGTCCACATGATGAGCGGAGGTTTCGTGCACGCCCATCCGGATCAGTTGTTAGAGACTTCCCCGGATATGCTCTATGCTCGAGGTTGTTAGAAACTAACCTTGAGGAGGACGAGCCTACACACATCTACTCGGAGGGTTCTGCCCCTACTCCCCCACTTATGCCACTAGGGAATGAGGACACGATGATGCAGTCATGATTGGAGCAGAGGCAGGCGATGCACCCTAGGCGTGGAGGCCATGTGTAGCCATCCCATGTACCTGTCCCAGACGTGCTATGACCATGGATCGGATATGTTCCCCCGTTCCCAGGCTAGCAGCCGTTTGATTAAGGAGATTAGTGCACACACGCCACTTTGGTTTATGATGACCTTCTTTTGTTTAGAGGTCGTCTACATTAGGTGCACTATGTAGGTTTACTTTCCATGCATTTCCTTCCTGTGTATTCTCAATTCTTTTGTATTCGCATCTTTATTCCTGTACTTGAACTTAACTCACCAAAGATGCGTGGAAAGTAAATGCATGGAAAGTAAACCTACATAGTGCACCTAATATAGACGACCTCTAAACAAAAGAAGGTCATCCTAAACTAAAGTGGCATGTGTGCACTAATCTCCCTAAGAGCCTCTACGGCTGCTAGCCTGGGAATGGCGAAACGTATCCGATCCATGGTCATAGCACGTCCGGGACAGGTACACGGGATGGCTGCACATGGCCCCTGTTCCTAGGGTGCATCGCTTGCCTCCACTCCCAATCGTGGCTGCGTCACCGTGTCCTCACTCCCTACTGGCATAAGTAGGGGGTGAGGGCAAAACCATCCGAGTAGATGTGCATAGGCTTGTCCTCCTCAGGGTCAACCTCTAACAACCTCGAGCATGGAGCATATCCGGGGAAGTCTCTAACAACTGATCTGGATGGGCGTGCACGAAACCTCCACTCATCATGTGGACGGGCTCTCTTGAACATCGAATCAGCACCATATGGGGATGTAGGGGAAAAACGATAACTCTGTACGGGATGTGCAAAAGGGCGCCCCACGAACACGAATACACAGACAGAACACCGTCCCTCGAAGTGTTATGATCCGTGATCGGGGTCAAAATGAAACTCCCATGTCGGCGTGTCAACGAAGAGGACAAATGTCGACATCTGAATCTGAAGACGTGATGGAAAGAAAAGGTAGGGGGATGAGAATCTTTGCTAAAGAAACTCAGTAGGGTTTTCCTCCTATCTAGGTGTCATTATTTACGTCTCCAAGAACCTCGGGCTTCTTATAAAATAGTGGGCATGTAATAGTTCAATTATGAAGTTCTAAAACGTTAATTACCGAGGCCAATTCTTTTTAACACATAACTTGTATTTACAAGGATGCATCATACTTCATTATGTTATGCAAGATCTAGCTAACTTATTAGCAAACGTGGTAAATATAAACATGGTACATGGCATGTAACGCCTCGATTTTTCTGCCAGGGTGAAAATGACCAAAATGCCCCTGAGGTCATTTTCAGCCCGGAATTCAAGGAAAGCCGATCCGGCAGTACTCGAAGGGCAAACTCAATGTTGGGAGGGGATTAGATGACTTGTGTATCTTTCCGGGATCGAAAATCTCATTTTTTGAGTTTTTGGGTCAAAATGACCAAAACGCCCCTGCGGTGTTTTACCCATTTGTAAGTGCCGGATGAACCCGAAACTTCTCCAGATGGTTTTAAAAGGCATTTTTATGTAGACTATGCCCCTAGTTTCGTGTTTTTACGCTTAATCGCGTGATTAAGCAAACCTAAGAAATATTAGGCTCTAATTGAAGGGTAATTAATTTCCTTAATTAATCTTGAGTCAAAATAATTTATTAAAGTTGATTAGAACCTAAAAGTGCTTAATTACAACTTAAAATCATATTTTAATTTCAAGACTCCTAGTCATGGAATCTTGAATAGTGTTTTCTCTTTCCAATTCCTTAAATCATGGAATTGTGTTACACATTGTTTATTCATAAATGAGTTTAAAATTCATAAATGAGTTTAAAATTCTTTAATGATGTATGAGCACTCCTAATCTTGTCATAAAATCCTTAAAACACATTCTTAGTCACCTAAACTTATGCTTAATAACTCCTAACCCTGCACCTAAGCTAATACACCCCTAAACACATCACTAACACACAATTACATGACCAAAACTCCCTCCTCCCTTGCTGCACCAGACCTGGCTGAAATTCATACCCCATTTTATCACAATTTAATTTTATTTCATACTCCAAAGACCATGCTTGAAGCCACACTCACCACCATACTTCACCATGCCATCAAAATGCAATTCTCTCACCTCATGTTCCATGAGGATTCATTCTCCTCCACACACTCACCCTTATCCTTCTCTATAAATACCATGCCAAGATGAACTTTGCTACACTTTTGTTCATTTGCTAAGTTTTGATTTCTAAGCATTCTTGTTAGTTCTCTCATTTTCTCTCAAGTTTCAAGAGCATTATTCTTCGTCATCTTCTTCTTTTTCCTTTTGAATCATCATCTCTCAACCTTCAAACACCACCCCAAAGCCTTGAACCATCATCAAACCTCTCAAACACCACACCTCAAACACAACCTCACTTGAAACACAACTCCAACCTTCTTGTTTCCTCTTGGCCGAAACCTTCAAGCCCCAAGGAGGAGCTCATCATCTTGTTTTTCTTTTCAAAAGTTCAAGTTTTGTGTCTTCACTCTAGGTAGGAGTGTTTTCTAAACTTTGTTTTCTTGAAAATGAGTTTCTTTCTAGCTTTCTCTTGGATTTTCTTTTGAAACTTTCTTTGTTTTTCCTTCCTTGTGATTTCGGCCATGAGGCCTTGAGGAGCACATGATAGCTCAATGATGAGGACTCCTAGAGGATGACTATATGTTCATCTCAAAGGAACCTCTAGAGCTTGAGTTTTTCTTTTCCTTTAACTTCATCTATACTATACTTAGCTCACATGTTTTTTTTCAACTTAAGAAAATTAATCTAAGGATTTCTAAAAGCCCAAGCCTACCCTTGTCAACCTTAAAGTTGGCCGGCACGTTCTAGAGATTTTTCTGTAGATAGGGGTTTTGGGTATTTAATAAAGAACTTGGCTTAGTTTCACTTTCTTGTTCTTTTGTAAGGTTTTCAGTTTTGGTATTTTGATCCTTGAGATTTTGTTTGGTTTTGTTTAGAAAGTTTGTTTTCTTTGAGCTTGATGATGATGTTCAAGAACCTCATAGTTCCTATGAGAACTTGGTTCAAGAACTCTAGAGCTCTCTTTGTAATGATACATATGTTGGGTTGTTACTTTCTTAAAGTCTTGAATGAGCTCTAGCTAAACATAAAATGAACTTTGCATCATGTTTATTTTATGCTTTGCATATCATGTTTACTTCCTTGCTATCATTAAATACCAAGATAATGAATGAACTTGCATTATCATGTTTATATTTCAAGCTATGCATTATCATGTTCATATTTCAAGTTCTCACTAAATATCAAAGATAATAATATGTTGCACCTCATATTTATTTTATGCTATCACTTTACTTTCTAATGGAACCTAAAATAAGTGCATGAGCATGTTTACTTTTATGTCATCGCTTAAATGAACCTAGAGCTCAAAGACTTGCCCATTGATGTCTCAAACAAAGGTTTAAAATATTTATTTCTTTTGGTTCACATTTCGACCCTAAGGGGTTTTGGAGTTTCCAAGTGTTGAAAATTATGTTTTATAATTCTCCTAAGCTTATATAAGTACAAGGGATTTGTAGAACCAAGTTTTATGAATTTAGAGCCTCTTGAGGTATAAATGATTTAGCTACTGCCCTCTTACATAATTTTATGATTTTAGATGATAAAAATATTTAGAAATGAGTTTTGAAAGTTTTAAAAGGGTTTCAAGAGAGACTAGTATTTTATGTGCTTTAGAAATTGTGTTTGATGCCTTTAAATGGAGATGTTTGCTTCGGTTTTGCCTTGCCATGTTTAGCCACTGTATTAGCTGTGTTAATGATGATAATATGCTTATGTTTAAGTATAATTAATGTTAAGACTCATATGTGAAAGATAAGAGAAGTTAGAAACTAGAAAAGAATTAATTTGAGAGTTCTAGATCCTTTAATGTTTGAATTTTCTGGATTCTGTCCAGCAAGGTTTAGTAATGCTAATCATGGATTTAAATTAGTTTAAATGTGTAGGAATGACTCATAAATGGTGTAGGACTTGATCTTGATGCCTTAGGAGCAAACCGGACTTAGAAAGGGTCATTGTTGTGACTCCTACGTACCCGTAAAGTTAGGAATATGAATTCTGCACTCTTGAGGTTTAGAGATGTTCTTGATCATAGTGTGAGGTGAGAAATACTTAGTTAAGACCTTATAAGTTCCCGAGAGATTAGGTTTGATGATTTATAACTTAGAATGTGAGTTAGGGACCTTAAGGGTTAATGCATAAGACACTAAAAGGTTGTTAATGCTATGATATGTTGTTTGATGCAATGATATGATGAGATGTGCTTCATGCATGAGAAAATGATTGATGAAAATGTTAAAGTTTATCATAGCATGAGTGTTCATGAGAACATGTTGTGTGAATTAGCTTGTGGTAGTTTGAAGGAAATTCGGTTTAACAGCTGCTATGCTGCCGAATTTCCGTCAAACCTTAAAGGGTTGAAAGAAATGTTTATGAGTACCATATGAGTTGAAAACCCTGGGTGACACCGGTTCGGCCGAGCACCCCCAGGAGATTTTTATGTGACAAAGCACTGAGACGCGCTTCCCTCGAGGAGGTGTATTGGCCGAGTACCCCCGGGAGGAGGCAAATCCGTGAGGGTATGAGTAGATGCAGCCTACCAAAGCGGACAAATTGCGAGGCCATGCGTGGCTAGAAAAGCGTTTCAAAGAGGGTAATCCCAGAGAGAGATGATCCTCGCCTCTACCTGCATTTAAGTAGTCGGGATTATTATTTATGTTTCACTTATTCAAGATAATAAGCAAGAGCTAGTGACAACTAGCTAAGGTATGAGCTCATAACCTAGTTATTATTGTTTTAGGGTGGCTTATATGCTAAAGTACTATGATTGATGTCACGATGTTGAGGAATGATTCACTTGGAAATTATATGCCCTTATGCCACATGGATTATGTTTATGTGCTTTGAGGTGTTGTCTTATATGCTCAAGTATTGCGATGCATCCATGATATAACATGTTACATTCATAACATCAAGATGCATGCTAAAAGGAATGGACCTTGGATAATTAGTTTTGGAAAACCTTAATTAAACCTTATATGCATGATCATTATTTTATAAATAAGCCCAAGGTTCCTGAGGATGTGTACGATGTAACCCTAGGATAGGAGACTCCTACTGAGATTTCTTTAGCAAGATTTCTCACTCCTCTCTCTCTTTCCTTCCGTCACATCTTTAGAGAGCGATGGCGACGTTTGTGCTTTTCATTGGCACGCTAGTATGGGAGATACACTTCGACCCGGACCATCGTTCATATCACTTTGAGGGTCGATGTGCTGTTCGTGTTTTTGTGTACTTGGGACGACCTTTTGCCAATCCAGTTTCGAGCTACCAGTTCACTCCTACTGCGCCTTTTGGTAGTGACGACATGATCTTCGAGCGCACCCGCCCTAGTGAGGAGCAGTTGCGACGTGCCAGTACCTCTGCCTCCGCCGTCCGAGATTTCCCGGAGTACGTACCTCATTCGAGGAGATCCGAGACTGACCCATCCGAGGATTGGCCGATGCATGTTCCTTCGGAGGGTTCAGTCCCTTTTCCCCGATCCCGACGTATAGGGAGTGAGGAGATTGTGGTGCAGTCGCGCCTGGCAAGGAGAGCCGAGATGTGTCCGCATCAAGGAGCCCACGTTCAGCCACCTCGTGTGCCTTTCACGTTGCATTGGGCCACTCAGGAGCAGTTAGAGCGTTTCCCCGACTACCTACCTCCATCACCCGCCACTAGACTCCATTGGAGAGCTTTCGAGTACCCGAGCTTTGCGGGGATCTTCCCTTCGGCCGTACCTTTTGGGAGGGGATGTAGATTAGTGCTCGTAGCATAGTAGGAGGGTAGTATTTTGGGTTTTTATCCTTACGTTGTACCATGTACTTTGCTATCTATTGTATTTCCTTTTTCCGTTGTATTCCAAGCTCTGTCCGTTTCTATAAGGGTATGACTAGTTATGTACTTTAGCTACTTTATTATTAATATAATGTTTCTATCATCTTCATGATCTATGTTCTTCTGATGTATGATTTATTTTACATGGTTGTTTATGATCGTTACGAGTGCTTTACGTTTCTGTCATTCGATTAGTTAAGCTCGCGGCTCTCACTTTGTTTTATGTTTTCAAAATAAAATTTACCCGTAATTTCCGCTAAGTATTTTAATGAAAGAATGAGACTATGAAGTAATAGCCTAATGTTTAACCTAATGTGTTCTAGAAAGTTGGGTTAAAAATTAGGGTGTTACATGGCACATAGATCATAAAGCATAAAGCATAAAACATGGAACTTAGTACATGGTACATGGATCATAGTGCATAAAGCATAAAACATAGGACTTGGTACATGGTGTCTTATCTTGGTTACTTAGGTGACATTAAGACAATACTTAGAACATGGGGCCACCCTAATTGTTCTCCCTTTTTGAGAAACCTCTAGGTTATGAGCTCATACCTTACTAGTCGTCACTAGCACATGGCCTTATCCCTTTTGATAAGTTAAGGTCCTGACACAAAGTACGAGCTAAGGGGCTAGAATCACCTCATCCCCATCCCTTTTGATGGTTTCAAAGGATCATTTTCTCAGTTTATGTCACCATAAGTCTTAGCATGTTATGATAAGATGCTACATATTTCAAACATGTCACATATCTTATATAATTTATCATGGGCATCTTTAAGGTTCTAAGAGAACAATAACATGCAATTTATAATTCCATCATCATATGGCATCATATAAGTCATGAGATAACACATAAATTCATCATTCATAGAGGGCACATAAATCATTCCCTTAAAAGCAAAACCCCTAAATCGGGTAACCTCAAATTTCCAAATTATTTTCTCCCACCTCTAAGGGATTGATTAACCTCAGCACCACAATTTATTAAGTCCTAGAATCTAATTAATTAAGGTTGGACAGCATAGGCAGTAAGCATGTTTTGATGAATTACGGTGTTCTAGAAGTTGAATTTTAAGTCCTTTCTAATTACTGACTTTTTCTATGATGCAATAATTAATACCTAAACCAATTATGAGTCATTCTCACTCATCTAAACATGTTATAATATGATTCTACAAACTCTAACAAGGGTGGAACATAATATACAATTTCAGTTCCTAGGGAGTTCTAGAAATCACATTTTCAAACCAATAGAGTTACTAAGCATGCCTAAGATGCCTAGAACAATTATCATACAATTGGTAAGGTATTTAAACACATATAGACCACCCAAAATAGAATGTAAGGTGCTGGAATAAATAAGGTAGAACTGAAATTAAAATCATCATATAATGCATAGAACTTCATTTCTAAAACACATAATTTGCTAGTTTCTCTTGAAACCTTTTTAGAGCTTTTAAAACTTTCTTGGAAACAATTTATTTCATCAAAATCTTTATAAAAATACGTGAGGGCAGTAGCTATTTAATCTCATTCATGGTTGGAATAAAGAGCATAAAATCATGTTTAAAACATTTGTCATAGTTATCTATGCTTAAGAAAATCCTAAGACATAGAGTATAGGTCCTTGTGACTAAATAAAACTCATTCTATATTCATTATCATCACATAGCCGAAATGTACATTCCAAATAATGTTTCCATATTTATCTTTTTCTTAGGATGAAGAGGGCAAGTCTTTGAGCTCTAGGAGTTTTTGGTGATGACATAAGCATAAATGTGATATGCACTCCATTTTATATTTCCTTAGAAAGTAAAGTGAGGGCTTAAAACAAATATGAGATGCAAGTTCATTTCTTTATCTTTAAGTTAAGTGATAACTTGAAATATAACATGAAAGGCAAGTTCATTTTATCTTGGGAATTTAGTGATAGCATAAAATAAACATGGTTGCAAGTTCACTTTTACATCTTATCTAGAGCTCCTTCAAGACTTTTAAAAGAACAAAGCTTAAACCCCAATACTCATCCAACATGAAAAGGTAAGCTTTACTAAGCTTTAAAGGTACAAGCATAAAAGAGCTATGTCATATTCTTTATTAATTTCCAATAACCCCTATCTAGAGTGAACTCTAGAACATGCCGGTCAACTTTAAGGTTGACAAGGGTAGGCTATGGACTTTTGGAAAACCTTATTACTTTCTTTAAGTAAAACCTTGGGTGAGCTAAGAGAAACGACATTTTTCTTTGAATAAAAGGAAGTGGCAACCTCAATGAGGAATAATAGACCATTTTCCACTCTAGAGACCAAGATCTTGATGATGTAATGACACCAACATCTCTAGTCCTCATCATTGAGTGTATAACCTCATCCCAATCCAATATCAAGACAAAGTTCTCAACAAGGAAAGGAAAAGAAAAACCAAAACCATGTTTGGTTCAAGAACAAAAATCAAGCTTTAGAGGTTGTTCAAGTGCTAACACCATCATAAAACCCTCATCATCAAGCTCTCATTTTTCCAAGTTACCAAGGGCTCCATGGCCGAAATATTAAAAGAAAAGAAAGGTTCCAAAAAGGTCAAGAGAAACATAAAGCTCATTCTTAACTCAACTTGTAAAGGATAGAACTTTTCTTTGGGAAAAACTCAAGCTTTAGAGGTTTTCTTGAGAGATGAATACAAAATCACCTCTAGAAAACACTCATCATCAAGCTATCATATTCAAGGCCTTGAGGCCGAAATCCAAGAGAAAAAGAAAGGAAGAAACTGAAAATGAAACAACAAGAAAAGTTCATCCATTCATCATATTCCAACAAGATTCAAACATAAGGAACAAGAAAACATTTTTAGAAAAGCTCCCTACCAAAGATAAGTGTTCTTGAGGATGGAAAAAAGATTTGATCTTGGTGCAACAAGAAGAAGAAATCTCCCTTAAACTTGGGTATGTGTTTCGGCCTTGAGGGAAATGGAGGGGGGAGATGTTGTGGGCTTGTGTTTGAGCTTGGATGAGTGGTTGGAGGAGGAGTAGATGAAGATTGAAGGTGGAGGAGGTGGCGGTTTCTTCTTGGAATAAGGAGGAGAAAGGAGAACTTTGAGAGAACTTAGCACTTTCTTAAAAACTCAAACTTGGCAAATGGCTCAAAGTGAAGCAAAGCTCACCAAAGCAATGTATATATAGAGCTTGAATCATGAAGAGCAGAATGGGGGGAGGGGTTGCCCGAAAATGTTCTTGGGCAAGAAGAAAAGAAAATATCTCTTGTGTTGTCATTTCGTGGTAAAGTATGAAGTATGGGAGGCATGGTGTATGTAAGACTTGAATGACATAAAGTGGTTATTTTTTTTAATGAAATATTTCTTCTAGAATGGGGGAAAGTGGCGGTCATTGGGAAGCCAAGGGGAGATGGTTTTTATTCCATGTAATCATGTATTAGTGAGGTGTTTAGGGGTAAGCAAGGTCAGGTCACTAATTAAGGTTTTATGAGTAAGTGTGTAGGTGAACAAATTAGGTAATTAGGGCCATGATTAACTTAGATTAGGAGAAATCTTGTTGGATCGATGGAATCAAATTCCAATGACTAAAAACCTAGGGAATGACATATTTTCTTGAATTGGGGAAAAATGTAGTCAGGGTGAAGTATGGTGTGGTATGACTTGAGGTATGACTTTGAAGTGATCTTTGAATGATTATAAAATAAATCAATTCTTTGAATTTTCAAACATGTGGAGAATGTGGAGTCAAATTCTATTGACTAGAGATTAGGGAGCAATCACATTTCCTTGGAAATAGGGAATGTGAATAGTGAAAACACTATTCTAGGATGCTTTCTTTAAAAAAAAAAGAAACTAGAAATGGGTTTAAAGTTTCTTTAAGCAATTTTAGATCCTAATTAACCTCAAATAATTATTTTAGCTCTAGATTAATTATGAAAATTAATTAACTTTTAATTAGAGCCTAATATTGCTTAGGTTTTGTTTTAAAAATGTCGTTAAGCCTTTAATGCACTTAAACAGGGGCAAAATCGTAATTTTTCTCAAAAACTGCCCGAGACCACTGGGACTTAAACAAACATAGGTTATGCCTTAAAAACATTGTTTTAGACTTCCGGGACAAGTCCGGGTCAAAACAAAACTCAAAACTGTCTTAAATTACTATAAGGGTATTTTGGTAATTTATACGCAGAAACCTCAAAAATGAGATTCTTCTGCTCTATTAAACATTCCAATACATAGAATCCCCTTCATACATAATAAAAAACTCTTATGAGGATGGTCGTGGTTAGCCGTCCTCGTGTTCCAGGTAAAAATAACATCAGGGGTATTTCGGTCATTTACACGTTTTAAGAAAATCGGGGCGTTGCAAAATGCATCCTCTTAAAGTGCATAACATGAGGTATGGCTTATAGAAACACACAAGGTATGAAAACTCAAACTCACTTCCTTATCTTCATCAATGTCATATGATGGACTGCCACATAATAAGCTTACTTTCTCTTCAAAGCATTTTTGGAAGAATAAGCCTAAGTTTGAATAGAGAAACTTAAAAAGGAAAATATAAATTATGTTTTCAAACTTTAGGCGTCTAGAAGCTAAAGTCTTAGAATTAAAATTAGATAGATCTCATAAAGTTATTTCTGAATTTGAAAATATTTTTTTGTAGCTTATGAACATCTGCATTGGTCAAATGTTAAAAGACTCATTATCCTCAAACTTGTATTTAGAGAATAAATACCATTGCTTTAGAAAATAAATCTGAGAAATGAAGAGAAAATCGAAAGTAACAAGAAAATGCAGTCTCATCAAATATTGTTTTCTTAGCTGCTTTTATTATCTTTCACAAGAAGGGATATCAATATGCTAAATGTCTCTTAAAAGAGAAATTCATTTAAAGAGTTTCGGAATATCCCTCCTGAACAACTAACCAAGATGGACTCAAGAAAATTGAGGACTAAGATAAAATTTTCTTTTAGGTGCCATATCAGATTTTTCTCACAACTCAAGAAAGAAAATCAGAAGAAGGGTTCTCTAGATTCCCAAATAATCAAAATTTGCTGATGAAAAGTATTCAAAAACTACTTTGCTAACTGTCTTGAGAAAAAAGTCTCAAAAAGATCCTTGATCAACAAAATGAATGGAAGTTGCACTTTCAGAAAGTAAACTCTAGAAATCAGAAACTTCAAAAAGCAAGCTAAGGAACTTCAACGAAGATCAGAAAAATATTTCTGAGTAATAAATTAAAGCAATCTGAAAATTCTAGAAATATATACTTCTATCTTCACCTATGAGGCTACAAGGCTTTGATCAGTCAAGATTATGTGGAGACTTCATTGCAAAAGCTGATCCGAACTAGAAAATGCGAAGCTTGAATACTTGAACATTAAACGAGGTTATTGGGATATGAGAAACTCCAAGTGCTTCCACTTTTAAGAAATTCAGAGACTTCTGATTATATAGAGAAAAGAACAGGAAAAATTTGGAGAACTGAAGCAATTAAGCATGCCCAAATGCTATGGACAAAGAGCCAGACAAAACATCAGACAATAAGGTACTCCTAAGAAGTCTATAATAATAACGATAATTGATTCTGATTATGTCACGACCTGACTTGGGAATGTGGCTGGCACGTGAGGAATTCCATCCCCACGTAAGCCTCGTGACCTTTGAGACTCTCTATATGCATAATTAGATAATAAATTCCATTTATAAAATATTGTCTCATCTCTACTAATTAATTAGCTTATTTGAAATCATGCTCTTCATCAATAACATATTATATTTAAACTTCTAATATTTCTCTGTAATGCAAAATATATGAGTTGCTCTCTATACAATAAATCCATGAACCATAATCAAGTGAATACAAAAAAAATAATGATGATAAATCAATGCAAATAGCTCTATGGTTTGGGACCCTGCCCGCAATATACATTGGAGCACTCTATCAAATACAAAATACAAAAAAAAAGCACTTCACCCCAAGTGAAGCTCAGAAATGATAACTCTATTGCTGAGGAGGAGATGGCTGAAAAGGATCGGCAGTAGTTAACGTATCTAAAATGGAAAAAGGAGAGGGGTGAGTTTCATCTAAAACTCAGTGAGTAGGTCCTCACCCATAATCCCCTCATAGGACAACAACAAGGATCTATATATATAAATATATATAAAACATCCATCTGATTAATGCATTAACTCTGATCATATTTGAATATATAACATCATAAAGGAAACAAAATTAGAAATTCTCTGGTAATGCATAAATAACATAAATCTATTAGAGAAACAAGAATCTCTGGTTATGCCTCGCATAACAAAATATAATTTCTCTGGTTATACATGTCAACCATGACATAACAATTTCTCTAATCTCTGAGATCCCTCTGGGATCCAAATTGGACACCTAACTAGGTTCCATTCTTTACTCTGTGAGATTGTCCTTTTGGACAACTTGGTACCAAGGTTAACGATCGAGTTCAGTCGTTAACTCACTGTTTGTTTCTCTATAGTTATCGCCTAGTCTCTAATTTATAAAATATGTTATTTTCTCTAAATCTCTGCTCTGGGCTTTTCTCTAGTAATTAAACTCCATAATACATAATTACGTTTATTTTAGAAGCATTAGAGAAAATTTATAAAGTCTCTAAATCAAGTCACAATCATATTCTAGCTCTTTGATAAAATCATTTTATCAATAATGGTCCCATGAGTTTATATTAAAATAAATATTTCATGCTCATGTTGAAAATCGTCTCTTCCAATAATTTTGATAACCAATCATAAACTCAAATCTCTTAAGTTATTATCTAAAATCAGGAAAATCATGTTATGATTTAAAGAAATTAACCCTAATGACCAATATAAGAGCCATAGGATCTGAACCCACTCACCTGGAGGGGAGGGAGAGGTGACGTCAACTCTAACTGAGTTCCGGGGAGTAGGGGGAGGCACCACGTCAACTAAAATAACCAATAAACTCAGTATTAAAATTTATCAATACCTAAATAACTCTAATCTAGCCCTAACAATATTAGGGGAACACCCCCACTTGATAAAAAGAGAGAAATAAAAATGGCCATTTCAAGAATTTGCAAAAATGGCAAAAATGGAGACAAGATCTTATAACATATACTCACCTTGATGATTTATGGGAGCTAGGTTGGAATGGGGTTGAAGAAAACTAAGAAAAAAAAGGAAAGGGGCGGGTTTCTGGTTCAAAGGAAATGGAAGGAAAATGAAGGGGAAGGGTTTTAACCCCTCCGTCCACGTTTTTAGGGTAGGGTACTGTACACTAAAGGCCTCAGTTCTGACAAACTTAGGCCTCAGCTGGGACAAACTTAACACCGCTGTGGAATTACATTCCTAGCCATGGAAACCCATCCCCAGCTGTGGAATTACATTCCCAGCTATGGAAACTCATGCTCAGCTGTGGGAACTCATTCCCAGCTATGAGAACTCTTTATGATAGCAACTCTTGCTATCATTGAACATTTTGCTGTCATTTTGGCTTCACCAACACTTATACTACTTCTATGGAATTTCCTAGCTATGGATAGCAAACTCTCTAGCCATGGACAACACATTAGCTAGCTGTGGACAACAAATTAGCCAGCCGTGGACAGCAACATTTTTGCTGCCATGGTAACAGCTTATATCAGCAACATTTTGCTGGTGTCCCCTTTAGATTCCTAGGTCATGTAGTATCACGAGGAGGAATCTCTGTAGATCCCAGTAAGGTAGAATCAGTACTCCATTGGGAACGACCAACAATGGTGACGGAGATTCGGAGTTTCCTAGGGTTAGCTGGATATTATAGGCGTTTTATCATGAGTTTTTCTCAGATAGCATTACCTTTGACTAAATTAACCCGAAAGAATGCTCCATTCAATTGGACACCAGAGTGTGAAAATAGTTTCCAGGAGTTGAAACAAAAGTTAACCACGGCTCCAGTCCTAGTATTACCTGATCCTTATAGACCCTATGAGGTTTATTGTGATGCTTCTAGTAAGGGTTTAGGATGTGTGTTGATGCAAAATCATAACGTGGTTGCCTATGCTTCTCGACAGTTGAAACCCCATGAAGTAAACTATCCAACCCATGACCTTGAACTTGCAACTGTGGTTTTTGCCCTAAAGATCTGGCGACATCATTTGTATGGTGTGCGCTTTAATGTTTTCTCCGATCATAAAAGTTTAAAGTATCTTTTTGATCAAAAAGAGTTGAATATGCGGCAAAGAAGGTGGATGGAATTCCTCAAGGACTATGAGTTTAGTCTGAATTACCATCCAGGCAAGGCAAATGTTGTTGCCGATGCTCTGAGTAGAAAATCCCTAAGTGTAGCATGCTTGATGATTAAAGAGACGGAGCTAGTTGAAAGTTTCAAGGAACTTAGTTTAGACATGTCTGTGAACCCTCAGGGTGTGGTGCTAGGGCAAATAAAGGTAACAAGTGAGTTCAAAGGACAAATTTTAGTTGCACAACATGAAAACCTGCAATTTCAGGAGATATTAAGATCAATTCATGCAAAGAAGTTGCCAGGATTCACTCAAGACCAACAAGGTATATGGAGATACAAGGATAGGGTATGTGTACCCACAAGTGGCGATCTTAGAAAGAAAATCTTAGAGGAAGCTCATAGGGGGGAACTTACTATACATCCAGGCATTAGTAAAATGTATGCGGATCTCAAGAAAATGTTCTGGTCGAATGAAAAAGATATAGAAGAGTGTGTCAGAAGTGTTTAACTTGCCAAAAAGTTAAAATAGAACATCAAAACCAGCTGGGACCTCGCAACCCTTAGAAATCCCGGAATGGAAGTGGGAAAGTATTTCTATGGACTTTGTAATGGGTTTGCCAAGGACATCGTCAGGTCATGATGCTATATGGGTTATAGTAGATAGATTGACCAAGTCTGCTCATTTCTTACCCATTAAGGCTAATTTTCCTTTGGATAAGTTAGCTTCCTTGTACATCCAAGAAATAGTAAGACTACGGTGTTCCTTCCTCGATAGTTTCTGACAGAGATCCAAGGTTTACTTCGAGATTTTGGGGAACGTTCCAAAAAGCCTTTGGTACCAAACTTTGTTTGAGCACTGCCTATCACCCCCAAACTGACGGGCAAATAGAACGAACCATACAAACCCTGGAAGATATGCTAAGGGCATGCGTGATTGAGCAGAAGGGAAGTTGGGACAAGTTACTCCCATTGGTTGAGTTTGCTTATAATAACAACCATCACGCTAGTATTGGCATGGCCCCGTATGAAGCTCTATATGGAAGAAAATGTCAATCCCCATTGTGTTGGTATGATTCGGGAGAAGTGAGACTATTGGGACCCGATCTTGTTAATCAAACAACGGAGCAAATCTAGAAGATCAGGAGCAAGATTCTCACCGCATTGCAGTCGCCAAAAGAGCTATGTCGATACTCAAGGAAACCTTTAGAATTTCAAGAGGGAGAACATATATTCCTGAAGGTCACGCCCACTACTGGAGTAGGTAGGGCCCTTAGAGTTAAAAAGTTGTCACCTAGGTTTATAGGTCCTTTTCAAATTCTTCAACGAATTGGGTCAGCTGCATACCAGATAGCCTTACCCCCACATTTATCCAACCTTCATAATGTCTTCCATGTATCTCAACTTCGAATGTACCACCCAGATCAAAACCATATCATTGAGCCCGAGTCTATACAGTTAAGGGATGACTTGACATTTCAAGCCCCTCCTATTCAGATCGTTGATAGAGAAGTCGTGCAACTTAGAAATAATTGTGCAACTTGTAAAAGTGGCTTGGGGTGGACCTGGAAATGAAGAGTATACATGGGAACTAGAATCAAGTATGAAGACAGATCATCCGGAATTATTTCCAGGCATGAAATTTTGAGGGCAAAATTTTTTTTAAGGTGGGGAGTAATGTAACATCCTAATTTTTTTTCAGAAAATAATTGAGGCTTTAGTAGTAAGAATATCAAAATTTTGGTGTACACAAAAATGATGAGAACAACGTAACGAACGTAAAAAAAAAAAAAAAAAATGTGAATAGTGTTTTGCAGCCCCAGTAGACCCACCTGAACAAATTGAAACCTTAGATTCAAGACACAAGGTGCCCAAATTTGGAAATGATAGGATTAAGGTTAGAAATAGGTAGGAATAAATATTTTATACTTAGAATTAATTTTCAGGTAATAGTGGATTACCTGGTACACTGCTTTACCCGCTTGGTAAAATTACAGTGTAGTTTTTATACCGGATAAAGCTAATAAGTGCAAGCTTGCCACCTAGGGTGACAAGTGTATGGTCTAGAGCAATACATATCCTTTCCTTTTTCAAGAGCCAATGAGAATGCTACAAAATTTCAAAGAAGATAATTTCATAATTGCTAAATTATATACATTATCTTAATATAAATAAAATCAAAATCCTCATAATTATCATCTTCATTCTTGGCCATAACAAAGGAGACAGCCCAAACTCCATTTTTGCTTCCTCAAAATGCTTGAAACTTAAATTCAAAGCTCCAAAATCCTTGTCTACACTTGATAAAATCACAAACTCCCTTCACTAAACTTATTCCACTCATCAAGATCTTTCAATCTAACCGATTAGAATTTGAATCCATCAACTTTTCCTACTTTGAGAGCTTATTATCAGCTGTGTAAGGAAGGGTTTGGTGGGGGTTAGAAGGCTTGGAAGTAAAGGAAATCAATCTTGGAGCCAAGATCTTGAAAGCTTCAAAGTGTAGGGTTTTCTTTGGCCTTTTTCTTTCCAAATTATTCTGTAAATTTTTTAGGGTTTTATTCTGAAATTTATGGTTATATTTGATGATAATATGTTGATATTGATGTGTTAATTTTGGTTGAGTGTTTGGATGAGGTTAAATAATGATTTTTGTCAAAACAAGTTTTGGCTAGGCTGCTGAATTTTCGGATTTCAGCAGGACAGGATTTGTTCATGAATTTTCTGGTTCAATTCTAGTCATTTTTGTGAGCTATAAAAATTATATGTTGAAGCTAACATCATAAGGAAACTCTGATAATTTTCGTGGTGCATAATAAAGAGTTGTACTGCCTGAGAAAAATCAAGAACCAAGAGTATATCTATGCTGGCTAAAATCTTGGTACTGGAGCTGTGAATTTGTATAAATTTTTATTCATAGCAAATGATGAAGTTATCCTTTGAAATTTTTATAGAGTTTTGTAGACATCTTTAAGTATAACTGTGATTTTTATTTTGAGTTGTTTCTATCATTTGCTAAAGTTAACAATTGTGTGAATCCTATTCTGAGCTGTGAAAAAGTGGCCTCTGACCACTAAAATTGTAGAATTTATTTGACATGGTTCTAGTATTCTGTTTGCTATGAAATTTTTACAGGGACTTTTAGACACATTGAGGTGTCATAGAGAATTTTTATGGCCAGTGAATTGCCCATTGGATATGTGAATTAAATGTTGTCACCATAATGGTGAAACTGTCAAGAAGCTGGAATGGTGAAGATGTATTAAGTTAATGATAGAAATCTATTTAATCCAAGTATATATCATATGAATGTATGTTAATTGTTTGAAAGGTTTGTTTATAAAGTATGAATGAGACTCCAATGATACTGAATGCCTATATCTGGGATATAAACCTGACTTTGAAATAGAAAGGTCCATGACATGGTTGTATGACAAAAGAGAATATATGAAATTTAATGGTGCATGTTTTAACATACGGGGAAAATAGAAACAAGGCTTATGTGTGATAGAGAGGGAAGGCAAAAATAAGAACTTCCCAAGAATTTTTATGAGTCGGTAGACTTATCGACTAGGAAATAGAACTGTGTGTGATTGTAAATGGAAAAAATGAAGTCTGATGATCACGAATAGGAATGAGCTCATGTCCTAGCAGTCTATGGTCCTCTGAGGAGTTATCCACTACATATGTTACCTGATGTGAATCTAAGCCTTCCCTATGTTAATAAAAAAGAACTACTACACTAAGTTGAATTCCATGTGATATAAGAGAAACACTTATGATTACTACCATTTTGCATATAATTTTCTTTGACTCATGTATGCTAATATTGATATATGTGATCTAACATGATGTTTTTCTTTATTATTATAAATGCATTTACTGTTTATGTAACGCCCCGATTTTCTGTTAGAGTGAAAATGACCAAAATGCCCCTGAGGTCATTTTCAGCCCGGAATTCGAGGAAAGCTAGTGCGGCAGTACTCGAAGGGCAAACTCAATGTTGGAAGGGGATTAGAAAACTTATGTACCTTCCCGGGATCGAAAATCTCGTTTTTCGAGTTTTCGGGTCAAAATGACCAAAACGCCCTTGTGGTGTTTTACCTGTTTGCAAGTGCCGGATGAACCCGAAACTTCTCCAGATGGTTTTAAAAGGCGTTTTTATGTATTCTATGACCTCAGTTTTAATTTTTGAAGTCCCGGGCAAAATTAGTACAAAATTACGGTTTTGCCCCTAGTTTCGTATTTTTACGCTTAATCACGCGATTAAGCAAACCTAAGCAATATTAGGCTCTAATCGAAGGTTAATTAATTTTCTTAATTAATCTAGAGTCAAAATAATTTATTAAAGTTGATTAGAACCAAAAAGTACTTAATTACAACCTAAAATCATATTTTAATTTTATGACACCTAGTCATAGAATCTTGAATAGTGTTTTCTCTTTCCAATTCCTTAAATCATGGAATTGTGTTACACATTGTTTATTCATAAATGAGTTTTAAATTCTTTAATGATGTATGAGCACTCCTAAACTTGTCATAAACTCCCTAAATCACATTCTTAGTTACCTAAACTTAAGCTTAATCATTCCTAACCTTGTACCTAAGCTAATACACATATAAACCTACCATTAACACACAATTAAATGGTCAAACTCACCTCCTCCATTGCTGAACCAGACCAGGCCGTGAACCTTCTCCCCCATTATGCATCACATGTTCAATTTTTCAACACTCCAAGGCCATACCTCAAGTCACATACACTATACCTTGTCATAACTTTCAATCAAGCTTGAATTTCCACATGAATAAATAATTAAAACAACCCATTTTTCCCATTTAATTGTGGCTGGAAAAGTTCCAGCCATGCATTGTTTCTAGAAGACTAAATTCATAAAAATGTGATAGGAAATTAACTCACATCAGGCCATGCTTTGTAGCATAGCTTCCATACTTCAAACCATGCTTGAATGACCTTGTGTAAGAGATATTTTCTCTTCCTTCCTCCCTCAAAGGCTACGGCCAAAGCCCTCCCCATTCACTCCTCCATGGTTTTGTTTTTCTATAAATAGGATGCTTGTGTTAGCTTTGTTGCACTTTGAAGCATTTGCAAAGTTTAGAGTTTTAGAGTTGTCTTGCTAGTGTTTCCTTTTTCTCTCAAAGTTCCAAGAGTGTTCTTCCTTTCTTTTCATCTTTATCTTCTTCATCTCTTTATCTCATCATCACCTCTCCACCATCAAACACCACCCCAAAACCTTGAACCATCATCAAACCTCTCAAACACCACACCTCAAACACAACTCCACTTGAAACACATTTTCTTTCTTTTTCTCTCATCAAGGCCGAATCATCATCACCATCCTAGGAGGTGTTGCTCATCTCATTTCCATCTTCAAGATCAAGCTTTTATCTTCATCACTAGGTAGGGATTTGTTTTCAAACTCTATTTTGCTCAAGAAAGTGTTTTTCTCTAGTTTTCTCTTGGATTCTTTTTGAACTTTCCTTTGTCTTTCCTTTCCCTTCATTTTCGGCCATGAGGCCTTGATTTGAGCATGATAGCTTGATGATGAGAGTTTCTAGATGATGACATTGTGTTCATCTCAAAGAAACCTCTAAAGCTTGAGTTTTCCTTTTCTTACAACTTCATCTATATGTTATCTAGCTCACATGGTTTTCCAACTTAAGAAAAATTAATCTAAGGATTTCTAAAAGCCCAAGCCTACCCTTGTCAACCTTAAAGTTGGCCGGCACGTTCTAGATTTGTCTCTAGATAGGGGTTTTGGGTACTTAATAAAGAACTTGATGTAGCTTCACTTTCTTTCTCTTTTATATGATTTTCGATTCTTGTGTTGTGATCTTTGAGATATTGTATGGGGTTATTATCTTGTTAAAGTCTTAAATGAGCTCTAGTTAAACATAAAAATGAAACTTGCATCATGTTTACTTTAAGCTTTGCATATCATGTTTATTTCCTTGCTATCACTAAATCCCAAGATAATGAATGAACTTGCATTATCATGTTTATGTTTCAAGCTTTGCATTATCATATTTATATTTCAAGTCCTCACCTAAATATCAAAGATAATAATCTATTGCACCACATATTTATTTTATGCTCTCACTTTACTTTCTAGCAATAACTAAAATAAGTGCATGAGAATGTTTATTTTTATGTCATCACTTTAATGATTCTAGAGCTCAAAGACTTGCCCAATGATATCTCAAACAAAGGTCTAAAACATTTATTTCCTATGGTTCATATTTCGGCCCTATGAGGCCCTAAATGTTTTCAAGTATTGAAAACTATGTTTTATAATTTTTCTAAACTTATATGAGTATAAGGAATGCATAGAACTAAGCGTTATGAATTTAGGACCTCTTGAGATGAAAAAAATATAGCCACTGCCCTATTAAGTATTTTCATGAGTTTAGATGATAAAAGTGTTCATGAAAGAGTTTTGAAGGTTTTAATAAGGTTCCAAGAGAAACTAGTATTTTATGTGCTTTAGAAACTATGATTCAATGCCTTTAAATGGAGTTTCTGTTTCGGTTCTGCCTTGCTATGTTTGGCCACTGTATGAGCTGTGTTAATGATGTTAATATGCTTATGTTTGGGTAATAATTATGTTAAGACTCATATGTGAAAGATAGGATAAGTTAGGAACTAGAAAAGAATTAATTTGAGAGTTCTAGATCCCTTAAAGATTTATTTTTCTGGATTCTGTCCAGCAAGGTTTAGATTCAATAATCATGGTTTTAAATTAGTTTATATGTGTAGGAATGACTCATAATTGGTTTAGGACTTAATCTTGAAGCCTTAGGAGCAAACCGAACTTAGAAAGGGTCATTATTGTGACTTCTAGGTACCCGTAAAATTAGTATTTTGATTTCTGCACTCTTGAGGTTTAGAGATGTTCTTAACCATAGGGTGAGGTGGGAAATACTTAGTTATAACCTTATAGGTTCCCAATAGACTAGGTGTTGATGATCAATAACTTAGAATGTGAGATAGAGATTTAAACCGTAATTTCTAGAACTCCGTAATCACATAAACATAAAGCTGTCCAAATTCTTCTTAGTGCTATTTGGATTAGTTCTTGAGCATAAAATTTGTATAACTCATTAATTGTCAAACTATAGGTGTATAAAGAAGTTAAGGATAATGTTAGAACAATTAATTTGCAAGTTTAAGACTCATAAGAATCTAAGTTTAAAACACTATGAGTTATAACGTATCATGTCTATGAGCTTATGGGGATGATTGTTAGATATGACTATGTGATGATGTTTGTGTGAAAGTTTTATGTGACGAATGTTATGAGAAAGTTTCATGTGATGATATATATGTTATGAAAAAGCTATATGAGAATGCATGATAAAAATGAATATGATAAATGATGAGGTAATTGTGATTTAATACTTATGAGAATATAAATGTGACACAACACTGAGACGCGCTTCTCCTGGGTGACACCGGTTCGCCGAGCACCCTGGAGGAGACAAATCCGTGAGGGTATGTATAGATGCAGCGCCAAAGCGGACAAATTGCGAGGCCCACGTGGCTAGCAAAGCGCTTCAAAGAGGAAATGATCATAGAAAGGAGATCCTTAATTTGCCCCTAGCCCGTACTTTAAGTCGGGATTATGTTACGCTTATCATAGGATAAGTAAGAACTAGTGACGACTAGTTAAGGTATGAGCTCATAACCTAGAGAAGTTTTTAGGGCGGCCCCATGAGATGAAAGTTAAAGTTAACAATGTCACATAAACTATACTTATGCCAATGTTATAATGTTTCCTAGTTATTCTATTGTTTGGTTTACCTTATGATGCATTCATATCATTAGTATATTTCGCTTAAGTTATAAAGACGCATTATAAAATATGACGGACCTTGGATAAAATACCTCTTTGGAAAACCAACTTAAAAGGAATTTATATGCATGCACACCTTTTAGAAATAAACCCAAGGTTCCTGAGGATGTGACGACGTCACCTAGGTAGGGATAACCCTACTGAGAATTCTTTTAGAAAGATTCTCATTCCCTCTCTCTTTTCTTCCGTCATATCTTCAGATGGCGACGTGTGTACTCTTCATCGACACCCCGGTATGGGAGTTGCACCATGACCCGGCACTCGGGTCATACCATTTTGAGGGTCGCTGCACGGTCAGAGTATTCATGTTCATGGGACGACCCTTCGCGCACCCCGTCCCGAGCTACCGCTTCACCCCGACTGCTCCCTACCGTCATAACGGGATTTTTGAGCGAGCGAGACCACGCGATGAGCAGATCCTCCGCATGGAGCCCGAGACATCAGCAGTACGCGAGTACCCCGAGTATGTGCCGCGTCCCCAGTACTCGGAGACGGACCCATCCGAGGACCCGCCATCCCACATGTACAGTTGGAGCTCCAGTCCCGCTCCTCCACCGATGAGGGCTGGGAGTGAGGAGACGGTGGTCCAGCCGAGGTTGGCTCGATGGCCATCTATGCGCCCTCGCCGCGGTGGACATGCCCCGATGATGCGCTCGACCACTCCCGCCGAGATTCGTCAGTGGATCGACTCGACCCCACAGTATTCGGACCAGCAGGAGTAGTCATAGGAGGGTTAGTAGTTAGTGCACACACACGCCACAAAGTAGAGGACAAACCTTCTTTTGTATATGAGGTTGTCTCCTTTAGGTGCACATGGGTATGGGGGTAGTTCCCCTTGTATTTGCTTTTTATGATTTCCTTGTATTGCATTTCAGTTGTATTTTGCTTCATGATGTATCAAATAGTCCTGCCTCTTTGGGTAGGCACGTTATATCTATATACATATCTATGATTCAGTTGATGTTCCCATGACATGATGTGTTTCTTATGCTTTGCTTATATGTTTCGCTATGATTCCCCTTAAAGTTTCGTGCATGGCTCTCACTTTGATTTTAAATTCCAAAAAGAAAAATTTTACCCATATTTCCGCTAAGTATTTTCTAAGTAAAAGATGAGACCAAGAGGTAATATTCTAAAGATTAACCTAAGTACATACTAGTAGTCTTGGGTTAAGATTTAGGGTGTTACATTATGGTATCAGAGCAGTTCGATTCTCATGGAGCCTGAGGATTGGACTGACTATGCTTTATAAGCATAATACGATAGTTATGTCATGTATAGTGCTTGATAGAGATAAGCTGTAGGACTAGAGATGCATGACTTCTGTTGGTTGCAAGTGCCATGGTAACTAGCTCATTTTGCATGGATATTGAGCTTGATCAACTTGATGTTCATTGTTTCATGTGTATAGGGACCAATGGCACCGCGACGACGGCCTAGGACTACACCCGATGTTGAACAAGATGATACAACTGCTGCTGCTGTCCGTCGCATGGCGCAAGCCATGGAACGGATGTTCGACCGAATGGATCAACAAACGAACGCTGCTCCTGTTCCCCCTCCTCCCCTGGGCCGCGAGATGGTGGAACAAGCGCTTCGGGCGAAGTTCCGCAAGGCTTAACCCGCCAGTTGTTCCGAGGGGTAATGGACCCGACAAGGGCGATGAATGGATCAAAGACATGGAGAAGATCTACTGTCGTTACCTTTCGGAGGAGCAGCAGGTCACATTTGTCGCTTTCATGTCAAGTCCAACGCCGAAGTTCGGTGGAACGGCACGAGGCATCTGCTAGAAGCCTCTGGAACTCCCATTGATCGAGCTGTTCAAGACTTACTTCTATGAGAAGTACTTTCCGAGTCCGTAAGGAACGCCAAGGATGTTGAGTTCATGCGATTGACCCAAGGAGGGCTCATCAGAGCCCAATACATCGCGAAGTTTGAGGAGCTAATCGTTCTCTCGGGTGTTCCAAGGAACCCCGATGAAGTTTGGAAGTGTGTGAAGTATGAGGCCGGTCAAGGCGAGAGATGAACTACGCCAGGCCCATATGGAGATCGAGACTTCCGACTGGTCAACAAGTGCCTGGATACTTGAAGAAGGACAGAGAAAGATTCAAATCACAAGGACGGAGCGAGCTAAGGGGCTCTGACCTCAAGCCCCGGTTCAAACCGCAGCATCTGGCCAAGGAATCACTACAACCCCTACCAGACAAACCAGCCCGACAACAACAACAACAACCGCCAAGAGCTCCTGCTCACCAACAATCCAAACAACACCAAAGGCCGCCATTTCAACATCAAGGCCCGAGGAATTTCAATAATCAACCCCGTGGACCGGGTGGACCCCGAAACCACAATGGAGGACCAAGTGGAGCCAAGAACAAGGCACCACAAACCCCTGCTACTCCCGGAGCAACATCTCGCCGACGCCCGCCCACAATGCGGGAAGAGCCACGGGAATCGCCCATGCTTAGCCGGACAGAATGTATGTTTCAAGTGTGGCAAGCCTGGCCACTATGCAAAGGACTGCACCGGACAAGGGACATCGAACCAAAACCCCCGACCACAATACCGAGGAAGGGTCTTTACCCTTAATGCGGAAGATGCCAAGAAGTCCAAAGATCTGATTGAAGGTATGTGCAAAGTAAACGGTAAACCCTTAACTGTACTATATGACTCTGGTGCTACTCATTCTTTTATTTCACTTGCTAGTGTCGAGTCCTTAAATCTAAAAGTCTCTAAACTTCCCTTCGATCTCATTGTTTCTACTCCTACAAATCGCCCTGTTAATACTTACCGTTGTTGTTTAAACTGCCATCTTGTTGTAGAAAATAGGTCTTTTATCATAGATTTAATTTGTTTACCCTTGAAAGACATAGGCATTATCTTAGGCATGAACTGGCTTCACCCCAATCGTGTGATGTTAGATTGTGGAACCCAAACCGTAGTTTTCCCTTCTCCTCCCAAAAACATCACTCAACCCATTAGGCTGTACCTAAATTCCGTAGAGGTCTTCTGTAGTGGGAAGAAAACTAAGGGATATGTTCTCCTAGCCGCCTGTGATGTAGACTTGGAGCATAACCTAGGTGAGATACCTGTGGTGAGAGACTATCCCAAGGTGTTTCCAGATGAAATACCCGAGTTCCCTCCCGAAAAAGAAGTGGAGTTCTCCATAGAGTTGGTTCCTGGGACAGGACCAATCTCTATAGCCCCGTATAGGATGTCACCCTCGGAGTTAGCAGAGTTGAAAACCCAGTTAGAGGAGCTGTTAGAAAAGAGTTTTATAAGACCGAGTGCTTCACCTTGGGGCGCTCCGGTCTTATTTGTGAAGAAAAAGGACGGAAGCATGAGGATGTGTATAGACTATAGGCAGTTGAACCAAGTAACCATAAAGAATAAATACCCATTGCCTAGGATTGACGATCTTATGGACCAATTGAAAGGAGCAGTAGTGTTTTCTAAGATTGATTTAAGGTCCGGTTACCATCAGATTAGGGTGAGAGATTCGGATATTCCTAAAGCCGCCTTTCGAACTCGGTATGGACACTTTGAGTTCAATGTAATGTCGTTTGGTTTGACGAATGCTCCCGCAGTTTTTATGGATTACATGAATAGGATCTTTAGACCCTATTTAGATCAATTCGTGGTTGTGTTCATAGATGATATTCTCATCTATTCGAAAACCCACGAGGAGCATGAGCGTCATTTAAGGTTGGTTTTAGAGGTATTAAAGGAGAAGAAGTTATACGCTAAGTTGTCTAAGTGTGAATTTTGGTTAGAGGAGGTAAAGTTCTTAGGACATGTTGTGTCAAAAGGTGGCATAGTTTGTCGACTCCAAGTAAGATAGAGGTCGTGATGAATTGGGATAGACTAACCTCAGAATCGAGATTAGAAGCTTTTTGGGTTTAGCTGGATATTACCGTAGGTTCATTAAAGGATTTTCCCGATTAGCCCTACCCTTAACCAAGCTCACTAGGAAGAATGCCCCGTTTGAGTGGAGCCCCGAGTGTGAAAAGAGTTTCCTAGAGCTTAAGGAAAAGCTCACCTCAACCCCAGTTTTAGTTTTACCTGACCCCAATGTACCCTTAGAGGTATATTGCGATGCTTCTGGCAAGGGTTTAGGTTGTGTGTTGATGCAAAACAGGCAAGTGGTAGCCTATGCGCCCAAGCAACCCAAGCCTCATGAGGTAACCTACCCCACCCATGACCTAGAACTAGCAGCCATCGTGTTCGCCCTTAAGATGTGGAGACACCATTTGTATGGTGTAAGGTTTGAAGTTTTCTCCGATCATAAGAGTCTCAAGCATCTCTTTGATCAAAAGGAGTTAAATATGAGGCAGAGGAGATGGATGGAATTCCTCAAGGACTACGATTTTGGTTTAAGTTACCACCCCGGCAAGGCTAATGTAGTAGCCGACGCCTTGAGCCGAAACTCGTTACGTCTGTCAAGTATGATGGTGAATGAAGTTAGGTTAATAGAGCAATTTAGGGATATGAATCTTGGAATGTCTATAACGGAGAATGGCATCGTGATGAGTCATCTCACGGTGACCAGTGGGTTTATGCAAAGGATTATGCTTGCCCAAAGAGAAAATGAGGACTTTATGGAGACAATCGAGGCAGTTAAGGCTGGAAAGTTGAAAGGTTTTGTACGAGGCCCCGACTGGTTATGGAGGTTCGAGGGGCGAATCTGTGTGCCACAAGATGGTGACCTCCGAGAGAAGATCTTGGAGGAGGCTCACAAGAGCCATTTTGCCATCCATCCTGGTACTACCAAGATGTATCAGGACTTGAAGAGGATGTTTTGGTGGCCCGGATTAAAGAAGGATGTGGTCGCCTGGGTGAGTAAGTGTTTGGTCTGCCAAAAGGTCAAGATCGAACACCAAAAACCTTCTGGCATGTTGCAACCCCTATCAATCCCCGAGTGGAAGTGGGAGAGTATATCAATGGACTTCGTGACAGGATTGCTAAAGACCCAAGCTGGCCACGATGCCGTATGGGTAATCGTGGATCGACTGACTAAGTCGGCTCACTTTCTACCTATTCGAGTCACGTACTCGTTGGATAAGTTGGCCCAGCTTTACATCCAAGAAATAGTAAGGTTGCATGGAGTACCATCGACGATAATCTCGGATCGAGATCCGCGGTTTACGTCACGTTTTTGGGGAGCCTTCCAAAAGGCGTTTGGTTCCAAGTTGTGCCTAAGCACTGCTTACCACCCACAAACGGATGGTCAGTCCGAGAGGACAATCCAAACCCTGGAAGATATGCTGAGAGCCTGTGTCTTAGACCAAAAAGGAAGTTGGGATAAGTACAGGCCTTTGATCGAGTTTGCGTATAACAACAGTTATCACGCAAGCATCGATATGGCACCGTACGAGGCATTATACGGAAGGAAGTGCCAATCACCCTTGTGTTGGTACGAGCCCGGAGAGCAAAGTGTCTTAGGACCTGAGGTAGTGAGGGAAACGACGGAACAAATCAAGAAGATCAAGGATAGAATCTTAACCGCTCAAAGTCGATGAAAAGCTACGCGGACAAAGGCGCAAGCCCTTGGAGTTCCAAGAGGGAGAACATGTATTTCTAAGAATCACCCCACTACAGAATAGGGAGAGCCATGAAAGTTAAAAAGTTGAGTCCCCGATTTCTCGGTCCTTTTGAAATTCTTCAAAGAGTCGGATCCGTAGCTTACAAAATAGCCTTACCACCCAATCTGTCAAACCTTCATGACGTCTTTCACGCCTCCCGCCACGTAAATATGAGTCCGCCCCTAGTCATGTCCTAGAACCAGAGCATGTACAAGCTAAGGGAGGACCTCACTTTCAATGTACCGCCACGGGAATAGTGGATCACTGAGTCAAGCGGTTAAGGAACAAGTCCTGTTCCTTTGGTAAAAGTGGCGTGGGGACAAGGCAAGTCGGAAGAATACACGTGGGAACTAGAGTCGAGATGAAGTCCAAATATCCGAGCTTTTCTAAGGTGCAATTTCGAGGGCGAAATTCTTTTAAGGAGGGGAGTAATGTAACGCCCGATTTTATTAGAGTGAAAATGACCAAAATGCCCTGAGGTCATTTTTAGCCCTAATTCAAGGAAAGCCAGTCTTGGCAGTACTCGAAGGGCAAACTCAATGTTGGAAGGGGATTAGAAAACTTATGTACCTTCCGGGATCGAAAATCTCGTTTTGAAGTTTTCGGTCAAAATGACCAAAATGCCCCTGTGGTGTTTTACCCGTTTGCAAGTGCCGGATGAACCCGAAACTTCTCCAGATGGTTTTAAAAGGCGTTTTTATGTACTCTATGACCTCAGTTTTAATTTTTGAAGTCCCGGGCAAAATTAGTGCAAAATTACGGTTTTGCCCCTAGTTTCGTATTTTTACGCTTAATCACGCGATTAAGCAAACCTAAGCAATATTAGGCTCAAATCGAAGGTTAATTAATTTCCTTAATTAATCTAGAGTCAAAATAATTTATTAAAGTTGATTAGAACCAAAAAGTACTTAATTACAACCTAAAATCATATTTTAATTTTATGACACCTAGTCATAGAATCTTGAATAGTATTTTCTCTTTCCAATTCCTTAAATCATGGAATTGTGTTACACATTGTTTATTCATAAATGAGTTTTAAATTCTTTAATGATGTATGAGCACTCCTAAACTTGTCATAAACTCCCTAAATCACATTCTTAGTTACCTAAACTTAAGCTTAATCATTCATAACCTTGTACCTAAGCTAATACACATCTAAACCTACCATTAACACACAATTAAATGGTCAAACTCACCTCCTCCCTTGCTGAACCAGACCAGGCCGTGAACCTTCTCCCCATTATGCATCACATGTTCAATTTTTCAACACTCCAAGGCCATACCTCAAGTCACATACACTATACCTTGTCATAACTTTCAATCAAGCTTGAATTTCCACATGAATAAATAATTAAAACAACCCATTTTTCCCATTTAATTGTGGCTGGAAAAGTTCCAGCCATGCATTGTTTCTAGAAGACTAAATTCATAAAAATGTGATAGGAAATTAACTCACATCAAGCCATGCTTTGTAGCATAGCTTCCATACTTCAAACCATGCTTGAATGACCTTGTGTAAGAGATATTTTCTCTTCCTTCCTCCCTCAAAGGCTACGGCCAAAGCCCTCCCCATTCACTCCTCCATGGTTTTGTTTTTCTATAAATAGGATGCTTGTGTTAGCCTTGTTGCACTTTGAAGCATTTGCAAAGTTTAGAGTTTTAGAGTTGTCTTGCTAGTGTTTCCTTTTTCTCTCAAAGTTCTAAGAGTGTTCTTCCTTTCTTTTCATCTTTATCTTCTTCATCTCTTTATCTTATCATCACCTCTCCACCATCAAACACCACCCCAAAACCTTGAACCATCATCAAACCTCTCAAACACCACACCTCAAACACAACTCCACTTGAAACACATTTTCTTTCTTTTTCTCTCATCAAGGCCGAATCATCATCACCATCCTAGGAGGTGTTGCTCATCTCATTTCCATCTTCAAGATCAAGCTTTTATCTTCATCACTAGGTAGGGATTTGTTTTCAAACTCTATTTTGCTCAAGAAAGTGTTTTTCTCTAGTTTTCTCTTGGATTCTTTTTGAACTTTCCTTTGTCTTTCCTTTCCCTTCATTTTCGGCCATGAGGCCTTGATTTGAGCATGATAGCTTGATGATGAGAGTTTCTAGATGATGACATTGTGTTCATCTCAAAGAAACCTCTAAAGCTTGAGTTTTCCTTTTCTTACAACTTCATCTATATGTTATCTAGCTCACATGGTTTTCCAACTTAAGAAAAATTAATCTAAGGATTTCTAAAAGCCCAAGCCTACCCTTGTCAACCTTAAAGTTGGCCGGAACGTTCTAGAGATTTGTCTCTAGATAGGGGTTTTGGGTACTTAATAAAGAACTTGATGTAGCTTCACTTTCTTTCTCTTTTATATGATTTTCGATTCTTGTGTTGTGATCTTTGAGATATTGTATGGGGTTATTATCTTGTTAAAGTCTTAAATGAGCTCTAGTTAAACATAAAAATGAAACTTGCATCATGTTTACTTTAAGCTTTGCATATCATGTTTATTTCCTTGCTATCACTAAATCCCAAGATAATGAATGAACTTGCATTATCATGTTTATGTTTCAAGCTTTGCATTATCATATTTATATTTCAAGTCCTCACCTAAATATCAAAGATAATAATCTATTGCACCACATATTTATTTTATGCTCTCACTTTACTTTCTAGCAATAACTAAAATAAGTGCATGAGCATGTTTATTTTTATGTCATCACTTTAATGATTCTAGAGCTCAAAGACTTGCCCAATGATATCTCAAACAAAGGTCTAAAACATTTATTTCCTATGGTTCATATTTCGGCCCTATGAGGCCCTAAATGTTTTCAAGTATTGAAAACTATGTTTTATAATTTTTCTAAACTTATATGAGTATAAGGAATGCATAGAACTAAGCGTTATGAATTTAGGACCTCTTGAGATGAAAATAATATAGCCACTGCCCTATTAAGTATTTTCATGAGTTTAGATGATAAAAGTGTTCATGAAAGAGTTTTGAAGGTTTTAATAAGGTTCCAAGAGAAACTAGTATTTTATGTGCTTTAGAAACTATGATTCAATGCCTTTAAATGGAGTTTCTGTTTCGGTTCTGCCTTGCTATGTTTGGCCACTGTATGAGCTGTGTTAATGATGTTAATATGCTTATGTTTGGGTAATAATTATGTTAAGACTCATATGTGAAAGATAGGATAAGTTAGGAACTAGAAAAGAATTAATTTGAGAGTTCTAGATCCCTTAAAGATTTATTTTTCTGGATTCTGTCCAGCAAGGTTTAGATTCAATAATCATGGTTTTAAATTAGTTTATATGTGTAGGAATGACTCATAATTGGTTTAGGACTTAATCTTGAAGCCTTAGGAGCAAACCGAACTTAGAAAGGGTCATTATTGTGACTTCTAGGTACCCGTAAAATTAGTATTTTGATTTCTGCACTCTTGAGGTTTAGAGATGTTCTTAACCATAGGGTGAGGTGGGAAATACTTAGTTATAACCTTATAGGTTCCCAATAGACTAGGTGTTGATGATCAATAACTTAGAATGTGAGATAGAGATTTAAACCGTAATTTCTAGAACTCCGTAATCACATAAACATAAAGCTGTCCAAATTCTTCTTAGTGCTATTTGGATTAGTTCTTGAGCATAAAATTTGTATAACTCATTAATTGTCAAACTATAGGTGTATAAAGAAGTTAAGGATAATGTTAGAACAATTAATTTGCAAGTTTAAGACTCATAAGAATCGAAGTTTAAAACACTATGAGTTATAACGTATCATGTCTATGAGCTTATGGGGATGATTGTTAGATATGACTATGTGATGATGTTTGTGTGAAAGTTTTATGTGACGAATGTTATGAGAAAGTTTCATGTGATGATATATATCTTATGAAAAAGCTATATGAGAATGCATGATAAAAATGAATATGATAAATGATGAGGTAATTGTGATTTAATACTTATGAGAATATAAATGTGACACAACACTGAGACGCGCTTCTCCTGGGTGACACCGGTTCGGCCGAGCACCCCCAGGAGGAGACAAATCCGTGAGGGTATGTGTAGATGCAGCCTGCCAAAGCGGACAAATTGCGAGGCCCACGTGGCTAGCAAAGAGTTTCAAAGAGGAAATGATCCTAGAAAGGAGATCCTTAATTTGCCCCCTAGCCCGTACTTTAAGTCGGGATTATGTTACGCTTATCATAGGATAAGTAAGAACTAGTGACGACTAGTTAAGGTATGAGCTCATAACCTAGAGAAGTTTTTAGGGCGGCCCCATGAGATGAAAGTTAAAGTTAACAATGTCACATAAACTATACTTATGCCAATGTTATAATGTTTCCTAGTTATTCTATTGTTTGGTTTACCTTATGATGCATTCATATCATTAGTATATTTCTGCTTAAGTTATAAAGACGCATTATAAAATATGACGGACCTTGGATAAAATACCTCTTTGGAAAACCAACTTAAAAGGAATTTATATGCATGCACACCTTTTAGAAATAAACCCAAGGTTCCTGAGGATGTGACGACGTCACCTAGGTAGGGATAACCCTACTGAGAATTCTTTTAGAAAGATTCTCATTCCCTCTCTCTTTTCTTCCGTCATATCTTCAGATGGCGACGTTTGTACTCTTCATCGACACCCCGGTATGGGAGTTGCACCATGACCCGGCACTCGGGTCATACCATTTTGAGGGTCGCTGCACGGTTAGAGTATTCATGTTCATGGGACGACCCTTCGCGCACCCCCTCCTGAGCTACCGCTTCACCCCGACTGCTCCCTACCGTCATAACGGGATTTTTGAGCGAGTGAGACCACGCGATAAGCAGATCCTCCGCATGGAGCCCGAGACATCAGCGGTACGCGAGTACCCCGAGTATGTGCCGCGTCCCCAGTTCTCGGAGACGGACCCATCCGAGGACCCGCCATCCCACATGTACAGTTGGAGCTCCAGTCCCACTCCTCCACCGATGAGGGCTGGGAGTGAGGAGACGGTGGTCCAGCCAACACACGCCACAAAGTAGAGGACAAACCTTCTTTTGTATATGAGGTTGTCTCCTTTAGGTGCACATGGGTATCGGGGGTAGTTCCTCTTGTATTTGCTTTTTATGATTTCCTTGTATTGCATTTCAGTTGTATTTTGCTTCATGATGTATCAAATAGTCCTGCCTCTTTGGGTAGGCACGTTATATCTATATACATATCTATGATTCAGTTGATGTTCCCGTGATATGATGTGTTTCTTATGCTTTGCTTATATGTTTCGCTATGATTCCCCTTAAAGTTTCGTGCGTGGCTCTCACTTTGATTTTAAATTCCAAAAAGAAAAATTTTACCCATATTTCCGCTAAGAATTTTCTAAGTAAAAGATGAGACCAAGAGGTAATATTCTAAAGATTAACCTAAGTACATACTAGTAGTCTTGGGTTAAGATTTAGGGTGTTACAGTTTATATTCTGTCTGTATGTAAGGGGTTACCCTACTGAGAATTTTATAATATTCTCACCCCTATTTGTGTATATGCTGTATTGTGCTCAGACTCTGCAGATGCCCCTGGCTGAGGAGAGGTCATCATACCGATGGCCAATGGTTTCGCGTAGGAGGACATGAGACTTACGGGGGCTTTTGACTTGTATGTAGTGTAGTATAGTGCTAGGAACTTACCAGCTTGTAGACTAATTGGTGTTAGATGTCTTAGGTCCATGTCTGTGTGTTTAGTATTTTGTTGGACCTTGATATTTGAGTAAGCTTGGTAGATCTTTTGATAGTAGTTCCTGTGTTGTATTATAAGCGAAGTGACTTAAATTCAAGTATGGTATGTATTAAAGAAAGCGGTATGTAAAGTAATAATATATGTACATTTTATAGTAGTTTTCTTTATAACTCTAGAGTTTGATTTATCTTATTTCATTTCATTTGACTAGTGGATATTATAGAAAGGAAGTGATACTCTTCTAATTACAATGTTAATGCTCGAGTAATACATGGTAGTTAGGAGGGTGTTACATTATGGTATCAGAGCCGGACTATCCTATAAGCCTAAGGATTGGACCGGCTATGCTTTCTTAGAAATTGTCATGCATTATGACTTTATATATATGTGTATGATCTGATTGGAAATGTTGTGGGTTCAGTACACTTTGCTTGGTATTGAGACTGATCAACTCAATATTTTCGCTTGGTGTGATAGGAACCAATGACTTTAGTCGGCAAACTAGGAGTGGAGCCGAAACGATGCCGACATGATGAATACTTTTCGTGAGATGGCAGCTGCCATGAGGGAACAAGCTACAGCTACTACCCGAATGATGGAGCAACTGAATCGCAATGAAAGGCAAAACCCAAATTGATAATCCTGTAGTGAACGAAGTTGATGTAGAATATCAGAAATTTGCCGAGTTCAGAAAGGCAAATCCCCCTCCATTTCGAGGAGCTTTTAATCCCTGTAAAGTAGAAGAATGGATAAAGGCCATGGAAAAGATTTTCTCCGTTCTTCCTTGCACAGAGATCCAGAAGGTGGCCTTTGCCACCTATATGCTAGAAGCAGATGCATTTTTGGTGGGTTGGCATCTGGGGATTATTTGAAGCTTCCCATACTGTAGTTACCTGGACTATTTTTAAGGAAGCTTTTTACCATAAGTACTTCCCTATTTCTGTGAGAAATGCGAAGGAATTGGAGTTCATGGCTCTCAAACAAGGACCTATGAGTGTAGCAGAGTATACTGCCAAATTTGAAGAGCTCTGCAAGTTTTCTACAATTTATCAACGTGACCCGGATGAAGTTTGGAAATGCATGAAATATGAAGGAGGTCTACGAGAAGATATAGAAGCAGCTATAAGTCTCTTGGAGATTAGGGACTATCCTACCTTGGTAAATAAATGTCGACGAGCAGAGGAGTCCAACAGGAAGCTAACAAATTTCAAGTATGCCCAAAACAATGCTAGAAGGGGATTAGCACCTCAAGGTCCCCGATTCAAGCCTGTTAACCAACCTCGGAGAAGGTTTCCACCCAACAATAACAACAACAACAACAAAGGAAAACAACTTCAACTTCTAAGACCTGAGACAGGGAGAGATTGCCCTAAGTGTGGGAAAAATCATGGGAATCGACCTTGCTAGACAACGCAAATCATTTGCTTTGGCTGTGGGAAACCAGGACATAAGATATTTGAGTGCCCTAACAAGAAAGGTCATCAGCCCGCCTCCAGGCCACAACAACATGGGCGCGTTTTTACTATAAGTGCCAAGGAAGCTTCTCAATCTGCCGATCTGATCCGAGGTAAGTGTGAAATAAATGGTAATGTCCTAGATATACTGTATGATACGGGTGCCACTCATTCTTTCATATCCCATGACTATGTACAGAAGTTGCAATTATCTGTGTCTGAACTACCTTATGATCTTCTTGTATCCACTCCTACTGCTGGTCCTATTAGGACTTGTTATACCTGTATAAATATTCCTCTTCAAATAGGTGCTAGAGACTTTACTGCCAATTTAGTTTGTCTTCCTTTATCTGGTCTAGATGTAATTTTAGGTATGGATTGGCTAGTACCCAATTATGTCCTTTTACACTGTCCAAATCAAGCTGCCATATTTCTTTCCACTCTACCCTCCATTCCTGTGGTTCCTTTTTCTTTTTACTTGAACCTTGTAACATCCAACCCTAGTAAGACAGATCATCAGGAATATGTTCTCCTTTCTACTAGTGAAACTGAATGTGACTACGAGTTGAGCAAGATTCCAAAGTGGTGAGGAATATCCAGATGTTTTTCCAGAGGATATTCCGAATTTCCTCCTGAAAGAGAGATTGAATTTTCCATCGAGTTGGTTCCAGGAACAGGTCCTATTTCAATTGCTCCTTATAGGATGTCCCCTTTGGAGTTGAAAGAATTAAAGTCCCAAATTGAAGAACTGTTAGGGAAGCATTTTATTAGACCAAGTGCCTCTCCATGGGGAGCCCCTGTTCTTCTGGTGAAGAAAAAGGATGGGGGTATGAGGCTTTGTGTAGACTATAGGCAATTGAACAAAGTGACAATAAAAATAAGTACCCTTGCCAAGAATTGATGATCTCATGGATCAATTACGAGGTGCAACTGTATTCTCAAAGATTGATCTTAGATCAGGGTACCATCAGATTCGGGTTCGAAATGAGGATATACCTAAAACTGCTTTTAGAACTCAATATGGGCATTACGAGTATAGGGTGATGTCTTTTGGATTGACTAATGCTCCGGCTGTATTCATGGATTATATGAATCGAATCTTCCGCCCTTACTTGGATAAATTTGTAGTTGTCTTCATAGATGACATACTTATATATTCAAGGACTGAGGAAGAACATATGGAGCACCTTAGGGTTGTGTTACAAATCCTAAGAGAGAGAAAGTTGTATGCTAAGTTGTCGAAATGTGAATTCTGGATGGGAGAGGTTAGATTCCTAGGTCATGTAGTATCACGAGGAGGAATCTCTGTAGATCCCAGTAAGGTAGAATCAGTACTCCATTGGGAACGACCAACAATGGTGACGGAGATTCGGAGTTTCCTAGGGTTAGCTGGATATTATAGGCGTTTTATCATGAGTTTTTCTCAGATAGCATTACCTTTGACTAAATTAACCCGAAAGAATGCTCCATTCAATTGGACACCAGAGTGTGAAAATAGTTTCCAAGAGTTGAAACAAAAGTTAACCACGGCTCCAGTCCTAGTATTACCTGATCCTTATAGACCCTATGAGGTTTATTGTGATGCTTCTAGTAAGGGTTTAGGATGTGTGTTGATGCAAAATCATAACGTGGTTGCCTATACTTCTCGACAGTTGAAACCCCATGAAGTAAACTATCCAACCCATGACCTTGAACTTGCAGCTGTGGTTTTTGCCCTAAAGATCTGGCGACATCATTTGTATGGTGTGCAGTTTAATGTTTTCTCTGATCATAAAAGTTTAAAGTATCTTTTTGATAAAAAAGAGTTGAATATGCGGCAAAGAAGGTGGATGGAATTCCTCAAGGACTATGAGTTTAGTCTGAATTACCATCCAGGCAAGGCAAATGTTGTTGCCGATGCTCTGTGTAGAAAATCCCTAAGTGTAGCATGCTTGATGATTAAAGAGACGGAGCTAGTTGAAAGTTTCAAGGAACTTAGTTTAGACATGTCTCGTGAACCCTCAGGTGTGGTGCTAGGGCAAATAAAGGTAACAAGTGAGTTCAAAGGACAAATTTTAGCTGCACAACGTGAAAACCCAGGAGATATTAAGATCAATTCTTGCAAAGAAGTTGCCAGGATTCACTCAAGACCAACAAGGTATATGGAGATACAAGGATAGGGTATGTGTACCCACAAGTGGCGATCTTAGAAAGAAAATCTTAGAGGAAGCTCATAGGGGCGAACTTACTATACATCCAGGCATTAGTAAAATGTATGCGGATCTCAAGAAAATGTTCTGGTGGTCAGGAATGAAAAAAGATATAGAAGAGTGTGTCAGGAAGTGTTTAACTTGCCAAAAAGTTAAAATAGAACATCAAAAACCAGCTGGGACCCTGCAACCCTTAGAAATCCCGGAATGGAAGTGGGAAAGTATTTCTATGGACTTTGTAATGGGTTTGCCAAGGACATCGTCAGGTCATGATGCTATATGGGTTATAGTAGATAGATTGACCAAGTCTGCTCATTTCTTACCCATTAAGGCTAATTTTCCTTTGGATAAGTTAGCTTCCTTGTACATCCAAGAAATAGTAAGACTACACGGTGTTCCTTCCTCGATAGTTTCTGACAGAGATCCAAGGTTTACTTCGAGATTTTGGGGAACGTTCCAAAAAGCCTTTGGTGACAAACTTTGTTTGAGCACTGCCTATCACCCCCAAACTGACGGGCAAACAGAACGAACCATACAAACCCTGGAAGATATGCTAAGGGCATGCGTGATTGAGCAGAAGGGAAGTTGGGACAAGTTACTCCCATTGGTTGAGTTTGCTTATAATAACAGCCATCATGCTAGTATTGGCATGGCCCCGTATGAAGCTCTATATGGAAGAAAATGTCAATCCCCATTGTGTTGGTATGATTCAGGAGAAGTGAGACTATTGGGACCCGATCTTGTTAATCAAACAACGGAGCAAATCTAGAAGATCAGGAGCAAGATTCTCACCGCACATAGTCGTCAAAAGAGCTATGCTGATACTCGAAGGAAACCTTTAGAATTTCAAGAGGGAGAACATATATTCTTGAAGGTCATGCCCACTACTGGAGTAGGTAGGGCCCTTAGAGTTAAAAAGTTGTCACCTAGGTTTATAGGTCCTTTTCAAATTCTTCAACGAATTGGGTCAGCTGCTTACCAGATAGCCTTACCCCCACATTTATCCAACCTTCATAATGTCTTCCATGTATCTCAACTTCGAATGTACCACCCAGATCAAAACCATATCATTGAGCCCGAGTCTATACAGTTAAGGGATGACTTGACGTTTCAAGCCCCTCCTATTCAGATCGTTGATAAAGAAGTCAGGCAACTTAGAAATAATTCTGTGCAACTTGTAAAAGTGGCTTGGGGTGGACCTGGAAATGAAGAGTATACATGGGAACTATAATCAAGTATGAAGACAGATCATCCAGAATTATTTCCAGGCATGAAATTTTGAGGGCAAAATTTTTTTTTAAGGTGGGGAGTAATGTAACATCCTAATTTTTTTCAGAAAATAATTGAGGCTTTAGTAGTAAGAATATCAAAATTTTGGTGTACACAAAAATGATGAGAACAACGTAACGAACGTAAAAAAAAAAAAAAAATGTGAATAGTGTTTTGCAGGCCCCGTAGACCCACCGGAACAGCTGAAACCTTAGATTCAAGACCTGAAGGTGCCCGAAATTTGGAAATGATAGGATTAAGGTTAGAAATAGGTAGGAATAAATATTTTATACTTAGAATTAATTTTCAGGTAATAGTGGATTACCCGGGTACACTGTTTTACCCGTTTGGTAAAATTATGGCGTGTAGTTTTTATACCGGATAAAGCTACCAGTGCAAGCTTGCCACCTAGGGTGACAAGTGTATGGTCTAGAGCAATACATATCCTTTCCTTTTTCAAGAGCCAATGAGAATGCTACAAAATTTCAAAGAAGATAATTTCATAATTGCTAAATTATATACATTATCTTAATATAAATAAAATCAAAATCCTCATAATTATCATCTTCATTCTTGGCCATAACAAAGGAGACAGCCCAAACTCCATTTCTGCTTCCTCAAAATGCTTGAAACTTAAATTCAAAGCTCCAAAATCCTTGTCTACACTTGATAAAATCACAAACTCCCTTCACTAAACTTATTCCACTCATCAAGATCTTTCAATCTAACCGATTAGAATTTGAATCCATCAACTTTTCCTACTTTGAGAGCTTATTATCAGCTGTGTAAGGAAGGGTTTGGTGTGGGTTAGAAGGCTTGGAAGTAAAGGAAATCAATCTTGGAGCCAAGATCTTGAAAGCTTCAAAGTGTAGGGTTTTCTTTGGCCTTTTTCTTTCCAAATTATTCTGTAAATTTTTTTGGGTTTTATTCTGAAATTTATGGTTATATTTGATGATAATATGTTGATATTGATGTGTTAATTTTGGTTGAGTGTTTGGATGAGGTTAAATAATGATTTTTGTCAAAACAAGTTTTGGCTAGGCTGCTGAATTTTCGGATTTCAGCAGGACAGGATTTGTTCATGAATTTTCTGGTTCAATTCTAGTCATTTTTATGAGCTATAAAAATTATATGTTGAAGCTAACATCATAAGGAAACTCTGATAATTTTCGTGGTGCATAATAAAGAGTTTTACTGCCTGATAAAAATCAAGAACCAAGAGTATATCTATGCTGGCTGAAATCTTGGTACTGGAGCTGTGAATTTGTATAAATTTTTATTCATAGCAAATGATGGAGTTATCCTTTGAAATTTTTACAGAGTTTTGTAGACATCTTTAATTATAACTGTGATTTTTATGTTGAGTTTTTTCTGTCATTTGCTAAAGTTAAAAATTGTGTGAATCCTATTCTGAGCTGTGAAAAAGTGGCCTCTGACCACTAAAATTGTAGAATTTATTTGACATGGTTCTAGTATTCTGTTTTCTATGAAATTTTACAGGGACTTTTAGACACATTGAGGTGTCATAGAGAATTTTTATGGCCAGTGAATTGCCCATTGGATATGTGAATTAAATGTTGTCACCATAATGGTAAATCTGTCAAGAAGCTGGAATGGTGAAGATGTATTAAGTTAATGATAGAAATCTATTTAATCCAAGTATATATCATATGAATGTATGTTAATTGTTTGAAAGGCTTGTTTATAAAGTATGAATGAGATTCCAATGATACTGAATGCCTATATCTGGGATATAAACCTGACTTTGAAATAGAAAGGTCCATGACATGGTTGTATGACAAAAGAGAATATATGAAATTTAATGGTGCATGTTTTAACATACGGGGAAAATAGAAACAAGGCTTATGTGTGATAGAGAGGGAAGGCAAAAATAAGAACTTCCCAAGAAATTTTATGAGTCGGTAGACTTATCGACTAGGAAATAGAACTGTGTGATTGAAATGGAAAAAATGAAGTCTGATGATCACGAATAGGAATGAGCTCATGTCCTAGCAGTCTATGGTCCTCTGAGGAGTTATCCACTACATATGTTACCTAATGTGAATCTAAGCCTTCCCTATGTTAATAAAAAAGAACTACTACACTAAGCTGAATTCCATGTGATATAAGAGAAACACTTATGATTACTACCATTTTGCATATAATTTTCTTTGACTCATGTATGCTAATATTGATATATGTGATCTAACATGATGTTTTTCTTTATTATTATAAATGCATTTACTGTTTATATTCTGTCTGTATGTAAGGGGTTACCCTACTGAGAATTTTATAATATTCTCACCCCTATTTGTGTATATGCTGTATTGTGCTCAGACTCTGCAGATGCCCCTGGCTGAGGAGAGGCCATCATACCGATGGCCAATGGTTTCGCGTAGGAGGACATGAGACTTACGGGGGCTTTTGACTTGTATGTAGTGTAGTATAGTGCCAGGAACTTACCAGCTTGTAGACTAATTGGTGTTAGATGTCTTAGGTCCATTTCTGTGTGTTTAGTATTTTGTTGGACCTTGATATTTGAGCAAGCTTGGTAGATCTTTTGATAGTAGTTCCTGTATTGTATTATAAGCGAAGTGACTTAAATTCAAGTATGGTATGTATTAAAGAAAGCGGTATGTAAAGTAATAATATATGTACATTTTATAGTAGTTTTCTTTATAACTCTAGAGTTTGATTTATCTTATTTCATTTCATTTGACTAGTGGATATTATAGAAAGGAAGTGATACTCTTCTAATTACAATGTTAATGCTCGAGTAATACATGGTAGTTAGGAGGGTGTTACAACCTTCACTAAAGCAACTTCCTTTGAGCGAAGCTTCTTGATTTGCCTATCCACAATGGCAACCGGTTCTTCTTCATAAGCACGTGAGACTAGTCGGGCATGTATTTTCTGAGCATGCTAACATGAAAGACAGGATGTACCTCTGATAAACGGAGAGGCAGTGCCAATCTATAGGCCACTGCTCCAAATCTCTCTAGAATCTCAAACGGGCTGATATAGCGTGGATTTAGCTTACCCCGTTTGTCGAACCTCACTACTCCCTTCATGGGAGACACACTCAGAAACACATGATCACCTATAGTGAATTCTAAGTCTCTGCGCCGATTATCAACATAAGATTTTTGTCTCGACTAAGCTGCCAATAACCGTTCTCTGACCAGCTGAACCTTCTCAAGAGTCTCCTGGACCAAGTGTGGGCCTAGGGAATTAGCTTCCCCAAGCTCAAACCATCCAATGGGAGATCTAGAGCACCTCCCATACAACGCCTCAAATGGTGCCATCTGGATGTCAGCTTGATAACTATTGTTATAAGAAAACTCTATCAGTGGCAAATGGTCACACTAACTTCCACCGAAGTCTAAGATGCAAGCTCTGAGCATATCCTCTAAGGTCTAGATAGTCCTATCTGGCTGGCCATCTGTCCGCGGACGAAAGGCTGTGGTCAAGTCTACACGAGTTCCAAGAGCCTCTTGAAAAGCTCTCCAGAACCATGAAGTGAACTGAGACCCTCTATCTGATATGATCGACACTAACACACTATGAAGTCTAACAACCTCATCTATATATAGCTGGGCATACTGAGCTGCACTAAAGGTCATTTTCAGTGGAAGGAAGTGAGCTGACTTGGTCATTCTATCCACAATCACCCATATGGAGTCAAAACCTCTAGTGGTCCGAGGCAACCCAACTACAAAGTCCATGGCTATCCTTTCCCACTTCCACTCTGGGATCTCTATCTGCTGAAGTAGACCAGCAGGCCTTTGGTGTTCAGCCTTGACTTGATGACACACCAAGTGTAACAACCGATTTTCTGTCTGAGTAAAAATGACCAAAATGCCCCTGAGGTCATTTTTGGCCTGGAATCTGAGGAAAGCCGGTCTGACAGTCCTTGAAGGGCTAACTCAATGTTTGAGGGGGATTAGTTGACTTGTGAATCTTTCCGAGAGCGAAAAGCTCGTTTTCTGAGGTTTCGGCTCAAAATGACCAAAATACCCCTGTTGTCTTTGACACGGGTATGAGTGCCGGATAAGCGCAAAACTTCTCCAGATAGTTTTAAAAGGTGTTTTTATGTACTATGTGACCTCAGTTTTAGTCCCGGTGGTCCCGGGCAGTTTTTGTGCAAAATTACAATTTTACCCCTAAGCATTGTGTTTTTTAGCTTAATCATGTGACTAAGCTAACCTAAGCAATATTAGGCTCTAATCGAAGATTAATTAATTTTCATAATTAACCTAGAGTCAAAATAATTTATTAAAGTTAATTAGAACCTAAAATTGCTTAGATTAAACCTAAATCTCTTTTTAAATTCAAGATCCCTAGTCATGGAATCTTGAATAGTGTTTTCTCTCTCCAATTCCTTAAATCATGGAATGTGTTCACGATTGTTTATTCATAAAATGAGTTTTAATTCCACTAATAATGTATGAGCACTCCTTAATTAATTCTTCAAATTCCTAATTTTATTCTTAGTTACGTAAACACATGCTTAGCAATTCCTAATCTTGCACCTAAACTAATACACACCTAAACACATCATTAGCACACAATTAGATGAAACAATTTCTCTTCCCTTGGGCTATCAATGGCATGGCCGAACCCTTCCCCCTCATTTCCCATATGTTGGAATTGTTTTACACTTCATAGCCATGCTTCCACCATGCTTACACCTCACCTTGAACCATACTTTGAGTCATATACACCATGCTTTCATCCATGCTTCATATGAACTTTTAGAAGATATTTTCCCTCCTTCCTTGCTGCCCAAAACCGCCAGCCCCTCCTCTCCCTTCTAGAAGATTTATTTCAATTCAAATCAAAGAGAAAACAACATACTTTGAGCCATGTTTAAGCCCATGCCTACTACACCTTCAACCATGCTTTGAATGACAACTTGTAAAAGATATTTTCCTCCCCAAAGCCATGAGAACCACATGGCAAGCCCCCCCATTGTGCACTCCTCATTGTTTTGATTTTCTATAAATAGGTGCCTTAGATGAACTTGTATTACTTTTGTTCTTTTGGCAAGTTTGAGCATTTTAGCATTCTTGTGAGTTCTTTCCTTTTTCTCTCAAGTTTCAAGAAGCTTTCTTCTTCATCTTCATCTTCTTCATCTCCTCTTTGAATCACAACCTCAAACCACCACACCACCACCTTGAATCATCTTCCAAACACTCAAACACTCATCCTCAAACACAAGTTCACCCAAAACGCATCTCCTTTCCTTTGCTCTCCTCTTGGCCGAAGCATCATCATCACTTTGAGGAGGATTGTTCTTCTCATTTCATCTCAAGACCAAGCTTTTTCAGCTTCAAACTTGGTAGGGAGTTGCTCTCAAGTTTTTGTTTTACTCAAAAATGTTATTTTCTTGAAGTTTCTCATATTCTTTTTAGTTTTTCCTTGCTTCTTCCTTTTGTTTTCATTTCGGCCTCAAGGCCTTATTATGATCATGATAGATTGATGATGAGTGTCTCTAGAGGATAACTTTGTGTTCATCTCAAAGAGACCTCTAGAGCTTGAGTTTTTCCTTTTCTTGAACTTTATCTATGTTACTTAGCTCACATGGTTTTTAACTTAAGAAAAATTAATCATAAGATTTTCAATAAACCCAAGGCCTACCCTTGTCAACCTTAAAGTTGGCCGGCACGTTCTAGAGTTTCCTCTAGATAGGGGTGTTGGGTACTTAATAAAGAATATGAAGTGGTTTCCTTCTCTTTTGCTTAACAAAGTTTCATCTCTTTTGTTTCTTGTTCCTTGAAGGTGTTATTTTGGGTTTATTCCTTGAGCTTGATGATGATGTTCAAGAACCATGAAGTTTCTTTAAAAACTTGGTTCAAGAACTCTAAAGCTTACTTTGTTTGGTTGAGAAAAGTGTTGGGTTGACATTATGTTTCTCTAAAAGTCTTGTATGAGCTCTAAGTTAAGATAAAAAGAACTTGCATCCATATTTACTATTATGCCATCACTAAATACTCAAGATTAAAGAATGAACTTGCATCCTCATGTTTATGTTTATGTCCTCACTAAATTTCTAAGATAATAATGGATTTGCATAGCATATTACTTCCTAATAAAGAGTAAAATAAAGTGCATTGCATATTTATGTTTATGCCATCACCTAAGAGATTTAGAGCCCAAAGACTTGCCCATTATTGTCTCAAACAAAGTTTGGAAATGTATATGTTTTATTCATATGATTTTTGGCCATGTGATGATGGTGAACTTAGAGTAAGATCCACCTAATCACAAGTGCTAAAACCTATGTTTTATGATTTTCCTAAGTTTAGATGATCTCAAGAAATGTTTTGAGCAAGGTCTTATGATTTAAATCTCTCTTGAGTTCATTTTGAAATAGCCACTGCCCTTATGTGTTTTGTAATGATTCTAATGGAATAAATTGTTTTCAAAGGAGTTTTTGAGGTCCTAAAAAGGTTCCAAGAGAAACCAGTAATTTATGTGTGTTAGAAATGAAACTATGTGCATTATATGATGATTATATTTTTGGTTCTATTTGAGTGAAGTGCTCACTGTATGATGATGGTTTTATGATGATAAATTGAGTTTGTTCATGTATATTTGAGGTTAGAATTAATTAGAGAAAGTTAAGACAAGTTAGTAACTACAAAATAATTAAAAAGAGAATTTTAGAAACATTAGAAAACAAATATTCTGGATTCTATTCCAGCAAGGATTAAATTAGAATAAATGGTTTATAATTAGTATAAATGTGTAGGAAACTCTCATAATTGGTTTAGGTATTGATTTTAGTACCTTAGGAGGAAACCGAACTTAGAAAGGGTCAAAGTTGTGACTCCTAGGTACCCGTAAAGTATGAATTATGGATTCTGCACTAATGGATCTTAGATTAAGTTATGATCACAATAAATAGAAGAATAATTAGTTTTGAGCCTATAGGTGCATAAAATATTAAGACTTGATGATTAGAGAATTTAAGTTTCAAGTTTAAGACCTTAAGGGTCAAGCATAAGACACCTTAGGTTCCTCGATGAGATAAGTTTATTTGTTCAAGTATGATGTGATGATACATATATGATATGGTGAATGTTTCATTGAGATGTTAAGTCTAGCATGGTTATGAAAGTTGAATGAGAAATGCTTATGTGTTATGAGTTTCGTGGCATAAAGTTAGTTTGAAGGAAATTCGGTGTACAGCCGTTATGCTGCCAACTTTTCATCAAATCTAAAAGGACTTGAGAATGTTTTTGAAAAATCATATGAGATTAAAACCTTGGGTGACACTGGTTCAGCCGAGCACCCCCAGGAGATTTTTATGTGACAAAACACTAAGACGCGCTTTCCTGGGTGACACCGGTTCGGCCGAGCACCCCTAGGAAAGACAAATCTGCGAGGGTATGAGTAGATGCAGCCTACCAAGGCGGACAAATTGCTATGCACTAGATGCCGGTAAAGTGTTTCAAATAAGGTATATCCTAAGAGAGGTGATCCTTAGCCCCCTAGCTAACCCGTACTCAAGGAGTCGGGATTTTATTATGTTATTCGCTTATCCAGATGATAAGTAAGAGCTAGTGATGACTAGTTAAGGTATGAGCTCATAACCTAGATGATGTTTAGGGTGGCCCCATAATGCTAAAGTAATATGTTCCAAGTCACAAAGTTGAGGAAAGTTCCACTTGAAAGTTTATGTGCAGGTTTATGCCACTTGTATGCTTCTTGATGTTATGATTTGTTGAATTATTTGCATAAAGTATTGCTATGCATTCATACTTTAATATGATGCATTCATGACAATAAGATGCATTCTAAAAGGAACGAACCTTGGATAACTTAGTTTTATAAACCTAAATAAATAATAGTACATGCCTACTCATCTTTTTATAATAAACCCAAGGTTCCTGAGGACGTGAATGATGTAACCTTAGATAGAAGGTTCCCTACTGAGTTTCTTTAATAAGATTCTCACTCCTTTTCTTTCTATTTATCTCTCCCGTCATGTCTTCAGAGCTCAATGGCGACCTTTGTCCTATTCGTTGACACGTCGGCCTGGGAGGTGGATTATGACCCAGATCACCACTCCTATCACTTCGAGGGTCGATGCGTTGTACGTGTTTTTGTGTATATGGGACGACCTTTTGCTTATCCTGTGTCTAGCTACTGTTGCATTCCTACTGCCCCATTTAGCGATGATGATCTGATCTTTGAGCGCACATGCCCCCACGATGAGCAGACTCATCATGCTCGTCCATCTGCCTCGGCTGTATGTGACTACCCTGAGTATGTTCCCCGCTCGCAGTGATCGGAGACTAATCCATCCGAGGATTCCCCGACACATATCTATTCAGAGGGCTCTGCTCCTGCGGCCCCGATGGCCATTGGTGGCCGTAGCGAGGATACGGTGACTCAGCCTCGTCGAGCTCTGTAACACCCTAATATTCGACCCAACACTACTAGTATGTATTTAGGCCAAATATTAATCATTACCTCTTGTCATAATTCTATTACTTTGCAATTAACTTAAGGAAAATACGAGCCGATTTTTTTTTTAAAACTCTTTAAATATGAGCCGCGCGTAGCATGTATATAAACGGTGTCATAAAGTGCGAAAATATAAACATAGAAGTGGCTCCAAAACAACCATGACATCATCATATATGAAATAACTCATGCATATAATATGCCCACTCTAAGGGGCGGGACTTTTCAAGTACATAGGAAATACGAATACAATGGAAACATAAAATACATGGAAAAGACATAAAGGAAACACCTCTACCCAAGTGCAATCTAAGGTGGACAACCTCAACACAAAAGAAAGTTATCCTAACTATGTGTCACGTGTACACTAGGGACTACCCTCCAAGCTACATAGCGAAGATCACGGGTACGGGGGAACGTAGCCAATCCAAGGGCGGAGCTCGGCAGGGGCAGGCATGCCAGCGTATCAACATGTCCTCAGCGTCGAGGTCATGGACCGGGCACCCGAGCCCTCTGTGGCTGGGTAACTGTCTCCTCGCTGCCCATAGGCATCTGTGGGGGAGTGGGGGCAGAGTCCTCTCCATACATGTGGACGGGTGGATCCTCTGAGGGGTCCTCCTCTGAATGCTGGGAACGGGGTACATAGTCAAGTACAGCGCCTGAGTGGACAGAGTAGATCCGTAGAATCCTCTCATTGCATGTGCGAGCACCCTCCAAGACCATGTCATCTCCATATGGTGAAGTCGGGGAAAAGAGATAGCTATCTACAGGGTGTGTGAACGGCCATCCAAGGAACATAAAAACATGGACTGTGCAGCGGCCCTCAAAATGAAACGACCCATGCTCGGCATCATGGTGCACCTCCCAAGTATGTGTATCAATGAAGAGTACGAACATCGCCATCCTGATCTGAAGATGTAAAGGAAAGAAAGAGATAGAGGGAATGAGATTTCTTACTAAAGAAACTCAGTAGGGTTTTTCCTTCTACCTAGGTGTCATCTTCTATGTCTCCAGGGACCTCAGTTTCTTAACAAAATCATGGACATATAATGGTTCAATTATGAAGTTCAAAAATGTTAACTTCCGAGACCCATTCCTTTTAATTCTAAAACTTCTTGGTTACACAGTCTACAAATCATGAAACTTGAATCATAAATCATGGTTCCTAACCTTATGGATCATGGTACATAAAATCATAGTTCATGGTACATAGAATCATTGTTCATAAAATAGAACATGGTGCATAGTAGCTTAACTGGGTTACTTAGGTGACATTAAAACATCATTACATTCTTCTAGGGGCCGCCCTAACTATTCTCCCTTAGGAGATATCACTAGGTTATGAGCTCATACCAAGCTAGTCATCACTAGCATCTGGACTTATCCTTTTGGATAAGTTAAAGGTCTTGACTTAAAGTACGGGTCTAGGGGGCATAGAATCACCTCATCCCCACCCTTAATTTGGTGGTTCAAAAGGATCATTTTCTCATAGTTTAAGTCACCTTAAGTCTTAGCATGTTTAATGAAATGCCATTCAAACATACATGCCATGTATCTCATCTTACAACATAAGCAATTCTAAGTTCTTAAAGAACAACCACATGCAATAATAAAACTAGCATTTAGAAATAATAGTTCACATAGCATCATACTAGTCATGGGATGACACAATAATTCATTCTTAATCTAAGAGCTTATAAATCACTCCCTTAAAGTAAAATCCCTAAATCGGGTAACCTCAAACTATCATATTATGTTCTCATGGGTTTAAGGGATTGATTAACCTCTTCTCCATAAATTATTAAGTCCTAAGACCTAATTAATTATGGCTGGACAGTTTAGGCAGTGTGCTAATTTAGATGAATTACGGTGTTCTAGAATGTGCGTTTTAGGTCCTTTCTCACTTCTGACTTTTTCTATGATGTAATAATTAAATACCTAACCAATTATGAGTCACTCTCACTCATCTAGACATCATATAATGTGAATCTAGCTACTTTAACAAGGCTGGGCATAATCTCCAATTTTCTGTTCCTATGTAGTTCTAGAATTCACATATCAAGCAAATAAAGTTACTAGGTGCACATTAACAATGGCTAAAATGATTATCACATACTTGGCAAGGTATTTAAGCATATTTAGACCACCCAAAACAGAATTTAAGGTGCTGTAAACTATCAAGGCAAAACCGAAAACATGTGTTATTAAATCATAGGAAAAAACTTCACTTTGATGCATATGGATTGCTAGTTTCTCTTGGAACACTTTTGGAACTTCCAAAACTCTTTGGAAATCATTTTATTTCATTAAAGGCCATCACAAAACACATAGGGCAGTAGCTATATAAGGTTCTTTGGAACAAGATTAAACCTTGAAAATATGTCTAAAACATTAACTAAGTCCACATAAGCTTAGGAAAATCCTTAAGACATAGGTTGAAGGCCTTAGTAACTAAATGAACTCCTTTTGGAGCCATTTTCATCACTTGGCCGAATACATATTCAAGGAGACACCCCTTTGATTAATCTTTTCTCAGGATGAATTGGGCAAGTCTTTCGAGCTCTAGAAGTTTAGAGTGATGACATAAAGTAAATGTGCTATGCATTCCATTTTAATGGTTCATTAGAAACTAAAGTGATGGCTCAAAGTAAATATGAAATGCACATTCATTTTAATCTTTGAGGTTAGTGGTGACTTGAAATATAACATGCAATGCAAGGCTTGGAATTTAAATGTGCACTATGCAAGTTCATTCTTTATCTTGGGATTTAGTGATAGCATAGGAAATAAACGTGCTATGCAAAGCATAAAATAAATGTGAATGCAACTTCTTTTACATCTTATCTAGAGCTCTTGTATGACTTTTAGAAAGAACCAAAGTTCCAACCCAAAACTCATCCTCACAAGAAAAGAAAACTATTAGTGCTAAACATCAAAAAGAAATTATGATCCTCAAAGAACCATGGAGATGGCCGAAATATTTGAAAGAAAAAGAGAAGCTAAACAAGTACTCAAGGGAAACATAAACTCATTCTTAACTAATGTTTAAAAAGGTCAAGCTTTTCTTTCAAAAACTCAAGATTTAGAGTTCATTCATGTGACCAACATCAACATGAAACCCTCATCATCAAGCTCTCATTTTTCCAATCATTAAGGCACTCATGGCCGAAACTTGAAAGGAAGAAAAAGGAAGTTTCAAATAGTTCCAAGAGAAACCTAACTCATTCTTGGCTAAAACTTGAAAAGATGAAACCTTTCTAAAAAAAAACTCAAGCTCTAGAGTTTGTTCATGTGACAAATATCAACATGAAGCTCTCATCATCAAGCTATCATTTTTCCAAATCTCCAAGGCACTCATGGCCGAAATACACAAAAAAAGGTGAAGTTCCAAGAGATTCAAAAGAAATATAACTCTTACTTGGCTAAAACTTGAAAAGATGAAACCTTTCTTTGAAAACTCAAGCTCTAGAGTTTGTTCATGTGACAAATATCAACATGAAGCTCTCATCATCAAGCCATCATCTTGTTGGCCTTGAGACCGAAACCAAAAGAAAAGAACAAAGAGAAGGAAACATCAACCCATCATCAATGAAACTTATTCCAACCAAGCTTTTCCAACAAGATCAAGACATACAATGTAAAGAAAACATTTTTAAACAAGTTCCCTACCAAGTGTTGATGCTCTAGAGATGAAGGAAAGGTTGGTTCTTGGAGAGGAATGGAAAGAAATTTCCTTGAATCCTTGTAGGTGGATTCGGCCAAGAGGAGGAAAGGAGAAAGGAGATGTGTTTGCTTTGGTATAAACTTGGAGAAATGTTTAGATGAGAAGGGAGATGAAGATTGAAGGTGGAGGAGTGGTGGTCTTGGCTTGAACAAAGAGAGAAAGGTGGAGCTTTTGAGAGAACTCTTGAAGCACAAAACTTTGCAAGTGTTGAAAAGTGTTCAAATGCTCCTCAATGCAAGCTATATATAGACAAATGAATCAAGGATGTGTGGAGGGGAGGGCTGGCCAAATTCTTTTCTCAAGGAGGAGAGAAGAAAAATCTCCTTGAGTTGTCATACATAGTGTGGTTGATAGCTTACAAGGCATGGTCATAGGGTGGCTTTGGAAAGGAAACTTGATTGACACCATAAAATATCATTCTTTTGAATTCTTGGGGGGAGAAGTGGCGCCACTTTTGGGCAGCCATGGGGAGGGAGAAAATCTCTTCTATCCATGGTTTAGAAGTGTGTTTAGGTGTAACATTAATTAGGCTTAGGATTAGGAGTTGCTAAGTAAGTGTTTTTAGGTGAACTAATTAGGTAATTAGGCCATGATTAACTTAGATTTAGGAGAAGTATTGTTGGATTGATGGGATCAACTTTTTGTGACAAGAGTTTCTAGGGAATGACAAACTTTGCTTGGTTTGAGAAAAGGTGAATTGTAAAATCACTATTCATGGATTCTCCTTTTTGAAAAAAGGTGTTAGAAATAGGTTTTAAATAACTTTAGATTCAAATCATCCTCAAATAAATATTCTTGCTCTAAATTAATTATAGAAATTAATTATCCTTTATTAAAACCTATTGTTGCTTAGGTTTTATTTTAAAAACGTAATTAGGCCCTTAATGCACTTAGGCAGGGGCAAAATTGTAATTTTTCTCAAAAACTGCCCAAGACCACCAGGACTTAAATAAACATAGGTCATGCCTTGAAAACATTGTTTTGGGCCTCCGGCCAAGTCCGGGTTAAAACGGAACTTAAAACTACCTTAAATCTGTTATAAGGGTATTTTGGTCATTTATGCGCAGAAACCCCAGAAATGAGATTTTTCTGCTCTAATAAGCATTCATATACATACAATCCCCTTCATATATCATACAAACCCTATGAGGATGGTTGAGGTCGGGCGTCCTCGTGTTTCAGGTAAAAATGACCTCAGCGGCATTTTGGTCATTTAAAAGTTTAGTGAAAATCGGGGCGTTACAAGCTCTGCGACCGAAGATGCGTCCACACCGTGGAGGCTTTTCCCGACCCCTGTTCCATCTGCATATGCCCGAGGAGCTTGCGCAGTTCATAGGGTACATCCCTTCGTCACCCAAGTATTCTCGCCGCCAGTAGACTTTGTTGGAGAGCTGATCGAGTGCTAGAGCCGTCATGAGGATTTCCCTTCTTGCAGTATCTTTTGTTAGGGGTATTCTAGTTTAGCACTCAAGGGTTTAGTAGGAGGGTAGTGTACTTGGCTCTTGTTCTTCATCATACCATGTACTTTACTGCTTTTTGTACTTTCCTGTTATTTCCTTGTATTGAAAGCTAAGCCCAATTCTATAAGGGTGTGACTTTATGTAACTATGATATTAATAAAATATTTCCCTGTTTGTGTCATTGATTGCTCATTTGTTATATGTTCATTTACTTTGCGTTTATTCTTTATGAATTGCATTGTATAATTAGTTCACAACTATGACGAACACGGCTTTCACTTTGATTTTATACATTTCAAAAAAAAAAATTACCCGTATTTTCCTCTAAGTATTTTAACAAGGTATGAGACTAACAAGTAATAACCTAATGATTAACCTAAATATGTTCTGGGAATATTGGGTTCAAAATTAGGATGTTACACCAAGCACCGTGCCACAAAGTCACCAACGTCCTTCTTCATACCTTCCCACCAATATAGCTATCTAAGATCTTGATACATCTTAGTTGAACTGAGGTGGACGGAGTATGCTGCACTATGGGACTCTTCCATTACCCTTTTCTTCAACTCACCCACATCGGCTACACATAATTGATCACCAAGCACAATACACCCCCCACATCAACTCAAAACTCAAAGTTCTCTCCTCTATGCACATGCTCCATAAGCTTGACCAACTTAGGGTCTTCTCCCTGTTGGGCCTTAATCTACTCTACTAAGGTCAACTGGGCCCTAATGTGAGCAAGAAAGGCTCCAGACTCATCTAGCCCAAACTAAACTCTCTTTGCCTCTAGCCTATGGATATCCTCTATCAACCACTGCCTCAAGGGTGTTATGTGGGCTAAGCTACCCATAGACTTTCTACTCAAAGCATCCGCCACTATATTAGCCTTGCCTGGGTGATAGGAGATCGTGCAATCATAATCTTTCAATAACTTGAGCCATCTACGCTGCCTAAGATTTAGGTCCTTTTGCTAGAAGATATACTTCAAACTCTTATGATTAATGAATATCTCACATGTCTCTTCACACAAATAATGCCTCCAGATCTTCAATGCAACGACCACTACCGCCATCTCTACATCATAGGTAGGGTAGTTCTGCTCATGCTTCTTGAGCTGCCTATAAGCATATGCCACAACCTGACAATGCTGCATAAGGACACAACCGAGTCCTACTCTCAAGGCATCGCAGTATACTGAGAAACCACCCATGCTAGAAGGCAATACCAACACTGGAGCTGTGGTCAAACAGGTCTTCGGTGTAACACCCTAATTTTTAACCCAACTTTCTAGAACACATTAGGTTAATCATTAGGTTATTATCTCTTAGTCTCATCATTTTATTAAAATACTTAGCGAAAATTATGTGTAAATTTTTTTTGAAAACATAAACCAAAGTGAGAGCCACGTTCTTATCCAAATGAAAAGCATAAACATCAATAACAAAAGCCAAAGCAAGTAACAGTAGAACATCACAACAGAGGAAACATTTCATTAATAATAATATAGTTGGAATACATAGGTAGTCACGCCCTTATAGAAACGGGCTGAACTTGGAATACACAGAAAAATGGAAATACAACAGAAGCAAGAAAGCAGTAAAGTACATGGTATGACAGCAAAAGAAAAACCAATTACACTACCCTCCTACCAAGCTATGAGTATTAGACTAAAACCCCTTCCCAAAAGGTATCGCCAAAGGGGAGATCCTCGTGACTGCTCGGGCACTTGAATAGCTCTCCGATGAGGTCTAGTGACGACGGGGGTCCTCGGTGATGGAGGTAGGTAACCGGGGAACCGTTCGATCTCCTCGCCAAGCGTGGCTACATCACTGTATCCTCGCTCCCCTCTCGCCTAAACGGGGAAAGGGAGCAGAACTCTCCGAATAGATGCACATCAGTAAGTCCTCGGACGAATCAGTCTCCGACCTCCTCGAGCGAGGCACATACTCCGGGTAGTCACGAACAGCTGAGGAGGACGAGCGGGCAAGACGCATCTGCTCGTCACGAGGGCGGGTGCGCTCGAAGATCAAGTTGTTGCCACCAAAAGGAGCGGTATGAGTGAATTGGTAGCTGGACACCAGATAAGCAAAAGGTCGACCCATGTACACAAAAACACGAATGGCACAACGACCCTCAAAGTGATAGGAATGATGCTCCGGGTCGTAGTGCACCTCCCAGACGAGCGTATCAATGAAGACCATGAATGTCGCCATCGATCTCTGAAGATGTGATGGAAGAAAGAAGAAGAAGAGAAATGAGTGAGAATTCTTACTAAAGAATCTCAGTAGGAGTCTCCTATCCTAGGGTTATATCGTTCACATCCTCAGGAACCTTGGGTTTAATTGTAAAAAGGTGTTCATGCATAAAGGGTTCATTATTAGGGTTTATAAAACCAATTATCCAAGGTTCATTCCTTTTAGCATGCATCTTGATGTCATGAATGCAACATACCAAAACATGAGTGCATGGCAATACTTGAGCATATAAATCAACCAATCAAATCATATAAAAACAGTCCATGTGGCATAAGGGAAATAATTCTCAAATGGAACTTTCATCAGTATGTGTGACATCATTCATGAAATCTTTAGCAATGTAAAGGCCACCCCAAATAATAAAACCTAGGCTATGAGCTCATACCTTAGCTAGTCGTCACTAGCTCTTGCTTATTATTTGAATAAGTGAATAATAAAATAACATACCCGACTACTTAAGAGTATAGGCTAGGGGGCTAGGGAATTCCTTTCTTAGGACATACCCTCTTGGAAACGCTCTACTGGCCTCGAGTACACAACGAATTGTCCGCTTTGGAAAGGCTCATGTCCAGACCCTCACGGTTTTGCGTCCTCCTCACCGTAGCAGGAGAAGTACGTCTCAATGCTTGTCACATAAAAATCTCCTAGGGGTGCTCGGCCAAACCGGTGTCACCTAGGGTTTTCAACTCATGTGGTACTTTAAATCATTTTTCAACCCTTTTGGGTTTCATGGAAATTCGGCAGCATAACAGCTGTTAAACCAAATTTCCTTCAAAACCAACATTTATGCCACAAGCTAAACACACAACATATTTCTTATGCAATTCTCATGTTCATCACCAACTTAACATCTTAAACAATCATTTCCTCATGCTTCATATACATCTCAACACCTTATTACCTCATCATAAAATTCAAGACTTCTTAGTGTTTTATGCATTGACTCTTAAGGTCCTTAACTCACAATCTAAGTTATAAATCATCACAACTTAATCTCTCGAGTACCTATAGGCTCATGTCTAAGTATTTCTCACTCAACACTATGATCATAAACATCTCTAAACCTCAAGAATGCATAACCTAAAATTCTAATTTTACGGGTACCTAGGAGTCACAACAATGATCCTTTCTAAGTTCGGTTTGTTCCTAAGGCATCAAGATCAAGTCCTAAACCAATTATGAGTCATTCCTACACATTTAAACTAATTTAAATCCATGATTTTCATTTCTAAACCATGCTGGATAGAATCCAGAAAAATCAATTACCAAGGGATCTAGAACTCTCAAATTGATTCTTTTCTAGTTACTAACTTCTCTAATCTTTCACATATGAATTTTAACATCAATTATACTCAAACATACTCGTATTATCATCATCAAAATATCATAAACAACATTTAATCACAGCAAGGCAGAATAAAAAATCCATCTCCATAAAAAGCATATAACTTGATTTCTAAAGCACATAAAATACTAGTTTCTCTTGGAACCTTTTTTTTTAAAACTTCCAAAACTCATTTGTAAACATTTTTATCATCTAAAATCATCAAAATATTCATAAGGCCAGTGGCTAAATTAAATCAAACTAAAGAGGTCCTAAACTCATAAAACTTTGTCCTAGATATTTCTTGAACTCACATAAGCTTAGAAAAACTATGAAACATGGATTTTGAAACTTGTAACCAAGGGAACCTCTTAAGGATGAAATCACAAGCAAGGGAAAAACATATTTTCAAATCTTTGTTTGAGACATATGGGAAAGTCTTTGAGCTCTAGGTTCTCTTAAGTGATGACATAAAAATAAAAATGCTCATGCACTTGTTTTAGCTTTCATTAGAAAATAAAGTGAGAGCATAAAATAAACATGAGATGCAACTTATTATTATCTTGATATTTTAAGTGAGGACTTCAAATATAAACATGATAATGCAAAGCTTGAATATAAATATGATAATGCAAGTTCATTCATTATCTTGATACTTAGTGATAGCAAGGAAAGTAAATATGATGTGCAAGGCATAAACATAAATATGAATGCAAGGTTCATTTTAATGTTATCTAGAGCTCTCACAAGACTTTAGAGATCAAACAACCTAACACTCATCTCATCACAAAGAGAGCTTTAGAGTTCTTGAACCAAGTTCTCAAAGGAACTATGAGGTTCTTGAACATCATCATCAAGCTCAAAAGAAACAAACTTTCAAAAGAACATAAAATCTCAAAGAAAAGGAAAACAAAATCGAACCTCAAGGAAAGGAAACAAAGGAGCCGAAATCAAAAGCAAGAGAAAGTGAAGGTGGTCTTGAGATTAAAATCATTTTGAGCTAGAAAATAAAGATCAAATTTAAAGAAAGCAAAAAATCAAGCTCTAGAGGTTCCTTTGAGATGAACACATAGTCATCATGTAGGAGTTCTCATCATTGAGCTATCATGAACCAAACAAGGCCTCATGGCCGAAACTAGGAGGAAGAAAACAAGGAAAAGTTTCAAAAAGAAATCCAAGAGAAAGCTAGAGAAAAACTCATTTTCAAGAAAAATAAGTTTATAAAAACACTCCTACCTAGAGTGGAGATAAAAAGCTTGAACTTTGGAAAGAAAATGAGATGAACAACTCCTCCTTGAAGGATGATGATGATTCGGCCAAGAGGGGATGGAGAGGTTGGAGATGTGTTTTGAGTGAAGTTGTGTTTAAGGTCAAGTGTTTGAGAGGTTTGATGGTGGTTCAAGGTTGTGGGGTGGTGTTTAAAGGTTATGAGATGATGATGGGATGAAGAGATGAAGACGATGAAGATAAAGAGAAAAGGAAACTCTCTTGAAACTAGAGAAAAAGGAAGAACTCAAAGAAAGCTTAGAAAACTTGAAACTTAGCAAATGATCTAAAGTGTTTGCAAGCTCAAGTAAGCAAGGTATTTATCGAAAATGAAAACAAATGAGACTCCAATGGGAGGAGGGGCTGGCCGTGTGGTTTGGGAGGCAAAGGAAGAGAAAATATCTCTTACAACTTGTCATTCAAGCATGATTTGAAGTATGGAGGTTATGATACAAAGCATGGCTTCAAGTAAGGTAATTTGAGTGAATTTCCTTTCAAATTTGACTGAAAATATTTCATCTAGAAGCAAGGCAAGGCTAGTGGTTTTTGGGCCACAAATAAATGAGGCAATTAGCTTAATTCATTTAGTCATTCACTTGGTAAATCAAGCATGGTGGAAAGTATGACAAAGTATGGTGTAAGTGAGGTGGAAGCATAGCCTTGGAATGTCAAAATTTTGCACATGTGATGGAAATGGGGGAGGAGTGGCTTCGGCCAGATTGCAGCAAGATAGAGAAAGAAAAATCATCTATGTAATTGTGTGTTAATGATAGGTTTAAGTGTAGATTAGTTTAGGTACAAGGTTAGGAATCATTAAGCATGAGTTTAGGTAACTAAGAATGAGGTTTAAGAGTTTTATGACAAGGTTAAGGAGTGCTCATACACATTTAAAGAGTTTAAAATTCATTTTATGAGTAAACAAGGTAGACAAATTTCCATGATTTAAGGAATTGGAAAGAGAAAACACTATTCAAGATTCCATGACTAGGAATCTTGAATTTAAAATAAGATTTCAAGTTGTAATTAAGCATTCTTAGGTTCTAATCAACTTTAATAAATTATTTTAATTCAAGATTAATTATGGGAATTAATTAATCTTCGATTAGAGTCTAATATTGCTTAGGTTTGCTTAATCACGTGATTAAGCTCAAAAACACAAAACTAGGGGCAAAATCGTAATTTTGCACTATTTTTGCCCGGGACCTTCGGGACCAAAACTAAAGTCACAGAATACATAAAAACGTCTTTTAAAACCATCTGGAGAAGTTTCGGGTTTATTTGGCACTTGCAAACGGGTAAAACACCACAGGAGTATTTTGATCATTTTGACCCGAAAACTCGAAAAATGAGATTTTCAATCCCGAAAAGGTACACAAGCCAACTAATCCCCTTACAACATTGAGTTTACCCTTCGAGTACTGCCGAGGTCTGCTTTCCTCGAATTTCGGGCTGAAAATGACCTCAGGAGCATTTTGGTCATTTTCACTCTAACAAAAAATCAGGGCGTTACATTCGGCTTCCAAAAACTCTCTTCACAGGCATCCGACCACTGAAACTTAACACCATTTTTAGTCAACTTGGTTAACGGTACTACTATCCTCGAGAAATCTTTAACAAATCTCCGATAGTACCCCACCAAACGTAGAAAACTCCGGATTTCTGAAACTATAGAAGGCCTTGGCCATTGTTGAACTGCCTCAACTTTCTTTGGGTCAACTAGGATGCCATCCTTGGACACTATATGTCCAAGAAATACCACCTGGTCCAACCAAAACTCGCACTTGGAGAACTTGGCATACAACTGATTCTCTCTCAAGGTCTATAGGATAATCCTCAAGTGTTGTTCATGCTCCTCCTCGCTCCTAGAGTACACCAGAATGTCATCAATGAAAACAATCACGAAGTGATCTAGGAACGGTTTGAAAACTCTATTCATCAGGTCCATGAAAGTTACTGGGGCATTGGTCAACCTAAGGACATCACTAAGAACTCATAGTGCCCATAGCGTGTCCTAAAAGTGGTCTTGGGCACATCTTCACCCTTGATCTTCAACTGGTGATAACCCGAGCGAAGGTCAATCTTAGAGAAACACCTAGCCCCTTGGAGCTGATCAAACAAGTCATCAATGCGTGGCAAGGGGCACCAGTTCTTGATGGTAGCCTTGTTCAACTGCTGGTAATCTATGCACATCCGCATAGACCTATCGTTCTTCTTCACAAACAAGGCCAGAACACCCCAAGGCGAAGTACTTGGCCTGATGAACCCCTTGTCAATCAACTCTTGCAACTGTTCCTTTAACTCCTTCAACTCTGCGAGAGCCATCCAATACGGGGGAATAAAAATGGGCCTCCCGGCTCAAGCTCTATCCTGAACTCTATCTCTCTCTCGGGTGGCATCCCTGGTAATTCATCCGGAAACACATCCGGGAACTCACAAACTACATTAACCGACCCCAAGCTCGGAACCTCCATCTCTATATCTCTAACCGCTACCAAGAATCCATAACTTCCCTTATCCATAAGTCTCAAGGCACTCATGGCCGAGATCAGGCTAGTAGGGACCGAATAGCTGGTACCCCTAAACTCAAGGAGTTCGCCTCCAGGAATATCAAACTTAACGGACTTGCTGTAGCAGTCCACCATGGCATAACATAGGGCTAGCCAGTCCATGCCCACGATGATGTCGAAATCTATCATGTCTAACAAATGAAGGTCCACCAACGCCTCCATATCCCCAACCTTAACTTCACACTCTTTGTAGGCTAACTGAACTAGGAGCGGTCCTCCCACAGGAATTGTAACGCCCCGATTTTCTGTTAGAGTGGAAATGACCAAAATGCCCCTGAGGTCATTTTCAACCCGAAACTCGAGGGAAGCCGGCCCGGCAGTCCTCGAGGGGCAACTCAATGTTGGAAGGGGATCATTTGACTTGTGTATCTTTCCGAGATCAAAAATCTCATTTTCTGAGTTTTCGGGTCAAAATGACCAAAATACCCCTGTGGTGTTTGACCCAATTGCAAGTGCCGGATGAACCCGAAACTTCTCCAGATGATTTTAAAAGGCATTTTTATGTATTCTGTAACCTCAGTTTTAGTCCCGGTAGTCCCGGGCGAAATTTGTGCAAAATTATGATTTTGCCCCTAGTTTTGTGTTTTCAAGCTTAATCATGTGATTAAGCAAACCTAAGCAATATTAGGCTCTAATCAAAGATTAATTAATTTCCATAATTAATCTAGGGTCAAAATAATTTATTAAAGTTGATTAGAACCTAAGAATGCTTAATTTAAACTCAAATCTTATTTTAAATTCAGGATTCCTAGTCATGGAATCTTGAATAGTATTTTCTCTTTCCAATTCCTTAAATCATGGAAATTTGTCTACCTTGTTTTCTCATAAAATGAATTTTAAACTCTCTAAATGTGTATGAGCACTCCTTAACCTTGTCATAAAATCCCTAAACCTCATTCTTAGTTACCTAAACTTGTGCTTAATAATTCCTAACATTGTACCTAAACTAATACACATCTAAACCTATCATTAACACACAATTACATGGACAAATTTCTCTCCCCCTTGGCTATTCAGGTCTAGCTGAAACCCATATCCCCATTTTCCATCATATGTGTGAATTTTTACACTCAAATAACCATGCTTCCACCTCACCATGAACAATGCTTTGAGTCATAAACTTCATACTTTCATCCATGCTTCATACGACAACTTCTAGAAGACTTTTTCTCTCATTTTTGTCGCTCAAAAACCGCCAGCCCTCCTTTCTTTCTAGAAGGATTATTTTATTTCAAATTTGAAGGAAAATCACCTCAAAGTACCATGCTTTGAACCATGTCTTAGCCTATGCTTCCCATACCTCCAACCATGCTTGATTGACAAGTTGTAAGAGATATTTTCTCTCCCCCATGTCCTCACATGCTACGGCCAGCCTTCCCCCTCCATGAGCTCTCATTTGTTTCATTTTTCTATAAATACCTTGCTTACTTGAGCTTGGAAACACTTTAGATCATTTGCTAAGTTTAGTTTTTCAAGCTTTTCTTTGAGCTCTTTCCTTTTCTCTTTAGAGTTCTAGGAGCTTTTCTTTTCATCTTCATGTTTTTCATCCTCTCTTCACATCATCATCTCATAACCTCAATCCACCACACTATAACCTTAGATCATCATCAAACCTCTTAAACACTTAACCTCAAACACAAGCCTCCTCAAAACACATCTCCTTTCTCTTTTTCTCTTGGTGGCCAAATCATCCTCACCATCCTAGGAGGTGTTGCTCATCTCATTTTCATCCTCAAGATCAAGCTTTCCTCTTCATCTCTTGGTAGGAGTTGCTTTCAAACTTTTTTTTTACTCAAAAATGTGTTTTCTCTAGTTTTCTCTCGGTTTCTTTTTTAGCTTTCTTTGGTTTTCCTTCTCTTGTTCATTTCAGCCTCTTGGCCTTGTTTATGTGAACATGATAGCTTGATGATGAGAGCTCCTAGATGATGACCTTATGTTCATCTCAAAGGAACCTCTAAAGCTTGAGTTTTGTTCTTGATCTAGTAAAGTTTTGGTTTTTCTTTCCTTTTCTTTCCTTCATAGTTTCGGCCTCCATAGTCTTCACCTCAAAGATTTTGTTTAAGTTTTTAAAGTATCTTTAAGTTCACCTTGTGCCAAGAAATAATGTTGTTTTGGTTCTTACTTCCTTGAGGTTTTGTTTTTCTTTTAAATCTTACTTCTTTTTGAGCTTGATGATGATGTTTAAGAACCAAGTAGTTCCTTTGAGAACTTGGTTCAAGGACTCTAAAGCTTACTTTGTTGATGAGATAAGTGTTGGGTTGAGATTTTTAGTTCTCTTTGAAAGTCTCACATGAGCTCTAAGTTAAGATAAAAAGACTTGCATCCATGTTTACTTTTATGTTATCACTAAATGCTCAAGATAAAAGAATGAACTTGCATCTTCATATTTATGTTTATGCTCTCACTAAATCTCTAAGATAATAATGAGTTTGCATAGCATATTTACTTTATGTTCCTACCTCTAAATAAAGACTAAAACAAAGTGCATTGCATGTTTATTTTTGTGTCATAACTTAAGAGATTTAGAGCTCATAGATTTACCCATTATTATCTCAAACAAAGACTTGAAAATATATGCTTCCTAGCTTCCTTGATTTCGGCCCTATGAGGTTTAGGTAGTTACATATACTAAAACTTACATTCTATAATTTTTCTATGTTTAGATAAGCTTAAGAGATGTTTTCGTCAAAGTCTTATGATTTTAAATACTCTTGAGATTTATTTGATATGGCTACTGCCCTCTTTGGTTTTTGATGGTTTTAAAGAAATAAATTGTATTAAGTGTGTTTTGAAAGTTTTAAAAAGGTTCCAAGATAAACTAGCAATTTATGTGTCTTGAAAACTAAGTTTTATGCTTTGTTTGATGGAGACAATTTCGGTTCTGCCTTGCTTGTTATGCTCACTGTTTTATGCTGTTTTGATGATGATGATATGAGCATGTTCATGTATATTTGATGCAAAAATTAATATGTGAAAGCTAAGAGAAGTTAGTAACTAGAAAAGAATTAATTTGAGACTTTTAGATCCCCTAGTAATGGATTTTTCTGGATACTATCCAGCAAGGTTTAGAAATGAAAATTATGGTTTATAATTAGTCTAAATGTGTAGGAATTGCTCATAAATGGTTTAGGACTTGATCTTGATGCCTTACGAGCAAACCGAACTTAGAAAGGGTCAGTGTTGTGACTCCTAGGTACTTGTAAAGTATGAATTATAGATTCTGCATTCTTGAGGTTTAGAAATAGTTATCATCATAGTTTTGAGTGAGGAATACTTAGATATGAGCCCATAGGTACCCGAGAGCTTAAGTTGTGATGATATACAACTTAGATTTTGAGTTAAAGGACCTCAAGGGTCAAAGCATAAAACATTAAGAGATCTTTTATGCTATGAATTGATTTATGCAAGTATGATGTTGGATGTATATGTTTTGATGATACATGAGCTTTGATGAAATGATTTATTGAGATATTAAGTTTATCATGAGCATGAAAGTTGAATGAGAAATATGTATGTGATGTAAGCTTGTGGCATAAAGTCGGTTTGAAGGAAACTCGGTTTACAGCCATTATGCTGCCGATTTTCCGTCAAACCTAAAGGACTTGAGAATGTTTTTGAAGTATGATATGATACTTAAAACCTTGGGTGACACCGGTTCGGCTGAGCACCCCTAAGGGAGACAAATCTGTGAGGGTATGAGTAGATGCAGCTTACCAAAGCGGACAAATTGTTATGGCTTATTGCCCGCAAAGTGTTTCAAAGAGGGTATATCCTATGAGAGGTGATCCCTAGCCCCCTAACCCGTACTCGAGTAGTCGAGATTATTTTTATTATGTTTTGCTTATTCAGATAATAAGCAAGAGCTAGTGATGACTAGCTGAGGTATGAGCTCATAGCCTAGATGTTTTTAGGGTGGCCTTGTTATGCTAAAAGTACCATGATTAATGTCACAAAGTTGAGGAAAGTTCCACTTGAAAGTTTTATGCCCTTTATGCCACTTGTATGTTTCTTGATGTTGTGATTTGCTGAGTTATTTGCTTGAAGCATTGCCATGCATTCATGTTCTGATATGTTGCATTCATGACATTAAGATGCATGCTAAAAGGAATGAACCTTGGATAACCTAGTTTCATAAACCCTAAATAATGAATCTTATATGCATGAACACCTTTTATAAATAAACCCAAGGTTCCTGAGGATGTGAACGATGTAACCCTAGATAGGAGGTTCCTACTGAGATTCTTTAGTAAGATTCTCACTCCCTTCTCTTTCTTCCATCACATCTTCAGAGTTTGATGGCGACTTTCGTGGTGTTTGTTGATACGCCAGTCTGGGAGGTGCATTACGACCTGGATCACCACTCCTATCACTTCGAGGGTCGATATGCCATTCATGTTTTTGTGTACATGGGATGACCTTTTTCTTTCCTAGTGTCCAGCTACAAGTTTACTCCTACTGCTCCTTATAGTGGCGATGACCTGATCTTCGAGCGCACCCGCCCCCACGACGAGCAAATTCGTCATGCCCATATGTTTACCTCAGCTATCCGTGACTACTCGGAGTATGTGCCTCATTCGAGGAGGTCGGAGGCGGATCCGTCCGAGGATTCACCGATGCATGTCTATTCGGAAAGCTCTGCTCCCTTTCCCCTGTTCAGGTGGGAAGGGAGTAAGGATACCGTGATGCAGCCGCACCTGGCACGGAGAGCCGAGATGCGCCCTCGCCGAGGAGCTTATGTTTAGCTGACTCGCGTTCGTGTTCCACTTCACTAGCCCACTCAGGAGGAGCTCAAGCAGTTCGCTAGTTACATACCTCCATCACCCGAGGATCCTCGCCGTCAATAGTTTTTGGAGAGCTATCTGAATGCTCGAGCCATTAGGAGCTTTTTCCTTTCAGCAGTATCTTTTGGGAAGGGGTTTGAGTTTAGCACTCATAGTTCCAGCAGGAGGGAAGTTTAGTTGGTTTTTATTTTCCATAGTACCATGTACTTTACTGCTTTCTTGTTATCTTTCATGTTCTGCAAGCTCAGCCCGATTCTATAAGGGCGTGACTATATATGTATCCTAAATATGATATTAATGAAGTGTATCCTTTGTTACATTAATCATTGTTTCATTGTTATATGCTTTACTTACTGTGTTCTTTATGTTTGTTACTTGTGCCTTACATTTCTGTCTCACGATAAATGCGGCTCTCACTTTGGTTTTGTGTTTTGAAAAAAAAATAAATTTACCTGTAATTTTCGCTAAGTATTTTATTAAAAAAATGAGACTAAGAGGTAATAACCTAATGATTAACCTAATATGTTCTAGAGTATTGGGTTAAAAATTAGGGTGTTCCAGGAATCCCCACAAGAAATGGCTTCTCTAAGGTGGAAATAGACCTCTCAAATCATGCAGCAAAGAATGGAGACACATATGATTATATGGACCCGGAGTCAATTAATGCAAAAGCCTCAAAGGAGAAAACTCTGATGATACCTGTCACAACATCGGCTGAAGTTGCCGCATCCTGACGTGTGAGAGCAAATAGACGGGGCTGTCCCCCGCCACCCTGGCCTTTACCTCTGTCACCTGGACCTCTACCCCCAGGGCCCCTCCCCCCAGCACCTCTACCAGTTGGAGTAGCCGAGCTACCCTGGGTGCCTAACTTATAAGACTGAACTGAAGCAGTAGGGTTCGCCGACCCATGGCTAGATGTTCCCTGGAGGAACGGGAACTCTGCATGCTCGTGGCCCTGCCGACCACAGCCATAACAAGCAAAAGTACCCATCATGCACTTCCCAGCATGTCTCTTCCCACAAGTCTGACACTGGTGAAAGCTCTGAATGGATGCCTGACCGCTATCTTGTTGCCCCTCTCGCTCGAGTCCGAGAAGCATGAGCCGGTCGGAGCGGGCTTAGAGAAGGTGGCCCTACCTGACTGGGATTGCTGCTGGCCCTACTGGCCAGATCCTCTACTCAAACCAACTCCCCAAGAAAAAGATCCATGCGGCTTGGCCTTTTTGCCAGACTCAGAAGCAGCTCTCTTATCTACCAAATCGGCCTCTAACCCGATAGCTGTGTCTACTACCTAGGCATAGTCCATAATCCCAACGTGTGGCTGAAGACTCAGAAACATGTCCTTGGGTAACCCCTGGACAAAGTGCCTGACCCTCTCTGTCTCTGATAGTAGCATACTAGCAGCAACCTACGCCAAGTACGTAAACCTCTTATCATACTCTGCAACTGACATGGCCGGAGTCAATCGGAGTCTCAAGAACTCTTCAACTATTTGTGCTCGTCTACTCTCTAACAAGAACCTCCTCAAAAATGCTGCCCGAAATTCCTCCTAAGAAGGCGGCTCAGAGTCATCACGCCCTTGTAGGAACTCGTCGTACCAGATACCCACCTAGCCTCCCAGTTGGAAGCCAGCCAACTTTGCTGCCCTCTCAGAAGAGCAGTGCATAACTCTGGTGATCTTCTCTATCTCTCAGAGGAAAGCCTGAGGATCGTCCATGGTGAGACGCCCCTATAAGGTGGGTGGATCCATCATTCGAAAGTGCTCTAAAGCTGAATCGTCTAGATCTTTGATCTAAGGCTGAACCGGGGGTGGCTGTGACCCTACCTCAGCTTGTCTGGCCAACACATCAGAAAGCGTGGCCAAAGCCTGCTCTATAACTCTAAATCAGGCACTGGTGCCAGAAGAACCACTATTACGGCGGCGGTGTGAAGAGCGATGATGTAAGGGAGGCATACTGAATCTGAAAAATCAGGAACACAAGGAATAAGACATAAATCTAAAAAAAGGACGGCAAAACTCTATCTCTGAACCTAGACATAACTGACCATTCCTAAAGGCCTCAAATAACACTTCGTTAGTGTAAATGGGTGCACTTCCATTTACATAAACGACATGCTACTTGTAGACACTTGCTCCAGTGACATGCAGGGAAACCTAGGGCTCTGATACCACTTTATCATGACCTGACTTGGGAACGTGACCGGCACGTGAGGAATCCCATCCCCATGTAAGCCTTGTGACCTCTGAGTCTCTCTATATGCATAATTAGATAATAAATTTCATTTATAAAATATTGTTTCATCTCTACTAATTAATTAGCTTATTTGAAACCACGCTCTTTATCAATAACATATTATATTTACAACTCTAATATTTCTCTATAATGCAAAATATATGAGTTGCTCTCTATATAATAAATCCATGAACCATAATCAAGTGAATACAAAAAACATAAAGATGAAGAATCAATGCAAATATCTCTATGGTCTTGGACCCTGCTCGCAATATACACTGAAGCACTCTATCAAATACAAAATATGTAACACCCTAATTTTTAACCCAATACTCTAGAACATATTAGGTTAATCATTAGGTTATTACTTCTTGGTCTCATTCATTTAATAAAATACTTAGCGAAATTATGGGTAAAATTTTTTTGAAATGTAAAACCAAAGTGAGAGCCGCGTTCTTATCTAATCGTGAGACAGAAACTTAAAGCACAAATAACAAGCATAACGAACACAGTAATCAAAGCATATAACAATAGAATCAACGATTAACATTATAAAGAGAACACTTCATTAGTATAATAGTTAAAGGTTCTTATATAGTCACGCCTTTATAGAAACGGGCGGAGCTTGGAGTACATGCAAGATAGCAGGAAAGCAGTAAAGTACATGAAACAACAGAAAATGAGGACCAACTACTATACCCTCCTACTATGAGTACTAATCTTAAACCTCCTCCCAAAAGATACTGCCGAAAGGGAAATCGCCATGACAACTCGAGTACTCGAACAGCTCTCCGATGAGGTCTAGGGATGGTGAGGACCCTTGAGTGATGGAGGGAGGTAACCGAGGAACCGCTCGATCTCCTCTTGAGTGGGCCAGTGGAGTGGAACGTGAACGCGTGCTGGTTGAACGTGAGCTCCTCGGCGCGGCCGCATCTCGGCTCTCCTTGCCAAGTGCGGCTGCATCACGATATCCTCGCTTCCCTCTCGCCTAAATGGGGGAAAGGGAGCAGAGCTCTCTAGATAGGCATGCATCGGTGAATCCTCAGACAGATCCACCCCTGACCTCCTCGAATGGGGCGAATACTCCGGGTAGTCGCGGACAGATGAGGCAGACGAACGAGCTTGATGCAACTGCTTGTCGTGAGGGTGGGTGCGCTCGAAGATCAGATTGTCGCCGCCATAAGGAGCGGTAGGAATGAACTGGTAGCTGGAAACCGATGAAACAAATGGTCGTCCCATGTACACAAAAACACGAACAGCACATCGACCCTCAAAGTGATAAGAGCGGTGATCCAGGTCATAGTGTACCTCCTAGACGGGCGTTTCAATGAAGACCACGAATGTCGCCATCGAGCTCTGAAGATGTGACGGAAGAGAAAGGAAGAAGAGAAAGGAGTGAGAATTTTTACTAAAGAATCTCAGTAGGAACCTCCTATCTAGGTTACATCGTTCACATCCCCAGGAACCTTGGGTTTATTTATAAAAGATGTACATGCATACTAGATTCATTATTAAGGTTTATGAAACTAATTATCCAAGGTCCATACCTTTTAGCATGCATCTTAATGTCATGAATGCAGCATAATAGAGCATGAATGCATGGCAATACTTAAGCATTTAAGTCAACAAAACATAACATCATGAAGCATACAAGTGGGATGAAAGGCATATAAAACTCTTTCTTTATTCATGACTATGTGACTTGAAAAGAGACATCGCATCTCTTTTCTCACGTCCGAACTCTTAAGCTCTTCCTCTCAAAGACCACCTTCTTTTCGCATCACCAAATCCAACCGTAAACACCGTGCCCGGCGATATTTATATGCATTACCAAATCCAACCAAACACACCCTATCACCTAGGAATGAGCTCAACTATATTTATACGCATCACCAAATTATTCTTATTACCAAGTCCAAGCAAATACACCCAAATCCAACCAAACACACCCATAATTGCCTAAATGAGCTCAAACCAAACTAGTTTTCACTAGATTTCTTAGAGGGCAAAAGAAGGGGTACATATCCTCTCTCATTCAATCTCTCAATAACATAATAGACATAACATCTCAATGATTCACTTCATCATAGCTCATTCGTCACAACATCATACTTTCATAGATAAAACTCATGCATCACAACATCATACTTGCATAGATAAAGCTCATGCATCACAACATCATAACATGTACTTCAAACACCACATTCTTACATAAATAAACATCGTAGCATATAAGATTTCTTAATGTCTTATGCTTTGACCCTTAAGGTCTCTTAACTCAAATCTAAGTTGTAAATCATCATATCTTAAGCTCTTGGGTACCTATAGGCTCATATCTAAGTATTCCTCACTCAATTCTATGATCATAAACATTTCTAAACCTCAAGAATGCAAAATCTAAAAATTCCTTCTCTACGGGTACCTAGAAGTCACAAAATTGACCCTTTCTAAGTTCGGTTTAAAAATCCTTACACATTTAAACTAATTATAAACCATGATTGTCAATTCTAAACCTTGCTGGACAGAGTCTAGAAAAATACTTTTCTAAGGGAACTAAAAGTCTCAAATTAATTCTTTTCTAGTTACTATCTTCTCTAATCCTTTACATATGAATTTTTGCATCAAGAATACATGAACATACTCATATTATCATCATTAAAACAGCATAAAATAGTGAGTATTCATAGCAAGGAAGAACCGAAATCATCTCCCACAAACAAGGCATAAAACTTGATTTCTAGAACACATAAAATGCTAGTTTCTCTTGGAACCTTCTTAGAACCTTCAAAACTAATTAGTAAACATGTTTATCAACTAAAATCATCAAAATACTTTTGAAGGTAGTGCCTAATTTAAATTAAACTCAAGAGGTTTTAAAATCATAAAACTTTGTTCTAGACATCTCTTGAACCCATATAGGCTTAGAAAAATTATGAAACATAGATTTTAGTACTTGTAGCAAATAAGACCTCTTAACGCCAAAAATCAAGGACTAAAGAACATATATTTTTCAAGCCTTTGTTTGAGATAATAATGGGCAAGTCTTTGAGCTCTAGGTTCTCTTAGGTGATGACATAAATTTAAACATGCTCATGCACATATTTTAGCTTTCATTAAAAAATAAAGTGAGAGCATAAAATAAACATGAGATGCAACTTGTTATTATCTTTGATATTTAGGTGAGGACTTGAAAATATAAACATGATAATTCAAAGCTTGAAATATAAATATGATAATGCAAGTTCATTTATTATTTTTGGTATTTAGTGATAGCAAGGAAAATAAACATGATGTGCAAAGCATAAACATAAACATGAATGCAAGGTTCATTTTAATCTTGACTAGAGCTCTTACAAGACTTTAGAGATATAACCCAACACTTATCTCATCAAAGAGAGCTTTACAGTTCTTGAACCAAGTTCTCAAAGGAACTACATGGTTCTTGAACATCATCATCAAGCTCAAAAGAAGCAAACTTTTAAAAGAAAACAAAGCCTCTAGGAAATAGAAACCAAGGCTGAAATCTTAAAGGAAAGAAAGGCAAGGAAACCAAAAATCAAGTAGCAAGAAAAGTGAAGAAGTTTCTTGAGTTAAAATCATTTAAGTTAGAATAAGAAGATAAAGCTCAAAGAAAGGAAAACTCAAGCTCTAGAGGTTTCTTCGAGATGAACACAAGGTCATCATCTAGAAACTCTCATCATCAAGCTATCATGCTCATAAACAAGGCCAAGAGGCCGAAATGCAAAAGAAAAGGAAAGCAAAGGAAAGCTCAAAGAGAAACCAAGAGAAAACTAGAGAAAAACACATTTTTCAAGCAAAACAAAGTTTAGAAAACAACTCCTACCTAGAGAAGATGAAAACTTGAACTTTTGAAAAGAAATGAGAAGAGCAATTCCTCCTTGGATGGTGAGGGTGATTCGGCCAAAGAGAAAAGGAAAGAGAGGATATGTGTTTTGAGGAGGCTTGTGTTTGAGGTTAAGTGTTTGAGGGCTTAGAGGATGATCTAAGGGGATGAGGTGGTGGTTTGAGATTATGAGATGAATATGTGAGGAAGAGATGAAGAAGATGAAGATGAAGAGGAAAGGAAAACTCTCTTGAGACTTGAGAGAAAAAGAAAGAACTCAAGAAAGCTAAAACTTTGCAAATGATCTAAAGTGTTTGCAAGCTCAAGTAAGGAAGGTATTTATAGAAAAATGAAACAAATGAGAGCTCATGGAGAGGAGGGAGGAACCGTGTGGTTCTCATGGCCTTGGGGAGAAAATATCTCTTACAAAGTGGTCATTCAAGCATGGTTTGAAGCATGGGAGGTATGGTGCAAGGTATATCCTCAAAGTATGGTGATTTATCTTTGATTTCAATTGAGAAAATTTCTTCTAGAAGGTGAGGGAGGGCTGATGGTTTGGCAGCAGAAAAATGGTGGAAAAATTGCTAATTCATCTAGTCATTGACTTGGTAAATCAAGCATGGGTGTAAGTATGACAAAGTATGGTGCATGTAAGGTGAAAGCATGGCCCTTGGAGTGTAAAAATTAGAGCATGTGATGGAAAAATGGAGGGTATAGGTTCGGCCAAACCTAGACAGCAAGGGAGAGGAAGAATTGTTTAAGTGTAGATTAGTTTAGGTATAAGGTTAGAAATCATTAAGCACAAGTTTAGGTAACTAAGAATGAGGTTTAGGAATTTTATGATAAAATTAGGAGTGCTCATACATCATTAGATAATTTAAAACTCATTTGTGAATAAACAATTGAAAACACAATTCTATGATTTAAGGAATTCGGGAGAGAAAACACTATTCAAGATTCCATGACTAGGAATCTTGAATTCAAAATAAGATTTTAAGTTGAAATTAAGCATTCTTAGGTTCTAATCAACTTTAATAAATTATTTTGACTCAAGATTAATTATGAAAATTAATTAACCTTCGATTAGAGCCTAATATTGCTTAGGTTTACTTAATCGCATGATTAAGCTCAAAAACACAAAGCTAGGGGCAAAATCATAATTTTGTACTAATTTTTCCCGAGACCTCCGGGACTAAAACTGAAGTCATAGACTGCATAAAAACGTCTTTTACAATCATCTGGAGAAGTTTTGAGTTCATCTGGCACTTGCAAATGGGCAAAACATCACAGGGGTATTTTGGTTATTTTGACCCGAAAACTCAAAAAACGAGATTTTCGATCTCGGAAAGGTACACGAGTCATCTAATCCCCATCCAACATTGAGTTTGCCCTTTGAGGACTGCCAGATCGGCTTTTCTCAAATTCCGGGCCGAAAATGACCTCAGGGGCAATTTGGTCATTTTCACTCTAACAGAAAATCGGGACGTTACAAAATACAAAAAAAAGCACTTCACCCCAAGTGAAGCTCACCAACTGACAACTTTACTGCTGGGGAGGAGATAGCTGAGAAGGACCCGCAACAGCTAACGTATCTGAAATAGAAAAGGGAGAGGGGTGAGTTTCATCTAAAACTCAGTGAATAGGTCCTCACCCATAACCCCCTCATGTGACAACAATAAGGATATATATATATAAATCTATATAAAAACATCCAGCTGATTAATGCATTAACTCTGATCATATTTGAATATATAATATCATAAAGGAAATAAAATTAGAAATTCTCTGGTAATGCATAAATAATAGAAATCTATTAGAGAAACAAGAATATCTGGTTATGCCTCGCATAACAAAATATAATTTCTCTGGTTATACATGTCAACCATGACATAACAATTTCTCTAAACTCTGGCATCCCTCTAGGATCCAAATTGAACACCTAACTAGGTTCCATTCTTTACTCTGTGAGATTGTCCTTTTGGATAACTTGGTACCAAGGTTAATGATCAGGTTCAGTCGTTAACTCACTGTTTATTTCTCTATAGTTATCGCCTGGTCTCTAGTTTATAAAATATGTTATTTTCTCTAAATCTCTACTCTAGGCTTTTCGCTAGTAATTAAACTCCATAATACATAATTACGTTTATTTTAGAAGCATTGGAGAAAATTTATAAAGTCTCTAAATCAAATCACGATCATATTCTAGCTCTTTGATAAAATCATTTTATCAATAATGGTCCCATGAGTTTATATTAAAATAAATATTTCATGCTCGCGTTGAAAATCATCTCTTCTAATAATTTTGATAACCAATCATAAACTCAAATCTCTTAAGTTATTATCTAAAATCAGGAAAATCATGTTATGATTTAAAGAAATTAACTCTAATGACCAATATAAGGGCCATAGGATTTGAACCCACTCACCCGGAGGGGAGGGAGAGGTGATGTCAACTCTAACTGAGCTCCGAGAAGCAGGGGAAGGCACCACGTCGACTAAAATAATCAATAAACTCAATATTAAAATTTATCAACACCTAAATAACTCTAATCTAGCCCTAACAATATTGGGGAAGCACCCCCACTTGACAAAAAGAGAGAAATAAAAATGTCCATTTCGAGAATGTGTAAGAATGGAAAAAATGGAGACAAGATCTTATAACATATACCCACCTTGATGATTTATGGGAGCTAGGTTGGAATGGGGTTCAAGAAAAATGAGAGAAAAATGAGAGGGGAAGGTTTTTGGTTCAAAGGAAATGGAAGGAAAATGAGGGAGGAAGGGTTTTAACCCCTCCGTTCACGTTTTTAGAGTGGGTTACTGTGCACTTAAGGCCTCAGCTGTGACAAACTTAACATAGCTATGGAATTACATTCCCAACTGTGGAAACCTATTCCCAGTTGTGGAATTACATTCCCAGCTGTGGAAACTCATGCTCAGCTGTGGGAACTCATTCCTAGCTATGAGAACTCATTCTCAGCTGTGAGAACTCATTCCCAGCTGTGAGAACTCATTCCTAGCTGTGAGAACTCTTTATGATAACAACTCTTGTTGTCATTGAATATTTTGCTATCATTTTAGCTTCACCAACACTTATACTACTTCTATGGAATTTCCTAACCATGGACAGCAAGCTCTCTAGCCGTGGATAGCACATTAGCTAGTCATGGACAGCAAATTAGCCAACCGTGGACAGCAAATTAGCCAGCCATGGACAGCAAAGGAATTCCAGCCGTGGGCAGCAACAATTTTACTGCCATGGTAACAACTTATATCAGTAACATTTTGCTGATATATCAGCAGACCTGTTGCTGTCATGGTTATTTATGTAACACCCTCCCAAGTACAACACCATCCTTAAGTTATGAAATCGTACTCAAGAGTTGTTACGTATTAACTAGCAGACCTTTCTTAAATAACTATAGCAAATTCGATGGGTTCATGTAATAAATAGCGCAATTCAATTTAAATACATAACAAAGATACAAACTTTTATTTCATATAAAGTCAATTACATAAGGAAGCTCTACAATGAGCTTTAATACATATACAATCTCTATTACATTTACATACACATGACTCCAACTAAATACAGTGAACTAACATATCAACTACTGTGATCTCGAGTTCCTCCATTCAGTAGTCCCGTAGTTCTTAGATCAACCTGGAGACGACACGGGAACACAAAAACATAGGGATGAGAATTATACAATTCTCAGTAGGGCAATTCCCCAATTACACAATCATACTATCATCGTCATCGTCCCAGCCACCTCGGTTTATTAAGAAAAAGTGATTATGCATTTCATAACAATAGTTCAATTTTAGAGTTCCAAATCATACTTCCGAAGTGGGTAGTTTTTAATGATCAATCACTGAATACACATATATAATAAGACTCAAGAACATAGTAGATAATCCTAATCAAACATTTAAATATGGCATGTTTATGCATATGATTACTATAATGAACTTATCTCAAAGGAACCTGCCCTTACTTGTGACCACAGAACTCAACTTGTGTATTTTTCTCTTTTCATTGACATAGGAAAGACTTAATTCATATCATATTGCAAAACTCAATTCATTGCAAAACTCAATTTAGTGCGTCATTGACATAGGAAAGACTTAGTTTATACCCAACGGGTATCTGCCGTGGACAACTCCACAATAGATAATTTATACCAAAAGGTATTTGCTGTGGACAACGCCACAATGGGAAATAGACTGCTTATCAGGACTGAGCTCATTCCTATACGTGATCATTGGACTTCATTTTATTCCATTTCCGAATCACACACAGTTCTATTCCTAGCCGATACGTCTACCGACTCAATATCTCGGGGGAAGTTCCTCTTTTTGCCTTCCCCTCAATTACACCTAAGTCTTGTTTCTGTTTCCTCCTATGTCACAACATGCACACTAGGGAAGTTCCTCTTTTTGCCTTCCCTTCAATCCAACTTAAGCCTTGTTTCTGTTTTCTCCTATGTCAGAACATGCACGAGTGAAATTTATACATTCTCTTTTCTCATATAGTAACACCATGTGCTTTCTTCTTTTCAAATGCATGCATAAGCCATATATAGGCATTCAATCATAAGAAATTCTTATTTGTGCTTTGTAAATCAATCTTTAAATTATCTAGCATGCATACATATTCATCATAGTTAATCAAGAATCATTATATCACTAAATCAATACTTGAGTTCATTTCAGCACAATTACAGCATGTTGGCAGAATTCATGCCTAAAGAGTAAAATTCATTATGCATATCAAAAATCCATTACCAGGGCTATAAAAATTAACCAAGACACCTAAACGTGTGCACAAGGCCCTGTAAAAATTTCATAGGAAGAAGAGTCCTCTAACTCTGTCAACAAATTCTACAAATTTGGTGGTCATAGACCACTTAACCTTAGCTCAATGCCAGAATTAACTAATTTTTAACCACAGAAAATGAATGAATCACTTCAGGATAAAAATCATGGCTAAACTTCAATATGTTTCCAGCACTCTGTAAAAATTTCAAAGGATAATTCCATCATTTGCTATGATAATAAAATTAGACAATTTCCCAGCTTCAGATTCAACTTTCCAGGCAGCATGCTTACAATTTCAGTTCTTGAATTTTTTGAAGCATTAGGAGTAAAAAACAGAGCTCACGAAAATTATTTCCACTAGCCTAGGATGTTAGCTTCTACATATAATTTTTATAGCTCATGAAAATACCTGAAATCACACCATAAAATTCGTGTACAGTTGCTGCCTATCAAAGGACCGAAATTCCAACAAACCAATTCAAAAACTCTTTTGGTAAAAATGATTTTTCCACAACGCCAAACACTCCACCAAAATTAATACATCAATATCAACATATTATCAACCAATATAACTAAAAATTTCGGACTAAAACACATCAAAATTCTCAGAATAAATTTTGAAAGAAAAAGACCAAAGAAAACCCTACTTTTTGGAGATTTGGGGCTCCTAGCTTCAAAGGATGTTCCAATTGACTTCTCTTCACTTCAAGGCCACCAAATCAACATCAAACCCTCCTTAGACAGCCAGCTAATGTGGTATTAATTTGAGAAATTGTGAGGAAATGAAATTCCAATCGGTTAGTTTGATTGATTATGAGGAGTAGAACAAGTTTTGTAAAGGAAGCTTGGTGTTTTAGTAACTTTAGGCTAGGGTTTGTGGAGCTTGAAGCTTGTTAATGGAGGTTTGAGAGGAAGAAAAATGGAGGAGGTGTTCTTGGATAGGTCTGGACGAAAATGATGATCATGGGGTGATAAGGTTGCTTAACTTATCTTTATCTAGGTTAGGTTTAGGCATTTATGTAGTCAAAGTGTTAATTTTTCCTTTTTGAAACTAAATAATGAAATGGATGGCTATGATTTGGTTTGGAAGTCAAAGAATGAATCTTGGCCATCCACTTAGCTTACGATAAGTGGCTCACCTTTACTTGGCCACCAAGTAGCTTTTACAGTGTTAAAAATCGCACACCAAAATTTTATCGAACGGGTAAAACAGTGTATCCGGGAATCAACCATTACCCGAAAATTTATTCTAGGTATGAAATCTTTATTCCTACCCATTTCTAACCTTAATCCTATAATTTCTCACTTACGGGTATCTCCGGGCCCTAATTCTAGGGTTTCAAATTTGTCGAGGCTTAGTGTCCATAAAATACTATTTATTTTTTTTTTTTACAGATTTGTTGGATTGTCCTGATCATTTCTATATTCATTGGATTTTTGAAATTATAACTAGAAAAGCTCAAATTAATTTTTAAATAATTTTTAGGGTGTTACAATTTACATTTCTTTATTTTAAGTTAAATCGGATTTAACTTTAAAACATAAATGTAAATAAGAAAATACCCTACATTTGAATTCAAGTAAAATATAAAAAAAATAAAACCCCAACCAATCAAAATCTCATTTTTTAGTTTTAGTTCAAATTATGGAATTCCGACGATTTTCTAAACTTGGGGGCTAGAAATAAAACATCTAAAGGTTTCCTAAAATTCATTAAAAATTACACTTCAATTCATATCCCTCTAGAGAGTAGTTATCGGGACTTTTGATGCCCAAGAAAGTGACTCTAACATATAACCCTCCAAGGAGGCGTAGGGCTCCAGACTTAGCAAAAACTCGGACCCGGTAACATGGGTGGGTCCCAGGGGACCCTAGGGCCATACAGAACTTATCTAATGACACGTGTCCACCAGGTATTACAGAGTAGAAGAGACTACAGATCCATATTTCTCTATTGATTATCTTCGTGATAGGTCAATCTTTCTTTTGATTTAACATATCAAATATATTTAGAAGAGCTTTTTAAAAAATTTGCATAAGCATTCATATACAAATGGTTCTAGGCACTCTTCTTTCCTTGAAAGATCTGAAGATTTCATAGTTACATCAATGGTAAAGCCTTTCTTGTGGTTCTTAAATAGCTTACGTCAAAATCTCAAAGGGAAGATTAAACTCAAAAAGTTTGGATAGAAAGTTGACATCATAAGTTGCATAAAGGCAACCAGTTAGGTGTGAACATCACATAACATCAAGGAAACGAAAAAGGCTAAAAGGAGGTTAGAAAGTAAACCCTTCATAAAGTGATTCAAAGAGTCAGAAATTACTTATTCTGAGTAAAAGTCAAAAGAGTGGGAAAAAACTTCCATGAAATACTATTTTCTCTCTCCCACGTTGCCTCATCCTCGAATAATCATATCAAGTCTCTTTATAACCTCTACTTTTCACTTGAGTCTCCTCATCTTTTCATTCTTTCACATGTTTTTTTTTTCTTACAATTACATACCTTACCAAAAAAAAAACTGCTTATCGATCACTAAAGCCTCTCACTTCTCCGCAAACTGTTCATCTTTCTTCATCTCTCGAACCCCTCAAGATTCAATATTTCTTCATCCTTTCTTCATTCAAAATGACTGAAAGCAAGAAACATGCTTCTTCTGCTGAAGAAAGAACCTCCTTTCACATGTACGAGGATCCACATATGCAGGATCATTTCGAAAGGAATTTTGCCTCAAGAAAAATGGCTTCAAGAAAAACCTTAGGAAGAGATCTTCTTGAAGAACTATCCATTCTTAAGGAAGTTTTCTCATTTCAAAAGTAGGAAGAATATCTGAAGATAAATGAATGAGTTTATCCAAGATTAGTTACCGCCTTCTATTATTAACTAGAAGGAAATTCAGCATCTTCCTTGAATACTATAATAAGAGATTGTGCCATCAAGATCACTTCTTCAAGATTATCCAAAATCATCAAAGCTTCCAATGAAGGAGTCATCTACAGTTTAACTCTTGGTTGGGCTTCCTTGGGAATCAATAAAGAAGATGTTTCAAGGTAATTAACTGATTCTACTCTTTATAAGCCAAATGAAATATCCACTACCATGCTAAGTGCTAGGGCTAGGAAAGTATATACAATAGCATAGTTCTCTATTCTACCTCGTATAGGAAGCACAGACGCAATAATAGGCATAGATTGGATGCTCCTGTATTGTCTTATGGCAAAGAGGAAGATAAATCTGCTTAGACTTGTCTTGGACTATATGTTAAATGCTACTACAAAAGAAAAGAGAAGAACTGCCAGTGTTCCATACAGCATGCTACTGACAACACTTTTCCAGAAGATGAAGTTGTCTCTTATCACTGAAAAATATGTATATCTAGAAGGGACAGTATTCACCCACTCTTCTTTTAGAACTTCAAGAAAAAGAGCAAGTGCTCCAACTTCTGAGCTAACTCGACAAAGTCCTAGGATAAAGGGAAATCTGGTCAAATAAAAGTCTCAAAAAGAAAAAGCTAAGGGAAAAAGGAAGATAATCCTTCTAGAAAGTGAGACTGAGAACTCAAGGGAAAAGGTATTGGGTCAGGTTCTCCGCACAAATGAAAGACGAACCAAAAGAAAGCAAGAATTAGAGGCTCAAGAAATTCAAACAATAGCCAAACTAGTAAAAATCATCAGTAGAAAAGACATTTGGCTCAAGTGCAAGAAAATACCCATTCTTAAGTCCAAAATCTCCATTCTGCAGAAAGAAGCCAAGAAGTATGAAGAAGCAGGATATCAAGTCATTCTAAATTATTCTGAAGATGAAGAAGAACAAACTGAAATATCATCATCTAAAGAAGAAAAAGAAGAAAGCATGGTAAGAAATGAAAAGGCTAGGATAAGTTAAATGGTCAAATCTGAACTTGCTGCTGAGACCTCCATCACTAGACCAATAATTGAGGAGCCAAACGAATAGTGTCTCAAAACTGAAACTGTTGTTGTTCTTGCAGCACCTCAACCTCCTCCTTCCATTCACATTGTCCAAATGGAAGAAGAATAAGATAGAACATAAGAAGCTGGTCCTCCTCTAGGTGATGAAGACACTAGTCTTGCTTTGGCCTAAAAAGCTGAAACCATTGCTACTCCTTCTGTTAATCTCACTTCTTCTCCTGCTATCAATGCACCTCCTCTAACACCCCCTACAGATGCACAAAATGACAATCAAGATGAATCACCCCAGACTGAGGATACTATACCTCTTAATATACCTGACCCTTCTCCTAAAGCCACTCAAACATCAACTCCCATCAACTTGCCCCCTCCAACCTAAGATGAGCCTTTGCCCAAACTATTAGTTTAATTAAATTATCTTGAGGCATATAAGGGAGATTGCCTCTAGACAAGATAGACTTGATGCTACAATCATAGAGCAAAGAGCACAGCTCAGGCAAAGTGAAGAACTACAACTCCGAATTCTTCAGACAAATTAAGAAATCTTACAAGAGCTGAGACGAAGAAGCTAAAGAGATCACTTTGATTTCTCCTCTATATGGTTCCTTTTGATGATGACAAAAGAAGGAGAAGAGGAAAGTTGAAGAAAATCTGTGTAGACATTCAGGGGGAGTCATTGTCCAGACATTTAGGGGGAGTCACTGTGTAGACATTAAGAGGGAGTCATGTTGAGGGGGAGCCCAAAATGTTTTTTGTGCATACTGTGTAATTTCATTTTTTTTTTAACATGGTTATGATATTTTGAACAAGATCGTAAATGCAGTACTTATTATACTTCATGTCTATGACTAGCTTAGTTTCTTTTTATACTCTATTACATAAATGCCTTATCCATCATGTTCATACTTATGCTTATGTCTATGCTTGCTTGTTTACACATCCATCTTTAACACTGAGTGATATTTGTTTAAGCCATAGTACATAATCAATGCCTATATTATTTTGCTTAGCTAATCATATAGAATGACTAAAAATGTGTGACTCAATTGCGTATTCTCTGTCTTGCCTAATCATCAACACGCAAATATAGTTAGTTCACATACATATCCATGATTACTTATAGCTTTAATTCATCTGAGCATCGTTGATATGTATGATAAGCTTAATATGGTATCAACACATCATTATCTACTATTCACTTGAGATGTGCTTAAAATGCTCTACTTAATCTGTTCAAAATTTATTATGTATATCATGTTTCTGGCGGTCTTCAAAAACCTATCCTCTCCATCCCTTAACATAACTAAGATCAATTAAGGAGAATTAAAATCTTTCTCAAGTGTGTTATGCTTACACTGCAAATTATGTGTTACAGTGTAATCATAATTAAATTAGTAAGCGAACTGACATAGAAAACATGAGCAATATGTTATATTCTAAGTAAATATGTATCAGTTGACAAAATCCTATTTTGAAAAAGAATTTCAAAAGTCATTTCATTCTCTGATACTCATAAAGTTTACTAGCTCACAAAAGTAAGCTCACAAGAATGTAATGTTCTAATAATATGGGGATGAATTCTTGTTTGAGCTTTAAAAACCTCATATTGAAATTCTTCAATATCATTAAACATCAAGGTTTCTCTGAGCATTAAAAACTTTATTCGTATCTCTTTTCTCCAATCATGCTAAAAAAAGCTTTTTTTTTATCATATATATATATATATATATCATTGAGCATCATTTTTCCTGTTTAAAAAAGGGGGGAGAGCATAGGAAAAGATAGTGCTGAATAAGATTCTCTATCAAAAAATAGTATCCCAAGTATTACTTGTTTATTTATTCAAGCATACTTAAATATTAGAAAGTTATTTTATGACTAAAATCAGGCTGATTGGAAAATTGGACTAAAATGATGACATCTACTTAAGTATCTTTGTGATACAAATTAAAGAAGTTCTTTGATTAAATCAAAAGCATATCATCATGAACCAAATAGCTTTGATTTGAGTTAACTTAAGGCTTCAAAATTTTCTTAAACATATCTTGTAATGCCTTAAGAAAAGGACTTACTAAGATTTAAGAATCATGATCGTTGAAAGAAATTATAATTCACTGTATTTATATTATGTCTTATTTCTTTAAACTTCTCTTCAAAAGATTTTCTTCAAACCGGTTTGTCATCATCAAAAAAAGGGACATTGTAAACTCCAGAAGCCTGCAGAAAGTATAAGCTTAAATGTTTTCATTGACAACAAAGTCAATTTAAAGAAAATACTTTAAAGAATGACTAACAGCTACCTTGAGTTTCTTGACAAAACATAACAGGTTAATCCAGTTTGTATCTCAAGGACTTAAAGCAAGATTAATATTTCAATTTGCATGTGTAAACGTGTTTTATCACATGGAAGAGATTAAGCTAAATATAAAGTGAATATTATGTCAAGTAAAGAACATGTATAAAGATTAAAGCATAATACAGACTTAAAGTAAGAATAATGTCTCACTTTACATGCACAAGCATGATTTATCTCATGGGAAGAGATTAAGCTGAAAAGAAAGTGAATGTTATTTCAAGCAAAGAATGTATTCATCTTTATGGACCAAAGGCATAGAAGCTGACTTGAATCAGGAATAATTTCACTACATATGAGAAATCATGTTTATCTCAAGAGAAGAGATCAAGCTTAAAAAGGTGAATATTATCTCATGGAAAAAAAGTGTAAATGCCTGAGGACTGAAGCAGTTCAAGCCAGAGATTAAGAAACTAAGGACAAGAACTTCAAAAAGTAGCATGGGACATTAGAAAGTACACCTAAGATGAAGAAATCAATTCATGTCCAAAAGCAACGTGTTACTCAGTCATCAAACAATACAATCGCAAAGAAATCATCATCAAACAATCAAGATTGAAGACTGGAAGATTGAAGAAAAATTAAAGAGATTGATTGCACAGTCAGAAACTTTACTGTGCAACACAGAATGCTAAGGAAAATGGAGGGAAAATTCGAATTTCAAAATTCAAATCTTGAATCAGACCCAATGTTATAACCGGTACATCATCTCTTCTGCCTAATTGATTCATGATCATATCTTCTAGAAGGAGGAGTTCAGAAACCATGGTCAGAAAGTAATGAGGACATCAGAAACCTCTATAATACAACAGCTTCTGCAACCGATGTGATAAGTCTACCAGCCTACTTCTCTAGAGTAGCGTTCCAAGACACAACTGATGATCTACATGTGTCACTTGGAGATCTGATCAAAGGCAACGGTCATAAAGATGAACCTGTATAAATAGAGATGCCATACATAAATACAGATGAGAGCGTTAAAGGTATAATAGCATATATGCTGGAAAAATCTCTCCACACTTCCTGTGCTGTTCATCATATTATGTAATCAATCATCTTGGAGTGTAAAAATCTTTTTTTCTTATTCTGTAACGATTTATATGCTTTTCTCATGAAGTGATATAAGAAAGGAGTCACTCATGTTTCTCAGGTCTGTATTAGCAAATATGCTTAAGGAAACATGAGTGTAGGTTAGTTTGAGTGGCAACCCAAACACTTAACCTCTATAACCTTAACCCGGTAGTAATCAGCGTGAGACATAGCTTGGAGAGGCTAAGGTAAAACTACTTGCAACGGGATAGCAAAGGTATTTGCTTATCACGGTTCAGCTTGGAGAGACTGGGTCAAGACTACTTACAACATGGCAGTATAAGTGTTTACAGGTCACAGTTCAGCTTGGAGAAGCTAGTTCAGAGTTAATCAATTCAGCTTGGAGAAGTTGGTACAGAAATACTCAGTTAAGTTGTAGTTAGAGTTGGCCACTGCAAGTTAAAGCTTAGGAAGACTATTGTAAAGACTATCCATTTACTTTCTCAGGTTAAGAAAGTTGTTGTTTAATGAAATCCTAACATGTGTTGACTACTGGACGTAGGTATAACGCCTTGATTTTTCTGTTTGAGCAAAAATGACCAAAATGCCGCTGAGGTCATTTTTTGTCCAGAATTCGAGAAAAGCTTACCCGGCAGTCCTCAAAGGGCCAACTCAATGTTTGAAGGGGATTAGATGGCTTTTGAATGGTTTTGGGAGTTAAAATCTCATTTTCTGAGATTTCAGGTCAAAATGACCAAACTACCCCTATAGCGTTTCTACGCGGGTATGAGTGTCGCTTGAGCTCGAAACTTCTCCAGATGGTTTTAAATTATGTTCTCATGTATTTTGTAACATCTGTTTAAGTCCCGGTGGTCCCAGGCAGTTTTGTACAAAATTACAATTTTGCCCCTAAGCATAGTATTTTTAAGCTTAATTGCGTGATTAAGCAAACCTAAGCAATATTAGGCTCTAATCGAAAATTAATTAATTTCCATAATTAATGTAGAGTCAAAATAATTTATTAAAGTTAATTAGAATATAAGATTGCTTAGATTAAACCTAAATCTCTTTTTAAATTCAAGATTCCTAGTCATGGAATCTTGAATAGTGTTATCTCTCTCCAATTCCTTAAATTAAGGAATTGTGTCTACATTTGTTTATGCATAAAAATGAGTTTAAATTCCTCTAATAATGTATGAGCACTCCTTAATCATGTCTTGAAATCTCTAATCACTTTCGTAGTTACCTAAACACTTAGCAATTCCTAATCTTAAACCTAATCTAAGATACACCTAATTACATCATTAAACCATAATTAAACAAAAGAAATCTCTCCTCCCTCCCTCATAAACCACACAGCCACTCCTCCTCCCTCATTTTCCACATGTTAAATTTATTTACACACAATAGCCATGCTTCACCATACTTTGAGCCATGCTTGAACCCATACTCACCATACTTCACACCATGCCTTTGAATGACTAAATGAAGAAGATATTTTCTCTTCCCAAAGCCATGAAAGGCTACGGCCAGCCTTCCCCCTCGATTCATCTTCATTGTTTTATTTTTCTATAAATACATTTGGAAAGGAACTTGAAAGAACCTTTAGATCAATTGCCAAGTTTTAGTTTCAAGAGCATTCTTGCTATTTTCTCTCATTTTCTCTCAAAGTTCCAAGAGCTTTCTTCTTCATCTTCTTCATCTTTTCTTTGAGCCACCATATCGCCACCTCAAAACACTACCCTCACCACCTTGGATCATCATCTAAACACCTAAGCTCTCACCCATAAACACAAGCTCACACAAAAACCCATCCTTTCCTTTTCTTTCTCTCTTGGCTGAAACCACCTCCTAGCTTTAGGAGAACATTTTCCTTTCATCCTCACCTCAAGACCAAGATTTCATCTTTAATACTTGATAGGGAGTTGTTCTAAAATATTTCTTACTCTCAAATATGTTTTGTTCTTGAAGAAAAATGTTGTTCCTATGAGCTTCTCTTGGTTTTCCTTTTCGGTTTTGCTTTATTATTTCCTTTTCATTTTCGGCCTTCAAGGCCTTGTTTACTCCTCATGATAACTTGATGATAAGTGTCTCTAGATAATGGCCTTGTGTTCATCTCAATCAGACATCTAAAGCTTGAATTTTTCTTTCTTCAAGTTTAACTTAAGTTACTTAGCTCACTAATGATTTCAACTTAAGAAAATAATTATAAGGATTTCAAAAAGCCCAAGGCCTACCCTTGTCAACCTTAAAGTTGGCCGGCACGTGAGGGTTTTGGGTACATAATAAAGAATATGGTGTAATTTCCTTTGCTTTATGGTTTCGGTTTCTTCATTTCCTTTCCTTTAAAAAGTTTTGTTTGCTTTAAATTCATTTCCTTGAGCTTGATGATAATGTTTAAAGAACCATGAGGTTTCTTTGAAACCTTGGTTTTTTTAGAACTCTAGAGCTTACTTTATCTTGGTAATATTGAGTTTCGGATTGAGATATTGATTCTTCAAAAGTCTTGTATGAGCTCTAATGATATATAAAAATGGACTAGAATTCATGTTTAAATTTATGCATTGCATAGGATATTTACTTTTCTATGTCATTACTAAGCTCCCAAGAATAAAGAAATGAACTTGCATTATCGTGTTTAATTTCAAGCTTTGTATTCCATATTTACTTTTCAAGTCGTCACCTAATCTTAAAGATAAAAATGAGTTGCATCTCATCTTTATTTTATGTCCTCACTTTACTTTTCTAATGAAGATAAAATGCAGTGCATAGCATGTTTATATTTTTGTTATCACCTAAAAATATTAGAGCTCAAAGACTTGTCCCTCATTATCTCAAGTAAAGTTTGGAAATTAAAATGTTTTATGACTATGAATTTGGCCCTCGTTATTCTTTATGAGTTACATGTGTGCTTGCGCACGTTTAAGTTATACGCGGCTCTCACTTTGCTTTTATATTTCAAAAAAAAAAATTACCCGTATTTTCTGCTAAGTATTTTAAAGAAAGACTTATAAAGAATGGAACTAAGAAGTAATAAACTAATGGTTAACCTAAATATGTTCTAGGAGTATTGGGTTAAAAATTAGGATGTTACAGTAGGCAAGTTAGCCGAACCATTATAAAAATACATGTGTTCATCTTTCTCTTTCCTAACCTTTTATTTTCATGTTATGCACCTTAAGTTAACTATTAATCAAGTATTGTTAAAATGCACAACTATTATTAAGCTTCAGAAACATTCTTTCTGAAACATCTAACCACTATTTCACTACACTTCAAGCTTCATGCTTGATAGTATGTTCTATGTCGAATGTTTCAGATTTAAAATGAAGACTTCATAAAGCATGATTCAACCCCCCTTCTCATACACACTTTTACCAACATCAATTTCTTTATAACATTTTAACAAATGTCCATATCAGAAACTAAACCACTTATCAACAAACACTAAACTTACCAGCATTTTAAAAATAACGAATCCGCCAAATTGCCTTACTTATCAACTGAAGTTGTACACATGTACAAGTCATTTCAACTAGTTAAATGTCTTAGAAATAGTTTTCTAATGCATTTTTCTGAAAGCAGCAGCTCTTGAACATTGAATTTTGTTGCCCTTCTTATCACTAAAAAATAGAAATCTTTTGCTATGACCATTAGATTTTCTCACAGGGGAGTAATAATGCAATCAGAAATGCTTTAAGACACTTCCACATGGGATTATCACAAACTGAACCTCTTACAAGCATAACACCAAACTTATCAACATATTGTGAAAAACTTATTAGCTAAAGTGTCTTGCTTACTAGTTGAAGTAGTACCATTGTGCAAGTCATTCTAAAATTCAAACATTCAAGGGCTACTACCCTTACAATGCATTAGAAAACTATTTCCAAAGCATTTGACTAGTTGGAATGAGTTTTACATGTGTATTATTTTAGTTGGTATGTAAGATGCTATAGCTGATAAGTTTTTCGTAATGTGCTGGTAAGTTTGGTGTTATGCTTGTAAGAGATTTAGTTTTTGATAAAGATATTTACTTTGCATGTGAATGCACACTAATACTATATGAAAGCATGTCGCAGCATCTCTAACTGCATTATTACTCTGTTGTGAGAAGCTATTAGTCATAGAAAATGATTTCAATTTGTTAGTAATAGAAAGGGCAACAAAATTTAAAATTTAGGGGTTGTTATCCCCAAAATGCATTAAGGAACTATTTCCAAGGTATTTGACAAGTTGGAATGAATTTTACATAGGAACTACTTCAACTGGTTAGTAAAACACTCTAGCTAATAAGTTTTTCATAGTATACTAGTAAGTTTGCTATTATGCTTTTAAGAAGTACCATTTCTGATCAAGACATTTACTTTGCATGTGAATGAACACTAATCCTATGTGAAGTGTATTGAAACAATTCTAACTGCATTATCACTCGCTTATGAGAAAATCTCTTAGGCATAGAAGAATCTAATTTGCCAAAAAAATTTCCTAAATCAAATTGATTTTTGTCTAAATTTGGGATGACATTTGCAATTATATCAAATTGTTGTCAAAAAAATATTGGATCAAAATGGTTATTTACTAAAAGAAAATAATGAGCAATCGATACAACTATCATAGCATAAATAAATCCAAGTAGTTTATTTAATGTGGGAACAACAAGCAGTTATGTTCCCTTAAAGTAATTCTCTCATCATCTCAAATCCTATTTATTTTTTTCCCATAAATTTAGCACCCAAATCTAATGTACAGGCGAAATATAAATACAAACCATGAATAACTAAGACAAATAGTAAAATATTAACACACAAAATTTCAAACATTGCACTCAATCATTATAGTACAATGAATGTGTGCCTTCCCCTGTCTCACTTTCCATCCCTCACCTTTCTCACTTGACCAAGAGAAACAAAGTGAACCCAATCGTACAAACAATCCTACTTCTCCAAATCACTTGTTCTTCCAATATCTCTCTCTCTCTCTTACCCCCCAAATTGATTAGTTGATGACTGTCTAAGATTGTGCATGTATTATTTACTTGGATTAGGTCACAAATAATATAACATTAATAAATAGGAAAAGCACCTCTTCTCTTTCTGCTCCATATCCATCACAAGTGCTTGAGAAGGAGAGGGTGGTTGAGAGGGAGACTAAACTTAAAAGGGCCTATTGGTGGTTTAACAGAGAGAGTGTAAGAAGAAAGAAATTTAGAGAGAGAAGGTGAAATGAAATTTTGAAGAATGGAAAAGTGTTTTACAGTGTTTCTTATCTCATAATGCATCCACAATTCCTTTTTATCCTTTTCATCAATACTACATGCGATGAACAAATGTTGTGGAGAAATATTGTGAATGTAACATTTCTCTAAAAGGAAGCTTTCTCAAATGAGAAATGATACAGGAACAACAATTTCTCACAATATTTGCACACATTTGAAAGAAGACAAACAACATTATGGGCCTAAGGAAGGAAAATGAATGGCTACACCAATGGAGCGTTAGAAAAGAGCTCATCATAGAAGTATCCTAAAATTAAATTTCACTCTCCCTCTCTCTGTCTCATTTCATTCCCCCTCCTCTTCCCTGTAATCACACCTCTCCCCCTTCTTTTCCCTATAACTGCTACTACGACCATTTTTTCTTCTTCTTGACCCAACCTACCTTTGTTCCTAAATTCACTTATTGGGGCCAAAGTATGAGAGATGAATGGCAGTAACATCCAAATAAACAATAATGACGATTGGAGCCATCACTTTTACAATGAATGCCATAGTACAATAGTCAAATTGTCAATGAAATGAAAATGAAATAAAAGAAAAATGGAAAATTACATCTCAGTCTCCCTTGTGCCATTTGACGCTAGTGTTCAAGCCTTTTTTTTCTTTCTCTTGTATATCCTTTTCTATAGTGAAAACTGCCAGTAAAAAAGTACACCAGAAGAGGGGGTTGAATCTTGCTTTACTACTTTCTTCGAATCTGAAACATTTAATAAAAATACTATCAAGCTTTTAGCTTATAGTGCAATGAAATCACAGTTAGTTTCAGAAATTGGATATCTGAATTATTTTACTAATGACATAGCTTTAATAGTATTTCATTATAATTAAAATAAAGCGTACAACATAAAAAAGAAAAAAGAGATCAAGGAGAAGAAAGGATGACACAAGTATTTTGATATTGGTTCGACCAAACCTGCTTACATCCAATACTCAACACATGTTGAGATTCCACTAACAAGAACTTTCTCAACCTAAGAAAGTAAACTAGATAGTCTTCACACTAGCCTTCCCAAGCTCTCAACAGTGAACAATAGACAACCCCTACTGTCACTACACGAGTAGTTCTGTACTAGCATCTCCAAGCTGTGTAACATCCTAATTTTTAACCCAATACTCCTAGAACATATTTAGGTTAACCATTAGTTTATTACTCTTTAGTTTCATTCTTTCTTTAAAATACTTAGCAGAAAATATAGGAAGATTTTTTTTTAAACATAATGGTAAAGTAAGAGCCGTGCATATCGTAAATGAGCATCATCACAGTCTCCTCGCTCCCCTCTCTCATGAATGGGGGAGTGGGGGTAGAGCTCTCACTGTACAGGTGGGTCAGTGGGTCCTCTGAAGGGTCCACCTCCAAAGATGTGAATGGGGCACATAGTCGGGGAAGTCACGTACAGCCTATGCAGTAGTATGTGTGTGGAGGATCCTCTCATTGCGTGTCCGAGCGCGCTCAAAAACCATGTCGTCGCCATAGGGGGACGTCAGGGAGAATTGGTAGTTGGGTACTGGGTGTACGAAGGGATGTCCTACGAACATGAAAACTCTAACAGCACATCGTCTCTCAAAATGGTATGACCGGTGCTTAGGGTCATAGTGAACCTCCCAAGTAGGGGTGTCGATGAACAGTACGAAGGTCGCAGAGTGAACAACGTCTAGGGAGTGAGAATCTTACTACAGAATCTCAGTGGGGAACCTCCTATGTAAGTGACATTGTCACATCCTCGGGAACCTTGGGTTTATTGTAAAAAGGTGAGCATGCTTATAGTTCATTTTTTTTTAGGTTATTAAACATAATTATCCAAGGTTCGTTCATTTTAGAATGAATCTTAATGTCATGTATGCAACATAGCAAAGCATGAATGCATGATAAAACATTATGCAAGTAAACTAATAAAACACAACATCAAGAAACATATAAGTGGTCTAAAGTGGCATATAATCTTTCATGTGAAACTTTTCTCTTTTCCCAATAGTGTGACATCAAAACATCATACTTAGCATCATGGGGACCACCCTAAAACATCACTAGGTTATGAGCTCATACCTTAACTAGTCGTCACTAGCTCTTACTTATCCTATGATAAGCGTAAACATAATAATCCCGACTTCTAGAGTACGGGCTAGGGGGCATAAGGATCACCTATCATAACCTTTAATTCGGGGAGTCCATATGAATATTTCCTTCTTTGAAATGCTCTACTGGCATCTAGTGCACAGTGAATAGTCTGCTTTGGTAAGCTCGATGTCAATACCCTCACGGATTTGCCTCCTCCTCACCGGAGCAGGAGAAATGCACCTCAATACTATGTCACATTAAAATCTCATTAAACCGGTGTCACCCAGGACGCATCTCATGAAGTTTTTCAAAAACATTCTCAAGTCCTCAAATTTGATGGAAATTCAGCAGCATAATTGTTGTATACTGAATTTCTTTCAAATTTGCTTTATGCCACAAGAACTCATAGTGCATGAACTTTCATATTCAATTCCACATTTCAGAATAAATCACTAAAGTCAGATAAACAGTTTCATCATAGCACATACATCACACATCATCATAACATCAAAATAATAAGATCACAGCATCATAGATCTTAAGCTTAAAATCTAATTAATATAAAATCCGCTCTTAACCTTGTATACACCTAGCGAACCATTACCAATAATTCTTAATCATTATGATTATGATCAATTCTAATCAGCATAAGGCAGAATCTATATATATATCACAATTACGGGTGTCTAGGAGTCACAACTTTGATCCTTTCTAAATTTCGTCTTCGCCTAAGGTGCTAAAATCAGTTCCTAAACCAATTATGAGGGATTCCTACACATATACACTAATTATAAACCATTATTACTAATTTTAAACATGCTGAAATAGAATCTATAATTTTAGTTTCTAAAGGTTCTAAAACTCACATTTCTAATCCTTTCTAATTAATTATTGTTCCTAACACTCATCAAATAATTTTTCCTTCACTTAAACATAATTTTTACACATTTTAACTCAATAAAACAGCGTCACACAGTGGCCACAATTCCAAGGCAGTGGCCGAATCATATATGGTACATAATCTCATAAATTCACATTTTCAAGTGCATAATGTAACATCTTAATTTTTAACCCAGTATTCCTAAAACGTATTTAAGTTAATCATTAGTTATTACTTCTTAGTCTCATTCTTTCTTTAAAATACTTAGCGGAAAATACAGGTAAAATTTTTTTTTTTGAAATATAAAAGAAAAGTGAGAGCCGCATATAACGTAAACATGCGCTAACATACATTGCAACTTGTAAGGAATAAAGCACAAATTAGAAAAGTATATCATCACATTTAACAATCAATAGAACAATAAGGGAAACATCTCATTACTATTATAATAATGCCCACCTAAAGGCGGGACTTAATTTGATATAAGAAGGATACCAATACAATTGAAAGTGAATACATCAGAAATAGAAAGGTACAAGGAAAACATAAGAAACGACACCCATACCCTAGTGCACCTAAGGTGGATAACCTCATGACAAAAGAAGGTTTATCCAAAACTATACATGGTGTATGTGCACTAGTCCTCCCCAAAGACCTCTACTGCTGTGACCCGGGATAAGGAGGGAAGAAACCAATCCACTATCGAAGCTCGGCCGAAGGGGGCACTCGCTATGGCTAAACATGTGCTCCATGATGGGGGCGCATCTTGGCTCTCCTAACCAGCCTCAGCTGCGTAACAGTCTCCTCACTCCCCTCTCTCATAAATCGGGGAGTGGGGGCAAAGCTCTTGCTATACATGTGGGTAGGTGGATCCTCCGAGGGGTCGTCCTCCGAATGCTGAGAGCAGGACATGTAGTCCGGGTAGTCGCGAATGGCCGAACCTACCATGTACGTCCGGAGAATCCTTTCGTTGTGCATCCGGGCATGCAAGAAAACCATATCGTCGCTGTAGGGAGACGTCGGGGATAAGCAATGGCTATGTACAAGGTGTGTGAAGGGGTGTCCCATAAACATGAAGACTCTCTATGTGCAGCACCCCTCAAAATGATATGACCGGTGCTCCAGGTCATAGTGGACCTCCCACGTAGGGGTATCGATGAACAGGACGAACGTCGCCATCGTGATATGAAGATGTGACCGGAAAGAAAGAAAGGAAGAAAATGGAGTGAGAATCTTACTAAAGAATCTCAGTAGAGTATCTCCTATCTTAGGTGACATCGTCAACATCCTTAGGAACCTTGGGTTTAGTATAAAAAGGTGCACATGCATATAAAGTTCTTTATTAGGTTTATAAACATAATTATCCAAGGTTCGTTCCTTTTAGAATGAATCTTAATGTTATGAATGCAACATAGTAAAGCATGAATGCATGACAATACTTTATGCAAGAAGTCAATCAAACATAACATCAAGAAACATATAAGTGGCATAAAGTGGCATATAAACTTTCAAGTGAAACTTTTATCTTTTCTCAACTTTGGACTTTAAGAACTTCATAGTCTAACACCATGGGGCCACCCTAAAAGATCATCTAGGTTATGAGCTCATACCTTAACTAGTTGTCACTAGTTTTTACTTATCCTATGATAAGCGTAAACATAAAATTCCTGACTTCTAGAGTACGGGTTAGGGGGCTTAAGGATCACCTATCATAACCTTTAATTCGGGGAGTCCATAGGAATATTTCCTTCTTTGAAATGCTCTACTAGCATCTAGTGTATAGCGAATTGTCTGCTTTGGTAGGTTGCATCTACTCATACTGTCATGGATTTGCCTCCTCCCCACCGGAGCGGGAGAAGTACGTCTCAGTGCTTCGTCACATTAAAACTCATTTCCTGGGGATGCTCGGCTGAATCGGTGTCACCCAGGACTCATCTCATATGATTTTCAAAAGCATTCTCAAGTCCTTAAATTTGATGAAAATTTGGCAGCATAACTGCTGTATACTGAATTCTTTTCAAATTTGCTTTATGCCACAAGAACTTATGATGCATATTTTTCGTATTCAATTTCTATAATCATGATATGATTACAGTCACATAAACACACTTTATCATAGCACATACATCATCTCATCATAATTAAATAAATAAACTTATTGCATCAAAGAACCTATGGTGTCTTATGCTTTGACCCTTAGGGTCTTAAACTTGAAATCTAAGTTCTTTAACATCTGATTTTAATCTCTTATGCACCTATAGGTTCACAACTAATTATTCTCACAAATCATCATGATCGTAACCTTTTCTAAACCTCATTAGTGCAGAACCTATGTTTTGCAACTTACGGGTACCTAGGAGTCACAACTTTGACCTTTTCTAAGTTCGGTCTTCTCCTAAAGTACCAAGATCAATTCCTAAACCAATTATGAGTAATTCCTGCACATTTACACTAATTATAAACCATATTTACTAATATTAACCATGCTAAAACAGAATCCATAAAATCTCATTTCTAAGGGTTCTAGAAGTCTCATTTTAATTCTTTTCTAGTTACTAACTTATCTTAGCTTTCTCAAATTAATTCTAACATCAAATATACATGAATACACACATTCTAACATCATAAAATCATCATCATACAGTGCACAAAATAAACAAGGCAGAACCGAAATCATTATCATCATATCATGCATAGAACTTCATTTCTAACACACATAAATTGCTAGTTTCTCTTGGAACCTTTTAGACCTTCTAAAACTCATTTGAAACCAATTTATTTTAATAAAATCATATTAAATTAAATAGAGGCAGTAGCTATGTTATTCTACTCATATTTGCGATTTAAAATGTAAAATCATGACATAGCATTCTTGAACTCACTTATGCTTAAGAAAATTCCTTACTCTTAAGCTTTTGGCACTTGTAACTAGATGAAACCTATACTAGGTCCATCCTTGTCATGTAACGCCCCGATTTTCTGATAGAGTGAAAATGATCAAAATGCCCCTGAGGTCATTTTCGGCCCGGAATTTGAGGATAGATGACCCAGCAGTCCTCGAAGGGCAAACTCAATGTTGGAAGGGGATTAGTTGATTTGTGTACCTTTCCAAGATCAAAAATCTCATTTTTCGAGCTTTCGGGTCAAAATGACCAAAATACCCCCGTGGTGTTTGACTCATCTACAAGTGTCGGATGAACCCGAAACTTCTCCAGATGGTTTTAAAAGATGTTTTTATGTATTCTGTGACCTCAGTTTTAGTCCCGGTGGTCCCAGGCAAGCAAAATTATGATTTTACCCCTAGCTTTGTGTTTTCAAGCTTAATCATGTGATTAAGCAAACCTAAGCAATATTAGACTCTAATCGAAAATTAATTAATTTCCATAATTAATCTAGAGTCAAAATAATTTATTAAAGTTGATTAGAACCTAAGAATGCTTAATTTCAACTTAAAACTTTATTTTAAATTCAAGATTCCTAGTCATGGAATCTTGAATAGTGTTTTCTCTCTCCAATTCCCTAAATCATGGAATTGTGTTCTCAATTGTTTATTCTTAAATGGATTTTAAATCCTCTAAATGTGTATGAGCACTCCTTAATCTTGTCATAAAAATTCCTAATCACTTTCTTAGTTACCTAAACTTGTGCTTAATGATTTCTAATCTTGTACCTAAACTAATACACATCTAAAGCTATCATTAACACATAATTACATGGACAAATTTCTTTCCCCCTTGGCTGTTCAGGTCTAGCCGAAATCCATACCCCCATTTTCCATCACATGTGTGAATTTCTACACTCAAAGAACCATGCTTCCACCTCACCATAAACCATGCTTTGAGTCATAAACTCCATACTTTCATCCATGCTTCATAGGACAACTTCTAGAAGATATTTTTCCTCATTTTGCTGTCCCAAAAATCGCCAACTTTTCTTTCCCCTTTGATGAATTATTTCATTCCAAAATATGAAGGAAAATCACTTCAAACATCATGCTTGAACCCATGCTTGAAGCCATACCTCCCATACTTTCAACCTTACTCCTCCATGCTTCAAAATTCAATCTCTCACCTCATGAAACATGAGGCAAGCCCACGGTTTGATCTTTCCCTCCATGAGACTTCATTTGTTTCATTTTTCTATAAATACCTTGCTTACTTGAGCTTGCAAACACTTTAGATCATTTGCAAAGTTTTAGTTTCTAAGCTTCCTTGAGTTCTTTTCTTTTCTCTCAAAGAGTTCTTCTTGTTCATCTTCATCTTCTTCATCCTCTCTTCATATCAGCATCACATAATCACAAACCACCACCTCACAACCTCAAATCACCTCCTAAACACTCAAACACTTAACCTCAAACACTAAACCACCAAGAACATATCTCTTTTCCTTTATCTCCCTCAAGGCCGAAGCTACATCACCACCCTTGGAGGAGTTGCTCTTCTCATTTCTTTTCAAAAGTTCAAGCTTTCATCTTCACCACTTGGTAGGAGTTGCTTTCAAAACTTTGTTTTGCTTGAAAATGTGTTTTTCTCTAGTTTTCTCTTGGTTTCTTTTTGAACCTTCCTTTGGTTTCTTTTTCTTTATTTCGGCCATGAGGCCTTGATGTTAGCATGATGGCTTGATGATGAGTGCCTCTAGAGAATGACCATGTGTTCATCTCCAAGAGACCTCTAAAGCTTGAGTTTTGTTCTTAATCTAGTGAAGTTTTGGTTTTTCTTTCTTTTTCTTTCTCCTATATGTTTCGGCCTTCATAGTTTGCCTTCAAAGGTTTTTGTTAAAAATTTTAAAGTACCTCTATACTTATTTTATATCATGCAAGAATGTTGTTTTGGTTTTTACTCTCTTAAAGTTTCGTTTCTTTTTACTTCTTTGAGCTTGATGATGATGTTCAAGAACCATGTAGTTCCTTTGAGAACTTGGTTCAAGAACTCTAAAGCTCTCTTTGTTGATGAGATAAGTGTTGGGTTATGATGGATTTTAAAACCATGTAAGAGCTCTAGCTAAGATTAAAATGAACCTTGCATTCATGTTTATTCTTATGCTTTGCAGATCATGTTTATTTTCCTTGCTATCACTAAATATCAAGAATAATAAATGAACTTGCATTATCATATTTATATTTCAAGTTTTGCATCATCATGTTTATATTTTCAAGTCCTCACTTAAATACTAAAGATAATAACAAGTTGCATCTCATATTTATTTTATGCTCTCACTTTATTTTCTAATGAAAGATAAAATAAGTGCATAAGCATGTTTAAGTTTATGTCATCATCTAAGAGAACCTAGAGCTCAAAGACTTGCCCATTATTATCTCAAACAAAGGCTTGAAATAATATGTTTCTCAGCTCCTATGATTTCGGCCTTGAGTGGTTTGAGTAGTTTCAAATATTAAAATCTATGTTTCATAATTTTTCTAAGTTCATATGAGTTTAAGAGATCTTTTGAACAAAGTTTTATGATTTTAAAACCTTTATGACCCATTCGAAAATAGCTACTTCCTTGGGAAGCATTTTGATGATTTTAATGAGATAAAAATGTTTACTAATGAGTTTTGAAAGTTTTAAAAAGGTTCCAAGAGAAACTAGCAATTTATATGTCTTGAAAATCAAGTTTCATGTCTTGTTTATTGGAGATGATTTCGGTTCTGCCTTGCTTGCTACGTTCACTGTTTTATGTTATTTTAATGATGTTAATATGAGCATGTTCATGTATAATTGATGCAAAAATTAATATGTGAAAGCTAAGAGAAGTTAGCAACTAGAAAAGAATTAATTTGAGACTTTTAGATCCCTTAGTAATGGATTTTTCTAGATTCTGTCCAGCAAGGTTTAGAATTGAAAATCATGGTTTATAATTAGTCTAAATGTGTAGTAATTGCTTATAATTGGTTTAGGACTTGATCTTGATACCTTAAGAGCAAACCGAACTTAGAAAGGATCAATGTTGTGACTCCTAGGTACCCGTAAAGTAAGAATTATGGATTCTGCCTTCTTAAGGTTTAGAAATATCTATGATCATAGAATTGAGTGAGGAATACTTAGACATGAGCCTATACGTACCCGAGAGCTTAAGTTTTGATCTGATACAACTTAGAATTTGAGTTAAAGGACCTTAAGGGTCAATACATAAGATACTAAGAATCCTTTAATGCTTTGATGTTTATCTATGATAGTACGATGTTGTGATGCATGAGCTATGATGAAATGAATTATTGAGAAGTGAAGTTTATTATAAGCATGAGAATTGAATTAGAAATATGTTTGTGTTACGAGCGTGTTGTATAAGGACGGTTTGAAGGAAATTCGGTTTACAGCCGTTATGCTGTCAAATTTCCATCAAACCTAAAAGACTTGAGAATGTTTTTGAAGTATGATATGAGATTGAAAAACCCTGGGTGACACCGGTTCGGCCGAGCACCCCCAGGAGATTTTTATGTGACAAAGTACTAAGACGCGCTTTCCTGGGTGACATTGGTTCGGCCGAGCACCCCCAGGGGAGACAAATCCGTGAGGGTATGAGTAGATGCAGAGACAAATTGTTGTGGCTTGATGCCCGTAAAGCATTTCAAAGAGGGTATATCCTAAGAGATGTGATCCCTAGCCCCCTAGCCTGTACTCTTAAGTAGTCAGGATTATTATTTTTATTATTCGCTTATTCAGATAATAAGAAAGAGCTAGTGATGACTAGCTGAGGTATGAGCTCATAGCCTAGATTTTTAGGGTGGCTTTTAATTGCTAAAGTACCATGATTGATGTCACACAAGTTGAGGAAAGTTCCACTTGAAAGTTAATGCCCTTTATGCCACATGGATGATTCTTGATGTTATGAGTTATTTGAGATTATATGCTTAAGTATTGCCATGCATTCATGCTTAATATATTGCATTCATGACATTAAGATGCATTCTAAAATGAATGAACGTTGGACAATTAGTTTTATAAACCCTTAACAATGAGTTTTAAATGCATGCACACCTTTTATAAATAAACCCAAGGTTCCTGAGGATGTGAATGATGTAACCCTAGATAGGAGGTTCCTATTGAGATTCTTTAGTAAGATTCTCATTCATTTCTCTCTTTTTCCCTTTCTTCCGTCACATCTTCAGAGCTCGATGGCGACATTCGTGGTCTTCATTGACACGCCCATCTGGGAGGTGCACTACGACCCGGATCACCGCTCCTATCACTTCAAGGGTCGATGTGTCGTTCGTGTTTTTGTGTAAATGGGACGACCTTTTGCTTACCCGGTATCCAGCTACTAGTTCACTCCTACTGCTCCTTATGGTGCCGACGACTTAATCTTCGAGCGTACCCGCCGCCCGACGAGTAGATTTGTCGTGCCCATCTTTCTGCCTCAGCTATCCGTGACTACCCGGAGTATGTGCCTCGTTCGAGGAGGTCGAAGATGGATCCGTCCGAGGACTAGCCAATGCACGTTTCTTCGAAGAGCTCTGCTCTCTTTCCCCTATTCAAATGGGAAGGGAGTGAGGATGCCGTGATGCAGCCGCGCCTAGCGAGGAGAGCTGAGATGCGACCCCGCCGAGGAGCTCATGTTCAGCCGACTCGTATTTGTGTTCCCCTCCACTAGCCCACTCAGGAGGAGATCGAGCAGTTCACCGGTTATATACCTCCATCACCCGAGGGTCTCTGTCATCACTAGACTTCTTTGGAGAGTTATCCAACTGCTTGATCCATCAAGAGGTTTTCCCCTTCGACGGTATCTTTTAGGAAAGGGGTTTGAGTTTAGCACTCATAGTTCTGGTAGGAAAGTAGTTTAGTTGGTTTTTATTTTCTGTTGTACCATGTACTTTTCTGTTTTCTTGTTATCTTTCATGTACTGTAAGATCAGCCCGATTCTATAAGGGCGTGACTATATATGTATCCTAAATATGATATTAATAAAGTGTATCCTTGTTGTGTTAATCATTATTTCAATGTTATATGCTTTACTTGTGCCTATATTTATTACTTGTGCCTTACATTTCTGTTTCACAACAAACGCGGCTCTCACTTTGGTTTTATGTTTTCAAAAAAAAATTTATCCGTAATTTCCGCTAAGTATTTTATTAAAAGGATGAGACTAAGAGGTAATAGCCTAATGATTAACCTAATGTGTTCTAGAGTATTGGGTTAAAAATTAGGGTGTTACATGTCACATGGCCGAAATCATGTTCATAAAACATTTCCATTTCCAAACTTCACTTGAGATAACAAGGAACAAGTCTTTGAGCTCTAATGTTTTTAGGTGATGACAAGAATATAAACATGCTATACACTTCATTTTATCTTTATTAGAAAAGTAAAGTGAGGGCTCAAAATAAATATGAGATGCAACTCATTTTTATCTTTAAGATTAGGTGATGACTTGAAAAGTAAACATGGAATGCAAATCTTGAAATTAAACATGATAATGCAAGTTCATTTCTTTGTTCTTGAGAGTTTAGTGATGGCATAGGAAAGTAAATATGCTATGCAAGGCATAAATTTAAACATAAATGCTAGTCCATTTTATATATCATTAGAGCTCATACAAGACTTTAAAGAAATCAACATCTCAATCCCAAAAATAATCTCACCAAGATAAAGTAAGCTCTAGAGTTCTAAGTACCAAGGTTTCAAAGAAACCTCATGGTTCTTGGAACATCATCATCAAGCTCAAGGAAATGAATTCAAAACAAAACTTCAAAGGAAAAGGAAAAGGAAATGCCGAAAGCTATATAGGAAGGAAAATACACCATATTCTTTATTATGTACCTAAAACCCTCACGTGCCGGTCAACTTTAAGGTTGACAAGGGTAGGCCTTGGGCTTTTTGAAATCCTTATAATTATTTTCTTAAGTTGAAATCATTAGTGAGCTAAATAACTTAAGTAAAACTTGAAGAAAGAAAAACTCAAGCTTTAGAGGTCTCATTGAGATGAACACAAAGTCATCATGTAGAGACACTCTTCATCAAGCTATTATGAGGAGTAAACTTAGGCCTTGAGGCCAAAAATGAAAAGGAAATAATAAGGCAAAACCAAGAAGGAAACCAAGAGAAAGAAATATTTTAGAACAACTCCCTACCAAGTATGAAGATGAAAAGCTTGGTCTTTGAAATGAAAATAAGAAGAAAAGCTCCTCTTAAGATGATGATGGTGATTCGGCCTTGGTGAGGAAAAAGGAGAGGAATGTGTTTTTGTGTAAGCTTGTGTTTGAGGGTGAGAGCTTTGGTGTTTGGGTGATGATTCAAGGTGGTGGGATGGTGTTTTGAGGTGGTGATATGGTGGCTCATGGTGAAGGATGAAGAAGATGAACAAGGAGAAGAGAACTCCGTGAAAATTAGAGAAAATAAAAGAACTTACAAGAAAGCTTTGAGTTTGAACTTAACAAATGAACAAAAGTGATCCAAGTGCATCCAAGCATGCTATTTATAGAAAATCAAAACAATGGAGGGTGAATGGAGGAGGTGAGCTGTGGGGTTTCCCTCATGGAACATGAGACGAGAGACTTGCTCTTGGAAGCATAGAAGAGCATGGTTCAAGGTAAGGTGAGTATGGTTTGAGGTAAGGTCTCAAGCATGGTCTTTTTGAGTGTTTTTCCTTTTAATTTGAGATGAAATAATTCTTGTGCAAGGAGGTGGAGGGCTGGCGGTTTTTGGACAGCAAAAAGGGCGGAAAATATCTCCTAAATGTTGTCATTCAAGGCATGGTTTGAAGTATGGTGAGTATGGGTTCAAACATGGCTCAAAGTATGGTGAAGCATGGCTATTGTGTGTAAATAAATTCAACATGTGGGAAATAAGGGAGGAGGAGTGGCCGTGTGGTTTATGAGGAAGGGAGGAGAGATTTCTTTTGTTTAATTGTGGTTTTAATTATGTAATTAGGTGTATCTTAGATTAGGTTTAAGATTAGGAATTGCTAAGTAAGTGTTTAGGTAACTAAGAAAGTAATTAAGGATCTCAAGACCTAATTAGGGAGTGCTTATACATTATTAGAGGGATTTAAACTCATTTTTATGCATAAACAAATGTAGACACAATTCCTTAATTTAAGGAATTGGAGAGAGAAAACACTATTCAAGATTCCATGACTAGGAATCTTGAATTTAAAAAGAGATTTAGGTTTAATCTAAGCAATAACTTTAATAAATTATTTTGACTCTAGATTAATTATGGAAATTAATTAATCTTCAATTAGGGCCTAATATTGCTTAGGTTTGCTTAATCACGCGACTAAGCTTAAAAACACTATGCTAGGGGCAAAATCATAATTTTGTACGAAAACTGCCCGGGACCACCGGGACTTAAACAGATGTTACAAAATACATAAAAATATCATTTAAGACCATCTGGAGAAGTTCCGGGCTCAAACGGCACCCATATCCGCGTAGAAACACCATAGGGGTATTTTGGTTATTTTGACTTGAAACCTCAGAAAATGAGGTTTCTGCTCCCGAGACCATTCAAAAGCCATCTAATCCTCTTCAAACATTTAGTTGGCCCTTCGAGGACTACCGAGTCGGCTATCCTCGAATTCCAAGCAAAAAATGACCTCAGGGACATTTTGGTCATTTTTGCTCAGACAGAAAATCAGGGCGTTGCACATACAAGTTACTAGTTTTCTCTTGGAATTAATTTAGGACCTTAAACTCTTTTAGGAACTAATTTATTTCTTAAAATCATGAAAATATAAACAAGGGCAGTAGCTATATTATTTCACTCCTAGTTGAGATTTAAAACTTAAAAACATACTTATAACCTTTTATAAGTTCACCTATGTTTGAGAAAATCCTAAAACATAGGCTATTGGCACTTATGACTAGATGAAACCTATACTAGGTCCATCTTCATCACATGGCCGAAATTATTATCCATAAAACACTTCCATTTTCCAAACTTTACTTGAGATAATGGTGGGCAAGTCTTTGAGCTCTAGGTTCTTTAGGTGATGACATAAACTTAAACATGCCATGCACTTTGTTTTTTCCTTCATTATGAAGAGTAAGCATAAAAATAAATATAAGATGCAACTTATTATTATCTTTAAAGTTTAAGTGATGACTTGAAATATAAATATGCGAATGCAAACTTATTCTTTATTCTTGGAAGTTTAGCATTGACATAAAGATAAATATGAGTGCAAGTTCATTTTAATCTAACTAGAGCTCATATAAGACTTCTAGAAGAATAATAATAATCTCAACCCAACATTTATCTAACAAGACAAAGTGAGCTTTAGAGTTCTTTGTACCAAGGTTTCAAAGAAACCTCATGGTTTGAACATCATCATCAAGCTCAAGGAAAATAGATAAAGAGATCAAAATAAATAACTACATTTCTTGAAACAAAACATAGAGAGAACCACACCATATTCTTTATTTTATGCTCAAGAGCTCCTATCTAGAGTAAACTCTAGAATGTGCCGGCCAACTTTAAGGTTGACAAGGGTAAGCTTTGATCTTTTTGAAATCAAGTGACATATTTTCTTAAGTGAACATTATGTGAGCTATCTAGCATTTTCATCACCTTGTACAAAGAAAGAAAAAGAGAACCGAATTCAAAAGGAAAGGAAAAAGGAAAACCGAACCAAGAGGAAAAGAAAAGGAAAGGAAAAACCAAAGTGTTTTCAAGATTAAAAACTAGTTTCAAGCTTTAGAACTTTCTCAAATGAAAATCTCAATACCATTATCTTAAAATCTCATCATCAAGCTCAAGATTTTCCTTTCAAAAATCAAGTCTCAAGACTAAAAATAAAAAGAGATAAAAGAGTTTGAACTAAGGGGAAACTAGCACTTTTTCATATCAAATAAAATAAAAGCTTTTGAAACAAAACCCCTACCAAGTATGAAGATGAAAACTTGGTTCTTGAAGTGAGGATGAGAAGAAAAACTCCTCTCAAGATGGTGATGATGCTTCGGCCAAGACAAGGAAAAAGGAAAGGAAAGGTGTCTTGTGTGAGCTTGTGTTTGGGAAAAGATACTTTGGTGTTTGTATGGTGGTTGTGTGGTGGTTTGAGGTTGTAATATGGTGGGTCAAGGAGGAGGATGAAGAAGCTGAAGATGAAAAGAACTTGAGAGAACTTTTGAACTCTTGAAAAAAAAAACTCAAGACAACTCTTGAAGCTAGTTTGCAAGAATGAACAAAATGGACCAAGTTCTTCTAATACATATATTTATAGAAAATTGAAACATAAAGGAATGAATGGAGGAGGGAGAGGTCGTGAGCTTCAAGGCCTTCAAGGGAAGAAAATATCTTATTTAGTGGTCATTCCAAGGTATGGTTTAAGGCATGGTGAGTATGGCTCAAAGCATGGTAAGGTAAGGCTCAAGTATGGTGCAAAGTATGGTCTTTGAGTGTGATAAAAATCCACATGTGGAGAACATCATGGAGGAGTGGCCGGTTACTTATCAAGCCATGGGGGAGGAATTTGTTCCTCTAATTGTGGTTTAATGGTGTATTTAGGTGTTTCTTTGATTAAGCTTTTGATTAGGAATTTGTAAGAAAGTGTTTAGGTGAGGTAATTGTGTAATTAGGAATATTAAGGCATGATTAGGAGTGGTCTTGCTTCATTAGCTAAATAAAAACTCATTTTATTATATGATTATGCACAAACACAATTCCTTAATTTAAAGAATTGGAGAGAGAAAACACTATTAAAGATTCCATGACAAAGAATCTTGATTTTTTAAAAAAGATTAAGGTTTAACTAAGCAATCTTACGTTCTAATTAACTTTAATAAACTATTTTGACTCTAGAATAATTATGAAAATTAATTAATCTTCGATTAGAGCCTAATATTGCTTAGGTTTCCTTAATTACATCATTAAGCTCAAAAATACTATTGTAGGGGCAAAATCGTAATTTTACACAAAAACCGCCCGGGACTACCACTACTTAAACAGATATCACCATACACATAAAAATATCATTTAAAACCTTTTAGAAAGTTTCTGTGCTCAAACGGCACTTATACCCCGTAAAAATGCTATAAGGGTATTTTGGTCATTTTGACCCAAAACTTCAAAAAATGAAAATTTTCTACTCTATTAATATTCATTCACATATAATCCCCTTCTAACATTGAGTTAACCCTTCGAGGACTGCCGGGTCGGCTATCCTTGAATTCCGGGTGGAAAATGACCTCAAGGACATTTTGGTCATTTTTGCTCAGACAGAAAAATTAGGGTGTTACAAGCTGAACCGAGTAGTTCTATACCAGTATCTCCAAGCTGAACCAAAATCTTGAACCTATCTCTCCAAGTTGAACCATGATGACTAGAATGCCTCCATCATCAAGTTATGAGTAGTACTTCTATAGCCTCTTCAAGCTGGACCGAGATAAGTAGAACGCCTCTACCATCACGTTACGAATAGTTTTACCTTAAGTTCTCCAAACTATGTCTTACTCTGATCACTACTGGATCAAGACTACAAAGGTTATGTGTTTAGGTTGCCACTCAAACTAACCTACACTCAAGTTTTCTTATAAATATTCAATAAAATACACTTAGGAAACATGAGCGACTTCTACACTTCAAGGAAACTGATTAACTATTTTGATGAAAATTACAAGAAGTATGGAGAGATTTTTCTAGAGTTTCCACTCTTATGTCTTTAATTCTCTCATTGGCTTTCAAGCATAGTATCTCTTTTTATAATGGTCCTTCTTCATGACCATTGCCCTTGATCAGATCTCCAGGTGACACATGTAGATCATCTGTTATATTTTGGAACATTAGTCTAAAAAACGTAAGCTGACAAACTTGTCATATCGGTTGCAGAAGCCATTATATTATAGAGGTTTCTGATGTCCCTCTTTCTTTTTACTTTCTGATTGTGGATTCTGAACTCCTTCTTCTAAAAGCTATAATGGTTGACCAATTAGGTAGTACAGATGACATACCACTTATAAAACTAGGTTTGACTCGAGATTTGAAATTTGAATTTCAAATTTCCCTCCATTTCTTGTAGCTTTTTGTGCTCCATAGTTAAGTAAGCTTTCTGACATGCGCAATCAGTCCCTTGATCATTCTTTAGTCTTCCAGTCTTCAATCTTGGCCTTTTGATGATGAATGATTTGTGATTATGATTATTGATGACTGAGTAACGCATTACTTTAAGAGTTTGCATGATTTCCTCATTCTTGATGAACTTTCTAACGTCCCGTGTTACTTTCTAAAGACCCTTTTCCTTGATTTCTTGCTCATGTATTGATTTGCTTTATTCCGCATGTAAGCGTTCTTTACATGATATAATATTCACTTCGTTTAAGCTCATTCTCTTTCCATGAGATAAAACATGATTGCACATGTAAAGTGAAATTATTCTCACTCAAATTCGTGTAATGCACTTTGGAAATACCTATTAAGCTTAGTCAAGAAACTCAAGGTAGCCATTAATCATTCTTCAAAATATTTTCTTTAAGTTGGCATTGTTTTCATTCAAAATAATAAAGCTCATACATTCTAAATGGTTCTGGAGCTTACAAAAACTTTTCATTGTGTTTATGTTGAAACATTCTCTATGTAAGTACTTTGAAAAGTAACATTGAGTTCCCACATTCTGTTGTTCATATACCATAAGACTCATGATGATATGAAAGAGGATTTAGGTAATGTTCTACTTGTATTTAGACTTAGGAGTATAGAATGATAGTTTCTATGTTTATTTGATCATCCTATATTTTCAACAAGTGACATTGGTTTATATGACTAATATATTTTTCTCATAAAGGGAGTATAATGCATTCTAAAATGTTTCAATACACTTCCACATGGGATTACAATGCATTCATATGGAAACTAAATGCCGATATCAGAAACTGAACTGCTTATAAGCATAACATCAAACTTACTAGCATATTATGAACACCTTATCAACCAAAGTTCCTTACTTATCAACTAATGCAATGCTCATGTATAATTCATTCGAACTAGTCAAATTCTTTGGAATCCCCAATGTATTTCGAGGGTAGTAGCCCTTGAATTTTAAATTTTGTTGCCCTTACTATCATCAACCAATAGAAAACCTTTTCTATGATCAATAGATTTTCTCCTAAAAGTAATAATATAGTCTGAAATGCTTTAGCATACTTACACATGAGGTTATTATACATTCACAAGTAAGGTAAATGTCCTTATAAGAAATCAAACCACTTGCAAGCATAACACCAAAATTACTAGCATATTATCAAGAATATATAAGTTAAAGTGCCTTACTCACCAGCATTTCACTTAGTTCATGTTTGCGCTAGCTAGAGGCATTCTAGGTTATGTGCAAGTGACATATTATACGTGCAAGCATAACCTGGAGTGCCTCTAGCTAGCACAGACATACAACAGAGAGAAATGCAAATGACAAGGCACTTTAGCTGATATGTTCTTCATAATATGCTAGTAACTTTGATGCTATGCTTGCAAGTTATTCAATTTCTTATAAGGACATTTACTTTACTTGTGAATATGTATATAGTATTCTCATGTGTAAGTATGCTAAAACATTTCAGACTAAATTCTGACTCCCTTGTGAAAAAATTTATCGATCATAGAAAAGGTTTTCAATTAGTTGATAATATTAATGGCAACAAAATAAAAAATTGAAGGGCTATTATCCCAAAATGCATTGGGGAACTATTTCCAAAGAATTTCAATAGTTAGAATGACTTATACGCGAGCACTGCATTAGCTCATAAGTAAGGCACTTTGTGTAACACCCTTAACATTTATTTCGAAAATTTTACTAGACTTTATTAATCAGAATTTTATGATTCTGATAGATATAGTCAAGATAACAATGGCATGATGAATAAGAAAAATATGAATAGTGACTATGTGGGCCCCATAGGCCCATCAAAACCACTAAAACCCTAGAATTGGGACTCGAAGATATCCAAAACTGAGAAAATATAGGATTAAGGTTAGGAAAAGTTAGAAATGAAAATTGTAGACCCGAAATTTTTTTTCGGGTGATATCTATTTTATGGGTACGATATTTTACTCATTTCCTTAAATTACAATGTGTAGTTTTTATACCATGTGAAGCTTATAGTTTAACTTGCCCCCTAATGTGACAAGTTTATGGCTTCAAAGGAGGCATACCATTACATTTTCAAGGACCAATGAGAATATCACAAAATTTCATGTTATTATCTTTAAGGAAAATTCACAAAATGTCTTGTACAAACAAAATAAAAATACAAATCCTCATTTATTTTCTTTCTTCCGAGTTCAGCCAGCATTTTCCTATAGCCCTCCTTGTTTTTCTTCTTAATCAAAACCTTATAACCATACTAAGCAACCTAAGCTACAATATCAAGTATCAATAGATTTAGTACAAACACAAGACTACCACTTGAAATCTTTTAATCAACCTTCTTCCAAGGCTCCTTATTTCACCTTATAATCAAAGATAGTTGTTGTGTTGCTATCCTAGGAGGAAAGCTTGGCTAAAATAGAATGCAAATTTTAACAAAGGATAAGACAAGTACAAGGAAATCCTAGAAAAAAGTAGGCCTTTCTTTGGCTACTTTTCTTTAAAAATTTACTATGAAAGTTTCTGATTGATTTGCTTGAAATTTTTTTTTACTGATTGATAATACATAGATATTGATGTGTTTAATTTCGTTATGTGATTGGATTATGTTAGAAAATCCTTTTTCTCAAAATATGTTTTCAACTATGTTGCTAGAAATCCCAATTTTGAGCAAGCAAGTGAATTTCTTTGATTTTTTTAACCTAGTTAGAGACCTTATCTTGAGCTGAAAGTTTTATGTGATGAAGGTAATATGTTAAGGTCTCTCCAGTATTTTTCTTGAGTCATATTAGGCACTTTTACTATTTTAAAAAAAATCAAGAGCTAAGCTAGTCAGGATTGCTACTTGAACAGTCAAATCTGCAATACTAAAATTGTCTAATTTTGTTACCATATCATATGATTGAATTTTGAGTTGAACTTTTAATAAGTTATTGAAGAAATCTTAAAGTCCAACCTTGAATTTTTGAAGGATTTTGTCTATTTATTTGATAAGGTAATAAAATTGAGACTTTTGGCTATTAGCTTAAACTGGTAGTTGCTAACTTCCAAATTTGTGAAATTTTATTAATATATCTAGAGACCTTATTTTACTCTGAAACTTTTACAGGATCTTATAGACATATTAAACTAACTTTGAAAAATAGTTTGGCTCTATTGTGATGAGATTTTGATCCATAATTTTCTTTAAGACTGAAAATCAGGACAGCACACCAAACTAGCCAAAAATGCGATGAAATAGTTATGATTTGATCTCAGTTATGCTATCTGAATCTATGAATGATATTAAACACATATTGTAACACCCGAAAAAAATATTTAAAACTTAATTTGAACTTTATTAGTCATAATTTCAAAAATCTGACAAACGTAGGAATGATTAGGACGACCCAATGGACGAGTTGGAAAAAAAATTGTAGACTGGAAGTGAATAGTGACCTTGTGGGCCCTACGAGCCCAACAGGATAGCTAAAACCCTAATATTTCTAATTTTAACCCAATATTTCTAAAACCTATTTAGGTTAATCATTAGGTTATTACCTCTTAGTCTTACTCGTTAAAATCTTTCTTTAAATTACTTAGCGGAAAATATGGATAAATTTTTTTTTGAAAACATAAAGCAAAGTGAGAGCTGCGTGAAACTTGAACAAGCGTCAATGACAAAGCATAACTCAAATATAAAGAAAGTGCAAACATGAACATCAAATAACAACAATAAATAATGGCATATCAAAGGTAATACTTTATTAATATTCATAACATGCCCACTAAAGATGGGGCTTAGTTTAGTACAAGAATGTGCAAATACAACAGGAAAGGAAATACGATAGAAATGTAAATACAAGGAAAGCGTAAATAAAAACACTCCTATCCTAGTGCACCTAAAGTGGATAACCTCATAACAAAAGAATGTTTATCCTATCTATACGTGGTGTGTGCACTAGCTCTCCCTAAGAGACCCTACTACTGATGGCTGCGATCCTCGGTTAACGGGGGTATGTAACCAGGGAACTGCTTGAGCTCCTCGGATGTAAACAAGCGGATAGAGGAATGAATGGGGGCGGTTGGATGTGTACTCCACAACGGGGGCGCATCTCAGCTCTCCTCGCTAACCTCGACTGCATCACCGTTTCCTCACTCCCCTCCCACCTGAACAGGGGAGTGGGCGCAGAACTCTCTGAATATATGTGCGTCAGTGAGTCCTTGAATGGATCCGTCTCTAACCTCCTCAATCAAGTCACATACTGCGGGTAGTCACGTACTGCTGAGGTAGACGAGCGAGCACGCTGGGTCTGCTCATCACGGGGGCGGGTGCACTCGAAGATCAAGTCATCACCAAAGGGAGACGTCGGGGAGAATCAGTAGCTTTGTACAGGATATGCGAAGGGATGTCCTATGTACATGAAGACTCTAACGGCACATCGGCCCTCAAAATGATATGATCCGGTCCGGATCAAAATGCACCTCCTAAGTGGGAGTGTCGATGAACACCACGAACGTTTCCATGATCTGAAGATATGATGGGAGAGAAAGAGAGAAAGAAAAGGGAGTGAGAATCTTACTAAAGAATCTCAGTAGGGTATCTCCTATCTAGGGTTACATCGTCAACATCATCAGGAACCTTGGGTTTATTATAGAAAGGTGAGTCATGCATATAAAGTTCATTATTAGGTTTATAAGCATAATTATCCAAGGTTCGTTCCTTTTAGAATGAATCTTAATGCATGAACGCAACATAGTAAGGCATGAATGCGTGTCAATACATTATGCAAGCAATCCAATAAATCATAATATCAAACAACATATAAGTGGCATAAAGGGGCATATTAACTTTCAAGTGACATTTTTCTCTTTTCTCAACTTTGTGACTTAAGAACTTTGTACTTAAGCATCATGGGGCCACCCTAGAACATCATCTAGGTTATGAACTCATACCTTAACTAGTCGTCACTAGTTCTGACTTATCCTCTAATAAGCAAAAATCATAAAAGTAATCTCGACTACTAGAGTATGGGCTAACGGGCTTAAGGATCACCTCTCATAGGAATATTTCCTTCTTTGAAATGCTCTACTAGCATCTAGTGCACAGTGAATTGTCTGCTTTGGTAGGCTGCATCCACTCGTACCCTCACGGATTTGCCTTCTCCCCACCGAAAGCGGGATAAGTACGTCTCAGTGCTACGTCACATTAGGACTCAGTTCCTGGGGGTGCTTGGCCGAACCGGTGTCACCCAGGACTTTATCCCATATACTTTTCAAAAACATTCTCAATTCCTTAATTTGACGAAAATTTGGAAGCATAATAGCTATATACCGAATTTCTTTCAAATTACCTTTATACCACACTAACTCATAATGCATGCACATTTCTCATTCAACTTCTATGATTACAATAAACTTAATTTCACATAATCACACTCATCATGGCACATGTATCATCACAACATACTGAATTAACAAACTTATGCATCAAATAACCTATAGTGTCTTATGCTTTGACCCTTAGGGCCTTAAACTTGAGATCTAAGTTCTCTATCATCACAACCTAATCTCTCGAGCACCTATGGGTTCACAACTAAGTAGTCCTCACTCATTTCTATGATCATAAGTAACTCTAAACCTCAAGAGTGCAGAATCTATACTTTACTAATTACGGATACCTAGGAGTCACAACTTTGACCCTTTCTAAGTTCAGTTTTCTCCTAAAGCACCAAGATCAATTCCTAAACCAATTATGAGTGATTCCTACACATTTATACTAATTATAAACCATTATGACTAATGTTAACCTTGCTGGAACAGAATCCAGAATTTTCACTTCAAAAGGTTCTAGAAATCTCATTTTAATTCTTTTCTAGTTACTAACTTATCTTAGCTTTCTCAAATTAATTCTAACATCAAGTATACATGAATATACACATTCTAACACAATAAAATCATCAACATATAGTGAGCATATTATCAAGGCAAAACCGAAAACATAAACCTCATATGAAGACAATTTTCACACATAACTTACTAGTTTCTCTTGGAACCTTTTTAAAGCTTCTAAAACTCATTTGAAGACAATTTATTTCATTAAAGTCATCATGAAACCAATGAGGGTAGTAGCTATTTCCAAATAATCTCAAGAGGGATTTAAATTATAAAATCATGCTTAAACTATTCCTTGAGATCATCTATGCTTAAGAAAATTATAAAACATAGGTTTTGGCACTTGTGACTAGATGAAACTCACACAAAGCTCATCATCATCACATGGCTGAATGTAGTTCTAAAACATCTTCTATTTCCAAGTCTTTACTAGAGATACCAAGGGACAAGTCTTTGAGCTCTAATATTCTTAGGTGATAACAAGAATATAAATATGCTATGCACTTCATTTTTATCTTTATTAGGAAGTAAAGTGATAGCTTAAAATAAATATGAGATGCAACTCATTTTTATCTTTAAGATTAGGTGATGACATGAAAAGTAAACATGAAATGCAAAGCTTAAATTTAAACATGATAATTCAAGTTCATTTCTTTATCTTTTAGTGATGACATAAGAAATAAATATGCTACGCAAGGCATAAATTTAAATATGAATGTTATTCCATTATTATATGTCATTAGAGCTCATACAAGAATTTAAGGAAATCAAGATCACAATCCTAATCATAATCTCATCAACATAAAGTAAGCTCTAGAGTTCTAAGTACCAAGGTTACAAAGAACCTCATGATCCTTTGAACATCATCATCAAGCTTAAGGAAATAAACTCAAAACAACACTTTAAAGGAAAAGGAAAGAAAGGAACCGAAACTTAAACTAAGCAAAAGAGAAGGAAAATACATCATATTCTTTATTATGTACCCAAAAGCCCTATCTAGAGTGAACTCTAGAATGTGCCAGCCAACTTTAAGGTTGACAAGGGTAGGCCTTGGGTTTATTGAAGTTCTTATAATTATTTTCTTAAGTTAAAATCATTAGTGAGCTAAGTAATATATAAAGAACTTGAAGAAAGGAGAAACTCAAGCTTTAGAGATCTCAATGAGATGAACACAAAGTCATCACCTAGAGACACTCATCATCAAGCTATCATGATAATAAACTAGGCCTTGAGGCCGAAAAAAGAAAAGGAAATGACAAGGAAAAGTCGAAAAGGAAACCAAGAGAAACTCAAGGAAACAACATTTTTCTTCAAGATCAAAGCTCATTTGAGTAAAGGAAAACAATTTAGAACAACTCTCTACCAAGTGTGAAAATGAAAGGCTTGGTCTTTGAGATGATAATAAGAAGAAAAATTCCTCCCAATGTGATGATGATGATTTGGCCTAAAGGAGGGAAAAGGAAAGGAATGTGTTTTTTGAGTGAGTTTGTGTTTGGGGATGAGAGTTTTGGTGCTTAGATGATGATCTAAGGTGGTGGGGTGGTGTTTTGAGATGATGATATGGTGGCTCAAGGTGGAGGATGAAGAAGAAGAAGAAGAAGAAGAAAGCTCTTTGAAACTTGAGAGGAAAAAGAAAGGACTCACAAGAAAGCTTGAAACTTAAACTTAGCAAATGAACAAAAGTGATACAAGTTCATCCAAGGTAGCTATTTATAGAAAATCAAAACAATGAGGGCTCATGGAGGGAGGGATTAACCATGTAGCATTCCTTATGTTCCATGAGTTGAGAGGTTTTGATTTTTTAGGCATGGTGAGGTGTGGTTTGAAGTATGGTGAGTATGGTGCAAAGCATGGGCATTTGTGTGCAAGAATTCAAATATGTGATGGAAAATATGGAGGGAGATGACTAGCGATCCTTAAGCCATAGGGGGAGAGATTTCTTTTGTTTAATTGTGGTTTAGTGATGTGTTTAGGTGTGTGTTAGATTAGGTTTAAGATTAGGAATTACTAATCAAGTGTTTAGGTAACTAAGAATGTAATTAGGAATCTCAAGACATGATTAGGGAGTGCTCACACATCATTAGAGTAATTAAAACTCATTTTATGCATAAACAATTATAGACACAATTCCTTAATTTAAGGAATTGGAGAAAGAAAATACTATTCAAGATTCCATGACTAAGAATCTTGAATTTAAAAAGAGATTTAGGTTTAATCTAAGCAATTTTAGGTTCTAATTAACTTTAATAAATTATTTTGACTCTAGATTAATTATGGAAATTAATTAATCTTCGATTAGAGCCTAATATTGCTTAGGTTTGCTTAATCATGCAATTAAGCTCAAAAACACTTTACTATGGGCAAAATCGTAATTTTGCACAAAAACTATCCGGGACCATCGGGACTTAAACTGATGTTACAAAATATATAAAAACATCATTTAAAACCATCTAGAAAAGTTTTGGACTCATCCGGCACTTGTACCCACGTAGAAACGCTATAGGGGTATTTTGGTCATTTTGACTCGAAACCTTAGAAAACGAGATTTTTGATCCCAGAACCACTCGAAAGTCATCTAATCCCCTTCAAACATTGAGTTGGCCCTTTGAGGACTATCGGATCGGCTACCCTCAAATGCCATGCAGAAAATGACCTCAGGGGCATTTTGGTCATTTTCACTCAGACAGAAAAATCAAGACGTTACACCCAAAACTAAAAAATTATAGGATTAAGGTTAGAAATAGTTAGGAATGAGAATTTTATACTTGAAATTTAATTTCAGGTAGTACTTGATTACTCAGGTACGATGTCTTACTAGTTTGATAAAATTTAGGTGTGAGATTTCTAACATCGAAAGATAATTTAATTCTTATAAAAGGATAATAATTATCCTTTAGAGCTAAGTGTAAGACTAAGATTTAATCTTGAATTATAAGATCAAATCCTAGTCATCCATCTTATTTTCTTTTTAGAAAGAATTACCTATTTGACTACATAAATGCTATCTGTATATTAGGATTTGTTTATGCCACCAAACTTCGTCATTTTTCTTGCTATTCTCGACCAACAACAGCGTCCATTGTTGCTTCTTGAAGAACATCAAAACTTTGATTCAAAACTCCTTTATCTTAGCCAAAACTTGAAAAAACCTCAAGATCTTCTCACAAAACTTATTCTACTCATCACCACCTACAAAACTAATCGATTGGAATTTCAATTCCTCACTATTTCTCACTATGATATTTCATTCTTAATTGTTTAAGGGAGGAATTAGGTACTGTTTGAAAGGTTTGAAGTGAGAATAATCATTATTAGATCATCTTAGGGAGCCAAGATTTCTAAAGCTCCAAAAAGGACGGCTTTTGAACATCTTTTGCTTCAAATCCATTTTTAGGTTTTGGTCACTGAATTAATTTTATATTTTTAGTTGTATTGGTTGATAATATATAGATATTGATATGTCTAATTCAGTAGAGTGTTTGGATGATGTTAGAAAAGCCTTTTTAGCAAAACAAGTTTAAAGTCATGTTGCTGGAATTCTAAAATTTATACAGACAGGTTATGGTTCATGATTTTTCTGAAGTGTTTGTAGATGGCTTAATTAGTTGAAAATTTTATATGATAAAGCTAACATGTTGAAATATTTTTAATATTGTTCTTGGTCTTAAAAATTATTTTTACTATTTTCTAAAAATCATAAACTGAGGTAGTTAGGGTTTCTGCCTGCACAGCCAAGTTTGAAGCTATAAATTTTGCTAATTTTGTTACCACATCAAATGATTAATTTTTCCTTTCAAATTTTCATAAGGTGTTGAGGAATTGATATGGTCATTTGATAAGACAATAAAATTGTGTACCATCAGTGTCGGCAGTAAATACGAGGTTTCTGACCTTCGAATTTGTCTAATTTAGTTAGTATAGTTAAATAATGATTCTTGTCCTAAAATTTTTATTGACCTTGGGGACATATTGAAATGTCTTGGATAATTTTTGTAGCCTTAGAATTGGTTATTTGACATGCAATCAAATTTTTTTCTAGATAAGTATAAAATATGCCATTATGCTGGAAATGAACTAAAGCCATGAATTGAGCATATAATGGCATTTAGTACTATTATGACATGAGTACTTGAATATGGATAATTGAGCATGTAAACTTATTGATGATTTTAGGCACAGATAAATATGAATACTTATTACAATTGCTTATATGCATAAGAAAAGCATAAGATTATGTTTTTTAGGCTGGAGAAAGTAAATCTAGTTTGTCAAGAAAGTAAATCTAACTACCAAGAAAAGCATGAGATATTATATTTTGGGCTGGAGAAAGTAAATCCAATCTGTTGAGGAAAGTAAACCTGACTACCCTTGAATTGAGTCAGGGAAAGTAAACCTGGCCAGAAATAGGTTTGTGTAATTGGAGAAAGTAAATCCAATGATCATGTATAGGAATTAGCTCAGTCCTAAAAAACAGTCTATTATCCTACAGTGGTCAAAGCCATAAAAGTTGAGGGCCAAGATAAGTTGAAGAAGCAATTGTTCTAAGTAGTCCTTTATCTTACGTGCTAAGTGAAAAGTTTTAGTGTCGATATTAAGGCCAATATGTTTAAGTTGTAATTTAATAGTATATGCTTTATATGATGTGTATAAGATCCCCTTCGATGTGCCAAGGGAACATAAAGTTGAGAATAAATTACTATGATGTCAAGTAGTACAACATGTGTATATTAAGATATTTGATAATAAAATTAATCCATTTTGGAAGGATGATTTTAGAACTTTAAAATGAATCTTTAATATGTATTGCATGATCACATTTTCTTAATAAACCAAAGTGGCGAGGGCGATGACGATGACATAGATTTTAGTATATGTTTTGAGGATGCCCTATTGAGAATTGTAGAATTCTCACCTCTATATCTTTGTATTCCCGTGTCATTTCCATATTGATCTAGAGAATAAGGAGGCTGCTGCATAAAAGAATCAGATTTACAGTAGTTTAGTACTGAAGACTTGTATCTGATGTACTTAGTAATATATATGTGTTTGTAAATATAAAAGATAACAGATGTGTATTAAAGCTCATAGAAGAGCTTCTTTTTATACTTGGCTTTGTATTCAATAAATGTTTTGTTTCTTTGTTTTATATTCTAAATAGACAAAGAATTAGTTAGTACATTATTCGATTGATTTTGCTATAGATAATTAAGAAAGATCTGCTAATTTATAAGCAACAACTCCTAAGTATAATGTCATGACTTAAGGATGATGTTGTACGTGGGAGGATGTTACACATATGAATGTGAATACTTATTACAATTGCTTATATATGAAAGAAAGCATAAGATTATGTTTCTTGGGTAGGAGAAAGTAAAACTAGTCTGTCAGGGAAAGTAAACCTGACTACCCTTGAATTGAGTTGGGGAAAATAAACCTGGCTAGTAATAGGTTTGTGTGAGAATTGGAGAAAGTAAATCCAATGATTATGTATAGGAATGAGCTCAGTCCTGAAAAGCAATATATTACCTTAGAGTTGAATAAGCAACCATAGTCAAAGGCCAAGACAATTAAAATAGTAATTGATTTAAGTTACTCTTTATGCTATGTGCTACAAGAATGAGTTTTATTATTCCATTGAGATCAGATACTTATGTAGTATGTTGACATTAATTCCAAGAATTATGATTGAATAAAATGAACATGCTTCAGATAAAGATTTTACAAACTAAGATAACTGTTATTAATTCTTTTATTTACATGCAATACTTTTATAAATAAAGCAAAGCAGCTAAGATAGATAATGATAACAGTTGTATGTGTATAGGAGTATCCTACTCAGAATTTTATAATTATCATCCATAGTTGCATTCCATGTCTACCTCAAATACTGGAGATGGTCTTCATTAGAGAATTTGAAGACACTTAAGAGCCGACATCTGACCACACTGTGTTAGGACATATACTAGAGATATCTGCCACTAGTATACTTGATTTGAATAGAATCTTTGTGTACATGTTCTTTTGACAAGTTTGTAACAGCCTAAATCTTAACCCAAGACTACTAGTATATACTTAGGTTAATCTTTAGAATATTACCTCTTGGTCTCATCTTTTACTTAGAAAATACTTAGCGGAAATATGGGTAAAATTTTTCTTTTTGGAATTTAAAATCAAAGTGAGAGCCACGCATGAATCTTTAAGAGGAAGCATAGTGAAACATATAAGCAAAGCATAAGAAACACATCATGTCATGGGAACATCAACTGAATCATAGATATATATATATATATATAACGTGCCTACCCAAAGAGGCAGGACTATTTGATACATCATGAAACAAAATACAACTGAAATGCAATACAAGGAAATCATAAAAAGCAAATACAAGAGAAACTACACCCATACCCATGTGTACCTAAAGTAGACAACCTCATATACAAAAGAAGGTTTGTCCTCTACTATGTGGCGTATGTGTGCACTAACTACTACCCCTCCTATGACTACTCCTGCTGGTCCGAGTACTGTGGGGTCAGGGCGATCCACTGGCGAATCTCGGCGGGAGTGGTCGAGCGCATCATCGGGGCATGTCCACTGCGGCGAGGACGCATAGATAGCCGACGAGCCAACCTCGGCTGGACTACCGTCTCCTCACTCCCAGCCCTCATCGGTGGGGGAGCGGGACTAGAGCTCCAACTGTACATGTGGGATGGCGGGTCCTCGGATGGGTCCGTCTCCGAGTGCTGGGGACGCGGCACATACTCGGGGTACTCGCGTACTGCTGAGGTCTCGGGCTCCATGCGGAGGATCTGCTCATCGCGTGGTCGTGCTCGCTCAAAAATCCCGTTATGACGGTAAGGAGCAGTCGGGGTGAAGCGGTAGCTCAGGACGGGGTGCGCGAAGGGTCGTCCCATGAACATGAATACTCTGATAGTGCAGCGACCCTCAAAATGGTATGACCCGAGTGCCGGGTTATGGTGCAGCTCCCATACTGGGGTGTCGATGAAGAGTACAAATGTCGCCATCTGAAGATATGATGGAAGAAAAGAGAGAGGGAATGAGAATCTTTCTAAAAGAATTCTCAGTAGGGTTATCCCTACCTAGGTGACATCGTCACATCCTCAGGAACCTTGGGTTTATTTCTAAAAAGGTGTGCATGTATATAAATTCCTTTTAAGTTATCTTTCCAAGTGTTTATTTATCCAAGGCCCATCATATTTTACAATGCGTCTTATAGCTAAGCCTAAAATAACCTAATGATATGAGTGCATCATAAAGGTAAACCAAACAATAGAATAACTAGGAAACATTATAACATTGGCATAAGTATAGTATATGTGACATTGTTAACTTTAACTTTCATCTCATGGGGCCGCGCTAAAACTTCTCTAGGTTATGAGCTCATACCTTAACTAGTCGTCACTAGTTCTTACTTATCCTATGATAAGCGTAACATAATCCCGACTTAAAGTACGGGCTAGGGGGCAAATTAAGGATCTCCTTTCTAGGATCATTTCCTCTTTGAAACGCTTTGCTAGCCACGCGGGCCTCGCAATTTGTCCGCTTTGGCAGGCTGCATCTACACATACCCTCACGGATTTGTCTCCTCCTGGGGTGCCCGGCGAACCGGTGTCACCCAGAGAAGCGCGTCTCAGTGTTGTGTCACATTTAAGTTCTCATAAGCATTAAATCATAAGTACCTCATCATTTATCATATTCATTTTTATCATGCATCCTCATATAGCTTTTTCATAACATATATATCATCACATGAAACTTTCTCATAACATATGCATCGACACATAACACTTCCACGTAACATAAACATCATCACATAGTCATATCTAACAATTATCCCCATAAGCTCATAGACTTGATATGTTATAACCCATAGTGTTTTAAACTTCGATTCTTATGAGTCTTAAACTTGGAAATTAATTGTTCTAACATTATCCTTAGCTTCTTATACACCTATAGTTTCACAACTAATGAGTTATACAAATTTTTATGCTCAAGAACTAATCCAAACAGCACTAAGCGGAATTTGGACAGCTTTATGTTTATGTGATTACGGGGTTCTAAAAATTACGGTTTAGATCTTTATCTAACGTTCTAAGTTATTGATCATCAACGCCTAGTTTCTTGGGAACCTATAAGGTTATAACTAAGTATTTCTCACCTCACACTATGGTCAAGAACATCTCTAAACCTCAAGAGTGCAGAAATCAAAATCCTAACTTTACGGGTACCTAGAAGTCACAATAATGACCCTTTCTAAGTTCGGTTTGCTCCTAAGGTTTCAAGATTAAGTCCTAAACCAATTATGAGTCATTTCTACACATATAAACTAATTTAAAACCATGATTATTGAATCTAATCCTTGCTGGACAGAATCCAGAAAAATAAATCTTTAAGGGATCTAGAACTCTCAAATTAATTCTTTTCTAGTTCCTAACTTATCCTATCTTTCACATATGAGTCTTAACATAATTATTACTCAAACATAAGCATATTAACATCATTAACACAGCTCATACAGTGGCCAAACATAGCAAGGCAGAACCGAAACAGAAACTCCATTTAAAGGCATTGAACATAGTTTCTAAAGCACATAAAATACTAGTTTCTCTTGGGACCTTGTTAAGGCTTTCAAAACTCTTTTATGAACACTTTTATCATCTAAACTTATGAAAATACTTAAGAGGGCAGTGGCTATAGTATTTTCATCTCAAGTGGTCCTAAATTCATAAAACTTAGTTCTACATATTCCTTATACTCATATAAGTTTAGAAAAATTATAAAACATAGTTTTCAATACTTGGGAACACTAAGGCCTCGTAGGGCCGAAATATTAACCAAAGAAAATAAATGTTTTAGACCTTTGTTTGAGATATCAATGGGCAAGTCTTTGAGCTCTAGAATCATTAAAGTGATGACATAAAAATAAACATGCTCATGCACTTATTTTAGATATTGCTAGAAAGTAAAGTGAGAGCATAAAATAAATATGTGGTGCAATATATTATTATCTTTGATATTTAGGTGAGGACTTGAAATATAAATATGATAATGCAAAGCTTGAAATATAAACGTGATAATGCAAGTTCATTCATTATCTTGATATTTAGTGATAGCAAGGAAGTAAACATGATATGCATAGCATAAAATAAACATGATGCAAGATTCATTTTATGGTTAACTAGAGCTCATTCAAGACTTTAACAAGATAGCAACCCAATACAATATCTCAAAGATTCTCAACACAAAAATCGAAAGTCATATAAAAAGAAAGAAAGAAAGTGAAACTACATCAAGTTCTTTATTAAATACCCAAAACCCCTATCTAGAGAAAAATCCCTAGAACGTGCCGGCCAACTTTAAGGTTGACAAGGGTAGGCTTGGGCTTTTAGAAATCCTTAGATAAATTTTCTTAAGTTGAAAAACCATGTGAGTTAGATATCATATAGATGAAGTCATAAGAAAAGGAAAACTCAAGCTTTAGAGGTTTCTTTGAGATGAACACAATGTCATCATCTAGAAACTCTCATCATCAAGCTATCATGCTCAAAATCAAGGCCTCATGGCCGAAAATGAAAAGAAAGGAAAGACAAAGGAAAGTTCAAAAAGATTCCAAGAGGAAACTAGGGAAAAACACTTTCTTGAACAAAACAAAGTTTGAAACCAAATCCCTACCTATTGATGAAGATAAAAGCTTGATCTTGAAGATGGAAATGAGATGAGCAACACCTCCTAGGATGGTGATGATGATTCGGCCTTGATGAGAGAAAAAGAAAGAAAATGTGTTTCAAGTGGAGTTGTGTTTGAGGTGTGGTGTTTGAGAGGTTTGATGATGGTTCAAGGTTTTGGGGTGGTGTTTGATGGTTGAGAGGTGATGATGAGATGAAGAGATGAAGAAGATAAAGATGAAAAGAAAGGAAGCACACTCTTGGAACTTTGAGAGAAAAAGGAAAGACTAGCAAGACAACTCTAAAACTCTAAACTTTGCAAATGCTTCAAAGTGCAACAAGGCTAACACAAGCATCCTATTTATAGAAAAACAAAACCATGGAGGAGTGAATGGGGAGGGCTTGGCCGTAGCTTTTGAGGGAGGAAGGAAGAGAAAATATCTCTTACACAAGGTCATTCAAGCATGGTTTGAAGTATGGAAGCTATGCTACAAAGCATGGCTTGATGTGAGTTAATTTCCTATCACATTTTTATGAAATTAGTCTTCTAGAAACAATGCATGGCTGGAACTTTTCCAGCCACAATTAAATGGGAAAAATGGGTTGTTTTAATTACTTATTCATGTGGAAATTCAAGCTTGATTGAAAGTTATGATAAGGTATAGTGTATGTGACTTGAGGTATGGTCTTGGAGTGTTGAAAAATTGAACATGTGATGCATAATGGGGGAGAAGGTTCACGGCCTGGTCTGGTTCAGCAAGGGAGGAGGTGAGTTTGACCATTTAATTGTGTGTTAATGGTAGGTTTAGATGTGTATTAGCTTAGGTACAAGGTTAGGAATAATTAAGCTTAAGTTTAGGTAACTAAGAATGTGATTTAGGGAGTTTATGACAAGTTTAGGAGTGCTCATACATCAGTAAAGAATTTAAAACTCATTTATGAATAAACAATGTGTAACACAATTCCATGATTTAAGGAATTGGAAAGAGAAAACACTATTCAAGATTCTATGACTAGGTGTCTTAAAATTAAAATATGATTTTAGGTTGTAATTAAGTACTTTTTGGTTCTAATCAACTTTAATAAATTATTTTGACTCAAGATTAATTAAGGAAATTAATTAACCTTCGATTAGAGCCTAATATTGCTTAAGTTTGCTTAATCGCGTGATTAAGCGTAAAAATACGAAACTAGGGGCAAAACCGTAATTTTGCACTAATTTTGCCCGGGACTTCAAAAATTAAAACTGAGGTCATAGAATACATAAAAATGCCTTTTAAAACCATCTGGAGAAGTTTCGGGTTCATCCGGCACTTGCAAACGGGTAAAACACCGCAGGGGCGTTTTGGTCATTTTGACCCGAAAACTCGAAAAACAAGATTTTCGATCCCGGGAAGGTACATAAGTTTTCTAATCCCCTTCCAACATTGAGTTTGCCCTTCGAGTACTTCCGCACTGGCTTTCCTCGACTCAATGAAAATGACCTCAGGGGCATTTTGGTCATTTTTACTCTAACAGAAAAATCGGGGCGTTACAAAGTTCATACTAGAGCGAGTTATGATATATATTTTGATGTATTTCGATAGTCCTTGCGTGGAATTCTGGATATGTGCCCTATGATTAGTGGATGACTGCATATTATATATGTATTGATAAGGTATATATTCTTAGTTATATATAAACAAATATAATGATGATATTAGTACTTTGGAAAAATATAATAAGACTCGTTTATACACATTATTTTCTCTTTATTCATAAGGTTGCAATTATATGTCACCAAATGTTGTCACTTCCTACTATGAATACGAATAAGAAGTAATTTACTAAGATAAGAGTTTATAAATAAATAAGTCGATTATTACATGGAATATAAATACGGTACGTAGTATGACAGTCTTAGTTACGGTGTCACAGACTAGGTGAAACACTGTGATTAAGGAGGTGTTACACTTTTGCTGATAAATTATTCACAAAATGCTGGTAAGTTTGGTGTTATGCTTGTAAGAGGTTTAGTTTCTGATATCGACATTTAGTTTCTATATGAATGCATTGTAATCCCATATGAAAGTGCATTGAAACATTTTAGAATGTATTATACTCCCTTTGTGAGAAAAATCTGTTAGTCATATAAACACATATTAGGATACACCCCTTAATGTACTATAATTTCTAGATATTTGCAAAATTACCAATAAAAACTAGAATTACTTTCTTGAATATCAAGATTTTAAATCAAGATTTTAAAGCAAGGTTTACATTTAAGCTTTGTTCTTTTTTGTAAATCACTTTATATACGTGAGATTTTATTAGTGTTATGAAATATCAAATGCCACTTGTTGAAAATGCAAGATGATCAAATAAACACAAAGAAACTATCATTCTATACTCTCAAGTCTAGATACAAGTAGAACATTACCTACATCCCTTCATATCATGATGAATCTTATGGTATATGAATAATATAATGCGGGAACTCAATGTTACATTTCAAAATAGTTACATAGAGAATTTTTCAACATAAGCACAATGAAAACTATTCACTATAGAAAAGTGAAACACCCTAACTTTTAACCTAATACGTTCGAGTCACATTCCGATTAATTATTAGTTGTTACGCCTTTGTTTCATAAATTGACTTATTCTTCTTTAAAATATGAGTAATAAAAATACGACTAGATTTTTTTTTAACTTTAAAACCAAAATGCGAGCCAAGTGTGTATGTAGATATTAGTCAATACATGCATAATAGTAGCAATCACATAAACCTCATTATATTATATATACAAGCCATAGCATAACATAACATATACCAAATTAACATATCATATCCATAATATAGTGGTGACATCTTGTGTACATAAAAGACATACAAAGATAATAAGTTCACCAATAGGGGTTCGCATACAGTAAATCAAAAGCAAAGTATGTTTGCAACAAAACTAAACTAGTTCCCAATGCGCAGCCATCGAAGGACTAGGCTAAGCATGGGTGTATGGGATGTGATAACCCTAAAGCTAATGCCTAAAAGAAAGCTATATCCATGCTTCCGCTGCAACCCTCTAATCCAGTTCATAGCATAGCTCCCATGCCCATATCTTAGGGAAAACCACGAACAACGCCATCATCCTCGTCTAGAGACAACATGGAATAAAAGAGAGGGATAAGAAACTTATTCAAAATTCTCAATAGGGCCTCTCGACTCTAACACAAGTGTCATCGTCATCGTCCCCAGCCACTTCGGTTTTCATTATGAAAGAGGTGTACATACATAAGGTTCAGTTTTAAACTTCTCAAATCTATTTATCCAAAGTAGGTGTCTTCAGCATGGGTCTTAATGTCATGAGTGCAATGGATATCTAATGTATGCATGACAATACCGCAGGAGCATAAGTAACATATAAGTCTAAAACACAACATAATGCCAGACATATAAGCAGAAGGAAAAGCTAGAGGACTAAAGTCACTTAGCACATATCACATGATTAGATGCACTAATAGGAGAATGATATAATATATGTATATGCACCTTTGCTTTACTTTCTCATAACTGAACTATTAAGTTCTTTTCATAATGTCCACCCTCTCTCATGAGCACCATAATCCAACCATCCCACCTTCCCCGGCAATTTTAACATAACCACCAAAACTCCACCTCACCGATCACCTAGGATGAGCTCAACCTAACTAGCCATTGCCATATTTAACATGGGGTAATAGAGGGGGAAACACACCACTTCCTTTCTTTCTTATCATGAGTATGCAATTTCTTCGGATCACCTCTCATAACCTTTAATTCCTAGAGTCTAAAGGATCATTTCCATGTATTTTTATGTCACATTAAATCTTTAGCATATAAGATAGAGATGCACATGAGCATACAATTAGGTGCATTGTCATCACTTAATATTTCAGGCTCTTGATTTCACAATTTGTCTAAGTTCACAAATTTGGCGAAATCCGGCAGCATAACGGCTGAAAATAGAATTTCCCAAATTTGCTACATACTATAAAATTCATCAATATGCATCTCAAATATCTTAATCATAATTGCAATTCATCATGCAATGATTCACATAAGCATTGCCATCATCAACATTTCATTGAAAAGTAAATATGCTCCTACCAGTATGCTGAAATCAAGGACCAGACTCAACTAATACATATGAAATACTCACCAATACATATATATACATAGGCAATGTATTAAAGATCATCATAAGATACTTATCATGCGATTATTCCTAAGTTGTCAGAAATTATGTAACGTCCCAATTTTCTGTTAGAGTAAAAATGACCAAAATGCCCCTGAGGTCATTTTCGGCCCAAAATTCGAGGAAAGCCGATTCGGCAGTACTCAAAGGGCAAAGTCAATGTTGGAAGGGGATTAGTTGACTTGTGTGCCTTTCCGGGATTGAAAATCTTGTTTTTCGAGTTTTCAGGTCAAAATGACCAAAATACCCCTATGGCGTTTTACCCGTTTACAAGTGCCGGATGAACCCGAAACTTCTCCATATGATTTTAAAAGGCGTTTTATGTATTCTGTGACTTTAGTTTTGGTCCTGGAGGTTCCGGGAAAAATTAGTGCAAAATTACGATTTTGCCCCTAACTTTGTGTTCTTGAATTTAATCACGTGATTAAGCAAACCTAAGCAATATTAGGCTCTAATTGAAGATTAATTAATTTCCATAATTAATCTAAGGTCAAAATAATTTATTAAAGTTTATTAGAACCTAAGAATGCTTAATTACAACTTAAAACCTTATTTTAAATTCAAGATTTCTAGTCATGGAATCTTGAATAGTAAATTCTCTCTCCAATTCCTTAAATCATGGAATTGTGTTTTCAATTGTTTATTTATAAATGAGTTTTTAATTCTATAATGATGTATGAGCACTCCTAATCTTGTCATAAATATTCCTAAACCTCATTCTTAGTTACCTAAATTTATGCTTAATGACTCCTAACCTTGTACCTAAACTAATCTACACTTAAACCTATCATTAGCACCCAATAACATGATCAACACTTCCTCCCCGTTGCTGTAGCTATTCTGGCTGAAGCCATCCTCCCCCATTTTTCATCACATGCTCAAATTCTTGCACTCCAAAGGCCATGCTTCCACCTCACCTACACCATACTTTGTCATACTTCCATCCATGCTTGATTTACTAAGTGAATGACTAAATAAATAAAGCTATTTTCCTTCATTTTTGTGGCCCAAAATCTGCCAGCCCTCCTTGCTTTTAGAAGAAATATTTCATTTCAAATTTGAAAGAAATTTCACTCCAAATCACCATACTTGAAGCCATGCTTTGCACCATAACTTTCATACCTCAAACCATGCTTGAATGACAAGTTGTAAGAGATATTTTTCTCTTCCTTTGCCTCCCAAACCACATGGCCTCTCCCTTCTCTCCATGAGACTTCATTTGTTTTCATTTTCTATAAATACCTTACTCACTTGAGCTTGCAAACGCTTTAGATCATTTGCAAAGTTTCAAGTTTCCTAGCTTTCTTTGAGTTCTTTGTTTTCTCTCAAGTTTCAAGAGAGTTTCCTTTCCTCTTCATCTTCATCCTCTTCATTTCTTCCTCACATAATCATCTCATTGCCTCAAACCACCACCTCACAACCTTAGATCACCTCCTAACCTCTCAAACACTTGACCTCAAACACAATCTCACTCAAAACACATCTCCATCCTCTCCATTCTTTCTTGGCCGAATCATCATCATCCTTCAAGGAGGAGTTGTTCATCTCATTCCCTTTTAAAATATTAGGTTTTCATCTTCACTCTAGGTAAGAGTGTTTTTCTAAGCTTTACTTTTCTTGAAAATGAGTTTTTCTCTAGCTTTCTCTTGGTTACTTTTTGAAAACTTTCCTTTGTTTCCTTCTTTCTCCCATTTTGGCCATGAGGCCTTGTTCATGGCTATGATGGCTTGATGATGAGTGTTCATAGATGGTGACCTTGTGTTCACCTCAAAGGAACCTCTAAAGCTTGAGTCTTGTTCTTTATCCAAGTAAAGTTTTTGTTTTTCTTCCTTTTTCGTCTTCTTGCACATTCGGCCTTCATAGCTCTTCCTCAAAGGTTTTTGTTAAAAAAATTTAAAGTGTCTCTATTTCTATTTTATGTCGTGAAAGAATGTTATTTTGACTCTTGCTTTCTTAAGGTTTTACTTTCCTTTAAAAACTTGATTCTTTGAGCTTGATGATGATGTTCAAGAACCTCATAGTTCCTTGAGGACTCGGTTCAAGAACTCTAAAGCTCTCTATGTGATGAGATAAGTGTTGGGTTGTGTTGATCTCTAAAGTCTTGTAAGAGCTCTAGATAAGATTAAAATGAATATTGCATTCATATTTAAGTTTATGCCTTGCACATCATATTTATTTTCCTTGCTATCACTAAGCACCAAGATAATGAATGAACTTGCATTATCATATTTATATTTCAAGCCTTGCATTATCATGTTTATATTTCAAGTCCTCACTTAAATATCAAAGATAATAATAAGTTACATCTCATGTCTATTTTATGCTCACTTTACTTTCTAATTAAGCTAAAACAAGTGCATGAGCATGTTTATTTTTATGTTATCACTTAAGAGAACCTAGAGCTCAAAGGCTTGCCCATTATTGTCTCAAACAAAGGCTTGAAAAATATGTGTTCTGTAGCTTGTGATTTCGACCTCTTGAAGTTTTATTTGTTATAAGTATTTAAATATATGTTTCATAATTTTTCTAAGCTTATATGAGTCCAAGAAATGGTTAGAACAAAGTTTTATGATTTTAAAACCTCTTGAGATCAATTTAGATTAGCTACTGCCCTTGAGAATATTTTGAGGATTTTAGATGATAAAAATGTTTATAAATGAGTTTTGATAGTTTTAAAAAGGTTCCAAGAGAAACCAGTATTTTATGTGCTTTAGAAATCAAGTTCTATGCCTTTTATGGAGATGGATTTTTGGTTCTGCCTTACTTGATATGATCACTGTGTATGCTGTTTTGAAGATGATAATATGAGTATGTTTGAGCATAAATAATGTTAAAATCATATGTGAAAGATTAGAGAAGTTAGTAACTAGAAAAAAATTAATTTGAGAATTCTAGATCCCTTAGTAAATAATTTTTCTGGATTCTGTCCAGCATGGTTTAGAATTGGTAATTATGATTTTAAATTAGTTTAAGTGTGTAGGAATGACTCATAATTGGTTTAGGACTTGATCTTGAAGCCTTAGGAGCAAACTGAACTTAGAAAGGGTCATTATTGTGACTCCTAGGTACCTGTAAAGTTAGAATTTTAGATTCTGCACTTGAGGTTTAGAGATGTTTATGATCATAGTGCTGAGTGAGGAATACTTAGATATGAGCCTATAGGTACCCGAGAGATTAAGTTGTGATGATTAATAACTTAGATTGTGAGTTAAGGGCCTTAAGGGTCAATGCATAAGACACTAAGAAGTCGTGAATTTTATGATGATGCAATAAGATGTTGAGATGTACATGATGCATGAGGAAATGATTATTTAAGATGTTGAGTTTATTATGAACATGAGAATTGCATAAGAAATATGTTGTATGTTTAGCTTGTGGCATAAATGTCGGTTTGAAGGAAATTCGGTTTAATAGCTGTTATGCTGCCGATTTTCCATCAAACCTAAAAGGGCTGAAAAATGTTTTAAAAGTACCACATGAGTTGAAAACCCTAGGTGACACGGTTGAGTCGGGCACCCCCAGGAGATTTTTATGTGACAAGCACTGAGACGTACTTCTCCTGCTACAGTGAGGAGGAGGCAAATCCGTGAGGGTCTGGACATAAGCCTTTCCAAAGCGGACAATTTTTTGTGCACTCGAGGCCAGTAGAGCGTTTCAAAAAGGGTATATCCTAAGAGAGGAGTTCCCTAGCCCCCTAGCCCGTACTCTTAAGTAGTCGGGGGTACTATTTTATCATTCACTTATTCAGATAATAAGCAAGAGCTAGTGACGACTAGCTAAGGTATGAGCTCGTAGCCTAGTTCTTTATTATTAGGGTGGCCTCTACATTGCTAAAGATTCCATGAATGATGTCACACATATTGATGAAAGTTTCATTTGAGAGTTATTGCCCTTATGCCACATGGATTGTTTCTATATGATTTGATTTATTGATTTATATGCTCAAGTATTGCCATGCATTCATGTTTTAATATGTTGCATTCATAACATCAAGATGCATGCTAAAAGGAATGAACCTTGGATAAATAGCTTTATAAACCCTAATAATGAATCTTATATGCATGTACACCTTTTATAAATAAACCTAAGGTTCCTGAGGATGTGAACGATGTAACCCTAGGATAGGAGACTCCTACTGAGATTCTTTAGTAAGAATTCTCACTCCTCTCTCTTCCTTCTCTTTCTTCCGTCACATCTTCAAAGATCGATGGCGACATTCGTGGTCTTCATTGATACGCCTGTCTGGGAGGTGCACTACGACCTGGAGCATCGTTCCTATCACTTTGATGGTCGTTGTGCCATTCGTATTTTTGTGTACATGGGTCGACCTTTTGCTTATCCGGTGTCCAGCTACCAGTTCACTCCTACCACTCCTTTTGGTGGCGACGACTTGATCTTCGTGCCCACCCGCCCTGGCAACAAGCAGTTGCGTCGTGCCCACTCGTCCACCTCAGCTATTCGTGACCACCCGGAGTACGTACCTCATTCGAGAAGGTCAGAGAAGGATCCATCTGAGGACTCACCAATGCACATCTATTCGGAGAGTTCTACTCCCTTTCCCTCGTTTAGGCGAGAGGGGAGCGAGGATACTGTGATGCAGCCACGCTTGGCGAGGAGAGCCGAGATATGCCCGCTCCGAGGAGCTCACATCCAGCCGACACGCGCTCCTTTCCCACTTCACTGGCCCACTCAGGAGGAGATCAAGCAGTTCCCCGGTTACCTACCTTCATCCCCCGAGGATCCCCATCATCACTAGACCTCACCGGAGAGCTATTCGAGTGCCCGAGCAGTCACGAGGATCTCCCATTCGACAGTATCTTTTGGGAGGGGGTTTTAGCTTAGTACTCATAGCTTGGTAGGAGGGTAGCATAGTTGGTTTTATTTTGCCGTCATACCATGTACTTTACTGCTTTCTTATTATCCTTTATATATTGCAAGTTCAGCCCGTTTCTATAAGGGTGTGACTACTTATGTACCTTAACTATATTATTAATGAAATGTTCCCTTGTTGTGATGACCATTGTTCTATTGTTACTTGCTTTAACTTTTGTGTTCCTTATGATTGATATTTATGTCTCTCGATTAGATAAGAACGCGGCTCTCACTTTGGTTTTATATTTCAAAAAAAAAAAATTACCCGTAATTTCCACTAAGTATTTTAATAAAATGATGAGACTAAGAAGTAATAACCTAATGATTAACCTAATGTGTTCTAGAAATTTGGGTTAAGAATTAGGGTGTTACAAATTACACTATAGTCCCATACGGGTTAAAACTATAACCCGGCTTAACCTAATTTCCATAATTGTTCTTTTAGGAATCTAAGGGACCTACCACAATGATTTCCACTAACTTTTAACCCCATAAACAATTTAAAACAATGCTGGACAGTTTAGACAGTTATGAAAATAAATAGTTTCAGGGTTCTAGAAGTCGCTTTTTGACCCTTTCTAGTTAACTGTTTTTCCTAAGATGCTAAAATTGATTCCTATCACCACTAATAGAAAACTTTACATTTACGTTTAGTTTTAAATAGAATATTTACCAAAATAATGTTTCCAAAATAGTAGCCATAAAATCTCAATTTCTAGAAGTCTCAAAAACCACGTTTTCAATTCTTTCTAGTTTCTAGTCTTTCTCAAAGTACTTGAAATAATTTTTACACATTTAACTGATTCCAAACATCTCTTAACAGAATTTAAAATGTCAAGGCAATAGCAAAAATATCATTTCCTAAAAGCATTAGAAAATTGTATCTTTGATCCATTCTAGTTACTAGTTTTCCCTAGAATGCCGAAAATAATTTGTTGAAAATAATTTTCGCAACAAATAATAACAATTTTTACCAATAAAAACTCCTCCAAACAACACTTCACATAAATAAGGGATCAAAATAATGGCTGAAAATTTGGTTCCAAAATCATTTGAAAATCACATTTTTTGATACTTTCTAGGTACTAGTTTTCTTTCTTGATTCAAGACATAGAAAACACTTGAAACTATTTTTAGCTCTTTGGATCTCACTAATCAACACCAAACAGAGGGCAAAACTCAAGTTTCAATAATAAATCTCTTTTCTCATAAAAATACTCATTTACAACTCTTTGAGTTTTCAAGACTTGCAAAACTTCCAAGGCAGAGCTTACAAAAGTTCTAAAACACAATATTTGAGTCATAAAATCAAATAAAACTCATCTCAACCTCATTTTTCATGTCATAGCCTAATGCATATCTATAGGTGTAGCCATGATTTAAAATTTTTATTTAAGATCTAGGGACAAGTTTTGAGCTTTAAGGTCTTAGGTGATGACTTGAAAGTAGAAATGCTATGCACCTCATTTTATCTTCAAGATTTAAGGTGATGACTTAAAAATAAATATGCTATGCAAATCTATTTTTATCTTCAAGATTAAGTTGATGACATAAAAGTAAACATGCTATGCAAATCTATTTTTTCTTTAAGGTTAAGGTGATGACATTAAAAGTAAATATGCTATGCACTTCATTTTTATCTTCAAGCTTTAAGGTGATGGCTCAAAATATAAACATGCTATGCATAATCCATTCTTATCTTAGAGATTTAGGTGATAGCATAAAAGTAAACATGAATGCAAGTCCATTTTTCATCTTGTTCACTTAAAGCTCAAAACTTTACAAGATTAGGTTCTTGTCCCTAATAGATCTTAAACATAGTGAGCTTCAGAGTCCATTAACACCATGGTTCTAAGAACCTTATCTCTTGGACTCACCGTCAAGCTCAAAGAAAGAACAAGAAAAAAGAAAACCAACCAACAATGTGTCATATCTCAAGGTTTCCTTAAAAACTGAAAATGAAGCTAGATTCTTAGACTTTAGAGGTCAAGCTCATGGTGGTATTAAAACCTCCCTCAAGACTACTCATCATCAAGCCACTCATTAAAACCAAAATAACCTAGAGACAAAAGGTCTCAAAACCGAAAATGCAATAAAGGAAATAGAGATCAAAGCCCAAAAAAAGAGGTGGAAAAGAACCAAACTTTAAGCTCTAGAGATCATAAAAATGGTAGTGTTAAAACTACCATCAAGACCTGTCATCATTGAGCCATATTTCCAACCATTCTTTCAACAAATAAAACAAACATGAGAAGAACAAAGAGGTATAAAACCAAAACCATGAAGCAATAGGAAACATGAAAACTGAAAAAGAATCATAACCAAGGAGTCAAAACTTAGGCTCTAGACGTCCAACACATAGTGGTTTTACAACCACTGTAACATCCCCAAATTTATAACTAAGATAAATATTAATCTTAATTAGCGATAGCAAAACCAAGAGAATCTGGACAAATGTTATGAAACACAACAAATAGACTACTTACGTATGTCTAGAGAAAAATGCAAAGAATTACGAAAATGCCATCACTTAGTGGAAATTACGAAAATGCCCTTGCTATGTAAAGGAAATTACCAAACTACCCTTGCCTTATTAAATGACGAAGATACCCTTACTCTATGAATGGAATTATAAGAATACCACTATCATTGTCTAATTACAAAAATATCCTTGTCTTAGTTAAAGAAATTACTACAATGCCATTTGCACAAATCCCTAGACTTGTCTTTAGACAAGAATGAATCTAAGCCATTGGATTAAGATGATAACACAATAATTTAACCACATACATCATACACATTTCTGAATCACATACATGCACTAAAGGTTAGAAAATCTCCACTAACATCTTTGCATAAAACATGGAAACATGTTTGCACAAAACAAGGAGCATTTTCATTCCAAAATTTAGCCAACATGTTTCCATAAATCATGCTCCAAGTGCTTTCCTTCTTCTGTTTTTTCTCTAATCTTTCACTATAAATACTCCTCAAACTCTCTTTAATTCAGAAACTCCCTAAGTGTTCTTTCTTTCTTATTCTATCATTCTTCTTATGTTCTTCAAAGACTTCTCTTGATCCTCTAAACTTCATCCAAACACTTAAATCCTAAGTCCAAACTTTCACTAGCCCTCACAAGAGTTACAATCTTTAACTCTAGTGAGAAATATTTTCTTAAGCACTCAAGTTCTAGAGCCAAGATTCAAGGAGGGTCATCCACTCCAAAGACTCTTGTTCAAAGCTTAAGGAAGAAGAAAAGGACCCTTTTTAGACCCTACACAAGAGGTAGGAGTTTCTTCTTTATTTGTTCAAGTATTGTTGGCTTCTAACTTTGCTCATGGATAGAATGCCTCAAACTTGAGTTATTGTCAAAAGTTTTGAATAATTATATTTTTAGAAAACACAACATGTTCTATTCTGCTATGAGTACTTTTATGATATTATCAAACTCAAATATAACTTAAAAGATTGTATGTGAAACTTGAGTTAATAAAGATAACTTAAGACATGAACATGGCAGGTGCTGGAATTTCTAGTTATTTCTGGCAGTAGTTACTTCGAAAATTAGTGTTCATAAAATATGAAGGATCTCGAAATGAAAATATTTTTATTATAAACTAGACTCATTGTAGAACACTCTCCAAAAAGAATCACCTAAATCGGAGTCTCCCAGCCCAAGATATAAATTTTTAAAGTAGAGCCTAAGACTGAAACTCTTAATCTGACCTTGTAGTAGTAAAATAGGTGTAACTCACTCTAGAAAAATGTAAATGGACTGATTTCAACTTTGTGGAAAAGCTAACACATCTACAAACACACTTATGTATGCTATGCATAAAGTTTTACACCACAAAAATACAGAATGAGAGATATATTTTTGGGACAGTGTGTTGAGAAAGCCTTGAAGGTAGCGTGATATTGTGAGAGTGCAATTTGGAAAGGTTCTGGCTAAGGAAAGACTTGGTATTTAAGCGTGTCCATTGTGACCCACCTCTCTTTCCTGAGAATCCTACTATGCACAATTTACAGTTGATTTACACTAATCTAAGATGTTAGTGCTACAAATTTTATTCTAAAAGATGTCAGAACTCTAAATAAAAGATTCAAGTCTTGTAAAGAGATAATTTTAAGGATTTAAGTAGAATAATAATCTTCAGGAGATATATATAAAAGTCATAATAAAAATATATAAAGAACCTCTAAAAATATCTTAAAGGGTATTAATGTATTAATGGGAATACTAAGAGTACAAAGAAGACTAAGAGAAAAAGATAATACCAAGATATCCATAACCTATTAGGAACACTAGAGACCTAACTTGATAACTTAGGTTGCTTAATATGAATTATCTATGAGAATGTTTACTATGAGATTTACATGATATTGTCTATGTTACATGAAGTGATATACAGAAATGTGAATGTATTGATGAGATATGAAATGATAATGATAAAATGATTGATTGTGCCATGATTTATTAATGTGCATACATTCATGTTTCAAATGAAATAATAAATAGACCAACTCACTGCTTAATCCTCTTTGAGGATTAAGGTATTGATGATTTCACTTAGTGAGAATAAAAGTAAAACCTGAAAAAGTAGCAATGATAGTCTGGAAAAGTGGACTTGAGCTAAACTCACGGTTTAACCTCCTAAACCATTGAGATCATGGCAACGGAAAGAAAACCAAAAGGTTATGGCGACGGCCACGGTATGAGCTCATTACTCTTTTAGGATGGTCTAAGGCATTGATGCATTCATCCCGTGAGTAATTAAGAAATATGTTGATGAAATAAATGAAAGATGATGATCACTAAACAAGTAAATGTTGAGGATAAGTAATCATGAAATGCATGCAGCTCCTAAATGATTATTGCTTATTAGTGGTTTTACATGATATGCTTATATGTATGCTTGATGAAATACTGAATGGATATTTCTGCTAATGTTCAAGATTAGTTTAAAAGTAACTGCACTTCGGCTAATCACATTTGTGAAAGTTTGATAATTGAATCCTTACCTGTTCACCTTTTTATAATAAACCCGAAGTGGTGGGGCGACAACGATGACACTTTTAGTACAAGTAGGAACTCCTACTGAGAAATCATGTATTTATCACTCCTATGTTTATTTTCCGTTGTCGTTACCAGAGACAGACGTGTCCACCTAAAGCAACGAAGTATGGTGAGGAAGGAGGTAGCGCGTGAAGATTTCAAACCTTTCAAGTAGGAGCATTCCGAGCTTTAGTTACATTATAGTTTGTGAGAAACAATTAATAATAGTAGAACTTATATTGTTATTTGTAATAACTTATCAGTATGATATATGCCCTGTTGTGACTTATGTATTAAGTGATTATATTCCAGTTTATGTGATAATAGTTCTACACTTAGTCTCTTATTCCGCTTATTTAATTAAGTGCGCAATGTAACTTGATTATTATCTATAAAAGCGCTATGTATTTCACTTCTCGTTCTGAGGCTTAAGTTTTCAAAAAAATAATTTATTTAAAGAAACAATACTTCCACTATTTTTCTAAGTTAATTTCAAAAGAAAATAAATGCAAAGCATAAGTGACAACTAATAGAATCCAAATGTGAACTTAAGCATAGTGGGGTTCTATTAGGGTGTTACATTATGGTATCAGAGCAATTCATCCTATTTAAGCCTGAGGAATGGACTGACTATGCTTCTCTCTATGATATCATGCTATTAATCTTATCTGTATGATGGGATATAGGATTTAGAAATGCATGATCGTCTTGTGATACTGCCATAGTTGCTACCATGCTTAGCTATAGTATTGAGCCTGATCAACTCGATGACTGTTGTTTGGTGTGTCTAGGTACTAATGGCGACAAGCAGACACGCATGGGGCAAGCGGTGGAGGTAATCGTGATGAACTGGCAAATGCACTCCAGGAGATGGCTAGGGCTATGCAAGCACAAGCAACAGTGATGATGGAGCAGATGAATAGGAGGTCAGAGGAATCAGTTGGGAACCAAGAACATGGAAAATTCTCAAAATTCAAAAGGGCTGGACCTCCAGAATTCAAAGGGACAACTAACCCCGAAATAGCTGACAGATGGATTCAAGAGATGGAGAAGGTTTTCTCAGTGGTAGAATGCTCTGATGAACAAAAGGTGGCATTCTCTACTTATATGCTGAAGGGAGAGGCTGCCGCGTGGTGGAAGGGTGCAAAGGGCTTGCTCAAAAGTGCTGATATACAGATTACGTGGGAGGTTTTCTATGCTACGTTCCATAAGAAATATTTTCCAGATCCGGTTAAGAAGGCAAAGGAAGTAGAATTTCTGTTGCTGACACAGGGAAATCGAAGTGTGGCTGAGTACACAGCTAAGTTTGAAGAACTGATCAAACACTCAACTAGCTACCAAAGGGATCCCAACGAGGCTTGGAAATGCATGAAATATGAGATTGGTTTGAGGCCAGACATTTTGGCATCTGTGGCTCCACTGGAGGTCACTGACTATGTATCTTTAGTCAGCAAAAGCCAAGTGGCTGAGAGTTGCAATAGCCAGCTAGTTGCCCACCAAGTTGAAGAGAATAGGAAGAGGTCTGCTCAACAAGATCACCGAGGGTTCCCACCCCCTCACAAGAAACCCTACCAAGGAGGTGGATTTAAAGGGGAAACAACCCCAACACCCTATGATGAATCAACCTAGGACACAAGCTGTTAATCGACCTAGGATGGCTGATGTCCCTGAACCTATGACTAGGACCCCTTGTGCCACTTGTGGAAAGATACATGGAGGGGAATGCAGATTTGGTAAAAATGTTTGTTATCGGTGTGGACAGGTAGGACACTATTCTAGAGAGTGCCTAAAGTTCAATCAGTCCTCTACACTCAAGCCTAAGGCACAGGGACGCATGTTTGCTATCACTGCTGAGATGCCCTCAGAATCTGATGATCTGATTCAAGGTAAGTGTATAATTAATGGAAAACCCTTAATTGTATTGTTTGATTCTGGCGCAACACATTCATTCATTTCATATGATTGTGCTAATAAGTTGAGGTTGTATATATCTGACTTAAAAATCATCTTAGTTGTCTCTACACCCACTATAAATACTGTTAGAACTGATCAAGTCTGCCTAAATTGTGAATTTGAGATAGCTGATAGGATTTTTCATCATGATTTAGTTTGTCTACCCTTGTCTGGTTTTGATGTAATCTTGGGCATGGATTGGCTTTCGGCTAACCGTGTGTTACTACATTGTGCAAATAAGTCACTAGTATTTCTTCCCAAACCATCTTTACCCAATCCCTCTAAACTTGATAGAAAGGTACAACTATACCTAAACTCCATTATCATGGGGGATAGTAGGAATGAAAAGCGAGGATATGTCTTCCTAATGACAAGTGAGAAAGAAGTGGAGTAAGCTCTAGAAAAGATCCTTGTAGTAAAGGAATTCTCAGATGTTTTTCCTGATGACATACCTGAATTTCCTCCAAAAAGGGAGATTGAGTTTTCTATAGATTTGATACCAGGAACAGGACCCATATCTATAGCTCCTTATAGGATGCCATTGGCCGAGTTAACAGAGTTGAAAAAGCAATTAGAGGAACTACTACAGAAGAAATTCATTAGGCCCAGTGCTTCACCATGGGGAGCCCCAGTGCTATTTGTCATGAAGAAGGATGGGAGTATGCGATTATGTGTGGATTATAGGCAGCTAAACAAAGTGACTATAAAAAATAAATACCCTTTGCCTAGAATAGATGACCTCATGGACCAATTAAGAGGAGCCCAAGTGTTTTCCAAGATAGATCTGCGATCAGGATACCACCAGATTCGAGTGAAGGAGGAGGACATACCAAAGACAACCTTTAGGACTAGATATGGACATTATGAGTTTAATGTGATGTCATTTGGGTTAACCAATGCACCGACAGTGTTTATGGACTACATGAATAGGATATTTAGACCATACTTGGACAAGTTTGTAATAATGTTCATCGATGACATTCTAGTTTACTCTAAAACTGAAGAAGAGCACGAAGAACACTTACGAGTGGTGTTGGAGGTGTTAAGGAACAAGAAACTTTATGCAAAGTTGTCCAAGTGTGAATTTTGGATGAAGGAAGTTAAGTTCTTAGGTCATGTAGTGTCACGTGGGGGAATAGCAGTATACCCAAGTAAGATAGAAGCGGTGCAACAATGGGAAACCCCTACCACTGTGAAGGAGATTCGGAGTTTTCTAGGGCTAGCCGGTTACTACCGAAGGTTCATTAGAGGTTTTTCCCAAATTACCTTACCCCTCACCAAGCTAACAAGGAAGAATTCAGCTTTTATATGGAGCCCAGAATATGAAGAGAGTTTCCAAGAACTAAAAAAGAAGTTGACCACTACCCCTCTCCTAATCCTACCTGACCCAAAAGAAAAATTTGAGGTGTATTGTGATGCCTCGAGAAGAGGACTAGGATGTGTTTTGATGCAAAATAGGAATGTAGTAGCCTATGCCTCTAGACAGCTCAAACCCCATGAAGTTAATTACCCAACCCATGACTTAGAGCTAGCGGCTATTGTCTTTGCCTTAAAAATCTGGAGACATCATCTTTATGGTGTAAGGTTTGAAGTCTTTTCTGACCACAAAAGTCTGAAATACCTTTTCAACCAAAAGGAACTCAATATGAGACAAAGGCGTTGGATGGAGTTTCTCAAGGACTATGACTTTGGGTTGAACTACCACCCAGGAAAGGCAAATGTGGTAGCAGACACTTTGAGTCGTAAGTCCTTGCATGCCGCTTGGCTCATGGTGAAAGAAAATGAGCTGATAGAAGATTTTAGGAACCTCAACTTAGGATATAGGGGGACTTCAGAACAAATTCGGTTAAGCCAACTAAGTGTAACCAGTAGCTTTAAGGATCAAATAATTCAAGCCCAAAGGGAAGATGAGGATTTCCTTAGAACCTTAACCCTTGTCGAGCGGGGAAAGTTGAAAGAGTTTGTCTAGGATAAGGAAGGAGTGTGGAGATACCAAGGGAGAATCTGTGTACCTGCAAAAGAAAGATTGAGAGCTAGCATTTTGGAAGAAGCCCACAAGAGTCAATTTAGTGTACACCTGTATAACCAAGATGTACCATGACCTAAAAAAGATGTTCTGGTGGCCAAAGATGAAAGCAGATATAGCAAATATAGTGCAAAAATGTTTGGTATGCCAAAAAGTGAAGATAGAGCATCAAAAACCCTCCGGAGCACTGCAACCTCTCGAAATCCCCGAATGGAAGTGGGAAGGAATATCCATGGATTTCGTGATGGGATTGCCAAGAACGCCTACCAGACATGACTCCATATGGGTAATTGTGGATAGATTAACCAAATCTGCTCACTTTTTACCCATTCGAGCAAATTACCCTTTGGAAAAGTTAGCTCAGCTATACATCCAAGAGATAATAAGGCTCCATGGAGTACCCAAAACCATTGTCTCAGATAGGGATCCAAGGTTCACCTCAAGATTTTGGGGAGCTTTGCAAAAGGCGTTTGGTTCAAGGTTGTGTCTAAGCACTGCCTATCACCCTCAAACCGATGGACAATTAGAAAGAACAATTCAAACCCTTGAGGATATGCTAAGAGCATGTGTCTTAGACCAGCCAAAAAGTTGGGACAAACAGCTTCCATTGATTGAGTTTGCATATAATAATAGTTACCACACTAGCATTGGGATGGCACCCTATGAGGCTTTGTATGGTAGAAAGTGTCAATCACCACTTTGTTGGTGTGACCCGAGAGAGCAAAGTATTTTGGGCCCTGATTTGGTAGAAGAGACAACCAAACAAATAAGGAGAATTAGGGAAAGAATCCTCACTGCTCAGTAGGCGTAAGAGCTATCTTTGATAAGAGAAGGAAACCTCTCGAATTTCAAGAAAGAGAACACATATTCTTGCGAATTACTCCTACCACAGGTATAGGTCGTGCAATGAAAGTCAAAAAGCTAAGCCCTAGATTCTTACAACCCTTCCAAATCCTCAAAAAGGTAGGTCCCTCCGCCTACCAAATTGCATTACCTCCAAATTTGTCTAACCTACACAATGTTTTTCATGTGTCCCAATTGAGAAAGTATCAGTCAGACCCCAGTCATGTGTTTGAGCCAGAAACTATACAATTAAAAGATGACTTAACTTTTGAATTACCACCGATGAGGATCGTGGATCATGGCATCAAGCAGCTGAGAAACAAATCTGTATCTCTGGTCCGAGTAGCCTGGGGACAAGATGGAATGGAAGAGCACACTTAGGAGCTCGAGGAAGATATGCGAAAAGAATTTCCAAACCTATTCACAAGTATCAAATTTTGAGGGCAAAATTTTAATATGAAGGGGAGAAATGTAACATCCCCAAATTTATAACTAAGATAAATATTAATCTTAATTAGCGATAGCAAAACCAAGAGAATCTGGACAAATGTTATGAAACACAACAAATAGACTACTTAAGTATGTCTAGAGAAAAATGCAAAGAATTATGAAAATGCCATCACTTAGTGGAAATTACGAAAATGCCCTTGCTATGTATAGGAAATTACTAAACTACCCTTGCCTTATTAAATGATGAAGATACCCTTACCCTATGAATGGAATTACAAGAATACCACTATCATTGTCTAATTACAAAAATATCATTGTCTTAGTTAAAGAAATTACTACAATGCCATTTGCACAAATCCCTAGACTTGTCTTTAGACAAGAATGAATCTAAGCCATTGGATTAAGATGATAACGCAATAATTTAACCACATACATCATACACATTTCTGAATCACATACATGCACTAAAGGTTAGAAAATCTCCACTAACATTTTTGCACAAAACATGGAGCATTTTCATCCAACATGTTTGCATAAAACATGGAAACATGTTTGCACAAAACAAGGAGCATTTTCATCCCAAAATTCAGCCAACATGTTTCCATAAATCATGCTCCAAGTGCTTTCCTTCTTCCTCGCTTTTTTCTCTAATCTTTCCACTATAAATACTCCTCAAACTCTCTTCAATTCAGAAACTCCCTAAGTGTTCTTTCTTTCTTATTCTATCATTCTTCTTATGTTCTTCAAAGACTTCTCTTGATCCTCTAAACTTCATCCAAACACTTAAATCCTAAGTCCAAACTTTCACTAGCCCTCACAAGAGTTACAATCTTTAACTCTAGTGAGAAATATTTTCTTAAGCACTCAAGTTCTAGAGCCAAGATTCAAGGAGGGTCATCCACTCCAAAGACTCTTGTTCAAAGCTTAAAGAAGAAGAAAAGGACCCTTTTTAGATCCTACACAAGAGGTAGGAGTTTCTTCTTTATTTGTTCAAGTATTGTTGGCTTCTAACTTTGCTCATGGATAGAATGCCTCAAACTTGAGTTATTGTCAAAAGTTTTGAATAATTATATTTTTAGAAAACACAACATGTTCTATTCTGCTATGAGTACTTTTATGATTTTATCAAACTCAAATATAACTTAAAAGATTGTATGTGAAACTTGAGTTAATAAAGATAACTTAAGACATGAACATGGCAGGTGCTGGAATTTCTAGTTATTTCTGGTAGTAGTTACTTCGAAAATTAGTGTTCATAAAATATGAAGGATCTCGAAATGAAAATATTTTTATTATAAACTAGACTCATTGTAGAACACTCTCCAAAAAGAATCACCTAAATCGGAGTTTCCCAGCCTAAGATATAAATTTTTAAAGTAGAGCCTAAGACTGAAACTCTTAACCTGACCTTGTAGTAGTAAAATAGGTGTAACTCACTCTAGAAAAATGCAAATGGACTGATTTCAACTTTTTGGAAAAGCTAACACATCTACAAACACACTTATGTATGCTATGCATAAAGTTTTACACCACAAAAATACAGAATGAGAGATATATTTTCGGGACAGTGTGCTGAGAAAGTCTTGAAGGTAGCGTGATACTGTGAAAGTACAATTTGGAAAGGTTCTGGCTAAGGAAAGACTTGGTATTTAAGCGTGTCTATTGTGACTCACCTCTCTTTTCTGGGAATCCTACTATGCACAATTTACAGTTGATTTACACTAATTTAAGATGTTAGTGCTACAAATTTTATTCTAAAAGATGTCAGAACTCTAAATAAAAGATTCAAGTCTTGTAAAGAGATAATTTTAAAGATTTAAGTAGAATAATAATCTTCAGGAGATATGTATAAAAGTCATAATAAAAATATATAAAGAACCTCTAAAAATATCTTAAAGGGTATTAATGTATTAATGGGAATACTAAGAGTACAAAGAATACTAAGAGAAAAAGATAATACCAAGATATCCATAACCTATTAGGAACACTAGAGACCTAACTTGATAACTTAGGTTGCTTAATATGAATTATCTATGAGAATGTTTACTATGAGATTTACATGATATTGTTTATGTTACATGAAGTGATATACAGAAATGTGAATGTATTGATGAGATATGAAATGATAATGATAAAATGATTGATTGTGCCATGATTTATTAATGTGCATACATTCATGTTTCAAATGAAATAATAAATAGACCAACTCACTGCTTACTCCTCTTTGAGGATTAAGGTATTGATGATTTCACTTAGTGAGAATAAAAGTAAAACCTGAAAAAGTAGCAATGATAGTCTGGAAAAGTGGACTTGAGCTAAACTCACGGCTTAACCCCCTAAATCGTTGAGATCATGGCAACGAAAAGAAAACCAAAAGGTTGTGGCGACGGCCACGGTATGAGCTCATTACCCTTTTAAGGTGGTCTAAGGCACTGATGCATTCATCCCGTGAGTAATTAAGAAATATGTTGATGAAATAAATGAAAGATGATGATCACTAAACAAGTGAATGTTGAGGATGAGTAATCATGAAATGCATGCAGCTCCTAAATGATTATTGCTTATTAGTGGTTTTACATGATATGCTTATATGTATGCTTGATGAAATACTAAATGGATATTTCTGCTAATGTTCAAGATTAGTTTAAAAGTAACTGCACTTAGGCTAATCACATTTGTGAAAGTTTGATAATTGAATCCTTACCTGTTCACCTTTTTATAATAAACCCGAAGTGACTGGGACGACAACGATGACACTTTTAGTACAAGTAGGAACTCCTACTAAGAAATCATGTATTTCTCACTTCTATGTTTATTTTCCGTTGTCGTTACCAGAGACAGACGTGTCCACCTAAAGCAACGAAGCTATAGTTGAGGAAGGAGGTAGCGCGTGAAGATTTCAAACCTTTCAAGTAGGAGCATTCCGAGCTTTAGTTACATTATAGTTTGTGAGAAACAATTAGTAATAGTAGAACTTATATTGTTATTTGTAATAACTTATCAGTATGATATATACCCTATTGTGACTTATGTATTAAGTGATTATATTTCAGTTTATGTGATAATAGTTCTACACTTAGTCTCTTATTCTGATTATTTAATTAAGTGCGCAATGTAATTTGATTATTATCTATAAAAGCGCTATGTATTTCACTTCTCGTTACAGGCTTAAGTTTTCAAAAAATTAATTTATTTAAAGAAAAAAAAAACTTCCACTATTTTTCTAAGTTAATTTCAAATGAAAATAAATGCAAGGCATAAGTGACAACTAATAGAATCCAAATGTGAACTTAAGCACAGTGGGGTTCTATTAGGGTGTTACAACCACCCCCAAGATCCATCATCATCAAGCCTTGATCTCAAACTTTCAACAACAACAAAGGCTCAAGGAGCCTAAACCGAAAAGGAAACAAAGGGAAATAAAATGCTCTAACCGAAAAATGGAGAGAAGAACTCAACACAAAGAAAAACATAATCTTGTTCATACTTTGATCATAAAAACAAATGAAACAAGCAAAGGAACAAAGAACTCAAAACAAAACCCTACCAAAGATATCTTCTTGAAGGAAAAGGAGGAAGCTTGGTCTCTTGTAAGGAAAAGAGAAGAAAAAATCTTCCCTTGGGAGTGTTATAGATTCGGCCACAAGGAGAGAAAAGAGAGGATGGATTTTTCTTGTGTTTTTGAGTTTAGGAATGGAAAGGTTGTGTATTTAGAAGGTGGTGGAGTGGTGGTTTGTGGTGGTTGAAGAAGTTTCTTGAGGGTGGAGGAGGAGAAAAGAGAGCTTAGTTGAGAGAACTCCTAAGAGCTCTTTTTTGGACACAAACTTGGCCAAAAAAGTGAGTAGTAAGAAATGAAATTTTTGTGTTGTAAAATGAATAAATATGAGGGTGTTTTGGAGGGAGAAGGCTGCTGCCTTGGCAGCCCTTGGGAGGGAAAATTTTCATTTTCATTTGTTGTTAGATCATGAATTATAGGTAGATTTAATTAGGCAAAGGGTTAAATGTTGATAATTAAGTGTTTGGAGTTATAAACATGTGTTTAAGGTTTTCAAGACATGATTAGGAGTTGTCATACACACTTAGTTTGAATTAAACTTGTTTATTTTGAAATTCAAACTCCAACATGTTTCCTAAATTTAAGGAACATGTGAAAGAAAACACTATTTGGGCATGACATGACATAATGTCTTAGATGCTTTTTGACTAAGAATGGAATTTGAAATTTCGTAAGAACTTTTAGGCTCTAATTAACCTCAATTAATTATTTTAACTCGAGATTAATAATTAAAATTAAATTATCTTTAATTAGAGTCTCATTTTGTATTTATTTCCTTAATTACTTAAATAAGCTCATTATGCACTAATCTAGGGGTAGAATGGTCATTTTATATCAAAACTCTCTGGGACCACCCGGACTCATCCAAATATCATGCATCACATAAAACCAACATTTCAAACTCCCGGGAAATCTTTTCAAGCTTAGTCGGCACTTAATCTCGTGTAAAAACGCTGTAGAGGTATTTTAGTCATTTTGTGCCAGAAAGTCCAGAGGGTGAGATTTTCACCTCTGTTATTATTTCTAATGCATGTAATCCCCTTCAAACATCAAACAAACCCCTTGAGGGTGGCTCGGGTCAGCCGTCCTCGAATTACGAGCAAAATGACCTTAGGGGCATTTTGGTCATTTGTAAATGGGAAAAATCGCGTATTGCAATTGTCGCACAGATTGCTATCCAATCTTCACCTAACCTTATCCCAATATTAAGATATCCCTTTGGAGGTGGCCATGACCGGCCGGCCTCGATATTCATACAAAAATTACCTAAGGGGTATTTTGGTCATTTTAGCAATGCAAGAAAAGTCGAAGCATTACAAAAAAGATATACAAGAAAAAGAAAAAAGGCTTAAACACTAGTGTTAAAGGGTAGGGAGATTGAGATATAATTTTCCAATTTTCTTTTACTTCATTTTCATCTCATTAACAATTTGATTTTTGTACTAGGGCATCCATTATAAAAGTAATCGCTCCAATTCTCATTATTGCCTATCTAGATATTACTATCATTCATCTCTTGTACTTTGGCCCCAGTAAGTGAATTTGGGAACAAAGCTAGGTTGGGCAGAGAAGAAGAAGAAATGGTTACAGTGAAAGTTGTGGTGAAGAGGAGGGGGAAAGGGTACTTGTTCAAGGGTTCAATTATGGGAAGACCAGGAGGGCCTAAGTCCCGTGAAATGTGAGAGAGAGAGAGAGAGAGAGAAGGAGAGTCAAATTTAATTTTAGTATACTTTTTTTATGAGCTCTATTTTTAACCTCCATTGGTGCAGTCATTCACTTTCCTTTTCCTAGGCCCACAATATTGTTTGTCTTCTTTTGAGAGTGTGCAAATACTATGAGTCTTCTCAAATATATCAATTATTTTAATCTCTATGTTAACAAGCTAACAAAGCGAGAAATCTATCTATGGCAGTAAATTTACAAGTAGTTTGGTGCATTGTAGCATTGGCATATCCATTTAATGTAGTCTACCTTCATAGGCACCATTACTCTATTTTTCAGAAGATAAAATAAATAAACAGATTACTTTTCAATATAATAATCAAAATCTTCGAAATCTGCATGCTTTTGAGTAAGTGTGCATTTGGATTCAATGAGGTAAAAATATTGTATAAAAGTCTATTTAAATTAACTTGTAAGATATAAAAATATTGTAAAAAAATCAACTCAGATAGAATTTGATATAGCTCGAACTAGATGGTTGGAAAAGTCCATTTTTGAAGTCGATTGAAATCGATTTATGTATTCTATAAAATCGATGCTAAAATTTAATTACAAGAAAATCAATTTAAATCGACTTTTATTAAAATGATTTTAAGCCATGTATGTAACGATTTTGAAATATAACATATTTCTGGTTGTTTTTTATTTTATTTGTGTAAAAAATTCCAAAATATATAAGAAAATAACTATTACTCTAACGTTTATAGAAAAATTAAATTAAAATAATAATATTTCAAAATTGAAACCGATTTTGGTTAACATTTATAATTGTAAGAACTAAAATTTATTATTTATGTTAGAAAATCTGGGTACAAAGAATAGAATATTTGGTAGGCTTTGAGACGTGATTATCACTCTCTTTAAAGAGATATTGCCCACACACTCTTGGGGAATAAATAGACAAGTCTCTTTTAAGGATACAACAAAGCCACTCAAACTCTCTTAATAATTATTCTGAATTTTTTTTTGTGTGTATAAAGATATAAATATAGCACATATATATAGAGATTTTTTAGCCATCTTTTGACTGTAAAAATATTACTAACATATCTCTTCAATTTGGAAACTACCGGCTTGGCAGTTGTGCACTTTCATAGTTTGTTGCTTCCTTTCACAATTCAAAAGGAAAAGTAACGTAAACTTTTGCAACGTTTAAAGCAACGTTACACTATATGTGCACCCTTCTCTTTATATATATATTATAATAATTATTATTACAAACTACTCAATAATCCCACACTAGTTTGTAATATCATCTATAATATCATGCATAATAGAAGGTATCTCATGGATTTCAACTTTCCATTAGTGTGAACATTTTAAGATTAAACAAAGTTATTGGTGTACAAGTATTGAACCATAACTCCTCATGTCAAATCGAAAATATTACACACATGATATTATACAATTATTAAGAGGCTTTCACAACAAGCTTTTTAGCACTTTTATGGCCATGTGCTAATCCTACATTCATGAATACTTACAAGGATAAACCCTTTAACCCTTGTTCAAGGCAGCACCACCTTAATATTCATATTGGTGAAATTTGTCATTTTGTCCCTGTTACTACACACATTTAACAATTTCATTAAGACATCTAGTTATCCTCTTCTCATAACAGTACACACTAAGCATCATATGTAGAATGGGACCTTAAAGTAAAATTAGTGTCTAGTCCAATACATAGTAACTTGTTTTTACCCATTGAACTTATGTTGTTAGAATTTCTAACTCAAGGTTGGGTTTCCATTACTAGTGCATTTTAATATCAAGGTTTCAATCCCATTCCTGTAGAATGCAATTGTAATGTATCTCTTGGCAGTGCTTTTGTAAGTGGATCAGCCAAATTTTTATTTGATCTCACATAGATTATAGTTAAGACTTCACTCTTAATTAATTCTCTTACATAAGCATGTCGCAAACTTATATGTCTAGACTTTCCATTGTATATCTTATTGTGGGCTAAACACATTATTGCCTCACTATCACAATATATAGGAACGGTTGGCATTGGTTGTGGCCACAACTTTATATCTAATAACATATTCCTCAACCATTTCGCTTCTTTTGCTGCAACTGCTAATGCAATAAATTCAGATTCCATAGTGGAATGTGAAATACAAGGTTACTTTTTGGATGCCCAACTAATAGCACCACCTCCCAAAGTAAATATCCAACCTGTAGTGGATTTATTATCACCAATACTAGTTATCCAACTAGCATTTGAATAACCTTCCAACACAATAGGAAAACCATTATAGCAAATAGACACATTTTGTGTTCTCTTTAAATAGCCAAGCACTCTAGTAATTGCTTTCCAATGATCATTACTTGGCTTACTTGTAAAAGTAGAAAGCTTACAAACTGCAAATGCAATATCCGGTCTTGTACAATGCATTGCATACATCATAGTGCCTATCACACTTGCATATTGTAATTGTGCAACTATCCTTCCATTATTTTCTATTAATTTGACACTAGAATCATAAGGAGTATTAAACTCTTTAATTCCCAAATGATTATACTTTGTAAGCATTTTCTCAATATAATGAGATTGCATCAAAGTTACACATTTGCCTTCCCTTTTAATCTTTATACCCAAAATAGTATCTACCTCATTCATATCTTTCATTTTAAAAATTGAAGTAAGATACTTTTTGGTTTCACAAATTCCAAGCATATTTGTGCCAAAACAATAGATCATCCACATATAGGCATATAATAATGCCATATTCTTTGGTGAACTTAGCATAAATGCACTTATCTGCACTATTGTGTTTGAATCCATTTGATAGTATAACACTATCAAATTTTTCATGCCATTGTTTTGGTGCTTGCTTTAAGCCACAGAGATTTTATCAACTTGCAAACTTTAGTTTCATTTCCAAGAAGAATAAATCCATCTGGTTGTTGCATATAAATCTCTTTACTCAAATCTCCATTCAAGAAGGTCGTTTTAACATCCATTTGATGTATAAATAAATTATATATAAATGCTAATGCTAATAACACTCTTACGGATGTTATTCTAGCCACTAGAGCATAAGTATCAAAATAATCAATGCCTTCTTTTTGTGTAAAACATTTTGCCACAAGTCTGGCTTTAAAGGATTGGATAGAACCATATGTACTATATTTTTCTTTAAATACCCATTTACATCCTATGGGTTTTGATCCAGGAGGTAGATCAACTAATACCCAAGTATTATTGGACATAATAGACTCCATTTCATCATTGATGGCTTCTTTCCAAAATGCCACATCTCTAGAAAACATAGCTTCTTGAAATGTTTTTGGATCATCCTCAATGGTCATTACAATGGGTATTTTACTATAAATTTTGTCTCTACTTCCTTCTATAAGAAAAATAATAGATTGTGAAGAGATAAAATCAGAGCCAAGATCTTTTTCTTTTCTTAGTTTTTGGCTTTTTCTTGGTTCTAGTTGAATATCATTAAATTTTCTTTTTGAACTTTCAACACTAGAATGCACATTTTTTTCATGCACAAACTCATTACTACAAGAATCATTCAATAATCTATTTTCAATGAATTCAACATGTATAGATTCTACAATAACATTAGATTCTATATCTAAAAGTCTATATGCCTTTGAATGTTGTGCATAACCCACAAAAATACTTTTGCTTCCTCTTGGTCCTAATTTTGTTCTTTGATTGTCAGGGACTCTGTAAAATGCAATGACCCCCACACTTTAAAATAATTTAAGTTGGGTTTTCTACCATTCCAAAGTTCATATGGAGAAATTTTCATAACTTTTGAAGGTACTCTATTGAGTATGTGACATGCAGTTAATAATGCTTCATCCCATAAATCATGTGGTAAATTTGCATTTACCAACATAGCATTAATCATGTCTACTAATGTCCTATTTTTCTTTTCAGCCAAACCATTTTGTTGTGGTGTATATGGTGCACTCTTTTGATGTATTAAACCTTGTTCCTCACAAAACTTGTCAAACTCATTAGGAAAATATTCTCTTCCTCTATCACTATGGAGTATTTTTATTTTCCGATCCTTTTGATTTTCTACAATAGATTTATATTCCTTAAACTTTTGAAATGCTTCATCTTTTGTTCTAATTAAATAAACAAATGAAAATCTTGAATAATCATCTATAAAAGTGATGAGATATCTTTTTCCTCCCCTAGTTAATTCTCCATTTAACTCACATATGTCAGAATGTATAAGTTCTAGCAACAGAGTATTTCTTTCAACACTAGGGAAAGGTTTCTTGGTCATTTTTTATTGTATGCAAATCTCACATTTATCTACTTGTTTATCTTTGCAAATAATGTACCTATTTTTTGACATAAAATTTAAAGAACCAAAATTTAAATGACCCAATCTAGAATGCCATAAAAAAGAGTCACACTCAACAATATAAGTAGAATGCTTATTTATTTCATTAATACTTAATTTAAACATACCATCACATGAATATCCTTTTCCTGCAAATATAGAACTTTTAAAAATAATTACATTATCAGAGTCAATCAAAATCTTGAAACCCTTCTTTGAAAGCAAACTAACAGAGGCCAAATTCTTGTGAATTTCCAGAACATGAAACATGTTCAGTAGTGTTAACTTCTGTCCCGAAGTGAAGTTTAATTCAACAATCCCCTTTCCTTGCACTTTGGTAGTAACATGATTACCCATCAGCACTTCTTCATTCTGTTTTAGTTCCACATAATTCGTGAATTGATTTATGTCATTGCATATGTGAATTGTTGCACCAGAATCTAACCACCAATCTTGATTTTTGGTTGAAGTGTCAGCCATATTTAATTCAGTAATCATAGCAACCAATTCTTTGACTACTTCCTCCACTAGATTTGCCTTCTTAGAATTTTCAAAATTGAAGTTTCTTCTTGCCTTCTTATGCTTGCAATCTCGAATAAAATGGCCTTTCTTGTCACAATGAAAGTATTGCACATCCTTTTTCTTTTTAAATGAAACACCTTTCTTGGATGCTTTTAAATTAAACTTTCCTCCATCAGAAGTTTTTTTATTGACAAAATTAACAGTAGAACTTGAAGGCATAAATTGTGCATCACGTGCACGAGTTTCACATTCAATTTGAAGATGAGTTTGAAATTGTTCTAATGTTAATTTTTTAGAAGAGTGCCAAACTTTCTTTATAAAATTATTCCATGATGGAGGAAGTTTAGAAAGAATGGCACCAATTTGTAAGGAATCTTAACTTCGAGATCTCTTAGTCTTGATACTAACACTTGCAATTCATGCACTTGATCCATAATTGGCTTGGTATCAAACATTTTAAATTCAAAATATTGTAAAGCCAAGAATTTATTCATACCTTGTTTTTCATTCTTATATGCAGTCTCCAATGACGTCCAAATTTCTTTTAGTGTCTTGAGATTGGAGTAGAGATCATACAAACAATCCGTCAAGGTATTTCGAATATGTCCACGACAAATTAATTCATCTTTTTCACGTTTCTTTCTTTTGCTCTTGATTTCCTCATAATCATTTGGAGTGGGGTTGGGCAAAGATGATAAGTCTGGATCTAAAACATAATAGACCTTCAATGCAATGAGTAAGAATACCATCTTATCCCTCCATCGAGTAAAATTTGTTACATCAAAACGATCAAGTTTGATGTCTTGCTTGATAGGATATGGAGAAGATGAATTTGACTCCATTGAAATATCTCTTTAAAATTGTTAGAAAATCTGGGTACAAAGAATAGAATATTTGGTAGGCTTTAAGGTGAGATTATCACTCTCTTTAAAAAGATATTGCCCACACACGCTTGGGGAATAAATAGACAAATCTCTTTTAAGGATACAATAAAGCCACTCAAACTCTCTTAATAATTGTTCTGAAATTATTATTATTTTGTGTATAAAGAGATAAATATAGCACATATATATATAGAGATTTTTCAGCCATCTTTTGACTGTAAAAAGATTACTAACATATCTTTTCAATTTGGAAACTACCCGCTTGGCAGTTATGCACTTTCATAGTTTGTTGCTTCCTTTCACAATTCAAAAGGAAAAGTAATGTAAACTTTTGCAACGTTTAAAGCAACGTTACACTATATGTGCACCCTTCTCTTTATATATATATATTATAATAATTATTATTACAAACTACTCAATAATTTACACTCAAAAAATTAGGGTGGATAGGAATTAAAGTTGAGGCTAGTATGCCTTGTATTTAAAATAGAGAAAACTAGCAACTTTCTCACCTAAATATACACATAATATCAGTTTAATTCTTGAAAGATTTTTCAGACAAGTTTAATAATCCATGAAAATTCCAGGTGACATTAATTTAATCCATAAAAGATTTTTTTAAAATAGTTTAGTCCCTTCAAGGTACACACTGCATAACATTCCTTCAAGGGGCATTAATCTTTTGGAAAAAAATTAAATTAACTGACTAAAATATCTTTTGTCACTCACATAACATTCCTTCTTCCTCATCTCATTGTAGCTTATACCTAATAAGGCTTGGTTTTGGTAATTCTCTCTGAGTGGATACTCTGACATATGAAAAACATTGGTTGTTTTTCTAAAAAAATAGAATAGTTGATGTACTTTGCTCTTAGTTTTTAAGAGTTAGAGTGCTTTTGAGAGCACCTCATGAGATGCTTATCGCAGTCAATTCATTCTCTCTGAAACTTAAAAGCAAATTTATAATATATTTATCAAATACTACTATGATGACTTTTTCTTATTGAGAACAATTGTTACCATAAGAGCTCATTATCAAGCAATTAAGGAGCAAAGAGCTCAAAAACTTTCAAAAAATCATAAGAATACCAAAATAAGCCAAATTCTCTTTCCAATCAATACATATGAGTAAAATAGTTATAAATTAATTAATGATTTATTAGAATATAAAAATCAACAATTAGTTTAAAATAAAAAGATATTAAAAACATTTGTTTTGAAATAGAGATAGTGATAGTGATGGTCTATTCAACATGAGATAATAATGTTCTAACTAAACTAATAGTATAATATATGACCTGATAGTATTAAATATAATAGTATAAAATCTTATAGTATAATATAAATAATCTATTATATAAATTTTTATCATATTCATTATTTACATGATTACTCGTTAGCAAGGGGCAACTAAGGGCCGCGACTGACAACCGGCTATTGGCAAGGTGCAGTTAGCAAGCAGTGAAGGTCAACCGACAATTGATGAGCAGCTACCAAAAAGGTGTGGGCAAAGTCTAGCAATGGGCAAGCATTGAAGTAGAAAAGAGTATGTTAGGATTAATTTGAGGTTGATTAATAAAAATAATATTATTTTATAATCAGATTTCTTGAGATATGACAAATCCTATAGCAATACGATAAAAATGGTAGTTGGGAAAAGCATTATGCTATGGGCCTTAATGCATGTGTAGTGATGGACAACAACTCTACTCCACCGAATTGGGTGAACAGCATCTGATGTTGGAATATTTTTTTCTTTCTTTGGGACAGGTGTAACGAATTTTCAATTAAAAAAACACACCACGATATACATGTGTAAGCCACGAGATAGTAATATTATAACACTGCATGCATCTGTGATGATTGACAACGACTGACACGGCAACCCAACTGGGTCATCAGCACGTGATTTTTCTTTTTCAACATATATCTTTTCTTTCTTTGAGAAAGGTGTAACTAATTCTCAATAAAAAAATGGAAAACGTACCTCCATCGAATCAAAGTAAAATAATAAATACTGGTCCCTCATAAATGTATTACAAAATAAATTAATACTTAAATTTTAAAAATTTAAAATTATTTTCTCATATTTTTAAAGAGGGGTTAAGTTGGCTTCTTCACACGGGCCCATAAAATTTTTTAAAAAATTATATAAAACTATATAGAAAGATTGGTTTATCTTCTTTTATGAAATATGAGAAAACTAATTTAAATCTTTTTTAAAATCTAAAAAATTAATTTATACTCCAATCTATTTTTTACGATCAATTTAGATATTTTCTCAATTAAAAATCGAAAACACACTGGATTTTAAAGCACACGATCCTATGCTGTTTAGCATCCAATCGAGTAAGCGGTCTATGGCTCCCTATTAGAAATATAATAACCAGTTTATTATGCATGTGATGGTTATAATATATATATATATATATATATATATATTAAATATTACATGTATTTATTTGTTTTTAAAAAATTACAGTTAAAGCGTATTTATATAATCAAAAAATTATTGTATTTCATTAAATAAATATATTAATTTTTATAAAATGTAATACAAAATAAATAATTAAAAAAATGAAATATAATATTAAATAAATAATTTTTCCAATATAATTCATGTAGCATGCATATTATGAGATAAAGAGGATTATAATTAATAATCAACTATAATATTATAACATCATTTATTTATGTTCTATAAAATAGTAATATATTTATATATTTTTACATGAGAGTGGTAGTTTATTATGAAAATAAGAGAAGTAAATTTGGGTCATGTAACCATATATGAATAGTTAAGAATGAAAGTTAATTAATGATAATTAATATTTACATACATATTTTTAAAAGTCACATGACTTTATATTCTAATATTGATGACTCTTGTAAAACCCAATTGTCAAAATTTATTCATTTCACCCTCACAATAAATCATTCCTCTCATTTGAATTGTTCCCTAGTTAATCATAATGTACCATTATTTTAATCTATATAAGATGCAGATAATAACATATTAATTAAATTCGAATTAAACATCTATGAGAAATAGTTGTGCTTCAATATGTATGGGGTTTACAATTATATCTCTACTAAATCATAACTTAATAACATTGTGAAAGGATAATAATGCAAAGTGATACCGAGCTCTAGACAAATGTCCAACTAGATTGCTTAATATTTTGTAAATTAGAATAGTCATTATAAATAATAGGCTATGGTTTTATACATTGAAATAAAGATACAAGAAATGAAAAATGTTAATCAATTGAATATTAATTATTTAACATGTTATCATCAAAGTCTGTTGAAATTAATTGATCATAAATTACTAATTAAATTGAATTACCAATAAAAAATTAGTGATGATTCACAATAATTACATTTACTATTAATACAAATCTTAAGTTGGTCTTTTTCAACTATTCATCGTTAATTTATGTCATTTATTGTATGAAATGTTGATTTAGTGGTTAGCCAATAAAGAAATACTATTGGAGGATTAGAATTTCTAGATTTTGATTTATACTAACTTGAGATATTCTGTTTATAATGAATTCAATCTTGATTTATATTTATTATGACTAATTATTTTATCTCAATTTAAAATTTAAAATTTATAAATATTCAAATCTAAAAAATAATATATTATATTCTCTAAATAATTTAATAAAAAATTATAAATTTTGATTGGTAACAAAATATAATTGGTTGTACTTATTATAATCATTATATCTAAATCATGATATAAGTAAACAACTAAAAAAAATAATTTAATTTTTCCAAATCCTATTTAGAAATAAAATCAAACACAACTAAAAAAATAGAAATCAAATCAAATATTTTTCTTAAAATTGAAAATTAAATTTTAATTAAATGATATGTGATATTTTGAAATTAAATTTAATATAATTAGAGCCCCTAGAATTGGTATAGTGGTTAGGGTTTTGGATAGTATATCAAATATTATTATTTAAAACAAATGTCTTGTTCAAAAAGAAATTAGTATATAAGATTTAACAGAAAATTAGAAATCACAACTGATAATAAAATTGAAATCAAGTATAACTAATAAATTATATTTATTATTACTAATTATTTGATCTCCATTTCAAATTAAACAGACTAAAAATAATAAAAAAATTTCAAAAATATCATATCATATTGTATAAAAATTATCAATTTAATTGTATTGATTACAATTACTACAAATGATATATTCTCAAAACAAATAATATGAAAAAAAGGTTGATTTTTCCAATTTCCAAATCAAATATTATTGTTTAAAATAAATATCTAATATAAGAAATATCATATTATATTATCTAAAATATGATTTAGTAAAAACTTTATGAATAATGATTGGTAATATAATATAATTAATTATATTAATTATAAAAAGGTACATTCTTTTAAAAAATAACCCAAAAAAATATGGTTTTCAATTTCCCAGTCATGGATCAAATATTTTTCTTTAAAATAAATATCTAATTTAAAAAGATATTATTATATCTGGTTTAACACAAAATTAGAAGTCATAATTGTTAATATATTTAGAATTAAGTCTAATCAATTAATTTTATATATGATTATTAATAATTTAATATAAATTTAAAATTTAAAATTTAAACATTTTCGAATCCAAAAAAATTGCATATTATATTCTCTACAAAAATTATTCGAACAAAAATTATTCTACATGGTTAGTAACAAAGTATAATTGACTTTTAGTATTGACCCGGGCGCTGGATGGGGATTAATTGTTTTAAAGAAAAACATTGGAAAATTGTTTTATTTAGTAGTTCACTTTCTCGAGATATATGGCAGTTATAACCAAGAGATTTATTTAAAACATATTTAATCGAAAGTATGCATGAAGTAGGAACAAACACAATGGGATACACTTCTCCAATAAAAGTATGCACTAGTTTTTCATCCTAGAGGTAGTACCATCTCAACTTTCTAATCCTTTGTTAGATTCAAAACTCTCCACAAACTAATTAGCAACACCTTTAAATTCTATTGACTTTACTGGAATTCATATCACAGAGTAAATCTATCCATGATGCCACCACTAAAATCTCGGGGAAAAAAGTGATCTTCAACAACTAAGCAAAGAACAACCTTATTTTTTAAAATATGCTTTTGAAGTCACCACTTCAATCCTCATACACTGAAATCAAAATATCGAAACCATAATTTATTTTTATATTCTTTTTTGTTGGCTCTTTGTAATTACTGAGAGAGACAATACCCATATTAGCATACTTACAACTGATTGAAAAATCTAATTATAATTTGATTGAATTGAATGATGAAGAATCAACTTTTAATTTTATTTAATTACAATTATAATATTATTGGTAATTAATATTGATTTCAAATTCTTGTGCAAAATTTTTATTTGACATCTTCTTATTATATAATTTGACTGATTATATCATAATTTTCATGATTTTATATAAATTGATTTTATATAATTATTTTCCAAAATCACATCACAATATATCTATCTATCTATAATATTATCTATCTATAATATTGATTTCTAAATACTGATATTTTGTTTTTCCAAATCATTATGTTATTTACGTTGTTTTAGTTTTTACTATTTTGTCACGTGTGTACCTGTATACTAACAATGATTTAAAGATTAAACAAGGGGGAGATGACAAGTGTCATATTTTTATGTGTTATTTTTTCCTGAATTTTTAAAAAATGATACATTTTGATTCATTTTCAAATATTTCAAAAATTAAATGCATTTATTATATCTATTTTTCCACCCAAATTTCAGCCATCTTTTTCAATCAATCATAATTTACTGATTTTCAAATTTTTCACTAACTATGAAAGATTTCATTAATATTTTCGGTGCCGATTAAGGAATGAATGCATTTTAGGATTTTTTTTTTTTTTTTGGGTATCTATAAGAATTTTGAACATAAAAACTTCTGGTTGTTAATTTTAATTTGAAATGTTCATTTTTTAATTAATTTTAAATATTCGCTTTGAATACTAAACTCCGACCCAGAAAAGAGGATATATGAGTTAAATTCTAAGAAAACAATTCTTATAATAAAAATATATAAATGTCATCGTCTTGCAATTAAATAAAATTTATATGTACTTTAAATAAATCAGATATTATTTTACAATTCTAATTCTAACATCTAAATGAGTATGCGTCTATAATTTTAGAATACAAAAACTTTTACATTCAACGACTGTAAACAATTTTATGTTATTTTTATGCTCTTAATAACATAATATAAATAATATAATGGGTTTATATTAATGATTTAAAAATGTGACTATATTAATTTATAAAAAAGCCTATATTAATAATTAATAATCAATTAATTTAAAAAATCCCAACATATGTTCAGCCTAAAAATTGAAGTATCCATTATGAATAAGCTTTTGAATTTTTTTTATTTTTAAAAGTTTAAGACTTCACAACATAATACCCAAGCCCTCTCATTATCTACCTGATTTAGCTAGATCATATCGAATTGGGTCTAAACCAAAAGTGATCCAATAAAAAGATTAAATCTAATCAAACGTGGTCAAATAAAAAAATCTAATCAAATCTGATCCAATAAAAAAAATCAAATCAACTTAAACGTTGACAAATAAAAAAATCTAATCAAATCAAATTCAGATTTGATTTAACGTGACCTAGTCCGTCCCTAGGACAACCCCAGTGGCCACCAAGACGAATGATTACTAAATGTTACCTGTTAGTGACGAAGGGTTACATCATAAAAAACATGAATTAAGAGCAAAATATATCTATCTATTATTATAATATTTGCGAGTCATTTCATAAAAAATATTGCAAGCACTTTTTATATAGAGTTTTAGGGTATATATGTCATTCATAGAGTAATTTAGGACCTACTTTTCTAAATATTTATGTCTACAGATTTTTTTTACTTAATTTACAATTAAATTATTAATTATTAATAAAATCAAATCTACTATCATTAAAGATTACGTGAATAAATAAAATTAGAATCATTAAGATATATTCATGGAATTACAAATTATTAAAATTACAATTTACAATTAAAATTAAGAATCATTAAGAATGGAAAAAATATCGAATTAAGAATCATTGAAAAATGGATTAGATATAAATTTAATGGGGTGATTAAAATATTAATGAAATCACCAATTTTAAAAATACAAGGCGTCCTTTTGTGACTTACATGTCTACAAAAATAACAAACTTAGTCTTTTACTTTTTTTTAGCGGAACATTCATTTATACAATAATATATATCAATTGAAAAATATATATAATATTATATATTATATGCAAATTATATTATTATTATTATACTATTGTTATAATTATAGATTATAATTCTACTATACCAATATTTTAGACTTATTTTATGGAAACTAATACACGTGTTATTTATATGGTGATTTAGGCTTTATGTATCTCATCTTTCTTAATCTTTATGTATAAAGATTTTTTTAAAACTTAGTTTATAATTTACTTATTAATTATTTTTATATGAAATAAAATCAAATATTATAATCATTAAAAATTACAATTTGTACTAAGAAAGAACTTATGTCAATATAATTACGACTTACAATTAAATTAAAAATCATTCATAGCCTCACATTTTTTTTAATTGCTCAAGGGTATTCCCGGCCGACAACCGAAGATTAATCCCTCCGAGATGTGGAGATCACCGAAGTGGGTTTTGCCTCTCCCAACAAAACCCTTTTTCTATATACACAGCAAGATTCGAACCCCTGCCACATGCTTAAAGGACCCAGCCACCTTACCAACTGTGTCAGGCTTTGTTGGTTCATAGCCTCACATTATAAAGGTAATAGAAAAAATTATAAAGGAAATATTTACAAAATAAATAAGCTTTAAAATTAGTATTTTTTTTAAAAAAAGAAAACGGGCAGGTCAATTTGTTAACGAATTACTAATTAATTGATTTTGATATGATAATAATTTAAAATTCAATTTCTACCAAATTTATTCTTAATCAAATATTTAAGACTCATTATAATACAAATATGATAATTTATTTTTAATCAAATATGATAACAATTGATATAATACTAATATTTAAGACTCATTATACAAAAAATTTTCCATGCATTATTCATATAAAAATTATACTCAATCGTTTCATAATCTTAATACTTAAAGTAATTTTTTGAATTTAATTTACCTTCTAATCATCAATTATTTTTTCCAATAATACCTTTATATCTCTCTACTGTAACGCCCCGATTTTCTGTTAGAGTGAAAATGACCAAAATGCCCCTGAGGTCATTTTCAGCCCGGAACTCGAGGAAAGCGGTCTTGGCGTACTCGAAGGGCAAACTCAATGTTGGAAGGGGATTAGAAAACTTATGTACCTTCCCGGGATCGAAAATCTCGTTTTTCGAGTTTTCAGGTCAAAATGACCAAAACGCCCCTGTGGTGTTTTACCCGTTTGCAAGTGCCGGATGAACCCGAAACTTCTCCAGATGGTTTTAAAAGGCGTTTTTATGTATTCTATGACCTCAGTTTTAATTTTTGAAGTCCCGGGCAAAATTAGTGCAAAATTACGGTTTTGCCCCTAGTTTCGTATTTTTACGCTTAATCACGCGATTAAGCAAACCTAAGCAATATTAGGCTCTAATCGAAGGTTAATTAATTTCCTTAATTAATCTAGAGTCAAAATAATTTATTAAAGTTGATTAGAACCAAAAAGTACTTAATTACAACCCAAAATCATATTTTAATTTTATGACACCTAGTCATAGAATCTTGAATAGTGTTTTCTCTTTCCAATTCCTTAAATCATGGAATTGTGTTACACATTGTTTATTCATAAATGAGTTTTAAATTCTTTAATGATGTATGAGCACTCCTAAACTTGTCATAAACTCTCTAAATCACATTCTTAGTTACCTAAACTTAAGCTTAATCATTCCTAACCTTGTACCTAAGCTAATACACATCTAAACCTATCATTAACACACAATTAAATGGTCAAACCATCCTCCCACTCTGCTGCCCCAAGCTGGCGAAGCCTCACCTCCTCCATATGCATCACATGTTCAATTTTTCAACACTCCAAGGCCATACCTCAAGTCACATACACTATACCTTGTCATAACTTTCAATCAAGCTTGAATTTCCACATGAATAAATAATTAAAACAACCCATTTCTCCCATTTAATTGTGGCTGGAAAAGTTCCAGCCATGCATTATTTCTAGAAGCCTAAATTCATAAAAATGTGATAGGAAATTAACTCACATCAAGCCATACTTTGTAGCATAGCTTCCATACTTCAAACCATGCTTGAATGACCTTGTGTAAGAGATATTTTCTCTTCCTTTTCCCTCCAAACCACACGGCCACTCCCTCCATTTGCAAGCTCCATGGTTTTGTTTTTCTATAAATAGGATGCTTGTGTTAGCCTTGTTGCACCTTGAAGCATTTGCAAAGTTTAGAGTTTTAGAGTTGTCTTGCTAGCCTTTCCTTTTTCTCTCAAAGTTCCAAGAGTGTTCTTCCTTTCTTTTCATCTTTATCTTCTTCATCTCTTCATCTCATCATCACCTCTCAACCATCAAACACCACCCCAAAACCTTGAACCATCATCAAACCTCTCAAACACCACACCTCAAACACAACTCCACTTGAAACACATTTTCTTTCTTTTTCTCTCATCAAGGCCGAATCATCATCACCATCCTAGGAGGTGTTGCTCATCTCATTTCCATCTTCAAGTTCAAGCTTTTATCTTCATCAAAAGGTAGGGATTTGTTTTCAAACTTTATTTTGTTCAAGAAAGTGTTTTTCTCTAGTTTTCTCTTAGGTTCTTTTTGAACTTTCCTTTGTCTTTCCTTTCCTTTTCATTTTCGGCCATGAGGCCTTGATTTGAGCATGATAGCTTGATGATGAGAGTTTCTAGATGATGACATTGTGTTCATCTCAAAGAAACCTCTAAAGCTTGAGTTTTCCTTTTCTTACAACTTCATCTATATGTTATCTAGCTCACATGGTTTTCCAACTTAAGAAAATTAATCTAAGGATTTCTAAAAGCCCAAGCCTACCCTTGTCAACCTTAAAGTTGGCCGGCACGTTCTAGAGATTTGTCTCTAGATAGGGGTTTTGGGTACTTAATAAAGAACTTGATGTAGTTTCACTTTCTTTCTCTTTTATATGATTTTCGATTCTTGTGTTGTGATCCTTGAGATATTGTATAAGGTTATTATCTTGTTAAAGTCTTAAATGAGCTCTAGTTAAACATAAAAATGAAACTTGCATCATGTTTACTTTAAGCTATGCATATCATGTTTATTTCTTTGCTATCACTAAATCCCAAGATAATGAATGAACTTGCATTATCATGTTTATGTTTCAAGCTTTGCATTATCATATTTATATTTCAAGTCCTCACTTAAATATCAAAGATAATAATATATTGCACCACATATTTATTTTATGCTCTCACTTTACTTTCTAGCAATAACTAAAATAAGTGCATGAGCATGTTTATTTTTATGTCATCACTTTAATGATTCTAGAGCTCAAAGACTTGCCCAATGATATCTCAAACAAAGGTCTAAAACCTTTATTTCCTATGATCCATATTTCGGCCCTATGAGGCCTTAATGTTTTCAAGTATTGAAAACTATGTTTTATACTTTTTCTAAACTTATATGAGTATAAGGAATGTGTAGAACTAAGTGTTATGAATTTAGGACCTCTTGAGATGAAAATAATATAGCCACTGCCCTATTAAGTATTTTCATGAGTTTAGATGATAAAAGTGTTCATAAAAGAGTTTTGAAGGTTTTAATAAGGTTCCAAGAGAAACTAGTATTTTATGTGCTTTAGAAACTATGATTCAATGCCTTTAAATGGAGTTTCTGTTTCGGTTCTGCCTTGCTATGTTTGGCCACTGTATGAGCCGAGTTAATGATGTTAATATGCTTATGTTTGGGTAATAATTATGTTAAGACTCATATGTGAAAGATAGGATAAGTTAGGAACTAGAAAAGAATTAATTTGAGAGTTCTAGATCCCTTAAAGATTTATTTTTCTGGATTCTGTCCAGCAAGGTTTAGATTCAATAATCATGGTTTTAAATTAGTTTATATGTGTAGGAATGACTCATAATTGGTTTAGGACTTAATCTTGAAGCCTTAGGAGCAAACCGAACTTAGAAAGGGTCAATATTGTGACTTCTAGGTACCGTAAAGTTAGTATTTTGATTTCTGCACTCTTGAGGTTTAGAGATGTTCTTGACCATAGGGTGAGGTGAGAAATACTTAGTTATAACCTTATAGGTTCCCAAGAAACTAGGTGTTGATGATCAATAACTTAGAAAGTGAGATAAAGATCTAAACCGTAATTTCTAGAACTCCGTAATCACATAAACATAAAGCTGTCCAAATTCTGCTTAGTGCTATTTGGATTAGTTCTCGAGCATAAAATATGTATAACTCATTAATTGTCAAACTATAGGTGTATAAAGAAGTTAAGGATAATGTTAGAACAATTAATTTGCAAGTTTAAGACTCATAAGAATCAAAGTTTAAAACACTATGAGTTATAACATAACATGTCTATGAGCTTATGGGGATGATTGTTAAATATGACTATGTGATGATGTTTGTGTGAAAGTTTTATGTGACGAATGTTATGAGAAAGTTTCATGTGATGATATATATGTTATGAGAAAAAGCTATATGAGAATGCATGATAAAAATGAATATGATAAATGATGAGGTAATTGTAATTTAATACTTATGAGAATATAAATGTGACACGACATTGAGACGCGCTTCTCCTGGGTGACAACGGTTCGGCCGAGCACCCCCAGGAGGAGACAAATCCGTGAGGGTATGTGTAGATGCAGCCTGCCAAAGCGGACAAATTGCGAGGCCCACGTGGCTAGCAAAGCGTTTCAAAGAGGAAATGATCCTAGAAAGGAGATCCTTAATTTGCCCCCTAGCCCGTACTTTAAGTCGGGATTATGTTATGCTTATCATAGGATAAGTAAGAGCTAGTGACGACTAGTTAAGGTATGAGCTCATAACCTAGAGAAGTTTTAGGGCGGCCCCATGAGATGAAAGTTAAAGTTAACAATGTCACATAAACTATACTTATGCCAATGTTATAATCTTTCCTAGTTATTCTATTGTTGGGTTTATCTTATGATGCATTCATATCATTGGTATATTTCTGCTTAAGTTATAAAGACGCATTATAAAATATGACGGACCTTGGATAAAATACCTCCTTGGAAAATCAACTTAAAAGGAATTTATATGCATGCACACCTTTTAGAAATAAACCCAAGGTTCCTGAGGATGTGACGATGACACCTAGGTAGGGATAACCCTACTGAGAATTCTTTTAGAAAGATTCTCATTCCCTCTCTCTTTTCTTCCGTCATATCTTCAGATGGCGACGTTTGTACTCTTCGTCGACACCCCGGTATGGGAGCTGCACCATGACCCGGCACTCGGGTCATACCATTTTGAGGGTCGCTGCACTGTCAGAGTATACATGTTCATGGGACGACCCTTCGTGTACCCCGTTCCGAGCTACCGCTTCACCCCGACTGCTCCTTACCGTCATAACGGGATTTTTGAGCGAGCGAGACCACGCGATGAGCAGATCCTCCGCATGGAGCCCGAGACATCAGCGACGCGAGTACCGAGTATGTGCCGCGTCCCGGTACTGAGGCGGACCCATCGGAGGACCCGCCATCCCATATGCGATTGGAGCTCAGTCCCCGCTCCTCCACCGATGAGGGCCGGGAGTGAGGAGACGGTGGTCCAGCCGAAGTTGGCTCGACGGCCATCTATGCGCCCTCGCCGCGGTGGACATGCCCCGATGATGCGTTCGACCACTCCCGCCGAGATTCGTCAGTGGATCGACTCGACCCCACAGTATTCGGACCAGCAGGAGTAGTCATAGGAGGGGTAGTAGCTAGTGCACACACACCACATAGTTGAGGACAAACCTTCTTTTGTATATGAGGTTGTCTACTATAGGTGCACATGGGTATGGGTGTAGTTTCTCTTGTATTTACTTCTATGATTTCCTTGTATTGCATTTCAGTTGTATTCTGTTTCATGATGTATCAAATAGTCCTGCCCCTTTGGGTAGGCACGTTATATATATATATATGATTCAGTTGATGTTCCCATGACATGATGTGTTTCTTATGCTTTGCTTATATGTTTCGCTATGCTTCCTCTCAAAGAATTCGTGCGTGGCTCTTACTTTGATTTTAAATTCCAAAAAGAAAAATTTTACCCATATTTCCACTAAGTATTTTCTAAAGGATGAGACCAAGCGGTAATATTCTAAAGATTAACCTAAGTACATACTAGTAGTCTTGGGTTAAGATTTAGGGTGTTACATCTACCATTAACAAAAGTAATATAAAAAATAACATAAATAAAATTATAATTAAATATATTATACCATAAAAATTATATATAATCATATTATTAATGATAATAAAGGTATTATATTTATGTTGCATTAGTAGTATTTGTTATTATAGATATTTATATTTTAAAGTTCGAAGTATTTTAAAATTATTTTAATAAACCCATAAATATCAATTGGGATTCAAATTTTCACGTGGAATGAGAAATGGAGACCCATAATGGAAATGTGGATGAGAATGGAGGCAAAATTCTAAATAAGGATGAGATTAGGGGAAAATTTTCTAATTTCAAATTTAACACTTTTGAAAATCATAATAAAAAAAATTATCTATCTACCTATATCACTATATTTTATTCAATTTTTACAACTTGCATAATATTCCAATCTATTAATTCACTATATTTTTTGAAAAAAAAGCACAGGTAATTTTTCAATACTAAAATATTTTTAAAAAATTAATTTCACAATTTACACTTTTGATAATGATACTAAATATTTATTAATTTTTAAAATTAAATAGTTATATTACTTTTTTATTCAAAATAATACTATAATTGATATACTACTCTAATAATTCAGATTATGTAAATTAGAATTATATTTTTTTACTAATTATAACATATATTTTAAAATTGATACTTTAATTTATCAAAAGGATGTACAAGGAAAAGATGTGTAATTGAAATCGTATAAATTAAATTTATTTATTATTTTTTAATTAGAAAATATATTTTTATATTTTTATAAATTAAATATTTTAATTTACTGAAAAGATATAAACGGCTAGGGATGATAAAAAAAAATTGAAAGTGAGTACATGTGGGAATTATTCACAATGGGAAAGAGAGTTGAGACATATTTTGTTTTCATAGGAACGATCGATAGTGCTAAGTCCTCGTTTGTTAAACAAGATAGCGACGGGGATAGCACACCTTTATTTTTTTAATTATTTTTATTGTATTTGCATTATGTATGTATTTTAATTTTAATTTAGATTATGTTTCATATATAGTATTTATTATTATGGATATTTTTTTAAAATTATAAATATTTTAAAAGTTTTTCTTTTTTTGAATTTATTGATAAACCCTTGAATATCATGGGATTCAAAATTCCTACGGGAAATGAGAAATACAAACCCATAAGAGTGATGGAGATGAGGATGAGAGGCAAAATTCTAAATAATGACGGGAGGCGTGGGACATGTCCCCTTTCTCATGGATACTCATTATCCTTCCTATAAGTGACTCATGATATAGTAAAATTATTCATTGATTCTCTTTCTTTATTCAACAATTTCAACTTTCTCAATGTGCAAAATTTTCATAAAATAGGCTTTTTATTGTTAGTTGTAGGTCATCTATCGAGATCTTTTTAACCTTATAAACATGATATTCAAAATAAGATATAAAATATAATTACATATTTATATTTTGTTCACTTATCTAATTATTTAAATATTAATTTACTTTTAAGATAAATTATATACTCAATTTTTAGTAAAATATATTTAAATAAATTATCATTTATTTTCAATAATGATCAACAAACTACTTTTATTATCTCCCCATGCATCGCACGGGTCCAACAACTAGTAATATTAATATTTAAGACTCACTTTATTAAAAAAAAAATTACGTGTTATTTCTAGAGTCATTTAAGATCTGTATTTTCATAATCTTAATTATGATATACTATTAATATATTATAAATTTAATTGAATCTAATTCTGATTACATATTGATATAATTTACTCTTATTTAATTCAATGCTAATTTATATCATAAAATTTTGCAACATATCATTTTTCTAGAATTTATAATTTTAAAAAATATTATTTATGAATCTTAAATAGTTGCATTCATATAATCAATTATTTATCATAACCATAAATTTAATTAAAACAGTCAATTGATTATTAATTATTAACTATAATAGACATTTACATCAAGTTTAAAAAATGCATGCATATTTTTCTATTAAAAATTCTTTAAAATTCAAATTTAAAATTAAAAAAACACTTAAGTTGAATTTTAAAAAAGAGAGTTGAGTTTTTCCACATGTCAATTCCAGAGTCATTTAGGGTTTACATTTTCATAACCTTAATTATTAGTAATTTTTGAAAAATATTTTCATAATTTAATTATGATATATTATTAAAATATCATAGATATAATTGACTCTGATTATGATTACGTATTATTTGTAATTTGCTCTTATTTGATTGAATGTTAATTTATATCATTAAATTATGCAAATGATAAATAAGGTCCCTGCCCTATGAAATCTGTCAATTCTCTATTTGTATGAATGATTTAAATATCTACTTATATATATATATATTATCTTTGTTGAATATGCATTATGTATGTATTTTCATTTTTAATTTGGATTATGTTGTATTAGTAGTATTTGTTATGGATATTTATATTTGTAAATTTCAAAATATTTTTAATTTTTTTACTTTTTATATTTTTTTAATAAAACCGTTAATACTTATAGGAATTCAAATCTTCACAGGGTATGGGGAATGGGTACCAATGACGACATTAAGGATGAAGATGAGAAGTAAAATTCTAAATGAGGATGGGAAAGGGGGGACGTGCCTCTCTCTCATAGATACTCATTGTCATTCTGTAAATGACCCGCGATATAGCAAAATTATTCACTTATTCTTTTTCATTATTCAACAATTTCAATTTTTGAAACCTGTAAAATTTTCATGAAATAAGCTCTTTAGTATTAGTTAAAGGTCATCTACCGAGATTTTTTAATCTTTATAAACATAGTATTCAAAATAAGATATAAAATATAATAATATTTTATTCATTTATTTAATTATTTAACTATTAACTTATTTTTAAAATAAATTTTATACTCAATTTTCTATTAAATATATTTAAATAAATTATATTTATTTTCAATAGTGATCAATAAAATATTGTTTATTATTACATGTACATTACATGGGTCAAGTGACTCGTAATACTAAATACAAGGTTTATGTCTTATAAAAATATAAGAAATTATGGCTAACACAAATTTATTTTTGTAGGAGATTCGTCCAGCTCAAATTAAAATACTTGGCCCAATGCGATTAAGGTAATAAAAACCACGTGGATTGTCCATATATATCTTATTTGAATAATATTATGTGTACAATAAAATTATATACTAAATACATATTATATATTTTATCACCAATATATATATATAATAAGTTAATAAAATGAATAGAGACGATTCATTACATTTAATTATGATAAGATATATAATATATATTTATTGTGTAATTTTATCATACATGTAACATTATTCATCTTAACTTCAAGACGCCTGGCACCTGTGGACTTTTTTTTGGATCCTCCTGATTCCTGATCTCCACTTGGATCTTTCACCATCAAAATACATTGAAATATATTTGGAGGATGGGGAGAAGGAAAGATGTAAAAGTACTGGGACCCACCAAGATTGGAGGCTGGATAAATGGATATGATATGTGGAGGAAGAGGGGATTTCCTCTTCGGTCGTGATACAGAGGTTTCCATATGTTTTAGACCATATCAAGATTCCTATTGTAACACCCTAATTTTTAACCCAACTCTATAGAACATATCAGGTTAAACATTAGGTTATTACTTCTTAGTCTCATTACTTTACTAAAATACTTAGCGGAAATTACGGGTAAATTTTTTCTTGAAAACATAAAATAAAGTGAGAGCCGCGTTCTTAGTCTAATCGTAAGACATAAATATAAAACACGATTAGTAAGCAGAAAATAACACGGAAATTAAGAACAAGTAACAATAGAGCAATGACCACCATAATAACAGAAACATTTCATTAATATCATAATTAGAAATACATATGTAGCCATACCCTCGTAGGGATGGGCAGAGCTTGTAATACAACGGAAAAAGGAAATACAACGAAACAAGAAAGCAGTAAAGTACATGGTGCGATGGCAAAGTAAAAACCAACTACACTACCCTCCTACCAAGCTATGAGTACTAGGCTAAAACCCCATCCCAAAAGATATCGCCAAAGGGGAAATCCTCGTGACTGCTCGGGCACTCGAATAGCTCTCCGATGAGGTCTAGTGACGATGGGGGTCCTCGAGTGATGGAGGCAAGTAACCGGGGAATCGCTCGATCTCCTCCTGGGTAGGCCAATGGAGTGGAACCCAAACGTGAGTCGGCTGTACATGAGCTCCTCGGCGAGGGCGCATCTCGGCTCTCCGCGCCAGGCGCGACTGCATCACGGTATCCTCACTGCCCTCCCTCCTAAATGGGGGAAAGAGGGCAGAACTTTCCGAATAGACATGCATCGGCAAGTCCTATGATGGATTGGTCTCCAACCTCCGCAAGCGAGGCACATACTCCGGGTAGTCACGAACAGCTGAGGCGGACGAGCGGGCATGACGCAACTGCTCGTCGCGAGGGTGGGTGCGCTCGAAGATTAAGTCGTCGCCACCAAAAGGAGTGGTAGGAGTGAACTGGTAGCTGGACACTGGATACGCAAAAGGTCGACCCATGTTCACAAAAACATGGACAACGCAGTGACTCTCAAAGTGATAGGAACGATGCTCCGGGTCGTAGTGCACCTCCTAGACAGGCGTATCAATGAAGACCACGAACGTCGCCATCGCTCTCTAAAGATGTGATGGAAGAAAGAGAAAGAAGAGAAAGGAGTGAGAATTCTTACTAAAGAATCTCAGTAGGAGTCTCCTATCCTAGGGTTACATTGTTCACATCCTCAGGAACCTTGGGTTTAATTATAAACGATGTGCATACATAAAATGTTCATTATTAGGGTTTATAAAACCAATTATCCAAGGTTCATTCCTTTTAGCATGCATCTAGATGTCATGATTGCAACATACTAAAACATGAATGCATGGCAATGTCCTCAATCACATAACTCAATGAATCACAAATTCAAGTCAGTACACAAGTGGCATAAAGGGCATATAGCTTTCAAGTGGATCATTCCTCAACTTCGTGACATCAATCATGGTACTTTAGCATAATAAGGCCACCCTAAAATAACTAGGCTATAAGCTCATACCTCAGCTAGTCATCACTAGCTCTTGCTTATTATCTGAATAAGCGAAACATAATAAAATAATCCCGACTACACAAGTACGGGTAGGGGGCAGGGATCACCTCTATTAGGATATACCCTCTTTGAAACGCTTTGCGGGCATTAAGCCACATCAATTTGTCCGCTTTGGTAGGCTGCATCTACTCATACCCTCACGGATTTGTCTCCCCTGGGGATGCTCGATCGAACCGGTGTCACCCAAAAAAGTGCGTCTCAGTGCTTTGTCACATAAAAATCTCCTAGGGGTGCTCGGCCAAACCGGTGTCACCCAGGGTTTTCAACTCATGTGGTACTTTAAAACATTTCTTCAACCCTTTAAAGTTTGATGGAAATTCGGCAGCATAACAGATGTTAAATCGAACTTCCTTCAAACCGAAACTTATGCCACAAGCTAATCACACAACATATTCTCATTTAATTCTCATGCTATGATAAACTCATATCTTAAACAATCATTTCCTCATGCATCATAAACATCTCAACATATTATTGTATCATAGAAATATTATAGCATTAACAATTTCTTAATGTCTTATGCATTGACCCTTAAGGTCTTTAACTCACAATCTAAGTTATAAATCATCACATCTTAATCTATCGGGTACCTATAGGCTCATATCTAAGTATTCCTCACTCCATACTATGATCATGAACTCCTCTAAACCTCAAGAATGCTAAATCTAAAATTCTAACTTTATGGGTACCTAGGAATCACAACAATGACCCTTTCTAAGTCCGGTTTGCTCCTAAGGCATCAAGATCAAGTCCTAAACCATTTATGAGTTATTCCTACACATTTAAACTAATTTAAATCCATGATTACCATTTCTAAACTTTGCTGGACAGAATCCAGAAAAATCAAACATTAAGGGATCTAAAACTCTCAAATTAATTCCTTTTTAGTTACTAACTTCTCTAATATTTCACATATGAATTTTAGCATCAATCATACTCAAACATAATCATATTATCATCACCAAAACAGCATATACAGTGGCCAAACATAGCAAGGTAGAACCGAAACATACATCTCCATAAAAAGCATAGAACTTGGTTTTTAAAGCACATAAAATACTAGTTTCTCTTGGAACCTTTTCAAGACTTTCAAAACTCATTTATAAACATTTTTATCATCTAAAATCAACAAAATACTTGTGAGGGCAGGCATCAATTAATTTCATCTCAAGAGGTCCTAAATTAATAAAACTTGGTTCTATACATTCCTTGTACTCATATAAGCCTAGAAAAATTATGAAACATAGATTTTGATACTTGTAACAAATATAACCCTTTAGGGCCGAAATCAAAGAGCCAAATAACATGTAGTTTTCAAGCCTTTGCTTGAGACAACAATGGGCAAGTCTTTGAGCTCTAGGTTCTCTTAAGTGATGACATAAAAATAAACATGCTCATGCACTAGTTTTAGCTTTCATTAGAAAGTAAAGTGAGAGCATAAAATAAACATGAAATGCAACTTATTATTATCCTTGGGTATATTAAGTGAGGACTTGAAATATAAACATGATAATGCAAAGCTTGAAACATAAACATGATAATGCAAGTTCATTTATTATCTTGATACTTAGTGATAGCAAGGAAAGTAAATATGATGTGCAAGGCATAAACATAAACATGGATGCAATATTCATTTTAATCTCATCTAGAGCTCTTACAAGACTTTAGAGATACAACCCAACACTTATCTCATCACAAAGAGAGCTTTAGAGTTCTTGAACCAAGTTCTCAAAGGAACTATGAGACTCTTGAACATCATCATCAAGCTCAAAAGAAACAAACTTTCAAAGAAACACAAGACTACAAAGAAAAGGAAACCAAAACTGAAATTTTAAAGGAAAGGAAATGAGGAAACCGAAACGAAAATAGCAAAACAAGTAAAGGTGTTCTTAAGCAAAAATCATTTTGAGTTAGAAAAGAAATATGAGACTTAAAGAAAGTAAAAGCTCAAGCTCTAGAGGTTCCTTTGAGATGAGCACATAGTCATCATCTCGGAGCTCTCATCATTGAGCTATCATATATCCATAAAGCCAAGAGGCCGAAACTCAAAGGAAAAGAAAACAAGAAAGTTTCAAAAAGAAAATCCAAGAGAAAGCTAGGAAAACTCATTTTCAAGAAAAACAAAGTTTAGAAAACCAGTCCTACCTAGAGTGCAGATAAAAGCTTGAACTTTGAAAAGGAAAACAAGATGAAGAACTCCTCCTTGAGGGCAAGATGGCTTCGGCCAAGGCAAAGAGGAAGGGAAGGAGATGTGTTTTGGATGAGGTTGTGTTTGAGATGAAGTATTTGAGAGCTTAGGAGGTGATTCAAGGCTATGGGGTGGTGTTTAGGGTTATGAGATGATTATGTGATGAGAGGATGAAGAGGATGAAGATGAAAAGATGAAGAGGAAAAAGGAAATTTCTCTTGAACTTTGAAAGAAAAAGAAAGAACTCAAGAAAACTTAAACTTTGCAAATGATCTAAAGTGTTTGCAAGTTCAAGTAAATAAGCTATTTATAGAAAAATGAAACAAATGGAAGCTCATGGAGAGGAGGAAGGAACCGTGTGGTTCCTATGAGGAACATGAGGTGAGAGATTGAAATTTTGAAGCATGGAGGAGTAAGGTTGAAAGCATGGGAGGTATGGCTTCAAGTATAGTGATTTGAGGTGAGTTTTCTCTCAAATTTGAAATGAAATAATTCATCAAAATGGGGAGAGGGCTGGTGGTTTTCAGACCAGAAAATGGGGAAAGAAAAAGCCTTCTAGAAGTTGTCCTATGAAGCATGGATGAAAGCATGGTTTGTATGATTCAAAGTATGGTTCATGTAAGGTCAAAGCATGGTTCTTTGGAGTGTCAAAATTTTTCACATGTGATGAATATTGGGGGAGCATGGCTGCGGCCAAAATGCATCAGCCAAGGGAGAGGAAAAATCTTCCATGTAATTTGGGTGTTAATGATAGGTCTAAGTGTAGGTTAGCTTAGGTACAAGGTTAGGAGTTATTAGGCATAAGTTTAGGTAACTAAGAATGAGGTTTAGGGATTTTATGACAAGATTAGGAGTGCTCATACATCAGTAGAGAGTTTAAAACTCATTTAGGAATAAAAAATTGGAAACACAATTCTATGATTTAAGGAATTAGAGAGAGAAAACACTATTCAAGATTTCATGACTAGGAATCTTGAATTTAAAATAGGATTTCAAGTTGTAATTAAGCACTTTTAGGTTCTAATCAACTTTAATAAATTATTTTGACTCGAGATTAATTATGAAAATTAATTAACCTTCGATTAGAGCCTAATATTGCTTAGGTTTGCTTAATCACGCGATTAAGCTTAAAAACACAAAACTAGGGGCAAAACCATAATTTTGCACTAATTTCGCCCGGGACCTTCGGGATCAAAAATAAAGTCACAGAATACATAAAAACGCCTTTTAAAACCATATGGAGAAGTTTCGAGTTCATCCGGCACTTGCAAATGGGTAAAACACCGCAGGGGCGTTTTGGTCATTTTGACTCGAAAACTCGAAAAATGAGATTTTTGATCCCGGAAAGGTATACAAGTCATCTAATCCCCTTCCAACATTGAGTTTGCCCTTCGAGTACTGCCAGATCAGCTTTCCTTGAATTCCAGGCCGAAAATGACCTAAGGGGCATTTTGGTCATTTTTACTCTAACAAAAAATCGGGGCGTTACATTACTCCCCTCCTTAAAATGAATTTCGCCCTCGAAATTCGTACCTTAGAACAACTCGGGGTACTTCGACCTCAGCTTGGACTCACGCTCCCATGTGAACTGCTCGGTGTTGCCACGTCCCTACGCGACCTTCACCAAAGGAACAGACTTGTTCCTTAACTGCTTGACTCTTTGGTCCACGATTCTCATTGGTGGTAGATTGAATGTCAGGTCCTCCCTTAAATGTACGTTTTTTGGCTCTAAGACATGGCTAAGGTCGGACTCGTATTTACGCAACTGAGAGACGTGAAAGACGTAATGAAGATTTGACAAATTGGGTGGCAGGGCTATTTTGTAGGCTACGGATCCGATTCTCTGAAGAACTTCAAAAGGACCGAGAAATCGGGGACTCAACTTTTTGACTTTCATGGCTCTACCTATTCCTGTAGTGGGAGTGATTCTTAGAAATACATGTTCGCCTTCTTGGAATTCCAAGGGCTTACGCCTTTTGTCTGCGTAGCTTTTCTGCTGACTTTGAGCGGTTAAGATTCTATCCTTAATCTTCTTGATTTGCTCCGTCGTTTCCCTTACTACCTCGGGTCCTAAAACACTTTGTTCTCCGGGCTCGTACCAACACAAAGGTGATTGGCACTTCCTTCCATAGAGCGCTTCGTACGGTGCCATACCGATGCTCACGTGATAACTGTTGTTATACGCAAACTCGATCAACGACATGTACTTATCCCAACTTCCTTTCTGGTCCAAGACACAGGCTCTTAGCATGTCTTCTAGGGTTTGGATTGTTCTTTCAGATTGGCTATCTGTTTGTGGGTGCTAAGCAGTGCTTAAGCACAACTTGGAACCAAATGCCTTTTGAAAGGCTCCCCAAAAACGTGACGTAAACCGAGGATCTCGATCCAAGATTATCATCGATGACACTCCATGCAACCTTACAATCTCTTGGGTGTATAGCTGAGCCAATTTGTCTAACGAGTACGTGACTCGAATAGGTAGAAAGTGAGCTGACTTTGTCAGTCGATCCACGATTACCCATACGGCATCATGGCCAGCTTGGGTCCTTGGCAGTCCTGTCACGAAATCCATTGATATACTCTCCCACTTCCACTCGGGGATTGACAGGGGTTGCAACATGCCCGAAGGTTTTTGGTGTTCGATCTTAACCTTTTTGGCAGAGCAAACACTTACTCACCCAAGCGACCACATCCTTTTTCAATCTGGGCCTCCAAAACATCTTCTTCAAATCTTGGTACATCTTGGTAATACCAGGATGAATAGCGAAGTGGCTTTTGTGGGCCTCCTCCAAGATCTTCTCTCGGAGGTCGCCATCTTGTAGCACACAGATTCGCCTCTCAAACCTCCACAACCAATCAGGGCCTCGCTCAAAACAATTCAACTTACCGGCCTTAACCGCCTCTATTGTCTCCATAAAGTCCTCATTTTCTCTTTGTGCAAGCATAATCCTTTGCTTGAACCTATTGGTCACCGTGAGATGACACATCACTATGCTACTATTGGTTGCAGACATCCCCAAATTCATATATCTAAACTTCTCTATTAGCCCAACTTCATTAACCATCATACAGGACAAACGTAATGACTTTCGACTCAAGGCATCGGCGACTACATTAGCCTTGCCGGGGTGGTAACTTAAGCTGAAATCATAATCTTTGAGGAATTTCATCCATCTCCTCTGCCTCATATTCAACTCCTTTTGATCAAAGAGATGCTTGAGACTTTTATGATCGGAGAAGACTTCGAACCTTACACCATATAAATGGTGTCTCCACATCTTAAGGGCGAACACGATGGCTGCTAACTCTAGATCATGGGTGGGGTAGGTTACCTCGTGAGGCTTCAGTTGTCGGGACGCATAGGCCACCACTTGCCTATTTTGCATTAACACACAACCTAAACCTTTGCTCGAAGCGTCACAATATACCTCAAAGGGTACATTGGGGTTAGGTAAAACCAAAACGGGGGTCGAGGTGAGCTTTTCCTTAAGCTCTAGGAAACTCTTTTCACACTCGGGGCTCCACTCAAAAGGGGCATTCTTCCTAATGAGCTTGGTTAGAGGTAGGGCTAACTTGGAAAATCCTTTAATGAACCTACGGTAATAACCAGTTAAACCTAAAAAGCTTCTAATCTCGGTCACAGAGGTTGGTCTATCCCAATTCATTACGGCTTCTATTTTACAAGGGTCAACCAAAATTCACACTTAGATAACTTAGCGTATAACTTCTTCTCCTTTAATACCTCTAAAACCAGCCTTAAATGACGCTCATGCTCCTCGTGGGTTTTCGAATAGATGAGAATATCATCTATGAACACAACCACGAACTGATCTAAATAGGGTCTAAAGATCCTATTCATGTAATCCATAAAAACTATGGGAGCATTCGTCAAACCAAACGACATCACATTGAACTCAAAGTGTCCATACCAAGTTCGAAAGGCAGTTTTAGGAATGTCCTGATCTCTAACCCTAATCTGATGGTAACCCAATCTCAAATCAATCTTAGAAAACACTACAGCTCCTTTCAATTGGTCCATGAGATCATCAATCCTAGGCAATGGGTACTTGTTTTTCACGGTCACTCGATTTAACTGCTTATAATCTATACACATCCTCATACTTCCGTTCTTCTTCTTCACAAATAAGATCGGAGCACCCCAAGGCGAAGCACTCGGCCTTATAAAAATCTTCTCCAATAACTCCTCTAACTGGGTTTTCAACTCTGCTAACTCCAAGGGTGACATTCTATATGGGGCTATAGAGATAGGTCCCGCTCCAGGAACTAGCTCTATGGAAAACTCTACTTTTCTTTTGGGAGGAAACTCGAGTATTTCATCCGGAAACACCTCGGGATAGTCTCTCACCACAGGTATCTCACTTAGGTTTTGCTCAAAGTCTACATCGCAGGCGGCTAGGAGAACATATCCCTTAGTTTTCTCCCCACTACAGAAGACCTCTACGGAGTTTAGGTACAGTCTCATGAGTTGACTAATGGGTTTAGGAGGAGAAGGAAAAACAACAGTTTGGGTTCCACAGTCTAACAATACACGATTGGCGTGAAGCTAATCCATGCCTAGAATGATACCTATATCTTTAAGAGGTAAGCAAATCAAATCTATGATAAAAGATCTATTTTCTACGACAAGATGACAGTTCAAACAACATTTGCAAGTATTAACTGGGCGATTTGTGGGAGTAGAAACAATGAGATCAAAGGAAAGCTTAGAGACTCGCAAATTTAAAGACTCGACACTAGCATATGAGCTAAAAGAATGGGTAGCGCCAGAATCAAAAAGTATAGTTAAGGTTCTACCGTTAAGCTCGCACTTACCATGAATGAGATCGTTGGACGTTCGCGCGTCTTCCGCGTTGAGGGTGAAGACCCGTCCTTGGTGTTGAGGTCAGGGGTTTTGGTTTGATGGTCCTCCACTCGTGCAATTGTTGGCGCAATGGCCGGGCTTGCCACACTTGAAGCAGACTCTTTGCCCTATGAGGCAGGGGCGGTTCCCATGATTCTTCCCGCACAAGGGACAGACATCAACAGATGTTGCTCCGGGGAGCAGGGGTTCCTTGTGGTGCCTTGTTCTTGGCCCCACTGGATCCTCCATTATGGTTCCGGGGTCCACCCGGTCCACGGGGTTGGTTGTTGTTGAAGTTCCTCGGGCCTTGATGTTGAAATGGCGGCCTTTGGTGTTGTTTGGATTGTTGGTATGTAGGAGCTCTCGGTCGTTGTTGTTGCGGTGGTCAGAACTGGTTAGCCTGGTACAGGTTGTAGTGATTCCTTGACGAATATTGCGGTTTGAACCTCGGGGCTTGAGGTTCGAGTCCCTTAGCTTGTCCCACCCTCATGGCTTGCATCTTTCTCTATCCCTCTTCAAGAATCCGGCACTTGTTTACTAGAGTCAAGAAGTCTCTGATCTCTATATGGGCCACGGCGTAGTTCATTTCCGCCTTCAGACCGGCCTCATATTTGACACACTTCCAAACCTCATCGGGGTTCCCTTGGAACACCCGAGAGAACTTGATCGGTTCCTCGAACTTGGCAGTGTACTGAGCCACAGTAGACCCTCCCTGGGTCAACTGCATGAACTCTATGTCCTTAGCATTCCTCACGGACTCCGGGAAATACTTCTCATAGAAGTAAGTTTTGAACAGCTCCCAGTCAATGGGAGTTCCAGAAGCTTCTAGCAAGCGCTTCGTGTTGTTCCACCAGAATTCGGCGTCAGATTTCATCATGAAGGCAGCAAACGTAACCTTCTGCTCCTTAGAGTAGGTAATCGTAGAGTAGATCCTCTCCATATCTTTGATCCATTCATCAGCTTTGTCAGGGTCCATTACCCCTCGAAACACGGGCGGGTTCGCCTTGCGAAACTCGCCAAAACGGGCTTGCTCAACTACCTCAGCAGCATGGGGAGCAGGTGCAGCATTCTCGCGTTGATCCATACAGTTGAGTATCCGCTCCATGGCCTGAGCCATTTGACGGATAGCAGTAGCAGTCGCATTGTCTTGGTCAGCCTCGAGTGTAGTCCTAGGCTGTCGTCGCAGTGCCATTGGTCCCTAAACACATGAGACAGTGAACATCAAGTTGATCAGGCTCAATATTCATGAAAAATGAGCTAGTTACCATGGCACTTGCAAGCAACAGAGGTCATGCAGCCCTAGTCCTATAGCTTATCTCTATCAAGCACTATACATGATATAACTATCGTATCATGCTTCTAAAGCATGGTTAGTCCAATCCTCAGGCTCCGTGAGAATCGAACTGCTCTGATACCAAAATGTAACACCCTAATTTTTAACCCAACTTTCTAGAACATATCAGGTTAAACATTAGGTTATTACTTCTTAGTCTCATTACTTTACTAAAATACTTAGTGGAAATTACGGGTAAATTTTTTCTTGAAAACATAAAATAAAGTGAGAGCCACATTCTTAGTCTAATCGTAAGACAGAAATATAAAACATGATTAGCAAGCAGAAAATAACACAGAAATTAAGAACAAGTAATAACAGAGCAATGACCACCATGATAACATAAACATTTCATTAATATCATAATTAGAAATACATATGTAGCCATACCCTCGTAGGGACGGGCAGAGCTTGTAATACAGCAGAAAAAGGAAATACAACAAAACAAGAAAGCAGTAAAGTACATGGTGCGACGGCAAAGTAAAAACCAACTACACTACCCTCCTACCAAGCTATGAGTACTAGGCTAAAACCCCATCCCAAAAGATACCGCCGAAGGGAAATCCTCGTGACTGCTCGGGCACTCGAATAGCTCTCCAATGAGGTCTAGTGACGACGGGGGTCCTCGAGTGATGGAGGCAAGTAATCGGGGAATCGCTCGATCTCCCCCTGGGTAAGCCAATGGAGTGGAACCCGAACGCGAGTCGGCTGTACATGAGCTCCACGGCGAGGGCGCATCTTGGCTCTCCATGCTAGGCGCGGCTGCATCATGGTATCCTCACTGCTCTCCCTCCTAAACGGGGGAAAGGGGGCAGAACTCTCCGAATAGACAGGCATCGGTGAGTCCTCGGACAGATCGGTCTCCGACCTTCACGAGTGAGGCACATACTCCGAGTAGTCATGAACAGAGAGGCGGAGGCAGCGGGCGGCGTAGCGCTTTCGTTGTGAGGGCGGGTGTGCTCGAAGATCAAGTCGTCGCTACCAAAAGGAGCGGTAGGACTGAACTGGTAGCTGAACACTGGATACGCAAAAGGCCGACCCATGTACACAAAAACACGAACAGTACAGTGACCCTCAAAGTGATAGGAACGATGCTCCTGGTCGTAGTGCACCTCCCAGATGGGCGTATCAATGAAGACCATGAACGTCGCCATCGCTCTCTGAAGATGTGACGGAAGAAAGAGAAAGAAGAGAAAGGAGTGAGAATTCTTACTAAAGAATCTCAGTAGGAGTCTCCTATCCTAGGGTTATATCGTTCACATCCTCAGGAAACTTGGGTTTAATTATAAAAGGTGTGCATACATAACATGTTCATTATTAGGGTTTATAAAACCAATTATCCAAGGTTCATTCCTTTTAGCATGCATCTAGATGTCATGAATGCAACATACTAAAACACGAATGCATGGCAATGTCCTCAATCACATAACTCAATGAATCACAACTTCAAGTCACCACACAAGTGACATAAAGGGCATATAGCTTTCAAGTGGATCATTCCTCAACTTCGTGATATCAATCATGGTACTTTAGCATAATAAGGCCACCCTAAAATAACTAGGTTATGAGCTCATACCTCAGCTAGTTGTCACTAGCTCTTGCTTATTATCTGAATAAGCGAAACATAATAAAATAATCCTGACTACCCAAGTACGGGTAGGGGGCAGGGATCACCTCTCTTAGGATATACCCTCTTTGAAATGCTTTGCGGGCATTAAGCCACAGCAATTTGTCCGCTTTGGTAGGCTGCATCTACTCATACCCTCACAGATTTGTCTCCCCTGGGGGTGCTCAACCGAACCAGTGCCACCCAGGAAAGCGCGTCTCAGTGCTTTGTCACATAAAAATCTCCTGGGGGTGCTCGGCCGAACCGGTGTCACCCAGGGTTTTCAACTCATGTGGTACTTTAAAACATTTCTTCAACCCTTTAAGGTTTGATGGAAATTCGGCAGCATAACAGCTGTTAAACTGAACTTCCTTCAAACCGAAACTTATGCCATAAGCTAATCACACAACATATTCCTCATTTAATCCTCATGCTATGATAAACCCATATCTCAAACAATCATTTCCTCATGCATCATAAACATCTCAACATATTATTGCATCATAGAAATATTATAGCATTAACAATTTCTTAATGTCTTATGCATTGACCCGTAAGGTCTTTAACTCACAATCTAAGTTATAAATCATCACATCGTAATCTCTCGGGTACCTATAGGCTCATATCTAGGTATTCCTCACTCCATACTATGATCATAAACTTCTCTAAACCTCAAGAATGCAGAATCTAAAATTATAACTTTACGGGTACCTAGGAGTCACAACAATGACCCTTTCTAAGTCCGGTTTGCTCCTAAGGCATCAAGATCAAGTCCTAAACCATTTATGAGTTATTCCTGCACATTTAAACTAATTTAAATCCATGATTACCATTTCTAAACCTTGCTGGACAGAATCCACAAAAATCAAACATTAAGGGATCTAAAACTCTCAAATTAATTCCTTTCTAGTTACTAACTTCTCTAATCTTTCACATATGAATTTTAGCATCAATCATACTCAAACATAATCATATTATCATCATCAAAATAACATATACAGTGGCCAAACACAGCAAGGCAGAATCGAAACATACATCTCCATAAAAAGCATAGAACTTCGTTTATATAGCACATAAAATACTAGTTTCTCTTGGAACCTTTTCAAGACTTACAAAACTCATTTATAAATATTTTTATCATCTAAAATCAACAAAATACTTGTGAGGGCAGGCATCAATTAATTTCATCTCAAGAGGTCCTAAATTAATAAAACTTGGTTCTATACATTCCTTGTACTCATATAAGCCTAGAAAAATTATGAAATATAGATTTTGATACTTGTAACAAATATAACCCCTTAGGGCCAAAATCAAAGAGCCAATAACATGTAGTTTTCAAGCCTTTGCTTGAGACAACAATGGACAAGTCTTTTAGCTCTAAGTTCTCTTAAGTGATGACATAAAAATAAACATGCTCATGCACTAGTTTTAGCTTTCAGTAGAAAGTAAAGTGAGAGCATAAAATAAACATGAGATGCAACTTATTATTATCCTTGGGTATATTAAGTGAGGACTTGAAATATAAACATGATAATGCAAAGCTTGAAACATAAACATGATAATGCAAGTTCATTTATTATCTTGATACTTAGTGATAGCAAGGAAAGTAAATATGATGTGCAAGGCATAAACATAAACATGGATGCAATATTCATTTTAATCTCATCTAGAGCTCTTACAAGACTTTAGAGATACAACCCAACACTTATCTCATCACAAAGAGAGCTTTAGAGTTCTTGAACCAAGTTCTCAAAGGAACTGAGACTCTTGAACATCATCATCAAGCTCAAAAGAAACAAACTTTCAAAGAAACACAAGACTACAAAGAAAAGGAAACCAAAACTGAAATTTTAAAGGAAAGGAAATGAGGAAACCAAAACGAAAATTAAAAAACAAGTAAAGGTGTTCTTAAGCAAAAATCATTTTGAGTTAGAAAAGAAATATGAGACTTAAAGAAAGTAAAAGCTCAAGCGCTAGAGGTTCCTTTGAGATGAGCACGTAGTCATTATCTAGGAGCTCTCATCATTGAGCTATCATATATCCATCAAGGCCAAGAGGCCGAAACTCAAAGGAAAAGAAAACAAGAACGTTTCAAAAAGAAAATCCAAGAGAAAGCTAGGAAAACTCATTTTCAAGAAAAACAAGGTTTAGAAAAACGCTCCTACCTAGAGTGGAGATAAAAGCTTGAACTTTGGAAAGGAAAACAAGATGAAGAACTCCTCCTTGAGGGGAAGATGGATTTGACCAAGGCAAAGAGGAAGGGAAGGAGATGTGTTTTGGATGAGGTTGTGTTTGAGATGAAGTATTTGAGAGCTTAGGAGGTGATTCAAGGCTATAGGGTGGTGTTTAGAGGTTATGAGATAATTATGTGATGAGAGGATGAAGATGAAAAGATGAAGAGGAAAAAGGAAAGTTCTCTTGAACTTTGAGAGAAAAAGAAAGAACTCAAGAAAACTTAAACTTTGCAAATGATCTAAAGTGTTTGCAAGCTCAAGTAAGCAAGCTATTTATAGAAAAATGAAACAAATGGAAGCTCATGGAGAGGAGGAAGGAACCGTGTGGTTCCCATGAGGAACATGAGGTGAGAGATTGAAATTTTGAAGCATGGAGGAATAAGGTTGAAAGCATGGGAGGTATGGCTTCAAGTATGGTGATTTGAGGTGAGTTTTCTCTCAAATTTGAAATGAAATAATTCATCAAAATGGGGGAGAGGGCTGGCGATTTTCAGACCATAAAATGGGGAAAGAAAAAGCCTTCTAGAAGTTGTCCTATGAAGCATGGATGAAAGCATGGTTTGTATGATTCAAAGTATGGTTCATGTAAGGTCAAAGCATAGGTCTTTGGAGTGTCAAAATTTTACACATGTGATGAAGATTGGGGGAGCATGGCTGCGGCCAGAATGCATCAGCCAAGGGAGAGGAAAAATCTTCCATGTAATTTGGGTGTTAATGATAGGTTTAAGTGTAGGTTAGCTTAGGTACAAGGTTAAGAGTTATTAAGCATAAGTTTAGGTAACTAAGAATGAGGTTTAGGGATTTTATGAGAAGATTAGGAGTGTCCATACATCATTAGAGAGTTTAAAACTCATTTAGGAATAAACAATTGGAAACACAATTCCATGATTTAAGGAATTGGAGAGAGAAAATACTATTCAAGATTCCATGACTAGGAATCTTGAATTTAAAATAGGATTTCAAGTTGTAATTAAGCACTTTTAGGTTCTAATCAACTTTAATAAATTATTTTGACTCAAGATTAATTATGGAAATTAATTAACCTTCGATTAGAGCCTAATATTACTTAGGTTTGCTCAATCACGCGATTAAGCTTAAAAACACAAAACTAGGGGCAAAACCGTAATTTTGCACTAATTTCACCCGGGACCTCCGGGACCAAAACTAAAGTCACAGAATATATAAAAACACCTTTTAAAACCATCTGGAGTAGTTTCGGGTTCTTCCGGCACTTGCAAACGGGTAAAACACCGCAAGGGTGTTTTGGTCATTTTCACCCGAAAACTCGAAAAACAAGATTTTCGATCCCGGAAAGGTATACAAGTCATCTAATCCCCTTCCAACATTGAGTTTGCCCTTCGAGTACTGCCGGATTGGCTTTCCTTGAATTCCGAGCCGAAAATGACCTCAGGGGCATTTTGGTCATTTTCATTCTAACAGAAAATCGGGGCGTTACACCTATTTTAATTACAATTATGGTGTTAAGTTTTTCTTTTTTGCATTTATAATCAACATACTGAGTACATGACCCATCTTTCTTTATCCTCTGTGTCATCCCCTGGTCAGTGAACTTGGGGCACCTCGGAAATGGAGGATTGTGTTTACTTTGAGATGAAAGTTTCTCAATGTAACATGCATCTCTTTTAACAAATTAAGAACATTTTTATCTTTTCGTTCCTACACCAAAATTTTATTTAAACCTTTTGTTTTCAAATTTCAGTAGAAAATTAAAACATAATAAGGAAACCGATCCCCAAAATGATAATAACTATAATTAAAAAAAACCAACAAGAAAAAGAATCTGTGTCCTCAATTGTGTAGATTTGAATCCGTGTCAGTGGTTGTGCTAATTCCTGTTTGGATTCAATGAAATATGTTTTTTTTTTATCTTGTTTACTTTTTGGTAAACCATTTTTCCTTCGTTATCGGTAACTTTCACCGTGTAAAAAAGTATCAAAACAGAACAAGATGGTGCGCTTGATAGCTTTAGTGCCTATGTGTGACAAAATTGTTAATGTTATATTGATCTCCAATTTAAGAGAAGACTTCAATTTAGTCGCCGACAATTTCAACATCGAACAAGTTGATTCTTGATAATTATAAAATGTCAACTTGATTCCTAATAATTTAACAAATCACACACTTAGTAGTTCATGAATGGAAATCATTAATGATTTTAGTGTTTTTATGTAAAATACCGTTGTTTTACTTTAAAATGAAAAAAATCATCATCACCTTCCTTCCACCATTTTAATGCTTACCACCACTATTGCCACCAACCATCCTTATCACCCTCTACCTAAACTCATCACCCACAACAATGTAACCAAACACAAAAAAACAAAAACAAAAAAAGAAATCTCCATTTCTCATCCCCCTTTTTCCTTCACCAACACCACCAATTATCCCCATGGCTCCACCACCAAGCCCTCTTCAACCCAAAAACCTTCTGCTCCATCAACCCCAAACACTCACAAACTTTTTCCATTATTTTTTCTGTTAAGATTTCATTCCCACATTGTAAAATCTCTATTTCTTTTCCATTCTAATTAAAGGGAACACCGTGGCTGATATAATGGGGCTTTCGATCCCGTGCCTTAAATCTTTTAGCTGCTCTTGGAGTGATTTCTTCTTATAGGATTTTCCTTCCAGAAAAATTTTGTGAAATAATATTTTATGAAGGTTTGTTTTGAACATGAGTTGCTGCTTTGTTGGTTTTTCTAAGGGAATTTCAATTCTATTTTTTAGGTTGCGAGGCTTGGATATGTGTTATAATAGTGGATTGAAGGAATGTGATTCATTGATATATTGTGTAAACAAAATATAAATGAATTTAAAAATTCAATAGAACTGGACATAGAACTTGACGGCGTTGATGGAACTTGAACATAGAAGTTTCTAGAATGGAGTTGTGGCAGAGACTATGAGAAAGATAAAACTATTATATTGGAATAGATTGGTTTAAGAGAGAAAGGAGATAGGAAAGAGTGATCTAAAAAAGATAGAGGGAGAATTTGTATTCAATTTTATTAAAGCTGAGTTAACAATGACTTGTGTTTGGTTCGATTTATTTGGTGGTGATGGTGGTGGTGAGGAGGAGGAGGAAGATGTAGAGGGCGAAGTAAGGAGATAAAGGATGATTTTTTTAATTGATAAGGAGCAAAATGAAGTCATTGTACGTAAAAACACTAACACATTAATGTTTGTTATAATTTTATTAATGATTATATTTCAAAGTTAATTAAGTTTATATTAATTGTTTTACTTGATGCTCTTTCCACGTTTTAGAAAACAAAGAAAATTCAAACATAAGTTTTTTACGTTGCAAGCTTTACGTTGCAAACGTTATAAGCTTTTAATGAATTGTTCTTTTCCTTAAAGTCATATTCTTCACGTGGATAACTATACTTTTATTAGCATAACTCACGAATCAATTAGCTAATAGGAACGTTGGTTAACGGGAAGCTTTTTTTCATATCTATAAATAGCAACATAAACATTTCTTTGAGATAGAAAATATCTGGGCATATCATTCTATATCTAGTTCTCTTAAGCACTCCATATAAGTTGTTCCTGTAAGCCTCACTATTTCAAGTGCAGTGTTAGTGAGAAGTGGCTGTTATATCCTGGGGAGTATTAGCCGTGAGACCATCTGCATCAAATAATTATTTTGTGGTGGCAAAATACTCTTAAGCTCAGTGCCTAGCACGTCTCAGCCAACAACATTGATAAGCTACTCTATTCAATTTGTTCTTATTGTGTTATTTAATTTTTCCTTTTCATTTTGTATTATCGTGAACATTATTTTATTTTATTTTTCAGATTTGGTTGCTTCATTTGTATTATTTTATTTTAAAGTTTCCAACAATGTTTTCCATCCAAGGACTACTAGTGTTTGATTTCTAGCATTGTCAGCAAACTAGTTGACATTTTTCAATTGTCAGAGACTAACTTCTTTGACACTGAAATTGTCAAGGAATAACTTGAGGGTTTACTTCTAATTTAAACACAGCCAACAATGTTCCTAAATCTCAAGATCTAGTATTGACCAATCAGAACCGCACAATGGCCGGTGGAGAGAGCTGGAGTTCTTTGCGTGCTAGAAAATGCATGACGAAAACACAACACACTCTTGATATAGGAGTTCCTATCCATTTGAGCACAACTTGAAAAATTTTTGCTAGAGGACATTCATAAGAATATATGTGAAATGCTCTCCAGCTATTTTTTTTTAAAAGGGGTTCATAATAAGTGTTTTTTCTTTCCTTCCCAAAACAAAACCATATCGTAATTATAGAAAAAGTGTTAGAGCCAGGTTTCATATGTGATTTTCAATTATTTGTTCCGCTATACAATTTTGATTTCATTTTTTCTAACGGTACAAAATGTTGGACCATGACATTGTCACGACTTGCCTAAGAAGCGTGACCGACACATGAAGGATTGCATCTCCACAGAAGCCTCTGGTAACGTGACTGACTAATATGTATACATAAATTAAAATGTATTCAAAATATCTCAAGTTCAACTAAAACTCCATAATATGAAAATATTCTCAAAACATAAATTCTAAGCATAAAACTACATAAAATCCATAATTTAGGCCAAAGCCAAACATAATTAAATAAATGACTGAAATTCTGAAAATAATCAAAACAATATAATACATATCCAGGATCCTACTTACACAATTATTGGAGCACTACTAATTGACATAATCAATAGTAAGCTCCACTTTAAAGCGAAGCACACCAAAAGAAATTGTAGCCCTATTGGGAAGGATCATGTGGTGCATTTGAACCTGTAGCTGTATCTGTAGGGGATGGAAAAGAGAGAGGTGAGTTCATCAAAACTCAGTGTGTGAGTCTGTACTCACAACCCACATGGGACAACAACAAAAATACATAATATATACATGCAAGTGATGTAAAACATTATATACATATAAGTACATATAACTGTACTAAAAACAATAAATTAACTAAATCCATGGTAATAACTAGTAGAGAACTAGTAATGGTTCTGTACATAAATATCTGAGTTGAATAGATGAATTCGAGCCAATGACTAATCTGACAGGCACCTAACTAGGTTCCATAAATGGACACCACACTAGGTTCCTTCTGTGGGTGAGGTAGTTCTCTAATGGATCACTTACTATCAAGGTTAACGATCAATCTTGTAGCCGTTAACTCGTTATTTTGTTTCTCACTAATTAATATAAAACAACTTGTACATAAACCAAATAAATCTAAAAGCTCTGAATTCATATAATTCTACAATTTAACTATAGCATAACTAAGGTTCTAAAATCATGCCCAAGGGATCACCAGCTTGGAGACATAGTGATTTCAGAAACCAACAAAGTATTTATCTGACAATTGTTATGAATCATATTTTGTTCAATACTTTCAATAAGTCATATATGATATTCTAAAATCTTCATAGGAAATCCATAGTCTGAAAACATGATAATCAATTTTTCTGTTGTAGACATTAAACTGAGGTCTCACAATTTCATATACTGGGAAAGAAATATTCCATAACATGCAAGCTATCAATTATGGCCTCATGAGTTTTCCAAAATGAGGTTTTCATGATAACTGTGAAAAACAATAATTTTTCTGAAATTGGCATAATCTGTAAAACATGTATTTGGTATAAGTTATTCTAGAATTTCACAAAAAATTTATATAATACTGGAAAAATACTAATAATGACAAAAAATATGGTCATGAGCTAAAACTCATTCGTCGTTAGTAGCCGAAAGTGTGCTTCCATTAATAACATGGCTTTGGGGAATTGAAATAGCACAGATAACTGCTAAATGTAACACCCTCCTAACTACCATATATTACTCAAGTGTCTATACAGTAATTAGAATAGTGTTACTCATATTCTATACTTTATATTAGTCAGGAGAAATGAAAAGATAATAATAAAATGAGCTCATGGATCGCACCAACTTATAGATTTATATATATACATCATAAACAAGTTAGCAACATACACAGCACCCTAGACCATAAACTGGTTAACTACTGAACTATGTAGGGACTCAGTACAAAAACAACATCTCAAGTGTCTATTCTAACCTGCTCAAATCTCAAAGCCCAACAAAATCATGTATGCACATAAATGAACTTAAAACATCTAACAGTAATCAGTCGGCAGGCTGGTAAGGTCCTAGCACTATGCTGCCCTATATACAAGTCATAAGTCCCTATAGATCTCGTGTCCACCTAGAGGAACCCATTGGCCATCGGTACGATGGCCTTTCCTCTGCCAGGGGAGTCAGGACCCTCTGGTGGGTTTGAGTCAGAGGACGAGGATGAGGATGGAGCATCTGCTGGAGAGGTGCTGGTGGTGCTACGGGGATATCAAATACAACTGGGTGTGCCATGTGGAGAGGCACACCATCATAGGGAAAAGCTAGATCAAAATCAGCAGTGAAGACAGATGCACTAAAAGAACGGCCAAAGAACACGTATGCACGAATTTGAGAGTAAGCTGCTGCATAAAGAGAGTCAAGCACCGAGTCGTAATGCCACACCCATTGTGGCGAATCAAGGAAGAATACTATTGACGGCATCTGCTGGATCTAAATACAATATAAAATACATGCAGACATAGGGATGAGAATATTATATAATTCTCAGTAGGGTACTCCCTCTCATGTGAATAGAATAAAATCAGTAAATTCATCTATATACAAATTGTCATGCTAGATCACATATATCAATATTTATATACATGAGTCAAAGAGAATTAAATGCAAAATAGTGGTAATCATATGTATTTCTCTTATATCTTATGGAATTCAACTCAGTGCAGTTGTTTCTTTTTATTAACATTGGGAAGGCTTAATTTCACATCAGATAACATCTGTAGTGGGTAACTCCACAGAGGACCATAGACTGCTAGGACATGAGCTCATTCCTATTCGCAATCATCGTACTTTATTTTCTTCCATTTCTGAATCACGCACAGTTCTATCTCCTAGTCGATACATCTACCAACTCATAAAATTTCCTGGGAAGTTCTTATTTTTGCCTTCCCACTTTATGTCACATAAGCCTTGTTTCTATTTTCCCCATATGTTAAAACATGCGTTATTAAATCTCACATATCCTCTTTTGTCATATAAATGCATCATATACTTTTATTTTTCAAAGGCTTACTCACATCACATATCGGCATTCAGGTACACTAGAGTCTCATTTATGTTTTATAAGTAACTCTTTAAAAACCATTAGCATGCATTCATATACTATATATGTGGACTAAATGCCATGTTGATGACAATTTAAGACATCCTCTCATTTCCAGCATCTTGGCAGGTTTGCCACTCTAGTAACAATATTTACCTTCCATATCAAATGGCCAATTAAACAGCCACAAAAATTCTCCATGACATCTCAATATGTCTAGTAGTCTCTGTAAAAATTTCATAGTAAAAAAAACCCTTTAACCATGTTAAATAAATTTTACAAGTTTAGTGGTCAGAGACCACTTTTTCATAGCTCAGACCAGAGTTCTCTTAATTTTTAAATTTAGAAAACAATGGAATAAACTCAAAATAAAACTTAAGGTTGAAATTAAAGATGTGTAAAAAATTTTGTAAAACTTTCAAAGGATAATTCCATTATTTGGTATGGTCAAAAAATTATACAAATGTACAGCTTCAGTTCCCACAATCCAGACAGCAAGGTTACCTTTTTGGTTTCTGATTTTTTTGAGGCAGTAAAACTTAAAATTAGTGCTCAATAATTTTCATGTAAGTAGTCCAAGATGTTAAGTCCAACATATAATTTTTCCAAACCATGATCATAATCACAAATATGTCTAAAAATTCATGAGATATTACTATCTTCAGCAAAACCGAAAATCCAGCAATCTAACTAAAATTTCATTTGATAAAATGATTACTCTAACCTCATCCAAACCCCCCACCAAAATTTATACATCAACAACCATATATCATTAACCAAAACAACTAAAAATTTCGAGCATAACAGGTCAGAAATGAGAAATATAAATTTGTCAAGGAAAGGCTCAATAAAACCCTACTCTTGAAAGCTAATGTCTCTTTGTCTCTTGTACACTTCAAGATAGATATACTCCACCCCAAGGCTCTTGAAATACACTCAAATCCTCCTCTAATCAAAGATAAGTGATGTAATAAGGTGAGGTTTTTTGGAGTATCTAATCGGTTATATTTGTAGAGGTTGAAGTGTAGAATAAGTTTGCTTAAGGAGGTTTTTGATTTTAACAAGGTTTGGTCTAGGATTTTTGAGGTTGAAATCAAGGGTTTGTGAGAAAGGAAATGGAGTTTTCTGGTTCCTCCTTGCTGCTGCCGAGAATGGAAGCTGAAACTTATGAGGTTAGGTGTGTCATATATATCATATAAAGTGTGATTTCATTGGTTGAAAATAAAGCTTGAATTTTTTTCATTAACAGAATTTTATATCAATGGCTAGGATTTGATCTTTCATTCCAAGACAAAATCCTAGCCATTCATTGGTATTCAAATGGATAAACTTCATTATTAGTAGATATTAATTAGCTTTCGGTGTAAAAAATCGCACACTGAAATTTCATCAAACAGGTAATACAGTGTACCCGGGTAATCAATCATTGCCCGAAAATTAATTCTAAGTATAAAATTTTTATTCCTACTTATTTCTAACCTTAATCCTATAATTTCCAAATTTCGGGCACCTTCGGGTCCCGAATCTAGGGTTTCGGCTGTCCCGGCGGGCCTACGGGGCCCATAAAATACTATTCACATTTTTTTTTTACGTTCGTTACATTATTCTCATCATTTCTACATACATCAAAATTTTGATATTCTTATTACTAAAGCCTCAATTATTTTCTGAAAAAAAAATTAGGGTGTTACACTAAACAATATAATGAAAATATGAACAATTTGAATTTATTACCCAAACTGAGTTTGGAATAATAGGGAGGAAAAATGTTGAGAGAAAATTATTCCTAGTAGTACCCAAACTCATAGGATATATAAAAAAAATGGGTAGGAATTAACTAAATTTCATAAAGATCACTTACCAAAAGAAATTAATCGGAGGAAGTTGAAAGGGATCATGTTTCTCTCTCTAGGAAAATTCCTTTAGAGGCTAGGGTTCCTAAAATAATATTTGGGAATATTATGATGTACCTAAAATATTCTAAGAGTATATAATGAAATGAAACTGCAAAGCATTATGTGCACACCGTGTTGGACAATTCGATTTCTTGTATATATATTTGAAAATAAAAACTGCAAGGTAAGTGCGTCTTGCCACTTATATATATATATCCAATTAAAATGAACCGCATGCAGCTCATTATCTAATAAAACAATATTAAAATAACGATTTCGTATATCATGTTATGAGTTATATAATAAAATAATATTAAAACGAGACAATGCGTCAATTGTTATATTATAATATTAAAATGAAACCATGTTTCGTTATATTATACTAATAATAAAATGAAATCGAGTGTAACTTGTTATATAATAATAATAATATTAAATATATGTATGATAATAATTTTGAATATGACTTGTGCATCTCACGTGTGATAGTTTCAATTTTTATTATAACATAACTTATATTATTACTTTTGAAGTAATAGTAGTAGTAGTAGTAATAATAATGATAATTTATATACCACTAAGTTCCGTATTTGGAATATCACATACTATCTCCTTAAAAGAGATTTGATCCCCAAATCTAAACGATGTAACTTGAGGTGGAAAAAGATGGGGATATTTGATTTTCATAGCTTCTTCAGTTCCCCAAGTCGCTTCCTTGCTGGAATGGTTCCTCCAGATAACTTTCACTGAGGCTACCTCCTTCGAGCGAAGCTTCTTGATTTTCCTATCCACGATGGCAACTGGTTCCTCTTCATAGGACAAACTCTCATAAACTTGGACCGTTTGCGGAGTGAGCACGTGAGACAGGTCAGGCATATATTTCCTGAGCATACTAACATGAAACACTAGGTGTTTGGCTGATAAACTAGGAGACAATGCTAACCTATAAGCTACCACTCCAACTCTTTCTAAGTTCTTAAATTGGCCGATAAAATGAGGGCTTAACCTTTCCCGCTTACCAAACCTCACTACCCCTTTCATAGGGTATACCCTCAAAAACACATGATCCCCAACCGCAAACTCCAAGTCGCGCTGACAATTATCTACATAAGATTTATGCTTGGACTGTGCTGCTAAAAGGCGCTCTCTTATCAACTGGACTTTCTCTAAGGTTTCCTAAACTAGATTCGGGCCCAAGGACTTAGCTTCCCCAAGCTCAAACCACCCGATGGGAGACCTGAAACGTCTCTCATACAAGGCTTTAAATGGTGCCATATGGATACTCATCTGATAACTGTTATTGTATGAAAACTCTATCAAGGGTAGGTGAACACACCAGCTCCCTTCGAAATTTATCACACAGGCTCTAAGGTTTCTATCATCCTTTCTGACTGTCCATTTGTCTGGGGATGAAAAGTTGTGCCCAAATCGACACGCGTCCCAAGGGCCTCATGAAATTCCATCCAAAATCGTGAAATGAACTGAGATCCTCTATCAGATATGATGGATACTGGGACATCGTGAAGTCTGACTATCTTATTGATGCATAATTGAGCATACTGTGTTGTGCTAAAGGTAGTCTTTACTGGTAAAAAGTGTGCTGACTTGGTCATCCTATTTATTATTACCCATATGGAGTCGAACCATTTGGTGGTTCAAGGTAACCCCACTACAAAGTCCATGGTTATCCTCTTACACTTCCATTCTAGAATATCTATCTACTGAAATACACCTACTGGCCTTTAGTGTTCAGCCCTGACTTGCTGCTACACCAAACAGCTAGCTACAAAGTCATCGATATCTCTCTTCATACCATCCCACCAAAACAACTATTTTAGATCCTGATACATCTTAACTGATCCTAGTTGCACTGAATATGCCGCACCATGGGCTTCTTCCATTACTTTTCTCCTTAACTCCCCATTGTTGGCACGCATAAACAGTTCCCAAAGTGCAACTCACCCTGTTGTGTCTTGATCTGTCCCACCAAGGTTGACTAAGCCTTGATGTGAGCTAGAAAAGCCCCTGATTTACTAAGGCCAAATTAAACTCCCTCGGCTTCTAACTTGTAGATATCCTCCATTAACGACTGTCTTACTGGCGCTATGTGGGCAAAACTCCTACTTAAAGCATTTGCCACTACATTCGCCTTCCCTAGGTCGTATGAGATTATACAGTCATAATCTTTTAACAACTCAAGTTATCTGCGCTATCTTAGGTTCAGATCCTTCTGTTGAAAGATGTACTTCAAGCTGTTGTGATCTGTGAAAATCTCACAAGTCTCTCTGTACAGATAGTGCTTCCAAATCTTCAGGGCAAAATTCATTGCTGCCATTTCCAAGTCATGCATAGGGTAATTCTGCTCATGTTTCTTGAGTTGTCGTGAGGTGTATGCTACAACCTGGCCATGCTGCATTAGGACAAAGCCAATTCTAACTCTAGAAGCATCACATAATACCGAAAAACCACCTGCCTCTGAAGGTAGTACCAAAACTAGCACCATGATCAAGCATGTTTTGAGCCTTTGAAAACTTCTTTCACACTCTTCTATCCACTGAAACTTGACATTCTTTTGTGTCAGATTGGTCATGGGTGCTACAATCCTTGAGAAATCCTGAACGAACCGCCTCTAATATCCTACCAAGCCTAAGAAAGTATGGACTTCTGAAACTATTGTAGGTCTAGGCCATTGCTGCACTGGTTCCACCTTCTTTGGATCTACCAGAATGCCATCCTTCAACAATACATGTCCAAGGAATGCCACCTGATCTAGCCAAAACTCATACTTGGAGAACGTGGCATACAACTGATTCTCTCTCAAAGTCTGTAAAACTATTCTTAGGTGTTGTTCATGTTCCTCCTTACTCTTGGAATACACTAAGATGTCATTAATAAATACAATCACAAAATGATCCAAAAACGGCTTAAACACCATATTCATTAAATCTATGAAGGCTGTTGGGCATTGGTCAACCCAAAAGATATCACTAAGAACTCATCATGTCCATAGCGAGTCCTGAAGGTCGTCTTAGGTATATTTTCATCTTTAATCTCTAGCTTATGGTAACCAAATTGAAGGTCGATCTTGGAAAAACATGTTGCCCCTTGAAATTAGTCAAAAAGACTATCTATGCGAGGCAAGAGGTATTAGCTTTTAATCGTCACTTTGTTTAGCTGCCTATAATCTAGACACATCCTCATCGACCCGTCTTTCTTCTTAATGAACAACACTAGAGCACCCCATGGAGAGGTACTTGGCCATATAAACCCCTTGCCCAACAACTCTTGTAACTACACTTTTAATTCTCTTAACTTTGCTAAAGCCATGCAGTATGGGGGTTTAGAGATAGGCCTAACTCCTGGTTCAAGCTCGATCCCAAACTCTATTTCTCTCTCTGGTGGCATACTCGGCAAATCATCTGGAAACACATCCAGAAACTCATTTTGCTAAAGGACGTTTACCGGAATATATGTGAAATTCTCTCTAGTTTTTTTTTAAAGGGGTTCGCAATAAGTGTTTCTTTCTTCCCAAAACAAAACCACATTGTAATTATAGAAAAAGTGTTAGAGCGAGATTTCATTTTTGATTTTCAATTATTTTTTCTACTATACAATTTTGACTTTATTTCATCTAACGGTACAAAACGTTGGACCATGACATTGTCACGACACGCCTACGGAGCGTAATCGGCACATGAAGGATTGGATCCCCACGGAAGCCTCTGGTAACGTGACCGACTAATATCCATAAATAATTAAAATATATTTAAAATATCTCAAGTTCAACTAAAACTCCATAATCTGAAAATATTCTCAAAACGTAAATTCTGAACATAAAACTGCATAAAATCCATAATCTAGGCCAAAGCCAAACATAATTAAATAAATGACTAAAATTCTGAAAATAATCAAAACAATATAATGCATATCCAAAATCCTGCTTACACAATTATTGGATCACTACTGACTGACATAATCAATAGTAAGCTCCACTTTAAAGCGAAGCTCACCAAAAGAAATTGTAGCACTATTGGGAAGGATCCTGTGGTGCATCTGAACATGCAGCTGTATTTGTAGGGGAAGAAAAATAGAGAGTTAAGTTCATCAAAACTCAGTGTGTGAGCCTGTACTCACAACCTACATGGGACAACAACAAAAATACATAACATATACACGCAAGTGATGTAAAACATTATATACATATAATTACACATAATTGTACTAAAAACAATAAATTAACTGAATCCATGGCAATAACTAGTAGAGAACAAGTAATGGTTCTGTACATAAATATCTGAGCTGAATAGTTGAATTCGAGCCAATGGTTAATCTGACAGGCACCTAACTAGGTTCCATAAATGGACACCACACTAGGTTCCTTCTGTGGGTGAGGTAGTTCTCTAATGGATCACTTGCTACCAAGGTTAACGATCAATCTTGTAGCCGTTAACTCGCTATTCTATTTCTCACTAATTAATATAAAATAACTTGTACATAAACCAAATAAATCTAAAAGCTTTGAATTCATATAATTCTAACAATTTGACTATAGCATAACTGAGGTTCGAAAATCATGCCCAAGGGATCAACAACTTGTAGACATAGTGATTTCATAAACCAACAGAGTATGTATTTGACAATTGCTATGAATCATATGTTGTTCAATACTTTCAGTAAGTTATATATGATATTCTAAAATCTTCATAGGAAATTCATAGTCTGAAAACATGATAATCAATATTTCTATTGTAAACATTAAACTGAGATCTCATAATTTCATAAATTGGTAATAAGATATTCGATAACATGCAAGCTATTAATTATGGTCCCATGAGTTTTTCAAAATGAGGTTTTCATGATAATTGTGAAAGAGAATAATTTTTCTGAAATTGGCATAATCCGTAAAAGTATGTATTTGGTATAAGTTATTGTAGAATTTCACAAACAATTTATATAATATTGGTAAAATTCTAATAATGACCAAAAGTATGGTCATGAGCTTAAACCCAATCACCGTTGGTAGCCGGGAGTGTGCTTCTACTAACAACTTAACTCTGGGGAACTAGAATGGTACCGATAACTGCCAAACAATATAATAAAAATATAAACAATTTGACTTTATTACCTAAACTGAGTTTTGAATGGTAGGGAGGAAAACTGTTGAGAGAAAACTATATATATATATATATATCACATTTCTCTCTCTAAGAATATTCCTTCAGCGGCTAGGGTTTTTGGAAAAATATTTAGGAATATTATGATGTACTTAAAATATTCTAGGAGTATATAATGAAATGAAACTGCAAAGCATTATGTGCACATCGTGTTAGACAATTCGGTTTCTTATAGACACACACACAAACTAGTGTTTTACCCATGCGATGCACGGGATTTTACGTTTATAAATTTTAAAAAAATTGATAAAAGATATATTATAAAATTGAATTGAATTATAATATATTAATTTCATATAATTTATTATGAAAGTAATTTATTATGGCCTTTTTTCTAAGATAAATATGTTTTATTTTTAAGATAAATAATAAACAAAATTATACATTTATATATCAATATGTGGGTGTATCTATTTTTTTTGTAACTTACGACTAATTTTAATTTAACATAAATCGATATTAATCAGGTTGTAACTAAATTATTATCCATGTAATGTATAATTTTTGTTAGCACTCGTGTAATATATGAATTTGGTATATATATGGCATACTAATTGTTACGTGTGCAATTCATATGTTTTCATTACCCATGAAAGATATATTCATTACTACTAGTGTTGTGGATTGTTTGAATTAGGAAAAAATGTCATTATATTTTTGTTATTAAAAAAATGAAAAAATCAATGAAATTGAATGTATATTTAATTTCAATTGATGCTAAGATTATTATTATAATTTTTGTATTTATTATAAATAATAGATATATTTTGTATACTAAGCAAATGAATTATTTTTGTGTTTATGATAAAAATGTTTTGCTCTATAACCATTTACCATTTGTAATTGAATCTCTCAAGCGTGATATTAGAATCAATATTAGATTAAAATGATATCAATTAAGAATAATATCAAAACATCGGTATCAAATAACATGATAATAACAAATTGACATGTATGCAAATATTAATAATTTTTTACTTAAAAATTAAATTACATATTAAATTTGAAGATTGAAATTGATATTGAGATTAAGATTTAAGATATGAGATACATATAAAATATCTTTAGTTTACATAGTAATTATTAGAAATCATTTATTGAAAATTAAGAGAAAGAGAAATATTTAAGAATTAAATTAATATGAAAAAATATAATTATTGGATTTTCTAATATTGTAAAAGAGGGATATGATTTAATAATTAAGAATTATTTGACTAAAATGAAAAATTAATATTTAATGTGAATATTTATAAATTTATAAATTACTGATTGATATGACAATTAAAAGAATAAGTGAAGATTTAATTAAAATAGTTGAAATCATAATTAAAAATAGATAATTGTTTAATTGATTTGATCCTTTTAAAATAAAATAAAAAAATTATTTAGAATTAAAGTAATATTAACAACTAATTTTATTATTAAATCAACCTAGCATATAAGATTATAAAGAAATATTTTGAACTTTTTATTTGAAATGTGGATATGATATTCTAATTTTGCAAAAAAAGAGTATAATATTGAAGATTAAGAATCATTTAAAATAATTAGTGTGGTAATATTAAAAGACAAATATAATATTAAGGAAATGTTTAAAAATGGAAATATGATATAATTTTAAATAATTTAAATTTCAATAATGTAATTTTTAAAACTTATTTAAAACAACATACTATCATTGAGTAATTTCAAACTCAAATCAATATAGTATTAAATACTAAGAAAGAATACATCAAAAGTAAAAATGAATAAATTCAGAAAAAAATATACTGAAAGAAACAATTAATCTAAAAATCAAAATCATTTGAAGCTACGAGAGCTATATAAATTAGAATATTAAAAAAGAAAACAAAATAAAAACTTGATGAATGAAGAACAGCAAGATTCAAATCAAATAAAAGAAAAATATTTTGAAGAAAATTACCCGCAATACAATTAGAGAGCCTTAATACTATTATAAAAGAAAAGAGACAAAGTTGAACCAAAGAAAAGTATACTAACAAATCATTCTAAATTTGATTATATTGAATTGAATTATATATATATATATATAACAACTATATAAAAAGTAAAAATAAAAAATTTAAAATAGATAATTGATGAATATACCACAATATTTTCACCAAATGGCTCCAAACAACTTGGCACACATCACCTAAACATGAAAAAAAACAAAAACAAATCAAAACATTAAATCAATAGGAAAAACCATAAAGAAGAGAAAAAAAAAAAAAGGAAATAATACAAATATGCATGTGTAGATAGGATGTGCAGAAAAAATGTTACCTATGGTATAATTTATATGCAATGATCAAATATGTATATATGCTAAAATTAAGCATATCAAATCTATCAAAAAAAAATTAAGTGCATCAAATCAATTAGAATTAAAGGAAAATTTAAAAAGGTAATGATATTAATTAGTATGCTACTTATTAAAAACTAATAATAGAGATGGATAAGCATTTAAGAATTAAAAGGAAAAAGAATAGAAAGATGTTTTTAAACCAATGATAGATTAAGATCATGCATAAATTGAGATTTAAATCACATATTAATTTTGTTTAAAATAAATAACACAAAAATGTGGTGAGATTAATTTTATGTTGGTTTTATGTTTTAGCTTTTATATCTATTAAGTTTAAATATTGAAATCAAAATTAAAATTTGAAATGTGATTTCATATATCGTAATAGTTGAAATCGTAAAAATGAAAATAGTAAGTACAATTAAAATTAAGAATAAAAAAATCAAAATATATTTATTTATTCTTATATTGTAAATTGTATTAATTTATATTGCAAGGATCTTACTTTCAATCATATATAAAATAAAAATAAAATCATATATTAATTGAGATTTGAATCATATATTATTTTTCTTTAAAATAAATAATCAAGAATTTAAAAAATAAAATAAAATGGTAAATGAAAGTAATTAGAATTTTGGGTAGAAAAATGAGCTAAGATAAAATTGTCACGCAGCATTTTCCTTATAAATATAAATAATTGAGATTTGAATCATATTTCAACTATTAAAATAATGAAAATTGGAATATAACAATAATAAAAATCTTAATTTTTAGGATATAAATTGAAATATAATATCATAGTAATATGACATATCAAATGACTGTAACATCAAAAGTTAGTATTAAATAAGAGTGAAAAATTAATTGTGAATAAGAATGATAGAACAATTGATATTAGTTGTCCAGAAAAATTGATATTAGTTGTCAAATTTTGGTTCATAAAAATTTAAAACTATATCAAATTCATAAGAATGATATGACTAAAGCACAATATTACAGAATCAATGTTAGTAGGAAAAAATACCAAATATATATGTGGATCATATAATAATATATATGAATCATACATTAATTTTAGATAATAATTATTTTACGAATGACATCAATTTGGAAAATTTTTATGACTTTCTTTTAATCAAATATATATTAATTAAATAATGCACTTCATTTTAATAATCAAATTAAATTAAAGATGAATGAAGGAAGGATTGCCACATTAGATTTCCTTATTTGGACAAACTGTGTTTTATATATATATATATATATATATATATATATATATATATATATATATATATATATATATATGCAATGATATTAATGATAATAATAATAATAAAACGAACCACATGTAGCTCATTATCTAATAAAACAATATTAAAATAACGATATCATGTTTCGCGTTTATGAGTTGTATAATAAAATAATATTAAAATGAGACAATGCTTCAATCATTATATTATAATAATAAGGTTTAATTAATCTATCAGTCTCTATAGTTTCACTGAATTTTAATTGGGTCCCTACATTTTAAAAGTTTTCAAACGGGTCCCTATACTGAAAATAAATGTATAATTGGGTCCCTAACTCCATTATCCGTTACAAAAATGTTAAAATAAATAGCATATTCCTAGAATATTCCTTTTCTATAATTTTACATTAAAAAAAAAAAGTCCACCCCTCATTTTTCCCTCCCGTTCCCTTTCCCCACCACCACCTTCTCTGACTGCCTTACCATAGCCCATTCCTTCACCACCGCCACTACCAACACCCTCCTATTGGTAGAGCGGCCACAAATGCCATTTCCTCATCCCCCACCATCACAAACCACCACCACTACCAACACTTTCTACATTTTCCTTCAGATCTGCAACCCATATGCCATTGTCATCACAATACTCTTCCACCCACCATCAACATCATAATTCCCAGGAAAGAAAATTTCAAAAATTAAAAATTAAACCAAAAGAACATATTAGCGGAATTCAAGATCGTCGCTACCAACTATGGAGGCCATCACACACCACATGTGAGACCTTCACACATGACCATGGCTTCTGCAATAATCAAGCTTGAAGCTATAGGTATGCGTTTAGCATTCAAGGTTTGGTCTCGTCTTTATCTCTTATCAAAGCTGTCATTGATCCCACTTCTCTAATCTTGCAGAAAGCTCCATCAACATTACATTTAAGGGTTTGGTCTCAAGGAGGCCACTAGGGGGGCTGAGGGTAATTAGGTGACCAGATCTGAAGGTTTTTCTTTTTTTCATTCCTGCCCTTCCAGATATGCCAAAGGATGAATGCTATAAAGCCAAAGGTCATTAACCTTATTTCTTCATGTTGTGAAAGGGCTTCCATTTTTCCCTTCTTTGGGTCTACCTCAGCCTCGCCGTTTAGACTCCTCCTCCTCCTTCTTCTATTTTATCATCGATGATGTCATTTTGGAGCTCGTTGCCATCATTTCCAAGTTCAAAACAATTGGTGTGATTTTTGGACTGAGGTTCGTTGTTGTTGTAGTCGTCATCATCATCCAAAGTAGTGAGCTTGGGGGATTTGTTAGGGGGGGTCTTGGGGGTCAATGGGTTTTAGATTGTCGGGCTTGTGCTTCGAGGGGAATGTGGGTTCTATGTGAGGGTTGATGATGGTGGTGGGGGGAAGGGGAACGAGAACGAGAGGGAAAAGGGGAGGGTGGGTTTTTCTCTTTTTTTAATATAAAATTATAGAAAAAAGAATATTCTAGGAATATGTTGTTTATTTTAACATTTTTGTAATGGATGGTGGGGTCAGGGATCCAATTATACATTTATTTTCAGTATAGGGACCTGTTTGAAAACTTTTAAAATGTAGGGACTCAATTGAAAATTCACTGAAATTATAGGGACTAGCGGATTAATTAAACCTAATAATAATAATAATAATAAAATGAAATCGTGTGTAACTCGTTAGATAATAATAATATTATTAAATATATGTATGATAATAATTTTGAATACGACTTGTGCATCTCGTGTGTGACAGTTTGAGTTTTTATAATAACATAACTTATATTATTACTTTTGAAGTAGTAGTAGTAATAATAATGATAATTCATATGCCACTAAGTTTGGTATTTGAAATATCACATACATGGTTTAGACGACATAGTGGACCAAGTTAACACGAGCTTTTCCTTTTTCTTGGAACGTGTGTTCCTTCAAAAATATATCGGGATATATTTATTTTTTAGATTTAAAAATTTTTAAATTGATTTCTCACATTTCAAAAAGAGGATAAATCAAACCTTTAATTTTGTATGTTTTTTTTAATTGCACTGAGTTATATAGAGACTAACTTGTCACTTTTTGAAAATGTGACCAATTTGAGACTTTTAAAATATTGATGTATTATGCATTTCGGAGCTTTTGAACTACATAGTTAAAGATTAAGTACATTGTATATATTAATTTCCCTTCTTTATGAGTGTTTTATGAATTAATTTTAATGAGTTTCATTGTTGTAAAGATTATGCTCTTATATATTTTATACTAATAACTGATAAGTACAAATTTACAAATGATTAAAATTTAATAATTATTAAAATAAAAGGACATATATAGCACCTACGGGACGGGTGCAAGATCTAGTTTACTAAAAAAAATCAGCCACCTTGGCTCCTTACCATGCAGGCGCCTCCTTCACTATTTTGATGTCAGAGATGCTTGTTGTACCCGATAATTCAACGCACTCCCCGTGGACACACAAAAAGAGAAAAACTATTTTAACAATCCAAAAATGAATGTCTGGAATAGACATCTATTTTATAATTATTGGATATGATGGATGTCCTCACTTATTCTTAACATCCATCACATTCAATAATTATAGAATGAGTGTCTATTTCAGACACCCACTTTTAGGTGTCAAGATAGCATTTCTCCAACAAAAATAAGTACTTAAACGGTTTAGATTCATATGTGTCGATGGTTACATCGCATTTGTGGGTACAAATATCACACCCCGATTTTATTTACAGGAGATCGGGGGATCCTTTGATACAGATAATCTTTTTTCATCTTCACGCTGCAATACGAGGCTTGATAAGAATTTGACTTGGGATGATAGAGTTGTCGAGCTTGTGTGTGAACTGTGGTGAGCATGTGCTGACACTCTGCACGTTGTTTCCCTAACAAAATAATCTATATTCTATTATATGTATATATCTATATAATTTATTAAAAAATTTAAAAATTCATGCATTAATATTGCTTCCTATGTTGTTGTTTACACTTTCGTATTCTACCTTTTTTTGTCAAATTCTCTTTTATTTTAACTTTTCAATCACAATTATAATACTTCATTACTTCGACATAGTTTGGTACGTGAAGGAAACAGTTCGCCTTTTCTTCTCATTTCACAAAAATAGATCTAATCTACCTTTTCTTAAAATTCACAATTTTTTAATTATTCTATTTCCTAATTTTACATTATTAGTTGTCTTTATTATTTTAAAAAAATTTATTTATAATTTTATTTTTTATTAATTTCTCGATCAATAGACTTGTTCCTTATTATTTACTAAGAGCATGTTTGATTGATTTCAACCCACTTTGACTATAAAGTAATGATACATGACCATTATTGAACATATACCAGCTACTTACTCCAAGAAAAATGACAAATTTCACATATTTGAGATGGTATGGATATGAAGGGGCAAATTTAGGAACAAAAGAAAAGGCAAAAACAGAAGTTTGTGGTTTACAAATGTTGGAATGAGTTAAGTCTTCATGTGTGAGGATTACAAATTTAATTCTAAACCTATTTAGTATGTGTCTTTAATTGGTTTACAACATTTTAATACTGATTTATAATTTTTTGTGCACTGGTTTATAACTTTTTGCACACTAGTTTACAACTTTTTACATATTGATTTACACATTTTCATAATATAATTTTACATTTAATTCTGAACCTATTTAGTATGTGTCCTTTATTAGTTTACAACTCTATCATTTTTCTTGGTGTAAGTAGCTGGTGTATGTTCAGTGATGGTCATGTATCATTACTCTTGATTATAATTAGTTGATTATATTGTATTCCATTGATCAAGTCTTATCAACTTTTAAATCTTTATTTAAATGTATAACACTATAGCATATTTATAATTGCTATTCCCTTTGCCTTATTACCTTCTCACAATGTCATCAAGTTATGATTTAGGGGAAGATATAATTATAAATCCCAAACATATTGACTAACAATTATTTTTCACAAATGTTTAACTCTAATTTAATTAATATATTATTATATATATCTTATATGTATTAAAATATATCAGATATATAATTAATTAATATCTAACTATGTTATTATTTTGTAGACCATGCTTAATATTATGATATTAGAGTTTACTATCACCATCAAGTTGACTATTAATTATGATTATCTTTTCTTCATAATATATATGCTATATAATTGATATTGGATAAATTATTTATTTTCTATTTAACTTCACTTTTTTGAATTATTTATTTAGATGTATATTTAATTGAAATTAATATATTTATTTAAAGTAATACAATGATTTTTAAATTATATATATATATATATATATATATATATATATATAAAGTATATTTTTTAAAAAAGCAAGTAAATAAATTTAATACTTAATATATACTTTTTCACATCAACTATCCTTGTGTGACACAGGGTGATATAATAAGGTATATATTATTTTATAACTTTGTTATTTCATCATCCAATATTATCAAATACCCAAACACTCTACTCACAAAATATATGAGTTTCACTATTTATTTTTTTCCCAATTTATTCTCTCTTTATCACTTCTCTCATATCCATATGGACCGAAATAGGTGTCTACAATCATATGGGTATTAAAATAACATTACCCCTTATTTTATAAGGAGCAATTTGCATCATATCAACACAAGAAATGCACACCACGTAACTCACTAACCTCAAAAACTTTATCAACCCTCGTGTCCAGCATCATTAGATATGATAAATGAATGAAAAAAATAAAAATGCTATTATATCCAATGGTCATAAAGTAGGTGTCCCAACTGGACACCCATTTATGAGTGTTGAAATAATATTTTTAATAAAAAAAAAAAAATGAACTGCATCAGACACACTCACACCTACCCTATATATATATCTTCTTGGCCTCTCTTTTTTCTCCGTACCTACTGTTTCCTATTATTCTATGCTTATTCTTCACTCCATGCGATCTTTGCGACTCTTTTCTGCATTCCTATTCCTTCATATCGTCTCAGCTCCCTGCTTGGCTCGTGATTTGTGATTTATGAGAGTTCATCTGGGTCGCTCTTAGTTTTGGTGTTGCTGTGGAGATTTCGGTTGGTTGTCTGTTCAACCCATCATTTGTTTTGAGCTATACGCCCTCTTGCTGACCCTTATCAAGAAAGTTGTCAATTGGGTTGCTGCCAAGATTTTGGCTTTGTCCTTGGAAAGTTTGATTCTTTTTCTGCTTTTTTGTTTTTGTGTTGTTTGCCGGGTTTTTGGTATATTGGGCAGGGGGTTTTGTTTGTTGTGTCTTTTTTGTAAGATTTGTGGCTTTTCAATGGGCTGTTTGGATGATGGGCGTTCCCTTGCTGAGCTTGAAAATGAAGTGAGAATTGGTGGCAGTGAAGTGGGTTTTGAGGAAGAGGGGAATGGAGCCTCCATTGAAGATGCTGTGAAGGTTTTGTTACTGGGTCTCGGGGAAGATATAGACAGGGAAGGTCTTAGAAAAACACCACTTCGTGTTGCAAAGGCACTTCGTGAAGGAACTATAGGTGAATATCCTCCTCAACTTTCTTCAATAACATGCATGCATGGTTTATTTCATTATTATTGTATTATTATTTGGTCATCATCCTTTAGAGTCTAGGTAGTTATAAGCCTAGTACTGAATAGTGAAAACCACTTAAACATGATAGTTTGGCGTCACAAAGTCTAGGGAGGGCGTCATAATAGAAAAAAAAACAAAAAAAAAATTATTTTTAAAATGAAATAAATTTAAAATAATGGAGTCGCCACCAATTTAATCATGGAAAAACTTGAAAACTTTTTGAATCTTTTGAAAAGATTTGAGTTTGGGAGTTTAATTATAATTAGGAAATGGTGGAAACTTAATCTCACTGCAATCCTAATACATTCATATAAATACAGTTGAAAAATGAAATAAAAAGAAGGAGAACAAATTTAAAGAAAAATTAATTTTGACTTTCATAGCTATGTTATTTTGGTAGAAAATATTTGTGTGTTGGGGTAGTTTTAATTAATTAAAAATGTTAAGAGAACAAATCTACTTTTACATAGGATTAAGGATAGCGTAAACTATACAATAAATACTTATAATTTTGTGAAATTTTGAGGATGATAAATCATACGTAAACATCACTGTTTGTTGCATGGACTGAAGTTCATAATTTATTTCTTCAAGGGATGTTAAAAAAAATGGGCACATAAAAGTACCCAAATCCGTTGTGATGCCAAACATGAAACAAAAGAAAAAGTAAAACACATTACTAGTAAAACCCAAAAGACACATTAAAAGAACCAACAGCGCATACCCAAACAAGCAAATTGCACCAAACTAAAAGAAAGCAAAATTACCATTTATAATTCAAAACGATAACAAGAAACTACGAAAAGGTTAGTTTTTTTATTTTTGGTTTCCCAAGGGTATCCACTGTCGATAACGGTGACTAATCTCTTCGCTGGGCCATACAAGATCTCAAATGGTGGGATAATGACTGTGTTTTTCCATTCCCAGCGAGTTCAAATCGCGACCTTTGGTTAATGGTGAAATTCTACCGGTTGACCACACCTGCGCTATTTAAAAGGTTAGTTAAAAACAAATTAAAACCAAATGGCCCAAACGCTAGAAGCCCAAAGGAAGTAAAAAAAACACATACTCACACACAAAAAACCAAAACATGCAACCGTGAAAGAGAGAGGAGGAGCTGTTTGCGCGGTGGCCATGGAGAAGAAAACCAACGCCGTGGCTTCCGATGTTACGACAGAGACCCCCGGGCTGCAAGAATGGACGACTGCACGACAATCATGGTGGAGTTTCCTGTGGGTTCATGCATGGCACGGCTTCATGCGTGATATCTATGTCGACATCGAGGCGTGCGATCCGATTCACAGTGGCGAGACTGGATGCGCGACTCAGCAAGGCCAAGCAGCGGGGGCAGGGCGGCGTTCCTGTTGACTTGCGACAGTGGAGGTAAGAGGTGGGTGGTTATGGTGAGAACGAGGCCGAGGTGGTTGTGGTTTCAGCTGGACTAGGTTGCTACGGTGGCGAACGAGGATGAAGGTTGTGATGACTATGGCGCCATGATGGTGCGCCGTGAGTGTGTGAGGGTGAAGGTGAATGAGATCGTGTGCCTGATTTGTGGAGGATGAATGGGTTGGAAGGTTATGGTGATGGGTGAAAGGGTGAGTGATGATAGTGGTGGCTGATGAATGATGATGGAGAGTGATTGGGGTTCACAATGTGCCGTCTTTGGATCTGTCTCTCTCCCTCTTTATTTATTTATTTATTTGTGATCGGTTATCTATTTATAAAATTTTTATGCAACAATTGGACAAACAATTTGATTGAGAAATGACAATTAAAATAAAAAAAAAAAAAGATTTGATAGAGACTTGATTGAGATTTTGATTGAAAAATATTTATTTGAGATTCTGAATAACATTGATGAAAAAGTTAATTGAACTAATTATTTGAAAAAAAGATCTGATGCTAACTAAGAAACAAAATCAAATTTTAGAAGAAAATATTTTTGCTATATTTTTAACTTTTAAATTTTTATGTTTTTTTTGTTATTTTTCTTATATATAAAAAAAATCCCAATAAAATATGATGTTCATATTTGGTAACAGTACATCTAAGATAGGTTACGGAAAGATGCATAAGCAATTTGCTCTCTTAATTATGTTCAATCTTTACTTACTTCGAAGTTAAATGGTGATGGTTGTTGTTACTTTTATGTCTTTGTTATGAGTAATTCAATCGTGCTTGGTCTTATATCAAAACTTTTGGATCTAAGATCATTCATGTTAGTTGGCTGGATATGTGGAATTACTTACCTTCTTCGGACTACCTTCTTCCTGGGACAGAAAGACTATAAAAAATGGCTGATTACAGTTATTGGAATTCATTTTCCCTTTACCATGAAACTATCTGTTATGTTAAAAATAAAATAAAATAACTCATTGAAGAGCTCTCCCCACTCCCGAGTGCTTTCACAGTAAACTATTTGTCTTCTCCAAGTGACTAGTTTGGACCGGTGGACCACCTGCCGAATCGATAAAATTGATGGGGTGACTTAGGTAGTAAGTAGAGAGCACTAATTTATGGATTAAAAGATCGAGTAATTTATGCAATCCCATTGAGGTAGTTGCTAGATACATTTGCTGTTTCTCTTTTTTGCTTCTCTTCTAGGCACCTGTGCTGCAGCTGTAGCGAGGCTTTTAGCGCTTACCGACATTGTGCATTACAGTAACCTAACTTTGCTTGTTTTACATGAGAGATGGAAGATTTTGGCATCTAGCTTCCTTTTTTTTTTTTTTTCTGCAACACATAATCACCCATGAATTATGATTCTATTCGATAACCAACTTCTATGACCATGTTGTGATTTGCTGCACTTGCTGTAAATGTTTGGAATACAAATGGTTGAGATTATAATGTGTAGTTTACTTGCACTGAGAAATGTTTTTCTTCCTTCATTTACGCCTCCTTGCCCTTTTCCTTTCTCCATACATTTTCCACCTGAGTTTGTCCCTTTGCACCTGTGGCATTTTGTTAACTTAAGAAGAACCAAAAAAAAAAAAAATACCATATTTCCTTTAATATTGCTCTTGCTAATCATACGGATATCTTCTTCCAGGTTACCGACAAAATGTGAAGGACATCGTTCAAGATGCATTATTCCCTGAAGCTGGTATGGATAGTAGAGTTGGTCATGCAGGGGGAGCAGGTGGACTGGTGATTGTCCGAGATCTTGACTTTTTCTCCTATTGTGAATCCTGCTTGCTTCCATTCCAGGTCAAATGTCATGTGGGTTATGTCCCTTCTGGTCAAAGAGTTCTTGGTTTAAGCAAATTCTCTCGTGTTGCTGGTGTATTCGCAAAACGACTTCAAGAGCCTCAGCGTCTGGCAGATGAAGTATGCTCTGCTTTGCATCAGGGAATAGAGCCTGAAGGTGTTGCTGTCATACTCCAGTGTGCCCATATCCACTTATCAGACATAGAATCACCCTTTCTTGATTCAATCCACCAAGGATGGGTGAAGATACTTGTTTCTTCAGGTGCTGGGGTTTTCAAAGACAAAAATGCAGATGAATGGGCTGATTTTTTCGGTCTTCTTAAATTCCGAGGTATTGATATGGAAAAAATTCATTCTAGAGGATCATCTGACCCATGTTGGTGTCCATCATTGTCTACTCTTTCTGCCAAAGTTTCCTCCTCAACTCAACCAGTCAATCCCAAGATGGCTACTGCAGTAGCTTCAATTATCAAGTCTTTGGGAGAAGATCCATTAAGGAAGGAGCTCACGGGGACTCCCAGCCGATTTGTGAAATGGCTGATGAACTTCCAAAGCAGTGACTTGGATATGAAGCTAAATGGTTTTCTTCATGGTGGGAGAGATCTTCTGAATGCCAATGGGGAGGTTCACTTAAATGGCAAAAGGCTATACTCTGAGTTGAACATACCCTTTTGGTCACAATGTGAGCATCATTTACTTCCATTTCATGGTGTTGTTCACATAGGATACTTCATCTCTGATGCATTAAACCCTATTGGAAAATCTCTTCTACAATCAGTAGTACATTTTTATGGTTTCAAACTCCAAGTTCAGGAAAGGCTTACCAGACAGATAGCAGAAACCATTTCTCCACTGTTGGGTGGAGACGTGATAGTAGTTGTAGAGGCAGGTCACACATGTATGATTTCTAGGGGAATTGAGAAGTTTGGAAGTAATACGGCCACCATTGCTGTCTTAGGACGTTTTTCAACCGATGTTGCTGCAAGGACTTCGTTCTTGAACACTATTCCAGGTCCTGCGTCTTCTGGGGGGATTGATTCTTGCTTGTGTTCACTTGAGATAATTTAGCATAGAATAATGTTATAGAGCAATAAAATTATACAATAAATATATACCATATAGTTTATCATCATTAGATTTGATGAGTGGTCCTGACTCACCTCATTCACTCATTACATCTAATAGTGATAATGTGTATGATATATACTTATTGTGCAATTTTATTATACACATAACATTATTCTTTAGCATACGTTCCACCTGTTCTTTGTGTTTTTTGAAAGTTTCTGTGTTTTTTAAGGTTTATGTTGGGGGCGGGGATTTTGGGCCATTATTAGAAGGAAGCCTAAAGAAAATGAACTGAGAAAATGGGCTAACAGCTATAGAAGGCTTGAGCCCAATGATAAAAAAGCTAATTGGGCTGAGTGGATGAGGAAAGGTACGGTTTAGGTCCAGGAAAGCAGGCTCACGCAAGAATAAATGCGTGAAGGTGCACAAGAATGTTGGTAGCGGTTGGCTTGAAATTTAGGAATAATCATGGTCACAATGTCTAAGCTTCCTTTACTTTCAAGTTCTTGTTACCGGTTCTATTCAGCTTCTTTCATTAATGCAATTTTAATTCTAGTAATTTCTTGTCATTTGTCTCAAAGTAATCTTGCTCAAACCTATCTAGAGTGAGTTGTCACTCATGCTTTATGTTCATTTTCTTAGAAACTAAAATAGAAAAATAGTGGACATTTTTTATACGAATTACTTTCTCAAAGCTTAAGCCGATTGCAAGAAGTGAAATACATAGCGCTTACATAGATAATAATAAAAATTACTTTGAGTGCTTACTTAATTTAATAGAGTGGAATAAGGAACTAAATGTAAAACTATCATCACATAAACTGAATTATAACTAGTTAATACATAATCCATGTTAGGGCATGTTCCACTAGAATAAGATAAACAACATTCTTGCTCCATATAAGGTCCTAAATCTTCTAGTCCTGTCATCACAGTTTATACATAACAAAACACAAAGCGTTGAGCCATAGCGAGTTTGGTGCCAACCACAGTCTCCTTTAGTGGCTACACCACTCCCTTGCTTAAAATGGACCAGCCTATCTCTGGTAACGACAACGGGGAAAAAACATAGGAGTGAGAAATAAATGGTTTCTCAGCAGGAGTTTCGTTTTGGCACTATCATGTCATTGTTGTTCCTGTCACTTTGGATTTATTATAAAAAGGTACACATATAATTGGCTCAATTACTAGATTTTCACAAATGTAGTTAGTCAAACTGTAGTTGTTTTTATACTATTAGGAGACACATGCATTTTATGATTACTCATCATTAACATTTACTTGATTTGTGATCACCATCTCTCTTTCCTTTCACTCCCATTTCCTTACTTCATTAGATTGACCACCCTCAAAGAGGTAATGAGTTCATAATGTGGTTCTACTGTGTCAACTTGTCATAAAAAGGATTATTTTGTCAAAGATATGATTTTTTGGGACTAAAGTGGTGGTTCTATAGTGCCAATTTAACATCAAACATGACGTGAAACAACTTTTGTTAATGGAAATGAATGTTAGCTTACATTTGGATTAATTAGTTAACGAAAAGAATCTTTTGAAGGCTACATGCAAATATGATTTCTTTTTAGAGCTATTTTGTCGGTGACATAATCTTTCGATGGTCAAATTAAGAGTCCTTTCGAAGGGATAAATTATCAAATTAGTTATAAATTGTATGAAATTTTATATAATATATCTAGAATTTTGAATTCAATAATTAGAATGAATAAATTTTAAGTCTTTAAAATGTTATAGGAGCAAGTATAACTTTCAAATTAAATGTATCTCCACCTACTATAAAGAATACATTAAATTTAAATATTATATAAAGTCACGAAACATTATTTTCACTTCTAAATTACACTCACTCAATTTTTTTTTAAAATTTAATTCTTATAAATAAAACCATTTCAATTTTATCACAACAATATGTATGTATTATATAAGTGAAATCTTTTTTTTTTTATTGCTCAAAGGTATCCCCCAGCCGACAGTAGAAGACTAATCCCTTTGAGACATGAAGATCACCGAAATGGGTTTTGCCTCTCCCAACAAAGCTCCTTTCTATACACACGGCAGGAGTCGAACCCCTAACACATGCTTAAAGGACCCAGCCACCTTATCAATTGTGCCAGACTTTGTTAGTTAAGTGAAATCTTTATTGCACATACCAACAAGAATTGGGTACGATATGGTAATAAGAAGCAAGCTACCCTTCTTTAAAATGGAGTGGAGTTCGAATCTCAACATAAACTCTTGACTCCAGCAATATCCAAATTAATTTCACACGCATAATTGGGTTTATTCAAATACAAGAGGAAAAATTAACTTTTGGATCCCTATCTTTACTTAGTAGTTCAATTTTGTCGCTTATGATCTGTTTGATTTCAACCCTTTTTTTTTTTTTTTTTTACCTTTCCATTTCCTGTGTTTTTCATTTTGTGAAGAAAATAATGAATTAGAAAATAAAAACTTCAAAAACATTTTTGTTGATTTTATTATTATCAATATTTTATTCACAATATTATAGAAACAAAAAACACAAAAAATAAAAATAAGAAATTGAAACATTAACCAAGCATGCCTTTACCCATAGTTTTAAACTCAGACCAGTGATCGACTCGATCGAGGCACCGAGTCATTGGTTCAACCGGTGGGTTACTGATTCAACCGGTGGGTCACTGGTAGAACCGGTTGAACCGGATTTATATAAAAAAAAATATAAAACTATATAAAAATTTAAATAAAATATAATAAAATAACAACTAATTAACAATTTGACACTTTTTAATGGGTCCAAATATAAAACATAATTAAATAACATCAATTTCTAAATATTGTTTTCATTTCACAATCACGAATCATAATTAATAAGTTTAAAACATAATTGGACAAATAAAGTCACAAAATTTTACATCACAAACTCACAAGTCATAACAATATAAACAAATTTATTGCATTTTTCTAAAAGTCAAATTAAAATATATTTTTTTAACATTTAGAAAAAGACATCATTTAGCTCAAAAAAAAAAAAACCCGACCCAGTCCGGTTCAACCGGCCGAGTCACCGATTTTGATCCAAACCCGACCGAGTCAAACCAAGTCGCAACGGTTTTGATGCGAGACCGATCCAAACAGTCGCTCGAATCGGTTTCATGACCGGTTCACCAATTTTCCGGTCAAACCGGCCAATCCGAGCCGATTTTACAACTATACCTTTACCCCTATTTTCTTTCATTTTAATTCCTTATGTTTCAACAGTTTTTTAATTTGGTCTCAAATAATTATTCTATCACATTACTAAAGGGAAAAAAATGCTAACATGACACAAGTAATCAAACATGAATTATATCATATTAACATTTACATAGTTATACAATTGAATAGTGTTTTAAAATCAAATTGAAAATCATTTTAAAACATTGAGAAAAAAATTTAAAGGAAATAAAAAGCCTGTTACCCTAAGCATGATCATCTCATGTGAAAATTGCACATAATCTATCAGATACACATATCCACCATTGAATATTTTTTATCCATGTTTTTGTTGCCATTGATTCAATGTATTTTAATCAACAGCAAATATATACATATGACAAGATCGAGTACAATCTCTTAATGAGGTATTCTTTATTTTTCTTGTTGCCTATACAAGAATATAGGGTGCATTTGATCATTTTTTTTTTATGAAAGTTATCTTTTTCACTCAAAAGATATCACTTTTCATATATTTTGATATTTTTTAAAACAAAAACTTTATTAACAGTTAAAAATAGTAACTTCTAAAATAAAAATGTTTTCAACTTTATTAATTATATATACGATTTAAGTTTCATGATAAGTTTTCCAAAGACTAATACAAATACACCCATAATACATGTCTAAGCGGGTTGATAACAAACATTAAAAAAAAAAAAAAACCCATAAAAACTAAACCAAAGAAACGAGGCAACACGATTACAATTCATCACTTATTAAAAGGAAGGACAACTACTCACGGAAAACAAGAGTGTTTAAGCTTCTTTTAATGAAAAGTTTGTTGCCCCTTTTAATTCCAACCACATGCAATAATTAAATCACCGTTTCATCTCAGAACTAAATTACTATAGCCTGTTTGATGGATTAGAGGATCAACTACAATAGATTACTCACATGCGGGCTTCAATTCAATCGTAACCCCAAGCTTGTAATTTATAAATTTTTCACCTTACCACGTACAACATAGTATTAGCATTGATTATTGTTATAAACAACCATATCAGCACCATTCACTGCTACCATATGTGCCGAATTTTATGCCAATCTATTTTGAGATCCATCTCAGGAAGCTTCAGTTTTGGTAGTCTGCCCTCCTTGCTACAAGCTTGCCGTAGAGAGGCATGACAAGGGTGTGTGAACTTGTTACATGCCAAGGCAATGGCAACTCCTATTCCTAGGATCAACAAGATCATGCACAACGATAGAGATGTTTTATGAACCTGCAAGCATGATATCCTTTAGCAACCTTATAAAGATTCTTCAAGCAGAGAACAGCAAAATTTCAACAACTTGGACGGTGTGTGTAAATTTTTATTTTTTTTTCAACTTCTTTCTTCTTTTTCTATTTTCTGTTTGTAATATGGTGGGTTATTAATAAATGGCAAAACTGCCAGCAAATTCCAATTGACTATTGCTTTCACATAAAAGACTATAAACTATAAGGAGCCAATGAATCTAATAGGACCTGCAAGTACTAAGAATGGCAAACAGCAGATAAACAGATACTGGAATGTGCGAGTGTGTACTGAATAGAAGAAGAAAACAACCAGTAGCAGCAAAAGCAGAAAGTACAAGCCAGAGCACTCAGCAGCTTACCCTCTCCTTGCCTAAAACAGCAAAATAGCCTAAGAAAAGATATTCCCCACTAACAGCCAAATAAACCCTTTCCTCTACCAGAAATCACGTGACTCAGGCCTCACTAAGCCTTGGCAAAGTCACACCCCCACTATTCCCGAAACCATTAAGGTGCTGGCCCACTTGCATCAGCTACAATTGCTGAGTCAGTAACAATGTTTTCCCAACGCTACCCCTAGCTCTTTTCCTTTGATACACTTTTAGTCCCTCTGGAAATTTGTTTCTCAATGCTTCCCTGTTAAACTACTACCTTGTCCTCAAGGTGGAATTGAGGAAAACTGTGAAGTATGTCCGCTACCACTTCCCAAGTGTTCTTGAATTCTGGCATATCTTGCCATTTGATTAGCACTTCAGTCTCTCCATGAATATTCACTCGAGTAGCCAACACCTCAGCTGGCTGCAACTTCAACTCCCATTCTTCAGAGAGTCCAGGCGGTAGAGGTTGGCACTTTGCTTCAGGAGTGAGGCACCTTCGGAATAAAGAAACATGGAATACCGGATGCACCAATGAGTCTTGGGGAAGCTGCAGTTTATAAGCCACTTTTCCAACCCTTTCCAGCACCTCAAAGGGTCCATAATATGTAGGACTCTGATTCTGATTGACACACTTAGCTAAGGATTTCAGCCTATATGGCTGAATCTTAAGATAGCCGAGTTTTCCCACTTTATATTCTACTTCCCTTTTCTTCTGGTGAGCATAGTGTTTCATTCTCTCTTGGGCCTTGTTAAGGTGCCATTTAACAAGGCCTTGTAGCAAGGAGGATTATGGCAGACTACCAAAACTGAAACTTCCTGAGATGGAACTCAAATAGATTGGCATAAGGGATTGGGCAGTGGTTGGAGTAGACCTGCTGGGGAGAAAGTGAGGTATTTGTCACTGCAGCACACTCCACAAGCTTGAATGTACCTCTGAATTGTTTTCCTTATGCCTTCCCACCAAACCATGCTTGCTATGCGTTTGTAGGTGCAAAAAACCCTTAATGACCTCCCATGGCTGAATCATGAATTTCCTGTAAAATTACAGGAATCCTTGGAGAGTCCATGGGAATGACCAATCGCCCTTTATAAAATAATTGTCCCTTTTTCAGCTCATACCCCTGCTGCACGTTCCCCTGAATCAGCCCTCGAATGATGTTCTTCAATTTCACATCAGCCTGAATTTCTTCTTCGAGCCCCTCCCAGTTCTGAAAAGTTACAGCTGAGATTGCATCGAAATGAACCCTTTAGGAAAGCGCATCAGCAGCTCCATTCTCTTTCCCTGCCTTATATTGTATCTCAAAATCAAAGCCTAGCAATTTAGTTACCCACTTTTGTTTCCCTTCTCCCATGATTTGCTGATCCACCAGAAATCGTAAGCTTTTCTGGTCAATGTGCACAATGAAACACCTTCCTAATAAGTAGTGCCTCCACTTTTGCACCGCCATTACAATGGCCATTAGTTCTCTCACATAAACTGATTTGTTTTGGGCTCTCTCTGACAGCTTCTAACTTAGGAAGGCTATTGGGCATCCTTCTTGCATAAGAACAGCCCCCAACCCTTTAGCTGATGCATCTGTTTCTATCACAAAAGTTTTCTCGAAGTCCAGGGCTACTAAGACAGGTAAGGAAGTCATGGCTCTCTTCAATTTCTCGAAGGCTAGCTGAGCCTCCATCCCCCACTGAAAATTATCCTTCTTCAAGAGTTATGTCAGGGGCCAAGCAATATTTCCATACCCCTTAACAAATCTGCGGTAGTATCCTGTGATGCCTAAGAACCCTCTTAATCCTTTCAGGTCTATAGGGACTGGCCACTCCATCATGGCTTCTACCTTTTTTGGATCAACTGATACTCCCCTTCCTGAAATCACATGGCCCAGATATTCGATCTCAGGTTGCACAAAAGAACTCTTCTTTTGGTTAATGTATAAATGGTGCTGCCTAAGTAATTCCAGTACCTTCTGCAAGTGCTCCTGATGGTCATCCCTTGTTCTACTGTAAATTAATATGTCGTCGAAGATGACTAAAACAAACCTCCTCAGATACGGTCTTAGGACCTGGTTCATCAGAGCTTGAAAGGTCTAAGGCACGTTAGTCAACCCGAAGGGCATTACAAGGAATTCATAATGCCCTTCAAGGGTTCAAAAAGCTGTCTTCTCGACATCACACTCCCTCATGCTAATTTGGCGAACTTCGAAAAAACTTGAGCTCCACCCAATTCGTCTAGTAATTCGTCAATCACAGGGATAGGGAATTTGTCAAGGATGGTCACTTTGTTCAGAGCCCGGTAATCAACACAGAACCTGCATCCGCCATCCTTCTTCTTGACTAGAATTACCGGGCTAGAATAGGGATTGATGCTAGGCCTTATAATGCTAGAAGACAACATTTCAGAAATAATCTTTTCAATTTCATTTTTGTAGGGCCTCACATGTGGAATCACTGCTCCTTCTTTCAGGTTGATGGCATGGTCATGATCCCTTGATGGTGGTAGGCCTTCTAGAAGTTGATAAAGGTCTGTATACTCCTTCAACAACCTCTAAATTTCTTCTGGTACTTCGTGCTCTCCCGATGGTGCTTCCCTTAGGTTAGGGTTCAATACTTCGGTACAGGGGGCCACAAAGTACCCTTCTCCATCTACTCAAAGAGCCTTAAGGGTAATCCTCCAAGATGCCTGAGCCTTGCTTAATGAAGGGTCTCCTTCTATGCAATGCTCTCCCCCACCACTCTTCCATTGAATCCTTTGCTTTTGGAAGTTGGCCTTGATATCCCCAAGACTTGCTATCCAATCATACCCCAGAACCACATCAACGCTTCCCAGTGTCAATTGGAAAAAAGATTGAGCAATACGAATCCCCTGCACTTCAATCTGAAGGTTTTCACAGACCCCTAAGCCATGGTTCGTCTCCCCTGTGCCTACCTCCACAATGAACGGTAGATCCTTAACCTCCAGACCCAGTTGCTTTGATATTACGTCAGAAATGAAACTAGCCTCAGCACCAGTATCTACTAATATTTCCTCCTCTGTCTCCTTAATTTTACCACACACCTTAAAGGATTTATTGGCGGCGGTGAAACCCTGAAAACTATTAAAGGCGAGGTGGACTGACCAAATCGCTATTTTTGCCGTTGGTTCTTCAGCCTCCGCCGACGGCAGCTCCTCCTTAGACTCGTCCCTCTCCACGATCTCATCCCCTACATTGTTCTCTTCTAGAAGCACCCGTTGCAAGTGCTTGAATCTGCACACGTGGTCATGTCCCCATCACTCACCGCACTTGAAACACAATCCCCTATGACTTCATTCCTGGAGCTCCTCTTGCGTAAGTATTCTTCCCATGCCACCACCTGTCCCCGTCGTACTGCTACTTGTCCCCTTATCCACGTGAGTTCCACTTATGGTGAAATGAGGAGCTGAATGGGAAGTTGAAATATAAGATGCAGCTCGTGTTGTTGGCCCTTTTGAGTGGCCCATTTGTTGTTTATCCATGGGGCCCACATCCCCACTCCTCTACTCTTTGTTTCTTTCCTCCAATATTAAGGCTCGGTCCTTCATCTCAACCAAGGAGCCCAACTCTAAGCTTTTTAACTTAGCCCGTAATGTTCCCTTAAGCCCATTAAGAAATACACCCTTCAATATGTCACCATCCACATGCTGCATAGGCCCAGATTTTTTCTCAAATTCTTCAATGTAGTCCATAACGGAGCCCACTTGTTTCAGCGTCAATAATTGTCCATATGGGTCCTTGATCACCCCAAGCTGGAATCACTGCAATAGCCCTTCTCGAAATGCTCTCCATGACTGAAAAAGTGTCTGCTCCTCCAACCAATCAGGGCTTTGCCATCCAGAGCCAAGATAACCACTTCCAATCGCTCCTCCCCTTCAATACCATTCACTATAAAATAGCGTTCAATCTTCACAAGCCATCCTAAAGCATCGTCACCGGAGAACAGGGGAAGCTCCATCTTCCTGTCGCGCTCTCGCCGGCGTGGTGGCGGACTGCCACAGTTTGAATTCAGCGGTCGACCATACCACAAGTCACGATCTCCGTGCGGACGAGGGCCATTGCAGGAGTGAGGAGAGTCCCAGCCATCGCGGTCACGAGACCGAGAACGACGGGTCTTTGTGCGGCGAGTAAGGCGAGTGGTGCGACACCTTATCCCAACCTTAACCCCCATTCCATCGGTCCTTCAGTTCCACTCGAACATGCGATCAACATGGCAGTGGTGATCGGCCTCGAGACCGAATCCGCCATGGCTCCCTCAGCAGTCGCACTACTTGGTCCAGCTTCTTCACCAGCTAGTCCACTTTGTTTTCCATGTTGCAGCATTAGCGAAAAGAAAGGCACACACAACACCCAAGAGCTAGGCTTCTGATGCCAAATTAATAGAACCTGCAAGTACTAAGAATGGCAAACAGCAGATAAACAGATATTGAAATGTACGAGTATGTATTGAATAGAAGAAGAAAACAACCAATAGCAGTAAAAGCAGAGAGTACAAGTCAGAGCACTCAGCAACTCACCCTCTCCTTGCCTAAAACAGCAAAATAGAATAAGAAAAGATATTCCCCACTAACAGCCAAAATAAATCCTTTCCTCCAACAGAAATCACGTGACTCAAGCCTCATTAAGCCTCAGCAAGAGTCACACCCCCAGTATCCCAAAAACCGTTAATGTCCTGGCCCACTAGCATCAGCTACAATTGCTGAGTCAGCTAGAATGTTTTCCCAACACTACCCCTAGCTCTTTTCCTTTGATACACTTCTAGTCCCTTTGGAAATTTGTTTCTAACAGAATCACTTTCTTTTTATTTTTGGATAGAAAGTGCCAAATCCCATGAATCATCAAATGATAGCAAGCACAAACCTAAGATTTCTAAAGCATACTGGATGATAACAATAACAGAGAACATTATAGTCATATCAACTAAAAATGCCGTAAAATATGACTAGGAAATATGGTAAGCTAATTAAAAACTGCAATAAACTTGGGTAAACAACACAGTCACAAACCTTGTTCAGAACTTTTTTTCTCTGAGGAAAATTTCTTTCAGCATGCTCAAGACTATATTGTAACATTTCAATTATGGTCGACTTGGTCACTGGATCATCACATTCTGCAGGACAGATAAGAAATTATTCAATTTCTGTAGACTTAAGGGCATGAAAAAATATTGAGTTTCGCTAACCATTGCCCTTGGCAATAGTTAAGGAAACAAAAAAGGTTAAGTTTTTTAAGTTTTTAAGTAGGATCCATACATGGAAAACATCAAGATTGTCTTCCCAATTTATAAAATTCCATTTTTGATCCCTTAACCAACACCCTATTAGATAAATTCAAAAATATTTAATGAAAGGGAAGGTTATATAAACTGAAAGGCTACCTGGGATGTCAAATATTTGTTTTGTTGGTGGAATTCCCAGTAAATCTCCCAAATGAGCACAGACACGAGCACGGTCAGAAAGTGACAGCAGATCGCCATGAGTGAGTACAAGTACAGGTTTGTCATCTGTAAGTAATAGGAATAAACTATCAGATTAACGGCATAGATTTGAAATTTGGTCCAAGGAGTATTTTCAATGAGAAGCTCACAATTTCAAATGGATGAATAGCAGAGAGAATGGCATTAGGTAAAAACTTTTAACAACCCAAAATGTATTCTGGGCAAAGGCAGTCATTCATAAATGTTCAGACAATACATTGTGCAAACCAAATATATTTAAACAATTTGAATAAATTAGATGGAAATTAAAAGTAGGCATAATGACAGTTGTTTACAGTTGTCTAGGTTCCATAATACTAAGGTTATCAGCCATGTTATCAAGATAGACATGAAATCATGCATATTCATACCAAATTCCCACAGCATTAAGCAGAGGACAATGTTAATTATGAATTAACATTTAACACATACTTGCATCATACAAATTAAACTTAATTTACTTTCCCGAAGAGTTCACTTGCAACTAGAAAGATGTCTGAAATATCCAAGTGATAATAATCAGGACAGCCAGATTACTATGCATCTATGCTGAAGCTTCCACCGATTAAAAGAGAGATAGGAAAAAACAAAAAAAAAGTAACACATTTTCATCCGCAAAATCATCAGCTATGAATTGTCAGGCAATATTGTGCTGCACTAGGAAGTTCCCATTTTGTCAAGGTAGCACTCATGGTGCAAGATACGTAAGTCTATATTTCCTCAATCTGAAATATTTGTCTTTCAAAGGTGACATTAAAGCATAGGTATACACACACACACACACACACACACACACACAAGATATACGACAGGAAGTATAAAACCAGCTTCCTGAAATGCTTCAATTAGTCTCTCTCGTAATAAAAGTGTTGCCTAAAAGGGATAAAACCTAAACAGAGACAGATGGAGGAAAGCAGTTTTCTTTCCAAATTTTGATTTTTCCCCTCTCAGCTCTGGTCAGATCAAAATTGCTTGTGCCATAATAAAATTTGTTAACCATTCGTTTGAAAAGATTTTGTTATGGCCTGATACCGTAGATCTCACATGTCGCGTAGCGGGTCAAACACCCTTGGCTTGGCTGACCCAGCTCAAGGACCTTGTTGAAATTGAGGGTTTTAGATGGTGGAAGAAGAAAAGAGAGAGAATAGAGACTCAATAATATGAAAGTATATTTGATATATTTTGCTGTGATAATACAATGAGATAATCCTATTTATAAGTTAAAGATAAAATCTAATCATTATGATAAAATCAACCTAAATAAATATAAATCAATCTAAGATATGATATGAAATATTCTAAGATATAGTGAAGATATTAATAAATATTTCCTTATTTCTAACACTCCCCCTCAAGCTAAAGCTTACTAAGCTTTAAGCTTGTTACAATTAAACTCTTAAAATATAAAAATGATCTTCATTGAAAACTAGCAAGACAGCTCAGGGATGCTGGATACGCTCGAAAAAGATAGCACAACAAGGCAACTGGAATGAACATCAGCTTGAACAGGTTATTGGATAATTGCATGACTAGGAAAAGAAGAGACACACACAGCTATCAATGCTGGAAGAGACACAATGAAGGCGGTGGAAATTTCCTATACATGCAACAATAGATCGCAAGAACAGCATATGGAAACCTTGAACAGTTGAAAGACTGGAAATCCAAAGGCAAAAGAGCATATCACCATTATGACTGAGTGAAGACAAATATCACCATTGGTATGATTCACAATGAGAGGATGGTAGTAAGCACAACAAAATATTCATTACTCGCAGCCATGGGTCACAAAAGCACAGTGGCAGAAGAGGTATTTTCAAAATATGACATCTACAAAGTGCACGAATGGCAAAAAGGCAAGCAGATCCAGAAAGGGTAGGGTGTCACGAGTACTGCGGCGGTGAAAGCAGTTGGAAAGGTCGTCGTACGCGCTTGCACCTGTGGCGAAGACAGACACCGGTGAACAATGTCACAGAGAGCAGCGAGTAGCGTGGCGGCCCGTCAATGGTCAGATCAGGACAGGACCACCGAGGTTGGGCCGCGCAGGGAGGGGCGATGCCGGGGGTGGGGTCAGAGGGGGGAGTCGTCGCCAGAAAAACTTGCCGATTGTGAAGAAAAGTGGCAGAAGGTGTTGGAGGCTACTGGAAGTGTTGACACAGCAGGGAAAAAAGGAGTGATACACTGCCGAAGGGGTTGACACGACAGGAAGGAGACCGGAAAGGTTGCCAAAAAAGGGGCCGGAAGCTGAAACAGCAGTGGTTTGATATGTTTGAAATTTCTGGAAAGCAAGAACACTGTCGAACCTAAAAAAGAATTGAAGGGTTTGGTAGGTAAAGCAATGTTGGGACAGTAGGGGAAATAGTACAAGTGAGTTCCAAATTGCTAGAGTTTTGCAATGGAATGATGGACACAGGTCATGGTGGATGGTACCGCCCTGATACCATGTTGAAATTGAGGATTTTAGATGGCGCAGGAAGAAAAAAGAGAGAATAGAGACTCAATAATATGAAAGTATATTTGATATATTGTGCTGTGATAATATAATAAGATAATCCTATTTATAAGCTAAAGATAAAATCTAATCATTAATATAAAATCAACCTAAATAAATATGAATCAATCTAAGATATGATATGAAATATTCTAAGATATAATAAAGATATTAATAAATATTTCCTTATTTCTAACAGACCTTAACATCCGATTGTCGGGAATGTCGAGGTGACTCCCCCAGAGGCCACCAAGAACACCCGACCGAGGAGAGCCCAGGAACATACCGAGAGCGCAGGAAACAATAGTCCCAAGATCCATCCGAAAGCACTGCTCAAGAAGACGAAGGGACCACACCACAGATTGGGATAGGAGCATGACGAGCGCATCATCAAAGCAGGAAAGGGAACATATTCTAGAAGGACACCCGTAACGGTATTTTGTACAATCGTACATTCTAGGTCAGCCCTAGAATTTCCTACGTTGGACATATTCAAGGGGTATAAATAGGAGAAGAAAAGTGCTCTCTGGGTAAGGCTATCCATTCTAATTATTCATTCCCTTTCTGTCACATACACACTAATTTAGGCGTTTGAGTCCCTTTACAGGTACCCACCCTTGGCACACAAGCCATTGTGAGGAGAGGAGGAACTGCTCAGGAGATCCACTATCCGTACATTGGAGAACTCCCCAGCGTAACTTTATGTTACAGATATCCAACACAAAAAGTAACCAGTCAAGAGACAAGTCATTCATGCACCCAAAGCTGAAGCAATAATAAAACCTGTTTCCTAAAGGTTAACCACATATCTACACATACAAAGCTAAGAAACCAAACTACTAGAAAAAGAATGGAGAACACAAATTACTATTAATCTATTATATATGTCAAGGAAAAATAAATTAAAATAACATATATGATTGTCTTGAAAATACCTTGAAATGACAGGAATGGGCAGTTGAAAGTAGAAACAATTGTTTCAATATATTGTGTCTCCAAAGCACCAGTATTCTCCATTGCTTTCAAAACCGAAAGACCATTAACAACATATATTACAAAATTAACTTTTCTGATCTTACTGGAGGAGAAACCTTTGTTGTGAGCTTTACACTTCAAGCTTTTCTTCAATATCTCACTATCTGTATTTCTGATAGGTGATTTGTAGAACTTGATGTCATTATTAGCATATTAGTAAATTGGGAACGTAATGTATATTTTAAGTACAGACCTGACAACAAGCTCTCCATGACGAACACCTTTTGTCATCCAACTCTTCAAAATTCTGTTATTGTCATTTTCATGTGAGTTACATGAAAAACTACGTGTATCACACAGACAGATAGAGGTTGAATTTCTTGGAATCATATACTCCTGGAGGAAGTATGTCCCATCTCCAATAAGTGAATTATCTGGCATCATCATATGAACAAAGATATATCATAAAATGAAATTACATATCTATTCTTTAAACCGACATCAATGTTAACATGCTAAAAAAAATTATACATGATACTTGTGCTCTTGCTGGTGCAAACTTGCCATCCTCAAGCACCTTAGAAATTTTATTTATGAGACTACTTTTCCCAGATGCTCTTGGACCAACCAATATGAGACACGTGGTCTTTGGTATATCATAATCACATATCTGTAAGCCACCTACTTTCTCAAGCCAAGCTCCGGGGCTATAGCTGAGGCAATCAAATCAGATTATATGACATAATCAATAAGAAAGGAAAAAAAAAAAAAAAGGCTTCACATTGCACTCACACTAAACTTCATTTTGGTCTGCGACTCCACATATGCTTACAAACAACCACATAAAAGATTTTAGACTGAACTGCACAGTCAAATTTCATGCAATATACTTGAAAGAAGATAGGGATATTAAGAAAGAAGAGAAGCAGAGACCTGCAATCATAGAACATAGTGGGAAGCACAAAGTGTTTGGTTCTGTTCTCATTTTTTTTTTTTATTTCTGCAAAATTGTTTTCACTTTTCATTAACGAAAAACATAGAAAAACTCAACACTGTGGAGTTGGCAATCATTAGGAATGAAACCAACCCCAGGATTGCACAAACAAATGTTCACCTGAAGAATAAAATTATGGTTGTTCAGGATATCTTACATTATACAAGATAAGTAAATATCTCGAAGTTCATGCTTTTGACTGATGTCCTGGATTCCTTTATCAATGAGTTTCAAAACAAGTGGAAGGGAAAAAAATGATTTCCATCTCCATGACGTGGTCATTTTTTAATCACTCAGTTCTGTTCTTCAGTTAACTGATCAGAGCAAAATTCTGAAGATGATATTTCAATGTTTAGATATCAAATTTCAAAATAACTAAACAACCAGGACACTTTTAATTAATACTACATATGCGGGTAAGTAGATAATAACACAAATGAGCACCTCAAGATTTTTTCTTTCGCCTCTTTCAAATTCTTGCTATCAATCTTTGATTCATCATAACTTTGCATGATTTCTTGGTAGGCACCAAGTCTTTTCCTTTCATTGACTTCAAAATCAAACCCAGAAGAGGGCTGTATACTTCCTTCACCAGTTTCTCCAACATCTAACTCATTTTCATTGATTCTATTATCTTCATCCTGCAAGCCCAGGTTATCCCTGAAACATTGGAAATCACAATCTTCACAATGTCACTGTCAGAACACTAATGTCAACCAAAGGGTGATGGAGGACAAAGAAGTAATGGAATAAACTCTAGTCACCTACGAAACTAAGATCCAGTGAAGTTTTACAATCTCCCCCTTAAATGCCACTTTGACATGTACACTGTCTATTAGACTCCTCATTCCAGGGTATGTTTCAATTGTCCACTGTAAACAAGTTCTACATAAATATCTAATCATGTATAATCACATAGTCTTACACATAGAAACATGTGATTGAATGTGACGCAATGAGAAAGCATAAAATTTAAACTAAACAATAGTCCGCACACGGCAGTACCTACACACAGTGCTAACTTGCACTAAAAAGAGAATATTTCTCTAAACAAGTGTTTATTACTTCCAGATGTGATTGAATACAATCTCAAGCCCCTTATTTGGATAGGAGTTATGCTCCTACATTTGCTAAAATAAGCAATGTGGGAATAATAAGTAAAAGAGATAAAACTAGCAATGTGGGACTACTAGAAACAAGAGAAAACGAGACTAATAAAATAAAAATCCTATTTGTGCTCCGCATCAGCCCCCTCCACTTGAGTAAAACTCAACCTTGAGTTGCCTAGGTCGAATAGGTACAATGTCATATTTGATGGACGCAATGGATGCCAATCTGCCACTTTAAATGTCTTAGATATGTCAATCGCATCTAGTATCCCTACAACATAAGTATCATCATTGATTCCTTCTGCACTTATTCAGTTTCTTCCTTTGCAATTTGCACCTGCTTCATAATCAAAGAGTGGATCTCCATTGACTTTGTCAGATCTTCTTGCTTAGAAGGCAAGAGCAATCGTTGTATGATGCACACTTTCTCACCATCAATATCATCTTCTTCATCTTCATCTTTGTCTACATCTGAGCCACAAAAGATCCCGTGACTGTCATCTACTCGTTCTAACACATTCACCACTTTTCTAAGTGGGCAATCATTTAACTTGTGTCTAGGTTTATTGCATTTTAAGCACTTCCCCAACATTGGTTTTGCATATGGATTGGAGGTCTTTGGTGCCTCCTTTGCTTCTAAGACCTTCTGCTTCCTTGTTGCTCTTTCCTCCTTATTTTGCTTAACACGTCTAGAGGTGTCACTCAACAATTGCTCGAGGGGAGTTGCCTCCATACTTGCTGTAGCAGTAATCAACTTGACCCCAATCTTGCAAAATCAACTAGCCCTTAAGGCCATATTCTTTGCCTCAGCTAATGTCCACACTATCTAAACATCAATTTTGTCTTTGATTGTTGGTTTCAATCCTTCAAGGTATCTTACCACTTGTGCTTCAATCTCCAGAAAATCATTCCTCTATGCCAGCCTCATGAACTCTTCAATACACTTATGAACGATTTTATGACCTTATTGACACCTTTCGTATCGTTGAAAAAGGATCTGCTCATAATCTGGAGGTACAAAATAAGTGATCAACACTTGCCCCATTCTTCTCCAAGTTCTGACGGGTGCTCTTCCTTCCCGTCTTCTTCTGGATTGCAGTCTCTCCCACCAAGCTGACACTCCTCCTTTTAGTTTACAAGCCACCAGTTTCACTCTTCGCTCTTCAAGCACGTCCATGTATTCAAAGAATCTATCTACATCTACAAGCCAATCCAGAATTTCTTCCATGTTGAAATCGCCACGAAAAATAGGGATATTTACTTTTAATCTATATGCATGATGATCTCTATTATGGTCACGTCTCCAAGGGCTTGGATTCTTCCATAGCTACTCTTCGTACTCCTCATCTTCCTCTCACTCTTCAATATAGACATCATGTCTAGCTCTATATGCAGGAATGGGTCTGCCAACGGGCCATCTGCGAGTGATCTCATCCTGAGCACACCTCCATCATCATCCCGCTCCCTGTTTGCACCTAGGCCAAGAGCATCCAATTGAGTGGTTAGATTATCGAAGCGTCTCACCAATTGATTGAACCGCCTCTCATACTGATTGAGTCATTGCTCCAAAGCTCTCAATACTACCCCTTCATTCAAAGAAGTCTAAGACCTCTGATCATCATCAAGAGGACCGCCACTACCTCTGCCTGCACCACCAGCCATCGAACCTTTCTTTGATTACCAACTGACGCAGAAGTGTAAAATTTAAACTAAGCAAGAGTCCGCACACGGCAGAACCCGCACGTAGTGCTAACTTGCACTAAAAAGAGAATACTTCTCTAAAAAAGTGTTTATTACTTCCAGATGTGATTGAATACAATCCCAAGTCCCTTATTTATATAGAAGTTATGCTCCTTACATTTGCTAAAATAAGCAATGTGGGACAAACAAGTAAAAGAAATAAAAACTAGCAATGTGTGACTATTAGAAACAATAGAAAATGAGACTACTAAAATAAAAATCCTATTTGTTCTCTGCGTCATAATGACAGTGTTTTTACATAGTGACAGTGCATCAAAATTAAACTTTCTTGTCTTTTTTTCATTTTTATTCCCACTCAAGTATGTGTTTAGAACATTAGTTTTCAAGATATTTATTTATACATTGATAAATTGAGTTTAATTTCTATATACTGATAGTGAAAAAAATTTTACATTGTTATCTAATCATGGGTAAGTCAATGTTGTTAAATTGCAGCCATGGCAACGTCATGGCACCAAGGACGGCGGAATTTGAAGAATCCACCATGGAGACTTGCATGGCTTGGCGGAATGACGTGGCAGCCATAATTTGCATGGTTCCATGGCGGTCCATAGCGGATATGGCAGAAAAGCAGCCATTTTTTCAAAACAAAAAAAGAAATAGGAAATTAATGGGGTTATTTTAGGGATTTTTAGGTTTTTTAAAAAAACCTAACCCTTCATTCTTCACCATCGAGCCCCATTTCTCTACGGCTCTCCTCCTTCTCTCTTTCACGTTTCACATCCGCCTCCCTCCCCAAGGGCCAATTCCATCAAAGAGACCTCTGGCCAAGCGAACCGAGCGGCAGCGGCGGCGTTCATCTAGCAGAAACTCAAGTTGGGTGCTTCCTCTTCTTTCCTTCTTCCGCCTGTCTTCTTCTTCTTCTTCTTCTTTAGCTCTTTGCTGAACTTTCTTTTTTCTTTTTTCTGGTTTCAATTTCTTTAGTGAGCTACAATGGAAAGTCAAGGTCAAGCTTCACAAACCAAAAGGGCATCCTCTAGAATAGACCCTAGTTGGAAGTATTGCCATCTAGTAGAAGAAAATAATACCAACGATATTATTTGCAATTTATGTGCAAAAGTGATGGGAGGAGGAATTACTAGAGCCAAAGAACAATTGATGGGGAAGAGTGGTAATGCCTCCAAGTGTCCTAAGTGTCCAAAAGATGTTAAAGATGAGTTATGGCCAAAAGAAGCAAGAAAGTGAGAAAATGGCAGCTATGAGGTACCTTGATATTGAGAATCTGCAGTTTGGATTATATGAAGATGACGCTTAAAAGATTGTGGATACCCCTAATCCTAGGCAAAGGAGAGGTGCAAATTTGAAAGGCCCAATGGATTTATTTTTTACAAAACCAGAAATTGCAAATGCACAGAGGAAAAAGGAGAGGTTGAGGCAGCAAAATATTAGAGATGACAAGGAAGTGGTGGCTAGATTTCATCAACACATAGCCCGATGGTGGTATCAAGCTAGAATTTCATTCAATTGTATCAAATTAAAAAGAATTTGTGATATGTTGGTGGCCATTGGAAACTTTGGTCCCAATTTGCCTTCCCCGTCTTATCATGATATAAGGGTTCCACTTCTTAACAAAGAGTTGGAGTACATCAAAACTTTGATGAAGGATAATATGGAGCAATGGGACAAACATGGTTGTTCCGTCACGTCAGATGCTTGAATTGATAGAAAGCAAAAGTGCTTGATTAACTTCTTGGTGAACTCTCCTGCTAGAACAATGTTTGTTAGGTCTATTGATGGTTCAGACATTGTGAAGACCGGTGAGAAGTCATTTGAACTGCTTGGTTTTCTTGTGGAGGAGATTGATGAGGAAAAGGTTGTGCAAGTTACAACTGACAATGGGAGTAATTATGTTTTAGCAGGCAAAATGTTGGAAGAGAAAAGACCACACCTTCATTGGACTCCTTGTGCAACTCACTGTTTGGATTTGATTCTACAAGACATTGGAAAAATTCCATTGACAAAGAAGACTATTAAAAAGGGAATTTTTCTTGTTGGCTTCATTTATAGGTATTCTAGCACTTTGAGTTTGTTGAGGCACTTCACAAACAAGGAGTTGGTGAGGAATGCAGTCACATGATTTGCCACATCTTTTCTATCATTAGAAAAGCTTCAACAGGAGAACGCAAATCTTCGACAAATGTTTACTTTTGAAGAGTGAGTAAGTAATAAGTTGTCTAAGGATGCTAAGGGGCAGCAAGCAACGAAAATTGCAATTATGTCTTCCTTTTGGAACCATGTAAATTACACCATTAAAATCTTGCGTCCTCTTGTTTGTGTGTTTCGGCTTGTTGATGGTGAAAGAAAGCCCAAAATGGGTTATATATGTGAGGCGATGGATAAGGCAAAAGAGTCCATCATGAAGTGCTTTAGAGATGAAAGCAAATACAAGGATGTGTTTGCAATCATTGATAATAGATGGAATTGTCAACTCCATTGGCCATTGCACGCAGTGGGACATTTTTTAAACCACGATTCTATTATGGCAACCTTGATTTGGAGTATGATTTAGAAGTCACAAATGGGTTGTATGATGGTATCAAGAGATTGGTTCCAAGTCGTGATATGCAACAAAAAATTTTACTTGAGCTACCAATTTACAAAAGTGCTGGTGGTTTTTATGGAGATGAATTTGCAATATCACAAAGAAAAATCCTTGCACCTAGTGAGAATAATACAACTTCTACCTTTCAAATTTCTTTTGATTTTAAAATTATAGTAATTTGCTTACATAACCTTTGGATTTGTAGCTCATTGGTGGCGAATGTATGGGCTTTCTAGTCCAAACTTGCAAAAATTGGCTATCAAGATTTTGAGCTTGATATGTAGCTCTTTGAGATGCGAATGAAACTATAGTGTTTTTTGAGCATGTAATTAGCATTTTTCTATCACATTGCTTTTTCGTTATTGTCAGAATAACCAATAATAATGCTTAGATTATATTGGTATTGCATATTCATTCTAAGAAGAGAAACAGGCTTGAGCATAAAAGGTTGGAAAACTTGATTTTTGTGAAATATAACCAAGTGCTCAAGCAAAGATATAATATTAGAAATGAGATTGACCATATCTCACTCAATGACGTTGATGATTGTAATGAGTGGATGGCTGGAGAGCTAGAGGGTGAGAATCATGATGCTAGAGATGACTTGGTCTTTGCGAATGATAACACTGTGACTTGGGAAACTGTATATAGAACATATACTAGGAATCAAAGTACAAAAAGAAAGAAACCCTCAAGTGATAATGGACCATCAAGTGGTGCAACAGCAGCAAATACTTGAGTTTCTAAAAGGGGAAAAAAGGTACCGGTGCCAGTGGTTGAAGAAGAACCTAAGTATGATGACTCTGAGGAATCTGAAGAAGAGGAAGAAGAAATTAAATATGATGATTTGGAATCAGAAGGAGAAAAAGCGGTGGGTATGCGTCGGATGGACCCATTGACACCGATTAGCTTGGGATGAGAATATGGACTAGAAAGTAATAAGAAATTAAGTAATGAAGTGAAAATATTAAATATAATATATAATTATAGAATATTTGCATATAATTCTACTCAAACGGAAATACATTTCTCTCCTTTCTGCGTTTTAACAAATTTGTAGCACCTTAAGTATCTTTGAGGAAATACAAGGAGTTTAAACAAGAAGACTATCAATATCAACTGATCAACGCAAAGTACCTGAGAACGGCTGGGGAGTGAGAAGAAAGCAAGGGGAAATCCTCTTCGGGAGAAGAATCTTGTTCTGCACATAAGGTAGCATTAAGATGTGGGTTATTTGGTCAAACGCAAAACCCATTGTTCCCTTCTTGGAATTTACAAGGAAGGGAAACAAAGATTGAAAGTGTAGGAAAGAAAGATAAGGCCAAAAACAAAAAAAAACTTGTTTTGGCAGAGATTCAGAGAATCAGAAAGAAAAGAATGAAAAAAAAAAAATCAAGAAAGCATATACCATGAGAGACAACGGAGCCACCACCCATGATGATGCCTGATGCCGTGGTCGCTCCTCTTCCTCTTCGTGGCTAAGCAAACGGAGTTGCATCGAAGTGTAATCGTCAGCATCTTCCATGCGTGAAGGTTGACTCCTTTAAAATTTCATCGGTGATTGCTTCCTGAGGGAAGAAAGCATTAACTTAAGAGAAATAATTTCTTGAGTCACATTTTATATTATGGGATTAATTTTAATATATTGAAAGTATAAAAATATTTTACTCCATCGTCCTATTAAAATATCTTGTTTAGTTAACCTTTTAATTAATAGGTATAAAAGTTAACTAGTATGACTTATATAGCAATATATGATTGGATAATTGTGTAAAATATTTTTATGATATCAGTGCATAACAATTAAATCCTTATATTGTATCGTGTCTACATATTCTCATCTATTATTAGATTAAATGTTGAATTTGTTTAATTTGAATGTTTAATTACTTTATAGGTCCCTATAATTTCACTCAATTTTCAATTAAGTTCTTATAGTTTAAAAATTTCTAGGTAAGTGTATGTAATATATGAGATTTTTCAATCAGGTCCCTGTAATTATAAAATACAAAATATTCTATGAATGTTTCATTTCCATCTCATTCTTCATTGTCTCATTCATAGTGGCGGGAATCTGATTGAAAATTCTCATACATTATAGAAACTTACTTAAAAACTTTTAAACCATATAGACCTAATTAAAAATTAAATGAAACTATAAAGAACTGAAGAAATTTAGATGTGGGTACTATCTTTTTCTTACGTGATCCCTTGTGAAATTTATTTGTTTTATGGTTAATGAAAGAAAAGATAGTGTAATGATATTACAAACTTAGAAAATGATAGAATAATAATTTTTGAAACTCAAGAAACTCCTGTGTAAATTATATAAATATAGAAGAGTTACAATGAATTTTACCGAGTATTAGGGATATCAATGCATTTTACTAGAGAGTTTATAGGTTTAAATTTGTACTTACTTTTGAATTTATTTTTCATGTAATAGATCTTTGGATATTTGACAAATTCTCAAATAACAATCATATTATATATAATGTTGGAATAGTACTTCTTTGGATATCAAATGATTAATTATTTTTCAGATCCATATAGTTTCACTCAACTTTCAATTATGTCATTGTAGTTTAACAGTTTTTAAGTTAATCCCTATAGTATGAGAATTTTCAATCAGGTCCCTACCATTATGAATAAGAGGGTGAAGAGGGAGACAAAAATGAAATATTCTATGAATGAGAGGGTGAAGAGGGAAGTCAAAACCTTTACTTTATCTTCCGTTTATTCTTTAGCATCCATATGCAATAAATAAAATAGTAGGTATGTATATTTTTTAATTCCTTCACCACTTTATTTATCTTATTACTATTCTTATAAATATATTTTATCAAAATATTATAATTTTAAAAATTAAAACAAATCGCATGCAATCAAAACCTTTATCTTTTATTTATTCTTTATCGGTCATAGGCCATTGCAATGCATCATAATTGCTTTATATGTGTGTGTGTGCGCGTGCATGTTTCCGAGGGTACCCATACTTGTCGACAGTGGTGATTAATCACTGAGTGGGTAAAAGTGTGTTTCTATTGGTTTTTTCCTTTTAAAAAAAGCACTTCTTTTTTGAAAAATCGTATTTCAAGGTATTTTTAGGGTGTTTGAATTGACATTTAAAAAATAACACTTCAAATTAAAAAATTGATAGAATCACCTTTTTTTTTTTTGTTAGTGATACCTAGCTTCTAAAAAAATAGAAGCAAAAGTGATTTTTAATAAAATTATCTCACACTATTATTTATAATTACAATCATATTTATTGTCAAACTCTTAAAAATATTTTTCCCTTCTCACTCCTCATAGTCATGCACACACCTTTCATCTCTTCATAATCATGTACACACACCCCTCTGATAAGCATACACTTCAACTATGTCCTGAGTTTTATTATTTTTTTTAAAATACACATATTTTCATTTATTTTATTTAGAGATGTTCCTAACTATATTGGAAAGAAGGAACAATATTGATCTCATTCTAAGGATTGCATTAGATATGTAAATGGAAGTTGTATAGATATCCATGTACCTGCTGGTAAATAGGAACCTTTCACCTAGGAAAGAATATCCAAACACTAAAGTATTAGCTGCGTGATTTTTAATATATATTACATGGCTTGATTGGGAAGGTTCTTTCCATTATACTAAAATTTTTATGGAAGCACTATGAAGATTAGAATTACAATTTCCTCTTCCACATGTATGGCACTCAACTTGGAAGGAACCAACGTAAGAAGATATAAAAGTAATGGAGGAATTAAGGAATAATATCAGAGATCAGTTACTAATAAAATATGTCATTAGTGTTTTTACATTGTTTAACTTTTATTCTTGTCATTTTATGTAATTTGTTCTAAAGAATTATTTTTATTTTTGTTTATTCAAACATATTTATAAGTACTTTTAATAATTAAAAGTACTTCATAGATTGCCTATTCAAATTCAAAATAACTTTTTTTCTAAAAAAAATTAGCTTTACTAAAAAATGTTAAGTAAAAAAGTACTTTTTTAAAAAAGTCCATCCAAATGCACTCTAAACATCTGGCTACAAGACCCTTTCCATAGCTTTTTATATATTAAAATGATAGAAAATTTTAAAGTTTAGAACTAAATAATTATTTTAATTTAATAAGATATATTCTAAATAAATAATGAATGAAAATTAAATAAATATTTAAAATAATATTAAAATACATGATAAATAATATAACATTTCACAGAGGATATAATCATAAATAATAAAAGTAAAAAAATTTAATTATACATTAGCACTTCAATTATCAATTTTTTGAAATTTATCTATAAATGATGTTTGCTCCAGGACCCTTTAGAAAACTTTATAGCTTATTATTTTAAGTGACAACAAAGTAAATTTTATTAAAATGTTTTAAAGAAAAAACTAATGTTTTAGTTGAGTTTTTGTATTATTTAACAAGATCATTCCTGTTACATATAAGCTCAATTTATAACATATTTTTCACGATATCATATTGAAACATGATTATAATCTCATTCAAAGATAATCAAAGATTAAATGTTGTGAAAAATAGTTTAGTAAGAAAAATAAAATATGTCAAATACACAAGAAAGCAGTATCCAACAATACAAACCAAGTCCAAATTTTCAAAAAGCAACTCATGCGTACAAAAATGCTATATCATTGAAGAAATCAATTTATCATTGTCGCAACCGGAATCGCGACGGGGACGGCGAAAAATAATTAAATCATGTTTAAAAATGGAGCCGCCACCAAGTTTATTTAATTTGGAAAATCTTGGAAAAACCAATTCTATTTTTTTCAATGAAAATAGTGTTTGAAAATCAGATATGAGTTAAAGTCGGTTATGCATAGGGAAGGGTAGGAACTTAATCCCACGCACCCCTAATACACCCGTCCTTAGACGATACCTTAGTAAATTATGCAGATTAAATAATAACCCCTTTAAAATTCAAATAAGGAAGATAAAAATTATAATTTTAGCACATAAATTAAGAAAAATTAATTTACCAAGAATATTTACAATTTAAACACATTAATTAAGAAGATTTAATTATGACAAATATATTTACAATTTTAACACATAAAATATTTACAATTTAACAAATAAATTAAGAAAATTAATTTTTGCCAAGTATATTCAAAATCTAAATAAATACATCAAGAAAAATTTGTTTTAGAAAATACATTTACAATCTTAACAACTAATAAATAATTTACACAAAATATTTACAATTTAAACATATAAATTCAAGAGATTAAATTTACCCAAATCTATTTATGATTTGAACATATAGATTCAAGAAGTTTAATTTACAAAAAATGTATTTAATTTAAACACATAAATTATTTTACACAAATATATTTCTGACTTAAACATATAAATTCCAGAAATTTAATTTACATAAATATATTCATGATTCAAACACATAAACTAAGAATTAATTTTGACAAACATATTTACAATTTTAACGAATACATTAACATAAATTAGTTTTTTTTTGAAAAAAATATATTTACAATTTTAACATATAAACTAGAAAATAAATTAAGAAGAAAATTACTTTAGCAAAATACTTATAATTTAAACACATAGATTAAGAAGAATTAATTTAGACAAATATATTTTACAATTGAAATGTATAAATTAATGAATTTAATTTATATAATTACATTTACAATTTAAACAAATTTAAGAAGATTTAATTTTGGCTTGACAGGGATAGCTTTGCTCTACGTATCCTCAAGGTACAATGAGGAACTCAAAGTCACGTAGTTCTGTAGAAAATATTTGTGCGTTGGTTAATTTTAATTAATGAAAATCTTTCTGAATAAAGAACCCTTTCTTTTTTAAAAAAACAAAATCCGCTCTTGAAGAAGATTCAAGTTAGCACTCGGCTACTCAATAAATCCTAATGATTCAACAATAATGAAGATAACATTTGTTACTCAATCATCATCATTGATCATTACACAGATTCAAAAAGATTTGAGGTAAAATTTATAAAACTCATTCCTACACAAGATTCAAGTTAGCACCAGGCTACTCAATGATCTTTGTGATCCGACAATAGTGAAGATAACATTTGTTACTCAATCACTATTATTGATTCTTACATAGGAAAATATTATTTATTTATTTATTTATAAAAAAAATATTTATTTACAAGAGAGAAACATGAAATACAGTTATTTATTTTAAAGACTTATTAAATATCAAATAAGTAACGAATCATTCCCTAAACTATTTAAGCCTTTCCAAATGATTAAAATAAATAAGAGAATAATAATTTTATATTGGCTAAAACTCTAACAGCCCAAAGAAGGATAAAAGTTGAAAAATTGTCGAAGAAGCTGACGTAGATGTCGACCCAATTAAAACAAAATTTATCATCTATATTCATCTATTAACCAAAATATATTCTAATCTTTTTAAAAAACAAAGAAACCCAGTAAAACAAATTTCAAAAGAAAAAGCCCAACTTGCTAAAAAAAAACTGATTAGTGCAAAAAGTTCCTAGACCCAATGAGCCCAAAGCAATAAAAACGAAAAAAATCAACCAAAGACCCAGTAAGCCCAAAGACTTCTAACCTTAGATTAGGACAAAAAAAATATGAGCCAAAAAGAAACCAAAACTCCAAAATCCCTTTTTGACCCAATATGCTCAAACAGAGACAAAAAAAACGTTATCTCTGACTAAGCAAAAGGTAAACTAAAATCTTGACCCCAAAAATATGATCCCAAGGCAAAGGTGTTTTAATTCCCCATTTTCTTAGACCTAAACTCATGACAACATCAACAGCAAAATGGGGAAAGAAGCCACAGGGGCTGAGGCGGCGACTTACAACATAGAAGCAACAAAGAGCTGTGCGACGGTCCTCCGCGGGATGGGCAGGAATACAAAGCGGTTCAAAGAAAGCGAAGGGAGGGGACGAGGGGCTGAGCGACTGGACTATGCAGTTGGGGTGGTGCCTCGCAGGTAAGGGGAGGAGGTCGTGTGAGGCTTGTGCTCACGATGGCTTCGCAGCAGGGTAGAGACGTTGGCTTCGCGGCAGGTGTAGCCAGGGAAAGAGACTCGCGATGGCGGGACCGGTGAAAGCGCTGGCGGGCTGTGATTCTGGGCTGTTCAATGGCAGAGGGGAGGTCAGCTGGATGGCGCTTGATGAGCTGCGGTCTGAGCGGCGAAACCTCAGTGAGCTTCGCGATTAGCTTCGCGTGACAAGGCTGTCTCGGTGGCGGATGCGAAGAAGCTGCTGACGTGGTGGCTCTGCGATGGCGAAGGGAGTCGGCAGTGGTGCTATCACCGAGAACGAGGTAGCTGGCTTCGACGAAGTACTTGGAAGCCTGGGGGGTCACCAAAGCAGCGGACGACAGACCCGGCAATGGGGAGAGGGGAGATGATCTCCTGTACAACAATGGAGTAGCTCTAGTTGGCGACCGGACTTCAACTTCTGTTCGAGACTTGTTTTTTTTTTTGTTTTTTTCTCTTTTTTTATATCTTTTTTTTTACTTATTTGGGGTTTGGAGAAAGAAAGAAAAAGAGGAAAAAAATTCTGGTGTGTGTTTTGATATATTCCTGCTGGGTTCTAATTCAGGTTGAAGCCTGGGTTGCTATGGTTTCTATATTTTTTGGATGAGTTATGGACTTGGGCTTAGCTTATATGGCTGTGATAATGAAATTTGTGATGATGGAGGAAGATTGCAGGTCATACAGATTCTTGGTGGTTCTCGTAGGAGGGTGATGATGCTTGTGAGATATATATATATATAGGATGATAATGATGTGATAATAATGATGATGGTTACTGGGTGGCTTAAAGATGAGGAACTGACGGTTGTGTTGAAGCTAATGGTGAGGTGAGCTTCTCTGAATGGTGTATATAGGATCAAGGATCAGTGGATGTGTGTGTATGGAGTCCAAAACCACCCTCTGGAAGGAAACTTTTTTCTTTTTTTTTTTTTTTTTCCCCCGCTCTCTTATCCTATTTATTCTGAGATCATGTTTCTTATTTTATCTTTAATCCCATACTCTTCCCATGCTCCCCTTAGAATGAAAAGAACCCCATTGGAGTCTGCCTCTCACGCTTCTGCAGCTGTGGTGTGTCTTCGGGCTCTGATCGAATGCTCATGCCTGCAGAGACTGGGGAATGAGTCAGAGCCTTTTGATTATTATATTTTTATTCTTCTCAAAGCTGACCACCACTAGAGCTTGATGCGGTTTTAAAGTTTAACTACCATCATCATCGTTCCTGCATCTTGCTCAGGAGCATGGTTTATTTTGGCAGGGAATGGGACACAAACACACATTTTTCATTTTTTCCATTCGTCGTTTTTATTCGTTTTTTTTTTATCACAAAATTTGGGGTTGAAACGGGTTGGGCTAGAAACCTGAAACCCGATGCATTCAAACACAGACTAAAAAAAAAAAAAAAAAAAAAAAAAAAAAAAGATCCACAATGGGCTAAGGCCAACCTGATTTTTTTTATTTTCAAAATGAGTAAAAAGACTTCCTCTCTCTCTTTTTTTTTTTTTATATTTTTATTTTCAAAAGAAATAAATGGAAAGATTTCAGAAAAACTTGTACGAACAAAGCATAAATGACTTGAATAAAAATCGGGCCCATTTATAAACAACATTCGTTTTATTATTTTCATTCTTTTTTTGTTTTTTGATTGAAATGAAAGATCCTTTTCATTTTCATTTTTTTTTAATTTTTCAAAATAAATAAACCAAAGCACCCCAAAATAATATTATTTTTTATTTTTCTATTTAAATTCTCTAAAAGGACCCTAAAAGGAACCGTAAAACATGCAGATTTTTTAAAAAAAATTTGTTTAGAGAGCCGAACAAAATTGGGTGTTCACAATCATGATCATATCATAATCACAATCTTTAATTACAATGCTATCAACTCTGAAGACTCATTACTAGCTTAATAGATCATTTTCAAGCTAATATTTAAATGAAGAAGACCAACGAGAAGCTTAGAAAATATGAAGTTGCATCAACAAGTTTGAAATTCAAATTTAATCGACTTTCAAAAAAGTGTTAACAGTGACATTATTTTTGTACTTGGCAAAATCCTCATCTTTCAGAAGAAAATGTTCAAAAACCATGCTCAAAGAGTAAAAGTTGTTTCTGAAGCTCCATTCAGAAATGACAATTGTCAATGGTTATGCACTTCCAAGGATAGCTTTGACACAGCTTAGCTACTCTTCGAGAGGACAATTCTTAGGACACAAAAAGAAGATCATTATGCGTCAAGAGGAAAGAAAATCAAATGGAAATAGTCATATTCAAAAATCCAAATATAAAAGGAAAAGACTTTTAAATGAGAAAAAAAAAAACTTTTGCACAACTAACGATGAAACTTTTCAATACACTTTGAAAGTTTTTTTATTACTTCTTGTAATAAGTTTTTGTTACACAAAATCTTCTTTCTTGTTCTCATTAGGTAACATTTTTCTCTTAGGGAGAATTGAAAAAGAAGTTTCTCAAGTATTCAATATATACATTATTGTATTCTTAGAAAAACTTGAGTGTTTCTTTTCTAGAGAGAACCAACCCAAAACTATATTCTTGTATCTTGATCCACTAGTAATAAAGTGAGATCAGCTTGAAGAGGCTAGTAAAAATGCTACTTGTTGTGAAAGTAAATTGGAACCACTACTCACTGAAAATAACTTGAGAATGCTATACAAAGACTATCTCACTTTGTCGATCAGAGAAAAGATTTTTAGTGGAACTTAACAACTTGTTGAGAACTATATGTAGGCAGTATTTGGCCAAACAAGTATAAAAACATGAGTAATCTCTCCTTCTCTCTTTGTCTTGTTATTATTCAATTTTTGTATCTGTCTGTATTATGTTTTCTTTGAAAAAGTTTTATAAAATAGTTTCTGAACTTCCTGTATTTTCTTTTGATTTAGAAAGTTACTTTCTAAAACTAACCAACTATAATTTCCACTATCTTCAAGCGAATAGTTTGATTGATTTTGTTTAAATTTTTCAGAAACTAAAAGAAGTAAGAAGCCTATTCAACCTGTAACACCCTAAATCTTAACCCAAGACTACTAGTATATACTTAGGTTAATCTTTAGAATATTACCTCTTGGTCTCATCTTTTACTTAGAAAATACTTAGCGGAAATATGGGTAAAATTTTTCTTTTTGGAATTTAAAATCAAAGTGAGAGCCACACACGAATCTTTAAAAGGAAGCATAGCGCAACATATAAGCAAAGCATAAGAAACACATCATGTCATGGGAACATCAACTGAATCATAGATATATATATATAACGTGCCTACCCAAAGAGGCAGGACTATTTGATACATCATGAAACAAAATACAACTGAAATGCAATACAAGGAAATCATAAAAAGCAAATACAAGAGAAACTACACCCATACCCATGTGCACCTAACGTAGACAACCTCATATACAAAAGAAGGTTTGTCCTCTACTATGTGGCGTGTGTGTGCACTAACTACTACCCCTCCTATGACTACTCCCGCCGTCCGAGCATCGTGGGGTCGAGTCGATCCACTGGCAAATCTCGGCGGGAGTGGTCGAGCGCATCATCGAGGCATGTCCACCGCGACGAGGACGCATAGATGGCCGACGAGCCAACCTCGGCTGGACTACCGTCTCCTCACTCCCAGCCCTCATCGGTGGGGGAGCGGGACTAGAGCTCCAACTGTACATGTGGGATGGCGGGTCCTCGGATGGGTCCGTCTCCGAGTACTGGGGACGCGGCACATACTCGGGGTACTCGCATCGCCGAGGTCTCGGGCTCCATGCGGAGGATCTGCTCATCGCGTGGTCGTGCTCACTCAAAAATCTCGTTATGACGGTAAGGAGCAGTCGGGGTGAAGTGGTAACTAGGGACGGGGTGCGCGAAGGGTCGTCCCATGAACATGAATACTCTGACAGTGCAGCGACCCTCAAAATGGTATGACCCGAGTGCCGGGTTATGGTGCAGCTCCCATACTGGGGTGTCGATGAAGAGTACAAATGTCGCCATCTGAAGATATGACGGAAGAAAAGAGAGAGGGAATGAGAATCTTTCTAAAAGAATTCTCAGTAGGGTTATCCCTACCTAGGTGACATCGTCACATCCTCAGGAACCTTGGGTTTATTTCTAAAAAGGTGTGCATGCATATAAATTCCTTTTAAGTTATCTTTCCAAAGTGTTTATTTATCCAAGGCCCATCATATTTTACAATGCGTCTTATAGCTAAGCCTAAAATAACCTAATGATATGAGTGCATCATAAAGGTAAACCAAACAATAGAATAACTAGGAAACATTATAACATTGGCATAAGTATAGTATATGTGACATTTGTTAACTTTAACTTTCATCTCATGGGGCCGCCCTAAAACTTCTCTAGGTTATGAGCTCATACCTTAACTAGTCGTCACTAGTTCTTACTTATCCTATGATAAGCGTAACATAATCCCGACTTAAAGTACGGGCTAGGGGGCAAATTAAGGATATCCTTTCTAGGATCATTTCCTCTTTGAAACGCTTTGCTAGCCACGCGGGCCTCGCAATTTGTCCGCTTTGGCAGGCTGCATCTACACATACCCTCACGGATTTGTCTCCTCCTGGGGGTGCCCGGCCGAACCGATGTCACCCAGAAGAAGCGCGTCTCAGTGTTGTGTCACATTTAAATTCTCATAAGTATTAAATCATAAATACCTCATCATTTATCATATTCATTTTTATCATGCATCCTCATATAGCTTTTTCATCTCATATATATCATCACATGAAACTTTCTCATAACATATGCATCGACACATAACACTTCCACATAACGTAAACATCATCACATAGTCATATCCAACAATTATCCCCATAAGCTCATAGACTTGATATGTTATAACCCATAGTGTTTTAAACTTCGATTCTTATGAGTCTTAAACTTGCAAATTAATTGTTCTAACATTATCCTTAGCTTCTTATACACCTATAGTTTCACAACTAATGAGTTATACAAATTTTTATACTCAAGAACTAATCCAAACAGCACTAAGTGGAATTTGGACAGCTTTATGTTTATGTGATTACGTAGTTCTAGAATTTACAGTTTAGATCTTTTTCTCACATTCTAAGTTATTGATCATCAACACCTAGTCTCTTGGGAACCTATAAGGTTATAACTAAGTATTTCTCACCTCACACTATGGTCAAGAACATCTCTAAACCTCAAGAGTGCAGAAATCAAAATCCTAACTTTACGGGTACCTAGAAGTCACAATAATGACCCTTTCTAAGTTCGGTTTGCTCCTAAGGTTTCAAGATTAAGTCCTAAACCAATTATGAATCATTTCTACACATATAAACTAATTTAAAACCATGTTCATTGAATCTACACCTTGCTGGACAGAATCCAGAAAAATAAATCTTTAAGGGATCTAGAACTCTCAAATTAATTCTTTTCTAGTTCCTAACTTATCCTATCTTTTACATATGAGTCTTAACATAATTATTACTCAAACATAAGCATATTAACATCATTAACACAGCTCATACAGTGGCCAAACATAGCAAGGCAGAACTGAAACAAAAACTCCATTTAAAGGCATTGAACATAGTTTCTAAAGCACATAAAATACTAGTTTCTCTTGGGACCTTGTTAAAACTTTCAAAACTCGTTTATGAACAGTTTTATCATCTAAACTTATGAAAATACTTAAGAGGGCAGTGGCTACATTATTTTCATCTCAAGAGGTCCTAAATTCATAAAACTTAGTTCTACATATTCCTTATACTCATATAAGTTTAGAAAAATTATAAATCATAGTTTTCAATACTTGGAAACACTAAGTCCTCATAGAGCCGAAATATGAACCAAAGGAAATAAATGTTTTAGACCTTTGTTTGAGACATCAATGGGCAAGTCTTTGAGCTCTAGATTCATTTAGGTAATGACATAAAAATAAACACGCTCATGCACCTATTTTAGATTCCATTAGAAAGTAAAGTGATAGCTCAAAGTAAATATGAATGCAACTCCTTATTATCTTGGTATTAAGTGAGGACTTGAAATATAAACATGATAATGCATAGCTTGAAATATAAACATGATAATGCAAGGTTCACTCATTATCTTGATATTTAGTGATAGCAAGGAAGTAAACATGATATGCATAGCATAAAATAAACATGATGCAAGGTTTATTTTATGGTTAGCTAGAGCTCATTCAAGACTTTAACAAGATAACAACCCAATACAATATCTCAAAGATTACAACACAAAAATCGAAAATCATATAAAAGAGAAAGAAAGTGAAACTACATCAAGTTCTTTATTAAATACCCAAAACCCCTATCTAGAGAAAAATCTCTAGAACGTGCCGGCCAACTTTAAGGTTGACAAGGGTAGGCTTGGGCTTTTAGAAATCCTTAGATTAATTTTCTTAAGTTGAAAAACCATGTGAGTTATATATCATATAGATGAAGTCATAAGAAAAGGAAAACTCAAGCTTTAGAGGTTTCTTTGAGATGAACACAATGTCATCATCTAGAAACTCTCATCATCAAGCTATCATGCTCAAAATCAAGGCCTCATGGCCGAAAATGAAAAGAAAGGAAAAACAAAGGAAAGTTCAAAAAGATTCCAAGAGGAAACTAGAGAAAAACACTTTCTTGAACAAAACAAAGTTTGAAACCAAATCCCTACCTAGTGATGAAGGTAAAAGCTTGATCTTAAAGATGGAAATGAGATGAGCAACACCTCCTAGGATGGTGATGATGGTTCGGCCTTGATGAGAGAAAAAGAAAGAAAATGTGTTTCAAGTGGAGTTGTGTTTGAGGTGTGGTGTTTGAGAGGTTTGATGATGGTTCAAGGTTTTGGGGTGGTGTTTGATGGTTGAGAGGTGATGATGAGATGAAGAGATGAAGAAGATAAAGATGAAAAGAAAGGAAGAACACTCTTGGAACTTTGAGAGAAAAAGGAAAGACTAGCAAGACAACTCTAAAACTCTAAACTTTGCAAATGCTTCAAAGTGCAACAAGGCTAACACAAGCATCCTATTTATAGAAAAACAAAACCATGGAGCTTGCAAATGGAGGGAGTGGCCGTGTGGTTTGGAGGGAAAAGGAAGAGAAAATATCTCTTACACAAGGTCATTCAAGCATGGTTTGAAGTATGGAAGCTATGCTACAAAGCATGGCTTGATGTGAGTTAATTTCCTATCACATTTTTATGAATTTAGTCTTCTAGAAACAATGCATGGCTGGAACTTTTCCAGCCACAATTAAATGGGAAAAATGGGTTGTTTTAATTATTTATTCATGTGGAAATTCAAGCTTGATTGAAAGTTATAACAAGGTATAGTGTATGTGGCTTGAGGTATGGCCTTGGAGTGTTGAAAAATTGAACATGTGATGCACAATGGGGGAGGACAGCTTCGGCCAAGGCTGGACAGCAGAGTGGGGGTGAGTTTTGACCATTTAATTGTGTGTTAATGGTAGGTTTAGATATGTATTAGCTTAGGTACAAGGTTAGGAATGATTAAGCTTAAGTTTAGGTAACTAAGAATGTGATTTAGGGAGTTTATGACAAGTTTAGGAGTGCTCATACATCATTAAAGAATTTAAAACTCATTTATGAATAAACAATGTGTAACACAATTCCATGATTTAAGGAATTGGAAAGAGAAAACACTATTCAAGATTCTATGACTAGGTGTCTTAAAATTAAAATATGATTTTAGGTTGTAATTAAGTACTTTTTGGTTCTAATCAACTTTAATAAATTATTTTGACTCAAGATTAATTAAGGAAATTAATTAACCTTCGATTAGAGCCTAATATTGCTTAGGTTTGCTTAATCGCGTGATTAAGCATAAAAATACGAAACTAGGGGCAAAACCGTAATTTTGCACTAATTTTGCCCGGGACTTCAAAAATTAAAACTGAGGTCATAGAATACATAAAAACGCCTTTTAAAACCATCTGGAGAAGTTTCGGGTTCATCCGGCACTTGCAAACGGGTAAAACACCTTGGGCGTTTTGGTCATTTTGACCCGAAAACTCGAAAAACAAGATTTTCGATCCCGGGAAGGTACATAAGTTTTCTAATCCCCTTCCAACATTGAGTTCGCCCTTCGAGTACTGCCGAACCGGCTTTCCTCGAATTCCGGGCTAAAAATGACCTCAGGGACATTTTGGTCATTTTCACTCTAACAGAAAAATCGGGGCGTTACACAACCCCCTTCTTGTTTTGCCTTTAACCTACAATTGGTATAAGAGCTCAGGCCTCTAAGAGGTTGAGCATCGAAACAGTCAGTTGTAAAGGAAAAGATCCTAAGGAAATGGCACACAATGTTCACATTGTTGAACGACACTCCATAAATAGGCCATCATTCTTTGATAGTCGTGACTATGCCTATTGCAGAAATAGGATGGAGTTATTCATAAAGTACACAAGTCTTGACATGTAGGAGATTATTCATGAAGGAGATTGTACGCCTATGAAGAATGTAGTAGGAGTTGAACGTGGACCTTCCACCTTAACAAAAGTTCTCAAAAGTAAATGGACAGAACAACGTAAAGTAAGAGTTCAATTGAACTCTAAAGTTAAATATCTATTCACCCGTGCACTTAGCAAAACAGAATATGATAAAATCATTACTTATGACACAACTAAGGAAGTATGGGATAAATTACACATGTTGCATAAAGGAACTGACCAAGTCAAGGAAACCAAAATAAGTATGCTAGTCCATCAATATGAGATGTTCAAAATGACAAATCAAGAGAATATTGATGAGATGACTACCAAAGTTCGTGCACATAGTGAACCAACTTAAAGGTTTGGGTAAAAGGTACCCAAATTCTAAGAAGCCTTTGTAAGTTGAAAATAGCACAAGAAGCAGGATTGAATCGTGCTTTACATTTCTTTTTATTTTTTGAAAAGCTAAATAGAGCCTATCAAGTTTTTTCACTTGAAGGCAATGAAAATAATTGTTAGTAGGGTTCAGAAAGTTGCACTCTGAACTAAATAAAAAACTCAGAAAATGTTTGCAGTTGTTTTTAACAAATATGTATAATAGATAAACACAAATACTAAAGGATAAGAAGTTGAGCAGAGATAGAGAGATATTACTTAAAGGTTTTTATACTGATTCGGCTAACACTACCTACACCCAATTCTCAACAACGTATTGAGTTTCACTAATAGTCCTTTCTCAACCCAGAGAAAGTGATATGGTCTTTGGATGGCTTTCTCAAGTTATAGCTAGTGAGTATTAGTTCCAATTTACTCTCACTTCATATAGTCTTTTTACTAGTCTCTTCAAGCAAACCTCACGTGGATCAGTACTGTATGAGGGCGCAAAGATTTTGGTTTGGTTGGTACATTCCAACTAAAAACATACTCAAGTTTTCTGGGAATATTCTTTGGTCGTATGGTGTATATTTGTTGGTCATCCCATGTGGGTGATAAGTGAGAACTCACTCAGTGAGCTTTACAGACCTCGTTTCTTCATTAGTCCAGTAGCCGCAGCGACCCCTTGGTGAGCTTTACATTGCTGTAAGGCTTAGTTTAGGATTTTTGTTAATTTTAGAGGGTTCCAGTAGATGTGCAGGCAGGATCCAAATCATGCATGTATTTTTTAGATATTATAGTTATTTTCAAAGTTCATGTATCTCCATATATGTTTTTAGAGTTTATGTATGGATTTGAAATGTAGGCTATGCCTAAGGATTTATGTAGCAAATCGAAAATGTATTAGTGTTTTAGCTTTCAATAATTTAAATCGATTTTCAGTTTATGACCATGATTAGAAAGCTTTAGAAAGCGGAACAATTAACCCTTTTATGAATAACAGATTTGATCAAGATGCTTTCAGAGTTGTGTGCTTTAAATGCCTCAGTTTTTATGAATTTAAATATTATATTTTAATTAGAGAAAATGATAATGATTTAGAAGAAAAGTCACATTTTAAGTATGATATTATATTCTTTTATGCATTTAGAGAGACACATCATCTAGTAGGCTTACGTGGGGAATGAGATTGCTCACATACCGGTCACGTCCCCAAAGGCGGTCATGACATTGAAGCTTTTTAAATGAGATTATGATTGTGTTAAAATATGACATTGTGAAAAATATCTAGTTGATTGAACTTGTATGTTACGAGAATGGTCCTGTTAGATGCTCTAGAAAATCAAGTAAAATATTAGCCTATTTTTCAAAACATTTTAATAAAATTTGCTTTGTTATCACTCAAAACTTAAGCTATAAAACTTTCTAAAGGATTCTAGAGTTAACAATCTTCCCTTTTTTTATTATGACAAACCAAATTTTGATAAAATCTTTTGGAGAATACTTTGAAAGAATTTTCAAGGTTGGAACCTTGTATCATAGCTTTAAAAGTTCTTTCAAAATATGATAAATGTGATAACATAGCCTTTCATAAAATAGCTAACTTAAGGTTTCTCATTGATTTTATCAAGATACATAACAACCTTGAATAGCAAGTATCAGAGCTGTTTTTGAAAATAATCTTCTGAGTTGTGTCAGAGCATTATAGCTATCTGAACTAAAAAACTTGAGGATCAAGGTTATATTACTTTCTGAATTGACTCAAATAGGGTATCAGAGTTAAAGGATAAATATTGTGATACTGATCTTGTGTTAGAACTCATGACTCAACACAATTTCTTCCAAATATTTCATAATTATCATCTTTCTTAGAGAATCAATATAAGTTTTTATGCATGTAAGAAATAATCTAAACTGTAAAACTGATAATGGTAAACTATAATATAGTTTCTGAAATATATGTGTCAGGGTATAAACATATGTATCTGAGCATAATTGCCAAGGCTTATGAATCAGAGTATGATTGAACCATATCAGAGCATTTATAATGTAAAGCCACAGAGCATAAGTTCAAAATGTATTAGATCAGAAGAAAAATATCATATTTTGGCATAGCATAAGTTTAAGCTTTGATAAGTTTCAAAGCATAAATGATAATAACCAACCACGATCATTTAGAACTATAAGAAATTGACCCAATATAAAAAAATGAATCAAAAGTCAAAAGAAAATATGAACCAAAAGTCAAAATCAAAATATGATGATATGCATGTCGAAATAGAGCTTTCTGAAGCTCCCTCTCACCTTAGCCTTTGCATTCTACATAAAAAGATTTTTCTCTCCTTCTTTCTCCCCCTTTTGTCAAAAACAAAAGGGTGTGTATGAGGTTACACCATCACTGGCCTCCTTTTCCTTTTTTCAGCTCATAAAGGATTTGTAAGAGCAGGTCTTCATGCATCCTAAGCTGTGCACCAAGATTTCTATTAAAGTCTTCAACTCTGTCCAATTTGGCATCCATGTTTCTTTGGTTGTGCAGTTACAGGTGAACTTCAGTGAGATATGGTTGGAGCTGAGGCTGATGTTGAGGTTGAGGTTGGTTGGGTAGGTGAATTGTTGATACTAGGGCAGGTGTTGATTCTGGAATGTCTAAGGGAACAGTATCCCTAGACCTTGGTGAATTTTGAGCTTCCTTTGGCTCAATTTCAGCTTTAGTGGTGGTAGCAGTAGCAATTTGAGTGGTAGGTTTTTAGCAGTTGGAGTGGCAACATTAAGAACATTATTAGGAACATGAAAAGCCTAGACTTCCTCTTGGTGAGAACCTATTTTTGATTCTTCATCCTTCTCTAAAGAAGTTATTTTGATGGTTTGTGGAGATTGAGGCATGCCCATTAGAATTATGGCAATTGAGCGCTTAACAAGTTGTTCCTCCCTAGGTTCTTCAACAATGGGCTCCAGTGCATGAGAGAGCTCACTCATGTATATCTTTAGTTCCTTAGAACTCTCCTATTCAATATGAGATTCCTCTTCCATATTTTTGGATACAGATTTCAACATCTGCTTAAAAGTCAGAGGGTCATCATTATCATCCTTAGGAGTGGGTTCTAGAAACACAGAGCTTGCTTTCTCAACTTTAACATCAGTTGCTCTCTTAGATTTCATTGATTCCTCAATATCCTTATCTAGTATAGCATAGGCAGCTTGAGCTGCAGAGATAGGAAATGAGGTATAGCCAAATTAATGGGTCATTAGCATAGCTGGTTGATGCTCAATCACCACAAAAGGGTTTAGAAGCTTGTCCCCTTGTGTTTTTCCTAGTTGAGCTTTGGATCCCCTTAGTTATTTCCATTTTCTAAGCTTCCTCTTCTTCATCCTCAGACTAAGCCTTATCCTTAGCAAGAACTCTTGCTTATTCAGCCTCAAGCAAATCCTTTAGAATAAGAGCAATTGTAGGTTGAAAGTAGCACGAGAAGAGGGGTTGAATCATGCTTTACACTTCTTTCTATCTTTTGAAAGCTAAAAAGAGTCTATCAAGTTTTTCACTTAAAAGCAATGGAAATTTTTGTTAGTAGGGTTTAGAAAGTTACTTTCTGAAGAAAGTAAAAAACTTAGAAAATGTTTACAGTTGTTTTCAACAAATATGTATCACAGAAACACAAATACTGAAAGATAGAAGGTTTAGGAGAGATAGAGAGATATTACTCAGAGATTTTTATATTGATTCGATCAACATTGCTTATATCCAGTTCTCAATAACCTGTTGAGTTTCACTAATGTACTTCTACACTTTTTGAGCCTTTTGCATTCCACTAAACTTTATTAAGATGGATGATGTCTTTAGATAGTTTTTTTCTTCTTAAATGACGAGCACAAATGACAATATAGTTTTTTTCTTCTTAAATGACGAGCACAAATGACAATGATGATACTATGCTTGATTTGATCATGAAAGAGTAATGTCTTTAGATAGTTTTTTTCTTCTTAAATGACGAGCACAAATGACAATGATGATACTATGCTTGATTTGATCATGAAAGAGTAATTTCTTCACTTATTATCCTACTTTCTGAAATCACGAACTGCTTTTTAAAGGCCTAGTTTCCCTCTTTGACGCTCTAGTTTGCTTTCTCAACTTTCCTACAAATTGTAATTTTCTAAGTTATTTTTAACATTCTTAAGAATTTAAATCTCTTTGAATGAGATTTTTATCATGTTGAATCATGATAATCTAAAAAATATATAAAAACATTATATATATGAGAAATTTCCTATTAAGCACTGTAGAAACTCAAACAAAATATTAGTTTTTTCTTCAAAGTATTTTAATAAAATTTGCTTTGTTGTCATTCAAAACTGAAGCTATAATAGTTTTTCCAAGGGTTTTGGAGCTAACACTTGCAATTGTGAGTACAAGGCCTGACCATTCTACGACATACCCCTTCTGAAATGGCAAGAAAGTCTTCCTAACCTTATGTAGAGAGAACTTCTTTGAGGATTGACACTTGCTCAAGCAACTTTGGCTTTATAGTCTTTCTAAGTGCCACCTTCGTCAAAGAGAAATGCATCTTGTAGTGCTCTTGCATGTTGGGCTTATCTGTCATACCCCCAATTTTAAATAAAATGTTAAAAAAAATTTCAAACTCAGAAGAGTGCTAGCTACCCTCATCTGTCATTCCGGGTCTTGAATTTCACTAAGTCTGGACCCTACACGCCCATAGAGGGCCATATGAAAGAACCATATTCTTGGAGCCAAAAGTCCATGTAATTGTTCCTTAGAGAAAAATAAATTAAAGAACGATTTTTAATGAATTTTATGAAACCTTTAAACACTTCATTTTCGATCCACAAGTTTATAAAATCATAAGAATTCCTGGATTTGAACTAAAATACAAAATTTGGATTTTGATTTGTTGGGATTTTTATTTTTCTAATATTTTATTTGAGTTCAAATGGGGAGTATTTCCTTATTTACACTTATGTTTTAAAATTAATGGAGACGTTAACTTAAAATTAAGAAATGTAACTAATTGAGACCGCTCAGCGGTTGGCAGAAAGTAAGGCAATGCAGCAGCAATAGCAGGGACCGTCTCAGCGGTCAACAGTTTTATAAAAACCCCCCATTTCAGGGTCTATAATATTCAGACACCCAAAAACACAAACCTCACCTCCTCCTCTGTAGAGAAAAGCGACCCCTTCACTTCCAACCACCATTTCTTCATCTTTCTCCATTTAAACTCCATTTTCTTCCTTCTAAAAGGTTTAAGGTATGTTTAGATCATTGTTTTACTTCCTTTCTTTTTCAATCTTTCATGATTTGGGGTAAACCTTGTGTTCTTCATGTTTTCCATGCCTTGATGTGCTATTATCATTATTAGAGTTAGATTTGTGTTGCTTAGGGATTTTAGAGATTGATCTAGAGTTCTATTATTTCTATATCAGATACTGCTATCAATTATGCTTCCTGTTGTGTTGTTAGTGTTAGTTCATCACTGTTCACCCCATCGGGTGAATGGGTTCACACTTATGCTCTCTAAGTTGTGCATTAGATGTTATCTTCAAGAAAATACAATTTACTATTTGATTTTAGAGATTACTATATAAGGATTTAAAGTTATGGCTGGTTTATATATTTTAAAACTCCTGATTTTAAAGCATGAAACTGGTTTTTGATAAAACTCATGGGACCATATTTGTTGAAGGATTTCAAGTGTATTTGATGATAATTGTGATTATAGAAAGCTTTTATGAATGTTAAATTGATTTTTGATATGGTTTATGAATATAACATAGTTATATACCTAGAAGTGCTATTTAGAGAAGAGAATAGAATTGTGACTGCAAACTTTGTTATTTTGAAAATATGATATTGAGTTTACTAGTTATTAAACCTTGATGGTTCGAATTATGCATGATTAATTAAATGGTTTTAGAGCTTGAATCTTCATGAGATTCAGAACAGTTAATGGCTACATATTCTGTAGGCTTTATGAAATCACAAACATCTACAAAGGGTGATCCCATGGGCGTGATTTCATAGTCACAGTTATGCTAAAGTCAGATTATTGGAATCATATAGATTCATAGCTCACAGAGAATGAAAAATGTGTTAAAGGCTCGCATATTTAGAGGGATCGTTAACCTTGAGACTAAGTTGCCTAAGGGCAATCTCATAGATTAGAGCAAAGATTGAAACCTATTTAGGTGTCGAAAATTGGTTCTTTAAGAACCACATATCAGAGCAAAGATACGGTTCACAAGGACCCATTCAAATATTAGCTAGGGGCTCTTGTTTACAAGCAATTGAGTACCCACAAATCAAAGCAGAGATACTATTTTATCATGGCTAATATCCATACCCACAGATTAGATCAGAGATATTATTATATCATAGCTAACAGGCACAAACACAAATCAAATTGTAACATCCTCAAATTTATAACTAAGATAAATATTAATCTTAATTAGCGATAGCAAAACCAAGAGAATCTGGACAAATGTTATGAAACACAACAAATAGACTACTTAAGTATGTCTAGAGAAAAATGCAAAGAATTACGAAAATGCCATCACTTAGTGAAAATTACGAAAATGCCCTTGCTATGTAAAAGAAATTACCAAACTACCCTTGCCTTATTAAATGACGAAGATACCCTTACTCTATGAATGGAATTACAAGAATACCACTATCATTGTCTAATTACAAAAATATCCTTGTCTTAGTTAAAGAAATTACTACAATGCCATTTGCACAAATCCCTAGACTTGTCTTTAGACAAGAATGAATCTAAGCCATTGGATTAAGATGATAACACAATAATTTAACCACATACATTGTAACATCCCCAAATTTATAACTAAGATAATTATTAATTAGCGATAGCAAAAACCAGGAGAATATGGACAAATGTTATGAAACACAACAAATAGACTACTTAAGTATGTCTAGAGAAAAATGCAAAGAATTACGAAAATGCCATCACTTAGTGGAAATTACGAAAATGCCCTTGCTATGTAAAGGAAATTACCAAACTACCCTTACCTTATTAAATGACAAAGATACCCTTACTCTATGAATGGAATTACAAGAATACCACTATCATTGTCTAATTACAAAAATATCCTTGTCTTAGTTAAAGAAATTACTACAACGCCATTTACACAAATCCCTAGACTTGTCTTTAGACAAGAATGAATCTAAGCCATTGGATTAAGATGATAACACAATAATTTAACCACATACATCATACACATTTCTGAATCACATACATGCACTAAAGGTTAGAAAATCTCCACTAACATCTTTGCATAAAACATGGAGCATTTTCATCCAACATGTTTGCATCAAACATGGAAACTTGTTTGCATAAAACATGGAAACATGTTTGCACAAAACAAGGAGCATTTTCATCCCAAAATTCAGCCAACATGTTTCCATAAATCATGCTCCAAGTGCTTTCCTTCTTCTGTTTTTTCTCTAATCTTTCCACTATAAATACTCCTCAAACTCTCTTCAATTCAGAAACTCCCTAAGTGTTCTTTCTTTCTTATTCTATCATTCTTCTTATGTTCTTCAAAGACTTCTCTTGATCCTCTTAACTTCATCCAAACACTTAAATCCTAAGTCCAAACTTTCACTAGCCCTCACAAGAGTTACAATCTTTAACTCTAGTGAGAAATATTTTCTTAAGCACTCAAGTTCTAGAGCCAAGATTCAAGGAGGGTCATCCACTCCAAGGACTCTTGTTCAAGCTTAAGGAAGAAAAGAAGGACCCTTTTTTAGACCCTACACAAGAGGTAGGAGCCCTCACTTTGGTTGTGTAAGCCATGATGACATCTAACCTTGCTCATGGTTAGGATGCCATCAAGCTTATGTTTGTTGATAAAAATGTTTCAAGGGGATATTGTATAAATATTTTGTGAAACCCCTTGTTCCATTCTGCTTCCAAGGTGATATTATGTGCTTTCATGCTCAAATGATACTTGAAATATGTTGTGTGATCCTTGTGTTAAAATAAGTGACATAAAACATGAAAATGGTAAGTGCTGGATTTTTGGCTATTTCTTGCAGTAGGAGTTCCGAAATTTAATACTCATAAAATATGAAGTATCTTGAAATAAAAATATTTTTACCATAAACTAGACGCATCATAAAACACTCTCCAAAAAGAATCACCCAAAACGGAGTTTTCTAGCTCAAGATATAAATTTTTAAAGTAGAGCCTAAGACTGAAACTTTAAATCTGACCTTGTAGTAGTAAAATAAGTGTAACTCACTCTAGAAAAATGAAAATGGACTGATTTCAACTTTGTTGGAGAGCTAACACATATAGGAATACACCCATGTATGTTATGTGTAAAGCTTTGTACCACGTAAATACAGAATGAGAAATAAATTTCGGGATAGTGTACTGTGAAAGTGCAGTTTGGAAAGGTTAAGCTAAGGAAAGACTTGGTATTTAAGCGTGTCCATTGTGACCCACCTCTCTTTCCTGGGAACCCTCCTATGCATGGTTTACAATTGATTTACACTATTCCAAAGATGTAAATGCTAAAATTTGATGAGTTAGGAATTTGGAACTACCTTTACTAAGCTGAGATAACAAGTATCTGAGATAATTATAAACTTTCTTCTAAAAGATGTCAAAACTATAAGTAAAAGAATCAAGTCTTGTAAAGAGAGAATTTTAAGAATTTAAGTAGAATAATAATCTTCAAGATTTATATGAAAGTCATAATAAAAATATATAAAGAACCTATAATAATATTTTGAAGTGCATTAATGTATTAATGGAATGCTAAGAGTACAAAGAACACTAAGAGAAAAAGATAATACTAAGACATCCATTACCTCTTACGAACACTAGGAACTCAACTTGATAACTTTGGTTGGTTAATATGAATCATCTATGGAAGTGTTTACTATGAGATTGACATGATATTGTCCATGTTTTATGAAGTGATTTATAGTAATATGAATGTATGGTGATGAATTATGAAATGATGAGGATGAATGATTGATTGCCCAGGATTTATTGTGATTACATGATAATATACATTCATTTTCAAAAGAAATAATAAAAGTAAAGTTTGAAAAAGAAGCAATGAAAGTCTGGAAAAGTGGACTTGAGCTAAACTCACGGCTTAACCCCCTAAACCGTTGAGATCACGGCAACGGAATGAAAACCAAAAAGGTTATGGCGACGGCCATGGTATGAGCTCATTACCCTTTAGGGTGGTCTAAGGCATTGATGCATTCATCCCGTGAGTAATTAAGAAATATGTTGATGAAATAAATGAAAGATGATGATCACTAAACAAGTGAATGTTGAGGATGAGTAATCATGAAATGCATGCAGCTCCTAAATGATTATTGCTTATTAGTGGTTTTACATGATATGCTTATATGTATGCTTGATGAAATACTAATTGGATATTTCTGCTAATGTTCAAGATTAGTTTAAAAGTAACTGCACTTCGGCTAATCACGTTTGTGAAAGTTTGATAATTGAATCCTTACCTGTTCACCTTTTTATAATAAACCGAAGTGGTGGGACGACAACGATGACACTTTTAGTACAAGTAGGAACTCCTACTGAGAAATCATGTATTTCTCACTCCCATGTTTATTTTTCGTTGTCGTTACCAGAGACAGACGTGTCCACCTAAAGCAACGAAGCTGTAGCTGAGGAAGGAGGTAGCGCGTGAAGATTTCAAACCTTTCAAGTAGGAGCATTTCGAGCTTTAGTTACATTATAGTTTGTGAGAAACAATTAGTAATAGTAGAACTTATATTATTATTTGTAATAACTTATCAGTTTGATATATGCCCTGTTGTGACTTATGTATTAAGTGATTATATTCCAGTTTATGTGATAATAGTTCTACACTTAGTCTCTTATTCCGCTTATTTAATTAAGTGCGCAATGTAACTTGATTATTATCTATAAAAGCGCTATGTATTTCACTTCTCGTTACAGGCTTAAGTTTTCAAACAATTAATTTATTTAAAAAAAAAAACTTCCACTATTTTTCTAAGTTAATTTCAAAAGAAAATAAATGCAAGGCATAAGTGACAACTAATAGAATACAAATGTGAACTTAAGCATAGTGGGGTTCTACTAGGGTGTTACATTATGGTATCAGAGCAGTTCATCCTATTTAAGCCTGAGGAATGGACTGACTATGCTTCTGTCTATGATATCATGCTATTAATCTTATCTGTATGATGGGATATAGGATTTAGAAATGCATCATCGTCTTGTGATACTGCCATAGTTGCTACCATGCTTAGCTATAGTATTGAGCCTGATCAACTCGATGACTGTTGTTTGGTGTGTCTAGGAACTAATGGCAGCAAACAGACGTACGCATGGGGCACGCAGTGGAGGTAATCGTGATGAACTGGCAAATGCACTCCAGGAGATGGCTAGGGCTATGCAAGCACAAGCAATGATGATGATGGAGCGGATGAATAGGATGTCGAGGAATCGGGTTGGGAACCAAGAACATGGAAAATTCTCGAGAATTCAAGAGGGTTTGGACCTCCGTAATTCAAAGGGACAACTAACGAAATAGTCGTCGGATGGATTCAAGAGATGGAGAAGGTTTTCTCGGTGGTAGAATGCTCGATGAACAAAAGGTGGCATTCTCTACTTATATCTTTCGACAGAGAGAGGCTGCAGCGTGGTGGAAGGGTGCAAAGGGCTTGCTCGAAAGTGCCGACATACAGATTACGTGGGAGGTTTTCTATGCTACGTTCCATAAGAAATATTTTCCAGATTAGGTTAAGAAGGCAAAGGAAGTAGAATTTACATTCGACACAGGGAAATCGAAGTGTGGCTGAGTACACAGCTAAGTTTGAAGAACTGATCAAACACTCAACTAGCTACCAAAGGGATCCCAACGAGGCTTGGAAATGCATGAAATATGAGAGTGGTTTGAGGCCAGACATTTTGGCATCTGTGGCTCCACTGGAGGTCACTGACTATGCATCTTTAGTCGAATTGACCAAGTGGTGAGAGTTGCAATCACCAGCTAGTTGCCCACCGAGTTGAAGAGAATAGGAAGAGGTCTGCTCAACAAGGTCACCGAGGGTTCCCACCCCCTTACAAGAAACCCTACCAAGGAGGTGGATTTAAAGGGAAACAACCCCAACGCCCTACAATGAGCCAACCTACGACACAAGTTGTTAATCGACCTAGGATGGCTGCTGTCCCTGAACCTATGACTAGACCCCCTTGTGCCACTTGTGGGAAGATACATGGAGGGGAATGCAGATTTGGTAAAAATGTTTGTTATCGGTGTGGATAGGCAGGACACTATTCTAGAGAGTGCCCACAGTTCAATCAGTCCTTTACACCCAAGCCTAAGGCATAGGGACGTGTGTTTGCTATCACTGCTGAGATGCCCTCAGAATCCGATGATCTGATTCAAGGTAAGTGTATAATTAATGGAAAACCCTTAATTGTATTGTTTGATTCTGGCGCAACACATTCATTCATTTCATATGATTGTGCTAATAAGTTGAGGTTGTATATATCTGACTTAAAAATCATCTTAGTTGTCTCTACACCCACTATAAATACTGTTAGAACTGATCAAGCCTGCCTAAATTGTGAATTTGAGGTAGCTGATAGGATTTTTCATCATGATTTAGTTTGTCTACCCTTGTCTAGTTTTGATGTAATCTTGGGCATGGATTGGCTTTCGGCTAACCGTGTGTTACTACATTGTGCAAATAAGTCACTAGTATTTCTTCCCAAACCATCTTTACCCAATCCCTCTAAACTTGATAGAAAGGTACGACTATACCTAAACTCCATTATCATTGGGGATAGTAGGAATGAAGAGCGAGGATATGTTTTCCTGATGACAAGTGAGAGGGAAGTGGAGCAAGCTCTAGAAAAGATCCTTGTAGTAAAGGAATTCTCAGATGTTTTTCCGATGACATACACGAATTTCCTCCAAAAAGAGAGATTGAGTTTTCTATAGATTTGGTGCAGAAGCAGGGACCCATATCTATAGCTCCTTATAGGATGCCACGTCGAGTTAACATAATTGAAGAAGCAATTAGAGGAGCTACTAGAGAAGAAATTCATTAGGCCTAGTGCTTCACCATGGGGAGCTCCAGTGCTATTTGTCAAGAAGAAGGATGGGAGCTTGCGGTTATGTGTGGATTATAGGCAGCTAAACCAAGTGACCATAAAGAATAAATACCTTTTGCCTAGAATAGATAACCTCATGGACCAATTAAGAGGAGCCCAAGTGTTTTCCAAGATAGATCTGCGATCAGGATACCACCAGATTCGAGTGAAGGAGGAGGACATACCAAAGACAGCCTTTAGGACTAGATATGGACATTATGAGTTTAATGTGATGTCGTTTGGGTTAACCAATGCACCGGTAGTGTTTATGGACTACATGAATAGGATATTTAGACCATACTTGGACAACTTTGTAATAGTGTTCATCGATGACATTCTAGTTTACTCTAGAACTGAAGAAGAGCACGAAGAACACTTACGAGTGGTGTTGGAGGTGTTGAGGAACAAGAAACTTTATGCAAAGTTGTCCAAGTGTGAATTTTGGATGAAGGAAGTTAAGTTCTTAGGTCATGTAGTGTCGCATGGGGGAATAGCAGTAGACCCAAGTAAGATAGAAGCGGTGCAACAATGGGAAACCCCTACCATCAAGTATGAGATTAGGAGTTTTCTAGGGCTAGCCGGTTACTACCGAAGGTTCATTAGAGGTTTTTCCCAAATTTCCTTACCCCTCACCAACCTAACAAGGAAGAATTCAGCTTTTATATAGAGCCCAGAATGTGAAGAAAGTTTTCAAGAACTAAAGAAGAAGTTGACCACTACCCCTGTCCTAATCCTACCTGACCCAAAAGAAAAATTTGAGGTGTATTGTGATGCCTCGGGAAGAGGACTAGGATGTGTTTTGATGCAAAATAGGAATGTAGTAGCCTATGCCTCTAGACAGCTCAAACCCCATGAAGTTAATTACCCAACCCATGACTTAGAGCTAGCGGCTATTGTCTTTGCCTTAAAAATCTGGAGACATCATCTTTATGGTGTAAGGTTTGAAGTCTTTTCTGACCACAAAAGTCTGAAACACCTCTTCAACCAAAAGGAACTCAATATGAGACAAAGGCGTTGGATGGAGTTTCTCAAGGACTATGACTTTGGGTTGAACTACCACCCAGGAAAGGCAAATGTGGTAGCAGACGCTTTGAGCCGTAAGTCCTTGCATGCTGCTTGGCTCATGGTGAAAGAAAATGAGCTGATAGAAGATTTTAGGAACCTCAACTTAGGATATAGGGGGACTTCAGAACAAATTCGGTTAAGCCAACTAAGTGTAACCCGGTAGCTTTAAGGATCAAATAATTCAAGCCCAAAGGGAAGATGAGGATTTCCTTAGAACCTTAACCTTTGTCGAAGCAGGAAAGTTGAAAGAATTTGTCCAGGATAAGGAAGGAGTGTGGAGATACCAAGGGAGAATCTGTGTACCTGCAAAAGAAGGATTGAGAGCTAGCATTTTGGAAGAAGCCCACAAGAGTCAATTTAGTGTACACCCCGGTAAAACCAAGATGTACCATGACCTAAAAAGGATGTTCTGGTGGCCAAAGATGAAAGCAGATATAGCAAATATAGTGCAAAAATGTTTGGTATGCCAAAAAGTGAAGATAGAGCATCAAAAACCCTCCGGAATGCTGCAACCTCTCGAAATCCCCGAATGGAAATGGGAAGGAATATCCATGGATTTCGTGATGGGATTGCCAAGAACGCCTACCGGACATGACTCCATATGGGTAATTGTGGATAGATTGACCAAATCTGCTCACTTTTTACCCATTCGAGCAAATTACCCTTTGGAAAAGTTAGCTCAGCTATACATCCAAGAGATAATAAGGCTCCATGGAGTACCCAAAACCATTGTCTCAGATAGGGATCCAAGGTTCACCTCAAGATTTTGGGGAGCTTTGCAAAAGGCGTTTGGTTCAAGGTTGTGTCTAAGCACTGCCTATCACCCTCAAACTGATGGACAATCGGAAAGAACAATTCAAACCCTTGAGGATATGCTAAGAGCATGTGTCTTAGACCAGCCAAAAAGTTGGGACAAACAGCTTCCATTGATTGAGTTTGCATATAATAATAGTTACCACACTAGCATTGGGATGGCACCCTATGAGGCTTTGTATGGTAGAAAGTGTCAATCACCACTTTGTTGGTGTGACCTGGGAGAGCAAAGTATTTTGGGCCCTGATTTGGTAGAAGAGACAACCAAACAAATAAGGAGAATTAGGGAAAGAATCCTCACTACTCAGAGTAGGCAGAAGAGCTATGCTGACAAGAGAAGGAAACCTCTCAAATTTCAAGAAGGAGAACACATATTCTTGCGAATTACTCCTACAACAGGTATAGGTCGTGCAATGAAAGTCAAAAAGCTAAGCCCTAGATTCCTAGGACTCTTCCAAATCCTCAAAAAGGTAGGTCCCTCTGCCTACGAAATTGCATTACCCCCAAATTTATCTAACCTACACAATGTTTTTCATGTGTCCCAATTGAGAAAGTATCAGTCAGACCCCAGTCATGTGTTTGAGCCAGAAACTATACAATTAAAAGATGACTTAACTTTTGAATTACCACCAATGAGGATCGTGGATCATGGCATCAAGCAGCTGAGAAACAAATCTGTATCTCTGGTCCGAGTAGCCTGGGGATAAGATGGAATGGAAGAGCACACATGGGAGCTTGAGGAAGATATGCGAAAAGAATTTCCGAACCTATTCACAGGTATCAAATTTTGAGGGCAAAATTTTTAATAAGAAGGGGAGAAATGTAACATCTCCAAATTTATAACTAAGATAAATATTAATTAGCGATAGCAAAAACCAAGAGAATCTGGACAAATGTTATGAAACACAACAAATAGACTACTTAAGTATGTCTAGAGAAAAATGCAAAGAATTACGAAAATGCCATCACTTAGTGGAAATTACGAAAATGCCCTTGCTATGTAAAGGAAATTACCAAACTACCCTTGCCTTATTAAATGACGAAGATACCCTTACTCTATGAATGGAATTACAAGAATACCACTATCATTGTCTAATTATAAAAATATCCTTGTCTTAGTTAAAGAAATTACTACAACGCCATTTACACAAATCCCTAGACTTGTCATTAGACAAGAATGAATCTAAGCCATTGGATTAAGATGATAACACAATAATTTAACCACATACATCATACACATTTCTGAATCACATACATGCACTAAAGGTTAGAAAATCTCCACTAACATCTTTGCATAAAACATGGAGCATTTTCATCCAACATGTTTGCATCAAACATGGAAACGTGTTTGCATAAAACATGGAAACATGTTTGCACAAAACAAGGAGCATTTTCATCCCAAAATTCAGCCAACATGTTTCCATAAATCATGCTCCAAGTGCTTTCCTTCTTCTGTTTTTTCTCTAATCTTTCCACTATAAATACTCCTCAAACTCTCCTCAATTCAGAAACTCCCTAAGTGTTCTTTCTTTCTTATTCTATCATTCTTCTTATGTTCTTCAAAGACTTCTCTTGATCCTCTTAACTTCATCCAAACACTTAAATCCTAAGTCCAAACTTTCACTAGCCCTCACAAGAGTTACAATCTTTAACTCTAGTGAGAAATATTTTCTTAAGCACTCAAGTTCTAGAGCCAAGATTCAAGGAGGGTCATCCACTCCAAGGACTCTTGTTCAAGCTTAAGGAAGAAGAGAAGGACCCTTTTTTAGACCCTACACAAGAGGTAGGAGCCCTCACTTTGGTTGTGTAAGCCATGATGACATCTAACCTTGCTCATGGTTAGGATGCCATCAAGCTTATGTTTGTTGATAAAAATGTTTCAAGGGGATATTGTATAAATATTTTGTGAAACCCCTTGTTCCATTCTGCTTCCAAGGTGATATTATGTGCTTTCATGCTCAAATGATACTTGAAATATGTTGTGTGATCCTTGTGTTAAAATAAGTGACATAAAACATGAAAATGGTAAGTGCTGGATTTTTGGCTATTTCTTGCAGTAGGAGTTCCGAAATTTAATACTCATAAAATATGAAGTATCTTGAAATAAAAATATTTTTACCATAAACTAGACGCATCATAAAACACTCTCCAAAAAGAATCACCCAAAACGGAGTTTTCTAGCTCAAGATATAAATTTTTAAAGTAGAGCCTAAGACTGAAAATTTAAATCTGACCTTGTAGTAGTAAAATAAGTGTAACTCACTCTAGAAAAATGCAAATGGACTGATTTCAACTTTGTTGGAGAGCTAACACATATAGGAATACACCCATGTATGTTATGTGTAAAGCTTTGTACCACGTAAATACAAAATGAGAAATAAATTTCGGGATAGTGTACTGTGAAAGTGCAGTTTGGAAAGGTTACGCTAAGGAAAGACTTGGTATTTAAGCATGTCCATTGTGACCCACCTCTCTTTCCTGGGAACCCTCCTATGCATGGTTTACAGTTGATTTACACTATTCCAAAGATGTAAATGCTAAAATTTGATGAGTTAGGAATTTGGAACTACCTTTACTAAGCTGAGATAACAAGTATCTGAGATAATTATAAACTTTCTTCTAAAAGATGTCAAAACTATAAGTAAAAGAATCAAGTCTTGTAAAGAGAGAATTTTAAGAATTTAAGTAGAATAATAATCTTCAAGAGTTATATGAAAGTCATAATAAAAATATATAAAGAACCTATAATAATATTTTGAAGTGCATTAATGTATTACTGGAATGCTAAGAGTACAAAGAACACTAAGAGAAAAAGATAATATTAAGACATACATTACCTCTTACGAACACTAGGAACTCAACTTGATAACTTTGGTTGGTTAATATGAATCATCTATGGAAGTGTTTACTATGAGATTGACATGATATTGTCCATGTTTTATGAAGTGATTTATAGTAATATGAATGTATGGTGATGAATTATGAAATGATGAGGATGAATGATTGATTGCCCAGGATTTATTGTGATTACATGATAATATACATTCATTTTCAAAAGAAATAATAAAAGTAAAGTTTGAAAAAGAAGCAATGAAAGTCTGGAAAAGTGGACTTGAGCTAAACTCACGGCTTAACCCCCTAAACCGTTGAGATCACGGCAACGGAATGAAAACCAAAAAGGTTATGGCGACGGCCATGGTATGAGCTCATTACCCTTTAGGGTGGTCTAAGGCATTGATGCATTCATCCCGTGAGTAATTAAGAAATATGTTGATGAAATAAATGAAAGATGATGATCACTAAACAAGTGAATGTTGAGGATGAGTAATCCTGAAATGCATGCAGCTCCTAAATGATTATTACTTATTAGTGGTTTTACATGATATGCTTATATGTATGCTTGATGAAATACTAATTGGATATTTCTGCTAATGTTCAAGATTAGTTTAAAAGTAACTGCACTTTGGCTAATCACGTTTGTGAAAGTTTGATAATTGAATCCTTACCTGTTCACCTTTTTATAATAAACCCGAAGTGACTGGGACGACAACGATGACACTTTTAGTACAAGTAGGAACTCCTACTGAGAAATCATGTATTTCTCACTCCCATGTTTATTTTCCGTTGTCGTTACCAGAGACAGACGTGTCCACCTAAAGCAACGAAGCTGTAGCAGAGGAAGGAGGTAGCTCGTGAAGATTTCAAACCTTTCAAGTAGGAGCATTCCGAGCTTTAGTTACATTATAGTTTGTGAGAAACAATTTGTAATAGTAGAACTTATATTGTTATTTGTAATAACTTATCAGTATGATATATGCCCTGTTGTGACTTATGTATTAAGTGATTATATTCCACTTTATGTGATAATAGTTCTACACTTAGTCTCTTATTCCATTTATTTAATTAAGTGCGCAATGTAACTTGATTATTATATATAAAAGCGCTATGTATTTCACTTCTCGTTACAGGCCTAAGTTTTTTAAAAAAATTAATTTATAAAAAAAAAACACTTCCACTATTTTTCTATGTTAATTTCAAACGAAAATAAATGCAAGGCATAAGTGACAACTAATAGAATCCAAATGTGAACTTAAGCATAGTGGGGTTCAATTAGGGTGTTACATTATGGTATCAGAGCAGTTTATCCTATTTAAGCCTGAGGAATGGACTGACTATGCTTCTGTCTATGATATCATGCTATTAATCTTATCTGTATGATGGGATATAGGATTTAGAAATGCATGATCGTCTTGTGATACTGCCATAGTTGCTACCATGCTTAGCTATAGTATTGAGCCTGATCAACTCGATGACTGTTGTTTGATGTGTCTAGGAACTAATGGCAGCAAACAGACGTACGCATGGGGCACGCGGTGGAGGTAATCGTGATGAACTGGCAAATGTGTAACATCCCCAAATTTATAACTAAGATAAATATTAATTAGCGATAGCAAAACCAAGAGAATCTGGACAAATGTTATGAAACACAACAAATAGTCTACTTAAGTATGTCTAGAGAAAAATGCAAAGAATTACGAAAATGCCATCACTTAGTGGAAATTATGAAAATGCCCTTGCTATGTATAAGAAATTACCAAACTACCCTTGCCTTATTAAATGACAAAGATACCCTTACTCTATGAATGGAATTACAAGAATACCACTATCATTGTCTAATTACAAAAATATCCTTGTCTTAGTTAAAGAAATTACTACAACGCCATTTACACAAATCCCTAGACTTGTCTTTAGACAAGAATGAATCTAAGCCATTGGATTAAGATGATAACACAATAATTTAACCACATACATCATACACATTTTTGAATCACATACATGCACTAAAGGTTAGAAAATATCCACTAACATCTTTGCAAAAAACATGGAAACATGTTTGCATAAAACATGGAGCATTTTCATCCAACATGTTTGCACAAAACATGGAAACGTGTTTGCACAAAACATGGAAACATGTTTGCACAAAACAAGGAGCATTTTCGTCCCAAAATTCAGCCAACATGTTTCCATAAATCATGCTCCAAGTGCTTTCCTTCTTCTATTTTTTCTCTAATCTTTCCACTATAAATACTCCTCAAACTCTCTTCAATTCAAAAACTCCCTAAGTGTTCTTTCTTTCTTATTCTATCATTCTTCTTAGACTTCTCTTGATCCTCTAAACTTCATCCAAACACTTAAATCCTAAGTCCAAACTTTTACTAGCCCTTACAAGAGTTACAATATTTAACTCTAGTGAGAAATATTTTCTTAAGCACTCAAGTTCTAGAGCCAAGATTCAAGGAGGGTCATCCACTCCAAGGACTCTTGTTCAAGCTTAAGGAAGAAGAGAAGGACCCTTTTTTAGACCCTACACAAGAGGTAGGAGCTTCATCTTTAATTGTTAAAGCATTGTTGGCTTCTAACCTTGATAGAATGCCTCAAGTTTGAGTTATTGTCAAAAGTTTTAAATGATTATTTGAAAAATATATTTTTAGAAATATGACATGTTCTATTTTGTTATGAGTACCCTTATGATGTTATCAAACTCAAATATAACTTGAAAAGATTGTATGTGAAACCTGATTTAATAAAGGTAACTTAAGACATGAAAATGGTAGGTGCTGGAATTTCTAGTTGTTTCTGGCAGTAGGTACTTCGAAAGCTACTGTTCATAAAATATCAAGTATCTCGAAATTAAAATAATTTTACTATAAACTAGACTCATTATAGAACACTCTCCAAAAAGAATCACCCAAAACGGAGTTTTCTAGCTCAAGATATAAATTTTTAAAGTAGAGCCTAAGACTGAAGCTTTAAATCTGACCTTGTAGTAGTAAAATAGGTGTAACTCACTCTAGAAAAATGCAAATGGACTGATTTCAACTTTGTTGGAGAGCTAACACATATAGTAATACACCCATGTATGTTATGTATAAAGCTTTGTACCACTTAAATACAGAATGAGAAATAAATTTCGGGATAGTGTACTGTGAAAGTGCAGTTTGGAAAGGTTCTGGCTAAGGAAAGACTTGGTATTTAAGCATGTCCATTGTGACCCACCTCTCTTTCCTGGGAACCCTCCTATGCATGGTTTACAGTTGATTTACACTATTCCAAAGATGTAAATGCTAAAATTTGATGAGTTAGGAATTTGGAACTACCTTTACTAAGCTGAGATAACAAATATACAGAGAATTATAAACTTTCTTCTAAAAGATGTCAAAACTATAAATAAAAGAATCAAGTCTTGTAAAGAGAGAATTTTAAGAATTTAAGTAGAATAATAATCTTCAAGAATTATATGAAAGTCATAATAAAAATATATAAAGAACCTATAATAATATTTTGAAGTGCATTAATGTATTAATGGAATGCTAAGAGTACAAAGAACACTAAGAGAAAAAGATAATACTAAGACATCCATTACCTCTTACGAACACTAGGAACTCAAATTGATAACTTTGGTTGGTTAATATGAATCATCTATGAAAGTGTTTACTATGAGATTTACATGATATTGTCCATGTTTTATGAAGTGATTTATAGTAATGTGAATGTATGGTGATGAATTATGAAATGATGAGGATGAATGATTGATTGCCCAGATTTATTGTGATTACATGATAATATGCATACATTCATTTTCAAAAGAAATAATAAAAGTAAAGTTTGAAAAAGTAGCAATGAAAGTCTGGAAAAGTGGACTTGAGCTAAACTCACAGCTTAACCCCCTAAACCGTTGAGATCACGGCAACGGAATGAAAACCAAAAAGGTTATGGCGACGGCCATGGTATGAGCTCATTACCCTTTTAGGGTGGTCTAAGGCATTGATGCATTCATCCGTGAGTAATTAAGAAATATGTTGATCACTAAACAAGTGAATGTTGAGGATGAGTAATCATGAAATGCATGCAGCTCCTAAATGATTATTGCTTATTAGTGGTTTTACATGATATGCTTATATGTATGCTTCATGAAATACTGAATGGATATTTCTGCTAATGTTCAAGATTAGTTTAAAAGTAACTGCACTTCGGCTAATCACGTTTGTGAAAGTTTGATAATTGAATCCTTACCTGTTCACCTTTTTATAATAAACTCGAAGTGACTGGGACGACAACGATGACACTTTTAGTACAAGTAGGAACTCCCATCTTGAGAAATCATGTATTTCTCACTCCTATGTTTATTTTCCATTGTCGTTACCAGAGACAGACGTGTCCACCTAAAGCAACGAAGCTGTAGCTGAGGAAGGAGGTAGCACGTGAAGATTTCAAGCCGTTCAAGTAGGAGAATTCCTAGCTTTAGTTACATTATAGTTTGTGAGAAACAATTAGTAATAGTAGAACTTATATTGTTATTTGTAATAACTTATCAGTATGATATATGCCCTATTGTGACTTATGTATTAAGTGATTATATTCCAGTTTATGTGATAATAGTTCTACACTTAGTCTCTTATTCCGCTTATTTAATTAAGTGCGCAATGTAACTTGATTATTATCTAATAAAGCGCTATGTATTTTACTTCTCGTTACAGGCTTAAGTTTTCAAAAAATTAATTTATTTAAAGAAAAAAAAACTTCCACTATTTTTCTAAGTTAATTTCAAAAGAAAATAAATACAAGGCAAAAGTGACAACTAATAGAATCCAAATATGAACTTAAGCACAGTGGGGTTCTATTAGGGTGTTACAAAATGCACTCCAGGAGATGGCTAGGGCTATGCAAGCACAAGCAACAGTGACGATGGAGCAGATGAATAGGAGGTCAGAGGAATCAGTTGGGAACCAAGAACATGGAAAATTCTCAGAATTCAAGAGAATTTGGACCTCCAGGAATTCAAAGGGACAACTAACCGAAATAGGCGTGGATGGATTGAAGAGATGGAGAAGGTTTTCTCAGTGGTAGAATGCTCTGATGAACAAAAGGTGGCATTCTCTACTTATATGCTGAAAGGAGAGGTTGCCGCGTGGTGGAAGGGTGCAAAGGGCTTGCTCGAAAGTCTTTGACATCTGATTACGTGGGAGGTTTTCTATGCTACGTTCCATAAGAAATATTTTCCAGATCAGGTTAAGAAGGAAAAGGAAGTAGAATTTACATTCTTGACACAGGAAATCGAAGTGTGGCTGAGTACACAGCTAAGTTTGAAGAACTGATCAAACACTCAACTAGCTACCAAAGAGATCCCAACGAGGCTTGGAAATGCATGAAATATGAGAGTGGTTTGAGGCCAGACATTTTGGCATCTGTGGCTCCACTAGAGGTCACTGACTATGCATCTTTAGTCAGCAAAAGCCAAGTGGCTGAGAGTTGCAATCGCCAGCTAGTTGCCCACCGAGTTGAAGAGAATAGGAAGAGGTCTGCTCAACAAGGTCACCGAGGGTTCCCACCCCCTCACAAGAAACCCTACCAAGGAGGTGGAGACCCCAACACCCTACGATGAATCAACCTAGGACACAAAATCGACCTAGGATGGCTGCTGTCCCTGAACCTATGACTAGACCCCCTTGTGCCACTTGTGGAAAGATACATAGAGGGGAATGCAGATTTGGTAAAAATGTTTGTTATCGGTGTGGACAGGCAGGACACTATTTTAGAGAGTGCCTAAAGTTCAATCAGTCATCTACACTCAAGCCTAAGGCACAGGGATGCGTGTTTGCTATCACTGCTGAGATGCCCTCAGAATCCGATGATCTGATTCAAGGTAAGTGTATAATTAATGGAAAACCCTTAATTGTATTGTTTGATTCTGGCGCAACACATTCATTCATTTCATATGATTGTGCTAATAAGTTGAAGTTGTATATATCTAACTTAAAAATCATCTTAGTTGTCTCTACACCCACTATAAATACTGTTAGAACTGATCAAGCCTGCCTAAATTGTGAATTTGAGGTAGCTGATAGGATTTTTCATCATGATTTAGTTTGTCTACCCTTGTCTGGTTTTGATGTAATCTTGGGCATGGATTGGCTTTCGGCTAACCGTGTGTTACTACATTGTGCAAATATGTCACTAGTATTTCTTCCTAAACCATCTTTACCCAATCCCTCTAAACTTGATAGAAAGGTATGACTATATCTAAACTCCATTATCATGGGGGATAGTAGGAATGAAAAGCGAGGATATGTCTTCCTAATGACAAGTGAGAACGAAGTGGAGCAAGCTCTAGAAAAGATCCTTGTAGTAAAGGAATTCTCAGATGTTTTTCCTGATGACATACCTGAATTTCCTCCAAAAAGGGAGATTTAGTTTTCTATAGATTTGGTACCGGGAACAGGACCCATATCTATAGCTCCTTATAGGATGCCGGACCCATATCTATAGCTCCTTATAGGATGCCATTGGCTGAGTTAACAGAGTTGAAGAAGCAATTAGAGAAACTACTATAGAAGAAATTCATTAGGCCCAGTGCTTCACCATGGGGAGTCCCAGTGCTGTTTGTCAAGAAGAAGGATGGGAGTATGCGATTATGTGTGGATTATAGGCAGCTAAACAAAGTGACTATAAAAAATAAATACCCTTTGCCTAGAATAGATGACCTCATGGACCAATTAAGAGGAGCCCAAGTGTTTTCCAAGATAGATCTGCGATCAGGATACCACCAGATTTGAGTGAAGGAGGAGGACATACCAAAGACAACCTTTAGGACTAGATATGGACATTATGAGTTTAATGTGATGTCGTTTGGGTTAACCAATGCACCGGCAGTGTTTATGGACTACATGAATAGGATATTTAGACCATACTTGGACAAGTTTGTAATAGTGTTCATCGATGACATTCTAGTTTACTCTAGAACTGAAGAAGAGCACGAAGAACACTTACGAGTGGTGTTGGAGGTGTTGAGGAATAAGAAACTTTATGCAAAGTTGTCCAAGTGTGAATTTTGGATGAAGGAAGTTAAGTTCTTAGGTCATGTAGTGTCACATGGGGGAATAGCAGTAGACTCAAGTAAGATAGAAGCGGTGCAACAATGGGAAACCCCTACCACTGTGAAGGAGATTAGGAGATTTCTAGGGCTAGCCGGTTACTACCGAAGGTTCATTAGAGGTTTTTTCCAAATTACCTTACCCCTCACCAAGCTAACAAGGAAGAATTCAGCTTTTATATGGAGCCCAGAATGTGAAGAAAGTTTCGAAGAACTAAAGAAGAAGTTGACCACTACCCCTGTCCTAATCCTACCTGACCCAAAAGAAAAATTTGAGGTGTATTGTGATGCCTCGGGAAGAGGACTAGGATGTGTTTTGATGCAAAATAGGAATGTAGTAGCCTATGCCTCTAGACAACTCAAACCCCATGAAGTTAATTACCCAACCCATGACTTAGAGCTAGCGACTATTGTCTTTGCCTTAAAAATCTGGAGATACCATCTTTATGGTGTAAGGTTTGAAGTCTTTTCTGACCACAAAAGTCTGAAATACCTCTTCAACCAAAAGGAACTCAATATGAGACAAAGGCGTTGGATGGAGTTTCTCAAGGACTATGACTTTGGGTTGAACTATCACCCAGGAAAGGCAAATGTGGTAGCAGACGCTTTGAGTCGTAAGTCCTTGCATACCGCTTGGCTCATGGTGAAAGAAAATGAGCTGATAGAAGATTTTAGGAACCTCAACTTAGGATATAGGGGGACTTCAGAACAAATTCGGTTAAGCCAACTAAGTGCAACCAGTAGCTTTAAGGATCAAATAATTCAAGCCCAAAGGGAAGATGAGGATTTCCTTAGAACCTTAATCCTTGTCGAAGCAGAAAAGTTGAAAGAGTTTGTCCAGGATAAGGAAGGAGTGTGGAGATACCAAGGGAGAATCTGTGTACCTGCAAAAGAAGGATTGAGAGCTAGCATTTTGGAAGAAGCCCACAAGAGTCAATTTAGTGTATACCCTGGTATAACCAAGATGTACCATGACCTAAAAAGGATGTTCTGGTGGCCAAAGATGAAAGCAGATATAGCAAATATAGTGCAAAAATGTTTGGTATGTCAAAAAGTGAAGATAGAGCATCAAAACCCCTCCGGAGCGCTGCAACCTCTCGAAATCCCCGAATGGAAGTGGGAAGGAATATCCATGGATTTCGTGATGGGATTGCCAAGAACGCCTACTGGACATGACTCTATATGGGTAATTGTGGATAGATTGACCAAATCTGCTCACTTTTTACCCATTCGAGCAAATTACCCTTTGGAAAAGTTAGCTCAGCTATACATCCAAGAGATAATAAGGCTCTATGGAGTACCCAAAACCATTGTCTCAGATAGGGATCCAAGGTTCACCTCAAGATTTTGGGGAGCTTTGCAAAAGGCGTTTGGTTCAAGGTTGTGTCTAAGCACTGCCTATCACCCTCAAACTGATGGACAATCAGAAAGAACAATTCAAACCCTTGAGGATATGCTAAGAGCATGTGTCTTATAGCCAAAAAGTTGGGACAAACAGCTTCCATTGATTGAGTTTGCAGATAATAATAGTTACCACACTAGCATTGGGATGACACCCTATGAGGCTTTGTATGGTAGAAAGTGTCAATCACCACTTTGTTGGTGTGACCCGGGAGAGCAAAGTATTTTGGGCCCTGATTTGGTAGAAGAGACAACCAAACAAATAAGGAGAATTAGGGAAAGAATCCTCCTGCCGAGTAGGCGTAAGAGCTATCTTTGACAAGAAGAGGAAACCTCTCGAATTTCAAGAAGGAGAACACATATTCTTGCGAATTACTCCTACCACAGGTATAGGTCGTGCAATGAAAGTCAAAAAGCTAAGCCCTAGATTCTTAGGACCCTTCCAAATCCTCAAAAAGGTAGGTCCCTCCGCCTACCAAATTGCATTACCTCCAAATTTGTCTAACCTACACAATGTTTTTCATGTGTCCCAATTGAGAAAGTATCAGTCAGACCCCAGTCATGTGTTTGAGCCAGAAACTATACAATTAAAAGATGACTTATCTTTTGAATTACCACCGATGAGGATCGTGGATCATGGCATCAAGCAGCTGAGAAACAAATCTGTATCTCTGGTCCGAGTAGCCTGGGGACAAGATGGAATGGAAGAGCACACATGGGAGCTCGAGGAAGATATGCGAAAAGAATTTCCAAACCTATTCACAGGTATCAAATTTTGAGGGCAAAATTTTTAATAAGAAAGGGAGAAATGTAACATCCCCAAATTTATAACTAAGATAAATATTAATCTTAATTAGCGATAGCAAAACCAAGAGAATCTGGACAAATGTTATGAAACACAACAAATAGACTACTTAAGTATATCTAGAGAAAAATGCAAAGAATTACGAAAATGCCATCACTTAGTGGAAATTACGAAAATACCCTTGCTATGTAAAAGAAATTACCAAACTACCCTTGCCTTATTAAATGACGAAGATACCCTTACTCTATGAATGGAATTACAAGAATACCACTATCATTGTCTAATTACAAAAATATCCTTGTCTTAGTTAAAGAAATTACTACAATGCCATTTGCACAAATCCCTAGACTTGTCTTTAGACAAGAATGAATCTAAGCCATTGGATTAAGATGATAACACAATAATTTAACCACATACATTATACACATTTCTGAATCACATACATGCACTAAAGGTTAGAAAATCTCCACTAACATCTTTGCATAAAACATAGAGCATTTTCATCCAACATGTTTACATAAAACATGGAAACATGTTTGCACAAAACATGGAGCATTTTCATCCAACATGTTTGTATAAAATATGGAAACATGTTTGCACAAAATAAGGAGCATTTTCATCCTAAAATTCAGCCAACATGTTTCCATAAATCATACCCCAAGTGTTTTCTTTCTTCTGTTTTTTCTCTAATCTTTCCACTATAAATACTCCTCAAACTCTCTTCAATTCAGAAACTCTCTAAGTGTTCTTCCTTTGTTATTCTATCATTCTTCTTATGTTCTTCAAAGACTTCTCTTGATCATCTAAACTTCATCCAAACACTTAAATCCTAAGTCCAAACTTTCACTAGCCCTCACAAGAGTTACAATCTTTAACTCAAGTGAGAAATATTTTCTTGAGCACTCGAAGATGGTTTGGGAAGAAATACTAGTGATTTATTTGCACAATGTAGTAACACACGGTTAGCCGAAAGCCAATCCATGTCCAAGATTACATCAAAACCGGACAAGGGTAGACAAACTAAATCATGATGAAAAATCCTATCAGCTACCTCAAATTCACAATTTAGGCAGGCTTGATCAGTTCTAACAGTATTTATAGTGGGTGTAGAGACAACTAAGATGATTTTTAAGTCAGATATATACAACCTCAACTTATTAGCACAATCATATGAAATGAATGAATGTGTTGCGCCAGAATCAAACAATACAATTAAGGGTTTTCCATTAATTATACACTTACCTTGAATCAGATCATCGGATTCTGAGGGCATCTCAGTAGTGATAGCAAACACGCGTCCCTGTGCCTTAGGCTTGAGTGTAAAGGACTGATTGAACTTTAGGCACTCTCTAGAATAGTGTCCTGCCTGTCCACACCGATAACAAACATTTTTACCAAATCTGCATTCCCCTCCATGTATCTTTCCACAAGTGGCACAAGGGGGTCTAGTCATAGGTTCAGGGACAGTAGCCATCCTAGGTCGACAACGACTTGTGTCCTAGGTTGATTCATCATAGGGTGTTGGGGTTGTTTCCCTTTAAATCCACCTCCTTGGTAGGGTTTCTTGTGAAGGGGTGGGAACCCTCGGTGACCTTGTTGAGCAGACCTCTTCTTATTCTCTTCAACTCGGTGGGCAACTAGCTAGCGATTGTAACTCTCAGCCACTTGGCTTTTGCTGACTAAAGATGCATAGTCAGTGACCTCCAGTGGAGCCACAGATGCCAAAATGTCTGGCCTCAAACCACTCTCATATTTCATGCATTTCCAAGCCTCGTTGGGATCTCTTTGGTAGCTAGTTGAGTGTTTGATCAGTTCTTCAAACTTAGCTGTGTACTCAGCCACACTTCGATTTCCCTGTGTCAGCAACAGAAATTCTACTTCCTTTGCTTTCTTAACCTGATCTGGAAAATATTTCTTATGGAACGTAGCATAGAAAACCTCTCACGTAATCTGTATGTCAGCACTTTCGAGCAAGCCCTTTGCACCCTTCCACCACACGGCAGCCTCTCCTTTCAGCATATAGGTAGAGAATGACACCTTTTGTTCATCAGAGCATTCTACCACTGAGAAAACCTTCTCCATCTCTTGAATCCATCTGTCAGCTATTTCAGGGTTAGTTGTCCTTTGAATTCTGGAGGTCCAGCCCTCTTGAATTCTGAGAATTTTCCATGTTCTTGGTTCCTAACTGATTCCTCTGACCTCCTATTCATCTGCTCCATCATCACTGTTGCTTGTGCTTGCATAGCCCTAGCCATCTCCTGGAGTGCATTTGCCAGTTCATCACGATTACCTCCACCGCGTGCCCCATGCGTACGTCTGTTTGCTGCCATTAGTTCCTAGACACACCAAACAATAGTCATCGAGTTGATCAGGCTCAATACTATAGCTAAGCATGGTAGCAACTATGGCAGTATCACAAGACGATCATGCATTTCTAAATCCTATATCCCATCATACAGATAAGATTAATAGCATGATATCATAGACAGAAGCATAGTCAGTCCATTCCTCAGGCTTAAATAGGATGAACTGCTCTGATACCATAATGTAACACCCTAATAGAACCCCACTATTCTTAAGTTCACATTTGGATTCTATTAGTTGTCACTTATGCCTTGCATTTATTTTCTTTTGAAATTATCATAGAAAAATAGTGGAAGTGTTTTTTTTTTATAAATTAATTTTTTTTTAAAACTTAAGCCTGTAACGAGAAGTGAAATACATAGTGCTTTTATAGATAATAATCAAGTTACATTGCGCACTTAATTAAATAAGCGGAATAAGAGACTAAGTGTAGAACTATCATCATATAAAGTGGAATATAATCACTTAATACATAAGTCACAACAGGGCATATATCATACTGATAAGTTATTACAAATAACAATATAAGTTCTACTGTTACTAATTGTTTCTCACAAACTATAATGTAACTAAAGCTCGGAATGCTCCTACTTGAAAGGTTTGAAATCTTCACGCGCCCTTCCTCAGCTACAGCTTCGTTGCTTTAGGTGGACACGTCTGTCTCTGGTAACGACAACGGAAAATAAAAATAGGAGTGAGAAATACATGATTTCTCAGTAGGAGTTCCTACTTGTACTAAAAGTGTCATCGTTGTCGTCCCAGTCACTTCGGGTTTATTATAAAAAGGTGAACAGGTAAGGATTCAATTATCAAACTTTCACAAACGTGATTAGCCGAAGTGCAGTTACTTTTAAACTAATCTTGAACATTAGCAGAAATATCCATTCAGTATTTCATGAAGCATACATATAAGCATATCATGTAAAACCACTAATAAGCAATAATCATTTAGGAGCTGCATGCATTTCATGATTACTCATCCTCAACATTCACTTGTTTAGTGATCATCATCTTTCATTTATTTCATCAACATATTTCTTAATTACTCACGGGATGAATGCATCAATGCCTTAGACCACCCTAAAAGGGTAATGAGCTCATACCGTGGCCGTCGCCACAACCTTTTGGTTTTCTTTCCGTTGCCATGATCTCAACGGTTTAGGGGGTTAAGCCGTGAGTTTAGCTCAAGTCCACTTTTCCAGACTATCATTGCTACTTTTTCAGGTTTTACTTTTATTCTCATTGAGTGAAATTATCAATACCTTAATCCTCAAAGAGGATTAAGCAGTGAGTTGGTCTATTTATTATTTCATTTGAAACATGAATGTATGCACATTAATAAATCATGACACAGTCAATCATTTTATCATTATCATTTCATATCTCATCAATACATTCACATTTCTGTATATCACTTCATGTAACATAGACAATATCATGTAAATCTCATAGTAAACATTCTCATAGATAATTCATATTAAGCAACCTAAGTTATCAAGTTAGATCTCTAGTGTTCCTAATAGGTTATGGATATCTTGGTATTGTCTTTTTCTCTTAGTCTTCTTTGTACTCTTAGTATTTCCATTAATACATTAATACCCTTTAAGATATTTTTAGAGGTTCTTTATATATTTTTTATTATGACTTTTATATATATCTCCTGAAGATTATTATTCTACTTAAATCCTTAAAATTATCTCTTTACAAGACTTGAATATTTTATTTAGAGTTTTGACATCTTTTAGAATAAAATTTGTAGCACTATCATCTTAGATTAGTGTAAATCAACTGTAATTGTGCATAGTAGGATTCCCAGGAAAGAGAGGTGGGTCACAATGGACACGCTTAAATACCAAGTCTTTCCTTAGCCAGAACCTTTCCAAATTGCACTCTCATAGTATCACGCTACCTTCAAGACTTTCTCAACACACTGTCCCTAAAATATATCTCTTATTCTGTATTTTCGTGGTGTAAAACTTTATGCATAGCATATATAAGTGTGTTTGTAGATGTGTTAGCTTTTCCACAAAGTTGAAATCAGTCCATTTGCATTTTTCTAGAGTGAGTTACACCTATTTTACTACTACAAGGTCAGATTAAGAGTTTCAGTCTTAGGCTCTACTTTAAAAATTTATATCTTGGGCTGGGAAACTCCGTTTTAGGTGATTCTTTTTGGAGAGTGTTCTACAATGAGTATAGTTTATAATAAAAATATTTTCATTTCGAGATCCTCCATACTTTATGAACACTAATTTTCGAAGTAACTACTGCCAGAAATAACTAGAAATTCCAGCACCTGCCATGTTCATGTCTTAAGTTATCTTTATTAACTCAAGTTTCACATACAATCTTTTAAGTTATATTTGAGTTTGATAACATCATAAAAGTACTCATAGCAGAATAGAACATGTTGTGTTTTCTAAAAATATAATTATTCAAAACTTTTGACAATAACTCAAGTTTGAGGCATTCTATCCATGAGTAAAGTTAGAAGCCAACAATACTTGAACAAATAAAGAAGAAACTCCTACCTCTTGTGTAAGGTCTAAAAAGGGTCCTTCTCTTCTTCCTTAAGCTTTGAACAAGAGTCTTTGGAGTAGATGACCCTCCTTGAATCTTAGCTCTAGAACTTGAGTGCTTAAGAAAATATTTCTCACTAGAGTTAAAGATTGTAACTCTTGTGAGGGCTAGTGAAAGTTTGGACTTAGGATTTAAGTGTTTGGATGAAGTTTAGAGGATCAAGAGAAGTCTTTGAAGAACATAAGAAGAATGATAGAATAAGAAAGAAAGAACACTTAGGGAGTTTCTGAATTGAAGAGAGTTTGAGGAGTATTTATAGTGGAAAGATTAGAGAAAAAACAGAAGAAGGAAAGCACTTGGAGCATGATTTATGGAAACATGTTAGCTGAATTTGGGATGAAAATGCTCCTTGTTTTGTGCAAACATGTTTCCATGTTTTATGCAAACATGTTGGATGAAAATGCTCCATGTTTTGTGCAAAGATGTTAGTGGAGATTTTCTAACCTTTAGTGCATGTATGTGATTCAGAAATGTGTATGATGTATGTGGTTAAATTGTTGTGTTATCATCTTAATCCAATGGCTTAGATTCATTCTTGTCTAAAGACAAGTTTAGGGATTTGTGCAAATGGCATTGTAGTAATTTCTTTAACTAAGACAAGGATATTTTTGTAATTAGACAATGATAGTGGTATTCTCGTAATTCCATTCATAGAGTAAGGGTATCTTCGTCATTTAATAAGGCAAGGGTAGTTTGGTAATTTCCTTTACATAGCAAGGGCATTTTCCTAATTTCCACTAAGTGATGGCATTTTCGTAATTCTTTGCATTGACCTGGGGTACATGAATGAACCGATTACACACCCGAATGAGAGGGATCCTAAGATTGTATAGGTATGGGACTATATAGTTGAGGAGGGCTTATATGAATTGATTTGCACTACCTATACCAACAAGATGCATCTTCTTTTCGGTAGCCTAAACTAAAAGAACTCCATAGTTAAGCGTGCTTGACCTGGGGTAATTTTGGGATGGGTGACCTCCTGGGAAGTTTTCCCAGGAAGCATGTGAGTGAGGACAAAACATGCTGAAAAGACTCGTGTTGGTTTGTGGGGACAGTTGTCAATCCATAAAGCAGCAGGGGATGTTACACAAATCAGAGACACGATTATGCTATGATTGATAGACATTACTGTTCTTCTAGGAGCTACGACACTATAAGTTTATATGACTTCCAGCATGAAAAATAATTTAAGGAAAATATGTTCTTTATGATTTTATAAAATAATGATTGAATATACATATATAGGTATGTGTGATTATGTATTACTTGTGAGTTTTAGTGTAATTACTATGATTTTTTGTATTGTTTCTTAGTGTCCCATGAAAAGGGGTTCAGGTGAGGATTCACTCATTGAGTTTTGGTAACAAAACTCACCATCTGCTTTCCTTTCGATTACAGATATTGTAGCTGCTATAGATTCTTCTCCTAGCCATCAGTGTCTCAGTAGCAGTAGAGGATAGCCAGTAAGCTTCGCTTGAGTGAAGCATTCTCGTTCTGTTTAAAGTGCTCAAGTATACTGTAGGTAGGATCCCAGACTTTAGACTATGTTTTGCATTTTGCATACTATGATGGCATATGTGAGTTTTGGGTTTAATGATTTAATAGTATTAGTTCATGGTTATTGTTTAAAATTGAACAGCTTATATTTATATATTTTATATTATACTATGACTTCAGACTTTAGAGACAGATATAAAACTTCAGATTTGATTATTTTAATCACATTGATTATTTTGGAATCGAGGAATAAGTGATTTGCATGTAGAAAAAAAGAAATTTTGTTTTAAATAAATTTATAGTTACTATGAATATTAAGGAGCTCAGGTCACAAGGCTTGTGTGAGAACTGGATTTCTCACGTGCCGGTCACGTTCCTAAATTGGGTCGTGACATTATCATTCTTATGGAAATTAGTCTTCTTGTCTATGAATTTCAATTGTCTCCCCATGATGAATGTTTGAGAGAAAGCATAGAAGGTAAAGAAAAGTTGGTTTAGAGAAAGAGAGAAGTGTTTGGGAAAGTTAAGAATGTTTAAGGTTGAGAGATAAGTTACATATGATTAAGGTTGAGGAAAGAAACTAATGAGGAGTTTGAGATTGTGGAGCAGGGTTACATGTTTGTAGGAGTTTTTGGGAAGATTGAAAAGAAGGGTTTGTAACTGTCAAATTGTAGGAGGAGTGGAAAGCTTTGGAAAACTGTTCTGTCTTAAATACTTGTCAGAAAGTGAAAAACTTTCTAAGAAGGGTTTGTGAGCTTTCAGAAACTATATCACTTTATGAATAAGTTTTTGTCCCTTTCAAAATTGGTGTACTTTCTGATCCCTTGAAAACTTTCTGACCTATTTTAAGCTCTTCAAAAGAGATACATTTTGAACTATAAATTGAACTTTCTAAAGTGGTTTCTAAAGCAAATGGCATGTTGACCTTAGAGGCTAGTTTTTGAACTTGTAGAGATAGTATTCAATGAGAGGGCTCAGGTAAGTCATCGGGAGACTCCAGAAAGCACAATGCATGATATGAATGCTATGTAATGTAAGTTTTCAAAAACTTTTTAAGTGCAAAAGGTTTTTCAAATAACAGAAACGATCTTCAGTTAAGGGTTTAGTGAATAAATCAGAAACTTGGTCTTCTATATTCACCAATTTTAGCTCAATATCATCTTTCTGTGCATGATCCCTTATGAAATGATGTTTCACATCAATGTGCTTAGATCTAGAGTGCCAAATAGGATTTTTAGCAAGGATTATAATACTAATATTGTCACATAAGATAGGGATTTTAGTATACCTCAATTGACAATCTTGAAGTTAGTTTATGATCCAAGGCATTATAGGGCAACAATTTGCAGCAGCCACATTTTTACTTCTGCAGTTGAGATAGCAATTGTATTTTGCTTCTTGCTTAACCAAGTGATTAGGTAACCTCCAAAGAAACAACTCAACCACTTGTGCTTTTTTCTGTGCACTCTATCTCCAGCAAAATCAGCATGATAATATTCTATAATATCACTAGAAGTATCTTTCTCATATAAAAGGCCAAGATTAGTAATACCTACTACATATTTCAGAATCCTTTTAACAGTTTTTAGCAAGGAAGAGAAAACCAGACTGAGCATCAAACATGTCAAAGTATTGGTTCAAATGTTTAGAGGTCTAATCGGTTTAATCGGAATATATATATATTAAATAACATATAAAAAATATATTAAATAATTAACATTAACATAATCAACACAAAAAAATATTCATAGGTTTATAAAAATAAACATAATTCATATAAAATTTCTCTAATCTCAGCCTCACAGCATAGTCACAAAGTATTTGAAAATAATATCTATTGGTGACCAACGAGTTTTATGATAAGCAGCCTACGAATGATGGAGAGAGAAGAAGGATAACCTAACAATATTTGTTAGTGCTCTTCTTTGATTCCATTTTTTTCATTTGTACTTTGTGACTACCACAAGATATCAGTATTTAAGCTTTGAAAAAAAAAAAAATCAAAAGCTCCGCACAAGTTCAACTGGTTCAGTTCGCCGATTTTTCCGGTTTTGACTGGTTCTGAGTCCCTCCGATTCGAACTACTCAACCGGACCAGGCAAGTGACCGATTCAACCCCTAACTTGATCGGATCCCTGTGCAGTGGGTTCTCTTAACTATGGTTTTTAGGTATGATTACTTTGGGTTAGATTGAAATTTATATTGTAAGTAAACATAAAATTCTTATTAAAGATTTAAATATAATTTTAAGATATTATATTTATGTTAATATTTATTAATTAAAATATAATTATTTATTTATATATTTTACTAGCCAATAATTTATAACTTTTATATTATATATTAGTAATTATTTATTTTAAATACTCATTTATTGTTAACTATTTTTATTTTATTTTATTTATTATTTTATTAATTATAATTATTTTTATTTTTAATATATATAAGTAAATTGATATCTTATATTATTTTTAATAGTATTTATTTATTACAAAGTAATTTTATTAAGAGAGAATTATATTGATAAAATTTTACTTATTGTTATTTACTTAAGAATTATTTTATTTTAGTAAAATATTAAAAATAAAAAGTGACTATATATATTAAAAGTTAGTTAGGCCTAATTTGGCCTCACCATGTTGTATTAAGTTATACAATATTTTAATGTATAAGGAGATTATGATGGATAAACTTATATAATATATTGTTTGCATTAAACAGCGGATAAGATCATAATGTATAGTATAAGCTTATACTATCATACTTAATATAACATACCAAACATACCTTAAAGAGAAATGAGGAAGATGATAGGCAAATAAGGATATAATTCTTTTTTTTTTTATATATATATATTAAGGGGAATGGAATTCTTGAGTCAATACTAATAAGGTCTAGTTAATTGGACCAGGGATGGAGCCATATGTGCTACTCAGCTCATTGTCTAAAAACTCATTTTTTTTCAGATAAAAACCTTTTTTTTTTACAACTCCAAATTTATTTTGTGTGATTTATGACTTTGGACTTAACGAAAATAATGCAGGGGCCTGAGCTGAGAGTTCTTCATTGAACTAAATCCCATGAGTGAAAAGCTTCGGAGTTCGCAAACATATGGGCCAGGCCTGTTTCTAATCTAACAGAAGTTAAATTAAAACACAAAAACTGTTCCGCAACAACGAAAGTTGTGTTTGTGTTCTTCGAATCCAATTGTTTTTGTACTCTGTTTGTTCCACCGACCCGGTGTAAACCACTCTAGAATCTCATCCCGTGCCCTTAGCACTCACTGCATGCCCTCGTTCTGCGGTTACCGTTTTTTAAAGAGCAACCGGCCATGGCGGATGTCGCAGTGATGAGAGAGATTGAGGCCACCGCCTCCCGCCTCGGAGTGGATCTTTCCACCCTTGATCTCGACTCTATTCGCCTCCCTCCCGACGACGACTTCGGAATCAAAAGGTACCAACTATTCCCTCTTTTCACCATCCCAGTTAAGAAATTCTTGCTGGGTAGTGGTTAATTGCCCAACTTAACTTCCTTTTGTTTATGTCTTGTTGCTACTTGGATTCCCCATGTTTAGGGCTTGGATGGTTTGGTATTGTTGTATTGAAACCTATTTTTGGGGACACTGTTTTTAATGATCATTATTATTATTATTTTTTTTTTATTTCATGAAAATGGCAGTGATGATGAAGATGTTTACCAAGAGGAGAATCTGGAGTTTGACACTGGGTTTGGAAACATTATTGTGGTGGATAATCTCCCTGTTGTTCCGAAGGAGAAGTTTGAGAAGCTTGAAGGCGTCATTCGAAAAATCTACAGCCAGATTGGCCTCATCAAGGACGATGGCCTCTGGATGCCTGTTGATCCACAAACTGAAAAGACTTTGGGTTATTGCTTTATTGAGTATAATACACCTCAGGTGCTTCCTCTTCCTCCGACCCTTCCTCTATACAACTAAAAGTGCGTGTTTCTGTGACTGTTATCCACTAAAATAATTATACTGTATTGGACAAATGACGAGTTTGGATGCTATGTTCGTATGCTTAACACCGGGTGAGGATGTACTTTCATTAATGGAGGGGAAAGGAAAGGATTGGAACAAAGTTAACCTTCCCAAACAAGAATTGATTCAAATTTTATTATCCTTGTTTGGAAATTATATTTCTATTACTATTATCTAGTAAGGTGAGCGATCAAATTGGTCCTGCGACTAGAGGTAGAGAAAGACCTTGGGAAAGTGGAAAACTATAGCGGAAACAGTTATAAGAGATTTAAATGTTAAAGGTTTAAATATAAGTATGATGTATGATAGAACGCTATGACATTGTTTGATTCATGTAGCTAACTCTTCCTAGCAAGACAAGGTTTAGTTGTTGTTGTTGTAACAATTATCCGGTAAACTAATACTCGATTGGATAAATAATGAGTATCGATGTTATGTTCATATATTTAAATGTGTTTTTTTTCTCTTTAGTAAACATTAATTAATGACACTTACTAGTGTAAGTTGCTACTGAAATCTGATAACTTTTTCTCTATTTGAGCTTTCTAAATTTTTTTTGAATGTTGGCTTCCACCAGGATGAATGCATATGCTGGCTAGTTGATAAATTCCTATTGCTTTACAATCTGCAAGATAACCTGCCTTCTCATCTCTTTTTCGTTTTGGGTGTCATTCTAGGAAGCTGAGCTTGCTAAAGAGAAGACACACGGATACAAGTTGGATCGTTCACACATCTTTTCTGTGAATATGTTTGATGACTTTGATAGGTTCATGAAGGTTCCAGATGAGTGGGCTCCACCTGAAACAACACCATACACACCCGGGGTAATAATTTGATTGGTTTTGTTCTGTTTAGGTTTGCTTACTCATTTTTTTATTGTTCTGTAACTATATTTATATGCTAAGATTAATCCAACCTGTGCTCTTTTGTGAAAGTTGTGAGACCTTTGGGGATTCTCATGACATGATATTCTGTTTCAGCTTTGCCATAAATTTCCTGCGCTTCAGGATTCCGTGAATTTATTTGCTTCTTCAATATTAAAACAGTATTCTTAACCAAACTTCTTATAAGGAGTTCTTTTAAGTTTTATGCTTTGATACTTTGCTGTGTTTCCTTTTTCTTTCTGGTCTGTTTAAGTGTTGGATTGAGAATATTTTCCTTTACAGGTATAGTGTATAAATAAGGTTCCTATGGCATTTTTCCTATTCATTTACTCGTTCAGATGCATTTTTGCCATTATAGTCCTACCATAGATATTATGGTCTAATCTGGTGGATAGCATGTTTCATCATTGTGCATATGCTTCACTAACATATGCTATGTTATAATATGTGGTCTAGAATATCCAAAGGATCTCTAACGGTACTCTTCATTCTTCAATTACTAATCACTGAAAACTATATTCATCTCTCCTTACAAGCTTTGGTATTTAATCTGTTGCAGGAAAATCTTCAACATTGGCTGACTGATGCAAAAGCTCGTGACCAGTTTGTGATTCGTGCTGGCTCTGATACTGAGGTGTTGTGGAATGATGCAAGACATTTGAAGCCTGATCCAGTTTATAAGCGTGCAGTGAGTGAAACTTTGTCCAATGTTTCATCAATATCACAGTCACACGTTTCACATACTTCATTGCTTTGTGATTATGTTTTTTACAATATTGTGGGTTTTCAAACATTATTGTGTGCAGTTTTGGACTGAAAGTTTTGTGCAATGGTCCCCAATGGGCACATACCTGGCAACCATACATAGGCAAGGAGCGGCAGTTTGGGGAGGAGCCTCAACATTCAATCGCCTCATGCGATATGCTCATCCCCAGGTTAATTTTGGCTTTTGGTTAAGCAGTTTTTGGTGTGCAGCATGTTCTCGTTACTTAAGCATTGAAGATATCAACTGCAGGTTAAACTTATTGATTTTTCACCTGGTGAGAAGTATTTGGTAACCTATAGTAGCCATGAACCAAGCAATCCTCGAGATGCAAATGTAAGAATTTGCTTCTTTTAATTTCTATTTCTTTTTCTTTCATTGTCATTATTTCTAAATCCAATTTACTCTTTAGAGGGTTGTGATAAATATATTCGATGTGAGAACTGGAAAAGTGATGAGAGATTTTAAGGGAAGTGCTGATGATTTTGCTATTGGAGGTGCTGGCAGTGTTACAGGAGTGTCATGGCCCATTTTCAGGTATTCTTTGTCTTTTATCTGCCCTAGTCTATTGTAATGATAAAAATCAATTTATTTTGTTATTATTTTTCTTATGTCATTAACTTAGTGAAAGAATAATGTTCTTTTAGATGGGGTGGAGGAAAGGATGACAAGTACTTTGCTAGACTAGGGAAAAATATGATCTCTGTCTATGAGACAGAGACATTTTCTCTTGTTGACAAGAAGTCCTTAAAGGTTGAAAGTGTAATGGATTTCAGCTGGTCACCAACTGATCCAATCCTTGCACTTTTTGTTCCTGAGTTGGGTGGTGGGAACCAGCCTGCCAGGGTAAGTGCATTTTATGAATCTTCCATTTTATGTATGGTGGAGAGCTGGTTGAGTTGTATGAAGTAAGATGTATTAATATCCTTTGTTGCCCTATTTTGTAGGTGAGTCTGGTTCAAATCCCCAGCAAAGAGGAACTCAGACAGAAGAATCTTTTCAGTGTCAGTGATTGCAAGATGTACTGGCAAAGCAATGGAGAGTACCTTGCTGTTAAGGTTGATCGTTATACAAAAACCAAGAAAAGCACATACACAGGTTTTGAGCTTTTCCGTATAAAAGAGCGAGATATACCCATTGAAGTGTTGGAGCTTGAGAATAAAAACGATAAGATCATAGCATTTGCCTGGGAGCCAAAGGGCCATAGGTTTGCTGTAATTCATGGTGATAACCCAAGGCCTGATGTCAGTTTCTACTCAATGAGGACTGCCCAAAATACTGGTCGAGTTTCAAAGCTCATTACACTAAAGGGCAAGCAGGCAAATGCCCTTTTCTGGTCTCCTGCTGGCCGCTTCATAATACTTGCAGGATTGAAAGGCTTGAACGGACAGCTGGAATTTTATAATGCGGATGAGCTTGAAACTATGGCAACAGCTGAGCATTTTATGGCAACAGACATTGAGTGGGATCCTACTGGAAGGTAAATGATATGTAGTAGAAAATATCTTCAGCTCAAATGTGTAGCCCTGTATCTTTCCCTAACACGCATGCTTCTGCAGGTATGTTGCAACCTCTGTGACTTCAGTTCATGAAATGGAAAATGGGTTCAATATATGGTCTTTTCATGGCAAGCTTCTTTATCGTATTCTGAAGGATCATTTCTTTCAGGTATTTATTCCATGAACTTGGCTTTATTTAAGCGATCTGTTTATGTTACCGAGACACAGTCATGTACGAGATCAAAGTTTTGGGTCATACATAGTAATTTTAAGTGGTTATGTAAATCACTGCTTAACAATTGGAGGTGTGCTGTGGTTTGTTTTATATGGGAAGAAGTATATGAAACCTCACTGTGCATGCTATATTTGAATTGATTCTTTTAATGACTCTTTGAGAATGCAAGTTGTGGTAGGATTAGATTATCATATTGGGATGCCTTTGGTTTGGCTTATCTCAGTTATTAGGAAGCTGTTTGGAAAATTCTCTTCTAGCAAAGTTAGAATGTCATGCAATAATAGAAGTTCTACTGAGATTGTGCAAATTCCCTGCAATAACATTTTCCTCCATGGCAGTTCTTGTGGCGGCCAAGGCCACCATCTCTCCTGAGTCCTGAGAAAGAGGAAGAGATAGCTAAGAACCTGAAGAAGTACAGCAAGAAGTATGAGGCAGAGGACCAAGATGTGTCAATGCTGTTGAGCGAGCAGGAAAGAGAGAAGAGGAAGGCATTGAAGGAAGAATGGGAGAGATGGGTGAATGAATGGAAGAAGCTGCACGAAGAAGAGAAGTTAGAGAGGCAGAAGCTGAGGGATGGAGAGGCCAGTGATGAAGAGGAAGAGGAGTATGAGGCCAAGGAGGTTGAAATTGAAGAAGTCATTGATGTCAAGGAGGAAATTGTTCCCTTGGACCAAGAGTGACTGAGTTAATCCATGAATTTAGTAGTTAAGTTATTCTTCACCGTAGTAGCTGTCTCCCTTGGGTGTCCTCCTCTGAATTCAAAACGACATCTGCTGGCTACCTTTTGTGTTCTATTTTTTCTTTGCCTCCTTAATATTCTGTTTTATTTGGAGCCTTGCCTTCTTGAGAAAGGAAGGAAAAGAACTATTTGATACCAGTGAGAATTAACAACTGATGCTGTTTTACAGCAGTGAACTCACAAGGGGGAAAAAGATAGCTCAATTTTTGATGTGGTGTTAATGACTAGGTTTTCGTTCCTGTATGAATTATGATCTGTTTGTGCTGTCCGCCGACTGTAGTACAGTTTTTCTTTATTGCTGCTATTGTGTTTTGTTTACTGGCTTTGTCCTAGTTTTGAATGGTCCTGTGCTTTTGCGGATTCCCCACTCCTGTGATTGGGCCAAGCGCGCGACTCATGAAACGAATATATCTGGATGATCAATTCGGAAACGCCAATGGAACGTAGAGATTATGGGTGGCAAAATATCCTGAATATGTTGGATTAGCCTCTCTTTTTATCTTCTTGGGGTGTTGCCCTGTTAAGGCTTTGTTTGGGTAAATAATGGTGGATGGAGTAGAGTGGAATGGAGTAAAATGGAGTAAAGTGGGATTGAATAGTTATGCCACACCTTTGCTCGAATTGTTAAAGATGGAAGGCTTTTTTACCCAAAAAAAAAAAAAAGAAAAATATTTAATTACGGATCTACATGCCTTTTGATATTATTTACCAATATGCACTAAATATAAATCGGCTAACAATGTAAAGATTTATTGCATATAAATCGGTCAACAGTGCAACGATTTACTGATGACACGTTTTACTGTGCAATCATTTCACGGGTATACGTGCAAACAGTGATATCAATAAATCGGCTAGTAGCTAGCCGATTTATGCATCACAAACGTCCAAATGCTAGCAGATTTAGAACCCCAAGCTAGCTGATTTAAGCTCGCGACCTACCTATAATACACCCTCAGATGAGCACAATGCAGAAGCAAATGTGAAGGGAAATTTTATTTTTTTTGGTAGAGTGAGTAGCTAACAAAAATGTTTCGGAGACTTTTTATGCTTGTTGTGAACACCATATTTTTGTTTTCAGTTCATTGTTATTGTTATTATTGCTATTTTTTGCTTTGTGTGCATTTGAATTCAAATTTAATTTCAATTGACCAAAAAAAAAAAAAATCAATTTAAATCCTAACTGACTTAACCCTAACTAACCCTAAAATTTCTTTGTTTTGCTCTCTATATAATAATTAACCATAAAAAAGGATAGATTGATTCACCATTCACATTGATTCACCATTCACCTCCATTATCACTACTACCATCTTCTCCTCATCAGAAACCAAATCACAGCCCTTTCATCCCCAAGCTAGCAGACATTCATTCATCATTTCCTTGATTTGCCTCAATCACCATCATCAATTTTCCATCTTTGATTCTATTTCTCATATAACAGCCACTAATTCATCATTCTTTTCTATTGAATCTATCACTACTATCATAGCCCATCACCATTATTATCATCACAACCCTCTCACCAAACCACAATCCTTTCATCATCAATCATAAGCCATCATCATTAATAAACCTCATTGCTATCATCATCCTCATCTTGGATCTTATTTTCTATCATCATTCTCATATTAGATTTTATTTTTTTATTATAGCCACAATCGTTATCAGCTTTGCATAGCCTTCAGAACCACTGCAATCAGCATCTCGACAAAGCCACCGTTATGAGAGTAATCATCCTTACCGCCACCACGGTGCTATTCTTTTTCCTCATGATTTTGTTAATTCTTTATTCCCACATTACAGTGATCAAGTAGGTGTGATCTTCTTTTTGTTTTACTTTTCTTTTTATTTTAGTTTTATTTTATTTTCTTTATTTTTTTTAAATAATTTGTCAATTAAAATTCTTTTCATAAATAAAATCAATCAACACATTTTTATTTTTGTTCTTAATTAAAATCTGTTAATACACACTAATTTTTTACAAGAACGACTTGACTTTGAGTTCCTCATTGCACCAGAGGATACGTCGGCGTAGCCAATAACTATCAAGCCAAAATTAATTTTTCTTCAAATTTTGTTCTCTTCTTTTATTATTATTTTTCCTTTCTCATTTACTCATTTATTTATTTGTATATAATTGTTACATGTTTTGGGGATAAATAAATATTATTAAATTATAAATTAATCTGCATAATAAGGTCTAAGGTAACTGTATTTATGCAGATGTATTAGGGGTGCAGTAGGATTAAGTTTTCACCCTTCCCTAATCATAATTAGACTCCCGGACTCAAATTTTTTTAAAAGATAAGTTTTGATCAAATCAAAGGTTTTCCAATTTTGGCCAGAATTAAAATTGGCGGCGACTCTATTTTTAAAATTTATTTTTTTTAAGATTAAATTTTTGTTGTTATTTTGTTATGACGCCCTCCAGGTACGTTGTAACAGTCTGGCGACTCCACTGGGGATTTTAGAGAATCAAGCCTATTAGAGTTAATTATGCAAAATAATTACAAATTTATAACATTTATTTTCTCCTTCATAACACCTTTGTTTTATTTTTGTAAATAATTGTCTATTTTATCTGTAAATATTTATCATTCAAACCTTATGGTAGTGGACTTTTTTTTAACATTATTTTTATTTTTTTTAATATATTCTTTGGACTTTATTATGTAGTTTTAGGGCCTTCAATTTCTATGCTCCTCATACATAATGCACAATCACTTATCTCACACATATTTTTGGGCTCTACACCCGGGCCTTTGAAATCTATAGGGCTAGAAGGGGTTTTGACGTTGTTATTGTGAGGCTTATGTTTGCCTGATAGTCGTTGATTCTTCCGCTCAGATTATTACCAAATATGCAACCCACCATATTGTGACGTATGTCCCTGTGGTTGGGCTCGTAGAGTTGGGTCCTTATCTCATCAATAAGGGTAATCTAGGGACCTTGACTTTTAGGTACATAGATCCAACCCAAAAAATCACGCACTAATAGATTATGCCTAGCATTATTCAAATTAGGGTCTTAGCCGTAGAAGTACTCAATCATTGGGTCCCATCCTATTAGGACACAAAGGAACATCCTTCTTTCTTTTCTCCATCTCACATATTATACACCCATTTCAAACATACATGCATACATGTAACATAAACTTTCATTTAGCATACATTTACTTTCCTTCATCATAAAAAAATAAAATCATTTTCATGCATTCATTTTCATTCAAGCATAGTCCACATTCATCATAAAAAAAAAACAACATTTCACACGCATTTTCATGCATTCAGAATATATAGCATGCATTCATACATCACTCATTCATGCATACATCATATTGATATCATTCATACAAAAAAAATGGGTCATTTGACATTCATTTTCATGCATAATTCATCTTTATTACTAATTCATTCATTTATCGCTTCCATATGTATATATATATATATCTGTGTGTGTGTGTGTGTGTGTGTGTGCGTGTTCATGCATTCAGAAAATATAGCATACATTCATTCATGCACTTTCTCTCACCCATAGCCCACATTCATAAAAAATTCATGCACACATAGTTCACATCCATAGAAAGAATTTGTCATACATTCGTGCATATATTTCCTTAGAGGAATAGATCAAGTCCATAAAAAATATCATGCATTGATGCACACATCATCTTTCTCATCCATAGTTCATATTAAAAAAAAATCATTCATCCCATACATTCATGACATAACATATATCCATAAGTAAAACAAAAAAAAATCCAATTGACATGAATCTTTTTTTTAAAATATTTGGCATAAACTCATAACATGACATTTTCTCTTTTTTAATTTTTTTTTTGTTTTCATCATTTCTTATGGTTAATTTATTTTCTTTCCAAAATACAATTCAAAAGTTTGCTATCTCTAAGCATTGCTCTTACTCAGAAAACTTTGTTTGATTTTATCAAAAGGAAGAACAAAAAAAAAAAGAGTCATGGCTATTGAAAGAAAAAATCTGAGCCAAGAGATTGACAATCTGAAGACCATGATGCTTGAACAGGGGGTCATGTTTAAAGAAGCTCTTGAGATTATAAAGAAATCCAAGGAATGTGCTGGGAATAACAATGATGATGCAAACAATAGCAAGGCAATCCAACATAATGACAAGGGGAGCAGATGCAAGATCACAAGAGAGATGAAGCGATTGAAGCTTAGGGAAGAATTGGGAGAAAGTATGTAGGAGCAGTTTCGAATGTTGCGAGGGCCTAATCCCTATGGCCCTATGAGCATCAATGACCTATGCCTGACTCCAAATGTCACCATTCCCAAGGATTTCAAGATGCTTGAATTAATCAAATTTGATGGTAGCACTAATCCTATCATGCACCTCCGAATGTACTGCACCAAAATGGGAATGTGGTATAAAGATGAGAATTTCCTAATTAGCTTCTTTCTTGAAAGTTTGGACGGGACTACATGGGAGTGGTACATGCAGATGGATCAAACACAAATTAGATGTTGGGAGGACTTGGCTCAAGCTTTCGCCAATCAGTACAAGTTCAATTTGAATGTCGCACTTACTAGGGATCAACTAAAAGGGTAGAGAAAGAAAGAGAATGAGACGTTCAAAGACTATGCCTAAACGTGGAGAACTATGGCTGCTAAAGTTGTTCCACCAATGTTAGAGCAAGAGAAGTGCTCTTGTTTCATTCACACACTAGAGGGTCTATTCTTCAAGAATATGTTGGGGATCCATGTCAAGGAATTCGTGGACTTGGTGGAAGTCGGAGAAAGAATTGAAGTAAATATCCAAGAATGAAAGGTGGAGTTAATAGAAGATGAGTCAAGTAAGCCACAATCCAAGCAAGGGTTGTTGTGTAAGAGGAAAGAAGACACAATAAACTTCATACAACCACAACAGCCGTCCCAATCCTACAAGCCCATTTTCCTCGCCTTTTTCATCCCCCATAGACTACCCACCTCAACCGTATCAAGCCAATCACATCTCCTCCTTTCAACTACATTCACCCTTCAAAGCCATACCTTACCAGAACATACCTCCAAATTACCAAGCAATCCCTTTCAACACAACCAACCCTAGGCCATCAACAAGCAAACGACCTTTGTTTGACTTCAATATGAGCAACTTTGAATTGTTTAAAAGCTTGTGTGAAGCAAACCTCCTCACTCCTTCCCCTGCGAAGGTTACAGTACCACCATATCCCGGCTGGTACAATTCAAATCATGTGTGAATATCATTTTAATAGCCGTGGGCACTCGATCGAGTATTGTAATGGTTTCAAAGATGTTGTATGGCATCTACTTGATGTAAAGGCTATTGAAATGCTAGGGGCAAGGAAAGAAAAGAATCACATTGGAAGTGGTGGTGCTTGAATATATTGTTGAACATGGTTGGAGCTTTACTAGTCTTTTTTTTTAGTTTGCTTATGTCTTGAAATTTGTTTATGATTATGTGTAGTTCTTTTTTTAGTCATTATATCATTTGTTTCCTTTCTTATCACTGTTGTTCCTTCGCCTCATTCTTTTTTTTCTTTCATTTCTTTAAGACCGAGAAGACCCATTAACTGATTCTTGTGTTTCGATGAGCTTGAATGATCATGATCATGATGAAGATCCTAAACTACACAAGTGATTTGGTCAGATGTTGAATCTTGTTTTAGAAAAAAAAAATGACAAATCAAAATGTCACCATCAACTAAGGAAATCATTCAGCATGAACTCGAATGTTTTAGTTGAATGACTTAGTCTTAAAGTGTCATACCAAGTAGACAACCCAGGTAAAAATTTGCGCAAGACACTTAGTCAAGGTGCACATTGTGAGAAAATAAAGAAAATGCTCGTTGGACTGGAAATTAAGAAAAATAAAAATATTCCAGGAAAAAGTTAGAGTAAAAAAAAAAAAAAAGCAAAGAAGGAGAAAGAGCTCGCTAGATTGAAGTCTAAAAAAAAAAAAAGAAGAAATGATGATCTAGGCAAAAGTTAGAGCAAGAAGTACCCATTAGGTTGAAAACCCGACAGGGCGACCTAAAAAAATGCATCAGCTGGGAAAGTCTATAATCAAGGACTTTTAAAAAGAGGCTCCAACTGGGGCAATTTGATTTGGAAATGAATAATTGATAAAGAAGCATTCGACAGAAGACAAGGAGACATCTTTCACATATAAACTTGTTGGTTGTGTAGTGAAGGGTTGCAATCTTGGTCATGACTTTAAGCTCAACGTAACCAGGTTACCAATGAAATGGGTTTATCGATTAGATCTACAACTTTTTTTCAATCTTTCATACCTCGCTCTTACTATTCTCATCCCTTTTCATAAAAAAAATGTGTTCTTTCAAGGAATGCATTTTGCTTTCAACATCCTTTTTTGGAATCACGCATAATCATACAAAGTCAAGAGACATTGAAAAGTAAAAAAAAAAAATAAAAAGAAGAAAAAAGAAGCCCGCTAGATTGAAAACCTGAAAAGGTGGTCTAGGCAACAGTTAGGGCAAACAAAAAGAAAAAGCCTGCTAGATCGAAAACCTGAAAAGGCGGTCTAGGCAAAAGTTAGGGCAAACAAGAGGAAAAGGCTTGCTATATCAAATATAAAAAATGACGATCTACGCAAAAGTTAGAGTAGAATCAAGTCAGACTCCGACACAAGACAGGGACAAGAGCAGAAACTAAAATCTAAGTAGTCTGGAAAAGAAAGATAAAGTTAATCGCAATGAGTTTTTGAACAAAATGGCTCATTTGGAATCAAACTAAGGTTTTCCAAGAAAAGCGATGCTTGGATATGGCAAACTAAGGCAATTGTTTTTCTTTTTCCTAAAGTATGTCATCATCATTCGTTAAAAAAAAAAAAAGAAAAAATGAGGCAATTTGCTTTCTCTCTCTCTATCACTCTCTTTTTGTGAAATTTTTGCATCATTAAACCATCTAAGTTTCATCATCATCATATCATTCATCATATGCCAAGTTTTTTAATCATCAAATCATCTAGGACATGCATCATACTCATACCATCAATATTTTCATACCCTAAACTGGGGCAATTTTTGTTTCTCTCTCTTTGGATTTATCTATAACATTAGAGCATTCATATTTTCAATCACTAGATCACCTAGGACATTCATCATTTTCATACCCACAACTGGGGAAAAAAAAAAAAAACTTTGTGTGGAGTTATTTCATCATTTTAAGGCATTCATCATTTACACTATTAAATCACCTAGGCATAATGGTCATAGTCATTCCATTATTCATCATATCATTATCGCATCATTCAACAATCCCTAGACATTTAATTTTCTATGTCATGAACTATTGCACTTTTATACGTATCATATACCATAAGGAGTCATCACATATCTCATCATGCATAGATAATTCATTTTCATCAATCATGGCATTTTCTACAAGTCATTTTCTTCTCTCAACATCGCATGGCATTTATTCTCACATACTTTCATCACAACAGCCATTTCATTTTGTATACTTTTCATTCTCAATTATTTATTTTTCTATCTCGATCCCAATCATTTAATTTTCTTTCATGATCCCAATCATTTACTTTCCAATCTCGATCCCGATCATTTAATTTTCTATCTTGATCCTAATCATTTATTTTTCTGTCACGATCTCAATCATTTACTTTTCAGTCTCAATCCCAATCATTTACTTTCTAGTTTCGATCTTGATCATTTACTTTTCTTTTTCAATCCCAATCATTTACTTTCCAGTCTCGATCCCGATCATTTATTTTTCAGTCTCGATCCCAATTATTTACTTCTCAGCACTTATCACATCATTTACTTTCACATACTTTCAGCGCTGTCAATTTACTTTCACATACTTTCAGCACTGTCAATTTATTTTCACATAATTTCAGCACTATTAGGCATTTACTTTCACATATTTTCAATACTTTCAAACATTTAATTTCACATACTTTCAGCATTGCCTAGTCAATTTACTTTCACATACTTTCAGCACTGTCAATTTAATTTCACATACTTTTAGCACTGTCAAGCATTTAATTTCACATATTTTCAGCATTGTCAATTTACTTTCACATACTTTCAACACTATCAGACATTTAATTTCACATACTTTCAGCACTATCAAGTCTTTACTTTCACATACTTTCAGCATTATCAATCATTTACTTTTACATACTTTCCACACTATCAATTTTACTTTCATATACTTTCAGCATTGTCAATTTTACTTTAACATATTTTCAGCACTGTCAAGCATTTAATTTCACATACTTTCAGCATTGTCTTTTACTTTCACATACTTTTAGCACCGTAAATAATTCACTTTCACATACTTTCAGCATTATTAATCATTTACTTTCACATACTTTCAGTACTGTTAATTTTATTTTCACATACTTTCAGCACTGTCAATTTTACTTTCACATATTTTTAGCACTGTCAAGCATTTAATTTCATATACTTTCAGCACTGTCAATTTACTTTCACATATTTTCAGCACTGTCAAGCATTTACTTTCACATACTTTCAGTACTATCAATTTACTTTCACATATTTTTAGCACTGTCAATTTTTTTTTACATACTTTCAGCACTATCAGACATTTACTTTCAAATACTTTCAGCACTGCCAAGTCTTTACTTTCACATACTTTCAGCACTGTTGGTTTTTACTATCACATACTTTTGACATTGTCAATTTACTTTCATATACTTTTAGCACTATCATGTGTTTGATTTTCACTTATTTTTATGCATTCACTTTTTACACACTTTCACTTTCCACATGCATTTAACTTTAGGTTGAAACAAAAATATGTGTTCATATCTTTACTAGTTTCTTACAACGAAAATATCAAAAACTATTGTTTTTATATTATCTGAGTAAAAAGCAAGAAAAGAGGGGCAAATGTGAACATTATATTTTTGTTTTCAATTTATTATTATTATTATTATTGCTATTTTTTGTTTTGTGTGCATTTGAATTCAAATTTAATTTCAGTTGACTAAAAAAAAAATCAATTTAAATCCTAACTGACTTAACCCTAACTAACCCCAAAATCTCTCTGCTTTGCTCTCTATATAATAATTAACAAAAAAAAAAAGAAGATAAATTGATTCACCATTCACATTGATTCTCCATTCACCTCCATTATCACTACTACCGTCTTCTCCTCATCATAAACCAAATCACAGCCCTTTCATCCCCAAGCTAGCAGACATTCATTCATTATTTCCTTGATTTGCCTCCATCACCACCATCAAATTTCCATCTTTGATTCTATTTCTCATATAACAGCCACTAATTCATCATTCTTTTCTATTGAATCTATCACCACTATCATAGCCCATCATCATTATTATCATCACAACCCTCTCACCAAACCACAATCCTTTCATCATCAATCATAAGCCATCATCATCAATAAACCTCATTGCTATCATCTTCCTCATCTTGGATCTTATTTTCTATCATCATTCTCATCTCAGATCTTATTTTCTATCATCATTCTCATCTCAGATCTTTTTTATTTTTTATTATAGCCACAATTTTATTTTTTATTATAGCCACAATCATTATCAGCTTTGTATAGCTTTTAGAGCCACTGCAATCAGCATATCGACAAAGCCAAAATTATGAGAGTAATCATCTTTATCGCCACCACGGTGCCATTTTTTTTCCTCATGATTTTGTTTATTCTTTATTCCCACATTATAGTGATCAAGTAGGTGTGATCTTCTTTTTGTTTTACTTTTCTTTTTATTTTTATTTTATTTTATTTTCTTTATTTTTTTTAAATAATTTGTCAATTAAAATTCTTTTCATAAATAAAATCAATCAACACATTTTTATTTTTGTTTCTTGATTAAAATCCATTAATACACACTACTTTTCTACAAGAACGACGTGGCTTTGAGTTTCTCATTGCACTAGAGGATACGTTGGCGTAGCCAACAACTATCAAGCCAAAATTAATTTTTCTTCAAATTTTGTTCTCTTCTTTTATTTTATTTTCCTTTCTCATTTACTCATTTATTTATTTGTATATAATTGTTACATGTTTTGGGGATAAATAAATATTATTAAATTATAAATTAATTTGCATAATAAGCTCTAAGGTGTATTAGGGGTGCAGTGGGATTAAGTTTTCACCCTTTCCTTATCATAATTAGACTCCCGGATTCAAATCTTTTTAAGAGATCAGTTTTGATCAAATAAAAGGTTTTCCAATTTTGGCTAGAATTAAAATTGGTGGCGACTCCATTTTTTAAATTTGTTTCTTTTTAAGATTAAATTTTTTTTGTCATTTTGTTATGACACCCTCCAGGTACGTTGTAACACTTGTTCATTACAATTGTGAGATAATTCAAAACTTTCAAGATGGAGTGCAGTTTTGCTGTCAAAATCCACCACTTATCAGTGTTCGTTCATCTATGACGCTTTCTGAGCTTCATGCCAAAATTTTTCACAAATTGCAAGTAAGGAGAAAGGAAATAATTCAAATGGTGTATCGTTTACCTATGTTGATTGGTCAAGGTGCAGTTCGATATAGGAGTTGCAACATTGAAAGTGATGATGATTTGAGGATGATGTTTGATTGTCATAATCAATTTTAGGAACTTCATGTTATGGAGGTATTTGTAGCTTTAGGAGAGTTGCAGATAAGCTCTGATGGGAACACTCCTGTTCAAGCATTTGATGAATTATCTTTAGCTCAACCTTCCCAAATTATTTACATGCTGAGTCCAGTGGTCTATGAAAATCGGGAAGAAGTAAATGCAGATAATGTGATGAGTGGGCCAACATTAAGAGAATTGGCCGCCGAGGTTGGTAGAGAGGTTCAACTTGATGGTCCAATTGCTGGGTATGAGCCTTACAATGAGGTGGTTTCTGAAGAGGAGCCGAATGACGGTAACATTTTCTTTTCAGTATTACTTGTTAATTATTCTTTTGGAACTTATGTGATTAAGTTTTTAAGATGGTCTAAGGTCTGAATTTTTTTATTAATTCCTTGTAAAATAGTTAGTACTCACTTCCATTATCATCTGTGAATTATTTTATTGTATTCTATAATTTTTTGTTGGCATGGTAATATTTAATATTGTGTAAATTGTTAGCTATGAGTAGATGATTTTTTTTTTTTTGTATTTCATTGGTTAATAAAATAATTTAAATTCTTATTTAGTATTATTGATTAGTTATTTACATACAAAATTTATGATATTTTGATTATACTTGGAACTCGTCAGTGCCGGATGATGATAATGATGAGATAATACCTACTACCCAGAGTCAGCCCCTGACACAGTCTCTTGTGCATTAGGAAAGTCAACGGATTGACCAATATTCAAGTTTGAATATGGAAGCAACCCAAGTAACAATGGAAAGAGGGTTAATGGGCATTTTTCGGTAGGGGGATATTGTGCAATTATCTGGGGAGTAACCTTTGCAGGAAGGCCAACAATTCCCTAATAAGGAGTCTGTACTACTTGCAGTTAAAAACTATAGAATCTGAAGGGGAGTTGAGTACAAGGTCCACGAGTCAAACCAAACACAATATCAAGGAAAATGCAAGCATTATGGGAGTGGGTGTAATTGGAGCATCCGTGTGACTTATTGAAGAAAGAAAGGAATTTGGGAGGTGAGAAAGTATAATGGAGAATACACTTGTTTGGCTAGGGGAGTTTCACAACGCACCCCCACTTGGATATTGATGTCATCACTTCTTGCATTTTTTCTATTGTTGAAACTGACCCGACTGTTCCTATTAGAGTGTTGCAAGCTTTGGTGCATGAGAAGTATGGATTTACTGTTTCGTACAGGAGAGCATGGCTGGCAAAATAAAAAGCCATTGGTCGAATTTACGGAGATTGAGAAGAGTCTTACAGTGAGCTTCCAAATTGGTTACTTGGATTGCACATATTTATGCTAGGTACTCTTATAAACTATTTTGTTTTACCACATATTTTTTTTTTCCCATTGTAGTGAATTCAATAATTTTTTATTCCATTCTAATGTATGTTAGGTATGATATTTGAATTATCAACGCAACCTTATTATGTGGGAGATTTGGTTGTCCGTTCTTCTGTGATATTCCATCGTCTGTTTTAGACGTTTCCTCCATGTGTTTAGGCTTTTAAATACTGCAAGCATTTTGTTTCAATCGACGGGACACATTTATATGGAAAATATGGAGGTCCACTCCTCATGGAAATTGCACAAGATGGTAATTCAAACATTTTACCTATTGCATTTGCTGTGGTTGAAAGGGAGACGAAAGAAGCTTGGTCATTTTTCTTAAACAATCTTCGATGGCATGTGACACCACAGGAGGGAATTCTGATAATTTTTTATAGGCATGCTGCTATTAAGGCGGCTTTAGATGCGGAAGGTAGTGGGTGGCATCCTCCATATACCTATCATGCTTACTGTATTTGACACATTGCTTCTAACTTTGCACTTGAATTTAAGAACAAAGATGCAAAGAGAGCACTAATCAATGCAGCATATGCGAAGACACAGGCAGAGTTTGATCACTATTATGGGTTATTAGAGAGTTTCCACCCAGAATTTGCTGAATGGATAAATAGAATTCCCATAGAAAAGTGGACACAGCACCAGGATGAAGGCCGAAGGTATGGTCACATGACAACTAATCTGTCAGAGTGTATTAATGTTGTTTTAAAGGGAGTCCGCAATCTTCCAATAACTGCCTTAGTGAAGGCCACTTATTACCGTCTTGCAGCGCTCTTTTTCCGAAAATGGCAGCAGATCAAGGCGCAAATTGCAGCTGGTGCAAGGTACTCAGAAGCCCTATTACGAGTGATTGACATCAATAGGCAAGGGACGGGTACTATGTTTGTAACTAATTTTTCAAGATCAAATCAATCATTTGTTGTACAAGAGGCTCAATTTGTTGGGAGTTCCAGTCAGGGAACGTACAGAGTGAGACTAAGTGAGCATTGGTGCGACTGCAGGTATTTTCAAGCCTTTCATTATCCATGTCATCATGTATTGGTAGCATGCGGATATCCAGAGGTTCTCTTGGATTGGACTTCTTTTCTTGATGATGTGTATAGCTTGGACAATGTTTTCAATGTCTACAGGATGGAGTTTGAACCCGTTCGAATGAAACTTTTTGGCCACAGTACACCGGTCCTCGCCTTCGCCCCAATCCCGATCTTAGACGAGCAAAAGAGGGCTGACCAGTTTCAACTAGAATTCGCAATGAAATGGATGAGGTGGAGTCCGAACATGGAAAACGGTGTGGTCTATGCAGGCAGGCAGGTCATAGCAGGCACTGATGCCCTCATGTTTTAGGTTCCACCTCGAGCCAAGCAGGACGATCCCAGTAGTTTTTATTTATTGTCACCTGTCATTTGTATTTCATAGGAGCGTATTTACAGTTTACCAGTATTTATATTTTAGTTTGGTTTATTTACTATTATGTTTCAATTATATTTATGACCATTACTGACATGATGTGAGACACCAGTAATAACTAATTTGATCCAACTAACACAAGTTTGCCAAGTGTCATGTTAACATCAAACTGACAAGTTTACAAAATAATAATAATAATAATAATAATAATAATAATAATACTAATAATTTACACAATATAAATGTCCTCGCTATCTTAGTATGTTAGGCTTGCTGCAAAGAGGTTGTGCATTATACCTGCACAAGTTAAAAAAATAGGTTTAACTTAAGAATTCAAATAATAAGAAAAGATGGGGATTTTAATCACAAATAAAATAAAAGTCATTTGCATACATGTATACCTCATGATGTCGAGGACTAGCGGTCCTGCCTACATTGAATAGGATCTCCAATGTGCCCTCCAGTGTAACATCGAATAGGACGGATCTTGCGTACTGGCCTAGTGGGTCGACTGGTGTTTGGATGCTGATTCGTGTGCTACTCATCCTCATGCACATCCTTATCCTGCTGATCCTCGGCTTGCTGATCCTGCACAAGCTCCCCCGGGTGTATGTGGGCTAAGGGTGGAGTGCTGCTTAAGATGACAAAAGTCGGAATAGATGAGGCCACATGAATCAAAGGACTGCCTTGCAGTGGAGACATCGAAGGTTGTCTTGGAGGTGTAACATTTAAGTCAAATTCATTAGTCATGGAGGGAGCAGACTCCCCTGTCATATGGGGAAGCGTGAAACCAATAGAAGGCTGATCAGGGGAGAGTCCCAAGGCATGGTAAATAGCATCAATGTCTGCATAGGTCAACTCACATCTAGGGTCAACATGATCATGTGGGTGCGGAACTGGCTGTGAGCTAGACTCACCAATGTGAAGCTGTGGCTGGAAGACCGGGTGAAAATCATATGAAATATGACTGTTACCCTCACCCATATAGGAAGTGCTGCCACCATACTCAGGCTGAGTGTTGTCCCAACCCGGATGATGTCCACTATCCACATCAACCCCACCAGCATGACCAACCCTGCCACCATCACCGCCTCCGCCTCCATCACCCCCATCACTATCATCACCATTATGACCTCCATCACCAAAATCGCCATCATCTGAAATATCCACTTGTGGCTGGGCATGTCTAACTCTAGTCCCTACACGAGCTTGTCTCTCGAGTCGTTGCCTATCAGGAATATGATTGGGCAAGGGAGGAACCAACACTATCGGCACATGCACGGGTGCATCGGTGGGCAAATATGTCTGTGCTAGGATGCCGGGGGTCAAGCTCCTATGTGCGACTTCACAATACCATGCAAAGTACTCATGTGATGGAACTTGAACTGAGTCGGGCCACCGCTAGATCGCCAAACATCTCTGGTGTCGTATCCCCCACAAATTGTACCAAATACCGTAATGATTAGGCCACCAACGTGCCTGTCCACGAGCATCCTTACCGATCAAGCCATCAATGTCTAATGGCTCGATCGGTATGGGCTGCTGTACACCTAACTGTCTCAGTACACGATTGACCTGGTGTCGCTCAACTATGGGGAAGTAAAGAAGGGAAGTCACAGATGCCCAAGTACATGACTCCTCATAAACCCAATCTGGTGTCACGTGTAGAACCTCCTGATTGTCATATGGAGTCCATATGAACTGTAAGAGTAGAAAATCCTAGTCATTACTTGCCTCAAGCAATAATTTGTAACATGTACATAATTGACATGAAACCCAATAAACTTACATCATCATAGGTCAATAGGTCAATGCGCATCCGAAACATCTGTACTCGTGTCTCTGCACCGTCCGAGGGACACCTACATCTGCGCCACCTGAAAATATTTACATTTAGTCGTTGTTACTTGCTTTGGTTAAATAAGATATAAAAATTAATAAAATAAAAAACAAAGTAAGGACCAAAATCACAAGTAAAATAGGCATACCTCTTGGTCAGTGGAAAAGAAATACCAGCATCTACAATGGGCATCAGATTTGGCACCCTATACCAAATCCAAGACTATAAAAGGTTCAGATATCCAGCGAGATCTGTGGTGTGCATGCCACTTGCCAGGCTCAATCCTCGGTATAGTGCGCACAGCACAGTTGAACCCCAACTAAGTCTGCCACAATATGCAAAGTCCTCCACCAATTGTAGATATCTCGCATGTACCCTAGCTGATGACTTATCAAGAAGTAACACCCCTCCAATCAGCATCAAAATATATGCTAGTGCTGCCTGCATGATCCGAGCATTAGTCTCCTGTGGACCTAATTGATACACCGTATTCCTAAGCCACGACATGGAAAGGTTATTCTTATAACGCCTCCAGTAATCCTCCGATGGCACAGTCCCAAGTATGCGCTCGCAAATGACCTATATATCCTCTCCAATATGGTCTACCCATCGCCCCGTGCAGCCGCTAATGAGGTCACCATCAACTCTAAGCCTAAGCTAGAGGGAAACATCCTGTAATGTGATGGTACACTCTCCCCCAGGCAAGTGGAATGTATGTGTCTTAGGTCGCCATCGCTCCACAAAGGCTGAAAGCAACGCGTTATCGTACTCATAAAAGGGAATATGTGCAGCATGCCAAAACCCAGCTTGAATCAGGTAAGGCTCAATACGCGGATCTAACTGAACACACGTAAAATCAGATCGACCACGTAATACTCGACTAATATGCACAAAAGAAATAAATGTTTTTAAATTTAGTTTACAATAAACTATACTATAAACAAAAATCAAATTTATAAATTCATTTAAGCCTTAATTTTTGTCAGAAAAATAAATTATTAGAAAATTTCTAACCTTAAACTACACCAAACTAAACTTACAAATTATTATTGAACTTGTACAAAATTTAAATAAAGATAGCTGAGCCAAACTAAAGTCATATTACTAAAATATTATCAACATTAATTATTCATAAATAAAATATATTATAATCTCAAATTTTAATAAATTATTATAGACCTTATTTAACCAATAGCCAACCTAAATTAAACTAAACTTAAAGACTGAAATAAATATGAATAAATATAAATAAATAAACCAAAAATTATTAATCTCTTGGCAATCTCAAACCTTTAAATAAACATAAATAAATCCACCATATTCAAATAAAAAAATACACTATAACTACCAGCAATAAGAATATCTACGATAAATTTTACCAAAATTTGGCCGAACTAATCTAATCTAATAAAAGAAAAAAAAAAGGCAAATGCTGGGAGTGGAATCTTTGAAGATTTCTTGTCCACGTAGTTACAACCTGAGTTGATGTTCTACCATATGCAGTTAAACTGTTAAATAAGTCCATTAATAAAAAAATATCCTATAACTACATAAATTAAAACAAGTGAATTATATTTTCAAATAAAAAACTTCACTATTTCAAGTTATTAGTTTTTACAACTACCTACAACTACATAAATTACAATAAATCCACTATACTATTTAAACAAAAAAATACACTGCACACCTAAAAAAAATACATTACTTAAATAAATATAGTACACTATGTAAAAGTAATTTAACTGAAAACTTATTGGAAAAAAAATACCTGAACATTTAGATTTGCAGAGATATGCCCACATGGATCTCGGCGATATAAATTATTTTCTCCCATGTTTTTTATACTACTTTCGTTCCACTCTCTTGTCAAATTTACAAAAATTAACAAAAATATACTGTCATAAGGGAGCCCCACTAGCGTTGCTCTCTCTTGCCAAATAAAAAAAAAATAACACAAAGATGATGATGAGAAACGGCCAGCCCCACCACCAATCCACTCTCTCTTTGTTACCAAATTTGAAGAAAAAACAAAAAGCTAAGAAACGGCCAGCCCTACTTGTGAAAAGGACTGCTTATATAGTGGAGATTAATAAATCGTTTGACTGTATACTAGCTCTCTAAATCGGCCTGCAGTGTACCATATCTCTAAATCGGCTCGCTACTAGCCGTTTGATGAGCATTAATTCCACTCAGTATCAGCCGATCTATGGCCTGCATTTTCTGCACAAATTCTGCATTGCGTCAGTTCAGTCTGCACCGTGTCAGTGGAGTCTCTTTTTTTTCGGTGGAGAGTTAAACGTTTTATCAAATAATTCGTTCCACAGAGAGCCGATTTAGATGAATAGATCTCTCCACAGTCCGCCGTTTTATTATAACTCAAATATTGGTGTATATTGGTAAATAATATCAAAAGGAATGTAGATCCGTAATTAAATATTTTTCTTTTTTTTTTTGGTAAAAAAGCCAAGATGGAATGGAATATAATTAGCACTCCATTGTTTGAATAATAAAATGAAAAGGAATGAAATCAAAATAATTATAATTTATTCTTCCATAATTATCCTTATGATAAATATGCTATAATTTAGTTGTTTTAACATGAAAAATAATACTATAATCACTATTTGCTGTGTTAATTATGAAAGTTAACTTTTCTATTCATTATTTAAAATTTTTTCTGTTTATACCACAAGGATATGAAGATAGTAATGAAAAACTACAAATAAAATATATTAACTTGGAAAATACGAGAGCACAAATGAGGAAGCAGTGGTGGTTACAGAAAAAAAAGAATAGAGTTCTGCACAATACGTGAGCAACCACATGACATTCTTATGCCGAACTCATCCAATAGCGTTCTGGTAGATGAGGATGACATTGTAAGCCAACAGAGCAGTGGAGGAGGCATGGTGGAGCGTGGCGTACATGGCCATTTGTGGTCGAGAGCTGAGTGGAGGTTTTGTGAGGAGGGAGTGAAGCTATGAAGAACAATGGCTGGAAGCACACATCAGAAAGAGTAAGAGGGTGAAAGGGATAGAGTAGTAATTGCATTAAAAAAAAATAGCTGAAGGGAATGGTTCCATCACAGACACCCCAAATTGGAGGGGAAGCTAGATGAGGGGAATTGATGGGATTGGATGGAATTGGTTCCATTGCCTTCCATCCATTGCATTCGAGTAATTTGTATCCAAACAATTACACTTTACATGAGGTTTATTGTGATCAAGTTAAAGATGGATTGCCTTATCTTATTTATGATGGATGAATCTTACTATTTTAGGGAATAAGATTGAGTCTAGGTATAAGTTTTGAAGATGACAACTTATCTACAGAGATTATGCATTGAATACAAGGGTACAAGCTTATTAATTTCTTATATATATATATATGAAATTAATAAAGATAACTAAAGTACAATTTATTAACAAAAATACATTAAATATATAAAAAATTAAAAAATATTATATACAATATATGTTTGTGTTGGGTTATTGCGTCAACGAGTTGAAATTTATGGAATTCGATATTCAAATCGATTATTATTGGGTTTAATTTGTTTTTACTTGATGACTCAAATCAATCTAAATCGGTGTAATTGGTTTGGTTTAGGTTGGTCGGGTCGAGTTGGGCTGATCTACTTACACCCTTGCTTAAACAAAGCAAATGCTTCATTGCAATGTATATCAATTATTTTGCCAAGATATAAATATTAAACTCTAATTATTTGTGCAATACTTATGCCAATTTTTTTTCTTAACACTACAGTTAGCACCTTTAACAAATATGTTCATAAATCGTTAAGTAATTTTATTTCATATGATCCGTGCATAGCATGGGTTTTTGACTAGCTCTAAGACAATAAGATGTAATAAGCCCTCTATTTCTATTTTTTTGTTCTCAATAATATTTTGGGAATTTTAAGTTAAAATTTATTAAAATAATTCTGTGAGGTCAACCCGCTAACCCACCATGTGGATTAATACATACGACCTATATTAATAAAAAGGGCTGGCCTGCTCCACCATGTTTTTGGGCTGACTCGTGATGGGTCATGGTGGGGGTGATGTGGAGCGGGCTAGCCCATTTACCAACCCTAGTGGAGATTACAGTTGTTATGGTAACTGTTAATTTCTTTTAAGTTTCTAAAATATTGGAGTAAATAATATTTTTGTCCTAATATTTTCAATTTGATATCAATTTGGTCCTAACAGAATTTTTATATTAATTTAGTCATAACATTGTTTAATTTTGACATCAATTTAGTCATTTTTTAGATTTTCACTTTGATAAAATAATTAAATTGATTTTAAAATAAAAATATTAGGAATAAATTGATATAAAAAATATTAAGACTACATTAATGTAAATTTTTTTTTATCAGGATTAAATTAATGTAAAAAGTTTTGGTACAATCAAATTGATGTCAAATTGAACATATTATGGCTAAAAAGATTATTTACTCTATTAAGAGTAACGTGACAGTAAAAAAAACTGTTAGTATTTTTTTTTTTTTGGTTGGTAGAGAAACTGTTATAGTTTTAGTAGAAAATGAAGTGATTACCAGATAAAGCAAAATAGTATCATTTAAGTTAGTGGATGAATGGTAAGCAACTTGATCATTTATCAGGATGAGGATAGAAGTTTGAATGTTGAAAATCGCATTTGTTAGGAAATGAAATATTACCGTAAATGATTTATCTCTAGAGTTAGAGAGTAATATTTCCCACAATTGAGTCTCCAGATTCGCGGCACTAATCAGAATTGAGTCTCCAGTACTACTTTTTCATATCCTGAGTAAACCTGCGGGCGGTAGCTTTGATTATGTAGACATTCAAATATTAATAGTTGTCAGACAAAAAAAAATGTCTAGTTGTTTTACTTTTGTCATCAATAGTTGTTCTACGGCAAAAATAAAAGTGGAAAAGGGAATGTACTAATGGAATCAGATTGGCTAAACCTTCTTCACCAACCATGTTATACATTATAGTTGGCTGTAAATTATGCGAAATGACATGTAATCCAAATAAAATTTCTTTCTGAGGCATTAATTTTCAACTACCAGTGGCGATTGGCCATTCCCTGATCTTGATCCCGCAAATGCGTAGGCACTAAATTGGAGACAAACAAATGAAGAATAAACTTATTCTTATTAATAGGCCATATGATACACCCCCCCGCTTTCAGAATATCTCTTTAGATAAAATCATCTTTTTTTAAATATGTATCAATTTCATATTTCAATAAAGTAGATCGTTAGTATAACCATTGGTCCATAATTAATGACTATAAAGGTATATTAATTTATACATTATTATTTTATATATGAATATTCTAGTATCATATTATTTATAATTTTTCTTAATATATGTGTTTCTCCAAATTTAATAAATATTTTACAAGGAAAGGAGTAACTAAACTCTCCATGCATTTTTTTGCATTATTTTATAACTAGTATTCTACTCATAAGAAAATGTTTTTAGTACATTAAAAAAGTGAACGTATCTTGCCACAATTCTATCACCAAACTCAGCATCTTGCTCTCCACTAATTCTACTCACAGAAAGGAGCGCTTACAAAGAAAAGTAATATTCTGATCAATACGACAACGGACTGAGAATAAAATAGTGCAAATCGTCGTCATGCCATAATCGGAGCATATCTCAATGTGATCGCTAGATGGCTACAATTTACGCAACTCAGAAAGGCATGTTTCATTGCTGTTTTATTCCCAAAATTAACAACCTTTGTTTACACATGGTTGTCCTATAATCCCACTCCGTCAGAATTGAACAGCGGCATTTATTTTTTTGTTAGGCCTAGCAATGTTTTATTCGTTATGAGACAAAATGATTCGACAAGGCCATTGAGAGCAAGCTATGCCCCCAAAATATCATAGAGTCGCCACCAACAATATGATTCACATTGCTTCATAGTTCATACTACTTTTCCATAGAAATTGCGATTCTAATTCACTTCACCAAAATCCACCCGCCGTCCACCCCGACCCCATAACAAAATGCTGTAAAGTGAAGCTGCCTCTTCCAAATGCAATTCACCAAAACAAGCATCCCCAGCTACCTACAACCTTTATTTCAGGAGTAATAAAGTTATTGGAATAATAAAATTGTATAATAAATGTACTACACATTTTATTATTATTGGATGCAATGAGAGAGTCAATAAGTGGCAACCACTCATCATATTCAATAATGATAAAACATATAATATGTATTTATTATACAATCTTGTTGTTTTCATAACAATTTTCTTATTTCAATCTTCAACTTGTACTACGGAAAATGCCAACAAAAATAAAATATAAAAAAACAGAACGGAACCCATATTCCGGAGAATAATTTATTACTCATTATTCACCACTTCCCAGAAAACACTCCTAAAATTACAGTGAGAACCAATAAAGGCGTTAGGCAGAGGACAATAGAATAACCAAAAATAAAAAATTAAATTAAAAAAAGGAAAAGGAAAAAAAATCACAAATTGTTAGCTTTTTACCACTAAGATTTATTGTTATGGTGATTGACCTTGCTGCATCCTAATCCACGCGAGGGAGGCGGCGCGTCAACGACAGTTGCGGACGACATCTGCATCTGGCTGACCCTAACGGCCCCAGTCAACCTCTCCGGTAACTCCTCCTGCGCCTGCGCCTCCACAACGAACCCCATATCGATAGTCACGCTCGTCACGTACCCCAACGCGAGGTGCAAGATCGCGTTTGCGATGGCACTGCTCCCAATGTCCACATCAATCTCGAAGTAGTTAGGCCCCCTGTGGTAGTTACACGTCACCGCCTTCCCCAGCAAACACGCGCTGTAGTTCCCAACGGTCTTCTTCACGATCCACGGACCCTTAACGATCCGGTTCACCAGCTTGAACCGCTGGTTCCTGAACGCGTCGTCGCCTTCGATGAACCGGCTCAGCAGCGAACCGGACGGGACCGGATCCTCCGTCGCAAAATAGAAAACAGCGCTGTGGTGTTCTTTCCCTGGAATCTGGAGGTTCACCGCGAAGATGAAGCTCTTCAACGACTTGCCTTGGGATTGAGCTTTTCGGAGTGCGTTGCACACGCGGTTGTCGACGCGTGCCAGCACATTGTCGAGTTTGGTTGGGGACCTGAGCCAGTCCACGCCGGCCGGCGAGAGGAGGTAGTCGCCGGCGGGAGATTTTTGTCGCTTTGTGAAGTACGTTTCGGAACGGAGGTTGAAGAGGTCGCCTGGAGGGGAGGCCCAGCCGTCGGTTCCGGTGTGGAGGTCGACGCGGCGGAGGGATCCGCCGTTGATTGATTCGGATATCCAGTCGGAGGAGTCGCTGCTGCCGTCGCTGGCGGCGCCGGAGCTCCTGTGAGTGGTGGTGGTGGTGCACATGAATGGGAAATGTTAGTGTAGCCTGGGGGTGCCGTTTTGTGTCAAGTGTTGTCTGCACTGCACTGCACACAACACAACACAAACAAGTCTGGGTCTCTCTTTAATGTCGAAGAGTTAGGACTAAGGATTAAGGAAGGGGATGGTAACAATAATGAAATAGGTTTGCGGTTCGTGGAAATTACGCGAATGCCACTATGGCTCTGATAAAAACGGGTTACACGGACGAAGCGCGATGATCGCTCCTTCGATTCGACCCGTAAGCGCACACTCACACGCGTTAATTAACGGATTTAATCTTGATACATTTATGATGTAATAACTTTACACGGTCAAATTATTACATATTTCCTCTGTTTCGTATTAATTATATTGTATCTTTTTAATATATTAAAATTACGTAGTCTTTTGAGAATAACTGTAAATATAAATGAAAGAAATATTATAAAATTGATAAATATAGTTAGTTTTTACTATCATTTTATATAAATAGTGAGATATAATTAGATAATAATATAAATATTTTTTATCATATCAATAAATTAAAATCAAACTCTTACTTTCTTGATTGCATCCCAATTGTTCAAAATAAAATATAGTTAATGTTTATTTTAGTCCTTTACTTCATACTTGTGAGCCATTTTAGCTATTAACTTAAAAATGAGTCAAATTAGTTCTCAATATTGCAAAATATGAGTCATGTTAGTCCTTAAACTCACTTTTATTTAATATTCTATCAATTAAATGATGATAAGTAATCTTAAGTGATACCTTGATATACCACATATCATCTGAAGTAGAATAAAGTTTAAAATGACTCATTTTGGTATCTAAAATTATATAAAATGAATTATTTAAATATCATTCAAAGTCATAAAATGACTCTTTTTTTACAATTTTAGATACCAAAAAAACTTATTTTAAACTTTATTCTAATTCAGATAATATATGGGAGAAAAGGTATTACTTAATATTATTCATTATCATTTAATTGATAAAGTGCTAAATAAAAAAGAAAAATGGACTAACTTGACTCACATTTTATAATGTCGGAAGACTAATTTGACTTATCTTAAAAGTTAAAGGTTAAAATGACTAATAAATGACAAGTCAGAGATTAATATGAGTATTAACTCAATAAAATAACACACATATTAAGAAAGCAATGAATAAATATTGATAATAGTATAAAAGTAAATTAATTCACAAGATTGTTCCTATTTAATACGATTATGCTCTTGAAAAAAAATAAAAGTAGATAAGATACAATTAATTATAATAAGTGTATAATTAATAAATAAACATTAATATTTTTTAATTCGATAAATGGATAGATGAAACTAAACAAAAATTTCAAAAAAGGTGGACATTTAAGATGCAATGGAGAGAGTAGTTAACACTCCCTCAGTTGCATGTTATCTGTGCCCAAAAAAAAAACCTTAAGAAAATAATAAATGAATGTGGATAATAGTGTAAAGTGTATGTATTGACAAAATTATCTCTATTAACAAGTATGATTATTCTCTTAAAAGAAATAAAAATAGACAGGTTACCCTTAATTATAATAAGGGTATGACTAGTAAAAAACTTAATATCTTAATTTGATAAATGGATAAATAAAATGAAATAAATAGTTTTTTGAAAAATAGGCGATAACGTGCAACGAAATGAGGGCTTTTTTACCAAATTTTTTTATAAAAATGACTATATACCCATTTCCACATGTAGCAAGATTAATTACTAATATACGCTCTTTTTGTTTTAAAAGTAATACATGAAAATGTTTAACGTATTATGATTGTCACATATTATGTGAATTTCACACTGACTATTGTACACTCTGTCGATGAATACGTGAGACTATGACATGCATTCTTAGCCATAATACGTGAAATAATTAGACGTATTATGTTTACACAACTTATAAAACCTTTATTTTCCTTTTAAAAACTTTTTTATTTCTAATCTTGTATTCACATATTTATGTCACTTACATTATGCATTCAAAGTGCTTTCTCCCTTTATAAATTTTATATCTTCAAATTGTTTGTTTTGCACTATATTTAATAACAATTAGTATAGTAAAACTTTGTTAAAAAAATGGCGTACCAAGCATTTTAATCAATAATATATCATATATTATCTATTATATATATATATATATATATATATATATATATATATATATATATATCGTGTCATATCATATATAATTCTAAAATAAAGTATTGTAATAAAGGAAATGGATGACGTATCATTATCATTCAACCATGCACTGGATTTTTCACCTATGAAAAGCCAATAAATGGATATTCTTTTCCCATATTGGTTTTGAGGTTACCATTTACGTTGATATGGGTTTAAGAATAAATTTATGTGGGTATGGTGTCAGGAAATCTTGCCACAAACTAGTTGTCGTAAAAAGCAAAAAAATATATTTTTTTAATGAAATCTTGCCACACCCAATATATTATATTGCCAGTGGCGAGATTTCAAAAGAATCTTGTCAGTGGCAATATTTTAATGGGATTCTTGGCAGTGATAAGATTTTGAAAAAAAATATTAAAATATTATATTTTCTTTATATAAACTCGCTTCCATCTCTTCTCATCATCTCATTCGTTATATGTGATACATGTTTATTATTATATTATTATTACATTATTTTCACTTTTTATAATCTGATTTATTATTATATTTTTTTGTATTTATTTTATTTTTGCTTAATTTAATTTAATTTTTATTAGTTTTTTTTATAAGGCTATAAGGCTTGTATATTTTTTTATTTTCCCCTTTGTTATATATATTAAATTTATATATTGTTAATTTTTTTGTTGTTATTATTTTATTCTTACTTAATTTTTATTTATTTTCTTTTAATTTATTAATTTTTTTAATTTCAAATTGTGTTTTGTAAGTGCCCTTCTTGTTAGTAGTGGTGAATTTTGTATTTGAATGCAATTTAGTGATAGAGAGACTGTTATACAAGCAATTAAAAAGTATATTATATTTGAAATAGTGGATTATAAAGCATACAAGTTTGCAATAAATCTTATTTCTGTTATAAATAATAAATTTTACAGTAATTAATAATAAAATACTATTTATATATTTTTTGTGGGCATGTTGCCCATTACATGAAAAGTAAAATATGAATAACAATTAATTAATCTAAATCTTTTAATAAAAAAAATGGAGATGCTGTAACATAAATAGCAAATTGAAAAAATAAAATTAAACAACGTGTTTTCATTGAAGCTTAAATATAAAATACTTATAATATTTTGATGAATTTACCTAGACACATACTCATTCGAAATTACTATACTATCCGATGTCATTTTCTAATATTGTAAATAAATAAAACTCTCTATTCACACACTCAAAAAATCTCATCATAGAAGCTCTCATTACTCGCTTACTCGAACTCCATTCTTTCCCACTTCTCATTTTATACATGCATTGAGGCTTCCCGACATGAGGTGATGCAGGCATAGGGAATTGAAATCTTGCCACTTATAAGATTTCATTTGAAATCTTAGCTTTGGCAAGATTCCCGACATGGCGTGATGTGACATCCCAACTTCTCACGTACGTTTTGACCAGTAAATCGCGTCTTGGGTGTGATTTATAAGTCCATATGTTTATAATATTTGCCTCAAATCCATATTAATGACAATGATACACTCATTATCCATATCAAAAATAATTTCCCCGCCAATAAATATAGAATTATATTTGATAAATTATATAGGCAAGTTATGTTGACATACTCTAACATTTGATAAAATTTATTATGTCTTCCTCTTTTATTCAAAATATAAATCTAAGTTTATTGCTAATAAATTATTGCTAACAAATTCAGATGCTTCTTAAATTTAGCAATAATTTTAGAGGAAGACATAATAAATTTTATCAGTAATAATTTGTTAGCAATAAACTTAGATTTATATTTTGAATAAAAGAGGAAGACATAATAAATTTTATCAAATGTTAGAGTATGCCAACACAATTTGCCTACATAATTTATCAAATATAATTGCTATATTTATTGGCTTTTCATAGGTGAAAAATCCAATGCATGGTTGAATGATATATCATCCATTTCTTTTATTACAAAACCTTATTTTAGAATTATATATGATATGAGATGATATATGATATATAATATATAATATATGATATATTATTGATTAAAATGCTTGATATGCCATTTTTTTAACAAAGTTTTACTATGCTAATTGTTATTAAATATAGTACAAAACAACAATTTGAAGATATAAAATTTATAAAGGGGGAAAGCTCTTTGAATGAATAACGGAAGTGACATAAATATGTGAATAAAAGATCAGAAATAAAAATTACTTTTTAAAGGAAAATGAAGGATTCATAAGTTGTGTAAACATAATACATCTAAACATTTCACGTGTTATGGCCAAGAATATGTGTCATAGTCTCACGTACTTATTATAGTCAGTGTGAAATTCACATAATACGTGACATCCTTTTATGTATTATGCATCATAATATGTTAAATATTTTCATGTATTGCTTTTAACATCGAAAGTAATTAATCTTGCAATCCATAGAAATGGGCACATAAACATTTTTTTTTCTGGTAAAAAAGCCACGAAAGGGGTGTGTGGTTATAGGCATGTGTTTGTTCTATTTTAATTAATTTTGAAATCATCTATTTAATTATTTTCTGGTGTCCCTCTTTGTCAGTGTTACTTTCGTTGTTCTCGAGCTTTGCGGAAAAATTGATTTTACATGTAAAGGTTTTTATAAATTAAAGTATATTAAATAAGAAAGGAAAATTACATTGATCTTTTCTAGTATTTATACTTTTCCAATTTATAAAATTAAGGGTAATTCTATAGAACTAAAATCAAATATTGGGTTTTTAAACCCTTACCTATATGGACTAATAAAAACTATCTATATAGATATGTAATAAATGTATATAAATATTTTTTTTTGTCAAAATTTAATTTTATAAAGTCATACTTAAAGAAATAAAATCTATAAATGAATCTCTATTTTTTTTAATAAAATAAAAATCTTCTTTGAGAGATTATGTTATTACATTTTTATCCCCTTTATTTTTAAAGTATATATTTCTCTCCCCTTAAATAATTAAGATAAGCTACACTTTAATTTATTTCAAATTTTTTTGTTAATTATCTATTTTCTTACATTATGATTTTACTTTTGGCCAAAATAAATTTTATTAAGACTTATATATTTTAATTAATTTTTTACAAAATAAAATATATGCGGCTTATAATAATATAAAATATTTATAATTATTGATAATTTTATTATTACTATATACTAAGAGAACAAATTGGCGATTGTGATAATAATTTATAATAATTACTTTTAAAAACAAAATTACATATTTTTTAAACTATTAATTTTTTAATACAAATGAATATTTTTTATAGTGAAATAATAAAATTCCTCTGGTTAGTTTCTTCATTATTCATCTTTATGCACCATATCAATACATTTTTTTATTGTTACATGTATTCCTAAAATTGATAATCGAGAAAATATGTAACTTTTATTTTTGAAAACATAATTATCCAATTTTATTGTTACTATTAATATTTGTTTTCTTGTGCGTGTTTAGGAAATAAGAAAAACAACTTTTGTTTTACAAAAAAAGCTGTTTTGAAAAATATAAGTTTGTTTAGGTATTTTTAGTCAATAATTTAGACGGTTTAAATCCCAAAAAAAGGTTGTTCTTAAATTTATCCACAAATTTATAATAATTTGATTATAATCAAATACCCAACTTACTCTCACCAATGGTAATTTCACACAAAAATTTATCAAATATATTTTATAATTCGTATGCAGTCATCATAAACAAAATTATTATTTTTTAACAAACTAAACAACACATATTAACTTAAATCCACTTTTTAGCTAAAGTGTCGAAATATAAATAGATTATCAAACAAGTGATTATATTAAAAAAAAGGATTATACAACTAAGTGATTATTGAAATAAGTATAATCTTATAGTTTTCACAAACATGCTAATATAGTAAAAACTTTAAAAGCAAATTATATACATAAATATATTAATATTATTATATCCTACATATATAACAAGCGTTAACAAGCCAATGCTTTGACTTAACCTATTTAAGGTTAACTCATAGGCTTAAACTGGCCAATTTTTTATATTTCTAAAATTAGAAATTTTAAATGCTAACAATCAGTAAATTGATCAATTTAACAGGTTTAACTCATCGAACATGAACTAGTTAGTAATTGAGAAAAAATATATAGTCACCCTCCTTGAGGTTTCTTAAGAAAAGTAAGATGTGCTTTATGAGGTATTTGGTGCATCTAACATATTGAATTAGTTTATCTCTTAAACATTTTTTGTAAATTTACATAATGGATAACTTTGTAAACTCCAGAACCCTTTAGAGAGTATGAGCTTTATTTTTTTAAATGACAACAAAGCCAATTTAAAGAAAATACTTTAAAAAACGACTAATGGTTACCTTGAGTTTCTTGACTAAGCTTAACAGGTATTCACGAAGTGCACTATCGTACTTAAGCAAAGATAATTTCACTTCGTATGTGTGAACATGTTATACCTCAAAAAAAGAGGATAAGCTTAAATGAAGTGAAAATTATATCAAGTAAAATATGCTCTTATGCATCAAGGAATAAAGCTCATCGGAACTACAACAAGAAACCAAGGAAATGACCATAAGAAAGTAATACTGAACTTCAGAAAGAATGCATACAATGAAGATAATATACAAAAGCTGAAAGTAACGTTTACTCAATCCTTAATCACCATAATCGTGGATTATTCATCATCAAAAGCCAAGATTGACGATTAGAAGACAAATGAATCAACAATGAACTAGCAGTACTCTTCAGAAAGTTTGTTTCACAAAAAGGAAGGGAAAACGGTTAAATTTGAAATTCAAAATCAAAAGTTAGACCAATTTCTTTTAATTGGCACATCATCTCTTTAGCACATTCGATCAACTATGAAAAGCATACAAAGGAGTTCAGAAATTATGCTTAGAAAGTAGAAAAGTAATTTCTAATAGACCTCAGAAACCTTGACTTATCACCGGCTTTTGAAAAGAGCTCTGACACCAAACAAGCTACTCTTCTAGATTATGTTTTGAAGACACAATTTGATGCTCGACATGTGTTGCTTGGATAGAAGATCAAGGGCAATGGTAATAAAGGGAAACCATCTATAAATAGGAAAATTAAGCTTCCAAGGATGGTGTGAAGAAGTAAGCCAAAATGCTGAAAAACCTTTCCAAATCCTTTTGTGAAATATAATTACTAATTCCTTTGTACACTAAAATCTTCTTTCTAAGTTTCAGATTGTTCACGTGTTCTTCCGAGGAAGAATTAGTAGAAAGAAGTCACTTAAGTCATTTCAGATTTGTCATTTCTCATCCATTCGAAAAGAAGCTTGAGTGCAAGATAGTTTGAGCTAAACATTAAACAACAAATGTCTGTATCCTCGATCCAGCAGTGATCGGAAGTTGAATAGCTTGAAGAGGCTACTACAAAACTACTTGTTGTGTGTGTTAGTAAGTGTTGTCTACTGTTACTAGTAAGAGCTTTGGAAGACTATTGTAAAGACTATTCGGTGTTTTCATTTCCTCGGGTTGAGGAAGATTAGTGAAACTCAGTAGTGACTAAGAACTACATGTAACATCCTAATTTTTAACCTAATACTCCTAGAACGTATTTAGGTTAATCATTAATTTATTACTTCTTAGTCTCATTCTTTTAAAATCTTTCTTTAAATTACTTAGTGGAAAATATGGACAATTTTTTTTTTTTGAAAACATAAAGCAAAGTGAGAGTCGCGTACATCGTAAGACAGGAAAATAAATCACAAGATAACAAGGCATAAAAGAACATGGAACAATCAATAACACATCAAAAGAAATACTTTATTAATATTCATAATATGCCCACCTAAAGGTGGGACTTAGTTTGATACAAGATGATGTAAATACAACAGAAAAGGAAATACAATAGAAATGTAAATTCACAGAAAGCGTAAATAAAACACTCCTACCCTAGTGCACCTAAGGTGGATAGCCTCATAACAAAAGAAGGTTTATCTCTACTACATGTGGTGTGTGTGTGCACTAGCTCTCCTAAAGACGCTCTACTACTGGCGGTGGCAATCCTCGGGTGATGGGGGTATGTAACCAGGGAATTGCTTGAGCTCCTCAGACATGAACATGCGGATGGGGGAACAGATATGGGGCGGCTAGATGTGTGTTTCGCGACGAGGGTGCATCTCGAATCTTCTCGCTAACCTTAACTGCAACACCATCTTTTCACTCCCCTCTCGCCTAAACGGGGGAGTGGGGGCAGAACTCTCAGAATAGATGTGCGTCGGCGAGTCCTCGGATAGATCCATCTCTGACCTCCTCGATCAAGGTACATACTCCGGGTAGTCACGTACAGCTCAAGCGGATAGGTGAGCACGTCGGGTTTGCTTGTCACGGGGGCAGGTGCGCTTGATGTAACACCCTAAATCTTAACCCAAGTCTACTAGTATGTTCTTAGGTTAATCTTTAGAAAATTACCTCTTGGTCTCATCTTTTACTTAGAAAATACTTAGCGGAAATATGGGTAAAATTTTTCTTTTTAGAATTTAAAATCAAAGTGAGAGCCACGCACGAAACTTTAAGGGGAATCATAGCGAAACATATAAGCAAAGCATAAGAAACACATCATGTCATGGAAACATCAACTGAATCATATATATATATATAACGTGCCTACCCAAAGGGGCAGGACTATTTGATACATCATGAAACAGAATACAACTAAAATGCAATACAAGGAAATCATAAAAAGCAAATACAAAGGAAACTACCCCCATACCCATGTGCACCTAAAGGAGACAACCTCATATACAAAAGAAGGTTTGACCTCTACTATGTGGCGTGTGTGTGCACTAGCTACTACCCCTCCTATGACTACTCTCGCGGTCCGAGCATCGTGGGGTCAGTCGATCCACCGACGAATCTCGGCGGGAGTGGTCGAGCGCATCATCGGGGCATGTCCACCGCGGCGAGGGCGCATAGATGGCCGTCGAGCCAACCTCGGCTGGACCACCGTCTCCTCACTCCCCGCCCTCATCGGTGGAGGAGTGGGACTGGAGCTCCAACTGTACATGTGGGATGGCGGGTCCTCGGATGGGTCCGTCTCCGAAATCTTTGAGGGACGCGGCACATACTCGGGGTACTCGCGTACTGCTGATGTCTTGGGCTCCATGCGGAGGATCTGCTCATCGCGTGGTCTCGCTCGCTCAAAAATCCCGTTATGACGGTGAGGCGATCGGGGTGAAGCGGTAGCTCGGGGCAGAAGTGCACGCGAAGGGTCGTCCCATGAACATGAATACTCGACAAAGGCAGCGACCCTCAAAATGGTATGACCCGAGTGCCGGGTCATGGTGCAGCTCCCATACCGCGGTGTCGATGAAGAGTACAAACGTCGCCATCTGAAGATATGACGGAAGAAAAGAGAGAGGGAATGAGAATCTTTTTAAAAGAATTCTCAGTAGGGTTATCCCTACCTAGGTGTCATCGTCACATCCTCAGGAACCTTGGGTTTATTTCTAAAAGGTGTGCATGCATATAAATTCCTTTTAAGTTGATTTTCCGAGGAGGTATTTTATCCAAGGTCCGTCATATTTTATAATGCGTCTTTACAACTTAAGCAGAAATATACTAATGATATGAATGCATCATAAGATAAACCCAACAATAGAATAACTAGGAAACATTATAACATTGGCATAAGTATAGTTTATGTGACATTGTTAACTTTAACTTTCATCTCATGGGGCCGCCCTAAAACTTCTCTAGGTTATGAGCTCATACCTTAACTAGTCGTCACTAGTTCTTACTTATCCTATGATAAGCGAATCATAAACATAATCCCGACTTAAAGTACGGGCTAGGGGGCAAATAAGGATCTCCTCTCTAGGATCATTTCCTCTTTGAAACGCTTTGCTAGCCACGTGGGCCTCGCAATTTGTCCGCTTTGGCAGGCTGCATCTACACATACCCTCACGGATTTGTCTCCTCCTGGGGGTGCTCGGCCGAACCGGTGTCACCCAGGAGAAGCGCGTCTCAGTGTTGTGTCACATTTATATTCTCATAAGTATTAAATCACAATTACCTCATCATTTATCATATTCATTTGTAGCTTTTTCATAACATATATATCATCACATGAAACTTTCTCATAACATTCGTCACATAAAACTTTCACACAAACATCATCACATAGTCATATTTAACAATCATCCCCATAAGCTCATAGACATGTTATGTTATAACTCATAGTGTTTTAAACTTTGATTCTTATGAGTCTTAAACTTGCAAATTAATTGTTCTAACATTATCCTTAACTTCTTTATACACCTATAGTTTGACAATTGATGAGTTATACATATTTTATGCTCGAGAACTAATCCAAATAGCACTAAGCAGAATTTGGACAGCTTTATGTTTATGTGATTACGGAGTTCTAGAAATTACGGTTTAGATCTCTATCTCACATTCTAAGTTATTGATCATCAACACCTAGTCTCTTGGGAACCTATAAGGTTATAACTAAGTATTTCTCACCTCACCCTATGGTCAAGAACATCTCTAAACCTCAAGAGTGCAGAAATCAAAATACTAACTTTACGGGTACCTAGAAGTCACAATATTGACCCTTTCTAAGTTCGGTTTGCTCCTAAGGCTTCAAGATTAAGTCCTAAACCAATTATGAGTCATTCCTACACATATAAACTAATTTAAAACCATGATTATTGAATCTAAACCTTGCTGGACAGAATCCAGAAAAATAAATCTTTAAGGGATCTAGAACTCTCAAATTAATTCTTTTTTAGTTCCTAACTTATCCTATCTTTCACATATGAGTCTTAACATAATTATTACCCAAACATAAGCATATTAACATCATTAACACAGCTCATACAGTGGCCAAACATAGCAAGGCAGAACCGAAACAGAAACTCCATTTAAAGGCATTGAATCATAGTTTCTAAAGCGCATAAAATACTAGTTTCTCTTGGAACCTTATTAAAACCTTCAAAACTCTTTTATGAACACTTTTATCATCTAAACTCATGAAAATACTTAATAGGGCAGTGGCTATAATATTTTCATTTCAAGAGGTCCTAAATTCATAACACATAGTTCTACACATTCCTTATACTCATATAAGTTTAGAAAAATTATCAAAACATAGCTTTCAATACTTGAAAACATTAAGGCCTCATAGGGCCGAAATATGAACCATAGGGAATAAATGTTTTAGACCTTTGTTTGAGATATCATTGGGCAAGTCTTTGAGCTCTAGAATCATTAAAGTGATGACATAAAAATAAACATGCTCATGCACTTATTTTAGTTATTGCTAGAAAGTAAAGTGAGAGCATAAAATAAATATGTGGTGCAATATATTATTATCTTTGATATTTAGGTGAGGACTTGAAATATAAATATGATAATGCAAAGCTTGAAACATAAACATGATAATGCAAGTTCATTCATTATCTTGGGATTTAGTGATAGCAAGGAAATAAACATGATATGCAAAGCTTAAAGTAAACATGATGCAAGTTTCATTTTTATGTTTAACTAGAGCTCATTCAAGACTTTAACAAGATAATAACCCCATACAACATCTCAAAGATCACAATACAAGAATCGAAAATCATATAAGAGAGAAAGAAAGTGAAGCTACATCAAGTTCTTTATTAAGTACCCAAAACCCCTATCTAGAGACAAATCTCTAGAACGTGCCGGCCAACTTTAAGGTTGACAAGGGTAGGCTTGGGCTTTTAGAAATCCTTAGATTAATTTTCTTAAGTTGGAAAACCATGTGAGCTAGATAATATATAGATGAAGTTGTAAGAAAAGGAAAACTCAAGCTTTAGAGGTTTCTTTGAGATGAACACAATGCCATCATCTAGAAACTCTCATCATCAAGCTATCATGCTCAAATCAAGGCCTCATGGCCGAAAATGAAAGGAAAGTAAAGACAAAGGAAAGTTCAAAAGGAATCCAAGAGAAAACTAGAGAAAAACACTTTCTTGAGCAAAATAAAGTTTGAAAACAAATCCCTACCTTTTGATGAAGATAAAAGCTTGAACTTGAAAATGGAAATGAGATGAGCAACACCTCCTAGGATGATGGTGATGATTTCGGCCAAGGAAAGGAAAAGGAAAGGAGATGTGTTTTGAGTGAAGTTGTGTTTGAGGTTGAGTGTTTGAAAGCTTTGAGAATGGTTTAAGGTTATGAGGTGATGGATTAAGGTTATGAGGTGATTATGTGATGGAAGAATGAAGAGGATGAAGATGAAGAGAAAGAGCTCTTAGAACTTTGAGAGAAGGAAAAAGCTTAGTAAGACAACTCTAGAACTCTAAACTTTGCAAATGCTTCAAGGTGCAACAAGGCTAACACAAGCATCCTATTTATAGAAAAACAAAACCATGGAGCTCACATTGGGAGGGTGTGGCCGTGTGGTTTGGAGGGAAAAGGAAGAGAAAAATATCTCTTACACAAGGTCATTCAAGCATGGTTGAAGTATGGAAGCTATGCTACAAAGTATGGCTTGATGTGAGTTAATTTCCTATCACATTTTTATGAATTTAGGCTTCTAGAAATAATGCATGGCTGGAACTTTTCCAGCCACAATTAAATGGGAAAAATGGGTTGTTTTAATTATTTATTCATGTGGAAATTCAAGCTTGATTGAAAGTTATGACAAGGTATAGTGTATGTGACTTGAGGTATGGCCTTGGAGTGTTGAAAAATTGAACATGTGATGCATAATGGGGGAGAAGGTTCATGGCCAGCTTGGGACAGCAGAATGGGAGGATGATTTGACCATTTAATTGTGTGTTAATGGTAGGTTTAGATGTGTATTAGCTTAGGTACAAGGTTAGGAATGATTAAGCTTAAGTTTAGGTAACTAAGAATATGATTTAGGGAGTTTATGACAAGTTTAGGAGTGCTCATACATCATTAAAGAATTTAAAACTCACTTATGAATAAACAATGTGTAACACAATTCCATGATTTAAGGAATTGGAAAGAGAAAATACTATTCAAGATTCTATGACTAGGTGTCATAAAATTAAAATATGATTTTAGGTTGTAATTAAGTACTTTTTGGTTCTAATCAACTTTAATAAATTATTTTGACTCTAGATTAATTAAGGAAATTAATTAACCTTCGATTAGAGCCTAATATTGCTTAGGTTTGCTTAATCGCGTGATTAAGCGTAAAAATACGAAACTAGGGGCAAAACCGTAATTTTGCACTAATTTTTCCCGAGACTTCAAAAATTAAAACTGAGGTCATAGAATACATAAAAATGCCTTTTAAAACCATCTGGAGAAGTTTCGGGTTCATCCGGCACTTGCAAGCGGGTAAAACACCACAGGGGCGTTTTGGTCATTTTGACTAAAACTCAAAACGAGATTTTCGATCCGGGAAGGTACATAAGTTTTCTAATCCCCTTCCAACATTGAGTTTGCCCTTCGAGTCTTGCCGCCTTGGCTTTCCTCGGTCAGGTGAAAATGACCTCAGGGGCATTTTGGTCATTTTCACTCTAACAGAAAATCTGGGCGTTACATTACTCCCCTCCTTAAAAAGAATTTCGCCCTCGAAATTCGTACCTTAGAAAAGCTCTGGATATTTGGACTTCATCTCTGACTCTAGTTCCCACGTGTATTCTTCCGACTTGCCTTGTCCCCACGCCACTTTTACCAAAGGAAGGACTTGTTCCTTAGCGCTTGACTCAGTGATCCACTATTCCCGTAGGCGGTACATTGAAAGTGAGGTCCTCCCTTAACTGTTCATGCTCTGGTTCTAGGACATGACTAGGGTCGGACTCATATTTACGTGGCGGGAGGCGTGAAAGACATCATGAAGGTTTGACAGATTGGGTGGTAAGGCTATTTTGTAAGCTACGGATCCGACTCTTTGAAGAATTTCAAAAGGACCAGAAATCGGGGACTCAACTTTTTAACTTTCATGGCTCTCCCTATTCCTGTAGTGGGGGTGATTCTTAGAAATACATGTTCTCCCTCTTGGAACTCCAAGGGCTTGCGCCTTTGTCCGCGTAGCTTTTCTGCCGACTTTGAGCGGTTAAGATTCTATCCTTGATCTTCTTGATTTGTTCCGTCGTTTCCCTCACTACCTCAGGTCCTAAGACACTTTGCTCTCCGGGCTCGTACCAACACAAGGGTGATTGGCACTTCCTTAGTATAATGCCTCAAATGCGGTGCCATACCGATGCTTGCGTGATAACTGTTGTTATACGCAAACTCGATCAAAGGCATGTACTTATCCCAACTTCCTTTTTGGTCTAAGACACAGGCTCACAGCATATCTTCCAGGGTTTGGATTCTCCTCTCGGATCGACCATCCGCTTGTGGGTGGTAAGCGGTTGCTTAGGCACAACTTGGAACCAAACGCCTTTTGAAAGGCTCCCCAAAAACGTGACGTAAACCGCGGATCTCGATCCGAGATTATCGTCGATGGTACTCCATGCAACCTTACTATTTCTTGGATGTAAAGCTGGGCCAACTTATCCAATGAGTACGTGACTAATAGGTAGAAAGTGAGCCGACTTAGTCGGTCGATCCACGATTACCCATACGGCATCGTGGCGGCTTGGGTCTTTGGCAATCTGTCACGAAGTCCATTGATATACTCTCCCACTTCCACTCGGGATCGACGGGGTTGTAACATGCCAGAAGGTGTTTGGTGTCCGATGTTGAGCTTTTGGCAGACCAAACACTTACTCACCCAGGCGACCACATCCTTCTTTAATCCGGGCCACCAAAATATCCTCTTCAAGTCCTGATACATCTTCGTAGTACCAGGATGGATGGCAAAATGGCTCTTGTGAGCCTCCTCCAAGATCTTCTCTCGGAGGTCACCATCTTGTGGCACACAGATTCGCCCCTCAAACCTCCATAACCAGTCGGGGCCTCGTACAAAACCTTTCAACTTTCCAGCCTTAACTGCCTCGATTGTCTCCATAAAGTCCTCATTTTCTCTTTGGGCAAGCATAATCCTTTGCTTAAACCCACTGGTTACCGTGAGATGACTCATCACGATGCCATTCTCCGTTATAGACATTCCAAGATTCATATCCCTAAATTGCTCTATTAACCCAACTTCATTAACCATCATACTTGACAGACGTAACGAGTTTCGGCTCAAGGCGTCGGCTACTACATTAGCCTTGCCGGGGTGGTAACTTAGACCAAAATCGTAGTCCTTGAGGAATTCCATCCATCTCCTTTGCCTCATATTCAACTGCTTTTGATCAAAGAGATGCTTGAGACTCTTATGATCGGAGAAAACTTCAAACCTCACACCATACAAGTGGTGTCTCCACATCTTTAGAGCGAACACGATGGCTGCTAGTTCTAGGTCATGGGTGGGGTAGGTTACCTCATGAGGCTTGAGTTGTCCTGGACGCATAGGCTACCACTTGCCTGCTTTTGCATCAACACACAACCTAAACCCTTGCTGGAAGCATCGCAATATACCTCGAAGGGTACATTGGGGTCAGTAAAACTAAAGCTGGGGTTGAGGTGAGCTTTTCCTTAAGCTCTAGGAAACTCTTTTCACACTCGGGCTCCACTCAAGCGGGGCATTCTTCCTAGTGAGCTTGCTTGAGGGTTGGGCTAGCTCGGGAAATCCTTTACTGTACCTACGGTAATATCCAGCTAAACCCAAAAAGCTTCTAATCTCAGTTACAGAGGTTGGTCTATCCCAATTCATCACAGCCTCTATCTTACTTGGGTCGACAGCTATGCCACCTTTTGACACAACATGTCCTAAGAACTTTACCTCCTCTAACCAAAATTCACACTTAGACAACTTAGCGTATAACTTCTTCTCCTTTAATACCTCTAAAACCAACCTTAAATGACGCTCATGCTCCTCGTGGGTTTTCGAATAGATGAGAATATCATCTATGAACACAACCACGAATTGATCTAAATAGGGTCTAAAGATCCTATTCATGTAATCCATAAAAACTGCGGGAGCATTCGTCAAACCAAACGACATTACATTGAACTCAAAGTGTCCATACCGAAGTTCGAAGGCGGATTTAGGAATATCCGAATCTCTCACCCTAATCTGATGGTAACCAGACCTTAAATCAATCTTAGAAAACACTACTGCTCCTTTCAATTGGTCCATAAGATCGTCAATCCTAGGCAATGGGTACTTATTCTTTATGGTTACTTGGTTCAACTGCCTATAGTCTATACACATCCTCATGCTTCCGTCCTTTTTCTTCACAAATAAGACCGGAGCGCCCCAAAGTGAAGCACTCGGCCTTATAAAACTCTTTTCTAACAACTCCTCTAGCGGGTTTTCAACTCTGCTAACTCCGAGGGTGACATCCTATACGGGGCTATAGAGATTGGTCCTGTCCCAGGTACCAACTCTATGGAGAACTCCACTTCTCTTTCGGGAGGGAACTCGGGTATTTCATCTGGAAACACCTCGGGATAGTCTCTCACCACAGGTATCTCACCTAGGTTCTGCTCCAAGTCTACATCACAGGCGGCTAGGAGAACATATCCCTTAGTTTTCTTCCCACTACAGAAGACCTCTACGGAATTTAGGTACAGCCTAATGGGTTGAGTGATGTTTTCGAGAGGAGAAGGAAAACTACGGTTTGGGTTCCACAATCTAACATCACACGATTGGGGTGAAGCCAGTTCATGCCTAAGATAATGCCTATGTCTTTCAAGGGTAAACAAATTAAATCTATGATAAAAGACTTATTTTCTACAACAAGATGACAGTTTAAACAACAACGGCAAGTATTAACAGGGCGATTTGTAGGAGTAGAAACAATAAGATCAAAGGGACGTTTAGAGACTTTTAGATTTAAGGACTCGACACTAGCAAGTGAAATGAAAGAATGAGTAGCACCAGAGTCATATAGTACAGTTAAGGCTTTACCGCTTACTTCGCACATACCTTGATGAGATCTTTGGACTTCTTGGCGTCTTCGCGTTAAGGGTAAAGACCCTTCCTCGGTATTGTGGTCGGGGGTTTTGGTTCGATGTCCCTTGTCCGGTGCAGTCCTTTGCATAGTGGCCAGGCTTGCCACACTTGAAACATACATTCTGACCGGCTAAGCATGGGCGATTCCCATGGTTCTTCCCACATTGTGGGCAGACGTCAGCAGATGTTGCTCCGGTAAGCGGCCAGGGGTTTGTGGTGCCTTGTTCTTGGCTCCACTTGGTCCTCCATTGTAGTTTCGGGGTCCACCCGGTCCACGGGGTTGATTATTGAAATTCCTCGGGCCTTGATGTTGAAATGGCGGCCCTTGGTGTTGTTTGGGTTGTTGGTGAGCAGGAGCTCTTGGCGGTTGTTGTTGTTGTCGGGCTGGTTGGGTGGTAGGGGTTGTAGTGATTCCTCGATGGGTACTGCGGTTTGAACTGGGGCTTGAGGTCCGAGCCCTTAGCTCGCTCCGCCCTTGTGATTTGAATCTTTCTCTGTCCTTCTTCAAGTATCCGGCACTTGTTGACCAGAGTCGGGAAGTCTCTGATCTCCATATGGGCCACAGCGTAGTTCATCTCTGCCTTTAGACCGGCCTCATACTTCACACACTTCCAAACCTCATCGGGGTTCCCTTGGAACACCCGAGAGAACTTGATTAGCTCCTCAAACTTCGCAGTGTATTGGGCTACAGTAGACCCTCCTTGGGTCAACTGCATGAACTCAACATCCTTTGCGTTCCTTACGGACTCCGGAAAGTACTTCTCATAGAAGTAAGTCTTGAACAGCTCCCAGTCAATGGGAGTTCCAGAGGCTTCTAGCAGATGCCTCGTGCCGTTCCACCAAAACTCTAAGGCTTGACTTCAAAGATGAAAGCAAAGAATGTGACCTTCTGCTCCTCCGAGCAGGTAATGACAGAGTAGATCTTCTCCATGTCTTTGATCCACTCATCAGCCTTGTCGGGGTCCATTACCCCTCGGAACACTGGCGGGTTCGCCTTGCGGAACTCGCCGAAGCGGGCTTGTTCCACCATCTCCGCAGCAGGGGGAGGAGGGGGAACAGGAGCAGCGTTCGCTTGTTGATCCATTCGGTCGAACATCCGTTCCATGGCTTGCGCCATGCGACGGACAGCAGCAGCAGTTGTATCATCTTGTTCAACATCGGGTGTAGTCCTAGGCCGTCGTCGCGGTGCCATTGGTTCCTATACACATGAAACAATGAACATCAAGTTGATCAGGCTCAATATCCATGCAAAATGAGCTAGTTACCATGGCACTTGCAACCAACAGAAGTCATGCATCTCTAGTCCTACAGCTTATCTCTATCAAGCACTATACACGACATAACTATCGTATTATGCTTATAAAGCATAGTCAGTCCAATCCTCAGGCTCCATGAGAATCGAGCTGCTCTGATACCATAATGTAACACCCTAAATCTTAACCCAAGTCTACTAGTATGTTCTTAGGTTAATCTTTAGAATATTACCTCTTGGTCTCATCTTTTACCTAGAAAATACTTAGCGGAAATATGGGTAAAATTTTTCTTTTTAGAATTTAAAATCAAAGTGAGAGCCACGCACGAAACTTTAAGGGGAATCATAGCGAAACATATAAGCAAAGCATAAAAAACACATCATGTCATGGAAACATCAACTGAATCATATATATATATATAACGTGCCTACCCAAAGGGGCAGGACTATTTGATACATCATGAAACAGAATACAACTAAAATGCAATACAAGGAAATCATAAAAAGCAAATACAAAGGAAACTACCCCCATACCCATGTGCACCTAAAGGAGACAACCTCATATACAAAAGAAGGTTTGACCTCTACTATGTGGCGTGTGTGTGCACTAGCTACTACCCCTCCTATGACTACTCCTGCGGGTCCGAGTACTGTGGGGTCGAGTCGATCCACTGACGAATCTCGGCGGGAGTGGTCGAGCGCATCATTGGGGCATGTCCACCGCGGCGAGGGCGCATAGATGGCCATCGAGCCAACCTCGGCTGGACCACCGTCTCCTCACTCCCCGCCCTCATCGGTGGAGGAATGGGACTGGAGCTCCAACTGTACATGTGGGATGGCGGGTCCTCGGATGGGTCCGTCTCCGAGTACTGGGGACGCGGCACATACTCGGGGTACTCGCGTACTGCTGATGTCTCGGGCTCCATGCGGAGGATCTGCTCATCGCGTGGTCTCGCTCGCTCAAAAATCCCGTTATGACGTGAAGGAGCGATCGGGTGAAGCGGTAGCTCGGGACGGGGTACGCGAAGGGTCGTCCCATGAACATGAATACTCTGACAGTGCAGCGACCCTCAAAATGGTATGACCCGAGTGCCGGGTCATGGTGCAGCTCCCATACCGGGGTGTCGATGAAGAGTACAAACGTCGCCATCTGAAGATATGACGGAAGAAAAGAGAGAGGGAATGAGAATCTTTCTAAAAGAATTCTCGGAGGGTTATCCCTACCTAGGTGTCATCGTCACATCCTCAGGAACCTTGGGTTTATTTCTAAAAGGTGTGCATGCATATAAATTCCTTTTAAGTTGATTTTCCGAGGAGGTATTTTATCCAAGGTCCGTCATATTTTATAATGCGTCTTTACAACTTAAGCAGAAATATACTAATGATATGAATGCATCATAAGATAAACCCAACAATAGAATAACTAGGAAACATTATAACATTGGCATAAGTATAGTTTATGTGACATTGTTAACTTTAACTTTCATCTCATGGGGCCGCGCTAAAACTTCTCTAGGTTATGAGCTCATACCTTAACTAGTCGTCACTAGTTCTTACTTATCCTATGATAAGCGAATCATAAACATAATCCCGACTTAAAGTACGGGCTAGGGGGCAAATAAGGATCTCCTCTCTAGGATCATTTCCTCTTTGAAACGCTTTGCTAGCCACGTGGGCCTCGCAATTTGTCCGCTTTGGCAGGCTGCATCTACACATACCCTCACGGATTTGTCTCCTCCGGGGGTGCTCTACTAACCGGTGTCACCCAGAGAAGCGCTGCCTCGGTGTTGTGTCACATTTATATTCTCATAAGTATTAAATCACAATTACCTCATCATTTATCATATTCATTTGTAGCTTTTTCATAACATATATATCATCACATGAAACTTTCTCATAACATTCGTCACATAAAACTTTCACACAAACATCATCACATAGTCATATTTAACAATCATCCCCATAAGCTCATAGACATGTTATGTTATAACTCATAGTGTTTTAAACTTTGATTCTTATGAGTCTTAAACTTGCAAATTAATTGTTCTAACATTATCCTTAACTTCTTTATACACCTATAGTTTGACAATTGATGAGTTATACATATTTTATGCTCGAGAACTAATCCAAATAGCACTAAGCAGAATTTGGACAGCTTTATGTTTATGTGATTACGGAGTTCTAGAAATTACGGTTTAGATCTCTATCTCACATTCTAAGTTATTGATCATCAACACCTAGTCTCTTGGGAACCTATAAGGTTATAACTAAGTATTTCTCACCTCACCCTATGGTCAAGAACATCTCTAAACCTCAAGAGTGCAGAAATCAAAATACTAACTACGGGTACCTAGAAGTCACAATATTGACCCTTTCTAAGTTCGGTTTGCTCCTAAGGCTTCAAGATTAAGTCCTAAACCAATTATGAGTCATTCCTACACATATAAACTAATTTAAAACCATGATTATTGAATCTAAACCTTGCTGGACAGAATCCAGAAAAATAAATCTTTAAGGGATCTAGAACTCTCAAATTAATTCTTTTCTAGTTCCTAACTTATCCTATCTTTCACATATGAGTCTTAACATAATTATTACCCAAACATAAGCATATTAACATCATTAACACAGCTCATACAGTGGCCAAACATAGCAAGGCAGAACCAAACAGAAACTCCATTTAAAGGCATTGAATCATAGTTTCTAAAGCGCATAAAATACTAGTTTCTCTTGGAACCTTATTAAAACCTTCAAAACTCTTTTATGAACACTTTTATCATCTAAACTCATGAAAATACTTAATAGGGCAGTGGCTATAATATTTTCATTTCAAGAGGTCCTAAATTCATAACACATAGTTCTACACATTCCTTATACTCATATAAGTTTAGAAAAATTATCAAAACATAGCTTTCAATACTTGAAAACATTAAGGCCTCATAGGGCGAAATATGAACCATAGGGAATAAATGTTTTAGACCTTTGTTTGAGATATCATTGGGCAAGTCTTTGAGCTCTAGAATCATTAAAGTGATGACATAAAAATAAACATGCTCATGCACTTATTTTAGTTATTGCTAGAAAGTAAAGTGAGAGCATAAAATAAATATGTGGTGCAATATATTATTATCTTTGATATTTAGGTGAGGACTTGAAATATAAATATGATAATGCAAAGCTTGAAACATAAACATGATAATGCAAGTTCATTCATTATCTTGGGATTTAGTGATAGCAAGGAAATAAACATGATATGCAAAGCTTAAAGTAAACATGATGCAAGTTTCATTTTTATGTTTAACTAGAGCTCATTCAAGACTTTAACAAGATAATAACCCCATACAACATCTCAAAGATCACAATACAAGAATCGAAAATCATATAAGAGAGAAAGAAAGTGAAGCTACATCAAGTTCTTTATTAAGTACCCAAAACCCCTATCTAGAGACAAATCTCTAGAACGTGCTGCCAACTTTAAGGTTGACAAGGGTAGGCTTGGGCTTTTAGAAATCCTTAGATTAATTTTCTTAAGTTGGAAAACCATGTGAGCTAGATAATATATAGATGAAGTTGTAAGAAAAGGAAAACTCAAGCTTTAGAGGTTTCTTTGAGATGAACACAATGCCATCATCTAGAAACTCTCATCATCAAGCTATCATGCTCAAATCAAGGCCTCATGGCCGAAAATGAAAGGAAAGTAAAGACAAAGGAAAATTCAAAAGGAATCCAAGAGAAAACTAGAGAAAAACACTTTCTTGAGCAAAATAAAGTTTGAAAACAAATCCCTACCTTTTGATGAAGATAAAAGCTTGAACTTGAAGATGGAAATGAGATGAGCAACACCTCCTAGGATGATGGTGATGATTTCGGCCAAGGAAAGGAAAAGGAAAGGAGATGTGTTTTGAGTGAAGTTGTGTTTGAGGTTGAGTGTTTGAAAGCTTTGAGAATGGTTTAAGGTTATGAGGTGATGGATTAAGGTTATGAGGTGATTATGTGATGGAAGAATGAAGAGGATGAAGATGAAGAGAAAGAGCTCTTAGAACTTTGAGAGAAGGAAAAAGCTTAGTAAGACAACTCTAGAACTCTAAACTTTGCAAATGCTTCAAGGTGCAACAAGGCTAACACAAGCATCCTATTTATAGAAAAACAAAACCATGGAGCTCACATTGGGAGGGTATGGCCGTGTGGTTTGGAGGGAAAAGGAAGAGAAAAATATCTCTTACACAAGGTCATTCAAGCATGGTTGAAGTATGGAAGCTATGCTACAAAGTATGGCTTGATGTGAGTTAATTTCCTATCACATTTTTATGAATTTAGGCTTCTAGAAATAATGCATGGCTGGAACTTTTCCAGCCACAATTAAATGGGAAAAATGGGTTGTTTTAATTATTTATTCATGTGGAAATTCAAGCTTGATTGAAAGTTATGACAAGGTATAGTGTATGTGACTTGAGGTATGGCCTTGGAGTGTTGAAAAATTGAACATGTGATGCATAATGGGGGAGAAGGTTCACGGCCAGCTTGGGACAGCAGAATGGGAGGATGATTTGACCATTTAATTGTGTGTTAATGGTAGGTTTAGATGTGTATTAGCTTAGGTACAAGGTTAGGAATGATTAAGCTTAAGTTTAGGTAACTAAGAATGTGATTTAGGAGTTTATGACAAGTTTAGGAGTGCTCATACATCATTAAAGAATTTAAAACTCATTTATGAATAAACAATGTGTAACACAATTCCATGATTTAAGGAATTGGAAAGAGAAAACACTATTCAAGATTCTATGACTAGGTGTCATAAAATTAAAATATGATTTTAGGTTGTAATTAAGTACTTTTTGGTTCTAATCAACTTTAATAAATTATTTTGACTCTAGATTAATTAAGGAAATTAATTAACCTTCGATTAGAGCCTAATATTGCTTAGGTTTGCTTAATCGCGTGATTAAGCGTAAAAATACGAAACTAGGGGCAAAACCGTAATTTTGCACTAATTTTTCCCGGGACTTCAAAAATTAAAACTGAGGTCATAGAATACATAAAAACGCCTTTTAAAACCATCTGGAGAAGTTTCGGGTTCATCCGGCACTTGCAAGCGGGTAAAACACCACAGGGGCGTCTTGGTCATTTTGACTAAAACTTCAAAAACGAGATTTTCGATCCCGGAAGGTACATAAGTTTAATAATCCCCTTCCAACATAGAGTTTGCCCTTCGAGTACTGCCGCACTGGCTTTCCTCGAATTCCGGGCTGAAAATGACCTCAGGGGCATTTTGGTCATTTTCACTCTAACAGAAAATCGGGGCGTTACACTTGAAGATCAAGTCGTCACCAAAGAGAGATGTTGGGGAGAATTGGTAGCTCTGTACAGGATATGCGAAGGTACGTCCTATGTACATGAAAACTTGAACGACGTATCGTCGGCGTATCGTCCCTCAAAATGATATATCCGTGGTCCGGATCAAAATGCACCTCCCAGGTGGGAGTGTCGATGAACACTACGAATGTCGCCATGATCTTAAGACGTGACGGGAGAGAAAGAGAGAGAGAAAGGAGTGAGAATCTTGCTAAAGAATCTCAGTAGGGTTCCTCCTATCTAAGGTTACATCGTCGACATCCTCAGAAACCTTGGGTTTATTATAAAAAGGTGAACATGCATATAAAATTCATCATTAGGTTTATAAATGTAATTATCCAAGGTTCGTTCCTTTTAGGATGAATCTTAGTGTTATAAATGCAACATAGCAAATCATGAATGCATGAGTATACATTATGCAAGAGAGCAATCAAATATAACACCAAGAAACATATAAGTGGCATAAAGTGGCAATATAAACTTTCAAGTGAAACTTTTCTCTTTTCTCAACTAGTGACTTAAGAACTTCATACGTTATGAGCTCATACCTTAACTAGTCGTCACTAGTTTTTGCTTATCCTTTAATAAGCGAAACTATAAAAATAATCCCAACTACTAGAGTACGGGCTAGGGGGCTTAAGGATCACCTCTCATAGGAATATTTCCTTCTTTGAAACGCTCGACTGGCATCTAGTGCATAGCAAATTGTCCGCTTTGGTAGGCTACATCCACTCATACCCTCACGGATTTGCCTCCTCCTCATCAGAGCGGGAGAAATACATCTCAATGCTACGTCACATTAGGACTCTGTTCCTGGGGGTGCTTAGCCGAACCGGTGTCACCTAGGACTTTATCCCATATAATTTTCAAAAACATTCTCAAGTCCTTAATTTGACGGAAATTCGACAGCATAACAGCTGTATACTGAATTTTTTTCAAATTTCCTTTATGCCATAACTCATAATACAAGTACTTTCTCATTCAACTTCTATAATCACAATAAACTTAAAGTCACATAAGCATGCTCATCATAGAACATGTATAATCACAAACATACTTGAAATAATAAACTCAAGTCATCAAGGATTCTAATCATGTCTTATGCTTCGACCCTTAGAACCTTAAAACTCGAGATCTAAGTTCTCTATCATCATGACTTAATCTCTTGGGCATCTAAGAGTTCACAACTAAATAGTCGTCACTCAATTCTATGATCATAACTAATTATAAACCTCAAGAGTGCAGAATCTATACTTTGCTAATTATGGGTACATAGGAGTCATAATTTTGACCCTTTCTAAGTTCGGTTTTCTCCTAAAGCACCAAGATCAATTCCTAAATCAATTATGGGTGATTCCTACACATTTACACTAATTATAAACCATTATTGCTATTATTAACCTTGCTGGAATAGAATCCATAATTTCCATTTCTAAGGGATTTAGAAATCTCATTTTAATTCTTTTCTAGTTACTAACTTGTCTTAGTTTTCTCAAATTAACTCTAACATCAAATATACATGAATATACACATTCTAACATGATTAAATCACCATCATATAGTGAGCAAACAATCAAGGTAGAACCGAAATCATATTCGTCATATCATGCATAGAACTTCATTTCTAACACACATAAATTCCTAGTTTCTCTTGGAACCTTTTCAAGGCTTCTAAAACTCATTTGAGAACAATTTATTTCATTAAACTCATCATGAAACTAATGAGGGCGGTAGCTATTTCAAAATAATCTCAAGAGGGATTTAAATCATAAAACCATGCTTGAAACATTTCTTGAGATCATCTAAATTTAAGAAAATTATAAAATCTAGGTTTTGGCACTTGTAACTAGATGAAACTCACACCAAGTTCATCATCATCACCTAGCCGAAAATCAAGAGAATAAAACACATTCATTTCCAAACCTTGTTTGAGATAATAATGGACAAGCCTTTGAGCTCTAAATCTCTTAAGTGATAACATAAACTAAAATATGCAAAACACTTTGTTTAATTCTTATTTATGAGGTGAGAGCATAAATTAAAAAACTCAATATTATCTTTAGAAGTTTAGTGATAACTTAAAAATAAACATGAGAATGCAAGTTCATTCTTTATTCTTGGAAGCTTAGTGATGACATAAAGATAAATATGGATGCAAGTTCTTTTTACTTAACTTAGAGCTCATACAAGACTTAGAGAGATATAATCTCAACCCAACATTTATCTCATCCAAACAAAGTGAGCTTTAGAGTTCTTGAACCATGACTTTCAAAGAAACATCATGGCTTTTAAACCTCATCATCAAGCTCAAGGAAATAAACTCAAAATAACACTTTAAAGGAAAAAAGAAAGAAAGGAACCAAAACTTAAACTAAGCAAAAGAGAAGGAAAATACATCATATTCTTTATTATGTACCCAAAACCCCTATCTAGATTAAAACTCTAGAACGTGCTGGTCAACTTTAAGGTTGATAAGGGTAGGCCTTGGGCTTTTTGAAATCCTTGATTAGTTTCTTAACCTGAAATCATTAGTGAGCTAAGTAATATAAGTAAGACTTTAACAAGGAAAAACTCAAGCTTTAGAGGTCTCATTGAGATGAACACAAGGTCATCATCTAGAGACACTTATCATCAAGCCATCATGAGTAGCAAAATGAGCCTTGAAGGCCAAAAAAGGAAAAGGAAATCCAAGAGGAAACTGAAAAGAAAAACTCAAGGAAGCATCATAAAATCAACACTTTTCCTCAATAACAAAACATATTTGAGCAAAATAAAACTTTAGAACAACTCCCTACTAAGTATGAAGATGAAAAAGGCTTGGTCTTTAAGATGAGAATGAGAAGAAAAGTTCTCCTCAAAGTGGTGATGATGATTCGGCTTGAGAGGAAGGAAAGGAAATGATGGGTTTTTGTGTGAGCTTGTGTTTGAGGATGAAAGTTTGAGTGTTTAGAAGATAATTCAAGGTGGTGGTGTAGTGGTTTAAGGTTGTGATATGATGGGTCAAGGTGGAGGATGAAGAGGATGAAGAAGATGAAGAAGATGAAGAAGGCTCTTTGAAACTTGAGAGAAAAAGAAAGAACTCACAAGAAAGCTTGAAACTTAATACTTAGCAAATGAACAAAAGTGATACAAGTTCATCCAAGGTAGCTATTTATAGAAAATTAAAACAATGAGGGCTCATGGAGGAGGAGGTAGCCGTGTGCTATGCCTCATGGAACATGAGGTGAGATGTTGTGATTTTTGAGGCATGGTGTGGCATGGTTTGAAGTATGGTGAGTATGGTTCAAGGTAAGACTTCAAGCATGGGCTATGAAGTGTGCATTTTAATCTAAAATAAAACAATTCTTTTTGAATGAACAGGGAAGGGTAACCGTAAACTTCATGGAGGGAGGAAGAGAAATTATTTCATTCAAAGTGGTCATTCAAGGCATGGGTGAAGGTATGATCAAGTATGGTTCCAAGTAAGGTTTAAGGTATGGTGTAAGCATGGTCATGGAGTGTCAAACAAATTCAACATGTGAGAAATAAGGGGGAGGAGTGGCGCTGGTTCTCTTAGGCCATGGGGAGGAGATTTTCTTTCATTTAATTGTGTTCTGATGATGTGTTTAGGTGTGTATTAGATTAGGTTTAAGAATAGGAATCACTAAGCAAGTGTTTAGGTAATTAAGAAGGTAATTAGGAACCTCAAGACATGATTAAGAAGTGCTCATACATCATTAGAGGAATTAAAACTCATTTTATGCATAAACAATTATAGACACAATTCCTTAATTTAAGGAATTGGAGAGAGAAAATACTATTCAAGATTCCATGACTAGGAATCTTGAATTTAAAGAGATATTTAGGTTTAATCTAAGCAATTTTAGGTTCTAATTAACTTTAATAAATTATTTTGACTCTAGATTAATTATGGAAATTAATTAATCTTTGATTAGAGCCTAATATTGCTTAGGTTTACTTAATCACGCAATTAAGCTCAAAAAACACTATACTGGGGTAAAATCTTAATTTTGCACAAAAACTGTCCCGGACAACGAGACTTAAACTAAGGTTGCGAAATACATAACAACATCGTTTAAAACCATCTAGAGAAGTTTTAGGTTCATCCAACACTTATACCCGCGTAAAAATGCTATAAGGGTATTTTGGTCATTTTGACCCGAAATATTAGAAAACAAGATTTTTAATCCCGGAACCATTCGAAAGTCATCTAATCCCATTCAAACATTGAGTTGGCCCTTCGAGGACTACCAGGTCGGCTATCCTCAAATTCTGGGCAGAAAGTGATCTCAGAGGTATTTTGGTCATTTTCACTTAAACAGAAAATCGGGGCGTTACACTAGATGTAGGTAAGTGTTTGCCGAACCAGTATAAAACTCTTGTTCAGTATCTTTTTACCCTTCATCTCTTTATTTTCAGCATTTAACTTTGCATAAAATGCCTTGGTCATTATCTATTATTCTTAATCCAATCATACAAATCGATTAACTTAGAAAGTTACTTTCTGAATACATTAACCAGCTTTCCACTGCACTTCAAGCTCAAAGCTTGATAAATCTTTGTTATAGATTTTCAGTTTCATAAGCTTAAAAGAGAATCACTATTTAACCCCCAATCTCGTGCACTTCCTACCAACAAGTGGCATCAGAGCTTGGCCTTTAAGGGGTTGAGCATTCTAACGACTACAAAGGACAAAGATCCAGAGAAAAATGGCACAAAGCATTCATATAGCAGAAGGATACTTGATCAACAGACCTCATTCTTTGATAGTGGAGACCATGCTTATTGGATAGATCGTATAGAGCTTTTCATAAAAATATACAAGTCTTGGCTTATAGGAGAAAAATCCAAGAAGGCAACTATGTTTCAATTGAAGAGGTCCTCGCAACAGATGGTGCATCCTTTACATCAAGAGAAGTCCCCAGAAGTAGATGGATGGAGCAAAATAAAGCCAGGATTAAACTAAACTCCAAAGCTAAGTATCTGCTTACCTGTGCACTAAGCAAGACTCAATATGATAAAATTATTGCTTGTGATACAACAAAAGAAATATAGGACAGATTGCTTGCGCTGCATGAAGGAATTGATCAAGTCAAGCAGACAAAGATCATCATGTTGGTCCATCAGTATAAAATGTTTAAAATGACTGATCAGGAAAGCATTGATGGTATGATCACAAGGTTTATGCATATCATAAATCAACTAAAAGGTCTTCGCAAAAGATATTCTAACTCTGAACTTGTTAGAAAAATCTTAAGAAGTCTTCCTGCAAAATGGCTGCCTAAAATAACAGCCATTATTGAAGTCAAAGATCTTGAAACTCTAGGCTTGGATGCACTTATTGGATCTCTAAAAACCCATGAGGTAGTAAAACTCTTGTTCAGTATCTTTTTACCCTTCATCTTTTTATTTTCATCATTTAACTTTGCATAAAATGTCTTGGTCATTATCTATTTTTCTTAATCCAATCATACAAATCAATTAAGTTAGAAAGTTACTTTCTGAATACTTTAACTAGTTTTCCGTTGCACTTCAAGCTCAAAGCTTGATAAATCTTTGTTATAGATTTTCAGTTTCATAAGCTTAAAAGAGAATCATAATTCAACCCCCCTTCTCATGCACTTCCTACCAACAAGTGGCATTAAAGCTTGGCCTTTAAGGGGTTGAGCATTCTAACGACTACAGAGGACAAAGATCCAGAGAAAAATGGCATAAAGCATTCATATAGCAGAAGGATACTTGATCAATAGACCCTCATTCTTTGATAGTGGAGACTATGCTTATTGGATAGATCGTATAGAGCTATTCATAAAAATATACAAGTCTTGACTTATGGGAGAAAAATCCAACAAGGCAACTATGTTTCAATTGAAGAGGTCCTCCCAACAAATGGTGCATCGTTTACATCAAGAGAATTCCCCAGAAGTAGATGGACAGAGCAACATAGAGTCGGGATTCAACTAAACTCCAAAGCTAAGTATCTACTTACCTGTGCACTAAGCAAGGCTCAATATGATAAAATTATTGCTTGTGATACAACAAAAGAAATATCGGACAGATTGCTCGTGCTGCATAAAGGAACTGATCAATTCAAGGAGACAAAGATTATCATGTTGGTCCATCAGTATGAAATGTTTAAAATGACTGATCAGGAAAGCATTGATAGTATGACCACAAGGTTTATGCATATCATAAATCAACTAAAAGGTCTTCACAAAAGATATTCTAACTCTGAACTTGTTAGAAAAATCTTAAGAAGTCTTCCTACAAAATGGCTGCCTAAAATAACAGCCATTATTGAAGTCAAAGATCTTCAAACTTTAGGCTTGGATGCACTTATTAGATCTCTATAAACTCATGAGGTAGTACTGGCAGAAATGCATGGTGAATCCATGAGAAAGAATAAGTCCATTGCCCTAAAACGTTCTTATCATAAGTCAAGCAAAGGGAAGATAATAAAAATCACTGAAACCTTTAATGAAGAGGACAAGTTTGATGATGACTTTGAAGATGATGATGGAGATGAGATCTCCATGCTAGTAAGAAGGATGTTAAGAGCTTAGAAAGGCAAGCTCAAAAGAAGAAGAGATATAAACTTAAAAAGAAACAAGAAATACAAAATAAAGCTAGAAAGTATTAGTTGCTTCAACTATGGAGAAAAAGGTCACTTCAGACCTGAATGTCCTAAACTGAAGGGTCCGCAAAAGTAGTTCATGAACAAGACAAAGGGAATGCTGGTAACATGGAGTGATTCTGATGAAGAAAAAGAGGGAGCAGAAAGCCCAGAAGGACAAGATATAGCCAACCTATGCTTCATGGCTAGCTATGATTTGGAGAATGAATTCGAGGTAAATAGCTCTGACAAAAATCTATCCTATGATGAATTAATGGCATTATATAAAGAACTGCTTGAAAATACTCAAACTATTTTCTCTCATTACCTTAATCTAAAGAAAAAACACCAAAAGGTTATTTTAGAGCTTTAATTAGTTAAAATGGAAGTTGAAAATCTGAGAAGTAAAAAGGAGGAATTAAGAAAGGAAAATAATGAACTCAACACCTTAAGAACCAAGGTATCAAAAGATAATAAGGAAAATCAGAAAATTATGTCTGAGATGAAGAAAATAGTTAAACTTCTATAGTATGATCAAGAAAAAATGGTAAATGGCTCGAAGAATCTTGAACTAATGCTTGAAGGACAAAGGCCATACTTTCAAAAAATTGGGTTAGGATATAAAGAAGTGGAAAAACAAAAAGGAAAAACAATTCAATTAAATTAAATAAGAAACAAAGTCTCCTGCATTGTCCGTTATAAGAAGAGACATCCACCTGACAAATGCTTCATGAAAAGGAAGTTTGTCAAAAGAGTTGGAAAACCTTTCTTTACAATACAAACTCAGAAGGACCCGAGAAAGTCTGGGTACCTAACTTGAAAAATGTGTTTATTGCAGGTGTGCCTGAGAACACATATAGAATCTGACAACAAGTGGTACATGGACAGTGGCTGCTCTAGACACATGTCTGGATTTAGAAAATGGTTCAAAAATCTTAGACCAAAGAATTCTGGATTAGTAAAATTCACTGATGGAGGAAAAGCGAAAGTCACAGGTATTGGAAATATTGGTAATGATGATTCTCACCAAATTTCTGATGTATTATTTGTTGATGGTCTGGTTCACAATCTATTAAGCATAAGCCAATTATGTGATCAAGGCTTTAATGTAATTTTTAATGCTCATAATTGCAAACTAGTTAGTCTTATCTCAGGACGAGTTATATTATCCGGCAAAAGGAATGATAACACTTATGTGTTACTCTTGGATGATCTTCAAGATCAAGACATAAAATGTCTAGCATCCTTCATGGATGAAAAGTGGTTATGGTATAAGAAGCTTGGGCATGCTCACATGAAGCTTATTTCTGAGTTATCTCAAAAAGAACTTGTTAAAGGATTGCCAAATATCAGGTTTGATAAGGATTCAATCTATGGTTTCTGCAAAAAAAGGCAAGCAAACCAAAGCTTCTTTCCATAATTAACATGTGGTATCTATCACTAACCACTGGAATTACTACATATGGATATCTTTGGTCCAACTCAGACTGCTAGTATTGCCAAAAAAAGATATTGTCTTGTCATTGTAGATGACTTTACCAAATTTACCTAGGTGTTCTTTCTAGCTTCTAAGGATGAGGTGTTTGAAAGATTCAAAGTTTTTGCAAAACATATTTACATTGAAAAGAATTCACAAATTATTTCCATCAAATATGATCATGGGGGAGAATTTGAAAATTATACATTCAATGAGTTTTGTGAAAAACATTGCATTCTTCATAAGTTCTTTGCACCTAGAACTCCCTAACAGAATGTACTTGCTGAAAGAAAAAAATAGAAGCTTACAAGAGATGGCCAGAACAATGATTTTAGAAAGTGGGCAGAGGCTACAAATACCTTGTGTTACATAGAAAACCGAATTTTTCTAAGACCAATCCTCAAAAAGACCCTCTATGAGCTGTGGAAGGGTAGAAAACTCAACAGATTATATTTTTACATATTTGGTTCATCATGCTTCATACGTAACAACAGGGACAAACTTACCAAGTTTGATCCTAAATCTGATGATGGTATTTTTCTAGGATATTCTTCTGTCTTTAAAGCTTACAGGGTATACAAAATGCGTAGAAGAGATAATTCATATCAAGTTCAAAGAGCTTAGGAAAGACTTTAAAGATGACCTAACTGATCTGGAAGAAGCTCTTGAAAGATTGAATTTTAGAGAAGACTCAAAAATCAAGTAGATAAAAACCTCAGAAAGTAGACTCCAGGATTCAAATTCTTCAGAAAGAATGCTTAGAATACTAAAGCCATTACAAAGCAATAATTCTGAACAAGAAGAAAAGAAACTTGAAAATGAAAGAGAAACTAAAGAAAATCATAAACACAGAAACTACAAAGGAGTTTCTGATCTTAAAAGAGTTTCTTAGAATAAGGTTATTAGAGATATTTCTAAGGGAGTAAAGACTCGATCATCCCTAAGAAATACTTCAAATTGTGCTTTAATCTTCACCATCGAACTTGCGTGCTTTGAAGAAGCCTTGAGTGACAAAGGATGGATGGAAGCCATGTAAGAAGAGCTAGATCAATTTGAGAAAAGCAAAGTCTGGACTCTTGTGGAGAAACCCAAAGGAAAAACCATCATTGGAACAAAATGGGTATTTAGGAATAAATTGGATGAAGCAGGTAGAGTTATCAGGAATAAAGCAATTGCACAAGGTTACAATCAACAAGAAGGATTTGATTATGATGAGACTTTTCCACCAGTTAATAGATTAGAAGCCATAAGAATGCTACTTGCTTTTGCTGCCTACAAGGGATTCACTCTCTACTAGATGGATGCCAAGTCTGCCTTTTTAAATGGTTTTCTCTTTGAAGAAGTAAATGGTTTTGAGAGTGAGGACCTTCCAAACCATGTCTTCGAATTAACAAAAGTACTCTACGGTTTGAAACAAGCTGCTTGAGCTTGGTATGAAAGGTTAAGTAGATTTCTGTTAAAGAATATGTTCAAGAGAGGTAACGTTGACACAACTCTATTTACTCGAGTCTAAAGATCATTTTCTGATAATTCAAATATATGTTAATGACATTATATTTGGCATCTCCGATCATTCTCTCTATGAAAAGTTTTCAAAACTAATGCAGAGTGAGTTTGAAGTGAGTACGATGGGTGAACTAAAATTTTTCCTTGATTTGCAAATAAAACAATAAAAGGATAGAACCCTGATCCATCATGAAAAATATAAAAAAGAACTTTTGAAAAAGTTTCACATGGATTAAGCAAAACCAATTAGTACTCCCATGCATCCATCTCAAATCATTAATACTGATCAGAATGGTGAAAATGTTTCAGAAAGTAGTTACAGAGGAATGATCGAGTGACTATTGTATCTTACAGCTAGTAGGCCAGATATTCAATTAAGTATGGGGATTTGTACTAGATTTCAATCAACCCCAAAGTAATCACACTTAAATTCCGTTAAAAGAATCTTAAGATATTTATCAGGTACTATTAATCTTAGCTTGTGGTATGAGAAAGGTACATGTTGTAAGATTGTAGGTTATTGTGATGTTGATTACGCAGGAGACAGAGTAGAAAGAAAGCACCAGCAGTTGTTGTTGCTTTTTGAAAATAGCCTGATCACATGGTCATGCAAAAAACAAAATACCATTGCTCTCTCTACTGCAAAAGCAAAATATGTGGTCGCAAATTGCTATACTTAGATGCTGTGGATCAGAAACTAGCTAGAAGACTATCACCTAAGTTGAAGCTTCCTAAAACTTTACTTATGGCTAAAAAGCAATGTTATATCAACATCTGCCTCAATTAGCTTAAAACTCAGGTATGAAGACACCTTTAATGATTTCTTGCTAGTAACAATGTGGATAGTGATGTTGTTCCCAACTTCCAGCACACTTCCTTTTTACTGATGACAAAAAGGGGAGAAAAGAAATGAAAAGCTTGTGTTGAAAAAGATAGAGGGAGTAAAATTGAAGGGGAGATACTCAAAGAGAAGTTTAAGAATCTTCAAAATCTCTTTAAACATTTGCATGCCATGCCTATCATATAGTCTTTATCACACATGCAACAGAACATATTGTGTCTACTATCATAATTCATTTCTCATAACATGACTAGAAAGATTCATCATATATACATTTTCAAACATCAGTCTAAACAAAAATCTTCAAAGAGAGGGAGATACTCAAAGAAAAGTTTAAGAATCTTCAAAATCTCTTTAAGCATCTGCATATCATATAGTCTTTATCACAAATGTGACAGAACATATTGTGTTTACTATCATAATTCATTTCTCATGACATGACTTAAAATATTCATAATATATTCATCTTCAAGCATCGGTCTAAACCAAAAAAAAGGCATAGAAAAGGAATGTGCTGAGTAAGAAATTTATTTAAAGAAATTACTTGTTTGTCACTTATTCAAGCACACTTAAATGTTAGGAAGTTGTTTTATGACTGGAATCAAGCTAATTGGTAGATTTGAACTAAAATGGTGACACTTGCTTTAGTATCTTAGTGATACAAATTAAAGAAGCTTTCTGATTTAAATAAACAAATATCATCATAAACCAAATAGCTTTGATTTGAGTCAACTTAAAGCTTTAAAATTTTCTTAAACACATTTACTCATGCCTCAGGAAAAGGACTTACTAAGATTTAAGAATCAGGATGGGCTGAAAGAAAATGCAACTTATTATCTTATATTATGTGTTATTTCTTTCAACCTCTTTTCAAAAGATTTTCTTCAAATTAGTTTGTCATCATAAAAAAAGGGGAGATTGTAAACTCTAGAACCCTTCAGAAAGTATGAGCTTTATTGTTTTGAATGATAATAAAGCCAATTTAAAGAAAATACTTTGAAAAACGATAATGGCTACCTTGATTTTCTTGATTAAGCTTAACATGTATTCCCAAAGTGCACTATCGGACTTAAGCGAAGATAATTTCACTTTGCTATGAACATGTTATACCTCAAAAAAGAAGATAAGCTTAAATGAAGAATTATATCAAGCAAAATATGCTCTTATGTATCAAGAAATAAAGCTCATTAGAAATGAAACATAAAACCAAGGAAATGGCCATAAAAAAGTAACACTGAACTTCAGAAAGAATGCCTACAATGAAGATAATATACAAAAGCTGACAACAACATGTTACTCAATTTTCAATCATCACAATCATGGATTATTCATCATTAAAAGCCAAGATTGAAGATCAGAAGACAAATGAATCAACAAGGAACTAGCAGTGCTCTCCAGAAAGTTCGCTTCACAGAAAGGCAAGGAAAGCAGTTAAATTTGAAATTCAAAATCAAAAGTCAAACTGGTTTCTTTTAACTGGCACATCATCCTTTAGCACCTTTGATTAACTACGAAAAGCATATAAAGGAGTTCAGAAACTATGCTCAGAAAGTAGAAAAGTAGTTTCTGATATACCTCAGAAACCTAGACTCATTAACGGCTTCCGAAAAATAGCTCTGACACCAGATGAGCTACTCTTCTAGATTATGTTTCCAAGACACAATCTGATGCTTGACACGTGTGGCTTGGATAAAAGATCAAGGGCAATGATAACAAAGGGAAACCATCCATAAATAGAGATAATTCAGCTTCCAAGGATGGTGTGAAGAAGTGACCCAAAAAGCTGAAAATCCTTTCCAAGTTCCTTTGTGAAATATAATTGCTAATTTGTATGTACATTAAAATCTTCTTTCAAAGTTTTAGATTGTTCGCACGTTCTTCTGAGGAAGAATTAGTAGAAAGAAGTCACTCAAGTCATTTTAGATTTGTCATTTCTTATCCATTTGAAAAGAAGCTTGAGTACAATATAGTTTGAGCTAAACATCAAACACCAAACGTCTGTATCCTCGATCCAACAGTGATCGGAAGTTGAATAGCTTGAATAGGTTACTGCAAAACTACTTGTTGTGTGTGTCAGTAAGTATTGTCTACTATCACTAGTAAGAGTTTGGAAAGACTATTGTAAAGACTATCCAGTGTTTTCATCTCCTTGGGTTGAGGAAGATTAGTGAAACTCATAAAGTTACTTTCAAAATACTTTAACCTGTTTTCTGTTGTACGTCAAGCTTAAAGCTTGATAAATCTTTGTTATAGATTTTCACTTTCATAAGCTTAAAAAAGAAGCACAATTCAATCCTCCTTGTCGTACACTTCTTACCAACAAACTTAACTAGGTTTAAAGAGATTGGATTCGGCTTGATTATTTTTTGATGTATAAGGTGTGTTTTATATTTGGTTTCTGAATAATTTATTGAAATAAAAATTACACTAAATAATTAAAAAAGGAACAAAATAAATAATTCAAATAATTAAAAATAAACATTTTTGAAAAAAATTAAGAAATAATTTGAACAAATTACATCTAATTATTAAAAGTAAATATAACTAATACATAATATTAAGTAATAAATAATATTCAATCTAAATTATAATTATATATAAACCAAAGTATTCAAAATAATTGTAAAAAAATATGAAAATACAAGTAAGAAATATTAAAATGATATGATAAAGAAAATATTATATATTCTTTAGTTTTAGTTTTCATGAAATTAAAAAATAATTGTTGAAAATATTGAAATGAATATAAAATAAAAAGTTAATTTGAGCAACACTAGTATATAATAAAAATTATAAATAATAATAAATTTTAGCATTTTTAATTAAAATTCTTATCTCTTCAAATATATCACAATAGCTTTTGTTTAAAATAAGAAACAATGAATTCAAAAATGTGCTGGTAACTTCATCATTCAAATTTTGATTTAAAATGAATTTAGCCTTTTAGTTTTCAAAATTTTAAATATATTAGTTCTTAAAATAAAAATTAAAAAAATGTTATCATAAGCTAGCAGATTAACATACTTGTAAATTTTAAACTAACTAAGTTTAAAAGCAAAAAATTTAATATTGTCATACACAATATATTAATTTAAGATGTACCCGTTTAAGTTTTTTTTTTAAAATATTACTGAATATGAAAAAGAGAGTTAAGGCATTGCCGGTTTCATTATGGTCATCAAAACTTTTAAGAGAACACCAAATCTTCAATTCAATTGTTATCCATAAATAATTAATTATATATTCAAAATTTTCTTATATATCATATATATTTTTCTATAATGTTGAATTTTAGACTTTGATCCATATATTAATGTTATTATATGAAAATCTTGAAATATTTCTTTTCATATATTGTTAGTCTTTGCCGAATTAAGATAATTGCAAACTTTTCTTTAACTTTTCTTTTTTATCAACACTGTTTAGCTAACTTTTTTCTAATTATAAAAATGGTAAGGAATCAACAAATCACACAAGGTTTATTGCTGGTATTGTAATAAGATTTTTTTCCATAGTTATTAAATTTGAATTGATGATTGACTTGGCTAAGACATTAAGTTATTGGTTTAATTAGTGGATCACTGGTTCAACCAATGGGTAATTGATTCAACCGGTTGAATCAAATTTAATCAAATAAATATATAAAAAAATTAATGTAACTCAAATAGATATATAATATTTATTATTTTTGACAATATAACTCATTGGATTGCATAGTTTGATGGTAAAAGAGCACACTTGTATCTTGAGGCTCAAACAGGTTCAAATTTGGTTATGGTTGTAACACCCTAGCTTTTAGAGTAAACCCCCAAGTTGGTCTCTGACACCATTAGATAAGTTGGTCTTTGACAATTGAAAAGTGTCAACTTGGTCCCTGACAATGTCAAAAGTTAGACACTTAGTGGTCCCTGGATGGAAAATGTTAATGGTGTTAGTTACAATTTGATTACTAGACAAATTGATCCCCAACGTTATTTACACAAAAAGAAAAGATCTTAATCCATTATCCCCTTAGTTCCTTCATCCTCTTCATCACCACCACCACCATAGTTGAGGCTTTATGGATAAGGTATGCCAAGACATAGAAACTGAATTAAATCAAACCAAAATGGACAATACAAAAACAAACACACATCACATTAACAATGCAACATTTCTAGACCTAAAAAAAAATGCAGAGAAAAAGGAGATGCTTGCACAGGCAAGCCATGGCAGGAGAAGGATCTTGGGGTGTAGCTTCGTGAAGGCATCCTTACGCTACTTCTAACACCTTAAAAATTATTTAAAAATTAATTTGAATTTTATTAGTGAGAATTTAAAAATATGACAGTTTAGCAATGATGAAGACAATCCAATGGACGAGTTAAAAAAAAATCTTTGGGCTGAGCATGAATAGTGACCTTGTGGGCCCCATGGGCTCATCGAGACGATCGAAACCCTAGAATTAGGACTCGAAGATGCCCAAGACTGAGAAATGATAGGATTAGAACAAGAATTTAATTTCGAGTAATATCTATTTTCTTGGGTATGGTATTTTACCCGTTTGATAAAATATTGATGTGTAGTTTCTTACACCATATGAAACTTGCAGTGCAAATTTGCCACATAACTAGACAAATGTATGGCTCGGATTTGACCACACCAATGTCTTTAACAAGATTTAATCATAACCATATAATTAATTTCGATTATAAGATATATTATTTGTGGTAGAAAATTTATTACATATCTTATATAAAGAAAATCTAAAACCTTATCATTTTCCTTCCTCCAAGTTTGGCAAAACCACTCTCGTTTTCAGCCTTCATGTTTTTCTTTCCCAAACCCAAAACCTACTTTCCATAGCCCCAAAATCTAAAGCTTAAAGCCACTAAAATCATAAGCTTTCTTCACTAAACATCATCTACTCTTGATAATTATCAAATCTAATTGATTAGAATTTTAATCCATCACTATTTTTTCACTTTGAGCCTTCATACATCACTGTCAAAGAGAGGGTTAAGGGTTGTTTGGAAGGGTTTTGAATGATGAAAAGCACTTGGGAAAGATTGCTCTAGGCAAGAAGCTTTGAAGATTCGAGTACGACTTTATTTATCCACTTTTCTTTCCAATGTTATTCTAAAAATTTTTGATTGAAGATTTTTCATTTCATTGGTTGATAACATATGAATATTGATGTATCAATTTTGGTAGAGTGTTTTGATGAGGTTAGGAAATCCTTTTCACTAAAACATGTTGTGATTCATGCTATTGGAAATCCCATTTTTGAGTAAGCAGGTGAACTATTTTGACTTTTCACATTGATTTAGAGACATGGTTTTGAGATAAAAGTTTATGTGATAGCTAACATATGTAAGTATTTCTAGAAATTTTCTTAAGGCATATTAATTATTTTTCCTAATTTTAAAAAATTGAAAACCAAGAGGGGCAAGGTGCCTGCCAAGCTAGTTTAATTTGTAGTACTGAAATTGTCTAATTTTTTTTACCATATCAAACAATTTAATTTTTAGCTGAAAATTTTATAGTGTTGAGGACCCATTAAAGTCCAACCCTAAATTTTCATGTGGGTTTATATGATCATTCATATATATTCATATATATATATATATATATATATATATGAATGATTGAAGTATTAACAAACTTAGAAATTGATGTTAATGCATATATGTTTGTGATGCTTGTATATGTGAGCTTGATGGTGTTGTATATGGTAAGCAAAGATGAGATCTCCTTGGGTATATGAAGGGCACGGAATGATAAGAAAGATATGAGATCTCCTTTGAAGTATCAAAGACACGTAACAATGAGAATAGTATAGATGAGATCCCTTCTGACTTGTCAAGGGCAATTAAAGAAATATAAGATCCCTTTCAAATTGTCAAGGGCAAGTAAAGAAAGATTGAGATATGCTTTGATCTATTAATGGCACGTGAATTTAAGAAAGATACCAAAAGTTGAGGAAAGTTCACTACAATTATCATATGCATATGCATGTTTTATTAAATTATTTACCTAGAATGAATTTCTATAATGTTGAGTATTATGACCTATGAATAGTAAGTGCTTGAATTTTTAAAAGAAATCCACTTCAAAAGGATGATTTTGAACTCTAAAATGAACCATTGTTATGAAATGTATGATCATATTTTCTTAATAAACCGAAGTGGTTAGGATGATAACGATGACGTGGATTTTATTTTATTATACATTTTAGGGATACCCTACTGAGAATTTTAGAATTCTCACCCCTATGTGTTTTTATTCCTGTGCCGTCTCTGGGTTAATCTAGAAATAGTTGAGGCTGCTATACAAAAGAAATTGGAAGTGCAGTAGTTTAGTGGCTGAGGCTTGTATTAATTGTACTTAGTTGTATGTATATGTCTGTAAATATAATAGAGAATAAACATGTATTAAAGCTCATATAAGAGTTTTCTTTTATACTTGACTTTGTATTTAATAAATATTTTGTTTCTTTGTTATATATTTTAATAGAATTACCACTTAGTTATTACACGAATCACTCGAACTTGCTATATATAGATATATCTAAGAAAGGTCCACGAATTTATAAGTAACAACTCTTGAGTCCAATGTTATGACTTAAGAATGATATTGTACTTGTGAGGGTGTTACACAACTCACGGGTCATCTCTACACGAAGATCATGGATGGTGATGTCATTGTCGAGGTGATGATGAGGAGTTGTTGTTGTGTGCATTGTGATGATGGATAGAGTCAATGTCATGGTACTAGATGGGGGTTTGCTGTTGTCAATGGTGGTTGTCAATAATAGTGAATATGGTGATGAGGTGTTGTGTGATATGAAAGAGAGTGACAATGATTGATTTCAAAAGTACTTTAGTAGTAGCAATACATTTTAAAAATTATTTCAGTATTAGATAGAGAGAAGGGGGATCCAAGACAAACATGGGAGCTCTTAATGATGGTGGTGGTGGTGATGATAAAAAGGATAAAGGAAGGAAGATGATTTTTAATGTAAATAACATTAGGGACCAATTTGTCCAGTAATGAAATTGTTACTAATACCGTTAATATTTCCCGTCCAGGGACCACTCAATGTCCAACTTTTAACATTGTCAGGGACCAAGTTGACACTTTTCAATTGTCAGGGACCAACTTGTCTGATGCTGAAATTGTTAGGGAGCAACTTGGGGGTTTACTCTAGCTTTTAACCTCTCAAACTCAAGTTGTTTTAAGATTAATCACTAGTTGTTACATTTTGATTTCATAAATTAATGTGTTTTAAAATAGGATGCATGAAAAATACATGTAAGTTTTTTTAAAATGTTTAAGTAAAACTTGAATCTTGTGCGTGAAACATAATGATAAATTACACTTGTCGATCATGAACTTAAGACTTTGCGTAAACATTCATTCATAATCACAATCATAACATGAGATAACACACACACATGTTAACTTGTTTTACATCCGAACATACAAGTGTGTGCCATCCAATGAGCTCTATCTGTCGGGGTGACTGCTCCCACACTTTATTGCACAACTATGATATTGACATATTCTGAAAGTGAGGTGAAAGCAGAGGAGAGAAATCATACAATTTCTCAATAGTGTTACGTACATAACTAAGTGTCATTGTAGTCGTCCTCAACCACTTCGGCTCATTATGAAAAAGTGAGCATACATTAAAGTTCATTTTAAAGGTTTATAAAACATTTAGTCTGAAGTGAATTTCTTTTTATAGCATGATCTTTATGAATAAATGCAACAAGTTTCACTGGATTCATGAGTATGGTTTTGCTTGCATATTTTGTTCCCATGTTATTTAATTTAGCCTCTTAATTGTAATCAATTCCTTGATATTTGCATGGATTCATGAGTGAGTCTTCATTTGTGCAAAATGCTTGAATCTTTCATAAACATGCCATTTAATGATTAATTGAGTTTCAATTGATCCTCAATGTCTTGAACACCCATTTTTATGCAAAAAATCCTTATTAATAAGCAATCCTGCCAAAGCCTGTTCTTAATCTCACCAAAGCCTGTTCTTAACCTCGCCATGGTGGCGATTGATACGAACTATAAGTAGAAAATTTCAAAAAATTTGGCCAAAGCCACTTCTTAATTGAATATTTGACCTAGCATTTTGTGATGGATCATGGTAACATCTATTCTCCGCTTTTGTATAGGGTAATAATTAAATAATTATCTGATTACCACAAATAAGGTAATAAGACAAAGATTATATAAGCTTCAGAAAGGGTATTTAAGACTCTAACCTTACAAATTCTTTCAAAGTGTTCTCCAAAAAATTTTCTAAAAATTTGGTTTGTTACTATAAAAAAGAGAGGAGATTGTTAGTTCTAGAACTCTTTAGAAAGCTTTACAACTTATGTTTTGAATGCCAACAAAGCAAATTATTTTTGTTAAAATATTTTGAAGAAAGGACTAATGTTTTCAATTGAGTTTCTCTAGTGTTTAATATGATCATTCTTGTAATGCCTTAATTTTCCTTCTGCGCAAAATGACCAAAATGCCCCTAAAGTTATTTTTACATAGGAATCGAGGACAATCGGTCCTTGCCATCCTCAAAGAGTTAGTTTAATGTTTGAAGGGATTGAATGTGTTTTAGATGGCAATTGTTGCGAAAATCGCAATTCCTGGTTTCTCGTGCCCAAAATTACCAAAAATGCCCCTGAGGTAATTTAACACGAGATTAAGCGAAGATTGAACCCGGTCATCACCTGAGAGTTGGATATGTTAATTTGAGGGGATATATAATATTTCGGTGAGTTCCAAGGAGTTTCTGTGTAAAGTTACCATTTTGCTTTTAGTTAGTGCTAATTAAGCATAGTTAAAGTAATTAAGGACATATAGGTAATATTAGGCTCTAATTAAAATATTAATTATTTTTATTAATTAATTTTGAGTCAAAATAATTATTTGGAGTTAATTAAGACTCAAGAATTGTTAGAGAAACTTAATCTCATTCTTAATCAAAGATTAATAAGAAAGAAACAGAAAGTGCTTTATAAGACCAAAAAGCAAAAGTAGGGGACAAATAGTATGATATCTCCCCTACTTTTCCTTAAGATTAAGGACATGTTGGTATTTGAATTTTGAATTAATTGAGGTTAGCCTAGTTAATCATGTAAGACTCCTCTCTATCCTTATCTTGGGTGTCCTAAATACGTAATTATCAATTTTTAACCATTTCCTTAATTAAACCTGCCCTTAATCCTAACCTTAACACTCACAAAACACAAAAATATCTCACCTAACCTCGTCTTATTGCCACAACAAACACACCCCAATTTCACTATCATATTTTGATCTTTTCAAACACCTCACACTCTCTCATTTCTTTCCATAAACTTTTTTGGCCAAACTTAAGCACAAAGTTGTGTCGAAAAAATACTCCCGTTCTCTCCATCTCAAATCTCTTCTTCTTCTCCATCAAAAACCTCCATTGTTGCTCTCCATCTAAGCTCCAAACCTTAAACAAACACACTACCACCATAGATCAAACTTCAAACACATAAGTTTTCATCCCTATACACAGACACCACAAAAATCCCTCATCGTATTTTTTCCCCTTTGCCCAAAAACTCATCTTCCTCAAAGAGAATATTTTCTCTTCTTTTATTTTCACAAGAATAAGTGTTTTCATCTTACAAGGAAGAAACATCTTTTGGTAAGGATTTATTTTATGTCCTTCTTATTTTTATCTTTTCTTTTTTGGTTTTGGTGTTTGGCTATGATAAAGACTATGGTTTGATGATGATGGTTCTTGATGATGATTGTGAGACCACCATGTTTATGACCTCTGTAATTAAAGAGTTAAAGAATATACACTTTTTTCTCTGTTAGCTATTTTGAACTTGTTGGTGAGTCTAAAAGAATAAGATTCTTGGAAACATGAAGATGAAGGACTCTAAAGCTCATTCATGCCCTTTGAGGGCTAAAGTTAATTCATTGTTTATTTTGTAAGAAAAGGGTTTCCTATTTTGATATGATTGGGGGGGGGTTGAAAGTTTCACTCTATGATGTCTTGGGTTCTTGAGCTGCAATCATATATAAAAATGAGCTTGCATTCATGTTTATATTTCAAGTCCGCAATCATATATAAAAATGAGCTTGCATTCATGTTTATATTTTAAGTCTAACATTTCATGTTTATATTTCAAGTTGTCACCTTATATTCTTAAAGGCTTAAAAATGAACTTGCATTTCATGTTTATATTTCAAGCGTAGCATATCATGTTTATTTTTTTCAATTTGTCACCTTGTATCCTTAAAGGCTTAAAAATGGATGTGCATTTGATGTTTATGTTCCAAGCTTTGCATTTGATGTTTATGTTTCAAGTTGTCACCTTAGGCTTCTAAAGGCTAAAAAATGAACTTACATTTCATGTTTATATTCCAAGCGTTGCATATCATGTTTATATTTTCAAATTGTGATCTTATATTCTTAAAGGCTTAAAATGAGCTTGCATAATATATTTATGTTCCTAGTCATCACCTATGTCTCTAATGATCAAGGCTTGCTTAAATGGAAATTTTGATCATGAACATATATATATATATTGGCCAAGCATGGATAATGGATTTGAAGTTGGTTTTATTTTATTTTAAAACTTGAATCTTGTGTCTAAAGTATTCAAAGAAATTTTGAAAAAAGATATAAGTCCAAAAGGAGCAAAAATGTGATTTTGAGCAAATAGAACCCTATGAATGTAATTTTAAAATTAGTTACTAATTTAAATGTTGAAATTTAATTTCTCCAAGTGTTAAGTTGATTTCTTATGTTTTAAATGTCTGAGAATAGTTTTTTGGGAAAAAAATATTAACTAGAAAAAAGGTAAAAAAATAATCTTCAAAGTTTTTCATATTTTCAATTTTTGCCATTGTTGTTCACTACTTGGTACTATTTGGATATTTTAAAATGTTAATAATTATTGTAAAAATTATTTTTATTATCTTATGTAACTAAAAGGATAGTTACAAGTGTTAGATTGGGTAGTTTTATAAAATGGAAAAGGTTGTACCTTGAACTTCCCAAAATGGGAATTTTGGTCAAATGAGTTTAATTAAAGTTAATAATGATTTAAATGTGTCCATGTGTTCAAAATACCATTTGTGATGTTAAGAATGATTTTTAGAAGTGTTGACACTTACTAAGTGTCAAAAAGTGAAACTTTGCACTTGGACCCTAAAATCTAATAAAATTGGCCAATGGTCCAAAATGGTTTTTATGATGATTTTAAATTGATTTCTAAAGTGGAAAATTTACACTTTGACCCACAAACTTTTAGAAATTTCGATTTGTCCTCTTTTGGTGCTAAAGTATAAATATCAAGGACTTGATGATATTGATGTGAATGATCTCTTATTAGAAGCTATGTTCATATGAATTGATTGGAAATTATGTGACTTGAAGTAACTAAAACGAAATCATGTATTAATAACTATGCATATTTGATTCTTGAATTATGCAAGTAATGATTACTGTTTACATTGTATATATCCTGTTGAATATAGCATATGCATTAGCTGAGTCCGGTCCTTGATTTTCAGCGTACTAGGTAGGAGCATGTATACCTTTCAATGAGATATTGATGATAACATGTTTGTGGATACATGTAAAACGAAATGCATGCTTATGTGATCAATGATATCATAATTTGTGGCATGTTATGATTATGAATGATTAATTGAGATGTGCAATTGATATGATATATGACTGGAAGTAAATTTGGGGAGACTCCATTCTCAGCTGTTATGCTGCTAGATTTCCACCAAATTTTGGGACTTAGAAAAATTATAAAGTGATGAGCATGAAAATGTTGAATGATTAGTTATGATGATAGATATGATTATATGCTCATGTTTCTAGCTCTAAATGACATGCTAAGAATAAAGGTGATATAAAACACATGGAAATGATCCTTTAGACTCCAGGAATTAATGGTTATAGGAGGTGATCAAAGGAAGTGATCCTTTATACTGTAGGAATTAATGGTTTTGAAAGGTGATCTTATGCTCCCTATTCCGCACTCTGGGAGTTGGGAAATAGCTTATCGAGAAATAAGTGTAGGCTAGTGACGACTAACTAGTTATGAGCTCATATCGTTAGAACTCTCATGAGGAGACAGTACTAGGGCGGCTCCTTATAAGAGAATAAGAAAGATAAGTTACTTAAGGAAGTAAAGAGGAAAGAATATGATAAGGTTGTTTATGTTTCTTATTTTATGATAGTTTGTTATGATATGTATAGTATGTTGTTTGAGGCATTGACATGCATTCATGATGTAGTATGATGCATCCATGACAATAAGACTCATGTTAAAAGACACGAACCTCGACTAATGGCTTTCTTAACCTTTAATAAATAAACTTTGCTATGTCCACTATTTTTATAATGAAACCCGAGGTTCCTGAGGATGAAGATGATGACATATAATTGGAGGTGAAAGCCCTACTAAGATTCTTGTATAAGTTTCTTATTCCTTCTCTCTTTATTTTTCATCTCGTCTTCAGAGGCTGATGGCGTTGTTCATGCTTTGCATTAACGTACCTACTTGGGAGTTGCACTACAACCCAAGCAATCGATCATATCACTTTGTTGGTCATTGTATAGTATGTCTGTTCGTGTTTTTGGATCGTCCACTTGCGTACCCCATCACAAGCTTTTGGTTTTGTACGGCTACTCTTTTCATTGATGATTTTTCCTTTGAGCATGCACGTTTGTGCATGGAGGAGTTCCCTCGTACCTGTCATGCTACTTCATCCGTGAGAGACTTCTTGGTCTATATGCCTTGTTCGCCACCTCGCCCCTCTATACCATGGTCAAACCCATCTTAGGAGTCAATTTCTCAGTATGCTTTAGGCAATTCTTCACCTACAGTGTGTAGATAAGAAAGCACACGAAAGGGGGGGGGGTTGAATCGTGCTTCTCTTTTCAAAAACTTTTGGAACTAAAACTTTGAAAAAAAAACTATCAAATGTGGAGCTTGAAGTACAACGGAAAGAATATTAAATTATTTAGAAAGTAACTTTCTGAGTTAAGTGATTAAAGTAAATAAACTGAAATGATAGATAATAACAGAGATGTTTTATGCAACGTTAAACACTAAAAATAAGAAGATGAAGGATAAGAAGATACTGGACAAGAGTTTTATACTGGTTTAGCTAACACTTATCTACATCCAATTCTCAGTAATCACTGAGTTTCACTAATCTTTCTCAACCTTAGAAAGCAAAAAAACTGGATAGTTTTTACAATAGTCTTCCCAAGCTTTCACCAGTGACAGTAGACAACACCTATTGTCACACGACAAGTAGTTTTGCCATAGCATCTTCAAGCTATTTTACTCCAATCACTATATCACTATTGGATCAAGGATACAAAGGTTTTGTGTTTGGTTTGCAGCTCAAACTATCTTGCACTCAAGCTTCTTTATAGGTGTATATAAGTGATAATTCTGAAATAGATTGAGTGACTTCTTTCTACTAATTCTTCCAAAGAAGAATGTGTGAACAATCTAGGAATTTAGAAAGAAGATTTTCATAAACTAAGGAATTGAAAAAATTAGACTTCATAGAAAAGTGGAGGAAAATATTTTTTAGTATTTTGTCTCTCTTATGTCATTTCTTCTTGAAGGCTCAATCATCTCTGTTTATAGATGGTCTCCCTTTGTGACCATTGCCCTTGATCTGTTATCCAAGTGACATGTGTCGATCATCAGCTTATGTCTTGGAAACATAATCTAGAAGAGTAGCTCGTTTAGTGTCAAAGCCCTTCTTTTAGAAGCCGTTGATGAGTTAAGATTTTTTATGTCCATCAAAAACTGCTTTTCTACTTTCTAAGCAGGGTTTCTGAATTCCTCTTCTATAAGCTTTGATCGTTGACTGAAGGGGCTGAAGAGATGACGTGTCAATCTAAATACTAGTTTGACTTTTAAATTTGAAATTCAAAATTCAAAATTTTCCCTCTTTTATAGTAAAGCAAATTTTTTGAAGAGTGCTGCCAGTTCCTTTGTAACACCCTAATTTTTAACCTAATACTCTAGAACATATTAGGTTAATCATTAGGTTATTACTTCTTAGTCTCATTATTCTATTAAAATACTTAGCGGAAATTACGGTAAAATTTTTTTTTGAAAACATAAACCAAAGTGAGAGCCGCGTCGCATCGTATGACAGAAGACAAGATGCACAATAACAAAGCATAAAGAACACGGTAAGTAAAACATATAACAAAGAGACAGAGATGAACACCACGAAAGAAAACACTTCATTAATACTCATAATTGAGATACATAAGTAGTCATGCCTTTATGGAAACGGGCTGAACTTGAAATACATAGGAAAATGAGAATACAACAAAAATATAAAGGCAAGCAAAGTAAAGATAAACCATAACTACCCGAGTGCACCTAAGGCGGATAACCTCAAGACAAAAGAAGGTTTATCCGATCTACGTGTGAGTGTGTGCACTAGTCTACCCCAAGGACGTCGGCTACTGGAACCTGGGATATGTCGGAACGTATCCGATCCACAGACGTAAGGAGTAGGCACTCGTGATGATTGGGCATAAGCTCCTCGGCTGGGGTGCATCTCAGGTTGCCTCGCCAACCTCGGCTGCATAACGGTCTCCTCACTTTCTTCTCTCATGAACTGAGGAGTGGAAGCGGAGCTCTCGCTATACATGTGCGTCGGTGGGTCCTTAGAAGGGTCATCCTCCGAACCGGGAGACCGAGGCACGTAGTCTTGGAGTCACGGGGCATCGATCCACCAGTATACGTCCGAAGAATCCTCTCGTTGCACGTATGGGTGCGCTCAAAAACCATGGCATCATCGTAGGGAGACATTGGGGAGAAACGATAACTCTGTACAGAGTGTGCGAAGGGGCGTCCGACAAACATGAAGACTCGTACCGTGCACTACCCCTCAAAATGATAGGATTCGTGCTCCGGATCAAAGTGAACCTCCTATATCGACATGTCGACAAAGACCACAAACGTCGCCATCGTTCTCTGAAGATGTGATGGAAGAAAGAGAAGGAAGAGAAAAGAGTGAGAATTCTTACTAAAGAATCTCAGTAGGAATCTCCTATCCTAGGGTTACATCATTCACATCCTTAGGAACCTTGGGTTTCTTTATAAAAGGTGTGCATGCATATAAGATTCAGTATTAAGAGTTATAAAACTAATTATCCAATGTTCATTCCTTTTAACATGCATCTTAATGTCATGAAATGCAACATGTAAGGCATGAATGCATGGCAATACTTGAGCATATATGTCAACAAATCATATCATCAAGAAACAATCTATGTGGCATAAAGGGCAACAACTCTCAAATGGTACTTCCATCAATATGTGTGACATCATTCGTGGTACTTTAGCAATATAAAAGGCCATCCTAAAAATAGGCTATGAGCTCATACCTCAGCTAGTCGTCACTAGCTCTTCCTTATTATCTGAATAAACAAATAATAAAATGATGATAAACCCGACTACTTAAGAGTACGGGCTAAGGGGCTAGGGATCACCTCTCTTAGGATATGCCCTCTTTGAAACACTCTACTGGCCTCGAGTGCACAGCGAATTGTTCGCTTTGGTAAGGCTCATGTCCAAACCTTCACGAATTTGCCTCCTCCTCACCGTAGCAGGAGAAGTACGTCTCAGTGCTTGTCACATAAAAATCTCCTGGGGGTGCCCAGCTAAACCGTGTCACCCAGGGTTTTCAATCTCATATGGTACTTTAAAACATTTCTCAAACCCTTTAGGTTTGACGAAAAATTGGCAGCGTAACAGCTATTAAACCGAATTTCCTTCAAACTAACATTTATGCCACAAGCTCACAACACAAACATAATTCTCATTCAATTCTCATGCTTATAATAAACTTAACATCTCAATGAATCATTTCCTCATGCATCATCAAAGCATATACATCTCAACATCATACTTACATAAACAACATCATAGCATTAAAGGTTTCTTAATGTCTTATGCATTGACCCTTAAGGTCCTTAACTCACAAGCTAAGTTATAAATCATCATAACCTAAGCTCTCTGGTACGTATAGGCTCATATCTAAGTATTCCTCACTCAAAGCTATGATGATAAACATCTCTAAACCTCAAGAGTGCAGAATCTAAAATTCTAACGTTACGGGTACCGAGGAGTCACAACAATGACCCTTTCTAAGTTCGGTTTGCTCCTAAGACATCAAGATCAAGTCCTAAACCAATTATGAGTCATTTCTACACATTTAGACTAATTATAAACCATGATTATCAATTCTAAACCATGTTGGATAGAATCCAGAAAAATCAATTACTAAGGGATCTAAAACTCTCAAATTAATTCTTTTCTAGTTACTAACTTCTCTTATCTTTCACATATGAGTTTTAGCATTAAACATACATGAATATACTCATATTATCATCATCAAAACAGCATATAACAGTGAGCATATCATGGCAAGGCAGAACCGAAATTGTCTCCAAACAAACAAGGCATAAACTTGATTTCTAAAGCACATAAAACACTAGTTTCTCTTGGAATCTTTCTAAAGCTTTCAAAACTCATTAGTAAACATTTTTATCATCTAAAATCATCAAAATACTTGTAAAGGCAGTGGCTATTTTAAACTAAACTCAAGAGGTTTTAAACTCATAAAACTTTGTTCTAAACATCTTTTGAACTCATATGAGCTTAGGAAAATTATGGAACATAGATTATAGTATTTGTAACAAATTAAACCTTCTAAGGCCGAAATCAAGGAACTAAGAAACATAAAACTTTCAAACCTTTGTTTGAGATAATAAAGGGTAGGTCTATGAGATCTAAATCTCTTAAGTTGTAACATAAAAGTAAATATGCAATGCACTTTATTTTAGTCTTTATTTAGAGGTGAGGACATAAAATAAATATGCTATGCAACTCATTATTATCTTAGAGATTTAGTGAGAGCATAACATAAATATGGAGATGCAAGTTCATTCTTTAATCTTGAGCATTTAGTAATGACATAAAAGTAAACATGGATGCAAAGTCTTTTATCTTAACTTAGAGCTCACATGAGACTTTTAAGAGAACTACAAACCTCAACCCAACACTTATCTCATCACAAAGAGAGCTTTAGAGTTCTTGAACCAAGTTCTCAAAGGAACTACATGGTTCTTGAACATCATCATCAAGCTAAAAAAGAAGCAAACTTTTAAGAGAAAACAAAATCTCAAGGAAGTAAGAACCAAAACAACATTCTTTCATGTCATAAAATAGGAATAGAGATACTTTAAAAATTTTAACAAAACCTTTGAAGAAAAACTATGGAGGTCGAAATGTATAGGAAAAGGAAAAAGGAAAGAAAAACCAAAACTTCACTAGATGAAGAACAAGACTCAAGCTTTAGAGGTCCCTTTGAGATGAACACAAGGTCATCATCTATGAACACTCATCATCAAGCCATCATAGTCATAAACAAGGCCTCATGGCCGAAATGAAAAAGGAAGGAAACAAAAGATAGTTTCAAAAAGTAACCAAGAGAAAACTAGAGAACTCATTTTCAAACAAAACAAAGTTTAGAAAACCACTCCTACCTAGAATGAAGATGAAAACTTGAACTTTTGAAAGGAAATGAGATGACAAGAGCAACTCCTCCTTGAGGGATGATGATGATTTGGCTAAGGGGGAGAGAAAGGAAAGGAGATGTGTTTTGAGTGAGGTTGTATTTGAGGTCAAGTGTTTGAGAGCTTAGGAGGTGATCTAAGGTGATGAGGAGGTGGTTTGAGACAACGAGATGATTATGTGAGGAAGAGATAAAGAAGATGAAGATGAAGAGGAAAGGAGAACTCTCTTGAAACTTGTGAGAAAAAGAAAGAACTCAAAGAAAGCTTGGGAACTTGAAACTTTGCAAATGATCTAAAGTGTTTGCAAGCTCAAGTAAGCAAGGTATTTATAGAAAATGAAAACAAATGAGAGCTCAATGAAGGGAGGGGTTGGCCGTAGCAAAACAAGCCAAGGGAGGAGAAAAATATCTCTTACAACTTGTCATTCAAGCATGGTTTGAAGTAACGAAAGCATGGTGCAAAGTATGGCTTCAAGCATGGTGTTTTGAGGTGATTTTGCTTCAAATTTGGAAAAAAATAACTCTTCTAGAAGCCAAGGAGGGTTGGCAGTTTTTGAGCCACAAAAATGAGAGAAAAAGTCTTCTAGAAGTTGTCATATGAAGCATGGATAAAAGCATGGAGTTTATGACTCAAGGTATGGTTTGAGGTGAGGTGGAAGCATGGTTCTTTGAGTGTAAAAATTTGAGCATGTGATGGAAAATGGGAGGGTATGGTTTGGCCAGACCTGGACAGCAAGAGAGAAGAAGAATTGTTTCATGTAATTGTGTGTTAATGATAGGTTTAGATGTGTATTAGTTTATGTACAAGGTTAGAGGTCATTAAGCATAAGTTTAGGTAACTAAGAATGAGGTTTAGGGATTTTATGACAAGATTAGGAGTGCTCATACATCATTAGAGAATTTAAAACTCATTTATGAATAAGCAATTGAAAACACAATTCCATGATTTAAGGAATTGGAGAGAGAATTTACTTTTCAAGATTCCATGACTAGGAAATCTTGAATTTAAAATAAGATTTGAGTTGAAATTAAGCATTATTAGGTTCTAATCAAATTTAATAAATTATTTTGACTCTAGATTAATTATGGAAATTAATTAATCTTCAATTAGAGCCTAATATTGCTTAGGTTTGCTTAATCATACGATTAAGCTTGAAAACACAAAACTAGGGGCAAAATCGTAATTTTGCACTAATTTTGCCCAGGAGCACCGGGACTAAAACTGAGGTCATAGAATACATAAAAACATCTTTTGAAACCATCTGGAGAAATTTTGAGTTCATCCGGCACTTGCAAAAGGGTCAAACACCACAGGGGTATTTTGGTCATTTTGACTTGAAAACTCGAAAAATGAGATTTTTGATCCTGGAAAGGAACACAGGTCAACTGATCCCCTTCCAATCATTGAGTTTGCCCTTCGAGGGCTACCAGATCGGCTTTCCTCGAATTCTGGGCTGAAAATGACGTCAGGGGCATTTTGGTCATTTTCACTCTAACAGAAAATCAGGGCGTTACATCCTTATTGATTCGTTAGTCTTATGATATTCAATTTTTTCTTTAAGATGGTGAATGATCTTCGATTGTGATGATTGAAGATTGAGTAACATGTTGATCTCAGTTCGTGTACAATATCTTCATTATCGGCGTTCTTTTTGAAGCCCCGCGCTACTTTTTGTAGACCATTTTCTTGGTTTCTTGTTTCGGTTTTGAGATGCTTGATTCCTTGATGCATATAAGCATACTTTGCATGGTATAATATTCACTTCATTTAAGCTCATCCTCTTTCCACGAGATAAAATATTTTTGCACATGTAAAGTGAAATTATTAACGCTCAAGTCCGTGTAACACATTTTGGAAATACCTGTTAAGCTTAGTCAAGAAACTCAAGGCAGCCATTAGTCATTCTTCAAAATATTTTCTTTAAATTGGTTTTGCCATCATTCAAAACAATAAAGCTCATACTTTTTAAAGGGTTTTAGAGCTTAGACGGTGCCCATGGAGATGGGGAGTAGTAGTAATGGAAAGGCCATGGTGACTTATCCTTTGAGAAGAGTCCAGCATGTTCGTAAGGAAGCTACTCATCCATGCAGAGGTTCCCACGTTCTTTCTATTGGTTGCCTCGCCATGCCTATTGACCTCGCCCATGTGATTGGTTACTTTCCTCCTTCTCAGGATTGACGTTCTTAGGAGCATGTGGTGGACCTTGGAGTGCTTGTGCAGATTGTATAGAGAGGATAGCCTTATTTTGTTAGTATGTCATAGAGTTATCAAACTTTAGGCACTTATTAGCAGGAGTTGTTTTAGGGGGTTTTTGTAGGCTATTTATATCTTCTCATTAAGCTCTTTTCATGTTTCTATATCAAATCACTGTACATAGGCCAACCTCTGTTGGTGACGTTATACTTATTTTAGTATTTTGTTGGTGTGTGGGATGGAATGATTGGTACTTGTGATTATATAGATATATGAGTGTTTATGTTCATGATTCTGCTGTGATATGTATTTCATGTATGCCCATGTAAATATTATTGTTCCTTCCATATGTCACAAATGAGAGGTTCTATTTAGTATGCACTGCTCATGTTTTGTTTTTAAGTTCAAAAAAAAAAATATCCGTATTTTCACTAAGTATTTTCAAGGTTCTAAATTTAAAAACTGAAACAAAAGAGTAATATCTAATAATTAGCTTGATTGCGTCCTAGACACGTTGGCTTAAATATTAGGGTGTTACAATTCTTGTTACATATAAGTTCAATTAATGAAATACTTTTCACAATGACATGTTTTAACATGATTTAAATCTCATTCAAAGAGATTCAAATTCTTAATGACGTGAAAAATAGCTCAGAAAGTGAACTAAAATATGTTTGAGATATGAGAAAACATATATAGCATTAGAAACCAAGTATGGATATTCAGAAAGTGCATTATGAAGAACTTAATTTCTCTTCAGTATATCATGATCACAATCTTCAATCTCAATGGCTATCAACTTTGAAGACATTCTACATGCTAAAAAGATCTTTATCAAGCCTAGAGCTAAGCAAAAAAGATCAATGCGAAGCTCAAAAACTGTGAAGCTATATTTGAAAGCACACATTTTTTAGAAACCATGCTTAGTCAATAGAAACGGAGGGAAATTTGACATTCAAATTTAGTCAACTTTCAAAGAAGTATTAACAATGACATATCACTTTTTTACTTGGCAAAATTCTTCGTATTCTAGAAGAAAGGTTCGGAAACCATTGTTCAGAAAGTAAAAGTTGTTTTTGAAGGTTATCCAGAAACCATTTTATCAATGAGTCTATAGAACAACTCTGAGATAGCTTAGCTACTCCTATAGAGGACAATTCCTAGTACACAAAAAGAAGATCAACACATGTCAAGAGGAAGGGAAATAAAAGGGAAATTGTCATATTCAAAATCCAAGTATAAAAGGATAAGACCTTCTTATGAGAAGCAACTTTTTGCACAACTAGCGCTAAAGGTTTTCAATATACTCTGAAAGTTCATATATTACTTCTTATAGTTAGTTTCTATTTTTAAAATCTTCTTTATAGTACTTATTAGATAACATATTTTTCCTATGAAGAATATAAAAAGAAGTTTCTCAAGTTTTCAGGTTATACCCTACTTCGTTCTTAGAAAAACTTGAGTATTCTTTATTCAAGAAAACCAAGCCAAAATCATATATTTGTATCCTAATCCAGTAGTAATCAAGTGATGTTAGCTTAAAGAGGCTAGTAAAAAGACTACTTGTTGTGAGAGTAAATTAGAACTACTACTCACTAGAAATAGCTTGAGAATGTTATACAAAGACTATCTTACTTTCTCAAGGTTGAGAAAGGGTTTGTAGTGGAGCTCAACAAGTTGTTGAGAGATAGAGGTAGGTAGTATAAAATCACTGAGTAATTAATTTCTTTATCTCCTTATATTTTAGCATTCAAGTTTGTTTGTGTTGTGTGTTTCTTTGAAAAATGTTTTAAAAACTATTTATGAAGTTTCTACTTTTCTCTTGAATGTAAAAGTTACTTTTTGAAGTATACTAACAATAATTTTTGCTGTGTTCAAGCAAAGACTTGATAGAGTCTGTTTAGTATTTCAAAAACAAAAAAGAAGGTAGAAGCATGATTTAACCTCCATTCTCATACAACTCTCAACCTTCACTTCTAGGCTTTAACATCCCTAGTATGTTGCAGGCCTGCAATCATTCCTTCATATTTCGCTTGGTTATTCGATATTAGAAACTTGATTTTAATAGAGAGTTCTATTCGGGCCTTGCTCCAATATCACCCCAGCCTTGCTGGCCTTTGGGGTAGCTACCCTGCCCCATTTACAAACAATGTGCGTGTAGGCATTTGTGGGGGAAAATTGTCTTCAATGAATTCTACCACAACACTTAGGTCTTGATTGTATTCCTAGATTTGTAGTTAATGTCAAATTCTAGTAGCTCAATTGTCTACTTAATTATTTGGCCAGTGAGATTTGATTTATGAAGTATTTGCCGTATTGGATAGTCCATTCGGACAATGATCATGTAGGCTTGAAAATAATGCCTCAATCTTCTTGTCGTCATTACCAGGCGAAGGCTACTTTTTCTAACATGGCATCTCGGACATAGACTCTTGCTTGGGATTTTTTATTTCTATCATCAGTGCAATTGCTAGCGCTTTCTTAGAAATTATCAAATAAATGGTAAGCGGAGTTCCGATCTTTGACCTTGTCAAGATAGGTGGGGAGCCCAATACCCCCTCGCATTTTGAGGTTCACTAAAATTCCTTCTATTTCTTCAACAATTCAAACAATGGACTTGCTCTTAACATTAAAACCGCCAATAATCTTGATAGTGAGGCTAGGTGCCCTATCAATTGTTGGACTTATTTTTTGGAGGTTAGGCTTTGCATCTCCAAGACTACTTTGTACTTATCTGGATTAGCTTTGACTCTACTATGGGTAATCATAAATGCTAGAAACTTTCAAAATTCAACGGTGCAGCGCACTTCATTGGGTTGAGCCTCATGTTATAACATTGTGGGGTATTAAATAGCTCCTTCAAATCTTCGATGAGTGTTTCCAGTTGGGTGTTTTACGAACATGTCGTCTATATAAATTTCCATCAAGTACCCAATGTGGTAATTAAAAAATTTATTCATTAACCTTTGGTATGTAACTCTAACTTTTGTTAGTCTGGATAACATAACTTTGTAATAGTAGTTAATCGTGGGAGAGATAAAAGCAATTTTTTCCTTATCTTTCATGCTTATTAGGATTTGGTTATTGCCGAAATAAGCATCCATGAATATGAGAAGGTAGTAGTCGGAAGCCACATTTACCAACCCATCTATGCTAGGAAAGGTGTACAAATCCTTCGAGCAAGGTTTTGTTGAGGTTAGTATAATATACACACATTTTTAGCTTTCCATTTGCCTTCGGTAACATCACAACATTAGCTAGCCAAGTATGTTATGTGATATCTCTAATAAATCTTGCCTCTAACAAGCTCATGACTTGTTCTTCTACTGTGTAGGCCTTTTTTGAGAACATTTTTACTCTTCCTCTAAGCCACTAGGCGCACCCCTAGATAGACGACCAACTTATGACATAAAAAGTCGGTCTATTATGGGCATGTTTGAAGCTACCTAGGCAAACAAATGAGAATTATTTTTCAATAACTCGGTTAAATTTTCTTTCAAGCCCGTCTATAAGATTTTGTTTATCTTGGTAACTTTTTCCAAAGTAGAACCAATATTGATTTCTTCCATTTTCCCTCCATTTCAGGAAACTACTTAAACTATTTTGGACCTCACATTCATCTCCATAACCTGGATCCCTAAAGTGGCCAGAACTCAATCACTTTTATTACTCGAGGCCTCTTTCGGCTCTCTAAAACCAGCAAAGTAATGTCCTTGGGCTGTTAGTTGATCAGCCTTACTGCTTTCCTATGATCCAAGATGGATTTCGTAGACAAGCTTGTTGTGGAGACAATTGCCCCTATCATGTTTAGTGTAGGCTTTTCAAATTTAATATTATATGCTGAACCTTTATTGACCATGAGAAAATCCACCTTCACTATTCTGCTTTAATGGCTTAGCTCCCAGAATCAATTATAGAGGTATATATCCTTTTGGGATATCCTTTTGGGCCGATTCTGTCTCCTGTGAAGCCAACTAGTTCTTAGGGATATGCTCGTAACTTGGAGGCTAGAATACTAAGTTTATAAAAAACATGTCGAAAGATGAGATTAGTTATAGTTACTTGATCAATCAACACCCATCGAAATTCGGCGTTGAATATTCTTACCGAGATCACCATTGTGTCAACATGATTGGGCGCCACGCCTTTCATATCTTTATTGGATAATGTGATGGCTGGGATATCTTTTGGCAGGGCCTTTAGAGCCATACTCGTGATTTCTCTTAAGTGACTTTTTCTGGCAAACCTTCCAGCTATAATTAAGATTGATGAGGTGGTTGGGTTCATCCTTATATTTCAACTCGTCATATTGTGGAGGAGGGTTATTCAATTTTTGGCTATAGAGATTCCTTGTGTCTTCATCATCCTTGGTAGTCGAGGATCTTCACCTTTAGGTGTTTTTCTGAGAGGCCACATTCTTATATAGTTTTCCTTATTGGATCAGGGTTTCCACTGCATCCTTTAGATCGAAACAATCTTTAGTCAAATGACCTGAGGATTGTGATAAGCACTGAATTTTGATTTGTCCATATTTTTCTTTGGCTTCATAGATAGGCCTTGGCTTTGGAAGCATCTTGGCATTGCAAATTTCTTTATAACTGCTGTTCAGAGAGACGACCAACAGGGTATACTTAGAATATCTTGGACTTCAGGCGGTTTTTCCTTCACACTTACCACTTTTTTCCTTAGCCTTTTGACTCCCATTCTATTGATGAAAGCCAAGGTACTGTTGCACATCAGATCTAACTTGTATGGTCTCTTCCAAATAGATATATTTTTTTGCCTGGGTTTGAATCTCTTCTATTGTCTTTGGTGGTTTTTTAGTGAAAGATTATGTAAATAGCCCATTTTGTTTGTGATTGATGTAACGCCTCGAATTTTCTGCTAGAGTGAAAATGACCAAAATGCCACTGAGGTGATTTTTTGTGCCCGAAATTCGAGGAAAGCCGGTCTGGCAGTACTCGAAGGGCAAACTCAATGTTAGAAGGGGATTAGATGACTTGTGTATATTTCCGGGATCGAAAATCTCATTTTTTCGAGTTTTCGGGTCAAACTGACCAAAACGCCCCTGCGATGTTTTACCCATTTGCAAGTGCCGGATGAACCTGAAACTTCTCCAGATGATTTTAAAAGGCGTTTTTATGTAGACTATGACTTTAGGTTTGGTCCCGGAGGTCCCGGGCGAAATTAGTGCGAAATTACGGTTTTGCCCCTAGTTTTGTGTTTTTACGCTTAATCGCGTGATTAAGCAAACCTAAGCAATATTAGGCTCTAATCGAAGGTTAATTAATTTCCATAATTAATCTTGAGTCAAAATAATTTATTAGAATTGATTAGAACCTAAAAGTGCTTAATTACAACTTAAAATCATATTTTAATTTCAAGACTCCTAGTCATGGAATCTTGAATAGTGTTTTCTCTTTCCAATTTCTTAAATAATGGAATTGTGTTACACATTGTTTATTCATAAATGAGTTTAAAATTCTTCAATGATGTATGAGCACTCCTAATCTTGTCATAAAATCGTTAAAACACATTCTTAGTTACCTAAACTTAAGCTTAATTATTCCTAACCTTGTACCTAAGCTAATACACATTTAAACCTACCATTAACACCCAATTAGATGATCACACCTCACCTCCCCCTTGTTGTACTAGACCTGGCCGTGCACTCCCTCCTCCCATATGCATCACATGTTCAATTTTTCAACACTCCAAGGCCATACCTCAAGTCACATACACTATACCTTGTCATAACTTTCAATCAAGCTTGAATTTCCACATGAATAAATAATTAAAACAACTCATTTTCCCCATTTATTTGTGGCTGGAAAAGTTCCAGCCATGTCAAGTTTCTAGAAGCCTAATTTCATCAAAAATTGATAGGAAATTAACTCACATCAAGCCATACTTTGTAGCATAGCTTCCATACTTCAAACCATGCTTGAATGACCTTGTGTAAGAGATATTTTTCTCTCCCTTTTTCCTCTCAAAAGCCACGGCCACATCTCCCCTTGGTGAGCCCCATGGTTTTGTTTTTCTATAAATAGGATGCTTGTGATAGCTTAGTTGCACTTTGAAGCATTTGCTAAGTTTAGAATTCTAGAGTTGTCTTGCTAGTTCTTTTCTTTTCTCTCAAAGTTCCAAGAGAGTTCTTCCTTTCTTTTCATCTTCATCTTCATCCTCTCTTCATCTCATCATCATCTCTCAACCTTGAAACACCACCCCATAGCCTTGAACCATCATCAAACCTCTCAAACACCACACCTCAAACACAACCTCACTTGAAAAACAACTCCAACCTTCTCATCCTCCCTTGGCCGAAGCTATCTTGCCTCTTGGAGGAGCTCATCATCTTGTTTTCCTTTTCAAAAGTTCAAAGATTTCATCTTCACTCTAGGTAGGAGTGTTTTTCTAAACTTTGTTTCTTGAAAAATGAGTTTCTCTAGCTTTCTCTTGGATTTCTTTTGAAACTTTCCTTGGTTCTTTGTTTTCCTTTCATTTCGGCCATGAGGCCTTGATTATGAGCATGATAGCTTGATGATGAGAGTTTCTAGATGATGACCTTGTGTTCATCTCAAAGAAACCTCTAAAGCTTGAGTTTTCCTTTTTCTTATAACTTTATCTATATGATATCTAGCTCACATGATTTTTCAACTTAAGAAAATTAATCTAAGGATTTCTAAAAGCCCAAGCCTACCCTTGTCAACCTTAAAGTTGGCCGGCACGTTCTAGAGATTTTTCTCTAGATAGGGGTTTTGGGTATTTAATAAAGAACTTGACTTAGTTTCACTTTCTTTTTCTCTTGTAAGACTTTCGGTTTTGGTATTTTGGTATTTGAGATATTGTATTGGGTTGTTATCTTGTTAAAGTCTTGAATGAGCTCTAGTCAACCATAAAATGAACCTTGCATCATGTTTACTTTATGCTTTGCATATCATGTTTACTTCCTTGCTATCACTAAATATCAAGATAATAAGTGAACCTTGCATTATCATGTTTATATTTCAAGCTATGCATTATCATGTTTATATTTCAAGTTCTCACTTAATACCAAGATAATAATGAGTTGCATTCATATTTATTTTGTGCCATCACTTTACTTTCTAATGGAACCTAAAATAAGTGCATGAGCATGTTTATTTTTATGTCATCACCTAAATGAACCTAGAGCTCAAAGACTTGCCCATTGTTGTCTCAAACACAGGTCTAAAAATATTTATTTCCTTTGGTTCATATTTCGGCCCTAAGGGGTCTTGGTGTTTCTAAGTATTGAAAACTATGTTTTATAATTTTTCCAAGCTTTTATGAGTTTAAGGAATGCATAGAACTAAGTTTTATGAATTTAGAACCTCTTGAGACAAGTTTGATTTAGCTACTGCCTTCATAAATATTTTGATAATTTTAGATGTTAAAAATATTTATAAATGAGTTTTGAAAGTTTTAAAAAGGTTCCAAGAGAAACTAATATTTTATGTGCTTTAGAAAATGTGTTTGATGCCTTTAAATGGAGATGTTTGTTTTGGTTCTGCCTTGCTATGTTTTGCCACTGTATGAGCTGTTTTAATGGTGATAATATGCTTATGTTTGAGTATAATTAATGTTGAGGCTCATATGTGAAAGACAAGAGAAGTTAGAAACTAGAAAAGAATTAATTTGAGAGTTTTAGATCCCTTAATGTTTGAATTTTCTGGATTCTGTCCAGCAAGGTTTAGTAATGCTAATCATGGATTTAAATTAGTTTAAATGTGTAGGAATGACTCATAAATGGTTTAGGACTTGATCTTGATACCTTAGGAGCAAACTGGACTTAGAAAGGGTCATTGTTGTGACTCATAGGTACTCGTAAAGTTGGGATTATGACTTATGCATTATTGAGGTTTAGAGATGTTCTTGACCATAGTGTGAGGTGAGAAACACTTAGTTATAACCTTATAAGTCCTCGAGAGATTAGGTTTGATGACTTATAACTTAGAATGTGAGTTGAGGACCTTAAGGGTCAATGCATAAGACACTAAAGAGTTGTTAATGCTATGATGTGTTGTTTGATGCAATGATATGACGAGATATGCTTGATGCATGAGAAAATGATTGATGAAATGTTAAACTTTATCATAGCATGAGATTTCATGAGAACATGATGTGTGGATTAGCTTGTGGTAGTTTGAAGGAAATTCGGTTTAACAGTTGTTATGCTGCCGAATTTCCGTCAAACCTTAAAGGGTTGAAAGAAATGATTTATGAGTACCATATGAGTTGAAAACCCTGGGTGACACCGGTTCGGCCGAGCACCCCCAGGAGATTTTTATGTGATAAAGCACTAAGGCGCGCTTCCCCCGAGGAGGTGCCGGCTCGGCCAAGTACCCCCAGGAGGAGACAAATCCGTGAAGGTATGAGTAGATGCAGCCTACCAAAGCGGACAAATTGCGAGGCCATGCGTGGCTAGCAAAGCATTTGAAATAGGGTATATCCTAAAAAGAGGTGATCCCTGCCCCCTACCCGTACTTGCGAGTCGGGATTATTATTTATGTTTCACTTATTCAAGATAATAAGCAAGAGCTAGTGACGACTAGCTGAGGTATGAGCTCCTAACCTAGTTATTATATTTAGGGTGGCCTATATGCTAAGGTACCATGATTGATGTCACGAAGTTGAGGAATGATTCACTTGGAAGTTATATGCCCTTATGCCACATGGATTATGTTTATGTGCTTTGATGTGTTATCTGATATGCTCAAGTATTGCCATGCATCCATGATATAACATGTTGCATTCATAACATCAAGATGCATGCTAAAAGGAATGGACCTTGGATAATTAGTTTGAGAAACCCTGAATTGAACCTTATATGCATGATCACTATTTTATAATTAAACCCAAGGTTCCTGAGGATGTGTACGATGTAACCCTAGGGTAGGAGACTCCTACTGAGATTTCTTTAGCAAGATTTCTCACTCCTCTCTCTTATTTCTTCCGTCACATCTTCAGAGAGCGATGGCGACATTCGTGGTCTTCGTTGATACGCCAGTATGGGAGATACACTTCGACCCGGACCACCGTTCATAACACTTTGAGGGTCGATGTGCCGTTCGTGTTTTTTTGTACATGGGATGACCTTTTGCTTATCCAGTTTTGAGCTACCAGTTCACTCCTACTGCGCCCTTCGGTAGTGACGACATGATCTTTGAGCGCACCGGTCTGCGTGAGGAGCAGCGATGACGTGTCTGCACTCTGCCTCCGCCGTCCGAGATTTCCCCGAGTACGTACCTCGAGGAGATCCGAGACTGACCCATCCGAGGATTGGCCGACGCATGTTCCTTCGGAGGGTTCAGCCCCTTTTCCCCCGATCCCGACATATGGGGAGTGAGGAGACTGTGGTGCAGCCGCGCCTGGCGAGGAGAGCCGAGATGCGTCCGCATCAAGGAGCTCACATTCAGCCATCTCGTGTGCCTTTCAAGTTGCGTTGGCCCACACAGGAGGAGATAGAGCATTTCCTCGATTACCTGCCTCCATCACCCGAGGACCCCCGACGTCACTAGTTCCCGATGGAGAGCCTTGCGAGTACTCGAGCTTTTATGAGGATCTCCCCCTTCGGTCGTACCTTTTGGGAGGGTGTGTAGTTTGTACTCATAGCCTAGTAGGAGGGGAGCGTTTTGGGTTTTCTATCTTCATGTTGAACCATGTACTTTGTTATCTGTTGTATTTCCTTTTCCATTGTATTTCAAGCTCTGCCCATTTCTATAAGGGCATGACTAGTTATGTATTTTAACTACTTCATTTATAATGAAATGTTTCTGTTGTCTTCATGATCTATGTTCTTCTGATGTATGTTTTATTTTACATGGTTGTTTATGATTGTCACGCGTGCTTTATGTTACTATCGTTCGACTAGTTAAGTTCGTGGCTCTCACTTTGTTTATGTTTTCAAAAAGAAAAATTTACCTGTAATTTCTGCTAAGTATTTTATTAAAAGATGAGACTAAGAAGTAAGAACCTAATGATTAGCCCAATATGTTTTAAAGTATTGGGTTAAAAGTTAGGGTGTTACAATTGATCTAGGTAACCAATGCCGTCTGGGTGCTAAGCTCTTTGCATAGAAGAGTTTCCTTATTAAAGTACTCCAAATAGTCTCAGATAGGCTAATTTGGCTACTGGAAAAATCCTAACAAACATGATGTGGACTTGGGCTTGAAATGCCTAGTGGCGAAATGGGCAATGAACTTCGAGGCCACCTTAGAGATTCGGTCAATAGATCTCGGTGACAAATTCTTAAACCAGTTAATTGCAGCCTTCCGAAGAGTAGGAAGATGCGGCATTTGATTGCGTTGGAGGCCCCAACTAGATACATATGTGACTTAAAACATATTAAGGTGTACTTAGGGGTTCGACGTCCTATCATACCCTTTGATTTCCATCGGGAGTTTAAAGTCCTAAGGGAGCTTTAGGTTCATACTGTAGTTAAAGAACGGGAATTTGTCTTCGTCATCCTAGACTACTGACTTCCCTGTTCTTTTTTTCGTGCAATGATTTCCAAAAGTAGAGTTTGTCTTTGCCAACCACGTTTCATCTGTGGTCATCTTAGGCTCCCGTGATCGATAGAAGCCATGGTTAGTTTAGCGGTAGTTTCTGTGGCTTCTGCTGTCCTTTTCCTAATCACATTGTCAGGATCATAGGTTTAAACTTCATAGGTCAGGGCCAGGTTCCCCACAACTTGTTCTTCCCATATGTGACCTTGAATTTTTGCATACTGACCTCTGAGACAACCTTCGAGGAGTGTCAATGTATTCGCATTTGACAGTTGTTGGCTCCAAAAGCCTTAAAGATATATGTTTTAAGTGATGACATAAAAATTTTTGAGAAAATAATTTTAAAGAATGACTAATAGTTTCCTTGAGTTTTTTGACATAGTAAATAGGGCACTCGATATGCATAGTATGTTTCTTAAAGCATAAGTAATTTCACTCAACATGTGCAAATATAGTTATATCTCATGAAATAAGATAAAGACTAAATGGAAGTGAATATTATAATATGAAATAAGCGTAGGCGTACCTAATGGACTGAAGAGATCAATCGAACAGAAGAAACCAAGGTATAGATCTTCATAAAGTAAAACAAGACTTCAAAAAGTACACATGAAATGAAGATATCAAGCCAAATCTAAAGCAAAGACGTTCTACAACCTTCAATCATCATCATCGAAAATATATTAATCATACACATGCTCTGATTGAAGACTAAAGGATTAATCTTTCATCAAGGGACAGATATCGCACTTCAGAAAGTGCACATCAATATAAAATGCTGCATTTCACCGAAAAGGAGGGAAATTTGAATTTTTGAATTTCAAATTTCAAGTCAAACCCAGTTTCAAACTGGCACGTCATCTCTTCTGGTTTTTTAGAAGGAAGAGTTCAGAAACCATGTTCAGAAAATAGAAAAGTAGTTTATGAAGGGATATTATAAACCTTAACCTTTCAACAGCTTCTGCAAAAAGCTCTAACACCAGACGAGCTACTCCTCTAGGTTATGTTTCCAAGACACTAACAGATGATCAACATGTGTCACTTGGACAACTGATCAAGGGCAATGGTCACAAAGGGAATCCATCTATAAATAAAGACGCTAAGTTTTCAAAGATATGACCTTGACAGTCTCACAAGTGCTGAAACATGGCAAAATCTTTTCCTCATCTTTTCTATGAAGTTTATTACATCTTGTAATCAGTTCCCTTGTTTGTAAAAGTCTTCTTTCTACATTCTTAGATTGTGTATATGTTTTTCCAAGGAAAAATAATTAGAAAGAAGTCATTCAAATTATCCCAAATTTATTCACTATATATTTGTAAGGAAACTTAAGTGCATGTTAGTTTGAGTTGCAACCCAAACACTAAACCTTTGTATCCTTCTTCATGGCATCAATGTCGTGTTGCAAATTCTGAATGGTCATGGCCTACTCCCATATAACTTTAAGCGTTTCTATAATTAGGGAAGAGTTCATGTCTCAGGCTCCAGTATTCTTTGTACTGTTCACATTCGCATGGTTGCAATTAGTGTTAGGAACCTCTTCTTGATTTGCTCGGGTGTTAGCCCATGAAATAGACACTAACATGGTGTGCACCTCGACCTCATAGAGGTTATTTTTTAGGATGTGATGGTCCCAAGGCACGCTTTGGAGGGAATTGCCTTCAAAGTAGACATAGTTCTCACGCAATCTAAATAGAGAATAAAGAAAGTGGTCAGTACTGCATTCCCACAGAAGGCACCAATGTAACAAGATGAAAAAGTGGAATACACCTTGTTATGGGTGTTATAATCCAAGAACGTGAGGTGACCATAATCTTCAAGTCTTCAGTAACCATCTAACAAAAGGGAGTATGTACCTGCAAGGACTCCACTGCCAAGTAAGCAAGGCTTAATGAGGTTAGAGAGTGCAAGTGGATCATAAAATTGTACCTGGAGTCCAATGAGGTATTTATAGAATTGGCTTTAGAGGTGATTGCCCTGGTTAGGACCCCAGTCATGTTTCAATTGTGATATTCCTACATTGTCATTTGTAGAGGGAGTGATTAAGTGGCCCACAGGCTTAGTAACCCGCTACCACATGCAAGCCTCTGATGTGCTTGAGTGAGATAGGGAATCTATCCTATGGTGGTTTTTCCTCTTTCGTTGGCATTGGCCATGGTATGAGCTGTAGGAGATCGAGTGGTAAAGTAAAACCTTCTATTTGTTAGCTCTAGAACCCTTCATAAAGCTCCATTACTAAATGTTTTGAGTGATAACATAAGCAATTTTGAGAAAATATCTTGAAGATGGACTAATCTTTTCCTTGAGTTTCTTGAATCAACAAATAGGTCTTTTTACGTTAGCATACACTTCTCTTAAAAAGAGAATATTTTCACAATGATATATGCAAACATGTTTAATCTCATATGAGGAGATTGAGACTTAATGAAAATGAAAAATGTATCATAGAATGAATGTATATATGCTTAATAGATTAAAGAAAGTGTGTACTACCATATTTCAGAGAGTAGCATGTGACTTCAAAAAGTGCAATTTAAGTAAAGATTCAGTCCAACTCTGAATTAAGTGTGTACTACGATCTTCAATTATCATGATCATAATCATATCATCAACAACAAGCTTTGATTGAAGAGTAGAAGATAAAAGAAAAACCCAGAAACTAAGATGACATTTCAGAAAGCACATTTCACTATAAACGGTGCACTTTATAGGCAAGAAGGAAATTTTGAAATTCAAATTTAATGACAAACTCAGTCAAGGACTGACGTGACTTCTCTTCTACTAACTTGGTCAACTGCCCCGACTTCTAGAAAGTAAAGTTCAGAAACCTCGTTCAAAAAGTAAAAGGTAATTTCTGAAGTTGGACTCAGAAACCTCTATTACACAACAGCTTTCGCAACTGCTCTAACAACACCAAGGTATTCCTCTAAAGTGTATTTCCAAGACTCAAAAAGAAAATCAACACAAGTCACCTGGAAAGTAGATCAATAGCAACGATCATAGCTGCAAGTCAAGTATAAAAGGAGATGCAATCCTTACAACGTAGAGACTTTTGTTGAAATACAGTGTTAAAATGCTGAAAAAATTTCCCTTCATGCTTTGTAAAGTTATTACTGCTTGTAATCAGTTTCTTTTTTGTAAGAATCTTCTTTCTACGTTCTTAGCAGATCATACGTTCTACTTAGTATATCATACGTCCTTCTTTCTAACGTATATTAATGTTGTTTCCTCTACACTTCAAGTATACACTTGATAGTATTTGTTCTAGTTTTTCTACTTACAATTGGCATTAGAGCTCAGGCCTCTAAGAGGTTAAGTATTCTAACGACCACAAACGTTAAGGATCCTGAGGAAACATGACACAAAATATCCACATTGTATAAGAATACTTCATTAACAGACCGTCATTCTTTGATAGTTGAGACTCTGCATATTGGAGAGACAGAATGGGGCTGCTCATCAAATACACAAGCCTTGACTTGTGGGAGATCATACAAAAAGAATATTATATTCCAATAGAATAAGTTCATGGAACTGATGATGCACCTTCAACCTCCAGAAAAGTCCCCAAGAGTAAGTGGATAGAGCAACATAAAGCTAGAGTTCAGTTTAACTCCAAAGCTAAGTACCTATTCACGTGTGCACTAACCAAAGCTAAATAAGATAGGATTATTGCTTGTGACACGGCCAAGGAGATCTAGGATAGACTTCATATGTTGCATGAAGATTCTAATTAACTCAAAGAGACAAAGATCAGTATGTTGGTCCATTAATACAAAATGTTTAAAATAACTGAGCAAGAAAGTATTGATGACATGATCATAAGGTTCATTCACATTGTAAATACGCTGAAGAGACTGGGCAAAAGATATTCTAACTCTAAAATGTTTAAAAGAAATTTTAAGAAGCTTCCTTACCAAATGGCTACCTAAGGTCACCACCATTATAGAAGCCAAAGACCTTTAAACTCTTGGCTTGGATGCACTTATTGGGTTGCTCAAAACCCATGAGGTTATGCTTTCTGAAATTCATGGTGAATCCATAAAGAAAAGCAAGTCCATGGCCTTGAAGTCATCACATCAGAAACATAATAAGTGTAAAGCAATGAAAGTTCCTAAAACCTCTTATGAAGAGTCTAAAGAAGAGGATGGAGACAAGATCTCCATGCTCACGAGGAAGATGTTTAAGGCTTGGAAGAGCAGAACAAAGAAAAGAAAAGACATCTAAGGCTTGGAAGAGCAGAACAAAGAAAAGAAAAGACATCTACCTAAAAAACGACATAAAAGGCAAGGGAAACCTAGAAAGCATTAATTGCTATAACTATAGAGAGAAGGACACTTCAAAACTAATTGTCCCAAGCTCAAAGGTAGACAAAAGAAGTTTCCCTTAAAGAAAAAGGGAATGCTGGCAACCTGGAACAACTCAGAGGAGGAGGAGAAGGATAATTTAGAAAGCTAGGGTGGGTTGAAAGATATTGCAAAACTGTGCTTCATGGCTGGCTATGCTTTAGAAAGAGAACCTAAGGTAAGCACATCATCTGAACCTGATCTCTCTTATGATGAGTTGCTAAAAAATTCTCAAACTCTCTCCTCTAGCTATCTCAACCTAAAAAAAAAAAAAAAATCAAAGAATGGTTCTTGAACTTGAAAAAGCCAAATCAGTTGTTGAGAATCTATGGCTTGAGAATGAATAAATAAATAGAGAAAACAATTTTTTAAACGTATAGCTCAAAGCCTTAGAAATTTAAGTCACAGAAAAGATCAAAAGGCTCATAAAGTAATTTTTGAACTTAAGAAGACTTCAGAACTCCTCAAATTTGATTTGGAGAAAATGGTAAATGGCTCCAAGAATCTTGAACTGATACTTAGTGGTCAAAGGCCTTATTTCCAAAAGTCTAGGTTAGGATATGAAAGTGAAATGGATGACAAGGGAAAATCAATATCATCTAAGAAAGTAAACAACAAAGTTTCTTATACTTTCTGTCACAAGAAGGGACACCCATCTAACAAGTGCTTCATTGGGAAGAAATCTATCAGATAGGTTAGGAAACCTCCCCCTTGAAAGACTAATGCAAAAGACCTAAGAAATTCTAGGTACTTAAAGTAAAAATTGTTTTTGTTACAGGTGTGTTTGAGAATGCATGTTGACCAAGACAACAAATGGTACGTGGATAGTGGCTGCTCCAAACACATGTTTGGATCCAGGAAGTGGTTTAGAAACCTAAAGCCAAAGAACTCTAGATTTGTCAAATTCACTAATGTAGGAAGGCCAAGATTACAAGTATAGGAAATGTTGGTAAGGATGATTTCCACTAAAGTTTTGATGTGTTACTTGTTGATGGTCTGACTCACAATCTATTGAGCATCAGCCAATTTTATGACTAAGACTTTAATATTTTATTTAATGCTCATAATTGTAAAATTGTAAATCCTACTTCTGGACAAGTCATTTTATTTAGCAAGAGACATGATAACACTTATGTGTTATTCTTGTATGACCTTCTAGATCAAGATGTAAAATGTCTCACATCCTTCATGCATGATAAATGGCTGTGGCATAAGAAGCTTATACATACTCATATAAAGCTTTTATGAGTTATCTCACAAAGAGCTTATTAAAGGCCTGTCAAAGATCAGATTTGACAAGGATTCAACTTGTGATTTCTGTGAGAAAGGCAAGCAAATTAAAGCTTCTTTTCACAACAAAAATGTGTTTCAACCACTAAACCACTTGAGCTTTTACACATGGATCCCTTTGGACTAACCAAGACTGCAAGTCTTGCTAGAAAGAGATATTGCCTTATTATAGTAGCTGATTTCTCTAGATTTACATGGGTTATCTTCCTAGCTTCAAAGGATGAGGTGGTTGAAAGATTCAAGGCTTTTGCAAAAAGGTTTTCTATTGAAAAAATTCCCAAAAACATGTTTTCGAGAGTTTTGTGAAAAACATGGCATCTCTTACGAGTTCTTTGCATCTAGAAGTCTCCAACAAAATAAGGTTGCAGAAAGGAAAAATAGAAGCTTACAAAAGATGGCCAGAACCGTGTTTTTAGAAAGTGGTTTATCAAAAGACTTTTGGTCAGAAACTGTAAACAACTCGTGCTATATTCAAAATAGAATCTTTGTAGGGCCAATTCTCAAGAAAACTCCTTATGAGTTATAGAAGGGTAAAAAACCCAACATATCTTATTTTCATATTTTTGGCTTATCTCATTTTATTCCTAACAACAAGGACAAACTCGAAAAGTTTGATCCTAAATCTGATGATGGGATTTTCTTAGGATACGTTTTGGTCTCCAAAGCTTACAGGGTATATAACAAAAGAACGCTATGTGCTGAGAAGACTATCCTTATCAAATTCAAAGAGCTCAAGAAGGACTTTGCTGATGATCTTGAAGAGCTAGAAAAGAAACTTGAGAAGCTGAGCATTAAGGAATCCTCAGAAAGCAAGCAAATACAAGCGAAATCTTTAGAAAGTAAGCTCCATAACATGGATTCTTTAGAAAGCTTACTTAAAACTTGAAAGCCCTCAGAAAGTGACATTGTGGAGCATAAAGAAGAATAATCTGAAGATGAAAGAAAAACTGAAGAACATCAAGGTTACAGGAACTACAAAGAAGTTTTTAATATAAAAACAGTTTCTTAAAACAAAGTTCTAGGGGACATTTCAAAAGGTGTGAGAAGGAGATCCTCCTTCAGAAATGTGTCCAAATGTGCTTTCATTTCTACCATCGAGCTTGATTACATTGAAGATGTTTTGAATGATCAAAGTTGGGTGGATGCTATGTAACTGCATCAATTTGAGGGAAGAAAAGTTTGCACACTCATGGAGAAGCCAAAACAAAAAACCATCATTGAACCAAATAGGTGTTTAGAAACAAGCATGATGAGGCTAGAAAAGTCATCAGAAACAAAGCAAGATTGGTCGTACAAGGTTATAATCAACAAGAAGGAATTGATTATCATGCAACCTTTGAACCAGTAGCTAGGCTAGAAGCTATAATGATACTACTTGCTTTTGACACCTTCAAGGGGTTCACTGTTTACCAAATGGATGTTAAATCTGTGTTCCTAAAATGATTCTTCTCTGAGGAAGTTTATGTGAAGAAGCCTCTTGGGTTTGAGAGTGAAAACCTTCCCAACCATGTCTTTAAGCTCCTCGAGCTTGGTATGAAAGGCAGAGTACTTTTTCACTGAAGAATGGGTTCAAGAGAGGTAAAGTTGACACAACCTTATTTACTCTTGAGAAAAATAATCACTTTTTGATAGTTTAAATATATGTTAATGACATTATATTTGGCACCACAGATTATTCTCTCTGTGAAAAGTTTTCAAAATTAATTCAAAGTGAATTTGAGATGAGCATAATGGTGAGCTTACATTTTTCCTTATACGTCAGATAAAACAGCAACAGGAAATAACCTTGATTCATTAAGAAAAGTATACATAAGAGCTTTTGAATAAGTTTAATATGGATAAAGCAAAACCCATGAGTACCCCTATGCATCCATCTCAAGTCATTGATGCTGATGATAATGGAGAAAATGTATCAGAAAGGAATTATAAAGAAATCATTGGTCCATTTCTATATCTTATAGCAAGTAGACCTAGACATTTACTGTGATGCTGACTTTGCTGGAGATAGAGTAGAAAGAAAAAGTGCCAGTGGATGCTCCTATTTCTTTGGAAAGAGCTTTATCACTTGGTCATGCAAGAAGCAGAATACCATTGCTTTCTCTACAGTTGAAGTGAATATGTAGTTGCTGCAAACTGCTACACCTTATCACCTGAGGTACTCTAAAATCCCTATCTTCTGTGATAATACTAGTGTTATTAATCTTACCAAAAATCCTATCCAACACACTAGATTTAAGCACATTAATGTTAAAGATCATTTTATTAGAGATCATGTTCAAAAATGAGATGTTAAGTTAATGTTTGTAAATACTGAAGCCCAAGTGTCAGATATATTTATAAAACCATTAGCTGGAGATCGTTTTTGCTTATTGAAAATGCTTTTGAAGCTTAAAAGTTTTTAAATCTACATAAGCATTTATGCATAAACATCTTTATACACTCCTTTTCATGGATCTACACTGAAGCCAAATCGAAGACATTAATTAGCAAAACCAGAGAACCAATTTGCAAAATCAGAAAGTCAATTTGTAGGCTCAAGAAGATCTGATGTTTAGAAACTAGAATCATATGGTCACACGGGTTCAGAATTTGAAGATGAATCAATAGTAAGGAAGCAGTGCAGTTGTGAAAGTTCATAATATGCCTCCACTGGCTCAGAAAGTGGCTCCAAGCTACAGAAACCACTATTCAGGAAGAGTAAAAAAGGTAGGATAATTCCTACTCTTACAAAGTTTCTCTCTTCCACGTCGCCTTACCTTCTGACTTTACATCACATCACTTAAATAACTCCCCACTCCTCACATGTCACACCTTACTCCCTCATCTTCAATCTCAAATGCTCGAAACCTCAACATTTTCATATTTTTTTCTCTAAATCTTCCTTTCGTTCAACCTTACCATTTTCTCAAACCCTCATCTTTTCGTTCAACCTTCTCACACATAGTCTTACCATGGATGAAGGAATGTGGTAACCTGCCACTATCAACACCAAGTTTAAAGGAAAATAAATTCCCCAACTGAATTACACAAGACACCTAGATAGTGGTGTGTAACATGGGTCATCTCACAAGGAAATAGCACTAATTAATTGGAGTTTTTTTGGGAGGGGTTTTGTTGCACACAAAGAAAATGAATTAAAAGGTAATTGAAATTAGCTATAATAAACAAGCTAGCCTAGGGAATTCAGGCTAGGGAGTATTAATCATCAACATAAATAAAAGATCAAACACTTGGTGAGGAGCTATGTGTTAACCATGTAATCACATAATTCACTAGCAATTCTCCTTCAAATCAATCAACTAAAGGATAAAGTTAAACACATACACTTAGATAATTGTAATCACAATACCCAATTGTATGAACCAAATGAAATATCAATTGCCATAGCCTAATTCTCGATCAAGAATTATGTAACACCCTTCTACCATAAAGCTATGCTTAAGCCATAAGTTTATAGTAAGTAGTTGTTACTTGTTAACTTTGCTTAACCTTAGAGGTTTATATAATATTTAAATATGAGCCCTCTTTTGTGACAAACATAAAACGCTTTCTCTTTGAGTCACTAAATTTGAACATAAATAATATATCAAAAATATATAATTGTACTACCTGATGACAAGTCAATAGTATCTATAACTATGTCAAACCCTTACTCTGGTTCACACAGGAACCTTGTAGTCTAGGTAGGATACTACTAAAATTTCATTAAAAGCAAATAAAAAGAACTAATTAAAGTCTCAATCATCGGTTCATCAAAAGGTCTGGCCGTGACTACCAATGCCGGCTAGGGATCTCCACAAAATCTACATCAACGCAATCTATGCAAAAATATGATAACAGCAGGAATTAGAATAAAAAATTCCTAGCAGGAAAAACACCAGTCTACTACACAATGATATCTGACATAGTATTACAATAATTAAAGTATCTTAGATTTTTTCTAAAATAATTCACTTTTGCTTATTCTTTTTCTTCTTTAACATAATATTATAAGCACCCTATGCTTAAGAATAAAATCATAGGATTTGTTAAATAATTAATTGATTTTCTAGTTGCTTATATAATACTTAGTTTGTTTGTTTCATTTCTTCTTTAACATAATCTTATTAGTAAAATTTAGGCTTGATAATATAACTCATAGGATTCCTAATATACTTCTCATCTGGTGTACTGTCAATAATGTAACAATGTCGTATTACAACTTTATATAGTTCACTTGATGTAGTACGTCTACTACAATCTTATATAGATCACATCACAATAGCATGCTATTCTTAGTACATCGCTTTTATCACAATGATGTAACACCATCGCGTTACAACCTAATATAGTTCAATTGGTATAGTACGTCTACTACTACCTCTTTGAATCTATGAGCTTACAATCAAGCATTTGATGTTACATAAAGCTTATTTATCCATTAATTTTTTAAGCTTTCTTTCTTCATAAGAATCCTTAATATTTATTTAGGAAATCTTATGATTATTAAGTAAAATTTCTTCTTAATAGTTCTATTTCTCATACTTCTACTTTGAGATTTCCTTAAAATCTCCTTAACTTTTATGAGATTTTCTCTGTTAAATTTCCTGAATTTCTATGAGATTTTTCTCTTAAAAATCTCCTAGAGTCTTTTGAGATATTCTGTTTAAAAATCTCCTAGAGTTTTGTGAAATATTTTGTTAAAAATATCCTAAATACTTATGAGATATACTATTTAAAATCTCTTTCTAATTTTTTATGAGATTTTTCTGAAAGAAAGCAACTAAACTTTTTGAGATATTATGTTCAAAATCTCTTGAATATTTATGAGATATTCTATTCAAAATATCTTTTTAATTTTTTATGAGATTTTTCTAAAAGGAAACAACTAAACATTTTATGAGACTTCTCTATAAAATTTGGCAAGCTTTTACGAGATTTTCATATAAAATCTAGTGCACTATGATGAGATTTTTTGCAAAGTCTACTAAACTTTTATGAGATTTTGTATCATCAAAAACTTATAAAACTCCTTGTATGGTGATTCTTATAAATTTCAAGAAAATAAATTAAGTCTTTTAGGTGAACTTTAAGCTTTTTCTTCTATGGATCAAGAATCTATTCATTTACTTTAAAATTTCTTGTATCAATTAAATCAATCCACAAGACTCATATATATTGCATCCTTTATATTCATCCAACTCATATATATGAATCTTGAAAATAAATTTCAGATTTCTTAAACATAATTTCAAACATATCTCAAGAATTTGTATTAGAAAATAGCCAAATAATCACTAAGCAATGACATAGATTTTTCCTGCCTTTTTCCAAGCTTTTTGCTAAATCTTTCTCTAGTTTTTCTTCTCTAATCCAAGCCTCAAACCCACCTTTCAGTCCCTATATGTGCTATTGGTTGCACATATTTGAAGAGGAAAAAGAAGGCTTTGGCTTTAGTTTGATGTCAAGGGAGTGTTCTTGAACTAGTTTATGTGTTTATCTAAGTGTATTCTTCAAGAATTCAAGGTTTCATGGAGTTTCAAAGAGAAGAAAATGGAAGATGGTGAAGGAAAGGAGAAAGCAACGAAAAGTCTGGACAACAAGGAAGAAAATTGACATTTCTATTTATATATATATATAAATGTGACTTACTTGGAGACAAAGCAATTAGTGTAACTATTTTCGGATCAATTTGTCTTGTATCTATATTGAAAATGTCAATATTAATTTGATTGTCTTATGTGAAAATTATATGAAATATGATAATATCCATTATTTATACCAGTTTCAATGTTTTGGTGTATTGGTTATTACCATTTCAATATATAAATTATTACCATTTTGGTACCCGATTGCTACCTAAATAATTTTTTATCGGGTTAAAAATATTTATTTAACCTTATTCATATTTTCATCTATGCCTTTATACATATTATAGGGTCTCATTCTATATCCCCAATTAAAATATTATTATATTAAATGTTTAATAATATAAAAATAATTTTGTTTAATAGATCCTCATATTCTTGTGATCATAACTGTGTCTATCGAAATTTGAAAATCCCTATAGATTATTCACATTTAATTATTTTATCACAACAATACAAAAAGCAAGTCGTTACAAATTAACTCTACTCTCTTAGTCAACTAAATGCTCAGTAATCAATCAATTAACATTCATTCAATCAACAAGCTAAAACATGTATGTTCACAAATCATGCTCACATATACATATGAGCACCTCGTTAATATGCATATAAATCAATAAACATAAGAAGAGAAGGAAACACAAGAGAAAGAGAACAACACCAAGAAATTGCATTTAGATCACAAACTTTCAAAACACAACCCTAGCTTTTGAATCCCTTGAGCTAGCAAGAGAACTAATCCTCCATGGAGGAGGTTACAACAGAAAAAAGAGAAAAGCTAAAGAAATCTGAGATGGAAATTGCAACAAAAATGACTAAACCTAAGTGTAACAATATGTTCTTCAAAGAGGAGAGGAAGAAGAAAAAACAAGAGAGCTATCCCTCAAAACCTAGTTCTATTTCCCAAAATGGCAAGGAATCCCTCGGACTTCGTGTTTTAGAGCACTACATCATCTTTAAATTTGCTAAAAAGGGGGGCCTAAGTGGGTAGAAATTAGAAAATTAAAATTTCAGATTAGGCTCGCAAAACTCACTACAGCGAGTGGGCTTCCAAATCTACTCTGGTGCTACTTCTCAGGCTCACTATAGTGACTGATGCTCGCTCAACAAGCTGTGCAGACAGTCTTCTATCTATGAGCTCCCAAACTTCAATCCAGCGTCTTCTCTCTTCAGTGCATGCTCCAAGACTCCACTTTGCAATGCACTCTCATGGTTGACCTTCAGAAATCCACAAATCACTCTGTAAGAATAAAAAAAGGATTTGTTAATGATAAAACAAAAATTGCGCAAAACTACTAAATTAAAGTCACAATGCAAAATTAAGTGCAAAGAGAGTTAGTTGCAAAATTCTAAAAAGAAAATGGGAGTTAAGCTCAAAAATCAAAAGCACTAAGTGTAAGAAAAAAATATTTACAAAAAGTGTGTTTATCAGAATTCAACTTGACTGATCCGTTACAAAGAGTGGATCCTTTCACATGTATGACAATCTAGAGTTGCAGGTGTAAGTAGAAAAGCACACGAAAAGGGAGCGGTTGAATCGCGCTTCGTTTTTTCTTTCTTTTTTAGCTTCTGAAAAGCTTAAACAAGATACTATCAAGCATTCAACTTGAAGTGTAGTGGAAATAATATTAGATACTTCAGAAAGTAACTTTCTCAATGACAATGTAAATAACATAACCGTGAATAAGATAGATTTTTAGTAAACATGGAATAATAGGCACAGAGCAATGAATGTAAAAGAGTTAAGGGAAAAGAAGATATTGCATAGATACTTTTAAAGTGGTTCACCCAACCTACCTACATCTAGTTTTCAACCAATGTTGAGTTCTACTAAAACCTTTCTCAACCGAAGAAAGAAGCAGGATAGTCTTTGAAGTAGCCTTCTAAAGCTTTTACCTGTGACCAGTAGCAACTTCTATTGTCACAAACTAAGTAGTCTTTGACTAGCCTTTCTAAGTTGAACTAGTGACCAGCAAGTACACTCTACTATCACAACCTGAGTACTCTTTAACCAGCATATCTAAGCTAAAATGTGACTAGCAAATGTAACGCCCTGATTTTCTGCTAGAGTGAAAATGACCAAAATGCCCCTAAGATCATTTTCGGCCTGGAATTCGAGGAAAACCGGTCCGGTAGTACTCGAAGGGAAAACTCAATGTTGGAAGGGGATTAGATGACTTGTGTACCTTTCCAGGTTTGAAAATCTCGTTTTTTGAGTTTTCGGGTCAAAATGACCAACACGCCTTTGCAGTGTTTTACCCGTTTGCAAGTGTCGGATGAACCCGAAACTTCTCCAGATGGTTTTAAAAGGCGTTTTTATGTATTCTATGACTTTAGTTTTGGTGCCGGAGGTCCCCGGTGAAATTAGTACAAAATTACGGTTTTGCCCCTAGTTTCGTGTTTTTGCGCTTAATCGCGTGATTAAGCAAACCTAAGCAATATTAGGCTCTAATCGAAGGTTGATTAATTTCAGTAATTAATCTTGAGTCAAAATAATTTATTAAAGTTGATTAGAACCTAAAAGTGCTTAATTACAACTTAAAATCCTATTTTAAATTCAAGACTCCTAGTCATGGAATTGTATTACACATTGTTTATTCACAAATGAGTTTTTAATTCTCTAATTATGTATGAGCACTCCTAATCTTGTCATAAAATCCTTAAACATCATTCTTAGTCACCTAAACTTAAGCTTAATTATTCCTAACCTACACTTAAACCTATCATTAACACACAATTAGATGATCAAATCTCACCTCCTCTCTGCTGTCCCTGGTCTGGCCGAACACTCTCCCCTCTCCATATGCATCACATGTCCAAATTTTCAACACTCCAAGGCCATACCTCAAGTCATACTCACCATACCTTGTCATATTTTCAATCAAGCTTGATTTTCCAAATGAATAACTAATTAAAATAACCCATTTTCCTCATTTATTTGTGGCTAAAAAAGTTCCAGCCATGTCAAGCTTCTAGAAGCCTAATTTCATTCAAAAATTGATAGGAAATTCACTCACATCAAGCCATACTTTGTATCATAAACTCCATACCTCAAACCATGCTTTTATGACACCTTGTAAGAGATATTTTCCTTCCTTTCCCTCCCTTTTTGCTATGGCTTCCCCTCCTCCTCTTTGAGCTCTCAATTGTTTTCATTTTCTATAAATACCTTGCCTAGAAACACATTCAAACACTTTAGCTCATTTGCACACTTTTAGTTTTGTAAAGTTTTCCTTGTGTTCTTTCTTTTTCTCTCTAAGTTTCAAGAGAGTTCTCTCTTGTTCTTTATCTTCATCTTCTTTACCTCTTCATCTTATCATCATTTCTTAACCTTCAAACACCACACCTCAAACACAACCTCACATGAAACACAACCCCAACCTTCTTGTTCTTCCTTGGCCGAAACCATCTAGCACCAAGGAGGAGTTCATCATCTTGTTTTCCTTTTCAAAAGTTCAAGCTTTTTGTCTCCACTCTAGGTAGGAGTGTTTTTCTAAACTTTGTTTGCTTGAAATGAGTTTTTCTCTAACTTTCTCTTGGATTTTCTTTTTGAAACTTTCTTTGTTTCTTCTTCTTGTATTTTCGGCCTCTTAGTCCTTTTGGCTACATGATAGCTCAATGATGAGAGCTCCTAGATGATGACTTTGTGTTCATCTCAAAGGAACCTCTAGAGCTTGAGTTTTTGCTTTCTTTGAGTTTCAACTTTATTTACCAACTCAAGATATTTTTACTCAAGAACACCTTTACTTCCCTTGCTATTTTTGGTTTCAGTTTTCTTGTTTCCTTTTCTACAATATTTCGGTTTTGGTTCCTTGATCTTTGAGGTTTTGTTTTGTTTTGATAGTTTATTTATTTTGAGCTTGATGATGATGTTCAAGAACCTCATAGTTCCTTTGAGAACTTGGTTCAAGAACTCTAAAGCTTTCTTTGTGATGAGAGGAGTGTTGGGTTGTTATATGTTAAAATCTTGTATGAGCTCTAGCCAATCTTAAAATGAATCTTGCATCATGTTTACTTTTATGCTTTGCACATCATGTTTACGTTCCTTGCTATCACTAAGTACCAAGAAAATAAATGAACTTGCATTATCATGTTTATATTTCAAGCTATGTATTATCATGTTTATATTTCAAGTTCTCACCTAAATATTAAAGATAATAATATGTTGCATCTCATATTTATTTTATGCTCTCACTTTACTTTCTAATGAAAGCTAAAACAAGTGCATAAGCATATTTATCTTTATGTCATCACTTAAATGAACCTACAGCTCAAAGACTTGCCCATTGTTGTCTCAAGCAAAGGCTTGAAAATCTATGTTTTTGGTCTTCATGTTTTCGGCCTTAATGAGATTTATTGTTTACAAGTATTGAAAACTATGTTTCATAATTTTTCTAAGCTTATATGAGTTAAAGGAATATATAGAACCAAGTTTTATGAATTTAGGACCTCTTGAGATAAGTTTGATTTAGCTACTGCCCTCATAAATATTTTGATGATTTTAGATGTTAAAAATGTTTATAAATGAGTTTTGAAAGTTTGAAAAAGGTTCCAAGAGAAACTAGTATTTTATGTGCTTTAGAAATTGTGTTTGATGCCTTTAAATGGAGATGTTTGTTTCGGTTCTGCCTTGCTATGTTTAGCCACTGTATGGGCTGTGTTAATGATGATAATATGCTTATGTTTGAGTATAATTAATGTTAAAACTCATATGTGAAAGATAAAAGAAGTTCGAAACTAGAAAAGAATTAATTTGAGAGTTTTAGATCCCCTAATGTTTGATTTTTCTGGATTCTGTCCAGCAAGGTTTAGAAATGGTAATCATGGATTTAAATTAGTTTAAATGTGCAGAAATGACTCATAAATGGTTTAGGACTTGATCTTGATGCCTTAGGAGCAAACTGGACTTAGAAAGGGTCATTGTTGTGACTCCCAGGTACCCGTAAAGTTAGGATTATGAATTCTGCATCCTTGAGATTTAGAGATGTTCTTGACCATAGTGTGAGGTGAGAAATACTTAGTTATAACCTTATAATTTCCCGAGAGATTAGGTTTGATGATTTATAACTTAGAATGTGAGTTAAGGATCTTAAGGGTCAATGCATAAGACACTAAGAAAGTTGTTAATACTATGATGTGTTATATGATGCAATGGTATAATGAGATGTGCTTGATGCATGAGAAAATGATTGATGAAAATGTTAAAGTTTATCATACCATGAGAGTTTATGAGAATATGATTGTGTGAATTAGCTTGTGGCAGTTTGAAGGAAATTTGGTTTACAATTTGTTATCTTTGCCAATTTCAAATCAAACCTAAAAGGGTTGAAAAGATGTTTTAAAGTACCACATGAGTTGAAAACCCTGGGTGAGACCGGTTCGACCGAGCACCCCCAGGAGATTTTTATGTGACAAAGCACTGAGATGCGCTTTCCTGGGTGACACCGGTTTGGCCGAGCACCCCCATGGGAGACAAATTCGTGAGGGTATGAGTGGATGCAGCCTACCAAAGCGGACAAATTGCTGTGGCTTAATGCCCGCAAAGCGTTTCAAAGAGGGTATATCCTAAGAGAGGTGATCCCTGCCCCCTAGCTGTACTTGCGAGTCGGGATTATTTTATTATGTTTTGCTTATTCAGATAATAAGCATGAGCTAGTGACGACTAGCTGAGGTATGAGCTCATAACCTAGTTATTTTAGGCTGGCCTTATTATGCTAAAGTACCATGATTAGTGTCATGAAATTGAGGAATGATCCACTTGAAAGTTATATGACCTTATGCCACATGGTTTATGCTTTTATTCTTTGATGTGTTGTTGTATATGCTCAAGTGCTGACATGCATCCATGATATAACATGTTGCATTCATAATGTCAAGATGCATGCTAAAAGGAATGGACCTTGGATAATTAGTTTTGGAAAACCCTAAATTGAATCTTATATGCATGATCATTGTTTCATAATTAAACTCAAAGTCCCTGAGGATGTGAACGATGTAACCCTAGGATAGGAGACTCCTACTGAGATTTTTTAGTAAGAATTCTCACTCCTCTCTCTTCTTTCTCCAGTCACATCTTCAGATACCGATGTCGATGTTCGTACTTTTCATGGACACGCCAGTTTGGGAGGTGCACTACGACCCGGACCACCATTCATATCATTTTGAGGGTCGTTTTGCTGTCCGTGTTTTTGTGTACATAGGACGACCTTTCGCTTATCCGGTTTTGAGCTACCAATTCACTCCTACTGCACCTTTTGGTGGTGACGACATGATCTTCGAACATACTCGCCCGCATGATGAGCAGCTACATCATGCCCGCACCTCTGCCTCAGCTGTCTGCGACTACCCGAAGTACGTGCCTCGCTCGAGGAGGTCCGAGACTGATCCATCCGAGGATTCGTCGATGCATGTTCCTTCGGAGGTCTCTGCTCCCTTTCCCCAGTTCCGGCGTGAGGGGAGCGAGGAGACCGTGAGGCAGTCGTGCTTGGCAAGGACAGCCGAGATGCGCCCGCATCGAGTAGCTCACATTCAGCCGCCACGAGTTCCCTTCACACTCCATTGGCCCATCCAGGAGGAGATAGAGCATTTCCCTGGTTACCTACCTCCATCATCTGAGGACCCCCGTCGTCACTAGACTCCGATGGAGAGCTTCGCGAGTACCCGAGCTTTTATGAAGGTCTTCCCTTCCGCAGTACCTTTTGGGAGGGGTTGTAGATTGTACTCGTAGCTTAGTAGGAGGGTAGCATTTTGGGTTTATCTTCTTGTCGTACCATGTACCTTGTATTTTCTTGTTTCTGTTATATTTTATTTCCGCTGTATTACAAGCTCTACCCGTCTCCATGAGGGTTTGACTACTTATGTACTCTAATTAAGTTATTAATGAAATGTTTCCCTTGTTATCATGATTATTGTTCTTTGGTTATATGCTTTACCCTATGATCTCTAATGATTGTTATGCATGCTTTATATTTCTGTCATTCGATTAGATAAGAACGTGGCTCTCACTTTGCTTTATGTTTTCAAAAAAAAATTTACCCATAATTTCTGTTAAGTATTTTACTAAAATGATGAGACTAAGAAGTAATAGCCTAATGTTTAACCTAATGTATTCTAGAGAGTTGGGTTAAAAATTAGGGTGTTACAGCAAAACACTTCTATTGTTGCGTTGCAAGTAGCCTTTGACTAGCCTCTCCAAGATAACTTACACCGATCATTACTGGATCGAGGATACAAAGGTTTATGTTTGTGCTTGCAACTCAAACTAACCTACACTCAAGTTTTCATAAGATATACAATAACGGACCTGAGAAAAACTTGAATGGCTTTTTTTTAATGATTCTTCCTAGGAAGAACGCATGATCTATCAAAAACATAGATAGAAGATTTTTATAAACAAGGAAACTGATTGCAAGATGTAATGAACTTTAGAAGATGATGAAGAGAAATTTCTCAGAGTATCAGCACTTATGCAACATCAAAAACTTATCTTTTGAAAGAACAACATCTCTGTTTATAGATGGTCTTCATTATGACCATTACCTTGATCAGTTGTCCAAGTGACACGTGTTGATCATCTGTTTGTATCTTGGAAATATAGTCTATGTAAATTCCAGAACCCTTCAGAAAGTACAAAGCTTAAAAGGTTTTGAATGACAACAAAGCCAATGTAGAGAAAATATTTTGAAGAACCACTAATGGCTACCTTAAGTTTATTGACAAAGTTTAACAGGTAGATCCGGTCTGTGTTACATGAACCTAAGCAAGATTAATATTTCCTCTACACGTGTAAGCATGTTATATCTCATCGGAAGAGATTAAATTAATCAGAAAGTGAATATGAAGTCGAGCGAAGTAAGTGTATACAGATTAAGGCATGATACAGGCTCAATGCAAGAATAATGTTTCGCTATGCATGCGCAAGCATGATATATATCTCATGGGAAGAGAATAAAATAATTAGAAAGTGAATGTTATTTCAAGCAAAGAACATATTCATGTTCACGGACCAAAGGCATTGAAGCAAACTTGAATCGGCAATAATTTCACTACACATGAGAAATCATGTTTATCTCATGAGAGGAGATCAAGATTAAAAGGTGAATATTATCTCAAGGATAGAAAGCATAAATGCTAGAGGACTAAAGCTGATCAAGTCAGAAATCAAGAAACCAAGGAAAGGATCTTCAAAAAGTAGCATGAGACATTAGAAAGAACACTCATGATGAAGAAATCAATTCATCTCAAGAGCAACGTGTTACTTAGTCATCAATCACTATAATTGCAGAGAAATCAGCATCACGCCATCAAGATTGAAGATTGGAAGATCAGCGAAAAATCAACGTGATTGACTACAATGTCAGAAAGATCACTGAAGAGTGGAGCAAAGAACGTTGAGGAAAAATGGAGGGAGTTTCGAAATTTAAATTTCAAATCTCAAATCAAATCCATTGTTATAACTAGTACGTCATCTCTTCTACCTAAGTGAGCCAAGATCCTAGGAGGTGGAGTTCAGAAACCACGGGCCAAAAGTAAAAAAAAAAAAAAAAAAAAAAGGGACTTCAAAAACCTCTACATTACAACTGCTTCTACAACGATGGGCAAGTTGTCAGCCTACCTCTCTAGACTAACATTCCAAGGCACATCTAACGAAATACATATGTCACTTGGAGATCAGATCAAAGAGGCAATGGTCATAAAGATAGACCTATATAAATGGAGATGCCAAGCTTGAAAGCCGATGAGAGAATTGAAAGCTTTAGTGCAGAATCTCTAGAAAAATCTCTCCACACTTCTTGTGTTGTTCATCAATTTATGTACTCAATCACGAAGTGTAAAAATATTTTTTCTCAAATATAAAATGTATTTATATTTGTATACTCTTCATGTGAGGAGATAGGAGAAAGAAGTCATTCTCAGTTTCCCAGGTTTGTATTAGCTAGCATTTTTAAGGAAACTTGAGTGTAGATTAGTTTAAGTGGCAACCCAAACACATAACCTTTGTAACCTTGATCTATTAGTGATCAGTGTGAGACATAGCTTGGAGAGGCTAAGGTAAAACTACTTGCAATGTGTTAGCAAAGGTATTTGCTTATCATGGTTCAACTTAGAGAGGCTGTTTAAAAGACTACTTACAATGTGACAGTAGAAGATGTCTGCAGGTCATGGTTCAGTTTAGAGAGGCTGGTACAGAACTACTCAGTTAAGTTGCAGTTGGAGTTGGCCACTGTGTAAGTTCAGCTTCGAGAGACTGGTACAGAACTTCTTGGTTAAGTCACAATTGGAGTTGGCCACTGTGCAAGTTAGAGCTTGGGAAGGCTATTGTAAAGACTATCTGTTTACTTTCTCAGGTTGAGAAAGTTGTTATTACTTAAACCTTAACATGTGTTGAGTACTGGATGTAGATAGGTTTGGCCGAACCAGTATAAAAACTCTTATGTTTATTTCTCTCTTCCCTAAACTTTTATTTTTATTGTCAAACACTTTTAGATAATGCACTGATTATTTTAATGAACCAAGGATGAATTAAACATGCATTAGAAACTTACTTTCTGAAACTACTAACCATCTTTCTACTGCACTTCAAGCCTCGAGTTTGATAGATTTATTTATTCAAAATTATTTCAGGTTAGAAAGAAGTTTTCAGAAAGCACGATTCAACCTCCCTTCTTGTGCACTCTTTTACCAACAGTCTAGAAAAGTAGCTCATTTTCTTCAAACCTGATAAAAAGCTGTTGTAGAATGGAGGTTTCTAAGGTCACCTTCAGAAACTACTTTTTACTTTTGAACAAGGTTTCTAAACTCTTCCTTCAAGAAGCTGGGGTAGTTGACCAAGTTAGCATAAGAGATGACACGCTAGTCTATAACTAGGTTTGACTATAAATTTGAATTTCAAATTTTCCTCCTTTTCCTATAGAGTGCATAGTTTCACTATGAAGTGAACTTTCTGAAGTACCGTATCAGTTCCTTAGCGAAAAAAATGATCTTCCAATCTTTAATCAGAGCATGATGATGATTGAAGGTTGTAGAACATCCTTGCTTTAGTATTGGATTGATGTCTTCATTTTAAGTACACTTTTTTTAAGTCATGTTCTACTTTCTGAAGAACTGAGCCTTGGTTTCTTGTATACGATAATTTTCTTCAACATGTTAAGCATGTATACATTCTTTGCGCGATATAATTTTCACTTATGTTAAGTTCCTATCTCTTTAGATAAGATAAAACATGTTTGCATGTGTAAAGTAAAATTATTTATGTTTCAAGAACGTGTTATGCAATCTGAAAGAACCTATTAGCTACTTCAAGAAACTCAAGGGAAAACATTCGTCATTCTTAAAAAATTTTCTTTAAATTTGTTATGTCATCACTCAAAACATATTACATTGATACTTTCTGAAAGGTTCTGGAGCTAACATCAGGATCATTAAGTGGACCCTTTTTCCATTAGAAAAATGGCCTCCGAAAAAAAGTTAAAGAAAGAGCTTCTTGATGAGGTATCCATCCTCTTGTCTCCCTTAAAGGGTGGGAAGAATTTAAGGAGATTAATGACAAAGTCTTTCCAAGAATGGTAACTACTTTTTTCTTGCAGTTGAAAGGCACCTCAACCTCATCCTTGAAGACACAAATAAGAGATTGTGCTATAAAGGTTAGGCCCATATGACTCTCCAAGGTTATCAAAGCTCCATATAAAGGGTTTGTCTGCATTTCCTCACCCAACTAGGCTCACTCCTTAGGGATAAATGAATGAGATATGTCCCAGTATCTCACTGACTCTATTATTAATAAACCAAGTGAGATTACCACCTTCATGTTGAGTGCAAGAGCAAGAAAAGTTTTCACAGTGGTACAATTTTCTATCCTGCCTTTACTAGGAAGCACGGATGTACTTGTAGGCATGGATTATATAGTCCTATATTGGGTCATGTCCAAAAAGAAGGTGAATTTGCCAAGGCTCATCATGGACTATATGCTCAGCGTAATCACCAAAGACAAACTAAGAACAGTTGGAGTAACTTATGGAATGTTGTTGACAAATGTAACACCCTAATTTTTAACCCAACTTTCTAGAACATATTAGGTTAAACATTAGGCTATTACTTCATAGTCTCATTCTTTCATTAAAATACTTAGCGGAAATTACGGGTAAATTTTTCTTTTTTGAAAACATAAAACAAAGTGAGAGCCGCGAGCTTAACTAATCGAATGACAGAAACGTAAAGCACGCGTAACGATCATAAACAACCATGTAAAATAAATCATACATCAGAAGAACATGGATCATGAAAATGACAGAAACATTTCATTAATAATAAAGTAGCTAAAGTACATAACTAGTCATACCCTTATAGAAACAGGAAGAGCTTGTAATACAGCGGGAAAGGAAATACAACAGAAAACAAGAAAGCAAAAATAAACCATAACTACCTGAGTGCACCTATGGTGAATAACCTCAAAAACAAAAGGAGGTTTATCCACTCTACATGTAGTGTGTGCACTAAGCCTCCCCTATGACGTCAACTACTGGAATCCGGGAAACGGTGTAGTGTAACCGATCCATGGACGCAGAACAGCAGGAGTGGGAACACGTGAAGACTGAGCGTGGGCTCCTTGGTGGGGGCGCCTCTCGGCTCGCCTTGCTAGCCTCGGCTGCGTAACGGTCTCCTCGCTCGTGTCTCGCACGAACTGAGGTGTAGGACCAGAACTCTCACTATACGTGTGCGTCGGCGGGTCTTCAGATGGGTCGTCCTCCGAACTCGGGGATCGAGGCACGTAGTCCTGGAAGTCTCGAGGCATCGAACCACCAGTATACGTCCGTAGAATCCTATCGTCTCGCGTCCGGGCGCGCTCAAAAACCATCGCGTCATCGTAAGGTGACGTCGGGGAGAAACGGTAGCTCTGTACAAGGTGTGCAAAGCGGCGTCCAATGAACATGAGGACTCGCACGGTACACTGCCCCTCAAAATGATATGACCCGTGGTCCGGGTCATAGTGGACCTCCCAAGTAGGCGTGTCAATGAAAAGCACGAACGTCGCCATCGGTCTCTGAAGATGTGACGGAAGAAAGAGAAGAGATAGGAGTGAGAATTCTTGCTAAAGAATCTCAGTAGGAGTCTCCTATCCTAGGGTTACATCGTACACATCCTCAGGAACCTTGGGTTTAATTATAAAACAGTGATCATGCATATAAGGTTCAATTTAGGGTTTTCCAAACTAATTATCCAAGGTCCATTCCTTTTAGCATGCATCTTGATATTATGAATGCAACATGTTATATCATGGATGCATGTTAATACTTGAGCATATAAGACAACACAGCAAGGCACATAAACATAAATCATGTGGCATGAGGGCATATAACTTTCAAGTGATTCATTCCTCAACTTCGTGACATCAATCATGGTACTTTAGCATATAAGCCACCCTAAAAATAACTAGGTTATGAGCTCATACCTCAGCTAGTCGTCACTAGCTCTTGCTTATTATCTTGAATAAGCGAAACATAAATAATAATCTCGACTCGCAAGTACGGGTAGGGGGCAGGGATCACCTCTCTTTAGGATATACCCTCCTTGAAACGCTTTGCTAGCCACGCATGGCCTCGCAATTTGTCCGCTTTGGTAGGCTGCATCTACTCATACCCTCACGGATTTGTCTCCTCCCGGAGTACTCGGCGAACCAGCGCCTCGGGGGAAGCGCGTCTTAGTGCTTCGTCACATAAAAATCTCCTGGGGGTGCTCTGCCGAACCGGTGTCACCCAAGGTTTTCAACTCATATGGTACTCATAAATCATTTCTTTCAACCCTTTAAGGTTTGATGGAAATTCGACAACAGAATAAATTGTTGAACTGAATTTCCTTCAAACTGCCACAAGCTAATCCACACATCATGTTCTCATGAAATCTCATGCTATGATAAACTTTAACATTTCATCAATCATTTTCTCATGCATCAAACACATCTCATCATATCATTGCATCAAACAACACATCATAGCATTAACAAATTTTTTTTGTGTCTTATGCATTGACCCTTAAGGTCCCTAACTAACGTTCTAAGTTATAAATCATCAAACCTAATCTCTCGGGAACTTATAAGGTCTTAACTAAGTATTTCTCACCTCACACTATGATCAAGAACATCTCTAAATCTCAAGAGTGCAAAATTCATATTCCTAACCTTACGGGTACCTAGGAGTCACAACAATAACCATTTCTAAGTCCGGTTTGCTCCTAAGGCATCAAGATCAAGTTCTAAACCATTTATGAGTCATTCCTACACATTTAAACTAATTTAAATCCATGATTAGCATTACTAAACCTTGCTGGACAAAATCCAGAAAATTCAAACACTAAAGGATCTAGAACTCTCAAATTAATTCTTTTCTAGTTTCTAACTTCTCTTATCTTTCACATATGAGTCTTAACATTAATTATACTTAAACATAAGCATATTATCATCATTAACACAGCTCATACAGTGGCTAAACATGACAAGGCAGAACCGAAACAAACATCTCCATTTAAAGGCATCAAACACATTTTCTAAAGCACATAAAATACTAGTTTCTCTTGGAACCTTTTTAAAACTTTCAAAACTCATTTATAAATATTTTTAACATCTAAAATCATCAAAATATTTATGAGGGCAGTAGCTAGATCAAACTTGTCTCAAGAGGTCCTAAATTCATAAAACTTAGTTCTATGCATTCCTTAAACTCATAAAAGCTTGGAAAAATTATAAAACATAGTTTTCAATACTTAGAAACACCAAGACCCCTTAGGGCCGAAATATGAACCAAAGGAAATAAATATTTTTAGACCTTTGTTTGAGACAACAATGGGCAAGTCTTTGAGCTCTAGGTTCATTTAGGTGATGACATAAAAATAAACATGTTCATGCACTTATTTTAGGTTCCATTAGAAAGTAAAGTGATGGCACAAAATAAATATGAATGCAACTCATTATTATCTTAGTATTAAGTGAGAACTTGAAATATAAACATGATAATGCATAGCTTCAAATATAAACATGATAATGCAAGGTTCACTTATTATCTTGATATTTAGTGATAGCAAGGAAGTAAACATGATATGCAAAGCATAAAGTAAACATGATGCAAAGTTCATTTTATGGTTTACTAGAGCTCATTCAAGACTTTAACAAGATAACAACCCAATACAATATCTCAAAGATCAAAATACCAAAACCGAAAGTCTTACAAAAGAAAAAGAAAGTGAAACTAAGTCAAGTTCTTTATTAAATACCCAAAACCCCTATCTAGAGAAAAATCTCTAGAACGTGCCGGCCAACTTTAAGGTTGACAAGGGTAGGCTTGGGCTTTTAGAAATCCTTAGATTAATTTTCTTAAGTTGAAAAACCATGTGAGCTAGATATCATATAGATAAAGTTATAAGAAAAGAAAAACTCAAGCTTTAGAGGTTTCTTTGAGATGAACACAAGGTCATCATCTAGAAACTCTCATCATCAAGCTATCATGCTCATAATCGAGGCCTCATGGCCGAAATGAAAGGAAAACAAAGAACCAAGGAAAAGTTTCAAAAGAAATCCAAGAGAAAGCTAGAGAAACTCATTTTTCAAGAAACAAAGTTTAGAAAAACACTCCTACCTAGAGTGAAGATGAAATCTTTGAACTTTTGAAAAGGAAAACAAGATGATGAGCTCCTCCAAGAGGCAAGGTAGCTTCGGCCAACGGAGGATGAGAAGGTTGGAGTTGTTTTTCAAGTGAGGTTGTGTTTGAGGTGTGGTGTTTGAGAGGTTTGATGATGGTTCAAGGCTATGGGGTGGTGTTTCAAGGTTGAGAAATGATAATGAGATGATGAGAGGATGAAGATGAAGATGAAAAGAAAGGAAGAACTCTCTTGGAACTTTGAGAGAAAAAGAAAAGAACTAGCAAGACAACTCTAGAATTCTAAACTTAGCAAATGCTTCAAAGTGCAACTAAGCTATCACAAGCATCCTATTTATAGAAAAACAAAACCATGGGGTTCACCAAGGGGAGATGTGGCCATGGCTTTTGAGAGGAAAAAGGGAGAGAAAAATATCTCTTACACAAGGTCATTCAAGCATGGTTTGAAGTATGGAAGCTATGCTACAAAGTATGGCTTGATGTGAGTTAATTTCCTATCAATTTTTGATGAAATTAGGCTTCTAGAAACTTGACATGGTTGGAAATTTTCCAGCCACAAATAAATGGGAAAAATGGGTTGTTTTAATTATTTATTCATGTGGAAATTCAAGCTTGATTGAAAGTTATGACAAGGTATAGTGTATGTGACTTGAGGTATGGCCTTGGAGTGTTGAAAAATTGAACATGTGATGCATATGGGAGGAGGGAGTGCACGGCCAAGTCTAGTACAACAAGGGGGAGGTGAGGTTTGATCATCTAATTGGGTGTTAATGGTAGGTTTAAATGTGTATTAACTTAGGTACAAGGTTAGGAATAATAAACTTAAGTTTAGGTAACTAAGAATGTGTTTTAAGGATTTTATGACAAGATTAGGAGTGCTCATACATCATTAAAGAATTTTAAACTCATTTATGAATAAACAATGTGTAACAAAATTCCATGATTTAAGGAATTGGAAAGAGAAAACACTATTCAAGATTCCATGACTAGGAGTCTTCAAATTAAAATATGATTTTAAGTTGTAATTAAGCATTTTTAGGTTCTAATCAACTCAAATAAATTATTTTGACTCAAGATTAATTATGGAAATTAATTAACCTTCGATTAGAGCCTAATATTGCTTAGGTTTGCTTAATCACGCGATTAAGCGTAAAAACACGAAACTAGGGGCAAAACCGTAATTTTGTACTAATTTCGCCCGGGACCTCCGGGACCAAAACTAAAGTCATAGTCTACATAAAAATGCCTTTTAAAACCATCTGGAGAAGGTTTGGGTTCATCCGGCACTTGCAAACGGGTAAAACACCACAGGGGCGTTTTGGTCATTTTGACCTGAAAACTCGAAAAATGAGATTTTCGATCCCAGAAAGATACACAAGTCATCTAATCCCCTTCCAACATTGAGTTTGCCTTTCGAGTACTTCCGGATCGGCTTTCCTCGAATTCCGGGCTGAAAATGACCTCAGGGGCATTTTGGTCATTTTCACTCTAGTAGAAAAATCGGGGCGTTACAACAAAGATATTCAATATTTGCACTTTCCTCTAGCTAAGGAGTGATATGGATACATGGAAGGCATCATATACACACTAGCCTTATTTAGAACCTCGAGAAAAAAGCCTACAAGCTCTATGTGTAGTGCAACAAGGCAAAGTCCCAAAACAAGGAGTGAGCAAGGTAGAAAATCCTCTAAGAATGAAAAGACTAAAAAGACAAGAGTAAAAGGAAAAAGGAAGCTAATTCTCATCAAAAATCAGCCTGAGAACTTAAAGGAAGAAGAATATGCTGAAATTCCTCATAACAGATAAAGAAGAACCAAGCTAAGACAAGAGAGCCTTAAAAAACAAGAGCTTCGACTAACATCTCAGACCTCAAAAGCTCAAAAAAATCCTCAAAATCTAATGATACAATGAGAAAGGGATCCAAAATCATAAGAATAAGTGCTATTCTGCACAAAGTTAGAAAGTTACCAAAAGATATCTCCATAGCCACTGTACTTCTTATAGAAATTTCACGGCTTTAAGCTGAGGGTTATGAGAAAGTTGACACCGAAGAAGAAGAAGAATAAAAAATTATCAAAGCCGAGATCTGTCAACCTTAAGGAATAATTGCGGAAAAGCCTATTGAGGAAGTAGCTAAACTAGCAACCATTCTGACTATGATGGTATCTCAACCTCCTCTTTCCATAAGATTAACTCCAATGGAAGAGGAAGAAGGTAAGACCTCAGAAACCAATGCTCCTCATGCTGAACATGCTTCCACAAATACTACTAATTTTCCTCCCTGGCTCTGTTGATGCTCATACTGCTTCTATTTCATTTCCTATACTTGCTGCTATACTTATTGATATCCCATATTTTCCCTCACACACCACCACATCAAAAAATGCATAACCATTCACTCCTCCACTTGCTGTTCCACTTTCTAATGTTGAGATACACTTACCAATGTTTGGGGACACCCTATCCTTAGACATACCTAAGCCTATGCCCTAGGTTGTCTCATCTACACCAACAACAATCCACCTTCCATAGTAGCCTTCATCTAAGGCTTTAACAAGTTCCCCTTAGGTCCAACTTCTTTTGCATAATTAGAGGGATATGGCCTCAAGGTTGGGTAGGTTTGAAGCCTCTAACTGGGAGCTTAGTGCACAAAACTTCAAAGGCATAAAGAGCTACTGCTTCAGATTCTTCAAGATGCTTAGTCATGAAGACATGAAGCATTACTGTTGTACATTCTTTGAGAAGGTAGAGGGGCTAATGGTAATGTCTCTTAGATTCCGACACACTTTCTTTTTATTGATGACAAAGAGGGAGAAGAACGTAGATGAAAAAAATCTTGTGTTGAGGAATTCAAGGGGAGTAAGCTGAGGGGAGCTCAAAGATTTTTTCTTTATCAGCATAATCATTTTTTTTTTATTGATTCAACCTTTTGGTACATATAAATTATCAATTTCTTTTCTCTCAAGCTATTTAAGCTATGATATATTAGTTTCTTTGCTCTAATCATATATCTTGATTGTGGTGTATGCTTTATAAGTCTTAAGCATTTGATCTAATACTTAGCATGCTCTGATACTTAGCTACATCAATCATATGCTGTGTTTTATTTGTATGATTAGCTTTGATACATATATGTTAATCCTCTAATATATATATAGCTCTTATACATATCTTTATTAATGCCCTAATATGTATGGCATGATACATCTCAAGCTCTAATATACATGCTCTGATACAACTGTGATTAGTTTCTTTTGAGCTTCAAAAACTTCTAGCATGTGCAAAGTTTATATATTGCATGTTTTTATGCACAAAAAATTACATCTGTTTCAAAAGTTTGTTTGGATAATGATGTGCTGAGTATGAATTCAAGATCAAGAGTAAATATCACAAGTATTACTCTCTTTAGTCAAATACATATATTTTCAAAAAAGTCAATATGACTAAAAATCAAGTTGTGTTTATTCAGAAAGCTTATATGCTCATATCTTTCTAAAAATTACTTTGATATATCTCAGAAAGCATTCTTATTAATTTTAGAAACCTTTATTGAAATAAAAATAGCTTTGATTTCAGTCACTTAATGTAATAAAATGTTTTATCTCGATCTATATCTTATCTTAAGAATGAGACCTTTTGAAAATCATATCGTATGTATTTTGAAAGAAAATTGGTTTATCAAGCTCTACAACTTGTCATACACTTCTTTCAAAAAAAATTTTATGAATTGGTTTGTCATCATTAAAAAGGGGAAATTGTTACCTCTAGAACCCTTCAAAAAGCTTTGCTGCTAAATGTTTTGAGTGGTAACATAACCAATTTTGAGAAAATATTTTGAAGATAGACTAATCATTTTCTTGAGCTTCTCGAAGTAACAAACAAGTCTTTTTATGAGCATACACCTATCTTAAAAGGAAAATATTTTCATAATTGTAACGCCCCGATTTTCTATTAAGAGCGAAAATGACCAAAATGCCCCTGAGGTCATTTTCGACCCGGAATTCAAGGAAAGTCGGTCCGGCAATACTCGAAGGGCAAACTCAATGTTGGAAGGGGATTAGATGACTTGTGTTTCTTTCCGGGATCGAAAATCTCGTTTTTCGAATTTTTTGGTCAAAATGACCAAAACGCCCCTGTGGTGTTTTACCCGTTTGCAAGTGCCGAATGAACCCAAAAATTCTCCAGATAGTTTTAAAAGGCATTTTTATGTAGACTATGACTTTAGTTTTGGTCCCGGAGGTCCCGGGCGAAATTAGTGCAAAATTACGGTTTTGCCCCTAGTTTCGTGTTTTTACGCTTAATCGCGTGATTAAGCAAACCTAAGCAATATTAGGCTCTAATCAAAGGTTAATTAATTTCCATAATTAATCTTGAGTCAAAATAATTTATTAAAGTTGATTAGAACCTAAAAGTACTTAATTACAACTTGAAATCCTATTTTAAATTCAAGATTCCTAGGAATCTTGAATAGTGTTTTCTCTTTTTAATTCGTTAAATCATGGAATTGTGTTACACATTGTTTATTCACAAATAAGTTTTTAATTCTCTAATGATGTATGATCATTCCTAATCTTGTCATAAAATCCTTAAACCTCATTCTTAGTCACCTAAACTTAAGCTTAATTATTCCTAACCTTGTACCTAAACTAATACACACTTAAACCTACCATTAACACACAATTACATGAAACAAATCCTCATCCCCCTTGCTGTACCAGGTCTGGCCGAGACCTCCATGCCCCCATATGCATCACATGTTCAATTTTTCAACACTCCAAGGCCATACCTCAAGTCACATATACCATACCTTGTCATAACTTTCAATCAAGCTTGATTTTCCAAGTGAATAACTAATTAAAATAGCCCATTTTCTCCATTTATTTGTGGCGGGAAAAGTTCCAGCCATGACAAGTTTCTAGAAGCCTAATTTCATTCAAAAATTGATAGGAAATTCACTCACATCAAGCCATACTTTGTATCATAGCTTCCATACTTCAAACCATGATTGAATGACCTTGTGTAAAAGATATTTTCTCTTCCTTTCCCTCCAATACCACACGGTTACCCCTCCTCCTCTTTAAGCCTTCATTTGTTTTCATTCTCTATAAATACCTTGCCTAGAAACACATGCAAACACTTTAGTTCATTTGCACACTTTTAGTTTTCCTAGGCTTTCTTGAGTTCTTTCTTTTTCTCTTAAATTTCAAGAGAGTTCTTCCTTTCTTTTCATCTTCATCTTCTTCATCCTCTCATCACATAATTATCTCATAACTTTGAAATACCACCCCATCACCTTAGATCATCATACAAACACCTAAACTTCCATTCTTAAACACAAGCTCACCAAGAACACATTTCCTTTCTTTTCCTCTCCACAAGGCCGAAGCCATCTTGCCTCTTGAAGGAGCTCATCATCTTGTTTTCCTTTTCAAAGAGTTCAAGTTTTCATCTTCACTCTAGGTAGGAGTGTTTTTCTAAACTTTGTTTCTTGAAAAATGAGTTTTTCTAGCTTTCTCTTGGATTTCTTTTGAAACTTTTCTTTAGTTCTTTCTTCCTCCTCATTTCGGCCATGAGGCCATGTTTATGAGCATGATAGCTTGATGATGAGAGTTTCTAGATGATGACCTTGTGTTCATCTCAAAGAAACCTCTAAAGCTTGAGTTTTTCTTTTGCTTTAACTTTACCTATATGATACTTAGCTCACATGGTTTTTCAACTTAAGAAAATTAATCTAAGGATTTCTCAAAGCCCAAGCCTACCCTTGTCAACCTTAAAGTTGGCCGGCACGTTCTAGAGATTTGTCTCTAGATAGGGGTTTTGGGTACTTAATAAAGAACTTGACTTAGTTTCATCCTATGTTCTTTCTTAAGGTTTCGGTTTTGCTTCCTTTTATTTGAGGTTTTATGTTCTTTGAAAGTTTATCTATTTTGAGCTTGATGATGATGTTCAAGAACCTCATAGTTCCTTTGAGAACTTGGTTCAAGAACTCTAAAGCTCTCTTTGTGATGAGATGTGTGTTAGGTTGAGTTTGATTCTAAATTCTTGTAAGAGCTCTAGTTAAGAATAAAAGGAATCTTGCATCCATGTTTACTTTCCTTGCTATCACTAAGTATCAAGAATAATAAATGAACTTGCATTATCATGTTTATATTTCAAGTCCTCACTTAAATCTCAAAGATAATAATAATGTGCATCTCATGTTTATTTCATGCTTCCACTTTACTCCCTAATGAAAGCTAAAACAAGTGCATAAGCATGTCTATTTTTATGTCATCACCTAAATGAACCTAGAGCTCAAAGACTTGCCCATTGTTGTCTCAAACAAAGGTCTAAAAATATTTATTTCCTTTGGTTCATATTCCGGCCCTAAGAGGTTTTGATGTTCCTAAGTATTGAAAACTATGTTTTATAATTTTTTCTAAGCTTTTATGAGAACAAGGAGTATGTAGAACTAAGTTTTATGAATTTAGGACCTCTTGAGACAAAAGTGATTTAGCTACTGCCCTCTTAAATATTTTTATGGTTTTAGATGATAAAAATGTTTATAAATGAGTTTTGAAAGTTTTAAAAAGGTTCCAAGAGAAACTAGCATTTTATGTGCTTTAGAAATTGTTTGATGCCTTTAAATGGAGATGGTTGTTTCGGTTCTGCCTTGCTATTATTTGCCACTGTATGAACTGTTTTAATGGTGATAATATGCCTATGTTTAAGTATAATTAATGGTAAAGCTCATATGTGAAAGATAAGAGAAGTTAGAAACTAGAAAAGAATTAATTTGAGAGTTCTAGATCCCTTAATGTTTGAATTTTCTGGATTCTGTCCAGCAAGGTTTAGTAATGATAATCATGGTTCTAAATTAGTTTAAATGTGTAGGAATGACTCATAAATGGTTTAGGACTTGATCTTGATGCCTTAGGAACAAACTGGATTTAGAAAGGGTCATTGTTGTGACTTCTAGGTACCCATAAAGTTAGCATTATGAATTCTGCATCCTTGAGATTTAGAGATGTTCTTGACCATAGTGTGAGGTGAGAAATACTTAGTTATGACCTTATAAGTTCCCGAGAGATTAGGTTTGATGATTTATAACTTAGAATGTGAGTTAAGGACCTTAAGGGTCAATGCATAAGACACTAAGGAAGTTGTTAATGCTATGATGTGTACATGATGCAATAATGTGATGAGATGTGCTTGATGCATGAGGAAATGATTAATGAAAATGTTAAAGTTTATCATAGCATGAGATTTCATGAGAATATGTTATGTGAATTAGTTTGTGGCAAGTTTGAAGGAAATTCGGTTTAACAGCTGTTATGCTGCCGAATTTCCATCAAACGTAAAAGAGTTAAAGAAATGTTTATGAGTACCATATGAATGGAAAACCCTGGGTGACATCGGTTCGGCCGAGCACCCCCAGGAGATTTTATGTGACAAAGCACTGAGACGCGCTTGCCTGGGTGACACCGGTTCAGCCTATCCTAAGAGAGGTGATCCCTGCCCCCTACCCGTACTTGCTAGTCGGGATTATTATTATTTATGTTTCGCTTATTCAGATAATAAGCAAGAGCTAGTGATGACTAGCTGAGGTATGAGCTCATAACCTAGTTATTTTAGAGTGGCTTATTGTGCTAAAGTACCATGATTGATGTCACGAATGATAAGGAATGATTCACTTGAAAGATATGTGCCCTTATGCCACATGATTTATGTTTATATGCTTTGATGTGTTGTTTTATGTGCTCAAGTATTGACATGCATCTATGATATGATATGTTGCATTCATGACATCTAGATGCATGCTAAAAGGAATGGACGTTGGATAATTAGTTTTGGAAAACCCTAAATCGAACCTTAAATGCATGATCACTATTTTATAAGTAAACCCAAGGTTCCTGAGGATGTGAACAATGTAACCCTAGGGTAGGAGACTCCTACTGAGATTTCTTTAGCAAGAATTCTCACTCCTCTCTCTTCTTTCTTCCGTTACATCTTCAGAGACCGATGGCAACGTTCGTGCTTTTCATTGACACGCCTACTTGGGAGGTCCACTATGACCCGGACCACGAGTCATATCATTTTGAGGGGCAGTGTACCGTGCGAGTCTTCATGTTCATTGGACGCCCCTTTGCACACCCTGTACAGAGCTACCGTTTCTCCCCAATGTCACCCTACCACGACGCGATGGTTTTCAAGCGTGCCCGGACGCGAGACGAGAGGATTCTACAAACGTATACTGGAGATTTGATGCCTTGAGACTTCCAGGACTACGTACCTCGGTCCCCGAGCTCAGAAGACGACCCATCCGAGGACCCGCCGACACACATGTATAGCGAGAACTCCGCTCCCACACCTCAGTTCCTGCACAACAAGAGCGAGGAGACCGTCACACAGCCGAGGCTAGCTAGGCGAGCCGAGAGGCGCCCCTATCGAGGAGCTGACGCTCAGTCTTCACGTGTACCTACTCCTGCTGCCCTGCATCCATGGATTGGTTACACTCTACCGTTTCCCAGGTTCCAATAGTCGACGCCGTAGGGGAGGCTTAGTGCACACACCCACATGTAGAGTGGATAAACCTTATTTTGTCTCGAGGTTATCCATCATAGGTGCACTTGGGTAGTTACTGTTTACTTCTGCTTTCTTGTTTTATGTTGTATTTTATTTCCGCTGTATTATAAGCTCTGCCCGTTCTTAGGGTATGACTAGCTATGTACCTCAACTATGCTATTATTAATTAAATGCTTTCTTTGTTATCATGATTGTTGTTCTTTGGTTATATGCTTTACTTTATGATGTTTGATGATTAATACACATGCATTACATTTCTGTCATTCGATTAGTTAACCTCGCGGCTCTCACTTTGTTTTATGTTTTTAAAAAGAAAAATTTACCCGTAATTTCCGCTAAGTATTTTAATAAAATAATGAGACTAAGAAGTAATGACCTAATGATTAGCCTAATATGTTCTAGAGTATTGGGTTAAAAATTAGGGTGTTACAATAATGACATGTGCAAACATGTTCAATCTCATATGAGGAGATTAAAACTTAATAAAAGTGAAAAATATATCATGGAATGAATGTATATATGCTCAACGGATTAAAGAAAACTCTCAAGTACAAGAAACCAAGATTCATATCTTCAGAAAGTAGCATGTGACTTCAGATAGTACAATTTAAGTGAAAATTTCAATCCAACTCTAAAGTAAGTGTGTACTACCATCTTCAATCATCATGATCATATTCATATCATCAACAACAAGCTCTAATTGTATAGTAGAAGATAAAAAAAAAAAAACTGAAACTGAGACAGCACTTCAGAAAGCACGTTTCACTGTAAACAGTGCACTTTACAAGAAAATGAGGGAATTTTAAAATTCAAATTTAAAGTCAAACCCGGTCAAGGATTAGTCAAGGACTAACATGACATATCTTCTACCAAATTGGTCAACTACCTTAGCTTCTATAAGGAATAGTTCAGAAATCTCATTCAAAAAGTAAAAAGTAGGTTCTGAAGGTAGACTTAGAAACCTTTATTACACAACAGCTTCTACAACTGCTCTGACAATGCCAAACTACTCTTCTAGATTGCATTTTTAAAACATAAAAAGAAGATCAACATGTGTAACTTGGAAAATAGATCAAGGGCAACAGCCATAAATGCAGATTGAGTTTAAAGGGAGATGCAATGCTTACAACGTATAGACTTTTACTGAAATACTGTGTTGAAAGACTGAAGAAATTTCCCTTCATCCTTTGTCAAGTTATTATTGCTTGTAATCAGTTTCTTCTTTGTAAAAAATCTTCTTTTTATGTTCTTAGTAGATCATATGTTCTTCCTAAGGAGAATAGATAGAAAGAAGTCATTCAACTTTTCCAGCTCTGTTGTTGTTAATCATACGAAAACTTGAGTGTTGGTTCATTGAGTGATTCAACCCAAACACAAACCTTTGTAACCCCAATCCGACAGTGATCACTGTAAGTTAGCTTGAAAAGGCTAAGCAAAGACTACTCGTAAGGTGATAGTAGGATGAGATACTGGTCATGGAGTTAGCTTGGAAAGGCTGGTCACTAACTACTCAGGTGTGACAGTTGAGTGAGATACTGGTCACTAGTAAGAGCTTGAGAAGACTACTGTAAAGACTATCTAACATTCTCGAGTTTAGAAAGATTTTGGTGGAACTCAACTATGGTTGAGAACTGGATGTAGGTAGGTTGGCCGATCCATTAAAAAAACTCCTTTCCCTAACTCTACTTTATTTCTTGCTTTGTGTTATTTGTATTGTGTTTTCTGAAATGTATCTTCTAAGCGTTTTTCATATCTTTGACATAGTTCAAAAAGTTACTTTTTGATGTATACTAACGTTGTTTCTGTTGCACTTCAAGTATACACTTGATAATATTTGTTCTAGTTTTTCATAAATGAAAAAGGAAAGAAAAGGCAAAGTATGATTCAACCCCTCATTCTCGTGCACTTTTCTATCTACACTATTCAAATGCCCTGTACCTGAGCGATATCATCATGAGGAGATCAAGTTATCTTTTGTGGAGGTTTAGCGAATAGGATCGGGTTCCTTCCTCCTTCTCTTGGATGCTAAGTAAGGATAACGTGCAGTGTGATAACAGTACAACTGTTAGGATTGTTTTCCCATAGGACTCGTAGTTTCGGCTTATGGAGTAAACCTAGCATCTACTTTTATGTTTCATTTTTTTATGGTTTTTTGAGACTCATGTCACTACAAAATATTACGTTTATTGTGGTAGGTGAATTATGGCAGTGCTTTAAAACTGCCATAATACACGGTGAATTACGGTGGTTTTTGTGACCGCCACAATTTTATTGGCAAAAAATGGCAGTTAGGAGTATAATATGGCGGATTGCAGTCTGAGACCCTTAAAAAATTTAACAATTAAAAACAAAAAAGAGGGTTACTGGGTTCGGTTATCATTATCTTATCTTCTCGCAACTCAACCTCACTTTCCCTTCACATTCCTCATCTTATATTCTCTCCCCCTCTTTTGGAACCACTAACTTGTCCTCCTCCGTCGCGCCGATAACCGGAAGATTGCTCATCTCCAGCGATGCTCTCCGGATCCAACTCAGCTCCATCGCCCTTGCGGCCTTCGCTAAGGAACGAATGCTCTGTTTCGCTCCTCCGGTACCGATCTCTCTGCTTCTCTCTCCCTCTTTGGCTTTCGATCATTTAATTTTATTATTTTGGTTTCAATTTGTTATGAGCATTAGTTAATTTGAGACGCGGCAACTGTAAGTGTGAGTGCGCAGGTTGATACTCTGGAGGAGGCGGGAACCGGAGCAACTCAGAAACTGGAAACGCCGGTTGTGGTGGTGAACGGAGCCTCCAGAGGTATTGGCCGTGCGATTGCACTGTTCTTGGGGAAGGCAGGTTGCAAGGTTAGTCGTTGCAAATTATTTTGTTTGTTTTTGATGTCGCAATTTAAGCTGCATAAACATAGTGTGCGTTTGGATTTAGCTTATCTACCTATTTTTGCCCTGGCTAAGCACGTATTCAACTTAAAGCTCAGATCTAATAGATATTATTATATATACTCATCTACATCAGTTTGCTTTGTTTCTTGTCCTTAATTCAGTTGGGATATATGTTTATTAGTATTCTCTCTGGTTTTATGGTATTCTGAGTTATGACCTTCCTTGTCAACAAATAGAATATTGAATAAAGTTGCAACAAGTGACAATTTAATGCATGTATAGCTATCCTTCTTTTTGGTTTTATTATATGTTGTTACTTCATTTGATTTCAGGTGGTCCAAATTCTGCTTTTATGGCCAAGTAATGCCGCTTGCATCACAATACAACTGATATTAGCGTTGTAAGCTAACATCTTAATGGCTAGGTACCTCTAACCTTTGGATGACTTGGGAACTTAATAGGCTACTTACTCTAGTTGTAATGTTCTGTGGATGGGTCCACAATTGTGATCTTATTATAATAATATCATCTGAAATTGAAATGGAAGAACAAAATAAAATGGTTCCAAACTTGATATCTAGGGAAAATAGCTCAGTTTGTTTTAGAAATGGTTGTGTCTTGGTGGTCATCAATGAGCTATGAGAATGGTTCTAGTGGCCTGTTGCCCTTTCATTGTTTTTCCCCCTCTTCCAATGCCATTGCAACAGTAATAGGCTGGAAATGTTTTGAATTTTAGATGTTCTCCCACATATTAATTTCCTATATCAAATAAATTCATATGCTGATTGTGTATTCATCATACAATGTACCTAAACTTAACTGTCTTTCTGGGAATTCTTCATCCATGGAAATTAAAGGATAAATAACTCAGAATATGTGTGTGAATAAAAAATTCAGCTTTGAACTTCTGCAAAATTGATGGAAACTTATATCAAGGAAGATAATTGCACAATATTAATAATCATTCTCTGTTTCCTGTTATTTTTAGAATCCAGGATCATGTTTATACACTCAGACACAATCTGTGCTTTCCTGTGATGGTTCACATCAGCATACAAGGAGACTATGCCCCTGTGCTTAGTTGGTTTGCCTGGTAAGTATTGTTTCCCTTTAACACTAGTGAAGTTCGTCAACATGATATAAAAAAGGGAAAGAGCATATGCCTAATAGGGAAAACAAATTATTTTCCTCGTGTTTGGATGGATTAAAGAGAGAAGAATTGGAAAGATAAAATGTTGGAATTGCAAGATTTTAACATAAAAATTTAATTTTGATATAATATAAGGTTCTAATTGCAACAGGGTGTGCTTGTATACTGCATGAACACATTAAACAAAGGAATAATTCCCCTATCAGCTAGCTTTCCATTATCATCCGCAGATTCCTTTTCATCCCTTACCACAATTTCTCTTCGTGGCTTCATTGAAATTATTCTTTCCTTGTTGAAACTGATCTTGCACTGCCATTCTCAATTATGTGTTCTCCATGTACATTTTTTATTGGCCTCATGCCATGCACATTAATATAGAGGCATCACGAATAAGTTGGGAAGCACACTTTCTGATTTTTAAACTTTTAAAACAATGACATATGCATGAAAAAGTATATTAAAATCTTCCCTTGTGGTAGTGGACCACAAAGATCATACACTTGTTTATGGTTAAAATGATATTAAGTATTGTTAGTTCAGTAGATAGAGATTGACATGTTATATTAATGGATGCTTCCGTGTTCATATGTGGGTAACAACCATCAAGCATATCCATTGTACATTTTCAGCTCCAAGAAGGAAATTTTATGTCTCATGCTGGATATATATGGATCTAGATCTAGATGGAATGGCATATGAGATTAAAAATTAATTCTATGTTGGATGTGACATTGAAGGTGAGAAGAGTGTCATTTCTTACTTTCTAGTATTTGTATGCTTGATTATTCTACCAATTGACGCTTCTGATTCTAATATTACTGTATACTGCAAATGTTCGAACTTAAGCTGCTGAAGAACATATGTCTAAACCAGTTGAATATCTTGTGAGCCCGGTTGACAACAAAATGAAGAAATGTGCGAGTGTCTCAGTTGTCATTTCATATAGTTAGTAAAGTTTCTGGCAACCTGTGTGAGGATTTGGAAACAAATCTGAGAACTAGAACACAGGAAAAGGATAAACTTATGTTAGATCTATGTGTCATAGTTTTGTGTAATAATGGAGTGATTAGGGTTGAATTCTTTTCTGAGATGTAAAATGAGGATGAGTTGGTTTAGTTGATATTGAACAAAACTGCAAATTTCTAATAAGGATTTGCTACTTTTGGTGGTAGATTTGCATTTCAAGCATTTTTGGAGCGAGATATATATTACTTTCTAAGAATAAATGACCTTTTCTAATAAGGTTTGAATTTTATTATATATATATATATATATATATATATATATATTACTTTTTAAGAATAAATGACCTTTTCTAATTTGTGTAATCGTAAATTTAGCAATTTATCTTCAAATATGAAGTCGGAGAAGTGGAGAACCATAAATAGAGTACAATATTTTTTTTTTTGTTTTATTTTTTTAATTTCGGATATCATGATTCCAGCTACTCAGTTCTTGTCAAGAAGAATTCCATTTATATTCAATACATGGATTGTGAGGCATCTCACAGAAGAGGACTATGCGGTAAGTTAATTTTTTTCTTATTGTTGTTCCCATCTTATGTGTGCAATCGCATTTATGTATGCTGATTTTATGCTTCTTAAATCTTAGAAGTCATTTTTTTTTTTTTCCAGTTCTGTTGTAGTTGATAAATTTGCCATTGAGGTGTTCCTTTTTTCATTCACTTGGCTTAGATAGCTTCAGTAAATTATTTACATTACATCTGCGTTCCTTGCACTCAGCCTGATATGTTTCACGAGGTTCAGGATTCGTTTGACGAATGTTATGGATGATCACCTGCTTTGTTTCTATTGTTTCTTTAATGCAGCTCTATCCAGTGTAGTTTCATTTGTTTGTCACTTGCGTTCTGTTCCTTAGTCGGGAGGGCTTTCGGCGAACATGCATGCGCATGGATATGAAAAGGTGATCCCTCTTCCGTTATGTAGGAATAACTGTGTTTAGGAAATTATGCTGTAAACTTTTTGCTGCTTTCAAGTTAGTTTGGTTTCCTTGATGGATTTACTGATTGTGCTCCTTCTGTGCTTGATGATGAGTGACTTGTTAGTTCTTTTAATTTCCTTTGATTATGTTCATGTGATCTGTTTTTGTGAACTACTTAGTCATAGTATGCTCCAAAAGAAAACAGGTTTTAGTCTGTTTTAATCATGAAAATCTTTTTCACTTTGGCTAAAAGAGGTATGAAAAAATTGAATTGATTCTCATAGTCTCTGGTTATATCTATATCTTCAAATTGTGTATAACGTAATTTTTTCCAAAAATAGAGTTCAGGGGATGCAAATTAAGGCTTTTATTGTTTTCATTAATTTTTATTTTTTAATTTAGTTTTTCGACATGATGCATTTACCTTTATGCAAAAAACTTAAAAAGTTATTGTATTTTCTTTTGCTGGTAACTAGTATATATTGGTTATCATCAATTCCTTTTGTACTCCACTAACTAGACTTTGTTGTGCAGAGAATGGGATTGCGAGGGGGGACAAAGAAGTTTGATAGAGGAGTGCTAGTAACTAGTATCTATTGATTCTATACACGAATGGTATAAGCAAGTTTGTGTTGTTAGGACTTAGGAGCGTTAGAAACTCGATTGGGATTGTAATTGCTTGTGAGCTGTGAGTGAAAGTTATGTTTGTGATTATTGTGTTGGTTTAAAATGTTGTAATATATAGTTCTTTCAAAATATTTTGTAGCAAATTGCAGTGGTTTCAAACTGCCATAATTATTATTTTTTAAAAAAATATTACCAAAATTTCAGTGATTTGAAACTGCCGCAACATATTTTTTTTAATATTTCACTAAAAATTGCAGCAGCTTGAAACCGCCTTAATTTACTATGATTATGGTGGTTACATAGGGTGATGTGGCGGTTTGAAACCGCCATAATTCACCTGAGAATTATGGCAGTTAAATAGGGTGATTGCAGCAGTTTTTTATAACCACCGCAATTTTCCTAATGGCGTTGGTAATTACGGCCATTATGGAAAAACAATGGCGGTTTTAACCGCCACAATTTGTAAAAAGAACCACCCTAATTAACCGTTTCTTTTGTAGTGTGTTATGTTCTATTTATAGTTTCTGGATATTTGTAGCTTCCAACCTAGTTGGTGAATTGCTATATTGTTTCCAGTTTCAGTCGAGAACATAGACACACACACACATATATATATAGGATATTTGTAGCTTCCAACCTAGTTGGTGAATTGCTATATTGTTTCCAGTTTCAGTCGAGAACACACACACACACACACACACACACATATATATATATATATATCTGTGTGTGTGTGTGTGTAATGATGTGTTTATAGTTATGTTGGATATGTGTTTTTGGATTACATGCATGCAAGTGTGATATTTAGTTTATTCTATTATTTTGCAATAAAGCATTATGACATATACGCATGGTTCATGTTTGTATTTTAAATTAAAAAAAATGTACCCGTATTTTCAATATTTTTAAAGTTAAGAATGGGAACAAAAGAGTAACTACTAATACTTAACTTAAATGCATCCTAGGCGTATTAAGTTGAATATTATGGTGTTATAGAATTAGCCAAATTAAAATGACAAGTTGAACCAGATGTAAGTGATAGGTTAATGAAAAATAGGATTTAGAATAGGTGAACAAGAAAATAAAAATAAGAATACAAAGGATAATAATTAGAATGAAATATGCTGTGAAACAGTTTTTTTTTTTTTTGTGAACCTAGGCATTCGCCACCAGAAACAGTAGCTAATTCCCTCAAGGCATAGAGCACACAGACGTAGGTTTTGTCTCTAGCTATGAGACCCTTACAATACACATCGCTAAGATGGATTAGTTTCACCTAACTATTGGCTCTATCACTAATGAATTTCAATTATCAAACCTTTATTTCGTTGATTAATGGTTGGATTCCCTTAGCTAATTACAAGACACTCCTAAGGGCTTGTAATTCTCCTTGCTCAATTTGTTCACCTAATGTTACGGCATAAACCAAACCAAGCAAGGGAAAAAGTCAATGAAATCCTAAAACAATAACCGCACAAGTCACATTCACCTATCTCTAGCTTTTGCTCAACTATGGTGTTTATAACAAGAAGCTCTGTTCACAATTCCTATCTCTAGTTATTATAAACCAAAGAAACAATTGGGTGGTGATCAAGCACTAAATGTAGTAAAACACAATTATAAACACTGAAATAATAGAATAAGGATTATAATAAAATCATAACATTCATGACTTTACCAAAAGTGGCTACATCAATTTCCCTAGCCAAGAGGAACTTAGTTCATGATAAATAAAGTAGAAACCAAAAATAAAGCAAAAGAGAATGGAGCAAGAAACTCCATTGATGATAGTTGAAGGGGAATTACACTCCTTGTGAATGTGGGATCTCTCTGTTGAACAAATAGGGCTCATAAATACTCCTTGTAACTCTTCTTGGTTGCCTCCTGCTTTAGGGCCTTGAAAATAGGCCAAAAGCTGCCAAGATGATGTAAATATTCCTTTTATATTGTCCTAAGATTTCCCCCAAAAACCTGTCATGAACTAATCATGATCTAAAATTTTTTCCCGTTATGCTTGAGCATGACATGCTAGGCTCAAGCATGACCCTACAAGCAAAAAGTGTGGTCAAGCATGACCCTACAAGCAAAAAGTGTGGTGCTCACTATTTGAGTCCATCCTCCAGCACGGGTACCATGCTTGAGTGCAGATACCACCCTTGAGCATAGGTGTTATGTTTTTTAATTTCCTTTTTTTTTACATTTCCTCCTTCCTTGATTGTTTGCACATACACCATGCAATGCCAAAATGCATAATGTAACAACCCAAAAATTAATTTAAAAATTTTATTTGGACTTTATTAGTCAAAATTTCACAATTCTGAAATTCTAATAGGGTTTGTTGAGATGAGAACAACTTGATGATGATGAGCCAAAAAAATGAATAGTAACCTTGCGAGCTCGCTAGAACCTCTGAAACCCCAGAATTGGGACCTGGAGATGCTCGAGACTGAGAAAGTATAGGATTAAAGTTAGGAAAGGTTAGAAATGAGAATTTACTCCTAGAATTTAATTTCGGGCAATAATTGTTTTCCCTGGTATAGTGTTTTACCCGTTCAGTTAAATTATGATGTGTAGTTTTTACATCGTATGAGTCTTGTAGCATAAACTTGCCACCTAAGATGACAAGTGTGTGGTTGAGAAATATGCCACACCATTTCACCTTTATGACTAACCAATGAGAATATTACAAAATACACATAATTATCTTGAAGAAAAACATTTTCATAATTCATTAATGTGTACATTATCTTTAAATAAATAAAAATGAAAACTCATTATTTTCCTTAACATGAGAATTCGGCTAGCACTCCTACAGCCTTCTCCATTTCCATTGTCTTCATCAACACACCATAACATGGTTTGAAACCTCATATTACAACTCCAAACATCCAAAACTTAAGCACAAATCACATACTAGTTCTTGATATCCCCAAATCAACTCTTTATAAAAAATTCTCATCTCATCATGTTATCAAGTTTGCTGGTGTCCTTGCTATATTACTAGAGGATTTAAGAGGGTTTGATCAATAATTGGATGTAAGAGTCCTTGAGAAAAACTAAGAACAAGATCAAGAACTTACAAGAGCCAAGTAGGGCTTTATTTCTCCTTTTTTTTTTTCTTTCAAAAATTACTCTTAAATTTCCTAATTGATTGAGTCAGAAATTTTTAGTTTTATTGGTTGATAATATATGAGTAGTGATGTACTAATTTTGGTAGAGAATTTTGATGATGTTAGGAAACTCTTTTTGCTAAAACATGTTGAGATTCATGCTGCTGGAAAATCCCGATTTAAGCAAGTAGGTGAATTGATTTGATTTTTTCTCACTGATTTAGAGACATGATCATGCACTAAAATTTTTATATGATGACGCTAACATATGGAAGAGTTTCCATTAATTTTCTTGGGTTTTATTAATCACTTATAATATTTTTAAAAAATGGAAAACCAAACAGGTTAGGGTTTCTGCGCAGCCAGTCTAGTTTGTAGTACTGAAGTTATTTAAATTTTTTACCCTAGTAAATAATGGAAGTTTTAGCTGAATTTTTTTAGGATGTTGAGGACATCTTGAGGTCTAACCTACTTTGTTTGTACGAAGTTATGAGTTCATTTGATAAGGTAGAAAAATTAAGACTTCTAACTATTAGATGAGATTGTGTAGTTGTTGACCTCTGAAATTTTGAAATTTCATAAATATAGTTAGAGATTTTTATGCTTTGAAATTTTTACAAAACCTCATTAATACATTGAATTACTTCTGAAAAATAGTTTTGCTCTATTTTAATGATTTTTAATAATTTAGCCATAATATTTTTATGACTGAAATTCTGGCAGCATACTGAATTAGCAAAAAGGATTATGAGATATTGATGATTTGATCTCATTTATACTATGTGACTCTATTGATAATGTTAGGCACATATGAATGTGAATACTTATTACAATTGCATATATATATATATGAAAGAAAGCATGAGATTATGTTTCTTGTGTCGGAGAAAAGTAAATCCAGTCTGTCGAGGAAAGTAAACCTAACTACGCTTAAATTGAGTCGGGGAAAGTAAACCTGACTAGGAATAGGTCCACGTGAGAATTGGAGAAAATAAATCCAATGATCATGTATAGGAATGAGCTCAGTCCTGAAAAGTAGTTTATTATCCAGCAGTGGTAAAAGCCACCATAGTCAAGGGCCAAGATAGTTGAAGGAAAAATTGTTTTAAGTAACAATTTATGTTATGTTCTATAAGAATGAGTTTTATTATTCCATTGAGATCAAATACTTATGTACTAAGTTGACATTATAGATTCCAAGAATGATAATTGGATAAAATGAACCTACTTTGGATAAAGATTTTGTAAACTAAGATAACTGTTATTCATCCTTTTATTTACATGCAATACTTTTCTTAGTAAACCAAAGCAACTGAGGTGGATAATGATAATAGTTGTATGTGTATGGGAGTACCATACTGAGGATTTCAGAATTCTCATATCTATTTGTATTCCATGTCTACCACAAATTCAGGGATTGGCATTGATGGATTTTCTTTAGAGCAAGACCATGTTTTTACGTTTTGATGTACTTTGGCAGTCTTTGTGTGGACTTCAGACTCTTGTGTACTGTATGTTATAAGTATGTACTAAACTGGCATATATGCCCATGTTGTCTATAAATAAAATTACTAATGTTTTAGTACGTATAGAAAATCATATGATACCTTATTATATATTATTTCCTCCCATATAAACTTTCGTCTATATATCATTAAGCAATAATACATCATACTATTTGAATTCGAATAAGAAGTAATTTTTCATTGAACAAGAACTTATAAATAAATAAGAAAAGTATTACTACATGATAAATGCATATGATACATAGTACCACACTCTTACTTACAGTGTCACAGCCTAGGTGGAACACTATAATTAAGAGGGGTGTTACACATAAATATCTTAAAGATTGTTACAAATTGATGTGCAAAGAATGAACCAAAAGGGATCCTAAAATCCTTCTAAAAATGAGGCAATTTAACTGTGTACAATTCTGGAACTATGTTAAGACTAAACAAAAATCAAGCAAATATAACTCTAGTTGAAGAGTTATCACAGGATTGCTATACATTAATTTTTAAGTGAAAATATGCTATGTACATGATTTTACAAAATATGCCATGCTTATACACTATGGTTTTGATTGTATCATGAAATATGTTTTAGAAAACACATGGGACCATTGTTGATGTTCTTATATGCTAAGAAAAAATTTTTCCTTCCCATAAATGATTTATTTGAGAAATGTTGAGTGGGCATGACTTATCCCCATCAATAAATATGTATATTATGATTATCAAATTTCCAGTTTTATAAGATTATGATTTCCTGAAACATGATTTTAGAAATTTAGTTATGATTCGATAGATAGATTATTAGCATTGTATGAGATTTTGGAGCTTTTAGAATTATTCAATTGATTCATATGCCAAGTTTAGATAGTAATTATAGAGAAATAGAACAATAAGTTAAATGTTGTCAAGATCGTTAACCTTGGTAATAAGTTGTTCACTAAGGGACAAGTTAATCCCTCAGTTTATAGGACCTCATTAGGTGCCTTCTTACAAGACCTTATTAGGTGCCTTTTTAGTTTAGAGATAACGAGACCTTGTTAGGTGCCCATTCAGCTTACAGATTATAGTTAAGTTAATAGGTTAGCTTATATTAGTTTTAGTTTCCTTGTTTCTCTACTAATTGCTTCATAATGAAAATAGAATTGGTTTTCAGCACAAATTTATGATTTCGTATTATATATATTTCGTATTTTATATATATATATATATCAGTGTATATAATTATATAAAATGAATTGTGGTTGTTGCATCCTATATGTATCTATCTTGCTAGTTGTCCCATGTGTAGGTTTAAAATAGCATAAGAATGGGAGATTGAATCGTGCTTTAACTTTTTTAAAAATCTGAAACACTAAAACAGATTCTATCAGGTTCTTTACTTGAACATGGCAAAAATATACGCTAGTCTAGTTCAAAAAGCTACTTTTTGAACTAACTGGGAACTTAGAAACAGTTTTGAAATCATTTTCTATGTATATGAGTAAATATCAAATGCAGAATATAAAGCAAATATGAAGGGATAGAAAGATATTGCACAAAGATTTTATATTAGTTTGGCCAACCCTGCCTATATTTAGTTTTCAAAAATCTGTTAAGTTCCATTAAATCCTTGTCTCAACCTAGAGAAAGAATGATAGTCTTTGTCTATCCTTCTCAAGCTATTTCTGTGACCAATAATTCCAATTTGCTATCACTTCCACGTAGTCTTTAACTACCCTCTCCAAGCTAACCTCAAAATGATCACTAACGGATTAAGGTACAATGATTTGATCTAAGGTTGGTTCTCTCCAACCAATAAACACTCAAGTTTTACTGTAAATGAAACAGTGTAAGTTCTAAAAAATTTTGAGTGACTTCTTTCTAAACAATTCTTTATAAGAAGAATGTATTATCTAATCTGAGCTAGAAACAAGATTTTTACAGATGCAGAAACTTATTACAATTTACAGAAAAGAAGAGGGATTCACATTTAGCGTTCTTGTCAAATTTCTTGCAAAAGTCTTGAGTTATAAACACTTGACATCCTTTTATACTTGATCTTCAAATCAAACTGTTGCCATTTGATTTTACTTCATCTTGACACATGTAAATATGCTTTTTGTGTCCTGCGAAAAGCCATCTAGAAGAATAGCTTGGCTGTGTTAGAGATACTTTTTGCAGACCCGGAGACCATTGTCAAATATGTGTTTTTTGAGTTATGCTTCAGAATCTATTTTTCTTTTTGGCTATGGTTTCTAATCTTTTTCATTTAGAAGCCAGGATGGTTGACCCATTGTAAAAGTAAGATATCACTGTCAACTTTTTTTGGATATTGACTTTTATTTGAATTTTGAATTTTTCCTCATTTTCTACAAAGCATACGATTTCTAATAATGCATGCTTTCTGATAGGCACTTTTAGTTTCTAAATTTCTTATTGATCTTTATTTCTTCAATATGATCTAGGAATCTTCTTACTGAGATTGAAGACTGCATTCACGACTTGCTTCAAACAAAAATGGGTTTCTTCATTGATTAGCACTTTTTAAACGTGTGAACTATTGTCTAAAGATCTAAACTTGGTTTCTGAACTCGAAAATCCTTTCTTGTGTATCCAACATATACACATTCACTCTTAGAGTTATTTTTTACATCATTGAGGTTCTAAATCTCTTTGAATGAGATTATAATCATATTAAAACATGACATTGTGAAAAACAACTCGTTGATTTAACTAACATGTCAACAAGAATGGTCCTGTAAACATTATAGAAACTCAAGTGAAATATTAGTCCTTTCTTCAAAACATTTTATCAAATTTTATTTTGCTGTCACTAAAATCCTTAAAACTTTCGAGCTTTCTGAAGGGTTTTGGAACTAACACCATGTGGGTGGTGGGTGAAATTCCATTTACTAAGTCTAATGACTAATCCATCTCCCTTCCTAACCCTTATAGATATAGTTGTGGCTCCAATTATCACTCAGCTCCTCTTTAGTATCCTTGCAATTGTTCCATCTATGAGCTTCGCTTCATAGCAAAGCTTAGTTCAGGACCAAGTTAGATTAGAGGACTCTAGTAGTTTTGCAAGTGGAATCCGAACCATGCATTTTAATTTAAGACTATGTACGTACTTTAAGAATTTGGGAATATCTTTAGACGTATTCGGTTTACAAGTATTGAATTGATTATAGATTACGATTATATCTATATAATGAACTAGTTTATGTATTCATGATTTGCTGATGCACAAGCTAAATTTAACTAAGATTATTTTATGGCTACATATGCTCGAAGCAACTTAGATTTCACATATTAGATTATTTTTGTTTTTCTTAGAAACTCATTATTTAAAAAGAAGGATTTAACTATGTTTTGGATTGAAATTATGATTATTACATATTCTTAGTGTGACAGGTTATTGCAAGGGAAGCCAGCTCATCAAATGCTAGTCATGGTCCAAGTCTGGTTGTGATGCTTTCAAATTGGCCAACTATTTGTGGATGGAAAGCAATAGTAAGATCAAGACAACCTAATCACCCACATTAGGTGCACAGAGGCGATTGCCACATTGCAATACTAATGAGGGTTAAATGCATTTTATCCCCCTGAATTTTAGGTCATATGCAATTTAAACCCTAACTTTTTAAAACGTGCATTACGACACCCTGAACTTTTCAAATTATGCAAACCCCCCCTCCCATTTTTCAAACACTGCATTACGACCCCCTGAACTTTTCAAATTGTGCAAAAAGACCACCTCAAAAATTTAAGTCATAGTAGGGTGTCGAGTTGCACACAATAAAAAGTCAAGGGGTTAATTGCACATATTATTCACGGACAAGGTGTCGGGTTGCACAAATTAGAAACTTCAGGGGGGTTAAGTGCACATAATGTTACCTTTATTAGTTGACCAAATTATACTAAGGGATATTTTTCATAGTTTTGAAAGTTCAGGGGGTTGCGATGCACATTTTAAAAAGTCAAGTGGTAAATTGCACACGACCTAAAATTCAGGAGGTAAAATGCATTTAACCCTACTAATTATTGATCTAGTGTAGACTCCGAGCTTGCCTCGTTCTCCACATCACACATCAATTTTGGTATCCCTTCTAACTAGTCTTAATATGCTCTACAAGAGAAGCCTGAGCCCTCATGTGGGCTAAGAGCATTCCAGTCCCCCATGCTCAAATTGCATATTTCCTGACTTTAGCTTATGCATTTCCTTGATCAAAGGGTATCATGCTATTTTAACAACTTATTCTCCGTCTATTTGTCTTCCTCGTAGTTACTCGTTATTTTAGGATACTTGGAAAAGATCCCTCATCAAAGTGCTTTGCCATAATCAATGCCATATAAGAGCTCTTATATCCTTTGGCATGATCATCTCACCAGTTTACCTCGAATAAGTCCTAAAATACAGCTTGAATTGAGATCGAAGGGGTTTTGCAAAGCCCTCACTATTGCTATTTCTAACTTGTAGAAGATGTGCACGAACTTAATCTTTCAGTCAAGAATATATATAAAAACTATTTTCTAAATTAAATTATAATGGGATGAAAAATTTTTTAATTAGATTCATAAGTGAAATTATTCATGAATCTAATCCATGATTTTCACATTTATTTTTTATTTATATTTGGTGAGATTTTTACGTTTATTTTCATTCTCATATCAAACACATTTTTTGTATGGGAGCATGCCTCATTAGTACTCTTGTGGAGAAAAACAAAAATGGGACATTGTCTCTTTTGCTGCTAGTGTAAGCAAATTGCTCATAGATAAATATCAAAGTTTTATTAAATAAATAAATAAACAAAGGACAGGTACATGTAACCAAAAAAAAAAAAAAAGTGCTACTAAATGACCAAAACAAAAAAACCTGATTAATAATATCAATCAGAACCACCATTTCCAGCATTCTCTGCAACATATCCCACAGCATCCTTGTAGTTGTCCCACAAATCTGTTACCATATTTGAAATCATGTCTGCGAGTTCCTGAATTAGCTCTCGCATCTGTTCAGAAAACCCCTGAACATTCTCCGCAAAAACTTCAGCCACGGATCCAGTAAAAGTCACTACCAAGGTTACAGTAGCAGTCACTGTCTCTGTGATGCCATCTTTAACAACATCAAACACTAGAGAGATTATGTAAGTCATTGAATCCAGTATCTGCTGCAGGATGAACTCCATACTCCCCCTAATTGCCTCTGCAACTTGTTGAAATATTCCATGTGCGCCTTCACCAGGTGTTTTGAGACCTTGGATTAACAACACAATTGTGTGAGCGATAGTGTTGAAGATCAAACGCGTTAACAAGCTCCATAAGTTGACTACAAAGAATGTAACTATTTTCAGAAGAGGGACCAACATTAGAGCAAAGGTTTGAATTTGAAGGGGGTAAACTTAGCAAAGAAGGCAAAATGAAACCTCTGAATACACCATTTAGAAATTTCCAGAGACTTTGAACTTTGAAAGTTTCTTCAAAGTCGTACTCTAATATATGTAGTTTATACAGGTAAACTCTTGAAGCCAATTGGTTTAAGAAATTTCCGGGTACAAGCTGATGCATTAGTTGTTAGTTACTCACATGTTTGTCAGAAATTTAATTGCAAGTAAATAATAATTAAATTCATCTAAACTAAAAAGTAATAATAAGTAATGACTAAACGTTGGTCATCACTTGAGAAAGTTTGTCTCGTAGTACAGAGGAAAACCTATATGTTTATTCGCAAGTCCACTTCGCAACGTAGTACTGAGGAAAATCAATGTTTATTCGCAATGATGTGGTCTAACGGAAATTAACAATCCAATTAGTAATTGCACAATAATATGTTCGGTGAATGAATTATAATGTTTGTTATCAAACTTCTGGAAAATTTTATTTTGATATTTAGGATCACTTTGGTGAATGCTTAAAATTGAGAGCAAAAGAAAAAAAAATCAAGGATAAATTTTAATTTTATCACATCAAAGAGATCCATCATTTTAACCTCTGAAAGAAGCAGCTATACTTACTAGTGGCCTTCCAAATATTCTTCTGGTTTGACATATTCACTCTGATGTCAACTGGCCTCTATTTTTCTTAACAAAAATTATTCTTTTTAAGAATTATTTTGTCAAAAATATGGTCTTTTAGGAGGTTTAAGCGGTGGCATATTAAGAGCTATATTATCAAGTATATAATTTTTTTTTTTTTATGTTTTGGTGAATTTGTTAAATGGGGTGAATCCACTAAGCAACACAATCAAATCATATAATTGCTCTAAAGGACTATTTTGTCTACAATATTATCTTTCGAGAACCAAAATAATAATGTTCGATTTAGGGCGAATCTTTTGTTCTTAAAAGCCTACTATCACTACCAAAAACAAAATGCTACTATCTGATCTATGTTACGAAACTTTAATAGTCTATAAATCTTTTTTTTTTATTTCTATAAATCCTTAATTTAGTCTTTCAAAAATGTTACTAAGACATTCAGAAAGTGGGTGACCATTAGAATGCCCACTTTACTCATCAAGTCTCTTTTACTTTTGTAGCAAGTAGAGAATAATTTGTATTTATTTTTGAGACAAAAAATAGCTCTCCCGAAGTCTTCATTCATCTTCCTACCAAGAATGATATTAATATTTCTAATTAATTTTGTTTCTTTGAGAAACATGATAGTAGCTTTTACGGAGCCTTCAATCATATTCACCTAACTAATAATCATATTAAGATTTTATTATCTCATTACAAGATGAATAATGAAAAGAATATCAAAATATGTCATCAAAGTGTTAACATATCATATAAGTGAAAACAAATTTGCCATTATATGACGGTGATAAACACATGTATCACAACTATCACAAAAATATAAGTATCATATATATTTTTATATATTAATTACAATGATAAATAAGATGATCATGTGACATAAAATGATATGTTAAATCTCAACAATATCACACAAAAACATAATTAATAATTATGAAATATGCCACAAATGGCATAGCTATTTTATTCAATACTGAGAATAATTGTACTAAAAGTTTTGAAATGAAATATTCCTTAAAAATAGTACCAAGTAATACATCTAATAAAAACTTTTATTGTTAAATCAAATAATTAATAGTTTTATCAAAATATTTAGTAATAAAAGATATTCAAATGACTCGTATTAATCATGAAATAATTTCATCATGTATCTTGGAAAAAATGGCTTTTAGCTTTTTCTCATTCTCCTTTAATGATCCTTGATAAAATAAAATAAAAACAAACAAACAAACAAACAAACAAATGTCTCGATGTACGACAAGCACATGCCAAATTTGCTTTAATGCCATAACGATAATATTTATCACATTCACTTAAGAAACTTAACCACTTCTAGGGTTATAATTTTTTTGTCACATTCACTTCAGAGAATGGAATAGAGCTAACTGGGCAAGTTTTATGAATCTTTTTTATGAACAACTCACTATTTGATATCTTGTGAAGCCTTTTTCTTAACAGTGCTACTTCATTTGCACATTTAAGTCATTAAAAGTCAAGAATATTTTTCAACATATATTTATGAGTAATGCAATGACATATGTCATTGTAATGGGCTTACAGCTCTTCTTTGTACTTATTAAAAAGATCAGTAGTATCTTTTAAAAATATTTTGACATAATTATTTATAAAGATAGCAAAGAAGGAAAATAAATAGGCCCATTATATTATTTTCTTCAAAGGAATATAAGCACTTAATATAAATACTTCAAACTGAAAAATAATATATTGCAAATACTCAAAAATTATCGTTGAGATACATTTACTTCGGGGAATATAAATATGCAAAATATTCCTTCTACGAAATATAATGTCACCATTTTAGGTGATGTGAATAATAGATTATATTAATTTACTTTATAGAATGATCTTTTGACATATTCACTTTTGGAGTATGCAAATCTCCTTCAATGGAGAGATAAGTCAATTATATTTTTTAAATAATTTTGGATAATATGGATGCATTCACTTCAAGAAATGATTATTTATTTTTTTATATAATTATCACTCACTTATAGAAATGATTCTCATTCACTCATGGAAATAATTGTCATTCACTTTTAGGCTATGTTTGGTAAGGGGGTGAAATTTTAGAGGAGTAAAAATTTTAAAAATCAATAGTATAGAAATAGAATAAAGTAGCAAAAGCACATACTGATATAGTCAAATAAGAATAAAAAATAAATTAGATATTAAAGCAATTAATAATTATTGCTTTGTGCAATCCTTCTGGGATGCAATATTTTCTTCTTCTTTTTAAATAGTATCTGCAAGACCGATTAAAAAAAATTATTTTTCACAATTTTTCTGAGATGTAATATTTTCTTGTTTATTAGTCTCAAGATCCATTCAGTAAAAATGAATCTCAACATATAATATTCAAGATAAATATGATTAGGATGTCTTACCTCAAACATTCCTATCCATCATCATGTATAATAATAATATAGGGGAAAGAAAAACCAATCAAGAACAAGTGCCTCCGTAAGTGCAGCTGACACGTAAAAAAGAATCGTGGTATTTCCAACTTGTATCTAAGACTCTCCCAATTTTCACCGTAAATGAAGAATCCTAAAAGAAGGAATCATGCATGCATTGTATTAATGAGCTGCTTCATTTTAAAAGCAAAGTCGTGTTGATAATGTGTTTGGAAAAGAAGAATAGAGAGAATGAATAATGGAAAAAAGGAGAGAATTATCTTATTTGATTGTCCCAAAGATACAATATACGAAACATTCAAAGAGTTATTTATAATCAAAATATAAGATATAATATCATATTAAATCATAATAAATTATATCTAATCAAATCAAATCTTAACCGAATTAATTAAAAATATGAACATCCATAAATAAATAATATTTCATAACAAATTATAATTAAATAATAAAATATGTGAAAATATGTAGTGATGCACATATAAAAATGTGAAAATTTCAGATTTTATTTTCTATATTTTTTATTTTCAAAATTTTGTTAAAAAAATAATGAAAACAAAAAAAAATTAATAACCGAATTTTATTAGTTCTCCTATTCCTAATATTTCTTCGATAAAATTCTGAAAACGAATAATCTAGATAATAAAATCAGGTAATGAAAACAGTAACCAAAGAGAGAGACCCTAATAGACTTCTGGACTTCTGATTCGAGTCATCATAGAAATAATGTCAACTGCCCCATGTGCCTGTCAGGGAATAAAACTGGGCGCGTGGTTTCGCTCTCCTAATTTTCTTCCTACCCTGGTCCATGAGTAACTGGCTAGATCCACGGTATTAAGAAATATAGATCCATATACAGTATTCAAATATAGATCCACATGCAGTTAACTTTGTCACTACATAAAAAATTCGTATCCAGCTAAACCAGACGAGCATTAAGACAATACATTATTCGTTCAGATATACACTAAACTATACAATATTAACCCAAAACTCACTGTATATACAAAGAGATTCCGCCCAGCAATAGGAATTTACTTGTTAACATATGTCTTTACACTACTTCATGATCCATAAGCTTGTTAATATTGTCAATGTAATCTTCTATCTCCCACAGAAAGGATCCAAAAGCAATCGCTTCCAACACCAGCCTTCTGAGACTGGAAAATGAAGTCACAATAACATCATCATGCTCAATCAAACCAGATTCCTTATTCCCAAAAAGTGCTTGACTATGATTCTTCACTAAATGCACAGCTTCCTTAGACCTCATCTTGGCACATCTCTGCAAGGAGCCAGGGTGAAAGCCCATAACATAACATTTTAAATCTTCAACTTCCTCTTCCCGGCTGATTAAGCCTTCCCATATAGATTGCATGTTACCCTTGTGGCCAAAGATGGCATCTTTGGATGCATAAGGACACATATCATGAAACAGAAGGGCACGCCTGCGGCGAAGATGAAGATCATGGTTACCCAAATATAGACTTAGCTCTATGTGGTACCTCAAGGAAACTGACTTCAAAAGATAACCATATAATATGGAGGCGACATAAACTCGCGCAAGCCAGAATAGTCTAATTTTAGTTGTTGCCCAACTCTCAGTTACGCTAGAATTCGCCCTCAAGCCCGTTACAGTACTTACATGTTCTCTAATGAGATCCAAAACCTCCAGGCTGTGAATAGACTCTAGTTCCCAGTCCTTAGAAGGCAATATTTCTAGCCTTCCATTGTAAAGGCAACTAGAAAGCTTTGGAACCAAATGAACCCTGACCTCAGAAAACTTGTAAAATATCAGCAAATACATAACATCTTCTATAGCAATCTGACACTCATTCTCTTTCACTTGAGCAATCCTCCTGGTATTCAGGAAATTCTAAGTCAATAAATTATTAAATGAATATTTAAAAGTACACAGAATTATGCATTTTCCATGATTAAAGCACAAAGTCTGCACCAGGGAGAGAAAGAGAGTAGGTAGTAAAGGACTTGAAGGAGTCAGGACGGGAATTGGGGGCAAAACCAAGCCTCTTGAATACCTGGTTTATTCATGTGTCCTTTCATTTTCTGAATGTTTTCCTACTTTCTATTTACATATCAACACTGATCTGAAATCAGCTAAGGAGAGAGGCAAGTATTCATATTTTCTCTGTGATTCTGATTGGTGCTTATCAGCAACTATTTTTCAATACATGATAGTTTTCTGCCAAAGTTTGGTCAGTTAAAGACCGGGGAACAGGCTCATATCTACTAAAAATAATCATCTACTTCCACTAGAGGCAAGGCAATGAAGGTGGGCGAACAATAATTAAATAAATCCAATTTCCTTCCCATATGTGCCCATAAAATATGTCAATATAATATACATGCACATCAAATGCTCCTGAGCACAAAAGTTATGGGCAGAGCATGGGAAATCAAAATATATGGGCAGTACAAGATACCCAGAGCACAAAAGTAATTTTCTCTCATACCAAAGTGTCAGACTTGATGGATAATTGGATATTAATTTCACTTCAGCAAAGAGCTCCGATATGAGAAAAAATATATCTAACTATGTTTCTCTCTCTCTCTCTCTCTTTTTTTTTTTTTTGGCCTTATATTTTTTTCACTAATAGACAATAAAATGTTGAAAAATACAAAGAAAAGACAATGCTCAGACATATGTGAAAGCATTAGTCTCTTACATGCATAGTGTAGGAAGTGAAGGACCCAAAAGCAAAAAGGCCTATGAATTGCTGGCTCTCAAAAAATATTAATGTGATAACATGCTTAATGGATAATACAAAAGCCTAGAAGGAAAATTTAAAAGCTGTTATCAGCAATAACAGACCAAACAAATAATCACAACAGTGGATGTACCATAGTTTATAAATTATAACAAAGTGATTTATTTCCACAGTTCCAAACCTTTGTTTCTTCTTTGAATATTATAAAATACATGAGTAAACAGTGAGGGAAATCAACGTGATCAGAATCAAGACAACATTTACGAGCTCTTTTCAAGTTTTGAGAATGTTCTTATAAAATGCTGACCAAAATATCTAGCTGATAAGTCCTTTGTGTGATTAACTTTCTAAAATATCATAATAAGTGTTGTATAATCACAGAAAAGGCACTCATGTAAGCTTTCTCCGCAATATATATACTTCATTTGGAAGGTATGACAAGGAGAAGAACTAACGCATTTTTCTAACAAGTGACTTCATTATAATACTTGTTGTTGATATGTTTTGGTGTGCCTTCTATATAGTCCATAAGGCGAATACATATATGATTCAATAACAGTATATAAAATAGTCAAGCAATCATTAGCAATAACACTTACAAAACATTTGAATCAAACAGGGATGTTTTAGTTATATTATTCCTAATAATCCTGAGTTTCATTCTAAAAATGATAAAATGAAAGCATCCATTCGGTGTTTTCATCAAATAAACCCAATGGTTCCAAACTTGACATGGCAAATCCCATTTGCTGTTCTCTGCCTCAGTTCTGAAACCCAAAGCTACTGGCCACTCAATAACCACTAATTCTTATTGAAACAATAAGATAATCAATATCCGTCAATAATTTCAAAGTTTATCTCAGAAACATATTCACATGATTCAAATCAGGCTCATCCCATTGGGTTGGGGAAATTTCAAACGCTTGACACTTCTCTTTCCCTTGATGTGTGTTGTATCCAAGAAAAATTTTGTTTGGAAATTCTCAATTTGTATTGGGTGTGTCCACTGGTAAGTACTTGATGGTCATCTGCAAAGGTTTTAGTATTAAGAAGGAATCGAAAAACCTTGTCAGTGTGTGCAGTTTAGTTTACCATTTAGCACATGCGGTTGAAGCGAACTGCATCAATAAAGGTGTTCCTCTCCTTGAAAATTTGTTTTGTGATCATAAGGTTTAGTCTTCTCTTTTGTTTTCTACTCTTGTCTGTTGCAAGGGTATTGTCATCTCAGATTTTAGTGGAGACTGGACAGCCTTGCTGCACTCTTGACATATTTTTCTTTTAGTTATGTTACGTTTCAGGCAATAATATCCACAGTAATTACTACGTTTTAGGTATAACAAAATTTACTTTTCTATCAAGGAGGCCTGCTAAAGGTTGACCATGATGAAGCAAACCTGACAAACCCGTAAAGGATCAGATGAAAGTTTGTTATACTTTGGTTACACTCACAATCACTGGTCTTTAACAATTTGGCGCAAAATTCAGCACAACTACCTTCTCCCTCAAACAAGAAGTCAGTATATATACGTAGCTTTAATTTTACATAAAAAGGTTAAAAAAAAAAATATGCCCTTTCAACAGAAACAAAAATCCCTAATGAAGAGATGAAAAATCAATATATGCTACAGCATCGGTAAACTTAATTACTGGGTTCGAGCAGTGAAAATTTAGGTACGAGTTTTATACTAGAAAACCACCATTGAAATTTCCACCCCCGCTTTTAATTGAATACAACATATACTTTTGATTTTGAAGTCATATTTTCTATGTAAAATATAAAAAAATTACATCAATAGTAAATACCTACATGCACAACAGAAAGTTGCCAACTTAACCCATCACAGATAAACACATAGTATACAAGAGCCCATGACCAAAACAGAACACATAACAAAAGGCCAGTCTAAGAAAAACAAAGCAACAGCGAGACGAAAAAAAGGAAAAGGGTAATAATTTAGTCACTTACCTGTGAAGCAGGCCTTCATCTGAGCCTTGGCTGAGAAGCATGCGAGCAACAGCAGCATCTCTATCATCACTAAGAAGCTTGAGCTCTTCCTTGGCAACAACATGGAACAACTGGCGGTGGTTCTGCAACACACCACTGAGGAACTTGCCGACAGGGGACCTTGGCACAAGGGGCGAGTTGAGGCTGCTGAACTCGCAGTGGCTTGGTCCTGCACTGGCTACCACCTTGAGGGGTAGTCTGCTCCCGAGGCTGAAACAAGGGCCACCCACAAGCTTTTTGGGGAAGCTGTGGAATAATCTGAAGAGGGGTTTTGGTGAAGATGAAAGTGGATGTGATGATGATGATGATGTTGGGAGAGTGATGAGGGTCCTATGGTTATTGTACTGGTAGACACAGTTCTCCATTCAGCAGGGTTGTGGAGGAACCAAAGAAAATTGCTTCGTTTTCCCTTTTTTTTATCCCCTTGGCGTCCGAGAGATAAAAATACTACGGGTTTAGTTGTTGGTTTTGTGAAGTGATAACGCAGAATAACAGAAATAGATATTAGTTTGGTAAAAGGATAAGGCTAGGAACCTTTTGAGGATAGAAAGGGTCGGAGTTTTGCTGCAGAATTAAGAATTTTTTTTATTTTTACATTTTTAACAAAGGCATTAAGAATAGGAATTTTTTCCTAGAGGGGATAGAAAAGGAGAAGGGGAAGTCGAACACATGGCCACCCACTAAAAAATGTGGAAGTTAGAATTTTGATAACTGATTAGTTCTTGCTCGAATATATAGATGTGGATGATGATAATTTGAGATTGACAAGGACACTCTAAATAGAAGTACAAAACAATTCAAATGATATCTCATACCATAATCATGAAAAACTGTAAGGTCGATCTCTTTTTTTTCTTTTTTATATATCATAGATCCCTTGTTATTAATCGTTAGATTATTATTAATTCTATTGAATGGTTTCATCTAACATCTAGGGGGTCCATGATGAATTCAAAGATAAAAGGTTCTTCAAAAAATATACCTCTTATTATTAGTCATTAGATTAGATCATCCAATAAAAATTATAATAATCCAATGGTTAATAATAAAAGGTCGATGATAGATCACAAAATTTAAGATTCACCTTATAATTTGCCTGTCATTTGATTAATTTCTTCTACTTCTATTTTTTTCCTTTTTTTTGGAAAATGGCATTTGATTAACTTAAATAAGAACACTATCATGGGAATATCAATATATAAAAATTAGGCTCTCACTTTGTTTTTCCTTACAAATTTGGAATTATTGAATTTTTTTTAACTTTTTTATTTTAATGAATGAATAATATATAAAGAATAATGGCCAATTATAATGTGGACATTAAATTTTTAGATCCATCATGAACCCCTCATTATTAACTATTAGATAATTATCATTTTTGTTAAATGGTTTAATCCGATAGCCAATAATAATGAATCCATGATGATATATAGATGTGAAGAGGAGTCTTAGTTATGTTATATAAACTTTATAAATCCAGAAATTTAGCTAATGTGTGCAAAAAAATTATATATATACACATGACAAAAAAAATATCACATAGTTTTCATGTTACCATGGGATAAAACATGATACAATAATGAGGCCAAAATACATACATACATATATACTTCTAAAGAAATTCTAAATCTTACTTTGATTGGTGTAGATTCCTATTCAAAATTTTAACGAAATTTTAGTTTAGTGTGGATATTTTTGCTCAAAAGATACCATGAATTTGAATATATCTCCGAATACATGTGTTGTGTGTATATATGTATAACTATAACTCCGAAAGAACTGAACATTGATCCTCATTCGGAAAAAAAAAAAAAAGAAAAGTATTTAAATACAAATCCGAGTTTAACTATTAAATCATATTAAATAACTTATAGTTTGCTAAAGAATTGATCAGTGATCTATATTTTGTCTCTACAAAATCTTCTCTCTAAACTTTAGAGAAAAAATAGTTGGAAAGAGAGTAGTTTATTTATTCCCATTCCACTATTATAAATCCCTTAAAATTTGGTAACTAAGCCCTGGTTTATGGCAAAAAAAGAAAAAGAAAAAGAAAAAGAAAAAGTGCTGAGTATTCAATAATTCCAATTTTTTTTAATATCAATAATCTTATGTTCTGTGAGTACCAACCTCCTCCTAAATAGGGGTGAAAGTAGGCTAAACTTTGACTTAAATATGCCTTACTTGTATTATCAAAAGATAGCTTGAGCCAAGGTCTGTTACCATGTATAGGCCTTTTTCGTGGCCTTAATTATCTGGCCTTCTTAAAAGTCTAATTCATATACCTATTTGAATGCTTCTTTGATTATAAAATTTTTAGGCAAATTATACTTACTCCCCCTAGATTTTGTGAAATTCATCATAGCTCTCTTCTCTTTATCCGGATAACACTCACTTCTCTTAGATGCATTGTTCATTATATGATAGAGGAGAGATCAATGTAATTATTTTACAAACTCAGGAAAAGTAAATGTAATTTATCTAATTTTCTTTTTCAAAAAAGCCAAAACATTTAATTTTTAAATAAGTCAAAGGAATTCTATATATATATATATATATATATATATATATATATATAAATTATTTTTAAATTGACTAAAGGCCTATTAATTGAATTTAAAAGTATATTTTCATATAGATTAAATATAGATTAAAATGTTTCTATTATCATTATATTTTTAAATAATAATAATAATATAAGTAAACTAGCCTACTCTTTTTATTATTTGGAGTCTGACATGTTTAACTAAAAAGACTTTTTAAAAAGTTTAAACTTAGCTTGTTTATAAAATAGGTTAGGCCAAACTAGACCAAATGTAGGCTAAAACAAAGGCTCCGACAAACGGCTTAGCCTGCTTTCACCTATATTCCTAAAATGTATACCATGAAAATCACATTAACACTTTATGGATCATTTTATTATTTATCATGTTAATTTTGATGTAATGTTATAGTTTTAGATAAATATCTAATTTTATGTCACAATATATAAAACAATTCGAGAAGTGAGTATATGAATTAACTATTTTTTTTACAAAATAATATATGATATGATTAAATATCAGAATCTTTTATATTTATAACAGTAATATGTTGAAATTAGGCATGTGTTTGATTGGGATAAAAATGGGCAGGAAATTTTTATGAATGAATTTAATGTGAAATTTAATTCATAAAAAGTTTGACCCCAAACAATTATCATCTAAGAATTTATTGTAATGTATTAATATTTAATTAAATTCTTTTATTTACATGGTTTATTAGATAGTGGGTATAAAATATTAGTGTTAAAACTATCTGTCCATTACAATTAAATTTATTATTGATTATTGATTTTGGTATACAATATTCTGGTATTAATGAGGATTTTAATATAAAAATATTCAGATTTTAAAATGCGGACTGCTATACTAGCGAGGCTCTTGATGTAAAACTGTACGGTCATTGTTCAATGAGTTCTTCTAGAAATGGGTGTTGAGAAAAGCACAGGTGGACCGGGCAAAGATAGAAAACCAAAAACATGCCGGCCGAAGAAACAATGTGACCGTTGGCAAGGGTTATCTATCCAAGAGAGGATAAGATCTGTTTCTTTATCAAGATGAGATTGAAAAGCCATCATCGTAACTAACTCTTTTTATTGTTAAAATATTTTTTATTATAAAAAATGGATTTTACAAATCACGAATAGAAAGATTTTTTTTATTGCATTCAAATTTTAGTTGGCCTACCAAACTTGAATGGATTAGTTATCGTATTTAATGATAAATATCTTAGGAAACTAAAAAACTTCAAATCTTTAAAACAATCTTCATTTATTGTTCTCACCTAATGAATTTATTCAGAGATAAGGTCCTCCCCCATGTTGGGTGGTGACGAGATATACATGTAAAAATACTCTAACATTCAAGCTAGAGGAATATTCTTGTTTATATTACGTGTAAAATTATTTTGATATGGTGTTTAGCTTATATTTTCATCGATAGACGAATCAAACTAGACCAACTTTGCTCATGATCTCAATTCGAGAAGCGAAAGTGATTCCTCTTTGTGAGTTCAAAAGTTCTTAAAGATCAAGTGTCAAATAGACTTATTCTGCCAACTAGATGTCAACAATGGCAACACAACATAGTTTAAATTGCTCAAGATTCAAATATTTTGCAATGACAGCAAGATAAAAATAAGGGATAAATGCATTTTACCCTCTTGGACTTTAGGTCATGTGCAATTTATACCCTGATATTTCAAAATGTATATTTCAACATCCTGAACTTTCTAAATTGTTCAAAACACCTCTTAATATAATTTTGGTAACTAATGAAAGTAAGATTTATATGCACTCAACCCCCCTGATGTTTCTAATTTGTACAACCCGACACTTTGTCTGTAAATACTATGTGTAATTAATCCCCTTTTTTTTTGTTATGTGCAACTCAAAACCTAACTATGACTTAAAGCTTTGCACTGTTTGAACAGTATGGGGTTTTTTTGCACAGTTTGAAAAGTTTAGGGTGTTGTAATGCATGTTTTAAAATGTATGTAGAAAAGTGTATGAGAAAGGGATTGAATCATGCTTTGCCTTTTCTTTCCTTTTCTTTTTTTGAAAAACTTAAACAACGACTATCAAATATTAAACTTAAAGTGCAGCGAAAATAGTGTTACATATATCATAAATGACAAAGATAATAAAAATGTGTATAACCAGGTTTTTAGAAAACACGATATAACATACACAAAGCAATAAATAATGAGAGTTAAAGAAGAAGATATTGCACAAGAGTTTTTATACTAGTTCGGCTAACCTACCCACATCAAGTTCTCAACCACCATTGAGTTCCATTAAAACCCTTTTCTCAATCACAGAAAGGTTGATAGTTTTTACAGTAGCTCTTCCAAGCTCTTGCCAGTGACTAGTAGCTCACTCTACTGTCACACTTGAGTAGTCTTTGAATAACCTCTCCAAGCTAACACTGTGACTAGTAGCTCACTCTACTGTCACATTACAAATAGTCTTTGCTTAGCCTCTTCAAGCTAACTAACAACAATCACTATTGAATTTGGGTTACAATGGTTTGTCTTTGGGTTGAAACACTCAAACTAACTAACACTAAAGTTTTCGTAAGATAAACAATAACAGACCTGGAAAACTTGAATGACTTCTTTCTATTGATTTTTCCTAGGAAGAACATATAATCTCCTAAGAACGAAGAAAGAAGATTTTTTACAAGGAAGAAACCGATTACAAGTAGTAATAAACTTTACAAAGGATGGAGAAAAATTTTTTTAGCATTTCAGCACTTTGATAAGCCAAAAAATCTCTTGCTTTGTAATCAAAATATCTCCTTTTATACTTGATTTGCATTTATGACTGTTATCGTTGATCTATTTTCCAAGTGACACATGATGATATTCTTTTTATGTTTTGGAAACACAAACTAGAGGAGTAGCTCAGCGTTGTCAGAGCAGTTGTAGAAACTGTTGTAAAATAGAGGTTTATGATGCCACTTTCAAAAATTACTTTTTACTTTCTGAATGAGATTTTTGAACTTTTCCTTCTAGAAGCTGGGGGCAGTTAATGAAGTTGGCAGAAGAGATGTTATATCAGTCATTGACTGGGTTTGACTTTAAATTTAAATTTCAAATTTCCCTCATTTTCCTGTAAAGTGCATTGTTTTACTGTGAAATGTGCTTTCTGAAGTGTAGTAATAGTTTCTGGGTTTTTCTTCAATCTTCTACTCTTTAATTAGAGCTTGTTGTTGATGATATGATTACGATCATGAAGATTGAAGACTGTAGTATACACTTGCTTTAGATTTGCATTGAAATCTTCACTTGAATTACATGCTTAGAAGTTATGTACTACTTTCTAAAGATCTGAGCCTTGGTTTTTTATACTTGAGAGTTTTCCTCAATACATTGAGCATATAAATGTTCATTCCATGATATATTTTAGCATGAATGGTGTTGGTTAGAGATGAAACAGAATATTAGAAGATATAGTAGGATACTATGATTGATCATACTATCTAATAATATCACTCTGGAAAGAGGCATTAACAGTTGGAGCCAATATCCTTACTAGAGTTTCAATAAAAGTAGTGACCAAAACTCCTTATGAATTATGGACTAGAAAAATTTTCAATATACAGAAAACATTTGGAGTTGTCCAATTGAGGCAAGGTCTTATAGGCCAACTAAAAAGAAATTGGACTCAGAAAATGGTCAGTGGCTACTTAGTTTGGATTGTTTGTATGGTGTCAAGGGTATAATTAAGTTTTATAATCCTACAATTAGATCAATCTTTCATATAGGAATGTTAGTTCTTTGAGGATATTAAGTTTGTGGGAGAAATAAGGTTAGAAATTAATTTGAAAATTTCCCCAATAAAGATCAACAAGGTATTCTTGAGAACAAACTCAAAAACCTTATGAACAAATACCACTAAGGAGATCCACTAATGGACTGGTGGAAGATGATCCAATCAACTTCTAACATACCATGAAAAGTACTAACTCTCAATTGTGGATTGATACTATGAGTGAATAAAGTTAGTATATGAAACACAATAACATTTGGGAACTCATTCCATTATCTAAAAGTTTTAATCTCATTGGTTGCAAATGGATATTTAAAATCAATAAAGATTCATCAGAATTGTGGAGAGATATAAGGCATGTCTTATTGCAAAAGATTTCACTCAAAAGGAATATATGAATTAAAAAGAAAATTTCTCGTTGATTTTATAGGCTCTTTTAAGATAATAATGGCATTTGTGGATTATTTTGATCCAAGTTACATTAGATGGATATTAAGATTGTGTTTCTCAATGATGACACTAATGGGACAATTTTCTATGGTGTTATCGAAAAACTTTGTATTGAGAGATGCAAAGAATTTGGTTTGCAAATTAAAGTAATTCATCTATGAACTTAACAAGTTCCTATCAATAGTATTACAGATTTCATCCAATTGTTATCTCTTTTGATTTTGAGATAGATGAGATTGATTATTGTATATGTTAAAGTTTAGTGAGAATAAATACATTGTTTGGTTTTATGTGCTAGTTGCATACTGCTTGCCAATTATAGTTGAGTTTACATAAGAAATGTATACCAAAATAATTTGAAATAAAATCTAGGGGACATCTCTTTTGTATTAGGGATTTAAATGCATCAAGATTGCTCTTGATGTATTCTTGGATCATCATAGAAGAGCTGTATTGAGAAGGTAGTTAAGAAAATTGACATGTAGGATTGTAAATCAGGATACACTCATATTACTAAGGGAGACATGTTTAGTCTCAATTAATGCCCTTAAAGCATTTTTTGAAATTAAAGAAATACAGAAGATTTCTTATGCTTCTACAATCGAAATTATAATATATGCCAATTTTGTACATGTTTGGATATTGTGTACACTATTGGGAGGATAGGTAGATATTTTGGTAATGCAATAATGGATTATTGGATAGCAACCAAATAGATCTTGTATAATCTTCAAAGAACAAAACATCACATGCTCACATGTGGAAAATGGGATAAGGTTATAGATCATTGGGTATTCAAGCTCCAACTTTGCTGGATGCAAAGGCAATTATAGATCCACTTTAAACCATAATTATATACTTGTTGGAAGAGCAATCTTTGAAAGAGTGTTAAGCAGATACTCGTGCTTGTCTAATAAAGTAACTGTGTTTAAGCTTATTATGAAGCATCCAATCATATAATATGGTTGTGAAATTTTGTCACAAGGCTGCAAATTAAAGATGAAATTGAAAGACCACTTTAAGTTATTTTTGACAATATGTTAGTAGCCATATTAAGAGGAGTACATGGTGATAAAAGTGCATATAGAGCATATTAGCATAAACTTTGATTGTGGATCCGCTTACTGAGGGACTAACACCCAAGATCTTTCATGAGCATATTGTTCATATGAGTGTGATATCATTTTATATTATATGTTATGTCAATGGGAGTGTGCATTTAGATGCTTATATATTTTAGACAAATCTTAAGGTTATGGATATTTTCTACAAAAATAAAGTATCTGGTTATGTTTTTTCACTCTGACTTATATTGTATAGAATCTCATAAAAAATACGGTTGGACTAGTTGGAAAGAGACATGTTAGATCACATTACATATAATTTTCATGCTACACATCCATAGTTGATCTATGTCATTTGATTGTGTTGATATATGTAACCATTGATGGATTTAGTTACGATATATGTAAAGAAAGTCACCTTGATCCTATATTAGCATAATTGATGGACGAGATTGTTGGGAGATGTTTTTAACCATGATTGCAAAGTTAGCGCTCAAAAGTTACAGTTTAATGTATAATTTGTGTATATATACATACTACCAAGTGGGAGATTGTAAAAAATCTGTGAACTTGTATATATATAATTGTATATTGTGTGCTATTAAAAAATTTAGTCCAAATTAAAGTGATTTGATAAGATAAGTTAATGGGTCCAAATTATCTCATTAAGCGTGAGCTTATGTGTAGATACCAGGATGACTCAGTTACTAATTTTATGATAGGCTGAATTAGAAACTAGGGTTTATGGAGTTATAAAAGGTGGTCCCCAAGTTATATGTATAAATATTTTCCTGACATCCCATCATCAAAAAAAAAAAAAAAAGAGCTGTCATATCTAACATACATATCAACTTGGAAGGCCAAGAATCATAGACCAAAAAATCAATTTATTCCTATGGATTCAAGTATACTTTCGTAATTAGTCTATTCGTTTTTTTGATTATTTAACATAGATGATCTTGGAATTATAAAGAACTAAATTTCTAACACGTTCAAGACAATTGAATTGACATTTAAAGAGGGAAATGCTAAAACAAACAGGTGTGTTTGTAAATTTAACTACTTATAGGGGAAGGGAGAGAACAAAATTTGTAAAGTACAATTTCAATTTTTATTCTACAAACTTTCTTATCGTTTCATTTTCCTTCAAAGTTGAATTCACAAACACTTACACACCCCAAAATGCTTTGCACATATTATTTTGCTAAAAATTACAAACGAAGCAACTCAAATAAATGTGAAATATTTGATTCATTATGATTTGTGCATACAATGCACCAATAAAAAAAATTTTGGTATGTGGAGGACTTTGATAACGGCAGAATAAGACTAGTTTGCGTAAAAGTTGTTGCTGAAACAAAGCGTCTCACAAAATATGGTTATTGTATTTGCCAATCGAAAGAATGGAAGTAATGCAAAAGGTAAATAAAATCATTATAATTCATGTCTTATTCAAAGCATCATTGATGTTAAAAGTCAAATCATGGGGATACAGTAGCGGGAGTATTCAAACTCATTCGTCAATGTAAAGTCCCTCCATGGTGGAGACATGTGCTGCCGAGAGGAGGAACAAACATGACAACATTCATAAAATGAAAGCAATAGTAAGTTACACTAAAATGGATCTCAAAATTCAAATTTCCTAATGTAGTAGAAGCCAATGAAAGAATCATTAAATGTTGGAGTAATCATAAATAACTCCATTTGCTTGATTTGATTCCTTCTTCATAGTGTCACGCTTGGAAACTTGCAAGATCCATAACCTGCAAACATTATAAGGAAAACAGCAAAGAATTCCATTTAAATTTACTTCAATGTAAAATTTCATCTTAACTAGTCAAACACAAGGTTAACACAATTTAGTCATTTAGTATCATGTAAATTATTTTATGCTTGTTAACATGTTTTATACAGAATAAAATAAAATGGCAATCTTCTTTTTCTTTACACCAAAAAGTTTCACATAGATGCGAAAGTTAGCTTTTGGCCGCATTACATGGAAAGCAATTACTCGGATGGTTTTCTAATAAAAAGTCACGCTTGACATATATTTCCCAAAACATTCTTATTTTTTCAGTTTTTAAAACTCGCGCAAATCGTAATAATTAACTATTTAGGGCGTATTTGGCAATAAAGATTAAAAAAAAGAAAAATTTTACAGATAAACCTAGGTATATAGTTACATATAAAACTTATTTATAAAATATTCCATCCAATGTTTATGCTTATACCAAACACATCCTTAATTTTTTTTCCACCAAAAGAAGTTCACAAAATGCACTTCAAATAATGCCTGCAATGTTATTATTCTAGAAAAAAAAATTTAAAAGAAAAATGAGAAATCACAATGAAAATACATTAAGTGATTATTTATAAAATATTCCATCCAATGTTTGTGCTGATACCAAACACACCCTTAATTTTTTTCCCCCCAAAAGAAGTTCACAAAATGCACTTCAAATAATGCCTGCTATGTTATCATTCTAGAAAAAAAATTTAAAAGAAAAATCAGAAATCACAATGAAAATACATTGAATGATTAATTTCTATGCATTTATTCTTTAAAATAATTTTATACTTTTAATCAATAAAATTTATAAAAACTAACAAATGACAAATTATGATGAAAAATTATCATATTATATAATTATTCATTGTAATTTTGACATTTTTAAAAAAATCTTATTAAATTATATCAAATCCAAGGGATTAATCATTTTTAAAAAACTAGTCTCTCATGGCTTGGACAGGTGCCTAAGTAAACATCATTGTTGATTTTTTTATACACATAAATTTCGAGATTAAACCCAAAATCCTATACTATCCCTTTCAATGGGACCATTGTCTTATTGGTACTTGACATTGTGTATGCATTAAAATTACATTTATATCTTAAACAATATATATTTTATGGATTTAATATGAATATAATGACAGAGTAATAAAGCTTTACACAGTCATTTAATTACGTGATTTAATTACGTGATGACACCTCAATCAAGAAGGTTAATTTCCACATTCATTACTTAAAAAAAATCATATAAAATGAGATATTTAATTATATAATAGTGTAAAAATTTTTACATTATCAACGTATTAAAATTAAACCAGCTTTTTATTTACAATCTGAGCCAAGTTAAAAAAAAAAAAAAAAAGAAGAAGGAAAAGGGAAAATACGTACTTGGATCCTTTGCAGTTTGCGTGGCAAGCCCATTGAAGTAACAAGTTCCACCAGCCTTCCTAAACTGCGCCCAATAAGAACTGAACGCGTAGCTGGCGTGCCAGAAAAGCGAATCGGGCCTGAAACACCCTTTCCCGGGTTGAATCGGGTCACATGTTCTGTTCCCCTGCGAGCAAGCGTACGACAACGCCGCACCCAGTGCTGTCTCATTAGCCCCACGCTCCGCCACGCACCATATCTTCCCCTTGAACGGCGCGTTGTTATCCGGAGCCGGCAACGGCCGGAACTCCGACTCCGGCGTCTTCCCGGACAGATCAATCTCGTAGACGCTCGACCCGTTCGGGTACAGCAACCCGAAATGCCGCTCCGTGCCCGGTCCCGGTTTCTCGTTCTCATTAAACAGCGCGAATATAAAAGACGGAAGAATCGAACCCGGTCGAGCCGGGGTCCCGACCGGGGGTTTCTTCGTTACCCTCTTAACGAAATTACGGTTGTAAGTGGCAGCGTTGTAAATACTGGCTCCGATCTGGTCAATGTCCCCTCCGTTGGGCCAACCCGTTTCCGCAATGAAGATCCGAATATTCGGAAACCCGAGCCGCTTCATGGCGAAATGAACAGCGTCCACCATCTGGTCGAACAGATTCGTGTAAACCAGTTCCGTCCCCGAATCCGTAACTGTAAGATTCTTCGATTCGAACAGCGCGTAATCCAGGTTTATGTTTGTAGGATCCGAAGCCCAAGCGAAATACGGATACACATCTAAGAAGAAGAACGACTTGGTGTGATCCAAAAACCTCAGCATGGGTTTCATGACCCGATCCGCGATGTCCTTACGAAACGCACCGTTTGAGGGTGGGAACGAGACTCCCAGCACGTCCATTGCGGAAGGGGTTCCGACCTTGACCTTGTGGATGCCGAAGGCTCTCAGGGAGCGCTTGATGTTGCGCATCGCGGGGACGAGGTGGAGCCATGTGTCGGAATTGGTGCTGCTGATGACTTCGTTGCCTACGAGGAGGTAGCGGATGAGGGTGTGCGGGTAGAAGGGTACGACGTTGTTTAGCACCCATTGGTCGGAGAATGTTCTGTTGGAGGAGACGTTGGAGATGATCTCGTTCGGGACCATGATGGAGACTTGGAGGCTCGTGTTCTTGAGGGCGTGGAGGATGTGCGGGTTGGCGTCGTAGATTTTGACGCGCTTGGCCTTGAGGGATTCTATGAGCTCCACGGATTTCCATGGCGGTGGAAGATTGTTGCCCAGTTGGCCGTAGCAGACTCCAGGCTGGGGCGAGAACGCTGCGCCTGTGGAGGGAAAGGAGATTTAAGTAAAATCGTCAATCAACAGAAGCCACATAGGAAATTCGGTGGTTTTGTGGGAGAGGAAATAGAAAGGTTCTTACTTGATATGGTGAATAGCACGGAGTACACTAACAGTGGAGTGAGAAGAAGCATAGCCATTTTTTCTTTTTATTGTGTGGCTATGTTTCTTTCACTGTTAGCTACCTACCTTCTGTTCTTCTAAGCTGGAACACAGTAGAACACTGCTGCTGAAGGAAAAATCCAAGCTTTTTATCTGAGTAAGATAGGCGCAATAATCGGGTTCCTAACCCAATGCCGTTTTTTCTTCCTCTGTTTTTGCTACTCTGTTTCTGAACCTTACTGGATGTATCTAGATCAGGATATGTCTAGTGCTATCAAGGGAAAAAATGATTTTTTTTTTTTTTTTGGGCCAGGGCAAGACAAAATGGAAGCTGATTAGCAAGCACAGAAGTTAGATCCGCAAACGGTGGTCGTTTTCGCCGCTACTTGGTTTCCCTCAAGCTGGGATAGAATGGTTTTTTTTTAAACTAACCTACAAAACTATTAAGAAATAAACAACGCTGCTTAAGGAAAACGCCAAATTTCTTTATCGGAATCATAAAATGGAAGCTGTATCGCACAGAGAAGGGATTTTTCAGGTGGATAGTGTAAGGAAGGCTGAGAGCCTTTGAATGTCTAAGAAGGGGGGAAAACGATCATGAATGAGTTGAACACTAGCGGCAACTTGGTTTATTTTGGTAGTGATTAGTGAACAACAACTACAACCATTTGCAATTGGGGGAATATTTCACTTTTTCTTACCCTATTTTTATATTTCCAAAAGTATTAATTGATAAGACTGTACAAAAGCTGTGGGGACGATTCCTGGTTAAGCTTTGGATGCTGTGAATAATTGTAGTTTTATTATAATTGATTGATTTATTAACAATATGTGAAAAGCAAAGTAAGCATTTGATGAGTTTTCAGCAGGAAAAACGTTAATTGTATTTTGAATACTGCAATTACTCGTACCCATCAATTATTAAATATGATATAAATTTTATTTACATAGAATTTATATCTCATTTAATATGAATAAAATATGACTCAGAAAGTAAAGAAAACGATAATACAACTCTTATGAGAAGTAGAGAAAAAGTGAAAAGTAGTGGTGACTCCGAAAAAGGCAGCACCGTACGGGTAAGGCAGAAAGTGAAGCTAGCCGTTTGAGTCATAAAAGAGCATGATGTGCGTATGTTGGTCCATGTACGTTCAGCTTGGTGCATACGCTCTGAGGAACTTTGTCATAGAAAAAAAATTAGAAAGTGATATGTGCGTATCGGAGGATGCTTTCGGTACAATCGATGACAGCCATATACCGACACTATTGTCTTCGAACCGGTAGAAACAGATCGGTTCGACATCAACCTTTTTTTTCCCCCTTAACCTCCTCCCCAAACTTTTTTATGTTATTGGTTTGGGTAAATGTTAGATAATAATTATTCTGTTTTAGAATAACTATCGATTTTAGGATGTTTTACCAAAAGAAAATAAAAAAAATAGTTATTTATAGATTTGTGTTAATTTTTACATTATTTACCAATATACATTACTTTTGATATAATAGGAACTAGTTGTTTGACCAGTGTGATGCATGGGAAGATAATAAAAAATAGTTTGTTGATCAATATAAAAAATAAAGAATAATTTATTTAAATATATATTATAGAAAATTGAGTATATAAATTCATCTTAAAAGTAAGTTAATAATTAAATATGTAGACAAAATATAAATATATCATTCTATTTTATATCTTATTTTGAATATCATTATGAAGTTGGAAAAACCTTAATAGATGACCTATAACTAATAATAAAGAGCATATTTTATGAAAATTTTACACATTTCATAAGTTGAAATTGTTGAATAAAGAAATAAAATAAATAAATAATTTTACTGTATAATGAGCCATTTATAGGGATAATATTGAGTATCCATGAGAAAAGGGACATGTCTATGCCTCCTATCACAATTTAGAATTTTGTCTCTCATCCCCACCATCCCTCTTATGGGTTCCCATTCCCCATTTCCTGTAATAATTTTGAATCTGTATGATATTTAGGAGTTTATTAACAAATTTCAAAAAGAGAACAAACCTAAAAATATTTTACCATTTGAAATATAAATATTCATAATAACAAATGCTATTAACGCAATATAATCAAAATTAAAATAAAAAATGCATACATAATGGAAATATAATAAAAATAATTAAAAAAATAAATGTGTGTTATCCCAATCAAAAAGGGACTTAACCTCCATCGATCCTCAATATGAAGACAAAATATGTCTCAATTCCCTTCCCCATTGTGAGTAATCTCCATGTATACCAACTTTCAATTTTTTTAATCATCCCTAATAGTTTATATCTTTTTAGTAAATCAAAATATTTAATTTATAAATATATAAAATATATTTTTTGAATAAAAAATAATAAATGAATTTAATTTATATAATTTCAATTGCACGTATCTTCTTTATACATCATTTTAGTAAATTAAAATATCAATTTTAAAATATATGTTATAATTAATATGTAATAATTAGTAAAAAAATATAATTCTAATTTATATAATCTCAATTATTAGAGTAAAATATCAATTATAATATTATTTTTAAAAATTAATAAATATTTAATATAATTATCAAAGAAGTGTAGACTGTGGAATTAATTTTTTAAATGTTTTAGTGTTAAAAAATTGAATGTATTTTTTCTCAAAAAAATTAGTATGAAAAAAATTCTAGAATTAATATATTGGAATGTTCATGTTATAAAAAATTAAATAGAATAGAGTGATATAGGTAGAAAGATAATTTTTTTTATTATGATTTTTAAAAGCTCTAAATTTGAAGTTAAATTTTTTTTTTCCTAATCCCGTCTTCATTTAGAATTTTACCTCCATTCTCATCCACATTTCTATCATGGGTTACTATTTCTCATTCTACGTGGAGATTTGAATCCCTATTGATATTTACAGGTTTATTAAAAAAAATTTAAAAAGAAAAATTTTAAAAATACTTTGAACTTAAAAATATAAATATCCATGATAATAAATACTACTAATGTAACATAATTATAATATTTTTATTATTATTAATATTATAATTATATATATAAAATTTTTGTGGTATAACATATTGAATTATAATTTTATTTATGTTATTTTTTATTTTTTGTATTACTTTTGTTAATGGTAAGAGAGATATGAAAGTATTATTGGAAAAAAATAATTGATAATTAGAAGATAAATTAAATTCAAAAACTTACTTTAAGTATTAAGATTATGAAAATGATAAGGTATAATTTTTCTATGAGTAACACATGTAAAACTTTTTATATAATAAGTTTTAAATATTAGTATTATATCAATTGATCTCATATTTGATTAAGAATAAATTATCATATTAGTATTATAATGAGTCTGAAATATTTGATTAAGAATAAATTGGGTAGAAATTGAATTTTGAATTATTATCATATCAAAATCAATTAATTAGTAATTCGTTAACAATTTAACCTGTTGTTTTTTTTAAAATAAAATATGTTGATTTTAAAGCTTATTTATTTTAGAAATATTTCCTTTATAATTTTTTTATATTACCTCCATAAGGAGATATTATTAATGGTTCTTAATTTAATTATAAATTATAATTATATTAATATGGGTTCTTTCTTAGTGCAAATGATAATCTTAATGATTATAATATTTAATTATTTAATGGTGGTGATATTTGATTTTATTTCATATGAAAAATAATTAATAAGCAAATTGTAAATTAAGTTTAAACAAAATCTTTAGACATAAAGAGTGAGGGAGGTGGGGCCTAAATCACTGTATGAATGACATGTGAATCCTAAATCACTATATGAATGACATGTGTAATAATTTTCATAAAGTGACTCTGAAATATTAATATAGTAGATTAATATAGTAGACATGTTTAACTGTTAAACAAAAAATCTAGAAAATTTTATCAAACAATATGTTTGAGTGTCAAACATTTTACGCTTTCAAATTGACAAAAACCACATTCAAACTAACACTGACGCTGACAGAAGCACTAACCAAGGCGAGTTCGAGATGCATAATTCACTTCATTGTTAAGAGTGTTATGGGCGAAAACAATGCATGTAATACATTTAACAATTAAACATATTACGTGAATTTGGTTCACACATAACATGCTCAATAATCAAGGAAGTTATGCGCTTCATGCTAGCACCAAAACCCTTGAAAATGCTATTATAGATTAAAGTTTTGAATGATAATAAAATAAATTTTATTAAAATATTTTGAAGAAAAAATTAATTATTTATTTGAGTTTCTGTAGTGCTGAATATGTTACTTCTCAATTGAATTCTTGATACATTTTTCATATTATCATGATTGAAATCTCATTAAAAAATATTTATATTCTTAGGAATGTGAAAAATGGTTCTAAAAGTGAATTTAATATATAAGAAACTTGAGAAAAAAAATATTAGAGCATAAGAAAGTGATATCAAGCCTTCCAAAATTAGTTCTGACTTCAGAAAATATTATGACTATCAACACTTAATTTTGTCCGGTTCATAAAAACAAAAAAAAATTAATTAGCATATTTTTATATAGTCTGTAAAGAATGCTCATTATCACTTTTAGCCCACAATTTTTATATTTTTTAATTTATTTTATTTAGATTTTATTTTTATTTTTGTCCTCTTCCATCTCTTTTCAACCAAAAAAATTAATTAAAATACAAAAATAATAATACAAAAAAAAAAGGGACGGGTGGCTGTCACTCTATCATGAGCTCTTACTCATTCCCTACTAAGCTACACACACAAGCAATAAACAAAATGGGAATGATGGGAAATATACAGCTATTTGATTAAAAAGGGGGAAAATAATGATAAAAAAAAAAAAAAGCTTGAGGCAGAAAAGATTAACTCAGCAAAAAGGAGTAGTTGCATTGCTGGCCTTTCATCCCATTCCCTGCATTCACCCTACTCATTGTGACACTGTTGTAGACAAGTAATGGGTTCCCTCAATTGCCAAGGTGTGAAAAGATGGAGAATGAGAAATATTAATAAAAAATTCCATCTCATACAGCTATATATACACCCATTAGCAGTAACAAGAGGGACATTTATCACCATTGTTGGGGATTCTGAAGTTGAGATAGTTGAAAAAGAAAAGAGAACAACATCAATGGTATTAGTTTCCATTCCTCTTATTATTTGATTTTGACCTTCTTCATTTGATCCTTAGATCATAAATCACATGCTCACAAAGCTTAAATAGTTGAAACCAAATTTTTGTTGTAGAAAGAAATCTTGGTTGCTTGCCTTTTTCACAGAAAATACAAGTTGAATCATTGTCAAATCTAATCTTTGACAGGTCTTTAACAAGTTCTTTCTGAGATAGTTTAGAAATAAGATTCATATGAGCATGTGCAAGCTTTTTATGCCATTGCCACTTATCATCCATGAAGGATGCGAGACAGTTTACATCTTGATCTAGAAGGTCATCTAAGAATAACACATAAGTTTTATCATGCCTCTTGCCATGTAAGATGACTTGTGCCGAAGTGGGATTTATAATTTTGCAAGCATGAGCATGAATAAAACATTAAAGCCTTGGTCACAGAATTAGCTGATGCTTAGCAGATTTTGAGCTAGATCGTCAATAAGTAAAACATAAAAAATTTGGTGGGAATCATGCTTACTAACATTTCCTATGCCCGTGACCTTGGCCTTACCTCCACTAGCAAATTTCACTAATCCAGAGTTCTTGAGCTTCGGGTTTCTGAGCCATTATCTAGATCCGGACATGTGTCTAGAGCAGCAACTGTCCATGTACCATTTATTTTCCTAATTAATGTGCATTCTCAAACACACCTGTAACAAAATAGTTTTTACATTAGGTTCCCAGACTTGCTTAGGTCCTTTTGGGTTAGTCTTTCAAGGGGAAGGTCTCCCAACCTTTCTAATGGACTTTTTCTTTATGAAACACTTGTCAGGTGGGTGTCCCTTTTTATGACTGAAAGTACAACTTTGTTCTTTACTTTCTTTGATCATGCTATATTTCCTTTCTCATCTATTTTACTCTCATACCCTAACCCAGAATTTTGAAAATATGGTCTTTGACCTCCAATCATTAGTTCAAGATTCTTTGAACCATTTACCATTTTTTCAAGGTCAGATTTGAGAAGCTTTGAAGTCCTCTCTAGTTTAGAAATAACTTTATGAGTTTTCTAATTCTTTTAAGAGACTTAAGCTTTTAAAACATTTAGCTTAACATTTAAAACTTTGTTTTCTACTTTTTTTTCTTCCTTCTCAAGCCTTAGATTCTTAACATTTAATTTGGCCATTTCAAGTTCTTAAACAGTTTTCTGATGCTTCCCTTTTAGGTTGAGATAATGAGAGGAGAGAGTTTGAGAATTTTCGAGCAACTCATCATATAAAGAAAGTAATTCATCATAAGAAAGATCGGGTTCAAATGCTTTTCCTTGAGGTTCTCCTTATGAAGGATAGTCAATCATGAAGAACAAATTTACAGCATCTTCTAGCTCATCCTGGTTTTATAAACCGTCATTCTCTTTTTTGGAGTGGAACTTCTTCTGTGGACCATTGAGCTTTGGAAATTTAGTTTTGAAATGTACCTTCTCACTATAGTTGTAGCAAGTGACATTGTCCAACTTTCGCTTGCATTTTCTGTCCTTCCTCAGGTTGATGTCGTTTTTTCTCTTTGTTCTACTTCTCAAAGCCTTTGACATCTATTAGCTCCAGAACCCTTCAAAAGCACTAAGAATACATGCTTTGAGTGATGACACAACAAATCTTAAGAAAATATTTTGAAGAATGACTAATGTTTTCCCTTGAGTTTCTTAAGATAGGAAACAAGTCTTTCCAAATGTCATAATATGTCTTGAATCGAAAATAAATTCACTTTACATGTGTAAACATGTTGTGTCTGGTATAAAGAGATAAGAACTTAATAGAAGTGAAATTTATATCATTCAATGTACGTTTACATTATTAATGAATTGAAGAAAAACAAATCATAAACAAGAACCCAAGCTTGGGATCTTCAAAAAGTAGAACATTACTTCAGAAAGTACTCATAACAGGAAGATATCAAACCAAATCTGAAGCAAGGATGCTCTACAACCTTCAATCATTATCAAACCAAATCTGAAGCAAGGATGCTCTACAACCTTCAATCATTATCATTGCAATCAATTTAATCATATACATACTCTGATTGAAGACTGGAAGTTCATCTGTTTATCATAGAACTGATTTTACACCTTAAAAAACTCACCTAACAATGAAACAGTGCGCTTTACAAGAAAAGGAGGAAAATTTGAAATTCAAATTTAAAGTTGAACCCAGTTACAAACTAGTGTGCCATCTCTTCTACTAACCCGGTCAACTACCCTAGCTTCTAGAAGGAAAAGTTTAGAAACCATGCTCAGAAAGTAAAAAGTAGTTTCTAAAGAGACATCAAAAACCTCAACTTGACAACAGTCATAAATGAAAACCATCTATAAATAGAAATGTTGTGCTTTCAAAAGAAGAAGATTTGACATTGTTCAAGTGCTGAAACTCTGTGAAAATTTCTCGTAATCTCTTGTATAGTTTATTACATCTTGTAATCATTTCCCTTGTCTGGGAAAATCTTCTTTCTACATTCCTTAATAGTTTACATGTTCTTCCAAGGAAGAATTGTTCGAAAGAAGTCATTCACTATATATTTTAAGGAAACTTGGGTGTAGGTTACTTTGACTTGCAAACCCAAACACAAACCTCTATATCCTTGATCCAGTAGTGATCGGTGCGAGTTAACTTGGTGGGGTTAGTCAAAGACTACTTGTAACGTGACAGTAAAACTATTTTACTGGTCATAGTTTAGCATGGAGAGGCTGGTTAAATATTAATGGTTTAGCTTGAAAAGGCTAGTTAAAGATTACTTATTTTAGCTTGGAGAGGCTGGTTAAAGAGTATTCGGTTTAGTTTGGAGAGACTAGTTAAAGGCTACTCAGTTCAACTTAGAGAGGCTAGCTAATAACTACTTGGTTTATAACAATAGAGGTTGTCTATTGGTTAGAGCTTGGGAAAGCTATTGCAAAGACAATCATGTTTCTTTCTTGGGTAGAGAAAGTTTTAGGAACTGGACATAGGTAGGATTGGCCAAACTAGTATAAATCATCTATGCAGTATTCTTTTCTCTCTTCATCTCCTTTCCTTTCTTTTACTGCCTCATGACTACTGCTCTGTATTTTATGCTTTATTCTCATATACAAGGTTTAATAGTTTTTGATAAATTCAAAATGAAGTTTTTTGAAGCTACTAACGTCTTTTCCACTGCACTTCAAGCTTAAAACTTGATAGTAACTTGTTTAAACTTTCATAAATAAAAGGAAGGAAAGAAAGAGATAAGCACGATTCAACACTCCTTCTCATGCTTATTTCTACCTACAACATCTTCCTCACAAGTATGAAGATCTCATCTCCATTTTCTTCTTCTGTCTATTCATCATATTCTTCCTCATCATCAGAGGTTTCAATAACTTTGATTGCTTTTACCCTTATTTTGTTTCTGATGAGATGACTTCAGGGTCATGAACTTGCTCTTCTTAATACTTTCACCATGGACTTCGAAGAGCACAACCTCATGGGTTTTGAGTGACCTAATAAGTAGATCCAATGCAAGAGTTTGAAGGTCTTTGGCTTCTATAATGGCTGTGACCTTTGGTAGCCATTTAGCAAGGAGACTGCTTAAGATTTTTCTAACCATTTCTGAGTTAGAATACCTTTTGCCCAGTCCATTTAGCTGTTTAACAATGTGCATGAACCTTGTGGTGATGTCATCAACACTTTTTTGTTCATTCATTTTGAACATTTTATATTGATGGACTAACATGCTGATCTTAGTCTCCTTGACTTGATTTGTTCCTTCACGTAGCATGTGTAGCTTGTCCCAAATTTCCTTTACCATGTCACAAACAATGATTTTACCGTATTCAATTTTTCTTAGTGCACGCATGAGTAGATACTCAGCGTTGGAGTTCAACTGAACTTTGGCTTTATGTTGCTTGTCCACCTACTACTGGGGACTTCTTTGCCTTCTCCGTTCTGTTTGCCTAACCTCTACTAGCGGTCTCTCTATCCCAGATCTCCAATCCATCTTACACCACCAGTTCACTACATAATGATTAAAGTTGTGCATGAACAAAAGTGGAAGAACAAGATGGTTCCTTGATGTTTAGGTGGGGTCCTTGATTTTTAGGTGGGCTGCGTTCGACTACAGTCACGGCACCATTATGTTGCAGTTTTCTCTATGATTTCAGTTCACACTCCAATTGTAGTAGGATGTGGTTGGGGGTGCTGGCGCAATGGCAATGTTACAGCTGCATTATTAGTTGTGGACCGCAATTTAAATCCTTGCTGACTAGTGACCAATACCAAAAAAAAAAAAAAGAAGGCAATTCTTATGGTTATTGAACAAGACGCTGTAATGTATAATACTGCAGGTAACATTAACTCGGTGCAGTTACCTCAACCTGAATAAAAACTGAGAAATTTCTCTTTTAAAGCTGCGTTTTTGTGAGTGTTGATCGATCAAATTCTTTATCAACTCACGTAAAATAATTTTGACATTACCGTACCTAGCCCATCAAATTTGGAGTTTTGGTAAGGAAACAATTGCAGGTGTACAATGCGTCGTAAGGCGAGGAAAAATTTTTCTAAAGCAGAAGGAACCTTCCTAGATTACCGTTCCATTTGCACTTAAGAATAAACAGTTAATACAAGCAAAACTCCATAGCTAATGCTGCCAATAACATGTACGGAAAGACTACATTGAAAAGAAAATTCATTCGGGAAACTGGCTTCCAATCCTTCTTGTTAAGTGATTGAAAAAGGAGGTTAATAAAAGATTCAATGCAGAGGCATCCAGCAGCAGTGAACTCAGCACATCAACATGTCCATCACAATAGATACTTTTCAACCAGAACATTCCTTGGCGTTTCAATCTGAGATAAACAAGAAATGTCACTAAAAACACCACAAGGAATAATCACTTGAAGTGCTTGCATTGAAGCATCAGCAGACAGCAAAGACACTCAGTTGCTCACCGCATTAAGGGCTTTGAACGCATCCTTAACTGTATTGTGAGGATTTCTGGAACCGACGACCTATCAGGGCAATTGAAGTTAGAGGAAGGACCAAAATTGAAGAATGATCTTCAATACATTGATTCTATTCGGAAGTTAGTTACCTTTGACTTGACATTCTTAAAACCAGATAAATGTAATATGGTTTGGACTACTCTACCGGCTTTCATGCCTGTTGCAGTGGGTGCGGGCCAAAGATAAACCTATGGAACAATGCAGATGGCATGAAATCTATTATAAGACAAAGTATAAATGCAGGCAGCATAAACTCAACCAGTACTAATTGAAGATAAACAAAACAGTTACACCTTCTACTCCACAACAACAAAGCCTTAATGTGAGAAGTACTGGTAGAAGGATGATAGAGATCAGATACCTTAAGTCTTTTTATAAGACGTTTGTACTGCATGTGCAATTGTATGTTCTTCATGTCGCTCCACATAACACAAATTCTGAAAGCATTTCTCATATGCCTGATCGTAGTCAAATCAATGATTAATTCAAAATTCTATCAAAACAATAAACTGAATTAAACATAATGCACTTAGGTTCTCTTTATTATAATTGAGAAAAAATAAATACAAGTACTTCATTCTTAAAAAACTCTTAAAAAACGCTGATACACACAATGTCAAAGCAATATTTAGAGCATTATTTAATAACAGATCTCAGATTAACCAGACAAAATAAACGCACTTAGTGATTCAACAATGCAATCAACTGAATTAAACACAAACAGTAAATTAATAGCTGAAAAAATACAATAAAACATGACAAAAATTCAATTCTCAGTTAGAATATTTATGCAAAATCAAATAATACACCTTTGGCAACTTTAAGAGTTATGAATAACAACAATATAAAAAATGCGAATCATTTGGATACTGTTATGATAATCTGTTTGTTCCCCTAATATTGCTACTAATGCTGTTATTAATCACCCTAGCACTATTATTTCACCTAGGGAAGGGCTATTGCCACTCCTTTTTCACTATTGCTACTCCCACTCAACTACCTTTTTATTTCATTGTCTTAAAATACCCCTTTGTTCTCTTCCACAATTAAACTTCAATGTTATTCAAACTCAAAATATTCTTTTAATATTATATTATTTGTGCTTCTATTTTTATTTGGTGAAAGACTATTTCATAATTATTTTGTGTAAATTTATTATTAGACTTACTTTAGGGACCATCAATATTGGTCATTTTGATTTTAGATACGCTAAATAAAATTTTGGCTTTTGGTACCTCTTTTTCTAGTATTATATTTTTTTCCTTGCACTTTATATTTGAATCCCTAAAACTAGTTTCAAATATGTATTTAGTCCATATAAATATTGAAATATTTGTATTTATATCATTATAAATATCTTCAAAATCTTCTGTTGATCCTTATAAACATTACCACTTACAACATAAACTAATGGCAGAGACCAAAAAGCATATTATTAGAAAAAGTGGGACTTAAACTAACAAAACAAATTTAGAGGAACTAAAATAAAAATAGCCTATAATTACATGGAGTAAAAACATTTAAATTATTATTATTATTATAAAGTTTGATTAATTTATTTTAAAATATTTAATATGAAACATTGTATTGAAATATTTATTGCCACTCCTTTCTTTGCAATAGGCAAAAAAATTCAACAGTTTAATTTAATTTTTAAGATTTTAAATTATTTACTGCCACTTCATTTTGACAATAGGTTAAAAAAATACTAACTTTTTTTACATCATCAGTAGATTAAAATTAAATTCTTTTATTTCTAACATATTTATTATTATATTATTAGATTATTATTGTATTGAAAAAACATTGAAGGTAATGTAATATTTGTTATAGATAACATTTGAATCTGTTTGAAACAAATTGTATGCAATAACGAAGCATACAGATCTTACCGTGATATTACATTCTCATTACATCTATCTAATATCTTGCATGTTTAAAAATGTATAATAATCAATATTAAATGTTTTAAAATTAAATTATGTAAAACCAGTATAATAATAATAATAATAATAACAATTATACAAAACTATTATGAAAAAGTTTTTCACCAAATAAAAAATAGAAGCGAAAATAATGTAGGATTAAAATAATATTTTGAAAATAATAATAATAATTTTGAATAGCATTGAAATAGCAATATATAATTAGTTTAATTATAAAAAGAAAGGAGGACATTTTAAGACTACTAAATAAAAATATAGTTGACTTAGAGTGATAATAGCACAAAAAAAAAAGAAGTGGCAATAGCCACTCCCTTTCACGTAAGGTAAAAAGTATATGTTAGAAGAAATAGGAAGGAGATTGTTTTTGTATGTGGGGGCATGGGTGAGGGATTTTGTAAGTAACCTTGCCGGCTAGGCAAGGCTAGACAGAAGAAAGAAATATCCTGAATAGGTACGAAGGTGGTATATTGAGGGGAGGATCTCAGAATTTTAAGGATTTGAAATTGGGAGAGCTCTAGATCTGTCAAATGCCTAGGACCCTTGTTTCTGTTTTTTGGGAGGATATTATACCAGAGGAGACTGATATCACACTGATATGAATTAATACAACAATTTCCTTCCATTCCCCATGTCTGTCACCAGGTTCCTAACATAATCAAGCACGATCAGTTAGTTGAATTGGAATCAAGCATGTTGAAGAAGGCAATCTGGGCAAAATTTGTGTATTATTTTATTTAATACACGCATAAGATTTGTGGCATCCTAAAGCAACTGTTTCCTGCCGAAAATTTCTAATAGCAGAACAGGAGACAAATCCACCAATCCCAACCCATCATCCCATCAACAAAAAAACCAAATAAACGATTAACCATGGCCTATGTAAATTTAGCTTCAGAACTTTGGCCATAGAACAGTATCCCAGCAGAACTGCCAGTGCCAACAAATGGTATGAGACAAAACTCAATTTAACAAGCTCAAAACTGAAACAAAAGCAAATCTATATATGTGCATATAAATATTGAACAATGGAATTGTGAAACATCTCTATATAGTGAACAGAGTTACTCAAAACAACTGGAAAGAATTCACTGCCAAACAACCTTAAACAGAACTTGAAAGACCCAAATAAGAGAGAGTCGATACCTTCTGTAGGGCAACTGGGACTGCAGGGCCTTTGACTTTGGCAAAACCAACAACACCGTTATGGTTGGCACAAGCTAACATGGCAGTGTACTTAACAACTTGTCCTCACTCCTCCCTAGCTCATGAGAATGGAGACAAACTAAGAACATACAAGAAAGAGGTGAAACACAGAAGGTCATAGAGATTTATGTAGTACCTTAGTGACTTTACAAGTTCTGTTCACATCTTACATCAAAACCCTGGCACCATATGCAACAACCCAAATAAAAACAAAATCTTACGTTAGATTTACTAAAAGTCTAAAAGATTGAAAAAAAAATGGATATGGGAAAAATAACCAAATTTATAGAAGCAAGTAGGGTTAAGGAAGTGTACAACACAAGGATCAAGTAGTACTTATGTGTGAACTACAAAAATGCAATATCGTTAAAGATCAACATGTTAATCTGCATTTGATAAATAAAACGAATTCCATGAAACACAATCAAAGGAGGTATTAAAATACACACAAATTGTGATAATAGATAGTCTTCAAGCAGGGAATGTAGGTAGCCATAGAAGAGCATTGTTAAAACTGCTGAAAGTGCAAAATTGCATGATTTGAAGAAAAGGATAAATGAAATGGGTCAGTATTTGCACTTAGCACGGAATAATCATTCTGGACATAGTATAGCATGAGTTAGGATCTCAATCATCAAGCTAAGGGAAAAATATATAAGATGATATAGATTTCACCATGGCATATACCCTCAATCGGTAGGATCACAGCTTGTTAGCTTGAGTAATTAAAAAGTCACTGTCACCTATAACCATAGGGAAAAAGAAATCAGTAAATTAACCCAAGCAGTTTGGCTGCTACTCACACAGAATGTTCCACAAAATAAGTTCACTTGGACAAAATGGAACAAAATGATTAAAGACTGAATTTCATTTTTAGGTGCGTTTTTATGACATCAAGATTCAGTTTTTTTTTTTTTTTCGTTTTATACAATTTTAATTATAATATAGTTACTTTTTCAAACCCAAGAGCTTTCAGTCAATTGCACTTGTCTGGAATTTTAGTTTATTCTCATATTACTTGACCCTGCATCTTATCCTTCTAGGAAATGATTCTATATTTTATTATTTGATACAAGGAGTGGCTTTGTCCCTCAGAACAGAACCTAGTTTGTTGCGTGGTTCCTGCTCTTTTAGTCTTTTAGTAAAGAAAGTTTATCCTTCAAACATACCATTAAGTCAACTAATTTGTTCCAATGATCAAGTAAGTTTTCCTGCCTCCCAAATTTTCATTCCATACATTTCACAAACACACATACAGAGAGAAAAGTTTTCTTTCTCTGATCGGTACGATGTTAAAAATGTAGCTAGGCTAAATAGTGGAAGGAGAGGCAGTGAAAAAGTTTTGCACTGACATTAAAGACTGGACACAAAGTAAGGTAAACTATGATATGGTCCAAAAATAAGAACACAAAAAACCAAACCTTAGTTGAAAAATTTTCTTATGCTATACTTAGGTATGAAAATAGATGCCTCAATTCAATCACAGGTGATACAATGAAGGAATAACCAAGATAGTAGATAGGTACTCTAGAAACAAGAGTTAACTAATCAACAATTGCAGGAAAGAAAAGATAATAAAAATGAAGCCAAAATATTATTCAGGAAAAAATCACATCCTCACGTTGTCAAGGGATTTTCATTTTGTAAAACTAAGATATAAATATCAACTAAAATAGGTAGCCCAATAAGCGCTGAAGATGATAGAATTGCAAGAAGAAGCCCCATAATTTGCAAAGTAAGAAGGGAAAAATCACAATCAAAAAAGAAAAAACCAAGGAATGCACAGAAGTATGCCTCTTTCAGAATATTTTTTTTTAATCAACAAAGTGCATTGTTATACTAAAAATAACTAAGATTTCGAGGACATTGGGAAACTGGTACAATCATATAACATAGAAAGCATTTATGCAAGAGGCCCAAAACATAAAATCATATGACTACGAGTTTGGATAGAAGTTGATCTTTTTTTTTTTGGTCTTTTTTCAAAAGCTAGGACTTCAATTACAAGCTATTTGATACACTAACATACTAATTCAAGAGACCATAACTTACATCTCGATCAGAATTCAGTGTCTAATCCACCCAAAAAAAAAAGAACTAAGGTCTAACGGTATTAATTGAAATTGCAAGCACACTTTGCAAGATATCATCACCACAAAGGAATACAGTCAACCCTCAAGAAAGGTGATCCTCCAAACATGCCATAAAGTCAACTAGTTTGTTCCAATGGTCAACAAAGTTTTCTTGGCCAGCCAAAGAGCCAGGTAGGGAAGAGCCTCAGTACCTCAAATTTTCATTCCATACATTTTGCAGACACATACAGAGAGAAAAGTGTTCTCTGTGAGTGCTACAATTAAAAAAAGTAGCTGGGCTAATTAGTGAACAGAAAGGCAGTAATAAAACTTATGCACTGAGATTGAGGATTGGTGACATAATAAGGTAAACAATGGTATGGTCTAACATAACAGCACAGAAAACCAACCCTCAAAGATTGATCTGTTGAAAAACTTTCTTTCAGGCTATACATTATATATCAGAATACATGCCTCATTTCAGTTACAACTTACAAGTGATACAATTGAATGCAGGAATAACCAAGATAGGTAGGTACTCTAACATGAAAAGTTAGATATGTATGCACAAAATACAGGCAGTACAAAAATTAACTGCATCAAAATCCTTTTCAATATGAATTAAAAAAAAAAAAATCACAACAGCCCACATAGCAGTATTATTAGTTTTTCTTTTTCTTCCTTCTTCTTCTCCTACCTAAGATAAGAGCACTGCTTTGTGAACAGAATCTACCAACAATCAACAATTGTGGGACAAAAATAAAACTAAAAATGAAGCCTACTGATCATCGAGGAAAGCATCACATCCCAAGCAGCCAGGGGAATTTTGTTTTGTAAAACTAAGACATAAAAATCAGCTGATAAACAGGTAGCCCAATAAGCAATGAAGATCATAGAATTAGGCATGTACGTATGTAACCAGTACCTTCCGGTAAAGAGGCTTTCTCTTCTTCTCAGTTAATTCATTCCTCTCCTCAGCAAGATCCCTGATCTCTTCCTCCAGAAGCTTACCCTTCCTTCCAAAAGTATATTCAAGCTCGGCATGCTTCTCCTCAAGCTTATTATCAATAGCCTCAAGTCTCGGCAGCAGTATGTTGTCTTTCTCTTTCCTACCATCAAACTCTTCCTTAGCATCAGCATCATCACCGGCATCAGCCTCAGCATTCTACCCTTGCGTGTTCTGATTCTCCTTTTCAAATCCCGGATTCTGCAGGGCATCCACATTGGGCCCAACCTGCTCGTGCTGAATGACGCCGTAATTCACAGGGCTTTAAGGATCATAAGCCTCCCTCCGCTGCACCAACGTCATCGCCCTGTTCAGCTTGTGATGCAGAAACGAACTTCTCCTTCTCATCAGTCACCACCTTCAGGCGATTCATCAGCTCCCCAATAACCCTGTCCTCAGGGCGCAGGCTGAAACGCATGTCCTCGAACCTGTCGATCCTGGTCATCCACTTGAAGGCGTCGTCGAGGGTCTCGGCGGTGGCGAAGTTCTTGAGCATTTGCTTGGCTCAACACTGATTCACAGTGTAATTAAATCCTATACTATAATATAAAAACCGGTGATGCAAATATAGGATTGATCAAGTAACCCGCATACATGTCAGGATGATGAGAGTTTCATACTCCCTCCACATTGCCGGACTCAATTTTACCAACATGATGCAGCTGGTGCAAACCGTGTTATCTACATTGAATGCAATTAAATACGTACCAACAAATTCTACTGCAATTACAATTGCTTTTTGAAATTCAAATTTTATACCACAAGTGAGATAGCGGACTACCCCAAATTAACACCACATTTTCATTTTTCATCCAATTCTATTTTCTCTTTCTAATTCTTTCCAGATCTTCCTTTGGCCATCTCTTTCCCTGCCTTTTTTTTCTTTTTTTCTCAGATCTGTTTCCAGATCTTTCTCCCTTTTTTCATCTCATCTGTCTCGATTCCCACCTCTCTTCCCTATCTTTTCTCTTCTATGATCTCTTACAATAATGGGTTCGGAGTTGACGCAGTGAAGCGAGTGGGTGGGCTCATGAGTAAAGGGGGTTCGATCTGGTTCTGGTTCGAAGATTGGATCTGGTTTGAAGATCAGAGTTGTCGTTATCGTCATCGTCATCGTCATCGGTGCTGGCAGTGGCATGACCACGGTGAGTTGCCTTTTCTTTTTTCTTTCCCTCCTATCATTCCCATTCATTTTCTTCTCAGATCTCATTTTCTTTTTCACTACTGCTTCTCAGTTTGATGGCGGCTGGAGATGAGCATCCAAGGGTCACACAACATCCGCGACCAGCAAAATGATGGGCGGACGACACTTCGAGGACCAGCGGCCATGATTTGAGGATGACGGCCTTCTCCTCCCCAGCGGTTGTTCAAGTGGCGATGAGTGACCCAACAATAGCGCCCCGACTTGCCAGATTCAATGCCGCCATATTTTCAATCAATTCCACTGGTTCATTAGGGTATCAACATTGCCGCCTCCCACCTCTTCCCTTCTCATTCAACTTATTCATCCACTTCTCCCCATTTCATTTCTATTCAATCTTTTTACATAACTTGTGCATGCTTCTCGGCGCTCAAATTTCTTGCTTTGTCACTAAACAGTGCAACTATTTTTTTTCTTTTTTTTTCCAGTTCAACCTTGCAAATCCCACCACTGGATGCTAGAAGAAGCTTGAGATCAATGATGACCACAAGATGAAGAGTGATGAGGAATGGAGATGGAGCAGGAAGACCATGGTAAGTGTGGTGCGGTGGATTCTGAGGTTGCTGCGCGCGGAGTGGTGATACAAACCAGAATGTTAGGGAACGTGGGACTCGTATGAGAGGAGCTCCAACATGGGCCACAGATTACATAGGATAATCTTAGGCAGTATTTTGATTTAGTTTGTTAGGATTTGTTTATTTGTTATCAAGTAGTTAGTAGGATTAGTTATCTTTTAAGTTACCGATTCAATCTTATCTATTAGGAGTAAATTAGTTACATAGCTTCAGTTATAAATAAACCAGAAGAGAACTATGGGAAATCAATTTTAATGAATAAAGTATTGTCTTGAGTATTCAAGAGATTGGAGTTTCTTAAGTTTTTCTCGAAAAAGCTTAACATTGGTGCTTTCATTGAGTCCTCATGGCAGATGGCACGCGATTGGCTCGCATAGAAGCAAAACTTTCAGAAGAAAAAGAGCAACGTTTGGCTTTTCAAATGGAAGTCAAAGACCAACTTACCAAACTCATGGAGCTGATTCAAACACAAGTTAATTCCCGTAATGAGTCACACACTGCTTCCTCCCATAACCACAGACGACATGACGGGCATAACAGCAGCAATGGATTTTCTTCCTGCAGTCACCATCGAGATCTAAAACGCGAATTACCTACCTTCAACGGGGACGAGGTAGAAGACTGGATTTTTCGCATGGAGGAATATTTTGATATAACAGGAACTCCACCCGAACAACGCATTAAGGTTGCATCCTTCCACATGGTGGGGCCGGCCTATGCTTGGTACAAATGGCTAATACAAAATAATCATACAGAAGATTGGTTTCTCTTCACTGAAGCATTGCAACAGCGCTTTGGCACTAACCTCTATAATAATCCTCAAGAGGGGCCTTAAAAGAGCTGAAGCAACAAACATCAGTGGCAGAATATCAAGCCCAGTTCGAGGCCTTATCGACTAAAGTGCATGGGTTAACCGAACAATGGCTTATCAGTTTCTTCATTGCAGGACTTAATGATTATCTTAAGTGCCAACTACGATTGGCCAAACCAAAGACATATCCTGAAGCCATTGCACTGGCTCGGTTACATGAGCAAAATCACTAGGCTTTACAGCGATCGTTGAGACCCTCACCTGCAGTTTTTTCCACCCCTTGCCCAAAAGCACCAACCACGTCACAGCCTTCAGATACTATCCTGAAACTAGCCTTCGTGCCCTCAACCAGCACAACAAATTTTAATTCCTCTCCTGCGTCTGCAGCGACACACACCACTAACCAGGGAAACTCATTCGAAAAGCGCAACCCTTACAAGCACTTTACAGCAGCAGAGCTACGGGAACGGCGTCACCAAGGCCTATGCTATTTTTGCGATGGTAAATATAGTCCATCGCACAAGTGCCAAGCTCAGTGTTACGCACTAATTGCTCCGGATGACTTAGACATAATGTTTATCGATCTGGCCGTTAACGAACCCCCTGACTCTCGTACTTCTACACAACCACCTCAATGCTACTCCTTAGGGGCACCAAATGACTTGGAATCGATGTTCCTCACTGACACTAAGGAATGCAGTGATAATTTCAATCATGAGCAAATTCCAAAAGTGCGTTTCCACGCTTTGACAGGGGAATACAACCCACATACATTATGTTTCCAAGGGAGACATCTCCACCATACAACTAATATTTTGGTAGATAGTGGCAGCACTTTCAACTTTGTCAAACCAGAAGTTGCACAACGACTAGCATTGCCGTCTTCTCCCATGAAACCTTTTAAGGTTTTCGTGGGAAGCGGACTTCATTTGTTGTACCACAGCAAGCAAAGCAGTAGTTATCTTGGTCCAGGGTGTCTCTTTCACTCTCCATCTCTTTCACTTGGATATTGCTGGCGCAGACATTGTCTTCGGTTGGGCTCGGCTCAAAAGCTTGGGTCGCATTTTAACTGATTATAATTGATACACCATGGAATTTTTCTACAATGACAGATTCACCATTCTCCATGGGAATAGTTTAATTCATCATGAGCCCATACAAGGCCGTACGGTGAAGAAGATTTTACAACAAGCGGAGTTGCACTTGTCGCTATTGCAAATGCTTATTACACCGCAATCAGTAAACCCACCTAAGACAGCAATATCATATGAAGTGCAATCCATTCTTGCCAATTTCCAGGAAGTTTTTCAAGAGCCAAAAGGATTACCTCCTCATTGAAATATCGTTCATAAAATCATGTTACAAGACGGCACCAAACCAGTCAATGTGCGGCCATATAAATATCCACATTTTCAAAAGACCGAAATTGAAAGACTGACAGCACAAGTGCTTTTTCTTCACCAGTATTATTGATCAAGAAAAAAGATGGGTCATGGCGCTTCTGTATTGATTACCGAGCACTTAATTCTATTACTATTCGTGATCAATTTCCTATGCCCACTATTGAGGAAATTCTGGATGAATTACACGGTGCTACAATTTTCTCTAAATTGGATTTGTGTGCCGGTTATCATCAGATCCGCGTACATGATGACGATATTCACAAAACAGCTTTTTGAACTCATTCGGGTCACTATGAGTTTTTAGTCATGCCTTTTGGCCTTATGAATGCCCCATCAACATTCCAAGCTACCATGAATAAAATTTTCAAGCCATACCTCCGTGACTTTGTTGCTGTTTTCTTTGATGACATTCTTGTCTATAGCAAAACTTTGGGGGAACATCTCCATCATCTACGCATTGTCCTCAATGAACTCCAACGACATCAACTCTTTGTTAAAATGGAAAAATGTGAATTTCGTAGCCCATCAATCAATTATCTCGGTCATGTGGTTTCCAAAGAGGGCGTTCAAGTGGATAACTCGAAAATTGCTGCAATTATAAACTGGCCTTTACCACAATCGTTAAAACAACTTCGCCGTTTCCTGGTGTAACACCCTAAATCTTAACCCAAGACTACTAGTATGTACTTAGGTTAATCTTTAGAATATTACCTCTTGGTTTCATCTTTTACTTAGAAAATACTTAGCGGAAATATGGGTAAAATTTTTCTTTTTGGAATTAAAATCAAAGTGAGAGCCACGCACGAATCTTTAAGAGGAAGCATAACGAAACATATAAGCAAGCATAACGAAACACATCATATCATGGGAACATCAACTGAACATAGATATATATATGTATAATGTGCCTACCCAAAGGGCAAGACTATTTGATACATCAGGGAACAGAATACAACTGAAGAATGAATACACGGAAATCATAAAAAGCAAATACAAGAGAAACAACACCCATACCCATGTGCACCTAGAGTAGACAACCTCATATACAAAAGAAGGTTTGTCCTCAACTATGTGGCGTGTGTGCACCAACTGCTACCCCTCCTATGTCTACTCCTGCTGATCCGAGTACTGTGGGCTCGAGTCAATCCACTGACGAATCTCGGCGGGAGTGGTCGAGCGCATCATCGGGGCATGTCCACCACGGTGAGGGCGCATAGATGGCCGACGAGCCAACCTCGGCTAGACCACCGTCTCCTCACTCCCAGCCCTCATCGGTGGGGGAGCGGGACTGGAGCTCCAACTGTACATGTGTGATGGCGGGTCCTCGGATGGGTCCGTCTCCGAGTACTGGGTACGAGGCACATACTCTGGGTAGTCGCGTACCGCTGATGTCTCGGGCTCCATGCGGAGAATCTGCTCATCGTGTGGTCTAGCTCGCTCAAAAATCCCGTTATGACGGTAAGGAGCAGTCGGGGTAAAACGGTAACTCGGGACTGGATGTGCAAAGGGTCGTCCCATAAACATGAACACTCTAACCGTGCAGTGACCCTCAAAATGATATGACCCGAGTGCCGGGTCATGGTGCAGCTCCCATACCGGGGTGTCGATGAAGAGTACGAATGTTGCCATCTGAAGATATGACGGAAGAAAAGAGAGAGGGAATGAGAATCTTTCTAAAAGAATTCTCAGTAGGGTTATCCCTACCTAGGTGACATCGTCACATCCTCAGGAACCTTGGGATTATTTCTAAAAAGGTGTGCATGCATATAAATTCCTTTTAAGTTAGTTTTCTAAAATGTTATTTATCCAAGGTCCATCATATTTTACAATGCGTCTTATAACTAAGCATAAAATATACTAATGATATGAATGCATCATAAAGGTAAACCAAACAATAGAATAACTAAGAAACATTATAACATTGTCATAAGTATAGTATATGTGACATTGTTAACTTTAACTTTCATCTCATGGGGCCGCCCTAAAACATCTCTAGATTATGAGCTCATACCTTAACTAGTCGTCACTAGTTCTTACTTATCCTATGATAAGCGTAACATATACATAATCCCGACTTAATAGTGCGGGCTAAGGGGCAATTAAGGATCACCTCTCTTAGGGTCATTTCCTCTTTGAAACGCTCTACTAGCAACTAGTGCATCGTAGTTTTGTCCGCGTTGGCAAGCTCTATGTCAATACCCTCACGGATTTGTTTTCTTGGGGGTGCTCGGCTAAACCGGTGTCACCCAAGAAGGCGTCTCAGTGTTGTGTCACATTTAAATTATCATAAAGTGTTAATTCATAGATACATCATTATTTCATTACATAAATCTTTCTCATAGCATATACATCATTACATGAAACTCCTTCATAGTGTATACATAAAACTATAGCATATACATTATCACATAATCACACCTTAGACAATCATACATACAAACTCCCAAGCTTATTATGTTATAAACCTATAGTGTGTTATGCTTTGGTTCTTTTGAGTCTTAAACTTGTAAATTAATTGTTCTAGTATTCTTCTTAACCTCTCACACACCTATAGGTTCACAACTAATAAGTTTTACTAATTTTTATGCTCGAGAACCTATCCAAACAACACTATGCAGACTTGGACAGCTTTATATTTGTGTGATTACGGGGTTCTAGAAATTACGGTTTAGACCCTTAAAGTCTTTAACTCACATTCTAAGTTATTGATCATCAAAAACCTAGTCTCTTGGGAACCTATGAGGTTGTAACTAAGTATTTCTCACCTCACACTATGGTCAAGAACATCTCTAAACCTCAAGGATGCAGAATTTGAAATCCCAACTTTACGGGTACCTAGAAGTCACAACAATGACCCTTTCTAAGTTTAGTTTGCTCCTAAGGCTTCAAGATTAAGTCCTAAACCAATTATGAGTCATTCCTACACATTTAAACTAATTTAAAATCATGATTATTAAATCTAAACCTTGCTGGACATAATCCACAAAATTACATAATTAAATGATCTAGAACTCTCAAATTAATTCTTTTCTAGTTCCTAACTTATTCTATCTTTTACATGTGAGTCTTAACATTATTTTTACTCAAACATAGGCACATTATTATCATTAAAACAGCACATACAGTGGCAGTAAAGAGCAAGGAAGAACCGAAAATATACTTCTCCATAAAAGGCATAAAACATAATTTCTAAAGCTCATAAAATACTAGTTTCTCTTGGAACTCTTTTTAAACTTTCGAAACTCATTTATAAACAATTTTAATATCTAAAATCATAAGAGTGTTTAAGATGGCAGTGACCAATTTATCTTTATCTCAAGAGGTCCTAAATTCATAAAACTTAGCTCTATGCATTCCTTAAACTCATGTAAGCTTGGAAAAATTATAAAACATAGTCTCAAATACTTAGAAACTTTAAGACCTCTTGGGGCCGAAATATGAACCAAAGGAAATAAATATTTTTAGACCTTTGTTTGAGACAACAATGGGCAAGTCTTTGAGCTCTAGGTTCATTTAGGTGATGACATAAAAATAAACATGCTCATGCACCTATTTTAGGTTCCATTAGAAAGTAAAGTGATAGCACAAGGTAAATATGAATGCAACTCATTATTATCTTGGTATTAAGTGAGAGCTTGAAATATAAACATGATAATGCATAGCTTGAAATATAAACATGATAATGCAAGTTCATTCATTATCTTGGTATTTAGTGATAGCAAGGAAGTAAACATGATATGCAAAGCATAAAATAAACATGATGCAAGGTTCATTTTATGATTAACTAGAGCTCATTCAAGACTTTAATAAGATAACAACCCAATACAATATCTCAAAGATCACAACACAAAAACCGAAAATCATATAAAAGAGAAAGAAAGTGAAACTGCATCAAGTTCTTTATTAAATACCCAAAACCCCTATCTACAGAAAAATCTCTAGAACGTGCCGGCCAAATTTAAGGTTGACAAGGGTAGGCTTGGGCTTTTAGAAATCTCTAGATTAATTTTCTTAAGTTGAAAAACCATGTGAGCTAGATATCATATAGATGAAGTTACAAGAAAAGGAAAATTCAAGCTTTAGAGGTTTCTTTGAGATGAACACAATGTCATCATCTAGAAACTCTCATCATCAAGCTATCATGCTCATAATAGGGCCTAGAGGCCGAAATGAAAAGAAAAGGAAAAACAAAGGAAAGTTCAAAAAGAATCCAAGAGGAAACTAGAGAAAAACACTTTCTTGAGAAAAACAAAGTTTGAAAACAAATCCCTACCTTGTGATGAAGGTAAAAGCTTGGACTTGAAGATGAAATGAGATGAGCAACACCTCCTAGGATGGTGGTGATGATTCGGCCTTGATGAAAGAAAAAGGAAGGAAATGTGTTTTGGGTGAAGTTGTGTTTGAGGTGTGGTGTTTGAGAGGTTTGATGATGGTTCAAGGCTTTGGGGTGGTGTTTGATGGTTGAGGGATGATGATGAGATGAAGAGATGAAGAAGATGAAGATGAAAAGAAAGGAAGAACTCTCTTGAAACTTTGAGAGAAAAAGGAAGAACTAGCAAGACAACTCTAAAACTCTAAACTTAGCAAATGCTTCAAGGTGCAACAAGGCTATCACAAGCATCCTATTTATAGAAAAATAAAGCCATGGAGCTCACCAAAGGAGGGTGCTGGCGGTAGCATTGAAGGACAAAGGGAGAGGAAAATATCTCTTTGATTGTGTCATAGAAGCATAGTTTGAAGTATGGAAGCTATGCTACAAAGTATGGCTTGATGTGAGTTAATTTCCTATCAAATTTTTATGAAATTAGGCTTCTAGAAACAATGCATGGCTGGAACTTTATGAAATTTTAATTAGTTATTTACTTGAAAAATCAAGCTTGATTGAAGGTTATGACAAGGTATAGTGTATGTGACTTGAGGTATGGCCTTGGAGTGTTGAAAAATTGAACATGTGATGCATAATGGGGAGGGAAGCTCACGGCCAGGTCTGGTACAGCAAGGAGGAGGATGATTTGATCATGTAATTGGGTGTTAATGGTAGGTTTAGGTGTGTATTAGCTTAGGTAAGGTACAAGGTTAGGAATGATTAAGGTTAAGTTTAGGTAATTAAGAATGTGATGTAGGGAGTTTATGACAAGTTTAGGAGCGCTCATACATCATTAAAGAATTTAAAACTCATTTGTAAATAAACAATGTGTAACACAATTCCATGATTTAAGGAATTGGAAAGAGAAAATACTATTCAAGATTCCATGACTAGGTGTCTTGAAATTAAAATATGATTTTAGGTTGTAATTAAGCACTTTTTGTTTTTAATCAACTTTAATAAATTATTTTGACTCAAGATTAATTAAGGAAATTAATTAACCTTCGATTAGAGTCTAATATTGCTTAGGTTTGCTTAATCACACGATTAAGCGTAAAAACACGAAACTAGGGGCAAAACCGTAATTTTACACTAATTTTGCTCAGGACTTCTAAACTTAAAACTGAGGTCATAGAATACATAAAAACGCCTTTTAAAACCATCTGGAGAAGTTTCGGGTTCATCCGGCACTTGTAAATGGGTAAAACACCGCAGGGGCGTTTTGGTCATGTTGACCCGAAAACTCGAAAAACGAGATTTTCGATCCCGGAAGGTACACAAGTTATCTAATCCCCTTCCAACATTGAGTTTGCCCTTGAGTCTTGCCGAACCGGCTTTCCTCGGTCAGAGTGAAAATGACCTCAGGGGCATTTTGGTCATTTTCACTCTAACAGAAAAATCAGGGCGTTACACATTTCATTTGTAAATTTGTTTTTGGTATGATATGTGACATGCCAGCATCTTTCTTAATTTCTTAGTCTGTGTTGCTATTAAACATTTCATTTGTGTGACTTTGCTCGCTTAATTAAGGACTTTTTCTTGCTATTGTTTTTGTTATTGGATTGATGTAATCAATGTTTAGTTCTTTAGCTAAACAATTATTTTTATGGTTAGGAACTATCTCATCATCTATTAGTATTATTACCTATTTAGTGCCTAAAGTTTCTCCCTAATGTAATATCAAGTTTTAACTTTTTATATTTTCTGATATTGTTTGCTTGAAAAAGGAATTGGATGGATAAATTTTGAAAGGCTATAGAGTGAAGGTGGCAGATGCAGTATGCAATTAAGAATGAATTGTGGCAGGTAATGATAAGAATTGATATAAAAGGCTGTAAAATTCAACTTGCAATTTTCTTTCCAAGCATGTTTGATCAAATAATTTCCTTTCCTTGAAGAAGATGTGAATGGTTATGGGCAAAATAGAAAAAGACATTGAATAATAGCAATTATATTGGATTGATGTGCTGGTTTGATTCATGTTTTCCGCTTCTCTTTTGCTTTTTTTTTTTTGTGATGGTTTGTGAATTCTGACTTTGTACATTTTGAACTTGTGTTTCTCACAATGAGTAGTTTTAGTTTTTTGATGTGGTGGTGGTTTGTGATTCAGTTTTATGGTTTTTAGCATTTAATGATTATGATGATTATGATCATAGGGTGTGGTAAAACTAAAACACTCTTTTTGTATATTTTGAACCTTAATCTAAATCTCATATTTCGATATTACTGCTTTGCATGCTTCTAGTAGCACTTATTATTACTCAATTGTCAGTCTATGTTATTGTCCTACCACTTTCTTTGCTCTTTGTCAAAATGGGTTAGTTAGTTCAGAATCCCTTAATTCCCTCTCTAAGATAGGTGCTTAGTCTCTTTGCAAAATCTCGTGATTTCATGCTACCCCATTTGCCAAAGTTGAGATTTTTCTTCTTCATTTAAAGGTCTCTTGGATTTTCACCTTTTTGGTCAATGCTTTTTGTTGGGTGATGAGTGTGTAATTCAATGTCTATGCTTTTGTATCAAATTTCCTTGCATGAGTTTGAGCATGGTGAAGGCATGATGAGGTTTTTGGCAAGTGGGAGCATGATTTTGTGTGCAGTATTTGACATTGAAACAGATAAGGACTTTTGCATAGATAGCTTGATTCCCCTTTCCCCTAAGGGGTTTATTGAGAGATTGCATATGAGATTGATGTGCTGAGCCTTTGTATAATTAGGAGTTCGATTATTTGGGTTTTAGAATTTGTCTTCGTTTGATTGATTTTGTTGCAACATTTATGTTTCAGTAAATGCAAGAACTTTGACAAAAACTAGATAATAGGAATCTTAGGGTGCGTTTGCTTTGCTTGTTTTCAGTTTTCAATTTTCAATTTCCAGTTTTCAGTTTTCAGTTTTTATGAAGGAAAAACTGAAAATTGAAAACTGAAAATTGAAAACTGGAAAACTGAAAGCAAACACACCCTTATTTTTCAACTTGATAAAGCATTAGCGAGAAAATAAAATGGTTGTAGCTACCAAAACCAGAAATTTGCTAGTAGGCCTGGTAAAAGAAGGATCATTTAAATTGTTGCTAAGGAAGAAGAGTTGCTTTGATGATGAGTTTAAGGATATGGAGAATCCAACTTCTGCCAGGAGGAATTATATATTGGAGCTCTCTCTAGTTACAAACTTAGTTATTTATATATATCCAAATTAAGTGCATTCTAGGCATCTAATATCATTCATTTAGATATTATTGCTTGGAATCATGTATTGATTGCTTGAAATATGTTCAGATTTTCCAGGAAACACTTCTGAAATTATATATGGAAATTTATCTTTTGTAACGCCCTTTTGTTGCTTTGGTTAGTGAGCAAGCCACACAATAGTCTGTGATAAATGGTATAAACTAGTAATGCTAACTACCAGGAACATAATTTGTGACTTTACTCTTTGTGACTTTGACCATCTTGCATCACATACCAAAACACAAGTAATGGAGATTAAGAAATATTTGGTTTGCTAATTGGCTCAATAGCTCATATTAACCAAACTTCAATTCCACACAAAACTACTATTGATGGAGGAGGGTAATTTGCCAAATCAACCAGTGAACGATAAAGACATCATTAGTTTGAGCTTAAAAAAGATTGATGTAAAGTGAAATTCATCATTGCATTGCATTCAATACCACGGTTCCTAAGCAGATGAACTAAAATTAGTAATGGAATTAGAGTTCATGATGATTGATGAACTCTACTGGTGATGATACTTTAGAGGTTTCTAATTTGACTATCAAATCTTTATCTTTAATTCTTTAACGATTTAAATTTTCAAGCTTTAGCTACTAATTGAAAGTAACAAACTGCTCAACATTGGAAAATCACACTATAACTCCTTCATTAGCAAGTCCTAATACAAAGTATGATCAAAATGAAATTAATCTTCTTTTTTTTTGTTCTATAAGTGTAACTGACAACTATTTTGTTTGACAATACAATGATTCTCTCCAATTGTTTCGGCAGGTTTAAAATTAGACTCAAATTATTAGGTGTTAATAATCTAGATAACGGATGTGGCACAATTTATGTGTTGTAGTTAACTACTAATGTCATTATAACAAAACTAGATCTCTTAAAATTAGTAAGTTGTTCTATTTAATCTATTAAGGTAAACCAATTTTTATTTGAGACAACTGGCATCACAAAAGAAATCTGTCATGTAGCAATTATGTTACAATTTTAATATCTCTTATGGGAGATATTAAACATACATTTGCACGTATTGAATTGTTACTATTACTAAAATGAGCTATATTAGGGTGAAACTTTTTTACTTTATTTTTTAGATAATAGACATTAGTTGTTCTTTATTAATCATAATTTTATTTTAATTTATTGTTGTTATCATTCCAAAAAAAAATTAATTATTTAAAATATTTAGCATTTACCCATAAAAAATGAATATTTCTCTAAAACAATTAATGGATATTGAAAGTATTTTTGGGATCCAAAAATCTTGATAATTCATTTATTTAACATAATTATTTAGTTCTAAGTGAGTTATTTTTTAAAATTTTGACAAATAATTATCTAAATATTATAATCATGGCTATTTCTTTGAAAAATATTAATTGAAAATCAATTATCATACGTTGGAACAAAAAAGATGGTCTTATGCCATAATTTGGTAAATATTCTAATATGGGTTATTACAATGGAAAGTATATGTATATTTTCAAGTATTTTGTAAGGCTTTTAATTTTGTTCAATTCGATTTATACATTTTTACATTATTTGAACTTTATTTGATTATCTTACACACTTTATTATCAAAAAGTAGAGAGCTCTCATAATTATATTATTTAGAGAATATCAATTTTTTTAAGAGTAAATGTTAAATACCTTAAATTATTTTTAATTGAACTGATAACAATAAGAAGAAGATCAATTAATATCTATTCTATTATTTGTTAAATATAAGAATAAGGGTATTTTAGAGAAATCAACCCAAACTCATTGTAAATGAAAGTGACAATAGATATTTGAAAGCAACAATATCTACCCCCTGCATTAAAATTAGACATGTAATTTATTCAATTAAATATTTTTTCGTATGTTAATTATATTTATATTTCTTTAAATTTATCTTCCACAAAAATATATTAATTATATTCATGTGTTTGTTATTATTATTATAAATAATTAGTTGACCTGAGCGTAGCACGGGTAATTACACTAGTAATGTTAACATGTGGCAATGAGCACCAAAATAAATTTGATAGAATTAAATCTACTTATTGGCACTGTGTAATAAATTTGTGCAAAGCTAAAAATAAATAGACACTGAATTTTAACTTGGAAATCCCCAAGAGGTAAATACAATATTTTTTCGTGAGAACCAAGGAGTAATAGAAATGATACCCACAAATATTTTTGGTGTATTTACCCACATCCTGCACTCTCTAAAATTTAATCACACTCTCTATTTTTCCCCCTCACTCTTAGAGAATAACATACTCTATTTGTATTCTTTTCACTTTGCAGCTTGTGATTTCCGCTGCTTCCTTTCATCTTCAATTGAATGAAATGCCTCTGTTTATATAGGCTTTCTGCAGTGTAAGCGTGATCTACATATTACGGAATTCAATTAAGTATAGTGTTTGTGTTAGATTTCAATCTGACCCAAAATAATCACACTAAAATGCTGTTAAAAGAATTATGAGATATTTAGTTGGTACTAATAATCTTGGGTTATGGTATGAGAAAGGTACATATTGTGAGATTGTAGGATTTTGTGAGGCTGACTTTGTTGGAGATAGAGTGGACAGAAAAAGTAACATTAGATGTTGCTGTTTTTGTTGGAAAAGGCCTAATCGCTTGGTCATATAAGATGTAAAACACCATAGCTCTTTCAATAGCTGAAGCTAAATAAGTGACTGCTGTAAATTGCTGTACCTAGATGCTGTGGATAAGAAATCAACTAGAAAGATTATCACTTAAGGTATTCCAAGATCTATATCTTTTGTGATAATATCAATGCTATTAATCTTGCAAAAAATCCCATTTAGTACTCTAGATCCAAACACATTGATGTGAAATATCATTTTGTCAAAGATCATGTTTAGAAAGGAGATATTGAGTTAATGTTTATGAATATTGAAGACCAAGTGTCTGATATATTCTCTAAGCCATTAGGTGAGGATCGTTTTTTTTGTTTGAAAATGCTTTTAAATCTCAAAACTTTTTAAAATTTGCATAGCACACACACATAATATCTTTGGAGTGTCCTTAATAAGACTCTAAACTGAGGCCTCAAATGAAGACATCAAGGCAAGCTCAAAAAGTCAGTGTGCAACCTCCAAAAAAAGGTTAGAGGTTCAAAAAATGGGCCAGAAAGTCATACAAGTTCAGAATATGGAAGACCACTCATAAACGAGGGACTCAGTACATTCGTGAACACTCAAATTCTGATTATGCTGGCTTAGAAAGTGGTTGAAGACTCAGAACGTGCTCTTGTAGTTCAAAAACTACGTACAGTCTTTGAAAGACAGTAAATGGCGCAAGAGACTTATGTCACATAACATTAATAACTTCCCACATCTCACGCGCCACATAAAAACCCTTCACCTTCACCCTCAAGCACTTTTCCTCAACCTCAAACCATTTCATCTTCTACAAACTCTCCTTCTAGTAACCTTTCACAGATCTTTGAACCCTCAATCTTCTTCCCTTCAATATTCTCAAACTACACCACCCATGGTAGAAGGAAAGCAACTAGATTGCAGCGTGGTAAAAAGGGTCCATTCCACATGTACAATGAACCCCTAATGCAAGATTATTATGCGGACAAATTCTCACAGTCATATAAGTTTCTCATTCCATCTCTCTTTCTTTTCCACCTCATCTTCAGAGGCCGATGGAATCTTTATCATGTACATTGGCGCGCCTATGTGGGAGCTACATTTTGACCCGGGCTACCAGTCATAGCATTTAATTGGTCATTGTGCAATCCGCTTCTTCATGTTCCTGGATCGTCCTTTCACACATCTTATCACTAGCTTTTGGATTTCTATAGCTTCTCATTTCGACCGTGACTTCGCTTTTGAGTGCACGCACCTGTGCATGGAGGATTTCCCCCACACATATCCTGCCATATTAGCTGTGAGAGATTTCTCTATATACATTCCTCAATTGTCACCTAGGTCCTCCACACCATGGTCAGACCCATCCCAGGAGTCACCTTCTTAACACTCTTCTAGTGATTCTATCCCCACAGCTCCTATGGAAGTGGGGAGTAGTGGTCATGGTAAGGCCACGATGACCCTGCCTTTAAGGGGAATCATGCATGCCCATAGGGGAGCTACCTACCCACATAGAGGTGCTCAAGTTTACCCTTGTTGGTTGTCTCATTACGCCTCCTGATCTTGCCCATGTGTTTAGTTACCTTCCTTCCTCTCGGGAGCAATGTTCCTAGGAGTGGTTTTATTTTGTAACTTTTGTTCAGATTCTATAGAGAGGATAGCCCGTATTTTATTAGTATGTTATGGGGTTATCTACCTTTAGGCACATTTCAATAGGAGTGGTGTTAGAGGGTTTTAGCGGGTTTTTTGTATTCCTGTTTATGTTTCTGTTCATATTACTCTACTGGATTACTGTATTTAGCCTAACCTTTATTGGTGGGCATAATACTTATTTAGTATTTTGTTGGTGTGTGTGATGGAAGGATTGGTGCTTATAATTATATAATGTATATGACATGTTTATGTTCATGATGTTGTTGCAATTATGTTTATGTCCGCATAATGATTGTTGTTCTTTTTGTATTGAGGTAAGTGAAGAGTTTTATTTAGAATGAGTAGCTCATGTTTTGATTTGTAAGTTCAAAAAAAAAATTTATCTGTATTTTCATTAAGTATTTCCTAAGTTTTAAAGTTAAGAGCTGAAGCAAAAGAGTAATCTCCAATAATTAACTTGAATGCATCCTAGGCATGTTGGGTTAAATATTAGGGTGTTGCACTATGAAAAGGAAGAAAACCTAACATATCTTATTTTCATGTTTTTGGATCTAATTGTTTCATTCTTAACTGAAGGAATAAGCTAGCAAAGTTTGATCCCAAGTCTGATGATGACATTTTCTTAGGGTATTCTTCAGTTTCTAAAGGGTACAAGGTCTATAATCAAAGGCCATTATGTGTTGAAAAAACAATACAAATCAAGTTCAACGAACACAAAAGGGATTTTGCTCAAGATTTGGTTGAACATGAAGAGGATCTTGAGAATATGAGCATCACGGAACCTTCAAAGAGCAAACTCAAGAAAGCCCAACCTTCATAAAACAAACATGAGAAAGCTCAATAATCAAAAAGCTATCTCAGCTTTCCAAAGGCTTTAGAAAGTTACATTTCTAAGAAAGATACACTTTCTAAGCATGATGTAGGGGCTTATAAAGATCAAGGAGATGCTATAAGATGAGATTTGCATAGAGACTACGAAGGAGTTTCTAATCTAAAAATAGTTTCTTAGAACTAAGTGCTTGGTGACATCTCTAAGGGTGTAAGGACAAGATCATCCTTTAGAAATAAAACAAATTTTGCCTTCTTATCCACAATTGAACTAGAAAATATTGAAGAAGCTCTCAATTATAAAAGTTGAGTGGATCCAATCTAATAGGAACTGGACTAATTTGAGAAGCACAAAGTCTAGGTACTTGTAGAGAAACCCAAAGGAAAATCCATTATTAGAACAAAGTGGCTGTTCAGAGACAAGCTAGATGTGGTTGGAAATGTGATTAGAAATAAAACAAGGCTGGTGGCACAAGGTTGTAATCAATAAGCGAGAATTGATTATGATGAAATTTTTGCACCAATAGCAAGGCTAGAAGCAATCAGAATACAACTAGAACTTGCTGTATTCAAGGGATTCACTCTATATCAAATGGATGTGAAGTCTGCCTTCTTAAATGGCTTTCTTTCTAAAGAAGTTTATGTAAGACAACCTCTAGGATTTGAGAATAAAGCCCTTCTTAATCATGTCTTTAAGCTTACTAAGACATTGTATAGTTTTAAACAAGCTCCTTATGATAGACTGAGTACCTCTTACTTAAGAATAGGTTCAAGAGAGGTAATGTTGATACCACATTGTTTACATTATATCAAGATTATCACTTTCTGATAATCCAAATTTATGTTGATGATATTATTTTTGGTGCTACTAACTATTCACTATGTGAAAAGCTTTCTAAACTATGCAAAGTGAGTTTGAGATGAGTATGATAGAAGAATTAAAGGTCTTTCTAGGGCTCCAAATCAAACAACAAAAGGAAGGAACTCTGATCTAGCAAGAGAAGTACACCAAGGAGCTTCTCAAAAGATTTAACATAGATCAAGCTAGCTAATAAACACTCCCATGCATTCTTCTCAAGCCATTAATGCTGATGAGGATGGTGAGAAAATATCATAAAGTTCATATAGAGGTATAATTGGATTACTTTTTCTTATTCTTAGTAAACTTGACATTCAACTAAGTATGGGAATTTGAGCTAGATTTCAATCTAACCTATAACGCCCCGATTTTCTGTTAGAATAAAAATGACCGAAATGCCCCTAAGGTCATTTTCGGCCCTGAACTCGAGGATAGCTGACCCGGCAGTCCTCGAGGGGTTAACTCAATGTTTGAAGGGGATTAGTTGACTTGTGTACCTTTCTGGGATCGAAAATCTCATTTTCTGAGTTTTCGGGTCAAAATGACCTGATTGCAAGTGCCGGATGAACCCGAAATTTCTCCAGATGGTTTTAAAAGGCATTTTTATGTATTCTGTGACCTCAGTTTTAGTCTTAGTGGTCCCAGGCGAATTTTGTGCAAAATTTTGATTTTGCCCCTAGTTTTGTGTTTTTGAGCTTAATCGCATGATTAAGCAAACCTAAACAATATTAGGCTCTAATGGAAGATTAATTAATTTCCTTAATTAATCTGGAGTCAAAATAATTTATTGAAATTAATTAGAACCTAAGATTGCTTAATTTAAACTAAAATCTCATTTTAAATTCAAGATTCCTAGTCATGGAATCTTAAATAGTATTTTTTTCTCTCCAATTCCTTAAATCATGGAAATTTGTCTACATGGTTTATTCATAAAATGAATTTAAAATCCTCTAATTGTGTATGAGCACTCCTTAATTGAGTCTTGAAATTCCTAATTACATCCTTAGTTACCTAAACTTGTGCTTAGTGATTCCTAACCTTGCACCTAAACTAATACACACCTAAACATATCATTAACACACAATTACATGAGCAATTTTCTCTCCCCCTTGGCTGTTGCAATCTGGCCGAACCCATACCCCCATTTTTCCATCACATGTGTAAATTCTTACACTCAAAATATCCATGCTTACACCTCACCATGAACCATGCTTTGAGTCATAAACACTATGCTTTCATCCATGCTTCATATGACCACTTCTAGAAGACTTTTTCCTTCATTTTTGCTGCCCAAAAACCGCCAGCTCTTCATGCTTTCTAGAAGGATTATTTCATTTCAAAATTTGAAAGAAAATCACTTCAAACACCATGCTTGAAGTCATACCTCCCATGCATTCAACCTTACTCCTCCATGCTTCAAATTCAATCACTCACCTCATGGAACATGAAGCAACCCACACGGTTTCTTTCCCTCCTCCATGAGCTCTCATTTGTTTAATTTTCTATAAATGCCTTGCCTACTTAAGCTTGGAAACATTTTAGATCATTTGCTAAGTTTAGTTTTCAAGCTTTTCTTTGAGTTCTTTCTTTTTCTCTCTAAAGTTCTAAGAGTTCTTCCTCTTCATCTTCATCTTCTTCCTCTACCACCTTGAGCCACCCTAGCACCACCACTAAACACCATCTCACAACCTTGAATCACCTCCTAAGCACCTAAACACTCAACCTCAACCACAAGCTCACCAAGAACACCTTTCCTTCCTTTTCCTATCCACAAGGTCGAAGCTCTATCATCCTTTTAGGAGGAGTTTTCCTTTTCATTCTCACCTCAAAGATCAAGCCTTTGTCATTACACTTGGTAGGAGTTGCTTTAAAGTTTTGATTTTACTCAAAAATGTGTTTTTTCTCAAGGTTTCTTTTTAAGATCTTCCTTGCTTTTCTTTTCTTCCTCATCTCGGCCTCATGGCCTCATCATGAGCATGATAGCTTGATGATGAGTGTTCTAGGATGATGACCTTATGTTCATCTCAAAGGAACCTCTAAAGCTTGATTTTTTCCTTTCTTGAAACTTTATCTATATATATTACTTAGCTTACATGATTTTCAACTTAAGAAAAACTAATCTAAGGTTTTCAAAAAGCCCAAGCCTACCCTGGTCAACCTTAAGGTTGACCGGCATGTTCTAGAGATTTTCTCTAGATAGGGGTTTTTGGTACTTAATAAAGAACATGGCTTAGTTTCATTCTCTTTTTCCCTCCTTGTTTGATTTTGGTTCTCATTCCTTTTTCCTCTATGAATTCGGTTCTTGTTTCCTTTTCTTTATGGTTTCGTTTTCCTTGAGTTTATTTCTTTTGAGCTTGATGATGTTCAAGAGCCATTTAGTTCCTTTGAGAACTTAGTTCAAGAACTCTAAAGCTCACTTTGTTGATGAGATAGATGTTGGGTTGAGATTTTTGGTTCTCTTTAAAAGTCTCATATGAGCTCTAAGTTAAGATAAAAAGAACTTGCATCCATATTTACTTTTATGTCATCACTAAGTGCTCAAGATTAAAGAATGAACTTGCATCTCCATATTTATGTTTATGCCCTCACTAAATTTCTAAGATAATAATGGATTGTATAGCATATTTATTGTATGCTCTCACCTCTTAATAAAGACTAAAACCTAGTGCATTGCATATTTATTTTTATGCCAATCACTTAAGAGATTTAGAGCTCATGGACTTACCCATTATTATCTCAAACAAAGTTTGAAAATATAAATCTTTTGCCCCTTTGATTTCGGCCTTGTGATGATGTTGAGTTTTAGAAGGAGATTCATCTAGTTATAAGTGCTAAAACTTGTGTTCCATATTTTTCCTAAGCTTAGATGATTTTAAGAAATGCTTTGAGCAAAGTTTTATGATTTTGAAACCTCTTGAGATTTATTTGAAATGGCTACTGCCCTCATGAGTTTTATAATGGTTTTGATGAAATAAATTATTTCTAAGTGAGTTTTGAAAGTTTTAAAAAGGTTCCAAGAGAAATTAGCAACTTATGTGTTTTAAAAATGAAGTTTTATGCATTATGTGATGGAGATGATTTCGGTTCTGCCTTGCTTGAGTTCTCATTGTGTGATGCTATTTTGATGATGATAATATGAGTATGTTCATGTATAATTAAGGTTAAAATTCATTTGAGAAAGTTAAGACAAGTTAGTAACTAGAAAATAATTAATTTGAGACTTTTAGATCCCTTAGAAATGTAATTTTTTGGATTCTGTCCAGCAATGTAACGCCCCGATTTTCTGTTATAGTGAAATGACCAAAATGCCCTTGAGGTCATTTTCGGCCCGGAATTCGAGGAAAGTCGATCCGGCAATCCTTGAAGGGCATTCTTTGTTTGAAAGGGATTAGTTGACTCGTGTACCTTTTTGGGATCGAAAATCTCGTTTTCTGAGTTTTTAGGTCAAAATGACCAAAATACCCCTGTGGTGTTTGACCCGATTGCAAGTGCTGAATGAACCCGAAACTTCTCCAGATGGTTTTGAAAGGCATTTTTATGTATTCTATGACCTCAGTTTTAGTCCCGGTGGTCCCGGGCGAAATTGCTGCAAAATTATGATTTTGCCCCTAGTTTTGTGTTTTTGAGCTTAATCGTGCAATTAAGCAAACCTAAGCAATATTAGGCTCTAATCGAAGATTAATAATTTCCTTAATTAATCTAGAGTCAAAATAATTTATTGGAGCTAATTGGAACCTAAGATTGCTTAATTTAAACTAAAATCTTATTTTAAATTCAAGATTCCTAGTCATGGAATCTTGAATAGTATTTTTCTCTCTCCAATTTCTTAAATCATGGAAATTTGTCTACATAGTTTACTCATAAAATGAATTTTTAAACACTCTAAATATGTATGAGCACTCCTTAATCATGTCATAAAATTCCTAATTTCATTCTTAGTTACCTAAACTTGTGCTTAGCAATTCCTAACCTTGCACCTAAACTAATATACATCTAAACCTATCATTAGCACACAATTACATGAACAAATCTCTCTCCCCCTTGGCTGTCCCAAATCTGGCCGAAACCCATACCCCTTGTTTCCATCACATGTGTAAATTTTTACACTCAAATAACCATGCTTCCACCTCACCATGAACCATGCTTTGAGTCATAAACACCATGCTTTCATCCATGCTTCATATGACAATTTCTAGAAGAATTTTTCTCTCATTTTTGTGGCTCAAAAATGGCCAGCCCTTCTTGCCTTCTAGAAAAATTATTTCATTTCAAATTTGAAAGAAAATCACCTCAAAGCACCATGCTTTGAACCATATGTTAGCCTATGCTTCCCATACCTTCAACCATGCTTGAATGACAAGTTGTAAGAGATATTTTTCTCTCCCCTATGCCTCAAAGTCTACGGCTAGCCCTCCTTCACTTCACTCCTCCATTGTTTTTATTTTCTATAAATACACGAGCTTAAGAACTTGTGTGAACCTTTGGATCATTTGCTAAGTTTAGTTTTCTAGCTTTCTTTGAGTTCTTTCAAGCATTCTAAGAAGTTCTTCCTTTTCATCTTCATCTTCTTCATCTTGTCTTCACATCATCATCTCATAATCTCAAACCACCACCTCACAACCTCAAATCATCTCCTAAACACTCAAACACTTAACCTCAAACACTAACCCACCAAGAATACATCTCATTTCCTTCCTCTCCCTCAAGGCCGAAGCCATCTCATCATCCTAGGAGGAGTTGCTCTTTCCATTTCCTTTCAAAGTTCAAGCTTTCCTCTTCATCTCTTGGTAGGGAGTTGCTTTCAAACTTTGTTTTACTCAAAAATGTGTTTTACTCAAAGTTTCTCTTGGTTTCTTTTAAAGCTTTCCCTTGTTTCTCTTTTTTTTTTCTTCATTTCAGCCCCTTGGCCTCTTTGTGAGCATGATGGCTTGATGATGAGTGTTTCTAGATGATGACCTTGTGTTCATCTCAAAGAAACCTCTAAAGCTTGAGTTTTGTTTTTTATCTAGCAAAGTTTTAGTTTTTCTTTCCTTTTCTTTTCCTACATAGTTTCGGCCCCCATAGTTTTCACCTCAAGGTTTTTGTTAAAAATTTTAAAGTGTCTCTATATTTACTTTGTATCAAGAAGATAATGTTGCTTGGTTTCTATGTCCTTAAAGTTTTGTTTTCTTTTAAAGTTTGCTTCTTTTTGAGCTTGATGATGATGTTCAAGAACCATGTGGTTCCTTTGAAAACTTGGTTCAAGAACTCTAAAGCTCACTTTGTTGATGAGATAAATGTTGGGTTGAGATTTTTGGTTCTCTTTAAAAGTCTCACATGAGCTCTAAGTTTAAGATAAAAGACTTGCATTCATATTTACTTTTATGTCGTCACTAAATGCTCAAGATTAAAGAATGAACTTGCATCTCTATATTTATGTTTATGCTCTCACTAAATCTCTAAGATAATAATGAGTTTGCATAGCAGATTTATTTTATGTTCTCACCCCTAAATAAAGACTAAAATAAAGTGCATTGCATATTTATTTTTATGTCATAACTTAAGAGATTTAGAGCTCATAGACTTACCCATTATTATTTCAAACAAAGACTTGAAAATATATGTTTCTTAGTTCATTGATTTTTGGCCTTCGGAGGTTTGAGTAGCTACAAATACTAAAACTTATGTTTCATAATTTTTCTAAGTTTAGATAAGCCTAAGAAATGTTTTGAACAAAGTTTTATGATTTTAAATCTTTTCAAGTCTCATTCAAAATAGCTACTGCCCTTAAAGTTATTTTGATGATTTTAGTAAGCTATGTTTACTAATGAGTTTTGAAAGTTTTAAAAGGGTCCCAAGAGAAACTAGCAACTTATATGTTTTAAAAATGAAGTTTTATGCATTTTATGATGGAGACAATTTCAGTTCTGCCTTGCTTGCTATGCTCACTATTTTGTGCTGTTTTGATGATGATAATATGAGTATGTTCATGCATAATTGATGTTAAAATTAATATGTGAAAGTTAAGACAAGTTAGTAACTAGAAAAGAATTAATTTGAGACTTTTAGATCCCTTAGTAATGGATTTTTCTGGATTCTGTCCAGCAAGGTTAATAATTAGAAATCATGGTTTATAATTAGTTTAAATATGTAGGAATTACTCAATCAGTTTAGGGCTTGATCTTGATGCCTTAGGAGCAAACCGAATTTAGAAAGGGTCACTGTTGTGACTCATAGGTACCCGTAAAGTATGAATTATAGATTCTGCACTCTTGAGGTTTAGAAATAGTTATGATCATAGTATTGAGTGAGGAATACTTAGATATGAGCTTGTAGGTACCCGAGAGCTTAAGTTATGATGAGTTACAACTTAGATTTCAAGTTAAAGGCCTTAAGGGTCAATGCATAAGACATTAAGAGACCTTTTATGCTACGAGTTCAATGATGCATGTATGATTGTTTGATGCACATGTTTTGATGATAAATGAGCTATGATGAAAGGAATTATTGAGATGTTAAGTTTATCATGAGCATGAAAATTGAATGAGAGATGTGTATGTGTTATAAGCTTGTGGCATAAAGTCGGTTTGAAGGAAATTCGATTTACAGCCATTATGCTATTGAATTTCCATCAAACCTAAAGGACTTGAGGATGTTGTTTTTTGAAGTACCATATGAGATTTAAAACCCTAGGTGACACCAGTTCGGCCGAGCACCCACAGGAGATTTTTATGTGACAAAGCACTGAGACGCGCTTTCCTGGGTGACACCGGTTCGGCCGAGCACCCCCAGGGGAGACAAATCCGTGAGGGTATGAGTAGATGCAGCCTACCAAAGGTTCCTGAGGATGTGAATGATGTAACCCTAGATAGGAGGTCCCTACTGAGATTCTTTAGTAAGATTCTCACTCCTTTCTCTTCTTTCTCTTTCTTCTGTCACATCTTCAGAGCTCGATGGCGACTTTCATGATGTTCATTGATACACCTGTCTAGGAGGTGCATTATGACCCAGATCACCGCTCCCATCACTTCGAGGGTCAATGTGCCGTTTGTGTTTTTGTGTACATGGGATAACCTTTTGTTTACCCAGTGTCCAGCTACCAATTCATTCCTACTGCTCCTTATGGTGACGATGACCTGATCTTCGAGTACACTCGTCTCCGCGACAAGTAGATTTGTCATGCCCATTCATCTGCCTCAACTGTCCGTGACTACCCGGAGTACATAACTCGTCCGAGGAGGTCAGAGACGGATCCGTTCAAGGACTCACTGATGCACGTTTATTCGGAGAGCTCTGCTCCCTTCCCCAGTTCAGATGGGAGGGGAGTGAGGATACCGTGATGTAGCTGCACCTGGCGAGGAGAGTCAAGATGCGCCCTCGCCAAGGAGCTCATGTCCAGCCGACTCGCGTTCGTATTCCACTCCATTGGCCCACTCAAGAGGAGTTTGAGCAGTTCATCGGTTACATACCTCCATCGCCCGAGGATCCTCGCTGTCAGTAGTTTTGTTGGAGAACTATTTGAGTGCTTGAGCCGTCACGAGGTTTTCCCTTTCGGTTGTACCTTTTGTGGGATAGGGATTGAGTTTGTTACCCATAGCTTTGGTAGGAGGGTAGTGTAGTAGGTTTGTATTTTCCGTCGCACTATGTACTTTATTGCTTTCTTGTTATTTCCTTGTATTTCAAACTCAGCCTGATTCTATAAGGGCGTGACTATATGTAAACCTAGTTATGATATTAATGAAGTGTTTTCCTATGTTGTGTTTTTCATTGTTCCATTACTATATGTTTTATTTATTGTGCTTTACTTGACTTGTTATTGTGCTTTACGTTCCTGTCTTACAATGAACACGGCTCTCACTTTGGTTTTATGTCTTTAGAAAAAAATTTACCCGTAATTTTCGCTAAGTATTTTATTAAAAGGATGAGACTAAGAGGTAATAACCTAATGATTAACCTAATGTGTTCTAGAGTATTGGGTTAAAAATTAGGGTGTTACAAGCAAGGTTTAAAATTAGAAATCATGGTTTATAATTAGTTTAAATGTGTAGGAACTACTCATAATTGGTTTAGGTATTAATCTTGATGCCTTAGGAGCAAACCAAACTTAGAAAGGGTCAATGTTGTGACTCATAGGTACCCGTAAAGCGTAAATCATGGATTCTGTACTCTTGAGGTTTAGAATTGTTTATGATGATAGAATTGAGTGAGGAATCCTTAGATATGAGCCTATAGGTACGCGAGAGCTTAAGTTGTGATGTTAGACAACTTAGATTTCAAAGTTAAAAGACCTTAAGGGTCAAAGCATAAGACATTAAGAGATTTTAATACTATGAATTTATTCATGCAAGCATGATATGATGATTTATGAGCTATGATGAATGTTGGATTGAGTTGCTATGACTATCATGTTTGTGCAAGTTGAATGAGAAATGCTTATATGTTATGAGTTTTGTGGCATAAAGTAGGTTTGAAGGAAATTCGGTATACAGCTGTTATGCTGCTGAATTTCCGTCAAATCAAAAGAACTTGAGAATGTTTTTGAGAATCATATGAGAAAGAAAACCCTGGGTGACACCGGTTCGGCCAAACACCCCCAAGAGATTTTTATGTGACAAAGCATTAAGACGCATTTCCTGGGTGACACCAGTTCGACCAAGCACCCCTAGGAAAAATAAAACCATGAGGGTATTGACATTGAGCTTGCCAAAGCGGACAATATCATTGTGTACTAGTTACCAGTAGAGTGTTTCAAAGAAGGAAAGATCCTATGATATGTGATCCTTAGAAATGATAAGTTACCCCTTCTTTTGCCCATATCAAATCTAGTGACGACTAGTTACGATTGAGCTTATTCCTAGGCGATAGGTGAGAGGGAGTTTTTGGTGACCAAGAATAATATCGCCAGGCCGGTACGTTGGTTGGATTTTGGTGAACATGATATGAAGGTGGTCTTGAAAAAAAGAATCTTAAGAGTTTAAGTATGAGAATGAGTATGATGTTTTAATGTCGCTTTATGCAACTAATATGTTCAGGTTTTCTAATGATTGTGTTCTATCAATTACTTATATAACGTATTAGCATGCATCCATTCAATATCTGTTGCATTCATGTCATTAAGACTCATACTAAAAGACACCTATTTCGGATAAATAGATTTGGACAGTTTAAAACCAATCCTTATGCATGAACACCTCTTTCATAAATAAAACCGAAGTGGCTACGGACGATGATGATGACACGTGTGTTAGAGTCGGAAATCCCTACTGAGAACCTTGAATGAGTTTCTTATCCCTCTCTCTCTTTTCTTCCGTGTCGTCTCCAAACGAAGATAGTAACGTGGTTCGTGACTTCTACTAAGGCATGGGCATGCGACATACGCTACGAGTCGGATTAGTGGGATGCAACGGATGCACGTAGATGTCGCTTAGATCTACTTATGTGTATTTCTTTTGATGTGACAGTGAAGCTATGTTAGTAGTATTAATGTATCCATAATGATGTGACTATTTTGTGCTATGATGTAATGAACAACGTTTGTATTTTGTGACCATGAATGTTATGATATCTCTTTTCTGTATGTTGGTTTTCATTACGTCTTACGCGTTTCTCACTTTGCTTTTATATTTCAAAAAAAAATTTACCCCTATTTTTTCGCTAAGTATTTTAATGAAAGAATGAGACTAAGAAGTAATAACCTAATGATTAACTTAATGTGTTCTAGAGTATTGGGTTAAAAATTAGGATGTTACATAATCTAAGGCAAGCACACTTAAATATTGTCAAAAGAATTTTGAGATATCTTGCTAGTATTGCAAATTTTGGCCTTAGGTGTGAGAAAGGTACTTCTAGTGATATTGTAGGATATTGTGATGTTGATTTTACTGGACACAAAGTTGATAGAAAGAGTACAAGTAGTTGCTACAACTTCTTCGGAAGTTGTTTAATAACTTGGGCATGCAAAAACAAAAATAAAATTTATCTCTCAACTGTAGAAGTGAAATGTGTAGCTGTTGCAAATTGCTATACTCAAATGCTTTGGATAAGAAACCCACTTGAAGATTATCACTTGAGGCATGCCAAAATCCTTATCTTATATGATAACACTAGTACTATAAACCTTGCCAAAATTCCTATTAAACTCTCTAGCTCTAAGCATATAGATGTGAAATATCATTTTATAAGGTATCACATATAGAAAGGTGAGATTGAGCTAAAGTTTGTGAATACAAAAGAACAAGTTTATGATATATTCATTAAACTATTAGCTAAAGATCATTCTGTTATTTTAAAAACCTTCTGAACTTGAAAAGTTTTTGAAAGCTTACATTGCATAGAATTCATAGCAATCTTTGCAATTTCTAGAGCCACTCCTTGACTCTCATTTAAGGCATATCTTTGAATATTATTAAATTGCAAGATTGGAAACTACTTTCTAAAGTCAGAAAGTACCTCATATGCTTCAGAAATCTCTTAAAAAAAAATCAAGCCAAAGTACAAAATACTAAGGGCCTGTTCGGTTTGAGTTTCCAATTTAGTGTTCATTTTCAGTATTCTAGTTTTTCAAATTTTGTTAAGAAAATATTGAAAATTCTGAAAGCTAAGGGCCTACTTGCTTTGCTGGAAACAGTTTTCAGTTTTCAATTTTTGTGAAGGAAAAATTGAAAAAACTGAAAACCACAAATTTCAGTTTTTAGTTTTTTCAAATTTTTCTTCACAAAAACTGAAAACTGAAAATTGTTTTCAGCAAAGCAAACAGGCCCTAAAAATTCTAGGTTTTAGTTTTCATTTCCAGTTTTTAGTATTTCCTTCACAAAATGCTAACATATGAAAAACTGAAAATGAAAATTGAAAACTGAAACCAAACAATCCCTAAGTGCTTCATTTAAAGAGGTTAGAAACTATGAGAAAATTTTCAAGTCTCTAAAGATCTGCAAAGGAATAAGAAAGTAAATATATTTTTGAAGGTAAAAAACTCATTAAGAAGATGCTATAGTTTCTAAAGATCAGAAATCCATTTAGGAAGTATTTCACTTTCTAATGTGTTTTTTTTGTAGAAATCGATCACAAAACCTTTTTAATTCTCTTCTTCCATGAATTGATAGTTACAAGCATTTTAACCTTTTCCCAAAAAAACTCCCTCAAAGATTTTAACCTCCATTCCATAACATTCTTCCCTAGACACTTCTCTTTTCTTCTCAACATCCAAGATCAAACCTTTTTTCACCTTCTCTGCACACAAAAAATTTCTCATCATCAGATGCCATTTGAAAATCACTGACAAAAAAATAATTTCTGCTTATATGAAAAGCTAGATATACAAGAACACTGCAAGATACATTTCTTAAGCAGAAAAGTGACTCTTATGAAGATATTAAAATCTGGGTTGCAGAGCAAGTGCCCATTCTAAAGGACGTGTTCTTTACTCAAAGATAAGAGAAATTTGTTGCCATTTCAAAGAAAGTATTTTCTTACTATGGTGACTGCATTATATTATCAGCTTTAAGGAACTTCAGAAACCCCCTCTTGTAATAATCATCGGAGAGCATGCTTTGGACATCATCCCCTCAAATATGGCTGCTATCACTAGAGCTCCATATGATGGCCTAGTATATATGTCTTATGATGGATAGTGGCAAAAGATACAAGTAAATGAAGGTGATGTCTCAGAAACCTTAAGCACATCATCACGGCTATGTTAAACTCCAAAGCTAGGGTAGTGTTTTCTATAATTAAATTCATTATTCTACCTAGACTAGGAAGTATTGATATCCTAGTTAGCATGGACTCCATGCTACTATTTTGGTTACTGTCTAAAGGAAAACTCAATCTCCCTAGGCTTGTAATGGATTACTTGTTGAGTGTTATGGCCAAAGAGAAGAGAAAAACTACTACTATACCCTATAGGATGCTCTTGACCAAGATTTTTCAAAACTATGAATATGCTCTGGCGGTTGAATGGTATGATTTTATGCATGGGACTGAGTTCACCATAAACTTCTTCAAGCCATCGGCAAAATGTCAGAAAGGGAGCCTAGAGAAGAAGAAAAATGAAGAAAAGAAAGAGAAAAATGCAAAAAAGAAAGAGAAAAGTAATTCTCCCAAATTCAAAAAATGAATATGAAGAGACATAATCTGATGCTGAACAAAGAAGGCGAAAGAAAAAAGAAAGAAAGAAAGTAGATGATAAGAAAAGTAAGAGCAAAGAAGTTATCTCAGAAAGAGAAGTTGATGATGGTTATCAAGGGAGCTCTGATAAACTCCCTCTCAAAAGAAAGGACTACACAAAAAGGAAATTTAGAGGCTCCTTGATTTTAAATGAACAACTTGTTGCTGAAATAGTAGGAATAAAAGTAGAAAATTAGAATAGAGGACAAGTCACTTCAGTTTCTAAACCTTTTGCGGTAATCCATGATCCTACATAAAAAAAACAACCACACAAATACACCAGTTTTCCAATTTCTAAACCCCCTTTTACTCCAGAATCATTTGCAAAATTGAGAAGCCAATACCAGAAGTAAGGAATTTGGAGAAAATGCTCTCTGATAATGATGAGCAAGTGCCTCTAAATCAGTTCCTCAAATTTGTCCATAATGATTTGGAAGCAGAAAATCCAAATGTTAAGAGAAAAGGAATTGATGGCTTTAGTTAGTTCATGGTAGAATTCTCTGCTACATTGGGATCCTATAATTAAGGAACTTGAGGAACCATCCACTACTCTTACCATCAGAAGGCAACCTCAGTCTAATCCCTCCATTAGGATCATTTCTTCGAAAAGTAAGCCATCAGAAACTACCATTTTACATAATGCTCAACTTCATAAAGGAGTTTCTAAGCCCTTAGATGTAACTAGTGATATTGTTCCTCTTAAGCTTAACACTGATCAAGATTTAGAGAATGATGTTGCTAACATTTCCACATCTTTCTTTGAAGCCCAACTTCTCCTACACCACAAGATTTATCTTGCGATAAGGATGAATAAAGTTGAAGCAACTAACAGAGACCTTGGAGTACATATGGGAAGGCATAAGCAGCTCTTATTATAGATTCTAGTTGCAATAAAGGACCTCAAGAAGGGTGGCCAGTGATGGGTATGACTTATGCACTATCTTATTTTGTGACAAAAAATGGGAGAAGATTAACAATAATGATGAAATCTTTTGGCACAAAGTCTACAGAGTCATGGATTGAGGGGAAGCATAGAACGAAGCAACGAAGAACATCATGCATCAGCATTAGCATTTTTTTTTGTTTGCGTCTATTTTTTTTTGTCTATATCATGCTTTCATCATAATTATTTCTTTCACATCTTAATAAAAAGAAATATGATGTTTTGGTCTTTGTAATGCCCTGGTTTTTTTGTTTGAGCACAAATGACCGAAATGCCCTTGAGGTCATTTTTACTTGGAAATCCGAGGATGGCCGACCCGGCAGTCCTTGAAGGGTCAACTCAATGTTTGAAGGGGGTTATATATGTTGTGGTGGATAACAGAGATGAAAATCTCATTTTCTAAACTTTCAGCTCAAAATGACCAAAATACCCCTATAGCATTTTACGTGAGTATCAGTGCAGTTTGAGCTCGGAATCTCTCCCGAGAGTTTGGAATATTACTTATATGTGTTGAATGATATTTTTTTCATTTGAGTGGTCCTGGGCAGTCTTAGTGCAAAATTACTATTTTGCCCTTGAAATAGTATATTTCGGGCCTAACGGCATAATTACGAAAACCTAAGCAATATTAGACTATAATCAAAGATTAATTAATTTTGATAATTAATCAAGAGTAAAAATAATTTATTAAGGTTAATTAAAACTTAAGATTGCTTAGATACACCTTAATCTCTTTTTATAAATCAAGATTCCATGTCATGGAATCTTGAATAGTGTTTTCTCTCTCCAATTTCTTAAATTAAGGAATTATGTTTGTGCATAATCATATCATAAAATGAGTTTTGATTTTGCTAATGGAGCAAGACCACTCCTAATCATGTCTCACCAATTCCTGATTACCCATTACCTTATATAAACACTTACTTACAAAGTCCTAACCAAAAGCTTAATCAAAGATACACCTAAACACATCACTAAACCACAATTAGATGAAACAAATCTCCTCCCCCATGACCACATAGGAACTGGCCACACCCTCCCCCACATTCATCACATGTTATTTTTCATCACACTCTAGGACCATCCTTGCACCATACTTGACCCACACTTTGGACCATGCTTCAAACCATAACTAGCCATACTTCCAACCATGCTTATGAATGACCATTTGAAGGAGATATTTTCCTCCTCATGGCTGCCCAAATGCTACAGCCACTCCTCTCAAATTTACTCCTTCATGTTTCAAAATTCTACAAATACTTATCTTGTGAGAACTTGGTTCAATTTTGCTCATTTGTTAAGTTTGTATCTTGAGAAATTTCTTTAAGTTCTCTTTCTTTCTCTCAAAGAACTCTTGACCTCTTTTTCTTCTCATCCTCTTCATCCTTTTCTATGACCACCCTCTTGCAACCTCAAACTACCACTATAAATCATCATCCAAACACCAAAACTTCTTTTCTCGAACATAAGGCTCACATAAAACACAACTCCTTCCTTTTCTCATTCACTTGGCCAAATCACCATCACTACAAAAAATCATGTTTATTGTGGCGGTTAAATTAGGGCAGTTCCCTAAAACCGCCATAATATTAAGTGAATTACGGCTGTTTTGTTAACATCCATAATTTTAAGGGAAAAAATGGTGGACTGTGCAACCACCCTAATTTTCCTCCATTCACACAAACCAAAAGGGGGTTTGGGACGTTGGGGGTTATATTCATCTCCCTCATTCACACAACTCTCACCAACACAACCCTCCCTCCACCTAACCCTTTTCCTTCTCTGTCCAGCCGCGGTGGCATTGGCCTCCACTGTTGTCGCCTCACCTTGCCGTGCGCCCCTCCTCCTTCTCTATCCCGCTTCTCCATCTGCATCCATCCTCCGACTTCGTGGCCCCACCTGCACCCACACTTGCATTCCACCACGCAACGCAATAACTGCATGGGCACGGCACAGCAGTGGCCTGCTGGACGGCGACTTGCCAATTGGTGGAGATGTATTTGCGAGGGGATGAATGGCATGATAGCTCGCGGCATGAGTGTGGACTTGGCGGGGATTATGCAGATCTAGGGGGCCATGGCAGATTCATGCAGAAAGGGGGATGCGGGTAGAAAGGAATGGTGCGCAGTGGTGAAGCGGCTTCACTGCTTGCAGGGGAAGCGACGATGATGGAGGCTTGCAACTGTGGAGGGGGACGTGCAAGCGGCGAGTTTCGTGAGGGAGGGGAGGACCATGTGTGGCGCTCTTCGAAGCGCAGATTTGTGAGGTCACGAGCGTCGGCTTCTTTGCGGCGATAGAGAGAAAGATGGCTAACGGGTTGATGAAAAGGAGGAGGGCTAGCCACCGCAGTTGAGGCCAGATTCGCCGTGAAGGATGGCAGTGGCTTTCGTGGGTTTGTCACTGGGAGTAGGACTGCGAGCTACTTGACGCAGAGGAAAAAGAAATGGTTCCTCACGTGGCGGTGAGCTACTTCTATGATGCTTAGCTTTAATTTTTTCATTCTTTCATTTTATTTTATTTTCTTATGGAAATTTGGAAGAATGATTCAAGGCTAGACTATGGTTGGACTTATAGATCATATGTTGATAGAAGTTTGGTATTTGGATGGTTGATTTTTTTTCTGTTGTGGTTGTATGTTGTGATTGTGTTTGATGCTATGAGGTGAATTGATGTGTGCGTGTAGGTTGCCAAAAATATTACACTAAAAATGAACTAACTTTACTATCATTAGTCCTAGTGTGTGCGTTACATGGTTATTGTAAATCAACTGTATGAGTTCTGTGAAGCTGCAGGCCCTGAACCTATAAGGTATTATTTTTCATTTGAATATTACACATGCTGCATATCTTTCTATCATAGCATATGTGAATATATTGTATTATGACATATGAGTTGTGCTTTCTATCTGGGACTTGGGGCTCTCCTGATGATAGTTTAAGTGCCTAAACATAAAATTCCTATATTGCTTTCCTTATGAATTTACGAAGGCCCAAATCTGAAGTCCTAACAATGTACCTATCTGCTCTTAACATTTTATTTTTTAACTTATTCTATGTAAAGGATGGAATTGGTTCCTACCTATGTTCGGTTGCTCTAAGATAATGAAGTTGAAGTACTCATAGCAGCTACTAGAAAAGTGACCAAGTTTTGTAGGATTTTAAATCTAGATCTTGCAATTCAGCATATTCTTTCTTGTGTGAAGGTGTGAACTATGTATCATTGGAAAAGAAACTCTTATATGTGTATAATTTTGCCATTTATATGCAAATACTTTTTTTTTGGTTTTGGTTTTCTATTCAGCATTCTAAAACTATATATGCAGGTTTTAATGCTTTGGAACAACTTTTGCAGGAACTGTCATCAGATGCTTCACAGCACGTACATTCTACTTTTGTAGGAACTTTTATTTGATTTTGTTTGAAACTATGTACTTTTATGCTGGACTAATTTTGTTATTACTTTGTGTAAATGGTAACTTACTTCTGCCTTGCTGGATAATGATATTTGATTTTTGCAAGTGATTTTGTGTCATTGGTTTTTAACTTTTTTTTTAATTATTTCCCAAAAATTACTACCTGCTTATCTCCAATTAAAAGTAGTCCAAAAGAATTTTGTTTTCATGGATACTTTGCTTCTTGGCATTGATAGACTGCTCTATTTTTCTCAGAACAGAATACAAGATATCAGAAATTTAAATGTTGAATTCAAATGTCTAGAGTGCATTGCTTTCTGTTGACATGGAAGTGTATCCTTGTAATTAATAAAGTTAATTTTTCTTGCAAATGTGTGAAAATGTAATGGTACGGTAAAGATTCCTTGTCCAGCCAGTGGATCCCGTGGACTAATTAAGCATGGAACATGTGATGGAGTGTGATATGCATCTTGTGTGAATCACATCACCAATAATTTTGAGCTCTTGGTTTTATGATTTTATCCATAGTTGTGATCAATACTGGATCAATATTTATTAGATTATACTTTTGGGTCTAGTATCAACATTATCTTGTTCATATGAGAAGGTAAAATAAATTTTTTTTCTTATGCAATGAGTTCTAAGAAAATTTATGTTAGAGAGTCCTTTGTGGGATCTGGACCATATTGTGGACATTTTTTTCTTCCACTAGTTCAAGCACGTATTCATCTACACAACTACATGAATTAATATTTTGGAATGAAATCTTCTATTTTTCTCCCTTTAACTGCATAATTCCTATTGGACTATTTATATGCCATGATTCATTTGATAAAATTGACAGAAATGACCTTCATGGCTTTGCAAATGGGTTTTTGATGATGACATTAGACAAGATAAATGATTGGGAATATTCAAATTACCACTTAGTGAACTGGAAGTAGAAACTGAGAAGGAAATGGAACTGAGGCTATTGTCACCGCTCGATACGCTGAAGGTGAAAGATAAGAAAGATCAAGGAACCTTGACAATAAAGGTATAAATAGATATGCATCGACTTATTTGTTTATGGCAGCAACACCATGACAAAATTGTTGGGGCTAAATGAACCCTCCATTTTTCTTGTATGTTTTCTAATCATGCTATCATAGGCATATTTTACTCCCTTTGTAGTTTGTGTTCACTTACAAGCGGTCTAATTTATAATGACATTGGAATTTTAGTTCTTTTATCATCAATTTAACAAGGAAGAGCAGCTGACTGCATTAGAAGCAGAGAAAAAGATAGTAGAAGAACGGAAGAAGCTGAAAGCGGAGGGAGTTATAGGGAGAACAATGGATGCAGTAGATGGAGCAGCATCAGTAGTTAGGTCTGGCGTTGGAATGGTTGGCAGTGGTGTTGTTACTGGTGCTGGACTTGTTGGGAGTAGGGTCACAGTCGGAGCCGGGCTTGTCAACAATGGCATTAGTACTGGAGCTAGCCTTGTCGGCAACGGTGTCACTGCTGGCATTGGTTTTGTTGGCAGCAGTCTTGGCACCATCGGTAGTGGATTGAGCAAGGCAGGAAAGTTCATGGGCAGAACAATCACAGGGAGTGGACACAGAGTGGCTCAACTACTCCTGTCAATAATATAGAGGAGAGTGGTGGTGGGGGAAAGGATCTAAAGTCCTAGTAATATTCCTGCCTGGAAGAACACTATAAGAGCAATCAACCACTTTTTTTCTTAGGGGTCAAAAAATAAAAATTGATTCACTAAAATTGAATGGGGAAATATGATTCACTAAACTATTTTGTGTGATTATTGGAACATTTTTTTAAAAAAATTGGTGCTACAAGTTGTGGCAGTTTTAAACCGCCATAATTAAATTTTTTAAAAAAATGTTATTGAAAATTACGGTAGTTTCAAACCGTTGTAATCTTTTTTAAAAAATATTTCATTGAAAATTGTGGCAGTTTGAAACCGCCATAATTCACCTGTGTTAATCACGGTGGTTATATAGGGCGATTGTGGGGATTTTTTTTAACCGCCATAATTTACTGAATTGCGTTGGTAATTACGGCGGTTCCTTGAACCACCATTCTTGACAAAAACGGCGGTTAAAAACCGCCCTAATTTACCAAATTAACTGCCACAATTTACTCCTTTTTCCTTCCAAAGAAAAATACCACTTGGTAGGAGTTTGTTTTCAAAAGCTTTTTCTTTTATATTAACAGTTTGGTATGAAAAGTTATAGTTTCTCTTGGTTCAAGCTCTTTTTTCTCTCTTTTTGATTTTTGCTATGAGGCTTGGTTTGAAAAGAAATCCTTAGCTTGATGATGAGGTTTCAAGATAATGGTCATGTGATTATCATTTGAGAAACCTCCAAAGCTTGAAACTTGTTCTTGATCTTGAAGCATTTTGGTTTTTCCTTTCTTTTTCTTTCTTTTATGGTTTTGGTTTCCTTTCCTTTTCTTTTTACAAAGCTTGATGAAAATGTGAGGTAACTCACTAAAGTTTTTACTTAAGAAAATATATCACTTGGTTTTCAAAGAGTCCAAAGCTTACCTTTGTCAACCTTAAAGTTAGCTGACATGTTCTAAAGTTCACTCTAGATAGGAGCTATTGGGTACAAAATAAAGAATATGGTGTGGTTCTCTTTATACTTTGTTTCAAGACTTGTGTTTTATGATACCCTTGGAAAGAAATGTTAGTCTCAAGAATGTGAATAAAGTTTACTTTAGGTATTGCCACTGTTTTTGGAGTATTATTTATATTCCTTGAAAAGTCTTGAATGAGCTATAGTAAAGTTAAAAATGAACCTTGCATCATGTTTAAGTTTATGCCTTGCATAGCATATTTATTTTTCCTTATCATCACTAAAATCTCAAGAATAAAGAAATGAACTTGCATTTTCATGTTTAAATTTCAAGCTTTGCATTTCATGTTTATATTTCAAGTCATCACTTAAACTTTAAAGATAATAATGAGCTTGCATCTCATAGTTATTTTCACATTCTCACTTTACTTTTATAATAAAGAGTAAAATAAAGTGCATAGCATGTTTAAGTTTATGTCATCACCAAAAGATCCTAGAGTTCAAAGACTTGCCCTTTTTATCTCAAGTGAAGTTTGGAAATGGAAGCATTTTATGAATGCTATTTTTGGCCATGTGATGAGGATGAGCTTAGCATAAGTTTCATCTAGTCACAAGGACCAACAAACTACGTTCTAAGATTTTTCTTAAGCATGGAAAAGCTCAAAGAATACTTTGAGTGTGATTTTTTTATGGTTTAAAACTCTTTCAAGAGTGATTTGAAATAACTACTGCTTTAGCCTTATTTTTTTATTTTAATGAAATAAATTATTTTCTAAAAGAGTTTTGAGGTTCTAAAATGATTCCAAGAGAAAACTAGTAACTTATATGCCTTTGAAATGTGATTTTATGAGATTATGTGTGTTATATGTTTCGGCCACTGCCCTAGATTTATGGCCACTGTGTGATGCTGTTTTATTGAGTTAGAATGTGTAAAAATTATGCTTGAGTGAAGCAAAAATTATTTTGTGAGTGTTAGAAACAATTAGTAAGTGGAAAGAATGAAAAATGTGAGTTTTAGATCCCTTAGAATTTAAAATATAGCCACTGTTTTAGGATGAGTTGTAATGCCCCGATTTTTTTTTGTATTGAGCATAAATAACCAAAATGCCCCTGAGGTCATTTATACCCGGAATGCGAGGATGGCCGATCCGGCAGTCCTCGATGTAACGCCCCGATTTTTCTGTTAGAGTGAAAATGACCAAAATGCCCCTGAGGTCATTTCAGCCCAGAATTTGAGGAAAGCCGGTTCGGCAGTACTCGAAGGGCAAACTCAATGTTGGAAGGGGATTAGATAACTTGTGTACCTTCCCGGGATCGAAAATCTCGTTTTTCGAGTTTTCGGGTCAAAATGACCAAAACGCCTCAAGGTGTTTTACCCGCTTGCAAGTCTTGGGATAAACCGAAACTTCTCCAGATGATTTTAAAAGGCATTTTTATGTAGACTGTGACTTTAGTTTTGGTCCGGAGGTCCCAAGTAAATTAGTGCAAAATTATGATTTTGCCCCTAGTTTCGTGTTTTTACACTTAATCGCGTGATTAAGCAAACCTGAGCAATATTAGGCTCTAATCGAAGGTTAATTAATTTCCTTAATTAATCTTGAGTCAAAATAATTTATTAAAGTTGATTAGAACCTAAAATTGCTTAATTACAACTCAAAATCATATTTTAATTTCAAGACTCCTAGTCATGGAATCTTGAATAGTGTTTTCTCTTTCCAATTCCTTAAATCATGGAATTGTGTTACACATTGTTTATTCATAAATGAGTTTAAAATTCTCTAATGATGTATGAGCACTCCTAACCTTGTTATAAAATCCTAATTACTCATTCTTAGTTACCTAAACTTAAGCTTAATTATTCCTAACCTTGTACCTAAGCTAATACACATCTAAACCTACCATTAACACCCAATTAGATGATCAAAACCTCACTCCTCCTATGCTGCCAGGTCTGGCCGTGAGCCTCACCCCCTCCATATGCATCACATGTTCAATTTTCTAACACTCCAAAGCCATACCTCAAGTCACATACACCATGCCTTGTCATATTTTCCATCACACTTGATTTTCCAATGAAATAACCAAGCAAAATAAATTATTTCCTCCATTTATTTGTGCCTGAAAATGTTCCAGCCATGTTGAGTTTCTAGAAGGGTGATTTATTGCAAAATTAGAATAAAAGCTCACTCAAAAACTCATGCTTTGTGTCATGAACTCCATACCTCAAACCATGCTTGAATGACACCATATAAGAGATATTTTCCTCTCCCTTTTCCCTCCATTTGCTACGGCCACTCCCTCCCCTTGGTGAGCTCCATGGTTTTGTTTTTCTATAAATAGGATGCTTGTGATAGCCTTGTTGCACCTTGAAGCATTTGCTAAGTTTAGAGTTTTAGAGTTGTCTTGCTAGTTCTTTTCTTTTCTCTCAAAATTCCAAGAGAGTTCTTCCTTTCTTTTCATCTTCATCTTCATCCTCTCTTCATCTCATCATCATCTCTCAACCTTGAAACACCACCCCATAACCTTGAAACATCATCAAACCTCTCAAACACCACACCTCAAACACAACCTCACTTGAAACACAACTCCAACCTTCTCATCCTCCCTTGGCCGAAGCTATCTTGCCTCTTGGAGGAGCTCATCATCTTGTCTTCATTTTCAAAAGTTCAAAGATTTCATCTTCACTCTAGGTAGGGATTTGTTTTCAAACTTTGTTTTGCTCAAGAAAGTGTTTCTCTCTAGTTCCTCATGGATTCTTTTTGAACTTTCCTTTGTTTTTCCTTTTCTTTTCATTTCGGCCTCTAGGCCTTGTTATGAGCATGATAGCTTGATGATGAGAGTTTCTAGATGATGACATTGTGTTCATCTCAAAGAAACCTCTAAAGCTTGAGTTTTCCTTTCCTTATGACTTCATCTATATGATATCTAGCTCACATGGTTTTTCAACTTAAGAAAATTAATCTAAGGATTTCTAAAAGCCCAAGCCTACCCTTGTCAACCTTAAAGTTGGCCGGCACGTTCTAGAGATTTTTCTCTAGATAGGGGTTTTGGGTATTTAATAAAGAACTTGACTTAGTTTCACTTTCTTTCTCCTTTGTAAGACTTTCGGTTTTTGTGTTTGATCTTTGAGATATTGTATTGGGTTGTTATCTTGTTAAAGTCTTGAATGAGCTCTAGTTAACCATAAAATGAACCTTGCATCATGTTTACTTTATGCTTTGCATATCATGTTTACTTCCTTGCTATCACTAAGTATCAAGATAATAAGTGAACCTTGCATTATCATGTTTATATTTCAAGTTCTCACTTAATACCAAGATAATAATGAATTGCATTCATATTTACTTTGTGCCATCACTTTATTTTCTAATGGAACCTAAAATAGTGCATGAGCATGTTTATTTTTATGTCATCACTTTAATGAACCTAGAGCTCAAAGACTTGCCCATTGTTGTCTCTACAAAGGTCTAAAAATATTTATTTCTTGTGGTTCCCATTTCGGCCCTAAAGGGCTTTGTTGTTTCCAAGTGTTAAAAACTATGTTTTATAATTTATCTAAGCTTATGTGAGTATAAGGAATATGTAGACTAAGTTTTACGGATTTAGGACCTCTTGAGATAAAAATAATTTAGCCACTGCCCTCTTAAGTATTCCTATGATTTTAAAGGATGAAGGTGTTTATAAACAAGTTTTGAAAGTTCTAAAATAGTTCCAAGAGAAACTAGTAGCTTATGTGCCTTAGAAATTGTGTTCTATGCCTTTTATGGAGAAGTATATTTTCGGTTCTTCCTTGCTCTTTACTGCCACTGTATGTGCTGTTTTAATGATGATAATGTTCCTATGTTTGAGTAAAAATAATGTTAAAACTCATATGTGAAAGATAGGATAAGTTAGGAACTAGAAAAGAATTAAATTGAGAATTCTAGATCCTTTAATGTTTGAATTTTCTGGATTCTGTCCAGCAAGGTTTAGTAATGTTAATCATAGATTTAAATTAGTTTAAATGTGTAGGAATGACTCATAAATGGTTTAGGACTTGATCTTGATGCCTTAGGACTTGATCTTGATGCCTTAGGAGCAAACCGGACTTAGAAAGGGTCATTGTTGTGACTCTTAGGTACCCGTAAAGTTAGGATTATAAATTCTGCATCCTTGAGGTTTAGAGATGTTCTTGATCATAGTGTGAGGTGAGAAATACTTAGTTATTACCTCATAGGTATCCAAGAGATTAGGTTTGATGATTAATAACTTAGAATGTGAGCTAAGGACCTTAAGGGTCAATGCATAAGACATTAAAACATCTTGAGCTTTTATGATGCTTAATTTATGATATATGATGCATGAGTTTTGATAAGTGATATGTGCTATAACAAAGTTTTACATAATGATATGCTATGCCCTATAAGAAATGTTTGTGTATGTCCTATATGTTTTCATGGCATAAGTAAATTTGAGGAAATTCGGTCTACAGTCATCATGCTGCCGAATTTCCATCAAATTTGAGGAACTTAGAAAAAGGTCTTTTTGAAAATCATGAGAACTTAAATGTGACACAACACTGAGACGCCTTCTTGGGTGACACTGGTTTAGTCGAGCACCCCCAAGAAAACAAATCCGTGAGGGTATTGACATAGAGCTTGCCAAAGCGGACAATGCTACTGTGCACTAGTTGCCAGTAGAGCGTTTCAAAGAGGAAATGACCCTAAGAGAGGTGATCCTAAATTGGCCCCTAGCTCGTACTTTATATCGGGATTATGTTACGCTTATCATAGGATAAGTAAGAGCTAGTGACGACTAGTTAAGGTATGAGCTCATAACCTAGAGATGTTTTAGGGTGGCCCCATGAGATGAAAGTTAAAGTTTAAAATGTCACATGTGCTATACCTATCACCTTATGCCAATGTTATAATGTTTCTTAGTTATTCTATTGATTGGCTTACCTTTATGATGCATTCATGCCATTAGAATATTTCATGCTTAGTCATAAGACGCATTATAAAATATGACGGGCCTTGGATAAATAATACTTTAGACAACTAACTTAAAAGGAGTTTATATGCATGCACATCTTTTTAGAAATAAAACCCAAGGTTCCTGAGGATGTGACGATGTCACCTAGGTAGGGATAACCCTACTGAGAATTCTTTTAGAAAGATTCTCATTCCCTCTCTCTTTTCTTCCGTCATATCTTCAGATGGCGACATTCGTACTCTTCATCGACACCCCGGTATGGGAGCTGCACCATGACCCCAAGACTGGGTCATACCATTTTGAGGGTCAGCCCGTTAGAGTCTTCATGTTCATGGGACAACCCTTCGCACACCCAGTACGGAGTTACCGATTCACCCCGACTGCCCCATACCATCACAACAGTATTTTTGAGCGAGCTAGATCACGGGACGAGCAGATCCTCCGCATGCAGCCTGAGGGATCAGCGGTACGCGACTACCCAGAGTACGTTTCTCGCACCCAGTACTCAGAGATGGATCCATCCGAGGACCCGTCATCACACATGTACAGTTGGAGCTCCAGTCCCGCTCCCCCACCGATGAGAGCCGGGAGTGAGGAGACGGTGGTCCAGCCGAGGTTGGCACGTAGGCCATCCATGCGCCCTCACCGCGGTGGACATGCCCTGATGATGCGCTCGACTACTCCTGCCGAGATTCGTCAGTGGATCGACTTGACCCCACAGTACTCGGACCAGCAGGAATAGACATAGGAGGGGTAGTAGCTAATGCACACACGCCACGTAGTTGAGGACAAACCTTCTTTTGTATATGAGGTTGTCTACTCTAGGTGCACATGGGTATGGGTGTTGCTTTCATGATTTTCTTGTATTTGTTTTATGATTTCCCTGTATTTGTTCTTCAGTTGTATCCCGTTTCCCGATGTATCGAATAGTCCTGCCCCTTTGGGTAGGCACATTATATATATATATATATATATATATATATATATATATATATATATATATATATATATATATATATATATATATATATATATATATATATATATGTTTCAGTTGATGTTTCCATGATATGATGTGTTTCTTTACGCTTTGCCTATATGTTTCGTTATGCTTCCTTTTAAAGATTCGTGCATGGCTCTCACTTTGATTTTAATTCAAAAAAGAAAAATTTTACCCATATTTCTGCTAAGTATTTTCTAAGTAAAAGATGAGACCAAGAGGTAATATTCTAAAGATTAACCTAAGTACATAATAGTAGTCTTAGGTTAAGATTTAGGGTGTTACACTCGAAGGGTCAACTCAATGTTTGAAATTGGATTGTATATGTTGTGATTAATAGTAGAGATGAAAATCTCGTTTTCCGAACTTTCGGCTCAAAATGACCAAAATACCCCTATAGCGTTTTACACGGGTATCGTTGCAGTTTGAGCCTGGAATCTCTCCTGAGAGTTTGGAATGTTAATTATATGTGTTTGATGATAATTGTTTTGATTCGAGGGGTCCCGGGCAGTGTTTGTGTAAAATTACGATTTTGCCCCTAGAATAGTATTTTTGAGCCTAATGATGTGATTAAGCAAACCTAAGCAATATTAGGCTCTAATCGAAGATTAATTAATTTCGATAATTAATCTAGAGTCAAAATAATTTATTAAGGTTAATTAGAGCCTAAGATTGCCTAGATACACCTTAATATCTTTTTATAAATCAAGATTCCATGTCATGGAATCTTGAATAGTTTTTTCTCTTTCCAATTTCTTAAATTAAGGAATTATGTTTGTGCATAATCATATCATAAAATGAGTTTTGGTTTTGGTAATGAAGCAAGACCACTCCTAATCATGTTTCACCAATTCCTAATTACCCATTACCTCACCTAAACACTTACAAACTCCTAACCAAAAGCTTAATCAAAGAAACACCTAAACACATCACTAAATCACAATTAGATGAAACAAATCCCTCCCTCATGGCTTAATAGAACCGGCCACTCTCCCTCCTCCATATTCCTCACATGTTGAATTTAATAAAACACAAAGACCACACTTTGAGCCATCCTTGGACCATGCTTGAGACCATACTCCACTATACTTCAAACCATGCCTCACCATGCCTTCATGAAACAATCTCTCACCTCATGGAACATGAGGAAGTGCTATGGCTAGGCCCCTCCCATTTCACTCCTTCACATTTTATTTTTCTATAAATTCCAATTCCAAGAAACCTTGGTTCCATTTTGCACATTTGCTTGTTGTTGTCTTAAAAGGTTATCTTGTTTCCTTTCTTTTCTCTTAAAGAACTCTAAGAGCTTTTTTCCTCTCATCTTCTTCATCTTCTTCATCCCCCTCATAGAGCCATCCTCTTGCAAACATAAACCACCACAAGCCATCATCCAAACACCAAAGCTTCCTTTCTCAAACACAAGCTCACACAAAACACCTTTCCTTCCTTTTTCCTTGCTCTTGGCCTAATCATCATCACCATCTTGGAGAGAAATTTTTCTTCTCATATTTTCACAAGATCAAGCTCCTTTTTTCTTTCTAAGAGAAATACCACTTGGTAGGGGTTTTGTTTTCAAAAGCTTTTTCTTTTTATATTAATGTTTTGATATGAAAAGTGCTAGTTTTTCTTGGTTCAAATTTTTTCCTCTCATTTTGATTTTTGGTTATGGAACTTGGTTTGAAAGGAAAATCTTTAGCTTGATGATGAGGTTTCAAGATAATGGTCTTCTGGTTAACATTTGAGAAACCTCTAAAGCTTGAAACTTGTTCTTGATCTTGAAGTATTTTAGTTTTTCCTTTCTTTTTCTTTCCTTCATGGTTTCGGTTTCCTTTCCTTTTCTTGTTACAAGTTTGATAAAATTATGAGGTAGCTCACTAAAAGTTTTACTTAAGAATATATATCACTTGTTTTTCAAAAAGCTCAAAGCTTACCCTTGTCAACCTTAAAATTGGCCAGCACTTTCTAGAGTTTACTCTAGATAGGAGCTCTTGGGCATAAAATAAAGAATATGGTGTGGTTCTCTTTATACTTTGTTTCAAGAAATGTTGTTATCTATTTTGATCTCTTAGTCCATTTTCCTTTGAGCTTGATGATGATGTTCCAACCATGAGGTTCTTTGAAACCATGCTACAAAGAACTCTAAAGCTCCCTTTGTCTTGTCAGATAAGTGTTGAGTTGAGGTTATTATTGTTCCTTTAAAGTCTTGTATGAGCTCTAGTAAAATGAACTTGCATATCATGTCTACTTTTCCTTGTTATCACTAAAATCTCAAGAATAAAGAAATGAATTTGTATTCTCATGTTTATGTTTCAAGTCATCACTTAAATTCTAAAGATAATAATGAGCTTACATCTCATATTTATTTTCATGCTCTCACTTAACTTTTATAACGAAGAGTAAAATAACATGCATAGCATGTCTAAGTTTATGTCATCACCTAAAGAACCTAGAGCTCAAGGACTTGCCCTTTTTATCTCAAGTGAAGTTTGGAAAATGAAAGAATTTTATGAATGTCATTTTTGGTCATGTGATAAGGATGAGCTTAGCATAAGTTTCATCTAGTCACAAGGGCTAACAAACTATGTCTTAAGATTTTCTTAAGTATAGAAAGGCTCAAAGTGTGATTTTATGATTTAAATCTCACTTGAGAGTATTTTGAGATAGCTACTGCCCTTACTTATATTTTTGTGATTTTAATGAAATAAATTTTTTTCTAAAAGATTTTTGAGGTTTTAAAATGAATCCAAGAGAAAATTAGTAATTTATATGCACTTGAAATGTGATTTTATGTGATTTTATGAAGTATATGTTTCGGCCACTGCCTTGGACTTATGGCCACTGTATGATGCTATTTTAACAAGTTAGAATGTGTAAAAATCATGTTTGAGTAAAGAAAAAATGATTTGGTGAGAGTTAGGAACAAAAAGTAACTAGAAAGGATTAGAAATGAGAATTCTAGAGCACTTAGAAACTAGAATTCTAGATTCTGTTCCAGCATGATTAAACATAGTAAAAGTGGTTTATAATTAGTGTATATGTGTAGGAATCCCTCATAATTGGTTTAGAATTGATTATAGTACCTTAGGTGAAGACGGAACTTAGAAAAGGTTAAAGTTATGACTCCTAGACACCCGTAATTTGAAAAATTAGAATTCTGCTCTATGCTGTTTGGAGTTGTTTATAATCATAATAATCAGCAAGAATTGTTGGTCATGATCCCTTAGGTACATAAAAGACCTAATTCGGGTAATAGATTAATTAGATCGGCAGTTTAAGATCCGTAAGGGCTAATGCATAATATACTGTAAGATAGGAGAGGATTTTGAGAGTTAGTTTTTCAAGTGTAGGTTTAATTGTTTAATATGGTTTGTTATGCATAGCATTTTCACTAGCCGAGCCTGGTCCCTTATTCCGGCATTCTGGGAAGGAGCAGGTTTATTGCTTTATTAAAGTGCTGATGTCATGTGCATATGAATGTATAAACTTGAGAATTGAGTATTGTGTACATTGTGGCATGCTATGATGATTTGCATGATTTGATGAGCATGATATATTGAATGAAATGCCATGATGATATTTGAGAACATGTGTTTATGATGCATTCTTGCATAGCACATCGAGACGCATTTCTCCTGCTATGGTAAAGAGATAACAAAACCATGAGGGTACGGTAGATACAGTTTACCAAAGCGGACAAATTTACATGTGCACTGGATGCTAGTAGATGCGTTTCGAAGAAGGAGATAACCTTAACCCGTACTCTGAGAGTAGGGATATATTTGTGATAGGTGCTTTTTAAGTCCCCTAACTCGCACTCCGGGAATCAGGATTTATTTATACTTATCTGGGGTAAGTTGGAACTAGTGACGACTGTAACACCCTAATTTTTAACCCAATACTCTAGAACATATTAGGCTAATCATTAGGCTATTACTTCTTAGTCTCATCATTTTAATAAAATACTTAGCGGAAAATTACGGGTAAATTTTTTTTTTTTGAAAACAAAGCAAAGTGAGAGCCACGAGCTTAGCTAATCGAATAACAGAAATGTAAAGCACGCGCAACAACCATTATAAATCATAGAGTAAAGCATATAATCAAGAAACAATGATCAAGGCAAACAAAGAAACATTTCATTAATAATAGCATAGTTGAGGTACATAGCTAGTCATACCCTAAGAACGGGCAGAGCTTGTAATACAGCGGAAATAAAATACAACATAAAATAAGAAAGCAGAAGTAAACCGTCACTACCCAAGTGCACCTATGGTGGATAACCTCGAGACAAAAGAAGGTTTATCCACTCTACATGTGGGTGTGTGCACTAAGCCTCCCCTACGGTGTCAACTACTGGAACCCGGGAAACGGTAGAATGTAACCAATCCATGGACGCAGGGCAGCAGGAGTGGGTACTCATGAAGACTGAGCGTCAGCTCCTCGATAGGGGCATCTCTCGGCTCGCCTAGCTAGCGTCGGCTGTGTGACGGTCTCCTCACTCTCGTCGCGCACGAACTGAGGTGTGGGAGCGGAGCTCTCGCTATACATGTGCGTCGGCGGGTCCTCGGATGGGTCGTCCTCTGAGCTCGGGGTCTGAGGTACGTAGTCTTGGAAGTCTCGAGGCATCGAACCTCCAGTATAAGTCCGTAGAATCCTCTCGTCTCACGTCCAGGCACGCTTGAAAACCATCACGTCATCGTAGGGTGACATCGGGGAGAAACGGTAGCTCTGTACAGAGTATGCAAAGGGGCGTCCAATGAACATGAAGACTCGCACGGTACACTGCCCTTTAAAATGATATGACCCATGGTCCGGGTCATAGTGGACCTCCCAAGTAGGCGTGTCAATGAAAAGCATGAACGTCGCCATCGGTCTCTGAAGATGTGACGGGAGAAAGAAGAGAGAGGAGTGAGAATTCTTGCTAAAGAATCTCAGTAGGAGTCTCCTATCCTAGGGCTACATCATTCACATTCTCAAGAACCTTGGGTTTACTTACGAAATACTGATCATGCATTTAAGGTTCGATTTAGGGTTTTCCAAAACTAATTATCCAAGGTCCATTCCTTTTAGCATGCATCTAGATGTCATGAATGCAACATATCATATCATGGATGCATGTCAATACTTGAGCACATAAAACAACACATCAAAGCATATAAACATAAACCATGTGGCATAAGGGCATATATCTTTCAAGTGAATCATTCCTCAACATTCGTGACATCAATCATGGTACTTTAGCATAATAAGCCACCCTAAAAATAACTAGGTTATGAGCTCATACCTCAGCTAGTCGTCACTAGCTCTTGCTTATTATCTGAATAAGCGAAACATAAATAATAATATTCCCGACTCGCAAGTACGGGTAGGGGGCAGGGATCACCTCTCTTAGGATATACCCTTTTTGAAACCCTTTGCGGGCACTAGGCCACAACAATTTGTCCTCTTTGGTAGGCTGCATCTACTCATACCCTCACGGATTTGTCTCCCCTGGGGGTGCTCGGTCGAACCGGTGTCACCCAGGGTTTTCCATTCATATGGTACTTTTAAACATTTCTTTAACCCTTTAAGGTTTGATAGAAATTTGGCAGCATAACAGCTGTTAAACCGAATTTCCTTCAAACTGCCACAAGCTAAATCACATAACATGTTCTCATGAAACCTCATGCTATGATAAACTTTAACATTTTCATCAATCATTTTCTCATGCATCAAGCACATCTCATCACATCATTTCATCATATAACACATCATAGCTTTGACAACTTTCTTAGTGTCTTATGCATTGACCCTTAAGGTCCTCAACTCACATTCTAAGTTATAAATCATCAAACCTAATCTCTCGGGAACTTATAAGGTCTTAACTAAGTATTTCTCACCTCACACTATGGTCAAGAACATCTCTAAACCTCAAGGATGCATAATTCATAATCCTAACTTTACGGGTACCTAGGAGTCACAACAATGACCCTTTCTAAGTCCAGTTTGTTAGTAAGGCTTCAAGATCAAGTCCTAAACCATTTATGAGTCATTCCTACACACTTAAACTAATTTAAAACCATGATTATCATTACTAAACCTTTCTGGACAGAATCCAGAAAATTCAAATATTAAGGGATCTAAAACTCTCAAATTAATTCATTTCTAGTTTTTAACTTCTCTTATCTTTTTCATATGAGTTTTAACATTAATTATACTCAAACATAGGCATATTATCACCATTAAAACAGCTCATACAGTGGCAAATAATAGCAAGGCAGAACCGAAACAACCATTCTCCATAAAGGCATGAAACACAATTTCTAAAGCACACAAAATACTAGTTTCTCTTGGAACATTTTTAAAACTTTCAAAACTCATTTATAAACATTTTTAACATCTAAAATCATCAAGATGTTCATGAGGGCAGTAGCTAAATCAAACTTGTCTCAAGAGGTCCTAAATTCATAAAACTTAGTTCTATACATTCCTTAGTTTCATAAAAGCTTAGAAAAATTATGAAACATAGTTTTCAATACTTAGAAACATCAAAACCTCTTAGGGCCGAAATGTGAACCAAAGGAAACAAATATTTTTAGACCTTTGTTTGAGACAACAATGGGCAAGTCTTTGAGCTCTAGGTTCATTTAAGTGATGACATAAAAATAAACATGCTCATGCACTTGTTTTAGCTTGCATTAGAAAGTAAAGTGATAGCATAAAATAAACATGAGATGCAACTCATTATTATCTTGATATTAAGTGAGAACTTGAAATATAAACATGATAATACATAGCTTGAAACATAAACATGATAATGCAAGGTTCACTTTTTATCTTGATACTTAGTGATAGCAAGGAAAGTAAACATGATGTGCATAGCATAAAAGTAAACATGATGCAAGGTTCATTTTATGGTTAGCTAGAGCTCATCCAAGACTTTAACAAAATAACAACCCAACATATATATCTCATTACAAAGAGAGCTTTAGAGTTCTTGAACCAAGTTCTCAAAGGAACCATGAGGCTCTTGAACATCATCATCAAGCTCAAGATAAATAAACTTCCAAAACAAAACAAAATCTCAAGGATCAAAGTACCAAAACCGAAAACCTTACAAAGGAAAAGAAAATGAAACTAAGTCATGTTCTTTATTAAATACCGAAAACCCCTATCTAGAGAAAGATCTCTAGAACGTGACGACCAACTTTAAGGTTGACAAGGGTAGGCTTGGGCTTTTAGAAATCCTTAGATTAATTTTCTTAAGTTGAAAAACCATGTGAGCTAGATATCATATAGATGAAGTTATAAGAAAAGGAAAACTCAAGATTTAGAGGTTTCTTTGAGACGAACACAAGGTCATCATCTAGAAACTCTCATCATCAAGCTATCATGCTCATAATCATGGCCTCATGGCCAAAATGAAAGGAAAACAAAGAACCAAGGAAAAGTTTCAAAAGAAATCCAAGAGAAAGCTAGAGAAACTCATTTTTCAAGAAACAAAGTTTAGAAAAACACTCATACCTAGAGTGAAGATAAAAACTTGAACTCTTTGAAAAGGAAAACAAGATGATGAGCTCCTCCAAGAGGCAAGATAGCTTCAGCCTTGTGGAGAGGAAAAGAAAGGAAATGTGTTCTTGGTGAGTTTCTGTTTGAGAATGGAAGTTTAGGTGTTTGTATGATGATCTAAGGTGGTGGGGTGGTGTTTCAAAGTTATGAGATGATTATCTAATGAGAGGATGAAGAAGATGAAGATGAAAAGAAAGGAAGAACTCTCTTGAAACTTGAGAGAAAAAGAAAGCGTAGGAAACTAAAAGTGTGCAAATGAACTAAAGTGTTTGCATGTGTTTCTAGGCAAGGTATTTATAGAGAATGAAAACAAATAAAGGCTCAAAAGGGGAGGAGGGTGACCGTGTGGCTTTGGAGGGAAAAGGAAGAGAAAATATCTGTAACACTCTAATTTCTTTATTCAGAAAATAATTGAAGCTTTAGTAATAAGAATATCAAAATTCTGATGTACATAAAAATGATGAGAACAATGTAACGAACGTAAAAAAAAAAATGTGAATAGTATTTTGTGGGTCCCGTACGCTCGTCGGGACAGCCAAAACCCCAGAACTGGGCCCCAAAATTGAAAAATTATAGGATTAAGGTTAGAAATAGGTGGGTATAAAAATTTACACTTATAATTAATTTTCGGGTAATAGTTGATTACCCGAGTACACTGTTTCACCGGTTTAAGGAAATTTTGGTGTGTGATTTTTAACACCAAAAACTAATTAATCTCTACAATATAATGAAGTCTATCTCTTTGAATGCCAAATGAATGGCTAAGATTTCATCTCGCATGGAAGATCAAATCTTAGCCATTGAAATTAATTTCTTTAATGAAAAACAATTACACTTTATCATGCACCAATGAGATCATTCCTTATAAGATCAACTTGCACCACTTAACTTCATAATTATCATCTCTAAAGTTCGAACAGCAAGAGTGAAGAACCAGCACCTTCATGTTTGTTCACAAGAGACCTTGAACCCTTGAGTTTTCAATCTCAAAAATCCTAAGCCAAACCTTGACAAAATCAAAATCTTCCTTCACTAAACTTGTTCTACACATCAAACTCTACAATCCTAACCGATTAAAATATCAAAACACTCACCTTACTACCTCACACAGCACCAAGTTGGGAAGGTTTTGGCTGTGTTTCAAGAGCTTTAAAGTGAAGATAGGTCACTTAAGACATCTTTTGAAGTACAAAGCTCAAAAGCTTTCAAAGTAGGGCTTTCTTTGGCCTTTTTCTTTCAAAATTATTCTAATGATTTCTGATCAGTTTTATTTCGAAATTTCTGGTTTGATTTGATGATGATATGTTGATATTGATATATTAATTTTGGTGGAGTGTTTGGTGTTGTGGAAAAGATCTTTTTATCAAAAGAGTTTTTGAATTGGCTTGCTGGATTTTCGGATTTCACCAGGACAGGAATTGTTCATGAATTTTCTGGTTCAATTATAGTCATTTTTATGAGCTATAAAAATTATATGTTGAAGCTAACATTCTAGGCTAGTTCCATGAATTTTATGGAGTTGTGATTCCTAATGCCTTGAAAAATTCAAGAACCAAAGTTGTAACTATGCTGCCTGAAATTGTGAATCTGAAGCTACAAATGTTTCTAATTTTGTTACCATAGTAAATGATTTTATTTTCTTTTGAAATTTTTACAGAGTGTTGCAAACATATTGAAGTTTAACCATGATTTTTATTATAAAGCGATTCATTTAATTGCTATGGTTAAAAATTTGTGAATTATGGCCTTGAGCTGTGAATAAGTGGTCTCTGACCATCAAATTTGTATAATTTAGTTAGCAAGGTTTGAGGACTCCGATTGCTATGAAAATTTTACAGGGTCTTTTAGACACATTGAGGTGTCATGAGGAATTTTGTAACACCCTAAATCTTAACCTAATACTACTAGTATGTATTTGGGTAAATCCTTAGAATATTACCTCTTGGTTTCATCTTTTACTTTGAAAATACTTAGCCGAAATATGGGTAAAATTTTTCTTTTTTTTGAATTAAACCAAAGTGAGAGCCACGCATGATTCTTTGAACGAAAATTTATACAAGTCATATGCGCAAATCATAATGAAACACATAAATAACATGGATATATCAACTGAATATATATATAGATAATGTGCCTACCAAAAGGCAAGACTATTCGGTACATAGAAGAACGGAATACAACTGAAAAGCAAATACAAGGAAATCATAAAAGCAAGTATAAGGAAACCATGAAAGCAACACCCATACCCGTGTGCACCTAGAGTAGACAACCTTATATACAAAAGAAGGTTTGTCCTCAACTATGTGGCGTGTGTGCACTAGCTACTACCCATCCTATGCACCTACTCCTGTTGGTCCAAGTACTGAGGGGTAGAATCGATGCACTGGCGGATCTTGGCGGGAGTGGTCGTGCGGATCATCGGAGCATGTCCCACGGTGATGGCGCATGGATGGCCTACGAGCCAACCTCGGCTGAACCACTGTCTCCTCACTCCCGACTCTCATCGGTGGTGGAGTGGGGCTGGAGCTCCAATTGTACATGTGCAAGGGCGGGTCCTCTGATGGATCCATCTCCGAATACTGAGTCCGGGGCACGTACTTCGGGTAGTCACGTACGGCTGACGCCTAGGGCTACATGCGGAGGATCTGCTCATCGCGTGGTCTAGCTCGCTCGAAAATCATGTTCTGATGGTAGGGGGCAGTTCGGGTGAAGCGGTAGCTCCGTACTGGGTGTGCGAAGGGTCGTCCCATAAACATGAATACTCTGACTGTGCAGCGAGCCTCAAAATGGTATGACCCGAGTGCTAGGTCATGATTCAGCTCCCATGTCGGGGTGTCGATGAAGAGTATGAAAGTTACCATCTGAAGATATGACGGAAGAAAAGAGAGAGGGAATGAGAATCTTCTAAAAGAATTGTCAGTAGGGCAATCCCTAACTAAGTGATGTCATCACATCCTCAGGAACCTTGGGTTTTATTTCTAAAAAGGTGTGTATGCATATAAACTCCTTTTAAGTTAGTTTCCTAAAGCATTAGTTATCCAAGGTCCGTCATATTTTACAATGCGTCTTATGACTAAGCATGGATTATACTAAGACATGAATGCATCATAAGGATAAACTAATCACAAAAACGTTATAATAGTGGCATAAGTTGACAGGTATAAATCTCATAATAACTTTCTTGGTTTTTCATAGCATATGTGACATTTCAACTTTAACTTTATCTCATGGGGCCACCCTAAAACATCTCTAGGTTATGAGCTCATACCTTAACTAGTCGTCACTAGCTCTTACTTATCCTATGATAAGCGTAACATACATAATCCCGACTTAAAGTACGGGCTAGGGGGCAAATTAAGGATCACCTCTTAGGGTCATTTTCTCTTTGAAACGCTCTTCTAGCAACTAGTGCATAGTAGTATTATCCGCTTTGGCAAGCTTTGTGTCATTACCCTCATGGATTTGTTTTCTTGGGGGTGCTCAACTAAACCGGTGTCACCCAAGAAGGCGTCTCAGTGTTGTGTCACATTTAAGTTCTCATGATTTAAAAAAAAAAGACCTTTTTCTAAGTTCCTCAAATTTGATGGAAATTCGGCAGCATGACGGCTGTAGACCGAATTTCCTCAAATTTGCTTATACCATGAAAACATATAGGACATACAAACATTTCTTATGAGGTATAGCATATCATCATATAAAACTTCTTCATAGTATATACATCATCACGTTATCACGCATTCATATAAAACTTCTTCATAGCACACACATAATCACATAATCATTCTAATCATGTAAAAACTTCTTCATAGCATATACATCAAACTCATCATAGATAAAGCTCATGTATCATATATCATACTTACATAAATTAAGCATCATAAAAACTCAAGACTTTTTAATGTCTTATGCATTGACCCTTAAGGTCCTTCACTCACGTTCTAAGTTATTAATCATCAAACCTAGTCTCTTGGGTACCTTTGAGGTTATAACTAAGTATTTCTCACCTCACACTATGATCAAGAACATCTCTAAACCTTCAGGATGCAGAATTTATAATCCTAACTTTACGGGTTCCTAGGAGTCACAACAATAACCCTTTCTAAGTCTAGCTTGCTCCTAAGGCATCAAGATCAAGTCCTAAACTAATTATGAGTCATTCCTACACATTTAAACTAATTTAAAACCATGATTATCAAATCTAATCCTTGCTGGACAGAATCCAGAAAATTCAATAATTAAGGGATCTAAAACTCTCAAATTAATTCTTTTCTAGTCTCTAACCTATCCTATCTTTCACATATGAGTCTTAGCATTATTTTTACTCAAACATAAGCATATTATCATCATTAAAATAGCACATACAGTGGCAATAAATGGCAAGATAGAACCGAAATGTGCATCTCCATAAAAGGCATAGAACCCAATTTTTTAAGTACATAGAATACTAGTTTCTCTTGGAACCTTTTTAGAACTTTCAAAACTCATTTATAAACACTTTTATCCTTTAAAATCATAAAAATACTTGAGAAGGCAGTAGCTAAATCATTTTCATCTCAAGAGGTTCTAAATTCATAAAACTTAGTTCTACATATTCCTTATACTCATATAAGCTTAGAAAATTTATGAAACATATTTTTAACACTTGGAAAACTTAAAACCTCTTAGGGCCGAAATCTCAACTATGGAAAATAATTATTTTAGACCTTTGTTTGAGACAACAATGGGCAAGTCTTTGAGCTCTAGGTTCATTAAAGTGATGGCATAAAGATAAACATGCTTATGCAATTGTTTTAGCTTTTATTAGAAAGTAAAGTGAGAGCATAAAATAAATATGAGATGCATCATATTATTATCTTTGATATTTAGGTGAGAACTTGAAATGTAAACATGATAATGCATAGCTTGAAATATAAACATGATAATGCAAGTTTCTTTATTATCTTGGTACTTAGTGATAGCAAGGAAAAAAAACATGATGTGCAAGGCATAAAAGTAAACATGATGCAAGGTTCATATTATGGTTAGCTAGAGCTCATTCAAGACTTTAACAAGATAACAATCCAACACATATCTCATTACAAAGGGAGCTTTAGAGTTCTTGAACCAAGTTTTCAAAGGAACTATGAGGTTCTTGAACCTCATCATCAAGCTCAAAATAAATAAACTTTCAAAACAAAACAAAGTCTCATAGATCAAAGAACCAAAAGCAAAATATTGAAGCAATGGAATAAAGAAACCGAAATCATAATAGCAAGAAAAGTAAAGGTGTTCTTGAGTAAAAATCATTTTTTTTTTAGTTAGAAGATAAAGTTGAAACTTAAAGAAAGTAAAACTTCAAGCTCTAGAGTTTCCTTTGAGATGAACACATAGTCATCATCTAGGAGTCCTCATCATTGAGCTATCATGTTCTCATCAAGGCCTCATGGCCGAAATGCAAAAGAAAAGGAAAACAAAGGAAAGTTCAAAAGAATCCAAGAGAAAACTAGAGAAAAACACATTCTTGAGCAAAACAAGTTTGAAAGGAAAATCCCTACCAAGTGATGAAGATGAAAGCTTGAACTTGAAAAGGAAAATGAGAAGAGCAACTTCTCCTAAGGTGGTGTGATGGCTTCGGCCAAAGAGAAAGAAAAGGAAAGGAGATGTGTTTTGAGGAAGCTTGTGTTTGAGGTTTAGTGTTTAAGAGATTTGATGATGATCTAAGGTTATGATATGGTGGATTGAAGTGGTGAGGTGATAATGTGAAGAGAAGATGAAGATGAAGAGAAAGAACTCTTGGAACTTTGAGAGAAAAGAAAAGAACTAGCAAGATAACTCTAGAATTCTAAACTTAGCAAATGCTTCAAGGTGCAACTAAGCTATCACAAGCATCCTATTTATAGAAAAACAAAACCATGGGCTCACCAAGAGGAAGCCTTGGCCGTTGCAATGAGGGGAAGAGAGGAAGAGAAAAATATCTCTTACATGGTGTCATTCAAGCATGGTTTGAGGTATGGAGTTCATGACACAAAGCAAGACTTTAAGCATGGGTTTTTGAGTGAGCTTTCATTTTAATTTTGCAAGAAATTGTTCTTCTAGAAACTCAACATGGCTGAAACATTTTCAGCCACAAATAAAGGTGGGAAATGATTTATTTCAATTGGTTATTTACTTGGAAAATCAAGTGTGATGGAAAATATGACAAGGTATGGTGTATGTGACTTGAGGCATGGCTTTGGAGTGTTAGAAAATTGAACATGTGATGCATATGGAGGGGGGATGCTTGACAGACTGGCAGAGAGGGAGGGAGATTTGATCATCTAATTGGGTGCTAATGGTGGGTTTAAGTGTAGGTTAGCTTAGGTACAAGGTTAGGAGTAATTAAGCTTAAGTTTAGGTAACTAAGAATGAGGTTTAGGGGTTTTATGACAAGATTAGGAATGCTCATACATCATTAAAGAATTTTAAACATATTTATGAATAAACAATGTGTAACACAATTCCATGATTTAAGGAATTGGAGAGAGGAAACACTATTCAAGATTCCATGACTAGGAATCTTGAAATTAAAATAAGATTTCAAGGTGTAATCAAGCATTATTAGGTTCTAATCAACTTTAATAAATTATTTTGACCCTAGATTAATTATGAAAATTAATTAATCTTCGATTAGAGTCTAATATTGCTTAGGTTTGCTTAATCACGCGATTAAGCGTAAAAACACAAATCTAGGGGCAAAATTGTAATTTTACACTAATTTTGCCCGAGACCTCTATAATTAAAACTGAGGTCATAGAATACATAAAAACGCCTTTTAAAACCATCTAGAGAAGTTTTGGGTTCATCCGGCACTTGCAAACAGGTAAAACACTGCAGGGGCGTTTTGGTCATTTTGACCCGAAAACTCGAAAAACGAGATTTTCGATCCCGAAAAGGTACACAGGTCATCTAATCCCCTTTCAACATTAAGTTTGCCCTTCGAGTACTGTCGGATTGGCTTTCCTCAAATTCCGGGCCGAAAATGACCTCAGGGGCATTTTGGTCATTTTCACTCTTAACAGAAAATTCGAGGCGTTACATTACTCCCCTCCTTAAAAAGAATTTCGTCCTCGAAATTCGTTACCTTAGAAAAGCTTTGGATATTTTGACTTCATCTCTGACTCTAGTTCCCACGTATACTCTTCTGTCTTGCCTCGTCCCCACGCCACTTTCACCAAAGGAACATACTTGTTCCTTAACTGCTTGACTCCGTGATCCACTACTCTCGTAGGCGGTAGATTGAAAGTGAGGTCCTCCTTTAACTGTACGTGCTCTGGCTCTAAGACATGGCTAGGGTCGGACTCATATTTACGTAACTGAGAGACGTGAAAGACGTCATGAAGGTTTGACAGATTGGGTGGTAAGGCTATTTTGTAGGCTACAGATCCGATTCTCTGAAGAATTTCAAAAGGGCCGAGAAATCAGGGACTCAAATTTTTAACTTTCATGGCTCTCCCTGTAACACCCTAATTTTTAACCCAACTTTCTAGAACACATTAGGTTAAACATTAGGCTATTACTTCATAGTCTCATCCTTTTCTTAAAATACTAAAGGAAAATTACGAGTAAATTTTTTTTTTTTTAAAACACACAACAAAGTGAGAGCCACGTTCTTAGTCTAATCGAATAATAGGAATATAAAGCACGCTTAACACTCATAGAGAAACACAGAAATGGAAACATATAACAGCTGAGCATAAATCATCACAACAAGAGAAACGTTTCATTAATAACATAACTTAGAATACATAAGTAGTCATACCCTCATTGGGACGGGCAGAGCTTATAATACAACAGAAAGGAAGTACAATAGAAACAGAGAAACGTAAAGTAACATAAAGTAAACCATCACTACCCGAGTGCACCTATAGTGAATAACCTCAAAACAAAAGCAGGTTTATCCAGTCTACATGTGAGTGTGTGCACTAAGCCTCCCTAAAACATACGCTACTAGAACCCGGGGAATTGGAGTGTAACTGGTCCAAGAACACAAGGCGGCAGGAGTGGGCATACTTGTAGGCGGCGTGAGCTCCTCGTTAGGCGCCTCTCGGACGGATGTGTCAATGAAGACCACGAATGTCGCCATCAGTCTCACGAAGATGTGATGGAAGCGAGAAAAAGAAGAGAAAAGAGTGAGAATCTTACTAAAGAATCTCAAGAGGAATCTCCTATTCTAGGGTTACATCGTTCACATCCTCAGGAACCTTGGGTTTATTTATAAAAGGTGTTCATGCATATGAGATTCATTATTAGGGTTTATGAAACTATTTATCCAAGGTCCATTTCTTTTAGTATGCATCTTGATGTCATGAATGCAACATGTTTAAGCATGAATGTATGGCAATACTTGAGCACATAAATCAACAAATCACAACAATCTAGATTCATGCAAGTGGCATAAGGGCATATTACAACTCTTACTTTTCTCATACTTATGTGACTTAAAAGCATCATATCTCTTTTGTTCTTTTTCTCAAAAACCACCCTCTTAAAACATATCCACCTATTTCCAACCGATACACCGCTTGGCGATTTTTATCATAACCTCCTATCTCCGTCTCACCTAATCGCCTAGGAATGAGCTCAATCCTAACTAGTCGTCACTAGATTTAATATGGGGTAAAATGAGGGGGTAACATAAACATATTTCATTCTTTGAAACGTTCTACTGGCCTCGAGTGCTCAGCGAATTGTCCGCTTTGGTAAGGCTGCATCTGCACATACCCTCACGGATTTGCCTCCTCCTCACCGTAGTAGGAGAAGTACGTCTCAATGCTTGTCACATAAAAATATCCTGGGGGTGCTCGGCCGAACCAGTGTCACCCAGGGTTTTCAACTCATATGGTACTTTAAAACATTTTTCAACTCTTTTAGGTTTGATAGAAATTCGGCAGCATAACGGTTGTTAAACTGAATTTCCTTCAAACCAAAATTCATGCCACAAGCTAATCACACAACTTAACATCTCAATAATCATTTCCTCACGTATCATCAATAAAACATTTTAGGGTTCATGCATCATCAAGCGTATTCTTCTAATACATCATTCTCACATAGATAAACATCATAACATATATTTCAAACTCATCATTCTTACATAGATTATAGCATATATTCCAAACTCATCATAGCATATATTTTAAACACATCATACTCACATAGATAAAGCTCATGTATCATATATCATACTTGCATAAAATTAAGCATCATAAAAACTCAAGACTTCTTAATATCTTATGCATCGACCCTTAAGGTCCTTAACTCACAATCTAAGTTATAAATCATCAAAACCTAGTCTCTTGGGAACCTATGAGGTTATAACTAAGTATTTCTCACCTCACACTATGGTCAAGAACATCTCTAGACCTCAAGGATGCAGAATTTAAAATCCCAACTTTACGGGTACCTAGGAGTCACAACAATGACTCTTTCTAAGTCTAGTTTGTTCCTAAAGCATCAAGATTAAGCCCTAAACCAATTATGAGTCATTTCTACACATTTAAACTAATTTAGAACCATGATTATCATTTCTAAACCTTGCTGGACAGAATCCAGAAAATTCCATCATTAAGGGATCTAAAACTCTCAAATTAATTCTTTTCTAGTTCCTAACTTATCCTATCTTTCACATATGAGTCTTAACATTATTTTTACTCAAACATAAGCATCTTATCATTGTTAACACAGCTCATACAGTGGCCAAACATAGCAAGGCAGAACTGAAACAAACATCTCCATAAAAGACATGAAACACAATTTCTAAAGCACATACAATACTAGTTTCTCTTGGAACCTTTTTCAACTTTCAAAACTCATTTATGGACACTTTTATCACCTAAAATCATAAAAATACTTAAGAGGGTAATAGCTAAATCATTTTTATCTCAAGAGGTCCTAAATTCATAAAACTTAGTTCTACATATTTCTTATACTTACATAAGCTTAGAAAAATTATAAAACATAGTTTTCAATACTTGGAAACACCAAAGCCTCTTAGGGCCGAAATAGGGACCAAAAGCAATAAATATTTTTAGACCTTTGTTGAGACAACAATGGGCAAGTCTTTGAGCTCTAGGTTTATTAAAGTGATGACATAAAAATAAACATGCTCATGCACTTGTTTTAGTTTTTGCTAGAAAGTAAAGTGAGAGCATAAAATAAATATGTGATGCATTATATTATTATCTTTGATATTTAGGTGAGAACTTGAAACATAAACATGATAATGCATAGCTTGAAATATAAACATGATAATGCAAGCTCCTTTATTACCTTGGTACTTAGTGATAACAAAGAAAGTAAACATGATGTGCAAAGCATAAAATAAATATGGTATGCATTATATTATTATCTTTGATATTTAGGTGAGAACTTGAAATATAAACATGATAATGCAAGTTCCTTTATTACCTTGGTACTTAGTGATAGCAAAGAAAGTAAACATGATGTGCAAAGCATAAAATAAACATGATGCAAGGTTCATTTTAAGGTGATCTAAAGCTCATCCAAGACTTTAACAACATAATAACCCAACACATATCTCATTACAAAGAGAGCTTTAGAGTTCTTGAACCAAGTTCTCCAAGGAATTATGAGGTTCTTGAACATCATCATCAAGCTCAAAGAAAGCAAAACTTTTGAACAAATAAAACTTCAAAGATCAAAAAGGAAAATGGTAACCGAAATGTTAAAGAAAGGAACAAAGAAACCGAAATCATAATAGCAAGAAAAGTAAAGGTATTCTTGAGTAAAAATCATTTTTGAGTTAGAAAATAAAGTTGGAACTCAAAGAAAATAAAACCTCAAGCTCTAGAGTTTCCTTTGAGATGAACACATAGTCATTATCTAGGAGTCCTCATCATTGAGCTATCATGTACTCATCAAGGCCAAGAGGCCGAAAATACAAGAAAGGGAAACCAAAGAAAGTTTCAAAAAGAAAACCCAAGAGAAAGCTAGAAAGAACTCATTTTCAAGAAGACAAAGTTTAGAAAACACTCCTACCTAGAGTGAAGACAAAAAGCTTGGACTTGAAGATGAAAATGATACGGGCAACACCTCCTAGGATGGTGATGATGATTCGGCCTTGATGAAAGAAAAAGGAAGGAAATGTGTTCTTGCTGAGCTTGTGTTTGAGAATGGAAGTTTAGGTGTTTGTATGATGATCCAAGGTGGTGGGGTGGTGTTTCAAGGTTGTGTGATGATGTTTCAAAAGGAAAAAGAAGAAGATGAAGAAGAAGAATGCTCTTGAGATTTGAGAGAAAAAGGAAGAACTTAGAGAAAAACTAAAAACTAAACTTAGCAAATGAACAAAGTGTAGCAAAGGTTCATCTAGGCATGGTATTTATAGAGAAGAATAAGAGTGAATGAGTGGAGGAGAATGAATCCTCATGGAACATGAGGTGAGGCATGTGTGGAGGAGAATGAATCCTCATGGAACATGAGGTGAGAGAATTGCACTTTGATGACATGGCTTCAACCATAGTCTTTGGAGTGTGAAATAAAATTAAATTGTGATAAAATGGATGATGAATTTCGTGCAGGTCTGATGCAGCAAGGGAGGAGGGAGTTTTGGTCATGTAATAGTGTGTTAGTGATGTGTTTAGGGGTGTATTAGCTTAGGTGTAAGGTTAGGAGTCATTAAGCATAAGTTTAGGTGACTAAGAATGTGATTAGGAACCTTTATGACATGATTAAGGAGTACTCATACTTATTTAGGAGATTTTAAATTCATTTTATGAATAAAACAATGTAGACAAAATTCCATAATTTAAGGAATTGGAGAGAGAAAATACTATTCAAGATTCCATGACTAGAAATCTTGAATTTAAAATAAGATTTTAAGTTGTAATTAAGCACTTTTAGGTTCTAATCAACTTTAATAAATTATTTTGACTCAAGATTAATTATGGAAATTAATTAATCTTCGATTAGAGCCTAATATTGCTTAGGTTTGCTTAATCACGCGATTAAGCGTAAAAACACGAAACTAGGGGTAAAATCATAATTTTGCACTAATTTTGCCCGGGACCTCCATAATTAAAACTGAGGTCATAGAATACATAAAAATGCCTTTTAAAACCATCTACAGAAGTTTCGGGTTCATCCGACACTTACAAATAGGTAAAACACCGCAGGGGCGTTTTGGTCATTTTGACCCGAAAACTCGAAAAACGAGATTTTTGATTCCGGAAAGGTACACAGGTCATCTAATCCCCTTACAACATTGAGTTTGCCCTTCGAGTACTGCCAGATCGGATTTCCTCGAATTCTGGGCCGAAAATGACCTCAGGGGCATTTCGGTCATTTTCACTCTAGCAGAAAATCGGAGCGTTACACTCCCTATTCCTGTAGTGGGGGTGATTCTTAGAAATACATGTTCTCCTTCTTGGAACTCCAAGGGCTTATGCCTTTTGTCTGCGTAGCTTTTCTGTCTACTTTGAGCGGTTAGGATCCTATCCCTGATCCTTTTTATTTGTTCCGTCATTTCCCTCACTATATCAGGTCCTAAAACACTTTGTTCTCCGGGTTCGTACCAACACAAGGGCGATTGGCACTTCCTTCCATACAACGTTTCGTACGATGCCATATCGATACTCACGTGATAACTGTTGTTATACGCAAACTCGATCAATGGCATGTACTTATCCCAACTTCCTTTTTGGTCCAAAACACAGGCTCTCAACATATCCTCTAGAGTTTGAATGGTTCTCTCAGATTGGCCATCCGTTTGAGGATGGTAAGCTGTGCTCAAGCACAACTTCGAACCAAACGCCTTTTGAAAGGCTCCCCAAAAACGTGACGTGAATCGCGGATCCCGATCCGAGATTATCATTGATGGCACTCCATGTAGCCTTACTATCTCTTGGATGTAAAGCTGAGCCAATCTATCCAATGAGTACGTGACTCGAATAGGTAGAAAGTGGGCCGACTTGGTTAGTCGATCCACTATTACCCATACGGCATCATGGCCAGCTTGGGTCCTTGGCAATCCTGTCACGAAATCCATTGAAATACTCTCCCACTTCCACTCGGGGATTGACAGGGGTTGCAACATTCCAGAAGGTTTTTGGTGTTCGATCTTAACCTATTGACAGACCAAACACTTAGTCACCCAGGCGACCATATCCTTATTTAATTCGGGCTACCAAAACATCCTTTTCAAGTCTTGATACATCTTGGTAGTACCAGGATGAATGGCAAAGTGACTCTTATGAGCCTCCTCCAAGATCTTCTCTCGAAGGTCGCCATCTTGTGGCACACAGATTCGCCCCTAAAACCTCCACAACCAGTCGGGGCCTTGCTCAAAACCCTTGAATTTACCAGCCTTAACTACCTCTACTGTCTCCATAAAGTCCTCATTTTCTCTTTGGGCAAACATGATCCTTTGCTTAAACCCACTAGTCACCGTGAGATGACTCATCACAATGCCATTCTCTGTTATTGACATCCCCAGATTCATATCTCTAAACTGCTCTATTAACCCAACTTCATTAACCATCATACTCGACAGACATAATGAGTTTCAGCTCAAGGCGTCGGCGACTACATTAGCCTTGCCGGGGTGGTAACTTAAGCCGAAATTGTAATCTTTGAGGAATTCCATCCATCTCCTCTGCCTCATATTTAACTCCTTTTGATCAAAGAGATGCTTGAGACTCTTATGATCGGAGAAAACTTCAAACCTTACATCATACAAATGGTGTCTCCACATCTTAAGGGTGAACACGATGGCTGCTAACTCTAGGTCGTGGGTGGGGTAGGTTACCTCATGAGGCTTGAGTTGTCTGGATGCATAGGCTACCACTTGCCTATTCTGCATCAACACACAACCTAAACCCTTACCAGAAGCATCGTAATATACCTCGAAGGGTACATTGGGGTCAGGTAAAACCAAAACCGGGGTTGAGGTGAGCTTTTCCTTAAGCTCTAGGAAACTCTTTTCACATTCGGGGCTCCACTCAAACGGGGCATTCTTCCTAGTGAGCTTGGTTAAGGGTAGGGCTAACTGGGAAAATCCTTTAATAAACCTACGGTAATATCCAGCTAAACCCAAAAAGCTTCTAATCTCAGTTACAGAGGTTGGTCTTTCCCTATTCATCACAGCTTCTATCTTACTTGGGTTGACAGCTATGCCACCTTTTGACACAACATGTCCTAAGAACTTTACCTCTTCTAACCAAAATTCACACTTAGAAAGCTTCGCATATAACTTCTTCTCTTTTAGTACCTCTAAAACCATCCTCAAATGACGCTGATGCTCCTCGTGGGTCTTCGAATAGATGAGAATATCATCTATGAACACAACCACGAATTGATCTAAATAGGGTCGAAAGATCCTATTCATGTAGTCCATAAAAACTGTGGGAGCATTCGTCAATCCGAATGACATCACATTGAACTCAAAGTGTCCGTACCGAGTTCGAAAGGCGGTTTTAGGAATGTCTGAATCTCTAACCCTAATATGATGATAACCAGACCTCAAATCGATCTTAGAAAATACTACAGCTTCTTTCAACTGGTCCATAAGATCATCAATCCTAGGTAATGGGTACTTATTCTTTATGGTCACTTGGTTTAACTACCTATAATCTATACACATTCTCATACTTCCGTCATTCTTTTTCACAAATAAGACCGGAGCGCCTTAAGGTGAAGTACTCGACCTTATAAAACTTTTCTCCAACAGCTCCTCCAACTGAGTTTTTAGTTCTGCTAGCTCCAAGGGTGACATCCTATACGGGGCTATAGAGATTGGTCCTGTTCCAGGAACCAACTCTATGGAGAATTCAACTTCTCTCTCGGGTATTTCGTCCAGAAATACCTCTGGATAGTCTCTTACCACAGGTATCTCACCTAGGTTCTGGTCAAAGTCTACATCGCAGGCAGCTAGGAGAACATATCCCATAGTTTTCTCCCTACTACAGAAGACCTCTACGGAGTTTAGGTACAACCTAATGGGTTGAGTGATGTTTTTGGGAGGAGAAGGGAAAACTATGGTTTGGGCTCCACATTCTAACAACACACGGTTGGTGTGAAGCCAATCCATGCCTAAGAGAATGCCTATGTCTTTCAAGGGTAAACAAATTAAATCTATGATAAAAGACCTATCTTCTACAACAAGGTGACAATTTAAACAACAATGGCAAGTATTAACAGGGCAATTTGTAGGAGTAGAAACAATAAGATCAAAGGGAAGTTTAGAGACTCTTAGATTTAAGGACTCGACACTAGCAAGTGAAATAAAAGAATGAGTAGCACTAGAGTTATATAGTACAGTTAAGGGTTTACTGTTTACTTCGCACATACCTTCAATGAGATCATTGGACTTCTTGGTGTCTTCCGCATTAAGGGTAAAGACTCTTCCCCGGTGTTGTGGTCGGGGGTCCTGGTTTGGTGTCCCTTTGCTGGCGTAGTCCTTTGCATAGTAGCCAGGCTTGCCACACTTGAAGCACACGTTCTGACCGGCTAAGCATGGGCGATTCCCGTGATTCTTCCCGCATTGTGGGTAATCGGGAGTCGACATAGATCCAGAAGAGGCGGCGGGGGTTCCTTGATACGCTTTGTTTTTGGTCCTGCTGGCACTTCCTTGGTGGTTGTTGCCATTTCGCGATCCTCCAGACCCTCCTTGGTGATTGTTGTTACTCCTTTGGCCATTGTATCTGAGTGGCGACCTTTGGTTTTGTTTGAAAGGTGGGTTGTTGGGATTCCTTTGCTGTTAGTGCTGATGTTGTGACTTGAAAAGGTTGTTGTTGTAGGGGGCGTAGTGGCTCCTTGACTGGTTCTGATATTGAGGCTTGAACCTCGAGGCTTGTGGTCCTAACCCCTTGGCCCAGTGTTGGGAAATCTCTGATCTCCATGTGGGCAACGACATTTGTTGACCAGTGTTGGGAAATCTCTGATCTCCATGTGGGCAATGGCGAAGTTCAACTCTGCTTTGAGGCCTGCCTCATACTTTACGCATTTCCATACTTCGTCGGGGTTCCCTTGGAAAACTCGTGAAAACTTGATGAGTTCCTCGAATTTGGCGGTGTATTGAGCTACAGTAGACCCTCCTTGGGTCAACTGCATGAACTCGATGTCCTTCGCGTTTCTTACGGACTCCGGGAAATACTTCTCGTAAAAGTAAGTCTTGAACAGCTCCCAATCAATGAAGGTTCCAGCAGCTTCCAACAGTCTTCGGGTGCCAACCCACCAGAACTCAGCGTCGGATTTCAGCATGAAGACAGCAAAAGTAACCTTCTGCTCCTCCGAGCAGGCAACCACGGAGTAAATTTTCTGCATATCCTTAATCCATTCGTCAGCTTTGTCGGGGTCCAGGGCCCTTCTGAACACTGGTGGGTTCGCCTTGTGAAACTCACTGAAGCGGGCTTGCTCGACCACCTCAGCAGCAGGGGGAGTAGGAGCAGTAGGCTCTTGTTGATTCATACGGTCAAACATCCGCTCCATGGCTTGCGCCATACGATGGACAGCAGCAGCAGTCGCATTATCTTGGTTATCTTCGGTCGTAGCTCTAGGCTGTCGTCGCGGTGGCATTGGTTCCTAAACACATCAGATAGCAAAACACTGAGTTGATCAGGCTCAACATTTCATGTGAAATGAGCTAGTTACCATGGCACATGCAACAACAGAGGTCATGTATGCCTATCTTATAGCTTATCTCTAGCAAGCTTAACACATGACATAACTATCGTTTTATGCTTATAAAGGATAATCAGTCCAATCCTCAGGCTCCATGAGAATCGAACCGCTCTGATACCATAATGTAACACCCTAAATCTTAACCTAATACTACTAGTATGTATTTAGGTTAATACTTAGAATATTACCTCTTGGTTTCATCTTTTACTTTGAAAATACTTAGCGGAAATATGGGTAAAATTTTTCTTTTTTTTGAATTAAACCAAAGTGAGAGCCACGCATGATTCTTTGAACGGGAATTCATACAAGTCATATGAGCAAATCATAATGAAACACATAAATAACATGGATACATCAACTGAATATATATATAGATAATGTGTCTACTAAAAGGCAGGACTATTTAGTACATAGAAGAACAGAATACAACTGAAAGTAAATACAAGGGAAGCAAATACAAGGAAATCATAAAACCAAGTACAAGGAAACCATGAAAGCAACACCAATACCCGTGTGCACCTAGAGTAGACAACCTCATATACAAAATAAGGTTTGTCCTCAACTATGTGGCGTGTGTGCACTAGCTACTACCCATCCTATGCACCTACTCCTGTTGGTCCGAGTACTGAAGGGTAGAATCGATCCACTAGCAGATCTCGGCGGGAGTGGTCGTGCGGATCATCAGAGCGTGTCCATCGTGGCGAGGGCGCATGGATGGCCTATGAGCTAACCTCGGCTGAACCACCGTCTCCTCACTCCCGGCTCTCATCGGTGGGGGAGTGGGTGGCTCAGCTGTACATGTGCGAGGGCGGGTCCTCTGATGGATCCGTCTCCAAATACTGAGTCCAGGGCACATACTCCGGGTAGTCACGTATAGCTGATGCCTAGGGCTGCATGCAGAGGATCTGCTCGTTGCGTGGTCTAGCTCGCTCGAAAATCATGTTATGATGGTAGGGGGCAGTCGGGGTGAAGTGGTAGCTCTGTACTGGGTGTGCGAAGGGTCGTCCCATAAACATGAATACTCTAACTGTGCAGCGACCCTCAAAATGGTATGACCCGAGTGCTGGGTCATGGTGCAGCTCCCACGTCGGGGTGTCGATGAAGAGTACGAAAGTCGCCATCTGAAGATATAACGGAAGAAAAGAGAGAGGGAATGAGAATCTTCTAAAAGAATTCTCAGTAGGGCAATCCCTAACTAAGTGACGTCATCACATCCTCAGGAACTTTGGGTTTTATTTCTAAAAAGGTGTGTATGCATATAAACTCCTTTTAAGTTAGTTTCCTAAAGCATTAGTTATCCAAGGTCCGTTATATTTTACAATGCATCTTATGACTAAGCATGGATTATACTAAGACATAAATGCATCATAAGGATAAACTAATCACAAAAACGTTATAATAGTGGCATAAGTTGACAGGTATAAATCTCATAATAACTTTCTTGGTTTTTCATAGCATATGTGACATTTCAACTTTAACTTTATCTCATGGGGCCACCCTAAAACATCTCTAGGTTATGAGCTCATACCTTAACTAGTCGTCACTAGCTCTTACTTATCCTATGATAAGTGTAACCTACATAATCCCGACTTAAAGTACGGGCTAGGGGGCAAATTAAGGATCACCTCTTATGGTCATTTCCTCTTTGAAACGCTCTTCTAGCAACTAGTGCATAGTAGTATTGTTCGCTTTGGCAAGCTCTGTGTCAATACCCTCACAGATTTGTTTTCTTGGGGGTGCTCGACTAAACCGATATCACTCAAGAAGGCGTCCTAGGCATGTTGAGTTAAATATTAGGATGTTACATGAGTAAAATTTGAAATAATATTGTTTTAGAGTGTTTAGAAGTATAAGTTTAACTTCTAAAAGTGGTAGTAATTAGTATTAGTGCCTTAAGAAAAACCGAAACTTAAAAAGGGTCAAAGTTGTGACTTCTAGACACCCGTATTTGTGAAATATAAATTCTGCCCTTGCTGCCCAAGGCTGTTTGGAATTGATCTTGAGCATAAAAATTAGTGAAAATTATTAGTAATGATCCCTTAAGTGCATAAAAGACCTAATTTGGATGCTAGATTAATTAGATCGTAAGTTTAAGACCTGTAAGGATCGAAAGCATAAAATACTATAAGATAGGAGAGGAATTTGAGAGTTAGTATTTCAAGTGTATGTCTATTTGTTTATTAATATGGTTTGTTAAGCATAGCATTTGTACTAGCTGAGCCCGGTCCTTTATTCCGGCATTCTGTGTAGGAGCATGTTTATTGCTTTGCTAAAGTACTGAGGTTATGTGCATATGAATGTATAAACTTGAGATTTGAGTATTGTGTGCATTGTGGCATGCTATGATGATTTGCATGATTTAATGAGGATGAAATATTGAATGAAATGCCATGATGATATTTGAGAACATGTGTTTATGTTGCATTCTTGCATAGCATACCGAGACGCATTTCTCCTGCTACGGTGAGGAGATAACAAAACCATGAGGGTATGGTAGATGCAGCCTGCCAAAGCAGACAAATTTACTATGCATTGGGTGCCAATAGATGTGTTTTGAAGAAGGAGACAACCTTAACCTGCACTCTAGGAGTCAGGATATATTTGTGATAGGTGTTCCTTAAGCCCCCTAATCCCCACTCCAGGAGTCGGGATTTATTTATACTTATCCGGGATAAGTTGGAAACTAGTGGCAACTAGTTAGGTATGAGCTCATAACCTATATGTTTTTAGGGTGGCCCCAAGAAAGAGAACTAGTGATGCAAGTAATGACACAAACAGAATGCATTCATATGAAAGTTATGATCCCTCTTGATATTATACATGAACATGTTTCTTTATGATTGCATAGTTCCTACCATACATTCATGCTATGATCTGCTGCATTCATGACATTAAGATTCATCTTAAAATGAATGGGCTTTGGATAATTATGTTTAAAAACCTAATAAGGAACTTTATGCATGCTCACCATTTTATTAATAAACCCAAGGTCCTTGGGGACGTAGACGATGACACTAGGATAGGAGATTTTTCCCCTACTGAGATTCTTTATCAAGATTCTCACCCCCTTTAACTTTTTCTTTCTGCTACGTTTTCAGAGGCTGATGGTGTCGTTTGTGATTTTTGTTGACACTCCAGTCTAGGAGGTGCACTATGTCCCGAACCACCGTTCCTACCACTTCGAGGGTTGATGCGTCATGCATATTTTTTGCGTACATAGGACGTCCTTTTGCATACCTGGTGTAACATCCCCAAATTTATAACTAACATAAATATTAATTAGCGATAGCAAAAACCAAGAGAATCTGGACAAATGTTATGAAACACAACAAATAGACTACTTAAGTATGTCTAGAGAAAAATGCAAAGAATTACGAAAATACCATCACTTAGTGGAAATTATGAAAATGCCCTTGCTATGTAAAGGAAATTACCAAACTACCCTTGCCTTATTAAATGACGAAGATACCCTTACTCTATGAATTGAATTACAAGAATACCACTATCATTGTCTAATTACAAAAATATCCTTGTCTTAGTTAAAGAAATTACTACAATGCCATTTGCACAAATCTCTAGACTTGTCTTTAGACAAGAATGAATCTAAGCCATTGGATTAAGATGATAACACAATAATTTAACCACATACATCATACACATTTCTGAATCACATACATGCACTAAAGGTTAGAAAATCTCCACTAACATCTTTGCACAAAACATGGAGCATTTTCATCCAACATATTTTCATAAAACATGGAAACATGTTTGCACAAAACAAGGAGCATTTTCATCCCAAAATTCAGCCAACATGTTTCCATAAATCATGCTCCAAGTGCTTTCCTTCTTCTGTTTTTTTCTCTAATCTTTCCACTATAAATACTCCTCAAACTCTCTTTAATTCAGAAACTCCCTAAGTGTTCTTTCTTTCTTATTCTATCATTTCTTCAAAGACTTCTCTTGATCCTCTAAACTTCATCCAAACACTTAAATCCTAAGTTCAAACTTTCACTAGCCCTCACAAGAGTTACAATCTTTAACTCTAGTGAGAAATATTTTCTTAAGCACTCAAGTTCTAGAGCCAAGATTCAAGGAGGGTCATCCACTCCAAAGACTTTTGTTCAAAGCTTAAGGAAGAAGAGAATGACCCTTTTTAGACTCTACACAAGAGGTAGGAGTTTCTTCTTTATTTGTTCAAGTATTGTTGGCTTCTAACTTTGCTCATGGATAGAATGCCTCAAACTTGAGTTATTGTCAAAAGTTTTGAATAATTATATTTTTAGAAAACACAACCTGTTCTATTCTGCTATGAGTACTTTTATGATGTTATCAAACTCAAATATAACTTAAAAGATTGTATGTGAAACTTGAGTTAATAAAGATAACTTAAGACATGAACATGGCAGGTGCTGGAATTTCTAGTTATTTCTGGCAGTAGTTACTTCGAAAATTAGTGTTCATAAAATATGAAGGATCTCGAAATTAAAATATTTTTATTATAAACTAGACTCATTGTAGAACACTCTCCAAAAAGAATCACCTAAAATGGAGTTTCCTAGCCCAAGATATAAATTTTTAAAGTAGAGCCTAAGACTGCAACTCTTAATCTGACCTTGTAGTAGTAAAATAGGTGTAACTCACTGTAGAAAAATGCAAATGGACTGATTTCAACTTTGTGGAAAAGCTAACACATCTAAAAACACACTTATGTATGCTATGCATAAATTTTTACACCACGAAAATATATAATGAGAGATATATGTTCGGGACAGTGTGCTGAGAAAGTCTTGAAGGTAGCGTGATACTGTGAGAGTGCAATTTGGAAAGGTTCTGGCTAAGGAAAGACTTGGTATTTAAGCGTGTCCATTGTGACCCACCTCTCTTTCCTGGGAATCCTACTATGCACAATTTACAGTTGATTTACACTAATCTAAGATGTTAGTGCTACAAATTTTATTCTAAAAGATGTCAGAACTCTAAATAAAAGATTCAAGTCTTGTAAAGAGATAATTTTAAGGATTTAAGTAGAATAATAATAATCTTCAGGAGATATATATAAAAGTCATAATAAAAATATTTAAAGAACCTCTAAAAATATCTTAAAGGGTATTAACGTATTAATGGAAATACTAAGAGTACAAAGAAGACTAAGAGAAAAAGATAATACTAAGATATCCATAACCTATTAGAAACACTAGAGACCTAACTTGATAACTTAGGTTGCTTAATATGAATTATCTATGAGAATGTTTACTATGAGAGTTACATGATATTGTCTATGTTACATGAAGTGATATATAGAAATGTGAATGTATTGATGAGATATGAAATGATAATGATAAAATGATTGACTGTGCCATGATTTATTAATGTGAATACATTCATGTTTCAAATGAAATAATAAATAGACCAACTTATTGCTTAATCCTCTTTGAGGATTAAGGTATTGATGATTTCACTCAGTGAGAATAAAAGTAAAACCTGAAAAAGTAGCAATGATAGTCTGGAAAAGTGGACTTGAGCTAAACTCACGGCTTAACCCCCTAAACCGTTGAGATCATGGCAATGGAAAGAAAACCAAAAGGTTGTGGCGACGGCCACCGTATGAGCTCATTACCCTTTTAGGGTGGTCTAAGGCATTGATGCATTCATCCCGTGAGTAATTAAGAAATATGTTGATGAAATAAATGAAAGATGATGATCACTAAACAAGTGAATGTTGAGGATGAGTAATCATGAAATGCATGCAGCTCCTAAATGATTATTGCTTATTAGTGGTTTTCATGATATGCTTATATGTATGCTTGATGAAATACTGAATGGATATTTCTGCTAATGTTCAAGATTAGTTTAAAAGTAACTGCACTTCGGCTAATCACGTTTGTGAAAGTTTGATAATTGAATCCTTACCTGTTCACATTTTTATAATAAACCCGAAGTGACTGGGACGACAACGATGACACTTTTAGTACAAGTAGGAACTCCTACTGAGAAATCATGTATTTCTCACTCCTATGTTTATTTTCCGTTGTCGTTACCAGAGACAGACGTGTCCACCTAAAGCAACGAAGCTGTAGCTGAGGAAGGAGGTAGCGCGTGAAGATTTCAAACCTTTCAAGTAGGAGCATTCCGAGCTTTAGTTACATTATAGTTTGTGAGAAACAATTAGTAATAGTAGAACTTATATTGTTATTTGTAATAACTTATCAGTATGATATATGCCCTGTTGTGACTTATGTATTAAGTGATTATATTCCAGTTTATGTGGTAATAGTTCTATACTTAGCCTCTTATTTTGCTTATTTAATTAAGTGCGCAATGTAACTTGATTATTATCTATAAAAGTGCTATGTATTTTACTTCTCGTTACAGGCTTAAGTTTTCAAAAAATTAATTTATTTAAAGAAAAAAAAACTTCCACTATTTTTCTAAGTTAATTTCAAAAGAAAATAAATACAAGGCATAAGTGACAACTAATCGAATCCAAATGTGAACTTAAGCACAATGGGGTTCTATTAGGGTGTTACACCTGGTGTCTAGCTTCAGATTCACTCCCACTTCTCCTTACGACAACGATATGATCTTTGAGCACACCTGCCCTCGCAATGAGCAGACTCGTCGTGCTTGCCCGATTGCCTTGGCAGTTTGCGACTACCTCGATTATGTTCCCTGCTCGAGGTGATCAGAGACCGATCCGTCCGAGGATTCCTCCACTCACATCTATTCGAAGGGTTCTGCCCCGACGATACCCATGGATGTCGGCAAAGGCAACGAGGACACACTGACCCAGCTCCGCTAGCTTGGCGACCGAAGATGCATCCACGCCATGGAGGCCATGTCCATCCCCCGTTCCGTATGCACACACCCAAGGAGCTTGCGTAGTTCATTGGGTACATACCCCCATCCCTGGAGGATCAGCACTGCCAGTAGATTCCGAGAGAGGACCTATTTAAGTACCCGAGCTGTCATGAGGATCCCCTTTTCATGTAGTATCTTTTGCTAAGGGTATCTTAGTTTAGCACTCATAGGACTAGTGTGAGGGAGCTGTAGCTGGCTTTGATTTTGATGTTTCATGTACTTTCTATTTCCATGTACTTTCCTGCTTTCTATGTATTCACTGTTTTCCTATTATTTCTTTATTTTATTTCCATGTATTGAAAGCTCAGCCCATTATATAAGGGTGTGACTTTGTTTCCGTTGTATTATTAATTATGTTATTTAATGAAGTTGCTTATTCTGTTTATGGTATTTGTGTTTAAATGCTCGATTTATGTTAGTGTACGCGGCTCATATTTTGTTTTAAGTTTCAAAAAAAAAAATTTACCCTATTTTCTGCTAAGTATTTTGATTAAAAGATGAAACAAAAGAGTAATAAATAATAATTAACTGTAATACGTCCTAAGCGTGTTGAGTTAAATATTAGGGTGTTACAGTCTTCATCTTTGATTGCTGGACAATATGTTTTATATTTTTGGTTGGCTACATAGTTATAATTTTGATTGTTGTTATATCCGATATACCTTGTCAACGTCTCTTATTTTATTTGTTTATGAGAAACTTAATTCAATTTTGGCTCACAATAGAAAAAAGTTTCAGGAAAGGATCATTTAATGATTACTTTCTGAAGGTTTTAAAAAGAAAGATTCTTCAAGGTTCTGAACTATGAAGAAACCTTTTTCATTTATCTCCAAAAGATTTTTCCAAAATTTGGTTTGTCATTATTAGAAAGGGAAAGAATGTTAGCTCCAGAATACTTAAAAAGACTCTCATAGCTTATGTTTAAAGTAACAATAAAACATATTTTGAAAAATTATTTTGAAGAAATGACTAATGGTTTACATGAGTTTCTCAAGTCTTAAACAGGAACTTTCTCATGATATTATGTAGTTAACTTCTTGAAATATTAATCATATTATAATCATTTAACACGATATAAAACTCATTCAAAGAGTTTACAATTTTTCAAAGTATGTAAATAGCTCAAAAAGTAAGTTAATGTGTCTAAGATACATGAAAAAATGACTAATAAATGAGTGGTTGTTATTGAACAAATCAAATGTATCTTTTTCACTTGAAAAAGATGCATCCTAGGTGAAAACTTTGTGAGTTGAGAAGTTCAAAAAGCATCTATGACAATGGATGCTCGTTCTAAAGCACATGCATAAGAACAAAGAACAAATCGCTATTGTACTATGACAACTGTCATTCTCACAACTCAGCCTACAACTTCTAGAAGAACAAATCACTTGATGCACAAGAAATGATCAACATGTATATGATGGTGATCAAATCAAGGACAAATGATCACATTCAAAATTTCAAGTCTAAAAGCGTAATTCCTTCAAGCTGAAGTAGAACTTTTTGTGAATTGAAAAAGTGAACACTGCATTCTACTTTCTAAAATCAGTTCTTCACTTTGCTCTAGTTTTTCAAGTCCAAAACCTTCTTTCTAGGAATCATTTGCTAACATTCTCCTATGAGAATATAGAAAGAAGTCTCGCAAGTGTTTCCTTACCTCTGATACACATCTTAGGAAACTTAAGTGAATTTTAAGGGATATATCAAAACCTTTAAACTTTTTTGTACCTTGATCCATTAGTGATCAGTTGCTGTTGATAGCTTGAAGAGGCTATTTAAAGAATACTTGAGAATAAAGGTCAAGTGTACTAACTGCTCATTGTTGATAGCTTGAGAAAACTAGAGAAAGATTATCTTCTTGAGCTCTTGTACAAGGAAAGTGATTTTAGTAGAATTCCTAAAAAGTTTTGTTGGGGACTGGATGTAGGCAAGCCTAGTCAAACCAGTATATTTCTTGTGTGATTCTCTTCATAATTTATCTCATATAACCTGCTTTGTGTGTTGTTATTTTTTCTGTATGTAAATTTATAATTATAATTTATCACTTTTTGAACACTTATTTTTTGTACACTTCAGAAATTCACTTTTTGTATTTTTCTAACTAGAATTTTCACTGCATTCAAGTTTTCAACTTAATAGAATTTGTTTAAAAGTTTTAGAAAATGAAAAGATTTTGAGTGTATGATTCAACCCCCAATTCTTGTCCACTCTTTACCTTACTTGCATATACCATTTATCACGCTTCTGAACATGTGTCTTAAGACATATGCATCAAAAGGTATTTTCACCTTAGGTACCTACATTTTTTTAGGTCCTTTTGGGTTAGTAACATCTTTTAGGTTATTACTTTCCTTTTTCTTACCCTTTCTGAGTAGAGGGTATATTTCAGGAAGATAACCTTTTTTTTACAACCAAAACACATACATTATTTTTTTATGATGTCCCTATACCTTTCTCACCCATCATATTCTTATACACAATGATACATTTTTCAAAGTATGGTTTGTCATCTCTGAGCATCATGTCTAGATACTTAGATGCACATACCAACTTCTTTAAATCGAATTTGAGAAAAGTTGTAGTTCTTTGAAATTTAGAGACCTCTTCAAGGGCTTTTTGAACTTTCTTAGAAGCTTCAATCATTAAGGCATTTGCTTTAACCTTTAGAGGGTTATTTTCTTTAAAAAGCTTATCTTTTTCATGCCTTAATTTCTTATTTTTCCAATTTAACTTTATTTTATTTAGAGATAGTTTTTTAAAGCTTTTTTTCAAAGAAACATGATGAAAGGTACATGTCTAAGAATCCTCCAAAAGTTCATCATATAGCTTTGATAGATTTGTATAATGTAACACCCTAAATCTTAATCTAATACTACTAGTATGTATTTAGGTTAATCCTTAAAATATTACCTCTTGGTCTCATTCTTTACTTGAAAATACTTAGCGGAAATATGGGTAAAATTTTTCTTTTTGGAATTAAAACTAAAGTGAGAGCCACGCATGATTCTCTGAACGGAAATTCATACAAGTCATATGAGCAAATCATAATAAAACACATAAATAACATGGACACATCAACTGATTATATATATAGATAATGTGCCTACCAAGAGGCAGGGCTATTCGGTACATAGGAGAACGAAATACAACTGAAATGCAAATACAAGGAAATCATAAAAGCAAGTACAAGGAAACCATGAAAGCAACACCCATACCCGTGTGCACCTAGAGTAGACAACCTCATATACAAAAGAAGGTTTGTCCTCAACTATGTGGCATGTGTGCACTAGCTACTACCCATCCTATGCACCTACTCCTGCTGGTCCGAGTACTGAGGGGTGGAATCGATCCACTGGTGGATCTCGATGGGAGTGGTCGTGCGGATCATCGGGGCGTGTCCACCACGGTGAGGGCGCATGGATGGCCTACGAGCCAACCTCGGCTGAACCACCGTCTCCTCACTCCCGGCTCTCATCGGTGGGGGAGCGGGGCTAGAGCTCCAACTGTACGTGTGCGAGGGCGGGTCTTCTGATGGATCCGTCTCCGAATACTGAGTTCGGGGCACGTACTCTGGGTAGTCGCGTACGGCTAATGCCTCGGGCTGCATGCGAAGAATCTGCTCGTCGCGTGCTCTGGCTCGTTCAAAAATTGTGTTATGATGGTAGGGAGCAGTCGGGGTGAAGCGGTAGCTCCGTACTGGGTGCGCGAAGGGTCGTCCCACAAACATAAATACTCTAACAATGCAGCGACCCTCAAAATGGTATGACCCGAGTGCTGGGTCATGGTGCAGCTCCCACGTCGGGGTGTCGATGAAGAGTACAAAAGTCGCCATCTGAAGATATGACGGAAGAAAAGAGAGAGGGAATGAGAATCTTCTAAAAGAATTCTCAGTAGGGCAATCCCTAACTAAGTGACGTCGTCATATCCCCAGGAACCTTGGGTTTCATTTCTAAAAAGGTGCGCATGCATGTAAACTTCTTTTAAGTTAGTTTTCTAAAGTATTAATTATCCAAGGCCCATTATATTTTACAATGCGTCTTATGACTAAGCATGGAATACACTGAAGATATGAATGCATCATAAAGATAAGCTAATCAACAAAGTCACTAAAACATTATAATAGTGGCATAAGTTGTCAGGTATAAATCTCATAATAACTTCCTTGGTTTTTCATAACATATGTGACATTTCAACTTTAACTTTATCTCATGGGGTCACCCTAAAACATCTCTAGGTTATGAGCTCATACCTGAACTAGTCGTCACTATCTCTTACTTATCCTATGATAAGGGTAACATAATCCCGACTTAAAGTACGGGCTAGGGGGCAAATTAAGGATCATCTCTTAGGGTCATTTACTCTTTGAAACGCTCTACTAGCAACTAGTGCATAGTAGTATTATCCGCTTTGGCAAGCTCTATGTCAATACCCTCACGGATTTGTTTTCTTGGGGGTGCTCGGCTAAACCGGTGTCACCCAAGAAGGCGTCTCAGTGTTATGTCACATTTAAGTTCTCATGATTTTCAAAAAGACCTTTTTCTAAGTTCCTCAAATTTGATGGAAATTCGGCAGCATGACGGTCAGAGACAATTTCCTCAAATTTGCTTATGCCATGAGAACATATAGGACATACACAAACATTTCTTATGGGGTATAGCATATCATCATGTAAAACTTCTTTATAGCACATATCAACTTATCATAGATAAAGCTCATGTATCATATATCATATTTACATAAATTAAGCATCATAAAACTAAAGACTTTTTAATGTCTTATGCATTGACCCTTAAGGTCCTTAACTCACGTTCTAAGTTATTAATCATCAAACCTAATCTCTTGGGTACCTATGAGGTTATAACTAAGTATTTCTCTCCTCACACTATGATCAAGAACATCTCTAAACCTCAAGGATGCAGATTTTATAATCCTAACTTTATGGATACCTAGGAGTCACAACAATGACCCTTTCTAAGTTTAGTTTGCTCCTAAGGCATCAAGATCAAGTCCTAAACCAATTATGAGTCATTCCTACACATTTAAACTAATTTAAAACCATGATTATCAAATCTAAACCTTGCTGGATAGAATCCAGAAAATTCAATAATTAAGGGATCTAAAACTCTCAAATTAATTCTTTTCTAGTCTCTAACTTATCTTATCTTCCACATATGAGTCTTAACATTATTTTTACTCAAACATAAGCATATTATCATCAATAAAACAGCACATACAGTGGCAAAATAATGGCAAGGCAGAACCGAAACAAACACTCTCCATAAAGGCATAAAACACAATTTCTAAAGCACATAAAATACTAGTTTCTCTTGGAACCTTTTTAAAACTTTCAAAACTCATTTATAAACATTTTTAACATCTAAAATTATAAGAATATTTAAGAGGGCAGTGACCAATTCAACTTTGTCTCAAGAGGTCCTAAATTCATAAAACTTAGTTCTACGTATTCCTTGTGCTCATAAAAGCTTAGAAAAAGTATGAAACATAGTTTTCAATATTTAGAAACATCAAAACCTCTTAGGGCCGAAATATGAACCATAGGAAATCAATATTTTTAAACCTTTGTTTGAGACAACCATGGGCAAGTCTTTCAGCTCTAGGTTCATTAAAGTGATGGCATAAAGATAAACATGCTTATGCACTTGTTTTAGCTTTTATTAGAAAATAAAGTGAGAGCATAAAATAAATATGAGATGCATCATATTATTATCTTTGATATTTAGGTGAGAACTTGAAATGTAAACATGCTAATGCATAGCTTGAAATATAAACATGATAATGCAAGTTCTTTTATTATCTTGGTACTTAGTGATAGCAAGGAAAATAAACATGATGTGCAAGACATAAAAGTAAACATGATGCAAGGTTCATTTTATGGTTAGCTAGAGCTCATTCAAGACTTTAACAAGATAACAACCCAACACATATCTCATTACAAAGAGAGCTTTAGAGTTCTTGAACCAAGTTCTCAAAGGAACCATGAGGTTCTTGAACATCATCATCAAGCTCAAGATAAATAAACTTTCAAAACAAAACAAACAAAATCTCAAGGATCAAAATATCAAAACCGAAAACCTTACAAGAGAAAAAGAAAGTGAAACTAAGTCAAGTTCTTTATTAAATACCCAAAACCCCTGTCTAGAGAAAGATCTCTAGAACGTGCCGGCCAACTTTAAGGTTGACAAGGGTAGGCTTGGGCTTTTAGAAATCCTTAGATTAATTTTCTTAAGTTGAAAAACCATGTGAGCTAGATATCATATAGATGAAGTCATAAGAAAAGGAAAACTCAAGCTTTAGAGGTTTCTTTGAGATGAACACAAGGTCATCATCTAGAAACTCTCATCATCAAGCTATCATACTCATGATGAAGGCCAAGTGGCCGAAATGAAGAAGAAAGAAAAACAAAAGAGAGTTTTAAAAGAATCCAAGAGGAAACTGGAGAAAAACACATTCTTGAGCAAAACAAGTTTTGAAAAGCAAATCCCTACCTAAAGTGAAGACACAAAGCTTGAACTTTTGAAAAGAAAAATAAGATGATGAGCTCTTCCTTGGGGCTTGATGGTTTCGGCCAAGAGGAAACAAGAAGGTTGGAGTTGTGTTTCAAGTGAGGTTGTGTTTGAGGTGTGATGTTTGAGAGGTTTGATGATGGTTCAAGGCTATGGGGTGGTGTTTCAAGGTTGAGAGATAATGAAGAAATGAAGAAGATGAAGATGGAAAGAAAGGAAGAACTCTCTTGAAACTTGAGAGAAAAAGAAAAGAACTAGCAAGACAACTCTAGAATTCTAAACTTAGCAAATGCTTCAAAGTGCAACTAAGCTATCACAAGCATCCTATTTATAGAAAAACAAAACAATGAGGCTCACCAAGGGAAGGGGGGAGTGGCCGTGGCTTTTGAGGGGAAAAGGCGAGAGAAAAATATCTCTTACACAAGGTCATTCAAGCATGGTTTGAAGTATGGAAGCTATGCTACAAAGTATGGCTTGATGTGAGTTAATTTCCTATCAATTTTTGATGAAATTAGGCTTCTAGAACCTTGACATGGCTGGAACATTTCCAGCCACAAATAAATGGGAAAAATGGGTTGTTTTAATTATTTATTCATGTGGAAATTCAAGCTTGATTGAAAGTTATGACAAGGTATAGTGTATGTGACTTGAGGTATGGCCTTGGAGTGTTGAAAAATTGAACATGTGATGCATATGGTGGGCATGGAGCTTCGGCCAAACCAGACAGCATGGAGGGAGAGAGGTTTTGATCATCAAATTGTGTGTTAATGATAAGGTTTAAGTGTGTATTAGCTTAGGTACAAGGTTAGGAATAATTAAGCTTAAGTTTAGGTGACTAAGAATGTGATTTAAGGATTTTATGACAAGATTAGGAGTGCTCATACATCATTAGAGAATTAAAAACTCATTTATGAATAAACAATGTGTAACACAATTCCATGATTTAAGGAATTGGAAAGAGAAAATACTATTCAAGATTCCATGACTAGGAGTCTTGAAATTAAAATATGATTTTAAGTTGTAATTAAGCACTTTTAGGGTCTAATCAACTTTAATAAATTATTTTGACTCAGGATTAATTAAGGAAATTAACTAACCTTCGATTAGAGCCTAATATTGCTTAGGTTTGCTTAATCACGCGATTAAGCGTAAAATTACGAAACTAGGGACAAAACCGTAATTTTGCACTAATTTTGGCCGGGACCTCCGGGACCAAAACTAAAGTCATAGTCTACATAAAAACGCCTTTTAAAATCATCTGGAGAAGTTTCGGGTTCATCCGGCACTTGCAAAGAGGTAAAACATAGCAGGGGTGTTTTGGTCATTTTGACCCAAAAACTTGAAAAATGAGATTTTCGATCTCGGGAAGGTACACAAGTCATTTAATCCCCTTCCAACATTGAGTTTGCCCTTTGAGTACTGCCGAACCGGCTTTCCTCGAATTTCGGGCTGAAAATGACCTCAGGGGCATTTTGGTCATTTTCACTCTAACAGAAAAATCGGGCATTACATATAAGATAGCTTAGACTCAGGTTTAAAGAATTTTACCTTAATTTCTTCTTTAGAAATATAGTCAGCCATGAAACATATATTTGCTACTTCTTTTATTTTATCTTAGGAAGTAGATCTATCTTTTTCATCTTCGAAATCATCCTATGCAGTTAGAATAGCTTTCTTTTCGGAAAAACATTCTTCTAGACCTTTTTTGAGCTTAGGACAATCTATTTTGAGATGTCCTTTTCTCTTCACAATGGTAGCAGTTTATGTTCTCAAGATTTGTTTTTCCTTTCTTGTCCTTTTTTAGGCTCGGGCCTTTTTTTTTAAGCCTACCTTTCTAGGCATGTTTCATCTTTCTGACTAGCAAGGAAATTTCATCATCCACTTGTCTAGAATCTTCTTCAAAAACTTCATCTTCTTTAGATTCCTCAAAAACCAAGAGCCTTTCCTAAGGTTTGTCTTTTGTGTGAAGACTTCAAAGCAATGCACTTGTCCTTCTTAGATAAGTTTCCATGAGCTTCATTCAACTCAACCATATGAGCTTTTAAGGATCCTATAAGGGCATCTAAACTCATAATTTTCAAATCGTTAGCTTCTATTGTAGCTATTACCTTAGGAAGCCATCTAGGAGGTAGACTCCTAAGGATCTTGTTGATCATTTCAGCATCTATGTACCTTTTTTCCAAGGGATTTTAAAATATTTAGATATGCATAAATTTGGTGGTCATTTCATCAATGTTTTCATATTCAAGCATCTTGAACATTTTATATTGATAAACTAATATGTTGGTTTTGGTTTCTTTAACTTGGCTAGTTACTTCATGTAGTATTTGTAATCTATCCTATATTTATGCGGTAGTGTCACAAGTAATAATCTTGTCATATTTGATTTTGCTTAAGGAATAAGTTAGAAGACTTGTCCTCAACATTTAATTCCACTTTGGACTTTTGTTAATTTGTCCACTAGTTTCTTAGGATAACCTTTATCATGGGTGGACTAGGTTCATATTCAACGAAGACATTGTATTCCTCTTTAGGAATGTAGCCACCATTTTGGATGATGTCTCACATGTCTAGACTTGTACATGCAATGAACAACTTCATTATGTCCTTCTAATATTGATAGTCACCACTACTCAAACATGGAGGACGGCTAATGGAATAACCTTTAGCAATATGTATTATTTGTTGGGCCCTTCTATCCATGGATCTTTGTCTTTGCAAGTGTTAGGTTACTCAACCTGTTAGAGACTGGGCTTTGATGCCAAATGAAGGTGTAAGAAAAAAGAATGATATTAGGGTTAAATATTATAAAACAAAACTTTGCTTTCTGTAAACTCAAAACAAAAATGCTTGAGTTCTAAGAACTTAAAAGGCACGGAAGCAATGTTAGTTCTTCAAAAAGATGCATTAACAAAACATAAATGTAATATATTCAACAAACATAAATACACTAAATGATGAAAATAAAGTTAAGGGATAGAGAAGATCGCTCAAGAGATTTATAATGGTTTAGCCAACCATTTGCCTATGTCCAATCCTCAACACCATTGTTGAGAGTTTCACTATGAAGTATTTTTTTATAAATCTCTCCAAGCTTACAATGAATAGTCTTTCTCTAGCCTTTTCAAGATATCCACAAGCAGCATTATGCTAGGCTTTCTAAGCTAATTCACAGTGACCATTACTTAGTTAGGGATATAAGATTTGTTTAAGGTTTGCATTTGGATGAACAATAACGAGAAATACACTCAAGCTCTCTTAATATACAATGAATTAGAAAGTAACTTGAAAGACTTCTTACAAGAATAAGTTCAAAAGGAGGATATTAGCTAAGCTAAGATTTTGGGTAAGGAGATTTTCAATGAAATAGTAATGAAAAATATATTTCTAAATGTTTAGAAGGATGAGATATCTTAAGGAATGATTTTCCTTGTTTCAGTAACTAATTCATAATCCCTTTTAGGTAATTTTATATGTGAACCATAGTTTTAAGACTCGAGCTAGTGATCGACTCAGTTGAGACACTAGGTCATTGGTTCAATCGGTGGGATATTAGTCGGACCGATTGAACCTGATTCACACAAGGAAAACATAAAAATATTTAAAAATTTATATAAACTACAATAAAGTGACAACTAATTTACAATTTGACACTTTTTAAGAGTTCCAAATGCAAAGACATAAATAAATAACATAGATTCCTAAATATTGTTTACATTTCACAATCACAAATCATAATTGACAAGTTCAAAACATAATTATATAAGTAAACTCACAAAGTTTTACATCACAAACTCACAAGTCATGACAATACAATCAAAGTTAATGCATTTTTCTATAAGTCAAATTAGAATTTTTTTTAAAGTTTTAAAAAAAGACATCATTTAGGAAAAAAGAAAGCAAAAAAAGCAAAAATAGTTAAAAAAAAAAAAACTAACCCGATCTAGTTCAGTTCAACAGGCCAAGTCACCAGTTTTGATACAAACCCGGCAGAGTCAAACCAGGTCACATTGGTTTTGATGTGGGACTGATCTAAACAATGACTCAGGCCAGTTTCATGACTGGCTCACCAGTTTTTCGGTCAAATTGGCCAGTTCAAGCTAGTTTTCATAACTATAATTTGAACGATGCCCATTGTTATGGGATCACCATACATGTTTCCTTCATTAACATGTTTGCATAGGAAACGACTTTTCAAAGGTAGTGTATGAGTGACTTTCCCTTTTGCAACTATTATAGTACAAATAAGGCCTGTAGCAGTACTATTTGTCCTTTTTGTCTAGTGACATTGTATATATTGATTTCTCAAGGATATTTCTGAATAAATTTGGGTAAAAAAACTTGATAGTTCATAAGCTTTCTCAAGACTTCCTTATTCTTCCATGATCAGCTTTAGACGCATAACTCATTTTTTTTTTGAAGTATTGATAAATTTCTAAATGTGAAATATACTTTTTGATGGATATTCCAATTTTCTCCAAAGTTCAAATAGCTTTCTGATATAACACCCTCCCAAGTGCAACATCACCCTTATATCATGACATTGGACTTGGGAGTTATTACTTATAAATTAATGGACCTTTCTTAAGTATCTACCACATATTTGAGCAAGTCGTGTAGTAGCTATTTCATAGTTCTACTTATATTATATATATATATATAAACAAAGTACTTAGAGAACACATATTCGAATATATGAAAAAACTCTTCTATGAGCTTTAGTATACATCTGTTTTCTTAAACATTTTTATTGGAAAAAGACTGAAAGTAGTCTTCAGCCATCGTGCTACTCTGAATTAAGAACTTCTAACACGAGTAGCGTCATTATCCTCATAAGCTATCTGGAAATGATATGATAATAAACAAGTATAGGGGGTAAGAATTACGAAATTCTCAGTAGGGTATCCCAAAATACACTATAATCAGTGTCATCGTTGTCGTCCCAGTAACCTTAGTTTATTAAAAAAAATGATGTAATCATGCATTAACATAACAAAAGTTCATTTTGAAGTTAAAAATCATCCATCCAAAGTAAGTTTCTTTTAAAATACAGGCATTTAATTCACATGTAGTATAATATTCAAACTCATAATAAATCATTATGAGCAAATAATTTAGAATAATATAAATATGCGTATGATAAATGCAATGATTTTCTCACTTTCTTAATTAACTTCATTTTCTTTCCATTACTTTGATATCTGTGTCAACTTCACGTTTCCTTGAGATAAATGGCCTTGCCCACTCTAGAGTAATAGACTACTTATCAAGATTGAGCTCATTCCTATATATGATTATCATATTTACTTTCTCCGACTCTCACACAGTACTATTCCTAGCTAGGTTTACTTTACCTGACTAAGTGTCGAGTGGGATCACATAAGTGGTCAGGCTTACTCTCCCTAATGATTTAAATCTTTAAAAGTGGTTAGGTTCACTCTTATTGATGATTTAATCTTTATAAGTGGTCAGGTTCACTCTCCCTGATGATTTAATCTTTATAAGTCGTAAGTTTCATTCTCCCTGACGATTTAATCTCTTATTTATTCTAAAATATTTTGACAACACAAGTTTCATGCTTCCTTTCATTATGTACAAGCATCATGATCATATATGCATAGCATTATCACCTAAATTACATAGTATGCAAGACACAAAATCATCAACATATTCCTCATAACCATAATTCAACTCATATAGCACACATTGAGAATTTTAGTCTCATAGAAAATTGTAGTTAATTAATCAAACCTCAATAAAATAGGGTGAAATAATTTAAAGAAGTGGTTCAACATGTCTAGATTAATATATAAAAAAGTTAACTCAAAAAGGAATATTTAGCTAGGTTAAACAAATTATACAAATTTAGTGTACAAAATCTACCCTCTTAAGCAATCATTTAGAAGTCATAAATTTTTAAAAAATAGAAAATAAGACTAAAAATATATGACAAGAAAATCAAGGATATACTTCAAATGTCCATAAAAACATATAACATTTTCAACTCAAAATTCTATGATTTGATTGGATACTAAAAATAGACAAATTCAATGGTCAGAAACAAGTCATCCAGACAGATAGGGTCCAGTCATAGTTTCAGAATTTCTAAAAATAGGAAATGTTCACCAATGATCCTAGAAAAATTCATGAAGGTAGTTCCATATGTTCACTTGAATTAAAAAAATCCATCTCAAAAAGATATATCCAAATATGTTTTACAAATTGCACAAACTTATGGCCTCCTAAAATCTGAGTTTTCAGCATGCTAAACCAAGATATAATTTGATCAAATATGCTTCCTAACAACATATACTACCCTAATCATACATGTTTACTATGATAAAAAAAAAAAAAAAGCCAAATCCTAGCCTAACTCATTGAAAAGTTCAGAAAAATAAAAGCTAGGTTGAAAGAGGTTCAAAAGAAATCCTGACACTCAGCAGGCAAGCTTTTCCACTTGTGATGATTTCTCTAAGTGTTTTTCTACCCAAATACAATCAAAACCATCCAAATCCTTCCTTTATAAAGTGAGGTATTGGTTACTCTTTGATGGTGAGGTGGGACGATAATTGTCTAAGTTAGATATGAAGGTTTCAAGAGGTCGGTTAGGTTTTGTTTCTAGGATTTTGATATTTAGAGATGTAGAATGGAGTTTTTGGAGCTAGTTCATGAAGTTATGTGTAACACCTTGATTTTTCTTGTTTAAGCAAAAATGACCAAAATGCCCCTGAGGTCATTTTCCATCCGGAATTCAAGGACAGCCCACCCAGCAATCCTCGAAAGCCTAACTCAATGATAAAAAGGGGATTATAAGTGAATGCATGTTAATAGAGCAGAAGAATCTCATTTTCTGATGTTTTGGGTCAAAATTACCAAAATACCCTTATAGCATTTTACGCAGGTATCAGTGCTGTTTGAACCCGGAATCTCTCCCAAGAGTTTGAAATGCCAATTACATGTGTTTGATAATGTTTTTATGAGTCTAGGGATATCTGTTTAAGCCCCGGTGGTCCCGGGCAGTTTTTGTGTAAAATTACAATTTTGCCCCTAGCATAAGTGTTTTTAAGCTTAATGATGTAATTAAGCAAACCTAAGTAATATTAGGCTCTAATCGAAGGTTAATTAATTTTCATAATTAATCTAGAGTCAAAATAATTTATTAAAGTTAATTAGAACCTAAAATTGCTTAGATTAAACCTAAACCTCTTTTTAAATTCAAGATTCCTAGTCATGGAATCTTGAATAGTGTTTTCTCTCTCCAATTCCTTAAATTAAGAAATTGTGTCTAAATTTGTTTACACCTTAAAATGAGTTTAAATCCCCCTAATCAAGCAAGACCACTCCCTAAATCAAGTCTTGACAACCTTAATTACCTATTACCTCACCTAAACACTTACTTATAACCTCCTAACCAAAAGCTTAATCCAAGACACACCTAAACACATCACTAAACCACAATTAGATGAAACAATTTCTCCTCCCCATGGGCTGTCAAAGCTGGCTGAATGCACTCCCCCAAATTTGCATCACATGTTGATTTGTTTCATACACAAAGAGCCATACTTGACCGATACCTTAAACCATACCTAGTCATGCTTTCAAGCATGCTTTGAATGACAACCTTTAGAAGATATTTGCTCTCCCAAGGCCTTGAAAAAATCGTCGGCCATCCTTCACCATTCAGCCACCTTTGTTTCATTTTTTCTATAAATACCTTGCTTGGATGAACTTGGATCACTTTGGTTCATTTGCTAAGCTTTGAGTTTTCAAGAGTAACTTGAGTTCTTTCCTTTTTCCTCTCAAAAGTTGTAAGAGTTCTTCTTCATCTTCTTCATCCATCTCTTTGAGCTACCATATCACAACCTCAAACCACCAAACAACCACCTCAAACCACCTTCCAAACATACAATCTTTCCATTCCCAAGTCCAAGCTCTCAAGGAAAATTTATTTTACTTTTCTTTCCCTCTTGGCCAAATACTCCCAAGACCTCTAGAGAAGATTTTTGTCTTCTTATTTGCAAGCAAAGATCAAGCTTTCTTTCTTCCTTCAAGATTCATTTGGTAGGGGTTTGGTTTTCAAAAGCATTTCCTTTTATGTTAAAGTTTTGATATGAAAAGTTTTAGTCTTCTCTTGGTTCAAACTCTTTTCCTTTATTTTTATTTTTGGTCATGAGACTTGAAAATCTTTAGCTTCATGATGAGGTTTCAAAATAATGACCTTGAGATTTTCATTTGAAAAACCTCTAAAGCTTGGAACTTGTTTTGATCTTGTAGCATTTTTTTTTGGATTTCATTTCTTTTATTTCCTTAAGGTTTTTGATTTTCCTTCCCTTGTTCTTTTTATTTCAGTTCTCTTCTCCTTTCCTTTACACATTAAATGGAAATGCTAAGTAGCTCACATAATGTTTACTCAAGAAAATATATCTCTTGATTTCAAAAAGCTCAAAGCTTACCCTTGTCAACCTTAAAGTTGGCTGAAACGTTCTAGAGTTTACTCTAGATAGGAGTTCTTGAGCATTAAATAAAGAATATGGTGTAGTTTACTCTAGATGTATCTTGTCTCATAGAATGTGTTGTTATTTTGATCTCTTGTTCATTTTTCCTTATGCTTGATGATGATGTTCAAAACATGAGATTTCTTTGAAACTTTGGTTCAAGAACTCTAAAGCTCACTTTGTCTTGATAGATAAGTGTTGGGTTGAGATTATTATTGTTCTTGTAAAAGTCTTGTATGAGCTCTAGTTAAGTTAAAATAAACTTGCATTCATATTTACCTTTATGTCAACACTAAACTTCCAAGAATAAAGAATAAACTTGCATCCTCATGTTTATGCTTCAAGTCATTAGTTAAATCTCAAGATAACAATGAGCTTGCATATCATATTTATTTTTATGCTCTCACCTTATAATGAAGAATAAAATAAAGTGCATAAGCATGTTTAAGTTTATGTTCTCACCTAAGGAACCTAGAGCTCAAAGATTTGCCCATCTTATCTCAAAGAGAAGTTTGAAAAATGAAGTTGTTTTATGGATGTGATTTTTGGTCATGTGATGAGGATGGACTTAGTATGAGTCTCATCTAGTCACAAGGACCAAGAAACTATGATTTAAGAATTTTCTTAAGCATAAGTGAATCTCAAGAATATTATAAAAATGTTTTTGTGTTTTAAATCTCAACTATGAGTAAATTAACATAGCTACTGCCCTTATCTATATTTTTATGGCTTTTATGAAATAAATTAGTTTCTAAAAGAGTTTGAGGTCTTAAGTCAATTCCAAGAGAAAACTAGTAACTTGTGTGTACTTGAAAATGTGATTTCATGCAATTGTCTATGCTTTAAATTTCGGCCACTGCCCTGGACTTTATTGCCACTATTGATGCTGATTTTACAAGTTTAATTGTGTAAAAATTATGTTTGAGTGAAGGAAGAATTATTTGGTGAGCATTAGGAACAATGAGTAACTAAAAAGGATTAGAAATGAGACTTTTAGAACCCTTAGAAACAAGAATTATGGATTCTGTTTCAGCATGTTTAAAATTAGTAAAAGTGGTTTATGATTAGTATATATGTGTAGGAATCCCTCATAATTGGTTTAGGAATTGATTATAATACCATAGGTGAAGACGAAACTTAGAAAGGGTCAAAGTTGTGACTCCTAGACACCCGTAATTGAGAAACATAGATTCTGCTCCCATGCTGTTTGGACTTTATCATAATAAAAATAATTAGTGAGAGTTATTGGTAATGATCCCTTAGGTGCATAGAAGACCTAATTTGTAATGGTCAATTGCATAATATATCGTAAGATAGGAGTGGAGTTTGAGAGTTAGTAATTCATGTGAGAATTAATGCTTCAAGGTGTTTATTTATTTATTAATGTTTTGATGCATAGCATTTGCACTAGTTGAGCCCGGTCCCTTATTCTAGCATTTTTTGGTAGGAGCATGTTTGTTGACTGGTTAAAGTGTTGATGCTATGTGCATATGAGGGTATAAACTTGAGGTTTGAGTATTGTGTACATTGTAGCATGATATGATGATTTGCATGATTTGATGAGCATGATATATTAAATGAAATGACATGATGATATTTGAGAACATGTGTTTATGATGCATTCTGGCATAGTACACTGAGACGCATTTCTCTTACTTCGGTAAGGAGATAACAAAACCGTGAGGGTATAGTAGATGCAGCCTACCAAAGTGGACAAATTTACTATGCACCGGGTGCAAGTAGATGTGTTTCGAAGAATAAGATAACCTTGACCCGCGCTCCGGGAGCCGGGATGTATTTAGGTGATCCTTAACCCACACTCTGGGAGTCGGGATTTATTTATACTTATCTGGGATAAGTCAAATGATATGTTACCCCTTCTTTTACCCCATAGTAAATCTAGTGACAACTAGTTAGGACTGAGCTTATTCCTAGGCAATAGGTGAGGTGGAGTTTTGGTAGTTATGTTAAAATCGCCAGGGCCGGCATGTTGGTTGGATTTTGGCGGACACGATAAAAAGGTGGTCTTTATGAAAGAGAACTTAAGAGTTTGAAAATGAGAAAGAAGTTATATGAAAGTACTGTGCCTTTTATGCCACGTATATGATTTATGATTCTTTATGTTGTGCTCAAATACCCTGATTTCCACGTTAATGTGCATATGGTATTACCATGCATTCATGTCTTGCTATATTGCATACATGACATTAAGATTCATCTTAAAATGAATGGACCTTGGATAATTATGTTTTGAAACCCTAATAATAAAATTCTATGTATGCTCACCTTTTTATAATAAACCCGAGGTCCCTAGAGACGTAGACGATGACACTAGGATAGGAGGTCCTCCCTACTAAGATTCTTTATCAAGATTCTCACTCCTTCTATTTTTCTTTCCTTCCGTTATGTCTTCAGATCCGGATGGCGACCTTCATTCTGTTCATCGACACCCCCATATGGGAGGTTCACTATGACCCCGAGCTTCAATCATACCATTTTGAGAGGCGCTGTACAATTAGAGTCTTCATATTCATGGGATGCCCGTTCGCACATCCTGTACATAGCTATCGTTTCTCCCCAACTTCTCCATACGACGATGATTTGGTCTTCGAGCATGCGTGTACACACAACGAGAGGATCCTCTGCACGCACACCACTACATCTGTTGTAATACCCTAATTTTTTTTATTCAGAAAATAATTGAGGCTTTAGCAATAAGAATATCAAAATTGTGATGTACATAGAAATGATGAGAACAATGTAACGAACGTAAAAAAAAAAAATGTGAATAGTGTCTTGCGGGTCCTGTAGGCCCACCGGGACAATCGAACCCCTAGAACTGGGCCCTGGAGATGTCCAAAATTGAGAAATTATAGGATTAAGATTAAAAATAGGTAGGAATAAAATTTTTATACTTAGAATTAATTTTTGGACAACGTTTGATTTCCCGGGTACACTGTTTTACCCGTTCAGTAAAATTTCGGTGTGTGCTTTCTAACACCGAAAGCTAATTTAATCTTTACAAAATAAAGGAGCTTATCCATTTATATCAAATGAATGGCTAAGATTTAATCTTGGATTACAAGATCAAATCCTAGCCATCCATTTTACTTTATCACTTTGATAATTATCCTTTTATATTATATAATATCCTACAATTATTACATGATAAACACAAACTCAAATCTTCTTTAAGAAGCCAAAGCACTCATTATTCTCGGTCATGACACAGCCACCATTTCCATTCATCTCAAGAGCTCAAGTTTTGTTTTCAAACCACCAAAATACTTGCTCAAAGTTCCTAAAACCATAAACTCCCTTTACTAAACTTGTTCTACTCCCCAATATCTACCAAACTAACCGATTAGAATTTGAATCCAACAAATTTTGCTATTTTGAGAGCTCAACACCTGCTGTTTAGGGAAGGGTTAGGGGCTGATTGGTAGGCCTTGGAGTGAGCAAGATCACTCTTGGACACATCTTTGAAAGCCAAGATCCTTAAAGCTACAAAGTAGGGTTTTATTGAGTCTTTTCTTGCCAAATTTATATTTCAAATCTCTGACTTTTTCTGCTCGAAATTTTTAGTTATTTTGGTTAATGATATATGGTTGTTGAAGTATAAATTTTGTTGGAGGGTTTAGATGAGGTTAGAGTAATCATTTTATCAAGTGAAGTTTTAGATAGTGTGCTGGAATTTCGGTTTTGCTGAAAATAGTAAAATATCATGAATTTTTAAACATATTTGTAGTTATGATCATAGCCTGGAAAAAATATATGTTGGACCTAACATCTTGAACTACTTACACGAAAATTCTTGAGCACTAATTTTATGTTTTACTGTCTCAAAACAATCAGAAACCGAAAAGGTAACATTGCTGTTTGGATTGTGGGGACTGAAGCTCCGATTTTATATGATTTTAGTACCATAGTAAATGATTGAATTATCATCCGAAATTTTACAGGGTGTTGACAACTTCTTGAAGTGTAACTGTGATTTTTATTTTGGGTTGATTTGATGAATTGTTAGGATTAAAAATTATGAGAATTCTGATCTGAGCTGTGAATAAGTGGTCTCTGACCATCAAATTTGTATAATTTATTTAACCAGGTTACAGAATTCTTTTTCCCCTAAATTTTTACAGGGACTATTAAACTCATTGAGGTGTTGTAGGGAATTTTTGTGGCTCTTAAATTAGCCATTTGATATGGAAAGTAAATGTTGCTACTGGAATGATAAATCTGCCAAGTTGCTGAAATGGTGGAAATGTCTTAAATTGATAATGGAATGGCATTTAGTCCACATATATGATATATGAATGCATGCTAATGGTTTTAGAGAGTTACTTATAAAGCATAATGAGACTCTAGATGTAACTAAATTGCCTACGTGTGATGTAAACATGATTTGTCAAAAGGAAAAGTACATGCGGCTGTTATATGACAAAAGAGAATACGAGAAATATGATGGTGCATATTTTAACATACGGGGAAAATAGAAACAAGGCTTATTGGGATAATGAGGGAAGGCAAAAATAAGAACTTCCCAGGAAATGTTATGAGTCGGTAGACATATCGGTTAGAAGACAGAATTGTGTGTGATTCAGAAATGGAAAAGAAATATGAAGTCCGATGATCACGAATAGGAATGAGCTCATGTCCTAGCAGTCTATGGTCCTTTGAGGAGTTATCCACTACATATGTTACCTGATGTGAAACTAAGCCTTCCCTATGCTAATGAAAAGAAACAACTGCACTAATTGAATTTCGTGGATTACAAGAGAAAGATTTATGGTTACCATCATGTTACATTTTGACTTTACTTGAATTATATACATTAATAACTATTCCTATGACTATGCATAGTTTAATTGTTATTTTTTCATATAAGTTTACTTGATATTGCTTATAAGAATGAAATTCCTACTTATGTTTTGTTTAGTAATTTTGATTACTGGTGAGGGATTGCCCTACTGAGAATTATATAATATTCTCATCCTTATTTGTGTATATTTTGTATGGTGCTCAGACGCTACAGATGCCGTCAGTGATCTTCTTCCTTGACTCACCCCAATGGCAATGGCACTACAATCATGACTTGGATTCACTATATGTAGTAGCATATTCTCATATACGAGCTTATGTATTCTTCAGCCGTTCTTTTAGTACCTCTATTTTTACTGCTGAGTTTGACCCTGCTTTTCCTTATGATGGTGTGCCCCTACCACCTATGCCCCCTCCTGGAGATGATCTGTCCTCGTCCTCCTCCTCGGACTCTGATCCACCAGCTAGTCCTGGTGCCCCTGCTGAGGGCAACGCCATTCCACCGATGGCGAACAATTTTCTTTAGGGGATCATGTAACATTCAGGGACTCATGTTATGTACGTAGTTGTAGTTTAGCATTAGGAACCCGCCAGCCTACAGACTGATTTTGTGAGATACTTTAGAGTCCATTTCTGTATGTATTAAATTTTGCTGGATCTCAACTTTGAGCAGGTCAGACTACTTAGTAGAAGTGTTCTTTTGTACACTAAGTTCCTGACTAGTTAGGAGATAACTAGTTTGTCTATTTTTTTTGTATGATGTACCTAATGTGAACTTAACAACAATGTATATATATATATGTACATATTAGTTTGATAACTTATACATCTACAATATTTTATTTTAGTTATTTTCGACTAGTATAGAGTATGCGAGTGAGTAATACTTTTCTAATTACTATGTGAACACTCGAGTAAAAACATGGTAATTAGGAGGGTGTTACATCTGTCATTCGTGTGCCTACTCCTGACCTGCTCCGTCCATGGATCGGTTATGTTCCCCCCTTTCAGAGCTAGCAGTAGTGGATCTCTTGGAGGGTCTTTAGTGCACACACCACCACTATCTTAGGATAACCTTCTTTTGCTTTAGAGGTTATCTATCTTAGATGCACTAGGTAGGAATGCTTTCCTTGTAGTTGTTGTCTCTATTTCTGTTGTATTGAAAGCTCAGCTCATTATGAGTAGGTGTGACTCCGTTTATCTATTGTACTATGAACTAAGTTATGTAATGCAAAGTTATTTCATGTTAATGACTGTTTTGTGTTGAGATGTGTACATGTATGATTAATGGTCGCTTTAAATTAACAAGCGCGGCTCATGTTTTGTTTTAAGTTGTTTTTTTTAAAAAATATACCCATATTTTTTGCTAAGTATTTTAAAGAAAAAAAAGAATGGTAAGGTTAATTTTAACAATGTGAGAAATTAATTTCACAAAAATGTAATTTTTTTATAATGCAAAATTAAAATAGAACTTTTATGTGGTTAGGACTTGATCTTGACATAAATTGTGAAGTGTGGCCACTCTAGTTGCCATACTTGTTAAATGTATAGTGGAGTAGAGAAACTTGCTCTCTAAGCTTCATGCAGTGCAAGAAATCATGCGTCAAAATTTCACTGAGTGGATAAGATATTAGTCCCCTGGTGAAATTAAAATTAATGAAAGGTTGAGATTGAAACTTGTTTGCTAAGTTTTAATCCATGCCATCCACTTGACAAGATGTGCTTAATAGTAATTACTTGGCCACAAAGTTTCTTTTGCAGTGTTGAAAACCACACATTAAAATCTTACTGAACAGGCAAGTTCTCCCGTCCCTGGACACCTTTGTTCCCGGTTCCAGAGTCACTATTCATCAACGGGCCCAAAAATGTCTACTCATCCTCGGCCCCCAAGTAAATGTTTTTAACAAAAGCTTTCTTGACTCATTTCTATTATTGCCCAATTTCTAGAATTGTAAAATTTTGTCTATTTAATTTTTAATTTAATTTACTATAAAAACTGAGTTGTTACATTTGAGACATGACATACATTAAACTCATCCAAATCTCTTAGTAATGAGAGATACTTTTAGTTAGTAAAATGGATTATGAGTTGTATGATCAATCTCACTAAGTTTTTGAAAGTGTATGATTGTAGTATACTAAACCTGCATTAGTCACAAACATTAGTTACAAGCATTAGTTCTCTTTCTCAAGCTATTTAATCAAAGACTGATTTGTTACTACTCAAGATCAAGCTTCTAGAAAGCTTCTTAAAGGTTACAAAGCTTACAATCGGAATGACAGTATAAAATACTAAATTAAACTCTTATTTTATTTTAATTTTAGTTTTATAAATTATTTTATTTTCGTGAAACATAAAAGTAAAAATATATAGTATTTTTTCTCAAACATTTTAATAGGTCATACCTATACTTTTCTTCTTCATACGTGCAATAAAAATTAAAGCACATTAAAGTAAGAATTTCTATATTATATATAAATTTTAAAAATATGATAATTACATTGTTGATTTGTAATAATTATTTTAAATTTTAAATTTTTATTATATAACAATTACTAAATATTAAATATTTTTGTAATTATTTGTACAATTTTGTATTTTTGTATTTAATAATTATTTTTACTTTAATTGAATTTTAAAATTCAATTATGAAAGAGATCCTATAAATTAAAAGTTAATGTCATAATCTGACCTCCCTAGACTTGATTAAATTATCTATCATCTGTATATATAAGAGTGGTTATGATGGATATATTTATAAAATATGTTGCATGCCTGACAACAAATAAGAACATAGTATATAAATCAATTGTTGTTAAAGAGAGAGTTTCACTTTATTGTCCTTGAATTATAGGTCATGTGAATTTTAGACTGTAAACTTCAAAAATTACAGTTTGGTCATTTAGACTTTCTTGAATGTGTAAATTGACTCTTCTATTACTTTTTCCATCAATTGATAGTAAAAATATCACAAATTCAAGAGCTTAGAGTATCAGGTTGCACATGTAGAAAATGTCAAGGGATCAATTTAACATGTTTCGAATTCTAGACGGATAGTACACTTACTTTGGCTAACATTTACATTTGTGAAAGTTTAGGGACTATATTGCCCAAGATCTATAGTTTGAGGGGTAAAGTACAATTTTCTCTTTATTTATTTATGTTTACTAAAGAAAAAAAATTCTCATGTTGCTTAATACAACATGTCAAACACACCCTTAGTATACTAGGGTGGAATGTAGATTTTGCTACAAAAGGGGGTGAAGTGTCATTTTTTAATAACTCAAGAGAATTAAGTACATTTTACTTCTTTTTTCCTTTGAAAATAGTTTTCTACTCATTTTCTGTTTTCAATATGTTCCCTATTTTTAGGAGTTTGTGAAGAAAATAGTAAAAACTGAAAATGAAAAATGAAAATGAGATTTTATATTTTTCATTGTTTCCTTCACAAAGTCTTGATAAGCAAGGTACTAACCAAAAGCAAGTTATAAAAATTGAAAATTGTTTCTGAAACTAAATGCACCCAAATAGAATTTTAATAAATAAATTTTCAAATTAGTCCCGAATGTTTTATGCATTCATTATTTGGTCCTCTAAATTTAGAAATCAACTTTTGAGTAAACACCAAATTTAACCATTCAACAAATTGTTGAACAATTTAGTCTCAAGGAAAATGAAAACCCTTGCAATCTCTTAAGAATTGAAACATAGCACCTCCAAGTGACATATGTCCATTAAACCCTAACAGAATGACAAATGTAACTCAATGATGTGCACACTATGCTACATATTGGAATCACACTCACACTTGAACATATGGTAGTGTAGATTGAAAGTAGTACGAGAATTAGGGTTGAATTATGCTTTAACTTCTTTTGAAGATTCTGCAATGCTAAATAAAGTCTATCAACTTTTTCAGTTGAAGGCAATGAAAATTTATGTTAGTATGGCTCAGAAAGTTGCTTTCTAAACTAAGTAAAAAACAAATAAACTATTTGAAATTGTTTTTAGAAAAGTATAGCACAATTAAACATAAATACTGAATATAAAAGTGATTAGGAGAGATAGAGAAATATTATAAAGTGATTTTTATGTTGGTTCGGCTAACTATGCCTACATCTAGTTCTCAACTACTGTTAAGTTCTACTAACAACCCTTTCTTAACCCAGAGAAGATAAGATAGTCTTTGGATAACCTTCACAAGCTATATCCGTTGAGCAGTAGTTCCAATTTATTTCACTCCAAGCATTCTTTTTACTAGCCTCTTCTAGCTAACCTCACAATAATCACTCTGCTTCAAGGCACAAAGATATTGGTTTGGTTGGTATACTCTAACTAAAATACACTCAAGTTTTCTATGAATAAAAAAATGTATGAACTAAAAACTTGAATGACTTCTTTCTAAACATTATTCCTAAGAGAAAATGTTATCTAATGAAGGCTAGAAAGAAGAATTTTCATAGAAACTGATTTCATGATGTAATAAAGTTTTAGAAGAAGGAAGGGATAAGCATTTAAGCTTTTTTGGCAAATGTATTTAGCCAAAGTCTCTTCTTGTATACAGAAGACATCCTTTTATACTTTATCTTCAAATTTGATCATTGTCCCTTGATTTCACTTCCTCTTTGTTAGCTCTAGAACCCTTTAGAAAGCTTCAACGCTTAAGGTTTTGAATGATAATAACACAAATTTTGATAAAATATTTTGAAGAAAGAACTAACATTTCACTTGAGTTTCTGTAGCATTTACATGACCATTCTCGTAAACATATTAGTTTAATCAACAAGTCAATTTTTCACAATGACATGTTTCAACATGATTATAATCTTATTCAAACAGATTCATAACTTAAAAGATATGAAAAATACTTCTGAGAATGAACTTGTGTATGTTGGTCACACGAGAAAGAATTTTCCAGTATAGAAACCAAGTCCAGATCTTCAAAAAATAGTTCACATATTCAAAAAGTGTTGATCAATGAAGAAATCCATTATTTTCTAAAGCAAGTTATGAATGCAGTATTCAATCTAAAGAAAAAGATATCAATCAAGCTTAGATTGAAGAAATGAATATCAAAGAAAAGTTTAGAAACTAAAAGTGCCTATTAAAAAGCACATGCAATTAGAAATCGTCCACTTTGTAGAAAATAGGGAAAATTCAAATTTCAAATTAAAGTCAATACCCAAAAAGGGTTGACAGTGACATCTACCTTTTTCGCTTGGTTAAACGTCCCAACTTATAGAAGAAAGTGATCATAAACCATGGCTAGAAAGTACAAATTTGTTCCTAAAGTATCACTTAGATGCCAACCATTTGACAACGATCTCTACACCAACAAAAAATAGCCCTGACATAGCCAAACTACTCTTTTAGATGACTTTTCCCATGACATAAAAAGCAAATATGTATGTGTCAAGTGGAAACAAAATCAAAGGGCCATCATTTGATTCAAAGATCAAGTATAAAAGGATGTCAAATGCTTACAACTCAAGACTTTTGCTGAACATCTACAAACTTGCTAAAAGCACGAATCCTTCTTCTTCTTCTGCAAATCATATTACATCTTGTAATCAATTTCTGTCTCTGTACAAATTTTCTTTCCAGTTCATATTAGATAATACATTCTTCTTAGGAAGAATAGTTTTGAAAGAAGTCACCCAAAGTTTTAGAACATATACTATTTCATCTACAGAAAACTTGAGTGTTTGCTTGTTGGAGTGAACTAAACTTAAACAAATCATTGTACCATGATCCAATAGTGATCATTGTGAGGTTAGCTTATAGAGACTAGTCAAAGACTACTTGGAAGTGACAATAGAGTGAGCTACTGGTCACATGAGTTAGCTTGAGAAGGCTAAGCAAAGACTATCGTTCTTTCTCTAGGTTGAGAAAGGGAATTAGTGAAACTCAACATGTTGTTAATGTCACCCCCCGATTTTCTATTAGATTGAAAATGACCAAAATGCGCCTAAGGTTATTTTCGAACTGGAATTCGAGGGAAGCCAGTCCGGCAGTCCTCGAAGGACAAACTTAATGTTGGAAGGGGATTAGTTGACCTGTGTACCTTTCCAGGATCGAAAATCTCGTTTCTTGAAATTTCAGGTCAAAATGACCAAAATACCCCTGTGGTGTTTGACCCGATTGCAAGTGCCGGACGAACCCGAAACTTCTCTAAATGGTTTTAAAAGGTGTTTTTATGTATTCTGTGACCTCAGTTTTAGTCTCGGGGGTCCCGGGGTGAAATTTGTGCAAAATTATGATTTTGCCCCTAGTTTTGTGTTTTTAAGCTTAATCGTGTGATTAAGCAAACCTAAGCAATATTAGACTCTAATCGAAGATTAATTAATTTCCATAATTAATCTAGAGTCAAAATAATTTATTAAAGTTTATTAGAACCTAAGAATGCTTAATTTAAACTATCTTGTTTTAAATTCAAGATTCCTAGTCATGGAATCTTGAATAGTGTTTTCTCTCTCCAATTCCTTATATCATGGAAATATGTCTACCTTGTTTACTCATAAAATGAATTTTTAAACTCTCTAAATGTGTATGAACACTCCTTAATCTTGTCATAAAATTCCTAAACCTCATTCTTAGTTACCTAAACTTGTGCTTAATGATTCCTAACCTTGCACATAAACTAATACACATATAAACCTATCATTAACACACAATTACATGAACAAATCTCTCTCCTCCCTTGCTGCATCAGACCTGGCCAAAACCCATACCCCCAAATATCCATCATATGCTCAAATTCTTCCACTCAAAAGACCATGCTTTCACCTTACATGCACCATACTTTGTCATACTTACACCCATGCTTGAATAACAAAGTCAATGACTAGATGAATTAGCTATTTTCCTTCATTTTTCTGCCAAAAACCGTCAGCCTCCATTGCCTTCTAGAAGGAAATTTTCTCAATTCAAATCAAAGGTAAAATCACCATACTTTGAGCCATAACTTAGCCCATGCTTACCATGCTTCAAACCATGCTTGAATGACCACATGTAAGAGATATTTTTCTCTTCCCCCTTGCTTTATTTGCTACGGCCAAGACCTCCTTTGAGTGAGCCTTCATTGTTTCATATTCTATAAATAGGTGCCTTAGATGAACTTGTGCTACTTTTTTTCATTTGGTAAGTTTGAGCCTTTTAGCATTTCTTGTGAGTTCTTCATTTCCTCTCAAGTTCTAAGAGCTTTCCTTTTTCCTCTTCATCTTCTTCATCCTCTCTTTACATCATCACCTCACCTACTCAAACCTTCACCTTAGATCATCCTCTAAGCTTTCAAACACTCAACCTCAAACACAACCTCACCCAAAACACATTTTCTCTTCTTTTCCCTTCACAAGGCTGAAGCCATATCTCCATATTAGGAGGGATTGTTCTTCTCATTTTCATCCTCAAGTTCAAGCTTTCCTCTTCATCTCTTGGTAGGAGTTACTTTAAAAGTTTTGTTTTTACTCAAAAATATGTTTTTCTCAAGGTTTCTCTTGGTTTCTTTTTAATTTTTTCTCTACTCCTTCTCTTTTCTTCATTTTGGCCATGAGGCCTTGTTGCTAGCATAATGGCTTGATGATGAGTGTTTCTAGATGATGACCTTGTGTTCATCTCAAAGAAACCTCTAAAGCTTGAGCTTTATTCTTGATCTAGCAAAGTTTTGGTTTTTCTTTCCTTTTCTTTTCCTTCATAGCCTTGGCCTCCCTTGTTCTCATCTCAAGGTTTGTTAATATTTTTAAAGTATCTCTATGTTTACTTTGCATCAAGAAAATAATGTTGTTTGGTTTCTATTTCCTTAAGGTTTTGTTTTCTTTTAAAGTTTGCTTCTTTTTGAGCTTGATGATGATGTTCAAGGACCATGTGGTCCCTTTGAGAACTTAGTTCAAGAACTCTAAAGCTCACTTTGTTGTTGAGATAGATGTTGGGTTGAGATTTTTAGTTCTCTTTAAAAGTCTCACATGAGCTCTAAGTTAAGATAAAAGACTTGCATCCATATTTACTATTATGTTATCACTAAATGCTCAAGATTAAAGAATGGACTTGCATCTTCATATTTATGTTTATGCTCTCACTAAATCTCCAAGATAATAATGAGATTGCATAGCATATTTATTTTATGTTCTCACCTCTAAATAAAGACTAAAACAAAGTGCATTGCATATTTATTTTTATGTCATAACTTAAGAGATTTAGAGCTCATAGACTTACCCATTATTATCTCAAACAAAGACTTGAAAATATATGCTTCCTAGCTTCTTTGGTTTTGGCCCTATGAGGTTTGAGTAGTTACAAATACTAAAACTTATGTTCTATAATTCTTCTAAGTTTAGACAAGCTCAAGATATGTCTTGAACAAAGTTTTATGATTCTAAATCCTCTTGAGGTCATTTTAAATTAGCTACTGCCCCCTTATGTTTTATAATGGTTTTGATGAAATAAAATGTGTCCTAATGAGTTTTGAAAGTTTTAAAAAGGTTGCAAGAGAAACTAGCAATTTATGTGTCTTGAAAATCAAGTTTTATGCTTTGTTTGATGGAGATAATTTCGGTTCTGCCTTGCTTGTTATGCTCACTGTTTTATGCTGTTTTGATGATGATAATATGAGTATGTTCATGTATATTTAATGCTAAAATTCTTAAGTGAAAGATAAGAGAAGTTAGTAACTAGAAAAGAATTAATTTGAGACTTCTAGATCCCTTAGTAATGGATTTTTCTGGATTCTGTCCAGCAGGGTTGATAATTAGAAATCATGGTTTATAATTAGTCTAAATGTGTAGGAACTACTCATAATTGGTTTAGAACTTGATCTTGATACCTTAGGAGTGAACCGAACTTAAAAAGGGTCAATGTTGTGACTCCTAGGTACCCGTAAAGTATGAATTATAGATTCTGTACTCTTGAGGTTTAGAATTGTCTATGATCATAGAATTGAGTGAGGAATACTTAGACATGAGCCTATAGGTACCCGAGAGCTTAGGTTGAGATAATATACAACTTAGATTTCAAGTTAAAGGCCTTAAGGGTCAATGCATAAGACATTAAGAGACCTTTTATGCTATGAGTTGATTTATGCAAGTATGATGTTTGGATGTATATGTTTCGACAATACATGAGCTATGATGAAATGATTTATTGAGGTATTAAGTTTATGAGAAATATGTATACATAGTAAGCTTGTGGCATAAAGGCGGTTTGAAGGAAATTCGGTTCAACAGCCGATATGCTGCCGAATTTCCATCAAACCTAAAGGATTTGAGAAATGTTTTAAAGTACTATATGAGATGAAAACCCCGGGTGACACCGGTTCGGCCGAGCACCCCCAGGAGATTTTTATGTGACAAAGTACTGAGATGTACTTCTCCTGCTACGGTGAAGAGGAGGCAAATCCGTGAGGGTATGTGTAGATGCAGCCTTACCAAAGCAGACAATTCACTGTGAACTAGATGCCAGTAGAGCGTTTCAAAGGGGGTATATCCTAAGAGAGGTGATCCCTAGCCCCCTAGCCCGTACTCTATTAGTCGGGATTATGTTTTTATGATTCGCTTATTCAGATAATAAGCAAGAGCTAGTGACGACTAGCTGAGGTATGAGCTCATAGCCTAGATGTTTTTAGGGTGGCCTTATTATGCTAAAGTACCATGATTGATGTCACAAAATTGAGGAAAGTTCCACTTAAAAGTTTTATGCCCTTTATGTCACTTGTGTGCTTCTTGATGTTGTGATTTGTTAAGTTAATCACTTAATGTATTGCCATGCATTCATGCTCGATATGTTGCATTCATGACATTAAGATGCATACTAAAAGGAATGAACATTGGGTAATTAGTTTTGTAAACCCTAATAATGAACCTTATATGCATGCTCACCTTTTAAATAATAAACCCAAGGTTCCTGAGGATATGAACGATGTAACCCTAGATAGGAGGTCCCTACTGAGATTCTTTAGTAAGATTTTCACTCTTTTCTCTTCTTTCTCTTTCTTCCGTCACATCTTCAGAGCTCGATGGCGACGTTCATGGTCTTTATTGACACGCCCGTCTGGGAGGTGCACTACGACCCGGATCACCGCTCCTATGACTTTGAGGGTTGATGTGCCGTTCATGTTTTTGTGTACATGGGATGACCTTTCGCTTACCCGGTGTCCAGCTACCAGTTCACTCCTACTGCTCCTTATGGTGGCGACGACCTAATCTTCGAGCGTACCTGCCCCCGTGATGAGCAAATTCATCATGCCCGTTCATCTGCCTCAGCTGTCCGTGACTACCCAGAATACGTACCTCATTCGAGGAGGTCGGAGATGGATCTATCCGAGGACTCACCGATGCACATTTATTCGAAGAGCTCTACTCCCTTTCCCGCATTTAGACAGGAAGGGAGTGAGGATACATTGATGCAGCTGCCTGGCGAGGAGAGCCAAGATGCGCCCTCACCGAGGAGCTCATGTTCAGCCGACTCGCATTCATGGTCCACTCCACTGGCCCACTCAAGAGGAGATCGAGCAGTTCACCGGTTATATTCCTCCATTACCCCAAGGGTCCCCATCATCATTAGACTTCTTTGGAGAGCTATCCGAGAGCTTGAGCCGTCACGAGGTTTCCCTTTGGTAGTATCTTTTGGGAGGGCGTTTGAGTTTAGTACTCACAGTGTAACACCCTAAATCTTAACCTAATACTACTAGTATGTATTTAGGTTAATCCTTAGAATATTACCTCTTGGTTTCATTCTTTACTTTGAAAATACTTAGTGGAAATATGGGTAAAATTTTTCTTTTTGGAATTAAAACCAAAGTGAGAGCCACGCATGATTCTTTGAATGGGAATTCATACTGTAACACCCTAAGTCTTAACCTAATACTACTAGTATGTATTTAGGTTAATCCTTAGAACATTACCTATTGGTCTCATTCTTTACTTGAAAATACTTAGCGGAAATATGGGTAAAATTTTTCTTTTTGGAATTAAAACCAAAGTGAGAGCCACGCATGATTCTTTGAACGGGAATTCATACAAGTCATATGAGCAAATCATAATAAAACACATAAATAACATTGTTACATCAACAGATTATATATATAGATAATGTGCCTACCAAAAGGCAGGACTATTCGATACATAGAAGAACGAAATACAACTGAAAAGCAAATACAAGGAAATCATAAAAGCAATACCCATACCCATGTGCACCTAGAGTAGACAACCTCATATACAAAAGAAGGTTTGTCCTCAACTATGTGGCGTGTGTGCACTAGCTACTACCCATCCTATGCACCTACTCCTGCTGGTCCGAGTACTGAGGGGTGGAATTGATCCACTGGCGAATCTCGATGGGAGAGGTCGTGCGGATCATTGGAGCATGTCCACCGCGGCGAGGGCGCATGGATGGCCTACGAGCCAACCTCGGCTGAACCACCATCTTCTCACTCCTGGCTCTCATCGGTGGGGGAGTGGGGCTAGAGCTCCAACTGTACATGTGCGAGGGCGGGTCTTCTGATGGATCCGTCTCCGAATACTGAGTCCAGGGCACGTACTCCGGGTAGTCGCGTACGGCTGATGCCTCGGTCTGCATGCGGAGGATCTGCTCGTCGCATGGTTTGGCTCGCTCAAAAATCATGTTATGATGGTAGGGAGCAGTCAGGGTGAAGCAGTAGCTCCATACTGGGTGTGTGAAGGGTCGTCCCATAAACATAAATACTCTGACAGTGCAGCGACCCTCAAAATGATATGACCTGAGTGCTGGGTCATGGTGCAGCTCCCACGTCGGGGTGTCGATGAAGAGTACGAAAGTCGCCATCTGAAGATGTGACCGAAGAAAAGAGAGAGAATGAGAATCTTCTAAAAGAATTCTCAGTAGGGTAATCCCTAACTAAGTGACATCATCACATCCTCAGGAACCTTGGGTTTCATTTCTAAAAAGGTGCGCATGCATGTAAACTCCTTTTAAGTTAGTTTTCTAAAGTATTAATTATCCAAGGTCCGTCATATTTTACAATGCGTCTTATGACTAAGCATGGAATACACTAATGATATGAATGCATTATAAAGATAAGCTAATCAACAAAGTCACAAAAACGTTATAATAGTGGCAAAAGTTGACAGGTATAAATCTCATAATAACTTCCTTGGTTTTTCATAGCATATGTGACAACTTTAACTTTATCTCATGGGGCCACCCTAAAACATCTCTAGGTTATGAGCTCATACCTTAACTAGTCGTCACTAGCTCTTACTTATCCTATGATAAGCGTAACATAATCCCGACTTAAAGTACGGGCTAGGGGGCAAATTAAGGATCACCTCTTAGGGTCATTTCCTCTTTGAAACGCTCTACTAGCAACTAGTGCATAGTAGTATTGTCCGCTTTGGCAAGCTCTATGTCAATACCCTCACGGATTTGTTTTCTTGGGGGTGCTCGGCTAAACCGGTGTCACCCAAGAAGGCATCTCAGTGTTGTGTCACATTTAAGTTCTCATGATTTTCAAAAAGACCTTTTTCTAAGTTCCTCAAATTTGATGGAAATTCGGCAGCATGACGGCTATAGACCGAATTTCCTCAAATTTGCTTATGCCATGAAAACTGTAACACCCTAAATCTGAACCTAAGACTACTAGTATGTACTTAGGTTAATCTTTAGAATATTACCTCTTGGTCTCATCTTTTGCTTAGAAAATACTTAGCGGAAATATGGGTAAAATTTTTCTTTTTAGAATTGAAATCAAAGTGAGAGCCACGCGCGGATTTTTAAAAGGAAGCATAGCGAATCATATAGGCAAAGCATAAAGAAACACATCATATCACGGAAACATCAACTGAAACATAGATATATATATATATATATATACTGTGCCTACCCAAAGGGCAGGACTATTCGATACATCGGGAAACAGAATACAACTGAAGAACAAATACAAGGACATCATAAAAGTAAATACAAGAAAAACAACACCCATACCCATGTGCACTTAGAGTAGACAACCTCATATACAAAAGAAGGTTTGTCCTCAACTATGTGGCGTGTGTGCACTAACTGCTACCCCTCCTATGTCTACTCCTGCTGGTCCGAGTACTGTGGGGTCGATTCGATCGACTGACGAATCTCGGTGGGAGTGGTCGAGCGCATCATCGGGGCATGTCCACCGCGGTGAGGGCGCATGGATGGCCTACGTGCCAGCCTCGGCTGGGCCACCGTCTCCTCACTCCCAGCTCTCATCGGTGGGGGAGCGGGACTGGAGCTCCAACTGTACATGTGTGATGGCGGGTCCTCGGATGGATTCGTCTCCGAGTACTGGGTGCGAGGCACGTACTCCGGGTAGTCGCGTACCGCTGATCCCTCAGGCTGCATGCGGAGGATCTGCTCGTCCCGTGATCTAGCTCGCTCAAAAATACTGTTGTGATGGTAGGCGGTCGGGGTGAATCGGTAACTCCGTCTTTGGGTCTTGTGAAGGGTCGTCCCATAAACATAAATACTCTGACAGTGCAGCGACCCCCAAAATGATATGACCCTAGTGCTGGGTCATGGTGCAGCTCCCATGTCGGGGTGTCGATGAAGAGTACGAAGGTCGCCATCTGAACATGTGATGGAAGAAAAAAGAGAGGGAATGAGAATCTTCTAAAAGAATTCTCAGTAGGGTAATCCCTACCTAGGTGACATCATCACATCCTCAGGAACCTTGGGTTTTATTTCTAAAAAGGTGTGCATGCATAAAACTCCTTTTAAGTTAGTTTTCTAAAGTATTATTTATCCAAGGTCCGTCATATTTTATAATGCGTCTTATGACTAAGCATGGAATATACTAATGACATGAATGCATCATAAAGGAAAACCAATCAATAGAATAACTAAGAAACATTATAACATTGGCATAGGTATAGTATATGTGACATTGTAAACTTTAACTTTCATCTTATGGGGCCACCCTAAAACATCTCTAGGTTATGAGCTCATACCTTAACTAGTCGTCACTAGTTCTTACTTATCCTATGATAAGCGTAACATATACATAATCCCAACTTAATAGTGCGGGCTAGGGGGCAATTAAGGATCACCTCTCTTAGGGTCATTTCCTCTTTGAAACGCTCTACTGGCAACTAGTGCACAGTAGCATTGTCCGCTTTGGCAAGCTCTATGTCAATACCCTCACGGATTTGTTTTCTTGGGGGTGCTCGGCTAAACCGGTGTCACCCAAGAAGGCGTCTCAGTGTTGTGTCACATTTGAGTCCTCATAATGTGTTAATTCATAGATACATCATTATTCATCATATAAATCTTTCTCATAGTATGCATCTCATCATATAATCATATATAAAACTATAACCTATTTTCACATAAAACTTTTTCATAGCATATACATCATCACATGAAACTTCTTCATAATGTATGCATAAAACTATAGCATATACATTATCACATAATCACACCTTAGACAGTCATTCATACAAACTCACAAGCCTATCATGTTATAAACCCATAGTATGTTATGTTTTGGTTCTTTTGAGTCTTAAACTTGTAAACTAATTGTTCTAGTATTATTCTTAACCTCTCAAACACCTATAGGTTCACAACTAATAAGTTTTACTAATTTTTATGCTCAAGGAGCTATCCAAACAGCACTATGCAGATTTGGACAGCTTTATATTTGTGTGATTACGGGGTTCTAGAATTTACGGTTTAGACCCTTAAAGTCCTTAACTCACATTCTAAGTTATCAATCATAAAAACCTAGTCTCTTGGGAACCTATGAGGTTATAACTAAGTATTTCTCACCTCACACTATGGTCAAGAACATCTCTAAACCTCAAGGATGTAGAATTTGAATCCTAACTTTACGGGTACCTAGAAGTCACAACAATGACCCTTTCTAAGTTTAGTTTGCTCCTAAGGCTTCAAGATTAAGTCCTAAACCAATTATGAGTCATTCCTACACATTTAAACTAATTTAAAACCATGATTAATAAATCTAAACCTTGCTGGACAGAATCTAGAACATTACATAATTAAAGGATCTAGAACTCTCAATTAATTCTTTTCTAGTTCCTAACTTATCCTATCTTTCACATATGAGTCTTAACATTATTTTTACTTAAACATAGGCACATTATCATCATTAAAACAGCACATACAGTGGCAGTAAAGAGCAAGGAAGAACCGAAAATATACTTCTCCATAAAAGGCATAGAACACAATTTCTAAGGCACATAAAATACTAGTTTCTCTTGGAACCATTTTAGAACTTTCAAAACTTGTTTATAAACACTTTTATCCTTTTAAAATCATAAGAATACTTAAGAGGGCAGTGGCTAAATTATTTTTATCTCAAGAGGTCCTAAATTCGTAAAACTTAGTTTTACATATTCCTTATACTCACATAAGCTTAGAAAAATTATAAAACATAGTTTTTAACACTTAGAAACACCAAAGCCCCTTAGGGCCGAAATGGGAACCACAAGAAATAAATATCTTTAGACCTTTGTTGAGACAACAATGGGCAAGTCTTTGAGCTCTAGGTTCATTAAAGTGATGACATAAAAATAAACATGCTTATGCACTTATTTTAGGTTCCATTAGAAAGTAAAGTGATAACACAAAGTAAATATGAATGCAACTCATTTATTATCTTGGTATTAAGTGAGAACTTGAAATATAAACATGATAATGCATAGCTTGAAATATAAACATGATAATGCAAGGTTCACTTATTATCTTGAAACTTAGTGATAGCAAGGAAGTAAACATGATATGCAAAGCATAAAGTAAATATGATGCAAGGTTCATTTTATGGTTAACTAGAGCTCATTCAAGACTTTAACAAGATAACAACCCAACACAATATCTCAAAGATCACAACCCAAAAACCAAAAGTCATACAAAAGAGAAAGAAAGTGAAACTACGTCAAGTTCTTTATTAAATACCCAAAACCCCTATCTAGAGAAAAATCTCTAGAACGTGCCGGCCAACTTTAAGGTTGACAAGGGTAGGCTTGGGCTTTTAGAAATCCTTAGATTAATTTTCTTAAGTTGAAAAAAAACCATGTGAGCTAGATAACATATAGATGAAGTTATAAGAAAAGGAAAACTCAAGCTTTAGAGGTTTCTTTGAGATGAACACAATTTCATCATCTAGAAGCTCTCATCATCAAGCTATCATGCTCATAACAAGGCCTAGAGGCCGAAATGAAAAGAAAAGGAAAAACAAAGGAAAGTTCAAAAAGAATCCAAGAGGAAACTAGAGAAAAACACTTTCTTGAGCAAAACAAAGTTTGAAAACAAATCCCTACCTAGTGATGAAGGTAAAAGCTTGGACTTGAAGATGGAAATGAGATGAGCAACACCTCCTAGGATGGTGATGATGATTCGGCCTTGATGAAAGAAAAAGGAAGGAAATGTGTTCTTGGTGAGCTTGTGTTTGAGAATGGAAGTTTAGATGTTTGTATGATGATCCAAGGTGGTGGGGTGGTGTTTCAAGGTTAAGAGATGAGATGAAGAGATGAAGAGGATGAAGATGAAAGGAAGAACACTCTTGAAATGTTGAGAGAAAAGAAAAACTTAGCAAGACAACTCTAAAACTCTAAACTTAGCAAATGCTTCAAGGTGCAACAAGGCTATCACAAGCATCCTATTTATAGAAAAACAAAACCATAGGCTCACCAAGGGGAGGAGTGGCAGTGTGGTATTGGAGGGAAAAGGGAGAGGAAAATATCTCTAACACAAGGTCATTCAAGCATGGTTTGAAGTATGGAAGCTATGCTACAAAGTATGGCTTGATGTGAGTTAATTTCCTACCAAATTTTTATGAAATTAGGCTTCTAGAAACAATGCATGGCTGGAACTTTTCCAGCCACAAATAAATGGAGAAAATGAGCTATTTTAATTAGTTATTTACTTGGAAAATCAAGCTTGATTGAAAGTTATGACAAGGTATAGTGTATGTGACTTGAGATATGGCCTTGGAGTGTTGAAAAATTGAACATGTGATGCATATGGGGAGGGTGAGGCTTCGGCCAGACTTGGCAGCTGAGTGGGGAGGATGATTTGATCATGTAATTGGGTATTAATGGTGGGTTTAAGTGTAGGTTAGCTTAAGTACAAGGTTAGGAATAATTAAGCTTAAGTTTAGGTAACTAAGAATGAGTAATTAGGATTTTATGACAAGGTTAGGAGTGCTCATAAATCATTAGAGAATTTTAAACTCATTTATTAATAAACAATGTGTAACACAATTCCATGATTTAAGGAATTGGAAAGAGAAAACACTATTCACGATTCCATGACTAGGAGTCTTGAAATTAAAATATGATTTTGAGTTGTAATTAAGCACTTTTTGGTTCTAATCAACTTTAATAAATTATTTTGACTCAAGATTAATTAAGGAAATTAATTAACCTTTGATTAGAGCCTAATATTGCTTAGGTTTGCTTAATCACGCGATTAAGCGTAAAAACACGAAACTAGGGGCAAAACCGTAATTTTGCACTAATTTCGCCCGGGACCTCCGGGACCAAAACTAAAGTCACAGTCTACATAAAAACGCCTTTTAAAATCATCTGGAGAAGTTTCGGGTTCATCTGGCACTTGCAATCGGGTAAAACACCGCAGGGGTGTTTTGGTCATTTTGACCCTTAAACTTGAAAAACGAGATTTTCGATCCCGGGAAGGTACACAAGTTATCTAATCCCCTTCCGACATTGAGTTTGCCCTTCGAGTACTGCCCAACCGGCTTTCCTCGAATTCCGGGCTGAAAATGACCTCAGGGGCATTTTGGTCATTTTCACTCTAACAGAAAAATCGGGGCGTTACAAAAACATATAGGACATACACAAACATTTCTTATGGGGTATAGCATATCATCATATAAAACTTCTTCGTAGCACATATCAAACTTATCATAGATAAAGCTCATGTATCATATATCATAAATTAAGCATCATAAGTTATGAATCAAGACTTTTTAATGTCTTATGCATTGACCCTTAAGGTGCTTAACTCACGTTCTAAGTTATTAATCATTAAACCTAATCTCTTGGGTACCTAAGAGGTTTATAACTAAGTATTTCTCACCTCACACTATGATCAAGAATATCTCTAAACCTCAAGGATGCAGAATTTATAATCCTAACTTTACGGGTCCCTAGGAGTCACAACAGTGACCCTTTTTAAGTCCGGTTTGTTCCTAAGGCTTCAAGATCAAGTCCTAAATCATTTATGAGGCATTCCTACACATTTAAACTAATTTAAATCCATTATTAGAATTACTAAACCTTGCTGGACAGAATCCAGAAAATTCAAACATTAAAGAATCTAGAACTCTCAAATTAATTCTTTTCTAGTCTCTAATATCTTATCCTTCACATATGAGTCTTAACATTATTTTTACTCAAACATAAGCATATTATCATCATTAAAACAGCACATACAGTGGCAAAATAATGGCAAGGCAGAACCGAAACCAAACACTCTCCATAAAGGCATAAAACACAATTTCTAAAGCACATAAAATACTAGTTTCTCTTGGAACCTTTTTAAAACTTTCAAAACTCATTTATAAACATTTTTATCATCTAAAATCATAAGAATATTTAAGAGGGCAGTGACCAATTCATCTTTGTCTCAAGAGGTCCTAAATTCATAAAACTTAGTTCTACGTATTCCTTGTGCTCATAAAAGCTTAGGAAAAGTATGAAACATAGTTTTCAATATTTAGAAACATCAACACCTCTTAGGGCCGAAATATGGACCATAGGAAATAAATATTTTTAAACCTTTGTTTGAGACAACCATGGGCAAGTCTTTGAGCACTAGGTTCATTAAAGTGATGGCATAAAGATAAACATGTTTATGCACTTGTTTTAGCTTTTATTAGCAAGTAAAGTGAGAGCATAAAATAAATATGAGATGCATCATATTATTATCTTTGATATTTAGGTGAGAACTTGAAATGTAAACATGCTAATGCATAGCTTGAAATATAAACATGATAATACAAGTTCTTTTATTATCTTGGTACTTAGTGATAGCAAGGAAAATAAACATGATGTGCAAGACATAAACGTAAACATGATGCAAGGTTCATTTTATGGTTAGCTGGAGCTCATTCAAGACTTTAACAAGATAACAACCCAACACATATCTCACTACAAAGAGAGCTTTAGAGTTCTTGAACCAAGTTCTCAAAGGAACCATGAGGTTCTTGAACATCATCATCAAGCTCAAGATAAATAAACTTTCAAAACAAAACAAACAAAATCTCAAGGATCAAAATATCAAACCGAAAACCTTACAAGAGGAAAAAGAAAGTGAAACTAAGTCAAGTTCTTTATTAAATACCCAAAACCCCTATATAGAGAAAGATCTCTAGATCGTGCCGGCCAACTTTAAGGTTGACAAGGGTAGGCTTGGGCTTTTAGAAATCCTTAGATTAATTTCCTTAAGTTGAAAAACCATTTGAGCTAAGTATAGTATAGATGAAGTTAAAGAAAAAGAAAAACTCAAGCTCTAGAGGTTCCTTTGAGATGAACACATAGTCATCCTCTAGGAGTCCTCATCGTTGAGCTATCATGTGCTCATCAAGGCCTCATGGCCGAAATGCAAAAGAAAAGGAAAACAAAGGAAAGTTCAAAAAAATCCAAGAGGAAACTAGAGAAAAACATATTCTTGAGCAAATTAAGTTTGAAAAGCAAATCCCTACCTAGAGTGAAGACACAAAGCTTGAACTTTTGAAAAGAAAAACAAGATAATGAGCTCCTCCTTGGTGCTTGATGGTTTCGGCCAAGAGAAAGCAAGAAGGTTGGAGTTGTGTTTCAAGTGAGGTTGTGTTTGAGGTGTGGTGTTTGAGAGGTTTGATGATGGTTCAAGGCTATGGGGTGGTGTTTCAAGGTTGAGAGATGATGATGAGATGAAGAGAGGATGAAGATGAAGATGAAAAGAAAGGAAGAACACTCTTGAAACTTGAGAGAAAAAGAAAGAACTCAAGAAAGCTTAGGAAAACTTGAAACTTACCAAATGAACTAAGGTGTTTGCATGTGTTTCTAGGCAAGGTATTTATAGAGAATGAAAACAAATGAAGGCTCAAAGAGGAGAGGAAGAAGCCGTGTGGTCTTGGAGGGAAAGGAAGAGAAAATATCTCTTACATAAGGTCATTCAAGCATGGTTTGAAGTATGGAAGCTATGCTACAAAGTATGGCTTGATGTGAGTTAATTTCCTATCAATTTTTGATGAAATTAGGCTTCTAGAAACAATGCATGGCTGGAACTTTCCAACCACAAATAAATGGAGAAAATGGGCTATTTTAATTAGTTATTTACTTGGAAAATCAAGCTTGATTGAAAGTTATGACAAGGTATAGTGTATGTGACTTGAGGTATGGCCTTGGAGTGTTGAAAAATTGAACATGTGATGCATATGGGGAGGGAGGGGCTTCGGCCAGACCTGGCAGCATGGGGGAGTGAGGTTTTGATCATCTAATTGTGTGTTAATGATAGGTTTAAGTGTGTATTAGCTTAGGTACAAGGTTAGGAATAATTAAGCTTAAGTTTAGGTGACTAAGAATGTGATTTAAGGATTTTATGACAAGATTAGGAGTGCTCATACATCATTAAAGAATTTTAAACTCATTTATGAATAAACAATGTGTAACACAATTCCATGATTTAAGGAATTGGAGAGAGGAAACACTATTCAAGATTCCATGACTAGAAATTTTGAAATTAAAATATGATTTTAAGTTGTAATTAAGCACTTTTCGGTTCTAATCAACTTTAATAAATTATTTTGACTCAAGATTAATTAAGAAAATTAATTAACCTTCGATTAGAGGCTAATATTGCTTAGGTTTGCTTAATCACGCGATTAAGCGTAAAAACACGAAACTAGTGGCAAAACTGTAATTTTGCACTAATTTCGCCCGGGACCTCCGGGACCAAAACTAAAGTCATAGTCTACATAAAAACGCCTTTTAAAATCATCTAGAGATGTTTCGGGTTCATCCGGCACTTGCAAACGGGTAAAACACCGCAGGACGTTTCGGTCATTTTGACCTGAAAACTCGAAAAACGAGATTTTCGATCCCGGGAAGGTACACAAGTCATCTAATCCCCTTCCAACATTGAGTTTGCCCTTCGAGTACTGCTGAACCGGATTTCCTCGAATTCCGGGCTAAAAATGACCTCAGGGGCATTTTGGTCATTTTCACTCTAACAGAAAAATCGGGGCGTTACACATACAAGTCATATGATCAAATCATAAAAACACATAAATAATATGGATACATCAACTGATTATATATAGATAATGTGCCTACCAAAAGGCAGGACTATTCGGTACATAGAAGAACGCAATACAACTGAAAAGCAAATATAAGGAAATCATAAAAGAAAGTACAAAGAAACCATGAAAGCAACACCCATACCCGTGTGCACCTAGAGTAGACAACCTCATATACAAAAGAATCGTCAACTATGTGGCGTGTGTGCACTAGCTACTACCCATCCTATGCACCTACTCCTGCTGGTCCGAAATCGAGGTGGAATCGATCCACTGGCGGATCTTGGCGGGAGTGGTCGTGCGGATCATCGGGGCGTGTCCACCGCGGCGAGGGCGCATGGATGGCCTACGAGCCAACCTCGGCTGAACCACCGTCTCCTCACTCCCGGTTCTCATCGATGGAGGAGCGGGGCTAGAGCTCCAACTGTACATATGCGAGGGCGGGTCCTCTGATGGATCCATCTCCGAATACTGAGTCCGGGGCACGTACTTTGGGTAGTCATGTACGACTGACGCCTCAGGTTGCATGCGGAGGATCTGCTCGTCGCTTGGTCTGGCTCGCTCAAAACTTGTGTTATGATGGTAGGGAGCAGTCAGGGTGAAGCGGTAGCTCCGTACTGGGTGTGCGAAGGGTTGTCCCATAAACATGAACACTCTAACTGTGCAGCGACCCTCAAAATGGTATGACCCGAGTGTAACGCCCGGGGACGAGGACGAGGAGTGATCGCTAGTGCAAAGAGGGCACAGACAAGGAGCGGCTCGTCACAAGGTCCTCTAAGCGGAGGGGTACATGAATGAACCGATTACACACTCGAATGAAAGGGATCCTGAGACTGTATAGGTATGGGACTGTACTGTTGAGGAGGGCTTATATGAATTGATTTGTACTACCTATATCAACAAGATGCATCTTCTTTTCGGTAGCCCAAACTGAAAGAACTACACAGTTAAGCATGCTTGACCTGGGGTAATTTTGGGATGGGTGACCTCCTGGGAAGTTTTCCCAGGAAGCGTGCGAGTGAGGACAAAGTATGCTGAAAAGACCCATGTTGGTTTGTGGGGACAGTCGTCAATCCATAAAGCAGCAGGGGATGTTACAAATGGTATCAGAGCCTGCACCTCTCCCAGTACGGTGTGGTTTGGGACAAACCAGGCGAAAGCTGGTGGGTATGTAACGCCCGGGGACGAGGACGAGGAGTGATCACCGGTACAAAGAGGGCACGGACAAGGAGCGGCTCCTCGCAAGGTCCTCTAAGCGGAGGGGTACATGAATGAATTGATTACACACCCGAATGAGAGGGATCCTGAAACTGTATAGGTATGGGACTATACAGTTGAGGAGGGCTTATATGAATTGATTTGTACTACCTATATCAACAAGATGAATCTTCTTTTCGGTAGCCCAAACTGAAAGAACTCCACAGTTAAGCGTGCTTGACCTGGGGTAATTTTGGGATGGGTGACCTCCTGGAAAGTTTTCCCAGGAAGCGTGCGAGTGAGGACAAAGCATACTGAAAAGACCCGTGTTGGTTTGTGGGGAAAGTCGTCAATCCATAAAGCAGCAGGGGATGTTACATCGAGTGCTGGGTCATGGTGCAGCTCCCACGTCGGGGTGTCGATGAAGAGTACGAAAGTCGCCATCTGAAGATTTGACGAAAGAAAAGAGAGAGGGAATGAGAATCTTCTAAAAGAATTCTCAGTAGGGCAATCCCTAACTAAGTGACATCATCATATCCCCAGGAACCTTGGGTTTCATTTCTAAAACGGTGCGCATGCATGTAAACTTCTTTTAAGTTAGTTTTCTAAAGTATTAATTATCCAAGGTCCGTCATATTTTACAATGCGTCTTATGACTAAGCATGGAATACACTAATGATATGAATGCATCATAAAGATAAGCTAATCAACAAAGTCACAAAAACGTTATAATAGTGGCATAAGTTGACAGGTATAAATCTCATAATAACTTCCTTGGTTTTTCATAGCATATGTGACATTTCAACTTTAACTTTATCTCATGGGGCCACCCTAAAACATCTCTAGGTTATGAGCTCATACCTTAACTAGTCGTCACTAGTTCTTACTTATCCTATGATAAGCGTAACATACATAATCCCGACTTAAAGTACGGGCTAGGGGGCAAATTAAGGATCACCTCTTAGGGTCATTTCCTCTTTGAAACGCTCTACTAGCAACTAGTGCATAGTAGTATTGTCCGCTTTGGCAAGCTCTATGTCAATACCCTCATGGATTTATTTTCTTGGGGGTGCTTGGCTAAACCGGTGTCACCCAAGAAGGCGTCTTAGTATTGTGTCACATTTAAGTTCTCATGATTTTCAAAAAGATCTTTTTCTTGGTTCCTCAAATTTGATGGAAATTCGGCAGCATGACGGCTGTAGACTGAATTTCCTCAAATTTGCTTATGCCATGAAAACATATAGGTCATACAAACATATCTTATGAGGTATAGCATATCATCATATAAAACTTCTTCATAGCACATATCAAACTTATCATAGATAAAGCTCATGTATCATATATCATAAATTAAGCATCATAAGTTATGAATCAAGACTTTTTTAATGTCTTATGCATTGACCCTTAAGGTCCTTAACTCACGTTCTAAGTTATTAATCGTCAAACCTAATCTCTTGGGTACCTAAGAGGTTTATAACTAAGTATTTCTCACCTCACACTATGATCAAGAATATCTCTAAACCTCAAGGATGCAGAATTTATAATCCTAACTTTATGGGTACCTAGGAGTCACAACGGTGACCCTTTCTAAGTCCGGTTTGCTCCTAAGGTTTCAAGATCAAGTCCTAAACCAATTATGAGTCATTCCTATACATTTAAACTAATTTAAAACCATAATTATCAAATCTAAACCTTGCTGGACAGAATCCAGAAAATTCAATAATTAAAGGATCTAGAACTCTCAAATTAATTATTTTCTAGTCTCTAACTTATCTTACCTTTCACATATGAGTCTTAACATTATTTCTACTCAAACATAAGCATATTATCATCATTAACACAGCATATACAGTGGCAAAATAATGGCAAGGCAGAACAGAAACAAACACTCTCTATAAAGGCATAAAACACAATTTCTAAAGCACATAAAATACTAGTTTCTCTTGGAACCTTTTTAAAACTTTCAAAACTCATTTATAAACATTTTTAACATCTAAATTTATAAGAATATTTAAGAGGGCAGTGACCAATTCAACTTTGTCTCAAGAGGTCCTAAATTCATAAAACTTAGTTCTACGTATTCCTTGTGCTCATAAAAGCTTAGAAAAAGTATGAAACATAGTTTTCAATATTTAGAAACATCAAAACCTCTTAGGGCCGAAATATGAACCATAGGAAATAAATATTTTTAAACCTTTGTTTGAGACAACCATGGGCAAGTCTTTGAGCTCTAGGTTCATTAAAGTGATGGCATAAAGAGTGTATAAAATAAATATGAGATGCATCATATTATTATCTTTGATATTTAGGTGAGAACTTGAAATGTAAACATGCTAATGCATAGCTTGAAATATAAACATGATAATGCAAGTTCTTTTATTATCTTGGTACTTACTGATAGCAAGGAAAATAAACATAATGTGCAAGACATAAAAGTAAACATGATGCAAGATTCATTTTATGGTTAGCTAGAGCTCATTCAAGACTTTAACAAGATAACAACCCAACACATATCTCACTACAAAGAGAGCTTTAGAGTTCTTGAACCAAGTTCTCAAAGGAACCATGAGGTTCTTGAACATCATCATGAAGCTCAAGATAAATAAACTTTCAAAACAAAACAAACAAAATCTCAAGGATCAAAATATCAAAACCGAAAACCTTACAAGAGAAAAAGAAAGTGAAACTAAGTCAAGTTCTTTATTAAATACCCAAAACCCCTATCTAGAGAAAGATCTCTAGAACGTGCCAACCAACTTTAAGGTTGACAAGGGTAGGCTTGGGCTTTTAGAAATCATTAGATTAATTTTCTTAAGTTGAAAAACCTTGTGAGCTAGATATCATATAGATGAAGTCATAAGAAAAGGAAAACTCAAGCTTTAGAGGTTTCTTTGAGATGAACACAAGGTCATCATCTAGAAACTCTCATCATCAAGCTATCATACTCATGATCAAGGCCAAGTGGCCGAAATGAAGAAGAAAGAAAAACAAAAGAGAGTTTAAAAAGAATCCAAGAAGAAACTAGAGAAAAACACATTCTTGAGCAAAACAAGTTTTGAAAAGCAAATCCCTACCTAAAGTGAAGACACAAAGCTTGAACTTTTGAAAAGAAAAACAAGATGATGAGCTCCTCCTTGGGGCTTGATGGTTTCGGCCAAGAGGAAACAAGAAGGTTGGAGTTGTGTTTCAAGTGAGGTTGTGTTTGAGGTGTGATGTTTGAGAGGTTTGATGAAGGTTCAAGGCTATGGGGTGGTGTTTCAAGGTTGAGAGATGATGAAGTGATGAAGAAGATGAAGATGGAAAGAAAGGAAGAACTCTCTTGAAACTTGAGAGAAAAAGAAAAGAACTAGCAAGACAACTCTAGAATTCTAAACTTAGCAAATGCTTCAAAGTGCAACTAAGCTATCACAAGCATCCTATTTATAGAAAAACAAAACAATGAGGCTCACCAAGGGGGGGAAGTGGCCGTGGCTTTTGAGGGGAAAAAGGAGGAGAAAAATATCTTTTACACAAGGTCATTCAAGCATGGTTTGAAGTGTGGAAGCTATGCTACAAAGTATGGCTTGATGTGATTTAATTTCCTATCAATTTTTTATGAAATTAGGCTTCTAGAACCTTGACATGGCTAGAACTTTTCCAGCCACAAATAAATGGGAAAAATGGGTTGTTTTAATTATTTATTCATGTGGAAATTCAAGCTTGATTGAAAGTTATGACAAGGTATAGTGTATGTGACTTGAGGTATGGCCTTGGAGTGTTGAAAAATTGAACGTGTGATGCATATGGTGGGCATGGAGCTTCGGCCAAACTAGACAGCATGGAGGGAGAGAGGTTTTGATAATCAAATTGTGTGTTAATGATAGGTTTAGGTGTGTATTAGCTTAGGTACAAGGTTAGGAATAATTAAGCTTAAGTTTAGGTGACCAAGAATGTGATTTAAGGATTTTATGACAAGATTAGGAGTGCTCATACATCATTAGAGGATTAAAAACTGATTTATGAATAAACAATGTGTAACATAATTCCATGATTTAAGGAATTGGAAAGAGAAAACACTATTCAAGATTCCATGACTAGAAGTCTTGAAATTAAAATATGATTTTAAGTTGTAATTAAGCACTTTTAGGTTCTAATCAACTTTAATAAATTATTTTGACTCAAGATTAATTAAGGAAATTAATTAACCTTCGATTAGAGGCTAATATTGCTTAGGTTTGCTTAATCACGCGATTAAGCGTAAAAACACGAAACTAGGGGCAAAATCGTAATTTTGCACTAATTTTGTCTGGGACCTCCGGGACCAAAACTAAAGTCATATTCTACATAAAAATGCCTTTTAAAATCATCTGGAGAAGTTTCGGGTTCATTCGGCACTTGCAAAAGGGTAAAACACCGCAGGGGCGTTTTGGTCATTTTGACCCGAAAACTCGAAAAACGAGATTTTCGATCCCGGGAAGGTACACAAGTCATCTAATCCCCTTCCAACATTGAGTTTGCCCTTCGAGTACTGCCGAATCGGCTTTCCTTGAATTCCGGGCTGAAAATGACCTCAGGGGCATTTTGGTCATTTTCACTCTAACAAAAAAATCGGGGCATTACACATAGCTCTGGTAGGAGGATAGTTTAGTTGGTTTTCATTTCCCGTTGCACCATGTACTTTACTGCTTTCTTGTTATCGTTCATGTATTGCAAGCTTAGCCCGATTCTATAAGGGCGTGACTATATATGTATCCTAAATATGATATTAATGAAAAGTATCCTTTGTTGTGTTAATCATTGTTCCATTGTTACATGCTTTATTTACTGTGCTCCTTATGCTTTGTTATTTGTGCTTTATATTCCTGCCTTACAATGAATGCCGCTCTCACTTTGGTTTTATGTTTTCAAAAAAAAATTTACCGTAATTATCGCTAAGTATTTTATTAAAAGAATGAGACTAAGAAGCAATAACCTAATAATTAACCTAATGTGTTCTAGAGTATTGGGTTAAAAATTAGGGTGTTACAGTTAAGAATTAGATATAGGCAGGATTAACTGAACCAATACAATACTCTTTATGTAATATCTCCCTGATCCTTCCATCTATTCTATATTCTGCTTTTGAGATTCAAAATTATACATTTATGAAAATCCTTTTAAAATTGTTTTAAGTTCTCAATTGAGTTCAAAAAGTCACTTTCTGGACGCTACTAACCAAGTTTTCTGTAACAACCTTTCTATTTGTATTTTTCTGATAAAATAATTAATTGTGGGTAATCGGTAAGGATTTTAAAAATTTCGACAAACATAGTTAGGATCGAAACAATATAAGGATTCTGTAAAAAAAATAAAATAATAAGAATTCAGAATAATAATATTTTAATTAGTAATATAGGATGAGATCTTATAAATGATATTAGGAAACATTAAATAGATAGGATAATGTTAAAAGGATAATTTACCCGGAAAAGTTATTTTTATGTCAATCAGGAATTGAAATGATAAGAAATGGTATACCGAAACAGTAATAACCGGTATACCAAAACATTGAGATTAGTCCAATTAATGGACATTACAATATCTTAAATAAATTTTTACTTAGAATAATTAATTAAATACAAATATTTGTAATACTAATACGAGTCAAATTGATCCGGAAATATTAATTTCCTTACTTTCTCTCCAAGTAAATGTGATTTATAAAAATCAAAAAGGAAGAGAGAGCTCATTTTTCTCTCTATTGCTGTTACACTTTTTCTCCTTCACTTCTTCAGTTCCTAAGTTTTCTCTTTGGAAAATTTCATCAAGCCACCATATCTACCAAGGATACTCTTAGGTAAGCATCTAAAGTACTTCCACAACATCTTCTCTACATCAATATCAATTGAAAACCTTGTTGGCACAAAGGGGTTGAAATAGGGGGTTTTGAGGCTTGGTTAGAGAGGAAACTATAGAAGAAGCTTAGAAGGAGGTAGGAAATCACTCTAGTCTTTTATTTCATGATATTTAGTTAACTTGCTAGGATAAGTGTTGGATGTTGTTGAGTTGTTGTTTCTGAAAATCTGAAATTTATGATTTATGATTTATGATTCCAAGTTTATGATTTAAGATTGTTTGAGTTGTGAACTTGATGAAATGTATACGCAGGTTTACTATTGTAGGATGAAACTGGTTCTTCCATATGTAATGATCTGAGCTAAAACAAAATGGTTAGTAAAACTTGTTAATTTTTTAATTTTAGGTGTCATTCATGGTAGAGATGTGAGGTCTGAGTTCCAAGGTCATTAGTTTAGGAGGTGAGCTCCGAGATATGAGATCCGAGGTCAGAACCACGGTTATGGAGTGGTTTAGGTAATGAATTTTAAGGTCATTAGTTTAGGATGTGAGCTCCGAGATCCATGGTCAGAACCACAATTATGGAGTGGTTTAGGGAGTGAGTTCCGAGGTTAGTAGTTTAGGATGTGAGCTCCAAGATCTGAGATCCGATGTCAGAACCACGGTTATGGAGTGGTTTAGTAAGCGAGTTCAAAGGTAAGTAGTTTAGGATGTAAGCTTCGAGATCTGAGATCAGAACCAAGATTATGGTTTTGGGAGTGAGTTCCAAGGTCAGTAGTTTAGGGTGCAAGCTCCGAGGTCCGAGATTAACAACCCAATTTATGAAATAGTTTAGGATGCAAGGTCCGAGATCTGAGACTAGAAATCATAGGTCCGAGCCTAGAAATCCGAGGCTCGCTCATAACAATTATTATAAAAGAGTTAAAGAGAATGTTGTAGAGAAGTTTTATAAGAAATTCAGGATATTTTAAAGAGAAAAGAGTCTCACAGTAATTCAAAAGACTTAGCAGAGATAATATCCAAGTCAAGTATGAAGATAGAACTTTTAAAGAATAAATCTTCCTCAGCGACTATGAGAATTTTTATACAATTGATAAAGATGCACGCGAAGAAAGGAAACTTAAGACAATAAACCTTATACAAAGTAGATTGCTTAGTGGTAAGCTCATGGATTCATGGGTAGTAGTAGACATGCTATGCCCTTAGAACTATACCAGGGTGTAAACACGACGACATTACATCATTTATGAGAAAATGGGATGTACTGAGGATAGTGAGGCTATTTAGATGAGATGTAGTAGACATACTTCATCTAATGAACTACATCAGAATATAACGTGATAACGTTACATAGTTGACAGTATGATCCATGAAGAAGTATATCAAAAGAGTCCTATGAGTTTTACCATTAAGTTTTAAAGTTTTCTAATAAAATTAAGTCATAAGATATAATGACACAAACTCACGAAACCCTTATATAAAGAACTAAACATACATTGCTTATTTTGCATTGAGTTGAGTATCATTGAGTAATAGACTAGTGTTTTTCCCACTGGGAATCATTGATTCTCATTCCTGCTGTATGATGTATTTTATATAGATGGCCTCGATTGTGTTCTTTCTCAAGATGCCTGACTTGCAATGGCATTATGGCCTATAGTTAGGGTCACTGTACTTGGTCGCTGAGTCTTGTATCCATATTTATGTACTATTTGCTTGCCCGTTTGCTACTACTATCATGAGTCCTACTTTTGAGCCAAAGTCCCCTTTTTCTGCTTTTCCACTATATATGACTCATCCACCATAGCCATCACTGCCCGCCGTTGATGCTGAGCCTGATCCTTCAGAGGAGACATTTTTTGGTTCCTCTACCCCTTCTAGAGGTGGTGGGGACTGGCAGGGTTACCTAGCTGATGTGCTTAATGGGTATTACTCTCTACTAGCTTGACATGACTATGGTGTGTCCATCTTGTTGATAGACGCAGTATGACTTAGAGTCCCTCATATTATCTTACTATCATAGGCTCTTGTGTCTTACCTTTTGATGAGCCACTGACCGAGGGAATTAGGTTTATCTATTTGTAGTTAGGTGTATTTTGTTAGGCCCTAACCCGGATTAGGTGGTCACTGCGAGGACTAGGGTAGGGTTGTTTGTAATGTATATGTAATTAGGTGTGAATTGTATATACTATAACTATAAGACTTAACTTCTTATGGAGGTGATATAAAATGTAAATTATCGTGTGAATGACTTTTTTAAAGAATGCGCATTATATCTTTGCTATCTCTATAAGTTGATCATTAAGTTGAAAGGATTGTAAAATGCAAGAAAAACATTAGTATGACTTTTAGTTCAAGGCTCTTATTTATTACAATACATACATATATAATTCATATGGTTAAGATAGGTAAAATCAGTAAGGTAAGTTATCGGTAATGACTACTTATTGTAATGTTATGACTCGAGCATAGCACTATAGTCTTGGACCACAATAGTGGTCACATGGGCGAGTTTCATAGGCTTTCGTGGTCTGTCAACCGTTACAGTGATCCTAGACCACTATAGTGGTCGTATGTTGGCCCAAGGGGGTTTTTGATACCCTTGACCGCTATAGCGATCCACCAAAAGTATGAACAGTGTAGAACGAAGCCATTTCACACATAAAAAACCCTTACCCTATATAACCCTTCCCCTACTCATTTTTCCCAATTTTCTTTGAACCTCCAATGCTCAAAACTCTCCTGCACTCTCAACTCCACTTAGATCTACCTCCCTAAGCTTCAAGGTGAGTAAATGTTGATAGATTATGCTTTCTTCCTCTTCTTTCACTCATATTCTTGGTTTGAGTTGTTGTAATTTTCCTTTGTTGTCAACTAAGAGTGCTCTTCCAATGTTGTTAGAGTTATTTTAGAGTAATATAAAGATACCCATAGGTCATTGATGATTTTTATGGTCGTTATGGTAAAAACTGGTGCCATCCTTTCTTCTCGGAGCTCTCCTGGAGTTGGACCTTCACATCCCACTTGTCTAAGTGAGTGGGTTCAGATCCTATGACCCTTATGTCGATCTTTATAGCTATTTTCTTTAAAGCTATGACATGATTTCATGATTTTAGACAATAGTTCAAGAGATTAGAGATTATGGTTGGTTTTACTAAGTTTATAAAGATGATGATTTTCAGCTAGAGCATGAAATATTTGTTTTAATGTAATTCATGGGATCATTATTGTAAAAATGATTTTATTAAAGAACCAAAGTATGAAGATGTTTTTATTTAGAGATTTATGGATTACTATGATGATTTCAGGAGTAGAGCATAAGTATATGATAGAGCCTTGAACCAGAGAAGAGCTTAGCATAGAGATTTACAGAAAATAAGTATTTTATAATTTAGGAACTGGACGGTACCTACAGAGAAACAGATAGTGAGTTAACGGCTGAACCTCAATCATTAACCTTAGTACTAAGTTGTCCTAAGAGGACAATCTCACTGAGCAGAGAATGGAACCTAGTCAAGTGTCCAATTTGGATCCTTGAGGAATCCCAAAGATTAGAGAATTTACTATATCATAGTCAACATGCATAACCATAGAATTTATGTATTGTTATACAAGGCATAACCAGATATCCTTGTTTCTCTATTAGGTGTTATTGTTTATGTTTACCAGGGAATATAAGTTTTAGAGCCATTATGCTTATATATATAAATATGATTTCAGAGCTATAGTATTAATTAGTTTTGATTATTATACATATATTTATATCTTTAGTGTTGTCCCATGAGAAGGTTATGGGTAAAGGCCTACTCACTAATTTTAGATAAAACTCACCCTTCTTCTTTTTCCATTACAGATACATTAACGACTATGGGTTCTTTTTATCTACCTCTCCTCAGTAGTAAATCCATTTCTAGTTGGTGAGCTTCACTTCGAAGTGAAGTGTTCTTTTGTGTTTTGTATAGAGATAGAGTGCTCCAATGTACATTATAGGCAAGATCCCGGACCATAAATATATTGCGTATACCATATTATATTGTATTTGATTGTAGTTTTCATGGACATTTTGTATAGAGAGGAACTCATATATTTTGTATCACAGAGACAGATTTAGAGTTCAATAATGATATAAATATTGATGATGAACTTGATTTCAATATAGTTAGAAATTTATTGGAGATGAATAATATTTTATAAATGGATTTTATAATTAAAATATACATATAGAGAGACTCAAAGGTCATGAGGCTTATGTGATGATATGATTCCTCACGTACCAGTCATGCTTCCAAGTCGAGTTGTAAAAAGGTGGTATCAAAGTCATAGGTTTCCCTGCAAGTTGTTGGAGCAAGTGTCCACAGGTAGCATGACATTTATGTAAATGGAAGCACACCCATTTTCATTAACGAAGTGTTAATTGAGGCCTTTAGGAATGGTTAGTTATGACTAGGTTTAGAGATAGAGTCTTGTTTTCCTTGGCATGATCAATGTTCCTTATCCCTTGTACTCTTCTTTCAAATCATGTCTCCCCTATGTTCTTCTTCTTCATGCTGCCACCGTAATAGTGGTTCTTTTGGCACCAGTGCCCATTTCAGAGTTATAGAGCAAGCTTTGGCCACACTCTCCGATTTTTTGGTCAAACAGGCTAAGGCAGGGTTTTAGCCACCCTTGGATTAGCATCCAATTCGAGATCCATATGACTCAGTGTTAGAGCACTTCCAAAGGATGGATCTACCCACCTTCTAGGGGCATCTCAGCATGGAGGATCCCTAGGAATTTCTCTAGGAGATTGACAAGATCACCAGAGTCATTCGTTTCTCTTTGAAAAAGCAACAGAGTTGGCTAGCTTTTAGCTAGGAGGCCAAGCAGGGTAGCTTTTCTAGGCCACCCTCCAGGAGGAGTTCAGGGTAGCTTTTCTGAGAAGGTCTCTGTTGGAGAGAAGATGGGCATAGATATTTAAGGAGTTTCTAAGACCCCGACTGACTCCAAGCATGTTAGTTATGGAGTACGATAAGAGGTTCACTTACTTAGCGCAGGTAGCCACAGGCATGCTAAGATGGTAAGGGTTAGACGGTTTGTCTAGGGGTTACCCAAGGATATGTTTTTGAGTCTTCATCCACAAGTGGGGATTATGGATCATGCCTAGGCAATGGATACAGCTGTCGAGTTAAAGGCCTATTTAGTATAGAGGAGAACGGCTTCAGAGTCAAGAAAGAAAGCTAAGATACATGGTCACTTTTCTGGGGGAGTAGGTAAAAGCAGAGGGTCTGACCAACAAGGCTAGTAGTAATCTTAGTCGAGTAGGGATGCCTTCTTAGAGCCCACCCTAACCAGGCCTGTTGCTTCTCAGAGTTAGAGTAGAGGAGATAGTCAGGCATCAATTCAGAGAATCCACTAGTGTCAGACTTATGGGAGGAGACGCATAAGGCAATGCATGATTGGCACTTTTTCTTGTTATGGCTATGGCCAGAGGGCCACAAGCCTGTAGATTGTCTGTTATTCTAGGGAACGTCTAACTAGAGGACAACAAACCCCACTATTTCAATTCAATCCTATCAGTCAGGGACCCAAGGTAGCTCAGCTACTTTAGCTAGCAAAAGTGCTGGTGGCAGGGACCCTTGAGGAATAGAGGCTAGTGGTAGAGGTAGAGGCTACGGCGGCGAGGTGAAAGAGGGTTGTCGCATACCTCCTCAAATTAAAAATTTATTTTAATACTAAGTTGTACCAAAAATGTAGTAAAGGGCATAAACTATGTCATCTCCCAAGGAGATTTCAAAACTTAGTTAAGAAAATTGGGGATTTTGAAGAATGAAATTTAAAATAAATAAAATTATAATAGTAACAATGAAGAAAGCACTAGTGCAGGGTATTTCTAGGATTGTAACTAATTATCATTGACCAATATTGAATCCCTTAGTTGTTATTAGTAATTAATTATTGGAAATTCTACTAGTGATCAATCAATCTCTATAATCTGATCAATAAAAATAACCAATAAATGAGATTTCAATTTAATTGGAAATTACACTGATTTAAGGTACCAATTGCTATAGCCTAACCACCAATCAGAAGGTTAATTCTTTTGTTCTCTCTCAAACATAAACCAATATATCTATTAATTTATGCCAAAAGGGTTTCCCTAAACAACAATTGTCAATTTGGTTATTCCTATAAAAGTTCTACCAATCACCACAATAATTATAAGAATAGAAATTGAAGAACAATGAGAAAACTAATACATTCAACATAAACAAAGGGTATTAAAAGTCATCCCAATCCATCTGGAAATTCTTAGACTAGTAAGAAGATCTACTCCTCCATCTCTGGAGGATTACAACAATGAAGATAAAAAAGAACCTGAAAATAATAGCAATAATTCTTGCCATAATCTCCAAGACAAAGCACCTTCACCAATGGAATCCTAAGGGAGAGAAATGTAACATCCTCCCAAGTACAACGTTATCCTTAAGTCATGACATCGTACTCAAGAGTTGTTACTTAAAAAATAATGGACCTTTTATAAATATCTATGGCAAGCTTGTCTAATGCGTGTGATAACTAAGCGTAATCTATTAAAATATATGACAAGAAAACACAACCTTTATTAAATACATATTTACGTACAAAAGAAAGCTCTACTATGAGTTTTAATACATATCCATTCTCTGTTACATCTATGTACATATCCATTCCACTAAATACAGCATAACAAAAGCATTAACTACTACACTATTACAATTCTGAGTTCTTTTGCAGAGCAACCTCATAGTCTTCTGGTGCAACCTAGAGACGACACGAAAACACAAATACATAGGGGTGAAAATTATACAATTCTCTATAAGGCATTTCCCCACATACACAATTCATAATGTCATCATCATCGTCCTAGCCACTTCGGTTTATTTAGAAAATGTGAGTGTGCAACATATATCATAGGTTTATTTTAAGGTTCAAAATTGTTTTTTTGAAGTGGGTTTCTTTTATTATTTGGTCACTTAATATACACATATCATAGAACTCAACATCTCATAAGCATGTACTTTTAAATCACAACTTAAACATATTAGCCTCAATATCAATACTAAAATTATTCACTTAGAACATAAGATAAAAGACTACTTAGAAACATTGTTACTTTAACTCATATTGGCCTTCGACTTTTGTGGCTTTGACCACTTTAGGGTAATAGACTGCTTTTCAAGACTGAGCTCATTCCTATACATGATAATTGGATTTGCTTTCTCCAATTCTCACACAAACTTATTCCTAGCCAGGTTTACTTTCCCCAACTCAATTCAAAGGTAGTCACGGATTGACTTTCTCCAGCCCAAGACATATAATCTCATTTTTATCTTGGTAGTCAGGTATACTTTCCCTGATAGATCGGATTTACTTTCTTCAACCCAAGATAGATAATTTTATGTTTTTCTTGGTAGTCAAGTTTACTTTCCTCGAAAGACCGTATTTATTTTCCCTGAAAGACCTACTTTCTCTAACCCAATAAATACAATGTTATGCTTTTCTTTCGCATATACACAATTGTAAAAAACATTCATATCTATGTATGCCTAACTTCATCAATAAGCTCATAGGCTCAATTATTCATATTCATATTCATGTGCTCCTATCATACTAGTACTAAATGTCATTATTTCATCAATTCAAAGCATCAATCCGTCTTCAGCAAATTAGCAGATTTCACATATTCATAGCACAAATTATTCTGCATTTCAAACCATCAAATCCAATGCTATAAAAATTCTCAATGACACATCAATGTGTCCCTAAGGTCTTATAAAAATTCAGAGAAAAAACGTTTCTCTAAATATGTTGAAAAAATCTACAAATTTGGTGGTCAGAGACCACCTAATCTCGACTCAAAATAGGAATCTCATAATTTTTAACCCTAGAAAATGATTGAAGAAATTCGGAATAAAAATCATTGTTACGCTTCAAGATGTTTCCAATACCCTATAAAAATTTTAAAGGAAAAGTCAATCATTTGCTATGGTAACAAAATCAAACAAATTTGCAACTTCAGTTTTAATAATTCAAGTAGAACATATATAGTCTCAATTCATGATTTTTTCCAAGCAGTATATGTCCAAACCAAAGCTTAAGAAAATTTGTGGAGCTAGTGTAGGGGTTATCGTCAACATATATTTTTTCTAGCACATAAAAATACCCACAATTCCCATAGAAAATTTGTGATCAATGATTGCCTATATAAAAACTGAAAATCTAGCAGCATGGTTCAATATCTTTTTGCAAAAAAATGATTTTTCCATAACAACAAACCAATCCACCAAGGCAAATACATCTATATATGTATATATATATGTGTGTGTGTGTGTGTGTGTGTGTGTTTGTGTGTGTAATCACACAATAGAACTAGAAAATATCAATTTTAAACATCAGAATCTGCAAGAAACATAATTTAACAACAAGGCACACAAAACCCTACTTTGTTGGCTTTAAGGATCTTGGCTCCAAATGATGATCCCAGAATGATTTTGCTTACTTCAAGACCTCCCAAACAGCTCCTCATCCTTCCTAAAATAGTGGAGTATGATACCTTAAAGTGGATAATGGAGATGATTTAAAATTCTAATTGGCTGGTTTTGTATATTATGGAGAGTAGAACAAGTTTTGTGAAGCAATCTTGGTGTTTTAGTGGCTTTGAGCTTAGGTTACGGGGATTTGAAAGCAAGAATGAGGGTTTGAGAGCAAGAACAATGGAGGATGAGTTCTTGGAGAGGTTTGGCTGAAAATAATGATGATGGGGTGATAAGGTTGGTTGTGTTGTATTTATCTTGAGTTAGATGTCATAATTGTGTAGTCAAAAGTGTATTTCTTTCCTTCTTAAAAAAAATAATGAGATTGATGGCTAGGATATGATTTCTTAGTCAAAGAATGAATCTTGGACATCCACTTAGCTCAAGATAAGTGGATCTCTTTAACTTGGGGAGTATGTAGCTTTTTCGGTGTTAAAATCACACATCGAAACTCTACCGAATGGATGAGATATTGGCACCCGGATAAAATAATAATAAATGAAAGGTCAAGATTAAAACTTTATTTCCAAGTTTCAATCCTTGTCATCCACTTCGCAATTTGTGAATGGTAGCAGTTACTTGGCCATCAAGTAGTTTTTACGATGTTAAAACCTGCACATCGAAACCTTACTGAACGGGTAAAAAAGTGAACCCAGGTAATCAAATATTACCCAAAAATTAATTTTAGGCATAAAATCTTTAATCCTACCCATTTCTAATCTTAATCCTATAATTTCTCACTTTCGAGCATCTTCGGGCCTTAATTCTAGGATTTTGGCTGTCCTAGCAAGCCTGTGGGGCCCACTAGATTACTATTCACTTTTTTTATTTTACAGATCCGTTAAATCATCTTCATCATTGCCATGTCTATTGAATTTTTGGAATTATGTCTAGAAAAGCTCAAATTAATTTTTAAATAATACTTAGGGTGTTATAAGGAGAATAGAGAAGAAGAAGATGTAGAGAGAAGATGGAGAGAGAATAATAGCAACTAAAAGTGGCAATCTAAAACTGAATCTAAAGCTAAGGTAAAAAGTCTATAACATTCCTATATATATACTACTCTTTAAAAATGAGCCAAAGTGGGCCCAAAAACATATTAAATGAGTTATTCTGTGTCATCACACAAGCGTTGCAACTGTGCTAATAAAAATCATTTTTTGGATGCTATTGAGCACTGCAGCACTCATTGAGCACTCTAGTGCTGAAAAGAATGGAATATATCCTTTGCACTAGAAATAATGATTGTAGCCCTTTGAATAAGCTTTCCAACAGCACCAAAATCACCTTAATCAGATATCTATAGCTCTAGATATTGCGAAAATACTAACTAAAGGTTAAATTGGACAGCATCAAAACATCAGCAACCTTTAATCTTGAAACTCCATTTTCACCAATATCCTCTTAGAATTGGGTTTTGAGCTTACATGAAAGCTTTAGAGGACTTCTTAAGCTTTCCAAGACATCTCTATTTGTCTTAATCCAATCTCTGTAGAGAGATATAAGAATTTTCCATTAAAATGCTTTCTTCAAATTTGCTCAAATAAGCTCAAGAACTCTTCTATTTTGCTCCCAAATTGTTCCTAATAGTTTCCAACATTGTTCTTGACATTTTGCACTTAATTCAAAGCTCATGTGCATAAACCTATACTCAAAGAGATAAGTCAAATGCAACAAGATGTAATTACAAATTATTCCAAAATCAATGCAAAAGCCAATAATTCTATTAAAATAACACAATGAGGAGTAAATCAAAATCCTTATTAATTGCATCAATAACACAATAAACTTCATACAGAAAGTTAAGGTTTGGTAGCAAGATAAGTGGCATAAGTGCCCCATGTCAAACTCTCTCACACTTAAGCTTTCACATGTGCTCATGTGAACTAAGATCAAACTAAGGCATGGATAAGAAACAGTATACAAGGACTACACTAGACTCCTAAAACTAAAAATGAATGATGCATGAAAATAAATGATAATGCACCAATCTAATGAACCTAGAGACACAATAGTAAGCTTTCATACAAACAATTAAGAAAATTAAAACAAGCAAAGCATGAACAAGAACATAGAACATATAGTAGAATTCACATATGATGCATGGATCAAGTACAAAAATCCTCCCAAGGCCAATGTTTGCCACTCATTCACTTAAGTGTTTTGGGTTATGATGCACACTCAATCACCTCAAATTAAAATGTGTTACCATAAGCTTGCTACGAGTCTTATTCTCCATTTTGTCACACGCACATGCATACTAAATCAAAAGGATTTAACTTTGGTTGTAATTGGGGCTTAGGTGAAGGTGGATAAATCTATAGGCCAATGGGACTAAACCTCTAGTCAAAGGAGAGCAAATGCATACATCAAGAGCACAAGTGCTCAAGGGTACACTCTGTCCATTTTAATCACAATTACAGACCTTTAATTTCAATGTGATACACCTTCAACCAAAATTTTTTTAGATTTTTTTTTAATCAACCTTGCATTTTTTTTCTTTTTCTTTTTTTATTTTCTTGGTGTGCCACTTACTGAATTTTGTGTACACATTGTTCCTCCCTTACACTTAAATTAGAGCATGTCCTCATGCTCTCCCCCACACTTATGCTCAAGCACATATAAGAAATTGCATAAATGCTCTCCTAAGCCTAAAAGGTTAGGAATTTTCATAGTTTTTCACTTTTGGCTAAGGATATGCTAAAATAAAAGAATGGGCAATAAGGCTCAAAAAGGCTAAACAATGGTAACATGCAAAGGATGGCTATATAGGTAAGTGGCTAAAACAATTAAAAAAAATGCCTTAATCATATTCAAGCATGCACATGGAAACATATTTTTGAGCAAAACCCTAAGCAAGTTCTAGAATGCAAATCCAAATAGGGAAATACACATGAAAAAATAAGTATGGTACATGATAGTCTAATCAAAGAAGCTCAAAAGCCCACAGGTAAAAGTACATATACTTAATCCAAACAATAATGAATCCACCAAGCATGCAATACAAGATAAAGTCAATACCAAGCAAGCCAATAACATGCATGTGGTGTGAGCCTGTGTGTAACGCCCCGATTTTTCTGTTAGAGTGAAAATGACCAAAATGCCCCTGAGGTCATTTTCAGCCCGGAATTCGAGGAAAGCCGGTTCGGCAGTACTCGAAGGGCAAACTCAATGTTGGAAGGGGATTAGATGACTTGTGTACCTTCCCAGGATCTAAAATCTCGTTTTTCGAGTTTTCGAGTCAAAATGACTAAAATGCCCCTGCGGTGTTTTACCCATTTGCAAGTGCTGGATGAACTTGAAACTTCTCCAGATGATTTTAAAAGGCATTTTTATGTAGACTATGACTTTAGTTTTGTTCTCGGAGGTCCCGGGCGAAATTAGTGCAAAATTACGGTTTTGCCCCTAGTTTCGTGTTTTTACGCTTAATCGCGTGATTAAGCAAACCTAAACAATATTAGGCTCTAATTGAAGGTTAATTAATTCCCTTAATTAATCTTGAGTCAAAATAATTTATTAAAGTTGATTAGAACCTAAAAGTGCTTAATTACAACTTAAAATCATATTTTAATTTCAAGATTTCTAGTCATGGAATCTTTAATAGTGTTTCCTCTCTCCAATTCCTTAAATCATGGAATTGTGTTACACATTGTTTATTCATAAATGAGTTTAAAATTCTTTAATGATGTATGAGCACTCCTAATCTTGTCATAAAATCCTTAAATCACATTCTTAGTTACCTAAACTTAAGTTTAATTATTCCTAACCTTGTACCTAAGCTAATACACACTTAAACCTATCATTAACACATAATTAGATGATCAAAACCTCACTCCCCCATGCTGCCAAGTCTGGCCGAAGCCCCTCCCTCCCCATATGCATCACATGTTCAATTTTTCAACACTCCAAGGCCATACCTCAGGTCACATACACTATATCTTGTCATAACTTTCAATCAAGCTTGATTTTCTAAGTAAATAACTAATTAAAATAGCCCATTTTCTCCATTTATTTGTGGCTGGAAAAGTTCCAGCCATGCATTGTTTCTAGAAGCCTAATTTCATAAAAAATTGATAGGAAATTAACTCACATCAAGCCATACTTTGTAGCATAGCTTCCATACTTCAAACCATGCTTGAATGACCTTGTGTAAGAGATATTTTCTCTTTCTTTCCCTCCAAGACCACACGGCTTCTTCCTCTCCTCTTTGAGCCTTCATTTGTTTTCATTCTCTATAAATACCTTGCCTAGAAACACATGCAAACACCTTAGTTCATTTGGTAAGTTTCAAGTTTTCCTAAGCTTTCTTGAGTTCTTTCTTTTTCTCTCAAGTTTCAAGAGAGTTCTTCCTTTCTTTTCATCTTCATCTTCATCCTCTCTTCATCTCATCATCATCTCTCAACCTTGAAACACCACCCCATAGCCTTGAACTATCATCAAACCTCTCAAACACCATACCTCAAACACAACCTCACTTGAAACACAACTCCAACCTTCTTGCTTCCTCTTGGCGGAAACCATCAAGCACCAAGGAGAAGCTCATTATCTTGTTTTTCTTTTCAAAAGTTCAAGCTTTGTGTCTTCACTCTAGGTAGGGATTTGCTTTTCAAACTTGTTTTGCTCAAGAATATGTTTTTCTCTAGTTTCCTCTTGGATTCTTTTGAACTTTCCTTTGTTTTCCTTTTCTTTTGCATTTCGGCCATGAGGCCTTGATGAGCACATGATAGCTCAACGATGAGGACTCCTAGAGGATGACTATGTGTTCATCTCAAAGGAACTTCTAGAGCTTGAGTTTTTCTTTTTCTTTAACTTCATCTATACTATACTTAGCTCACATGGTTTTTCAACTTAAGAAAATTAATCTAAGGATTTCTAAAAGCCCAAGCCTACCCTTGTCAACCTTAAAGTTGGCCGGCACGTTCTAGAGATCTTTCTCTAGATAGGGGTTTTGGGTATTTAATAAAGAACTTGACTTAGTTTCACCTTCTTTTTCCTCTTGTAAGGTTTTCGGTTTGATATTTTGATCCTTGAGATTTTGTTTGTTTTGTTTTGAAAGTTTATTTATCTTGAGCTTGATGATGACGTTCAAGAACCTCATGGTTCCTTTGAGAACTTGGTTCAAGAACTCTAAAGCTCTCTTTGTAGTGAGATATGTGTTAGGTTGTTATCTTGTTAAAGTCTTGAATGAGCTCTAGCTAACCATAAAATGAACCTTGCATCATGTTTACTTTTATGTCTTGCACATCATGTTTAGTTTCCTTGCTATCACTAAGTAATCATGTTTATATTTCAAGCTATGCATTAGCATGTTTACATTTCAAGTTCTCACCTAAATATCAAAGATAATAATATGATGCATCTCATATTTATTTTATGCTCTCACTTTACTTTCTAATAAAAGCTAAAACAAGTGCATAAGCATGTTTATCTTTATACCATCACTTTAATGAACCTACAGCTCAAAGACTTGCCCATGGTTGTCTCAAACAAAGGTTTAAAAATATTTATTTCCTATGGTCCATGTTTCGGCCCTAAGAGGTTTTGATGTTTCTAAATATTGAAAACTATGTTTCATACTTTTTCTAAGCTTTTATGAGCACAAGGAATACGTAGAACTATGTTTTATGAATTTAGGACCTCTTGAGACAAAGATGAATTGGTCACTGCCCTCTTAAATATTCTTATGATTTTAGATGATAAAAATGTTTATAAATGAGTTTTGAAAGTTTTAAAAAGGTTCCAAGAGAAACTAGTATTTTATGTGCTTTAGAAATTGTGTTTTATGCCTTTATGGAGAGTGTTTGGTTTCGGTTCTGCCTTGCCATTATTTTGCCACTGTATGTGCTGTTTTATTGATGATAATATGCTTATGTTTGAGTAAAAATAATGTTAAGACTCATATGTGAAGGATAAGATAAGTTAGAGACTAGAAAAGAATTAATTTGAGAGTTCTAGATCCTTTAATGTTTGAATTTTCTGGATTCTGTCCAGCAAGGTTTAGTAATGCTAATCATGGATTTAAATTAGTTTAAATGTGTTGGAATGCCTCATAAATGGTTTAGGACTTGATCTTGAAGCCTTAGGAATAAACCGGACTTAGAAAGGGTCACTGTTGTGACTCCTAGGGACCCGTAAAGTTAGGATTATAAATTCTACATCCTTGAGGTTTAGAGATATTCTTGATCATAGTGTGAGGTGAGAAATACTTAGTTATAAACCTCTTAGGTACCGAAGAGATTAGGTTTGATGGTTAATAACTTAGAACGTGAGTTAAGGACCTTAAGGGTCAATGCATAAGACATTAAAAAGTCTTGAGTTTTTATGATGCTTAATTTATGATATATGATACATGAGCTTTATCTATGATAAGTTTGATATGTGCTATGAAGAAGTTTTATATGATGATATGCTATAACCCATAAGAAATGTTTGTGTATGTCCTATATGTTTTCATGGCATAAGCAAATTTGAGGAAATTCGGTCTACAGCCGTCATGCTGCCGAATTTCCATCAAATTTGAGGAACTTAGAAAAAGGTCTTTTTGAAAATCATGAGAACTTAAATGTGACACAACACTAAGACGCCTTCTTGGGTGACACCGGTTTAGCCGAGCACCCCCAAGAAAATAAATCCGTGAGGGTATTGACATAGAGCTTGCCAAAGCGGACAATACTACTATGCACTAGTTGCTAGTAGAGCGTTTCAAAGAGGAAATGACCCTAAGAAGTGATCCTTAATTTTCCCCCTAGCCCGTACTTTAAGTCGGGATTATGTTACGCTTATCATAGGATAAGTAAGAGCTAGTGACAACTAGTTAAGGTATGAGCTCATAACCTAGAGATGTTTTAGGGTGGCCCCATGAGATAAAGTTAAAGTTGAAATATCACATATGCTATGAAAAACCAAGGAAGTTATGGTGAGATTTATACCTGTCAACTTATGCCACTATTATAATGTTTTTGTGACTTTGTTGATTAGCTTATCTTTATGATGCATTCATATCATTAGTGTATTCCCTGCTTAGTCATAAGACGCATTGTAAAATATGACGGACCTTGGATAATTAATACTTTAGAAAACTAACTTAAAAGGAGTTTACATGCATGCGCACCTTTTTAGAAATGAAACCCAAGGTTCCTGACGATGTGATGATGTCACTTAGTTAGGGATTACCCTACTGAGAATTCTTTTAGAAGATTCTCATTCCCTCTCTTTTCTTCCGTCACATCTTCAGATGGCGACTTTCGTACTCTTCATCGACACCTCAACGTGGGAGCTGCACCATGACCCAGCACTCGGGTCATATCATTTTGAGGGTCGCTGCACTGTCAAAGTATTTATGTTTATGGGACGACCCTTCACATACCCAGTATGGAGCTACTGCTTTACCCCGACTGCTCCCTACCATCATAACACGATTTTTGAGCGAGCCAGACCACGCGACGAGCAGATCCTCCGCATGCAGCCAGAGGCATCAACCGTACGTGCCCCGGACTCAGTATTCGGAGACGGATCCATCAGAAGACCCGCCCTTGCACATGTACAGTTGGAGCTCTAGCCCCGCTCCCCCACCGATGAGAGCCGGGAGTGAGGAGATGGTGGTTCAGCCGAGGTTGGCTCATAGGCCATCCATGCGCCCTCGCCGCGGTGGACACGCTCCGATGATCCGCATGACCTCTCCCGCCGAGATTTGCCAATGGATCGATTCCACCCCTCAGTACTCGGACCAGCAGGAGTAGGTGCATAGGATAGGTAGTAGCTAGTGCACACACGCCATATAGTTGAGGACAAACCTTCTTTTGTATTTGAGGTTGTCTACTCTAGGTGCACATGGGTATGGGTGTTGCTTTTATGATTTCCTTGTATTTGCTTTTCAGTTGTATTTCGTTCTTCTATGTATCGAATAGTCCTGCCTTTTGGTAGGCACATTATCTATATATATAATCAGTTGATGTAACAATGTTATTTATGTGTTTTATTATGATTTGGTCATATGACTTGTATGAATTCCCGTTTAAAGAATCATGCGTGGCTCTCACTTTGGTTTTAATTCCAAAAAGAAAAATTTTACCCATATTTCCGCTAAGTATTTTCAAGTAAAGAATGAGACCAAGAGGTAATGTTCTAAGGATTAACCTAAATACATACTACTAGTATTAGGTTAAGACTTAGGGTGTTACACTGTGCATATGATCTCTAAGGTGCCAAAGGAATGGTGTAGAACATAAATAAAAATAAAATGATGCATGACTCAAAACTAAAATGAAAATAAATAAAATGTAGAAAAATAAAAGAGAAAAGTAAAGAAAAACCTGACAGTGGGTTGTCTCCCACCCAACACTTCACTTTAACGTCTCTAAGTTGGATGGTCAATACCCTCATGGAAGGTGTACAGCTTCAACCCACAAATATTCCATTTGAGCTCGTAGATCCATCGAGGTCTCATATAGGTGCACTAATCGATTCCTATCAATGTTACATCGAATCATCCTAGAGTTAGCATTGCTTGGGGTTCATGTAGCAAAATTCTCTGCCCTTTACAGGGCATTATACCCAACATGGTTTGGTCTTGGAGCACCTAGCAAATAGATGATTGTTACCTAGGTGGTGTACCTATATCTAAAAACTTGGGACATTCTAAAATAATAGGTGCATCATATCCCATGGAAGAAGAAAAAGTAGAGAAAGGGGGATCTGGACCCTTACAAAATAGATTACCACAAGCATCATCAACTAAAGACTCAATGACGTCATTGCCAAACATGGAGTGTTCCTCATAGGGATGTTTCATAGTATCAGATAAGTTAAATTGAACTTTGATGTCGCCACACTCCATGGATAATGTGCCATCATGAACATCAATCATGGTTTTAGCAATTTTAAAAAAGGGTTTACCCAATATCAATGTATGCTGGTCAGCATTAGTGTCATTCTCCATCTCAAGCACATAGAAATCAGCAAGGAATATTAAATCATTTACCTGTACCAGAACATCTTCCAACAATCCCTCTGGTTTTGGGATGTTGCAGTAGGCTAGTTGAATTTGCAACCCGGTTGGCTGGAGCTCTCCAAAGTGCAAGGAATGGTAGAGTGATTTAGGCATAACATTAATGCCAGCTCCAAGGTCAGTTAGGGCTCTTGTGATGTGCAAGTTCCTAGTGGTACAAGGAATATAGAATGTGCCCAGGTCCTTGAACTTTGTTGGCAGGTTGCTTGGCTTGATAATGGAGGAAACATTGACCCCCATCATTACCTTATCTTGCCCACTGCCCTTAATCTTCCTCCTAGTGGAGCACAGATCTTTTAAGAATTTTGCATATTTAGGAATTTTCTTGATTGCATCCAAAAAGGGAATATTCACTTGCACTTTTCGGAATGTTGCTAGTGTGTCTGGATCCAAATCTGCTGCAATAGCCATCCTAGGCTGCATCCTCTGTGGGAATGGCAGTGGGGGAGTGAAGTCTGGAACTTTAGTGGCTTTTGTTGAGCACTACAACGCTGATTGAGTGCTGTGGAGCTCACCCGAGAGGTGCTCTTGTGTCAGTTCCTCAGCTTCATGCGCGGTTGAGCATTGTAGCGCTCTCCAAAAACACCTCCGAGCCCAATTTTCTTTATCTGATCTTCCTCTACAGGGGTGGATACTTCTGGAATCTTCATCCCAGACCTTAGGGTAATTGCACAGACATGTCCTCTTAGATTGGCCACGAACTGAAAAGGAAACTGGGCAACTGGGGTGTGCTGACTCTTATTTTTCTTCAAATGAGTCATTTCTTCTCTCAGCTAGGCATTTTCTTTTCTTATTTCCTGCATTTGCTCCATCATTATCTTCATCATCTCAGTCATAGTAGGTTCTGAGGATGGAAGTTTAGGAAGGGTTGGTTGTCTCTGGTAAGGGGCCAGGCACTTTTGATGTAAAGCTTGGCCCTATTGTTGAGAATTATTTACCCGTTGCAAATTGGGGTGATTCTTCCAGCTAGAGTTGTAAGCGTTCCCAAATGGTAACTAACTTGCCTGATTATAAGATTGACTCTAGAAGGGGTATGTTGCTACTACCCCTATGGTTGAGTCATCTTGTAATGTTAGGCATATATTAGTGTGATGGTCATTTGAAGTACATATGCCATAGACCTTAGGAACCATTGGAGTTGCTGCCTAGCTCACCGTTAATAGCTGCATAAGGCTAGAAAGTTGCTGTAAAGTCTAGGTCAATAGTGAATTCTTTGGATAGCTCACCTCATGAAGGCCTTCAGTAGTTGTGGCTGCCTTGGAACCAAATTGCTGAAAATTTGCAGCCATATTCTCAATCAAAGCGCAGGCCTCTGCTAGAGTCTTATGTAAAAGTGCCCCTCCACTAGCAACATCTATCAGCAGATACCAACCCCTCATAAAAGTATTGAAGGAGGAGTTGCTCCGAAATCTGGTGATTGGGGCAGCTTGCACAAAGAGCTTTTAGCGCTCCCAATATTCATGTAGAGTCTCATTAGTCTGCAGATTCTCAAGATCTCTTTTCTGATAGAAACCACTCTAGAGGTAGGAAAATACCTCTCTAGGAAAAGCCTCTTCATCCTAATCCAGTTATTTACAACCCCATCAGGAAGGTTGAAGAACTAATTTTCTACTGCACCTTCAAGGGAAAAAGGGAATACTCTCAGTTTAACATCATCCACCTCCACTCCATTGGGTCTCATGCCAGAACACACCATATGCAGCTTCTTCATGTGCTAGTAGGGATCTTCTCCAGATAGTCCATGGGACTTTGGCAGAGCATGTACCATATACCCTTTTAGCTCAAAATCATTATCTAGCCTAGGGTATGTAATGGCCAAAGGTTGTTGGGTGAAATCAAGAGCAATGGGCTCCCTCAGTGTATGTTGGCATTCTCCCATGTTTTCTGTATTACCTGAAACATTAACCAAAGGATTATAATGCTCAGATGGTTCCGCTTGTTGATGCCTTGCTTGTCTGATTTTTCTTAAAGTTTTCTCAATTTCAGTGTCAAGAGGTATTAAATTTCCAATAGACAGGGAATGCCTCATACAAGAGAACAACGATTTTTTTTTTGGTAAAATAAAATAAACAACAGAAAATAAAATAATAAAAAAAGAAACAAATAAACATAATAAAAACTGGCATTTTTTTTAATAAAAACATAAATAGTAAATAAAAATAAAATAAATTGAAAAAATAAAATAAATAAAAATAGTAAAATAAAAAATGTAAAAATAAACAACTAAATTCTAATGCCTCCTCAGCAACAGTGCCAAAATCACCTCAATTGACCATCTATAGCTATAGATATTGCAAAAATACTAGCTGAAGGTCAAGATGTAAAATCCAAATTTTTAACCCAATATTCCTAGAACATATTTAGGTTAACCATTAGGTTATTACTTCTTAGTCTCATCTTTTAATTAAAATACTTAGCGGAAAATATGACTATTTTTTTTTTTGAAATATAAAACAAAGTGAGAGCCGCGTGAAACTTAGACAAGCATTGAAAATAAAGCATCACTCAAATATAAAGGAAAGCACAAGCATGAACATCAAATAATTTCACCACAGTAGACAATAACACACCAAGATAGTATTTCATTAATATTAATAATATGCCCAACCGAAGGCGGGACTTAATTCAGTACATAGAAATACCAATACAATAGAAAAGGAAAATACAACAGAAACGGAAATATACAGAAAGCGTAAATAAAACTCCTACCCTAGTGCACCTAAGGGGGATAACCTCATAACAAAAAAAGGTTTATCCTATCTATATGTGTGTGTGTGCACTAGCTCTCCTCGAGTCGCTCTATGGCTGGCGGCGGAAATCCTCGGGTCACGGAGGCATGTAACCAGGGAACTGTGCGAGCTCTTTGGAGGTGAACAGATGGGGGAACAAATACGAGGCGGCTGGATGTGTGCTCCGCGGCAAGGACGCATCTCGGCCTTCCTCGCTAACCTCGGCTGCATCACCGTCTCCTCACTCCCTTCTTGCCTAAACGAGGGAATGAGGGCATAACTCTCCGAGTAGATGTGCATCGGCGAGTCCTCGAATGGGTCTGTCTCCGACCTCCTCAATCAAGGTACATACTCCGGATAGTCACTACAGCTGAAGCGGACGGGTAAGCGCATCGGATCTGCTCGTCATGGGGGCATGTGCGCTCGAAGATCAAGTCATCGCCAAAGAGAGACGTCGGGGAAAACCGGTAACTCTGTACAGGATGAGCAAAGGGACGTCCTACATACACGAAGACTCGAACAGTGCACCGTCCCTCAAAATGGTAGGATCCATGGTCCAGATCAAAGTGCACCTCCTACGTCGGGGTGTCGACAAAAACCACGAACGTCGCCATGCTCTGAAAATGTGACGGGAGAAAAAGAGAGAAAGAACAAGGAGTGAGAATCTTGCTAAAGAATCTCAGTAGGGCATCTCCTATCTAGGGTTTCATCATTCACATCCTCAGGAACATTGGGTTTATTATAAAGAAGTGAGCATGCATATAAGGTTCATTGTTAAGTTTATAAGTGTAATTATCCAAGGTTCGCCCTTTTAACATGAATCTTAATGCATGAATGCAACATAGCAACTCATGGATGCATGAATATACTTTATGCAACAAGCAATCAACATAACATCAGAAACAACTTGTAAGTAGTACATAGTGGCATATAAACTCTTCAAGTAAAACCTTTCTCTTTTCTCAACTCGTGACTTAAGAACTCATGCTTAAACATCATGGGCCACCCTAAAACATCTAGGTTACGAGCTCATACCTTAACTAGTCGTCACTAGTTCTTACTTATCCTCTTGATAAGTGAAATCATAAAAATATAGTCTCGACTACTAGAGAACAGGCTAGGGGGCTTAAGGATCACCTCTCTTAGGATTATTTCCTTCTTTGAAACGCTTTACTGTCATCTAATGCATAGTGAATTGTCTGCTTTGGTAGGCTGCATCCACTCATACGCTCACGGTTTTGCCTCCTCCCCACCGGAGTGGGAGAAGTACGTCTCAGTGCTACGTCACATAAGGATTCAGTTCCTAGGGGTGCTCAGCCAAACTGGTGTCACCTAGGACTTTATCCCGTATACTTTTCAAAAATATTCTCAAGTAATGATTTGACTGAAAGTCGGTAGCATAATAGTTGTGTACTGAATTTCTTTCAAATCTACTTTATGCAACAAAAACTAATGATACATGTGCTATCACATTCAATCTCTATCATCATAGTAAAATTGAATTCACATAATCATACTCATCAAAACACATGCATCATTACCACATACTTGAAATAATAAACTCAAAGCATCAAGGTCTCTTAATGTTTTATGCTCCGACCCTTAGGGCCTTTAAACTTGAAATCTAAGTCCTCTATCATCACAGCTTAACCTCTCGATCACCTATAGGTTCATAACTAAGTAATCCTTACTCAATTCTAGGATCATAACTAATTCTATACTTCTCAAGAATGCAGAATCCATATTTTACTAATTACGGGTACCTAGGAGTCACTTTTTAACCCTTTCTAGGTTCGGTCTTTTCCTAAGGTTCTAGGATCAAGTCCTAAACCAATTTTGAGTATTTTCTACACATTTAAACTAATTATAAGCCATTATTTACTAATATTACCCTTGGTGGACAGAATCCAGGAAATTCCTATTTCTAAGGGGTCTAGAATTTGCTTTTTAATTCTTTTCTAGTTTCTAACTTGTCTTAGCTTTCTCAAATTAATTCCAACATCAAATATACATAAAGGTACACATTCTATCATAATTAAAACATCATCATATAGTGGGTAACCAAGCAAGGCATAAACAAATTCAAAGTCATCATATGATGCATAGAACCTTATTTCTAAAACACATAAATTGCTAATTTCTCTTGGAACCTTTTTAGGACCTCAAAAACTCCTTTGAAAACAATTTATTTCATTAGAAGCACCATAAAACACATAAGGGCAGTGGGTATTTCAAAATGAACTCAAGAGAGATTTAAATCATAAAACCTTGCTCAAACATTTCATGGGATCATCTAAACTTAGGAAAATTATGAAACAATGGTTTTAGCACTTGCGACTAGATGAATCTTACTCCAAGACACATTATCATCATAAGGCTAAAATCAAGTGAGTAAACACATACATTTCCAAACTTTGTTTGAGATAATAATGAGCAAGTCTTTGGGCTCTAAATTTCTTAAGTGATGACATAAACATAAATATGCAATACACTTGTTTTTACTCTTTATTAGGATATGAGAGCTTAAAATAAATATGCTATACACATCCATTATTATCTTAGAAATTTAGTGAGGACATAAACATAAACATGAGGATGCAAGTTCATTCTTTAATCTTTGAGCATTTAGTGATGACATAAAAATAAATATGAATGCAAGTTCTTTTTATCTTAACTTAGAGCTCGCACAAGACTTTTAGAGAAACATAATGTCAACCCAACATTTATCTCCAACAAACAAAGTAAGCTTTAGAGTTCTTGAACCAAGGTTTCAAGGAAACCACATGGCTCTCGAATCTCATCATCAAGCTTCAAGGAAATGAACTTAAAAGAAAACAAAACCATAAAGGAAATAGGAACAAGGCCAAAAGCATAAAGGAAAGGAAACAAGAAACCAAAATCACAAAGCAAAGGAATATACACCATGTTCTTTATTATGTAACCAAAACCCCTATCTAAAGCGAACTCTGGAACGTGCCAGCCAACTTTAAGGTTGACATGTGTAGGCCTTGGGTTTATTGAAATCCTTGGTTATTTTCTTAAGTTGAAAACATTAGTGAGCTAAGTAGTATAGATAGAACTTTAAAGAAAGAAAACCTCAAGCTTTAAAGGTCTCTTTGAAATAAACACAAGGTCTTCATCTAGAGGCACTCATCATCAAGCCATCATAAAGAATAACAAGGCCTTGAGGCCGAAAATAAAAAGAAAAGATGAAGAAGAAACAGAAAAGACAACCAAGAGAAATAGCATTTTCTTTCAAGAACAAAACACTTTTGAGTAAAACAAAAACTTTAAAGCAACTCCCTACCAAGTGTGAAGATGAGGGCTTGGTCTCTGAGATGAGGATGGAAGGAAAAACTCCTCCTAAAGTGATGAGGATGATTCAACCTTGAGGTAAGAAAAGGAAAGGAGATGTGTTTTGGGCAAACTTGTGTTTGAGGATGAGAGTTTTGGTGCTTTGATGATGATCTAAGGTGGTAGGGTGGTGTTTTGAGGTGGTGCTATGGTGGCTCAAGGTGAAGGAAGAAGAAGATGAAGAAGAAGAAAAGCTCTTGGAAACTTAGAGAGAAAAGGAAAGAACACACAAGAAAGCTTGAAACTAAATTAAAACTTAGCAAATGATCTAAAGGTTCACTCAAGTTCTTTAACACATGTATTTATTGAAAACAAAAACAATGAAGGCTCACAAAGAGGGAGGGGTGGCCATGTGATTTCATAAAAGGAGGGAGAGAAAATATCTCTTACAAGTTGTCATTCAAAATATGGTTGAAGGTATGACAGGCATGGGCTTAAGCATGGTTTCAAGCATGATCTTTGAGGTGTTTTCTTTTTAAATTTGAATCGAAATAAATCATCTAGAAGGGAAGAGGAGGGCCGACGGTTTCATCAAGGGTTTTGGGGGGAAAATATCTTCCAAAAGTTGTCATACAAGACATGGATGAAAGCATGGTATATATGACTCAAAGTATGGTTCAAGGTGAGGTGTAAGCATGGTGGAAGCATGGCTATGAAGTGTAAAACAATTCCAACATGTGGGAAATGAGGGGGAGGGAATTGGTGCCAGTTTCTTTAAGGCCATGAGGGAGGATTTCTTTTGTTTAATTGTGTGCTAATGATGTGTTTAGGTGTGTACTAGATTAGGTTCAAGGTTAGGAACTACTAAGCAAGTGTTTAGGTAACTAAGAATGTGATTAGAAATTTTATGACATGATTAGGGAGTGCTCATACACAATTAGAGGATTTAAAACTCATTTATGCATAAACAATTGTAGACACAATTCCTTAATTTAAAGAATTGGAGAAAGAAAACACTATTCAAGATTCCATGACTAGGAATCTTGAATTTAAAAGAGATTTAAGTTTAATCTAAGCAATTTTTAGGTTCTAATTAACCTTAATAAATTATTTTGACTCTAGATTAATTAAGAAAATTAATTAATCTTCAATTACAGTCTAATATTGCTTAGGTTTGCTTAATCACGCGATTAAGCTCAAAATATACTAGGGGCAAAATCGTAATTTTGCACAAAACTACCCAGGACCACCAGGACTTAAATTGATGTCACTAAATGCATAAAAACACTGTTTAAAACCATCTGGAGAAGTTTCGGACTCATTCGGCACTCGTACCCCTGTAAAACACAACAGAGGTATTTTGGTCATTTTGATCTGAAACCTCAGAAAATGAGATTTTCAATCCCGGAACCATTCAAAGGCCATCTAATCCCCTTCAAACATTGAGTTAACCCTTCAAGGACTGCCAGATTGTCTATCCTCGAATTCCGGGCCGAAAATGACCTTAGGGGCATTTCAGTCATTTTCACTCTAATAGAAAATTGGGTCGTTACACAAGATAGACAGTGTAACACCCTAAATCTTAACCCAAGACTACTAGTATGTCCTTAGGTTAATTTTTAGAATATTACCTCTTGGTCTCATCCTTTGGAAAATACTTAGCGGAAATACGGGTAAAATTTTTCTTTTTAAAATCAAAGTGAGAGCCACGCGCGAAACTTTAAGGGGCAACATAGCGAAACATATAAGCAAAGCATAAGAAACACATCATGTCATGGAAGCATCAACTGAAACATAGTTATATATATATAACGTGCCTACCCAAAGAGGCAGGACTATTTGATACATCATGAAGCAAAATACAACTGGAATGCAATACAAGGAAATCATAAAAAGCGAATACAAGAGAAACTACCCCCATACCCATGTGCACCTAAAGGAGACAACCTCATATACAAAAGAAGGTTTGTCCTCTACTATGTGGCGTGTGTGTGCACTAACTACTACCCCTCCTATGACTACTCCTGCGGGTCCGAAATGCTGAGGTCGAGTCGATCCTTTGGCGAATCTCGGCGGGAGTGGTCGAGTGCATCATCGGGCATGTCCACCGGCGGCGCATAGATGGCCGTCGAGCCAACCTCGGCTGGACCACCGTCTCCTCACTCCCAGCCCTCATCGGTGGAGGAGTGGGCTGGAGCTCCAAGCTGTACATGTGGGATGGCGGGTCCTCGGATGGGTCCGTCTCCAGAAATCGGGACGCGGTACATACTCGGTACTCGCGTAGACTGATGTCTCGGGCTCCATGCGGAGGATCTGCTCATCGCGTGGTCTCGCTCGCTCAAAAATCCCGTTATGACGGTAAGGAGCGATCGGGGTGAAGCGGTAGCTCGGGGCGGGGTACGCGAAGGGTCGTACCATGAACATGTATACTCTGACAGTGCAGCGACCCTCAAAATGGCATGAACCCAGTGCCGGGTCATGTTGCAGCTCCCATACCGGGTGTCGGCGAAGAGTCTGACGTCGCCATCTGAAGATATGACGGAAGAAAAGAGAGAGGGAATGAGAATCTTTCTAAAAGAATTCTCAGTAGGGTTATCCCTACCTAGGTGTCATCGTCACATGCTCGGGAACCTTGGGTTTATTTCTAAAAGGTGTGCATGCATATAAGTTCCTTTTAAGTGGGTTTCCCAAAGAGGTATTTTATCCAAGGTCCATCATATTTTATAATGCGTCTTTATAACTTAAGCGAAATATACTAATGATATGAATGCATCATAAGGTAAACCAAACAATAGAATCACTAGGAAACATTATAACATTGGCATAAGTAAAGTTTATGTGACATTGTCAACTTTAACTTTCATCTCATGGGGCCGCCCTAAAACTTCTCTAGGTTATGAGCTCATACCTTAACTAGTCGTCACTAGCTCTTACTTATCCTATGATAAGCGTAACATAATCCCGACTTAAAGTGCGGGTTAGGGGGCAAATTAAGGATCTCCTTTCTAGGATCATTTCCTCTTTGAAACGCTTTGCTAGCCACGTGGGCCTCGCAATTTGTCCGCTTTGGCAGGCTGCATCTACACATACCCTCACGGATTTGTCTCCTCCTGGGGTGCTCGGCCGAACCGGTGTCACCCAGGAGAAGCGCGTCTCGGTGTTGTGTCACATTTATATCTTCATAAGTATTACATCATAATTACCTCATCATTTATCATATTCATTTTTATCATGCATTCTCATGTATCTTTTTCATAACATATATATCATCACATGAAACTTTCTCATAACATTCGTCACATAAAACTTTCACACAAACATCATCACATAGTCATATTTAACAATCATCCAGAGGCTCATAAACATGTTATGTTATATCTCATAGTGCTTTAAACTTGATTATTATGAGTCTTAAACTTGCAAATTAATTATTCTTAACTTCTTTATACACCCATAGTTTGACAATTAATGAGTTATATAAATTTTATGCTTAAGAACTAATCCAAATAGCACTAAGCAGAATTTGGACAGCTTTATGTTTATGTGATTACGGAGTTCTAGAAATTACGGTTTAGATCTTTATCTCACATTCTAAGTTATTGATCATCAACACCTAGTCTCTTGGGAACCTATAAGGTTATAACTAAGTATTTCTCACCTTACCCTATGGTCAAGAACATCTCTAAACCTCAAGAGTGCAGAAATCAAAATACTAACTTTACGGGTACCTAGAAGTCACAATATTGACCCTTTCTAAGTTCGGTTTGCTCCTAAGGTTTCAAGATTAAGTCCTAAACCAATTATGAGTCATTCCTACACATATAAACTAATTTAAAACCATGATTATTGAATCTAAACCTTGCTGGACAGAATCCAGAAAAATAAATCTTTAAGGGATCTAGAACTCTCAAATTAATTCTTTTCTAGTTCCTAACTTATCCTATCTTTCACATATGAGTCTTAACATAATTATTACCCAAACATAAGCATATTAACATCATTAACACAGCTCATGCAGTGGCCAAACATAGCAAGGCAGAACAGAAACAGAAACTCCATTTAAAGGCATTGAATCATAGTTTCTAAAGCACATAAAATACTAGTTTCTCTTGGAACCTTATTAAAACCTTCAAAACTATTTTATGAACACTTTTATCATCTAAACTCATGAAAATACTTAATAGGGCAGTGGCTATGCTATTTTCATCTCAAGAGGTCCTAAATTCATAATACTTAGTTCTACACATTCCTTATACTCATATAAGTTTAGAAAAATTATAAAACATAGTTTTCAATACTTGAAAACATTAAGGCCTCATAGGGCCGAAATATGATCCATAGAAGATAAATGTTTTAGACCTTTGTTTGAGATATCCTTGGGCAAGTCTTTGAGCTCTAGAATCATTAAAGTGATGACATAAAAATAAACATGCTCATGCACTTGTTTTAGTTATTGCTAGAAAGTAAAGTGAGAGCATAAAATAAATATGTGGTGCAACATATTATTATCTTAGATATTTAGGTGAGGACTTGAAATATAAATATGATGATGCAAAGCTTGAAACATAAACATGATAATGCAAGTTCATTCATTATCTTGGGATTTAGTGATAGCAAGGAAGTAAACATGATATGCATAGCATAAAATAAACATGATGCAAGATTCATTTTATAGTTAACTAGAGCTCATATAAGACTTTAACAAGATAATAACCCTATACCATATCTCAAAGATCACAACACAAGAATCGAAAATCATATAAAAGAGAAATAAGGTGAAACTACATCAAGTTCTTTATTAAGTACCCAAAACCCTATCTAGAGACAAGTCTCTAGAACGTGCCGGCCAACTTTAAGGTTGACAAGGGTAGGCTTGGGCTTTTAGAAATCCTTAGATTAATTTTCTTAAGTTGGAAAACCATGTGAGCTAGATAACATATAGATGAAGTTGTAAGAAAAGGAAAACTCAAGCTTTAGAGGTTTCTTTGAGATGAACACAATGTCATCATCTAGAAACTCTCATCATCAAGCTATCATGCTCAAATCAAGGCCTCATGGCCGAAAATGAAAAGGAAAGGAAAGACAAAGGAAAGCTCAAAAAGAATCCAAGAGAAAACTAGAGAAAAACACTTTCTTGAGCAAAATAAAGTTTGAAAACAAATCCCTACCTTTTGATGAAGATAAAAGCTTGAACTTGAAGATGGAAATGAGATGAGCAACACCTCCTAGGATGGTGATGATGATTCGGCCTTGATGAGAGAAAAAGAAAGAGAATGTGTTTCAAGTGGAGTTGTGTTTGAGGTGTGGTGTTTGAGAGGTTTGATGATGGTTCAAGGTTTTGGGGTGGTGTTTGATGGTTGAGAGGTGATGATGAGATGAAGAGATGAAGAAGATAAAGATGAAAAGAAAGGAAGAACACTCTTGGAACTTTGAGAGAAAAAGGAAAAACTAGCAAGACAACTCTAAAACTCTAAACTTTGCAAATGCTTCAAAGTGTAACAAGGCTAACACAAGCATCCTATTTATAGAAAATCAAAACCATGGAGGAGTGAATGGGGAGGGCTTTGGCCGTGTGGTTTGGAGGGAAAAGGAAGAGAAAATATCTCTTACACAAGGTCATTCAAGCATGGTTGAAGTATGGAAGCTATGCTACAAAGTATGGCTTGATGTGAGTTAATTCCTTATCACATTTTTATGAAATTAGGCTTCTAGAACCTTAACATGGCTGGAACTTTTCCAGCCACAAATAAATGGGGAAAATGGGTTGTTTTAATTATTTATTCATGTGGAAATTCAAGCTTGATTGAAAGTTATGACAAGGTATAGTGTATGTGACTTGAGGTATGGTCTTGGAGTGTTGAAAAATTGAACATGTGATGCATAATGGGGGAGAGGGTTCACGGCCAGCTTGGGACAGCAAGGGAGGAGGTGAGTTTGACCATTTAATTGTGTGTTAATGGTAGGTTTAGATGTGTATTAGCTTAGGTACAAGGTTAGGAATAATTAAGCTTAAGTTTAGGTAACTAAGAATGTGATTTAGGGAGTTTATGGCAAGTTTAGGAGTGCTCATACATCATTAAAGAATTTTAAACTCATTTATGAATAAACAATGTGTAACACAATTCCATGATTTAAGGAATTGGAAAGAGAAAACACTATTCAAGATTCCATGACTAGGTGTCATAAAATTAAAATATGATTTTAGGTTGTAATTAAGTACTTTTTGGTTCTAAACAACTTTAATAAATTATTTTGACTCTAGATTAATTAAAGAAATTAATTAACCTTCGATTAGAGCCTAATATTGCTTAGGTTTGCTTAATCGTGTGATTAAGCGTAAAAATCTGAAACTAGGGGCAAACCGTAATTTTGCACTAATTTTGCCCGGGACTTCAAAAATTAAAGCGAGGTCATAGAATACATAAAAACGCCTTTTAAAACCATCCGGAGAAGTTTCGGGTTCATCAGGCACTTGCAAGCGGGTAAAACACCACGAGGCGTTTTGGTCATTTTGACTGAAAACTTCAAAAACGAGATTTTCGATCCCGGGAAGGTACATAAGTTTTCTAATCCCCTTCCAACATTGAGTTTGCCCTTGAGTCTTGCCGCCTTGGCTTTCCTCGGTCCGGGCTGAAAATGACCTCAGGGGCATTTTGGTCATTTTCACTCTAACAGAAAATCGGGGCGTTACATTACTCCCCTCCTTAAAAAGAATTTCGCCCTCGAATTTCGTACCTTAGAAAAGCTCTGGATATTTGGACTTCATCTCTGACTCTAGTTCCCACGTGTATTCTTCCGATTTGCCTTGTCCCCACGCCACTTTTACCAAAGAGCAGGACTTGTTCCTTAATCGCTTGACTCAGTGATCCACTATTCCGTAGGCGGTACATTGAAAGTGAGGTCCTCCCTTAGCTGTACATGCTCTGGTTCTAGGACATGACTAGGGTCGGACTCATATTTACGTGGCGGGAGGCGTGAAAGACATCATGAAGGTTTGACAGATTGGGTGGTAAGGCTATTTTGTAAGCTACGGATCCGACTCTTTGAAGAATTTCAAAAGGACCGAGAAATCGGGGACTCAACTTTTTAACTTTCATGGCTCTCCCTATTCCTGTAGTGGGGGTGATTCTTAGAAATACATGTTCTCCCTCTTGGAACTCCAAGGGCTTGCGCCTTTGTCCGCGTAGCTTTTCATCGACTTTGAGCGGTTAAGATTCTATCCTTGATCTTCTTGATTTGTTCCGTCGTTTCCCTCACTACCTCAGGTCCTAAGACACTTTGCTCTCCGGCTCGTACCAACACAAGGGTGATTGGCACTTCCTTCCGTATAATGCCCCGTACGGTGCCATACCGATGCTTGCGTGATAAGTATTGTTATACGCAAACTCGATCAAAGGCATGTACTTATCCCAACTTCCTTTTGGTCTAAGACACAGGCTCTCAAAGCATATCTTCCAGGGTTTGGATTGTCCTCTCGGATGACCATCCGTTTGTGGGTGGTAGCGGTGCTTAAGCACAACTTGGAACCAAGCGCCTTTTGAAAGGCTCCCCAAAAAGCGTGGCGTAAACCGCGGATCTCGATCCGAGATTATCGTCGATGGTACTCCATGCAACCTTACTATTTCTTGGATGTAAAGTGGGCCAACTTATCCAACAGTCGTGACTCGAATAGGTAGAAAGTGAGCCGACTTAGTCGGTCGATCCACGATTACCCATACGGCATCGTGGCGGCTTGGGTCTTTGGCAATCTGTCACGAAGTCCATTGATATACCTTCCCACTTCCACTCGGGGATCGACAGGGTTGCAGCATGCGAGAAGGTTTTGGTGTTCGATCTTGACCTTTTGGCAGACCAAACACTTACTCACCCAGGCGACCACATCCTTCTTTAATCCGGGCCACCAAAACATCCTTTTTAAGTCTTGATACATCTTCGTAGTACCAGGATGGATGGCAAAATGGCTCTTGTGAGCCTCCTCCAAGATCTTCTCTCGGAGGTCACCATCTTGTGGCACACAGATTAAGCCCCTCGAACCTCCATAACCAGTCGGGGCCTCGTACAAAACCTTTCAACTTTCCGGCCTTTCTTGCCTCGATTGTCTCCATAAAGTCCTCATTTTCTCTTTGGGCAAGCATAATCCTTTGCTTAAACCCACTGGTCACCGTGAGATGACTCATCACGATGCCATTCTCCGTTATAGACATTCCAAGATTCATATTCCTAAATTGCTCTATTAACCCAACTTCATTAACCATCATACTTGTGGGCGTAACGAGTTTCGGCTCAAGGCGTCGGCTACTACATTAGCCTTGCCGGTGGTAACTTAAACCAAAATCGTAGTCCTTGAGGAACTCCATCCATCTTCTTTGCCTCATATTCAACTCCTTTTGATCAAAGAGATGCTTGAGACTCTTATGATCGGAGAAAACTTCAAACCTCACACCATACAAATGGTGTCTCCACATCTTTAGGCGAACACGATGGCTGCTAGTTCTAGGTCATGTGTGGGGTAGGTTACCTCATGAGGCTTGAGTTGTCCGGGCGCATAGGCTACCACTTGCCTATTTTGCATCAACACACAACCTAAACCCTTGCCGAAGCATCGCAATATACCTCGAAGGGTACATTGGGGTCAGGTAAAACTAAAGCGGGGTTGAGGTGAGCTTTTCCTTAAGCTCTAGGAAACTCTTTTCACACTCGGGCTCCACTCAAACGGGGCATTCTTCCTAGTGAGCTTGGTTAAGGGTAGGGCTAACTGGGAAAATCCTTTAATGAACCTACGGTAATATCCAGCTAAACCCAAAAAGCTTCTAATCTCGATTCTGAGGTTGGTCTATCCCAATTCATCACAGCCTCTATCTTACTTGGGTCGACTGACTATGCCACCTTTTGACACAACATGTCCTAAGAACTTTCCCTCCTCTAACCAAAATTCACACTTAGACAACTTAGCGTATAACTTCTTCTCCTTTAATACCTCTAAAACCATCCTTAAATGACGCTCATGCTCCTCGTGGGTTTCGAATAGATGAGAATATCATCTATGAACACAACCACGAATTGATCTAAATAGGGTCTAAAGATCCTATTCATGTAATCCATAAAAACTGCGGAGCATTCGTCAAACCAAGCGACATTACATTGAACTCAAAGTGTCCATACCGAGTTCGAAGGCGGTTTTAGGAATATCCGAATCTCTCACCCTAACTGATGGTAGCAGGACCTTAAATCAATCTTAGAAAACACTCTTGCTCCTTTCAATTGGTCCATAAGATCATCAATCCTAGGCAATGGGTATTTATTCTTTATGGTTACTTGGTTCAAGCTGCCTATAGTCTATACACATCCTCATGCTTAGTCCTTTTTCTTCACAAATAAGACCGGAGCGCCCCAAGGTGAAACACTCGGCCTTATAAAACTCTTTTCTAACAACTCCTCTAGCGGGTTTTCAACTCGCTAACTCCGAGGGTGACATCCTATACGGGGCTATAGAGATTGGTCTGTCCCGGGAACCAACTCTATGGAGAACTCCACTTCTCTTCGGGAGGGAACTCGGGTATTTCTTCCGGAAACACCTCGGGATAGTCTCTCACCACAGGTATCTCACCTAGGTTTTGCTCCAAGTCTACATCACAGGCTAGGAGAACATATCCCTTAGTTTTCTTCCCACTCTGTAAGACCTCTCACGGAATTTAGGTACAGCCTAATGGGTTGAGTGATGTTTTCGGGAGGAGAAGGAAAACTACGGTTTGGGTTCCACAATCTAACATCACACGATTGGGGTGAAGCAGTTCATGCCTAAGATAATGCCTATGTCTTTCAAGGGTAAACAAATTAAATCTATGATAAAAGACCTATTTTCTACAACAAGGTGACAATTTAAACAACAACGGCAAGTATTAACAGGGCGATTTGTAGGAGTAGAAACAATGAGATCAAAGGGGAGTTTGGAGACTTTTAGATTTAAGGACACGACACTAGCAAGTGAAATGAAAGAATGAGTAGCACGAGTCATATAGTACGATTAAGGCTTTACCGTTTACTTCGCACATACCTTGATGAGATCTTTGGACTTCTTGGCGTCTTCTGCGTTAAGGGTAAAGACCCTTCCTCGGTATTGTGGTCGGGGTTTTGGTTCGATGTCCCTTGTCCGGTCTGCAGTCCTTTGCGTAGTGACCAGGCTTGCCACACTTGAAGCACGCATTCGGCCAGGCTAAGCATGGGCGATTCCGTGGTTCTTTCCGCATTGTGGGCAAACATCGCATGATCGTTGCTCGAGTGCAGGCGAGGGGTTTGTGGCGCCTTGTTCTTGGCTCCACTTGGTCCTCCATTGTGGTTTCGGGTCCACCGGTCCACGGGGTTGATTATTGAAATTCCTCGGGCCTTGATGTTGAAATGGCGGCCTTTGGTGTTGTTTGGTTTGTTGGTGAGCGGGAGCTCTTGGCGGTTGTTGTTGTTGTTGTCGAATTGGTTGGATTGGTAGGGGTTGTAGTGATTCCTCGATGGGTACTGCGGTTTGAACCGGGGCTTGAGGTCCGAGCCCCTTAGCTCGCTCCGCCCTTGTGATTTGAATTTTTCTCTGTCCTTCTTCAAGTATCAGGCACTTGTTGACCAGGGTCGGAAGTCTCGATCTCCATATGGGCCTGGCGTAGTTCATCTACGCCTTGAGACCGGCCTCATACTTCACACACTTCCAAACTTCATCGGGGTTCCTTGGAACACCCGAGAGAACGATTAGCTCCTCAAACTTCGCGGTGTATTGAGCTACTGAGACCCTCCTTGGGTTAGCGCATGAACTCAACGTCCTTGGCGTTCCTTACGGACTCGGAAAGTACTTCTCATAGAAGTAAGTCTTGAACGAGCTCGGTCAATGGGAGTTCCAGAGGCTTCTAGCAGATGCCTCGTGCCGTTCCACGAACTTCGGCGTCGGACTTGACATGAAAGCGGCAAATGTGACCTTACGCTCCTCCGAGCGGTAACAACAGTAGATCTTCTCCATGTCTTTGATCCACTCATCGGCCTTGTCGGGGTCCATTACCCCTCGGAACGGCGGGTTCGCCTTGCGGAACTTCGCCAAGCGGACTTGTTCCACCATCTCTGCAGCAGGGGGAGGAGGGGGAACAGGAGCAGCATTCGCTTGTTGATCCATTCGGTCGAACATCCGTTCCATGGCTTGCGCCATGCGACGGACAGCAGCAGTGTAACACCCTAAATCTTAACCCAAGACTACTAGTATGTCCTTAGGTTAATTTTTAGAATATTACCTCTTGGTCTCATCCTTTGGAAAATACTTAGCGAAATCTGGGTAAAATTTTTCTTTTTAAAATCAAAGTGAGAGCCACGCGCGAAACTTTAAGGGGCAACATAGCGAAACATATAAGCAAAGCATAAGAAACACATCATGTCATGGAAGCATCAACTGAAACATAGTTATATATATATAACGTGCCTACCCAAAGAGGCAGGACTATTTGATACATCATGAAGCAAAATACAACTGGAATGCAATACAAGGAAATCATAAAAAGCGAATACAAGAGAAACTACCCCCATACCCATGTGCACCTAAAGGAGACAACCTCATATACAAAAGAAGGTTTGTCCTCTACTATGTGGCGTGTGTGTGCACTAACTACTACCCCTCCTATGACTACTCCTGCGGTCCGAAGTGCTGAGGTCGAGTCGATCCACTGGCGAATCTCGGCGGGAGTGGTCGAGTGCATCATCGGGTATGTCCACCATGGCGGCGCATAGATGGCCGTCGAGCCAACCTCATTTGGACCACCGTCTCCTCACTCCCAGCCCTCATCGGTGGAGGAGTGGGGCTGGAGCTCAGCTGTACATGTGGGATGGCGGGTCCTCGGATGGGTCAGATCTCAGAAATCTTTGGGGCCAGCGGTACATACTCGAGGTACTCGCGTCTGGTGATGTCTCGGGCTCCATGCGGAGGATCTGCTCATCGCGTGGTCTCGCTCGCTCAAAAATCCCGTTATGACGGTAGGGAGCAGTCGGGGTGAAGCGGTAGCTCGGGGCGAATGCGCGAAGGGTCGTCCCATGAACATGTATACTCCGGCGGTGCAGCGACCCTCAAAATGGTATGACCAGTGCAGGGTCATGGTGCAGCTCCCATACCGGGGTGTCGACGAAGAGTACAAACGTCGCCATCTGAAGATATGACGGAAGAAAAGAGAGAGGGAATGAGAATCTTTCTAAAAGAATTCTCTGTAGGGTTATCCCTACCTAGGTGTCATCCTCACATCCTCGGAACCTTGGGTTTATTTCTAAAAGGTGTGCATGCATATAAGTTCCTTTTAAGTGGGTTTCCCAAAGAGGTATTTTATCCAAGGTCCATCACATTTTATAATGCGTCTTTATAACTTAAGCGAAATATACTAATGATATGAATGCATCATAAGGTAAACCAAACAATAGAATAACTAGGAAACATTATAACATTGACATAAGTAAAGTTTATGTGACATTGTCAACTTTAACTTTCATCTCATGGGGCCGCCCTAAAACTTCTCTAGGTTATGAGCTCATACCTTAACTAGTCGTCACTAGCTCTTACTTATCCTATGATAAGCGTAACATAATCCCGACTTAAAGTACGGGTTAGGGGGCAAATTAAGGATCTCCTTTCTAGGATCATTTCCTCTTTGAAAGCGCTTTGCTAGACACGTGGGCCTCGCAATTTGTCCGCTTTGGCAGGCTGCATCTACACATACCCTCACGGATTTGTCTCCTCTGGGGTGCTCGGCGAACCGGTGTCACCCGGAGAAGCGCGTCTCGGTGTTGTGTCACATTTATATCTTCATAAGTATTACATCACAATTACCTCATCATTTATCATATTCATTTTTATCATGCATTCTCATGTATCTTTTTCATAACATATATATCATCACATGAAACTTTCTCATAACATTCGTCACATAAAACTTTCACACAAACATCATCACATAGTCATATTTAACAATCATCCAGAGGCTTATAAACATGTTATGTTATATCTCATAGTGCTTTAAACTTGATTATTATGAGTCTTAAACTTGCAAATTAATTATTCTTAACTTCTTTATACACCCATAGTTTGACAATTAATGAGTTATATAAATTTTATGCTTAAGAACTAATCCAAATAGCACTAAGCGAGAATTTGGACAGCTTTATGTTTATGTGATTACGGAGTTCTAGAAATTACGGTTTAGATCTTTATCTCACATTCTAAGTTATTGATCATCAACACCTAGTCTCTTGGGAACCTATAAGGTTATAACTAAGTATTTCTCACCTTACCCTATGGTCAAGAACATCTCTAAACCTCAAGAGTGCAGAAATCAAAATACTAACTTTACGGGTACCTAGAAGTCACAATATTGACCCTTTCTAAGTTCGGTTTGCTCCTAAGGTTTCAAGATTAAGTCCTAAACCAATTATGAGTCATTCCTACACATATAAACTAATTTAAAACCATGATTATTGAATCTAAACCTTGCTGGACAGAATCCAGAAAAATAAATCTTTAAGGGATCTAGAACTCTCAAATTAATTCTTTTCTAGTTCCTAACTTATCCTATCTTTCACATATGAGTCTTAACATAATTATTACCCAAACATAAGCATATTAACATCATTAACACAGCTCATGCAGTGGCCAAACATAGCAAGGCAGAACCGAAACAGAAACTCCATTTAAAGGCATTGAATCATAGTTTCTAAAGCACATAAAATACTAGTTTCTCTTGGAACCTTATTAAAACCTTCAAAACTATTTTATGAACACTTTTATCATCTAAACTCATGAAAATACTTAATAGGGCAGTGGCTATGCTATTTTCATCTCAAGAGGTCCTAAATTCATAATACTTAGTTCTACACATTCCTTATACTCATATAAGTTTAGAAAAATTATAAAACATAGTTTTCAATACTTGAAAACATTAAGGCCTCATAGGGCCGAAATATGATCCATAGAAGATAAATGTTTTAGACCTTTGTTTGAGATATCCTTGGGCAAGTCTTTGAGCTCTAGAATCATTAAAGTGATGACATAAAAATAAACATGCTCATGCACTTGTTTTAGTTATTGCTAGAAAGTAAAGTGAGAGCATAAAATAAATATGTGGTGCAACATATTATTATCTTAGATATTTAGGTGAGGACTTGAAATATAAATATGATGATGCAAAGCTTGAAACATAAACATGATAATGCAAGTTCATTCATTATCTTGGGATTTAGTGATAGCAAGGAAGTAAACATGATATGCATAGCATAAAATAAACATGATGCAAGATTCATTTTATAGTTAACTAGAGCTCATATAAGACTTTAACAAGATAATAACCCTATACCATATCTCAAAGATCACAACACAAGAATCGAAAATCATATAAAAGAGAAATAAGGTGAAACTACATCAAGTTCTTTATTAAGTACCCAAAACCCGCATCTAGAGACAAGTCTCTAGAACGTGTGACCAACTTTAAGGTTGACAAGGGTAGGCTTGGGCTTTTAGAAATCCTTAGATTAATTTTCTTAAGTTGGAAAACCATGTGAGCTAGATAACATATAGATGAAGTTGTAAGAAAAGGAAAACTCAAGCTTTAGAGGTTTCTTTGAGATGAACACAATGTCATCATCTAGAAACTCTCATCATCAAGCTATCATGCTCAAATCAAGGCCTCATGGCCGAAAATGAAAAGGAAAGGAAAGACAAAGGAAAGCTCAAAAAGAATCCAAGAGAAAACTAGAGAAAAACACTTTCTTGAGCAAAATAAAGTTTGAAAACAAATCCCTACCTTTTGATGAAGATAAAAGCTTGAACTTGAAGATGGAAATGAGATGAGCAACACCTCCTAGGATGGTGATGATGATTCGGCCTTGATGAGAGAAAAAGAAAGAGAATGTGTTTCAAGTGGAGTTGTGTTTGAGGTGTGGTGTTTGAGAGGTTTGATGATGGTTCAAGGTTTTGGGGTGGTGTTTGATGGTTGAGAGGTGATGATGAGATGAAGAGATGAAGAAGATAAAGATGAAAAGAAAGGAAGAACACTCTTGGAACTTTGAGAGAAAAAGGAAAAACTAGCAAGACAACTCTAAAACTCTAAACTTTGCAAATGCTTCAAAGTGTAACAAGGCTAACACAAGCATCCTATTTATAGAAAATCAAAACCATGGAGGAGTGAATGGGGAGGGCTTTGGCCGTGTGGTTTGGAGGGAAAAGGAAGAGAAAAATATCTCTTACACAAGGTCATTCAAGCATGGTTGAAGTATGGAAGCTATGCTACAAAGTATGGCTTGATGTGAGTTAATTCCTTATCACATTTTTATGAAATTAGGCTTCTAGAACCTTAACATGGCTGGAACTTTTCCAGCCACAAATAAATGGGGAAAATGGGTTGTTTTAATTATTTATTCATGTGGAAATTCAAGCTTGATTGAAAGTTATGACAAGGTATAGTGTATGTGACTTGAGGTATGGCCTTGGAGTGTTGAAAAATTGAACATGTGATGCATAATGGGGAGAGGGTTCACGGCCAGCTTGGGACAGCAAGGGAGGAGGTGAGTTTGACCATTTAATTGTGTGTTAATGGTAGGTTTAGATGTGTATTAGCTTAGGTACAAGGTTAGGAATAATTAAGCTTAAGTTTAGGTAACTAAGAATGTGATTTAGGGAGTTTATGACAAGTTTAGGAGTGCTCATACATCATTAAAGAATTTAAAACTCATTTATGAATAAACAATGTGTAACACAATTCCATGATTTAAGGAATTGGAAAGAGAAAACACTATTCAAGATTCTATGACTAGGTGTCATAAAATTAAAATATGATTTTAGGTTGTAATTAAGTACTTTTTGGTTCTAAACAACTTTAATAAATTATTTTGACTCTAGATTAATTAAAGAAATTAATTAACCTTCGATTAGAGCCTAATATTGCTTAGGTTTGCTTAATCGTGTGATTAAGCGTAAAAATCTGAAACTAGGGGCAAAGCGTAATTTTGCACTAATTTTGCCCGGGACTTCAAAAATTAAAACTGAGGTCATAGAATACATAAAAACGCCTTTTAAAACCATCTGGAGAAGTTTCGGGTTCATCTGGCACTTGCAAGCGGGTAAAACACCACAGGCGTTTTGGTCATTTTGACTAAAACTTCAAAACGAGATTTTCGATCCGGGAAGGTACATAAGTTTTCTAATCCCTTCCAACATTGAGTTTGCCCTTCGATCTTGCCGCCTTTGGCTTTCCTCGGTCCAGTGAAAATGACCTCGGGGCATTTTGGTCATTTTCACTCTAACGAGAAAATCGGGCGTTACATTACTCCCTCCTTAAAAAGAATTTCGCCCTCGAAATTCGTACCTTAGAAAAGCGCTGGATATTTGGACTTCATCTCTGACTCTAGTTCCCACGTGTATTCTTCCGATTTGCCTTGTCCCCACGCCACTTTTACCAAAGAACAGGACTTGTTCCTTAATCGCTTGACTCAGTGATCCACTATTCCCGTAGGCGGTACATTGAAAGTGTGGTCCTCCCTTAGCTGTACATGCTCTGGTTCTAGGACATGACTAGGGTCGGACTCATATTTACGTAACTGGGAGACGTGAAAGACATCATGAAGGTTTGACAGATTGGGTGGTAAGGCTATTTTGTAAGCTACGGATCCGACTCTTTGAAGAATTTCAAAAGGACCGAGAAATCGGGGACTCAACTTTTTAACTTTCATGGCTCTCCCTATTCCTGTAGTGGGGGTGATTCTTAGAAATACATGTTCTCCCTCTTGGAACTCCAAGGGCTTGCGCCTTTGTCCGCGTAGCTTTGCATCGACTTTGAGCGGTTAAGATTCTATCCTTGATCTTCTTGATTTGTTCCGTCGTTTCCCTCACTACCTCGGGTCCTAAGACACTTTGCTCTCAGGGCTCGTACCAACACAAGGGTGATTGGCACTTCCTTCCGTATAATGCCTCAAATGCGGTTGCCATATCGATGCTTGCGTGATAACTGTTGTTATCACGCAAACTTCGATCAAAGGCATGTACTTATCCCAACTTCCTTTTTGGTCTAAGACACAGGCTCTCAGCATATCTTCCAGGGTTTGGATTGTCCTCTCGGACTGACCATCCGTTTGTGGGTGGTAAGCAGTGCTTAAGCACAACTTGGAACCAAACGCCTTTTGAAAGGCTCCCCAAAAACGTGACGTAAACCGCGGATCTCGATCCGAGATTATCGTCGATGGTACTCCATGCAACCTTACTATTTCTTGGATGTAAAGTGGGCCAACTTATCCAGCAGTGCATTGACTCGAATAGGTAGAAAGTGAGCCGACTTAGTCGGTCGATCCACGATTACCCATACGGCATCGTGGCGGCTTGGGTCTTTGGCAATCTGTCACACGAAGTCCATTGATATACCTTCCCACTTCCACTCGGGGATCGACAGGGGTTGCAGCATGCCAGAAGGTTTTTGGTGTTCGATCTTGACCTTTTGGCAGACCAAACACTTACTCACCCAGGCGACCACATCCTTCTTTAATCCGGGCCACCAAAACATCCTTTTTAAGTCCTGATACATCTTCGTAGTACCAGGATGGATGGCAAAATGGCTCTTGTGAGCCTCCTCCAAGATCTTCTCTCGGAGGTCACCATCTTGTGGCACAGATTCGCCCCTCGAACCTCCATAACCAGTCGGGGCCTCGTACAAAACCTTTCAACTTTCCAGCCTTTACTGCCTCGATTGTCTCCATAAAGTCCTCATTTTCTCTTTGGGCAAGCATAATCCTTTGCTTAAACCCACTGGTCACCGTGACATGACTCATCACGATGCCATTCTCCGTTATAGACATTCCAAGATTCATATTCCTAAATTGCTCTATTAACCCAACTTCATTAACCATCATACTTGACGGACGTAACGAGTTTCGGCTCAAGGCGTCGGCTACTACATTAGCCTTGCCGGGGTGGTAACTTAAACCAAAATCGTAGTCCTTGAGGAACTCCATCCATCTTCTTTGCCTCATATTCAACTCCTTTTGATCAAAGAGATGCTTGAGACTCTTATGATCGGAGAAAACTTCAAACCTCACACCATACAAATGGTGTCTCCACATCTTTAGGGCGAACACGATGGCTGCTAGTTCTAGGTCATGTGTGGGGTAGGTTACCTCATGAGGCTTGAGTTGTCTGGGCGCATAGGCTAACACTTGCCTATTTTGCATCAACACACAACCTAAACCCTTGCGGAAGCATCGCAATATACCTCGAAGGGTACATTGGGGTCAGTAAAACTAAAGCTGGGGTTGAGGTGAGCTTTTCCTTAAGCTCTAGGAAACTCTTTTCACACTCGGGCTCCACTCAAGCGGGGCATTCTTCCTAGTGAGCTTGGTTAAGGGTAGGGCTAACTGGGAAAATCCTTTAATGAACCTACGGTAATATCCAGCTAAACCCAAAAAGCTTCTAATCTCGATTCTGAGAGGTTGGTCTATCCCAATTCATCACAGCCTCTATCTTACTTGGGTCGCTGACTATGCCACCTTTTGACACAACATGTCCTAAGAATTTTACCTCCTCTAACCAAAATTCACACTTAGACAACTTAGCGTATAACTTCTTCTCCTTTAATACCTCTAAAACCAACCTTAAATGACGCTCATGCTCCTCGTGGGTTTTCGAATAGATGAGAATATCATCTATGAACACAACCACGAATTGATCTAAATAGGGTCTAAAGATCCTATTCATGTAATCCATAAAAACTGCGGAGCATTCGTCAAACCAAGCGACATTACATTGAACTCAAAGTGTCCATACCGAGTTCGAAGGCGGTTTTAGGAATATCCGAATCTCTCACCCTAATCGATGGTAACCGGACCTTAAATCAATCTTAGAAAACACTCTGCTCCTTTCAATTGGTCCATAAGATCATCAATCCTAGGCAATGGGTATTTATTCTTTATGGTTACTTGGTTCAAGCGCCTATAGTCTATACACATCCTCATGCTTCCGTCCTTTTTCTTCACAAATAAGACCTGAGCGCCCCAAGGTGAAGCACTCGGCCTTATAAAACTCTTTTCTAACAACTCCTCTAAGCGGGTTTTCAACTCTGCTAACTCCGAGGGTGACATCCTATACGGGGCTATAGAGATTGGTCTGTCCCGGGAACCAACTCTATGGAGAACTCCACTTCTCTTCGGGAGGGAACTCGGGTATTTCTTGGAAACACCTCGGGATAGTCTCTCACCACAGGTATCTCACCTAGGTTTTGCTCCAAGTCTACATCACAAAGCGGCTAGGAGAACATATCCCTTAGTTTTCTTCCCACTCTGAGAAGACCTCTACGGAATTTAGGTACAGCCTAATGGGTTGAGTGATGTTTTCGGGAGGAGAAGGGAAAACTACGGTTTGGGTTCCACAATCTAACATCACACGATTGGGGTGAAGCGAGTTCATGCCTAAGATAATGCCTATGTCTTTCAAGGGTAAACAAATTAAATCTATGATAAAAGACCTATTTTCTACAACAAGGTGACAATTTAAACAACAACGGCAAGTATTAACAGGGCGATTTGTAGGAGTAGAAACAATGAGATCAAAGGGGAGTTTGGAGACTTTTAGATTTAAGGACTCGACACTAGCAAGTGAAATGAAAGAATGAGTAGCACCAGAGTCATATAGTACGATTAAGGCTTTACCGTTTACTTCGCACATACCTTGATGAGATCTTTGGACTTCTTGGCGTCTTCTGCGTTAAGGGTAAAGACCCTTCCTCGGTATTGTGGTCGGGGTTTTGGTTCGATGTCCCTTGTCCGGTGCAGTCCTTTGCGTAGTGACCAGGCTTGCCACACTTGAAGCACGCATTCTGACCGGCTAAGCATGGGCGATTCCCGTGGTTCTTTCCGCATTGTGGGCAAACATCCGCAATGATCGTTGCCGGGTGCATAGCAGGGGTTTGTGGCGCCTTGTTCTTGGCTCCACTTGGTCCTCCATTGTGGTTTCGGGGTCCACCCGGTCCACGGGGTTGATTATTGAAATTCCTCGGGCCTTGATGTTGAAATGGCGGCCTTTGGTGTTGTTTGGTTTGTTGGTGAGCAGGAGCTCTTGGCGGTTGTTGTTGTTGTTGTCGGAATTGGTTGGATTGGTAGGGGTTGTAGTGATTCCTCGATGGGTACTGCGGTTTGAACTTCGGGGCTTGAGGTCCGAGCCCCTTAGCTCGCTCCGCCCTTGTGATTTGAATTTTTCTCTGTCCTTCTTCAAGTATCCGGCACTTGTTGACCAGGGTCGGGAAGTCTCTGATCTCCATATGGGCCACAGCGTAGTTCATCTCTGCCTTCAGACCGGCCTCATACTTCACACACTTCCAAACTTCATCGGGGTTCCCTTGGAACACCCGAGAGAACTTGATTAGCTCCTCAAACTTCGCAGTGTATTGAGCTCTGAGACCCTCCTTGGGTTAATCGCATGAACTCAACGCCCTTCGCGTTCCTTACGGACTCGGAAAGTACTTCTCATAGAAGTAAGTCTTGAGCGACTCCGGTCAATGGGAGTTCGGAGGCTTCTAGTAGATGCCTCGTGCGTTCCACCGTAACTTCGGCGTCGGACTTGACATGAAAGCAAAGAATGTGACCTTACGCTCCTCCGAGCAGGTAACAACAGTAGATCTTCTCCATGTCTTTGATCCACTCATCACCTTGTCGGGGTCCATTACCCCTCGGAACATGGCGGGTTCGCCTTGCGGAACTCGGGCCGAAGCGGACTTGTTCCACCATCTCTGCAGCAGGGGGAGGAGGGGGAACAGGAGCAAAGATTCGCTTGTTGATCCATTCGGTCGAACATCCGCTCCATGGCTTGCGCCATGCGACGGACAACAGCAGCGATTGTATCATCTTGTTCAACATCGGGTGTAGTCCTAGGCCGTCGTCAGCGGTGCCATTGGTCCCTATACACATGAAACAATGAACAACAAGTTGAACAGGCTCAATATCCATGCAAAATGAGCTAATCACCATGGCACTTGCAACCAACAGAAGTCATGCATTTCTAGTCCTATAGCTTATCTCTATCAAGCACTATACATGACATAACTATCGTATTATGCTTACAAAGCATAGTCACCCAATCCTCGGCTCCATGAGAATCGAACTGCTCACGATACCATAATGTAACACCCTAAATCTTAACCCAAGACTACTAGTATGTCCTTAGGTTAATTTTTAGAATATTACCTCTTGGTCTCATCCTTTGGAAAATACTTAGCGGAAATACGGGTAAAATTTTTCTTTTTAAAATCAAAGTGAGAGCCACGCTTGAAACTTTAAGGGGCAACATAGCGAAACATATAAGCAAAGCATAAGAAACACATCATGTCATGGAAGCATCAATCAAAACATAGTTATATATATATAACGTGCCTACCCAAAGAGGCAGTGACTATTTGATACATCATGAAGCAAAATACAAGCTGAAATGCAATACAAGGAAATCATAAAAAAGCAAATACAAGAGAAACTACCCCCATACCCATGTGCACCTAAAGGAGACAACCTCATATACAAAAGAAGGTTTGACCTCTACTATGTGGCGTGTGTGTGCACTAGCTACTACCCCTCCTATGACTACTCCTGCGGGTCCAGCATGCTGGGTCGAGTCGATCCTTTGGCGAATCTCGGCGGGAGTGGTCGAGTGCATCATCGGGGTATGTCCACCTTGGCGGCGCATAGATGGCCGTCGAGCCAACCTCGGCTGGACCACCGTCTCCTCACTCCCAGCCCTCATCGGTGGAGGAGTGGGACCGAGCTCAGCTGTACATGTGGGATGGCGGGTCCTCGGATGGGTCCGTCTCCGAGTACTGGGGACGCGGTACGTACTCGGGGTACTCGCGTACTGCTGATGTCTCGGGCTCCATGCGGAGGATCTGCTCATCGCGTGGTCTCGCTCGCTCGAAAAACCCGTTATGACGGTAAGGAGCGATCGGGGTGAAGCGGTAGCTCGGGACGGGTGCACGCGAAGGGTCGCCCCATGAACATGTATACTCCGACGGCGGCGACCCTCAAAATGGTATGACCCGAGTGCCGGGTCATGGTGCAGCTCCCATACCGGGGTGTCGACGAAGAGTACGAACGTCGCCATCTGAAGATATGACGGAAGAAAAGAGAGAGGGAATGAGAATCTTTCTAAAAGAATTCTCGATGAGGGTTATCCCTACCTAGGTGTCATCGTCACATCCTCAGGGAACCTTGGGTTTATTTCTAAAAGGTGTGCATGCATATAAGTTCCTTTTAAGTGGGTTTCCCAAAGAGGTATTTTATCCAAGGTCCATCACATTTTATAATGCGTCTTTATAACTTAAGCGAAATATACTAATGATATGAATGCATCATAAGGTAAACCAAACAATAGAATAACTAGGAAACATTATAACATTGACATAAGTAAAGTTTATGTGACATTGTCAACTTTAACTTTCATCTCATGGGGCCGCCTCTAAAACTTCTCTAGGTTATGAGCTCATACCTTAACTAGTCGTCACTAGCTCTTACTTATCCTATGATAAGCGTAACATAATCCCGACTTAAAGTACGGGTTAGGGGGCAAATTAAGGATCTCCTTTCTAGGATCATTTCCTCTTTGAAACGCTTTGCTAGCCACGTGGGCCTCGCAATTTGTCCGCTTTGGCAGGCTGCATCTACACATACCCTCACGGATTTGTCTCCTCCTGGGGGTGCTCGGCCGAACCGGTGTCACCCAGGAGAAGCGCGTCTCAGTGTTGTGTCACATTTATATCTTCATAAGTATTACATCACAATTACCTCATCATTTATCATATTCATTTTTATCATGCATTCTCATGTATCTTTTTCATAACATATATATCATCACATGAAACTTTCTCATAACATTCGTCACATAAAACTTTCACACAAACATCATCACATAGTCATATTTAACAATCATCCAGAGGCTTATAAACATGTTATGTTATATCTCATAGTGCTTTAAACTTCGATTATTATGAGTCTTAAACTTGCAAATTAATTATTCTTAACTTCTTTATACACCCATAGTTTGACAATTAATGAGTTATATAAATTTTATGCTTAAGAACTAATCCAAATAGCACTAAGCGAGAATTTGGACAGCTTTATGTTTATGTGATTACGGAGTTCTAGAAATTACGGTTTAGATCTTTATCTCACATTCTAAGTTATTGATCATCAACACCTAGTCTCTTGGGAACCTATAAGGTTATAACTAAGTATTTCTCACCTTACCCTATGGTCAAGAACATCTCTAAACCTCAAGAGTGCAGAAATCAAAATACTAACTTTACGGGTACCTAGAAGTCACAATATTGACCCTTTCTAAGTTCGGTTTGCTCCTAAGGTTTCAAGATTAAGTCCTAAACCAATTATGAGTCATTCCTACACATATAAACTAATTTAAAACCATGATTATTGAATCTAAACCTTGCTGGACAGAATCCAGAAAAATAAATCTTTAAGGGATCTAGAACTCTCAAATTAATTCTTTTCTAGTTCCTAACTTATCCTATCTTTCACATATGAGTCTTAACATAATTATTACCCAAACATAAGCATATTAACATCATTAACACAGCTCATGCAGTGGCCAAACATAGCAAGGCAGAACCGAAACAGAAACTCCATTTAAAGGCATTGAATCATAGTTTCTAAAGCACATAAAATACTAGTTTCTCTTGGAACCTTATTAAAACCTTCAAAACTATTTTATGAACACTTTTATCATCTAAACTCATGAAAATACTTAATAGGGCAGTGGCTATGCTATTTTCATCTCAAGAGGTCCTAAATTCATAATACTTAGTTCTACACATTCCTTATACTCATATAAGTTTAGAAAAATTATAAAACATAGTTTTCAATACTTGAAAACATTAAGGCCTCATAGGTGCGAAATATGATCCATAGAAGATAAATGTTTTAGACCTTTGTTTGAGATATCCTTGGGCAAGTCTTTGAGCTCTAGAATCATTAAAGTGATGACATAAAAATAAACATGCTCATGCACTTGTTTTAGTTATTGCTAGAAAGTAAAGTGAGAGCATAAAATAAATATGTGGTGCAACATATTATTATCTTAGATATTTAGGTGAGGACTTGAAATATAAATATGATGATGCAAAGCTTGAAACATAAACATGATAATGCAAGTTCATTCATTATCTTGGGATTTAGTGATAGCAAGGAAGTAAACATGATATGCATAGCATAAAATAAACATGATGCAAGATTCATTTTATAGTTAACTAGAGCTCATATAAGACTTTAACAAGATAATAACCCTATACCATATCTCAAAGATCACAACACAAGAATCGAAAATCATATAAAAGAGAAATAAGGTGAAACTACATCAAGTTCTTTATTAAGTACCCAAAACCCCTATCTAGAGACAAGTCTCTAGAACGTGCGGGCCAACTTTAAGGTTGACAAGGGTAGGCTTGGGCTTTTAGAAATCCTTAGATTAATTTTCTTAAGTTGGAAAACCATGTGAGCTAGATAACATATAGATGAAGTTGTAAGAAAAGGAAAACTCAAGCTTTAGAGGTTTCTTTGAGATGAACACAATGTCATCATCTAGAAACTCTCATCATCAAGCTATCATGCTCAAATCAAGGCCTCATGGCCGAAAATGAAAAGGAAAGGAAAGACAAAGGAAAGCTCAAAAAGAATCCAAGAGAAAACTAGAGAAAAACACTTTCTTGAGCAAAATAAAGTTTGAAAACAAATCCCTACCTTTTGATGAAGATAAAAGCTTGAACTTGAAGATGGAAATGAGATGAGCAACACCTCCTAGGATGGTGATGATGATTCGGCCTTGATGAGAGAAAAAGAAAGAGAATGTGTTTCAAGTGGAGTTGTGTTTGAGGTGTGGTGTTTGAGAGGTTTGATGATGGTTCAAGGTTTTGGGGTGGTGTTTGATGGTTGAGAGGTGATGATGAGATGAAGAGATGAAGAAGATAAAGATGAAAAGAAAGGAAGAACACTCTTGGAACTTTGAGAGAAAAAGGAAAAACTAGCAAGACAACTCTAAAACTCTAAACTTTGCAAATGCTTCAAAGTGTAACAAGGCTAACACAAGCATCCTATTTATAGAAAATCAAAACCATGGAGGAGTGAATGGGGAGGGCTTTGGCCGTGTGGTTTGGAGGGAAAAGGAAGAGAAAAATATCTCTTACACAAGGTCATTCAAGCATGGTTGAAGTATGGAAGCTATGCTACAAAGTATGGCTTGATGTGAGTTAATTCCTTATCACATTTTTATGAAATTAGGCTTCTAGAACCTTAACATGGCTGGAACTTTTCCAGCCACAAATAAATGGGGAAAATGGGTTGTTTTAATTATTTATTCATGTGGAAATTCAAGCTTGATTGAAAGTTATGACAAGGTATAGTGTATGTGACTTGAGGTATGGCCTTGGAGTGTTGAAAAATTGAACATGTGATGCATAATGGGGAGAGGGTTCACGGCCAGCTTGGGACAGCAAGGGAGGAGGTGAGTTTGACCATTTAATTGTGTGTTAATGGTAGGTTTAGATGTGTATTAGCTTAGGTACAAGGTTAGGAATAATTAAGCTTAAGTTTAGGTAACTAAGAATGTGATTTAGGGAGTTTATGACAAGTTTAGGAGTGCTCATACATCATTAAAGAATTTAAAACTCATTTATGAATAAACAATGTGTAACACAATTCCATGATTTAAGGAATTGGAAAGAGAAAACACTATTCAAGATTCTATGACTAGGTGTCATAAAATTAAAATATGATTTTAGGTTGTAATTAAGTACTTTTGGTTCTAAACAACTTTAATAAATTATTTTGACTCTAGATTAATTAAAGAAATTAATTAACCTTCGATTAGAGCCTAATATTGCTTAGGTTTGCTTAATCGTGTGATTAAGCGTAAAAGTACGAAACTAGGGGCAAAACCGTAATTTTGCACTAATTTTGCCCGGGACTTCAAAAATTAAAACTGAGGTCATAGAATACATAAAAACGCCTTTTAAAACCATCTGGAGAAGTTTCGGGTTCATCCGGCACTTGCAAACGGGTAAAACACCACAGGGGCGTTTTGGTCATTTTGACTGAAAACTTCGAAAACGAGATTTTCGATCCCGGGAAGGTACATAAGTTTTCTAATCCCCTTCCAACATTGAGTTTGCCCTTCAGTCTTTGCCGCGCGGCTTTCCTCGGTCGGTGAAAATGACCTCAGGGGCATTTTGGTCATTTTCACTCTAACAGAAAATCGGGGCGTTACAAGCAGCAGTTGTATCATCTTGTTCAACATCGGGTGTAGTCCTAGGCCGTCGTCGCGGTGCCATTGGTCCCTATACACATGAAACAATGAACATCAAGTTGATCTGGCTCAATATCCATGCAAAATGAGCTAGTCACCATGGCACTTGCAACCAACAGAAGTCATGCATTTCTAGTCCTATAGCTTATCTCTATCAAGCACTATACATGACATAACTATCGTATTATGCTTACAAAGCATAGTCAGTCCAATCCTCAGGCTCCATGAGAATCGAACTGCTCTGATACCATAATGTAACACCCTAAATCTTAACCCAAGACTACTAGTATGTCCTTAGGTTAATTTTTAGAATATTACCTCTTGGTCTCATCCTTTGGAAAATACTTAGCGAAATACGGGTAAAATTTTTCTTTTTAAAATCAAAGTGAGAGCCACCTTGAAACTTTAAGGGGCAACATAGCGAAACATATAAGCAAAGCATAAGAAACACATCATGTCATGGAAGCATCAATGAAACATAGTTATATATATATAACGTGCCTACCCAAAGAGGCAGGACTATTTGATACATCATGAAGCAAAATACAACTGGAATGCAATACAAGGAAATCATAAAAAGCGAATACAAGAGAAACTACCCCCATACCCATGTGCACCTAAAGGAGACAACCTCATATACAAAAGAAGGTTTGTCCTCTACTATGTGGCGTGTGTGTGCACTAACTACTACCCCTCCTATGACTACTCCTGTGGGTCCGAGTACTGCGGGGTCGAGTCGATCCACTGGCGAATCTCGGCGGGAGTGGTCGAGTGCATCATCGGGGCATGTCCACCGTGGCGAGGGCGCATAGATGGCCGTCGAGCCAACCTCGGCTGGACCACCGTCTCCTCACTCCCAGCCCTCATCGGTGGAGGAGTGGGACCGAGCTCAGCTGTACATGTGGGATGGCGGGTCCTCGGATGGGTCCGTCTCCGAGTACTGGGGACGCGGTACATACTCGGGGTACTCGCGTACAGCTGATGTCTCGGGCTCCATGCGGAGGATCTGCTCATCGCGTGGTCTCGCTCGCTCAAAAATCCCGTTATGACGGTAGGAAGCGATCGGGGTGAAGCGGCAGCTCGGGACGGGGTACGCGAAGGGTCGTACCATGAACATGTATACTCTGACAGTGCAGCGTCCCTCAAAATGGCATGACCCGTGTGCCGGGACATGGTGCGACTCCCATACCGGGTGTCGACGAAGAGTCTGACGTCGCCATCACGAAGATATGACGGAAGAAGAGAGAGGGAATGAGAATCTTTCTAAAAGAATTCTCAGTAGGGTTATCCCTACCTAGGTGTCATCGTCACATCCTCAGGAACCTTGGGTTTATTTCTAAAAGGTGTGCATGCATATAAGTTCCTTTTAAGTGGGTTTCCCAAAGAGGTATTTTATCCAAGGTCCATCATATTTTATAATGCGTCTTTATAACTTAAGCATAAATATACTAATGATATGAATGCATCATAAGGTAAACCAAACAATAGAATCACTAGGAAACATTATAACATTGGCATAAGTAAAGTTTATGTGACATTGTCAACTTTAACTTTCATCTCATGGGGCCGCCCTAAAACTTCTCTAGGTTATGAGCTCATACCTTAACTAGTCGTCACTAGCTCTTACTTATCCTATGATAAGCGTAACATAATCCCGACTTAAAGTGCGGGTTAGGGGGCAAATTAAGGATCTCCTTTCTAGGATCATTTCCTCTTTGAAACGCTTTGCTAGCCACGTGGGCCTCGCAATTTGTCCGCTTTGGCAGGCTGCATCTACACATACCCTCACGGATTTGTCTCCTCCTGGGGGTGCTCGGCCGAACCGGTGTCACCCAGGAGAAGCGCGTCTCAGTGTTGTGTTACATTTATATCTTCATAAGTATTACATCATAATTACCTCATCATTTATCATATTCATTTTTATCATGCATTCTCATGTATCTTTTTCATAACATATATATCATCACATGAAACTTTCTCATAACATTCGTCACATAAAACTTTCACACAAACATCATCACATAGTCATATTTAACAATCATCCAGAGGCTCATAAACATGTTATGTTATATCTCATAGTGCTCTAAACTTCGATTATTATGAGTCTTAAACTTGCAAATTAATTATTCTTAACTTCTTTATACACCCATAGTTTGACAATTAATGAGTTATATAAATTTTATGCTTAAGAACTAATCCAAATAGCACTAAGCGAGAATTTGGACAGCTTTATGTTTATGTGATTACGGAGTTCTAGAAATTACGGTTTAGATCTTTATCTCACATTCTAAGTTATTGATCATCAACACCTAGTCTCTTGGGAACCTATAAGGTTATAACTAAGTATTTCTCACCTTACCCTATGGTCAAGAACATCTCTAAACCTCAAGAGTGCAGAAATCAAAATACTAACTTTACGGGTACCTAGAAGTCACAATATTGACCCTTTCTAAGTTCGGTTTGCTCCTAAGGTTTCAAGATTAAGTCCTAAACCAATTATGAGTCATTCCTACACATATAAACTAATTTAAAACCATGATTATTGAATCTAAACCTTGCTGGACAGAATCCAGAAAAATAAATCTTTAAGGGATCTAGAACTCTCAAATTAATTCTTTTCTAGTTCCTAACTTATCCTATCTTTCACATATGAGTCTTAACATAATTATTACCCAAACATAAGCATATTAACATCATTAACACAGCTCATGCAGTGGCCAAACATAGCAAGGCAGAACCGAAACAGAAACTCCATTTAAAGGCATTGAATCATAGTTTCTAAAGCACATAAAATACTAGTTTCTCTTGGAACCTTATTAAAACCTTCAAAACTATTTTATGAACACTTTTATCATCTAAACTCATGAAAATACTTAATAGGGCAGTGGCTATGCTATTTTCATCTCAAGAGGTCCTAAATTCATAATACTTAGTTCTACACATTCCTTATACTCATATAAGTTTAGAAAAATTATAAAACATAGTTTTCAATACTTGAAAACATTAAGGCCTCATTGGGCAGAAATATGATCCATAGAAGATAAATGTTTTAGACCTTTGTTTGAGATATCCTTGGGCAAGTCTTTGAGCTCTAGAATCATTAAAGTGATGACATAAAAATAAACATGCTCATGCACTTGTTTTAGTTATTGCTAGAAAGTAAAGTGAGAGCATAAAATAAATATGTGGTGCAACATATTATTATCTTAGATATTTAGGTGAGGACTTGAAATATAAATATGATGATGCAAAGCTTGAAACATAAACATGATAATGCAAGTTCATTCATTATCTTGGGATTTAGTGATAGCAAGGAAGTAAACATGATATGCATAGCATAAAATAAACATGATGCAAGATTCATTTTATAGTTAACTAGAGCTCATATAAGACTTTAACAAGATAATAACCCTATACCATATCTCAAAGATCACAACACAAGAATCGAAAATCATATAAAAGAGAAATAAGGTGAAACTACATCAAGTTCTTTATTAAGTACCCAAAACCCGTATCTAGAGACAAGTCTCTAGAACGTGCTGGCCAACTTTAAGGTTGACAAGGGTAGGCTTGGGCTTTTAGAAATCCTTAGATTAATTTTCTTAAGTTGGAAAACCATGTGAGCTAGATAACATATAGATGAAGTTGTAAGAAAAGGAAAACTCAAGCTTTAGAGGTTTCTTTGAGATGAACACAATGTCATCATCTAGAAACTCTCATCATCAAGCTATCATGCTCAAATCAAGGCCTCATGGCCGAAAATGAAAAGGAAAGGAAAGACAAAGGAAAGCTCAAAAAGAATCCAAGAGAAAACTAGAGAAAAACACTTTCTTGAGCAAAATAAAGTTTGAAAACAAATCCCTACCTTTTGATGAAGATAAAAGCTTGAACTTGAAGATGGAAATGAGATGAGCAACACCTCCTAGGATGGTGATGATGATTCGGCCTTGATGAGAGAAAAAGAAAGAGAATGTGTTTCAAGTGGAGTTGTGTTTGAGGTGTGGTGTTTGAGAGGTTTGATGATGGTTCAAGGTTTTGGGGTGGTGTTTGATGGTTGAGAGGTGATGATGAGATGAAGAGATGAAGAAGATAAAGATGAAAAGAAAGGAAGAACACTCTTGGAACTTTGAGAGAAAAAGGAAAAACTAGCAAGACAACTCTAAAACTCTAAACTTTGCAAATGCTTCAAAGTGTAACAAGGCTAACACAAGCATCCTATTTATAGAAAATCAAAACCATGGAGGAGTGAATGGGGAGGGCTTTGGCCGTGTGGTTTGGAGGGAAAAGGAAGAGAAAAATATCTCTTACACAAGGTCATTCAAGCATGGTTGAAGTATGGAAGCTATGCTACAAAGTATGGCTTGATGTGAGTTAATTCCTTATCACATTTTTATGAAATTAGGCTTCTAGAACCTTAACATGGCTGGAACTTTTCCAGCCACAAATAAATGGGGAAAATGGGTTGTTTTAATTATTTATTCATGTGGAAATTCAAGCTTGATTGAAAGTTATGACAAGGTATAGTGTATGTGACTTGAGGTATGGCCTTGGAGTGTTGAAAAATTGAACATGTGATGCATAATGGGGAGAGGGTTCACGGCCAGCTTGGGACAGCAAGGGAGGAGGTGAGTTTGACCATTTAATTGTGTGTTAATGGTAGGTTTAGATGTGTATTAGCTTAGGTACAAGGTTAGGAATAATTAAGCTTAAGTTTAGGTAACTAAGAATGTGATTTAGGAGTTTATGGCAAGTTTAGGAGTGCTCATACATCATTAAAGAATTTTAAACTCATTTATGAATAAACAATGTGTAACACAATTCCATGATTTAAGGAATTGGAAAGAGAAAACACTATTCAAGATTCCATGACTAGGTGTCATAAAATTAAAATATGATTTTAGGTTGTAATTAAGTACTTTTTGGTTCTAAACAACTTTAATAAATTATTTTGACTCTAGATTAATTAAAGAAATTAATTAACCTTCGATTAGAGCCTAATATTGCTTAGGTTTGCTTAATCGTGTGATTAAGCGTAAAAGTACGAAACTAGGGGCAAAACCGTAATTTTGCACTAATTTTGCCCGGGACTTCAAAAATTAAAACTGAGGTCATAGAATACATAAAAACGCCTTTTAAAACCATCTGGAGAAGTTTCGGGTTCATCCGGCACTTGCAAACGGGTAAAACACCACAGGGGCGTCTTGGTCATTTTGACCTGAAAACTCGAAAAACGAGATTTTCGATCCCGGGAAGGTACATAAGTTTTCTAATCCCCTTCCAACATTGAGTTTGCCCTTCGAGTATCTGCCAAGACTTGGCTTTCCTCGAATTCCGGGCTGAAAATGACCTCAGGGGCATTTTGGTCATTTTCACTCTAACAGAAAATCGGGGCGTTACAGACAGCATTAGAACATCAGCAATCATTAATCTTACAACTCCATTACAATGCTTTCTTCAAATGTGCTCAAGAACTCTTCTATTTTGCTCCCAAATTCTTCCCAATAGTTTCCAACCTTATTCTTGACATTTTGCACTTGATCCAAAGCTCCTGTGCATAAATCCATACTCATAAAAACAAGTTAAATGCAACGGGATGTAATTACAAATTTTTCCAAAATCAATACAAAAGCCAATAATTCTATTAAAATCTCACAATGAGGAGTAAATCAAAATCCTTATTAATTGCATCAATAACACAATAAACTTCATGCAAAAAGCTAAGGTTTGGTAGCAAGATAAGTGACATAGATGCCCTTATCACGAAGGACAGCCTTGTTTGTTTGCTTTTATACATCAGGACACAATAACATCAGCCAATGTAGTGACAGGTATCATCAGAGTTTTCTTCTTTGTGGCTTTTGCATTGATCGACCCAGGTCCACACATTCTTATGTGTCCTTATTCTTTGCTACACGGTTCAAGACCTGTTTTTCCCTTAGAGAAGCCTTTTCTTGCAGGGATACCTTCGAGAGAACCCCTTTTTGTTTAGTTGGTTATAGAGATTGTGAGATCAAGGTTGGAGACATGGAGATGCTTATGAGCCTTCATGTGCTGAACATGTCAGATTTTGAATGTTATCTTGGGCATGGATTGGCTAGCTTCATGCCATGCCATGATGGACTGCTACAACAAGATTGTGAAGTTTGGTGTTCCTAGAGATGAGCTCTAAAAGTTTAAGAGTACTAATTGTTCGGTCCCAACTAGCTTGATCTCAGCCATAAGTGCCTTGAAGCTTATGGATAAGGAAAATTATGGATTCTTAGCAATGGTCAGAGATGTAGATGCAAAGGTTCTGAGCATAAAGTCAATTCTAGTGGTTTGTGAGTTCCTGAATGTGTTCCTGAAAGAAATACCAGGGATCCCACCCGAGAGAAAGAGAGAGAGAGTTTGGGATAGAGCTTGAGCCCAAAGTGAAGCCCATCTCTAGACCCCCATATTGTATAGCTCCAACCGAGTTAAAAAAGTTTAAGGAATTACTTGACAAGGATTTCATTCGGCTGAGTATCTCGCCATGGGGTGCTCCAGTGTTGTTTATGAAGAAGAAAGATGGATCTATGAGGATGTGCATAAATTACCAGTAGTTGAACAAGGTTACAATCAAGAACCGGTACCTCTTGCCATGCATTGTTGACCTGTTTGATCGACTCCAAGGGGCTAGGTATTTCTCTCAGATTGACCTTCGGTTGGGCTATCAAAAGTTGAAGATCAAAGGTGATGATGTACCCAAAATGGCCTTTAGGACATGCTATGGGCACTATGAGTTCCTAGTAATGTCCTTTGAGTTAACCAATGCCCTCGTAACTTTCATGGACCTAATGAACAGGGTTTTCAGACTGTTCCTAGATCACTTTGTGATTGTCTTCATTGATGACATTCTGGTGTACTCTAGGAGTGAAGACGAGCATGAGCACCACCTTAGGATGGCCTTGCAGACCCTAAGGAAGAACACGTTGTATGACAAATTCTCTAAGTCTAAGTTTTGGCTTAATCAAGTGGCGTTCCTTGGACATATAGCGTCGAAGGATGGTATCCTAGTTGACTTGAAGAAAGTTGAGACAGATCAACAGTGGCTGAGGCCTTTTACAATTTCAAAGATCCATAGCTTCCCGGGTGGCAAGTTGCTATCAGAGATTCGTTAAGGATTCCTCAAAAATAGCAGCACCCTTAACCAAGTTAACTTATAAGGCGGCAAATGCAATAGAGTTTTCTGAAGCTCAAGACATGTTTGACTACAGCTCTGGTCTTAGTGTTACCTTCAGGCACGGGTGGCTTTTCGGTGTTCTACAATGCATCAAAAGTCGAACTTGGATGTGTTCTTATGTAGCACGGTCAAGTGTTGGCGTATGCATCTAGGCAGATTAAAGGGTATGAGATGGCAGCTGTGGTCTTCACCTTAAAGATTTTGGGCACTACTTGTACGAAGAGACTTGCAAGATCTTCACAGATCACAAGAGCTTGAAGTATATCTTCCAATAGAAGGATCTGAATCTCAGGTAGCGTAGATGCTAGAATTGCTTAAAGACTATGACTGCATGATCTTTTATCACCCGGGCAAGGCCAATGTGGTATGTGATGCTTTGAGTAAGAAGTTTATGGGCAGTTTGGCCCACATAGGCCCCTTGAGATGATTGTTGATAGAGGACATCCACAGATCAGATGCTGAGGGAGTTCAGTTCAGCATGGGTGATTCCGAAGCCTTTCTTGCTCATATTAGGGCCCAGTCAACTCTAGTGGAGCAGATTAAGGCACAGTAGGGGGAAAATTCCAAGTTGGTAAAGCCTATGAAGGATGTGCATAGAGGAGAGAACTTTGAGTTTTCAGTTGATGTAGAGGGTATGTTGCGCTTTGGGGACCGTTTTTGTATTCTCGATATAGGTGAACTGAAGAGAAAAGTGATGAAGAGTCCCATGGCGCAGCATACTTCGTCCACCCCGGTTTAGCCAAGATGTACCAATATCTCAAACAACTATTGTAACACCCAAAAAATTATTTAAAAATTAATTTGAATTTTATTAGTCAAAATTTCAAAAATCTGACAGATATGTCAATGATGAGGACTATCCAATGGACAAGTTGAAAAAAAAATTTCAAGCTGAGCATGAATAGTGATTTTCAGGTCCATAGATGACTAGTAACCATAGAATTGGGACCAAAGGTGTCCAGGGCTACGAGAACTAGAGTCGAGGACTGAGATAGAGCATTAGGTATGGGGCCCACATAGAATATTAGGCCTAGGGCCCGCGTAAAGATTTTTTATGTTTCTCATATATGGTATTTTACCCATTTGGTAAAGATTTGATGTGCAGTTTTAACATCATAAAAGTTACTTGGTGGCCAAGTAACTTCTACCAATCACATCGTGCCATCATGGCTTTTCATTTATTATTAATTTACTTAAGTGCTAATATCTCATCCATTCAGTGGAATTTCAATGTGCAATTTTAATATCGAAAAAGCTACTTGCTTACCAAGTAAAAGTGAGCCACTTATCTTGAGCCTAGTGGATGGCCAAGACTCATCCTTTGAACAACAAATCAATCCTAGCCATTCATATCATTTCCTTTCGAAAAAGAAAGAAAGAAATTGAAACCTTACTTACATAATTACTACATCTACAACAAGTATAAGCCACCAACCTTATCACCCCACCATCATCATTTTTAGCCAACCTACTCAAGAAAGACATCCTCCATTGTTTCTTTCTTTCAAACCTCCAAACTTGGTTCAACTTTCCAACACCCTAACTCAAAGTCCTTGAAACATCAAGATTCCTTCACTAAACTTATTCTACTCTCCATAATCTACCAAACTACCTAATTAGAATTTTAATCCATCACTTTTTTCCCACTTTGACCAATCATACATCATTATCAAAGAAAAGTTCAAAGGCTATTTGGAAGGATTTTGAATGAAGAAAATCACTTGGGGAATATTGTTCTAAGCAAGGAGCTATGAAGATTCAAGTAGGGTTTTGTGTCTTGTTTGATGCAAATCTACTCTCTTGCAGATTTTGATTGGTTAAATTTGATATTCTTGGTTCTAAGGCATAATTACACATAGATATAGCTGTATTTACATTGATGAAGTGTATTGGTGTTGTCGGAAAATCATTTTTGTCAAAAGAAGTGTTGAACCATGTTGCTAGATTTTCAGTTTTGTCATAGGCAGAGTTTCATCATAATTTTTTTGTGTATTTGTTAGTATTTTTATGAGCCAAAAAAATTATATGTTGAAGCTAACATCCTAAGGCAACTCTGTATTTTTTATCGGTCCTGGTATAGACTTTTACTGCATTAAAAAAATCAAGAACTAGAACTATGTCTGTGATTGAATTTTACTAACTTTGTTACCATATCAAGAACTGAAAGTCCATAGACTTTTACTAATTTTGTTACTATAGCAAATGATTGAATTTTTCTTTGAAATTTTTATAAGGCATTGAGGATATATTGAAGTCCAACCTTAAATTTTTGTAGGATTTGATATGTTCATTTAATATGGTAAAAAAATTGGGAACTATGGCTGTTGGCTGTAATTAGGGGGTTTCTGACCTCCGAATTTGTCTAATTTTGTGAACATATTTAGATAATGATTCTTATTCTGAAATTTTTACAGGACCTTGGGGACACATTGAAGTGTCTTGGATAATGTTTTTAGTTTCGGAATTGGTTGTTTGATATTCAAACTAATTATCATTGGATAAGTGTAAAATCTTCCATTGTGCTAAAAATGAACCGATGCTTTGAATTGATGAAATAATGGCATTTTTCCGCTAGTACGAGATGAGTAAATAAATATGAATAATTGAGCATGTGAACTTATTGATAAGATTAGGCACATATAAATGTGAATACTTCTTACAATTGCGTATATACGAAAGAAAATCATAAGATTATATTCTTGGACTTGAGCAACTAAATCTAATCTGTCAGGGAAAGTAAACCTGACTACCAAGAAAATCATAAGATTATATATCTTGGGTTGGAGAAAGTAAATCCGGTCTGTTGAGGAAAATAAACATGACTACCCTTGAATTAAGTCGAAGAAATTAAACCTGGCTAGGAATAAGTCTGTGTGAGAATTAGAGAAAGGAAATACAATGATCATATGTAGAAATAAGCTCAGTTCAAAAAAGCAATCTATTATCCTAAAGTGCTCAAAGCAACAAAAGTCGAGGCCAAGACGGGTTGAAGTAGCAATTATTCTAAGTAGTCTTTTATCTTATGTGTGTCACAACGTCCCCGGAGGGCGTCGCGATAAGAATGACAACCAAATATAAAAAAATGGGAGTCGCCACAAATTTTAATTCCAGCTAAAATTGGAAAACCTTTTGATTCACAAAACTTGTCTTTTTTAGAGTTTTGAGTCCGAGAGTCTAATTATGATTAGGGAATAGTGGAACCTTAATCCTACTGCATCCCTAATACATCCGTATAAATACAGTTACCCTAGAGCTCATTATGTAAATTTATTTATAACTTAAAAATAACTATTTTTCCACAAAAGTTCAAAATAATTATATATTTACAAAGAAATAAAACCAAAATTAAAGAACAAATTTCATGAAGAAAGATTTTAGCTTCATAGTTGTTTGGCTATGCCGACGTACCCTCCGGTGTAATGAGGAACTTAAAGACACGTCATTCTTGTAGAAAATGCTTGTATGTTTGATGGATTCTTTAATTAAAAGAGAAGAAAATAAAAAAGTGTTGATTGATTTTAATTTTGAGAACGGACTTTTAACCAATGGCTTATTAAATGAGAAATCCGATTTTTGCACAGGATTCAAGTTAGCACTAGGTTACTCAATGAATCCTTACAATTCGACAATATAAGAAGGAGGCATCCACCTCTCAATCATGACCATTGACTATTGCACGGATAAAAATCAATTATGTTATTATTATTATTATTATTTATCTTTGTTTATTTATTATTTTCTAAGTCCTAAAATCTAATAAAGCATAATGTGTTTTTTTTTTTTTTGACCCAAGACACGTAGCCCCTAAAAATAAAGAGACGATAAACCAAACTCCACCTAAATGAATTAGCCCAAAAACACTTTGAATAAAAAATTGCTAGCCCAACAAACCCAAACCCACCAAAGAACCTAACACTAAGATCTAACTTTAATCAAGGGATCTTGACCTAAACTCCTTAACCTAATAGCAACACAAACACAAAAAGGAAGAACCAGAAGCTAATAGACAGGGTTGATGGTGGGGCAAGGTGCAACAGGGAGAGGGGCTCACAGCAACTCAGGGCAGGGGTTTTGGCTTGGTCATGGAGGGTGCTGGCACTACAAGGCAGGTACTAGATGGTTGTGATGACCGCGTAGAAAGGGTCACGGTAATGCAGTGATGGCCATTCTAGTTTTGCGGTAGCGTTTTCATGAGGGGCTGGTTTCATGGACACTTCGCGAGGTGCTAGTTGTGGAGGGGCTTCACGGTCCCGATTCTAGCTGCACCTTATATCAAGTTTCCGGATGGAGGCGCTAAAGGAATCGTGATGGGGGCTGTGTGGCTGAAGAGGATGGTTGGCCTTACGATCTGGCCATTGGAATTTCGCAACCGATTACGGGCTCTCCTAGCGATACGTAGTTAGCGGGATCGACGGGAACGATGGTGGTGAAGATGCGGCTTCATGTTACTAGTGGGACTTCATGAAATAGGAGGGAAGGGAGCGCAACATTGAGAGGCACCTCGATGCGACATGGTGGGTGGCTAGGAGCTAGCGGTATGGTGACCACAGAACGAGAAAGACAATGGAATATGAGCTATGACCTCCTTCCCTTTTTTCTTCTACTTGAGATTTCTATTCTTATTTTTTAATTTTTTTTATTTGTTTGATTTATTTTTAAAAAAAAGTTTGGTTTGTGTTTTCAAATGTTCTTGCTGGGTTCTGATTTGGGTTTTGAGTATGGATTGCTGTTGTTTGTGTTTTGCTTTGGATGAGTGCTTGACAGATTTGTTTCTGGTTGTGGTGCATGTGATGGATGGTTTTAGTGGCTATGATTATGAATATTTTGGTGACAGTGGTGATTATGTGATGGGTTTATGATGATGATGATTTCGTTGTTAATAATGAATATGGTTTTTGTAAGAGGGTGGTTGATAATGATGCTGGTGATTCCACAGGTAAGTGAGTTTGATATCTTTTTCGATGCCGCCCTCTATTTTGCTACTGATTGATCTATATATAGCAATTCTATTGTTAACCAAATCATTGCCCATCTTTCCTTTACAGGTTGCTGGTAGGGATCCATGGATCATCCACCATCTGTAAAGAGAACAACATTCATCATTTTGCGAAGGGTGGAGAGGAGCACCATCATGGTGTTCTCCACTCCTGCCATTCCCTCCTTTTTTTCATTTCTAATTTTTTTTACTTATTTTATTTTATTTTATCATCATTTTCATTTTTGTTTTAGGGGAAGTGGATTGAAATGGGTTAGGTGTTTTTGTTTGGAAATGGGTTGAACAAAATAAATAAAATGGGCTATTTTCTAGACCTTTTTTTAGCAACAAAATCACAACAAACAAAAAAAATAAAATAAAAAAAATAAATTAGACAAAAGATGGTGTTCACAGTTGTCCTTTTTACTTGGTTCTTACTAAAGAATATTGAAAACAGTAGTTTTTGATATTTTCTTTGTAAGAAACAAGCAAAGATATGAACACATATTTTGTCTGACTAAAGGAAATAATGAGGATGCATGACTTGGCTGTAAGCAGGGATAAAAGCGGAAAGATGGATGGTGTGAGGGATGAATGACATGATAGTGAAAACAAATGACTCGTCTATTGAAATGTGTTAATGTGATAATGGATGACAAATGAATGATGAACTGACAAATGCTGGTGATTATTTTTTTTATGATGATGAGATAATGATGTGATTGTGATGACAATGACAATAAGTGTATGATAGGAATGATGAATGCATAGTGATAATGCGAAAAGTTCTGACGGATGTTGCTATAGAACATATGAATAGGGATAGTGAATGCATGATGACAATGTAAAATGTTCTGATTGGATGGTGCTAAATGACCAATGCACACGATGGTGAATACATGATGCCAATGTGTAATGATATAATGGATGATACTAGATGATTCAATGATGATTGTACAATGCTGATGTCAGGCTAGCAATTAAATACTTGTGGAAACAAGCTAAATGCATGTGGAATGTGAAATTTAAGGATGTACGAAATTAAACTTTGTGAAATGAAAACATGTGAAATTTTAAATGAACTGTGAAGTGTAAAAGCATGAGAAAATTAAAAGCAAATAAAATGTAAAGGTATGTGAAAGTAAAATTTGTGAAATTAAAGGAAACGTATGCAAAATTTAAACTCTGTGAAATGTAAAATATGTGAAAGTAAAAGTATGTGAAAGCAGAGTAAAGGCATGTGAAATTTAAAATCTTTAAAAGTAAATGCATGTGAAAACAGAATAAAGGCATGTGAAATTTAAAGTTCATGAAAGCATGTAAAATGTAAAATTTAAAAGACTTATGAAATGTAAAAGACTATGAAAACATGTAAAATGTAAAATTTAAAGGTATGTGAAAATAAAACTTGTTAAAGCGTGTAAAAACTATGAAAGCATGTAAAATGTGAATTTTAAAGACATGTGAAAGTAAAACTTGTGAAAACCTATAAAACAAAACTATGAAAACTTGTGAAAGCCTGTAAAAACTGTGAAAGCATGTAAAATGTAAATTTTAAAGACATGTGATATGTAAAAGACTATGAAAGCGATATCTTGTGAAAGTAAATGCATGTGAATTTAAAATATGTGAAAGTAAATACATGTGAAATTTGAAAGACTTTGCATAATGCGAAAACAAGTTAAAGTAAAATATGTTAAGGTAAAATTATTTGAAAGTGAACAGTCGTGATCGAGACAAAAAGGTAAATGTTGTGATGAGACAAAAGAGAAATGATATGGTAGCTGCTGAAAAATAAATGATGTGATAGTGCTAAACAACAAATGGTGTGATGAGTATAACAAAGAAAATGAGGTGATGATTACTGAAAAGCAAATGTTGTGATAGTACAAAAAAGTAAATGATATGATAATTGCTAAAAAATAAATGATGTGGTAATGTTAAAAAGTAAATGAGGAGATGTTTGCTGAAAATTAAACGTTGTGATAATGCGAAAAAGTAAATGATGTGATAATTGCTGAAAAATAAATGATATGATAGTGCTGAAAAGTAAATGATGTGATAAGTACAAGAAAGTAAATGATGTGAGGATTGCTGAAAGAGTAGATGTTGTGATAGTGCGGAAAAATAAATGATGTGATAATTGTGACAAAGTAAATGATGTGATGGCTGCAAGAAGGTAAATGATGTGATAGCTACAAAAAGGTGAATGATGTAATAGTTCAGAAAATTAAATAAGCTGATAATTACATAAATGTAGAAGATTAAATGATATGATGATCGCAGAAGATTGAATGATATGATGATCACATAAGATTAAATGATGTGATGATCACAAAAGATTAAATGATGTGATAAATGAAGAATTAGATGATATGATGACATGACGATGTGATAGGATAAAGATGAATGATCAGGATTGATAAAAGAGGAAATGCTTTGCATTGAATAATGTGTTATATTTACAAAAGGTAATGGTGTAGAAAAATCAATGCCTAAGGATGATTGGACGATGATATGATGAATGATCTAGTATGTATGACACTATGCTTGGATGATTCAGTGATGAATGATTTCACAAATAGAAGAGAAAAAAGAAAGTTGATTACCCAAGTAGATATATAAAAAATGTCCCAGTTCAAAATGATAATATGCTTGTATGATTTGATAATGCAAGAATGAATGACCTAATTTTACCAACGAAAAGAAAAAGTGCCCCAATTTGCTGACATTGTTTCCCCTTAGAAAGCCTTAGTCTAATCCAAATGAGTCATTTTGTTCAAAGAACCATTGCTATTGACTTATGTTGTGAATGGTCCATTTTATCCTCCTCTTTTTTTATTGCACATGGATTTTTTTTTTTAAACTCTAACTCCAGCCCTTATCCCACATTAGAGCTAGTCTTGATTCTGTTTTGTCAGAGCTCTTCTTCTTCTTTCTTTCTGTCTTTCTCCTTTTTCATGTTTTTGATCTTGCCAGATTTCCTAAACTCTTGTTAGCTAATACCTTTTGACTTTGTATGATTATACATGATTCGAGAAAAGTATAGACGAAACAAAATGCATTCCTTGAAAGAACACGCCTTCTGATGATGATGGAAAGGGAAGAAAGATGAGGGTGAAATATAAGAGATTGGAAAAGTGCAAATTTAATCGAATTAACACATTTTTTTAATTGCTTAATTACATTAAGCTTGAAGCCATGACCAAGACTGTGATCTTTTGCTACGTGACAATCGAGTCGGTATATGAGAGTTGACTTCTCCTCTTCTATTTTTATCCGTCCTCTACCACCAAATTTAATTGCCCTAATTTGGGCTTTTTCAAAAAAATTTATCTATAGTCTTTCCATTGATGTGTTTTCTAGGTCATCTTTTGGGTTTTCACCCTAATGAGTATTTCTTACTCTTAATTTTTTGCTAGATTGTCTTGTTGGGATTTCAATCTAACGAGCCCTTCATTTTCTCTCTTTTTTTTCTTTTTTATTATTTTTTTCGACTCTTTACTTGGACTACCTTTTGATTACCAATTCCATGAGCCTTTTTTTTCTTATTTTTATGAGTATCCTACGTTACTCCCCCCTTCCTTTTTTTATTGGTAGTGCTTTCTTGTTTGTGTATTTTCCTGGGTTGTCTGCTTGATCCACTTCAAATTGAGTCATTTGACCAAAACATTCCAGACCAAATGCTCTTGCCATAACAAACTGCGCCATTCCATTAAGTGATGGTAGTATTTTGATTTTTGATTTGTCATTTTCCAACATTTAGATTATTCGCATAGTTTAGGATTTTTGTCATGATCATGATCATTTAAGCTCATTGTAACACAATAATCAATTAAGGGGTTTTCACGATTAATTCCTCCCTTAGTCTTAGAGAGAAGAGAGGATTAAAGAAAAAGAGGATGGAGTGAAAGAACAAGAATGATAAGAAAGGAAACAAATTATATAATGACTAGAAAAAGAACCACGCATAATCATGAACAAGTCTCAAGACATAAGCAAACTCATAAAGTCAAATGTAGTAAAGTTGCAATAATGTTCAACAACACATTCGAGTACCACCACTCCCAACAAGGCTTTTTCTACTCTTACATCTTGTACTTTGATAGCTTTGACATCAATCAAATCCCACACCGTATCTCTGAAGCTCTTACAGTCATCAATCGAGTGTCCGAGAGTGTTGGAATGATATTCACACACATGATTTGGATTAAACCAATGAGGATATGGAGCTAATAGATTTGCATAATGCAAGCTCTTAAACAATTCAGAGTTACTTACTTTGAAGTTGGGCAAAGGACGGTTGTTTCTTGGTGGTCTAGGGATACTAGAGTTGAAAGCAGTTCTTTGGTGATTAGGAGATATGGTATAGTGAGGCATGGCTTTGAAGGGTGCATGTGGTTGAAAGGAAGAGATGTGATTGACTTTATATGGCTGAAGTGGGTAGTGTGTGGGGAATGGATAAGGTTTGGAAAGTGGGTAGTGCGGGTATTGATAGGATAGATAGTGATTTGGGCGAAAAATAAGCTTGTAGGATTGGGACGATTGTTGTGGTTACATAAAGTTCACAGTGTCTTCTTTCATCTTACACAATAACCCTTGCTTGGATTGTGGCTTACTTGACTCGTCTTATGTTAACTCCACCTTCCCCTCTTAGATATTTGCCTCAATTCTTTCTCCGATTTCTACCAAGTCCACAAATTCCTTGAAGGTGCCTAACATAATCTTGAAGAATGGACCCTCTAATGTGTGGATGAAATAAGAACACATCTCTTGCTCTGACATTGGTAGAATAACTTTAGCAGCTATAGTTCTCCACCTGTGGACATACTCCTTAAACGTCTCACTCTCTTTTTTTCTCAACCCTTTCAATTGATCCCTAGTAGGTGCAACATTCAAATTGAACTTGTACTGGTTGGCGAAAGCTTGAGCCAAGTCTTCCCAACATCTAATTTGTGTTCGACCCATCTGCATGTACAACCCCATACAGCCCCGTCAAAACTTTCAGGGAAGAAGCTGATTGTGAAATTTTCATCTTTAGACCACATTCCCATCTTGGTGTTGTACATTCGGAGGTGCATGATAGGGTTAGTGTTACCCTCAAATCCTTGGTAATGGTGACATTTGGAGCCAGGCATAGGTCATTGATGCTCATGGGGCCGTAGGTGCATGCTTTCTTCCAATGCTTGCTTAAGCTTCAATCACTCCATCTCTCTTGTGATCTTACATTTGCTCATTTCCTCATTCTGTGGGATTGTATTTCTATTGTTTGCAGTACCTTCCTTGGATTTCTTTATAATATCCAAAGCTTCTTTGAACGTGACCCCCTGCTCAAGTATCATGGTTTCAGATCATCAATCTCTTGGCTCATATTTCTCCTTCAACGGCCAAGATCTTTTTTCTTTTTTTTTTCTAACATCAGACACAGTTTTCTAGGAAAGTGCAATACTTGGCGACAACAAACCTTTGAATTGAATTTGAGAAGAAATAAGTTAACCAGAAGAAAGAAAAATAAAATAAAATAAAATAAAAATCACTAAAAGGTATCGAAGAATGCATGTATGAATGGACATGTCAAAGATTCTATTTTCCTAACTTGTGAGAGAAAATTTCATGTAATGAGTGTTTAAAGAAATACTTCTTTTTTTTATTATGGATTATGTTATGTCATAAATGCATGAAATGCTCCTTGGCAATATATGTCATGTATGCATGAAAGAAGCATGAATAATGTGTGCATAAGGAGAAAAAACATGTACAAAGGCCGAAGTTTTTTTTTTTTTTAACGGATGCAATGAATGAGTCATGCATTCAGAGAAAAGTTCTTTTTGTTTTTTTATGCATGTAATGAAATGAAAAGATGATTTTTATATATGCAATCAATGGACCATGAAGAGACTTTTGTATGCAATGGATGAGCCACGCAAGATGATTTTTTTATGCAATGAATAAGCTATGCATGATGAATTTTTATGCAATGCAAGATGAGTTTTGTATGCAAGCTATGCAAGATGAAACTTTTTTTTTTATATATGCAATGAATGAGTCATGCAAGATTATTTCTTTCATATGCAATGAATGAGTCATGCCAAATGATTCTTGTATATAAATCATGTGAGAGAAAGAGGTACATGGATGCTCATGTGTCCTAAAGATTGTTAATCCTAGGGGTGGATTTTCCTAAGGTTCAAACCTTAATTGGGTGGCAACTAAGTTTTAATCTATTAGTACACAATTATTGGGACAGACTAGACATCTAACAGCCATGGTTCCTAGATTGCCCCTATCAATATGATAGAGACCAGTTCATAAAAAGACTACAAGTAAGGATGAACCCTCTCAGTATGATCGATCTATGAGACTAGTAATAATCTAAGTAGTGTCCCACCAAATGCCAAGTAGGCATGAAGCCCCTCAGTGACAACGTCGAAACTTCTCTTAATCCTTAGGTTGCACAAGCTCAGGTGTAGAGCCAAAAAGTGTGTGAGGTGATGTGAATGTGCATCGTGTGTGAAGAGCATACCAATTTTTGACCCAACATATCATATACATTCCTGCAAAAGATAGCCTAAACGCATATATACACAAAGTCATCTACCCTAAGGTTAACAAATAATTACAAATAAAGCAGACAGTTATGCAAAAATGAAAAAGGAGAGAAAAAAATGGGGAAAAATAAATATTATAAATTATAAATATTTGCATAATTACTCTAATAGGCTTGACTCTCTAATTGTCCCCAGTAGTGTCACCAAACTATCACAACATTCTCGAAGGGCGCCGCGATGAGAATGACAACTAAATTTAAAAAAATGGGAGTCACCACCAATTTTAATTCTGGCTAAAATTGGAAAACCTTTTGATTTGCAAAAATTGTCTTTTTTAGAGTTTTGATTTTGAGAGTTTAATTATGATTAGGGAATGGTGGAAACTTAATCCCACTGCACCCTAATATTTATATATTTGCAAAGAAATAAAACCAAAATTAAAACAAAAATTAAAGAACAAATTTCATGAAAAAAGATTTCGACTTCATAGTTGTTTGGCTACGCCGATATATGCTCTGGAACAATGAGGAACTCAAAGTCACGTCGTTCTTATAGAAAATACTTGTGTGTTCGATGCATTTTTTAACTAAAAAAGAAGAAAATAAAAATGTGTTAATTGATTTTAATTTTGTGAAGGAACTTTTAACCAATGGCTTATTAAATGAGAAATTCGATTTTTGCACAAGATTCAAGTTAGTACTAGGCTACTCAATGAATCCTTACAATTCGACAGTATGTGAAGGAGGCATCCACCCCTCAATCATCACCATTGATTGTTGCACAAATAAAAATCAATTTTGTTATTAGTATTTTCTTTATCTTTGTTTATTTATTATTTTCTAAGTCCTAAAATATAATAAAACATAATTTTTTTTTTTACCCAAGACATGTAGCCCCTAAAAATAAAGAGACAATAACCCAAACCCCACCCAAATGAATTAGCCCAAAAACACTTTGAATAAAAAATAGCTAGCCCAACAAGCCCAAACCCACCAAAGAACCTAACATTAAGGTTTGACTTTAACCAAGGGAGCTTGACCCAGACTCCTTAACCTAATAGCAACACAAATACAAAAAAGAAGAAGTAGAAGCTAATGGATGGCGTTGATGGTGGGGCAAGGTACAATAGGGAGAGCGGCTCATGGCAGCTTAGGGTGGGGGTTTTAGCTTAGTCACAGGGGGTGCTGGCACTGTGAGGCCGATGCTAGGCGGCTATGATGATCACAGCATTGTAACTGTGGCTGTTCTAGTTTCGCAGTGGCGTTTTCGTGAGGGGCTAGTGTCATGGAGACTTTGCAGGGTGCTGGCAATGGAGGGGCTTCACAGTCGCGATTCTGGCTGCACTTCGTGGCGAGTTTCACAATGGAAGCGTTAAAGGAACCGCTATGGGGGCTATGCAGCTGAAGGGGATAGTTGGCCTTGCGATTTGGCCATTAGAATTTCACAACCGGTTATGGGCTCCCCTGGCGATGTGCGGTTGGCGAGATCGACGAGAACGATGGCAGTAAAGATGCGGCCTCATGTTGTTGGTGGGACTTTGCGAAACATGAGGGAAGGGAGCACAGCATTGAAAGTCACCTCGATGCGACATAGTACGATAGTTGGGAGCTAGCAGTACGGTAGCCAGCAGAGGGAGAAAGACGATGGAATGTGAGCTATGACCTCCTTCCCCTTTTTCTTCTACTTTAGATTTCTGTTCTTATTTTTTTATTATTTTTTTGAGTTGTTTTTTTTAAATTTTGGTTTGTGTTTTTTAAATGTTCTTGTTGGGTTCTAATTTGGGTCTTGACTATGCATTGATGTTGTTTGTGTTTTGCTTTGGATAAGTGCTTGACAGATCTGTTTCTAGTTATGGTGTATGTGATAGATGGTTGCAGTGGCTATGATTGTGAAAATTTTGATGGCAGTGGTGATCATGTGATGGGTTTATGATGATGATGATTTCATGGTTGATGATGAGGATAGTTTTGGTGAGAGGGTGGCAGAAAATGATGCTGGTGATTCCAGAGGTAAAGTGAGTTTGATATTTTTTCCGATGCCCTCCTCTATTCTACTACTGATTGATCCATATATAGCAATTCCATTGTTGACCAAATCATTTCTCATCTTTCCTTTACAAGTTGCTAGTAGGGATCCATGGATCATCCCTCATCTGTAAAGAGAACAACATTCATCATTGTGCAAGGGGTGGAGAGGAGCACCATCATGGTGTCCTCCACTCCCGCCATTCCTCCCTTTTTTTCATTACTATTTTTTTTTTACCTTTTGTATTTTATCTATTTTTATTTTATTTTATCATCATTTTCTTCTTTTTTTTTTGAGAAAATGGGCTAAAATAGGTTAGGTGTTTTTGTTTGCAAATGGGCTGAACAAAATAAAAAAAATGGGCTATTTTTTCAACTTTTTTTTTTTTTGCAACAAAAACACACAAACAAATAAAAATAAAATAATAAAAATAAATTGGACAAAAGATGGTGTTCACAATGTATTAAGTAAAGAATTTTAGCATCGATATTGAAGCCAACATGTTTAAGTTGTAATTTAACAGTATATGCTTTATATGATGAGTATGAGATCCCCTTTCAATGTACTGAGGGCACGTAAAGTTGAGAATAAATTACTATGATATTGAGTAGTAAAACATGTGTATATTAAGTAATTGAATAATAAAAGAGACTCACTTCCAAAAAATGGTTTTGTTTTTTACTTTAAAATGATCTTTGATATATGTTGTATGCTCACATTTTTCTAATAAACTGAAATGGCTGGGATGATGACGATGACATTTATAGCTGCATATTTGGGGGAAATGCCCTACTGAGAATTTGTATAATTCTCACCCTATGTGTTTGTGTTCTGGTGTTGTCTTTAGGTTAATCCACAGAATAAGGAGGCTACTATATGAAAGGAATTGGATTTGCAGTAGTTTAATAGGAGACTTGTATCTGTTGTACTTAGTTTTATATATATATATATATATATATATAACAGGTCTGTAGTAAAGCTCATAGAAGAGTTTCTTTTGGTACTTGACTCTGTATTCAATAAATATTTTGTTTTTTTGTTATATATTCTAATGAACCATGAATTAGTAACTACACAATTTGATCGATTCTTGCTATAGATAATTAAGAAATCGCTAATTTACAAGTAACAACTCCTAAGTATAATGTCATGACTTAAGGATAACATTGTACATGGGAAGATATTACAACTATACTAGTAGGAAGGCATGAAGAAAGATATAAGTGACTTCGTGGCATGGTGTTTGGTGTGTCAGCAAGTCAAGGCTAAGCACCAAAGACCTAGGGGCTTGCTATCACACATAAAGATCCTAGAGTAGAAGTAGGAGAGGTAACCATGGACTTCGTAGTTGGGTTACCTCAGACCACTAAGGGCTTTGATTCCATTTTGGTGATTGTGGATAGAATGACCAAGTCCGCCCACTTCTTACCGGTGAAGATGACCTTCAGTGCAGCTCAATATCCCAACTTTACATAGATGAGATTGTCAAACTCCATGGCATGCCAATGTTGTAACGCCCTGATTTTTCTGTTAGAGTGAAAATGACCAAAATGCCCCTGAGGTCATTTTCAGCCCGGAATTCGAGGAAAGCCGGTTCGGCACTACTCGAAGGGCAAACTCAATGTTGGAAGGGGATTAGATGACTTGTGTACCTTCCCGGGATCGAAAATCTCGTTTTTCGAGTTTTCGGGACCAAAATGCCCCTACGATGTTTTATCCGTTTGCAAGTTCTGGATGAACCCGAAACTTCTCCAGATGATTTTAAAAGGCATTTTTATGTAGACTATGACTTTAGTTTTGGTCCCAGAGGTCCCGGGCGAAATTAGTGCAAAATTATGATTTTGCCCCTAGTTTCGTGTTTTTACGCTTAAACGCGTGATTAAGAAAACCTAAGCAATATTAGGCTCTAATCGAAGGTTAATTAATTTCCTTAATTAATCTTGAGTCAAAATAATTTATTAAAGTTGATTAGAACCTAAAAGTGCTTAATTACAACTTAAAATCATATTTTAATTTGAAGACTCCTAGTCATGGAATCTTGAATAGTGTTTTCTCTTTCCAATTCCTTAAATAATGGAATTGTGTTACACATTGTTTATTCATAAATGAGTTTTTAATTCTCTAATGATGTATGAGCACTCCTAATCTTGTCATAGAATCTTTAAAACACATTCTTAGTTACCTAAACTTAAGCTGAATTACTCCTAACCTTGTACCTATGCTAATACACATTTAAACCTACCATTAACACACAATTAGATTATCAAAACCTCTCTCCCCCCCATGCTGCCAGGTCTGGCCGAAGCTCCTCCCTCCCCATATGCATCACATGTTCAATTTTTCAACACTCCAAGGCCATACCTCAAGTCACATACACTATACCTTGTCATAACTTTCAATCAAGCTTGATTTTCCAAGTAAATAACTAATTAAAATAGCCCATTTTCTCCATTTATTTGTGGCTGGAAAAGTTCCAGCCATGCATTGTTTCTAGAAGCTTAATTTCATAAAAATTGATAGGAAATTAACTCACATCAAGCCATACTTTGTAGCATAGCTTCCATACTTCAAACCATGCTTAAATGACCTTGTGTAAGAGATATTTTTCTCTCCCTTTTTCCCTCTCAAAGCTACGGCCAAGGCTTCCTTTGGTAAGCCCCATGGTTTTGTTTTCTATAAATGCTTGTGATAGCTTAGTTGCACTTTGAAGCATTTGCTAAGTTTAGAATTCTAGAGTTGTCTTGCTAGTTCTTTCTTTTTCTCTCAAGTTTCAAGAGAGTTCTTCCTTTCTTTTCATTTTCATCTTCATCCTCTCTTCCTCTCATCATCATCTCTCAACCTTGAAACACCACCCCATAGCCTTGAACCATCATCAAACCTCTCAAACCCCACACCTCAAACACAACCTCACTTGAAACACAACTCCAACCTTCTTGCTTCCTCTTGGCCGAAACCATCAAGCACCAAGGAGGAGCTCATCATCTTGTTTTTCTTTTCAAAAGTTCAAGCTTTGTGTCTTTACTCTAGGTAGGGGTGTTTGCTAAACTTTGTTTTCTTGAAAATGAGTTCTTTCTAGCTTTCTCTTGGATTTTCTTTTGAAACTTTCTTGTTTTTCCTTCCTTGTGATTTCGGCCATGAGGCCTTGAGGAGCACATGATAGCTCAATGATGAGGACTCCTAGAGAATGACTATGTGTTCATCTCAAAGGAACCTCTAGAGCTTGAGTTTTTCTTTTCCTTTAACTTCATCTATACTATACATAGCTCACATAGTTTTTCAACTTAAGAAAATTAATTTAAGGATTTCTAAAAGCCCAAGCCTACCCTTGTCAACCTTAAAGTTGGCCGGCACATTCTAGAGAATTTTCTCTTGATAGGGGTTTTGGGTATTCAATAAAGAACTTGGCTTAGTTTCACTTTCTTGTTCTTTTGTAAGGTTTTCAGTTGTTTAGAAAGTTTGTTTTCTTTGAGCTTGATGATGATGTTCAAGAACCTCATAGTTCCTACGAGAACTTGGTTCAAGAACTCTAGAGCTCTCTTTGTAATGAGATATAGGTTGGGTTGTTATTTTGTTAAAGTCTTGAATGAGCTCTAGCTAACCATAAAATGAACCTTGCATCATGTTTACTTTTATGCCTTGCACATCATGTTTATTTTCCTTGCTATCACTAAGTACCAAGATAATAAAGGAACTTGCATTATCATGTTTATATTTCAAGCTATGCATTATCATGTTTATATTTCAAGCTATGCATTATCATGTTTACATTTCAAGTTCCCACCTAAATATCAAACATAATAATATGATGCATCTCATATTTATTTTATGCTCTCACTTTACTTTCTAATAAAAGGTAAAACAAGTTCATAAGCATGTTTATCTTTATCCTATCACTTTAATGAACCTAGAGCTCAAAGACTTGCCCATGGTTGTCTCAAACAAAGGTTTAAAAATATTTATTTCCTATGGTCCATATTTCGGCCCTAAGAGGTTTTGATGTTTCTAAATATTGAAAACTATGTTTCATACTTTTTCTAAGCTTTTATGAGCACAAGGAATACGTAGAACTAAGTTTTATGAATTTAGGACCTCTTGAGATGAAGATGAATTGGTCACTGCCCTCTTAAATATTCTTATGATTTTAGATGATAAAAATTTTTATAAATGAGTTTTGAAAGTTTTAAAAAGGTTCCAAGAGAAACTAGTATTTTATGTGCTTTAGAAATTGTGTTTTATGCCTTTATGGAGAGTGTTTGGTTTCGGTTCTGCCTTGCCATTATTTTGCCACTGTATGTGCTGTTTTATTGATGATAATATGCTTATGTTTGAGTAAAAATAATGTTAAGACTCATATGTGAAGGATAAGATAAGTTAGAGACTACAAAAGAATTAATTTGAGAGTTCTAGATCCTTTAATGTTTGAATTTTCTGGATTCTGTCCAGCAAGGTTTAGTACTGCTAATCATGGATTTAAATTAGTTTAAATGTGTAGGAATGCCTCATAAATGGTTTAGGACTTGATCTTGAAGCCTTAGGAATAAACCGGACTTAGAAAGGGTCACTATTGTGACTCCTAGAGACCCGTAAAGTTAGGATTATAAATTCTGCATCCTTGAGGTTTAGAGATATTCTTGATCATAGTGTGAGGTGAGAAATACTTAGTTATAAACTTCTTAGGTACCCAAGAGATTAGGTTTGATGGTTAATAACTTAGAACGTGAGTTAAGGACCTTAAGGGTCAAGGCATAAGACATTAAAAAGTCTTGAGTTTTTATGATGCTTAATTTATGATATATGATACATGAGCTTTATCTATGATAAGTTTGATATGTGCTATGAAGAAGTTTTATATGATGATATGCTATACCCCATAAGAAATGTTTGTGTATGTCCTATATGTTTTCATGGCATAAGCAAATTTGAGGAAATTCGGTCTACAGCCGTCATGCTGCCGAATTTCCATCAAATTTGAGGAACTTAGAAAAAGGTCTTTTTGAAAATCATGAGAACTTAAATGTGATACAACACTGAGACGCCTTCTTGGGTGACACCGGTTTAGCCGAGCACCCCCAAGAAAACAAATCCGTGAGGGTATTGACATAGAGCTTGCCAAAGCGGACAATACTACTATGCACTAGTTGCTAGTAGAGCGTTTCAAAGAGGAAATGACCCTAAGAGGTGATCCTTAATTTGCCCCCTAGCCCGTACTTTAAGTCGGGATTATGTTACGCTTATCATAGAATAAGTAAGAGCTAGTGACGACTAGTTAAGGTATGAGCTCATAACCTAGAGATGTTTTAGGGTGGCCCATGAGATAAAGTTAAAGTTGAAATATCACCTATGCTATGAAAAACCAAGAAAGTTATTATGAGATTTATACTTGTCAACTTATGTCACTATTATAATGTTTTTGTGACTTTGTTGATTAGCTCATCTTTATGATACATTCATATCATTAGTGTATCCCATGCTTAGTCATAAGACGCATTGTAAAATATGACGGACCTTGGATAATTAATACTTTAGAAAACTAACTTAAAAGTAGCTTACATGCATGCACACCTTTTTAGAAATGAAACCCAAGGTTCCTGGGGATCTGATGATGTCACTTAGTTAGGGATTGCCCTACTGAGAATTCTTTTAGAAGATTCTTATTCCCTCTCTCTTTTCTTCCGTCATATCTTCATATGGCGACTTTCGTACTCTTCATCGACACACCGATGTGGGAGCTGCACCATGACCCAGCACTCGGGTTATACCATTTTGAAGGTCGCTGCACTGTCAGAGTATTTATGTTTATGGGACGACCCTTCGCACACCCAGTACGGAGCTACCGCTTCACCCTGACTGCTCCCTACCATTATAACACGATTTTTGAGTTAGCCAGACCACGCGACGAGTAGATCCTCCGCATGCAGCCCGAGGCGTCAGCAGTACGTGACTACCCCGAGTACGTGCCCCGGACTTAGTATTCGGAAACGGATCCATCAAAGGACCCACCCTTGCATATGTACAGCTGGAGCTCCAGCCCCGCTCCCCCACCGATGAGAACCGGGAGTGAGGAGACGGTGGTTCAGCCGAGGTTGGCCCGTAGGCCATCCATGCACCCTCGCCGCGATGGACATGCTCCGATGATCCGCACGACCACCCTCGCCGAGATCCGCCAGTGGATCGATTCCACCCCTCAGTACTCGAACCAGCAAGAGTAGGTGCATAGGATGGGTAATAGCTAGTGCACACACGCCACATAGTTGAGGACAAACCTTCTTTTGTATATGAGGTTGCCTACTCTAGGTGCACACGGGTATGGGTGTTGCTTTCATGGTTTCCTTGTACTTGCTTTTATGATTTCCTTGTATTCGCATTTTAGTTGTATTTCATTTTCAAATGTACCGAATAGTCCTACCTTTTGGTAGGTACATTATCTATATATATAATCAGTTGATGTGCCCATGTTATGTATGTGTTTTATTATGATTTGCTCATATGACTTGTATGAATTCCCATTCAAAGAATCATGCGTGGCTCTTACTTTAGTTTTAATTCCAAAAAGAAAAATTTTACCCATATTTTCGCTAAGTATTTTCAAGTAAAGAATGAGACCAAGAGGTAATATTCTAAAGATTAACCTAAATACATACTAGTAGTATTAGGTTAAGATTTAGGGTGTTACAAATGTCCATTATCTCAGACAGAAGGTCCTATTTCACTTCTCGATTCTAGAGAGCATTTCATAAGGCTCTTGAAACCCATGTGTACTTGAACACAGCTTTCCATCCACAGACAAATGGCCAGAGAGGACGATCTAGACCCTAGAGGACATGCTTTAAGCTTGTTTGTTGGATTTTGGTGGGAGTTGGTGTGACCACTTACCGTTGATAGAGTTCTCATACAACAATAGTTACCAAGCTAGCATCTAGATGGCTCCTTTTGAGGCTTTGTATGGAAGGCGCTACAAATCTCCCATTGGATGGTTCGAGCTTGGGGAAGCTAAGGCCCTAAGCCCTGATCTAGTTCAAGAAACTCTAAAGAAGGTCCAGTTGATCAGAGAGCGGTTGTTAGTAGCTCACTCCAGACAAAAATCCTATGCTGATAACCAACACAAAGACTTGGAGTTTTTGGTTAGTGACCATGTGTTTATACAAGCATCGCCCATGAAATGGGTGGTGAGGTTCGATATGCTAGGAATGCTAAGTTCTCGCTATATCGACCCGTTTAAGATCTTAGAGAGAGTTAGATCAGTGGCCTATAGATTGGCACTACCTCCCAGTTTATCAACTATTCATCCAATATTTCACGTTAGTATGCTCAAAAAGTGCATGCTAGATCAGTCTAACATCCTCACACCGCAAGTTGCCCAAGTTGATGAGAGTTTAGCATATAAAGACGAACTAGCAACCATCATGGATAGGCAGATCAAGAAGCTTCACTCAAAGGAAATGGCCTTAGAGAAAATCATTTAGAGGAACCATACTAGCAAGGAAGCCACTTAGGAAGCCGTAAAGGTTATGAAGACTAAGTATCCACATCTTTTCCCTCCTCAAGGTGTAACGCCCCGATTTTTCTGTTAAGAGTGAAAATGACCAAAATACCCCTGAGTTCATTTTCAGCCCGAAATTCGAGGAAAGCCGGTTCGGCAGTACTCGAAGGGCAAACTCAATGTTGGAAGGGGATTAGATGACTTGTGTACCTTCCTGTGATCGAAAATCTCGCTTTTTGAGTTTTCGGGTCAAAATGACCAAAATGCCCCTGCGGTGTTTTACCCGTTTGCAAGTGCCGGATGAACCGAAACTTCTCCAGATGATTTTAAAAGGCATTTTTATGTAGACTGTGACTTTAGTTTTGGTCTTGGAGGTCCCGGGCGAAATTAGTGCAAAATTACGGTTTTGCCCCTAGTTTTGTGTTTTTACGCTTAAACGCGTGATTAAGCAAACCTAAGCAATATTAGGCTCTAATCGAAGGTTAATTAATTTCCTTAATTAATCTTGAGTCAAAATAATTTATTAAAGTTGATTAGAACCTAAAAGTGCTTAATTACAACTTAAAATCATATTTTAATTTCAAGACTCCTAGTCATGGAATCTTGAATAGTGTTTCCTCTCTCCAATTCCTTAAATCATGGAATTGTGTCACACATTGTTTATTCATAAATGAGTTTAAAATTCTTTAATGATGTATGAGCACTCCTAAGCCATACCTCCCCATATGCATCACATGTTCAATTTTTCAACACTCCAAAGCCATACCTCAAGTCACATACACTATACCTTGTCATAACTTTCAATCAAGCTTGATTTTCCAAGTAAATAACTAATTAAAATAGCCCATTTTCTCTATTTATTTGTGGCTGGAAAAGTTCCAGCCATGCATTGTTTCTAGAAGCCTAATTTCATCAAAAATTGATAGGAAATTAACTCACATCAAGCCATACTTTGTAGCATAGTTTCCATACTTCAAACCATGCTTCTATGACACAATCAAAGAGATATTTTCCTCTCCCTTTGTCCTCCAATGCTACGGCCACTCCTCCCCCTTGGTGAGCCTCATTGTTTTGTTTTTCTATAAATAGGATGATTGTGATAGCTTAGTTGCACTTTGAAGCATTTGCTAAGTTTAGAATTCTAGAGTTGTCTTGCTAGTTCTTTCTTTTTCTCTCAAGTTTCAAGAGAGTTCTTCCTTTCTTTTCATCTTCATCTTCATCCTCTCTTCACCTCATCATCATCTCTCAACCTTGAAACACCACCCCATAGCCTTGAACCATCATCAAACCTCTCAAACATCATATCTCAAACACAACTCCAACCTTCTTGCTTCCTCTTGGCCGAAACCATCAAGCACCAAGGAGGAGCTCATCATCTTGTTTTTCTTTTCAAAAGTTCAAGCTTTGTGTCTTCACTCTAGGTAGGGGTGTTTGCTAAACTTTGTTTTCTTGAAAATGAGTTCTTTCTAGCTTTCTCTTGGATTTTCTTTTGAAACTTTCTTGTTTTTCCTTCCTTGTGATTTCGGCCATGAGGCCTTGAGGAGCACATGATAGCTCAAAGATGAGGACTCCTAGAGAATGACTATGTGTTCATCTCAAAGGAACCTCTAGAACTTGAGTTTTTCTTTTTCTTTAACTTCATCTATACTATACTTAGCTCACATGGTTTTTCAACTTAAGAAAATTAATCTAAGGATTTCTAAAAGCCCAAGCCTACCCTTGTCAACCTTAAAGTTGGCCGGCACGTTCTAGAGATTTTTCTCTAGATAGGGGTTTTGGGTATTTAATAAAGAACTTGGCTTAGTTTCACTTTCTTGTTCTTTTGTAAGGTTTTCGATTGTGGTATTTTGATCCTTGAGATTTTGTTTGGTTTTGTTTAGAAAGTTTGTTTTCTTTGAGCTTGATGATGATGTTAAAGAACCTCATAGTTCCTATGAGAACTTGATTCAAGAACTTTAGAGCTCTCTTTGTAATGAGATATATGTTGGGTTGTTACTTTGTTAAAGTCTTGAATGAGCTCTAGCTAACCATAAAATGAACCTTGCATCATGTTTACTTTTATGCTATGCACATCATGTCTACTTTCCTTGCTATCACTAAGTATCAAGATAATAAGTGAACCTTGCATTATCATGTTTATACTTCAAGCTATGCATTATCATGTTTATATTTCAAGTTCTCACTTAATACCAAGATAATAATGAGTTGCATTCATATTTACTTTGTGCTATCACTTTACTTTCTAATGGAACCTAAAATAAGTGCATAAGCATGTTTATTTTTATGTCATCACCTAACTGAACCTAGAGCTCAAAGACTTGCCCATTGTTGTCTCAAACAAAGGTCTAAAAATATTTATTTCCTTTGGTTCATATTTCGGCCCTAACGGGTCTTGATGTTTCTAAGTATTGAAGACTATGCTTTATAATTTTTCCAAGCTTTTATGAATAGAACTAAGTTTTAAAGAATTTAGGACCTCTTGAGACAAAGATGAATTGGTCACTGCCCTCTTAAATATTCTTATGATTTTAGATGTTAAATTAGTTTTGAAAGTTTTAAAAAGGTTGCAAGAGAAACTAGTATTTTATGTGCTTTAGAAATTGTGTTTTATGCCTTTATGGAGATGCACATTTCGGTTCTGCCTTGCTATTTATTTTCCATTGTATGTGTTGTTTTAATGATGATAATATGCTTATGTTTGAGTAAAAATAATGTTAAGACTCATATGTGAAAGATAAGATAAGCTAGAAACTAGAAAAGAATTTAATTTGAGATTTCTAGATCCCTTAATTATTGAATTTTCTGGATTCTGTCCAGCAAGGTTTAGATTTGATAATCATGGATTTAAATTTGTTTAAATGTGTAGGAAAGACTCATAAAAGATTTAGGACTTGATCTTGAAGCCTTAGGAACAAACCAGACTTAGAAAGGGTCACTGTTGTGACTCCTAGGCACCCGTAAAGTTAGGATTATAAATTCTGCATCCTTGAGGTTTAGAGATGTTCTTGTTCATAGTGTGAGGTGAGAAATACTTAGTTATAACCGCATAAGTACCCAAGAGATTAGGTTTGATGATTAATAACTTAGAACGTGAGTTGAGGACCTTAAGGGTCAATGCATAAGACATTAAAACGTCTTGAGTTTTTATGATGCTTAATTTATGATATATGATGCATGAGTTTTGTCTATGATAAGTTGATATGTGCTATAAAGAAGTTTTACATGATGATATGCTATACCCCATAAGAAATGTTTGTGTATGTCCTATATGTTTTCATGGCATAAGCAAATTTGAGGAAATTCGGTCTGGCCAGTCATCTTTGCCAATTTCCATCAAATTTGAGGAACTTAGAAAATGGTCTTTTTGAAAATCATGAGAACTTAAATGTGACACAACACTGAGACACCTTCTTGGGTGACACCGGTTTAGCCGAGCACCCCCAAGAAAACAAATCCGTGAGGGTATTGACATAGAGCTTGCCAAAGCGGACAATACTATGATGCACTAGTTGCTAGTATAGCGTTTCAAAGAGGAAATGACCCTAAGAGGTGATCCTTAATTTTCCCCCTAGCCCGTACTTTAAGTCGGGATTATGTTACGCTTATCATAGGATAAGTAAGAGCTAGTGAGTTAAGGTACGAACTCATAACCTAGAGATGTTTTAGGGTGGCCCCATGAGATAAAAGTTAAAGTTTAAAATGTCACATATACTATGAAAAAAGTTATACCTGTCACCTTATGCCAATGTTATAATGTTTCTTAGTTATTCCATTTATTGGCTTACCTTTGTGATGCATTCATGTCATTAGTATATTCCATGCTTAGTCATAAGACGCATTATAAAATATGATGGACCTTGGATAATTAATACATTAGAAAACTAACTTAAAAGGAGTTTATATGCATGCACACCTTTTCAGTAATAAAACCCAAGGTTCCTGAGGATGTGATGATGTCACTTAGGTAGGGATTACCCTACTGAGAATTCTTTTAGAAGATTCTCATTCCCTCTCTCTTTTCTTCCATCACATCTTCAGATGGCAACCTTCATACTCTTCATCGACACCCCGACGTGGGAGCTGCACCATGACCTAGCACTCGGGTCATACCATTTTGAGGGTCGCTGCACTGTCAGAGTATTTATGTTTATTGGACGACCCTTCGCGCACCCAATACAGAGCTACCGCTTCACCCCGACTGCCCCTACCATCATAACACGATTTTCAAGCGAGCTAGACCACGCGACGAGCAGATCCTACGCATGCAGCCCGTGGTATCAGCCGTATGTGACTACCCAGAGTACGTGCCCCGGACTTAGTATTCGGAGATGGATCCATCAGAGGACCCGCCCTTGCATATGTACAGTTGGAGCTCTAGCCCCATTCCCCCACCGATGAGAGCTGGGAGTGAGGAGACAGTGGTTCAGTCGAGGTTGGCTCGTAGGCCTTCCATGCGCCCTCGCCGCGGTGGATACGCTCCGATGATCCGTACGACCACTCCCACCGAGATCCGCCAGTGGATCGATTCCACCCCTCAGTACTCGGACCAGCAGGAGTAAGTGCATAGGATGGGTAGTAGCTTGTGCACACACGCCACATAGTTGAGGACAAACCTTCTTTTGTATATGAGGTTGTCTACTCTAGGTGCACACAGGTATGGGTGTTGCTTTCATGGTTTCCTTGTACTTGCTTTTATGATTTCCTTGTATTTGCATTTCAGTTGTATTTCGTTTTCCTTTGTACCGAATAGTCCTGCCTTTTGGTAGGCACACTATCTATATATAATCAGTTGATGTGTCCATGTTAGTTACGTGTTTTATTATGATTTGTTATTTATGTGTTTTATTATGATTTGCTCATATGACTTGTATGAATTCCCGTTCAAAAATCATGCGTGGCTCTCACTTTGGTTTTAATTCCAAAAAGAAAAATTTTACCCATATTTCCGCTAAGTATTTTCAAGTAAAGAATGAGACCAAGAGGTAATATTCTAAAGATTAACCTAATTACATACTAGTAGTATTAGGTAAAGACTTAGGGTGTTACACAAGATATGTTTTAAGATTTGGGGACTAAATCTCTTTTAAGGGGCTAGTATGAAATACCCGAGGTACACATGTCCATAAACAAGTGTCGTACAGTCCTAGGGTTTCTCGGGAACTACCTATGTTACCAGGAAGGCCCCGAATGCGAAATGTTAGAAAAATGCAAAAGTTGGGGTTGCTGTAGTGGTCTATCAACCGCTATAGTGATCCTAGACTACTATAGCGGTCCTATGTTGGCCCAGGGGAGTTTCTGATACCTCTTACCACTATAGCAATCCCCTATAAGTATGAACAGCGTAAAATGATGCCATTTCACATATCAGAATCCCTTACCCTATATAACCATTTCCCACTCATTTTTCCCTATTTTCTTCGAACCCCTAACCCTCAAAAGTCTCTTCCACTCTCAACCCCACTTAGATTTACCTCCTCCAAGCTTCAAGGTGAGTAAATATTGATAAGTTATGCCTTCTTCCTTCTCTTTCTCTCATGTTCTTAGTTTGAATTGTGTTATTCTCCATTGTTGTCAAGTGGGGGTACTCCCCTCATTTTATTAGAGTTATTTTAGAGTAATCTAGAGTTACCCATAGGTCATTGATGAGTTTAATGGTCGTTATGGTAGAAATTGGTGTTGGTGAGAAAATGCACGAGTAGGGAGGCTTGAATTGTGCTACCTTTTTCAAACTTTCACAACTAAAATTCTATAGCAAAAATCTATCAAGCTTCGAGCTTGAAGTGCAGCAGAAAATAGGTTAAATTATTCAGAAAGTAACTTTCTGAACTAACCAGTTTGAGTAAATAGATTAAAAATAAGAGATAATAATCAAAATATTTATGCAGAGTTAAATTCTGAAAATAATGAAGTGAAGGATAAGAAGATACTAAATCAGGAGTTTTATACTGGTTCGGCCAACACTTGCCTACATCTAATTCTCAGTGACCACTAAGTTTCACTAATCTTCCTCAACCCAAGGAGATAAAAATATAGGATAGTCTTTACAATAGTCTTCCTAAGCTCTTACCAGTGTCGGTAAACAACACTTACTAACACAACAACAAGTAATTTTGCAGTAGCCTCTCCAAGCTATTCAACTTCTAATCACTATTGGATCGAGGATACAACCAATTCAAGATTGATGTTTAGTTTGAACAATCTTGCACGCAAGCTTCTTTTTGAATGGATATGGAATGATGAATATGAAATTACTTGAGTGACTTCTTTTTACTAATTCTTGCTCAGAAGAAGGTGTGAATAATTTGGAACTTGAAAAGAAGATTTTAATGTATAGAGGAATTTAGTAGTTGTTTTTCACAGAGGGATTTGGAAAGATTTTTCAGCGTTTTCGCTCACTTCATCCTTTTTTTTTTTTTTTTTTTTTGAAGCTCAGTCATCTCTATTTATAAATGGTTTCCCTTTGTTACCATTGCCCCTGATCTTCTATCCAAGCAACACGTGTCAAGCTTCAAATTGAGTATTGGAAACATAATCTAGAGGAGTAGCTCTTCTGGTGTCAAAGTTCTTTTTCAGAAGCCATTGATGAGTTAAGGTTTCAAAACTCTATCAAAAACTGTTTTCTATTTTCTGAGCATGATTTCTGAACTCCTTAATAAGCCTTTCACAATTGATCGAGGGTGCTGAAGAGATAATGTCCCAGTTAAAAGAAACTGGTTTGACTTTCAATTTTGAACTTCAAATTTAACCACTTTGCCTCCCTTTTTATGAAGCGAACTTTCTGAAGGGCACTGCTAGTTCCTTGTTGATTCATTTGTCTTTTGATTTTCAATCTTAGCTTTTGATGATGAATAATCCACGATTGTGATGATTGAATATTGAGTAACATGTTGCTTCCAGCTTTTGTATATTATCTTCATTGTCGTCATTCTTTCTGAAGTTCAGTGTTACTTTCTGACGACCATTTCCTTGGTTTATTGATTTTGTTTCAATGAGCTTGCTTCCTTTATGCACAAGAGCATATGTTACTTTATATAATTTTCACTTCATCTAACTTTATCCTCTTCGCACGAGATAAAAATCATGTTTGCACATGCAAAGTGAAATCATTTTCACTTAAGTCCGATAGTGCACTTTGAAAACACCTGTTAGGCTTAATCAAGAAACTAAAGTTGGAAAACCATTTTTATTTACAAAATGGTCTTTAGAAATTATTTGAGTTCAAGAGTCTAATTATGATTAGGGAATGGTGAAAACTTAATCCCATTGCACCCCTAATACATCCGTATAATTACGGTTACCCTAGAGCTAATTATGCAAATTTATTTATAACTTTATAATATTTATTTTTCACAATATATATATATATATAGACACACACACACACACACAAAGAAATAAAGCCAAAATTGAACCAAAAACTAAAGAACAAATTTTACTAAATAAAAGTTTTGGCTTGATAGTTATTTGGCTACGCCGACGTATCCTCTGATGTAATGCGAAACTCAAAGTCACGTCATTCTTGTAGAAAATAAGTGTGTGTTAGTGTATTTTAATTATGAAAAAGAAATGTTTGTTAATTGATTTAATTTGTGAAAAAAAGATTTTTTTATGTTTGAATGAAATATATAAATAAAACCCAAAACTAAGACCAAAAAAAAAAAGGTACAAACTTGTTATTATTTCTTTCTTATTCACATAGACATACCCATAACAATAAACCACTACTATTAAAAAACTAAACTAAAGAACATAAAGTGATAAGAAGACAAAAAGAACTAAACCAAAACCAAAAAAATAGCAAACGGTTAAATGACCAAACAATAATGGTAATAATAATAAAAATAGTAAAGGATGAAAAGAATAAAAATGAAAGAAACAAATATGGAAGCCCAAAAGCTAAAAAGAAAAGAAAAGAAAAGAAAAGAAATTTTGTAACGCAAAAAGAATGTGGAAATAACAAAACATAAACATGCCTGACATGAATGGTTTCAAGCTTCGTGAGCAATTAACAAAAGGCAAAACTAACATATATAACCAAAAAAAGGAATGTGCAAACCTAAAACTAAAACAAAAGGAACCTTAAACTCAAATCATGTTAGAAAGGTGTCCTACAGCATTAGCACATGGGAACAGAGGAGCTTTGCAGAGGCTAGGCTTCAGTGGTGATGGCAGGGGTCGCTATTTTCCATGTTATGTTGTGATGATGGTGTTTCTAGGTTAAGTTTTGGATAGGTTATGATGCAATTGTTTCTGCGCCTATTCCCCTTTGTCTCTGTCAATCTACACCCCCCGCCTACTTGACTCACTAACAAAAACCATTTATACACATATTCTATCCTAATGTAACTAATAACAAAATTATTTAACTTGATACTAATTGATACTAATTTAAGAAAACAAATCAAGCTAATTTGAAAAAAAAAATAGGCAGATTTGATTGAAAAAAGAAATTGATATTGATTTGAAAAGATATTGACTAAACTAATTAAGAGGATGCTATGCTAATTAGGAAGATTAAAGAAACAAATAAAAAAAGGAAAGAAAAGCTAACGGAAAAAAAAGATTTTGTTTTGTTATAATTTTTATTTTTCTTATATAAAAAAGAGCTGAACAAAATATGGTGTTCACAGTTCCTCTTTACTTGTTCCTTACCAAAAAAATATAAAAACTATAGTTTTTGATATTTTCTTTGTAAGAAACAAGTAAAGATATGAACACATATTTTGTCCGATCAAGGGAAATGATAAGGAAGCATGACTTACCAGTGAGGAGGAGTAGAAGTGCAAAGACAGATGATGTGAGGGACAAATGATATGACAATAAAAACAAATGACTCGACTATTGAAATGCGACAATGTGATGATGGGTGAAAAAATGAATGATGATCATGGTGATGATCCCTTTTTTTTTAATATGCTGATAAGATAATGATGTGGGCATGTTGGTGATAATGAATGCATGGTGACAATGCAAAATGTTTTGATGGATGATGCTAGATGTCCAATGCATTATGATGATGAATGCATGATGATGATGCAAAATGACATAGTGAATGATTCTGGTTGAAATGATGATTGTACAATGCTAATGCAAGTGGAATTTAAAAGCATGTAAAGAAGAATGTGAAATTTAGAAGCATGTGAAAGCGAAGTAAAGCCTGTGAAAGTAAAGGCTGTGAAATGTGAAATTTAAAATACTTATGAAATGTAAAAGTATATGAAAGCAAAGTAAAATTTGTGAAAGTAAAGACTGTGAAAGCATGTAAAAATTTAAAAGACTTGTGGAAGCATGTAAAATGTGAAATTTAAAAGCCTGTGAAATGTAAAAATTGTTAAAGCATGTAGAACGTGAAATAAAGACTTGTGAAATGTAAAAGCATGTGAAAACAAGGCAAAACTTGTGAAAGTAAAAACTGTAAAAGCATGTAAAATGTGAATTTTAAAATACTTGTGAAAGCATGTAAAATGTGAAATTGAAAAGACTTGTGAACTGTAAAAGACTGTGAAAACATGCAAACTGTGAAATTTAAAAGACTTGTGAAATGTAAAAGTAAACTGTGAAAGCATGTAAAATGTGAATTTCAAATTTGTGAAAGCATGTAAATGTGAAAGTTAAAAGATTTGTGAAATGTAAAAGCAGACTGTGTAAAATGTGAAATTTAAAATCTGTGAAAGCATATAAATGTCAAATTTAAAATATTTGTGAAATGTAAAACCAGACTATGAAAGCATATAAATGTGAAATTTAAAAAAAAAACTTGTGAAAGTATCTGAAAATAAAGACAAATGAATGATTGGCAACTTTGATAAAATGATGATGCAAGATTGATGTGCTAATGATATGATGAACAATGCAAAATTGATGCAATGATGATATGATGAATGATGCAAAGCTAGTGGAGTGATGACATGATGAGTGAATTGATGCAAAATTGATGTAGTAATGATGTGCTTAGTGACAAGAATAATTCTCAAAAATTAAAACTGCCCCAGTCTGAGGTATCTTCGCATTTTTCTTCAAGAAAACTTTCGTCTATTCCAAAAGGAACCGTCTCCTCAGATAAGCCATCTTATGAGCCTTTCTATTGCAGTTCTCCAACACACGTTCGCTTGGTGACGCTTCAGCATCTCCTCCTTGCCCCAGTTCTTTTATTGCTCTAAATTTTGCCTTGATCACTCATATGAGTTTTCGATCAAGTGAGTATTTTTGCCTTTCCTTCTTCTTTTCTTTTCTTTTTTTTTGAGTCGATCCAAACCCATACATGGACCGTTATCTCTAAACCTCAGCTACGCAAGTGTCTTCTTTCCTTTACAAGTCAATCTTGGTTCTTGAGTCCCCTGTTTGACTTATCATTTCTGAGCTTTATTAGCAAATTAGTCCCTTAGCTGTACTTCAATCATAATGTCATGATTATGCATAGTTTTAAAAGAGGACAACAGATGATAAAATAAGAAAGAGAAACAAAGACACAGAAGAAGAGAAAGACAATTTTATTGAATTCCACATTGGAAAGTATTTACAGAAGAATGTCAACAACTACTAAGAGATGAAAAGAGAAGGAAGAAAAGATTGATTATACTGCTTTCATGTGATCAACCCATTTCATTGATTCATTGGCTACACCAAACTCAAAATCCATGATTGCGAGTACAATCCTTTGTTATGTACTCAACAACATGCCACGATCTATTACCACTCAACTTGCCCTAGTTTTGGATTCCTACATAGCTTCTTGGTCATTCACTTGCCCTTTCACCGTTGCATAGGCTGCCCTCTTAGGTTTTTAGCCTGGCAAGTAAGAGTTGCTCTAATTTTTGTCTAGACCATCCTTTTTGAGATTTTGGTCTAGCGAGCTTTCTTTACTTTGTGCCCTAATTTTTTCCTAGGCCGCCCTTTTGGCTTTTTAATCTACCGGGCTTTCTTGCTTTTTTATTTTTTTTATTATGCTTTCTTTTTTTTCATGCTCTACTTTTTGCCCAGGTTACCCTTCTGGGTTTTCAACCTAGCGAGCATTTTTCTTTAGGAAAAGTTCTTCTTGATTGGTTTAGCAAGTGTTTTGCCTTCCAAGTCAATCAAGATCAATGCTCCTCCAGAAAAGACATATCTGACGATGTAGAGGCCTTTATGTGTACGCACCCTCTTGTTTCTATTATCTTCTTGATTTGGAAAAATCCTCTTCAAAACAAGATCTCCTAGTTGAAGCACTTAAGGGAAAATCTTATAAAATGTTTTGGCCATCCTTTTCTGGTATAACTACCATAGCGAACCGCGTTCAGTATGTTGAATTGTTCGCATCTGATTTTGATCTCTTCGACCTCTTCTAATTATGCTTCGACCAGAACTCTTGAAGACGGGATTTTCACCTCTATTGGCCCCACTGCCTCCATCTTGCACGCCAATGAATACAAATTTGCCCCAATTGAGGACCTGACAGAAGTATAATAGGCGTGCTATGCATAAGGTAGAATGTCATTCCAATCGTATGGGTGACTGCCATTTTCCCCACACCCTTTATTCAGTTTTGGTTGGTAGAAAGCCGAGTTGTGATGCTTGATCTTGAATTGTTCGCACAATCTTTGTTCTTCTGCATTATTTAAGTTAGTTGCATTATTTGTGATTAGCATTTTTGGCAAATTCCATGCAGTTCTTTTCCATTAAATTTATTATTTCGGCTAATTGTTAACACAACTTTGGATTTTCATCTTGCTCATTTTCATTCAAATCCATTGCAACACAAGAATCAGTTAATAGGTTATCACAATCATTTGCACAACATAGAGATCCTGAAGAGGATGAGTCATCGAAATTGAGACGAGACTCAAAATAAATAAAAGGGATAAACTTGTAGGAGAGATATTTCAAACAGAGAATGAAAAAGAAAGAATAAAAAACCATGCATGATCATTTCATTATTCAATGAAGAGTTGTTGAAATACAAACAAAGGAAGCTAAAGTATCCATTACTCAAAATGCAATAAATCATTCAAGGGTTCGGGCTTCCAATTGGTCAATTCCTCATAGCTTGGATAGATCCATTGAGGCACTTCCTCAGCACTTTCTTCACTTGCATAGTCTTTGCAACAAATGATTAAGGAGCAAGTGGTCTTGATTCTTCTTCTAGCTTAATGGAGCCGTTGTCAATCAAACGCCATACAACATTCCTAAATCCATGATAGTCCTCAACTTAGTGTCCAAAGGAGTTGGAATGATAGTTACAAGCTTAGTTCGGGTTGTACCATCGAGGATATGGTGGCACAAAGGTCTTCCCAGGACATGGGGCTAGCAAGTTGTCTCCACACAAACGCCTAAACAATTCAGCATTGCTCATGTGGAAATTGGGTAAGGGTCGATTTTCCATCAAGGGTCTGTTGGTGTTAGTAGTGTTGGGTGAGAGAGAGGTTATGACTAGGTTGATTGTTCGGGAGGCTGGGAATAATGTTTGGTGAATTCTAGGTGTTGTTGGTATGTAAGGTTGGGGGCAGAAGATATGGTTAATTTGGTGTGGTTGGGCTGTGTATGGTGTTTGGGGTAGATAAGTTGTGTATTGTGTGTGTTAGTAGGATGGGTGATAGTTTGGTTGGAAAATGGGTTGATGAGATTGAGGGTGAATGTAGTTGATGGCATCCTCTTTTTTCTTAAATTTTGAGCCCTTTTTGAATTAGGACTCACTTGTTTCCCCCATTGCTAGTTCCACTTTTCTTTCTTGGATGTTGGTTTCGATCCTTTCCCTAATTTCCACTAAGTCGACAAACTCTTGCACATGAGTCCCAAGCATGTTTCTAAATAGCAGACCTTCTAGCATGCGAATGAAGTAAGAGCAAGATCTCTTGCTCAAGCATTGTTGGAACAACCCTTCCAGCCATGACTCTCCACCTCTAAGCATATTCTTTGAAGGACTCGTTCTCTTTCTTCCTCATCCCCTTTCAACTGATCTCTAGTAGGTGCGGCATTCAAATTGAACTTATATTGGTTAGTAAAGGCTCAAGCCAGGTCCTCCCAACACCCGATCTGTGTTTGGTCCATTTGCATGTACCACTCCCATGCGGCCCTATTCAAGCTCTCAAGGAAAAAGCTGATTAAGAAGCTCTCATCCTTGGACCATATTCCCATCTTTGTGCAATACATTCGAAGCTGCATGATAGGATTAGTGCTGCCATCAAACTTGACAAACTCAGGCATCTTGAAGTCTTTGGGTATGACCACACTGGGAGCCAAACATAGATAACTGATACTCATTGGGCCATATGGGTTGGGCCCATGCAGCTTTCGAAAATGCTCCTGCATGCTTTCTTACAGTTCTTGTTTGAGCTTTAGTCACTCCGCCTCTTTCTCCAATTTGCTATACAGTATTGGATTGTTAACATTCCCATTTGAGTCATATTCAGGTTCTTCATTATTGGAGTTGTTGCTTCCATCTTCCTTAGATTTGTGCATGGCTGCGATAGCGTCTTTGATCGCCTCTACTTGTTCGTATATCATAGCCTTCAAATCGTCAAGCTCTTTTCCAAAATCTCTTTCACCTGCCATGGTTCCTTGCCGGCTTTTAGGTATAGACAAAGCTTTTCCTTGAAGAGCAATGAAGATCCTACAACTGTGGAAAAACAGCAAGGTTTACGCAAACTATTTCTTTTTTAAACACCATGTACGCAAGATGGAAGCATGATTAATATATGTCATGTATGCATAAGAGAAACATGAATAATGTATGCATGAGAAAAAAAAAAGTATAAAGACTTAAGTTTTTTTTTTGTTAAGTGGATGCAATGAATGAGTCATGCATTAAGAGAAAAGTTCTTTTTGGTTTTTTTATGCATGTAATGAAATGAAAAGATGATTTTTATGTATGCAATCAACGGATCATGAAGAGATGCAATGGATGAGCCATGCAAGATGATTTTTTTATGCAATGGATGAGCTATGCATGATGATTTTTTATGCAATGCAAGATGAGTTTTGTATGCAAGCTATGCAAGATGAGCTTTTTGTATATGCAATGAATAAGTCATGCAAGATGATTTTTTTCATATGTGATGAATGAGTCATGCCAGATGATTCTTGTATGTAACCCATGAAAGATTTCTTATGCAATGAATAAATCATGCAAGATGAGTTTTTTTTTTTTCAATGAATAAGTCATGCAAGATGATTTTTATATACAAATCATGTAAGAGAAAGAGGTAAATGGATACTCCTGTCTCCTAAAGAAGGTTAATCCTAGGGGTGGATTTTCCTAAGGTCCAAACCTTAATTGGACAGCCACAAAGTTTTAATCTATTAGTGCACAGTTATTGGGACGGATCTTGACATCTAAATGCCATGGTTCCCATATTACCCCTATCCATAAGATAAAGACCCAGTTCATGAAAGGATTAGAAGTAGGGATGAACCCTCTCAATATGATCGATCCATTAGACTAGTCACAATCTGAGTGGTGTCCCGCCAAATGCCAAGTGGGCATGGAGCCCCTCAGTGACAATGTCGGGACCCCTCCTAATCTTTAGGTTGCACAAGCTCGGGTGTAGAGCCAAAAAGTGGATAACATGGCATGAATGTGATAGTGTGTGAAGAGCATTCCAACCTTTGACCCTAAATATTATACACATTCATGGAAAACAAAGCCCAAATGTAACGCCCCGATTTTCTGTATGAGTCAAAATGACCAAAATGCCCCTGAGGTCAAGTTTTTGCCCAGAATTCAAAGGTAGCCAACCCGACACCCCTCGAAAGGCTAACTCAATGTTTGACGAGAATTAGATGACTCTTGAGTGGTTCTGGGATTAAAAATCTCGTTTTCTGAGGTTTCAGGTCAAAATGACCAAAATACCCCTATAGCATTTTTATGCGAGTATAAGTGCCGGATGAGCCCAAAACTCCTCCGAATGGTTTTAAATGATGTTTTTATGTATTTCACAACATCAGTTTAAGTTCCAGTGGTCCCGGGCAGTTTTATGTAAAATTACGATTTTGTCCCTACTATAGTGTTTTTGAGCTTAATCGCGTTATTAAGTAAACCAAAGCAATATTAGGCTCTAATCAAAGATTAATTAATTTCCATAATTAATCTAGAGTCAAAATATTTTATTAAAGTTAATTAGAACCTAAAATTGCTTAGATTAAACCTAAATCTCTTTTTAAAATTCAAAACTCCTAGTCATGGAATCTTGAATAGTGTTTTCTCTCTTCAATTCCTTAAATTAAGGAATTGTGTCTACAATTGTTTATGCATAAAATGAGTTTAAATCTCTCTAATGATGTATGAGCACTCCTTAATCATGTCTTAAGATTCCTAATTACTTTCTTAGTTACCTAAACACTTACTTAAACTCCTAACCTTAAGCATAATCTAGATTACACCTAAACACATCATTAACACACATTTCGATGAAACAATTTTCTCTCCCCATGGGCTGTCAAGGCTGGCCGAACCCCTCCCCCCCCCCCTCCCTCATTTCCCACATGTTGAATTTGCTTGCACTCCATAGCCATGCTTGCACCTTACCTTGCACCATACTTGATCATACTTCCAACCATGCTTTGAATGACCAAATGAATGAGACATTTTTCCCTCCTCTTTGTTGTCCAAACCATCGGCCCTCCTCCTCCACTCAATGATTTATTTCATTTCAAAAATTAAAAAGAAAACACCTCAAAGACCATGCTTGAAACCATGCTTTCCATACTTTCAACCATGCTTTTTATGACAACATGTAAGAGATATTTTCTCTCCCCCAAGGCCATGTAGCCTACAGCCAGCCCTCCCCCTTCATGAGCCTTCATTGTTATTGTTTTCTATAAATACATGTGTTGAGGAACTTGAAAGAACCTTTAGATCATTTGCTAAGTTTTAGTTTCAAAGCTTTCTTGCAAGTTCTTTCCTTTTCTCTCTAAGTTTCCAAGAAGCTTTCTTCTTCTTCTTCTTCTTCTTCTTCTTCATCCTCCACCTTGAGCCACCATATCACCACCTCAAACCACCATACCATCACCATAGATCATCATCTAAGCACCAAAACTTTCATCCTCAAACACAAACTCACTCAAAAACATATTCCTTTCCTTTTTCCTCCTCTTGGCCGAATCACCATCATCACATTGGGAGGAACTTTTCTTCTCATTCTCATCTCAAAGACCAAACCTTTTTCATCTCCATACTTGGTAGGGAGTTGTTCTAAATCATTTCTTTTACTCAAATGAACTTTGTTCTTGAAGAAAAATGTTGTTTCCTTGAGTTTCTCTTGGTTTCTTTTTCGGTTTTTCCTTGTCATTTTCCTTTTCTCATTTTCGGCCTCAAAGCCTAGTTTATTATCATGATAGCTTGATGATGTGTCTCTCCAGATGATAACTTTGTGTTCATCTCAAAGAGACCTCTAAAGCTTGAGTTTTTCCTTTCTTTAAGTTCTTTATATACTACTTAGCTCAATAATGATTTCAACTTAAGAAAATAATTGCAAGGATTTCAACAAACCCAAAGCCTACCCTTGTTAACCTTAAAGTTGGCCGGCACATTCTAGAGTTTTACTCTAGATAGGAGTTTTGGATACATAATAAAGAATATAATGTATTTTCCTTCTATTTTGCTTAGTTTAAGTTTCGGTTCCTTTCTTTCCTTTTCCTTTAAAGTGTTGGTTTGAGCTTACTTCTTGAGCTTGATGATGATGTTTAAGAGCCATGAAGTTTCTTTGAAGTCATGGTTCAAGAACTCTAAAGTTCACTTTGTTTGGATGAGATATATGTTGGGTTGAGATTATATCCCTCTAAAAGTCTTGTAAGAGTTAGAAGTTAAGTAAAAAGAACTTGCATCCATATTTATCTTTATGTCATCACTAAACTTTCAAGATTAAAGAATGAACTTGTCTTTTCATGTTTATGTTTAAGTTATCACTAAACTTCTAAGATAATAATGGATTTGCATAGCATATTTATTTTATGCTCTCACCTCATAATAAAGAATAAAACAAAATGCATTGCATATTTTAGTTTATGTCATCACCTAAGAAATTTGGAGCTCAAAGACTTGCCCATTATTATCTCAAACAAATTTTGGAAATGATTGTGTTTTATTCACTTGATCTTCGGCCATGTGATGATGATGAACTTGGTGTGAGTTTCATCTAATCACAAGTACCAAAACCTAGGTTTTATAATTTTCTTAAGTTTAGATGATCCTAAGAAATGTTTTAAGCATGAGTTTATGATTTAAATCCCTCTTAGGATTGTTTGAAATAGCTACTGCCCTCATTGGTTTTATGATGATTCTAATGAAGTAAATTAGTCTCAAATGAGTTTTAGAAGCTTTGAAAAAGTTCCAAGAGAAACTAGTAATTTATATGTGTTAGAAATGAAATTTTATGCGTAGTATGATGATGATGCTCATGGTTCTGCCTTGAATGTTTGCTCACTATATGATGATGATTTAATCATGTTAGAATGTGTATATTCAAGTATATTTGATGTTAAAATTAATTTGAAAAAGCTAAGATAAGTTAGTAACTAGAAAAGAATTAAAATGAGATTTCTAGATCCCTTAAAAATGGAAATTCTAGATTCTGTTCCAGCAAGGATAACATTAGTAATAATGGTTTATAATTAGTGTAAATGTGTAGGAATCACTCATAATTGGTTTAGGAATTGATCTTGGTACTTTAGGAGAACACCAAACTTAGAAAAGGTCAAAGTTGTGACTCTGAGGTGCCTGTAATTAGCAAAACATAGATTCTGCACTCATGAGATTTAGAATAAGTTATGAGCATAGAAATGAGTGAGGACTACTTAGTTATGAACCTTTAGGTGCCCGAGAGATTAAGTCATGATCATGGAGAACTTAGAATTCAAGTTTAAAGGCCCTAAGGTTCAAAGCATAAAACATCATAGAATCTTTGATGACTTGAGTTTATTATTTCAAGTATGTTTGTGATGATATATGTGCTATCATGAGTGTGCTTGTGTAATTTTAAGTCTATTATGATTATAGAAGTTGAATGAGAAAATACATATATTATGAGTTAGTGTGGCATAAAGGAAATTTGAAAGAAATTTGGTATACAGCTGTTATGCTACCGAATTTCAGTCAAATTAAGGACTTGAGAATGTATTTGAAAAGTATATTGGATAAAGCCCTGAGTGACACCAGTTCGGCCGAGCACCCCCCGAAACTAAGTCCTAATGTAACGTAGCACTAAGATGGACTTCTCTCGCTCCAATGGGGAGGAGGCAAAACCATGAGGGTATGAGTATATGCAGCCTACCAAAGCGAACAATTTGTTGTGCACTAGATGTCAGTAGAGCTTTTCAAAGAAGGAAATATTCTTATGAGAGGTGATCCTTAAGCCCCTAGCCCATACTCTAGTAGTTGGGATTATTTTTATGTTTTCGCTTATCAGAGGATAAGTAAGATCTAGTGACAACTAGTTAAGGTATGAGCTCATAACCAAGATGATGTTTTAGGCTGGCACCATGATGCTTAAGTATGAAGTTCTTAAGTCATGAAGTTGAGAGAAGAGAAAAGTGTCACTTGAAAGTTAATATGCCACTTATATGTTGTTTGATGTTATGATTTATTGGATTGCTTGCATAATGTATTAACACGCATTCATGCCTTACTATGTTGCATTCATGCATTAAAGATTTATTCTAAAAGGAGCAAACCTTGGATAATTATGCTTATAAACCTAATAATGAACTTTATACGCATGACTCACCTTTTTATAATAAACCCAAGGTTCCTGAGGATGTTGACGACGTAACCCTAGATAGGAGGTACCTTACTGAGAATTCTTTAGCAAGATTCCCTCTTTTTTCTCTCTCTCTTTCTCTCCCGTCATATCTTTAGATCATGGCGACATTCGTGGTGTTCATAGATAATCCCACATGGGACGTGCACTTTGATCCGGAGCACGGATCATACCATTTTGAGGGACGTTGTGTCGTCTAATTTTTCATGTACATAGGACGTCCCTTCACATATCCTATACAGAGCTACCGCTTCTCCTCGACATCTCCCTTTGGTGACGACTTGATCTTCGAGCACACCCACCCCTGTAATGAGCAGACCCGTCGCACTAGCCCGTATGCCTCAGCCATATGTGACTACCCGTAGTTTGTGCCTCGATCGAGGAGGTCAGGGACGGATCCATCCGATGACTCGCCAATGCATATCTATTCGGAGAGTTTTGCCCCCCACTCCCCCATTCCGACGTGAGGGGAGTGAGGAGACGGTGATGCAGCCGAGGTTAGCGAGGAGAGCTGAGATGTGCCCCCGTCACAGAGCAAACATCCAACCACCCCGCATTCATTCCCCCATCCGCTTGTTTACGTCCGAGGAGCTCGAGCTGTTCCTTGGTTACATACCCCCGTCACCCGAGGATCACCGCCGCCAGCAATAGAGCATCTTTAGGAGAGCTAGTCCACACACACACCACATGTAGTAGGGATAAACCTTCTTTTGTTATGAGGTTATCCACCTTAGGTGCACTAGGGTAGGAGTGTCTTATTTACATTTTCCGTGTATTTACGTTTCTATTGTATTTCCTTTTCTGTTGTATTTGCATCATCTTGTATCAAACCAAGTCCCACCTTTAGGTAGGCATATTATGAATATTAATGAAGTATTTCTTTTTATGTGTTGTTGATTGTTCCATGTTCTATTGTGTCTTGTTATCTTGTGATTCTTTTTCCTGTCTTACGATGAACGTAGCTCTCACTTTGCTTTATGTTTTCAAAAACAAAAATTTATCCGTATTTTCAGCTAAGTAATTTGAAGAAAGATTTTAAAAGAATGAGACTAAAAAGTAATAAACTAATAATTAACCTAAATACGTTCTAGGAGTATTGGGTTAAAAATTAGGATGTTACATTTTGGTATCAAAGCAATTCAATTCTCACGGAGCCTGAGGATTAGACTGACCATGCTTTAGAAGCATGATGCAATAGCTATGTCATGTGTAGTGCTTGCTAGAGATAAGCTATAGGATTAGGGATGCCTGACTTTTGTTGCTTGCACATGCCATGGTAACTAGCTCATTTCGCATAGAATATTGAGCCTGATCAACTTAGTGTTCACTGTCTTATGTGTATAGGAACCAATGGCACCGTGACAACAACCTAGGGCCCCGATCGATGAGAATCAAGACAATGTGACTACTGCTGCTGTTTGTGACATGGCACGAGCTATGGAATGAATGTTTGAACAGATGAATCAACGAGAAGCTGCTCATGGTCCCCTTACTGTTGAGCTTCGGCGAGTTTCACAAGGCAAACCCGCCTGTGTTTAAAAGGGCTATGGATCCCGACAAAGCTAATTAGTGGATCAAGGACATGGAGAAGATCTACTCAGTGGTTGCCTACTCAGAGGAGCAGAAGGTTACCTTCGCTGCCTTTATGATGAAGTCCGATATCGAATTCTGGTGGACCGGCACTCGGAGGCTATTGGAAGCTGCTGGAACCCCTATCGACTTGGAGCTATTCAAGACCTACTTCTATGAGAAGTACTTCCCGGAGTCTGTGAGAAATGCAAAGGACATTGAGTTCATACAACTGAACCAGGGTGGGTCTTCTGTCACCCAATATACGGCAAAATTCAAGGAGCTGATCAAGTTATCTCGGGTGTTCCAAGGGAACCCCGATGAGGTGTGGAAGTGCGTCAAGTATGAAGCGGGGCTGAAGGAGGAATTAAATTTCGCTGTGGCAGACATGGAGATCAGGGACTTCCCAACCCTGGTCAACAAATGTCGGATCTTGGAGGAGGGACAAAGGAAGCTTAACGCCACGAGGGTGGAGCGTGCCAAGGGGTTAAGACCTCAAGCCCCGAGGTTCAAGCCACAACACCAGTCAAGGAAGCACTATAATCCGTACCACAACATCCAGTTCAGACAGCAACAACAACAACAACCAAGAGCACCTGCATACCAGCAATCTAAACCACCCCATAAGCCACCTTTCCAATACAACGGCCCAAGGAATTTCAACAACCAACCACGAGGAACGGGTGGTCCTCGAAACAACCAGCAAAGAGGGCCCAGCAGGGCCTAGAACAAGGCACAGCAAGGAGCCCCCATTGCTTTCCCCAGACCCGCATCGGTCGAAGTGTGCCCCTGATGCGAAAAGTATCATGGTAATCGCCCTTGCATGGCTGGGCAGGGAGTTTGCTTCTGATGTAGCAGGCACGACCACTATGCCAAAGATTGCACGAATGGAGGGCCATCAAACCAAAACCCCCGGCCACAACACCAAGGATGGGTCTTTGCACTCAGCGCGAAAGACACAGAGAAATCTAACGACCTCATTCAAGGTAAGTGCAAATTGAATGGTAGAACCTTAACTGTACTTTATGACTTTGGTGCAGCCCATTATTTTGTCTCACATGCTAGTGTCGAGTCTTTAAATTTGAAAGTTTCCAAACTTCCTTTTGATCTTGTTATTTCTACCTCCACAAATCGTCCTGTTAATACTTGCAATTGCTGTTTAAACTGCCACCTTACTGTAGAAAATAGGTCTTTTATCATAGATTTAATTTGTTCACCCTTGAAAAACATAGATATAATCTTAGGCATGGATTGACTTCACGCCAACCGTGTATTATTAGATTGTGGTACCCAGTCTGTTGTTTTTTCCTCTCTCCCTAGCAAGGTTAGTCAACCCTTGAGACTACACCTAAATTCCGTAGAGGTCTATTGTAGTGGGGAGAAGACTAAGGGATATATTCTCCTAGCTGCTGTGAGGTAGAATTTGAGCAATACCTAGGTGATATACATATGGTAAGAGACTATCCTGAGGTATTTCCAGATGAAATACCCGAGTTCCCTCCCGAGAGAGAAGTAAAGTTTTCCATAGAGTTGGTTCCTGGAAGGGGACCGATCTCTATAGCCCCCTATCGGATGTCACCCCTAGAATTAGCTGAGTTGAAAACCCAATTTGAGGAGTTACTAGAGAAGAGTTTTATAAGACCTAGTGCTTCACCTTGGGGAGCCCCGGTCTTATTTGTGAAGAAGAATGATGGAAGTATGAGGTTGTGTATAGATTATAGGCAACTGAATCGAGTCATGGTGAAAAACAAGTACCCTTTGCCTAGGATTGATGATCTAATGGACCAGTTGAAAGGAGCGGTGGTATTATCTAAGATTGATTTGAGGTTAGGATACCACCAGATTAGGCTTAAAGATCAAGACATATCTAAAACTGCCTTTAGAACTCGATATGGACACTTTGAGTTCAATGTGATGTCGTTTGGTTTGACGAATGCTCCCGCAGTTTTTCTGGATTACATGAATAGGATCTTTAGACCATATTTAGATCAGTTTGTGGTTATATTCATAGATGATATACTCATCTATTTGAAAACCTACGAGGAGCATAAGCATCATTTGAGAATGGTTTTAGAGATTTTAAAGGAGAAGAGGTTGTATGCTAAGCTTTCTAAGTGTGAATTCTGGCTAGATAAGGTGAAATTTTTAGGACATGTGGTGTCAAAAAGAGGTATAGCTGTTGACTCTAGTAAGATAGAGGTCGTAATGAATTGGGAAAGACCGACTACCGTAATGGAAATATGGAGCTTTTTGGGTTTAGCAGGCTATTACCATAGGTTTATCAAAGGATTTTCCCAGATCGCCCTACCTTTAACTAAGCTCACTAGGAAGAACACCCCCTTTAAGTGGAACCCTAAGTGTGAAAAGAGTTTTCAAGAGCTAAAGGAAAAGCTAACCTCAACCCCGGTTTTAGCTTTACCTAACCCCAATATACCATTCGAGGTGTGTTATGATGCTTCGAGCAAGGGTTTAGATTGTGTGTTGATACAAAATAAGCAAGTGGTAGCCTATGCATCTAGACAACTCAAGCCTCACGAGGTGAGTTACCCCACCAATGACCTAGAGTTAGCAGCCATAGTGTTTGCCTTAAAGATGTGGAGGCACCATTTATATGGTGTTAGGTTTGAAGTCTTCTCCGATCATAAGAGTCTCAAGCATCTTTTTGATCAAAAAAAGTTAAATATGAGGCAAAAGAGATGGATGGAGTTCCTTAAGGACTACGATTTTGGCTTAAGTTACCACCCCGGCAAGGCTAATGTAGTCGCCAACGCCTTGAGTCAAAAGTCATTGCGTTTGTCTCATATGATGGTCAATGAAATTGGGTTAATAGAGAATTTTAGGGACATGTATCTGGGGATGTCTTTGACTAAAGAAGGAATAAAGATGTGTCACCTTAGTGTGACGAGTGGGTTTAAGCAGAAGGTCATCCTACCTCAAAAGGAGAATGAGAAGTTTATGGAAACCCTAGAGGCGGTCAAGGCTGGTAAGTTGAAGGGTTCTAAGCAAGGCCCCGATGGTTTATGGAAGTTCGAGGGGCGAATCTGCGTTCCACGGGATGGTGACCTCCGAGAGAAGATCTTGGAGGAGGCTTACAAGAGCCATTTCACCATTCATCCCGGTACTACCAATATGTATCAAGATTTGAAGAGGATGTTCTGGTGGCCCAGATTAAAGAAGGATGTGGTCGCCTGGGTGAATAAGTGATTAGTTTGCCAAAAGGTTAAGATCGAGCACCAAAAACCTTTAGGTATGCTGCAACCCCTATCAATCCCTGAGTGGAAGTGAGAAAGTATATCGATGGATTTTGTGACAGGGTTGCCTAGGACCCAAGTTGGCTATGATGTCGTATGGGTGATAGTGGATCGACTGACCAAGTCGGCTCATTTTCTGCCTATTAGAGTGACATACTCATTGGATAAATTGGTATAGCTATACATCCACGAGATCGTAAGGTTACATGGTGTGCCGTCAAAAATAATATCGGATAGAGATCCGCGATTTATGTCACGTTTTTAGGGAGCCTTTCAAAAGGCTTTTGGTTCGAAGTTATGCTTAAGCACCGTATACCACCCACAAACAGATAGTCAATCGAAAAGAACAATCCAAACCCTAGAAGATATGATGCGAGGCTGTGTCTTAGACCAAAAGGGGAGTTGGGATAGGTATCTGCCACTGATTGAATTTGCGTATAACAATAGTTATCACGCAAGCATTGGCATGGCACCCTAAGAAGCCCTGTATGGACGAAAATGTCAATCCCCTTGGTGTTGGTATGAACCCGGAGAACAGAGTATGTTGGGACCCGATGTTGTGAGGGAAACAACGGAGCAAATCAAGAGAATTAAGGATAGGATCTTAACCACTCAAAGTCGATAGAAAAGTTATGCGGACAAAAGGTGAAAGCTCTTGGAATTCCAAGAAGGCAAACATGCATTTCTAAGAATTACCCCCACTACAGGCATAGGGAGAACTATGAGTCAAAAAGTTGAGTCCCCGATTTGTCGATCTTTTTTAAATTCTTTAGAGAGTCGGGTTAGTAGCCTACAAAATAGCTTTGCCCCCAAATCTTTCCAACCTCCATGATGTATTTCATGTCTCTCAGTTGAGGAAATATGAGTTCGAGCCTAGCCATGTCTTAGAGCCAGAGCATGTATAGTTAAGAGATGACCTAACTTTCAATCTACCACCTACGAGGATCGTGGACCACGGCGTCAAGCAGCTGAGGAACAAGTCTGTTCCTTTGGTTAAAGTGGCGTGGGGACGAGACAAAATCGAAGAATTTACGTGGGAGGTGGAGTCAGAAATGAGAACGAAGTACCTCGAGCTACTCTAAGGTAATGAATTTCGAGGACGAAATTCTTTTTAAGGAGGGGACTAATGTAACGCCTCGATTTTCTATCTAAGTGAAAATGACCAAAAATGCCCCTGAGGTCATTTTCTGCCCAGAATTCGAGGGTAACCGACCCAGCATCCCTCGAAGGGCTAACTCAATGTTTGAAGGGGATTAGATGACTCTTGAGTGGTTTCGGGTCAAAATGACCAAAATACCCCTATAGCGTTTTTACGCGGGTATAAGTGTTGGATGAGCCCAAAACTCCTCCAGGAGGTTTTAAATGATGTTTTTATGTATTTCATAACATCAGTTTAAGTCTCGGTGGTCCTAGGTAGTTTTTGCGCAAAATAATGATTTCGCCCCCAGTATAGTCTTTTTCAGCTTAATTGCGTGATTAAGCAAACCTAAGCAATATTAGGCTTCAATCGAAGGTTAATTAATTTTCATAATTAATCTAGAGTCAAAATAATTTATTAAAGTTAATTAGCACCTAAAATTGCTTAGATTAAACATAAATCTTTTTTTAAAATCCAAGATTCCTAGTTATGGAATCTTGAATAATGTCTTCCCTCTCCAATTTCTTAAATTAAGGAATTGTGTCTACAATTGTTTATGCATAAAATGAGTTTAAATCTCTCTAATGATGTATGAGCACTCCTTAATCATGTCGTAAGATTCCTAATTACTTTCTTAGTTACCTAAACACTTACTTAAAATCCTAACCTTAAGCATAATCTAAATTACACCTAAACACATCATTAACACACATTTAGATGAAACAATTTTCTCTCTCCATGGGCTGTCAAAGCTGGCTGAACCCCTTACCCCCCCTTCTCATTTCCTACATGCTGAATTTGTTTGCACTCCATAGCCATGCTTACACCATGCTTGCACCTTACCTTGCACCATTCTTGATCATACTTCCAACCATTCTTTGAATGATCAAACGAATGAGACATTTTTCCCTCCTCTTTGCTATCCAAACCATCAGCCTTCCTCCTCTACTCATAATGATTTATTTCATTTCAAAAATTAAAAAGAAAACACCTCAAAGACCATGCTTGAAACCATGCTTACCATACTTTCATCCATGCTTTTTATGACAACATGTAAGAGATATTTCCTCTCCCCCAAAGCCATGTAGGCTATGGTAGACCTCCCCCTTCATGAGCCTTCATTGTTTTTGTTTTCTATAAATACATGTGTTAAGGAACTTGAAAGAACCTTTAAATCATTTGCTAAGTTTTAGTTTCAAAGCTTTCTTGCAAGTTCTTTCCTTTTCTCTCTAAGTTTCCAGGAAGCTTTCTTCTTCTTCTTCTTCTTCTTCTTCTTCTTCATCCTCCACCTTGAGCCACCATATCACCACCTCAAACCACCACACCACCACCTTAGATCATCATCAAGCACCAAAACTTTTATCCTCAAACACAAACTTACTCAAAAACACATTCCTTTCCTTTTTCCTCCTCTTGGCCGAATCACCATCATCACATTGGGAAGAACTTTTCTTCTCATTCTTATCTCAAAGGCCAAGCCTTTTTCATCTCCATACTTGGTAGGGAGTTGTTCTAAATCATTTCTTTTTCTCAAATGAACTTTGTTCTTGAAGAAAAATGTTGTTTCCTTGAGTTTCTCTTGGTTTCCTTTTCAGTTTTTCCTTGTCAATTTCCTTTTCTCTTTTTCAGCCTCAAGGCCTAGTTTATTATCATGATAGCTTGATTATGAGTGTCTCTAGATGATGACTTTGTGCTTATCTCAAAGAGACCTCTAAAGCTTGAGTTTTTCCTTTCTTTAAGTTCTTTATATACTACTTAGCTCACTAATGATTTCAACTTAAGAAAATAATTGCAAGGATTTCAACAAACCCAAGGCCTACCCTTGTCAACCTTAAAGTTGGCCGGCACGTTCTAGAGTTTTACTGTAGATAGGGGTTTTGGGTACATAATAAATGTATTTTCCTTCTCTTTTTGCTTAGTTTAAGTTTCGGTTCCTTTCTTTCCTTTTCTTTTAAAATGTTGTTTTGAGCTTACTTCCTTGAGCTTGATGATGATGTTTAAGAGCCATGAAGTTTCTTTGAAGTCATGGTTCAAGAACTCTAAAGTTCACTTTGTTTGGATGAGATAAATATTGGGTTGAGATTATATCCCTCTAAAAGTCTTGTATGAGTTCTAAGTTAAGTAAAAAGAACTTACATCCATGTTTATCTTTATGTCATCACTAAACTTTCAAGATTAAATAATGAACTTGCATTTTCATGTTTATGTTTAAGTTATCACTAAACTTTCTTTGAAGTCATGGTTCAAGAACTCTAAAGTTCACTTTGTTTGGATGAGATAAATGTTGGATTAAGATTATATCCCTCTAAAATTCTTGTATGAGTTATAAGTTAAGTAAAAAGAATTTGCATCTATGTTTATCTTTATGTCATCACTAAACTTTCAAGATTAAAGAATGAACTTTCATTTTCATGTTTATGTTTAAGTTATCACTAAACTTCTAAGATAATAATGGATTTGCATAGCATATTTATTTTATGCTCTCACCTCATAATAAAGAATAAAACAAAATGCATTGCATATTTTAGTTTATGTCATCACCTAAGAAATTTGAAGCTCAAAGACTTGCCCATTATTATCTCAAACAAAGTTTTGAAATGATTGTGTTTTATTCACTTGATCTTCGGCCATGTGATGATGATGAACTTGGTGTGAGTTTCATCTAATCACAAGTTCCAAAACCTAGGTTTTATAATTTTCTTAAGTTTAGATGATCCTAAGAAATGTTTTAAGCATGAGTTTATGATTTAAATCCCTCTTGGGATTGTTTTGAAATAGCTACTGCCCTCATTGGTTTTATGATGATGCTAATGAAGTAAATTAGTTCCAAATGAGTTTTAGAAGCTTTGAAAAGGTTCCAAGAGAAACTAGTAATTTATATATGTTAGGAACGAAATTTTATGCATAGTATGATGATGATGCTCATGGTTCTGCATTGAATGTTTGCTTACTATATGATGATGATTTAATCATGTTAGAATGTGTATATTCAAGTATATTTGATGTTAAAATTATTTGAAAAAGCAGATAAGTTAGTAATTAGAAAAGAATTAAAATGAGATTTCTAGATCCCTTAAAAATGGAAATTCTGGATTCTGTTCCAGCAAGGCTAACATTAGTAATAATGGTTTATAATTAGTGTAAATGTGTAGGAATCACTCATAATTGGTTTAGGAATTGATCTTGGTACTTTAGGAGAACACCAAACTTAGAAAGGGTCAAAGTTGTAACTCCGAGGTGCTCGTAATTAGCAAAACATAGATTCTACACTCATGAGGTTTAGAATAAGTTATGATCATAGCAATGAATGAGGACTACTTAGTTATGAACCTTTAGGTGCCTGAGAGGTTAAGTCATGATAATGGAAAACTTAGAATTCAAGTTTAAAGGCCCTAAGGGTCAAAGCATAAAACATTATAGAATCTTTGATGGCTTGAGTTTATTATTTCAAGTATGTTTGTGATGATGCATGTGCTATGATGAGTGTGCTTATGTGATTTTAAGTCTATTATGATTATAGAAGTTGAACGAGAAAATACATGTACTATGAGTTAGTGTGACATAAAGGAAATTTGAAAGAAATTCGGTATACAGCTGTTATACTGCCGAATTTCCATCAAATTAAGGACTTGAGAATGTTTTTGAAAAGTATATGGGATAAAGTCCTAGGTGACACCGGTTCAGCCGAGCACCCCCATGAATTGAGTCCTAATGTGACGTAGCACTGAGACGTACTTCTCCCGTTCCGGTAAGGAGGAGGCAAATCCGTGAGGGTATGAGTGGATGCAGCCTACCAAAGCGGATAATTCGCTATGCACTAGATGCCAGTAGAGTGTTTCAAAGAAGAAAATATTCCTATGATAGGTGATCTTTAAGCCCCCTAGCCCGTACTCTAGTAGTCAGCATTATTTTTATGTTTTCGCTTATCAGAGGATAAGTAAGAACTAGTGACGACTAGTTAAGGTATGAGCTCATAATCTAGATGATGTTTTAGGGTGGCCTCGTGATGCTTAAGTACGAAGTTCTTAAGTCACGAAGTTGAGAAAAGAGAAAAGTGTCACTTGAAAGTTAATATGCCACTTATATGTTGTTTGATGTTATGATTTATTGGATTACTTGCATAATATATTGACATGCATTCATGTCTTACTATGTTGCATTGATGCATTAAAGATTCATTCTAAAAGGAACGAACCTTGGATAATTATGCTTATAAACCTAATAATGAACTTTATACGCATGACTCCCCTTTCTATAATAAACCCAAGTTTCCTGAGGATGTTAACGACGTAACCCTGGATAGGAGGTACCTTATTGAGAATTCTTTAGCAAGATTCTCACTCCTTTCTCTCTCTCTTTCTCTCCCGTCACATCTTCAGATCATTGGGACATTCGTGGTGTTCATAGACACTCCTACGTAGGAGGTGCACTTTAATCCGAAGCATGGATCATACCATTTTGAGGGACGTTGTGCTGTCCGAGTCTTCATGTACATAAGACGTCCCTTCTCATATCCTGTACAGAGCTACCGCTTCTCCCCGACGTCTCCCTTTGGTGACAACTTGATCTTCGAGTGCACCCGCCCCCATGACGAGCAAACCCATCACGCTCGCCTATCCGCCTCAGCCGTACGTGACTACCCACAGTACGTGACTACCCACAGTATGTGCCTCGATCAAGGAGGTTAGAAATGGATACATCCGAGGACTCGCCAATGCACATCTATTTGGAGAGTTCTGCCCTCACTCCCCCGTTTTGATGTGAGGGGAGAGGAAACAGTAATGCAGCTGAGGTTAGCGAGGAGTGCCGAGATGCGCCCCCGTCGCAGAGCACACATCCAGCCGCCCCGCATTCATTCCCCCATCCGCTTGTTTACGTCCGAGGAGCTCGAGTAGTTCCCTGGTTACATACCCCCGTCACCCGAGGATCGCCGCCGCCAGCAGTAAAGCATCTTTTGGAGAGCTAGTGCACACACATACCACATGTAGTAAGGATAAACCTTCTTTTGTTATGAGGTTATCCATCTTAGGTGCACTATGGTAGGAGTATCTTATTTACGTTTTTCGTGTATTTACGTTTCTGTTGTATTTCCTTTTCTGTTGTATTTGCATCATCTTGTATCAAACCAAGTCCCACCTTTAGGTGGGTATATTATGAATATTAATAAAGTATTTCTTTTGATGTATTGTTGATTGTTCCATGTTCTATTGTTTCTTGTTATCTTGTGATTCTTTTTCCTGTATTACGATGAACGTGGCTCTCACTTTGCTTTATGTTTTCAAAAAAACAAATTATCTGTATTTTTCGCCAAATAATTTAAAGAAAGATTTTAAAAGAATGAGACTAAGAAGTAATAAACTAATGATTAACCTAAATACGTTCTAGGAGTATTGGATTAAAATTTAGGATGTTACACCAAACACATATATATACAAAGTCATCTACCCTAAGGTTAACAAATAATTACAAATAAAGCAGACAATTATGTACAAATGAAAAAGGAGAAAAAAAATAGGGAATAATAAATACTATAAATTATAAATATTTGCATAATTACTCTAATAGGCTTGACTCTCTAACTTTCCCCAGTGGAGTCGCCAAACTATCACAACGTCCCTAGAGGAGGGCGGCGATGAAAATGACAATCAATTTTAAAAAAGGAATCACCACCAATTTTAATTCTGGCTAAAATTGGAAAACCATTTTTATTTACAAAATGGTCTTTGGAAATTATTTGAGTTCAAAAGTCTGATTATAATTAGGGAAGAGTGAAAATTTAATCTCACTGCACCCTAATACATCCATATAATTACAGTTACCCTAGAGCTACTTATGCAAATTTATTTATAACTTTATAATATTTATTTTTTCCAAATATATATATAAAGAAATAAAGCCAAAATTGAACCAAAAACTAAAGAACAAATTTTAGAAAAAAAAAAGTTTTGGCTTGATAGTTGTTTGGCTACGCCGACGTATCCTCTTATGCAATGAGGAACTCAAAGCCACGTCATTTTTGTAGAAAATAAATGTGTGTTAGTTTATTTTAATTATGAAAAAGAAATATTTGTTACCCAAAACTAAGACCAAAAAAGAAAAAGATACAAACTTGTTATTATTTCTTTCTTATTCACATAGACATACCCGTAACAATAAACCACTACTATTAAAAAACTAAACTAAAGAACATAAAGTGATAAGAAGACAAAAAAAAACTAAACCAAAACCAAAAAAATAGCAAACGGTTAAACGACCAAACAATAATGGTAATAATAATAAAAATAATAAAGGATGAAAAGAATAAAAATGAAAGAAACGAATATGGAAGCCCAAAAGCTAAAAAGCAAAAAAAAAACGAAATTTTGTAGCACAAAAAGAACGTGGAAATAACAAAACGTAAACATGCCTGACATGAATGGTTTCAAGCTCCGTGAGCAATTAACAAAAGGCGAAACTAACATATATAACCAAAAAAAGGAATGTGCAAACCTAAAACTAAAACAGAAGGAACCTTAAACTCAAATCATGTTAGAAGGGTGTCCTGCGGCATTGGCACATGGGAACAGAGGAGCTTTGCAGAGGCTAGGCTTCAGTGGTGATGGCAAGGATTTGCATGTTGTGTTGTGATGATGGTGTTTCTGGGTTAAGTTTTGGATGGGTTATGATGCAATTGTTTCTATGTATGTTCCCTTTTGTCTCTGTCAATGTACGTCCCCCGCCTCCTTGACTCACTAACAAAAACCATTTATACACATATTCTATCCTAATGTAATTAATAACAAAATTATTTAACTTGATACTAATTGATACTAATTTAAGAAAACAAATCAAGCTAATTAAAAAAATGTTAGGAAGATTTGATTGAAAAAAGAAATTGATACTAATTTGAAAAGATATTGACTAAACTAGTTAAGAGGATGCTATGCTAATTAGGAAGATTAAAGAAATAAATAAAAAAGGAAAGAAAAGCTAACGGAAAGAAAATATTTTGTTTTGTTATTTTTTTATTTTTCTTATATAAAAAAGAGCCGGACAAAACATGGTGTTCACACTATAAAGTAAGCACGGTTTTCTAAATGCTCGTGCTTCCTTATATGCTCTCTCAATTTCTAATCTTCTCATTGATCTTCTCTGCTTCAATTTTAGCTTGATAAGGATCTTCTCATCAAGATCGAAGGCTACGATCACAACTTGCTTTAGGAAAAATATATTTCTTCATTGTTGTAAAACTTTCTGAATGCATGAACCTCTTTCTAAAGATAAAAAGTTAGTTTCTAAACTTGGAATTCCTTTCTCGTGTCTCTATCATGCTTAAGTTTTTTTTTAGAACTATTTTCCACTTCATTTAAATTCCAAATCTCTTTTGAATTAGATTTTGATTATATTAAAACATGATATTGTGAAAAATATCTCACTGATTGAACTTGTACATTACGAGAATGGTCTTGTTAAATGCTATAGAAACTCAAGTAAAACATCAGTCCATTCTTCAAAATATTTTAACAAAATTTGTTTTATTTTCACACAAAACTCAAGCTATAAAGCTTTCTGAAGGGTTTTGGAACTAACAGTTAAATCTCTATCTCAAAAATGTTTAACAAAGATTGGTTTGTAAGCATTTAAAATTAATCTTTTGGAATGCTTTCCAAGGGTTCTAGATCATAAATATATGTATTTTTTATTATATTATATATTTTATATCATAGATATTACATATGGAAATCTGTTATCCCTGAATGGTATGAGAATCAAAACAGATTTAAAAATTTATTAGTTACCAATTATACAATACAAATCTTCCACATATTGATAAATGATTGGAGGGACAAGGAAATGAACCTTGAGATAGAAGATTTCCATCCATATATTACGTGGTATATTATATAAATTAGTATCATTTATTAATTAGATAAATAAATACTGTTGTGTAGAATATTTATGAAAAATGGGATGTTACAAGCTTTAATTCAGCAACAACAAAGATTTCCCTTTTTGCTCACTTCTAGCCCCAATTGAGTCCCAAATATTCCAAATTAGTTATTGGTGTTTTCATAAAAGTTATAGATATTTTTCTTTATTCAATATAGACATGTTATTTGCCTTATTTTGATTTGGGATGTAGGAGTTATGGTCTAATCCTTGTGACATGCCCAAGCCCAAATTGCATGTGATAAGATTTTGCACTTTTGTTTCTTTTCTCAACTTCCTTACCTCAAGTACTTCCAAATAGGTTCCTCACATGTTAGCAAAACCATTCTTAAGTGTTTAAAACTTAGGAAATTAATTAAAACACACAAAAAAAAACATTGTTTATGCAAGGTTTTCACATAAAGTGCAAGTGAACATCAATCAAACCATGAATGCATGCAAATGATAAGAAAATAAGTACAACTGAAGGTTAGACCATTAAATATAGGAACAAAACATATGTCTAAAATCATACTTACTATAATCATAATTAACTACGTGATTTAATTATATAATCAATACATAAATTATCAAAACCTTATTATTAATAAATTCTAATGTATTGGTTAATTAATTATTGACTAATTATATTTTCACTAAAAGAAAAGACATAATAAAATGTTATCATTCTTTATTATAAATTTTATTGATTTAGAATCATATGTTATATTAAGCCACTAGGATTATTGATTTAGTGGTGAGGAGTTTGAATAGCATGGATAAAGTCCTATGTTCAAATCTTATTATAATTAATGTAATTTCATAAGTACAAAAAAAATAATGAGTTATATTTCTATTTTTTAATAAATTTTGAACTTTATATTTTATTTATTTCAGCCATGATATCAAGCTCACAACCTGATCAAAGGTTCTCATACCTGATCAAAGGCTCGGCAAGTAACATGTCTATCCCTTCCAACTTGCAACCTCAAACATTCCTTTCAAAATGACTAAGCATCAATCATTTGCAGGGGAAGACAAATTACAAATTTTGTTGTTTAACAGATTCATACAGACATGATGAAACAAGTCAACAAATTATTCAATATATATTACACAACTTGCTCTCTTTACTCTAGTCTGATCCCTACAAGAAGCCTCATTATGGCTTTTCGTTCATAGACAAGCATGCATTTCGTATGTACTAAAGATATGTTATTGTACATCTGAACTTTTAAATAACAATATTATCTACTTATCTAATCGCTAGTAGTCTCTCGCTTTGAAAATGAAAACTCTGATGCAATATCTACGCTGATTTCATGTTGAGAACTAACAGGAAGTTCCGTCGTTGAATGGGGTTCTAGAACTTCCATTTGAGTCTCATCTTCTCCTCTACGATTGCTTGGGGAAGGTAGTGACCCTTCAACATCCCACTGTTCATTTTCATAGTTCTCCATTCTTGGAGAAGTTTGCGGACTATCACTGTGACCAACAGGGTATCTGTGCAAAAGATGAACCGGAGACATGCCATGCAGTGGAGTTGCTGGCCTGGTCGAGGATGGCGTGATACTGTTAGACTCAGAATGCTTGCTCTCTTTGACATGCTTTCTCGCATGGTGGTGCCAATTCTTCAGTGCTGTCGCCACATTCTCATGGAAAATTGTGGGTCTCATTGTCGAACCCATCTGTTTGTGTCACCCAAAACATAATGAAATCAGTGTTCTTCTATTATATTAATTTAAAAAGAAATGCTTAAATGTGTGTGCTCCTTTGAAACTGACCTGTGTGACCAGAGCATAGAGAGGCAAAGTCACATAGCTGCAAAGAAATTGAATGATAATTCTGCAAAAATTGTCACTTATTGTTAGTTTTCAATTCTTTACAACCTAGGCATGTGCAATCTCTAGAATATAAGTAATGAATTAATGGTATTGGCAAGTGCATTAAAGGAGCTTACCCTATTGTAATCCGAAGGACAATATCTACAGTTTTTTCATGGAAGCAAGAATTTATAGAGAATTCATACTGAAACGAAAAATTATGAACAAGTTAGAACGATCTCGTAGCCTTGCCCTTTCTAGCTTGATGCTACAGAACAATTGTTACTCTTTTGAGATAAGACATGCTCATTATTTATTCGATATATTTGTGACTATGTAATATGTACTTATCTCGTTAATAATGTGCTATAGCTTTTTTCGACGCTGGTCTATCAGTCATGAAATGTCAGAGTAATATCAAAAATTATTTTGTTAAAAACTATTAGACAATGGTAAAGGGTTAATAGAGGAACAAAAGTGTCTCACATTTTAAATGCAGAAGGATTTCAAGCAATTTTTTGATTTCGGAGAGAATATGTTTTCTCCCTATATTTTAATTTGGTCAGGACCTAAATGAGTTTTTGCTAAAACTATTTGTGGACTTTTTCTTAAACTCGAATTCGTTGAAGAGTGTTTTCTTTGACATGGTATCATATTGTCTTTGCAAAGTGATCACGGTTTTAATTTTTGTCCTGCCCAAATTAAGAGTAAACAAGCATTTTAGTTCTCAAAAGATAAATATGATATCAACCTAGTATCTAAAATCTTTTCTTTTTAATAAAAAAAATCCCTAAAAGTTGAAATCTAAAAGCATATTAGCCCTTAAAAGATTTTTGGCAGCAAATAGCTCTCTCAAAGTTAAAATATAACATCACTTTGATCTTAAAAGGTATATGTGATATCAAATAAGTATTTATAACTCCATACTTCATCAAAAAATAAGAGACTTATTTGATGCCAAACCTATCTTTTGGGACGAAATGTCATATTCCAATTTTTAACAACCCATTTCATATAAAAAAAAAATTGTCAAGAATTAATGTGATATCATATTTTAATTTTCAAGGTCTATTTCAAGCACCAGAATACTTGTTTACTACCAAATTAATATTAGATCAAAGTACAAGTTCTACTCAGTAACAATCTTCCAAGTTATCTATTCTTCAAGCGCATAGTGTTTCAATTGATTTGATCTTAATAGAGTGGAAATACAACAAAATCAATTAAATTTTGTCTCACTAGGTAAAATTGACTATAGGGATTGAACAATACAGTAAAGTTTTGTCAAAAATCATATTTAAAAATTTAAACATCTTTTAATAATCTTACACTACCTATATAGCCATTGACCTAATATTTGTCTAATGTACTCTCCCTAATGAGACTTCTATAGGCTTACATACCCTCCATCTTATCCAATAAATCTAATGACTTGTGTCATGATATTGTCCAATTTTTATGACATTAGGAAAAAACATTCAAAACTATTCATGGTTATCAATCTAATTTTCAAAAGAAATCCTAACACTGATAATGATTAATTAGCATACCTATACAAACAAATTATTTCAAAGCAGAGGATCGACATGGAAGCCTCTGCTTTGCCTTAATATTACGAAGTCCTAGGCAGTTGCTAAAAGTTTTCTTCTATATTTTCGCTTAATAACCAATATGAGCCAGAAAGCACAGATTTAAGAAAAATTGATCAGAATGTAAACTTACTGTACTCCAAGAAAAAAATGCCACTTGAAATGCATTCTGCATCGTAGAAGCAAACATAATCATTTTGAAAATACAAGAAAGCTTCAAATTCAAAGATGTCAGAACCGAAGAAAAAGAAATAGTGAAATTACCTGAAAGAGAACAAGATGAATCAAAGAGAGAATGAGGCCTGGACTACTGAACCAGAACAGGTCATCTCCTGGCTCAACCAAAGGTACTCCCTTGACCACTTCCCCTCTATCTTGAATCCTCAGTCCCAACTTTGTTATGATCGTTTGTAGCTTAGCACCCACTATTAAGATTATCTGCAAGACTCACAGCACATGTTAAAGTCAGTCATTTCAACTCTTACATTAGGAAAGGAAATGTAGGCAAGCAACATAAACAGAATGAGTAGCCTGTGCTTACACTTAATGGGACAAATGGAAGCCAGTAGTAAGCATACCACCCTGCCCATAGAGAAAAAAAAAACAGTTTTATAATACAATTAATGGGATACACTATTACATAGGAATTCTATATCTTCTACAGTTCTACTGAAATAAACTCCCTAAGTTTGCTGGTGCAGACGTATAACTGCAAGATAGGACGTAGGAGGACACTCGTAAAACAAGGAAAAAACAACAGTGCTAAAATGTGTCTTTTAATTTTCCAGAAAATTTCTTTGACATACCATAACATCTTGTCGTCTCAATTGAATTGTACAAACATTGTCAATATAAATGGTTGACATAATTCAACTAGAACACTGCAATACTAATTAAGCATGACTTATATGTCATTAAAATTAGTTGGAATATTTGAATGGCTTACCATGAGTATTAGTCAGCAGGAATAGCACCGCAACCAACCATATGAGTGGACTGCAAATGACAAAAAGCGTGAGATTAGATTTATAAGTAACTTCTTGAAAGTAAAGCAATATATGATATTCACACCTTATTACCACCACAACTTTGAAATCCTCTTCAAGTGATCTACTTATATAACTTTGGAAATCAAATTTTGCTTGGCTTCCTGGTGCCATATGCGCCTAAAATCACAAATGTTAGTCTTATATTTTGGAATATACTTTCCAGTGAAAAGTGTCAAAACTAGGAACCATCTTTACATAAAAACTCACCATGATAAATCCATGCCGTAATGTCATATAATCAACTTTATTAACTGATCCATAGAATTGTCTGAAGAAGCTAACCTGATTCGAGCAAAATACAAAGTCACTATAAAATTCGAAATAAATTTATGGGTCACTGACAACAAACTATCCACTTTACTCATAATGAAGCTTATTATGACTTAATTTATCCATGAGTAACGATGACGCAGTTTAAGAAATTTAGGGCCTATTTGGTTTGAGTTTCCAGTTTTTAGTTTTCTAGTTTCCCAGAATTTGTAAAGGAAAAACTGAAAATTCTTAAAACTAGAAAATTCTGAAAATTTGTAGTTTTCAAAATTTGCAGTTTTCCTTCACAAATTATGAAAAACTGGAAAACTAAAAACTCAAACCAAGCAGACACTTGTTATTTCATTAATTTCTAATAATGCTTTACTTACTATCCATAACAAAAATGATGAATGACTCCATGAGTTCAAGTGCCTTCGTCCGAATGTTGTGTCCCTTGTAAACCTAAACCTGTCAGGATCTGCAACACACATTTAAAAAATGCACTGTCAAAAATGGCCAATATAAATCACCAAAAGTAAAGGAGACACATTTTCTACTAATATACTTTATACCTTGAAGCATATGGCACCAAGAATGTTACAATCTTACATGTTATTCCCTTTATACTAGATAGCAACTTACATCAATCTGGCACTAAACTTCGATTTTGTTTTAATAACATTTCACCCATTTTAGAAGTTGTTATAATACATTTCAAAATACACATAATAGAAAGCTACTCGAAAGATAAGCACAATTTATTAAATACCAAAAAATAAATAAGAGTTTTGTTATACCAAGATTTTCTCACACTTTCATTACGACTACGGGATCTTATGACATTAGATTATAAATGGCTTAAATGTGTTTTTAATCCCTATAGATATACATCGTTTTGATTTTAATCAATCTAAAAATATTTTTTTTTATTTTTACTCCCTTGTTTTTCTAATATTATGCTTTTGATCTCTATAGTTAGTTTGCAGTATTAGATAGCATTCTCTTTTTTTCAGAATATCTATTCATTTTCAAATAAACTTATCTTTCAAAATATCTTTCAATTTGACATTTCAATCAAGTATAAATTTTTTTATTTCAGTAGTACCTCTGAGTAATTAGTGACCATTGGTGTAACTTCTCATTTTCAACCATTTGATATGTTTTACAGTCAATGATCATTAGAGTATATTAGTCTATACACTATAATTTTATATAGAAGTACTCTTCCCATTTTATTTATGACCTATCTTAATATCTGTGTTTGTCTAAATTTGATAGATATTTTGCAATAGAGGGAGTAATATTTATAAGGATGATAAGAAGATTTTTAAGACAGTTACAAGAACAAAAGACAAAATGTTGAGAATGTTGCATTGTTAGACAATTTGTTGTAATGTTGACACTCTGTATGGTTGTGTTCTTCATACTTCTTTATTAAGTAGAGCATTTTATTTTATTTTTTTGACAGGGGATCGGAGGGGGATATTTGGGAGTGGGGGAAGGGGTGAGGATCTAACCCTCCAAACTATGGGGTATTACAAGGCTGCATATTACCACTATTAAGCAGAGTTTGAGCTTGATTCATTATCAAATAAAAAAACTATGAGCTTGTTTGGATATATATACATTTTTTAAAAAAAATTTCCAAAAATAGAATTAGAATTAGAAATAAGAAGTTATTTTATACTTGAACATATTCAAAATATTTTTATTAAAATTACAAATTATTGACTTGTTAGATATCAAAAATTTTTTTTACAAAAATTATAATTGAAAACATAAAAATACCTTCTAATAAAATATCTGTAGGTAAATGAACGTCTTTTGTATATATTAATCTTTTAAAAAACTTATATTATTGTATATTTTATGTTTCTAATTAAATATTTTTAACAGCATACTTTCTATATATATATATTTTTTTTTTTTTCTGAAGTAGCTCTCTTGTGTAATTATCTATTTGTTTTCTGCTCTTTGTCTAACTACTAAAAAAATCACTATACACCATTAATAAAACTTAGGACAAATTACAACAACCTCCCTTGAGATAAAATGATATTACACTTACCCCTCATAGATTTTAAAATTACATTCATCTCCTCTAAAACTAATATTATTAATTTTTATTCACATAATTTTAAAAATTCCAAAATTACTTTTACTATAAAAAAAACCCTAAGATAGCGTTTGGTAACTATCTCTAGAACAGAAATACGGAGACATTGGCAACACAAACCTGTTTGATGGTAAAGACAAAAACAGAGAATATAAAATTTTTCTATCTTAGGGATAGAAATACCAAAAACTTCTATACCTTCAAAAAATGGAGACAGTGGGGACAGAAATTTAATATTTTTTTCTTTCAATAATACCCCTCTATATATTCAATATTTTCCAATGTGTCCTCAAACCCATAGGTGGTGCAGTGGCAGTCCAACAGCCAGCATCGGCAATCTGGCAGCCGGTGGTGGTCCAACGAGTACATAATGTCTTTTATCACGTATTTGTTATTTTGTCCATGTGTTTCCAAACAAAATACGAAAACAGTTATCATGTCTTGTACTCCACAATAAAATACGATATAGAGACAGTAATTTTTATGTCTTCATCTCCACTGTCTCTACCGTCTCTGTCTCCACTATCCAGAGATAGTTACCAAACACTACCTAACATCCTAATGCTCTTCTCCCTTGTCCTTTCTCCAGCACCCACCATATTCTCCTTTGTAGCACCACCACCACCCTACAGTCCACATAGTCTTATCCTACAAACCATAAAAATCATAATAACTTCTACCAATTAAGCAAGGAGCAACCTTGAAATATCACGACCACAAAAAATTTCCAGTAGGTGGTTATGAACTACGAGACCACCATCACAATAGGAGACCCACTACTACACATGGCAGCGCTTTGTCATTGTGTCCCTTGCCGCAGTGACCCCACGATGCAGAGATGAAAGACAAAATACATGCAGCTTCACCACCCTTATCAAACGGCAACCCATTGCTAGCAATGCCATGGTTATCGTGAATCATATGTGATGGCGCAACTAGGTCATGGCTTAGGGCGCCATCGTGGCAGTGACAGTGCAACAACCTTTAACCACCTTGTCATAACCCCACCCTCATCTACAGCACATCAGCAGCATTCCAGTGACTAATGGCACAATGGTGATGGAGCTCGTGATGGCTTGACAAAGTGGAGAACTCAATAATGACGTGGCAGTGGTGGCTCGTAATGGCTGCAACTGCTTCAGCTTCTTGCCGTGGTGAATGCCGAAGGTGAGGTTGAGGCACAAATAAGCTTGGATTTTGTTGTTTGTTGTTGTTCATCTTCTTGCTTGGTTTTCTAGTGTTAGGTTTCTAGGGAAAATAATGGGAATTCTTCTGGGAAAGTCAGGGAAATTTTATGGTGGATGCTCACGTACATTTGGCAATCAATGCCTTTGTCACAATTGGTGGATAAGACAATGACATGTGTACTAGTGGCGCCCACATACCCTTCACATTTCCTTCTTTCCCCAAAATACCCTAATTCACACCTTCTCTTTCCCCCAAAATGCCCCACGCACATCTTCTCTCCAACATCTGCAGTCACTTCTGCTTCCAACAGCGACCTCAACTTCTTCTCCACTCCTTACTCCACCACAATCTCTGCCATCCCAACGTTCTCCGCCTCTGAATGCCTCTTCTTCACCATAAAGCATGGGGTACAAATCAAGGATGGGTACAGAATGGTCAGAGAGTTCAAAGTCGATGACGTTTTTAACAAACTTGTGAAGCAATTTGGTGTTGAATTTGTGGCTTGCAACTTGCCACTGGAACTTCCATAGGTCGCCTTTGGTGTTGAAAATCCCGATGCCAAGGAAATTGTGGAGGGTGTTGACGAAGATGGAGCCCCTTTGGTAATTGGAAAAGTGCATCTTAAGCATGTGTTGTACCATGGCGAGGTTCCCGGTGATGATGAAGTAGCGGCTGAGGACGTGGTGGAAGGTGAAGTTGGCGGTAGGGGAGGTGAGGACGCAGTTGGAGAGCCACTGCGCCACGACAGTGTTTGTTGGATCTGAGTTCCAAGTCAAAACCGATCAGTGGGTATCATTTTGGGGAGATGGTGTTTAATTTGATGACGAAGCTTTCTTGTTGGAAGAAGGTTTGAGGAAATAGAAGATGAGCATGGGAATGAGGAATAGAACGAACATGTGTAGAAGGGTTTGAATAAGTGAGATGTTGGAGGTGGTGTGGATGAGGGTATTTTGGGGAGAGAGGGAGAGATGAAGAGTGTGCAAACCCTATTGATACAAATGTCATTGTATTATCCGATAACTGTAACAAAAGCATTGATTGCCAAATGTACGTGAGCATCCATCAAATTTTATAGTGTGATGTGAACAACATTATATAGAAATTGGAGAAATACCTAAGAATACAACAGACATTTTCTATGTTTTTAAATTTTTAAAAATTATTTTTATTTTATTATTAAATATTTATTATCAATAAGGGATGTTATTGTAATAATATTAAATAATTAGGGGAAATGGGTGCAACTCTAAAATTTAGTAGGGAAAAATCTAATAAGAACTGACCCTTACCCGAACTAACAAACTTGCAAGAAAGTCAATCTCCACTTCAAGCGTACCTTTAATTTTATCACGAGACATACAACGTTTCGTCTAAAAGCGTCAACAGTAAATGCATAGGGTCCGAAATCTAATGCATCGATTGGCAACTTGCAAGTTGTTGGTTGGTACAAAGATACCTCCGTATCGCAATAAATATTATTTTGATTAAATACCTAGAGTGATCATGTACACAAATTGCGGACAATAATTTAGTCCCCAAAACACAAACATAAATTTAAGGATAAGCTAGTCTTTGTGAAATTGATCCATGAAAGTATAATGGGATTATCCATGTGGCCCATTAATATAGTAACATTGGATGTTATCTATGCAAAACAATGTCATTTTATTTTTGCCCCAAACTGAAAGAAAATAAGAGAATATTGTCTCAATTCGGTTTAGATAAAATTCCAAGTGAAAAAAGTCTTCGCATTTATCACTAAAATAAAATAATATCATTTTCATAAGACAAGGATGTTCCAAAACTGCATTATTTTGATTGCAGACAATAATATTATCATATGTTATCCTTAAATTTTGTCTAATCTGTCATTTTTATTAATAGAGAACTAACAGAAAGACTAACATATTTATCGTTTGCAATCTTAAGAGATCATGAAATGAATTTTTTTTTTGCCTATGAGATTAAATTGCTTGACAAATCTTAGTGGAGAAAATTAGGTGTTTGCTATATTATTTAAGATTATTGTACACAAATTAAAAAATTATTATATAATCATAATTTCTTAAAAAGAGTAATCTAAAAGAAAAAATATTTTTTAGAGATAAAAATTTGATTGGTTGAAAAAGGGTCAAAAAGAGAAAGGTGTTGTCTGATTAAATACAAATAGATATAATTTTGATATGTACATGTTTGGTAACTTGAGAAACAATTTTTTTCCTAAACAAAAAATTATTTTTGAGAAGTCTAACACGTTTGAGAATGTTATTTAAATAGCTCTTAATCAAAAGCTCATAATTTTAAGCTGAAAAAACAACTTTGCATAAGTAATTTTTTGAAACTTTTAATTCTAAGTAAAAATTGATTATTTTAGAATAATGATACTTTTATCAAATTAGTCTTAAGTATTAACTTTCATATAAGATTTTTCTTGCGATACTCTACCCACCATTGCACCCTTTTATTTTCAAGAGTAGTATCCCGGTGGTTGTGATTGAATTTTTTTTATATTTTAATAAATTGAATTAATGAGATACATGACACATTCTTAAAAACAAGTAACTAAATAATATTGTACTCTTGAATTCTATAAAATGATCGGAGAAATTCCCATGGTATAAATAATCATTTTAAATCCTTTTTAGCAACTTATCATACAAAACAATTTTTTTCACATAATCTGAACAAAATGAATTATTTTAGAGCTACTTTTTAGCTAAAATATCAAAATATAAACTATATCTGACATAATTGATTATATAAAAAAAACCATTATACAATAAATGATTATTGAAATAAGTTTAATCTTCCATCTTTCTCAAACACACAAATTAATTAATACTTCGTTTAAATTCCAAATTGATAATTATTTTGAAACATTTAAAATGCATATAGTATAAGTGGATGGAACTCAGTTATTAAAACTTGCCGCACTTCACGATCACTAAGTCAAGTGAATATATTTATGTCATTGTGTCTCATTATCTATATAGATTATATATTTTATCACACTAAATTGTATTATAATATATTAATTTAATTAAATCAGATTCAACTCAATTGTTGAACTAGTGATTCGAGGACTAAATGGAGTTGATGGATGAGTTTTGTAAGTATAGTGGAGCTTTCGAAAAGATTACCCCAGATATTGTGTTTTCAGATTTCCGCGGTAAGCCAAAAACACTGAAAATTGTTTTGTAAATGGAGGCAAGAAAATTTGAAGTCTTACCGTTATAGAATTGATACTCGGTTGTCTTTGTTTCATCCTCCCATCTCTTCCAGCGCCTCATCTATAATCGATTGAAGCACCCAATGAATTCGAGCAGAGACAAGCAAATCAGGGGAGAGTACCATATAAATTCTGTGTATCTTTAACATCAAAAGGGGTATGGAAAGGGGAGTGATTACCTTAGTTCTTCCCAGAGTTAGTGTTATAATGCACTGTAGGATATGAAAAATAGCTAGCCAAAAGATGAATATATGGAGCTGATGAATTCCATATGCAGAAACAAAAGCCACTTTTCCCTGCAAATGCAAAAACAGCCATCAAAACAATATACCTACGAGTATGTGGGATCCAAGAAATGTCACTATTTCTATTCTTACAATCGTTTTTGCCGGAAAAATGAAAAGAAAGGAGAAAGGTATCTTCAATTCAAACCCCCTGTCACTGATATATATAAAGATTTTGATCCGGTAGCCTTTGCAGTGCTCACAAAACATGTTGAAAATCTTTTTCAGCACAAGGTCATACTAGTTTTAATTCATTTAAAATTCAATTCAGTTGTTGAAAACTGAAAGTAGGAACTTCCAACAAAAATTGTTTTCCACACATGTAATTATTAGAAGAAAAAAAAGACATGTATTAAGCTGTGAAAAATTCAATTTATTTATCGAAAATTAGAACTACAAATTTTAGCTCCCCCGATAAATATTCATAATTCCGCTTATGTAAACATGGTTTCCAAATTCGTAAGTGTTCGGAAAACAATCTTCTTGAAAAGCACAACTTTCCAATAAATGAGCTGAACTTCTCATACTCACATAATTCTCAAGTAATTGAGTCAGTGAAGTGAACATAATTTTCGTTAGCGTTGTAAAAGTTTGCTTTTGATCTTTGTTTGCCAAAAGGAAGTAACAGAAAGACCGAAAAGCGGAGGTGTTGAACTTGCCTTTTCAGTGCACTTGTCAACTCCTTTTGTTGCTAGAACACGCCTTGGTATGGAATCTAAATATTCTAGGAGTTTCCTGCCCTTGTTGGTATCATCATCATCCTCACATTTTCCATATTTTTTACCTGTACTTGGAGTGGAACAAGGATGCCACGTGGATGCAACACTTCGCGATATGCAAATCTTAGAAATTGGATCTTGGAGCACGGTTAATAGCAAAGATATGAATCCTAGCAACATAAGCTCTGAACAGAACAAAGCAATTGGGTTTGATTCCAAAATCTCCAAAAATACACAAAGTGGGAATTTAGCATAACTGAACGGGAAAACTAAGAAAAGCACGAGTACCTCCTTTGACCTTCTCCAACGCTTCATAAAGACTATTTTTGCGATGCTTTTGTAACCACTGCAATTTATGTTAGCAAAGTACACGGGAAGAGATCAGGATTCAACAGCACAGGTTACAAGTTAGACATTAAAAACAACTAAGAGGGTAACACTTGTGTATGACTATGATTCTTTAAATACGAATTATACTTTATTAATTGTTATTATATTATTAACTTATAAATTAGCGACTTTGGACTCCCTTTTGAGTAGCATTAACCCGGCCGCAGCTTACCTTTCCGATCGCATGAATAATATGTTCAATGATGATTGAAATAGCAAGCAATACAAAGCACACAACTGCAACAGCCCAGGTTGGTGTTTCCTCCAACGTTCGTTCATAAAATGTGTCTCCAGCCATTTGAGTTCTCAATTGTTGCAAGACTTGCTAAAGAAAGGGGTAGAAGCAGAGGTTTAGATATTGTGCAGCTATAGCAAAGGACTTTGTTTTAACCAACTTGATTTTGTGGTTTTTCTAAAAACAAGTTGTTTTTGTGTTGTAATTTTTATTGGTTTATGTAGTACGGAAGAGATGAGCGGTAGCGTGTTGGAGGGTAACATTTATGACGATGATTGAAGACCTGGGATATTTATAAGATACTAGAGGAAAGAACCGATCACACAACACAGGAAACGACGATTAGACAAATTCAAAGCAATGTTTGGTCAAATGATGGAAGGACAATCAGCAGAAGAGTGAGGGAGTTCCCATGCCAAGCACGCAACTACAAGTCAACAATTTATTCATCAAGATTAGACGATAAGAAAAAGAGACAAATTTTGAGCAATGCTGAGAACGTTTTTGACTTTTCAGTACTACTGATATTTCAAATAATTTACTTTTATACACATGTTTTTATGAGTTGTTCATCTCTAAAACGGTCAACTATAACTTACGACAAATTTTATTAATAAAGGACAAGCTATTAAATTGCTCCATTTTTTACTGGATTTATGACGCTAGGTGTAGGATGATGCCAAGACAGAACTTACATAGCCTAGTTAATTTGGAAACAAAACTGACTTATGACCCAGATAGAACGCTTTGGGATGAATGAAACGCATACTTTTGTTTTGTTTTATTTTATTTTATTTTTGGGTGAAAATGAAACGCGTACATTGAACATGTGCCTACACGACGAGGAAGGGATGAAGACGCCTCAATATTGGCACCACAATACAGCCATCTTAATATGGATGTCTTGACATTGCCAACTTGATCATGCCTCGTCCCTACCACACCCACCCCCCCCACAACAAAAAAAAACAAAAAAAAAATGAAAAGACACCACAATAGATCGTTGGAGTATTAATTACACGGAATGAACCATTTGGGACAACTTAGAACTTTTTGCAGAAACATTCTACAAAAGCATGTTGATTCTTTTTTCGTAGAAGGCTTCAGTAAAAAGGTAGAACCTTACCATTTAAAATCCTAAGCTTTGCTGCATCTAAAAGTGCAATCTTTGGTGAGTGTTCACTTAGTAAGATCACCAAATAAGTCCCAAAACAAAATGGGTGAGAGTACTTCTTATAGAATTCTTATTCACTCCGATGGAAAAATAATTGTTAATTGTAATAATTGTTATGATTTTTTACGAGACAAATAAATATTATTAAAGTTAAGTTTTGATATGTATTAGGGGTGTAATAAGATTATGTCTTTACTATTTTCTTATCATAATTAGATTCTCAAATCTAAATTATTTTAAAAGAATATATTTTGCAAATCAAATATTTTTCCAATTTTTCTATTAATAAAATTGATGACAACTCTATTTTATTTTAAAAAAAATAATTTCTTGTTGTCATTTTATTGTGACACCTTCTAAGCATGTTGTGATAGACATTATAATATTTTTCTATCATACATACTAGTGTTTTGTATATAGTTGAATTTACAATTTTGAAATTATACAAATTACCACTTTTGATGAGTAAAACTATTTGAGTGTGTTTGGAATTATGAAAATGAGAAATAATTTGATTTATAAATCAAATTTTGTCTTTGAATTTTAACAAATAAGAAATGATTTGATTTCAAAATCGAAGAAATTCCTCTCTTTTTTTTAAATCCTATCAAATTTGATAGAATTGTATGGCATTAATTTGATTTTAAATTTTAAACATAATAAATCAAATCAATTCATTTTATTTTTTAATCATTCTAAACACAAGCTATTATATTTTTAACATAACAATTGATTTCCAAATCAATTCAATTTCACATCCTATTTAATCATTCCAAATATAAGATTTAACTTACAAATCAAATCATTTCAAATTTAGTCAAATCACTTCCTAATTTAATCATTCCAAGCACTACCTACAAATGAAGACAAATATATAACTCTTTCATCATATATAACTGCAAGAAATTTAGTAAATGATTAAATTGTCATTTAGACAATTGAAAAATTAATGCACTGACAAATTTAGTCCCTAAAAGATATTTTATTCGTTTGTAGTATCGATGATAAATTATGTTACTATAATTGTGCTTTATTAGAATTGATAAAAGATATTTTAACGATTTATTTGTCAGTAAAGTTGATCTTTTAACTATTAAAATTAAAATGTCAGTAAATTGATCTGATAAGAACTGATGTTAATCAATAAGATACCACAAACTAATAAAACATATTTTAAAAACTAATTTCTTCACCTAAAAAAGAAAAATCGAATATATTAACAAGTGGATTTCTTTTAAAAACTGACTTCTCCCTTTGAGAATGGATTCTTTCATGACCGACGGACCGTCACGTCTTTCACATTAAATAAATTTGACGAAGAAAAATCGAGCATATTGAACAAGCTAAGTGGAAGAATATGACTTCCATGTCATAAACGTCTATCAAAAGCCGTATGTAGCACTTCATTTGAAAAATAAATAAATAAATATTTGAAGTCTATGTCCATAAAAATTTCGTTTGAAAAATTCGATGGAAGATTGAATTTAGATAAATAAATTAAAATGATGAAAAGTATAAGCCTTTCCACTATTTTTTTTATTTTTTACAAGGGATGATTAAGAAATGATTGATGAAAGTGATAGATAATGAAAATTATCAACAAAACCAAATTTGTTAAACTCAAGTTTCCAGTTAAAGTTCTAAAACGTATATAAAACAATAGAATGAAATATCCAAACAAGAATACCCTGAGCAAATGTTTATGGCGGTTACTCACCTACAGTTATAGGTCCATGGAGTTGCTGCAGTTGGTCATACTCAACCAATAGAAAATAGACATGTGGCTAGTGGACTAATTAATATTAAAATAAGAAAATTAAATTACCAATTTACCTTTTTCCATCATTGCTCACCGACCCCAAACATCCTCTTTCTCTCTCACGGATGGTGGCAACTCCATCTGGATCGGCATCGTCAATGACCTACAATGGCAACTCCCTTCCATCTTGCTTGCGACAATGCTGCATCAACTCCGTTGGTGGCCACTCGTGAGATCTCATCTGAACATTTCAGAAAAAATTTAAAAAATATATACATAAATAAACACACTGGGATGAAGAAGAAGGAATGACAACTTTGGGGGAATTGAAAAGTGTGCTTGAAACAGGAGAGAGGGAGTAGCAACAACTACGGGCACAGTGAGAGGACGAGCAGTGGGCTTCCGTGCGGACGACATCGATGGTGAGAGTGGCGAGGTGCGAGCATGGTGGTAGGGGGGGGTTCTCCGATGGAGGCGGCTGGGACAACAACGAAGTGAGTGGTGGATGCGACCAAAGCTCTTGCAAAGATGATGCGCAGTGTGAGCAGTGTTAGCTTTGCAGGTCCGACGGATCCAAGATTGAGGAGCACAGTGACATAGACAAAGAGGGTAAATTGGTAATTTGATTTTCTCATTTTAATATTAATCAGTCCACTAGCCATGTGTCTGTTTTCTATTGGTTGAGTATGATCAACTGCAACAACTCCATGGACCTACAACTGTAGGTGAGTAATCGCCAATGTTTATAGCAACTTCTTATTTCAAAAAGTTCAAGACTTTGTCAAAGAAAGAAAATAAGAACAAATATTCAAAATAGTTCCTCTAAAATATATGGAGAAAAATTAGTTTCTCAAAAAATTAAAACTCTCATATTAGATCCTCAAACTTAATAAAAATGTGACAAATTGAGATCCTTCTATATAGGTCCATATAATTTAAAAAACACTGTATGGACCTATATAAAAAGATTAATTTATTCTCTCTTTTAAAATATAAGAGACTAATTTGAGATTTTTAGAAATTAATTTATCTAATGACATATTTCTAAGAAACCATTATGAATAGTAAAAAAAATTAAGGGCTGATTAGTTTTCCTTTTTTACTGCAGTCTGCGGCAATGATTGCAATTCGTCGCGGCTTGTGTCATGATGGATTGTGCGAAACTTGTTTTTCATTAGGGAATGTGTGAAACTTTCAATCAATAGATGTTTGGAATATTCAAAAAAGAACATGTGAATGACATTAAAGAAATCCGCAGTAATAGACTTGGAACCGTTGCACAATTTTTACTTTTAGCTGCCGGAGTTCGCTTAAATTTTCAGAAGAATGTCCACATCAATTTTTACTAATTGAGAGCTCGAATTTAAATCATGACATAATAAAAGGTAGAATTTAAATCGAGTAATAAGAAATAACTAGTTATTAATATATTGCATTGCATGAAGAATATAAATTGAATATTTTTAATTATAACTTTTCAATTTATAAATATTTAATTTAGATTAATTTATTTATTTTTGAAAATATTTTCATTTATTGTTTAAAAATATTTAATTACTTTTTATATTAAAAAGTTAATTAATGTAAATATAATTATAACATTCTAAGGTACAAAAAAAAATCTTATACATAACCCTCCAAAAAAAAAGACTTATACATAAAATTCAAAAGTTATTTGGTTAAATTTTATTTTTTGTATAGTTTTAGTTTTATATAAATAAATTAAATAAAAAGTTTCTATTTTGTTTTAATATTTGTAAGTTACTAATTCTTTTAAATGTACAAAACCTTTAAAATTGTTAGGTTTTATTTTTTAAAAATAATATTTAACTCAAAATTAATCATATTTTGCTAGCTTTTGCTTAAATTAATTGAGTGTAAAATTTCAGTTTAACAAGTTACCATATATTTTGCTAGCTTTTGCTTAAATTAATTGTGTGTGTGTATATATTATTCTAAAAGAGAGTTTATGGTATAATTAAATTGATGATGTGTTAATTCCTCCATTTAATTTCCCTCCATTTTTCTTGAAAAGTGTGTAGCCAATTATTTCCATCCTTTTGATTGGTTCTACATTGATAGCTAGGATAATGGTTGTGATTTTTTATGTGGTGGGAAAAGCTACGCGTGATGGAGATTGACGTGGAATCATTGTACCATTAAGGAGAATAAATATATAAAATTTTCTTAACTAATTTTATTTTTTGATTGATTTTCTCTGTGATCTTCTGATTCTTCTCAAATATCATTTATAATTGTGTCTTTTCATTGTTCAATTTGGTTATAGAGGTTGCATACAATGGTGGTGCAGTTAGAGAGAAAACACAATATGTGAAATATGTTTCCAAGTTTTAACTTTGATCATTTACTTTTCTTTTTTTTTTTTCCCCTCTTAGTTTTGCTCTTTGCATAGCATTGTGATTGTGATTTTCTATGGAATTTTATGAGCATTGCAAGTATATATGTAGGAACAATATTGATACGACATGCATCTTCTCCTTAACATTTGAATTACCCTTTCCTCCTAATAATGAAGATTTTGTTTTTTTTTTTGTTACCATTTTTCACTATTTTCTTAATCTTAAGTTGATTTTCAATTCAATGATGTCATGATACCACTTTATTCCATGTTGCTCTCAAGGTGAGACTTTTGATGAGGTGAAGTTTATATATATATTGTTCTTTGAATCTGTCTTTTTAAAGAACAATGATTTTGGTTTGCTTAATTAATAATGAGTAATGAGTGATAAAGGTATTTAACCTTGTGAAATGTGAAGCGATGTTGCCATTGTTTTTCATTTAATCAAGGACTTGCTAATGTTGAGGAGGTTGTTGATGGTGAGGATATTGTTGGTGAATTTAACACGTTAAAGTGTCTCTATTACTTTTCTTAAGTTATTTTGAGCACTTTTTCTATTTCTAAAAATTCAAGAACCGAGCTAGTCAGGGTTTCTTCTTGCACAATCAATGCTAGAGTACTGAATTTGTCTAAATTTGTTACTATATCAAATTATTGAATTTTGAGCTAAACTTTTTACAAGGTGTTAAGAACATCTTGAAGTCCAACCCTAAATTTTATAGGATTTTATTTGTTTATTTGATTGGGTAATAAAATCAAGACTTCTAATTATTTGCTAAAACTGAGCAGTTTCTGACCTCCAAAGTTGTAGAATTTTATTAATATAGCTAGAGACTTTATTTTGCTTTGAAATTTTTATAGGGTTAGTTTGGTTCTATTTTGATAAGGTTTAGTAGTTGATTCATAATTTTCTTTAAGACTAAAAACCAGAACAACACACTAAACTGGCTGAAATTATGAAGGAATGACTAGGATTTTGTCTCATTATACTATGTGAGCTTGATGATGATGTTATATACAAGTGAATGTGAACTTGTAAATGCTATTGTATCCATGTCAGTGTGAATTTTGAGATTGAATCTCTTGATAGATGCTCTATGAGCTAGAATTGAGATAATGAGTAATATATGTGCATATATAATTAAGATGCATACAAAATTAAGATGCATATATGATTGTGATGTTTGTATATATGACATGGAGCATGAAAATGTTATGTGCATATAATTGTGAATACTTTTGACAATTGTCTCTACATGAGAAAAAGAATGGTAGTATGTTTTCTTGGCGAGAGAAAGTAATTCCGGTAAGTCGAAAAAAGTAAACATGACTACTCTTGAATTGAGTCAGGAAAAGTAAACCTGGTTAGGAATAGATCTGTGTGAGAGTTGGAGAAAGTAAATCCAATGATCATGTATAGGAATGAAGTTAGTCCTAAAAGCATTCTATTACCCATTTCCACCTAGAGGCAAAGAACCACACAACCTTCAAGATAACCATCCGTGGCACCTACATGGAGAATGGGCTGCCTAAGCTATCTACAGTGGTTCGGGCCCCCGTTGCTGGAGTGAACTGTCTACCATAGAATGACCGGTTCAAGTCACTTGGGGTGAGTATTGAAGAGGTTTCTGAGTGTCTCATTGATTCCCTAAGACACAAACCCAATGATATTATCACTGCTATGCTGAGATCAAGGGTTAGAAAGGTATTCACTGTCGTTTAGTTTACCATTCTCCCTAGGCTAGGCAGTACTGATGTGTTGTTAGGTATAGATTGTATGTTGTTGTTTTGCTTGATGACAAAGAAGAAAGTAAATCGGCCCAAAATGATCATGGATTTCATGCTTAGTGCTATCACTAAGGAGAAAATAAGAATCACCAGGGTCTCATATGGGATGTTGCTAACAAGGGTCTTACAACACATTGGATACTGTTTTGCTGAAGAGTGGTTCAAGTTTCTTACAGTCACATTATTCACGATGATCTCTTTCAAAACAATGAAGAGAACAAAATCTGTGGCTGTTAAGACTAGCTCCAAGAGACAAAGCTCCAAAATCAAGGATGCTAAAACTGAAAAGGCTGCCACTGAAGTAGAAAAGAAGAAAAAGCAAGAAAAAGGGCAGGACAAAGAGGAAACTAATCCTCCTTGAAAGAAGTTTAGAAAGCGTTGAGGAAATAGAGCAAGAATCTGAGAGGACTTTGTCTAAGGAAGCCCCTCCCAGAGCATAACAGAGGAGCAAAAAGTGACAGGATAAGATCAAAAGAGAGCTAAGACTCCTAAGCCTTCTGAATCTTCAGAAATTGAGGCTGAAAGCTCAAAAAGTGAGTTCCACAGGGGAAGACCTAACAAACTTCCAATTTGAAGACAAGACATTAGGCATAAGTACAAGAATATGCCCAAAGGAGTATGTAAGGTAGTTTTAATCCTGAAAGAAATGCTTGATGCCAAGCAAGCTAGGGTTGCTCCAAAACACAACTACTTCTATGAAGAAGATGATGAAGAGGAAGCAGAAAGAGTTCTCAAGGAGCAGAGAATCCTTCAAAAGAAAAGAAAATTGGAGGAAGCCATGAAGACAAAATGGGCTAAGGGGATTTAGGGCTCAAATAGAAAAAGAACTAGGTCTTCAATCCTAGAGCCATTTGTAGTGATTGAAAAGCCATCAATGATGCCTATGACCCAGCAATTCGGGTACACTTCCTTCCTAATCTCTGCTACACCTCCTAGAAGCCAAATACCCTCATAAATTGTACACTCCAGAATCTTTTAGAAAGTATGAGAGCTATATTATTTTAAATGACAACAAAACCAATTTAAAGAAAATATTTGAAGAATGACTAATGTATACCTTGAGTTTCTTGACAAAGCATAACAGGTATTTTCGAATTGCATAACACGGATTTAAATGAGAATAATTTCACTTTATATATGCAAACATATTTTATCTCATGTTAAGAGATTGAGCCTAATAGAAGTGAACATTATATCATGTAAATTACATTTACATGCATCAAGAAATAAAGCAAATCAAATCAAGAACAAGAAACCAAGGCATGGGTCTTCAGAAAGTAACACAAGACATCGGAAAGTATGCTAAGAATGAAGATATGATACAAAACTTGAGTACAATGTGTTACAAAGTCTTTAATCATCATGATCACAATTCTTTCATCATCATAAAGCTTAGATTGAAGATCATAAGATTAAAAAATCATCAAGGAATAACAACCATGCCAAAAGGCTCAATTCATTGTGGAGTGTTGAACGTTATAGGAAAAGGAAGGAAATTTGAATTTCAAATTTCAAATATCGAGTCAAACTCAGTTTCAAAACTGGTATGTCATCTCTTCTGCTTATTTGGTCAACCATCTTAGCTTCTAGAAGGAGGAGTTTAGAAACTATGATCAAAAAGTGAAAAAGTTGTTCTTGAAGGAATATCAGAAACCATTATTATATAATGGTTTCTGCAACCAATGAGACAGACTGTTAACCTACTCTTCTAAACTACTTTTCCAAGACACAAATGGATGATCAATACATGTCACTTGGAGAATTGATCAAAGGCAACGGTCATGAAGGAAGATCGCATAAATAGAGATACTATGCTCAAAAGCTGATGAGAGGATTGAAGACATAAGAGTAGAAACTTTAGAAAAGTCTCTCCACACTTCTTGTGAAGTTCATCATATCATGTAATCAGTTTCCTTGAAGTGTAAAAATATTTCTTTTAGTTCCTAAACGATTTGTATACTCTTCCTTGGAAAAAATATTAGAAAGAAGTCACTCAAGTTATCCCAAGTCTATTTATTATGTATTTATAAGGAAACTTGAGTATAGGTTAGTTTGAGTGGAAACCCAAACACAAAACCTTTGTAACGTTGATCCAATAGTGATCAGTGTGACATAACTTGGAGAAACTAAGGTAAACTACTTGTAATGTGATGGTAGAGGCATTCTACTCATTACGGTTCAGTTTGGAGAAGCTGGCAAGAACTACTTGCAACATGATGGTAGAGGCGTTCTACTCATTACGGTTCAACTTGGAGAGGTTAGGAAGAACTACTTGCAACGTGGCTGTAAGGGTTGTCTACTAGTCATGGTTCAGCTTGGAAAAGCTGTGAAGAACTACTCAGATTGTGGCAATAGGGGTTGTCTACTATTTACTAATTAGAGGTTGGGAAGGTTATTGTAAAAACTATCTAGTTTTCGTTTTTAGGTTGAGAAAGATGTTTAGTGGAATCTCAACGTGTGTTGAGTACTGGATGTAGGCGGGTTTGACCAAACTAGTATAAAAATATTTGTGTCATCTTCGTTTCCTTAATCTCTTTTATTTTAACTGCTCTATTTTATAATTTCATATATGTTGAAAACTCTCTTTTTCTATTTGTTTATTAATGTCATATTTTAGAAATCTATTTTCTGAAGCAATTAATCGTATTTTCGTTGCATTTCAAGCTTAATGCTTGATAGTATATTTTTAAACATTTCATAAATCTATATTTCTACAGCTTAATGCACGATTCAACCCCCTTTTTCGTTTACTTTTACACCTACAGAAACAAGCTCCACCACTGAATCTACCACTGCTCTAGAAATAAGAGCTGATGTTGGAGGTGATAAGGCTCCCAAAGGCACAAATGATGACTCTTTGACCATATTGCAAATGCTGAAGTCCAAGACTAAAGACTTGGAAAAGGAGTCACAGCCTGAGGGAGAAAGTCATGAGGAGATCAATATTTACATGGGTGAGCTTTCTTAAACCCTGGGGCCTATAGTAGAAGAGCTTGTAGAGGAAGCACTTGAACCTCATACTGCTCTTATTCTTATGGTACCTCAACCTCCTCCTTCCATAAAAATAACTTAGTGGAAGAGGAAGAAGACAAAGCTTTAGAAACCAGCTTTCCTCATGTTGAAGACGTTATCACTGATGCTGTTGTTTTTTATCCAATTAAAGGTTCTATTTCTGCCCCTACTCCTAATTTTGTTTTTGTTCCCATTTTTTATTCTGTACCTACCACCCTTATTACTCATACAATAATTTCACCTGTTCCCACATATACTACAATCATCCTCACGACAACCATTACACCAATAGAAAATGCACTACCGTCCACTACAACACTTATTACTTCAAATGCTGAAGACATTGAAGTTGACTCACCAAAGTTAGGGGATGCCATTGCCCTGGACATACCTGAGCCTACACCTAAGGATGCCCTATCAACACTAACCACAATCCATCTTCCATATCAGCCTCCATCTGAGCCTTCAACAAGTCTTCCCGAGGTCTAGCTTCTTTTGCACAATCAAAGGGATATGGCCTTGAGATTGGATAGAGTTGAAGCCTCCAACAAGAAGATATGTGCCGAACTTAATAGACGTAAAGAGCTGCTGATTCAGCTTCTTGAAGAACTAAAAAGGAAGGGCAAATGATGGTGTAACATGGTTTCCAGTATACCCTTTTTTTGTTGATGACAAAAAGGGGAGAAAAAGAGGAAAAAATAAGAAATGAAGAAAATCTTCTATGCGGATAAATTTAGGGGAGTCAAGCTGAGGGGGAGTTTAGAGTCTAAAGGCTTCATCATTCTTTTTGCATAATCAGCATTAACACTCTTTTTTGTTCATTCATTATTTTTTGTTTTGCTCTAAACTTGTTTTCGTTATTACTGCTTTGGTACCCTGAACTATTTCTCTGGTACATATATGATCAATTTATCTTTTTCAGGATGTAAAGTTTTGATATATCTTGCCTGAATACCTTAGTATATATCTTGATGCATGCTTTATAAGATTTGATTGTATGCTCTGATACTTATCTACATCCATCATTTACAGCTTTGATAAATATATACACATTATCTCTAATGCTCTGATATGTATGATTTGTCACACGAACTTGAAGTTTTCTCATATGTAACTAAAGCTCTGATGCACATGCTCTAATACACATGTGATCAACTCGTTTTGAGCTTCAAAATCTTCCCTCATGTGCAAAGCTTATTGTTGCATTTTTTTATGCACTATGATAGCATCATGTTTCAAAAATAATTTGGATAAAGATACGCTGCATATAGATTCAAGATCAAGAATAAATATCACGAGTATTATCCTCTTTATTCAATCTCATCTAAGTTTAGAAAGCTTAGGGTCTATTTGGTTTGAGTTTTCAGTTTTCCAATTTTTCAGAATTTATGAAGGAAAAACTAAAAATTTTGAAAACTACAAATTCCAATTTTTAAAATTTTCAATTTTTCCTTAGCAAATTCAGGAAAACTGAAAATGAAAACTGAAAACTAGAAACTCAAACCAAATAGGCCCTTAAATGTCCAACCTTCTCAAAAATTTTCTCTAACACTTCTCAGAAGCTGCTCTGATTTACTTCAGAAACCTTCTTTGAAATAAAATAGCTCTAATTCCTGTCACTTAAGGTTGTGAAATGTCTTGATTTCATCCATATTACACCTTAAGAATGAGACCTTTTGAAAATCCTATCAAATGTATCTTGAAAGAATATAGGTTTATCTTGATTCTATATCTAGTCATATATTTCTTTCAAAATCTCTTCGAAAGATTTTCTCAAAATTGGTTTGTTATCATCAAAAAGTGGAAAATTGTTAGCTCCAAAACCCTTTGAGAGCATTAGTGCTTAATGTTCTGAGTGATAGCAAAATCAATTTCGTGAAAAATATTTTGAAGAAGGGCTAATCTCTTTTTTGATTTTTTTAAAGCACCAAATATGACTATTCTCGCTAGTATACATGTTCCTAAAATGAGATTATTTTCACAATGAATGTGCAAACATGATTAATCTTATTTAAAGAGACTTATAACTCAAAAAAAGTGAAAATAAATCTTGAAATGAATGTTTCTATGCTCAATGCATGAAAGAAAATTATCAAGAACAAGAAACCAAGGGTCAGATATTCAGAAAGCATGCCACGACTTCAGAAAATAAGATCCAAGTGAAGATTTTAATCCAAATCTGAAGAAAATAGTAGTTACCATCTTCAATCATCATGATCGTGAGTGTTTTCTTTGCAGCAAGCTTTGATTAAAGAATGGAAGATCTAAGGTTTGTCCAGAAACTGACACAACAATTCAAAAAGCATGTTTACTGTAAATGAAGCACTTTATATAAATAGGAGAGAAAATTTGAAATTCAAATTTAAAGTCAAACTTTGTTAGGGACTGATTGTGACATCTCTTTTCAACTTGATCAATTGCTCCAGCTTCTAGAAAAAAAAGTTTAGAAACCTTGTTCAGAAAGAACAAAGTAGTTTCTGAAGGTGGACTCAGAAACCTATATTAGACAATGACTTTTTGCAACTATCAAAAGTTACTCTGACACGCAGAGCTACTCCTCTAGACTTCATTTTTAGGCAAAAATGAGATCAACTCGTGTCACTAGGAAAACAGATCAAGGGCAATAATCATAAATAAAGATCAAGTATAAAAAGAGATGGTATGCTTACAACAAAATGACTTTTGCTCATCACCTTGTGCTGAAATGCTGCAGAAATTTTCTCTCATCTTCTATAAAACTATTACAGCTTGTAATCAGTTTCAACTTTGTAAAAATATTCTTTCTGTGTTCTTATTAGATCATACGTTCTTCTTAAGAAGAATAGTTAGAAAGAAATCATTTAAGTTTTCAACTCTAATATTGTTTTATTCTGAGAAAACTTGAGTTCTTAATAGTTTGAGTGATCCGACCCAAACACATCCTTGTAACTCGATTCGGTAATGATTGTTGTGAGATATCTTGAAGAAGCTAGTCAAAAGCTACTTGAAGGTGATAATAGAGTGAGTTACTGGTCACATTAAATTAACTTGAAGAGGCTAGTAAAAGACTGCTTGGAAGTGACAATAGAGTGAGCTACTGATCAAGTGGAGATAGCTTGAGAATGCTATAGAAAGATTATCTGACTTTTCAAGGTTAAGAAAGGGTTGTTTACTGGAACTCAACAGTTGCTGAGAACTGGATGTAGGTAGATTAGTTGAATTAGTATAAAAACTCTTGTGCATTATCTTTTCTTTCCCTGAACCTCTTTTATATTATGTTTTTATGCTTATAATATTTGCCCTTCTAAAAACGTTCTTTAAGCTTGTTTTTCTTATCTTTGTTTTAGTTCAGAAAATCACCTTTTGACATATACTAACGTTATTTCTATTGGACTTCAAGTTTACACTTGATAGTACCCATTTAAGTTTTTCAGCAACTAAAAAGAAAGAAAAGTCAAAGCACAATTAAACTCCCCTTTTTGTGTACTTTCTAACCTATACTATCCTCCCTAAAATCCAAATCCATTGACTTAGCATCCTCATCAAGCCCTCAATCCCCTAACCAATCCATTGTTGAAGCTCCTCCTTGTTCCTTATTACTGCCAAATCACAAATCTAAGGTAAAGGGGAGTAGAGCCTTATTCAAGTTGCTAGACCCCAAAGACATCATTTGAAGTTTGGTAGGGCTTCTCTTTGAAAAAAAAAGCCTTGTGTTTAATGGTTTGGTTGAGTCCTAGTTGGCGCTTCAGATTGATTTACTATCTTGGAAAGATGAAAAACAAAAAATGAGTATTTTACTTTTTTATGGGTTTTTGGGTTTGTGTTTAATACATTTTGATGATGTATGAGAGGATTTTGAAACTTTCTTTTGTCATATATGCTTTATTTATAGATGGGAATGAAGATTTGATTGAGTTCTTGTGATTTGAGCATATGGGGATAGGATTACATGATGAAAATAGGGTTCTGCAATGAAAAATATAGTTTCAGCCACAGAAGGCCTTATTATAGCAAGAACCCTTGACCCTAAAATACGTGTTTTCTATGCTATTTTCATATTTAATTGACCTTGAATGTGTTTCATGATTTTGAATGCCTAAGCATCATGGTTTCAAATGATTTTGAAGAAGTAATGGGGTTTTAGAATTTCACTATCAAGTTTTGACTATTGGGTGTTTGTTCTTTCGTATAAATGTGAATTTTAAAAGGGAAGAATTGAATTTTGGGTGTGTCTAGCTGAATTATAATAGTTCATGTTGATTTCTTTCCTCCAAATGAGGATGTTAGTTTGAGGAGTTTGAGACTTCACTATTGTGTTTCAACTTTCGAATAATCACTCTCATGTATAGTTAAGAGTCTTGGAAATAGAAAATTAAAGTTTGATTGCATCTAGCATAATTACAAGAGTAGGTGTGCATTTTGGACTAAATGGCTTCTTTTGGGTTTGTGCTAAGTAGAATGTGCTTTTATTTGATTTAGGGCCCATTTGGCACACATAATAGGATAAGAATTGATTGTATAAGATATGATAATAGATATGATGACCTAATAAACTTTTAATACTATACATCATTGTATAAAATATTCTATCTTATATTCTATAATATCATCATTTATTTACAAATAATTCTAATACCTTAAATAAGTATAAAATAAAATAAAATAACAATAATAATAAAATAGGAATTTTATTAATTATTTAAATATAATTTTAAATATTATATTTATGTAAATATTTATTAAATAAAAATTAATTTATGTTTAATGTTATTATTTTTTTCAATATTTTATAATTATTTATTATGTTGATAGATTATATAAATAAAAATAATATTTTATATATTTCATATTTTTAATCATAATTATTTAACTTTAATTTATTAATCCTAAATTTTATATATTACATATTTTTTATTTTTATTTATATATTTTATTTGTTAATAATTTATTATTTTTATATTATATATTATATATTATTTATTTAAAATATTTATTTGCTATTAAATATTTATTATTTTATTTTATTTATTATTTATCAATTATAATTATTTTGTTTATTATTTATCAATTATATTTATTTTTATTTTTATTCTATATAACTAAATTGATATAATATGTTATTTTTATTTATTTATTTATTATAAAATAATTTTATTAAAATTTATTTAAAAACATTTTATTTTAATAAATATTAAAAATGTGGCTTTATACGTTAAAAGCTATCAGGCCAAATCTGACCTCCTATGTTGTATTAAGTTATACAACATTTTGACGTATAAGTGGATTATAACGTATAAGTTTATATAATATGTTGGCTACACCAACAACGTATAATGATATCGTATAGTATTAGTTTTTATTATCATACCTAATATATCATACTAAACACATGCTTATAGTGTTTTTGTGATGATTTGTGAATAATGAATTTAATCATGAAATGTTTATTTGAAATTGGTCCCTTGAACTGTGGCAATTGATTTAGGCTTTGATGCACATGATTTGGATTATGATGCTCTTATGACTGTATTTTGTGCCTTGTTGAAATTTGATGTTATGTGATTGGGGAGTATTCTTGAAGACCGTGACATGGCTCAATTTTTATGCATACATACTTTCTTTCAACACTATGAGAAAATAATATATTATGGATCTCCTCCATTCTCATGCATGTCCTATGTCACTTGTGCCTTCTTGAAACCTTATCATGAGATGCTTTCCTCTTATTGTGATTTAGTTGTATGATTTCATAAATCCTAAAACTTGTGTCACTTTGGACTTTATGCTTTTGAGCTAATTAAATGAATCTGTGCATATGCACTTATTTCATAATTGAAAATCGAAGTAATTACATAAATAATGATAACGTTTAATTTTTTTTTTCTTGTCGTCTTTGTATGAGCCTGCAAGCCAAGATGCTGGTATTCCATGAGTGAAGTTTTTGGAGTTAGCGCATGCATATGAATAATGAATTTGTATCTACAAGAAAGATCAATATAATTTTGGTAAATCTGATGGTAAGTAAGTGATAATTTTCTGAAATAGAATGACACCAAATGTAATTACATCAAGTGAATATAAACCACTTCTAGAGTTAATGTTTATTTAAGTCTTTGCTTTTATATTCTTAAGTTATTTTAGTTATTCACTTTTACAATAAGTCAAATTAATCCATGATATTATAAAATATTATTTAAATTAGTCTCTTAATCCACTTTTATTTAAGATTCTATCAATTAAATAATAATATTTAACGTTAAGTGATACCTTGATGTATCATGTATTATTCAAAGTAGAATAAAATTTAAAATGATTCATTTTGTTGTTTAAAATTACACAAAAAATATCATTTAAATCTTCATCTCATGTCATAAAGTGATTTATTTTATGAAATTTTAGACAATAAAGTGAATCATTTTAAATTTTATTTTATTTTAGATGACATATAGTACATCAAAATATCATTTAATATTATATATTATTATTTAATTGAGAAAACATTAAATAAAAATAAAATAATGAACTAATTTAATTAATATTTTATAATATTAAAAATTAATTTTAATTGATTTTAAAAATTAGGGGCTAAAATAATTATTAAATGATGTTTTCAAGGCTAAGCTGAGCAGAATTAATTTGCCTAATTTGCCCAATGAAGATTAACTCTTACTTCTAAGACTCATTTTAAAAGCAGGGCGTTCATTTTTGTTCGTTTATCAGCTCCCTGTTTGTGACCAACACTGCGCAACTGCTGGCACACTTGAGTGACGAGAATTCGCTAAACATGAAGGCATCTCTTGTTTTCCTATTCTTCTTTCTCGTTTCGGCCTTAGGTATTGTGATTTGCGCTCCTCGTGATTCGTTCAGTTCAATTTTCATTTGTTCTTCGTTGCCTTCGTTCGCGAATCCCGTTCAGATCTCATTTGATTTTGTTTTATTCCCATTTTCAACAGTTCAATCAATACCCGTCATTTATTCTCCTTTTTTTGTTTCTTTTTTCCACTTACCAGTTTTGAATTTCTACCGTTTGTTTTAGTTTATGCAAAGAAATCGGGCGATGTTACAGAGCTGCAGATCGGCGTGAAGGTAATACTTATTTTGCGTGATGGAGACCCGAATTCTCTTTTTTTTAGAATTTTGGTTTCGAATAAATTTGTAGTGTGTGAAAAGGGTTCACAAAAGTCGCTTCTTTGCTTTATTTGTCTTTTTGAGTTGATCTTAAATCCGAATACTTGATGTGTGGGGATAGATTCCAAAGCCAATATTGATAATGACTGCATCACTGCTACAAATGTGGGGAAATTTATTGTCAATTATAGGAGAATGTAATTTCTCCGTTTGATTCGCCTTTAGTTCATTAGAATCATATGAAAGAACTTTCAACCATATGCTGTTCAAATCCCAGGAAAGAAATTGCGATTCTTGTTGGAAGATTGCAATGCATAGCTTTTTCGTGCTTCCTAAAATGTGCATTAGTCTATGGGCGTTGCGCAGTTTGAATGGATCAAACTTTTTAATGGGCTAAATCTTCACATCGTTTTTGGGGTAAAAATTCTCTGATTTTTGAGTAGGGAAAATTTTGAGAAGATTCATCTCCTTGCCACACTTGGTGGTCTTCTCCTACTATCTCATCTTTCAACTTCCAAGTTTCAATTTCAATGACAAAAATTCAGCAATTGTCATCGTTCTGGTCCTTGGCTAGGCATTGGCCAGATTGTTGGAGAGGCTGGAAATGCCATGACACTGTGTGTGCAGGAACACTGCACATCACAGAGGCAGAATATGTATCTGGTGTATTGACCATGTTGGATGCCAAATTTCACGAGGCTTGGGCACAAATGCATTGTCATTGATCTCGTCCTCCTTTGAAGCTTGAAGAATTTTAGAAAAAACATTCATGAATCTAATATCAGAGGATCTGGGATCAAAGCTATGAAGGGATGTGGGGTTTGTTGGGCTTTTTAATGATTTAATCTAATATTCTTGTTTGTGTCCCAAACGTCTTTTACTTTTAAAGTGTAAAGCTCTTTACTCCACTAACATTTATGCCATAAAAAATAAAAAATTAAATGTATACCAAACACGTCCTAAAAGTTAAAACATGAAACAGAAACTTGTTAATGTTTATTTGTCCTACACTCCTAACAAACTATTCATCTTTTTTGGCTTTCATAATGCATTTCATATTGCTGTTTTCCAGCAAATACCAGGAAGGATATTTTGATTTTGTGCTGGGTTCTCCATCCTTCCTCCTTTTTGCTTACTTACTAGCTCTCTTTCTCCTTTGCAGCATAAGCCAGCTTCATGTGACATCCAAGCACACAAAGGAGATAAAGTCAAAGTGCACTATCGGGTTAGCAAATTCTCTTATGTTTCTTTGATGATGATAAGCATAATCATGACCTTAGATCCAAAGCACATACATGTGTTTGTCATTTGGGACAAAACACTGCTTGACATATTATGTAGGATAAAGACGATATAAATAATAAATCAGTGGCCTATATAAGTTGAAAACATCAATAAAAGAGTGCAGTTCGGTAGGTATATGTGCTTATAATGTAATTAAATTATGTTTCAGAATGGATGAACTGTAAACTCTAGGTGAAAACTGTCACAACCCTCTTACTTAATGTAGTTGAAAGATCTGAAATTTGGTCATAGAAGTTGCCATTTTGTTAATGAGGATCCTTTATCATGAAGGTTTCTCTGTCTTTTGGTGCTGACACTCATACTTGGCACATAGTTTATGGTCCTTCATATGTTGTTTTATATTAATGCCTTCCAATATCCTGTTTGAGGACTTTTAAGATGCTCAGAAAGGTAGAATGAGATCGTATTTTACTATTCGTTCAACTGCATGTTCTTTCCACTTTTTGTTGACATGTTTTTTTTTTTTTACCTATTTAGCAAAGGAGTTTGTTGTTTCAATAATACCGACTTTCCCTTAGACACCCAACACCTTTCTCACATAAACATGACCCACCACTTGCTTTTTTCTTCGCTTCCATCTTCTCTCTCCACAATCTTCTCTCCTCTTATTCTAGGTGTCTTGAGTGTCCCATTATTTGGGTGTTAGAATATCTTTTCCCTTAGCAAAGCATATTATTGTGGGAATGTTTGATTCATGTTGATCAGTGAATTGATACTTGAAAAACTGATTTATCTTATATTGAATATAATGCAGTTTTACTTACACTTTTGGTAAAATGTTCTCAAATGGGAACATGCTCATAATCTTTGGTTAATTCCTATCCAAGCATGTACAAACAACAATCTTCATGGGATCTCATGGAAACCCATAAAGTATGAAGGAATTTGAGATTAGACAAAAAGAGTCTTTGGCAAAAAAAGAAAAACAAAATATTGTGTATTGCTTGATGCATAGTATTACTTACCGTTCATTATTGAAACTAACCCTAATAATTAATAGTATATAATAATAATAAAAAAAATCCTAATAACTAAGATGTTTCTCTTGGAATTTACTAGATCACCTTGATTTTGCATTTACTTCCAATTTGCTGTTGATGATGGAATATGTTGGCAACCCTTTTTATAACAATGGTAAGCCTTGATGCAACGGTAAAGTTACTACCTTGTGACCTGGAGGTCACGGCTGCAAATCCTAGAAACAGCCTCTTCACAAAGTGGGGGTAAGGTTGCATACATCTACTCTCCCCAGACCTCACTTGGTGGAAGCCTCATGAATTGGGTTACCAACCCTTTTTTTAAATGTGCAAGATAGTCGCCATGTGGTTAACTTCCTCTCCTGTTTTTCAAATTCAAGCATATGTTTGGTTTTGTCTTTTTGTTTTCATGTTTGGTTACAATGATTTCATTGATAATTACAAAATTGCCACCTTGTTTTTATTCTGAATCTTGATTTCAAAGAGTTGTTTTCACCATTTCCTTCACAAAATTATAAAACAAGGAAGAAAATGAAAGCAATGTGGCATTTTTGTAATTATAATAATGAAACATCAACTTGAAATGAAAACAGAAAGCAAATCAGATGCACCGCATCCTAATGTTGCTATTATGAAGCAATACTATCAACTTTAGCACTTTCTTCTGGGTTCTTCTTAGTTAGGAGTTAATTAAAGGAGTTAGTTAACTACAAATAATGTAGGGATCAATTAGGATACTTTTGTCATTTTTTAGTCACTTTTGGAGACGTTAAGGATCTAGAATTTCTCGAGAGTGAGAGAAACACTTTGTACAAGCTAGGTTGCTTGGCATATTGTCAAGAATTCCTTATTCAATGCACAAACATTTCCCTTCATCTTTGAATTCTTGATATGTGTTTTGATACCTATTTTAACACTGTTATTAAAGCACTAAAGAACTTATGATCTTGGGAGGGGCTTTTATTTGTTGCAAAAAGAATGATGGAGGCAATGGAAGCATTGCCTATGCAAGGCAAAGGAAGACACAGAAAATGAATCAGGGACCATCTTTGGAAGGTGGTCTTGGAAGATTGGGAACACCAGTGTAGAAGGTTGAAGGGCAAGGGAAATCGATTCAAGCAGATTGAGGGCAGCCTTGAGAGGAATGAACAAGTTTGCGGAATGGAGAGCAAGAAGGAGAAGAAAGAATCGTTTCTTGAAGAAGGAGTGGTGGGGAAAATGATTCTTATGTTCAATAGTCGTGATGTAGGTGCTGGGCTATAGCAGGTGTAGGATCATTTTTTTGAGCATCAGACATTGGACGCATCGGTAGGTGAAGGAGGCCCTTAAAGGAAGGCATCTTGACTTGTATTGGTTGTAGAAAGTGCAAAACCTAGATGCATGGTGGGCAGAGTCTGTGATGACCATGAGAGCATTGTGCACCAGCCCATGGCCTATTATGAGAAAGGGAAGATTGCTGGAAGCGAGTTTCTTCTTTTCAAGAGGAGGAAGATCGTGTTGGAAAAGAAGCACATGGTGGCAATGAACCAATGGTCAAGGAGAAATTGGAGGCAGAACAATGTGATCGCCAACGATCCAAGAGTGGTAGCCAACGCGTTGTCTTTAATTGCGGAGACAACAGTGGTGTGATAGGTACCAAGCCATGTATGAGTGAATCTTATGTGTGTATTGAGAACAAATTGAAAATGCAAAATAGCTCAGAGTATTAGAGAGACTTTGAAACTCTCCCAAATGCCAATTCCAATTCCCAGATACCTTCTTGGTAGCTTCCCCTACCCTTACATACCTCCACCTCTTCCCATAACAGAATTAGTAACGCACACCTCGCTCCCACTGACCCTGCCAGCTAGGCAAAAGTTAGTTACAAGTCCCTCCCATCCCACTTTGGCCACATGCCTTGCCCGTGTCACTCTCACTCTTCCTATTCTTTCTAGTGTAACACTTAGCATAAGGTAAAACAATATCATTTGGGTAACATTATTGGGGCAAGGGTAATATTTACATCAATATTTACATTTGAGCCTAACAATACTTCCCCCCTTGGAAAAATCACCTTGTCCTCAAGGTGATGTTCATAGAGGCAAACAATAGTGCTGAAAAATAAAAGGCTTCCTCCTGGGTCCCAAATAATCGCTTCTAGTCTCATAGCCAGTATTTCATGACTTCCCAATCCCAGAAACAATAAGGTGGCGAAACATTTCCCCGGTACCTGGATCTCACATATCAATGCCCATAAGTCCTCAAGTTCCAAGTTATGCAACCACTGGGTGACTGTATCCATTGATGGTATCATCAAGTTTAGAACTACAAAGTATCTAGACATATTGATAAGAGTGACTTGGACAATGATAATGGAGTCATCCCCTTCTTGTTCATAGTCAACAATCACTCTTGTCCTCTTGTTGATGTCATCAGCAACCCCTCCTTGAATTTCTGCTAGTACCCCTGACTCAAGTAGCATAACAGCAACATGTTTACCCAGTTCGTCACACTCGCAGGTCCCTTTTTCTTCTGGAATGCGTCGCTTCTGCTTTGTCTCTGTGCCAGTATGCTGTCCTCCTTGACTTGAAAATGTCTCAGGATTAGCAATGTTCATGAACTTCTTCAGTTGAGTTGCAGCTAAGTGTGCATAGCCTATTTGGGCGATAACAACCAATATGCAACCCTGCCACTTTCTCGAATGTTGATTGCTTCCCTCCAAGATTTCAGGATCAAAACAGCCCATGCTAATGCTAAGTTTGACTCTTCCTGCCAACCTCATCCTCGAATCTTCACTCCTACCATCTTTGGCAAGACCCTTTTCTTCAAATCCAGACATTTTGTTAACGTTTGGAGATTCTACCGTTTCTTCACCCCCAACACCCCTTGGTCTTCGCAAGGGTTGCCCAAGGTCTTTTGAGATGAGCCAAGCTTGTGACAGCAACTTACCTTAAGTCTCCTTATAGCCCAATGTGGTCCTTCCTCATCATTATGCTCGGCCAGAACAATTTCTCGGGACAAGCTTGAACTTTTCTCACACTTGATCTCCTGTTTCCTAATAAGGCTGCTAACCCCAGGCTGTAACTTGAAGCTTTTAACCTCGCCTATACCCCTTACAGAAGTTGCTGGGTTTATTTTTCCCACCATCCCCTTTTTTAGCAATAGCCTTGGTCTAGCATCTATTAAATTGGCCGCAACCTCGATTACTAAATTCTCCTCATCAAGGACAATAACAATGTTTAACAAATTCATTTCTTCAAGGATAATAACAATATTTGAACAAAATGGGCTGATTAGTCCTTGAGACTTAAGTGACTCCTCATAAATTGGTAAACCACAACTCTCAGCAAGCAAAACAAGACCCCCTTTTTTAGTAAGAGCCATTTGTAGTTTAGCAAGACTTACCTCCCATATTTGGGCTTGGCCCTTGGGTCCAGCCTTTGACCCAACTTCTACCATGCCACGTTTGCTTCATTTTTGTTTTGAAGCTCTGTTGATGTAGCACCCTTCTTGTGGGCCTCCTTCCAATTTGAACCCATTCTCTTCTTAATGAGTTGGGCCTGGCCCATTAACTCAAAATACAGATCAGTAAACTCTCTTGCCTTTACTTCCATTTCCGGCTCATTCAGGAATCTTCCACCAAAAGGACATGGTGCTGTCGTCTCCTGCTTCCTTGTCGCCGATCGGTTAGCCCTCAGCAGCGGCTCGCCGTCGGTCACTGCGCAAGAGTCCTGTTTAGGCGGTTTCAGCGATGGGAGTTGGGCCAACAATCTCAAAACCCAAAAATCCTCCACTGTTTCGTGCTCCTCTCCCTTCTTCTTCTCACTCACGTCGCGGCCTATGGCAGTTCGCCTGGCCGTCGTCTCCAGTCGCGCTTTCGCCATCCCCGGTCGCGCTTCCTCCATCATGCTTGGCTTGGGGTCGGGGTCGCGCCTTTCCAGTGATGGAAGCTTGACCGCCATCCTCGAAACTCCTGTAGCTTCCTCATTGGACTCCGCCGCCTCTAGATCTGGTGGTTCCGGTGGCTTTGGCGGCGCGAGTTTGGGCGATTGTTCCTGAGTATAGATCACTTATGCAACTTTGAGATCATCTTCCCTGAGATGCTCGCATGTGGGACTCCATCGTTCATTCTCTTCGACCCGAGCCTTGTCCTTTGAAGCTATTGTCTCTCCTAGAGCTTCAATCATTGATTTGATCTTCCCTTTGCTCTTTTCAATTGTCGTCACTGTGAAATCTGTCATTGGGGTGACATCCTTCAGCTGTTCCTCTTTGTCTGCTACCTCCAGCTCCATTTCTTCCTCAGATTCATGTGCATCTTCACTGTCTCCCTTTTCCTCTCCTTCATGCTGCATGCTTTCAAAGAATACGCGAACATTAGGAGGCCAATCGGCCATGGAGGATCTCCGTCTTCTCCTCCACCACCAATCTTCATTACCTTCCCAAATAGAGAGTAGACGACGCCGATGCTACTGGCCTCTAACTAGCTTTTTAATTTTCTTCAGATTCTGCTCCATCTTCAATGTTTGCTTCATCTTCTTCTCTAATTCCAAGGCAGCAGCAGTTGGCATGGGTGTTGGCACAGGGCTCCTAAGATCGGGAGCTCTGATACCATTTGATAGGTACCATGCCATATATGAGTGAATATTAACAAACTGAAAATGTAAAATAGCTCAGAGTATTAGAGAGACTCTAAAACTCTCCCAAATGCCAATTCCAATTCCCAGATACCCTCTTGGTAGCTCCCCCTACCCTTATATACCTCCACCTCTTCCCATAACAGAATCAGTAACGCACACCTCCCTCCCACTGACCCTGCCAGCTAGGCAAAAGTTAGTTACAAGTCCCTCCCATCCCACTTTGGCCACATGCCTTGCCCGTGTCACTTTCACTCTTCCTATTCTTTCTAGTGTAACACTTAGCATAAGGTAAAATGATATCACTTGGGTAACATTATAGGGGCAGGGGTAATATTTACATCAATATTTACATTTGGGCCTAACATGGTGCCACCGTTATATAGAAGAGGAGGGGAGCAAGGGAAACCATTGGTGGAGACACAGATGCCACAGTGACTGTTGTGGCTGCAACGCAAGCGGAGGTTGTGGTGGAACTGCGACAAGATGAAGCATAGAGGGGAAGAGATGCGGGCAACCACAACAACACAGGTCATGTCCATGATGGGAGTGCAGCCTTCCATGAGAGACAACAGCAATACAAACAACATTGGCCAGTGTCGTGTTGCTCTCCCATCAATCCAAGCGAAGGTGATTAGTGAAGATGACAGGACAACAGTGGAAAGCGGAGTGGTGGTGAAAGGCGGAGCACCGATGGCTGGATGGTAGGCGGCCATGGCATTTTGGTTGCGAGAAGAGTAAGAATATGGGTGAAGGAGATGATGGCAGAAGTAACATGGAAAATAGGTCCAGTCTAGAGGGGTGCTTTCAATCTAGTTGGCTAAAATCAAGTCCAGTTTGCATCTACTAGTTCACAAAGGCTTGATGAGGTTAGGAAGAATGCAAGGGATATTAGGCTTCAGCTAAGGTGAGTTACTACAGTAAGAATAAAGGTTTTAGCAACCTCAATTGTTTTAAGTACGTGCTTAATGGTCCATTATATTTCAAGTGATGGGACCTTGGGGAAAATTACTTGTATTTGTCTAGAAATAATTCTTTGTACTTTCACCTTGGGGACAAGGTTGATCTTGTGGGAGGGACTGATGTTAGGAACCCTTCAATGAGGAGTTAATTAGGGGAGTTAGTTGACTATTAGTCTATTAATAAAGGGGGGTAGGGATTAGTTAGGAGTTTTTTGTCATTTATTGATCACATTTGGGAGAAGCCGAGGCTCTAGAATTCCAGAGTGTGCTCAAGAAACACATTGTACGATTTAGGATTCTTGGCACATTGTCATGGATTCTCAATTCTATTCACATACATTTCCCTTCATCCTTGTCTTCCTGGTACTGGTTCTAACATGATGCTTAATGATCTGCACCTACACTTACATTCAAATCTGGGTATTCACTTGACATTACCCATTGAAATAAATATGGGAAGAAATATATATATATATATAACAAAGGTACATATATAATAAAACAAAGGTACATCTGGAAGTAACCTAAATATATTTTGATGTCATTATATTCTAGTATCCTCTTTTGCTCATATTCAGTTATTTTTATTGGTTAAGACAACTGGGAGGCAGTCTAAGTTACAACTTACATGACTATAGCAATTATCGTTATTTTTAAATCCTGTAATGAGGGATTGTGCATTCTAAATCATTTAACTTGTCATTGCAGGGAAAACTCACTGATGGAACAGTTTTTGATTCTAGCTTTGAAAGGGATAATCCTATTGAATTTGAGCTTGGTACTGGTCAAGTGATCAAAGGTTTGTTGTGCATAAACAACATTGGTGTTGTATTTTTTTAGTATTCTTTCCAGTAGATGCAGTAATCAATTGTAAAACACATTTAATTATGAATGATGTGTTTGTCCTAGTATCCAAGGGCTGTTATATGCAATTTACTGTTTTACCCGCTTTCTTAGTGAAAATGAAAGTTGAGGTGCAAATTCATATACAAGAAAAGGAGAGAAAATATTCAGCACAAAATAAAAAACTTGCGTATGAGGCTACAATAGCTTAGGGTAATCAACTTTGAAAGTTGAACTTATCTAGCTTTTGAATTTATCTTCTGACAATGAAAGTAGCAAATTTGTAACATGTAGAGGAAAGCTGACTTGAGATTTTGTATTAGAAATAAAATATAAATTGTTAGTTGATATCATATTTGGTGAAGCCAAACTTATGAGGTTCTGAGCCACTTTTCTCCTCCAGACAGGGGGGGAGGAGGAGAGGAAGGTCTCTATTTCGTAGAACTGAATTGATAGCTATGATAAGACACCTGTGATAAACTGGGGTTTAAAAAGGAAAAGTATTAGAAATTATTAGTTTTTATTTTTTTAAATTTAACTTGGCATACATCCTTAATTTGGTCCTTCACTTATGTCCAACTGGATCTAGAGTATTTTTTGATATTCAGATGCTTATGTAACTATATAGTTTGTTGTAGGATTAGATTTAGAAGTGTAACGCCTGCAATTTTTGTTTAAATAATATGACTTTATAGTTTATACATAAATCTTCTTTTGATCTTTCTGGTATCTTCTGGCAACATCACATAAGAGTGGAAGAAGATGCAACTGATAATTGCATCATTGTGCAACATTTGGCCTTTAAATCATTACATCCCTATTTCTTTAGAATTTTTATGCTGCTTTATGGTTGATGGAAAATTTCCATTCAAAATAGAGGATTCCATTACAGCTCTTTCCCTTTTTTTATAGGTTGGGACCAAGGATTATTGGGGATGTGTCTTGGTGAGAAGCGGAAGTTGAAAATACCTGCTAGTCTTGGATATGGAGAAAATGGTTCCCCACCCACCATTCCAGGTAATTCACGCCTTTAACTAATGTTCATTGATGGAAATCAGAAAACAGAAGAACAAAAATGGATAAAAACAGTGATTGAATTGGCTCAGAAAGAAATGCAGTACAAGAGAATCAAGGATGTTACTATAGCAGCCTTCTCTCCTATCCTAACCCTTTTGGAAAATAACAAAATGCCTGCCTCACTACCTTTTCCTAGCTGACTTCCTCACACACACACAGCAGACACTTTTTCACTAATTAGTTAGGGCCAATGGGTCCCATATAATCAGCAATCTTTGATTCTCTCTCAACTGCCCCTTCTACCCCTAAACTTCTTTCTTTTGTATACTTGTATCCCTTTGGGGAAGCGGTTTCTAACAAACCCCCCCCCCCCTCTCTCTCTCTCTACCTTCTTCTTTGAACTACCACCCTGTCCTCATGGTAGAATTCTGGGAAGCTAAGTTTGATATCTTCAGCAAGCTCCCAAGAGCTTTCAAAGGATGGCGTGTCTCTCCATTTGATCAGCACCTCCTTGTCACCCTACTGTGATGTTCTGACTACTATTACCACTTCAGGTTGCATCTTCAGCTCTAATTCTTCTCTCAAACCAGCAGGAAGAGGTTGGCTAAGAGTTTGGGGAGTAACACATTTCTTGAACAAAGAAACATGGCCTATTCTTTTTGGACTAGTGACTCTGGGGGCACCTCTAATTTGTAAGCAACTTGACCGATTTTTTCTATCACCTTATAAGAGCCATAAAATCAGGGGTAAGCTTCTGGCTGATTCTTGTGGCCAATGTCTTCAGCCTATATGGCTGCAGCTTCAAATAAACCAGGTCACCAACTTCGAGCTCCACTTTTCTTCTCTTTTTATCAACCTGGCTTTTCATATGGGTCAGAGCTCTAGAGAGGTGCCATTTTAGATAATCTAAGACAGCATCCCTCTCTGCAAGTAAGGCATTAACTTCTTCCACTGTAGAAGAGTGCATTTCTCCCTTCAAAAGCACAGGAGGGTCTCTCCCATAGAGAGCATGAAATGGGGTAGTGTTGGTGTATATGCTATAAGTTGTATTGATCCATAACTCAGCCCAACACAACCATTTTACCCACTGCCTTGGCTTGGAGCCTGAAAAACACCGCAAGTTGGTTTCTAAGCATTTGTTAACCATTTTGGTCTGGCCATCTGTTTGTGGATGGTAAGCTGAACAGTATTTCAGCTAAGTCCCTGCTGATTAGAATAATTCATACCAAAAATTGCTCATGAACTCTGATCTCTGTCAATAATGGTGGAGGAGGGAAATCCATGGAAGCGAACTACCTCCTTGATAAACAAAACAGCCACACCTTTTGTCAATTCTTGGGGTTTCGGAAGGCCTCCTATGAAATCCATTGTAATTCTTCCAATACCTAGGATGGAATGGGCAGGGGTTGCAACAAGCCAGCAGGGGAGAGAGCTTTATACTTGTTCCTATTGCACGTGTTGCAAGCCCGAATATACTACTGAATAGTGGTTTCATACCCTCCCACCATAGCAAACCCATGATCCGTTTTTAGGTCTTGTAAAATCCGGAGTGACCCCTATTGCTGGATCATGAAATTCTTTTAGGATAAGGGGGATTCTTGGTGAGTTTTTTTTGGAATCACTAGCCACTCTTTGAAATAAAGCTTCCTTCTTTTAATTTCATTACCTTGCTGGGAACTATCTCCTCTCAATAAACCCTGTAGCACTTCCAGTACCTTGCTATCTTGTTGAACTTCCTCCTCTAACCCTTTCGAAGGTTACAGCTGAAATGGCACCAAAGTAGTGTCTCCTTGAAAGAGCATAAGCTACACAGTTCTCTCCCAGCCTTGTACCTAATTTCGAAATCAAACCCCTTGAGCTTGGCAACCCACTTCTATTGCTCTTCTCCCATCATCCTTTGCTCCATCAGAAGCTTTAAGCTCTTTTGATTAGTGTGGACTATGGATTTCCTCCCTAACAAATAATGTCTCCACTTCTGCCCAGCCAACACAATGGCCATTAACTCTCTCTCATAAACAGACCTTTGGTGAGCTTCTCAGATAAGGTGCGAGTCTAATTTGCCACTTGTTTGCCCTCTTGCATCAAAACAACACCTAACTTGTTACAATTACAAATTCTTTTTCAAAACTGGGGACAACAAGCATGGGCAGGGAGGTCATAGCTCTCTCCAGCTTTTCAAAAGCTAATTGAGCCTCCAAACCCCAACGAAACCCATCCTTTTTCAAGAGTTGAGTTAGTGGCCATGTGGTCTTCCCATAATCTTTCACAAATTTTCTGTAATAGCCCGTCAAACCAAGAAAACCCCTCAACCCTTCAAGTTCCCTTGTGTGCGCGCTCGCGGGGTAGGGGAATGAAATCACAGCTTCAATCTTCATAGGAGCGGCTGCCACTCCTTTGCTGGTGACCTAAATACTCAATTTTGGATTGCACAAAACTGCACTTTATATTGATAGAAAGCTTGTTTTCCTTCAACAGATCTAGTACTCTCCTAACATGCTCCAAATGCTCTTCCATAGATTTGCTGAATATTAGAATATCATCAAAAAACACCAATAGAAACCTCCTCAAATAAGGTTTGAGTACTTGATTCATCAAAGCTTGGAACGTAGAAGGGGCATTGGACAAACCAAATGGCACTACTAGAAACTCATAGTGCCCTTCATTCATTCTAAAGGCTGTCTTTTCAACATCTTCCTCCCTCATTCTTATTTGATGGTACCTGGATTTTAAATCCAATTTGGAAAAGATTTCAGCCCTCCCAGCTCATCTATGATTGGGATGGGGAATTTATTGGGTACAGTAATCTTGTTTAGCATCCTATAATTAACATAGAACCTCCATCCCCCATCTTTCTTTTTAACTAACAAAACCGGGCTTGAATAAGGGCTAACACTTAATCTCAGCCTGCAACATTTCACTCACAATCTTTTCAATTTCATTCTTCTGGAAGTAAGGGTACTTGTAGGGTCTAACATGAGGAATTGGGGCTCCCTCCTTGAGAATAATGGTGTGATTGCACTCTCTAGGTGGTGGCAAACCTCTTCAAACTCTTCCAACAGAATTTCTCAGGTAGCTCTTGATCTTGGTCCTCCCCCTCAGCTTGCTCATAGGGGGAGACAAAGTAACCCTCTCCATCATCCTTAAGTGCTTTCAAAGTGGTCTTCTAGGAGGCCCTTGCTTAGACAAAGCTGGATTGCCTTGGATTTTTTTTTCTCCATTTTCCTTCCACTTTATGAATAATTTCTGAAAGTTCATAGCAATGGTCCCCAAACACTCAAGCCACTCCATGCCCAGAACAACATCAACTCCCCCTAATGTCAAGAGATAGAATGGTTGCCCAATGCTTACTCCCTGTACCTCCAAGAGTGCCCCTTTGTAGATTCCCCGACTCTAAGGTTTTGACCCGTGCCGACCACCACTACGTATTCATGGGTATCTTCAACTTCCAGATCAAGCTCCTGGACCAAATCCTTTGATAGGGAATTCCTAGTGGCCCCACAATCAATGAGAATGGTTACCTTAGTACCTTTCAATTCTCTACGAACCTTGAAGGACTTTTGAGTTGTAAACCCACACATGCTTCTCAGAGATATCTGGAGTGTTTTCAGCTCTAATCTAGCATCCCTTCGTCTTCAACTTTCTCACGCGCCTCTGAGGTTTCTCCATTGTATTCTTCAACCAAAAGTAGGCAATAATACTTCATCTTGCAAACATGGCTGTGGCCCTGTCGTTCTCCACATTTGAAACAGAGCCCTCAACAACTCCGCTCTTGAGCCTCCGCTTGAGAAAGATGCCGTCAACCATTTCCTTTCTCACCGGTAAATACTTCTTTCTTCGGGCCGCTATTCTCCATTGGAACCTTATTGGGCCAATTTTGGGGTATGGGAAGCCCAACATTGTATAGGGTTAGTCCCTTGCTAGATCCCACCCCTTTCTCAAATAGGCTCACACCTCCCCCTCTCCATTCACGATTCCTTTCTTCTAATAATAGGGCCTTGTCTTTGATCTCATCCAAGCTCCTTAATTTAGCCCCAATCTCCTTGTGGAGCCCATTAATAAACATTCCAATAAGTACCTCTTGGTCTAATGACTTCATGGGCCTAGAAATTTTCTCAAAATTCTCAATATAGTCCATCACTGACCTAGATTACTTGATCCTGAGCAGGGGCCCATACGAGTCCATTAGCCCTTGGTTGGAAACTATGAAGGACAGCATTCCTAAACTGACGCCACGACAACATTGGAATTTGGTCTTTTGATGTCTGAAACCAATCGAGGGCCTTGTCTTCCAATGCCAGAACCATGACATACATTTTTTCCTCCCCCTGAATTTCACTGACCGTGAAATATCATTTAATCTTCACCAACCACTCGAGTGGGTCTTCTCTGGCAAGCATGGGGAGCTCCATTTTCTTGTCATGGTTGCATCCGAATCTTGTTGACTATGAAATATCATTTAATCTTCACCAACCACTCGAGTGGGTCTTCTCCGGCGATCAGGGGGAGCTCCATGTTCTTGTCATGGTTGCATCCGCCTGGTGGAGGGCTTTTCCGTGGCAAGTTGGGTGGTCAACTTCACCAAAAGATTCCATCTCGGTGGTGCGATGACCTACCATGGGAATGGGGGGAGTTGCTTCCTTCTTGGTTTCTAGACTTTGAAGGCCTCGTCTCATTGTTAGAGGAGGATAAGTACCTCGGGAACCCCCTTTCCAACAGTTAGCAGAATCCACGCGATGATGGTTCCTCCTCGGTGGCGGCCTCGCACGAGACCAGCCACGTTGGTGCGCCCTCATGTTCTGCATCATCTGCTCTAGCGTCTTCTCAATGTTCTCGAATTTGCTTTCACCTTGCAGCTTCTACTCAAGTTGGCTCCACACTCTAGGAAAGTGCTTTGATACCAAATGATAGAAACCAGAAAACAGAAGAACAAAAATGGATAAAAACAGTGATTGAATTGGCTCAGAAAGAAACGTAGTACAAGAGAATCAAGGATGGCACTATAGCAGCCTTCTCTCCTATGCTAAGCCTTCTGGAAAATAACGAAATGCCTGCCTCACTACACACACTATCCTACAATTATTCCCTTTTCCTAGCTGAATTCCTCACTCACCCCCCAGTGCTAAACCCTGCCAGCACACACACGCACAACAGACATCTTGTCACAAATTGGTTAGAGCCAAGGGGTCCCATACAGTCAGCAATCTTTGATTCTCTCTCTGAATTACTCCTTATACCCCTAAACTTCTTTCTTTTGTATACTTGTTTTCCTTTGGGGTAGTAGTTTCTAGCAATCATCAACCAAATCCTTGTGGCTAATAAAATTAATATTTCCAAATGGACAGCGATTTCTTTTATGGTTGAAAAAAAAAAGGAAAAAAAAAAAAGAAAAAAGTGATGAGTGATTAAATTGTTTGCTTTCCTGAATCATAGCTTTTAGCATAAATGAATTGCATTGCAGTTTTTATCCTGCATTTGGATAGTTTCTAAATTCTAACTGCTTTATATGCCATTATATGACCAGATTAAAAGCTTAGAGGAAAAGTGTCACCTTTTGTTCTGTCTTAAGTTAAACATATAGTGCTTCGGAATATTAGATACTCACGATATCATACACACGTTCTCCCATTTATCTAATAAATGAAAACCAATTTGAAGGCTGCACTAACTGAGATATTGACTTTTCTTTTTCGTGTGAAACCATTTGAAGCATCCTTTGAATTAGTAATTTCAGTAAAACAAAAGCAGAACCTTTAAGATGATTTTGACATGCAATGTGATTTTGGGTTTCACTTTTTTGTCCCTTTTCTCTTTGTATGTATATGGTTCATAAGACTTGCTCTATTACTGTTTTGTGATTTACCACTGAGGTTCTTTCCTTTTTTTTTTTTTAATGCAATTTAATTTTCTGCCATGACCACACATACACACACACATAAACTTTGATGAACATTGTGCCTCCCACTTTCTTATCAGTTCTGTAATCTCCGAATTCATTTTCAAAGTTGGTATTTCAAATTATTATCTTGATTATTGGAACATGATGTAGCGCACCTTTTCCATGTAGCACACCTCCTAAAAAATCCCAAAAAATACTTTTCATTTGGAGTATCTGCATTTGTAAACCTTGAACTAATAGCGTCTCGCATAGCCTGCTGGTTGATTAGTGGATAGTGTGCATCCGTTTGTTAGTTCTACAAATTTTTGCTCTGTGCTAGAGAAACTTGAAATATAACTAAAGAAGGAATTTGTTGAAGCCTCACCCCCAATTTTAGAAAGAACCACCTCGATAATACTATTAGTAGAAAAGAAGAAATGATTGTTTTAGCTATCAGTTAGGCTATAGGCTTCAACTTGCTTGGAAGGTTCAGAGCAGGGTTTATAATTTTTGTTTGCTGACTTTACGGAATCCGTAAAGACTATATAGCTTTTAGCTTTCTGGTTTTTCTCCTTACAACACCAAGCATTGACGTGCAGCACTTTAACAATCGATTTTATTTGGTAAACAATAAAACGAATAATGGCTCTTCATTTTATATTTTGTTTTTATTTGTATTTATTTATCCAAGGGGAGGGGGTGCTATAGGAAGCTCATATAAAACCGACTTTCTTTGCCTTTATAATATTAATTGAATCATTGATCACATGTAAAATTTATGGACCACTTTATTATAAGTGCCTAATCCTAGACGTAGACATTATGTCCTGGAGATATCATTTATGTTTGTATTTGCCGTGGATCTCTTAATCATAACTAACCTAAAGATCACTCGATTCAATAATTTCATTTTTGTTACATGATTTCTGTTGTATATCACGCTAGTAACATAAAAATTCAAAGCATTACGTTATGAATAATTAGCTAATAGAAATTTCTGAAAAAGCACTTGGGTAAATAATGTCAAACTGGTTCCATTATCTTCTCACCTTGTGTTGCTTATATGTGTCCGTACATGTAGCCAACTACTTATAATTATAATTAATATATATTGATATATGACTTTATACGTCCATACATACAGGTGGTGCGACGCTTATATTTGACACTGAGCTTGTGGGGGTGAATGGCAAAACTTTTAGTGAAGAAAAGCCTGCGTCCGAGCTCTAGACAAACTCCCAGGAAAATGAAAAATCTGACTTTTAGCAGTCCTATTTAGTTTTTTCTTTTCAAGGTGGCAATCAGGTGGCGTATGGGCTGGCTTGTATGCACATTAAATCCACCTCTCTTGTCCAGTCAAAGACAAGCCGTTTAGATAAACAGATATTTCCTGTACGCTTTATTTTTTGTTCCTGAACGGTGCTTTCTTCATCAAGGTTTCAGTATCTTAATTCAAAGGATGTTTGGGATATTTTGTTTGAATACCCAATTATTTGAAGTTCACATCAATCTTATTGTTTCCTAGCTATTTCGGTAGGGTCTTAAAATTTATATACATAGTTTTAAAACTCTGTTCGGTGATCGACTCGGTCAAGGTACTAGATGAGTGGTCACTGGTTCAACCATTGTGTTACTTGTTGAAGCTGATATAATTAAATAAAAAGGCTGGCATATTGTACGAAACTCACACACACACACTGTCTTTTTCTTATGCAAGTATGATGCGCACGCCCGTGCACTAAAAATTTAGATTGAGTATGACGTGTGCACGCAATGGTGTGCGCGTGCACACACATTGTCTTTTCCTTATGCGATAAAAAATTTAGATTGAGTATGGTGTGCGTGCGCGCGCACACACATTGTCTTTTCCTTATGCGATAAAAAATTTAGATTGAAAGTATGACGCGCGCGCGCGCACGAACAACACACAAAAATTTAGATCGGTTCACATCGATTCTCTTGCACATCCATTTTGTTGTGGCACTCAAATTGGTTAACTGGCCAGTTTATCAGTTCATCGATCAAACCTCGGGTCCGATCCTAGTTTTATAACGTTGTTTATATATTAACAGAGCTAAGCAGCTTGGATTTTTGGGTGTACAAATGATGGGACTTAAGGGTGCGTTTGGATTGGTTTTTTAAAAAAGTAATTTTTTTACTTAACTATTTTTTTAGTAGAGCTTTTATTTTTAGGAAAAATATATTTTATATTTGAATAGACAATATGATAAGTATTTTTAATTATGAAAAGTACTTATAAATGTTTGGATAAAAAAGAACGAAAGCCTTTTTCTTAATCAAATTATGTGAAAGGGCAAGAATAAAGTTCAATAATAATAAAAACACTAATGATGCAATCGGTGTGGTAATTGGTCCCATTTGGCTTTTCTCAACACACTGGGTAAGAAAAAACTTCTGTAAACTCATTCCATTTGGCCTTTTTTGGTATTGATATTTTAATTTGAGTTTCTTGTGTTGTTTTTCTAAGAATTAGCTTTGAAGGTTTCCAATCCAAAAATGACAATTTCAAAAAAAATTATGTAAATACGATGAATAATCACGAGAAAAAAAAATGAGACATGACTAATCCTACTTGTGGAATTATAATACATAAGAGCGTGTTTGGTTTACCTATCTTCATGTTCATTTTCTTTGAAAATGAAAATATTACATGACAATATGTTTGGTTTCAGTATTAGGAAATATTTTCACTAAAAATATTTTCTAAAAAGTACAGGTAACTGAAAAAGCCAAATCACCTTTTCAGTATTTTTAGTTATGAGTTTGAAAACATTTTTTGTTGAAAACATGGTGGCATAATTGTTAATATTGACATCTAGTTTAACGTCCTTTACTAGATTCCCATCCCAAAGAAAAACTCTACTAATTTCTTTTGTTTTTTCAGGGATGCCTCACCATTCTATAACTCTCTCTCTCTCTCTCTATCAATACTCTGTCTCAAATGGATGTGTATAGCTTATTGTGATGTCATGGTAGCCTGTGGGGGCAATCAGCATTTATCATTTATTTTATTATGACTATAGTTTATTTAAAATACAAATGTGGTTTATTTTATGCAAGTATTAACTCTATAAAAAATTTACAGCCTTTTTAGAGTTCAATTTTAATACAATGACTCTTGCCCATCGTTTGAAAAGTTAACTGTATATCATGGTAGATGTGACAATGTATGTAATTTCTATTATTTATTATGAAATATAATTTTATTATTTTAAATTTGATTTTGAAATCACATCTTGGAAGCAGACAAACCAAAAATGTTTTTATTGTTTCCACTTTTTTGAAAACAAATTCTATTTTTACAAACGAAATACATTTCTTAAATTTTGAAAATCTGAAAATGAAAATTATTTCCAAAAATAAAAATAAAAATAAGAAATATTTTCACAAATCAAACATACCCTAAGCTATTGATATCCATCAATAAAACATAGTAATATGCCACAAAAAGAAAAAACCAAATGCATACTCTTGTGGTAGAAATAACAATGAGGCTCAATTATGTTAGGTGGTGTTATTGAACCAAATAAGATAACAGAGTCCCAAAGCAATGGGTACTCATATGAGAGTTTTGGATGTAATAGTGAGAGTGAGAGGGAGGTCTTTTTAACGATTTGACAAGCTTATAAAGTTGGAATTATAAATAATTATAGTAAGGGATAGTCTTGGAAGGTAATTTTACTAAAAATTACTTCTATATTTTTCTAGCAGAAAAGAACTCAGTCCTTCATAGTAAACTTTGATATAATTACTCCATTAGTCTCTCTTTTAATCTCTGATGTAATTCTAGCAAGTACACTAAATGGTGTAGGTAATAAAGTAATTAGTAGAGTAGCATTCCCAAAAGGATAGGATCAAGTACCAAAATTGACTAATGTAAATGCAATTTGGACTTTGGAAAAGACATTTATACACACAATTAGTCATATTTCTCAAATGATCCATTCAAACCTTGATTTGCTATCATTCAAAATCAAGCTATAGAAGAGCATTTTCAAAGGTTCTAGAGCTTAAAATCTCCACCTTTTTTATGATGACAAATCAATATTTGAAAAACTTTCATCAAGAAAGGAATAAAATAATCATAGAGCATAAGAGTGTTTAATATTCAGTGAGTTACACATATCATAAAATTTCTCTCAAAGACTTTTGTATTGAGAAACTTTTCTTAAAAACAATAGGTATTGCGTTTCTCAATAGAATATGAACACTTAGATCACAAACATATGAATCTTTAATTAAGATAAACAGAGACAACATAAGCAAATGTGAATATAATGATCATATGACTTAAACACAACATACAGAAAAATATAACAAGAAAAAGTTCAATGCATAAAAGAAATAACATAACAGAACATAAATTTGATGTGCATCATCCATGGAATGTATGCATAAAAAGATCTCTCCTTAAGCATGAGCCTTTTTCTTTAGAAACATAAGTATAAAACTTTTCAACACTTTTTTTCTTCGTTTTTTTTTTGTCATAATCATCAAAGGGTTATCTGAAGTTGGAGAACATCATGGAAGCCTCCTCCAAATATCTCTCAAAAGCCAAATCATTTGCAACATGAGTTCCACATGCCTTCTTGCTTAAGCCTCATGGCAAGTATTTGCATTGTCTAGGCAATCCAACCTTTGAGAAATGTCCCTTTGATTTGCTAGGAGTACATTCATCTCCACAGAAGTGATTGAGTGCACTTCTGGTAGGGATGAAGGTTGAGTATAATGAGCATGATTGTAACACCCCCTTAATCATAGTATTTCACCTAGGTTATAACACCGTAACTAAGAGTGTGGTACTACATATCATGTTCATATGCCATGTAATAATCGACTTGTTTATTTATAAGCTCTTATTTAAGTAAATTACTTCTTGTTCATATTCACTTAGTATGAAGTCTGTGCTTAGTAACATACAGTTGAAACCTTATGAATAGAGAGAAAATAATGTATAAACGAGTTTTATTAGATTTTTTTAAAGTACTAAAAATATCAATACGTTACATAATATACAATCATCCACTAGTTTTGGGGCATATATCAAATAGTCCTTGTAGGGACTGTCCAAAACACATTAAAATACATCAACGTACAAAACATAATCCTACTTTAAAGTAAAACTAACATAGTGTGGTTAGTCAGCAGTTCCTATGTGTCATTGAGCTCTCTAGCGAATGCCATTTGCCGAATCTAAGGTAGACATGGAATACACATAGAGATGAGAATTCTAAAGTTCTCAGTAGGGTACTCCCATACATACACATACGTCATCATTATTTACCCTAGTTGCTTCGATTTATTCATAAAATATTGCATGCAAATAGAATGAACAATAATAATCAGTTTATCTTTTAAGAAAATCTTTACTCAAAGTAGGCTCATCTTATTCAGTCATAATCATTTAGAGTATATAATGTTAAGTTGAAACATAACCATCCTGATCTTAATGAAGTAATAGACTTACTTACTTATAACATAGCATAAGGGACTACTTAGGACAATTGCTACTTTAATTGTTGTGGCCCTCGACTTATGGTGGCTTATTCCACTCCTAGGTAATAGATTGCTTTTTAGGACTGAGCTCATTCTTATATATGATTATTATGTTTACTTTCTCCAATTCTCAATAGACCTATTCCTAATCCAATTTACTTTCCCCAACTTGATTCAAGGGTAGTTAGGTTTATTTTCTTTGACATATCGAATTTACTTTCTTCGATGTAAGAAAATGTAATTTCATACATTTTCACATATAAAGGTAATTTTCAGAAGTATTCACAATCTTTTGCACATAACATTATCAATAGATTCACATAGTATAATGAGATCAAATCATAGTCATTCCATCATATTTTCAGCTAGTTTAGTATGCTGTCCTGATTTTCAGTCTAATAGAAAATTATCGATCAGCTACTAAACCTCATGAAAATGGAGAAAAATAAATTTTCAAACTTAGTCCAATGTGTCTATGAGACCCTGTAAAAATTTTAAAACAAAGCAAAGTCTCTAGTTATATTAACAAAATTCCACAAATTTGGAGGTCAAAAACTAATTTTCAGCCAATAGTCAGAATTCCTAATTTTATTACCCTAGCAAATGAATATATAAAATCCTAAAAATATTCAGGGTTAGACTTCGAGATGTCCTCAACACCATATAAAATTTTAAAGTCAAATTTCAAGCATTTGATGTAGGAACAAAATTTGACAAATTCAGTGCTTCAGAATTGACTATTCAGGTAGAAACCTAGACTAGCTCGGTTCTTAAATTTTTAAAAATAACAAAAGTGCTCAAAATGACTCAAGAAAAATACTGGAGACACCTTAACATGTAAGCTTCATCACTAAAAATTTTAGCTCAAAATAAGGTCTCTAACTAGGTCAAAAAATCAAATATTTTCACCTGCTTACTTAAACCCATGAATTCTAGTAACCTAATTCACAACATATTTTTGATAAAAAGGATTTTTTAACATCATCCAATCACTCCACCTAATTAGACACATCAATATCTATGTATTATCAACAATATAATGACAAATTTTAGGCCAAAACAATCAGAAAATTTCAGAGCAAATTTTGAAAGAAAAAGGCCAAAGAAATCCTTACTTATCAATTGAAGACCTTTGAGCTTGTCTTGGCTTTTTCAAGAGCTTGTTCACCCAATTTTCTGCTCAAATCAATGAAAACCTCCTCCTAGGAAGCCAATACAACATCTATCTTTTAATGGTGAAGTGAGATGAAAATCCTTTGTTGGAGTGGTATGTGAAGATTTGAAGAGATATATTAGGTTTTGGGTTTAAATCCTTGATCTTCGATATTGTAGGATGGAGTTTTAAGTTTTCTTTGAGGCTTTGAGCAAAAAGAAGATGAAAAGGCTGAAAATGGGGGAGGCTGGCGTTCTTAAGATAAAGAAATGGTAAATTTTGATTTTATTCATTTGAAGATAATGTACACATAAATTATGAAAATATTTTCCTTAAAGATAAATGGTGAATTTTTGTAATGTTCTTATTGGCTATTTGTAAAGGCAATGATGTGGCTTCTCCTAAACCACACACTTGTCACATTAGGTGTCCAACATACACTGCAAGTTTCATATGATGTAAGAAACCACACGTCATAATGTAATCGAATAGGTAATATATCGTGCTTGTAAAACAGATATTACCCAAAATTAATTTTGGGTCTAAAATTTTCATTTCTAATCCTTTCTAACCCTAATCCTATGTTTTCTCAGTCTCGGGTTTCTCCTACTCTCGATCCCAATTATAGGGTTTTGGTGGTCTTGACAGGCCTGCGGGGTTCGCATTGTCACTATTTACTTTTTTTTTTCACTAAGCCGTTCTTTTCAAGACTAATTTTATCCAATTCATAAAATTCTGACTAATAAAGTTCAAATAAAACTTTTGAAATAAATTTTGAGGGTGTTACAATCAAAATTCTAACTAATAAAGTTCAAATAAAACTTTTGAAACAAATAGTTCACACAATCAAACAAACAATGCACACACAACCAATCAAAAGTTAACAATCAAGTCATATAACGTAGTAAAAATGCTCCTACGTTGGATTAGATCTTCGAGTAGTGACGTCGTTTCAGTACTTAAGGTGAAGACCTTACTTTGGTGTTGGGGCTTTGCAGTTGGTTTTGGATACTTATTGGGACACTCCCAAATCTTATGCCCTGGTATTCCGCAATGATAGCATACATATTGTCCAGCCAAGCATGTCTTACTCTTGTGATCCTTCCTGCATCTTGGGTAGTTTCGTCCCATCATTGTCTGCTATTGCCATTTATCCTCATGTGGACTTAGTTGGAACCGCTTCTTTAAGGGCGGGGCATCCTTGTAGTCTTAGTCTTCAAATGGCAGTCTTCTGTTAGAATTATCCTTAGTGGACTTGCAATCACTAGCTTCCTATTATATCCTTCCATCAATCAGCATTTGTCCACCAAAGCCGTATAGTCCCTAATTTCTAAAAGTCCAACAGTAGCTTCTATATCCTCCAGTAATCTACCTTCGTACTTGATACATTTCCAAGTCTCATCGGGGTCCCATTGGTAGATAATAGAATACTTACATAACTCCTCAAACTTCGCAGTAGACTCAGCCACACTCATATTCCCTTGCTTAAGCCCCATGAACTCTAGCTTTTTTGTTTTTGTCACTAAAGTAGGAAAATGTTCATGATAAAAGGCTTCTTTAAAAATATCCTAAGTGATTTTAGCCTGAGAAGCCTCAAGCAACCTCCTAGTTTCATTGCACCAAAACTCAGCATTAGCCTCCGACATATAGGTAGCGAAGGCCACCTTCTAATTTTTGTACATGCCAGCACTGAGAAAATCTTATCTATTGCCTTCCTAAAAGCTCCTCTAAAAGGCACCGGGTTGGCTTTCCAAAACTCAGCAAATTTTTGGTGCTCAATGTTCATATTTACTCCTCCTCGGTTTCCTACTGGACTTCTTTCAGCGTTTCAATCCAATCTCTCCATCATCCAATTGGCTACTTCAACTTGTTCTCTCATAGTAGCAGCCATTTCGCGGAAAGTGTCCATCATTCCTATTTCATTCTCATTCGTATCGCTTGTAACACCCTCCTAAGTGCAACATCATCCTTAAGCCATGATATTAGACTTATGAGTTGTTACTTATAAATTAGCGGACCTTTCTTAAATATCAATAGCAAGCTCGATTGGTTCGTATCATAACTAATTTGTAATTCGATTAAAATATATAACAAAGAAACAAAACATTTATTGAATAAAAAGTCAAGTACAAGAGGAAGCTTTTCTATGAGCTTTAAATACATATTTATCTCACCTAAACATTTATACAACAGAAACTACTAGGGATCTTCAGTCATCAAGCTACCTTGTTACATGCATTTCTAGCCCGAGAAACTTCTTTATTCTCTTGATACTATCTGGAAACGACATAGGAACACACAACATAGGGGTGAGAATTGTAAAATTCTTAGTAGGTCATTTCCCTAATACACAATTATAAATGTTATCGTCGTCATTCCAGTCACTTTGATTTATTAAAAAATATGTGAACATGCATTACATACCAAAGATTAATTTTTTTAAAGTTCAAAATCAATCATCCCAAAGTGGGTTGCTTTTAACATTCAATCATTTAAAACATATACATCATAGGGCTCATGATCATAGTACATAATGCTAAACAAGATAATTTGATATGATATGAATATGCATATGCTAAATGCAATGAAATTATCTTAGAGTACCCTTGACATATCAAAGGGGTTCCAGTTTTACTTTTGGCCATAGAACTCTATTCAGTGCATTTTTCTCTTTTCATTGATATAGGAAAGACTTAGTTCATACCAAATGGTATCTATAGTGGATAACCCCACACATGGAAAATACACTGCTTATCAGGACTGAGCTCACTCCTATATGTGATCATTGAACTTCATTTTTTCCTCTTTGAATCACACACAGATTTGTTCATAGCTGATACGTTTACCGACTAATAATATCTCTAGGGAAGTTCCTCTTTGTACCTTCCCCTCATTCAACATAAGTCTTGTTTCTATTTTGTTGATATGTCAGAACATGTATGCTTGGAGTTCTACATTCTCTTTTACCACATATATGCATCATTTGCTTTTCTTTTTTCCAAATGCATGCATAAAGCACATATAGACATTTATTCATAACATGATTTCAATCATGCCTCATAAACCAATCTTTGATTCCTATAGCATGCATTTATATAGCATAAGTCACATGCTCAAATATTCATATTTAGGTATTCATATCATACTATAACCACAATGCCATTATACAATTAACTCAAGGCATTTGGTACAATTCCAGCATATTGACAGATTTCACCCCTATATGGAAAAATTTAGTTTGCATATTAAACAACCAAATCCATGGCAACAAAAAATTATTCATGACACTTCAATATGTCCCCAAGGTCTTGTAAAAATTTCAAAGGAAAACAATCTTTATAACTATGTTAACAAAATTATACAAATTAGGATTTTAGAAACCCCCTCATTATAATCAACAGCCAGAATTCCCAATTTCATTATTAGATCAAATAAACATTTAAATTCTTACAAAAATTCAGGGTTGGATTTCAACATGTCCTTAACATCCTGTAAAATTTTTAAGTCACAATTCCATCATTTGAAGTAGTAAATTCAATAAGATAAATTCAATTCTTCAGAATTTACTATTTAGGCAGAAACACTATCTTTCTCAGTTTCTGAATTTTTAAACCCAGAAAAAGTGTTTTTAAAAGCTCAGAAAAATTACTAGAGACACCTTCATATGTTACCTTCATCACATAAAAATTTTGCCTTAAAATAACGTCTCTCACTATGTGAATAAAATCATACAAATTAGGCTGTTGGCTTAATCTGAAAATTTCAACAAACTAGGTTAAAACTTGTTTTGCATATTTATATATTATCAATCAATACAACAAAAAAAAAATCAAGTAAATTAGTAACTAAAATGTAGAAAACAGATTTAAAATTGAAAAAGGTTTAAAAACCATACTTTGAAGCCTTAGGGCTTCTAACTCCAAAAGTTCTTTAAAAAATGATTTTTCCTTACTTCAAGCCTTCTAAACAGCACCTAATCACTTTCTTAAATAGTGGAGTATGAGATATCAAAGTGAGAAATAGTGAGAAATTGAAATTCCCATCAGTTAGTTTTGCAGGTGATGATGAGTAGTTGAAGTTTTGTGAAGAGATATTAAGGTTTTAGCAAGTTTAGACTAGACTTTTGGAGGTTTTGAAGCTTGTCAATAGTGGCTTGAAAGAAAGACGATGAAGGTTGTAAATAAGGGTGTCTTGGCCGAAAATGTTTAGGCTTGGAGTGATAAGGTTTGGCAGCTTGGTTTTATCTTGGTTTAATATATCAACTATGTAGTCAAAGGTGAAAAAAAAAAAAAGAAATAAAGAGATGGATGGTTAGGATCGAATCTTGTTAGTCAAGATTAGATCTTAGCCATCTACTTGGTTTTAAATGGATAGACATTATTCAATTCTTAAAGACTAAGCCTTTTATTAGTGTAAAAATTGCATATCAAAATTTTATTGAATGGGTGGAACATTGTACCTGTAACATCCTAATTTTTAACCCAATACTCCTAGAACGTATTTAGGCTAACCATTAGTTTATTACCCTTTAGTTTCATTCTTTCTTTAAAATACTTAGTGGAAAATGCAGATAAATTATTTTTTTTTGAAACATAAGGGCAAAGTAAGAGCCCCGCATATCTTAAACGAGCGTTATAGTAAAGCGTAACATATACAAAAGGAAGTGCAAGATAAGAACATCAAATAACTTCATAGCATTAGACAATCATGTGCACACCAACGATAATATTATATTAATATAATAAACTACCCACCTATGAAAGGCGGGATGAGTTTGATACAACATAAGTGTGAATACAACTGAAAAGAAATATAGAAGAAAGCATAAGGAAAACACTCCTACTGTAGTGCACCTAAACTGGATAACCTCTAGAACAAAAGAAGGCTACCCTAATCTACACGTGGTGTGTGCACTAACGCTTCCCAAGAGCCTCTACTACTGTGGTCTTGGAAAGGGTGGAACATAACCAATCTACTGGCGTAACTCGGCAGGAGTGGGCGTACGGTGTGTCTGAACATGAGCTCCGTAACGGGGGCGCTTGGCTGGCCTTTGGGCCAACCTTGGCTGAGTCACGGTCTCCTCGCTACCCTCTCTCATGAACGGGGGAGTGGGGCCGAGCTCTCATTGTATAGATAGGTAGGTGGGTCCTTTAAGGGATCGGTCTCCGAAAACTGTGAACGGGGCACGTAGTCAGGGAAGTCACATACGGCCAATGCAGTAGTATGTGTCTGGAGGATCCTCTCGTTGCGGGTCCGAGCACACTCAAAAACCATATCATCGCTATAGGGGGACATCAGGGAGAATCGGTAGTTAGGTACTGGGTGTGCAAAGGGACGTCCTACAAACATGAAAACTCTAACAGCACAACGTCTCTCAAAATGGTAGGACTGGTGCTCCGAATCAAAGTGGACCTCCCACACCAGGGTGTTGATGAAATCCACAAATGTCGCCATTGGAATTTGAAGACGTGATAGAAAAGAAAGAGAGAAAGAGAGGGAATGTGAATCTTACTAAAGAATCTTAGTAGGGAACCTCCTATCTAAATGACATCGTCAATATCCTCAGAAACTTTGGGTTTATTGTAAAGAGGTGAGCATGCATATAGTTCATTATTAGGTTTTTAAACATAATTATCCAAGGTTCGTTCATTTTAGAATGAATCTTAATGTCATGTATACAACATAGTAAAACATGAATGCATGATAAGACATTATGCAAGTAATCAATCATGACATCAAGAAATATCAATATACAAATGGCAAAAAGTGGCATGTAATCTCTCATGTGAAACTTTTCTCTTTTCTCAACTGTGTGACATTAAAACATCATATTTTGCATCATTCGGCCACCCTAAAACATCTTTAGGTTACGAGCTCATACCTTAATTAGTCATCACTAGTTCTTACTTATCCTATGATAAGCGTAAACATAATAAATCCCGACTTCTAGAATACGGGCTAGGGGGCATAAGGATCACCTATCATAACCTTTAATTCGGGGAGTCCATAGGAATATTTCCTTCTTTGAAATGCTCTACTGGCATCTAGTGCACAGCGAATTGTCCACTTTGGCAATGTAACGCCCCAATTTCTATTTGAGTGAAAATAACCAAAATGCCCCTGAGGTCATTTTCTGCCCGGAATTCGAGGATAGCCGACCCGGCAGTCCTCGAAGGGCTAACTCAATGTTTGAAGGGGATTAGATGACTCTTGAGTGGTTCCGGGATCAAAAATCTTGTTTTCTGAGGTTTCGGGTCAAAATGACCAAAATACCCCTATAGCATTTTTACGCGAGTATAACTGTCGGATGAGCCCGAAACTCCTTCGGATAGTTTTAAATGATGTTTTTATGCATTTCGCAACATTAGTTTAAGTCCCGGTGATCCCGGGCAGTTTTTGTGCAAAATTACGATTTTGCCCCTAAGCATAGTGTTTTTGAACTTAATCGTGTGATTAAGCAAACCTAAGCAATATTAGGCTCTAATCGAAGATTAATTAATTTTCATAATTAATCTAGAGTCAAAATAATTTATTAAAGTTAATTAGAACTTAAAATTGCTTAGATTAACCCTAAATCTCTTTTTAAATTCAAGATTCGTAGTCATGGAATCTTGAATAGTGTTTTCTCTCTCCAATTTCTTAAATTAAGGAATTATGTCTACAATCGTTTATGCATAAAATGAATTTAAATCTCTCTAATGATGTATGAGCACTCCCGAATCATGTCTTGAAATTCCTAATTACATTCTTAGTTACCTAAACACTTGATTAACAATTCCTAATCTTAAACCTAACCTAATGCACACCTAAACACAACATTAGAATACAATTAAAAGAACAAACCTCTCCTCCCTCCCTCTAAACTACACGGCCACTGCTCCCCCATTTTCCACATGTTGAATTTATTTTTCACTCCATGACCATGCTTACACCTTACTTTGAGCCATGTTTTGCACCATACTCTCCATACTTTCAACCATGCTTCACCATGCTTAAAAAATTCAACCTCTCACCTCATGGAACATGAGGCAAGCTCATGGTTACCCCTCCCCCTCCATGAGCTCTCATTGTTTTGCTTCTCTATAAATACACATGTTAAAGAACTTGAAAGAACCTTTAGGCTGTTTGCTAAGTTTTAGTTTCAAACTTTCTTGTGAGTTCTTTCTTTTTCTCTCAAGTTTCAAGGAGCTTTCTTCATCTTCTTCATCTTCTTCTTCCTCCACCTTGAGCCACCATATCATCACCTCAAACCACCACACCACCACCTTAGATCATCATCTAAGCACCAAAACCTTTATCCTCAAACACAAACTCACTCAAAAACACATTCCTTTCCTTTTTCATCCTCTAGGCTGAATCATCATCATCACATTGGGAGGAACTTTTCTTCTCATTCTCATATCAAAGACCAAGCCTTTCACCTTCACACTTGGTAGGGAGTTGTTCTAAAGTTTTTATTTCACTCAAAAATGTTTTGTTCTTGAAGCAGAATGTTGTTTCTCTTGGTTCTTCTTTTCGATTTTCCTTTATCCTTTCCTTTTGATTTTTGGCCTTCAAGGCCTTGTTTATTCCTCATGATAGCTTGATGATGAGAGTCTCTAGATGATGACTTTGTGTTCATCTCAATGAGACCTCTAAAGCTTGAGTTTTTCTTTCTTCCTCTATGTTTTACTTATGTTACTTAGCTCACTAATGATTTCAACTTAAGAAAATAATTATAAGGATTTCAATAAGCCCAAAGCCTACCCTTGTCAACCTTAAAGTTGGTCGGCACATTCTAGAGTTTTACTCTAGATAGGGGTTTTGGGTACATAATAAAGAATATGATGTATTTTCCCTCTCTTTTGCTTAGTTTAGGTTTCGGTTCCTTTCTTTCCTTTTTCCTTTAAAATGTTGTTTTGAGTTTATTTCCTTGAGCTTGATGATGATGTTTAAAAGCCATGATATTTCTTTGAAAGTCATGGTCCAAGAACTCTAAAGCTCACTTTGTTTGGATGAGATAAATATTGGATTGAGATTATATTCCTCTAAAAGTCTTGTATGAGCTCTAAGTTAAGTAAAAAGAACTTGCATCCATATTTATCTTTATGTCATCACTAAACTTTCGAGATTAAAGAATGAACTTGCATTCTGATGTTTATGTTTAACTCATCACTAAACTTCTAAGATAATAATGAGCTTGCATAGCATATTTATTTTATGCTCTCATATGATAAATAAGAATAAAATAAAGTGCATTGCATATTTTAGTTTATGTCATCACTTAAGAAATTTGGAGCTCAAAGACTTGCCCATTATTATCTCAAACAAAGTTTGGAAGTGAATGTATTTTATTCATTTGATTTTTGGCCATGTGATGATGATGGACTTGGTGTAATGCCTTGATTTTTTGTTAGAGTGAAATTGACCAAAATGCCCCTAAGGTCATTTTTAGCCCGGAATTCGAGGAAAGCCGATCCGGCAGTACTCGAAGGGCAAACTTGGAAGGGGATTAGATGACTTGTGTACCTTTCCGGGATCGAAAATCTCATTTTTTGAGTTTTCGGGTCAAAATGACCAAAATGCCCTTGTGGTGTTTTACCCGTTTGCAAGTGCCGAATGAACCCGAAACTTCTCCAGATGATTTTAAAAGGTATTTTTATGTATTATGTGACCTCAGTTTTGGTCCCGGAGGTCCCGGGTGAAATTAGTTCAAAATTATGATTTTGCCCTTAGTTTCGTGTTTTTACGCTTAATCGCGTGATTAAGCAAACCTAAGCAATATTAGGCTCTAATCAAAGGTTAGTTAATTTTCATAATTAATCTAAGGTCAAAATAATTTATTAAAGTTGATTAGAACCTAATAATGCTTAATTACAACTTGAAATCTTATTTTAAATTCAAGATTCCTAGTCATGGAATCTTGAATAGTGTTTTCTCTCTCTAATTCCTTAAATCATGGAATTGTGTTTCACATTATTTATTCACAAAAGAGTTTTTAATTCTCTAATGATGTATAAGCACTCCTAATCTTGTCATAAAATCCCTAAACCTCATTCTTAGTCACCTAAACTTAAGCTTAATTGTTCCTAATCTTGTACCTAAGCTAACCTACACCTAATCCTACCACTAACACCCAATTACATGAGAGATTTTTCCTCCCTCCTTGCTGGCCCAATCTGGCCGAAGCCATGCCTCCCTAATATCCATCACATGTGCAAATTTTTTACACCTCAAAGGCCATACTTTCATCTTACATGAACCATGCTTTGTGTCACAACTTCCATACCTTCATCCATGCCTCTAAGGACAACTTCTAGAAGACTTTTCATCCCCCATTTTCTAGTCTGAATTCTGCCAGCCTTCCTCCCCCATTTTAATGAATTATTCATTTCAAATTTGAAGGAAAATCACCTCAAATCACCATACCTTGTCATACATTGTCATACTTTCAATCAAGCTTGATTTTCCAAATGAGTAACTAAAGGAAATAAACCAATTCCCTCATTTATTTGTGGTTGAAAAACTTCCAGCCATGCTTAGTTTCTAGAAGATTTATTTCATTCAAAATTTGAAAGAAAACTCACTCAAAAACCCATGCTTGAAGCCATACCTTGTATCATACACTCCATACCTCAAAACCATGCATGAATGACAAGTTGTAAGAGATATTTTATCTTCCTTTCCCTCTCAAATGCTACGTCTTCTTTCCTCCTTGGATGGGCCTTCATTTGTTTTCATTTTCTATAAATACCTTGCCTAGAAACACATGCAAACACTTTAGCTCATTTGCATACTTTTAGATTTCTTAGCTTTCTCAAAGTTCTCTCTTTTTCTCTCTAAGTTTCAACAGAGTTCTCTCTTGTTCTTCATCTTCATCTTCATCCTCTCTTCATCTCATCATCATCTCATAACCTTCAAACACCACTCCAAAGCCTTGAATCACCTCCTAACCTCTTAAACACCTCACCTCAAACACAACCTCTCTTGAAACACATCTCCTTTCCTTCTCCCTCTCCAAGGTCGAAGCTATCTTGCCCCAAGGAGGAGTTCTTCATCTTGTTTTCCTTTTCAAAGATCAAAGCTTTTAACTTCACTCTAGGTAGGAGTGCTTTTCTAAACCTTGTTTTCTTGAAAATGAGTTTTATCTAGCTTTCTCTTGGATTTTCTTTTTGAAACTTTCTTAGTTTTTCCTTCCTTGATGTTTCGGCCTCTTGGCCTTGATGAGCACATGATAGCTCAATGATGAGAGCTCCTAGATGATGACTATGTGTTCATCCCAAAGGAACCTCTAGAGCTTGAGTTTTTATTTTCTCTAAGTTTCATCTCGATTTACTAACTCAAAATGATTTCTAGCCCAAGAACACCTTCACTCTTTCTTGTTTTTCATTTCAGTTTCCTTGTTTCCTTTCCCTTAGTATTTCGGTTTTATTTCCATTTCTTTGAGGTCTTGTGTTTTTGTGAAAGTTAGCTTTTTTTGAGCTTGATGATGATGTTCAAGAACCTCATAGTTCCTTTGAGAACTTGGTTCAAGAACTCTAAAGCTCTCTTTGTGATGAGATGAATGTTGGGTTATTATTTTCTAAAGTCTTGTAAGAGCTCTAGATAACCTTAAAATGAACTTTGCATTCATGTTGACTTTTATGCTTTGCACATTATATTTATTTTCCTTGTCATCACTAAGTACCAAGATAACAAAGGAACTTGCATAATCATGTTTATATTTCAAGCAATGCATTATGATGTCTATATTTCAAGTCCTCACTTAAATACCAAAAATAATAACAAGTTGCATTCATGTTTATTTTATGCTATCACTTTACTTTCTAAAGGAACCTAAAATAAGTGCATGAGCATGTTTATTTTATGTCATCACTTAAGTAAACCTAGAGCTCAAGGACTTGCCCATTGTTGTCTCAAACAAAGGCTTGAAATATGTATTTCCTTAGCTTATGTTTTCGGCCCCTAAGAGATTTATTGTGTACAAGTATTGAAAATTATGTTTTATAATTTTTCTAAGCTTTTATGAGTTTAAGGAATACATAGAACTAAGTTTTATGAATTTAGGACCTCTTGAGACAAATTTGATTTAGCTACTGCCCTCATAAATATTTTGATAATTTTAGATGTTAAAAATGTTTATAAATGAGTTTTGAAAGTTTGAAAAAGGTTCCAAGAGAAACTAGTATTTTATGTGCTTTAGAAATTGTGTTTGATGCCTTTGTATGGAGACTTGGTTTCGGTTCTGCCTTGCTATTTTATGGCCACTGTATGTACTGTTTGATGATGATAATCTGATTGAGTTTGAGTATAATTAATGTTAAAACTCATATGTGAAAGATAAGAGAAGTTAGAAACTAGAGAAGAATTAATTTGAGAATTTTAGATCCCTTAATATTTAAATTTTCTGGATTCTGTCCAGCAAGGTTTAGTAATGCTAATCACGGTTTTAAATTAGTTTAAATGTGTAGGAATGACTCATAATTGGTTTAGGACTTGATCTTGATGCCTTATGAGCAAACCAGACTTAGAAAGGGTCATTGTTGTGACTTCTAAGTACCCGTAAAGTTAGAATTTTAGATTATGCATTCTTGAGGTTTATAGATGTTTGTAATCATAGTATTGAGTGAGGAATACGTAGATATGAGCCTATAGGTACCCGAGAGATTAAATTGTGATAATTTATAACTTAGATTGTGAGTTAAGGACCTTAAGGGTCAATACATAAGACATTAAGAATTTGTTAATGCTATGATGTGTATATGATGCAATGCTATGTTGAGATGTTCATGATGCATGAGGAAATGATTGTTGAGATATGAAGTTTATCATAACATGAGATTTAAATGAGGAATATGTTGTGTGATTAGCTTGTGGCATAAGTTTCGGTGTGAAAGAAGTTCGGTTTAATAGCTGTTATGCTACCGAATTTCTGTCAAACCTTAAAGGGCTAAAGTAATGTTTTAAAGTACCACATGAGTTGAAAACCCTGGGTGACACCGGTTTGGCCTAGCACCCCCAGGAGATTTTTATGTGACAAAGCACTGAGACGCACTTTCCTGGGTGACACCGGTTCGGCTGAGCACCCCCAGGGGAGACAAATCCATGAGGGTATGAGTAGATGCAGCCTACCAAAGCAGACAAATTGCTATGGCTTAATGCCCGCAAAGCATTTCAAAGAGGGTATATCCTAAGAGAGGTGATCCTTGCCCCTTACCCGTACTTGCGTAGTCGGGATTATTTTATTATGTTTCGCTTATTCAAATAATAAGCAAGAGCTAGTGACGACTAGTTGAGGTATGAGCTCATAACCTAGTTATTTTAGGGTGGCCTTATTATGCTAAAGTACCATGATTGATGTCACGAAGTTGAGGAAAGATCCACTTGAAAGTTATCTGCCCTTTATGCCACTTGTGTGCTTTCTTGAAGTTGTGATTCACTGAGTTATTTGATTGAGACATTGTCATGCATTCATGTCTTAGTATGTTGCATTCATAATATCAAGATGCATGCTAAAAGGAATGAACCTTGGATAATTGGTTTTATAAACCCTAATAATGAATCTTTTATGTATGCACACCTTTTATAATTAAACCCAAGATTCTTGAGGATGTGAACGATGTAACCCTAGGATAGGAGACTCCTACTGAGATTCTTTAGTAAGAATTCTCACTCCTCACTCTCCATTCTCTTTCTTCCGTCACATCTTCAGAGAGTGATGGCGACTTTCGTGGTTTTTGTCGACACGCCGACCTGGGAGGTCCACTTTGATCTGGATCACGGATCATACCATTTTGAGGGGCAGTGCACCGTGCGAGTCTTCATGTTAATCGGATGCCCCTTTGCACACCCTGTACAGAGCTACCGTTTCTCCCTGATGTCACCCTACGTCGATGAGATGGTTTTTGAGCGAGCCCGGACGCGAGACGAGAGGATTCTGCAGACGTATACTAGTGGTTCGATGCCTCGAGACTTCCAGGACTACGTGCCTCGGTCTCCCAGTTCGGAGGATGACCCTTCCGAGGACCCGCCGGCGCATATGTATAGCGAGAACTCCGCTCTTACACCTCAGTACATGCGAGACATGAGCGAGGAGACTATTACGCAGCCGAGACTGGCTAGGCGGGTCGAGAAGCGCCCCTATTGAGGAGCTCACTCTCAGTCTTCACGAGTACCCACTCCTGCTGCCTTGCGTCCATGGATCGGTTACACTCCACCCTTCCCCGGGTTCCAGTAGCAGACGTCTTAGGGGAGGCTTAGTGCACAAACTTACACATAGACTGGATAAACTTGCTTTTGTTTTGAGGTTATCCATTATAGGTGCACTCGGGTAGTGATGGTTTACTTTATGTTACTTTATGTTTCCCTGTTTTTGTTGTATTTCCTTTTTCGTTGTATTACAAGGTCTGCCCGTCCCTGTGAGGGTATGACTACCTATGTATTTCTAATTATGTTATTAATGAAATGTTTCTGTTATTATGATGGTCATTGCTCTGTTGTTACTTGTCCTTAATTTCCGTGTTACTCTCTGATTGCTAATCGTGTTTTATATTTCTGTCTTACAATTAGACTAAGAACGCGGCTCTCACTTTGTTTTATGTTTCAAAAAAAATTTACCCATAATTTTCGCTAAGTATTTTAGCAAAATGATGAGACTAAGAAGTAATAACCTAATGATTAGCCTAATATGTTCTAGAGTATTGGGTTAAAAATTAGGGTGTTACACTTGGTGTGAGTTTCATCTAGTCACAAGTGCCAAAACTTATGTTTCATAATTTTCTTAAGCTTAGATGACCTCGAGAAATGTTTTAAGAATGATTTTATGATTTAAACCCCTCTTGAGATTATTTTGAAATAGCTATTGCCCTAATTGGTTTTATGATGATTTTAATGAAATGAATTGTTCTCAAATGAGTTTTTAGAAGCTTTGAAAAGGTTCCAAGAGAAACTAGTAATTTATATGTGTTAGAAGTAAAATTCTATGCATAATATGATGATGATGCTCACGGTTCTGCCTTGATTGTTTGCTCACTATATGATGATGATTTAATTGTGTTAGAATGTGTATATTGTAATGCCCCGATTTTCTGTCTGAGTGAAAATGACCAAAATGCCCCTAAGGTCATTTTCAGCTCGGAATTCGAGGAAAGCTGGTCCAGCCATCCTCGAAGGGCTAACTCAATGTTTGAAGGGGATTAGTTGACTTGGGAATCTTTCTAAGAGCGAAAATCTCGTTTTCTGAGGTTTCGGGTCAAAATGACCAAAATACCCTTATTGTGTTTGACACGGGTACGAGTGGTGGATGTGCCTGAAACTTCTCCAGATGGTTTTAAAAGGTGTTTTTATATATTCTGTGACCTCGGTTTAGTGCCGGTGGTCTCGGGCAGTGTTTGTGCAAAATTACAATTTTGCCCCTAAGAATTGTGTTTTTGAGCTTAATCGTGTGATTAAGCAAACCTAAGCAATATTAGGCTCTAATCGAAGATTAATTAATTTCCTTAATTAATCTAGAGTTGAAATAATTTATCAAAGTTAATTAGAACCTAAGATTGCTTAATTTAAACTCAAATCTCGTTTTAAATTCAAGATTCCTAGTCATGGAATCTTGAATAGTGTTTTCTCTATCCAATTCCTTAAATCATGGAATTGTGTTCACAATTGTTTATTCATAAAATGAGTTTAAATTCCCCTAATGATGTATGAGCACTCCTTAGTTAAGTCTTGAAATTCCTAATTTCATTCTTAGTTACCTAAACACATGCTTAGCAATTCCTAATCTTGCACCTAAGCTAATACACACCTAAACACATCATTAGCACACAATTAGATGAAACAATTTCTCTACCCTTTGGCTGCATCAGCTGGCCGAATCCATGCCCCCCATTTTCCATCACATGTGTAAATTCTTGCACTCAAATAACCATGTTTACACCTCACCTTGAACCATACTTTGAGTTATATACACCATGCTTTCATCCATGCTTCATATGACAACTTTTAGAAGATATTTTCCCTCGTTTTACTGCCCAAGAAACCGTCAGTCCTCCTTTCCCTTCTAGAAGGTTTATTTCAATTCAAATCATAGAGAAAACACCATACTTTGAGCCATGTTTAAGCCCATGCTTGTCATACCTTCAACCATGCTTTCAATGACAACTTGTAAGAGATATTTTCCTCCCCAAAGCCATGTGAACCACACGGCCAGCCCTCCCATTGTGCACTCCTCATTGTTTTATTTTCTATAAATAGGTACATTAGATGAACTTGTATCACTTTTGTTCATTTGGCAAATTTGAGCTTTTTAGCATTCTTGTGAGTTCTTTCCTTTTTCTCTTAAGTTCTCAAGAACTTCTCTTCATCTTCATCTTTTTCATCTCCTCTTTGAATCACAACCTCAAACCACCATACCACAACTTTGAATCACCTCCTAAACACTCAAACACTTATCCTCAAACACAAGCTCACTTGAAACACATCTCCTTTCCTTTCCTCTCCTCTTGGCCCAATCATCATTCATCACTTTGAGGAGGACTGTTCGTCTCATTTCATCTCAAAGACTAAGGCTTTGTCTTCATATTTGGTAGGGAGTTGCTCTCAAGTTTTTGTTTCACTCAAAAATGTTATTTTCTTGAAGTTTCTCTTGGATTCTTTTTAGTTTTTCCTTGCTTCTTCTTTTTCTTTTCATTTCGGCCTCAAGGCCTTATTATGATCATGATAGCTTGATGATGAGTGTCTCTAGAGGATGACTTTGTGTTCATCTCAAAGAGACCTCTAAAGCTTGAGTTTTTCCTTCTCTCGATCTTTATCTATGTTGTAACACCCTAATAGAACCCCACTGTGCTTAAGTTCACATTTGGATTCTATTAGTTGTCACTTATGCCTTGTATTAATTTTCTTTTGAAATTAACTTAGAAAAATAATGGAAGTTTTTTTTTTTTTAAATAAATTAATTTTTTTGAAAACTTAAGCCTGTAACGAGAAGTGAAATACATAGCGCTTTTATATATAATAATCAAGTTACATTGCGCACTTAATTAAATAAGCGGAATAAAAGACTAAGTGTAGAACAATTATCACATAAACTGGAATATAATCACTTAATACATAAGTCACAACAGGGCATATATCATACTGATAAGTTATTACAAATAACAATATAAGTTCTACTATTACTAATTGTTTCTCACAAACTATAATGTAACTAAAGCTCGGAATGCTCCTACTTGAACGGTTTGAAATCTTCACGTGCTACCTCCTTCCTCAGCTACGGGCTCATTGCTTTAGGTGGACACGTCTGTCTCTGGTAACGACAATGGAAAATAAACATAGGAGTGAGAAATACATGATTTCTCAGTAGGAGTTCCTACTTGTACTAAAAGTGTCATCGTTGTCGTCCCAGTCACTTCGGGTTTATTATAAAAAGGTGAGCAGTAAGGATTCAATTATCAAACTTTCACAAACGTGATTAGTCGAAGTGCAGTTACTTTTAAACTAATCTTGAACATTAGCAGAAATATTCATTCAGTATTTCATCAAGCATATATATAAGCATATCATGTAAAACCACTAATAAGCAGTAATCATTTAGGAGCTGCATGCATTTCATGATTACTCATCCTTAACATTCACTTGTTTAGTGATCATCATCTTTCATTTATTTCATCAACATATTTCTTAATTACTCACGGGATGAATGCATCAATGCCTTAGACCACCCTAAAAGGGTAATGAGCTCATACCGTGGCCGTCGCCACAACCTTTTTTGGTTTCCTTTCCGTTGCCGTGATCTCAACGGTTTAGGGGGTTAAGCCGTGAGTTTAGCTCAAGTCCACTTTTCCAGACTTTCATTGCTACTTTTTCAAACTTTACTTTTATTATTTCCTTTGAAAATGAATGTATGCATAACATCATGTAATCACAATAAATCATGGGCAATCAATCATTCATCTTCATCATTTCATAACTCATCACCATACACGCAATCATATTCATGAAACATGGATAATATCATGTAAATATCATAGTAAACATTTTCATAAATGATTCATTTTAAGCAACCAAAGTTATCAAGTTGAGTTCCTAGTGTTCCTAAGAGGTAATGGATGTCTTAGTATTATCTTTTTCTCTTAGTGTTCTTTGTACTCTTAAAATTCCATTAATACATTAATGCATTTCAAAATATTATTATAGGTTCTTTATATATTCTTATTATGGTTTTCGTATAACTCTTGAAGATTATTATTCTACTTAAATTCTTAAAATTCTCTCTTTACAAGACTTGATTCTTTTATTTATAGTTTTGACATCTTTTAGAAGAAAGTTTATAATTCTCTGTATACTTGTTATCTCAGCTTAGTAAAGGTAGTTCCAAATTCCTAACTCATCAAATTTTAGCATTTACATCTTTGGAATAGTGTAAATCAACTGTAAACCATGCATAGGAGGGTTCCCAGGAAAGAGAGGTGGGTCACAATGGACATGCTTAAATACCAAGTCTTTCCTTAGCCAGAACCTTTCCAAACTGCACTTTCACAGTACACTATCCCGAAATTTATTTCTCATTCTCTATTTACGTGGTACAAAGCTTTATACATAACATACATGGCTGTATTCCTATATGTGTTAGCTCTCCAACAAAGTTGAAATCAGTCCATTTGCATTTTTCTAGAGTGAGTTAATCTATTTTACTACTACAAGGTCAGATTTAAAGTTTCAGTCTTAGGCTCTACTTTAAAAATTTATATCTTGAGCTAGAAAACTCCGTTTTAGGTGATTCTTTTTGGAGAGTGTTCTATAATGAGTCTAGTTTATAGTAAAATTATTTTAATTTCGAGATACTTAATATTTTATGAACAGTAGCTTTCAAGTACCTGCTGCCAGAAACAACTAGAATTTCCAGCACCTACCATTTTCATGTCTTAAGTTACCTTTATTAAATCAGGTTTCACATACAATCTTTTCAAGTTATATTTGAGTTTGATAACATCATAAAGGTACTCATAACAAAATAGAACATGTCATATTTCTAAAAATATATTTTTCAAATAATCATTTAAAACTTTTGACAATAACTCAAACTTGAGGCATTCTATCAAGGTTAGAAGCCAACAATGCTTGAAAAATTAAAGATGAAGCTCCTACCTCTTGTGTAGGGTCTAAAAAGGGTCCTTCTCTTCTTCCTTAAGCTTCGAACAAGAGTCTTTGGAGTGGATGACCCTCCTTGAATCTTGGCTCTAGAACTTGAATGCTTAAGAAAATATTTCTCACTAGAGTTAAAGATTGTAACTCTTGTGAGGGCTAGTGAAAGTTTGGACTTAGGATTGAAGTCTTTGGATGAAGTTTAGAGGATCAAGAGAAGTTTTTGAAGAACATAAGAAGAATGATAGAATAAGAAAGAAAGAACACTTAGGTAGTTTCTGAATTGAAGAGAGTTTGAGGAGTATTTATAGTGGAAAGATTAGAGAAAAAAACAGAAGATGGAAAGCACTTGGAGCATGATTTATGGAAACATGTTGGCTGAATTTTGGGATGAAAATGCTCCTTGTTTTGTGCAAACACGTTTCCATGTTTTGTGCAAACACGTTTCCATGTTTTATGCAAACACGTTTCCATGTTTTATGCAAACATGTTGGATGAAAATGCTCCATGTTTTATGCAAACATGTTTCCATGTTTTATGCAAAGATGTTAGTGGATATTCTTGTAATTCCATTCATAGAGTAAGGGTATCTTTGTCATTTAATAAGGCAAGGGTAGTTTGGTAATTTCCTTTACATAGCAAGGGCATTTTCGTAATTTCCACTAAGTGATGGCATTTTCGTAATTCTTTGCATTTTTCTCTAGACATACTTAAGTAGTCTATTTGTTGTGTTTCATAACATTTGTCCAGATTCTCTTGGTTTTACTATCGATAATTAAGATTCTTAGTTATAAATTTAGGGATGTTACATATGTTACTTAGCTCACATGGTTTTTAACTTAAGAAAAGTTAATCATAAGATTTTCAATAAACCCAAAGCCTACCCTTGTCAACCTTAAAGTTGGCCGGCACATTCTAGAGTTTCCTCTAGATAGGGGTGTTGGGTACTTAATAAAGAATATGAAGTAGTTTCCTTCTCTGTTGCTTAACAAAGTTTTGGTTCTTTTGTTTCTTGTTCTTTGAAGGTGTTATTTTAGGTTTATTCCTTGAGCTTGATGATGATGTTCAAGAACCATGAAGTTTCTTTGAAAACTTGGTTCAAGAACTCTAAAGCTCACTTTTTTTGTAGGAGATAAATGTTGGGTTGAGACTATGTTTCTCTAAAAGTCTTGTAGGAGGTCTAAGTTAAGGTAAAAAGAACTTGCATCCATATTTATTCTTATGTCGTCACTAAATGCTCAAAGATTAAAAAATAAAACTTGCACCCTCATGTTTATGTTTATGTCCTCACTAAAATCTCTAAGATAATAATGGATTTGCATAGCATATTTATTTTAAGCTCTCACTTCCTAATAAAGAGTAAAATAAAGTGCATTGCATATTTATGTTTATGCCATCACCTAAGAGATTTAGAGCTCAAAGACTTACCCATTATTATCTCAAACAAAGCTTGGAAATGTATGTGTTTTATTCATATGATTTTCAGCCATGTGATTATGGTGAACTTAGAACAAGATCCACCTAATCACAAGTGCTAAAACCTATGTCTTATGATTTTCCTAAGCTTAGATGATCACAAGAAATGTTTTGAGCAAGGTTTTATGATTTAAACCCCTCTTGAGATTATTTTGAAATAGCCACTGCCTCTAATGAGTTTATGATGATTTAATGAGATAAATGTATTTTCTAATGAGTTTCATAAGTTCTAAAAAGGTTCCAAGAGAAACTAGTAATTTATGTGTGTTAGAAATGAAACTATGTGCATTATATGATGATTATATTTTCAGTTCTATTTGAGTGAAGTGTTCACTGTATGTTGATGATTTTATGATGATAAATTGAGTTTGTTCATGTATAATTGAGGTTAGAATTAATTAGAGAAAGTTAAGACAAGTTAGTAACTACAAAAGAATTAAAAAGAGAATTCTAGAAACAATAGAAAATGAATTTTCTGGATTCTATCCAGCAAGGGTAATATTAGTAAATGATGGTTTATAATTAGTTTAAATGTGTAGGAACTACTGATAATTGGTTTAGGAATTGATCTAGATACCTTAGGAGAAAACCGAACATAGAAATGGTCAAAGTTATGACTCCTAGGTACCCGTAAAGTGTAAATTATGGATTCTGCACTAATGGATTTTAGATTAAGTTATGATCACAATAAATAGAAGAATAATTAGTTTTGAGTCTATAGGTGCATAAAATATTAAGATTTGATGATTAGAGAATTTAAGTTTTAAGTTTAAGACCTTAAGGGTCAAGCATAAGACACCTTAGGTTCCTCGATGATATAAGTTTATTTGTTCAAATATGATGTGATGATACATATATGATATGGTGAATGTTTCATTGAGATGTTAAGTCTTGCATGGTTATGAAAGTTGAATGAGAAATGCTTATGTGTTATGAGTTTCGTGGCATAAAGTTAGTTTGAAGGAAATTCGGTGTACAGCCATTATGCTATCGAATTTCCATCAAAACTAAAGGACTTGAGAATGTTTTGAAGAATCATATGAGATTAAAACCCTGGATGACACCGGTTCGGCCAAGCACCCCCAGGAAAGACAAATTCGTGATGGTATGAGTAGATACAGCCTACCAAAGTGGACAAATTGTCGTGCACTAGATGCCATTAAAGTGTTTCAAAGAAGGTATATCCTAAGAGAGGTGATCCTTAGCCCCCTAACCTGTACTCGAGGAGTCGGGATTTTATTATGTTTTTCGCTTAACTAGATGATAAGTAAGAACTAGTGACGACTAGTTAAGGTATGAGCTCATAACCTAGATGATGTTTAGGGTGGTCCTATATGCTAAAGTATGATGTTCTAAGTCACAAAGTTGAGGAAAGTTCCATTTGGAAGTTATATGCCAGTTGTATGCTTCTTGATGTTATGATTTGTTGAGTTATTTGTTTAAGGTATTACCATGCATTCATGCTTTGATATATTGTATTCATGACATTAAGATGCATTCTAAAAGGAACGAACCTTGGATAATCTAGTTTTATAACCCTAAATAAGGAACACTATATGCATGCTCACCTTTTGAAAATAAACCCAAGGTTTCTAAGGATGTGAACGATGTAACCCTAGATAGGAGGTCCCTACTGAGATTCTTTAGTAAGATTCTCACTTCTTTTTCTTTCTCTTTTTCTCTGTTATCACATCTTCAGAGCTCGATGATGACATTCATGGTCTTTATCGACACTCCGACGTGGGAGGTGCATTATGATCTGGAGCATGGATCGTATCATTTTGAGGGATGTTGTGCTGTTCGCGTCTTCATGTTCATGGGACGTCACTTCGCACATCCTGTACATAGCTACTGCTTCTCCCCCATGTCTCCCTACTATGATGCTATGGTTTTTGTGCGCGCCCGGACGCGTAACAAGAGGATTTTTCGGATGTACACTAGAGGATTGGTTGCCCGCGACTTCCAGGGCTACGTACCCCGATCTCCAGGCTCGGAGGATGACCCCTCGGAGGATCCGCCGACTCACATGTATAGTGAGAGCTCTGCCTCCACTCCTCAGTTCGCGAGGGGAGGGAGCGAGGAGTTAGTTACATAGCTGAGGTTGGCTAGGTGAGCTGAGATGCGACCCCACCGAGGAGCACATGTTTAGCCACCACGCGTGTCTACTTTTGCCGCACTATGTTTGTGGATCGGTTTTATCCTGCCATATCCCGAGTTCCAGTAGCAGATGTTTTAGGGGAGGTATAGTGTACACATTCACTCATAGAATAGGATAAACCTTCTTTTGTCTGAGGTTATCCACCTTAGGTGCACTAGGGTATGGGTGTCATTTAGTATGTTTTCCTTGTACTTTTCTATTTCCGTTGTATTTGCTTTCCTTGTGTATTGCTTTCCTTTGTACTAAACTAAGTCCCACTATTTGGTGGACATGTGGTAATATTAACGAAGTATTTCCCTGTTTGTGCCATTGATTGTTTCATTTGATATATGTTCATTTACTTCATGTTTATTCTTTATGATTTATAATGTATGATTAGTTCACGTAATTGTCTTACGCGGCTCTCACTTTAATTTTGTATTTCAAAAAAAATTTACCCATATTTTTCGCTAAATATTTTAATAAAGAATGAGACTAAGAAGTAATAACCTAATGATTAATCTAAATATGTTCTAGAGTATTGGGTTAAAAATTAGGATGTTACATATATTCATGTATATTTGATGTTAGAATTAATTTGAAAAAGCTAAGATAAGTTAGTAACTAGAAAAGAATTAAAATGAGATTTCTAGATCCCTTAGAAATGGAAATTATGGATTCTATTCCAGCAAGGATAATATTAGTAATAATGGTTTATAATTAGTGTAAATGTGTAGGAATCACTCATAATTGATTTAGGAATTGATCTTGGTGCTTTAGGAGAAGACCGAACTTAGAAAGGGTCAAAGTTGTGACTCCTAGGTGCTTGTTGTAACACCCTAATTTTTAACCCAATACTCTAGAATATATTAGGCTAATTGTAACATCATAAATCTTAACCTAATACTACTAGTATGTAATTAGGTTAATCTTTAAAATATTACCTCTTGGTCTTATTCTTTACTTGAAAATACTTTGCGGAAATATGGGTAAAATTTTTCTTTTTGGAATTAAAACCAAAGTGAGAGCCACGCATGATTCTTTGAACGGGAATCCATACAAGTCATATGAGCAAATCATAATAAAACGCATAAATAACAAATCATAATAAAACACATAAATAACATGGACACATCAACTGATTATATATAGATAGTGTGCCTACCAAAAGGTAGGACTATTCGGTACAAAGGAAAACGAATACAACTGAAATGAAAATACAAGGAAATCATAAAAGCGAATACAAGGAAAACCATGAAAGCAACACCCATACCCGTGTGCACATAGAGTAGACAACCTCATATACAAAAGAAGGTTTGTCCTCAACTATGTGGCGTGTGTGCACTAGCTACTACCCATCCTATGCACCTACTCCTGCTGGTCCGAGTACTGAGGGGTGGAATCGATCCACTGGCGAATCTCGGCGGGAGTGGTCGTGCAGATCATCGGAGCGTGTCCACCGCGACGAGGGTGCATGGATGGCCTACGAGCCAACCTCGGCTGAACTATTGTCTCCTCACTCCCGGCTCTCATCGGTGGGGGAGTGGGGCTGGAGCTCCAACTGTACATGTGCGAGGGCGGGTCTTCTGATGGATCCGTCTCCGAATACTGAGTCCGGGGCACGTACTCTGGGTAGTCGCGTACGGCTGACGCCTCGGGCTGCATGGGGAGGATCTGCTCGTCACGTGGTCTGGCTCGCTCAAAAATCGTGTTATGATGGTAGGGACCAGTCGGGGTGAAGCGGTAGCTCCGTACTGGGTGCGCGAAGGGTCGTCCCATAAACATAAATACTCTAACTGTGCAGCGACCCTTAAAACGGTATGACCCGAGTGCTGGGTCATGGTGCAGCTCCCACGTCGGGGTGTCGATGAAGAGTACGAAAGTCACCCTTTGAAGATGTGACGGAAGAAAAGAGAGAGGGAATGAGAATCTTCTAAAAGAATTCTCAGTAGGGTAATCCCTACCTAAGTGACATCATCACATCCTCAGGAACCTTGGGTTTTATTACTGAAAAGGTGTGCATGCATATAAACTCCTTTTAAGTTAGTTTTCTAAAGTATTAATTATCCAAGGTCCGTCATATTTTATAATGCGTCTTATGACTAAGATGGAATATACTAATGACATGAATGCATCATAAAGGTAAGCCAATCAATGGAATAACTAAGAAACATTATAACATTGGCATAAGGTGATAGGTATAACTTTTTTCATAGTATATGTGACATTTTAAACTTTAACTTTTATCTCATGGGGCCACCCTAAAACATTTCTAGGTTATGAGCTCATACCTTAACTAGTCGTCACTAGCTCTTACTTATCCTATGATAAGTGTAACATAATCCCGACTTAAAGTACGGGCTAGGGGGCAAATTAAGGATCACCTCTTAGGGTCATTTCCTCTTTGAAACGCTCTACTAGCAATTAGTGCATCGTAGTATTGTCCGCTTTGGCAAGCTCTATGTCAATACCCTCACGGATTTGTTTTCTTGGGGGTGCTCGGCTAAACCGGCGTCACCCAAGAAGGCGTCTCAGTGTTGTGTCACATTTAAGTTCTCATGATTTTCAAAAAGACCATTTTCTAAGTTCCTCAAATTTGATGGAAATTCGGCAGCATGACGGCTGTAGACCAAATTTTCTCAAATTTGCTTATGCCATGAAAACATATAGGACATACACAAACATTTCTTATGGGGTATAGCATATCATCATGTAAAACTTATGTAAAACTTCTTTATAGCACATATCAACTTATCATAGACAAAACTCATGCATCATATATCATAAATTAAGCATCATAAAAACTCAAGACGTTTTAATGTCTTATGCATTGACCCTTAAGGTCCTTAACTCACGTTCTAAGTTATTAATCATCAAACCTAATCTCTTGGGTACCACCTATGCGGTTATAACTAAGTATTTCTCACCTCACACTATGACCAAGAACATCTCTAAACCTCAAGGATGCAGAATTTATAATCCTAACTTTACAGGTGCCTAGGAGTCACAACAGTGACCCTTTCTAAGTCCGGTTTGTTCCTAAGGCTTCAAGATCAAGTCCTAAACCTATTATGAGTCATTCCTACACATTTAAACTAATTTAAATCCATGATTATCAAATCTAAACCTTGCTGGACAGAATCCAGAAAATTCAATAATTAAGGGATCTAGAACTCTCAAATTAATTCTTTTCTAGTTTCTAACTTATCTTATCTTTCACATATGAGTCTTAGCATTATTTTTACTCAAACATAAGCATATTATCATCATTAAAACAACACATACAGTGGCAAACAAGTAGCAAGGCAGAACCGAAACAAACACTCCCCATAAAGGCATAAAACACAATTTCTAAAGCACATAAAATACTAGTTTCTCTTGGAACCTTTTTAAAACTTTCAAAACTCATTTATAAACAATTTTAACATCTAAAATCATAAGAATATTTAAGGGGGCAGTGACCAATTCATCTTTGTCTCAAGAGGTCCTAAATTCTTAAAACTTAGTTCTATATATTCCTTAAACTCACAAAAGCTTGGAAAAATTATAAAACATAGTCTTCAATACTTAGAAACATCAAGACCCCTTAGGGCCGAAATATGAACCAAAGCAAATAAATATTTTTAGACCTTTGTTTGAGACAACAATGGGCAAGTCTTTGAGCTCTAGGATCATTTAGGTGATGACATAAAAATAAGCATGCTCATGCACTTATTTTAGGTTCCATTAGAAAGTAAAGTGATAGCACAAAGTAAATATGAATGCAACTCATTATTATCTTGGTATTAAGTGAGAATTTGAAATATAAACATGATAATGCAAGGTTCACTTATTATCTTGATACTTAGTGATAGCAAGGAAAGTAGACATGATGTGCATAGCATAAAAGTAAACATGATGCAAGGTTCATTTTATGGTTAGCTAGAGCTCATTCAAGGCTTTAACAAAGTAACAACCCAACATATATCTCATTACAAAGAGAGCTCTAGAGTTCTTGAACCAAGTTCTCATAGGAACTATGAGGTTCTTGAACATCATCATCAAGCTCAAAGAAAACAAACTTTCTAAACAAAACCAAACAAAATCTCAAGGATCCAAAATACCAAAACCGAAAACCTTACAAAAGGACAAGAAAGTGAAACTAAGCCAAGTTCTTTATTAAATATCCAAAACCCCTATCTAGAGAAAAATCTCTAGAACGTGCCGGCCAACTTTAAGGTTGACAAGGGTAGGCTTGGGCTTTTAGAAATCCTTAGATTAATTTTCTTAAGTTGAAAAACCATGTGAGCTAAGTATAGTATAGATGAAGTTAAAGAAAAAGAAAAACTCAAGCTCTAGAGGTTCCTTTGAGATGAACTCATAGTCATTCTCTAGGAGTCCTCATCATTGAGCTATCATGTGCTCCTCAAGGCCTTCATGGCCGAAATCACAAGGAAAGAAAAACAAGAAAGTTTCAAAAGAAAATCCAAGAGAAAGCTAGAAAGAACTCATTTTTAAGAAAACAAAGTTTAGCAAACACCCCTACCTAGATTGAAGACACAAAGCTTGAACTTTTGAAATGAAAAACAAGATGATGAGCTCCTCCTTGGTGCTTGATGGTTTCGGCCAAGAGGAAGCAAGAAGGTTGGAGTTGTGTTTCAAGTGAGGTTGTGTTTGAGGTGTGATGTATGTGAGGTTTGATGATGGTTCAAGGCTATGGGGTGGTGTTTCAAGGTTGAGAGATGATGATGAGGTGAAGAGAGGATAAAGATGAAGATGAAAAGAAAGGAAGAACTCTCTTGAAACTTGAGACAAAAAGAAAGAACTAGCAAGACAACTCTAGAATTCTAAACTTAGCAAATGCTTCAAAGTGCAACTAAGCTATCACAAGCTTCCTATTTATAGAAAAACAAAACAATGAGGCTCACCAAGGGGGAGGAGTGGCCGTAGCATTGGAGGACAAAGGGAGAGGAAAATATCTCTTTGATTGTGTCATAGAAGCATGGTTTGAAGTATGGAAACTATGCTACAAAGTATTGATGTGAGTTAATTTCCTATCAATTTTTGATGAAATTAGGATTCTAGAAACAATGCATGGCCGGAACTTTTCCAGCCACAAATAAATGGAGAAAATGGACTATTTTAATTAGTTATTTACTTGGAAAATCAAGCTTGATTGAAAGTTATGACAAGATATAGTGTATGTGACTTGAGGTATGGCCTTGGAGTGTTGAAAAATTGAACATGTGATGCATATGGGGAGGGAGGGTACACGGCCAGACCAGGGGCAGCATGGGGGAGGTGAGTTTTGATCATCTAATTGGGTGTTAATGGTAGGTTTAGATGTGTATTAGCTTAGGTACAAGGTTAGGAATAATTAAGCTTAAGTTTAGGTGACTAAGAATGTGATTTAAGGATTTTATGACAAGATTAGGAGTGCTCATACATCATTAGAGAATTAAAAACTCATTTGTGAATAAACAATGTGTAACACAATTCCATGATTTAAGGAATTGGAAAGAGAAAACACTATTCAAGATTCCATGACTAGGAGTCTTGAATTTAAAATATGATTTTAAGTTGTAATTAAGCACTTTTAGGTTCTAATAAACTTTAATAAATTATTTTGACTCAAGATTAACTATGGAAATTAATTAACCTTCGATTAGAGCTTAATATTGCTTAGGTTTGCTTAATCACGCGATTAAGCATAAAAACACGAAACTAGGGGCAAAACCGTAATTTTGCACTAATTTCGCCCGGGACCTCCGGGACCAAAACTAAAGTTATAGTCTACATAAAAACGCCTTTTAAAACCATCTGGAGAAGTTTCGGGTTCATCCGGCACTTGCAAATGGGTAAAACACCGTAGGGGCGTTTTGGTCATTTTGACCTGAAAACTCGAAAAACGAGATTTTCAATCCCGGAAAGAAACACGAGTAATCTAATCCCCTTCCAACATTGAGTTTTCCCTTCGAGTACTACCGGACCGGCTTTCCTCGAATTCCGGGCCGAAAATGACCTTAGGGGCATTTTGGTCATTTGTACTTTAACAGAAAATCGGGGCGTTACACCTGTAATTAGCAAAATATAGATTCTACACTATTGAGGTTTAGAATTAGTTATGATCATAGAGTTGAGTGAGGACTACTTAGTTGTGAACCTTTAGGTGCTTGAGAGATTAAGTCATGATGATAGAGGACTTAGAATTCAAGTTTAAAGATCCTAAGAATCAAAGCATAAGACATTATAGAATCTTCGATGACTTGAGTTTATTATTTCAAGTATGTTTGTGATGATACATGTGCTATGATGAGTGTGCTTATGTGATTTTAAGTCTATTATGATTATAGAAGTTGAATGAGAAAGTACATGTATTATGAGTTAGGGTGGCATAAAGGAAATTTGAAAGAAATTTGGTAGACAGCTGTTATGCTGCCGAATTTTCGTCAAATTAAGGAATTGAGAATGTTTTTGAAACTTATATAGGATAAAGTCTTGGGTGACACTGGTTTGGCCGAGCATCCCCAAGAACTGAGTCCTAATGTGACGTAGCGCTGAGACGTACTTCTCCCGCTCCGGTGAGGAGGAGGCAAATCTGTAACACCCTAATTTTTAACCCAATACTCTAGAACACATTAGGTTAATCATTAGGTTATTACCTCTTAGTCTCATCCTTTTAATAAAATACTTAGCAAAAATTATGGGTAAATTTTTTTTTGAAAACACAAAACCAAAGTGAGAGCCGCGTTTATCGTGAGACAGAAATGTAAGGCACAAGTAACAAACATAAAGAACACAGTAAGTAAGCATATAACATTGAAACAATGATTAACACGACAAGGATACACTTCATTAATATCATATTTAGGATACATATATAGTCACGCCCTTATAGAATCGGGCTGAGCTTGCAATACAAGGAAACAGAAATAAACCATAGCTACCAGAGTGCACCTAAAGTGGATAACCTCAAGACAAAAGAAGGTTCATCCTAACTATGAGTGAGTGTGTACACTAATCCTCCTCTATGACGTCTACTACTAGAACCCGGGATATGGTGTAACATCCTAATTTTTTTTTTCAGAAAATAATTGAGGCTTTAGTAGTAAGAATATCAAAATTTTGGTGTACACAAAAATGATGAGAACAATGTAACGAACGTTAAAAAAAAAAAAAAATGTGAATAGTGTTTTGCAGGCCCCGTAGACCCACCGGAACAGCTGAAACCTTAGATTCAAGACCTGAAGGTGCCCGAAATTTGGAAATTATAGGATTAAGGTTAGAAATAGGTAGGAATAAATATTTTATACCTAGAATTAATTTTCAGGCAATAGTTGATTACCCAGGTACACTATTTTACCCATTCGGTTAAATTACGGTGTGTAGTTTTTACACAGTATAAAGCTACCAGTGCAAGCATGCCACCTAGGGTGACAAGTGTGTGGCTTGAGATATGCCACACCATTGCACCTTTATGACTAACCAATAGGAATTGTACAAAATTACCATATTTAACTTTAAGAAAAACCATTTTGTACTTGAAATCATTATCCATTTTGCCCTAAACTCACAAGATCAATATCTTATCACCACCACTCCATCATTTTCGTCCAACACTCCAAAAATACAGCCTCCATGTTTGTTTCCTCTCAAACCTCCATTAACAAGCTTCAAGCTCCAAAATCCCTAGCCCAAAGTCACTAAAACACAAAGTTTCCTTCACAAAACTTGTTCTAGACATCAACACCTACAAATCTAACCGATTAGAATTTTAATCAATCACTATTTTTGCACCTTGAGCCATTATACATCACTGTTTAAGGGAAGATTTAGGGGCTGTTTGGAAGGTTGAAGTGAGGAAAAACTATTCTTGGAAGTACTTTTGGAGTTAGAAGTCTCAAGCATCACAAGTAGGGCTTATTTCATCCTATTTTCTTTCTGATTTTGCTCTGGAATATTATGATTGAATAATTCCGAAATTCTGAGTTTTATTGGTTGATATTATGTTGATATTGATGTATTAATTTTGGTGGAGTATTTGGATGTTGTGAAAAATGATTTTTGTCAAAAGAGAATTTGACACATGCTGCTGGATTTTCGGATTTCAACAGAACATAATTTGTTCACGAATTTTTTGGCTCATTACTAGTCATTTTTATTAGCTAAAACAAATTATATGTTGAAGCTAACATCATAAGGAAACTCTGATAATTTTCGTGGTGCATAATAAAGAGTTTTACTGCCTGAGAAAAATCAAGAACCAAGAGTATATCTATGCTGGCTGAAATCTTGGTACTGAAGCTGTGAATTTGTATAAATTTTTATTCATATCAAATGATGTATTTATCCTTTGAAATTTTTACATAGTTTTTTAGACATCTTTAAGTATAACTGTGATTTTTATTTTGAGTTGTTTCTATCATTTGCTAAAGTTAAAAATTGTGTGAATCCTATTCTGAGCTGTGAAAAAGTGGCCTCTGACCACTAAAATTGTAGAATTTATTTGACATGGTTCTAGTATTCTGTTTGCTATGAAATTTTTACAGGGACTTTTAGACACATTGAGGTGTCATAGAGAATTTTTATGGCCAGTGAATTGCCCATTGGAGATGTGAATTAAATGTTGTCACCATAATGGTAAATCTGTCAAGAAGCTGGAATGGTGAAGATGTATTAAGTTAATGATAGAAATCTTTTTAATCCAAGTATATATCATATGAATGTATGTTAATTGTTTGAAAGGCTTGTTTATAAAGTATGAATGAGACTCCAATGATACTGAATGCCTATATCTGGGATATAAACCTGACTTTGAAATAGAAAGGTCCATGACATGGTTGTATGACAAAAGAGAATATGTGAAATTTAATGGTGCATGTTTTAACATACGGGAAAATAGAAACAAGGCTTATGTGTGATAGAGAGGGAAGGCAAAAATAAGAACTTCCCAAGAAATTTTATGAGTCGGTAGACTTATCGACTAGGAAATAGAAGTGTGTGTGATTGAAATGGAAAAAATGAAGTCGATGATCACGAATAGGAATGAGCTCATGTCCTAGCAGTCTATGGTCCTCTGAGGAGTTATCCACTACATATGTTAACTGATGTGAATCTAAGCCTTCCCTATGTTAATAAAAAGAACTACTACACTAAGTTGAATTCCATGTGATATAAGAGAAACACTTATGATTACTACCATTTTGCATATAATTTTCTTTGACTCATGTATGCTAATATTGATATATGTGATCTAACATGATGTTTTTCTTTATTATTATAAATGCATTTACTGTTTATATTCTGTCTGTATGTAAGGGTTACCCTACTGAGAATTTTATAATATTCTCACCCCTATTTGTGTATATCTTTGTATTGTGCTCAGACTGCAGATGCCTCTGGCTGAGGAGAGGCCATCATACCGATGGCCAATGGTTTTGTGTAGGAGGACATGAGACTTACGTGGGCTTTTGACTTGTATGTAGTGTAGTATAGTGCCAGGAACTTACCAGCTTGTAGACTAATTGGTGTTAGATGTCTTAGGTCCATTTCTGTGTGTTTAGTATTTTGTTGGACCTTGATATTTGAGCAAGCTTGGTAGATCTTTTGATAGTAGTTCCTGTGTTGTATTATAAGCGAAGTGACTTAACTTCAAGTATGGTATGTATTAAAGAAAGCGGTATGTAAAGTAATAATATATGTACATTTTATAGTAGTTTTCTTTATAACTCTAGAGTTTGATTTATCTTATTTCATTTCATTTGACTAGTGGATATTATAGAAAGGAAGTGATACTCTTCTAATTACAATGTTAATGCTCGAGTAATACATGGTAGTTAGGAGGGTGTTACATATGGCGGAGTATAACCGATCCACTGACGCAGTGCGGCAGGAGTAGGCAAGCATAGTGGTAGCACATGAGCTCCTCGGCTGGGGTGCATCTCTGCTCGCCTAGCTAACCTTGGTTGCACGATGGTCTCCTTGCTCCCTCCCTTCACAAATTGAGGAGTAGGAGTAGAGCTCTCGTTGTACATGTGCACCGGTAGGTCCTCAGAAGGATCGTCCTTCGAACCAGGAGACCGGGGCACGTAGTCCTTGAAGTCACAGGGCATCGATCCTCCGGTATACGTCTGAAGAATCCTCTCATCATGTGTCCGGGAACTCTCTAAAACCATGGCGTCGTCATACGGGGACATCTAGGAGAAGCCATAGCTCTGTACAGGGTGAGCGAAGGGACGTCCCACAAACATGAAAGCTCGAACAGTGCACTGTCCCTCAAAATGATAAGATCCGTGGTCCGAATCAAAATGCACCTCCCACGTCGGAGTGTCGATGAAGACCACGAACGTCGCCATCGAGCTCTGAAGATGTGATAGAAGAAAGGGAAAGAAGAGAAAGGAGTGAGAATCTTACTAAAGAATCTCAGTAGGGATCTCCTATCTAGGGTTATATCGTTCACATCCTCAGGAACCTTGGGTTTCTTTATAAAAGGTGTGCATGCATATAAGATTCATTATTAGGGTTTATAAAACTAGGTTATCCAAGGTTCATTCCTTTTAGTATGCATCTTAATGTCATGAATACAACATATCAGAACATGAATGCATGGCAATGCTTCAAGCAAATAACTCAACAAATCACAACATCAAGAGGCATACAAGTGGCATAAAAGGAATAAAACTTTCGAGTGGAACTTTCCTCAACTTTGTGACATCAATCATGGTACTTTTAGCATAACAAGGCGACTCTAAAAACATCTATGCTATGAGCTCATACCTCAGCTAGTCGTCACTAGCCCTTGCTTATTATTTGAATAAGCGAAATATAATAAAAATGAATCCCGACTACTCGAGTACGGGTTAGGGGGCTAGGGATCACCTCTCTTACGATATACCCTCTTTGAAACGATTTGCGGGCATTAAGCCATAGCAATTTGTCCGCTTTGGTAGGCTGCATCTACTAATACACTCACGGATTTGTCTCCCCTGGGGGTGCTCGGCCGAACCGGTGTCACCCAGGAAAACGCGTCTCAGTGCTTTGTCACATAAAAATCTCCTAGGGGTGCTCGACCAAACCGGTGTCACCTAGGGTTTTAAATCTCATATCATACTTCAAAAACATTCTCAAGTCCTTTAGGTTTGATGAAAATTTGGCAGCATAACAGCTGTAAACCAAATTTCCTTCAAACCGACTTTATGCCACAAGCTTATAACACATACACATTTCTCATTCAACTTTCATGCCCATAATAAACTTAATAACTCAATAAATCATTTCGTCATAGCTCATGTATTATCCAAGCATATACACCCAAACATCATACTTGCATAAAACAACTCATAGCATACAAGATCTCTTAATGTTTTATGCTTTGACCCTTAAGGTCCTTTAACTTGAATTCTAAGTTATATATCTCAACCTAAGCTCTCGGATACCTATAGGCTCATGTCTAAGTATTCCTCACTCAATTCTATGATCATAAGCATTTCTAAACCTCAAGAGTGCAGAATCTATATTTCATGTTTTACGGGTACCTAGGAGTCACAACATTGACCCTTTCTAAGTTCGGTTTGCTCCTAAGGCATCAAGATCAAGTCTTAAACCAATTATGAGTAGTTCCTACATATTTAACTAATTATAAACCATGATTTTCAATTCGAAACCTTGCTGGACAGAATCCAGAAAAATCCATTACTAAAGGATCTAAAAGTCTCAAATTAATTCTTTTTTAGTTACTAACTTCTCTTAGCTTTCACGTATTAATTTTTGCATCAAGTATACATGAACATACTCATATTATCATAATCAAAACAGCATAAAATAGTGAGCATAGTAAGCAAAGCAGAACCGAAATTATCTTCATCAAACAAAGCATAAAACTTGATTTTCAAGACACATAAATTGCTAGTTTCTCTTGAAACCTTGTTAAAACTTTCAAGACTCATTAGTAAACATTTTTATCTTACTAAAATCATCAAAATACTTCCAAGGGTAGTATCTATTTCAAATGAGACTCAAAAGATTTAAAATCATAAATCCTTGCTTAAAACATTTCTTAGGTTTTTCTAATCTTAGAAAAATTAGGAAACATAAGTTTTAGTATTTGTAATCCTATAAACCTCATAAGGCCGAATTTAAAGGAGCTAAGGAACATATATTTTCAAGTCTTTGTGTGAGATGATAATGGGTAAGTCTATGAGCTCTAAATCTCTTAAGTTATGACATAAAAATAAATATACAATGCGCTTTGTTTTAATCTTTATTTAGAGGTGAGGGCATAAAATAAACATGCTATGCAACTCATTATTATCTTAGAGATTTAGTGAGAGCATAAACATAAATATGATGATGCAAGTTCATTCTTTAATCTTGAGCATTTAGTGATGACACAGAAGTAAATATGGATGCAAGTCTTTTATCTTAACTTAGATCTCATATGAGACTTTTAAAGAGAACTAAAAATCTCAACCCAACACTTATCTTATCAACAAAGTAAGCTTTAGAGTTCTTGAACTAAGTTCTCCAAGGAACTACATGGTTCTTGAACATCATCATCAAGCTCAAAAGGAAGCAATCTCAAAGAAAGCAAAATCTCAAGGACATAAGAACCAAAACAACATTATTTCTTGGCACAAAGTGAACACAGAGGTACTTTAAAAACTCAAACAAAATCTCTGAGGTGATGACTATGGAGGCCGAAACTATGAAGGAAAGAAAAGGAAGGAAAAACCAAAACTTTACTAGATCAAGAACAAAACTCAAACTTTAGAGGTTCCTTTGAGATGAACACAAGGTCATCATCTAGGAGCTCTCATCATCAAGCTATCATGTTCACATAAACATGGCCAAGAGGCCGAAATGAAAAAGAGAAGGAAAACAAAGTGAAGTTAAAAAATAAACCAAGAGAAAACTAGAGAAAACACATCTTTGAGTAAAAACAAAGTTTGAAAGCAACTCCTACCAAGTGGTGAAGATGAAAGCTTGAACTTTTGAAAAGAAATAAGAAGAGCAACTCCTCCTAGGATGCTATGATAGCTTCAGCCTTGAGGGAGTGGAGGGGAAGGAGATGTGTTCTTGGTGGTTTAGTGTTTGAGGTTGAGTGTTTCCGTGCTTAGGAGGTGATTCAAGGTTGTGAGGTGGTGGATTGAGGTTGTGAGGTGATGATGTGAAGAGAGGATGAAAAAGATGAAGATGGAAAGGATGAAGAGGAAAAGAAAAGTTCTTAGAATGCTTGAGAGAAAAAGAAAGAACTCAAGAAAGCTTGAAAACTAAAACTTTGCAAATGATCTAAAGTGTTTCCAAGCTCAAGTAAGCAAGGTATTTATAGAAAAATGAAACAATGGAGGCTCATTGAGGGGAGGGGGCCGGCCGTAGCAAGCAAAGCAAGGGGGAGAGAAAAATATCTCTTACAACTTGTCATTCAAGCATGGTTGGAGGTATGGGAAGCATAGGCTAAGACATGGTTCAAAGCATGGTGTTTTGAGGTGATTTTCCTTCAAATTTGAAATAAAATAATCCTTCTAGAAGGCAAGGTGGGCTGGAAGTTTTTGAGCCACAAAAATGAGAGAAAAAGTCTTCTAGAAGTTGTCATATGAAGCATGGATGAAAGCATGGTGTTAGTATGACAAAGTATGGTGTATGTAAAGTGAAAGCATGGTCTTTGGAGTGTAAAAATTTGAGCATGTGATGGATCATTTGGGGGCATGGTTTTAGCCAGATTGCATCAGCCAAGGGGGAAGGAAAATTGTCCATATAATTGTGTGTTAATGAAAGGTTTAGATGTGTATTAGTTTAGGTATAGGGTTAGGAATTATTAAGCACAAGTTTAGGTACTAAGAATGAGGTTTAGGGATTTTATGACGAGGTTCAGGAGTGCTCATACACATTTAGAGAGTTTAAAATTTATTTTATGAGTAAACAAGGTAGACAAATTTCCATGATTTAAGGAATTGGAAAGAGAAAACACTATTCAAGATTCCATGACTAGGAATCTTGAATTTAAAATAAGATTTGAGTTTAAATTAAGCATTTTTAGGTTCTAATCAACTTTAATAAATTATTTTGACTCTAGATTAATTATGGAAATTAATTAATCTTCGATTAGAGCCTAATATTGCTTAGGTTTGCCTAATCACACGCTTAAAAACACGAAACTAGGGACAAAATTATAATTTCGTACAAATTTTTCCCAGGACCACCGGGACTAAAACTGAGGTCACAGAATACATAAAAACGCCCTTTAAAACTATTTGGAGAAGTTTCGGGTTCATCCGGCACTTGCTATTGGGTCAAACACCATAGGGGTATTTTGCTCATTTTGACCCGAAAACTCAGAAAACGAGATTTTCGATCCCTAAAAGGCACACAATTCAACTAATCCCTTTCAAACATTGAGTTTGCTCCTCAAGGACCGCCAGGCTGGCTTCCCTCGAGTTCCAGGCTGAAAATGACCTCAAGGGCATTTTGGTCATTTTCATTCTAACAGAAAACCGGGGCGTTACAAATCCGTGAGGGTATGAGTGGATGCAGCCTACCAAAGCGGACAATTCGCTGTGTACTAGATACCAATAGAGCATTTCAAAGAAGGAAATATTCCTATGCTAGCTGATCCTTAAGCCCCCTAGCCCGTACTCTAGTAGTCAGGATTATTTTTATGTTTTTGCTTATCCAAGGATAAGTAAGAACTAGTGACAACTAATTAAGGTATGAGCTCATAACCTAGATGATGTTTCAGGGTGGCCCATGATGCTTAAGTATGAAGTTCTTAAGTCACTAGTTGAGAAAAGAGAAAAGTTTCACTTGAAAGTTTATATTGCCACTTTATGCCATTTATATGTTCCTTGATTGTCACAACATTCCCGGAGGTTATTGCGACGAGAAATGACAAACAAATTTATAAATAATGGGGAGTCGCCACCAATTTTAATTCTGGTTAAAAATTAGAAAACCTTTAATTGGTAAAATTGGTCTTTGAAGAGAGATTTAAGGTTCGGGAGTCTGATTATGATTAGAGAAGGGTGGAAACTTAATCCCACTGCACCCCTAATACATCCGTATAAAATACGGTTACTGTAGAGCTTATTATGCAAATTAATTATGACTTTAAAATATTTATTTTTCCCCAAACATAATTAGTAATTATTTATTTACAAAGAAATGAAAATTTGAAATTTAAAACAAAAGTTAAAGAACTAATTTTATGAAAAATTAATTTGGACTTGATAGTTGTTGACTACGCCAACGTATCCTCTGGTACAATGAGGAACTCAAAGTCACGTCTTTCTGTAGAAAATGCTTGTATATTTGATGGATTTTAATTGAGATAAAAATTAGAAGTTGTTTTGATTGATTTTATTTGCAAAAGATTTTTAATTGGAAAAAGATTTAACAAAGAAACACCCGTCCATGCACAAGATTCAAGGTAGCACTGATTACTCAATAAATCCTTTACAATTCAAAACTGTGAAGGGAGCACCGACTCTTCAATCACAATTATCGATTATTGCATGGATTAAAATATATTTTGATTTTGATTTTTTATTTCCTTGTGAAAGGATCTAAAGAAACCAAAGACATATTATTCTTATTTTTGTGATTTTTGGTTTTTTAGTATTATTATATTTTAGTATTTATTTTAATAGTCTTAAATAAAATAAAAGAATAATCTTATTAAAAAAAGGAACCAGCATCAGAAACAACTCTAATACTAACCCAACACAAAAAAAAAAAAATTCAAACTCCATGCCCCAATTTACCTAATAAGCCCAAACCCAAAAAAAATGACTACTAACTCTAAAAGATAAGTTGACCCAAAAGCAAGGAATAAAAATAAACCTAACTCCCTACCTAATTGAATCAGCTACAAACAAACAGACCCACCTGAAGTGACTCAGCTAATAATCTCTAACCCAAATAATATAAAAAAGAAAGAACTTGACAAGCCCAACATACTATAAATAAAACCGGATGTAACAAACATAGCCCATGATTAAAAATCTAGAAGCCCAACAACTAATTCCAATCAAAATGCATTCTTAAACAAAACCCAACTAAAAACATTAAATCCACTATACATATTACAGTTTAAAGTAAAATAAAAATGTCCTAAATCTAATACGTGCTGACAGCCATACAAAGAGGGGAAATAATTTTTATCATTCATTTGCAAAAACACACATACGAAGAGAGAGAATAAGAGAGAGATATCACAAAACAGAAAGATGAGAGAGTAACGGAGATCACCGCAAGGAGCTATCTGGTTGACTGGCGGCGGAAGTGCGAGTGCTGCTGGTGTGGTTGTACGAGCAGCTGGGCTGTGGCTGGCGCGATTTGGGGCTGTGCGGCTGAAGGGGAGAGTCGCGACTTTGGGTCACGGCGGAAGGGGAGAGGCGCGGCCGGCGCTCTGGCGGTTCTGGTTTTTTGAGGAGATGAAGACCGACGTGGCTGTGCTCATGGAGTTTCCGCCCTGGTTCGCATGAATGGTAGGGCGCTGCTCATGGTGGCATGGGGTTACTATTCATGGCTGTAAGGTTGGCAGCACAGTAGCGAGGAGAGGCGTGTTGGCACTAAGGGAGCTTGACGTGAGGGCTGGCTTGCGATCTGAGCTCTGGTGCGAGCTGAACTGCTGGTTTCGTGCGGTTCTGATGCTATGTTCGCGATGATGAGAACAGGCAGAGGACGGTCCTGGTGCGGCGGAGCTTTGTGGCCAAGAGGCGGAGGCAGATCTGCAGGGTGGTTGTTGGCTGAGCGCGAGTTGCTGTGCGCGATCTGGTTGTCTTCGCGGAAAGGAAACTGGCAACGTAAGTTGAAGTAGAGGTGTTGCCGGGCTTCTATCCTCCTCTTTTATTCTTCCATTATTATTTTTTTTATGACGGTGGTGTTTTGTTCTCTGATTGGTTTCAATATATTTTTTTTGAAATGTAATGTAATATGGGGATGAGGTTGGGTTTTCAAGGGATGATGATTTGTGGTGGTTAATGAGTAATTGTATGGTTGTGATAGTGATTTGTTTTTTATGGTGATAAATGAAGAGGAATGTGATGACAGTAAAAAAATGGTTTGATGATTAGATTAATTATTTGGAGATGATGGTGATGGTGGCTCGATGAGAAAGTGAGGGTGATGATGATTATGGTCCTGATGGGGAATGGTGATTTACAGGGTTGTTTGGGTGGTTTGAAGGATTGATGATGGTAAGATTGGAAGAATAGTGAAGGGGAATATTGAGAACTAAAAGATGTGTTGCCCCCTGGATGAATTTCTCTCTATTTCCTCTGATTGCTCGCTAGAGTTTCTCTTAAAATCTCTTCAAAGATCTTTCTCTCTGTGTCTCTTGCTAAAAATTAGCTCGGTTCCCTCTTGCTAAAAATTTGTTCCTTGTCTCAATTCTCTCTCTGTTTGCTAAAAATTGGCTTTTTTTCCTTTTGTCTGTGATCTTGCTTATTTATATCTCTGAGGAGTTAAATGCCTGAGGCATTAAATGCACTGACCAACGTAGATCCTTGATTGATTTTCTGAGATACATTTGTCAACTTGATTGTGATTGAAGCATTAAATGCACTGACAATGGCAGCTGAAAAATTAAATGTGCTGGTCTCTGTTACTGTTAGAACATTGAATTGCAGCTTTTTGGGATGTAATTGTCAATTAATCATTAAATGCCCTGCAATACATGGACGCGTGCACTCTTTTCTTTTTCCATGCTTATTTAGCTTTTTTCTTTTGATTTGGTGACAGGGATTGAAGAACCTTTTTTTTTTGGTATTTTGGTTTAATGGGCTAAAAAATGGGTTTAGAATGGATTTTTTGTTTTTTTTTTTTGGGCTAACAGAAATGTGGGTTTAGAATGGGCTGACACTCACATGGGTTGGAAAACTACAACGGGCTAGTTGGTTTTTTTTTAGTTATAAATGGGCTAAAAACAATAAACAAAATAAAGCAAAATAGTATGCATGACAAAAAAATGGAAGAAAAAAAAATAATGAAATGATATTAAAAATGAGAGTAAAATGTTCGGACAAAATGTGGTGTTCACATTGATGTTATATTGATTGCTGTGTTGCCTAATGTATACCCATGCATTCATGGTTTGCTATGTTGCATTCATGCATTAAGATTCATTTTAAAAGGAACGAACCTTGGATAATCACGTTTATAAACCTAATAATGAACGTTATATGCATGATCACCTTTTCATAATAAACCCAAGGTTTCTAAGGATGTTGACGATGTAACCCTAGATAGGATATACCCTACTGAGATTCTTTAGCAAGATTCTCACTCCTTTTCTTTCTTTCTTCCTTTCCGTCACATCTTCAGATCATGGCGATGTTCGTGGTGTTCATCGACACTCCCATATGGGAGGTGCACTTTGATCCCGAGTATGGATCATACCATTTTGAGGGACGATGTGCAGTATGAGTCTTCATGTATGTAGGATGTCCCTTCACGCACCCTGTACATAGTTACCGCTTCTCCTCGACATCTCCTTATGGCGACGATATGGTCTTTGAGCGCGCACGGATGCACAATGAGCGGGTTATGTGTACCTACACTGCTGGATCTGCCGTCCGCGACCACCCGGATTACGTGCCTCGCTCTCAGCATTCGGAGGATGACCCCTCGGAGGATCTGCCGACCTATATGTATAGCGAGAGTTCTGCCCCCACCCCCCGGTTCGTGCAAGAGGGGAGTGAGGCGACGGTGACACAGCCGAGATTGGCGAGGAGGGCCGAGATTTGCCCCCGTCGTGGAGCGCACGTGCAGCCATCACGTATTCGATCCCCACTCCACTGGCCTATGCTCGAGGAGCTTGAGCAGTTCCCTAGTTACATACCCCCATCCCCCGAGGATCGCCGCCGCCAGCAGTAGAGTGTCTTGAGGAAAGCTAGTGCACATACACCATGCGTAGTAGGGATAAACCTTCTTTTGTTATGAAGTTATCCACTTTAGGTGCACTAGGGTATGAGTGTTTTTATTTACGCTTTCCTTGATTTACGTTTCTGTTGTATTTCCTTTTCTGTTGTATTTGCATTATCTTGTATCAAACTAAGTGCCACCTTTAGGTGGGCATATTATGAATATTAATGAAGTATTTCTTTGATGTGTTATCGATTGTTCCATGTTCTATTATGCCTTGTTATCTTGTGATTTATTATCCTGTCTTACGATGTGCGTGGCTCTCACTTTGCTTTTATATTTTTTAAAAAAAAATATCCGTATTTTCCGCTAAGTAGTTTTAAAAGAGTAAGACTAAGAGGTAATAACCTAATGATTAACCTAAATATGTTCTAGGAATATTGGGTTAAAATTAGGACGTTACAGGCAAGCTCAATGTTAATACCCTCACGGATTTGCCTCCTCCCCACCGAAGCAGGAGATATGCATCACAATGCTATGTCGCATTTAAAATCTCATGAAGTTCTCAAAATCCTTCTTAAGTCCTCAAATTTGATGGAAATTCGCCAGCATAACGGCTGTATACCGAATTTCCTCAAATTTGCTTTATGCCACATAAACTTATAAAGCATATACTTTCTCATTTAATTCCATAATCAAAGTAATTCACTAAAGTCATATAAACATAGATTCATCATAGCACATGCATCAATCATACTATAACTTAAAACAATAAGATTTTTAATGTCGTTAATCTATAGCGTTTCACGCCTTTAAACCTTTTCGGGCCTCAAGCTTAAAATCTGATTAATCTAATATCCATTCCTAACCTTTTATGCACCTAGGGAATCATTACCAATAATTCTTACTAATTATTATGATTATGATTAACACTAAATAACATAGTGCAGAATTCTAAGCTTTCAAATTATGGGTGTCTAGGAGTCACAACTATGACCCTTTCTAAGTTCCGTCTTCACCTAAGGTACTATAATTAATTCCTAAACTAATTATGAGGGATTCCTACACATATATACTAATTATAAACCACTTTTACTATATTTAAACATGCTGGAACAGAATCTCAAATTCTTAGCTTCTAAGTGCTCTAAAAATCTCATTTCTAATCCTTTCTAGTTACTTGTTGTTCCTAACATTCACAAAATAATTTTTCCTTCACTTAGACATAATTTTTACTCATTCTAACTCATTAAAACAGCATCATACAGTGGGCATAATTCCAGGGCAGTGGCCGAAACATATACACTATAAAATCACATAAAATAATATTGAGTGCACGTAAGTTACTAGTTTCTCTTGGAATCATTTTAGAACCTCAAAACTCTTTTAGAAACTATTTTATTTCATTAAAATCATGAAAATATGAATAAGGGCAGTAACTATTTTAGTTTGCTCATAGTTAAGATTTAAAACAGAAAAACATATTTATAACATGTTGTAAGTTCACCTAAGCTTAAGAAAATTCTTAAAACATAGTTTATTGGTCCTTGTGAATAGATGAGACTCATGCTAAGTTCATCTCCATCACATGGCCGAAATCACATTCATAAAAACACTTTCATTTTCCAAACTTTTCTTGAGATAAAATGGGCAAGTCTTTGAGCTCTAGGATCTTTAGGTGAGGACATAAACTTAAACATGCTATGCACTTGGTTTATTCTTCATTATAAAGTGTGAGCATAAAATAAATATGAGATGTGACTTATTATTATCTTATTTTAGTGATGAATTGAAACATAAATATGAGAATGCAAGTTTATTCTTTATTCTTGGAAGTTTAGTGTTGACATGAAAATAAATATGAGTGCAAGTCCATTTTAACTTAACTAGAGCTCATACAAGACTTTTAAAGGAACAATAATAATCTCAACCCAACACTTATCTAGCAAGACAACGTGAGCTTTAGAGTTCTTTGTACCAAGATTTCAAAAAACCCTCATGGTTTGAACATCATCATCAAGCGCAAGGAAAATGAACTAAGAGATCAAAATGAATAACCACATTTCTTGAAACAAGATATAAAGAATACTATATCATATTCTTTATTTTATGCCCAAGAGCTCCTATCTAGAGTAAACTCTAGAATGTGCCGGCCAACTTTAAGGTTGACAAGAGCAAGCTTTGGGCTCTTTGAAATCAAGTGACATATTTTCTTAAGTAAACTTTATGTGAGCTACCTAGCATTTTCATCAACTTTGTAAAAGAAAAGGAAATGAGAACCGAAACTAGAAAGGAAAAAGGGAAGCAAAAACCAAAACCTTAAGGAAAGGAAAAACCAAAATGCTTCAAGATCAAAAACAAGTTTCAAGCTTTAGAGGTTTCCCAAATGAAAATTACAAGATTATTATCTTGAAACCTCATCATCAAGCTCAAGATTTTCCTTTCAAAAATCAAGTCTCATAACCAAAAATAAGAAGAAAGAAAAGAGTTTTGAACCAAGAGAAAAGCTTTTGAAAACAAAACCCCTACCAAGTGTGAAGATAAAACTTGGTTCTTTGAAGTGGGGATGAGAAGAAAATCTTCTTCCAAAGTGGAGAGGAGGTTTCGGCCAAGAGAAGGAAAAAGGAAAGGAAATGTGTTTTGTGTGAGCTTGTGTTTGAGAAAGGATCCTTTAGTATTTGGATGGTGGTTTATGGTGGTTTGAGGTTGCAATATGGTGGCTCTAGGAGGAGGATGAAGAAGATGAAGATGAAGAGAATTCCTAGAACTTGAGAGAAAATGAAAGAACTTGCAAGAATGCTCTTAAGCTTACACTTAGCAAATGATCTAAAGGTTCTTACAAGTTCATTTGCATGTGTATTTATAAGGAAATGAAACAAATGGAGGATGAATGGAGGGGGGTGCTGGCCGTGTACTCTTGGCCATGAGGAAGGAAAAATATCTCATTCAAATTGGTCATTCAAGGCATGGTTGAAAGCATGGTGAAGTATGGTTCAAGTATGGTGCAAGGTATGGCTCAAGCATAGCCTTGGTGTGCAAAACAAATTCAACATGTGGGAAATGAAGAGGAGGAGGTTCGGCGATGTGCAGCCCATGGGGGAGGAGATTTGTTTATTTAATTGTGGTTTAGTGATGTGTTTACGTGTTTCTTTGATTAGGAATTTGTAAAAAAGTGTTTTGTAACGCCCCGATTTTCTACTAAAGTAAAAATGACCGAAATGCCTCTGAGGTCATTTTCAGCCCGAAACTCAAGGATAGTCGACCCGACAGTCCTCAAGGGGCTAACTCAATGTTTGAAGGGGATTAGTTGACTTTTGTATCTTTCTGGAATTGAAAATCTCATTTTCTGATATTTCAGGTCAAAATGACTAAAATACCCCTGTTGTGTTTAACACGGGTACGAGCACCGGATGGGCCTGAAACTTCTCCAGATGGTTTTAGAAGGTGTTTTTTTATGTATTATGTGATCTCAATTTTAGTCCCGGTGGTCCCAAGCAAATTTTGTGCAAAATTTCGATTTTGCCCCTAGTTTAGTGTTTTTGAGCTTAATCGCGTGATTAAGCAAACCTAAGCAATATTAGGCTCTAATCGAAGGTTAATTAATTTTATTAATTAATCTAGAGTCAAAATAATTTATTAGAGTTGATTAGAACCTAAGATTGCTTAATTTAAACTCAAACCTCATTTTAGAATTCAAGATTCCTAGTCATGAAATCTTGAATAGTGTTTTCTCTCTCCGATTCCTTAAATCATGGAATTGTGTCTACATTGTTTATTCATAAAATGAATTTTAAACCCTCTAAATGTGTATGAGCACTCCTTAATCATGTCATAAAATTCCTAATCACATTCTTAGTTACCTAAACACATATTTAGGAATTTCTAACCTTGCACCTAAACTAATACACACTTAAACACATGTTTAGCACCCAATTAAACAAAAGAAACCTTTTCCCTCTCTCTCCTAGACCTACGGCCATCCTCCCCCTCCATACCTCAAATTTTTGAAATTCAAATGCAATTTCAAGTCCATGACAAGCCTTACTTTGACCATGCTTTGCACCATACCTCCCATACTTTCATCCATACTCCTCTATGCTCAAAAATTTCAATCTCTCACCTCATGGAACATGAGGATGTACACGGTTTCCTCTCCCCCTCCATGAGCTCTCATTTGTTTTGTTTTTCTATAAATACCTTGCTTACTTGAGCTTTGATACACTTTAGATCATTTGGCAAGTTTAAGCTTTCATGCATTCTTTGAGTTCTTTCCTTTTCCTCTCAAGTTCTTCACTTTCTTTCAAGTTCTTAAGAACTTCCTTTCATCTTCATCTTCTTCATCTTCTCTTTGCATCATCACCTCACAACCTCAAACCACAACCTTGAATCATCCTTTAAACACTCAAACTCTCATCCTCAAACACAAACACATCCAAAACACATCTCATTTCCTTTCCTCTCTCTTTGGCCGAAGCCACATCTCCACTCTAGGAGGAGTTGCTCTTCTCATTTTCATCTCAAGTTCAAGCTTTCCTCTTCATTACTTGGTAGGAGTTGCTTTAAAGTTTTGTTTTTACTCAAAAATATGCTTTTCTCAAGGTTTCTCTTGGTTTCTTTTTAAGCTTTTTCTTGCTTTTCCTTTCTTCTCATTTCGGCCTCAAGGCCTCATTATGTTCATGATAGCTTGATGATGAGTGTTTTTAGATGATGACCTTGTGTTCATCTCAAAGAAACCTCTAAAGCTTGAGTTTTGCCTTTCTTTAAACTTTGTCTATATTACTTAGCTCACATGGTTTTTCAACTTAAGAAAAATTAATCTAAGGTTTTCAAAAAGCCCAAGCCTACCCTTGTCGACCTTAAAGTTGGCCGGCACGTTCTAGAGATTTTCTCTAGATAGGGGTTTTGGCTACTTAATAAAGAGCATGGCTTAGTTTCATTCTCTTTTCCTTTCCTTGTTTGATTTCGATTCTTGTTTCCTTTCCTTTATGTTTTCGGTTGTTGTTTCCTTTTCTTTATGATTTTGTTTTCTTGAGTTTATTTCCTTGAAGCTCGATGATGATGTTCAAGAACCATATTGTTTCTTTGAAAGATTGGTTCAAGAGCTCTAAAGCTTACTTTTTTTGTTAGAGATAAATATTGGGTTGAGTTTATGTTCCTCTAAAGTCTTGTACGAGCTCTAATGATATATATAATGATGAACTAGCATTCATGTTTAAATTATGCCTTGCATAGCATATTTATTTTTCTATGTCATCACTAAACTTTCAAGATAAATAATGGAACTTGCATTATCATATTTAAATTCAAGCTTGGCATTTCATGTTTACTTTTCAAGTCATCCCTTAATCTTGAAGATAAAAATGAGTTACATCATATATTTATTTTATGCCCTCACTTTAATTTCTAACAAAGATAAAATGAGATGCATAGCATGTTTATTTTCTTGTCATCACCTAACTAAATTAGAGCTCAAAGACTTGCTCATTGTTATCTCAAAACAAAGTTGGAAATACCTATGTTTTATTCTTTGATTTCGGCCTTGTGATGATATTGGGTCTTAGGATAGGATCCACCTAGTTACAAGTGCTAAAAGTTATGTTTCATAATTTTTCTAAGTTTAAGATAAGCTCAAGAGATGTTTTGAACAAAGTTTCATGATTTTAAATCCTCTTGAGATTTATTTGAAATAGCTACTGCCCTCATGAGTTTTATAATGGTTTTGATGAAATAAATTGTTTCCAAGTGAGTTTTGAAAGTTTTAAAAAAGTTACAAGAGAAACTAGTAATTTATGTGCTTTAGAAATGAAGTTTTATGCTTTGTTTGATGGAGATGTTTTTGGTTCTGTTTGGTTAGTATGCTCACTGTTTTATGCTGTTTTGATGATGATAGTATGAGTATGTTCATGTATAATTAATGCTAAAATTCATTTGAGAAAGTTAGGACAAGTTAATAACTAGAAAGGAATTAATTTGAGACTTTTAGATCCCTTAGAAATGTAATTTTCTGGATTCTGTCCAACAAGGTTTAAAATTAGAAATCATGGTTTATAATTAGTTTAAATATGTAGAAACTACTCATAATTAGTTTAGGACTTGATCTTGATGCTTTAGAAGCAAACCGAACTTAGAAAGAGTCAAAGTTGTGACTCCTAGGTACCTGTAAAATGTAAATTATGGATTCTGCACTCTTGAGGTTTAGAATTGTTTATGGTCATAGAATTGAGTGAGGAATACTTAGATATGAGCCTATAGGTACCCGAGAGCTTAAGTTGTGATAATAGACATCTTAGATTTCAAGTTAAAGGACCTTAAGGGTCAAAGCATAAGACATTAAGAAACCTTGATGTTTTAAGTTTGATAATGCCAGTATGATGTGTTGATGTATATGCTTTGATGATATGTAAGCTATGATGAAGTGATTTATTGAAATGTTAAGTTATCATGATTAGGAAAGTTGAATGAGAAATGCATATGTATTATGAGCTTGTGGCATAAAGTTGATTTGAAGGAAATTCGGTATACAACTATTATGCTGCTGAATTTCCATCAAATCTAAAGGACTTGAGAATGTTTTTGAAGCATGACATGAGATTTAAAACCCTGGGTGACACCGGTTCAGCCGAGCACCCCCAGGAGATTTTTATGTGACAAAGCACTGAGACGCGCTTTCCTGGGTGACACCGGTTCGGTCGAGCACCCCCAGGGAAGACAAATCCGTGAAGGTATGAGTAGATGCAGCCTACCAAAGCGGACAAATTGTTGTGGCTAGATGCCTGCAAAGCGTTTCAAAGAAGGTATATCCTAAGAGAGGTGACCCCTAGCCCCCTAACCTGTACTCGAGGAGTTGGAATTATTTTATTATGTTTCGCTTATTCAGATAATAAGCAAGAGCTAGTGACGACTAGCTAAGGTATGAGCTCATAACCTAGATATTTTATGGTGGCCCTATAATGCTATAGTATGATGATTTATGTCACAAAGTTGAGGAAAGTTCCACATGAAAGATTTATGCCCCTTTATACCACTTGAATGCTTCTTGATGATTATGATTTGTTGAGTTATTTGTTTAAAGTATTGTCATGCATTCGTGCTTGATATGTTGCATTCATGACATTAAGATGCATTCTAAAAGGAATGAACCTTGGATAATTAGTTTTATGAAATCTAATAATGAACCTTATATGCATGTACACCTTTTAATAATAAACCCAAGGTTCCTGAGGATGTGAACGATGTAACCCTAGATAGGAGATCCCTACTGAGATTCTTTGGTAAGATTCTCACTCATTTCTCTTCTTTTTCTCTCTTTCATCACATCTTCAGAGCTCGATGGTGACTTTCGTGCTATTCATTAATACCCCAGTCTAGGAGGTGCATTACGACCCAGATCTCCACTCCTATCACTTCAAGGGTCGTTGTGCTGTACGTGTTTTTGTGTATATGGGACGACCTTTTGCTTACCCAGTGTCCAGCTATCGTTTCACTCCTACTGCTCCCTTCGGCGACGATGACCTGATCTTCAAACGCACCCTCCCTCATGATGAGTAGATTCATCGTGCTCGTCCATCTGCCTCAGTGGTACGTGACTATCCGGAGTATGTACACCGATCTAGGAGGTCAGAGACGGATCCATCCGAGGACTCATCTACACACATCTACTCGGATAGTTCTGCCCCCACTCCTCCATATGGACGAGAGATGAGTGAGGCTACCGTGACGCAGCAGTGCTTAGCGAGGAGAGTCGAGATGCGCCCTTGCTGTGGAGCTCACGTTCAGCCGTCGTACATCCCTGCTCCTCTCCACTGGCCCACACAGGAGGAGCTCGAGCAGTTCGCCGGGTACATACCTCCATCGCCCGAGGGTTATCATCGCCAGTAGACCTTGTTGTTGAGCTATTTGAGTGCTTGAGCTGTCATGAGATCTTCCCCTTTGGCAGTATCTTTTGAAGAGGGGTATTCGAGTTTGGTACTCATAGCTTGGGTAGGAGGGTTTTCATCGTTCCATGTACTTTACTACTTTTGTACCTTCTTGTTATTTCCTTGTATTTCAAGTTCAGCCCGATTCTATAAGGGCGTGACTCTATGTACTCCTAATTATGTTATTAATGGAATGTTTCCTTGTTGAATGTTTCCTTGTTGAGTTGATTGTTCTATGCCTTTATATATATGTGTGATCATGTTGTGATTTATCTTTTCGGATCTCGATGAATGCGACTCTCACTTTGTTTTATATTTCAAAAAAAATTTTACCCATATTTTTCGCTAAGTATTTTAATAAAAAGTATGAGACTAAGAAGTAATAACCTAATGATTAACCTAATGTGTTCTAGAGTATTGGGTTAAAGATTAGGGTGTTACATGTTTAGGTGAGGTAATTATGTAATTAGGAATATTAAGACATGATTAGGAGTGGTCTTGCTTCATTAGCTAATTCAAAACTCATTTTATGATATGATTATGCATAAACACAATTCCTTAATTTAAGGAATTAGACAGAGAAAACACTATTCAAGATTCCATGACACAGAATCTTGATTTTTAGAAAAGATTAAGGTATATCTAAGCAATCTTAGGTTCTAATTAACTTTAATAAATTATTTTGACTCTAGATTAATTATTGAAATTAATTAATCTTTGATTAGAGTCTATTATTGCTTAGGTTTCCTCAATTATGCTGTTAAGCCCTAAATACACTATTTCAGGGGCAAAATGGTAATTTCACACAATCACTGCTCGGGACCACTCGGATCAAAACAGACATCATTAAGCATATATAATTAACATTCCGAACTGTCAGGAGAGATTCTGGGCTCAAACGACACTAATACCCGCGTAAAACGCTATATGGGTATTTTGGTCATTTTGAGTCGAAAGTTCAGAAAATGAGATTTTCATGTCTACTATCAATCAGAACATAAATAATCCCCTTCAAACATTGAGTTGACCCTTCGAGGACTGCCGGACCGGCCATCCTCGAATTTCCGGGTAGAAATGATCTTAAGGGCATTTCGGTCATTTACGCTCAATACAGGAAAAATCAGGGTGTTACAATACCTGGGAAATCTTCATTAGTGGTTCCAGGTATAAAATCTTGATTTATTAACCTTAAGCCTATCTTTATTGCCTGAACTTAAATTCCAAGTATAAATTTTTCATTCATAACCTTAACGCTATCTTTTCTCAGTCTCGGACATCTCCTAGTCCCAAATCTAGGGTTTCAACTATCTCGACGGGCTCACAAGGTCAGTTTTCAACTTTTTTTAACACATCTATTGGGTCATTCTCGTCATTGCTAGAACTATCATATTTTTGAAATTCTCACTACTAAAGTTCAAATTAAATTTTTAAATGATTTTTGGGGTGTTACATTACCACCCACCTCAAAAAATATTTTGCCCTTAAAATTCATTTGAAATGGATTTCAAAAGACAATTTTTCATAAATCAAAGAAGAAATCCACACATAGTCAATCAAAAGATAACAATCAAATCCTAAAACGTCCCTACCTCGGATCAGATTGTCAGGTGGTGAGGTCCCTTTAGCTCTTAGTGCTCCTGTGTGGTGGCTTCTCAGTAGGCTTTGGATATCTCTCTAGACATTCCCAGATCTTATTTCCCGATTTCTATAGTGCTAGAATATGTATTGCCCAGCTAAACAAGGTTGCTCCCATGGTTCTTCCCACATTTTGGATAATTTTTCCACATGGTTGACTTTTGTAGCTGTTTGTCCTCAGAAGGAATTGGTTGAAACTGCTTCTTTTGGGGCGAAGCTTCCTTATTACCCTAGTCTTCATGTAGCAATCTTTTATTAGAAATGTTGTTAATAGATTGGGAAATTTCTAGGTTCTAGTTGGATTCCTCCGCACGCCAGCACTTGTTTACCAAAGTTGCATAATCCCTTATCTCTAAAGGACTTACAATAACTTCAATGTCTTCACGTAAACCACCTTCATACTTCATGCACTTCTAAGTTTCATCAGGATCACGCTGATAGATAGTAAAAAGCTTGTAGAGCTTTTCAAACTTGGCTGTGTACTCTGCTATACTCGTGGACCCTCACTGCTCAGAGTAGGCAGAAGAGCTATGCTGACAAGAGAAAGAAACCTCTCGAATTTCAAGAAGGAGAACACATATTCTTGCGAATTACTCCTACTACAGGTATAGGTCGTGCAATGAAAGTCAAAAAGCTAAGCCTAGATTCTTAGGACCCTTCCAAATCCTCAAAACGGTAGGTCCCTCCACCTACCAAATTGCATTACCTCCAAATTTGTCTAACCTACACAATGTTTTTCATGTGTCCCAATTGAGAAAGTATCAGTCAGACCCCAGTCATGTGTTTGAGCTAGAAACTATACAATTAAAATATTAGTTAACTTTTGAATTACCACCGATGAGGATCGTGGATCATGGCATCAAGCAGCTGAGAAACAAATCTGTATCTCTCGTCCGAGTAGCCTGGGGACAAGATGGAATGGAAGAGCACACATGGGAGCTCGAGGAAGATATGCGAAAAGAATTTCCAAACCTATTCACAGGTATCAAATTTTGAGGGCAAATTTTTTAATAAGAATGGGAGAAATGTAACATCCCCAAATTTATAACTAAGATAAATATTAATCTTAATTAGCGATAGCAAAACCAAGAGAATGTGGACAAATGTTATGAAACACAACAAATAGACTACTTAAGTATGTCTAGAGAAAACACACTAAAAGTTACACATAATCCCTACTATGCACAATTTACAGTTGATTTACACTAATATAAGATGTTAGTGCTACAAATTTTATTCTAAAAGATGCTAGAACTCTAAATAAAAGATTCAAGTCTTGTAAAGAGATAATTTTAAGGATTTAAGTAGAATAATAATCTTTAGGAGATATATATATAAAAGTCATAATAAAAATATATAAAGAACCTCTAAAAATATCTTAAAGGGTATTAATGTATTAATGCGAATACTAAGAGTACAAACAAGACTAAGAGAAAAAGATAATACCAAGATATCCATAACCAATTAGGAACACTAGATTATTGCTTATTAGTGGTTTTACATGGTATGCTTATATGTATGCTTGATGAAATACTGAATGGATTTTTCTGCTAATGTTCAAGATTAGTTTAAAAGTAACTGCACTTCAGCTAATCACGTTTGTGAAAGTTTGATAATTGAATACCAACCTTTTTATAATAAACCCGAAGTGACTGGGACGACAACGATGAAACTTTTAGTACAAGTAGGAACTCCTACTGAGAAATCATGTATTTCTCACTCCTATGTTTATTTTCTGTTGTCGTTACCAGAGACAGACGTGTCCACTTAAAGCAACGAAGCTGTAGCTGAGGAAGGAGGTAGCGCGTGAAGATTTCAAACCTTTCAAGTTGGAGTATTCCGAGCTTTAGTTACATTATAGTTTGTGAGAAACAATTAGTAATAGTAGAACTTATATTGTTATTTGTAATAACTTATCAGTATGATATATGCCCTGTTGTGACTTATGTATTAAGTGATTATATTCCAATTTATGTGATAATAGTTCTACACTTAGTCTCTTATTTCGCTTATTTAATTAAGTGCGCAATGTAACTTGATTATTATCTATAAAAGCGCTATGTATTTCACTTCTCGTTATAGGCTTAAGTTTTCAAAAAATTAATTTATTTAAAGAAAAAAAAATTCCACTATTTTTCTAAGTTAATTTCAAAAGAAAATAAATGCAAGGCATAAGTGACAACTAATAGAATCCAAATGTGAACTTAAGCACAGTGGGGTTCTATTAGGGTGTTACATTATGGTATCAGAGCAGTTCATCCTATTTAAGCCTGAGGAATGGACTAACTATGCTTCTATCTATGATATCATGCTATTAATCTTATCTGTATGATGGGATATAGGATTTAGAAATGCATGATCGTCTTGTGATACTGCCATAGTTGCTACCATGCTTAGCTATAGTATTGAGCCTGATCAACTCGATGATTGTTGTTTGGTGTGTCTAGGAACTAATGGCAGCAAACAGACGTACGCATGGGGCACGCGGTGGAGGTAATCGTGATGAACTAGCAAATGCACTCCAGGAGATGGCTAGGGCTATGGAAGCACAAGCAACAGTGATGATGGAGCAGATGAATAGGAGGTCTGAGGAATCAGTTGGGAACCAAGAACATGGAAAATTCTCAGAATTCAAGAGGGCTGGACCTCCAGAATTCAAAGGGACAACTAACCCCGAAATAGCTGACAGATGGATTCAAGAGATGGAGAAGGTTTTCTCAGTGGTAGAATGCTCTGATGAACAAAAGGTGGCATTCTCTACTTATATGCTGAAAGGAGAGGCTGCCGCATGGTGGAAGGGTGCAAAGGGCTTGCTCGAAAGTGCTGACATACAGATTACGTGGGAGGTTTTCTATGCTACGTTCCATAAGAAATATTTTCCAGATGGGTAATTGTGGATAGATTGACCAAATATGCTCACTTTTTACCCATTCGAGCAAATTACCCTTTGGAAAAGTTAGCTCAGCTATACATACAAGAGATAATAAGGCTCCATGGAGTACCCAAAACCATTGTCTCAGATAGGGATCCAAGGTTCACCTCAAGATTTTGGGAAGCTTTGCAAGAGGCGTTTGGTTCAAGGTTGTGTCTAAGCACTGCCTATCACCCTCAAACTGATGGACAATCAGAAAGAACAATTCAAACCCTTGAGGATATGCTAAGAGCATGTGTCTTAGACCAGCCAAAAAGTTGGGACAAACAGCTTCCATTGATTGAGTTTGCATATAATAATAGTTACCACACTAGCATTGGGATGGCACCCTATGAGGCTTTGTATGGTAGAAAGTGTCAATCACCACTTTGTTGGTGTGACCCGGGAGAGCAAAGTATTTTGGGCCCTGATTTGGTAGAAGAGACAACCAAACAAATAAGGAGAATTGGGGAAAGAATCCTCACTGCTCAGAGTAGGCAGAAGAGCTATCTTTGACAAGAGAAGGAAACCTCTCGAATTTCAAGAAGGAGAACACATATTCTTGCGAATTACTCCTACCACAGGTATAGGTCGTGCAATGAAAGTCAAAAAGCTAAGCGTTAGATTCTTAGGACCCTTCCAAATCCTCAAAAAGGTAGGTCCCTCCGCCTACCAAATTGCATTACCTCCAAATTTGTCTAACCTACACAATGTTTTTCAAGTGTCCCAATTGAGAAAGTATCAGTCAGACCCCAGTCATGTGTTTGAGCCAGAAACTATACAATTAAAAGATGACTTAACTTTTGAATTACCACCGATGAGGATCGTGGATCATGGCATCAAGCAGCTGAGAAACAAATCTGTATCTCTGGTCCGAGTAGCCTGGGGACAAGATGGAATGGAAGAGCACACATGGGAGCTCGAGGAAGATATGCGAAAAGAATTTCCAAACCTATTCACAGGTATCAAATTTTGAGGGTAAAATTTTTAATAAGAATGGGAGAAATGTAACATACCCAAATTTATAACTAAGATAAATATTAATCTTAATTAGCGATAGCAAAACCAAGAGAATGTGGACAAATGTTATGAAACACAACAAATAGACTACTTAAGTATGTCTAGAGAAAAATGCAAAGAATTACGAAAAATCCATCACTTAGTAGAAATTACGAAAATACCCATGCTATGTAAGGAAATTACCAAACTACCCTTGCCTTATTAAATGACGAAGATACGCTTACTCTATGAATGGAATTACAAGAATACCACTATCATTGTCTAATTACAAAAAATATCCTTGTCTTAGTTAAAGAAATTACTACAATGCCATTTGCACAAATCCCTAGACTTGTCTTTAGACAAGAATGAATCTAAGCCATTGGATTAAGATGATAACACAATAATTTAACTACATACATCATACACATTTCTAAATCACATACATGCACTACAGGTTAGAAAATCTCCACTAACATCTTTGCACAAAACATGGAGCATTTTCATCCAACATGTTTGCACAAAACATGGAAACATGTTTGCACAAAACATGGAGCATTTTCATCCCAAAATTCAGCCAACATGTTGCCATAAATCATGCTCCAAGTGCTTTCCTTCTTCTGTTTTTTCTCTAATCTTTCCACTATAAATACTCCTCAAACTCTCTTCAATTCAGAAACTCCCTAAGTGTTCTTTCTTTCTTATTCTATTATTCTTCTTATGTTCTTCAAAGACTTCTCTTGTTCCTCTAAACTTCATCCAAACACTTAAATCCTAAGTCCAAACTTTCACTAGCCCTCACAAGAGTTACAATCTTTAACTCTAGTGAGAAATATTTTCTTAATTACTCAAGTTCTAGAGCCAAGATTCAAGGAGGGTCATCCACTCCAAAGACTCTTGTTCAAAGCTTAAGGAAGAAGAGAAGGACCCTTTTTAGACCCTACACAAGAGGTAGGAGTTTCTTCTTTATTTGTTCAATTATTGTTGGCTTCTAACTTTGCTCATGGATAGAATGCCTCAAACTTAAGTTATTGTCAAAAGTTTTGAATAATTATATTTTTAGAAAACACAACATGTTCTATTCTGCTATGAGTACTTTTATAATGTTATCAAACTCAAATATAACTTAAAAGATTGTATGTGAAACTTGAGTTAATAAAGATAACTTAAGACATGAACATGGCAGGTGCTGGAATTTTTAGTTATTTCTGGCAGTTACTTCGAAACTTAGTGTTCATAAAATATGAAGGATCTCGAAATGAAAATATTTTAATTATAAACTAGACTCATTGTAGAACACTCTCCAAAAAGAATCACCTAAAACAGAGTTTCCCAGCCCAAGATATAAATTTTTAAAGTAGAGCCTAAGACTGAAACTCTTAATCTGACCTTGTAGTAGTAAAATAGGTGTAACTCACTCTAGAAAAATGAAAATGGACTGATTTCAACTTTGTGGAAAAGCTAACACATCTACAAACACACTTATATATGCTATGCATAAATTTTTACACCATAAAAATACAGGATGAGAGATATATTTTCGGGACAGTGTGCTGAGAAAGTCTTGAAGGTAGCGTGATACTGTGAGAGTGCAATTTGGAAAGGTTCTGGCTAAGGAAAGACTTGGTATTTAAGCATGTCTATTGTGACCCACCTCTCTTTCCTGGGAATCCTACTATGCACAATTTACAGTTGATTTACACTAATCTAAGATGTTAGTACTACAAATTTTATTCTAAAAGATGTCAGAACTCTAAATAAAAGATTCAAGTCTTGTAAAGAGATAATTTTAAGGATTTAAGTAGAATAATAATCTTCAGGAGATATATATATAAAAGTCATAATAAAAATATATAAAGAACTTCTAAAAATATCTTAAAGGGTATTAATGTATTAATACGAATATTAAGAGTACAAAGAAGACTAAGAGAAAAAGATAATACCAAGATATCCATAACCTATTAGGAACACTAGAGACCTAACTTGATAACTTAGGTTGCTTAATATGAATTATCTATGAGAATGTTTACTATGAGATTTACATGATATTGTCTATGTTACATGAAGTGATATACAGAAATGTAAATGTATTGATGAGATATGAAATGATAATGATAAAATGATTGACTGTGCCATGATTTATTAATGTGCATACATTCATGTTTCAAATGAAATAATAAATAGACCAACTCACTACTTAATCCTCTTTGAGGATTAAGGTATTGATGATTTCACTCAGTGAGAATAAAAGTAAAACCTGAAAAAGTAGCAATGATAGTCTGGAAAAGTGGACTTGAGCTAAACTCACGGCTTAACCCCCTAAACCGTTGAGATCATGGCAACGGAAAGAAAACCAAAAGGTTGTGGCGACAGCCACGGTATGAGCTCATTACCCTTTTAGGGTGGTCTAAGGCATTGATGCATTCATCCCGTGAGTAATTAAGAAATATGTTGATGAAATAAATGAAAGATGATGATCACTAAACAAGTGAATGTTGAGGATGAGTAATCATGAAATGCATGTAGCTCCTAAATGATTATTGCTTATTAGTGGTTTTACATGATATGCTTATATGTATGCTTCATGAAATACTGAATGGATATTTCTGCTAATGTTCAAGATTAGTTTAAAAGTAACTGCACTTCGGCTAATCACGTTTGTGAAAGTTTGATAATTGAATCCTTACCTGTTCACCTTTTTATAATAAATCCGAAGTGACTAGGACGACAACGATGACACTTTTAGTACAAGTAGGAACTCCTACTGAGAAATCATGTGTTTCTCACTCCTATGTTTATTTTCCATTGTCGTTACCAGAGACAGACGTGTCCATCTAAAGCAACGAAGTTGTAGCTAAGGAAGGAGGTAGCGCGTGAAGATTTCAAACCTTTCAAGTAGGAGTATTCCGAGCTTTAGTTACATTATAGTTTGTGAGAAACAATTAGTAATAGTAGAACTTATATTGTTATTTGTAATAACTTATCAGTATGATATATGCCCTGTTGTGACTTATGTATTAAGTGATTATATTCTAGTTTATGTGATAATAGTTCTACACTTAGTCTCTTATTTCGCTTATTTAATTAAGTGTGCAATGTAACTTGATTATTATCTATAAAAGCGCTATGTATTTCACTTCTCAAATTCTGGGCTTAAGTTTTCAAAAAATTAATTTATTTAAAGAAAAAAAAACTTCCACTATTTTTCTAAGTTAATTTCAAAAGAAAATAAATACAAGGCATAAGTGACAACTAATAGAATCCAAATGTGAATTTAAGCACAGTGGGGTTCTATTAGGGTGTTACATGATCCATTCTTTTGCCTTGTTCGAATCAAAAGCACCTTGGAATGGTAGAGGGCTTGCCATTCTAAACTCAGCAAATTTTTGATACACCATATCCACCTCTGTTCCCCTAAGGTTCCTAGCCAGGTTCCGATCTCTGTTGAGATCTAGTCTTTCCATCATTTGGTTGGCCACTACAGCTTGTTCTCTGATAGCGGCAGCCATCTCACGGAGAGTACTCATCATGTTTTCCAGCTCTAGCATTCTCATTCCTATTATGCCTGTTGTCTACTATTAGTTCTTGAACACACCAAACAAAAAATATTGAGTTAATCAGGCTCAACACTATGCTAAGTATGATAGCAACCAACTATAACACCACTAGATTGTCATGCATATCTAAATCGTATATCCTATCATATAAATAAGATTCAAGGCGTGACTTATCTATATAATCAGTCCATTCCTTAAGGTCCTACAAGGATAATATGCTCTGATACCATTATGTAACACCCTCCCAAGTGCAACATCATTCTTAAGCCATGACATTAGACTCAGGAGTTGTTACTTATAAATTAGCAAACCTTTCTTAAATATCTATAGCAAGTTTGATTGATTCGTACCATAACTAATTTGTAATTCTATTCAAATATATAGCAAAGAAACAAAACATTTATTGAATACAAAGTCAAGTACAACAGGAAGCTCTTTTATGAGTTTTAAATACACATCTATCATACTTAAGCATTTACACAATAGAAACTATTAGGGATCTTCAGTTGTCGAGCTACCCTGTTACATGCATTTCCAGCCCGAGCAACTTCTTTATTCTCTTAATACTAATTGGAAACGACCTGGGAACATAAGGGTGAGAATTGTAAAATTCTGAGTAAGGCATTTCCCTAATATACAGTTATAAATGTCAACATCATCATTCTAGCTAATTCGGTTTATTAAAAAAAATGTGATCATGCATTACATACCAAATATTCATTTATTTAATGTTCAAAATCAATCCTTTCGAAGTGGATTGCTTTTAACATTCAATCATTTAATGCACATAAATCACAAGGCTCATGATCATAGTACATAATGCTTATCAAGATAATTTGATGACATGAATGTGCATTTGCTAAATGTAGTGAAAGTATCTTAAAGTGCCCTTGACATATTGAAGGGGTTCCAGTTTTACTTTTGGCAATAGAACTCAATTCAGTGCATTTTTCTCATTTTATTGACACAAGAAAGACTTAGTTCATACTAAATGGTATCTATAATGGATAACACCACATGCGGGAAATAGACTGCTTATCAGGACTGAGCTCATTCCTATACGTGATCATCAAACTTTATTTTTTCCTTTTGAAATCACACACATATATATTCCTAGTCGATACATCTGCCGACTCATAATATCTTGAGGGAAGTTCCTCTTTTTGTCTTCCTTTCATTCAACATAAGTCTTGTTTATATTTTGTCCATATGTTAGAGCATGTACGAATGAAGTTCATATATTCTCTTTTACCACATGTATGCATCATTTACTTTTCTTTTTCCAAATGCATGCATAAAGCACATATAGTCATTCATTCACAATGTGATTTCAGTCATTCCTCATAAGCCAATCGTTGCTTCCTATTGCATGCATTTGTATATCACAAGTCACATGTTCAAATATTCACATTCAAGTATTCATGTCTTACTAGAACCAAAATGCCATTATACAATTAATTCAAGGAATTTGGTACAATTCTAGTACAATGACAGATTTCACTCCTATATGGCAAAATTTAGTTTGTATATCAAATTACCAAATCCATTACTACAAAAATTATCTGTGACACTTCAATCTGTTTCCAAGGTCCTGCAAAAATTTTAGAGGAAAGTAAGCTTTCTAACTATGTTAATAAAATTATACAAATTAAGAGGTTAGAAACCCCCTCAGTACAACTAACAACCAAAATTCCCAATTTTATTACTAGATCAAATGAACATCTAAATTCTTATAGAAATTCAGGTTGGACTTTAACTTGTCCTCAATACCATGTAAAATTTTCAAGTCAAAGTTTGACCATTTGGTAGTAACAAAATTAGATGAATTTAGTGCTTTAGAATTTACTGTTCAGGAAGAAACATTAACACCCTCAATTTTTGAATTTTTAAAAACCTAGCAAAAGTGCTTTTAAAAGCTCAGAAAATTTATTGGAGACATCTGCATATGTTAGATTCATCACATCAAATTTTTTGCTCAACATAAAGTCTCTTACTTTGTGAATGAAATCATAAAAATTGGCCAGTGTACTTAATCTGAAATTTTAGCAAACTAGGTTGGAACTTATTTTGCGTAAAAGGATTTTCTAACATAATCCAAACACCCCATCAATTTGAACACAACAATATCTATATATTATCAATCAATGAAACCAAAAATATCAAGTAAATCATTAACCATAATACATAAAACATATTTGAGACTACAAAGGTTTAAAAACACTTCTTGTGAAGCTTTAAGTCTTCTAACTCCAAAGGTTCTTTCACAAATGATTTTTCCTCAATTTAAGCCTTCCAAACAGCACCTAATCCCTTCCTTAAATAGTGGAGTATGAGATATCAAAGTGAGAAATAGTGAGGAATTGAAATTCCAATTAGTTAGTTTTGAAGGTGGTGATGAGTAGTTGAAGTTTTGTGAATAGATCTTAAGGTTTTAGCAAATTTAGATTAGGCTTTTAGAGGTCTTGAAGCTTGTTAATGTTGACTTGAAAGAAAGAATATGAAGCTTGTAAACAGGGGTGTCTTGGCCGAAATGTTTAGGCTTGGAGTGACAAGGTTTGGTAGCTTGGTTTTATCTTGGTTTAATATATCAATTATATAGTCAAAGGTTTAAAAAAAAAGAAATAAAGAGATGGATGGTTACGATTGAATCTTGTTAGTCAAGATTAGATCTTAGCCATTCACTTGGTTTTAAATGGATAAACATTATCCAATTCTTAAATACTCATCCTTCTTTCAGTGTAAAAATCGCACATCAAAATTTTATTGAACAAGTGGAACATCGTACCCAGGAAATTAGATATTGCCCGAAATTAAATTCCATGTATAAAATCTTCATTTCTAACCATTTCTAACCTTAACACTATCTTTTCTCAGTCCCAAGCATCTCTTGGTCCCCGATCTAGAGTTTCAATTATTTTGATCGGCCTACGAGACCCATAAAGTCACTATTCACATTTTTTTCAACATGTACATTGGATCGTCCACATCATTGCTAAATCTATCAAACTCTTGAAATTCTCACTAATAAAGTCTAAATTAATTTTTTAAATATTTTTGGGGTGTTATATCGCCTTTATCATTCCAAGTATGCTTGTTGGAAGGCATCAGTTCCTATCACACCATGCAAAAATATTAAGTTGATCAGGCTTAATATTAAGCTAAGTGCGGCAGTAACCCATAACATTCACAACTAGTAGTCATGCTTACTAAACCTGGGATATTCACTAATATGCTCAGAGTATGTTGAATCTTAGTTGGTCCATTCCTCAGGCTGTACTAGGACGAACCACTTTGATACCAAATTATAACACTCCCTTAATCATAGTGTTCCAACTAGGCTATAACAACGTAGCTAAGAGTATGGTACTACATATCATATTCATATGCCATGTAATAATTGACTTGTTTATTTATAAGCTCTTATTCAAGTAAATTACTTCTTGATCATATTCACTTAGTATGAAGTGTTAGCACTTAGTGACATACAGTTGAAAACTTAGGAATAAAGAGAAAATAATGTATAAACGAGTCTTATTAGATTTTCTCAAAGTACTAAAAATATCAGTACCTTATATAATATACAGTCATCCACTAGTTATGGGCATATATCAAATAGTCCTTGCAGTGACTGTCCAAAATGCATTAAAATACATCAAAGTACAAAACATAATCTTGTTTTAAAGTAAAACTTATCAACTATACCTACAATCCTAACATAGTGTAGTTAGTCAGAAATTCCTATGTGTCATCGAACTCTCAAGCAAACACCATCTACTGAATCTGACGAAGAAATGAAATACAGATAGGGGTGAGAATTTGAAAATTCTCAGTAGTATACTCCCATATTTAGGTAAAAAAGCACATAAGAAGGGGGGTTGAATCGTGTTTCAATTCTCCTTACTTTTTAGCAACTGAAAATTTAAACAAGATATTATCAAGTGTAATGCCCCGATTTTTCTTTAAATGTGTGAATGACTAAAATGCCCCTGAGGTCATTTTTACCTGGAACGCGAGGACGGCTAGTCTCGGCCATCCTCACAAGAACCTTGGTAGGTATGAAGGGGATTCTATGCATATGAATGTTTAATAGAGCAAGAAGAATCTCATTTCTGAGATTTCTGCGCGTGAATGACCAAAATACCCTTACAGTAATTTAAGGCAGTTTTGAGTTCTGTTTTGACCCGCACTTGTCCTGGAAGTCTAAAACAATGTTTTTAAGGCATGACCTATGTTTGTTTAAGTCCCGGTGGTCCCGGGCAGTTTTTGAGAAAAATTACAATTTTGCCCCTGCTTAACTGCATTAAGGCTTAACGACGTTTTTAAAATAAAACCTAAGCAATATTAGGCTTTAATTAAAAGTTAATTAATTTCCATAATTAATCTAGAGCTAAAATAATTATTTGAGGTTAATTAGGACCTAAAATTGCTTAAAGAAACTTAAAACCCATTTCTAATTTCTTTTCTTTAAAGAAAGCATCCTAGAATAGTGATTTCACTATTCACTTTTCCCCAATTCAAGATAATATGTCATTTCCTAGGTTTTTAGTCATTGGAATTTGACTCCATCAATCTAACAAGATTTCTCCTAATCTAAGTTAATCATGGCCCTAATTACCTAATTTGTTCACCTAGACACTTAATCATAAAACCTTGATTAGTGACCTAACCTTGCTTACTCCTAAACCCTTCACTAATACATGATTACATGGAATAAAAACCCTATTCCCTTGGCTTCCTTATGACCGCCAGCCCTCCCCCCATTCTAGAAGAAATATTTCATTCGAAAAGAATCACTTTATGTCATTCAAGCTTTCATTCAAGTCTTATATGCACCATACCTCCCATACCTCAAACCTCACCATGAAATGACAACATAAGGAGATATTTTTCTTTTCTTCTTGCCCAAGAACATTTTCGGTTAGCCTTCCCCCATTCTTCTCTTCATGATTCAAGCTCTATATATACATTGCTTTGGTGATCTTTTGCTTCACTTTGAGTCATTTGCTAAGTTTGAGTTTTTAAGAAAGTGTTAAGTTCTCTTAAAGTTTCTTTCTCCCCCTTATTCTAAGAAGGAAACCGCCACCTCCTCCACCTTCAATCTTCATCTACTTCTCCTCCAAACACTCAACCAAGCTCAAACACAAGCCAACAACATCTCCTCCCTCCATTTCTCTTAAGGCCGAAACATATACCCAAGTTCAAGGAAGATTTCTTCTTCTTGTTGCTCCAAGATCAAACCTTTTTCCATCCTCAAGAACACTTATCTTTGGCAGGGAGCTTTTCTAAATATGTTTTCATTGATCTTTATGTTTGAATCTTGTTGGAAAATAATGATTGGATGAACCTTGATAGGGTTTTTCTTTTCGGTTTCTTCATATTCTTTTCCTTTTGTTTTTGGCCTTAAGGCCTTGAATATGATAGCTTGATGATGAGTGCTTTCTAAAGGTGACTTTGTGTTCATCTCTCAAGAAACCTCTAAAGCTTGAGTTTTTCTTATAGAAAAGTTTTATTCTTTTACACGTTGAGTTAAGAATGAGCTTTATGTTTCTCTTGACCTTTTTGGAACCTTTCTTTTCTTTTAATATTTAGGCCATGGAGCCCTTGGTAACTTGGAAAAATGGGAGCTTGATGATGAGGGTTTTATGATGGTGTTAGCACTGGAACAACCTCTAAAGCTTGATCTTTGCTCTTGAACCAAACATGGTTTTGACTTTGCTTTTCCTTCCTTGTTAAGAACTTTGTCTTGATGTTGGTTTGGGATGAGGTTATACACTCAATGTTGAGGACTAGTGATGTTGGTGTCATTACATCATCAAGATCTTGGTCCCTAGAGTGGAAAATGGTCCAATATTCCTCATTGAGGTTCGACCTTATCCTTTTATTTAAAGTAAAATGTTGTTTCTCTTAGCTCACCCAAGGTTTTACTTAAAGAAAGTAATAAGGTTTTCGAAAAGTCCATAGCCTACCCTTGTCAACCTTAAAGTTGGCCGGCACGTTCTAGAGTTCGCTCTAGATAGGGGTTATTGGACACTAAATAAAGAATATGACATAGCTCTTTTATGGTTGTACCTTTAAAGCTTAGTAAAGCTTACTTTTCCATGTTGGATGAGTATTGGGTTTAAGCTTTGTTCTTTTAAAAGTCTTGAAGGAGCTCTAGACAAGATGTAAAAGTGAACTTGCATCCATGTTTTTTTTATGCTATCACTAAATTCCCAAGATAAAGAAATGAACTTGTATTTCATGTTATATTTCAAGTTATCACTTAACTTAAAGATAAAGAAATGAACTTGCACCTCATATTTATTTTAAGCCCTCACTTTACTTTCTAAGGAAATATAAAATGGAGTGCATATCACGTTTATGTTTATGTTATCACCTAAAACTTCTAGAGCTCAAAGACTTGCCCTCTTCATCCTAAGAAAAAGATAAATATGGAAACATTCTTTGGAATGTGCATTTTGGCCATGTGATGATAATGAATCTAGAATAAGTTTCATTTAGTCACAAGGACCTATAGTCTATGTCTTAGGATTTTTCCTAAGCATAGGTGACTATGACAAATGTTTTAGGCATGATTCTATGAGCTAAATTCCCCTTGAGATTTATTTGTAATGGTCGCTGCCCTCATGTATTTTATGAAGGTTTTGATGAAATAAGTTCTTTCCAAGTGAGTTTTAAAAGCTCTAAAAAGGTTCCAAGAGAAACTAGCAAATTATGTGTTTTAGAAATGAAGTTCTATGCATTATATGATGATTATGATTTCGGTTCTGCCTTATGTTTTCCAGCACCTTAATTTCTGTTTTGGGTGGTCTATATGTGTTTAAATACCTTACCAATTGCGTGATAATTGTTCTAGGCATCTTAAGCATGCTTAGTAACTCTATTGGTTTGAAAATGTGATTTCTAGAACTCCCTAGGAACTGAAATTGTATATTCTGTTCCAGCCTTGTTAGAGTTTGTAGAATCATATTATAACATGTTTAGATGAGTGAGAATGACTCATAGTTGGTTTAGGTATTAATTATTGCATCATAGAAAAAGTCGGTAATGAGAAAGGACTTAAAATGCAACTTCTAGAACACCATAATTCATCAACATGTGCTTACTACCTATGCTGTCCATCCATAATTAATTAGGTTCTATGACTTAATAAATTGTGGTAATGAGGCTAATCAATCCCTTAGAGGTATAAGAAAATAATATGGAAGTTTGAGGTTACCCAATTTAGGGGCTTTTACTTTTAAAGGAATAATTTATGTGTTCTCTTTGATGATGAATTAATGTGTTATCTCATGACTTATATGATGCTATATGATGATAGAATTGCATGTTATTGTTCTCTTAAGAACTTTAAGGATGCCTATGTTATGATTATATGAAATATGAGACATGCATGAATTATGTGGCATCTTGTTATAACATGCTAAGATTTAAGGTGACATAAAACTATACGAAAATGATCATCTGGAACCATCAAACTATAGATGGGGACAAGGTGATTCTATAAGAAAATGATCCTTAGGAACTATCAAACTATAGTTAGGGATAAGGTGATTCTAGCCCCCTAGCCCGTACTTTAAGTCGGGACCTTAATCTTATCAAAAGGGATAAGAACCATGTGCTAGTGACGACTAGTGAGGTATGAGCTCATAATATAGAGTTTTCTCAAAAGGGAGACAATTAGGGTGGCCCCATGTGCTAAGTAAATGTCTTAATGTCCCCTAAGTAACCAAGATAAGACACTATGTACCATGTACCAAGTTCTATGTTCTATGCTTTATGATCTATGTGCCATGTCTACAATTACCATGTTTCCTAATAAGTTAGCTAGATCTTGCATAGCATAAAGAAGTATGATGCATCCATGTAAATACAAGCTATGTGTTAAAAGGAATGGGCCTTGGTAATCAATGTTTTAGAAAATTCGTAATTGAACTATTACATGCCCATTATTTCATACAAACCCGAGGTTCCTGGAAACGTAGATGATGTCACCTAGATAGGAGGAAAACCCTACTGAGTTTCTTTAGTAAAGATTCTCACTCCCCCTGCCTTTTCTTTCCGTCACGTCTTCAGATTTAGATGGCAACATTCGTCCTCTTCGTTGACACGCTGACATGGGAGTTTCATTTTGACCCCGATCACAGATTATACCACTTCATGGGACACTGTTCTGCCCATGTGTTCGTGTTCGTGGGGTGCCCTTTTGTTCATCCTGTACAGAGTTATCGTTGTTCCCCTGCATCCCCCTATGGTACTGACGCAGTGTTCGAGAGAGCCCGTCCACATGAAAAGTGGAGGTTTCGTGCACGCCTATCTGGATCAGCTGTTAGAGACTTCCCCGGATATGCTCCACGCTCGAGGTTGTCAGAGACTGACCCTAAGTAGGACGAGCCTATGCACATCTACTTGGAGGGTTTTGCCCCCACTCCCCCACTTATGCCAGTAGGGAGTGAGGACACGGTGATGCAGCCACGCTTGGAGCAGAGGCAGGCTATGTGCCCTAGACGCAGAGGCCATGTGCAACCAACCCGTATACCTGTCTCGGACGTGCTACGACCATGGATCGGATACGTTCCCCCATTCCCAGGCCAGCAGCCATAGAGGCTTTTAGGGAAACTAGTGCACACACGCCACTTTAGTTTATAGTGACCTTCTTTTGTTTAGAGGTCGTCTACATTAGGTGCACTATGTAGGTTTACTTTCCATGCATTTCCTTTTTGTGTATTCTCAGCTTCTTTGTATTCTCATCTTCTAGATTCCTGTACTTGAACTCAACTCACCTCTTTGGTGGGTGGATTTCTATATTATGTGATGTTATGTTTATCGTGGAGCCATTTAATGTTTATATTTCCGCACTTTATGTTACTGTCTATATAAGCTATGCGCGGCTCATATTTTAAAGAGTTTTTCGAAAAAGAAAAAAATTTGGCTCGTATTTTCATTAAATAGTTTCAAAAGTAATTAAAGTTAAATCAAGAAGTAATGACTAATATTTAGCCTTAGTACATGCTAGTAGTATTCGAGTTGAATATTAGGGTGTTTCATTTTGGTATCAGAGCAGTTCGGTTCTCACGGAGCTTGAGGATTGGACTAGCTATGCTTCTTAAGCATAATACGCTAGAAATGTCATGAATAGGTGTATTAAGTTTAGATATGCATGACTACTGTTTGTTGTGTGTGCCATGGTAACTTGCTCGCTTTACATGGAGTATTGAGCCTGATCAACTCAATGTTGCTGTTTTGTGTGTATAGGGACTAATGGCACAACGACAGTCAGCTAGGAACGCGACTCCCGGAGTTCAAAACAATGAGACTACAGAGGCACTCCACAATGTGGCGAGGACCATGAGAATGATGATGGAACAGATGAATCAAGATTGTCGTGTTGGTGCGGGACGTGGACCTAATACGGCTAAGATCCCCGAACACGTCCGATTTGGGGAGTTCTGCAAAGTGGATTTGCCAACTTTCAAGGGGACTGCAAACCCAAACCATGCAAAAGAGTGGATCTGAAGCATGGAGAAAATCTTCAACGTGATACCATGCTTGAAGGAGCAAAAAGTGACTTTCGCCACCTACATGCTGGAAGGTTATGCTAGTTTTTGGTGGACTAGAGTTCAAAGACTGCTAGACGTAACTGATGACGCCATCACTTAGGAGGTGTTTAAAGCTCACTTATATGAGAAGTAATTTCCAAAATCCGTCCATAACGCAAAGGACATCGAGTTTATGCAGCTCGTTCGAGGGAACATGACAGTCGCTCAGTATACCTTATCAAGTTCGAAGACCTTATCAAGTTTTCAAGGTTGTACCAAGCCAACCCTGACGAGTACTGGAAATGCGTTAAGTACGAGTTTGGTTTGAAGGCCTAACTCAATGTTGCAGTCGCTCACTTGGAGTTCAGGGATTTCCCGACCTTGGTCAATAAGTGCCGTATCATTGAGGATGGGAAAAAGAGGGTAAATGCCACATCAAGCATTGAGCTTGAAGTGCAGCAGAAATAATGTTAGATGTTTGAGAAAGAACCTTATGAAATACAAAGTTAATAACACATGAGCTAAAAAGATAAACTTTAAGCATAGATTAAATAATAACGCTGCACAACGAAATTAAAAAGTGATAACGGAAAAGAAGATACTACACAGATATTTTTATACTGGTTCAACCAACTTGCCTACATCTAGTACTGAACACTGATGGGTTTCACTAAAACATATCTCAACTCGAGAAAAAAAACCAAATATTCTTTGTAATAGCCTTCCCAAGCTCTTGTTAGCTACAGAATCTTTCAAAAAGCTTTAAGGCAATATGTTTTGAATGACAATAGAACCAATTTAAAGAAATATTTTGAAGAATGACTAATGTTTATCTTGAGTTTTTTGACATAGCATATAGATACTTCCAGATTACATAACACAAACTTGAAGCAAGAATAATTTAACTTTCCATGTGCAAACATAATTTATCTCATATAAAGAGATTGAACCTAATATAAATGAACATCTTTTCAAGTGAAGTACATATACATGCCTAAGGATTAAAGGATATCAAATCAAGAACAATAAACCAAGGCGTGGGTCTTTAGGAAGTAGCTCTACACATAAGAAAGTTTGCTTAAAATGAAGATATCAAGCAAACTCTTATAACAATGTGTTACACAACCTTCAATAATCATGAATGCAATTCTTTCACCATCAGTAAAGCTTTGATTGAAGATTAAAAGACCAGAGATTCATCAAGGAACTGATTTCACACTTCAGAAAGTTCACTTTACTGTAGAGTGCTGAATGTAACATCCTCCCAAGTACAACATTATCTTTAAGTTATGACATCATACTCAAGAGTTGTTACTTATTAATTAGAGGACCTTTCTTAAGTATCTATAGTAAAATCGATCGAATTGTCAAGTAACTAATTTGTGGTTTCATCAATATATATGTATAACTAAGTATAGTAGATACAAGTCTCCACTGCTAAACTACTACAATTCCAATTCCTTTCATGTAGTAGCCTCCTTATTCTCTGGATCAACCCGGAGACGACACGAGAATACAAACACATAGGGATGAGAATTATACAATTCTTAGTAGGATATTCCCTCAAGTACACAAAAATAAATGTCATCATCATCATTCTAGACACTTCGGTTTATTAGCAAAAATGGTGATCATGTATTACATAACAATGGTTCATTTTAAAAGTTCCAAATCTTATTTTCAAACTAGGTAGCTTTTAACAATCAATCACTTAGTACACACATGTCATAGAGCTCATAATCATATTAAATAATATTAAACCAAAATGATTCGATATAATATGAATATGCATATGCCAAATGTAGTGAAATTATCTTAAAGGGCCTTGCTTCTACATATGGTCGCAAAACTCAATTCAGTACATTTTTTGCTTTTCATCGACATAGGAAAGATTTAGTTCATACCACATGGTATCTGTAGTGGATAACTCAACAATGGGTATTTCATACCAAATGGTATCTGTAGTAAACAACTCCACAATGGATATTTCATACCAAATGGTATCTGCAGTGGATAACTCAACAATGGCTAATAGACTGCTTATCAGGATTGAGCTCATTCTTATACGTGATCATCAAACTTCATTTTTTTCTTCTTTAGAATCACATACAGTTTTATTCCTAGCCGATACGTCTACCGACTCATAATATCTATAGGGAAGTTCCTTTTTCTGCCTTCCCCTTTACCTAACCTAAGTCTTGTTTTTGTTATGTTCATATGTCAGAACATGCACAATTGAAGTTTACACATTCTCTTTTGTCACATATATTCATTTATTAGCTTTCATTTTTACCAATGCATGCTCCAATCACATAAATATTCATTCACAATGTAATTCTCATTCATTCCTCATAAATCACTCTTTAAAGTACATGGCATGCATTTATACTCATTGTACTGAAATCAAAAGTCATTACATTACCAATTCAAGGTTTGGGTTCATTTCCAGCAATTTGGAAGATTTTATACCATTGTACTACAAATTTATTTGCACATTAAACAATTAATTCAGGGGCTATAAAAATTATCTACGACACCTCAATGTGTCCATAAGGTCCTACAAAAAGTTCATATTAGGAATCATTTTCTAGCTATATTAACAAAATTAGACAAATTTGGAGGTTAGAAACCCCCTATTTACCGCCAACAGTCATAGTTCCCAATTTTATTACCCTACCAAATGAACATATCAAATAATACAAAAATTCAGGGATGGACTTCAACATGTCCTCAACACCTTATAAAAATTTCATAGAGAAAGTCAATCATTTGCTAGGTAACAAAATTAGACAAACTCAAAGCTTCAAAATTGACTGTCTAGATAACTTAACAACGGACTTGGTTTTTGATTTTTATAAAATAGTAAAAATCATTTTCAAGACCCAAGAAAAATATTAAAAACACCCTAACATGTTAGCTTTAACATATAAAATTTTTAGTGCAAGTCCATCTGCAAACGCTTCAGAAACTTGTCTGCCTAAAAATTGAGATTTACAGCAGCATAGCTCAAAACATATTTTGATAAAAAGTGTTTTCTAACACCATCCAAACACTCCACCAAAATTAATACATCAACATCTATATAATATCAACCAATACAACCAAAAATATCAAATTAAATCATAGGTTAAAATAGAAAAATGGATTTGAAGCAAAAGAGGTTCAAAATCCCTACTTTGGTAGCTTTAAGGATCTTGGCTCCAAAGGATGATCCAATAATGATTTCCTTTTCTTCAATGCTTTCCAAACAGCTCCTAATCCCTCCCTTAAACAATGAAGAATGTGATATCAAAGAGAGAAGTGGTGAGGATTTGAAATTCCAATCAGTTGGTTTGATAGATTATGAGGAGTAGAATAAGTTTTGTGAAAGGATCTTGGTGTTTTAGTGACTTTGGCCTAGGGTTTTGTGAGCTTTGAAGCTTGTTAATGGTGACTTGCAGGAAAGAAGATGCAGGTTATAACTTATAATGGTTTGGTAAAAATTGATGGTTTGGAGTGATAAGGTTTAGTGAGTTATCTTTATCTTGGTGTAAATATAGTCAAAATGGGTATTTCTTCCTTTTTCAAAAAAGAAATAATGAAATGGATGGCTAAGATTTGGTTTGGAAGTCAAAGAATGAATCTTGGCCATCCATCAAGATAAGTGGCTCACTTTAACTTGGGAGTAATTAGCTTTTTTGGTGTTAAAATTACACACTGAAATTCCACTGAACGGATGAGATATTGGCATCCCAGCAAAATAATAATAAAGGAAATGTCAAGATTAAAAATTACTTTTCAAGTTTCAATCCTTGCCATCCACTTGGAATGATGTGATTAGTAGAAGTTACTTGACCACCAAGTAACTTTTACGGTGTTAAAAACTACACACTGAAATTCTACTGAACAGGTAAAACATCATACCTGAGTAATCAAACATTGGCTGAAAATTATTTCTAGATCTAAAATTCTCATTCCTAATAATTTCTATTCTTAATATTATAATTTCTCAGTTTCGTGTATCTTCAAGCCCTAATTCTAGGGTTTCGGCTGTCCTGATGGGCCTATGGGACCTACAAATCACTATTCACATTTTTTTTAACACATTGGTTGGGCCATTCTCATCACTGCTAAATTTGTCAAAATTTTGAAATTATGATTAATAAAGCTCAAATTATTTTTTAAATAATTTTTAGGGTCTTACATTGAACGTTATTGGAAAAGGAGAGAAATTTGAATTTTTGAAATTCAAATTCAAAGTCAAACCTAGTTTCAAACTGGTGAGTCTTTTCTTTTGCCAACTTGATTAACTAACCCAGCTTCTAGAAGACGAGTTTAGAAACCATGATCAGAAAGTGAAAAAGTAGTTTCTGAAGGGACATTAGAAACCTCAACTCCAACGTCTTTTGCAACAGATTTGACAAACTGTCAACCTACTTTTCTAGAGCAATAGTGGTAAAAGAAAACCTTATAAATAGAGATGTTGTGCTTAAAGGAATCATATGATGGACGCTGCATAAGAGTGGAAACTCTGTGAAAATCTCTCCTCACATCCAATAAAGTTCATCACATCATGTAATTAGATTCCTTACTTGTAAAAATCTTCTTTCTACATTCTTAAATAGTGATACATTATTCCTAGGAAGAAATGTTAGACAGAAGTCATTCAAATTATCTCAGGTTATTCATGTATATTTTAAGGAAATTTGAGTGTCAGTTAGTTTGAGTGACAACCCAAACACAAAACCTTTGTATCCTTGATCCAGTAGTGATCAGTGTAAGATAGCTTGGACAAGCTAATGTAAAACTACTTGCAATGCGACAGTAAGATGTTTCTTGCTGGTCATGGTTTAGCTTGGAGAGGCTAGTCAAAGACTACTTTCAATGGGACAGTAAAAGTTGTTGTACTTGTCACGGTTTCAGTTTGGAGAGAGTGGTGAATAATTACTTGATTTGTGACAGTAGGGGTTGTCTACTAGTCACAGGTGAGACCTTGGGAAGGCTATTGTAAGGATTATCCGATTTTTCTTTCTCAGGTTAAGAATGATATTTAATGAAATCTCAATGTGTATTGAGTACTAGATGTAGTCAGGTTTGGTTTAACCAGTACAAAAATATGTGTCATATCTTTTTCTCCTGATCTCCTTTATGTTCTCAGTAATGATTTATAGTTCAATATCTGCTGAAATATCATTTTAGCTGTTCGGTTACTTATCCTATGCTTTAGAGATCTACTTTCTTAAACAACTAATCTTATTTCCGTTGCACTTTGAGTTAATGCTTGATAGTATTTTGTTAAAAGTTTCAAATGTTAAAAAGAAGCAAAGCGCAATTCAAGCCCCTCTTCTCGTGCACTTTTATACTTATAGCTCTAATCTGTGACTAGTAGACAAACCCTACTATCACAAACTAAGTAGTTATTCATCAGTCTCTTCAAGCTAAACTGAGTAGTCTTTAAACGAACTTCTCCAAGCTAAACCGAGTAATCGTTAACCAGTCTTTCCAAGCTAAGTCGTGACCAGTAAAGCAACTTTATTGTAGCGTTGCAAGTAGTATTTGACTAGCCTCTCCAAGCTAACTCAAACTAGCTGGATCTAGGATATAGAGGCTTGCATTTGGATTTGTAACTCAAACTAGCCTACATTCAAGTTTCCTTAAAATATACAATGAATGTCCTTGGAGAACTTGAATGACTTCTTTCTAACAATTCTTCATTGGAAGAACATATAAACTATTTAGGAACATAGAAAGAAGATTTTTACAGACTAGGAAACTAATTACAAGATTTAATGAACTTTACAATATACGAGGAGAAATTTTCACAAAGTTTCAACACTTGTGCAGCGTCAAGTCTTCTTGCTTTGAAAGCACATCATCTCTATTTGTAGATGGTCTTCATTTATGCTTGTTGCTCTTGATTAGTTCTCTAAGTGACACATGTTGATCATCTGTTTGTTTCCTAGAAATGCCATATAGAAGAATAGCTTGACTATTTATCAGATCCATTGTAGAAGCCTTTGTAAAATTGAGGTTTCTGATGACCCTTCAGAAACTACTTTTTACTTTCTGAATGTGGTTTATGAACTCTTCCTTCTAGAAGATGGGATAGTTGACCAAGTTAGTAGAAACCTTTACTCGAAGTAGGCTCATTTTATCGAGTCATTATCATTTAGAGTATATAATGTTAACCTGAAACATAGCCATCCTAATCTCTTATTTCTATGCACCTAGTATGAGTAGTTGGGGATGGATTTATGAGACTATGACCATAATTATGTTTTGTTTTGGATGACTGTATGATGCCCAACCTCTGTTGGCAGGCCTAGTATCTTTGTTATATTTTTATTTAGTCTAGAATACTTCTATGTTATTCTATCATTATTACTATGTTGTCTTCATGATTATGATATGATGCTTTGCCATCTGTGGTAATTATTATATGTATAAGTGAGATACGTGTATGATAAGATGTTTGATTTCTATATGACAAATGACTAGCATGTGATTGGTTATGCGCGATAGTTAATATGTGAAAAGCTCATACTTTGATTTTACTACAAAGAAAAACAAAAAAAATCGTCATATTTTTCGTAAACCTATTTTCGGAAGTATTTTCGAAATTCAAGTCAAGTAAAGTTCTGAAACAAAAAGAATAACAAGTAACAATTAACCAATTATGTGACCTAGGCATATTGTGTTAAAAGTTAGGGTGTTACAGGCAATAAGGTCCTCTTCCATTGATTTAATTTATTGATAACTTTGTCTTTGATCATGCTAAATGTTTCTTTTTGGACCTTTGGACTATGGCTGTGAGTCTTAGGTGTTTATCTTGGGTACCAATACAAGGAACTTGTATTAAATTCTCTAAATGTGTTCTAGTATGTTAAGGAGTGTTGTAGCTAAAAGGATAAAGGAATTATTCAAATTAATTTCATGTCTGCTAATTTTACTATAAGTATTAAGTACTTCCAACAAATTTTCATAGTTCTGAGTGGATGCCTTACTAAATAAAATAGAATCATTTGCCAAAATTAGGTGGTTGATGGAGGGGTATCTACTATTTATTTTTAATCCAATAGCTTGGCTATTTTATTATGCCCTGTGGAACAAATGGAAATGCCCTTCTGCACAAAATGAGGATAGAGGATAAAGGATCTCCTTGTCAGAGTCCTCTAAGGTTTAAAGAAACCTATAAGTTGAACTTCCACAATTATAGAGAACAATGAAGTAGATACACATTCTTTCATCCAACTTGTCCATTTTCCATAGTTACCAACTTCTACATAACATGTAACACAAAACTCCATTCCACTTTGTCATGTGCCTTGTTCATATCCAATTTGAGCTTAATAGCGTGATTAAATGAACCTAATCAATATTAGGCTCTAATTGAAGATTAATTAATTTCCATAATTAATCTAGAGTCAAAATGATTTATTAGAGTTGATTAGAACCTAAGATTGCTTAATTTAAACTCAAATCTTATTTTAAATTCAAGATTCCCAGTCATGGAATTTTGAATAGTATTTTCTCTCTCTAATACCTTAAATCATGGAAATTTGTCTACATATTTTATTCATAAAATGAATTTAAAATCCTCTAAATGTGTATGAGCACTACTTAATTGAGTCTTGAAATTCCTAATTACATCCTTAGTTACCTAAACTTGTGCTTAGTGATTCCTGTAACACCCTAATTTTTAACCCAATACTCTAGAACATATTAGGTTAATCATTAGGTTATTATTTCTTAATCTCATTATTTTATTAAAATACTTAGCGAAAATTACGGTAAAAGTTTTTTTTGAAAATATAAAACCAAAGTGAGAGCCGTGTCACATCGTATGACAGAAGACAAGATGCACAATAACAAAGCATAAAGAACACGGTAAGTAAAACATATAACAAAGAGATAAAGATGAACACCACAAAAGAAAACACTTCATTAATACTTATAATTAAGGTACATAAGTAGTTACGCCCTTATGGAAACAGGCTGAACTTGAAATACATAGGAAAATGAAAATACAACAGAAATATAAATACAAGGAAAGCAAAGATAAACCATAACTATCCGAGTACACCTAAGGCGGATAACCTCAAGACAAAAGAAGGTTTATCCGATCTACGTGTGAGTGTGACATCGGCTACTGGAACCCGGGATATAGCAGAACGTAACCGATCCACGGACGTAAAGCGGTAGAAGTAGGCACTTGTGATGACTGGGCATGAGCTCCTTGGCCGGGGCGCATCTCAGGTCGCCTCGCCAACCTCGACTGCGTAACGTTCTCCTCACTCTCTCCTCTCACGAACTGAGGAGTGGGAGCAAAGCTCTCGCTGTACATGTGCATCAGTGGGTCCTCTGAAGGGTCATCCTCCGAACCGAGAGAGCGAGGCACGTAGTCCTGGAAGTCACGAGGCATCGATCCACCAGAATACGTCTAAAGAATCCTCTTGTTGCGCCTTCGGGCGCACTCAAAATCCATGGTGTCATCATAGGGAGACATCGGGGAGAAGCGATAACTCTGTACAGGGTGTGCGAAGGGGCGTCCGACAAACATGAAGACTTATACCGTGCACTGCCCCTCAAAATGATATGATCCGTGCTCCGGATCAAAGTGAACCTCCCACGTCGGCATGTCGACAAAGACCACAAACGTCACCATCGCTCTTTGAAAATGTGACGGAAGAAAGAGAAGGAAGAGAAAGGAGTGAGAATTCTTATTAACAAATCTCAGTAGGAATCTCCTATCCTAGGGTTACATCATTCACATCCTCAGGAACCTTGGGTTTCTTTATAAAAGGTGTGCATGCATATAAGATTCATTATTAAGAGTTATAAAACTAATTATCCAAGGTTCATTCCTTTCAACATGCATCTTAATGTCATGAAATGCAACATGTTAAGACATGAATGCATGGCAATACTTAAGCATATAAGTCAACAAATCATATCATAAAGAAACAATCCATGTGGCATAAAGGGTAATAACTCTCAAATAGGACTTTCATCAATATATGTCACATCATTCATGGTACTTTAGCAATATAAAACGCCACCCTAAAAATAGGCTATGAGCTCATACCTCAGCTAGTCATCACTAGCTCTTGCTTATTATCTGAATAAGCGAATAATAAAAATGATAATAAACCCAACTACTTAAGAGTACGGGCTAGGGGGCTAGGGATCACCTCTCTTAGGGTATACCCTCTTTGAAATGCTCTACTGGCCTCGAGTGCACAGCGAATTGTCCGCTTTGGTAAGGTTCATGTCCATACCCTCACGGATTTGCCTCCTCTTCACCGTAGCAGGAGAAGTACGTCTCAGTGCTTGTCACATAAAAAATCTCCTAGGGGTGCCCGGCTAAACCGTGTCACCCAAGGTTTTCAATCTCATATGGTACTTCAAAACATTTCTCAAACCCTTTAGGTTTGATGGAAATTCGGCAGTGTAATAGCTGTTAAATCGAATTTCCTTCAAACCGATATTTATGCCATAAGCTCACATCATAAACATAATTCTCATTCAATTCTCATGCTTATAAGAAACTTTACATCTCAATGAATCATTTCCTCATGCATCATCAAAGCATATACATCTCAACATCATACTTGCATAAACAACATCATAGCATTAAAGATTTCTTAATGTCTTATGCATTCACCCTTAGGGTCCTTAACTCACAAGCTAAGTTATAAATCATCATAACCTAAGCTCTCGGGTACCTATAGGCTCATATCTAAGTATTCCTCACTCAATACTATGATCATAAACATCTCTAAACCTCAAGAGTGCATAATCTAAAATTCTAACTTTACGGGTACCTAGGAGTCACAACAAATGACCCTTTCTAAGTTCAGTTTGCTCCTAAGGCATCAAGATCGAGTCCTAAACCAATTATGAGTCATTCTTACACATTTAGACTAATTTTAAGTCATGATTATCAATTCTAAACCATGCTGGACAAAATCCAGAAAAAATCAATTACTAAGGGATCTAAAACTCTCAAATTAATTCTTCTCTAGTTACTAACTTCTCTTATCTTTCACATATGAATTTTAGCATTAATTATACCTAAACATACTCAAGGCAGAACCGAACTCAACTCCATCAAAACAAGGCATAAAACTTGATTTCTAGAACACATAAAATACTAGTTTCTCTTGAAACCTTTCTAAAACTTCTCAAAACTCATTAGTAACCATTTTTTATCAACTAAAATCATCAAAATATTTTTGAAGGCAGTGGCTAATTTAAATTAGTCTCAAGAGGTTTTAAAATCATAAAACTTTGTTCTAGACATTTCTTAAACTCATATAAGCTTAGAAAAATTATGAAACATAGATTTTAGTACTTGTAACAAATAAAACCTCTTAGGGCCGAAATCAAGAAGCTAAGGAATAAATATTTTTCAAGCCTTTGTTTGAGATAATAATGGGCAAATCTTTGAGCTCTAGGTTCTCTAAGGTGATGACATAATGTTAAACATGCTCATGCACATATTTTATCTTTCCTTAGGAAATAAAGTGAGAGCATAAAATAAATATAAGATGCAACATATTATTATCTTTGATATTTAAGTGAGGACTTGAAAATATAAACATGATAATACAAAGCTTGAAACATAAATATGATAATGCAAGTTCACTTATTATTCTTGATATTTAGTGAGAGCAAGGAAAATAAATATGATATGCAAGGCATAAATATAAACATGAATGCAAGGTTCATTTTAATCTTAGCTAGAGCTCTTACAAGACTTTAGGGATCAACACAACCCAACACTTATCTCATCACAAAGAGAGCTTTAGAGTTCTTGAACCAAGTTCTCAAAGGAACTAAGTGGTTCTTGAATATCATCATCAAGCTCAAAGAAACAAGCTTTTTAAGGAAAGTAAAACTTTAAGAAGATAAGAACCAAAACAACATTCTTTCATGACATAAGATAGAAATAGAGATACCTTAAAAATTTTAACAAAAACCTTTGAAGAAGAACTATGAAGGCCGAATGTGTAGGAAAAGGACAAAGAAAGAAAAACCAAAACTTCACTAGATAAGGAACAAGACTCAAGCTTTAGAGGTTCCTTTGAGATGAACACAAGGTCATCATCTATGAACACTCATTATCAACCCATCATAGTCATATACAAGGCCTTATGGCCGAAATAGAGAAAAAGAAAAACAAAGGAAAGTTCAAAAGATACTAAGAGAAAACTAGAGAAATACATATTTTCAAGAAAAACAAGGTTTAGAAAACCACTCCTACCTAGAGTGAAGATGAAAACTTGAACTTTTGAAAAGAGATGACAAGAGCAACTCCTCCTTGAGGGATAATGATGATTCGGCCAAGGAGAAGAGAAAGGAAAGGAGGTGTGTTTTGAGTGAGGTTGTGTTTGAGGTCAAGTGTTTGAGAGCTTCGGAGGTGATCTAAGGTGATGAGGAGGTGGTTTGAGACAATGAGATGATTATGTGAGGAAGAGATGAAGAAGATGAAGATGAAGAGAAAAGGAGAACTCTCTTGAAACTTGAGAGAAAAAGAAAGAACTCAAAGAAAGCTTGGAAACTTGAAACTTTGCAAATGATCTAAAGTGTTTGCAAGCTCAAGTAAGCAAGGTATTTATAGAAAATAAAAATAAATGAGAGCTCAATGAAGGGAAGAGCAGGCCATAGCAAAACAAGGCAAGGGAAAAGAAAAATATCTCTTACAACTTGTCATTCAAGCATGGTTTGAGGTATGGAAGACATGGTGCAAGGTATGGCTTCAAGCACGGTAATTTGAGGTGAGTTTTCTCTCAAGTTTGAAATGAAATATTTTTTCTAGAAGCAAGGAGGGCTGGCGGTTTTTGAGCCACAAAAATGAAGGAAAATAGCTTAATTCATCTAGTCATTCACTTAGCAAATCAAGCATGGATGTAAATATGACAAAGTATGGTGTAAGTGAGGTGGAAGCATGGCCTTTGGAGTGTGAAAAATTTGCACATGTGATGGAAAATGTGGGAGCATGGCTTCGGCCAGCCTGGACAGCAAGGGAGGAGGAAAAATCTTCCATGTAATTGTGTGTTAATGATAGGTTTAAGTGTAGATTAGTTTAGGTACAAGGTTAGGAATCATTAAGCATAAGTTTAGGTAACTAAGAATGAGGTTTTAGGAATTTTATGACAAGATTAGGAGTACTCATACATCATTAGAGAATTTAAAACTCATTTAGGAATAAACAATTGACAACACAATTCCATGATTTAAGGAATTGGAGAGAGAATTTACTATTCAAGATTCCATGACTAGGAATCTTGAATTTAAAATAAGATTTGAGTTGAAATTAAGCATTATTAGATTCTAATCAACTTTAATAAATTATTTTGACTCTAGATTAATTATGGAAATTAATTAATGTTCGATTAGAATCTAATATTGCTTAGGTTTGCTTAATCATACGATTAAGCTTGAAAACACAAAGCTAGGGGCAAAATCGTAATTTTGTACTAATTTTACCCGGGACCACCGGGACTAAAACTGAGGTCACATAATACATAAAAACGTCTTTTAGAACCACCTGGAGAAGTTTCGGGTTCATCCGGCACTTGCAAACGGGTCAAACACCACAGGGGTATTTTGGTCATTTTGACCCGAAAAATTTTCGATCCCGGAAAGGCACACAGGTCAACTAATCCCCTTCCAACATTGAGTTTGCCCTTTGAGGATTAACGGATTGGCTTTCCTCGAATTTCGGGCTGAAACTGACCTCAAGGGCATTTTGGTCATTTTCACTCTAACAGAAAATCGGGGCGTTACAATTCCTAACCTTGCACCTAAACTAATACACACATAAACATATCATTAACACACAATTAGATGAACAATTTTCTCTTCCCCCTTGGCTATCATGATCTGGCCGAAAACCCCATGCCCCAAATATTCATCACATGCTCAAATTCATACACTCAAAAGACCATGCTTTCACCTTACATGCACCATACTTGGTCATATTTTCACCCATGCTTAAATGACTAAGTAAATGACAAGATAATTGAGATATTTTCCCCCCATTTTGCTACCCAAACCATCAGCCCTCCTTGCCTTCTAGAAGAATTATTTCATTTCAAAATTTGAAAGAAAATCATTTCAAAAACCCATGCTTGAAACCATACCTCAAGCCATACTCACCATGCTTTCAACCTTACTCCTCCATGCTTCAAAAATTCAATCTCTCACCTCATGGACCATGAGGATGCACACGGTTACTCCTCCCCCTCTGTAACGCCCCGATTTTCTGTTAGAGTGAAAATGACCAAAATGCCCCTGAGGTCATTTTCGGCCCGGAATTCGGGGAAAGCCGGTTCGGCAGTACTCGAAGGGCAAACTCAATGTTGGAAGGGGATTAGATGACTTGTGTACCTCCCCGGGATCGAAAATCTCGTTTTTCGAGTTTTCAGGTCAAAATGACCAAAACGCCCCTGCGGTGTTTTACCCGTTTGCAAGTGCCGGATGAACCCGAAACTTCTCCAGATGATTTTAAAAGGCGTTTTTATGTAGACTATGACTTTGGTTTTGGTCCCGGAGGTCCCGGGCGAAATTAGTGCAAAATTACGGTTTTGCCCCTTGTTTCGTGTTTTTACGCTTAATCGCGTGATTAAGCAAATCTAAGCAATATTAGGCTCTAATCGAAGGTTAATTAATTTTGTTAATTAATTTTATTAATTAATCTTGAGTCAAAATAATTTATTAAAGTTGATTAGAACCTAAAAGTGCTTAATTACAACTTAAAATCATATTTTAATTTCAAGACTCCTAGTCATGGAATCTTGAATAGTGTTTCCTCTCTCCAATTCCTTAAATCATGGAATTGTGTCACATATTGTTTATTCATAAATGAGTTTAAAATTCTTTAATGATGTATGAGCACTCCTAACCTTGTCATAAAATTCCTAATACACATGCTTAGTTACCTAAACTTAAGCTTAATTATTCCCAACCTTGTACCTAAGCTAATACACATTTAAACCTACCATTAACACCCAATTAGATGATCAAAACTTACCTCCCCCATGCTACCAGGTCTAGCCGAAGCTTCTCCCTCCCCATATGCATCACATGTTCAATTTTTCAACACTCCAAGGTCATACCTCAAGTCACATACACTATACCTTGTCATAACTTTCAATCAAGCTTGATTTTCCAAGTAAATAACTAATTAAAATAGCCCATTTTCTCCATTTATTTGTGGCTGGAAAAGTTCCAGCCATGCATTGTTTCTAGAAGCCTAATTTCATCAAAAATTTATAGGAAATTAACTCACATCAAGCCATACTTTGTAGCATAGCTTCCATACTTCAAACCATGCTTGAATGACTTTGTGTAAGAGATATTTTCTCTTCCTTTCCCTCCAATACCACACGGCCACTCCTCCTCCTTAATGAGCCCATGGTTTTGTTTTTCTATAAATAGGATGCTTGTGATAGCTTAGTTGCACTTTGAAGCATTTGCTAAGTTTAGAATTTTAGAGTTGTCTTGCTAGTTCTTTCTTTTTCTCTCAAGTTTCAAGAGAGTTCTTCCTTTCTTTTCATCTTCATCTTCATCCTCTCTTCATCTCTTCATCATCTCTCAACCTTGAAACACCACCCCATAGCCTTGAACCATCATCAAACCTCTCAAACATCACACCTCAAACACAACCTCACTTGAAACACAACTCCAACTTTCTTGCTTCCTCTTGGCCGAAACCATCAAGCCCCAAGGAGGAGCTCATCATCTTGTTTTTCTTTTCAAAAGTTCAAGCTTTGTGTCTTCACTCTAGGTAGGGAGTTTCTTTTCAAACTTTGTTTTACTCGAAAGATGTGTTTCCTCTAGTTTTCTCTTGGTTTCTTTTTGAGCTTTCCGTTATATTCCTTTTCTTTTTCCATTTCGGCCTCTTGGCCTTTTCTTCTCAAACATGATAGCTTGATGATGAGAGTTTCTAGATGATGACCTTGTGTTCATCTCAAAGAAACCTCTAAAGCTTGAGTTTTCCTTTCCTTATGACTTCATCTATATGATATCTAGCTCACATGGTTTTTCAACTTAAGAAAATTTAATCTTAGGATTTCTAAAAGCCCAAGCCTACCCTTGTCAACCTTAAAGTTGGCTGGCACGTTCTAGAGATTTTTCTCTAGATAGGGGTTTTGGGTATTTAATAAAGAACTTGACTTAGTTTCACTTTCTTTTTCTTTGTAAGGACTTTCGATTTTGGTATTTTGATCTTTGAGATATTGTATTGGGTTGTTATCTTGTTAAAGTCTTGAATGAGCTCTAGTTAACCATAAAATGAACCTTGCATCATGTTTACCTTTATGCTATGCACATAATGTCTACTTTCCTTGCTATCACTAAGTATCAAGATAATAAGTGAACCTTGCATTATCATGTTTATATTTCAAGCTATGCATTATCATGTTTATATTTCAAGTTCTCACTTAATACCAAGATAATAATGAGTTGCATTCATATTTATTTTGTGCTATCACTTTACTTTCTAATGGAACCTAAAATGAGTGCATGAGCATGTTTACTTTTATGTCATCACGTAAATGATCCTAGAGCTCAAAGACTTACCCATTGTTGTCTCAAACAAAGGTCTAAAAATATTTATTTCTTTTGGTTCATAATTCGGCCCTGAGGGGTCTTGATGTTTCTAAGTATTGAAGACTATGTTTTATAATTTTTCCAAGCTTTTATGAGTTTAAGGAATGCATAGAATTAAGTTTTAAGAATTTAGGACCTCTTGAAACAAATTTGATTTAGTCACTACCCTCTTAAATATTCTTATGATTTTAGATGTTAAAAATGTTCATAAATGAGTTTTGAAAGTTTTAAAAAGGTTCCAAGAGAAACTAGTATTTTATGTGCTCTAGAAATTGTGTTTTATGCCTTTATGGAGAGTGTATGTTTCGGTTCTGCCTTGCTACTTATTTTCCATTGTATGTGCTATTTTACTGATGATAATATGCTTATGTTTGAGTAAAAATAATGTTAAAACTCTTATGTGGAAGATAAGATAAGTTAGAGACTAGAAAAGAATTAATTTGAGAGTTCTAGATCCTTTAATGTTTGAATTTTATGGATTCTGTCCAGCAAGGTTTAGTAATGCTAATCATGGATTTAAATTAGTTTAAACGTGTAGGAATGACTCATAATTGGTTTAGGACTTGATCTTGAAGTCTTACGAACAAATCGGACTTAGAAAGGGTCACTGATGTGACTCCTAGGTACCCGTAAAGTTAGGATTATAAATTCTGCATCCTTGAGGTTTTAGAGATGTTCTTGGTCATAGTTTGAGGTAAGAAATACTTAGTTATAACCTCATAGGTGCCCGAGAGATTAGGTTTGATGATTAATAACTTAGAGCGTGAGTTAAGGACCTTAAGGGTCAATGCATAAGACATTAAAACGTCTTGAGTTTTTATGATGCTTAATTTATGACATATGATACATGAGTTTTGTCTATGATAAGTTGATATGTGCTATAAAGAAGTTTTACATGATGATATGCTTGTGTAAGTCCTATATGTTTTCATGGCATAAGCAAATTTGAGGAAATTCAGTCTACAGCCGTCATGCTGCCGAATTTCCATCAAATTTGAGGAACTTAGAAAATGGTCTTTTTGAAAATCATGAGAACTTAAATGTGAAACAACACTGAGACGCCTTCTTGGGTGACACCGGTTTAGCCGAGCACCCCCAAGAAAACAAATTCGTGAGGGTATTGACATAGAGCTTGCCAAAGCGGACAATACTACGATGCACTAGTTGCTAGTAGAGCGTTTCAAAGAGGAAAATGACCCTAAGAGGTTATCCTTAATTTGCCCCCTAGCCCGTACTTTAAGTCGGGATTATGTTATGCTTATCATAGGATAAGTAAGAGCTAGTGACGACTAGTTAAGGTATGAGCTCATAACCTAGAGATGTTTTACGGTGGTCCCATGAGATGAAAGTTAAAGTTTAAAATGTCACATGTGCTATACCTATCACCTTATGCCAATATTATAATGTTTCTTAGTTATTCTATTGATTGGCTTACCTTTATGATGCGTTCATGTCATTAGTATATTTCATGCTTAGTCATAAGACGCATTATAAAATACAACGGACCTTAGATAATTAATACTTTAGAAAACTAACTTAAAAGGAGTTTATATGCATGCACACCTTTTTAGGAATAAAACCCAAGGTTCCTGAGGATGTGATGATGTCACTTAGTTAGGGATTACCCTACTGAGAATTCTTTTAGAAGATTCTCATTCCCTCTCTCTTTTCTTCCGTCACATCTTCAGATGGCGACTTTCGTACTCTTCATCGACACCCCGACGTGGGAGCTGCACCATGACCCAGCACTCGGGTCATATCATTTTGAGGGTTGTTGCACTGTCAGAGTATTTATGTTTATGGGAAGACCCTTCGTGCACCCAATACGGAGCTACTGCTTCACCTCGACTGCTCCCTACCATCATAACACGATTTTTGAGCGAGCCAGACCACGCGACGAGCAGATCCTCCGCATGCAGCTCGAGGCGTCACCAGACTGCGACTACGAGTACGTGCCTGACTCGATGCTGAGATGGATCCATCATTGGACCCGCCCTCGCACATGTACAGTTGGAGCTCCAGCCCCGCTCCCCCACCGACGAGAGCCGGGAGTGAGGAGACAGTAGTTCAGCCAAGGTTGGCTCGTCAGCCATCCATGCGCCCTCGCTTGATGGACACGCTCCGATGATCCGCACGACCACTCCCGCCGAGATCCGCCAGTGGATTGATTCCACCCTGCAGTGATCGGACCAGCAGGAGTAGGTGCATAGGATGGGTAGTAGCTAGTGCACACACGCCACATAGTTGAGGACAAACCTTCTTTTGTATATGAGGTTGTCTACTCTAGGTGCACACGGGTATGGGTGTTGCTTTCATGGTTTCCTTGTACTTGCTTTTATGATTTCCTTGTATTTGCATTTCAGTTGTATTTCGTTTTCCTTTGTACCGAATAGTCCTGCCTTTTGGTAGGCACACTATCTATATATAATCAGTTGATGTGTCCATGTTATTTACGTGTTTTACTATGATTTGTTATTTATGCGTTTTATTATGATTTGCTCATATGACTTGTATGAATTTCCATTCGAAGAATCATGCGTGGCTCTCACTTTGGTTTTAATTCCAAAAAGAAAAATTTTAACCATATTTCCGCTAAGTATTTTCAAGTAAAGAATGAGACCAAGAGGTAATATTCTAAAGATTAACCTAAATATATACTAGTAGTATTAGGTTAAGATTTAGGGTGTTACACCCTCCATGAACTCTCATTTGTTTCATTTTTCTATAAATACCTTACTTAGATGCACTTGGAAACACTTTAGATCATTTGCTAAGTTTTAGTTTTCAAGCTTTCTTTGAGTTCTTTCCTTTTCTCTCAAGAGTTCTAAGAGTTCTTCCTCTTCATCTTTATCTTCTTCCTCTACCACCTTGAGCCACCATAGCACCACCACAAAACACCACCTCACAACCTTGAATCATCTCCTAGGCACCTAAACACTCAACCTCAAACACAAGCTCACCAAGAACACATTTCCTTTCCTTTCCTTCCTTCAAGGCCGAAGCACTATCATCATCCTAGGAGGAGTTTTCCTTCTCATTTTCATCTTCAAGACTAAGTCTCCATCTTCACACTTGGTAGGGAGTTGCTTTCAAGTTTTATTTTTACTCAAAAATGTGTTTTTCATAAGGTTGCTCTTGCTTTCTTTTTAAGCTTTGCTTTTCCTTTTCTTCTCATTTCGGCCTCAAGGCCTTATTTGAGCATGATAGCTTGATGATGAGAGTCTCTAGAGAATGACTTTGTGTTCATCTCAAAGAGACCTCTAAAGCTTGAGTTTTGTTCTTGATCTAGTAAAGTTTTGGTTTTCTTTCCTTTTCTTCTCCTACATGGCTTCGGCCACTATATGTTTTGTAACGCCCCGATTTTCTGTTAGAGTGAAAATGACCAAAATGCCCCTAAGGTCATTTTCAGCTCGGAACTTGAGGGTAGCCGACCCGGCAGTCCTCGAGGGGCTAACTCAATGTTTGAAGGGGATTAGTTGACTCATGTACCCTTCCGGGATCGAAAATCTCATTTTTTGAGTTTTCGTGTCAAAATGACCAAAATACCCCTGTAGTGTTTGAACTGATTGCCAGTGCTGGATGAACCCGAAACTTCTCCATATGGTTTTAAAAGGCGTTTTTATGTATTCTATGACCCCAGTTTTAGTCCCGGTGGTCCCGAGCAAAATTTGTGCAAAATTACGATTTTGCCCTTAGTTTTGTGTTCTTGAGCTTAATCGCGTGATTAAGCAACCTAAGCAATATTAGGCTCTAATCGAAAATTAATTAATTTCCTTAATTAATCTAGAGTCAAAATAATTTATTAAAGTTAATTAGAGCCTAAGATTACTTAATTCAAACTCAAATCTTATTTTAAATTCAAGATTTTTAGTCATAGAATCTTGAATAGTGTTTTCTCTCTCCAATTCCTTAAATCATGGAAATTTGTCTACATAGTTTACTCATAAAATGAATTTTAAATCCTCTAATTGTGTATGAGCACTCCTTAAATTGAGTCTTGAAATTCTTAATTACATCCTTAGCTACCTAAACTTGTGCTTAGTGATTCCTAACCTTGTACCTAAACTAATACACATCTAAATCTATCATTAACACACAATTACATGAACAAATCTCCCTCCCCCTTGGCTGTCCCCAATCTGGCTGAACCCATACCCCCATTTTTCCATCACATGTGTAAATTCCTACTCTCAAAATAACCATGCTTTGAGTTATAAACACCATGCTTTCATCCATGCTTCATATGACAACTTCTAGAAGACTTTTTCTCTCATTTTTGTGGCTCAAAAACCGCCAGCCCTCCTTGCCTTCTACAAGAGTTATTTTATTTCAAATTTGAAGGAAAATCACCTCAAAACACCATGCTTGAAGTCATACTTTGCACCCTGCTTCCCATACTTCAAACCATGCTTGAATGACATTGTGTAACAGATATTTTTCTTTTCCCCCATGCTCCATGAGCTACGGCCAAGGCTCTCCTTGGATGAGTTTTCATTTGTTTCATTCCTCTATAAATACCTTACTTCGAAGCACTTGGAAACACTTTAGATCATTTGCAAAGTTTTAGTTTCCAAGCTTTCTTGAGTTCTTTCTTTTTCTCTCAAGCATTCTAAGAGCTTTTCCTTTCCTTTTCATCTTCTTCATCTTCATCTTCTTTATCCTCTCTTTACATCACCATCCTATAATCTCAAACCACCATATCACAACCTTAGATCATCATCAAATCTCTTAAACACTTAACCTCAAACACTAACCCACTAAGAACACATCTCCCGTCCTTCCTCTCCCTCAAGGCTGAAGCCATCTCATCATCCTATGAGGAGTTGCTCATCTCATTTCCTTTCAAAGTTCAAGCTTTTCATCTTCTAAAAGTGGTAGGGAGTTGCTTTCAAACTTTGTTTTACTCAAAAATGTGTTTTACTCAAAGTTTCTCTTGGTCTCTTTTAAAGCTTTTCCTTGTTTCTCTTTTCTTTTTCATTTCGGCCCCTTGGCCTCCTTATGAACATGATAGCTTGATGATGAGTGTTCCTAGATGATGACCTTGTGTTCATCACAAAGGAACCTCTAAAGCTTGAGTTTTGTTCTTGACCTAGCAAAGTTTTGGTTTTTCTTTCCTTTTGTTTTCCTTCATAGTTTCGGCCTCCATAGTCTTCACTTCAAAGATTTTGTTAAAGTTTTTAAAGTGTCTCTATATTTACTTTGTACCAAGAAAACAATGTTGCTTGGTTTCTATTTCCTTGAAGTCTTGTTTCTCTTAAAGTTTGCTTCTTTTTGAGCTTGATGATGGTGTTCAAGAACCATGTGGTTCCTTTGAGAACTTGGTTCAAGAACTCTAAAGCTCACTTTGTTGATGAGATAGATGTTGGGTTGAGATTTTTGGTTCTCTTTAAAAGTCTCATATGAGCTCTAAGTTAAAGATAAAAGATTTGCATCAATATTTACTTCTATGTCATCACTAAATGCTCAAGATTTAAGAATGAACTTGCATCTTCATATTTATGTTTATGCTCTCACTAAATCTCTAAGATAATAATGAATTTGTATAGCATATTTATTTTATGTTCGCACCTCTAAATAAAGACTAAAACAAAGTGCATTGCATATTTATTTTTATGTCATAACTTAAGAGATTTAGAGCTCATAGACTTACCCATTATTATCTCATACAAAGACTTAAAAATATATGCTCCTTAGCTCCTTTCAATTCGGCCTTATGAGGTTTATATGATTACAAATACTAAAACTTATGTTTCATTTTCCTAACTTTAGATAAGCCTAAGACATGTTTTGAACAAGTTTTATGATTTTAAATCTTTCAAGTCTCATTCGAAATAGCTACTGCCCTTGGAGGTATTTTGATGATATTAGTAAGATAAAAATGTTTTCTAATGAGTTTTGAAAGTTTTAAAAGGGCGCTAAGAGAAACTAGCAATTTATGTGTCTTTGAAATGATGTTTTATGCATTTTATGATGGAGATAATTTTGGTTCTGCCTTGCTTGCTATGCTCACTATTTTATGCTGTTTTGATTATGATAATATGAGTATGTTCATGTATATTTGATGTAAAAATTCATATGTGAAAGATAAGACAAGTTAGTAACTAGAAAAGAATTAATGTGAGACTTTTAGATCCCTTAGAAATATAATTTTCTGGATTCAGTCCAACAAGGTTTAGAATAAAAAATCATGGTTTATAATTAGTTTAAATGTGTAGGAACTACTCATAATTGGTTTAGGACTTGATCTTGATGCCTTAGGAGCTAACAGAACTTAGAAAGGGTCAATGTTGTTACTCCTAAGTACCTGTAAAGTATGAATTATAGATTCTGCACTCTTGAGATTTAGAGTTGTTTATGATCATAGAATTGGGTGAGGAATACTTAGACATGAGCCTATAGGTACCTGGGAGCTTAGGTCGTGACGATATACAACTTAGATTTCAAGTTAAAGGACCTTAAGGGTCAAAGCATAAAACATTAAGAGATCTTTTATGCTATGAGTTGATTTATGCAAGTATGATGTTTGGATGATACATGAGCTATGATGAAATGATTTATTGAGATATTAAGTTTATCATGAGCATGAAAGTTGAATGAGAAATATGTATGTGATGTAAGCTTGTGGCATAAAGACGGTTTGAAGGAAATTCGGTTTACAGCCATCATGCTGTCGAATTTTTGTCAAAACCGAAAGGACTTAAGAATGTTTTTGAAATATGATATAAGATTTAAAACCCTGGGTGACACCGGTTTGGCCGAGCACCCCCAGGAGATTTTTATGTGACAAAGCATTGAGACGCGCTTTCCTGGGTGACACCGGTTTGGCCGAGCACCCCCAGGGGAGACAAATCCGTGAGGGTATGAGTAGATGCAGCCTACCAAAGTGGACAAATTGCTATGGCTTGATGCCCTCAAAGCGTTTCAAAGAGGGTATATCCTAAGAGAGGTGATCCCTAGCCCCCTAGCCCGTACTCAAGGAGTCAGGATTATTTTTATTATGTTTCGCTTATTCAGATAATAAGCAAGAGCTAGTGACAACTAGCTGAGGTATGAGCTTATAGCCTAGATGTTTTTAGGGTGGCCTTATAATGCTAAAGTACCATGATTGATGTCACAAATATTGAGGAAGTTATATGCCCTTTATGCCACTTGTATGCTTCTTGATGTTATAATTTGTTGAGTTATTTGCTTGAAGCATTGCCATGCATTCATGTTTTGATATGTTGCATTCATGACATTAAGATGCATACTAAAAGGAATGAACCTTGGATAATCTAGTTTCATAAGCCCTAATAATGAATCTTATATGCGTGCACACCTTTTATAAATAAACCAAAGGTTCCTAAGGATGTGAACGATGTAACCCTAGATAGGAGGTCCCTACTGAGATTCTTTAGCAAGATTCTCACTCCTTTTTCTTCTTTCTCTTTCTTTTGTCACATCTTTAGAGCTCAATGGCGACTTTCATGGTGTTCATTGATACGCCCGTCTGGGAGGTGCACTACGACCTGGATCACCGCTCCTATCACTTTGAGGGTCGATGTGCTATTCGTGTTTTTGTATACATGGGACGACCTTTTGCTTACCCAGTGTCCAGCTACCAGTTCACTCCTACTACTTCTTATGGTGGCGACAACCTGATCTTCGAGCGCACCCGCCCCCGCGGCGAGCAGATTCGTCGTGCCCGTTCATCTGCCTCAGCTATCCGTGACTACCCGGAGTACGTGCCTCGTTCGAGGAGGTTGGAGACGGATCCGTCCGAGGACTCACCGATGCAAGCTTATTCGGAGAGCTCTGCTCCCTTTCCCCCGCCTCGACGGGAAGGGAGTGAGGACATCGTGATGTAGCCGCACCTGGCAAGGAGAGCCAAGATGCGCCCTCACCGAGAAGCTCATGTTCAGCCGAACCGCATTCGTGTTCCACTCCGCTGGCCCACTCAGGAGGAGCTCGAGCAGTTTGCCGGTTACATACGTCCATCGCCCAAGGATCCTCACCGTCAGTAGTTTCATTGGAGAGCTATTCGAGTGCTGGAGCCGTCACGAATCTTCCCCTTCGGCTGTACCTTTTGGGAGGGGTTTGAGTTTGGCACCCACAGCTTTGGTAGGGGGGTAGTGTAGTAGGTTTTTATTTTCCGTCGTACCGTGTACTTTACTGCTTCCTTGTTATTTCCTTATATTACAAGCTCAGCTCTATTCTATAAGGGTGTGACTACACGTATCTTTAAATTATGGTATTAATAAAAGTATTTCTTTTGGTGTGTTAATCCTTGATCCCTTGCTACATGTTTTAATTATTGTGCTTTATTTGACTTGTCATTGTGCTTTATATTCCTGCTTTACGATAAACGCGGCTCTCACTGTGGTTTTATGTTTTCAAAAAAAATATTTACCCATAATTTCCGCTAAGTATTTTATTAAAAGGATGAGACTAAGAGGTAATAACCTAATGATTAACCTAATTTGTTCTAGAGTATTGGGTTAAAAATTAGGGTGTTACATGTTTTCCTTCAAAGATTTTGTTAAAAATCTTAAAGTGTCTTTATATTTATTTTGTATCAAGAAATAATGTTGTTTTGGTTCTTTTAGATCATTTCCTCATGGTTTTGGCTTCTTTTGAGTTCACTTCCTTTGAGCTTGATGATGATGTCCAAGAACCATGAAGTTTCCTTGAGAACTTGGTTCAAGAACTCTAAAGCTCACTTTGTTAATGAGATAAGTGTTAGTTTGAGATTTTTGGTTCTCTCTAAAAGTCTTATATGTTATTCAAGTGGCCTCAAGTAACTCAAAAGGGGGTGAATTGAGTTCAAAAACTTTTTCTTAGATTTCACACTCTAATTACTTTTTCAATGAGTTTTAAAGATTTGACTTAAAAAAACTTAGATTAATGAATGCACATGCAAGAGATATAAAGGACTAATTAAGTATGTGAGTGATATTAACAATATAATGAAAAGTGAATTTGCAATAAACATAAAGAGCCAAGGGAAGAGAGATTGCAAACTTGATTTATGCTGGTTCGGTCACCTCTTGTGGCCTACATCCAGTTCTCTCAAGCAACCCACTTGAGAGTTCCACTATCACTTTAGACTTTACAAATGATGAGCACTCTTACACCTTGGGATTCCTTACCCTTGTGTTTGAGTCTCTCAAGAACCAAGAGATACCACACTCTTATTCCTCTAAGGAATACCCCACGTTTGTTCATAACCTTGAGTAAAAGGAAAGAGTACAACAATTCACTCTCTGAATAGATTAGATGTTACAAATTGAAGTCCTATAAGGTTTTTCAAGAATAAGACAACTTCGCCAAGTATTGATCAAAAGATTGAGAAGTGAGAATGATTGTTCAAATGATCTTTGAAGTATGTTTTCTGTGTGTTAAAATGTGTTAAACAATGGTATTTATAGAAAACAAATCATGTGAGCTATTGAGGATTAACCCCAAGAGATATGTCTCCTCAAAACACACCTATTGGTGCATTTTGGGGTCTGGTAATCGATTACAATGACTGATAATCGATTACACAGTTCAAATTTTGAAAAACTGGCAATGGTCACTTGCTGTAATTTTGAATTCTGGCACATTAGCATTCTGGTGGTTTCAGAACTTCAAAAGATTAAGTTTTAACACACTTTAGAAAGCTCTTTGTTCATTCTAAAAAATTTTAAACATTCTTCAATTATTTCCTTTGAAACCATAATTATATTTTCATAAAACACAACTATTTCCATTAAAAACAATTGAATTATTCCAAATCAAGTTTTTCTTAAAAACAAACTCATTTTTTAAATTAAAACTTGATTAACTTGAAAGATGACCAAATAAACTTATTAAATGAAATCTTTTAACAGAGTGATCTAGGTCCTAATTATTCTAACCATTTAACCTTGATCACTTGTGCGTGTTCATCTTCATGAAGTCCAACTCATTTTGCTTCTATTCTTTTGCATTTGGTTGAGTCATTTTCATCATCAAAACCTACAAAATAGCATTCACATTATATGAGGTCTAAGTTAAGATAAAAAGGACTTGCATTCATATTTACTTTTATGTCATCACTAAATGCTCAAGATTAAAGAATGAACTCGCATTTTCATATTTATGTTTTTGTTCTCACTAAATCTCTAAGATAATAATGGATTTGCATAGCATATTTATTTTATGCTCTCACCTCCTAATGAAGACTAAAACCAAGTGCATTGCATATTTATTTTTATGTCAATTACTTAAGAGATTTGGAGCTCATAGACTTACCCATTATTATCTCAAACAAAGCTTGAAAATATATGTTTCTTACTCCTTTCATTTTCAGCCTCATGAGGTTTTGTATGGTTACAAATACTAAAATTTATGTTTTATGATTTTCCTAAGCCTGGATGATTTTAAGAAATGTTTTGAGCAAGATGTTATGTTTTAAAACACTCTTGAGACTTGTTTAAAATAGCTACTGCCCTCTTTTGTTCTATAATGGTTTTGATGAAATAAATTGTTTCCAAGCAAGTTTTGAACGTTTTAAAGAGGTTCCAAGAGAAACTAGCAATTTATGTTTTAGAAATGAAGTTTTATGTATTATGTGATGGAGATGTTTTCGATTCTGCCATGCTTGGTTGCTCACTGTATTATGTTGTTTTGATGATGATAATATGAGTATGATCATGTATATTTAATGCTAAAATTCATTTGAGAAAGTTAACATAAGTTAGTAACTAAAAAGGAATTAATTTGAGGCTTTTAGATCCCTTAGAAATGTAATTTTCTGGATTCTATCCAGCAAGGTTTAAAATTAGAAATCATGGTTTATAATTAGTTTAAATGTGTACAAACTACTCATAATTGGTCTAGGAATTGATCTTGATGCTTTAGGAACAAACCGAACTTAGAAAGGGTCAAAGTTGTGACTCCTAGGTACCCGTAAAGTGTAAATTATGGATTCTGCACTCTTGAGGTTTAGAATTGTTTGTGATCATATAATTGAGTGAGGAATACTTAGACTTGAGCCTATAGGTACTCAAGAGCTTAAGTTGTGATGATAGACAACTTAGATTTCAAGTTAAAGGACCTTAAGGGTCAAAGTATAAGACATTAAGAAACCTTGATGTTTTAAGTTTGATAATGCAAGTATGATATGTTGATGTATATGCTTTGATGATGTGTGAGGTTTGATGAAGTGATTTATTGAAATGTTAAGTTATCATGATTAGGAAATTTGAATGAGAAATGTATATGTGTTATGAGCTTGTGGCATAAAGTTGATTTGAAGGAAATTCGGTTCACAGCTGTTATGCTGCCGAATTTCCATCAAATCCAAAAGACTTGAGAATCTTTTTGAAGTATGACATAAGATTTAAAACCCTGGGTGACACCGGTTCCGCTAAGCACCCCCAAGAGATTTTTATGTGACAAAGCACTGAGACACGCTTTCCTGGGTGACATTGGTTCAGCCAAGCACCCCAGGGAAGACAAACCCGTGAGGGTATAAGTAGATACAGCCTACAAAGCGGACAAATTGCTGTGGTTAGATGTCCGCAAAGCATTTGAAAGAGGGTATATCCTAAGAGAGGTGATCCCTAGCCCCCTAACCTGTACTCGAGGAGTCGGGATTATTTTATTATGTTTCGCTTATTCAGATAATAAGCAAGAGCTAGTGACGACTAGCTAAGGTATGAGTTCATAACCTAGATGTTTTTAGGGTGGCCTTATAATGCTATAGTATGATGATTTATGTCACAAAGTTGAGGAAAGTTCCATATGAAAGATTTATACCCCTTTATGCCACTTGAATGCTTCTTGATGATTTTGATTTGTTAAGTTATTTGTTTAAAGTATTGTCATGCATCTATCCTTGATATGTTGCATTCATGACATTAAGATGCATTCTAAAAGGAATGAACCTTGGATAATTAGTTTTATGAAATCTAATAATGAACCTTATATGCATGTACACCTTTTAATAATAAACCCAAGGTTCCTGAGGATATGAACGATGTAACCTTAGATAGAAGATCCCTACTGAGATTCTTCTCAAAAGATTCTCACTTCTTTCTCTCTCTTCCGTCACATCTTTAGAGCTCGATGACGATATTCGTGATTTTTGTAACACCCTAATTTTTAACCCAATACTCTAGAACATATTAGGCTAATCATTAGGTTATTACTTCTTAGTCTCATCATTTTATTAAAATACTTAGCGGAAATTACGGGTAAATTTTTCTTTTTGAAAACATAAAATAAAGTGAAAGCCGCGAGCTTAACTAATCGAACAACAGAAATGTAAAGCACGCGTATCAATCATTAAAAATCATAAAGTAAAGCATATAACCAAGGAACAACAATCATGATAACAAAGGAAGCATTTCATTAATAACTTAAGTAGAGTACATAAGTAGTCATACCCTCATGGAGACGGGCAGAGCTTGTAATACAACGAAAATAAAATACAACATAAAACAAGAAAGCAGAAATAAACCATAACTACCCAAGTGTACCTATGGTGAATAACCTTAAACACAAAAGAAGGTTTATCCACTCTACATGTGGTGTGTGCACTAAGCCTCCCCTACGACGTCAACTACTGGAATCCGGGAAACGGTGGGGTGTAACCAATCCATGGACGCAGAGCAACAGGAGTGGGAACCCGTGAAGACTGAGCATGGGCTCCTCGATAGGGGCGCTTCTCAGCTCGCCTAGCTAGCCTCGGCTGTGTAACAGTCTCCTCGCTCACATTTCGCACGAACTGAGGTGTAGGAGCAGAACTTTCACTATACATGTGCGTAGGCGGGTCCTCGGATGGGTTGTCCTCCGAATTTAGGGATCGAGGCACGTAGTCCTGGAAGTCTCGAGGCATCAAACCACCAGTATACGTCCGCAGAATCCTCTCGTCTCGCGTCCGGGTGTGCTTAAAAACCATCGCATCGTCGTAGGGTGACATCGGAAAGAAACAGTAGCTCTATACAGGATGTGCAAAGGGGCATCCAATGAACATGAAAACTCGCACGGTACACTGCCCCTCAAAATGATATGACCCATGGTCCGGGTTATAGTGAACCTCCCAAGTAGGTGTGTCAACGAAGACCATGAACGTCGCCATCACTCTCTAAAGATGTGACGGGAGAAAGAAGAGACAGGAATGAGAATTCTTGCTAAAGAATCTCAGTTGGAGTCTCCTATCCTAGGGTTGCATCGTTCACATCCTCAGGAACCTTGGGTTTAATTCTAAAACGGTGATCATGCATATAAGATTCAATTTAGGGTTTTCCAAAACTACTTATCCAAGGTCCATTCCTTTTAGCATGCATCTTGATGTTATGAATGCAACATGTGATATCATGGGTGCATGTCAATACTTGAGCATATACAACAACACATCAAAGCATATATACATAATCCATGTGGCATAAGGGCATATAACTTTCAAGTGAATCATTCCTCAACTTCGTGACATCAATCATGGTACTTTAGCATAATAAGCCACCCTAAAATAACTAGGTTATGAGCTCATACCTCAGCTAGTCGTCACTAGCTCTTGCTTATTATCTGAAAAAGCGAAACATAAATAATAATAATCCTGACTCGCAAGTATAGGTAGGGGGCAGGGATCACCTCTCTTAGGATATACCCTCTTTGAAACGCTTTGCGGGCATTAAGCCACAACAATTTGTCCACTTTGGTAGGCTGCATCTACTCATACCCTCACGGATTTGTCTCCCCTAGGGGTGCTCGGCCGAACTGGTGTCACCCAGGAAAGCGCGTCTCAGTGCTTTGTCACATAAAAATCTCCTAGGGGTACTCGGCCGAACCAGTGTCACCCAGGGTTTTCAATTCATATGGTACTCATAAACATTTCTTTCAACCCTTTAAGGTTTGACGGAAATTCGACAGCATAACAGCTGTTAAACCGAATTTCCTTCAAACTGCCACAAGCTAATTCACACAACATGTTCTCATGAAATCTCATGCTATAATAAACTTTAACATTTCCATCAATCATTTTCTCATGCATTAAGCACATCTCATCATATCATTGCAGCATATAACACATCATAGCATTAACAACTTTCTTAGTGTCTTATGCGTTGGCCCTTAAGGTCCTTAACTCACATTCTAAGTTATAAATCATCAAACCTAATCTCTCAGGAACTTATAAGGTTATAACTAAGTATTTCTCACCTCACACTATGGTCAAGAGCATCTCTAAACCTCAAGGATGCAGAATTCATAATCCTAACTTTACGGGTACCTAGGAGTCACAACAATGACCCTTTCTAAGTCCGGTTTGCTCCTAAGGCATCAAGATCAAGTCCTAAACCAATTATGAGTCATTCCTACACATTTAAACTAATTTAGAACCATGATTATCATTACTAAACCTTTCTGGATAGAATCCAGAAAATTCAAACATTAAGGGATCTAAAACTCTCAAATTAATTCTTTTCTAGTTTCTAACTTCTCTTATCTTTCACATATGAGTTTTAACATTAATTATACTCAAACATAAGCATATTACCATCATCAACACAGCTCATACAGTGGCTAAACATAGCAAGGCAGAACCGAAACAAACATCTCCATTTAAAGGCATCAAACACAATTTCTAAAGCACATAAAATACTAGTTTCTTTTGGAACCTTTTTAAAAATTTCAAAACTTATTTATAAACATTTTTAACATCTAAAATCTTAAAAATATTTATGAGGGCAGTGACTAAATCAACTTTGTCTCAAGAGGTCCTAAATTCATAGAACTTAGTTCTATGCATTCCTTTAACTCATATAAGCTTAGAAAAATTATGAAACATAGTTTTCAATACTTGGAAAGCAACAAAACCTTAATGGCCGAAACATAAGCTAAGGGAAGTAAATATTTTAAAACCTTTGTTTGAGACAACAATGGGCAAGTCGTTGAGCTCTAGGTTCATTTAAGTGATGACATAAAGATAAATATGCTTATGCACTTGTTTTAGCTTTCATTAGAAAGTAAAGTGAGAGCATAAAATAAATATGAGATGCAACATATTATTATCTTTGATATTTAGGTAAGAACTTGAAATATAAACATGATAATGTATAGCTTGAAATATAAATATGATAATGCAAGTTCATTCATTATCTTAATGCTTAGTGATAGCAAGGAAAGTAAATATGATGTGCAAAGCATAAAAGTAAATATGATGCAAGGTTCATTTTAAGGTTGGCTAGAGCTCTTACAAGACTTTAACAAGTATCAACCCAACACTCATCTCATTACAAAGAGAGCTTTAGAGTTCTTGAACCAAGTTCTCAAGGGAACTATGAGGTTCTTGAACATCATCATCAAGCTCAAAATAAATAAACTTTCAAAACAAAACAAAACCTCAAAGATCAAGAAACTAAAACTGAAATATTGTAGAAAAGGAAACAAGAAAACCGAAACCAAAAATACCAAGGGAAGTAAAGGTGTTCTTGAGTGAAAATCATCTTGAGTTGGTAAATAAAGTTGAAACTCAAAGAAAGCAAAAACTCAAGCTCTAGAAGTTCCTTTGAGATGAACACAAAGTCATCATCTAGGAGCTCTCATCATTGAGCTATCATATACTCATCAAGGCCAAGAGGTCGAATACTCAAGGAATAAGGAAACAAGAAAGTTCCAAAAAGAAAAACCAATAGAAAACTAGAAAGAACTCATTTTCATGAAAACAAAGTTTAGAAAACACTCCTACCTAGAGTGGACACAAAAAGCTTGAACTTATGGTTTGAAAGTATAAGAGGTATGGCTTCAAGTATGGTGATTTGAGTGAGCTTTTCTTTTAATTTTGAAAGAAATAATCCTTCTAGAAGTAAGACATGGCTGGAAGTTTTTCAGCCGCACATAATTGAGAAAAAAGGATTTATTTCAATTAGTTATTCACTTGGAAAATCAAGCTTGATTGAAAATATGACAAGGCATGGTGTATGTGACTTGAGGTATGACCTTAGAGTGTTGAAAAATTGAACATGTGATGCATATGGAGGGAGGGAGTGCATGGCCAGACCTGGTACAGCAAGGGGGAGGAGGATTTGTTTCATGTAATTGTGTGTTAATGGTAGGTTTAAGTGTGTATTAGTTTAGGTACAAGGTTAGGAATAATTAAGCTTAAGTTTAGGTGACTAAGAATGTGATTTAAGGATTTTATGACAAGATTAGGAGTGCTCATACATCATTAAAGAATTAAAAACTCATTTGTGAATAAACAATGTGTAACACAATTCCATGATTTAAGGAATTGGAAAGAGAAAACACTATTCAAGATTCTATAACTAGGATTCTTGAATTTAAAATAAGATTTTAAGTTGTAATTAAGCACTTTTAGATTCTAATCAACTTTAATAAATTATTTTGACTCAAGATTAATTATGGAAATTAATTAACCTTCGATTAAAGCCTAATATTGCTTAGGTTTGCTTAATCACGCGATTAATGTAACACCCTAAAAATTATTCAAAAATTAATTTGAGCTTTTCTGGCCATAATATCGAAAATCCGATGAATATGGAAATGATCAGGACAATCTAACGAATCTGTGTTAAAAAAAAAAGTGAATAGTAACTTATGGGTGCCACAGGCCCGCCGGGACGGCCGAAACCCTAGAATTCGGGCTCGGAAATACTTGAAATTGAGAAAATATAAGGATAAGGTTAGAAATAGTTAGAAATAAAAATTTTATACTTAGAACTATTTTTCGAGCAATAGTTGATTTCCCGGTTATACTGTTTTATCCGTTCGGTAAAATTTCGGTGTGCAATTTTTAACACCGAAAGAAAGTCAAATCTTTATGATAAAGTTATCCTTGATAGCCAAATATAAGGCTAAGATTTAATCTTGATTCACAAGATTAAATCCTAGCCATTTATCATGATTTCTTGTAGAAAAAGCTTTGATTTTTATTGGATAAAGATTTAAATCAAATAAAAGCCACAAACTTTGTCATTTTGGAATGCACTTTCTGGGCCATGTTGCAGCACACACAGCCTCCATTATTTTCTTCATCTTAAACCACCATGAACAAGATTTCAACCTCCAAAAACCTAGTCTACAATTGATAAAACCTCAATATCTCTTCATCAAACTTGTTTTACACCTTATTATCTACAAAACTAACCGATTGAAATTTAAAATCCTCACCACTTCTCACTTAGATATCACATAAATTCACTGATTAGGGAAGGGTTTGGGGCTGTTTTGGTGGCCTCTAAGTGAGCAAGATTGTAACACCCTAATTTTTAACCCAACTTTCTAGAACACATTAGGTCAAACATTAGGCTATTACTTCATAGTCTCATCCTTTTCTTAAAATACTAAAGGAAAATTACGAGTAAATTTTTTTTTTTTTTAAAACACACAACAAAGTGAGAGCCACGTTCTTAGTCTAATCGAATAATAGGAATATAAAGCACGCTTAACACTCATAGAGAAACACAGAAATGGAAACATATAACAGCTGAGCATAAATCATCACAACAAGAGAACGTTTCATTAATAACATAACTTAGAATACATAAGTAGTCATACCCTCATTGGGACAAGTAGAGCTTGTAATACAGCAGAAAGGAAGTATAATAGAAACAGAGAAACGTAAAGTAACATAAAGTAAACCATCACTACCCGAGTGCACCTATAGTGAATAACCTCAAAACAAAAGCAGGTTTATCCAGTCTACATGTGTGTGTGTGCACTAAGCCTCCCCTAAAACATCTGCTACTAGAACCCAGGGAAATGGAGTGTAACTGATCCAAGAACGCAAGGCGGCAGGAGTGGGCATACGTGTAGACTGAGCGTGAGCTCCTCGTTAGGGGCGCCTCTCGGACGGATGTGTCAATGAAGACCACGAATGTCGCCATCAGTCTCTGAAGATGTGACGGAAGCGAGAAAAAGAAGAGAAAAGAGTGAGAATCTTACTAAAGAATCTCAGTAGGAATCTCCTATTCTAGGGTTACATCGTTCACATCCTCTGGAACCTTGGGTTTATTTATAAAAGGTGTTCATGCATATGAGATTCATTATTAGGGTTTATGAAACTATTTATCCAAGGTCCATTTCTTTTAGTATGCATCTTGATGTCATGAATGCAACATGTTTAAGCATGAATGTATGACAATACTTGAGCACATAAATCAACAAATCACAACAATCTAGATTCATGCAAGTGGCATAAGGGCATATTACAACTCTTACTTTTCTCATACTTATGTGACTTAAAAGCATCATATCTCTTTTGTTCTTTTTCTCAAAAACCACCCTCTTAAAACATATCCACCTATTTCCAACCGATACACCGCCCCGGTGATTTTTATCATAACCTCCTATCTCCGTCTCACCTAATCGCCTAGGAATGAGCTCAATCCTAACTAGTCGTCACTAGATTTAATATGGGGTAAAATGAGGGGTAACATAAACATATTTCATTCTTTGAAACGTTCTACTGGCCTCGAGTGCACAGCGAATTGTCCGCTTTGGTAAGGCTGCATCTACACATACCCTCACGGATTTGCCTCCTCCTCACCGTAGCAGGAGAAGTACGTCTCAATGCTTGTCACATAAAAATATCCTGGGGGTGCTCGGCCGAACCAGTGTCACCCAGGGTTTTCAACTCATATGGTACTTTAAAACATTTTTCAACTCTTTTAGGTTTGATAGAAATTAGGCATAACGGCTGTTAAACTGAATTTCCTTCAAACCAAAATTCATGCCACAAGCTAATCACACAACTTAACATCTCAATAATCATTTCCTCACGTATCATCAATAAAACATTTTAGGGTTCATGCATCATCAAGCATATTCTTCTAATACATCATTCTCACATAGATAAACATCATAACATATATTTCAAACTCATCATTCTTACATAGATTATAGCATATATTCCAAACTCATCATAGCATATATTTTAAACACGTCATACTCACATAGATAAAGCTCATGTATCATATATCATACTTGCATAAAATTAAGCATCATAAAAACTCAAGACTTCTTAATATCTTATGCATCGACCCTTAAGGTCCTTAACTCACAATCTAAGTTGTAAATCATCAAAACCTAGTCTCTTGGGAACCTATGAGGTTATAATTAAGTATTTCTCACCTCACACTATGGTCAAGAACATCTCTAGACCTCAAGGATGCAGAATTTAAAATCCCAACTTTACGAGTACCTAGGAGTCACAACAATGACTCTTTCTAAGTCCAGTTTGTTCCTAAAGCATCAAGATTAAGCCCTAAACCAATTATGAGTCATTCCTACACATTTAAACTAATTTAGAACCATGATTATCATTTCTAAACCTTGCTGGACAGAATCCAGAAAATTCCATCATTAAGGGATCTAAAACTCTCAAATTAATTCTTTTCTAGTTCCTAACTTATCCTATCTTTCACATATGAGTCTTAACATTATTTTTACTCAAACATAAGCATCTTATCATTATTAACACAGCTCATACAGTGGCCAAACATAGCAAGGCAGAACCGAAACAAACATCTCCATAAAAGACATGAAACACAATTTCTAAAGCACATACAATACTAGTTTCTCTTAGAACCTTTTTCAACTTTCAAAACTCATTTATGGACACTTTTATCACCTAAAATCATAAAAATACTTAAGAGGGTAATAGCTAAATCATTTTTATCTCAAGAGGTCCTAAATTCATAAAACTTAGTTCTACATATTTCTTATACTTACATAAGCTTAGAAAAATTATAAAACATAGTTTTCAATACTTGGAAACACCAAAGCCTCTTAGGGCCGAAATAGGGACCAAAAGCAATAAATATTTTTAGACCTTTGTTGAGACAACAATGGGCAAGTCTTTGAGCTCTAGGTTCATTAAAGTGATGACATAAAAATAAACATGCTCATGCACTTGTTTTAGTTTTTGCTAGAAAGTAAAGTGAGAGCATAAAATAAATATGTGATGCATTATATTATTATCTTTGATATTTAGGTGAGAACTTGAAACATAAACATGATAATGCATAGCTTGAAATATAAACATGATAATGCAAGCTCCTTTATTACCTTGGTACTTAGTGATAACAAAGAAAGTAAACATGATGTGCAAAGCATAAAATAAATATGGTATGCATTATATTATTATCTTTGATATTTAGGTGAGAACTTGAAATATAAACATGATAATGCAAGTTCCTTTATTACCTTGGTACTTAGTGATAGCAAAGAAAGTAAACATGATGTGCAAAGCATAAAATAAACATGATGCAAGGTTCATTTTAAGGTGATCTAAAGCTCATCCAAGACTTTAACAACATAATAACCCAACACATATCTCATTACAAAGAGAGCTTTAGAGTTCTTGAACCAAGTTCTCAAAGGAATTATGAGGTTCTTGAACATCATCATCAAGCTCAAAGAAAGCAAAACTTTTTGAACAAATAAAACTTCAAAGATCAAAAAGGAAAATGGTAAGAGAAATGTTAAAGAAAGGAACAAAGAAACCAAAATCATAATAGCAAGAAAAGTAAAGGTATTCTTGAGTAAAAATCATTTTTGAGTTAGAAAATAAAGTTGGAACTCAAAGAAAATAAAACCTCAAGCTCTAGAGTTTCCTTTGAGATGAACACATAGTCATTATCTAGGAGTCCTCATCATTGAGCTATCATGTACTCATCAAGGCCAAGAGGCCGAAAATACAAGAAAGGGAAACCAAAGAAAGTTTCAAAAAGAAAACCCAAGAGAAAGCTAGAAAGAACTCATTTTCAAGAAGACAAAGTTTAGAAAACACTCCTACCTAGAGTGAAGACAAAAAGCTTGGACTTGAAGATGAAAATGATCTGAGCAACACCTCCTAGGATGGTGATGATGATTCGGCCTTGATGAAAGAAAAAGGAAGGAAATGTGTTCTTGGTGAGCTTGTGTTTGAGAATGGAAGTTTAGGTGTTTGTATGATGATCCAAGGTGGTGGGGTGGTGTTTCAAGGTTGTGTGATGATGTTTCAAAAGGAAAAAGAAGAAGATGAAGAAGAAGAATGCTCTTGAGATTTGAGAGAAAAAGGAAGAACTTAGAGAAAAACTAAAAACTAAACTTAGCAAATGAACAAAGTGTAGCAAAGGTTCATCTAGGCATGGTATTTATAGAGAAGAATAAGAGTGAATGAGTGGAGGAGAATGAATCCTCATGGAACATGAGGTGAGGCATGTGTGGAGGAGAATGAATCCTCATGGAACATGAGGTGAGGCATGTGTGGAGGAGAATGAATCCTCATGGAACATGAGGTGAGAGAATTGCACTTTGATGACATGGCTTCAACCATAGTCTTTGGAGTGTGAAATAAAATTAAATTGTGATAAAATGGATGATGAATTTCGTGCAGGTCTGATGCAGCAAGGGAGGAGGGAGTTTTGGTCATGTAATAGTGTGTTAGTGATGTGTTTAGGGGTGTATTAGCTTAGATGTAAGGTTAGGAGTCATTAAGCATAAGTTTAGGTGACTAAGAATGTGATTAGGAACCTTTATGACATGATTAAGGAGTACTCATACATATTTAGGAGATTTTAAATTCATTTTATGAATAAAACAATGTAGACAAAATTCCATAATTTAAGGAATTGGAGAGAAAACACTATTCAAGATTCCATGACTAGAAATCTTGAATTTAAAATAAGATTTTAAGTTGTAATTAAGCACTTTTAGGTTCTAATCAACTTTAATAAATTATTTTGACTCAAGATTAATTATTGAAATTAATTAATCTTCGATTAGAGCCTAATATTGCTTAGGTTTGCTTAATCACGCGATTAAGCGTAAAAACACGAAACTAGGGGTAAAATCGTAATTTTGCACTAATTTTGCCCGGGACCTCCATAATTAAAACTAAGGTCGTAGAATACATAAAAATGCCTTTTAAAACCATCTAGAGAACTTTCGGGTTCATCCGGCACTTGCAAATAGGTAAAACACCGCAGGGGCGTTTTGGTCATTTTGACCCGAAAACTCGAAAAACGAGATTTTCGATTCCGGAAAGGTACACAGGTCATCTAATCCCCTTCCAACATTGAGTTTGCCCTTCGAGTACTGCCAGATCGGCTTTCCTCGAATTCTGGGCCGAAAATGACCTCAGGGGCATTTCAGCCATTTTCACTCTAGCAGAAAATCGGGGCGTTACAAAGATCACTCTTGGAACATCCTTAAAGCTAAGATCCTTAAAACCACTCAAGTAGGGTTTTCTTTGGCCTTTTTCCTTCAAAATTATTTCTGATGATTGCTGATGGGTATTGGTCCGAAATTTCTGGTTGTATTTGATGATAATATGTTGATATTGATGTGTTGATTTTGGTTGAGTGTTTGGATGAGGTTAAATAATGATTTTTGTCAAAATAAGTTTTGGCTAGGCTGTTGGATTTTCGGATTTTAGCAGGACAGGATTTATTCATGAATTTTCTGGTCCAATTCTAGTCATTTTTATGAGCTATAAAAATTATATGTTCAAGATAATATCCTAAGAAAACTCTGAGAATTTTCGTGGTGCATAATAAGGACTTTTGCTACCTGAGAAAAATCATGGACCAAAGTTGTAACTATGCTGCCTGAAATCTTGGTACTGAAGCTGTAACTTTGTATAATTTTGTGACCATAGCAAATGACAGAATTATCCTTTGAAATTTTTACAAGGAGTTGAAACCATATTGAAGTGTAACTGTGATTTTTATTTTGAGTTGATTCCATCATTTTCTAAATTTAAAAATTATGGGAACCTTGTTTTGAGCTGTGAAAAAGTGGTCCTTGACCACTAAACTTGTATAATTTAGTTAATATGGTTAGAGAACTCCAATTGATATGAAAAGTTTACAGAGTATTTTAGGCATATGAAGGTATCACAAGTAATTTTTGTGGCTCTTGAATTGGTTATTTTATAGAGAAATTAAATGTTGTCATTGGAATGATAAATCTGCCAGGGTGCTGAAAAGATGAGAATGTCTTAAACTAATGATAAAATGACATTTAGTCCAAGTATACGTTATATGAATGCATGCTAGCTACTTTAAAGAATTTTTTTATGAGACATGATTGGAATCATATTGGGAATAATGCCTATATGCGTCCTATGCATGCATTCGTAGGTAGTAAAGTGAATGATGCATTTAATTAAGTTGTATAGCCATAAGTAAAGACATATGATCCTTTCGACTTTGTCGAGGGCAAATAGAGTGACATGTGATCCTTTCGACTTGTCGAGGGCAAATTAAATGATCCTTTCGACTTTGTCGAGGGCAAATAGAGTGATATATGATCATTTCGACTTTGTCGAGGGCAAATGGAGTGATAAATGATCCTTTCGACTTTGTCGAAGGCAAATAGAGTAAGATATGATCCTTTTAACTGTGTCAAGGGCAGATAGAGTAAGATATGATCCTTTTGACTGTGTTAAGGGCAAATACAGTGAGGTATGATCCTTTTGACTTGTCAAGGACAAATAAAAAGATATGAGGTTCTCTTTGACTTATTAAGGGCAATTACAACTAAGTTCACTATATTTAGCATATGCCTGATCATGTTATATTTAAAAGTTTGACTAGAATGATTTACTATGTGTGCAAGCTTTATTATATATATGCTTTAAGTGATTGATCATTAAAAGCTACCCACTTCGAAAGTATGATTTGGAACTCTAAAATTGAACTATTGTTATGAAATGCATGATCACTCTTTCTTAATAAACCGAAGTGGCTGGGACGATGACGATGACATTATGATTGTGTAATTGGGGAGTTGCCCTACTGAGAATTTTATAATTCTCACCCTTACTTGTTTGTGTTCCCGTGTCATCTCCAGGGTGATCCAGAGGACAAGGAGGCTGCTATATGAAGGAATCAACTTTGTAGTAGTGTAGTAGTGGATATTTTAACTCCTTGTATGTAGTTGTAATCATATATATGTAAACGTAACAAAGATTGTATATGTATGTAAGCTCATATCCGAGCTTCCTTTTGTACTTGACGTTATATTAAATGAATGGTTTGTATTTTTACTATATGTTTTAATCGAATTACGCTAGTTATTACACGAACCCCTCGAGCTTGCTATAGATAATTAAGAAAGGTCCGCTAATTAGTAAGTAACAACTCTCAAGTACGATATCATGACCTAAGGATGAGGTTGTACTTGGGAGGGTGTTACAATTAAGCGTAAAAACATGAAACTAGAGGTAAAACCGTAATTTTGCACTAATTTTGCCCGGGACCTCCAGGACCAAAAATAAAGTCACAATCTACATAAAAACGCCTTTTAAAACCATTTGGAGAAGTTTCGGGTTCATCCGACACTTGTAAAAGGGTAAAACACTGCAGGGCCGTTTTGGTCATTTTGACCCGAAAACTCGAAAAACGAGATTTTTGATCCCGGAAGGTACACAAGTCATCTAATCCCCTTCCAACATTGAGTTTGCCCTTCAAGTACTGCCGGATCGGCTTTCCTCGAATTCCGGGTTGAAAATGACCTCAGGGGTATTTTGGTCATTTTCACTCTAATAGAAAATCGGGGCGTTACACTTTTCATTGACACGCCAGTTTGGGAGGTGCATTACGACCTGGATCACCGCTCTTATCACTTTGAGGGTCGTTGCGTTGTACGTGTTTTTATGTATATGGGACGACCTTTTGCCTACCCAATGTGCAACTATCGTTTCATTCCTACTACTCCTTTCGGCGATGATGACCTGATCTTCGAGCGCACCCGCCCCCGTGATGAGCAGATTCGTCGTGCTCGTCCATCTGCCTTAGTGGTATGTGACTATCCGAAGTATGTACCCCGATCTAGGAGGTCGAAGGCGGATCTATCCGAGGACTCACCTACGCACATCTACTCGGAGAGTTCTACCCCCACTCCTCCCTATGGACGAGAGAGGAGTAAGGCTACCGTGACGCAGCCGCGCTTGGTGAGGAGAGCCAAGATGCGCCCTCGCCGTGGAGCTCACATTCAGCCGACGCACATCCATACTCCACTCCACTGGCCCACACAAGAGGAGCTCGAGCAGTTCGCCAGGTACATACCTCCATTGCCTGAAGGTTCTCGCCATCAGTAGACTTCGTTGGAGAGCTATTCAAGTGGTTGCACCGTCACGAGGTCTCCCCCTTTGGCAGTATCTTTTGAAGAGGGGTATTCGAGTTTGGTACTCATAGCTTAGGTAGGAGGGTATCGTAGATGGTTTTTATTTTTCCGTCATTCCATGTACTTTACTGTTTTTGTACCTTCTTGTTATTTCCTTGTATTTCAAGTTCAGCCCGATTCTATAAGGGCGTGACTCTATGTACTCCTAATTATGTTATTATTGGAATGTTTCCTTGTTGAATGTTGTCTTTGTTGAATCATTGATTGTTCTATGCCTTTATATATCGGATCATGTTGTGATTTATCTTTCCGTATCTCAATGAACGCGACTCTCACTTTGTTTCCTGTTTCAAAAAAAACATTTACTCGTAATTTCCGCTAAGTATGTTAATAAAAAGTATGAGACTAAGAAGTAATAACCTAATGATTAACCTAATGTGCTCTAGAGTATTGGGTTAAAGATTAGGTGTTACACGTCACGCGTCCTGGCGCACTAAAAAACCACAGCATCGTCATATGGAGACATCGGGGAGAAGTGATAACTCTGTACAGGGTGAGCAAAGGGACGTCCTACGAACATGAAAACATGAACTATGCATTGTCCCTCAAAATGGTAGGATCCGTGGTCCAGATCAAAATGCACCTCCCACATCAGAATGTCGATGTAAACCACGAAAGTCGCCATCGAGCTCTGAAGATGTGACAGAAGAGAGAGAAAGAAGAAAAATGAGTGAGAAGAATCTTAGTAGGGATCTCCTATCTAAGGTTACATCGTTCACATCCTCAGGAACCATGGGTTTATTATTAAAAGGTGCGCATGCATATAAGGTTCATTATTAGGTTTCATAAAACTAATTATCCAAGGTTCATTCCTTTTAGAATGCATCTTAAGGTCATGAATGCAACATATCAAGCATGGATGCATGGCAATACTTTAAACAAATAACTCAACAAATCAAAATCATCAAGAAGCATTCAAGTGGCATAAAGGGGCATAAATCTTTCATATGGAACTTTCCTCAACTTTGTGACATAAATCATCATACTATAGCATTATAGGGCCACCCTAAAAACATCTAGGTTATGAGCTCATGCCTTAGCTAGTCGTTACTAGCTCTTGCTTATTATCTGAATAAGTGAAACATAATAAAATAATCCCGACTTCTCGAGTATGGGTTAGGGGGCTAGGGATCGCCTCTCTTAGAATATACCCTACTTGACGCTTTGCGGGCATTTAGCCACAGCAATTTGTCCGCTTTGGTAGGCTGCATCTGCTCATACCCTCACGGATTTGTCTTCCCTGGGGGTGCTCGGCTGAACCAGTGTCATCCAGGGTTTTAAATCTCATGTCATACTTCAAAAACATTCTCAAGTCTTTTAGATTTGATGGAAATTTGGCAGCATAACAACTGTGTACCGAATTTCCTTCAAATCAACTTTATGCCACAAGCTCATAACACATATGCATTTCTCATTCAACTTTCCTAATCATGATAACTTAACATTTCAATAAATCACTTCATCACAGCTCACACATCATCAAAGCATATACATCACACATCATACTTGCATTATCAAACTTAAAACATTAAGGTTTCTTAATGTCTTATGCTTTGACCCTTAAGGTCCTTTAACTTGAAATCTAAGTTGTCTATCATCACAACTTAAGCTCTCAGGTACCTATAGGCTCAAGTCTAAGTATTCCTCACTCAATTCTATGATCACAAACAATTCTAAACCTCAAAAGTGTAGAATCCATAATTTACACTTTACGGGTACCTAGGAGTCACAACTTTGACCCTTTCTAAGTTCAGTTTGTTCCTAAAGTATCAAGATCAATTTCTAAACCAATTATGAGTAGTTTGTACACATTTAAACTAATTATAAACCATGATTTCTAATTTTAAACCTTGCTGGACAGAATCCAGAAAATTACATTTCTAAGGTGTAACACCCTAATTTTTAACCCAATATTCTAGTACATATTAGGCTAATCATTAGGTTATTACTTCTTAGTCTCATTATTTTATTAAAATACTTAGCAAAAATTACGGGTAAATTTTTCTTTTTGAAAACATAAAGCAAAGTGAGAGCCACGATGTAACATCCCCAAATTTATAACTAAGATAAATATTAATCTTAATTATCGATAGCAAAACCAAGAGAATCTGGACAAATGTTATGAAACACAACAAATAGACTACTTAAGTATGTCTAGAGAAAAATGCAAAGAATTACGAAAATGCCATCACTTAGTAGAAATTACGAAAATGCCCTTGCTATGTAAAGGAAATTACCAAACTACCCTTGCCTTATTAAATGACAAAGATACCCTTACTCTATGAATGGAATTACAATAATACCACTATCATTGTCTAATTACAAAAATATCCTTGTCTTAGTTAAAGAAATTACTACAATGCCATTTGCACAAATCCCTACACTTGTCTTTAGACAAGAATGAATCTAAGCCATTGGATTAAGATGATAACACAATAATTTAACCACATACATCATACACATTTCTGAATCACATACATGCACTAAAGGTTAGAAAATCTCCACTAACATCTTTGCACAAAACATGGAAACATGTTTGCACAAAACATGGAGCATTTTCATCCAACATGTTTGCATAAAACATGGAAACATGTTTGCACAAAACAAGGAGCATTTTCATCGCAAAATTCAGCCAACATGTTTCCATAAATCATGCTCCAAATGCTTTCCTTCTTCTGTTTTTTTCTCTAATCTTTCCACTATAAATACTCCTCAAACTCTCTTCAATTCAAAAACTCCCTAAGTGTTCTTTCTTTCTTATTCTATCATTCTTCTTAGACTTCTCTTGATCCTCTAAACTTCATCCAAACACTTAAATCCTAAGTCCAAACTTTCACTAGCCCTCACAAGAGTTACAATCTTTAACTCTAGTGAGAAATATTTTCTTAAGCACTCAAGTTCTAGAGCCAAGATTCAAGGAGGGTCATCCACTCCAAAGATTCTTGTTCAAGCTTAAGGAAGAAGAGAAGGACCCTTTTTTTAGACCCTACACAAGAGGTAGGAGCCCTCACTTTGGTTGTGTAAGCCATGATGACATCTAACCTTGCTCATGGTTAGGATGCCATCAAGCTTATGTTTGTTGATAAAACTGTTTCAAGGGGATATTGTATAAATATTTTGTGAAACCCCTTGTTCCATTCTACTTCCAAAGTGATATTATGTTGCTTTCATGCTCAAATGATGCTTGAAATATGTTCCTTGTGTTAAAATAAGTGACATAAAACATGAAAATGGTAAGTGCAGGATTTTTTAGCTATTTCTTGCAGTAGGTGTTCCGAAATTTAATACTCATAAAATATGAAGTATCTTGAAATAAAAATATTTTTACCATAAACTAGACGCATCATAAAACACTTTCCAAAAAGAATCACCTAAAACGGAGTTTTCTAGCTCAAGATATAAATTTTTAAAGTAGAGCCTAAGACTGAAACTTTAAATCTGACCTTGTAGTAGTAAAATAGGTGTAACTCACTCTAGAAAAATGCAAATGGACTGATTTCAACTTTGTTGGAGAGCTAACACATATAGGAATACACCCATGTATGTTATGTATAAAGCTTTGTACCACGTAAATACAGAATGAGAAATAAATTTCGGGATAGTGTACTGTGAAAGTGCAGTTTGGAAAGGTTATGGCTAAGGAAAGACTTGGTATTTAAGCGTGTCCATTGTGACCCACCTCTCTTTCCTGGGAACCCTCCTATGCATGGTTTACAATGGATTTACACTATTCCAAAGATGTAAATGCTAAAATTTGATGAGTTAGGAATTTGGAAGTACCTTTACTAAGCTGAGATAACAAGTATACAGAGAATTATAAACTTTCTTCTAAAAGATGTCAAAACTATAAATAAAAGAATCAAGTCTTGTAAAAAGAGAATTTTAAGAATTTAAGTAGAATAATAATCTTCAAGAGTTATATGAAAACCATAATAAAAATATATAAAGAACCTATAATAATATTTTGAAGTGCATTAATGTATTAATGGAATTCTAAGAGTACAAAGAACACTAAGAGAAAAAGATAATACTAAGACATCCATTACCTCTTAGGAACACTAGGAACTCAACTTGATAACTTTGGTTGCTTAAAATGAATCATTTATGAAAATTTTTACTATGAGATTTACATGATATTATCCATGTTTCATGAAGTGAATTATAGTAAAGTGAATGTATAGTGATGAGTTATGAAATGATGAAGATGAATGATTGATTGCCCATGATTTATTGTGATTACATGATGACATGCATACATTCATTTTCAAAGGAAATAATAAAAGTAAAGTTTGAAAAAGTAGCAATGAAAGTCTGGAAAAGTGGACTTGAGCTAAACTCACGGCTTAACCCCCTAAACCGTTGAGATCACAGCAACGGAAAGGAAACAAAAAAAAAAAAAAGGTTGTGGCGACGGCCACGGTATGAGCTCATTACCCTTTTAGGGTGGTCTAAGGCATTGATGCGTTCATCCCGTGAGTAATTAAGAAATATGTTGATCACTAAACAAGTGAATGTTGAGGATGAGTAATCATGAAATGCATGCAGCTCCTAAATGATTATTGCTTATTAGTGGTTTTACATGATATGCTTATATGTATGCTTGATGAAATACTGAATGGATATTTCTGCTAATGTTCAAGATTAGTTTAAAAGTAACTGCACTTTGGCTAATCACGTTTATGAAAGTTTGATAATTGAATCCTTATCTGTTCACCTTTTTATAATAAACCCGAAGTGACTGGGACGACAACGATGACACTTTTAGTACAAGTAGGAACTCCTACTGAGAAATCATGTATTTCTCACTCCTATGTTTATTTTCCGTTGTCGTTACCAGAGACAAACGTGTCCACCTAAAGCAACGAAGCTATAGCTGAGGAAGGAGGTAGCACGTGAAGATTTCAAACCGTTCAAGTAGGAGCATTCCGAGCTTTAGTTACATTATAGTTTGTGAGAAACAATTAGTAATAGTAGAATTTATATTGTTATTTGTAATAACTTATCAGTATGATATATGCCCTGTTGTGACTTATGTATTAAGTGATTATATTCCAGTTTATGTGATAATAGTTCTACACTTAGTCTCTTATTTCGCTTATTTAATTAAGTGCGCAATGTAACTTGATTATTATCTATAAAAGCGCTATGTATTTCACTTCTCGTTACAGGCTTAAGTTTTCAAAAAATTAATTTATTTAAAAAAAAAAAACAATTCCACTATTTTTCTAAGTTAATTTCAAAAGAAAATAAATACAAGGCAAAAGTGACAACTAATAGAATCCAAATGTGAACTTAAGCACAGTGGGGTTCTATTAGGGTGTTACACACGAACTTAACTAGTCGAACGACAGAAACATAAAACACGCATAACAATTATCAGAAGTCATAAAGTAGAGCATATAACCAAAGAATAATCATGATAATAAAAGAAACATTCCATTAATAACAAAATTAGGGTACATAAGTACCCTCATAGGGACGGGCAGAGCTTGTAATACAACGGAAATAAAATACAAGGAAATGTAAAGTACATGGTTCAACATGAAGATAGAAAAACCCAAAACGCTACCTTCCTTCTAGACTACGAGTACAAACTACAAACCCCTCCCAAAAGGTGCTACCGAGGGGAAGATCCTCATAAGTACTCGAGTACTCGCAAAGCTCTCCATCGGAAACTAGTGACGACGGGGATCCTCGGGTGATGGAGGCAGGTAACCGAGGAAACGCTCTATCTCCTCCTGCGTGGGCCAGTGGAGTGTGAAGGGAACTCGCAGGGGCTGAACATGAGCTCCTCGACGTGGGCGCATCTTGGCTCTCCTCGCCAAACGTGGCTGCCTAACTGTCTCCTCACTCCCCTCTCGCTGGTGTAACACCCTAAATCTTAACCTAATACTACTAGTATGTACTTAGGTTAATCTTTAGAATATTACCTCTTGGTCTCATCTTTTACTTAGAAAATACTTAGCGGAAATATGGGTAAAATTTTTCTTTTTTGAATTAAAATCAAAGTGAGAGCCACGCACAAATCTTTAAAAGGAAGCATAACGAAACATATAAGCAAAGCGTACAGGAACACATCATATCATGGAAACATCAACTAAGACATATATATATATATATATATATATATATATATATATATATAATGTGCCCACCCAAAGGGCAGGACTATTCGATACATCGGGAAACAGAATACAACTGAAGAACAAATACAAGGAAAACAAATACAGGGAAATCATAAAACAACACCCATGCCCGAATGCACCTAGAGTAGGCAACCTCATACACAAAAGAAGGTTTGCCCTCAACTATGTGGCGTGTGTGCACTAACTGCTACCCCTCCTATGTCTACTCCTGCTGGTCCGAGTACTGTGGGGTCGAGTCGATCCACTGACGAATCTTGGCAGGAGTGGTCGAGCGCATCATTGGGGCATGTCCACCGCGGTGAGGGCGCATGGATGACCTACGTGCCAACCTCGGCTGGACCACCGTCTCCTCACTACCGGCTCTCATCGGTGGGGGAGTGGGACTGGAGCTCCAACTGTACATGTGTGATGGTGGGTCCTCGGATGGGTCCGTCTCCGAGTACTGGGTGCGAGGCACGTACTCTGGGTAGTCACGTACCGCTGATGCCTCAGGCTGCATGCGGAGGATCTGCTCGTCCCGTGACCTAGCTCGCTCAAAAATAGTGTTGTGATGGTAGGGGGCAATCAGGGTGAATCGGTAACTCCGTACTGGGTGTGCAAAGCATCGTCCCATGAACATGAAGACTCTAACAGTGCAGCGACCCTCAAAATGGTATGACTCGAGTGCTGGGTCATGGTGCAGCTCCCATACCGAGGTGTCGATGAAGAGTACGAATGTCGCCATCTGAAGATATGACGGAAGAAAGGAGAGAGGGAATGAGAATCTTCTAAAAGAATTCTCAGTAGGGTAATCCCTACCTAGGTGTCATCATCACATCCTCAGGAACCTTGGTTTATTTCTAAAAGGTGTGCATATATGCATACTTCTCTTAAATTGGTTTTCTAAAGCATTAGTTATCCAAGGTCCATCATATTTTATAATGTGTCATATGACTAAGCATGCAGTATTCTAAGACATGAATGCATCATATAGGTCAATGATATATTTAAGAAACATCATTGTAACACCCTCCTAATTACCATGTTTTTACTCAAGTGTTCACATAGTAATTAGAAAAGTATTACTCACTCGCATACTCTATACTAGTCGAAAATAACTGAAATAAAATACTACAGATGTATAAGTTATCAAACTAATATGTACATATATATATACATTGTTGTTAAGTTCACATTAGGTACATCATATAAAAAAAAACAAACAAACTAGTTATCTCCTAACTAGTCAGGAACTCAGTGTACAAAAGAACACTTCTACTAAGTAGTCTGACCTGCTCAAAGTTGAGATCCAACAAAATTTCATACATACAGAAATGGACTCTAAAGTATCTCACAAAATCAGTCTGCAGGCTGGAAGGTTCCTAATGCTAAACTACAACTACGTACATAACATGAGTCCTTGAATGTCACATGCTCCCCTAAAGAAAACCGTTCGCTATCAGTGGAATGGCGTTGCCCTCAGCAGGGGCACCAGGACCAGCTGGTGGATCGGAGTCCGAAGAGGAGGACGAGGACGGATCATCTCCAGGAGGGGGCATAGGTGGTGCGGGTGGAGCTACAAACTCAACAGGGTGTGCCATGTGTAGGGACACACCGTCATAAGGAAAAGCAGGGTCAAACTCAGCAGTAAAAACAGAGGTACTAAAAGAACGGCCGAAGAATACATAAGCTCGTATCTGAGAATATGCTACTACATATAGTGAATCCAAGTCAGGATCGTAGTGCCATTGCCATTGGGGTGAGTCAAGGAAGAAGATCACTGACGGCATCTGTAGCGTCTGAACACCATACAAAATATACACAAATAGGGATGAGAATATTATATAATTCTCAGTAGGGTAATCCCTCACCAGTAATCAAAATTAATAAACAAAACATAAGTAGGAATTTCATTCTTATAAGCAATATCAAGTAAACTTATATGCAAAAATAACAATTAAACTATGCATAGTCATAGGAATAATTATTAATGTATATAATTCAAGTAAAGTCAAAATGTAACATGATGGTAACCATAAATCTTTCTCTTGTAATCCACAAAATTCAATTAGTGCAGTTATTTCTTTTCATTAAAATAGGGAAGGCTTAGTTTCACATCAAGTGACATATGTAGTGGATAACTCCTCAGAGGACCATAGACTGCTAGGACATGAGCTCATTCCTATTCGTGATCATCGGACTTCATTTTTTCTCATTTCCGAATCACACACAGTTCTATTCCTAGTCGATATGTCTACCGACTCATACAATTTCCTGGGAAGTTCTTATTTTTGCCTTCCCTCTTTACTGCACATAAGCCTTGTTTCTGTTTTCCCCATATGTTAAAATATGCATCATTAAATCTCACATATCCTCTTTTGTCATATAAATACATCATATACTTTTATTTTTCAAAGGCTTGCTTACATTACACATAGACATTCAGGTACATTAGAGTCTCATTTATGCCTTGTAAGTAACTCTTTGAAAACCATTAGCATGCATTCACATACCATATGTATTGACTAAGTGCCATGTTGATGTCAATTTAAGACATTCTCTCATTTTCAGTATCTTGGCAGGTTTACCACTCTGGTAACAATATTTACTTTCCATATCAAATGGCCAATTAAGTGGTGACAAAAATTCTCTATGACATTTCAATATGTCTAGTAGTCCCAGTAAAAATGTCATAGCAAAAAAAGCTCTCTAACCATGTTAAATAAATTTTACAAGTTTAGGGGTCAGAGACCACTAATTCACAACCCAGACCAGAGTTCTCTTAATATTTAGCACAAACAAACGATGAAATAAACTCACAAGAAAAATCACAGTTACACTTAAAGAAGTGGTCAACACCTTGTAAAAATTTCAGATGATAATTCAATCATTTACTATGGCACTAAAATCATATAAAATCGGAGCTTCAGTCCCCACAATCCAGACAGCAAGATAACCTTTTCGGTTTCTGATTTTTTTGAAGCAGTAAAACTTAAAATTAGTGCTCAAGAATTTTCGTGTAAGTGGTCCAAGATGTTAGGTCCAACATATAATTTTTTCACACCATGATCATATCCACAAATATATCTAAAAATTCATGATAGTTTATTGTTTTCAGCAAAACCGAAAATCCAGTACACCATCTAAAACTTCACTTGATAAAATGATTACTCTAACCTCATCCAAACCCTCCAACAAAATTTATACTTCAACAACCATATATCATTAACCAAAATAACTAAAAATTTCGAGCAGAAACAATTAGAGATGAGAAATATAAATTTGGAAAGAAAAGTCTCAATAAAACCCTACTCTTGGAAGCTAAAGGTGTCTTGGTCTCTAGGATGCTCCCAAATGGTGCTCTTCACTCCACAACTCTCAAGATACACCCAAATCCTTCTTAAAACAGTGAGGTATCAGGTATCAAGGTTGGGATTTGGTGATGGATTGAAATTCTGATCGGTTATATATGTAGGTATTGAGCTGTAGAACAACTTTAGTGAAGGGAGAACTTGATTTTGGTAACTCTAGGCTATGGTATATGGAATTTAAAAGCAAGATGAAGCTCTTAGCTATGGAGGAAGTGCAGCTGCTCTTTCTCCTCCTTGCTGGTCGAAATTGTGGCTTCCTAAAGAAGCTAGGTTTGTATTTATCTCATATATATAAAGAATGAATATAATATGATAAAATTTAATGATCTTTGACTTTAAAAGAAAAATGGATGGCTAAGATTAATCTTGTAATTCAAGATTGAATCTCATCCATTCCTTTAATATAAAGTGATAAGGTTGTTTAGTTTGTAAAGATTAAAATAGCTTTCGGTGTTAAAAATCACACACCGAAATTTCATCGAACAGGTAAAACAGTGTACCTGGGTAATCAAGCATCGCTTGAAAATTAATTCTAAGTATAAAACCTTTATTCCTAACCATTTCTAATCTCAATCCTATAACTTTTCACTTTTGGGCCTCTCCGGGTCCCAATTGTAGGGTTTCGGCTGTCCCCGGGGGCCCATGGGGCCAGTAAAACACTATTCATGGTTTTTTTTTTTTTTTTTTTACGTTCGTTACATTGTTCTCATCACTTCTATGTACATCAAAAATTTGATATTCGTATTACTAAAGCCTCAATTACTTTCTGAATAATATTAGGGTGTTACATTATCACCCACCTTAATAAAAATTTTGCCCTCAAAATTTCATACCTGGAAACAATTCCGGATGGTCTTTCTTCATATTTGATTCTAGTTCCCATGTATACTCTTCATTTCCAGGTCCACCCCAGGCCACTTTCACAAGTTGCACAGATTTATTTCTAAGTTGCCTGACTTCTCTTTCAACGATCTGAATAGGAGGGGCTTGAAATGTCAAGTCATCCCTTAACTGTACAGATTCGGGCTCAATAATATGGTTTGGATCTGGGTGGTATATTCAGAGTTGAGATACATTGAAGACATCATGAAGGTTAGACAAATGTGGGGGTAAGGCTATCTGGTAGGCAGCTGACCCAATTCGTCGAAGAATTTGAAAAGGACCTATAAACCTAGGTGACAACTTTTTAACTCTAAGGGCCCTACCTACTCCAGTAGTGGGCGTGACCTTTAAGAATACATGTTCTCCCTCTTGAAATTCTAAAGGTTTTCTTCGAGTGTCTGCGTAGCTCTTTTGACAGTTTTGTGCGGTGAGGATTTTACTTCTAATCTTTTGAATCTGCTCCGTTGTTTGGTTAACAAGGTCGAGTCCCAATAATGTTGTCTCCCCTGAGTCGTACCAACATAATGGAGATTGGCATTTTCGCCCATACAGTGCTTCATATGGGGCCATGCCAATACTAGTGTGATGACTATTGTTATAAGCAAATTCAACCAATGGAAGTAACTTATCCCAACTTCCTTTCTGTTCAATCGCGCATGCTCTTAACATGTCTTCTAGGGTTTGTATGGTACGTTCTGTTTGTCCATCAGTTTGGGGGTGATAGGCAGTGCTCAAACAAAGCTTAGTCCCAAAGGCTTTTTGGAAAGCTCCCCAAAACCTAGAAGTAAATCTAGGGTCTCTATCAGAAACTATTGAGGAAGGTACACCATGTAGTCTCACTATCTCTTGAATGTACAGAGAAGCTAACTTATCCAAAGGAAAATTAGCCTTAATGGGTAAGAAGTGAGCAGACTTGGTCAACCTATCTACTATAACCCATATAGCATCATGACCTGATGATGTCCTTGGCAAACCCATTACAAAGTCCATAGAAATACTTTCCCACTTCCATTCCGAGATTTCTAAGGGTTGCAGGGTCCCAACTGGTTTTTGATGTTCTATTTTAACTTTTTGGCAATTTAAACACTTCCTGACACACTCATCTATGTCTCTTTTCATTCCTGACCACCAAAACATTTTCTTAAGATCTGCATACATTTTACTAGCACCCGGGTGTATAGTAAGTTCACCCCTATGAGCTTCCTCTAAGATCTTCTTTCTGATATCGCCACTTGCAGGTACGCACACCCTATCCTTGTATCTCCATATACCTTGTTGGTCTTGTGTGAATCCTGGCAACTTCTTTGCATTAATTGATCTTAATATCTCCTGAAACTCTGGGTTTTCGCGTTGGGCAGCCAAAATTTGTCCTTTGAACTCACTTGTTACTTTTATCTGGCCTAACACAACACCTTGAGGGCTCACAGACATGTCTAAACTAAGCTTCTTAAAGCTTTCAACTAGCTTTGCCTCTTTAATCATCAGGCAGGCTACACTTAGGGATTTCCTACTCAGTGCATCGGCTACAACATTTGCTTTGCCTGGATGGTAATTCAGATTAAACTCATAATCCTTGAGGAACTCCATCCATCTTCTTTGCCGCATATTCAACTCTTTCTGATCAAAAAGATACTTTAAACTTTTATGATCAGAGAAAACATTGAACAGCACACCATACAAATGATGTCGCCAGATCTTTAGAGCAAAAACCACAGCTGCAAGTTCAAGGTCATGGGTTGGATAGTTTACCTCATGGGGTTTCAACTGTCGAGAAGCATAGGCAACCACGTTACGATTTTGCATCAATACACATCCTAAACCCTTACTAGAAGCATCACAATAAACCTCATAGGGTTCATGAGGATTGGGTAATACTAGTACTGGAGCCATGGTCAACTTTTGCTTCAACTCTTGGAAACTATTTTCACACTCTAGTGTCCAATTGAATGGAGCGTTCTTTCGGGTTAATTTAGTCAAAGGTAAGGCTATCTGAGAAAAGCTCATGATAAAACACCTATAATATCCAGCTAACCCTAAGAAACTCCGAATCTCAGTCACCGTTGTTGGTCGTTCCCAATGAAGGACTGATTCCACCTTACTGGGATCTACTGAAATTCCCCCTCGTGATACTACATGCCCTAGGAATCTAACCTCTTCCATCCAAAATTCACACTTTGACAATTTAGCATACAACTTTCTCTCCCTTAGGATTTGTAACACAATCCTAAGATGCTCCGCATGTTCCTCCTCAGTTCTTGAATAAATAAGTATATCGTCTATGAAGACAACTACAAACTTATCCAAGTAAGGGCGGAAGATTCGATTCATATAATCCATGAATACAGCTGGAGCATTAGTCAATCCAAAAGACATCACCCTATACTCGTAATGTCCATATCGAGTTCTAAAAGCAGTTTTAGGAATATCTTCATCCCGAACTCGAATTTGATGGTATCCTGATCTAAGATCAATCTTTGAGAATACGATTGCTCCTCTCAGTTGATCCATAAGATCATCAATTCTTGGCAAAGGGTATTTGTTCTTAATCGTCACCTTATTCAACTGCCTATAATCTACACAAAGCCTCATACCCCCATCCTTTTTCTTCACCAGAAGAATAGGGGCTCCCCATGGAGAGGCACTTGGTCTAATAAAATGCTTCCCTAATAGTTCTTCAATTTGGGACTTTAATTCTTTCAAATCCAAAGGGGACATCCTATAAGGAGCAATGGAAATAGGACCCGTTCCTGGAACCAACTCAATGGAGAATTCAATCTCTCTTTCAGGAGGAAACTCTGGAATATCCTCTGGGAAGACATCAGGATACTCTCTCACCACTGGAATCTTACTCAATTCATGATCACACTCAGTTTCACTAGCAGAGAGGAGAACATATTCCTGACAATTTGTCTTACTAGGGTTAGGTGTTACTAGGTTCAAATAAAAAGAAAAAGGAACTAAAGGGATGGAAGGTAACGTGGAAAGAAATATAGCAGTTCGATCTGGACAATGTAAAAGGACATAATTGGGTACCAACCAGTCCATACCTAAAATTACATCTAAACCAAATAAGGGAAGACAAACTAAATTGGCAGTAAAGTCTCTAGTACCAATTTGAAGAGGAATATTCACACATGTATAACAAGTTCTAATAGGACTAGCAGTAGGAGTGGATACAAGGAGATCATAAGGTAGTTCAGATACAGACAATTGTAACTTCTGCACACAGTCATGGGATATGAAAGAGTGAGTGGCACCCGTATCATATAGTATATCTAGGGTAGTACCATGTATTTCACACTTACCTCGGATCAGATCGACAGATTGAGAAGCTTCCTTGGCACTTATAGTAAAAACACGCCCATGTTGTTGTGGCCTAGAGGTGGGTTGCTGACCTTTCTTATTAGGACACTCAAATATTTTATGTCCTGGTTTCCCACAGCCAAAGCAAACGATTTGTGTTGTCCAGCACGGTCGATTCCCATGATTTTTCCCACATTTAGGGCAATCTCTCCCTGCCTCAGGTCTTGGAAATTGAAGTTGTTTTCCTTTGTTGTTGTTGTTGTTATTGTTGGGTGGAAACCTTCTCTGAGGCTGGTTAACAGGCTTGAATCGAGGGCCTTGAGGTGCTAACCCCCTTCTAGCATTGTTTTCGGCATACTTGAAATTTGTCAACTTCTTGTTGGACTCCTCTGCACGTCGACATTTATTTACCAAAGTAGGATAGTCCCTAATCTCCAAAAGACTCACAGCTGCTTCTATATCTTCTCGTAGACCCCCTTCATATTTCATGCATTTCCAGACTTCATCCGGGTCACATTGATAAATTGTAGAAAACTTGCAGAGCTCTTCAAATTTGGCGGTATACTCTGCTACACTCATAGGTCCTTGTTTAAGAGCCATAAACTCCAACTCTTTCGCATTTCTTACAGAGATAGGGAAGTACTTATGGTAAAAAGCTTCCTTAAAAATAGTCCAGGTAACTACAGTATGGGAAGCTTCAAATAATCCCCTGGTGCCAACCCACCAGAAATCTGCATCTGCTTCTAGCATATAGGTGGCAAAGGCCACCTTTTGGATCTCTGTGCAAGGAAGAACGGAGAAAATCTTTTCCATTGCCTTTATCCATTCTTCTACTTTACAGGGATTAAAAGCTCCTCGAAATGGAAGGGGATTTGCCTTCCTGAACTCGGCAAATTTCTGATATTCAACATCAACTTCGTCCACTGCAGGATTATTGGCTGGGTTTTGCCTTTCATTGCTGTTCAGCTGCTCCATCATTAGGGTAGCAGCTATAGCTTGTTCCCTCATGGCAGCCGCCATCTCACGGAAAGTATTCATCATGTCAGCATCATTTCTAGCTCCACTCCTAGTTTGCCGATTTGAAGTCATTGGTTCCTATCACACGAAACAAAAATATTGAGTTGATCAGGCTCAATACTAAGCAAAGTGTAGCAGCAACCCACAACATTTCCAACCAGCAATCACACAAATATATATAAAGTCATAATGCACGACAATTTCTAAGAAAGCATAGCCGGTCCAATCCTCAGGCTTATAGGATAGTCCGGCTCTGATACCATAATGTAACACCCTCCTAATTACCATGTTTTTACTGAAGTGTTCACATAGTAATTAGAAAAGTATTACTCACTCGCATACTCTATACTAGTCGAAAATAACTGAAATAAAATACTATAGATGTATAAGTTATCAAACTAATATGTACATATATATATACATTGTTGTTAAGTTCACATTAGGTACATCATATTAAAAAAAACAAACAAACTAGTTATCTCCTAACTAGTCAGGAACTCAGTGTACAAAAGAACACTTCTACTAAGTAGTCTGACCTGCTCAAAGTTGAGATCCAGTAAAATTTCATACATACAGAAATGGACTCTAAAGTATCTCACAAAATCAGTCTGCAAGCTGGAGGGTTCCTAATGCTAAACTACAACTACGTACATAACATGAGTCCCTGAATGTCACATGCTCCCCTAAAGAAAACCGTTAGCTATCAGTGGAATGGCGTTGCCCTCAGCAGGGGCACCAGGACCAGCTGGTGGAACGGAGTCCGAAGAGGAGGACGAGGACGGATCATCTCCAGGAGGGGGCATAGGTGGTGCGGGTGGAGCTACAAACTCAACAGGGTGTGCCATGTGTAGGGACACACCGTCATAAGGAAAAGCAGGGTCAAACTCAGCAATAAAAATAGAGGTACTAAAAGAACGACTGAAGAATACATAAGCTCGTATCTGAGAATATGCTACTACATATAGTGAATCCAAGTCAGGATCGTAGTGCCATTGCCATTGGGGTGAGTCAAGGAAGAAGATCACTGACGGCATCTGTAGCGTCTGAACACCATACAAAATATACACAAATAGGGATGAGAATATTATATAATTCTCAGTAGGGTAATCCCTCACCAGTAATCAAAATTAATAAACAAAACATAAGTAGGAATTTCATTCTTATAAGCAATATCAAGTAAACTTATATGCAAAAATAACAATTAAACTATGCATAGTCATAGGAATAATTATTAATGTATATAATTCAAGTAAAGTCAAAATGTAACATGATGGTAACCATAAATCTTTCTCTTGTAATCCACGAAATTCAATTAGTGCAGTTGTTTCTTTTCATTAGCATAGGGAAGGCTTAGTTTCACATCAAGTGACATATGTAATGGATAACTCCTCAGAGGACCATAGACTGCTAGGACATGAGCTCATTCCTATTCGTGATCATTGGACTTCATTTTTTCTCATTTCCGAATCACACACAGTTCTATTCCTAGTCGATATGTCTACCGACTCATACAATTTCCTGGGAAGTTCTTATTTTTGCCTTCCCTCTTTACTGCACATAAGCCTTATTTCTGTTTTCCCCATATGTTAAAATATGCATCATTAAATCTCACATATCCTCTTTTGTCATATAAATACATCATATACTTTTATTTTTCAAAGGCTTGCTTACATTACACATAGAATTCAGGTACATTAGAGTCTCATTTATGCCTTGTAAGTAACTCTTTGAAAACCATTAGCATGCATTCACATACCATATGTATTGACTAAGTGCCATGTTGATGTCAATTTAAGACATTCTCTCATTTTCAGTATCTTGGCAGGTTTACCACTCTGGTAACAATATTTACTTTCCATATCAAATGGCCAATTAAATGGTGAAAAAAATTCTCTATGACATGTCAATATGTCTAGTAGTCCCAGTAAAAATTTCATAGTAAACAAAGCTCTCTAACCATGTTAAATAAATTTTACAAGTTTAGTGGTCAGAGACCACTAATTCACAACCCAGACCAGAGTTCTCTTAATATTTAGCATAAACAAACGATGAAATAAACTCACAAGAAAAATCACAGTTACACTTAAAGAAGTTGTCAACACCCTGTAAAAATTTCAGATGATAATTCAATCATTTACTATGGCACTAAAATCATATAAAATCGGAGCTTCAGTCCCCACAATCATTTTATCAAGAATTTTCGTGTAGGTGGTCCAAGATGTTAGGTCCAACATATAATTTTTTCAGACCATGATCATATCCACAAATATATCTAAAAATTCATGATAGTTTACTGTTTTCAGCAAAACCGAAAATCCAGCACACCATCTAAAACTTCACTTGATAAAATGATTACTCTAACCTCATGATACTGGCATAAGGTGTCAGATAAATCTCATTATAACTTTCTTGGTTTTTCATATCATATGTGACATTCTAAACTTTAACTTTTTCTCATGGGCCACCCTAATCATCTCCTAGGTTATGAGCTCATACCTTAACTACTCGTCACTAGTTCTTACTTATCCTATGATAAGCGTAACATATACATAATCCCGACTTAATAGTGCGGGATAGGGGGCAATTAAGGATCACCTCTCTTAGGGTCATTTCCTCTTTGAAACGCTCTACTAGCAACTAGTGCATCGTAGTATTGTCCGCTTTGGCAAGCTCTATGTCAATACCCTCACGGATTTGTTTTCTTGGGGGTGCTCGGCTAAACCAGTGTCACCCAAGAAGGCGTCTCAGTGTTGTGTCACATTTAAGTTCTCATAAAGTGTTAATTCATAGATACATCATTTTACATCATATAAATCTTTCTCGTAGTATGCATCTCATCATATAATCATAGATAAAACTATAACCTATTTTCACATAAGACTTTTTCATAGCATATACATCATCACATGAAACTTCTTCATAGTGTATACATAAAACTTCTTCATAGCATATACATTATCACATCATCATACCTTATTATTCATACAAACTCATAAGCTTATTATGTTATAAACCCATAGTGTTTTATGCTTTTGTTCTTTTGAGTCTTAAACTTGTAAACTAATTGTTCTAGTATTAGTCTTAGCCTCTTACACACCTATAGGTTCACAACTAATAAGTTTTACTAATTTTCATGCTCAAGGACCTATCCAAACAGCACTATTCAGATTTGGACAGCTTTAGTGTGATTACGGGGTTCTAGAAATTACGGTTTAGACCCTTAAAGTCCTTAACTCACATTCTAAGTTATCGATCATCAAAACCTAATCTCTTGGGAACCTATGAGGTTATAACTAAGTATTTCTCACCTCACACTATGGTCAAGAACATCTCTAAACCTCAAGGATGCAGAATTTGAAATCCTAACTTTACGGGTACCTAGAAGTCACAACAATGACCCTTTCTAAGTTCGGTTTGCTCCTAAGGCCTCAAGATTAAGTCCTAAACCAATTATGAGTCATTCCTATACATTCAAACTAATTAAAAACCATGATTATTAAATCTAAACCTTGCTGGACAGAATCCAGAAAATTACATGATTAAAGGATCTAGAACTCTCAAATTAATTCTTTTCTAGTTCCTAACTTATCCTATCTTTCGCATATGAGTCTTAACATTATTTTTACTCAAACATAAGCACATTATCATCATTAAAACAGCACATACAGTGGCAGTAAAGAGCAAGGAAGAACCGAAAATATACTTCTCCATAAAAGGCATAGAACACAATTTCTAAGGCACATAAGCTACTAGTTTCTCTTGGAACTATTTTAGAACTTTCAAAACTTGTTTATAAACACCTTCATCCTTTAAAATCATAGGAATACTTAAGAGGGCAGTGGCTAAATTATTTTTATCTCAAGAGGTCCTAAATTCGTAAAACTTAGTTCTACATATTCCGTATACTCTCATAAGCTTAGATAAATTATAAAACATAGTTTTTAACACTTGGAAACACCAAAGCCCTTTAGGGCCGAAATGGGAACCACAAGAAATGGGCAAGTCTTTGAGCTCTAGGTTCATTAAAGTGATGACATAAAAATAAACATGCTCATGCACTATTTTAGGTTCCATTAGAAAGTAAAGTGATGGCACAAAGTAAATATGAATGCAACTAATTATTATCTTGGTATCAAGTGAAAACTTGAAATATAAACATGATAATGCATAGCTTGAAATATAAACATGATAATGCAAGGTTCACTTATTATCTTGGTATTTAGTGATAGCAAGGAAGTAAACATGATATGCAAAGCATAAAGTAAACATGATGCAAGGTTCATTTTATGGTTGACTAGAGCTCATTCAAGACTTTCATAAGATAACAACCCAATACAATATCTCAAAGATCAAAACATCAAAACCGAAAGTCTTAAGAAAGTGAAACTAAGTCAAGTTCTTTATTAAATACCCAAAACCCCTATCTAGAGAAAATCTCTAGAACGTGCCGGCCAACTTTAAGGTTGACAAGGGTAGGCTTGGGCTTTTAGAAATCCTTAGATTAATTTTCTTAAGTTGAAAAACCATGTGAGCTAGATATCATATAGATGAAGTCATAAGGAAAGGAAAACTCAAGCTTTAGAGGTTTCTTTGAGATGAACACAATGTCATCATCTAGAAACTCTCATCATCAAGCTATCATGCTCATAACAAGGCCTAGAGGCCGAAATGAAAAGAAAAGGAAAAACAAAGGAAAGTTAAAAAAGAATCCAAGAGGAAACTAGAGAAAAACACTTTCTTGAACAAAACAAAGTTTGAAAACAAATCCCTACCTAGTGATGAAGGTAAAAGCTTGGACTTGAAGATGGAAATGAGATGAGCAACTCCTCCTAGGATGGTGGTGATGATTCGGCCAAAGAGGAAGGAAAAGAAAGGAAATGTGTTTTGAGTGAAGTTGTGTTTGAGGTTGAGTATTTGAGAGCTTAGAGAATGATTTAAGGTTATGAGGTGGTAGATTGAGATTATGAGGTGATTATGTGAGGGAAGGACGAGAAAGATGAAGATGAAGAGAAAGAACTCTTGGAGCTTTGAGAGAAAAGAAAAACTTAGCAAGACAACTCTAAAACTCTAAACTTAGCAAATGCTTCAAGGTGCAACTAAGCTATCACAAGCATCCTATTTATAGAAAAACAAAACCATGGGCTCATCAAGGAAGGGGTGCTGGCCATAGCATTGGAGGACAAAGGGAGAGGAAAATATCTCTTTGATTGTGTCATAGAAGCATGGTTTGAAGTATGGAAGCTATGCTACAAAGTATGGCTTGATGTGAGTTAATTTCCTATCAATTTTTATGAAATTAGGCTTCTAGAAACAATGCATGGCTGGAACTTTTCCAGCCACAAATAAATGGAGAAAATGAGTTATTTTAATTAGTTATTTACTTGGAAAATCAAGATTGATTGAAAGTTATGACAAGGTATAGTGTAGGTGACTTGAGGTATGGCCTTGGAGTGTTGAAAAATTGAACATGTGATGCATATGGGGAGGGAAGGCTCACGGCCAGGTCTGGTACAGCAAGGAGGAGGTGAGGTTTGATCCTTTAATTGGGTGTTAATGGTAGGTTTAGATGTGTATTAGCTTAGGTACAAGGTTAGGAATAATTAAGCTTAAGTTTAGGTAACTAAGCATGTGTATTAGGAATGTTATGACAAGGTTAGGAGTGCTCATACGTCATTAAAGAATTTTAAACTCATTTATGAATAAACAATGTGTAACACAATTCCATGATTTAAGGAATTGGAGAGAGGAAACACTATTCAAGATTCCATGACTAGGAATCTTGAAATTAAAATATGATTTTAAGTTGTAATTAAGCACTTTTAGGTTCTAATCAATTTTAATAAATTATTTTGACCCTAGATTAATTAAGAAAATTAATTAACCTTCGATTAGAGCCTAATATTGCTTAGGTTTGCTTAATCACGCGATTAAGCGTAGAAACACGAAACTAAGGGCAAAACCGTAATTTTGCACCAATTTCACTCGGGACCTCCGAAACCAAAACTAAAGTCACAGTCTACATAAAAACACCTTTTAAAATCATCTGGAGAAGTTTCGGGTTCATCCGGCACTTGCAAATGGGTAAAACACCGCAGGGGCGTTTTGGTCATTTTGACCCGAAAACTCGAAAAATGAGATTTTCGATCCCGGGAAGGTACACAAGTCATCTAATCCCCTTCCAACATTGAGTTTGCCCTTTGAGTACTGCCGAACCGGCTTTCCTCGAATTCCGGGCTGAAAATGACCTCAGGGGTATTTTGGTCATTCTCACTCTAACAGAAAAATCGGGGCGTTACATTACTCCCCTCCTTAAAAAGAATTTCGCCCTCGAAATTCGTACCTTAGAAAAGCTCTGGATATTTGGACTTCATCTCTGATTCCAGTTCCCATGTGTATTCTTCCGACTTGTCTCGTCCCCACGCCACTTTCACCAAAGGTACAGACTTGTTCCTTAACTGCTTGACTCCGTGATCCACTATTCTCGTAGGCGGTACATTGAAAGTGAGGTCTTCCCTTAACTGTACATGCTCTGGTTCTAGGACATGGCTAGGGTCAAACTCATATTTGCGTAACTGGGAGACGTGAAAGACATCATGAAGGTTTGACAGATTGGGTGGTAAGGCTATTTTGTAAGCTACAGATCTGATTCTCTGAAGAATTTCAAAAGGACCGAGAAATCGGGGACTCAACTTTTTAACTTTCATGGCTCTTCCTATTCCTATAGTGGGGGTGATTCTTAGAAATACATGTTCTCCTTCTTGGAACTCCAAGGGCTTGCGCCTTTTGTCCGCGTAGCTTTTCTGCCGACTTTGAGCGGTTAAGATTCTATCCTTGATTTTCTTGATCTGCTCCGTCATTTCCCTCACTACATCGGGTCCTAAGACACTTTGTTCTCCGGGATCGTACCAACACAAAGGTGATTGGCACTTCCTTCCATATAACGCCTCGTACGGTGCCATACCGATACTCGCGTGATAATTGTTGTTATACGCAAATTCGATTAAAGGCATGTACTTATCCCAACTCCCTTTTTGGTCCTAGACACAACCTCTTAGAATATCTTCCAGGGTTTGGATTGTCCTCTCGGACTGACCATCCGTTTGTGGGTGGTAAGCAGTGCTCAAGCACAACTTGGAACTAAACGCCTTTTGAAAGGCTCCCCAAAAACGTGACGTAAACCGCGGATCCTGATCTGAGATTATCGTCGATGGTACTCCATGCAACCTTACTATTTCTTGGATGCAAAGCTGGGCCAACTTATCCAACGAGTACGTGACTCGAATGGGTAGAAAGTGAGCCGACTTAGTAAGTCGATCCACGATTACCCATACTGCATCGTGGCCAGCTTAGGTCCTTGGCAATCCTGTCACGAAATCCATTGATATACTCTCCCACTTCCACTCGGGGATTGACAAGGGTTGCAACATGCCAGAAGGTTTTTGGTGTTCGATCTTGACCTTTTGGCAGACCAAACACTTACTCACCCAGGCGACCACATCCTTCCTTAATCCGGGCCACCAAAACATCTTCTTCAAATCTTGGTACATCTTAGTAGTACCAGGATGTACGGCGAAGTGGCTCTTGTGAGCCTCCTCCAAGATCTTCTCTCGAAGGTCGCCATCTTGTGGCACACAAATTCGCCCCTCGAACCTCCACAACCAGTCGGGGCCTCGTACAAAACCTTTCAACTTTCCAGCCTTAACTGCCTCGATTGTCTCCATAAAGTCCTCATTTTCTCTTTGGGCAAGCATAATCCTTTGCTTAAACCCACTGGTCACCGTGAGATGACTCATCACAATGCCATTCTCCGTTATTGACATCCCCAGATTCATATCCCTAAACTGCTCTATTAACCCAACTTCATTAACCATCATACTTGACAGATGTAACGAGTTTTAGCTCAAGGCGTCGGCTACTACATTAGCCTTGCCGGGGTGGTAACTTAAGCCAAAATCGTAGTCCTTGAGGAATTCCATCCATCTCCTCTGCCTCATATTTAACTCCTTTTGATTAAAGAGATGCTTGAGACTCTTATGATCGGAGAAAACTTCAAACCTTACACCATACAAATGGTGTCTCCACATCTTTAGAGCGAACACGATGGCCGCTAGTTCTAGGTCATGGGTGGGGTAGGTTACTTTGTGAGGCTTGAGTTGTCTGGACGCATAGGCTACCACTTGCCTGTTTTGCATCAACACACAACCTAAACCTTTGCCAGAAGCATCGCAATATACCTCGAAGGGTACATTGGGGTCAGGTAAAACTAAAATCGGGGCTAAGGTGAGCTTTTCCTTAAGCTCTAGGAAACTCTTTTCATATTCGGGGCTCCACTCGAACGGGGCATTCTTCCTAGTGAGCTTGGTTAAAGGTAGGGCTAACTGGGAAAATCCTTTGATAAACCTACGGTAATATCCAGCTAAACCCAAAAAGCTTCTAATCTCAGTTATAGAGGTTGGTTTATCCCAATTCATTACGGCTTCTATCTTACTTGGGTCGACCGCTATGCCACCTTTTGACACAAAATGTCCTAAGAACTTCACCTCTTCCAACCAAAATTCACACTTAGACAACTTAGCGTATAACTTCTTCTCCTTTAGTACCTCTAAAACCAGCCTTAAATGACGCTCATGCTCCTCATGGATCTTCGAATAGATGAGAATATCATCTATGAACACGACCACAAATTGATCTAAATAGGGTCAAAAGATCCTATTCATGTAATCCATAAAAACAGCAGGAGCGTTCGTCAAACCAAACGACATCACATTGAACTCAAAGTGTCCATACCGAGTTCGAAAGGCGATTTTAGGAATATCCGAATCTCTAACCCTAATCTGATGGCAACCGAACCTCAAATCAATCTTAGAAAATACTACGGCTCCCTTCAGCTGGTCCATAAGATCATCAATCCTAGGTAACAGGTACTTATTCTTTATGGTTACTTGGTTTAACTGCCTATAGTCTATACACATCCTCATACTCCCGTCTTTCTTTTTCACAAATAAGACCGGAGCGCCCCAAGGTGAAGCACTCGGCCTTATAAAACTCTTCTCCAACAGCTCCTCCAACTGGGTTTTTAGCTCTGCTAGCTCCAAAGGTGACATCCTATATGGGGCTATAGAGATTGGTCCTGTTCCAGGAACCAACTCTATGGAGAATTCAACTTCTCTCTCGGGAGGGAACTCGGGTATTTCATCCAGAAATACCTCGGGATAGTCTCTCACCACAGGTATCTCACCTAGGTTTTGCTCAAAGTCTACCTCGCAGGCAGCTAGGAGAACATATCCCTTAGCTTTCTCCCCACTACAGAAGACCTCTACGGAATTTAGGTATAGCCTAATGGGTTGAGTGATGTTTTTAGGAGGAGAAGGGAAAGCTATGGTTTGGGTTCCACAATCTAACAACACACGGTTGGCGTGAAGCCAATTCATGCCTAAGATAATGCCTATGTCTTTCAAGGGTAAACAAATTAAATCTATGATAAAAGACCTATTTTCTACAACAAGATGATAGTTTAAACAACAACGGCAAGTATTAACAGGGCGATTTGTAGGAGTAGAAACAATAAGATCAAAGGGAAGTTTAGAGACTCTTAGATTTAAGGGTTCGACACTAGCAAGTGAAATAAAAGAATGTGTAGCACCAGAGTCATATAGTACAGTTAAGGGTTTACCATTTACTTCGCACATACCTTCAATGAGATCCTTGGACTTCTTGGCGTCTTCCGCATTAAGGGTAAAGACTCTTCCTCGATGTTGTGGTTGGGGGTTCTGGTTCGGTGTCCCTTGACTGGCACAGTCCTTTGCATAGTGGCCAGGCTTGCCACACTTGAAGCACACGTTCTGACCGGCTAAGCATGGGCTATTCCTGTGGTTTTCCCACATTGTGGGCAGACGTCAGCAGATGCTGCTCCGGGGTAAGCAGCAGGGGTTTGTGGTGCCTTGTTCTTGGCCCCACTTGGTCCTCCATTGTGGTTCCGGGGTCCAACCGGTCCACGGGGTTGATTGTTGTTGAAGTTCCTTGGGCCTTGATGTTCAAATGGTGGCCTTTGGTGTTGCTTGGATTGTTGGTGTGTAGGAGCTCTCGGTGGTTGTTGTTGTTGTGGTCGGAACTGGTTGGTCTGGTAGGGGTTATAATGATTCCTTAAAGGGTACTGTGGTTTGAACTTCGGGGCTTGAGGTCCAAGTCCCTTAGCTCATTCCGCCCTCGTGGCTTGCATCTTCCGTTGCCCTTCCTCAAGAATCAGCATTTGTTGACCAGAGTTGGGAAGTCTCTGATCTCCATGTGGGCCACGGCATAATTCATCTCTGCCTTTAGACCGGCCTCATACTTAACGTATTTCCAAACCTCATCGGGGTTCTCTTGAAACACTCGAGAGAACTTGATCAGCTCCTTAAACTTCGCGGTGTACTGGGCAACAGTAGACCCTCCCTGGGTCAACTGCATGAACTCAATGTCTTTTGCATTCCTCACGGACTCCGGGAAATACTTCTCGTAGAAGTAAGTCTTGAACAGCTCCCAGTCAATGGGAGTTCCAGAAGCCTCTAGCAGATGCCTCATGCCGTTCCACCAGAATTCGGTATCTGACTTCATCATGAAAGCAGCAAAGGTGACCTTCTACTCCTCCGAGCAGGCAACCACAAAATAGATCTTCTCCATGTCCTTAATTCACTCTTCAGCCTTGTCGGGGTCCATTACCCCTCGGAATACCGGCGGGTTTGCCTTGCGGGACTCGCCAAAGCGGGCTTGTTCCACCGTCTCAGTAGCAGGGGGGGAAGGGGGAACAGGAAGAGCATTCACTTGTTGATCCATCCGATCGAACATTCGTTCCATGGCTTGCGCCATGCGACGAACAGCAGCAGTAGTTGCATTGTCTTGGTCAGCATCGGGCGTAGTCCTAGGTCGTCGTCGCGGTGCCATTGGTCCCTAAACACATGAAACAATGAACATCAAGTTGATCAGGCTCAATATCCATGAAAAATGAGCTAGTTACCATGGCACTTGCAAGCAACAGAAGTCATGCATCTCTAGTCCTACAGCTTATCTCTATTAAGCACTACACATGACATAACTATCGCATTATGCTTATAAAGCATAATCAGTCCAATCCTCAGGCTCCATGAGAATCGAACTTCTCTGATACCATAATGTAACACCCTAAATCTTAACCTAAGACTACTAGTATGTACTTAGGTTAATCTTTAGAATATTACCTCTTGGTCTCATCTTTTACTTAGAAAATACTTAGCGGAAATATGGGTAAAATTTTTCTTTTTTGAATTAAAATCAAAGTGAGAGCCACGCACGAATCTTTAAAAGGAAGCATAACGAAACATATAAGCAAAGCGTACAGGAACACATCATATCATGGAAACATCAACTGAGACATATATATATATATATATAATGTGCGCACCCAAAGGGCAGGACTATTCGATACATCGGGAAACAGAATACAACTGAAGAACAAATATAAGGAAAACAAATACAGGGAAATCATAAAACAACACCCATGCCTGAGTGCACCTAGAGTAGGCAACCTCATACATAAAAGAAGGTTTGCCCTCAACTATGTGGCGTGTGTGCACTAACTGCTACCCCTCCTATGTCTACTCCTGCCGTCCGAAATTGTGGGGTTGAGTCGATCCACTGACGAATCTCGGCGGGAGTGGTCTAGCACATCATCGGGGCATGTCCACCACGGTGAGGGCGCATGGATGGCCTATGTGCCAACCTCGGCTGGACCACCGTCTCCTCACTCCCGGCTCTCATCGGTGGAGGAGCGGGACTGGAGCTCCAACTGTACATGTGTGATGGCGAGTCATCGGATGGGTCCGTCTCCGAGTACTGGGTGCGAGGCACGTACTCCGGGTAGTCGCGTACCGCTGATGCCTCAGGCTGCATGCGGAGGATCTGCTCGTCCCGTGACCTAGATCGCTCAAAAATACTGTTGTGATGGTAGGGGGCAGTCGGGGTGAATCGGTAACTCCGTACTGGGTGTGTGAAGGGTCGTCCCATGAACATGAAGACTCTAATAGTGCAGCGACCCTCAAAATGGTATGACCTGAGTGCCGGGTCATGGTGCAGCTCCCATACCGGGGTGTCGATGAAGAGTACGAATGTCGCCATCTGAAGATATGAGGAAGAAAGGAGAGAGGGAATGAGAATCTTCTAAAAGAATTCTCAGTAGGGTAATCCCTACCTAGGTGTCATTATCACATCCTCAGGAACCTTGGGTTTATTTCTAAAAGGTGTGCATATATGCATACTTCTCTTAAATTGGTTTTCTAAAGCATTAGTTATCCAAGGTCCTTCATATTTTATAATGCCTAAGCATGCAGTATACTAAGACATGAATGCATCATATAGGTCAATGATATATTTAAGAAACATCATGATAGTGGCATAAGGTGTCAGATAAATCTCATTATAACTTTCTTGGTTTTTCATATCATATGTGACATTCTAAACTTTTAACTTTTTCTCATGGGCCACCCTAATCATCTCCTAGGTTATGAGCTTATACCTTAACTAGTCGTCACTAGTTCTTACTTATCCTATGATAAGCGCAACATATATATAATCCCGACTTAATAGTGCGGGCTAGGGGGCAATTAAGGATCACCTCTCTTAGGGTCATTTCCTCTTTGAAACGCTCTACTAGCAACTAGTGCATCGTAGTATTGTCCGCTTTGGCAAGCTCTATGTCAATACCCTCACGGATTTGTTTTCTTGAGGGTGCTCGGCTAAACCGGTGTCACCCAAGAAGGCGTCTCAGTGTTGTGTCACATTTAAGTTCTCATAAAGCGTTAATTCATAGATACATCATTTTACATCATATAAATCTTTCTTGAAGTATGCATCTCATCATATAATCATATATAAAACTATAACCTATTTTCACATAAGACGTTTTCATAGCATATACATCATCACATGAAACTTCTTCATAGTGTATACATAAAACTTCTTCATAGCATATACATTATCACATCATCATACCTTAGATAATTATTCATACAAACTCATAAGCTTATTATGTTATAAACCCATAGTGTTTTATGCTTTAGTTCTTTTGAGTCTTAAACTTGTAAACTAATTGTTCTGGTATTAGCCTTAACCTCTTACACACCTATAGGTTCACAACTAATAAGTTTTACTAATTTTTATGCTCAAAGACCTATCCAAATAGTACTATGCAGATTTGGACAGCTTTATATTTGTGTGATTACGGGGTTCTAGAAATTACGGTTTAGACCCTTAAAGTCCTTAACTCACATTCTAAGTTATCGATCATCAAAACCTAGTCTCTTGGGAACCTATGAGGTTATAACTAAGTATTTCTCACCTCACACTATGGTCAAGAACATCTCTAAACCTCAAGGATGCAGAATTTGAAATCCTAACTTTACATGTACCTAGAAGTCACAACAATGACCCTTTCTAAGTTCGGTTTGCTCCTAAGGCCTCAAGATTAAGTCCTAAACCAAAGTATGAGTCATTCCTATACATTCAAAATAATTAAAAACCATGATTATTAAATCTAAATCTTGCTGGACAGAATCCAGAAAATTACATGATTAAAGGATCTAGAACTCTCAAATTAATTCTTTTCTAGTTCCTAACTTATCCTATCTTTCGCATATGAGTCTTAACATTATTTTTACTCAAACATAGGCACATTATCATCATTAAAACAGCACATACAGTGGCAGTAAAGAGCAAGGAAGAACCAAAAAGATACTTCTCCATAAAAGGCATAGAACACAATTTCTAAGGCACATAAGCTACTAGTTTCTCTTGGAACTATTTTAGAACTTTCAAAACTTGTTTATAAACACCTTCATCCTTTAAAATCATAAGAATACTTAAGAGGACAGTGGATAAATTATTTTTATCTCAAGAGGTCCTAAATTCGTAAAACTTAGTTCTACATATTCCGTATACTCTCATAAGCTTAGATAAATTATAAAACATAGTTTTTAACACTTGGAAACACCAAAGGCCTTTAGGGCCGAAATGGGAACCACAAGAAATAAATATTTTTAGACCTTTGTAGAGACAACAATGGGCAAGTCTTTGAGCTCTAGGTTCATTAAAGTGATGACATAAAAATAAACATGCTCATGCACTATTTTAGGTTCCATTAGAAAGTAAAGTGATGGCACAAAGTAAATATGAATGCAACTCATTATTATCTTGGTATCAAGTGAGAACTTGAAATATAAACATGATAATGCATAGCTTGAAATATAAACATGATAATTCAAGGTTCACTTATTATCTTGGTATTTAGTGATAGCAAGGAAGTAAACATGATATGCAAAGCATAAAGTAAACATGATGCAAGGTTCATTTTATGGTTGACTAGAGCTCATTGAAGACTTTCATAAGATAACAACCCAATACAATATCTCAAAGATCAAAACATCAAAACTGAAAGTCTTAAGAAAATGAAACTAAGTCAAGTTCTTTATTAAATACCCAAAACCCCTATCTAGAGAAAATCTCTAGAACGTGCTGGCCAACTTTAAGGTTGACAAGGGTAGGCTTGGGCTTTTAGAAATCCTTAGATTAATTTTCTTAAGTTGAAAAACCATGTGAGCTAGATATCATATAGATGAAGTCATAAGGAAAGGAAAACTCAAGATTTAGAGGTGTCTTTGAGATGAACACAATGTCATCATCTAGAAACTCTCATCATCAAGCTATCATGCTCATAACAAGGCCTAGAGGCCGAAATGAAAAGAAAAGGAAAAACAAAGGAAAGTTAAAAAAGAATCCAAGAGGAAACTAGAGAAAAACACTTTCTTGAGCAAAACAAAGTTTGAAAACAAATCCCTACCTAGTGATGAAGGTAAAAGCTTGGACTTGAAGATGGAAATGATATGAGCAACTCCTCCTAGGATGGTGGTGATGATTCGGCCAAAGAGGAAGGAAAAGAAAGGAAATGTGTTTTGAGTGAAGTTGTGTTTGAGGTTGAGTATTTGAGAGCTTAGAGAATGATTTAAGGTTATGAGGTGGTAGATTGAGATTATGAGGTGATTATGTGAGGGAAGGATGAGAAAGATGAAGATGAAGAGAAAGAACTCTTGGAGCTTTGAGAGAAAAGAAAAACTTAGCAAGACAACTCTAAAACTCTAAACTTAGCAAATGCTTCAAGGTGCAACTAAGCTATCACAAGCATCCTATTTATAGAAAAACAAAACCATGGGCTCATCAAGGAAGGGGTGCTGGCCATAGTATTGGAGGACAAAGGGAGAGGAAAATATCTCTTTGATTGTGTCATAGAAGCATGGTTTGAAGTATGGAAGCTATGCTACAAAGTATGGCTTGATGTGAGTTAATTTCCTATCAATTTTTATGAAATTAGGCTTCTAGAAACAATGCATGGCTGGAACTTTTCCAGCCACAAATAAATGGAGAAAATGAGCTATTTTAATTAGTTATTGACTTGGAAAATCAAGCTTGATTGAAAGTTATGACAAGGTATAGTGTAGGTGACTTGAGGTATGGCCTTGGAGTGTTGAAAAATTGAACATGTGATGCATATGGGGGGGGAAGGCTCATGGCCAGGTCTGGTACAGCAAGGAGGAGGTGAGGTTTGATCCTTTAATTGGGTGTTAATGGTAGGTTTAGATGTGTATTAGCTTAGGTACAAGGTTAGGAATAATTAAGCTTAAGTTTAAGTAACTAAGCATGTGTATTAGGAATGTTATGACAAGGTTAGGAGTGCTCATACATCATTAAAGAATTTTAAACTCATTTATGAATAAACAATGTGTAACACAATTCCATGATTTAAGGAATTGGAGAGAGGAAATACTATTCAAGATTCCATGACTAGGAATCTTGAAATTAAAATATGATTTTAAGTTGTAATTAAGCACTTTTAGGTTCTAATAAATTTTAATAAATTATTTTGACCCTAGATTAATTAAGAAAATTAATTAACCTTCGATTAGAGCCTAATATTGCTTAGGTTTGCTTAATCACGCGATTAAGCGTAGAAACACGAAACTAGGGGCAAAACCGTAATTTTATACTAATCCCAATTACTTTTAAAACTAAAGTCACAGTCTACATAAAAATTACTTTTAAAAATCATCTGGAGAAGTTTCGAGTTCATCCGGCACTTGCAAACGGGTAAAACACCACAGGGGCATTTTGGTCATTTTGACCCGAAAACTCGAAAAACGAGATTTTCGATCTCGGGAAGGTACACAAGTCATCTAATCCCCTTCCAACATTGAGTTTGCCCTTCGAGTACTGTCGAACCGGCTTTTCTCGAATTTCGGGCTGAAAATGACCTCAGGGGTATTTTGGTCATTCTTACTCTAACAGAAAAATCGGGGCATTACAGCCGGAACCAGGGAAAGGGAGCGGAGCCCTCCGAAGGGATATGCGTCGGTGAATCCTTGGATGGATCAGTCTCAGACATCCTCGAGCGAGGCACGTACTCCGGGTAGTCACGGACAGCTGAGGCGGAGTGCAGACGCAGCGTATTTGCCGTCACGTGGGCGAGTGCGCTCGAAGATCATGTCATCACCACCAAAAGATGCAGTAGGAGAGAACTGGTAGCTCGAAACCGGGTAAGCGAAAGGTCATCCCATGTACACAAAAATGGGGACGGCACAACAACCCTCGAAATGATACGAACGGTGGTCCAGGTCGTAGTGCACCTCCCAAATAGACGTGTCAATGAAAAGCACGAATGTCGTCATCGGTCTCTAAAGATGTGACGGAAGGAAGAAGATAGAGGAGTGAGAATTCTTGCTAAAGAATCTCAATAGAAGTCTCCTATCCTAGGGTTACATCGTACACATCCTCAGGAACCTTGGGTTTAATTATAAAATAGTGATCATACATATAAGGTTCGGTTTAGGGTTTCTCAAACTAATTATCCATGGTCCATTCCTTTTAGCATGCGTCTTGATGTTATAAATGCAACAGGTTATATCATGGATGCATGTCAATACTTGAGCATATAAGACAACATATCAAAGCACATAAACATAAATCATGTGGCATAAGGGCATATAACTTTCAACTGAATCATTCCTCAACTTCGTGACATCAATCATGGTACTTTAGCATATAAGCCACCCTAAAAATAACTAGGTTATGAGCTCATACCTCAGCTAGTCGTCACTAGCTCTTGCTTATTATATTGAATAAGTGAAACATAAATAATAATCCCGACTTGCAAGTACGGGTAGGGGGCAGGGATCATCTCTCTCTGGGATTACCCTCTTTGAAACGCTTTGCGGGCATTTCGCCACAGCAATTTGTCCACTTTGGTAGGCTGCATCTACTCATACCCTCAGGGATTTGTCTCCCCTGGGGGTGCTCGGCTGAACCGGTGTCACCCAGGTGAGCGCGTCTCAGTGCTTTGTCACATAAAAATCTCCTGGGGGTGCTCGGCCGAACCGGTGTCACCTAGGGTTTTCAACTCATGTGGTACTCATAAACATTTCTTTCAACCCTTTTAGGGTTTGACGAAAATTCGGCAGCATAACAGCTGTTAAACCGAATTTCCTTCAAACTGCCACAAGCTAATTCACACAACATGTTCTTATGAAACTCATGCTATGATAAACTTTAACATTTTCATCAATCATTTTCTCATGCATCAAGCACATCTTATCATATCATTGCATCATACAACACATCATAGCATTAACAACTTTTCAGTGTCTTATGCATTGACCCTTACGATCCTCAACTCACATTCTAAGTTATAAATCATCAAGCCTAATCTCTCGGGAACCTATAAGGTTATAACTAAATCTTTCTCGCCTCACACTATGGTCAAGAACATCTATAAACCTCAAGGATGCAGAATTCATAATCCTAACTCTACGGGTACCTAGGAGTCACAACAATGACCCTTTCTAAGTCCGGTCTGCTCCTAAGACATCAAGATCAATTCCTAAACCATTTATGAGTCATTCCTACACATTTAAACTAATTTAAATCCATGATTATCATTCCTAAACCTTGTTGGACAGAATCCAGAAAATTCAAACATTAAAGGATCTAGAACTCTCAAATTAATTCTTTTATAGTTTCTAACTTCTCTTATCTTTCACATATGAGCCTTAACATTAATTATACTTAAACGTAGGCATATTATCACCATTAAAACAGCTCATACAGTGGCAAATAGTGGCAAGGCAGAACCGAAACAACCATTCTCCATAAAGGCATAAAACATAATTTCTAAAGCACATAAAATACTAGTTTCTCTTGGAACCTTTTTAAAACTTTCAAAGCTCATTTATAAACATTTTTAACATCTAAACTCATAAAAATATTTAAGAGGGTAGTGACTAAATCAGCTTTGTCTCAAGAGGTCCTAAATTCATAAAACTTGGTTCTACATATTTCCTTATACTCATAAAAGCTTAGAAAATTTATGAAACATAGTTTTCAATACTTAGAAGCATCAAAACCCCCTTGGGGCCGAAACATGAACCAAGGGAAATAAATATTTTAGACCTTTGTTTGAGACAACAATGGGCAAGTCTTTGAGCTCTAGGTTCATTTAAGTGATAACATAAAAGTAAACATGCTCATGCACTTGTTTTAGCTTGCATTAGAAAGTAAAGTGATAGCATAAAGTAAACATGAGATGCAACTCATTATTATCTTGATATTAAGTGAGAACTTGAAATATAAACATGATAATGCATAGCTTGAAACATAAACATGATAATGCAAGGTCCACTTATTATCTTGAATGCTTAGTGATAGCAAGGAAAGTAAACATGATGTGCATAGCATAAAATAAACATGATGCAAGGTTCATTTTATGGTTAGCTAGAGCTCATCCAAGACTTTAACAAAAAAACAACCCAACATATATCTCATTACAAAGAGAGCTCTAGAGTTCTTGAACCAAGTTCTCAAAGGAACTATGAGGTTCTTGAACATCATCATCAAGCTCAAGAAAGCAAACTTTTTAAACAAACAAAATCTCAAAGATCAAAAGGGAAATAGAAACTGAAATGTTAAGGAAAAGGAAACAAAGGAACCGTACTCCAAATAGCAAGAAAAGAAAAAGTGTTCTTGAGTAAACATCATATTTGAGTTAGAACATGAAGTTGAAACTCAAAGAAAATAAAACCTCAAGCTCTAGAGGTTCCTTTGAGATGAACACATAGTCATCATCTAGGAGTCCTCATCATTGAGCTATCATGTGCTTATCAAGGCCTCATGGCCGAAATCTCAAAGAGAAAATAACAAGGGAAGTTCCAAAAAGAAAATCCAAGAGAAAGCTAGAAAGAACTCATTTTCAAGAAAACAAAGTTTAGAAAACACTCCTACCTAGAGTGAAGTTAAAAAGCTTGAACTTTGAGAAAAGGAAGCAAGATGATGAGCTCCTCCAAAAGGCTTGATGGTTTCAGCCAAGGGGAGATAAGGAGGTTAGAGTTGTGTTTGAGGTGAGGTTGTGTTTGAGGTGAGGTGCTTGAGAGCTTAGGAGGTGTTTCAAGGCTCTTGGGTGGTGTTTAGAGGTTGTAAGATGATGATGAGATGAAGAGAAGATGAGGATGAAGAAGATGAACAAAAGAGAGTTCTCTTGGAACTTAGAGAGAAAAAGGAAAAGAACTCAAAGAAAGCTTGAAAACTAAAAGTGTGCAAATGATCCAAAGGTTCTCACAAGTTCTAAAGCTTAGGTATTTATAGAGAATAAAAACAATTGAGGTCTCATGGTAGGGGAGGGCTGGCCGTGTGGTTTGAGAGGGAAAGGAAGAGAAAATATCTCTTTGATGGTGTCATACAAGCATGGTTTGAAGCATGGAGCTCATGACACAAGATATGGCTTTAGGCATGAGTTTTTGAGTGAGCTTTTCTTTTAATTGTGGATGAAATTAAGCTTCAAGAAATGAGACATGGCTGGAAGTTTTCCAGCCACAAATAAATGGGAGAATTAATTTATTTTGCTTGGTTATTCATTAGGAAAAGCAAGCTTGATTGAAACTGTGACAAGGTATGACATGTATGGTGATTTGAGGTGATTTTCCTACAAGTTTTGAAATGAAATAAATCATGAAAATGGGGGAAAGAAAAGCTTCTAGATGTTGTCCTTGGAAGCATGGATGAAAGCATGGTTTGTATGACTCAAAGTATGGTTTGTGTAAGGTCAAAGCATGGCTCTTTGAGTGAGAAAAATTCACACATGAGGTGCACATGGGAGGGCATGGCTTCGGCCAAAATTCAGACAGCATGGGGGAGGATTTATCTTCCATGTAATTGGGTGCTAATGATAGGATTAAGTGTAGGTTAGTTTAGGTACAAGGTTAGGAGTAATTAAGCTTAAGTTTAGGTAACTAAGCATGTGTATTAGGAATTTCATGACAAGGTTAGGAGTGCTCATACATCATTAGAGAATTTAAAACTCATTTGTGAATAAACAATGTGTAACACAATTCCATGATTTAAGGAATTGGAAAGAGAAAACACTATTCAAGATTCCATGACTAGGAGTCTTAAAATTAAAATATGATTTTAAGTTGTAATTAAGCACTTTTAGGTTCTAATCAAATTATTTGACTCAAGATTAATTATGGAAATTAATTAACCTTCGATTAGAGCCTAATATTGCTTAGGTTTGCTTAATCACGCAATTAAGCGTAAAAACACGAAACTAGGGGCAAAACCGTAATTTTGCACTAATTTCGCCTGGGACCTCCGGGACCAAAACTAAAGCCATAGTCTTCATAAAAATGCCTTTTAAAACCATCTGGAGAAGTTTCGGGTTCATCCGGCACTTGCAAATGGGTAAAACACCGCAGGGGCATTTTGGTCATTTTGACCCGAAAACTCAAAAAACGAGATTTTCGATCCCGGGAAGGTACACAAGTCATCTAATCCCCTTCCAACATTGAGTTTGCCCTTCGAGTACTGTCAAATCGGCTTTCCTCGAATTCCGAGCTGAAAATGACCTCAGGGGCATTTTTGTCATTTTCACTCTAACAGAAAAATCAGGGCGTTACATAAGGGATCTAATGCCTCAAATTAATTCCTTTCTAGTTACTAACTTATCTTAACTTTCTCAAATGAATTTTAGCATTAAATATACATGATCATACTCATATTATCATTATCAAAACAGCATAATATAGTGAGCAACCAAGCATGAAAGAACCGAAAACATCTCCATCACATAATACATAAAACTTCATTTCTAAAACACATAAATTGCCAGTTTCTCTTGGAACCTCTTTAAAACTTTCAAAACTCGCTTGGAAACAATTTATTTCATCAAAACCATTATAGAACCAAAGAGGGCAGTAGCTATTTTAAACTAGTCTCAAGAGTGTTTTAAAACATAACATATTGCTCAAAACATTTCTTAAAATCATCGATGCTTAGGAAAATCATAAAACATAAATTTTAGTATTTGTAACCATACAAACCCTCATAAGGCCGAAAATAAAAGGAGTAAGAAACATATATTTTCAAGCTTTGTTTGAGATAATAATGGGTAAGTCTATGAGCTCTAAATCTCTTAAGTGATTGATGTAAAAATAAATATGCAATGCACTTGGTTTTAGTCTTCATTAGGAGGTGAGAGCATAAAATAAATATTCTATGCAAATTCATTATTATCTTAGAGATTTAGTGAGAACATAAACATAAATATGATAATGCAAGTTCATTATTTAATCTTGAGCATTTAGTGATGACATAAAAGTAAATATGAATGCAAGTCCTTTTTATCTTAACTTAAAGCTCATGTAAGACTTTTAGAGAGAACCAAAAATCTCAACCCAACACTTATCTCATCAACAAAGTGAGCTTTAGAGTTCTTGAACTAAGTTCTCAAGGAAACTTCATGGTTCTTGGACATCATCATCAAGCTAAAAGAAAGTAAACTCAAAAGAAGCCAAAACCATGAGGAAATGATCTAAAAGAACCAAAACAACATTATTTCTTGATATAAAATAAATATAGAGATAGTTTAAGATTTTTAGCAAAATCTTTGAAGGAAAACATATAGTGGCCGAAGCCATGTAGGAGAAGAAAAGGAAAGAAAACCAAAACATTACTAGATTAAGAACAAAACTCAAGCTTTAGAGGTCTCTGTGAGATGAACACAAAGTCATTCTCTAGAGACTCTCATCATCAAGCTATCATGCTCAATTAAGGCCTTGAGGCCAAAATGAGAAAAAAAGGAAAAGCAAAGAAAAGCTTAAAAAGAAACCAAGAGAAACCTTAAGAAAAACACATTTTTTAGTAAAAACAAAACTTGAAAGCAACGCTCTACCAAGTGTGAAAATGGAAACTTGGTCTTGAAGATGAAAATGGGAAAGAAAACTCCTCCTAGGATGATGATAGTGCTTCGGCCTTGAAGGAAGGAAAGAAAAGGAAGTGTGTTCTTGGTGAGCTTGCATTTGAGGTTGAGTGTTTAGGTGCTTAGGAGATTATTCAAGGTTGTGAGGTGGTGTTTTGTGGTGGTGCTATGGTGACTCAAGGTGGTAGAGGAAGAAGATGAAGATGAAGAGGAAGAACTCTTAGAACTCTTGAGAGAAAAGGAAAGAACTCAAAGAAAGCTTCAAAACTAAAACTTAGCAAATGTTCTAAAGTGTTTCCAAGTGCATCTAAGTAAGGTATTTATAGAAAAATGAAACAAATGAGAGCTCATCCAAGGGAGGTCTTGGCCGCAGCATTGGGGGCAATGGGGAAGAGAAAATGTCTCTTACAACTTGTCATTCAAAGCATGGTTAATGGTGTGACAAGCATGGGCTAAGACATGGCTCAAAGCATGGTGTTTCCTCCTTGATTGAAATTGAAATAAATCCTCTAGAAAGGCATGGAAGGGCTGATGGTTTTGGGTAGAAAAAAATGGGGGAAAAAGTCTTCTAGAAGTGGTCATATGAAGCATGGATGAAAGCATGGTGTATATGACTCAAAGTATGGTTCAAGGTGAGGTGTAAGCATGGATATTTTGAGTGTAAGAATTCACACATGTGATGGAAAATGGGGGTGTGGGTTTCGGCCAGCAGAAACAGCCATGGGGAAGAGAAAAGTGTTCATCTAATTGTGTGTTAATGATATGTTTAGATGTGTATTAGTTTAGGTGCAAGGTAGGAATCACTAAGCACAAGTTTAGGTAACTAAGGATGTAATTAGGAATTTCAAGACTCAATTAAGGAGTGCTCATACACATTTAGAGGATTTTAGATTCATTTTATGAATAAACTATGTAGACAAATTTCCATAATTTAAGGAATTGGAGAAAGAAAACACCATTCAAGATTCCATGACTAGGAATCTTGAATTTAAAATAAGATTTGACTTTAAATTAAGCAATCTTAGGTTCTAATAAACTCTAATAAATCATTTTGACACTATATTAATTATGGAAATTAATTAATCTTCGATTAGAGCCTAATATGGCTTAGGTTTGCTTAATCACACGATTAAGCTCAAAAACACTAAACTAGGGGCAAAATCGAAATTTTACACAAAATTTGCTCGGGACCACCCGGACTAAAACTGAGGTCACAAAATACATAAAAACACCTTTTAAAACCATCTGGAGAAGTTTCGGGTCCATCCGACGCTCGTACCCGTGTCAAACACAACAGGGGTATTTTGGTCATTTCAACCTGAAATCTTAGAAAATGAAATTTTTTATCCCGGAAAGGTACATAAGTCAACTAATCCCCTTTAAACATTGAGTTAGCCCCTCGAGGACTGCCGAGTTGGCTATCCTTGAGTTCTGGGTTGAGAATGACCTCAGGGGCATTTTGGTCATTTTCACTCTAACAGAAAAATTGGGGCGTTACAATAGGTGCAAAAGAAGTTAAGATTTGATGATTAGAGAACTTAAGTTTCAAGATTTAAGACCTTAAGGGTCAAGCATAAGACACCATAGGTTCCTTAATGCATGAGTTTATTAATTCAAGCGTGATGTGATGAAGCCTGTGCTATAATGAGTGTTTTTACGTGGTTTTAAGTTTATCATGATTATAGAAGTTGAAAGAGGAATGTACAAGCATTATAAGTTATTATGGCAAAAAGTAAATTTGAAAGAAATTCGGTATACAGCAGTTATGTTGCCGAATTTCCATCAAATTTAAAGGACTTGAGAATGTTTTTGAAAAACATATGAAATGAGTCCTGAGTGACACCGGTTCGGCCGAGCACCCCCAGGAAGTTGAGATTTTAATGTGACATAGCACTGAGACGCGTTCTAGGTGACACCGGTTCGGCTGAGCACCCCAAGGAAACAAAACCGTGAGGGTATTGACATCGAGCTTGCCAAAGCAGACAATATCGCTATGTACTAGTTACAAGTAGAGCATTTCAAGGAAGGAAATATTCCTATGAGAGGTGATCCTTAAGCCCCTAGCCTATACTATAGGAGTTGGGATTAATATGTTTTCACTTATCATAGAATAAGTAAGAGCTAGTGATGACTAATTAAGGTATGAGCTCATAACCTAGTTGATATTTTAGGGTGGCCCATGATGCTAAAGTATATGTTCTAAAGTCACAAGTTGAGAAAAAAAGAAAAGTTTCACTTGAAAGATTTTCTGCCTCTTTATGCCACTTATGTGCTTCTTGATGATATGATCTATTGTTTTACTTGCATACTGTATTATCATGCATTCATACTTTGATATGTTGCATTCATAACACTAAGATGCATTCTAAAAGGAACGAACCTTGGATAATAAAGTTTTATAAACCTAATAATGAACTTTCTGCATGCTCTCACCTTTGATAACAAACCTAAGGTTCCTGAAGATGTTGACGATGTCACCTTAGATAGGAATTATCTTACTGGGATTCTTTAGTAAGATTCTCACTCCTTTATTCTCTTTTTCTTTCTCGTCACATCCTCAGAGCATGATGGAGACCTTCGTATTGTTCGTAGACACCCCCACATAGAAGGTCCACTATGACCCGGGGCATCGGTCATATCATTTTGAGAGGTAATGCACACTGAGGGTCTTCATGTTCATGGGACGTCCCTTCACGCATGCTGTACATAGCTACCGTTTCTCCCTGACATCTCCTTACGGTGATGACATGGTCTTCGAACGTGCCCGGACGTGAGATGAGAGGATTCTTCGGACGTACACTGTAGGTTTGGCTGTCCGCGACTTCCTGGACTATGTGCCCACACTTAGGGTTTGGAGGATGATCCCTCGAAATATCCACCGACTCATATGTACAGCGAGAGTTCGGCCCCCACTCCCTGGTTTATGAGAGAGGGGAGCGATGAGACGGTGACGCAGCCGAGGCTGGCTAGGAGAACCGAGATGCAACCTCATCATGGAGCACACGTTCAGCCGCCACGTGCACCCATCCCTGTCGAGTTGTGTCAGTGGATCAGTTTCATCCCATCTTATCCTGGGTCACAGCAGTAGAGGTTTTGGGGAGAGCTAGTGCATACACACCACTCATAGATTAAGATAAACCTTCTTTTGTTATGAGGTTATCCACTTTAGGTGCACTAAGGTATGGGTGTCATTTTGTATGTTTTCCTTGTACTTTCCTATTTCAGTTGTATTTGTTTCCTTTATGTATTTATCTTCTGTTGTACTAAAACTAAGTTCCACTATTTGATGGGCATATGATATTATTAATAAAGTATTACCTTTAATGTGACATTGATTACCCATTTGTTATGATATGTTCTTTTATCTTGTGGTTATCCTTTATGATTTGCAATGTATGTTAGTTCATAATTAAGTTAGATGCGGCTTTCACTTTGCTTTAAATTTCAAAAAAAAAAAAATTTGCCCGTATTTTTTCGCTAAGTATTTTTGAGAAAAGATGAGACTAAGAAGTAATAACTAATGATTAACCTTAATATGTTCTAGGAGTATTGGGTTAAAAATTAGGATGTTACATTTTGGTATCAGAGCAGTTCGATTCTCATGGAGCCTGAGGATTGGATTGACCATGCTTTGAAAGCATGGTGCGATAGTATGTCATGTGTAGAGCTTGATAAAGGTAAGGTATAGGTTAGGCATGCATGACCTTTGTTTAATTGTGAGTGCCATGGTAACTAGCTCATTTCGCATGGAATATTGAGCCTTATCAACTCAGTTTTTACTGTCTTATGTGTTTAGGAACCAATGGCACCACGAAGACAGCCTGGGGCTACCAACGACAGGAATCAGGATAATGAGACTACAGCTGCTGTTTGACAAAAGGCGAGAGCCATGGAACTAATGTTTGAGCGCATGAACCAATAAGAAAATGCTGCACCTGCCTGTTTTCAGAGGAGCAATGGATCCTGACAAAGCCGATGAATGGATCAAAGGCATGGAGAAGATATACTCTATCGTCACCTGCTCGAAGGAGTAGAAGGTTACTTTTGTCGCCTTCATGATGAAATATGATGCCAAGTTCTGGTGGAACAGCACGCGATGACTATTGGAAGCCTCTGGTACTCCTATTGACTGGGAGCTGTTTAAGAGCTACTTTTATGAGAAGTACTTCCCGGAGTTCGTAAGGAATGCAAAGGACATTGAGTTCATGTAGTTGACCTAGGGTAGGTCTATTGTTGCCCAGTATACCACCAAATTCGAGGAGCTGATTCAGTTTTCTCGGGTGTTCCGATCTGAAGGCGGAATTGAACTACGTAGTGGCGCACATGGAGATGAGGGACTTCCCAACCCTAGTCAACAAGTGCCGGATTTTGGAGGAAGGACAGAAGAAGCTCCACGCCTTGAGGGCAGAGCATGCTAAGGGGCTAGACCCGCAAGCCCCGAGGTTCAAGCCACAACATCAGTCATGAAACCACTACAACCCGTACTACAGGAACCAGTACAAGCAATAACAACAACCAAGAGCACCCACATATCAATAATCCAAACAACACCAGAGGCCACCTTTCCAGCACAACGGCTCGAGGAACTTCAACAATCAACAATGAGGAATGAGCGGTCCTCAGAACAACCAAGAAGGGTCCAGCGAGGCCAAGAACAAGGCACCTCAAGGAGCCGCCATTGCTTTCCCTGGAGCCGCACCCGCTGACTTGTGTCCCCAGTGCGGGAAGAACAATGGGAATCGCCCATGCATGGCTGGGCAGAGGGTCTGTTTCAAGTGTGGCAAGCCCAGCCACTACACCAAGGATTGCATGAGTGGAGGACCGTCAACTCAAAACCCCAGACCACAACACCAAGGAAGGGTCTTTGCCCTCAACACGGAGGACGTGCAAGAGTCCAACGACCTCATCGAAGGTAAGTGCAAATTAAATGGTAGAACCTTAACTGTACTTTTTGACTCTAGTGCAACCCATTCTTTTATTTCACATGCAAGTGTCGAGTCTTTAAATTTGAAAGTTTCTAAACTCCCTTTTGATCTTATTGTTTCTACCCCCACATGCTAGTATCAGGACTTGAAAAAGATGTTCTGGTGGCTCGGATTGAAGAAGGATGTGATCACTTGGGTGAGTAAGTGTTTGGTCTGCCAAAAGGTAAAGATTAAGCACCAAAAACCTTTAGGTATGTTGCAACCCCTGTCAATCCTCGAATGGAAGTGGGAGAGCATATCAATGGATTTCGTGACTGGATTGCCTAGAACCCCAGCTGGCCATTACGCCGTATAGGTGATCGTGGATCGACTAACTAAGTCAGCCCACTTTCTACCTATTAGAGTGACATACTCCTTGGATAAATTGGCGCAGCTATACATCCAAGAGACCATAAGGTTGCATGGAGTGCTATTGACGATAATCTCAGATAGAGATTCGCAGTTTACATCACGTTTTTGGGGAGCTTTCCAGAAGGCATTTGGTTCAAAGTTGTGCTTAAGCACCGCTTACCACCCACAAACAAATGGCCAATTAGAAAGGACGATCCAAACCCTAGAAGATATGCTGAGAGCCTATGTTTTGGACCAAAATGGAAGTTAGGATAGGTACATGCCACTGATCGAGTTTGCGTATAACAACAGTTATCACGCGAGCATCGATACGACACCATACGAGGCGCTATATGGAAGGAAGTGCCAATCAGCTTTGTGTTGGTACGAACCTGGAGAACAAAGTATTTTGGGACCCGAAGTTGTGAGGGAGACGACGGAGCAAATCAAGAGAATCAATGATAGAATCTTAACTGCTCAAAGTCGACACAAAAGCTATGCAAATAAAAGGTGTAAGCCCTTGGAATTCCAAGAAGATGAACATTTATTCCTTAGAATCACCCCCACTACAGGCATAGGGAGAGCTATGAAAGTCAAAAAGTTTAGTCCCCGATTTCTCAGTCCCTTTGAAATCCTTCAGAGAGTCGGGTCAGTAGCTTACAAAATAACCCTACCCTCTAATCTTCCCAATCTCCACGATGTCTTTCACGTCTCTCAGTTGAGAAAGTACAAATCCGACCCTAGCCATGTCTTAGAGCCAGAGTATGTACAGTTAAGGGAGAACCTTACTTTCAATTTGCTGCCTATGAGGATCGTGGACCACGGAGTCAAGCAGTTGATGAATAAGTCTGTTCCTTTGGTGAAAGTGGCATGGGGACGAGACAAGTCAGAAGAATTCACGTGGGAGCTAGAGTCAAAGATGAGGATGAAGTACCCCAAGCTGTTCTAAGGTAAAGAATTTCGAGGACGAAATTCTTTTTCAGGAGAGGAGTAATGTAACGTCCCATTTTTTTGTCTGAACAAAAATGACCAAAATGCCCCTGAGGTCATTTTCAGCCCGGAATTCGAGGATAGCCGACCCGGCAGTCCTCAGAGGGCTAACTCAATGTTTGAAGGGGATTAGATGACCCTTGAATGGTTTCGGGAACGAAAAACTCATTTTTTCTAAGGTCTCGGGTCAAAATGACCAAAATTCCCCTATAGCGTTTGACGCGAGTATAAGTGCCGGATGAGCCCGAAACTTCTTCAGATGGTTTTAAATGATGTTTTTACATATTTCGTAACATATGTTGTAGTTACGGTAGTCCCAGGCAGTTTTGTGCAAAATCACGATTTTGCCTCTAAACATAGTGTTTTTGAGCTTAATCGCGTGATTAAGCAAACCTAAACAATATTAGGCTCTAATCGAAGATTAATTAATTTCCATAATTAATCTAAAGTCAAAATAATTTATTAAATTTAATTAAAACCTAAAATTGCTTAAATTAAACTCAAACCTTTTTTTATTCAAGATTCCTAGTCATGGAATCTTGAATAGTATTTTCTCTCTCCAATTCCTTAAATCAAGGAATTGTGTCTACATTTGTTTATGCATAAAATGAGATTAAATCCCTCTAATAAAGTATGAGCACTCCCTAATCATGTCTCGAGATTCCTAATTGCCTTCTTGATTACTTCCTTAGTTACATAAACACTTACTTAAACTCCTAACCTTGAGCTTAATCTAAATTACACCTAAACACATCATTAACACACATTTAGATGAAACAATTTTCTCTCCCCACGGGCTGTCAAGGCTAGCTGAACCTCTCCCCCTCATTTCCCACATGTTGAATTTGTTTTGCATTCCACAGCCATGCTTGCACCTTACCTTGCACTATGCTTGATCATACTCCCTCCCTCTTTGCTGTCCAAAACCATCAGCCCTCCTCCTCTACTCATGATGATTTATTTCAATTCAATTCAAAAGGAAAACACCTTACTTTGAGCCATGCTTAAGCCCATGCTTACCATGCTTTCAACCATGCTTTGTATGACAACATGTAAAAGATATTTTCTTCCTCCCCAAGGCCATGAGTGCTACGGCCAGCACCCTCCCTTCATACCCCATTGTGTTGTTTTTTTCTCTATAAATACCTTGCTTGGATGAGCTTAGTTACACTTTAGATCATTTGTCAAGTTTAAGCAATTAAGCATTTTGGCAAGTTCTTCCTTTTTCTCTCAAAGTTCTAAGAGCTTTCCTCTTCTTCATCTTCTTCTTCCTCCACCTTGAGCCACCATATCATCACCTTAAAACACCACCCCACCACCTTAAATCATCATCTAAGCACCAAAACTCTCATCCTCAAATACAAACTCACTCAAAAACACATTCCTTTCCTTTTCCCTCCTCTAGGCCGAATCATAACCATCACATTGGGAGGAACTTTCCTTCTCATTTTCATCTCAAAGACCAAGCTTTCATCTTCAATACTTGGTAGGAAGTTGCTTTAAATACCTCTTTTACTCAAAAGATGTTTTGTTCTTAAGAGAAAATGATGTTTCTATGAGCTTCCTTTGGTTTTCCTTTTGAATCCTTCTTATTTCCTTCTTTTGATTTTTGACCTCAAGGCCTTGTTTCATCCTCATGATAGCTTGATGATAAGTGTCTTTAGATAATGACCTTGTGTTCATTACAATGAGACCTCTAAAGGTTGAGCTTCCCTTTCTTTCTTTAAGTTTTTCTTATGTTACTTAGCTCACTAATGGTTTCAACTTAAGAAAAAAATTATAAGGATTTCAATAAGCCCAAGGCCTACCCTTGTCAACCTTAAAGTTGGCCGGCACATTCTAGAGTTTTACTTTAGATAGGGGCTTTGGGTACATAATAAAGAACATGGTGTATTTTCCTTCTCTTTGTGTTTCAGTTCCTTTCTTTCCTTTTCCTTTGAAGTTTTGTCCTCTTAAATTCATTTCCTTGAGCTTGATGATGATGTTCAAAGAACCATGAGGTTCCTTGAAACCTTAGTACTTAGAACTCTAGAGCTTGCTTTATTTTGATGAGATTATGATTGGGATTGAGATGTTATTTCTTTAAAGACTTGTATGAGCTCTAATGACATATAAAATGTACTAGCATTCATATTTAGTTTTATACCTTGCATTGCATATTTATCTTCCTATGCCATCACTAAACTCTCAAAAATAAAGAAATGAACTTGCATTACCATGTTTAAATTCAAGCTTTGCATTCCATGTTTACTTTTCAAGTCATCACCTAATCTTAAAGATAAAAATAAGTTGCATCTCATATTTATTTTGAGCTCTCACTTTAATTTCTAATAAAGATAAAATGAAGTGCATAACATATTTATATTCTTGTTATCACTTAAAGATATTAGAGCTCAAAGACTTGTCCCTTGTTATCTCAAGTAAAGATTGCAAATGGAAGTGTTTATAAATATGGCATTCGTCCATGTGATGATGATGAGCTTGGTGTGAGTTTAATCAAGTCACAAATGCCAAAACCTATGTTCTATGATTTCCTAAGCATAAATGATCTTAAGGAACATTTTTCGCATGATTTTATGATTTAAATCCCTCTCGAGGTTATTTTGAAATAGCTACTGCCCTCACATGTTTTGTGATGATTTTATTGAAATAAATTTCTTTGTAAAGAGTTTTAGAAGTTTTAAAAAGGTTCCAAGGGGAACTAGTAACTTAGGTGTGTTAGAAATGAAAATTTTATGCATGATATGAGGTTTATGAATTCGGTTCTGCCATGTCGATGTACTCACTGTATGATGATGATTTTATTATGTTAGAATATGTGTATTCATGAATATTTGATGCTAGCATTAATTTGAGAAAGCTAAGATAAGTTTGTGACTAGAAAAGAATTGAAATGAGATTTTTAGAACCCTTAGAAGCAAGAATTATAGATTCTGTTTCAGCATGGTTAATATTAGTAATAATGACTTATAATTAGCATAAAGGTGTAGGAACATCTCATAATTGGTTTAGGAATTGATCTTGGTACTCTAGGAGAAAAGTGAACTTAGAAAGGGTCAAAGTTGTGGCTCCTAGGTACCCATAAATTGTAAAACATAGATTCTGCACTAATGGGTTTTAAAATAGGTTGTGATCATAATAAATAGTAACAATAATTAGTTGTGAGCCGATAGGTGCATAAGAAGTTAAGATTTGACTATTAGAGAACTTAAGTTTCAAGATTTAAGATCTTAAGGGTCAAGCATAAGACACCGTAGGTTCCTTAATGCATGAGTTTATTAATTCAAGTGTGATGTGATGAAGCCTGTGTTATGACGAGTGTTTTTACGTGGTTTTAAATTATCATGATTATAGAAGTTGAATGACGAATGCACATGCATTATAAGTTGTTGTGGCATAAAGTAAATTTGAAAGAAATTCGGTATACAGCAGTTATGCTACTGAATTTTCGTCAAATTTAAAGGACTTGAGAATGTTTTTGAAATCATATGAAATGAGTCCTGGGTGACACCGGTTCTGCCGACCACCCCCAGGAAAGTGAGATTTTAATGTGACATAGCACTGGGATGCGTCCTGGGTGACACCGGTTTGGATGAGCACCCCTAGGAAACAAAACCGTGAGGGTATTGACATTGAGCTTGCCAAAGCGGACAATATCGCTATGTACTAGTTACAAGTAGAGCATTTCAAATAAGGAAATATTCCTATGAGAGGTGATCCTTATGCCCCTTAGCCCGTACTCTAGGAGTCGAGATTATTATGTTTTCGCTTATCATAGGATAAGTAAGAGCTAGTGACGACTAGTTAAGGTATGAACTCATAACCTAGTTGATGTTTTAGGGTGGCCCCATGATGCTAAAGTATATTGTTCTAAAGTCACAAGTTGAGAAAAAAAAGAAAAGTTTCACTTGATAGATTTGATGCCTCTTTATGCCACTTGTGTGCTTCTTGATGATATGATCTATTGTTTTACTTGCATAATGTATTATCATGCATTCATGCTTTGATATGTTGCATTCATAACTCTAAGATGCATTACAAAAGGAACGAACCTTGGATAATCAAGTTTTATAAACCTAATAATGAACTTTATGCATGCTCACCTTTGATAACAAACCCAAGGTTCCTGAGGATGTTAACGATGTCACCTTAGATAGGAGTTACCCTACTGAGATTCTTTAGTAAGATTCTCACTCCTTTCTTCTCTCTTTCTTTTCTGTCACATCTTTAGAGCATGATGGCGACCTTCGTCCTGTTCGTAGACACCCCACATGGGAGGTCCACTATGACCTGGAGCATCAGTCATATCATTTTGAGGGGCGCTACACGCTGAGGGTCTTCATGTTCATGGGACACCCCTTCGCGTACGCTATACATAGCTACCATTTTCTCCCTAACATCTCCTTACAGCGATGACATGGTCTTCGTGCTTGCCCAAACGCGAGATGAAAGGATTCTTCGGATGTACACTGCAGGTCTGGCTATCCGCAACTTCCCAGACTACGTGCCCCGCTCTCAAGGTTCGAAGGACGACCCCTCACAGGAACCACCGACTCATATGTACAGCAAGAGGTCGGCCCCCACTCCCCGGTTCGTGAGAGAGGGGAGGGAGGAGACGGTGACGCAACTGAGGCTGGCTAAGAGAGCCGAGATGTGACCTCGTCGTGGAGCACACGTTCAGTTGCCACGCGTACCTGTCCCTGCTGAGTTACGTTAGTGGATCGGTTTCATCCCACCTTATCCCGAGTCGCAACAGTAGAGGTTTTGGGGAGAGCTAGTGCACACACACCACCATAGATTAGGATAAACCTTCTTTTGTTATGAGATTATCCACTTTACGTGCACTAGGGTATGGGTGTCATTTTATATGTTTTCCTTGTACTTTCCTATTTTAGTTGTATTTGTTTTCTTTATATATTTATCTTTTGTTTTACTAAAACTAAGTTCCACTGTTTGGCGGGCATATGATATTATTAATGAAGTATTACCTTTAATGTGACATTGATTGCCCATTTGTTATGATATGTTCTTTTATCTTGTGGTTATCCTTTATGGTTTGTAATGTATGTTAGTTCGTAATTAAGTTAGGCACGGCTCTCACTTTGCTTTTATATTTTAAAAAAAAATTTACCCGTATTCTTCTGCTAAGTATTTTTGAGAAAAGATGAGACTAAGAAGTAATAACTAATGATTAACCTTAATACGCTCTAGTTGTATTGAGTTAAAAATTAGGATGTTACACTAAAATCCTCCTTCTAGAAGCTAGGATCATGAATCAATCTTGACTCTTTGATGCAGATTAATTTGCGATTATGATGATTGTTAACTGAGTAACACGTTGCTACCAGAGTCGGCATGATTTCCTCATTCTTCAGTGTACCTTCTAATCCCGTGTTACTTTCTAAAGATCATTTCCTTGGGCTTCTTACTCTTGTATTGATTTGCTTCATTCCTTGATGCATATGAATGCTCTTTACACGATATAATAATCACTTTGTTTAAGCTCATTCTCTTCCCATGAGATAAAACATGTTTACACATACAAAGTGAAATTATTCTCACTCAAGTCTGTGTAATGCACTTTGGAATTTTACCGGTTAAGCTTAGTCAAGAAACTCAAGGTAGCCATTAGTTGTTCTTCAAAGTATTTTATTTAAATTGGCTTTGTTGTCATTCAACACAATAAAGCTCATACTTTCTGTAGGATTCTGGAGTTTATAGAATGATCCTGAGATAAACTTGAATGACTCCTTGCTAATGATTCTTCCTAAGAAGAACGAAAACTTAGAAAGAAGATTTTTATGAACAAAGAAACTGATTACAAGAAGTAATAAACTTCATAGAATAGATGATGGAAAGATTTTGCAGCGTTTTAGCTCTTGTGATCGTCAAAGTATTTGTTTCTTGAAGGTACAACATCTTTATTTGTAGATGGTCTCCATTTATCACTGTTACCCTTGATCAGTTGCCCAACTATTATGTGTTGATCATCTATTTATATCTTGGAAATGTAATCTAGAGGAGTAGCTTGTAATGCATCAGAGCTTTTTACAGAAGCCTTTGAAAGGTTAGGGTTTATGATGTCCTTCATAAACTACTTTTCTACTTTCTGAACATGGTTTTTAATCTCTTTCTTCTATAAGCTGAAGTGGTTGACCAAAAGGGCTGAAGAAATGACGTGCCAGTCTAAAATTGGGTTTGACTTTACATTTGAATTTCAAAATTCAAATTTTCCCTCATTTTCAGTCAAGTGAACTTTTTAATGTGTGCTACCAATTCCTTGTTAATTCTTTGGTCTTCTAATCTTCAATCCAAGCTTCATGAAGATGAAAGAATTGCGATCATGAAGATTAAAGTATGTGTAACATGTTGTTCTCATATTTTGCATGATTTATTCATTCTCAACCTACTTTCTCATGTCTCGTGCTAATTTCTGAAGACCCGTGCCTTGGTTTCTTGTTCTTGACTTGATTTACTTCAATCCATGATACATGTAATTGTACTTTTCATGATATATTGTTCACTTCTACTAAGTTCAATCTCTTAACACCAGATAAATCAAGTTTGCACATGTAAAGTGAAATTATTCTCGCTTAAGTCCGTGTTATGCAATTCGGAAATACGTATTATATTTTGTCAAGAAACTCAAGGTAGATATTAGCCATTTTCCAAAGTATTTTCTTTAAATTGGTTTTATTGTCATCCAAAACATATAGCTCTAATGCTTTCTGAAGGGTTCTATAGCTTACAATCTCCCTTTTTTTCATGATGACAAACCAATTTGAAGAAAATCTTTTGAAGGGATGTTGAAATAAATATAACAGCATACACCTTAACAAGCACATAGTCTTTCAAAACATCACAGACTTTAAATTTTAGGAAGTCCTTTTCTGAAGGCATGATATGCATGTGTTCAAAAACATTTTAAAGTCTTAAGTAACTCAAATTAGAGCTGTTTAGGTTATGATGAAATTTTCTAAATTAAATTATGAGTGCTTTTTAAGATATATCATAGAGATACTAAAGCAGATGTTATCATTTAAGTTCTTTTACACTAACAACCTGACTTTTTGTTATAAAGAGACTTTCTAAAATTTAACGTGCTCAAATAAAAAACAAGTAATACTTGCGATATTTCTTATAATTAAAATTCTTATTCAGCATATTCTTTTCCTAAGCCCTTTTTAAGATAGATGCTCAACGATGTATATATAATAAAACAATCAGAGCATGTCATAAGAAAACACACATGATACAAATATAGTTTTGATGCTCAGAGAAATCTTTTATATTTTATCAACATATTTCTATATGAGGTTTCTGATGCTCAAAGAAACGTTAATGAAATTTATCAACATTTTACTATTCAATGTTTCTGATGCTCAATCAGGAATTAGTTCTGAATGAATTAGCGCAATGAGCACATTATGTTCCAGCATGCATAGATAAATATAGATGTATTAAGATTTTTTATTAATTTGATAAAAAAAAGCACTCATACATCAACATAGTTGAACATTTTAACCAAAAAGATAAATTAGAGAAAAATAGTGTTATCAGAGTAATAAAGATGTTGTGAAATGCAAATGCTAAACAAATTTCAAACTTCTTTTGAGTAGCTCCCCCTTAGTTTACTCTCCATGTCTTTCTTAGCACAAGATTTTCTTCTCTTTTCTTTTCCCCCTTTTGATATTATCAAAAAGGAAGTGTGATAGAAGTCAGGAACAAAATCATTAGCCCTGGAATTTTATTTCCTAAAGAATCTCCATTAGAATTTCCTATTGTCCTCATGACTTCTCTTCTAGCTCGTTGAGTCAGATGTTGATGAGTCGTTGTTTTTGCATGAAAAACATGTATTTAAGGGAGGTTCAACTGCGAAACAAATTATGGTTGACTAGTTGAAGTAGCATTGATGTAAGCAGGAGTTGGTCTTGAGATAATTTGAACTGGAAGACAAGTAGCTTCATTTTCTATTTTGCTCCTTGAGGATGTTTCGGATTTTGATGTTTTGTCTAGTTTGTGGAAGAGTGAGAAGGGCTTTTCCTAAGTTGAAGAACCCACTTCATGTTTCTCATAATCCGCAGAGCTATCTTTAGGTACAATTATCTTTCTTTTTTCTCTTCTTCCTTCAATGTCTGTTACAGCTTTTTCAAAGGTTGCTTTTTTTTTCTAATGATGTTACTTTCTGAGCTTCAACAATCACTTTCTGATTCTTATTCTTCTTTCTAAGTTTACAAGCTGATTTCTTTTGACTTGGCTTTAGCTTGGAGTTATGAAGGGAGAATACCTAAAGAAGTTTGTGTATATGAATCCATTATGCATATTAAAAAGACTTTAAATTTAAAAGATTTTTCAAAACACAAAAATGATATTCAGCTAATGGTTTAGTGAATATGTCTAACACTTGGTCTTCAGTATTCACAAACATTAATTCAACATCTCCCTTTTGAACATGATCCCGAATAAAATGATGCTTTATATCAATGTGCTTGAAGCTAGAGTGCTAAATGGGATTCTTAACAAGATTAATAGCACTAGTATTATCACAATATATGGGAATTTTGGAATACCTCAGGTGATAATCTTCTAGCTGGCTCCTGATCCACAGCATATGGGTACAACAGTTTACAAGTGCTACATATTATGATTCTGCAGTAGAGAGGGCAATGGTATTTTGCTTTTTACATGACCAAGTGATCAAGCTATTTCCAAACAAACAGCAACATTCACAGGTGCTCTATCTCTCTACTCTATCTCCAGTGAAGTCATCATCACAGTAAACTACAATCTCACAAGTTGTACCTTTCTCATACCATAGGCCGAGTTTGGTAGTACCTAATAAATATATGAAAATTCCTTTAACAGCATTTAAGTGTGATTGCTTTGGGTTTGATTGAAATCTAGAACAAAGCCCCACACTTAATTGAATGTTCAGTTTACTAGTTGTAAGATACAGCAGTGACCCAATCATTTTTCAATAATTACTTTATGAGACCTTATCACCGTTCTCATTGGCATCAATGATTTGAAATGGATGCATAGGGGTACTCATTGGTTTGACTTGATCCAAGTTAAACTTTTTCAAAAGTTCTTTTGTATACTTTTCTTGATGGATCAGGGTGTCATCTTTTTGTTATTTTATTTGCAAACCAAGGAAAATTTTGATCTTTGGATGGCCTTCAACTAGCTCTTTTTGAGATAGCTCTGAAATGTAAGCTTCATATGGGCATACCCAAGCTTCTTATGCCATAACCACTTTTCAGTTATGAAGGATGCAAGACATTTTACGTATTGATCTCAAAGGTCATCCAAGAACAACACATACATGTTATCATGCCTCTAGCCAGATAATATTACTTGTCATGAGATGGGACCTAATATTTTACATGCGTAAGCATTAAAAATAACATAAAACCTTGATCACAAAACTGGCTTATACTTAACAAGTTGTGAGCCAGACCATCAACAAATAACACATAAGAGATTTGGTGAGAATCATCTTTACCAATGTTTCCAATGCCTATGACCTTGGCCTTACCTCCATCAGCAAATTTTACCAAACCATCTTTTGGACCCAAACATGTGTTTGGAGCAACCACTGTCCAAGTACCACTTGTTGCTAGGTTCCACATGTGTTCTCAGGCACACATGGAACAACCACATTTTTCAATTTAGGTACCCAGATTTTCTTGGGCCTTCTTGAGTTAGTCGTGTAGGAAAAAGGGGTTCCAACCCATTTGATTGACTTCTTTCTCATGAAGCACTTCTCAGGTGAATGTCCGCTTTTATAACAAAAAGTGTTGGAGACTTTACCTTTCACACCTTTGGTTGTTTTGCCTTTCTTTCTCATCCTTTACTTCTTTATATCCCAACCTAGTTTTTTAAAAATATGGCCTCTGAGCACCGAGCATTAACTCAAGGTTTTTTAAGCCACTTACCATTTTTTCTAGGTCAAATTTTAGAGGCTTTGATGTTTTCTCCAATTTAGAAATAATTTTCTGATTTTTCTCAATCTTTTTGAAGACTTTGATTTCTAAGGCATTGAGCTTAGTATTTGAAACTTCATTTTCCTTTCTCAATTCGTCTTTCTCATTCCTTAGTTTCTCAACTTCTGAATTTGCCATCTGAAGTTCTAAAATAACTTTATGATATATTTTTTTAATTTGAAATAATTAGAAGAAAGTGTTTGAGAATTTTCAAGCAGTTCTTCATATAAGGCCATTAATTCATAATAAAAAAAGATCAGAGTCGAAGTTATTTACCTCAGGTTCATCTTCTAAAGCATAGTCAGCCATAAAGCATAGGTTGGTTACATCTTCTTGCTCATCTTGGCTTTCTTATCCTTCCTTTTTCTTCATTAGAGTCACTCCATATTGCCAACATTACTTTGCTTTTATTGGAGAACTTCTTCTGTGGACTGTTAAGTTTGGGACATTCTGGTCTGAAGTGTCCTTTTTCTCCACAATTAAAGAAAGTGATGTTTTCTAGCTTCACTTTCCCCTTCTTGTCCCTTTTTAGGTTGATGTATTTTCTTCTTTTTAGCTTGTTTTTCCAAGCTCTTGACATTTTTCTTATTAACATAGAGATCTCATCTCCATCATCATCTTCAGAGTCATCATCAAATTCGTCCTCATCATCAGAGGTTTCAACAACTTTCATTACTTTTTCTTTATTTGGCTTCTGATGAGATGACTTCAAGGCCATGTACTTGCTCTTTCTCATGGATTCATCGTAAATTTTTGCTAGCACTATCTCATGGGTTTTGTGTGCCAATAAGTGCATCCAAGCCAAGGGTTTGAAGGTCTTTGGCTTCAATAATAGCTGTTACTTTGGGCAACCACTTAGTAGAGAGATTTCTTAAGATTTTTCTAACTAATTCAGAGTTAGAATATCTTTTATACATAAACCTTATGGTCAAGTCATTAATACTTTCTTGATATGTCATTTTAAACATTTCATATTGATAGACCAACATACTGATCTTTATCTCCTTAACTTGATCAGTTCCTTCATACAGCATGAGTAGCCTGTCTTATATTTCCTTTACTATGCCACAAGCCATGATTTTACCATATTTAGCTTTGCTTCGTGCACAGGTGAGCAGATACTTAGCTTTGGCATTCAATTAAACTTTGGCCTTATGTTGCTTTATCCATCTGCTCCTAGGAACTTCTCTTGATGTAGAGGGTGCACCATATGTTCCAGGAACCGTTTCGATTTGAACATAGTCACCTCCTTGGATTATTTCCCACAAGTCAAGACTTGTGTATTTTATGAACAGCTCCATATGATCCCTATAGTAGGCATTGTCCCCACTATCAAAGAATGGTAGTTTGTTAATGGAGTGTCCTCCTGCTATATGAATATTATGTGTCATTTGTCCTTCAGATCTTTGTCCTTTGCAATTGTTAGAATGCTCAACCCCTCATAGGCCAAGCTCTGATGCCACTTGTAGGTATAGAAGTGCACAAGAATGGGGGTTGAATCATGCTTTTCTTATTAAAACCTTTTGGAAACTGAAAACCTAAAACAAAGACTATCAAGAGTAAAGCTTGAAGAGCAGCAGCAACATGATTCAAAGATTCAGAAAGTGACTTTCTAAATTAGAACATTAGTAGTAGATAAACTGAAATGGTAAACTTTAATATATATATATATATATATATTGTGAAGTTGAACAATGAAAGTAAAAAAATAAAAGATAAGAAAATACTGCACATGGGTTTTATACTAGTTCTGCCAACACTTGTCTACATCCAATTTTCAGCAGCCACTGAGTTTTACTAATCTATCTCAAGATAAAAACTGGATAGTCTTCACAATAGCCTTCCCAAGCTCTAACTTGTGACAAGTAGACAATCCCTACTATCACAAACCAAGTAGTTTTTTACCACCCTCTTTAGGCTGAACCAGGTAGTCTTTGACCAGCCTCTCTAAGCTAAATCATGAGTAGCAAGAACGCCTTTACTGTTACGTTACAAGTAGTTTTGCTATAGCCTCTTCAAGCTATTTCTCACCAATCACTACAAGATCGAGAATACCAAGGTTGTCTTTGGGTTGCCACTCAAACTAACCTATACTCAAGTTTCTTTATAAGTATACAATGAATGATCCTAAAATAACTTGAGTGACTTCTTTCTAATGATTCTTCCTAAATAAAATGTATGAACAATCTAAGAACTTAGAAAAAGATTTTTATGAACAAAGGAATTGATTACAAGAAGTAATAAACTTCACATAATAGGTAAGGGAAAGATTTTACAGCATTTTAGCTCATGTGATCATCAAAGTCATTTTTTCTTGAAGGCTCAGCATCTCTATTTATATATGGTCTCCATTTGTAACTGTTGCCCTTGATCAGTTGTCCAAGTGACATGAGTTGATCATCCATTTGTGTCTTGGAAACATAATCTAGAGGAGTAGTTCGTTTAGTGTCAGAGCTTTTTATAGAAAAGTTGAGGTTTCTGATGTCCTTCAGAAACTACTTTTCTACTTTTTGAACATGGTTTCTAAACTCTTTCTTCTAGAAGCTAGAGTGGTTAACTAAAGGGGCTGAAGAGATAACGTGCCAATCTGAAATTAGGTTTGACTTTACTTTTGAATTTCAAAATTCAAATTTTCCCTCCTTTTCAATGAAGTGAACTTTCTAATGTGCGTTATCAGTTCTTTGCCAATTCTTTGGCCTTCTAATCTTCAATCTGAGCTTTATGATTATGAAAGAATTGCGATCATGAAGACTAAAGTATGTGTAACACGTTGTTCTTAGATTTCATGATATCTTCATTCTCAGTATACTTTCTGATGCCCCCATTCTACTTTCTGAAGACCCGTGCCTTGGTTTCTTATTCTTGACTTGATTTACTTATGCATGTAAACGTAATTTTCATGATATAATGTTCACTTCTATTAAGCTTAATCTCTTAACACAAGATAAATAATGTTTACACATGTAAAGTGAAATTATTCTCGCTCAAGTCCATGTTATACAATTCGGAAATACTTATTATGCTTTGTCAAGAAACTCAAGATAGATGTTAGCCTTCTTCAAAATATTTTTTTTAAATTAGTTTTATTGTCATTCAAAACATATAGCTCTAATGCTTTCTAAAGGGTTCTGGAGCTTACACTAAGAATTTACTATTAAAGACTTTACAACTTCTAGTTTTTACAAAGTGGCTCCAAACTTTATAGAATTTACAAAACAACCTCTAACTTAATTTTTTATCCAAAAACACATTTTCCACTATAGTTACTGAAATTATAGCCCTGCATTTCAAATTTCAGAATTTTAAACAAAATCCCCAAACTTTTGAGAAATTACATTTTGACACCTAAAATTTTCTAAAATTGTAAAATAACCCCAAAAATAATTTTTTTTATTCCAAACACATACATTACTATTCCAAAACCTGATTTTTATAGCTTTACACTGAAAAACTCATTTTTTGCATAAAAATCCCTAAACATTGTAAAATTGTGTTTCAACCACTATATTTCACTAAAATTGCAAAATAACCTCAAACTCATTTTTTTCTCTTAATACATTCCTTAATATTCCAAATTCTATTTTTATAGATTTACGCCCTAAAAATCCAATTTTTACATAAAAGCTCCTAAACTTTAAAAAATTATATTTTGACCCCAAAACTTCTACATAACCACAAAAATTCCCAAATCACATGTATCTACTCCATTTTTCATGTAGACTTCATATATGTGGTTAGTTTTAAAAACAAAATTTTCCTTCTATATGAACATCATAGGGCTGAAGCTATATACCCCAAAATCCAAGCTTTTTGCAAAACTTTGAAACATGCATGAATGTGCTCCTTTTATGCGTAGATTTCAAATATCAACATGGATTTTGAAGTAAACATTACTAATATAATGGACCCTTTAAAACATAGGCTTAACTCAAAAATACTAAAGCTTACTAAAAAAATTTATAAAATATATACAGTTGACTCTTTTAAAGTGTAAAATAAAGATATCATGTCGAATTTTAAAACAAAAATCTCTACCTATATCAAATAAAGGTGGCCGAAAACTTGAAGGCAAGGAAATGATGAGCTCTTCAAATATTTTAAAACGAAAGGAAGAGTTTGAGCAAAATTGCCAACTTTCAAGCACAAACATCTATCAAAACTCAAACCTTCTTAACAAAAATTAGCAAACAAGGTAAGAAACAAGTTTTAACACAAACCTCTACCCAAAAGAAGGTCTTTGTTGGAGAGTAAGCAACCACAAGCTCCTTGAAACTCAAGATCACAAGAAAGAAGGCAAAAACTCCACATTTCTTCACAACAACAATTCAGCCAAGCAAACTAGAGAATGTTGGAGGCTTTTTCTAGCAAAAATAATGGTGGATTTTGTTTTTTTTCTTTAGTGTAATAGCTTTGGGAAAGTGTCTTTATTTGTTGGATTTGGTGGAGAAATGAAGAAGTTATATGGTTATAGGTGATTGAGGAAATGGTGAATATGAGAGGAAATGAGAGTGGAGAGCTTTCTTGAAAAAAATGATCAAGGATCGAATTGGGGGGCTGGTGGCCAAGAAGAGAAAAAAAAAAAAAGAAGTAGTGGAATTAGGGTTAAGGGTATTTTAGGGATTAGACAAAAAAAAGTGGGGGTACATTAGGTAGAAAAGGTACTAATTAGGAGTAATTTAGTAAAAACAATGGTCAAAATAGAATTAACTTGGTCTAACCAAGATTAATTGGAATTAATCATCATTAAAGGTATATTTAGCCATAATAAAGTAGTATTTGTTCTTAATGGTGTTATAAAGTGTAGCCACTACAAGTGTATTGGATGGTAACATCACCATGTCTCCTCTTTATCTTTAGGAGTGAAATTAAGTTTCCTTAATCATTTTTGGGCTCAATTAACTCAAAATAATTATTTTGACTTAAGATTAATTAATAAAAAATAATTTATTTTTAATTAGAACTTAATATTTCCTATATTCCCTTAATTACTTTAATTAAGCCTAATTACCATTGACTTGGGGCAAAATGATAAATTTACACAAACTCTCCAGGACTCACCCAAACATCACATATCCCCTCAAATTAACATTTCCAATCTCCTAGGTGATGATCGGGTCCGATCATCACTTAATCCCATGTTAAATTATGTTAGGGCCATTTTGGTAATTTTGCGCATGAAAAAAAAACCAGGAAATGGGATTTTCACACCGATTACCATCTAAAACGCATATACTTCCCTTCAAAAATTAAACTAACCCTTTCAGGGTGGCCGGAACGGAACGCCCTTGATTCTCGTGCAAGAATGACCTCACTGGTATTTTGGTCATTTTACACATAAGGGAAAATCTAGGCATTACAACCATCATTCAGAGGAGCTTTGAATCCCAACCAGGCTGATGAGTGGATCAAGAGCAAGGAGAAGATCTTCTTGGTGATCACCTGTACTGAGGAATAGAAGGTAACTTTTGCTGCTTTTATCCTAGAGGCAGACGATGATTTCTAGTGGGTTAGCACCCGAAGGCTGTTAGAGGCAGCTAGCACCATGATCAATTAGGAGATGCTCAAGACCTATTTCTATGAGAAGTACTTTCTGGCACCAGTGAGGAATTCCAAAGATTTAGAGTTCATGCAGTTGACCTAAGGAAGGATGAGCATCGTGTAGTACATTGCAAAGTTTAAAGAGTCAATTAAGATTTCAAGGATCTTTCAGGGAAACCCCGATGAGTTTTGGAAGTATATTAAGTATGAAGTTGCGTTGAATGCAGAAATCAATGTCACTATTGTGCATTTGGAGATTAGGGACTTTCCTACCCTAGTCAACAAATGTCGTATTACTAAGGAAGGCCATAAGAAGTTGAACAGGTCAAGGGCTGAGAATTTCACTAAGAAGCTAGTGCCGCAAGCCCCGAGATTCAAGCTGCAATTCAAGCCGTAATTCAAGTCACAAGGCTACAACAGGGCTTTTCATCATGAAGGATCGAGTGGTCCGAAGGGTAAGTCACCCCAACAAGCCTTAGTCGAACTTCCTAGGCCCGTACCTGTTGGTAGATGCCCCAAGTGTGGGAAATCGCATGGGGATCGACCATGCTTATTAGGCCAACGAGTCTGCTTCAAGTGTAGAAAAGTAGGCCACTATGCTAGGGAGTGCCTCGAGAAGAACCCAACAGCCCCTGTCACCAGGCCACTATGCCAATGGAGGGTCGTTACCCTCAATGTGGAAGACATGGTAAAGTACAGTGACCTCATAGAAGGTAAGTGTGAAGTGAATGGTAGGAACTTAATTGTACTATATGACTCTGGTGCAAGTTATTCATTCATATCACATAATAGTGTAGAGTCCTTGCATTTGCATGAGTCCATACTTCATTTGGGTCTTGTAACATCCTAAAATTTAACCGAATATACCTAGAACTTATTAAGGTTAATTTTTAGTTATTACCATTTTGTTTCATCCTTAAACTTTACTCTATTAAAATACTTAGCGAAAAAAACGAATAAATTTTTCTTTTTGAAACTTGAAAACAAAACGCGAGCCATATGCTAAAATAAAACCTAGCATTCGTCACAAACATAACATACAAGAAAGAGAAATCATATCATTCATAGCAAAAAAATACAAAATTTATACATAACAACACAACATAGTCATATCATCATAGGTACAAAAATTACTACTATCATAGTTCCATCATCACATCAAAAAGAAATACACACACACACACACACACACACATATATATATATATAAAGTGGCATATATGTGCTTCTACTGTATCCCTCTAATCCGGCTCATAGCATGTACCCCATGCCCATGCCTTAGTAGAAGTCACGACCCATGTCATTATCTTCGTCTGGAGACGATACAGAAGAAAAGAGAGGGATGAGAAACTCATTCAAGGTTCTCAGTAGGGATTTCCGACTCTAACACACGTGTCATCGTCATCGTCATCGTCCCCAGCCACTTCAGTTTTCATTATGGAAAAGGTGTTCATGCATAAGGTTTGGTTTTAAACTTCTCAAATCTATTTATCCAAAATGGGCGTCTTTTAGTATGAGTCTTAATGACATGAATGCAACAGATATTGGATAAATGCATGACAATACCATATGCACATTAACATGAAAATCGTGGTATTTGAGCACAACATAAAGATCATAAATCATATATGTGGCATAAAAGGCACAAGACTTTCATATAACTTCTTTCTCATATTCGAACTCTTAAGTTCTCTTTCTTAAGACCACCCTCTTATCATATTCACCAAAATCCAACTAACATACCGGCCCCGGTGATTTTATCCTAGTCACCAAACTCCATCTCACCTATCGCCTAGGAATAAGCTCAATTCTAACTAGTCGTCACTAGATTTCATATGGGATAATAGAGGGGTAACTTATCATCTCTAAGGATCACTTAATGCACCGACTCCTGGAATGCGGGTTAGGGTTATTTCCTTCTTTGAAACGCTCTACTGGCACCCAGTGCACCGAATTGTCTGCTTTGGCAAGCTCAATGTCAATACCCTCACGAATTTGCTTTCTTCCCACTGGAGCGGGAGAAGTGTGTCTCGGTACTATGCCACATTCAAAATCTCATGAAATTTTCATAACGGCTGTATACCAAATTTCCTCAAATTTGCTTTATGCCACATAAACTCATGTTCTCAAATATCATCATGGCATTTCATTCAATATTTCATGCTCATCAAATCATGCAAATCACCATGTGCACAAATACTCAATTCTCAAGTTTATACATTCATATGCACATAACATCAGCACTTTAGCAAAGCAATAAACATGCTCCTACCCAGAATGCCGGAATAAGGGACCGGGCTCAACTAGTGCAAATGCTATGCATCAAAGGCATATTAATAAAAAAATAAACACCTTGAAATGCTAATTCTCACATTCCTCTCTTTCCCTACAGTTCCTTATGCTTTTGACCCTTACGGGTCTTAAACTTCCGATCTAATCAATCTATTACCCGAATTAGGTCTTTTATGCACCTATGGAATCACAACTAATAATTCCCACTAGTTATTATGATTATGATCAAAACCAAACAGCATAGGGCAGAATCTACATTTCACAATTTCAAGTGTTTAGGAGTCACAACTTTGACCCTTTCTAAGTTTCGGCTTCACCGAAGATACTATAATCAATTCCTAAACCAATTATGAAGGATTTCTACACATATATACTAATTATAAACCACTTTTACTATGTTTAATCATGCTGGAACAGAATCTAAAATCTTGGTTTCTAAGTGCTCTAGAATTCTCATTTCTAATCCTTTCTAGTTACTTGTTGTCCTAACATTCCCCAAATAATTTTTCCTTCAGTCAAACATAATTTTTACACGTTCTAACTTATAAAAACAACATCAAATAGTGGCCATAAATTCAGGGCAGTGGCCGAAACTTAAGTTACAAACAATCACATAAAATCACATTTTCAAGTACACACAAGTTACTAGTTTTCTCTTGGAATCAATTTAGAACCTCAAACTCTTTTAGAAACTAATTTATTTCATAAAAATATAAGTAAGGGCAGTAGCTATTTTGATTTGCTCATAGTTGAGATTTGAAACATAAAAGCGTGTTTATAACATTCTTTAAGTTCACCTATGCTTAAGAAAATTCTTAAAACATAGTTTGTTGGTCCTTGTGACTAGATGAGACTTATGCTAAGTCCATCACTATAACATGACTGAAAAAAACACTAATAAAAAGCTTTCATTTTCCAAACTTCACTTGAGATAACAATGGGCAAGTCTTTGAGGTCTAGGATCTGTAGGTGATGACATAACTTAAACATGTTATGTACTTGTTTTACTCTTTATTATCAAGTGAGAGCATAAATATAAATATGAGATGCAAACTTATTATTATCTTTAAGATTTTAGTGATGATTTGAAATATAAACATGAGAATGCAAGTTCATTTCTTTATTCTTGAGATTTAGTGATGACATGAAAATAAACATGAGTGCAGGTTCATTTTAGATTAACTAGAGCTTTTACAAGACTTTAAAGGAACAAAATAATCTCAACCCAATACTTATCTAACAAGACGAAGTGAGCTTTAGAGTTCTTATACCATGGTTTCAAAGTAACCTCAAGGTTTGAACATCATCATCAAGCTCAAGGAAATGAACTAAGAGATCAAAAAGATAACAGCATTTCTTGAAACAAAGTATAAAGAACTACACCATATTCTTTATTTTATGCCCAAGAGCTCCTATTTAGAGAAAACTCTAGAACGTGCCAGCCAACTTTAAGGTTGACAAGGGTAAACTTTGGCTCTTTGAAAACAAGTAATATATTTTCTTAAGTAAAACCTTTAGTGAGCTACCTAGCATTTTCATCATTCTTTGTAAAAGAAAAGGAAATGAGAGCCGAAACTATAAAGGAAAGGAAAGGAAAAACTGAAACCATAAGAAAAGAAAAAGAAAGGACAAACCCAAATGTTTCAAGATCAAGAACAAGTTTCAAGCTTTAGAGGTTTCTCAAATGAAAATCTCAAGACCATTGTCTTGAAACCTCATCATAAAGCTAAAGATTTTACTTCCAAAACCAAGTTTCATAACCCAAAATAAAATGAGAGGAAAAGAGTTTGAACCAATAGAAAACTAAAACTTTTCATATCAAAACAACAACATAAAAGAAAAGATTTTTAAAACAAAACCCCTACTAAGTGGAAATCTTTCCTAGGAAGGAAAAAGGAGCTTGCTCTTGAGAAGAAAATTTCTCTCTAAGCGATGATGACAATTCAGCCAAGGAAAGGAAATAGAGAAAGAAAGTTGTGTTCTTCAGTTTGATTTTGGGAATGGTATGGCTAAGTGTTTCAAGAAGGATTTGATGGTTGTGGTGTAGTGGAGGGTGGCGGTTTCTTGAAGACAAAAGGAGGAGAAATGAAAGCTCTTTGAAGAATGATAAAGGAAAGAAAAGAGAATTAGAAGAAAACTTGAAGTTGCCAAATGATTCAAAGGTTCATACAAGTTTCGTAGCATGTGTTTATATAGAGAAATGAAACACAATGAGGCCGCATCATAGAACATGAGGTGAGAGAATTGTTGTTTGAAGGAATGGTGAAGTATGGTTGAAAGCATGGCTAGGTATGGTTTTAGGCATGGCTTCAAGCATGGTGTGGTATAGTCATAGGTATAGTGAGGTATGGCTCCTAAGCATGGCCAAGTATGGCTCCAAGCATGGCCATGTAAGACTAGATTAGGAGGTGGTCTTGCTTCACTAGCAAAATAAAAACTCATTTTATGATATAAACAATTGTAAACGCAATTCCTTAATTTAAGGAATTGGAGAGAGAAAACACTATTCAAGATTTCATGACTTGAAATCTTTATTTTTAAAAAGAGATTTAAGGTGTATCTAAGCAATCTTAGATTCTAATTAACCTTAATAAATTATTTTGACTCTAGATTAATTATTGAAATTAATTAATCTTCGATTAGAGCCTAATATTGTTTAGGTTTGCTTAATTATATCATTAAGCTTAAAAACATTATTCCAAAGGCAAAATCGTAATTTTGCATAAACACTGCCTAGGAGCACTCGGATCAAAACAGATATCATCAAGCACATATAATTAACATTTCGAGCTCTCAAGAGAGGTTCCGGGCTCAAACGACACTAATACCCGCGTAAAACGCTATAGGGGTATTTTGGTCATTTTGAACTGAAAGTTTGAAAAATGAGATTTTCATCTCTACTATCACTCTCAACATATATAATCCCCTTCAAACATTGAGTTGACCCTTTGAGGACTGCCAGGTCGACTATCCTCGAGTTTTGAGTGAAAAATTACCTCAGGGGTATTTTGATCATTTTCGCTCAAACAGAAAAATCGGGGTGTTACAGGTCTCACTATTTCTACCCCCACTGGTAAACCAGTTAGGACTTGTAGATATTGCTTAGATTGTCTTTTCACTATTAATGGCAGATCTTTTGTTATGGATTTGATTTGTTTACCCCATGTGTAGTTTGGACATGATTTTTAGCATGGATTGGCTTTCTTCTAACCATGTGTCGTTAGATTGCTACACAAAGTATGTCATATTCCCTTCTATTTCTAATGCATCTAGCAAACCCTTAAGTTTCTACCTAAATGCCGTAAAGGTTAACTATTGTGCAAAAGAGAGTAAAGGATATGTTCTCCTACCCACTAGCGTGGTAGACCATGAGCATAATATTGAAGATGTACCCATAATGAGAGACTATCCCAAGGTATTTCCGGATGATATACTCGAGTTCCTTCTAGTGAGAGAAATAGAGTTCTCTATAGAGTTGGTCCTAGGGACAAGGCCTATCTCCATTGCACCCTATAGGATGTCACCCTTAGAGTTGACCAAGTTAAAAACTCAATTAGAGGAGCTGCTGGAGAAGAAGTTTGTTAGACTAAGTACATCACCATGGGAAGCCCCAGTCTTATTGGTCAAGAAGAAATATGGAAGTATGAGGCTTTGCATAGACTATAGGCAGTTGAACTAAGTGACAATTGTAACACCCTAAATCTTAACCTAATACTACTAGTATGTATTTAGGTTAATCCTTAGAATATTACCTCTTGGTCTCATTCTTTACTTTGAAAATACTTAGCGGAACTATGCGTAAAATTTTTTTTTTTGGAATTAAAACCAAAGTGAAAGCCACGCATGATTCTTTGAATGGGAATTCATACAAGTCATATGAGCAAATCATAATAAAACACATAAATAACATGGATACATCAACTGAATATATATATAGATAATGTGCCCACCAAAAGGCAGGACTATTCGATACATAGAAGAACGGAATACAACTGAAAAGTAAATACAAGGAAATCATAAAAGCAACACCCATACCCATGTGCACCTAGAGTAGACAACCTCATATACAAAAGAAGGTTTGTCCTCAACTATGTGGCGTGTGTGTACTAGCTACTACCCATCCCATGCACATATTCCTGCTGGTCCGAGTACTGAGGGGTGGAATCGATCCACTGGCGGATCTCGGCGGCAGTGGTCGTGCAGATCATCGGAGCTTGTCCACCGCAGCGAGGGCGCATGGATGGCCTACGAGCCAACCTCAGCTGGACCACTGTCTCCTCACTCCCGGCTCTCATCGGTGGGGGAGCGGGGCTGGAGCTCCAACTGTACATGTGCGAGGGCAGGTCCTCTGATAGATCCGTCTCCCAATACTGAGTCCAGGGCACGTACTCCGGGTAGTCACGTATGGCTGACGCCTCGGGCTGCATGCGGAGGATCTGCTCGTCGCGTGATCTAGCTCGCTCGAAAATCGTGTTATGATGGTAGAGGGCAGTCGGGGTGAAGCGGTAGCTCCGTACTGGGTGTGCAAAGAGTCATCCCATAAACATGAATACTCTAACTGTGCAGCGACCCTCAAAATGGTATGACCCGAGTGCTGGGTCATGGTGCAGCTCCCACGTCGGGGTGTCGATGAAGAGTATGAAAGTCGCCATCTGAAGATATGACGGAAGAAAAGGGAGGGAATGAGAATCTTCTAAAAGAATTCTCAGTAGGGCAATCCCTAACTAAGTGACGTCATCACATCCTCAGGAACCTTGGGTTTTATTTCTAAAAAGGTGTGTATGCATATAAACTCCTTTTAAGTTAGTTTTCTAAAGCATTAGTTATCCAAGGTCCGTCATATTTTACAATGCATCTTATGACTAAGCATGGAATATACTAAGACATGAATGCATCATAAGGATAAACTAATCACAAAAACGTTATAATAGTGGCATAAGTTGACAGGTATAAATCTCATAATAACTTTCTTGGTTTTTCATAGCATATGTGACATTTCAACTTTAACTTTATCTCATGGGGCCACCCTAAAATATTTCTAGGTTATGAGCTCATACCTTAACTAGTCGTCACTAGCTCTTACTTATCCTATGATAAGCGTAACATACATAATCCCGACTTAAAGTACAGGCTAGGGGGAAAATTAAGGATCACCTCTTAGGGTCATTTCCTCTTTGAAACGCTCTACTAGCAACTAGTGCATAGTAGTATTATCCGCTTTGGCAAGCTCTGTGTCAATATCCTCACGGATTTGTTTTCTTGGGGGTGCTAGGCTAAACTGGTGTCACCCAAGAACGCGTCTCAGTGTTGTGTCACATTTAAGTTCTCATGATTTTCAAAAAGACATTTTTCCAAGTTCCTCGAATTTGATGGAAATTCGGTAGCATGACGGCTGTAGACCGAATTTCCTCAAATTTGCTTATGCCATGAAAACCTATAGGACATACACAAACATTTCTTATGAGGTATAGCATATCATCATATAAAACTTCTTCATAGCACATACACCATCAAATAATCATTCTAATCATGTAAAAACTTCTTCATAGCATATACATCAAACTCATCATAGATAAAGCTCATGTATCATATATCATACTTACATAAATTAAGCATCGTAAAACTCAAGACTTTTAATGTCTTATGCATTGACCCTTAAGGTCCTTAACTCACGTTCTAAGTTATTAATCATCAAACCTAATCTCTTGGGTACCTATGAGGTTATAACTAAGTATCTCTCACCTCACACTATGATCAAGAACATCTCTAAACCTCAAGGATGCAGAATTTATAATCTTAATCTTTACGGGTTCCTAGGAGTCACAACAATGACCCTTTCTAAGTCTAGCTTGCTCCTAAGGCATCAAGATCAAGTCCTAAACCAATTATAAGTCATTCCTACACATTTAAACTAGTTTAAAGCCGTGATTATCTAATCTAATCCTTGCTGGATAGAATCCAGAAAATTCAATAATTAAGGGATCTAAACTCTCAAATTAATTCTTTTCTAGTTTCTAACCTATCCTATCTTTCACATATGAGTCTTAGCATTATTTTTACTCAAACATAAGTATATTATCATCATTAAAATAGCACATACAGTGGCAATAAATGGCAAGGCAGAATCGAAATGTGCATCTCCATAAAAGGCATAGAACACAATTTTTTTAGCACATAGAATACTAGTTTCTCTTGGAACCTTTTTAGAACTTTCAAAACTCATTTATAAACACTTTTATCCTTTAAAGTCATAAAAATACTTGAGAGGGCAGTAGCTAAATCATTTTCATCTCAAGAGGTTCTAAATTCATAAAACTTAGTTCTACATATTCCTTATACTCATATAAGCTTAGAAAATTTATGAAACACATTTTTAACACTTGGAAAACTTAAAACCTCTTAGGGCCGAAATCTCAACTATGGAAAATAATTATTTTAGACCTTTGTTTGAGACAACAATGGGCAAGTCTTTGAGCTCTAGGTTCATTAAAGTGATGGCATAAAGATAAACATGCTTATGCACTTGTTTTAGCTTTTATTAGAAAGTAAGGTGAGAGCATAAAATAAATATGAGATGCATCATATTATTATCTTTGATATTTAGATGAGAACTTAAAATGTAAACATGATAATGCATAGCTTGAAATATAAACATGATAATGCAAGTTCCTTTATTATCTTGGTACTTAGTGATAGCAAGGAAAATAAACATGATGTGCAAGGCATAAAAGTAAACATGATGCAAGGTTCATTTTATAGTTAGCTAGAGCTCATTCAAGACTTTAACAAGATAACAACCCAACACATATCTCATTACAAAGAGAGCTTTAGAGTTCTTGAACCAAGTTCTCAAAGGAACTATGAAGTTCTTGAACTTCATCACCAAGCTCAAGTAAATCAACTTTCAAAACAAAACAAAATCTCAAGGATCAAGGAACCAAAACCGAAAACCTTACAAAAAGGAAAAGAGATTGAAACTAAGTCAAGTTCTTTATTGAGTACCCAAAACCCCTATCTAGAGAAAAATCTCTAGAACGTGCCGACCAACTTTAAGGTTGACAAGGGTAGGCTTGGGCTTTTAGAAATCCTTAGATTAATTTTCTTAAGTTGAAAAACCATGTGAGCTAAATATCATATAGATGAAGTTATAAGAAAAGGAAAATTCAAGCTTTAGAGGTTTCTTTGAGATGAACACAAGGTCATCATCTAGAAACTCTCATCATCAAGCTATCATGCTCATAAACATGGCCTCATGGCCGAAATGAGAAGGAAGAAAAGAACCAAAGAAAAGTTTCAAGAGAAATCCAAGAGAAAGCTAGAGAAAAACTCTTCTACAAGAAAAATAAGTTTGAAAAGCAAATCCCTACCAAGTGATAAAGATGAAAGCTTGAACTTGAAAAGGAAAATTAGAAGAGCAACTCCTCCTAAGGTGGTGTGATGGCTTCGGCCAAAGAGAAAGAAAAGGAAAGGAGATGTGTTTTGAGGAAGCTTGTGTTTGAGGTTTAGTGTTTAAGAGATTTGATGATGATCTAAGGTTATGATATGGTGGATTGAAGTGGTGAGGTGATAATGTGAAGAGAGGATGAAGATGAAGAAAAAGAGCTCTTGGAACGTTGAGAGAAAAGAAAAGAACTAGCAAGATAACTCTAGAATTCTAAACTTATCAAATGCTTCAAGGTGCAACTAAGCTATCACAAGCATCCTATTTATAGAAAAACAAAACCATGGGCTCACCAAGGGAAGCCTTGGCCGTAGCATTGAGGGGGAAAAAGGGAGAGAAAAATATCTCTTACACAAGGTCATTCAAGCATGGTTTGAAGTATGGAAGCTATGATGCAAAGTATGGCTTGATGTGAGTGAATTTCCTATCAATTTTTGATGAAATTTAGCTTATAGAAACTTGTCATGGCTGGAACTTTTCCAGCCACAAATAAATGGGAAAAATGGATTGTTTTAATTATTTATTCATGTGGAAATTCAAGCTTGATTGAAAGTTATGACAAGGTATGGTATATGTGACTTGAGGTATGGCCTTCGAGTGTTAGAAAATTGAACATGTGATGCATATGGAGGCTTGGAGGTTTCGCCCAGACCAGGGACAACATGGGGGAGGTGAGTTTTGATCATATAATTGGGTGTTAATGGTAGGTTTAAATGTGTATTAGCTTAGGTACAAGGTTAGGAATAATTAAGCTTAAATTTAGGTAACTAAGAATGTGTTTTAAGGATTTTATGACAAGATTAGGAGTGCTCATACATCATTAGAGAATTAAAAACTCATTTATAAATAAACAATGTGTAGCACAACTCCATGATTTAAGGAATTGGAAAGAGAAAACACTATTCAAGATTCCATGACTAGGAGTCTTGAAATTAAAATATGATTTTAAGTTGTAATTAAGCACTTTTAGGTTCTAATCAACTTTAATAAATTATTTTGACTCAAGATTAATTAAGAAAATTAATTAACCTTCGATTAGAGCCTAATATTGCTTAGATTTGCTTAATCATGCGATTAAGCGTAAAAACACGAAACTAGGAGCAAAACCGTAATTCTGCACTAATTTCGCCCGGGACCAAAACTAAGTCATAGACTACTTAAAAACACCTTTTAAAACCATCTGGAAAAGTTTCGGGTTCATCCGGCACTTACAAACGGGTAAAACACCGCAGGGGCGTTTTGGTCATTTTGACCCGAAAACTCGAAAAAATGAGATTTTTGATCCTGGGAAGGTACATGAGTCATCCAATCCCCTTTCAACATTGAGTTTGCCCTTCGAGCACTGCCGAATCGGCTTTCCTCGAATTCCGAGCTGAAAATGACCATAGGGGCATTTTGGCCATTTTCACTCTAGCAAAAAAATTGGGGCATTGTAACAGTGAAGAGTAAGTACCATTTGCCTTGGATTGACGATTTGATGGATCAGTTAAGGGGAGTAGTAGTGTTCTCAAAGATCAATTTGAGGTCAGGACATCACTAGATTAGAATAAGGGATAAGGACACACCAAAAACTGCCTTTAGGACCTGATATGGCCACTTTGAGTTCATGGTGATGTCGTTTGGATTGTCTAATGCTCCTGCCGTGTTCATAGATTACATGAATAAGATTTTTTGACCCTATTTAGATCAATTTATAGGTGTTTTCATAGAAGATATACTCATCTATTCAAAGAACCGTAAGGAGCATGAGTGTCATTTAAGCATAATTTTAGATATCCTAAAGGAGAAGAAGCTATATGCAAAGTTGTCTAAGTGTGAAATCTGGCTGAAGAATGTGAAATTTTTAGGACATGTGGTGTCAAAAGGAGGTATCGTAGTATATCCTACCTTGGTGACGGAGATACAAAGCTTTTTAAGACTAGTAGGCTATTACCATAGGATTATTGAGGGATTTTCTCATATTTCTTTACCCTTGTCTAAGCTTACTATGAAGAATGCCCCTTTTGTTTGGATTTCGGAGTGTGAAAAGAGCTTCTAAGAGTTAAAATGAAGTTAACCACAACCATAGTGTTAGTATTACCCGACCCTAATGTACCTTTTGAGGTGTATTGTGATGCTTGAAGAAAAGGTTTGGGATGTATATTCATGCAAAATAGGCAACCAGTAACCTATGCATCCAGACAACTCAAGCTACCCCACCCATGACCTAGAGTTAGCAGCAGTGGTGTTCAAATTAAAGGTGTACGGAGACACCATTTGTATGGAGTAATGTTTGAGGTGTTCTCTAATCATAAGAGTCTCAAATACCTTTTTGATCAAAAGGAGTTATATATAAGGCAGAGGTGATGGATGGAATTCTTGAAGGACTATGACTTTGGGTCAAACTATCATCTTAGCAAGGCCAATGTAGTGGCTGATGCCTTAAGTCGGAAGTCATTATACTTGTCTTAAATGATGATTAAAGAAGTGGAGTTGATTGAGAAGTTTATATACCTAAACCTAGATATGGCATTGACCACTGAGGGCATGAGGATGTGTCAACTCAGTATGACAAATGACTTCAAAGAGAGAATCACTCAAGTTCAACAGAAGGATAAGTAGTTTAAGGAGACTTTAGAGGCGATAGAAATGAGGAAGTTAAATGGTTTCACTCTTAAAACTAATAAGTTATAGAGGTTTAAGGGTAGAATTTGTGTGCCGGCAAGTGGTGACCTCTAGAAAGAGATCTTGGAGGAGGCTCATAAGAGTCATTTCACTATTCAACTTGGTACTACCAAGATGTATCAGGATTTGAAGATGTTTTGTTGGTTAGATTTGAAGAGGGATGTGGTCACGTAGGTGAGTAAATGCTTAGTCTATCAAAAGGTGAAGATTGAGCACCAAAAACTTTTATGAATATTGCAACCTTTGTCAATTCCTGAATGGAAATGAGATAGTATCTCAATAGATTTCATGACGAATCAACCTAAGGCCCAAGCTAGCTATGATGCCATATAGGTGATTATGGATCCACTAAGCAAGTCAGCTCACTTTTTATCGATTAAGGTGACTTATTCCTTGGATAAGTTAGCTTAGTTGTATATCCAACAGATTGTGAAGTTGTATGGAGTGTCGTCGACAATAATCTCGGACCATGATCCACAGTTTATGTCACGTTTTTTGGGAGCCTTTTAAAAGCCGTTTAGTTCAAAGTTGTACTTGAGCACGGCTTACCACCCTCAAATAGATGGTCAATCGGAGAGGACCATACAAACCTTAGAAGATATGTTAAGAGCATGTGTGTTGGACCAAAGGGAAAGTTGGGAAAAATACTTGCCATTAATCGAATTTACATATAATAATAATTATCATGTGAGCATCAATATGGCAACATACGAGGCTCTATATGGAAGGAAGTGTCAATCCCCTTTGTGTTGGTATGAGCCCGGTGAGCAGAATATGTTAGGACCCACAATTGTGAGCGAAACAATAAAACAAATCAAGAGGATTAGGGATAAGATCCTTAATGCTCAAAGTCGACATAAAAGCTATGCAGATAAACGATGAAAGCCATTGGAATTCCAAGAAGGATAGCATATGTTTCTTGGGATCATTCCCACGACAGGCATAAGACGAGCTATGAGAACAAAAAAGTGGAGCCCTTGATTCCTTGGTCCCTTTGAAATTCTTGATAGAGTCGAATTAGTGGCATATCATATAGCTTACCACCAAAAAAAGTTGAGCCATTCATGATATTTTCCATGCCTGTCAATTAAGAAAATACCAATCCGACCCTAGTCATGTGTTAGAGCCAGAACAAGTACAATTGAGGGAGGACCTGACCTTTAACCCACCGCCCACAAGGATCGTGGACAAAGGAGTCAAGCAATTAAGGAATAAAACAAGGAAAAGCAGAGGAATTTACATGAAAGTTAGAGTCGGAGATGAAGTCGCAGTGCCCAAAGCTATTCACAAGTAATGAAAATGCCCTTAGGGTCATTTTTGCATGAGAATTGAGAGCGGCCAATCCATGCCATCCTCAATAGGGTAATTCAATATTTGAGTGAGGCTATATGTGGTTTAGGAAGCAATATGTGCGAAAAATCACAATCCCCAATTTTTTTTGTGTCCAAAATGACCCTAAGGTCATTTTCACTTGGAAATTGAGGTTGGCCGATCTCAGCTATCTTCAAGCGGTAAGTTTGATGTTTGAAAGGGACTAGATGTATTTTGGATGACAATAGATGTGAAAATCTCAATTCTTAGTTTTTTTCGTGCACGAAATTACTAAAATGCCCTGAGGTAATCTAACGCAGGATTAAGTGATGACCAGACCCAGTCATCAGCCGGGATTTGGATATGTTAATTAGAGGGGATATATGATGTTTGGATGGGTCCCGACAAGTTTTTGTATAAAATAATCATTTTGCCCCTAGTTAGTGCTAATTAAGCTTAAATAAAGTAATTAAGAAAATATAGGCAATATTAGGCTCTAATTAAATATAAATTAATTTTATTTATTAATTTTGAGTCAAAATAATTATTTGAAGTTAATTAAGGTCCAAGGTTGCTTAGAGAAAGTTTAAACCTATTCTTATTCAAAAATGACTCATGATACTAAAAAGCAAAAAGTAAGGGACAAAAGTACTTTTTCTCTCTTTCTTTTTCTAAAGACTAGGATTATGTTGGTATTTGAATTTTGAATTAATCAAGCTTAGCCCAACTAAATATACAAGACATCTCCCTAACCTTGTCTTGAAGGCCTTAATCACCAACTTACCAATCCTAACACCAAATTACCAATTCGTAACCATCTCTTTAATCAAAATTACCTAAAAACCCTACTTCACACACCTATATGAAATGAAATTCTATCCAAAACCCCTGGTATGGCTAGTACCTCCCTCCATATCCCCTCTCTCATGTTTTGATTTTTCAACACTCTCATTTTCTTCCACTTACTTTTTTAGCCAAAACTTGTCTATCAAGTAGTGTCAAAAAAACATTTTTGCTCTCTTCTTCTTCTTCTTCTCCACCCTAAAAAACCTCCATTATTGATCTTCATCCAAGTTACAAACATCAAATCACCACCCCACCACCATAGATCTTCCTTTAAACACATAAGCTCTCATCTCTACACATCAAATCAACACAAAAGTCCTTCTTCCCATTTCTTTTTGCCTTGGCCAAAACCTCCTCTTGCTCCAAGAGAAGATTTTTTCTACTATTTTCTTCACAAACATATCAAGCATCCTCACTTTCAACCGGGAAGCACAATTGGTAAGGATTTTATTCTTGAGTTTTCTTTTCATTTCTACTCTTTTCCTTTAGTTTGGTTGTAATCAAGGTCATAACTTGATGATGAGTGTTCATGATGATGGTTGTGAGACCATCATGTGTTTGACCTATAGAGCTCAAAGCTTGATCTTTGGTTTCAAAGAGAGAAAGAATGCTTATTTGGTTTCTTTGTTATTTTGAGTTTGATGATGAGTCCAAAAGAATGAGGTTCTTTGAACCATGGAACTGAAGGACTTTAAAGCTTATTTTCTTTTTGTTAAGATTAATGGGGTTGCATATCTCATTCTTTAAAGTCTTGAGTTTTTGAGCTCTAATGATATATAAAAATGGACTTGCATTCATGTTTATGTTTCAAGTTTTGCATCTTCATATTTATATTTCAATTCCTTACTTATCATGTTCATATTCCAATTGTCACCTTGTAATCTTAAAGACTTAAAAATGAACTTGCATTTTCATGTTTATATTTCAAGTATCGCATTTCATGTTTATATTTTAAGTTGTCACCTTATAATCTTGAAGACTTAAAAATGAGTTTGCATCTCATGTTTATATTTCAAGCATTGCGCATCATGTTTATATTTTCAAGTTGTCACCTTACAATGTTAAAGATTTAAAATAAGATTGCATGACATGTTTATGATTCGAGTCATCATCTATGTCTTTAAAACTAATGACTTGCCCGTTTTATCTTATATAGAAATTTTGATCACGGACACATATTCATATATTTATTTAAGCTATATGGATAATTTGGATTTGAAGTTGGTTTTATTTTATTTTAATATTTGAATATTGTGTTTAGAGTGTACAGAGAATTTTTTTAGGAGTTAGAAACCCAAAAGGAGCAAAAATATGATATTTAAGTAAATAAAACCTTATCAATGAAGTTTTAAGTTTTGCTATTGTTTTAGTATTAATACTTGATCTTTCAAAGGGTAAAATAATCTCAAGTGTTTTAAATGTCTTTGAATAGCTCTTGAGAAAAACTAGCATTTAGAAAGGGTTAAAATATAATTTCAAAGCTTTTTGGTAATTTAAATTTTGCCATTGTTTAACACTATAGGGTACTGTTTGGCAGTGTTCATATGGTCAAAAATATGCTAAAACTTGTTTCATGTGTCTTAAATGTCTTAGAACAGCTATCGAGAAAAACTAGCAATTGAAATGGCCAAAAACGTAATTTCTAAAGCTTTTGTAATTTTAATTTTTTGACACTATTTGTCACTATTCATCACTATTCAATATTGTTTGGTACTGTTTATGTGGTTGAAAATTATTAATAATTGTTGTAAAAATTATTTTTAGCATATTAGGAAAAACTAGTAACTAGAAAAGGATAAAAATGTAATTTCTAGAGCTTTTTGTAATTACAATTTTGCCACTTTCTGGTATTATTTAGTATTGTTTGGTGCTCTTCACATGAAAATAGAATATTAATAATTGTGGTAAAAATCATTTTTGACATTCTAGGGACCTAAAAAAATAATTACATGTGTTAAGTTGGGTAGTTTTACAAAATGAAGAAAGTTGTACCTTAAGATTCTAAAATGGGAATTTTGGCCAAATGGGTTTAATTAGACCTAATAATGATTTTGAATGTGTCCATATATTCAAAATACCACTTTGGATATTAAGAATGATTTTCAGAAGCGTTGATGCATATTAAGAGTCAAAAAACGAAACTTTGCACTTTGACCCCTAAAATCTAACAAAATTTGGTCAATGGCCCAAAGTGAATTTTATAATGAATTTAAATGCTTTTTAAGTGGTATGGGTCTCTTAAAAATGTAAATTAATTTTAAGAATCATTAGTTTGAGAAAATATGTTGAAATGGGAAATTTACACTTTGACCTATAAACTTTTAGAAATTGCAATTTTGACCCCTTTTGAAGATAAAGTATAATTACCAATAACTTGATGGAAATTATATGAATGATATGATATGAGAGCTATGTTCATATGAATTGTCTAGAAATTATATGACTTAAAATGATTAGGCAAATTATGTATTGATAGTTATGTATGCTTGACTCTTGAATTATGCAAATGATGATTACTCCTATAATGTACATATATCTTGCTGAGCATAGCATATGCATTAACTGAGTTTGGTCCTTGATTTCTGGCATACTAAGTAGGAGCATGTTTACCTTTGGATGAGATGTTGATGAAAACATGGTTATGGATACACACAAGTTGAGATGCATACTTATGTGATTAATGACATGATGATTTGTGTCATGTTGTGATTATGAATAGTTACTTGAGATGCACGCTTGATATGTTATATGACAAAAAGCAAAATTAGGGAAAACTTTGTTCTTAGCCATTATGCTACTGGATTTCCACCAAATTTGTGAAATTAGAAAAATTATGGGTGAGCATAAAACGTTGAATGATAAGTTATGATGATGGCCATAATTATATGCCCATGTTTGCATCTCTAAATGATATGCTAAGATTAAAGATGATAGAAGACACATGAAAATGATCCTCTAAACTCAAAGAATTAATTGTTATGAGAGGTGATCCAAGAAAGGGGGGTTCTTTTAGACTCCAGGAAATAATGGTTATGAAAGGTGACCCTATGCCCCATTTCCCACACTCTAGGAGTCAGGAATTAGCTTATCGAGAGGATAAGTATAGACTAGTGATAACTAGTTGGGTATGAACTTATAACCTAGAACTCTCAAGAGGAGAGAGTATTAGGGTGGTGCCTTAGAAGAGAATAAGAAAGTTAAGTCACCTAAGATATTATAAAGGAAAAGTTGTGCTATGATGTTTTGTGTTCCTTATGCTTTGACAATTTACTATAATTTGTATATGTTGCATAAGGTATTGACATGCATTCATAATGTGGTATGATGCATTCATGACATAAAAAATTATGCTAAAAGACATGGACCTCGGCTAATGGCTTTTAGAACCTTAATGAAGTGAACTTTATTTATGTCCGCTATTTTTATAATGAAACTTAAGGTTCTTGAGGATGAAGATGATGACATTTGTTTAGAGGCAAAAGCCCTATTGAGATTCTTATACAAGTTTCTAATTCTCTCTCTCTTTCTTTCCATCTCGTCTTCAGAGGGCAATGGCCACGTTTGTGATCTACATTGATGCACTGACCTAGGAAATGCACTACAACCCGGGCAACCGATCATATCACTTCGTGGATTGCTGTGTTGTATGCATGTTTGTGTTCTTAAACCATCCATTCGCACACCTGGTTACTAGCTTTTGGTTTTCCATAGCCACTCCCTTCATCGAAGATTTTGCCTTTGAACATGCTCGCCCTCGTGTAGAGGAGATCCCTCGTGCTCACTTTGCTACCTCTGCTATCTCTGCTATGAGAGACTTTCCAGAGTATGTGCCCCTATCGCCACCTTACCCCACTACTCTATGGTCTGACTCGTCTGAGGAGTCACCTTCATAACATTCGTCGTGTGACTTTGCACCTACAGTTCATATGGAGGTAGGGAGTAGTAGCAATGGGGAGACTATAGTGACACAACCTTTGAGGGGAGCCTAGTCTGTTCGTAGGGAAGCTTATCGTCCACATCATGGTGCTCATGTTCATCCTATTGGTCATCTCACTACATCTATCGATCTTGTCCGGGTGCTCGGATACCTTCTTTGCTCCTGGAAGCAACATGCTTAGGAGCTGATAGTAGATTGCATAGAGTGCTTGTGCATATCTCGTGGAGAGGATAGCCTTTTTTTTGTTATTATATTATGGGTTATCTACTATAGGTGCATCTTGATACGAATATTGAGAGGAGATGTTTTACTAAGTTGTCTATATTGGCTACTTATATGCTGTTTATATTTCTTATCAGATTACTATACTTGGCCCAACCTCTGTTAGTGGGCATGATACTATTTAGTATTTTGTTATCGTGCGTGATATGAAACTATTAATATTTATGATTGTGTTGTGTTCATGATGCTGTTACGTTTGGATTTTATGTATGCCCGAGCAATGTTTCATTTTCTCTAAAGTATGAGTGAATGTCATGTTTTATGTAGTAAGCACAGCTCACGCTTTACTTCTTAAAGTTCAAAAAATAATTTACCCATAATTATTGTAAAGTTTTTCCAAAACTTAAAGATAAGAACTGAAACAAAAGAATAATATCTAATAAATAACTCAATTGCGTTCTAGACGTGTTGGGTTAAATATTAAGGAATTACACCCCTGAGGTAATTTAATGTAGGATTAAGTGACGACCAGACTTGGTCATCACTCGAAAGTTGAAAATGCTAATTTAAGGGAAAATTTGAAGCTTGGGTGAGTCTCAGAGAGTTTTTGTGTAAAGTTACCATTTTGCCCCTTGTTAGTACTAATTAAGATTAATTAAGTAATTAAGGAAATATAGACAACATTAGACTCTAATTAAAGATAAATTATTTTTATTTATTAATTTGGAGTCCAAATAATTATTTGAAGTTAATTAAGACCCAAGACTGCTTAGGAAAAGTTTAATCTTATTCTTAATCAATGATGCTTTATAAGACCAAAAAGTAAAAGTAGAGGACAAAAGTACACACTCTCTCTTTCTTTTCCTTAACGTTAGGGACCCGTTAATGTTTGAATTTTGAATTACTCAAGCTTAGCCCAAGTAAACATGCAAGACGAGTCTTTAACATTGCCTTGAAAGCCCTAAACATCTAATTACCAAACCAAACACCTAATTATCAATTCCTAATCATTCCCCTAATCAAAATTATATAAAACCCTAATCCCCACACCCATATAAAACAAAAGTTCCCCCCAAAACACTCTACATGGCTTATGGCCTCCCCCCATTCTCTCTCTCATATGTTGATTTTTTCTAACTCTCTTACACTCACATTCTCTTATTCCCTCCATCAACTTTTTAGGATAAAACTTATGTCTTAAGTTGTGTAAAAAAAAGTCCTCTCATTTTCTCCATCTTAAGCTCTCTTCTTCTTCCTCTTCACCTTTAAGAACCATTGTTGTTACTCCATATCTAAGCTTTTGACCTCAAACAAGCACACCACCACCATAGATCAACCCATAAATACTTAGCCTTTACATTTCCATATATAAGAACACAATAAAAATCCTTCTCCCATTTTATCTCCACTTGGCCGAAATATCCCTCGCTCTAAGAGAGAATTTTTCTTCTCTTTTCTTTACCAAAGATCAACCATTTTCATTTTCAACCAAAAAGTACATTTGGTAGGGATTTTATTCTTAAGCTTTCCTTTCATTTCTACTCTTTTTTTTTTGTTTGGTTATGATCAAGGCTATAGCTTGATGATGAGTGCTCTTGATGATGGTTGTGAGACCATCATGTGTTTGACCTCTAAAACTCAAAGCTTGATCTTTGGTTAAAAATAAAAAAACAAAAAACAAAGAGAAAGAATGCTTGTTGGTTATCAATGGTTATTTTTTTTCAACTTGATGATGAGTCCAAGAGAATGAGGTTCTTAGAACCATGAAGATAAGGGACTCTAAAGCTCACTTTTCTTTTGTTAAGGTTAATGTGGTTGAAAGGTCCACTCTTTAAAGTCTTGAGTTTTTGAGCTCTAATGATATATATAAATGGACTTGCATTCATATTTATCTTTCAAGTTTTGCATTTCTTGTTTATGTTTCAAGCCTTACATAATCATGTTTATATTCCAAGTTGTCACCTTATAATCTTAAAGACTTAAAAATAAATTTGCATTTTCATGTTAATATTTCAAGTCTTGCATTTCATGTTTATATTTCTGGCTGTCACCTTATAATCTTAATGACTTAAAAATAGGCTTGCATCTTATGTTTATATTTCAAGTTTTGCACATCATGTTTATATTTCCAAATTGTCACCTTATATTATTAAAGACTTAAAATAAGCTTGCATGATATATTTATGATTCTAGTCATCCCCTATATCTTTGAAGCTTAAGACTTGCCTTTTTGTCTTAAATAGAAATTTTGATCATGGACACATATATATTTCAGCCAAGTAGGAATATTGGGTTTGAAATTAGTTTTATTTATTTTAAAATTTAAATCTTGTGTCTAGAGTGTACAAAGAAATTTAAAAAAAGTTGGAAACTCAAAAGGAGGAAAAATGTGATTTTTAAGTAAATAAAACTTTATTAATGAAATTTTAAGTTTTGCTACTATTTTACTATTAATATTTAATTTCTCAAAAGGATAAAATGATTTCATGTGTTTTAAATGTCTTAGAATAGCTTTTGGAAAAAAAACTAGTAATTAGAAATGATTAAAAATGTAATTCCTAAACCATTTTGTATTTTCAATTTTGCCACTATTTGGCACTATTCACATGATTAAAAAATAATAATAATTGTTCTAAAAATTATTTTTGGCATCATATGTGCTTAAAAGGATAATTATAAGTGTTAGATTGAATAGTTTTGTAAAATGCAAAAAGTTGTACCTTGTGTAAGCTCTAGAATCCTTTAGAAAGCGTTAAGACAATATGTTTTGAATGACAACAATACTAATTTTTAAAAAATATTTTGAAAAATGACTAATTTCTACCTTGAGTTTCTTGAAATAGAAAACTAGTTATATCATTAGCATAATATGGCTCCTATAGTGAAGATAATTTCACTTTACATTTGCAAATATGACTTATCTTGTTTTAAGAGATGGAAACTAAATGGAAGTTATAATTATATCATGAAATGAGCATACAAATGCCTAACTAGTTGAAGAGAATCAACAGGTACAAGAAACTAAGGCACGGGCCTTCAAAAAGAAGCACTAGACTTCAGAAAGTAGACTAAACTTTGAATATATCTATCCATCCATGAAGTTATGGTGTTCTGCATTCTTCAATTATCATGATTGTAATTAGTTTCACAATAAGGCATTGCACTCCATTAAAAAAGAGGGGAAGCTTTGAAATTCAAATTTGAAGTCAAAATCAGTTATAGACTGGCACGTTATCTTTTCTGCTAACTTGGTCAACCACTCCAACTTCTAGAAAAAAGTATTCAAAAACCTCATTCAGAAAGTAAAAAGTATTTTCTGAAAGTAGTCTCAGAAGCTACTATTTCACAACGGTTTCTGCAATAGCTCTGACACCAGATGAGCTACTCTTATAGATTGCGTTTCCAAGACACAAACGGATTATCAACACATGTCACTTGGACAATAGATCAAGGGCAACGGTCACAAAGGGAGATCATCTATAAATAGAGATGTTGAGCTTTCAAAAGTGACTTCTTGATAATTGCATAACTGCTGATACACTGCAATATTTTCTCCTCATATTTTCTGTGAAGATCATTGCTTCTTGTAATCAATTTCCTTACTTGTAAAAATCTTCTTTCTACATTCCTGAATATTTTATACATTTTTCCAAGGAAGAATCGTTAGAAAGAAGTCATTCAAGTTATCCTAGGCTATTCACTGTATATTTCAAGGAAACTTGAGTGTAGGTTAGTTTGGGTTGCAAACCCAAACACAAACCTTTTATAACCTCGATCCAATAGTGATTGGTGTAAGATAGCTTGGAGATGCTAAGGTAAAACTACTTGCAACGCCACAGTAAGGTGTTTTTGCTAGTCACGGTTTAGCTTGGAAAGGATAGTACAATATTACTCGGGTTAGTTTGAAGAGGCTAGTACAAGACTACTCAGGGTTTAGCTTGGAGAGACTGGTGAATAACTACTTGGTTTGTGACAGTAAGGGTTGTCTACTGGTCACAAGTTAGGGCTTGGGAAAACTACTGTAAAGACTATCCAGTTTTTCTTTCTCGGGTCGAGAAACATATTAGTGAAACTCAACAGTGGTTGAGTACTGGATGTAGGCATGTTGGCCAAACTAGTATAAAAATATTTGTTCAGTATCTTCTTCTCCTTTGTCCTTTTACTTTCATTGTCAGTTTTATTATTTAATATCTACTTAAACTTTATTTTTTAGCTTACTGTTGCTGATGTTGTATGTCAAAAAGTTACTTTCTGAAACATCTAACTTTATTTCCACTGCACTTCAAGTTCAAGGCTTGATAGTATTTTGTTCAAAGTTTCAATTGCTAAAAAGTCAAGAGAAGTGAAACCCGATTCAACCCCCTTTCTTGTGTGTTTTTCTACCTACACCTTGTAATTCTCAAAATATGAATTTTGGCCAAATGAGTTTAATTAGAGCTAATAATGATTTTGAATGTGTCCATGTATTCAAAATACCATTTATGATGTTAAGAATGATTTTTCGAAGTGTTGACACTTAAAAAGTGTCAAAAAGTGAAACTTTGCACTTTGATCCCTAAAATCTAACAAAATTTGCTCAATGACCCAAAATGGTTTTTATGATGAAATTAAATGATTTCTAAGTGGTATGGGTCCCTTAAAAGTGTAAATTAATTTTGAGAATCGCTAGGTTGATAAAATGTGTTGAAAAGAAAAATTTACACTTTAACCCATAAACTTTTAGAAATTGCAGTTTAATAACTTGATATTAATATGAATGATATGTTATAAGGGCTATGTTCGTATGAATTGCTTGGAAATTTTATGACTTGAAGTGATTATGCAAAATTATGAATTGATGTCTATGAATGTTTGATTCTTGAATTATGCAAGTGATGATTAATATGAATGATATGTTATAAGGGCTATGTTCGTATGAATTGCTTGGAAATTTTATGACTTGAAGTGATTATGCAAAATTATGAATTGATATCTATGAATGTTTGATTCTTGAATTATGCAAGTGATGATTATTGTCTATATTGTACATATATCCTGTTGAGCTATATTGTACATATATCCTATTGAGCATAGCATATGCATTAGTTGAGTCTGATCCTTGATTTATGGCATATTGGGTAGGAGCATGTGTACCTTTCAATGAGATGTTTGTGATAACATGCTTGCGGATATATGTGAAATGAGATGCATGTTTATGTGATTAGTGATATGATGATTTATGGCATGTTGTGATTAGGAATAATTAAATGAGATGCATGCTTGATATGTTATATGACCAGAAGCAAATTTGGGGAAACTTCATTCCCAGCCGTTATGCTATCAAATTTCTGCCAAATTTGTGGACTAAGGAAAAATTATGAAATTATGAGCATGAAATGTTGAATGATAAATTATGATGATAGCCATGATTATATGTTTATGTTTGCATATCTAAATGACATGCTAGGATTAAATGTGACATAAAACACATGGAAATTATTCTTCAGACTGTAAGAATTAATAGTTATGGGAGGCGATCCTTTAGACTCCAAGAATTAATAGTTATGAGAGGTGATCATATGGCCCTTATCCTACACTCTAGGAGTCAGGAATTAGCTTATTGAGAGGATAAGTGCAGACTAGTGACAACTAGTTAGGTATGAGCTCATAACCTAAAACTCTCAAGCGATAGAGTATTATGGTGGCCCCATGGAAGAGGACAAGAAAGTTAAGTCACCTAAAAAAGTAAAGAGGAAATATTATGTTATGATGATTTATGTTCCTTATGCTATGCTAATCCATTATGATTCTTGTGATATGTTGCATAAGGCATTGACATGCATTCATAATGAGCTATGATACATTCATGACATTAAAAATCATGCTAAAACATACGAACCTTGGCTAATGGCTTTTAAACTTAAAATAAATGAATCTCGTTATGTCCACTATTTTCATAATGAAACCCTAGATTCCTAAGGATGAAGATGATGACATATGTTTAGAGGCGAAGGCCTTACTGAGATTTTTATTTAAGTTTCTCATTCCCTCACTTTTCCTTTTCCCATCTCGTCTTCAGATGTTCATGACGACATTCATTATTTACGTTAATCCCCCTACATGGGAGATGTACTACAACTCGTGCAATCGGTCATATCATTTTGTAGGTCGTTGTGCTGTTCGTTTGTTTGTCTTCTTGGACTATCCTTTCGTGCACCTTGTCACTAGTTTTTGGCTTTCCACGACCACCTCCTTTGTTGACGACTTTGCTTTTGAGCATGCAAGCCCACGCATAGAGATGTCTCCCTATACTCGCCCTGCTGCATCTGCCGTGAAGGACTTTCCAATGTATGTGCCCCAGTCATCGCCTTGCCCCTCTTTGCCTTGGTTAGACCCTAATGAGGACTCACCTACCCAGCACTCCTATAGTGATTCTGCACCTACGGTTCCCATGGAGGTTATGAGTGGTAACGATGGGGAGGCTACGGTCACTCAACCACTGAGAGGAGTTTAGAAAGTTTGTAAAGGAGCTACACATCCTCATCGAGGTGCCCACGTCCTACCTGCTGGCCTTCTTGCTACACTGGATGACCTTGCTCGAGCGATCGGTTACCTTTTTCCTTCCCGGGAGTAATATTCTTAGGAGCTAGCGGTCGCTCCCATGGAGCGCATGTGCATATCTATGGAGAGGATAACCCTTTTTTTGTTAGTATGCTAAGGGTTATATACTCTAGGTGCATCCCAATAGGAGTAGTGGGAAGGGAGGTTTTTACTGGATTGATTATTAGTTTTTAACCTTATACTGTTTATGTTTTCTATCAGATGACTGTATTTAGCCCAACCTCTGTTAGTGGGCATGATACTATTTAGTGTGTTTATTTTGGTGTATGATGTGGAATGGTTAGTACTTATGATTCATATTGTATGAGACGAATGACGAGTTTTATTAGTGCGATCGGCTCACATTTTGTTTTAAAAGTTCAAAAAAAATAAATACTCATATGTTTGCTAAAGTATTTCCAAGAGTTAATGTTAAGAATTGAAGCAAAAAGTAATATCTAATAATTAACTTAAATGCGTTCTAGACGTGTTTGGTTAAATATTATGGTGTTACATTCTGCATGAACCAGGGTAAGGGTTTAATATAGTTATCTACACTATTTATTTGTCAACACATAATACAATTATATTGTTTCACTATTTTATTACAACAAATTATTTATGTTTAAATTTTGCGACACGAGGGAAAAAGCGGGTTATTTCTCAAGAATAGGCTCATATTTAATATCATATATACACCTCTAAGACTAAATATAATTAACAACCAATGACTACTCATTATAAGATTATGACTTAAGCATAACTTTATGATAGGAACGGTATTACATCTTGATTCTTCATATCTTCTTTCAATCTCTTTAGATTAAGAATGTAGCTTTTGATCAGCCATGATGCACCTTTTTTAACTCTAAGCAAATCTACTTCTTTGGCTGAAAAAAAAAAAAAAGGAACAAGTTCCCTTCTTATTCCAAGACTTTGAAGCCTTTAGGATGGCTCCGAATAGCAACTTAATGCTGCCTCCAATCTCTTGATTAAATTAATTTGTAAATTATTTTTTATTTTTATTCACATATAAAAATTGATTCTTATATTTAGAATATATTAAACAGTGTTTGTAATAATTAAGATAATAATTAATTTAACTGTTTATATTTAAATTTAAATTTTAAAATTAAATAAATTCTTATTCTATTCTAAGTTGGTAGGATTTTAAAAATAAAACAATCAAAACAAATCTTATAACATTTGACAAATGAAATAACTTCTTTTTTAAAAACAACTGCATACATAAAATCAATTTCTATTTTTTTTCAATTCTAAATGCTACTTAAATGATAAAAAAAAGGCAATCAATGGAAAATATAACAAATCATCGTAACTTCATCATTCTTGCAAGTTTCATCATCTCAATTTCAGTCCAAAAAACAAAGGGAAAAAGAAAAAAAAAAAGCGAACAACTTTTTCTTTTCAGAGAAAAGGGGCACATCTCTGGAAACATCCTGACCCTTCATCCTCGTCTGTCTCGCTCTTCGCACACGCGGTGCTTATTCAAAGGTAAACCCTTGCTCGTAGAAGTCTCTAGAACCTCGCCCCAACTTAACCCCACTCTACAACATCATTTAAAAACCCTCAATTCGGCACTTGTCAGTTGTCACATTCACTCCCTGTTGTGCACTTCTCTGAAGTCCCCTCTTTGTTGTTGTTGTTGGCTCACGAAGGAAGCGTGATGGAAGAAGACTTTGACATGCCCCAAGCGGACGAGATGAACGAGGACTTCGATCTCCCCGACGACAACTCCGTCCTTAAGGAAGGTGAGGAGAAGGAGATCGGCAAGCAAGGCCTCAAGAAGAAACTCCTCAAGGAAGGCCAAGGCTGGGATACCCCCGAAGTTGGCGATGAAGTTGAAGGTGCCTCTCATTTATCGCTCTCTTATTTTACTTTTTCCCTTTTCTTTATTTCAGCTTTTGTTTATTTGTTTGCTTGTTTATCTTATGTATCTTCCTGATTCTTAGTTCACTACACGGGAACGCTGCTTGATGGGACTAAGTTCGATTCGAGCCGCGACAGGGATAGTCCCTTCAGGTTCACGCTTGGACAAGGTGAGTGATGCCCTCTCTATTTATTTATTTCAAGATTTTGGGTGTTTTCATTATAAAACTAGAAATTGGTGCAATGACCCGTTCTGATTTGATAGTGTGATTGTAAAATGCAGTAATGGGAATTTGAACTAAACTTTTTTATATATGTGCTTTCATTCATATTTACTGAATTCTGTGAAAAGCCATATGGCAAGCTTCGTACAACTTCAATCGAGGTTCTGGTGTTTGATTGATATGCATATCAATGTTGAAACAGATTGTATGCGGTAATTGAAAGAAACGTTGTGCAGCGGCAGTGGCCTTATTTGTATTCTTTTTTAATATAATTGTAAGTGAGATCTTGTTCGTGTAGGGCAAGTAATCAAAGGATGGGATGAAGGTATCAAGACCATGAAGAAAGGCGAAAATGCTATTTTCACCATCCCACCTGAGCTAGCTTATGGTGAATCCGGTTCACCTCCGACAATTCCTCCTAATGCGACTCTACAGTTTGATGTCGAGCTTCTGTCTTGGAGTAGTGTGAAGGACATCTGTAAGGATGGTGGTATATTTAAGAAGATACTTACTGAGGGGGATAAATGGGAGAACCCCAAGGATCCTGATGAAGTATTAGGTAAATATAGGCACGTTTATCATTTAATTCAGTTTATTTGATGCCTGAATAAATTATCTCGGTCTTAACCATATAATGTACTGGTTGGTAATGCAGTCAAGTATGAAGTTCGTCTGGAAGATGGAAAGCTTGTAGCCAAGTCTGATGGAGTGGAGTTCACTGTCAGGGAGGGTCAGTGACTTTAAATTTTGTTTTGTGGTTGTATATTATTTCCTTTTGTGGTATATCTGACTGACTGAAATTTTTTTTTTTATTGATCATAGGTCATTACTGTCCTGCATTTTCAAAGGCTGTTAAAACCATGAAGAAGGGAGAGAAGGTAATTTTGGCAGTGAAGCCACAATGTAAGTTGTCTACAGAACACTTTGTTGATGTGATTATCTTTTCATTTTAAAAAGAGTTTGCCTCCTTACGAGGTAAAAAAAAAAAAAGAATATGACTATTCTTGATTTTTTTTTCTATTATTATTATTATAATTATTTTCAATTCGAAGTTTTATCCATTTCTTTATTGGGCTATAGATGGATTTGGTGAGAAGGGGAAGCCAGCGGATGGTGCTGAAGGAGCTGTTCCACCAAATGCAACGTTGCAGATTACTCTTGAATTAGTCTCTTGGAAGACTGTATCAGAAGTAACTGATGACAAGAAGATCATGAAGAAGATCCTCAAGGAAGGGGAAGGATTTGAGCGTCCAAATGAGGGGGCTGTAGTGAAAGGTGATTATCAGTTAGTGTGGGTGATGACTGTTGCTTTGTTTATGTAGCTAGAACATCCTTTCTGATAATTTCTTCCTTTTTCACATCCTGCCAGTGAAACTAATTGGTAAGCTGCAAGATGGCACTGTCTTTGTGAAAAAGGGCCATGATGAAGAAGAGAATCTGTTTGAATTCAAAACAGATGAGGGTAATTTGAAATTTCCCAGTGCTTTGCCTCTCCAAGAATATATTTTTAGGCTTCAAATGATGTGATGTTTGATGTGTTGAAACAGAGCAAGTCATTGATGGGCTTGATAGAGCTGTGATGACGATGAAAAAGGGTGAGGTAGCATTATTGACTATTGCGCCTGAGTATGCTTTTGGTTCATCGGAATCTCAGCAGGAGTTGGTTATGGTTCCTCCTAACTCAACTGTGGAGTATGAGGTGGAGCTTGTTTCATTTGAGAAGGTAAGTCAACAGAGTATTGGATTGTCATTGTGCATTGATTATTTGGTCAGCCTTAATGGACAGCCATTTACAAGGGGCTGGCATAAACTGGACAGAAAGCAAGATAACTTTGTGTTTTACCCGAAAATTTGTATTGGCATGCCCATTTCTGCACCTGCAAGCTGTACCTAACTGAACTATCTTCATATTCAATTTGAGCACCAATAGTTCATATCCGCACCTTCGATTAAGTTCTATCCAGTCACTACAGTCCTGTTGCTTGTTATGTCTAACTCAACCATCTTCATGTCTGTCTGCATTAGGCATTAAAGGTGCTTGCATGCTTTCCATCCTTTGTCCTCTTTCTGGATTAGTTAGGAAAATGTCATTATAATGAAACTTGCTGTTTTTGGCATACTTGTTATACAAACAATGATCTTCAACTTACTTTTTATATGCATTTGTTAATTTTTATATATTGGATATTGTATGTTATGAGTTTTATGTATGTGTGTCATGGAACAGATTAATAGTCCTATTCTTCTTTCAGGAGAAGGAGTCCTGGGATCTTAACACCCAAGAGAAAATTGAAGCTGCTGGTAAGAAGAAAGAAGAAGGAAATGTGTTATTTAAATCTGGTAAATATGCTAGAGCCTCCAAAAGATATGACAAGGTAATAAAAGTCAAGTTACACATTTAACCACACTGGTAGATGTTAATGCATCATTTGAGGACTGACGTATTTTTTTTATTGGATCTTGACTGCAGGCTGTGAAGTATATAGAGTATGATTCCTCCTTCAGTGCAGAGGAGAAAAAACAGGCCAAGAGCTTGAAGGTTGCCTGCAATCTGAACAATGCTGCTTGCAAATTGAAGTTGAAAGACTACAAAGAAGCAGAGAGATTGTGTACCAAGGTTCGGTTGCAGTCTCACATCTGTTAAGAATCATGTCTTCTACATAACAATAAATGAATAATTGATATTATTATTTCTATGTGAATTGTTAGGTGTTGGGCCTTGAGAGTAACAATGTGAAGGCTCTTTACAGAAGGGCCCAGGCATATATGGAGTTGGCTGATTTGGATTTGGCTGAATTTGACATTAAGAAAGCTCTTGAGATTGACCCTGACAACAGGTGTGTACTCTGAATGGACTGCTGGTTTGAACCTTTATGGGTTGGTTAATATTTGAGCATAGTTCAAATGTTATTTACGGAAATAAGTTATAGTTCTGTAAATTCTGTGCTGATAGTAGGCTGTAGGATTTTTGTGGTATGTTGTGATATGATTGTTTTCGGTCTGTCAACCAGGGATGTCAAGCTGGAGTACAAGACATTGAAGGAAAAGGTGAAGGAGTTCAATAGAAAGGAAGCGAGATTTTATGGGAATATGTTCAACAAGATGACAAAGCTTGGTTCTTGATTTAAATGTGAGTACCAATATGTCATCATTGTCGGGATTAATCGTAATTTGGTTAACTTCTACGCTACTGATGTGGTTAGGGGTGGTAGAGTTAGATATTAATATTTTTGTGCCATGTGCTTATGTGCTTTTTTATGTACAATGCAGAAACCAGCTACCGACGGTTGCGAAACCTGCCTTATTGACAGCAAGTCTTTATTTGCGACGATTAGGAGTTGAGGTTCAGCTTTTCTGGGGTTTGATCTTCGATGTATCATTGTGGACTTCTATCTATGATGACGGATATAAATCATTTGACATTTATATTTGATATTGAATTTTAATTGACTTGATGAAATGGTCTTCCATTAACCTGTATGATTTGAAATTAGTATTGGTTGGAGTGCACCATTATCCGTTAACTTAGCTCATTTGGAAGAATGGGAAAAAAAAAAAAAGGTGATTGGTTTTTTTCCCCTTTTTCGGAGACTAACGTGGGCTCTTTGAACGTTTCGCTCGAACGTGATTTTTGCTGTTTTTGTTGTTTTTGTTAACCTTCACGGTTTCGGTACTCTTTCCAGATTTTAATCACTTAGTTAATGTGATAGGTGGCTAATCTTGGGCAATAGGGCGTCGATATTTTGAAAATTTTAAATTCTATAGGTATGTTTTAACTATTAATGGAACGGATTAGAAGAGGGGATTGGATTCTGGATAGGGTTAAAAAAAAGAGGAGGGAGTAAAGTTTTGTATCTGTCTCGATGTTCAACGATTGAAAAGAGAGGTTGTTACTAGTGATGAATTTCTTTTTTTTATTTTTCTTTGTATTATTAAATTTCCAAACCAAAGAAACTTAATTTTTTTCATCAATTTTCTCCCTTTCCTTCTGTTATATGTCCCTTGATTGGGGATTAGATCCTTGCAAAGTGTACATAAGAGGGTTAAGCGTAAATCATCACCTTCAATTTATTTTTTTCATGTGTATTTTTTAGCTGTTCAAAAATTAAAGATGAAGGATAGGGATCTACACTTAACACATGTATATTTTGCACATAAGAGGATCATTACACCGCTCGAACACCCCCTAGGAAGGATGGCAAGGCCATGTCATGTTCACAAGGTTGTGAATTTTGTGAAGACTATCCATGATATTAACTTAGTTCCTAAAAAATTATTTTATATCAATTTTGTCTTGGAAGAAAACACATGGCATCAATTAAAATATTAGAAGATTTTTATTTTTATATTAGTTTGAGTTCTTAAAAAATGTATGCGATGTCTCTTTTAATTTCTTAGTTGTTGTGACATCAAGTTTATTAGTTTATAGACAAATAATTATTGTACTCTGTAACACCCCTTTATTTGTAGTGTTTTTACTTTGGTCGTAACACAGTATAAATTATGCTTTAATCGATTCATCGCTATTCTATTCCCATACTAATTAAAAGATATATCTTGTTGAAACCAAAGTAACATGAAATAACAGTGCTATGTGATGCATAATTAAAAATTTTGGAGAGCATGAGAATGACTTTGCGAGGCCTTCACATATACAGCTAGACATTCATGCTATACTAGTGCTCATATAAGTAGCATAAAATATGCATAGTTATCCATTAGTCATACTATCAGTCTAAAGAGTCCGTGTAGAAAGCGCCTAAAATACATGAAAATATAAACGTAAGCCTGCTCTAAACTAAAACCCATGAAAAAAAAAGTAAGGGTCCTAGCAAAGTCAAGAATGTTGGCTAGCAGGTGTCTATGTCTGAGTCTAAATCCTATCCTGGTGTAGTTAGCTAGCAGTTCCTGAGTGTCATGGTACCTATTGTTGGCTCCATAACCCTTCAGAAAGCTTAAGTGTCAAATATTTTGAGTGATAATATAACCAATTTCAAGAAAATATTTTGAACAAGGACTAATATTTTCCTTGAGTTTCTTGAAGTAAAAAAATAGGATCTATCACGTTAGTATATACGGTTCTTAAAACGAAAATATTTTGACATGACATATGCAAACATATGTAATCTCATTGGAAAATATTGGGATTTAATGTAAGTGAAAAATATAATGAACATTTTATATGCTTAACAGATTGAAGAAAATTCTTAGGAACAAGAAACTAAGGTTCTGATCTTTAGAAAGTAGCAAGTGATTTTAGAAAGTGCAATTCAAGTAAAGATTTCAATTCGACTCTGAAGCAAGTGTGTACTATCATCTTTAATTATCATGGTCGTAATCATATAATCATCAACAAGCTTTGATTGAAGACTACGAGATTAAAGAAAAGTCAAGAAATTGTTACCGCACTTTAGAAAGCACGTTTCATAGTGAAACGGTGCACTTTGAAGGAAAAGGAGGGAACTTTTGAAATTCAAATTTAAAGTTAAACTTAGTCAAGGATTGATGTGACATCTTTTCTGTTAACTTGGTCAACTACTCCAGCTTTTAGAAGGAAAACTCAAAAACCTCGTTTAGAAAGTAAAAAGTAGATTTTGACGGTGATCTCAAAAATCTCTATCTCACAACGGCTTCTGTAACTGCTCTAACAATGCTGAGCTATTCCTCCAGATTGCATTTTCAAGACATAAAAAGATCACCACATGTCACTTGGAAATCAGATCAAGGGCAACAGTCATAAATGCATATCAAGTATAAAAAGGAGATGTTGTGCTTATATATAAAAAAAAGACTTTTTGCTCATTAAGGTGTTGAAATGCTGAAGAAATTTCCCTTTATCCCTAATAAAATTTATTATGGTTTGTAATCAATTTCTTCCCTGTAAAAATGTTCTTTCTATGTTCTCAGTAGATTATATGTTCTTCCAAAGAAGAATAGTTAGAAATTATTCAAGTTTTCCAAATATGTTGTTGTTCATCTTATGAAAATTTGAGTGTTGGTTAGTTTGAGTATTGAAACCCAAACACAAACCTTTGTGACCCCAATCTCATAGTGATCGTTGTGAGTTAGCTTGAAGATGCTAAGCAAAGACTACTTGTAATGCGACATTAGAGTGAGCTACTGGTCATGGTGTTAGCTTGGAGAGACTGGTTAAAGACTACTCAAGTGTGATAGTAGAGTGAGCTACTAGTCACTGGTAAAAGCTTAGGAAGGCTACTGTAAATACTACCCAGCTTTCTCGAGTTGAGAAAGGTTTTAGTGAAACTAAACAGTGGTTGAAAACTGGACGTAGGTAGGTTGGCTGAACCACTATAAAAACTCTTGTACAGTATCTTCTTCTCCCTTGACTCTCTTTTATTTTCTTCTTCGTGCTGTTTACATTGTGTTTTCTGGAAAACTCTTTAAACACTTTTTTTTACATCTGTTATAGTTCAGAAAGTTACTTTTGATATACACTAACGTTGTTTTTGTTGCACTTCAAGTTTAGCACTTGATAGTAATTGTCCAAGTTTTTCAAAAAAAAGAAAAAGGAAAGAAAATGTGAAGCATGATTTAAACCCCCTTCTTGGGCACTTTTCTACCTACAATTGGCCTAAGAGCTCAGGCCTCTAAGGGGTTGAACATTCTAACTACTGTAGAAGACAAAGATCACAAGAAAAATGGCACAAAACATTCACATAGCATAAGGACGCTCCATAAATAGACTGCCAATCTTTGATGGTGGAGACTACGCTCGGAGAGACAGAATGGAGTTGTTCATTAAATACACACAGTCTTGACCTGTGGGAGATCACACAGGAAAGATTATGTTCCAATGGAAAAAGTTTCTGGAACTGATGATGCACCTTCAACCTCTAGAGAAGTCTCCGTGAGTAAGTGGACAGAGCAACATGAAGCCAAAGTTCAGTTGAACTCCAAAGCTAAGCATCTACTTAAGTGTACACTAAGCAAAGCTAAATACGATAAAATCATTGCTTGTTTAACACCCTAATAATTCAACCTAATACGCCTAGGATGTATTCAAGTTAATTATTAGTTATTACTATTTTGTTCCAGTTCTTGTATTTACATTTGAAAAATACTTAGTGAAAATATGGGTAAAATTTTTCTTTGAACTTAAAGATAAAAACTTGAGCCTCGCATATAATAATAAATGCCGTCGTCCCACTCCACATGCAATTGAATAATAAACATGTCATATACAAACACTAAGTGCAAGGATCATAATAACAAGAACATGAATAACAACTACGGAGTCATATAATATCCAGGTCATCACACCACGTAGATAAACATCATACATAATATCCTTCCCACCAGTAATGGTTGGGGGTAATATAGTGATCCAGAGACGGTAAATAAAATACATAAAGTAAGTGGAAAACAACTAATTAGAGACTCTTTCCTCTCCTAAGCCTACCGAGGTACGCCTATGTAAGATAACCTCAAAATATAGAAGCAAAAGAAGGCTATCCATCGCGTATGCTCGAGCACTCCCACGAGGTCCATCATTAGCTATTACGGATGTCCCTACTGAAGGGGAGGGATGTAACCAATGAAATGCACTAGCTCCTCGGGCATGCTGGTCGGACGAGCATGGGCTCCTTAACGGGGGTGAGTAACTCCTCTTACTGGGCCTCTGACTGTGGCCTCTCCATCGTAGTATCCGATCTCCATGGGAATGGTCGGAGTAGAACCTCTAGAAGAGTGCTGGGATGGTGACTCCTCTAAGGGGTCTGTCTCGGGCTCTGTCGAGCAGGGTGCTAAACAGGAACGTACTCTGGGTAAGCTCGAACAAATGAAGTAAAGGTATGGGCACGACTAATCTGCTCTCCGCGTGCGCGAGCATGCTCAAAAATCATATCCTCGGCAAACGGAGCAGCGGGAGAAAATCCGAAGCTGGCAACGAGGTGTGAGAATGGGCACTCCATGAACACAAAAAGGCGAACTGAACATTGACCCACAAAATGGTAGGACTGATGCATAGAGTCAAAGTGAAACTCCCAGGTGGGAGCGTCAACATAAATCACGAACGTCGCCATCAGCCTCTGAAGATGAGATGGAGAAAAGAAAGAAAGAGGCGATGAGAAACTTAAACAAGAATCTCAGTAGGGTATTCTCCTCCTAATATATGTCATCATCTACATCCTCAGGAACCTTGGGTTTCATTATGAAAATGGTGAGCATGTATACATAGTTCATTTATTACGTTCTAAATACCATTATCCAAGGTTCTTTTCTATTAGTTATAAGTCTTGACGTCATGGATGCATCATACTAAATCATGAATGTATGATAATACCATGTGCAATACAATACGAGAGTAATACTAAATGAATGCAGCATGACATACATGATCATTTCACATGAAATCTTTCCTTACTCATTTCCTTAGGGGACTTAAAGTTGTTATTCTTTTCTTCTATGGGCCCACCCTAATACTTTTCTCTTTCGAGAGTTCTAGGTTGTGAGCTCATACTTAATTAGTCGTCACTAGTCTATACTTATCATATGATAAGTAATTCCTTGACTCCAAGAGTATGAGATAGGGGGCATAGGAACACCTTTCATAACCATTAATTCTTGGAGTCCAAATGGTCCTTTTTGGATCACCTCTCATAACCATTAATTCCTGGAGTCTAGAAGATCATTTCCATGTGTTTTATGTCACCTTTTATCTTACAAATTAATTAGAGAGGCATGCATGGGTATAACATTTTTAAATATCATCATGACTTATCACATAGCATTTCATACACATAAATCTCATGAATTTTTCTAAGTTAAAAATTTGGCAGAAATCCAATAGTATAACGGTTGAAAACGGAGTTTCCTCCAAATTTGCTACCTATCAACAAACACATCAATCATGTATCTCAACAGCTCAATCATAATCATAGCATGCCATAATAAATCACATAATCATCTCTTACTTTCATACATCCATCAGCACATATCATCATCATTTCTACTGAAAGATAAACATGCTCCTACTGAGTATGCCAGAATCAAGGACCGGGCTCAACTAGTGTACATGCTATGCTCATCAACATAATATATACACTCATATGCAAGGTATTAAAGATCATCATCGGATACTTGTTATGGAAGCATTCCCAAATTATTGTAATCGCGCCATAGTCCTACACGGGTTAAAACCATGATCCGACTTGACTTAATTACCGAAGTTATTCCTTTAAGCATCTAAGGGACCCACCTCAAGGATTTCTACTAACTTTAAACCTTATAAAAATTTTCAAATATTGCTGGACAGTTTGGGCAGTGTTTTAAAATAAACCGTTTCGGGGTTCTAGAAATCGAATTTTTAATCCTTTTTAATTATCGATTTTTTATAAAATGCTAAAATTAATTCTTACCACTACTAATGGAATTTTTCACACTTGAATTCAGTTTCAAATAGACTTTTCACCAAAATAATGTTACCAAAGAAGTAGTTATAAAATCTCAAAATCATTTTTTTCGGTTCTTTCTAGTTTCTAGTTTTCCTCAAAATAAAATAATTAATTCTCGCACCAACTACTAGTGATTTATACACATTTAAATCATTTTAAAAAACATTTTATAGAAATTGAATTAGTAAGGCAATAGCAAAATTTCATTTCCTAGGAATGTCCAAAAATTGTATCTTTTACCAGTTCTTGTTACTAGTTTATCCTAGGATGCCAAAAATAATTTTTACCACATTTTATACCAACTTTTACACTACCTTACCCTTCCAAACAGTACCAAACAGAAAGGAAAATGCCAAGACAATGGCCGAAAAGTTTGAGTTCTAGAGGCACATAAAATTACATTTTTACTACTTGCTAGTTGCTAGTTTTTCTTGGAATTAACTTAAGACTTAGGAAACACCTTGAAAACTAATTTATTCCTTTGAAAGTATAAAGAACATCCCTTAGGGCAGTAGCAAAAATAAAAGTTTCATTAAACAAATTTTGTCCATAAAAATTATATTTTTAGCATCCTTAGATGTTCTAACTCTTGTAAAAATTACAAGCCACAAGTTTGAACTTTAAAACAAAACAAAAATTCATTTTTAAGCCCAACATAAGGTGATGGCCGAATTTACTAGCAAGGAAAATAGCCATGAGCAAAATTTCCATTTAAGATATAAGGGCAAGTCTTTGAGCTCTAGAAATTTAGGTGATGGTAAAATCATAAACATGCTATGCAACCTCATTCTTAATCTTTATTATTAGAGAGTGATGGCTTGGAAATATGAATATGATATGCAAGACTTGAAAATAAATATGAGATGCAAGTTTATTTTAACTCTTTAAGATTAGGTGATAACTTGAAAAATAAATATGAAATGCAAGACTTGAATTTAAACATGAAAATGCAAGTCCATTTATTTAATCTTCAAGATTTATGGTGATGACTTAAAAATAAACATGATATGCAAGATATTGAAACTTAAACATGAAGTGCAAAGGCTTGAAATATAAACATGAATGCAAGTTTATTTTTACATCTTACTAGAGCTCATTTAAGACTTTAAAGAATACAACTCTCAACCCCAATCAATCTTAAACAAAATATAATGAACTTTAGAATCTCAAATCATTATGGTTCTAAGAACCTCACTCTTTAGACTTATTATTAAGCTCAAAAGAAAACCATCCAAGAAACTAACAAGCATTTAGTCTTTATATTTCCTTGAGATGAAAACCGAACCCTAAGCTCTAGAGGTCCAAGACATGATGGTTTCACAACCACCATTCAAGATCCATCATCATCAAGCCATGGTTCTAAACTTTTACCAACAACTAAACCAAAAATCTAAAAGGAAAACGGATGTCAAAACTGAAATGAAAAGAAACTAAGGAACCAAGCCTTTGGCTTTACAGGCCATAAACATGGTGATGTCAAAACCACCATCAAGGGATCTCATTATCAAGCCATGGTTCCAACACTTTATTTACAACCAAAACAAAAAACATAAGAAAAAAGGAGGATCAAACCCGAAAACATAGAGCAAGAAAGGAAGATTCAAACCAAAAAATAAAGAAAAGAAAACAAGAAGAACTTGTTCATTCATCCAACATTAAATTTGAAAATGAAGCAAAGAAAAGTAAAGGAACTTAAAACAAAACCCTACCAAAGATGTTGTCTTGATGGAAAGAAGAAAACTTGATCTTTGTGAGTTGGAATGAGAAGACCAAAATCTTCTCTTGAGGGGGGGGGGGTGTGGCTTTGGCCAAGAGGAGAAAAAAGGAAGGAATGTTTTTTTTTTTTGGTGGGGTTAAGCTTAGGGGTGGAAAGGTTGTGTATTTAGGAGGTGGTTTGAGGTGGTGGTGTGGTGGTTCAAGGTTGTTTGTGGTGGTGGAAGAAGTTTTTTGAGGTTGGAAGAGTAGAAAGAAAGCTTTGAATTTGAGAGAGTTTATGACCATTTTTTTGACACCAAAGGCTTGCCAAAAAAATGAATGGTAAATAATGGGATTTTGGGGTTGTAAAAGAATTAAATATGGTGGCATTTTTTTTGGGGGGGGGGGGGGGTGAGGCCGTGGCCTTATGGCTATAATGGGGGGAAAACTATTTTCATTTCAAGTGAGCTAGGAGGTGTATTAGAGGAAAGTTTGGTTAAACACAAGTTTATGAACTATTAATTAAGTGTTTGAGTTAGTAATAAAGTGTTTAGCAATTTCAAGACATGATTATAGTGTCGTCATACTTACTTAGTTTGAATTAACCTTGTTTAGTTTGAAATTCAAACTCCAACATGTTTCCTAATTTTAAGGAACATGAGAGAGAAATCAATATTTGGGCATGACATGACATAATGTCTTAGATGCTTTTTGACAAAGAATACAATTTGAAATTCCTTAAGTACTTTTAGGCCCTAATTAACCGTAGTTAATTATTTTGACTCAAGATTAATAATTAAAATTAAATTAACATTAATTAGAGCCTATGATTTTTTAGGCTTCCTTAATCATTTAATTAAGCTAATTATGCACTAATCTAGGGGTAGAATGGTCATTTTACATCAAAACTCCCCGGGACCACCCGGACCCATCTAGATATCATGCATCACATAAAACCAACATTTTAAACTCCTGGGAAATCTTTTCGAGCTCAGTCGGCACTTAGTCTCGTGTAAAAATGCCGTAAGGGCATTTTAGTCATTTCGTGTTGAAAGTTCAAAGAGTGAGATTTTCACTTATGTTATTATTTCTAATGCATCTAATCCCCTTCAAACATTAAACTAACCCCTTGAGGATGGCTCGGGTTGGTCGTCCTTGAATTCCGGGCAAAAATGACCTCAAGGGCATTTTGGTCATTTTTACATAGAAAAATCGCGGATCGCGATTTTTACACTGATTGCTATCTAATCCCCCTGTAACCTACTCCTAATATTAGAATATCCTTTTGAGGGTGGCCAGGGTTGGCCGGCCTTGATTTTCACACAAAAATGACCTAGGGGTATTTTGGTCATTTTTGCTAAGTAAAGAAAACGGGGCGTTACAACTTGTGACAGGGTAAAGGAGATTTGGGACAGATTACATATGCTGTATAAAGGCATTGATCAAGTCAAAGAGACAAAGATCAATATGCTGGTCCATCAATACGAGATGTTTAAAATCACAAATCAAGAAAGTATTGATGATATGACACAAGGTTTATGCACATCGTAAACAAACTAAAGGGATTAGACAAAGGTATTCTAACTCTGAAATGGTTAGAAAAGTCCTAAGAAGTCTCCATCCTAAATGACTGCCCAAGGTCACAGCCATTATAGAAGCTAAAGACCTTAAAACTCTTGACTTGGACGCACTCATTGGGTCTCTCAAAACCCATGAGGTTGTGCTATCCGAAGTTCACGATGAATCCATTAAGAAGAGCAAGTCCATGGCCCTGAAGTCATCCGCTACAAAAAATGGTAAATTACGGTGGTTTTTTACCACCATTTTTTTGCCATAAAGGCGGTTCTCAAAACTGCCGTAATTACCAATGTCATTCGTTAATTACGTCGGTTTCTTTTAAACCACCAAAATTCACATTTTAAACCACCACAATTCACATATGCCAATTACGATGGTTTGAAACCGCCATATTGTTTAGTTAAATTAAAAAGTAAATTGTTATTTATGGCGGTTAAGAACCGCTGCAAGTTTCAACAAAATTATAAAAAAAATTAATTTGCAGTGAATATTTTTTTTTAAAAAAAAAACTAATGATGGCAGTTTGAAACTGCCATAATTTGCATTCCAATTGATAAAAAAAAAAAATTATTCCTTTATTTTAATATAATCCCACAAACCAGCAAATAACAAACATATCAAACTTTTCCTTACGTATAGCAATGGGAACATAAATTGGATAGTGCCAGCAACTAAAAAGAACTGAGCCTTGTATCTAAAAAATCGTACAGGAGCATGATAAGTCAAAGGTCTTCATCCGGATTTAACAGTAAAAACACATGTCATGTATTCTAAAATCCAAAACCAGCAAAAAAGAATAAAACAAAGAATGTCATTGACAAAAACACACACATGGAGACACACCAAGTCATCATCAGCAAGTAAGAAGGAATACTTGCCTTTACATTTGAAATTTGGATAAATAGGCTTCCTAATTTCATAAGTAGATACATGTCAAATCTTCTTATTTCCAACCGTCAATTTTTTTTCTTTAATTCTTTAATAGAATAGGAATTCTAAGCAAGAAATGATTCCATGGCTTAGTAGGTGATATCAAATTAATCAAGTATACCAGAAAATTATGAAGATAGTCGACCAAGTACTCTTTACTGTAAAGTGCTAAGGACAATAAATAATCTGGTCAGCATTGTCAATGAATTGAACATGCAAGTGTCATAGAGAATTTTTGTGGCCCGTGAATTGGCCATTGGATATGGGAATTAAATGTTGTCACCAGAATGGTAAATCTGCTAAGATGTTGGAATGGTGAAAATGTATTAAGTTAATGATAGAATGGCATTTAATCTAAGTATATAGCATATGAATGCATGCTAATTGTTTGAAAGGCTTGTTTATAAAGTATGAATGAGACTCCAATGAAACTAAATGCCTATATATGTGATATAAACCTGACTTTGAAACAGAAAAGTCCATGATACGGTTATATGACAAAAGAGAATATGTGAAATTTAATGGTGCATGTTTTAACATATGGGGAAAATAGAAACAAGGCTTATGTGTGATAAAGAGGGAAGACAAAAATAAGAACTTCCCAGGAAATTTTATGGGTCGGTAGACGAATCAGCTAGGAAATAGAACTGTGTATGATTCGGAAATGGAAAAAAATGAAGTCTAATGATCACGAATAGGAATGAGGTCATGTCCTAGCAGTCTATGGACCTTAGTGGAGTTATCCACTATAGATATTACTTGATGTGAAACTAAGCCTTCCCTATGTTAATAAAAAGAAACAACTGCACTAAGTTAAAATCCATGGGATATAAGAGAAACACATACGATTACTACTAGTTTGCATTTAATTTTCCTTGACTTATGTACACTAATATTGATATATGTGATCTAGCATGATTTTTTTTTTATTATATGAATGAATTTACTGATTATATTCTGTCTACATGTGAAGGATTTCCCTACTGAGAATTTTATAATATTCTCACCCCTATTTGTGTATATGTTGTATTTTGCTCAGACTCTACAGATGCCGTTACTAGTATTCTTTCTTGATTCGCCACAGTGGGTGTGGCATTATGATCCGGTACTCGACTCTTTTTATGCAGCATCTTATTCCTAGATTCGTGCATGTGTGTTCTTTGGCCGTTCCTTTAGTGCATTTGTCTTCACCGCTGATTTCTATCCAGCTTTTCCTTACGACGGTGTGCCTCTCCATATGGCGCACCCAGTTATATTTGATATTCCTTTAGCACTACTAGTACCTCCCCCAACGGATGCTCCCTCTTCATCCTCGTCCTCCGATTCGGACCAACCAAAGGATCCTGATGCCCATGGCGGAGGAGAGGCCATTATATCGATGGCCAACAGTTTTGCCTAGGAGGACATGAGACCTACGGGGCTCTTGACTTGTATATAGTGTAGTATAGTGCCAGGAACTTACCAGCTTGCAGATTGATTGCTGTTAGATGTCTTAGGTCCATTTCTGTGTATATATGATTTTTGCTGGACCTTGATATTTGAGCAGGCTAGGTTTTAGATAATTGGTAGGTCTTTTGATAGGAGTCCCTGAGTTGTATTATAAGTGAAGTGACTTAACTTCAAGTATGGTATGTACTAAGGAAAGTTGTATGTGAAGTATAAACATATGTATATTCTGTAGTAGTTTTCTTTATAACTCAAGAGTTTGATTTACCTTATTTTCATTTCTATATAGAAAGGAAGTGATACTCTTCTAATTACAATATTAATGCTCAAGTAATACATGGTAGTTAGGAGGGTGTTACAAGGTTGAACATTATAACAAATTCAGAGGATAAAGATCTAAGAGACAAATGGCACATAATATTCATATAGTGGAAGGACACTCCATCAACATATCACCATTCTTTGATGGTGGGGACTATATCTACTGGAGAGATCTCATGAAGTTGTTCATAAAATACACAATTCTTGAGCTGTGGGAAACAATTCAAGAAAGTGACTATATTCCAACTGAAGAGGTTGCTGGAACCAATGGTGCACCTTCAACATCAAGAGAAGTCCCCAGGAGAAGATGAACAGAGCAACACAAAGCTAGAGTTTAGTTGAACTCTAAAGCTAAATACCTGTTCACATGTGCATTAAGCAAGTTCGAATATGATAAAATTATTGCTTGTGACATAGCAAAGGAGATATGGGATAGATTACATATGCTACATGAAGGTACTGATCAAGTTAAAGAAATTAAGATCAGTATGCTGGTTCATCAATATGAGATGTTTAAAATAATAGATCAGGAAAGTATTGATGAAATGACCACAAGGTTTATGCACATCATAAACCAGCTAAAGGGAGTGGGTAAAAGATACTTAACTTTGAATTGGTTAGAAAAATCTTGAGAAGCCTCCCTGCCAAATGGTTTCCTAAGGTCATAGTCATTATAGAAGCTAAAGATCTTCAAACTCTTAGTCTGGACATGTAACACCCTAATTTTTAACCCAATACTCTAGAACACATTAGGTTAATCATTAGGTTATTACTTCTTAGTCTCATTCTTTTATTAAAATACTTAACAGAAAATATGGGTAAATTTTTTTTGAAACATAAAACAAAGTGAGAGCCGTGTATGAACTAATCGTGAACTAATTATACAATGCACTTCATACAAAATAAATACAAGGTAAATAAACATATAACAAGTCACTGGCACACCAAAGGAATATTTCCGTTAATATCATAATTAAGGATATATAAAGTCACACCCTCATAGAATCGAGCTGAGCTTGAAATATAAGAAAATAACAAGAAGGTACAAAAGCAGTAAAGTACATGGAACGACAAAAAATAAAAACCACCTACGCTACCCTCCTACCAAAGCTATGAGTACTAAACTCACATATCCCTCTTCAAAAGATACTGCCAAAGGGGAAGGTCTCGTGATAGCTCAAACACTCGAGTAGCTTAACAACAAGGTCTACTGGCGGCAAGAACCCTCGGGTGATGGGGGTATGTGTCCGGCGAACTGCTCGAGCTCCTTCTATGTGGGCCAGTGGAGTGGAGCATGGATGTTCGTCGGCTGAACGTGAGCTCCATGGTGAGGGCACATCTCGGCTCTCCTCGCTGAGCGCGGCTGCATCACGGTAGTCTCACTCCTCTCTCGTCTATATGGAGGAGTAGGGGCAGAACTCTCCGAGTAGATGTGCGTAGGTGAGTCCTCGGATGGATCCGTCTCCGACCTCCTCGATTGGGATACATACTCCGAATAGTCACGTACTGCTGAGGCAGATGGACGAGCACGACGAATCTGCTCATCATGGGGGCAAGTGCGCTCGAAGATCAGGTCATCGTCGCCAAAAGGAGCAGTAGGAGTGAAGCGATAACTGGACACTGAGTAGGCAAAAGGGCGTCCCATATACACAAAAACGGGTATAGCGCAACGACCCTCAAAATGATAGGAGCGGTGATCCGGGTCATAATGCACCTCCCAGACGGGCGTATCAACGAATAACACGAAAGTCGCCATCAAGCTCTGAAGATGTGATGGAAGAGAGAGAAAGGAGTGAGAATCTTACTAAAGAATCTCGGTAGGGATCTCTTACCTGAGGTTACATCGTTCACATCCTCAGGAACCTTGGGTTTATTTATAAAAGGTGTACGTGCATATAAAATTCATTATTAGGTTTGATAAAACTAAATTATCCAAGGTTCATTCCTTTTAGATTGCATCTTAATGTCATGAATGCAACATATCAAGCATGAATGCATGGCAATACTTTAAACAATTAACTCAACAAATCATAATCATCAAGAAGCATTCAAGTGGCATAAAGGGGCATAAATCTTTCATGTGAGACTTTCCTCAACTTTGTGACATAAATCATCATACTATAGCATTATAGGGCCACCCTAAAACATCTAGGTTATGAGCTCATACCTTAGCTAGTCGTCACTAGCTCTTGCTTATTATCTGAGTAAGCGAAACATAATAGAATAATCCTGACTCCCTGAGTACGGGTTAGGGGGCTAGGGATCACCTCTCTTAGGATATACCCTCTTTGAAACGCTTTGCGAGCATCTAGCCACAGCAATTTGTCCGCTTTGGTAGGCTGTATCTACTTATACCCTCACGAATTTGTCTTTCCTAGGGGTGCTTGGCCGAACCGGTGTCACCCAGGAAAGCGCGTCTCAGTGCTTTGTCACATAAAAATCTCCTGGGGGTGCTCGGCTGAACCAATGTCACCCAGGGTTTTCACATCTCATATCATACTTCAAAAACATTCTCAAGTCCTTTAGATTTGATAGAAATTTGGCAGCATAACAGCTGTGTACTGAATTTCCTTCAAATCAACTTTATGCCACAAGCTCATTACATATATGCATTACTCATTTAACTTTCATACTCATGATAGACTTAACATTTCAATAAAACACTTCATCATAGCTCATGCATCATCAAAGCATATGCATCAACACACCATACTTGCATTATCAAACTTAAAACATCAAAGTCTCTTAATGTCTTATGCTTTGACCCTTAAGGTCCTTTAACTTGAAATCTAAGTTGTCTATCGTCACAACTTAAGATCTCGGGTACCTATAGACTCATATCTAAGTATTCCTCACTCAATTCTATGATCATAACCAATTCTAAACCTCAAGAGTGCAGAATCCATAATTTACACTTTACGGGTACCTATGAGTCACAACTTTGACCCTTTCTAAGTTCGGTTTGCTCCTGAAGCATTAAGATCAAGTCCTAAACCAATTATGAGCAATTCCTACACATTTAAACTAATTATAAACCATGATTTCTAATTTTAAACCTTGCTGGACAGAATCCAGAAAATTACATTTCTAAGGGATCTAAACATATCATTAACACATAATTAGATGAACAATTTTCCCTTCCCCTTGGCTGTTTCTACTGGCCGAAACCCATACCCCCATTTTCCATCACATGTGTGAATTCTTACACTCAAAATATCCATGCTTACACCTCACCTTGAACCATACTTTGAGTCATATACACCATGCCTTCATCCATGCTTCATATGACCACTTTTAGAAGACTTTTTCCCCCTATTTTTCTACCAAAACCGTCAGCCCTCCCATGCCTTTCAAGAAGATTTATTTCAATTTCAATCAAGGAGGAAACACCATGCTTTGAACCATGTCTTAGCCCATGCTTGTCATACCATTAACCATGCTTTGAATGACAAGTTGTAAGAGATATTTTCTCTTCTCCATTGCCCCTAATGCTACGGCCAAGACCTCCCTTGGATGAGCTTTCATTTGTTTCATTTTTCTATAAATACCTTACTTAGATGCACTTAGAAACACTTTAGATCATTTGCTAAGTTTTAGTTTTCAAGCTTTCTTTGAGTTCTTTCCTTTTCTCTCAAGAGTTTCAAGAGTTCTTCCTCTTCATCTTCATCTTCTTCCTCTACCACCTTAAGCCACCATAGTAGCACCACAAAACACCACCTCACAACCTTGAATCATCCACTAAACACTTAAACACTTAAACACTCAACCTCAAACACAAACTCACCAAGAACACATCTCTTTTCTTTTCCTCTCTCTTTGGCCGAAGCCACATCTCCACTCTAGGAGGAGTTGCTCTTTTCATTTCCTTCCAAGATCAAGCATTTTCATCTTCACACTTGGTAGGAGTTGCTTTCAAGTTTTGTTTTTACTCAAAAATGTTGTTTTCTCAATGTTTCTCTTGGTTTCCTTTTAAGATTTTTCTTGTTTTTCCTTTCTTCTCATTTTGGCCTCAAGGCCTCATTTGTTCATGATAGCTTGATGATGAGTGTTTTTAAAGGATGACTTGTGTTCATCTCAAAGAAACTTCTAAAGCTTGAGTTTTTCCTTTCTTTGAACTTTATCTATATTACTTAGCTCACATGGTTTTTCAACTCAAGGAAAATTAATCTAAGGATTTCAATAAACTCAAGGCCTACCCTTGCCAACCTTAAAGTTGGTTGGCACGTTCTAGAGTTATGCTCTAGATAGGGGTCTTAAGTACATAATAAAGAATATGGTATACTTTCATTCTTTTCCTTGATTTAGATTTCGGTTCCTTTGCTTTCCTTTTCTTATGTTTTTGGTTTTGGTTTCCTTTTTCCTTGTGATTCTATTGTCTCTTAAATTTATTTCCTTGGAGCTTGATGATGATGTTCAAGAACCATGTAGTTTCTTTGAGAACTTGGTTTAAAAACTCTAAAGCTCACTTTGTTGATGAGATAAATGTCGGGTTGAGATTTTTGGTTCTCTTTAAAAGTCTCATATGAGCTCTAAGTTAAGATAAAAAGAACTTGCATCCATATTTACCTTTATGTCATCACTAAATGCTCAAGATTAAAGAATGAACTTGCATTTCCATATTTATGTTTATGCTCTCACTAAATCTCTAAGATAATAATGTTTTGGATAGCACATTTATTTTATGCTCTCACCTCCTAATAAAGATTAAAACCAAGTGCATTGCATATTTATTTTTATGTCAATCACTTAAGAGATTTAGACCTCATGGACTTACCCATTATTATCTCAAATAAAGTTTGAAAATATAAATCTTTTGCTCCTTTGATTTCGGCCTTGTGATGATGTTGAGTTTTAGAAAGAGATTCATCTAGTTACAAGTGCTAAAACTTGTGTTTCATGATTTTCCTAAGCTTTGATGGTTTATAAGAAATGTTTTGAGCAAGGTTTTATGATTTTAAATCCTCTTGAGATTCATTTGAAATAGCTACTACCCTCTCATGTTTTATAATGGTTTTGATGAAATAAATTATTTCTACGTGAGTTTTGAAAGTTTTAAAAAAGTTCCAAGAGAAATTAGCAATTTATGTGTTTTAGAAATGAAGTTTTATGCATTATGTGATGGAGATGTTTTCGGTTCTGCCATGCTTGGTTGCTCACTGCATTATGCTATTTTGATGATGATAATATGAGTATGTTCATGTATATTTGGTGTTAAAATCCATTTGAGAAAGTTAAGATAAGTTAGTAACTAGAAAGGAATTAATTTGAGACTTTTAGATCCCTTAGAAATGTAATTTTCTGGATTCTGTCTAGCAAGGTTTAAAATTAGAAATCATGGTTTATAATTAGTTTAAATGTGTAGGAATTGCTCATAATTGGTTTAGGACTTGATCTTGATGCTTCAGGAGCAAACCGAACTTAGAAATGGTCAAAGTTGTGACTCCTAGGTACCCGTAAAGTGTAAATTATGGATTCTGCACTCTTGAGGTTTAGAATTGGTTATGATCATAGAATTGAGTGAGGAATACTTAGATATGAGTCTATAAGTACCCGAGAGCTTAAGTTGTGACGATAGACAACTTAGATTTCAAGTTAAAGGACCTTAAGGGTCAAAGCATAAGACATTAAGAGGCTTTGATGTTTTAAGTTTGATAATGCAAGTATGATGTGTTGATGTATATGCTTTGATGATGCATGAGCTATGATGAAGTGTTTTATTGAAATGTTAAGTCTATCATGAGTATGAAAGTTAAATGAGTAATGCATATATGTAATGAACTTGTGGCATAAAGTTGATTTGAAGGAAATTCGGTACACAGCTGTTATGCTGCCAAATTTCTATCAAATCTAAATGACTTGAGAATGTATTTGAAGTATGATATGAGATGTGAAAACCCTGGGTGACACCGGTTCGGCCGAGCACCCCCAGGAGATTTTTATGTGACAAAGCAATGATATGTTTAGGTGTGTAATTTCAAGACTCAATTAAGGAGTGCTCATACACAACTAGAGAGTTTAAAATTCATTTTATAAGTAAACTATGTAGACAAATTTCCATGATTTTAGGAATTGGAGAGAGAAAACATTATTCAAGATTCCATGACTAGGAATCTTGAATTTAAAATGAGATTTTAGTTTAAATTAAGCAATCTTAGATTCTAATCAATTCTAATAAATTATTTTGACTCTAGATTAATTAAAAAAATTAATTAATCTTTTATTAGAGCCTAATATTGCGTAGGTTTGCTTAATCACGCGATTAAGCTCAAAAACACTAAACTCGGGGCAAAATCGTAATTTTGAACAAAAATTGGCCGGGACCACCGGGGCTAAAATTGAGGGCACATAATACATAAAAACACCTTTTAAAAGCATTTGGAGAAGTTTCGGGTCCATCCGGCACTCATATCGTGTCAAACACAACAGGGGTATTTTGGTCATTTTGACCTGAAATCTCATAAAATGAGATTTTCGATCCCGGAAAGGTACACAAGTCAACCAATCCCCTTCAAACATTGAGTTAGCCCCTCGAGGACCGCCGGGTTGGCTATCCTCGAGTTCAGGGCCGAAAATGACCTTAGGGGCATTTTGGTTATTTTCACTCTAACAGAAAATCGGGCGTTACAGGACACACTCATTGGGCTACTCAAAACTCATGAGGTAGTGCTCTTTGAAATGCATGGTGAATCCATCAAGAAGAGCATGTCTGTGGCCTTGAAGTTGTCTCATCAAAAGATGAATAAGGCCAAGGCAATGAAAGTTGCTAAAACCTTTGATAAAGAGGAAGAATTCGATGGTGAGACAGACGGAAAAGATGGAGACGAGCTCTCTATGTTGGTGAGGAAGATGTCCAAAGCCTGGAGAAGCAAGACAAAGAGAAGAAGAGACATCAACCGCAAAAAGGATAGAAAGGGCAAAGTGAGGCTGGAAAGCATCACCTGTTACAAATGTGGAGAGAATGGACACTTTAAACCAGAATGTCCCAAACTCAGTGGTCCATAGAAGAAGTTCATGCCCAAGAAGAAAAGCATGTTGGCTCCCTGGAGTGAATTAGAAGAAGAGAATGAAGGATCAGAAGAGTAATAGGAACTAGATGTTGCAAACTTATGCTTCATGTTAGGCTATCAATTAGAAAGTGAACCTAAAGTAAATAGCTCTGACTCTAATCTTTCCTATGATGAACTTTTAGCTTTGTATGAAGAGTTGCTTGAGGACTCTCAATCTCTTTCCTCTCACTATTTCAACCTAAAAAGGAAAACATCAAAAGGCTATTTTAGAAGTTGAAATGGCTAAAATTGAATATGAGAGTCTAAGGCTTGAAAAAGAAGAATTAAAAGGAGAAAATAAAGTTTTAAATCTGAAATTCAATGCCTTAGAATCTGAAGTCTCAAATAAAAATGAAAACACTCAAAAGTTCATTTCTGAGCTAGAGTGAACTTCAAAGCTTCTCAAATATGACTTAGAAATAATGGTAAATGGATCAAAGAACCTTGATCTAATGCTAGGAGGTTAGAGACCATATTTTCCAAAAATCAAGTTTGGATATAAAAAAGAAATAGATGAGAAAGGAAAGTTGACTCAGTCTAAGAAAGTAAAGAACAAGGTTTCTTGTATTTTTTGTTATTAGAAGGGACATCCACCTAATAAGTGCTTCATGAAAAAGAAGTCTGTCAAAAAGGTTAGGAAACCTCCCCCTTAAAAAACTAACCCAAGAGGACTCACGAAAGTCTAGGTACCTACATTAAAAATAATGTTTGTTGCAAGTTTTCCTGAGAACGCATGTAGAACCTGATAACGAATGGTACATAGACAGTGGCTATTCCAAGCACATGTCTGGATCTAGAAAATGGTTAAGAAATCTGTGACCCAAAAATTTTGGATTAGTAAAGTTTTTCGATGGAGGTAAGGCCAAGGTCAAAGGCATAGGAAATGTTGGTAAGGATGATTCTCACCAAATTTCTAATGTATTGTTTGTTGATGGTTTAGCACACAACTTGTTAAGTATCAGCCAATTCTATGACCAAGGCTTTAATGTTATTTTTAGTGCACACACATGAGAGATAGTAAATCCCACCTCAGGACAAGTCATCTTGTCTAGTAGAAGGCATGATAACACGTATGTGTTATTCTTGGATGAGCTACAAGATCAAGATGTAAAATGCCTTGCTTCCTTCATGGATGAAAAGTGGTTGTGGCATAAGAAGATTGGACATCCTTATATGAACCTTATTTATGAGCTATCCCAAAAAGAGCTAGTTAAAGGCATACCAAATATTATATTTGACAACTACTCAACTTGTGATTTATGTGAGATAGGTAAGCAAGCCAAAGCTTTTTTCCAAAACAAACATGTGGTTTCAACCGCTAAATCACTTAAGCTTTTACATATGGATCTCTTTGGACTAACCCAGACCACAAGTCTTACTGGGAAAATATATTGTCTCGTTATAGTGGATGACTACTCTAAATTTACATGGGTTATCTGCGTTTGTAATGAAAAGGATTCTCAAATCATTTCTATCATATATGATCATGGAGGATAATTTGAAAATCATATTTTCTAAGAGTTTTGTGAAAAATGTGACATACTTCATGAGTTTTCTACACATAGAACTCCTCAACAAAATAGGGTTGCTAAAAGGAAAAACTGAAGCTTGCAGGAGATGGCCAGGATAATGCTTTTAGAAAGCAGTTTATCAAAAGATGTTTGGACAAAAGCTGTGAACATCTCTTGCTATATACAAAATAAAATCTTTCTAAGACCAATCTTTTATAAGACCTTCTATGAGCTCTGAATGGGCAAAAAACCCAATCTCTTGCTATATACGGCTGGATCGGCTCTCCTCGAATTCCGGGCCAAAAATGACCTCAAGGGCATTTTGATCATTTTCACTCTATCAGAAAATCGAGGCGTTACAAAAGGCGAGATAATTTCTAATTTTTTAAGTTTTTTCTCCTACGTCTGTTCACATTCAGTTAGTCCCGTCCCATCACCTAAATTGTAACACCCTAAAAATTATATAAAAATTTATTTGAGCTTTTCTAGTCATAATTTCAAAAATTCGACAGACATAGAAATAACGAGCACAATCCAGCGGATTGGTTAAAAAAATATATGAATAGTACCCATGCGGGCTCCACAGGCCCACCGGGATAGCCAAAACCCTAAAATTAGGACCCGGAAATGCCCAAAAGTGAAAACTTATAGGATTAAGATTAGAAATAGTTAGGAATAAAAGTTTTATACTTAGAATTAATTTTTGGGCAATGCTTGATTACCCGAATACACTGATTTACCCGTTCGGTAAAATTTTGGTGTGTGATTTCTAACACTGAAAACTATTTTAATCTTTATAAACTAAAGAACCTTATCACTTTATATTAAATGAATGGCTAAGATTCAATCTTGGATTGCAAGATTAATCTTAGCCATCCATTTTCTTTCTTAGGTCAAAGATCATTAAATTACACCATATTATATTCATTCTTTATATATATGAGATAAATACAACCCAAGCTTCTTCAAGAATCCACAATTTCGTCCAGCAAAGGTAAAGGAAGACAACTGCATCTCCTCCATAGCCAAGAGTTTCATCTTGGTTTTAATTTCCGTATACACAAGCCTAGTGTAACACCCTAATTCTTAACCCAACTTTCTACAACACATTAGGTTAATCATTAAATTATTACTTCTTAGTCTCATCATTTTATTAAAATACTTAGCAGAATTTACGGGTAAATTTTTTTTGAAAACATAAATCAAAGTGAGAGCTGTAACGCCCCGATTTTTACTAAACTTTTAAATGACCAAAATGCCCCTGAGGTCATTTTTGCCGAAATACGAGGACGTCCGACCTCGGCCATCCCCATAAGGTTTATATGATATATGAAGGGGATTGTATGTGCTTGAGTGTTTAATAAAGCAGAGGAATCCTATTTTTAGGGTCTCCGCGTATAAATGACCAAAATACCCCTACAGCAATTTAAGGCAGTTTTAAGTTCTGTTTTGACCCGAACCTTGTTCGGAGGTTCAAAACAATGTTTTCAAGGCATGACCTATGTTTATTTAAGTCCCGGTGGTCCCGGGCAATTTTTGAGAAAAATTACGATTTTGCCCCTGCCTAAGTGCACTAAGGGCTAAATTACGTTTTAAAAGTAAAACCTAAGCAACAATAGGTTCTAATTAAAGGATAATTAATCTCTATAATTAATTTAGAGCAAAAATATTTATTTGAGGATTTTTTGAATTTAAAATTGTTTTAAAACCAATTTCTAGCACCTTTTTCAAAAAGGAGAATCTATGAATAGTGTTTTCACTATTCACGCTCCCATTTCCAAGGAAGGTTGTCATACTCACATCACTAGTCATAGAAGTCTTAACTCCATTAAATCTCACAAGACCACTCCTAATCTAAGGTGTTACAACCCTAATCACCTAATTAGTTTACCTAAAACCTTTACTTAGCAACCCCTAATCCTAGGCTAAATCAATCCTACACCTAAGCACCCTTTTAAACCATGATTTAGAGGAGATATTTTCTCTCCCATGGCTGCCCAAAAGTGGCGCCACTCCTCCCCCAAAAATTCAAAAAGAATTCAAAATTTATATTAGTTTATATTGTCAATTTAGCTTACTTACACAAGCTACTTTTAGCCATACTTTAGGACATGCCTAGTTAGACTTGTCATCATGCTTTGAAGGAGATATTTCTTCTCTCCTTGTGGCTGTAAAGGCCGAAGCCTTTTCCCCCAAAAAACACCTTCATTTCATTCTTCTATAAATAGATAGCTTGGAGGACTTGAAGCACCTTTTGTTCATTCACTAAGTTTAGAGTTTTAGAGCACTTTGAAACTTTCTTTTCCTCTCGAGTTCAAGAGTTCATCTCCTTCAACTTCTTCATTTCCTCTCAACCTCAACCACTAGGTAGGGAACTTGTTTAAAAATGCTTTCTTTACTCTTTATGTTTTGATCTTGTTGGAAAAGCTTGGTTGGAATAAGTTCCTTGATGATGGGTTGATGTTTTCTTCTCTTGTTTTCTTTTCTTTTGGTTTCGGCCTCAAGGCCAACAAAATGATGGCTTGATGATGAGAGCTTCATGTTGGCATTTGTCACATGAACAAACTCTAGAGCTTGAGTTCTTAAAGAAAGATTCTATCTTTTCAAGTTTTGACCAAGTAAGAGTTATATTTCTTTTGAATCTCTTGGAACTTCATCTCTTTTTCTTGTGTATTTCGGCCATGAGTGCCTAGGAGATTTGGAAAAATGATAGCTTGATGATGAGAGCTTCATGTTGGCATTTGTTACATGAACAAACTCTAGAGCTTGAGTTCTTAAAGAAAGGTTTTATCTTTTCAAGATTTTAGCCAAGAATGAGTTAGGTTTCTCTTGAAACTATTTGAAATTTCCCTTTTCTTCCTCTCAAGTTCGGCCATGAGTGCCTTACTGAGTAGAAAAATGAGAGCTTGATGATGAGGGTTTCATGTTGATGTTAGTCACATGGATAAACTCTCAAGCTTGAGTTTTTTTTTAAAAAAAAGAAAGGCTTGATCTTTTTAGCATTTGTTAAGAATGAGTGTATGTTTCTCTTGAACACTTGTTGAATCACTCTTTTCTTTCAAACATTTCGGCCAACCCCATGGTTCTTTGAGGATCATGTTTTCTTGTTGATACTTTAGCACTAATAGCATTTCTTTTCTTGTGAGGATGAGTTTTGGGTTGGAACTTTGGTTCTTTCTAAAGTCTTGCATGAGCTCTAGACAAGATGTAAAAGGAAAGTGCATCCATGTTTACTTTATGCTACCACTAAATCCCCAAGATAAAGAAATGAACTTGCATTTCATGTTTTAATTCCAAGTCATCACTAAACTCAAAGATTAAAATAAATGTGCATTTCATATTCACTTTGAGCTATCACTTTACTTTCTAATGAACTATAAAAATGGAATGCATAGCATGTTTATTTTATGTCATCACTCTAAACTACTAGAGCTCAAAAGACTTGCCCATTTCATCTTGAGAAAAGATTTATCAAAGGGGTATCCCTTTGAATATGTATTTGGCCAAGTGATGAAAATGGCTCCCTATGGAGTTCATTTAGTTACTAAGGCCTACAACTTATGTCTCAAGGGTTTTCTTAAGTTTATGTTGACTTAGTCCATGCTCTAGACACATTTTCAAGGTTTAATCTTGTTCCAAAGAACCTTTTATGGCTGCTGCCCTATGTGTTTTGTGATGGTCTTTAATGAAATAAAATGATTTCCAAAGAGTTTTAGAAGCTCCAAGGGTGTTCCAAGAGAAACTAGCAACCCATATGCATTAAAGTGAAGTTTTTCCTATGATTTAATGACACATGTTTTCGGTTATGCCTTGATAGTTTACAGCACCTTAAATTCTATTTTGGGTGGTCTAAATATGCTTAAATACCTTGCCAAGTATGTGATAATCATTCTAGACATTTTAAAGTACACTTAGTAACTTTATTTGCTTAATATGTGAATTCTAGAACTACATAGGAACAGAAAATTTTAGATTCTATCCAGCCTTGTTAAAGTAGTTAGACTCATATTATATGATGTCTAGATGAGTGGGAGTGACTCATAATTGGTTTAGGTATTAATTATTACATCATAGAAAAAGTCGGAAGTGAGAAAGGACCTAAAATGCACATTCTAGAATACCGTAATTCATCTAAATTAGCACACTGCCTAAACTATCCAGCCATAATTAATTAGGTTTTAAGACTTAATAAATTATGGAGAAAAGGTTAATCGATCCCTTAAACCCATGAGAACATAATATGCTAGTTTGAGGTTACCCGAGTTAGGGATTTTTCTTTAAGGGAGTGATTTGTAAGCTCTTGGCTAAGGATGGATTATTGTGTTATCCCATGACTAGTATGATGCTATGTGAACTATCATTTCTAAATGCTAGTTTTATTATTGCATGTGGTTGTTCTTTAAGAACTTAGAAATGCCTATGTTGTAACATGAGATATGTGACATGTATGTTTTGAGTGGCATTTCATTAAACATGCTAAGACTTAAGGTGACTTAAACTATGAGAAAATGATCCTTTTGAACCACCAAATTAAGGGTGGGGATGAGGTGATTCTATGCCCCCTAGACCCGTACTTTAAGTCGGGACCTTTAACTTATCTGAAAAGATAAGTCCAGATGCTAGTGACGACTAACTTGGTATGAGCTCATAACCTAGTGATATCTCCTAAAGGAGACCAGTTAGGGTGGCCCCAAGAAGAATATGATGATGTTTTAATGTCACCTAAGTAACCAAGTTAAGCTACTATGCACTATGTTCCATGAACTATGATTTTATGTACTATGAACTATGAATATATGTACCATGTTCCATTATCTATGATTTTATGTGCCATGATCTCTGATTTTATGTTCCATGATCTATGATTTTATGTACCATGATCTATGAGTTTATGTGTCATGATCCATGTCAATAGTACCTATGAATTATGATTCCAGTTTCATGAATTAAAGATTATGTAACCAAGAGGTTTTAGAATTAAAAATAATGGGCCTTGGAAGTTAACGTTTTCGAACTTCATAATTGAACCATTGCATGACCATGATTTTTAATAAGAAACCAAGGTCCCTGAGGACGTAGAAGATGACACCTAGGTAGAAGGAAAAACCCTACTGAGTTTCTTTAGCAAGAAATCTCATTCCCTCTATCTCTTTCTTTCCTTTACGTCTTCAGATCGGGATGGCGACGTTCGTCCTCTACATTGACATGCCCATTTGGGAGATCCACCATGACCCCTAGCTTGGGTCATACCATTTTGAGGGCTTCTGCACTATACGTGTGTTCATGTTTCTTGGGCGGCCCTTTTCTCATCCTGTAGATAGTTATCTGTTCACCCCGACATCTCCTTATGACGACGCTACTATTTTTTAGCGCTCTCGTATGCTTGAGGAGAGGATCTTATGGACACACTCTGCCAGTTCAGGAGCGGTACCAGAGTACGTACCACACACTCAGCACTTGGAGGAGGATCCCTCAGAGGACACCCCTACCCACCTGTATGGAGAGGATTCTGCCTCCACTCCCCCGCGTATGCCCATGGATAGCGAGGCAGCCTCGGAGAGCCCCGGTGCCTGGTCCACGTCCTAGACATAGAGGACAGGGCCAGTTTTCAGGCATGCCTGCCCCAGCCGAGCTTCATCCATGGATTGGTTACCTTCCACCTCACCCGTGGCGTTAGATGTAGGTTAGTAGGTAGTCCTTAGTGCACACATGACACGTAGTTAGGATAACCTTCTTTTGTGTTGAGGTTGTCCACCTTAGGTTGCACTTGGGTAGAGGTATTTCTTTCATGTCTTTTCCATGTACTTTATGTTTCCGTTGTATTCGCATCTTCTATGTACTTGAAGAGTCCCGCCCCTTAGGGTGGGCATATTATATGCATGAGGTATTTCAGATATGATGATGTCATGATTATTTTGGAGCCACTTCTATGTTTATATTTCTGCACTTTATTATATCGTTTATACGCATGCTACGCGCGGCTCATATCTTAGAAAGTTTTCAAAAAAAAATTGGCTCGTATTTTCCTTAAGTTAATTTCAAATTAATGGAACTATGACAAGAGTTAATGACTAATATTTGGCCTAAATACATACTAGTAGTATTGGGTCGAATATTAGGGTGTAACAAGAGCCGCGTTCTTATCTAAACGAGATACATAATCATCAATCATAAAGAACACAAAGGTTAAAGCAAGGAATAATAGAACAATGATCATCACAACAAAGGAAACATTTCATTGATAATAAGATAGTTGGGATACATAGTAGTCACGCCTTTATAGAAACGGGCTGAGCTTGTAATACAGCAGAAAAGGAAATACACCAGAAACAAGAAAGCATAAACAAACCATAACTACCCGAGTGCATCTAGAATGGATAACCTCATGACAAAAGAAGGTTTATCCCATCTATGTGAGAGTGTGTGCACTAGCCCTCCCCTAAGATGTCTGCTACTGGAACCCGGGAAAAGGTGGCGTGTAACCGATCCATGGACGCAGGGCGACAGGAGTAGGCACACGGGAAGACTGAGTGTGAGCTCCTCGATCGGGGCGCCTCTCGGCTCACCTAACTAGTCTCGGCTATGTAACAGTCTCCTCGCTTACGTTTCGCACGAACTGAGGTGTAGGAGCAGAGCTCTCGCTATACATGTGCGCCAACGGGTCCTCGGAAGGGTCATCCTCCGAACTCGGGGACCGAGGCACGTAGTCCTGGAAGTCTCGAGGCATCGAACCACCAGTGTACGTCCACAGAATCCTCTCATCTCGCGTCCGGGCATGCTCAAAAACCATCTCATCATCATAGGGTGACATCGGGGAGAAACGGTAGCTTTGTACAAGGTGTGCAAAGGGGCGTCTGATGAACATGAAGACTCGCACGGTGCACTGCCCCTCAAAATGGTATGATCCGTGATCCGGATCAAAGTGGACCTCCCAGATCGGCGTGTCGACAAAAACCACGAATGTCGCCATCGTTCTCTAAAGATGTGATGGAAGAAAGAGGAAGAAGAGAAAGGAGTGAGAATTCTTACTAAAGAATCTCAGTAGGAGTCTCCTATCCTAGGGTCACATCGTTCACATCCTCAGGAACCTTGGGTTTAATTGTAAAAGGTGTACATAAATAAAAGATTTCTTATTAGGGTTTATAAAACCAATTATCCAAGGTTCTTTCCTTTTAGCATGCGTCTAGATGTCATGAATACAACATACTAAAATATGAATGCATGGCAACGTCTCAATCACATAACTCAATGTATCACAACTTCAAGAAAGCACACAAGTGGCATAAAGGGCATATAACTATCAAGTGGCTCTTTCCTCAACTTCGTGACATTAATCATGGTATTTCAGCATAATAAGGCCACCCTAAAATAACTAGGTTATAAGATCATACCTCAGCTAATCGTCACTAGCTCTTGCTTATTATCTGAATAAGCGAAACATAATAAAATAATCCCGACTACGCAAGTACGAGTAAGGGGCAGGGATCACCTCTCTTAGGATATACCCTCTTTGAAATGCTTTGCGGGCATTAAGCCACAGCAATTTGTCCACTTTGGTAGGCTGCATCTACTCATATCCTCACGGATTTGTCTCCCCTGAGGGTGCTCAGCCGAACCGGTGTCACCCAAGAAAGCGCGTCTCAGCGCTTTGTCACATAAAAATCTCCTAGGGGTGCTCGACCGAACCGGTGTCACCCAGGGTTTTCAACTCATGTGGTACTTTAAAACATTTCTTCAACCCTTTTAGGTTTGACGGAAATTCGGCAGCATGACAGCTGTTAAACCGAATTTCCCTCAAATCGAAACTTATGTCACAAGCTAATCGCACAACATATTCCTCAATTAAACCTCATGCCATGATAAACCTCATATATTAAACAATCATTTCCTCATGCATCATAAACATCTCAACATGTTATTACATCATATAAACATCATAGCATTAACAACTTCTTAATGTCTTATGCATTGACCCTTAAGGCTTTTAACTCACAGTCTAAGTTATAAATCATCAAAACTTAAACTCTCGGGTACCTATAGGCTCATATCTAAGTATTCCTTACTTCACACTATGGTCAAGAACATCTCTAAACCTCAAAGATGCAGAATCTAAAATCCTAATTTTACGAGTACCTAGAAGTCACAACAATGACCCTTTTTAAGTCCGGTTTGTTCCTAATACATCAAGATCAAGTCCTAAACCAATTATGAGTCATTCCTACATATTTAAACTAATTTAAAACCATAATTATTATTTCTAAACCTTGCTGGACAGAATCCAGAAAAATCAAACATTAAGGGATCTAAAACTCTCAAATTAATTCTTTTCTAGTTACTAACTTCTCTAATCTTTCACATATGAATTTTAGCATCAATTATACTCAAACATAATCATATTATCATCATCAAGACAGCATATACAGTGACCAAAACATAGCAAGGCAAAACCGAAACCAAGTCTCCATATAAAGGCATAAAAACATAATTTCCAAAGCACACAAAATACTAGTTTCTCTTGGAACCCTTTTTAAAACTATCAAAACTCATTTATAAACATTTTTATCATTCAAAATCCTCCAAATAATCTCAAGGGCAGTAGCTAAATTAGATTTATCTCAAGAGGACCTAAATTCATAAAACTTTGTTCTAGACATATCTTGTATTCATATAAGCTTAGAAAAATTATGAAACATAGATTTTAATACTTGTAACACATATAACTCCTTAGGGCCGAAATCAAGGAGCTAAATAACATATAGTTTTCAAGCCTTTGCTTGAGACAACAATGGGCAAATCTTTGAGCTCTAGGTTCTCTTAAGTGATAACATAAAAATAAACATGCTCATGCACTAATTTTAGCTTTCATTAGAAAGTAAAGTGAGAGCATAAAATAAACATGAGATGCAACTTATTATTATCTTTGGTATATTAAGTGAGGACTTGAAATATAAACATGATAAAGCAAAGCTTGAAACATAAACATGATAATGCAAGTTCATTTATTATTCTTGATATTTAGTGATGGCAAGGAAAATAAATATGATATGCAAGACATAAACATAAACCTGAATGCAATATTCATTTTAATCTCATCTAGAGCTCTTACAAGATTTTAGAGATACAACCCAACACTTATCTCATCACAAAGAGAGCTTTAGAGTTCTTGAACCAAGTTCTCAAAGGAACTATGAGGTTCTTGAACATCATCATCAAGCTCAAAAGAAACAAACTTTCCAAAACAAAACAAAACCTCAAAAACAAGGAAACCAAAACCAAAATCTCAAGGTGAGGAGACAGAGAAACCGAAACCAAAAACAAGAAAGGATGAAGTGGTTTTCTTGAGCTAAAATCATTTTGAGTTAGAAAACAAAGATGAAACTTAGAGAAAGTAAAAACTCAAGCTCTAGAGGTTCCTTTGAGATGAACACATGGTCATCATCTAGGAGCTCTCATCATTGAGCTATCATATATCCAACAAGGCCTCATGGCTGAAAACAAGAAAAGAAGAACAAGAAAAGTTTCAAAAAGAAATCCAAGAGAAAGCTAGAAAAACTCATTTCTAAGAAAAATAAGGTTTAGAAAAACACTCCTACCTAGAGTGGAGATAAAAAGCTTGAACTTTGAAAAGGAAAAAAAGATGAATAACTCCTCCAAGGTGGCAAGATAGCTTCGGCCAAGGGGGGATAAAAGGTTGGAGATGTGTTTCAAGTGAGGTTGTGTTTGAGATGAGGTGTTTAAGAGGTTTGATGATGGTTCAAGGCTATGGGGTGGTGTTTGAAAGTTATGAGATGATGATAAGATGAAGAGATGATGAAGATGAGGATGAAGAACAAGAGAGAACTCTCTTGGAACTTAGAGAGAAAAAGAGAGAACTTTGAGAAAGCTAGGAAAACTAAAAGTTTACAAATGAGCTAAAGTGTTTCCATGTGTTTAAGCAAGGCATTTATAGAAAATGAAAACAAATGAAGTCTCATTGAGGGGGAAGGCTGGCTGTAGCAATGGGAGGGAAAAGAAAGAAAAATATCTCTTACAAGGTGTCATACAAGCATGGTTTGAGGTATGGAGGTTAGGACACAAAGTATGGCTTCAAGTAAGGTGATTTGAGTGAGTTTTTCTTTTAATTTTGAATGAAATAAGTCTTCTAGAAGCTAAGCATGGCTGGAAGTTTTTGAACTACAAATAAATGAGGAAAATAGCTTAATTCTTTTAGTTATTCACTTGGAAAATCAAGCTTGATTGAAAATATGATAAGGTATGGTGAGTATGACTTGAGGTATGGCTTTGGAGTGTCAAAAATTTGAGCATGTGATGCATATGGAGGAGGAGTGGCTTCGGCCAAACCAGAGGTAGCAGGGAGGGAGAGAAATTTGATCATCTAATTGTGTGCTAATGATAGGTTTAAGTATGTATTAGCTTAGGTACAAGGTTAGGAATAATTAAGCTTAAGTTTCGGTGACTAAGAATAAGGTTTAGCGATTTTATGACAAGATTAGGAGTGCTCATACACATCATTAGAGAGTTTAAAACTCATTTAGGAATAAACAATTGAAAACACAATTCCATGATTTAAGGAATTGGAGAGAGAAAACACTATTCAAGATTCTATGACTAGGAATCTTGAATTTAAAATAGGATTTCAAGTTGTAATTAAGCATTCTTAGGTTCTAATCAACTTTAATAAATTATTTTGACTCAAGATTAATTATGGAAATTAATAAATCTTCGATTAGAGCCTAATATTGCTTAGGTTTGCTTAATCACGCGATTAAGCTCAAAAACACAAAACTAGGGGCAAAACCGTAATTTTGCACTAATTTCGCCTGGGACCTCCGGGACCAAAACTAAGGTCACATAATACATAAAAACATCTTTTAAAATCATCTGGAGAAGTTTCGGGTTCATCCGGCACTTCCAAATGGGTAAAACACCACATGGGTGTTTTGGTCATTTTAACCCGAAAACTCGAAAAACGAGATTTTCGATCCCAGGAAGGTACACAAGCCAACTAATCCCCTTCCAATATTGAGTTTGCCCTTCGAGTACTGCCAGATCGGCTTTGCTCAAATTTCGGGCCGAAAATGACCTTAGGGGCATTTTGGTCATTTTCACTCTAACAAAAAATCGAGGCGTTACACCTAGAGTTACCCAAATCAATATTTTCCTTCACTAAACTTCTTCTACACCTCAATATATACAAAACCAACCAATTGGAATTTCAAATCCTCACCACTTCTCACTTTGATATCACATTCTTCACTTATTTGGGAAGGGTTTGGGGCTGTTTTGGTGGCCTAAAAGTGAGCAAGATCACTCTTGAATCATCCTTTGGAGCCAAGATCCTTAAAGCTACCAAAGTAGGGTTTTGTTTGGCTTTTTTCTTTCAAATTTTACTCAGGTAGATTATTGATTGATTGAGTCCGAAAGTTTTGGTTATATTGGTTGATAATATTTGATGTTGATGTGTTAATTTTGTTGATGTGTTTGGATGTTGTGAAAAATGATTTTTGTCAAAAGAGAATTTGACACTTGCTGCTGGATTTTCGAATTTTGACAGGACAGGAATTGATCATGAATTTTTTGGTTCAATTCTAGTTATTTTTATGAGCTATAAAAATTATATGTTCAAGCTAATATCCTAAGGAAACTCTAAGAATTTTCGTTGCTGCATAATAAAGACTTTTGCTACCTGAGAAAAATCAAGGACCAAAGTTGTAACTATGCTACCTGAAATCTTGGTATTGAAGCTGTGAATTTGTATAATTTTGTGACTATAGTAAATGATGGAATTATCCTTTGAAATTTTTAAGAGTGTCCTACACATCTTGAAGTTCAACCTTGATTTTTATTTTGAGTTTATTTGATTATTTGCTAGGGTTAAAAAGTATGAAAATTTTGATCTGAACTGTGAATAAGTGGTCTTTGACCACCAAACTTATAAAATTTATTTAACATGGTTAGAGAACTCTTTTTGCTCTGATATTTTTACAAGGCCTTGTGGACACATTGAGGTGTCTTGGAGAATTTTTATACCCTTGAAATGGATGTTTGATATACATAATAAATCATACCCCTTAGGCAAGAATTCTGTCAACATGCTGTAATTGTGCTTAAATGAACTCAAGTATTGATTTGGTGATTTAATCACTCCTAAATTAAGTATAATGAGTATGAATGCATGCTATTGAATTTATGGATTAGTTTAAGACATTATTGGAATCATATTGTGAATCAATGCCTATATATGTTTTATTGCATGCATTTGAAAAAGGAAAAGTGAATGATACATTGAACTAAGTTCAATAGCAATAAATAGAGTGACATATGATCCTTTCGACTTATCGAGGGAAAATTAAATGATCCTTTCGACTTTTTCGAGGGCAAATAGAGTGATACATAATCCTTTCAACTTTGTCGAGAGCAAATAGAGTGATATATGATCCTTTTGACTTTGCTGAGGGCAAATAGAGTGAGATATGATCCTTTTGACTTTATTTAGGGCAAATAGAGCGATATATGATCCTCTTCACTTTGTTGAGGGCAAATGAAGTGATATATGATCCTTTCAAATTGTGAAAGGCATATAAAGAGAGATTGAGATCCTCTTCGGATGTACTAAGTGCACATAAAGTTGAGAATAATTACTAGGATCTTGAATGGCATGAAATACATGATTTAAGTGATTGATTATTAAAAGCTATCCACTTCGGAAGTATGATTTAGAACTTTAAAAATGAATCATTGATCTATGTTGCATGCTTACAGTTTCTTAATAAACCGACGTGGCTGGAACAATGACGATGACATTGTGATTGTATATTTGGGGAAAGTCCCTATTGAGAATTATATAATTCTCACTCCCTATGTTTGTGTGTTTCCGTGTCGTCTCCAGGGTGATCCAGAGGACAAGGAGGCTGCTGCACAAAATGAATCAACTTTGTAGTAGTTTAGTAGTGGATATTTTAATTCCTCACATTTAGTTGTAGTCATATATATATAAATGTAACAAATATTGTATATGTATATAAGCTCATATCTGAGCTTCCTTTTGTACTTGACGTTATATTAAATAAATATTTTTTTATCTTTTCTATATATTTTAATCAAATTACGCTAGTTATTACACAAACCCCTCGAGCTTGCTATAGATAATTAAGAAAGGTCCGCTAATTAATAAGTAACAACTCTCAAGTACGATATTATGACTTAAGGATTAGGTTGTATTTGGGAGGATGTTACATAAATAATCTCTCACTCCGTACACATCACACTTCTGCTATCATCTTCTAGCACATGCTTCCTCAGCTGTTTCATATTCTCTTCCTCTCAAACCTTCGTCCCTGTCACCTAAACCGCTCACCATATCTCTCAAACCCTTACCTTTCAACCCTCTTTTGCTTCAACCTTTCTCCTTACACAATCTCTGTCATGGCTGAGGATAAACATTCCAAGAAATGCGTTACCAACATGGGAACACTTATCATGTATAATGAACCTGTAAAACAGCAACACTATGCCAGAAAATCTTCTCAACGACCTGTAGCTCCTAGGAAAAAGCTAAGATGGGAGCTGTTGCCCCAAGTGTTAATTTGATAGTGAGAAAATGCATGAAAGGAGGGGTTGAATCATGCTTCGTTACTTTTAATCTTCAAACTGAAAAACTTTTTTAAAGAACTCTATCCAGCTTAGAGCTTGAAGTGTAACGGAAGATAGGTTAGTTTATTTAGAAAGTAACTTTCTAAACCGACTAATTTTAGTAAGTAGATGATAAGCAAGAGATAATGATAAGATATTTATGTGAAATTAAAGACTGTAAAATAAAAGAGATTAAGAGTGAGAAGATACTGAATCCAGAGATTTACACTAGTTTGACCAACACTTGCCTACATCTAGTTCTCGGTAACTACTAAGTTCCACTAAGTTTCCTCAACCTGAGGAATCAACAATACAAGATAGTCTTTATAGTAGCCTTCTCAAGCTCTTACCAACGTTGGTAAGTCACTCTTACTAACTCAACAACAAGTAATTTTCTCATAGCCTCTTCTAGCTTTCAACTTTTGATCACTACTGGATCAATGATACACTAGATTCACTATTTGAATGATGTTACACAAAAGCTTTTGCTTTTATGATTGTGAGGTAAAAAATTGAATCAGCTTGTATGACTTCTTTCAGCTAATTCTTTCTCAGAAGAACGTATGAACAATCTAGTATATGGAAAGAAGATTTGAATATACAAGAGATCTAGTAGATAATTTCTATAAAGAGATTTGGAAAGATTTTTTCAGCTGCATTATATCACATTTCTTATACTTTTTAAAGCTCGGTCATCTCTATTTATAGATGATTCTCCTTTATTACCGTTTTCCCTGATCTTCTGTCCAACTAGCACGTGTCAAACATCAAATGAGCATTGGGAATATAATATAAAGAAGTAGCTTGTCTGGTGTCAGGAACTTTTTTCAGAAGCCGTTGATGAATTGAATTTTCTAAAGTATATAAGAAACTATTCTTCTACTTTCTGAATGAGGTTTCTGAACTTCTTGGTAAATCTTTCTTTGTTGTTCGAGAGTACTAAAGAGATGATATTTCGGGTAAAAGAGATTAATTTGACTTTTTGAATTTTGAATTTTAAATTTGATTGCTATCCCTACCTTTTTAAGATGCGAACTTTCTGAAGAGCGCTGCTAGCTTCTTATTGGTTTATTTGACTATGATGTTCAATCTTTGACTTTATACTGATGAATAGTCTACGATTATGATGACTAACGATCAAGTAGTACACTGCTTCTAGCTTTCAAATGTTATCATCATTGAATCCTTTCTTTCTAAGGTTCAGTGTTACTTTTTGATGACCAAAACCTTGATTCCTTGATTTTGTTACAGTGAGCTTGCTTCTTTGATGCATATGAACACGTTTTGCTTGATAAATTTTGCTTTATCTGAACCTTTCCTTTACTGATGACAGAAAGAAAAAAAATGTTTGCACATGCATTGTGAAATCATCTCGACTTTATTCCGATAATGCATCTCAAAGTCACCTGATAGGCTTTTGTCAAGAAACTCAAGGTAGCTGTTAGTCATTCTTCAAAGTATTTTCTTTAAATTGGCTTTGTTGTTAATCAAAACATTTAAGCTTATACTTTTTGAAGGGTTTTGGAGTTTACATAATTTTGATAGAAGTGATCTCCTTTTAAGGATGGAAAGGTTTTCTCAACATCATTGACAGGGTCTTCACTGGAATGGTCATGACATTCTATTAACAATTAGAACGAGTGTCTGACTCTATACTGACCTTTTACATCTAGGGGACTCACACGAAGCTGAGCATAACTGACCTCTTTAGCATCGTCGAGGCTCCTGACGAAGGTGTCAGATGCTCATATGAGGAAAACTAGTTTATGACCCCTTTTTTTTTTTATTATTATCACTAGTACTTTTGTTATTATTGTCATCTTTATTGCTGTCATTATGATTTCATACATCATGTTGTTGTTGCCCCATGAAGGGGGTTGCAAGTAAGAATTCACTCACTGAGTTTTAGATAAAACTCACCCCTTTCTTTTCTTCGATTATAGATATAGTAACTATTACGACTCCTTCCCAGTCAACCCTCTCCAGCAATAGAGATATCAGTTAGTAAGCCTCACTTCGGAGTGAAGCACTCTTTTGTTGTTCTTAGAGTTCTCCAATGTCAATGCAGGTAGGGTCCCAAACCATAAAGTTATTTGCATGTTTTGTCACCATGGTATATGTTATAATTATATAATTACAGTTTTCATGATTATTTGTACAGAAAGTAACTCGCATGTTTGATTATAGGACATACTTAGAGTTTAATTATGAAATTGTTATTTACAATGATTTGTTTCCCCAAAGAGCATGATATTTATATTAGAGATGAAATGCGTTAAGAAATGTATTTTATGATTTAAAAATATGCACATAGAGTGACTCAATAATCACGAGGCTTATATAAGGATAGGAATCCTCACATGCTGATCACGATCCAAGTCGAGTTGTGACACTGCACAACTATGAATAGAAGTTGTCAAATACTGAGATGTTCATAGGATTAGTTGGCTCTTCGAAGGTTGGAGAATGTTGACGCATTTCAAAAGTCATGGAATGCTGAGCCATTTTGAAGGTTAGAGAAACATGAGCCGCTAAGGTTCCTACAAATGATGGCTAGAGGGCAGATCTTCTAGAGCTAAAGTGACATTCTTGCAAGAATACCAACTCCTCCATGATGTGAACCTTTGGAATCCTTGTGCTTAAATCAAACATGAAACTCACCTTGGCATAGTTTGTAACCCAAAATTTTCTGTATTTGAGCATACCATACCAAATGTTACACGCAATTGCACTAATATTTTGCTCTTCAACTTTAGGAAGCTAATAGATGGATGAATGACAATACAAGTGTGATTCTCACTCACAAAATATGTCTCCTTCTTCTGTATCAATGATTTCACCCTCATGTTGTACCTTCTCTCAGCCATTTTTTCTACTCAACGATTTAGAAATCTCACAATTTGGACACTCAATCCAAATTAGGTGATTTTGGTTGTAACTCAATATTGATATAGCTGAGGGTATTTATTAGCGACAAACTAACACGATTTTGTAGGAGGCTTCCATGAAATCGATTTGGTCATGATTTCGTAAGTGCCTCCTACGAAATCATGACCAGATGGATTTTGTGGTAGCCTCCTACGAAATAATCGCCTAATATAATCAAAATGATTCCTCTTGATAAATATCGTTTGAAAGACTTATTTTGGTTATTAATGAACTTTTTTGGTTTACTTGTGTCAAAAAATCAATAAAATTAAGACATGAAGTCATGCAATTTTTTTTAGTAATCATGTTTTTTTTTTTGTCTCCTAAGGGTATCTACCGTCAGTGACAGTGACTAATCCCTTTATCAATTTGTGTGGGCACTTATATATGGTTATATGGTCCAATTTTACTCATCCAACTAGAAAAGAAAAAAAGAAAAGCCTAAAAGCTTGTTGAATCAAGTTTTGGATCTTTGACAAAAAAGAAAAAAGGTTATGGATCCATAAGTGCAAAATACCAAAACCGAATTTATGCAGGGTATTATTAAATGGGCTAGCCCGCGAGGTACAATTAGTTTACCCGTTATTAGATGCGATCCACATGGCTTAACATGTGATCCACCGGAGAGGTCACAATTGATTTTGAGAAAATTTCGAAGGACATAATTCTTCTACAACATTCTTTTCGGGACGTGTGTGCTGATTCAACTAGATTGATCCTAATCCAAAGTTCTTCTATGTTCTACGTGGTTTCAGCTGAAGAATTGCATGTGAAGCTGTTGCCACCTAGGAAGTGATGATGACATTTGGCATCTTGTGTATTTGAGGTAAGCCATGTATAAAAAGGTAACGTATACCTAGAACACTCTCAAAGCTACAGAGAAACACTTGGCATAGAGAGAGAGAGAGAAAGAAAGAAAGAAGAGATCCATTCGAAATAGAGAGAAGCAGAGACAGATGGCGGATACAGGAAAAGGATTGGCGGCATGTAATGACAGGTGCGGTTGCACAGTTCCGTGCCCTGGTGGTTCCACTTGCAGGTCTCTTTCTTATTATCTTCATACCAGCTTCAACCAAATAACCTTCATTTATTATTATTATTATTAAATCATGTTAACCATATAATTTCCTTAATTGCTTTTCTTATTCGATCTTTTTTATTCTTCTCAAATAAAATATCAAAGACATATATTGTCTGTTGATGAAAATTAATGGCTCGATAGAGAGTTTCCTTAACATTTAATAGATTTTCTTAATTCTTTTTTAAGAAATTTAACAAAATATGAGAGATATTCTTAGTACTCGTAGAATAAGAGAAAATATTTGTCTAAAAGAGTCCAATCGATCACAATTATATCACTGCAATTCAAGTAACAATAGTTAAAGTGCCTTTGAGAAATTTTCTTATCCCAAATTTTATATTTGAATTTCACTGTTATTCCCCAAAAATAAAATAAAATTCTCACTGTTAATATGGTTCAGTGCAATATCTTTCCATGTCCTCTGAACTATTTGGTATTTGGGCGCAACTGGCAGGTGCGCAAGTGCCGAAACTGCGGGAGGTGGGACTCAGCATTTGACATGCTCATGCGGAGAGCACTGTGAGTGCAACCCATGCACATGTCCCAAGACTGTTGCTGCTGGAGCTGGTTGCAGGTGTGCCCCAGGCTGCACATGTGCCTCCTGCCGCACCTGAACACCAGAGACTGAGCCATTGTTGGCTTCATGCACTGTTCAAAATTATGGGTGTGGTTTGCTTTGCCATCTTGCAGATTTACTATTATGGATGTGGGTTTTGTGTTAGTTTCGTATGCAGTTTCAAATTGTAGATGTCGTTTCTATTAGCTGTTAATGAATGACGTTGTTAGCACTAAAATATTCTAAATATCTAGAAGCCTTCTAGTTAATAATGAACATGTAATGCCCGGTTTGTACTTGACAAATAGTCATGGTTAAGAAGGGATATCGTGTAATTGCTCTATTAGGCAAGAGTAAGACTCTGCTTTGGTTCAGTTGGTTGAGATCGCTGAAAATGTATGAAACTACGAACTGAAGTCTTTGCAGTATCAAATCTTATTTTGTACCGTTTACATGAATCTCAATATGCTTTCTATATTTTGCGGAAAATGAAAAAGAAAATTTAAAATACTAATATTCAATATTCTTTTGAAGAAAAGTTTAATGGGGTCGCATCCAAAATTAAGATTAATTATTAATTTAGTTTATTGTATTCTGATCACATAATGATTACAAATCTAGATTAATTTATATGATTATTATAATACGTACCCATTCATTTTAAAAATATTACTAGAAATTTAGACGTTAAATACAACATGTAACATTATTCTATTTAAGTATAAATAAACTATTCTAACAAAAGTATTTAACATTAATGTTTATGAATCAAAATATGGTGTAACATATAATAAGATCAAACATTATTTAAACATAACTCCAAATGCTCATAGAGTCTGAAAGAGACTACCTTCCTTTCGGGTATTACTTGATTAATCTGAAACCACCAGAAAATAAGGATGAGAATTGAAATAAATTTTCAGTAGAAAATGAATATCTCTAAAATATTTTGAGCTATAGTGGTTCTAGCAGTATCTACATGAATAATATATATGGCCACACACGGCTTATTATGGCGTTTTGATTACAGCGGTTCTACTTAACTGCCACAATATTCAATGTATTACGGTGGTGGTTTTAGAACTGCCATAATTTGAATAGATTAAATGGCGGTTCTACTTGGAAAAATGGTGGTTCATTCTATTTTATTTGACCCCAAGACTGGCACACCAAATCTGCCATTTCTTCTCTTTCTCGCAAAAGAAAGAAACCCACACTAAGATCACAAATACAACCCTAGCTTGAGAAATTCCCTCAACCCAGAAGTTATCCAATCCAACCCCGAAGCTACTCCACCATTTGGTCACCCCGATTGTGAATTTGCCATTCCCCTAACCTATACCCTTCCATCGACGGCAACGACCTCGTCCAAACCCTCTTCCCCAAAAACCAACATTGACACCAATAGTCCCCGTTCACTGCCGTCTGCTTAGTCGATGGCCACCAAGGAAGTCGTCGTCTGAATCCCTAGCGCCATTATCACTGTCATCGAACTTGTGTCCGGTGACTTCTCTATCATCCGTCTCCGCCCTAGCGACAATGCCATTGCCGTCTACGCATGTGTAGCTGACCCCCACTGCTTCTTCCTTTTTCACGCCCCTAGCAGCTCCGATTTGGATTCTGACGAAATCAAAATGGTCAACACCTAGGTAAAAACCCTGGCCCAAGTTCTCATAAGGTGATTGCTATTGTTAATGCTTTCATTTTCGAATTTTCCTTTTCTAATTGCCAACTCTTTTTATTCTGTTCGGGATTTTTGAATTCTTCTATTTTTTAGGTTGTGATTGTAGCGAAGAAGAGGTTAAGAAGAATATATACTCTTTTTCCACCATTACATATGCTAGTGATTCATAGGGTTTCTCTTTTATCCTTGAAATTTCTAGCTAATTCACTAAATTAACTTATGAGTTTTTCCTTGTATTGCTAGGGATTAAGATTTGATTGTAAATGCTGATGTGCTTTTATTTTGAATCATAATGGTGGTATATGATATCTTTTGTAGTTGGAGGCCTTGGTTCTATATTATGAAATGTCTGTGAGCCTTTTTTTTCCCCATATAATTAACTCAATTTGTCATTCATGTGACTTTTAACACCGAAATTTGATAAGAGGTTTGCTCAAGAGATTTTTAGCACTTTTCTACCTTAAAGGTATATATGGTCAAGAGAAAGCCATATCTATTGGTAAATAAATTTGGTGGTTATTGACTAGTTGTCTTAGCTATGTTTAATAACATGGAGTTGATCAAAATGTTGTTTGCTTCTTAAGTGCTCTGCAATTAATACTCTCTAGTGCACCAGTTTTCACACAGGCAACAAAACTGTCTCTGCTGCTTGGTGTTTCACACACTTCCATAGAGCACCATTGTAGCTTCTGAATGGAAGTTGTTGTTGGTTCTTGACTTCAGTAGCCTTGGTTTCACTTTTCTATCATAGGTCAACTCCTACAGTTGAGCCATATGTGTATGACCTCATGCATTTTGCTTGTAACCTTTAAAACTTATGCATGGAACTTCAAAGACTAAGATTTGGAACTTCAAGCAAAATTTACAAGACATCCTATAATTGGATCATAATATTATGTTGAGTATTGATGCTCATCTTTTAATTCCTAGGAGACTAGGATTTGGAAGGGGACCAAAGCTTAAATTTGAAGTTAGTGAATAGACCTAGTATTAGCTCCATGCTTCACACAATATCAATTTAACTCCATTTATTTTGTAGTTTTGTTTTCCAATTTATCGCTTTTAATTGTTATAGTTATTTCCTCATAGGATATTGTTGAGCGTGCACATAGTTATGTTCATCTGTTAGTATGTTTATCATTTGGAAATGCTTTCCTTGTATTAAGGTGGAAACATCGGTTGCTTCTCAAATGCTGTAACTTTTTGCTTTTGGGAGTTATTATCACCTTTGATTGCTAAAGGTCTTATAAGATGATAAAATGAGGTAAGTTACTTTAGTTATGATAAAATGATTTCAATTGTAATTTTTTATATTAATGTTGAGTTTGTTTGAAAGTTCAGCAATAGCTTTCTTTTGCGTAAGAGAAATTGGAGGATGATGGCTTGGCTATTGGTGAAGTTTCAATCAATTCACACATTTAATGGTCACAAAAATTCATTTGTTTATACTAAATAAGTAGGGAAATAAGTCTTTTTTTCCTGTTTGATTCATGGTTGTCTGCCTGTGTTTTTTGTTCTGTTCCATAAATGCAACTAGCCTTTTCATTGAAACAGGGATGAGTAGGTTATTGAAACTTGATTTGTAAGTCATATGCTTGGACACTTGATAACTGAAAAACATGTAGTTATATGAAGATCTAGCCGATAGACCATTTCTTTGTGACCTATAGTTTGTTGATCATTGCTGTATTGTAGTTAAGTTTAGCAAGTGAAGCTAAGAGTACCAAAATAATATTCAACCTTAGGTTGTTTTGTTTGGCCTTATGAATAAATTTGCTTCCGCTAGACCTTTAATCACTGTGGACCTTGAATTTGTATTCTTTCCCTTCTATCTGGATTATATCTCATTGGCTATTTATCATTTTCAATCTGTGTCATTAACTCATCATGATGATCTAAAGGTCCACAATCTTTAATTACTTGATGTGTTCTGCTTTTTTTTTTTTTTCCAAATATGTTCTTAAAAAAGGCAAGGCCGCATTGATTTTGGTTCTATTATACCATATTTCTTGAAGCTTCAGATTTGTCTATTGCCAATATCTTAATCTTCTTTCTTTCTTTCTTGATTCTTGGATTGATATATAAGCAGGCAAACAAGTATGAGAAAGGAGTGGATTTCCTGTTCCTATGCTATTGTGTGGTCTGTTTGAGATTTGAGAAATAAGCCGTCTTTCACAATAAAACTGTTTACTGGAAATCATTTATGATGGAGTTGCATAGGTAGAGATATTGGAGCTCAACTTAGAGTGCTATTATTGATTGTGCATAGTAGTTCTCTGCCATCTGCATCAATGCTTTTTAGAAGCTCAATATTTTTCCCACAGCTTCTAGAATTATTGGATATGTGGTCAAGCTTAATATTTTGCCTTTGGTTTTTTTAAAGCCATTTAAATTTGAAGCACATCTTTGCTATATGATCTCTACCGCATGTTGTTCCTCTAAATGCTAAAAAAATTACTAGTGGATCACCCAAATACATTGCAGCATTTTTACAGCTGCCTCATACTAATGACACTATATTAGGAGGCTAACCCATAAGGTAAGTTAAAACACTTTACATGTCCTCTTATCATTCAAATGTGAATTCTTTCATTTCCCTAGTCTTGATGTTCATGCATGTGATGTTGCCTTTTTCTACAAGGTCTAAAGATCTTGAGCCTTGACTATAGTTAAAATACTTTGAAAAAACTTATGTGAACAATTTTCCAGGTTATCAAACAATAGGTAGTTAGCTACTTGCAGAATCTTTTACAATTGAAGCTCGATTTTTGCTAAGTGTCCTAAGATTGACTGTGGAAATCATTCATGTAGATTTCAGTTAATTTTTGGATAGGATAAGATAATCTGAACTGCTAGTCCATTGACATTACTATTTTATCTTTTTTAAATTTAAAGGATGACATTTGTGCTATGTCTTTTCAGCACAATTAGCTAGTGAAAGTTACATATAGCAGTGTAGAAAGTCGCCAAAGAAACATATGGGGCTGGGTTTAGTGAAAGTTACATAGGGACTATAGAAAGTGGGCGAAGAAACTTGAGAAAAAAAAATGTAGTTAACAAATAAGATAAAGAGTCAGGGTTTGAGATGTCCAACTATGAAAAATTTGGTCAATGGCGTGTTTGTTATGCTGACTTCCTTTTAAAGAAAAACTTGCCCTTTTTTTTGCATAAGTAGTAATTTCTCCTGATGTGTGTAGTAGTCAAGTTTTGTGAATACAAATTTACTACCTAAGCTGCATGCTTCATTATGCTTATCTATTATTTTGTGCATGCTTGCGGTGAGTGTGTTCTGGACTACTATTTTCTAAGCCTTGCACTGTAGACTGGTGTTTGTCTATATTAGGTTTGCTGCCATGGATAACCATGTAACTGTGGAATCTATTTCTCACAAGACTTGATGGATATACAACATTAAAGGAAAAAAAATCAAGTTTCCCATCCCCATATGTATATATAGCCAATGAACTCACTCCCCAAAGCCACAGGCAAAAGGAACAAGATCAAGTAAAAGCTAAGATATTCAGCATATGAACACAGTACATACAAGTATCTTGAGATCATCAAGAGGAAAAAATGCAGATCCGTATTTTTTATATTTCTATACATCAAGAAATATTATATCCAATGCATACGCATCCTTGAGGAATATGCATTTAGGGATATGACTCTACAAAAGATTTCGAATTTTTAAGCTACTAACGTCACATTCTTTTCTTCCTTCAGGCAAGTTCATCTGCAGGTTCATCTAATAGCAAGGTGTTTGATCATTTTGTGGCAATGGGATTTCCTAGAGAAATGATTGCGAAAGTAATTGAGGAATATGGTAATAGCATCTTTGTACTTCATTTAAGTAAAGATTTTGATCAATTAGGTTCACAAATAATATTGCTATAATGAATATCCAGGTGAGGAAAATGAAGTTAAACTACTTAAAGAACTTCTCTCATACTCGGTGAGTTGATATTTTATTTTTTCTTGATTGACAACATCATGATCTTGGCTCTTTGAGCTATTATCAAGTTATTGTTTTGTCACCTCATCGTCCCTTAATTTCAAAAGTTCTTTCATTGAGTCATTGGCATTTATTTGTTGTGTATGAGCACAACTTTACCTCTGTTGTGTTTTATTGTAAACCTTTATAGAGTTAGTCCCAAACCCAGATAAATGAGGAGGATTGTATCTACAGTTAACAACAGTCAATGTAAAACTTCATCGAATATTCATGATATGGATAAAAGATAATTTAGTGTTACAAAAGGAAACTTGATTATACTTAGTGGGACAAGTTAGTTGTTGTCAGCTCACCAGCATGTTAAGCTACATAATTGTTGTTATGTAGTCCCTATTACATGAAGTATTTTTGGTGTTACATTAGAGAAATATAATAACTCTTTCTTTAGTTTAGTTTTGATCTGCTGTATGTAAACCTTATTAAGTCCCCCTTACTTTGAAGGATGTTGAGCATTATTTACTTATAAAAACCATAGTGACTTGAGTTGAGTGTTATTTTCATGCACTTATATCACTAATTCAAACTTTGGTTGATAAATAATATTTAAATTCACATTATTTTTATTTTATTTTCTCAGGTCATACATGTTAATTTTCAGAAAACTTGATGCGAAAGACTTCATTATGATCAGGAGCAGTAGAAATGTTTTCAAAGTCTTTGTTGTTTTGTTTTGTGAATTAATTTTTTTAAAAAATTGCAGCGAATTGTGGTGGTTTCAAACCGCCATAATTATTTTTTAAAAATATTTCACAGAAAATTGTGGCGGTTCCAAACTGCCATAATTTTAAAAAATGCCAAAGCCATAAATGACAGTTCCAAACCGCTGTAATTCACTATAAATTGTGTCAATCATAAAGGCTAATTGCGGGCCGCAATTTATCAAATGACGTTGGTAATTACGGCGGTTCAAGGAATCGGCATTTGCTATAAAATGTGGCGGTTATAACTGTCCTAATTCGCAAAAGCAACAGCCATAATTTACCATATCTTTTGTAGTGACATATCTTGGTAAGAACATAATCAAATATCATACCATAAATAGAATGTACTAGATAAAACATGCCATGTAAAATTTAGAGATTATCATCTTTTTGCATTAATCTTCTCACATTTTTTTGTTTGTTTATCTCACACATAGTTGAGGGCCATTTCTTAGGGAATTCTCATTCTTTGGTGTTACTCGTTAACATCGTGACGACAAAAGTGAGACATTTATGTCACACTAATCAAAGAAGGTAGCATAAAAGGACTTTTCATCTCTGTCTCTCTACCTTCTTGTGGTTAGCGGTAAATTTTTAAATGTCTTTCTTTTTGTTTTTCTATTGCATAGTTGCATAGATTCAAAATATGAGATGTACAATCTTTAAGTAATAAATAGAACTTAAATAACTAAGAGCTAGCATGAATATTTGAATATTATAAATAGATTCTTTAAAATAAAACTTAAAATTAGGCAGTGAAATAAATAGAATATAATGCATAAAATATAGTTAATGCATAATTAAACTTAAAAATAAATAAAGTACAAAAAATTCAAGTAGTTGACAACTCAAAGTAATATAAATCATTATTTAACCTTATCAATAATTAGCAACTTTAATAAAAGATAACTTGAAATGTAAAGTAACAGTAAAGTAAAATAATAATTGAAAAATGATTTTAATACAAAGGAATAATAATTCAAAAGAATTGGAAGCCAATTAGAAAGATAAATAATTGGATAACCTTGGAGACAAATGAATAATATAGAAGATAGCTAATGTAAATATAAATTTACTCATATGACTATGTAAAACAAACTAATTATTCCTTGAAATATCCTAAACTCTTATAAGATTTTCTCTTCAAAATTTTCTAAACTTGTATGAGATTTCTTTGTATAATCTCCTAAACTTCTATACATATAAAACTAAGATTTTGAAAAGGATTAGACAATGTAACCATGGTTTAAAGAGACTTCATCCCTATCTTAAAATTATTGTAGAAATAACACTGTAATTTGATTATCACTCATTCTTTTCTTTCCCTCTCTTTCTTCAATTTAATTTCTTTCAAGAATACTCAAAGCTCTACACTTGAACTTCTTTCTTCACATCACCTCTTTATATAGAGGTTCTAATCTTGGTCACCAAGTTTTGAAACTTGAGTAGCAAATAATCTTGGCCAACAAGTTTTAATAACTTGAGCTCCAAGAAAATTACATATGTTTCTTAGCATCACCTCTATATAGAGGTTCTAATCTTGGTCACCAAGTTTTGAAACTTGAGTAGAAAATAATCTTGGCCAACAAGTTTTAATAACTTGAGCTCCAAGAAAATTACATATGTTTCTTAGCATCACCTTGACTTAGCACTCCAAGTTCATACATACATATGTACTAATATTATAAATTGTTATATTACTAATATATATATATATTACGTGATATATACATGACGTTACGTTAGATATAGGTGTGTACATCATTATATGTGATATTATATTCTATATTACACTGTTATTTTCTAATACCTTACTATATATATGTGTGTGTGTGTATTTAAATGTTACCATAAAATATGAGCGATAATGTAATTTATGAATCGATATTTAATTATTTGATAAATTCCTATTAGACTATTCTATAATAATCAACTCAAATAATTAAGAAGAATATAAAATATTTTATGAAGAAGAGGATGTTATAATTCTCCCTTTCTTTTAAGAATTTTGTCCTCAAAATTCACCAACATGTTTGAGACAATTCCAGGTAAGACCTTTTAATTTCATCTTCTAGTTCTCACATTGCCTCCTCTTATGACAACTCTTTCTAGACCACTCTAACCAAAGGAATTTCTTCCCTTTTAAGTGATTGACAGATTTATTGATGCTTTGTATCAGTTTAGTTTCATATGTCAAATAATCTCATATTCGCATTGAATCATATCTTATGACGTGTGAAAGGTCAACAATATTTTTTTAGCTGAGAGACATAAAAGATATTATGAATATTTGAAAGGTTAAGAGGATAAGCAATCTGATATGCAACAAGTCATACTCGTTTTAGTATTTGGAATGAGCCAATGAATTTTAGACTTACAATATTGATTTGAGAGCTCTGCCAATCCCAGTGGTAAGAGTGACTCTAAGAAAAATATGGTCTTTTTCTTCAAATTCTAAAGGTCATCTTCTATGGTTAGCATAACTTTTTTTGTCAACTTGAGCAATGAGTAATCCTTTTCTCCCTTCCCCATCCAAAATCCAAACTCACAAACATTACCTTTAATGAATTTAATTTTTTTTTTTTGTGGTTTGCTGCACTAAGTTAGGTCCTAGTAAACTTTTCTATTTTACCTCAGACCAACACAAAGGTGACCTACATTTTCTACCATATAAAGCTTCATATGGTGTTATGCCTATACTAGAATGGTAACTATTGTTATAAGCAAACTCCTAAAAAATAGCTTCATAGATAAGTTCCATTCAAAAGATTGATTTTTCTAGTTAACCTAGTCAAAGGTCAAACTAGTTGGGGAAAATCCTTTGATGAATGTTCTATAGTAACCTGCTAATCCGAGGAAACTTCTAATTTCGGCGACTATATTTGGCTGCTTCCAATGGACTACATCCTCAACTTTACTTGGATCAATTGCTACTCCTTCATAAGTGATCACATGGCCTAAAGATTTTACCCCATTCAACCAAAACTCACACTTGGATAACTTGGCATACAATTGTTTCTCCCTCAAAATTTTTAACACTAATCTAAGATGTTGTTCATGCTCCTCCCTAGTCTTAAAATAGATGAACATGTCATCTATGAAAACTAACACAAACTGGTTAAGGTAAGGCTTGAAGATTCTATTCATGTAGTCCATAAATATTGTAGGAGCATTAGTAAATCTAAAAGGGATCACAAGATATTCATAATGCCCATACCTATTCCTAAGGCTGCATTGGGTATATTTTCTTGTTTTACTCTTATTTGATGGTATCCTGTCCTCAAATCTATTTTTGAGAAAACTGAGGCCCTTAATAATTGGTCTAGCAAATTAGCTTCCTAAGTAGTGGATACTTATTCTTGATTGTGACTTTATTCAACTGCTTACAGTCTATACTATAACACCCTAATATTTAACTCAACACGCCTAGGACGTATTATAGTTAATTATTAGCTATTACTCTTTTGTTTCATCTTTTAGTCAAAATACTTAGCGGAAATTAAGGTAAATTTTTTTTTGAAACATAAAACAAAAAATGAGCCGTGTATGCTAACATAAATCAAACATTTAAACACAAATAGAGTGAGCAGAATAAGCAGGTCATACAGCAGCACATTACTCTTTGAACATGAAACACAAATTCATTAAATAACATAGTTGATAATAATACAACCGAAACAAAGTCACACCCATACATAGTGGGCTGAGCTTTCAATACATAGGAATAGAAAATACATAAAGCAGTAAATACAAGGAAACAGAAAATACATGAAGCGTCAAAAGCAAAAGCCAGCTGCAACTCCCTCTCACTAGTCGTACAAGTGCTAATCTAAGATACCCTTAGCAAAAGATACGACATAAAAGGGGATCCTCGTGATGGCTCGAGCACTCGGACAAACTCTCCATCAAGATCTACTGGCAGTGCTGATCCTCCTGCAATGGGGGTATGTACCTAATGAACTGTGCGAGCTCCTCGGGTGTGTGCAGACAGAACGGGGGACGGACATGGCCTCCATGGCGTGGACGTTTCTCCGGTCGTCGAGCTAGACGGGGTTGGGTCACCATGTCCTCGCTACCTCTACCTACGTCCATCAAAACTGTAGGAGTAGAGCCCTCCGAATAGATATGAGTGGGGGAGTCCTCAGACGGATCGGTCTCTGATAGCCTCAAGCGGGGAACATAATCGGGGTAGTCACGGACTGCTAAAGCGGTCGAGTGAGCACGACAAGTCTGCTCATCGTGGGGGCGGGTGCGCTCGAAGATCAGATCATCACCGTAGGGAGAAATGGGAATGAATCTGAAGCTGGACACTGGGTAGGTAAACGAATGTGCCATGTACACAAAAATGCGCACAGTACATCGACCCTTGAAGTGGTAGGAATGGTGGTCCCGATCATAGTGCACTTCCCAGACTGGAGTGTTAAATCACGAACGATACCATCGGCCTCTGAAGACGTAACCGAAAGAAAGAGATAGAGGGGGTGAAAATCTTGATAAAGAATCTCAGTAGGGAAAAACCTCTTATCCTAGTGTCATCGTCTACGTCCCCAGGGACCTCGAGTTTATTAATGAAAAGGTGAGCATGCATAAGGTTCATTACTTAGGTTTTCAAACATATTTATCCAAGGTCTATTCATTTTAGGATGAATCTTGATGTCATGAATGCAGTATATCATAGCATGAATGTATGGCAGAAACTATGCAATCATAAAAGAAACATGTTCATGTATAATATCAAGAGGAAACAAACTTTCATATGAATGTATTTTGCTTATGTGTCATTACTTGCATCACTAGTTCTTTCTCATGGGGCCACCTTAAAAAAAAAAAATCTAGGTTATGAGCTCATACTTAACTAGTCGTCACTAGTTCTCAACTTATCCTCAGATAAGTATAAATATATCCTGACTCCCAGAGTGCAGGTTAGGGGGCTTAAGGATCACCTAATATATACTGACTCCCGGAGTGCGGGTTAGGATTATCTCCTTTTTTGAAACGCATCTACTTGTACCAAGTGCATAGTAAATTTGTTAACTTTGGCAGGTTGCATATACCATACCCTCACGATTTTGTTATCTCCTCACCGTAGCAGGTGTAACGCCCCGATTTTTCTGTTAGAGTGAAAATGACCAAAATGCCCCTGAGGTCATTTTCAATTGACCGAGGAAAGCCAAGGCGGCAAGTACTCGAAGGGTAAACTCAATGTTGGAAGGGAGTAGAAAACTTATGTACCTTCCCGGGATCGAAAATCTCGCTGAAGTTTAGGTCAAAATGACCAAAACGCCTCGTGGTGTTTTACCCGCTTGCAAGTCTTTGGATGAACCCGAAACTTCTCCAGATAGTTTTAAAAGGCGTTTTTATGTATTCTATGACCTCAGTTTTAATTTTAGAAGTCCCGGGCAAAATTAGTGCAAACTTACGGTTTTGCCCCTAGTTTCGTATTTTTACGCTTAATCGCGTGATTAAGCAAACCTAAGCAATATTAGGCTCTAATCGAAGGTTAATTAATTTCCTTAATTAATCTTGAGTCAAAATAATTTATTAAAGTTGATTAAAACCAAAAAGTACTTAATTACAACCTAAAATCATATTTTAATTTTATGACACCTAGTCATAGAATCTTGAATAGTGTTTTCTCTTTCCAATTCCTTAAATCATGGAATTGTGTTACACATTGTTTATTCATAAATGAGTTTTAAATTCTTTAATGATGTATGAGCACTCCTAAACTTGTCATAAACTCTCTAAATCACATTCTTAGTTACCTAAACTTAAGCTTAATCATTCCTAACCTTGTACCTAAGCTAATACACATCTAAACCTACCATTAACACACAATTAAATGGTCAAATCATCCTCCCATTCTGCTGTCCCAAGCTGGCCGAAGCCTCACCTCCTCCATATGCATCACATGTTCAATTTTTCAACACTCCAAGGCCATACCTCAGTCACATACACTATACCTTGTCATAACTTTCAATCAAGCTTGAATTTCCACATGAATAAATAATTAAAACAACCCATTTTTCCTATTTAATTGTGGCTGGAAAAGTTCCAGCCATGCATTGTTTCTAGAAGACTAAATTCATAAAAATGTGATAGGAAATTAACTCACATCAAGCCATGCTTTGTAGCATAGCTTCCATACTTCAAACCATGCTTGAATGACCTTGTGTAAGAGATATTTTCTCTTCCTTCCTCCCTCAAAGGCTACGGCCAAGCCCTCCCCATTCACTCCTCCATGGTTTTGTTTTTCTATAAATAGAATGCTTGTGTTAGCCTTGTTGCACTTTGAAGCATTTGCAAAGTTTAGAGTTTTAGAGTTGTCTTGCTAGTCTTTCCTTTTTCTCTCAAAGTTCCAAGAGTGTTCTTCCTTTCTTTTCATCTTTATCTTCTTCATCTCTTCATCTCATCATCACCTCTCAACCATCAAACACCACCCCAAAACCTTGAATCATCATCAAACCTCTCAAACACCACACCTCAAACACAACTTCACTCAAAACACATCTCTTTTCCTTTTCCTTTCCTTAGCCGAATCATCATCACCATCCTAGGAGGTGTTGCTCATCTCATTTCCATCTTCAAGATCAAGCTTTTATCTTCATCAAAAGGTAGGGATTTGTTTTCAAACTTTATGTTGCTCAAGAAAGTGTTTTTCTCTAGTTTTCTCTTGGATTCCTTTTGAACTTTCCTTTGTCTTTCCTTTCCTTTCATTTTCGGCCATGAGGCCTTGATTTGAGCATGATAGCTTGATGATGAGAGTTTCTAGATGATGACATTGTGTTCATCTCAAAGAAACCTCTAAAGCTTGAGTTTTCCTTTTCTTACAACTTCATCTATATGTTATCTAGCTCACATGGTTTTCCAACTTAAGAAAATTAATCTAAAGGATTTCTAAAAGCCCAAGCCTACCCTTGTCAACCTTAAAGTTGGCCGGCACGTTCTAGAGATTTGTCTCTAGATAGGGGTTTTGGGTACTTAATAAAGAACTTGATGTAGCTTCACTTTCTTTCTCTTTTATATATGATTTTCGATTCTTGTGTTATGATCTTTGAGATGTTGTATGGGGTTATTATCTTGTTAAGGTCTTAAATGAGCTCTAGTTAAACATAAAAATGAAACTTGCATCATGTTTACTTTAAGCTTTGCATATCATGTTTATTTCCTTGCTATCACTAAATCCCAAGATAATGAATGAACTTGCATTATCATGTTTATGTTTCAAGCTTTGCATTATCATATTTATATTTCAAGTCCTCACCTAAATATCAAAGATAATAATATATTGCACCACATATTTATTTTATGCTCTCACTTTACTTTCTAGCAATAACTAAAATAAGTGCATGAGCATGTTTATTTTTATGTCATCACTTTAATGATTCTAGAGCTCAAAGACTTGCCAAATGATATCTCAAACAAAGGTCTAAAACATTTATTTCCTATGGTTCATATTTCGGCCCTATGAGGCCTTAATGTTTTCAAGTATTGAAAACTATGTTTTATAATTTTTTTAAACTTATATGAGTATAAGGAATGCGTAGAACTAAGCGTTATGAATTTAGGACCTCTTGAGATGAAAATAATATAGCCACTGCCTTATTAAGTATTTTCATGAGTTTAGATGGTAAAAGTGTTCATGAAAGAGTTTTGAAGGTTTTAATAAGGTTCCAAGAGAAACTAGTATTTTATGTGCTTTAGAAACTATGATTCAATGCCTTTAAATGGAGTTTCTGTTTCGGTTCTGCCTTGCTATGTTTGGCCACTGTATGAGCTGTGTTAATGATGTTAATATGCTTATGTTTGGGTAATAATTATGTTAAGACTCATATGTGAAAGATAGGATAAGTTAGGAACTAGAAAAGAATTAATTTGAGAGTTCTAGATCCTTTAAAGATTTATTTTTATGGATTCTGTCCAGCAAGGTTTAGATTCAATAATCATGGTTTTAAATTAGTTTATATGTGTAGGAATGACTCATAATTGGTTTAGGACTTAATCTTGAAGCCTTAGGAGCAAACCGAACTTAGAAAGGGTCATTATTGTGATTTCTAGGTACCCGTAAAGTTAGTATTTTGATTTCTGCACTCTTGAGGTTTAGAGATGTTCTTGACCATAGGGTGAGGTGAGAAATACTTAGTTATAACCTTATAGGTTCCCAAGAGACTAGGTGTTGATGATCAATAACTTAGAATGTGAGATAGAGATCTAAACCGTAATTTCTAGAACTCTGTAATCACATAAACATAAAGCTGTCCAAATTCTGCTTAGTGCTATTTGGATTAGTTCTTGAGCATAAAATTTGTATAACTCATTAATTATCAAACTATAGGTGTATAAAGAAGTTAAGGATAATGTTAGAACAATTAATTTGCAAGTTTAAGACTCATAAGAATCGAAGTTTAAAACACTATGAGTTATAACGTATCATGTCTATGAGCTTATGGGGATGATTGTTAGATATGACTATGTGATGATGTTTGTGTGAAAGTTGTATGTGACGAATGTTATGAGAAAGTTTCATGTGATGATATATATGTTATGAAAAAGCCATATGAGAATGCATGATAAAAATGAATATGATAAATGATGAGGTAATTGTGATTTAATACTTATGAGAATATAAATGTGACACAACACTAAGTCGCGCTTCTCCTGGGTGACACCGGTTCGGCCGAGCACCCCCAGGAGGAGACAAATCCGTGAGGGTATGTGTAGATGCAGCCTGCCAAAGCGGACAAATTGCGAGGCCCACGTGGCTAGCAAAGCGTTTCAAAGAGGAAATGATCCTAGAAAGGAGATCCTTAATTTGCCCCCTAGCCCGTACTTTAAGTCGGGATTATGTTACGCTTATCATAGGATAAGTAAGAACTAGTGACGACTAGTTAAGGTATGAGCTCATAACCTAGAGAAGTTTTAGGGCGGCCCTATGAGATGAAAGTTAAAGTTAACAATGTCACATAAACTATACTTATGCTAATGTTATAATGTTTCCTAGTTATTCTATTGTTTGGTTTACCTTATGATGCATTCATATCATTAGTATATTTCTGCTTAAGTTATAAAGACGCATTATAAAATATGACGGACCTTGGATAAAATACCTCTTTGGAAAACCAACTTAAAAGGAATTTATATGCACGCACACCTTTTAGAAATAAACCCAAGGTTCCTGAGGATGTGACGATGTCACCTAAGTAGGGATAACCCTACTGAGAATTCTTTTAGAAAGATTCTCATTCCCTCTCTATTTTCTTCCGTCATATCTTCAGATGGCGACATTCGTACTCTTCATCGACACCCCGGTATGGGAGCTGCACCATGACCCGGCACTCGGGTCATACAATTTTGAGGGTCGCTGCACGGTTAGAGTATTCATGTTCATGGGACGACCCTTCGCGCACCCCGTCCCGAGCTACCGCTTCACCCCGACTGCTCCCTACCGTCATAACGGGATTTTTGAGCGAGCGAGGCCACGCGATGAGCAGATCCTCCGCATGGAGCCCGAGACATCAGCCAGACGCGAAAGTACCCCGAGTATGTGCCGCGTTCCCAGTACTCGGAGACGGACCCATCCGAGGACCCGCCATCCCACATGTACAGTTGGAGCTCCAGTCCCGCTCCTCTACCGATGAGGGCTGGGAGTGAGGAGACGGTGGTCCAGCCAAGGTTGGCTCGACGGCCATCTATGCGCCCTCGCCGCGGTGGACACGCCCCGATGATGCACTCGACCACTCCCGCCGAGATTCGTCAGTGGATCGACTCGACCCCACAGTATTCGGACCAGCAGGAGTAGTCATAGGAGGGGTAGTAGTTAGTGCACACACACGCCACATAGTAGAGGACAAACCTTCTTTTGTATATGAGGTTGTCTCCTTTAGGTGCACATGAGTATGGGTGTAGTTTCTCTTGTATTTGCTTTTTATGATTTCCTTGTATTGCATTTCAGTTGTATTTTGTTTCATGATGTATCAGATAGTCCCGCCTCTTTGGGTAGGCACGTTATATATATATATCTATGATTCAGTTGATGTTCCCATGACATGATGTGTTTCTTATGCTTTGCTTATATGTTTCTCTATGCTTTTCTTATGGATTCGTGCGTGGCTCTCACTTTGATTTTAAATTCCAAAAAGAAAAATTTTACCCATATTTCCGCTAAGTATTTTCTAAGTAAAAGATGAGACCAAGAGGTAATAGTCTAAAGATTAACCTAAGTACATACTAGTAGTATTGGGTTAAGATTTAGGGTGTTACAGCAGGAGAAATGCATCTCGGCATGCTATGCAAGTATGCAACATAAACTCATGTTCTCAAATATCATCATGGCATTTCATTTAATATTTCATGCTCATTAAATCATGTAAATCATCATAGCATGCCACAATATACACAACACTCGTATCCTAAGTTTATATATTCATATGCACATAACTTCAGCATTTTAGCAAAGTAATAAACATGCTTCTACCTAGAAGGCCGAAATAAGGGATCGGGCTCAGCTAGTGCAAATGCTATGCATAACAAACCATATTAATAAACAAATATACACTTTGAAACACTAACTCTCATTCCTTCTCCTAACTTATAGTATTTTATGCTTTTGATCCTTATGGGTCTTAAACTTACGATCTAATTAATCTAGCATCCAAATTAGATCTTTTATGCATCTAAGGGATCATTACTAATAATTCTCACTAATTTTTATGCTCATGATCAATTCCAAATAGTCTTGGGCAGCAAGGGCAGAATTCTAACATTTCAAATTACAAGTGTCTAGGAGTCACAACTTTGACCCTTTCTAAGTTTCAGCTTTCCTTAAGGTACTAAAACTAAATGCTACCACTTTTAGAAGTTAAACCTCCACTTCTAAACACTTCTAAAACCATTTTATCTCTACTTTTACTTATCCCAAAACAGTGGCTATGTCTTAGATTCTAAGGGATCTAACACTCACATTGTTCAACGTTTCCACTTACTGGTTGCCTCTAACACTCAAAATAATTTTTGCTTCATTCAAACCTAATGTTTACATATTTTAACTCATTAAAATAGCATCATACATTGGCTATAAATCCAGGGCAGTGGCCGAAGAACAAATCACAAAGAATCATATTTTAAGTGCATATAAGTTGCTAGTTTCTCTTATAATCGTTTAAGAACCTCAAAACTCTTTTAGAAACCAATTTATTTAATCAAAATCATAAAAATATAATGCCAAGGCAGTAGCTATTTCAAATCACTCTCAAGTGAGTTTTAAATCATAAAATCATGCTCAAAGTGTTCTTTGAGCTTTTTTATGCTTAAGAAAATTTTAAGACATAATTTGTTGGTCCTTGTGACTAGATGAAACTTATACTAAGCTCATCCTCATCACATGGCCGAAAATAGTATTCATAAAATATTTCCATTTTCCAAACTTCACTTGATATACAAAGGGTAAGTTTTTGAGCTCTAAGACCTTTAGGTGATGACAAGAACTTAACATGCTATGCACATTATTTTAGTCTCCATTATAAAAGTAAAGTGAGAGATTGAAATACTTATGAGATGCAAGTTCATTATTATCTTTAAAGTTTAGGTGATGACTTGAAATATAAACATAAAATGCAAAGCTTGAAGTTTAAACATGAGAATGCAAGTTCATTTCTTTATTCTTGAGATTTTAGTGATGACAAGGAAAAGTAAACATGATGTGCAAAGTATAAATTTAAACAGGGATAAAAGTTCATTTTATTCTTTACTAGAGCTCATATAAGACCTTAAAGGAATATAGACCTCAACCCAACACATATCTTAACAAGATAAAGTGAGCTTTAGAGTTCTTTGTACCAAGGTTTCAAAGAAACCTTATGGTTTGAACATCATCATCAAGCTCAAGGAAAAGGATCAAGAGAACAAAACAAACAACATTTCTTAGGAATCAAAATCAAAGCAAGGGAAAAAAAAGGAAAAATGAAAAATCGAAACTCTTTCAAAGAAAAGAAAAGGAAAACCGAAACTATGAGGAAAGAAAAAAAAAAGGAAAAACCGAAATAATTCAAGATCAAGATCAAGTTTCAAGCTTTAGAGATTTTTCAGATGATAATCATAAGACCATTATCTTGAAACCTTATCATCAAGCTAAAGTATCTCTTTCGAAACCAAGCTTCATAACCAAAAATAAAAAGAGAGGAAAAGAGTTTGAACCAAGAGAAACTAGAACTTCTCATATCAAAACATCAATATAAAAGATAAAACTTTTGAAAAGCAAAACCCCTACCAAGTGGTATTGTTTTTGGAAGGAAAAGAGAGCTTGTTCTTGTGAAAAGATGAGAAAAAAAACTCTTATCCAAAAGATGATAATGATTTGGCCAAGCTAGGGAAAGCGGAAAGAAATATGTTTTGTGTGAGCTTTGTGTTTGAGAAAGGAAGCTTTGGTGTTTGAGTGATGATTTATGGTGGTTGTGTAGTGGTTTGATGTTGCAAGAGAGTGGCTCTATGAGGAGGACGAAGAAGATGAGAGGAAAAAAGATCTTAGAGTTCTTTGAGAGAAAGAAAGGAAACTTAGAGAAATTTCTCAAGATACAAATTTGAAAATGAGCAAATGGAACCAAGTTCTCTTATGATGGGTATTTATAGAAAATTGAATTATGAAGGAGTGAATTTGGAGGGGGCTGGCCGTAGCTTCTTGGCCATGGAGGAGAGAAAAATATCTCTTCAAATGGTCATTCAAAGGCATGTTTGGAAGTATGGTTAGGTATAGTTTGAAGCATGGTCCAAGGTATCGGTCAAGTATGGTGCAAGCATGGTTCTTTGAGTGTGATGAAAATCAACACGTGATGAATGCGGGAGAGGTGTGGTCGGTTCCTATGTGGCCATGGGGGAGGAGAAAATGTTTCATCTAATTATGGTTTAGTGATGTGTTTAGGTGTATCTTTAATTAAGCTTTTGGTTAGGAGTTTGTAAGTAAGTGTTTAGGTGAGGTAATGGGTAATTAAGGGTGTTGAGACATGATTAGGAGTGGTCTTGCTTCATTAGTGAAATCAAAACTCATTTTATGATATGATTATGCACAAACACAATTCCTTAATTTAAGGAATTGGAGAGAGAAAATACTATTCAAGATTCCATGACATGAAATCTTGATTTTGAAAAAGGATAAAGGTGTATCTAAGCAAATCTTAGGTTTTAATTAACCTTAATAAAATATTGTCTCTAGATTAATTATCGAAATTAATTAATCTTCGATTAGAACCTAATATTGTTTAGGTTCCCTTAATCACGTCATTAGGCTCGTAAAACACTATTCTAGGGGCAAAACGGTAATTTTGGATAAATACTATCCGGGACCACCTGGGCCAAAACAAATACCATAAAACATATATAATTAACATTTCGAACCCTCAGGAGAAATTTCAGGCTTAAATGATGTAACACCCTAAATTTTAACCTAATACTACTAGTATGTATTTAGGTTAATCTTTATAATATTGCCTCTTGGTTTCATTCTTTACTTGAAAATACTTAGCGGAAATATGGGTAAAATTTTTCTTTTTGGAATTAAAACCAAAGTGAGAGCCACGCATGATTATTCGAACGGAAATTCATACAAGTCATATGAGCAAATCATAATAAAACGCATAAATAACAAATCATAGTAAAACACGTAAATAACATGGACACATCAACTGATTATATATAGATATTATGCCTACCAAAAGGCAGGACTATTCGGTACAAAGGAAAACGAAATACAACTGAAATGCAAATACAAGGAAATCATAAAAGCAAGTACAAGGAAACCATGAAAGCAACACCCATACCCATGTGCACCTAGAGTAGACAACCTCATATACAAAAGAAGGTTTGTCCTCAACTATGTGGTGTGTGCACTAGCTACTACCCATCCTATGCACCTACTCCTGCTGGTCCGAGTACTGAGGGGTGGAATCGATCCATTGACGGATCTCGGCGGGAGTGGTTGTGCGGATCATCGGAGCGTGTCCACCGCGGCAAGGGCGCATGGATGGCTGACGAGCCAACCTCGGATGAACTACTGTCTCCTCACTCCCGGCTCTCGTCGGTGGGGGAGCGGGGCTGGAGCTCCAACTGTACATGTGCGAGGACGGGTCCTCTGATGGATCTGTCTCCGAGTACTGAGTCCGGGGCACGTACTCCGGGTAGTCGCGTACGGCTGACACCTCGGGCTGCATGCGGAGGATCTGCTCGTCGCGTGGTCTGGCTCGCTCAAAAATCGTGTTATGATGATAGGGAGCAGTCGGGGTGAAGTGGTAGCTCCGTACTGGGTGCGCGAAGGGTCGCCCCATAAACATAAATACTCTGACAGTGCAGCGACCCTTAAAATGATATGACCCGAGTGCTGGGTCATGGTGCAGCTCCCACGTCGGGGTGTCGATGAAGAGTACAAAAGTCGCCATATGAAGATGTGACTGAAGAAAAGACAGAGGGAATGAGAATCTTCTAAAAGAATTCTCAGTAGGGCAATCCCTAACTAAGTGACATCATCACATCCTCAGGAACCTTGGATTTTATTTCTAAAAAGTGTGCATGCATGTAAACTCCTTTTAATTTTCTAAAGTATTATTTATCCAAGGTCCATTATATTTTACAATGCGTCTTATGACTAAGCATGGAACATACTAATGACATGAATGCATCATAAAGGTAAGCCAATCAATAGAATAACTAAGAAACATTATAACATTGGCATAAGGTGATAGGTATAGCACATGTGACATTTTAAACTTTAACTTTCATCTCATGGGGCCACCTTAAAACATCTCTAGGTTATGAGCTCATACCTTAACTAGTCGTCGCTAGCTCTTACTTATCTATGATAAGTGTAACATAATCCCGACTTAAAGTACGGGCTAGGGGGCAAATTAAGGATCACCTCTTAGGGTAATTTCCTCTTTGAAACGCTCTACTAGCAACTAGTGCATCGTAGTATTGTCCACTTTGGCAAGCTCTATGTCAATACCCTCACGGATTTATTTTCTTGGGAGTGCTCGGCTAAACCGGTGTCACCCAAGAAGGCGTCTCAGTGTTGTGTCACATTTAAGTTCTCATGATTTTCAAAAAGACCTTTTTCTAAGTTCCTCAAATTTGATGGAAATTTTGACATGATGACTGTAGACCGAATTTCCTCAAATTTGCTTATGCCATGAAAATATATAGGACATACACAAACATTTCTTATGGGGTATAGCATATCATCATGTAAAACTTCGTTATAGCACATATCAACTTATCATAGACAAAACTCATGCATCATATATCATAAATTAAGCATCATAAAAGCTCAAGATGTTTTAATGTCTTATGCCTTGACCCTTAAGGTCCTTAGCTCACGTTCTAAGTTATTAATCATCCAACCTAATCCCTTGGGTACCTATGAGGTTATAACTAAGTATTTCTCACTTCACACTATGATCAAGAACATCTCTAAACCTCAAGGATGCAGTACTTATAATCCTAACTTTACGGGTCCCTAGGAGTCACAACAGTGACCCTTTCTAAGTCCGGTTTATTCCTAAGGCTTCAAGATCAAGTCCTAAACCATTTATGAGTCATTCCTACACATTTAAACTAATTTAAATCCATGATTAGCATTACTAAACCTTGCTGGATAGAATCCAGAAAATTCAAACATTAAAGGATCTAGAACTCTCAAATTAATTCTTTTCTAGTCTCTAACTTACCTTATCTTCCACATAAGAGTTTTAACATTATTTTTACTCAAACATAAGCATATTATCATCATTAAAACAGCACATACAGTGGCAAATAAGTAGCAAGGCAGAACTGAAACATACACTCTCCATAAAGGCATAAAACACAATTTCTAGAGCACATAAAATACTAGTTTCTCTTGGACCCTTTTTAAACTTTCAAAACTCATTTATAAACAATTTTAACATCTAAAATCATAAGAATATTTAAGAGGGCAGTGACCAATTCATCTTTGTCACAAGAGGTCCTAAATTCTTAAAACTTAGTTCTATGCATTTCTTGAACTCATAAAAGCTTGGAAAAATTATAAAACATGGTCTTCAATACTTAGAAACATCAAGACCTCTTAGGGCCGAATTATGAACCAAAAGAAATAAATATTTTTAGACCTTTGTTTGAGACAACAATGGGCAAGTCTTTGAGCTCTAGGATCATTTAAGTGATGACATAAAAGTAAACATGCTCATGCACTCATTTTAGGTTCCATTAGAAAGTAAAGTGATAGCACAAAATAAATATGAATGCAACTCATTATTATCTTGGTATTAAGTGAGAACTTGAAATATAAACATGATAATGCATATCTTGAAATATAAACATGATAATGCAAGGTTCACTTATTATCTTGATACTTAGTGATAGCAAGGAAAGTAGACATGATGTGCATAGCATAAAGGTAAACATGATGCAAGGCTCGTTTTATGGTTAACTAGAGCTCATTCAAGATTTTAACAAGATAAAAACCCAATACAATATCTCAAAGATCAAAATACCAAAACCGAAAGTCTTTACAAAGAAAAAGAAAGTGAAACTAAGTCAAGTTCTTTATTAAATACCCAAAACCCCTATCTAGAGAAAAATCTCTAGAACGTGCCAGCCAACTTTAAGGTTGACAAGGGTAGGCTTGGGCTTTTAGAAATCCTTAGATTAATTTTCTTAAGTTGAAAAACCATGTGAGCTAGATATCATATAGATGAAATCATAAGGAAAGGAAAACTCAAGCTTTAGAGGTTTCTTTGAGATGAACACAAGGTCATCATCTAGAAACTCTCATCATCAAGCTATCATGTTTGAGAAGAAAAGGCCAAGAGGCCGAAATGGAAAAAGAAAAGGAATATAAAGGAAAGCTCAAAAAGAAACCAAGAGAAAACTAGAGGAAACACATCTTTTGAGTAAAACAAAGTTTGAAAAGAAACTCCCTACCTAGAGTGAAGACACAAAGCTTGAACTTTTGAAAAGAAAAACAAGATGATGAGCTCCTCCTTGGTACTTGATGGTTTCGGCCAAAAGGAAGCAAGAAGGTTGGAGTTGTGTTTCAAGTAAGGTTGTGTTTGAAGTGTGATGTTTGAGAGGTTTGATGATGGTTCAAGGCTTTGGGGTGGTGTTCCAAGGTTGAGAGATGATGAAGAGATGAAGAGAGGATGAAGATGAAGATGAAAAGAAAGGAAGAACTCTCTTGAAACTTGAGAGAAAAAGAAAGAACTAGCAAGACAACTCTAAAATTCTAAACTTAGCAAATGCTTCAAAGTGCAACTAAGCTATCACAAGCATCCTATTTATAGAAAAACAAAACCATGGGCTCACTAAGGAGGAGGAGTGGCCGTGTGGTATTGGAGGGAAAGGAAGAGAAAATATCTCTTACACAAAGTCATTCAAGCATGGTTTGAAGTATGGAAGCTATGCTACAAAGTATGGCTTGATGTGAGTTTATTTCCTATAAATTTGTGATGAAATTAGGCTTCTAGAAACAATGCATGGCTGGAACTTTTCCAGCCACAAATAAATGGAGAAAATGGGCTATTTTAATTAGTTATTTACTTGGAAAATCAAGCTTGATTGAAAGTTATGACAAGGTATAGTGTATGTGACTTGAGGTATGGCCTTGGAGTGTTGAAAAATTGAACATGTGATGTGTAACATCCCCTGCAGCTTTTTGGATTGATGACTGTCCCGACAAACCAACACGGGTCTTTTCAGCACGCTTCCTAGGAAAACTTCCCAGGAGGTCACCCATCCCAAAATTACCCCAAGTCAAGCACGCTTAACTGTGGAGTTCTTTCAGTTTAGGCTACCGAAAAGAAGATGCATCTTGTTGATATAGGTAGTACGAATCAATTCATATAAGCCTCCTCAATCAGATAGTCCCATACCTATACAGTCTTAGGATCCCTCTCATTCGGGTGTGTAATCGGTTCATCCATGTACCCCTCCGCTTAGAGGACCCTGCGAGGAGCCGCTCCTTGTCTGTGCCCTCTTTGCACCGGCGATCACTCCTCGCCCCCTGGGCGTTACATGCCCACCGGACTTCACTTTGGTTCGCCTCAACCACACCGTACTGGGAGAGGTGCAGGCTCTGATACTATTTGTAACATCCCCTGCTGCTTTATGGATTGACAACTGTCCCCACAAACCAACACGGGTCTTTTCAGCATGCTTTGTCCTCACTCACACGCTTCCTAGGAAAACTTCCCAAGAGGTCACCCATCCCAAAATTACCCCAAGTCAAGCACACTTAACTGTGGAGTTCTTTCAGTTTAGGCTATCGAAAAGAAGATGCATCTTGTTGATATAGGTAGTACGAATCAATTCATATAAGCCCTCCTCAACTATATAGTCTCAGGATCCCTCTCATTCAGGTGTGTAATCGGTTCATTCATGTACCCCTCCGCTTAGAGGACCTTTGTGAGGAGCCGCTCCTTGTCCGTGCCCTCTTTGCACCGGCGATCACTCCTCGTCCTCGTCCCCGGGCGTTACATGCCCACCAGCTTCCGCCTGGTTCGTCCCCGAACCACACCGCATTGGGAGAGGTGCAGCTCGATACCATTTGTAACATCCCCGCAGCTTTATGGATTGATGATCTGCCCCACAAATCAACACGGGTCTTTTCAGCATGCTTTGTCCTCACTCGCACGCTTCCTAGGAAAACTTCCCAGGAGGTCACCCATCCCAAAATTACCCCAAGTCAAGCATGCTTAACTGTGGAGTTCTTTCAGTTTAGGCTACCGAAAAGAAGATGCATCTTGTTGATATAGGTAGTACGAATCAATTCATATCAGCCCTCCTCAACTGTATAGTCCCATACCTATACAGTCTTAGGATCCCTCTCATTCGGGTGTGTAATCGGTTCATCCATGTACCCCTCCGCTTAGAGGACCCTGCGAGGAGCCGCTCCTTGTCTGTGCCCTCTTTGCACCGGCGATCACTCCTCGTCCTCGTCCCCGGGCGTTACATGCCCACCAGCTTCCGCCTGGTTCGTCCCCGAACCACACCGTACTGGGAGAGGTGCAGGCTCTGATACCATTTGTAACATCCCCTGCTGCTTTATGGATTGACAACTGTCCCCACAAACCAACACGGGTCTTTTCAGCATGCTTTGTCCTCACTCACACGCTTCCTAGGAAAACTTCCCAGGAGGTCACCCATCCCAAAATTACCCCAAGTCAAGCACACTTAACTGTGGAGTTCTTTCAGTTTAGGCTATCGAAAAGAAGATGCATCTTGTTGATATAGGTAGTACGAATCAATTCATATAAGCCCTCCTCAACTATATAGTCTCATACCTATATAGTCTCAGGATCCCTCTCATTCAGGTGTGTAATCGGTTCATTCATGTACCCCTCCGCTTAGAGGACCTTTGTGAGGAGCCGCTCCTTGTCCGTGCCCTCTTTGCACCGGCGATCACTCATCGTCCTCGTCCCCGGGCGTTACATGATGCATATGGGGAGGGAGAAGCTTCGGCCAGACTTGGCAGCATGGGGGAGGTGAGTTTTGATCATCTAATTGGGTGTTAATGGTAGGTTTAAATGTGTATTAGCTTAGGTACAAGGTTAGGAATAATTAAGCTTAAGTTTAGGTAACTAAGCATGTGTATTAGGAATTTTATGACAAAGTTAGGAGTGCTCATACATCATTAAAGAATTTTAAACTCATTTATGAATATACAATGTGTGACACAATTCTATGATTTAAGGAATTGGAGAGAGGAAACACTATTCAAGATTCCATGACTAGGAGTCTTGAAATTAAAATATGATTTTAAGTTGTAATTAAGCACTTTTAGGTTCTAATCAACTTTAATAAATTATTTTGACTCAAGATTAATTAAGGCAATGAATTAACCTTCGATTAGAGCCTAATATTGCTTAGGTTTGCTTAATCACGCGATTAAGCGTAAAAACACGAAACTAGGGGCAAAATCGTAATATTGTACTAATTTCGCCCGGGACCTCTGGGACCAAAACTAAAGTTGTAGTCTACATAAAAACGCCTTTTAAAATCATCTGGAGAAGTTTCGTGTTCATCCGGCACTTGCAAATGGGTAAAACACCGCAGGGGCGTTTTGGTCATTTTGACCCGAAAACTCGAAAAACAAGATTTTCGATCTCGGGGAGGTACACAAGTCATCTAATCCCCTTCCAACATTGAGTTTGCCCTTCGAGTACTGCCGAACCGGCTTTCCTCGAATTTCGGGCCAAAAATGACCTCAGGGGCATTTTGATCATTTTCACTCTAACAGAAAATCGGGGCGTTACAAATGACATTGATACCCGCGTAAAACGCTATAGGAGTATTTTGGTCATTTTGAGCTGAAAGTTTGGAAAATGATATTTTCATCTCTGTTATCAATCACAACATATATAATCCCCTTCAAACATTGAGTTGACCCTTCGAGGACTACCAGGTTGGCCATCCCCGAATTTCCGAGTAAAAATGACCTCAGTGACATTTTGGTCATTTTTGCTCAAACAGAAAAACCATGACGTTACATATACACAGTCTCATGCTTCCATCATTCTTTTTGACTAAGACGACAGGTGCTCCCCATGGAGACACACTTGACTTGTTGAACCATTTGGCTAATAGTTCCTCTATCTGGGTCTTAAGTTCACTGAGCTTTAAAGGGGATATTCTATAATGTGAAAGAAAGAAGTCATGCTCCTGATATGAGATTAATGAGAAATTCAACTTCTCTTTCTAGTGGTAAGTTCACTATGTCTTTGGAAAATACTTATGGGAACTTTCTCACTATGGGTATGCTGTTTATTTCCTATTTGACCTCATCATTCAAAGAAGAAAGCAAAAACCCTTGGGCTCCTTCTAAGAGATGCTCCTCTACTTGGGTGGTATTAAGGAATAGGGAATAAGAAGGTTTGTGTTCCTTAGGTAGGTCATTCAAAAAATAAGCAAGTTTTTTGGAATAATCTAAGATGTCATTAGTAGATAACCAATCCATTCCAATTATGATATCAATATCGATCAAAGGAAAACAAACAAGGTCAATAATAAAAGGTTTTTCTTCAACTAAGATGGTACAATTTATACAAGCTTGAGAAGTGGAAAATTGTTCTCTAGTGGGAGTAGAGACTAATAAATCAAAAGACAAGGTACATAAAGGCAACTTTAACTTCTTTACACAATCAATTGATATAAAGGAGTGTGTAGCTCCAGAGTCAAACAACGCAACTAGGAGATGATTTTTGAAAAAGCATATACTGTTGATCATGTCAGGAAATTGAGTTGCCTTTTCCCCATTAAGAGTAAATACTCACCCTTTAGTTTGTGGCCTAGGAGCAGGATTGTTGATTAATTTCCCTGTAGTGGGGCATTCCCTAGCATAGTGTCTCGACTTGCAGTATTGGGTAGCAAACATTTTGTCCAAACAGGCAAATTTAGAGCCATGAGATTTTCCATACTTGTTGAACAAAGGTAAAGGTTCCATAGTTAGTGTGTGTTTACCTTTTCCAGGGTTCAATCCACTTTTAAAATTATTTTTCCTTTGAACATCTATCACCCTCTTCCTTTTGAGAAATTTTTTCTTTTTTCTCTCAAACTCCATGTTCAGATAAGTCTTTTATGTTATTCTACACTTGTTAACCAGAGTGGCATAATCCTTGATTTCTAAGGTGGCAAACTTATCTCTTATTCTAGCTTCTTAACCCCTACTCAAACTTCAAAGCTTTCCAATGCTCCCAAGGTTTTTCTTTTTTTTTTTTTGAGGAAAAAGAATTTGAAAAATTCCTCAAATTTGGCAACATACTGACCTATGGTTATGCTACCCTAGTTAAGCTGTATGAACTCGACCTCTTTCTCATCCTTAACATTTTTAGGGAAATAATTATCAAAGAAAGTAGTCAAGAGTACCTCCCAAGTACTTTTAGCTTCACTAAACTCTAATAGGCTTTTGGCACCCCTCCACTAGTGTTCTGTCACTCCTTCTAACATATAGGCTGCATTAGTACACCCTATCACCATAAAAATCTTTTCTAGTTGCATCACCTATTTTTCAACCAAAAAAAGGTTGTAATGTCCATGGAAAGAAGGTGGATTGGCTTTTCTAAATTCTAAAAGTCCTTGATAATATGGGTTAGCTATAGGAGTTTCACCTAAAGAAAACCACTTCCTTCCCCTTGGTGGTTATTGATTCTATTTTGAGTCTCCTATAATTGTTGAAAAAAAATGCAGTTTGACTATGTTTCGGCCCTAACAGTATCAACCAAACCTATCATTGCTCCCATCATTTCTGACAGAGTGGCGTTTGGTGCACTTTGCTGATCAAGAATTCATTGATCTTATGCAACTATAGTATCTTACTAGTGCATAAACAACCCAATATTAAGTTGATTAGGCTCCATACCGTATAATTAGTGCATTGAGAATACTATAGGATGAAAAGAGACAAAGATCACAACATGCAATTAAAATAGACTCAACCTATACTCATCCCACTAAAAAAAAATCAGTGATTAGTGACCAATTTTTTCGGCCACTAATTTCATAAAATCGGTCACTAAATCTGGTAGTGACCGATTTAGCGACCGAAAATAGAAGTTGCTAAAACCATGGTAGCTAAAATATTAGTGACCGATTTTATCGGTCACTAAATATTTTGACTGATTTAGTGACCGATTTTCCTATCTACGACCTATTTTAGTTGGTAGTTTAGTGTGCTATTAGCGACTGATAAATCGGTCCCTAAATCTTGTGACCAATTTTCCCATCCATATAACCAAACTTAGATGGCGGCTTGGTTTGCTATTCGTGACCAATATATCAGTCACCAATGTGTGATCCCTGAAAAAAGAAAAAATTTAAATGTTTAAAATCTCACTTTTAAAATTTAAATATATATCATCAAACAAGAAATTATATATCTATACACAAACAAACAAACTTAAAAATTGCCAATTTACTTTAACAAGTAGTTAACATCATACAACAAAATAAGTTCGATCCAAATATTTCAAATTTCAACTTTGTCAATTGAAGATAGTAACTCAGTAGAGGAGACATGGTTGGATGAGAAAGAAAAAGAAATGAAGTCTTCATCTTACTCATCATTACTAATACAAGCTATGGCCTCTAACTATAACTACTAGCTATAACTGATAACTAACTAACAAACTGAGTAACCAACACACACATTATACACATGCTCTTATTCCTATACTAGATACATATCTATATTCAGTTTTCATCATACCCAAAATGGTTCTTTCTTTTTTGCGCAAAAAATTATTTAAACTCCTAAGGCATATCAAAATTTAGACATTATTGAAGAGAAGTAAGAATTAGTCATTAACAACACTACTACTGTTACATTTCATTGATTCATACAAACTCCTATTCCTATAGCACATACATTGTCTGTCCCCTGAATCAGATAGTTCACACAAACAAACAAATTTTTACAAGGAGAAAAGAAATTCACAAATTACAATCATGGGTTATAAGATTACCTCTAATAATTGAAATCTAAATTTACCAGAATTATATTGTCTACCTTATTACATGAGTTGTGTGTTTAAAGATTCATTTTCCAGTAAAAAGAAATCCCTTTTCAAGAAAATAAAAACTAGACTACAAGACAATGTATATTTACACTTCCAAATATCAAATAGCTCTTGATAATGAATTAATAACCGTAATTCAACATATGAATGTCATGAAACTTTAGCATTGATTCTCAATAATTCCTTGATATGATCATATATGTCTCTTTGCCTTCTTGTGGTTAGTGGCAAAGTTTTAAATATTTTTCTTTTCATTATTCTCTTGCATAGTTGCATAGATTCAAAATATGATATGCAAAATCTTTAAGTAATAAATAGAACTTAAATAACTAAGAGCCAACATAAATATTCGAATATTATAAATGAATTCTTTAAAATAAAACTTAAAATTGAGCAGTGAAATAAATGGAATATAATGCATAAAATATAGTTAATGCATAACTAAACTTAAAAATAAATAAAGTACATAGATATTCAAGTTGTATAAACTTGACAATTCAAAGTAATATAAATCATTGTTTAACCTTATCAATAATTAGCAACTTTAGTAAAAGATAACTTGAAATGTAAAGGAACAATAAAACAAAATAATAGTGGAAAAATCATTTTAATATAAAGGAATAATAATTCAAAAAAACTGGAAGTCAATTAGAAAGATAAATAACTGGATAATCTTGAAGCTACATGAGTAATATAGAAGATAGCTAATGTAACCATATATTTACTCATAAGACAATGTAAAACAAACTAATTATTTCTTGAAACCGCCTAAATTCTTATGAGATTTTCTCTTCTAAATCTTCTAAACTTTTATAAGATTTTTCTGAAAAGTCTCCTAAACTTTTATGAGATTTCTTTGGAAAATCTCCTAAACTTTTATACATATAAAACTAAGATTTTGAAAAGAATTAGACAATGTAACCATGATTTAAAGAGACTTCTTCCCTGCCTTAAAATTATTGTAGAGATAACACTATAATCTCATGATTACTCCTTTTTTTTCCCTCTCTTCATTCCACTTAATTTTCTTCAAGAATGCTCAAAGCTCTATGTTAGCTCTAGAACCCTTCAGAAAGCTTTAATGTAATATGTTTTGAGTGATGAGACAACAAGTTTAAAGAAAACATTTTGAAGAACGTCTAATGTTTTCCCTTGAGTCTCTTAAAGTAGCAAACAAGATCTTTTGTTTGCTTGATACGTTTCTTGAAGTGAAAATAATTTCACTTTACATGTGTAAACATGATTTATCTCATTCAAAGAGATATGAACCTAAAAGAAGTGAAAATTATATCGTGATATAAATGTACACATGTTTCACGATTTGAAAAATACCATTATGTACAAGAAACCAAGGCACAGATCTTCAGAAAGGAGAACAGGACTTCAAAAAGCACACTTCAAATGCAGATTTCAAATTAGTTTTGAAGCAAGTATGTTCTACAACTTCAATAATCATCATTGCAATTAATTAATCATCTACATGTTCTGATTGAAGCTTGGAAGATCATTTTTTCACCAAGGAACTGATAACGTACTTTAGAAAGTTCACTTCATAATGAAACGCTGCACTCTACAGGTAAAGAAAGGAAATTTGAATTTCAAATTTAAAGTCAAACCCAATTACAGACTGATGTGTCATCTCTTCTATCAACTTTGTCAACTACCCAGCTTCTAAAAAGTGACTTTAGAAACCTTCATTTCACAATGGCTTCTGTAACAACTCTAACAAAAGACAAGTTACTCTTCTAGACTGCATTTCCAAGACACAAATAGATTATCAACATGTGTCACTTGGATAATTGATCAAGGGCAATGGTCATGAATGAAGACTATCTATAAATAGAGATGTTGTGCTTTCAAAGATAGTGAATATTAACATTGTATAAGTGCTGAAACTTTGAGAAAATTTCTCCTCATCTCTTGTAAAGTTAATTACATCTTGTAATTAGGTTCTTTGTCTGTAAAAATCTTCTTTCTACGTTCTTGATAGATCATACGTTCTTCCTAGGAAGAATCATTAGAAAGAAGTCATTCAAGTTTTTCCCAGGTATGTTATTGCATATCTTATGAAAACTTGAGTGTAAGTTAGATTGAATTACAAACCCAAACACAAACCTTTGTATCCTCGATCCAGTAGCTATTGGTGTGAGTTAGCTTGGAGATGCTAGTCAAAGACTACTTGTAATATGATAGTATAAGTGTTTTGCTGGTCACGGTTTAGCTTGGAAAGACTAGTTCAAAATTATTCAGGTTGTGATAGTATAGTGTACTTGCTAGTCATTGGTTCAGTTTAGAGAGCCTGGTCAAAGACTACTTGGTTTGTGACAGTAAAGATTGCTATGTGTCATAGGTAGGAGATTGGGAAGGCTACTACAAAGACTATTTTGTTTCTTTCTCGGGCTAAGAAAGGTTTTAGTGGAACTTAACAATGGTTGAGAACTGGATGTAGGTATGTTGGCGAACCAGTATGAAAATATATGTGCAGTATCTTCGTATCCCTTAACTCTTTTACATTCATTGCTCTGTACATATTATCCTATATTTGTTGTAAATCTATATTATTTGTGTTTCTGTCATTTTTCAAAAGTCACTTTTGAAAAAGCAAAGCATGATTCAATCCCTCTTCTGGTGCAATTTTTCACCTACAAGTGGCGTCAAAGCTTGGCCTCTAAGGGATTGAGCATTCTAACGACTGTAGAGGACAAAGATTGAAGGGACAAATGACACATAATATTTATATAGCAGAAGGATACTTAATTAACAGACTTTCATTCTTTGATGTGGGGACTATGCCTGTTGGAGAGATCACATTGAGTTATTCATAAAATACACAAGTCTTGACTTGTGGGAAATAATACAAGAAGGTGACTATGTTCTAACTGAAAAGGTTCTTGGAATCGATAATGCATTTTCAACATCAAGAGAAGTCCCCAGGAGCAGGTGGGTAGAGTAATACAAAGCCAGAGTTCAGTTGAACTCTAAAGCTAAATACTTGCTCACGTGTGCATTGAGCAAAGCTGAATATGACAAAATAATCGCTTATGACATGACAAAGGAAATATGGGATAGACTACACATGTTGCACGAAGGCACTGATCAAGTTAACGAAACTAAAATCACCATGCAGGTTCATCAATAAGAGATGTTTAAAATAACATATGAAAAAAATATTGATGAAAAGACCACAAGGCTTATGCACATTATAAACCAATTTAAGGGTCTAGGAAAAAAGTATTTTAACTCTGAAATGGTTAGTAAAATCTTGCAAAGCCTCCCTACTAAATGGCTATCTAAGGTCACATCCATTACTAAAGCTAAAGACCTTCAAACTTTTTGTCTAGATGCACTCATTGGGTTACTCAAAACCCATGAGGTAGTGCTTTTTGAAATGCATGGTGATTCCATGAAAAAAAGCAAGTGGCCTTGAAGTCATCTCATCAAAAGTAAAATAAAGCTAAAGCAATTAAAGTTACTGATACATCTGATGAAGATGAAGAATCTGATGATGAAACAGATGAAGAAGATAGAGATGAGATCTCAATGCTAGTGAGCAAGATGTCCAAAGCCTAGAGAGGCAACACAAATAGAAGAAGAGACATCAACCTCAAGAAGGACAAAAAGGGCAAGGTCAAGTTGGAAAGTGTCATTTGCTATAACTGTGGAGAGAAGGGACACCTTAAACCTGAGTGTCCCAAGCTGAAAAGTCCTCAAAAGAAGTTTGTCTCCAAGAAAAATGGTATGCTGGCTATTAGAGCGGCTCAGAAGAAGATAAGGAATGATCAGAAGGCTAGGAAGAGCTAGAAGACATCGCCAACCTATGCTTCATGGCTGGCTGTACTTTAGAAAGTGAACCTAAGGTAAAGAGCTCTAGCCCTAATCTTTCTTACGATGAATTATTATTTTTAGATGAAGAGTTGCTTGAAACTCTTAAACTCTTTTCTCTCATTATCTCAACCTGAAGAAAAAATATTAAAAGGTTATTTTAGAACTTGAAACAACCAAGGTAGAAGCTGAGAGTCTAAAGCTTGAAAAAGAAGAATTAAAAGGAGAAAATAAAGTCTTAAATGTGAAATTCAATGCCTTAGAATCTAAAGTCTCTGATAAAATTGAGAAACTCATAAAGTCATTTATGAGCTAAAAAGAACTTTAAAGTTTCTTAAGTCTGATCTTGAAAAAATGGCTAATGGCTCAAAGAATCTTGATATAATGCTTGGAGTTCAGAGGCCATATTTCTAAAAGATTGGGTTAGGATATGAATAGGAAATGGATGAGAAAGGAAAGACAACTCAGCTTATACTTTTCATCATAAGAAAGGACACTCACTTAACAAGTGCTATATGAGAAGGAAGTCTGTCAAAAAGGTTGGAATACCTTCGCCTCAAAAGACTAACCCAAGAGGATCTAAGAAAGTCTGGATACCTATATTAAAAATTGTGTTTGTTGCAGGTTTACCTGAGAATACACATTGAGCTTGACAACAAATGGTACATGGATAGTGGCTGTTCCAGACACATATCTGGATCCAAAAGATGGTTCAGAAACCTGAGGCCCAAGAATTTTGGATTAGTGAAGTTTGTCGATGGAGGTAAGGCTAAGGTTACAGGAATAAAAAATATTGGTAAGGATGATTCTCACCAAATTTCTGATGTGTTGCTTGTTGATGGTCTAGCTCATAATTTGTTGAGTATCAGCCAATTCTATAACCAAGACTTTAATGTTCTATTTAATGCTCATGCATGCAAGATAGTAAATCCCACTTCGGGACAAGTCATCTTGTTTGGTAAGAGACATGATAACAGAGTGTGCTATTCTTAGGTGACCTACGAGATTAAGATATAAAATGTCTCTATCCTTCATGGATGATAAGTGGCTGTGGCATAAGAAGCTTGGGCATGCTCATATGAAGCTTATCTCTGAGCTCTCTCAGAAATAGCTAGTTAAAGGCCTGCCAAAGATTAGATTTGACAAGGATTCAACTTGTGATTTCTGTGAGAAAGGCAACAAACCAAAGCTTATTTCCACAGCAAAAATATGGTTTCAACCACCAAGCCACTCTATATTCTAACATGGATATTTTTGAACCAACCAAGACTGTAGTCTTGTTGGGAAGAGATATTGCATTGTCAATATGGATGATTACTCAAGATTTACATAGCTTATATTTATACCTTCTGTAACATCCTAATTTTTAACCCAATACTCCTAGAACGTATTTAGGTTAATCATTAGTTTATTACTTCTTAGTCTCATTCTTTTTGAAATCTTTCTTTAATTACGTAGCAAAAAATACGAATAATGTTTTTTTTTGAAAACATAAAGCAATGTGAGAGTTGCATACATCGTAAGGCAGGAAAAGTAAAATCACAGAATAACCTATTCATAATATGCCCACCTAAAGATGGGACTTAGTTTAGTACAAGAAGATGCAAATACAACAGGAAAGGAAATACAACAGAAATTAAATACAAGGAAAGCGTAAACAAAGACACTCCTACCCTAGTGTACCTAAAGTGGATAACCTCATAACAAAAGAAGGTTTATCCTATCTATACGTGGTGTGTGCACTAGCTCTCCCCAAGAGGCTCTACTACTGGTGGCGACGATCCTCGGGTGACGGGAGTATGTACCCAAGGAACTGTTCGAGCTCCTCGGACGTAAACAAGCGGAGTGGGGAATGGATATGGGGCGACTGGAAGTGTGCCCCACGATGGGGGCGCATCTCGGCTCTCCTTGCTAATCTCGGCTGAATCACTGTCTCCTCACTCTCCTTATGCCTGAACAGGGGAGTGGGGGCAGAACTCTCCAAATAGATGTGCGTCGGTGAGTCCTCGGATGGATCTGTCTCGGACCTCCTCTATCGAGGCACATACTACAGGTAGTCACGTACGGCTGAGGCGGACGGGCGAGCGCGCCGGGTCTGCTTGTCACGGGGGCGGGTGCCCTCGAAGATCAAGTCGTCACTGAAGGGAGACGTCGGGGAGAATCGGTAGCTTTGTACAGGATATGCGAAGGGACATGTTATGTACATGAGACTCGAACGACGCATCGCCCCTCAAAATGATATGATCCGTGGTCTGGATCAAAATGCACATCCCAGGTGGGAGTATCGATGAACACTACGAATGTCGCCATTGTGATTTGAAGATATGATAGGAGAGGAAAAGAGAAAGAAAGGGAGTGAGAATCTTGCTAAATAATCTCAGTAGGAAACCTCCTATCTAGGGTTACATCGTCAAATGCTCAGGAACCTTGGGTTTATTAATAAAAGGTGAGTCATGCATATGAAGTTCATTATTAATTTAAAAGCATAATTATCCAAGGTTCGTTCCTTTTAGAATGAATCTTAATGCATGAATGTAATATAGTAAGGTATGAAAGCGTGTCAATACATTATGCAAGCAATTCAACAAAATCATAACATCAAACAATATATAAGTGGCATATTAACTTTCAAGTGACACTTTTCTCTTTTCTCAACTTTGTGATTTAAGAACTTCGTACTTAAGCATCATGGGGCCACCCTAAACCATCATTTAGGTTATGAGCTCATACCTTAGCTAGTCGTTACTAGTTCTTACTTATCCTTTGATAAGCAAAATCATAAAAATAATCTCGACTACTAGATTACGGGCTGGGGGCTTAAGAATCATCTCTCATAGGAATATTTCCTTCTTTGAAATGCTTTACTGGCATCTAGTGCACAACGAATTGTCCACTTTGGTAGGCTGCATCTACTCATACCTTCACGGATTTGCCTCCTACCCACCGGAGCCGGAGAAGTACGCCTCAGCGCTACGTCACATTAGTACTCAGTTTTTGGGGGTGCTCGGCTAAACTGGTGTCACCCAGGACTTTCTCCCATATGGTTTTCAAAAACATTATCAAGTCCTCAATTTGACGGAAATTCGACAGCATAACAGCTGTATACCGAATTTCTTTCAAATTTGCTTTATGCCACAATAACTCATAATACATGTACTTTCTCATTCAACTGCTATGATTATAATAAACTTAAAATTACACAAGCACACTCATCATAGCACATGTATTATTATCTCACTTAGATTTAATAAACTCAAGTATCAAAGAATCTATAATGTCTTATGCTTTGACCTTTAGGGCCTTCAACTTAAAATCTAAGTTCTCTATCATCACAACTTAGCCTCTCGGGCATCTATGGCTTCATAACTAAGTAGTTCTCACTTATTTCTATGATCATAACTAATTCTAAAACCCCAAGAGTGCAGAATCTATGCTTTGCTAATTACGGGTGCCCAGGAGTCACAACTTTGACCATTTCTAAGTTCAGTCTTCTCCTAAAGTACTAGGATCAATTCCTAAACCAATTATGAGTGATTCTTATGTATTTACACTAATTATAAACCATTATTGCTAATGTTAACCTTGTTAGAATAGCATCCAAAATTTCCATTTCTAAGGGATCTAGAAATCTCATTTTAATTCTTTTCTAGTTACTAACTTATCTTAGCTTTCTTAAATTGATTCTAACATCAAATATACATGAATATACACGCTCTAACATCATAAAATCACCATCATACAATGATCAAATAATCATGGCAGAATCGAAAACATAATCATCATACCAAGCATAGAATTTCTTTTCTATCACTCATAAATTGCTAGTTTCTTTTGAAACCCTGTTAAAGCTTCTAAAACTCATCAGAAAACATTTTATTTTATTAAAATCATCACAAGACCATTGAGGGCAGTAGCTATTTCAAAATAATCTCAAGAGGGATTTAAATCATAAAATCATGCTTGAAATATTCCCTAAGATCATTTAAGCTTAAGAAAATTATAGAACATAGGTTTTGGCACTTGTGACTAGATGAAACTTACACCAAGCTCATCCTCATCACATGGCCGAATTTTTGGTTCATCAAAACTCTTCCATTTCCATTCTTTACTTGAGATAACAAGGGACAAGCCTTTGAGCTCTAATATTCTTAGGTGATAACAAGAATATAAACATGCTATGCACTTCATTTTATATTTATTTGAAAGTAAAGTGAGAGTTTAAAATAAATATGAGATGCAACTCATTTTTATCTTTAAGATTAGGTGATGACTTGAAAAGTAGACATGAAATGCAAAGCTTGAATTTAAACATGATAACGCAAGTTCATTTCTTTATCTTGGAGAGTTTAGTGATGACATAAGAAATAAATATGCTATGCAAGACATAAATTTAAATATAAATGCTAATCCATTATTATATGTCATTAGAGCTCATACAAGATTTTAAAGAAATCAAGATCACAATCCCAATCATAATCCCATCAACATAAAGTAAGCTCTAGAGTTTTAAGTACCAAGTCTTCAAAGAAACCTCATGGTTCTTTGAACATCATCATCAAGCTCAAGGAAATGAAATTAAAAGAAAACTCCAAAGGAAAAGAAAAGGAAAGAACCGAATCAAGAGAAAAGGAAGGAAAATACACCAAGTTCTTTATTATGTATCCAAAACCCCTATCTAGAGTAAAACTCTAGAACGTGCCGACCAACTTTAAGGTTGACAAAGGCAGGCTTTGGGCTTATTGAAATTCTTATAATTATTTTTTTAAGTTGAAATCATTAGTGAGCTAAGTAACATAAGTAAAAGTTAAAGAAAGAAAGGAGAAATCAAGCTTTAGAGGTCTCATTGAGATGAACACAAAGTTATCACCTAGTGACACTCCTTATCAAGCTATCATGATAAAAAACTAGGCCTTGAGGTTGAAAAATGAAAAGGAAATGACAAAGGAAAATCGAAAAGAAAACCAAGAGAAACTCAAGGAAACAACATTTTTCTTCAAGAACAAAGCTCATTTGAGTAAAGGAAAAATAAGAATGAAAGGCTTGGTCTTTGCGATGAGAATGAGAAGAAAAGTTCTTTCCAATGTGATGATGATGATTCAGCCTAGAGCAGGAGAAAGGAAAGGAATGCGTTTTTGAGTGAGTTTTTGTTTGAGGATGAGAGTTTTGGTGCTTAGATGATGATCTAAGGTGGTGGGGGTGGTGTTTTGAGATGATGATATGGTGGCTCAAGGTGGAGGATGAAGAAGATGATGAAGAAGAAGAAAGCTCTTTAAAACTTGAGAGAAAAAGAAAGGACTCACAAGAAAGCTTGAAACTTAGCAAATGAACAAAAGTGATCGAAGTTCATCCAAGCAAGCTATTTATAAAAAATCAAAACAATGAGGAGTGAATGGAGGAGGAGGTAACCATGTGGTTTTCTCATGTTCCATGAGGTGAGAGATAGTTTCATTCAAGTATGGTGAAGCATGGTTGGAAGTATGGTAAGCATTGTTCAAGATAAGACTTCAAGCATAGTGAGGTATGGTTCTTTGAGTGGAAGAATTCAAACATGTGATAGATATTTTGGGGGAGTGGCGCCGGTTTCATTATGCCATGGCGGTAGGGATTTCTTTTGCTTAATTGTGTGCTAAAGATGTGTTTAGGTGTGTATTATATTAGGTTTAAGGTTAGGAGTTACTAGGCAAATGTTTAGGTAATTAATAAAGTAATTAGGAATCTCAATACATGATTAAGGAGTGCTCATATATCATTAGAGGAATTAAAACCCATTTTATGCATAAACAATTGTAGATACAATTTCTTAATTTAAGGAATTAGAGAAAGAAAATACTATTCAAGATTCCATGACTAGGAATTTTGAATTTAAAAAGAGATTTAGGTTTAATCTAAGTAATCTTAGGTTCTAATTAACTTTAATAAATTATTTTGACTCTAGATTAATTATGGAAATTAATTAATCTTTGATTAAAGCATAATATTGCTCAGATTTGCTTAATCACATGATTAAGCTCAAAAACACTATGCTTTGGGGTAAAATTATAATTTTGCACAAAAATTACCTGGGACTTAAACTGATGTTACGAAATACATAAAAACATCATTTAAAGTCATCTGGAAAAGTTCCAGGCTCATCCGACACTTATATCCGCGTACAAACACTATAGAGGTATTTTGGTCATTTTGACCGGAAACCTCAGAAAATGAGATTTTTGATCCCGGAACCACTCGAAAGTCATCTAATCCCTTTCAAACATTGAGTTGGCCCTTCGAGGACTGCCGGGTCGGTTATCCTCGAATTCCAGGAAGAAAATGACCTCGGGTATTTTGGCTATTTTCATTTAGACAGAAAATCAGGGCGTTAAAACTTCTAAGAATGAGATAATCAAAAGATTCAAAGTTTTTGCAAACAAGTTTGTACTGAAAAAGATTCTCAAATTACCTTTATCAAATTTGATCATGAAAGAGAATTTGAAAATCATGTTTTCAAAGAGTTTTGTGAAAAACATGACATCCTTCACGAGTTTTCTACACCTAGAACTCCTAACAAAATGGGGTTACTGAAAAGAAAAATAGAAGCTTGCATGAGATGGCTAGAACAATGCTTTTAGAAAATGGTCTATCAAAAGATTTTTCGGCTGAGGTTGTAAATGTTGGTAAAAGAGCGCACGAGAAGGGGGGTTAAATCGTGCTTTCTGAAAACTTCTTTCTGACCTAAAACAATTTAAAAACTATCAAGCCCAAGGCTTGAAGTGTAGCGGAATGATGGTTAGTAGATTCAGAAAGTAAGTTTTTTATGCTTGTTTTAATCCTTTTCGATTCATTAAAATAGTCAGTGCATTAACTAAAAAGCTCGACAATAAAAATAAAAGTTTAGGGAAGAGAGAAATGAACACCAGAGTTTTTATACTAGTTTGGCCAAATCTGCCTACATCCAGTACTCAACACATGTTGAGATTCCACTAACAACAACTTTCTCAACCTAAGAAAGCAAATGGATAGTTTTTACAATAGTCTTCCTAAGCTTTAACTTGCACAATGGTCAACCCCAACTGCGACTTAACCGAGTAGTTTTGTACCAGGCTCTCCAAGCTGAACTTGCATAGTGGACAACCCCAACTGTGACTTAATCGAGTAGTTCTATACTAGCCTCTCCAAGCTGAACTGTGGCCTGCAAACACCTTCTACTGCCACGTTGTAAGTAGTCTTTCCAGCAGCCTCTCCAAGATGAACCGTCATAAGCAAATACCTTTGTTAACACGTTGCAAGTAGTTTTACCTTAGCCTCTCCAAGCTATGTCTCACACTGATCATTAATGGATCAAGGTTACAAAGGTTATGTGTTTGGGTTGCCACTCAAACTAACCTACACTCAAGTTTCCTTAAAGATGCTAGCTAATACAAACTGAGAAACTTAGAGTGACTTCTTTCTCCTATCTCTTCACATGAATAGTATACAAATACAAATACATTTTAAAATTGAGAAAGAAGAGTTTTACACATCGTGATTGATTATATAAACCGATGAACAACATAGTAAGTGTGGAGAGATTTTTCTAGAGATTCTATACCAATGCTTTCAATTCTCTCATCGGCTTTCAAGCTTGGCATCTTCATTTATATTGGTCTATCTTTATGACTGTTGCCTTTTTTATCTGATCTCCAAGTAACATGTGTATTTCGTTAGATGTGCCTTGGAACATTAGTATAGAGAGGTAGGCTGACAACTTGTCCCATCGTTGCAGAAGTCGTTGTAATGTAGAGGTTTCTAAAGTCCTCATTTTTCCTTTTACTTTTAGCCTGTGGTTTCTGAACTCCACTTTCGAGGATCTTGAATCATTTAGGCAGGAAAGATGATGCACCACTTATAATACTGGATCTGATTTGAGATTTGAAATTTGATTTTCGAAACTCCCTCTATTTTTCGTCAGCGTTCTTTGCTCCACCCTTCAGTGAGCTTTCTAACGTTGTAATCAATCACATTGATTTTTCTCTGATCTTCCAGTATTCAATGTTGATTGCTTGATGATGATTTCTTTTATGATTGTAGTGATTGATGACTGAGTAACATGTTGCTCTTGGACATGAATTGATTTCTTCATTATGAATGCTCTTTTTGATGTCCCGTGCTATTTTCTGAAGATCCTTTCCTTGGTTTCTTGATTTCTGACTTGATCAGCTTCAGTCCTCTAGCATTTATGCTTTCTATCCTCGAGATAATATTCGCCTTTTAAGCCTGATCTCTTCTTTTGAGATAAACATGATTTCTCATGTGTTGTGAACTTATTCCCGATTCAAGTTTGCTTCAATGCCTTTGGTCCGTGAACATGAATGCGTTCTTTGCTTGAAATAACATTCACTTTCTGATTATTTTAATCTCCTCCCATGAGATATGTATCATGCTTGCACATGCGTAGTGGAACGTTATTCTTGCATTTAGTCTGTATCATGCCTTAATCTGTATACACTTACTTCGCTCGACTTCATATTCACTTTCTGATTAATTCAATCTCTTTCTACGAGATATAGCATGCTTATACATGCAGAGTGAAATATTAATCTTGCTTAGGTTCGTGTAATACAGACCGGATCTACCTGTTAAACTTTGTCAAGAAACTCAAGGTAGCCATTAGTCGTTCTTCAAAACATTTTCTCTAAATTGGCTATGTTGTCATTCAAAACCTTTTAAGCTTCGTACTTTCTGAAGTGTTTTGGAATTTACAGTAAACTCCTCATGCTACATCCAAAACATAATATTTCAAAGGCTAATCCTCAAGAAGACTCCCTATGAGCTATAGAAGGGTAGAAAACCCAATATATCATATTTTCATATCTTTGGCTCATCATCTTTTGTTCTTAACACCAAATACAAACTTGCAAAGTTTGATACCAAATTTGATTATGGCATTTTCCTAACTCTTTTTTCTTTGAAGGTTACAGAGTCTATAACAAAAGGATGCTATGCGTAGAAGAGACTATTCACATCAAGTTCAAGGAGTTTAAGCAAGACTTTGCTGATAATCTTGAAGAACTAGAGGAAAACATTAAGAAATAAGTCTCAAGGAAGTTTCAGAAAGTATGCAGATGAAAGCCAAACCTTCATAAAGTAGGCCCCATAACGTAGACACTTCAGAAAGCTTGCTCAAGACTCCAAAGTCCTCATAAAATGATATTTTCTGAACATGAAGAAGAGCAATCTGGAGATGAAAGGGAACCTAAAGAACCTCAAATCTATAGAAACTACAAGGGAGTTTCTGATTTAAAAGGAGTTTCTTAAAACGAAGTTCTTGGAGACATTTCCAAGGGTGTGAGAACCAGATCCTCCTTTAGAAATATGTCAAATTGTGGTTTCATCTCCACTATCGAACCTGAATGCATTGAAGAAGCTTTGAGTTATGAAAGTTGTATGGATGCTATACAAGAAGAACTTGATTAGTTCAAGAAAAGCAAAGTCTGGACACTTGTTGAAAGACCCAAGGAAAATACCATCATCAGAACAAAATGGGTGTTTAAAAACAAGCTTGATGAAGCTGGCAAAGTCATCCGGAACAAAGCAAGATTAGTTGCACAAGATTGTAATCAACAAGAGGGAATTGATTATGATGAAACCTTTCCACTAGTAGCTAGGCTGGAATCCATAAGAATGCTACTTGCTTTAGCTACCTTCAAGGGCTTCACTATTTACCAAATGGATGTTAAGATTGCATTCCTAAATGGATTCATCTCTAAGGAAGTATATGTAAAGCAGCCTCTAGGTTTTGATAATGAAGACTTTCCCAACTATTCCTTCAAGCTAATGAGACATTCTATGGTCTGAAACAAGCTCCTCGAGCTTGGTATGAAATGCTAAGCACCTTTCTTGTGGAAGAGTGGATTCAAGAAAGGTAATGTTGATACTACCGTTTTTACACTTGAATCAGATAATCACTTTCTGATAGTTCAAAAATATGAAGATGACATTATATTTGACATCTTTGATCATGTTCTTTATCAAAAGTTTTCAAAGTTAATTCATAGCAAATTTGAAATTAGCATGATGGGTGAACTCAAATTTTCCTCGGTTTATAAATAAAACAACAAAAAGAAGGAACATTGATCCATCAAGAAAAATATATTAAAGAGCATTTAAAAAGCTTAACTTGGATCAAGCCAAATCTATGATTACCCTCATGCATCCATATTGAATCATTGATGCTGATAAGAATAGTGAAAAGGTATCAGAAAGTAATTATAGAGGAGTGATTAGTTCACTTCTATATCTTACAACTAGTAGACTAGACATTCAATTGAGTGTGGGATTGTAGGTTACTGCGATACTGACTTTACTGGAGATACATTAGAGAGAAAAAGCACTAATGGTTGTTGCTATTTCTTCAAAAAAAGCTTGATCACTTGGTCGTGCAAGAAGTAGAATACCATTGCACTCTCTACGGCTGAAGCTAAATATGTCGCTATTGCAAAGTACTATACCTAGATGCTGTGGATATGGAACCAACTAGAAAATTATCACTTGAGGTATTCCAAAATTCCTATATTTTCTTATAATCCTAGTGCTACTAATTTGGCTAAGAATCCTATCTAGAATTCTAGATCCAAGCACATCGATGTTAAACATCATTTTATTAGGATCATGTTCAGAAAGGAGATGTTGTGTTAATGTTTATGAATAGTGTCTGATATATTCACAAAACCATTAGCTGAAGATCGTTTTTGTGTTTTGAAAAAGCTTTTAAACTTAAAGGTTTTTAAATCCGCATAAGCATTCATGCACAAAAATCTCTGGGTATCCTCCTTTTATTGCTTCGAATTGAAGCCTAAACGAAGACATCAATTTGCAAGACTAGAGAATTTGATTGAAGGTCAGAAAGTTATTGTACAAGCTCAAAAAGGAGATGAGATGATTAGAAAGAAGAGCAAAGGATCAGAAAATGGGGTATATATGGTCTCACGTAGTTCAGAATATGAAGATAAGTTAATTGTGAGAACACTGTGTTACTCTGATGGGTCAAAAACTAGAAAGTGAAGCTCAGAAAGTGATCTCAAGCATTAGAAATAACTCTTTCTGAAAAGAATAAAAAAAAGCTGGATAATTCCCACTCTTTTGAGTTGCTCTGTCCTACATCGTTTCACCTTCAGTCATAAATGTCTCATCACTTAAATAACTCGCCACTCTTCACACATTACACCCTTTTGCTTTTATCTTCCACCATATGCTTCCTACCTTAACCGTTTCATATTATCGTGCATACAAACCCTCATTCTTACAACCTTAACAGCTCTTCATTTCTCTCAAACCCTCACCTTTTATCCTTTCAAGCTTCAACCTTTTTGTTCAAACCTCACACACAAAATTAACAATGGATGAAGGAAAAATATTCAATAGGAACATTGCTAACATGGGAACTCTCCATATGTACGATGAATTATTTCATCAATAGTACTATCCCGACAATTTTGCTCAGCGAGGGTAGCTTCTGGGAAACGTTTGATCAAGGAAATTGATGACTCAGGTCATCGTTCTACTAGAAGTCATTACCTTCCAAGGATATGAAGGATTCTTCAACATCACTGACCCTATGTTTACTATGATGATGATAGCTTTCTATTCCCAATTAGTACAAGTGTCTGAATTTGTACTGACAACATATATCAAAGGCACTAATTTAGAGTTAAGCACTACGAATTTCTTGAACATCATCCATACACCTAACGAGGGACCCAGATGCTCTTCTGAAGAGGATTGGTATACTACCCTTTGAGTCTCGATTGAGGAGGTGTCTAAATGTCTCATAAACTCTCCCAGACACTAACTCGGTGAGATAACTATTGCTATGCTGAGCTCCCAAGCACGCCAAGTCTTTACCCTTGTTTATTTTTCTCTCATTCCAAGCTTGGGAATATGCACCTGTTGGTAGGGATGGACTGCATATTGCTTTTCTGTTTGCTGCCAATGAAGAAGGTAAACTTGCCTAGACTTATCTTTGATTACATGCTTAGCACCGCTTCCTAGGAAGAAGGCAAAACGGCCTCTGTTCCTTATGGAATCTGCTAAGCAAAGTATACCCTTTGGAAAACAAGTGGTACGAGTATATGCTTGGAATTGAATATACCATACTCTCATGCAAGGCTTAGAGAAAACCTATTGGTGCTTCCACAATAAGTCTCAGGAAAATGAGAGATGCCATTCTTGAAAAAGATACTAAGGATGCTGAGGATACAAAGGGAACATGCAAAAAAAGAAGGGTGAAGTCCTAGACATTAGCTTTGAGGACTCCGAAAAACCTCATATAATTATCAGATATGGAGGAACACCCACTCCATCATCCATGCCCTCAGACTTTGAGGAAGAATCAAGCTCAAAATCCTCAGATTCTAATGAGCCTGAGAATGATTAGAGGAGCAAAATTAGATCAAGGGAAGAAGCCAGCTCTTCTCCTAAGTACAAGTTTTCATATTCTAAGTGGAAATCCTCAGAAAATGATAAGGGCAGTGTTGTTCCTGACACTGGCCTAACTCTTGCTTCTAATTCGCTTCCTACTTCTACCAGAAAATGTAACATCCTAAATTTTTTTTCAGAAAATAATTGAGGCTTTAGTAGTAAGAATATCAAAATTTTGGTGTACACAAAAATGATGAGAACAGTAACGAACGTAAAAAAAAAAAAAAAACGTGAATAGTGTTTTGCAGGCCCTGTAGACCCACCGGAACAGCTGAAACCTTAGATTCAAGACCTGAAGGTGCCCGAAATTTGAAAATTATAGGATTAAGGTTAGAAATAGGTAGGAATAAAAATTTATGCTTAGAGTTAATTTTCGGGCAATTGTTGATTACTCGAGTACACTATTTTACCCGTTTGATGAAATTTCGGTGTGCGATTTTTAACACCGAAAACCAGTTAATATCTACTGATAATGAAGTTATCCCTTTGAATACCAATGGATGGCTAGGATTTTATCTTGGAATGAAAGATCAAATCCTAGCCATTGATATAAAATTCTTTTAATGGAAAAATGATACTTTATAAGCCAACCAATGAGATTTCACCTTAAAAGATAATTATAAACTATCTAACCCCATAATTGTCATCATCTTCCTCGGCTAACAAAGGAGGCAGCAGAGAAACTCCATTTCCTTTCTCTCAAAACTTGATTTCAAGCTCAAAAATCCTAGACCAAACCTTACCAAAATCAAGAACCTCCTTAAGTAAACTTATTCTACACTTCAAACTCTACAAATCTAACCGATTAGATTCTCCAAAAACCTCACCTTATCACATCACTCATCTCTGGTTAGAGGAGTATTTTACTGTATTTTAAGAGCTTTGGGGTAGAGTATATCTATCTTGGAGTATACAAGAGACAAAGAGGCATTAGCTTCCAAGGGTAGGGTTTTCTTTGGCCTTTTTCTTTCCAAATTATTCTGTAATTTTATTTTGGGTTTTATTCCGAAATTTATGGTTATATTTGATGATAATATGTTGATATTGATGTGTTAATTTTGGTGGAGTGTTTGGATGAGGTTAAATAATGATTTTTGTCAAAATAAGTTTTGGCTAGGCTGCTGAATTTTCGGATTTCAGCAGGACAGGATTTGTTCATAAATTTTATGGTTCAATTCTAGTCATTTTTATGAGCTATAAAAATTATATGTTGAAGCTAACATCATAAGGAAACTCTGATAATTTTTGTGGTGCATAATAAAGAGTTTTACTGCCTGAGAAAAATCAAGAACCAAGAGTATATCTATGCTAGCTGAAATCTTGGTACTGGAGCTGTGAATTTGTAAAAATTTTTATTCATAGAAAATGGTGGAGTTATCCTTTGAAATTTTTACAGAGTTTTTTGGACATCTTTAAGTATAACTGTGATTTTTATTTTAAGTTGTTTCTATCATTTGCTAAAGTTAAAAATTGTGTGAATCCTATTCTGAGATGTGAAAAAGAGGCCTCTGACCACTAAAATTGTAGAATTTATTTGACATGATTCTAGTATTCTGTTTGCTATGAAATTTTTACAGGGACTTTTAGACACATTGAGGTGTCATAGAGAATTTTTATGGCCAGTGAATTGCCCATTGGATATGTGAATTAAATGTTGTCACCATAATGGTAAATCTGTCAAGAAGCTGGAATGGTGAAGATGTATTAAGTTAATGATAGAAATCTATTTAATCCAAGTATATATCATATGAATGTATGTTAATTGTTTGAAAGGCTTGTTTTTAAAGTATGAATGAGACTCCAATGATACTGAATGCCTATATCTGGGATATAAACTTGACTTTGAAATAGAAAGGTCCATGACATGGTTGTATGACAAAAGAGAATATGTGAAATTTAATGGTGCATGTTTTAACATACGGGGAAAATAGAAACAAGGCTTATGTGTGATAGACAGGGAAGGCAAAAATAAGAACTTCCCAAGAAATTTTATGAGTCGGTAGACTTATCGACTAGGAAATAGAACTGTGTGTGATTTAGAAATGGAAAAAAATGAAGTCTGATGATCACGAATAGGAATGAGCTCATGTCCTAGCAGTCTATGGTCCTCTGAGGAGTTATCCAATACATATGTTACCTGATGTGAATCTAAGCCTTCCCTATGTTAATAAAAAGAACTACTACACTAAGTTGAATTCCATGTGATATAAGAGAAACACTTATGATTACTACCATTTTGCATATAATTTTCTTTGTCTCATGTATGCTAATATTGATATATGTGATCTAACATGATGTTTTTCTTTATTATTATAAATGCATTTACTGTTTATATTCTGTCTGTATGTAAGGGGTTACCCTACTGAGAATTTTATAATATTCTCACCCCTATTTGTGCATATGTTGTATTGTGCTCAGACTCTGCAGATGCCTCTGGCTGAGGAGAGGCCATTATACCGATGGCCAATGGTTTCGCATAGGAGGACATGAGAATTACGTGGGCTTTTGACTTGTATGTAGTGTAGTATAGTGCCAGGAACTTACCATCTTGTAGACTAATTGGTGTTAGATGTCTTAGGTCCATTTCTGTGTGTTTAGTATTTTGTTGGACCTTGATATTTGAGCAAGCTTGGTAGATCTTTTGATAGTAGTTCCTGTGTGTTGTATTATAAGTTTAAGTGACTTAACTTCAAGTATGGTATGTATTAAAGAAAGCGGTATGTAAAGTAATAATATATGTACATTTTATAGTAGTTTTCTTTATAACTCTAGAGTTTGATTTATCTTATTTCATTTCACTTGACTAATGGATATTATAGAAAGGAAGTGATACTCTTCTAATTACAATGTTAATGCTCGAGTAATACATGGTAGTTAGGAGGGTGTTACATTATGGTATCAGAGCCGGACTATCCTATAAGCCTGAGGATTGGACCGGCTATGCTTTCTTAGAAATTGTCATGCATTATGACTTTATATATTTGTGTATGACTGCTGATTGGAAATGTTGTGGGTTGCTGTACACTTTGCTTGGTATTGAGACTGATCAACTCAATATTTTTGTTTGGTGTGATAGGAACCAATGACTTCGAATCGGCGAACTAGGAGTGGAGCTGGAAATGATGCCGACATGATGAATATTTTTCGTGAGATGGCGGCTGCCATGAGGGAACAAGCTACAGCTACTACCCGAATGATGGAGCAACTGAACCGCAATGAAAGGCAAAACCCAGCTGATAATCCTGTAGTGAACGAAGTCGATGTAGAATATCAGAAATTTGCCGAGTTCAGAAAGGAAAATCCCCCTCCATTTCGAGGAGCTTTTAATCCCTGTAGCGTAAGAATGGATAAAGGCCATGGAAAAGATTTTCTCCGTTCTTCCTTGCACAGAGATCCAGAAGGTGGCCTTTGCCACCTATATGCTAGAAGCAGATGCAGATTTTTGATGGGTTGGCACCAGGGGATTATTTGAAGCTTCCCATACTGTAGTTACCTGGACTATTTTTAAGGAAGCTTTTTACCATAAGTACTTCCCTATTTCTGTGAGAAATGAGAAGGAATTGGAGTTCATGGCTCTCAAACAAGGACCTATGAGTGTAGCAGAGTATACTGCCAAATTTGAAGAGCTCTGCAAGTTTTCTACAATTTATCAACGTGACCGGATGAAGTTTGGAAATGCATGAAATATGAAGGAGGTCTACGAGAAGATATAGAAGCACGTGTAAGTCTCTTGGAGATTAGGGACTATCCTACCTTGGTAAATAAATGTCGACGTGCAGAGGAGTCCAACAGGAAGCTAACAAATTTCAAGTATGCCCAAAACAATGCTAGAAGGGGATTAGCACCTCAAGGTCCTCGATTCAAGCCTGTTAACCAACCTCGGAGAAGGTTTCCACCCAACAATAACAACAACAAAGGAAAACAACTTCAACCTCTAAGACCTGAGACAGGGAGAGATTGCCCCAAGTGTGGGAAAAATCATGGGAATCGACCTTCTTTGGACAACGCAAAATCATTTGCTTTGGTGTGGGAAACCAGGACATAAGATATTTGAGTGCCCTAACAAGAAAGGTCATCAGCCCGCCTCCAGGCCACAACAACATGGGCGTGTTTTTACTATAAGTGCCAAGGAAGCTTCTCAATCTGCCGATCTGATCCGAGGTAAGTGTGAAATAAATGGTAATGTCCTAGATATACTGTATGATACGGATGCCACTCATTCTTTCATAACCCATGACTGTACAGAAGTTGCAATTATCTGTGTCTGAACTACCTTATGATCTTCTTGTATCCACTCCTACTGCTGGTCCTATTAGGACTTGTTATACCTGTGTGAATATTCCTTTTCAAATAGGTACTAGAGACTTCACTGCCAATTTAGTTTGTCTTCCTTTATCTGGTTTAGATATAATTTTAGGTATGGATTGGTTGGTACCCAATTATGTCCTTTTACACTGTCTAGATCATTTGCCATATTTCTTTCCACTCTACCCTCCATTCCTGTGGTTCCTTTTTCTTTTTACTTGAACCTTGTAACATCCAACCCTAGTAAGACAGATCGTCAGGAATATGTTCTCCTTTCTACTAGTGAAACTGAATGTGACTACGAGTTGAGCAAGATTCCAGTGGTGAGGGAATATCCAGATGTTTTTCCAGAGGATATTCTAGAATTTCCTCCTGAAAGAGAGATTGAATTTTCCATCGAGTTGGTTCCAGGAACGGGTCCTATTTCAATTGCTCCTTATAGGATGTCCCCTTTGGAGTTGAAAGAATTAAAGTCCCAAATTGAAGAACTGTTAGGGAAGCATTTTATTAGACCAAGTGCCTCTCCATGGGGAGCCCCTGTTCTTCTGGTGAAGAAAAAGGATGGGGGTATGAGGCTTTGTGTAGACTATAGGCAATTGAATAAAATGACAATAAAAAATAAGTACCCCTTGCCAAGAATTGACGATCTCATGGATCAATTACGAGGTGCAACTGTATTCTCAAAGATTGATCTTAGATCGTGGTACCATCGATTCGGGTTCGGAATGAGGATATACCTAAAACTGCTTTTAGAACTCGATATGGGCATTACGAGTATAGGGTGATGTCTTTTGGATTGACTAATGCTCCTGTATTCATGGATTATATGAATCGAATCTTCCGCCCTTACTTGGATAAATTTGTAGTTGTCTTCATAGATGACATACTTATATATTCAAGGACTGAGGAAGAACATATGGAGCACCTTGGGGTTGTGTTACAAATCCTAAGAGAGAGAAAGTTGTATGCTAAGTTGTCGAAATGTGAATTCTGGATGGGAGAGGTTAGATTCCTAGGTCATGTAGTATCACGAGGAGGAATCTCTGATGATCCCAGGAAGGGAGAATCAAGACTCCATTGGGAACGACCAACAACGGTGACGGAGATTCGGAGTTTCCTAGGGTTAGCTGGATATTATAGGCGTTTTATCATGAGTTTTTCTCAGATAGCATTACCTTTGACTAAATTAACCAGAAAGAATGCTCCATTCAATTGGACACCAGAGTGTGAAAATAGTTTCCAGGAGTTGAAACAAAAGTTAACCACGGCTCCAGTCCTAGTATTACCTGATCCTTATAGACCCTATGAGGTTTATTGTGATGCTTCTAGTAAGGGTTTGGGATGTGTGTTGATGCAAAATCATAACGTGGTTGCCTATACTTCTCGACAGTTGAAACCCCATGAAGTAAACTATCCAACCCATGATCTTGAACTTGCAGCTGTGGTTTTTGCCCTAAAGATCTGGCGACATCATTTGTATGGTGTGCAGTTTAATATTTTCTCTGATCATAAAAGTTTAAAGTATCTTTTTGATCAAAAAGAGTTGAATATGCGGCAAAGAAGGTGGATGGAATTCCTCAAGGACTATGAGTTTAGTCTGAATTACCATCCAGGCAAGGCAAATGCTGTTGCCGATGCTCTGAGTAGAAAATCCCTAAATGTAGCATGCTTGATGATTAAAGAGACGGAGCTAGTTGAAAGTTTCAAGGAACTTAGTTTAGACATGTCTGTGAACCCTCAGGGTGTGGTGCTAGGGCAAATAAAGGTAACAAGTGAGTTCAAAGGACAAATTTTAGTTGCACAACATGAAAACCTGAATTTGGAGATATTAAGATCAATTCATGCAAAGAAGTTGCCAGGATTCACTCAAGACCAACAAGGTATATGGAGATACAAGGATAAGGTATGTGTACCCACAAGTGGCGATCTTAGAAAGAAGATCTTAGAGGAAGCTCATAGGGGCGAACTTACTATACATCCAGGCATTAGTAAAATGTATGCGGATCTCAAGAAAATGTTCGTGGTCGAATGAGAAAAGATATAGAAGAGTGTGTCAGGAAGTGTTTAACTTGCCAAAAAGTTAAAATAGAACATCAAAAACCAGCTGGGACCCTGCAACCCTTAGAAATCCCGGAATGGAAGTGGGAAAGTATTTCTATGGACTTTGTAATGGGTTTGCCAAGGACATCGTCAGGTCATGATGCTATATGGGTTATAGTAGATAGATTGACCAAGTCTGCTCATTTCTTACCCATTAAGGCTAATTTTCCTTTGGATAAGTTAGCTTCCTTGTACATCCAAGAAATAGTAAGACTACGGTGTTCCTTCCTCGATAGTTTCTGACAGAGATCCAAGGTTTACTTCGAGATTTTGGGGAACATTCCAAAAAGCCTTTGGTACCAAACTTTGTTTGAGCACTGCCTATCACCCCCAAACTGACGGGCAAATAGAACGAACCATACAAACCCTGGAAGATATGCTAAGGGCATGCGTGATTGAGCAGAAGGGAAGTTGGGACAAGTTACTCCCATTGGTTGAGTTTGCTTATAATAACAAATGATCACGCTAGTATTGGCATGGCCCCGTATGAAGCTCTATATGGAAGAAAATGTCAATCCCCATTGTGTTGGTATGATTCGGGAGAAGCGAGACTATTGGGACCCGATCTTGTTAATCAAACAACGGAGCAAATCCAGAAGATCAGGAGCAAGATTCTCACCGCACGTAGTCGCCAAAAGAGCTATCTCGATACTCGAAGGAAACCTTTAGAATTTCAAGAAGGAGAACATGTATTCCTGAAGGTCACCCCCACTACTGGAGTAGGTAGGGCCCTTAGAGTTAAAAAGTTGTCACCTAGGTTTATAGGTCCTTTTCAAATTCTTCAACGAATTGGGTCAGCTTACTGATAGCCTTACCCCCACATTTATCCAACCTTCATAATGTCTTCCATGTATCTCAACTTTGAATGTACCACCCAGATCAAAACCATATCATTGAGCCCGAGTCTATACAGTTAAGGGATGACTTGACGTTTCAAGCCCCTCCTATTCAGATCGTTGATAGAGAAGTCAGGCAACTTAGAAATAAATCTGTGCAACTTGTAAAAGTGGCTTGGGGTGGACCTGGAAATGAAGAATATACATGGGAACTAGAATCAAGTATGAAGACAGATCATCCGGAATTATTTCCAGGTACGAAATTTTGAGGGCAAATTTTTTTTTAAGGTGGGAAGTAATGTAACATCCTAAATTTTTTTTCAGAAAATAATTGAGGCTTTAGTAGTAAGAATATCAAAATTTTGGTGTACACAAAAATGATGAGAACAGTAACGAACGTAAAAAAAAAAAAAAAACGTGAATAGTGTTTTGCAGGCCCTGTAGACCCACCTAACAAATTGAAACCTTAGATTCAAGACCTGAAGGTGCCCGAAATTTGAAAATTATAGGATTAAGGTTAGAAATAGGTAGGAATAAAAATTTATGCTTAGAGTTAATTTTCGGGCAATAGTTGATTACTCGAGTACACTATTTTACCCGTTTGATGAAATTTCGGTGTGCGATTTTTAACACCGAAAACCAGTTAATATCTACTGATAATGAAGTTATCCCTTTGAATACCAATGGATGGCTAGGATTTTATCTTGGAATGAAAGATCAAATCCTAGCCATTGATATAAAATTCTTTTAATGGAAAAATGATACTTTATAAGCCAACCAATGAGATTTCACCTTAAAAGATAATTATAAACTATCTAACCCCATAATTGTCACCATCTTCCTCGGCTAACAAAGGAGGCAGCAGAGAAACTCCATTTCCTTTCTCTCAAAACTTGATTTCAAGCTCAAAAATCCTAGACCAAACCTTACCAAAATCAAGAACCTCCTTAAGTAAACTTATTCTACACTTCAAACTCTACAAATCTAACCGATTAGATTCTCCAAAAACCTCACCTTATCACATCACTCATCTCTGGTTAGAGGAGTATTTTACTGTATTTTAAGAGCTTTGGGGTAGAGTATATCTATCTTGGAGTATACAAGAGACAAAGAGGCATTAGCTTCCAAGGGTAGGGTTTTCTTTGGCCTTTTTCTTTCCAAATTATTCTGTAATTTTATTTTGGGTTTTATTCCGAAATTTATGGTTATATTTGATGATAATATGTTGATATTGATGTGTTAATTTTGGTGGAGTGTTTGGATGAGGTTAAATAATGATTTTTGTCAAAATAAGTTTTGGCTAGGCTGCTGAATTTTCGGATTTCAGCAGGACAGGATTTGTTCATGAATTTTATGGTTCAATTCTAGTCATTTTTATGAGCTATAAAAATTATATGTTGAAGCTAACATCATAAGGAAACTCTGATAATTTTTGTGGTGCATAATAAAGAGTTTTACTGCCTGAGAAAAATCAAGAACCAAGAGTATATCTATGCTAGCTGAAATCTTGGTACTGGAGCTGTGAATTTGTATAAATTTTTATTCATAGAAAATGGTGGAGTTATCCTTTGAAATTTTTACAGAGTTTTTTTGACATCTTTAAGTATAACTGTGATTTTTATTTTAAGTTGTTTCTATCATTTGCTAAAGTTAAAAATTGTATGAATCCTATTCTGAGCTGTGAAAAAGAGGCCTCTGACCACTAAAATTGTAGAATTTATTTGACATGATTCTAGTATTCTGTTTGCTATGAAATTTTTACAGGGACTTTTAGACACATTGAGGTGTCATAGAGAAGTTTTATGGCCAGTGAATTGCCCATTGGATATGTGAATTAAATGTTGTCACCATAATGGTAAATCTGTCAAGAAGCTGGAATGGTGAAGATGTATTAAGTTAATGATAGAAATCTATTTAATCCAAGTATATATCATATGAATGTATGTTAATTGTTTGAAAGGCTTGTTTTTAAAGTATGAATGAGACTCCAATGATACTGAATGCCTATATCTGGGATATAAACTTGACTTTGAAATAGAAAGGTCCATGACATGGTTGTATGACAAAAGAGAATATGTGAAATTTAATAGTGCATGTTTTAACATACGGGGAAAATAGAAACAAGGCTTATGTGTGATAGAGAGGGAAGGCAAAAATAAGAACTTCCCAAGAAATTTTATGAGTCAGTAGACTTATCGACTAGGAAATAGAACTGTGTGTGATTCAGAAATGGAAAAAATGAAGTCTGATGATCACGAATAGGAATGAGCTCATGTCCTAGCAGTCTATGGTCCTCTGAGGAGTTATCCAATACATATGTTACCTGATGTGAATCTAAGCCTTCCCTATGTTAATAAAAAGAACTACTACACTAAGTTGAATTCCATGTGATATAAGAGAAACACTTATGATTACTACCATTTTGCATATAATTTTCTTTGTCTCATGTATGCTAATATTGATATATGTGATCTAACATGATGTTTTTCTTTATTATTATAAATGCATTTCTTGTTTATATTACATCTGTATGTAAGGGGTTACCCTACTGAGAATTTTATAATATTCTCACCCCTATTTGTGCATATGTTGTATTGTGCTCAGACTCTGTAGATGCCTCTGGCTGAGGAGAGGCCATCATACCGATGGCCAATGGTTTCGCATAGGAGGACATGAGACTTACGTGGGCTTTTGACTTGTATGTAGTGTAGTATAGTGCCAGGAACTTACCATCTTGTAGACTAATTGGTGTTAGATGTCTTAGGTCCATTTCTGTGTGTTTAGTATTTTGTTGGACCTTGATATTTGAGCAAGCTTGGTAGATCTTTTGATAGTAATTCCTGTGTTGTATTATGTTTAAGTGACTTAACTTCAAGTATGGTATGTATTAAAGAAAGCGGTATGTAAAGTAATAATATATGTACATTTTATAGTAGTTTTCTTTATAACTCTAGAGTTTGATTTATCTTATTTCATTTCACTTGACTAGTGGATATTATAGAAAGGAAGTGATACTCTTCTAATTACAATGTTAATGCTCGAGTAATACATGGTAGTTAGGAGGGTGTTACAGAAAACCTCTCATCCCAGCTCCTACTATCCCTGAACTAACTCCCGCTCAGGCTGTTGATCCTACACCAAGCCATCCTCAACTTGCACAACCTCAAAGCTTCACTAGAGTAAAGATGATACTGTAAAATCAACAACGAATATTTGACCGGTTGGATCAATTGGAGGCCAGATTGGGCATATATGAAGCACTACTACTATAAATCCTTCAAGAGGTGAAGTGCCAAGGTTGATTATGGTGTTCCTAGTTTTCAGCACACCTCCTTTTTGGTAATGTTCGAAGGGGGAGAAGAGAATAGAAGAAAATCTTGTGCGGAGAAAGTCAGAGGGAGCATGCTGACAGGGAGCCACTTAGAAATCTTTTTAGCATCGGCATATCTCTTTCTGTTTTTATTTTGAACACTTAGTTTATTTTATGTGCATTTGTTTTAACTCTAATAATTATTTTTTTCACTCTGGCACTTTTGTTTCCAGTATTAGCTCTAATATATCTTATTAGAGCCCTTTAGCTATATTTCTTATCTCTGTTCTGATATGTTTTCTACATGGCTTACATAATTTTTGTTTGCTCTGATATATATATATATATATATATATAAGCTAATCAGAAATAACGTGTTGATGTGCATGTCTTCATATTATTTGTGTAACACCCTAATTTTTAACCCAACTTTCTAGAACTCGTTAGGTTAATCATTAGGTTATTACCTGTTAGTCTCATCTCTTTAATAAAATACTTAGCGAAAATTATGGGTAAATTTTTTTGTTTTTGAAAACATAAAACCAAAGTGAGAGCCGCGTTCTTATCTAATCGTGAGACAGAAATATAAAGCACAAATAACAAGCATAAACAACACAGAAATTAAAGAATAGAACAACGATTATCACAACAAGGAAACATTTCATTAATAATGTAGTTAAGGTACATATGTAGTCATGCCCTTATAGATCGGGCTGAGCTTGCAATACCTAGGAAAATGAACATACAACAGAAACAAGAAAGCATAAATAAACCCGAGTGCACCTATGGTGGATAACCTCAAGACAAAAGAAGGTTTATCCTATCTATGTGAGAGTGTGTGCACTAAACCTCCCCTACGACGTCGACTACTGAAACTCGGGATATGGTGGAACTTAACCGATCCACAGACGTAGTACGACAAGAGTAGGCACACGCGATGACTAAGCATGAGCTCCTCGACGGGGGCGCATCTTGACTCACCTAGCTAGTCTCGGCTGCGTGACGGTCTCCTCGCTCTCGCCTCGCAAGAACTGAGGGATGGGAGCAGAGCTCTTGCTGTACATATGAGTAGGCGGGTCCTCAAAAGGGTCATCCTCCGAATCGGGAGACGGGGGCACGTAATCCTGGAAATCACGGGGCATTGATCCACCAGTATACGTCCGCAGAAGCCTCTCATCGCGTGTCCGGGTGTGCTGAAAAACCATGGCATCGTCGTAGAGAAACATCGGGGAGAAGCGATAACTGTGTACAGGGTGAGCAAAGGGACGTCCGACAAACATGAAGACTCGTACTGTGCACTGTCCCTCAAAATGGTATGATCCATGGTCCGGATCAAAGTGAACCTCCCACGTCGATGTGTCGACAAAGACCACAAACATCGTCATCGCTCTCTGAAGATGTGACGAAAGAAAGAGAAAGGAGAGAAAGGAGTGAGAATTCTTACTAAAGAATCTTAGTAGGGAATCTCCTATCCTAGGGTTACATCGTTCACATCCTCAGGAACTTTGGGTTTATTTAAAAAGGGTGAGCATGCATATAAGATTCATTATTAGGGTTTGTAAAACTAATTATCTAAGGTTCATTCATTTTAGAATGCATTTTAATGTCATGAATGCAACATATTAGAGCATGAATGCATGACAATACTTAAGCATATAAATCAGATAACTCATAACATCAAGAAACATCCATGTGGCATAAAGGGCAATAACTTTCAAGTGGAACTTCCCTCAACTTATGTGACATCAATCATGGAACTTTAGCAATATAAGGCCACCTTAAAAATAACTAGGATATGAGCTCATACCTCAGCTAGTCGTCACTAGCTCTTGTTTATTATCTGAATAAGCGAAATATAATAAAATAATCCCGACTACGCAAGTACGGGTAGGGGGCTAGGGATCACCTCTCTTAGGATATACCTTCTTTGATATGCTTTGCGGGCATCAAGCCACAGCAATTTGTCCGCTTTGGTAGACTGCATCTACTCATGCCCTCATGGATTTGTCTCCCCTAGGGGTACTCGGCCGAACCGGTGCAGCCCGGGAAAGCGCGTCTCAGTGCTTTGTCACATAAAAATCTCCTAGGGGTGCTCGGCTAAACCGTGTCACCCAGGGTTTTCAATCTCATACAGTACTTAAAACATTTTTCAAACCCTTTTGATTTGATGGAAATTCGGCAGCATAACAGCTGTTAAACCGAATTTCCTTCAACCCGACATTTATGCCACAAGCTTATAGCACAAACATATTTCTCATTCAATTCTCATGCTTATAATAAACTTAACTTCTCAATAATTCATTTCATCATAGCTCATGCATCACAACATCATACCTTCATAGATAAACATCAAAGCATTAAAGGATTCTTAGTGTCTTATGCATTAACCCTTAAGGTCCTTTAACTCAATGCTAGGTTGTGTCAGATCAAAACTTAAGCTCTCGGGTACCTATAGGCTCACATCTAAGTATTCCTCACTCAATTCTATGATCATAAATATTTCTAAACCTCAAGAATGCAAAATCTAAAATTCTTACTTTACGGGTACCTTGGAGTCACAACACTGACCCTTTCTAAGTTCGGTTTTCTCCTAAGGTATCAAGATCAAGTCCTAAACCAATTATGAGTAGTTCCTACACATCTAGACTAATTATGAACCATGATTTTTAATTCTAAACCTTGCTGGACAGAATCTAGAAAAATCCATTACTAAGGGATCTAAAAGTCTCCAATTAATTCTTTTCTAGTTACTAACTTCTCTTATCTTTCACATATGAAGTTTAGAATAAAAAATACATGGACATACTCATATCATCATCATCAAAATAGCATAAACAATGAGCATTTCATGGCAAGGCAGAACCGAATTCATCCCCAACAAATAAGACATAAAACTTGATTTCTAGAACACATAAAATGCTAGTTTCTCTTGGAACCTTTCTAAAACTTTTAAAACTCATTAGTAAACATTTTTATCAATTAAAATCATCAAAATACTTTCAAGGGCAGTAGCTAATTTAAATTAATCTCAAGAGGTTTTAAAATCATAAAACTTTGTTCTAATCATCTCTTGAACTCATATAAGCTTAGAAAAATTATGAAACATAGAGTTTAGTACTTGTAACAAATAAAACCTCTTAAGGTCGAAATCAAGAAGCTAAGGGATAAATATTTTTCAAGCCTTTGTTTGAGATAATAATAGGTAAGTCTTTGAGCTCTAGGTTCTCTTAAGTGATGACATAATCTTAAATATGCTCATGCACATATTTTATCTTTCCTTAGAAAATAAAATGAGAGCATAAAACAAACATGAGATGCAACTTGTTATTATCTTTAATATTTAGGTGAGGACTTGAAAATATAAACATGATGATGCAAAGCTTGAAATATAAATATGATAATGCAAGTTCATTTATTATTATTGATATTTAGTGATAGCAAGGAAAATAAACATGATGTGCAAAGCATAAATATAAACATGAATGCAAGATTTGTTTTAATCTTAGCTAGAGCTCTTCCAAGACTTTAAAATCCATCATAACCCAACACTTATCTTATCAACAAAGGGAGATTTAGAGTTCTTGAACCAAGTTCTCAAAGGAACTACATGGTTCTTGAACATCATCATCAAGCTCAAAGAAGCAAACTTTTAAGAGAAAACAAAACTTTGAGGAAGTAAGAATCAAAGTGACATTATTTCTAGAGATGAAATAAATATAAGAACACTTTGAAATTTTAACAAAACTTTTAAAGGAAAGCTCCTTGAGGCCGAAATTATTCAAGAAAAGGAAAGGAAAAGAAAAACTAAGACTTTGCTAGATTAAGAACAAAACTCAAGCTTTAGAGGTTCCTTTGAGATGAATACAAGGTCATCATCTAAGAAATCTCATCATCGAGCTTTCATGGTCACAACAAGGCCTCATGGCCGAAAACAAAGAAAAAAAAGAAAACCAAGGAAAGTTTCAAAAAGAAACCAAGAGAAAGCTAGAGAAGAACACATTTTCAAGTAAAACAAAGTTTAGAAAAAAACTCCTACCAGGTGATGAATGTAACACCCTAAATCTTAACCCAAGACTACTAGTATGTACTTAGGTTAATCTTTAGAATACTACCTCTTGGTCTCATCCTTTACTTAGAAAATACTTAGCGGAAATATGGGTAAAATTTTTCTTTTTGGAATTTAAAATCAAAGTAAGAGCCACGCACGAATTCTTAGAGAGGAAGCATAGCGAAACATATAAGCAAAGCATAAGAAACACATCATGTCATGGAAACATCAACTGAATCATATATATATATATATAACGTGCCTACCCAAAGGGGCAGGACTATTTGATACATCATGAAACAGAATACAACTGAAATGCAATACAAGGAAATCATAGAAGTAAATACAAGAGAAACTACACCCATGCCCATGTGCACCTATAGTAGACAACCTCATATACAAAAGAAGGTTTATCCTCAACTGTGTGGTGTGTGTGCACTAGCTACTACCCCTCCTATGACTACTCTGTGGTCCGAATTAGAATCTTTGTGGGGTCGAGTCGATCCACTGACGAATCTCGGCGGGAGTGGTCGAGCGCATCATCGGGGCATGTCCACCGCGGCGAGGGCGCATAGATGGCCGTCGAGCCAACCTCGGCTGGACCATCGTCTCCTCACTCCCCGCCCTCATCGGTGGAGGAGTGGGACTGGAGCTCCAACTGTACATGTGGGATGGCGGGTCCTCGGATGGGTCCGTCTCCGAGTACTGGGGACGCGGCACATACTCGGGGTACTCGCGTACTGCTGATGTCTCGGGCTCCATGTGGAGGATCTGCTCATCGCGTGGTCTCGCTCGCTCAAAAATCCCGTTATGACGGTAAGGAGCAGTCGGGGTGAAGCGGTAGCTCGGGACGGGGTGCGCGAAGGGTCGTCCCATGAACATGTATACTCTGACAAATGCGGCGACCCTCAAAATGGTATGACCCGAGTGCCGGGTCATGGTGCAGCTCCCATACCGGGGTGTCGACGAAGAGTACAAACGTCGCCATCTGAAGATATGACGGAAGAAAAGAGAGAGGGAATGAGAATCTTTCTAAAAGAATTCTCAGTAGGGTTATCCCCACCTAGGTGTCATCGTCACATCCTCAGGAACCTTGGGTTTATTTCTAAAAGGTGTGCATGCATATAAATTCCTTTTAAGTTGATTTTCCAAGGAGGTATTTTATCCAAGGTCCATCATATTTTATAATGCGTCTTTATAACTTAAGCAGAAATATACCAATGATATGAATGCATCATAAGATAAACCCAACAATAGAATAACTAGGAAAGATTATAACATTGGCATAAGTATAGTTTATGTGACATTGTTAACTTTAACTTTCATCTCATGGGGCCGCCCTAAAACTTCTCTAGGTTATGAGCTCATACCTTAACTAGTCGTCACTAGTTCTTACTTATCCTATGATGTTTAATCATAAACATAATCCCGACTTAAAGTACGGGCTAGGGGGCAAATAAGGATCTCCTCTCTAGGATCATTTCCTCTTTGAAACGCTTTGCTAGCCACGTGGGCCTCGCAATTTGTCCGCTTTGGCAGGCTGCATCTACACATACCCTCACGGATTTGTCTCCTCCTGGGGTGCTCGGCCGAACCGGTGTCACCCAGAGAAGCGCGTCTGGAGTGTCGTGTCACATTTACATTCTCATAAGTATTAAATTACAATTACCTCATCATTTATCATATTCATTTTTATCATGCATTCTCATATAGCTTTTTCTCATAACATATATATCATCACACGAAACTTTCTCATAACATTCGCCACATAAAACTTTCACACAAACATCATCACATAGTCATATTTAACAATCATCCCCATAAGCTCATAGACATGTTATGTTGTAACTCATAGTGTTTTAAACTTTGATTCTTATGAGTCTTAAACTTGCAAATTAATTGTTCTAACATTATCCTTAACTTCTTTATACACCTATAGTTTGACAATTAATGAGTTATACATATTTTATGCTCGAGAACTAATCCAAATAGCACTAAGCAGAATTTGGACAGCTTTATGTTTATGTGATTACGGAGTTCTAGAAATTACGGTTTAGATTTCTATCTCACATTCTAAGTTATTGATCATCAACATCTAGTCTCTTGGGAACCTATAAGGTTATAACTAAGTATTTCTCACCTCACCCTATGGTCAAGAACATCTCTAAACCTCAAGAGTGCAGAAATCAAAATACTAACTTTACGGGTACCTAGAAGTCACAATATTGACCCTTTCTAAGTTCGGTTTGCTCCTAAGGCTTCAAGATTAAGTCCTAAACCAATTATGAGTCATTCCTACACATATAAACTAATTTAAAACCATGATTATTGAATCTAAACCTTGCTGGACAGAATCCAGAAAAATAAATCTTTAAGGGATCTAGAACTCTCAAATTAATTCTTTTCTAGTTCCTAACTTATCCTATCTTTCACATATGAGTCTTAACATAATTATTACCCAAACATAAGCATATTAACATCATTAACACAGCTCATACAGTGGCCAAACATAGCAAGGCAGAACCGAAACAGAAACTCCATTTAAAGGCATTGAATCATAGTTTCTAAAGCACATAAAATACTAGTTTCTCTTGGAACCTTATTAAAACCTTCAAAACTCTTTTATGAACACTTTTATCATCTAAACTCATGAAAATACTTAATAGGGCAGTGGCTATAATATTTTCATCTCAAGAGGTCCTAAATTCATAACACATAGTTCTACACATTCCTTATACTCATATAAGTTTAGAAAAATTATCAAAACATAGCTTTCAATACTTGAAAACATTAAGGCCTCATAGGGCCGAAATATGAACCATAGGGAATAAATGTTTTAGACCTTTGTTTGAGATATCATTGGGCAAGTCTTTGAGCTCTAGAATCATTAAAGTGATGACATAAAAATAAACATGCTCATGCACTTATTTTAGTTATTGCTAGAAAGTAAAGTGAGAGCATAAAATAAATATGTGGTGCAATATATTATTATCTTTGATATTTAGGTGAGGACTTGAAATATAAATATGATAATGCAAAGCTTGAAACATAAACATGATAATGCAAGTTCATTCATTATCTTGGGATTTAGTGATAGCAAGGAAATAAACATGATATGCAAAGCTTAAAGTAAACATGATGCAAGTTTCATTTTTATGTTTAACTAGAGCTCATTCAAGACTTTAACAAGATAATAACCCCATACAACATCTCAAAGATCACAATACAAGAATCGAAAATCATATAAGAGAGAAAGAAAGTGAAGCTACATCAAGTTCTTTATTAAGTACCCAAAACCCCTATCTAGAGACAAATCTCTAGAACGTGCCGGCCAACTTTAAGGTTGACAAGGGTAGGCTTGGGCTTTTAGAAATCCTTAGATTAATTTTCTTAAGTTGGAAAACCATGTGAGCTAGATAATATATAGATGAAGTTGTAAGAAAAGGAAAACTCAAGCTTTAGAGGTTTCTTTGAGATGAACACAATGCCATCATCTAGAAACTCTCATCATCAAGCTATCATGCTCAAATCAAGGCCTCATGGCCGAAAATGAAAGGAAAGTAAAGACAAAGGAAAGTTCAAAAGGAATCCAAGAGAAAACTAGAGAAAACACTTTCTTGAGCAAAATAAAGTTTGAAAACAAATCCCTACCTTTTGATGAAGATAAAAGCTTGAACTTGAAGATGGAAATGAGATGAGCAACACCTCCTAGGATGATGGTGATGATTTCGGCCAAGGAAAGGAAAAGGAAAGGAGATGTGTTTTGAGTGAAGTTGTGTTTGAGGTTGAGTGTTTGAAAGCTTTGAGAATGGTTTAAGGTTATGAGGTGATGGATTAAGGTTATGAGGTGATTATGTGATGGAAGAATGAAGAGGATGAAGATGAAGAGAAAGAGCTCTTAGAACTTTGAGAGAAGGAAAAAGCTTAGTAAGACAACTCTAGAACTCTAAACTTTGCAAATGCTTCAAGGTGCAACAAGGCTAACACAAGCATCCTATTTATAGAAAAACAAAACCATGGAGCTCACATTGGGAGGGTGTGGCCGTGTGGTTTGGAGGGAAAAGGAAGAGAAAAATATCTCTTACACAAGGTCATTCAAGCATGGTTGAAGTATGGAAGCTATGCTACAAAGTATGGCTTGATGTGAGTTAATTTCCTATCACATTTTTATGAATTTAGGCTTCTAGAAATAATGCATGGCTGGAACTTTTCCAGCCACAATTAAATGGGAAAAATGGGTTGTTTTAATTATTTATTCATGTGGAAATTCAAGCTTGATTGAAAGTTATGACAAGGTATAGTGTATGTGACTTGAGGTATGGCCTTGGAGTGTTGAAAAATTGAACATGTGATGCATAATGGGGAGAAGGTTCACGGCCAGCTTGGGACAAGAGAATGGGAGGATGATTTGACCATTTAATTGTGTGTTAATGGTAGGTTTAGATGTGTATTAGCTTAGGTACAAGGTTAGGAATGATTAAGCTTAAGTTTAGGTAACTAAGAATGTGATTTAGGGAGTTTATGACAAGTTTAGGAGTGCTCATACATCATTAAAGAATTTAAAACTCATTTATGAATAAACAATGTGTAACACAATTCCATGATTTAAGGAATTGGAAAGAGAAAACACTATTCAAGATTCTATGACTAGGTGTCATAAAATTAAAATATGATTTTAGGTTGTAATTAAGTACTTTTTGGTTCTAATCAACTTTAATAAATTATTTTGACTCTAGATTAATTAAGGAAATTAATTAACCTTCGATTAGAGCCTAATATTGCTTAGGTTTGCTTAATCGCGTGATTAAGCGTAAAAATACGAAACTAGGTGCAAAACCGTAATTTTGCACTAATTTTGCCCGGGACTTCAAAAATTAAAACTGAGGTCATAGAATATATAAAAACGCCTTTTAAAACCATCTGGAGAAGTTTCGGGTTCATCCGGCACTTGCAAGCGGGTAAAACACCACAGGGGCGTATTGGTCATTTTGACCTGAAAACTCGAAAAACGAGATTTTCGATCCCGGGAAGGTACATAAGTTTTCTAATCCCCTTCCAACATTGAGTTTGCCCTTCGAGTACTGCCAAGACCGCTTTCCTCGAATTCCGGGCTGAAAATGACCTCAGGGGCATTTTGGTCATTTTCACTCTAACAGAAAATCGGGGCGTTACAATGAAGATGAAAACTTGAACTTTTGAAAAGAAATGATATGAGCAACTCCTTCTTGGGTGGCAAGATGGCCTTGGCCTTGAGAGGATGGAGAGGAAGGAGGTGTGTTCTTGGTGGTTTAGTGTTTGAGGTAAAGTGTTTGAGAGGTTTGATGATGATTTAAGGTTGTAAGGTGGTGGTTTGAGATGATGAGCTGATTATGTGATGAGAGGATGAAGAAGATGAAGATGAAAAGATGAAGAGAAAAAAGGAAAGCTCTCTTGAAACTTTTAGAAAAAAAAGAAAGAACTCAAGAAAGCTTAAACTTTGCAAATGATCTAAAGTGTTTGCAAGCTCAAGTAAGCAAGCTATTTATAGAAAATGAAAACAAATGAGAGCTCATGGAGAGGAGGGAGAGGCCGTGTGGTTCTTGGAGCTTGGAAGAGAAAAATATCTCTTACAAAGTAGTCATTCAAGCATAGTTGGAAGCATGAGAGATATGAGCTAAGTTATGGCTCAAAGTATGGTGATTTGTCTTTGTTTTGAATTGAGAAAATTTCTTCTAGAAGGTGAAGAAGGGATGACAGTTTGGCAGCAGAAAAATGGGGGGAAAATTGCTAATTTATCTAGTCATTGACTTGGTAAATCAAGCATAGGTGTAAGTATGACAACGTATGGCGCATGTAAGGTGATAGCATGGCCTTTGAAGTGTAAAAATTAGAGCATGTGATGGAAAATGGAGGGTATAGGTTCGGCCAGACTTGGACAACAAGGAGGAGGAAGAATTGTTCATGTAATTGTGTGTTAATGATAGGTTTACGTGTAGATTAGTTTAGGTACAAAGTTATGAATAATTAAGCATAAATTTAGGTAACTAAGAATGAGGTTTCGGAATTTTTATAACATGATTAGGAGTGCTTAGATATCATTAGAGAATTTAAAATTGATATGTGAATAAACAATTGAAAATACAATTCCATGATTTAAGGAATTGGAGAGAGAAAACACTATTCAAGATTCCATGACTAGGAATATTGAATTTAAAATAAAGTTTTAAGTTGAAATTAACCATTCTTAGGTTCTAATCAACTTTAATAAATTATTTTGACTCTAGATTAATTATGGAAATGAATTAATCTTCGATTAGAGCCTAATATTTCTTAGGTTTGCTTAATCACACGATTAAGCTTGAAAACATAAGGCCAGGGGTAAAATCATAATTTTGCACTAATTTTGCCCGGGATCTTCGGGATTAAAACTGAAGTCACAGAATACATAAAAACGCCTTTTAAAACCATCTGGAGAAGTTTTGGGATTCATCCGACACTTGCAAATGGGTCAAACACCACACGGGTGTTTTGGTCATTTTGACCCGAAAACTCGAAAAATGAGATTTTCGATCCCGGAAAGGCACACAGGTCAATTAATCCCCTTCCAACATTGAGTTTGCCCTTCGAGGACTACCGAATCGGCTTTCCTTGAATTCCGAGCCTAAAATGACCTTAGGGGCATTTTTGTCATTTCACTCTATCAGAAAATCGGGGCGTTACATTACTCCCCTCCTTAAAAAGAATTTCGCTCTCGAAATTCGTACCTCAGAACAGCTCGGGGTACTTCGACCTCATCTCGGACTCAAGCTCCCATGTGAACTCCTCGGTGTTGCCACGTCTCCACACAACCTTCACCAAAGGAACATACTTGTTGCTCAACTGCTTGACGCCTTGATTGACGATCCTCGTAGGTGGCAGATTAAACGTCAGGCCCTCCCTTAACTGTATGTGTTCTGGCTCTAAGACATGACTAGGGTCGGACTCATATTTACGCAACTGAGAGACGTGAAAAACGTCATGGAGATTGGAAAGGTTAGGTGGTAGGGCTATTTTATAGGCTACAGATCCGATTCTCTAAAGAATTTCAAAAGGACCGAGAAATCGGGGACTCAACTTTTTGACTTTCATGGCTCTTCCTATTCCTGTAGTGGGAGTGATTCTTAGAAATACGTGTTCGCCTTCTTGGAATTCCAAGGGTTTACGCCTTTTGTCCGCGTAGCTTTTCTGTCGACTTTGAGCGGTTAAGATTATATCCTTAATCTTCTTGATTTGCTCCGTCGTTTCCATCACTACATCAGGTCCTAAAACACTCTGTTCTCCGAGCTCATACCAACACAAGGGTGATCGGCACCTCCTTCCATACAGCGCTTCGTACGGTGCCATACCGATGCTCGCGTGATAACTGTTGTTGTACGCAAACTCAATCAAAGGCATGTACTTATCCCAACTCCCTTTCTGGTCCAAGACGCAGGCTCTCAACATGTCTTCTAGGGTTTGGATTGTTCTCTCAGATTGGCCATCCATTTGTGGGTGGTAAGCAGTGCTTAAGCACAACTTTGAACCAAAAGCCTTTTGAAAGGCTCCCCAAAAACATGACGTGAACCGCGGATCTCGATCCGAGATTATCGTCGACGACACTTCATGCAACCTTACTATCTCTTGGATGTAAAGCTGAGCCAATCTATCCAATGAGTACGTGACTCGAATAGGTAGAAAGTGGGTCGACTTGGTCAGTCGATCCACGATTACCCATACGGCATCATGGCCAACTTGGGTCCTTGGCAATCCTATCACGAAATCCATCGATATACTCTCCCACTTCCACTCGGGGATTGATAAGGGTTGCAACATACCTGAGGGTTTTTGGTGTTCGATCTTAACCTTTTGACAGACCAAACACTTACTCACCCAGGCGACCACATCCTTCTTTAATCCGAGCCACCATAACATCTTCTTCAAGTCTTGGTACATATTGGTGGTACTAGGATGGATGGCGAAGTGGCTCTTGTGAGCCTCCTCCAAGATCTTCTCTCGGAGGTCACCATCTCGTGGCACACAGATTCGCCCCTCGAACCTCCACTACCAATCAAGGCCTTGCTCAAAACCCTTTAACTTTCCGGCCTTAACCGCTTCTATGGTCTCCATAAACTCCTCATTTTTTCTTTGTGCTAGCATAATCCTTTGCTTAAACCCACTGGTCACAGTCAGATGACATATCACTATTCCATTATCGGTCGCTGACATCCCTAAATTCATATCTCTGAACTTCTCTATTAACCCAACTTCATTAACCATCATACAAGACAGACACAATGACTTTGACTCAAGGCATCGGCGACTACATTAGCCTTGCCGGGGTGGTAACTTAAGCCAAAATCATAATCTTTGAGGAATTCCATCCATCTCCTCTACCTCATATTTAACTCCTTTTGATCAAAGAGATGCTTGATACTCTTCTGATCAGAGAAAACTTCGAGCCTTACACCATATAAATGGTGTCTCCACATCTTTAGGGCAAACACGTTGGCTGCTAACTCTAGGTCATGGGTGGGGTAGGTTACCTCGTGAAACTTGAGTTGTCGAGATGCATAGGCTACCACTTTCCTATTTTGTATCAGCACACAACCTAAACCTTTGCTGGAAGCATTGCAATATACCTCGAAGGGTACATTGGGGTCAGGTAAAACCAAAACCGGGGTTGAGGTGAGCTTTTCCTTAAGTTCTAGGAAACTCTTCTCACATTTAGGGCTCCACTCAAACGGGGCATTCTTCCTAGTGAGCTTGGTTAAAGGTAGGGCTAACTGGAAAAATCCTTTGAAAAACCTACGGTAATAACCGGCTAAACCCAAAAAGCTTCTTATCTTGGTTACAGAGGTTGGTTTATCCAAATTGATCACAGTCTCAATCTTACTAGGGTCGACAACTATGCCACCTTTTGACATAACATGTCCTAAGAATTTCACCTCATCCAACCAAAATTCACACTTAGAGAGCTTAGCGTACAACTTCTTCTCCTTTAAAATCTCTAAAACCAACCTTAAATGACGCTCATGCTCCTAGTGGGTTTTCGAATAGATGAGAATATCATCTATGAACACAACCACGAACTGATCTAAATAGGGTCTAAAGATCCTATTCATGTAATCCATAAAAACTGCGGGAGCATTCGTCAAACCAAACAACATCACATTGAACTCAAAGTGTCCATACCAAGTTCTAAAGGCGGTTTTAGGAATGTCTTGATCTCTAATCCTAATTTGATGGTATCCTGACCTCAAGTCGATATTAGAAAACACTACAGTTCTTTTTAACTGGTCCATGAGATCATCAATCCTAGGCAACGGGTACTTGTTTTTTACGGTTACTCAGTTCAACTGCCTATAATTTATGCACATTCTCATACTTCTGTCCTTTTTCTTCACAAATAAGACTGGAGCGCCCCAAGGCGAAGCACTCGGCCTTATAAAACTTTTCTCCAACAACTCCTCCAATTGGGTTTTTAACTCCGCTAACTCCAAAGGTGACATTCGATACGGGGCTATAGAGATCGGTCCCGTTCCAGGAACCAACTCTATAGAAAACTCCACTTCTCTTTCGGGAGGGAACTCGGGTATTTCATCTGGAAACACCTCGGGATAGTCTCTCACCACAGGTATATCACCTAGGTTTTGCTCAAAGTCTACATCACAGGCGGCTAGGAGAACATATCCTTTTGTTTTCTCCCCACTACAGAAGACCTCTACGGAGTTTAGGTACAATCCAATAGGTTGACTAATGTTCTTGGGAGGAGAAGGAAAAACAACAAGTTGGGTTCCACAGTCTAATAATACACGGTTGGCGTGAAGCCAGTCCATACCTAGAATGACATCTATGTCCTTAAGGGGTAAACAAATTAAATCTATGATGAAAGATCTATTTTCTACAACAAGATGACAATTTAAATAACATTTGCAAGTATTAACAGGACGATTTGTGGGAGTAGCAACTATAAGGTCAAAAGGAAGCTTAGAAACTCGTAAATTCAAAGACTCGACACTAGTATATGAGACAAAAGAATGGGTAGCGCCAGAATCAATAGCATAGTTAAGGTTCTACCGTTAAGTTCGTACTTACCTTGAATGAGGTCGTTGGACTTTTGTGCGTCCTCCGCGTTGAGGGAGAAGACCCGTCCTTGGTGTTGGGGTCAGGGGTTTTGGTTTGATGGCCCTCCGTTAGTGCAGGTGTTGGCATAGTGGCCAAGCTTGCCACATTTGAAACAGGCTCTTTGCCCTATCAGGCAGGGGCGGTTCCCATGATTCTTCCCGCACTGGGGACAGACATCTGCTGGTGCAGCTCCAGGGTAAGCGGCAGAGGTTCCTTGTGGTGCCTTATTCTTGGCCCCACTGGGTCCTCAGTTGTGGTTTCGGGGTCCACCCCAACCTCGGGGTTAGTTGTTGTTGAAGTTCCTCGGGCCTTGATGTTGGAATGGTGGCCTTTGGTGTTGCTTGGATTGTTGATGTGCGGGTGTTCTTGGTTGTTGTTGTTGTTGTTGTGGTTGGAACTGGTTACTTTGATATGGGTTGTAGTGGTTCTTTGATGGGAATTACGGTTTGAACCTCAGGGCTTAAGGTCCTAGCCCCTTAGTTCATTCCGCCCTTGTGGCATGCAGCTTTCGTTGTCCCTCTTCTAGAATCCGGCACTTGTTGAGCAGAGTCGGGAAGTCTCTGATCTCCATATGGGCCACAACATAGTTCAACTCCACCTTCAGACCGGCTTCATATTTCATGCATTTCCAAACCTCATCGAGGTTCCCTTGGAACACCCGAGAAAACATAATTAGTTCTTCGAACTTGGCAGTGTATTGGGCTACAGTCGACCCTCCCTGGGTCGACTGTATGAACTCTATGTCCTTGGCGTTTCTCATGGACTCGGGGAAGTACTTCTCATAGAAGTAGGCCTTGAACAGCTCCTAATCGATGGGAGTTCCGGAAGCTTCCAGTAGTCGCTTCATGCCGTTCCACCAAAACTCAGCGTCAGACTTCATCATGAAAGCAACAAAAGTCACCTTCTACTCCTCCAAGCAGGTGATGACGGAGTAGATCTTCTCCATGTCCTTGATCCACTCATCAGCCTTGTTAGGGTCCATTACCCCTCGAAACAATGGCGGGTTCGCCTTGCGAAACTCGCCAAAGCGAGCTTGCTCAATCACCTCAGCCGCAGGGGGAGCAGGGGCAGCATTCTCTTGTTGATTCATGCGTTCAAACACGCGCTCAATGGCTCGGACCATGTCACGAACAATAGCAGCAGTTGCATTATCTTGGTCAGCTTCAGGCATAGTCCTAGACTGTCATCGCGGTGCCATTGGTCCCTAAAACATGAGACAGTGAACATCAAGTTGATCAGGCTCAATATTCATGCGAAATGAGCTAGTTACCATGGCACATGCAAGCAACAGAAGTCATGCAGTTCTAGTCCTATAGCTTATCTCTATCAAGCACTACACATGACATAACTATCGCATCATGCTTCTAAAGCATGGTCAGTCCAATCCTCAGGCTCCGTGAGAATCGAACTACTCTGATATCAAAATGTAACACCCTAATTTTTAACCCAACTTTCTAGAACTAGTTAGGTTAATCATTAGGTTATTATCTCTTAGTCTCATCTCTTTAATAAAATACTTAGCGAAAATTATGGGTAAAATTTTTTTTTTGAAAACATAAAACCAAAATGAGAGCCGTATTCTTATCTAATCGTGAGACAGAAATATAAAACACAAATAACAAGCATAAACGACACAAAAATTAAAGCATAGAACAACGATTATCACAACAAGGAAACATTTCATTAATAATGTAGTTAAGGTACATATGTAGTCACGCCCTTATAGATCGAGCTAAGCTTGCAATACATAGCAAAATGAAAATACAACAAAAACAAGAAAGCATAAATAAATCGCGACTACCCGAGTGCACCTATGGTGGATAACCTCAAGACAAAGGAAGATTTATCCTATCTATGTGAGAGTGTGTGCATTGAACCTCCCCCACGATGTCGACTACTGAAACCCGGGATATGGTGGAACGCAACCGATCCACGGACGTAGTGCGGGAAGAGTAGGCACACGCGATGACTGAGCATGAGCTCCTCGGCGGGGGCGTATCTCGCCTTGCCTAGCTAGTCTCGGCTACGTGACGGTCTCTTCCCTCTCGCCTCGCACGAACTGAGGGGTGGGAGTGGAGCTCTCGCTGTACATATGCGTCGGCGGGTCCTCGGAAGGGTCATCCTCCGAACCGGGAGACCGAGGCACATAATCCTGGAAGTCACGGGGCATCGATCCACCAGTATACATCCGCAGAAGCCTTTCGTCGCGCGTCCGGGCGTGCTCAAAAACCATGACATCGTCGTAGAAAGACATCGGGGAGAAGCGATAACTCTGTACAGGGTGTGCAAAGGGACATCTGACAAACATGAAGACTCGTACTGTGCACTGTCCCTCATAATGGTACGATCCGTGGTCCGGATCAAAATGAACTTCCTACGTCGGCGTGTTGACAAAGACCACAAATGTCGCCATCGCTCTCTGAAGATGTGACGGAAGAAAGAGAAAGGAGAGAAATGAGTGAGAATTCTTATTAAAAAATCTCAGTAGCAAATCTCCTATCCTAGGGTTACATCGTTCACATCCTCAAGAACTTTAGGTTTATTTAAAAAGGGTGAGCATGCATATAAGATTCATTATTAGGGTTTGTAAAACTAATTATCTAAGGTTCATTCCTTTTAGAATGCATTTTAATGTCATGAATGCAACATATTAGAGCATGAATGCATGACAATACTTAAGCATATAAATCAGATAACTCATAACATCACGAAACATCCATGTGGCATAAAGGGCAATAACTTTCAAGTGGAACTTTCCTCAACTTGTGTGACATCAATCATGGCACTTTAGCAATATAAGGCCACCCTAAAAATAACTAGGTTATGAGCTCATACCTCAGCTAGTCGTCACTAGCTCTTGCTTATTATCTGAATAAGGGAAATATAATAAAATAATTCTGACTACGCAAGTACGAGTAAGGGGCTAGGGATCACCTCTCTTAGGATATACCCTCTTTGAAATGGTTTGCGAGCATCAAGCCATAGCAATTTGTTCGCTTTGGTAGGCTGCATCTACACATGCTCTCACGGATTTGTCTCCCCTGGGGGTGCTCGGCCCAACCGGTGCCACCCGGGAAAGCGCGTCTCAGTGCTTTGTCACATAAAAATCTCCTGGGGGTGCTCGGCTAAACCGTGTCACCTAGGGTTTTCAATCTCATACAGTACTTAAAACATTTTTCAAACCCTTTTGGTTTGACGGAAATTCGGCAGCATAACAGCTGTTAAACCAAATTTCCTTCAACCCGACAGTTATGCCACAAGCTCATAACACAAACATATTTCTCATTCAATTCTCATGCTTATAATAAACTTAACTTCTCAATAATTCATTTCATCATAGCTCATGCATCACAACATCATACCTTCATAGATAAACATCAAAGCATTAAAGGATTCTTAGTGTCTTATGCATTGACCCTTAAGGTCCTTTAACTCAATGCTAGATTGTGTCAGATCAAAACTTAAGCTCTCGGGTACCTATAGGCTCACATCTAAGTATTCCTCACTCAATTCTATGATCATAAATATTTCTAAATCTCAAGAATGCAGAATCTAAAATTCTTACTTTACGGGTACCTAGGAGTCACAACACTGACCCTTTCTAAGTTCGGTTTGCTCCCAAGGTATCAAGATCAAGTCCTAAACCAATTATGAGTAGTTCCTACACATCTAGACTAATTATAAACCATGATTTTTAATTCTAAACCTTGCTGGACAGAATCCAGAAAAATCCATTACTTAGGGATCTAAAAGTCTCCAATTAATTCTTTTCTAGTTACTAACTTCTCTTATCTTTCACATATGAATTTTAGCATGAAAAATACATGGACATACTCATATCATCATCATCAAAACAGCATAAACAGTGAGCATTTCATGGCAAGGCAGAACCGAATTCATCCCCAACAAACAAGACATAAAACTTGATTTCTAGAATACATAAAATGCTAATTTCTCTTGGAATCTTTTTAAAACTCATTAGTAAACATTTTTATCAACTAAAATCATCAAAATACTTTCAAGGGTAGTAGCTAATTTAAATTAATCTAAAGAGGTTTTAAAATCATAAAACTTTGTTCTAATCATCTCTTGAACTCATATAAGCTTAGAAAAATTATGAAACATAGATTTTAGTACTTGTAATAAATAAAACCTCTTAAGGCCGAAATCAAGAAGCTAAGGAATAAATATTTTTCAAGCCTTTGTTTGAGATAATAATGGGCAAGTCTTTGAGCTCTAGTAGTGACCGGTGTGTGATAACTTGAAGAGGCTACTGCAAAACTACTTGCAATGTGACAATAAATGTGTTCTTGTTGGTCACGGTTTAGCTTGGAGAGGCTGGTCAAATTCTACATCGTGTTAACTTGGAGAGGCTAGGATAAGACTACTCAGGGTTCAAGTTGAAGAGGCTAGTGAATAACTACTTGATTTGTGACAATAAGGGCTATCTACTGGTCATTGGTTATAGCTTGAGAAGCCTATTTTAAAGACTATTTGGTGTTTTCTTTCTCGGGTTAAGAAAGGTTAGTAGAACTCAGTTGTTGCTGAGAACTGGATATAGGCAAATGTTGGCTAAACTAGTATAAAATTTCTGTGTAGTATCTTTTTCTCCTTCATCCTTTTTGTAGCACCCTAATTTTTAACCTAACTTTCTAGAACACATTAGGTTAGTCATTAGGTTATTACTTCTTAGTCTCATTATTTTATTAAAATATTTAGCGAAAATTACGGGTAAATTTTTTTTTTTGAAAACATAAACCAAAGTGAGAGCCGCGCTCTTATCTATACGAGAGACATAAATAGCAGTCATAAGGAACACGAAATTTAAGCAAGTAACAATAGAACAATGACCATCACAACAAAGGAAACATTTCATTAATAATAATATAGTTATGGTACATAAGTAGTCACGCCCTTATAGAAACGGGCTGAGCTTACAATACATAAGAAAGGAATTACAACAGAAACAAGAGAGCATAAACAAACCACAACTACTCGAGTGCACCTATGATGGATAACCTCAATAGAAAAGAAGGTTTATCCACTCTACATGTGGGTGTGTGCACTAAGCCTCCCCTAAGACGTCTGCTACTGGAACCCGAGGAAAGGTGGAGTGTAACCGATCCATGGACGCAGGGCAGCAAGAGTGGGCACACGTGAAGACTGAGCGTGAGCTCCTCGATAAGGGAGCCTCTCGACTCGCCTAGCCAGTCTCGACTGTGTAACAGTCTCCTCGCTCTCGCCTCGCATGAAATGAGGTGTAGGAGCAGAGCTCTTGCTATACATATGCGTCGGCGGGTCCTTGGAAGGGTCGTCCTCCGAACTAGGAGATCGAGGCACGTAGTCCTGGAAGTCTCGAGGCATCAATCGACCAGTATACGTCCGCAGAATCTTCTCATCTCGCGTCCGGGCGCGCTAAAAAACCATTTTATCGTCGTAGGGTGACATCAGGGAGAAACGGTAGCTCTGTATAGGGTGTGCAAAGGGGCGTCCGATGAACATGAAGACTTGTACTGTGCACTACCCCTCAAAATGGTATGATCCGTGATCCGGATCAAAGTGAACCTCCCAAGTCGGCATGTCGACAAAAAACCACGAACGTGGCCATCGTTCTCTGAAGATGTGATGGAAGAAAGAGAAAGGAGTGAGAATTCTTGCTAAAAAATCGCAGTAGGAGTCTCCTATCCTAGGGTTACATCGTTCACATCCTCATAAACCTTAGGTTTAATTATAAAAAGGTGTGCATACATATAAGATTCATTATAGGGTTTGTAAAACTAATTATCCAAGGTTCATTCCTTTTAGCATGCATCTTGATGTCATGAATGCAACATATCAAAACATGAATGCATGGCAATACTTGAGCATATAAATCAACAAATCAAATCATACAGAAACAATCCATGTGGCATAAGGGCAATAACTTCTCAAATGGGACTTTCATCAATATGTGTGACATCATTCATGGAATCTTTAGCAATGTAGAAGCCACCCTAAATAATAAAACCTACGCTATGAGCTCATACCTCAGCTAGTCGTCACTAGCTCTTGCTTATTATCTGAATAAGCAAATAATAAAATAACATACCCGACTACGTAAGAGTACGGGCTATGGGGCTAGGGAATTCCTCTCTTAGGACATACCCTCTTTGAAACGCTTTGGCCTCGAGTGCACGGTGAATTGTCCGCTTTGGAAAGGCTCATGTCCAGACCCTCACGGATTTGCCTCCTCCTCATCGTAGTAGGAGAAGTACGTCTCAGTGCTTGTCACATAAAAATCCCTTGGGGTGCTCGGCCGAACCGGTGTCACCCAGGGTTTTCAACTCATGTAGTACTTTGAAACATTTTTCAACCCTTTTAGGTTTGATGGAAATTCGACAGCATAACCGCTGTTAAATCGAATTTCCTTCAAACCAACATTCATGCCACAAGCTAAAAACACAAACATGTTTCTCATTCAACCCTCATGCTTAGGATAAACTCATGTCTCAATCAATTCATTTCATCATAACTCACACATCATATACATCTCAACATCTCATTACATCATCATATGATTCAAGACTTCTTAGTGTCTTATGCATTGACTCTTAAGGTCCTTAACTCACAATCTAAGTTATAAATCATCACAACTTAATCTCTCGGGTACTTATAGGCTCATATCTAAGTATTCCTCACTCAACACTATGATCATAAACATCTCTAAACCTCAAGAATGCAGAATCTAAAATTCTGACTTTACGGGTACCTAAGAGTCACAATAGTGACCCTTTCTAAGTCTGGTTTGCTCCTAAGGCAACAAGATCAAGTCCTAAACCAATTATGAGTTATTCCTACACATTTAAACTAATTTAAATTCGTGATTATCATTTCTAAACCATGCTGGACAGAATCCAAAAAAATCAATTACTAAGGGATCTAGAACTCTCAAATTAATTATTTTCTAGTTACTAACTTCTCTTATCTTTCACATATGAGTTTTAACATTAAATATAATCAAACATACTCATATTATCATCATCAAACAGCACATGCAGTGATCATAAAATGGCAAGGCAGAACCGAAAATACATCTCCATACAAAGGCATAAAACTTGGTTTCTAAAGCACATAAAATACTAGTTTCTCTTGGAACCTTTTTCAAACTTTCAGAACTCATGAATAAACATTTCTATCATCTAAAATCATCAAAATATTCTTAAGGGCAGTAGCTAATCTAAATTAAACTCAAGAGGTTGTAAAATCACAACTTTGTTTTAGACATTCCTTGAACTCATATAAGTTTAGAAAAAAATTATGAAACATAGATTTTAATACTTGTAACAAATAAAACTTTCAAGGGCTGAAATCACAAGCTTGAGAACACATACTTTTCAAGCCTTTGTTTGAGACAACAATGGGCAAGTCTTTGAGCTCTAGGTCCTCTTTAGTGATGACATAAAAATAAATATGCTCATTCACTTATTTTAGCTTTCATTAGAGAATAAAGTGAGAGCATAAAATAAACATGAGATGCAACTCATTATTATCTTTGATATATTAAGTGAGGACTTAAAATATAAACATGATAATGCAAGTTCATTTATTATTCTTGATGTTTAGTGATGACAAGGAAAATAAATATGATGTGCAAGGCATAAACATAAACATGGATGCAATATTCATTTTAATCTTATCTAGAGCTCTTACAAGACTTTAGAAACACAACCCAACACTTATCTCATCACAAAGAGAGCTTTAGAGTTCTTGAACCAAGTTCTCAAGGAACTATGAGGTTCTTGAACATCATCATCAAGCTCAAAAGAAACAAACTTGTAAAAGAAAATAAAACCCCAAAGAAAAGGAAACCAAAACCCAAACCATATAGCAAGAGAAGTGAAAATGTTCCTTGAGCTAAAATCATTTCAAGTTAGAAAATAAAGAAGAAACTTAAAGAAAGTAAAAACATCAAGCTCTAGAGGTTCCTTTGAGATGAACACATGGTCATCATCTAGGAGCTCTCATCATTGAGCTATCATGAACCAAACAAGGCCTCATGGCCGAAACAAGGAAAAAGAAAAACAAGAAAAGTTTCAAAAAGAAATCAAGAGAAAACAAGAAGAAAATCATATTTTTCAACAAAACAAAATTTAGAAAAACACTCCTACCTAGTGTGAAGATGAAAAGCTTGAACTTGAAATGAAAAACAAGATGAAGAGCTCCTCCAAGAATGGCAAGGTGGCTTCGGCCTTGTGAAGGAAAGGAAGAGAAAAATGTGTTTTAGGTCAAGTGTTTGAGAGGTTTGATGGTGGTTCAAGGTTGTGAGGTGGTGTTTAGAGGTTATGGGATGATGATGAGATGAAGAGATGAAGAAGATCAAGATCAAGATCAAGAGAGAACTCTCTTGAAACTTGGAGAGAAAAAGAAAGAACTTAGAGAAAGCTAGGAAACTTGAAACTTTACAAATGATATAAAGTTTTTGCAAGCTCAAGTAAGCAAGGTATTTATAGAAAATGAAAACAAATGAGAGCCCAATGGGAGGAGGGGCTGGCCGTAGCTTTTGGGAGGGAAAGGAAGAGAAAAATATCTCTTACAACTTGTTATTCAAGCATGGTTTGAGGTGTGGAAGTTATGATGCAAAGCATGGCTTCAAGTATGGTAATTTCCCTTTGTTTGAAATTAAAATAACCCTTCTAGAAGGCAAGGAGGGCTGGCTGAATTTGAGCCACAAAAATGAGAGAAAAAGTCTTCTAGAAGTGGTCATATGAAGCATGGATGAAAGCATGGTGTTTGTATGACAAAGTATGGTTTATGGTGAGGTGGAAGCATGGTCTTGGAGTGTCAAAAATTTGAGTATGTGATGGAAAATGGGGGGCTAGAATGGGCAGCAAGGAGGGAGGAAAAGTCTTCCATGTGATTGTGTGTTAATGATATGTTTAAGTGTAGATTAGTTTAGGTACAAGGTTAGGAATCATTAAGCATAAGTTTAGGTAACTAAGAATGGGGTTTAAGAGTTTTATGACAAGATTTAGGAGTGCTCATACACATTTAGAGAGTTTAAAATTCATTTTATGAGTAAACAAGGCAGACAAATTTCCATGATTTAAGGAATTGGAAAAAGAAAATATTATTTAAGATTCCATGACTAGGAATCTTGAATTTAAAATAAGATTTCAAGTTGTAATTAAGCATTTTTAGGTTCTAATCAACTTTAATAAATTATTTTGACTCAAGATTAATTATGGAAATTAATTAATCTCCGATTAGAGCCTAATATTGCTTAGGTTTGCTTAATCACGCGATTAAGCTTAAAAACACAAAACTAGGGGCAAAATCATAATTTTGCACTAATTTTGCCCGGGACCTCCGGGACCGAAACTAAAGTTACAGAATATATAAAAATGCCTTTTAAAACCATCTGGAGAAGTTTCGGGTTCATCCGGCACTTGTAAACGGGTAAAACACCACAGGGGTATTTTGGTTATTTTAACCCGAAAACTCGAAAAACGAGATTTTTGATCCCGGAAAGGTACCCAAGTCAACTAATCCCCTTCCAACATTGCATTTGCCCTTCAAGTACTGCCGGATCGGTCTTCCTCGAATTCCGGGCCGAAAATGACCTCAGGGGCATTTTGGTCATTTTCATTCTAACAGAAAATCGGGGCGTTACACTTTTACTTTTGTTGTTCAACTTAACTAAATCAATATATGCCTGCTAAAATTTACCTTTTTAGCTTATCTATTACTAACACTAAAACTCATAAAGTTACTTTATGAATCTTCTAACCTTGTCTCCACTTCACTTCAAACTCAACACTTAATAGTCTTTGTTTTGAGTTTCAGTTGCTAAAAGGTAAAGAAAAGTAAAACACGATTCAACCCCCTTTCTCATATGCTTTTCTACTTACAAGTGGCATCAGAGCTTGGTCTCTAAGAGGTTGAGCATTCTAATGATTACAAAGGACAAAGATCTAAAGGACAAATGACACAGAATATTCATTTAGCAAAAGGACACTCCATCAACAGACCACCATTCTTTGATGGTGGTGACTATGCCTATTGGAAAAATCGCATGGAGTTGTTCGTAAAATACACAAGTCTTGACTTGTGGGAAATAATTCATGGAGGTGACTATGTTCCAACCGAAGAGGTTCCTAGAAATGATGGTGCATCAGCTACATCAAAAGAAGTCCCTAGGAGCAGGTGGACAAAGCAACACAAGGCCAGAGTTCAACTGAACGCCAAATTTAAATACCTGGTCACATATGCATTAAGCAAAGCTGAATATGATAAAATCATTGTTGTGACACAGCAAAGGAAATATGAGACATATTACACATGTTGCACGAAGGAACTGATCAAGCTAAGGATACAAAGATCACTATGTTGGTCCATCAATATGAATTGTTTAAAATGACAGATCAAGAAAGTATTGATGATATGACTACAAGGTTTATGCACATCATAAACCAATTAAAGGATCTTGGCAAAAGATATTCTAACTCGGATTTAGTTAGAAAAATCTTAAGAAGCCTTCATGCCAAATGGCTACCCAAAGTAGTAGCTGTAACACCCTAAATTTTATTCAGAAATTAATAGAGACTCTATTAATAGGAATCTCAAAATTCTGATGTACATAGAAATTATGAGAACAACACAACAGATCTCTAAAAAAAAAAAAAGCGTGAATAACTTGTGGTTAGGAGGTGCTCAAAACCCTATTAGGACCCGGAGGTGCTCGAAATTAGGAAAACATGGGATTGAGATTAGAAATGGTTAGGAGTAAAGGTTTTATACTTAGAATTAATTTTCGAGCAATATTTGATTACCCGATTACGGTGTTTCACCCGTTCGGTGAGATTTCGGTGTGCGATTTCTAACATCGACAGTTATTTTAATCTTTACAAAATTATGAGCCTTATCTCTTTATATTAAAGGAATGGCTAAGATTCAATCTTGAATTACAAGATTCATCCTAGCCATCCATTTTTCTTTATTAGGTTGAAAAATATCTACTTTAATATATAATATTCAAATCATTTAATTACAAGATAAGCTTAAATACTAAGCTTCTCCATGAAGCATCATTCACGCTCATCAAGGAAAAGGAGACAGCTTCCATTCCTCCATAACCAAGAGCTCCATTTTTGTGTTCAAATTACCTATATACTAGCTAGAGCCACCAAAACCAAAAACTTCCTTCACTACAATTGTTCTATACATCAACCTCTACAATTCTAACCGATTAAAATTCCCAAACCTCATCTTATTTACCCCACTCATCACTGATTAGAGGAGGGTTTGGGTGCCTCTTGAGAGTTGTGGAGTGAAGAGCATCACTTCGGAGCATCACTTAGGAGCATCCTAGAGACCAAGGCACCTTTAGCTTCCAAGAGTAGGGCTTAATTGAGTTTTTTCTTGCCAAATTAATATGTCTCATTTCTGACTTGTGCTGCTTGAAATTTTTTATTATTTTGGTTAATGATATATGGTTGTTGATGTATAAATTTTGGTGGGGGGTTTGGGTGAGGTTAAAGTAATCATTTTATTAAATGAAGTTTTAGTTAGTGTGCTGGATTTTCAGTTTTGCTAAAGACAGTAGAATCTCATGAATTTTTAGACATATTTGTGGTCATGATTATGCTCTGAAAAAATTGTATGTTGTACTTAACATCTTGAGCTACATACACGAAAATGCCTGAGTACTAGACTTGAGATATAAGGCCTCAAAAAAATCAGAGACCGAAATGATGTTCATGCTGCCTAGATTTCTGAAACTGAAGAAGTAAAATTTTATGATTTTATTATCATAGTTGATGATTGAATTTCCCTTCCAAATTTTTACAGGGAGTTAATTACATCTTGAACTATAACTGTAAATTTTATTTTGGGTCAATTCCATCATTTGCTAAATTTAAAAATTGTGATAACTTTGTCCTAGGCTGTGAAAAAGTGTTATCTAACCACCAAACTTGTAAAATTTAGTAACATGATTATAGAATTCCGATTGTCATGAAAATTGTACAGGGTATTTTAGACATATGAAGGTATCACAAGGAATTTTTGTGGCTCTTGAATTGATCATTTAATGCAGAAACTAATTATGAATTCTAGAGCAATAAATCTGCCTGGTTGCTGGAAATGATAAAGATATCTTAAACTAGTGGTAGAATAGCATTGAATTAAATCATATATCATATGAATGCATGCTAATTGCTCTAAAGGAATGTTGAGGAGATATGGATGAGACTCTGATATAAGTATATGCCTATATGTGATATAAGTGGGCCTTTGAAAAGATAATTACATCATATGAATATTATGATGATGAAAGAGAAAATGTGACTTTCAGTTGTACAAATTCCAACATATGGGGAAAACAGAGACAAGGCTTATGTAGATTATATCGGGGAGGCAAAAAGAAGGACTTCCCAAGAAATTTTATGAGTCGGTAGATGTATCAGCTAGGAATAGAACTGTGTGTGATTCGGAAATGGAAAAAAATGAAGTCTGATGATCATGAATAGGAATGAGCTCATGTCCTAGCAGTCTATAGTCCTTTGTGGAGTGATCCACTACAGATACTACTTGATATGGAATTAAGCCTTCCCTACGTTGATTAATAAGAGAATGTGACACTTAATCGAATTTATTACTTTGATGATAAATGCCTGGTTTTCATTGTTGAATCTATAATTATTCTTGGATGTGATCTTGCATGATTGTAATTATAGGAAACTGTTAATTATACTTGTTTACACTTGAGGGAGTACTCTACTGCGAATTTTATAATATTCTCATCCCTATGCTGCATGTATTTTTTGTTGTATTCAGATTCCAAGGATGCCATCAATGATCATCTTCATTGATTTACCACTGTGGCAGTGGCAACCCAGTTTTAGATTCCCTGTATGTTGTAGCATACTCCTGGATTAGAGTATATATGTTCTTTAGCAATTCATTTAGTGCTTTCGTTTTCTCTGCTGAATTCGACCCAGGTTTTCCATATGCCGATGTGCTTCTTGAAATGGCATACCCTGACGAATTTGTGGCGCCGCCTGCACCACCTATGTCCCTTCCTGGAGATGATCCTTTGTCCTCTTCCTCGGACTCCGATCCACCTTCTGAACCTGATGCTCCTGCTGGGGGCAACGTCATTGCACCAATGGCAAATGGTTTTCTTTAGAGAAGTGTGGGGCAGCTCAGGGACTCTTGATGTATGTATAGTAGAAGACTAGTAGTAGGACCCTCCAGACGATTTGACCATATTAGATGCTGATAAGATTATTTTTCTGTCTGTATGTATAAAATTTTGCTGGATCTCAACCTTGAGCAGGTCAGACTACATAGTAAAGGTGTTCTTTTGTACACTGAGTTCTTGACTAGTTAGGAGATAACTAGTTTTTTTTTTCTTTCTCGGTATGATGTACCTAACGCGAACTTACCAACAATGTATATATATATATATATATATGTACATATTAGTTGATAACATATACATCCATAGTATTTTATTTCAGTTATTTTCAACTAGTATTGTTTATGCGAGTGAGTAATACTTTTCTAATTACTATGTTAATACTCGAGTAAAAACATGGAAATTAGGAGGGTGTTACAATAGCCATTACTAAAGCTAAAGGCCTTCAAACTCTTAGCCTGGATGCACTCATTGGGCCACTAAAATCCCATGAAGCAGTGCTCGTGGAAATGCAATAGCCTTGAAGTCATCTTATCAGAAACCCAGTAAAGGAAAAGCAATGAAAGTTGCTGAAGCCTCCGATAATGAAGATGAATCCGATGATAAGTTTGAAGATGATGATGATGGGGATGAAATCTCCATGTTAGTAAGAAAGATGTCTAGAGCTTAGAAAAGCAAATTAAAAAGAAGAAAAAAATCAACTTGAAAAGGGACAAGAAAGGCAAGGCGAAACTAGAAGGCATCACTTGCTATAACTGTGGTGAAATTGGACACTTCAAACCAAAAAGTCCCAAACTAAAGGGTCCATAGAAGAAATTCTCCACCAAAAAGAAAGAAATGCTGGCAATGTGGAATGACTCTAAGGAAAACGAGCAGAAAGCCAAGATGATCTAAAAGATGTCGCTAATCTATGCTTTATGGGTGACTATGATTCAGAAGATGAACCCGAGATAAATAACTTTGACTCTCATCTTTGTTATGATGAATTGATGGCCTTATATGAAGAGTTGCTTGAAACTCTCAAATACTTTCTTCTCACTATCTCAACATAAAAAGGAAACATCAAAAAGTTGTTTTGGAACTTCAAATGGCAAATTTAGAAGTTGAGAAACTAAGGCTTGAGAAAGAAGAATTGAAAAATGAAAATAAAAATTCAAATACCAAGCTCAATGTCTTAAAAATCGAAGTCTCTTAAAAGAATGAGAAAAATCAAAAAATTATTTCTGAACTAGAGAAATCATCAAAGCTTCTAAAGTCTGACACAGAAAAGATGGTAAATGGTTCAAAAAACCTTGAGCTAATGCTTGGTGGTCAGATGCCATATTCAATTTCCAAAACACTGGGTTGTAATATGAAGAAGAAAAGGGTGAGAAAGGAAAGGCAACCCATCAAAAAAGAGTGAAAAGACCAAGTCTTTTGCACTTTTTATTACAAAAAAGGACATCCACTTAACAAGTGCTTCATGAGAAAGAAGTCAATCAAAAGGGTTGGAAAACCTTTCTCTTATAAGACTAACCCAAAAAGACTGAAGAAAGTTTGGGTCCTTAAATTGAAATTGTGTTTGTTGGAGGTGTGTCTAAGAACACATGTGGAACATGACAATGAGTGTTATATGGACAGTGACTACTCTAGACACAAGTTCGGATCCAGACTATAATATTTTTGGTCTAAGGCAACACTTTTTTAAGGCAATGCTTAAAAAGTGTTGCCTTTGGGGATCTATGGCTACGATTTTATACTGGTGGCATTTGTGTTAGGCTAAGGCAACAAAATTTAAGGTAACGTTTTTTAAGCATTGTCTTAACCTAAAAAGAAATCGCTTTTAAAGTGTTGCCACATCATGTAAGAACAAGCAATGCTTATTTGGGTATCCCTTTCATTTTCCAAGTGTTGCCTGGTAAAATCCAATTAGCAACGCTTTTAAAACGTTGCCAAGATTTTTAGTGCCAACCTAAAATTTTCTCCACTAAAAATTGTGGCTTTTGCACTATAAATTAAATAATTAAGCCATTAAAAAAAAAGAATCAACTTAAATTTTCTTCCAAAACCCCCGAACATGCCATTACTCTCCCAATTTCTCCATTATTTTCACTAACAAAACCTCAATCACTAAACTCCCATCCTTAACTTCACCCAATTCAAAAGAAATTCTCATTCCCTTAGAAGAAACTTCGTCGTGTGCCTTTCATCTTTGCGGTTCTAGGCCCGCCCCTTCACCACTCCACCATGTGTGCCCCATGAGTCCTTCCCATGGAAGAAGCTCCCGCAAGTCCTCAATCTCTTGCTTCTCTGCCCCTTGGAAGAAGCTCCACCACTAGGTAGGCCATCCAAGTCAAAGCCTTCTTCCGATGAAGCTCCATCCAACGCCTCTTATTCTGATTCAGATTCTAACAAGGAGGAGAACCTTGGTGAAAACAAAAAGCTTGAAGTATGTCTTGCAGTAAACTGAGTTATTTGCTCATTTTGCTAAAGGTGATTAGTCTTCCTATCATAAGAAGTCAATAGGAAGGTAATTTCTAAAGTTTAGAAAAGAAATAAAGATTTGTTGTGCTTTGTAAGAAGTTATTTCTCTATTTTGCTGATGTTGATTTGGTGTAAGTAGTGGAGAATATTAGTATGAATTTGCATTGAATATTTGAACTTCATTACGGTGTATAGTGAAAGTAAAAATTTAAGTTTGGGTGATTCAATTGAGATTCTTTGCTAGTATTTAGATACTATGTTAAAATATTGGGCTTTGGAAAAGAAACTGAGATAAAATGTTTTGTTGGTTGGAATGCTTTTCCACTTAAGTAAGGTGTTCTAATTTTATAAATTATTTAGAACTTCGCACTAGCTCTAGATTTGTTAGAATAGATCCAGCTAATACTCACAATTTAGATGAAGGCAAAATTCTTCCATTTTTTTTTCTTTTGCTATGAAATTGGCATTTAACAACTAATCATAACCAAAAGAAGGAAAAAATGTAGCTGATTATTAAGATGTGCACTTTCTACCCCATATTTTTCTAAAGGGAGTTTTTCTCAATTAGCAATATTATTGATTTTTCTTTTTCTTTTTGGTTTGATATAAGGCTTAGTTTAGGAACATCTGTAACTACTAACTGGTTCCCATTGTTGTCTTTGTAACAGCCTAATCTAAATAAGTTTTTTTTACTATACATTCCCTTCTATGATGTAGTAACATATTTTTAGTTATTAGGTATGCTTTGTGCTTTAAAGTTTTAGGATTGGGACTTAGGTATTGGCTAATGGCACTACAAAGTCAGCTCTTTGCAATTTGCATTTGAGTATTGCAGATAAGTAAATGTGTAAATCATAAATATTTTTTCAAACTTTGTTAATTTAAAGATAAAGCATATACTATTCTGATACTAGATGTGGTGGAAAACTTCCTCACTCATTCATTTAGCTTGCATTTGGCTGGCGCCTATGGCTATCTAAAGAAGAATATAACTACTATGCGACCAAATATGAAAAGAAAAGAACATATTGTTTGCTTAAGTGTTTTACAGTTCACATCATTAGCAATTTATTATGAAGTACTCTTATGCACGTATCAAGAATTTATGCAATTATGCTTAGCTTACATTCCTCTATGTTATGTTTTAGCCCATACGTAATGTCATGCTTTAAAACAAATAAATACTTGATTGCATACATGTTATGGCTTGGAAGCTATGATGACTACTCTTTTGGGATATTTGCTGATGTTTCAAGTTTTAATCTCATTGTATTTTAGCATGTTTTTGGGTATTTGAATTATTGGCTAAGTATTTTGAAAATTATTCAAGAAACGACTTCAATATTTCATTTCACTTATATTTGCTATCTAGTTTGTTAAGATGAATTGAAGGATCATTTTTCTAGCCTAAGATATGAGGTTATTTGGTGTTTTGATAGTTTTGATATCTGGTTTCTAGCCTAAGATTTGTATTGGTTCTTTTAGTTAAGGGATTTGAAAGAGATTGATTTGCATAACAGGTTCAGATGTCGTGGGCAACTAACCCTTTAGCCATGTGGAGGGAAGGAGTTAGTAATAATAACAAGGATAAAGGGTCAATGTCAAAGCTTGTGCATGCTTAGTATGGAAGAGGTAATAGGCTCTGTTCAACTGTAGGGAATACCAAAACTAGTGAGGACAACTCAGGTAGCTTAGTTCTTGAAGTGCCTTTCAAGGGCAGAGAAATTGTTGCTTATGATGATATCCTCTAGTTATGAAAAATCAATATATTTAAAGGTCTATATCTTAGTTTGTAATGATGATTTTAGTTTAGATTTAGATCTTTATTTATAATGTTTCTCTTTTTCTTAAGTTTGTTCAGAAAGAAGCTGCTCAATTAATGAGCTATTAGGAAGTAACTTGTGGAAGCTAATTAATTATACGTAATTTAAACCCTGTTGAGAGGTCTAATTTCTACATCATAAATGTTAATGAGGTAAATGTTTGGTTTTACCTTGTGTTGTTGTGTTAGTTCTTTGGATTTGAGGATGTACGATGTTCTTTTTTTTCTATGATTGCTCACATATATTGCTTCAAAAGTTAGCAACAAGAAGGATTCTCCTGAATTTGATTTTACTAAGGTTCTTTCTCATTGCATTTTGCGGATATTAGTTACAAGTTTAGTTTGGTGCTGAAGGAAATGTCAGTTTGGTGCGGATATTACATTGCAAATTGATTTCGTTAGTTGTTGAACTGAGGATCAGAGTGGCTGAATTGGAGAATAAGAAGCTTGAACTTGAGGATGCAAATAAGAGGAATCTAACAACCATTCAGAAGCTATAGATTGAGTGAGAACTGCAAATTAGCAAAGTGAGAAGAGCATATTGCTGATGCAGAGCTTTTGCTGAATGTGTATGCTTCTATTTTCCCTTCACAAAGAAATATAGATACTGGACACACTGTTGGTGCATCAGGTATGAAAATTAATTCTGCATTCTTCTTTCATAACTATATGGATATGGCATTTGTTGAAATATTGAATGTTACTTAATTTTGAACATTATTTAACTAGGTAAGAGTCTTGAGATTAATATACACTAGCCCCATTCTGATTTATTTTTTAACCTTTTTCTGATTCTCTTCATCCATTTAGTGCTAGAACTGAACGTAATGTGAACTGCTTGGTCAAGTGTATGCTATCCATTCCATTGTTGAACTACTGATGCTGCAAGTAATAAACATCAACTCAAAAATTGACTAACTCTTAATTCTTTCTAGGTGAATGCTTAAGATTTTGAAATTTCAATATTGTATGAAACAGTGTTTATTGCTAACGTTACCTATTTCAACTATATTTAGTACACTACCTCACTTTGCAGTTATCAAATTACAGATAAAATATCTAAATTAAAAATATGTTTCAATAAGCCTCAAGCTGCTTGCTAGTTTTAGGATTGAAATTATTCACATAATTAATTTTCTTAATTCATCTGTCATATATGAAAATGTGTGATGTTACTTGTTCGGTTTATCCATGTAAAGGTTAATAAGCCAAGTTTATTGTGTTTCAAAGTATAACCACTTTGAACATTTAGGATGAAGTGATTTGGTGTCTTGAACAAAACATGCATTCAGTATATTTACAATAATTCAAGCAGAATGCTTTCAAATGCCAAAGAAAGTTGTCATGATTCTTCTTACAATTTGATGAGCAAAGAGATTAGGTAGCAGTAGAGCAAATTTTGCGAGTTATCTTTCTAGACCTTGAACGCCCTAGCCTTGTAAGATTAATATATCTCAAATATGTCATATGGCCTCTACCATTTTTTTGTGGAGTTATAATTTAAAACTTTGTTCCTTAAAGGCCCTATATAAGCTTAAACGGCAATTGATTGAGGCAGAGGTTGCACTGGAAGCACAAAAGAAACCTCTAGAGGAGACTAGTCCTCGAGTTGTTGGGGAAGGTCCTATGATAGATGAATGGATAAGATACTTTATTTTACACTCTTTTTCTCCCATTTTGGTCTATATTACATGTTCTCATTTCAATTTCTCATATTTTGTTCCCTTGTTCCTTGTGTAGAAAGAAAGAAGAGAAAGATACATGGCCTAGCAGCAAAAGCTGAAGGTGTTGTTGATTCAATGTAAATTATAGTGTTTCATTGTTATTTCTTGGGTCAAGCCCTTAGTGCTATCCAATTTTACATTCAAAAAATTTAATTCCTTGGCCATGATATGCCAAATGTGGTTGAGTGACTTAGAAAAGTGCTATTAAGAGATGTGAAAACATTGAATTTTTCATTATTTAATAATGCCTATGATGTTATATTCGAGTGAATTAATACTATGATCGGCTAAACTTGATTGCAATATATCATCTCCCATAACTTGTAGATAGCTTGTCTATTTTAAATGATATTGTGTGTGATGATGAAAATATTCTTATTTAGATAATCAGTCGGTTTTGGTTTTTAATAGATGGCTAAAATTGAGAAGAAGCAATGGTTTTTAATTGATGGCTAAAATATCATAACAGGCAACGTTTTGAAAATGTTGCCTAAGATTTTAGAAAAGGCAATGCTTTCCACGAGTTACCTAAACAATTAGAAAAAACAACCACATAAATTATTGCCTTTAACCAAAGAAAAAGCAATTTATAAAGTGTTGCTTTAAATCTGAATAAATACAACGCATAAAGGGTGCAAAAATCCTTACCTTTGATTGGCAACAAAAATTTTGCCTTCGATGCAATATAGGCAATGTTTTCTTTTTTACTGGCCATTGCCTTTTCTTTGTAAACCATTGTCGTAAAGAAAAGTTAACACCAGCAAAAGCAACTCCCCATAAAATGTTGCCTTTGAGAAAAAGGCAATGTTTTTTTTTTTTTTGTTTAGGCATGCTTTTAAAACGTAGCCTTTGAGCTAATTTCTTGTGGTGAGATCTATGACCAAAAAACTCTGGATTAGTAAAGTTTGCTGATGGAGGTAGGACCAATGTCATAAGCATTAGAAACATTGGTAAAGATGACTTTCACCAAATTTCTGATGTGTTGCTTGTTGATGGTTTGGCTCACACCCTGTTTAAATATAAGACAGTTTTGTGACCAAGGTTTTAATGTTATTTTTAATGCAAATGCATGCAAGATAGTAAGCCTCAACTCAAGACAAATCATCTTATCTAGTAAGAGGCATCATAACACGTATGTGTTATTCTTGGATGACCTTCGAGATCAATACGTAAAATGCGTTGCATCTTTCATGGATGAAAAGTGATTATGGCAAAAGAAGCTTAGACATGCTCTATCTCAGAAATAGCTAGTTAAAGTCCTACCAAAATCAAATTTGACAAAGATTCAACTTGTGATTTCTATGAGAAAGGTAAGCAAACCAAAGCCTTTTTCCATAACAAACATATGGTTTGAATCACTAAACCACTTGAGCTTTTACATATGGATCTCTTTGGACCAACCAAGACCTCAAGCCTTACTAGGAAAAGAAATTGCCTTGTCATAGTGAATGACTATTCCATGTTTACATGGATTATCTTTTTGGCTTCTAAAGATAAGGTGATTGAAAGATTCAAGGTTTTTGCAAAATGTCTTTATATAGAAAAATATTCTCAAATTATCACTATTATATCCGATCACGGAGGAGAATTTGAAGATCATATTTTCAAAGAGTTTTGTGAAAAACATGGTATTCTTCAAGAGTACTCTGCACCTAGAATTCCCCAACAAAATGAGGTAGCTGAAAGGAAAAATAAAAGCTTGCAGGTGATGGTGAGGGCAATGCTTTTAGAAAGCGATTTATCAAAAGGTTTTTGGGCTGAGGTTGTAAAAACCTCTTGCTATATACAAAGTAGAATCTTTCTAAGGCTAATCCTCAAAAAGACTCCCTATGAGCTTTGAAAGCGTAGAAAAGCCAAAATTTCATATTTTCGTATTTTTGGCTCATCACGTTTTATTCTTAACACCAAGGACAAACTCACAAAGTTTGATTCTAAATATAACAATGGAATTTTCTTAAGTTACTCCTTTATCTCTAAAACTTATAGAGTATACAATAAAAGAATATTATTCATTGAAGAGACAATTCATATCAAGTTCAAGGAACTCAAGCAAGACTTTTCTGATGACCTTGATGAATTTGAAGAAAATATTGAGAAAAATAAGATTCAAGGAAGACTCAGAAAGCAAGCAGCTGAAAGCCACACTTTCAAAAAGTAGGCTCTAGAACATCAACTCTTCAGAAAACCTTCAAAGCAATCCGAAAGTAGTAATTCTGAACATGAAGAAGAGCAACCTAAAGATGAAGGAGAAGCTGAAGGATCTCAAAGTTACAGAAACTGTAACGCCATGATTTTTCTCTAAACGTGTAAATGACCGAAATGCCCCTGAGGTCATTTTTACCTGGAATATGAGGACGGCCGTCTCGGCCATCCTCATAAGAGCTTTGATTATGTAAGAAGGGGATTCTATGTATTTGAATGTTTAATAGAGCAGAAGAATCTCATTTCTGAGGTTTCTGTGCACAAATGACCAAAATACCTTTACAGTAATTTAAGACAGTTTTGAGTTCTATTTTGACTCGGACTTGTCCCAGAGGTCTAAAGCAATGTTTTTAAGGCATGATTTGTGTTTGCTTAAGTCCCGGTGGTCCCAGGCAGTTTTTGCAAAAAATTATGATTTTGCCCCTACTTAAGTGCATCAGGGCTTAATGACGATTTTAAAATAAAACCTAAGCAATATTAGACTCTAATTAAAGATTAATTAATTTCTATAAATAATCTAGAGCTAAAATAATTATTTGAGGTTGATTAGGACATAAAATTGCTTAAGGAAACTTAAAACTTAATTCTAGTCTTATTTCTTCAAGAAAGCATCTAAGAATAGTGTTTTTACTATTCAATCTCCCTAAATTCAAGGAAATGTGTTGTCTCCTAATCTCTAGTCAATGGAGTTTGACTCCACAAATCTAACAAGATCACTCCCAAATTAGGTTGTTCATGGCCCTAATTACCTAATTAGTCCGCCTAAACACTTGGTCATAAAATCTTAATTAGTGGCCTAATTTTATTTTCTCCTAAACACATCATTAACACACATTAGATGAGACAATATTCTCTCCCCATGGGCTGTCATGATGGCCGAAATCCCTCCCCCACATTCTCCATATGTTTGAAATTCAAACACTCAAAGAACCATGCCTTACACTATGCTTGCACCTCACCTTGCACCATACTTGATCACACTCCAAGCCATGCTTTGAATGACTAATTGAATGACTAAATAAATGAGATATTTTTCCTTCCCCTTGCTGTCCAAACCGTCAGCCTTCCCTCTCCCTTCTAGAAGATTTATTTCATTTGAAATCAACAAGAAATCACCTCACCTTGAACCATGCTTAAGCTCATACCTATTGTAATACCCCAATTTTAAATAATAGAATTAGAAAATGTTGTGAATTAAAAATAAGTTAAAGTGTGATTTTTAAATGAATTTTATGAAATTTTAAATCATTCTGGTGAGCGCTGCAGCACTCTTAGTGCTGCAGCGGTCAAGTGAACAGTAAGGCGGTTTAGGGGCAATTTTTGCGCTCTCTGGCTGTAGCGCTCAACAGAACACATAAAATCCCCTGATCGGGGTCCAGAACCTCACAATTGCCAAAACTCGACCCCTCCACCCCAAGATGCCAGAAACCTCGTTCCCTAACCTCTCTCCACCCTCCCAATCCCATTTTCTTCCATTTCTCTCAATTCTAACTCCAATCCTTCATTTCTAAGGCTTTAAGGTATGCTATTCTCTTGATTTCTCTCTCTATTCTCCATTCCCTCTTTGTTATTTGGATGGTTCTCTATGCTTCTCAAGGAGAGAAGTCTTCTAGTATATTAGAGAGGAATTCTTGGATATTTAGAGGTTTAAGAGATTGATCTAGAGTCCTATGGCTTCAGATCGATCTGCTGTCACACTCGCCTTCCTAGAGTTCTGTTGGTGCTATTCCCTCATTCTTCACCCCTCCAGGTGAGTGGGTTCGCACTTGTAGTCTCTATGTTATGCATTAGAGTTATTTTTATTAAAAACACAAATTACTATTTGATTTTAGAGATTATTGTACAAGAATTTGAGTTGCTGATGGTTTATATGTTTTAGAAACTTTGATTTTAAAGCATGAAATATGTTTTGCATAAAACTCATGGGACCATTATTGTTGAACTGGTGTTAGATAGAAGTGATGATATATATGTATTGTTACAGACTTCTATGGTTGGCTGAATGGATTCTGGAATTGATTTATGCGTATGATATAGTTATACGTCTAGAAATGCTATCTAGAGAAGAAAATGGAACTGTGATTATGAACTTGGTTGTTTTGGAATATGATGTTAAGAATTCTATCTATGTAAAGTGTGATGATTTGAGATATGGTTAGAGAATTAAGCAGAAAGCAGTTTTAGAGCTTGAATCTTCATAAGATTCAGAACAGTTGACGGATACATATTCTGAGGATATATGAGATCATGAATGTCTGCAAAAAGGGTAACCTCTTAGGCATGATTTCATAGTCATGGTTATGCTAAAGTCAGATTGTTAGAGTTGTATACTCATAACAACTGCCAGCTACATATTTTATGGTTTGAAATCATAGTGCCTTTAAGTTGGTGATCCCTTAGACATGATATCATAGCCGTAGTTATGCTAAGGTCAGACTGTTCGAATCAGATAGATTCAGAGCTCACCAGAGAAAATGACCCACGAGGGGCAAATTTACGCAGAGAAATGATCAAACAACGAGAAACTATGAAACTTAGCTCACGAGGGGCGATTGTGAAACTTAGCCCACGAGGGGCGATTATAAACTTAGTCCACGAGCGACGTTATTCACGAGAAACTGAACACTCACAAAACAGAACCGAGATAGAGAATGAAATGAAACAGAAGTAGAGATTATAGTTTTCTTTGATAGTTACTATATGATGAGCTGATATGGTTTTGCACATGAATGTGAACAGAGGAGAATTGTTTTGAGTTGGGAAATAATGACTAGCATGTATATATGTATATGTATATTTGATTATGTGAGACTTTAGAGTATTATTAATATTATTATGATTTCATGCATTATTCCTTGGATGTCCCATGAAAGGGGATTATAGGTGGGGATTCACTCACTGAGTTTTGATTACAAAACTCACCCTACTGCTTTATTCCATTTTTACAGATAAGGTAGCTGCTGTGGACTCTTCTCAGTCATTCTCTCAGCAGTAGCATTAGAGTATCAGCTGGTAAGCTTCACATAGGTGAAGCCCTTGTGCATAGAATAGTATGCTCCAGTGTAGATGCAGGCAGGATCCCGGACCATAGTGCATAATGTGTAGTTTGCATATATAAAATGTTTTGATGGACTGTATTATAAGACTTTATCATAGAGATTATGTATATTATGAACTTTTATGATACTTGATGGTATTATGAGAATAGAATTCAGAGTAGAGAATATGAGACTATAGTTTTAAAGAATACTGGTTATATGTTTTAAAGGCAAGGAAATTGTATGTAGAAAAGGTTTTATGGTTCAATTATTTTTGTGATATACTGTGCATACATAGGAATCCAGGTCACGAGGCTTACGTGGGACAGGATTTCTCACGTGCCGGTCACGTGCCCTAAATCAGGTCGTGACAAAGTGGTATCAGAGCCATAGGTTTCCCTGCATATCACTGGAGCAAGTGTCCACAGGTAGTGCCTCGTTTATGTAAATAGAAGCGTGCCTATTTGCATTAATGAAGCATTGCTTGAGGCCTTTAGGATGTTCAGTTGTGTTTAGATTCAGAGATAGAGTCATGCCTTATCTTATGACCAGTACTTCTTACCTTATATGCTCATGTTTTTCAGTTGGACTCAATATGCCCCCTCTTCGTCATTTTGCCACACGTCGCCGCCGTAGTAGCGGTTCTTCTAGTTCTAGTGGCCGCCTTAAAGCTTTGAAACAAGCTCTGGCCACACTTTCTGATGTGATAGCTAACCAGACAGAGGCTAGATTACAGCCACCCCCAGTTCAAGCTCCAGTTAGAGATTCTGATGATTCAGCTTTAGAGCGTTTTCGTAGAATGGATCCACCCATTTTCCAAGGGCATTTGACTACGGAGGATCCTCAAGCATTCCTCCGAGAGATAGAAAAGATTACTAGAGTGGTCCATTGTTCTTCTGAGAGAGCAGCAGAGTTAGCTGGCTTCCAATTGAGAGGCCAAGCAGGGATTTGGTATGACGAATTCTTACAGGGGTACAGTGACTTAAGGCCGCCTACCTGGGAAGAGTTTAGAGCGGCTTTTCTACGTAGATTTTTGCCAGAAAGCCAGCGGGCTCAAATGGTAGAGGAGTTTTTGAGACTCCAAATGACCCCCGGGATGACTGTAGCTGAATATGATGAGAAATTTACATACTTAGCACAGGCAGCTATAGGTATGCTGCAATCAGAAACAGAGAAAGTTAGGCGGTTTGTTCAGGGACTGCCTAAGGATATGTTCCTTAGCCTCCAACCCCATGTTGCTACGATGGATTATGCCCGGATGGTTGATATGGCCATCGGATTAGAAGCAGGCTTAGCAGAGAGAAGAGCTGCTTCTAAGTCCAGTAAGAAAGTTAGGACCTATGGTATGTTTTTGGGAATAGCTAGTATTAGTAGAGAGCCTACTCAACAGGGCTAACAATAGGTCCAATCAAGTAGAATTACCTTTTCAGATCCCACTCCAGTACGACCTGTAGCTTCTAGTCAGAGTAGAGGAAGTGGTCAGTATTTTAGTCAAGCATCAGTTCAGAGTTCAGAACACCCCTATCCAAACTGCTTTTGGTATGGGAAAAGACACCTAGGTCAATGCATGCAAGGATCAACAGCATGCTATTCTTGTGGTCAGCAAGGCCATTTTAAGAGAGATTGTCCATTGCTAAGGGAAGTTTCCAGCCAAGAGTCGGCACATCTTTCCACATTAGTACCACTACACCAATCAGGTAATCGAGAAAGTTTTGCAACCTCAGTGGCTAGAGAAGCTAGAGGTAGAGACCTATGGGGAAGAGGTCAAAATAACAGAGGCCAGAGCAATAGGGGACAGTCCCATCTTTTGCTATGACACGTCAGGAGGCGGTAGCACCCAGCACAATTATATCAGGTACGATGATAGTCACTAATTTAAGGCTTAGAGTATGATAGAACAGAGCCAAGTTAGAGTTAGTTATAGTAATACATGATTTTTCAGACATGTCTCCCACAGTAATGGTTAACATAGCTAGAGTGCCATGGAATCCATGAAGTATTCTACCTCCTTATACTTTCAATTACAACAATTTAGATTTGGGGACCAAATCTTTTTGAGGGGGGAGTATGTGATACCCCAATTTTAAATAATAGAATTAGAAAATGTTGTGAATTAAAAATAAGTTAAAGTGTGATTTTTAAATGAATTTTATGAAATTTTAAATCATTTCAGTATTGCAGACTAAGAGTCTTTGCGGCGGTCAAGTGAACAGTAAGGCGGTTTAGGGGCAATTTTTATGCGCTTTACGGTGGCTGCAGCTCAACAGAACACATAAAATCCCCTGTTCGGGGTCCAGAACCTTCACAATTGCCAAAACTCGACCCCTCCACCCCAAGACGCCAGAAACCTGGTTCCCTAACCTCTCTCCACCCTCCCAATCCCATTTTCTTCCATTTCTCTCAATTCTAACTCCAATCCTTCATTTCTAAGGCTTTAAGGTATGCTATTCTCTTGATTTCTCTCTCTATTCTCCATTCCCTCTTTGTTATTTGGATGGTTCTCTATGCTTCTCAAGGAGAGAAGTCTTCTAGTATATTAGAGAGGAATTCTTGGATATTTAGAGGTTTAAGAGATTGATCTAGAGTCCTACGGCTTCCGTATCAGATACTGCTGTCAATTCTTCTTCCTAGAGTTCTGTTGGTGCTATTCCCTCATTCTTCACCCCTCCAGGTGAGTGGGTTCGCACTTGTAGTCTCTATGTTATGCATTAGAGTTATTTTTATTAAAAACACAAATTACTATTTGATTTTAGAGATTATTGTACAAGAATTTGAGTTGCTGATGGTTTATATGTTTTAGAAACTTTGATTTTAAAGCATGAAATATGTTTTTCATAAAACTCATGGGACCATTATTGTTGAACTGGTGTTAGATAGAAGTGATGATATATATGTACTGTTAAAGACTTCTATGGTTGGCTGAATGGATTCTAGAATTGATTTATGCGTATGATATAGTTATACGTCTAGAAATGCTATTTAGAGAAGAACATGGAATTGTGATTATGAACTTGGTTGTTTTGGAATATGATGTTGAGAATTCTATCTATGTAAAGTGTGATGATTTGAGATATGGTTAGAGAATTAAACAGAAAGCAGTTTTAGAGCTTGAATCTTCATAAGATTCAGAACAGTTGACGGATACATATTCTGAGGATATATGAGATCATGAATGTCTGCAAAAAGGGTAACCTCTTAGGCATGATTTCATAGTCATGGTTATGCTAAAGTCAGATTGTTAGAGTTGTATACTCATAACAACTGCCAGCTACATATTCTGTGGTTTGAAATCACAGTGCCTTTAAGTTGGTGATCCCTTAGACATGATATCATAGCCGCAGTTATGCTAAGGTCAGACTGTTAGAATCAGATAGATTCAGAGCTCACCAGAGAAAATGACCAACGAGGGGCAAATTTACGCAGAGAAATGATCAACTAATGAGAAACAATGAAACTTAGCCCACGAGGGGCGATTGTGAAACTTAGCCCACAAGGGGCTATTATAAACTTAGTCCATGAGGGACGTTATTCACGAGAAACTGAACACTCACAAAACAGAACCGAGATAGAGAATGAAATGAAACAGAAGTAGAGATTATAGTTTTCTTTGATAGTTACTATATGATGAGCTGATATGGTTTTGGACATGAATGTGAACAGAGGAGAATTGTTTTGAGTTAGGAAATAATGACTAGCATGTATATATGTATATGTATATTTGATTATATGAGACTTTAGAGTATTATTAATATTATTATGATTTCATGCATTATTCCTTGGATGTCCCATGAAAGGGGATTATAGGTGGGGATTCACTCACTGAGTTTTGATTACAAAACTCACCCCGCTGCTTTATTCCATTTTTACAGATAAGGTAGCTGCGGTAGACTCTTCTCGGCCATTCTCTCAACAGTAGCATTAGAGTATCAGCTGGTAAGCTTCACATAGGTGAAGCCCTTGTGCATAGAGTAGTATGCTCCAGTGTAGATGCAGGCAGGATCCCGGACCATAGTGCATAATGTGTAGTTGGCATATATAAAATGTTTTGATGGACTGTATTATAAGACTTTATCATAGAGATTATGTATATTATGAACTTTTATGATACTTGATGGTATTATGAGAATAGAATTCAGAGTAGAGAATATGAGACCACAGTTTTAAAGAATACTGGTTATATGTTTTAAAGGCAAGGAAATTGTATGTAGAAAAGGTTTTATAGTTCAATTATTTTTGTGATATACTGTGCATACATAGGAATCCAGGTCACGAGGCTTACGTGGGACAGGATTTCTCACGTGCCGGTCACGTACCCTAAATCGGGTTGTGACACCTATCTTACCATCAACCATGCCTTGAATGACAACTTGTAAGAGATTTTCTTTTCCCCCCAAAGCCTTGAAGGAACCGTGAACTTTCCTCCCCCATTCACTCCCTCATGATTCAAGATTCTATAAATACCTTGCATTGGTGAGCTTTGCTTTACTTTGAGTCATTTGCTAAGTTTGAAGTTTTGAGAAGTGTTAGTTCTCTAAAAGTTTCTTTTCTCCTCCTTGTTCTAAGAGGAAACCGCCACCCCTCCACCTCTCAATCTTCATCTAAGTTCTCATCTAACACATTTCCAAGCTCAAACACAAGCCAACACATCTCCTTTCTCTATTTCTCTTCAAGGCCGAAGCTATACTCCAAGCTACAAGGAGATTTCTTCTTGTTTCCTCTTCAAGATCAAACCTTTCCTTGTCTTCAAGATCACACACACTTGGTAGGGAGTTTTTCTAAAAATGTTTCTTTGATTTATATGCTTTGATCTTGTTGAAATATGATGAATGGATGAACCTTTCTTGTTGTTTCATTTTCAGTTTCTTCCTTTCTTTCTCTTTATGATTTCGACCTCAATGCCTTGAATATGATGGCTTGATGATGAGTGTTCTCTAGAGGTGACTATGTGTTCATCTCTCATGAAACCTCTAAAGCTTGATGCTTTTCTTTCTTTAAAGCTTTATCTATATTACTTAGCTCACTAAGTTTTTCAACTTAAGAAAATAACTCTAAAGATTTCAATAAGCCCAAGGCCTACCCTTGTCAACATTAAAGTTGGCCGACACATTCTAGAGTTTTGCTCTAGATAGGGGTCTTGGGTACATAATAAAGAACATGGTGTATTTTCCTTCTCTTGATGGATTCGGTTCCTTACTCTTTTTTCCTTTTTGAAGTTTTGTTTTCTTGAGTTTATTTCTTTAAAGCTTGATGATGATGTTCAAAGAACCATGAGATTTCTTTATAACCTTGGTTCTTAGAACTCTAGAGCTTGCTTTATGATGATGAGATTGAGATTGAAATTATGATATTGATCCTTTAAAGTCTTGTATGAGCTCTAATGACATATAATAATGGACTAGCATACATGTTTAAATTTATGCCTTGCATAGCATATTTATTTTATGCTATCACTAAACTCTCAAGAATAAATAAATGAACTTGCATTATCATGTTTAAATTCAAGCTTGGCATTTCATGTTTACTTTTCAAGTCCTCACCTAAACTTAAGATAAAAATGAGTTGCATCTCATATTTATTTTGAGCCCTCACTTTACTTTCTAATAAGATAAAATGAAGTACATAACATGTTTATATTCTTGTTATCACTTAAAAAGTTAGAGCTCAAAGACTTGTCCCTTGGTATCTCAAGTAAAGTTTGGAAATAAATATGTTTTACTCTTTTGATTTTCGGACATGTGATGATGATGAACTTGGTGTGAGTTTCATCTAGCCACAATTGCCAAAACCTATGTTTTACAATTTTCCTAAGTTTAGATGATCTCAAGAAATGTTTCAAGTATGATTTTATGATTTAAATCCCTCTCAAGCTTGTTTTGAAATAGCTACTACCCTTGTATGTTTTGAGGATTTCTAATGAAATAAATTGCTTTCAAATGAGTTTTAGAAGCTTTGAAAAAGGTTCCAAGAAAAACTAGCAACTTATGTATTTTAGAAATAAAGTCCTATGCATTATATGATAGCTTTGATTTCAGTTATGCCTTATTCATTCTAGCACCTTAAATTCTGTTTTGGGTGGTCTATATGTGTTTAAATAGCTTACAAATTGTATGAAAATTGTTCTAGGCATCTTAGGCATGCTTAGTAACTGTAATAGTTTGAAAATGTGATTTCTAGAAACTCCTTAGGAACCGAAATTGTATATTCTGTTCCAGCCTTGATAGAGTTTGTAGAATCATATTATAACATGTTTAGATGGGTGAGAATGACTCATAATTGGTTTAGGTATTAATTATTGCATCATAGAAAAAGTCGGTAATAAGAAATGACCTAAAACGTAACTTCTAGAACACCGTAATTCATCAAAATATGCTTACTGCCTATGCCCCCCAGCCATAATTAATTAATTTCTAGGACTTAATAAATTATGGTAATGAGGTTAATCAATCCCTTAGAGGTATAAGAAAATAATTTGGAAGTTTGAGTTTACCCGAGTTAGGGGTTTTTACTTTTAAGGGAATGGTTTATGTGCTGTCTATGAATGATGAATTAATGTGTTGCCTCATGACTTATGTGATGCTATATGATGATAGAATTATCAATTGCATGTTATTGCTCTCTTACAACCATAGAGATGCCTATGTTAGAATTATATGAAAGATGTGACATGTATGAATTATGTGGCATCTTGTTATAACATGCTAAGACTTAAGGTGACATATACTATGAGAAAATGATCCTTGGAACCATCAAATTAGGGATGAGGATGAGGTGATTCTAGCCCCCTAGCCCGTACTTTAAGTCGGGACCTTAACTTATCAAAAGGGATAAGAACCATGTGCTAGTGACGACTATTGAGGTATGAGCTCATAACCTAGAGGTTTCTCAAAAAGGAGAACAATTAGGGTGGCCCCATATGCTAAGTAAATGTCTTAATGTCACTTAAGTAACCAAGACTAAGATACCATGAACCATGTACCAAGTTCTATGTTTTATGCTCTATGTTCTATTATCTATGTACCATGTACTACGTCTATAGTTACCATGTATGCTAATAAGTTAGTTAGATCCTGCATAGCATAATGAAGTATGATGCATCCATGTAAATACAAGTTATGTGTTAAAAAGAATGGGCCTTGGTAATCAATGTTTTAGAACTTCATAATTGAACTATTACATGCCCACCTTTTTATAAGAACCCGAGGTTCCTGGAGACGTAGATGATGTCACCTAGATAGGAAGAAAACCCTACTGAGTTTCTTTAGTAAAAATTCTCACTCCCCCTACCTTTTTTTTCCGTCACGTCTTCAGATTCTAATGGCAACCTTCGTCCTATTCGTTGGTACGCCCACATGGGAGTTCCACTACGATCCGGAGCACAGATTGTATCATTTTGAGGGACGTTGCACGGTCCAAGTTTTTGTGTTTGTTGGACGCCCCTTCAGCCATCCAGTATCGAGCTATCATTTCACCCCTACTTCCCCCTACGGAGACAAGATGATTTTTGAGCGAGCACGCCCGTCTTTCAAGCAGAGGCTTCGCACGCCAGCTTCCGGATCGGCCGTTGGAGACTTCCCCGATTACATACCCCATTCAAGGTTTTCTTAGACGGACCCCTCCAAAGGACGAGCCTACACATGTGTATTTCGAGAGTTCAGCCCTTACTCCTATTCTTATGAGAAAGGGGAGTGAGGAGACAGTCATGCAGCCACGGTTGGCACGGAGGCCAGCCATGCGCCCTAGACGTGGAGGTCCTGCGCGACCATCTAGTGTGCCTGTCCCCGATGAGCTATGACCATGGATTGGATATGTTCCCCGCTCTTGGGCCATCAGCCGTAGACGACTCTTGGAGTTTTAGTGCACACACATCTCACTAGTTATGATGACCTTCTTTTGTTGTAAAGGTTATCTACCTTAGGTACACCTTGTAGGTTTGTGTTTGTTGTATTTCATTTCCGATGTATTTCGTTTCCTATGTATTTTATTTCTGTTGTATTAGCATTTCATCTTCATGTACTCAAACTTAACTCACCTCTAGGTGGGTAGTTTATATATGTATATATTATGTTGTGATACGCGGCTCTTACTTTATCGAGGTTTTAAAAAGAAAAATTTGGCTCATATTTTTCAGTAAGTATTTTGTTAACGGTAAAATGAACTGGAACAAGAAGTAATGACTAATATTTAGCCTCAGTATGTTCTAGGAGTATTAGGTTGAATATTAGGGCATTACAGAAACTACAAAGGGGTTTCTGATTTAAAGGCATTATCTCATAACAAAGTTCTGGGAGATATTTCTAAGGGAGTGAGAACCAGATCATCCCTGAGAAATATGTCAAACTATGCTTTCATCTCCACCATTAAACCTAAATGTATTGAAGAAGCTTTGAGTGATCAAAGTTAGGTGGATGTTATGCAAGAAGTATTGGATCAGTTTGAGGAAAGCAAAGTCTGGACTCTTGTGGAAAAACCTAAAGGAAAGTCCATCATCGGGACAAAATGGGTGTTCAGAAGTAACCTAGATGAAGCTAGCAAGGTCATTAGGAACAAAACAAAGTTGGTTGCACAAGGTTATGATGAAAATTCGCACCAGTAGCTAGGTTGGAAGCCATCTGAATGCTACGTGGTTTTGTTGCCTTCAAGGGTTTCACTCTTTACCAAATGGATGTTATACCTGCCTTTCTAAATGACTTTTTCTCTGAGGAAGTATATGTGAAGTAGCCTCCTAGTTTTGAGAGTGAAGATGTAAAGCCCCAATTTTTATGTTTGAGCGAAAATGACCAAAATGCCCCTAAGGTCACTTTTACCCAGAATTCGAGGATGGCCGACCCAGTGGTCCTCGAAGGGTCAACTCAATGTTTGAAGGGGGTTAAAAGTGTTGTGATTGATAATAGAGATGAAAATCTCATTTTTCAAACTTTCAGCTCGAAATGACCAAAATACCCTTATGGTGTTTTACGCGGGTATAAGTGTTGTTTGAGCCCGGAATCTTTCCTGGGAATTCAGAATGCTAATTATATGTGATTAATGATAATTTTTTAAGTCCGGGTGGTCCCAGGCAGTGTTTGGGCAAAATTACCATTTTGCGCCTGAAATAGTGCATTTTGGGCCTAATGACGTAATTAAGAAAACCTAAGCAAAACTAGGCTCTAATGAAAGATTAATTAATTTTGATGATTAATCTAGAGTCAAAATAAATTATTAACGTTAATTAGAACCTAAGATTGCTTAGATAAACTTAATCTCTTTCTTAAAGTCAAGATTCCATGTTATGGAATCTTGAGTAGTGTTTTCTCTCTCCAATTCCTTAAATTAAGGAATTATGTTTGTGATTGATTATCTTGTAAAATGAGTTTTGAGTTCACTAATGAAGCAAGAACACTCCCTAATCATGTCTTGACACCCCTAATTACCCATTACCTTACCTAAACACTTACTTACAAACTCCTAATCAAAAGCCTAATAAAACAATACACCTAAACACACCTCTAAACCATAATTAGATGAAACAATTCTCTCCCCTTGGCTACATGAAACCGGCGCCATTCCTCCCCCAAATTCATCACATGTTGATTTATTTTACACACAAAGAACCATGCTTGCACCATGCCTTGAGCCATACCTAGCCATACCTTCAACCTTACCTTTGAATGACACTTTGAGGAGATATTTTTTCTCCCCCCATGGCTGCATTGCCCACGGCCTCTCCCTGCTCAATTTATCTCTTCATGTTTCAATTTTCTATAAATACACATCTTGGGTGAACTTGGTTCCATTTGCTCATTCTCTAAGTATTGGCTTAAGAGTTCATTCAAGTTTTCTTTCTTTTTCCTCAAGAACTCAAGAGTTCTCTTTTCTTTCATCTTCTTCATCTTCCTCAAAGAACCACTTCCTTATAACCTCAAACCACCACACAACCACCATAGATCTTCATTCAAACACATAAACTTTCATCCTTACACACAAAGTTCACACAAAAACATTTCCTTCATTTTTCTTACTCCTGGTTGAATACAGATATCACCTTCGAGAAGAGTTTTTCTTCTCATTTCCTTACAAGAACAAGCTCCTTTTCACAACAAGAAACACTACTTGGTAAGGGTTTTGTTCTAAAAGCTTTATCTTTTCTTTGATGTTTTGTTATGGACAAGTTTTTCCTAGTTTCTCTTAGTCTTTGAACTCCTTTTCTTCCTTTCTATTTTCGACCTTGGAGCCTTGTTTTTCTAAAAGAAATTTTTGGGTTGATGATGAGGGTTCAGGATAATGATCATGTGGATATCACTTTGTTAGCCATGACAATATCAACCAAGATGGGGGTGAATTGGGTGATTTGAAATCTATTTCAAATTTAAGAAATAATTCAATTTTATATGCTCAAATTATGCACGTAGTGGAATGACTATAGAAAATATATAAGTATTGTAAATTACTCAAATAGAACTTGTTTGATGGAGGAATTATGAGAATTACCAATACTAATAAGAATGATGAAGATGATAAATTAAATTTGGAATAAATACATACTAGTAGATTAACCTCAATACATACTAGTAGTATTAGGTTAAGATTTAGGGTGTTACACAATTCCTTAATTTCCTTAATTTAAGGAATTGGAGAGAAAAACACTATTTAAGATTCCATGACTAGAAATCTTGAATTTTAAAAAGAGATTTAGGTTTAATCTAAGCAATTTTAGGTCCTAATTAACTTTAATAATTTATTTTGACTCTAGATTAATTATGGAAATTAATTAATCTTTGATTAAAGCCTAATATTACTTAGGTTTGCTTAATTACATCATTAAGCTCAAAAACACTATACTAGGGGCAAAATCATAATTTTGCACAAAAACTGCCCGGGACCACCGGGACTTAAACAGATGTTACGAAACACATAAAAACATCATTTAAAACCATCTGGAGAAGTTTCAAGCTCATTCGGCACTTGTACCCGCGTAAAAATGCTATAGAGGTATTTTGGTCATTTTGACCCGAAACCTCAAAAAATTAGGGTTTTGTACCCGAAACCATTCAAAAGCCATCTAGTCCCCTTCAAACATTGAGTTGGCCCTTTGAGGACTACCAGATTGACTATTCTCAAATTCCGGGCAGAAAATGACCTCAGAGGCATTTTGGTCATTTTCACTCAAACAGAAAATCGGGGCGTTACAATTTACCACTAATTCATCCAACTCATCACAAGGATAGTCAATGAGAAAATCAACCAATATTTGTCCTTTAACAACATTAGCTAGTACATATTTAATTGTAAACTCAGTCAAAGCAAGCATCCACTTACCAATTCGACCATGCAAAATGGGATAGGACAACATATATTTTATTACGTCAGCTTTGGAAATTACATGAACTTCTTTTAAAATCAAGTAACATTTGAGTTTGATACAAGCAGAGTACAATGACAAACATAATTTTTCTAGAGGACTATATCTAGATTTGACATCTGTCAAAACTCTACTAAGATAATATATAACTTATTCATTGCCATTGTCATATTCATGTGCCAGCATACTTCCAATAGTTGGCAATATAAAGTTTGATAGCTTTGCCAGGTTTAGGTGACGTAATCACAGGGGTGTTTGTCAAATATTGTTTGATGATGTGGAATGCCTTTTGATGGTCATTTGTCTAGACAAAGTCCTTTTCTTTCTTAAGCTTGACCAAAGGTGCAAATATCCTTGTTTTGCTAGAGAAATTAGCAATCAATCATCGCATAAAATTCACTTTCCCTAGAAAAAACTACAATTGCTTCTTATTCCTTGGGGGCGAAGCTTCCATTATTGCCTTAGCTTTGTTTTGCTTGATGGCAATTCTTCTGTTTTGGACTAGAAAACCTAAACGGTTTCCTACAATCACACCAAAAGCACATTTCAAAGGGTTCATTTTCAAACTATTCCTTCTTATTACGTTGAAGGCTTTCCTTAAATGCTCGAGATGTGTTCTTTGTTTGTCAAATTTGACAACCACATCATCTATATAAACCTCCATGAAATTGCCAATGAATTCATGAAAGATGGTATTCATGGCCCTCTGATATGTCGCTCCAATATTCTTAAGCCCAAAAGGCATGACTACCTATTCATAAATACTTAAGGCACCAGGGCACCTAAATGCTGTATTTGACACATCTTTCTCAGTAATAAAATTTTGGTTATAGCCAGAATAACATCCATAAAACTAAGTATTTCATTGCCAGTTACAGCGTCAATTAACATGTCTTCCATAGGCATATGATACTTATCTTTTGGGGTTGCATTATTTAGACCTCTAAATCTAGCATACCCTTAATTTCCCATTCATTTTCATAACAAGGACAATATTAGAAACCTAATCGACATACCTGGCTGTTCAAATGAATTTTGCTTTCAGCAACCTCTTGATTTCTTCTTTGATCTTGGTCATTACCTCTAGTGTAAATCATTGAGGTGCTTGTTTGACTAGTCGATTGTTGGGTTTCAGGGGTAGTTTATGCTCGACTAGTTAACGACTGAGTCCAGGCATTTCGTCGTACTCCCATGCCAAGCAGTCCCTGAATTCCTTGAGCAGTTCGACCAACTATTCTTTGAAATTTTTTAGCAACAACTCGCTTATGTATGTTGGTCTTGTTTCACCATCTTTGCCTAAGTTGATTTCTTCAAGAGGGTCTTATGCTTCACAACTTTTATTTCTACTCCTAAGATTGTTAGATAAAATAGAAGTATTTTCAAATCCTAAAGGTTCAAAATCATAAATACAATCTAATAATACACCATCAGAAGTGCATGCAAATTGTTCGACCATATAGGCTGATAAATGAGCCATCTGGCTCGATAAAACCATAAATTAATGTAAGTATGGGATCGTTTCAACCCCGGTCTTAGGCATTAACTTCAACTCTTCATTGCCAAGGACACATTTTCCAATTTTCTCTGGGTCAAACTCCTCTTTGACTTCCAAAGGATTGATCCTTTTGTTGTAGATTTTGAAATCCATATGAAGTTGTTCGACATAGCAAAACCTATTGTCAGCCCTAACTTCTTTGATGCCTCATTCTTGATTCCAAAGTATGAGCTTTGGATGCAGTGTTGATAGAACTGCTCTTACCCCATAAATCCAGTCGCGTTCGAGTAACATATTGTAACTTGCTTTGGATAGGACTACAATGAACATCGTCTTTCAACTGACACTTCCAACTTATCCAGCACAACAACACCTTTGGCAGCAGACGACTTTCCATTATAATCAGTTACAACCATATTGGTTTTCACCAAATCTTTGACATTTTTGCCAAATTTGATTAGCATACTTTTTGGCATCAAACTATGGTTGCTTCACCATTGATCAACATCCTATTAACCAACTTTCCTTTAATCGCCACCTTTATGTGTAATGGCCTCAGGTGAACCTTAGTTACTTTATCAGGCTTTTCAAAAGTTTCATCGCTGCAAAAGTCTTCACAGACAAAGACACATTCATTTCCTACAATAACATCCTCACAGTCATCTTCCATTTTGGAATATGCTCATTCGACGGCATACTCTGCAGGCAAAACAAAAACTACTCCAACCAAATTGGTATTAAAAATGGTATGTAAAGCATCATCAAAACTATTTTCAAAGTTATTTGTCAACAAGTCTTCCTCAGCTAGTGGGTGGTATTCTGGCACCACTTTGTTGCCTTGATCAGCCTTTGACAATGGGTGGTATTCTGGGACCATCTTATCATTTTGACCAATCTCAAAGTGTGCAGTTGACACTTCTTGTGTTAAATGCTTCTCAATGACTTTGGACACTTGGTTCTCAATATTTGATTATTTGAACTTTTGGACTTGTATGACATCTTTCAAGGGAACAAAACTTTTGCCATTAGGAGACTTGGGCTTGCTCACTTGAGAACTACCTCGACTTTCATTTTTCTTTTTGTCAACCCTCTTCCAAACATAAGGATTCGAGCTCATCCTTCATCATTGGTTGTACCTTTTTTTGGCCTTCTTTTCTTTCTTGAAGATGAAGCTTCATCATCATGGTGGACATTCTTAACCCATTGATTTTTGTAACGCCCCAATTTCTCTACTTAGCAAAAATGACCAAAATACCCCTAGGTCATTTTTGTGTGAAAATCAAGGTCGGCCAACCCCGGCCACCCTCAAAAGGATCTTTTAATATTAGGAGTAGATTACATGAGAATTAGATAGCAATCAGTCAAAAATCGCGATCCGTGATTTTCCCATGTGAAAATGACCAAATTGTCATTGAGGTCATTTTTGCCTGGAATTCAAAGACGACCGACCCGGGCCATCCTCAAGGGGTTATTTTAATGTTTGAAAGAGATTAGATGCATTAGAAATAATAACAGAAGTGAAAATCTGACTCTTTAAACTTTTGGCATAAAATGACCAAATTACCCCTACAACATTTTTACACGAGATTTAGTGTCGACTGAGCCTGAAAAGATTTTTGAGGAGTTTGAAATGTTGGTTTTATGTGATGCATGATATCTGGATGGGTCTAGGTGGTCCCGGAGAGTTTGGATGTAAAATGACCATTTTACCCCTAGGTTAGTGCATAATGAGTTTAATTAAATGATTAAGGAGACATAAACAATATTAGGGTCTAATTAAAGATAATTTAATTTTAATTATTAATCTTGAGTCAAAATAATTAATTAAGGTTAATTAGAGCCTAAAAGTACTTAAGGAATTTCAAATTTCATTCTTAGTCAAAAAACATCTAAGACATTATGTCATATCATGCCCAAAATAGTGATTTCTCTCTCATGTTCCTTAAAATTAGGAAGCATGTTGGAGTTTGAATTTCAAATTAAACAAGGTTAATTCAAACTAAGTAAGTATGACAACACTACAATCATGTCTTGAAATTGCTAAACACTTGATTACTAACTCAAACACTTAATTTCAAATTCCTAAACATGTACCTGACCAAACTTACCTCTAATACACCTCCTAACTCACTTGAAATGAAAATATTTTCCCCCCATTACAGCCATGAGGCTGTGGCCTCACCCCCCTAAAAAAAAGCCACTATATTTAATTCTTTTGCAACCTTAAAATCCATTCTTTACCATTCATTTTTTTGGCAAGCCTTTGGTGCCAAAAAAGTGATCATAAACTCTCTCAACTTCAAAGTTTTCCTTCTACTCTTTCAACCTCAAGAGACTTCTTCCACTATCACAAACCACCACAAACAACTTTGAATCACCACACCACCACCTCGTAAATACACAACCTTTCCACCCCTAAGCTTAACCCCACAAGGAAAATCATTCCTTCATTTTCTCTCCTCTTGGCTGAAGCCATACTCCCCTCAAGAGAAGATTTTTGTCTTCTCATTCCAACTCACAAAGATCAAATTTTCTTATTTCCATCAAGCAACATCTTTAGTAGGGTTTTATTTTGAGTTCATTTACTTTTCTTTGCTTCATTTTCAAATTTAATGTTGGATGGATGAACAAGTTATTGTTTTTTTTTTCTTTATTTTTTGGTTTAGATCTGCCTTTCTTACTCTATGTTTTCGATTTTGATCCTCCTTTTTTCTTATGTTTTTTATTTTGGTTGTAAATAAAGTGTTGGAGCCATGACTTGATGATGAGAGCCCTTGATGGTGGTTTTGACATTACCATGTTTATGGCCTCTAAAGCCAAAAGCTTGGTTCCTTAGTTTCCTTTCATTTCGATTTTGACATTCTTTTTCCTTTTAGATTTTTGGTTTAGTTGTTAGTAGAAGTTTAGAACCATGGCTTGATGATGATGGATCTTGAATGGTGGTTGTGAAACCACCATGCCTTGGACCTCTAAAGCTTAGGGTTCGGTTTTGGTCTTAAGGAAATATAAAGACTAAATGCATGTTAGTTTCTTGGATGGTTTTCTTTTGAGCTTGATGATAAGTCTAAACAGTGTGGTTCTTAGAACCAAATGATTTTAGACTCTAAAGTTCATTATTTTTTTTTACAATTGATTAGGGTTAAGAGTTGTAGTCTTTAAAGTCATAAATGAGCTCTAGCAAGATATAACAATAAACTTGCATTCATGTTTATATTTCAACCCCTTGGATCTCATGTTTAAGTTTCAATGCCTTGCATATCATGTTTATTTTCAGGTCATCACCATAAATCTTGAAGATTAAATAAATGGACTTGCATTTTCATGTTTAAATTCAAGTCTTGTATTTCATGTTTGCTTCTCAAATTATCACCTAATCTTAAAGACTTAAAAATGAGCTTGCATCTCATGTTCATTTTCAAGTCTTGCACATCATATTTATATTTCCAAGCCATCACTCTCTAATAATAAAGATTAAGAATGAGGTTGCATAGCATGTTTATGATTTTGCAATCACTTAAATTTCTAGAGCTCAAAGACTTGCCCATGTATCTTAAATGGAAATTTTGCTCATGGCTATTTTCCTTGCTAGTAAATTTGGCCATCACCTTATGATGGGCTTAAAAATGGATTTTTATTTTGTTCAAAGGTTCAAACTTGTGTCTTGTAATTTTTACAAGAATTAGAAGCTCTAAGGATACTAAAAATATGATTTTTATGCATAAAATTGTATTAATGGAACTTTTATTTTTGCTACTACCCTAAGGGCGATTCTTTATACTTTCAAAGGAATAAATTAGTTTTCAAGGCATTTCCTATGTCTTAAGTTAATTCCAATAGAAACTAGCAGCTAACAAGTATTAAAAATGTGATTTTATGTGCCTCAAGAACTGAAACTTTTTGGCCACTGTCTTGGCATTTTTCTTTCTGTTTGGTGTTGTTTGGAAAGGTAAGTTAGTGTAACAATTGGCATTAAATGTTGTAAAAATTATTTTTGGCATCCTAGGATAAATTAGTAACAAGAACGGGTAAAAGATGCAATTTTCAGAAGTTCCTAGGAAATGAAATTTTACTACTGCCTCACTAATTTAATTTCTATAAAATGTTGTTTAAAATAATTTAAATGTGTATAAATCACTAGTAGTTGGTGTGAGAATCAATTCTTTTATTTTTAGGAAAACTAGAAACTAGAAAGAACTAAAAACCTGATTTTGAGACTTCTAAAACTTGAGATTTTATAACTACTGCCTTGGTAACATTATTTTGGTAAAACCTCTGCTTGAAATTGAATCCTAGTGTGAAAAATTTCATTAGTGGTGGTAAGAATTAATTTTAGCATTATAGGAAAAGTCAGTAATTAAAAAGGGGTAAAAACACAATTTCTAGAACCCCGAAACGGTTTATTTTTAAAACGCTGCCCAAACTATCCAGCAATATTTGAAAATGTATATAAGGTTTAAAGTTAGTGAAAATCATTGAGGTGGGTCCCTTAGATGCTTAAAGGAATAACTTCGGTAATTAGGTCAAGCCAGATTATGGTTTTAACCCGTATAGGACTATGGCGTGATTATGACAATCTGGGAAGGCTTCCATAACAAGCGTCCAATAATGATCTTTAATACCTTGCCTATGTGTGTATATATTATGTTGATGAGCATAGCATGAGCACTAGCTGAGCCTAGTCTTTGATTCCGACATACTGGATAGGAGCATGTTTATCTTTCAGTAGAAATGATGATGATATATGCTAATGGAGGTATGGAAGTAAGAGATGATTATGTGATTTATTATGGCATGCTATGATTATGATTGAGCTATTGAGATGCATGATTGATCCATTTGTCGATAGGTAGCAAATTTGGGAAAACTCCATTTTCAGCCGCTATGCTGACTAATTTCCGCCAAATTTGTGAACTTAGAAAAATTCATGAGATTTATGAGTATGAAATGCTATGTCATGAGTCATGATGATATCTAAAAATGTTATGTCCATGCATGCCTCTCTAATTAATATGTTAACATAAAAGCTTATATAAAACACATGGAAATGATCCTCTAGACTCCATGAATTAATAGTTATGAGAGGTGATCCAAAAAGGGCCTTTTGGACTTACTAGGAATTAATGGTTATGAAAAGTGTTCCTATGCCCCCTACCTCCCACTCTAAGTGTCGAGGAACTGCTTATCATAGGATAAGTATAGACTAGTGACAGCTAGTTAGGTATAAGCTCATAACGTAGAACTCTCAAAAGAGGAGAGTATTGGGGTGGCCCCATAGAGGAAAAGAATAACGAATTTAAGTCACCTAAGGAAATGAGTAAGGAAATATTTCATGTGAAAATGATCATGTATGTCATGCTGCATTTTGTATTAATCTCGTATTGTATTGCACATGGTATTATCATGCATTCATGATTTAGTATGATGCATCCATGGCATCAAGACCCATAACTAAAAGAAACGAACCTTGGATAATGGTATTTTGAATGTAATAAATGAACTATGTATATTTGCTCACCATTTCATAATGAAACCCAAGGTTTCTGAGGATGTAAATGATGACATGCATAAGGAGGAGAGTACCCTACTGAGATTCTTGTCTAACTGTCTCATCCCCTCTTTCTTTCTTTTCTCCGTCACGCCTTCAGAGGTTTATGGTGATGTTCACGATTTACGTTAACGCTCCCATCTAGGAGTTCCATTTCGACCCTACGCACTAGTCTTACCATTTTGTAGGTCGATGTTCAGTTTGTCTTTTTGTGTTTATGGAGCGCCCGTTCTCACACCCCGTTACCAGCTTCAGATTTTCTCCCACTGCCCCATGCGCCGAGTATATGATTTTTTAGCATGCTCGCCTTCGCAGAGTAGATTCGCTGTACCCACACCTCTATTTCATCTGTTCGAGCTTACCTCGAGTACGTTCTCCATTCATCATCGCACTCAACCGAGCCCAAGACAAACCCCTCGGAAGAGTCACCATCCCAGCACTCTTCCAGAGGTTCTGCCCTGACTATTCCCATGGAGATCGGAGGAGACTATGACGAAGAGGCTACGGTCAGAGGCCCAATGATAGAAGTTACTCACGCTTGTCGAGAAGCCCATGCCCATCTGACCTTGCATCTTAGCACACCCGAGGAGCTGGCGCGTTTCATTGGTTACATCCCTCCCCCTCAGTAGGGACATCCCTAGTAGCTGATGATGGACCTCGTGGGAGTGCTCAAGCATACGCGATGGATAGCCTTCTTTTGCTTCTATATTTTGAGGTTATCTTACATAGGCGCACCGTGGTAGGCTTAGGAGAGGAGAGAGGTCTCTAGTGTAATGCCCCGATTTTCTGTCAGACTGAAAATGACCAAAATGCCCCTGAGGTCATTTTCGGCCCGGAATTCGAGGAAAGCCGGTTCGGCAGTACTCGAAGGGCAAACTCAATGTTGGAAGGGGATTAGATGACTTGTGTACCTTCCCAGGATCGAAAATCTCGTTTTTCGAGTTTTCGGGTCAAAATGACCAAAATGCCCCTGCGGTGTTTTACCCGTTTGCAAGTGCCAGATGAACCCGAAACTTCTCTAGATGATTTTAGAAGGTGTTTTTATGTAGACTATGACTTTATTTTTGGTCCCGGAGGTCCCGGGCAAAATTAGTGCGAAATTACGGTTTTGCCCCTAGTTTCGTGTTTTTACGCTTAATCGCATGATTAAGCAAACCTAAGCAATATTAGGCTCTGATCGAAGGTTAATTAATTTCCTTAATTAATCTTAAGTCAAAATAATTTATTAAAGTTGATTAGAACCTAAAAGTGCTTAATTACAACTTAAAATCATATTTTAATTTCAAGACTCCTAGTCATGGAATCTTGAATAGTGTTTTCTCTTTCCAATTCCTTAAATCATGGAATTGTGTTACACATTTTTTATTCATAAATGAGTTTAAAATTCTTTAATGATGTATGAGCACTCCTAATCTTGTCATAAAATCCTTAAGGCACATTCTTAGTTACCTAAACTTAAGCTTAATTATTCCTAACCCTGTACCTAAGCTAATACACATTTAAACCTACCATTAACACACAATTAGATGATCAAATCTCGCTCCCTCCATGCTGCCTAGGTCAAGCCGTGCACCCTTCCCCCCCATATGCGTCACATGTTCAATTTTTCAACACTCCAAGGCCATACCTCAAGTCACATACACTATACCTTGTCATAACTTTCAATCAAGCTTGATTTTCCAAGTAAATAACTAATTAAAATAGCCCATTTTCTCCATTTATTTGTGGCTGGAAAAGTTCCAGCCATGCATTGTTTCTAGAAGCCTAATTTCATCAAAAATTGATAGGAAATTAACTCACATCAAGCCATACTTTGTAGCATAGCTTCCATACTTCAAACCATGCTTGAATGACCTTGTGTAAGAGATATTTTCTCTTCCTTCTTCCCCCTCAATGCTACGGCCAAGGCTTCCTCTTGGAGGGCCTCAATGTTTTGTTTTTCTATAAATAGGTGCCTTAGATGAGCTTGTGTCAATTTAGTTCATTTGGTAAGTTTCAAGTTTTCCTAAGCTTTCTTGAGTTCTTTCTTTTTCTCTCAAGTTTCAAGAGAGTTCTTCCTTTCTTTCCATCTTCATCTTCTTCATCTCTTCATCATCTCTCAACCTTGAAACACCACCCCATAGCCTTGAACCATCATCAAACCGCTCAAACATCACACCTCAAACACAACCTCACTTGAAACACAACTCCAACCTTCTTGTTTCCTCTTGGCCGAAACCATCAAGCCCCAAGGAGGAGCTCATCATCTTGTTTTTCTTTTCAAAAGTTCAAGCTTTGTGTCTTCACTTTAGGTAGGGATTTGCTTTACAAACTCGTTTTGCTTCAAGAATGTGTTTTTCTCTAGTTTCCTCTTGGATTCTTTTTGAACTTTCTTTTGTTTTCCTTTTCTTTTTCCTTTTGGCCTCTTGGCCTTGATTATGAGTATGATAGCTTGATGATGAGAGTTTCTAGATGATGACCTTGTGTTCATCTCAAAGAAACCTCTAAAGCTTGAGCTTTCCTTTTCTTATAACTTCATCTATATGATATCTAGCTCACATGGTTTTTCAACTTAAGAAAATTAATCTAAGGATTTCTAAAAGCCCAAGCCTACCCTTGTCAACCTTAAAGTTGGTCGGCACATTCTAGAGATCTTTCTCTACATAGGGGTTTTGGGTATTTAATAAAGAACTTGACTTAGTTTCACTTTCTTTTTCTTTTGTAAGGTTTTCGGTTTTGGTATTTTGATCCTTGAGATTTTGTTTGGTTTTGTTTTGGAAGTTGTTTACTTGAGCATGATGATGTTGTTCAAGAACCTCATAGTTCCTTTGAGAACTTGGTTCAAGAACTCTAAAGCTCTCTTTGTAATGAGATATGTGTTGGGTTGTTATCTTGTTAAAGTCTTGAATGAGCTCTAGCTAACCATAAAATGAACCTTGCATCATGTTTACTTTTATGCCTTGCACATCATGTTTATTTTACTTGCTATCACTAAGTACCAAGATAATAAAGGAACTTGCATTATCATGTTTATATTTCAAGCTATGCATTATCATATTTACATTTCAAGTTCTCACCTAAATATCAAACATAATAATATGATGCATCTCATATTTATTTTATGCTCTCACTTTACTTTCTAATAAAAGCTAAAACAAGTGCATAAGCATATTTATCTTTATGCCATCACTTTAATGAACTTAGAGCTCAAAGACTTGCCCACGGTTGTCTCAAACAAAGGTTTAAAAATATTTATTTCCTATGGTTCATATTTCGGCCCTAAGAGGTTTTGATGTTTCTAAATATTGAAAACTATGTTTCATACTTTTTCTAAGCTTTTATGAGTACAAGGAATACGTAGAACTAAGTTTTATGAATTTAGGACCTCTTGAGACAAAGTTGAATTGGTCACTGCCCTCTTAAATATTCTTATGATTTTAGATGTTAAAAATGTTTATAAATGAGTTTTGAAAGTTTTAAAAAGGTTCCAAGAGAAACTAGTATTTTATGTGCTTTAGAAATTGTGTTTTATGCCTTTATGGAGAATGTTTGTTTCGGTTCTACCTTGCCATTATTTTGCCACTGTATGTGCTGTTTTATTGATGATAATATGCTTATGTTTGAGTAAAAATAATGTTAAGACTCATGTGAAAGATAAGATAAGTTAGAGACTAGAAAAGAATTAATTTGAGAGTTCTAGATCCCTTAATTATTGAATTTTCTGGATTCTGTCCAGCAAGGTTTAGATTTGATAATCATGGTTTTAAATTGGTTTAAATGTGTAGGAATGACTCATAATTGGTTTAGGACTTGATCTTGATGCCTTAGGAGCAAACTAAACTTAGAAAGGGTCACTATTGTGACTCCTAGGTACCCGTAAAGTTAGGATTATAAATTCTGCATCCTTGAGGTTTAGAGATATTTTTCATCATAGTGTGAGGTGAGAAATACTTAGTTATAACCTCATAGGTACCCAAGAGATTAGGTTTTGATGATTAATAACTTAGAACGTGAGTTAAGGACCTTAAGGGTCAATGCATAAGACATTAAAAAGCCTTGAGTTTATGATGCTTAATTTATGTAAATATGATATATGATGCATGAGCTTTATCTATGATAAGTTTGATATGTGCTATGAAGGAGTTTTATATGATGATATGCTATACCTCATAAGATATGTTTGTATGACCTATATGTTTTCATGGCATATGTAACACCCTAAAAATTATTCAAAAATTTATTTGAGTTTTTCTAGTCATAATTTCAAAAATCCAATGAATATAGAAATGATCAGGACAATCCAATGAATTTGTACCCCCAAAAAAAAAAAGTAAATAGTAACTTGTGGGTCCCGCAGACCCGCCGGGACAGCCGAAACCCTACAATTCGGACCCATAGATACCCAAAATTGAGAAAATATAAGGATAAGGTTAAAAATAGTTAGAAATAAAAATTTCATACTTAGAATTATTTTTGGGGCAATATTTGGTCTTCCGGGTACACTGTTTTACCCGTTCGGTGAAATTTCGGTGTGCAATTTTTACACCGAAAGAAAGCTTAATCCATAAGATTTGGATAGTATCTATCCATTCAAACCAACTGGATGGCTAAGATTCAATCTTGATTAACAAGATCAAATCCTAGCCATCAATCTTATTTCCTTTAAGAAAGAATGTTGACTTTACATTAGATAATTATTATACATCATTAAAAAGCCACAAAAAACTTGTTCTTCAAGCTTGTGTTCTCGGCCAGCAATCATAAGTGCAGAAACTCCATTGTTTTCTCCACAAAAAACTTGAGAACTTGATTTCCAACCTCAAAATCATAAGCCTAAACTTGTCAAAACCAAAATCTTCCTTCACAAAACTTGTTCTACACCTCAACCTCTACAAATCTAACCGATTGAAATTTCAATTCCTCACCTTGGTACCTTATAGCTCACTGATTAGGGAAGGTTTTAGAGCTGTTTTGGTGGCCTCAAAGTGAGCAAGATCACTCTTGGAACATCCTTGAAGCCAAGACCCTTAAAGCCACTCAAGTAGGGTTTTCTTTGGCCTTTTTCTTTCCAAATTATTCTGTGAATTTTTGATAGGTTTTATTCCGAAATTTCTGTTTATATTTGATGATAATAGGTTGATATTAATGCATTAATTTTTGTGGAGTGTTTGGTGTGGTGGAAAAATCATTTTCATCAAAAGAGTGTTTGAATTGGTTTGCTGGAATATCAGTCCTTTGATAGGCAGCAACTGTACACGAATTTTCTGGTGTGATTTCAGGTATTTTCATGAGCTATAAAAATTATATATTGAAGCTAGCATCCTATGCTAGTTGCACTAATTTTCATGAGCTCTGTTTTTGACTCCTAATGCTTCAAAATATTCAAGAACCGAAATTGTAAGCATGCTGCCTGGAAAGTTGAATCTGAAGCTGGGAAATTGTCTAATTTTGTTATCATAGCAAATGATGGAATTATCCTTTGAAAATTTTACAAAGTGCTGGAAACATATTGAAGTTTAGCCATGATTTTTATCCTGAAGTGATTCATTCATTTGCTATGGTTAAAAATTAGTGAATTCTGGCATTGAGCTAAGGTTAAGTGGTCTATGACCACCAAATTTGTAGAATTTGTTGACAGAGTTAGAGGACTCTTCTTCCTATAAAATTTTTACAAGGCCTTCTGAACACGTTGAGGTGTCTTGGGTAATTTTTATAGCCCTGGAAATTGATGTTTGATATGCATAATGAATTTTACTTTTTAGGCATGAATTCTGCCAACATGCTGTAATTGTGTTGAAATGAACTCAAGTATTGATTTGGTGATATAATGATTCTTGATTAAGTATGATGAGTATGTATGCATGCTAGACAATTTAAAGATTGATTTACGAGGCACAAATAAGAATTTCTTATGATTGAATGCCTATATGTGGCTTATGTATGCATATGAAAAGAAGAAAGCACATGGTGCTACTATATGAGAAAAGAGAATGTATAAATTTCACTCGTGCATGTTCTGACATAGAAAAAAACAGAAACAAGACTTAAGTCGAATGAGGGGAAGGCAAAAAGAGGAACTTCCCTAGAGTTTATGTTCTGACATAGAACAAAACAGAAACAAGACTTAGGTTGAATTGAGGGGAAGGCAAAAAGATGAACTTCCCCCGATATATTATGAGTCGGTAGACGTATCGGCTAGGAATAGAACTATGTGTGATTCGGAAATGGAATAAAATGAAGTCTGATGATCATGTATAGGAATGAGCTCAGTCCTGATAAGCAGTCTATTTCCCATAAGTGGTATTAACCACTATGAATAATGTTGGGTATAAACTATTTGTCCACAGCAGATACCCGTTGGGTATAAACTAAGTCTTTCCTATGTCAACGATAAAAAAAGAAGAATGAAATGAATTAAGTTTTGCAACGAATTGAGTTTTGCCATATGATATGAAGCAAGTCTTTCCTATGTCAATGAAAAGAGAAAAATGCACCAAGTTGAGTTCTATCGTCACAAGTAAGGCCAGGTTCCTTTGAGATAAGTTCAATACAATAATCATATGCATAATCATGCCATATTTAAATGTTTGATTAGGATTATTTACTATGTGCTTGAGTTTTATTATATATATGTATTAAGTGATTGATCATTAAAAGCTACCCACTTCGGAAGTATGATTTGGAACTCTAAAATTGAACTATTGTTATGAAATGCATGATCACTTTTTGCAAATAAACTGAGGTGGCTGGGACGATGACGATGATAGTATGATTGTGTAATTGGGGAATTGCCCTATTGAGAATTGTATAATTCTCATCCCTATGTTTTTGTGTTCCCGTGTCGTCTTCAGGTTGATCTAAGACCTACGGGACTACTGAACGGAGGAACTCGAGATCGCAATAGTTGATATGTTAGTTCACTGTATTTAGTTGGAGTCATGTGTATGTAAATGTAATAGAGATTGTATATGTATTAAAGCTCATTGTAGAGCTTCCTTATGTAATTGACTTTATATGAAATAAAAGTTTGTATCTTTGTTATGTATATCGAATTGCGCTAGCTATTACACGAATCCATCGAATTTGCTATAGTTATTTAAGAAAAGTCTGCTAGTCAATAAGTAACAACTCTCGAGTACGATTTCATAACTTAAGGATGGTGTTGTACTTGGGAGGGTGTTACAGCATAAGCAAATTTGAGGAAATTCGGTCTACAGCCGTCATGCTGCCGAATTTCCATCAAATTTGAGGAACCTAGAAAAAGATCTTTTTGAAAATCATGAGAACTTAAATGTGACACAACATTGAGACGCCTTCTTGGGTGACACCGGTTTAGCCGAGCACCCCCAAGAAAACAAATCCGTGAGGGTATTGACATAGAGCTTGCCAAAGCGGACAATGCTACTGTGCACTAGTTGCCAGTAGAGCGTTTCAAAGAGGAAATGACCCTAAAGAGGTGATCCTTATTTGCCCCCTAGCCCGTACTTTAAGTCGGGATTATCTATGTTACGCTTATCATAGGATAAGTAAGAACTAGTGACGACTAGTTAAGGTATGAGCTCATAACCTAGAGATGTTTTAGGGTGGTCCCATGAGATAAAAGTTAAAGTTTAAATGTCACATGTGCTATGAAAAACCAAGAAAAGTTATACCTGTCACCTTATGCCAATGTTATAATGTTTCTTAGTTATTCCATTGATTGGCTTACCTTTATGATGCATTCATGTTATTAGTGTTTTCCCTGCTTAGTCATAAGACGCATTGTAAAATATGACGGACCTTGGATAATTAATACTTTAGAAAACTAACTTAAAAGAAGTTTACCTACATGCGCACCTTTTTTAAAATAAAACCCAAGGTTCTTGAGGATGTGATGATGTCACTTAGTTAGGGATTACCCTACTGAGAATTCTTTTAGAAGATTCTCATTCCCTCTCTCTTTTCTTCCATCACATCTTCAGATGGCGACTTTCGTACTCTTCATTGACACCCCGACATGGGAGCTACACCATGACCCAACACTCGGGTCATACCATTTTGAGGGTCGCTGCACTGTCAGAGTATTTATGTTTATGGGACGACTCTTCATGTACCTAGTATGGAGCTACCGCTTCACCCCGACTGCCCCCTACCATCATAACACGATTTTCGAGCGAGCTAGACCACGCAACGAGCAGATCCTCCGCATGCAGCCCGAGGCGTCAGCCGTACTTGACTACCTGGAGTATGTGCCCCGGACTTAGTATTCGAAGACGGATCCATCAGAGGACCCACCCTCGCACATGTACAGTTGGAGCTCCAGCCCCACTCCCCCACCGATGAGAGCTGGGAGAGAGGAGACTGTGGTTCGGCCGAGGTTGGCTCGTAGGCCATCCATGCACCCTCGTCGCGGTGGACACGCTCCTATGATCCGCACGACCACTCCCGCCGAGATCCGCCAGTGGATCGATTCCACCCCTCAGTACTCAGACCAGTAGGAGTAGGTGCATAGGATGGGTAGTAGCTAGTGCACACATGTCACATAGTTGAGGACAAACCTTCTTTTGTATATGAGGTTGTCTACTCTAGGTGCACACGAGTATGGGTGTTTCTTTCATGGTTTCCTTGTACTTGCTTTTATGATTTCCTTTTATTTGCTTTTCAGTTGTATTTCATTCTTCTATGTATCGAATAGTCCTGCCTTTTGGTAGGCACATTATCTATATATGTATGATCAGTTGATATATTCATGTTATTTATGTGTTTTATTATGATTTGCTCATATGCCTTGTACGAATTCCTGTTCAAAGAATCATGTATGGCTCTCACTTTGGTTTAATTCAAAAAGAAAAATTTTACCTATATTTTCGCTAAGTATTTTCAAAGTAAAGAATGAAACCAAGAGGTAATATTCTAAGGATTAACCTAAATACATACTAGTAGTATTAGGTTAAAAATTAGGGTGTTACATCTAGTGGTTTGATTTATGTTTACTTTTAAGCACTTTATTTACCGACTTTGAATTACTGTACTACTCCTAACCATTATTAGTGGGAAGGATATTATGTATGATGTTTATCTATTGAGTGTGATGACTTTGATATTATATAACTCCATGGTTATTGTTCATATTCTTGTTATTATGATCCTTGCACTTAGTATTTGTGTATGACATGTTTATTATCCACTTGCATGTGGAGTAGAACGATGACCTTTATTATTTTATGCGAGGCTAATGTTTTTATCTTTAAGTTTTAAAAAAAAATTTACTCATATTTTCGCTAAGTATTTTTCAAATGTAAATACAAGAATTGGAACAAAAAGATTAATAACTAATAATTAACTTGAATATGTCCTAGGCGTATTAGGTTGAATTATTAGGGTGTTACAATTTTGAACAACTCTGACTAGAGGAACACGAGTTCGAATCAACATGTTGTTGGGCTTGCCATCTATCATCACGACAGTCTTCATCTTCTGGTTGACTTATCCTATTCCAAGTTTAAGAAACTTTGGATCAAAAGGACCAAAATCAAATTTTGACTTACTAGCCACTATTCTTTTCAACTCCAAGTTTTCTTTCTCCTTTTCAGCAATCATTTTTCCAATCTTTTGCTTTTCATATGTTGTAGCTACAGTTGAATAAAAAATAATACTCCACCTTGGACAAAGAGAAACGTCTTGACCACTATTCTTTTGCTTAATCAGAAATGTCAAAAGATCTTCCCGTCCTTTTATGTAGATTATTTGTTTGATAACTTCAAAAAAATCAAGTTCATAATCATGTCGAAACTTCTTCTCAGCTTCATGATTTGACATCCCTAATCCAGCAACATTAATGTCAACAAAGGCTAGTTCGACAAAGCTTGAGTTGACTTGAAAGGGATTAGTGTCCACTTTCATGGGTTTTTCTTTTCTTTCAAACATCAAACGTCCTTTGTCGATTACTTTCTAGATCAAGTCCCCTAAACGAACACAACTGTTAGTAGCATATCCAGTCAATTGATGAAACTTACAAAATCTTTGTCCTTTCAATTATGATATTGAAGGAATTTTCTTCCCTTCAGGGAGAATTATTTGTTTATCTTTTAAAAGTACTTCAAATATTTTGTCAGCCTTAGTGATGTTGAAAGAGTATATTTTAGATGAAAGCATTTCTCTTTATTTCTAGCAGGTCTTAAAGACTAACAAACATAAGTTGGCCCTTATTTCAATTTGGCCACATTAACTTCATCACCACTACCTTCGACCTCATCATCAGATTGGTCCACCTCGACATAGGCTACTTTTTCACGAGCAGGTGTTTTCTTTTTCATTCTTTCTTTCTCTCTTTTTAAATGTTCAATTTGACACACTTTTTCTGCCAATTGTCCAAGGTCTATGAATTGAAGATTGATGAGTTTCTTTCTAATGTCATAATCTAGACTGTTGATAGCCATTTTGACAATTTCAGACTCTGGCATAGGAGTAAAATATATATTTCTAGTATTCTTAAATCTGGCCAAATAGTCATCAATAGTTTCTCCCATGAAATGTCAAATAGTGAATAAATCAGTTAGGCTAACTTTAGTTTTACCTTGAAAAAATTGATCATGAAAACTGCTTTCTAATTGAGCCCATGTCAAAACAGAATTGGGTCTCAGATTTGAAAACAATGTGAAAGAATTTTTTTGTCAAAGAAGAAGGGAAAAAACACATTTTCAATTGTTTATTAGATGTCATTTCCCTTATTTCCACAGTATATCAACCAATATGCTCTACCATCGATTGCACATTCTCTCTAGAGAATTTTTTCAAAGACTTAGGAATCTTCCAACCTCTAGGTACTTCGGCCTGTTGAATGTAGTCTGGAAATGTAGACATAAAGAGAGGTTGGTTGGAAAAGCCAATATTAAAACCGAACTTGTTTAAGACAATTTCGACAACACGTGTGATGTTTTGATTTTGTTGAATATTTTGAATTTTGTGCGCATTATGATGTTGATGAAGATGATGATGCCCGCTTATGTTTTGTTGTCTAACCCTTTGGATTTCATTATCAGCATCTTGTCCTCGATGAACTAGATTAACATTTAGGTCGACATTGTCATTTTTCTTTGGAGGTGGATTGTTAATTTCAGCATAGGGATCATTTGGATTGTCATCCAAAGTGATGGCTTGAGCCATACGTCCCATTTGTCGAGCAAGTTGCTTAAATCTTGCGTTATTTGTCTCAATCAAAGGCATCAACACTGTCGCTATTTGTTGAGTCAACATATTGACAAGATCATAATGACTCTCATCAATTTGTTGTCTAAACATAGCCATTAAGTCAACTGTGTTTGTAAGAGTCGTTGTCATGCCCGTTCTGGGTAAGTTAAGGAAAATTGGGCCTGTGTTTGGTTATCGCATAGTGGTTGGATTTGTCGGTGACAAATTCCCTACTCTAACTACAGAAAGGCCTATCAGCGAAGGGCTGTCAAAACCAAACTGTGGCAAATGTGTACCGAATTATGGTCAGTTGACATGAATGGCATAGTTTGACTCTGAAATAAAGGATTATGCGAATACATGTAACACCCTAATATTTAACCCAACACGCCTAGGTCGCATTTTGAGTTAATTATTAGTTATTACTCTTTTGTTCTAGTTCTTAACCTTGCATTTGTAAAAATACTTAGCAAAAATACGGCTAAATTTTTTTTTTTTGAATCTTAAACAAAATAGTGAGCCTCGTATACCGAAAATGAACAGCGTCCTATACATCGCGAGCAAGCATATGATATTTAAACCCATAGTATCACATTCATAGATAATCGCCATGAATTCATGTAATAACAACATCCTTACACACCAAACACGTAGTAATGAATAATGATATCTTCATCATACTTGATTAGGATGATACATTAATCCACAAAGCAGAAAAAGAAACAAAGTGCATAAAGTAGTGCGGAAATTTAAATAGACTAAGGACCACTCTTCACTACTAAGTCTACTGGGGTGCACATAGGTGGGATAACCTCAAGATAGGGAAAGCGAAGGAAGCTATCCACTAAGTGAGCTAGGGCGCTGCGATCACTAATCATCCTCGGCTATCAAAATGTCACTATGGAGAAGGGGAAGTGCGGCCAATGAAGCGGGTCAGCTCCTCGGCATTACCGAGACCGTAGGATGGGCGAACATGGGCACCTCGGCGAGGATGAACAGCCCCACGATAAGCGAGGTAGCTCCCCTCGATGGACCTCTGGCCGAAGTTGCTCCTTCACCGTCATCTCCAAGCTCCATGGGAAGCGGCGGAACCGCGGAGGAGTGTTGGGATGGTGACTCCTCCGAGGGGTCTGTCTCGTGCTCGACGAACTAGGAGAATGAGGAACGTGCTCGGGATACCCATGAGCAGGCGAAGCGATGGGATGTGTGCAGCCAGCTGCTCTCCTCGCGACGGGCATGCTCGAAGATCGAGCTCATCAAGAAATGGAGTGGCAGGAGAAAATCTATAACTAGTAATCGGGTGTGTAAAAGGGCGTGCTAAGAACACGAACAATCGAACAAAGACAACGACCCACGAAATGATAAGTCCGGTGAGTGGCGTCAAAGTGCATTTCCAGTGGGAGCATCAACGAAGATCACGAACGTCGCCATCGGCCTCAAGACGTAGTGGAAAGAATGCAAGAAAGAGGGAGTGAGAAACTTATAAAAGAATCTCAGAGGGTTTTCACCTCCTAACAATATGTCATCATCTACGTCCTCAGGCACCTTGGGTTTTCATTATGAAAATAGTGGGCACAAGTAAAGTTTCCTTATTAAGTTCGAAAAGTCATTATCCAAGGTCCGTGTCTTTTAGCATGGATCTTAATGTCATGAATGTATCATACCAATTCATGGAATGCATGTCAATGCCACATGCAAGTACATCATAGAGAATTATACTAAGTCAATCACAGTAAAATGCATATCATGATTATAAAGTATGCTTGATAATTTGCAAGATGCACGTGATGATTTCCTTGATGCACATGATGATTTGCATGAACTTTCCTCTTTCATATACTTTTCTATGCGGCCACCCTAATACTCTCTCCTATGAGAGTTCTAGGTTATGAGCTCATACCTAACTAGTCGTCACTAGTTTCCAACTTATCCCAGATAAGTATAAATAAATTTCGACTCCCAGTGTGGGTTAGGGGCTTAAGGATCACCTATCATATTCCGACTCCCAGTACGGTTAGGATTATCTCCTTCTTCGAAACGCATTTACTTACACCCGGTGCATAGTAAATTTGTCCGCTTTGGCAGGCTGCATCTACCATACCCTCACGGTTTTGTTATCTCCCTCTTTGAGCGGGAGAAATGCGTCTCGGTATGCTATGCAAGAATGCAGACATGAATGTACAACCTCAAATATCATCCAGATACAATATGAGCATTCCATTTCGGATATCATCATGATATTTCACTTAGCATTTCATGCTCACCAATGTCATATAAATCATGCATCTCAATCCATTATGATCATAGCATACCACAAATGAGTCGTATAAGTCGGGTTCACAACCTCATTCATAAACACATATTCATGCTTCACATTCATATAATCATATAACACATGTCATCAACACTTTGCGGGATGATAAATATGCTCCTACCCAATATGCCTGTATCAAGGCCCGGACTCAGCTAATGTACATGCTATGTTCATTATAAAATATGCATAGACATGTATATGGGCAGTGAACAACCAATCATCATGAATCACCAATTATGAAATTCAATTCCAAGTTCTCGGTAATTACCCCTTTGTCTTACGGGGTTAAAACTTAGGCTCGACGTAACCTAATTACCGTAACTATTCTCTTAGGCATCTCAAAGGTCATACTCAATGATTTCCATCTATTTTCAACTTCAAAAACATTTCTAAATGATGCTGGATAGTTTGGGCAGTAACCATAAAATATACGTTTTAGGGTTCTAGAATTTACGTCTTTGGCCCTTTCTAGTTTCCGATTTCTCCTATAATGCTAACATTAATTCTCACTGCCTCCTATAGGATTTTTCACATCTAATTCCACTTCCAAACAGAATGTTTGCCAAATAATTGATCTCAATGCAGTAGCCATATTTTATCAAACTCTACGGGTCTCAAAGCTACATTTTTCGGTTCTTTCTAGATTTCTAGTCTTTCCAAAATACCTAAAATAATTTCTGCATCAACTACTAATGATTTCCTCACATTTATCTCATCCTAAACATCTCTTAACAGTGTTTGTATCATCTAGGCAGTAGCTATGTTTTCATTTCATAAAAGCATTAGAGAGTTGCATAATTTACTCGTTTCCATTACTAGCTTACCCTAGGATGTTAAAAATAATTTTTGCAATAAGTAACAACATTTTCTACCAATTAAAACACCTCCAAACAGAATCATACAGAATTTATGAGTTAGAAACAGTGACCGAAAATTTAGTTCCGAAATCATTCCAAAATTATACTTTTGATAACTTCTAGCTACTAGTTTTCCTCTTCGCTTTGTTGGAGTCATAGGAAATGCCAAAAATATTTTTATCTCTTGAATACTCACATAAATTTGCTAAAACAGAAACTAAACATCTCAAATCACATTAGTAGCTCCCTTGTTCATAAAACACCATTCTTGCTACACTTGAGTCCCAAAACTTGCGAAAAGAAAACTTTAAAAACACAACTTGTATAATTTTCAATAACTATCTCAACTATCTCAACTTAAAATCAAGTAAACCCATTTAAAGATCCCTCATAGTGTCATAGCCGTATGTATATATATATACACAAATGTGTGGCCATGTTCAAATTTACATTTAAGATCCAAGGACAAGTTTTGAGCTTTAGTGTCTTAGGTGATGACTTGAAAATAAATATGCTATGCAAGTCCACTTTTGTCTGTAGGAGTTAGAATGATAGCTTGAAAAATAAATATGCTATGCAAACCCATTATTATCTTCAAGGTTTATGGTGATGGCTCAAAATAAACATGCCATGCAAGGGTTTCATTATTATCTCTTAAGATTAAAGTGGTAACTTGAAAGTAAACATGTATGTAAATCCATTTTTACATCTTAATCATTAAAGCTCGAAACTTTTCAAGATTAGATTCTTGTCCTCAACCAATCTTAAACATGGTGAGCTTTAGAGTCCTATTGTTCATAGTTCCAAGAACCTCATTTCTTTGGACTCACCATCAAGCTCAAGTAAAATCATAAAGAGACCGAAAAAGCATACTAAATACACTAATATGTTATCTTGGGGTCAAAACCGAAACTCAAGCTCTAGAGGTTCAAAATATAGTAGTTTTCACAACTACCATCAAGAACCATCATCATTGAACTTTGGTTGTGAACAACCAAGAATAGATAACCAAAACTAAACCATCAAAACATTTTATTTCTCATGGCCTTTGTAAAACCGAAAAATACTAAACCTTGAGCTCTTAGAGGTTAAATACTTGATGGTGTCAAAACCATCATCAAAACCCTCATCATCAAGCCACGGTTTCAACTTCCCATTGACATCCATAAACCAAAAATGAAGGGAACTCATATGAAGGTTCCAAAACCGAAAATAGATGAAGATGAAAGGAGTAAAATTTATTCATTCAACCAACCATAAATCTAAAATTGAACCAAGAAAAGAAATGAAATATCAAAACAAAATCCCTACCACGGTTGTTTCTTGTTTGCAAGAGTGAAAGCTTGATCTTGTATGAAACAAAGAGAAGAAAAATCTTCTCTTGATGGGCAAGATGATTTCGGCCAAGAGGAGTTAAGGTAGTAGGAGGATTTTTCTTGTGTTCTTGTGTTTTGGAGATGGAAAGATTAAGTGTTTAGGAGTTGATCTATGGTGGAGATATGTTGATTAGAGGTGGAGAGCTTGGGTGGAGGTTGAAGATGGTGGCTCTTGGAGGTGGAGGAGAGGAAGAAGATGAAGTGTTTAGGTTAGAGAGAATATGACTACTTTTTGGACAATTAGGTTTACCAAAAACAATAGATAGTAAGAATGAGTGTTTTGTGTGTGTATTGGTGTATTAAATTTGAAAATAATGGGGACAATGACCATGAGGCAACCGTAGCCTCCTTGAGCAATGGGGAGGAAAATTTTATTTTATTTTGAGTGGAAGAATTAGAATTTTAGTTAGCATAAATTAGGGAATTAATTTAGGAAAAGAATTCTTTTTGTTGGAAGTTGTTTGTAGTGGTTTAGGCACTCAAGACAACTTTTTGGAGTGGTCATACAACTTTGTTTGACAAAAATCCCATTTGAAAAACAAGCACTAACATAGTTCCCTAAATTAAGGAAGTAGAGAAAATCCACTAACTCTTAGTTTATTAGGTTTTTTGTAATCTAGTGAATCATAAAATTTGAAATGGAAATTTAATTTCAAAATAAATTTCAGACCTTAAATAATTTAAAATAAATAATCTGACCCATAATAAGCAAATAAAATTTAATTATATTTAATTAAAGCCTAATAGTGCCCATGTATCCTTATTTACCCAATTACGCTTAAGTAGCACCAATTAGGGGTAAAATGGTAATTTCACATAAAATTTACCTGAGACTACCCGAACCGTTTCGAATATCAAACATCCATCAATATTAACATTTCTAACTTTTGGGTAATGGCGGGTTCAATCGGCACTAAATTAGTGCCAAATCGCCCAAGGGGCATTTTGGTCATTTAGCGCATGAAAGTTGAAATTGAAATTTTCACCTCTATCATAATTCATAACACATTTTATCCCCTTCAATCATCAAACTAACCCCCTTGGGATGGCCGAGAATGACCGTCTTCGATTTCCGTGTGAAAATGACCTCAGGGGCATTTTGGTCATTTGTACACGGAAAAATCGGGGATTTGCGGTTCTTGCTCAAACCACTCATCAAATCTCATATAATCCTGATCCTATAATTAAAACATGATGTCGAGGATGGCCCAAGCTATCCGGCCTTAAATTTTTATCCAAAATGACCTAGGGGTATTTTGGTCATTTGGCGCAGTAGAGAAAAATCGGGGCGTAACATTTCCCCCCTCCTAAGAAAAATTTCGCCCTCGAAATTTGTTACTGTGAATAATTCCGGATATTGCGACCTCATCTCTGATTCTAGCTCCCATGTGCACTCCTCCTCTTTTCCCTGTCCCCATGCTACCTTGACCAAGGGTACGGTTTTACTTCTCAATTGCTTGACTCCCTTGTCCAAGATTCTTATGGGCGGCAAATTGAAAGTTAGGTCTTCCCTTAATTGTACCTGTTCTGGCTCAAACACATGACTAGGGTCGGACTGGTATTTTCTCAGCTGGGAAACATGGAAAACATCGTGTAGGTTTGACAAGTTGGGTGGCAAGGCTATCTGATAAGCTACTGACCCGACTCTTTTAAGGATTTCGAAAGGACCAAGAAACCTAGGGCTCAACTTCTTAACTTTCATGGCTCGCCCTATGCCTGTTGTGGGGGTAATCCTAAGGAATACATGTTCCCCCTCCTGGAATTCTAATGGCTTTCGCCGCTTGTCCGCATAGCTTTTCTGTCGACTTTGAGCAGTCAGGATTTTATCTCTAATCCTCTTGATTTGCACCGTAGTTTCCCTTACAACCTCGGGCCCTAACATGCCCTGTTCACCGGGTTCATACCAACATAATGGCGATTGACACTTCCTTCCATACAATGCCTCGTACGGTGCCATACCGATGCTTGCATGATAACTGTTGTTATATGCAAACTCGATCAATGGCAAGTACCTATCCCAACTCCCCCTTTGGTCTAACACACATGCCCTCAACATATCTTCCAAGGTTTGTATTGTTCTTTCCGATTGGCCATCTGTCTGAGGGTGGTAAGCCGTGCTTAGACACAACTTTGAACCAAAATTTGTTTGAAAGGCTCCCCAAAATCGTGATGTAAACCGCGGATCTCGGTCAGAGACTATAGTCGACGGTACTCCGTGTAACCTCACTATCTCTTGGATGTACAATTGTGCTAACTTATCCAAGGAATAAGTCACCTTAATGGGCAAAAGTGGGCCGACTTAGTCAGCCGATCAACAATTACCCATATGGCGTTATGGCCAACTTGGGTCTTAGGCAATCCCGTTACAAAATCCATAGAGATGCTATCCCATTTCCATTCAGGAATTGACAAGGGTTGCAGCATCCCAGAACGTCTTTGGTGCTCAATCTTCACCTTTTGACAGACCAAGCACTTATTCTCCCATGCTACCACGTCCCGCTTCAAACCAGGCCACCAAAACATTTTTTTCAAATCTTGATACATCTTGGTTGTACCAGGATGAATAGTAAAATGGCTCTTGTGAGCCTCCTCCAAAATCCCCTTTCGGAGGTCACCACTTGCCGGCACACAAATCCGGCCCTCAAATCTCCATATCTTGTCAGCTCCTTGGAAGAAACCCTTCAATTTTCCATTCTCTACCCTCTAATGTCTCCTTAAACTCCTCATCCTCTTGTTGGGCCTGGGTGATTCTCTCTTTGAACTCACTGGTTACGCTGAGGTGACACATCCTTAAGCTTCTGGTTGTTGGAGTCATTCCTAAGTTCATGTCTCTAAACTTCTCAATCAATTCCGCTTCCTTAACCATCATTTGAGACAGATGCAATGACTTCCGACTCAGGTCATCGGCCACCACATTGGCCTTTCCGGGATGATAGTTTAATCCAAAATCATAATCCTTCAGAAATTCCATCCATCTCCTCTGCCTCATATTCAACTCCTTCTGATCAAAAAGGTATTTGAGACTCTTATGATCAGAAAATACCTCAAACTTCACCCCATATAAGTGGTGTCTCCACACCTTCAAGGCAAACACAACTGCGGCCAATTCTAGGTCATGGGTGGGGTAGTTTGCCTCGTGAGGCTTGAGTTGTCGGGATGCATAGGCCACCACTTGCCTATTTTGCATCAGCACACATCCCAAGCCTTTTCTCGACGCATCACAAGAAACTTGAAGGATTCATTAGGGTCAGGTAAAACTAACACTGGGGTTGTGGTTAACCTCACCTTTAGTTCTTGAAAACTTTGCTCACATTCTGTAGTCCATTCAAAAGGGGCACTCTTCCTTGTAAGCTTGGTCAAGGGTAAGGAAATCCGAGAAAATTCTTTAATGAATCTACGGTAATATCCAGCTAATCCTAAGAAGCTTCAGATCTCACATCCTTGTGGTTGGTCTCTCCCGACTCATTCTGCTTCTATCTTACTAGGGTCAACTGCGATACCTCCCTTTGAAACTACATGTCCTAAAAATTTTACTTCTTCCAACCAGAATTCACACTTAGATAACTTTGCATACAACTTCTTCTCTTTCAAAATCTCTAATACTATCCTTAAATGGTGCTCATGCTCTTGAGGGTCTTGAGTAGATGAGTATATCATCTATGAAAACAACCACAAATTGATCCAAATAGGGCCTGAAAATCCTATTCATGTAATCCATAAACACAGCAGGAGCGTTGGTCAATCCAAATGACATCACTGTGAATTCAAAGTGGCCATACCGAGTCCTAAAAGCAGTCTTAGGTATGTCCTCATCTCTTACCCTAATTTGGTGATATCCCGATCTTAGGTCAATCTTTGAGAACACTACTGCTCCCCTTAGTTGATCCATCAAGTCATCAATCCTAGGTAGAGGGTACTTGTTCTTCACGGTCACTCGGTTCAACTGCCTATAGTCTATGCAAAGCCTCATGCTTCCATCTTTCTTTTTGACGAATAGGACGGGGGCTCCCCATGGTGATGCACTAGGCCTTACAAACCTCTTTTCCAAAAGCTCCTCTAATTGAGTCTTTAATTCAGTTAATTCTAGGGGCGACATCCTATAGGGTGCAATGGATATGGGTCCTGTTCCTGGCACTAACTCAATCGAAAACTCTACCTCCCTAACTGGAGGGAACTCTGTATCTCATCAGGAAATACTTGAGGGTATTCTCTTACTACGGGCACATCATCAATATCTTGCTCAAAGTCCACATCGTCATGGCTAGGAGAACGTGCCCCTTACTCTCATCCCCATAACAGTTAACCTCTACAGCATTCAAATAAAGTTTTAAAGATGCACTAGACACACTAGGGATAGGGAGGAAAATGACAGACCTGGTATAGCAGTTCAACAATACACGGTTAGCATAAAGCCAATCCATGCCGAGGATCATGTCTAAATCATGCATAGGTAAACAAACTAGATCTTGAACAAAAGGTCTACCTTTTACAATGAAACGACAACTTAAGCAACATCTACAAGTCCTAACAGGTTTACCAAAGAGGTGTAGAAACAAGAAGATCAAAGGGAAGTTCTGACACATGTAAATGCAAGGAGTTGACACTATCATGTGATATGAAGGAGTGGGTTGCGCCAGAATCAAATAGTACAATTAAGGTCCTACCATTCATTTCGCACTTACCTTCTATGAGGCTTCTGGATTTTGTCGAATCTTTTGCATTGAGGGTAAAGACCCTCCCTTGGTGTTGCGGCCTGGGGTTAGGGGCCCTCGGGTTCCTCTCGGTGCATTCTCTAGCAAAATGACCAGGTTTCCCACATTTGAAGCAAACTCCTTGGCCCATCAAGCAAGGACGATCTCCGTGCGGCTTCCCACACTTGGGGCATAGAGCAACAGGTGCAGGCCTAGGGGGTGCAGCTGGGGTTCTTTGTGGCGCCTTGCCCTTGGAACCACTAGGCCCTCCATGATGAAAATCATTTCTAGGGCCTTGGGGCCTGAACTGCGGCCTAGGGTGTGGCCTGAGCGATGGTTTGGATTGCGGCTTGAACCTCGGAGCTTGAGGTGCCATCTTCTTACTGAAATTCTCAGCCCTTGATACATTCAACTTCTTATGCCCCTCCTCGATAATACGACATTTGTTGACCAGTATAGGAAATTCCCTAATTTCCATGTGTGCAACAGCGATATTGATCTCTGCCTTTAATCCTGCTTCATATTTGACACATTTCCAAACTTCATCAGGGTTCCCTTGAAAAACCCTTGAGAACTTGATTAGCTCTTCGAACTTTGCAAAGATTATCTTTGGGCAACACTCATGCCTCCTTGGGTTATTGCATGAATTCTATATCCTTGGCATTCCTCACAGATTCAGGAAAATACTTCTCGTAAAAGTAGGCCTTGAATAATTCCCAATTCATTGCAGTGTCAGATGCTTCTAGCAATCTTCGGGTACCATTCCACCAGAACTCAGCATCCGCCTCTAACATGTAGGCAGCAAAAGTTACCTTTTGTTCCTCGGTGCAAGTGATCACAGAAAAGATCTTCTCCATGCTTTTAATCCATTCTTCTGCATGGTTTGGGTTCATGGTCCCTCGAAATGATGGTGGATTAGCCTTGCGGAATTCCCCAAAGCGGGCATGCTCAAGACCTTCAAAGAAGATAGGGCCACGCCCAAAGCATCTCCCCGCTGGTCCATCCGTTCGAACATCATCCGCATAGCCCTAGCCATTTCCCTAAGAGCTTGGCAGTCTCATTACCCTGCTCGCCTCCGCCGAGTCCTATTCTGTCGTGGTCGTACCATTGATCCACTGAACACGACGAACAACAAACACCGAGTTGATCGGGCTCAATACTCTATGTAAAGTGAGCTAGTTATCATGGTACATTTCCACAAATTGTCATGTCTCTCTACCCTATAGCTTATCCTATCAATAAAGCAACTACACATGACAAAACTAACGCATTATGCTTAAGAAGCATAGTCAGTCCAATCCTCAGGCTCCATGAGAATCGAACTGCTCTGATACCAAAATGTAACACCCTAATATTTAACCCAACACGCCTAGGTCGCATTTTGAGTTAATTATTAGTTATTACTCTTTTGTTCTAGTTCTTAACCTTGCATTTGTAAAAATACTTAGCAAAAATACGGCTAAATTTTTTTTTTGAATCTTAAACAAAATAGTGAGCCTCAGATACCAGAAAATGAACAGCCCTATACATCGCGAGCAAGCATATGATATTTAAACCCATAGTATCACATTCATAGATAATCGCCATGAATTCATGTAATAACAACATCCTTACACACCAAACACGTAGTAATGAATAATGATATCTTCATCCTTACTTGATTAGGAAGATACATTAATCCACAAAACAGAAAAGAAACAAAGTGCATAAAGTAGTGCGGAAATTTAAATAGACTAAGGACCACTCTTCACTACTAAGTCTCTGGGTGCACATAGGTGGGATAACCTCAAGATAGGGGGAAACGAAGGAAGCTATCCACTAAGTGTGCTAGGGCACTGCGATCACTAATCATCCTCGGCTATCAAAATGTCTCTATGGAGAAGGGAAGTGCGGCCAATGAAACGGGTCGGCTCCTCGGCATTACCGAGACCGTAGGATGGACGAACATGGGCACCTCGACGAGGATGAACAGCCCACGATAAACCGAGGTAGCTCCCTCGATGGACCTCGACCAAGTTGCTCCTTCACCGTCATCTCCAAGCTCCATGGGAAAAGCAGGGGCGGAACCGCCAGAGGAGTGTTGGGATGGTGACTCCTCTGAGGGGTCTGTCTCGTGCTCAGATTTAACTAGGAGAATGAGGAACGATCGGGATACCCATGAATGCAGTAAGCGAGGATGTGTACGACGAAACTGCTCTCCTCGCGGACGGGCATGCTCGAAGATCAGCTCATCAGTAAATGGAGTGGCAGGAGAAAATCTATAACTAGTAACTGGGTGTGTAAAAGGACGTGCTAAGAACACGAACAATCGAACAGCACAACGACCCACGAAATGATAAGTCTGGTGAGTGGCGTCAAAGTGCAATTCAGTGGGAGCATCAACGAAGATCACGAACGCCGCCATCGGCCTCAAGACGTAGTGGAAAGAATGCAAGAAAGAGGGAGTGAGAAACTTATAAAAGAATCTCAGTAGGGTTTTCACCTCCTAACAATATGTCATCATCTACGTCCTCAGGCACCTTGGGTTTTCATTATGAAAATAGTGGGCACAAGTAAAGTTTCCTTATTAAGTTCGAAAAGTCATTATCCAAGGTCCGTGTCTTTTAGCATGAATCAGTATGTCATGAATGTATCATACCAATTCATGGAATGCATGTCAATGCCACATGCAAGTACATCATAGAGAATTATACTAAGTCAATCACAGTAAAATGCATATCATGATTATAAAGTATGCTTGATAATTTGCAAGATGCACGTGATGATTTCCTTGATGCACATGATGATTTGCATGAACTTTCCTCTTTCATATACTTTTCTATGGCCACCCTAATACTCTCTCCTATGAGAGTTCTAGGTTATGAGCTCATACCTAACTAGTCGTCACTAGTTTCCAACTTATCCCAGATAAGTATAAATAAATTTCGACTCCCAGTGTGGGTTAGGGGGCTTAAGGATCACCTATCATATTCCGACTCCCAGAGTACGGTTAGGATTATCTCCTTCTTCGAAACGCATTTACTTACACCCGGTGCATAGTAAATTTGTCCGCTTTGGCAGGCTGCATCTACCATACCCTCACGGTTTTGTTATCTCCCTACTGTAGCAGGAGAAATGCGTCTCGGTATGCTATGCAAGAATGCAGCATGAATGTACAACCTCAAATATCATCCAGATACAATATGAGCATTCCATTTCGGATATCATCATGATATTTCACTTAGCATTTCATGCTCACCAATGTCATATAAATCATGCATCTCAATCCATTATGATCATAGCATACCACAAATGAGTCGTATAAGTCGGGTTCACAACCTCATTCATAAACACATATTCATGCTTCACATTCATATAATCATATAACACATGTCATCAACACTTTGCGGGATGATAAATATGCTCCTACCCAATATGCCGGAATCAAGGCCCGGACTCAGCTAATGTACATGCTATGTTCATTATAAAATATGCATAGACATGTATATGGGCAGTGAACAACCAATCATCATGAATCACCAATTATGAAATTCAATTCCAAGTTCTCGGTAATTACCCCTTTGTCTTACGGGGGTTAAAACTTAGGCTCGACGTAACCTAATTACCGTAACTATTCTCTTAGGCATCTCAAAGGTCATACTCAATGATTTCCATCTATTTTCAACTTCAAAAACATTTCTAAATGATGCTGGATAGTTTGGGCAGTAACCATAAAATATACGTTTTCGGGGTTCTAGAATTTACGTCTTTGGCCCTTTCTAGTTTCCGATTTCTCCTATAATGCTAACATTAATTCTCACTGCCTCCTATAGGATTTTTCACATCTAATTCCACTTCCAAACAGAATGTTTGCCAAATAATTGATCTCAATGCAGTAGCCATATTTTATCAAACTCTACGGGTCTCAAAGCTACATTTTTCGGTTCTTTCTAGATTTCTAGTCTTTCCAAAATACCTAAAATAATTTCTGCATCAACTACTAATGATTTCCTCACATTTATCTCATCCTAAACATCTCTTAACAGTGTTTGCATCATCTAGGCAGTAGCTATGTTTTCATTTCATAAAAGCATTAGAGAGTTGCATAATTTACTCGTTTCCATTACTAGCTTACCCTAGGATGTTAAAAATAATTTTTGCAATAAGTAACAACATTTTCTACCAATTAAAACACCTCCAAACAGAATCATACAGAATTTATGAGTTAGAAACAGTGACCGAAAATTTAGTTCCGAAATCATTCCAAAATTATACTTTTGATAACTTCTAGCTACTAGTTTTCCTGTTCGCTTTGTTGGAGTCATAGGAAATGCCAAAACAATATTTTTATCTCTTGAATACTCACATAAATTTGCTAAAACAGAAACTAAACATCTCAAATCACATTAGTAGCTCCCTTGTTCATAAAACACCATTCTTGCTACACTTGAGTCCCAAAACTTGCGAAAAGAAAACTTTAAAAACACAACTTGTATAATTTTCAATAACTATCTCAACTATCTCAACTTAAAATCAAGTAAACCCATTTAAAGATCCCTCATAGTGTCATAGCCGTATGTATATATATATACAAAAATGTGTGGCCATGTTCAAATTTACATTTAAGATCCAAGGACAAGTTTTGAGCTTTAGTGTCTTAGGTGATGACTTGAAAATAAATATGCTATGCAAGTCCACTTTTGTCTGTAGGAGTTAGAATGATAGCTTGAAAAATAAATATGCTATGCAAACCCATTATTATCTTCAAGGTTTATGGTGATGGCTCAAAATAAACATGCCATGCAAGGGTTTCATTATTATCTCTTAAGATTAAAGTGGTAACTTGAAAGTAAACATGTATGTAAATCCATTTTTACATCTTAATCATTAAAGCTCGAAACTTTTCAAGATTAGATTCTTGTCCTCAACCAATCTTAAACATGGTGAGCTTTAGAGTCCTATTGTTCATAGTTCCAAGAACCTCATTTCTTTGGACTCACCATCAAGCTCAAGTAAAATCATAAAGAGACCGAAAAAGCATACTAAATACACTAATATGTTATCTTGGGGTCAAAACCGAAACTCAAGCTCTAGAGGTTCAAAATATAGTAGTTTTCACAACTACCATCAAGAACCATCATCATTGAACTTTGGTTGTGAACAACCAAGAATAGATAACCAAAACTAAACCATCAAAACATTTTATTTCTCATGGCCTTTGTAAAACCGAAAAATACTAAACCTTGAGCTCTTAGAGGTTAAATACTTGATGGTGTCAAAACCATCATCAAAACCCTCATCATCAAGCCACGGTTTCAACTTCCCATTGACATCCAAAACCAAAAATGAAGGGAACTCATATGAAGGTTCCAAAACCGAAAATAGATGAAGATGAAAGGAGTAAAATTTATTCATTCAACCAACCATAAATCTAAAATTGAACCAAGAAAAGAAATGAAATATCAAAACAAAATCCCTACCACGGTTGTTTCTTGTTTGCAAGAGTGAAAGCTTGATCTTGTATGAAACAAAGAGAAGAAAAATCTTCTCTTGATGGGCAAGATGATTTCGGCCAAGAGGAGTTAAGGTAGTAGGAGGATTTTTCTTGTGTTCTTGTGTTTTGGAGATGGAAAGATTAAGTGTTTAGGAGTTGATCTATGGTGGAGATATGTTGATTAGAGGTGGAGAGCTTGGGTGGAGGTTGAAGATGGTGGCTCTTGGAGGTGGAGGAGAGGAAGAAGATGAAGTGTTTAGGTTAGAGAGAATATGACTACTTTTTTTGGACAATTAGGTTTACCAAAAACAATAGATAGTAAGAATGAGTGTTTTGTGTGTGTATTGGTGTATTAAATTTGAAAATAATGGGGACAATGACCATGAGGCAACCGTAGCCTCCTTGAGCAATGGGGAGGAAAATTTTATTTTATTTTGAGTGGAAGAATTAGAATTTTAGTTAGCATAAATTAGGGAATTAATTTAGGAAAAGAATTCTTTTTGTTGGAAGTTGTTTGTAGTGGTTTAGGCACTCAAGACAACTTTAGTGGAGTGGTCATACAACTTTGTTTGACAAAATCCCATTTGAAAAACAAGCACTAACATAGTTCCCTAAATTAAGGAAGTAGAGAAAATCCACTAACTCTTAGTTTATTAGGTTTTTTTGTAATCTAGTGAATCATAAAATTTGAAATGGAAATTTAATTTCAAAATAAATTTCAGACCTTAAATAATTTAAAATAAATAATCTGACCCATAATAAGCAAATAAAATTTAATTATATTTAATTAAAGCCTAATAGTGCCCATGTATCCTTATTTACCCAATTACGCTTAAGTAGCACCAATTAGGGGTAAAATGGTAATTTCACATAAAATTTACCTGAGACTACCCGAACCTTTTCCGAATATCAAACATCCATCAATATTAACATTTCTAACTTTTGGGTAATGGCCGGGTTCAATCGGCACTAAATTCCGTGCCAAATCGTATGAGGGCATTTTGGTCATTTAGCGCATGAAAGTTCAGAAATTGAAATTTTCACCTCTATCATAATTCATAACACATTTTATCCCCTTCAATCATCAAACTAACCCCCTTGGGATGGCCGAGAATGACCGTCTTCGATTTCCGTGTGAAAATGACCTCAGGGGCATTTTGGTCATTTGTACACGGAAAAATCGGGGATTTGCGGTTCTTGCTCAAACCACTCATCAAATCTCATATAATCCTGATCCTATAATTAAAACATGATGTCGAGGATGGCCCAAGCTATCCGGCCTTAAATTTTTATCCAAAATGACCTAGGGGTATTTTGGTCATTTGGCGCAGTAGAGAAAAATCGGGGCGTTACAATACACGTTATTAAATGCACCACTATTACCAACATTTGATGGATTCCCCATGTTTGGTGGATTTCCCATGTTTGATAATGTCGGGGTTATGTATCTTGAAGGTACATATCCTGGAGGAAGACCACATGGAGGCCACGTTGTCATGATAGAAGTATTTACATTTGTTTATGGCATACTTTCATTTGTCTGACTAACTGAAAGTCAAGACACGCTCCAAAGGGTGAGTGGGGTTATTTTCTCTGTCATTTCATCCATCCTCTGATGAAGATTATGCTCTTGACATGTTTGACACAATGGTGCCACTACACAAGTTCTCACACTTTGTTTTTTCTTTGTTTGACACGATTTTGTTTCTTTTTAACTAGTGAGTCCCATCGGGCATGCCAATTTGTTTATGGAAAATTTTGGCACTTACTTGTCAACAAAAATTAATTGATAATATCCTTGTGCAAGAAGCCAAACTGCTCTAAACCAGGCGTAAATTGTCAAACTTCAGGAGTTTGGATGACAGCCTTTGTTTTTCAAGATCTCAATTCGGGGAGCGAAAAGCTACTCCTCTTTGGTTCTTCACCAAAAGAATTGAGTGTCAAACTATTTTTTATGAATGAGGATGGAATTGAATATAATATGTAATGTGAGTTGTGTTGTGATTGTGTGAATGTAATGCTTGACAAACTAAAGAAGAAGAAGAAATGCAAAATGTAAATTGATTGACAAACTGAAAGTAAAGTACAGAAATTGTAAAGAACTTGAAAGGAAATCTAATCCTAAGAAAGCAAAAAAGTAGGTTGAGAACAATTACTTAGTGAGCTCAGGACTCTGTTATATCATCAAAGACATGTTAAGAGTGGGTGTGTGAGTAAAGATTCCAACCATTTACAATTTGTACAAAACTAGTATTTATAGACAGTCTAGGACTCTAGAATTTCGACACTTGTCTTCTGGCTGCCTTTGGATGTTGTCCACATAGCTTTGACAATTATTTTCTTTGTCACTTGTTCTTTGATCACCATTTTATCACGTCTTTGTTAGGCCTCTATCAATAACTGCTAGAAACTGTCAATGGCTGTCAGTTGATGAACATATGTGAAGGATTCATTCTGGCAGCATCTTGAACATCTTCAAAATTTTCTAAGTCCTCAAATGACAAATCATCACTTCGACTTGTCGAACTTTGTGTAAGTTAGTTGTCTTTGGCTTCCGATTGCTTTATCCAAAAGCTTCTAAGTCCCAGATGACAAACTTTAACTTCAGCTTGTCAAACGTCGAATGAGAGAATTTTTTCAATCCTTAGTTGTGTCAAATCTTTGACTAATCTTCAAACTCGTCAATGTTGAACATTAGTTTGACAATTTGACACTTTGTGAAATTTGGTGCCAACAACATGTAATAAAAGATGTGAAAAGTAATAACTGAATGAATAAAAAGGATAGATGTAAACTCTCCTATTTTCTCCAAGCAGAAAAATTAAGGGGTGGTTTGAAAGTATTTTTAAATTTTGTGTTTTCTAAAAGAGATTGAAAAGACAAGTTTACAGTTGTTTATGACCCCTTTTTTTATGAATTAGTTTAAAACATGAATAAAGGATTATTAATCATGATGATAATGGCAAAGAAAATAGATCCTAATATGAGCTTTTCAAGTAAATGGGTACATGGGATGAATCCCATTATAGTGTAATCTTGAATGGTTGATATTAGGATCTAGAGCACTAACTCTACATGTGGTTTGGTAGGCTTTGGGGTTTTGTTATCCCTGCCCATCAGTTTGGGCCCATAAGAGGTAGCCCAAAGAGATGTGAAGAAGTCTTTCTTTCAGCCCGCTAATGAGGATGTCGCGTCTAGCAAAGAGGGAAAGAAAGAGCCCATTTTTGTAAGGAACCAAACTCCCCAAACACCTTGTTATAAGGAGCACAAATGAAGAAATACCCTAAAAAATGTGGCCCAACCAAAACCCTTTTTCAAGCCCATTTACCCATAGGTCCAATCTTGTTTTCACATGTGCGTGAAAAACTTTCATGTCTTTTCACATTAGCACCTTGAGCTAATCAAAAGTGTATTGTTTTCACATTGTTGCCCTATTACACGCAACTGGAAGTGTGGCGCAGCCCCTACTTTTCTTGGTCCCCAAGCCATGGGATGGAGAGAAAAGAAAACACACGCTACCTTCCAAGAGCACCCACTCTCCTAATAGCTCCCTCTCTTCCACAAGACCAACGAGAACATGCACACTATAACTTGTAACTCAGCACCATCCCCTTCATAGTGACATCCATGAGCAGTAAAGGGTGATAGAGAGATGCCCCTGTACTGGAACATAGTGAGAGTGCTGAGAGAAAGATACTAAGACAACATCCTGGTATAAAAGGAAGAAGAAAGGCTTCCATTCATCCATCACCATCTCTAAGGGCTAGCATTATCTGTTCTTTGCCCAAGCCACATGGGAGGTAGTTCCCAACTTCACCATTTTCTGACCATTTCCTCATTGCTCACGAACCTAAGGATTAAGGTATTATTTCACCTCTTTAATCCGTTTTTGAAATTCTGGACGGCAACAATATTCAATTTTTTAAAATAAAAAATAACTTTATTTCAAAAATGATTTTCTAAACATGACAAACAAATATCTATTTGAATAACTATTTTTGAAAAATAACTTTTAAAAAGTAACAAAACAAAATGTTGTTTGTTAAAGAAGTTTTTAAAAGTAACACATTCGAACAAAGGCTTATCAAAGCTAACTTGAGCTTGAAAATAAAAATCAGATGCACCAAGAAAAAAAATAGTTCAAATTTATTGTGGTTGTTGTCAAATCAGTAAATACAAAATTGTCTCATCTAGTACACTTTCTTTCCTTCCATGCAACTATCACTTAGGGATTCCACATGGTGCTAGCATTTTTTTTTTCAAGCGGAGAAGCACAAGCAGGGGCAGAGCCAGGAATTTTGGAAAAAGATGAGGCCAAATTAATTAATATAAATAAAATAAATTATTATATAGAAAACATAAAGTACTCATTATATAATTTTTTGTCCAAATTATTGGTAAACTAGAGTTTATTTCATCATTAATCCTCTATTTTATATTAACAAATGAATTAATATTTTTCTATTTAGACATCTTTTAGACTCAATAAAAAAAATTTAAAAAGTGTGAAATCCTAAAAAAGATATTTCATACTTTAGTACCATACATGTAACTAAACTAAAAGACTTTTATAATTTGTTATGTATATTACTCCTTCCATTTGATTTTTCAGCGAATCCAATTTGTCCAAAATGACTACTAGTATGGAATAAAAGTAATATGTGTAATGGTGATTGACTTTTCTAAAGGGCCATAATATAAATATACATATAATTATATAATAAAAATACAAAATTTGGGCCATGGCACTTGCTACGCACCCTTGCGTCCTCCACTGAGCACGAGATGAAGGACAATGGAGGAGATAACTTACAAGTTTACCTTTTTTTTTCTTAGATGTGGAAGTTGAAGGGCAGTTAAAATGCCTAAAATACAATATTCACAATAATGCCATAGTGCATCTACCTTGTTTTTAAGAACAAATTTTCAAAAATGTCTTTAATTTATTTTTTAGGTTTTGATTTCAAAATCCAAATTTTTTTTTTAAATTTTTAAAATGAAAGTGAATAAACTAGCTTAACAAACAAGTTTTTTCTATTTTTTTCATTTTAAAAATCAAAAACAATTTTTGAAAATACCAATTGAGCTCTCTTCCTATATTTAGGATGTACATTTTACCCTAGTATTTAAGTTTTTACCATGCAACCGATTTTGCCTTTACCTTATATTCGAGTATTGGAAAACTTGTGACCAAAAACCCCCCATGTAGACTATAACTTCAAACTTTCCTTTCCATCAAAGAAAAAAACAAAACTTAAACCTTTTCTTAATTCAGAACAAACAAACAAAAAATACTTTCCTTTTTTTTTAGATTAGGGTGCTAGTTGGCTCGAACCCAAGTGCACATCTTCAGGGGCTACGAACTTGGCCATCTGCTTCATGCCTCGAGTGCATTGTCCTTTAAATATATACTAATTGAGTAGGTTACACACATACACACACCCCACTTTTAAACTTTTTTATTATAAATAATCGACAATTGTGAGATTAAAAATTTCTCAATGCTAATTTTCTTTATTCAAAAGAACCCACTTTCATATCTCACTTTTAAAGCACAAGTCACTTGAAACAACAAAATTTTGGTATAATTTATTATTTTTATTGATCAAGCATAATTTGTTAATTAACTTTTTGGATTGAATGTGTTTTTATTGTCTTTGAACAATGTTGTTGTCTATCTTAGGATAGAGGATATGTTAGTGTTTAGATTAGAGAATGAGATGTTTTTTGCCCTATTAGAAGGGGGGATGTACAACTAGGATATTAATGAGGGGGACCATGATTGAGACTGAATCATAGGATTAACGGGAACAAGTTGTCAATGTGCCGAGTTAAAGGGGAGGCCCTCAAGATATGGGCAGAATTACAAGATAGGGGGCTAGATGAGTTAGGGACTTGGGTTAACTAACCCGGCTTGTATACAAGCCCTCTAGCCTTGGGGTTGAAAATTGAGGTCTGCCATCTCGACTAATACAAAAAAATAGATGAAATTTGGTTTTAATCTCTATTTATTTATTTTTTTTAGTTTTGGTCAAAATATTTTAAAAATTGTTTGGTTTTAATCTTTATCATTAGTCAATATATGTCCAACGTTGAGCTATCTAATAGAATTAAAGCACGGTATCCAATCCTGAATGACTGTTAGTAATCCTAGCTATGTGGTATATGTCAAAATTCTCACTCAATAACATATTTTTTATCCTTCTAAAATAGAAAAAAAATTAATTACAAAAATAAAATTGTGAGAACATTAATTACAAAATTTGCACTGTTTCAATTTTATTACTTGAAATCATTCTAAGTTCTAACGATTTTAGTTTGAATGGACTTCATACATATTTAATTTGTGTATCTGAAATCATTAGAAGTTCCAAAGATTTTCAGTAATAAAACCAAAATGACAAAAATCTTGCAAATAATGTTATATATCATCATTTTATTTTCATAAATAATGATTTTTTATATTTTAAATGTGTAAAAAATTCCTTAATAACTCGTCATACCAGCCCGATAACCTACCATCCCTGACTCAATAATTTATTTTATAGTAGGATTTCAACATACGAGATTATCATAATATACCATGTAAGATTAGTGATTGTCATGTGAGATTTGATGATGTAGTCTTTTGCTAACCAACTTGGTATTTAACAGAGACAAAACGGAAAGTAAATACTAAAATTAAACAATTTTGAAAATATTTGAATCATAACCAAATTTCTATTGAAGTCTAAAATCAAAATTCGTTTATCTTTTTAGGGAAAAAAAAAATTAAGCCTGCCTTTTTTTTCATTCACATAATTTACTAATTTCTTTGTGATTCCTATAAATTAGTTATTTTGTCTCTTTAGTAATTGTTCACGTTCTTAATAAAATATAAAAGAACCCATCACTATACATGTCGCAATATGATTGGACATTTGTAGTTTGTGAAAACAGGTCTGTCAGAGTAACACACTTTCCATTTTGATTTGTTTACCTTGTTCTGAAAATAAAATAAAATAAAAATTTGGTTTTATACAATAATAAAATCGGGTAATTACGTGCAACTGCCCTGTATACAGCACCGCATTCAAAGCATCTTTCCAATAATAAAATCACACAAACCTGCAAACCAATAATAGACCCAGCAATATTAAAATGGTCAGACTGGAAACCAGAAATCTTTGTTAAACCCTGTGTAAACTGGATGTTTGCTAACAACCTCTCATAGAAAAGATTAGTTCAATATCTCAAGAGTATCTTTTCCAAACCTGAACTCCACCACAATCCCCTTTTCTTATTCACAAAATTAATTATAAAGGTTGTGAATTTATAAAGCTCAATGATTCATTGGGCCTAGTCAGAATTTCACCACTGCCAACCTGGGACTCTTTTGGTGCTCACATATATTAATTAAAAATTATGTGTTTTCTTTGAAAAGGGTGGTTCTAACTTATAACCTCTGATCCTCCATAACCTTTAGTCCTCTTCGCTTGGACTTCTTTATTTTATGCAGTAAAAAAATAAAAGGACATAGAAGCTTCTGCTTTTGGTGAACCTCAGAAAGTTACTGGGGAAAAACCAAGAAAATGGCAGAAATTGTGGTTGACCACAGCTCAAGTTAACCGAATGTCCTAATCATTCAAATTAGAAATTGTCAGATGAAAAAAAGAAAAAGACCCCACTAATACAGCTGGTTACCAACACAAGCGAGAATCATATCCACCAGATTACGCGATTTAGCAGAAGTTAATTGACATGACCTTTAATGAGATTTTAACGAAGACCCACGAAATTTTTAGTGGATTGATGTGATGTATGAATTGTATAAAGCATGCAATAATAGACAAAGTGAGGAGGGACTAATGATAACTGGTAGAAAAAACTTTCTTTAATTAGCACTTACAATTGGTGCCATAATAATAAGAATTTGCACCAAGGGAATGCAGAATCGGTTCTAAAGATTTTACAGTGAATAGTTTTACAATAAAAAAAAAAAGAGCCCCAGAAGACCAAAGATTAAAATCATGATAAGAAGAAAAGAAGAAATGGGTAACATAAAGACAAGAAAAGGCTTCTATTAGACCTAGTGAGTAAAGGCTTAATAATTCACGGGGTTGTTGGAATTAAATCTCTTCTTGTTGTGTAAAGTAATCTTCCTATTCCTCCGGGCTTCAATTCAAGCGTAATGAATGGTGATTGGTGAGCAGAGTTTAACTTTCATAGGGGTACTTGATTTGAAACTGCATTGACAAAAAATGTAATATAATCATCAATTAGCTGGGCCTAATGAAAATGATGTCTCATTAAGATATATGTAACTTATAATCTTTTTCTTGTTTTTATTACCGTTGAAACTCTCGGATTTTATTGGTGTTTTCCTAATTGCAGTTTGTCCAAATCCCATCTGAACAATGGCGTGCAGGTCATCCTCAGAAAACGTCATTGGATACTGGAAATCATTGGATAAGAAGAGTTAGAGAAAGTGCATGACATTGCAGATAAAAGACACCATTATTTAATTAATTTCTTTTTAGGAGAAACTAGAAGAAATTGATTACCTGAGAGCCACCTTCATTATTAAACCCGTTTAGGGGAGGTAACTGCATGCCAAGGTTTTGGCACAGACCAGTATCTAACGGGTCCACAGAGCTGTGGGTCACAGTTCCATTAGGAATGTCATTGTGGATTGCTGGGTTTTGCTGGGGATGTTGCCCATAAAAGGCTGTTGCAGAGGAATCTAGTGGGAATATTGGGCGTGCCAAAGAATTATTTGATTGAAATATCTGAAATCACCAAAAAAGCCAACAAATCCCAACTCAGTTAAAAAGCAAGAATTTCTTTTAGCCGAAAAAGCAAGCCCATTGTCTAGAGCCCTGAAAACATACATCTTTTGAGATTAGGCTTTCAATACTAAAATCCAGCCTGGTGTTGACGGAAGCCAATTTCATAGACAGGAACTGCCAACAAGGAGAAGCATACTTAATAAGCAAGAAAAATAAACATTATGACCATCACTTGTGGATGCTTATTGGTTCAGGCTGATTTACCTCAACTTGACGCTGCAATGACTGCACATAGTTTATAATTTCATCAAGCATAAGTGCTTTGCCAGTGACCTAAAAGGAATAATTAATTCACAACCAGATTAGTAAAGGAGCACATTTATGCACAAAAACATACCTAATTTTGAATTTTCTGATTTGGCTTAGCAGCACACCTTATTGCAACCTGGAACGAGATCTTGGAGAAGCTTCATCCTTTCACTGATTTTCTCCCTCCGAACCTAGTTTATAAAGTTAGTTTGTAAAATAGAAAAATGAAAATTCCACACGTTATTTTGTAAGTGTTATTAAGAGAAAAAGAAATAAAATGAAAATAATTCTTGAAAAAGAAATAAAATGAAAATAATTCTTACTCTTTCTGCAAGACTATGGCTATCTGTGGCTTGACCTCTTCTTGCTCTAACATGAATGTAATCCTTTGAAGGTTCAGTAGGTTTTGCGTTACTCTTGTCGTGTTTCTCATCACCGGCATTACTGGTTCCCTCTCCCGTCTCATCCTCTGCCTTCACGGGTCCATTTTCATTTCCCTCACCCTTATTGAGCTTGCTCCGCTTTGCATTTAAGTCTTCACTGGCTTCAGCTGCCTGTAGTGAAAAGACCCATTGGGATTTAAGGAATGCCCATCAGATTTAAAACTGTAAAAAAGGGAGAAAAAGGGGACAATTTTCACAAAAAATCTTTACCGTGGGAGGATTATTAGTGGGAGTTGAAGTTTCTTTGGCTTTTCCTTTGGAAGAAGCTTTTCTCTTTCTGGAATTCACATAAATGGAAGGTTTCATCCCACTGTCGCCATTTGGCGATAGCTCAGAGATTGTGGATTCCTCTTGAGAGTTAGTCACTTCCATTAGGTCCCTCAGTGGAGAATTCTTCTTTCCCTTTTGAGATCCAAGCACTCTCAGCGATGGGCTACTTGAGACCCTTGGAAGCTTGCCATTTTCCATCAATGGAGCAGATCTCTGAATCAACTCAGCATTGTTCAGCCCCAGTTGGCTGGTCCTGCCATTGAAACTCCTGCTTCCAAAGCAAGAGAACTTTGCAGCTCTCTCTGCAAAGCCAGGATCAGTTGAGAATTCTGCCACACTGGAATTTAAGCCCATTGATTTCCCCAAACTAGGCAAGCTTTCTTTCACCAAGTGGCTCGTCATTGTGCGGATGTTGCTGTTGACCTTTGGAGGAGAGCTCATAGGGGTGCTGTAGCATGAATTAGTGGTGCTGTTGCTGCCATTCATGTAGGAAGATGCACCAACCAGAGGCTTAGAGTGAGGTGAGATCTCATCAGAGCTACCACCAATGTTGCCCAATTTCCCTATGAGCTCCCTGATGACAAAATTCTCATTGGACATGTTGGAATTGGAAGCTGTGGGGGACGACACCATTGAACTCAGTGCTGAATCAAAATGGAGGCCGTGATCCGTTGACTTCTCCCATGTGGGGTTGTAGAAGCAGTCTTGGGTCTGCTCAGATGAACAATTCAAAACCGTTGCTTGAACATCCATGGGAGATGATGACAGTGAGTGCCAAGTGGGCATTGATTGAGGTGGTGATGGCTCAAAACGCAGCTGAGTTGGTACAGCGGCATCGAGAAAGAACTGATTTTCCATGAAGGGAAATTAAAGGTGAGGCAGATCAAGGACAGAACAAACCAGAAGTTAAAAGAAAATATGAATGGTGGGAAGTTGGGGTTGATTATATCAAGTTGAATGAATGTTGTGTCCCCGAAACCAAAATGGTTGTCAATTTCATTAGAGAAAAGGAAGAGAGTGAATTCGAATCAGATGGTGGAATGGAGTGATCAATGAAATGGGTCAATTTGGTGGGATTTGAGTTGAAAGGAGAAGGTGGTTGGGTGTGAAAAGGGTAATGTGTCCGGTAAATAAAAAGCTAAGCGAAAAGAGCTGAAGGGGATGGAGGGGGATGCAATAGGGGGCTAAATAGAGATAGAATCATAGAAGTGTTGAGCCCAAGTTCTCTACGATTGACCTTTGTTATTTTTTAGTGTTCTCTATGATACTTAGCAGTATCGTTATATTGGACAGCAGTAGTTTTATTTTATTTGATTTATTATTATTATTATATTTATTTTGTGTCTTTCGGGTCATAAAGATGGAGTATTACACTATTACATCTCCGTAAAAGACGGACGAGAGGGTTTGCCGGGCCTAGGACGTCGAAATACCGATATGTCTCCTTTCCTTTTCTTGAAATAAGCAGTCATAAAAGACCATGCAATGCATTCGCCAAGAAACTCGACCAAAGTCATTCTAATCCTCCCTTCCCTTTGAAGAAATTTTTAGGTGATGCCGCTACTTAAGCTACAACACTTAAAAATTCACTACAAATACTCAATTTAATCCCTTAAAATAATTAAGTTGCACAATTGGATTTCTTAAGAAAGAACCTCCGTTTGTGTCCCTCAAGGGTTAAACCTTTCTATATATTAGTTCTTTTGTTAAATCTCTCTCCATGAAATGACATATTTCTATATTGATATGTCACATAGATTGACATAACATCGTTTTGGAAGGATTTAAGGAACCACTTCCCTTGCATGATGTTGTTCCAAATTTTGGGGGTAAAATAAATACTAATTAAAGTAACATTGTATTGCTCAAGGTAGTAGACACATAATTATGTCTACCGCCTTATCTAGGCATGCACTCCTACATTTTGAGTTCTTTTTGCAAACTCTAGAGCCCTTCAGAAAGTATGAGATTTGTTGTTTTAAATGACAACAAAATCAATTTAAAGAAAATACTTTGAAGAATGACTAATGACTACTTTGAGTTTTTTTTTACTAAAATTAACAGGTGTTTTCGAGATACACTATTGGAAATAAGTGGAAATAATTTCACTTTACATGTGTAAACATATTTTTTTCTCGTGGGAAAATGATAGATTTAGATGAAGTGAAAATTATATCAAGCAAAATATAATCTCGTGCGTCAAGAAAGCAAGCTCATTGAAATAGAATCAAGAAACCAAGGATATGGTCGTAAGAAAATAACATTGAACTTCAAAAGGAATGGGTACAATGAAAATAACATATAGAAGTTGGAAGCAACGTGTTACTCAATCTTCAATCATCATAATCATGGATTATTCATTATCAAAAGCCAAGATTGAATATCAGAAGATAAATGAATCAACAAGGAACTAGCAGCGCTCTTAAGAGATTTTGCTTCATAAAAAGGGAGGGAAAATAGTTAATTTTGAAATTCAAAATCAAAAGTCAAAGCTGTCTCTTTTAATCGGGACATCATCTCTTCAGCGCTCTCGATCAACTAAGAAAGGCTTATTAAGGAGTTCAAAAACCATACTCAAAAAATACAAAAGCAGTTTCTGAAAGACTTCAAAAACCTCAACTCATCAACGGCTTCTAAAAAGGAACTCTGACACCAGACGAGATACTCCTCTAGATTATGTTTCCAATACTTAATTTGATGCTCGACACGTGTTAGGTGGATATAAGATCAGGGGCAACGGTAACAAAGGGAAATCATCTATAAATAGAGAGATTAAGCTTCCAAAGATATAGAAAAAAAAGAGCAAAAACGCTGAAAAAATCTTTCCAAATTTCTCTGTGAAAAACATATGCTAAATTCCTTTATACGTTAAAATCTTCTTTCTAGATTCCAAATTGTTCACATGTTCTTCTGAAGAAGAATTAGTAGAAAGAAGTTACTCAAGTCATTTCAAATTCATCATTCCATATTCATTAGAGAAGAAACTTGAGTGCAAGATTGTTCAAACTAATCATCAATCTTGAATCGGTCTTATCATCGATCCAGTAGTGATTAGAAGTTGAATAGCTAAAAGAGGCTACTGCAAAACTACTTGTTGTTGTTGTGTTAGTAAGTTTTGTTTACTGACTCATTGGTCACTAAGAACTGGATGTAGGCAAGTGTTAGCCAAACCAGTATAAAACTCCTAATTCAGTATTTTCTCATCCTTTACTACTTTATTTTCAGCATTTGATTCTACATATATATTTTGATCATTATCTCTTACTGCCAATCTATTTACTTGAACTACTTAATTCAAAAAGTTACTTTCTGAATAATCTAACCCATCTTCCGTTGCACTTCAAGCTCATGCTTGATAGATTTTTAGCTGTAAAGTTTTCAGTTTGAAAATTTAAAAAGGAAGCACGATTCAACCCCCTTTCTCATGTACTTTTTTACCAACACTTTTGAGATAAAACAAGTAAGGTCTAGTCTTGGAAGTGATTTTGGCCATCTTTGGAAGCTTTATAATGACCTTTGGCCACCTTTTACAACATCCACTGTCACCCTATGTTGAGTCTACTACCCTTTTGATTCTTAAAATGACTGCATTACAAGGCAAGAAAACCCATTTTGTTTCTCTTTATCCAATCTTTGAACCTAGTTGACCTTTAAACCTAATGTTTTCAAACTCATGAGAATAAAGTAGCCCTCCAACTCAGTTCCGCCATTGGTTCCAAGCAGTGAAAGGGTTTAAGAGAGAAAATATTTCAAAAGAGGAAAAACATTTTTTAGAGGGATGATTTTAGCCCTTTATCCCTAGTTTGATTGCGGCATTTATATTTCAAGAAAAAAAAGGAAAGGACAATACATGATGAAAAAGAAATTAAATAAATAAATTTGTAACAAATAATAGTTCTTAGGTTTGCTTGTTTGTTTTTTTATATATAAATCAAAGGTATCCACCGTCGGAAGCAATGACTAATCCTCTCGAGGCGTAGAGCTCACATATGTGGGTGTTGCCTCTGCCCATGAAACTTTCTCCATACACACTATCAGGAATCGAACCCTTGACTAGATGCTTAAGGAGCCAAACTAGCTACCAATTGTGCTAGGCCTCATGGTTAGTTCGTGGGTTTGTTTGGTATGAAGTGAATTGTCTTGAACCAAGGGGTAGAGAGCTAGTTGTTGATAATAGTGATCAAGTAAGGGGTAGTCGAGAGGTTAAGTTGGGGGATTGCCTGAGGGTAGTGAGCAAAGAATGGAAGGTTTTTTAAGTTGACGATAACTTGTAAGCCTAAATGACTTGTCACCAAACCTCAACCTTGGCCTACAACTATTAGCCATGAGAATTCCTTTTTATCCTTAGCTACTTGTTCTTTGTGTGGATGTAAGTAAAGCAATCTTGCATTGTTTTGGTTTTGCTTCTTTTAAGATTTCGACATCAACATAATGAGAGTTAATTCTACATCACTCTTCATACACACACCATGACACAATATCTCTTAGGGTTCTTGCTCAATTTGATGGTCATTTCTCTAGGGTGAGCTCTTGGTGACATCTAAAGTTAACTTCTAGAGTATTGATAAGGAGTGTTTTTGTTCTTTTCCCTATCTTTGTTTTTTAAGCTTGTGTGTTTTCCATTTTAATCTAATCTTGAGGCTTGTTTTGATTTCTCATTTGAGGACTTGAGAGCAATGGAGATAACTCCATAGGGAGTTATAATTTATAGTCCTTTTTCCTAGAGTTCCTAATCTTTTGATTTAGTTTTAACGCTTCCATTTTTTATTTTTATATTTTTTGAATGTTAAGCTATACATGTTTAGTTAATTTGAGTTTGATTTAGTTTAGGATTAGTGACTATATTTTCCTTCTATTTTGTAGGACTATCAAGAAGGTGAGAGAATGTTCAACATTGGGAGAAAAGTGGATGATGCCTTGGACAGAAGATGATCACGTTCCAATGTGATGGCATCATGCTCCAGCATAAGCACTCTTGTTAAGAGACCCCATGCTTTGCACATTGGGCTATGCTGTCTGTTAATAGGCACCAATATACTCTAGCACACTTGACTTGTGCTAGAGCATGAAATCATCGAGACATCTCTTTAGTCACTTAAGTCATATGCTCCAGCATAATGAACCTTTCACTGCAGCGTGATGACAATTTTCTGATAGATTGGATTAGGCTTTCTACTTTCCAAGTGAAATCCAAATTTGGCAAATTTAAGGTCGCCTAAGCACCAATTTCAAGGGGGGGTGTATCAACATACCACTAGTTTTAAACTCAACCTTTGCATGCAGCTATACTCTAGACTATTATTGGCCTATCAGCTGGTTTTTTGGAATCACTATCAAGATCGATGAGCCATGTTCATCTTCTTCCTCAAAGACATTATTTTGAACATCTTCAATAGGTTATAGTCACCGTTTTGAATTATGTCCCACATATCAAGACTCGTGGATTTAATGTAGAGCTTATTTTATCATTCCAATATCTCAAGGTGATCAAGAACTGGAAATACACCTTCATGCTAGGTGATCAAGGTGATTAATACACCCTCAAGTAGGTGTATGTAAGGGGAATGGAAATCCCAAAACATCCTCATGGTATCGAGGAATACCTACATACTCTTATTACCTCTGAGGACTGCCAACTAGATGATTACTAGTTGATTCTAGAGTCTTTACCCTGGATTAGCACATCATCAAGGACAGACTCACATATCCTAACTCCAAGTAGATTTACTCTCCCCAAATGCAACCACCACATATTTGGGGTTGGGACCTCATTTTGTAGGCCAGGATCCGGATGAAGTTGGTATTCTCTCATATCCTCCTGTGCTTCCATATCACCAAGCTTGTCTTGGACTAGGTTTTCCTTGTTTACTGCTTGGTGGAGGACAAAAGATTTTACCTTCCTCGCCTCATCCAGTGCCCCATTAAGACGGTGCATTATGAAAAGTCCTCTAAAGGACTTCCATATTCTGCCTTGATTAGTCAGATTGCCATAAGGGTGAGATGATGTCCAAAGGGAGATGGAAAAGCTGATTGTACTCAAGACCTACTTCCCAAGGACAAACAAGCCCAAAAGAAGGCAAAAAAAAGGGTCCAATTCAGGCAACCATATAAGGAAAATGTTTTCCCACCTCAACTTTATGTAGTGGAAGATTACTAGGCAACTTATGGCCCATATCTTAGAGTCTATTTGAGCTTGAGGATGGCATGCTTTGAGCTTTAGATGCAGGGTACTGAGCCACAGAATTCTAAGTCACAAGAAAATCTATAACAGTATATGCATATTGATAACCCCAGTATTGATTCTCAAGAAGATGACCAGATGTAGAGATATCGAAGGCAGACCTCTGATGATGACTAAGCTGTTAGCCACGCCTTTTACTAATAACATGTCTTGGCATTGAGGCTAGTACATTCTGTAAGTGTTGGGGTTGACTTTCTAGGTTATGGTTTGTCTTTATGCTTTCCTATCTTTGTTTCTCTTTTCTCATTCATTTGTTATTATTTTTCATTTCATAGCACGCAAAGAACAAAAAAAAAAGAGTTAGCTAGTTTTTGGTTATGTAACGTCCCAATTTTCTGTCTGAACGAAAAGGACCAATGTAACATCCCCAAATTTATAACTAAGATAAATATTAATTAGCGATAGCAAAACCAAGAGAATCTGAACAAATGTTATGAAACACAACAAATAGACTACTTAAGTATGTCTAGAGAAAAATGCAAAGAATTACGAAAATGCCATCACTTAGTGGAAATTACGAAAATGCCCTTGCTATGTAAAGGAAATTACCAAACTACCCTTGCCTTATTAAATGACAAAGATACCCTTACTCTATGAATGGAATTACAAGAATACCACTATCATTGTCTAATTACAAAAATATCCTTGTCTTAGTTAAAGAAATTACTACAATGCCATTTGCACAAATCCCTAGACTTGTCTTTAGACAAGAATGAATCTAAGCCATTGGATTAAGATGATAACACAATAATTTAACCACATACATCATACACATTTCTGAATCTCATACATGCACTAAAGGTTAGAAAATCTCCACTAACATCTTTGCACAAAACATGGAGCATTTTCATCCAACATGTTTGCATAAAACATGGAAACATGTTTGCATAAAACATGGAAACATGTTTGCACAAAACATGGAGCATTTTCATCCAACATGTTTGCATAAAACATGGAAACATGTTTGCATAAAACATGGAAACATGTTTGCACAAAACAATGAGCATTTTTATCCCAAAATTCAGCCAACATGTTTCCATAAATCATGCTCCAAGTGCTTTTCTTTTATTTTTTTCTCTAATCTTTCCACTATAAATACTCCTCAAACTCTCTTCAATTCAGAAACTCCCTAAGTGTTCTTTCTTTCTTATTCTATCATTCTTCTTAGACTTCTCTTGATCCTCTAAACTTCATCCAAACACTTAAATCCTAAGTCCAAACTTTCACTAGCCCTCACAAGAGTTACAATCTTTAACTCTAGTGAGAAATATTTTCTTAAGCACTCAAGTTCTAGAGCCAAGATTCAAGGAGGGTCATCCACTCCAAGGACTCTTGTCCAAGCTTAAGGAAGAAGAGAAGGACCCTTTTTTAGACCCTACACAAGAGGTAGGAGGTTCATCTTTAATTGTTCAAGCATTGTTGGCTTCTAACCTTGATAGAATGCCTCAAGTTTGAGTTATTGTCAAAAGTTTTAAATGATTATTTGAAAAATATATTTTTAGAAATATGACATGTTCTATTCTGTTATGAGTACCCTTATGATGTTATCAAACTCAAATATAACTTGAAAAGATTGTATGTGAAACCTGATTTAATAAAGGTAACTTAAGACATGAAAATGGTAGGTGTTAGAATTTCTAGTTGTTTTTGGCAGCAGGTACTTCGAAAGCTACTGTTCATAAAATATCAAGTATCTCGAAATTAAAATAATTTTAATATAAACTAGACTCATTATAGAACACTCTCAAAAAATAATCACCCAAAACGGAGTTTTCTAACTCAAGATATAAATTTTTAAAGTAGAGCCTAAGACTGAAACTTTAAATTTGATCTTGTAGTAGTAAAATAGGTGTAACTCACTCTAGAAAAATGCAAATGGACTAATTTCAACTTTGTTGGAGAGCTAACACATATAGGAATACACCCATGTATGTTATGTATAAAGCTTTGTACCACGTAAATACAGAATGAGAAATAAATTTCGGGATAGTGTACTGTGAAAGTGCAGTTTGGAAAGGTTCTGGCTAAGGAAAGACTTGGTATTTAAGCATGTCCATTGTGACCCACCTCTCTTTCCTGGGAACCCTCCTATGCATGGTTTACAGTTGATTTACACTATTCCAAAGATGTAAATGCTAAAATTTGATGAGTTAGGAATTTGGAACTACCTTTACTAAGCTGAGATAACAAGTATATAGAGAATTATAAACTTTCTTCTAAAAGATGTCAAAACTATAAATAAAAGAATCAAGTCTTGTAAAGAGAGAATTTTAAGAATTTAAATAGAATAATAATCTTCAAGAGTTATATGAAAGTCATAATAATAATATATAAAGAACCTATAATAATATTTTGAAGTACATTAATGTATTAATGGAATGCTAAGAGTACAAAGAACACTAAGAGAAAAAGATAATACTAAGACATCCATTACCTTTTAGGAACACTAGGAACTCAACTTGATAACTTTGGTTGTTTAATATGAATCATTTATGAAAATATTTACTATGAGATTTACATGATATTATCCATGTTTCATGAAGTGAATTATAGTAATGTGAATGTATGGTGATGAGTTATGAAATAATGAGGATGAATGATTGATTGCCCATGATTTATTGTGATTACATGATGATATGCATACATTCATTTTCAAAGGAAATAATAAAAGTAAAAGCCTAGGAAATTAGCAATGAAAGTCTGGAAAAGTGGACTCGAGCTAAGCTCACTCTTAACCATTGAGATTAGGTCAATGGAAAGAAAATAAAAGTAAAGTTTGAAAAAGTAGCAATGAAAGTCTGGAAAAGTGGACTTGAGCTAAACTCACGGCTTAACCCCCTAAACCGTTGAGATCACGGCAACAGAATGAAAACCAAAAAGGTTGTGGCGACGGCCACGGTATGAGCTCATTACCCTTTAGGGTGGTCTAAGGCATTGATGCATTCATCCCGTGAGTAATTAAGAAATATGTTGATGACATAAATGAAAGATAATGATCACTAAACAAGTGAATGTTGAGGATGATTAATCATGAAATGCATGTAGCTCCTAAATGATTATTGCTTATTAGTGGTTTTACATGATATGCTTATATGTATGCTTGATGAAATACTAAATGGATATTTCTGCTAATGTTCAAGATTAGTTTAAAAGTAACTGCACTTCGGCTAATCATGTTTGTGAAAGTTTGATAATTGAATCCTTACTTGCTCACCTTTTTATAATAAACCCAAAGTGACTGGGACGACAACGATGACACTTTTAGTACAAGTAGGAACTCCTACTGAGAAATCATGTATTTCTCACTCCTATGTTTATTTTCCGTTGTCGTTACCAGAGACAGACGTGTCCACCTAAAGCAACGAAGCTGTAGCTGAGGAAGGAGGTAGCACGTGAAGATTTCAAACCGTTCAAGTAGGAGCATTCCGAGCTTTAGTTACATTATAGTTTGTGAGAAAAAATTTAGTAATAGTAGAACTTATATTGTTATTTGTAATAACTTATCAGTATGATATGCCCTGTTGTGACTTATGTATTAAGTGATTATATTCCAGTTTATGTAATAATAGTTCTACACTTAGTCTCTTATTCCGCTTATTTAATTAAGTGCACAATGTAACTTGATTATTATCTATAAAAGCGCTACGTATTTCACTTTTCGTTACAGGCTTAAGTCTTCAAAAAAATTAATTTATTTAAAAAAAAAAAACTTCCACTATTTTTCTAAGTTAATTTCAAAAGAAAATAAATGCAAGGCATAAGTGACAACTAATAGAATCCAAATGTGAACTTAAGCATAGTGGGGTTCTATTAGGGTGTTACAACCAAAATGTCCCTGAGATCATTTTCTGCCCAAAATTCGAGGATAGCCAGTTCGGTAGTCCTCAAAGGGCCAACTCAATGTTTGAAGGGGATTAGATGGCTTTTGAATGGTTTCGGGCACAAAAAACCTAATTTTCTGAGGTTTCGGGTCAAAATAACCAAAATACCCCTGCAGCGTTTTCACACGGGTATGAGTGCTGATTGAGCCTGAAACTTCTCAAGATGGTTTTAAATGATGTTTTTATGTATTTTGTGACATCTGTTTAAGTCCCGGAAGTCCCGGGCAGTTTTTGAGTAAAATTACAATTTTGCCCCTAGCATAGTGTTTTTGAGCTTAATAATATAATTAAGCAAACCTAAGCGATATTAGGCTTTAATTGAAGATTAATTAATTTTCATAATTAATATAGAGTTAAAATAATTTATTAAAGTTAATTAGAACCTAAAATTGCTTAGATTAAACTAAAACCTCTTTTTAAATTCAAGATTCCTAGTCATGGAATCTTGAATAGTATTTTCTCTCTCCAATTCCTTAAATAAAGGAATTGTGTCTACAATTGTTTATGCATAAAATGAGTTTAAATTCCTCTAAATATATATGAGTACTCCCTAATCATGTCTTGAGATTCCTAATTACTTTCTTAATATCCTAAACACTTGCTTAGCAATTTCTAATCTTAAGCTTAACCTAAACTACACCTAAACACATCATTAGACCTCAATTAGATGACATATTTTCCCTACCCTTGGCTGCCTCATAGCCGAAACTCCTTCCCTATATTTCCCACATGATGAATTTGCTTGCACTAAAGGGCCATACCTCAAGCCATGCTTAACACCATGCCTTGCACCTTGCCTTGCACCATACTCATCATACTTCACATCATGCCTTTAAATGACTAAATGAAGGAGATATTTTCCTCCCCTTTGCTGTCCAAAACTGCCAGCCCTCCACCTCCTTACACAAAAATTATTTCATCACAATTTAAAAAGGAAAATACTCAAAATACCATGCTTGAAGCCTTACCTTGGACCATACTCACCATACCTTGAACCATGCTCCTCCATGCCTCCAAGAACAAGTCTCTCACCTCATGTTCCATGAGGGAACCTCACGGCCAGCCCTCCCCCTTCATGAGCCTTCATTGTTTTGTTTCTCTATAAATACACATGTTTAGAAACTTGGAAGAACCTTTAGATCATTTTCTAAGTTCAAGTCTTAAGCATTCTTGCAAGTTCTTTCTTTTCTCTCAAAGTTCCAAGAGCTTTCCTTCATCTCCATCTTCTTCATCTTCCTCTTTGAATCACCACCTCACAACCTCAAACTACCTCACCACCACCTTGGATAATCATCTAAACACCTAAGCCTCCACCCTCAAACACAAGCTCATCCAAAACACATCTCGTTTCCTTTTCTCTCTATTCAGCCGAATTATCATCATCTCCTAGAGAAGATTTTTGTCTTCTCATTTGCAAGCAAAGATCAATTTTTCTTTCTTCCTTTAAGATTTCATTGGTATGGAGTTGTTCTAAAATCTTCCTTTTTCTTAAAAAAGCTTTGTTCTTGAAAGAAAGTGTTGTTTTCATGAGTTTTTATTGTCTTCCTTTTTTGGTTCTCTCTTGGATCCTTTCTTTTTATTTTCGGCCTCAAGGCTTTGTTTCATCCTCATGATAGCTTGATGCTGAGTGTCTCTAGATGATGATCTTGTGTTCATTGCAATGAGACCTCTAAAGCTTGAGTTTTCTTTCTTCCTTCAAGTTTTACTTATGTTACTTAGCTCACTAATGATTTCAACTTAAGAAAATAATTATATGGATTTTCATAAGCCCAAGGCCTACCCTTGTCAACCTTAAAGTTGGTTGGTACATTCTAGAGTTTCACTCTAGATAGGGGTATTGGGTACATAATAAAGAATATGGTGTATTTTCTCTTTTTTTGTAGCTTCGGTTTCTTTTCTTTCCCTTCATTTGAAGTTTTGTTTTTGAATCTATTTCTTTAAGCTTGATGATGATGTTCAAAGAACCATGAGGTTCCTTGAAAACCTTGGTACTTAGAACTCTAGAGCTTGCTTTATCTTGATGAGATTGTGATTGGGATTGTGATTTTGATCCTTTTAAAGTCTTGTATGAGCTTTAATGACATATGATAATGAACTAGCATTCATATTTAAATGTATACCTTGCATAGCATATTTATTTCCTATGTCATCACTAAACTATCAAGAATAAATAAATGAACTTGCATTATCATGTTTAAATTCAAGCTTTGCATTTCATGTTTACTTTTCAAGTCATACCTAATTCAAGTCATCACCTAATTTCAAGCTTTGCATTTTTCAAGAATAAAAATGAGTTGCATCTCATATTTATTTTAAGCCCTCATTTATATTTTTCTAATAAGGATAAAATGAAGTGCATAGCATGTTTATATTCTTGTCATCACTTAAATATATTAGAGCTCAAAGATTTGTCCCTTGTTATCTCAAGTAAAGATTGGAAATGGAAGAGTTTTGATGAATCTAAAATTCGGCCATGTGATGATGATGAGCTTGGTGTGAGTTTCATCTATCACAAGTGCCAAAACCTATGTTTTATAATTTTCTTAAGCTTAGATGATCTCAAGGAATATCTTAAGCAGGATTTTATGATTTTAATCCCTCTTGAGATTGTTTTGAAATAGCTACTCCCCATTGGTTTTATGATGATTTTAATGAAATAAATTGTTTTCTATTGAGTTTTAGAAGTCCTAAAAAGGTTTCAAGAGAAATTAGCAAGTCTATGTGTGTTAGAAATGAAATTCTATGCATTATATGATGTTGTGGGTCACGGTTTTGTTTTAATGGTTTGCTCACTGTATGATGATGATTTTATGATATTAGAATGTGTATATTCATGTATAATTGATGATAGAATTAGTTTGAGGAAGTTAAGACAAGTTAATAGTTAGAAAAGAATTTAAATGAGATTTCTAGAACCCTTAGAAATGAGAATCTAGGATTCTGTTTCAGCATGGGTAAAATTAGTAATAATGGTTTATAATTAGTATAAATGTGTAGGAATCACTCATAATTGATTTAGGAATCGATCTTAGTGCTTTAGTAGAAAACCGAACTTAGAAAGGGTCAAAGTTGTGACTCCTAAGTACTCGTAATTGTAAAAAACATGGATTTTGAACAAATGAGGTTTAGAATAAGTATGATCATGATAATTAGTGAGAATAATGAGTTGTGAACCTATAGGTGCATGAGAGATTAAGATTAGATGACTAGAGAACTTAGATTTCAAGTTTAAGACCTTAAGAGTCAAAGCATAAGACACTGGAGGTTCTTTGATGCTATGAGCTTACTTTACTAATTCAAGTATGATGTGATGATGCATGTGCTATGATTGTGATTATGTGAATTTAATTTTATCATGATTAGAGAAATTGAATATGAAAGTATATGCATCATAAGTTTTGTGGCATAAAGGAAATTTGAAAGGAATTCAGTATACAACTATTACGCTGCCGAATTTCTGTCAAATTAAGGAGATAAGTTTGAAAACCATATGAGATAAAACCCTGGGTGACACTGGTTCGGCCAAGCACCCCTAGGAGATAAGTTTTAATGTGACAAAGCATTGAGACATACCTCTCCCGCTCTGGTGGGGAGGAGGCAAATTCGTGAGGCTATGAATGGATGCAGCCTACCAAAGTGGACAATTCACTGTGCACTAGATGCCAGTAGAGCATTTCAAAGAAGGACATATTCCTATGGACTTCCTAAATTAAAGGTTATGATAGGTGATCCTTAAGCCCCCTAACCCATACTCTAGAAGTCGGGAATTTTATGTTTACGCTTATCATAGGATAAGTAAGAACTAGTGATGACTAGTTAAGGTATGAGCTCATAACTTAGATGATGATTTTTGGTGGCCCAATGATGCTAGAATATGAGATTCTTAAGTCACAAAGTTGAGAAAAGAGAAGAGTTCTACTTGAAAAGTTTACATACCACTTTATGCCACTTATATGTTTCTTGATGTTATGTTTTAAATGAATTGCTTGCATAATGTATTGTCATGCATCCATGCTTTGATATGTTGCATTCATAACATTAAGATTCATTTTAAAAGGAACGAACCTTGGATAATTATGTTTAGAAATCTATTAATGAACTTTATATGCATGATCACCTTTTTATAATAAACCCAAGGTTCCTAAGGATGTTGACGATGTAACCTTAGATAGGAGGTTCCCTACTGAGATTCTTTAGTAAGATTCTCACTCCCTTTTTCTTTCTCTCTATCCCTCCTATCACATCTTCAGATCATGGCGATGTTTGTGGTATTCATCGACACTCCTACGTGGGAGGTGTACTTTGATCCGGAGCACGAATCATATCATTTTGACACACCCAGTACATAGCTACCGCTTCTCCTCGATGTCTCCCTATGACAATGATATAGTTTTCGAGCGTGCCCGGACGCGTAACAAGGGGATTCTTCAGACTTACACTGTTGGATCGGCCATCCGCGATTATCCGGACTACGTGCCTCGCTCTCAGCATTCGGAGGATGACCCCTTGGAGGATTCACTGACTCATATGTACAGCGAGAGCTCTGCCCCCACCCCTCGGTTCGTAAGAGAGGGGAGTGAGGAGACGGTTATGCAGTCGAGGCTGGCGAGGAGAGCCGAGATACGCCCTCACCGTGGAGGACATGTTCAGCTGCAGCGCGTGCCCACTCCTGCCATGATTCATGAATAGATCGGTGTAACACCCTAACTTTTAACCCAATACTCTAGAACATATTAGGCTAATCATTAGGTTATTACTTCTTAGTCTCATCATTTTATTAAAATACTTAGCGGAAATTACGGGTAAATTTTTCTTTTTGAAAACATAAAGCAAAGTGAGAGCCGCGGGCTTAGCAAATTGAATAACAGTAGGAGTCTCATAGAGTAAAGCATATAGTCAAGAACAATGTCAAGGTAAACAAAGAAACATTTCATTAATAATAATGGAGTTGAGGTACATAGCTAGTCATACCCTAAGAACGGGCAGAGCTTGTAATACAACAGAAATAAAATACAAGGGAACATAAAGTACATGGTCCAATATGAAGGTAAAAACCCTAAACGCTACCCTTCTACTAGGCTACGAGTACAAACTACAACCTTTCCCAAAAGGTGCTATTCAAGGGAAGATCTTCATAAAAGCTCAGGTACTCGCAACGCTCTCCATCGGAGTCTAGTGACGACGGGGATCCTCGGGGGATGGAGGCAGGTAACCAGGGAACTGCTCTATCTCTTCCTGAGTGGGCCAATGGAGTGTAAAGGGAGCTCGTAGCGGCTGAATGTGAGCTCCTTGACGCAGGCACATCTCAGCTCTGCTCGCCAAGCGTGGCTGCCTCACGGTCTCCTCACTCCTCTTGCGTCGGAACTGGGGAAATGGGGCGGAGCCCTCCTAAGGGACATGTGTCGGCGAATCCTCGGATGGATCAATCTCGGACCTCCTCGAGCGAGGCACGTACTCCTGGTGGTCGCGGACAACTGAGGCAGAGGTACGGGCATGGCGTCGCTGCTCATCACGCGGGCGAGTGCGCTCGAAAATCATGTCATCACCACCAAAAGGTGCAGTAGGGGTGAACTGGTAGCTCGAAACCGGGTAAGTGAAAGGTCGTCCCATGTACACAAAAATGCTGACGGAACAATGACCCTCAAAATGATACGAACGGTGGTCTGGGTCATAGTGCACCTCCCAAACTGGCGTGTCAATGAAAAGCACGAACGTCGCCATCGCTCTCTGAAGATGTGACGGAAGAAGGAAGAGAGAAGAGTGAGAAATCTTGCTAAAGAAATCTCAGTAGGAGTCTCCTATCCTAGGGTTGCATTGTACACATCCTCAGGAACCTTGGGTTTATTTATAAAATAATGAGCATACATATAAGATTCATTATTAGGATTTATAAAACCAACTTATCCAAGGTTCATTCCTTTTAGCATGCTTCTTAATGTTATGAATGCATCATAATAAGTATGGATGCATGGCAATACTCAAGCATATAAGTCAATAGGTCATAGCATTAAGAAATCATACAAGTGGCATAAAAGACCGTAAATCTTTCAAGTGAATCTTTCCTCAACTTGTGACATTAATCATGGTGCTTTAGCATAATATGGCCACCCTAAAATATAACTAGGCTATGAGCTCATACCTCAGCTAGTCGTCACTAGCTCTTGCTTATTATCTGAATAAGCGAAACATAAATCACGATATAATCCCGACTACGCAAGTACGGGTAGGGGGCAGGGATCACCTCTCTTTAGGATATACCCTCTTTGAAACGCTTTGCTAGCCACGCATGGCCTCGCAATTTGTTCGTTTTGGTAGGCTGCATCTACTCATACCCTCACGAATTTGTCTCCTCCCGGGGGTACTTAGTCGAACCGGCACCTCCTCAGGGGAAGCGCGTCTCAGTGCCTTGTCACATAAAAAAAATCTCCTGGAGGTGCTCGGCCGAACCGGTGTCATCCAGGGTTTTAAACTCATATAATTCTTTCAAAAACATTCTCAAGTCTCTTTTTGATTTGATGGAAATTCGGCAGCATAACAGTTGTATACCGGATTTCCTTCAAATTCTCTTTATGCCACAAGCTTACACACATACATATTTCTCATTTAAACCTCATGCTATGAAAAGCTCATAACTCAAACAATCAATTTTTCATGCATCACAAACATCTCAACTCATCATTGCATCATATGAACACCATAGCATTAACAACTTTTTAATGTCTTATGCATCGACCCTTAAGGTCCTTAACTCACATCCTAAGTTATAAATCATCACACTTAGACTCTCGGGTACCTATAAGGTTATAACTAAGTATTCCTCGCTTCACACTATGATCAAGAACATCTCTAAACCTCAAGAATGCATAAATCATAATCCTACCTTTACGGGTACCTAGGAGTCACAACAATGACCCTTTCTAAGTCCAGTTTGCTCCTAAGGCATCAAGATCAAGTCCTAAACCATTTATGAGTCATCCCTACACATTTAAACTAATTTAAATCCATGATTAGCATTACTAAACCTTGCTGGACAGAATCCAGAAAATGCTATCATTAAGGGATCTAGAACTCTCAAATTAATTCTTTTCTAGTTACTAACTTCTCTTATCTTTCACATATGAGCCTTAAAATTAATTATACTCAAACATAAGCATATTATCACCATTAAAACAGCTCATATAGTGGCAAAACATAGCAAGGCAGAACCGAAACAAACATCTCCATTTAAAGGCATCAAACACATTTTCTAAGTCATATAAAATACTAGTTTCTCTTGAAACCTTTGTAAAACTTTCAAAACTCATTTATAAACACTTTTAAGATCTAAAATCATAAGAATATTCAAGAGGGTAGTGACCGATTCATCTTTGTTTCAAGAGGTCCTAAATTCATAGAATTTAGTTCTACATATTTCTTATACTCATATAAGCTTAGGAAAATTGTAAGACATAATTTTCAATACTTGGAAACCTTAAAACCTCTTAGGGCTGAAATATGAGCCAAAGGAAATAAATATTTTTAGACTTTTGTTTGAGACAACAATGGGCAAGTCTTTGAGCCCTAGTGTAATGCCCCGATTTTCTGTTAGAGTGAAAATGACCAAAATGCCCCTGAGGTCATTTTCGGCCCAGAATTCGAGGAAAGCTGGTTCGGCAGTACTCGAAGGGAAAACTCAATGTTGGAAGGGGATTAGATGGCTTGTGTACCTCCTCGGGATCAAAATTTTCGTTTTTCGAGTTTTCGGGTCAAAATGACCAAAACGCCCCTGCGGTGTTTTACCTGTTTGCAAGTGCCGGATGAACCCAAAACTTCTCCAGATTATTTTAAAAGGCATTTTTATGTAGACTATGACTTTAGTTTTGCTCCTGGAGGTCCCGGACGAAATTAGTGTAAAATTACAGTTTTGCCCATAGTTTCGTGTTTTACGCTTAATCGCGTGATTAAGCAAACCTAAGCAATATTAGGCTCTAATCGAAGGTTAATTAATTTCCTTAATTAATCTTGAGTCAAAATAATTTATTAAAGTTGATTAGAACCTAAAAGTGCTTAATTACAACTTAAAATCATATTTTAATTTCAAGATTTCTAGTCATGGAATCTTGAATAGTATTTTCTCTCTCCAATTCCTTAAATCATGGAATTGTGTTACACATTGTTTATTCATAAATGAGTTTAAAATTCTTTAATGAAGTATGAGCACTCCTAATCTTGTCATAAAATCCTTAAATCACATTCTTAGTTACCTAAACTTAAGCTTAATTATTCCTAACCTTGCACATAAGCTAATATACACTCAAATCTATCATTAACACACAATTGGATGATCAAAACCTCTCTCCCCCCATGCTGCCAAGTCTGGCCGAAGCACTCCTCCCTCCATATGCATCACATGTTCAATTTTTCAACACTCCAAGGCCATACCTCAAGTCACATACACTATTCCTTGTCATAACTTTCAATCAAGCTTGATTTTCCAAGCAAATAACTAATTAAAATAGCCCATTTTCTCCATTTATTTGTGGCTGGAAAAGTTCTAGCCTTGCATTGTTTCTAGAAGCCTAATTTCATCAAAAATTGATAGGAAATTAACTCACATCAAGCCATACTTTGTAGCATAGCTTCCATACTTCAAACCATGCTTCTATGACACAATCAAAGAGATATTTTCCTCTCCCTTTTCCCCTCAATGCTACGGCCAAAGGCCTCCCTTGGTGAGCCTCATTGTTTTGTTTTTCTATAAATAGGATGCTTGTGATAGCTTAGTTGCACTTTGAAGCATTTGCTAAGTTTAGAATTTTAGAGTTGTCTTGCTAGTTCTTTCTTTTTCTCTCAAGTTTCAAGAGAGTTCTTCCTTTCTTTTCATCTTCATCTTCATCCTCTCTTCATCTCTTCATCATCTCTCAACCTTGAAACACCACCCCATAGCCTTGAACCATCATCAAACCTCTCAAACATCACACCTCAAACACAACCTCACTTGAAACACAACTCCAACCTTCTTGCTTCCTCTTGGCCGAAACCATCAAGCCCCAAGGAGGAGCTCATCATCTTGTTTTTCTTTTCAAAAGTTCAAGCTTTGTGTCTTCACTCTAGGTAGGGAGTTTCTTTTCAAACTTTGTTTTACTCAAAAGATGTGTTTCCTCTAGTTTTCTCTTGGTTTCTTTTTGAGCTTTCCTTTATATTCCTTTTCTTTTTCCATTTCGGCCTCTTGGCCTTTTCTTCTCAAACATGATAGCTTGATGATGAGAGTTTCTAGATGATGACCTTGTGTTCATCTCAAAGAAACCTCTAAAGCTTGAGTTTTCCTTTCCTTATGATTTCATCTATACGATATCTAGCTCACATGGTTTTTCAACTTAAGAAAATTAATCTAAGGATTTCTAAAAGCCCAAGCCTACCCTTGTCAACCTTAAAGTTGGCCGGCATGTTCTAGAGATTTTTCTCTAGATAGGGGTTTTGGGTATTTAATAAAGAACTTGAATTAGTTTCACTTTCTTTTTCTTTGTAAAGACTTTCAGTTTTGGTATTTTGATCTTTGAGATATTGTATTGGGTTGTTATCTTGTTAAAGTCTTGAATGAGCTCTAGTTAACCATAAAATGAACCTTGCATCATGTTTACTTTTATGCAATGCACATCATGTCTACTTTTCTTGCTATCACTAAGTATCAAGATAATAAGTGAACCTTGCATTATCATGTTTATATTTCAAGCTATGCATTATCATGTTTATATTTCAAGTTCTCACTTAATACCAAGATAATAATGAGTTGCATTCATATTTATTTTGTGCTATCACTTTACTTTCTAATGGAACCTAAAATAAGTGCATGAGCATGTTTACTTTTATGTCATCACTTAAATGATCCTAGAGCTCAAAGACTTGCCCATTGTTGTCTCAAACATAGGTCTAAAAATATTTATTTCTTTTGGTTCATAATTCGGCCCTAAGGGGTGTTGATGTTTCTAAGCATTGAAGACCATGTTTTATAATTTTTCCAAGCTTTTATGAGTTCAAGAAATGCATAGAACTAAGTTTTAAGAATTTAGGACCTCTTGAGACAAAGATGAATTGGTCACTGCCCTCTTAATTATTCTTATGATTTTAGATGTTAAAATTGTTTATAAATGAGTTTTGAAAGTTTAAAAAGGTTCCAAGAGAAACTAGTATTTTATGTGCTCTAAAAATTGTGTTTTATGCCTTTATGGAGAGTTTTGTTTCGGTTTTGCCTTGCTAATTAATTTCCACTGTATATGCTATTTTAATGATGATAATATGCTTATGTTTGAGTAAAAATAATGTCAAGACTCATATGTGAAAGATAGGAGAAGTTAGAAACTAGAAAAGAATTAACTTGAGAGTTCAAGATCCTTTAATGTTTGAATTTTCTGGACTCTGTCCAGCAAGGTTTAGTAATGCTAATCATGGATTTAAATTAGTTTAAATGTGTAGGAATGACTCATAATTGGTTTTGGACTTGATCTTGAAGCCTTAGGAACAAACCGGACTTAGAAAGGGTCACTGATGTGACTCCTAGGTACCCGTAAAGTTAGGATTATAAATTCTGCATCCTTGAGGTTTAGAGATGTTCTTGATCATAGTGTGAGGTGAGAAATACTTAGTTATAACCTCATAGGTACCCAAGGGATTAGGTTTGATGATTAATAACTTAGAACGTGAGCTAAGGACCTTAAGGGTCAAGGCATAAGACATTAAAACATCTTGAGCTTTTATGATGCTTAATTTATGATATATGATGCATGAGTTTTGTCTATGATAAGTTGATATGTGCTATAACGAAGTTTTACATGATGATATGCTATACCCCATAAGAAATGTTTGTGTATGTCCTATATGTTTTCATGGCATAAGCAAATTTGAGGAAATTCGGTCTGATCATCATCTTTGCCGAATTTCCATCAAATTTGAGGAACTTAGAAAAAGGTCTTTTTGAAAATCATGAGAACTTAAATGTGACACAACACTAAGACGCCTTCTTGGGTGACACCGGTTTAGCCGAGCACCCCCAAGAAAACAAATCCGTGAGGGTATTGACATAGAGCTTGCCAAAGCGGACAATACTACGATGCACTAGTTGCTAGTAGAGCGTTTCAAAGAGGAAATGACCCTAAGAGGTGATCCTTAATTTGCCCCCTAGCCCGTACTTTAAGTCGGGATTATGTTACGCTTATCATAGGATAAGTAAGAGCTAGTGATGACTAGTTAAGGTATGAGCTCATAACCTAGAGATGTTTTAGGGTGGCCCCATGAGATGAAAGTTAAAGTTTAAAATGTCACATGTGCTATACCTATCATCTTATGCCAATTTTATAATGTTTCTTAGTTATTCTATTGATTGGCTTACCTTTATGATGCATTCATGTCATTAGTATGTTCCATGCTTAGTCATAAGACGCATTGTAAAATATAATGGACATTGGATAATTAATACTTTAGAAAATTAAAAGAAGCTTACATGTATGCACACTTTTTAGAAATAAAACCCAAGGTTCCTAAGGATGTGATGATGTCACTTAGTTAGGGATTGCCCTATTGAGAATTATTTTAGAAGATTCTCATTCCCTCTCTCTTTTCTTCCTGCACATCTTCAGATGGCGACTTTCGTACTCTTCATTGACACCCCGACGTGGGAGCTGCACCATGACCCAGCACTCGGGTCATATCATTTTGAGGGTCGCTGCACTGTCAGAGTATTTATGTTTATGGGACGACCCTTCGTGCACCCAGTACGGAGCTACCGCTTCACCCCGACTGCTCCCTATCATCATAACACGATTTTTGAGCGAGCCAGACCACGCGATGAGCAGATCCTCCGCATGCAGCCGGAGGCGCCAGCAGACTGCGACTACCAGATCGTGCCTCGGACTCAGTACTCGGAGACGGATCCATCAGAGGACCTGCCCTCGCACATGTACAGTTGGAGCTCCAGCCCTGCTCCCCCACCGGTGAGAGCCGGGAGTGAGGAGACAGTGGTTCAGCCGAGGTTGGCTCGTCAGCCATCCATGCGCCCTCGCCACGGTGGACATGCTCCGATGATCCGCACAACCACTCCCGCCGAGATCCGTCAGTGGATCGATTCAACCCCTCAGTACTCGGACCAGCAGGAGTAGGTGCATAGGATGGGTAGTAGCTAGTGCACACACGCCACATAGTTGAGGACAAACCTTCTTTTGTATATGAGGTTGTCTACTCTAGGTGCACATGGGTATGGGTGTTGCTTTCATGGATTCCTTGTACTTGCTTTTATGATTTCCTTGTATTTGCATTTCAGTTGTATTTCGTTTTCCTTTGTACCGAATAGTCCTGCCTTTTGGTAGGCACACTATCTATATATAATCAGTTGATGTGTCCATGTTATTTACGTGTTTTACTATGATTTGTTATTTATGCATTTTATTATGGTTTGCTCATATGACTTGTATGAATTTCCGTTCGAAGAATCATGCGTGGCTCTCACTTTGGTTTTAATTCTAAAAAGAAAAATTTTACCCATATTTCCGCTAAGTATTTTCAGGTAAAGAATGAGACCAAGAGGTAATATTATAAAGATTAACCTAAATACATACTAGTAGTATTAGGTTAAGATTTAGGGTGTTACATTATGGTATCAGAGCAGTTCGATTCCATGGAGCCTGAGGATTGGACTGATTATGCTTTATAAGAATGATGCGATAGTTATGTCATGTATAGTGCTTGATAGAGATAAGCTGTAGGACTAGAAATGCATGACTTCTGTTGCTTGCAAGTGCCATGGTAACTAGCTCATTTTGCATGGATGTTGAGCCTGATCAACTTGATGTTCATTGTTTCATGTGTTTAGGAACCAATGGCACCGCAACGACGGCCTGGGACTACGCCCGATGCTGGCCAAGACAATGCAACTGCTGCTGCTGTCCATCGCATGGCGCAAGCCATGGAACGAATGTTCGACCAGATGGATCAACAAGCGAATGTTGTTCCTGTTCCCCCTCTTCCCCCTGCTACTGAGACGGTGGAACAAGCCCGCTTTGGCGAGTTCCGCAAGGCGAACCCGCCAGTATTCCGAGGGGTAATGGACCCCGACAAAGCTGATGAGTGGATTTAGGACATGGAGAAGATCTATTCTATGGTTGCCTGCTCGGAGGAGCAGAAGGTCACCTTTGCTGCTTTCATGATGAAGTCGGATGCTGAATTCTGGTGGAACGGCACGAAGCGTCTGCTAGAGGCTTCTGGAACTCCCATTGACTGGGAGCTGTTCAAGACTTACTTCTACGAGAAGTACTTCCCGGAGTCCATGAGGAATGCAAAGGATATCGAGTTCATGCAGTTGACCCAGGGAGAGTCTACTGTTGCCCAGTACACCGCAAAGTTCGAAGAGCTGATTAAGTTCTCTCGAGTGTTTCAAGGAAACCCCGATAAGGTTTGGAAATGCGTCAAGTGTGAGGCCAGTTTGAAGGCGGAGATGAACAACGCCATAGCCCACATGGAAATCAGAGACTTCCCAACTCTGGTCAACAAGTGCCGGATCCTTGAGGAAGGACAGAAAAAGATGCAAGCCACGAGGGCGGAACGAGCTAAGGGACTTGGTCCTCAAGCCCCAAGGTTCAAACCGCAGTATCCGTTAAGAAATCACTACAATCCCTACCAGACCAACCAGTTCTGACCACAACAACAACAACCACCAAGAGCCCCTGTACACCAACAATCCAAGCAACACCAAAGGCCGCTATTTCAACATCAAGGCCCGAGGAACTTCAACAACAATCAACCCCGTGGATCGGGTGGACCCCAGAACCACAATGGAGGACCAAGTGGGGCCAAGAACAAGGCACCACAACCTCTGCTGCTTACCCTGGAGCAGCATCTGCTGATGTCTGTCCCCAATGTGGGAAGAATCATGGGAATCGCCCATGTTTAGCCTGTTAGAACGTGTGCTTCAAGTGTGGCAAGCCCGGCCATTTTGCAAAGGACTGCGCCAGCCAAGGGACACTGAACCAGAACCCCCGACCATAACACCAAGGAAGAATCTTTACCCTTAATGCGGAAGACGCCAAGAAGTCCAATGATCTCATTGAAGGTATGTGCAAAGTAAACGGTAAACCCCTAACTGTACTATATGACTCTGGTGCTACTCATTCTTTTATTTCACTTGCTAGTGTCGAGTACTTAAATCTAAAAGTCTCTAAACTTCCCTTTGATCTTATTGTTTCTACTCCTACAAATCGCCCTGTTAACACTTGCCGTTGTTGTTTAAACTGTCATCTTGTTGTAGAAAATAGGTCTTTTATCATAGATTTAATTTGTTTACCCTTGAAAGACATAGGCATTATCTTAGGCATGAATTGGCTTCACGCCAACCGTGTGTTGTTAGATTGTGGAACCCAAACCGTAGTTTTCCCTTCTCCTCCCGAACACGTCACTCAACCCATTAGGCTGTACCTAAATTCCATAGAGGTCTTCTGTAGTGGGGAGAAAGCTAAGGGATATGTTCTCCTAGCCGCCTGCGATGTAGACTTTAAGTAGAACCTAGGTGAGATACCTGTGGTGAGAGACTATCCCGAGGTATTTCCGGAAGAAATAACCGAGTTCCCTCCCGAGAGAGAAGTAGAATTCTCCATATAGTTAGTTCCTGGAACAGGACCAATCTCTATAGCCCCGTATAGGATGTCACCTTTGGAACTAGCAGAACTAAAAACTCAGTTGGAAGAGCTGTTGGAGAAAAGTTTTATAAGGCCGAGTGCTTCACCTTGGGGCGCTCCGGTCTTATTTGTGAAAAAGAAAGACGGAAGTATGAGAATGTATATAGACTATAGGCAGTTAAACTAAGTGACCATAAAGAATAGGTACCCGTTACCTAGGATTGATGATCTTATGGACCAGTTGAAAGAAACAGTAGTGTTTTCTAAGATTGATTTAAGGTCTGGTTACCATCAGATTAGGGTTAGAGACTCGGACATTCCTAAAACCGCCTTTCGAACTCGGTATGGACACTTTGAGTTCAATGTGATGTCGTTTGGTTTGACGAATGCTCCCTTGATTTTTATGGATTACATGAATAGGATCTTTAGACCCTATTTAGATCAGTTCGTGGTTGTGTTCATAGATGATATTCTCATCTATTCGAAAACCCACGAGGAGCATGAGTGTCATTTGAGGCTGGTTTTAGAGGTATTAAAAGAGAAGAAGTTATATGCTAAGTTGTCTAAGTGTGAATTTTGGTTAGAGGAGGTAAAATTCTTAGGACATGTTGTGTCAAAAGGTGGCATAGCTGTCGACCCAAGTAAGATAGAAGCTGTGATGAATTGGGATAGACCAACCTCTGTGACTGAGATTAGAAGCTTTTTAGGTTTAGCTGGATATTACCATAGGTTTATCAAAGGATTTTCCCAGTTAGCCCTACCCTTAACCAAGCTCACTAGGAAGAATGCCCCGTTTGAGTGGAGCCCCGAATGTGAAAAGAGTTTCCTAGAGCTTAAGGAAAAGCTCACCTCAACCCCGGTTTTAGTTTTACCTGACCCCAATGTACCCTTCGAGGTATATTGTCATGCTTCTGGCAAGGGTTTAGGTTGTGTGTTGATGCAGAACAGGCAAGTGGTAGCCTATGCGTCCAGACAACTCAAACCTCACGAGGTAACCTACCCCACCCATGACCTAGAATTAGCAGCCATTGTGTTCGCTCTAAAGATGTGGAGACACCATTTGTATGGTGTAAGGTTTGAAGTTTTCTCCGATCATAAGAGTCTCAAGCAACTCTTTCATCAAAAGGAGTTGAATATGAGGCAAAGAAGATGGATGGAATTCCTCAAGGACTACGATTTTGGCTTAAGTTACCACCCCGGTAAGGCTAATGTAGTCGCCGATGCCTTGAGTCAAAAGACGTTACGTTTATCTTGTATGATGGTTAACGAAGTTGGGTTAATAGAGCAGTTTAGGGATATGAATCTGGGGATGTCAATAATGGAGAATGGCATCATGATGAGTCATCTCGCGGCGACCAGTGGGTTTTGTAACACCCTAATTTTTAACCCAACTTTCTAGAACACATTAGGTTAAACATTAGGCTATTACTTCATAGTCTCATTCTTTCATTAAAATACTTAGCGAAAATTACGGGAAAATTTTTCTTTTTGAAAACATAAAACAAAGTGAGAGCCGCGAGCTTAACTAATCGAATGACAGAAACGTAAAGCACGCGTAACGATCATAAACAACCTTGCAAAATAAATCATACATCAGAAGAACATAGATCATGAAGATGACAGAAACATTTAATTAATAATAAAGTAGCTAAAGTACATAACTATTCATACCCTTATAAAAATGGGCAGAGCTTGGAATACAACGGAAAAAGGAAATACAACAGATAGCAAAGTACATGGTACAACGTAAGGATAAAAACCCAAAATACTATCCTTCTACTATGCTACGAGCACTGAACTACATCCCCTCCCAAAAGGTACGGCTGAAGGAAAGATCCCTGTGAAGCTCGTGTACTCAAAAGCTCTCCAATGGAGTCTAGTGGCGATGGGAATCCACGGGTGATGGAGGCAGGTAGCCGGGGAAACGCTCTAACTCCTCCTGAGTGGCTCAATGCAACGTGAAAGGCACACGAGCTGGCTGAACGTGGGCTCCTTGCTAGGTGCGGCTGCACCACAGTCTCCTCACTCCCCATATGTCGGGATCGGGGAAAGGGGTTGAACCCTCCGAAGGAACATGCGTCGGCCAATCCTCGGATGGGTCAGTCTCGGATCTCCTCGAACGAGGTACATACTCCGGGAAATCTCGAACGGCGGAGGCAGAGGTACGGGCATGTCGCCACTGCTCCTCACGCGGGCGGGTGCGCTCGAAGATCATGTCGTCACTACCAAAAGGCGTAGTAGGAGAACTGGTAGCTCGAAATTGGATAAGCGAAAGGTCGTCCCATCGACCAAAGTGATATGAACGGTGGTCCGGGTCGAAGTGTACCTCCCATACTGGCATGTCAATGAAAAGCACAAACGTCGCCATCGCTCTTTGAAGATGTGACGGAAGGAAAGAAAGAGAGGAGTGAGAAATCTTGCTAAAGAAATCTCAGTAGGAGTCTCCTATCCTAGGGTTACATCATACACATCCTCAGGAACCTTGAGCTTATTTATAAAATAATGATCATGCATATAAGGTTTAATTAAGGTTTTCCAAAACTAATTATCCAAGGTCCATTCCTTTTAGCATGCATATTGATGTTATGAATGCAACATGTTATATCATGGATGCATGGCAATACTTGAGCATATAAGACAACATCAAAGCACATAAACATAAATCATGTGGCATGAGGGCATATAACTTTGAAGTGAATCATTCCTCAACTTCGTGACGTCAATCATGGTACTTTAGCATATAGGCCACCCTAAAAATAATAACTAGGTTATGAGCTCATACCTCAGCTAGTCGTCACTAGCTCTTGCTTATTATCTTGAATAAGCGAAACATAAATAATAATCCCGACTGGCAAGTATGGGTAGGGGGCAGGGATCACCTCTCTTTAGGATATACCCTTTTTGAAACGCTTTGCTAGCCACACATGGCCTCGCAATTTGTCCGCTTTGGTAGGCTGCATCTACTCATACCCTCAAGGATTTGTCTCCTCCTGGGGGTACTCGGCCGAACCGGCACCTCCTCGGGGGAAGCGCGTCTTAGTGCTTTGTCACATAAAAATCTCCTGGGGGTGCTCGGCCAAACCGGTGTCACCCAGGGTTTTCAACTCATATGGTACTCGTAAATCATTTCTTTCAACCCTTTAAGGTTTGACGGAAATTCGGCAGCATAACAGCTGTTAAACCGAATTTCCTTCAAACTGCCACAAGCTAATCCACACATCATGTTCTCATGAAATCTCATGCTATGATAAACTTTAACATTTCATCAATCATTTTCTCATGCATCAAGCACATCTCATCATATCATTGCATCAAACAACACATCATAACATTAACAACTTTTTAGTGTCTTATGCACTGACCCTTAAAGTCCCTAACTCACATTCTAAGTTATAAATCATCAAACCTAATCTCTCGGGAACTTATAAGGTCTTAACTAAGTATTTCTCACCTAACACTATGATCAAGAACATCTCTAAACCTCAAGAGTGCAAAATTCATATTCCTAACTTTACGGGTACCTAGGAGTCACAACAATGACCCTTTCTAAGTCTGGTTTGCTCCTAAGGCATCAAGATCAAGTCCTAAACCATTTATGAGTCATTCCTACACATTTAAACTAATTTAAATCCATGATTAGCATTACTAAACCTTGCTGGAAAGAATCCAGAAAATTCAAACATTAAAGAATCTAGAACTCTCAAATTAATTCTTTTCTAGTTTCTAACTTCTCTTATCTTTCACATATGAGTCTTAACATTAATTATACTTAAACATAAGCATATTATCATCATTAACACAGCTCATACAGTGGCTAAACATGGCAAGGCAGAACCGAAGCAAACATCTCCATTTAAAGGCATCAAACACAATTTCTAAAGCACATAAAATACTAGTTTCTCTTGGAACCTTTTTAAAACTTTCAAAACTCATTTATAAGTATTTTTAACATCTAAAATCATCAAAATATTTATGAGGGCAGTAGCTAGATCAAACTTGTCTCAAGAGGTCCTAAATTCATAAAACTTAGTTCTATGCATTCCTTAAACTCATAAAAGCTTGGAAAAATTATAAAACATAGTTTTCAATACTTAGAAACACCAAGACCCCTTAGGGCCGAAATATGAACCAAAGGAAATAAATATTTTTAGACCTTTGTTTGAGACAACAATGGGCAAGTCTTTGAGCTCTAGGTTCATTTAGGTGATGACATAAAAATAAACACGCTCATGCACTTATTTTAGGTTCCATTAGAAAGTAAAGTGATAGCACAAAGTAAATATAAATGCAACTCATTATTATCTTGGTATTAAGTGAGAACTTGAAATATAAACATGATAATGCATAGCTTGAAATATAAACATGATAATGCAAGGTTCACTTATTATCTTGATATTTAGTGATAGCAAGGAGGTAAACATGATATGCAAAACATAAAGTAAACATGATGCAAGGTTCATTTTATGGTTGACTAGAGCTCATTCAAGACTTTAACAAGATAACAACCCAATACAATATCTCAAAGATCAAAATACCAAAACCGAAAGTCTTACAAAAGAAAAAGAAAGTGAAACTAAGTCAAGTTCTTTATTAAATACCCAAAACCCCTATCTAGGGAAAAATCTCTAGAACGTGCCGGCCAACTTTAAGGTTGACAAGGGTAGGCTTGGGCTTTTAGAAATCCTTAGATTAATTTTCTTAAGTTGAAAAACCATGTGAGCTAGATATCATATAGATAAAGTTATAAGAAAAGGAAAACTCAAGCTTTAGAGGTTTCTTTGAGATGAACACAAGGTCATCATCTAGAAACTCTCATCATCAAGCTATCATGCTCATAATCAAGGCCTCATGGCCGAAATGAAAGGAAAACAAAGAACCAAGGAAAAGTTTCAAAAGAAATCCAAGAGAAAGCTAGAGAAACTCATTTTTCAAGAATAAAGTTTAGAAAAACAATCCTACCTATAGTGAAGACAAAAAGCTTGAACTTTTGAAAAGAAAAACAAGATGATGAGCTCCTCCTTGATGCTTGATGGTTTCGGCCAAGAGGAAGCAAGAAGGCTGGAGTTGTGTTTCAAGTGAGGTTGTGTTTGAGGTGTAGGAATGACTCATAATTGGTTTAGGACTTGATCTTGATACCTTAGGAGCAAACTAAACTTAGAAAGGGTCATTATTGTGACTCCTAGGTACCCGTAAAGTTAGGATTATAAATTCTGCATCCTTGAGGTTTAGAGATGTTTTTTATCATAGTGTGAGGTGAGAAATACTTAGTTATAACCTCATAGGTACCCAAGAGATTACGTTTTGATGATTAATAACTTACAACGTGAGTTAAGGACCTCGAGGCTTAATGCATAAGACATTAAAAAGCCTTGAGTTTTATGATGCTTAATTTATGTAAATATGATATATGATGCATGAGCTTTATCTATGATAAGATTGATATGTGCTATGAAGAAGTTTTATATGATGATATACCTCAAAAGATATGTTTGTATGATCTATATGTTTTCATGGCATAAGCAAATTTGACGAAATTCAGTCTACAGCCGTCCTGCTGCCGAATTTCCATCAAATTTGAGGAACCAAGAAAAAGATCTTTTTGAAAATCATGAGAACTTAAATGTGACACAACACTGAGACGCCTTCTTGGGTGACACCGGTTTAGCCGAGCACCCCCAAGAAAACAAATCCATGAGGGTATTGACATAGAGCTTGCCAAAGCGGACAATGCTACTATGCACTAGTTGCTAGTAGAGCGTTTCAAAGAGGAAATGACCGTAAGAGGTGATCCTTAATTTGCCCCCTAGCCCGTACTCTAAGTCGGGATTATGTATGATACGCTTATCATAGGATAAGTAAGAACTAGTGACGACTAGTTAAGGTATGAGCTCATAACCTAGAGATGTTTTAGGGTGGCCCCATGAGATAAAAGTTAAAGTTTAAAATGTCACATGTGCTATGAAAAACCAAGAAAATTTATACCAATGTTATAATGTTTCTTAGTTATTCCATTGATTGGCTTACCTTTATGATGCATTCATGTCATTAGTGTTTTCCCTGCTTAGTCATAAGACTCATTGTAAAATATGACGGACCTTGGATAATTAATACTTTAGAAAACTAACTTAAAAGAAGTTTACTTGCATGCGCACCATTTTAGAAATAAAACCTAAGGTTCCTGAGGATGTGATGATGTCACTTAGTTAGGGATTACCCTACTGAGAATTCTATTAGAAGATTTTCATTCCCTCTCTCTTTTCTTCCGTCACATCTTTAGTTTTGAACTCTTCATCGACACCCCAACATGGGAGCTACACCATGACCCAGTACTCGGGTCATACCATTTTGAGGGTTGTTGCACTGTTAGAGTATTTATGTTTATGGGACGACCCTTCGCGCACCCAGTATAGAGCTACTGCTTCACCCCGACTGCCCCCTACCATCATAACACGATTTTTGAGCGAGCTAGACCACGCGACGAGCAGATCCTCCGCATGCAGCCCGAGGCATCAGCCGTACGTGACTACCCGAAGTACGTGCCCCGGACTGAGTATTCGGAGACGGATCCATCAGAGGACCCGCCCTCGCACATGTACAGTTGGAGCTTCAGCCCCACTCCCCCACCGATGATAGCTGGGAGTGAGGAGACGGTGGTTCAACCGAGGTTGGCTCGTAGGCCATCCATGCGTCCTCGCCGTGGTGGACACGCTCCGATGATCCGCACGACCACTCCCGCCGAGATCCGCCAGTGGATCAATTCCACCCCTCAGTACTCGGACCAGCAGGAGTAGGTGCATAGGATGGGTAGTAGCTAGTGCACACACGCCACATAGTTAAGGACAAACCTTCTTTTGTATATGAGGTTGTCTACTCTAGGTGCACACGGGTATGGGCGTTGCTTTCGTGGTTTCTGTGTACTTGCTTTTATGATTTCCCTGTATTTTCTTTTCAGTTGTATTTCGTTCTTCTATGTATCGAATAGTGCTGCCTTTTGGTAGGCACATTATCTATATATATATGATCGGTTGATGTATCCATGTTATTTATGTGTTTTATTATGATTTGCTCATATGACTTGTATGAATCCCCATTCAAAGAATTATGCGTGGCTCTCACTTTCGTTTAATTCAAAAAAGAAAAATTTTACCCATATTTCTGCTAAGTATTTTCAAAGTAAAAGATGAAACTAAGAGGTAATATTCTAAGGATTAACCTAAATACATACTAGTAGTATTAGGTTAAGATTTAAGGTGTTACATTATGGTATCAAAGCAGTTCGATTCTCACGGAGCCTGAGGAGTGGACTGACCATGCTTTACAAGCATGATGCGATAGTTATGTCATGTGTAGTGCTTGATAGAGATAAGCTGTAGGACTAGAAATGCATGACTTCTGTTGCTTGCAAGTGCCATGGTAACTAGCTCATTTTGCATGGATATTAAGCCTGATCAACTTGATGTTCACTGTCTCATGTGTTTAGGAACCAATGGCACCGCGATGACAGCCCAGGACTACGCCCAATGCTGATCAAGAGAACGAGACTGTTGCTGCTGTCCATCGCATGGCGCAAGCCATGGAACGGATGTTCGACCAGATGGATCAACAAGCAAATGTTGTTCCTGTTCCCCCTTCTCCCCCTGCTGCTGAGACGGTGGAACAAGCCCGCTTCGGCGAGTTCCACAAGGCAAACCCGCCGGTATTCTGAGGGGTAATGGACCCTGACAAAGCTGATGAGTGGATCAAGGACATGGAGAAGATCTACTCTGTGGTTGCCTGCTCGGAGGAACAGAAGGTCACCTTTGCTGCTTTCATGATGAAGTCAGATGCCGAGTTGTGGTGGAACGGCACAAAGCGCCAGTTGGAAGCTGCTGCAACCCTCATCGACTGGGAGTTGTTCAAGACTTACTTCTACAAGAAGTACTTCCCCGAGTCTGTGAGAAACGCAAAGGACATTGAGTTCATGCAATTGACCCAGGGAGGGTCTACTGTTGCCCAATACACTGCCAAATTCGAGGAGCTGATCAAGTTCTCGCAGGTGTTTCAAGGGAACCCGGATGAGGTTTGGAAATGCGTCAAGTATGAAAGGCAGAGATGAACTACGCCGTGGCCCACATGGAGATCAGAGACTTTCCAACTCTGGTCAACAAGTGCCGGATCCTTGAGGAAGGACAGAGAAAGATGCAAGCCCCGAGGGCGGAATGAGCTAAGGGACTTGGACCTCAAACCCTGAGGTTCAAACCACAGTACCCTTCAAGGAATCACTACAATCCCTACCAGACCAACCAGTTCCGACCACAACAACAACAACCACTAAGAGCTCCTGCACACCAACAATCCAAGCAATACCAAAGGCCGCCGTTTCAACATCAAGGCCCGAGGAACTTCAACAACAATCAACCCCGTGGATCGGGTGGACCCCGGAACCACAATGGAGGACCAAGTGGGGCCAAGAACAAGGCACCACAAACCCCTGCTGCTTACCCCGGAGCAGCATCTGCAGATGTCTGTCCCCAGTGCAGAAAGAGTCACGGGAATCGCCCATGCTTAGCCGGTCAGAACGTGTGCTTCAAGTGTGGCAAGCCTGGCCACTATGCAAAGGACTGCGCCAGCCAAGGGACACCAAACCAGAACCCTCGACCACAACACCGAGGAAGAGTCTTTACCTTTAATGCGAAAGACGCCAAGAAGTCCAATGATCTCATTGAGGGTATGTGCGAAGTAAACGGTAAACCCTTAACTGTACTATATGACTCTGGTGCTACTCATTCTTTTATTTCACTTGCTAGTGTCAAGTCCTTAAATCTAAGAGTCTCTAAACTTCCCTTTGATCTTATTGTTTCTACTCCTACAAATCGCCCTATTAATACTTGCCGTTGTTGTTTAAACTGTCATCTTGTTGTAGAAAATAGGTCTTTTATCATAGATTTAATTTGTTTACCCTTGAAAGACATAGGCATTATCTTAGGCATGAATTTGCTTCACGCCAACCGTGTGTTGTTAGATTGTGGAACCCAAACCGTAGTTTTCCCTTCTCCTCCCAAAAACGTTACTCAACCCATTAAATTGTACCTAAACTCCGTAGAGGTCTTCTGTAGTGGGGAGAAAGCTAAGGGATATGTTCTCCTAGCCGCCTGCAATGTAGACTTTGAGCAGAACCTAGGTGAGATACCTGTGGTAAGAGACTATCCCGAGGTATTTTCGGGCAAAATACCCGAGTTCCCTCCCGAGAGAGAAGTTGAATTCTCCATAGAATTGGTTCCTGGAACAGAACCAATCTCTATAGCCCCATATAGGATGTCACCTATGGAGCTAGCAGAACTAAAAACTCAGTTGGAGGAGCTGTTGGAGAAACGTTTTATAAGGCCGAGTGCTTCACCTTGGGGCGATCCAATCTTATTTGTGAAAAAGAAGGACGGAAGTATGAGAATGTGTATAGACTATAGGCAGTTAAACCAAGTGAACATAAAGAATAAGTACCCGTTACCTAGGATTGATGATCTTATGGACCAGTTGGAAGGAGCTGTAGTATTTTCTAAGATTGATTTGAGGTCTGGTTATCATTAGATTAGGGTTAGAGAGTCGGACATTCCTAAAACCACCTTTCAAACTCGGTATGGACACTTTGAGTTCAAGGTGATGTCGTTCGGATTGACGAATGCTCCCGCAGTTTTCATGGACTACATGAATAGGATCTTTCGACCCTATTTAGATCAATTCGTGGTTGTGTTCATAGATGATATTCTCATCTATTCGAAGACCCACGAGGAGCATGAGCGTCAATTGAGGCTGGTTTTAGAGGTACTAAAAGAGAAGAAGTTATACGCAAAGCTTTCTAAGTGTGAATTTTGGTTAGAGGAGGTAAAGTTCTTAGGACATGTTGTGTCAAAAGGTGGCATAGCTGTCGACCCAAGTAAGATAGAAACTGTGATGAATTGGGATAGACCAACCTCTCAGAATCGAGATTAGAAGCTTTTTGGGTTTAGCTGGTTATTACCGTAGGTTTATTAAAGGATTTTCCCAGTTAGCCTTACCTTTAACCAAGCTCACTAGGAAGAATACCCCGTTTGAGTGGAGCCTCGAATGTGAAAAGAGTTTCCTTGAGCTTAAGGAAAAGCTCACCTCAACCCCGGTTTTGGTTTTACCTGACCCCAATGTACCCTTCGAGGTGTATTGCGATGCTTCTGGTAAGGGTTTAGGTTGTGTGTTGATGCAGAACAGGCAAGTGGTAGCCTTTGCGTCCAGACAACTCAAGCCTCACGAGGTAACCTACCCCACCCACGACCTAGAATTAGCAGCCATCGTGTTTGCCCTCAAGATGTGGAGACACCATTTGTATGGTGTAAGGTTTGAAGTTTTCTCCGATCATAAGAGTCTCAAGCATCTCTTTGATCAAAAGAAGTTAAATATGAGGCAGAGGAGATGGATGGAATTCCTCAAAGATTACGATTTCGGCCTAAGTTACAACCCCGGCAAGGCTAATGTAGTCGCCGATGCCTTGAGCCGAAACTCGTTACGTCTGTCGAGTATGATGGTTAATGAAGTTGCGTTAATAGAGCAGTTTAGGGATATGAATCTGGGGATGTCAATAACGGAGAATGGCATCGTGATGAGTTATCTCACGGTGACCAGTGGGTTTAAGCAAAGGATGATGCTTGCCCAAAGAGAAAATGAGGACTTTATGGAGACAGTAGAGGCAATTAAGGCCAGTAAATTGAAGGGTTTTGAGCAAAGCCCCGACTGGTTGTGGAGGTTTGAGGGATGAATCTGTGTGCCACAAGATGGCGACCTTTGAGAGAAGATCTTGGAGGAGGCTCATAAGAGTCCCTTTGCCATTCATCCTGGTACTACCAAATTGTATCAGGACCTGAAAAGGATGTTTTGGTGGCCCGGATTAAAGAAGGATGTGGTCGCCTGGGTGAGTAAGTGTTTAGCCTGTCAAAAGGTCAAGATCGAACACCAAAAACCTTCTGGCATGTTGCAACCCCTGTCAATCCCCGAGTGGAAGTGGGAGAGTATATCGATGGATTTCGTGACAGGATTTCCAAGGACCCAAGCTGGCCACGATGCCGTATGGGTAATCGTGGATCGACTGACTAAGTCGGCTCACTTCTACCTATTCGAGTCACATACTCGTTAGATAAGTTGGCTCAGCTTTACATCCAAGAAATAGTAAGGTTGCATGGAGTACCATTGACGATAATCTCGGATCGGGATCCTTTCAAAAGGTGTTTGGTTCCAAGTTGTGCTTGAGCACTGCTTACCACCCACAAACGGATGGTCAATCCGAGAGGACAATCCAAACCCTGGAAGATATGCTAAGAGCCTGTGTCTTAGACCAGAAAGGGAGTTGGGATAAGTACATGCCTTTGATCGATTTTGCGTATAACAACAATTATCACGCGAGCATCGGTATGGCACCGTACGAGGCGTTATATGGAAGAAAGTGCCAATCACCTTTGTGTTGGTACGAGCCCGGAGAACAAAGTGTCTTCAGACCGGATGTAGTGAGGGAAATGACAGAGTAGATCAAGAAGATCAAGGATAGAATCTTAACCGCTCAAAGTCGACAGAAAAGCTACACGGACAAAAGGCGTAAGCCCTTGGAGTTTCAAGAAGGAGAACATGTATTTCTAAGAATCACCCCCACTACAAGAATAGGAAGAGCCATGAAAGTTAAAAAGTTGAGTCCCCGATTTCTCGGTCCTTTTGAAATTCTTCAGAGAATCGGATCTGTAGCTTACAAAATAGCCTTACCGCCCAATCTGTCAAACCTTCATGATGTCTTTCACGTCTCTCAGTTACGTAAATATGAGTCCGACCCTAGCAATGTCCTGGAACCAGAGCATGTACAGTTGAGGGAGGACCTCACTTTCAATCTACCGCTTACGAGAATAGTGGATCACGGAGTTAAGCAGTTAAGGAACAAGTCTGTTCCTTTGGTGAAAGTGGCGTGGGGACGAGACAAGTCGGAAGAATATACGTGGGAACTAGAGTCAGAGATGAAGTCCAAATATCCAGAGCTTTTCTAAGGTAACGAATTTCGAGGACGAAATTCTTTTTAAGGAGGGGAGTAATGTAACGCCCCGATTTTTCTGTTAGAGTGAAAATGACCAAAATGCCCCTGAAGTCATTTTCAGCCCAGAATTCGAGGAAAGCCGGTTCGACAGTACTCGAAGGGCAAACTCAATGTTGGAAGGGGATTAGATGACTTGTGTACCTTCCCGGGATCGAAAATATCATTTTTTGAGTTTTTGGGTCAAAATGACCAAAACGCCCCTGCGGTGTTTTACCCGTTTGCAAGTGCCGGATAAACCTGAAACTTCTCCAAATGATTTTAAAAGGCATTTTTTTGAAGACTATGACTTTAGTTTTGGTCTCGGAGGTCCCGGGCGAAATTAGTGCAAAATTATAGTTTTGCCCCTAGTTTCGTGTTTTTACGCTTAATCGCGTGATTTAGCAAACCTAAGCAATATTAGGCTCTAATCGAAGGTTAATTAATTTCCTTAATTAATCTTGAGTCAAAATAATTTATTAAAGTTGATTAGAACCTAAAAGTGCTTAATTACAACTTAAAATCATATTTTAATTTCAAGACTCCTAGTCATGGAATCTTGAATAGTGTTTTCTCTTTCCAATTCCTTAAATCATGGAATTGTGTTACACATTGTTTATTCATAAATGAGTTTTTAATTCTCTAATGATGTATGAGCACTCCTAATCTTGTCATAAAATCCTTAGATCACATTCTTAGTCACCTAAACTTAAGCTTAATTATTCCTAACCTTGTACCTAAGCTAATACACACTTAAACCTATCATTAACACACAATTTGATGATCAAAACCTCTCTCCCTCTATGCTGTCTGGTTTGGCCGAAGCTCGATGCCCACCATATGCATCACATGTTCAATTTTTCAACACTCCAAGGCCATACCTCAAGTCACATACACTATACCTTGTCATAACTTTCAATCAAGCTTGAATTTCCACATGAATAAATAATTAAAACAACCCATTTTTCCCATTTATTTGTGGCTGGAAAATTTCCAGTCATGTCAAGGTTCTAGAAGCCTAATTTCATCAAAAATTGATAGGAAATTAACTCACATCAAGCCATACTTTGTAGCATAGCTTCCATACTTCAAACCATGCTTGAATGACCTTGTGTAAGAGATATTTTTCTCTCCCTTTTTCCCCTCAAAAGCCACGGCCACTCCCCCCCTTGGTGAGCCTCATTGTTTGGTTTTTCTATAAAGAGGATGCTTGTGACAGTTTAGTTGCACTTTTCATCTTCTTCATCTCTTCATCATCTCTCAACCTTGAAACACCATGTAACGCCCCGATTTTCTGTTAGAGTGAAAATGACCAAAATGCCCCTGAGGTCATTTTCAGCCCGGAATTCGAGGAAAGCCAGTGCGGCAGTACTCGAAGGGCAAAGTCAATGTTGGAAGGGGATTAGAAAACTTATGTACCTTCCCGGGATCGAAAATCTCGTTTTTCGAGTTTTCAGGTCAAAATGACCAAAACGCCCCTGTGGTGTTTTAGCCGTTTGCAAGTGTCGGATGAACCCGAAACTTCTCCAGATGGTTTTAAAAGGCGTTTTTATGTATTCTATGACCTCAGTTTTAATTTTTGAAGTCCCGGGCAAAATTAGTGCAAAATTACGGTTTTGCCCCTAGTTTCGTATTTTTACGCTTAATCACGCGATTAAGCAAACCTAAGCAATATTAGGCTCTAATCGAAGGTTAATTAATTTCCTTAATTAATCTAGAGTCAAAATAATTTATTAAAGTTGATTAGAACCAAAAAGTACTTAATTACAACCTAAAATCATATTTTAATTTTATGACACCTAGTCATAGAATCTTGAATAGTATTTTCTCTTTCCAATTCCTTAAATCATGGAATTGTGTTACACATTATTTATTCATAAATGAGTTTTAAATTCTTTAATGATGTATGAGCACTCCTAAACTTGTCATAAACTCTCTAAATCACATTCTTAGTTACCTAAACTTAAGCTTAATCATTCCTAACCTTGTACCTAAGCTAATACACATCTAAACCTACCATTAACACACAATTAAATGGTCAAATCATCCTCCCATTCTGCTGTCCCAAGCTGGCCGAAGCCTCACCTCCTCCATATGCATCACATGTTCAATTTTTCAACACTCCAAGGCCATACCTTAAGTCACATACACTATACCTTGTCATAACTTTCAATCAAGCTTGAATTTCCACATGAATAAATAATTAAAACAACCCATTTCTCCCATTTAATTGTGGCTGGAAAAGTTCCAGCCATGCATTATTTCTAGAAGCCTAATTTCATAAAAATTTGATAGGAAATTAACTCACATCAAGCCATACTTTGTAGCATAGCTTCCATACTTCAAACCATGCTTGAATGACCTTGTGTAAGAGATATTTTCTCTTCCTTTTCCCTCCAAACCACACGCCCTCCCTCCATTTGCAAGCTCCATGGTTTTGTTTTTCTATAAATAGGATGCTTGTGTTAGCCTTGTTGCACTTTGAAGCATTTGCAAAGTTTAGAGTTTTAGAGTTGTCTTGCTAGTCTTTCCTTTTTCTCTCAAAGTTCCAAGAGTGTTCTTCCTTTCTTTTCATCTTTATCTTCTTCATCTCTCCATCTCATCATCACCTCTCAACCATCAAACACCACCCCAAAACCTTGAACCATCATCAAACCTCTCAAACACCACACCTCAAACACAACTCCACTTGAAACACATTTTCTTTCTTTTTCTCTCATCAAGGCCGAATCATCATCACCACCCTAGGAGGTGTTGCTCATCTCATTTCCATCTTCAAGATCAAGCTTTTATCTTCATCACTAGGTAGGGATTTGTTTTCAAACTCTATTTTGCTCAAGAAAGTGTTTTTCTCTAGTTTTCTCTTGGATTCTTTTTGAACTTTCCTTTGTCTTTCCTTTCCTTTCATTTTCGGCCATGAGGCCTTGATTTGAGCATGATAGCTTGATGATGAGAGTTTCTAGATGATGACATTGTATTCATCTCAAAGAAACCTCTAAAGCTTGAGTTTTCCTTTTCTTACAACTTCATCTATATGTTATCTAGCTCACATGGTTTTCCAACTTAAGAAAAATTAATCTAAGGATTTCTAAAAGCCCAAGCCTACCCTTGTCAACCTTAAAGTTGGCCGGCACGTTCTAGAGATTTGTCTCTAGATAGGGGTTTTGGGTACTTAATAAAGAACTTGATGTAGCTTCACTTTCTTTCTCTTTTATATGATTTTCGATTCTTGTGTTGTGATCTTTGAGATATTGTATGGGGTTATGATCTTGTTAAAGTCTTAAATGAGCTCTAGTTAAACATAAAAATGAAACTTGCATCATGTTTACTTTAAGCTTTGCATATCATGTTTATTTCCTTGCTATCACTAAATCCCAAGATAATGAATGAACTTGCATTATCATGTTTATGTTTCAAGCTTTGCATTATCATATTTATATTTCAAGTCCTCACCTAAATATCAAAGATAATAATATATTGCACCACATATTTATTTTATGCTCTCACTTTACTTTCTAGCAATAACTAAAATAGGTGTATGAGCATGTTTATTTTTATGTCATCACTTTAATGATTCTAGAGCTCAAAGACTTGCCCAATGGTATCTCAAACAAAGGTCTAAAACATTTATTTCCTATGGTTCATATTTCGGCCCTATGAGGCCTTAATGTTTTCAAGTATTGAAAACTATGTTTTATAATTTTTCTAAACTTATATGAGTATAAGGAATGTGTAGAACTAAGTGTTATGAATTTAGGACCTCTTGAGATGAAAATAATATAGCCACTGCCCTATTAAGTATTTTCATGAGTTTAGATGATAAAAGTGTTCATAAAAGAGTTTTGAAGGTTTTAATAAGGTTCCAAGAGAAACTAGTATTTTATGTGCTTTAGAAACTATGATTCAAGACCTTTAAATGGAGTTTCTGTTTCGGTTCTGCCTTGCTATGTTTGGCCACTGTATGAGCTGTGTTAATGATGTTAATATGCTTATGTTTGGGTAATAATTATGTTAAGACTCATATGTGAAAGATAGGATAAGTTAGGAACTAGAAAAGAATTAATTTGAGAGTTCTAGATCCCTTAAAGATTCATTTTTCTGGATTCTGTCCAGCAAGGTTTAGATTCAATAATCATGGTTTTAAATTAGTTTATATGTGTAGGAATGACTCATAATTGGGTTAGGACTTAATCTTGAAACCTTAGGAGCAAACCGAACTTAGAAAGGGTCATTATTGTGACTTCTAGGTACCCGTAAAGTTAGTATTTTGATTTCTGCACTCTTGAGGTTTAGAGATGTTCTTGACCATAGGGTGAGGTGAGAAATACTTAGTTATAACCTTATAGGTTCCCAAGAGACTAGGTGTTGATGATCAATAACTTAGAATGTGAGATAAAGATCTAAACCGTAATTTCTAGAACTCCGTAATCACATAAACATAAAGCTGTCCAAATTCTGCTTAGTGCTATTTGGATTAATCCTTGAGCATAAAATTTGTATAACCCATTAATTGTCAAACAATAGGTGTATAAAGAAGTTAAGGATAATGTTAGAACAATTAATTTGTAAGTTTAAGACTCATAAGAATCGAAGTTTAAAACACTATGAGTTATAACATATCATGTCTATGAGCTTATGGGGATGATTGTTAGATATAACTATGTGATGATGTTTGTGTGAAAGTTTTATGTGATGAATGTTATGAGAAAGTTTCATGTGATGATATATATGTTATGAAAAAGCTATATGAGAATGCATGGTAAAAATGAATATGATAAATGATGAGGTAATTGTGATTTAATACTTATGAGAATATAAATGTGACACAACACTGAGACGCGCTTCTCCTGGGTGACCCCGGTTCGGCCGAGCACCCCCAGGAGGAGACAAATCCGTGAGGGTATGTGTAGATGCAGCCTGCCAAAGCGGACAAATTGCGAGGCCCACGTGGCTAGCAAAGCGTTTCAAAGAGGAAATGATCCTAGAAAGGAGATCCTTAATTTGCCCCCTAGCCCGTACTTTAAGTCGGGATTATGTTACGCTTATCATAGGATAAGTAAGAACTAGTGACGACTAGTTAAGGTACGAGCTCATAACCTAGAGAAGTTTTAGGGCGGCCCCAAGAGATGAAAGTTAAAGTTAACAATGTCACATAAACTATACTTATGCCAATGTTATAATGTTTCCTAGTTATTCTATTGTTTGGTTTACCTTATGATGCATTCATATCATTAGTATATTTCTGCTTAAGTTATAAAGACGCATTATAAAATATGACGGACCTTGGATAAAATACCTCTTTGGAAAACCAACTTAAAAGGAATTTATATGCATGCACACCTTTTAGAAATAAACCCAAGGTTCCTGAGGATGTGACGATGTCACCTAGGTAGGGATAACCCTACTGAGAATCCTTTTAGAAAGATTCTCATTCCCTCTCTCTTTTCTTCCGTCATATTTTCAGATGGCGACATTCGTACTCTTCATCGACACCCCGGTATGGGAGCTGCACCATGACTCGGCACTCGGGTCATACCATTTTGAGGGTCGCCTTTGTCGAGTATTCATGTTCATGGGGCGACCCTTCGCGCACCAGTCCCGAGCTACCGCTTCACCCCGATCGCTCCTTACCGTCATAACGGGATTTTTGAGCGAGCTGCACCACGCGATGAGCAGATCCTCCGCATGGAGCCCGAGACATCAGCAGACGCGAGTACCAGTATGTGCCGCGCCCCGATTTCTGGAGGCGGACCCATCCGAGGACCCGCCATCCCACATGTACGGTTGGAGCTCGGTCCGCTCCTCCACCGATGAGGGCTGGGAGTGAGGAGACGGTGGTCCAGCCGAGGTTGGCTCGACGGCCATCTATGCGCCCTCGCCGCGGTGGACATGCCCCGATGATGCGCTCGACCACTCCCGCCGAGATTCGTCAGTGGATCGACTCGACCCCACAGTATTCGGACCAGTAGGAGTAGTCATAGGAGGGGTAGTAGTTAGTGCACACACACGCCACATAGTAGAGGACAAACCTTCTTTTGTATATGAGGTTGTCTCCTTTAGGTGCACATGGGTATGGGTGTAGTTTCTCTTGTATTTGCTTTTTATGATTTCCTTGTATTGCATTTCAGTTGTATTTTGCTTCATGATGTATCAAATAGTCCTGCCTCTTTGGGTAGGCACGTTATATATATATATATATATATCTATGATTCAGTTGATGTTCCCATGACATGATGTGTTTCTTATGCTTTGCTTATATGTTTCGCTATGATTCCCCTTAAAGTTTCATGCGTGGCTCTCACTTTGATTTTAAATTCCAAAAAGAAAAATTTTACCCATATTTCCGCTAAGTATTTTCTAAGTAAAAGATGAGACCAAGAGGTAATATTCTAAAGATTAACCTAAGAACATACTAGTAGTCTTGGGTTAAGATTTAGGGTGTTACACACCACCTCATAGCCTTGAACCATCATCAAACCTCTCAAACATCACATCTCAAACACAACCTCACTTGAAACACAACTCCAACCTTCTTGTTTCCTCTTGGCCGAAACCATCAAGCCCCAAGGAGGAGCTCATCATCTTGTTTTTCTTTTCAAAATTTCAAGCTTTGTGTCTTCACTTTAGGTAGGGATTTGCTTTTCAAACTTGTTTTGCTTCAAGAATGTGTTTTTCTCTAGTTTCCTCTTGGATTCTTTTTGAACTTTCTTTTGTTTTCCTTTTCTTTTTCCTTTCGGCCTCTTGGCCTTGATTATTAGTATGATAGCTTGATGATGAGAGTTTCTAGATGATGACCTTGTGTTCATCTCAAAGAAACCTCTAAAGCTTGAGTTTTCCTTTTCTTATAACTTCATCTATATGATATCTAGCTCACATGGTTTTTCAACTTAAGAAAATTAATCTAAGGATTTCTAAATACCCAAGCCTACCCTTGTCAACCTTAAAGTTGGCCGGCACATTCTAGAGATCTTTCTCTAGATAGGGGTTTTGGGTATTTAATAAAGAACTTGACTTAGTTTCACTTTTTTTTTCTGTTGTAAGGTTTTCGGTTTTGGTATTTTGATCCTTGAGATTTTGTTTGGTTTTGTTTTGGAAGTTGTTTACTTGAGCTTGATGATGTTGTTCAAGAACCTCATAGTTCCTTTGAGAACTTGGTTCAAGAACTCTAAAGCTCTCTTTGTAATAAGATATGTGTTGGGTTGTTATCTTGTTAAAGTCTTGAATGAGCTCTAGCTAACCATAAAATGAACCTTGCATCATGTTTACTTTTATGCCTTGCACATCATGTTTATTTTCCTTGCTATCACTAAGTACCAAGATAATAAAGGAACTTGCATTATCATGTTTATATTTCAAGCTATGCATTATCATGTTTACATTTCAAGTTCTCACCTAAATATCAAAGATAATAATATGATGCATCTCATATTTATTTTATGTTCTCACTTTACTTTCTAATAAAAGCTAAAACAAGTGCATAAGCATGTTTATCTTTATGCCATCACTTTAGTGAACCTAGAGCTCAAAGACTTGCCCATGGTTGTCTCAAACAAAGGTTTAAAAATATTTATTTCCTATGGTTCATATTTCGGCCCTAAGAGGTTTTGATGTTTCTAAATATTGAAAACTATGTTTCATACTTTTTCTAAGCTTTTATGAGTACAAGGAATACGTAGAACTAAGTTTTATGAATTTAGGAACCTCTTGAGACAAAGTTCAATTGGTCACTGCCCTCTTAAATATTCTTATGATTTTAGATGTTAAAAATGTTTATAAATGATTTTTGAAAGTTTTAAAAAGGTTTTAAGAGAAACTAGTATTTTATGTGCTTTAGAAATTGTGTTTTATGCCTTTATGGAGAGTGTTTGTTTCGGTTCTGCCTTGCCATTATTTTGCCACTGTATGTGTTGTTTTATTGATGATAATATGCTTATGTTTGAGTAAAAATAAAGTGAAGACTCATATGTGAAAGATAAGATAAGTTAGAGACTAGAAAAGAATTAATTTGAGAGTTCTAGATCCCTTAATTATTGAATTTTCTGGATTCTGTCTAGCAAGGTTTAGATTTGATAATCATGGTTTTAAATTAGTTTAAATGTGCAGGAATGACTCATAATTGGTTTAGGACTTGATCTTGGTACCTTAGGAGCAAACTAAACTTAGAAAGGGTCACTATTGTGACTCCTAGGTACCCGTAAAGTTAGGATTATAAATTCTGCATCCTTGAGGTTTAGAGATGTTTTTTATTCATAGTGTGAGGTGAGAAATACTTAGTTATAACCTCATAGGTACCCAAGAGATTAGGTTTTGATGATTAATAACTTAGAACGTGAGTTAAGGACCTTGAGGCTCAATGCATAAGACATTAAAAAGCCTTGAGTTTTATGATGCTTAATTTATGTAAATATGATATATGATGCATGAGCTTTATCTATGATAAGATTGATATGTGCTATGAAGAAGTTTTATATGATGATATACCTCATAAGATATGTTTGTATGATCTATATGTTTTCATGGCATAAGCAAATTTGACGAAATTTGGTCTTTAGCCGTCCTGCTGCCGAATTTCCATCAAATTTGAGGAACCTAGAAAAAGATCTTTTTGAAAATCATGAGAACTTAAATGTGACACAACACTGAGACGCCTTCTTGGGTGACACCGGTTTAGTCGAGCACCCCCAAGAAAACAAATCCATGAGGGTATTGACATAGAGCTTGCCAAAGCGGACAATGCTACTATGCACTAGTTGCTAGTAGAGCGTTTCAAAGAGGAAATGACCCTAAGAGGTGATCCTTAATTTGCCCCCTAGCCCGTACTCTAAGTTGAGATTATGTATGATACGCTTATCATAGGATAAGTAAGAACTAGTGACGACTAGTTAAGGTATGAGCTCATAACCTAGAGATGTTTTAGGGTGGCCCCATGAGATAAAAGTTAAAGTTTAAAATGTCACATGTGCTATGAAAAACCAAGAAAAGTGATACCCGTCACCTTATGCCAATGTTATAATGTTTCTTAGTTATTCCATTGATTGGCTTACCTTTATGATGCATTCATGTCATTAGTGTTTTCCCTGATTAGTCATAAGACTCATTGTAAAATATGACGGACCTTGGATAATTAATACTTTAGAAAACTAACTTAAAAGAAGTTTACCTGCATGCGCACCTTTTTACAAATAAAACCCAAGGTTCCTGAGGATGTGATGATGTCACTTAGTTAGGGATTACCCTACTGAGAATTCTATTAGAAGATTCTCATTCCCTCTCTCTTTTCTTCCGTCACATCTTCAGATGGCGACTTTCGTACTCTTCATCGACACCCCGACATGGGAGCTGCACCATGACCCAGCACTCGGGTCATACCATTTTGAGGGTCGATGCACTGTCAGAGTATTTATGTTTATGGGAGGACCCTTTACGCACCCAGTATGGAGCTACTGCTTCACCCCGACTGCCCCCTACCATCATAACACGATTTTCGAGCAAGCTAGACCATGCGACGAGCAGATCCTCCGCAGGCAGCCTGAGGCGTCAGCTGTACGTGGCTACCCAGAGTACATGCCCCAGACTCAGTATTTGGAGACAGATCCATCAGAGGACCCGCCCTCGCACATGTACAATTGGAGCTCCAGCCCCACTACCCCACCGATGAGAGCTGGGAGTGAGGAGACGGTGGTTCAGCCGAGGTTGGCTCGTAGGCCATCCATGCGCCCTCGCCGTGGTGGTCACCCTCCGATGATCCTCACGACCACTCCCGCCGAGATCCGCCAGTGGATCGATTCCACCCCTCAGTACTCGGACCAGCAGGAGTAGATGCATAGGATGGGTAGTAGCTAGTGCACACACGCCACATAATTTTACCCATATTTCCGCTAAGTATTTTCAAAGTAAAAGATGAAACCAAGAGGTAATATTCTAAGGATTAACCTAAATACATACTAGTAGTATTAGGTTAAGATTTAAGATGTTACATTATGGTATCAGAGCAGTTCGATTCTCACGGAGCCTGAGGATTGGACTGACCATGCTTTACAAGCATGATGCGATAGTTATGTCATGTGTAGTGCTTGATAGAGGTAAGCTGTAGGACTAGAAATGCATGACTTCTGTTGCTTGCAAGTGCCATGGTAACTAGCTCATTTTGCATGGATATTAAGCCTGATCAACTTGATGTTCACTGTCTCATGTGTTTAGGAACCAATGGCACCGCGATGACAGCCCAGGACTACGCCCAATGTTGATCAAGAGAACGAGACTACTGCTGCTGTCCGTCGCATGGCGCAAGCCATGGAACGGATGTTCGACCAGATGGATCAACAAGCAAATGCTGTTCCTGTTCCCCCTCCTCCCCCTACTGCTGAGACGATGGAACAAACCCGCTTCGGCGAGTTCCGCAAGGTGAACCCGCCGGTATTCCGAGGGGTAATGGACCCTGACAAAGCTGACGAGTGGATCAAGGACATGGAGAAGATCTACTCTGTGGTTGCCTGCTCGGAGGAGCAGAAGGTCACCTTTGCTGCCTTCATGATGAAGTCAGATGCCGAGTTCTGGTGGAACGACACAAAGGGCCTGTTGGAAGCTGCTGGAACCCTCATCGACTGGGAGTTGTTCAAGACTTACTTCTACGAGAAGTACTTCCCCGAGTCCGTGAGAAATGCAAAGGACATTGAGTTCATGCAATTGACCCAGGGAGGGCCTACTGTTGCCCAATACACTGCCAAATTTGAGGAGCTGATCAAGTTCTCTCGGGTGTTTCAAGGGAACCCCGATGAGGTTTGGAAATGCATCAAGTATGAGGCCGGTTTGAAGGCGAAGATGAACTACGCCGTGGCCCACATGGAGATCAGAGACTTTCCAACTCTGGTCAACAAGTGCCAGATCCTTGAGGAAGGACAGAGAAAGATGCAAGCCACTTAATTTAGATAGTGCATCTCGAAAACACTTGTTAAGCTTAGTAAAAAATACTCAAAGTGGCCGTTATTCATTCTTCAAAGTATTTTCTTTAAATTGGTTTTGTTTTCATTCAAAATAGTAAAGCTCATATTTTCTGATGAATGATATTTTCTTTCAACACATTATGATCCTTGAATCTTAGTAAGTCCTTTTCTTAAGGCATGATTAGATATGTTCAAGACAATTTTTAACTCTTAAGTTGAGTCAAATCAACGCTGTTTAGTTTATGATGATTTTTCTTATTTAGATCAGAAAGCTTCTTTTAATTTGTATTAGAAAAATACTAAAGTAGATATAATCTTTTTAGTTCAATTTTTCCAATCAGCTTGATTTCAATCATAAGATGACTTTCTAATATGTAAGTATGCTAGAATAACTAACAAATACATTCCTTATTCAGCACTTTCCATTAGATTATTTAATATGCATTGCATGTAGATGCTTTGAGACAAATTCTAAACTTTTCTTTGAGTATTTCCCCCTCAGTTTTACTCTCCCTATCTTTTTCAGCATAAGATTCTCATTTCTCTTCTCCTCCTTTTGTCATCAGCAATGAGGAAGTGTGCTGGAAGATAAGAGTAATGTTACTAGCACCATTGATACCCAGAGTGTTTGACTAATTGAATGTCTTATGAGATTTAAAAAGGCTTTAAGTTTAACAGATTTTTTTTAAAGTACAAAAACATTCTTTGGCCAAAGGTTTAGTGAATACCTTGGACACTTGGTCTTCAGTATTAATAAATATTGATTCAACATCTCCTTTTTGAACATGATTTCTAATGAAATGATGATTTATATTAATATGTTTTGATCTGGAGTGCTGAATGGGATTTTTAGCTTGATTTATAGCACTAGTACTATCATAGAAGATTGGGATTTTGGAATACCTTAAGTGATAGTCTTCTAGCTGATTTCTGATCCACAGTATCTACGTACAATAATTTGTAACTGCTACATATTCCGCTTCTGCAATAGAGAGAGCAATGGTATTTTGCTTTTTGCATGACCATGTGATCAGGCTATTTCCAAAGAAGCAACAGCAACCATTGCTACTTTTTCTTTCTACTTTGTCTTCTGCAAAGTCAACATCACAATAACATGCAATCTCACAAAATGTACCTTTCTCATACCACAAGCCAAGATTAGTAGTGCCTAATAAATATCTGAAGATTCTTTTAATGATATTTACGTGTGATTGTTTTGGATTTGATTGAAATCTAGCACATATCTCCATATTTAATTGAATGTCTGGTCTACTAGCTGTAAGGTACAGCAGTGACCTGATTATTCCTCTATAACTACATTCTGAAACTTTTTTGCCAGTTTGATCAGCAGCAATGATCTATGATGGATGCATGGCAGTATTCATTGGCTTTCCTTGATCCACGTGAAACTTTTTAAAAAGCTCTTTTGATATATTTTTCTTGATGGATAAGAGTTTCATCCTCTTGTTGCTTTATTTGTAAACTAAGAAAAAATTTTGGCTCACCCATTATACTCATTGCATACTCACCCTGCATTAGTTTTGAAAAAATTTCACAGAGAGAATGATTAGAGGCGCCAAATATAATGTCATCAAAATATATTTGAACTATCAGAAAGTGATCTTTAGACTTGAGAGTAAATAAAGTTGTGTCAACGTTACCTCTCTTGAACCCGTTCTTCAACAGAAAACTGCTTAACCTTTCATACCAGACTAGAGGAGCTTGTTTCAGAACGTAAAGAGCTTTTGTTAATTTAAAGACATGGTTTGGAAGGTCATCATTCTCAAAACCCAAGGTTGCTTTACATATACTTTTTTAGAGAGAAAACTATTTAAGAAGGCAGCTTGACATCCACATGGTAGAGAGTAATGTAAATTCTAGAACCCTTCAGAAAGTACGAAGCTTAAAAGGTTTTGAATGACAACAAAGCCAATTTAGAGAAAATGTTTTGAAGAACGACTAATGGCTACCTTGAGTTTTTTGACAAAGTTTAAAAGGTAGATCCGGTCTGTATTACACGAATCTAAGCAAGATTAATATTTCACTTTGCATGTGTAAGCATGTTATTTCTCGCGAAAATAGATTGAATTAATCAAAAAGTGAATATGAAGTCGAGCGAAGTAAGTGTATACAGGTTAAGGCATGATACGGACTCAATGCAAGAATAACGTTTCACTATGCTTGCGCAAGCATGATATATATCTCATGGGAAGAGATTGAAATAATCAGAAAGTGAATGTTATTTCAAGCAAAGAGTGTATTCATGTTCACGAACCAAAGGCATTGAAGCAAACTTGAATCGAGAATAAGTTCACAACACATGAGAAATCATGTTTGTAACACCCTAAATCTTAACCCAAGACTACTAGTATGTACTTAGGTTAATCTTTAAAATATTACCTCTTGGTCTCATCTTTTACTTAGAAAATACTTAGCGGAAATATGGGTAAAATTTTTCTTTTTGGAATTAAAATCAAAGTGAGAGCCATGCACGAATCTTTAAGGGGAAGCATAGGGAAACATATAAGCAAAGCATAAAGAAACACATCATATCACGGAGACATCAACTGAAACATAGATATATATATATATATATATATATATATATATATATATATATATATATATATATATATACTGTGCCTACCCAAAAGGGCAGGACTATTCAATACATCGGGAAGTAGAAATACAACTGAAATACAATACAAGGAAATCATAAAAAGCAAATACAAGAGAAACAACACCCATACCCATGTGCACCTAGAGTAGACAACCTCATATACAAAAGAAGGTTTGTCCTTAACTATGTGGCGTGTGTGCACTAATTACTACCCCTCCTATGTGTACTCCTGCTGGTCCGAGTACTGTGGGGTCGAGTCGATCCACTGACGAATCTCGGCGGGAGTGGTCGAGCGCATCATCGGGGCATGTCCACCGCGGCAAGGGCGCATAGATGGCCGACGTGCTAACCTCGGTTGGACCACCGTCTCCTCACTCCCTGCTCTCATCGGTGGAGGAGCGGGACTGGAGCTCCAACTGTACATGTGTGATGGCGGGTCCTCGGATGGATCCGTCTCCGAGTACTGGGTACGAGGCACATACTCTGGATAGTCGCGTACCGCTGATGTCTCAGGCTCCATGCAGAGAATCTGCTCATTGTGTGGTCTAGCTCGCTCAAAAATCCCATTATGACGGTAAGGAGCAGTCGGGGTGAAGCGGTAGCTCGGGGGAAGTCTTGTGAAGGGTCGTCCCATGAACATGAATACTCTGACAGTGCAGCGACCCTCAAAATGGTATGACCCGAGTGCCGGGTCATGGTGCAGCTCCCATACCGGGGTGTCGATGAAGAGCACGAATGTCACCATCTGAAGATATGATGGAAGAAAAGAGAGAAGGAATGAGAATCTTTCTAAAAGAATTCTCAGTAGGGTTATCCCTACCTAGGTGACATCATCATATCCTCAGGAACCTTGGGTTTATTTCTAAAAAGGTGTGCATGCATATAAATTCCTTTGAAGTTAGTTTTCTAAAGTGTTATTTATCCAAGGTCCGTCATATTTTATACTGCGTCTTATAACTTAAGCAGAAATTATTCTAATGATATGAATGCATTATAAAGGTAAACCAAACAATAGAATAGCTAAGAAACATTATAACATTTCGCATAAGTATAGTATATGTGACATTGTTAACTTTAACTTTCATCTCATGGGGCCACCCTAAAACATCTCTAGGTTATGAGCTCATACCTTAACTAGTCGTCACTAGTTCTTACTTATCCTATGATAAGCGTAACGTATACATAATCCCGACTTAATAGTGCGGGCTAGGGGGCAATTAAGGATCACCTCTCTTAGGGTCATTTCCTCTTTGAAACGCTCTACTAGCAACTAGTGCATCGTAGTTTTGTCCGCTTTGGCAAGCTCTATGTCAATACCCTCACGGATTTGTTTTCTTGGGGGTGCTCGGCTAAACTGGTGTCACCCAAGAAGGCGTCTCAGTGTTGTGTCACATTTAAATTCTCATAAAGTGTTAATTCATAGATACATCATTATTCGTTACATACATCTTTTTCATAGCATATACATCATCACATGAAACTTTCTTCATAGTATATACATAAAACTATGGCATATTCATCGTCACATAATCACACCTTTGACAATCATACATACAAACTCCCAAGCTTATTATGTTATAACCCTATAGTATGTTATGCTTTGGTTCTTTTGAGTCTTAAACTTGTAAACTAATTGTTCTAGTATTATTCTTAACCTCTCACACACCTATAGGTTCACAACTAATAAGTTTTACTAATTTTTATGCTCAAGGACCTATCCAAACAGCACTATGTAGATTTGGACAGCTTTGTATTTGTGTGATTACGGGGTTCTAGAAATTACAGTTTAGACCCTTAAAGTCTTTAACTCACATTCTAAGTTATTGATCATCAAAACATAGTCTCTTGGGAACCTATGAGGTTATAACTAAGTATTTCTCACCTCACACTATGGTCAAGAACATCTCTAAACCTCAAGGATGCAGAATTTGAAATCCTAACTTTACGGGTACCTAGAAGTCACAACAATGACCCTTTCTAAGTTTAGTTTGCTCCTAAGGCTTCAAGATTAAGTCCTAAACCAATTATGAGTCATTCCTACACATTTAAACTAATTTAAAACCATGATTATTAAATCTAATCCTTGCTGGACAGAATCCAGAAAATTACATAATTAAAGGATCTAGAACTCTCAAATTAATTCTTTTCTAGTTCCTAACCTATCCTATCTTTCACATATGAGTCTTAACATTATTTTTACTCAAACATAGGCACATTATCATCATCAAAACAGCACATATAGTGGCAGTAAAGAGCAAGGAAAAATCGAAAATATACTTCTCCATAAAAGGCATAAAACATAATTTCTAAGGCACATAAAATACTAGTTTCTCTTGGAACTCTCCTTAAACTTTAGAAACTCATTTATAAACATTTTTAACATCTAAAATCATAAGAGTATTTAAGAGGGCAGTGACCAATTTATCTTTATCTCAAGAGGTCCTAAATTCATAAAACTTAGTTCTATGCATTCCTTAAACTCATGTAAGCTTGGAAAAATTATAAAACATAGTCTCAAATACTTAGAGACTTCAAGACCTCTTGGGGCCGAAATATGAACCAAGGAAAGATACATATTGTTAGACCTTTGTTGAGACAACAATGGGCAAGCCTTTGAGCTCTAGGTTCATTTAGGTTATGACATAAAAATAAACATGCTTATGCACTTATTTTAGATTCCATTAGAAAGTAAAGTGATAGCACAAAGTAAATATGAATGCAACTCATTATTATCTTGGTATTAAGTGAGAACTTGAAATATAAACATGATAATGCATAGCTTCAAATATAAACATGATAATGCAAGTTTATTCATTATCTTGGTATTTAGTGATAGCAAGGAAGTAAACATGATATGCAAAGCATAAAGTAAACATGATGCAAGGTTCATTTTATGATTAACTAGAGCTCATTCAAGACTTTAACAAGATAACAACCCATTACAATATCTCAAAGATCAAAACATCAAAACCAAAAGTCTCACAAAAGAAAAGAAAATGAAACTAAGTCAAGTTCTTTATTAAATACCCAAAACCCCTATCTAGAGAAAAATCTCTAGAATGTGCCGGCCAACTTTAAGGTTGACAAGGGTAGGTTTGGGCTTTTAGAAATCCTTAGATTAATTTTCTTAAGTTGGAAAACCATGTGAGCTAGATAACATATAGATGAAGTTACAAGAAAAGGAAAACTCAAGCTTTAGAGGTTTCTTTGAGATGAACACAATGTCATCATCTAGAAACTCTCATCATCAAGCTATCATGCTCATAGTAGGGCCTAGAGGCCGAAATGAAATGGAAAGGAAAAACAAAGGAAAGTTCAAAAAGAATCCAAGAGGAAACTAGAGAAAAACACTTTCTTGAGCAAAACAAAGTTTGAAAACAAATCCTTACCTTGTGATGAAGGTAAAAGCTTGGATTTGAAGATGGAAATGAGATGAGCAACACCTCCTAGGATGGTGATGATGATTCGGCCTTGATGAAAGAAAAAGGAAGGAAATGTGTTTCAAGTGAAGTTGTGTTTGAGAGCTTTGATGATGGTTCAAGGCTTTGGGGTGGTGTTTGATGGTTAAGAGATGATGATGAGATGAAGAGATGAAGAAGATAAAGATGAAAAGAAAGGAAGAACACTCTTGAAACTTTGAGAGAAAAAGAAAGAACTAGCAATACAACTCTAAAACTCTAAACTTAGCAAATGCTTCAAGGTGCAACAAGGCTATCACAAGCATCCTATTTATAGAAAAACAAAGCCATGGAGGAGTGAGGGGAGGGGGCTGGCCGTGTGGTTTGAGAGAGAAAGAAAGAGAAAATATCTCTTTGATGGTGTCATAAAAGCATGGTTTGTAGGATGAAGTGTATGATACAAAGCATGGGTTTAGGCATAGGCTTTTTGAGTGAGTTTCTCTTTTAATTGTGAATGAATTTAGGCTTCTAGAATGAGTCATGGCTGGAACATTTTCAGCCACAAATAAATGAGGGAAATAATTTATTTTGCTTGGTTATTCATTGGGAAAAGCAAGCTTGATTGAAACTATGACAAGGCATGACATGTATGGTGATTTGAGGTGATTTTCCTATAAGTTTTAAAATGAAATAAATCATGAAAATGGGGGATGAGGGTGGCAGAAATCTTACTAGAAATGGGGGGGGGGGGGAAAGAAGTCTTTTAGATGTTGTCCTTGGATGCATGGATGAAAGCATGGTTTGTATGACTCAAAGTATGGTTTGTGTAAGATCAAAGCATGGCTCTTTGAGTGAGAAAAATGCACACATGAGGTGCACATGGGAGGGCATGGCTTCAGACAGCATGGGGAGGATTTATCTTCCATGTAATTGGGTTCTAATGATAGGATTAAGTGTAGGTTAGCTTAGGTACAAGGTTAGGAGTAATTAAGCTTAAGTTTAGGTAACTAAGAATGTGTATTAGGAATTTTATGACAAGGTTAGGAGTGCTCATACATCATTAAAGAATTTTAAACTCATTTATGAATAAACAATGTGTAACACAATTCCATGATTTAAGGAATTGGAAAGAGAAAATACTATTCAAGATTCTATGACTAGGTGTCTTGAAATTAAAATATGATTTTAGGTTGTAATTAAGTACTTTTTGGTTCTAATCAACTTTAATAAATTATTTTGACTCAAGATTAATTAAGGAAATTAATTAACCTTCGATTAGAGCCTAATATCACTTAGGTTTGCTTAATCACGCAATTAAGCGTAAAAATACGAAACTAGGGGCAAAACCGTAATTTTGCACTAATTTTGCCCGGAACTTCTAAAATTAAAACTGAGGTCATAGAATACATAAAAACGCCTTTTAAAACCATCTGGAGAAGTTTCGGGTTCATCCGGCACTTGCAAACGGGTAAAACACCGCAGGGGCGTTTTGGTCATTTTGACCCGAAAACTCGAAAAACAAGATTTTCAATCCCGGGAAGGTACACAAGTTATCTAATCCCCTTCCAACATTGAGTTTGCCCTTCGAGTACTGCCGAACCGGCTTTCCTCGAATTCCGGGCTGAAAATGACCTCAGGGGCATTTTGGTCATTTTCACTCTAACAGAAAAATCGGGGCGTTACAATGTTTATCTCAAGAGAGGAGATCAACCTTAAAAGGTGAATATTATCTCAAGGATAGAAAGCATAAATGCTAGAGAACTGAAGCTGATCAAGTTAGAAATCAAGAAACCAAGGAAAGGATCTTTAGAAAGTAGCACGGGACATCAGAAAGAACACTCATGATGAAGAAATCTATTCATGTCCAAGAGCAAGGTGTTACTCAGTCATCAATCACTACAATTGCAAAGAAATCATCATCAAACAATCAAGATTGAAGATTGGAAGATCAGAGAAAAATCAACGTGATTGATTACTATGTCAGAAAGCTCACTGAAGGGTGGAGCAAAGAATGCTGAGGAAATGGAGGGAGTTTCGAAATTCAAATTTCAAATCTCAAATCAGATCCAGTGTTATAACTGGTACGTCATCTCTCCTGCCTAAATGATTCAAGATCCTAAAAGGTGGAGTTTAGAAACCACGGGTTAAAAGTAAAAGGAAAAAAAATGAGGACTTCAGAAACCTCTACATTATAATGGCTTCTGCAACGATGGAACAAGTTGTCAGCCTACCTCTATATACTAACGTTCCAAGGCACATCTAACGAAATACACATGTCACTTGGAGATCTGATCAAAGAGGCAACGGTCATAGAGATAGACCTGTATAAATGGAGATGCCAAGCTTGAAAGCTGATGAGAGAATTGAACGTTTTAGTACAGAATCTGTGGAAAAATCTCTCCATGTAACATCCCCAATTTTTCTTAATATAATGTTACTTTATTATAGTTTTTTTTTAATTTAGAAAGTATGAGGATTTTGTTTAGGCAAGAAATATTTAGAGATAGTCATTAAAAAAATGTCTAAATTAAAATATACAAAACTTAGCATCAAAATGTAAAATATTTAATTATTCCCATAGATTTTATTAAAATTAGAAAACTCCACTAAATAATAGAAAATAAACTTATAACATAATTAATTACAGAAAAAGCCTACATAAATCTTAGAAAAGCTTAAAAAGTGTCAAAAATTATGATGAAAAATTATAAATACAATTTAAACATATTTTTTATGATAAATATCAAGATTAAGTAAATTTGTATAATATTAGTATAATTACACAAAAATAACCAAACCTAGGGTATAAAATAAATATCGAAAAATCCTAGAAAACAACTCTAGGTTACATTAAATTTTTTTTAACTAACTTATAATATTAGACAAGGAGAACCATGAAATAAGCCTCTCCATTAGACAATGGATAGTGTTAAAAATCATTTTTGATATTTAATTAATTAATTTTAATTTAATTAAAGCTTAAATAATCACTTAAGCTTTAAGATATTGTTCTTAAATCTTGATTAATCTAACTAATAATCTCATATTAGTTCATCAACATTTAGATCAGCCACTTGGAATAAAAAGAAAAATATATTTGAAAAATAAATTAAATTATCAAACTTTTATATCATAATTATTCAAAAAACCCACCAAACTTTGACTAAAAATTTCAACAATAGTAAGCTTGTCTCTCTATCTTGTTGGACAGCTCAAAATTCACTTGGGCTGTTATAAAAAAAATATATTTTATTTATATATAATTAATTATTTTAATTAACTCAAAATAGACCTAATTAAGGTAAAAATATATTAAAAATACTAAAAATTATAGAAAATTCATCAAAAAATTATAGATAACATATAAATAAGGTGGAAATATGTTTTAGATAGTAGATTAAGGAATGCAAGACTTGAATTTAAACATGAAAATGCAAGTCCATTTCTTTAGTCTTCAAGATTTAAGATTATGACTTGAAAATAAACATGATATGTAAGACATTGAAATATAAACATGAGATGCAAGAGCTTGAAAGATAACATGAGTGCAAGTCCATTTATTCTCTTATTAACTCAAAGCTCAAGACTTTATAAGATACAACTCTCAACCCCGTTAATCTTAAACAAAATGAAAATGAGCTTCAGAGTCCTTAATCACCATGGTTCCAAGAACCTCATTTCTTAGACTGACCATCAATCTCAAAAATAAACAAATCAAAGAGAACAACGAGCATTTTATTTTTCATTCTCCCTTGAAACCAAAATCAGACCTTGAGCTTTAGAGGTCTAATAGATGGTAGTTTTACAACCATCATCAAGATCCATCATCATTGAGCTATGGTCTTGAACATAAAAGAAAAGGCAACCAAGAAAAGAGAACAACAAAGTATTCCACTTTACATCCTATTTGAAAACCAAAAAGAAAGAACCAAAACTTGGGCTTTAGAGGTCATAAACACGGTGGTATCAAAACCTCCATCAAGATCCATCATCATCAAGTCATGGTTTTTAACCATCCAACAACATCAAAACCAAAAAGTGAAAGAAAAACCAAATCCAAAATTGAAAATAAAGGAGACAAAGAGAACAACCTCAACCATTTTTTTGCATCAAAATTGAAATGAAGAGAAAGAAAAGTGCATGAACTTAGCCATTCTTTCATCATCAAAAATCAAAAATGGAAAGGAACGAAAAAGAGGAGATCTTGTCCATTCAACCAACCACAAAACTGAAAATTAGCAATATGAAAGAAATGAAACTCAAAATATAATCCCTACCAAAGTTGTAATCTTGAAGGAAAGGAGAAAGCTTGGTCCTTTGTAAAGGAAATGAGAAAAAAGATCTTCTCTTGGGGCTATATATGTATTCAGCCAAGAGGAGAGAAACAAAAAGGAGGATTTTTCTTATGTTGTTGAGCTTGGGAATGGAAAGGCTTTGTGTCTTGGAGGTGGTTTGTGGTGGTGGTGTTGTTGTTTAAGGTGGAGAGGAGGTGGAAGATGAAGGTTTCTTGAAGATGGAGGAGGAGGAAATGAGAGCTTTAGTTGAGAGATTTCAAGAGCACTTTTTTGACACAAAGCTTTTGCCAAAAAAAGTGAATGGTAAAATAAGAGTATTGTGAGTGTTAGTGTGTTAGAAAAATTGAAATATGAGAGTGCAATGGGGAGGGACAACTGCTACCATGGGCTATTTGGGAAAGAAAAGTTTCATTTTCATTTGTTGTTAGATTATGAATTAGAGGTAGACTTAATTAGGCAAAGGGTTAGGGGTTGGTGATTAAGTGGTTAAAGTTGTAAGCACGTGTTTAAGACTTTTCAAGACATGATTAAAGAGTTGTCTTACTCATTTAGTTTGAATTAAACTTGATTAAATTTAAAATTCAAATGGGAACACTGTAACGCCCTGATTTTCTATCCGAATGAAAATGACCAAAATGCCCCTAAGGTCAATTTCCGCCCAGAATTCGAGGATAGCCTACTCGGCAGTCCTCGAAGAGCCAACTCAATGTTTAAAGGGGATTAAATAGCTTTTGAATGGTTTCGGAAACGAAAATATCATTTTCTGAAGTTTCCGGTCAAAATGACCAAAATACCCCTACAGCGTTTTTATGCGGGTATAAGTTCCGTTTGAGCCCAGAAACTTTCTAAAAGGTTTGAAATGATGTTTTTATGTGTTTTGAGATATCTATGTAAGTCCCGGTGGTCCCGAACAGTTTTTGTGCAAAATTACGACTTTGTCCCTAGTATAGTGTTTTTAAGCTTAATAATGTAATTAAGCAAACCTAAGCAATATTAGGCTCTAATCGAAGATTAATTAATTTGAATAATTAATCTAGAGTCAAAATAGTTTATTGAAGTTAACTAGAACCTAAAATTGCTTAAGGAAACTTAAAATCCTTTTCTAGTCTTAATTCTTTGAGAAAGGAATCTATGAATAATATTTTCTCTTACCTATTCCCCTAAATCAAGGAAGCATGTTGGCATTGGATTCTAAGTTAATGAGGATTGACTCATTAATCTAGCAAGACCACCTCCTAATCTAGTCTTACATGGTCCTAATTACCTACTTAATTAAACACTTAGTCATAAGTCCTTAATCTTGAGCCTAATCAAAGATACACCTAAACACACCCTTAAACCACAATTAAACGAGACAAATCTCTCCCCCATGACATGATAAGCAACCAGCTGTAACGCCCCGATTTTCTGTTAGAGTGAAAATGACCAAAATGCCCCTGAGGCCATTTTCAGTCCAGAATTCGAGGAAAGCTGATCCGGCAGTACTCAAAGGGCAAACTCAATGTTGGAAGGGGATTAGATAACTTTTGTATCTTTCTGGGATCGAAAATCTCGTTTTTTGAGTTTTCGGGTCAAAATAACCAAAACGCCCCTACAGTGTTTTACCCATTTGCAAGTGCCGAATGAACCCGAAACTTCTCCATATGGTTTTAAAAGGCGTTTTTATGTAGACTGTGACTTTAGTTTTGGTCCTGGAGGCCCCAGGTGAAATAAGTGCAAAATTACAGTTTTGCTCCTAGTTTCGTGTTTTTACGCTTAATCGCGTGATTAAGCAAACCTAAGCAATATTAGGCTCTAATCGAAGGTTAATTAATTTTCTTAATTAATCCTAAGTCAAAATAATTTATTAAAGTTGATTAGAACCTAAAAGTGCTTAATTACAACTTAAAATCCTATTTTAAATTCAAGACTCCTAGTCATGGAATCTTGAATAGTGTTTTCTCTTTCCAATTCCTTAAATCATGAAATTGTGTTACACATTGTTTATTCACAAATGAGTTTTTAATTCTTTAATGATGTATGAGCACTCCTAATCTTGTCATAAAATCCTTAAATCCCATTCTTAGTCACATAAACTTAAGCTTAATTATTCCTAACCTTGTACCTAAACTAATACACACTTAAACCTACCATTAACACACAATTACATGAAACAAATCCTTTTCCCCCTTGTTGTACCATGTCTGGCCGTGCACTCCATGCCCTCCATATGCATCACATGTTCAATTTTTCACACTCCAAGGCCATACCTCAAGTCACATACACCATGCCTTGTCATATTTTCAATCAAGCTTGATTTTCCAAATGAATAACTAATTAAAATAACCTATTTTCCTCAATTATGTGTGGCTTAAAAACTTCCAGCCATGTCTCACTTCTAGAAGGATTATTTCTTTCAAAATTAAAAGAAAAGCTCACTCAAATCACCATACTTGAAGCCATACATCTCATACTTTCAAACCATGCTTTGTATGACAACATTAGAAGATATTTTCTCTTCTTCCCAAGGCCAAGAAAGCTTCGACCAGACCTCTCCCCTTTACAGCCCCTATATGTTGTTTTCTTTATAAATACCTTGCTTGGATGAACTTGCTCACACTTTAGATCATTTGCTAAGTTTTGGTTTCTAAGCATTCTTGCTAGTCCTCTCATTTTCTCTTAAGTTCCAAGAGCATTCTTCTTCTTCATCTTCTTCTTTTTCCTTTTGATTCATCATCACACAACCTTGAAACACCACCCCATAGCCTTGAACCATCATCAAATCTTTTAAACACCACACCTCAAACCCAACCTCACTTGAAACACAACTCCAACCTTCTTGTTCTTCCTTGGCCGAAACCATTTAGCCCCAAGGAGGAGCTCATCATCTTGTTATCCTTTTCAAAAGTTCAACCTTTTTGTCTCCACTCTAGGTAGGAGTGTTTTTCTAAACTTTGTTTCTTAAAAAAAAAAAAGAGTTTCTCTAGCTTTCTCTTGGATTTTCTTTTGAAACTTTCTTTGTTTCTTTTTCTTTGAGTATTCGGCCTCATGGCCTTGAGGAGTATATGATAGCTCAATGATGAGAGCTCCTAGATGATGACTATGTGTTCATCTCAAAGGAACCTTTAGAGCTTGAGTTTTTGTTTTCTCTAAGTTTCATCTTGATTTACTAACTTAAAATGATTTTTACTCAACAACACCTTTACTTTCCTTGCTATTTTGGTTTCGATTTTTCTTGCTTCCTTTCCTTTAATATTTCGGTTTTGGTCCTTTGATCTTTAAGGTTTTGTTTTGTTTGGAAAGTTTATTTATTTTGAGCTTGATGATGATGTTCAAGAACCTCATAGTTCCTTTGAGAACTTGGTTCAAGAACTCTAAAGCTCTCTTTGTGATGAGATGAGATGAGTGTTGGGTTATTATATGTTAAAGGCTTGTATGAGCTCTAGTCAACCTTAAAATGAACCTTGCATCATATTTACTTTTATGCTTTGCACATCATATTTACTTTCCTTGCTATCACTAAGCATTAAGATAATAAATGAACTTGCATTATCATATTTATATTTCAAGCTATGCATTATCATGTTTATATTTCAAGTTCTCACCTAAATATCAAAGATAATAATATGTTGCATCTCATATTTATTTTATGCTCTCACTTTACTTTCTAATGAAACCTAAAACAAGTGCATAAGCATATTTATCTTTATGTCATCACTTAAATAAACTTAGAGCTCAAAGACTTGCCCATTGTTGTCTCAAGCAAAGGTTTGAAAACCTATGTTTTTGGTCTTCATGTTTTTGGCCTCAATGAGGTTTATTGTCTACAAGTATTGAAAACTATGCTTTATAATTTTTCTAAGCTCTTATGAGTTAAAGGAATACATAGAACTAAGTCTTATGAATTTAGGACCTCTTGAGACAAAATTAATTTAGCTACTGCCCTCTCAAGTATTTGGAAGATTTTAGATGTTAAAAATGTTTATAAATGAGTTTTGAAAGTTTGAAAAAGGTTCCAAGAGAAACTAGTATTTTATGTGCTTTAGAAATTGTGTTTGATGCCTTTAAATGGAGATGTTTGCTTCGGTTCTGCCTTGCTATGTTTAGCCATTGTATGAGCTGTGTTAATGATGATAATATGCTTATGTTTGAGTATAATTAATGTTAAAACTCATATGTGAAAGATAAGAGAAGTTAGAAACTAGAAAAGAATTAATTTGAGAGTTTTAGATCCCTTAATGTTTGAATTTTCTGGATTCTGTCCAGCAAGGTTTAGTAATGATAATCATGGTTCTAAATTAGTTTAAATGTGTAGGAATAACTCATAATTAGTTTAGGACTTGATCTTGATGCCTTAGGAACGAACTGAACTTAGAAAGGGTCATTGTTGTGACCTCTAGGTTTCTATAAAGTTAGGATTATGAATTCTGTATTCTTGAGGTTTAGAGATGTTCTTGACCATAGTGTGAGGTGAGAAATACTTAGTTATAACCTTATAGGTTCCCGAGAGATTAGGTTTGATGATTCATAACTTAGAAAGTGAGTTAAGGACCTTAAGGGTCAATGCATAAGACACTAAGAAAGTTGTTAATGCTATGATGTGTTATATGATGCAATGATATGATGAGATGTGCTTAATGCATGAGAAAATTATTGGTGGAAATGTTAAAGTTTATCATAGCATGAAATTTCATGAGAACATGTTGTGTGAATTAGCTTGTGGCAGTTTGAAGGAAATTCGGTTTAACAGCTGTTATGTTGCCGAATTTCCATCAGACCTAAAAGGGTTGAAAAGATGTTTTAAAGTACCATATGAGTTGAAAACCCTGGGTGACACCGGTTTGGTCGAGCACCCCTAGGAGATTTTTATATGACAAAGCACTGAGATGCGCTTGCCTGGGTGACACCGCTTCGGGCAAGCACCCCCAAGGGAGACAAATCCGTGAGGGTATGAGTAGATGCAGCCTACCAAAGCGGACAAATTAACGTGGCTTAATGCCCACAAAGCGTTTCAAAGAGGGTATATCCTAAGAGAGGTGATCCCTACCCCCTACCCATACTTGCGAGTCGGGATTATTATTATTTATGTTTCGCTTATTCAGATAATAAGCAAGAGCTAGTGATGACTAGCTGAGGTATGAGCTCATAACCTAGTTATTTTTAGGGTGGCTTGTTATGCTAAAGTACCACGATTGATGTCATGAAGTTAAGGAATGATTCACTTGAAAGTATATGCCCTTATGCCACATGGTTTATGGTTACATGCTTTGATGTGTTGTTTTATATGCTCAAGTATTGACATGCATCCATGAGATAACATGTTGCATTCATAACATCAAGATGCATGCTAAAAGGAATGGACCTTGGATAATTAGTTTGGAAAACCCTAAATTGAATCTTACATGCATGATCACTGTTTTATAATTAAACCCAAGGTTCCTAAGGATGTGAACGATGTAACCCTAGGATAGGAGACTCCTATTGAGATTTCTTTAGGAAGAATTCTTACTCCTCTCTCTTCTTTCTCCCGTCACATCTTTAGAGAGCGATGGTGACGTTCGTGGTCTTCGTTGACATACCTACTTGGGAGGTTCAGTATGACCCGGACCACGGGTCATATCATTTTGAGGAGTAGTGCACCGTGCGAGTCTTCATGTTCATTGGACGCCCCTTTGCATATCCTGTACAAAGCTACCATTTCTCCCCAATGTCACCATATCATGATGCGATGGTTTTTGAGCATGCCCGGATGTGAGACGAGAGGATTCTGCGGACGTATACTGGTGGTTCGCTGCCTCGAGACTTCCAGGACTATGTGCCTCGATCCCCGAGTTCAAAGGACGACCCATTCGAGGACCCGCCGATGCACATGTATAGCGAGAGTTCTGCTCCTACACCTCAGTTCGTGCATGACGTGAGCGAGGAGACTGTTACACAGGCGAGCCGAGAGGCGCCCTTACCGAAGAGCTCACGTTCAGTCTTCCCGTGTTCCCACTCCTGCTGCTCTGCGTCCATAGATTGGTTACACTCCACCGTTTCCCGGGTTCTAGTAGTTGACGTCGTAAGGGAGTCTTAGTGCACACACCACATGTAGAGTGGATAAACCTTCTTTTGTTTTTGAGGTTATTCACCATAGGTGCACTCAGGTAGTTACGATTTATTCCTGCTTTCTTGTTTTATGTTGTATTTTACTTCTGCTATTTTACAAGCTCTGCCCGTCTCTATAAGGGTATGACTACTTATGTACTCTAATTAAGTTATTAATGAAATGTTCCTTTGTTATCATGATTTTCGTTCTTTGGTTATATGCTTTACTTTATGATTTCTAATGATTATTATGCGTGCTTTATATTTCTGTCATTCGACTAGTTAAGTTCGTGGCTCTCACTTTGTTTTATGTTTTCAAAAAAAAAAATTTACCCGTAATTTCCACTAAGTATTTTATTAAAATGATGAGACTAAGAAGTAATAGCCTGATGTTTAACCTAATGTATTCTAGAAAGTTAGGTTAAAAATTAAGGTGTTACACCAGCCACCACTCCCCCATATTCTTCACATGTTGAAATTCTTACACTCAAAGGGCATGCTTAACACCATGCTTTGCACCTTACCTTACACCATACTTGGCCATGCTTTCAACCATGCTTTGAATGACCAAGTAAAGAGATATTTTTCTCTTCCCCATGGCCAATGAAGTTCATGGCCAGCACCCTTCCTTTCACTTTCCATATGTTTTGTTTTCCTATAAATACATGTATTAGAAGAACTTTGTTCCATTTTTACACATTTGCTAAGTTATTGTCTTGACAGCTTGTCTTGTTTCCTTTCTTTTCTCTCAAAGAACTCTTGAGTTCTTTGCATCTCATCTTCTTCATCTTCATCATCTTCTTCAAAGAACCATTCTTTACAACCTCAAACCGCCATCCAAATACTAAAGCTTTCATTCTCAAACACAAAGCTCACATAAAACACAACTCCTTCCTTTTCCTTTGTGCTTGGCCAAAACCTCCTCTCCCCTTTAGAGGAAGATTTACTTTTCATTCTTACTCCAAGGACCAAGCTTTCATCTTCACTCTTGGTAGGGGTTCTTTGCTTTCAAAAACGCTTCCTTCGTTTTGGTGTTTTAATGTGAAAAAGTGTTGGTTTTCTCTTGGTTCAAACTCTCTTTCATCTTTGTTTTATTTTTATTTTGAAGCTTGGTTTTGAAAGAAAGACTTGAGCTTGATGATGAGGTTTTAAGATAATGATCTTGAGATTTACTTTTGAGAAACCTCTAAAGCTTGAAACTTGTTCTTGCTCATGAGACATTTTGGTTTTCCTTTTCTTTTTCTTTCCTTAATGGATTCAGTCATCTTTTCTTTCTCCTCAAAAAGTTTGTTAAAAATATAAAGTAGTTCTCTTTACTTGGTTTCAAGAAATGTAGTTATTTATTTTACTTTCTTTGAGCTTGATGATGATGTTCAAACCATAAGGTTTCTTTGAAACCTTGGGACAAAGAACTCTAAAGCTCACTTCACCTTGTTATGATATATGTTGGGTTGAGGATTATGTTCCTTTAAAGTCTTGTGTGAGCTCTAGCAAAGAATAAAAATAAACTTGCATCCATGTTTAAGTTTATGCTTTGCATAGCATATTTACTTTTCTTTGTCATCACTAAAATACCAAGAATTAAAGAAATGAACTTGCATTATCATGTTTATATTTCAAGTCATCACTTAAATATTTAAGATAATGATAAGTTGCATCTCATATTTATTTTATGTTCTCACTTTACTTTATAATGAAGAACAAAATAAGTGCATATCATGTTTAAATTTATGTTCTCACCTAAAAGATCCTAGAGCTCAAAGACTTGCCCATTTTATCTCAAAAGAAGTTTGGGAAATGGAGATGTTTTATAAATGCATTTCAGTCATGTGATGAGGATGAGCTTAGCATGGGTTGCATCTAGTCACAAGGACCAACAAACTATGTTTTAAGGATTTTCTTAAGCTTATTTGAACTTAGCATGTGATATAAATATGTTTTTATGTTTTGAACCTCAACTATGAGCAAAATAAATTAGCTACTGCCCTTGGTAGTATTTTTATGATTTTAATGAAATAAAATGATTTCTAAAAGAGTTTTGAGGGTCTAATAAGGTTCCAAGAGAAAACTAGTAACTTATGTGCACTTGAAAATGTGATTTCATGAGATCCCATGACATATATGTTTCGGTTCTGCCTTGATGTTGTGCTCACTGTATGATGATGATTTTATCATGTTAGAATGAGTGGTTTCATGTATATTTAATGTTAAAATTAACTTGTGAAAGCTAAGAAAAACTAGTAACTAGAAAAGATTGAAAATAAGAATTCTAGAACACTTAGAATACAAATAATACTGTTTCTGTCCAGCAACCTTTAGATGCAGTAATCATGTTTTATAATTAGTATATATGTGTAGGAATCCCTCATAATTGGTTTAGGAATTGATCTTAGTACTTTAGGAGAAGACCGAACTTAGAAAGGGTTAAAGTTGTGACTCCTAGGTACCCGTAAATGGTAAAACATAGATTATGTACTACTGAGTTTTAGAATAGGTTATGATCATGATAAATAGTGAGAATAATTAGTTGTAAGCGTATAGGTGCATAAGAAATTAGGATTTGATGATTAAAGAACTTAAGATTCAAGATTTGAGACTTTAAGGATCAAGCATAAGACACCATAGGTTCCTTAATGCAATGAGTTTATTAATTCAAGTATGATATGATGATGCATGTGCCATGATGAGTATATTTATGTGGTTTCAAGATTATCATGATTATAGAAGTTGCATTATGAGTTATTGTGGCATGATATGATGAATTGCATGATTTGATGAACATGTGTTTATGATGCATTCTGGCATAGCATACCGAGACGCATTTCTCTTACTTCGGTAAAGAGATAACAAAACTATGAGGGTATGGTAGATGCAGCCTGCCAAAGCGGACAAATTTACTGTGCACTAGGTGTCGTAGATGCATTTCAAAGAAGGAGATGACCTTGACCCGCGCTTCGAGAGCGGGGATGTCTTTAGGTGATCCTTAACCCGTACTATGGGATTCAGGATTTATTTATACTTATCTAGGATAAGTCAAATGATATGTTACCTCTTCTTTTGCCCTATATTAAATCTAGTGACGACTAGTTAGGATTGAGCTTATTCCTAGGCGATAGGTGAGATGGAGTTTTGGTGGCTATTATAAAAATTGCCGGGGCAGGCATGTTGGTTGGATTTTTGTGGACATGATAAGAAGGAGGTCTTTATGAAAGAGAACTTAAGAGTTCAAATATGAAAAAGAAGTTATATGAAAGTAATGTGCCTTTTATGCCACGTATATGATTTATGATCCTTTATGTTGTGCCCTAATACCATGATTTCATGTTAATGTGCATATGGTATTATCATGCATTCATGCCTTTATCTGTTACATTCATGACATTTAGACTCATCCTAAAATGAATGGACCTTGGATAAATATATTTTGAAAACCTAAAAATGAACTCTATGCATGCTCACCCTTTGTAACAAACCCGAGGTTCCTGGGGATGTAGACGATGACACTAGGATAGGAGGTTCCCCCTACTGAGATTCTTTATCAAGATTCTCACCCTTCTATCTCTCTTTCTTTTCCATCACGTCTTCAGATCAGGATGGCGACGTTCATTCTGTTTATCGACACCCACACATGGGAAGTCCACTATGAACCCGAGCTGCAGTCATACCATTTTGAAAGGCGCTGTGCAATTAGAGTCTTCATGTTCATGGGATGCCCGTTCGCACATCCTGTACGTAGCTATCATTTCTCCCCGACTTCTCCATATGATGATGATTTGGTCTTTGAGCATACGCGTATACACAACGAGAGGATTCTCCGCATGCACATCACTACATTTGTCGTTCGTATGCCTACGCCTGACTTGCTCCGTCCATGGATCGGTTATGTTCCTCCTTTTCAGGGTCACAATAGTAAATCCCTTGGAAGGCCTAGTGCACACACACCACATATAGTTTAGGATAAACCTTCTTTTGTTTTGAGGTTATCCATCTTAGGTGAACTAGGGTATGGGTGTTATTTCTTATGCTTTCTATGTACTTTCATTTCCATTGTATTTGCTTCCATGTTGTATCAAAATTAAATCCCGCCTTTAGGTGGGCGTATTATGATATTAATGAAGTATTTCCTTGATGTGTTATCGATTGTTCCATGATTTGATATGCCTTTCTATTTTGTGATTCATCCTCATGTTTTACGATGTATATTAACACATGTTTACGTTATACACGGCTCTTACTTTGTTTTTATATTTCAAAAAAATTTTACCCGTATTTTTCGCTAAGTATTTTAAAGAAAGATTTTAAAGGATGAGACTAAGAAGTAATAACCTACTGATTAACCTAAATATGTTCTAGGAGTATTGGGGTTAAAATTAGGACGTTACAAACATAACTCTTGATTTTAAGGAAAAGGAGAGAGAAAATACTATTCACTTTTTGACTTTCTTTATGTCTTATGAATCCTTTGATTAATAATGGATTTTGAATTTTCCTAAGCAATCTTAGGCCTTAATTAACCTCAATTAATTATTTTGACTCAAGATTAATAATTGAAATTAAATTATATTTAATTAAAGTGTAATTTTGTATTTATTTCCTTAATTACTTAATTAAGCTCATTTTGCATTAATCAGGGGCAAAGTGGTAATTTTGCATAAAAACTCCCTAGGACAACTGGGACCTTTCCAGACATTGTTCACCCCTTATAATTAACATTTGTAACCTCCAGAAAGTGTCCGGGTCCAGTCAGCACTTAATTCCGCATTAATTCGCTGCAGAGGCCTTTTGGTCATTTCTCGCGCAGGAAAGGCCAGAGTTGAGATTTTCACTCCTATCATTACCTCTAACACATCTAATTCCCTTCAAACATTAAACTAACCCCTTGAGGATAGCCTGGGTCGGCTGCTCTCGAATTCTAGGCAAAAATTACCTCAGGGGCATTTTGGTCATTTGAATCCGGAAAAAATCGCGTATTGCAATTTTCGCACAGATTGCTATCTAATCATCATATAACCTTATCCCCATATTAAGATATCCCTTTGAGGGTGACTGGGACTGCCTGACCTCAATTTTCATACAAAAATGACCTAGGGGTATTTTGTTCATTTTTGCTAAGCAGGAAAAATCGGCACGTTACAGATTCATTAGTACAATGGACTAAGCGTATCTCACGAACTTCAAATTGAAAGGGAAAACAAGACTCCAAGAAGATTGGAAAAAGGGTTGGAAACTCCCAGGATGAAAAACATCTAGTTAAGGGAAAACCTTTCAACACTCCCAGGAAATGGAAACTCCTAGAAAGAGGTTAGAAAGTGAATCTTTCAGAAAATAGTTCAAAGAGTCAGAAATCACTCATTCTAAGTAAAAGTATTAAAAAGCGGGAAAACTTCCTAAAAATTTTTTCTCTCTCCCTTATCGCCTCAACTTCATCAAATCACTTTATATAACCGTTACTCATCACTCTAGTCTCCTCGTCTCTTCCTTCCCACACGCTTCTCCTCTATCATTTCTTGTCTCACCCAAAAAAAAAAAAAAATAGCTTATCGATTTCAAGAAGTTTCTCACTTCTCCACAAACCCTTTGTATTCGTTCTTCTCTCGAAACCTTTTAAGATTCAATCTTTCTTCACCTTTTTTTATTCAAAATGACCAAAAGAAAGAAACATGCTTTTTCTATTGAAGAAGGAACCTCCTTTCATATGTATGATGATCCACATATGCAGGATCATTTCGAAAGGAACTTTATCTCGAGAAAAATGGCTCTAGGAAAAACCCTACGAAGGAATCTCCTTGAAGAAATATCAATCCTCAAAGAAGTTTTCTCATTTCAAAAATGGGAAGAATATTTAGAGATAAATGAACGAGTCTATCCAAGAATTGTTTTTGCCTTCTATTCTTAGCTGGAAGGAAATTCAACATCTTTCTTGAATACCATAATCAGAGAATATGCCATCAGGATCACTTCTTCAAGGTTATCCAAAATCATCAAAGCACCTAATGAAGGACTTGTTTGCAGTTCAACTCCTGGCTGGGGTCACTCCTTGGGGATTAATAAAGAAGACATTTCAAGGTATCTAACTGACTCCACTCTTCACAAGCCAAATGAAATATCCACTGGCATGCTAACTGCTAGGGCTAGAAAAGTATATACAGTAGTGCAGTTCTCCATTCTACCTCGTATAGGAAGCACAGATGCATTAGTAGGCATGGATTGCATGCTTTTGTATTGTCTTATGGCATAGAGGAAAGTAAATCTGCCTAGATTTATCTTGGACTATATGTTAAGTGCTACTACAAAAGAAAAGAGAAGAACTACCAGTGTTCCATAAAGCATGCTACTAACAACACTTTTCCAAAAGATGAAACTTCCTATTATCACAGAAAAATATATATACCTAGAAGGAATAGTCTTCACGCCTTCCTCTTTTAGAACATCAAGAAAAAGAGCAAGTGTTCCAACATCTGAGCCAACTTAGTGAAGTCCTAGGACAAGGGGAAGTTTTATCAGAGATAAGTCTCAACAAGAAGAAGCTAAAGGAAAAAGGAAGATAATCCTATCAGAAAGTGAGACTGAGAACTCAGAGGAAGAGGAACTGGGTCAGGTTCTCTGCACAAATGAAATACGAACCAAAAAAAAGCAAGAATTGGAGGCTCCAAAAAGTCGAATGATAGCCAAACCGATGAAAATCATCAGTAGAAGAGACATTTAGCTCAAGTGTAAGAAAATGCCTATCTGTGAGACCAAAATCTCATTCTGCAGAAGGAAGTCAAGAAATATGAAGCAAGATATCAAGTCATTCTTAATTTTTCAGAAGATGAAAAAGAAGAAATAGAAGAAGAAGAAAGAACTGAAATATCATCATCTAAAGAAGAAGAAAAATACTTAATAAGAAATGAAAAGGCTAGGATAAGTGAGATGGTCAGATCTGAGATCATTGCTAGGACCTCCTTCATTGAGCTAATAATTGAAGAGCCAAAAGAAGAATATCTTAGAACTAAGACTACAGTTGCTCTAACATTACCTCAACCTTTTCCCTCCATTTGCATTCTTCAAATGGAAGAAGAAGAAGAAGAAGATAGAACATTAAAGAATGGTGCTATTCTAGGTAATGAAGAAACTAATTCGTCTTGACTAAAAAACCTGCAACTACTACTACTCTTATTCTTGAGCCAACTTCTTCTCCCACTACCAATCCACCTTTTTCCACACCCCCATTAATGCACAAAACAATACTCAGGATGAATCACCCAAGATTGGGGATACTATACCTCTTAACATCCCTGAGCCTTCTCCTAGAGCTACTCAAACATCAACACCTATCGACTTGCCTCGTCTAACCACAGAAGAGCCTTTCCCGAGCTATCAGTTTAATCAAATCATCTTGAGACATCTAAGGGAAATTGCCTCTAGACAAGATAGACTTGAGGTTACGATCATAGAGCAAGGTGCCCAGCTCAAGCATAATGAAGAACTACAACTTCAAATCCTTCAGACAAATCAAGAAACCTTACAAGAGCTGAGACGAATAGGCTAAAGATATCACTTCGGTTCCTCCCCTGTACATTTTCTTTTGATGATGACAAAAAGGGGAGAAAAGAATGTTAAAGAAAATCTATGTTGAGAAGTTCAGGGGGAGTCATGCTGAGAGGGAGCCCAAAATCTTTTTGCATATTGTATAATTTCTTATTTCTCTTTAACATGATTTCAATACTGTGAACACTATCTTAAATGCAGTACTTATTATCTATTATGTTTTATGATTGTGTTTAATCTCTTATACTCTAGCACATAGATGTTTACCCTATGCTCTGGTATTTATCAATACCTTATCCATCATGCTTATACTTATGCTTACGCCTATGCTTGCTTGCTTACACATCCATCCTTAAAACTGAGTGATATTTTTTAGGCCATAGTACATAATCACTGTTTATATCATTACACTTAGCTAATCATATAGAATTACTGAAAATGTGTAGCTCAATTGCATATTATTTGTCTTGCATAATCATCAACATGCAAATATAGTCAGTGCACACATACATATCCATGATTGGCTATAGCTTGATTTCATTTGAGTATCATTGATATGTATGATAAGCTTAATATGGTATCAACACATCATTATCTACTACTCACTTGAGATGTGCTTAATGTGCTCTGCTTAACTTGTCCAAAATTGGTTATGTATATCTTGTTTCTGATGGTCTTCATAAACCTATCTTTTCCATGCCTTAACATAACTTAGATCAGTTAGGAAGAATTAAAATCTTTCTCAAGTGGTTATGCTTACATTGCAAATGATGTGTTACAGTGTAATCATAATTGAATTAGTGAGCTAACATGGGCAATATGTTATATTTTGAGTAAATATGTATTAGTTGACAAAATATTTTTTGAAAAAGAATTTCAAAAGTCATTTCATTCTCTGATAATCATAAAGTTTTCTAGCTCATAAAAATAAGCTCACAAAACATAATGCTGGATAAAGCTGGAATGAATTACTGTTTGAGCTTCAAAAACCTTATATTGAATTTCTCTAATATCATTGATAACAAGGTTTCTTTGAAAACTTCATTCGTATCTCTTTTCTCTCATCATGCTCAAAATTTTGTTATCATTCATATATATATATATATATATATATGTATGTATAGCATCACTTTCTTTGTTTAAAAGAAAGCATAGGAAAAGATAGTGCTGAATAAGATTTTCTATCAGGAAACAACATCGCAAGTGTTACCTGTTTATTTATTCAAGCACACATAAATGCTAGAAAGTCATTTTATGACTAAAATCAAGCTGTTTGGAAAATTGGATTAAAATGATGGCATCAGCTTAAATATCTTTGTGATACAAATTAAAGAAGTTATCTGATTAAGTCAGAAGCATATCATCATGAACCAAACAGCTTTGATTTAAGTCAACTTAAGGCCTCAAAATTTTCTTGAACGTAACTAGTCATGCCTTAAAAAAAGACTTTATAAGATTTAAGAATCGTGATGTGTTGAAAGAAATTACAATTCATTGTATTTATATTTTGTCTTATTTTTTTCAACCTCTCTTCAAAATATTTTCTTCAAATTGGTTTGTCATCATCAAAAAGGGGGAGATTGTAACCTCTAGAACCCTTCAGAAAGTATGAGCTTAAATGTTTTGATTGATAGCAAGGCCAGTTTAAAGAAAATATTTTGAAGAATGAATAACGGCTATCTTAAGTTTCTTGACAAAGCATAACAGGTTAATCCAGTTTGTATTACACGGACTTAAAGAAAGATTAATATTTCACTTTGCATGTGTAGACATGTTTTATCTCATGGAAAGAGATTAAGCTAAATAGAAAGTGAATATTATATCAAGTAAAGAATGTGTATACATATTAAAGCATAATACAGACTTAAAGCAAGAATAATGTTTCACTTTGCATGCACAAGCATGATTTATCTTGACAAAAGAGATTAAGTTAAAAGAAAGTGAATGTTATTTCATGCAAAGCACGTATTCATGTTTACGGACCAAAGGCATAGAAGCAGACTTGAATTGGAAATAATTTCGTTACACATGAGAGATCATGTTTATTCAAGGGAGGAAATCAAGCTTAAAAAGGTGAATATTATCTCATGGAAAGAAAGTGTAAATGCCTAAGGACTGAAGCAGTTCAAGCCAAAGATCAAGAAACTAAGGAGATGATCTTCAGAAAGTAGCATGGGATATCAAAAGTACACCCAAGATGAAGAAATCAATCCATGTCCAAGAGCAACGTGTTACTCAGTCATCAATTACTACAATCGCAAAGAAGTCATCATCAAACAACCAAGATTGAAGACTAAAATATCGAAGAAAAATTAAAGAGGTTGATTACGCCGTCAGAAAGCTCACATAACTGTGGAGTATATAACGCTAAATAAAATGAAAGGAAAATTCAAATTTCAAAATTCAAATCTTGAATCAGACCTAGTGTTATAACTGGTACATCATCTTTTCTACCTAATTGATTCATGATCATATCTTCTAGAAGAAGGAGTTCAGAAACCATGGTCAGAAAGTAAAAGGTGTAACACCCTAAAAATTATTTAAAAATTAATTTGAGTTTTTCTAGTCGTAATTTCAAAATTCTAACAGACATAGCAATGATGAGGATGATCCAACAGATCTATAAAAAAAATTAAAAAATTTTTTGGGCCGACATGAATAGTAACTTAGTGGGCTCCACAAGCTCGCCAGGACAGCCGAAATCCTAGAATTAGGGCTCGGAGATGCCCAAAACTGAGAAATTATAGAATTAAGATTAGAAATTGCTAGGAATAAAGATTTTATACCTAAAATTATTTTTCGGGCAATGCTTGATTACTCGAGTACACTGTTTTACCCATTCAATAAAATTTGTATACGATTTCTAACACCGAAAGATGGTTTAATCTCTACAAAAGGATAATGTATATCCATTTTGACTTAGTGAAAGGCTAAGATTTAATCTTTCTCTATAAGATTAAATCCTAGCCATCCAATTGTTTTTCTTTTCTTTAAAGAAATTATACATTAATGTTACATAAATGCTACTCTATTCTAATTTATATTAAAAGCACCAAACCTTATCATTTTGAAGAACATTCTTGGCTACACACCAAGAGCAAATAGCCACTAGTGTTATCTTCTTCATAAGCTCAAGTTTTAATTTCAAATCACCAAGACTCTAGCCCAAAGTTACTAAAACCTCAAACTCCCTTCACAAAAGTTGTTCTAGTCATCACCACCTACAAATCTAACCGATTAAAATTTTAATCCATCGCTATTTTTCCACTTTGAGCCATCATACATCACTGCCAAAGTGAGGGTTGAGTTCTGTTTGGAAGGCTTGAAGTTAGGAAAAACCATTCTTGGAAGGACTTTTGGAGTTGAAGTCTTGAAGCAATTCAAGTAGGGTTTTCTTTGGTTTTTTCTTTTAAATTTTATGCTGTATGGTGTTGCTAGGTTTTGGTCCAAAAATATCATTTAAATCAGTTAAGGATATATAGTTATTGATGAATGAATTTTGAAGATGTGTTTGGATGATGATAAAAATCATTTTTGTTAAAAGAGATTTTGGATTGTGTTGCTAGAATTTCGGTTTTGTCATAGGCAGGGGATTGCCACGATTTTTCTGACTATGTTGTAGGCATTTTTATGAGCTAAAAAAATTATATGTTGAAGCTATATCTTAAACTAGTTCCATGAATTTTCTTGAGCCCTTATTTTGATTGATACGCCTTGAAAAAAAATTCAAGAACCGAGAGTGCATCTATGTTGTCTGAAATCTTGGTACTGAAGCTATGAATTTGTATAATTTTGTGACTGTAGCAAATGATGGAATTGTCCTTTGAAATTTTTACAGAGCGTACTAACATCTTGAAGTTCAATCTTGATTTTTATTTTGAGTTTATTTAATCATTTGCTAGGGTTAAAAATTATCTCTAGTTTGAGTTGTGAATTAGTGGTCTTTGATCATCAAACTTGTAAAATTTATTTAACATAGTTAGAGGACTTTGGTTACTATGAAATTTGTACAGGGCCTTGTGGACACAATGAGGTGTTTTGGAGAATTTTTATAGCCCTTGAAATGGATGTTTGACATGCATAATAAATCGTACCCCTTAGGCATGAATTCTGCTAACATGCGGTAATTGTGCTTAAATGAACTCAAGTATTGATTTTGTGATTTAATGACTCTTAATTTAAGTATGATGAGTATGAATGCATGCTATTGACTTTAACGATTGGTTTAATGCATGATTGGAATTATATTGTTAATCAACGACTATATGTGTTTTATTGAATGCATTTGAAAAAATAAAAGTGAATGATACATTGAATTAAGTTCTATAGCAATAAGTAGAAAAAAATGAGATCCTTTCGACTTATCGAGGGCAAATAGCGTTACATAAGATCCTTTCGACTTGCCGAGGGCAAATAAATATAGATGAGATCCTATTCGACTTGTCAAGGGCAACTAAAAAGAGACAAGATCTTTTTGACTTGTCGAAGGCAAATAAAGAGATATGAGGTTCTCTTCAATTTATCAGGGGCAATTAGAAATAAGTTCACTACATTTAGCATATGTATGATCATGTTATATTTAAAAGTTTGACTAGAATTATTTACTATATATTTGAGCTTTATGATATATGTGCACTAAGTGATTGATTATTAAAAGCTATCCACTTCAAAAGTATGATTTGGAACTTTAAAAGTTAACTATTGATATATGTTATATGTTCACATTTTCTTAATAAACCGAAATGGCTGGGGCGATGACGATGACATTATAATTGTATATTTGGGGGATTTCCTACTGAGAATTGTATAATTCTCACCCCTATGTTTATGTGTTCCCATGTCTTCTCTAGGTTGATCAAGAGGACAAGGAGGCTGTTGCATGAAAGAAATCTAATCTACAGTAGTTTAGTAGAGAAGACTTCTATTTATTATAGTTAGTTTATTTTATATATATATATACCTTTAAAGATAATCAGACGTACTGTAAAACTCTTAGAAGAACTTCCTTGTATATTCAACTTTGTATTTAAATAACTACTTTGTGTATTTGATATATATCTTGACAGAATCTCGCATTAGTTACTACACAATTTAGCCGACCCTTGTTCTAGATATTTAAGAGAGATCTACCAAATTATAAGTAATAACTCTTGAGTATAATGTCATGACTTAAGGGTGATGTTGTACTTGGGAGGATGTTACAAAAGGAAAATGTGGACATCAAAAACCTCGATAATACAATAGCTTCTATAACCGATGTGACAAGTCTGTAAGCCTACCTATCTAGAGTAACGTTCCAAGACATAACTGATGATCTACATGTGTCACTTGGAGATTTGATCAAAGGCAACTACCATGAAGAAGGACTTGTATAAATAGAGATGTCATACATGAATGCATATGAGAGAATTGAAGACATAAGAGCAGAAATGTTGGAAAAATCTCTCCATACTTCCTGTGTTGTTCATCATATTATATAATTAATCATCTTGAAGTGTAAAAATTTTCTTTTCTTATTTTATAACAATTTGTATGCTCTTCTCATAAAGAGATATGAGAAATGAGTCACTCTTGTTTACCTAGCCTATATTAGCAAATATTCTTAAGGAAACATGGGTGTAGGTTAGTTTGAGTGGCAAGTCAAACACATAACCTTTGTAACCTTGATCCAGTAGTGATCAATGTGAGACATAGCTTGGAGAGGATAAGGTAAAACTACTTGCAACGGGGTAGCAAAGGTATTTGCTTATCACAGTTCAGCTTGGAGAGGCAGACTACTTACAACGTGGCAGTAGAAGTTGTCTGCAGGTCATGGTTTCAACAGGGAGAGGCTGGTATAGAACTACTTGGTTTCAACTTGGAAAGGCTGGTACAGAACTACTTGGTTTCAACTTGGACAGGTTGCTACAGAGCTACTTAGTTAAGTCACAGTTGAGGTTGGCCACTGTGCAAGTGAGAGCTTGGGAAAACTATTGTAAAGACTATATATTTACTTTCTACGGTTGAGAAAGTTGTTGATTAATGAAATCTCAACCTGTGTTGAGTACTGGATGTAGGCAGGTTGGCTGAACCAATATAAAAGTACTTGTGTTTAGCTTTCTCTTCCCTAACCTTTTATTTTCATGTTATGCACCTTAAGTTAATTATTAATCAAGTATTCTTAAAACTCTAATAATTATTAAGCTTCAGGAACCTTCTTTCTGAAACATCTAACTACTATTGTGCTGCACTTCAAGCTTTATGATTGATAGTATGTTTTATGTCTAATGTTTTAGATTGGAAAAGAAGTCTTCAAAAAGCACGATTCAACCCTTCTTCTCATACACTCTTTTACCAACACAACATAGTTCCTAATTTTTAGGAAAATAGAGAGAAAATATTATTTGCCTTTCACTTTTTATTTTATGGTCTTATGAAGCATTTTTATTAAGAATGAGATTTTAAATTTCCCTAAGCAATCTTAGGCCTTAATTATCCTAAAATAATTATTTTGACTCAAGATTAATAAATAAAATTAATTTATCTGTAATTAGAATTTAATATTGCTTATATTTCCTAATTAATTAAGTTAATTTAGCAGTAACTAAGGGCAAAATGGTAATTTTACACAAAACTCCCCGAGACCACCAAGACTTTTCCAAATATCATACATCCCTTATAATTAACATTTCCAACTCCCGGGTAATGACCGAGTTCAATTGTCACTCAATCTTGCGTTAAATTATCTCAAGAGTATTTTGGTAATTTTGTGCTTGAGAAAGACCAGGAATCGAGATTTGCACCTCTATCATCATCCATAACACATTTAGTCCCCTTCAAACATTAAACTAACCCCTTGAGGATAGCCTAGATCGGCCATCCTGATTTTCAGGCAAAAATGACCTAAGGGCATTTTGGTTATTTGTACATTGGAAAAATTGGGAATTGTGATTTTTGCACAAATTGCTATCTAAACCTCATGTAACCTCACCCTAATGCTAAAATATCTTATTGAGGATGGCCTAGATTGGCTGACCTTGATTCTCATGCAAAATGACCCAGGGGCAATTTGGACATTTTTCACAGCTGGGAAAAATTGAGGCATTGCATTTCTCCCATCCTTAAAAAGAATTTCATCATCAAATTTTGTTACCTATGAATAGCTCAGGATACTGTGTCATCATCTCTGATTCCAACTCCCATGTAAATTCCTCTATTTTTCCTTGTCCCCAAGCCACTTTGACCAAGGGTACAGTCTTATTCATTAACTGCTTGACTTCTCTATCCATGATCCTTGTAGGCGGAAGGTTAAAGCTTAGGTCCTCCCTTGATTGTACTTATTCTGGCTGTAACACATGACTAGGGTCGGATTGATATTTTCTCGATTGAGAGACGTGGATGAGATCATGAAGGTTAGACAGATTGGGTGGTAAGGCTATTCAATAAGCTAGTGAGCCGACTCTTTCAAGAATTTCAAAGGGACCAAGGAATTTGGGGCTCAACCTTTTGACTCTCATGGCTCTTCCTATAGCTGTTGTGGGGGTGATCCTAAGGAATACATGCTCTCCCTCTTAGAACTCCAATGGTTTTTGCCATTTATCCGTATAGGTTTTTTGTCAACTTTGAGCAGTAAGGATTCTATCTCTGATCCTCTTGATTTGTTCCATTGTTTCCCTTACAACTTCGGATCCTAGTATACTTTTCTCAACAGGCTCATACCAACACAATAAAGATTGACACTTCCTTCCATACAAAGCCTCATATGGTGCCATACCAATGCTCGCATGATAACTATTGTTATATGCAAATTTGATTAATGGCAAGTATTTGTCCCAACTCCCCCTCTAGTTTAACACATATGCCCTTAACATATCTTCTAAGGTCTGTATGGTCCTCTCCGTCTAGCCATCAGTTTGAGGGTGGTAAGTCGTGCTTAGGCACAACTTCAAACTAAACGCCTTTTGGAAGGCTCCCCAAAAATGTTACATAAACTGCGGATCTCAATCCAAGATTATTGTCGACGGCACTTGATGCAACTTCATGATCTCTTGGATGTACAACTGAGCTGACTTATCCAAGAAATAAGTCATCTTAATGGGTAAAAAGTGAGCTAACTTCATCAATCGATCCACAATCACCCATATTATGTCATGGCTAGCTTGGGTCTTAGGCAGTCCTGTCACAAAATCCATTGAGATGGTATCCCATTTCCATTTGGGGATCAACATTGGTTGCAACATTCCAGAAGGTCTTTGGTGCTCAATCTTCACCTTTTGATAGACTAAGCATTTACTCACCCATGTGACCATGTCTTGCTTCAATCCAGACCACCAAAACATCTTTTTCAAGTCCTGATACATCTTGGTAGTACCAGGGTGAATGGTGAAGTGGCTTTTATGAGCCTCCTCCAAAATCTCCTTTCAGAGGTCACCATTCGCCGGTACACAAATCTGGCCCTCAAACCTCCATAATTTATTAGCTCCTTGGTTGAAACCATTCAACTTTCCCATTTCAATTGCCTCTAAGGTTTCTTTAAACTCCTCATCCTTTTGTTGAGCTTGAGTGATTCTCTCTTTGAAGTCACTCGTCACACTGAGATGACATATCCTCATACCTTCAGTGGGCAACGTCATCCCTAAGTTTAGGTCTATAAACTTCTCAATCAACTTCACCACTTTAACTATCATCTGTGACAAGTGTAATGACTTTTGACTCAAGTTGTCGATTGCCACATTAGCTTTACGGGGATGATAGTTCAACCCAAAATCATAGTCTTTCAAGAATTTCATCCACCTTCTCTGCCTCATATTCAACTCCTTCTTATCAAAGAGGTACTTGAGATTCTTGTAATAAGAGAACACCTCAAACTTTACTGCATACAAATGGTGTCTCCACACCTTCAAAGTGAACACTACGGCTGCTAACTCTAGGTCACGGGTGGGGTAGTTTGCTTCATGTGGCTCGAGTTGTCTGGATGGGAAAGGCTACCGATTGCTTATTTTGCATCAGCACACGACCCCCAAACCTTTCCCTGAAGCATCACAATATACCTCAAAGGGTGCATTAGGGTTAGGAAAAACTAGCATTGGGGTTGTGGCTAACTTTACCTTTAGCTCTTGGAAGCTCTTCTAACATTCTGGGGTCCACTCAAAAGGCCATTCTTCCTAGTAAGCTTGGTCAAGGATAAGGAAATCTAAGAAAATCCTTTAAGGAACCTATGGTAATATCCTTCAAAACCTAAAAAGCTTCATATTTCCATCATTGTGGTAGGTCTCTCAGCTCCCAGCTCATCACAGCCTTTATCTTACTAGGGTCTACTACGATATCTCCTTTTGACACTACATGTCCTAAAAATTTCACTTCCTCGAGTCAAAATTCACATTTAGATAACTTCATATAAAACTTCTTTTCATTTAGAATCTCTAAAACTATTTTCAAATGATGCTTATGCTCCTTGTGAGTTTTCAAATAGATGAGTATGTCATCTATGAAAACAACCATGAATTAATCTAAATAGGGACTAAAGATCCTATTAATGTAGTCCATGAACACAATACAAGAATTGATCAAACCAAATGACATAATTGTGAACTCATAGTGGCCATACCAGGTCCTAAAGGTAGTTTTGGCTATGTCCTCATCCCTTACTCTAATCTGATGATATCCCGACCTTAACTCAATCTTTGAGAACATTACCGCCTCTCTCAATTGATCTATCAAATCATCAATCCTAGGCAAAGGGTACTTGTTCTTAACTGTCACTCGATTCAACTGTCAATACTAGGTCTCTCAAATTTCTTCTCTAAAAGTTCTTCTAACTGAGTCTTTATCTTAGTTAACTCTAAGGGTGACATCCTACAAGGTGCTATGGAAATAGGCCCCGTCCCCGAAACCAACTCTATATAGAACTCTATTGCTCTCACTGAAAGAAACTTGGGTATCTCATTTGGAAACACCTTGAAATAATCTCTCACTACGGGTACCTCACCAATGTTCTGCTCAAGGTCTACATCGCCAGTGGCTAAGAGAACATATCTCTTACTTTCTTCCTGTAACAATTGACATCTACAACATTTAAGTAAAGATTTAAAGGTTTATTGGGAACACTAGGGATGAGGGGAAAGGTGACAAATTTTGTATAGTAGTTTAACAATACACGATTAGCATAAAGCCAATCCATGTCGAGAATCATGTGTAGACCATGCATAGGGTTAACAAATCAGATCTAGAATAAAAGGTCTACCTTACAAAATGAAATGGAAATTTAAGCAACATTTATAGATCCTAACAGGTTTATTAGTGGGTGTAGGCATGGTAAGATCAAAAGGAAGGTCTAACACATGCAAATGCAAGGATTGGCACTATCATGTGATATGAATGAGTGAGTTATGCCAAAGTTATACAATACAATTGAGGTCCTACCGTTCATTTCACATTTATCTTCTATGCGGTTTCTGGACTTTGTTGAATCTTCCACATTGAAGGTAAAGACCCTCCCTTGATGTTGTGATCAGGGGTTAGGGGCCGTCAAGCTCCTCTCAGAGCACTCTCTAGCATAGTGACTAGACTTCCCACACTTGAAACAAACTCCTTGGCCTATCAAGCAAGGTTGATCTCTATGTGGCTTTCTATATTTGGGACATAATGAGCAGGTGTAGGCCTAAGGGGTGTAACTAGGGGCCTTTGGGGTGGCTTGCCCTTGGGACCACTTGATCCTCCATGATGAAAATTCTTCTTGGGGCCTTGCGGCCTGAACTACAGCCTGAATTGCAGCTTAAATCTCGGAGCTTGTGGTGTTGGCTTCTTGATGAAATTCTCAACCCTTGATATGCTCAAATTCTTGTGGCCCTCCTCAATGATGCGGCATTTTTTGACTAGGATAGGGAAGTCCCTAATCTCCAAATGTGCAATAGCAACATTGATCTTCACCTTCAGCCTCGCTTTATACTTAAAACATTTCCAGAATTCATCAAGATTTCCTTGAAAAATCCTTGAGAACTTAATTAGCTCTTCAAACTTTGCAGTGTAGTGCGCAACACACATCCTTCCTTGGGTTAGCTACATGAATTTTACATCCTTGGCATTCCTCATAGATTTCGAAAAGTACTTCTTGTGGAAGGAAGTCTTGAATATTTCCTAATTGATCATGTTGCTAGATGCCTCCAATAGTCTTTGGGTTCGAGTCCACCAAAACTCGGTATCCTCCTTTAGCAGATAGGCAGGAAAAGTCACCTTCTAATCCTCAGTGCAAGTGATCACCGAAAAGATTTTCTCCATGTTTTTAATCCACTTGTCAACTTGTTTTGGGTTCATAGTTCTTCTAAATAGTGGCGGGTTCGCTTTGCGGAACTCTCTGAATTGGGCATGCTCGAGACCTTTAGCAGTGTTAGAGCCACGACCAGTATCGCCCCAATGGCCCATCCTTTCAAGCATTATCTGCATCGTGTAATGCCCCAATTTTCTGTTAGAGTAAAAATGACCAAAATGCCCCTGAGGTCATTTTCGGCCTGGAACTCAAGGATAGCCGACCCGGTAGTACTCGAGGGGTTAACTCAATGTTTGAAGGGGATTAGTTGACTTGTGTACCTTTCCGAGATCGAAAATCTCATTTTTTGAGTTTTCGAGTCAAAATGACCAAAATACCCCTATGGTGTTTGGCCCGATTGCAAGTGCCAATTGAAACTCAAAACTTCTCCAGATGGTTTTAAAAGGCATTTTCATGTATTCGGTGACCTCAGTTTTAGTTATGGTGGTCCCGGGCAGTTTTTATGCAAAATTACGATTTTGCCCCTAGTATAATGTTTTTGAGCTTAATCGCGTGATTAAGCGAACCTAAGCAATATTAGGCTCTAATCGAAGATTAATTAATTTCCATAACTAATCTAGAGTCAAAATAATTTATTAGATTTGATTAGAACCTAAGATTGCTTAATTTAAACTAAAATCTTATTTTAAATTCAAGATTTCTAGTCATGGAATCTTGAATAGTATTTTCTCTCTCCAATTCCTTGAATCATGGAAATTTGTCTACATAGTTTACTCATAAAATGAATTTTAAACTCTCTAAATGTGTATGAGTACTCCTTAATTGAGTCTTGAAATTCCTAATTATATCCTTAGTTACCAAAACTTGTGCTTAGTGATTCGTAACCTTGCACCTAAACTAATACACACCTAAACACATCTCTAAACCATCATTAAGCAAAAGAAACCTCACCTCCTCCCTTCTAGAAGTGCACGGCTGCCTCCCCCTTCCATACCTCAAATTTTTGAAATTCAAATACCATTTCAAGTCCATGACAAGCCTTACTTAGCCCATACTTTGCACCATGCTTACCATCCTTTCAACCATGCTTTGAATGACCACTTTGAGGAGATATTTTCCCCCCTCAAAGGCTCCAAAATTTCGTGCATCTTCCCCCCTAGTTCACCTTCACATTTCAAAATTTAACTCACAATATATCTAGCAAAGTGTAAAGAAATCCCACACTTTTATCATTTGCTTTTTTGTTTGAGTTTGTGATCAAAAAAGCTTTCTTACTTTCTCTCAACCTCAAGTTCTTCTCCACCACTTAGAAACTCCTTCCACCACCACAAACCACCATAAACCACCTCAAACCACCATACCACCACCATATATCATCATCTAAACACCAAAGCTTCCTTTCTCAAAAACAAAGCTCACATAAAACACCTTTCTTTCCTTTTCCTTGTGTTTGGCTGAATCACCACCACCATTTTGGAGGAGCTTTTCATCTCATTCTCACTTCAAAGAACCAAGTTTTCATCTTCACTCTTGGTAGGGGTTCTTGTTTCCAAAAGCTTTTCTTTTGTTTTTGATGTTTGAGATGAAAAAGTGTTGGTTTTTCTCTTGGAACACATTCTTTTCTTCTTTGTTTTATTTTTATTTTGGAACTTGATTCTCAAAAGAAAAAATTGAGCTTGATGATGAGGTTTCAAGATAATGGTCTTGTGATTCTCATTTGAGAAACCTCTAATGCTTGAAATTTGTTCTTAACTCTTGAAACATTTTAGTTTTTCCTTTGTTTTCCTTGCTCAAGGTTTCGGATTTGCTTTCCTTTTCCTCCTTATATTTTTTGTTCTTCTCTTCCTTCTTCTTATCTTGATTTTGGTTCTAAAAATAGTGGTGTTATGTGTTTTGATCTTTTGATTCTTTTTCCTTGAGCTTGATGATGAGGTTTTCAAGACAATGATCTTGAGATTCTCATTTGAGAAACCTCTAAAGCTTTAATCTTGATTTTGATCTTGAACCATTTTAGCTTCTCTTTTCTTTTCCTTTCTTTAGGTTTTTGGTTTCTTTTTCTTTTCTTATTTTGATTCTCATTTCCTTTCCTTTACAAGTTTGATGAAATGTTGTTATTTATTTTAGCTTCTTGGTACATCTTTCTTGAGCTTGATGATGATGTTCAAGAGCCATGTAGTTTCCTTGAAACTTTGGTTCAAGAACTCTAAAGCTCACTTTGTCGTTGAGGTAAGTGTTGGGTTGAGATTTTTGGTCCTCTGTGAAAGTCTTATATGAGCTCTAAGTTAAGATAAAAAGAACTTGCATCCATATTTATTTTTATGTCATTACTAAATGCTCAAGATAAAAGAATGAACTTGCATCTTCATATTTATGTTTATGTTCTCACAAAATCTCCAAGATAATAATGGATTTGCATAGCATATTTATTTTGTGCTCTCACCTCCAAATAAAGACTAAAACAAAGTGCATTGCATATTTATTTTTATGTCAATCACTTAAGAGATTTAGAGCTCATGGACCTACCTACTATTATCTCAAACAAAGTTGGAAAATATATTTCTTAAACTCCTTTGATTTTCGGCCTCATGAGGGTTTGTATAATTACAAGTGCTAAAATTTATGTTTTATGATTTTCCTAAGTTTAGGTGATCTCAAGAGATGTTGTGAGCAAAGTTTTATGTTTTAAAACCCTCTTGGGATTAATTTGAATTAGCTACTGCCCTCATATGTCTTATGATGGTTTTGATGAAATAAATTGTTTCTAAGTGAGTTTTGAAAGTTTTAAAAAGGTTCCAAGAGAAACTAGCAATTTATATGCTTTAGAAATAAAGTTTTATGCCTTGTTTGATGGAGATGTTTCCGGTTATGTTTGGTTCATATGCTCACTATTTTATGCTGTTTTGATGATGATAATATGAGTATGATCATGAGTATTTAATGCTAAAATACATTTGAGATGGTCAAGATAAGTTAGTAACTAGAAAGGAATTAAAATACAAGTTCTAGATCCCTTAGAAATATAATTTTCTGGATTCTGTCCAGAATGGTTTAAAATTAGAAATCATGGTTTATAATTAGTTAAAATGTGTAGGAATTGCTCATAATTGGTTTAGGAGCAAACCAAACTTAGAAAGGGTCAACGTTGTGACTTCTAGGTACCCGTAAAGTATAAATTATAGGTTCTGCACTCTTGAGGTTTAGAATTGGTTATGATCATTGTAACGCTCTGATTTTCTGTTAGAGTGAAAATGACCAAAATGTCCCTGAGATCATTCTCAACCCGGAATTCGAGGAAGGTTGATCAGGTAGTCCTCGAAAGGCAAACTTAATGATTGAAGGGGATTAGTTGATTTGTGTATCTTCCCAATATCGAAAATCTCGTTTTTTGAGTTTTCGGGTCAAAATGACCAAAATACCCTTATGGGATTTGACCCGTTTGCAAGTGCCGGATGAACCCGAAACTTCGCTAGATTGTTTTAAAAGATTTTTTTATATATTTTGTGACCTCAGTTTTAGTCCCGGAGGTCCCAGCAAAATTAGTGCAAAATTATGATTTTACCCCTAGCTTTATGTTTTCAAGCTTAATCGTATGATTAAGCAAACCTAAGCAATATTAGGCTCTAATCGATGATTAATTAATTTCCATAATTAATCTAAGGTCAAAATAATTTATTAAAGTTGATTAGAACCTAAGAATGATTAATTACAACTTAAAATCCTATTTTAAATTCAAGATTCCTAGTCATGAAATCTTGAATAGTGTTTCCTCTCTCCAATTCCTTAAATCATGGAATTGTGTTTTCAATTGATTATTCACAAATGAATTTTAAATTCTCTAATGATGTATGAGCACTCCTAATCTTGTCATAAAATTCCTAAACCTCACTCTTAGTTACCTAAACTTATGCTTAATGACTCATAACCTTGTACCTAAACTAATCTACATTTAAACCTATCATTAACACACAATTACATGGAAGATTTTTCCTCCTCCCTTGCTATCCAAGTCTGGCCGAAACATACCCTCCCATTTTCCATCACATGTGCAAATTTTTCACACTCCAAAGGCCATGCTTCCACCTCACTTACACCATACTTTGTCATACTTACATCCATGCTTGATTTGCTAAGTGAATGACTAGATAAATTAAGCTATTTTCCTTCATTTTTGTGGCTCAAAATCTGCCAGCCCTCTTTGCTTTCTCGAAGGATTATTTCAATTTCAAACAAAGAGAAATTACCATACTTTGAGCCATACCTTGCACCATGTCTTCCATACTTCAAACCATGCTTGAATGACATTATGTAAGGGATATTTTTCTTTCCCCTTGCCTTGTGTTGCTACAGCCAGCCCCTCCCTCCATTGAGCTCTCATTTGTTTTCATTTTCTATAAATACCTTGCTTACTTGAGCTTGCAAACACTTTAGATCATTTGCAAAGTTTCAGGTTTCCAAGCTTTCTTTGAGTTCTTTCTTTTTCTCTCAAGTTTCAAGAGAGTTCTCCTTTCCTCTTCATCTTCATCCTCTTCATCTCTTCCTCACATAATCATCTCATTGTCTCGAACCACCTTATCACCTTAGATCACCTCCTAAACTCTCAAACACTTGGCCTCAAACACAACCTAACTCAAAACACACCTCCTTTCCTTTCTCATCCCCTTGGCCGAATCATCATCATCCCTCAAGGAGGAGTTGTTCATCTCATCTCTTTTCAAAAGCTCAAGTTTTCATCTTTACTAGGTATGAGTGGTTTTCTAAACTTTGTTTTGCTTGAAAATATGATTTTCCTTTAGTTATCTCTTGGTTTCTTTTTTAACTTTCTTTGTCTTCTTTTCTTGTTTCGGCCATGAGGCCTAGATAGGTTCATGATAGCTCAATGATGAGAGCTCCTAGATGATGACCATGTGTTCATCTCAAAGGAACCTCTAGAGCTTGAGTTTTTCCTTTCTTTAAGCTTCATTTTCATCTTCTAACTCAAATGATTTTAGCTCAAGAAACTTCTTCACCTTTTCTTGCTATTTGGTTTCGGTTTCTTTGTTTCCTTTCCTTAATATTTTCAGCCTTGGCTTCTTTTTCCTTGAGGTTTTGATTTCTTTTAAAAGTTTGTATCTTTTGAGCTTGATGATGATGTTCAAGAACTTGTAGTTCCTTGAGAACTTGGTTCAAGAACTCTAAAGCTCTCTTTGTGATGAGATACGTGTTGGGTTGTGTTGTTCTCTAAAGTCTTGTAAGAGCTCTAGCTAAGAGTAAAATGAACCTTGCATTCATATTTATGTTTATGCCTTGCACATCATATTTGTTTCCTTGCTATCACTAAATATCAAGAATAATAAATGAACTTGCATTAGCACATTTATACTTCAAGCTTTGCATTATCATATTTATATTTCAAGTCCTCACTTAAATATCAAAGATAATAATAAGTTGCATCTCATGTTTATTTTATGCTCTCACTTGATTTTCTAATGAAAGCTAAAATATGTGCATGAGCATGTTTATTTTTATGTCATCACTTAAGAGAACCTAGAGTTCAAAGACTTGCCCATTATTACCTCAAACAAAGGTTTGAAAATATATGTTCTTTAGCTTCTTGATTTCAACCCTAAGGGGTTCTATTTGTTACAAGCAATAAAATCTATGTTCTATAATTTTTCTAAGCTTATATGAGTTCAAGTAATGTCTAGAACAAAGTTTTATGATTTTAAAACCTCTTGAGACTAATTTAAATTAGCTACTGCCCTTGAAAGTATTTTGATGATTTTAGTTGATAAAAATGTTTACTAATGAATTTTGAAAGTTTTTAAAAAGGTTCCAAGAGAAACTAGTATTTTATGTGTTCTAGAAATCAAGTTTATGCCTTGTTTGTTTGGAGATGAATTTGGTTCTGCCTTGATATGAATGCCCACTGTTTATGCTGTTTGGATGATGATAACATGAGTATGTTTGTGTATAATTGATGGTAAAATGCATATGTGAATGATAAGAGAAGTTAGTAACTAGAAAAGAATTAATTTGAGAGTTCTAGATCCCTTAGTAATTGATTTTTCTGGATTCTGTCCAGAATGATTTAGAATTGATAATCATGGTTTATAATTAGTCTAAATGTGTAGGAATGACTCATAATTGGTTTAGGACTTGATCTTGATGCCTTAGGAGCAAACCAAACTTAGAAAGGGTCATTGTTGTGACTCATAGGTACCCGTAAAGTTAGAATTTTAGATTATGCACTCTTGAGGTTTAGAGATGTTTATGATCATAGAAATGAGTGAGGAATACTTAGATAAGAGCCTATAAGTACCCGAGAGCTTAAGCTATGATGATTTATAACTTAGCTTGTGAGTAGAGGACCTTAAGGGTCAATGCATAAGACATTAAGAATCCTTTAATGCTATGATGTTATTTATGCAAGTATGTTGAGATGGATATGTTTTGATGATGCATGAGGAAATATTTCATTGAGATGATATGAGCATGAGTTTTGAATAAAAAATATGTTTGTGTTATTAGCTTGTGGCATAAATGTCGGTTTGAAGGAAATTCGGTTTGACAGCTATTATGTTGTAGAATTTCCGTCAAACCCAAAGGGTTGAGAAATGTTTTAAAAGTACCACTTGAGATGGAAAACCCTAGGTGACACGGTTTAGCAGGGCACCCCCAGCAGATTTTTTATGTGACATGTAACACCTTAAATCTTAACCCAAGACTACTAGTATGTACTTAGGTTAATCTTTAGAATATTACCTCTAGGTCTCATCTTTTACTTAGAAAATACTTAGCGGAAATATGGGTAAAATTTTTCTTGTTGGAATTTAAAATCAAAGTGAGAGCCACGCACGAATCTTTAAGAGGAAGCATAGCAAAACATATAAGCAAAGCATAAAGAAGCACATCATTTCATGGAGACATCAACTGAAACATAGATATATATATATATTGTGCCTACCCAAAGGGCAGGACTATTCAATACATCAGGAAGCGGAATACAACTAAAATGCAATACAAGAAAATCATAAAAAGTAAATACAAGAGAAACAACACCCATACCCATGTGCACTTAGAGTAGACAACCTCATCTACAAAAGAAGGTTTGTCCTCAACTATGTGGCGTGTGTGCACTAGCTACTACCCCTCCTATGTCTACTCCTGCTGGTTCGAGTACTGTAGGGTCGAGTCGATCCACTGACGAATCTCGGCGGGAGTGGTCGAGCGCATCATCGGGGCGTGTTCACCGCGGCGAGGGCGCATAGATAGCCGACGAGCCAACCTCGGCTGGACCACCGTCTCCTCACTCCCTGCTCTCATCGGTGGAGGAGCGGGACTGGAGCTCCAACTGTACATGTGTGACGGCGGGTCCTCGGATGGGTCCGTCTCCGAGTACTGGGTGCGAGGCACATACTCGGGTTAGTCGCGTACCGCTGATGTCTCGGGCTCCATGCGGAGGATCTGCTCATCGCGTGGTCTAGCTCGCTCAAAAATCCCGTTATGACAGTAAGGAGCAGTCGGGGTGAAGCGGTAACTCGAGACAGGGTGCGCGAAGGGTCGTCCCATGAACATGAACACTCTAACCGTGCAGCGACCCTCAAAATGGTATGACCCGAGTGCCAGGTCATGGTGCAGCTCCCATACCGGGGTGTCGATGAAGAGTACGAATGTCGCCATCTGAAGATATGATGGAAGAAAAGAGAGAGGGAATGAGAATCTTTCTAAAAGAATTCTCAGTAGGGTTATCCCTACCTAGGTGACATCATCATATCCTCAGGAACCTTGGGTTTATTTCTAAAAAGGTGTGCATGCATATAGATTCCTTTTAAGTTAGTTTTCTAAAGTGTTATTTATCCAAGGTCCGTCATATTTTATAATGCGTCTTATAACTTAAGCAGAAAATATATTAATGATATGAATGCATCATAAAGGTAAACCAAACAATAGAATAGCTAAGAAACATTATAACATTTGGCATAAGTATAGTATATGTGACATTGTTAGCTTTAACTTTCATCTCATGGGGCCGCCCTAAAACATCTCTAGGTTATGAGCTCATACCTTAACTAGTCGTCACTAGTTCTTGCTTATCCTATGATAAGCGTAACATATACATAATCTCGACTTAATAGTGCGGGCTAGGGGGCAATTAAGGATCACCTCTCTTAGGGTCATTTCCTCTTTGAAACGCTCTACTAGCAACTAGTGCATCGTAGTATTGTCCGCTTTGGCAAGCTCTATGTCAATACCCTCACGGATTTATTTTCTTGGGGGTGCTCGGCTAAACCAGTGTCACCCAAGAAGGCGTCTCAGTGTTGTGTCACATTTAAAATCTCATAAAGTGTTAGTTCATAGATACATCATTATTCAATACATAAATCTTTCTCATAGCATATACATCATCACAAGAAACTTCTTCATAATGTATACATAAAACCATAGCATTTACATTATCACATAATCACACCTTAGACAATCATTCATACAAACTCCCAAGCTTATTATGTTATAAACTCATAGTATGTTATGCTTTGGTTCCTTTGAGTCTTAAACTTGTAAACTAATCGTTCTAGTATTATTCTTAACCTCTTACACACCTATAGGTTCATAACTAATAAGTGTTATTAATTTTTATGCTCAAGGACTTATCCAAACAGCACTATGCAGATTTGGACAGCTTATATTTGTGTGATTACGGGGTTCTAGAGATTACGGTTTAGATCCTTAAAGTCCTTAACTCACATTCTAAGTTATCGATCATCAAAACCTAATCCCTTGGGAACCTATGAGGTTATAACTAAGTATTCGTCACCTCACACTATGGCCAAGAACATCTCTAAACCCCAAGGATGTAGAATTTGAAATCCTAACTTTACGGGTACCTAGAAGTCACAACAATGACCCTTTCTAAGTTTAGTTTGCTCCTAAGGCTTCAAGATTAAGTCCTAAACCAATTGTGAGTCATTCCTACACATTTAAACTAATTTAAAACCATGATTATTAAATCTAAACCTTGCTGGACAGAATCCAGAAAATTACATAATTAAAGGATCTAGAATTCTCAAATTAATTCTTTTCTAGTTCCTAACTTATCCTATCTTTCACATATGAGTCTTAACATTATTTTTACTCAAACATAGGCACATTATCATCATCAAAACAGCACATACAGTGGCAGCAAGGAGCAAGGAAAACCGAAAATATACTTCTCCATAAAAGGCATAAAACATAATTTCTAAAGCACATAAAATACTAGTTTCTCTTGTAACTCTTTTTAAACCCTCTAAGCTCATTTATAAACAATTTTAACATCTAAAATCACAAGAATATTTAAGAGGGCAGTGACCAATTCATCTTTGTCTCAAGAGGTTCTAAATTCTCAAAACTTGGTTCTATGCATTCCTTAAACTCACTTAAGCTTGGAAAAATTATAAGACATAGTCTCAAATACTTGGAAACCTCAAGACCTCTTAGGGCCGAAATATGAATCCAAGAAAAACACATATTGTTAGACCTTTGTTGAGACAACAATGGGCAAGTCTTTGAGCTCTAGATTCATTTAGGTGATGACATAAAAATAAATATGCTCATGCACTTATTTTAGGTTCCATTAGAAAGTAAGGTGATAGCACAAAGTAAACATGAATGCAACTTATTATTATCTCGGTATTAAGTGAGAACTTGAAATATAAACATGATAATGCATAGCTTGAAATATAAACATGATAATGCAAGTTCATTCATTATCTTGGTATTTAGTGATAGCAAGGAAATAAACATGATATGCAAAGGATAAAGTAATCATGATGCAAGGTTCATTTTATGATTAACTAGAGCTCATTCAAGACGTTAACAAGATAACAACCCAATACAATATCTCAAAGATCTCAACACAAAAACCGAAAGTCATATAAAAGAGAAAGAAAGTGAAACTACATCAAGTTCTTTATTAAATACCCAAAACCCCTATCTAGAGAAAAATCTCTAGAACGTGCCGGCCAACTTTAAGGTTGACAAGGGTAGGCTTGGGCTTTTAGAAATCTTTAGATTAATTTTCTTAAGTTGAAAAACCATGTGAGTTAGATATCATATAGATGAAGTCATAAGAAAAGAAAAACTCAAGCTTTAGAGGTTTCTTTGAGATGAACACAATGTCATCCTCTAGAAACTCTCATCATCAAGCTATCATGCTCATAATCAAGGCCTCATGGCCGAAATGAAAAGAAAGGAAAAACAAAGGAAAGTTCAAAAAGAATCCAAGAGGAAACTAGAGAAAAACACTTTCTTGAGCAAAACAAAGTTTGAAAACAAATCCCTACCTTGTGATGAAGGTAAAGCTTGGACTTGAAGATGGAAATGAGATGAGCAACTCCTCCTAGGATGGTGGTGATGATTCGGCCAAAGAGGAAAGAAAAGAAAGCAAATGTGTTTTGGGTGAAGTTGTGTTTGAGGTGTGGTGTTTGAGGGGTTTGATGACGGTTCAAGGCTTTGGGGTGGTGTTTGATGGTTAAGAGATGATGATGAGATGAAGAGATGAAGGAGATGAAGATGAAAAGAAAGGAAGAACACTCTTGAAATTTTGAGAGAAAAAGAAAGAACTAGCAAGACAACTCTAAAACTCTAAACTTAGCAAATGCTTCAAGGTGCAACAAGGCTATCACAAGCATCCTATTTACAGAAAAACAAAGCCATGGGCTCACAAAGGGGAGGGAGTGGCCGTGTGGTTTGAGGGAGGAAGGAAGAGAACATATCTCTTACACAAGGTCATTCAAGCATGGTTTGAAGTATGGAAGCTATGCTACAAAGTATGGCTTGATGTGAGTTAATTTCCTATCAAATTTTTATGAAATTAGGCTTCTAGAAACTTGTCATGGCTGGAACTTTTCCAGCCACAAATAAATGGGAAAAATAGGTTGTTTTAATTATTATTCATGTGGAAATTCAAGCTTGATTGAAAGTTATGACAAGGAATAGTGTATGTGACTTGAGGTATGGCCTTGGAGTGTTGAAAAATTGAACATGTGATGCATAATGGGGATGGGCAACTTCGGCCAAGGCTGGACAGCAGAGTGGGGGTGAGTTTTGACCATTTAATTGTGTGTTAATGGTAGGTGTAGATGTGTATTAGCTTAGGTACAAGGTTAGGAATGATTAAGCTTAAGTTTAGGTTACTAAGAATGTGATTTAGGGAGTTTATGACAAGTTTAGGAGTGCTCATACATCATTAGAGAATTTTAAACTCATTTATGAATAAACAATGTGTAATACAATTCCATGATTTAAGGAATTGGAAAGAGAAAACACTATTCAAGATTATATGACTAGGTGTCTTAAAATTAAAATATGATTTTAGGTTGTAATTAAGTACTTTTTGGTTCTAATCAACTTTAATAAATTATTTTGACTCAAGATTAATTAAGGAAATTAATTAACCTTCGATTAGAGCCTAATATTGCTTAGGTTTGCTTAATCACGCGATTAAGCGTAAAAACACGAAACTAGGGGCAAAACCGTAATTTTGCACTAATTTTGCCCGGGACTTCTAAAATTAAAACTGAGGTCATAGAATACATAAAAATGCCTTTTAAAACCATTTGGAGAAGTTTCGGGTTCATCCGGTACTTGCAAATGGGTAAAACACCGCAGGGGCGTTTTGGTCATTTTGACCCGAAAACTCGAAAAATGAGATTTTCAATCCCGGGAAGGTACACAAGTTATCTAATCCCCTTCCAACATTGAGTTTGCCCTTCGAGTACTGCCGAACCGGCTTTCCTCGAGTCAAGTGAAAATGACCTCAGGGGCATTTTGGTCATTTTCACTCTAACAGAAAAATCGAGGCGTTACATTACTCCCCTCCTTAAAAAGAATTTCGCCCTCGAAATTCGTACCTTTAGAAAAGCTCTGGGTATTTGGACTTCATCTCTGATTCTAGTTCCCACGTGTATTCCTCCGACTTGTCTCGTCCCCACGCCACTTTCACCAATGGAACAGACTTGTTCCTTAACTGTTTGACTCCGTGATCCATTATTCTCGTAGGCGGTACATTGAAAGTGAGGTCTTCCCTCAACTGTACATGCTCTGGTTCTAGGACATGACTAGGGTCGGACTCATATTTACGTAACTGGGAGACGTGAAAGACATCATGAAGGTTTGACAGATTGGGTGGTAAGGCTATTTTGTAAGCTACGGATCCGACTCTCTGAAGAATTTCAAAAGGACCGAGAAATCGGGGACTCAACTTTTTAACTTTCATGGCTCTCCCTATTCCTGTAGTGGGGGTGATTCTTAGAAATACATGTTCTCCTTCTTGGAACTCCAAGGGCTTGCGCCTTTTGTCCGCGTAGCTTTTCTGTCGACTCTGAGCGGTTAAGATTCTATCCTTGATTTTCTTGATTTGCTCCGTCGTTTCCCTCACTACCTCAGGTCCTAAGACACTTTGTTCTCCGGGCTCGTACCAACACAAGGGTGATTGGCACTTCCTTCCATATAATGCCTCGTACGGTGCCATACCGATACTTGCGTGATAACTGTTGTTATACGCAAACTGGATTAAAGGCATGTACTTATCCCAACTTCCTTTTTGGTCTAAGACACAGGCTCTTAACATGTCCTCTAGGGTTTGGATCGTCCTCTCAGATTGACCATCCGTTTGTGGGTGGTAGGCAGTGCTCAAGCACAACTTGGAACCAAACGCCTTTTGAAAGGCTCCCCAAAAACGTGACGTAAACCGCGAATCTCGATCCGAGATTATCGTCGATGGTACTCCATGCAACCTTACTATTTCTTGGATGTAAAGCTGAGCCAACTTATCCAATGAGTACGTGACTCGAATAGGTAGAAAGTGAGCCGACTTAGTCAGTCGATCCACAATTACCCATACGGCATCGTGGCCAGCTTGGGTTTTTGGCAATCCTGTCACAAAATCCATTGATATACTTTCCCACTTCCACTCGGGGATTGACAGGGGTTGCAACATGCCAGAAGGTTTTTGGTGTTCGATCTTGACCTTTTGGCAGACCAAACACTTACTCACCCAGGCGACCACATCTTTCTTTAATCCGGGCCACCAAAACATCCTCTTCAAGTCCTGATACATCTTGGTAGTACCAGGATGGATGGCAAAATGGCTCTTGTGAGCCTCCTCTAAGATCTTCTCTCGGAGGTCACCATCTTGTGGCACGCAGATTTGTCCCTCGAACCTCCACAACCAGTCGGGGCCTCGTACAAAACCTTTCAACTTTCCAGCCTTAACTGCCTCGATTGTCTCCATAAAGTCCTCATTTTCTCTTTGGGCAAGCATAATCCTTTGCTTAAACCCACTGGTCACCGTGAGATGACTCATCACGATGCCATTCTTCGTTATAAACATCCCAAGATTCATATCCCTAAACTGCTCTATTAACCCAACTTCATTAACCATCATATTTGACAGACGTAACGAGTTTCGGCTCAAGGCGTCGGCTACTACATTAGCCTTGCCGGGGTGGTAACTTAAGCCAAAATCGTAGTCCTTGAGGAATTCCATCCATCTTCTTTGCCTCATATTCAACTCCTTTTGATCAATGAGATGCTTGAGACTCTTATGATCGGAGAAAACTTCAAACCTTACACCATACAAATGGTGTCTCCACATCTTTAGAGCGAACACGATGGCTGCTAGTTCTAGGTCATGGGTGGGGTAGGTTAACTCTAATGAACAACGTTTGTATTTTGTGACAATGAATGTTATGATACCTCTTTTCCGTATGTTGGTTTTCATTACGTCTTACGCGGCTTTCACTTTGCTTTTATATTTCAAAAAAAAATTTTACCCGTATTTTTCGCTAAGTATTTTAATGAAAGAATGAGACTAAGAAGTAATAACCTAATGATTAACCTAATGTGTTCTAGAGTATTGGGTTAAAAATTAGGATGTTACACATCGCCTTTGCCATGGCCTTGAAAGCTCCAGCAATCTAATTAATCTTCTTGCATCTGCCCAGAGTCCTATCAGATCGTTGAGGTGATCAGGCTCAATACCTTATGCAAAGTGAGCTAGTTACCATGGCATACACACATATACAAGGGTCATGCATCTCTATCTTATAGCTTATCTTATCAATAAAGCACTACGCATGACATATCTATCGCATCATGCTTAAGAAGCACAGTCAGTCCAATCGTTAGGCTCCATGAGAACCAAACTGCTGTGATACCAAAATGTAACACCCTAGTATTTAACCCAACATGCCTATGACGCATTAAGTTAATTGTTAGTTATTACTCTTTTGCCCCAGTTCTTAATTTAAACTTTTGGAAATACTTTAATAAATAAATATGGGTAAATTTTTTTAAAACTTAAAAACAAAATGTTAGCCATGCATACTAAGTAAAACACGTCATTCATCTTACATATAAGAGAGAAAGCTAAAACATGTCACAAGCATACACAAAATACAAATACCACAATATCTAGAACATAATCATATAATCATATATTTATATATATATATCATCTATATTAATCGTTCTTTATCACGCACCAAAATATATGTGTCATAGTGTCATGCTCACCAACAAAGGGTGAGCTAAGTATAGTCATTCAAATATAAGCTTGAAACAATATGTAGAAGAAAACTAAATACAAGCTAATAAAGATCTCTCCTCCCACTACTTCTACTGGGGCATGCTTATAGTAGATAACCTCTAATAAAAAAACAAAAGAAGGCTATCCTCTCCACTAGATATACATAGGTGCTCTAAGAGGTCCAGTGTTGACTCCTACAGATGACGCTTTCGAGAAGGAGGAAGGTAATTAATCACACGGGCTAGGTCATTAGGTGTGGCAAGATGACCAGTAGAGCAGACATGAGCAACTCGACAAGGAGAAGTAGCTCCTTTAAGAATGGACTCAACTTCTCTCAATAATTGTAGGATGATAGCCTCTCCATCACTACCACCTCCCACCTCCATAGGGATGGTAGAGGCAGAACCACTGGAAGAATGCTAGAAAGGTAACTCCTCGGACGGGTCTAATCATGGCTTGGCAAGATGATGCGGTAATTGGGGTATGTAGTTGGGGGAATCCCGAATAGCAGATGCAGCAAAGCGACCACAAGGAAACTACTGAGTACATAAATGCGCACGCTCAAAGGTAAAGTCATCCATACATGGAGCAATAGGGGAGAACTAAACATTAGTGATGGGATGCGTGAAAGGACAGTCCAAGAAAACGAACAGGCAATAACACAGCGACCCACAAAATTGTATGATCGATTAACCAGGTCAAAGTACATCTCCCACGTGGGGCTATCAATGTAAATCACGAACGTTTCCATCAACCTCTAAAGACAAGATAGAAAGAAAGAAAGAGGGGATGAGAAACTTATAGAAGAATCCTAGTAGGGCTTTTGCCTCCTAACATGTGTCATCATCTGCGTTCTCAAGAACCTCGGGTTTCATTATGAAAATAGTGAGTATATATAAGGTTCATTTATTAAGTTTCAAATACCATTAGCCGAGACTCATATCTTTAAGCATGAATCTTATTATCATGAATGCATCATACTATATCATGAATGTATGTCAATGCCACATGCAAGATATCACAAGAATCATACTAAATAAATATAACATAAAGAATATAATCCTTCTAAGATGATCTTTCCTCTTTCTTCCTTTAGGTGACTTAAATTTCTTATTCTTTTTTATAGGGCCCACCCTAATACTCTCTCCTCTTGAGAGTTCTAGGTTATGAACTCATACCTAACTAGTCGTCACTAGTCTACACTTATGCTCCAAATAACCAAATTCTCGACTTCTAGAGTGTAGGTTAGGGGCATAAGTTCACCTTTCATAACCATTAATGTCTGGAGTCTAAAGGATTCCCTTATTGGATTACTTTTCCTAACAATTAATTCTTAGAGTCTAGAGGATCATTTCCATGTGTCTTATGTCACCTTTAATCTTAACATGTTATTCAGATATGCAAATATGAGCATACAATCACAGTTGTTATCATGACATATCATTTAACATTTCATGCTCATAAGCTTCATAATATTTCCTAAGTCCACAAATTCGGTGGAAATCCTGTAGCATAACGGTTGGAAATGGAGTTTCCCCAAATTTGCTTCATGTCACAAAACATATCAATCATGCATCTTAGGCATTCATTTATAAGAACAACATACCATAATTAACCATTAGTATTGTATTGGAAAGTAAACATGCTCCTACCCCATATGCCAGAAATCTAGGACCAAACTCAACTAATGCATATGTCATGTTCAGCAGGATATATATATACAAATCCTAGTAATCATTAGTTGCATAGTTATCTCAAGTCATATAATCCCCAAATAATTCATATGCACATTGTAACACCCCGATTTTCTGTTAGATTGAAAATGACCAAAATGCCCCTAAGGTCATTTTCGGCCCGAAATTCGAGGAAAGCCGATCCGACAATACTCGAAGGGTAAACTCAATGTTGGAAGGGGATTAGTTGGCTTGTGTAGCTTCTTGAGATCGAAAATCTTGTTTTTTGAGTTTTCGAGTCAAAATGACCAAAATACCCCTGCGGTGTTTTTCCCGTTTGCAAGTGCCGGATGAACCCAAAACTTCTCTAGATGGTTTTAAAAGGTGTTTTTATGTATTCTGTGACTTTAGTTTTGGTCCCGGAGGTCCCGAGCAAAATTAGTGCAAAATTACGATTTTGCCTATAGCTTCGTGTTTTCAAGCTTAATTGTGTGATTAAGCAAACCTAAGCAATATTAGGCTCTAATAGAAGATGAATTAATTTCCATAATTAATCTTAAGTCAAAATAATTTATTAAAGTTGATTAGAACCTAAGAATGCTTAATTACAACTTGAAATCTTATTTTAAATTCAAGATTCCTAGTCATGGAATCTTGAATAGTGTTTTCTCTTTCCAATTCCTTAAATCATGGAAATTTGTCTACCTTTTTTACTCATAAAATGAATTTTAAACTCTCTAAATGTATATGAGCACTCCTTAACCTTGTCATAAAACTCTTAAACCTCATTCTTAGTTACCTAAACTTATGTTTAATTATTCCTAACCTTGTACCTAAGCTAACCTACACTTAAACCTATCATTAACACACAATTACATGAATCAAATATCTCCCTCTCTGCTGTAGCATTCTGGCCGAAGCATTCCTCCCCTATTTTCCATCACATGTGCAAAATTTTGACACTCCAAGGCCATGTTTCCACCTCACCATAAACCATACTTTGTCATACAAACACCATGCTTTCATCCATGCTTCATATGACCACTTCTAGAAGACTTTTTTCTCTCATTTTGTGTTGCTCAAATTCAGCCAGCCCTCCTTGCTTCTAGAAGAGATATTTCATTTCAAATTTAAAAGAAATTTCCCTCCAAATTAACATACTTGAAGCCATGCTTTGTATCATAACCTCCATACTTCAAACCATGCTTGAATGACAAGTTGTAAGAGATATTTTCTCTTCCTTTCCCTCTCAATTGCTACGGCCTCTCCCTCCTCCCTTTGGACTCTCATTTGTTTTCATTTTCTATAAATACCTTACTTACTTGAGCTTGCAAACACTTTAGATCATTTGCTAAGTTTCAAGTTTTCTAAGCTTTCCTTGAGTTCTTCCTTTTTCTCTCAAGTTTCAAAAGAGTTTCCTTTTCTCTTCATCTTCATCCTCTTCATCTCTTCATCCCATCATCATTTCATAACCTCTAAACACCACCTCACAACCTTGAACCGCCATCAAACCTCTTAAACACTTGACCTCAAACACAACCTCATCCAAAACACATCTCCAACCTCTTCATTCCCCCCTTGGCCGAATCATCATCAACCCTCAAGGAGGAGTTGTTCATCTCATTTCCTTTTCAAAGATCAAGCTTTTTATTTTCACTCTAGGTAAGAGTGTTTTTCTAAACTTGTTTTTCTTGAAAATGAGTTTTACTCTAGCTTTCTCTTGGGTTTCTTTTTGAAACTTTTCTTTGCTTTTCTTCCTCATAGTTTTGGTCATGAGGCCTTGTTGGATACATGATAGCTCAATGATGAGAGCTCCTAGATGATGACCATGTGTTCATCTCAAAGGAACCTCTAGAGCTTGAGTTTTTATTTTCTTTAAATTTCCTCTTTATTTTCTAGTTCAAAATGATTTTAGCTCAAGACTACCTTCACTTTCTTTACAATTGATTTCAATTTCCTTATTTCCTTTGCCTTGAGGTTTCGATTTTGGTTTCCTTTTCTTTGAGGTTTTATGTTCTTTTGAAAGTTTGTTTCTTTTGAGCTTGATGATGATGTTCAAGAACTCTAAAGCTCTCTTTGTGGTGAGATGAGTGTTGGGTTGTTTGATCTCTAATGTCTTGCAAGAGCTCTAGACAACATTAAAATGAACCTTGCATTCATATTTATGTTTATGTCTTGCACATTATATTTACTTTGCTTGCTATCACTAAGTATCAAGATAATGAATGAACTTGCATTACCATATTTATATTTCAAGCTTTGCATTATCATGTTTATATTTCAAGTCCTCACTTAACATATCAAAGATAGTAATAAGTTGCATCTCATGTTATTTTATGCTCTCACTTTATTTTCTAATGAAAGCTAAAACAAGTGCATAAGCATGTTTATTTTTATGTCATCACTTAAGAGAACCTAGAGCTCAAAGACTTGCCCATATGTCTCAAACAAAGGCTTGAAAAATATGTGTTCTTAAGCTTGTGATTTTCGGCCTTTGAAAGTTTTATTTGTTACAAGTATCGAAATCCATGTTTCATACTTTTTCTAAGCTTATGTTAGTTCAAGAAATATCCAGAACAAAGTTTTATGAATTTAGGACCTCTTGAGATAAATTTAATTTAGCTATTTCCCTTGAGATTATTTTGAGGATTTTAAATGATAAAAATATGTATAAATGTGTTTTGATAGTTTTAAAAAGGTTCCAAGTGAAACTAGTGTTTTATGTGCTTTAGAAACCAAGTTTTATGCCTTTGTATTGAGATGTATTTTCAGTTCTGCCTTGCCATGTTATGCTCACTGTTTATGCTGTTTGGATGATGATAACATGAGTATGTTTGTGTATAATTGATGCTAAAATTCATATGTGAAAGATTAGAGAAGTTAGTAACTAGAAAAGAATTAATTTGAGAGTTCTATATCCCTTGGTAATCGATTTTTCTGGATTCTGTCCAGCATGGTTTAGAAATGGTAATCATGGATTTAAATTAGTTTAAATATGTAGGAATGACTCATAATTGGTTTAGGACTTGACCTTGATGCCTTAGGAGCAAACCGGACTTAGAAAGGGTCATTGTTGTGACTCCTAGGTACCCGTAAAGTTAGAATTTTAGATTTTGTATTCTTGAGGTTTAGAGATGTTTGTGATCATAGTGTTGAGTGAGGAATACTTAGATATGAGCCTATAGGTACCTGAGAGATTAAGTTGTGATGATTTATAACTTAGATTGTGAGTTAAGGACCTTAAGGGTTAATGCATAAGACATTAAGAAATTGCCAATGCTATGATGTTTATATGGTGCAATAACATGTTGAGATGTTTATGATGCATGAGGAAATGATTGTTTAAGATATGAAGCTTATCGTAGCATGAGGTTTAAATGAGGAATATGTTGTGTGAATAGCTTGTGGCATAAACTTCGATTTGAAGGAAAGTTAGTTTAACAGCTGTTATGCTGCCGAATTTCTGTCAAACCTAAAAGGGTTGAAGAAATGTTTTAAAGTACCACATGAGTTGAAAACCTTGGGTGATGTAACACCCTAATTTTTAACCCAACTTTCTAGAACACATTAGGTTAAACATTAGGCTATTACTTCATAGTCTCATTCTTTCATTAAAATACTTAGCGAAAATTACGGGTAAATTTTTTTTTTGAAAACATAAAACAAAGTGAGAGCCGCAAGCTTAACCAATCGAATGATAGAAACGTAAAGCACGCGTAACAATCATAAACAACCATGTAAAATAAAACATACATCAGAAGAACATAGATCATGAAGATAACAGAAACATTTCATTAATAATAAAGTAGTTAAAGTACATAACTAGTCATACCCTTATAGAAACGGGCAGAGCTTGAAATACAACGGAAAAGGAAATACAACAGATAGCAAAGTACATGGTACAACGTAAAGATAAAAACCCAAAATACTACCCTCCTACTATGGTACGAGCACTAAACTACATCCCTTCGGGTACTCGAAAGCTCTCCAATGGAGTCTAGTGGCGACGGGGATCCTCGAGTGATGGAGGCAGGTAGCCAGGGAAATGCTCTAACTCCTCCTGAGTGGCCCAATGCAACGTGAAAGGCACACGAGGTGGCTGAACGTGGGCTCCTCGATGCAAACGCATCTCGGCTCTCCTCGCCAGGCATGGCTGCACCATAGTCTCCTCACTCCCTATACGTCGGGATTGGGGAAAAGGGGTGAAACCTCTGAAGGAACATGCGTCGGCAAATCCTCGGATGGGTCAGTCTCGGATCTCCTCGAACGAGGTACGTACTCAGGGAAATCTCGGACGGCGGAGGCAGAGGTACGGGCACATCGCAACTGCTCCTCACGCGGGCGGGTGAGCTCGAAGATCATGTCGTCACTACCAAAGGGCGCAGTAGGAGTGAACTGGTAGCTCGAAACTGGATAAGCGAAAGGTCGTCCCATGTACACAAAAACACGAACGGCACATCGACCCTCAAAGTGATATGAACGGTGGTCCGGGTCGAAGTGTATCTCCCATACTGGCGTGTCAATGAAAAGCATGAACGTCGCCATCGCTCTCTGAAGATGTGAGGGAAGGAAAGAGATAGAGGAGTGAGAAATCTTGCTAAAGAAATCTTAGTAGGAGTCTCCTACCCTAGGGTTACATCGTACACATCCACAGGAACCTTGGGTTTATTTATAAAATAATGAGCATACATATAAGATTCATTATTAGGATTTATAAAACCAACTTATCCAAGGTTCATTCCTTTTAGCATGCTTCTTAATGTTATGAATGCATCATAATAGGTATGGATGCATGGCAATACTCAAGCATATAAGTCAATAGGTCATAGCATTAAGAAATCATACAAGTGGCATAAAAGAACGTAAATCTTTGAAGTGAATCTTTCCTCAACTTGTGACATTAATCATGGTACTTTAGCATAATATGGCCACCCTAAAATATAACTAGGCTATGAGCTCATACCTCAGCTAGTCGTCACTAGCTCTTGCTTATTATCTGAATAAGCGAAACATAAATCACAATATAATCCCGACTACGCAAGTACGGGTAGGGGGCAGGGATCACCTCTCTTTAGGATATACCTTCTTTTAAATGCTTTGCTAGCCACGCATGGCCTCGCAATTTGTCCGCTTTGGTAGGCTGCATCTACTCATACCCTCACGGATTTGTCTCCTCCCGGGGGTACTCGGCCGAACCGGCACTTCCTCGAGGGAAGCGCATCTCAGTGCTTTGTCATATAAAAAAAAATCTCCTGAAGGTGCTTGGCCGAACTGGTGTCATCCAGGGTTTTAAACTCATATAATTCTTTCAAAAACATTCTCAAGTCTCTTTTTGATTTGACGGAAATTCGGCAGCATAATAGCTGTATACCGGATTTCCTTCAAATTCTCTTTATGCCACAAGCTTACACACATACATATTTCTCATTTAAACCTCATGCTATGAAAAGCTCATAATTCAAACAATCAATTTCTCATGCATCACAAACATCTCAACTCATCATTGCATCATATGAACACCATAGCATTAACGACTTCTTAATGTCTTATGCATTGACCCTTAAGGTCCTTAACTCACATCCTACGTTATAAATCATCAAACTTAGACTCTCGGGTACCTATAAGGTTATAACTAAGTATTCCTCACTTCACACTATGATCAAGAACATCTCTAAACCTCAAGAATGCATAAATCATAATCCTAACTTTACGGGTACCTAAGAGTCACAACAATGACCCTTTCTAAGTCCAGTTTGCTCCTAAGGTATCAAGATCAAGTCCTAAACCATTTATGAGTCATTCCTACACATTTAAACTAATTTAAAACCATAATCATCATTACTAAACCTTGCTGGACAGAATCCAGAAAATTCAATCATTAAGGGATCTAGAACTCCCAAATTAATTCTTTTCTAGTTTGTAACTTCTCTTATCTTTCACATATGAGCCTTAACATTAATTATACTCAAACATAAGCATATTATCATCATTAAAACAGCTCATAGAGTGGCAAAACTCAACAGGACAGAACTGAAACAACATCTCCATTTAAAGGCATCAAACACAATTTCTAAAGCACTTAAAATACTAGTTTCTCTTGGAACCTTTTTAAAACTTTCAAACCTCATTTCTAAATATTTTTATCATCTAAAATCATAAAATTATGTAAGAGGGCAGTAGCTAAATCATTTATACCTCAAGAGGCCCTAAATTCATAAAACTTGGTTCTACAAATTCCTTGTACTCATATAAGCTTAGAAAAATTATAAAACATAATTTTCAACACTTGGAAACTCCAAAACCCCTTAGGGCCGAAATGTGAACCAAAAGAAATAAATATTTTAAACCTTTGTTTGAGACAACAATGGGCAAGTCTTTGAGCTCTAGGTTCATTAAAGTGATGACATAAAGATAAACATGCTTATGCACTTGTTTTAGCTTATCTTAGAAAGTAAAGTGATAGCATAAAATAAATATGAGATGCAACATATTATTATTCTTGATATTTAGGTGAGAACTTGGAATATAAACATGATAATGCATAGCTTGAAATATAAACATGATAATGCAAGTTCCTTTATTATCTTGGTGCTTAGTGATAGCAAAGAAAGTAAGCATGATGTGCAAAGCATAAAATAAACATGATGCAAGGTTCATTTTTATGGTTAGCTAGAGCTCATTCAAGACTTTAACAAAATAGCAACCCAACACATATCTCATTACAAAGAGAGCTTTAGAGTTCTTGAACCAAGTTATCAAAGGAACTATGAGGTCCTTGAACATCATCATCAATCTCAAAATAAATAAACTTTCTAAACAAATAAAGCTTCAAGGATCAAAAAGGAAAATGGAAACCGAAATGTTAAAGAAAGGAAACAAAGAAAACGAACTCATATAGTAGGAAAAGAAAAGATGTTCTTGAATAAAAATCTTGTTTGAGTTAGAAAATGAAGTTGAAACTCAAAGAAAGTAAAACCTCAAGCTCTAGAATTTCCTTTGAGATGAACACATAGTCATCATGTAGGAGTCCTCATCATTGAGCTATCATGTGCTCACCAAGGCCTCATGGCCGAAATCACAAGGGAAGAAAAACAAAGGAAGTTTCAAAAAGAAAATCCAAGAGAAAGCTAGAAAGAACTCATTTTCAAGAAGACAAAGTTTAGAAAACAGTCCTACCTAGACTGAAGTTTAAAAGTTTGAACTTTGAGAGAAGAAAACAAGATGATGAGCTCCTCCAAAAGGCTTGATGGTTTCAGCCAAGGGGAGATAAGGAGGTTAGAGTTGTGTTTGAGGTGAGGTGCTTGAGAGCTTAGGAGGTGTTTCAAGGCTATGGGGTGGTGTTTAGAGGTTGTAAGATGATGATGAGATGAAGAGAAGATGAGGATGAAGAAGATCAACAAGAGAGAGTTCTCTTGGAACTTAGAGAGAAAAAGGAAAAGAACTCAAAGAAAGCTTGAAAACTAAAGGTGTGCAAATGATCTAAAGGTTCTCACAAGTTCTAAAGCTTAGGTATTTATAGAGAATGAAAACAATTGAGGTCTCATGGTGGGGGAGGGCTAGCCGTGTGGTTTGAGAAGGAAAGGAAGAGAAAATATCTCTTTGATGGTGTCATACAAGCATGGTTTGAAGCATGGAGCTCATGACACAAGGTATGGCTTTAGGCATGAGTTTTTGAGTGAGCTTTTCTTTTAATTGTGGATGAAATTAAGCTTCTAGAAATGAGACATGGCTGGAAGTTTTCCAGCCACAAATAAATGGGGAATTAATTTATTTTGCTTTGTTATTCATTAGGAAAAGCAAGCTTGATTGAAACTATGACAAGGTATGACATGTATGGTGATTTGAGGTGATTTTCCTACAAGTTTTGAAATGAAATAAATCATGAAAATGGGGGTGAGGGTGGCGGAAATTCAGACCAGAAAATGGGGGAAAGAAAAGCTTCTAGATGTTGTCCTTGGAAGCATGGATGAAAGCATGGTTTGTATGACTCAAAGTATGGTTTGTATAAGGTCAAAGCATGGCTCTTTGAGTGAGAAAAATTCACACATGAGGTGCACATGGGAGGGCATGGCTTCGGCCAAAAGTCAGACAGCATGGGGGAGGATTTATCTTCCATGTAATTAGGTGCTAATGATAGGATTAAGTATAGGTTAGTTTAGGTACAAGGTTGAGAGTAATTAAGCTTAAGTTTAGGTAACTAAGCATGTGTATTAGGAATTTTATGACAAGGTTAGGAGTGCTCGTACATCATTAGAGAATTTAAAACTCATTTGTGAATAAACAATGTGTAACACAATTCCATGATTTAAGGAATTGGAAAGAGAAAACACTATTCAAGATTCCATGACTAGCAATCTTGAATTTAAAATAGGATTTTAAGTTGTAATTAAGCATTATTAAGTTCTAATCATCTTTAATAAATTATTTTGACCTTAGATTAATTATGGAAATTAATTAATCTTCGATTAGAGCCTAATATTGCTTAGGTTCGCTTAATTACGCGATTAAGCATAAAAGCACAATCTTAGGGGCAAAACCGTAATTTTACACTAATTTTGCCTAAGACCTCCCAAATTAAAACTGAGGTCGCAGAGTACATAAAAATGCCTTTTAAAACCATCTAGAGAAGTTTCGAGTTCATCTGGTACTTGCAAATGGATAACACATTGCAGGGGCGTTTTGGTCATTTTGACCCCGAAAACTTGAAAAATGAGGTTTTCGTTCCCGGAAAGAAACACAAGTCATCTGATCCCCTTCCCACATTGAGTTTGCCCTTCGAGTACTGCCGGACCGGCCTTTCCTCGAATTCCGGTTGAAAATTGACCTTAGGGGCATTTTGGTCATTTTCACTCTAACAGAAAAATCGGGGCGTTACAGGTGACACCGGTTCGACCGAGCACCCCTAGGAGATTTTTATGTGACAAAGCATTGAGATGCGCTTTCCTGGGTGACACCGGTTCGGCCGAGCACCCCTAGGGGAGACAAATCGGTGAGGGTATGAGTAGATGCAGCCTACCAAAGTAGACAAATTGCTGTGGCTTGATGCCCGCAAAGCATTTCAAAGAGGGTATATCCTAAGAGAGGTGATCCCTAGCCCCCTACCCGTACTTACATAGTCAAGATTATTTTATTGTGCTTCACTTATTCAGATAATAAGCAAGAGCTAGCGACGACTAGCTGAGGTATGAGCTCATAACCTAGTTATTTTAGGGTGGCCTTATTATGCTGAAGTACCATGATTAATGTCACAAAGTTGAGGAAAGATCCACTTGAAAGTTATATGCCTTTTATGCCACTTGTGTGCTTCCTTGAAGTTATGATTCATTGAGTTATTTGATTGAGGCATTGCCATGCATTCATGTTTTAATATGTTGCATTCATAACATTACGATGCATGCTAAAAGGAATGGACCTTGGATAAATGGTTTTATAAACCCTAATAATGAACCGTTTATGTATGCACACCTTTTATAATTAAACCCAAGGTTCCTGAGGATGTGAACGATGTAACCCTAGGATAGGAGACTCCTACTGAGATTTTTTAGTAAGAATTCTCACTCCTTTCTCTTCCTTCTCTTTCTTCCGTCACATCTTTAGAGAGTGATGGCGACGTTTGTGGTTTTTGTCGACACACCGACTTGGGAGGTTCACTTTGATCCGGATCATGCGAGTCTTCATGTTCATTGGACGCCCCTTTGCACACCCTGTACAGAGCTACCGTTTCTCCCCGATGTCACCCTACGATGATGTGATGGTTTTTTAGCGCGCCCGGACGCGAGACGAGAGGATTCTGCGAACGTACACTGGTGGTTTGATGTCACTGGACTTCCAGGACTACATGCCTCGGTCTCCTAGATCGGAGGACGACCATTCTAAGGATCCGCCGATGCATATGTATAGCAAGAGCGAGGAGACTGTTACACAGCCGAGACTAGCTAGGCGAGCCAAGAAGCGCCCCTATCGAGGAGCTCACGCCCAGTCTTCACATGTGCCCACTCCTGCCGCTCTGCGTCCATGGATCGGTTACTCTCCACCTTTCCCTGGGTTCTAGTAATTGACGTCTTAGGGGAGGGTTAATGCACACACTCTCACATAGATGGGATAAACCTTCTTTTGTCTTGAGGTTATCCACTTTAGGTGCACTTGGGTAGTTACGGTTTATCTATGTTTTCTTGTTTTTGTTGTATTTCCATTTTCTTGTGTATTTGAAGTTCAGCCTGTTTCTATAAGGGCGTGACTGCCTATGTATTCCAACTATATTATTATTAATGAAATGTTTCCTTTGTTGTCATGATCATTGCTCTATTGATACTTGCTTTTGTGTTTCCTTATGATTGATGTTTATGCCTTTCATTTAGATAAGAGCGCGGCTCTCACTTTGGTTTATGTTTTCAAAAAAAATTTACCCGTAATTTCCGCTAAGTATTTTAATAAAATGATGAGACTAAGAAGTAATAACCTAATGATTAACCTAATGTGTTCTAGAAAGTTGGGTTAAGAATTAGGGTGTTACACACATAGCCATCAATACATAACAATTACATCAATATCACCAAGTTTTTAAAAACTATACTTTAACTCAAACAGGGGTCAAAATTACAATCACTAAGAGTTTGTGGTTTAGAGTGTAAATTTCCCTTTTCCTCATATTATCCCAAACTAATGGTTCTTAAAATTCCTCCACATTCTTAAGAGACCCATAACACTTAGAAATCATTTAAATCCATCATAAAAACCCTTTTGGGCCATTAGACTAATTTTGTTAGATTTTAGGGGTCAAAGCGCAAGGTTTCACATTTTCGACCCTTAGCAAAAGCCAACACTTCTAAAATTTATTCTTAACATCGTAAATGGTATTTAGAGTATGTGGACATGTTCAAAATCATCACTAACTCTAATCGAACCCATTTAGTCAAAGTGCTAAAATGAGAAGTTCAAAACACAATTTTCACATCTTGCAAAACAGTCCAATTTAGCGCTTGTAATTATCCTTTTTGAAACCCAAGATGATAAAATAATTTTTACAAAAATGATTACCAATTTTTAAGCCCATGAGCAGTACCAAACAGTACTGAACAGTGCTAGGCAGTGTCATTATTTCAGTTTCAAAGGCTTTGAAAATTTACATTATTTGACACGTAAATAACATGGACACATCAACTGATTATATATAGATAGTGTGCCTACCAAAAGGCAGGACTATTCGGTACAAAGGAAAATGAAATACAACTGAAATGCAAATACAAGGAAATCATAAAAGCAAGTATAAGGAAACCATGAAAGCAACACCCATACCCGTGTGCACCTAGAGTAGACAACCTCATATACAAAAGAAGATTTGTCCTCAACTATGTGGCGTGTGTGCACTAGCTACTACCCATCCTATGCACCTACTCCTGCTGGCCCGAATACTGAGGGGTGGAATCGATCCACTGGAGGATCTCGGCGGGAGTGGTCATGTGGATCATCGGAGCGTGTCCACCTTGGCGAGGGTGCATGGATGGCCGACGAGCCAACCTCAGCCGAACTACTGTCTCCTCACTCCCGGCTCTCATCAGTGGGGGAGCGGGCCTGGAGCTCCAACTATACATGTGCAAGGGCGGGTCCTCTGATGGATTCGTCTCCAAGTACTGAGTCCGGGGCACGTACTCTGGGTAGCCGTGTATGGCTGACGCCTCGGGCTGCATGCGGAGGATCTGCTCATCGCATGGTCTGGCTCGCTCAAAAATCGTGTTATGATGATAGGGAGCAGTCGGGGTGAAGCGGTAGCTCTGTCTTGATCTTGTGAAGGGTCGTCCCATAAACATAAATACTCTGACAGTGCAGCGACCCTCAAAATGATATGACCCGAGTGCTGGGTTATGGTGCAGCTCCCACGTCGGGGTGTCGATGAAAAGTACGAAAGTCGCCATCTGAAGATGTGATGGAAGAAAAGAGAGAGGGAATGAGAATCTTCTAAAAGAATTCTCAGTAGGGCAATCCCTAACTAAGTGACATCATCACATCCTCAGGAACCTTGGGTTTTATTCCTAAAAAGGTGTGCATGCATATAAACTCCTTTTAAGTTAGTTTTCTAAAGTATTAATTATCCAAGGTCCGTCGTATTTTATAATGCGTCTTATGACTAAGCATGGAATATACTAATGACATGAATGCATCATAAAGGTAAGCCAATCAATAGAATAACTAAGAAACATTATAATATTGGCATAAGGTGATAGGTATAGCACATGTGACATTTTAAACTTTAACTTTCATCTCATGGGGCCACCCTAAAACATCTCTAGGTTATGAGCTCATACCTTAACTAGTTGTCACTAGCTCTTACTTATCCTATGATAAGCGTAACATAATCCCGACTTAAAGTACAGGCTAGTGGGCAATTTAAGGATCACCTCTTAGGGTCATTTCCTCTTTGAAACGCTCTACTAGCAACTAGTGCATCGTAGTATTGTCCGCTTTGGCAAGCTCTATGTCAATACCCTCACGGATTTATTTTCTTGGGGGTGCTCGGCTAAACCAGTGTCACCCAAGAAGGCGTCTCAGTGTTGTGTCACATTTAAGTTCTCATGATTTTCAAAAAGACCTTTTTCTAAGTTCCTCAAATTTGATGGAAATTGGCTGACATGATGATTTGAGGGCAATTTCCTCAAATTTGCTTATGCCATGAAAACATATAGGACATACACAAACATTTCTTATGGGGTATAGCATATCATCATGTAAAACTTCATTATAGCACATATCAACTTATCATAGACAAAAACTCATGCATCATATATCATAAATTAAGCATCATAAAAGCTCAAGATATTTTAATGTCTTATGCCTTGACCCTTAAGGTCCTTAGCTCACGTTCTAAGTTATTAATCATCAAAACTAATCCCTTGGGTACCTATGAGGTTATAAGTAAGTATTTCTCACCTCACACTATGATCAAGAACATCTCTAAACCTCAAGGATGCAGAATTTATAATCCTAACTTTACGGGTCCCTAGGAGTCACAACAGTGACCCTTTCTAAGTCCGGTTTGTTCCTAAGGCTTCAAGATCAAGTCCTAAACCATTTATGAGTCATTCCTACACATTTAAACTAATTTAAATCCATGATTAGCATTACTAAACCTTGCTGGACAGAATCCAAAAAATTCAAATATTAAAGGATCTAGAACTCTCAAATTAATTCTTTTATAGTCTCTAACTTACCTTATCTTCCACATAAGAGTTTTAACATTATTTTTACTCAAACATAAGCATATTATCATCATTAAAACAGCACATACAGTAGCAAATAAGTAGCAAGGCAGAACCAAAACATAAACTCTCCATAAAGGCATAAAACACAATTTCTAGAGCACATATAATACTAGTTTCTCTTGGAACCTTTTTAAAACTTTCAAAACTCATTTATGAACATTTTTAACATCTAAAATCATAAGAATATTTAAGAGGGCAGTGACTAAATCAACTTTGTCTCAAGAGATCCTAAATTCTTAAAACTTAATTCTATGCATTCCTTAATGTAACACCCTCCTAATTACCATGTTTTTACTCAAGTGTTCACATAGTAATTAGAAAAGTATTACTCACTCACATACTCTATACTAGTCGAAAATAACTGAAATAAAATACTATAGATGTATAAGTTATCAAACTAATATGTACATATATATATATACATTGTTGTTAAGTTCACATTAGGTACATCATATAAAAACAAACAAACAAACTAGTTATCTCCTAACTAGTCAGGAACTTAGTGTACAAAAGAACACTTCTACTAAGTAGTCTGACCTGCTCAAAGTTGAGATCCAGCAAAATTTCATACATACAGAAATGGACTCTAAAGTATCTCACAAAATCAGTCTGCAGGCTGGAGGGTTCCTAATGCTAAACTACAACTACGTACATAACATGAGTCCCTGACTGTCACACGCTCCCCTAAAGAAAACCATTCGCTATCAGTGGAATGGAATTGCCTTCAGCAGGGGCACCAGGACCAGCTGGTGGATCGGAGTCCGAAGAGGAGGACGAGGACGGATCATCTCCAAGAGGGGGCATAGGTGGTGCGGGTGGAGCTACAAACTCAACAGGGTGTGCCATGTGTAGGGGCACACCGTCATAAGGAAAAGCAGGGTCAAACTCAATAAAAGCAGAGGTACTAAAAGAACGACTGAAGAATACATAAGCTCGTATCTGAGAATATGCTACTACATATAGTGAATCCAAGTCAGGATCGTAGTGCCATTGCCATTGGGGTGAGTCAAGGAAGAAGATCACTGACGGCATCTGTAACGTCTGAACACCATACAAAATATACACAAATAGGGATGAGAATATTATATAATTCTCAGTAGGGTAATCCCTCACTAGTAATCAAAATTAATAAACAAAACATAAGTAGGAATTTCATTCTTATAAGCAATATCAAGTAAACTTATATGCAAAAATAACAATTAAACTATGCATAGTCATAGGAATAATTATTAATGTATATAATTCAAGTAAAGTCAAAATGTAACATGATGGTAACCATAAATCTTTCTCTTGTAATCCACGAAATTCAATTAGTGCAGTTGTTTCTTTTCATTACCATAGGGAAGGCTTAGTTTCACATCAAGTGACATATGTAATGGATAACTCCTTAGAGGACCATAGACTGCTAGGACATGAGCTCATTCCTATTCGTGATCATCGAACTTCATTTTTTCTCATTTCCGAATCACACACAGTTATATTCCTAGTCGATATGTCTACCGACTCATATAATTTCCTAGGAAGTTCTTATTTTTGCCTTCCCTCTTTACTGCACATAAGTCTTGTTTCTGTTTTCCCTATATGTTAAAATATGCATCATTAAATCTCACATATCCTCTTTTGTCATATACATGCATCATATACTTTTATTTTTCAAAGGCTTGCTTACATTACACATAGACATTCAGGTACATTAGAGTCTCATTTATGCCTTGTAAGTAACTCTTTGAAAACCATTAGCATGCATTCATATACCATATGTATTGACTAAGTGCCATGTTGATGTCAATTTAAGACATTCTCTCATTTTCAGTATCTTGGCAGGTTTACCACTCTGGTAACAATAATTACTTTCCATATCAAATGGCCAATTAAATGGCGACAAATATTCTCTATGACATGTCAATATGTCTAGTAGTCTCTGTAAAAATTTCATAGCAAACAAAGCTCTCTAACCATGTTAAATAAATTTTACAAGTTTAGTGGTCAGAGACCACTAATTCACAACCCAGACCAGAGTTCTCTTAATTTTTAGCACAAACAAAAAATGAAATAAACTCACAAGAAAAATCACAGTTACACTTCAAGAAGTTTTCAACACCCTGTAAAAACTTCAGATGATAATTCAATCATTTACTATGGTACTAAAATCATATAAAATCGGAGCTTCAGTCCCCACAATCCAGACAGCAAGGTTACCTTTTCGGTTTCTGATTTTTTTGAGATAGAAAAACATAAACTTAGTGCTCAAGAATTTTCGTATAAGTAGCTCAAGATGTTAGGTCCAACATATATTTTTTCCAGGCCATGATCATAAATACAAAGATGTCTAAAAATTCATGAGATTTTACTGTTTTCAGCAAAACCGAAATTCCAACACACTATCTAAAACTTCACTTGATAAAATGATTACAATAACCTCATCCAAACCCTCCAACAAAATTTATACTTTAACAACCATATATCATTAACCAAAATAACTAAAAATTTCGAGCAGAAAAAGTTAGAGATGAGAAATATAAATTTGGAAAGAAAAGTCTCAATAAAACCCTACTCTTGGAAGCTAAAGGTGTCTTGGTCTCTAGGATGCTAGCAAATAGTGCTCTTCACTCCACAACTCTCAAGATACACCCAAATCCTTCTTAAAACAGTGAGGTATCAGGTATCAAGGTTGGGATTTGGTGATGGATTGAAATTCTGATCGGTTATATATGTAGGTATTGAGCTGTAGAACAACTTTAGTGAAGGGAGAACTTGATTTCGATAACTCTAGGCTATGGTATATGGAATTTGAAAGCAAGATGAAGCTCTTGGCTATGGAGGAAGTGCAGCTGCTCTTTCTCCTCCTTGCTGGTCGAAATTGTGGCTTCCTAAAGAAGCTAGGTTTGTATTTATCTCATATATATAAAGAATGAATATAATATGATGAAATTTAATGATCTTTGACTTTAAAAGAAAAATGGATGGCTAAGATTAATCTTGTAATTCAAGATTGAATCTCATCCATTCCTTTAATATAAAGTGATAAGGTTGTTTAGTTTGTAAAGATTAAAATAGCTTTCGGTGTTAAAAATCACACACCGAAATTTCATCGAACAGGTAAAACAGTGTACCTGGGTAATCAAGCATCGCTTGAAAATTAATTCTAAGTATAAAACCTTTATTCCTAACCATTTCTAATCTCAATCCTATAACTTTTCACTTTTGGGCCTCTCCGGGTCCCAATTGTAGGGTTTCGGCTGTCCCCGGGGGCCCACAGGGCCCGTAAAATACTATTCACGTTTTTTGTTTTTTGTTTTTTTGTTTTTTGTTTTTTTTGGTTTTTACGTTCGTTACATTGTTCTCATCACTTCTATGTACATCAAAAGTTTGATATTCGTATTACTAAAGCCTCAATTATTTTCTGAATAAAATTAAGGTGTTACATTATCACCCACCTTAATAAAAATTTTGCCCTCAAAATTTCATACCTGGAAACAATTCCTGATGGTCTTTCTTCATATTTGATTCTAGTTCCCATGTATACTCTTCATTTCCAGTTCCACCCCAGGCCGCTTTCACAAGTTGCACAGATTTATTTCTAAGTTGCTTGACTTCTCTTTCAACGATCTGAATAGGAAAGGCTTGAAACGTCAAGTCATCCCTTAACTGTACAGATTCAGGCTCAATAATATGGTTTGGATCTGGGTGGTACATTCGGAGTTGAGATACATGGAAGACATCATGAAGGTTAGACAATTGTGGGGGTAAGGCTATCTGGTAGGCAGCTGACCCAATTCGTCGAAGAATTTGAAAAGGACCTATAAACCTAGGTGACAACTTTTTAACTCTAAGGGCCCTACCTACTCTAGTAGTAGGTGTGACCTTCAAGAATACATGTTCTCCCTTTTGAAATTCTAAAGGTTTTCTTCAAGTGTCTGCGTAGCTCTTTTGACGGTTTTGTGCGGTGAGGATTTTACTTTTGATCTTTTGGATCTGCTCCGTTGTTTGGTTAACAAGCTCGGGTCCCAATAATCTTGTCTCCCCTGAGTCGTACCAACATAATGGAGATTGGCATTTTCGCCCATATAGTGCTTCATACGGGGCCATGCCAATAGTAGTGTGATGACTATTATTATAAGCAAATTCAACTAATGGAAGTAACTTATCCCAACTTCCTTTCTGTTCAATCGCGCATGCTCTTAACATGTCTTCTAGGGTTTGTATAGTACGTTCTGTTTGTCCGTCAGTTTGGGGGTGATAGGCAGTGCTCAAACAAAGCTTAGTCCCAAAGGCTTTTTGGAAAGCTCCCCAAAACCTAGAAGTAAATCTAGGGTCTCTATCAGAAACTATTGAGGAAGGTACACCATGTAGTCTCACTATCTCTTGAATGTACAGAGAAGCTAACTTATCCAAAGGAAAATTAGCCTTAATGGGTAAGAAGTGAGCAGACTTGGTCAACCTATCTACTATAACCCATATAGCATCATGACCTGATGATGTCCTTGGCAAACCCATTACAAAGTCCATAGAAATACTTTCCCACTTCCATTCCGGGATTTCTAAGGGTTGCAGGGTCCCAGCTGGTTTTTGATGTTCTATTTTAACTTTTTGGCAAGTTAAACACTTCTTGACACACTCTTCTATGTCTCTTTTCATTCCTGATCACCAAAACATTTTCTTAAGATCTGCATACATTTTACTAGCACCCGGGTGTATAGTAAGTTCACCCCTATGAGCTTCCTCTAAGATCTTCTTTCTGATATCGCCACTTGCAGGTACGCACACCCTATCCTTGTATCTCCATATACCTTGTTGGTCTTGTGTAAATCCTGGCAACTTCTTTGCATTAATTGATCTTAATATCTTCTGAAACTCTGGGTTTTCACGTTGGGCAGCCAAAATTTGTCCTTTGAACTCACTTGTTACTTTTATCTGGCCTAACACAACACCTTGAGGGCTCACAGATATGTCTAAACTAAGCTTCTTAAAGCTCTCAACTAGCTCTGCCTCTTTAATCATCAGGCAGGCTACACTTAGGGATTTCCTACTTAGTGCATCGGCTACAACATTTGCCTTGCCTGGATGGTAATTCAGATTAAACTCATAATCCTTGAGGAACTCTATCCATCTTCTTTGCCGCATATTCAACTCTTTCTGATCAAAAAGATACTTTAAACTTTTATGATCAGAGAAAACATTGAACTGCACACCATACAAATGATGTCGCCAGATCTTTAGAGCAAAAACCACAGCTGCAAGTTCAAGGTCATGGGTTGGATAGTTTACCTCATGGGGTTTCAACTGTCGAGAAGCATAGGCAACCACGTTACGATTTTGCATCAATACACATCCTAAACCCTTACTAGAAGCATCACAATAAACCTCATAGGGTTCATGAGGATCGGGTAATACTAGTACTGGAGCCATGGTCAACTTTTGCTTCAACTCTTGGAAACTATTTTCACACTCTAGTGTCCAATTGAATGGAGCGTTCTTTCGGGTTAATTTAGTCAAAGGTAAGGCTATCTGAGAAAAGCTCATGATAAAACGCCTATAATATCCAGCTAACCCTAAGAAACTCTGAATCTCAGTCACCGTTGTTGGTCGTTCCCAATGAAGGACTGATTACACCTTATTGGGATATACTGAAATTCCCCCTCGTGATACTACATGCCCTAGGAATCTAACCTCTTCCATCCAAAATTCACACTTTGACAATTTAGCATACAACTTTCTCTCCCTTAGGATTTGTAAAACAATCCTAAGATGCTCCGCATGTTCCTCCTCAGTTCTTGAATAAATAAGTATATCGTCTATGAAGACAACTACAAACTTATCCAAGTAAGGGCGGAAGATTCGATTCATATAATCCATGAATACAGCTGGAGCATTAGTCAATGCAAAAGACATCACCCTATACTCGTAATGTCCATATCGAGTTCTAAAAGCAGTTTTAGGAATATCTTCATCCCGAACTCAAATTTGATGGTATCCTGATCTAAGATCAATCTTTGAGAATACGATTGCTCCTCTCAGTTGATCCATAAGATCATCAATTCTTGGCAAAGGGTATTTGTTCTTAATCGTCACCTTATTCAACTGCCTATAATCTACACAAAGCCTCATACCCCCATCCTTTTTCTTCACCAAAAGAACAGGGGCTCCCCATGGAGAGGCACTTGGTCTAATAAAATGCTTCCCTAATAGTTCTTCAATTTGGGACTTTAATTCTTTCAACTCCAAAGGGGACATCCTATAAGGAGCAATGGAAATAGGATCCGTTCCTGGAACTAACTCAATGGAGAATTCAATCTCTCTTTTAGGAGGAAACTCTGGAATATCCTCTAGGAAGACATCAGGATACTCTCTCACCACTACAATCTTACTCAATTCATGATCACACTCAGTTTCACTAGCAGAGAGGAGAACATATTCCTGACAATCTGTCTTACTAGGGTTAGGTGTTACTAGGTTCAAATAAAAAGAAAAAGGAACTAAAGGGATGGAAGGTAACGTGGAAAGAAATATAGCAGTTCGATCAAAGGTAAAAGGACATAATTGGGTACCAACCAGTCCATACCTAAAATTACATCTAAACCAAATAAGGGAAGACAAACTAAATTGGCAGTAAAGTCTCTAGTACCAATTTGAAGAGGAATATTCACACATGTATAACAAGTTCTAATAGGACTAGCAGTAGGAGTGGATACAAGGAGATCATAAGGTAGTTCAGACACAGACAATTGTAACTTCTGCACACAGTCATGGGATATGAAAGAGTGAGTGGCACCCGTATCATACAGTATATCTAGGGTAGTACCATTTATTTCACACTTACCTCGGATCAGATTGACAGATTGAGAAGCTTCCTTGGCACTTATAGTAAAAACGCGCCCATGTTGTTGTGGCCTAGAGGTGGGTTGCTGACCTTTCTTATTAGGACACTCAAATATTTTATGTCCTGGTTTCCCACAGCCAAAGCAAACGATTTGTGTTGTCCAGCACGGTCGATTCCCATGATTTTTCCCACATTTAGGGCAATCTCTCCCTGCCTCAGGTCTTGGAAGTTGAAGTTGTTTTCCTTTGTTGTTGTTGTTGTTATTGTTGGGTGGAAACCTTCTCCGAGGCTGGTTAACAGGCTTGAATCGAGGACCTTGAGGTGCTAACCCCCTTCTAGCATTGTTTTCGGTATACTTGAAAATTGTCAACTTCTTGTTGGACTCCTCTGCACGTCGACATTTATTTACCAAAGTAGGATAGTCCCTAATCTCCAAAAGACTCACAGCTGCTTCTATATCTTCTCGTAGACCCCCTTCATATTTCATGCATTTCCAAACTTCATCTGGGTCACGTTGATAAATTGTAGAAAACTTGCAGAGCTCTTCAAATTTGGTGGTATACTCTGCTACACTCATAGGTCCTTGTTTAAGAGCCATAAACTCCAACTCTTTTGCATTTCTTATAGAGATAGGGAAGTACTTACGGTAAAAAGCTTTCTTAAAAACATTCTAGGTAACTACAGTATGGGAAGCTTCAAATAATCCCCTGGTGCCAACCCACCAAAAATCTGCATCTGCTTCTAGCATATAGGTGGCAAAGGCCACCTTCTGGATCTTTGTGCAAGGAAGAACAGAGAAAATCTTTTCCATGGCCTTTATCCATTCTTCTGCTTTACAAGGATTAAAAGCTCCTCAAAATGGAGGGGGATTTGCCTTCCTGAACTCGGCAAATTTTTGATATTCTACATCAACTTCGTTCACTGCAGGATTATTGGCTGGGTTTTGCCTTTCATTGCGGTTCAGCTGCTCCATCATTAGGGTAGCAGCTATAGCTTGTTCCCTCATGGCAGCCGCCATCTCACGGAAAGTATTCATCATGTCAGCATCATTTCCAGCTCCACTCCTAGTTTGCCAATTCGAAGTCATTGGTTCCTATCACACCAAACAAAAATATTGAGTTGATCAGGCTCAATACCAAGCAAAGTGTAGCAGCAACCCACAACATTTCCAACCAGCAATCATACAAATATATATAAAGTCAACAAATTCTAAGAAAGCATAGCCGGTCCAATCCTCAGGCTTATACGATAGTCCAGCTCTGATACCATAATGTAACACCCTCCTAATTACCATGTTTTTACTCAAGTGTTCACATAGTAATTAGAAAAGTATTACTCACTCGCATACTCTATACTAGTCGAAAATAACTGAAATAAAATACTATAGATGTATAAGTTATCAAACTAATATGTACATATATATATACATTGTTGTTAAGTTCACATTAGGTACATCATATAAAAAACAAACAAACAAACTAGTTATCTCCTAACTAGTCAGGAACTCAGTGTACAAAAGAACACTTCTACTAAGTAGTCTGACCTGCTCAAAGTTGAGATCCAGCAAAATTTCATACATACAAAAATGGACTCTAAAGTATCTCACAAAATCAGTTTGCAGGCTGAAGGGTTCCTAATGCTAAACTACAACTACGTACATAACATGAGTCCCTGAATGTCACATGCTCCCGTAAAGAAAACCATTCACTATCAGTGGAATGGCGTTGCCCTCAGCAGGGGCACCAGGACCGGCTGGTGGATCGGAGTCCGAAGAGGAGGACGAGGACGGATCATCTCCAGGAGGGGGCATAGGTGGTGCGGGTGGAGCTACAAACTCAACAGGGTGTGCCATGTGTAGGGGCACACCGTCATAAGGGAAAGGTGGTCAAACTCAGTAGTAAAAACAGAGGTACTAAAAGAACGGCTGAAGAATACATAAGCTCGTATCTGAGAATATGCTACTACATATAGTGAATCCAAGTTAGGATCGTAGTGCCATTGCCATTGGGGTGAGTCAAGGAAGAAGATCATTGACGGCATCTGTAGCGTCTGAACACCATACAAAATATACACAAATAGGGATGAGAATATTATATAATTCTCAGTAGGGTAATCCCTCACTAGTAATCAAAATTAATAAACAAAACATAAGTAGGAATTTCATTCTTATAAACAATATCAAGTAAACTTATATGCAAAAATAACAATTAAACTATGCATAGTCATAGGAATAATTATTAATGTATATAATTCAAGTAAAGTCAAAATGTAACATGATGGTAACCACAAATCTTTCTCTTGTAATCCACGAAATTCAATTAATGCAGTTGTTTCTTTTCATTAGCATAGGGAAGGCTTAGTTTCACATCAAGTGATATATGTAGTGGATAACTCCTCAGAGGACCATAGACTGCTAGGACATGAGCTCATTCCTATTCGTGATCATCGGACTTCATTTTTTCTCATTTCCGAATCACACACAGTTCTATTCCTAGTCGATATGTCTACCGACTCATACAATTTCCTGGGAAGTTCTTATTTTTGCCTTCCCTCTTTACTGCACATAAGCCTTGTTTCTGTTTTCCCCATATGTTAAAATATGCATCATTAAATCTCACATATCCTCTTTTGTCATATAAATGCATCATATACTTTTATTTTTCAAAGGCTTGCTTACATTACACATAGACATTCAAGTACATTAGAGTCTCATTTATGCCTTGTAAGTAACTCTTTGAAAACCATTAGCATGCATTCATATACCATATGTATTGACTAAGTGCCATGTTGATGTCTGTAACACCCTAAATCTTAACCCAAGACTACTAGTATGTTCTTAGGTTAATCTTTAGAATATTACCTTTTGGTCTCATCTTTTACTTAGAAAATACTTAGCGGAAATATGGGTAAAATTTTTCTTTTTGGAATTTAAAATCAAAGTGAGAGCCACGCACGAAACTTTAAGGGAAATCATAGCGAAACATATAAGCAAAGCATAAGAAACACATCATGTCATGGGAACATCAACTGAATCATAGATATATATATATATATATAACGTGCCTACCCAAAGAGGCAGGACTATTTGATACATCATGAAGCAAAATACAACTGAAATGCAATACAAGGAAATCATAAAAAGCAAATACAAGAGAAACTACCCCCATACCCATGTGCACCTAAAGGAGACAACCTCATATACAAAAGAAGGTTTGTCCTCTACTATGTGGCGTGCGTGTGCACTAACTACTAACCCTCCTATGACTACTCCTGCTGGTCCGAATACTGTGGGGTCGAGTCGATCCACTGCCGAGTCTCGGCGGGAGTGGTCGAGCGCATCATCGGGCATGTCCACCGCGAGGGCGCATAGATGGCCGTCGAGCCAATCTCGGCTGGACCACTGCCTCCTCACTCCCAGCCCTCATCGGTGGGGAGCGGACCGAGCTCCAACTGTACATGTGGGATGGCGGGTCCTCGGATGGGTCCGTCTCCGAGTACTGGGGGCGCGGCACATACTCGGGGTACTCGCGTACTGCTGATGTCTCGGGCTCCATGCGGAGGATCTGCTCATCGTGTGGTCTCGCTCGCTCAAAAATCCCGTTATGACGGTAAGGAGCAGTCGGGGTGAAGCGGTAGCTCGGGACGGGGTGCGCGAAGGGTCGTCCCATGAACATGAATACTCTGACAGTGCAGCGACCCTCAAAATGGTATGACCCAAGTGCCGGGTTATGGTGCAGCTCCCATACCGGGGTGTCGATGAAGAGTACAAACGTCGCCATCTGAAGATATGGCGGAAGAAAAGAGAGAGGGAATGAGAATCTTTCTAAAAGAATTCTCGAGGGTTATCCCTACCTAGGTGACATCGTCACATCCTCAGGAACCTTGGGTTTATTTCTAAAAGGTGTGCATGCATATAAATTCCTTTTAAGTTGGTTTTCCAAAGAGGTATTTTATCCAAGGTCCGTCATATTTTATAATGCATCTTTATAACTTAAGCAGAAATATACTAATGATATGAATGCATCATAAGGTAAACCAAACAATAGAATAACTAGGAAACATTATAACATTGGCATAAGTATAGTTTTTGTGACATTGTTAACTTTAACTTTCATCTCTTGGGGCCGCCCTAAAACTTCTCTAGGTTATGAGCTCATACCTTAACTAGTCGTCACTAGCTCTTACTTATCCTATGATAAGCGTAACATAATCCCGACTTAAAGTACGGGCTAGGGGGCAAATTAAGGATCTCCTTTCTAGGATCATTTCCTCTTTGAAACGCTTTGCTAGCCACGTGGGCCTCGCAATTTGTCCGCTTTGGCAGGCTGCATCTACACATACCCTCACGGATTTGTCTCCTCCTGGGGGTGCTCGGCCGGACCGGTGTCACCCAGGAGAAGCGCGTCTCAGTGTTGTGTCACATTTATATTCTCATAAGTATTAAATCACAATTACCTCATCATTTATCATATTCATTTTTATCATGCATTCTCATGTAGCTTTTTCATAACATATATATCATCACATGAAACTTTCTCATAACATTCGTCACATAAAACTTTCACACAGACATCATCACATAGTCATATTTAACAATCATCCCCATAAGCTCATAGACATGTTATGTTATAACTCATAGTGTTTTATACTTCGATTCTTATGAGTCTTAAACTTGCAAATTAATTGTTCTAACATTATCCTTAACTTCTTTATATGCCTATAGTTTGACAATTAATGAGTTATACAAATTTTATGCTCAAGAACTAATCCAAATAGCACTAAGCGAATTTGGACAGCTTTATGTTTATGTGATTACGGAGTTCTAGAAATTACGGTTTAGATCTTTATCTCACTTTCTAAGTTATTGATCATCAACACCTAGTCTCTTGGGAACCTATAAGGTTATAACTAAGTATTTCTCACCTCACCCTATGGTCAAGAACATCTCTAAACCTCAAGAGTGCAGAAATCAAAATACTAACTTTACGGGTACCTAGAAGTCACAATAATGACCCTTTCTAAGTTCGGTTTGCTCCTAAGGTTTCAAGATTAAGTCCTAAACCAATTATGAGTCATTCCTACACATATAAACTAATTTAAAACCATGATTATTGAATCTAAACCTTGCTGGACAGAATCCAGAAAAATAAATCTTTAAGGGATCTAGAACTCTCAAATTAATTCTTTTCTAGTTCCTAACTTATCCTATCTTTCACATATGAGTCTTAACATAATTATTACCCAAGCATAAGCATATTAACATCATTAACACAGCTCATACAGTGGCCAAACATAGCAAGGCAGAACCGAAACAGAAACTCCATTTAAAGGCATTGAATCATAGTTTCTAAAGCACATAAAATACTAGTTTCTCTTGGAACCTTATTAAAACCTTCAAAACTCTTTTATGAACACTTTTATCATCTAAACTCATGAAAATACTTAATAGGGCAGTGGCTATATTATTTTCATCTCAAGAGGTCCTAAATTCATAACACTTAGTTCTACACATTCCTTATACTCATATAAGTTTAGAAAAATTATAAAACATAGTTTTCAATACTTGAAAACATTAAGGCCTCATAGGGCCGAAATATGAACCATAGGAAATAAATGTTTTAGACCTTTATTTGAGATATCATTGGGCAAGTCTTTGAGCTCTAGAATCATTAAAGTGATGACATAAAAATAAACATGCTCATGCACTTATTTTAGTTATTGCTAGAAAGTAAAGTGAGAGCATAAAATAAATATGTGGTGCAATATATTATTATCTTTGATATTTAGGTGAGGACTTGAAATATAAATATGATAATGCAAAGCTTGAAACATAAACATGATAATGCAAGTTCATTCATTATCTTAGGATTTAGTGATAGCAAGGAAATAAACATGATATGCAAAGCTTAAAGTAAACATGATGCAAGTTTCATTTTTATGTTTAACTAGAGCTCATTTAAGACTTTAACAAGATCATAACCCCATACAATATCTCAAAGATCACAACACAAGAACCGAAAATCATATAAAAGAGAAAGAAAGTGAAGCTACATCAAGTTCTTTATTAAGTACCCAAAACCCCTATCTAGAGACAAATCTCTAGAACGTGCCGGCCAACTTTAAGGTTGACAAGGGTAGGCTTGGGCTTTTAGAAATCCTTAGATTAATTTTTCTTAAGTTGGAAAACCATGTGAGCTAGATAACATATAGATGAAGTTGTAAGAAAAGGAAAACTCAAGCTTTAGAGGTTTCTTTGAGATGAACACAATGTCATCATCTAGAAACTCTCATCATCAAGCTATCATGCTCAAATCAAGGCCTCATGGCCGAAAATGAAAGGAAAGAAAAGACAAAGGAAAGTTCAAAAAGAATCCAAGAGAAAACTAGAGAAAAACACTTTCTTGAGCAAAATAAAGTTTGAAAACAAATCCCTACCTAGTGATGAAGATAAAAGCTTGATCTTGAAGATGGAAATGAGATGAGCAACACCTCCTAGGATGGTGATGATGATTCGGCCTTGATGAGAGAAAAAGAAAGAAAATGTGTTTCAAGTGGAGTTGTGTTTGAGGTGTGGTGTTTGAGAGGTTTGATGATGGTTCAAGGTTTTGGGGTGGTGTTTGATGGTGGAGAGGTGATGATGAGATAAAGAGATGAAGAGGATAAAGATGAAAAGAAAGGAAGAACACTCTTGGAACTTTGAGAGAAAAAGGAAAGACTAGCAAGACAACTCTAAAACTCTAAACTTGCAAATGCTTCAAAGTGCAACAAGGCTAACACAAGCATCCTATTTATAGAAAAACAAAACCATGGAAGAGTGAATGGGGAGGGCTTTGGCCGTAGCCTTTGAGGGAGGAAGGAAGAGAAAATATCTCTTACACAAGGTCATTCAAGCATGGTTTGAAGTATGGAAGCTATGCTACAAAGCATGGCTTGATGTGAGTTAATTTCCTATCAAATTTTTATGAAATTAGGCTTCTAGAAATAATGCATGGCTGGAAATTCTCCAGCCACAATTAAATGGAAAAAATGGGTTGTTTTAATTATTTATTCATGTGGAAATTCAAGCTTGATTGAAAGTTATGACAAGGTATAGTGTATGTGACTTGAGGTATGGCCTTGGAGTGTTGAAAAATTTGAACATGTGATGCATATGGAGGAGGTGAGGCTTCGGCCAGCTTGGGACAGCAGAATGGGAGGATGATTTGACCATTTAATTGTGTGTTAATGGTAGGTTTAGATGTGTATTAGCTTAGGTACAAGGTTAGGAATGATTAAGCTTAAGTTTAGGTAACTAAGAATGTGATTTAGGGAGTTTATGACAAGTTTAGGAGTGCTCATACATCATTAAAGAATTTAAAACTCATTTATGAATAAACAATGTGTAACACAATTCCATGATTTAAGGAATTGGAAAGAGAAAACACTATTCAAGATTCTATGACTAGGTGTCATAAAATTAAAATATGATTTTAGGTTGTAATTAAGTACTTTTTGGTTCTAATCAACTTTAATAAATTATTTTGACTCTAGATTAATTAAGGAAATTAATTAACCTTCGATTAGAGCCTAATATTGCTTAGGTTTGCTTAATCGCGTGATTAAGCGTAAAAATACGAAACTAGGGGCAAAACCGTAATTTTGCACTAATTTTGCCCGGGACTTCAAAAATTAAAACTGAGGTCATAGAATACATAAAAACGCCTTTTAAAACCATCTGGAGAAGTTTCGGGTTCATCCGGCACTTGCAAACGGGTAAAACACCACAGGGGCGTTTTGGTCATTTTGACTAAAACTTCAAAACGAGATTTTCGATCCCGGGAAGGTACATAAGTTTTCTAATCCCCTTCCAACATTGAGTTTGCCCTTCGAGTACTGCCGCACTGGCTTTCCTCGAATTCCGGGCTGAAAATGACCTCAGGGGCATTTTGGTCATTTTCACTCTAACAGAAAATCGGGGCGTTACAATGTCAATTTAAGACATTCTCTCATTTTCAGTATCTTGGCAGGTTTACCACTCTGGTAACAATATTTACTTTCCATATCAAATGGCCAATTAAATGGCGGCAAAAATTCTCTATGACATGTCAATATGTCTAGTAGTCCCTGTAAAATTTTCACAGCAAAAAAAGCTCTCTAACCATGTTAAATAAATTTTACAAGTTTAGTGGTCAGAGACCACTGATTCACAACCCAGACCAGAGTTCTCTTAATTTTTAGCACAAACAAACGATGAAATAATCTCACAAGAAAAATCACAGTTACACGTCAAGAAGTTTTCAACACGCTGTAAAAAGTTCAGATGATAATTCAATCATTTACTATGGCACTAAAATCATATAAAATCGGAGCTTCAGTCCCCACAATCCAGATAGCAAGATTACCTTTTCGGTTTCTGATTTTTTTGAGACAGAAAAACATAAACTTAGTGCTCAAGAATTTTCGAATAAGTATCTCAAGATGTTAGGTCCAACATATATTGTTTCCAGGCCATGATCATAACTACAAATATGTCTAAAAATTCATGAGATTTTACTGTTTTCAGCAAAACCGAAATTCCAGCACACTATCTAAAACTTCACTTGATAAAATGATTACACTAACCTCATCCAAACCCTCCAACAAAATTTATACTTCAACAACCATATATCATTAACCAAAATAACTAAAAATTTAGAGCAGAAAAAGTTAGAGATGAGAAATATAAATTTGGAAAGAAAAGTCTCAATAAAACCCTACTCTTGGAAGCTAAAGGTGTCTTGGTCTCTAGGATGCTCCCAAATGGTGCTCTTCACTCCACAACTCTCAAGATACACCCAAATCCTTCTTAAAACAGTGAGGTATCAGGTATCAAGGTTGGGATTTGGTGATGGATTGAAATTTTGATCGGTTATATATGTAGGTATTGAGCTGTAGAACAACTTTAGTGAAGGGAGAACTTGATTTCGGTAACTCTAGGCTATGGTTTATGGAATTTGAAAGCAAGATGAAGCTCTTGGCTATGGAGGAAGTGCAGCTGCTCTTTCTCCTCCTTGCTGGTCGAAATTGTGGCTTCCTAAAGAAGCTAGGTTTGTATTTATCTCATATATATAAAGAATGAATATAATATGATGAAATTTAATGATCTTTGATTTTAAAAGAAAAATGGATAGCTAAGATTAATCTTGTAATTCAAGATTGAATCTCATCCATTCCTTTAATATAAAGTGATAAGGTTGTTTAGTTTGTAAAGATTAAAATAGCTTTCGGTGTTAAAAATCACACACCGAAATTTCATCGAACAGGTAAAACAGTGTACCTGGGTAATCAAGCATTGCTTGAAAATTAATTCTAAGTATAAAACCTTTATTCCTAACCATTTCTAATCTCAATCCTATAACTTTTCACTTTTGGGCCTCTCCGGGTCCCAATTGTAGGGTTTCGGCTGTCCCCGAGGCCCACAGGGCCCGTAAAACACTATTCACATTTTTTTTTTACGTTCGTTACATTGTTCTCATCACTTCTATGTACATCAAAAGTTTGATATTCGTATTACTAAAGCCTCAATTATTTTCTGAATAAAATTAGGGTGTTACACTTAAACTCATAAAAGCTTGGAAAAATTATAAAACATGGTCTTCAATACTTAGAAACATCAAGACCCCTTAGGGCCGAATTATGAACTAAAAGAAATAAATATTTTTAGACCTTTGTTTGAGACAACAATGGGCAAGTCTTTGAGCTCTAGGATCATTTAAGTGATGACATAAAAGTAAACATGCTCTTGCACTCATTTTTGGTTCCATTAGAAAGTAAAGTGATAGCACAAAATAAATATGAATGCAACTCATTATTATCTTGGTATTAAGTGAGAACTTGAAATATAAACATGATAATGCATAGCTTGAAATATAAACATGATAATGCAAGGTTCACTTATTATCTTGATACTTAGTGGTAGCAAGGAAAGTAGACATGATGTGCATAGCATAAAGGTAAACATGATGCAAGGTTCATTTTATGGTTAACTAGAGCTCATTCAAGACTTTAACAAGATAACAACCCAATACAATATCTCAAAGATCAAAATACCAAAACTGAAAGTCTTTACAAAGAAAAAGAAAGTGAAACTAAGTCAAGTTCTTTATTAAATACCCAAAACCCCTATCTAGAGAAAAATCTCTAGAACGTGCCGGCCAACTATAAGGTTGACAAGGGTAGGCTTGGGCTTTTAGAAATCCTTAGATTAATTTTCTTAAGTTGAAAAACTATGTGAGCTAGATATCATATAGATGAAATCATAAGGAAAGGAAAACTCAAGCTTTAGAGGTTTCTTTGAGATGAATACAAGGTCATCATCTAGAAACTCTCATCATCAAGCTATCATGTTTGAGAAGAAAAGGCCAAGAGGCCGAAATGGAAAAAGAAAAGGAATATAAAGGAAAGCTCAAAAAGAAACCAAGAGAAAACTAGAGGAAACACATCTTTTGAGTAAAACAAAGTTTGAAAAGAAACTCCCTAACTAGAGTGAAGACACAAAGCTTGAACTTTTGAAAAGAAAAACAAGATGATGAGCTCCTCCTTGGTGCTTGATGGTTTCGGCGAAGAGGAAGCAAGAAGGTTGGAGTTGTGTTTCAAGTGAGGTTGTGTTTGAGGTGTGATGTTTGAGAGGTTTGATGATGGTTCAAGGCTATGGGGTGGTGTTTCAAGGTTGAGAGATGATGAAGAAATGAAGAGAGGATGAAGATGAAGATGAAAAGAAAGGAAGAACTCTCTTGAAACTTGAGAGAAAAAGAAAGAACTAGCAAGACAACTCTAAAATTCTAAACTTAGCAAATGCTTCAAAGTGCAACTAAGCTATCACAAGCATCCTATTTATAGAAAAACAAAACCATGGGCTCACTAAGGAGGAGGAGTGGCCGTGTGGTATTGGAGGGAAAGGAAGAGAAAATATCTCTTACACAAAGTCATTCAAGCATGGTTTGAAGTATGGAAGCTATGCTACAAAGTATGGCTTGATGTGAGTTAATTTCCTATAAATTTTTGATGAAATTAGGCTTCTAGAAACAATGCATGGCTGGAACTTTTCCAGCCACAAATAAATGGAGAAAATGGGCTATTTTAATTAGTTATTTACTTGGAAAATCAAGCTTGATTGAAAGTTATGGCAAGGTATAGTGTATGTGACTTGACGTATGGCCTTGGAGTGTTGAAAAATTGAACATGTGATGCATATGGGGAGGGAGAAGCTTCGGCCAGACCTGGCAGCATGGGGGAGGTGAGTTTTGATCATCTAATTGGGTGTTAATGGTAGGTTTAAATGTGTATTAGCTTAGGTACAAGGTTAGGAATAATTAAGCTTAAGTTTAGGTAACTAAGCATGTGTATTAGGAATTTTATGACAAGGTTAGGAGTGCTCATACATCATTAAAGAATTTTAAACTCATTTGTGAATAAACAATGTGTGACACAATTCCATGATTTAAGGAATTGGAGAGAGGAAACACTATTCAAGATTCCATGACTAGGAGTCTTGAAATTAAAATATGATTTTAAGTTGTAATTAAGCACTTTTAGGTTCTAATCAACTTTAATAAATTATTTTGACTCAAGATTAATTAAGGAAATTAATTAACCTTCAATTAGAGCCTAATATTGCTTAGGTTTGCTTAATCACGCGATTAAGCGTAAAAACACGAAACTAGGGGCAAAACCGTAATTTTCCACTAATTTCGTCCAGGACCTCCGGGACCAAAACTAAAGTCATAGTCTACATAAAAACGCCTTTTAAAATCATCTGGAGAAGTTTTGGGTTCATCCGACACTTGCAAACGGGTAAAACACTGCAGGGGCGTTTTGGTCATTTTGACTAAAACTTCAAAACGAGATTTTCGATCCCGGGGAGGTACACAAGTCATCTAATCCCCTTCCAACATTGAGTTTTCCCTTCGAGTACTTCCGAACCGGCTTTCCTCGAATTCCGGGCCGAAAATGACCTCAGGGGCATTTTGGTCATTTTCACTCTAACAGAAAATCAGGGCGTTACACTTATTTGTAAGAGTGAAAGCTTGATCTTTTATGAAGAAAGAAAGAAGAAAAATGTTCTCTTGTTGTCAATGTTGATTTTGGCCAAAGGGAAAAGAACTAGATGGAGGACTTTTCTTGTGTTCTTGTGTTTGGGAATGGAAAGGATAGGTGTTTAGGAGTTGGTCTATGGTGGAGATGTGGTGGTTTGAGGTTGAGAGCTTGGGTGGAGGTTAAGAATGAAGTCTCTTGAAAGCGGAGGAGGAAGAAGAAGATACTTTAAGTTTAGAGAGAAAAGAGAGTTTTTTGGACCAATCTTGGTAAGCAAGACTTTAACAAAAAAAGTAAACGGTAAGCAATGAGAGTTTGTGAGGGTATGAGTGTTGAGAAAAAAATAAAATATGAGAAAGAAATGGGGGGTACAGGCTGCGGCTTCCTTGGCTGTTTTGGGGGGGAAATTTTTTTTTTTTTTCATGTGTGTTAGGATTTGGATTAGAGATAGATTGGATTAGGCAAAAGGTTAGGTATTGGTAATTAGGTGTTTGGATTAGTAACCGAGTGTTTAAGGCTTTCTAAGACATGATTAAGGAGTGGTCTTACATGTTTTAGTTGAGTTGAGCTAGATTAATTTAAAATTCAAATACCAACATAGTTCCTAATTTTTAGGAAAAGAGAGAGAACACTATTTGTCTTTTACTTTTTACCTGATGGTCTTATAAAGAATTTATTGTTACGAATGGGATTTTAAATTTCCCTAAGCAATCTTAGGTCTTGATTATCCTCAAATAATTATTTTGACTCAAGATTAATAAATAAAATCAATTTATCTTTAATTAGAGCATTATTGCCTAGATTTCCTTAATTACTTAATTAAGCTTATTTAGCACCAACTAGGGATAAAATGGTAATTTTACACAAAACTCTTGAGGCCACCTAGACTTTTCTAAATATCATAAACCTCTTACAATTAACATTTCCAACTCTCGGGTGATGACCAAGTTTACTTGTCACTCAATCCCACATTAAATTACCCCAGGGGTATTTGGGTAATTTTGTTGTTATACTCGGTGTATTCGTGTCAGTAGACAAGTTCTGTATGGCTTTAAGGTCCCCCAGAACCCACCCATGTTGCCGGGTCTGGGATTTCACTAAGTCTGGAGCCTACATCTCCTTGGAGGGCTATATGATAGAGCTAGATTCTTATTATCAAAAGTCCCGATAATTTCTCTCCAAAGGAAAATAAATTAAAGAGTGATTTTTAATGAATTTTAGGAAACCTTCATACATTTCATTTTTAGCCTACATGTTTAGAAAATTGTGAGAATTTTCAAATTTGAACTAAAACTCAAAAGTTGGATTTTGATTGGTTGAGATTTTAATTTCTTTTGATATTTTATTTGAATTCACACGGGGGTATTTTCTTATTTACATTTATGTTTTAAAGTTAATATACATTAACTTAAAATTAAGAAATGCAAATAATGTTGTTGGATGTTGGTTTATGCTTCCTTTGCCTTCTTCCTTTCATGTTCCATGGTTTGGGCTTTGTTGTTTCTCCCATGGTTATCAAGTGGGGGTGCTCCCCTAATGTTGTTAGGGTTTGTTAGAGTTATCTAGAGATATCCATAGATTGTTTATGAGTCTTTGTTGCTCTATGGAAGTTTTTGGTGTCATTCCAAGCTCTCAAGGTCAAGTTTGTGATGCCCACATACTCCCAGCTGCAAATGGTGAGTGGGTTCAAACTCATGACCTTAATTCCATCATTATAATTATGTTTTATGCATGATTAAATATAGTATTAGAGATGAAAATATGAATATATATGATTTTGCAAAGTATGACTTTGAATATATAGCATGGAAATGAAATTTAGGAAACCATGGGACCATGATTGATAGATTGCATCTTATGAAAAAGTTTTATGTTCAACTATAAGAGAATTATTGTAAGTACATATTAGTTAATAAGTTTTTATTTTATCAAATATGTTTTAAGACTTTATGATATGTTTATGATTCAAGACTTGAGATTTCAAAATATGATTTTTGAGTATTCAGTTGAAGTATATATCGAAAAAATGTGAACAAGGGTGTGATTGAGCTTTTGAATAAATATGTTATTTGATTTTAGAGTTACGTGATCTAGAACCCCTAGTGTTTTGAACTATGATGTTAGAGAGTCCAAGTATATGGAAAAATATATTAGTAAAGATATGGTAAGAACTTTGGTTTTATGGTACCAAGAAGTATGGAACTCAGTATGATTCTTAGCAACTACCAGATACATATTATGTGGGCTTGAAATCAGAAGGCCTACAAGCGGTGATCCCTTGGGCTCGATTTTCACAACCAATGTTATGCTAAAGTCAGATTGTTAAAGTTATATGAGTCCAGAACTCTTAGAGTACTAATAATTTAGGGGCTCTTGCACCCACCCTTCATATTTAAATGATTTTATATTTATTCAAATGTTTTATGATTTTGAGAGTATAATAATTATATAGAGTTTCAAACCCAAAGAAATGCTAGAATAGAGTTTTAGAGAAATAATTAGTTTGTATATATTTGAGATGTTGTAGTTATTTTCAGAGATTATTTATTTCCCATATATGTTTCAGAGTTTGGGAATGTATTTTGAAATATAGACTATGCTTAGAGATTTTTGTGACAAGCTAGTGATAATGAATTTATGATTCGGTCTTCAAGTATTAACTAGATTTCAGAGCATGACAAAAAATGTTTTGGACTTGTATATGTAAATACTTCAGTTTTTATGGATTTAAATATTATGTTTTAATAAGAGAAAATGATAAGGATTTGGTAGGAAATTGTATTTTAAGTATGATATTATACTATTTTACGCATTTAGAAAGACATGTCACTCAGTCGGCTTATGTAAGGATGGGATTCCTCACGTGCCATTTGTGCACGAGAAAAACCAAGAATTGAGATGTTCAACTCTATCATCATCTATAGTATATCTAGTCCCCTTCAAACATTAAACTAACCCCTTGAGGATAGCCTGGATCGGCCATCATTGATTTCTTGGTAGCAATGACCTCAGGGGCATTTTAGTCATATGTACACAGGAAAATTGAGAATTGTGATTTTTGCACAAATTGCTAACTAAACCTCATGTAACCTCATCCTAATGCTAAAATATCCAATTGAGGATGGTCTGGATTAGCGGGCCTTGATTCTCGTGCAAAATGATCTAAGGGCATTTTGGTGGTCATTTTACCTAGCAGGGAAAAATCAGGGCTTTATACTTTTAGGCACCTAAGAGACCAAAATAACTTTTACAACAATTACCACTAATTTTTAAGCATGTGCATAGTAAAAAATAGTACTTAGCAGTGTTGGGCAGTGTTAGGAAATTCAGTCTCAAGAGCTATAGAAATTACGTTTTTGATCCTTTCTAGTTACCATTCTTTCCTAAGATGCTAAAAATAATTTTTATAACAATTATTAACATAATTGAACCATATGAACAGTAATACACAACAATATACAATAGTGAACAGTAATTAACAGTAACGAATAGGGGCCATAATTGTAATTTCTATAAGTTTTGAAAATTACATTTTTAATCCTTTCTAATTACTAATTTTTCCTAAAATGCAAAAATAATTTTTTCAATAATTATTAATAATTTTTTAGCATGTGAACAACGCCAAACAGTGATGAATAGTGATGAATAGTGCTGAACAGTGGCCAAAATTACAAGTTCTAAACGCTACGGCCCATTTGTTTTGCTTTTTTCAGTTTCCAGTTTCCAGTTTTTGTGAAGGAAAAACTGAAAACTGAAAACTGGAAACTAAAAACTAAAAACTGAAAACTGAAAACAATAAACCAAATAGGCCGTTTTTCCTAAAATGCCAAAGATAATTTTTACAACAATTATGTACATTTTTAATCATTTCTAGTTGCTATTTTTTCTCAAACTATTCTAAGACATTGAAAACACTTGAAACCATTTTATCTCTTTGAGAACTTAAAGATTAATATTAAAACAGTGGCAAAACTAAAAATTTCATTAATAAGTTTTTATTCACTTAGAGATCACATTTTCACTACTTTTGAGTTTCTAATTCTTTCAAAAATTCTTTGTACACTCTACATACAAGATTCAAGTATCAAAATAAAATAAAACCAAATTCAAACCCAATACCCTCATAAGGCCGAAATACATTTATGAATGTATGACCATGATCAAAATTTCCATTTAAGACAAAGGGGACAAGTCTTGAGCTTTAAAGACTTAGAGGATGACTAGAATCATAACATGCTATAATCTCATTTTTAGTCTTTAACATTATAAGGTCATAACTTGGAAATATAAATATGATGTGTGAGACTTGAAATTTAAACATGAGAATGCAAGTTCATTTTTATATCTTTAAGGTTTAAGGTGATAACTTGAAATCACTACCAGAAAAAGGTGGGATACCAACGGAAGTTACCGATGGGTGCAAAACCGTCAGTAGTCACCGATGGTATCTTTGATGGGTTCTCGCATTTTGAGAAATAATTATGATTGTTATTGGTGTGCATGACAAACTTGTTGGTTCCACTGTCAGTAAACGTTAGTGCAAATACACACCACATGGCGCGTATAATGTCCGACGAGTATACTGATGGGGATTTAACAATTCATTTATTAATTATTTGTATTAAATATTACCGATGGGTATATTTAACATTATGTTTTATTTTTTATATTTTATTAAATACATCGACAGGTAAACCGATGGTTATTTATTATAATTATAATTGTAACATTACCGACGGTAATTTATTATAATTATAATTATATTTATATTTATTAAGTATATTACCTACGGCATAAACAATGGATATTTAATTTTAAAATTATTAATTATTATTTATTACCGACGGGTTTTTGAAAGTTCACAAGTTGCCAGGCAAATGTTTGGAATTTCCAACCTTCCATCAATATACTCGTCGGTAATTACTAGTAATTAATACCCATCGTTTCACTAAATGTGTACCTGCCGGTAACTCGCGAATATATTGCCATCGTGACCCTTCTTCATCCTCACTTTCTTAACTATCTCTTTCTCTTTCTAAAAGTTCTCTTTCTCTCTCCAAACTCACTGCCACCGCCTTTCTCACCTCCGTTCGCCACCACCGGAGCTCTGTTCGAGAAACGGAGGCCACCATTACAATCTAGGGGCTTTGGTGAGCATTTAATTTGGTTTAGTTTTTGGATTTGGTTTTCTTTTTCCATTTGTTTATGGGCGCCCATAGTGTTGTGTTTTGTTGCATTGGGGAGTAATTATTGTTGTTAATTTGTTAATGTAGGAGTTTTGTTTGAGGGTGACAACGATTATCAATTTGGGATGGAATTGCCATTTTTATTCTTTATATATGTTTTCTATGTATGTAAGTGTGTTGATTTAAATTTATTATATTGGATTTTCAAGATTGGAGTTGGTTGGACGTTGAGAGCTTTCCTACATTTTGTCATTTTTTACTGCTATATAGGTTAGTAACTAAATCCTTGTTATTTATATTTTTTAATGGTTTAATATATATTAGGATATATAGAGACTTATGCTTTCTGTAACACCCTAATAGAACCCCACTGTGCTTAAGTTCACATTTGGATTCTATTAGTTGTCACTTATGCCTTGCATTTATTTTCTTTTGAAATTAACTTAGAAAAATAGTGGAAGTATTTTTTTTTAAATAAATTAATTTTTTGAAAACTTAAGCCTGTAACGAGAAATAAAATACATAGTGCTTTTATAGATAATAATCAAGTTACATTGAGCACTTAATTAAATAAGCGGAATAAGAGACTAAGTGTAGAACTATTATCACATAAACTGAAATATAATCACTTAATACATAAGTCACAACAGGGCATATATCATACTGATAAGTTATTACAAATAACAATATAAGTTCTACTATTACTAATTGTTTCTCACAAACTATAATGTAACTAAAGCTCGGAATGCTCCTACTTGAAAGGTTTGAAATCTTCACGCGCAACCTCCTTCCTCAGCTACAGCTTCGTTGCTTTAGGTGGACACGTCTGTCTCTGGTAACGACAACGGAAAATAAACATAGGAGTGAGAAATACATGATTTCTCAGTAGGAGTTCCTACTTGTACTAAAAGTGTCACCGTTGTCGTCCCAGTCACTTCGGGTTTATTATAAAAAGGTGAATAGGTAAGGATTCAATTACCAAACTTTCACAAACGTGATTAGCCGAAATGCAGTTACTTTTAAACTAATCTTGAACATTAGCAGAAATATCCATTCAGTATTTCATCAAGCATACATATGAGCATATCATGTAAAACCACTAATAAGTAATAATCATTTAGGAGCTGCACGCATTTCATGATTACTCATTCTCAACATTCACTTGTTTAGTGATCATCATCTTTCATTTATTTCATCAACATATTTCTTAATTGCTCACGGGATGAATGCATCAATGTCTTAGACCACCCTAAAAGGGTAATGAGCTCATATCGTGGCCGTCGCCACAACCTTTTGGTTTTCTTTCCGTTGCCATGATCTCAACGGTTTAGGGGGTTAAGCCGTGAGTTTAGCTCAAGTCCACTTTTCCAGACTATCATTGCTACTTTTTCAGGTTTTACTTTTATTCTCACAGAGTGAAATCATCAATACCTTAATCCTCAAAGAGGATTAAGCAGTGAGTTGGTCTATTTATTATTTCATTTGAAACATGAATGTATGCACATTAATAAATCATGGCACAGTCAATCATTTTATCATTATCATTTCATATCTCATCAATACATTCACATTCCTGTATATCACTTCATGTAACATAAACAATATCATGTAAATCTCATAGTAAACATTCTCATAGATAATTCATATTAAGCAACCTAAGTTATCAAGTTAGGTCTCTAGTGTTCCTAATAGGTTATGGATATCTTGGTATTATCTTTTTCTCTTAGTCTTCTTTGGACTCTTAGTATTTCCATTAATACATTTGTCGCAACCGGGATCGCGACGGGGACGGCGAAAAAATGAAATTTCAGTTTAAAATGGAGTCGCCACCAAATTTTTATTTAATTGGGAAAAATTATGGAAAAACCCATTTAATTCAATAAAAATGATCTTTGAAACCAGATTTGAATTCGGGAGTCGGTTATGATTAGGGAAGGGTAGGGACTTAATCCTACAGCACCCCTAATACACCCGTCTTTAGACGGTACCTTAATTGATTGTGCAAATTATTAATAACCTTTCAAAATATTTATTTACATGTTTATTTCAAGAAAACTATAAAAGAAAATATTTTTTAGAATAGGAAGATTTCGGAGTACCAAACTGTCACAGATCAGGTATCCGTAATATTGAGTTAACAAGCCGTCACGGCTAAATTAACCTCTTTATTTGGAATAAAATATATACATTTCAATGATTAATTTAAATTAAGATAATAAAGAAAGAGGAAGATAATAATAATAATAATAATAATAATAATAATAAATAAATAAATGAATAAATAAACAAATATTTACAATAATAATGATAATGAACAAAAATATTTACATGTAAAACAGAATAAAATAATATCATAAATAAATACTAAATAAATATTTACAATAATAATAATAATGAAAAAAAATATTTACATGTAAGACATAATAAAATAATATCATAAATAAATACTAAATAAATATTTACAATAATAATAATAATAATAATGAACAAAAATATTTACATGCAAAAATTAAAATGCAATAGTATTATAAAATTTAATTTTAACTTGAAAATTCGAAACACTGGTCACATTTCTGTATCCAAAATATTCAATTAACAAGCCGTCTCGGCTAAATTAATTTCTAATATTAGAAGCTGAGTCATTGATCACCTGCATTTTTCATTTTAAAAAAAAGTCAAGACAAATTTTCATGACAAAAATAAAACATTCATTGTTTATTAAAAGAAAAGAATTGACTTAACCAAAAATCAAAATCAAAACAATACTAATAATCCAATACATCCAAAAGCCCAAACATAAATAAAATAACAAGAACAGTCCAAACATCCCCTTTTCTTTTCTTTTTTTTTTTTCGCAGCCCAAATACTTCATTGTTCCAACCGAACTGAAGTTCCCCAAAAATAAAATAAACAGCCCAAATGTGTTTCACTTAAATAATAAAAAAAATGTAAAATAAAACAAAAGCATACAAGGAAGCAAGTCTGGTGGGTTGAGTTTCATCTTTGCCTTTCCTTTTTTTTTTTTTAAAAAAAAACAAAAGACACACACACACAGAGAACAAGATAAGGAAAGAAAGATCTAGAGAGAGATCGAGAGCGAGAGAGAGGTCGAGAGGGAGAGGATGAGAGGGGAAGCTGCGAGGATGCCAGAACTGATTCGGGACCATCTGAATCATGGCATGCCAATGATGGTTCCTTGACGGCGAGGGTGCCATTTCCACCAGCGTTCTGCTGCTGCTGCTGTTGGTGGCGACGCTAAGGAGGAGGAGAAAAAGAGAGAGAGGCCGAGAGAGAGAGAGAGAGGGAGAGGGGGAAATAGATCGAGAGAGAGAATGAGGTCCGAATGAGGGAGTGAGGGAGAGGGAAGGCGCCGAAGGTAACGGCGGGGTTGACGTGGCCGACGGAGATGTTGGCGCTGACGACGACTACGACGAAGAGGGCGAAAGGGTGGGTGATGGCGGCGGCGATGAGGCCGGCGGGGCTGGTGGAGCAGGAGGAGACTGGCTTGCAGGGGTGTACCGCGAAGAGGAAAAGGACTAGGAGACTGACTCGCGAAGCTCGCGATTTGCACGGCTGAGAGGAGAAAGATGGCAGAAGTGCGGTGGTCATGGAGAAGAGGGGCTGACCGATCTGAGGCTGTAATTGCTGCAGCCACACCCTTTTTGTTTCTGATTCCTACATGGGTAAGGTGTTAAGACTGATATTGGATGAGTGATTGAAGATTTTATTTTTTATTTTGGGGCAGGTAATGGATTCTGCAAACAGCATGGATCAGAAAGAGAGAATGAGAGGGATTGTGCATGTGAGAGTGTGTGAGCTGCGATGCTAGGCTTGCAAGGAGGGGGGAACTCGTAGGCTTGGCAGAGGAGGAAACTGTTGGTGGCGGTCTCGCAGCCGAAAGGGAAAGTTGTGGTGACAAGGGGAGGAGTTCACGGTGGCTATGAGCAGGGATGGTGGCTGACTGAGTTGCGGCCAAGGAAAGGTGACCATGGGGGGCTGTTAGTGGCTACACGCCAGCTCGGAGAAGGGAAGGGTGTGGCCGCTGCAAGGAAGTATTCTGGTGATGTGCCAGCTGCCACCAAAGAAGTCATCTCCCTCTTCTGTATCTTTCACATTTTAATTTCTGCTTTTTGGATTTGTATATGGATTGTTTTGAACTCTTTTGATTATGTTTGGATGTGGATGTTGGACTTTGATTTCGACTGTGATTTGTTCCTCCAACAGGGGGTGTGATTTTTGAGTTTTGCTTACTGGTTTCTATTTGAGTTCTGAAATGGGATTGGTTTGTTTTTTTTTTTTTTTGTTTTTTTGGTATGGATTACAGGGGTTTGAAAAAAATGGAAAAATGATGATGCTAAAGAAAAATACCAGATGAACTAATGCTTCACCTAGTTTACTTGCCACACTCCTTGTGTTTATTCCTTTCCTTTTGTTTTCGTCCAAATTCGGATGATGATCCCCAATTGATGATGATGATATAATTTTTTTTTAAGGTGAATATGGCAATGGCCATTGAAGCCTGGTCCTCCTCCTGATTCCCCATGATATCTTTTTTTTTATTCCTATTTCTATGATAATTTTCACGGTTCACATGCTTTGGAACCGAAAGAAGTTCTGTCTCATTGCACAAAGTGGAGAAGAACATCATGATTGTGTTCTCTTCTTTTTATTTTTTTCTGCTTTCACTCCTCCCAACTTTGTTATTGCTTCACGGGCATTTGGCAAATCATATACAGGAGTATGAGCCCGTGATGCAATTTTGTTCCTTATTATTATTTATATATTTTTTCTTTTATTATTTGTTTATTTTTTTTTGTTTTTTCATGAAACGGGCTGAGATGTAGTGGACCTCTTTTTTTTTTTTTTTTTTTTTTTTTGGAACGGGCTGAATGATAAAATAAAAAAAATTGGTTTAAAAGAAATAAATGAAAAGACTGTAAAATAAATATGCAAAAATTTTTTCGGTTTATGGGTTGGATAAAATCAGGTGTTCACAGTTGCCCCTCTTTATTCATTTCTTATAAGAGAATACGAGAAACCTAAGTTTTACATATTGTCTTGATAAGGAATGAGTAAAGACATGAACATCGATTTTATTCGACAATGCATGCAATGCAATGAAATCTAAGTCCGAAGCAAAAATGACTTAAATTTTCAAGTAAGGTTACAGGAGATGATGAGGTTCAAAAATCAACTATGCGTGAATCACTCAAAGAACAATAGCTAACCAATTTGATCTAAATTTACAACTTACAAGAAATGTTAAAAGACTAATCAGAAAAATGACACTTTGAGACAATCTGTACATGTAAAAGAATAATCTGAGGATGATGGAAAAGTAAAATGGCAATCTGAGGGTGACATGAAAGAAAATGACAATCTGAGGCCGAGGCCGACTGGAAAGTAAATTGGCAATCTGAGGCCGACAGGAAAGTAAATTGGCAATCTGAGGCCAACTGGAAATGTAAATTGGCAATCTGAGGCCGACTGGAAAGTAAATTGGCAATCTGAGGCCGACAGGAAAGTAAATTGGCAATCTGAGGCCAACTGGAAATGTAAATTGGCAATCTGAGGCCGACTGGAAAGTAAATTGAATTGGCAATCTGAGGCCGACATGAAATGTAAATTGGCAATCTGAGGCCGACTGGAAATGAAAACTGACAATCTGATGCCGACTGGAAATGAAAACTGGCAATCTGAGGCCGACTGAAATGTAAATTGGCAATCTGAGGCCGACTGGAAATGAAATCGCAACTGATGCCGATCGAAATGAAAATCGCAACTGAGGCCGGTGAAAAAGTAAATTGGCGATCTGAGGCCGGCAAGAAAGTAAATTGGCAATCTGAGGCCGACTGGAAAGTAAATTGGCGATCTGAGGCCGCCAGGAAAGTAAATTGGCAATCTGAGGCCGACTGAAAAGTAAATTGGCGATCTGAGGCCAACAGGAAAGTAAATTGGCAATCTGAGGCCAACAGGAAAGTAAATTGGCAATCTGAGGCCGACAGGAACTGAAAAGTAAATTGGCGATCTGAGGCCAACAGGAAAGTAAATTGGCAATCTGAGGCCGACAAGAAAGTAAATTGGCAATCTGAGGCCGACATGAAAATTAAATTGGCAGTCTGAGGCCGACAGGAAAGTAAATTGGCAATCTGAGGCCGACAAGAAAGTAAATTGGCAATCTGAGGCCGACATGAAATATAAATTGATAATCTGAGGCCGACATGAAAATTAAATTGTAGCATGGAAAACAACAATGCCTACATTATTTTTTTTTTTTTTTTTTTTTCAGGCTATATGCACAAGTCATCAATTTTCAGTTTATTTCAGAAAAACTAACCGTAACCAAATCAAGCAAGCCTCAAGGAAGGCGATAACCGATCAAACTCGTAATTCATGCGCTGGACCTTCTGACATAAACTTTCTTTACTTCTGGACCTTTGCTCACTTCTTTCCCTTCTTCCTTTTTGCTTTTCTGTCAAGTTTGACCGAAACTTCTGAATTTCCTTGGTGTGATGCTAGCCATGGATGTATTGTTGTAAGAATTATTAGGTTGTATAACTTTAAACTTAAATTTATGCTTACTCGAGACATCATAAATAAATATGCATTTAAAGAGGAAACAAAAGATTGGCTGAATAGGCATCTTCATTGCTTGGTGTATTGGATGACAAAATGTTTGAAAAAAAGAGATTACAACACAAAACTGAAAGACAAGCTTGTGAAAGACATGGAATTTTGCCCCAATTTAAGTTCTTTGTGACTTGATCAATCGATTTCTCGCAGCAAGTTGAACACCATAGCCATGATCCTTAATGATGTCTTCAAACCTTTTCTTTCCAAAAATTGCCCCAGTTTCAATCTTGGTCAGCTTGATTCATCGGACAAATTCAACACTCAAAAATTGCCCCAAAGATAGGTTGCTTGAGATGATGCTTATCTTTTTGCTCTAATTTTTGCCTAGGTTGCTCTTTCGAGTTTTCAACCTAACGAGCTCTTCTTTTTTCTTTTTTCTTTTCATATTACTCTAACTTTTGCTTAGGTCGCTCTTTTGAGTTTTCAACCTAACGGGCTTTTTCAACATCTTTTCAAGCATAAAACCTTTTGACTGCATCAGTGTTAATTGGTTTGGGCAATTCCTGTCCATCCATGTTTTGCAAAATCAATGCTCCACCTGAGAACGCTTGCTTAACAATGTAAGGACCTTCATAGCTCGGGGCCCATTTTCCTCGTGCATCTTCTTGATTAGGGAGAATTTTCTTCAAAACCAAATCTCCTGGATGAAAATCTCTAGGACGGACTTTCTTGTTAAAAGCCTTAGCCATTCTGCTTTGGTACAATTGGCCATGACAAACAGCTGCCAACCTTTTCTCTTCTATCATGTTCAACTGTTCATATCGAACCTTCACCCATTCAGATTCTTCTAACTCAGCCTCCATTAGAACCCTTAATGATGGGATTTCCACTTCTATAGGAGATACAGCCTCCATTCCATACACCAATGAGAAGGGAGTTGTCCCTGTACTTGATCGTATGTTAGTACGATATGCGTGCAAAGCATAAAGCAACATTTCATGCCAGTCTTTGTAATTCACCACCATCTTGGCGATGATTTTCTTGATATTCTTATTTGCAGCTTCAACCGCACCATTCATTTGAGGCCTATAAGGAGCTGAGTTGTGATGCTTGATCTTGAAAGTCTCAAAGAACTTTTGAACTTCGGCACCATTGAGGTTAGGAGCATTATCTGTGATAATTCTTTCTGGAATCCCATATCTGCAGATGATATCTCTTTTGATGAATCTGAGAAACACTTTCTGTGTGATGTTAGCATATGAAGTAGCCTCCACCCACTTTGTGAAATAATCTATCGCCACCAAAATGAAACGATGACCATTTGAAGCTTTAGGATTGATAGGGCCAATGACATCCATGCCCCACATTGAGAAAGGCCAAGGAGATACCATGTTGTGCAGCAGGCTGGAGGAGCATTGACTCGGTTTGCATATATTTGGCATTTTTGGCATTTTCGAACATAATTGATACAATCATTTTCCATGGGGGACCAGTAATAACCGCTTCTTAGGATTTTGCGTGCCATCATATGTCCATTAGCATGGGTTCCACAAATTCCTTCATGGATCTCCGTCATGATCATTTGAGCTTCATGAGCATCCACACATCTGAGGAGAGTGGTGTCATGATTTCTCTTGTAAAGGACTTCACCATTCAAGAAAAAGGCCATGGCCAATCGTCGAATTGTTTTTCTTTGCACTTCATTTGCTCCAGTCGGATATTCTCCTTTTTGAATGTACTGCTTGATGTCATGATACCATGGTTGGCCATCTGGCTCAATCTCCACATTGTTACAGTATATCGGTTCACTTTGCACCTCTACGTGGATGGGTTGGACATTGGTATGAACTTCCAATTTTGTCATTGCAGCCAGGGTTGCCAATGCATCAGCAAATTGGTTATGGTCTCGAGTTAAGTGAGAAAATGATACATCATCAAATTGTTCAATTAATCGAGACAAGTATTTCTGATAAGGCACCAATTTCGAATCCTTCGTACGCCATTCTCCATTAACTTGATAGATTATGAGCGCGGAATCTCCAAACACCTTTAATTCTTTAATCCCTAGGTCAATTGCAGCTTGCAAACCATTCGCACAGGCTTCATATTCTGCGATGTTGTTGGTGCATTCAAAATCTAACTTGATGGAAACTGGGTACTGTTTTCCAGCTGGTGACACTACTACAGCTCCTATTCCACATCCATTCATATTGGCGGCCCCATCGAAGTACATTTTCCATACATTCTCCTCTTTTATCCCATCCTTTTCCACTGTTAACACCTCATCATCGGGGAATTCAAGCATGATAGGCTGTTTATCCTCAAGAGGATTTTCAGCTAGATGATCGGCGATTGCACTTCCTTTGATAGACTTCTGAGTCACATATTTGATATCAAATTCAGACAGCATCACTTGCCATTTTGACATTCTCAATGAAACATGAGGACTATCAAATATGTATTTCAATGGATCCATTCGAGAGATTAACCAGGTAGTATAATATAACATGTACTGCCTCAACCTCTTGGATGCCCATACTAACGCACAACAAGTCTTTTCAATGGCCAGATAACGGGATTCACAGTCATTAAACTTCTTGCTCAGATAATAAATTGCCTGTTCTTTCTTACCAGACTCATCATATTGACCTAACATTGCCCCAAGTGACGTGGGCAACACTGTGAGGTATAATATTAAAGGACGATCTGGTATAGGTGGGGCTAGAATTGGAGGCTTCACCAAATAAGCTTTTATTTTATCAAAAGCTTCTTGGCATTCTTCATTCCACTCCCCAGGCTGATGTTTCCAAGGCTTGAATATAGGCTCACAAGTGCTAGTCAAATTAATAATAAATCTAGCAATGTAGTTGAGCCTTCCAAGAAAACTTCTCACTTCGCTCAGCCTGGGAGCAGACATTTCTTGTATTGCCTTCACCTTGTCGGGATCTACTTTTATCCCTTCTCACGACAATGAACCCGAGTAACTTCCTCAGAGAAGCTCCAAAAATGCATTTATTTGGATTCAACCGCAACTTGTATTTTCTGAGCCTTTCAAACAGTTTTCGTAGAACTGTCACATGACTTTCTCTCTTTAGATTTGGCGACCATATCATCTACATACACCTCAATCTCTTTATGCATCATGTCATGGAATAATGCGACCATGGCACGTTGGTAGGTGGCACTGCATTCTTCAATCCAAACGGCATGACTGTATAGCAAAATGTTCCCCACGGAGTTATGAAAGTAGTTTTTCCTTTGTCATGAATATCCATGGGAATTTGGTTATACCTGCAGTATCCATCCATAAAGGAAAATCGGTGATTTCCAAGCAGTATTATCAACAAGGACATCAATGTGGGGTAGAGGAAAATCATCTTTCGGGCTAGCTTTATTCAAATCCCGATAGTCTACACACATTCTAACTTTTCCGTCCTTCTTAGGTACAGGCACAATGTTGGCCACCCAATCAGTATGTCTTGATACCTCTAAAAATCCAGCCTCCAGCTGTCTAGTCACTTCCTCTTTAATCTTTAATGACATGTCCGGTCGCATTCTTCTCAACTTTTGCTTCTTCGGCTCAGCTTCGGAATACAAAGGGATCTTGTGTGAAGCAATCTCTGGGTCTAATCCTGGCATATCATGATAGGACCATGCAAACACATCTAGGAACTCTTTGAACAATGCAACCATTTCTATGCGTTCAGGATTTTCCACTATTTTCAGCTCCTTTTTGTCTTCTTCGGTGCCCATGTTAATCACCTCGACCACCTCATTATCTAAGTCAAATCCTTTTACTGAATAATCCAGGAGGTTTGAAAACTGTTCAATAGCTTCTTCATCATCCTCGAACTCATGGTTATCGCAATCAAGTGCAGCAAGAGAATCAATTGATAAGCTCCCAAATTCCTTCTCATGTGGCAAAATTTCTATGACATTCAAATTCCTGGAAAGTAATTGTGGTGGATTGGAATGCTAAACCAAATGGTGGATTATAAAATAGCATGGAAAATGCAAATTAACGAATTGAGAATGGTAAGGGAAAAACATAGAAAAGGGAAAAAGCAAAAGGAATAGAAATAGAAATGAGGCAAATGGAAAACATATAGAAAGGTTATTGAAAATCATGCAAATTCATTCAAATGATGTCTCTGAGTAGCATAAACAAAAGCATAAATAATTCTTGAATAATACAACCCAACTAATTACTTTTCAGCAATAACATCAAGAACTGGTTCAGATGTCCAGTTTGTCAGTATCTCATCATTGCTAGCAACATGGACTTTGTTGATTTCCTCAATTTTCTCAAAGATCCAAGGTGTTGATGGTGGAGAAATAACAAGGTGAGCGAACTTCACCGCCATAATCACTTCAATTTGGACCAGGGAATGTCTCTTTCAAGTGAGGAATCAGCTTCATTTTCCCTTTCTGTTTATTCTGTTCCAGAGCCAAGGCACTCATCTTGTCATCCAGGGAGGTCTCATATCCTAGACCAAATCGGTTAGCCTTCTCTGGCACCGATATGGGAGTTTGGGAGCCTTGCAGTTGTGATCCTAGTCCTTTTCCTTCTAGATATCCATTCTTAGCCATGATGTGAGCCACTACCTGTTTTTGCATTAATGCCTTATCTTGCTCTTGTCTCAAATTTCTACCGCCTCCAGGTTATGCCATGAACTGCTCTCCACTAGCTCCACATTTTCAACATATGGCAATGTCACTGGTTTAGATACCAGGATCTCCTTTTCTCCGTGGATTGTGATGACTGAACCATTTTCAATGTATTTGACCTTCTGATGCAAGGTTGAAGGGACAGCACCAACACCATTTATCCATGGTCTTCCGAGCAGCATATTGTAGTCTGACTCGATCTCCATCACTTGGAACAATACATCGAATTTGCTTGGGCCGATCTCCAATAATAACACCATCTCCCCTAGGATGCTTTTCTTTGCTCCATCAAAAGCTTTCACTACCATCATTTGTGGTAGTATATCTTCCTTACTCATCGACAAATAGCTTAAAGTCGACCTGTAAGACATTCAATCCCGATCCTCCATCAATGAGAACTCTGGGCACTATGTATCCTTTACATTTGAGGGTTATGTATAGTGCTCGTGGGTTGACCTGTGAAATAACTTCTTCATTTGAAAACGTGATCATGTTAACATGTTTCACTGGATCCACCATATTCACCACATTTTCCGATGAGACATCAGGTTTGACATAAGCTTCCTTCAAAACTTTTATTACTGCCTTTCGATGAGGTTCAGACGACATGATTAATGATAAAAGAGATATTCTGGCGGGAGTCTTCTTTAATTGTTCCAAAATATCGTACTCGCTCTGTTTCATGATCTTCAGAAACTCTTCTTCCTCATTTTCTTTTTCTTTTCTTTCTAAATCTGAACTTTTTCCCGCATATCCTTCATTGACAAACTTCCCTTTTTCCAGCTCCCCGGGTCCATAAACTCTTCCACTCCTTGTTATTCCTTTCACCTCCATGACACCAGTCACCTCTTCATTTTCTTGAGCCTTCGAGGTTTCCCCTATGTCTCCATTCGTCTTGACCTGAGTCTCATAATTCCAAGGCACAGCATGTGTACTCTTGTACTCAAATGGTGTAGGTTTCTTGATAGTAATCACCACCTTTTCTGGCTTAGAAGTTGGATTAAGTAGTGGCACTCGAAGAACAAAAGGTTCGATTACATTCACCTCATCAGGTATATTCGGCCCCTTCTTTGCTTGTATTACTCCTAAGTTGAGTAATCTCTGTACCCGAGCCTTGAAATCCCAGCAATTTTCTATGTCATGGCCAAGGGCCCCATGGTGATACAGGCAGCTTGAATTCATGTCATATTTCTCATTATCCTTTATTGTCGGAGCAGATGCCATGATGTTGTAACCAGACTCATTCAGGCCAACAAAAATTCTCTCCATGGATGTTCTAAGATTCAAAACCTTCATTATCAGGAGTTCTTCTTTCTCTACAGCATTTACCCGGCCTCCTCTTTCATGATTTGGCATTGGATTATGGACAATATCTGGTTTTGACTCCTCTTGAAAGTCTAGTCTACCACAAGCAATCAATCTTTTTACTGCCGTCTTGAAGCCTTCACAATCTTCAATTGAATGCCCTGCTATGTCCATATGGTATTTGCAAGTAAGGTTCGGGTTGTACCAAGCTGGATATGGTGGTTCTAATGGGCGAACAGGATAAGCCGAGATCAAGTGGGCATCAACTAATCGTTGAAAGAGATCAGCGTTTGAAATGGATAGTTTAGGGAAAGGTGGCAAATTCGAATCTGAACGGCTTTGATTTTGAGCATTTGGTCGTGATGGTGTGGTGTTTGAGAAGTTCTGAGGATGCATGGTTGGATTATAGGCATATGTTGGTCGAGCTGGTTGGTATGGTCGTATGTGAATGTTATTGACTTGCGGTTGGGGGTATGGGGCGGTGTTTGTGGCTTGTGTGGTTTGGTAAAATGGGTAAGGGGTGGTTGAGGTTTGGTATGGTGGTGTTTGGGGTCTTGGGTGCATTGGTATGTGTCTTGGGTTAAAGGGTTGCTGACTCTGCACATAGTTTACATCAGTCTCCTTCTTCCTAAGTGGGAAACTTTTTCTTGTGTCTTCATTGCCCATGGAAAGTTTACCTGTTTTGGCTAAATTCTCAATTCTTTCTCCAGCAGTGATCAACTCAGAGAAATCTTTGTATGCTGCTCCTGCCATTGCTCCGATATAAGGAGATCCCAGGGTTCCTAAAAAGTACGAGCACATTTCAGAAAGGATAAGTGGCGGTTGCACTTGAGCGGCCAGAGCTCTCCATCTTTGAGCATATTGCTTGAATGACTCGTCTTTCTTTTTCTGCATAGCACTCAATTGTTCTCTAGTTGGTGCTATTTCCATGTTAAACTTGTATTGATTCATGAATTGGTCCACCGCTTTCCAAATTAGAAATCTTTGAATGGTCTAATTGAATATACCATTCTAGAGCAGGTCCAGTTAAACTTTCATGGAAAAAGCTAACGAGAAACTTTTCATCTTTAGACCAGATTGACATCTTGGTGCAATAACTCTTCAAATGGAAGAGAGGGTTACCCGTTCCATCATACTTCGAGAAGTCAGGAATCTTGAAGTCCTTCGGAACCACTGCATCGATGGGAGGGCAAAGCTGCTCAATTTCCATATAGCCATAAGTGCTAGGCCCTTGGATAGTTTTAATTTGATCCTGAATCTTCTTCATCCATTCTTCTTTGAACTTGTCCTTTTCTGCTTCTGCACGGCTATTCTCCGAGGAAAATGGTTGCTTTTGGATGACCACACGAGGTGGCTCCCAAATAGGGGTAGCATGCCCATGTCCTCCAGCCTGTACATTTTCTATGGCATGATAACCCTCTCCGATAGGGATAGTAATCGGCATTATTGGTGGTGGTTGTCCAAGAGAGTTATTCGGAATCCCATCCCCGTCATTCATCCTTTGAGTGACATTTAGAGTTGCATCCGATACCACAGGTATGGTCATCGTTGTAGCACTTGGTTGTACACCTCCTGAGTTTTGGTGGGCTCTCAATAAGTCGAGTGACTCCATCATAGCCCGCATCATCTCCTCCATTCTTCCCTGGTTGTTTGACAACTCGTTCAGTCTTCCTCTCACTACATCAACTTCCATGCTTAAGTTTCTTCCGGGTTCAGAAGTAATTATAGCCGAGGTGGTTACAGTTGGAATAGCTCTTCTCGATTCAGAAGTAATTGCAGATGGGGTAGTCCTTCCTGGTTCAGTGTTTCCACCGGCCATCTTGGTTCGAGCTCTAGTGTTATGAACACGAGTTAGATCGGTATCTTCTTTCCTTGGGCGCCCAATGGTTGCGATGTTTCACCTATTATTAAAGAAAATAAGTTTAATTAAAAAGATAAAAATATTGCAATTTGTTAGAGATTGTTAATCGTGCTGAGTCTTGATGTGAGTATCTTCGGTCACAACTTTTCCCGTAACGCCTCGCTCAAAGGTAATAAGTTATCTTTAATGGATATTGTCATAAGACCAAAATAATGAAACAACCATTCATTCATCAGAGGAGTAGATTACAATCATCATATTTTTTACATCCATTCCCAGAAATGACGAAAAAGTACATCATAAAGCTAGATATCGATCTTTAAAAACATCATCACCAAAAGGTAATGCCTCTTCAACTTCTTTCAGCAATTATATGTTTCATCCTTCCAACCAAATCCTTGCAGTAGCTGACAAAGTTGCGAAGTCCAACTGGGGTCTTGAAAGGAATAACTTCTTGCTCAGCTATTTCCGTATCCTGGGAACGCCTTTCATCAGCCAGATTAGCTAGCCCTGCCAGATTTGAAAAACGAGTCTTCAACTCATGAACGATGTGACTTTGGTGTTGCACCTCAAACTCCAAATCTGTGACCCTTTTCTTCTCTTCTTCTAAGGCAGCTTGAAACTTCATAGTCTCATCTTTCATGTGTTGTTTTAGTTCCCCAATCTTCCTCTGGTATTCCTTGCTTATCTCTCTCATTTCTCGCTTCATTTGTTCCTCTCCTGCTATTGCGGCTTCCTCAGCAATTTTGGCATTTTGAAGTTGATTCCTTAACTGTTGATTTTCGGCTATTGCTCGGTCACGCTCTTGCCTTCGAAGCCCTAGCTCTTTATTAGCAGCTTGGAGGCATTCCTTGGTCTTCATCATGTGGTCATACCCCATTTTCAACTTCTTAGTGGTGCCCTCTAGAAGTTGGTTTCTCTCAGTGCTTTCTCGCTTCAAATCTGCATAATTATGGTGAGCACTTTCCAATGCAGCCTCAACTTGCATCTTTTCTTGTTTAACTCTGTCCAACTTCTCCTTTATTTCTTTGATCTCCTCATCATCGTCAAGATGTGAGGATGATGCCTTGTTAGGTGGAGTTGCTGTCCAGGTTCTGAATGGCAATTTAATCTCTTGAGCCCTATTCTTCACCCATTGACGGTAGCTTTCTTTCACTGCACAGCTTCTAACTCCCAGTTCTTTTCCTTTCCTGACAACCTTGTTCCAAGCAAATCGGACTTTCTGTAACATGCCAAGATCCTCAAAGTCCTGGTAATACAAGACAAATGGAGTGATTGACAAATGGAGGTGGTCCCATCATGGGGTAACCAAGTTGACGCAATACCAATACTGGATTGTAATTTATGCATCCTCGGGTACCCATGAGGGGAACATTTGAGAAGTTTCCACACTGATAGATCAAAGTCTGCCCGTCTTCCCACCAAGGGTACCATCGGATCATCTTTTCACTCAATTTGGCCAGGTCTTGGGCCCATTCTTGTCCATTCTTCTTCTTGATGTGATGCATTTTTAGGTCTTCAATCGGGCATGGTGCTTTGTAGTTCCTTTGGAATACGTGTGCAGTGACCCACACGTAAAGCATCGGTAGACAGCATAAAATTCTTTTGCCATTCCTTTCATAGCAAAAATTTAGGGTACAATAAACATCTGCCAAGAGGGCTGGAACAGGATTATGACCATGAAATTTGCGAGCGAGGAATACATCAATAGCCGCGAAGTCCACAAAGCCTTCAATATTTGGAAACAGAACAATGCCATAAACAGTGAGAGCTAAAACATCCAAGAAAGTGTCCCAATCTTTAGCTCCAGCTAAACCATGCATATGCTTCTCCAAATAATCCCTTGGGAATCCATTGGTTCCATTTCTACACTTCTGTGCTTCATGCAAATCCCTTACATTGGTCTTTAAAACAGCTGCTACAATATGTAATGAAGGATAATGACCTTGGTAGTGATAAGGTTTTTCTCCTTCTAGTGGTAACCCTAGGATTCGCTCAAATTCTTCAAGAGTCGGTGCCAACTGAAAGTCTTGAAAGGTAAAGCATCGGAGAGGAGGATCATAGTACTTGTACAACGCTGTGATTGCCTCTACCTGTTCTTCCACCTCTAACAGATTCAAAACTTTTCCATACTTCTTTGCAAGAGAAAGGCGATGTGGCATACTCAACAGCAGACTTAAGGATCTCTGACTTACTGTGTCAGGCTTCTTAGCTTTAAGATGTAAAGTCTTCTTTAATTTTTCCCCCTCATGATTGTTTGATCTCATGTTTATTTCCATTTTCCAAAGATACTCACAACAAGACTCTGATATGATTCTCTAACAAACCTGGAAAGCAAAAAAAATTGTGATGATTTTCATTTAAATGTAAAAGGAAATAATAAATACTTTGAACATGTTAAAGAATTTATGTACAAGGAAATGGATTAAAGAAAGAGTATGCTCTCTTTGTGTCCTATTTGAGTTAAGCTCTGGAGGTCAATCTATAGTTCTATGGTTATTCTACTTTGTGAACACTTGCAATAGGTGGATCTATATACTGAAGATTCTACGGCCTCTAGAGTTAAAGACTCATTTCGGAATATTATCCACAACAGCGGGTAAACCGCTAGGTGTGGAATATTCACAAAAGAGTCACACTCTAGACGAGATTTTCGTGATAACCAAACAGGATGAACATCCAAAATGGCTACCACTACACAATCTCTTACCTATCTCAAGTTGCACTCAGACCCGGGTATAGGGCCCCACTCGTGTGTGATTAATGTGTAAGTGTTGTGTGTGAAGAGAGCATACAAACCTGGAATCCTAAAACTACCCATGACAACACCTGCAAAATAGACAATACAGAACAAACGTCTTCTATCCTAGAGTGCCAAGAAACAAAAATACATATATACAGACAGATCAAAGTCTTCTATCCTAGAGTGCAAGGAAACCGAAATAAATATATACAGACAGAGCAAAGTCTTCTATCCTAAGATAGTCACAAAGAATTAAATATAAATAAAAATAGAGCAAAGTCTTCTATCCTAGGGTGGTTACAAAGAATTAAATATGAATAAATATATACAAACAGAACAAAATCTTTTATTCTAGGATAGTCACAAAGAATTAGACATGAAAATATATACAAATACGACTGCAACAAAATTTAAAAGAAAGAAAATAATAGACAACTAGCAATAAAATAAAATGAAAAGACAAAGAAAGAAAGAAAAAAAAATGAGGTTATAATAATAAGCACAATCAATTATTATAGGCCTGACTCTCACCATCCCCAGTGGAGTCGCCATCTGTCAATCAGGGATCGCGACGGGACGTGAAAAAATGAAATTTCAGTTTAAAATGGAGTCGCCACCAAATTTTTATTTAATTGGGAAAAATTATGGAAAAACCCATTTAATTCAATAAAAATGATCTTTGAAACCAGATTTGAATTCGGGAGTCGGTTATGATTAGGGAAGGGTAGGGACTTAATCTTACAGCACCCCTAATACACCCGTCTTTAGACGGTACCTTAATTGATTGTGCAAATTATTAATAACCTTTCAAAATATTTATTTACATGTTTATTTCAAGAAAACTATAAAAGAAAATATTTTTTAGAATAGGAAGATTTCGGAGTACCAAACTGTCACAGATCAGGTATCCGTAATATTGAGTTAACAAGCCGTCACGGCTAAATTAACCTCTTTATTTGGAATAAAATATATACATTTCAATGATTAATTTAAATTAAGATAATAAAGAAAGAGGAAGATAATAATAATAATAATAATAATAATAATAATAAATAAATAAATGAATAAATAAACAAATATTTACAATAATAATGATAATGAACAAAAATATTTACATGTAAAACAGAATAAAATAATATCATAAATAAATACTAAATAAATATTTACAATAATAATAATAATGAAAAAAAATATTTACATGTAAGACATAATAAAATAATATCATAAATAAATACTAAATAAATATTTACAATAATAATAATAATAATAATGAACAAAAATATTTACATGCAAAAATTAAAATGCAATAGTATTATAAAATTTAATTTTAACTTGAAAATTCGAAACACTGGGCTGTCACAGCCCAGGTATCCAAAATATTCAATTAACAAGCCGTCTCGGCTAAATTAATTTCTAATATTAGAAGCTGAGTCATTGATCACCTGCATTTTTCATTTTAAAAAAAAGTCAAGACAAATTTTCATGACAAAAATAAAACATTCATTGTTTATTAAAAGAAAAGAATTGACTTAACCAAAAATCAAAATCAAAACAATACTAATAATCCAATACATCCAAAAGCCCAAACATAAATAAAATAACAAGAACAGTCCAAACATCCCCTTTTCTTTTCTTTTTTTTTTTTCGCAGCCCAAATACTTCATTGTTCCAACCGAACTGAAGTTCCCCAAAAATAAAATAAACAGCCCAAATGTGTTTCACTTAAATAATAAAAAAAATGTAAAATAAAACAAAAGCATACAAGGAAGCAAGTCTGGTGGGTTGAGTTTCATCTTTGCCTTTCCTTTTTTTTTTTTTAAAAAAAAAACAAAAGACACACACACACAGAGAACAAGATAAGGAAAGAAAGATCTAGAGAGAGATCGAGAGGGAGAGAGAGATCGAGAGGGAGAGGATGAGAGGGGAAGCTGCGAGGATGCCGGAACTGATTCGGGACCATCTGAATCATGGCAGGCCAGCGATGGTTTCTTGGCGAGGGTGCCATTTCCAACGTTACGCTGCTTCGCTTTGTTAAGCAGGCGACGCTAAGGAGGAGGAGAAAAAGAGAGAGAGGCCGAGAGAGAGAGAGAGAGAGGGAGAGGGGGAAATAGATCGAGAGAGAGAATGAGGTCCGAATGAGGGAGTGAGGGAGAGGGAAGGCGCCGAAGGTAACGGCGGGGTTGACGTGGCCGACGGAGATGTTGGCGCTGACGACTACTGACGATTTAAGAGGGCGAAAGGGTGGGTGATGGCGGCGGCGATGAGGCCGGCGGGGCTGGTGGAGCAGGAGGAAACTGGCTTGCAGGGGTGTACCGCGAAGAGGAAAAGGACTGGGAGACTGACTCGCGAAGCCCGCGATTTGCGCGGCTGAGAGGAGAAAGATGGCAGAAGTGCGGTGGTCATGGAGAAGAGGGGCTGACCGATCTGAGGCTGTAATTGCTGCAGCCACACCCTTTTTGTTTCTGATTCCTACATGGGTAAGGTGTTAAGACTGATATTGGATGAGTGATTGAAGATTTTATTTTTTATTTTGGGGCAGGTAATGGATTCTGCAAACAGCATGGATCAGAAAGAGAGAATGAGAGGGATTGTGCATGTGAGAGTGTGTGAGCTGCGATGCTAGGCTTGCAAGGAGGGGGGAACTCGTAGGCTTGGCAGAGGAGGAAACTGTTGGTGGCGGTCTCGCAGCCGAAAGGGAAAGTTGTGGTGACAAGGGGAGGAGTTCACGGTGGCTATGAGCAGGGATGGTGGCTGACTGAGTTGCGGCCAAGGAAAGGTGACCATGGGGGGCTGTTAGTGGCTACACGCCAGCTCGGAGAAGGGAAGGGTGTGGCCGCTGCAAGGAAGTATTCTGGTGATGTGCCAGCTGCCACCAAAGAAGTCATCTCCCTCTTCTGTATCTTTCACATTTTAATTTCTGCTTTTTGGATTTGTATATGGATTGTTTTGAACTCTTTTGATTATGTTTGGATGTGGATGTTGGACTTTGATTTCGACTGTGATTTGTTCCTCCAACAGGGGGTGTGATTTTTGAGTTTTGCTTACTGGTTTCTATTTGAGTTCTGAAATGGGATTGGTTTGTTTTTTTTTGTTTTTTTTTGGTATGGATTACAGGGGTTTTGAAAAAATGGAAAATGATGATGCTAAAGAAAAATACCAGATGAACTAATGCTTCACCTAGTTTACCTGCCACACTCCTTGTGTTTATTCCTTTCCTTTTGTTTCCGTCAAAATTCAGATGATGATCCCAAATTGATGATGATGATATAATTTTTTTTTTAGGTGAATATGGCAATGGCAATCGAATTCTGGTCCTCCTCCTCCTCATGATATCTCTTTTTTATTCCTATTTCTATGATAATTTTCACGATTCACATGCTTTGGAACCGAAAGAAGTTCTGTCTCATTGCACAAAGTGGAGAAGAACATCATGATTGTGTTCTCTTCTTTTTATTTTTTTCTGCTTTCACTCCTCCCAACTTTGTTATTGCTTCACGGGCATTTGGCAAATCATATACAGGAGTATGAGCCCGTGATGCAATTTTGTTCCTTATTATTATTTATATATTTTTTCTTTTATTATTTGTTTATTTTTTTTTGTTTTTTCATGAAACGGGCTGAGATGTAGTGGACCTCTTTTTTTTTTTTTTTTTTTTTTTTTGGAACGGGCTGAATGATAAAATAAAAAAAATTGGTTTAAAAGAAATAAATGAAAAGACTGTAAAATAAATATGCAAAAATTTTTTCGGTTTATGGGTTGGATAAAATCAGGTGTTCACAACATTAATACCCTTTAAGATATTTTTAGAGGTTCTTTATATATTTTTATTATGACTTTTATATATATCTCCTGAAGATTATTATTCTACTTAAATCCTTAAAATTATATCTTTACAAGACTTGAATCTTTTATTTAGAGTTCTGATATCTTTTAGAATAAAATTTGTAGCACTAACATCTTAGATTAGTGTAAATCAACTGTAATTGTGCATAGTAGGATTCCCAGGAAAGAGAGATGGGTCACAATGGACACGCTTAAATGCCAAGTCTTTCCTTAGCCATAACCTTTCCAAATTGCACTCTCACAGTATCACGCTACCTTCAAGACTTTCTTAGCACACTGTTCCGAAAATATATCTCTCATTCTGTATTTTCGTGGTGTATAACTTTATGCATAGCATACATAAGTGTGTTTGTAGATGTGTTAGCGTTTCCACAAAGTTGAAATCAGTTCATTTGCATTTTTCTAGAGTGAGTTACACCTATTTTACTACTACAAGGTCAGATTAAGAGTTTCAGTCTTAGGCTCTACTTTAAAAATTTATATCTTGGGCTAGGAAACTCCGTTTTAGGTGATTCTTTTTGGAGAGTGTTCTACAATGATTCTAGTTTATAATAAAAATATTTTCATTTCGAGATCCTTCATATTTTATGAACACTAATTTTCGAAGTAACTACTGCCAGAAATAACTAGAAATTCCAGCACCTGCCATGTTCATGTCTTAAATTATCTTTATTAACTCAAGTTTCACATACAATCTTTTAAGTTATATTTGAGTTTGATAACATCATAAAAGTACTCATAGCAGAATAGAACATGTTATGTTTTCTAAAAATATAATTATTCAAAACTTTTGACAATAACTCAAGTTTGAGGCATTCTATCCATGAGCAAAGTTAGAAGCCAACAATACTTGAACAAATAAAGAAGAGACTCCTACCTCTTGTGTAGGGTCTAAAAAGGGTCCTTCTCTTCTTCCTTAAGCTTTGAACAAGAGTCTTTGGAGTGGATGACCCTCCTTGAATCTTGGCTCTAGAACTTGAGTGCTTAAGAAAATATTTCTCACTAGAGTTAAAGATTGTAACTCTTGTGAGGGCTAGTGAAAGTTTGGACTTAGGATTTAAGTGTTTGGATGAAGTTTAGAGGATTAAGAGAAATCTTTGAAGAACATAAGAACAATGATAGAATAAGAAAGAAAGAACACTTAGGGAGTTTCTGAATTGAAGAGAGTTTGAGGAGTATTTATAGTGGAAAGATTAGAGAAAAAACAAAAGAAGGAAAGCACTTGGAGCATGATTTATGGAAACATGTTGGCTGAATTTTGGGATGAAAATGCTCCTTGTTTTGTGCAAACATGTTTCCATGTTTTATGCAAACATGTTGGATGAAAATGCTCCATGTTTTGTGCAAAGATGTTAGTGGAGATTTTCTAACCTTTAGTGCATGTATGTGATTCAGAAATGTGTATGATGTATGTGGTTAAATTATTGTGTTATCATCTTAATCCAATGGCTTAGATTCATTCTTGTCTAAAGACAAGTCTAGGGATTTGTGCAAATGGCATTATAGTAATTTCTTTAACTAAGACAAGGATATTTTTGTAATTAGACAATGATAGTGGTATTCTTGTAATTCCATTCATACGATAAAGGTATCTTCGTCATTTAATAAGGCAAGGGAAGTTTGGTAATTTCCTTTACATAGCAAGGGCATTTTCGTAATTCTTTGCATTTTTCTCTAGACATACTTAAGTAGTCTATTTGTTGTGTTTCGTAACGTTTGTCCATATTCTCTTGGTTTTGCTATCGCTAATTAAGATTAATATTTATCTTAGTTATAAATTTGGGGATGTTACACTTTCTAGGATAGAGTTGTAGGAAATGGGGATTGCATGATTGGGGGGAAGGACATAGAGGTCTTTCTCTGACTTGTTTGATTTGTTTTTTGTGGGATTCTTTGTATTTGTGAAGATTGAAGTATGCATGTTGTAAAGTTATAAGGGAATCGGCAATAGAATGATTTTTAGGATTATGTGAATTGTATGTAACTATTAACATGTAACCATTTCACTACATCTATTCTGCTGTTGATCTTTATAATAACATCTATAATTGTTGAATTGACTACAATATCTAACGATGGAAGCTCGTAATTTAAGGGGAGATGTTGTCGAAATTTTGTTAAATTTTTTGTGGGAATAATAGATTAAAAAAAGTAAGAATATTTAAAAAAAATTAAAAGCTAGTTGCATTTGTTTAAAAATAAGAGTTTAAATAAAATTTAAAGCCTAATTTAATGTGTTTTAAAGACCAAGTACAATAAATACCTGACAACGGAAGCTCTAATTTAAAAGGATATGCTGTTGAAATTTTGTTAACCGTTTTTTTAGGAATAATAGATTAAATAAAAGTAACTAAATTTTAAAAAATAAAAGCCAATTGAGTTTGTTTAAAAAATATAATTTAAATAAAACCTAAAGACTAATTGATTATGTTTTAAAGGCCAATAAAAAGAAATATCTAATGACGGAAGCTCCTAAATTGAGGGGAGATGCTGTCAAAATTTTATGAAAATTTTTGTTAGGAATAATTGATTAAATAAAAGTAACTATATGAATAAAAACTTAAAAGCCAATTGAAATTATTTTAAAAAATAACTTAAATAAAACTTAAAGACCAATTGAATGTGTTTTAAACATTAAATACAATAAACATCTGACGACGAAAACTCCTAATTTAAGGGGCGATGCTGTCAAAATTTTGTTAAAATTTATTGTAAGAATAATAGATTAAAAAAGGTAACTATATTTTAAAAAAAACTTAAAAGTTAGTTGAATTTGTTTGAAAATAATAATTTAAACAAAACCTAAAGCCCAATTGAATATGTTTTAAAGACCAAGTAAAATAAATATCTTACGACAGAAGCTCTAATTTAAGAGGAGATGTTGTCAAAATTTCACTAACTTTCTTTTTAGGAATAATATATTAAATAAAAGTAACTAAATTTTAAAAAACATAACAGCCAATTGAGCTTGTTTAAAAATAATAATTTAAATAAAAATTAAAGAATAATTAATTGTGCTGTAAAGGCCAATAAAAAGAAATATCTAATTATGGAAGTCCAAAATTGAGGAGAGACGCTGTCAAAATTTTGTGAAAATTTTTGTTAGGAATAATTGATTAAATAAAGTAACTATATTAAGAAAAACTTAAAAGTCGATTGAATTTGTTTAAAAAAATAATTTAAATAAAATTTAAAGACTAATTGAATATGTTTTAAAGATCAAATGCAATAAATATTTGATGACAAAAACTCCTAATTTAAGGGGAGATGCTGTCAAAATTTTGTTAAAATTTATTGTAAGAATAATAGATTAAAAAAGGTAACTATATTTAAAAAAACTTAAAAGCTAGTTGAATATGTTTAAAAATAATAATTTAAATAAAACTTAAAACCCAATTGAATGTGTTTTAAAAACTAAGTAAAACAAATATCTGATGACGGAAGCTCTTAATTTAAGGGAAAATGCTGTTGAAATTTTGCTAACTTTTTTTTAGGAATAATATATTAAATGAAAGTAACTAAAATTAAAAAAACATAAGAGCCAATTGATTTTTTTTAAAAATGATAATTTAACTAAAACTTAAAGACTAATTAATTGTGTTTTAAAGGCCAATAAAAAGATATATCTGACAAAAGAAACTCGAAAATTGAGGAGAGATACTATCAAAATTTTGTGAAAATTTTTGTTATGAATAATTGATTAAATAAAAGTAACTATATTAAGAAAAACTTAAAAGCCGATTGAATTTGTTTAAAAAATATTTAAATAAAACTTAAAGACCAATTGAATGTGTATTAAAGATCCAATGCAATAAATCTCTGACGGCAAAAGCTCCTAATTTAAGGGAAGATGCTGTTGAAATTTTCCTAAACCTTTTTTAAGACAAAAGATTAAATAAAAGTAATTATTGTTTTGAAAAAAACTTAAAAACCAATTGGATTTGTTTGAAAGTAGTAATATAAATAAAACTTAAAGACCAATTGCATTTGTTTTAAAGACCAATTAAAAGAAATTTCTGACAACGGAAGCTCCTAATTTAAGGGGAGATACTATCAAAATTTGTTTTGAATATTTCTTGAGGGAATAAGATTAAAAGTAGTTGTACTGAAAATTTAAATAGCAATTGAATTTGTATTTGAATGTAATAACTTGACATCTTTACGAAATTGTACGATCTAGGGTTAATCACAAGTACAATGTTACCTTCAAATCTATCATGGATGTATGATAGATTGCATACTAATGAAGGGTGGATTAAACTATAATTTTATAGTGGTGTTGAAAAATTTCTGAGTATGGCATGTAAAACACAACAATTCATTAATGAAGCAAAAGTTAGGTGTCCATGTAATAGGTGCAAATGTAGAAAGAATTTGGATGATGATGATGTGGGGATTCATGCCTAACTATTGGGTTTGGACTGAGCATGGGGAAGTAGTTAATGCATGGAATCAAATGGGTATGTTTCAAACTGGAAGTAGTTTTGGTGGGATCCATGTAACTCAGCACGTCGTGGGTAATGTGCTATGGGAAGATGACTTGGTTAGGGATCAAGATATGGTATTTGATGTTGCTGGTCCTCAATTTGCTACTCATTATTCCCAGCCTTCAGTTGAGAAGCCAAACCAAGATGCCTCTCGATTTTATAGTCTCCTAGAAGCTACTAATCAATCTTTATGGGAGGACTGTGTGCACCCTAAATTGTTATTAGCAGTTCCAATATTGAGCATTAAGTCCAAAGTGAATCAAAGCCAAAGTTTTTTTGATCAGTGGGCTGCATTGATAAGTGAGCTAAGTCTGAACCCCGATTTAATTCGAAAAGATTTTTATCAAGCTAAAAAGTTAGTTTATAAACTTGGGTTGAAGGAAATAAAGATTGATTGCTGCTTGAAAGGTTGCAAGCTTTATGATAAAGATGATATTTCATTGACTGAGTGTAAGTTCTACCAAGAGCCTAGGTTTAAACCTAAGAGAAGTGGAAGTGGGAGGTATAAGGATGTCCTTTAGAAAAGAATGCATTATATGCCCTTAATCCCGAGACTCACGAGACTCTATGAGTCAATGAGCTCGACTTCTTATATGAGGTGGCACAGTGAAAATCAGAAGAATGATGGTGTGATGATGCATCCATGCATGGTGAGGCGTGGAAAAAGTTTGATCAACAATATCCTGATTTTGCTTATGACCCTCGAGATGTTAGATTGGGACTCTGTTCAGATGGATTTACTTCAAATAACCAATTTAGCAAACCTTATTCCTATTGGCCCATAGTCATTATGCCCTATAATCTCCCTCCTGATATATGTATGAAAGATACTTACCTATTCTTAACATGTATAATCCATAGCCCTGATAATCCAAAAGCTAAGATTGATGTGTATCTTTAGCCCCTAGTTAATGAATTGAATGAGTTGTGATGCTAGGGTGTTCTTACTTTCATGATGACAGCTACATTAACATGGACCATCAATGATTTTCTAGCTTATGGAATGTTGTCTGGATAGATGACCAAAGGCAAATTAGCATGCCTAATTTGTATGGAGGATACTAAAGTATTCACCTTGAAACATGGAGAAAAAAACTCTTGATTTGATTGTCATAGAAGGTTCTTAGATTTTGATCATTCATATAGGCAAAGTAGATAAAGTAATTATCCTGAACATGATGAGCCTCCAATTAGACTAAGTGGCCGCGAAATATCAAGTTGAGGATTTCCTAAAAATAATAGAAGTCGAAAAGGTAGTGTGAATGCCAAGGTATGGGGTATACCATAATTGGACCAAACAAAGTATTTTCTATGAGTTGCCATATTGGAAGGATAATTTGGTATGTCATTGTTTAGATGTCATAATCATAAAATCAAATTGAAGATTAGAAGATCAAATTTGTATCAAGGAACTAATACCGCATATCAGAAAGTTCACTTTACTAAAAGGGAAGGAAAATTTGAATTTTGAAATTCAAAAGTAAAGTCAAACCCAGTTTCAGACTGGCACATCATCTCTTTAGCTCCTTCGGTGAATGTCATCAGCTTCTAGAAAAAGGATTTCAAAAACCATAATCAGAAAGTAGAAAAGTAGTGTATGAAGGACATCAAAAACCTCAACCTATCAATGGCTTTTGTAAAAAATGTTTCTGACATTAAATGAGCTACTCCTCTATATTACATTTCCAAGGCATAAACAGATGATCAACACATGTCACTTGGACAACAGATCAAGGGCAGTAGTCACAAAGGGAGACCATATATAAATAGAGATGCTAAGCTTTCAAGAATAATACTTGACAATCACAAGAGCTAAAATGTTGCAAAATCTGTCCATCACCTATTCTGTGAAGTTCATTACTTCTTGAATAAGTTCCTTTGTTGATAAAAATCTTCTTTCTAAGCCCTTAGATTGTTCGTATGTTCTTCTTAGGAAGAATCATTAGAAAGAAGTCACAAAAGTTTTCTCAGGATTATTCATTGTATATTTGTAAATAAACTTGAGTGCAGGTTAGTTTGAGTGACAACCTAAACACTAAACCTCTGTATCCTCGATCCAGTAGCGATCAGTGTGAAATAGCTTGAAAAGGCTATGGAAAAACTACTTGCAACATGATAGCAAAGTTGTTCTTGTTGCTCATGGTATAGCTTGGAGAGGCTTGTGAAGAACTACTCGATTTCAGCTTAAAGATGCTGATAAAGAACTACTTGGTGTGTGACAGTAGGAGTTGTTTACTTGTCATAGGTGAGAGCTTGAGAAGGCTATTAGAAAGACTATCCAATTTTTCTTTCTTGGGTTAAGAAAGATTAGTGAAACTCAGTGGTTGTTGAGAACTGGATGTAGGCAAATGTTGGCCGAACTAGCATAAAACTCCTGTGCAGAATCTTCTTATCCTTTATCGCTTTACTTTCATTGTTTAACTTCATAAACTATATATCTATTAAAATTTATTGTTTTAGTTTATTTACTACTAACACTTTAAATCATAAAGTCACATTCTGAATTTCCGCTGTATTTCAAGCTTCATGCTTGATAGTTTTTATTTTCAAGTTTCAATTTCACAAAGATTTAGAAAAGAAAAGCACAATTCAACCCCCCTTCTCGTGAACTTTTATACGTACAAGTGGCATTAGAGCATGGCCTCTAAGGGGTTGAGCATTCCAACGATTGCATATGACAAAGATCCAAAGAACAAATGGCACATAATATTCATATAGAAGAAGGACACTCCATCAACAACCATCATTCTTTAATTGTGGGGACTATGCCTACTTGAGAGATCGCATGGATCTGTTCATAAAATACACAAGTCTTGACTTGTGGGAAATAATCCAAGGAGGTGACTATGTTCCAATCGAAGAGATTCTTGGAACAGATAATGCACCTTCTACATTAAGAGAAGTTCTCAGGAGCAGATGGACAAAGCAACATAAGGCTAGAGTTCAATTGAATGCCAAAACTAAGTATCTGCTCACCTGTGTACTAAGCAAAGCTGAATATGATAAAATCATTGCTTGTGACACAGCAAAGGAAATATGGGACAAACTGCTCATGCTGCACGACGGAGCTGATCAAGTTAAAAAGGCAAAGATTAGTATGTTGGTCCATCAATATGAAATGTTTAAAGTGACAGGTCAAGAAAGTATTAATGACATGACAGCAAGGTTTATGCATATCATAAACCAATTAAAAGGTCTTGGTAATAGATATTCTAACTCTGAGTTAGTTAAACAAATCTTAAGAAGTCTCCTTACTAAGTGGCTGCTTAAAGTAACAGCCATTACTGAAACCAAAGACCTTCAAACCTTTGTCTCAGATGAACTCATTGGGTCACTCAAAACCCATGAGGTAGTGCTAGCAGAAATACATGGTGAATCCATGAAAAAGAACAATTCCATGACCCTAAAGTCATCTCATTAGAAGCCAAATAAAGGAAAAGCAATGAAAGTATTAAACCCTCTGATGATGACTCAAGATGATGATGGAAATGAGATCTCCATGTTAGTAAGAAAGATGTCTAGATCCTGGAAAGGCAAGCTAAAAAGAAGAAGAGACATCAACCTAAAGTGGGACAAGAAAGTCAAAGTGAAGCTAAAGAACATCATTTGCTTTAACTGTATAGAAAAGAGACACTTCAGATCAGAATGTCCCAAGCTTAAGGGTCCACACAAGACATTCTCCAGCAAAAAGAAAGGGATGCTAACAACATGGAGTGACTCTGATGAAAAAAGGGAAGGATCAGGAAGCCAAGATGAGCAAGAAGATGTAGCCAATCTATGCTTCATGGCTTATTATGCTTCAAAAGATGAATCCGAGGTAAACAACTTTGACTTTGATCTCCCTTATGATTAATTAATGGCCCTGTATGAAGAACTGCTTGAAAACTCTCAAATACTTTCTTATCATTGTCTTAACTTAAAAAGAAAATATCAAAAGGTTGTTGTAGAGCTTCAAATGGCAGATTCAGAAGTTGAGAAACTAAAGAATGAGAAAGAAGAATTGAGAAAAGAAAATGAAATTTCAAAAACTAAGCTTAATGCCTTAGAAACTGAAGTCTCCAAAAATAATGAGAAAAATCATAAAATTATTTCTAAACTGAAGAAAACATCAAAGCTTCTAAAATCTGGCCTAGAAAATATGGTAAATGGCTCAAAAAAACTTGAGCTAATGCTTGATGGTTAGAGACCATATTTTCAAAAAACTAGGTTAGGGTTTGAAGAAATGGAGGATAAGAAAGGAAATGCAACTCTACCAAAAGGGTGAAAGACAAAGTCTCTTGTACTTTCTATTATAATAGGGGACATCCACCTGACAATTGCCTCATGAGAAAAAAGTTAGTCAAACAGGTTGGAAAACCTTTCATTTACATGACTAACCTAAAAGGGCCTAAAATAGTCTGAGCACCTAAATTGAAAAATGTGTTTGCTGCAGGTATGCCTGAGAACACATATGGAACCTGACAACAAGTGGTACATGAACAATGACTACTCTAGACACATGTTCAAATCCATAAGATGGTTAAAAATTTGTGACCAAAGAATTCAGGATCAATAAAATTTCTGAATTAAGGTAAAGCCAATGTCACAAGCATTGGAAATGTTGGTAAGGATAATTCTCATCAAATCTCTAATGTATTGTTTGTTAATGGTCTGGCTCCCAACTTGTTGAGTATAAGATAGTTCTGTGATCAAGGTTTTAATGTTATTTTTAATGCTCATGCTTGTAAGATAGTTAGTCCGCTCTGATGACAAGTCATATTATCTGGCAAGAGCCATGATAACATGTATGTGTTATTCTTGGATGACCTTCTATATCAAGATGTAAAATGTCTAGCATCCTTCATGGATGAAAAGTGGTTATGGCATAAGAACCTTGGACATGCTCATATGAGGCTTATTTCTGAGCTATCTTAGAAAGAGCTAGTTAAACTGTTAAAGGCCTACCAAAAATTAGATTTGATAAGGATTCAACTTGTGATTTCTGTGAGAAAGATAAGCAAACCAAAGCTTCTTTCCATAGTAAACATGAGGTATCAACCATTAAACCACTAGAACTTTTACATATGGATCACTTTGGTCCAACCAAAATTGCTAGCCTTGCTGGAAAGAGATACCATCTTGTCATTGTGGATGACTTCACTAGACTTACATGGGTTATTTTCTTGGCTTGTAAGGATGAGGCGGTTGAAAGATTTAAAATCTTTGCAAAATGTATTTGTATTGAAAAGAATTCTCAAATTGTCTCTTTCAGATCTGATCATGGAGGAGAATTTAAAAATCACATCTTTGAAGAGTTTTGTGAAAAACATAGCATCCTTCATGAGTTTTCTGCATCTAGAACTCCCCAACAAAATAGGGTTACTGAAAGTAAAAACATAAGCTTGCAAGAGATGGCCTGAATAATGCTTTTAGAAAGTTGTTTATCAAAAGGCTTTTGGGTAGAGGCTGTGAACACCTCTTGTTATATACAAAATAGAATCTTTATAAGACCAATCCCTAAAAAGACGATTTATGATCCATGTAAGGGTAGAAAACCCAACATTTCATATTTTCATGTCTTTGGTTAATCATGTTTTATACTTAACACTAAGGACAAACTTGCAAAGTTTGATCCTAAGTTTGATGATGGTATTTTCCTAGGATATTCTTTTGTCTCTAAAGCTTACAAAGTATATAATAAACGAACGCTATGCATTGAAGAGACAATTCATATCAGATTCAAGGAGGTTAAGAAAGACTTTGATGATGACCTTGATAAACTGGAAGAAGTTCTTAAGAAAATGAGTGTCAAGGATGACTCAGAAAGTAAGCAGACAAAAGCTTCACCTTTAAAAAATGGGCTCCAAAATGTCAATTCTTCAGAAAATTTGTTCAAAACACTAAAACCATAAAAAAGTAGTAACTCTAAACATGAAGAAGAGTAACTTGAAGGTGAAGGAAAAGCTAAAGGATCTTAGAGGTATAGAAACTATAAAGGAGTTTTTGATTTTAAGGCAGTATCTCAAAATAGAGTCCTTGGAGATATTTCTAAATGAGTAAAAACCAAATCATCCCGAACAAATATGTCAAACTATGCTTTCATCTCCACTTTTGAACCTGCATGTATTGAAAAAGCTTTGAGTGATCAAAGTTGGGTAAAGGCCATGGAAGAAGAATTGGATCACTTTGAGAAAGTAAAGTCTAGACTCTTGTGGAAAAGCCCAAAGAAAAAACCACCATTGGAACTAAATGGGTGTTTAGAAACAAACTAGATGAAGCTGGCAAAGTCATCAAGAATAAAGCAAGATTGGTTGCACAAGAGGGAATTGATTATGGTGAGACCTTTGGACTAGTAGCTAGGTTGGAAGCCACAAGAATGCTACTTGCTTTTGCTGCCTTCAAAGGATTCACTCTTTACCAAATGGATGTTAAGTTTTCCTTTCTAAATGGTTTCTTTTATGAGGAAGTATATGTGAAGTAGCCTTCGAGTTTTGAGAGTGAAGACCTTCTTAACCATGTTTTCAAGCCAATAAAGGATCCTACAATTTGAAACAAGCTTCTTGGAATGAAAGACTGACCAGCTTTCTGCTAAAGAATAGGGTCAAGAGAGGTAATGTTAATACTATTCTAGTTAATCTTGGACAAAATAATCACTTTTTGATAGTTCAAATACATGTTGATGACATTATATGTGGTGGCTCTAATCATTTTCTCTGTGAAAAGTTTTCAAAACTAATGCAGAGTGAGTTTGAAATAAGCATGACGGGTGAACTCAAATTCTTTTTTAGTTTGCAAATAAAACAACAAAAAGATGGAACCCTAATCTATCAAGAAAAATATACAAAAGAAATTTTGAAAAAGTTTAACATAGATCAAGGCAAACTAATGAGTACCCCCATGTATCCATCTCAAATCATTGATGCTAATGAGACTGCTAAAAAGATCTAAAAGAGTACTTACAGAGGAATGATTAGATCACTACTGTATTTTGTAGCCAGTAGACTGGACATTCAATTAAACGTGGGGATTTGTGCTAAATTTCAATCAAATCCAAAGCAATCACACTTAAATGCTACTAAGAGAATCTTAAGATATTTATCAGGTACTACTAATCTTAGCTCATGGTATGAGAAAAGTACAACTTGTGAGATTGTAGGTTGCTATGATGCTGACTTCGCAGGAGATAGAGTAGAAAGAAAGAACACCAGTGGATGTTGCTACTTCTTTGGAAACAGTCTGATCACTTGGTCATGTAAAAAGAAAAATACCATTGCTCTCTCTACTATAAAAGTAGAATATGTAATAAACGCAAATTGTTGTACCTAGATGTGGTGGATCAGAAACCAGTTAGAAGATTATCACCTGAGGTATTCCAAAATTCCCATCCACTACGATAATACTAGTGCTACTAATCTTGCTAAGAATCTCATTTAGCATTCTAGATCCAAGCCTATTGATATAAAACATCATTTTATTAAGGATCATGTTAAAAAAGCAGACATTTAATTAAAGTTTGTAAATACTGAAGACTAAGTGTTAGACATATTAACTAAACCATTAGCTGAAGACCATTTTTGTGTTCTGAAAAATCTTTTGAACTTAAAGATTTTTTAATCTGTATAAAGCATTCACATGCAAAACTTCTCCGAGTATTCTCCCTTCATAACTCCAAGTTGAAGCCAAATCAAAGGAATTCAGTCTGCAAAATCAAAAAGAAGAATTAAGAATTAGAAAGTGGATATTGAGGTTCAAAAAGTAACATCATCAAAAAGAAATATGGTACTTGAAGAAGCTGTAGTAGATGCTAAAGGAAGAAGAGCCAAAAGAAAAATTGTGCTTGAAGATAGCTCTGAGGACAGTGAGAAACATGAAGTAATCTTCAAACACGGGAAAAAGCCTTTCTCACTCTTCCACAAACTCAGATGAAACATCAAGATCCGAAACATCTTCAAGGAATAGAATAGAAAATGAAACTACTTCCCTTATAGCTTGTAATGTCCCGATTTTTCTATTAGAGTGAAAATGACCAAAATGTCTCTGAGGTCATTTTCGGCCCAATATTCGAGGAAGGCCGATCTGGTAGTCCTCAAAGGGTAAACTCAATGTTGGAAGGGGATTAGTTGGCTTGTGTACCTTCCCGGGATCGAAAATCTCGTTTTTCGAGTTTTCGGGTCAAAATGACCAAAATACCCCTATGGTGGTTTACCAGTTTCCAAGTGCCGGATGAACCCAAAACTTCTCCAAATGGTTTTAAAAGACATTTTTATGTATTCTGTGACTTTAGTTTTTGTCCCGGAGGTCTCAGGCAAAATTAGTGCAAAATTACAATTTTGTCCCTAGTTTTGTGTTTTTGAGCTTAACCGCGTGATTAAGCAAACCTAAGCAATATTAGGCTCTAATCGGAGATTAATTAATTTTCATAATTAATCTTGAGTCAAAATAATTTATTTAAGTTGATTAGAACCTAAGAATGCTTAATTACAACTTGAAATCTTATTTTTAATTCAAGATTCCTAGTCATGGAATCTTGAATAGTGAATTCTCTCTCCAATTCCTTAAATCATGGAATTGTGTTTTCAATTGTTTATTCATAAATGAGTTTTAAATTCTCTAATGATGTATGAGCACTCCTAAACCTTGTCATAAAACTCTTAAACCCCATTCTTAGTTACCTAAACTTATGCTTAATGATTCCTAACCTTGTACCTAAACTAATCTACACTTAAACCTATCTTTAACACACAATTATATGGAAGATTTTTCCTCCCTCCTTGCTGCCCATTCTGGCCAAAGCCACTCCTCCCCCATTTTCCATCACATGCTCAAATTTTTGACACTCCAAGACCATGCTTCCACCTCACTTACACCATACTTTGTCATACTTTAAACCATGCTTGATTTGCTAAGTGAATGACTAAATAAATTAAGCTATTTTCCCTCATTTTTGTGGCTCAAATTTAGCCAGCCCTCCTTGCTTTTAGAAGAGATATTTCATTTCAAATTTAAAAGAAATTTCACTCCAATTTACCATACTTGAAGCCATGCTTTGCACCATAACTTCCATACCTCAAACCATGCTTGAATGACAAGTTGTAAGAGATATTTTCTCTTCCTTTGCCTCCCAAACCACATGGCCAACCCCTCCTCTCCATGAGACTTCATTTGTTTCATTCTTCTATAAATACCTTGCTTAGAAGCACTTGGAAACACTTTAGATCATTTGCAAAGTTTTAGTTTCCAAGCTTTCTTGAGTTCTTTTCTTTTCTCTCAAAGAGTTATTAGAGTTCTTCTTCTTCATCCTCTCTTCATATCATCATCATCATAATCTCAAACCACCACCTCACAACCTTATATCACTTCCTAAGCTCTCAAACACTTGCCTCAAACACAACCTCCCTCAAAACACAGCTCCTTTCCTTTCTCTTCTCCTTGGCTGAATCATCTCCATCCCTCAAGGAGGAGTTGCTCTTGTCATCTCTTTTCAAAAGCTCAAGTTTTCATCTTCACTCTAGGTAGAAGTGTTTTTCTAAACTTTGTTTTGCTTGAAAATGAGATCTTCTTCTAGTTTTCTTTTTGAAACTTTCCTTGTTTTCCTTTTTCTTGTATTCGGCCATGAGCCCTTGTTATTTACATGATAGCTCAATGATGAGAGCTCCTAGATGATGACCATGTGTTCATCTCAAAGGAACCTCTAGAGCTTGAGTTTTTATTTCCTTTAAGTTTCATCTTCATTTGCTCACCTAAATGATTTTAGTTCAAGAATCACCTTCACTTTTCCTTGCTATTGATTTTGGTTTCCTTATTTCCTTTACCTTGAGGTTTCGATTTAGGTTTCCTTTTCCTTGAGGTTTTATTTTCTTTTACAAGTTTGTTTCTTTTGAGCTTGATGATGATGTTCAAGAACCACCTAGTTCCTTTGAGAACTTGGTTCAAGAACTCTAAAGCTCTGTTTGTGATGAGATAAGTGTTGGGTTGAGGTTTGTAGTTCTCTTTAAAAGTCTCATGTGAGCTCTAAGTTAAGTTAAAAGACTTTACATCCATGTTTACTTTTATGTCATCACTAAATACTCAAGATTAAAGAATGAACTTGCATCTCCATATTTATTTTTATGCTTTCACTAAATTTCTAAGATAATAATGAGTTGCATAGCATATTTATTTTATGTCCTCACCTCTAAATAAAGACTAAAATAAAGTGCATTGCCTATTTACTTTCATGTTACAACTTAAGAGATTTAGAGCTCATAGACTTACCCTTTATTATCTCAAACAAAGGTTTGAAAGTTTTATGTTTCTTAGTTCCTTGATTTTGGCCTTAGAAGGTTTGATTTGTTACAAGTACTACAATCAATGTTTCATAATTTTCCTAAGCTCATATGAGTTCAAAAGATGTTTAGAACAAAGTTTTATAAATTTAAAACCTCTTGAGTTTAGTTTAGAATAGCCACTGCCTTTACAAGTATTTTGATGATTTTAGATGATAAAAATGTTTACTAATGAGTTTTGAAAGTTTTAGAAAGGTTCCAAGAGAAACTAGTATTTTATGTGTTCTAGAAAGGTTCTAGAATGCCTTGTTTGTTTGGAGATGAATTCGGTTCTGCCTTGCCATGTCATGCTCACTGTTTATGCTCGTTGGATGATGATAACATGAGTATTATTGTGTATAAATGATGCTAAAATTCATATGTGAAATATTAAAGAAGTTAGTAACTAGAAAAAAATTAATTTGACAGTTCTAGATCCCATAGTAATTGATTTTTCTGGATTCTGTCCAGCATGGTTTAGAAATGATAATCATGGATTTAAATTAGTTTAAATGTGTAGGAATGACTCATAATTGGTTTAGGACTTGATCTTGATGCCTTAGGAGCAAACCGGATTTAGAAAGGGTCATTGTTGTGACTCCTAGGTACCCATAAAGTTAGAATTTTAGATTCTGCATTCTTGAGGTTTAGAGATGTTTATGGTCATGGTGTTGAATGAGGAATACTTAGATATGAGCCTATAGGTACCCGAGAGATTAAGTTGTGATGGTTTATAACTTAGATTGTGAGTTAAGGACCTTAAGGGTCAATGCATAAGACACTAAGAAGTCTTGAATTATATGATGATGTGATGAGATGTTGAGATGTATATGATGTATGAGTATGATGAGATGAATTGATTAAGACATGAGTTTATTCTAAGCTTGAGGTTTGAATGAGAAACATGTTTGTGTTTTTAGCTTGTGGCATAAATGACAGTTTGAAGGAAATTCGGTTTAACAGCTGTTATGCTGTCGAATTTCCATCAAACCTAAAAGGGTTGAAGAAATGTTTTAAAGTACCACCTGAGTTGAAAACCCTGGGTGACACCGGTTCGGCCAAGCACCCTCAGGAGATTTTTTATGTGACAAGCACTGAGACGTACTTCTCCTACTACGGTGAGGAGGAGGCAAATTCGTGAGGGTCTGGACATGAGCCTTTCCAAAGCGGACAATTCGCTATGCACTTGAGGCCAGTAGAGCATTTCAAATAGGGTATATCCTAAGAGAGGAGTTCCCTAGTCCCCTAGCCCGTACTCTTAAGTAGTCGGGTGTATTATTTTATTATTAGCTTATTCAGATAATAAGCAAGAGCTGGTGATGACTAGCTGAGGTATGAGCTCATAGCCTAGTTATTATTAGGGTGGCCTCTACATTGCTAAAGATTCCATGAATGATGTCACACATACTGATGAAAGTTCCATTTGAGAAGTTATTGCCCTTATGCCACATGGATTGTTTCTATATGATTTGATTTGTTGTTTTATATGCTCAAGTATTGCCATGCATTCATGTTTTGATATGTTGCATTCATGACATCAGTAGATGCATGCTAAAAGGAATGAACCTAGGATAATTGGTTTTATAAGCCCTAATAATGAATCTTATATGTATGCACACCTTTTGCAAATAAACCCAAGGTTCCTGAGGATGTGAATGATGTAACCCTAGGATAGGAGACTCCTAATGAGATTCTTTAGTAAGAATTCTCACTCCTTTCTCTTCCTTCTCTTCCTTCTGTCACATATTCAGAGAGCGATGGTGACATTTGTGGTCTTCGTCGACATGCCGACTTGGGAGGTTCACTTTGACCCAGACCACGAGTCATATCATTTTGAGGGGCAGTGCACAGTACGAGTCTTCATGTTCATCGGGCGCCTCTTTGCACACCCTGTACAGAGCTACCGTTTCTCCCCCATGTTGCCCTATGACGATGCGATGGTTTTTGAGCGTGCCCGAATGCGAGATGAGAGGATTCTGCGGATGTACACTGGTGGTTCGATGCCTCGAGACTTTAGGTGCACTCGGGTAGTTGTGATTTATCTATGCTTTCTTTGTTTTTATATATTTCTATTGTATTTCCATTTTCCTTGTGTATTGCAAGCTCAGCCCGTTCCTATAAGGGCGTGACTACTATGTATCTTAGCTATGTTATTAATAAGATGTTTCCTTTGTTGTGATGACCATTGTTCTATTGTTACTTGCTTTAGCTTTTGTGTTCCTTATGATTGATGTTTATGTCTCTCGTTTAGATAAGAGCGCAGCTCTCACTTTAGTTTATGTTTTCAAAAAAAAATTTACCCATAATTTCTGCTTAGTATTTTAATAAAATGATGAGACTAAGAAGTACTAACCTAATGATTAACTTAATGTGTTCTAGAAAGTTAGGTTAAGAATTAGGGTGTTACATAGCTCCAATTATCTTATAACCAACTCCTAGCCACATCAATATTGGTTCAACCAGTCAACTATCATTTGCTTTGTAGCTGAGGCTCCCCGAAATTCAGATTCTTATTACAAGAACAATGCTGTATCAACATCCGCCTCAATGAGCTAGAAACTCAGTCACCAAGATAATAGGCACTTCTAATAAAGATACTTTGGAATTTAAAGGGCTAGTGATATTGTTCCCAACTTCCAACACACTCCCTTTTTGTTGATGCCAAAAGGGTGAAAAGAAAAGAGAAGAAAATCTTATGCTAAGAAAGACAGTGGGAGTAAACTGAGGGGGAGCTACTTAGAAGAAGTTTAAAATTTTCTTTGGTATTTGTATAATCACAAAATTGTTTTAGAAATTACATTTTTTTTCTTCAATTCATTGTTTGTAATTAAAATTTTTTTACTCTTACATATCTATGAATCAAATAGTCATATACAAACCAGGCATATTACAATTGATGAAGGAATTTTTTTTTTAATCAAATCAATCAAGCACATCAATACATCTATCGTTGCCTATTTATACTAGAACATGTTGTACTTATTGCTCCAATTCAGTTGGAACTAATTCCTGATTGAGTATCAGAAACCTTGAATAGCAATATGTTGATAAGATTTGTTAAGGTTTCATTGAATATCAGAAACTACATAAGCATCAGATTGTTTCTATATCTAAATTACTCATGCTTTGCTTTGATCTTTATACATATTTGAGCATCTATTTTTGAAAATTGATTTGGATAAAGTTGTATTGAATAAGAATTTTAATCAGGAAGAAATGTCACAAGTATCACTTGCTTTTTAGACAAGCAATTAGATTTTAGAAAGTCTCTTTATAACAAAAAGTCAGGCTATTGGTATAAAAGGACTTAAACGATGGCATCTGTTTTAGTATCTTTATGATACATCTCAAGAAGCACACTGATTTAATTCAGAAAGTATCATCATAAACCAAACAACTCTTATTTAAGTTACTTAAGGCTTAAAATGTTTTTGAACATATCCAATCATGCCTTAAGAAAAGGACTCCCTGAAACTTAAAGTCTGTAATGTTTTGAAAAAATATGTGCTTATCAAGATATATCATGCTTTATTTCTTTCAACATCTCTTCAAAAGATTTTCTTCAAATTGGTTTGTCATCATCAAAAAGAAGGAGATTATAAACTTCAGAACCCTTTAGAAAGTATGAGAACTATATTGTTTTGAATGACAACAAAATCATTTAAAGAAAACATTTTGAAGAATGACTATTAAGTTTCTTGGCTAAGCATAATAGGTATTTCTGACACGGACTTGAGCAAGAATAATTTCACTTTACTTGTGCAAACATGTTTTATCTCGTATTAAGAGACTAAGCTTAAATGACATGAACATTGCATTGGGTAAAGTATACTTACATGTATCAAGGAATGAAGTGAATATTCAAAAATAAGAAACTAAGGCAATGGTTTTTAAAAAGTAGTATGGGACATCAGAAAGTACGTGCAGAATGAAGATATAATGTAAAGTCTGAAAGCAGCATGTTATGGAGTATTCAATCATCGTAATCATAATTCATTCATCATCATAAAAGTCAAATTGAAGACTAGAAGACCAAATTTGTATCAAGGAACTGATAGTGTACATTAGAAAGTTCACTTCATTAAAAGGAAGGAAAATTTTGAATTTGGAAATTCAAAAGTAAAGTCAAACCCAATTTCAGATTGACATGTCATCTTTTCAGCCCTTTTGGTTAATGTCTTCAGCTTCTAGAAGAAGGAATTCAGAAAATATGATTAAAAAGAAGAAAAATAGTTTTTGAAGGACATCAGAAACCTCAACCTATCATGACTTTTGCAAAAAGGCTCTAAAACCAGACGAGCTACTCCTTTAGATTATGTTTCCAAGACACAAACAGATGATTAAAACATGTCACTTGAACAACAGATCACAGGCAACGGGCACAAAGGAAGATCATCTATAAATAGAGATATTGAGCTTTCAAGAATAAAACTTGATAATCACAAGAGCTAAAACGCTGCAAAATCTTTCCCTTACCTGTTCTATGAAGTTTATCATTTCTTGTAATCAATTCCTTCGTTGATAAAAATCTTCTTCCTAAGTTCTTAGATTGATCATATGTTCTTGTTAGGAAGAATCATTAGAAAGAAGTCGCTCAAGTTATCTCAGGATTAGTCATTGTATATTTGTAAAGAAAATTGAGTGCAGTGGCAACCCAAACACTAAACATCTGTATCCTGGATCCAATAGTGATCGATATGAAATAGCTTGGAGAGGCTATGGCAAAACTACTTGCAACGTGACAACAAAGGTGTTCTTGTGGCTCACAGTATAGCTTGAAGAGGCTAGTAAAGAACTACTTACTATGTGACAGTAGGAGTTCTACTTGTCACAAGTGAGAGCCTAAGAAGGCTATTGTAAAGACTATCCAGTCTTGCTTTTTCGGGTTGAGAAAGGTTAGTGAAACTCAGTGGTTGCTGAGTGGTGCTGGCCAAACTAGTATAAAACTCATGTGCAGTATCTTCTTATCTTTTATTTCTTTACTTTCATTGTTCAACTTCATAATATATATATATATATATATATATATATATATATATATATATATGTGTGTGTGTGTGTGTGTGTGTGTGTGTGTGTGTGTGTCTGTTTGTGTGTGTATTAAAATTTATTATTTCAGTTTGTTTTTACTATTAATCATTTAAGTCAGAAAGTCACATTCTGAATTTCTGCTACACTACAAGCTTCACGCTTGATAGTTTCAGTTTCAAAAAGATTTAGAAAAGAAAAGCACGATTCATCTGCCCTTCTAGTGCACTTTTATACCTATACATTGATGTTAAACATCATTTTATTAGAGACCATGTTCAAAAAGGAGATGTTGAGTTAATGTTTGTGAATATTGAGCACCAAGTGTTTGATATATTAAAAAAACTATTAGCTAAAGATTGCTTTTGCTACTTGAAAATGCTTTTGAACCTTAAAGTTTTTAAATCTGCATATGTATTCATGGCTTTGCATTGAAGCTCAAATGAAGACATCGGTTTGTAAGGCCAGAGAATTAGTTTGCAAGATCAAAAATTCAGTTTATAACCTTAGAAAGAAGATCAAATGGTTAGAAAGACAATTTTATGGTCACACATGGTTCAATATCTGATGATGGATTAGTTGTAAGGAAGTAGTGTAATTGTAAAAGTTCATAAAATGCCTTAGCTGAATTAGAAAGTGGAGTAAAGTTTAGAAAGTGATTCCAAGGTTCAGAAACCATTTATTCAGGAAAAGTAAAAAAGGCAGGTTAATTCCTACTCTTTATGAGTTTTTCTTTACCAATCGCCTCACCTTCAGAATTTATGTTCCATCACTTAAATAACTTCTCACTCCTCACACATTGTACCCTACACCTTCGTCTTCAACCTCCAACACCTAAAATCTCAACTGTTTCATATTCTTCTTTATGAATCTTCCTTCTCTGCAATCTTTATCATTCCTTCACAAACCTCAAGTCTTTTGTTCTATTCTCTCAAACCTTACCTTACCATGGCTGAAGGAAAGCAATTTGTTTGATCTGTTATAAAGAGGGGACCTTTTCACATCAATGATGATTTGGAGTTGCAAAATCATTATATGAACCTCTTTTCCATTAGAAAAATAGCCTTTGGTAAAACGTTAAGGAAAGAACTTCTTGATAAGGTATCTATCCTTAAATAAGTCTTCACCTTTCAAGGGTGGGAAGAATTCCTAGAAATTCATAACATAATTTTTGCAGGAATGGTAACGGCTTTTTACTCGCTACTGAAGGGCATCCTGAACTCATCCTTAAAGAAATTCATCAGAGATTGCACTATAGAAGTTAGTATAAATAAAAGAGTACACAAGAAGTGGGGTTGAATCATGTTTTGGAGCTTTCTTTCGGATCTAAAACATTTAACAAAAAGATACTATCAAGCTTAATGCTTGAAGTGCAATGGAATCATGGTTAGTTGTTTTAGAAAGTATATCTCTAAAGCATTTTAATAATAACATAGCTTTGATGACAATAATCCAGCAGTTATTAAATTAAAGCACACAACATTAAAGTTAAGAGATCAGGGTAGTAAGAAATGACACAAATATTTTTATACTTGTTCAGCCAAACCTATTTCTAAACTTGCCTACATCCAGTACTCAGCACATGTTAAGATTCTACTAGCAACTTTCTCAACTTGAAAAAAGTAAATGAGATAGTCTTTACATTAGCCTTCCCAAGCTCTCATCGTGAACAGTTCATGAATCGAGTAATCTTGAACTAACCTCTCCAAGCTGAACCGAGTAGTCTTGAACTACCCTCTCTAAGCTGAACCATGAATTGTAGAAAACTTCTACTGTCACGTTGCAAGTAGTTCTTCCCAGCCTCTCCAAGCTGAACCATGATGACTGCAATACCTCTATCATCATGTTATAAGTAATTCTCTCATAGCCTATCCAAGCTGAACCTTGATGAGCAGAATGCCTCTGTTATTGCATTGCAAGTTGTTTTACATTAGCCTCTCCAAGCTATTTCTCACTCTAATCACTAGTGGATCAAGGCTACAAAGGTTTTATGTTTGGGTTGCCACTCAAACTAACCTACACCCATGTTTCCTTACAAATATTCAATAAAATAGACCTGGGAAACATGAGCGACTTCTTTCTAACATCTCTTCCTAAGAAGAGTATACAAATCATTACAAAGCATAGAAAGAAGATTTTACACTTCAAGGAGACTGATTACATATTATGATGAATATCACAAGAAGTGTACAAAGATTTTTCAAAGTTTTTACTCTTATGTCTTCAACTCTCACCGGCATTTGAGCATAGCATCTCCATTTATACTGGTCCTTCTTCATGACCGTTGCCCTTGATCATATATCCAAGTAACACGTGTAGATCACCTGTTGTATCTTGGAATGTTATTCTAGAGAGGTAGGTTGACAGACTTGTCACATCGGTTGCAGAAGCCATTATATTGTAGAGGATTCTGATGTCCCTATTTCTTTTTAGTTTCTAATCATGGTTTCTGAACTCTTCCTTTTAGAAGCTAGGATGGTTGACTAATCAAGCAGAAGAGATGACATAACAGTTATGAAATTGGGTTTGACTCGAGATTTGAATTTTGAATTTCCCTCAATTTCCTGTAGCATTTTGTACTCCACAGTTAAGTAAGCTTTCTAACATTCGTAACCAATCCATTGATCATTCTTTGATCTTCTAGTCTTTAATCTTCGCTTTTTAATGCTGGTTGATTTGCGATTGTGATGATTGTTGATTGAGTAACACATTACTTTCAGAGTTGGCATGATTTCCTCATTCTTCAGTATACTTTCTAAAGTCCCATGTTACTTTTGAAGATCGTTTCCTTGGGTTTCTTGTTCTTGTATTGATCTGCTTCATTCCTTAATAATTGTAAGTGTTTTTTACATGGTATAATATTCACTTCATTTAAGCTTATTCTTTTCCCACGAGATAAACCATTTTTGCATATGCAAAGTGAAATTATTTTTGCTTAGGTCCGTGTAATGCACTTGGAATTTACCTGTTCAGGGTAGTCAAGAAACTCAAGGCAGCCATTAGTCATTCTTCAAAATATTTTCTTTAAATTGGCTTTTTTGTCATTCAAAACAATAAAAGCTCATATTTTTTGAAGGGTTTTGGAGCTTACAATTAGCTCTATAGGACTCCCTAAGGTTATCAATGCTCTGTATGAAGGGCTTGTCTACACTTCCTCACCCAACTAGGCTTGCTCCTTAGGGATAAATGAAAGAGATGTGTCCAAGTATCTTACTTACTTCATTATTAAAAAATCAAGGGAGATTACTACCTCTATGTTGAGTGCAAGTGCAAGAAAAGTTTTCACAGTGGTATAATTCCATTTCTTGCCTTGACTAAGAAGCATTTATGTGCTTGCAGAAATGGATTATATGCTCTTGTATTGCCTCTTATCCAAAAGGAAGATGAATTTACCAAGGCTCACCATGAACTATATGCTCAGCACAACCACCAAGCATAAAAAAAGAATAGTCGAAGTACCTTATGGAATGTTGTTGACAAGAATATTTTAGCATTTGCACTTTCCTCGTACTGAGAATGGCTTGAATATATGGAAGGTACCATATACACACCATCCTCATTTAGGACCTCAAAATCTAGTCCAATAAGACAAATTCCTAGAACAAAGGGAGAGCAATGTGGAAAATCCTCTAAGAATGATAAGAATGAAAAGACTACGGCAAAAGGAAAAAGGAAGCTAATCTTTATCGAGAGTGAGTCTCAGAACTCAGAGGAAAAGGAATATGATGAAATTTCTCTAAACAGATAGAGAAGCACTAAGCTAAAGTAAGAGAGACTTCAAAAACAAGAGCTTCGAATGACATCTCAAATCTTAGAAAGCTTAGAAAAATCTTCAGAATTTTGATGATACAATAAGAAGGGGATCATCCATAATCATAAAAAAAATGGGATATTGTGCACAAAGTCAAAGAATTACCAAAAGATGTTTCCCAAACTATTATACTTCTTATGTAGATTGCAAGGTATCGTACTGAAGGTTATGAGATAATTGACACCTTAGAGGAAGAAGAAGCAGCTGAAGCCAAGATCTCTCAAGCCTTTGAGCACATTATGGAAAAACCTATTGAGGAAGCTGATGAATGAGAACAACTCTAATTCTGATGGTACCTTAACCTCCTCTTTCTATTCGAGTAACTCCAATAGAAGAGGAAGATGAAAAGGCCTCGAAACCAACTATTCTTACACTGAAGATGTCCCCACAACTACTGCTTCTTCTGCCATCATCTCTGGATCTATTCCTATTTCTGCTTCTAAACCTGTTACCGCTTTTATTGGTCTCCCACCTATTCCCACACACACCATACCAATAGAGAATGCACCACTATCCTCTGCTCCACTTGCTAATGTTGATATTAGCTTATCAATGTCTCGGTATGCCATACCCAGACATACCCGAGCCTGCACCCAAGGCTACCCCATGTACACCCAAAACAATCCACCTTCCACACTAGCCACCATCTGAGCCTTCAACAATTCTTCCTAAAGTCTAGCTTTTACTGCACAATTAGAGGGATATAGCCTCACAGTTGGATAGAGTTGGAGCCTCCAATAAAGAGATTGGTGTACATCTCAGAAGACATGAAGAGCTGCTAATTCAACTACTTCAAGAACTTTAGAGAAGGGGTTGATGATAGTGCTTCCTGGGTTTCAACACGCCCTTTTTTGTTGATGACAAAAAGGGAAAGAAAAGAAGATGAAGAAAATCTTATGCTGAGAAATTCAGGGAGCAAATTGAGAGGGAGCTGAGCTCAAATTTTTTTTTGTTAAAATCAACATTAGTATTTCATTATATATATATACACATTGTTGTTTGAACACTTTTTAACTATTGCTCTAATATACTCAATGGTTATTTTTTTCGTTTTTATATGATTGGTCTATCTGTTTCAGTTTGTTATATTATGCTTTTCGGATGTATGTATCATAAGTCTTAGGTGCTTGCTCTGATACCTAGCACGCTCTAGTACTTAGCTACATCCAGCATATGTTATGATTTATTTATATGATTAAGCTCTGATACATATATTCTAGATGCCTTGATATATACATCTCTATTAATGCTCTGTTATGTATGCCAAGATACATGATCTTAAAGCTTTTTTCATGCACATGTATATGCTCTGACACAGAATAACGAAGTGTTTCTATCCATATATATACATCTCAAAGCTTAGATACACATACTCTGATATACATGTAACCTCTTTTTTTTTTTTTAGAGCATCGGAAACTTCTGTCTATGCAAAGCTTATATGCTGCATAGTGTTTTAAAATAAATTGGATAAAGAAATGCTGAGTATGGATTCAAAGTTTAGAAATAAATACCATGAGTGTTATCCTCTTTATTCAATTTCATATAGGTTCAGAGAGTTAAAATGATTAAAATCAAGTTGTATTTATTCAAAAAGCTTAAATGCTTTATCTTTCCAAAACTTGCTCTGGTATCTCTCAGAAAGGATTCTAATTGACTTTGGAAAGTTTCCTAGAAATAAAGCAGCTCTGATTTCAATTACTTAAGGTAGTGGAATGCCTTGATTTCATCAATTTCATACCTTAAGAATGAGACTTTTTGAAAATCTCATCAAATGTATTTTGAAAGAATATAGGTTTATCATGCTCTACATTTTTATCATATAAATTTCTTTTAAAATATCTTCAAAAGACTTTCTAAGAATTGGTTTGTCATCATAAAAAAGGGAGAGATTATTAGCTCCAAAACCCTTCAGAAAGTATAAGTGCTAAACGTTTTGAATGATAACATACCAATTTCATGAAAATATTTTGAAAACGGACTAACTGTTCACTTGAGTTTCTTGAAGCAACAAACATGTTTTTAAGGATAACATACTTATTCTTAAAACAAAAGCATTTTTCACAATGACATGTGCAAACATGATTAATCCTATTTAAAGAGATTTGGACTTAATGAAAGTGAAAAATGTATTGTGATATGAACATTTATATGCACAACGTATAAGAGAAAATCCTCAAGTACAGGAAACCAAGACTCAAATCTTTAGAAAGCAATACGTGACTTCAAAAAGTATAATTCAAGTAAAGATTTGAATCCAACTCTTAAGCGAAGTGTGATTATCATTTTTAGTCATCATGGTCGTAAACATATGATTCACAACAAGCTCTAATTGAAGTGTAGAAGATCAAAGAGAAGTCCAGAAACTAAGACGGCACTTCAAAAATCATTTTTCACCATAAACGGTGCACTTTATAGGAGTGGAAGGGAAATTTAAACTCAAATTTAAAGTGAAACCCAGTTAATGACTGACATGATATCTCTTCTGTCAACTTGGTCAACTCAACTATCCTAGCTTCTAGAAGGAAAAGTTCAAAAATCTCTACGTGATATCTTGTTCAGAAAGTAAAAGTTAGTTTCTGAAGGTGAACTCAAAAAATCTCTATTACACAACGGCTTTCGCAACTACTCTGACATGCTGAGCTACTCTTCTAGACTCCTTTTCCAAGACACAAAAAGAGGATCAACATGTGTCACTGCGAAAACAGATCAAGGGAAAAAGTCATAGATGAAGATCAAGTGTAAAAGGAGATGTTATGCTTACAACAAGAGAGACTTTGGCAAAAATATTATGCTGAAACGTTGAAGAAATTTCCTTTCATCCTCTTTAAAGTTATTACAGCTTATAATCAGTTTCAGCTTTGTAAAAATCTTCTTCCTACATTCTTATTAGATATCATAATTCTTCCTAGGAAGAATATATAGAAAGAAGTCATTCAAGTTTTCCAACTCTAATACTTTTTTTTATCCTACAAAAATTTGAATGTTTGTTAATTTGAGTAATCCAACCTTAACACAAATATTTGTAACTTGATATGGTAGTGATAACTGTGAGTTAGCTTGGAAAGGCTAAGTAAAGATTGCTTGAGTGTGATAGTAGAGTGAGATACTAGTCATAGAGATAGCTTAGAGTGGCTAATCAAAGACTATTTGGTTGTGATAGTAGAGTGAGCTACTAGTAATTGGATAAAGCTTGAGAATGCTATAGTAAAGACTATATAACTTTCTTGGGTTGAGAAAGGTTTTTAGTGGAACTCAATGGTGGTTGAGAACTGCATGTAGGTAGGTTGGCGAAACCAGTATAAAAATCCCTATGCAATATCTTCTTTTTCCTTGAATCTCTTTTATTTATTTCTTTATGCCTTTCATATTGTGTTTTCTAGGAAAAAAAACATTTATCAAATCATTTAATAGTTTAGAAAGTTACCTTATGAAGTATATTGATATTATTTTCATTGTACTTCAAGTTCATACTTGATAGTATCTATTTGAATTTTTCATAAATGAAAAATGAAAAAGAGTTGTACTTCAACCCCCTATTCTCATGCACTTTTCAACCTATACCTAGGACTTACTGATGTTGTTGGGAATGCTTCAAAAGCATGAAATACAAAGTTATACAGAACTAGGAGTAGGATTGGCAAAGTTTGGCACTCTGTCAATCGCTAAAGAGGTTCCATGTTGTAAGCTAAGGGATCTAGAGATGCCTTGACTACTATAGACCACTATAACAGTGTCCCCGATGCGTGAATGTGCTGAAATTACATAGTTTTGGTTAGTGATCCCCTACCCTTATAAATATCCCCTAACTCGGGTTCCTCCCCTTTTTTCTCGAAAACTCTAAGCTTCCAATACCCTTTCTGCCCTCTTCACTCTCTTGCCTACTCAAATCCTCTTCCTCCAAGCTTTAAGGTGAGTTTGGTTGATGATTAATGCTTACTTTCTCTTCTCCCTTCCATGTTCTTGAGTTTGGGCCATCATTATTCTCTATTGTTGTCAAGTAGAGGTTCTCCCCCAATGTTGTTAGAGTTAATTTAGAGTTCTTGGAGTCTAATCATTTGTTTATGTTGCTTTATAGTAGTTGTTAAGTGCCATTTCAAGCTTCCAAGGTCAAGTCAGTAGCAGCACACACTCGCGGATCTAAACAGTGAGTGGATTTGAAATCATAACCTTAGTTTCATCATTATGAGTAATTTTATGAATTATGGTTGTTAATATAAAAGTAGATATGAGAATAAGATTTTACACCTGATATTGAAATAGCAAAAACTACGATTTTGAATATAGCACGAAAATGGATTTTAGAAAACCATGGAACCATGATTGCTATGTTGCATGCCATGGAAACATATGATATGCTCATGAAGAGGACTTTCGAAGAAAATATGTATCTTAGCAAGTTGCTAATTTGACAAACATGTTTTATGAATTTATGACACCATTATGGTTTTCAAGATTTGAGATTTCAGATATTGATTTAGATATCCGGTTAAGATATATGTATATATTGCAGAAATAGGAAACAATAATATGACACAGCTTTATGAATAAATAGGTTATTATGATTTTAGGGTTACTATTGTAGGTAGAAAAATGTACGAAAAGAGGGGGGTTGAATCGCGCTTTGCCTTTTCTTTCTTTCCTCCTTTCTAAAAAACTTGAACAAAAACTATCAAGTATAAACTTGAACTATATCGGAAACAGCATTAGTATATGACAGAAAGTAACTTTTTATAACTCTGTCAAAGATATAAAAAACACGTAGAAGAGGTTTTTTCAGAAGACACAATGTAAACAGCACTAAAGAGTTAAGGAAGAAAAACATACTACAATGGAGTTTTTATATTGGTTCAGCGAACTTTCCTACAACCAGTTCTACTAAAACTTTTCTCAACCTGAGAAAGTTATATAGTCTTTATGTAACATCCTCCCAAGTACAATATCTTCCTTAAGTCATGATATTATACTTAAGAGTTGTTACTTATAAAGCAGCGAACCTTTCTTAAATATTTATAACAAGAATCGGTGGAATCGTGTGGTAATTAATTCGTGGTTCTATCAATATATACAATATATATATATATATATATATATATATATATGTATGTATGTATGTATGTATGTATGTATAATTTATGTAAACTAACCACAACAAATATAAATCTTCTCTTCTAAACTATTGCAAAGTTGATTCTTTTCATGCAACAGCCTCCTTGTCCTCTGGATCAAACCTGGAGATGACATGGGAACACAAACATATAGGAATGAGAATTTTAAAACTCTTAGTAGGGTATCACCAAAACGTATACTAAAATCCATGTCATCATTATCACCCCAGCCACTTTGGTTTATTAAGAAAATGTGAGCATGCAGTACATAGTGAAGATTCATCTTAAGGTTCTAAAATCATCCTTCTGAAGTAGGTCTCTTTTATTATTCAATCATATAATATATATATATCCTATTACTCAATATCATAGAAATTTATTCTCCACTTTATGTGTCCTTAGTACATTAGAGGGAATCTTATCATTACTTAACACATAAGATAAAGGCCTATTGAGAACAATTGCTACTTTGACTTATCTTGGCCCTCGATTAATCTTGTCATGTTTGGGCATTACGCATTGTTGTCCCCAGCGTGGCAACAATGAGTAATATACTGTTTTTCAAAACTGAGCTCATTCCTATACATGATACTTGGATTTACTTTCTTCAATTCTCATACAAACCTATTCCTAGCCAGGTTTACTTTTGTAACGCCCCGATTTCTCTGTCTAAGTCAAAATGACCAAAATGCCCCTAAGGTCATTTTCGGCCCGAAATTCGAGGAAAGTCGGCCCAGTAATCCTTGGAGGGCTAACTCAATGTTTGAAGGGGATTAGATGGTGTGTAAATCGTTTCGGGAGTGAAAAGCTTATTTTTTTAGGTTTCGGGACAAAATGACCAAAATACCCCTGTTGTGTTTTATGCTGTAATGCCCCGATTTTCTGTTAGAGTGAAAATGACCAAAATGCCCATGAGGTCATTTTTAGCCCGGAATTCAAGGAAAGCAGAACCAGCAGTACTCGAAGAGCAAACTTAATGTTGGAAGGGGATTAGTTGGCTTGTGTACCTTCCCGGGATCAAAAATCTCATTTTTCAAGTTTTCGGGTCAAAATGACCAAAATACCCCTGTGGTGTTTTACCCGTTTCCAAGTGCCGAATGAACCTGAAACTTCTCTAGATGGTTTTAAAAGGTGTTTTTATGTATTCTGTAACTTTAGTTTTGGCCCCGGAGGTCCCGGGCAAAATTAGTGCAAAATTATGATTTTACCCCTAACTTCATGTTTTCAAGCTTCATCGTGTGATTAAGCAAACCTAAGCAATATTAGGCTCTAATCAAAGATTAATTAATTTTCATAATTAATCTTTAGTCAAAATAATTTATTAAAGTTGATTAGAACCTAAGAATGCTTAATTACAACTTGAAATCTTTTTTTAAATTCAAGATTCCTAGTCATGGAATCTTGAATAGTGTTTTCTTTTTCCAATTCCTTAAATCATGGAAATTTGTCTACCTTGTTTACTCATAAAATGAATTTTAAACTCTTTAAATGTGTATGAGCACTCCTTAACCTTGTCATAAAACTCTTAAACCTCATTCTTAGTTACCTAAACTTATGCTTAATGATTTCTAACATTGTACCTAAGCTAGCCTACACTTAAACCTATCATTAACACACAATTACATAGAAGATTTTTCCTCCCTCCTTGCTGCCTATTCTAGCCGAAGCCATCCTCCCCCATTTTCCATCACATGTGCAAAATTTTGAGACTCCAAGGCCATGTTTCCACCTCACCATAAACCATACTTTGTCATACAAACACCATGCTTTCATCCATGCTTCATATGACTACTTCTAGAAGACTTTTTCTCTCATTTTGTGTGGCTCAAATTCAGCCAGCCCTCCTTGCTTCTAGAAGAGATATTTCATTTCAAATTTAAAAGAAATTTCACTCCAAATTACCATACTTGAAGCCATGCTTTGTATCATAACCTCCATACTTCAAACTATGCTTGAATGACAAGTTGTAAGAGATATTTTCTCTTTTTTTCCTTCCTAATTGCTACGGCCTCTCCCTCCTCCCTTTGGACTCTCATTTGTTTTCATTTTCTATAAATACCTTGCTTACTTGAGCTTGCAAACACTTTAGATTATTTGCTAAGTTTCAGGTTTTCTAAGCTTTTCTTGAGTTCTTCCTTTTTCTCTGAAGTTTCAAGAGAGTTTCCTTTTCTCTTCATCTTCATCCTCTTCATCTCTTCATCCCATCATCATCTCATAATCTCTAAACACCACCCCACAACCTTGAACCACCATTAAACCTCTCAAACACTTGACCTCAAACACAACCTCACTCAAAACACATCTCCTTTCTCTTTTTCTCTTGAAGGCCGAATCATCATCCACCCTCAAGGAGGAGTTGTTCATCTCATTTCCTTTCTAAAGTTCAAGCTTTTTATCTCCACTCTAGGTAAGAGTGTTTTTCTAAACTTGTTTTTCTTGAAAATGAGTTTTTCTCTAGCTTTCTCTTGGGTTTCTTTTTGAAACTTTTCTTTGCTTTTCTTCCTCATAGTTTCGGCCATGAGGCCTTGTTGGATACATGATAGCTCAATGATGAGAGCTCCTAGATGATGACCATGTGTTCATCTCAAAGGAACCTCTAGAGCTTGAGTTTTTACTGTCTTTAAGTTTCATCTTTATTTTCTAGTTCAAAATGATTTTAGCTCAAGACTACCTTCACTTTCCTTACTATTGATTTCGGTTTCCTTATTTCCTTTGCCTTGAGGTTTTGGTTTTGGCTTCCTTTTCTTTGAGGTTTTATGTTCTTTTGAAAGTTTGTTTCTTTTGAGCTTGATGATGATGTTCAAGAACCTCATAGTTCCTTTGAGAACTTGGTTCAAGAACTCTAAAGCTCTCTTTGTGATGAGATGAGTGTTAGGTTGTTTGATCTCTAAAGTCTTGCAAGAGCTCTAGACAACATTAAAATGAACCTTGCATTCATATTTATGTTTATGCCTTGCACATCATATTTACTTTCCTTGCTATCACTAAGTATCAAGATAATGAATGAACTTGCATTACCATATTTATATTTCAAGCTTTGCATTATCATGTTTATATTTCAAGTCTTCACTTAACATATCAAAGATAATAATAAGTTGCATCTCATGTTTATTTTATGCTCTCACTTTATTTTCTAATGAAAGCTAAAACAAGTGCATGAGCATGTTTATTTTTATGTCATCACTTAAGAGAACCTAGAGCTCAAAGACTTACCTATATGTCTCAAACAAAGGCTTGAAAAATATGTGAAAAATATGTGTTCTTAAGTTTGTGATTTTCGGCCTTTGGAAGTTTTATTTGTTATAAGTATTGAAATCCATGTTTCATAATTTTTGTAACGCCCCGATTTTCTGTTAGAGTGAAAATGACCAAAATGCCCCTGAGGTCATTTTCGGCTCGGAATTCGAGGAAAGCCGATTCAGCAGTACTCAAAGGGCAAACTCAATGTTGGAAGGGGATTAGTTGACTTGTGTACCTTCCCGGGATCGAAAATCTCATTTTTCGAGTTTTCGGGTCAAAATGACCAAAATACCCCTGTGGTGTTTTACCCGTTTGCAAGTGCTGGATGAACCCGAAACTTCTCTAGATGGTTTTAAAAGGCATTTTTTATGTATTTTGTGACTTTAGTTTTGGTCCCGAAGGTCCCGGGAAAAATTAGTGCAAAATTACGATTTTGCCCATAGCTTCGTGTTTTCAAACTTAATCGCGTGATTAAGCAAACCTAAGTATTAGGCTCTAATCGAAGATTAATTAATTTCCATAATTAATCTTGAGTCAAAATAATTTGTTAAAGTTGATTAGAACCTAAGAATGCTTAATTACAACTTGAAATCTTATTTTAAATTCAAGATTCCTAGTCATGGAATTTTGAATAGTGTTTTCTCTTTCCAATTCCTTAAATCATGGACATTTTCTACCTTGTTTACTCATAAAATGAATTTTAAACTCTCTAAATGTGTATGAGCACTCCTTAACCTTGTCATAAAACTCCTAAACCTCATTCTTAGCTACCTAAACTTATGCTTAATAACTCCTAACCTTGTACCTAAACTAATACACACTTAAACCTATCATTAACACCCAATTACATGAGAGATTTTTCGTCCTCTCTCTTGCTGCCCAATCTGGCCGAAGCATGCCCTCCCCCATATTTATCACATGCTCAAATTTTTGACACTCCAAAGCCGTACCTCAAGTCATACTCACCATACTTTGTCATACTTTCCACCATGCTTGATTTTTCTAGTGAATGATTAAATAAATTAAGCTATTTTCCTCATTTATTTGTGGCCCAAAACCAGCCAGCCATGCCTAGCTTGTAGAAGAATTATTTCATTCAAATTTGAAAGGAAAATTCACTCAAATCACCTTACTTGAAGCCATGCTTTGTATCATAACCTCCATACTTCAAACCATGCTTGAATGACACATTGTAAGAGATATTTTTCTCTTCCTTTCCCTCCCTTTTTGCTACGGCCAAGGCCTCCTTGAGTGAGCCTAAATTGTTTTGTTTTTCTATAAATAGGTGCATTAGAAGAACTTGCAAACACTTTAGCTCATTTGCAAACTTTTAGTTTTCTAAGCTTTCTTGAGTTTCCTTTCTTTTTTTCTTAAGTTTCAAGAGAGTTCTTCTTTTCTCTTCATCTTCATCCTCTTCATCCTCGCATCACATAATCATCTCATAACCTCTAAACACCACCTCACAACCTTGAACCACCATCAAACCTCTCAAACACTTGACCTCAAACACAACGTCATCCAAAACACATCTCCAACCTCTTTATTCCCCCCTTGGCCAAATCATCATCAACCCTCAAGGAGGAGTCATTCATCTCATTTCCTTTTCAAAGATCAAACTTTTATCTTCACTCTAGGTAGGAGTGTTTTTCTAAACTTGTTTTTCTTGCAAATGAGTTTTTCTCTAGCTTTCTTTTTGGTTTCTTTTTGAAACTTTTCTTTGCTTTTCTTCCTCATAGTTTTGGCCAAGAGGCCTTGTTAGATACATGATAGCTCAATGATGAGAGCTCCTAGATGATGACCATGTGTTCATCTCAAAGGAACTTCTAGAGCTTGAGTTTTTACTTTCTTTAAGTTTCATCTTTATTTTCTAGTTCAAAATGATTTTAGCTCAAGACTACCTTCACTTTCCTTACTATTGATTTCGGTTTCCTTATTTCCTTTGCCTTGAGGTTTTGATTTTGGTTTCCTTTTCTTTGAGGTTTTATGTTCTTTTGAAAGTTTGTTTCTTTTGAGCTTGATGATGATGTTCAAGAACCTCATAGTTCCTTTGAGAACTTGGTTCAAGAACTCTAAAGCTCTCTTTGTGATGAGATGAGTGTTTGGTTGTTTGATATCTAAAGTCTTGCAAGAGCTCTAGACAACATTAAAATGAACCTTGCATTCATATTTATGTTTATGCCTTGCACATCATATTTACTTTCCTTGCTATCACTAAGTATCAAGATAATGAATGAACTTGCATTACCATATTTATATTTCAAGCTTTGCATTATCATGTTTATATTTCAAGTCCTCACTTAACATATCAAAGATAATAATAAGTTGCATCTCATGTTTATTTTATGCTCTCACTTTATTTTCTAATGAAAGCTAAAACAAGTGCATGAGCATGTTTATTTTTATGTCATCACTTAAGAGAACCTAGAGCTCAAAGACTTGCCTGTAACACCCTAAATCTTAACCTAATACTACTAGTATGTATTTAGGTTAATCCTTAGAATATTACCTCTTGGTTTCATCTTTTACTTTGAAAATACTTAGCGGAAATATGGGTAAAATTTTTCTTTTTTGAATTAAACCAAAGTGAGAGCCACACATAATTCTTTGAACGGGAATTCATATAAGTCATATGAGTAAATCATAATAAAACACATAAATAACATGGATACATCAACTGATCATATATATATAGATAATGTGCCTACCAAAAGGCAGGACTATTCGATACACAGAAGAACGAAATACAACTGAAAACCAAATACAAGGAAATCATAAAAGCAAGTACAAGGAAACCATGAAAGCAACACCGATACCCGTGTGCACCTAGAGTAGACAACCTCATATACAAAAGAAGGTTTGTCCTCAACTATGTGGCGTGTGTGCACTAGCTATTACCCATCCTATGCATCTACTCCTGCTGGTCCGAGTACTGAGGGGTGGAATTGATCCACTGGCAGATCTCGGCTGGAGTGGTCGTGCGGATCATCGGAGCATGTCCACCACGGCGAGGGCGCATGGATGGCCTACGAGCCAACCTCGGCTGAACTACCGTCTCCTCACTCCCAGCTCTCATCAGTGGGAGAGTGGGGCTGGAGCTCCAACTGTACATGTGCGAGGGCGGGTCCTCTGATGGATCCGTCTCCGAATACTGAGTCCGGGGAACATACTCCGGGTAGCCATGTACGGCTGATGCCTCGGGCTGCATGCGGAGGATCTGCTTGTCGCGTGGTCTAGCTCGCTCGAAAATCGTGTTATGATGGTAGGGGGCAGTCAGGGTGAAGTGGTAGCTCTGTACTGGGTGCGCGAAGGGTCGTCCCATAAACATAAATACTTTGATAGTGCAGCGACCCTCAAAATGGTATGACCCGAGTGCTGGGTCATGGTGTAGCTCCCATGTCGGGGTGTCGATGAAGAGTACGAAAGTCGCCATCTGAAATGTGACGGAAGAAAAGAAAGAGGGAATGAGAATCTTCTAAAAGAATTCTCAGTAGGGTAATCCCTACCTAAGTGACATCATCACATCCTCAGGAACCTTGGGTTTTATTTCTAAAAAAGTGTGCATGCATGTAAACTTCATTTAAGTTAGTTTTCTAAAGTATTAATTATCCAAGGTCCGTCATATTTTACAATGCATCTTTATGACTAAGCAGGGAATACACTAATGACATGAATGCATCATGAAAGTAAACCAATCAATGAAATAACTAAGAAACATTATAACATTGGCATAAGGTGACAGGTATAACTTTTCTTGGTTTTTCATAGCACATGTGACATTTTAAACTCTAACTTTTATCTCATGGGGCCACCCTAAAACAACTTTAGGTTATGAGCTCATACCTTAACTAGTCGTCACTAGTTCTTACTTATCCTATGATAAGCGTAACACACATAATCCCGACTTAAAGTACGGGCTAGGGGCCAATTAAGGATCACCTCTTTAGGGTCATTTCCTCTTTGAAATGCTCTACTGGCAACTAGTGCACAGTAGCATTGTCCGCTTTGGCAAGCTCTGTGTCAATACCCTCACTGATTTGTTTTCTTGGGGGTGCTCGGCTAAACCGGTGTCACCCAAGAAGGCGTCTCAGTGTTGTGTCACATTTAAGTTCTCATGATTTTCAAGTTCTTTATTAAATACCCAAAACCCCTATCTAGAGAAAAATCTCTAGAATGTGCCGACCAACTTTAAGGTTGACAAGGGTAGGCTTAGGCTTTTAGAAATCCTTAGATTAATTTTCTTAAGTTGAAAAACCATGTGAGCTAAGTATAGTATAGATGAAGTTAAAGAAAAAGAAAAACTCAAGCTCTAGAGGTTCCTTTGAGATGAACACATAATCATCCTCTAGGAGTCCTCATCATTGAACTATCATATGCTCATCAAGGCCTCATGGCGGAAATCACAAGGAAGGAAAAACAAGAAAGTTTCAAAAGAAAAATCCAAGAGAAAGCTAGAAAGAACTCATTTTCAAGAAAACAAAGTTTAGAAAACACCCCTACCTAGAGTGAAGATGAAAACTTGAACTCTTTGAAAAGGAAAGCAAGATGATGAGCTCCTCCAAGAGGCAAGATAGCATCAGCCAAGAGAGGATGAGAAGGTTGGAGTTGTGTTTCAAGTGAGGTTGTGTTTGAGGTGTGGTGTTTGAGAGGTTTGATGGTTGTTCAAGGCTTTGGGGTGGTGTGTTTCAAGGTTAAGAGATGATGAAGAGATGAAGAAGATGAAGATGGAAAGAAAGGAAGAACTCTCTTGAAACTTGATAGAAAAAGAAAAGAACTAGCCAGACAACTCTAGAATTCTAAACTTAGCAAATGCTTCAAAGTGCAACTAAGCTATCACAAGCATCCTATTTATAGAAGAACAAAACAATGAGGCTCACCAAGGGGAGCCTTTGGCCGTAGCATTGAGGGGGAAAAGGGAGAGAAAAATATCTCTTACACAAGGTCATTCAAACATGGTTTGAAGTATGAAAGCTATGCTATAAAGTATGGCTTGATGTGACTTAATTTCCTATTAATTTTTGATGAAATTAGGCTTCTAGAACCTTGACATGGCTGGAACTTTTCCAGCCACAAATAAATGGAAAAGATGGGTTGTTTTAATTATTTATTCATGTGGAAATTCAAGCTTGATTGAAAGTTATGACAAGGTATAATGTATGTGACTTGAGGTATGGCCTTGGAATGTTGAAAAATTGAACATGTGATGCATATGGGGAGGGAGGGGCTTCGGCCAGACCTGGTAGCATGGGGGAAGTGAGGTTTTGATCATCTAATTGGGTGTTAATGGTAGGTTTAGATGTGTATTAGCTTAGGTACAAGGTTAGGAATAATTAAGCTTAAGTTTAGGTAACTAAGAAGGTGTTTAAAGGATTTTATGACAAGATTAGGAGTGCTCATACATCATTAGAGAATTTTAAACTCATTTATGAATAAACAATGTGTAACACAATTCCATGATTTAAGGAATTGGAAAGAGAAAATACTATTCAAGATTCCATGAATAGAAATCTTGAAATTAAAATATGATTTTAAGTTGTAATTAAGCACTTTTAGGTTCTAATCAACTTAAATAAATTATTTTGACTCAAGATTAATTAAGGAAATTAAAATATGATTAGAGCCTAATATTGCTTAAGTTTGCTTAATCACGTGATTAAGCGTAAAAACACGAAACTAGGGGCAAAACCGTAATTTCGCACTAATTTTGCCCGGGACCAAAACTAAAGTCATAGTCTACATAAAAATTCCTTTTAAAATCATCTGGAGAAGTTTCGGGTTCATCCGGCACTTTCAAACGGATAAAACACCGCAAGGGCGTTTTGGTCATTTTGACCCGAAAACTCGAAAAACGAGATTTTAAAATCCCGGGAAGGTACACAAGTCATCTAATCCCTTTCCAACATTGAGTTTACCCTTTGAGTACTGCCGAACCGGCTTTCCTCGAATTCCGGGCTGAAAATGACCTTAGGGGCATTTTGGTCATTTTCACTCTAATAGAAAATCGGGGCGTTACACATAGTAGCATTGTCCACTTTGGCAAGCTCTATGTCAATACCCTCAAGGATTTGTTTTCTTGGGGGTGCTCGGCTAAACCGTGTCACCCAAGAAGGCGTCTCAGTGTTGTGTCACATTTAAGTTCTCATGATTTTCAAAAAGATCTTTTTCTAGGTTCCTCAAATTTGATGGAAATTTGGTAGCTGGACGACTGTAGACCGAATTTCCTCAAATTTGCGTATGCCATGAAAACATATAGATCATACAAACATATCTTATGAGGTATATCATCATATACAACTTCTTCATATCACATATCAATCTTATCATAGATAAAGCTCATGCATCATATATCATATTTACATAAATTAAGCATCATAAAACTCAAGGGTTTTTAATATCTTATGCATTGACCCTCAAGGTCCTTAACTCACGTTCTAAGTTATTAATCATCAAAACCTAATCTCTTGGGTACCTATGAGGTTATAACTAAGTATTTCTCGCCTCACACTATGATCAAAAACATCTCTAAACCTCAAGGATGCAGAATTTATAATCCTAACTTTATGGGTACCTAGGAGTCACAATAGTGACCCTTTCTAAGTTTAGTTTGCTCCTAAGGCATCAAGATCAAGTCCTAAACCAATTATGAGTCATTCCTACACATTTAAACTAATTTAAAACCATGATTATCAAATCTAAACCTTGCTAGACAAAATCTAGAAAATTCAATAATTAAGGGATCTAGAACTCTCAAATTAATTCTTTTCTAGTCTCTAACTTATCTTATCTTTCACATATGAGTCTTAACTTTATTTTTACTCAAACATAAGCATATTATCATCAATAAAATAGCACATACAGTGGCAAAATAATGGCAAGGCAGAACCGAAACAAACACTCTCCATAAAGGCATAAAACACAATTTCTAAAGCACATAAAATACTAGTTTCTCTTGGAACCTTTTTAAAACTTTCAAAACTCATTTATAAACATTTTTAACATCTAAAATCATAAGAATATTTAAGAGGGAAGTGACCAATTCAGCTTTGTCTCAAGAGGTCCTAAATTCATAAAACTTAGTTCTACGTATTCCTTGTACTCATAAAAGCTTAGAAAAAGTATGAAACATAGTTTTCAATATTTAGAAACGTCAAAACCTCTTAGGGCCGAAATATGAACCATAGGAAATAAATATTTTTAAACCTTTGTTTGAGACAACCATGGGCAAGTCTTTGAGCTCTAGGTTCATTAAAGTGATGGCATAAAGATAAACATGCTTATGCACTTGTTTTAGCTTTTATTAGAAAGTAAAGTGAGAGCATAAAATAAATATGAGATGCATCATATTATTATCTTTTATATTTAGGTGAGAACTTGAAATGTAAACATGATAATGCATAGCTTGAAATATAAACATGATAATGCAAGTTCCTTTATTATCTTGGTACTTAATGATAGCAAGGAAAATAGACATGATGTGCAAGGCATAAAAGTAAACATGATGCAAGGTTTATTTTATGGTTAGCTAGAGCTCATTCAAGACTTTAACAAGATAGCAACCCAACACATATCTCATTACAAAGAGAGCTTTAGAGTTCTTGAACCAAGTTCTCAAAGGAACTATGAGGTTCTTGAACAACATCATCAAGCTCAAGTAAACAACTTCCAAAACAAAACCAAACAAAATCTCAAGGATCAAAATACCAAACCGAAAACCTTACAAAAGAAAAAGAAAGTGAAACTAAGTTAAGTTCTTTATTAAATACCCTAAACCATTATCTAGAGAAAGATCTCTAGAATGTGCCGGCCAACTTTAAGGTTGACAAGGGTAGGCTTGGGCTTTTAGAAATCCTTAGATTAATTTTCTTAAGTTGAAAAACCATGTGAGCTAGATATCATATAGATGAAGTTATAAGAAAAGGAAAACTCAAGCTTTGGAGGTTTCTTTGAGATGAACACAAGGTCATCATCTAGAAACTCTCATCATCAAGCTATCATACTCAATCAAGGCCAAGAGGCCGAAATGAAAAAGAAAAGGAAAACAAGGAAAGTTCAAAAAGAATCCAAGAGGAAACTAGAGAAAAACACATTCTTGAGCAAAACAAGTTTGAAAAGCAAATCCATACCTAAAGTGAAGACACAAAGCTTGAACTTTTGAAAAGAAAAACAAGATGACGAGCTTCTCCTTGGGGCTTGATGGTTTCGGCCAAGAGGAAACAAGAAAGTTGGAGTTGTGTTTCAAGTGAGGTTGTGTTTGAGGTGTGATGTTTGAGAGGTTTGATGATGGTTCAAGGCTATGGGGTGGTGTTTCAAGGTTGAGAGATGATGAAGAGATGAAGAAGATGAAGATGGAAAGAAAGGAAGAACTCTCTTGAAACTTGAGAGAAAAAGAAAAGAACTAGCAAGACAACTCTAGAATTCTAAACTTAGCAAATGCTTCAAAGTGCAACTAAGCTATCACAAGCATCCTATTTATAGAAAAACAAAACAATGAGGCTCACCAAGGGGGGGGAGTGGCCGTGGCTTTTGAGGGGAAAAAGGGAGAGAAAAATATCTCTTACACAAGGTCATTCAAGCATGGTTTGCAGTATGGAAGCTATGCTACAAAGTATGGCTTGATGTGAGTTAATTTCCTATCAATTTTTGATGAAATTAGGCTTCTAGAACCTTGACATGGCTGAACTTTTCCAGCCACAAATAAATGGGAAAAATGGGTTGTTTTAATTGTTTATTCATGTGAAAATTCAAGCTTGATTGAAAGTTATGACAAGGTATAGTGTATGTGACTTGAGGTATGGCCTTGGAGTGTTGAAAAATTGAACATGTGATGCATATGGTGGGCATGGAGCTTGCCAAACTAGACAGCATGGAGGGAGAGAGGTTTTGATCATCAAATTGTGTGTTAATGATAGGTTTAAGTGTGTATTAGCTTAGGTACAAGGTTAGGAATAATTAAGCTTAAGTTTAGGTGACAAAGAATGTGATTTAAGGATTTTATGACAAGATTAGGAGTGCTCATACATCATTAGAGAATTAAAAACTTATTTATGAATAAACAATGTGTAACACAATTCCATGATTTAAGGAATTGGAAAGAGAAAACACAAATCAAGATTCTATGACTAGGAGTCTTGAAATTAAAATATGATTTTAAGTTGTAATTAAGCACTTTTAGATTCTAATCAACTTTAATAAATTATTTTGACTCGAGATTAATTAAGGAAATTAATTAACCTTTGATTAGAGCCTAATATTGCTTAGATTTGCTAAATCACGCGATTAAGCGTAAAAACACGAAACTAGGGGTAAAACCGTAATTTTGCACTAATTTCGCCCGGGACCTCCGGGACCAAAACTAAAGTCATAGTCTACATAAAACCGCCTTTTAAAATCATCTGGAGAAGTTTGGGGTTTATCCGGCACTTGCAAACAGGTAAAACACCACAGGGGCGTTTTGGTCATTTTGACCCGAAAACTCAAAAAATGAGATTTTCGATCTCGGGAAGGTACACAAGTCATCTAATCCCCTTCCAACATTGAGTTTGCCCTTCGAGTACTGCCGAACCGGCTTTCCTCGAATTCCGGGCTAAAAATGACCTCAGGGGCATTTTGGTCATTTTCACTCTAACAGAAAAATCGAGGCGTTACATTGCCCATATGTCTCAAGCAAAGGCTTGAAAAATATGTTTTCTTCAGTTTGTGATTTTCGGCCTTTGGAAGTTTTATTTGTTACAAGTACTGAAATCCATGTTTCATAATTTTTCTAAACTTATGTGAGTTCAAGAAATATCTAGAACAAAGTTTTATGAATTTAGGACCTTTTGAGATAAATTTAATTTAGCTACTGCCCTTGAGATTATTTTGAGTATTTTAAATGATAAAAATGTGTATAAATGAGTTTTGATAGTTTTAAAAATGTTCCAAGAGAAACTAGTGTTTTATGTGCTTTAGAAACCAAGTTTTATGCCTTTGTATGGAGATGTATTTTCGGTTCTTCCTTGCCATGTTATGCTCACTATTTATGCTGTTTGGATGATGATAAAATGAGTATGTTTGTGTATAATTGATGCTAAAATTCATATGTGAAAGATTAGGGAAGTTAGTAACTAGAAAATAATTAATTTGAGAGTTCTAGATCCCTTGGTAATCAATATTTCTGGATTCTATCCAGCATGGTTTAGAAATGGTAATCATGGATTTAAATTAGTCTAAATATGTAGAAATGACTCATAATTGGTTTAGGACTTGATCTTGATCCCTTAGGAGCAAATCGGACTTAGAGAGGGTCATTGTTGTGACTCCTAAGTACCCGTAAAGTTAGAATTTTAGATTTTGTATTCTTGAGGTTTAGAGGTGGTTGTGATCATAGTGTTGAGTGAGGAATACTTAGATATGAGCCTATAGGTACCCGAGAGATTAAGTTGTGATGATTTATAACTTAGATTGTGAGTTAAAGACCATAAGGGTCAATGCATAAGACATTAAGAAATTGCTAATGCTATGATGTTTATATGGTGCAATAACATGTTGAGATGTTTATGATACATGAGGAAATGATTGTTTAAGATATGAAGTTTATCATAGCATGAGTTTTAAATGAGGAATATGTTGTGTGAATAGCTTGTGGCATAAGCTTCGGTTTGAAGGAAAGTCGGCTTAACAGCTATTATGCTGCTGAGTTTCCGTCAAACCTAAAAGGGTTGAAGAAATGTTTTAAAGTACCACATGAGTTGAAAACCCTGGGTGACACCGGTTCAGCCGAGCACCCCCAGGAGATTTTTATGTGACAAATCACTGAGACGCGCTTTCCTAGGTGACACCAGTTCGGCCGAGCACCCCTAGGGGAGACAGATCCGTGAGGGTATGAGTAGATGCAACCTACTAAAGTGGACAAATTGCTGTAGCTTGAAGCCTGCAAAGCATTTCAAAGAGGGTATATCCTAAGAAAGGTGATCCCTAGTCCCCTACCCGTACTTGCATAGTCGGGATTATTTTATTTTGTTTCGCTTATTCCGATAATAAGCAAGAGCTAGTGATGACTAACTGAGGTATGAGCTCATAGCCTAGTTATTTTAGGGTGGCCTTATTATGCTGAAGTACCATGATTAATGTCACGTAGTTGAGGAAAGATCCACTTGAAAGTTATATGCCCTTTATGCCACTTGTGTGCTTCCTTGAAGTTGTGATTCATTGAGTTACTTGATTGAGGCATTGCCATGCATTCATGTTTTAATATGTTGCATTCATAACATTAAGATGCATGCTAAAAGGAATGGACCTTGGATAAATGGTTTTATAAACCCTAATAATGAACCGTTTATGTATGCACACCTTTTATAATTAAACCCAAGGTTCCTGAGGATGTGAACGATGTAACCCTAGGATAGGAGACTCCTACTGAGATTCTTTAGTAAGAATTCTCACTCCTTTTTTTTCATTCTCTTTCTTCCGTCACATCTTCAGAGAGCGATGGCGACGTTCGTAGTTTTTGTCGACACACCAACTTGGGAAGTTCACTGTGATCCGGATCACGGATCATACCATTTTGAGGGGCAGTGCACCGTGTGAGTCTTCATGTTCATCGGACGCCCCTTTGCACACCCTGCATGCAGCTACCAAGCTCCCCGATGTCACCTCAGGACGAGCTCTGCTCCCACACCTTAGTTCGTGCGAGGCGAGAGCGAGGAGACTGTTACACAGCCGAGACTGGCTATGCGAGCCGAGAGGTGCCCCTATCGAGGAGCTCACGCTCAGTCTTCACGTATGCCCACTCCTGCCGCTCTGCGTCCATGGATCAGTTACACTCCACCTTTCCCTAGGTTCTAGTAGCAGACATCTTAGGGGAGGGTTAGTGCACACACTCTCACATAGATAGTGTAACACCCTAATTTTTAACCTAACTTTCTAGAACATATTAGGTTAGACATTAGGCTATTACTTCATAGTCTCGTCCTTTCATTAAAGTACTTAGCGGAAATTACGGGTAAATTTTTCTTTTTTGAAAACATAAAACAAAGTGAGAGCCACGAACTTAACTAGTCGAACGATAGAAACATAAAGCACGCGTGACAATCATGAACAACCATGTAAAATAAAACATTCATCAGAAGAACATAGATCATGAAGACAACAGAAACATTTCATTAATAATGAAGTAGTTAAAATACATAACTAGTCATACCCTTATAGAAACGGGCAGAGCTTGAAATACAACGGAAAAGGAAATACAACAGATAGCAAAGTACATGGTTCAACATGAAGATAGAAAACCCAAACGCTACCCTCCTACTAGGCAATGAGTACAGACTACACACCCCTCCCAAAAGGTACGACCGAAGGGGAAGATCGTCATAAAAGCTCGAGTACTCGCAAGGCTCTCCATCAGGAACTAGTGACGTCGGGGATCCTCGGGTGATGGAGGCAGGTAACCAGGGAAACGCTCTATCTCCTCTTGTGTGGGCCAATGCAACGTGAAAGGCACACGAGGTGGCTGAACGTGAGCTCCTTGATGCGGACGCATCTCGGCTCTCCTGGCCAAGCGCGGCTGCACCACAGTCTCCTCACTCCCCATACATCGGGATCGGGGAAAAAAGGCTGAACCCTCCGAAGGAACATGCGTCGGCCAATCCTCGGATGGGTCAATCTCGGATCTCCTCGAATGAGGTACGTACTCCGGGAAATCTCGGACGGCGGAGGCAGAGGTATGGACACGTCGCAACTGCTCTTCACGCGGATGGGTGCGCTCGAAGATCATGTCGTCACTACAGAAGGGTGCAGTAGGAGTGAACTGGTAGCTCGAAACTGGATAAGCAAAAGGTCGTCCCATGTACACAAAAACACGAACGGCACATCGACCCTCAAAGTGATATGAACGGTGGTCTGGGTCGAAGTGTATCTCCCATACTGGCGTATCAACGAAGACCACGAATGTCGCCATCGCTCTCTGAAGATGTGACGGAAGAAAGAAGAGAGAGGAGTGAGAAATCTTGCTAAAGAAATCTCAGTAGGAGTCTCCTACCCTAGGATTACATCATACACATCCTCAGGAACCTTGGGTTTAATTATAAAATAGTGATCATGCATATAAGGTTCAATTTAGGGTTTCTCAAATTAATTATCCAAGGTCCATTCCTTTTAGTATGCATCTTGATGTTATGAATGCAACATCTTATATCATGGATGCATGGCAATACTTGAGCATATAAGACAACACATCAAAGCACATAAACATAATCCATGTGGCATAAGGGCATATAACTTCCAAGTGAATCATTCCTCAACTTCGTGACATCAATCATGGTACTCTAGCATATAACCCACCCTAAAAATAATAACTAGGTTATGAGCTCATACCTCAGCTAGTCGTCACTAGCTCTTGCTTATTATCTTGAATAAGCGAAACATAAATAATAATCCCGACTCGCAAGTACGGGTAGGGGGCAGGGATCACCTCTCTTTAGGATATACCCTCTTTGAAATGCTTTGCTAGCCACGCATGGCCTCGCAATTTGTCCGCTTTAGTAGGCTGCATCTACTCATACCCTCACGGATTTGTCTCCTCCCGGGGGTACTCGGCCGAACCGGCACCTCCTCGGGGGAAGCGCCTCTCAGTGCTTTGTCACATAAAAATCTCCTGGGGGTGCTCGGCCGAACAGGTGTCACCCAGGGTTTTCAACTCATATGGTACTCATAAACATTTCTTTCAACCCCTTAAGGTTTAACGGAAATTTGGCAGCGTAACAGCTGTTAAACCGAATTTCCTTCAAACTGCCACAAGCTAATTTACACAACATGTTCTCATGAAAACTCATGCTATGATAAACTTTAACATTTTCATCAATCATTTTCTCATGCATCAAGCACATCTCATCACATCATTGCATCATACAACACATCATAGCATTAACAACTTTTTAGTGTCTTATGCATTGACCCTTACGGTCCTCAACTCACATTCTAAGTAATAAATCATCAAACCTAATCTCTCGGGGACTTATAAAGTTATAACTAAGTCTTTCTCACTTCACACTATGATCAAGAATATCTCTAAACCTCAAGGATGCATAAGTCATAATCCTAACTTTACGGGTACCTAGGAGTCACAACAATGACCCTTTCTAAGTCCGGTTTGCTCCTAAGGCATCAAGATCAAGTCCTAAACCATTTATGAGTCATTCCTACACATTTAAACTAATTTAAATCCATGATTAGCATTACTAAACCTTGCTGGACAGAATCCAGAAAATTCAATCATTAAAGGATCTAGAATTCTCAAATTAATTCTTTTCTAGTTTCTAACTTCTCTTATCTTTCACATATGAGTCTCAACATTAATTATACTTAAACATAAGCATATTATCATCATTAACACAGCTCATACAGTGGCTAAACATAGCAAGGCAGAACCGAAACAAAAATCTCCATTTAAAGGCATCAAACACATTTTCTAAAGCACATAACATACTAGTTTCTCTTGGAACCTTTTTAAAACTTTCAAAACTCATTTATAAATATTTTTAACATCTAAAATCATCAAAATATTTATGAGGGCAGTAGCTAGATCAAACTTGTCTCAAGAGGTTCTAAATTCATAAAACTTAGTTCTATGCATTCCTTAAACTCATAAAAGCTTGGAACAATTATAAAACATAGTTTTCAATACTTAGAAACACCAAGACCCCTTAGGGCCGAAATATGAACCAAAGGAAATAAATATTTTTAGACCTTTGTTTGAGACAACAATGGGCAAGTCTTTGAGCTCTAGGTTCATTTAAGTGATGACATAAAAGTAAACATGCTCATGCACTCATTTTAAGTTCCATTAGAAAGTAAAGTGATAGCATAAAATAAATATGAGGTGCAACATATTATTATCTTTGATATTTAGTGAGAACTTGAAATATAAACATGATAATGCATAGCTTGAAATATAAACATGATAATGCAAGTTCATTCATTATCTTGGTATTTAGTGATAGCAAGGAAGTAAACATGATATGCAAAACATAAAGTAAACATGATGCAAGGTTCATTTTATGGTTGACTAGAGCTCATTCAAGACTTTAACAAGATAACAACCCAATACAATATCTCAAAGATCAAAATACCAAAACCGAAAGTCTTACAAAAGAAAAAGAAAGTGAAACTAAGTCAAGTTCTTTATTAAATACCCAAAACTCCTATCTAGAGAAAAATCTCTAGAACGTGCTGGCCAACTTTAAGGTTGACAAGGGTAGGCTTGGGCTTTTAGAAATCCTTAGATTAATTTTCTTAAGTTGAAAAACCATGTGAGCTAGATATCATATAGATAAAGTTATAAGAAAAGGAAAACTCAAGCTTTAGAGGTTTCTTTGAGATGAACACAAGGTCATCATCTAGAAACTCTCATCATCAAGTTATCATGCTCATAATCAAGGCCTCATGGCCGAAATGAAAGGAAAACAAAGAACCAAGGAAAAGTTTGAAAAGAAATCCAAGAGAAAGCTAGAGAAACTCTTTTTTTCAAGAAACAAAGTTTAGAAAAACACCCCTACCTAGAGTGAAGACACAAAGCTTGAACTTTTGAAAAGAAAAACAAGATGATGAGCTCCTCCAAGAGGCAAGATAGCTTTGGCCAAGGGAGGATGAGAAGGTTGGAGTTGTGTTTCAAGTGAGGTTGTGTTTGAGGTGTGGTGTTTGAGAGGTTTGATGATGTTTCAAGGCTATGGGGTGGTGTTTCAAGGTTGAGAGATGATAATGAGATGAAGAGAGGATAAAGGTGAAGATGAAAAGAAAGGAAGAACTCTCTTGGAATTTTAAGAGAAAAGAAAAGAACTAGCAAGACAACTCTAGAATTCTAAACTTAGCAAATGCTTCAAAGTGCAACTAAGCTATTACAAGCATCCTATTTATAGAAAAACAGAACCATGGGGCTCACCAAGGGGAGATGTGGCCGTGGCTTTTGAGAGGAAAAAGGGAGAGAAAAATATCTCTTACACAAGGTCATTCAAGCATGGTTTGAAGTATGGAAGCTATGCTACAAAGTATGGCTTGATGTGAGTTAATTTCCTATCAATTTTTGATGAAATTAGGCTTCTAGAAACTTGACATGGCTGGAACTTTTCCAGCCACAAATAAATGGGAAAAATAGGTTGTTTTAATTATTTATTCATGTGGAAATTCAAGCTTGATTGAAAGTTATTACAAGGTATAGTGTATGTGACTTGAGGTATGGCCTTGGAGTGTTGAAAAATTGAACATGTGATGCATATGGGATGAGGGAGTGCACGGCCAGGTCTAGTACAACAAGGGGGAGGTGAGGTTTGATCATGTAATTGGGTGTTAATGATATGTTTAGATGTGTATTAGCTTAGGTACAAGGTTAGGAATAATTAAGCTTAAGTTTAGGTAACTAAGAATGTGATTTAGGGAGTTTATGACAAGTTTAGGAGTGCTCATATATCATTAGAGAATTTTAAACTCATTTATGAATAAACAATGTGTAACACAATTCCATGATTTAAGGAATTGGAAAGAGAAAACACTATTCAAGATTCTATGACTAGGTGTCTTGAAATTAAAATATGATTTTAGGTTGTAATTAAGTACTTTTTAATTCTAATCAACTTTAATAAATTATTTTGACTCAAGATTAATTAAGGAAATTAATTAACCTTCAATTAGAGCCTAATATTGCTTAGGTTTGCTTAATCACGCGATTAAGCGTAAAAACACGAAACTAGGGGCAAAACCGTAATTTTGCACTAATTTTGCCCGGGACTTCCGGGACCAAAACTAAAGTCGTAGCCTACATAAAAACGCCTTTTAAAATCATCTGGAGAAGTTTCGGGTTCATCCGGCACTTGCAAACGGGTAAAACACCGCAAGGGCGTTTTGGTCATTTTGACCCGAAAACTCGAAAAACGAGATTTTCGATCCCGGGAAGGTATACAAGCCATCTAAACCCCTTCCAACATTGAGTTTGCCCTTCGATTACTGCCGGATCGGCTTTCCTCGAATTTCGGGCTGAAAATGACCTCAGGGGCATTTTGGTCATTTTCACTCTAGCAGAAAAATCGGGGCGTTACAGATAGGATAAACCTTCTTTTGTCTTGAGGTTATCTACTTTAGGTGCACTTAGGTAGTTACGGTTGATCTATGTTTTCTTGTGTCTGTTGTATTTCCATTTTCTTATGTATTCCAAGTTTAGCCTGTTTCTATAAGGGCGTGACTGCCTATGTATTCCAACTATATTATTATTAATGAAATGTTTCCTTTGTTGTCATGATCGTTGCTCTATTGATACTTGCTTTAGCTCTTGTGTTTCCTTATGATTGATGTTTATGCCTCTCGTTTAGATAAGAGCTCGGCTCTCATTTTGGTTTATGTTTTCAAAAAAAATTTACCCGTAATTTGTAACACCCTAATTTTTAACCCAACTCTCTAGAATACATTAGGTTAAACATTAGGCTATTACTTTTTAGTCTCATCATTTTACTAAAATACTTAGCGGAAATTACGGGTAAAATTTTTTTGAAAACATAAATCAAAGTGAGAGCCACAAACTTAACTAGTCAAATGACAAAAATATAAAGCACGCGTAACAATCCTTAGAAATCATAAAGTAAAGCATATAATCAAAGAACAACAATCATGATAACAAAGGAAACATTTCATTAATAACTTAATTAGAGTACATAAGTAGTCTTACCCTCATGGAGATGGGCAGAGCTTGTAATACAGCGGAAATAAAATATAACAGAAACTAGAAAATACAAGGTACATGGTACGACAAGAAGATAAACCCAAAATGCTATCCTCTTACTATTCTACGAGTACAAATCTACAACCCCTCCCAAAAGGTACTGTCGAAGGGAAGATCTTCACGAAGGCTCGGGTACTCGTAAGTCTCTCCACCGGAAACTAATGACGACGGGGATACTCGGGCGATGGGGGTATGTAGCCCACAAACTGCTCAATCTCCTCCTGAGTCGGCCAGTGGAGTGGGAAGGGAACACGTGCCGGCTGGGCATGAGCTCCTCGGCGCGGACGCATCTCGGCCCTCCTCGCTAGATGAGGCTGCATCACGGTCTCCTCACTCTCTGCACGTCGATACTGGGGAAAAGGTGTAGAACTCTCCGAAGGGACTTGCGTAGGCGAATCCTCAGACGGGTCCGTCTCAGACCTCCTCGAATGTGGCACATACTCCGGAAAGTCACGGACGACAGAAGCAGATGAACGAGCACAGCGTCTCTGCTCATCGCGCGGGCGGGTACGCTCGAAGATCATGTCATTACCACCAAAAGGTATAGTAGGAGTGAACTGGTAGCTCAATACCGGATAGGCGAAGGGTCATCCCATGTACACAAAAACACGGACGGCCCAACGACCCTCAAAATGATATGAATGGTGGTCCGGGTTGTAGTGCACCTCCCATACGGGCATGTCAATGAAGACTACGAATGTCGCCATCGATCTTTAAAGATGTGACGGAAGAAAGAAGAGAAAGGAGTGAGAATTCTTGCTAAAGAAATCTCAGTAGGAGTTTCTTATCCTAGGGTTACATCGTTCACATCCTCAGGAACCTTGGGTTTAATTATAAAACAGTGAGCATGCATATAAGATTAAATTTAGGGTTTTCCAAACTGATTATCCAAGGTCCATTCCTTTTAACATTCATCTTGATGTTATGAATGCAACAGGTTATATCATGGATGCATGTCAATACTTGAGCATATACAATAACACATCAAAGCATGTAAACATAAACCATGTAGCATAAGGGCATACACTTTCAAGTAAATCATTCCTCAACTTCGTGACATCAATCATGGTACTTTAGCATAATAAGCCACCCTAAAATAACTAGGTTATGAGTTCATACCTCAGCTAGTCGTCACTAGCTCTTGCTTATTATCTGAATAAGCGAAACATAAATAATAATAATAATCCCGACTCGTAAGTACGGGTAGGGGGCAGGGATCACCTCTCTTAGGATATACCCTCTTTGAAACACTTTGAGGGCATTAAGCCATAGCAATTTGTCCGCTTTGGTAAGCTGCATCTACTCATACCCTCACGGATTTGTCTCCCCAAGGGGTGCTCGGCCGAACCGGTGTCACCCAGGAAAGCGCGTCTCAGTGCTTTGTCACATAAAAATCTCCTGGGGGTGCTCGGCCGAACCGGTGTCACCCAGGGTTTTCAACTCATGTGGTACTTCTTAAACATTTTTTCAACCCTTTTAGGTTTGACAGAAATTCAGCAGCATAACAGCTGGTAAACCGAATTTCCTTCAAACTGCCACAAGCGAATTCACACAATCATATTCTCATAAACTCTCATGCTATGATAAACTTTAACATTTTCATCAAACCTTTTTCTCATGCATCAAGCACATCTCATCATATCATTGCATCATATAACACATCATAACATTAACTACTTTCTTAGTGTCTTATGCATTGACCCTTAAGATTCTTAGCTCACATTCTAAGTTATAAATCATCAAACCTAATCTCTCGGGAACTTATAAGGTTATAAATAAGTATTTCTCACCTCACACTATGGTCAAGAACATCTCTAAACCTCAAGGATGCAAAATTCATAATCCTAACTTTACGGGTACCTAGGAGTCACAACAATGACCCTTTCTAAGTCCAGTTTGTTCCTAAGGCATCAAGATCAAGTCCTAAACCAATTATGAGTCATTTCTACACATTTAAACTAATTTAGAACCATGATTATCATTACTAAACCTTGCTGGACAGAATCCAGAAAATTCAAACATTAAGGGATCTAAAACTCTCAAATTAATTCTTTTCTAGTTTCTAACTTCTCTTATCTTATATGAGTTTTATCATTAATTATACTCAAACATAAGCATATGACCATTATTAAAACAGCTAATACAGTGGCTAAACATAGCAAGGCAGAACGGAAACAAACATCTCCATTTAAAGGCATCAAACACAATTTCTAAAGCACATAAAATACTAGTTTCTCTTGGAACCTTTTCAAAACTTTCAAAACTCATTTATAAACATTTTTAACATCTAAAATCATCCAAATACTTGAGAGGGCAGTAGCTAAATAAAATTTATCTCAAGAGGTCCTAAATTCATAAAACTTAGTTCTATGTATTCCTTGAACTCATAAAAGCTTAGAAAAATTATAAAACATAGTTTTCAATACTTGTAAACAATAAATCTCATTGAGGCCGAAAATATGAAGACCAAAAACATAGATTTTCAAGCTTTTGCTTGAGACAACAATGGGCAAGTCTTTGAGCTCTAGGTTCATTTAAGTGATGACATAAAGATAAACATGCTCATGCACTCATTTTAGGTTCCATTAGAAAGTAAAGTGATAGCATAAAATAAACATGAGATGCAACTCATTATTATCTTGATATTAAGTGAGAACTTGAAATATAAACATGATAATGCATAGCTTGAAATATAAATATGATAATGCAAGTTCATTCATTATCTTGATACTTAGTGATAGCAAGGAAAGTAAATATGATGTGCAAAGCATAAAAGTAAACATGGATGCAATATTTATTTTAGTCTCATCTAGAGCTCTTACAAGACTTTAGAGATATAACCCAACACATATCTCATCACAAAGAAAGCTTTAGAGTTCTTGAACCAAGTTCTCAAAGAAACTATGAGGTTCTTGAACATCATCATCAAGCTCAAAGAAACAAACTTTCAAAAACAAAACAAAACCTCAAAGATCAAGGATTCAAAACTGAAATATTTAAAGGAAAAGGAACAAGGAAACTGAAATCAAAATAGCAAGAAAAGTAAAGGTGTTCTTGAACAAAAATCCTTTTGAGCTAGATAATAAAGATGAAACTTAGAGAAAACAAAAACTCAAGCTCTAGAGGTTCCTTTGAGATGATCACATAGTCATCATCTAGGAGCTCTCATCATTGAGCTATCATGTGCTCCTCAAGGCCAAGAGGCTGAGACATCAAAGAAAGAAAAACAAAGAAAGCTTCAAAAAGAAAATCCAAGAGAAAACTAGGGAAAAGCTTATTTCAAGAAAACAAAGTTTAAAAAACACTCCTACCTAGAGTGGAGACAAAAAGCTTGAACTTTTGAAAAGGAAAACAAGATGATGAGCTCCTCCTTGGGGCTAGATGGTTTCGGCCAAGGAAGAACAAGAAGGTTGGAGTTGTGTTTCAAGTGAGGTTGTGTTTGAGGTATGGTGTTTGAGAGCTTAGGAGGTGATTTGAGGTTGTGAGGTGGTGTTTGAAGGTTATGAGATGATGAGGAGATGAAGAGAAGATGAAGATGAAGATGAAGAACAAGAGGAAACTCTCTTGAAACTTAGAGAGAAAAAGAGAGAAAACTCAAGAAAGCTTAGAAACTTGAAACTTACCAAAAGACTAAAAGTGACACAAGTTCATCTAAGGCACCTATTTATAGAAAAACAAAACATTGAGGCCCTCCAAGAGGAAGCCATGGCCGTAGCATTGAGGGGGAAAAGGAAGAGAAAAATATCTCTTACACAAGGTCATTCAAGCATGGTTTGAAGCATGGAAGCTATGGTACAAAGTATGGCTTGATTTGAGTGAATTTCCTATCAATTTTGAATGAAATTAGTCTTCTAGAAACTAAGCATGGTTGGAAGTTTTTCAGCCACAAATAAATGAGGAAAATGGGTTATTTTAATTAGTTATTCATTTGGAAAATAATGCTTGATTGAAAGTATGACAAGGTATGGTGTATAGGACTTGAGGTATGGCTTTGAAGTGTTGAAAATTTGAACATGTGATGCATATGGAAGGGGAGAGGTGCACGGCCAGACTGGGCAGCATGGGGGGGGGAGGGAGATTTGATCTTCTAATTGTGTGTTAATAATAGGTTTAAGTGTAGGTTAGCTTAGGTACAAGGTTAGGAATAATTAAGCTTAAGTTTAGGTGACTAAGAATGTGATTTAAGGGTTTTATGACAAGATTAGGAGCGCTCATACATCATTAGAGAATTAAAAACTCACTTGTGAATAAACAATGTGTAACACAATTCCATGATTTAAGGAATTGGAAAGAGAAAACGCTATTCAAGATTCCATGACTATGAGTCTTGAATTTAAAATAGGATTTCAAGTTGTAATTAAGCACTTTTAGGTTCTAATCAACTTTAATAAATTATTTTGACTCAAGATTAATTAAGGAAATTAATTAACCTTCAATTAAAGCCTAATATTGCTTAGGTTTGCTTAATCACACGATTAAGCGTAAAAACACGAAACTATGGGCAAAACCGTAATTTTGCACTAATTTCGTCCGGGACCTCCGGGACCAAAACTAAAGTCATAGAATATATAAAAACACCTTTTAAAACCATCTGGAGAAGTTTCAGGTTCATCCGACACTTGCAAACGGATAAAACACCGCAGGGGCGTTTTGCTCATTTTGACCCGAAAACTCGAAAAACGAGATTTTCGATCCCAGAAAGATACACAAGTCATCTAATCCCCTTCCAACACTGAGTTTGCCCTTTGAGTACTGCAGGACCGGCTTTCCTTGAATTCCGAGCTAAAAATATCCTCAGGGGCATTTTGGTAATTTTCACTCTAATAGAAAATTGGGGCCTTACATAATTTCTGCTAAGTATTTTAATAAAATGATTAGACTAAGAAGTGATAACCTAATGTGTTCTAGAAAGTTGGGTTAAGAATTAGGGTGTTACAATTTTTCTAAGCTTATGTGAGTTCAAGAAATATCTAGAACAAAGTTTTATGAATTTAGGACCTCTTGAGATAAATTTAATTTAGCTATTGCCCTTGAGATTATTTTGAGGATTTTAAATGATAAAAATGTGTATAAATGAGTTTTGATAGTTTTAAAAAGGTTCCAAGAGAAACTAGTATTTTATGTGCTTTAGAAACCAAGTTTTATGCCTTTGTATGGAGATGTATTTTCGGTTCTGCCTTGCCATGTTATATTCACCGTTTATGCTATTTGGATGATGATAACATGAGTATGTCTGTGTATAATTGATGCTAAAATTCATATGTGAAAGATTAGGGAAGTTAGTAACTAGAAAAGAATTAATTTGAGAGTTCTAGATCCCTTGGTAATTGATTTTTATGGATTCTGTCCAGCATGGTTTAGAAATGGTAATCATGGATTTAAATTAGTCTAAATATGTAGGAATGACTCATAATTGGTTTAGGACTTGATCTTGATGCCTTAGGAGCAAACCGGACTTAGAGAGGGTCATTGTTGTGACTCCTAAGTACCTGTAAAGTTAGAATTTTAGATTTTGTATTCTTGCGGTTTAGAGATGTTTGTGATCATAGTGTTGAGTGAGGAATACTTAGATATGAGCCTATAGGTACTCAACAGATTATGTTGTGATGATTTATAACTTAAATTGTGAGTTAAGGACCTTAAGGGTCAATGCATAAGACATTAATAAAATTGCTAATGCTATGATGTTTATATGGTGCAATAACATGTTGAGATGTTTATGATGCATGAGGAAATGATTGTTTAAGATATGAAATTTACCGTAGCATGAGGTTTAAATGAGGAATATGTTGTGTGAATAGCTTGTGGCATTAGCTTCAGTTTGAAGGAAATCCGGTTTAACATCCGTTATGCTGCTGAATTTCCATCAAACCTAAAAGGGTTGAAGAAATATCTTAAATTACCACATGAGTTGAAAACCCTGGGTGACACCGGTTCGGCCGAGCACCCCCAGGAGATTTTTATGTGACAAAGCACTGAGACGCGCTTTCCTGGGTGACACTGGTTCGGCCGAGCACCCCTAGGGGAGACAAATCCGTGAGGGTATGAGTAGATGTAGCCTACCAAAGCAGATAAATTGTTGTGGCTTGATGCCCGCAAAGCTTTTCAAAGAAGGTATATCCTAATAGAGGTGATCCCTAGCCCCCTACTGGTACTTACGTAGTCGGGATTATTTTATTATGTTTTGCTTATTCAGATAATAAGCAAGAGCTAGTGACAACTAGCTGAGGTATGAGCTCATAACCTAGTTATTTTAGGGTGGCCTTATTATGCTGAAGTACGATGATTAATGTCACAAAGTTGAGGAAAGATCCACTTGAAAGTTATATGCCTTTTATGCCACTTGTGTGCTTCCTTGAAGTTGTGATCCATTGAGTTATTTGATTAAGGCATTGCCATGCATTCATGTTTTAATATGTTGCATTCATAACATTAAGATGCAAGCTAAAAGGAATGGACCTTGGATAAGTGGTTTTATAAACCCTAATAATGAACTGTTTATGTATGTACACCTTTTATAATTAAACCCAAGGTTCCTGAGGATGTGAACGATGTAACCCTAGGATAAGAGACTCCTACTGAGATTCTTTAGTAAGAATTCTCACTCCTTTCTCTTCCTTCTCTTTCTTCCATCACATCTTCAGAGAGCGATGGCGACATTCGTGGTCTTCATTGATACGCCCGTCTGGGAGGTGCACTACGACCCGAAGCATCGTTCCTATCACTTTGAGGGTCGTTGTGCTGTTCGTATTTTTGTGTACATGGGTTGACCTTTTGCCTATCCGGTGTGCAGCTACCAGTTCACTCCTACTGCTCCTTTTGGTGGCGACGACTTGATCTTCGAATGCACCCGCCCTCGCATTGAGCAGTTGTGTCGTGCCCGCTCGTCCGCCTCAATTGTTCGTGACTACCCAGAGTATGTGCCTCGCTCGAGGAGGTCGGAGACCGATCAGTACCGATGACTCACCGATGCACATCTATTCAGAGAGTTCTGCTCCCTTTCCCCCATTTAGGCAAGAAGGGAACAAGGATACCATGATACAGCCACGCTTGGCGAGGAGAGCCGAGATGCGCCCGTACCGAGGGGCTCATGTCCAGCAGACATGCGTTCCTTTCCCACTTCACTGGCCCACTCAAGAGGAGATCGAGCGGTTCCCCGGCTACCTACCTCCATCACCCGAGGACCCCTGTCGTCACTAGACCTCATTGGAGATCTATTCGAGGGCTCGAGCAGTTACAAGGATCTCCCATTCGGCGATACCTTTTGGGAAGGGGTTTTAGTCTAGTACTCATAGCTCGATAGGAAGGTAGTGTAGTTGGTTTTTCTTTTGCCGTCGCACCATGTACTTTACTGCTTTCTTGCTTCTGTTGTATTTCCATTTTCTTGCATATTCCAAGTTCAGCCCGTTTCTATAAGGGCATGACTGCCTATGTATTCTAACTATATTATTATTAATGAAATGTTTCCTTTGTAGTCATGATCGTTGCTCTATTGATACTTGCTTTAGCTCTTGTGTTTCCATATGATTGATGTTTATGCCTCTCGTTTAGATAAGAGCGCGGCTCTCACCTTGGTTTATGTTTTCAAAAAAGAAAAAATTATCCATAATTTTCGCTAAGTATTTTAATAAAATGATGAGACTAAGAAGTGATAACCTAATGATTAACCTAATGTGTTCTAGAAAGTTGGGTTAAGAATTAGGGTGTTACATACGAAGCTACGAGTGCTGGATGAGCCCGAAACTTCTCCAGATGGTTTTAAATGACGTTTTTATGTATTCTGTGACATCAGTTTTAGTCCCGGTGGTCTCGGGCAGTTTTTGTGCAAAATTACGATTTTGCCCCTAAGCATAGTGTTTTTTAGCTTAATCGCGTGATTAATTAGGCTCTAATCAAAGATTAATTAATTTCCATAATTAATCTAGAGTCAAAATAATTTATTAAAGTTAATTAGAACCTAAAATTGTAACGCCCCGATTTCCTGTTAGAGTAAAAATGACCAAAATGCCCCTAAGGTCATTTTCAGCCCGGAACTCGAGGATAGTCGACCCGGTAGTCCTTGAGAGGCTAACTCAATGTTTGAAAGGGATTAGTTGACTTGTGTGCCTTTCCGGAATCGAAAATCTCGTTTTCTAAGATTTCAGGTCAAAATGACCAAAATGCCCCTGTTGTGTTTGACACGGGTACGAGGGCCGGATGGACCCGAAACTTCTCAAGATGGTTTTAAAAGGTGTTTTTATGTATTCTGTGACCTCATTTTTAGTCCCGGTGGTCTTGGGCAATTTTTGTTCAAAATTATGATTTTGCCCCTAGTTTAGTGTTTTTAAGCTTAATCGCGTGATTAAGCAAACCTAAGTAATATTAGGCTCTAATCGAAGATTAATTAATTTCCTTAATTAATCTAGAGTCAAAATAATTTATTAGAGTTGATTAGAACCTAAGATTGCTTAATTTAAACTCAAATCTTATTTTAAATTCAAGATTCCTAGTCATGTAATCTTGAATAGTATTTTCTCTCTCCAATTCCTTAAATCATGGAAATTTGTCTATATAGTTTATTCATAAAATGAATTTAAAATCCTCTAAATATGTATAAGCACTCCTTAATCATGTCATAAAATCTCTAATCACATCCTTAGTTACCTAAACACATATTTAGCAATTTCTAACCTTGCACATAAACTAATACACACTTAAACACATGTTTAGCACCCAATTAAACAAAAGAAATCTCCTCCTCTCTTCTAGAAGTGCACGGCTGCCCTCCCTCTCCATACCTCAAATTTTTTAAATTCAAATGTAATTTCAAGTCCATGACAAGCCTCACTTGGACCATGCTTAAGCCCATACCTCCCATGCTTTCAACCTTACTCCTCCATACTTCAAAAAATGAAATCTCTCACCTCATGTTCCTCATAGGAACCTCACGGCCAGCCCCTTCCCTTGAGCTCCTTCATTGTTTTGTTTTCTATAAATAGGTGCCTTAGATGAACTTGTGTCACTTTTGTTCTTTTGCCAAGTTTAGAGTTTCTAAGCATTCTTGTGTGTTCTTTCTTTTTCTCTCAAGTTCAAGAGAGCTTTCTTCTTCATCTTCATCTTCTTCCTCTACCACCTTGAGCCACCATAGCACCACCACTAAACACCACCTCACAACCTTGAATCACCTCTTAAGCCCCTAAACACTCAACCTCAAACACAAACTCACCAAAATACATTTCCTTCCTTTTCCTCTTCACAAGGCCGAACCATCATCTCCATTCTTGGAGGAGTTCTCCTTCTTATTTTCATCTCAAGTTCAAGCTTTCCTCTTCACTACTTGGTAGCAGTTGCTTTCAAGTTTTGTTTGTGCTCAAAAATGTGTTTTTCTCAAGGTTTCTCTTGGTTTCTTTTTCAGTTTTTCCTTGCTTTTCCTTTTATTTTCTTTTCTACCACTAGGCCTTGTTATTTAAATGATGGTTTGATGATGAGTGCCTCTAGAGAATGACCTTGTGTTCATCTCCAAGAGACCTCTAAAGCTTGAGTTTTGTTCTTAAGCTAGTAAAGTTTTGGTTTTTCTTTCCTTTTCCTCTCCTACATGATTTCAGCCTCCATAGGTTTTCCATCAAAGATTTTGTTAAAAAATTTAATGTGTCTTTATGTTTATTTGATATCAAGAAATAATATTGTTTTGGTTCTTTTAGATCATCTTCTTTAAAGCTTGATGATGTTTTTCAAACCATGAGTCTCCTTGAAACCATGGGTTCATGAACACTAGAGCTTGCTTTGCTTTGTTGAGATATGTTGGGTTATGTTTGATCTTTTAAAGTTTTGTGAGAGCTCTAGCAAAGATTAAAATGAATCTTGGTATTTATGCTTTTCACATCATGTTTATGTTTATGCTTTGCACATCATGTTTACTTTCCTTGTTATCACTAAATGTCAAGAATAATAAATAAACTTGCATTATCATGTTTATATTTTCAAGTCCTCACCTAAATATTAAAGATCATAACAAGTTGCATCTCATATTTATTTTATGCTCTCACTTTATTTTTCCAACAAAAGATAAAATAAGTGCATAAGCATGTTTAAATTTATGTCATCACCTAAGAGAACCTAGAGCTCAAAGACTTGCCCATTTTATCTTGAGTAAAGTGAGAAAAGGATTGGTATTTTGTGAACAAAGATTTTGGCCATGTGGTATAGATGAGCCTAGTATGGGTTTCATCTAGCTAAAAAGACCAACAAACTATGTTTCAAGGATTTTCTTAAGTCTAGTTAAAACTAGCATGAGACATCATTATGTTTCTATGTATTAAAACTCCTTCAGAATAAAATAAAGTAGCTACTGCCCTTGCAAGTATTTTGATGATTTTAATGAGATAAAAATGTTTACTAATGAGTTTTTAAAAGTTCTAAAAAGGTTCAAAGAGAAACTAGCAATTTATGTGTTTTAGAAATGAAGTTTTATGCATTATATGATGGAGATATTTTTGGTTCTGCCTTGCTTGATTATTCACTGTTTTATGCTGTTTTGATGATGAAAATATGAGTATGATCATGTATATTTGATGTTAAAATTCATTTGGGAAAATTAAGATAAGTTAGTAACTAAAAAGGAATTAATTTGATACTTTTAGATCCCTTAGAAATGTAATTTTTTGGATTCTGTCCAGCAAAGTTTAAAATTAGAAATCATGGTTTATAATTAGTTTAAATATGTACGTACTGCTCATAATTGGTTTAGAACTTGATCTTGATGGCTTAGGAGCAAACCGAACTTAGAAAGGGTCAAAGTTGTGACTCCTAGGTACCCGTAAAGTGTAAATCATAGAATCTACACTCTTGAGGTTTAGGATTGTTTATGATCATAGAATTGAGTGAGGAATACTTAGATATGAGCCTATAGGTACTCAAGAGCTTAAGTTGTGATGATAGACAACTTAGATTTCAAGTTAAAGGGTCTTAAGGGTCAAAGCATAAGACATTAAGAGAATTTGATGTTTTAAGTTTGACAATGAGTATGATGTGTTGATGCATATGCTTTGATGATGTGTGAGCTATGAAGAAATGATTTATTGAAATATTAAGTTGTCATGATTATGAAAGTTGGATGAGAACTGCATATGTGTTTTAAGCTTGTGGCATAAAGTTGATTTGAAGGAAATTCGGTACACAGCTATTATGCTACCAAATTTCTGTCAAATCTAAAGGACTTGAGAATGTTTTTGAAGTACCATATGAGATTTAAAACCCTGGGTGACTCCGGTTCGGCCGAGCACCCCCCAAGAGATTTTTATTTGACAAAGCACTAAGACGCACTTTCCTGGGTGACACTGGTTCTGTAACGCCCTGATTTTTCTGTTAGAGTGAAAATGACCAAAATGCCCCTGAGGTCATTTTCAGCCCAGAATTCGAGGAAAGCCGGTTCGGCAGTACTCGAAGGGCAAACTCAATGTTGGAAGGGGATTAGATAACTTGTGTACCTTCCCGGGATTGAAAATCTCGTTTTTCAAGTTTTCGGGTCAAAATGACCAAAACACCCCTGCGGTGTTTTACCCGTTTGCAAGTGCCAGATGAACCCGAAACTTCTCCAGATGATTTTAAAAGGCGTTTTTATGTATTCTATGACCTCAGTTTTAATTTTAGAAGTCCCGGGCAAAATTAGTGCAAAATTACGGTTTTGCCCCTAGTTTCGTATTTTTACGCTTAATCGCGTGATTAAGCAAAGCTAAGCAATATTAGGCTCTAATCAAAGGTTAATTAAATTTCCTTAATTAATCTTGAGTCAAAATAATTTATTAAAGTTGATTAGAACCAAAAAGTACTTAATTACAACCTAAAATCATATTTTAATTTCAAGACACCTAGTCATAGAATCTTGAATAGTGTTTTCTCTTTCCAATTCCTTAAATCATGGAATTGTGTTACACATTGTTTATTCATAAATGAGTTTAAGATTCTCTAATGATGTATGAGCACTCCTAAACTTGTCATAAACTCCCTAAATCACATTCTTAGTTACCTAAACTTAAGCTTAATCATTCATAACCTTGCACCTAAGCTAATACACATCTAAACCTACCATTAACACACAATTAAATGGTCAAAACTCACCCCCACTCTACTATCCAGCCTTGGCCGAAGCTGTCCCTCCCCATTATGCATCACATGTTCAATTTTTCAACACTCCAAGGCCATACCTCAAGTCACATACACTATACCTTGTCATAACTTTCAATCAAGCTTGAATTTCCACATGAATAAATAATTAAAACAACCCATTTTCCCCATTTATTTGTGGCTGGAAAAGTTCCAGCCATGTCAAGGTTCTAGAGGCCTAATTTCATCAAAAATTGATAGGAAATTAACTCACATCAAGCCATACTTTGTAGCATAGCTTCCATACTTCAAACCATGCTTCTATGACACAATCAAAGAGATATTTTCCTCTCCTTTTGTCCTCCAATGCCACGGCCACTCCTCCCCCTTGGTGAGCCTCATTGTTTTGTTTTTCTATAAATAGGATGCTTATGATAGCTTAGTTGCACTTGGAAGCATTTGCTAAGTTTAGAATTCTAGAGTTGTCTTGCTAGTTCTTTCTTTTTATCTCAAGTTTCAAGAGAGTTCTTCCTTTCTTTTCATCTTCATCTTCATCCTCTCTTCACCTCATCATCATCTCTCAACCTTGAAACACCACCCCATAGCCTTGAACCATTATCAAACCTCTCAAACATCACACCTCAAACACAACCTCACTTGAAACACAACTGCAACCTCCTTGCTTCCTCTTGGCCGAAGCTGTCCCTCCCCATTATGCATCACATGTTCAATTTTTCAACACTCCAAGGCCATACCTCAAGTCACATACACTATACCTTGTCATAACTTTCAATCAAGCTTCAATTTTCACATGAATAAATAATTAAAACAACCCATTTTCCCCATTTATTTGTGGCTGGAAAAGTTCCAGCCATGTCAAGTTTCTAGAAGCCTAATTTCATAAAAAATTGATAGGAAATTAACTCACATCAAGCCATACTTTGTAGCATAGCTTCCATACTTCAAACTATGCTTCTATAACACAATCAAAGAGATATTTTCCTCTCCCTTTGTCCTTCAATGCTACGGCCAGCACCCTCCCTTTGATAAGCTCCATGGCTTTGTTTTTCTATAAATAGGATGCTTGTGATAGCCTTGTTGCACCTTGAAGCATTTGCTAAGTTTAGAGTATTTTAGAGTTGTCTTGTTAGTTCTTTCTTTTTCTCTCAAAGTTTCAACAGTGTTCTTCCTTTCTTTTCATCTTTATCTTCTTCATCTCTTCATCATCTCTTAACCATCAAACACCACCCCAAAGCTTTGAACCATCATCAAACCTCTCAAACACCACACCTCAAACACAACTTCACTTGAAACACATTTCCTTCCTTTTTCTTTCATCAAGGCCGAATCATCATCACCATCCTAGGAGGTGTTGCTCATCTCATTTCCATCTTCAAATCCAAGCTTTTACCTTCATCACAAGGTAGGGATTTGTTTTCAAACTTTGTTTTACTCAAGAAAGTGTTTTTCTCTAGTTTCCTCTTGGATTGTTTTTGAACTTTCCTTTGTTTTTCCTTTCCATTTCATTTCGGCCTCTAGGCCCTATTATGAGCATGATAGCTTGATGATGAGAGTTTCTAGATGATGACATTGTGTTCATCTGAAAGAAACCTCTAAAGCTTGAGTTTTCCTTTTCTTGTAACTTCATCTATATGTTATCTAGCTCACATGGTTTTCCAACTTAAGAAAATTAATCTAAGGATTTCTAAAAGCCCAAGCCTACCCTTGTCAACCTTAAAGTTGGCCGGCACGTTCTAGAGATTTTTCTCTAGATAGGGGTTTTGGGTATTTAATAAAGAACTTGACTTAGTTTCATTTTCTTTTCTTTTGTGAGACTTTCGGTTTTGATGTTTTGATCTATGAGATATTGTAATGGGTTGTTATCTTGTTAAAGTCTTGAATGAGCTCTAGTTAATCATAAAATAAACCTTGCATCATGTTTACTTTATGCTTTGCATATCATGTTTACTTCCTTGCTATCACTAAATACCAAGATAATGAATAAACTTGCATTATCATGTTTATATTTCAAGCTATACATTATCATGTTTATATTTCAAGTTCTCACTTAATACCAAGATAATAATGAGTTGCATTCATATTTACTTTGTGCTATCACTTTACTTTCTAATGGAATCTAAAATAAGTGCATAAGCATGTTTATTTTTATGTCATAACCTAAATGAACCTAGAGCTCAAAGGCTTACCCATTGTTGTCTCAACAAAGGTCTAACAATATGTATATTTCCTTGGTTCATATTTCGGCCCCAAGAGGTCTTGAAGTCTCTAAGTATTTGAGACTATGTTTTATAATTTGTCCAAGCTTACATGAGTTTAAGGAATGCATAGAACTAAGTTTTATGAATTTAGGACCTCTTGAGATAAAGATAAATTGGTCACTGCCCTCTTAAATACTCTTATGATTTTAGATGTTAAAAATGTTTATAAATGAGTTTCTAAAGTTTAAGAAGAGTTCCAAGAGAAACTAGTATTTTATGTGCCTTAGAAATTATGTTTTATGCCTTTTATGGAGAAGTATATTTTCGGTTCTTCATTGCTCTTTACTGCCACTATATGTGCTGTTTTGATGATGATAATGTGCCTATGTTTGAGTAAAAATAATGTTAAGACTCATATGTGAAAGATAGGATAGGTTAGGAACTAGAAAAGAATTAATTTGAGAGTTCTAGATCCTTTAATTATGTAATTTTCTGGATTCTGTCCAGCAAGGATTAGATTTAATAATCATGGTTTTAAATTAGTTTAAATGTGTAGGAATGACTCATAATTGTTTTAGGACTTAATCTTGAAGCCTTAGGAGCAAACTAAACTTAGAAAGGGCCATTGTTGTGACTTCTAGGTACCCGTAAAGTTAGGATTTCAAATTCTGCATCCTTGAGGTTTAGAGATGTTCTTGACCATAGTGTGAGGTGAGAAATACTTAGTTATAACCTCATAGGTTCCCAAGAGACTAGGTTTTGATGATCAATAACTTAGAATGTGAGTTAAAGACTTTAAGGGTCTAAACAGTAAATTCTAGAACCCCGTAATCACACAAATACAAAGCTGTCCAAATCTGCATAGTGCTGTTTGGATAGCTCCTCGAGCATAAAAATTAGTAAAACTTATTAGTTGTGAACCTATAGGTGTGTGAGAGGTTAAGAATAATACTAGAACAATTAGTTTACAAGTTTAAGACTCAAAAGAACCAAAGCATAACATACTACAGGGTTATAACATAATAAGCTTGGGAGTTTGTATGTATGATTGTCAAAGGTGTGATTATGTGACGATGTATATGCCATAGTTTTATGTATATACTATGAAGAAAGTTTCATGTGATGATGTATATGCTATGAAAAAGATGTATGTAACGAATAATGATGTATCTATGAATTAACACTTTATGAGAATTTAAATGTGACACAACACTGAGACGCCTTCTTGGGTGACACCGGTTTAGCCGAGCACCCCCAAGGAAACAAATCCGTGAGGGTATTGACATAGAGCTTGCCAAAGTGGACAAAACTACGATGCACTAGTTGCTAGTAGAGCGTTTCAAAGAGGAAATGACCCTAAGAGAGGTGATCCTTAATTGCCCCCTAGCCCGCACTATTAAGTCAGGATTATGTATATGTTACGCTTATCATAAGATAAGTAAGAACTAGTGACGACTAGTTAAGGTATGAGCTCATAACCTAGAGATGTTTTAGGGCGGCCCCATGAGATGAAAGTTAAAGTTAACAATGTCACATATACTATACTTATGCCAAATGTTATAATGTTTCTTAGCTATTCTATTGTTTGGTTTACCTTTATGATGCATTCATATCATTAGTATAATTTCTGCTTAAGTTATAAGACGCAAAGATAAAATATGACGGACCTTGGATAAATAACACTTTAGAAAACTAACTTAAAAGGAATTTATATGCATGCACACCTTTTTAGAAATAAACCCAAGGTTCCTGAGGATATGATGATGTCACCTAGGTAGGGATAACCCTAGTGAGAATTCTTTTAGAAGGATTCTCATTCCCTCTCTCTTTTCTTCCATCATATCTTCAGATGGCGACATTCGTACTCTTCATCGACACCCCGGTATGGGAGCTGCACCATGACCCGACACTCGGGTCATACCATTTTGAGGGTCGCTGCACTGTCAGAGTATTCATGTTCATGGGACGACCCTTCACAAGACCCCCGTCCCGAGCTACCGCTTCACCCCGACTGCTCCTTACCGTCATAACGGGATTTTTGAGTGAGCTAGACCACGTGATGAGCAGATTCTCCGCATGGAGCCCGAGACATCAGCCGTACGTGACTACCCAGAGTATGTGCCTCGTACCCAGTACTCGGAGACGGATCCATCCGAGGACCCGCCATCACACATGTACAGTTGGAGCTCCAGTCTCGCTCCCCCAATGATGAGAGCAGGGAGTGAGGAGACGGTGGTCCAGCCGAGGTTGGCACGTAGGCCATCTATGCGCCCTCGCCGCGGTGGACACGCCCAGATGATGCGCTCGAGCACTCCCACCGAGATTCGTCAGTGGATCGACTCGACCCCACAGTACTTGGACCAGCAGGAGTAGACATAGAAGGGGTAGTAGTTAGTGCACACACGCCACATAGTTGAGGACAAACCTTCTTTTGTATATGAGGTTGTCTACTCTAGGTGCACATGGGTATGGGTATTGTTTCTCTTGTATTTGCTTTTTATGATTTCCTTGTATTGCATTTCAGTTGTATTCTGCTTCCCGATGTATTGAATAGTCCTGCCTTTTTGGGTAGGCATAGTATATATATATATATATCTCTATGTTTCAGTTGATGTCTCCGTGATATGATGTGTTTCTTTATGCTTTGCTTATATGTTTCGCTATGCTTCCCCTTAAAGATTCATGCGTGGCTCTCACTTTGATTTTAATTCCAAAAAGAAAAATTTTACCCATATTTCCGCTAAGTATTTTCTAAGTAAAAGATGAGACCAAGAGGTAATATTCTAAAGATTAACCTAAGTACATACTAGTAGTCTTGGGTTAAGATTTAGGGTGTTACAGGTTCGGCCGAGCACCCCCAGGGGAAACAAATCCATGAGGGTATGAGTAGATGCAGCCTACCAAAGTGGACAAATTGCTATGGCGAGATGCCCGCAAAGCGTTTCAAAGAGGGTATATTCTAAGAGAGGGGATCTCTAGCCCCCTAACCCGTACTCGAGTAGTCGGGATTATTTCATTATGTTTCGCTTATTCAGATAATAAACAAGAGCTAGTGACGACTAGCTAAGGTATGAGTTCATAACCTAGATGTTTTTAGGGTGGCCCTATAATGCTATAGTATGATGATTTATGTCACAGAGATTGAGGAAAGTTCCACGTGAAAGATTTATGCCCCTTTATGCCACATGAATGCTTCTTGATGATTTTGATTTGTTGAGTTATTATTTAAAGAATTGCCATCTATTCCTGCTTGATATGTTGCATTCATGACATTAAGATGCATTTTAAAAGGAATGAACCTTGGATAACTAGTTTTATGAAATCTAATAATGAATCTTATATGCATGTACACCTTTTAATAATAAACCCAAGGTTCCTGAGGATGTGAACGATGTAACCTTAGATAGGAGGTTCCTACTGAGATTCTTTAGTAAGATTCTCACTCCTTTCTCTTCTTTCTCTCTCTTCCATCATATCTTCAAAGCTCGATGGCGACTTTTATGCTTTTCATTTATACGCCAGTTTGGGAGGTGCATTACGACCCGGATCACCGCTCCTATCTCTTCGAGGGTCGTTGTGCTGTATGTGTTTATGTGTATATGGGACGACCTTTTGCCTACCCAGTGTCCAGCTATCGTTTCACTCCTACTGTTCCTTTCGTGCTCGTCTATCTGCCTCAGTGATACGTGACTATCCGGAGTATGTACCCCGATCTAGGAGGTTGGAGATGGATCCATCCGAGGACTCGCCTATGCACATCTACTCGGAGAGTTCTGCCCCCACTCCTCCATATGGATGAGAGAGGAGTGAAGCTACCGTGACACAGCCGCGCTTGGCGAGGAGAGCCGAGATGCGCACTCGCCGTGGAGCTAACATTCAGCCGACGCACATCCATGCTCCATTCCACTAGCCCACACAGGAGGAGCTCGAGCAGTTCGCTCGGTACATACCTCCACAACCTGAGGGTTCTCACCGTCAGTAGACTTCATTGGAGAACTACTTGAGTGCTTGAGCCATCACGAGGTCTTCCCCTTTGGCAGTATCTTTTGAAAAGGGGTATTCGAGTTTAGTAATCATAGCTTGAGTAGGAGGGTAGTGTAGTTGGTTTTTATTTCCCGTCGATCCATGTACTTTACTGCTTTTGAATTTTCCTGTTATTTTCTTTGTACTAAAAGCTCAGCCCGATTCTATAAGGGTGTGACTATATGCATCTTTAACTATGTTATTAATGGAGTGTTCCTTTCTTTGTTAAATTGTTGATTGTTCTATGCCTTTATATATCTAATCATGTTGTGATTTATCTTTCTGTATCTCGATGAACGCGGCTCTCACTTTGTTTTATGTTTCAAAAAACAATTTAACCGTATTTTTCGCTAAGTATTTTAATAAAAGAATGAGACTAAGAAATAATGACCTAGTGATTAACCTAATGTGTTCTAGAGAATTGGGTTAAAAATTAGGGTGTTACAAAAATTGCTTAAATTAAACTCAAACCTCTTTTTAAATTCAAGATTCTTAGTCATGAAATCTTGAATAGCGTTTTCTCTCTCCAATTTCTTAAATTAAGGAATTGTGTCTACATTGTTTATGCATAAAATGAGTTTTAATTCCTCTAATAATGTATGAGCACTCCCTAATCATGTCATGAAATTCCTAATTATCTTCTTAGTTACCTAAACACTTGCTTAGTAACTCCTAACCTTAAACCTAATCTAAATTACACCTAAACACATCATTAATGCACATTTAGATGAAATAATTATCTCACCCCATGGGCTATCAAGGCTGGCCGAAACCTCTCCCCCATATTCTCCACATGTTTGAAATTCAAACACTCAAAGAACCATGCCTTAGACCATGCTTAACACCTTACCTTGCACCATACTTGATCATACTCCAAGCCATGCTTTGAATGACTAAATGAATGAAATATTTTCCTCCCCCTTTACTGTCCAAAACCTCCTCATTCATTCATCATGATTTATTTCATTTCAAATTTAAAAAGAAAACACCTCAAAGACCATGCTTGAAACCATGCTTAAGCCCATGCCTATCATACCTTCAACCATACTTTGAATGACAACTTGTAAGAGATATTTTCTCTCCCCCAAGGCCATGTAGTCTACGGCCAGCACCCTTCCCTCATACCCCATTGTGTTGTTGTTTTTCTATAAATACCTTGCTTGGATGAGTTTAGTTACACTTTAGATCATTTGTCAAGTTTTAGTTTCTAGTATTCTTGCAAGTTTTTCCTTTTCTCTCAAGTTCTCAAGAGCTTTCCTTCATCTTCATCTTCTTCATCTCCTCTTTGAATCACAATCTTAAAACACCACACTACAACCTTGAATCGTCATCTAAACACTCAAACTTTCATCCTCAAACACAAACTCACTTTTTCCTTTTTTTACCTCAAGGCCGAATCATCACCATCACATTAGGAGGAGTTTTCCGTCTCATATTCATCTCAAAGATCAAGTTTCCTTCATTCCCTCAAGATTTCGTTGGTAGGGAGTTGTTCTAAAGTTTTTATTTTACTCAAAAATGCTTTGTTCTTAAAGGAAAATATTGTTTCTCTTGGTTTTCTTTTTGGTACTGTTTCCTTATTTCCTTCTTGTTTTTGGCCTCAATGGCCTTGTTTCATTATCATGATAGCTTGATGATGAGTGTCTCGAGATGATGACTTTGAGTTCATCTCAATAAGACCTCTAAAGCTTAAGTTTTTCTTATGCTACTTAGCTCACTAATGATTTCAATTTAAGAAAATAATTACAAGGATTTCGATAAACCTAAGGCCTACCCTTGTCAACCTTAAAGTTGGCCATTACGTTATAGAGTATTGCTCTGGATAGGGATTTTGGGTACATAATAAAGAATATGATGTATTTTCCTTCTCCTTTGCTTGGTTTAAGTTCTGTTCCTTTCTTTCCTTTTTCCTTTAAAGTGTTGTTTTGAGTTTATTTTTATTTTCCTTGAGCTTGATGATGATGTTTAAGAGTCATGAAGTTTCTTTGAAGCTATGGTTCAAGAACTCTAAAGCTCACTTTGTGTGGATGAGATGAATGTTGGGTTAAGATTATGTTTCTCTAAAAGTCTTGTATGAGCTCTAAGTTAAGTAAAAAGAACTTGCATCCATATTTATCTTTATGTCATCACTAAACTTTCCAGACTAAAGAATGAATTTGCATTCTCATGTTTATGTTTAAGTCAACACTAAACTTCTAAGATAATAATTAGCTTGCATAGCATATTTATTTTATGCTCTCACCTTATAATAAAGAATAAAACAAAGTGAATTGTATATTTCTATTTATGTCATCACTTAAGAAACTTGGAGGTCAAAGTCTTGCCCATTATTATCTCAAACAAAGTTTGGAAATGAATGTATTTTACTCTCTTGATTTTTGGCCATGTGATGATGTCGAACTTGGTGTGAGTTTCATCTAGTCACAAGTGCAAAAACCTATGTTTTATAATTTTCTTAAGTTTAGATGATCTCAAGAAATGTTTCAAGCATGATTTTATGATTTAAATATCTCTTGAAATTAATTTGAAATAGCTACTGCCCTTTTTGGTTTCATGATGATTTTAATGAAATAAATTGTTCTCAAATGGGTTTTAGAAGCTTTGAAAAGGTTCCAAGAGAAACTAGTAATTTATATGTGTTTGAAATGAAAGTTTTATGCATGATATGTTGCCATTGATTTTAGTTCTGCCTTGTTTACTTGCTCACTATATGTTGATAATTTAATCATGTTAGAATGTGTGTATTCATGTACTTTTGATGTTAGAATTAATTTGAGAAAGTTAGATCAAGTTTGTAACTAGAAAAGAATTAAAATGAAATTTCTAGATCCCTTAGATATGTAATTCTGGATTCTGTTCCAGAAAAGATAAAATTAGTAATAATGGTTTATAATTAGTATAAATGTGTAGAAATCACTCATAATTGGTTTAGGATTTGATCCCAGTACTTTAGGAAAAGCCCGAGCTTAGAAAGGGTCAAAGTTATGACTCCTAGGTACCCGTAAATAGCAAGATATAGATTCTGCACTATTGAGGTTTAGAATTAGTTATGGACATAGAAATGAGTGAGGTCTACTTAGTTATGAACCTATAGGTACCCAAGAGGTTGAGTTGTGATGATAGAGAACTTGGATTTCAAGTTTAGAGGCCCTAAGGGTCAAAGCATAAGACATTGTAGAATCTTTGATGGGATGAGTATGTTATTTCAAGACTGTTTGTGTTGATACATGTTCTATGATGAGTGTACTAGTGTTATCTTAAGTTTATCATGATTATAAGTTGAATGAGAAAGTAAATGTATCTTAAAGTAGATTTGAAAGAAATTCGGTACACAGCTGTTATGCTGCCGAATATCTGTCAAATCAAATACTTGAGAATGTTTTTGAAAAGTATATCGGATAAAGTCCTGGGTGACACCGGTTCGGCCGAGAACCCCCAGGAACTACTGAGTCCTAATATAATGTAGCACTCAGATGTACTTCTCCCGCTCCGGTAGGGAGGAGGCAAATCCGTGAAGGTATGAGTGGATGCAGCCTACCAAAGCCGACAATTTGCTGTGCACTATGTAACACCCTAATTCTTAACCCAACTTTCTAGAACACATTAGGTTAATCATTAGGTTATTACTTCTCAGTCTCATCATTTTATTAAAATACTTTGCAGAAATTATCGGAAATTTTTTTTTTTGAAAACATAAACCAAAGTGAGAGCCGCGCTCTTATCTAGACGAGAGACATGAACATCAATCATACGGAAACACAAGAACTAAAGCAAGTAACAATAGAACAATAATCATCACAACAAGGAAACATTTCATTAATAATAATATAGTTGAGATACATAAGTGGTCATGCCCTCATAGAAATGGGCTAAGCTTGAAATACACAAGAAAGGAAATACAATGGAAACAAGAAAGCAGTAAAGTACATGGTGTTATGGCAAAAGAAAAACCAACTACACTGCCCTCCTACCAAGCTATGAGTACTAGGCTAATAACCCATCCCAAAAGATACCACCGAAGGGGAAAATCCTTGTGACTGCTCGGGCACTCGAATAGCTCTCTGATGAGGTCTAGTGATGACGGGGATCCTCGGGTTACGGAGGTAGATAATAGGGGAATCGCTCAATCTCCTCCTGAGTGGGCCAGTGGAGTGAGAAGGGAACGCATGTTGGCTGGACGTGAGCTCCTCGGTGAGGGCGCATCTCGGCTCTCCGTGCCAAGCGCGGTTGCATCACGGTATCCTCACTGCCGTCCCGCCTAAATAGGGGACAGGGAGCAGAACTCTCTGAATATACGTGCATTGGCGAGTCCTCGGACGGATCGGTCTCCGACCTCCTCTAGTGAGGCACATACTCCGGGTAGTCACGAACAGCTGAGGCAAAAAAGCGGGCACGATGCAACTGCTCATTGCGAGGGTGGGTACGCTCGAAGATCAACTCGTCGCCACCAAAAGGAGTGGTAGGAGTAAACTGATAGCTGGACACTGGATAAGCAAAAAGTCATCCCATGTACACAAAAACACGAATGGCACAGAGACCCTTAAAGTGGTAAGAACGATGCTCTGGGTCGTAGTGTACCTCCCAGACGGGCGTATTAATGAAGACCACGAATGTCGCCATCGATCTCTGAAGATGTGACAGAAGAAAGAGGAAGAAGAGAAAAGAGTGAGAATTCTTACTAAAAAATCTCAGTAGGAGTCTCCTATCCTAGGGTTACATCGTTCACATCCTCAGGAACGTTGGGTTTAATTATAAAAGGTGTGCATACATAAACGGTTCATTATTAGGGTTTATAAAACCATTTATCCAAGGTCCATTCCTTTTAGCATGCATCTTGATGTTATGAATGCAACATATTAAAACATGAACGTATGGCAATGCCTCAATCAAATAACCCAATGAATCACAACTTCAAGAAAGCACACAAGCGGCAAAAAGAGAATATAACTTCCAAGTGGATCTTTCCTCAACTTTGTGACATTAATCATGGTACTTCAGCATAATAAGGCCACCCTAAAATAACTAGGTTATAAGCTCATACCTCAGCTAGTCGTCACTAGCTCTTGCTTATTATCTGAATAAGCGAAACATAATAAAATAATCCCGACTACGCAAGTACGGGTAGGGGGCTAGGGATCACCTCTCTTAGGATATACCTTCTTTGAAACGCTTTGCGGGCATTAAGCCACAGCAATTTGTCCGCTTTGGTAGGCTGTATCTACTCATACCCTCACGGATTTGTCTCCCTTAGGGGTGCTCGGCCAAACTAGTGTCACCCAGGAAAGCGCATCTCAGTGCTTTGTCACATAAAAATCTCATGGGGGTGCTCGGCCGAACCGGTGTCACCCAAGGTTTTCAACTCATGTGGTACTTTAAAACATTTCTTCAACCCTTTTAGGTTTGACGGAAATTAGGCAGCATAACAGCTGTTAAACCGAATTTCCTTCAAACCGAAACTTATGCCACAAGCTATTCACACAACATATTCCTCATTTAAACCTCATGCTATGATAAACTTCATATCTTAAACAATCATTTCCTCATGCAACATAAACATCTCAACATGTTATTGCATCATATAAACATCATAGCATTAACGATTTCTTAATGTCTTATGCATTGACCCTTAAGGTCTTTAACTCACAATCTAAGTTACAAATCGTCACAACTTAATCTCTTGGGTACCTATAGGATCATATCTAAGTATTCCTCACTCCATACTATGATCATAAACTTCTCTAAACCTCAAGAATGTAGAATCTAAAATTCTAACTTTACGGGTACCTAGGAGTCACAACAATGACCCTTTCCAAGTCTAATTTGCTCCTAAAGCATCAAGATCAAGTCCTAAACCAATTATGAGTCATTCCTACACATTTAAACTAATTTAAAACCATAATTATCATTTCTAAACCATGCTGGACAGAATCCAGAAAAATCAATTACCAAGGGATCTAGAATCTCAAATTAATTCTTTTCTAGTTACTAACTTCTCTAATCTTTCACATGTGAATTTTAACATCAATTATACTCAAACATACTCATATTATCATCATCAAAACAGCATAAACAGCACTTAATCACAGCAAGGCAAAACTGAAAATACATCTCCATACAAAGGCATAAAACTCAGTTTCTAAAACACATAAAATACTAGTTTCTCTTGGAACCTTTTCAAGACTTTCAAATCTCATTTGTAAACATTTTTATCATCTAAAATTCTCAAAATATTTGTAAGGGCAGTAGCTAGATTGAATTTATCTCAAGAGGTCCTAAATTCATAAAACCTTGTTTTAAACATTTCTTGAACTCATATGAGCTTAGAAAAATTATGAAACATAGATTTTAATACTTGTAACAAATATAGCTTCTTAGGGCCAAAATCAAGGAGCCAAATAACATATGGTTTTCAAGCCTTTGCTTGAGACAACAATGGGCAAATCTTTGAGCTCTAGGTTCTCTTAAGTGATGACATAAAAATACACCTGCTCATGCACTAGTTTTAGCTTTCATTAGAAAGTAAAGTGAGAGCATAAAATAAACATGAGATGCAACTTATTATTATCTTTGATATTTAAGTGAGGACTTGAAATATAAACATGATAATGCAAAGCTTGAAACATAAACATGATAATGCAAGTTCTATTATTATTCTTGATATTTAGTGATGGCAAAGAAAATAAATATGATGCGCAAGGCATAAACATAAATATGGATGCAATATTCATTTTAATCTTATCTAGAGCTCTTATAAGATTTTAGAGATACAAGCCAACACTTATCTCATCACAAAGAGAGCTTTAGAGTTCTTGAACTAAATTCTCAAAGGAACTATGAGGTTCTTGAACATCATCATCAAGCTCAAAGGAAGCAAACTTTAAAAAGAACATAAAATCTCAAAGAAAAGGAAACCAAAACCGAAAACTAAAAAAAAAAGGAAAAGAGGATGAAAGTAAGTCAAGTTCTTTATTAAGTACCCAAAACCCCTATCTAGAGAAAAGTCTCTAGAACATGCCAGCCAACTTTAAGGTTGACAAGGGTAGGCTTGGGCTTTTAGAAATCCTTAGATTAATTTTCTTAAGTTGAAAAACCATGTGAGCTAAATATCATATAGATAAAGTTTAAGGAAAAGAAAAGAACTCAAGCTTTAGAGGTTTCTTTGAGATGAACACAAGGTCATCATCTAGAAACTCTCATCATCAAGCTATCATGCTCATAAACAAGGCCTCATGGCCGAAATGGAGAGGAAGAAAAACCAAAAGAAAGTTTCAAAAAGAAACCTAAGAGAAAGCTAGAGAAAAACTCATTTTTCAAGAAAAACAAGTTTAGAAAAACACTCCTACTTAGAGTGGAGATAAAAACTTGAGCTTTTGAAAAAAGATGAAGAGAGCAACTCCTCCTTGGGTGGCAAGATGGCTTTAGCCAAAGTGGAGGGAAAGGAAAGGAGATATGTTTTGAGTGAGGTTGTGTTTGAGGTTGAGAGTTTGAGAGGTTTGATGGTGGTTCAAGGTTGTGAGGTGGTGTTTAGAGGTTATGGGATGGTGATGAGATGAAGATATGAAGAGGATGAAGATGAAGATGAAGAGAGAACTCTCTTGAAACTTGAGAGAAAAAGAAAGGAAACTCAAGAAAGCTTAGAAAACTAAAAGTTTGCAAATGAGCTAAAGTGTTTGCAAGTTCTTATAATGCACCTATTTATAGAAAAACAAATCAATTGAGGCTCACTCAAGGAGGCCTTGGCCATAGCAAAAAGGGAGGGAAGGAAGAGAAAAGATCTCTTACACAATGTCATTCAAGCATGGTTTGAAGTATGGAAGTTATGATACAAGGCATGGCTTCAAGTAAAGTGTTTTGAGTGAATTTCCTATCAATTTTGAATGAAATAATTCTTCTAGAAGCTAGGCATGGCTGGTTGTTTTTGGGCCACAAATAAATGAGGAAAATGGCTTAATTCATTTAGTTATTCACTTGAAAAATCAAGCATGGTGGAAAATATGACAAAGTATGGTGAGTATGACTTGAGGTATGACTTTGGTGTGTCAAAAATTTGAGCATGTGATGAATATGGGGGGAGGAAGCTTCGACCAGATTGGTAACAAGAGAGAGGAAGAAAAATCTCTCATGTAATTGGGTGTTAATGATAAGTTTAAGTGTGTATTAATTTAGGTACAAGGTTAGGAGTTATTAAGCTTAAGTTTGGGAAACTAAGAATGAGGTTTAAGAGTTTTATGACAAGGTTAAGGAGTGCTCATACACATTTAGAGAATTTAAAATTCATTTTATAAGTAAACAAGGTAGACAAATTTCCATGATTTAAGGAATTGGAAAGAGAAAACACTATTCAAGATTCCATGACTAAAAATCTTGAATTTAAAATAGGATTTCAAGTTGTAATTAAGTATTCTTAGGTTCTAATCAACTTTAATAAATTATTTTAACTCAAGATTAATTATGGAAATTAATTAATCTTCGATTAGAGCCTAATATTGCTTAGGTTTGCTTAATCACACGATTAAGCTTGAAAACACAAAGCTATGGGCGAAATCGTAATTTTGCACTAATTTCGCCCAGGACCTCCGGGACCAAAACTAAAGTCGTAGAATACATAAAAATGCCTTTTAAAACCATCTGGAGAAGTTTCGGGTTCATCCGGCACTTGCAAACGGGTAAAACACCACAGGGGTATTTTGGTCATTTTGACCCGAAAACTCAAAAAATGAGATTTTCGATCCCAGAAAGGTACACAAGCCAACTAATCCCCTTCCAACACTGAGTTTTCCCTTCGAGTACTGCTAGACCGGCTTTCCTCAAATTCCAGGCCGAAAATGACCTCAGGGGCATTTTGGTCATATTCACTCTAACAGAAAATCGGGGCGTTACACACTAGATGCCAGTCGAGCATTTCAAAGAAGGAAATATTCCTATGAGAGGTGATCCTTAAGCCCCCTAGCCCGTACTCTAGTAGTCGGGATTTATTTTTATGATTTCACCTATCAAGAGGATAAGTAAGAACTAGTGACGACTAGTTGAGGTTTGAGCTCATGACCTAGATGATGTTTTAGGGTGGCCCCATGATGCTTAAGTATGAAGTTCTTAAGTCACAAGTTGAGAAAAGAGAAAGGTTTCACTTGAAAGTTTATAAATTGCCACTTTATGCCTCTTATGTGTTTCTTGATGATAAGTTGATTGCTTGTTGCATAATGTATATCCATGCATTCATGATTTGCTATGTTGCGTTCATGCATTGAGATTCATGCTAAAAGAAATGAACCTTGGATAATTATATTTATATACCTAATAATGAACTTTATATGCATGCTCACTTCTTTATAATAAACCCAAGGTTCCTGAGGATGTGTACGATGTAACCCTAGTTAGGAGGTTCCTTACTGAGATTCTTTAGCAAGATTCTCACTTCCTTTTCTTTCCCTCCATCTCTCCCGTCACATCTTCAGATCATGGCGATGTTCGTTGTTTTCATCGACACCTCGATATGGGAGGTGCACTTTGATCCGGAGCACGGATCTTACCATTTTGAGGGATGCTACGCTATTCGAGTCTTCATGTATGTAGGACGTCCCTTCACACACCCTGTACACAGCTACCGCTTCTCCCTGACATCTCCTTATGGTGACGATATGGTCTTCGAGTGCGCACAGACACATAACGAGCGAGTTATGCATACCTACATTGCTGGATCTACCGCCCGCGATCACCCAGATTACGTGCCTCGTTCTCAGCATTTAGAGGACAACCCCTCGAAGGATCCGCCGACCCTCATGTACAGCAAGAGTTCTGCCCTCATTCCCCGGTTCATGCGAGAGGGTAGTGAGGCGACGGTGACATAACCAAGGTTGGCGAGCAGAGCCGAGAGGCGCCCCCGTCACGGAGTGCACGTGCAGCCGTCACATATCCTTTCCCCACTCCACTGGCCTACGCCCGAGGAGCTCAAGCAGTTCCCTGGGTACATACCTCCGTCACCCAAGGATCGCCGCCGCCAATAGTAAAGCGTCTTAAGGAGAGCTAGTGCACACACACACATATAGATAGGATAAACCTTCTTTTTTATGGGGTTATCCATTTTAGGTGCACTAGGGTACTGGTATTTTTATTTGCGCTTTCCTTGTACTTTCATTTCTATCGTATTTCCTTTCCTGTTGTATTCGCATTTCCTTGTACTAAATTAAGTCCCACCCCTAGGTAGGCATGTTATGAATATTAATGAAGTATTATCTTTGATGTGCCATTGCTTATTGTTGTGAAGTTATTTGATGTCCATGCTTGCGCTTTCTTTATATTTGAGTTATGTTTGTCATCGACGCTTATTCAAGTATCACGTAACTCTCACTTTTCTCTATGTTTTCAAAAAAAAAATTTACACGTATTTTTTGCTAAGTATTTTAAAGAAATATTTTAAAGAATGAGATTAAGAAGTAATAACCTAATGATTAACCTAAATATGTCCTAGGAATATTAGGTTAAAATTAGGATGTTACATTTTGGTATCAAAGCAGTTCGATTCTCACAGAGCCTGAGGATTGACTGACCATGCTTTAGAAGCATGATGCGATAGCTATGTCATGTATAGTGCTTGCTAGAGATAAGCATTAGGTTAGGCATACAGGACCTCTGTTTATTCGTGAAGTGCCATGGTAATTAGCTCATTTCGCATGGAATATTGAGCCTGATCAACTCGGTGTTACTGTCTTATGTGTTTTGGAACCAATGGCACCGCGAAGACAACCTAGGGCTATGAACTAGGGAACCCAAGACAATGAGACTACTGCTGTTGTTCGTCAGATGGTGAGAGCCATGGAACAGATGTTTGACCGCATGAACCAGCAAGAGAATGCTGCACCTACTCCCCCTGCTACTGAGGTGGTTGAGCAAGCTCATTTCGACAAGTTCCGCAAGGCAAACCCGCCTGTGTTTCGAGGGGTGATGGACCCCGAGAAGGCTGACGAGTGGATCAAGGACGTGGAGAAGATCTACTCTGTCATCACCTGCTCGAAAGAGTAGAAGGTTACATTCGATGCTTTCATGATGAAATTTGATGCTGAGTTCTGGTGGAACGGCACGAGATGTTTGTTGGAGGCTTTTGATACTCCCATTAACTGGGAGCTGTTCAAGACCTACTTCTATGAGAAGTACTTCCCGGAGTTCGTGAGGAATGCCAAAGACATCGAGTTCATGTAGTTGACCTAGGGAGGGTCTACTGTGGCCCAATATATGGCCAAGTTCAAGGAACTGATCAAGTTCTCTCGGGTATTCCAAGGGAACCCCGATGAGGTATGGAAGTGTGTGAAGTATGAAGCTGGTCTGAAGACGGAGTTAAACTACACCGTGGATCATATGGAGATCAGGGACTTCCTGACCCTGGTCAACAAAAGTAGGATTTTGGAGGAAGGACAACGGAAGCTCCACGCCACGAGGGCAGAGCGTGCTAAAGGGCTAGGCCAGCAAGCCATGATGTTCAAGTCGCAACATCAATCACGGAACCACTACAATCCGTACCATAGCAACCAGTTCAAGTAACCACAACAACAACAACAACAACAACAACAACCAAGAGCACCTGCATATCAGCCATCCAAACAATAACAAAGGCCACCATTCCAATACAACGGCCTGAGAAACTTCAACAACGAGGATCGGGCAGTCCTCAGAACAACCAAGGAGGGTCTAGTTAGGCCAAGAACAGGGCACCACAAGGAACCTCCACTGTAACGCCCCGATTTTTCTGTTAAGAGTAGAAATGACCAAAATGCCCCTGAGGTCATTTTCAGCCCGGAATTCGAGGAAAGCCGGTTCGGCAGTACTCGAACGGAAAACTCAATGTTGGAAGGGGATTAGATGACTTGTGTACCTTCCCGGGATCGAAAATCTCATTTTTCGAGTTTTCGGGTCAAAATGACCAAAATGCCCCTGCGGTGTTTTACCCGTTTTCAAGTGCCGGATGAACCCGAAACTTCTCCAGATGATTTTAAAAGGCATTTTTATGTAGACTATGACTTTAGTTTTGGTCCCAGAGGTCCCGGGCGAAATTAGTACAAAATTACGGTTTTGCCCCTAGTTTCGTGTTTTTACACTTAATCGCGTGATTAAGCAAACCTAAGTAATATTAGGCTCTAATCAAAGATTAATTAATTTTCTTAATTAATATTGAGTCAAAATAATTTATTAAAGTTGATTAGAAACTAAAAGTGCTTAATTACAACTTAAAATTATATTTTAATTTCAAGACTCCTAGTCATGGAATCTTGAATAGTGTTTTCTCTTTCCAATTCCTTAAATCATGGAATTGTGTTACACATTGTTTATTCATAAATGAGTTTAAAATTCTTTAATGATGTATGAGCACTCCTAATCTTGTCATAAAATCCTTAAATCACATTCTTAGTCACCTAAACTTAAGCTTAATTATTCCTAACCTTGTACCTAAGCTAATACACATTTAAACCTACCATTAATACCCAATTAAATGATCAAAACTCACCTCCCCCATGCTGCCCCTGGTCTGGCCGTGTACCCTCCCTCCCCATATGCATCACATGTTCAATTTTTCAACACTCCAAGGCCATACCTCAAGTCACATACACTATACCTTGTCATAACTTTCAATCAAGCTTGATTTTCCAATTAAATAACTAATTAAAATAGCCCATTTTCTCCATTTATTTGTGGCTGGAAAAGTTCCAGCCATGCATTGTTTCTAGAAGCCTAATTTCATCAAAAATTGATAGGAAATTAACTCACATCAAGCCATACTTTGTAGCATAGTTTCCATACTTCAAACCATGCTTCTATGACACAATCAAAGAGATATTTTCCTCTCCTTTTGTCCTCCAATAACATGGCCACTCCTCCCCCTTGGTGAGCCTCATTGTTTTGTTTTTCTATAAATAGGATGCTTATGATAGCTTAGTTGCACTTGGAAGCATTTGCTAAGTTTAGAATTCTAGAGTTGTCTTGCTAGTTCTTTCTTTTTATCTCAAGTTTCAAGAGAGTTCTTCCTTTCTTTTCATCTTCATCTTCATCCTCTCTTCACCTCATCATCATCTCTCAACCTTGAAACACCACCCCATAGCCTTGAACCATCATCAAACCTCTCAAACACACACCTCAAACACAACCTCACTTGAAACACAACTCCAACCTCCTTGCTTCCTCTTGGCCGAAACCATCAAGCACCAAGGAGGAGCTCATCATCTTATTTTTCTTTTCAAAAGTTCAAGCTTTGTGTCTTCACTCTAGGTAGGGGTGTTTGCTAAACTTTGATTTCTTGAAAATGAGTTCTTTCTAGCTTTCTCTTAGATTTTCTTTTGAAACTTTCTTGTTTTTCTTTCCTTGTGATTTCGACCATGAGGCCTTGAGGAGCACATGATAGCTCAATGATGAGGACTCCTAGAGAATGACTATGTGTTCATCTCAAAGGAACCTCTAAAGCTTGAGTTTTTTTTTTTCTTTAACTTCATCTATACTATACTTAGCGCACATGGTTTTTCAACTTAAGAAAATTAATCTAAGGATTTCTAAAAGCCCAAGCCTACCATTGTCAACCTTAAAGTTGGCCGGCACGTTCTAGAGATTTTTCTCTAGATAGGGGTTTTGGGTATTTAATAAAGAACTTGGCTTAGTTTCACTTTCTTGTCCTTTTGTAAGGTTTTCGGTTTTGGTATTTTGGATCCTTGAGATTTTGTTTGGTTTTGTTTAGAAAGTTTGTTTTCTTTGAGCTTGATGATGATGTTCAACAACCTCATAGTTCCTATGAGAACTTGGTTCAAGAACTCTAGAGCTCTCTTTGTAATGAGATATATGTTGGGTTGTTACTTTGTTAAAGTCTTGAATGAGCTCTAGCTAACCATAAAATGAACCTTGCATCATGTTTACTTTTATGCTATGCACATCATGTCTACTTTCCTTGCTATCACTAAGTATCAAGATAATAAGTGAACCTTGCATTATCATGTTTATATTTCAAGCTATGCATTATCATGTTTATATTTCAAGTTCTCACTTAATACCAAGATAATAATGAGTTGCATTCATATTTACTTTGTGCTATCACTTTACTTTCTAACGGAACCTAAAATAAGTGCATGAGCATGTTTATTTTTATGTCATCACCTAAATGAACCTAGAGCTCAAAGACCTGCCCATTGTTGTCTCAAACAAAGGTCTAAAAATATTTATTTCCTTTGGTTCATATTTCGGCCCTAAGGGGTCTTGATGTTTCTAAGTATTGAAGACTATGTTTTGTAATTTTTCCAAGCTTTTATGAGTTTAAGGAATGCATAGAACTAAGTTTTAAGAATTTAGGACCTCTTGAGACAAAGATGAATTGGTCACTGCCCTCTTAAATATTCTTATGATTTTAGATGTTAAAATTGTTTATAAATGTGTTTTGAAAGTTTTAAAAAGGTTCCAAGAGAAACTAGTATTTTATGTGCTTTAGAAATTGTGTTTTATGCCTTTATGGGAAGTGTTTGTTTCGGTTCTGCCTTGCTATTTATTTGCCACTGTATGTGTTGTTTTAATGATGATAATATGCTTATGTTTGAGTAAAAATAATGTTAAGACTCATATGTGAAAGATAAGATAAGTTAGAAACTAGAAAAGAATTAATTTGAGAGTTCTAGATCCCTTAATTATTGAATTTTCTGGATTTTGTCCAGCAAGGTTTAGATTTGATAATCATGGATTTAAATTAGTTTAAATGTGTAGGAATGACTCATAATTGGTTTAGGACTTGATCTTGAAGCCTTAGGAACAAACCGGACTTAGAAAGGGTCACTGCTAGACTCCTAGGTACCCGTAAAGTTAGGATTATAAATTCTGCATCCTTGAGGTTTAGAGATGTTCTTGGTCATAGTGTGAGGTGAGAAATACTTAGTTATAACCTCATAGGTACCCAAGGGATTAGGTTTGATGATTAATAACTTAGAACGTGAGTTAAGAGCCTTAAGGGTCAATGCATAAGACATTAAAACGTCTTGAGTTTTTATGATGCTTAATTTATGATATATGATGCATGAGTTTTGTCTATGATAAGTTGATATGTGCTATAAATAAGTTTTACATGATGATATGCTATACCCCATAAGAAATGTTTGTGTATGTCCTATATGTTTTCATGGCATAAGTAAATTTGAGGAAATTCGCCCACAAATAGTCATGCTGCCAAATTTCCATCAAATTTGAGGAACTTAGAAAATGGTCTTTTTGAAAATCATGAGAACTTAAATGTGACACAACACTGAGACGCCTTCTTGGGTGACGCCGGTTTAGCCGAACACCCCCAAGAAAACAAATCCGTGAGGGTATTGACATAGAGCTTGCCAAAGCGGACAATACTACGATGCACTAGTTGCTAGTAGAGTGTTTCAAAGAGGAAATGACCCTAAGAGGTGATCCTTAATTTGCCCCCTAGCTCGTACTTTAAGTCGGGATTATGTTACGCTTATCATAGGATAAGTAAGAGCTAGTGACGACTAGTTAAGGTATGAGCTCATAACCTAGAGATGTTTTAGGGTGGCCCCATGAGATAAAAGTTAAAGTTTAAAATGTCACATATACTATGAAAAAAGTTATACCTGTCACCTTATGCCAATGTTATAATGTTTCTTAGTTATTCCATTGATTGGCTTACCTTTATGATGCATTCATATCATTAATATATTCCATGCTTAGTCATAAGATGCATTATAAAATATGATGGACCTGGGATAATTAATACTTTAGAAAACTAACTTAAAAGGAGTTTATATGCATGCACACCTTTTCAGTAATAAAACCTAAGGTTCCTGAGGATGTGATGATGTCACTTAGGTAGGGATTACCCTACTGAGAATTCTTTTAGAAGATTCTCATTCCCTCTCTCTTTTCTTCCGTCACATCTTCAGATGACGACTTTCGTACTCTTCATCGACACCACAACGTGGGAGCTGCACCATGACCCAGCACTCGGGTCATACCACGTGACGAGCAGATCCTCCGCATGCAGCCCGAGGCGTCAGCCATACGCGACTACCCGGAGTACGTGCCTCGGACTCAGTATTCGGAGACTGATCCATCAGAGGACCCGCCCTCGCACATGTACAGTTGGAGCTCCAGCCCCGCTCCCCCACCGATGAGAGCCGGGAGTGAGGAGACAGTAGTTCAATCGAGGTTAGCTCGTAGGCCATCCATGCGCCCTCGCCACGGTGGACACGCTCCGATGATCCGCACGACCACTCCCGCCGAGATTTGCCAGTGGATCGATTCCACCCCTCAGTACTCGGACCAGCAGGAGTAGGTGCATAGGATGGGTAGTAGCTAGTGCACACATACCACATAGTTGAGGACAAACTTTCTTTTGTATATGAGGTTGTCTACTCTAGGTGCACACGGGTATGGGTGTTGCTTTCATGGTTTCCTTGTATTTGCATTTCAATTGTATTCATTTTCCTTTGTACCGAATAGTCCTACCTTTTGGTAGGCACACTATCTATATATAATCAGTTGATATGTCCATGTTATTTATGTGTTTTATTATGATTTGTTATTTATGCATTTTATTATGATTTGCTCATATGACTTGTATGAATTCTCGTTCAAAGAATCATGCGTGGCTCTCACTTTGGTTTTAATTCCAAAAAGAAAAATTTTACCCATATTTTCGCTAAGTATTTTCAAGTAAAGAATGAGACCAAGAGGTAATATTCTAAAGATTAACCTAATTACATACTAGTAGTATTATGTTAAGATTTAGGGTGTTACAACAACACTAAAGAAGGGTCTTTGCCCTCAATGCGGAGGACGCGCAGAAGTCCAACGACCTCATTAAAGGTAAGTGCAAACTAAATGGTAAAACCTTAACTGTGCTTTTTGACTCTGGTACAACCCATTCTTTTATCTCACATGCTAATGTCGACTCTTTGAATCTGCAAGTTTCTAAACTTCCTCTTGACCTTATTGTTTATACCCCCACAAATCGTCCTATAAATACCTGTAATTGCTGTTTAAATTGTCACCTTACTGTAGAGGATAGGTCTTTTATCATAGATTTAATTTATTTGCCTCTAAAAGGTATAGGTATAATCCTCTGCATGGATTGGCTCCATGCTATCCGTGTGTTGTTAGACTGTGGTAACCAAACTGTCATCTTTCCTTCTCCTCCCAGTAACGCTAGTCAACTCTTGAAACTTTACTTAAACTCTATAGAGGTCTACTATAGTGGGCAGAAAACTAAGGGATATGTTCTTCTAGCCACCAGTAAGGTAGACTTTGAACAAAACCTAAGTGATATACCTATGGTGAGAGACTATTCCGAGGTGTTTCCAGATGAAATACCTGAGTTCCCTCCTGAGAGAAAAGTGGAGTTTTCCATAGAGTTGGTTCCTGGAACGGGACCTACCTCTATAGCCCCATATCAGATGTCACCCTTAGAATTAGTCGAGTTGAAAACCCAGCTAGAGGAACTTTTGGAGAAAAGTTTTATTAGGCCGAGTGTTTCTCCCTGGGGCGCTCTGGTCTTATTTGTAAAGAAGAATAATGGAAGTATGAGGTTGTGCATAGATTATAGGCAGTTGAACTGTGTAACAGTGAAAAACAAATACCCATTGCCTAGGATTGATGATCTAATGGACCCATTAAAAGAAGTGGTGGTATTCTCAAAGATTGATTTAAGGTCGGGATACCACCAGATTAGGGTTGGAGATCAAGATATTCCTAAAAACGCCTTTAGAACTCGATATGAACACTTTGAGTTCAGTGTGATGTCGTTTGGTTTGACGAATGCTCCCATAGTTTTTATGGATTACATGAATAGGATCTTTAGATCCTATCTAGATCAGTTCGTGGTCGTGTTCATAGATGATATACTCATCTATTTGAAAACCCACGAGGAGCATAAGCATCATTTAAGGTTGGTTCTAGAGATTTTGAAAGAAAAGGAGTTGTATGCTAAGCTCTCTAAGTGTGAATTTTGGTTGGATGAGGTGAAATTTTTAAGGCACATTGTGTCAAAAGGAGGCATAGTTGTCGACCCTAGCAAGATAGAGGCTGTAATGAATTAGGAAAGACTTACCATCGTAACTGAAATAAGGAGCTTTTTGGGTTTAGTAGGCTATTACCGTAGGTTCATCAAAAGATTTTCCTAGATTGCCCTACCTTTAACCAAGCTTACTAGGAAGAATACCCCCTTTGTGTGGAACCCTGAGTGCAAGAAGAGTTTCCAAGAGTTAAAGGAAAAACTAACATCGACCCTAGTTCTAGTTTTACCTGACCCCAATATACCTTTCAAGGTATATTGTGACGCTTCGAGCAAGGGTTTAGGTTGTGTGTTGACGCAAAATAGGCAACTGGTAGCCTATGCGTCCAGACAACTCAAACCCCATGAAGTGAGTTACCCCACCCATGACCTAGAATTAGCAACCATAGTGTTTGTTTTAAAGATGTGGAGACACTGTTTATATGGTGTAAAGTTTGAAGTTTTCTCCGATCATAAGCGTCTCAAGCATCTCTTTGATCAAAAAGAGTTAAACATGAGGCAGAGAAGATGGATGGAGTTCCTAAAAGACTATGATTTCAGCTTAAGTTACAACCCTAGCAAGGCTAACGTAGTCACCAATGCCTTGAGTCAGAAGTCATTACACCTGTCTCATATGATGGTCAAAGAAGTTAGGTTAATAGAGAAGTTTAGAGACATGAACCTAGGAATGTCATTAATCAATAAGGGTATAAAGATGTGTCACCTCAGTGTGACCAATAGGTTTAAGCAGAAAGTTATGCTAGCACAAAAGGAGAATGAAGAGTTTAGAGAGACCTTAGAGGCTGTTAAGGTGGGAAAATTGAAAGGTTTCTAACAAGGCCCCGATAGCATGTGGAAGTTTGAGGGGGGATCTATGTGCCACAAGATGGTGACCTCCAAGAGAAGATCTTGGAGGAGGCTCACAAGAGCCACTTCACCATTCATCCTGGTACTACCAAGATGTATCAGGACTTGAAAAAGATGTTCTGGTGGCCCGAATTAAAGAAAGATGTGGTCACCTGGGTTAGTAAGTGCCTAGTCTGCCAGAAGGTAAACATCGAGCACCAAAAACCTTTGGCCATGTTGCAACCCCTATCAATCCCCGAGTGGAAGTGGGAGAGCATATCAATGGATTTCATGACAGGATTGCCGAGGACCCAAGCTGGCCACAATGCCGTATGGGTGATCATGGATCGATTGACCAAGTTAGCCCACTTTCTGCTTATTAGAGTGACATAATCTTTGGATAAATTGGCGCAGTTGTACATCCAAGAGATCATGAGGTTGCATGGAGTGCTGTCGATGATAATCTCGGATAAAGATCCGCAGTTTACATCGCGTTTTTGGGGAGCCTTTCAAAAGGCATTTGGTTCAAAGTTGTGCTTAAGCACCGCTTACCACCCTAAAACAGATGGCCAATCAGAGAGGACGATCCAAACCCTAGAAGATATGTTGAGAGCCTATGCCTTGGACCAAAAAGGAAGTTGGGATAAGTACTTGCCACTAATCGAGTTTGCATATAACAACAGTTATCATGCAAGCATTGGTATGGCACCGTACGAGGCACTGTATGGAAGGAAGTGCCAATCACCTTTGTGTTGGTACGAATCCGAAGAACAAAGTATGTTGGGACCCGAAGTAGTAAGGGAAACGATAGAGCAAATCAAGAGAATTAAGGATAGAATCTTAACTTCTCAAAGTCGACAGAAAAGCTATGCGGACAAAAGGCGTAAACCCTTGGAATTCCAAGAAGGCGAACATGTATTCCTTAGAATCACCCCCACTATAGGCATAAGGAGAGCCATGAAAGTCAAAAAGTTAAGTCCCCGATTTCTCAATCTATTTCAAATCCTTTAGAGAGTCGGGTCAATAGCTTATAAAATAGCCCTGCCACCTAATCTTTCCAATCTCCATGACGTCTTTCACGTCTCTCAATTATGTAAATATGAGTCCCACCCTAGCCATGTTTTAGAGCCAGAGCATGTACAGTTAAGGGAGGACCTAACTTTCAATCTGCCACCTACGATGATCATGGATCACAGCATCAAGCAGTTGAGGAATAAGTCTGTCCCTTTGGTGAAAGTGGCATGGGGACGAGGCAAGACCGAAACGTTCACATGGGAGTTAGAGTCAGAGATGAGAATGAAGTACCCCCAGCTGTTCTAAGGTAACAAATTTCAAGGACGAAATTCTTTTTAAGGAGGGGAGTAATGTAACGCCCCGATTTCTCTCTCTGAGTGAAAATGACCAAAATGCCCCTGAGGTCATTTTTGGTCCGGAATTCGAGGAAAGTCGGCCTGACAGTCCTTGGAGGGCTAACTCAATGTTTGAAGGAGATTAGATGGTGTGTAAATCGTTTCAAGAGCGAAAAGCTCGTTTTCTGAGGTTTCGGGTCAAAATGACCAAAATACCCCTATTGTGTTTTACATGGCTACGAGTGCCGGATGAGCCCAAAACTTCTCCAGATGATTTTAAATGACATTTTTTATGTATTCCGTGACATCAATTTTAGTCCCGGTAGTCCCGGGCAGTTTTTGTGTAAATTTACGATTTTGCCCCTAAGCATTAGTGTTTTTTACCTTAATCGAGTGATTAAGCAAACCTAAGTAATATTAGGCTCTAATCGAAGATTAATTAATTTCCATAATTAATCTAGAGTCAAAATAATTTATTAAAGTTAATTAGAACCTAAAATTGCTTAAATTAAACTAAAACCTCTTTTTAAATTCAAAATTCCTAGTCATGGAATCTTGAATAATGTTTTCTCTCTCAAATTCCTTAAATTAAGGAATTGTGTCTACATTGTTTATGCATAAAATGAGTTTTAATTCCTCTAATGATGTATGAGAACTCCCTAATCATGTCATGAAATTCCTAATTACCTTCTTAGTTACCTAAACACTTGCTTAGTAACTCCTAACCTTAAACCTAATCTAAATTACACCTAAACACATCATTAACACACATTTAGATTAAATAATTCTCTCACCCCATGGGCTGTCAAGGCTGGCCGAAACCTCTCCCCCACATTTTCCACATGTTTGAAATTCAAACACTCAAAGAACCATGCCTTAGACCATGCTTAACACCTTACCTTGCACCATACTTGATCATACTCCAAGCTATGCTTTGAATGACTAAATGAATGAGATATTTTCCTGCGCCTTTGCTGTCCAAAACCGTTGGCCCTCTTCCTCTATTCATAATGATTTATTTCATTTCAAATTTAAAAAGAAAACACCTCAAAGACTATGCTTAAAACCATGCTTAAGCCCATGCCTATCATACCTTCAACCATACTTTGAATGACAACTTGTAAGAGATATTTTCTCATCCCCAAGGCCATGTAGTCTATGGCCAGCACCCTTCCCTCATACACCATTATGTTGTTGTTTTTCTATAAATACCTTGCTTGGATGAGCTTGGTTACACTTTAGATCATTTGTTAAGTTTTAGTTTCTAGTATTCTTGCAAGTTTTTCCTTTTCTCTCAAGTTCTCAAGAGCTTTCCTTCATCTTCATCTTCTTCATCTCCTCTTTGAATCACAACCTTAAAATACCACACCATAACCTTGAATCATCATCTAAACACTCAAACTTTCATCCTCAAACACAAACTTACTCTTTCCTTTTCTTACCTCAAGGTCGAATCATCACCATCACATTAGAAGGAGTTTTCCTTCTCATCTTAATCTCAAAGATCAAGTTTCCTTCATTCCCTCAAGATTTCGTTGGTAGGGAGTTGTTCTAAAGTTTTTATTTTACTCAAAAATGCTTTGTTCTTAAAGGAAAATATTGTTTCTCTAGATTTTCTTTTCAGCATTGTTTCCTTATTTCCTTCTTGTTTTTAGCCTCAATGGCCTTGTTTCATTATCATGATAGCTTGATGATGAGTGTCTCAAGATGATGACTTTGAGTTCATCTCAATGAGACCTCTAAAGCTTGAGTTTTTCTTTCTTCTTTTAAGTTTTACTTATGCTACTTAGCTCACTAATGATTTCAACTTAAGAAAATAATCACAAGGATTTCAATAAACCTAAGGCCTACCCTTGTCAACCTTAAAGTCGGCCGGCATGTTCTAGAGTTTTACTGTAGATAGGGGTTTTGGGTACATAATAAAGAATATGATGTATTTTCCTTCTCTTTTGCTTAGTTGAAGTTTCAGTTCCTTTCTTTCCTTTTCGTTTAAAGTGTTGTTTTGATTTTATTTCCTTGAGCTTGATGATGATGTTTAAGAGCCATGAAGTTTCTTTGAAGTCATGGTTCAAGAACTCTAAAGCTCACTTTGCTTGGTTAAGATGAGTGTTGGGTTGAGATTATATTTCTCTAAAGATCTTGTATGAGCTCTAAGTTAAGTAAAAAGAACTTGCATCCATATTTATTTTTATGCCATCACTAAACTCTCAAGATTAAAGAATGAACTTGCATTCTCATGTTTATGTTTAAGTTATCACTAAACTTCAAAGACAATAATGGACTTGCATAGCATATTTATTTTATGCTCCCACCTCATAATAAAGAATAAAACAAAGTGCATTGCATATTTTAGTTTATGTCATCACCTAAGAAATTTGAAGCTCAAAGATTTGCCCATTGTTATCTCAAGCAAAGTTTGGAAATGAATGTGTTTTATTCTCTTGATTCTCAGCCATGTGATGATGTCGAACTTGGTGTGAGTTTTATCTAGTCACAAGTGCCAAAACCTATGTTTTATAATTTCCTTAAGTTTAGGTGATCTCAAGAAATGTTTCAAGCCTAGTTTTATGATTTAAATCCCTCTTGAGATTATTTTGAAATAGCTACTGCCTTTATTAGTTTCATGATGAGTTTAATGAAATAAATGTTTCTCAAATGAGTTTTAGAAGTTTTGAAAAGGTTCCAAGAGAAACTAGGAATTTATGTGTGTTAGAAATGAAGTTCTATGCATAATATGATGATGATGCTCACGGTTCTGCCTTGATTGTTTGCTCACTATATGATGGTGATTTAATCATGTTAGAATTAATATGTTCATGTATATTTGAGGTTAAAATTAATTTGAGAAAGCTAAGACAAGTTAGTAACTAAAAAAGAAATAAAATGAGATTTCTAGGTCCCTTAGAAATGGAAATTCTGGATTCTGTTCCAGCAAGGATAATATTAGTAATAATGGTTTATAATTAGTGTAAATGTGTAGGAATCACTCATAATTGGTTTAGGAATTGATCTTGATGCTATAGGAGAAAATCGAACTTAGAAAGGGTCAAAGTTGTGACTCCTAGGTACCCGTAATTAGCAAAACATAGATTCTGCACTCTTGAGGTTTAGAATTAGTTATGATCATAGAATTGAGTGAGAACTACTTAGTTGTGAACCTTTAGGTGCCCGAACGATTAAGTCATGATGATAGAGGACTTAGATTTCAAGTTTAAAGGCCCTAAGGGTCAAGCATAAGACATTATAGAATCTTTGGTGACTTAAGTTCATTATTGCAAGTATGTTGTGATGATGCATGTGCCATGATGAGTGTGATTATGTGAAATATAGTTTATTGTGATCATAGAAGTTGAATGAGAAATGTGCATGCATTATGAATCGGTGAGGCATAAAGGAAATTTGAAAGAAATTTAGTATACAGTTGTTATGCTACTGAATTTCTGTCAAATTGAGAACTTGAGAATGTTTTTGAAAATTATATGGGATAAAGTCCTGGGTGACACCGGTTTGACTGAGCACCCCCAGGAACTGAGTCTTAATGTGACGTAGCACTGAGACGTACTTCTCTCGCTTTGGCGGGAAGGAGGCAAATCCATGAGGGTATGAGTGGATGCAGCCTACCAAAGTGGACAATTCACTGTGCACTAGATGCCAGTAGAGTGTTTCAAAGAAGGAAATATTCCTATGAGAGATGATCCTTAAGCCCCCTAACCCATACTCTAGTAGTCGGAATTATTTTTATGATTTCGCTTATCAAGAGGATAAGTAAGGACTAGTGACGACTAGTTAAGGTATGAGCTCATAACCTAGATGATGTTTAGGGTGGCCCATGATGCTTAAGTACGAAGTTCTTAAGTCACTAGTTGAGAAAAGAGAATAGTTTCACTTGAAAGTTTATATTGCCACTTATATGTTTCTTGGTGTTATGATTGATTACTTTATTGCATAATCTATATTCATGCATTCATGATCTGCCATGTTGCATTCATGCATTAAGATTCATTCTAAAAGGAACGAACCTTGGACAATTATATTTATAAACTTAATAATGAACTTTACATGCATGCTCACCCCTTTATAATAAACCCAAGGTTCCTAAGGATATTGACAATGTAACCCTAGATAAGAGACACCTTATTGAGATTCTTTAGCAAGATTCTCACTTGTTTTCTTTCTCTCTTTCTCTCCCATCACACCTTCAGATCATGGTGATGTTCGTGGTGTTCATCAATACTCCCATATGGGAGGTGCACTTTGATCCCAAGTATGGATCATACCATTTTGAGGGACGATACACAGTACGAGTCTTCATGTATGTAGGACGTCCCTTCACGCACCCTGTACATAGTCACCTCTTCTCCCTGACATCTCTTTATGGCGACGATATGGTCTTCGAGTGCGCACGGACGCAGAACGAGCGGGTTATGTGTACCTACACTGTTGGATCCACCGTCCGCGACCACTCGGATTACATGCCTCACTCTCAGCATTTGGAGAACGACCCCTTGGAGGATCCGCTGACCCATATGTATAGCGAGAGTTCTGCCCCCACTCCCTGGTTCATGTGAGAGGGGAATGAGGTAATGGTGACATAGCCGAGGTTAGCGAGGAGAGCCGAGGTGCACCCCATCGTGGAGCGCACGTGCAGCCATCACGCATCCGATCCCCACTTCACTAGCCTATGTCCGAGGAGCTCGAGCAATTCGCTGGTTACTTACCCCCGTCACCCGAGGATTGCCGCCACCAGCAGTAGAGCATCTCGAGGAGAGCTAGTGTACACACCATGTATAGATAGGATAAACCTTCTTTTGTTATGAGGTTATCCACTTTAGGTGCACTAGGGTAGGAGTGTTTTTATTTACACTTTCCTTGTATTTCCTTTACTGTTTTATTTGCATCATCTTGTATCAAACTAAGTCCTACCTTTAGGTGGGCATATTATGAATATTAATGAAGTATTTCTTTTGATGTGTTATCGATTGTTTCATGTTCTATTATGCCTTGTTGTCTTGTGATTTATTTTCCTGTCTTACGATGTATGTGGCTCTCACTTTGCTTTATGTTTTCAAAAAAAAGTTTTATCCGTATTTTCCGCTAAGTAATTTAAAGAAAGATTTTGAAAGAATGAGACTAAGAAGTAATAAACTAATGATTAACCTAAATACTTTCTACGAGTATTGGGTTAAAAATTAGGATGTTACAGCAATAGTGATGACTTCATGACAATAAATCAATTGATGGAATCAATGCCAAAGTCTATTGCGTCAGAATCACAAGCTAAGGAAGAAGGAGTGGATAAACTAAACTTCTTTGTCAATGAACTCTTTTCAAATCTAGAGCCTATCCATGAAAAACTAAATGTGGAACCTATTAATGAAGAACTGGCTAAGGAAGCTCATAAACCAGAATCTACCATGATCTTAATGATGCCTCAACCTCTTCCTTCCATTCCCATCACCTTAATGGAATAAGAAGAGGATAGAACATCAGAAGCTGGTGCTCCCCATGTTAAAAAAGCTACAGCCTTTGTCTCTGTATTTGCCTCTACTTTTGTTGCCCAAATGGATGTCATGTCATCCTCTTCACCTCCTGCTGATGAACATGCTGAAACTCAGGCTGAATCTATAAAGTTCGGGGACACTGTACCACTTGACATTCATGAGCCCTCTCCAAGAGCTACTCTATCAACAATAGCACTCATCAATTCACCTCCTTCATCCTTAGCCATGTCTCTAATAAGCTTTCATCTCAATCATATCATCTTGCGGCATCTGAGAGAGATTACCTCAAGACAAGACCAATTTGTGGCTACACTCATAGAGCACGGTGCTCAACTTAACCATCATGAAAAATCACAACTTCAGATTCTTCAAACCAATCAAGAGATTCTTTGGGAGCTAAGGAGCCAAAGCTTAAAATGGTATTCCTAATTTCCCACACACCTCTTTTTTACTGACAACAAAAGGGGGATGAGAAAAGATATCAAGAAAATCTTGCACTATGGAACTCAAAGGGAGTTAACTTAGGAGGAGCCAAGCTATGGAATTCAGAGGGGTTTATGTTGAAGGGGAGCTTAGAGATATTTTCTTTTTCTTTTTCAGCATGCATTCTTGTTTGAACTATTAGCTTTTTAATGCTTTTATAGTTTTTCCTATTACTCTTGAATAGTCCTTATATGTGTATTTTTTTCTCTTACTCAAATTCATTATAACTATTCAGTAATCTTGCTTATGCTATCCGTTTGGCTCTGATACATATCTGTCTTAAGCTCTTTTTCTGTTTTAAGCTTTGATACATATTGATGCTTTTATCATGCTTAGCTGATCATATATCATGGTTGTTGATGAATGCTTCTGATCTCTTAACTACTTGCTCTGATCTACTTACTCAATGACACGCTAGAGTAATTAGCTCACATATTTCTATTGTTGCTTTGATACTTGTATCTATCTGATGTGCTTCGATATGTATACCATGCTTAAAATATATGTTTTTATAAAACACAATCTCTTTAACACACATATGTGAAGTTCTCAAAAGCTTTATATAACTTGATCAAAATATAGTTGTGAATAGTTTCTAACGATCTTTAGAAACTTGTTCATACATGTTCTTGATACAACTAAGATTAGTTTGTGAGTTTCAGAGTTCTTTCGAGTGTGCTACCCTTATATTGTAATGCCCCAATTTTTCCTACAATGTAAAAATGCCAAAATACCCCTAAGGTCATTTTCTCAATAGGGTATTTTAATATTAGGATGAGGTTATATGAGGTTTAGATAGCAATCTGTGCGAGAATTGTAATCTCTGATTTTTCCTATGTGCAAATGACCAAATTACCTCTAAGGTCATTTTTGCCCAGAAATCGAGGACGACCGGTGTAGGTTATCCTTAAGGGGTTAGTTTAATGTTTGAAAGGGACAAGATGTGTTATGGATGATGATAGAGGTGAAAATCTCAACTCCTAATTTTTCCCATGCATAAAATTACCAAAAGACCCTGAGATAATTTAACGCGGGATTAAGTAACAACTGAGCCATTGCCCGGGAGTTGTAAATGTTAATTACAAGGGATGTATGATATCTGGAAAAGTCTGGGTGGTCCCGAGGAGTTTTTGTGTAAAATTATCATTTTGCCCCTAGTTAGTACTAACTAAGCTTAATTAAGTAATTAAGGAAATATAGGTAATATTAGGCTATAATTAAAGATAAATTAAGTTTATTTATTAATCTTGAGTCAAAATAATTATTTGAGGTTAATTAAGGCCTAAGATTATTTAGGGAAGTTTAAATCTCATTCTTAGTCAAAGATGCTTCAAGAGACCAAAAAGTAAAAAGCAAAGACAAAAACACTTTCTCTCTCTTTATTTTCCTAAAAATTAGGAAGTATGTTGGTGTTAAAATTCAAATTAATCAAGTTTAACTCAACTAAGTATGTAAAACCACTCCTTAAACATGTCTTGAATATAACACCCTAATATTTAACTCAACACGCCTAGGACGTATTACAGTTAATTATTAGTTATTACTCTTTTGTCTCATTTTTTTAATCAAAATACTTTAGCGAAAAATGGGGTAAATTTTTTTAACACAAAAACGTGAGCCGCGCTAGCTAACATAAATCGAGCATTTGAACACAATTAACGTAAACAGAATAAGCAAGTCATACACATGTGTGGCAGCACACCATTCTTTGAACATGAAACACAACTTTATTAGATAACATAGTTAAAATACAACAAGAACAAAGTCACACCCTTATATAATGGGTTGAGCTTTCAATACATGGAAATAAAAGAAAGTACAGGAAAGCAGTAAAATACATGGAAAGCAAGAAAGTGCATGAAATTTCAAAATCAAAGCCAGCTATATCTCCCTCACACTGACCCCACGAATGCTAAACTAAATGTACCCTAGCAAAAGATACTACATGAAAGGGGATCCTCATGACAGCTCGGGCACCTGAACTGGCTACTCCATCAAGATCTATTGGTGGTGCTGATCCTCTGGTGATGGGGTTAAATACCCAATGAACTGCGCGAGCTCCTTGGGCGTGTGCAAACGAAATGGGGGACGGACATGACCTCCGTGGCGTGGTCGCATCTCCGATCACAGAGCTAGTCGGGGCTGAGTCATTGTGTCCTCGCTGCCTCTGCCAATATCCATGGGTTCCGTCGGGGCAGAACCTTCTGAGTAGATGGAAGTAGGGGAGTCCTCGGATGTATCGGTCTCCGATCGCTTCGAGCGGGGAACATACTCAGGGTAGTCATGTACGGCTGAGGTGAACGGGTAAGCACGATGACTCTGCTCATCGTGGGGGCAGGTGTGCTTGAAGATCAGATCATCATCATAGGGAGAAGCGGGAGTGAATCTGAAGCTGGACACTGGGTATGCAAAAGGACGTCCCATGTATGCAAAAATATGCATGGCGCATCAACCATCGAAGTGGTAGGAACAGTGGTCCGGGTCGTAATGCACCTCCCAGACTGGCATGTCAACAAAAATCACGAACTACACCATCAACCTCTGAAGATGTAACGGAAAGAAAGAGAAAGAAGGAGTGAGAATCTTTACCAAAGAATCTCAATAGGGTAACCTCCTATTTAAGTGACATTGTCAACGTCCTCAGGAACCTTGGGTTTTATTTTTAAAAGGTGAACATGCATAAAGTTCATTATTAGGTTTTAAACATAATCATCCAAGGTTCATTCATTTTAGAATGAATCTTAAACATGTATGCAACATAGAAAAACATGAATGCATGGTAATACATTATGCAAGTAATCAATAGAACACAACATCAAGAAACATCAACATATAAGTGGCATATAACTTCTCATGTAAACTTTTTCTCTTCTCTTAACTGTGTGACATTAAAACATCATACTTGGCATCATGGGGCCACCCTAAAACATCTCTAGGTTATGAGCTCATACCTAACTAGTCGTCACTAGTTCTTACTTATCCTATGATAAGCGTAAACACAATAATCCTGACTTCTAAAGTACGAGCTAGGGGGTATAAGGATCACCTATTATAACCTTTAATTCGGGGAGTCCATAGGATTATTTCCTTCTTTGAAATGCTTTACTGGCATCTAGTACACAGTGAATTGTTCGCTTTAGCAAGCTCTATATCAATACCCTCACGGATTTGCCTTCTCCTCACCGGAGCGGGAGAAATGCGTCTCAGTGTTATGTCATATTTAAAATCTCATGAAGTTTCAAAAAATTTCTTAAGTCTTCAATTTTGACAGAAACTCAACAGCATATCAGTTGTACACTGAATTTCCTCAAATTTGCTTTATGTCACATAAACTTATAGAGCATGTACTTTCTCATTTAATTCCATAATCAGAGTAAATCACTAAAGTCATATAAACATATCCACCATAGCACATGCATCAACACACCATAACTTGAATTAATAAAATCACTATGTCATTTATGCTATGGCGTCTCACACCTTTAATCCTTGCAAGTCTTAAGGTTATAATCTGATTAATCTAATATCCATTTTTAACCTTTTATACACCTATAGGCTCTCAACTAACAATTCTCACTAATTCTTGTTCTTAGGAACAAATCCAAACATCATTAGGCAGTTTTGATTTCATAAGATCACGGGGTTCTAGAAACTACATCTTTGACCCTTTTTAGGTTTCGTCTTTGCCTAAGGTGCTATAGTCAATTCCTAAACCAATTATGAGGGATTCCTACACATATATACTAATTATAAACCATTTTTACTATGTTTAATCATGATGGAACAGAATCTAAAATTTTAGTTTCTAAGTGCTCTAGAAATCTCATTTCTAATCCTTTCTAGTTATTTGTTTTTCCTAGCATTCACAAATTAATTCTAATATCGATTAATCATGATCTTCATACATTTAAACATGTTAAAATATCATCAAACAGCAGCCAAATCACCAAGGCAAAATCGAAACCATACATCACAATATAATCCACAAAATCACATTTTTTTTCACACAAGTCACTAGTTTCACTTGAAATCATTTTAGGACTTCTAAAACTCTTTGGAAACTAATTTATTTCTTTAAAATCATCAAAATATAAGTAAGAGCAGTAGCGATTTTAATTTGTTCATAGTTGAGATTTAAAACATAAAAACATGTTTATAACATTCTTTAAGTTCACCTATGCTTAAGAAAATCCTAAGACATAGGTTATTAGCACTTGTGACTAGACGAAACTTATACTAAGTCCATCACCATCACATGGCCGTATTATACATCCAAGAGAATGCTTCCATATCCTACTTTTTCTTGAGATAAAGGGGCAAGTCTTTAAGCTCTAGAATCCTTAAGTGATAGCAAAATATACATGTGCTATGCACTTCATTTTATTCTTCATTAGGACAGTAAAGTGAGGGCTTAAAATAAATATGAGATGCAATTTCATCTTATCTTTAAAATTTAGGTGATGTCTTGAAAAAAAAAACATGGCAATGCAAGTTCATTTTTTTATTCTTGGGAGTTTAGTATTGACGTGAAAATAAACATGAGTGCAAGTTCATTTTAGTTTTACTAGAGCTCATACAAGACCTTAACGGACCAATAATATCCTCAACTCAACACTTATCTAGTAAGACAAAGTGAGCTTTAGAGTTCTTTGTACCAAGGTTTTCAAGGAAACCTCATGGTTTGAACATCATCATCAAGCTCAAGGAAATGGACTAAGAGATCAAAATAGATAACAACATTTCTTGAAACAAAGTATAAAGAGAATCACACCATATTCTTTATTTTATGCCCTAGAGCTCCTATCTAGAGCGAACTCTAGAACATTCTGACCAACTTTAAGGTTGACAAGGATAAACTTTAGGCTCTTTGAAAAGCAAGTGATATATTTTCCTTAAGTAAACCTTTAGTGAGCTACCTTGCATTTTCATTAAACTTTGTAAAAAGAAAAGGAAAGGGAACCGAAACCATAAAAGAAAGAAAAATAAAGGAAAAACCAAAATGCTTCAAGATCAAGAACAAGTTTCAATGCTTTAGAGGTCCCTCAAATGACAAACACAAGCTTATTATCTGGAAACCTCATCATCAAGCTAAAATTTTCTTTTCAAACCAAGCCTCACAGGAAAAAAAAATCAAAAAGAGAGGAAAAAGAGTTTGAATCAAGAGAAACTATAACTTTTCATACCAAAACATGAATATAAAAGAAAAAAAGCTTTTGAAAACAAAACCTCTACCAGTGGTATTTTTCCTTTGGAAGGAAAAAGATGCTTGCTCTTGAAAAGAAAATGAGAAGAAAACTCCTCTCCAAGTGATGATGATGATTCGGCCAAGGACAAAGAAAAGGAAAGGAAATCTGTTTTGTGTGAGCTTGTGTTTGAGAAAGGAAGCTTTGGTGTTTAACTGATGATTTATGGTGGTGATGTGGTGGTTTGAGGTTGCAAGACGGTGGTCTTAGAAGAGGATGAAGAAGATGAAGAAGGTGAGAGAAAAGAGCTCAAGAATTCTTTGAAAGAAAGGAAGGAAACTTAGAAAAAATCTTAAGACATAAACTTGGAAGCGAGCAAATGGAACCTAGTGCTCATAAGATGGGCATTTATAGAAAAAATGAAATGTGAGGGGATGAATGGAAGGAAGTGGCCGTGTACTCTTGGGCCATGGGAAGAGAAAATATCTCTTCCAAATGGTCATTCAAAGCATGGTTGGAAGCATGACTAGGTATGGCTCAAAGTATGGCTCAAAGTATGGCCTTTGTGTGCAAACAATTCAACATGTGATGAATGTGGGGAAGGGTGGTCGGTCACTATTATGCCATGGGAAGGAGGTTTGTTTCATCTAATTGTGATTTAGTGATGTGTTTAGGTGTTTCTTTGATTAAGTTTTTGATTAGGGGTTTGTAAGTGTTTAGGTGAGGTAACGGGCAATTAGGAATATTTAGACATGATTAAGGGTGGTCTTGTTTCATTAGCAAAATCAAAACTCATTTTATGATATGATTATGCACAAACATAATTTCTTAATTTAAGGAATTGGAGAGAGAAAACAATATTCAAGATTCCATGACATAGAATCTTCATTTTTAGAAAAGATTAAGGTGTAGCTAAGCAATCTTAGGTTCTAATCAACCTTAATAAATTATTTTGACTCTAGATTAATTATCAAAATTAATTAACCTTCGATTAGAGTCTAATATTGCTTAGGTTTCCTTAATTACGCCGTTAGACCCGAAATACACTATTTCATGGGCAAAACAGTAATTTTGCACAAACATTGCCCAGGACCATTCGGATCAAAACAAATATCATCCAGCACATATAATTAACATTTCATACTCTCGGGAGACTCCGGGCTCAAAGGGCACTAATACCCGCGTAAAACGCTATAGCGGTATTTTGGTCATTTTGAGCTAAAAGTTCGGAAAACAAGATTTTCATCTCTACTATCAATTATAATCCCTTTCAAGCATTGAGTTGACCCTTTGAGGACTGCTTGGTCGGCTATCCTCAAATTCCAGGTGAAAAATGACCTCAGAGGCATTTTGGTCATTTTTTCTCAGACAGAAAAATCGAGGTGTTACATTGAAAGCCTTAAACACATGGTTACTAACCCAAACACCTAATTACCAATCCCTAACCGTTTGCTTGATCAAATATATCTCTAATCCAAGTCTTAATACACATGAAACATGAAAAATTCCCCCTCCCCGAAACAACCCTACATAGCAGTAGCCTCCCTTCCCCAATTCTCTCTCATATTTTGTTTTTAACACTCATACACTCACAAAAACTTTCATTCTTACCATTTACTCTTTTGGCCAAAACTTACCAACCAAGTTGTGTCAAAAAAAGAGTCTTGTTCTCTCTAACCTCAAGCTCTCTTCTTCCTCCTCTCCTCCATCTTTAAGAACCTCCGTTCTTAACCTCTATCCAAGCTTTCAACCTCAAACCAACACATCTTCACCATAGATCAACTCCTAAACACCTAACATTTCTATTCCCAAACACAAGAACACAAGAAAAATCCTACCTCCATTTTATTCTCCTTTGGTCGAAATCACTGTTGGCTTCAAGAGAAGATTTTTCTTCTCTTTTCTTCATAAAAGATCAAGCTTTCACTCTTGCAAACAAGAAAACACTCTTGGAAGGGATTTTTTTTATGTTCTTCCTCTTTTTCTATTCTTTCCTTTTTGGTTTTGATGTTGGATGAATGGTCAAGACCATGGCTTGATGATGAGGGTGCTTGATGGTGGTTGTTATACCATCATATATATTTAACCTCTAAAGCCCAAGGCTCAATTTTTGGTTCCAAAAGAATGTGAGTAATAGAATGCTTGTTGGTTTTCTTTGGTTATTTTTCTTTGATGGTCAAGCCCTTAGCTTAATGATGAGGGTTCTTGATGGTGGTTGTGAAACCATCATATATTTGACCTCTAAAGCTCAAAACTTTATTTTTGGTTTCAAAAGAATGCTTGTTGATTTTATTTGGTTATTTCCGTTTGAGCTTGATGGTGAGTCCAAGAAATGAGATTCTTGAAATCATAGTATTGAAGGACTTTAAAGCTCACGTTCATATTGTTTAAGATTGATTAGAGTTAAGAGTTTCATCCTTCAAAGTCTTGAGCTTTGAGCTTAATAAGATATAAAAACATAATTGCATTCATGTTTATGTTTCAAGCCCTTGTATCTCAACTATTTCAAGCTTTGCATATCACGTTTATGTTTCAAGTTATCGCCTTAAATCTTAAAGACTTAAAAATGTACTCGCATCTTCATGTTTAAATTTCAAGTCTTGCATTTCACGTTTATATTTCAAGTTATCACCTAAACTTTAAAGACTTAAAAATGAACTTGCATTCTCATGTTTATATTTCAAGTCTTGCACATCATATTTATATTTTCAAGTCATCACCTTATAATGATAAAGACTAAAAATGAGATTGCATAGCATGTTTATGATTCTAGTCATCACCTAAATCACTAAAGCTCTAGACTTGTCCCTTATATCTTAAATGGAAATTTTGATCATGGACATATTCTTGTATATATATTGGGCCATACAGCGATGTTGGACTTGGAATGGATTTTATTTTATTTTTAAGGTTTAAATCTTGTGTCTTGATTGTACAAAGAAATTTTGAAAGAATTGGAAACTCAAAAGGTAGCAAAAATATGATTTTAATATACAAAATCTTATTAATGAAGAAATTTTAACTTTTGCCTCTATTTTAAAGGTAGGGATAAAATGGTTTGAAGTGATTTCTATGTCTTAGAATAATTTTTGAGAAAAACTGGCAACTAGAAAGGATAAAAATGTAATTTTTCAAAGCTTTTAGAAATTGAAATTGTGGCTACTGTTTGACATTATTTGATTCTATAAGGTATTGCTTGGCACTGTTCATATGTGTAAAAAAAATTACTAATAATTATTGTAAAAATTATTTTAAGCATTTTAGAAAAAACTAGTAACTAGAAAGGATAAAAAATGTTATTTTCAAAGCTCTTAGGAATTGATATTTATGGCTACTGTATGATATTATCTAATACTGTAAGGTACTGTTTGGGACTATTCCTAAGTGTAAAAATTATTAATAATTGTTGTAAATTATTTTTAGCTTCTTAGAAAAAAGCCGGTAATTAGAAAAGGTCAAAACCGTAATTTCTAAAGCTCTTGAAACTAATTTTTTTAACATTGTCCATCACTATATAGTACTGTTTGGTACTATTTATGAGCTAAAAAATTAGTGAAAATTATAGTAAAGATTATTGTTGGCCTTTTAGGTGCCTAAAAGGATAATTACAAGTGTTAGGTTGGACCATTTTACAAAATGTGGAAAATTGTGTTTTGAGCCTATCGTTATGGAATTTTGGCCGAATGAGTTTAATTAGATCTAATAATGATTTTGAACATGTCCATGTATTCAAAATACCATTTATGGTGCTAAGAACAAGTTTAGAAATATTGGCACCCGCTATGTGTCAAGAATTTGAAACTTTGCACTTTGACCCTAAAAATCTAACAAAATTTGGCCAATGGCCCAAAATAGTTTTTACGATGAATTTAAATAATTTCTAAGTGTCATGGATCTCTTAAAAGTGTAAATTAATTTTTGAGGATCATTAGTTTGAGAAAATGTGTTGAAAGGGGAATTTACACTTTGACCTACGAACTTTTAGAAATTTGCAGTTTTGACCTATTTGGGGAGTGTAATTATTAACAACTTGATGATATTAATGTAAATGATATCTTATGAAGGCCATGTTCATGTGATTTAGTTGAAAATTATATGACATGAAATAATTGTGCAAAATTATGAATTGATGATTATGCATGTTTGATTCTTGAATTATGCAAGTGATGATATGTAGTATGTTGTATATATCCTATTGAGCATAGCATATGCACTAGCTAAGTCCGATTCTTGATTTCTGACATACTGGATAGGAGCATGTTTACTTTTCAATAAGATGTTGATGATAGCATGCTTATGGATATATGCGATGAATGTGATGCATGCTTATGTGATCAATTACATGATGGATTGTTACATGTTTTGATTATGAATGAATGATTGAGATGCATGATTGTTATGTTCCATGGCATGAAGTAAATTTGGAGAACCTCTGTTTCCAACCGTTATGCTACTTGATTTCCGCCAAATTTATGGACTTAGAGAAATTCCAAAGTTCATGAGCATGAAATTTTAAATGATAAGTCATGATGATAGCTATGATCATATGCTCGTGTTTGCATCTCTAAATTTACATGCTACGATTAAAGGTGACATAAGACACATGGAAATGATACTCTAGACTCTATGAATTAATAGTTATGAGAAGTGATCCAATAAGGGAATCATTCAGACTCTAGGAATTAATAGTTATGGGAGGTGACCCAAAGTGTAACGCCCAGTTTTCTATACCTAGCAAAAATGACCAAAATACCCCTAGGTCATTTTTATGTGAAATCAAGGCCGGCTAACCCCGTCCACCCTCAAAAGGTCATTTCTATGTTAGGAATAGACTATACGAGGGTTAGGTAGCGACCCATGTAAAAATCGTGATCCACGATTTTTCTCGTGTAAAAATGACCAAAATGCCCCTAAGGTCATTTTTTCCCGAAATTCAAGGACAGCCGACCCAAACCGTCCTCGAGAGGCTGATTTGATGTTTGAAGGGAATTAGATACCTTAGAAATAATAATAGAGATGAAAATCTCACTTTCTGTACTTTCGGCACAAAATAACGAAAATGCCCTATGACATTTTTACACGAAATTTAGTGCCGATTGAGCCGAAAAGATTTCCCGAGAGTTTGAAATGTTGTTTTTACGTAATGCATGATGTTTGGATGAATCCGAGTGGTCCCGGAGGGTTTTGATGTAAAATGACCATTTTACCCCTAGATTAGTTTTTAATGAGCTTAATTAAACGATTAAGAAAACCTAAGTAATATTAGGCTCTAATTAAAGGTAATTTAATTTTAATTATTAATCATGAGTCAAAATAATTAATTAAGGTTGTTTAGGGCCTAAAAGTATTTAAGGAATTTCAAATTTTGCTTTCTTAGTCAAAGAGTTTTCAAGACTTTATGTCATGTCATGGCTAAATAGTGTTTTCTCTCTTATGCTCCATAAAATTAGGAACCTTGTTGGAGTTTGAATTTCAATCTAAACATGCTTAATTCAAACTAAGTAAGAATGACAACACTCTAATCTTGTCTTGCATTGTTAAACCTATGATTTCTAACTTTAATCACATAATTACAACTCCTAACACCAAATCACAAGTTTTTAACTATGCTTCCTAATTGAAATTACCCTAAAACCCAATTATCACACCCAAATGAAATGAAAATTTCCCCCCAAAGGCCCCATATGGTCGACGGCCTCTTCCCTCCCCCCCCCCCCCAAAAATTTCACTCATATTTTAGTTTTACAACATAGAAATACACTCAAGATTAGTGAAAAAGCTTCATTCTTACCATTTACTTTTTGTTGAGAGTTTGTCACCAATAAAAAAAAAGCTCTCATCTTGAGTTCTTCTTCTTCCTTCACTCTCAAGAGAAAACCACCACCACAAACAACCTCAAACCACCACACCACCACCTCAAACCACCTCCTAAATACATAACCTTTCCATTCCTAAGCTTAGATACACAAGAAAAATCCTTCATATCTTTTCTTCCTCCTTAGTCAAAATCATACTACTCCAAAGAGAAGATTTTTCTTCTCTTTTTCATTACAAGAGACCAAGCTTCCTCCTTTTCCTTCAAGAAGATATCTTTGGTAGGGTTTTATTTTGAGTTTCTTTACCTTTCTTTGCTATATTTTTGGATCTATGATTGATTGGTTGGTTGGTTTTCCTTTCTTTTAATTTTGGTTTTGGATCTTCTCCTCTTGATGTATATTTTTTATTTTTGGTACTATTCTCTCTATGTTTTGGGTTCTTGGTTAAAAATAAAGTGTTGGAACCATGGTTTGATGATGAGAGCTCTTGGTGGTGATCTTGACATCATCATGTTTGAGGCCTCTAAAACAAAAGGCTTAGTTCCTTAGTTTTATTTCATTTTTGGCCTCATCTCTTTTTTCTCTTAGATTTTGGTTTTTGTTGTTGATATGAGTTTAGATCATAACTTGATTATGAGTATCTTTGATGGTGGTTTGACATCACCAACATTAAGATCTCTAAAGCCTAAGATCTTGATCTTCTTCGTTCATTGCTTTTTCGATTTTCATATCTCATTTCTTTTTCATTTTTGGTTTCAAAGAGAAACATAGAAAAGAAATGTTGTTGGTTGTTTTTCTTCTCTTTGTTCTTTGTTTTGAGCTTGATGGTAAGTCCAAGAGATAAGGTTCTTGGAACCATGGTGTGGATGGACTCTAAAGCTCACTAATGTTTACGATCTACTAGGAGCAAGAAACTAATCTTGTAAGGTTTTTGAGCTTTAAGTGAACAAGATGTAAAATAAGCTTGCATTCATATTTACTTTTATGCTATCACCTAAATCTAAACATAAGAATGAGTTTGTATAGCATATTTATATTTTGAGTCATCACCCTAAAGCTTGAAGATAAAAATGAAGTGCATAGCATTTTTACTTTAAATATCTTCACCTTAATCTCAAAGATAAAAATAAGTTGCATAGCATGTTTAATTTTTTGCTATTACTTTAATCTTGAAGATAAAAATGGGTTTGCATAGCATATTTACTTTTGAGCTATTACCTTTAAATCTTGAAGATAAAAATATGATGCATAGCATGTTTATTTCCAAGTTGTCACCTAAAAGATCTTAAAGCTCACAAACTTGTCCTTGGATCTAGAATGAAATTTTAAATCATGGCCACACTCAATGCATGTGCATTTCGGCCATGACAAATTATTGAGGTTTGGGATGAGTTTTACTTGGTTTTATGGCTCAACCACTTTGTCTTAGCGTTTTCTTAAAAGTTGTCTTAGAAACCTTGCTACAAAGAAAAGTAAAACATGATTTTATGTGTCTTTGGGACACAAATTTTTGGTTAGTGCCTTGATGCTCCCTTTTTTTTATGCTATTTGGATGAGTTAGAGGATGTAAAAATTAGAATTAAATGTTGAAAAAAATTGTTTCTGGTATCCTAGGACAAACTAGTAACAAGAACAGGTCAAAGGAACAATTTTCAAGTACTTTTAGGAAATGGATTTTTGCTACTACCTTACTTATTTATTTTTTGAAAAATATTGATTAGAGTGTTTTAATTATGTATAATCACTAGCAATTGCTGCAAGAATTCAATTATCTTATTTTAAGAAAACTAGAAACAAGAAAAAACTGAAAAACACATTTTTGAGCCTTCAAAAATTGAGATTTTATACCTACTACCTTGGTAAATTTATTTTGATAAGGATTTTGTTTGAAACTAATATTATGTGTAAAAATTTCCATTTGTGGTGGTAAGAATTAATTTTGACTCTTTAGGAAGAACAGGAAATTAAAAAGGGTTAAAAACGCGATTTCTAGAACATTGAAGCGAATTAATATTTTTAAACGTTTCCCTGCTATCCAGCACTATTTGGAAATGTTTATTGTAACACCCTAAATCTTAACCCAAGACTACTAGTATGTCCTTAGGTTAATTTTTAGAATATTACCTCTTGGTCTCATCCTTTGGAAAATACTTAGCGGAAATACGGGTAAAATTTTTCTTTTTAAAATCAAAGTGAGAGCCACGCGCGAAACTTTAAGGGGCAACATAGCGAAACATATAAGCAAAGCATAAGAAACACATCATGTCATGGAAGCATCAACTGAATCATAGATATATATATATATAACGTGCCTACCCAAAGAGGCAGGACTATTTGATACATCATGAAGCGAAATACAACTGAAATGCAATACAAGGAAAACATAAAAAGCAAATACAAAAGAAACTACCCCCATACCCATGTGCACCTAAAGGAGACAACCTCATATACAAAAGAAGGTTTGTCCTCTACTATGTGGCGTGTGTGTGCACTAAACTACTACCCCTCCTATGACTACTCCTGCGGGTCCGAAATCGTGGGGTCAGTCGATCCACCGCGAATCTCGGCGGGAGTGGTCGAGCGCATCATCGGGCATGTCCACCGCGGGCGGCGCATATATGGCCGTCGAGCCAACCTCGGCTGGACCACCGTCTCCTCACTCCCAGCCCTCATCGGTGGAGGAGTGGGACTGGAGCTCCAACTGTACATGTGGGATGGCGGGTCCTCGGATGGGTCCGTCTCCGAGTACTGGGGACGCGGTACATACTCGGGGTACTCGCGTACAGCTGATGTCTCGGGCTCCATGCGGAGGATCTGCTCATCGCGTGGTCTCGCTCGCTCAAAAATCCCGTTATGACGGTAAGGAGCAGTCGGGGTGAAGCGGTAGCTCGGGACGAATGCGCGAAGGGTCGTCCCATGAACATGTATACTCGGCCGGTCTGGCGACCCTCAAAATGGTATGACCCGAGTGCCGGGTCATGGTGCAGCTCCCATACCGGGGTGTCGACGAAGAGTACGAACGTCGCCATCTGAAGATATGACGGAAGAAAAGAGAGAGGGAATGAGAATCTTTCTAAAAGAATTCTCAGTAGGGTTATCCCTACCTAGGTGTGATCGTCACATCCTCAGGAACCTTGGGTTTATTTCTAAAAGGTGTGCATGCATATAAGTTCCTTTTAAGTGGGTTTCCCAAAGAGGTATTTTATCCAAGGTCCATCATATTTTATAATGCGTCTTTATAACTTAAGCAGAAATATACTAATGATATGAATGCATCATAAGGTAAACCAAACAATAGAATCACTAGGAAACATTATAACATTGGCATAAGTAAAGTTTATGTGACATTGTCAACTTTAACTTTCATCTCATGGGGCCGCCCTAAAACTTCTCTAGGTTATGAGCTCATACCTTAACTAGTCGTCACTAGCTCTTACTTATCCTATGATAAGCGTAACATAATCCCGACTTAAAGTACGGGCTAGGGGGCAAATTAAGGATCTCCTTTCTAGGATCATTTCCTCTTTGATACGCTTTGCTAGCCACGTGGGCCTCGCAATTTGTCCGCTTTGGCAGGCTGCATCTACACATACCCTCACGGATTTGTCTCCTCCTGGGGGTGCTCGGCCGAACCGGTGTCACCCAGAGAAGCGTCTCAGTGTTGTGTCACATTTATATCTTCATAAGTATTACATCATAATTACCTCATCATTTATCATATTCATTTTTATCATGCATTCTCATGTATCTTTTTCATAACATATATATCATCACATGAAACTTTCTCATAACATTCGTCACATAAAATTTTCACACAAACATCATCACATAGTCATATTTAACAATCATGCAGGCTCATAAACATGTTATGTTATATCTCATAGTGCTTTAAACTTGATTATTATGAGTCTTAAACTTGCAAATTAATTATTCTTAACTTCTTTATACACCCATAGTTTGACAATTAATGAGTTATATAAATTTTATGCTTAAGAACTAATCCAAATAGCACTAAGCGAGAATTTGGACAGCTTTATGTTTATGTGATTACGGAGTTCTAGAAATTACGGTTTAGATCTTTATCTCACATTCTAAGTTATTGATCATCAACACCTAGTCTCTTGGGGACCTATAAGGTTATAACTAAGTATTTCTCACCTTACCCTATGGTCAAGAACATCTCTAAACCTCAAGAGTGCAGAAATCAAAATACTAACTTTACGGGTACCTAGAAGTCACAATATTGACCCTTTCTAAGTTCGGTTTGCTCCTAAGGTTTCAAGATTAAGTCCTAAACCAATTATGAGTCATTCCTACACATATAAACTAATTTAAAACCATGATTATTGAATCTAAACCTTGCTGGACAGAATCCAGAAAAATAAATCTTTAAGGGATCTAGAACTCTCAAATTAATTCTTTTCTAGTTCCTAACTTATCCTATCTTTCACATATGAGTCTTAACATAATTATTACCCAAACATAAGCATATTAACATCATTATCACAGCTCATGCAGTAGCCAAACATAGCAAGGCAGAACCGAAACAACAACTCCATTTTAAGGCATTGAATCATAGTTTCTAAAGCACATAAAATACTAGTTTCTCTTGGAACCTTATTAAAACCTTCAAAACTCTTTTATGAACACTTTTATCATCTAAACTCATGGAAATACTTAATAGGGCAGTGGCTATGTTATTTTCATCTCAAGAGGTCCTAAATTCATAATACTTAGTTCTACACCTTCCTTATACTCATATAAGTTTAGAAAAATTATAAAACATAGTTTTCAATACTTGAAGACATTAAGGCCTCATAGGGCCGAAATATGAGCCATAGGAGATAGATGTTTTAGACCTTTGTTTGAGATATCCTTGGGCAAGTCTTTGAGCTCTAGAATCATTAAAGTGATGACATAAAAATAAACATGCTCATGCACTTATTTTAGTTATTGCTAGAAAGTAAAGTGAGAGCATAAAATAAATATGTGGTGCAATATATTATTATCTTTGATATTTAAGTGAGGACTTGAAATATAAATATGATAATGCAAAGCTTGAAACATAAACATGATAATGCAAGTTCATTCATTATCTTGGGATTTAGTGATAGCAAAGAAATAAACATGATATGCATAGCTTAAAGTAAACATGATGCAAGTTTCATTTTTATGTTTAACTAGAGCTCATTTAAGACTTTAACAAGATAATAACCCTATACAATATCTCAAGGATCACGACACAAGAATCGAAAATCATATAAAAGAGAAAGGAAGTGAAACTACATCAAGTTCTTTATTAAGTACCCAAAACCCTATCTAGAGACAAATCTCTAGAACGTGCCGCCAACTTTAAGGTTGACAAGGGTAGGCTTGGGCTTTTAGAAATCCTTAGATTAATTTTCTTAAGTTGGAAAACCATGTGAGCTAGATAACATATAGATGAAGTTGTAAGAAAAGGAAAACTCAAGCTTTAGAGGTTTCTTTGAGATGAACACAATGTCATCATCTAGAAACTCTCATCATCAAGCTATCATGCTCAAATCAAGGCCTTATGGCCGAAAATGAAAAGGAAAGGAAAGACAAAGGAAAGTTCAAAAAGAATCCAAGAGAAAACTAGAGAAAAACACTTTCTTAAGCAAAATAAAGTTTGAAAACAAATCCCTACCTTTTGATGAAGATAAAAGCTTGAACTTGAAGATGGAAATGAGATGAGCAACACCTCCTAGGATGGTGATGATGATTCGGCCTTGATGAGAGAAAAAGAAAGAGAATGTGTTTCAAGTGGAGTTGTGTTTGAGGTGTGGTTTTTGAGAGGTTTGATGATGGTTCAAGGTTTTGGGGTGGTGTTTGATGGTTGAGAGGTGATGATGAGATGAAGAGATGAAGAAGATAAAGATGAAAAGAAAGGAAGAACACTCTTGGAACTTTGAGAGAAAAAGGAAAAACTAGCAAGACAACTCTAAAACTCTAAACTTTGCAAATGCTTCAAAGTGTAACAAGGCTAACACAAGCATCCTATTTATAGAAAATCAAAACCATGGAGGAGTGAATGGGGAGGGCTTTGGCCGTGTGGTTTGGAGGGAAAAGGAAGAGAAAAATATCTCTTACACAAGGTCATTCAAGCATGGTTGAAGTATGGAAGCTATGCTACAAAGTATGGCTTGATGTGAGTTAATTCCTTATCACATTTTTATGAAATTAGGCTTCTAGAACCTTAACATGGCTGGAACTTTTCCAGCCACAAATAAATGGGAAAATGGGTTGTTTTAATTATTTATTCATGTGGAAATTCAAGCTTGATTGAAAGTTATGACAAGGTATAGTGTATGTGACTTGAGGTATGGCCTTGGAGTGTTGAAAAATTGAACATGTGATGCATAATGGGGGAGGAGGTTCACGGCCAGCTTGGGACAGCAAGGGAGGAGGTGAGTTTGACCATTTAATTGTGTGTTAATGGTAGGTTTAGATGTGTATTAGCTTAGGTACAAGGTTAGGAATGATTAAGCTTAAGTTTAGGTAACTAAGAATGTGATTTAGGGAGTTTATGACAAGTTTAGGAGTGCTCATACATCATTAAAGAATTTAAAACTCATTTATGAATAAACAATGTGTAACACAATTCCATGATTTAAGGAATTGGAAAGAAAACACTATTCAAGATTCTATGACTAGGTGTCATAAAATTAAAATATGATTTTAGGTTGTAATTAAGTACTTTTTGGTTCTAAACAACTTTAATAAATTATTTTGACTCTAGATTAATTAAGGAAATTAATTAACCTTCGATTAGAGCCTAATATTGCTTAGGTTTGCTTAATCGTGTGATTAAGCGTAAAAATCTGAAACTAGGGGCAAAACCGTAATTTTGCACTAATTTTGCCGGGACTTCAAAAATTAAAACTAAGGTTATAGAATACATAAAAACGCCTTTTAAAACCATCTGGAGAAGTTTGGGTTCATCAGGCACTTGCAAGCGGGTAAAACACCACGAGCGTTTTGGTCATTTTGACACGAAAAACTTCGAAAAACGAGATTTTCGATCCGGGAAGGTTCATAAGTTTTCTAATCCCCTTCCAACATTGAGTTTGCCCTTCGAGTACTGCCTTGGCTTTCCTTGAATTTGAAAATGACCTCAGGGGCATTTTGGTCATTTTCACTCTATGAGAAAAATCGGGCGTTACATTACTCCCCTCCTTAAGAAGAATTTAGCCCTCGAAATTGTACCTTAGAAAAGCTCTGGATATTTGGACTTCATCTCGACTCTAGTTCCCACGTGTATTCTTGAGCTTGCCTTGTCCCCACGCCACTTTTACCAAAGGCAGGACTTGTTCCTTAGCGCTGACTCCGTGATCCACTATTCCCGTAGGCGGTACATTGAAAGTGAGGTCCTCCCTTAACTGTACATGCTCTGGTTCTAGGACATGACTAGGGTCGGACTCATATTTACGTAACTGGGAGACGTGAAAGACATCATGAAGGTTTGACAGATTGGGTGGTAAGGCTATTTTGTAAGCTACGGATCCGACTCTTTGAAGAATTTCAAAAGGACCAGAAATCGGGGACTCAACTTTTTAACTTTCATGGCTCTCCCTATTCCTGTAGTGGGGGTGATTCTTAGAAATACATGTTCTCCCTCTTGGAACTCCAAGGGCTTGCGCCTTTTGTCCGCGTAGCATTTCTGTCGACTTTGAGCGGTTAAGATTCTATCCTTGATCTTCTTGATTTGTTCCGTCGTTTCCCTCACTACCTCAGGTCCTAAGGCACTTTGCTCTCCGGGTTCGTACCAACACAAGGGTGATTGGCACTTCCTTCCGTATAATGCCTCAAATGCGATTGCCATACCGATGCTTGCGTGATAACTGTTGTTATACGCAAACTTGATCAAAGGCATGTACTTATCCCAACTTCCTTTTTGGTCTAAGACACAGGCTCTCAGCATATCTTCCAGGGTTTGGATTGTCCTCTCGGACTGACCATCCGTTTGTGGGTGGTAAGCAGTGCTTAAGCACAACTTGGAACCAAACGCCTTTTGAAAGGCTCCCCAAAAACGTGACGTAAACCGCGGATCTCGATCCGAGATTATCGTCGATGGTACTCCATGCAACCTTACTATTTCTTGGATGTAAAGCTGGGCCAACTTATCCAACGAGTACGTGACTCGAATAGGTAGAAAGTGAGCCGACTTAGTCAGTCGATCCACGATTACCCATACGGCATCGTGGCCAGCTTGGGTCTTTGGCAATCCTGTCACGAAGTCCATTGATATACCTTCCCACTTCCACTCGGGGATCGACAGGGGTTGCAGCATGCCAGAAGGTTTTTGGTGTTCGATCTTGACCTTTTGGCAGACCAAACACTTACTCACCCAGGCGACCACATCCTTCTTTAATCCGGGCCACCAAAACATCCTCTTCAAGTCCTGATACATCTTCGTAGTACCAGGATGGATGGCAAAATGGCTCTTGTGAGCTTCCTCCAAGATCTTCTCTCGGAGGTCACCATCTTGTGGCACGCAGATTCGCCCCTCGAACCTCCATAACCAGTCGGGGCCTCGTACAAAACCTTTCAACCTTCCAGCCTTTACTGCCTCGATTGTCTCCATAAAGTCCTCATTTTCTCTTTGGGCAAGCATAATCCTTTGCTTAAACCCACTGGTCACCGTGAGATGACTCATCACGATGCCATTCTCCGTTATAGACATTCCAAGATTCATATTCCTAAATTGCTCTATTAACCCAACTTCATTAACCATCATACTTGTCAGACGTAACGAGTTTCGGCTCAAGGCGTCGGCTACTACATTAGCCTTGCCGGGGTGGTAACTTAAACCAAAATCGTAGTCCTTGAGGAACTCCATCCATCTTCTTTGCCTCATATTCAACTCCTTTTGATCAAAGAGATGCTTGAGACTCTTATGATCGGAGAAAACTTCAAACCTCACACCATACAAATGGTGTCTCCACATCTTTAGGGCGAACACGATGGCTGCTAGTTCTAGGTCATGTGTGGGGTAGGTTACCTCATGAGGCTTGAGTTGTCTGGACGCATAGGCTACCACTTGCCTATTTTGCATCAACACACAACCTAAACCCTTGCCAGAAGCATCGCAATATACCTCGAAGGGTACATTGGGGTCAGGTAAAACTAAAAGTGGGGTTGAGGTGAGCTTTTCCTTAAGCTCTAGGAAACTCTTTTCACACTCGGGCTCCACTCAAGCGGGGCATTCTTCCTAGTGAGCTTGGTTAAGGGTAGGGCTAACTGGGAAAATCCTTTAATGAACCTACGGTAATATCCAGCTAAACCCAAAAGCTTCTAATCTCGATTCTGAGGTTGGTCTATCCCAATTCATCACAGCCTCTATCTTACTTGGGTCGTGACTATGCCACCTTTTGACACAACATGTCCTAAGAACTTTACCTCCTCTAACCAAAATTCACACTTAGACAACTTAGCGTATAACTTCTTCTCCTTTAATACCTCTAAAACCATCCTTAAATGACGCTCATGCTCCTCGTGGGTTTTCGAATAGATGAGAATATCATCTATGAACACAACCACGAATTGATCTAAATAGGGTCTAAAGATCCTATTCATGTAATCCATAAAAACTGCGGGAGCATTCGTCAAACCAAGCGACATTACATTGAACTCAAAGTGTCCATACCGAGTTCGAAGGCGGTTTTAGGAATATCCGAATCTCTCACCCTAATCGATGGTAGCAGGACCTTAAATCAATCTTAGAAAACACTCTTGCTCCTTTCAATTGGTCCATGAGATCATCAATCCTAGGCAATGGGTATTTATTCTTTATGGTTACTTGGTTCAAGCGCCTATAGTCTATACACATCCTCATGCTTAGTCCTTTTTCTTCACAAATAAGATCGGAGCGCCCCAAGGTGAAGCACTCGGCCTTATAAAACTCTTTTCTAACAACTCCTCTAGCGGGTTTTCAACTCGCTAACTCCGAGGGTGACATCCTATACGGGGCTATAGAGATTGGTCTGTCCCAGGAACCAACTCTATGGAGAACTCCACTTCTCTTTCGGGAGGGAACTCGGGTATTTCATCTGGAAACACCTCGGGATAGTCTCTCACCACAGGTATCTCACCTAGGTTCTGCTCCAAGTCTACATCACAAAGGCTAGGAGAACATATCCCTTAGTTTTCTTCCCTCTGAGAAGACCTCTACGGAATTCAGGTACAGCCTAATGGGTTGAGTGATGTTTTGGGGAGGAGAAGGAAACACTACGGTTTGGGTTCCACAATCTAACATCACACGATTGGGGTGAAGCCAGTTCATGCCTAAGATAATGCCTATGTCTTTCAAGGGTAAACAAATTAAATCTATGATAAAAGACCTATTTTCTACAACAAGGTGACAATTTAAACAACAACGGCAAGTATTAGCAGGCGATTTGTAGGAGTAGAAACAATGAGATCAAAGGGGAGTTTGGAGACTTTTAGATTTAAGGACTCGACACTAGCAAGTGAAATGAAAGAATGAGTAGCACCAGAGTCATATAGTACAGATTAAGGCTTTACCGTTTACTGCACATACCTTCGATGAGATCTTTGGACTTCTTGGCGTCTTCTGCGTTAAGGGTAAAGACCCTTCCTCGGTATTGTGGTCGGGGGTTTTGGTTCGATGTCCCTTGTCCGGTGCAGTCCTTTGCGTAGTGACCAGGCTTGCCACACTTGAAGCACGATTCGACCGGCTAAGCATGGGCGATTCAGTGGTTCTTTCCGCATTGTGGGCAAACATCCGCGATCGTTGCTCAGAGTGCAGCGAGGGGTTTGTGGCGCCTTGTTCTTGGCTCCACTTGGTCCTCCATTGTGGTTTCGGGTCCACCGGTCCACGGGTTGATTATTGAAATTCCTCAGGCCTTGATGTTGAAATGGCGGCCTTTGGTGTTGTTTGGTTTGTTGGTGAGCAGGAGCTCTTGGCGGTTGTTGTTGTTGTTGTCGGAATTGGTTGGATTGGTAGGGGTTGTAGTGATTCCTCGATGGGTACTGCGGTTTGAACTGGGGCTTGAGGTCCGAGCCCTTAGCTCGCTCCGCCCTTGTGATTTGAATTTTTCTCTGTCCTTCTTCAAGTATCCGGCACTTGTTGACCAGGGTCGGGAAGTCTCTGATCTCCATATGGGCCACAGCGTAGTTCATCTCTGCCTTCAGACCGGCCTCATACTTCACACACTTCCAAACTTCATCGGGGTTCCCTTGGAACACCCGAGAGAACTTGATTAGCTCCTCAAACTTCGCAGTGTATTGAGCTACTGAAGAGACCCTCCTTGGGTTAACTGCATGAACTCAACGTCCTTCGCGTTCCTTACGGACTCCGGAAAGTACTTCTCATAGAAGTAAGTCTTGAAACGACTCGATCAATGGGAGTTCCAGAGGCTTCTAGCAGATGCCTCGTCTTAGTTCCACGAGAACTTCGGCGTCGGACTTGACATGAAAGCGGCAAATGTGACCTTACGCTCCTCCGAGCGGTAACAACAGTAGATCTTCTCCATGTCTTTGATCCACTCATCAGCCTTGTCGGGGTCCATTACCCCTCGGAACACTGGCGGGTTCGCCTTGCGGAACTTCGCCAGCGGACTTGTTCCACCATCTCTGCGGCCAGGGGAGGAGGGGGAACAGGAGCAAGATTCGCTTGTTGATCCATTCGGTCGAACATCCGTTCCATGGCTTGCGCCATGCGACGGACAGCTGCAGCAGATTGTATCATCTTGTTCAACATCGGGTGTAGTCCTAGGCCGTCGTCGCGGTGCCATTGGTCCCTATACACATGAAACAATGAACATCAAGTTGATCTGGCACAATATCCATGCAAAATGAGCTAGTCACCATGGCACTTGCAAACAACCGAAGTCATGCATTTCTAGTCCTATAGCTTATCTCTATCAAGCACTATACATGACATAACTATCGTATTATGTTTACAAAGCATAGTCAGTCAATCCTCGGGCTCCATGAGAATCGAATCGCCTCGATACCATAATGTAACACCCTAAATCTTAACCCGAGACTACTAGAATGTCCTTAGGTTAATTTTAGAATATTACCTCTTGGTCTCATCCTTTGGAAAATACTTAGCGGAAATACTGGGTAAAATTTTTCTTTTTAAAATCAAAGTGAGAGCCACGCGCGAAACTTTAAGGGGCAACATAGCGAAACATATAAGCAAAGCATAAGAAACACATCATGTCATGGAAGCATCACTGAATCATAGATATATATATATATAACGTGCCTACCCAAAGAGGCAGGACTATTTGATACATCATGAAGCGAAATACAACTGAAATGCAATACAAGGAAAACATAAAAAGCAAATACAAAAGAAACTACCCCCATACCCATGTGCACCTAAAGGAGACAACCTCATATACAAAAGAAGGTTTGTCCTCTACTATGTGGCGTGTGTGTGCACTAAACTACTACCCCTCCTATGACTACTCCTGGTCCGAGCATGCGTGGGGTCGAGTCGATCCACTGGCGAATCTCGGCGGGAGTGGTCGAGCGCATCATCGGGGCATGTCCACCGCGGCGAGGGCGCATAGATGGCCGTCGAGCCAACCTCGGCTGGACCACCGTCTCCTCACTCCCAGCCCTCATCGGTGGAGGAGTGGGACCGGAGCTCAAGCTGTACATGTGGGATGGCGGGTCCTCGGATGGGTCCGTCTCCAGAAATCTTTGGGGGCCTTGGCACATACTCGGGGTACTCGCGTACTGCTGATGTCTCGGGCTCCATGCGGAGGATCTGCTCATCGCGTGGTCTCGCTCGCTCAAAAATCCCGTTATGACGGTAGGGAGCAGTCGGGGTGAAGCGGTAGCTCGGGACGAGGTGCGAAGGGTCGTCCCATGAACATGTATACTCGGCGGTCTGGCGACCCTCAAAATGGTATGACCCGAGTGCCGGGTCATGGTGCAACTCCCATACCGGGGTGTCGGCGAAGAGTCTGACGTCGCCATCTGAAGATATGACGGAAGAAAAGAGAGGGAATGAGAATCTTTCTAAAAGAATTCTCGAGGGTTATCCCTACCTAGGTGTCATCGTCACATCCTCAGGAACCTTGGGTTTATTTCTAAAAGGTGTGCATGCATATAAGTTCCTTTTAAGTGGGTTTCCCAAAGAGGTATTTTATCCAAGGTCCATCATATTTTATAATGCGTCTTTATAACTTAGCGAAATATACTAATGATATGAATGCATCATAAGGTAAACCAAACAATAGAATCACTAGGAAACATTATAACATTGGCATAAGTAAAGTTTATGTGACATTGTCAACTTTAACTTTCATCTCATGGGGCCAGCCCTAAAACTTCTCTAGGTTATGAGCTCATACCTTAACTAGTCGTCACTAGCTCTTACTTATCCTATGATAAGCGTAACATAATCCCGACTTAAAGTCCGGGCTAGGGGGCAAATTAAGGATCTCCTTTCTAGGATCATTTCCTCTTTGAAACGCTTTGCTAGCCACGTGGGCCTCGCAATTTGTCCGCTTTGGCAGGCTGCATCTACACATACCCTCACGGATTTGTCTCCTCCTGGGGTGCTCGGCCGAACCGGTGTCACCCAGAGAAGCGCGTCTCAGTGTTGTGTCACATTTATATCTTCATAAGTATTACATCATAATTACCTCATCATTTATCATATTCATTTTTATCATGCATTCTCATGTATCTTTTTCATAACATATATATCATCACATGAAACTTTCTCATAACATTCGTCACATAAAATTTTCACACAAACATCATCACATAGTCATATTTAACAATCATCCTCTGGCTCATAAACATGTTATGTTATATCTCATAGTGCTTTAAACTTGATTATTATGAGTCTTAAACTTGCAAATTAATTATTCTTAACTTCTTTATACACCCATAGTTTGACAATTAATGAGTTATATAAATTTTATGCTTAAGAACTAATCCAAATAGCACTAAGCAGAATTTGGACAGCTTTATGTTTATGTGATTACGGAGTTCTAGAAATTACGGTTTAGATCTTTATCTCACATTCTAAGTTATTGATCATCAACACCTAGTCTCTTGGGGACCTATAAGGTTATAACTAAGTATTTCTCACCTTACCCTATGGTCAAGAACATCTCTAAACCTCAAGAGTGCAGAAATCAAAATACTAACTTTACGGGTACCTAGAAGTCACAATATTGACCCTTTCTAAGTTCGGTTTGCTCCTAAGGTTTCAAGATTAAGTCCTAAACCAATTATGAGTCATTCCTACACATATAAACTAATTTAAAACCATGATTATTGAATCTAAACCTTGCTGGACAGAATCCAGAAAAATAAATCTTTAAGGGATCTAAAACTCTCAAATTAATTCTTTTCTAGTTCCTAACTTATCCTATCTTTCACATATGAGTCTTAACATAATTATTACCCAAACATAAGCATATTAACATCATTATCACAGCTCATGCAGTAGCCAAACATAGCAAGGCAGAACCGAAACAACAACTCCATTTTAAGGCATTGAATCATAGTTTCTAAAGCACATAAAATACTAGTTTCTCTTGGAACCTTATTAAAACCTTCAAAACTCTTTTATGAACACTTTTATCATCTAAACTCATGGAAATACTTAATAGGGCAGTGGCTATGTTATTTTCATCTCAAGAGGTCCTAAATTCATAATACTTAGTTCTACACCTTCCTTATACTCATATAAGTTTAGAAAAATTATAAAACATAGTTTTCAATACTTGAAGACATTAAGGCCTCATAGGGCCGAAATATGAGCCATAGGAGATAGATGTTTTAGACCTTTGTTTGAGATATCCTTGGGCAAGTCTTTGAGCTCTAGAATCATTAAAGTGATGACATAAAAATAAACATGCTCATGCACTTATTTTAGTTATTGCTAGAAAGTAAAGTGAGAGCATAAAATAAATATGTGGTGCAATATATTATTATCTTTGATATTTAAGTGAGGACTTGAAATATAAATATGATAATGCAAAGCTTGAAACATAAACATGATAATGCAAGTTCATTCATTATCTTGGGATTTAGTGATAGCAAAGAAATAAACATGATATGCATAGCTTAAAGTAAACATGATGCAAGTTTCATTTTTATGTTTAACTAGAGCTCATTTAAGACTTTAACAAGATAATAACCCTATACAATATCTCAAGGATCACGACACAAGAATCGAAAATCATATAAAAGAGAAAGGAAGTGAAACTACATCAAGTTCTTTATTAAGTACCCAAAACCCTTATCTAGAGACAAATCTCTAGAACGTGCCGCCAACTTTAAGGTTGACAAGGGTAGGCTTGGGCTTTTAGAAATCCTTAGATTAATTTTCTTAAGTTGGAAAACCATGTGAGCTAGATAACATATAGATGAAGTTGTAAGAAAAGGAAAACTCAAGCTTTAGAGGTTTCTTTGAGATGAACACAATGTCATCATCTAGAAACTCTCATCATCAAGCTATCATGCTCAAATCAAGGCCTTATGGCCGAAAATGAAAAGGAAAGGAAAGACAAAGGAAAGTTCAAAAAGAATCCAAGAGAAAACTAGAGAAAAACACTTTCTTAAGCAAAATAAAGTTTGAAAACAAATCCCTACCTTTTGATGAAGATAAAAGCTTGAACTTGAAGATGGAAATGAGATGAGCAACACCTCCTAGGATGGTGATGATGATTCGGCCTTGATGAGAGAAAAAGAAAGAGAATGTGTTTCAAGTGGAGTTGTGTTTGAGGTGTGGTTTTTGAGAGGTTTGATGATGGTTCAAGGTTTTGGGGTGGTGTTTGATGGTTGAGAGGTGATGATGAGATGAAGAGATGAAGAAGATAAAGATGAAAAGAAAGGAAGAACACTCTTGGAACTTTGAGAGAAAAAGGAAAAACTAGCAAGACAACTCTAAAACTCTAAACTTTGCAAATGCTTCAAAGTGTAACAAGGCTAACACAAGCATCCTATTTATAGAAAATCAAAACCATGGAGGAGTGAATGGGGAGGGCTTTGGCCGTGTGGTTTGGAGGGAAAAGGAAGAGAAAAATATCTCTTACACAAGGTCATTCAAGCATGGTTGAAGTATGGAAGCTATGCTACAAAGTATGGCTTGATGTGAGTTAATTCCTTATCACATTTTTATGAAATTAGGCTTCTAGAACCTTAACATGGCTGGAACTTTTCCAGCCACAAATAAATGGGGAAAATGGGTTGTTTTAATTATTTATTCATGTGGAAATTCAAGCTTGATTGAAAGTTATGACAAGGTATAGTGTATGTGACTTGAGGTATGGCCTTGGAGTGTTGAAAAATTGAACATGTGATGCATAATGGGGAAGGAGGTTCACGGCCAGCTTGGGACAGCAAGGGAGGAGGTGAGTTTGACCATTTAATTGTGTGTTAATGGTAGGTTTAGATGTGTATTAGCTTAGGTACAAGGTTAGGAATGATTAAGCTTAAGTTTAGGTAACTAAGAATGTGATTTAGGAGTTTATGACAAGTTTAGGAGTGCTCATACATCATTAAAGAATTTAAAACTCATTTATGAATAAACAATGTGTAACACAATTCCATGATTTAAGGAATTGGAAAGAGAAAACACTATTCAAGATTCTATGACTAGGTGTCATAAAATTAAAATATGATTTTAGGTTGTAATTAAGTACTTTTTGGTTCTAAACAACTTTAATAAATTATTTTGACTCTAGATTAATTAAGGAAATTAATTAACCTTCGATTAGAGCCTAATATTGCTTAGGTTTGCTTAATCGTGTGATTAAGCGTAAAAGTACGAAACTAGGGGCAAAACCGTAATTTTGCACTAATTTTGCCCGGGACTTCAAAAATTAAAACTAAGGTTATAGAATACATAAAAACGCCTTTTAAAACCATCTGGAGAAGTTTCGGGTTCATCCGGCACTTGCAAACGGGTAAAACACCACAGGGGCGTTTTGGTCATTTTGACCTGAAAACTCGAAAAACGAGATTTTCGATCCCGGGAAGGTTCATAAGTTTTCTAATCCCCTTCCAACATTGAGTTTGCCCTTCGAGTCCGCCAAGACTGGCTTTCCTTGAATTCCGGGCTGAAAATGACCTCAGGGGCATTTTGGTCATTTTCACTCTAACAGAAAAATCGGGGCGTTACATTTATGAGGTTTAACTTAGTGAAAATATTTGGGGTAGGTCCCTTGGGTACTTAAAGAATTAATTTCGAAAAGTTAGGTTACGTCGGGTGTAGTTTTAGACCGTAAAGGGTCGTGGCGTAATTCCTAACAACTTGAGGGTAATTGCATAACAAGTGTTTGATAGTGATGATTTTAATACCTTGATTGTATGTATAAATTATGTTGATGAGCATAGCATGTGCACTAGCTGAGCCCGGTCCATGATTCCAGCATACTGGATAGAAGCATATTTAGCTTTCAATAGAAATAATGATGATATATGCCGACAGATGTATGAAAATGAATGGTGATTATGTGGCTTATGATTATGTTAGAGTTATTGAGATGCATGATATATGTGAATATATGACATGAAACAAACGTGGGGAAATCCGATTTCTAGTCGTTATGCTGCCGGATTTCCGCCAAATTTGCGAACTTAGATCAATGATGAGAATTTTCCATGCATAAAGTATTACTTGGTATGTTATGAATGATGAATATATTTATGGACTATGAATTCATCTCTAAATAACATGCTAAGTTTTAAAGGTGACATAAAACACACGGAAATGACCTTTTAGACTCCAGGAATTAATGATTATGAGAGGTGATTCAAGAAGGACCCTTTGGACTCCAGGAATTAATGGTTATAAAAGGTGTTCCTATGCCCTCTAAATAACATGTTAAGTTTAAGGTGACATAAAACACATGGAAATGATCCTCTAAACTCCAGGAATTAATTGTTACGATAGGTGATCCAAAAAGGACTCTTTGGAGTCCAAGAATTAATGGTTATGAAAGGTGTTTCTATGCCCCCAAACCCAAACTCTGGGAGTCGAGAAGTTGCTTATCATAGGATAAGTGTAAACTAGTGACGACTAGTTAGGTATGAGCTCATAACCTAGAACTCTCAAGAGGGGAGAGTATTAGAGTGGCCCCTATAAAGGAAAGAATAATGAATTAAAGTCACCTAATAAAATGAAAGAGGAAGAATTCCTGCAAAATGATTATGTATTCCATGCTATGTTCATTTAATATAACTCTTGTGATATGTTATATGTGTTACTTGTGCGTACAAGGCATTGTCATGCATACATTAGATACCCGTTGCACTCATGACATTAAGACCCATGGTAAAAGACACCCATTTCGAATAAATAGATTTGAGAAGTTTAAAACTGGACCTTATGCATGTACACCTCTTTCATAATGAAAACCAAAGTAGCTGGGGACAATGACGATGACATCTGTGTTATAGTCGGAAGCCCTACTGAGAATCTTGAATAAGTTTCTCATCCCTCTCCTTTCTTCTGTGTTGTCTCCAGACGAGGATGATGGCATTGTTCGCAACCTTGCCTAAGATACGAGCATGGGAGCTATGCTATGAACTAGATCAAAGGGTCATAGCAGAAGCATGGAGATAACCTTCTTTTGGGAATTAGCTTTAGGGTTATCACATCCCATACACCCGTGGTTAGCCTGGTCCTTCGATGGCTACGCATTGGGAACTAGTTTAGTTTTGTTGCAAACATGCTTAGCTTTTGATCTACTGTATGTGAACTCCTATTGGTGAACTTATTATCTTTGTATGCCTTTTATGTACACAAGACGTCACTACTATATTATGGATATGATATGTTATTTTGGTATATGTTATGTTATGTTATGGCTTGTATATATATTATAATGAGGTTTATGCAATTGCTACTATTAGGCGTATATTGATTGATATTTACATACACACGTAGCTCGCATTTTGGTTTTAAAGTTAAAAAAAAAAATTTAGTCATATTTTAATTGCCTGTATTTTAAAGAAGAATAAGTTAATTTCTGAAACAAAGGCGTAACAACCAATAATTAACCGGAATATGACTCGAGCGTATTGGGTTAAAAATTAGGGTGTTACACAAAGGGGTGATACTTTAGATTCCAAGAATTAATGGTTATAAAAGGTGATCCTATGCCCCCTATCCCACACTTTGGGAGTCAGGAATTTGCTTATCAAGAGGATAAGCATAGACTAGTAACGACTAGTTTAAATATGAGCTCATAACCTAGAACTCTCAAGAAAATAGAGTATTAGGGTGGCCTTTAGAAGAGAACAAGAAAGTTAAGTCAACTAAAAAAGTAAAGAGGAAAGATTATGTTATGATGGTTTATGTTCTCTATGTCATGTTGATTTATTATAATTCTTGTGATATGTTGCATATGGCATTGACATGCATTCATAATGAGGTATGATGTATTCATGACATTAAGAATCATTCTAAAAGACATGGACCTTGGCTAATAGCTTTAAAACTAAATAAATAAACCTTTTTTATGCCCACCATTTTCATAATGAATCCAAGGTTCCTACATGTGTGTGGAAATGGAAAATTCTACTGAGATTCTTGTATAAGTTTCTCACTCCCTATCTTTCTTTCCATCTTCGTATTCAGACAAGGATGATGACGACATCCATGGACCTCCTTGAGATACTGGCATGGGAGTTGCACTATGGTTTAGATTAGAGTGGTGCAATAGAAGTGGAGATATAGTCCTTCCTTATTGCAGTACTTAGGAGTTATTTCGTCGTCGTGCATGCTCGTAACTTAGTTGCTGGTAGACGTGCATCCACGAAGGGTTTAGCCACATCGTAGTTATGCTTAGCTTTTGAATTATTGTATGCTTAACCTCTACAGGTGGGCTCGGTATATTTCTGATGGTATTATACTTGTGGAATACTTCTATACTATTATTATTTGACATGATGATTAAATTCAATGTTATGCTATGATGATGTTCTTAGTTTATCTCGTGCTCTACTGTGATTTGCATGCATGCTATGTGATGGATGGTTAAGAATACATTGATGAGATGTGCTATTATCAAGTATTATATGATGAACAATTATGCACTATACTTCATATGTGAATGGCTCATAGTTTGATCTTTCAATTAAAAAAAAATGGTCATATTTTCCATAAACTTATTTTCAAAGTTTAAAATCAAGCAAAGTTCTGAGATGAAAGAGTAACAACTAACGATTAACCATTAAGCGTCCTACGCGTATTGTGTTGAAAGTTAGGGTGTTACATATATAACATATAATGTGTTATATTCTGTTTCAAAAGTGTATCAGTGATCGACATTACATGAAAAGCATGAACACATGTTTAAAATTTTATCTTATAAAATTTCATGCTCCGATACTTATGAGAAAAGTTTCATAGCTCATAACAATAAGCTCACTTGTGCTTTACTTTGACAAAATTGGGATTGATCCCTAATAAGTTTCAGAAACCTTGAATACTAATATATCAATAACATTTGTATTAAGGTTTTTTTGTGCATCAGAAACTACATAAGCATCGGTATGTTTTTATATCTCAATTATGCATGCTCTGGTATGTTTATCATACATATTCAAGCATCTGTTTTCAAAAAATTTGTTTGGATAAAATTGTGCTGAATACGAAAATTAACCAAGATAAAATATCACAAGTATTACTTGTTTTATCATTCAAGCACATGTATCATAGAAAGTCTCTTTAAATAACAAAAAGTCATGCTATTTGTATAAAAGGACTTAAACAATGACATTTGCTTTATTATCACTCTGATATATCTCAAAAAGCACTCTGAATTAGTTCAAAAAGTTCCATCACAAACCAAATAGTTTGATTTGAGTTACTTAAGACTGTAAAATGTTTTTGAACCTATCCACCAAGCCTTAAGAAAAGGACTTTTTGATATTTAAAAGCCTGTAATGTTTTGAAAGATTAAATGCTTATTAAGATATATTATATTATATTTATTTCAACATCTCTTTAAAATATTTTCTTCAAATTGGTTTGTCATCATCAAAAAGGGGAGATTGTAAGCTTTAGAACCCTGCAGAAAGAGTAAATGCTACATGTTTAAACCAATTTAAAGAAAATACTTTGAAGAACGACTAATATCTACCTTGAGTTTCTTCACAAAGCACAAAGGGATTTTTCACTTGCATAAAATGAACTTGAAGCGAGAATAAATTTACTTTACATGTGCAAATATGATATATCTCGTGTTAAGAGATTGAACTTAATATAAGTGAATATTATATCGGGCGAAGATCGTTAACATGCATTACAGACTAAAGAAAATTAAGTCAAGAATAAGAAACTAAGGCACGGGTCTTCAAAAACTAGCACATGACATTAGAAAGTACACTTAAAATGAAGATATCAAATAAACTCTGAGATCAATGTAACACCCCGATTTTCTGTTAGAGTAAAAATGACCAAAATGCCCCTGAGGTCATTATCAGCCCGGAATTCGAGGAAAGCCGATCCGACAGTACTCGAAGGGCAAACTCAATGTTGGAAGGGGATTAGTTGGCTTGTGTACCTTCCCGGAATCAAAAATCTCATTTTTCGAGTTTTCAGGTCAAAATGACCAAAATACCCCTGTGGTGTTTTACCCGTTTGCAAGTGTTTGATGAACCCGAAATTTCTCCAGATGGTTTTAAAAGGCGTTTTCATGTATTCTGTGACTTTAGTTTTGGTCCCGGAGGTCCCGGGCGAAATTAGTGTAAAATTACGATTTTGCCCCTAGTTTTATGTTTTTGAGCTTAATCGTGTGATTGAGCAAACCTAAGCAATATTAGGCTCTAATCAAAGATTAAAATTTCCATAATTAATCTTGAGTCAAAATAATTTATTAAAGTTGATTAGAACCTAAGAATGCTTAACTACAACTTGAAATCCTATTTTAAATTCAAGATTTCTAGTCATGGAATCTTGAATAGTGTTTTCTCTTTCCAATTCCTTAAATCATGGAAATTTGTCTACCTTGTTTACTCATAAAATCAATTTTAAACTCTCTAAATGTGTATGAGCACCCCTTAACCTTGTCATAAAACTCCTAAACCTCATTCTTAGTTACCTAAACTTATGCTTAACAACTCCTAACCTTGTACCTAAACTAATACACACTCAAACCTATCATTAACACACAATTACATGAAGCAATTTTCCTCCCTCTCTGCTGTAGCATTCTGGCCGAATGCTTCCCCCCCCCCCCATATTCATCACATGCTCAAATTTTTGACACACCAAAGCCATACCTCAAGTCATACTCACCATACTTTGTCATATTTTCCACCATGCTTGATTTTTCAAGTGAATAACTAAATGAATTAAGCCATTTTCCTCATTTATTTGTGGCCCAAAAACAACCAGCCATGCCTATCTTCTAGAAGGGTTATTTTAATTTCAAACAAAGGGAAATTACCATACTTGAAGCCATACTTTGTATCATAACTTCCATATCTCAACCATGCTTGAATGACAAGTTGTAAGAGATATTTTCTCTTCCTTTCCCTCCCAAACTACACGGCCAGCCCCTCCTCTCCATGAGACCTCATTTGTTTTCATTTTCTATAAATACCTTGCTTACTTAAGCTTGTAAACGCTTTAGATCATTTGCAAAGTTTCAAGTTTTCCTAGCTTTCTTTGAGTTCTTTGTTTTCTCTCAAGTTCCAAGAGAGTTTCCTTTTCTCTTCATCTTTATCTTCTTCATCTCTTCATCTCATCATCACCTCATAACCTCTAAACACCACCTCACAACCTTGAACCACCATCAAACCTCTCAAACTCTCAACCTTAAACACAACTTCACTCAAAACACATCTCCTTTCTTTTTTTCTCTTGAAGGCTGAATCATCATCCACCCCCAAGGAGGAGTTGTTCATCTCATTTCCTTCCTAAAGTTCAAGCTTTTTATCTCCACTCTAGGTAGGAGTGTTTTTCTAAACTTGTTTTCCTTGAAAAATGAGTTTTTCTCTAGCTTTCTCTTGGGTTTTTTTTTTTTAAATTTTCTTTTGGTTTTCCTTCCTCTCCATTTCGGCCATGAGGCCTTATTTATGAGCATGATAGCTTGATGATGAGAGTTTCTAGATGATGATCTTGTGTTCATCTCAAAGAAACCTCTAAAGCTTGAGTTCTTTTCTTTTCCTTAAACTTTATCTATATGATATTTAGCTCACATGGTTTTTCAACTTAAGAAAATTAATCTAAGGATTTCTAAAAGCCCAAGCCTACCCTTGTCAACCTTAAAGTTGGCCGACACGTTCTAGAGACTTTTCTCTAGATAGGGGTTTTGGGTACTTAATAAAGAACTTGACTTAGTTTCATCCTTTTTTTTTTTTTAGGTTTCGGTTTTGGTTTCCTTTTCTTTGAGACTTTATCTTCTTTTTAAAGTTTGCTTCCTTTGAGGTTGATGATGATGTTCAAGAACCTCATAGTTCCTTTGAGAACTTGGTTCAAGAACTCTAAAGCTCTCTTTGTGATGAGATAAGTGTTAGGTTGTATCTCTAAAATCTTGTAAGAGCTCTAGATGAGATTAAAATGAATATTTCATCCATATTTATGTTTATGCCTTGCACATCATATTTATTTTCTTTGCCATCACTAAATATCAAGAATAATAATAGAACTTGCATTATCATGTTTATGTTTCAAACTTTGTATTATCATGTTTATATTTCAAGTCCTCACTTAAATATCAAAGATAATAATAAGTTGCATCTCATGTTTATTTTATGCTCTCACTTTACTTTCTAATGAAAGCTAAAACTAGTGCATGAGCATGTTTATCTTTATGTCATCACTTAAGAGAACCTAGAGCTCAAAGATTTGCCCATTGATGTCTCAAACAAAGGCTTGAAAACCATATGTTGTTTAGTTCTTTGATTTCGGCCCTAAGGAGTTATATTTGTTACAAGTATTAAAATCTATGTTTCATAATTTTTCTAAGCTCATATGAATTCAAGAAATGTCTAAAACAAAGTTTTATGAATTTAGGACCTCTTGAGATAAATTTAATTTAGCTACTGCCATTGAGATTATTTTGAGAATTTTAGATGATAAAAATATTTATAAATGAGTTTTGAAAGTCTTGAAAAGGTTCCAAGAGAAACTAGTATTTTATGTGCTTTAGAAACTGAGTTTTATCCCTTTGTATGGAGATGTATTTTTGGTTCTGCCTTGCTATGATTAAGTGTTGTTTATGCTGTTTTGATGATGATAATATGAGTATGTTTGAGTATAATTGATGTTAAAATTCATATGTGAAAGATTAGAGAAGTTAGTAACTAGAAAAGAATTAATTTGAGAGTTCTAGATCCCTTGGTAATTGATTTTTCTGGATTCTGTCCAGCAAGGTTTAGAAATGGTAATCATGGATTTAAATTAGTTTAAATGTGTAGGAATGACTCATAATTGGTTTAGGTCTTGATCTTGATGCCTTAGGAGCAAACCGGACTTAGAAAGGGTCATTGTCGTGACTCCTAGGTACCCCTAAAGTTAGAATTTTGGATTCTTCATTCTTGAGGTTTAGAGAAGTTTATGATCATAGTATGGAGTGAGGAATACTTAGATATGAGCCTATAGGTACCCGAGAGATTAAGTTGTGATGATTTATAACTTAGATTGTGAGTTAAAGACCTTAAGGGTCAATGCATAAGACATTAAGAAATCGTTAATGCTATGATGTTTATACGATGCAATAACATGTTGAGATGTTTATGATGCATGAAGAAATGATTGTTTAAGATATGAAGTTTATCATAGCATGAGATTTAAATGAGGAATATGTTGTGTGAATAGCTTGTGGCATAAGTTTCGATTTGAAGGAAATTCGGTTTAACAGCTGTTATGTTGCCAAATTTCCGTCAAACCTAAAAGGGTTGAAAAAATGTTTTAAAGTACCACATGAGTTGAAAACCCTTGGTGACACCGGTTCGGCCGAGCACCCCCAGGAGATTTTTATGTGACAAAGCACTGAGATGCGCTTTCCTGGGTGACACCGGTTCGGCCGAGCACCCCCAGGGGAGACAAATCCGTGAGGGTATGAGTAGATGCAGCATACCAAAGTGGACAAATTGCTATGGTTTAATGCCCGCAAAGCGTTTCAAAGAGTGTATATCCTAAGAGAGGTGATCTCTAGCCCCCTACCCGTACTTGTGTAGTCGGGATTATTTTATTATGCTTCGCTTATTCAGATAATAAGCAAGAGCTTGTGACGACTAGCTGAGGTATGAGCTCATAACCTAGTTATTTTAGGGTGGCCTTATTATGCTAAAGTACCATGATTAATGTCACGAAGTTGAGGAAAGATCCACTTGATAGTTATATGCCCTTTAGGGCACTTGTATGCTTCTTGATGTTGTGATTCATTGAGTTATTTGATTGAGGCATTGCCATGCATTCATGTTTTAATATCTTACATTCATAATATCAAGATGCATGCTAAAAGGAATGAACCTTGGATAATTGGTTTTATAAACCCTAATAATGAACCTCTTATGTATGCACACCTTTTATAATTAAACCCAAGGTTCCTGAGGATGTGAGCGATGTAACCCTAGGATAGGAGACTCCTACTGAGATTCTTTAGTAAGAATTCTCACTCTTTTCTGTCCTTTCTCTTTCTTCCGTCACATCTTCAGAGAGCGATGGCGACGTTCGTGGTCTTCATTGACACGCCCGTCTGGGAGGTGCACGACGACCCGGAGCATCGTTCCTATCACTTTGAGGGTTGCTGTGCCGTTCGTGTTTTTGTGTACATGGTTTGACCTTTTGCTTATCCAGTGTCCAGCTACCAGTTCACTCCTACCGCTCCTTTTGGTGGCGACGACTTGATCTTCGAGCGCACCCGCCCTCTTGACGAGCAGTTACGTCATGCCCGCTTGTCCGCCTCAGCTGTTCGTGACTACCCGAAGTATGTGCCTCACTCGAGGAGGTCGAAGACCGATCCGTCCGAGGACTCACTGATGCACGTCTATTCGGAGAGTTCTGCTCCCTTTTCCACGTTTAGGCGGGAAGAGCCGAGATGCGCTCTCGCCAAGGAGCTCATGTACAGCCGACTCGCTTTCGTGTTCCACTTCATTGGCCTACCTAGGAGGAGATAAAGCGATTTTCGGGTTACTTACCTCCATCACCCGAGGACCCCCGTCATCGCTAGACCTCATTGGAGAGCTAGTCGAGTGCCCGAGCAGTCACAAGGATCTCCCCTTCGGCCGTATCTTTTGGGAAGGGGTTTTTGTAACGCCCCGATTTTCTGTTAGAGTGAAAATGACCAAAATGCCCCTAAGGTCATTTTCAGCCCGGAATTCGAGGAAAGCGGTCTGGCAAGATTTGAAGGGCAAACTCAATGTTGTAAGGGGATTAGAAAACTTATGTACCTTCCCGGGATCGAAAATCTCGTTTTTCGAGTTTTCAGGTCAAAATGACCAAAACGCCCCTGTGGTGTTTTACCCGTTTGCAAGTGCCGGATGAACCCGAAACTTCTCCAGATGGTTTTAAAAGGCGTTTTTATGTATTCTATGACCTCAGTTTTAATTTTTGAAGTCCCGGGCAAAATTAGTGCAAAATTACGGTTTTGCCCCTAGTTTCAGATTTTTTACGCTTAATCACACGATTAAGCAAACCTAAGCAATATTAGGCTCTAATCGAAGGTTAATTAATTTCCTTAATTAATCTAGAGTCAAAATAATTTATTAAAGTTGATTAGAACCAAAAAGTACTTAATTACAACCTAAAATCATATTTTAATTTTATGACACCTAGTCATAGAATCTTGAATAGTGTTTTCTCTTTCCAATTCCTTAAATCATGGAATTGTGTTACACATTGTTTATTCATAAATGAGTTTTAAATTCTTTAATGATGTATGAGCACTCCTAAACTTGTCATAAACTCCTAAATCACATTCTTAGTTACCTAAACTTAAGCTTAATCATTCCTAACCTTGTACCTAAGCTAATACACATCTAAACCTACCATTAACACACAATTAAATGGTCAAATCATCCTCCCATTCTGCTGCCCCAAGCTGGCCGAAGCCTCACTCCCTCCATTATGCATCACATGTTCAATTTTTCAACACTCCAAGGCCATACCTCAAGTCACATACACTATACCTTGTCATAACTTTCAATCAAGCTTGAATTTCCACATGAATAAATAATTAAAACAACCCATTTTCCCCATTTATTTGTGGCTGGAAAAGTTCCAGCCATGTTAAGGTTCTAGAAGCCTAATTTCATAAAAATGTGATAGGAAATTAACTCACATCAAGCCATACTTTGTAGCATAGCTTCCATACTTCAAACCATGCTTGAATGACCTTGTGTAAGAGATATTTTTCTCTCCCTTTTCCCTCCAAACCACACGGCCACACCCTCCCAATGTGAGCTCCATGGTCTTGTTTTTCTATAAATAGGATGCTTGTGTTAGCCTTGTTACACTTTGAAGCATTTGCAAAGTTTAGAGTTTTAGAGTTGTCTTGCTAGTCTTTCCTTTTTCTCTCAAAGTTCCAAGAGTGTTCTTCCTTTCTTTTCATCTTTATCTTCTTCATCTCTTCACCTCATCATCACCTCTCAACCATCAAACACCACCCCAAAACCTTGAACCATCATCAAACCTCTCAAACACCACACCTCAAACACAACTCCACTTGAAACATATTTTCTTTCTTTTTCTCTCATCAAGGCCGAATCATCATCACCATCCTAGGAGGTGTTGCTCATCTCATTTCCATCTTCAAGTTCAAGCTTTTGTCTTCATCAAAAGGTAGGGATTTGTTTTCAAACTTTATTTTGTTCAAGAAAGTGTTTTTCTCTAGTTTTCTCTTGGATTCTTTTTGAACTTTCCTTTGTCTTTCCTTTCCTTTTCATTTTCGGCCATGAGGCCTTGATTTGAGCATGATAGCTTGATGATGAGAGTTTCTAGATGATGACATTGTGTTCATCTCAAAGAAACCTCTAAAGCTTGAGTTTTCCTTTTCTTACAACTTCATCTATATGTTATCTAGCTCACATGGTTTTCCAACTTAAGAAAATTAATCTAAGGATTTCTAAAAGCCCAAGCCTACCCTTGTCAACCTTAAAGTTGGCGGCACGTTCTAGAGATTTGTCTCTAGATAGGGTTTTGGGTACTTAATAAAGAACTTGATGTAGCTTCACTTTCTTTCTCTTTTATATGATTTTCGATTCTTGTGTTGTGATCCTTGAGATATTGTATGGGGTTATTATCTTGTTAAAGTCTTAAATGAGCTCTAGTTAAACATAAAAATGAAACTTGCATCATGTTTACTTTAAGCTTTGCATATCATGTTTATTTCCTTGCTATCACTAAATCCCAAGATAATGAATAAACTTGCATTATCATGTTTATGTTTCAAGCTTTGCATTATCATATTTATATTTCAAGTCCTCACCTAAATATCAAAGATAATAATATATTGCACCACATATTTATTTTATGCTCTCACTTTACTTTCTAGCAATAACTAAAATAAGTGCATGAGCATGTTTATTTTTATGTCATCACTTTAATGATTCTAGAGCTCAAAGACTTGCCCAAGGATATCTCAAACAAAGGTCTAAAACATTTATCTCCTATGGCTCATATTTCGGCCCTATGAGGCCTTAATGTCTTCAAGTATTGAAAACTATGTTTTATAATTTTTCTAAACTTATATGAGTATAAGGAATGTGTAGAACTAAGTATTATGAATTTAGGACCTCTTGAGATGAAAATAATATAGCCACTGCCCTATTAAGTATTTTCATGAGTTTAGATGATAAAAGTGTTCATAAAAGAGTTTTGAAGGTTTTAATAAGGTTCCAAGAGAAACTAGTATTTTATGTGCTTTAGAAACTATGATTCAATGCCTTTAAATGGAGTTGTTGTTTCGGTTCTGCCTTGCTATGTTTGGCCACTGTATGAGCTGTGTTAATGATGTTAATATGCTTATGTTTGGGTAATAATTATGTTAAGACTCATATGTGAAAGATAGGATAAGTTAGGAACTAGAAAAGAATTAATTTGAGAGTTCTATATCCCTTAAAGATTCATTTTTCTGGATTCTGTCCAGCAAGGTTTAGATTCAATAATCATGGTTTTAAATTAGTTTATATGTGTAGGAATGACTCATAATTGGTTTAGGACTTAATCTTGAAGCCTTAGGAGCAAACCGAACTTAGAAAGGGTCAATATTGTGACTTCTAGGTACCGTAAAGTTAGTATTTTGATTTCTGCACTCTTGAGGTTTAGAGATGTTCTTGACCATATGGTGAGGTGAGAAATACTTAGTTATAACCTTATAGGTTCCCAAGAGACTAGGTGTTGATGATCAATAACTTAGAAAGTGAGATAAAGATCTAAACCGTAATTTCTAGAACTCCGTAATCACATAAACATAAAGCTGTCCAAATTCTCGCTTAGTGCTATTTGGATTAGTTCTTGAGCATAAAATTTATATAACTCATTAATTGTCAAACTATAGGCGTATAAAGAAGTTAAGAATAATTTGCAAGTTTAAGACTCATAATAATCGAAGTTTATAGCACTATGAGATATAACATAACATGTCTATGAGCCTCTGGATGATTGTTAAATATGACTATGTGATGATGTTTGTGTGAAAGTTTTATGTGACGAATGTTATGAGAAAGTTTCATGTGATGATATATATGTTATGAAAAAGCTACATGAGAATGCATGATAAAAATGAATATGATAAATGATGAGGTAATTGTGATGTAATACTTATGAAAATATAAATGTGACACAACACTGAGACGCGCTTGTCTGGGTGACACCGGTTCGGCCGAGCACCCCAGGAGGAGACAAATCCGTGAGGGTATGTGTAGATGCAGCCTGCCAAAGCGGACAAATTGCGAGGCCCACGTGGCTAGCAAAGCGTTTCAAAGAGGAAATGATCCTAGAAAGGAGATCCTTAAATTGCCCCCTAGCCCGTACTTTAAGTCGGGATTATGTTACGCTTATCATAGGATAAGTAAGAGCTAGTGACGACTAGTTAAGGTATGAGCTCATAACCTAGAGAAGTTTTAGGGCGGCCCCATGAGATGAAAGTTAAAGTTAACAATGTCACATAAACTATACTTATGCCAATGTTATAATGTTTCCTAGTTATTCTATTGTTTGGTTTACCTTATGATGCATTCATATCATTAGTATATTTCTGCTTAAGTTATAAAGACGCATTATAAAATATGATGGACCTTGGACAAAATACCTCTTTGGAAAACCAACTTAAAAGGAATTTATATGCACGCACACCTTTTAGAAATAAACCCAAGGTTCCTGAGGATGTGACGATGACACCTAGGTAGGGATAACCCTCGAGAATTCTTTTAGAAAGATTCTCATTCCCTCTCTCTTTTCTTCCGTCATATCTTCAGATGGCGACGTTTGTACTCTTCGTCGACACCCCGGTGTGGGAGCTGCACCATGACCCAGCACTCGGGTCATATCATTTTGAGGGTCGCTGCACTGTCAGAGTATTCATGTTCATGGGACGACCCTTCGCGTACCTCGTCCCGAGCTACCGCTTCACCCCGACTGCTCCTTACCGTCATAACGGGATTTTTGAGCGAGCGAGACCACGCGACGAGCAGATCCTCCACATGGAGCCCGAGACATCAGCAGTACGCGAGTACCCCGAGTATGTGCCGCGTCCCGGTACTCGGAGACGGACCCATCCGAGGACCCGCCATCCCACATGTACAGTTGGAGCTCCAGTCCTACTCCTCCACCGATGAGGGCTGGGAGTGAGGAGATGGTGGTCCAGCCGAGGTTGGCTCGACGGCCATCTATGCGCCCTCGCCGCGGTGGACATGCCCCGATGATGCACTCGACCACTCCCGCTGAGATTCGCCAGTGGATCGACTCGACCATGATACTCGGACCCAGGAGTAGTCATAGGAGGGGTAGTAGTTAGTGCACACACACGCCACATAGTAGAGGACAAACCTTCTTTTGTATATGAGGTTGTCTCCTTTAGGTGCACATGGGTATGGGGGTAGTTTCTTTTGTATTTGCTTTTTATGATTTCCTTGTATTGCATTTCAGTTGTATTTCGCTTCATGATGTATCAAATAGTCACGCCTCTTTGGGTAGGCACGTTATATATATATATATATCTATGATTCAGTTGATGCTTCCATGACATGATGTGTTTCTTATGCTTTGCTTATATGTTTCGCTATGTTGCCCCTTAAAGTTTAGCGCGTGGCTCTCACTTTGATTTTAAAAAGAAAAATTTTACCCGTATTTCCGCTAAGTATTTTCCAAAGGATGAGACCAAGAGGTAATATTCTAAAAATTAACCTAAGGACATACTAGTAGTCTTGGGTTAAGATTTAGGGTGTTACATTATGGTATCAGAGCAGTTCGATTCTCATGGAGCACGAGGATTTGGTGACTATGCTTTATAAGCATAATACGATAGTTATGTCATGTATAGTGCTTGATAGAGATAAGGTAGGACTAGAGATGCATGACTTGCTGGTTGCAAGTGCCATGGTAACTAGCTCATTTTGCATGGATATTGAGCCTGATCAACTTGATGTTCATTGTTTCATGTGTATAGGGACCAATGGCACCGCGACGACGGCCTAGGACTACACCCGATGTTGAACAAGATGATACAAGCTGCTGCTTTGTCCGTCGCATGGCGCAAGCCATGGAGCGGATGTTCGACCGAATGGATCAACAAGCTTAACGCTGCTCCTGTTCCCCCTCCTCCCTGCTGCAGAGATGGTGGAACAAGTCCGCTTGGCGAAGTTCCGCAAGGCGAACCCGCCGATGTTCCGAGGGTAATGGACCCGACAAGGCTGATGAGTGGATCAAAGACATGGAGAAGATCTACTCTGTTGTTACCTGCTCGGAGGAGCAGAAGGTCACATTTGCTTTCATCTTTGAAGTCAAGTCCGAGTTCTGGTGGAACGACACGAGGCATCTGCTAGAAGCCTCTGGAACTCCCATTGACTGGGAGCTGTTCAAGACTTACTTCTATGAGAAGTACTTTCCGGAGTCCGTGAGGAATGCAAAGGACGTTGAGTTCATGCAGTTGACCCAAGGAGGGTCTCATCAGAGCCCAATACACTGCAAAGTTTGAGGAGCTAATCAAGTTCTCTCGAGTGTTCCAGGGGAACCCCGATGAAGTTTGGAAGTGCGTGAAGTATGAGGCCGGTCTGAAAGCAGAGATGAACTACGCTGTGGCCCATATGGAGATCAGAGACTTCCCGACCCTGGTCAACAAGTGCCGGATACTTGAAGAAGGACAGAGAAAGATTCAAATCACAAGGGCGGAGCGAGCTAAGGGGCTCGGACCTCAAGCCCCGAAGTTCAAACCGCAGTACCCTTCGAGGAATCACTACAACCCCTACCAGACCAACCAGTTCCGACAACAACAACAACAACCGCCAAGAGCTCCTGCTCACCAACAATCCAAACAACACCAAAGGCCGCCATTTCAACATCAAGGCCCAAGGAATTTCAATAATCAACCCCGTGGACCGGGTGGACCCCGAAACCACAATGGAGGACCAAGTGGAGCCAAGAACAAGGCACCACAAACCCCTGCCGCTACTCCCGGAGCAACATCTGGCCGACGTGCCCACACACGGAAAGAACCACGGAATCGCCCATGCTTAGTGGTCGAATGTATGTTTCAAGTGTGGCAAGCCTGGCCACTATGCAAAGGACTGCACCGGACAAGGGACATCGAACCAAAACCCCCGACCACAATACCGAGGAAGGGTCTTTACCCTTAACGCAGAAGACGCCAAGAAATCCAAAGATCTCATCGAAGGTATGTGCGAAATAAACGGTAAAGCCTTAACTGTACTATATGACTCTGGTGCTACTCATTCTTTCGTTTCACTTGCTAGTGTCGAGTCCTTAAATCTAAAAGTCTCTAAACTTCCCTTCGATCTTATTGTTTCTACTCCTACAAATCGCCCTGTTAATACTTGCCGTTGTTGTTTAAACTGTCATCTTGTTGTAGAAAATAGGTCTTTTATCATAGATTTAATTTGTTTACCCTTGAAAGACATAGGCATTATCTTAGGCATGAACTGGCTTCACCCCAATCGTGTGATGTTAGATTGTGGAACCCAAACCGTAGTTTTCCCTTCTCCTCCCGAAAACATCACTCAACCCATTAGGCTGTACCTAAATTCCGTAGAGGTCTTCTGTAGTGGGAAGAAAACTAAGGGATATGTTCTCCTAGTCACTTTGTGATGTAGACTTGGAGCAAAACCTAGGTGAGATACCTGTGGTGAGAGACTATCCCGAGGTGTTTCCAGATGAAATACCCGAGTTCCCTCCCGAAAGAGAAGTGGAGTTCTCCATAGAGTTGGTTCTGGGACAGGACCAATCTCTATAGCCCCGTATAGGATGTCACCCTCGGAGTTAGCGAGTTGAAAACCCAGTTAGAGGAGTTGTTAGAAAAGAGTTTTATAAGGCCGAGTGCTTCACCTTGGGGCGCTCAGGTCTTATTTGTGAAGAAAAAGGGCGGAAGCATGAGGATGTGTATAGACTATAGGCAGTTGAACCAAGTAACCATAAAAATAAATACCCATTGCCTAGGATTGATGATCTTATGGACCAATTGAAAGGAGCAAGAGTGTTTTCTAAGATTGATTTAAGGTCCGGTTACCATCGATTAGGGTGAGAGATTCGGATATTCCTAAAACCGCCTTCGAACTCGGTATGGACACTTTGAGTTCAATGTAATGTCGTTTGGTTTGACAAATGCTCCATGATTTTTATGGATTACATGAATAGGATCTTTAGACCCTATTTAGATCAATTCGTGGTTGTGTTCATAGATGATATTCTCATCTATTCGAAAACCCACGAGGAGCATGAACGTCATTTAAGGTTGGTTTTAGAGGTATTAAAGGAGAAGAAGTTATACGCTAAGTTGTCTAAGTGTGAATTTTGGTTAGAGGAGGTAAAATTCTTAGGACATGTTGTGTCAAAAGGTGGCATAGCTGTCGACCCAAGTAAGATAGAGGCTGTGATGAATTGGGATAGACCAACCTCTCAGAATCGAGATTAGAAGCTTTTTGGGTTTAGCTGGATATTATCGTAGGTTCATTAAAGGATTTTCCCGATTAGCCCTACCCTTAACCAAGCTCACTAGGAAGAATGCCCCGTTTGAGTGGAGCCAGAGTGTGAAAAGAGTTTCCTAGAGCTTAAGGAAAAGCTCACCTCAACCCCGCTTTAGTTTTACCTGACGCCAATGTACCCTTCGAGGTATATTGCGATGCTTCTGGCAAGGGTTTAGGTTGTGTGTTGATGCAGAGCAGGCAAGTGGTAGCCTATGCGTCCAGACAACTCAAGCCTCATGAGGTAACCTACCCCACCCATGTCCTAGAACTAGCAGCCATCGTGTTCGCTCTAAAGATGTGGAGACACCATTTGTATGGTGTGAGGTTTGAAGTTTTCTCCGATCATAAGAGTCTCAAGCATCTCTTTGATCAAAAGGAGTTGAATATGAGGCAAAGGAGATGGATGGAATTCCTCAAGGACTACGATTTTGGTTTAAGTTACCACCCGGCAAGGCTAATGTAGTAGCGGCGCCTTGAGCCGAAAACTTCGTTCGTCATCCAAGTATGATGGTTAATGAAGTTAGGTTAATAGAGCAATTTAGGGATATGAATCTCGGAATGTCTATAACGGAGAATGGCATCGTGATGAGTCATCTCACGGTGACCAGTGGGTTTAAGCAAAGGATTATGCTTGCCCAAAGAGAAAATGAGGACTTTATGGAGACAATCGAGGCAGTAAAGGCTGGAAAGTTGAAAGGTTTTGTACGAGGCCCCGGTTATGGAGGTTCGAGGCGAATCTGTGCCACAAGATGGTGACCTTCGAGAGAAGATCTTGGAGGAGGCTCACAAGAGCCATTTTGCCATCCATCCTGGTACTACGAAGATGTATCAGGACTTGAAGAGGATGTTTTGGTGGCCCGGATTAAAGAAGGATGTGGTCGCTTGGGTGAGTAAGTGTTTGGGCTGGCAAAAGGTCAAGATCGAACACCAAAACCTTACGGCATGCTGCAACCCTGTCGATCCTCGAGTGGAAGTGGGAAGGTATATCAATGGACTTCGTGGCGGGATTGCCAAAGACCCAAGCTGGCCACGATGCCGTATGGGTAATCGTGGATCGACTGACTAAGTCGGCTCACTTTCTACCTATTCGAGTCACGTACTCGTTGGATAAGTTGGCCCGACTTTACATCCAAGAAATAGTAAGGTTGCATGGAGTACCATCGACGATAATCTCGGATCGAGATCCGCGGTTTACGCCACGCTTTTTGGGGAGCCTTTCAAAGGCGTTTGGTTGCAAGTTGTGCTTAAGCAATCGCTTACCACCCACAAGCGGATGGTCGATCCGAGAGGACAATCCAAACCCTGGAAGATATCTTTGAGAGCCTGTGTCTTAGACCAAAAAGGAAGTTGGCATAAGTACATGCCTTTGATCGAGTTTGCGTATAACAACTGATTATCACGCAAGCATCGATATGGCACCGTCTGAGGCATTATACGGAAGGAAGTGCCAATCACCCTTGTGTTGGTACGAGCCCGGAGAGCAAAGTGTCTTAGGACCTGAGGTAGTGAGGGAAACGGCGGAACAAATCAAGAAGATCAAGGATAGAATCTTAACCGCTCAAAGTCGACGAGAAAAGCTACGCGGACAAAGGCGCAAGCCCTTGGAGTTCCAAGAGGGAGAACATGTATTTCTAAGAATCACCCCACTACAGGAATAGGGAGAGCCATGAAAGTTAAAAAGTTGAGTCCCGATTTCTCGGTCCTTTTGAAATTCTTCAAAGAGTCGGATCCGTAGCTTACAAAATAGCCTTACCACCCAATCTGTCAAACCTTCATGATGTCTTTCACGTCTCCCGATTCACGTAAATATGAGTCCGACCCTAGCCATGTCCTAGAACCAGAGCATGTGCAGTTAAGGGAGGACCTCACTTTCAATGTACCGCCCTACGGGAATAGTGGATCACTGAGTCAAGCGGTTAAGGAACAAGTCCTGTTCCTTTGGTAAAAGTGGCGTGGGGACAAGGCAAGTCGGAAGAATACACGTGGGAACTAGAGTCGAGATGAAGTCCAAATATCCGTAGCTTTTCTAAGGTGCAATTTCGAGGGCGAAATTCTTTTTAAGGAGGAGTAATGTAACGCTCGATTTTCTCGTTAGAGTGAAAATGACCAAAATGCCCCTAAGGTCATTTTAATGTCGAGGAAAGCCAGTCTTGGCGGTACTCGAAGGGCAAACTCAATGTTGTAAGGATTAGAAAACTTATGTACCTTCCCGGGATCGAAAATCTCGTTTTCCGAGTTTTCGGGTCAAAATGACCAAAACGCCCCTGTGGTGTTTTACCCGTTTGCAAGTGCTTAGGATGAACCCGAAACTTCTCGGATGGTTTTAAAAGGCGTTTTTATGTATTCTATGACCTCAGTTTTAATTTTTGAAGTCGGGCAAAATTAGTGCAAAATTACGGTTTTGCCCTAGTTTCAGATTTTTTACGCTTAATCACACGATTAAGCAAACCTAAGCAATATTAGGCTCTAATCGAAGGTTAATTAATTTCCTTAATTAATCTAGAGTCAAAATAATTTATTAAAGTTGATTAGAACCAAAAAGTACTTAATTACAACCTAAAATCATATTTTAATTTTATGACACCTAGTCATAGAATCTTGAATAGTGTTTTCTCTTTCCAATTCCTTAAATCATGGAATTGTGTTACACATTGTTTATTCATAAATGAGTTTTAAATTCTTTAATGATGTATGAGCACTCCTAAACTTGTCATAAACTCCCTAAATCACATTCTTAGTTACCTAAACTTAAGCTTAATCATTCCTAACCTTGTACCTAAGCTAATACACATCTAAACCTACCATTAACACACAATTAAATGGTCAAATCATCCTCCCATTCTGCTGCCCCAAGCTGGCCGAAGCCTCACTCCCTCCATTATGCATCACATGTTCAATTTTTCAACACTCCAAGGCCATACCTCAAGTCACATACACTATACCTTGTCATAACTTTCAATCAAGCTTGAATTTCCACATGAATAAATAATTAAAACAACCCATTTTCCCCATTTATTTGTGGCTGGAAAAGTTCCAGCCATGTTAAGGTTCTAGAAGCCTAATTTCATAAAAATGTGATAGGAAATTAACTCACATCAAGCCATACTTTGTAGCATAGCTTCCATACTTCAAACCATGCTTGAATGACCTTGTGTAAGAGATATTTTTCTCTCCCTTTTCCCTCCAAACCACACGGCCACACCCTCCCAATGTGAGCTCCATGGTCTTGTTTTTCTATAAATAGGATGCTTGTGTTAGCCTTGTTACACTTTGAAGCATTTGCAAAGTTTAGAGTTTTAGAGTTGTCTTGCTAGTCTTTCCTTTTTCTCTCAAAGTTCCAAGAGTGTTCTTCCTTTCTTTTCATCTTTATCTTCTTCATCTCTTCACCTCATCATCACCTCTCAACCATCAAACACCACCCCAAAACCTTGAACCATCATCAAACCTCTCAAACACCACACCTCAAACACAACTCCACTTGAAACATATTTTCTTTCTTTTTCTCTCATCAAGGCCGAATCATCATCACCATCCTAGGAGGTGTTGCTCATCTCATTTCCATCTTCAAGTTCAAGCTTTTGTCTTCATCAAAAGGTAGGGATTTGTTTTCAAACTTTATTTTGTTCAAGAAAGTGTTTTTCTCTAGTTTTCTCTTGGATTCTTTTTGAACTTTCCTTTGTCTTTCCTTTCCTTTTCATTTTCGGCCATGAGGCCTTGATTTGAGCATGATAGCTTGATGATGAGAGTTTCTAGATGATGACATTGTGTTCATCTCAAAGAAACCTCTAAAGCTTGAGTTTTCCTTTTCTTACAACTTCATCTATATGTTATCTAGCTCACATGGTTTTCCAACTTAAGAAAATTAATCTAAGGATTTCTAAAAGCCCAAGCCTACCCTTGTCAACCTTAAAGTTGGCCGGCACGTTCTAGAGATTTGTCTCTAGATAGGGGTTTTGGGTACTTAATAAAGAACTTGATGTAGCTTCACTTTCTTTCTCTTTTATATGATTTTCGATTCTTGTGTTGTGATCCTTGAGATATTGTATGGGGTTATTATCTTGTTAAAGTCTTAAATGAGCTCTAGTTAAACATAAAAATGAAACTTGCATCATGTTTACTTTAAGCTTTGCATATCATGTTTATTTCCTTGCTATCACTAAATCCCAAGATAATGAATAAACTTGCATTATCATGTTTATGTTTCAAGCTTTGCATTATCATATTTATATTTCAAGTCCTCACCTAAATATCAAAGATAATAATATATTGCACCACATATTTATTTTATGCTCTCACTTTACTTTCTAGCAATAACTAAAATAAGTGCATGAGCATGTTTATTTTTATGTCATCACTTTAATGATTCTAGAGCTCAAAGACTTGCCCAAGGATATCTCAAACAAAGGTCTAAAACATTTATCTCCTATGGCTCATATTTCGGCCCTATGAGGCCTTAATGTCTTCAAGTATTGAAAACTATGTTTTATAATTTTTCTAAACTTATATGAGTATAAGGAATGTGTAGAACTAAGTATTATGAATTTAGGACCTCTTGAGATGAAAATAATATAGCCACTGCCCTATTAAGTATTTTCATGAGTTTAGATGATAAAAGTGTTCATAAAAGAGTTTTGAAGGTTTTAATAAGGTTCCAAGAGAAACTAGTATTTTATGTGCTTTAGAAACTATGATTCAATGCCTTTAAATGGAGTTGTTGTTTCGGTTCTGCCTTGCTATGTTTGGCCACTGTATGAGCTGTGTTAATGATGTTAATATGCTTATGTTTGGGTAATAATTATGTTAAGACTCATATGTGAAAGATAGGATAAGTTAGGAACTAGAAAAGAATTAATTTGAGAGTTCTAGATCCTTTAAAGATTCATTTTTCTGGATTCTGTCCAGCAAGGTTTAGATTCAATAATCATGGTTTTAAATTAGTTTATATGTGTAGGAATGACTCATAATTGGTTTAGGACTTAATCTTGAAGCCTTAGGAGCAAACCGAACTTAGAAAGGGTCAATATTGTGACTTCTAGGTACCCGTAAAGTTAGTATTTTGATTTCTGCACTCTTGAGGTTTAGAGATGTTCTTGACCATATGGTGAGGTGAGAAATACTTAGTTATAACCTTATAGGTTCCCAAGAGACTAGGTGTTGATGATCAATAACTTAGAAAGTGAGATAAAGATCTAAACCGTAATTTCTAGAACTCCGTAATCACATAAACATAAAGCTGTCCAAATTCGCTTAGTGCTATTTGGATTAGTTCTTGAGCATAAAATTTATATAACTCATTAATTGTCAAACTATAGGCGTATAAAGAAGTTAAGAATAATTTGCAAGTTTAAGACTCATAATAATCGAAGTTTAAAGCACTATGAGATATAACATAACATGTCTATGAGCCTCTGGATGATTGTTAAATATGACTATGTGATGATGTTTGTGTGAAAGTTTTATGTGACGAATGTTATGAGAAAGTTTCATGTGATGATATATATGTTATGAAAAAGCTACATGAGAATGCATGATAAAAATGAATATGATAAATGATGAGGTAATTGTGATGTAATACTTATGAAAATATAAATGTGACACAACACAGAGACGCGCTTCTCTGGGTGACACCGGTTCGGCCGAGCACCCCAGGAGGAGACAAATCCGTGAGGGTATGTGTAGATGCAGCCTGCCAAAGCGGACAAATTGCGAGGCCCACGTGGCTAGCAAAGCGTTTCAAAGAGGAAATGATCCTAGAAAGGAGATCCTTAAATTGTCCCCTAGCCCGTACTTTAAGTCGGGATTATGTTACGCTTATCATAGGATAAGTAAGAGCTAGTGACGACTAGTTAAGGTATGAGCTCATAACCTAGAGAAGTTTTAGGCGGCCCCATGAGATGAAAGTTAAAGTTAACAATGTCACATAAACTATACTTATGCCAATGTTATAATGTTTCCTAGTTATTCTATTGTTTGGTTTACCTTATGATGCATTCATATCATTAGTATATTTCTGCTTAAGTTATAAAGACGCATTATAAAATATGATGGACCTTGGACAAAATACCTCTTTGGAAAACCAACTTAAAAGGAATTTATATGCACGCACACCTTTTAGAAATAAACCCAAGGTTCCTGAGGATGTGACGATGACACCTAGGTAGGGATAACCCTACTGAGAATTCTTTTAGAAAGATTCTCATTCCCTCTCTCTTTTCTTCCGTCATATCTTCAGATGGCGACGTTTGTACTCTTCGTCGACACCCCGGTGTGGGAGCTGCACCATGACCCGGCACTCGGGTCATATCATTTTGAGGGTCGCTGCCTTTGTCGAGTATTCATGTTCATAGGGCGACCCTTCGGCGTACCCGTCCCCGAGCTACCGCTTCACCCCGATCGCTCCTTACCGTCATAACGGGATTTTTGAGCGGCGAGACCACGCGACGAGCAGATCCTCCGCATGGAGCCCGAGACATCAGCGATGCGAGTACCGAGTATGTGCCGCGTCCCGGTACTGGAGGCGGACCCATCCGAGGACCCGCCATCCCACATGTACGGTTGGAGCTCGGTCCTACTCCTCCACCGATGAGGGCTGGGAGTGAGGAGGCAGTGGTCGGCCCGAGGTTGGCTCGGCGGCCATCTATGCGCCCTGCCGCGGTGGACATGCCCGATGATGCACTCGACCACTCCCGCCGAGATTCGCCATGGATCGACTTCGACCGCGATACTCGGACCCGCGATGCTCGGACCCTTGAGAGTAGTCATAGGAGGGGTAGTAGTTAGTGCACACACACGCCACATAGTAGAGGACAAACCTTCTTTTGTATATGAGGTTGTCTCCTTTAGGTGCACATGGGTATGGGGGTAGTTTCTTTTGTATTTGCTTTTTATGATTTCCTTGTATTGCATTTCAGTTGTATTTCGCTTCATGATGTATCAAATAGTCCTGCCTCTTTGGGTAGGCACGTTATATATATATATATATCTATGATTCAGTTGATGCTTCCATGACATGATGTGTTTCTTATGCTTTGCTTATATGTTTCGCTATGTTGCCCCTTAAAGTTTAGCGCGTGGCTCTCACTTTGATTTTAAAAAGAAAAATTTTACCCGTATTTCCGCTAAGTATTTTCCAAAGGATTAGACCAAGAGGTAATATTCTAAAAATTAACCTAAGGACATACTAGTAGTCTTGGGTTAAGATTTAGGGTGTTACAGTTTTAGCTTAGTGCACATAGCTTGGTAGGAGGGTAGTGTAGTTGGTTTTTATTTTGCCGTCGCACCATGTACTTTACTGCTTTCTTGCTTCCGTTGTATTTCCTTTCTTATGTATTTCAAGCTCAGCCCGTTTCTATGAGGGCGTGACTACTTATGTATCTCAACTATATTACTATTAATGAAATGTTTCCTTGTTGTGATGATTATTGTTCAATTGATACTTGCTTTAGTTCTTGTGTTTCCGTATGATTGATGTTTATGTATCTTGTTTAGATTAGAGTGCGACTCTCACTTTGGTTTATGTTCTCAAAAAAAAAATTTACCCATAATTTCCGCTAAGTATTTTAATAAAATGATGAGACTAAGAAGTAATAACCTAATGATTAACCTAATGTGTTCTAGAAAGTTGGGTTAAGAATTAGGGTGTTACAATCAACGTGTTACACAATCTTCAATCATCGTGATCACAAATTTTCATTCTCATAAAGCTTGGATTGAAGACAAGAAGAGTAAAGATTCATCAAGGAACCAATAGCATATATCAAAAAGCTCACTTCATTGTGGAGTGCTGAACCTTACTGGAAAAGGAAGGAAATTTGAATTTTGAAATTCAAATATCAAGTCAAACCAAGTTTCAAAACTGACACGTCATCTCTTCTGCCTTTTTGGTCCACAACTCCAACTTCTAGAAGAAAAGGTTTAGAAACCATGTTCAGAAAGTAAAAAGTTAGTTTCTAGCAAGATGTTAGTTTACTCTTCTAGATTGCGTTTCTAAGACACAAATAGATGATTAACACATGTCACTTTGACAACAGATCAAAGGCAATGGTCACAAGGGAGACCATTTATAAATAGAGATGTTGTACTCAAATGAAATACGAGGATTGAATACATAAGAGTGGAAACTCTATGAAAATCCCTCCACATATCTTGCAAGGTTTATCACATCATATAATTAGTTTCCTTGAATAGTGAAAAATCTTTTTTCTAGTTCTTAAATGGTTATCACAGGTCATTTATTGTATATTTGTAAGGAAACTTGAGTGTAGTTTAATTTGAATGGCAACCCAAACGCTTAATATTTGTATCCTTAATCCATTACTAATCAGTGTGAAATAGCTTGCAGAGGCTATTGAAAAACTACTTACAATGTGACAATGGGGGTTGTTCACTTATCATGGTTCAGCTTGGAGAGGCTAGTGAATAACTACTTGCAATATAATAGTAGGGGTTGTCTACTTATCACAGTTCAGCTTGGAGAGATTGATGAATAACTACTTTCAACGTGATAGCAGGAGTTGTCTACTTATCACAGTTCAGCTTGGAAAGGCTGGTGAATAATTACTTGGCTCAGCTTGGAGAAGCTAGTGAATAACTACTCTATTCAACTTGGAGAGGCTGGTGAATAACTAATCAGTTTGTAATAGTAAGGGTTGTCTACTAGTCATAGGTATGAGCTTGGGAGGTCTATTATAAAGGCTATCTAATTTTTCTTTATCAAGTTGAGAAAGATATTAGTAAATCTCAATGAAAGTTAAGTACTAGATGTAGACAGATTTTGGCTGAACTAGTATAAAATCATCTGTGTCATATCTTCTTCTCCTTCATCTCAATTATCTTCCCTGCTTTGCATTATCTTTCAATATTTACTAAACGCCTGTTTCTTTATCTAATCTATGCCTAATGCCCTAACACTATACTGCAGAAAGTTACTTTATGAAGTATATAATATGTTTCCACGGCACTTTAAGCTTAATGCTTTATAGTATATTGTTTAATATTTCAATTTTAGAAAAATGATTAAAAGAAACAAAGCATGATACAACCCCCCTCTTCTCGTGCACTTCTTTACCTACAAACAAGAGGAGATCTATAAGCTAAATGCAAAGGGTGTCCAGTTTGGGCTTGATGTTTTTAGAGCTTTTCTTGCTGACATTAAGGCCTAGTCAACCTTAGTGGAGTAGATTAAGGCACAGCAGATGGAAGACGCTAAGTTGATCAAGCTTATGGAGGATGTGCATGCAGGATAGAATTATGAGTTTTCAGTGGATGTGGAGGGTGTATTGTGCTTTGGTGATCGTTTATGTGTACCCGATGTGGGTGAGTTAAAGAGAAAAGTAATGGAAGAGTCCCATAGTGGAGCATACTCCATTCACCCTGATTCAACTAAGATATACTAAGATATTAGATAGCTATACTGGGGGAAGGTATGAAGAGAGACATTAGTGACTTCGTGGCATGATGTTTGGTGTGTCAACAAGTCAAGGCTGAACACCAAAGGCTTCTCGGGCTACTTCAGTAGATAGAAATCCCAAAGTGGAAGTAGAAGAGGATAACCATGGACTTTTCAATCAGGTTACCTCAAACCACTAGAGGTTTTTACTCTATATGGGTAATTGTGGATAGAATGACCAAGTTAGCTCACTTGCTCAGTGAAGATGACCTTCAGTGCAGCTCAGTATGCCTAACTTTACATAGATGAGATTGTTAGACTTCATGATGTACCAGTGTCGATCATGTTAGATAGAGAGTCTCAGTTCACTTTGTTGTTCTATAGAACATTTCAAGAAGCCCTCGGTACTTGGGTGGACTTGACCATAGCCTTCGATTCGCAAACAAATGGCCAGTCAAAGAGGACTATCCAGACCTTAGGGGACATGCTCAGAGTTTGCATTTAGACTTTGATAGGAGTTGGTATGGCCACTTGCCACTTATAGAGTTCTCCTATAACAACAATCATCAAGCTAGCATCAAGATGACATTGTTCGAAGTGTTGTATGGGCGATGCTATAGATCTCCCATTGGATTGTTTGAGCTTGAGGACAATAAGGCCCTAGGCCCAGACTTAGTTCAAGAGACTTTATGGAAGATTAAACTAATTAGGGAACGGTTATTAGCAGCTCATTCTAGATAGAAATCTTACGCTGATAACTGGCAAAGACTTAGAGTTCACTGTGGGTGATCATGTGTTTCTAAGGGTGTTGTAAGCTAAAGAATCCTTTAGAAATTGTGAGCTTTAAGGTTTTGAATCACAACAAGCCAACTTAAAGAAAATATTTTAAAGAACAATTAATGGCTACCTTGAATTTCTTGACTAAGCTTAACAAGTATTTCCAAAGTGCATTACATAAACTTGAGCGAGAATAATTTTACTTTACATGTGCAAATGTGGTTTATCTCATGGAAATATAATGAGCTTATATCGTGTAAAAAATGCTTTCATGCATCAAGGAATGAAGCAGGTTAATACAAGAACAAGAAACCAAGGAAAAGAGTCTTTAGAAAGTAATGCAGGACGTTAGAAAGTACACTGAAGAATGAGGAAATCATGCAAACTCTAAAAGTAATATGTTACTCAGTCGAAATCATCATGATCACAAATCATTCATCATTAAAAAAAAGCTAAGATTAAAGACTAGAAGATAGAAGAATGATCAAGGGACTAATTATGCATATCAGAAAGCTCACTTAAATATGGAGCACAAAACGCTATAGGAAATTAAGGGACATTTGAAATTCAAATTTTAAATCTCGAGTCAAACCCAGTTTTATAACTAGTATATCATCTCTTCTGCCTAATTAGTTAACCATCCAAGCTTCTAGAAGAAGGAGTAGAAACTACGATCAAAAAGTAAAAAGAAAAAGGGACATAAGAAACCTCTACAATACAACAGCTTTTGTAATCGATGTGACAAGTTTGGCAGCCTACCTTCTAGACTAACATTCCAAGACATAGCAGATGATTTACACATGTCACTTGGAGATCTGATCAAGGGCAATGGTCATGAAGAATGACCACTATAAAAGGAGATGCTACGCTTTAAAGCCGATGAGAGAATTGAAGACATAAGAGTGGAAACTCTGGAAAAATCTCTCCACACTTCTTGTAATGTTCATCATAATATGTAATCAGTTTCCTCGAAGTGTAAAACTCTACTTTCAAAATTCTTAGTGTGGTGTATGCTCCTTTTTGTAAAAGATGTACGAAAGAAGTCACTCATGTTTTTCACAGATCTATTTTATTGAATATTTGTAAGGAAACTTGAGTATAAGTTAGTTTGAGTGGCAACCCAAACACATAACCTTTGTAACCTTGATCCAGTAGTGATAAGAGTGGGATATTACTTGGAGAGGCTAAGGTAAAACTACTTGAAACATGATGGCAGAGGCATTCTGTGCATCTTGGTCCAACTTGAAGAGGCTATGGAAGAGCTATTCGCAACTTAATGATGAAGGCATTCCAGTCATCCTAGTTCAGCTTGGAGAGGCTGGTTCAAAACTACTCGATTCAGCTTGAAGAGGCTGGTACAAAATTATTCAGTTCATCTTAGAGATGCTAGTACAAAACTACTCGATTTGTGGCAATAGGGGTTGTCTACTATTCACTGTTGAGAGCTTAGAAGGCTAATGTAAAGACTATCCAATTTACTTTCTCAGGTTAAGAAAGTTATTGTTAGTGGAATCTTAACATGTGTTGAGTACTGGATGTAGGCAGGTTTGGCCGAACCAATATAAAAATATATGTGTCGTTTATTCTTCTCACTAATCTCTTATTTCATGTTATGCTCTTTAATTTAATCAGGGGGTGAAATACTGTTATAAATGCGTCATTTGTAACACCCTAAATCTTAACCTAATACTACTAGTATGTATTTAGGTTAATCTTTAGAATATTACCTCTTGGTTTCATTCTTTACTTGAAAATACTTAGCGAAAATATGGGTAAAATTTTTCTTTTTGGAATTAAAACCGAAGTGAGAGCCGCGTATGATTTTTGAATGGAAATTCATACAAGTCATATGACCATTCATAACAAAACACATAAATAACATGGACACATCAACTGATTATATATATAGATAATGTGCCTACCAAAAGGGGCAGGACTATTTGGTACATAGTAAAATGAAATACAACTGAAATACGAATACAAGTAAATCGTAAAAACAACACCCATACACATGTGCACCTAGAGTGGACAACCTCATATACAAAAGAAGGTTTGTCCTCAACTATGTGGCGTGTGTAAACTAGCTACTACCCATCCAATGCTCCTACTCCTGCTGGTCCGAGTACTGAGGGGTGGAATCGATCTACTGGCGGATCTCAGCGGGAGTGGTCGTGCTGATCATCGGAGCGTGTCCACCGTGGCGAGGGCGCATGGATGGCCTACGAGCCAACCTCGGCTGAACCATCGTCTCCTCGCTCCCAGCTCTCATCGGTGGGGGAGCAGGGCTGGAGCTCCAACTGTACATATGCGAGGGCAGGTCCTCTGATGGATCCGTCTCCGAATACTGGGTCCAGGGCACGTACTCCGGGTAGTCGCGTACGGCTGATGTCTCAGGCTGCATGCGGAGAATCTGCTCATCGCGTGGTCTAGCTCGCTCAAAAATCCCGTTATGGCGGTAAGGAGCAATCGGGGTGAAGCGGTAGCTCGGGACGGGGTGCACGAAGGGTCGTCCCATGAACATGAATACTCTGACAGTGCGGCGACCCTCAAAATGGTATGACCCAAGTGCTGGGTCATGGTGCAGCTCCCATGTCGGGGTGTCGATGAAGAGTACGAAAGTCGCCATTTGAAGATGTGATGGAAGAAAAGAAAGAGGGAATGAGAATCTTCTAAAAGAATTCTCAGTAGGGCAATCCCTAACTAAGTGACATCATCACATCCTCAGGAACCTTGGGTTTTATTTCTAAAACATGTGCATGCATTTAAGCTTCTTTTAATTTTCTAAAGTATTGATTATCCAAGGTCCGTTATATTTTACAATGCGTCTTATGACTAAGCATGGAACATACTAATGACATGAATGCATCATAAAAGTAAGCCAATCAATAGAATAACTAAAAGACATTATAACATTGGCATAAGGTGATAGTTATAGCACATGTGACATTTTAAACTTTAACTTTAATCTCATGGGGCCGCTCTAAAACATCTCTAGGTTATGAGCTCATACCTTAACTAGTCGTCACTAGCTCTTACTTATCCTATGATAAGCGTAACATAATCCCGACATAAAGTACGGGCTAGGGGGCAATTTAAGGATCACCTCTTAGGGTCATTTCCTCTTTGAAACACTCTACTAGCAACTAGTGCATCGTAGCATTGTCCGCTTTGGCAAGCTCTATGTCAATACCCTCACGGATTTGTTTTTTTGGGGGTGCTCGGCTAAACCGGTGTCACCCAAGAAGGCGTCTCAGTGTTGTGTCACATTTAAGTTCTCATGATTTTCGAAAAGACCATTTTCTAAGTTCGTCAAATTTGATGGAAATTCGGCAGCACAACGGCTGTAAACTGAATTTCCTCAAATTTGCTTATGCCATGAAAACACATAGGTCATACACAAGCACATCATCATGTAAAACTTCTTTATAGCACATATCAACTTATCATAGACAGAACTCATGTATCATACATCATAACTTAAGCATCATAAAAACTCAAGATGTTTTAATGTCTTATGCATTGAGCATTAAGGTCCTTAACTCACGTTCTAAGTTATTAATCATCAAACCTAATCTCTCGGGCACTTATGAGGTTATAACTAAGTATTTCTCACCTCATACTATGACCAAGAACATCTCTAAAACCTCAAGGATGCAGAATTTATAATCCTAACTTTACGGGTACCTAGGAGTCACAACAATGACCCTTTCTAAGTCCGGTTTGTTCCTAAGGCTTCAAGATCAAGTCCTAAACCAATTATGAGTCATTCCTACACATTTAAACTAATTTAAATCCATGATTAGCATTACTAAACCTTGCTGGACAGAATCCAGAAAATTCAAACATTAAATGATCTAGAACTCTCAAGTTAATTCTTTTCTAGTTTCTAACTTCTCCTATCTTTCACATATGAGTCTTGACATTATTTTTACTCAAACATAAGCATATTATCATCATTAAAATAGCACATACAGTGGCAATTAATTAGCGAGGCAGAACCGAAACAAAACTCTCCATAAAGGCATAAAACACAATTTCTAAAGCACATAAAATACTAGTTTCTCTTGGAACTCTTTTTAAACTTTCAAAACTCATTTATAAACAATTTTAACATCTAAAATCATAAGAATATTTAAGAGGGCAGTGACCAATTCATCTTTGTTTCAAGAGGTCCTAAATTCTTAGAACTTAGTTCTATGCATTCCTTAAACATATAAAAGCTTGGAAAAATTATAAAACATAGTCTTCAATACTTAGAAACATCAAGACCCCTTAGGGCCGAAATATGAACCAAAAGAAATAAATATTTTTAGACCTTTGTTTGAGACAACAATGGGCAAGTCTTTGAGCTCTAGGTTCATTTAGATGATGACATAAAAATAAACATGCTCATGCACTTATTTTAGTTTCCATTAGAAAGTAAAGTGATAGCACAAAGTAAATATGAATGCAACTCATTATTATCTTGGTATTAAGTGAGAACTTGAAATATAAACATGATAATGCATAGCTTGAAATATAAACATGATAATGCAAGGTTCACTTATTATCTTGATATTTAGTGATAGCAAGGAAGTAAACATGATATGCAAAGCATAAAGTAAACATGATGCAAGGTTCATTTTATAGTTGACTAGAGCTCATTCAAGACTTTAATAAGATAACAACCCAACACAATATCTCAAAGATCAAAACACCAAAACCAAAAGTCTTACAAAAGAAAAGAAAGTGAAACTAAGTCATGTCCTTTATTAAATACCCAAAACCCCTATCTAGAGAAAATCTCTAGAACGTGTCAGCCAACTTTAAGGTTGACAAGGGTAGGCTTAGGCTTTTAGAAATCCTTAGATTAATTTTCTTAAGTTGAAAAACCATGTGAGCTAGATATCATATAGTTATAAGGAAAGGAAAACTCAAGCTTTAGAGGTTTCTTTGAGATGAACACAAGGTCATCATTTAGAAACTCTCATCATCAAGCTATCATGTTTGAGAAGAAAAGGCCAAGAGGCCGAAATGGAAAAATGAAAAGGAATATAAAGGAAAGCTCAAAAAGAAACCAAGAGAAAACTAGAGGAAACACATCTTTTGAGTAAAACAAAGTTTGAAAAGAAACTCCCTACCTAGAGTGAAGACACAAAGCTTGAACTTTTGAAAAGAAAAACAAGATGATGAGCTCCTCCTTGGTGCTTGATGGTTTCGGCCAAGAGGAAGCAAGAAGGGTGGAGTTGTGTTTCAAGTGAGGTTGTGTTTGAGGTGTGATGTTTGAGAGGTTTGATGATGGTTCAAGGCTATGGGGTGGTGTTTCAAGGTTGAGAGATGATGATGAGGTGAAGAGAGGATGAAGATGAAGATGAAAAGAAAGGAAGAACTCTCTTGAAACTTGAGAGAAAAAGAAAGAACTAGCAAGACAACTCTAAAATTCTAAACTTAGCAAATGCTTCAAAGTGCAACTAACCTATCACAAGCATCCTATTTATAGAAAAACAAAACCATGGGGCTCACCAAGGGGAGGAGTGACCTTGTGGTATTGGAGGGAAAAGGGAGAGGAAAATATCTCTTACACAAGGTCATTCAAGCATGGTTTGAAGTATGGAAGCTATGCTACAAAGTATGGCTTGATGTGAGTTAATTTCCTATCAATTTTTGATAAAATAAGGCTTCTAGAAACAATGCATGGCTGGAAAAGCACAAATAAATGGAGAAAATGGGCTATTTTAATTAGTTATTTACTTGGAAAATCAAGCTTGATTGAAAGTTATGACAAGGTATAGTGTATGTGACTTGAGGTATGGCCTTGGAGTGTTGAAAAATTGAACATGTGATGCATAATGGGGAGGGACAGCTTCGGCCAGGCCTTGGGCAGCAGAGAGGGGGTGAGTTTTGACCATTTAATTGGGTGTTAATGGTAGGTTTAAATGTGTATTAGCTTAGGTACAAGGTTAGGAACAATTAAGCTTAAGTTTAGGTAACTAAGAATGTGATTTAAGGATTTTATGACAAGATTAGGAGTGCTCATACATCATTAAAGAATTTTAAACTCATTTATGAATAAACAATGTGTAACACAATTCCATGATTTAAGGAATTGGAAAGAGAAAATACTATTCAAGATTCCATGACTAGGAGTCTTGAAATTAAAATATGATTTTAAGTTATAATTAAGCACTTTTAGGTTCTAATCAACTTTAATAAATTATTTTGACCCTAGATTAATTAAGGAAATTAATTAACCTTCGATTAGAGCCTAATATTGCTTAGGTTCGCTTAATCACGCGATTAAGCGTAAAAACACGAAACTAGAGGCAAAACCGTAATTTTGTACTAATTTTGCCTGGGACATCCGGGACCAAAAATAAAGTCACAGTCTACATAAAAACCCCTTTTAAAATCATCTGGAGAAGTTTTGGGTTCATCCGACACTTGCAAACGGATAAAACACCGCAGGGGCGTTTTGGTCATTTTGACAAGAAAACTCGAAAAACGAGATTTTCGATCCCAGGAAGGTACACAAGCCATCTACTCCCCTTCCAACATTGAGTTTGCCCTTCGAGTACTGCCAATCCGGCTTTCCTCGAATTCCGGGTTGAAAATGACCTCATGGGCATTTTGGTCATTTTCACTCTAATAGAAAAATCGGGGCGTTACATTACTCCCCTCCTTAAAAAGAATTTCGCCCTCGAAATTCGTACCTTAGAAAAGCTCTGGATATTTGGACTTCATCTCTGATTCCAGTTCCCACGTGTATTCTTCCGACTTATCTCGTCCCCACGCCACTTTCACCAAAGGAACAAACTTGTTCCTTAACTGCTTGACTCCGTGATCCACTATTCTCGTAGGCGGTAGATTGAAAGTAAGGTCCTCCCTCAACTGTACATGCTCTGGTTCTAGGACATGGCTAGGGTTGGACTCATATTTACATAACTGGGAGACGTGAAAGACATCATGAAGGTTTCACAGATTGGGTGGTAAGGCTATTTTGTAAGCAACAGATCCGATTCTCTGAAGAATTTCAAAAGGATCGAGAAATCGGGGACTCAACTTTTTAACTTTCATGGCTCTCCCTATTCCTGTAGTGGGGGTGATTCTTAGAAATACATGTTCTCCTTCTTGGAACTCCAAGGGCTTGCGCCTTTTGTCCGCGTAGCTTTTCTGCCGACTTTGAGCGGTTAAGATTCTATCCTTGATTTTCTTGATCTGCTCTATCATTTCCCTCACTACATCGGGTCCTAAGACACTTTGTTCTCCAGGCTCGTACCAACACAAAGGTGATTGGCACTTCCTTCCATATAACGCCTCGTATGGTGCCATACCGATGCTCGCGTGATAACTGTTGTTATACGCAAACTCAATCAAAGGCATGTACTTATCCCAACTTCCTTTTTGGTCTAAGACATAGGCTCTTAACATGTCCTCTAGGGTTTGGATTGTCCTCTCAGATTGACCATCCGTTTGTGGGTGGTAAGCGGTGCTCAAGCACAACTTAGAACCAAACGCCTTTTGAAAGGCTCCCCAAAAACGTGACGTAAACCACGGATCTCGATCCGAGATTATCGTCGATGGTACTCCATGCAACCTTACTATTTCTTGGATGTAAAGCTGGGCCAACTTATCCAACGAGTATGTGACTCGGATAGGTAGAAAGTGAGCTGACTTAGTCAGTCGATCCACAATTACCCATACGGCATCGTGGCCAGCTTAGGTCCTTGGCAATCCTATCACGAAATCCATTGATATACTCTCCCACTTCCACTCGGGGATTGACAGGGGTTGCAACATGCCAGAAGGTTTTTGGTGTTCGATCTTGACCTTTTGGCAGACTAAACACTTACTCATCCAAGCGACCACATCCTTCTTTAATCCGGGCCACCAAAACATCTTCTTCAAATCTTAGTACATCTTGGTAGTACCAGGATGTACAGTGAAGTGGCTCTTGTGGGCCTCCTCCAAGATCTTCTCTCGAAGGTCGCCATCTTGTGGCACACAGATTTGCCCCTCGAACCTCCACAACCGGTCGGGGTCTCGTACAAAACCTTTCAACTTTCCGGCCTTAACTGCCTCGATTGTCTCCATAAAGTCCTCATTTTCTCTTTGGGCAAGCATAATCCTTTGCTTAAACCCACTGGTCACCGTGAGATGACTCATCATGATGCCATTCTCCGTTATTGACATCCCCAGATTCATATCCCTAAACTGCTCTATTAACCCAACTTCGTTAACCATCATACAAGATAAACGTAACGACTTTTGACTCAAGGCATCGGCGACTACATTAGCCTTGCCGGGGTGGTAACTTAAGCCAAAATCGTAGTCCTTGAGGAATTCCATCCATCTTCTTTGCCTCATATTCAACTTCTTTTGATCAAAGAGATGCTTGAGACTCTTATGATCGGAGAAAACTTCAAACCTTACACCATACAAATGGTGTCTCCACATCTTAAGGACGAACACGATGGCTGCTAACTCTAGGTCATGGGTGGGGTAGGTTACCTCGTGAGGCTTGAGTTGTCTGGACGCATAGGCTACCACTTGCCTGTTCTGCATCAACACACAACCTAAACCCTTGCCAGAAGCATCGCAATATACCTCGAAGGGTACATTGGGGTCAGGTAAAACCAAAATCGGGGTTGAGGTGAGCTTTTCCTTAAGCTCTAGGAAACTCGTTTCACACTCGGGGCTCCACTCAAACGGGGCATTCTTCCTAGTGAGTTTGGTTAAGGGTAGGGCTAACTGGGAAAATCCCTTAATAAACCTACGGTAATAGCCTGATAAACCCAAAAAGCTTTTAATCTCAGTTACAGAGGTTGGTCTATCCCAATTCATTACGGCTTCTATCTTACTCGGGTCGACCGCTATGCCACCTTTTGACACAACATGTCCTAAGAACTTCACCTCTTCCAACCAAAATTCACACTTAGACAACTTGGCGTATAACTTCTTCTCCTTTAGTACCTCTAAAACCAGCCTTAAATGACGCTCATGCTCCTCATGGGTCTTTGAATAAATGAGAATATCATCTATGAACACAACCGCGAACTGATCTAAATAGGGTTGAAAGATCCTATTCATGTAATCCATAAAAACTGCGGGAGCATTCGTCAAACCAAACGACATCACATTGAACTCAAAGGGTCCATACCGAGTTCGAAAGGCGGTTTTAGGAATATCCGAATCTCTAACCCTAATCTGATGGTAACCGGACCTCAAATCAATCTTAGAAAACACTACTGCTCCTTTTAACTGGTCCATAAGATCGTCAATCCTAGGCAATGGGTACTTATTCTTTATGGTCACTTGGTTCAACTGCCTATAGTCTATACACATCCTCATACTTCCGTCATTCTTCTTCACAAATAAGACCGGAGCGCCCCAAGGCGAAGCACTCGGCCTTATAAAACTCTTTTCCAACAGCTCCTCTAACTGGGTTTTCAATTCCGCTAACTCCGAGGGTGACATCCTATACGGGGTTATAGAGATTGGTCCTGTCCCAGGAACCAACTCTATGGAGAATTCAACTTCTCTCTCGGGAGGGAATTCGGGTATTTCATCTGGAAACACCTCGGGATAGTCTCTCACCACAGGTATCTCACCTAGGTTTTGCTCAAAGTCTACATCGCAGGCGGCTAGGAGAACATATCCCATAGTTTTCTCCGCACTACAGAAGACCTCTATAGAGTTTAGGCACAGCCTAATGGGTTGAGTGACATTTTTGGGAGGAGAAGGGAAAACTACAGTTTGAGTCCCACAGTCTAACATTACACAGTTGGCGCGAAGCCAATTCATGCCTAAGATAATTCCTATGTCTTTCAAGGGTAAACAAATTAAATCTATGATAAAAGGTCTATTCTCTACAACAAGATGACAGTTTAAGCAACAACGACAAGTATTAATAGGGCGATTTGTAGGAGTAGAAACAATAAGATCAAAGGGAAGTTTAGAGACTCTTAGATTTAAGGACTCGACACTAGCAAGTGAAATAAAAGAATGAATAGCACCAGAGTCATATAATACAGTTAAGGGTTTACCGTTTACTTCGCACATACCTTCAATGAGATCCTTGGACTTCTTGGCGTCTTCCGCATTAACGGTAAAGACTTTTCCTCAGTGTTGTGGTCGGGGGTTCTGGTTCGATGTCCCTTGACTGGCGCAGTCCTTTGCATAGTGGCCAGGCTTGCCACACTTGAAGCACACGTTCTGACCGCCTAAGCATAGGCGATTCCCGTGTTCTTTCCGCATTGGGGACAGACATCAGCAGATGCTGCTCCGGGGTAAGCAGCAGGGGTTTGTGGTGCCTTGTTCTTGGCCTCACTTGGTCCTCCATTGTGGTTTCGGGGTCCTGTAACGCCCCGATTTTTCTATTAGAGTGAAAATGACCAAAATGTCCCTTAGGTCATTTTCAGCCCGGAATTCGAGGAAAGCCGGTTCGGCAGTACTCGAAGGGCAAACTCAATGTTGGAAGGGGATTAGATAACTTGTGTACCTTCCCGGGATCGACAATCTCGTTTTTCGAGTTTTCGGGTCAAAATGACCAAAACGCCCCTGCGGTGTTTTACCCGTTTGCAAGTGCCGGAAGAACCCAAAACTTCTCCATATGGTTTTAAAAGGCATTTTTATGTATTCTATGACCTCAGTTTTAATTTTAGAAGTCCCGGGCAAAATTAGTGAAAAATTACGGTTTTGCCCATAGTTTCGTACTTTTACGCTTAATCGCGTGATTAAGCAAACCTAAGCAATATTAGGCTCTAATCAAAGGTTAATTAATTTCCTTAATTAATCTTAAGTCAAAATAATTGATTAAAGTTGATTAGAACCAAACAGTACTTAATTACAACCTAAAATCATATTTTAATTTCAAGACACCTAGTCATAGAATCTTGAATAGTGTTTTCTCTTTCCAATTCCTTAAATCATGGAATTGTGTTACACATTGTTTATTCATAAATGAGTTTAAAATTCTCTAATGATGTATGAGCACTCCTAAACTTGTCATAAACTCCCTAAATTACATTCTTAGTTAACTAAACTTAAGCTTAATCATTCCTAACCTTGTACCTAAGCTAATACACATCTAAACCTACCATTAACACACAATTAAATGGTCAAAACTCACCTCCTCCCTGCTGTACCAGACCTAGCCGTGAGTTTCCTCCCCTATTATGCATCACATGTTCAATTTTTCAACACTCCAAGGCCATACCTCAAGTCACATACACTATACCTTGTCATAACTTTCAATCAAGCTTGAATTTCCACATGAATAAATAATTAAAACAACCCATTTTCCCCATTTATTTGTGGCTGGAAAAGTTCCAGCCATGTCAAGTTTCTAGAAGCCTAATTTCATAAAAATTTGATAGGAAATTAACTCACATCAAGCCATACTTTGTAGCATAGCTTCCATACTTCAAACCATGCTTCTATGACACAATCAAAGAGATATTTTCCTCTCCCTTTGTCCTTCAATACTACGGCCAGTACCCTCCCTTTGATGAGCTCCATGGCTTTGTTTTTCTATAAATAGGATGCTTGTGATAGCCTTGTTGCACCTTGAAGCATTTGCTAAGTTTAGAGTTTTAGAGTTGTCTTGCTAGTTCTTTCTTTTTCTCTCAAAGTTTCAAGAGTGTTCTTCCTTTCTTTTCATCTTTATCTTCTTCATCTCTTCATCTCATCATCATCTCTTAACCATCAAACACCACCCCAAAGCTTTGAACCATCATCAAACCTCTCAAACACCACACCTCAAACACAACTTCACTTGAAACACATTTCCTTCCTTTTTCTTTCATCAAGGCCGAATCATCATCACCATCCTAGGAGGTGTTGCTCATCTCATTTTCATCTTCAAATCCAAGCTTTTACCTTCATCACAAGGTAGGGATTTGTTTTCAAACTTTGTTTTGCTCAAGAAAGTGTTTTTCTCTAGTTTCCTCTTGGATTCTTTTTGAACTTTCCTTTGTTTTTCCTTTCCATTTCATTTCGACCTCTAGGCCTTATTATGAGCATGATAGCTTGATGATGAGAGTTTCTAGATGATGACATTGTGTTCATCTCAAAGAAACCTCTAAAGCTTGAGTTTTCCTTTTCTTGTAACTTCATCTATATGTTATCTAGCTCACATGGTTTTCCAACTTAAGAAAATTAATCTAAGGATTTCTAAAAGCCCAAGCCTACCCTTGTCAACCTTAAAGTTGGCCGGCACGTTCTAGAGATTTTTCTCTAGATAGGGGTTTTGGGTATTTAATAAAGAACTTGACTTAGTTTCATTTTCTTTTCTTTTGTGAGACTTTCGGTTTTAATGTTTTGATCTTTGAGATATTGTAATGGGTTGTTATCTTGTTAAAGTCTTGAATGAGCTCTAGTTAGTCATAAAATAAACCTTGCATCATGTTTACTTTATGCTTTGCATATCATGTTTACTTCCTTGCTATCACTAAATACCAAGATAATGAATAAACTTGCATTATCATGTTTATATTTCAAGCTATGCATTATCATGTTTATATTTCAAGTTCTCACTTAATGCCAAGATAATAATGAGTTGCATTCATATTTACTTTGTGCTATCACTTTACTTTCTAATGGAATCTAAAATAAGTGCATAAGCATGTTTATTTTTATGTCATAACCTAAATGAACCTAGAGCTCAAAGGCTTGCCCATTGTTGTCTCAACAAAGGTCTAACAATATGTATCTTTCCTTGGTTCATATTTCGGCCCTAAGAGCTCTTGAAGTCTCTAAGTATTTGAGACTATGTTTTATAATTTGTCCAAGCTTACATGAGTTTAAGGAATGCATAGAACTAAGTTTTATGAATTTAGGACCTCTTGAGATAAAGATAAATTGGTCACTACCCTCTTAAATACTCTTATGATTTTAGATGTTAAAAATGTTTATAAATGAGTTTCTAAAGTTTAAGAAGAGTTCCAAGAGAAACTAGTATTTTATGTGCCTTAGAAATTATGTTTTATGCCTTTTATGGAGAAGTATATTTTTGGTTCTTCCTTGCTCTTTACTGCCACTATATGTGCTGTTTTGATGATGATAATGTGCCTATGTTTGAGTAAAAATAATGTTAAGACTCATATGTGAAAGATAGGATAGGTTAGGAACTAGAAAAGAATTAATTTGAGAGTTCTAGATCCTTTAATTATGTAACTTTCTAGATTCTGTCCAGCAAGGATTAGATTTAATAATCATGGTTTTAAATTAGTTTAAATGTGTAGGAATGACTCATAATTGGTTTAGGACTTAATCTTGAAGCCTTAGGAGCAAACTAAACTTAGAAAGGGTCATTGTTGTGACTTTTAGGTACCCGTAAAGTTAGGATTTCAAATTCTGCATCCTTGAGATTTAGAGATGTTCTTGACCATAGTGTGAGGTGAGAAATACTTATTTATAACCTCATAGGTTCCCAAGAGACTAGGTTTTGATGATCAATAACTTAGAATGTGAGTTAAAGACTTTAAGGGTCTAAACCGTAAATTCTAGAACCCCGTAATCACACAAATACAAAGCTGTCCAAATCTGCATAGTGCTGTTTGGATAGGTCCTCGAGCATAAAAATTAGTAAAACTTATTAGTTGTGAACCTATAGGTGTGTGAGAGGTTAAGAATAATACTAGAACAATTAGTTTACAAGTTTAAGACTCAAAAGAACCAAAGCATAACTTACTATAGGGTTATAACATAATAAGCTTGGGAGTTTGTATGTATGATTGTCAAAGGTGTGATTATGTGACGATGTATATGCCATAGTTTTATGTATATACTATGAAGAAAGTTTCATGTGATGATATGCTATGAAAAAAATGTATGTAACAAACAATGATGTATCTATGAATTAACACTTTATGAGAATTTAAATGTGACACAACATTGAGACGCCTTCTTGGGTGACACTGGTTTAGCCGAGCACCCCCAAGAAAACAAATCCGTGAGGGTATTGACATAGAGCTTGCCAAAGCAGACAAAACTACGATGCGCTAGTTGCTAGTAGAGCGTTTCAAAGAGGAAATGACCCTAAGAGAGGTGATCCTTAATTGCCCCCTAGCCCACACTATTAAGTCAGGATTATGTATATGTTACGCTTATCATAGGATAAGTAAGAACTAGTGATGACTAGTTAAGGTATGAGCTCATAACCTAGAGATGTTTTAGGGCGGCCCCATGAGATGAAAGTTAAAGTTAACAATGTCACATATACTATACTTATGCCAAATGTTATAATGTTTCTTAGCTATTCTATTGTTTGGTTTACCTTTATGATGCATTCATATCATTAGTATAATTTCTGCTTAAGTTATAAGACGCAGTATAAAGTATGACGGACCTTGGATAAATAACACTTTAGAAAACTAACTTAAAAGGAATTTATATGCATACACACCTTTTTCGAAATAAACCCAAGGTTCCTGAGGATATGATGATGTCACCTAGGTAGGGATAACCCTACTGAGAATTCTTTTAGAAAGATTCTCATTCCCTCTCTCTTTTCTCCCGTCATATCTTCAGATGGCAACATTCGTACTCTTCATCGACACCCCGGTATGGGAGCTGCACCATGACCCGGCACTCGGGTCATACCATTTTGAGGGTCGCTGCACTGTCAGAGTATTCATGTTCATGGGACGACCCTTCATGTACCCCGTCCCGAGCTACCGCTTCACCCCAACTGCTCCTTACCATCATAACGGGATTTTTGAGCGAGCTAGACCACGCGATGAGCAGATTCTCCGCATGGAGCCCGAGACATCAGCGGTACGCAACTACCCAGAGTATGTGCCTTGTACCCAGTACTCGGAGATGGATCCATCCGAGGACCCGCCATCACACATGTACAGTTGGAGCTCCAGTCCCGCTCCCCCACCGATGAGAGCAGGGAGTGAGGAGACGGTGGTCCAGCCGAGGTTGGCACGTCGGCCATCTATGCGCCCTCACCGCGGCGGACACGCCCCGATGATGCGCTCGACCACTCCCGCCGAGATTCGCCAGTGGATCGACTCGACCCCACAGTATTCGGACCAGCAGGAGTAGACATAGGAGGGGTAGTAGTTAGTGCACACACACCACATAGTTGAGGACAAACCTTCTTTTGTATATGAGGTTGTCTACTCTAGGTGCACATGGGTATGGGTGTAGTTTCTCTTGTATTTGCTTTTTATGATTTCCTTGTATTGCATTTCAGTTGTATTCCGTTTCCCGATGTATTGAATAGTCTTGCTTTTTGGGTAGGCACAGTATATATATATATCTATATATATATATATATATCTATGTTTCAGTTGATGTCTCCGTGATATGATGTGTTTCTTTATGCTTTGCTTATATGTTTCGCTATGCTTCCCCTTAAAGATTCGTGCGTGGCTCTCACTTTGATTTTAATTCCAAAAAGAAAAATTTTACCCATATTTTCGCTAAGTATTTTCTAAGTAAAAGATGAGACCAAGAGGTAATATTCTAAAGATTAACCTAAGTACATACTAGTAGTCTTGGGGTTAAGATTTAGGGCGTTACATTATGGTATCAGAGCAGTTCGATTCTCATGGAGCCTGAGGATTGGACTGACTATGCTTTATAAGCATGATGCAATAGTTATGTCATGTGTAGTGCTTGATAGAGATAAGCTGTAGGACTAGAGATGCATGACTTCTGTTGCTTGCAAGTGTCATGGTAACTAGCTCATTTTGCATGGATATTGAGCCTGATCAACTTGATGTTCATTGTTTCATGTGTTTAGGGACCAATGGCACTGCGACGACGGCCTAGGACTACGGCCGATGCTGATCAAGACAATGCGACTGCTGCTATTGTCCGCCGCATGGTGCAAGCCATGGAACGGATGTTCGACCGGATGGACCAACAAGCAAACGCTGTTCCTGTTCCCCCTCCTCCCCCTGCTGCTGAGACGGTGGAACAAGCCCGCTTTGGTGAGTTCCGCAAGGCGAACCCGCTAGTGTTCCGAGCGGTAATGGACCCCGACAAGGCTGATGAGTGGATCAAAGACATGGAGAAGATCTACTCTGTCGTTACCTGCTCTGAGGAGTAGACATTTGCTGCTTTCATGCTGAAGTCCGACACTGAGTTCTAGTGGAACGGCACGAGGCATCTGCTAGAAGCCTCTGGAACTCCCATTGACTGGTACATACTAGTAGTCTTGGGTTAAGATTTAAGGTGTTACAAGTCCACCCGATCCACTGGGTTGATTGTTATTGAAGTTCCTCGGGCCTTGATGTTGAAACGGCAGCCTTTGGTGTTGCTTGGATTGTTGGTGTACAGGAGCTCTTGGTGGTTGTTGTTGTTGTGGTCAGAACTGGTTAGTCTGGTAGGGATTATAGTGATTCCTTGAAGGGTACTGCGGTTTGAACTTCGGGGCTTGAGGTCCAAGTCCCTTAGCACGTTCCGCCCTTGTGGCTTGCATCTTTCTCTGTCCTTCTTCAAGAATTCGGCACTTGTTGACCAGAGTCGGGAAGTCTCTGATCTCCATGAGAGCCACGACGTAGTTCATCTCTGCCCTCAAACCGGCCTCATACTTGACGCATTTCCAAACCTCATCGGGGTTTCCTTGAAATACCAAAGAGAACTTGATCAGCTCCTTGAACTTAGCGAAGATCGGGCAACGATGAGACCCTCCCTAGGTCAACTGCATGAACTCGATGTCTTTTGCATTCCTCACGGACTCCGGGAAATACTTCTCATAGAAGTAAGTCTTGAACAGCTCCCAATCAATGGGAGTTCCAGAAGCCTCTAGCAGACGCTTCGTGCCGTTCCACCAGAATTTGGCATCCGACTTCATCATGAAAGCAGCAAAGGTGACCTTCTGCTCCTCCGAGCAGGCAACCACAGAATAGATCTTCTCCATGTCCTTAATCCACTCATCAGCTTTGTCGGGGTCCATTACCCCTCGGAATACTGGCGGGTTCGCCTTGCGGAACTCGCCAAAGCGGGCTTGTTCCACCATCTCAGTAGCAGGGGGAGGAGGGGGAACAGGAACAGCATTCGCTTGTTGATCCATCTGGTCAAACATTCGTTCCATGGCTTACGCCATGTGACGGACAGCAGCAGCAGTTGCATTGTCTTGGTCAGCATCGGGCGTAGTCCTAGGTCGTCGTCGCGGTGCCATTGGTCCCTAAACACATGAAACAATGAACATCAAGTTGATCAGGCTCAATATCCATGCAAAATGAGCTAGTTACCATGGCACTTGCAAGCAACAGAAGTCATGCATTTCTAGTCCTACAGCTTATCTCTATTAAGCACTACACATGACATAACTATCGCATCATGCTTATAAAGCATAATCAGTCCAATCCTCAGGCTCCATGAGAATCGAACTGCTCTGATACCATAATGTAACAACCTAAATCTTAACCTAATACTACTAGTATGTATTTAGGTTAATCTTTAGAATATTACCTCTTGGTCTCATTCTTTACTTGAAAATACTTAGCGGAAATATGGGTAAAATTTTTCTTTTTGGAATTAAAACCGAAGTGAGAGCCGCATATGATTTTTGAATGGAAATTCATACAAGTCATATGAGCATTCATAACAAAACACATAAATAACATGGACACATCAACTGATTATATATATAGATAATGTGCCTACCAAAAGGGCAGGACTATTTGGTACATAGTAAAATGAAATACAACTGAAATACGAATACAAGTAAATCGTAAAAACAACACCCATACACATGTGCACCTAGAGTGGACAACCTCATATACAAAAGAAGGTTTGTCCTCAACTATGTGGCGTGTGTAAACTAGCTACTACCCATCCAATGCTCCTACTCCTGCTGGTCCGAGTACTGAGGGGTGGAATCGATCTACTGGCGGATCTCAGCGGGAGTGGTCGTGCTGATCATCGGAGCGTGTCCACCGTGGCGAGGGCGCATGGATGGCCTACGAGCCAACCTCGGCTGAACCATTGTCTCCTCGCTCCCAGCTCTCATCGGTGGGGGAGCAGGGCTGGAGCTCCAACTGTACATATGCGAGGGCAGGTCCTCTGATGGATCCGTCTCCGAATACTGGGTCTAGGGCACGTACTCCGGGTAGTCGCATATGGCTGATGTCTCAGGCTGCATGCGGAGAATCTGCTCATCGCGTGGTCTAGCTCGGGGTGAAGCGGTAGCTCGGGACGGGGTGCGCGAAGGGTCGTCCCATGAACATGAATACTCTGACAGTGCGGTGACCCTCAAAATGGTATGACCCAAGTGCTGGGTCATGGTGCAGCTCCCATGTCGGGGTGTCGATGAAGAGTACGAAAGTCGCCATTCGAAGATGTGATGGAAGAAAAGAAAGAGGGAATGAGAATCTTCTAAAAGAATTCTCAGTAGGGCAATCCCTAACTAAGTGACATCATCACATCCTCAGGAACCTTGGGTTTTATTTCTAAAACATGTGCATGCATTTAAGCTTCTTTTAATTTTCTAAAGTATTGATTATCCAAGGTCCGTTATATTTTACAATGCGTCTTATGACTAAGCATGGAACATACTAATGACATGAATGCATCATAAAAGTAAGCCAATCAATAGAATAACTAAAAGACATTATAACATTGGCATAAGGTGATAGTTATAGCACATGTGACATTTTAAACTTTAACTTTCATCTCATGGGGCCGCTCTAAAACATCTCTAGGTTATGAGCTCATACCTTAACTAGTCGTCACTAGCTCTTACTTATCCTATGATAAGCGTAACATAATCCCGAGATAAAGTACGGGCTAGGGGGCAATTTAAGGATCACCTCTTAGGGTCATTTCCTCTTTGAAACACTCTACTAGCAACTAGTGCATCGTAGCATTGTCCGCTTTGGCAAGCTCTATGTCAATACCCTCATGGATTTGTTTTTTTGGGGGTGCTCGGCTAAACCGGTGTCACCCAAGAAGGCGTCTCAGTGTTGTGTCACATTTAAGTTCTCATGATTTTCAAAAAGACCATTTTCTAAGTTCGTCAAATTTGATGGAAATTCGGCAGCACAACGGCTGTAAACTGAATTTCCTCAAATTTGCTTATGCCATGAAAACACATAGGTCATACACAAGCACATCATCATGTAAAACTTCTTTATAGCACATATCAACTTATCATAGACAGAACTCATGTATCATACATCATAACTTAAGCATCATAAAAACTCAAGATGTTTTAATGTCTTATGCATTGACCATTAAGGTCCTTAACTCATGTTCTAAGTTATTAATCATCAAACCTAATCTCTCGGGCACTTATGAGGTTATAACTAAGTATTTCTCACCTCACACTATGAACAAGAACATCTCTAAAACCTCAAGGATGCAGAATTTATAATCCTAACTTTACGGGTACCTAGGAGTCACAACAATGACCCTTTCTAAGTCCGGTTTGTTCCTAAGGCTTCAAGATCAAGTCCTAAACCAATTATGAGTCATTCCTACACATTTAAACTAATTTAAATCCATGATTAGCATTACTAAACCTTGCTGGACAGAATCCAGAAAATTCAAACATTAAATGATCTAGAACTCTCAAGTTAATTCTTTTCTAGTTTCTAACTTCTCCTATCTTTCACATATGAGTCTTGACATTATTTTTACTCAAACATAAGCATATTATCATCATTAAAATAGCACATACAGTGGCAATTAATTAGCGAGGTAGAACCGAAACAAAACTCTCCATAAAGGCATAAAACACAATTTCTAAAGCACATAAAATACTAGTTTCTCTTGGAACTCTTTTTAAACTTTCAAAACTCATTTATAAACAATTTTAACATCTAAAATCATAAGAATATTTAAGAGGGCAGTGACCAATTCATCTTTGTCTCAAGAGGTCCTAAATTCTTAGAACTTAGTTCTATGCATTCCTTAAACTCATAAAAGCTTGGAAAAATTATAAAACATTGTCTTCAATACTTAGAAACATCAAGACCCCTTAGGGCCGAAATATGAACCAAAAGAAATAAATATTTTTAGACCTTTGTTTGAGACAACAATGGGCAAGTCTTTGAGCTCTAGGTTCATTTAGATGATGACATAAAAATAAACATGCTCATGCACTTATTTTAGTTTCCATTAGAAAGTAAAGTGATAGCACAAAGTAAATATGAATGCAACTCATTATTATCTTGGTATTAAGTGAGAACTTGAAATATAAACATGATAATGCATAGCTTAAAATATAAACATGATAATGCAAGGTTCACTTATTATCTTGATATTTAGTGATAGTAAGGAAGTAAACATGATATGCAAAGCATAAAGTAAACATGATGCAAGGTTCATTTTATGGTTGACTAGAGCTCATTCAAGACTTTAATAAGATAACAACCCAACACAATATCTCAAAGATCAAAACACCAAAACCAAAAGTCTTACAAAAGAAAAGAAAGTGAAACTAAGTCAAGTCCTTTATTAAATACCCAAAACCCCTATCTAGAGAAAATCTCTAGAATGTCCCGGCCAACTTTAAGGTTGACAAGGGTAGGCTTGGGCTTTTAGAAATCCTTAGATTAATTTTCTTAAGTTGAAAAACCATGTGAGCTAGATATCATATAGTTATAAGGAAAGGAAAACTCAAGCTTTAGAGGTTTCTTTGAGATGAACACAAGGTCATCATCTAGAAACTCTCATCATCAAGCTATCATGTTTGAGAAGAAAAGGCCAAGAGCCCGAAATGGAAAAAAGAAAAGGAATATAAAGGAAAGCTCAAAAAGAAACCAAGAGAAAACTAGAGGAAACACATCTTTTGAGTAAAACAAAGTTTGAAAAGAAACTCCCTACCTAGAGTGAAGACACAAAGCTTGAACTTTTGAAAAGAAAAACAAGATGATGAGCTCCTCCTTGGTGCTTGATGGTTTCGGCCAAGAGGAAGCAAGAAGGTTGGAGTTGTGTTTCAAGTGAGGTTGTGTTTGAGGTGTGATGTTTGAGAGGTTTGATGATGGTTCAAGGCTATGGGGTGGTGTTTCAAGGTTGAGAGATGATGATGAGGTGAAGAGAGGATGAAGATGAAGATGAAAAGAAAGGAAGAACTCTCTTGAAACTTGAGAGAAAAAGAAAGAACTAGCAAGACAACTCTAAAATTCTAAACTTAGCAAATGCTTCAAAGTGCAACTAACCTATCACAAGCATCCTATTTATAGAAAAACAAAACCATGGGGCTCACCAAGGGGAGGAGTGGCCGTGTGGTATTGGAGGGAAAAGGGAGAGGAAAATATCTCTTACACAAGGTCATTCAAGCATGGTTTGAAGTATGGAAGCTATGCTACAAAGTATGGCTTGATGTGAGTTAATTTCCTATCAATTTTTTATAAAATAAGGCTTCTAGAAACAATGCATGGCTGGAACTTTTCCAGCCACAAATAAATGGAGAAAATGGGCTATTTTAATTAGTTATTTACTTGGAAAATCAAGCTTGATTGAAAGTTATGACAAGGTATAGTGTATGTGACTTGAGGTATGGCCTTGGAGTGTTGAAAAATTGAACATGTGATGCATAATGGGGAGGGACAACTTCGGCCAGGCCTTGGGCAGCAGAGAGGGGGTGAGTTTTGACCATTTAATTGGGTGTTAATCGTAGGTTTAAATGTGTATTAGCTTAGGTACAAGGTTAGGAACAATTAAGCTTAAGTTTAGGTAACTAAGAATGTGATTTAAGGATTTTATGACAAGATTAGGAGTGCTCATACATCATTAAAGAATTTTAAACTCATTTATGAATAAACAATGTGTAACACAATTCTATGATTTAAGGAATTGGAAAGAGAAAACACTATTCAAGATTCCATGACTATGAGTCTTGAAATTAAAATATGATTTTAAGTTATAATTAAGCACTTTTAGGTTCTAATCAACTTTAATAAACTATTTTGACCCTAGATTAATTAAGGAAATTAATAAACCTTCGATTAGAGCCTAATATTGCTTAGGTTTGCTTAATCACGCGATTAAGCGTAAAAACACGAAACTAGGGGCAAAACCGTAATTTTACACTAATTTCGCCCGGGACCTCCGGGACCAAAACTAAAGTCACAGTCTACATAAAAACGCCTTTTAAAATCATCTGGAGACGTTTCGGGTTCATCCGACACTTGCAAACGGGTAAAACACCGCAGGGGTGTTTTGGTCATTTTGACCCGAAAACTCGAAAAATTAGATTTTCGATCCCGAGAAGGTACACAAGCCATCTACTCCCCTTCCAACATTGATTTTGCCCTTCGAGTACTACCAATCCGGCTTTTCTTGAATTCCGGGCTGAAAATGACCTCAGGGGCATTTTGGTCATTTTCACTCTAACAGAAAAATCGGGGCGTTACATCATTATTAATTTATACTTCAGAGATTTACTTTCTGAAACAGCCAGCCATAATTCCATTGCACTTCAAGCTTAATGCTTGATAGTATTTTTGTTAAATATTTCAGATTTCAAAAAAGAGAAAAGCATGATTCAACCTCCCATTGCCGTGCATTCTCTTACTAACAGGTGTCTCCCATGAAGGGAGTAGTGAGGTTCGGTAAGCGAAGGAAGTTGAATCCATGCTATATTGACCCATTCGAGATTTTAGAGAGAGTTGGAGCTGTGGCCTATAGATTGGCTCTGCCTCCCAGTTTATTATAAGTCCATTTAGTTTTTCATGTCAGCATGCTCAGGAAAATATACCCGATCAGTCTCACGTACTCACGCCACAAGTGGTTCAAGTTGATAATAGCTTATCATATGAATAGGAACTGGATGCCATCGTGGATAGGTAGATTAAGAAGCTTTACCCAAAGGAAGTGGCCTTAGTGAAGGTCATCTGGAGGAACCACTCCGGTGAGGAAGTCACTTAGGAAGCTGAAAAAGCCATGAGAATCAATATTCGCATATTTTCCCTCCTTAGGGTATGTTTTAAATTTGAAGACCAAATCTTTTTTAAGAGGTGTAGTATGTAATGCCTGATGTACATGTAGCGGTGGACAATTTCGTATGGCCCTAAGGTCCCCTGGGACCCACCCTTATTGCCGAGTCTTGAATTTCACAAGGTTTGGATCATACATGTCTTTGGAATGCTATATAATAAAACCACATTCTTTGGATCAAAAGTCTCAACAATTATTCCCCAAAGGAAAATAAGTTAGAGTGATTTTTAATTAATTTTATGAAACCTTTAGATATTTCATTTTCAGCCCATAAATTAAAAAAATCTTAACGATTCTTGGATTTGAACTAAAACTCAAAATTTGGATTTTGAATGGTAGGGATTTTGATTTTTATCATAATTTATTTTAATCCAATGGTAGTATTTCCTTATTTACATTTATGTTTTAAATTTAATAGAGAGTAAAATAAGTGAGTATTGGACAGCCCATATGCCAAAATGATAGAAAATGCAGTTTGGGTGCTGTTGGTGTAGAATTCTATAGAACAGCCTCGCTATAGCGAGATTTGTTCACTATAGCGAGTGGCAACTTCTTCAGGCTCATTGTAGCGGGATTTACTCACTGTAGCGAGTAGGCTTGATGTCAGTACAATGCAAAACATTGCAGTTTCAGTTAATGAGCCTTTAACCCTTTAAAATACCCCCATACTCAGGTTCCACTCCCATATTCCAAACCCTATCACTCCCAAACACTCTTCTACTCCTTTCTCACTCAAACTCACTTCATTCCTTCTCATCCAAAGAGATCAGAGGTAAGATTATTGTTATTTTATGTTAGTTTCTTCCATGTCTCCCTCCCCTATGATATGGATTGTTGTATTCTCTATTGTTGTTAAGTGGGAATGCTCTCCCAACTTTGTTATAGTTAGATTAGAGCTCTCTATAGATTGTTAGAGTTTAATATATAGTTTGTGGTTTCAATGGCAGATATTGGTGCCATCCCTCCTCCTCAGAGCTTCATTGGTATTGGCACTATCACTTCCTCTCTTCCAGGTGAGTGTGTTAAGATCGTATGATCCTTATGTTCATCACCAGAGTTATTTTCTTTAAATTGTGGCATAATTGCATGATTTTAGAGACTATTTCAAAAGATAAGAGCTTATGGTTAATTTTATCAAGTTCTTGAAAATAGTGATTTTCAACAAAAGCATGAAATAATTGTTTTAATGCAAACTCATGGGACCATTATTGCTAAATGATTTTATTAAAGAGCTTTAGAGATTTATGGATTATTATGGTGATTTCAAGATCAAAGCATGAACATATGATAGAGATTTAAATTAGAAAAGAGCTTAGCACAGAGATTTAGAGAAAATAAGTATTTTATGATTTAGAGAGTAGATGGTAGCTAGAGAGAAATAGACAGTGAGTTAACTATTTGACCCCGATTGTTAACTTTAGTACCAAGTTGTCCTTAGAGAACAATCTCATAGAGCGGAGAACGGAACCTAGTTAGGCGTCCAAATATGGATCCTTGAGGGATCCTAGAGATTAGAGAATTGTTATGTCATGGTTGACATGCACAACCAGAGAATTTATATATATTGTTATGTGAGGCATAATCAGAGATCTCTGTTTCTCTAGTAGAGTACTGTTATTTATGTTTACTAGAGAATATCAGTTTTAGAGCCATTATGTTTATATTTATGAATACGATTTCAGAGTTATTGCATTAATCGGTTTTGATGATTATGAATATTTGCATATGTATTTTCATCCTTGTTGTTGTCCCATGAGAGGGTTATAGGTGAGAACATACTTACTGAGTTTTAGATGAAACTCACCTGTCTCCCTTTCTCCATTACAGATACAGTAGCTGCTACGAGTTCCTCTCAGCCACCTCCTCCCCAGCAGTAGAGGTTTCTAGTTAGTGAGCTTCACTTAGAAGTGAAGTGTCTTTTGCATTTTGTTTACAGATAGAGTGCTCCAGTGTACATTGAAGGTAGAGTCACAGACCATAAGGATAGATTTGGAATGAATTATTATGATTATTTTGTATTTACATGATTAAACCCTTCATGGTTTATTTTGTATAGAGCAACTCATTATATTTTGAGTTATAGAGATAAATTTAGAATTTGATTATGAAATTATTTATTTGAAATTTGATTTCAAAGAGCAAGAGATTTATTTACAGATGTTTTATATTGCTTTGAAAATGCATTTTATTATTAAATTATGCACATAGAGAGACTCAAAGGTCACGAGGCTTACGTGCGGATGAGATTTTTTATGTGCCGATCACGTTCCCAAGTGGGGTCATGGCAGGCGGTGCTGTGGAAGTTCCATGACAGTGGTAACAGAGGTGTGTGACGCAGCATGGGCGGAGGTTGATTTGCATAGAGAGATTGTGATGGGACCACGGTGGCCATGGTTGGAGGGTTGCTACTTGCTGTGGCGACAAGCTACTACTTTGAGGAGGCTGAGGCATGGACAACAGTGGTGATGCGAAGAGCTTTCGTACATCGTCTCCCTTCCCGACACCATTTTCCTCTCTGACATCGATGGGGGCGTTGACACCAAAGCATAGAGACTTGTTTGTGGCTGCTTGGTTGAAGCTTATTTGTTGTGGCTCTTCTTCCTCGTCTTCGAAGGACATAACATTGTCATCTATGATGGTTGGTTGCTGGAAAGGGGATATGGTTTGTGCTTCATCTTGGTGAATATTGTTCAAAGTTCGTAATAATTACAAAATAATCAACACGTTCTCGCTTGAAAATATTTTCATTTAGTGTATCGAGATATGGTTGAAAACAATTAAAATGTGAATTCAGCATTTTCAATTGTTCAAGGAAATTAAGAAATATTTTCTCAAAATATTTTCAACAAAATCAAACCAAACATATTTTCATCTCTCTTTTTCAATTGAAATGAAAATGAAAAATCACGAAACCAAACGCCCTCTAAATCAACTGATCTTGACTATCCTTTTTCTTCTTCTTGTAAATAGTGAAGAATGAAAAAGAGAAAGACGTGATAAAGATTGAGAGAATGAAAGCTTTTAAACGGCTCGTTGTTGAGAAAAAAAAGAAACAAGACAAGGAGAGAGAACAAGATCTTAAAAAAAAAAGGAAAAGACATTACTTTTATTTATTTTTACCTGTTTCGATTTTACGTTCCATGATATACTTTTATTTTGGAGTGCCGATATTGTGACGCATGGGAGCGATGCACTGGAGCGGCGCATATGACACTGTTCATGGCAAATCTATCATAGACAATTAGCAGGCAAGGCACACAGTGGATGCCACTCTGTCTTAGCTCATTAAACGTGTGAAACATGTGAAAGAAAGCTTGGAAAGAGAAATGGAGCAAAACTGAAGGCACGAAAAAGAGGGAAAGGAGAAAAGATATCACTCACTCTCAGATCTCAACTCTTACCTGCTCTCAGCTCTCAACTTAGTCTCTTACACTCACTTGTTATCTCTCACCGCGATGGGAGGTACACGACGGAGCCACCGCAATGGAAGGTACCACAAGCAATGGAGCGGGTATCGTCAACGTGAAGCACCGCGATGGAGACACCTCGATTTGATGATGGAGGCACCTCGATTTGATGATGAAGGCACCATGAGTTGATGACGGAGGCACCACGAGTTAACGATGGACCCCGATTTGACGACGGAGGCATCACTAGTTTGGTTGGGAGCCACCACAAGTCGATCATGTCCTCCCCATCAACTGCAAGTCTGTGACGTCATCCGCCTCCACCACATGCGCCTTATCCTCTGTAGCTAGTAGATATCCTTAACTATGCACCCTTATTGATTTGGTGAGACAAAGCATGTGACTTTGTCATTAACTAAACATAACAAAAGTCCTACCAACAGTGAAAGGAAAAATGAATTTCTGCATGTGCTGCTTATTACTTCTTGCCACTAAGAGATTAGAATATGTGACATAAAAGCTGTGTAGAGCTTATTTATTTGCATAAGTATGTCATGCAAGGAGCTTAATATTCCTGATAAATAAAGAGGAATAACTTCAATTAAATTCAATGGCTTGGTGGTTTTGTACAGAAAGACTCTTCAATCGAATGGTATTGCTGGCCTCTACCATGGCTTCAACGTTTCTTGTGCTGGAATCATCGCCTCCCGTGGCTTGTACTTTGGAATGTATGATTCTTTCAAACCAGTGCTCTTAGTAGGATTATTGCAGGTGAGGTATTAGTTAACCTTATCCATGTCTATTTTTTGGATAATACAATCTGCAGGAAGTTGGAAGGAAATAGATATTTCCATGCTCAAAGTAATTTCAACTTTTCTATGTCCGACCTATGAAAGAACAACAACATACATATAAATCGATGATGAATTGAATTGAAGTCATTTGTGTTATAGTTTCACTAAATTGAAGTTTCATTGCTTTGATTAGGACCTTATTTGTAACGCCCCGATTTTTCTCTACTGCGCCAAATGACCAAAATACCCCTAGGTCATTTTGGATAAAAATTTAAGGCCGGATAGCTTGGGCCATCCTCGACATCATGTTTTAATTATAGGATCAGGATTATATGAGATTTGATGAGTGGTTTGAGCAAGAACCGCAAATCCCCGATTTTTCCGTGTACAAATGACCAAAATGCCCCTGAGGTCATTTTCACACGGAAATCGAAGACGGTCATTCTCGGCCATCCCAAGGGGGTTAGTTTGATGATTGAAGGGGATAAAATGTGTTATGAATTATGATAGAGGTGAAAATTTCAATTTCTGAACTTTCATGCGCTAAATGACCAAAATGCCCCTGCGGCGATTTGGCACGGAATTTAGTGCCGATTGAACCCGGCCATTACCCAAAAGTTAGAAATGTTAATATTGATGGATGTTTGATATTCGGGAAAGGTTCGGGTAGTCTCTGTAAATTTTATGTGAAATTACCATTTTACCCCTAATTGGTGCTACTTAAGCGTAATTGGGTAAATAAGGATACATGGGCACTATTAGGCTTTAATTAAATATAATTAAATTTTATTTGCTTATTATGGGTCAGATTATTTATTTTAAATTATTTAAGGTCTGAAATTTATTTTGAAATTAAATTTCCATTTCAAATTTTATGATTCACTAGATTACAAAAAAACCTAATAAACTAAGAGTTAGTGGATTTTCTCTACTTCCTTAATTTAGGGAACTATGTTAGTGCTTGTTTTTCAAATGGGATTTTTGTCAAACAAAGTTGTATGACCACTCCAAAAAGTTGTCTTGAGTGCCTAAACCACTACAAACAACTTCCAACAAAAAGAATTCTTTTCCTAAATTAATTCCCTAATTTATGCTAACTAAAATTCTAATTCTTCCACTCAAAATAAAATAAAATTTTCCTCCCCATTGCTCAAGGAGGCTACGGTTGCCTCATGGTCATTGTCCCCATTATTTTCAAATTTAATACACCAATACACACACAAAACACTCATTCTTACTATCTATTGTTTTTGGTAAACCTAATTGTCCAAAAAAGTAGTCATATTCTCTCTAACCTAAACACTTCATCTTCTTCCTCTCCTCCACCTCCAAGAGCCACCATCTTCAACCTCCACCCAAGCTCTCCACCTCTAATCAACATATCTCCACCATAGATCAACTCCTAAACACTTAATCTTTCCATCTCCAAAACACAAGAACACAAGAAAAATCCTCCTACTACCTTAACTCCTCTTGGCCGAAATCATCTTGCCCATCAAGAGAAGATTTTTCTTCTCTTTGTTTCATACAAGATCAAGCTTTCACTCTTGCAAACAAGAAACAACCGTGGTAGGGATTTTGTTTTGATATTTCATTTCTTTTCTTGGTTCAATTTTAGATTTATGGTTGGTTGAATGAATAAATTTTACTCCTTTCATCTTCATCTATTTTCGGTTTTGGAACCTTCATATGAGTTCCCTTCATTTTTGGTTTTTGGATGTCAATGGGAAGTTGAAACCGTGGCTTGATGATGAGGGTTTTGATGATGGTTTTGACACCATCAAGTATTTAACCTCTAAGAGCTCAAGGTTTAGTATTTTTCGGTTTTACAAAGGCCATGAGAAATAAAATGTTTTGATGGTTTAGTTTTGGTTATCTATTCTTGGTTGTTCACAACCAAAGTTCAATGATGATGGTTCTTGATGGTAGTTGTGAAAACTACTATATTTTGAACCTCTAGAGCTTGAGTTTCGGTTTTGACCCCAAGATAACATATTAGTGTATTTAGTATGCTTTTTCGGTCTCTTTATGATTTTACTTGAGCTTGATGGTGAGTCCAAAGAAATGAGGTTCTTGGAACTATGAACAATAGGACTCTAAAGCTCACCATGTTTAAGATTGGTTGAGGACAAGAATCTAATCTTGAAAAGTTTCGAGCTTTAATGATTAAGATGTAAAAATGGATTTACATACATGTTTACTTTCAAGTTACCACTTTAATCTTAAGAGATAATAATGAAACCCTTGCATGGCATGTTTATTTTGAGCCATCACCATAAACCTTGAAGATAATAATGGGTTTGCATAGCATATTTATTTTTCAAGCTATCATTCTAACTCCTACAGACAAAAGTGGACTTGCATAGCATATTTATTTTCAAGTCATCACCTAAGACACTAAAGCTCAAAACTTGTCCTTGGATCTTAAATGTAAATTTGAACATGGCCACACATTTGTGTATATATATATACATACGGCTATGACACTATGAGGGATCTTTAAATGGGTTTACTTGATTTTAAGTTGAGATAGTTGAGATAGTTATTGAAAATTATACAAGTTGTGTTTTTAAAGTTTTCTTTTCGCAAGTTTTGGGACTCAAGTGTAGCAAGAATGGTGTTTTATGAACAAGGGAGCTACTAATGTGATTTGAGATGTTTAGTTTCTGTTTTAGCAAATTTATGTGAGTATTCAAGAGATAAAAATATTTTTGGCATTTCCTATGACTCCAACAAAGCGAAGAGGAAAACTAGTAGCTAGAAGTTATCAAAAGTATAATTTTGGAATGATTTGAACTAAATTTTCGGTCACTGTTTCTAACTCATAAATTCTGTATGATTCTGTTTGGAGGTGTTTTAATTGGTAGAAAATGTTGTTACTTATTGCAAAAATTATTTTTAACATCCTAGGGTAAGCTAGTAATGGAAACGAGTAAATTATGCAACTCTCTAATGCTTTTATGAAATGAAAACATAGCTACTGCCTAGATGATACAAACACTGTTAAGAGATGTTTAGGATGAGATAAATGTGAGGAAATCATTAGTAGTTGATGCAGAAATTATTTTAGGTATTTTGGAAAGACTAGAAATCTAGAAAGAACCGAAAAATGTAGCTTTGAGACCCGTAGAGTTTGATAAAATATGGCTACTGCATTGAGATCAATTATTTGGCAAACATTCTGTTTGGAAGTGGAATTAGATGTGAAAAATCCTATAGGAGGCAGTGAGAATTAATGTTAGCATTATAGGAGAAATCGGAAACTAGAAAGGGCCAAAGACGTAAATTCTAGAACCTCGAAAACGTATATTTTATGGTTACTGCCCAAACTATCCAGCATCATTTAGAAATGTTTTTGAAGTTGAAAATAGATGGAAATCATTGAGTATGACCTTTGAGATGCCTAAGAGAATAGTTACGGTAATTAGGTTACGTCGAGCCTAAGTTTTAACCCCGTAAGACAAAGGGATAATTACCGAGAACTTGGAATTGAATTTCATAATTGGTGATTCATGATGATTGGTTGTTCACCGCCCATATACATGTCTATGCATATTTTATAATGAACATAGCATGTACATTAGCTGAGTCCGGGCCTTGATTCCGGCATATTGGGTAGGAGCATATTTATCATCCCGCAAAGTGTTGATGACATGTGTTATATGATTATATGAATGTGAAGCATGAATATGTGTTTATGAATGAGGTTGTGAACCCGACTTATACGACTCATTTGTGGTATGCTATGATCATAATGGATTGAGATGCATGATTTATATGACATTGGTGAGCATGAAATGCTAAGTGAAATATCATGATGATATCCGAAATGGAATGCTCATATTGTATCTGGATGATATTTGAGGTTGTACATTCATGTCGCATTCTTGCATAGCATACCGAGACGCATTTCTCCGCTCAAGAGGGGAGATAACAAACCCGTGAGGGTATGGTAGATGCAGCCTGCCAAAGCGGACAAATTTACTATGCACCGGGTGTAAGTAAATGCGTTTCGAAGAAGGAGATAATCCTAACCGCACTGGGAGCTCGGAATATGATAGGTGATCCTTAAGCCCCTAACCCACACTGGGAGTCGAAATTTATTTATACTTATGTGGGATAAGTTGGAAACTAGTGACGACTAGTTAGGTATGAGCTCATAACCTAGAACTCTCATAGGAGAGAGTATTAGGGTGGCATAGAAAAGTATATGAAAGAGGAAAGTTCATGCAAATCATCATGTGCATCAAGGAAATCATCACGTGCATCTTGCAAATTATCAAGCATACTTTATAATCATGATATGCATTTCTCGTGATTGACTTAGTATAATTCTCTATGATGTACTTGCATGTGGCATTGACATGCATTCCATGAATTGGTATGATACATTCATGACATTGATTCATGCTAAAAGACACGGACCTTGGATAATGACTTTTCGAACTTAATAAGGAAACTTTACTTGTGCCCACTATTTTCATAATGAAAACCCAAGGTGCCGGTGGACGTAGATGATGACATATTGTTAGGAGGTGAAAACCCTCTTGAGATTCTTTTATAAGTTTCTCACTCCCTCTTTCTTGCATTCTTTCCACTACGTCTTCAGAGGCCGATGGCGACGTTCGTGATCTTCGTTGATGCTCCCACTGGAAATGCACTTTGACGCCACTCACGGACTTATCATTTAGGTAGTCGTTGTCTTTGCTCGATTGTTCGTGTTCTTAGCACGTCCTTTTACACACCCAGTTACTAGTTATAGATTTTCTCCTGCCACTCCATTTACTGATGAGCTGATCTTCGAGCATGCCCGTCCGCGAGGAGAGCAGCTGGCTGCACACATCCTACTGCTTCGTCTGTTCATGGGTATCCTGAGTACGTTCCTCATTCTCCTAGTTCGTCTGAGCCTGAGACAGACCCCTCAGAGGAGTCACCATCCCAACACTCCTCTGGCGGTTCCGCCCCTGCTTTTCCCATGGAGCTTGGAGATGACGGTGAAGGAGCAACTCGGTCGAGGTCCATCGAGGGGAGCTACCTCGCTTTATCGTGGGGCTGTTCATCCTCGCCGAGGTGCCCATGTTCGACCATCCTACGGTCTCGGTAATGCTGAGGAGCTGACCCGCTTCATTGGCCGCACTTCCCCTTCTCCATAGAGACATTTTGATAGCCGAGGATGATTAGTGATCGCAGTGCCCTAGCACACTTAGTGGATAGCTTCCTTCGTTTTCCCCCTATCTTGAGGTTATCCCACCTATGTGCACCCCAGTAGACTTAGTAGTGAAGAGTGGTCCTTAGTCTATTTAAATTTCCGCACTACTTTATGCACTTTGTTTCTTTTCTGTTTTGTGGATTAATGTATCATCCTAATCAAGTTAAGGATGAAGATATCATTATTCATTACTACGTGTTTGGTGTGTAAGGATGTTGTTATTACATGAATTCATGGCGATTATCTATGAATGTGATACTATGGGTTTAAATATCATATGCTTGCTCGCGATGTATAGGACGCTGTTCATTTTAGATATCTGAGGCTCACTATTTTGTTTAAGATTCAAAAAAAATTTAGCCGTATTTTTGCTAAGTATTTTTACAAATGCAAGGTTAAGAACTAGAACAAAAGAGTAATAACTAATAATTAACTCAAAATGCGACCTAGGCGTGTTGGGTTAAATATTAGGGTGTTACATTTTGGTATCGAGCGATTCGATTCTCATGGAGCCCGAGGATTGGGTGACTATGCTTCTTAAGCATAATGCGTTAGTTTTGTCATGTGTAGTTGCTTTATTGATAGGATAAGCTATAGGGTAGAGAGACATGACAAATTTGTTTGTGGAAATGTACCATGATAACTAGCTCACTTTACATAGAGTATTGAGCCCGATCAACTCGGTGTTTGTTGTTACGTGTGTTCAGGGGATCAATGGTACGACCACAGAATAGGACTCCAGCGGAGGCGAACAGGGTAATGAGACTGGCCAAGCTCTTAGGGAAATGGCTAGGGCTATGCAGATGATGTTCGAGCGGATGGACCAACGGGAGATGCCGGACGTGGCCCCTATCTTCTGAAGGTCTTGAGCATGCCCGCTTTGGGGAATTCCGCAAGGCTAATCCACCATCATTTCGAGGGACCATGAACCCAAACCATGCGTAAAGAATGGATTAAAAGCATGGAGAAGATCTTTTACGTGATCACTTGCACCGAGGAACAAAAGGTAACTTTTGTCGCCTACATGTTAGAGGCGGATCTTTGAGTTGGTGGAATGGTACCGAAGATTGCTAGAAGCATCGACATCGCAATGAATTGGGAATTATTCAAGGCCTACTTTACGAGAAGTATTTTCTGAATCTGTGAGGAATGCCAAGGATATAGAATTCATGCAGCTAACCCAAGGAGGCATGAGTGTTGCCCAAAGATATGCGCAAAGTTCAAGAGCTAATCAAGTTCTCAAGGGTTTTTCAAGGGAACCCCGATGAAGTTTGGAAATGTGTCAAATATGAAGCAGATTAAAGGCAGAGATCAATATCATGTTGCACACATGGAAATTAGGGAATTTCCTATACCGGTCAACAAATGTCGTATTATCGAGGAGGGGCATAAGAAGTTGAATGTATCAAGGGCTGAGAATTTCAAGAAGAAGATGGCACCTCAAGCCCGAGGTTCAAGCCGCAATCCAAACCATCGCCAGGCCACACCCTAGGTCATAGCTCAGCCCCAAGGCCCTAGAAATGATTTTCATCATGGAGGGCCTAGTGGTTCCAAGGGCAAGGCGCCACAAAGAACCCCACCGCACCCCTAGGCCTGCACTGTTGCTCTATGCCCCAAGTGTGGGAAGCCGCACGGAGATCGCCCTTGCTTGATGGGCCAAGGAGTTTGCTTCAAATGTGGGAAACCGGGTCATTTTGCTAGAGAATGCACCGAGAGGAACCCGAGGGCCCCTAACCCCAGGCCGCAACACCAAGGGAGGGTCTTTACCCTCAATGCAAAAGATTCGACAAAATCGAAGCCTCATAGAAGGTAAGTGCGAAATGAATGGTAGGACCTTAATTGTACTATTTGATTCTCGGGCGCAACCCACTCCTTCATATCACATGATAGTGTCAACTCCTTGCATTTACATGTGTCGAACTTCCCTTTGATCTTCTGCTTTCTACACCTACTTTGGTAAACCTGTTAGGACTTGTAGATGTTGCTTAAGTTGTCGTTTCATTGTAAAAGGTACACCTTTTGTTCAAGATCTAGTTTGTTTACCTATGCATGATTTAGACATGATCCTCGGCATGGATTGGCTTTATGCTAACTGTATTGTTGAACTGCTATACCAGTGTCCTGCTATTTTCCTCCCTATCCCTAGTGTGTCTAGTGCATCTTTAAAACTTTATTTGAATGTCAGAGAGGTTAACTGTTATGGGGATGAGAGTAAGGTGCACGTTCTCCTAGCCGCGAACGATGTGGACTTTGAGCAAGATATTGATGATGTGCCCGTAGTAAGAGAATACCTCAAGTATTTCCTGGATGAGATACTCCGAGTTCCCTCCAGTTAGGGAGGTAGAGTTTTCGATTGAGTTAGTGCCGTGAACAGGACCCATATCCATTGCACCCTATAGGATGTCGCCCCTAGAATTAACTGAATTAAAGACTCAATTAGAGGAGCTTTTGGAAAAGAGGTTTGTAAGGCCTAGTGCATCACCATGGGGAGCCCGTCCTATTCACAAAAAGAAAGATGGAAGCATGAGGCTTTGCATAGACTATAGGCGCTTGAACCGAAAGTGACCGTGAAGAACAAGTACCCTCTACCTAGGATTGATGACTTGATGGATCAACTAAGGGAGCAGAGTGTTCTCAAAGATTGACCTAAGATCGGGATATCACCAAATTAGGGTAAGAGATGAGGACATACCTAAGACTGCTTTTAGGACTCGGTATGGCCACTTTGAATTCACAGTGATGTCATTTGGATTGACCAACGCCCCTGCTGTGTTTATGGATTACATGAATAGGATTTTCAGGCCCTATTTGGATCAATTTGTGGTTGTGTTCATAGATGATATACTCATCTACTCAAGACCCCTGAAGAGCATGAGCACCATTTAAGGATAGTATTAGAGATTTTGAAAGAGAAGAAGTTGTATGCAAAGTTATCTAAGTGTGAATTCTGGTTGGAAGAAGTAAAATTTTTAGGACATGTAGTTTCAAAGGGAGGTATCGCAGTTGACCCTAGTAAGATAGAAGCAAAGAATGAGTGGGAGAGACCAACCACAAAGGATGAGATACTGAAGCTTCTTAGGATTAGCTGGATATTACCGTAGATTCATTAAAGAATTTTCTCGGATTTCCTTACCCTTGACCAAGCTTACAAGGAAGAGTGCCCCTTTTGAATGGACTACAGAATGTGAGCAAAGTTTTCAAGAACTAAAGGTGAGGTTAACCACAACCCAGTGTTAGTTTTACCCGACCCTAATGAATCCTTCAAGTTTCTTGTGATGCGTCAGAAAAGGCTTGGGATGTGTGCTGATGCAAAATAGGCAAGTGGTGGCCTATGCATCCCGACAACTCAAGCCTCACGAGGCAAACTACCCCACCCATGACCTAGAATTGGCCGCAGTTGTGTTTGCCTTGAAGGTGTGGAGACACCACTTATATGGGGTGAAGTTTGAGGTATTTTCTGATCATAAGAGTCTCAAATACCTTTTTGATCAGAAGGAGTTGAATATGAGGCAGAGGAGATGGATGGAATTTGTGAAGGATTATGATTTTGGATTAAACTATCATCCCGGAAAGGCCAATGTGGTGGCCGATGACCTGAGTCGGAAGTCATTGCATCTGTCTCAAATGATGGTTAAGGAAGCGGAATTGATTGAGAAGTTTAGAGACATGAACTTAGGAATGACTCCAACAACCAGAAGCTTAAGGATGTGTCACCTCAGCAGAACTAAAGTGAGTTCAAAGAGAGAATCACCCAGGCCCAACAAGAGGATGAGGAGTTTAAGGAGACATTAGAGGCGGTAGAGAATGGAAAATTGAAGGGTTTCTTCCAAGGAGCTGACAAGATATGGAGATTTGAGGGCCGGATTTGTGTGCCGGCAAGTGGTGACCTCCGAAAGGGGATTTTGGAGGAGGCTCACAAGAGCCATTTTACTATTCATCCTGGTACAACCAAGATGTATCAAGATTTGAAAAAAATGTTTTGGTGGCCTGGTTTGAAGCGGGACGTGGTAGCATGGGTGAATAAGTGCTTAGTCTGTCAAAAGGTGAAGATTGAGCACCAAAGACCTTCTGGGATGCTGCAACCCTTGTCAATTCCTGAATGGAAATGGGATAGCATCTCTATGGATTTTGTAACGGGATTGCCTAAGACCCAAGTTGGCCATAACGCCATATGGGTAATTGTTGATCTACCGACTAAGTCGGCCCACTTTTGCCCATTAAGGTGACTTATTCCTTGGATAAGTTAGCACAATTGTACATCCAAGAGATAGTGAGGTTACACGGAGTACCGTCGACTATAGTCTCGGCCGAGATCCGCGGTTTACATCACGATTTTGGGGAGCCTTTCAAACAGCTTTTGGTTCAAAGTTGTGTCTAAGCACGACTTACCACCCTCGCAGATGGCCAATCGGAAAGAACAATACAAACCTTGGAAGATATGTTGAGGGCATGTGTGTTAGACCAAAGGGGGAGTTGGGATAGGTACTTGCCATTGATCGAGTTTGCATATAACAACGATTATCATGCAAGCATCGGTATGGCAATCGCATCTGAGGCATTGTATGGAAGGAAGTGTCAATCGCCATTATGTTGGTATGAACCCGGTGAACAGTGGCATGTTAGGGCCCGAGGTTGTAAGGGAAACTACGGTGCAAATCAAGAGGATTAGAGATAAAATCCTGATTGCTCAAAGTCGATGTAAAAGCTATGCGGACAAGCGGCTAAAGCCATTAGAATTCCAGGAGGGGGAACATGTATTCCTTAGGATTACCCCACAATGCATAGGGCGAGCCATGAAAGTTAAGAAGTTGAGCCCTAGGTTTCTTGGTCCTTCGAAATCCTTAAAAGAGTCGGGTCAAGAGCTTATCGATAGCCTTGCCACCCAACTTGTCAAACCTACACGATGTTTTCCATGTTTCCCGGTGAGAAAATACCAGTCCGACCCTAGTCATGTGTTTGAGCCGTAATGTGTACAATTAAGGGAAGACCTAACTTTCAATTTGCCGCCCATAAGAATCTTGGACAAGGGAGTCAAGCAATTGAGAAGTAAACTGCACCCTTGGTCAAGGTAGCATGGGGACAGGGAAAAGAGGAGGAGTGCACATGGGAGCTAGAATCGAGATGAGGTCGCAATATCCGAATTATTCACAGGTAACAAATTTCGAGGGCTAAATTTTTCTTAGGAGGGGGAAATGTAACGCCCGATTTTTCTCATCAAGGCTAAATGACCAAAATACCCCTAGGTCATTTTGGATAAAATTTAAGGCCGGATAGCTTGGGCCATCCTCGACATCATGTTTTAATTATAGGATCAGGTTTATATGAGATTTGATGAGTGGTTTGAGCAAGAACCGCAAATCCTCGATTTTTCCGTGTACAAATGACCAAAATGCCCTGAGGTCATTTTCACACCAAATCAAGACGGTCATTCTCGGCCATCCCAAGGGGTTAGTTTGATGATTGAAGGGGATAAAATGTGTTATGAATTATGATAGAGGTGAAAATTTCAATTTACGAACTTTCATGCGCTAAATGACCAAAATGCCCTCAAGGCGATTTGGCACTAATTTAGTGCCGATTGAACCCTACCATTACCCAAAAGTTAGAAATGTTAATATTGATGGATGTTTGATATTCGGAAAAGGTTCGGGTAGTCTCAGGTAAATTTTATGTGAAATTACCATTTTACCCCTAATTGGTGCTACTTAAGCGTAATTGGGTAAATAAGGATACATGGGCACTATTAGGCTTTAATTAAATATAATTAAATTTTATTTGCTTATTATGGGTCAGATTATTTATTTTAAATTATTTAAGGTCTGAAATTTATTTTGAAATTAAATTTCCATTTCAAATTTTATGATTCACTAGATTACAAAAAAACCTAATAAACTAAGAGTTAGTGGATTTTCTCTACTTCCTTAATTTAGGGAACTATGTTAGTGCTTGTTTTTCAAATGGGATTTTTGTCAAACAAAGTTGTATGACCACTCCAAAAAGTTGTCTTGAGTGCCTAAACCACTACAAACAACTTCCAACAAAAAGAATTCTTTTCCTAAATTAATTCCCTAATTTATGCTAACTAAAATTCTAATTCTTCCACTCAAAATAAAATAAAATTTTCCTCCCCATTGCTCAAGGAGGCTACGGTTGCCTCATGGTCATTGTCCCCATTATTTTCAAATTTAATACACCAATACACACACAAAACACTCATTCTTACTATCTATTGTTTTTGGTAAACCTAATTGTCCAAAAAAGTAGTCATATTCTCTCTAACCTAAACACTTCATCTTCTTCCTCTCCTCCACCTCCAAGAGCCACCATCTTCAACCTCCACCCAAGCTCTCCACCTCTAATCAACATATCTCCACCATAGATCAACTCCTAAACACTTAATCTTTCCATCTCCAAAACACAAGAACACAAGAAAAATCCTCCTACTACCTTAACTCCTCTTGGCAGAAATCATCTTGCCCATCAAGAGAAGATTTTTCTTCTCTTTGTTTCATACAAGATCAAGCTTTCACTCTTGCAAACAAGAAACAACCGTGGTAGGGATTTTGTTTTGATATTTCATTTCTTTTCTTGGTTCAATTTTAGATTTATGGTTGGTTGAATGAATAAATTTTACTCCTTTCATCTTCATCTATTTTCGGTTTTGGAACCTTCATATGAGTTCCCTTCATTTTTGGTTTTGGATGTCAATGGGAAGTTGAAACCGTGGCTTGATGATGAGGGTTTTGATGATGGTTTTGACACCATCAAGTATTTAACCTCTAAGAGCTCAAGGTTTAGTATTTTTCGGTTTTACAAAGGCCATGAGAAATAAAATGTTTTGATGGTTTAGTTTTGGTTATCTATTCTTGGTTGTTCACAACCAAAGTTCAATGATGATGGTTCTTGATGGTAGTTGTGAAAACTACTATATTTTGAACCTCTAGAGCTTGAGTTTCGGTTTTGACCCCAAGATAACATATTAGTGTATTTAGTATGCTTTTTCGGTCTCTTTATGATTTTACTTGAGCTTGATGGTGAGTCCAAAGAAATGAGGTTCTTGGAACTATGAACAATAGGACTCTAAAGCTCACCATGTTTAAGATTGGTTGAGGACAAGAATCTAATCTTGAAAAGTTTCGAGCTTTAATGATTAAGATGTAAAAATGGATTTACATACATGTTTACTTTCAAGTTACCACTTTAATCTTAAGAGATAATAATGAAACCCTTGCATGGCATGTTTATTTTGAGCCATCACCATAAACCTTGAAGATAATAATGGGTTTGCATAGCATATTTATTTTTCAAGCTATCATTCTAACTCCTACAGACAAAAGTGGACTTGCATAGCATATTTATTTTCAAGTCATCACCTAAGACACTAAAGCTCAAAACTTGTCCTTGGATCTTAAATGTAAATTTGAACATGGCCACACATTTGTGTATATATATATACATACGGCTATGACACTATGAGGGATCTTTAAATGGGTTTACTTGATTTTAAGTTGAGATAGTTGAGATAGTTATTGAAAATTATACAAGTTGTGTTTTTAAAGTTTTCTTTTCGCAAGTTTTGGGACTCAAGTGTAGCAAGAATGGTGTTTTATGAACAAGGGAGCTACTAATGTGATTTGAGATGTTTAGTTTCTGTTTTAGCAAATTTATGTGAGTATTCAAGAGATAAAAATATTTTTTGGCATTTCCTATGACTCCAACAAAGCGAAGAGGAAAACTAGTAGCTAGAAGTTATCAAAAGTATAATTTTGGAATGATTTCGGAACTAAATTTTCGGTCACTGTTTCTAACTCATAAATTCTGTATGATTCTGTTTGGAGGTGTTTTAATTGGTAGAAAATGTTGTTACTTATTGCAAAAATTATTTTTAACATCCTAGGGTAAGCTAGTAATGGAAACGAGTAAATTATGCAACTCTCTAATGCTTTTATGAAATGAAAACATAGCTACTGCCTAGATGATACAAACACTGTTAAGAGATGTTTAGGATGAGATAAATGTGAGGAAATCATTAGTAGTTGATGCAGAAATTATTTTAGGTATTTTGGAAAGACTAGAAATCTAGAAAGAACCGAAAAATGTAGCTTTGAGACCCGTAGAGTTTGATAAAATATGGCTACTGCATTGAGATCAATTATTTGGCAAACATTCTGTTTGGAAGTGGAATTAGATGTGAAAAATCCTATAGGAGGCAGTGAGAATTAATGTTAGCATTATAGGAGAAATCGGAAACTAGAAAGGGCCAAAGACGTAAATTCTAGAACCCCGAAAACGTATATTTTATGGTTACTGCCCAAACTATCCAGCATCATTTAGAAATGTTTTTGAAGTTGAAAATAGATGGAAATCATTGAGTATGACCTTTGAGATGCCTAAGAGAATAGTTACGGTAATTAGGTTACGTCGAGCCTAAGTTTTAACCCCGTAAGACAAAGGGGTAATTACTGAGAACTTGGAATTGAATTTCATAATTGGTGATTCATGATGATTGGTTGTTCACTGCCCATATACATGTCTATGCATATTTTATAATGAACATAGCATGTACATTAGCTGAGTCCGGGCCTTGATTCCGGCATATTGGGTAGGAGCATATTTATCATCCCGAAAAGTGTTGATGACATGTGTTATATGATTATATGAATGTGAAGCATGAATATGTGTTTATGAATGAGGTTGTGAACCCGACTTATACGACTCATTTGTGGTATGCTATGATCATAATGGATTGAGATGCATGATTTATATGACATTGGTGAGCATGAAATGCTAAGTGAAATATCATGATGATATCCGAAATGGAATGCTCATATTGTATCTGGATGATATTTGAGGTTGTACATTCATGCTGCATTCTTGCATAGCATACCGAGACGCATTTCTCCTGCTTCAGTAGGGAGATAACAAAACCGTGAGGGTATGGTAGATGCAGCCTGCCAAAGCGGACAAATTTACTATGCACCGGTAGTAAGAAACTGCGGTTCCAAGTAGGAGATAATCCTAACCGTACTCTGGGAGTCGTAATATGATAGGTGATCCTTAAGCCCCCTAACCCACACTCTGGGAGTCGAAATTTATTTATACTTATCTGGGATAAGTTGGAAACTAGTGACGACTAGTTAGGTATGAGCTCATAACCTAGAACTCTCATAGGAGAGAGTATTAGGGTGGCCGCATAGAAAAGTATATGAAAGAGGAAAGTTCATGCAAATCATCATGTGCATCAAGGAAATCATCACGTGCATCTTGCAAATTATCAAGCATACTTTATAATCATGATATGCATTTTACTGTGATTGACTTAGTATAATTCTCTATGATGTACTTGCATGTGGCATTGACATGCATTCCATGAATTGGTATGATACATTCATGACATTCAGATTCATGCTAAAAGACACGGACCTTGGATAATGACTTTTCGAACTTAATAAGGAAACTTTACTTGTGCCCACTATTTTCATAATGAAAACCCAAGGTGCCTGAGGACGTAGATGATGACATATTGTTAGGAGGTGAAAACCCTACTGAGATTCGTTTATAAGTTTCTCACTCCCTCTTTCTTGCATTCTTTCCACTACGTCTTCAGAGGCCGATGGCGACGTTCGTGATCTTCGTTGATGCTCCCACCTGGGAAATGCACTTTGACGCCACTCACCAGACTTATCATTTCGTGGGTCGTTGTGCTGTTCGATTGTTCGTGTACTTAGCACGTCCTTTTACACACCCAGTTACTAGTTATAGATTTTCTCCGCCACTCCATTTATCGATGAGTCGATCTTCGAGCATGCCCGTCCGCGAGGAGAGCAACTTCGTCGTACACATCCTACTGCTTCGTCTGTTCATGGGTATCCTGAGTACGTTCCTCATTCTCCTAGTTCGTCTGAGCCTGAGACAGACCCCTCAGAGGAGTCACCATCCCAACACTCCTCTGGCGGTTCCGCCCCTGCTTTTCCCATGGAGCTTGGAGATGACGGTGAAGGAGCAACTTCGGTCAGAGGTCCATCGAGGAGCTACCTCGGTTTATCGTGGGGCTGTTCGTCCTCGTCGAGGTGCCCATGTTCGCCCATCCTACGGTCTCGGTAATGCTGAGGAGCTGACCCGTTTCATTGGCCGCACTTCCCCTTCTCCATAGAGACATTTTGATAGCCGAGGATGATTAGTGATCGCAGTGCCCTAGCACACTTAGTGGATAGCTTCCTTCGTTTTCCCCTATCTTGAGGTTATCCCACCTATGTGCACCCCAAAGAGACTTAGTAGTGAAGAGTGGTCCTTAGTCTATTTAAATTTCCGCACTACTTTATGCACTTTGTTTCTTTTCTGTTTTGTGGATTAATGTATCATCCTAACTGTTAAGGATGAAGATATCATTATTCATTACTACGTGTTTGGTGTGTAAGGATGTTGTTATTACATGAATTCATGGCGATTATCTATGAATGTGATACTATGGGTTTAAATATCATATGCTTGCTCGCGATGTATAGGACTGCTCATTTTCAGATACGAGGCTCACTATTTTGTTTAAGATTCAAAAAAAAAAAATTTAGCCGTATTTTTGCTAAGTATTTTTACAAATGCAAGGTTAAGAACTAGAACAAAAGAGTAATAACTAATAATTAACTCAAAATGCGACCTAGGCGTGTTGGGTTAAATATTAGGGTGTTACATTATTTATCCAAATTAGACTACAAACTCAACAGCTAAGTAAATCAAGTACTTGGTTTAGTGTTTGGGGGAAGGCTTATTGAGTCAAAATTCCAATCATAAACAAATGGTTTGAGGTAGCCCTTAGCCATGTAGCTGGATATTAAAAATGCTAATCTGATCTATCATTGTTAATAAAACTCTATGATTTAGGTCTGTCTAATTATCTACTTAAAAGCAACATGATAAGTAGACTCTTGTTGTCCACTCTTTTCTTCTATTATGTGGCAAATATTATGTTTGATGGATCATGACAATTGAATTTGTATTTTTTTTGTAAAGGTATGTTGCTTATTATAGTTTATTAATAATGGTTGTTTTGGAGTTGGCTTGATAATAGATTGTATACTAACTTTTTTTTCTTTTTATGATTGTACAGGATAATCGTTTCCCTCTTTATTGTACAACACGTATTTTGTATTTAGGTGAATTGGGTCCAAATGCGCATCAAAATTTTTTGGTGATGTGTTGGACAATGGAGTTTTTTAGCAAGAAACCCCCACTACCAGTGGATATGGAAGAAGTTAAAGGGAAACTTATTATTTTTTGTTTTTTGTATTATTGGAATATCATAGATGGTTTATTTGACAGCACATGATTGATAGTAATTATGTATGTAGGTGATAGAATTTTGTGTAAGTCATTGTATACTCCACATGTGCCATCAAATATACTAATATATTTTGTAATTAGCTAATCTTTATGTATAAGAAGCTCAATATTTCCAATATGAAGAAATCAGAGTTTAAATTTGTAAGTATTGATTGAAAATACATTTATGTTTATGATACTAGTTCATTCTATGATAAAATTATTTGATACAAGGCCAGCATGTAGAGTGTGCCTCATAAGCAAAGAGATTTCAAATATTTAATGCGTTCTAAACTTATTGGCTAGTGCACAAATGTTGAGATTTGGTGCTAAGTATTCCGGTGATGATGATAATATATTAGTATTATGTCAGTTTTGTTAATTTTGATGGGGATTTGAGTTTGGTTGGGACAAAAATTTCTTTCTTTGACCAATGTTAAAGGTCGGTGTAGTCTCATATTTGGTAATGCAGATGTGGATAAGTTGAGCACGGTGCGCGGGGAGTTAGGGGCACTTTGGTGACATGAATTTGTGGCCACAACCACAACTAGCGAATAATGTGCAGAATGAAAAAAATTGATAAAAATTTTTCTGTGACATGTTGGTAAGTGCTGAAGAAATGTTGGTCATTGATGTTGAAGTTGTTGGTGAGTACTAAAAAATGCTGGTATATTTTCAGTTCTGATCATACTTAAAAGGGGTCAAATTTTCTTGTGAAATTGAGATTGAGGACTATACTAGAAGACTTAGAGGCACACTAAATTGATGATTCATGGTCGCAAGACCATCGAAGAAGTGGAAACGAAAAATAATAATAATAAAAAATTTTCTGGTCCATGTTGGTAAGTTGTGGAGCAATGTTGGTGATTCAGGTTGAAGTTGTTGGTGAGCACTAAAAAATATTGGTATATTTTCAATTCTGGTACTACTTAAAAAGGGTTGAATCTTCTTGAAAAATTAAGATTGAGTATATGCTAGAAGACTTAGAGACACATTATATTGATGATGAATTTGGGGTCGCAACACAATCCAACATGTATAATACCAAAAAAACTAATAAAATTTTTTTGATCCATGTTGGTAAGCGGGTGAGTAATGTTAGTGATTCATGTTAAACTTGTTGGTGAGTACCCCAAAATGCTGATATATTTTCAGTTCTAGTATTAGTTAAAAGGGGTTGAATCTTCTTAGGAAATTGAGATTGAGGAATATGCTAGAAGACTTAGAGGCACATTATATTAATGAATTTGTGGTCAGAACACCATCCAACATAGGCAAAATGAAAAAAACTGATAAAATTTTTTCTGATACTTGTTGGTAAGTCAATAAGAAATGTTGGTGAGTCATGTTATAATTGTTGGTGAGTAACAAAAAATGTTGATATGGCATCAGTTTTGGAAATATTGAAAAGGGGTTGCATTTTATTAGGAAACTGAGCTTCAGGGCTACGGTGGAGGATTTAGGGGCCTTTAGAATTAATGAATTCGTGTTCACAACACCATCCAAGATGTGCAAAATTAAAAAATTTGATCAAAATTTCCCTGATATATGTTGGTAAGTCAACAAGAACTGTTGGTGAATCATGTTATTATTGTTGGTGAGTAAACCAAACACGTTGGTATATTTTCAGTTTGGAAATATTGAAAATGGGTTGCATTATCTTAGGAAACTGAGCTTCATGGGCTATGGTAGAGGACTTAGGGGCTCTTAGGATTGATGAATTCATGGTCAAAACACTATCCAAGATGTGCAAAATGAAAAAAAAATGATCAAAATTTCTCTGATACATGTTGGTAAGTCAACAAGAAATATTGGTGAGTCATGTTAAAATTGTTGGTGAGTAAGAAACAATGTTGGTATATTTTCAGATTTGGAAATACTGAAAAGTGATTGCATTTTCTTGGGAAATTGAGCTTCTGGGCTATGTTAGAAGACTTAGGAGCCCTTAGGATTGATGAATTAGTAGTCACAACAGCATCCAACATATGAGAAGCAAAAAAAAAACTGATTTTGCTGCATATTGGTAAGTTGATAAGCAATGTTGGTGAGTCATGGTAAAATTGTTGGTGAGAAATTGAAAATGTTGATATGTTTTCAGTTTTGGAATTAATAAAAAGGGGTTGCATTGTCTTGAGATATTGAGCTTCAAGGCTATGGTAGAGGACTTAGTGGCCCTTGAGATTGATAAATTGGTAGTCACAACAAAATCCAAAAGATGAAAAAGGAAAAAAAAAACTAATTCTGATTCATGTTGGTAAGTCAATAAGCAATGTTGGTGAGTCATGCTAAAATTGTTGGTGAGAAATTGAAAATGTTGGTATATTTTCAGTTTTGAAAATACTAAAAAGGAGTTGCATTGTCTTGGGATACTGAGCTTCAGGGCTATGGAAGATGACTTAGAGGCCTTTGGGATTGATGAATTAGTTGTCACAACAGCATCCACCATATGAAAAACGAAAAAAACTAATTCTGATCCATGTTGGTAAGTCAATAAGCAATGTTGGTGAGTTATGTGAAAATAGTTGGTGACAAATTGAAAATGTTGGTATATTTTCAGTTTTGGAAATACTAAAAACGTGTTGCATTGTCTTGGGATACTGAGCTTCAGGGCTATAGTAGACTAATTTTTCATTTGTGCTCTAAGATCATAGTAATTCAAATTGTTTTTCTTATACATGTTAGTACTAGCTTTAGATATGCTAGTGATTCCAACACACATTATTGGCGATTTTAACAAAATGTTGGTATCTTATCACGTTTTATTTATATTAATGGTATAAAGTTTTTAAATTTAATTTGCTAACTATTTATATGAATTTGCTATATAGCTATAACTTAAATAATATTTGAATCTGCAACTCCTCACATGACAACTTTAGTAGCAAATATACAACATTTCTCTTTATAGACAAATCAAAATCTATGACATTTAGAGAGGTCTTGCACAGTTAACAAGAGTTTTCTTAATCAAACTCTATCAACAAGGCAATAGTGTTCTAAGCACAAAATAAGTTGAAATATTGATTACAATCATTGACTATTCCATGTGTAGAGACTTATACTACATAATTATCTGCACATCTATGAATGATATAATAAAATTACAGCAATAGTAAGAAGTTTGCACATTTTTATCCCTTACAAAATAATAATGATCACAGCAAACAAACAATGCCTCTTCAAAGAGAGCTAAAATTTACAGACCATATCCCTTTGTAAGTTTGTATTGGGTGCCATGGAAAATCTAAATTCAAAATTTGTAACACCCCATTGATGACATCAACAGATTCCATGATGTTTGAGCCAAGTTGCCAAGTTAAGGATATCATGTTAATGGGGATCAAAGCAACAATCAGTTCTCAAAATTCTAGTCATTGTCCATGCCAACAGCAGGTTACTCTGTCCTTGGGCCACCCGTTGGTTTTGCCATAGTGATCTGAAAACAGCAAAATACAAGCAGTCTTTAAATTTGTGCCTAGCGAATAATGTGACATGATACACACCTTAGAAACTTGTTCACACCAACAGCTTTATGCTTGGTTAAACTTTTTAACTTGATTTTGAGAAAGGCTTCATGCATGTAATCTACTACTAAAGTAACTACTAACGTAGAATTAGGAAAAAGGCTTCATGCATGTAATCTGTGTCTAAACATCTCCTTAATATATTAAAAAGAAAAAAAATTGTTTGTATTTTTAGTCTTAGATAATAAGCTTCACTTATAAATCCATTGGTTTCAATTTACCGATAATAATAATAATAATTGAAACTAGCCATCCTGCTATCAGGGAAAACTCAAATTGATACTGAACACACAGGTGAACAAAAATAAATATTCAACTCCAATATAATAGGAAGAGCATCCTCAAGGTATGAAGATAAAAATTGTCATGCGTATGCAACTTTCAAAAAATTAAGTCAATTCTTTGATACCTACAGAAGCAAACATTGGTTTGTCTTTCTCACTATATTGGTCATGCACAACTCTAAAAAGGAATTCCTAATGCATTGCTAGCATGATCTACTTCCTTTTACTCTTTTTCTTGGAGGCAGGGGAATTATCCTTTTGATCACATTGTTTACTGCACCTCTCAGATTAGGTTGGTGATGGTTTCGTTTCACATTATTGGCCCATACCCAAGAAAAATAGAAGGTTCATAGTACTCTATACAAGTAGTATTAAGAAGTTACATGCAAATCAATTGATAAATCCTCCACATTATCTTCTGAGAGCTTTTTCTCCTATTAGAAAATTCCAACAAAGTGATTAGCAAAATTATGAAATCTAACAATGTAAAAAAGGAGGAAGAATAGCAAACAAGGAACGAATCACTGAAAAGAATCAAGAAAGGTGAGCAACTCAAGAATTTAAACCTTCTCAAGTTTTTCATAAGCTTTCAATGCATCTCTTCTTACATTCCTCAAAGCCACCTGAACAAAAATACAATATGCCAGATCATTAAAAAGGAAACCATAAACAACTGCAATTTATAGAAAACATTGATAGAAGCATATGACAAATAACACTAAATGATTTACATAGCAAGTGATAGTACGGTACGACAACGAAACGATAAGCAGTCTTTGAATTAGTGCTTTTAATTATTACAAATCATTTACTGTTATCTCTCACCAGGTTACAGCTACAAGCTCCAGGAAAATAGGGAAAGAAAACAACATTTTCCATTAAGAATAATTGGCTTGAGATTATTTGCCCCTTAACCCTAAAAGAAGTTCCAAAGAAACCTTAAATTGGCAATAAACAAGAGCAAGTTCACAGTGTCTAGTTAAAGAACTTTGCAAATGTACCTTCTTTTCTTCATCCTATTTAGCCACTATCTTTGATAGTTCCTGGAAAGAAAAGCGATATAATACAGCTAAAATTATTCTGGTCACATCATGAAGTCCAAATATTCATTTTCACCTTCAAAAGATTCTCTAAAACTTATGTATAAGGAACCGTAGCACAAAAATGGCACCAATCTAGTATATAACATAAACTGAAACTAAAACCATTCTATTAGAATTATGACCAGGAATATTAAGTAAAATTTTCAGTTGAAAGCTCACTTTTCTCATGGGTCCTTGCTATGGAAGAGGCAATGTTATTCCATTTTGTTAATAATTAAATAAGAAGTGAGAACCAATTAGAAATATTACATTCAATCAATGTATAGTTGGAATGAGTCACATAGAAAGAATGAGAAATCACAAGGAATCAATAGGCAAGAATGAGCTTAGACACTACAGGATCAATGGAACCATAAACTACCTTCCTCCTTTCAGATGTCAACTGAGGGATAGTAAATCGTATCAATTCACCATCATTATTTGGAGTCAATTATGCTAAAGCTACACTCTTTGGCCTATTTGCTAGTTGACTGAATATCAAGAACATAATATTAGCCAAAAACTAATGGGACAATTAATTCATTCTATGAGAGGAGTAATAATTTACGAGTACCACTATATGGCTCAAACACTTTCAGTTCGACAAATGACGAAAACCATTTTACAAAGCACAAGGAATGACTGAGCATACAAGTGGGAGAAAGTGAAAAACAGTAACTACTATTCTAAATGACACATCATTTAACACTTGTTCATACGACTACTTTTAGAAAAACTGAGCAATTTCCATAATTTATTAACCAACTTCTTGTAGTAAATCTTAGGACAGAAGCTATGGCAAATTGATGAGATAACTTGATAGAGACCCACCTATAGTTAACGATGTTGGTTGTAAGGATGTTCATTGCAACAGAGTTAGCTGGCTGTAAAGGAAGGAAAAACAAAAGGGACACCAGTGGCAGTTAGTCTATAAGGAGGAAGGAAAATGGGAAAAAGGGGATTAAGACTTATAAAGGAGAGTTGAGGGTCTCCTAAACAACATCCTGGAAGCATATCTGTTCTCCATTCTAGGGTAACATTGATCCAAGAACTCGATTGAATAAACACCATTTTCTAGGTTCCTGTCCATTTTTTGCTATGGGTTGTTCGAGAGACCCTCAACTATCCTAATTCATTCTAATAACTCCTAACCCCCATTTCCTTCTTTTCCTTCCCTTTATAACAAGTTAACAACGAACATCCTTTAACAATAGGAGGGTCTCTATCATCACTCCATAGAAAATATTAAGCTTCTAATGAACTTCTAGAAAAAAATAATTACCAAGACAACCAATTATGCGATCTTTACTAATTCAACTAATCAAAAGAGAGTGCACAGCAGGGGAATGGCCACCCCTTGTCCCTCAATAATTGACCATTGGTTTTCAAGAAAGGATGGCATAACAACTATGTCAAATTCAAATCAAAAGGAAAAATAATGCACGACCATGTCTATCTAAAAGTCAAGTACATAAAGCTGAAGTAGGGATCTGTGAAATTTAAAATACATTGTATTAATCAAAGTATTTAAAGACTGGCTTATATGTTAGGTGGGGGACTTCAATTTCACTGTGTCATTTTCCCCTTCCCTTTTAACGGACCCAATTGAGGTCTCCATGGCCTAATGCAACACATATAATCTAGTACTATTATACCAAGCAATAGGATAAGAACGTATTCAAGTATCAATTCTAGAAGCCTGCTCTACTACACATACAGGAACAATTTTAAGAGAAAATCCAAGTCAGTAAAAGAGATTAGCATTTAATAGATACCAAAGAACTCAAAGTATGACATCATTCTTTTAACTTGTAGAGAGCTGTGAAACCTTAGCCATTGAAACACAAAAAGGGGAAAATATGACATACCCTTAACTTGTAGAGAACTATGACAGGAAGAGGAGGAGGCGTCGCTATGGAGGCTGGCTATGGATGCGGAAGATGTCACGCCCTTGTGGTGGCTACGTTGCTATCTCACCAATGTTGTTGTTGCTGATGAGGATGGTGGCGGACAAATACGATGAAAGATGAATGGTGGTGAGTGGCGGACAGAGCTCATGGGGTACGACGTCGGGGGGCTTTGCTGCGATGAAGAACAAGCTTCCATGCGTGAGGTTTATAGATGTGGAGAGGGTTTGTAGGGCTCTGATGGGAAGAAGGACCGGTGGTATGGCGGGGCTACCGGGAGCATGAAAGCAGAGCAGTTGAGTAAGGTTGGTAGAGTTTAGAGAGAGAGTTTGCCTTGTTTGAGGGAGGGAAGAAGGAGAGAGTGCCTCAGGGTTTGGAGGGGAACTGGTGGGGTTTTTAGGGGGGGAATGGGAGTGAGCACGGGGTTTAATTTTTATTTCACCTTCTCCACCGTGTGCCTCTTTGCTGTGTATCTACAATAATAGCACCTTGCACGATACCATATGCGTCCGCGTATGCGTCGTATTTGTGCGTCAAAGTATCATTTTTCTTTATTTTGTGATGAAGGGAGGTGTAAGAGTACGATGTAAATACGAAGTCGAACTTGTATTATTCCTCTAAACAAAAAGATAAAGCCTTCCTTCGTGGCTCCTACCCCCTACATCATCGTTTCGATTGACTGCCCCCCCCGCCAGCGCACATCGTCTCCACTCACCGTTGCCGTCGCGGGTCGTCTTTCATCGTCCATCATCTTGCCGCTTCCTTCCTTCTCCATGGCCGCCGCTCCATCAGGTTTGGTCAATGGTGGATACGATGTAAATACGAAGTCGAACTTGTATTATTCCTCTAAACAAAAAGATAAAGCCTTCCTTTACGGCTCCTACCCCCTACATCATCGTTTCGATTGATCGCCTTCGCCAACAAGACATCGTCTCTACTCACCGTTGCCGTCGCGGGTCGTCTTTCATCGTCCATCATCTTGCCACTTCCTTCCTTCTCCATGGCCGCCGCTCCATCAGGTTTGGTCAATGGTGGATGCTCACTACTCCTCTCTCTCACCCTCTTTGTGTTTGTGATGTTTTTTTGGACTGGGTTTCATTAATTTCCTCTTCTTGCCTTTATGATCTGTGGTGAATCTAAGCCTTTTCTTACTGGGGACCAAATCTGCCCCGAATCCATCCTCGTCTTCCATTCCATGATCCCGTCGAGCTACGGCGGCCTGCTGTCAGCCTACGTATTGGCTACAATCTAATTTTATTATTGAGAGAACTAAACACATTGAGATAGATTTTGGCTTTATTAGAGAGAAGCTTGTATTAGGGAATCTCCACTACCTTTGCATATTCAAATGATTAGTTCACAAATGTTTCTATCAAATCATTAGAGGTCCTCAAATTAGTTATTTCTATAACAAGCCTGGGGCATATGATGCATATGCTCCAGCTTGAGGAGGAGTTTTTTGAGTATTTGTTAGTGAACATAGGGAATAATAGATTAACCTTGGAACATGAAGTTATTAAGTCTTCTTCTTGTACATAGTCACTGTATTTAACTTGTCCTGTGTATTTAACCTTGGAACATGAAGTTATTAACAGGAGTATTCAGTTCGAATATTGTGTCGTTATTATACTATTGTTTGCTTCATTTCTCTCTTGCCACCTATTCACCTCAACCTTATATTTTCATAACTAACATGTGAAGTTACATGGAGTAATTGAAGTCTTGCCTAATCAGACCTGTACACTTTGAAGAGGTTGTTGTCTGTACACTTTCTATTCATCAGTGGGTAATCAGGTGTGATAAATGGGTGCATTAGTAAGGTTTTTGGGAACCAATACTAAAGGGGTAGTTTTGTAACAATTGGTTAGAGAGATGTAGTAAATGAAGCTTGCCTAGAGGCAGGATCAGAGCTGTACATATGTAGAGATTGATTTTGGGGATGATTATTCCAATTCCTGCTGCATATCTATGTATGAAATCAAACAAGTAATAAGAAATAATAGCTTCTCTTCATATTGCAAATTCTGAAGTCCTTTAAAACTAATGCTTTCAATCACTCTTACTGAAACCCACAGTCTGGATATTATTCATGGTTTTCATGGTTCTACATTGGCCTTGAAGTCAATTTATTTTAGTGCTGTGTGCCAATAAGGAACCTGTGTTAAACAAATGATTTTTCAAATATTAAGTACTATCTGTTACTATGTCTTGTTGTCTATATCAGTGACCAAAATTGACCTTTTGATAATGACTATTGTGGATTGACAAGGATGAGATATCTCTTCCCAACAAATTTAATTTGCTTCTTTTTTGCAATGTTTCTAGTTATTAAATTGTTTTATTTATTATGAGTTTGTCTGTACTGTGTGTTATGTATATGAAAGTATAAATTGGTTGATAATATCTAAGTAAAATTGCATGCTAGCCATTCTTGATTTCTTGTCATAATACGTGAATTGGCCATTGGCAACACTGATGTTTGTAATTTCATTTATATCCTGTTGACACTCAAGTGAACCGTGAACTCAATTGGCCAGAGCTCAACAAGAAGCAGAAAATTATTGAAATACCTGGCTTGAGCTCCCCTATCCTCCCCAAAGTGTCTATCTGGTGCAATGGTTTATATAACTGAATGGGATAAGCTTGTGCAGTGATCCATTCATTTATTCCGTGCAGATCCTGAATCTGTAATTTCGGCCTCCATTTGTTTTTGTTTTGTAATGTAGCAGAACAAGCTTCCAATGAAGTACAAGAATATGTGTGTGAATCTCACGTAGATGTGGACTTTTGTTTTGTTTGTGCTAATGATAAAGCCTATAAAGCTATAACTTGCAAACCATTGCTTTCTTCATGTTTATTTGTGTGTGAAACAGGATTATATTTATATACACCCTCCGTTTCACTCCATTTGTGCAGTTTTTTTAGATTTCTTTTTTGTTTCACAACATTTGTCTATTTGTCATACCAAAGAAGCATTAGGTTTATTTACGAATACTACCCTTAGTGTAATTAATTGTATTTACTTATTTTTGTTTATGAAGAGCATTTTAATCAGGGAAGTCTTGTCAACTTACACAACTTTATACTATTACCAAGATCCATTTATTGTATTCTTAGTAAATGTGTTCTATGTTTTTTGACTGATAGAATAAAACAATAGAAGTAATTTTGTTTTATTATTTTCCGATTTAGCCATATTATCTTGTTGTTTTACAAACCTCTTATACTAAAAATAGAATTTTTTGTATTATATTTGGAGCAGACACGGTATGTCATGAAGTACAGGCACTGTGATGGCAAGTTGGTACTCAAGGTCACTGATAACAGAGAGGAATTGGTTCAGCATTTATTTTTTGAAAAAAATAATAATATTTTTTATACTATATTTTATGTGCCATTCTCACATTATAGACTTGATTTTGGAACTTAGTGCAAGTTTTTGGCTCCAAATATGGATAGATAGGATATTATCTTTTGTTTATTGGTTGAAGATTGTTCTCCTGAAGATTATTGTGGTTTCTATGTGTTCAAATCTAGTGAGGCTATTTCAAAATTTTAATTCTTTGTACTATGTTATTTATTTGATATTTTGATGGTGGACCATTTGGAGATATTTATGTTATCTGTAGCATATATGGATGATGATGTCGTCTAAAATTAAGGTTTGTAATTTAGAACTTTCAGTTGTTTTAGTTAATTTTTAAGAACTTTACTTGTTAGGATTTATATCTTAGGGAGGAATTACTCTTACGATAAGGCTCTAATTGCCTTGTTATCATGAAGCAATACAATTTTTTTGTTAATTGATTTTATTAAGTTAGTTTTATTATTTTTTTGGTGGAGTGCTGCATCATGAACACAACTTGATTGCTTTCCCACTTAATTTGCTATTTGTTGAGTACCGTCCATTATTTTTTATATTCTTTACTCATTTCTATTTAGTGGGATAGATATATTACCAATAATTTCACAATAATTACTAATTATTAGGTAATGATTGCCATATGTTTGTGGGTTTAGTTATCAAAAAATAATTGTAGTTATCATTTTTCTTTTTAACATAAATATGATATATGATAGAGTTTTTGTGCTATTGCATGATCCATGTAGCAACCCTACTTAGTGGGACAAGATTTAGTTGTTGTTGTATAATTTTTCTTTTTAAGTTAGTGTTAGAGCTTCCAATATTACAACCTCTGTATCTTCCACAACCTTTGTAACATTTACTGCAACTAGGGATTGCAATAATTATTTGCCATAAATAATAATATAATTTCCTATTAATTTTAGTTACTATGCACATAGGTGGTCTAGATTCATTGTCATTAACTACAAGAGCTAGTTTGAACACTTAATAAATACTACTTTTATTTCCCACACTCCCATTGTATAATATTCCTGTTTCGAGGTTCCAAACATTCCTTGAAGGTAGGTACTAGTTCTTGTTTTAACTTTTCAGAGGATCATTGGTTAGGCAACTCCTGTTTTAATCTAGCTTTTTCTTATCTTTTTCGCCTATCTTCTTTACACAAGTTCCCTTTCTAGAACTTTTATTGGATTGAGGACTCTACTTCTTTTTGGGACTTCAACTTCTTTAGATATCTAAATGCTAGAGTCCTCCAAATTAATTATTCTTTTGGGTCTCCCTACTTCTGTTCATGCGTCTTCTTAATTGAGATTAAATTTGCATTTTTCTCTTTTGATCCATCTAGATTGTTTAATTGCGAATCATACTTTTAGTTCTTGACTTATTCCTTGAATATGGCCTCCTTTCACCTTGATAAACATATTTGGAAGTCCAACACTCACTGTAAAGTTAAATCCTTTATTTGCACAACTGTATGTAACATAATTAATACCATTGGCATGTTGCAAGTTTGAAGGCCACATTATCGGTTATGAATTCATAATCAATTCCACATTTGTTTTTGAATTATTGTGTGTTTGCCTTTGACTTTTATGGAATTCTTTGGTATCTTTGGTGACTTGTTTGAAATCCTTTTCATGAGTTAGCTAGTTTTGGGAGCAGAAAGGAAGCCAAAACACAAAAAGGTTTTGTAAGATGATAAGAACCTTAAGAGAACCACACCACAAAAGCTAGCTATTTTAATTAGAAAGCCCAATGTTGCATAAACCCCCCCATCAGAATCCCACACTTCTGATGTAGGACTCCAAGTCCCATATGTTGGAGTTGGATCATAACGTCCCACCATGCTCCACAGCCCTGGTGCCCACACGGACTGGTTGTGCACCACTAGTCCTAGGCGAACACTATGTCGACGTCACTATCCTTGCTGCTCGATTGGGGCTGAGAGAGATGGTGGAAGGCTCCAATACCAATTGAAAAGAACCTTGGGAGAACCACACCACAAAAGCTAGCCATTGTAATTGGAAAGCCCAAGGCCTCATAAACTCCCCAATGAAATCCCATACTTTCAATGCGGGACTCCAAGTCCCATACCTTGGAGTTGGATCCAAACATAAGATTAGGCATTTAACTTTTGTTGTAAACTACATAATCTTCTTGGAGCAATTTCCTTCCTAGATATATTGAGAAATTGGAAAGCTCTATTTTGTTGATAGTTTTTCTCCTCTTTGTACCTATTTGTCCTCCTCTCTTTTGTTCTTATATACTTCTCTTCATCTCAACAAATTTCCTCTTTTATCTTTTTTTAAAAAAAAGTATTGTGGTTGGGAACTGAATTTAATTTCAAAGTATTGTCTGTGTACTGAACTTTTATACTTGATCCAATATAATAATGTGTTGTCACAACACTTCACGAGTTTGAAACCTCATTTGGTTGTTTAGTTATTAAATGAAGTGAACATAAAATTGAATGACAATGTAAAATACTTTTATAGACTGCATCTAAATAAAACTCAAATTTTTGTGATTATTCTAAAGTTTATCATCCTTTTGTCAATTAAATTATGTGGCTTTAGATATCACTTTGTAACAATGGACTAGATAGGCCCCATAGTTGTATATTTAGAATGATGCTGCTATATGTAGGAGTCTCCATGATCTTGAAATTATATAGCACTTTTCCTTGCATGTTTTTACATCTTTATAGCCAATTTTTATTTTTATTTTTTTAATTTTCTTTTTTTTTGCATCAAACAAGGATGGTGAGTGTTAGGGACCCTAGGTTCAATAGGGCCTATGTTAGAAGACAGAAGGAGGGCACGAGTGGGCAAATTATAGGCCCGCAAGCGGCTAGGACAACATGAGGAGTAGGAGAGTTGTTAAAAAATAGTTAAGAGTGGCGGGAGGAGGGTAGCTTGGAGGGAAAATTAGTTAGGTCAGTAGCAAATGTATAAATAAGAAGGGAATAAGCATTGTACAAGTTGTTGATTCATTTCGTATTTTGTTCATTGTCTAGAATTGGGGATATTTCTCCTCTAGGGTTCTTGCAACAAACCTTGAGATCCTTGGTGATTTACCAGGATTTGTGATCAATAAAGCTATGATTTCTGCTATATCAGAACTGGTACTATCACTGGTATCAAATTCCTTGTCCATTCTGGAATCCTTCCTTTAATGGCGGCAAACAACAAGAAGTTGGAAGCTGTTGATGCCATCCTCAACTATATATTCCCATACCTATACATTCTTAGGATCCTTCTTATTCAGGTGTGTAATCGGTTCATTCATGTACCCCTTCGCTTAGAGGGCCTTGCGAGGTGTCGCTCCTTGTTCGTGTATTTTTTGCACCGGCGATCACTTCCCACCCTTTTCGCTGGGCATTACATGTGCTGTGGGACTCTTAGAGATCCGGGATTATACAACCTTGGTAGATAAGTGTCATCGGGCAGAGGACTCCAAAAAGAAGTTAACAATCACACAATTTACCGAAGAAACTTTTAATATGAGGCTAGCCCTTGAAAACCAAGACTATGAGGATGACCCGCCCTTAAAGAAGCAGTTTCAACCAAGTTCACATAAGGATAAATAACGGTCAACCACGAGCCAAGATTGTCCAAAATGTGGGAAGAACCATGGGGGTAGACTTGCTTGGTTGGGTAGAATGTATGCTATTGCTGTGGAAAGCTAGGACATATAATGAGGGAGTGTCCAAATAGGAATTCAAAGCCAACTACAAAGCCCCAATAACAGAGCAGAGTTTTTATCATAAGTGCTGAAGGGACATCACCACCCAAGAATTCGACCTAAGTTAGGAACGTTTAGGATTTGACTTGAATTGTGTAGGAATTGTTTATTTGATATATGAAAATTATCTTTTGAAAATCGATTTCAAATGAATTTTGAGGGCAAAATTCTTTCTAAGGTGGGTGGTAATATAACACCCTAAGAATTATTTAAAAACTAATTTGAGCTTTACTAGGCATAATTTGAAAAGTCTGATAGATATAGAAATGATCAAACGATCCAACAGATATATATATAAAAAAAAAACATGAATAGTATCCTAGTGGGCTCGAGGGGCCCGCCAGGATAGCTGAAACCCTAGATTCAGGACCCGGAGATGCCCGAAATTGAGAAATCATAGGATTGAGATTAGAAATGGTTAGAAATAAGGATTTTATAGTTGAAATTATTTTTTGAGCAATGTTTGATTATCCGGGTACACTGTTTTATCCATTCGGTAAAATTTCAGTGTACAATTTCTAACAGCGAAGTATAGTTTAGTTTTTATCAAAGGAGAATTTATGTCTACTCTGACTTAATGAAAGGCTAAGATTTAATCTTGTAAAGCGAGATTAAATCCTAACCATTCATTTTTCCTTTCTTAGTGAAAGATTTACTTAATTATATAATATAATATTCAATGCGTTTATGTATAAGATTAACACAAACTAAAGGCTTCTTCAAGAAGCCAACCATTCGACTATTATCACAGGGAAGGCAGCAGCAACTTCATCTTCTTTCTCAAGAGTTCAAACTTCATTTCAAATGCCAAAATCATTAGCTTAGAGTTGTCAAAACCACAAACTCTCTTCACTAAACTTGTTCTACACATCAAACCTACAAAACTAACTAATTGAAATCTCAAATCTTCACCTTGATACCTCACTTTTTCACTGCCTACAGAAGGTTTGGGGATGAAATCGGTAGCCTTGAAGTGAAGAGAAATCACTTAGAGTATCCTTTGGAGTATAGAGTTCTAAAGCTTTCCAAGTAGGGATTTTAAACCTTTTTTATTTTAAATCTGTTTTTATGATTTTCTCACTGATTTGGTTGAATTGGTTGTTAATATATTGATATTGATGTATTAAGTTTGGTGGAGTGGTTTAATGCTGTGAAAAAATTATTGTTGGCAAAAGAGATTTTAGCTTGTGCTGTTGGATTTTCAGTTTGGCTGTAGATAGGAAAATTTCGTGAATTTTAGACATTTGTGGTCACGGTTAGGAGCTGGAAAAAATTATATGTTGAAGTTGACATCTTAAACTAAGTACATGAATTTCCTTGAAGTCCCGTTATCTTGAACTATTCAAGAAGCATCTATTCCCCGAGGGTGCAAGCTCCGAGGTCTGAGACCAAAATAGAGGTTATGGAGTGGTTTAGGGTACAAGATCTGAGGTCCGTGACAAAAAATCTGAGGTCCTGGACCAAAATCTTATGGGATGGTTAACTCCGACATGAAACAAGAATGTCTTAAATTAATCATAAAATGACATTTAGTCCAAGTATATGGTGTATGAATGCATGCTAGTTGTTTTAAAAAGTTGCTTATAAGGCATAAATGAGACTCTAATGTAGTTGAATGCTTATATGTATTTTATCACATGCATTCGAAAAAAGAAAAGTGAATGATACATAGACCCAAGTTCAATAGCAATAAGTAAAAAAAGATAAGATCCTTTCGATTTGCTGCTTGAGTTAAAAATCTATCAAGGTGCTGGAAATGAACTAGAATCTTGATTTGGAAATAAAATTAATTATGACTCAAGTATGATGAGTATCAATGCATGCTATATTATTTAAAGGTTCATTTATGAGGAATATATGAGCATTTCATTGTGAATAAACATTTATATGTGACTTGGGCATGCATTGAGAAAACTGAAAGATGAGGATTGAAATTATATTGTGAATGGATGCTTTTATGAGCTTGATGGTGATTTATATGTTAAGTAGATAAAAGGTCCCCTTTAATGTGTAAAGAGCACGGGCAAGTCCCCTTTAATGGGTAAAGGGCACTGAATGATAAGAAAGATATGAGATCCCCTTCGATATATCAGGGGCACGTAATAATAAAATCCCCTTTGACTTATCAAAGGCAATTAAAGAAAGATGGAATTCCCTTCAAATTGTAAAGGGCAAGTAAAGAAAGATTGAAATCCCCTTTGATCCATCAAGGGCATGTGAATTTAAAAAGGATATCAAAGTAGAGGAAAAATCACTGCAATTGTCATATGCATATGCATATCTTATTAAATTACTTACCCAGAAGGAATTTCTATGATGTTGAGTATTATGACAAATGAATACCAAGTGATTGAATGTTTATTATGACATAAAGTATGATTTTGAACATTAAAATGAACCTTGATATATATAGCATGCTCACGATTTTACTAATAAACCGAAGTGGCTGGGATGATAACGATAACATGAGTTTCATGATATGTTTTGGGGATGCCCTACTGAGAATTTTAGAATTCTCACCCCTACATGTTTGTGTTTCAATGTCGTCTCCTGGTTGAATTAGAGGACTATGAGGCTGCTCCGCAAAATAACTTAGAATTGCAATAGTGTAGTAGCTAAAACTTTTAGTATGTTGTATTTAGTGGACTGGATATGTACGTAGATATAAAAAAAACGGATATGTATTAAAGCTCATAGTAGAGCTTTTGTTTGTACTTGATTTTGTGTTTAATAAATGTTTTGTTACCTTGTTATATATTTTAATAGAACCACGATTTAGTTACTACTCGATTCGATCGAAGTTATTATAAATAATTAAGAGAAGTTCACTAATTTACAAGTAACAACTCCTAAGTACGATGTCATGACTTAAGGATGCGGTTGTACTTGGGAGGATGTTACATTATGGTATAAGAGCAGTTCATCCTAGTAGGACCTTGAGGAATGGAGTGGCTATGCTTCCTTAGTAAATGTCATGCATTATAATTTTAAGTATATGTATGATTGCTAGTTGGGAAGGTTGTGGGTTACTACCACACTTAGCTTGGTATTGAGCCTGATCAACTCAATATTTTATTTGGTGTGATAGAAATCAATGATTTCAAATTGGCGTACTAGGCATGGAGCTGGAAATGAAGCTAATATGATGAATACTTTTCGTGAAATGGTTGCGGAAATGAGAGAATAAGCTGTGGTTGCTAACCGAATGATGGAAATGCTGAACCACAACAAGGAGTAGAACCTGGCTGGTAACCTTGGAGGGAACGAGGTAGATGTGGAATATAAAAAATTTCCTGAGTTTAGGAAGGCAAATTCCCCGCCATTTCGAGGAGCCTCCAATCCAAATAAAGCAGAAGAATGTATCAAAGCTATGGAGAAGATTTTCTCAGTTCTTCATTGCACTGAGATCCAGAAAGTGGCTTTTGCTACTTATAGGCTGGAGATGGATGTAGAATTTTGGTGGATTGACAATAAATTTTGCCCTCAAATTGCATTTGAAATCGATTTTCAAAAGATAATTGTCATATATCAAACAAACAATTCACATACAATTCAAGTCAAATCCTAAACGTTCCTACCTTAGGTCGAATTCTTGGGTGGTGACGTCCATTCAACACTTATGGTGAAGACTCTACTCTGTTGTTGGGGCTTTGTAGTTAGCTTTGAATTCCTATTTGGACACTCTGTCATTAAATGTCCTGGCTTTTCACAGCAATAGCATACGTTCTGCCCAGCCAAGCACTACAACTGGCATGACGCACAGAAAGTATTAGAGGAAGACAGCCAAGCACTGCAATTGGCACTGAAATCCATGAATGGTCAACGCAGCCAGAGGTGAATTTGAGCTTGGGGCATGGTAAAACATAGTAGAGTTTGTATGTTGATTGATCCAGGAGCGTCACAAATTTATTTGCCCAAACTTGTCAACAATGCTGAGTTTCCTATTAGTTCAGAATCTAGATTCATAGTGACTGTGGTTGGAGGTGACCACAAACTAGGGGCAGGAAAATGTCAGGGGTGCAGGTCCAATTTCCCAACCTTGCCGTAACACAAAATTTTTACATATTTGCCCTAAATGATTCAGAACTGGTTTTAGGACTTGCGTGGCTTGACACAATGGGGGAAACTATCACTAACTTTGGGAAATCTCGGTTAACCATTATGGTGAACAATGAGTGGGTGATCTTACAAGGTGAACATTGTTACCATGGAATGGCTCTAAGGACAACATAAAAGGAGTTAGAAGAGCAACGCCAGGATACATGGTCCAGTTGTGGCCTGTTTTTCACCAGATGCAAGCAGCAAATCCACTGCCAAAATTAGTACAGCAGGTACTGGATTCATTTGCCACCACTTTGAAATTCTACCAGGGTTACCACCCCATAGATCACATGAACATGCAATAACACTGAAAGAGGGATCTAAGATTCCCAATTTACGGTCGTATCGCTACCTCCACTATCAAAAAAATGAAATTGAGAAACTAGCACAGGAAATGTGTTAGAAACCAATAGAATTGGGCCAAGCACAGTGGGCCTTAATTGTAATTATTGTTTGTGTGCTTTGTGCGTGAAGTGAGTGTGCAATGAGAGGATTGTAACAAAATACTTATGGGGTAAAGGTTGTAACAGCATATGCACATGCTGATATGAATAATATATAAGGAAAAAGAATAGGGAAAGTGAGAAGGCAAAAATTTTATTAGGATTTTGGATTGGGAGCTGTAAGCTGCTATAGTGCTCATGGCCTCTCTCTCTTGTTTGTTCTATTCTATCTTCTTCTTTATTCAGTTCAATATACAGCTTATTACCTGTGCCTTGTGTTGTTCTGTGTGTGAGTGCTTCTATTAATTGGTATCAGTCCTCTCAATCTCTGGGAGTGGGTGTGCTCATTTCGTGGAAGCTGTGCAATGGAAGACCAAGTTGTTAAGCTGGGAAGGAGAATCGAGAGGGTAGTGCAATTGCTTGAGAGGAAGGACGATCACCGACAAAGGTCACATGGTCCATCACCGCCACCACATCGGCGGCCGTTCCGGGTTGGCTCGGATGATTGCTGATTTGGGGGTTCTAGAAGGGAACAAGGTAGATACCACTCACCTTCATCCCCTTGCCGTGAGCACCGTGATTCCCAATCCCGAGACCGGGATGATCGGAGCTCCCCTCAATCCCTTGATGGTCATCGCCATTGGGAACGACAACCATGGCCGAATTGATCTCGATACCACTACAAGGACAGTCCTCCTCCTTTAAACCGCGAGTCGTGCCACTTTCCCTGTTCGCGTGACGGTTCTTCGCGTCACTAGAATGTAAGCCCGTGGGGAAGTTGACCTCCTAATTTTCACAGGGATAGACAAAAGCACAACGATGATCACAGAGGTGGCCAACGCTATAAGGGGCACAATGAGTGGCGTCACGATGGGCGCGAGGAAGAATGAAAGCATGGTAGAAGGACAGAGTAGGGAGGACGACGACGAGAGTCTTATACTTACAATCGGGATATGCATGCCAGCTACTATATGAATCTCGCACGGGCTCGACCACCTCCAGAAAAGTCTGGTGTGAATATCGGCGAGCCACTACCAGTGGAGATTGAAGCTGAAATGCTAAAGGAAAAGCGCAACCTCGAGGTTTGCGTGAAATGGGAGAAGCATAAAGGAGTGGAGCTTACGATGGTAGAAGAACTCTAATCGCCTAGAAGCCTGACTAACGAGCCACATTCAGAGGAGAACAAAGCGAAGATGGAGGAGTTGAGTGATATTTTGGTTAGTGTGGAAGGCGCTCTAACCCCACCACCACATCCACCTGACCCGAACCCGCATATAGTGGCCGATGAGCCACCTCTAAAAGCTAACGGAGCTAAAACGGGGAAGATGGAAGCAGAGGCACCATCTTTTTTCCTTGGAAGCTTCGTGAATTTGCTGGGAATGAAGATGAAGGCAGCATCTAGGGAAACCAAACTTTTGGGTCAGGCCCAAATTCAAAAGGAGAAACGGATCTCTAAGAGAATGTTAAGGGGAAGCTATTAGGCCAAGCCCAATATGTTGACAAAAAAGTGAATCTAATGGTTGTAGAAGGTACTGCACAACAAGAACGGGGTCAAGCTTTTGTTTTAAATGGCTAAGCCCAAATTAGAAGAGACAAGAGATGGATTAATGAAAGGGGGACTGGGTTTGTTAGTTTCATGGACCAAGCTCAATTACGTGTAAATGGCCAAGAGGTATTAGAAACTCATCATCAGGAAAGTGTTAGTCTAAAGGCTATGCCATGTCCTCCACGAAAAAACCCACATGCTGGAAGCATATTTAGAATGGAAACAGTGACGAAGGGGTTCACGGCCATAACCCCTGACCTTTGTTTTCCACACCGCACAACCGAGCATTACGTCCACCTGCCTTTGAGAGCGCATTTTCCTTGGCGATGCTCACCTCAAAATACATTGCAATTCCTCCCACTTGTGTTTGCATTCTTTTCACACGTTTCATGAGGCTGAACTTGCATTTTCCAACCAAGGAGTCTATTTTTCATATGGTAAGGGGATATTTCCTTTATTAAGTTTCAAACTAAAGACACGTGAAAGAAGAGTGGAAATTTTGGTTGCAACTACTGCTTTTACTTGGGAGAAACCCAACTAGCTCTCACTTGAAAATGCGGATCCGAAAATCGAAGTTGCAACACGGATAAAAGAATTAAAGGGATTTCGGTTTCAGCAGTCAACACCTGGAGGCACCTCGCAATGGGTATTAGATGGATACTTTTCATCTGATTCCTTGGGGTCACGTGGTGACTGGGGAAGAAGAAAGCACTGGAATATAGTGTTGCCAATTGGAAGTTTCCATCCACGAGCTCACTGGAAATCTACAAATACTATAGCTAATGAAGAGAATTTTCATGACGGGACTGATGATGTTGAGGTGGGAGTTATGGGATTTATAGGGCATGTGCAGTTCCTTCATGCACACATCATGGATTTTTCTTGGCGGTATTCCCCTGGAAGTGTTGGTGATGAGGAAAGCAAGGTTTGGGTTAAAATGATTTAGTGCAAGGAAGGCTTTAGCACATGTTGCTGCCAAAGTAGGATATACTACAGCTTTGAGTCATAAAATCAATTTTAGGGAGTCAACTCAAGTGTCAATAGTTCTAATTCTAGAAATTACTGACTGTGAAACAAGTATAATTGTCGCTACAGACATTTCTCCAACTTTATTGACATTATTGGGTTAGTACATTGCTGGGTCTGCTGGAGCATATCCCGAAGAATGGCTGCCAAAGGATGGAATTCACTTTGATTTTATTCTAAGGCTCACTATAGCTATAGTGGTAATTGCATGTCGTTGTGCAATTGGATTAGCAACACCACCTGCTATCACGATGGCAAGGGTTAGGGCTAGCAATGGAGTGTTAGTTAAAGTGGGAGATTCCTTGGAGAGGGCTCCAAGGGTGGCATTTGTGATATTTGGAAAAACGTGTATTCTAACTCAGGGAAAGGTCACTATTGTAACATCCTAAATTTTTTTTCAGAAAATAATTGAGGCTTTAGTAGTAAGAATATCAAAATTTTGGTGTACACAAAAATGATGAGAACAATGTAACGAACGTATAAAAAATTTAAAAAAAAAAAAAAACGTGAACAGTGTTTTGCAGGCCCCGTAGACCCACAACAAATTAAACCTTAGATTCAAGACCTGAAGGTGCCCAAAATTTGGAAATTATAGGATTAAGGTTAGAAATAGGTAGGAATAAAAATTTATGCTTAGAGTTAATTTTCGGGTAATAGTTGATTACTCGAGTACACTATTTTACCCGTTTGATGAAATTTCGGTGTGCGATTTTTAACACCGAAAACCAGTTAATATCTACTGATAATGAAGTTTATCCCTTTGAATACCAATGGATGGCTAGGATTTTATCTTGGAATGAAAGATCAAATCCTAGCCATTGATATAAAATTCTTTTAATGGAAAAATGATACTTTATAAGCCAACTAATGAGATTTCACCTTAAAAGATAATTATAAACTATCTAACCCCATAATTGTCATCATCTTCCTCGGCTAACAAAGGAGGCAGCAGAGAAACTCCATTTCCTTCCTCTCAAAACTTGATTTCAAGCTCAAAAATCCTAGACCAAACCTTACCAAAATCAAGAACCTCCTTAAGTAAACTTATTCTACACTTCAAACTCTACAAATCTAACCGATTAGATTCTCCAAAAACCTCACCTTATCACATCACTCATCTCTGGTTAGAGGAGTATTTTACTGTGTTTTAAGAGATTTGGGGTAGAGTATATCTATCTTGGAGTATACAAGAGACAAAGAGGCATTAGCTTCCAAGGGTAGGGTTTTCTTTGGCCTTTTTCTTTCCAAATTATTCTGTACATTTTTTTTGGGTTTTATTCCGAAATTTATGGTTATATTTGATGATAATATGTTGATATTGATGTGTTAATTTTGGTGGAGTGTTTGGATGAGGTTAAATAATGATTTTTGTCAAAATAAGTTTTGGCTAGGCTGCTGAATTTTCGGATTTCAGCAGGACAGGATTTGTTCATGAATTTTCTGGTTCAATTCTACTCATTTTTATGAGCTATAAAAATTATATGTTGACGCTAACATCATAAGGAAACTCTGATAATTTTCTTAGTGCATAATAAAGAGTTTTACTACCTGAGAAAAATCAAGAACCAAGAGTATATCTATGCTGGCTGAAATCTTGGTACTGGAGCTGTGAATTTGTATAAATTTTTATTCATAGCAAATGATGGAGTTATCCTTTGAAATTTTTACAGAGTTTTGTAGACATCTTTAAGTATAACTGTGATTTTTATTTTGAGTTGTTTCTATCATTTGCTAAAGTTAACAATTGTATGAATCCTATTCTGAGCTACGAAAAAGTGGCCTCTGACCACTAAAATTGTAGAATTTATTTGACATGGTTCTAGTATTCTGTTTGCTATGAACTTTTTACAGGGACTTTTAGACACATTGAGGTGTCATAGAGAATTTTTATGGCCAGTGAATTGCCCATTGGATATGTGAATTAAATGTTGTCACCATAATGGTAAATCTGTCAAGAAGCTGGAATGGTGAAGATGTATTAAGTTAATGATAGAAATCTATTTAATCCAAGTATATATCATATGAATGTATGTTAATTGTTTGAAAGACTTGTTTATAAAGTATGAATGAGACTCCAATGATACTGAATGCCTATATCTGGGATATAAACCTGACTTTGAAATAGAAAGGTCCATGACATGGTTATATGACAAAAGAGAATATGTGAAATTTAATGGTGCATGTTTTAACATACGGGGAAAATAGAAACAAGGCTTATGTGTGATAGAGAGGGAAGGCAAAAATAAGAACTTCCCAAGAAATTTTATGAGTCGGTAGACTTATCGACTAGGAAATAGAACTGTGTGATTGAAATGGAAAAAATGAAGTCGATGATCACGAATAGGAATGAGCTCATGTCCTAGCAGTCTATGGTCCTCTGAGGAGTTATCCACTACATATGTTACCTGATGTGAATCTAAGCCTTCCCTATGTTAATAAAAAGAACTACTATACTAAGTTGAATTCCATATGATATAAGAGAAACACTTATGATTACTACCATTTTGCATATAATTTTCTTTGACTCATGTATGCTAATATTGATATATATGATCTAACATGATGTTTTTCTTTATTATTATAAATGCATTTACTGTTTATATTATGTCTGTATGTAAGGGGTTACCCTACTGAGAATTTTATAATATTCTCACCCCTATTTGTGTATATGTTGTATTGTGCTCAGACTCTGCAGATGCCCCTGGCTGAGGAGATGCCATCATACCGATGGCCAATGGTTTCAGAGGAGGACATGAGACTTACGGGGGCTTTTGACTTGTATGTAGTGTAGTATAGTGCCAGGAACTTACCAGCTTGTAGACTAATTGGTGTTACATGTCTTAGGTCCATTTCTGTGTGTTTAGTATTTTGTTGGACCTTGATATTTGAGCAAGCTTGGTAGATCTTTTGATAGTAGTTCCTGTGTTGTATTATAAGCGAAGTGACTTAACTTCAAGTATGGTATGTATTAAAGAAAGCGGTACGTAAAGTAATAATATATGTACATTTTATAGTAGTTTTCTTTATAACTCTAGAGTTTGATTTATCTTATTTCATTTCATTTGACAAGTGGATATTATAGAAAGGAAGTGATACTCTTCTAATTACAATGTTAATGCTCGAGTAATACATGGTAGTTAGGAGGGTGTTACAACTATCACCATTGTCAACGTTCTCATTCGATGGATGAATTACTACTCTTTGCTGATTCTGCAAAATTATAGCACCATGACTGGTTATAAGGGCAAGGGTCTTGAGCCATCATGTTTCAAACTATGGGACCCAGGCAACCATTGCTACTTTGAAATCCTATGTCTATCATTTTTCAAGATTTGGGACCCAGGAGGCAGCCTTTACTTTCCAAAGCATCACCTTGAGGACAAGGTGATTCTTTAAAGGGGGAGTATTGTTAGAAACCAATAGAATTGGGCCAAGCACAGTGGGCCTTAATTGTAATTATTGTTAGTGTGCTTTGTGCGTGAAGTGTGAGTGTGCTGTGAGAGGATTGTAACAAAATACTTGTAGGGTAAAGGTTGTAACAACATATGCACATGCTGATATGAATAATATACAAGGGAAAAGAATAGGGAAAGTGAGGAGGCAAAATTTCTGTTAGGATTTTGGATTGGGAGCTGTGAGCTGCTATAGTGCTTAAGCCTCTCTCTCTTGTTTATTCTATTCTATCTTCTTCTTTATTCAGTTCAGTATACAGCTTATTATAGCTGTGAGCTGCTATGAGGGGCACAATGAGTGGCGTCACGATGGGCGCGAGGAAGAATGAAAGCATGGTAGAAGGACAGAGTAGGGAGGACGACGACGAGAGTCTTATACTTACGATCGGGATATGCATGCCAGCTACTATATGAATCTCGCACGGGCTCGACCACCTCCAGAAAAGTCTAGTGTGAATATCGGTGAGCCACCACCAGTGGAGATTGAAGCTGAAATGCTAAAGGAAAAGCGCAACCTCGAGGTTTGCGTGAAATGGGAGAAGCATAAAGGAGTGGAGTTTACGATGGTAGAAGAACTCTAATCGCCTAGAAGCCTGACTAACGAGCCACATTCAGAGGAGAACAAAGCGAAGATGGAGGAGTTGAGTGATATTTTGGTTAGTGTGGAAGGCGCTCTAACCCCACCACCACATCCACCTGACCCGAACCCGCATACAGTGGCCGATGAGCCACCTCTAAAAGCTAACGGAGCTAAAGCGGGGAAGATGGAAGCAGAGGAACCATCTTTTTTCCTTGGAAGCTTCGTGAATTTGCTGGCAATGAAGATGAAGGCAGCATCTAGGGAAACCAAACTTTTGGGTCAGGCCCAAATTCAAAAGGAGAAACGGATCTCTAAGGAAGAGAATGTTAAGGGGAAGCTATTAGGCCAAGCCCAATATGTTGACAAAAAAGTGACTCTAATGGTTGCAGAAGGTACTACACAACAAGAACGGGGTCAAGCTCTTGTTTTAAATGGCCAAGCCCAAATTAGAAAAGACAAGAGAGGGATTAATGAAAGGGGGACTGGGTTTGTTAGTTTCATGGACCAAGCTCAATTACGTGTAAATGGCCAAGAGGTATTAGAAACTCATCATCAGGAAAGTGTTAGTCTAAAGGCTATGCCATGTCCTCCACGAAAAAACCCACATGCTGGAAGCATATTTAGAATGGAAACAGTGACGAAGGGGTTCACGGCCATAACCCCTGACCTTTGTTTTCCACACCGCACAACCGAGCATTACGTCCACCTGCCTTTGAGAGCGCATTTTCCTTGGCGATGCTCACCTCAAAATACATTGCAATTCCTCCCACTTGTGTTTGCATTCTTTTCACACGTTTCATGAGGCTGAACTTGCATTTTCTAGCCAAGGAGTCTATTTTTCATATGGTAAGGGGATATTTCCTTTATTAAGTTTCAAACTAAAGATACGTGAAAGAAGAGTGGAAATTTTGGTTGCAACTACTGCTTTTACTTGGGAGAAACCCAACCAGCTCTCACTTGAAAATGCGGATCCGAAAATCGAAGTTGCAACACGGATAAAAGAATTAAAGGGATTTCGGTTTCAGCAGTCAACACCTGGAGGCACCTCGCAATGGGTATTAGATGGATACTTTTCATCTGATTCCTTGGGGTCACGTGGTGACTGGGGAAGAAGAAAGCACTGGAATATAGTGTTGCTAATTGGAAGTTTCCATCCACGAGCTCACTGGAAATCTACAAATACTATGGCTAATGAAGAGAATTTTCATGACGGGACTGATGATGTTGAGGTGGGAGTTATGGGATTTATAGGGCATGTGCAGTTCCTTCATGCACACATCATGGATTTTTCTTGGCGGTATTCCCCTGGAAGTGTTGGTGATGAGGAAAGCAAGGTTTGGGTTAAAATGATTTAGTGCAAGGAAGGCTTTAGCACATGTTGCTGCCAAAGTAGGATATACTACAGCTTTGAGTCATAAAATCAATTTTAGGGAGTCAACTCAAGTGTCAATAGTTCTAATTCTAGAAATTATCGATTTGTGAAACAAGTATAATTGTCGCTACAGACATTTCTCCAACTTTATTGACATTATTGGGTTAGTACATTGCTGGGTCTGCTGGAGCATATCCCGAAGAATGGCTGCCAAAGGATGGAATTCACTTTGATTTTATTCTAAGGCTCACTATAGCTATAGTGGTAATTGCATGTCGTTGTGCAATTGGATTAGCAACACCACCTGCTATCACGATGGCAAGGGTTAGGGCTAGCAATGGAGTGTTAGTTAAAGTGGGAGATTCCTTGGAGAGGGCTCCAAGGGTGGCATTTGTGATATTTGGAAAAACGTGTATTCTAACTCAGGGAAAGGTCACTATCACCATTGTCAACGTTCTCATTCGATGGATGAATTACTACTCTTTGCTGATTCTGCAAAATTATAGCACCATGACTGGTTATGAGGGCAAGGGTCTTGAGCCGTCATGTTTCAAACTATGGGACCCAGGCAACCATTGCTACTTTGAAATCCTATGTATATCATTTTTCAAGATTTGGGACCCAGGAGGCAGACTTTACTTTCCAAAGCATCACCTTGAGGACAAGGTGATTCTTTAAAGGGGGAGTATTGTTAGAAACCAATAGAATTGGGCCAAGCACAGTGGCCTTAATTGTAATTATTGTTTGTGTGCTTTGTGCGTGAAGTGTGAGTGTGCTGTGAGAGGATTGTAACAAAATACTTGTAGGGTAAAGGTTGTAACAAAATATGCACATGCTGATGTGAATAATATACAATGGAAAAGAATAGGGAAAGTGAGGAGGCAAAATTTCTGTTAGGATTTTGGATTGGGAGCTGTGAGCTGCTATAGTGCTTAAGGCCTCTCTCTCTTGTTTGTTCTATTCTATCTTCTTCTTTATTCAGTTCAGTATACAGCTTATTACATGTGCCTTGTGTTGTTCTGTGTGTGAGTGCTTCTATTAAAATGCTTCAAGCTGGAATTAGTAGACCAAGTGTAAGCCCCTTTGCAAGCCCAATAATACTGCTCAGGAAAAAGGATGGCAGCTGGAGATGTTGTGTCAATTACAGGGCCTTAAACAGGATCATGATACCCGATAAGTTCCTGATACCCGTGATTGATGAGCTGTTTGATGAACTAGCAGGTGCAGCAATATTTTCCAAGTTAGACCTCAAATCAAGTTACCACCAAATACGCATGGTGGAGGATGCTATACGTCAGACAACTTTCTGTGCACACAAAGGCCACTATGAATTCCTTGTGATGCCGTTTGGCCTCACAAATGCTCCATCTACATTTCAAGCCCTCATAATGACATCCTACGCCCTTGTCTCTGTAAGTTCATCCTAGTTTTTTTCAATGATATTTTGGTGTATAGTAAAGGAGAACAGCAGCATGTGGAGCATTTGGCAGTGGTATTCCAGTTACTACAGGAACATCAGCTAGTGCTAAACTAAAAGAAAGGTGATTTTGCAGTGCACCAAGTGGAATACTTGGGCCATATAGTTTCAGCTGAGGGTGAGGCTGCTGACCCCAGGAAAACTAATGCCATGAGATCATGGCTAGTGCCTAAGGATGTGAAGGCACTGCAAGGATTTTTGGGCTTAACCAGGTATTACTGGAGATTTGTGCAGGGCTATGGGTGTATTGCAAAACCCCTCACTGACCTGACCAAAACGGATAGTTTCCTTTGGAGTAAGGAAGCTCAACTAGCCTTTGACAAGCTAAAATCTGTCATGATAGAGTTGCCAATCTTAGCTGTCCTTGATTTTCCAGACCATTTGTCATTGAGACTGATGCTTCCAGCCAAGGTATTGGAGTTGTCCTCTCCCAAGCTGGCAAGCCAGTTGCTTTCCTTAGTAACACTTTGTCCCAATGTGCCCAACTAAAGTCTGCCTATGAAAGGGAACTGATGGCAGTGGTCTTTGTTGTTCAAAAATGGTGTCACTACCTCCTTGGTAGGCACTTTATTATCATGACAGACCAGCATAGCTTACAATTCCTCATTGACCAGCGTATACTTGGTGAAGACCAACTGAACTGGACCTCCAAACTATGGGATTGGATTTTGAAATCCAATATTGCCAAGGCCTAGAAAACAAAGCTACTGATGAGCTATCTAGGCAGTTGATGTTCCACGCTATTTTAGTAGTCACCACTAATTTGTGGGATACTTCAGGAGGGAATTGAAAAGGACCAGCACCTCCAGGAAATCATACTCAATTTACCCCAAGGGGGATATGATTTCCCAAGCTTCTCTCTGAAAAATGATCAGTTGTTCTACCAAGGTCGGGCTTTGATTCCTAGATATTCATTTCAAATTCCTACACTCTAGCTGAAGTGCATAATTCGGCAACTGGGGAACATTCAGGTTTTTTCAGAACTTATATGAAGCTTACAGCAGCCTTTTACTGGAGGGGAATGAGGCAGCGTGTCAAAGATTACATTGCTGCCTGCCACACGTGCTAAACTAGCAAGTACCAGGCCCTAGCAACAGGGGGCTTCCTGCAACCTTTACCTATTCCTGACCAAGTATGGTTTGAGATTTTTATGGATTTCATTACTGGCCTACCAAAATCTGAAGAAAAGGATGCTATCATGGCTGTCATGGATCGCCTCACAAAATACGCTCACTTCACTGCTTTAGCCCACCCCTTTGTGAAGGAAGTGGTTCACCTCCACAGTTTCCCAGCAGCCATCATTTTAGACTGTGACCTATATTTCTCAGCCATCTATGTTCTGAATTGTTTAAAGCAGCGGGCACTAAGCTAAAATACAGCACCTCTTATCACCCTGAAACCGATGGACAAACCAAGGTGACCAATCGCTGCCTTGAGACTTACCTCAAGACATTTATTGGATCAAAACCATGATAATGGGTGGACTGGCTCCTATGGGTAGAATATTGGTTCAACATTACGTACAGCACCTCCAATCAAACATCACCATTTCAGGCACTATATGGCCGCTACCCACCTGTCCTTTTTAAAGGGGAAACATACCCTTCTAAGGTAGCTGAAGTACAGGCCCTCATGTCTACCCGAGATGAGATGTTAGATGAGTTGAAATCTCACCTGACCTTGGCCCAGGAACCTATGATATATTTTGCAGATAAGAAGCGCAGGAACGTTGTATTTCAGGTTGATGATTAGGTCTTTCTCAAGTTCCAGCCCTATTGCATGAAATCACTTGCAAGATGACCAAATGAAAAGCTTAGCCCCTGCTCAAAGTGCTGGAATGTATTGGACCAGTTGCATACCGCCTAGAACTACCTGCATCTTGCAAACTCCACCCAATTATTCATGTGAGTAGGTTGAAGAAAGCTGTCCATCCTAACCAGCAACTGCAGGAGCTGGCTAATGGACTGAGAGAAGGAGTTTTGGAGACAAAACTAGAGCACTTGATGCAGCTGAGATCCAACAAGGATGGGGCCACAGAAGTCCTAGTAAAATGGAAGGAGTTACCTGCCTATGACAACTCCAGGCATCTGTTTAGTTCCTTGCAGAACAGTTTTCGAGACTCTCACCTTGAGGACAAGGTGGTTCTCCTTTTTTGGGTTTGTTTTTGGTGGGGGGAGGGGGGCTTTAATGTTAGGGGCCTTAGGCTCGATAGTGTTTAGAAGACAAGAGGGCACAAATGGGCAAATTACAGGCCCACAAGCGGCCAGGACAGCAGAGGAGTAGGAGAGTGGTTACAAAACAGTTAAGAGTGGAAGGAGGGTAGCTTGGAGGGGAAATTAGTTAGGCTAGTAGCAAATGTATAAATAGGAAGGGAATAAACACTGTACAGGTTGATTCATTTCGCATTTTGTTTGTTGTATAGAATTGGGGATATTTCTTCTCTAGGATTGTTGTAACAAACCTTGAGATCCTTAGTCATTTATGAGGATCTGTGATCAATAAAGCTACAATTTCTGCTATATCAGAACTGGTACTATCAGTGAGCAGGATTTTATCCATGATTGTTTCAGCTGGCATGCCCCTTCATTGTTGAGGTGGTGGATAACACTACCAACAAGATAATTCTTTGATGTGACATTGCTACAAACAAGTTATCGATGAAAACCTCAACTTTTTTTTTTCCAATTTAAACGTTGAGGAAATCTAATTTAGCCATGATGATTCCTAGTACGTCTGGGATTTGGTTCATTGTAATTATCATAATATAACCTTCACTGTTTATATGACGATCACGGATTAAGCTACATGCAATAACTGTGTTACTCACATTATTGCTTTTATTTTGTTGTGTTCTATACTAACTCTTGCATCATTAGTCGCACATTATTTCATGTCGTAAAGGTGAATTCTTGTACTTTTGGCCAGTGTCTGAAGTATAAAACTGACCAAGCACACGAGGCTAAGAAAATGGAGAGACTGAATAATATATTCTTTGCTTTGATGGCTTGCGGTCCTGATGGTATGCCTTACCTTAAGCTTTTGTTAATTGTGATGGTTTCTGACAGCCCAAAATAATTCTCCTTAACATCCAAGTTGGTGAAGTTATCAAAGGTACACATTCTTTTGAGATTTGGGCTTAAAGTTGTTTTTGTGTATTTTAATATATTTTGGAATCACTGCCAAGAATACAACACAACACGATATACTATTCGATGCTGCTTTGGATAAGATCATAAGAGTGAATGTTAAACATTGCTCATAAGTTAGCCTACAGCTAACTGATGCTGAATAGTACCATGTTGGTCTATGGTTTAAATTGATTACATTTTAGATATTCTTTCCTATATGGTGCTAAGATTTCCTTTCATATCTCTGTCAATAATTCTGCAGTTGATATATCAGAAGTCACTAGAAAAGAGCAAATGGATGTACAGTCAACCAAGAAAGGAAGAGGAAGGAAACAATAACTCCGTCTTCTGCTGGATAATTGGTTTGATGAAATTATGGGACTTAACGGAATTTAAATAGTTTTATTTTTTGCCCAACGATCACGTCTTCAGATAATTTGAGGGGTTTAATACATTGAACTTTCGAAGTCTCAATTTCGGCGATCTTTGGAGAGTCTTTATTGTGTAATGAAGTTATCACCAGAAGTAGTCTTACATTGTTACTGGCATTAAATCTTTTATATCAGATAGGAACAGTAATGAGTTGGTTCTCAATCCAATTATGTGGTTCCAAATCCAATTATGTGCCTAAATAATTGTCTTTGCCACCTACATCCTAACTAGAAGTTTTATACTCCTCTTTTTGTTATCCCTTCTTCCATGATCAAAATGGAAGATCTTTCAGGCCATCAGGTGTTTGTTTTCTTAGTTCATCAAGGTTAATAGATTTATTGTTATTAAGTTATAGCTCTGTTTCTCTTTGACTCCTATCCAAACATGAGTTGCAGTTATCATGCCAAAAATTCAAAAGCTAATATCCTAAATTAATGCTTTCCAACATCTCCACATACCTTTTTTTTTTTAATGTAGATACTTTCATCTAACAATTTGTTGAAATCAGTTTAGGAAACACGATAGTATAACTGACATACATACATCAATAATGGTCTGGTGTATTTTTTAAAAGTCATGTATTTTCATAGAAAGCTGTGAAATTATGATTTTTTTGTAAAGCATGTTTATAGCATAATTAAATTTCTAATTTCATGGAAGACATATACGGTGTAAAAAAACAATTCATAATGTTTAAAATTAAAGTCATAAACTTAACCCACTTAAGCCTTGTATGGCATGACATGCATTGAATTTCATAATTTTCAATTGAACATAATTCAAATATAATGTGGATAAACACTTTTTCGTATAATTCATAAAATAATCCATGAATATTTTTGAAACGATAAACTAGTTGCTCCAAAATAATTCATAAAATCCTTTAATTATGGTTACATAAATCCTCAATATATGGTCTATGAATCTTGTCTGCAATGCACTCGAGCACTATTAATATAACAAAACATCACTACACTCCAAAGTAAAGCTCCCCAATGCTATTACTAATAGCTACTAGGAAGGACCCGAAGTAGCAATTGTATTTATAAGGGGAAAGGAGAGGTGAGTTTTATTCAAAACTCAGTGAGTGGATTTTCACAAATAACCATATATGCCATAACAAGGAAGAATACATCATAATAATGCAGCAACAAAAAACCATTCATTTAATAATAATAATAATAATTTTGAGTGAATTATAATTAAACTCAATAAACTTTCTTAGGAATTAAAAGAGGGATAGAATGCTAGATAATTAAAGAGGTGATGCTCAATACTTCACAAACATCTAACTAAGATTTTACCGGTCTCTTGTGAACTGCATCCCTCATGAACTAATCTAAGTAAAAGGTTAAATTGCCTCTTGTGGGCCTCATGGTATACCAAGGTTAACAAATTTAGTGTCATTAACTCATAACACTGTTTCTCACTAATTGCTATCCAAACATCACCATAGTCATCTAAAAGATCAAAGCTAACATCCTAAATTAATGCTTTCCAACATCTCTATAGTTCATATTCTATTTTTTTGAAGTAAGTATTTTTATCTAACAATTTATTTGAATCAGTTAAGGAAACATGATAGTGCAATTGGCGTAAGACATCAACAATGGTCCCTTGTATTTTCTAAAATTCATGGATTTTCATGGAACGCTAGAAGATCATAATTTTTCTAACTTGGTATAATTTCTAAAGCATGTTTATGGCATAACTAAATTAATGCCATGAGCTTGAACTTACTCACTTGGAGAGGTTGGGGAAGAGGTGCTAGCACCAACGGAGCTCCAAGGAGCGGGAATGGCACCAATGTCTGCCATTGGAACACAAAACTCATGAACAATCTCATAATCATACTCAAGCAACTTTATAGACACTAGGAGAGTAAACAAACATAATGAAACTATGAACATTGACACCATATCCCATAAAAATAGAAGAGCGAGGGAGGAACCAAGCATACTGATCACAAATCTCTTACCTTGGAAGTTGGAGGAGGGAGAACAATAGAGGATCATAAGAGAAAGGGGATGAAGAGAGGTAAAAGGAGGTGGAATCATATTTTTGGGAGAGGGAGGCTAGTTAATGTTGATTTTATATAGTGTTGGAGCTCATTAAACTAAACTATGTCATTTTAGGGGCTTCTAGTGCATAAAAACTCACGTCCACAAGTTTTTCAGAATGCGCATCCGTACACACCAAAAATTTGGGAGGCTATCTTTGACACCGAGGGAAAACTGGAGAAAACTTGGGGAGTCAAAATCCTACATCCATGCACTTTTAATGTACTCTTGCGAAAAGCCAAATCCTAAATTCACGGAAATGAAAAATGCACATTCGCGGGTAAATACTGCACATTCATGGAAATTCTGCATGTTTTAGCACTCTAAGCCTAAAGGAAGGGCCTTTTGGCCTCGGATGGCCTTCATATGAACACTCAACCTGGAATATTACATTCTAGTGGGAAAAGTTTAACACTTTGATGCTTTATAAAGATTAAATGAGACATCTTACACTTAAAATGTCAAAGAGCTATGTTTTTATCCTTATGAGTTTTAAATGAGTTATCTTGAGGTTTTATTTGGTAAAGTTTCATGCTGTGGTGATTTACCATGATTAAAAGTGTTATAATGTACTTTTAAGTTTGACACTTTATTTATCTAATGTGTTTTTGAAAGATTTAATCAGTGAAGAACATTTTAAAAGAGTGTTATAAGGTTTTAATCAGTTGGTTTTATGTGGAAAACTTTAAGAAGCATAAAAAATGGTATCTTGCATGTTTAGGTGTCCATGGGAATCAAAGAGTTTCAAAATCGTGTTTCTAGAGCGTCTTTTAATCGATTAAAGTTAGCCTTTAATCGATTAAAGATGTCAGAAATTAGTCCAAAATGGTTTTAGACTCTATTAATTGAGTAATAGAACCTTTTAATCGATTAACAGAACCTTTTAATAAATTAAGTGAGGATAGAAATGGTTCCAGAACTATATCACTCTTTATTAATCGATTAATAATCTTTTAATCAATCAATAAGTGTAAAAAATTAGCTTCTTTATTTTTTGGCAAAAATGATGATGTTTTCCAATCCCTGATGGATCTTTTAATGTATTAACATGATTTTGAAAGTAGACCCTTCTTAAATGAATTTATGAATATGTAATTGAATATGTTTAACATTATATGCTATGCATTCTACTATTGTGTTTGGCATACACTTAGAAAGAATTTTTTAAAGCATGTGTGGTTGATAGTTGTGAAGATATCCTAACATGTGTTATCTCTTGCATGCTATGCCAATCACATGGATTATGAAATTATGTATTAGCATTGATGCATACTGTAGTATATGTGATATACTTAAGGAATTATTGAACATGTTCTATTATGATTTAGCACATGCATTAACTCAGCTTAGTCCCTTAAACTTTCAAAATTGGTTAAGATGCCTTAGCATAAATGAAAGAATGTACTTATTGTATATGATTGACTTGCTATTGAGATGCATGTTGACGTGATATATGGCATCATGCAAATTTGAGAAAGTTCCATTTATAGCTGTTATGCTACCGAAATTTCATCAAATTTGTAAACTTAGAAAAGTTTGTGCAAGTCTTTGAGCATGTGATAATGATAGTTATGATATGATGATGTTATATGATACTTGCTCATTAATATATTTCTAAAGAAATGCTAAAGTTAAAAGGTGACATAAAACACATGGGGGCGATCCTATCGTATCTTGACTATGATGGCAGAGGTAATCAAATGCCCCCTAAAACTTGTTCCTTAGAGTCGGGAAAAGATTATGATTTTATGCTGGTGATGATTAGCTAGGTATGAGCTCATAACCTTAGAAATTCAAAAAGAAAGAAAATAGAGTATCAGGGTGGCTAGTGCATTGACTAAGAATAAGTCACCTAGAGAAAGAGAAATGTTATGTGCCTAGAGACTTAGATCCCCATTTATGTTCATGTTCATGAGTTATATGATGGCTTGTTCCATATGGTATTGCCATGCATGCATGACTTTATATGATACATTCATGACATTAAGATTCATGCTTAAAAAACATGCACTTCAGATAATAAACTTTTGAAAGTTTAAAATGAACCTTGTATGTATGCGTACTTTTTCATAAAGAAAACGAAACTGATTAGGGATGATAATGATGATGTCCTTGTTAGAGTTGGAGTACCTTATTAAGATTCTTACATAAGATTGTTATCCTTCTTTTTTCTGTGTCATCCTCAGACGAGGCTGATGGTGATGTTCATGGGATACTTTGACATGCTTTCGTGGGAGATGCACTGTGATCCGAATCTTCAAGGATATCACTTTGTAAGTTGTTGTGTTGTTCATGTCTTCATATTCTTATAGCATCCATTTATTATACTTGTAAATAGTGCTTGGTTCCTTACATAATCCCCTTACCCTGATGAAGACCTTTTGAAGTGACTCTGCCTACCTTTTAAAGGACGTAGTAGCATATACGTGGCGAGGTCTAAGGCTTTAGGGCGTCTTTGACTATGTTTTCCATTCTCGCTCATGCACTATGTCTATGGAGTCAAACTCATCCGAGGAGTTTCCTTTCGATACTCTTAGGATGACTCTTGCCCTTACATGACTGTGACAATGGTGACGCGAGGACTTCATAGTCCAATAGCTGATGGGAGTCATGCATCCACGTAGAGTAGGTCACGTGCCGATGGTAGGGCATCTTACTGCTCTTGCTAATCTTGCCTGAGTGATTGGTTTCATTCCTCCTTTCCAAGGACGTTAGCCTTAGGAGTGGTCATGGGTTGGAGCACCGATGCTAGGTATAGCAAGGATAACCCTCATTTTGTGCAGTAGTTCTAAGGTTGTTTATTTATTTTGTGTATCTTAATAGGAGTAGCTTTTGGGGATGGATATTTAAGACTATGTTTATGTTTATATTTTCATCAGATGACTGTATATGCTAAACCTCTGTTAGTGTGTATAGTACATTTTAGTATTATAACACCCTACCAAGTATAATATCATCTATAAGCCACGACATTAGACTCAGGAGTTGTTACTTATAAATTACCAAACCTTTCTTAAATATCTATGGCAAAGTTGATCAAATACAAGATGAAGCTCTTCTATTTGTCTTACTATACATTTGTCTTTTGTTATATTTACAAACATATACACACCTAACAAAATAAAAATTATTTGGGGCTTCAATTATTGAGCTTCCATAGTAGCCGCCTCAATGTTCTCTTGACCAATCTGGAGACAACACGGGAAAACAAACCACATAGGGGTGAGAATTGTGAAATTCTCAATAAGACATCCCCAAAATACGTAATAAAATCCATGTCATCGTCATCATCCCAACCACTTCGGTTTATTAAGAAAATGTGATCATACAACACATACCAAAGATTTATTTTTAAAGTTCTAAAATCATCCTTCCAAAGTGGGCCTTTTATCATTCATATACATCATCATCATCATCATTAATCATAATCACTTTGTTCATATATCATCATATAAAGCATTTAAAGCATATACAATCAATTTTCAACTTAAACATATTGGTCTCAACATAGATGTTAAAATCATTCACTTAGCACATAATATAAAGGACTACTTAGGACAATTGCTACTTCGACTTGTCTTGGCCCTTAGCCTATGGTGGCTTATTCCACTCCTGGGTAGTATACTAATTTTTAGAACTGAGCTCATTCCTATACGTGATCATTGAATCACTTCTCTAATACAGACCTATTTCGAGTCAGGTTTACTTTTCCCAACTCATTTCAAGGGTAGTCAAGTTTACTTTCCCCGATTGATCGGATTCAGTTTCCATGGCTCAAGAAAATAATATCTCATTCTTATAACCAATTGTAATAAGTATTCACATTTATGTGTGTAACATCATCAATAGATTCACATAGCATAAATGAGATCAAATCATAATCACTCTATCATATTTTCAGCTAGTTTAGTATGCCGACCTAATTTTTAGTCCCAAAGAAAATTATGGATTAGCTATTAAACCTCATCAAAACAGAGCAACATAAATTTTTAGAGTTAATTTTTCATGTCTATGAGACCCTATGAAAATTTCAAAGCAAAATAATGTCTCTAGCTATATTAACAAAATTCTACTAATTCAGAGGTCAAAAACTGTTTATTTTCAATCAACAATCAGAATTCCCAATTTTCTTACCTGTAAAATGAACATATAAAATCCTAAAAACATCCAGAGTTGGACTTCAAGATGTCCTTAACACCTTGTAAAATTTTCAAATCAAAATTCAATCATTTGATATAGTAACTAAATTAGACAGATATAGTGCTCCAAAATTCACTATTCAGGCAGAAACCCTAACAAACTCGGTTCTTGAATTTTTTAAAAAAGTAAAAATACTTAGGAAGAAAAATACTGGAGACACCTTAACATGTTGGTTTCATCATATAAAAATTTTAGCTCAAGAGAAGGTCTCTAACTAAATCAGGAAAATCAAATAATTTCACCTGCTTGCTTAAAATCAAGAATTCTAGCAATAGAGTTCACAACTTATTTTGATAAAAAGGATTTTCTAACATCATCCAATCACTCCACCAAATTAAACACATCAAATTTAATTAGAAAATTTCAGAACAAATTTTGAAAGAAAAGAGGCTAAAGAAAACCCTAGTTGTTTTTAGAAGTCTTTTGCTCTTGTTTTGATTCTTCCAAGTGTTTTTCTACCAAATCTTCAATCAAAGATCAGCCAAAACCCTTTCATAAGCAGTGAGATATTAGCTTTTCTTTGATGGTAAAGTGGGATAAAAATCCTTTGTTGGAGTGAGATATAAAGATATCAAGAAATAGATTAGGTCTTTTATGTAAATTCGTGATCTTTGATGTGTAGAATGAAGTTTTAGCCTTGTTTATAAGGGTTTGCACTAGTGCCTTCTTTACTATTACTATTATCTCATTGCTATTACCTTTTATTTTGAATTGCTATAATTTCATTCTTCCAAACCCTAATTTTCCCAACTAAGTGTTGAAGCCTCGTTGAGAGACAACCTAGGTTGTGCCCTTTATTATATTTTTTGTGCAACTTAGCATTAAAACAAGTTTTTAATTTGAGGAGGTAGGCAAACAGCCTTTGTTCATATACCAAGACTCGGTTTTGGAATAAATAGATCCCTACTCTCTCTCCCATATATATATATATAATAACCCAAGTGAAAATGGTGGTTTATTGTGAGAGTTAGAGGAGTAAACTTGGATCGTTGGATCTTACATAAATGGTTAAGATTAAGATATAAAATTACATGATATTTTTAAATGATCACATGATCATCAATTACCAGTAAATTATTGATTAAATTATTACTCATATTTTATAGGGACATTTAAACATATGTATTAAGGTATTAGAAAATAATATAATGTAAACATTACTATATATTATATATATACATATAAACATTTAGGAGATTTTATATAGAAATTATAAAAGGTTAGGAGACTTTAAAGAGAAATTCCATAAAAGTTTAGAAGATTTTACAGAGAAATCTCACAAAATTGTAGGAGATTTTCCAGAGAAATCCCATAAAAGTTTAGGAGATTTTACAGAGAAATCCTATAAAAGTTTAGGAGATTTTAAAGAGAAAATCCCATAAGAATTTAGGAAATTTCAAGAAATAATTAGTTTGTTTCACATAGTATTATGAGTAAATTTACGATTTTATTAGCTATCGTCTATATTACTTATTTATCTTTAAGATTATCTAGTTATTTATCTTTCTAATTGACTTGCAGTTCTTTTGAATTATTGTTTCTTTATATTAAAATAATTTTCCCACTATTATTTTACCTTACTATTCCTTTACATTTCAAGTTGTCTTTTACTAAAGTTGCTAATTATTGATAACATTAAATAATGATTTATATTACTTTGAGTTGTCATGTTTATACTACTTGAATATCTATGTATTTTATTTATTTTTAAGTTTAATTATGGATTAACCTATATTTTATGCATTATGTTACATTTATTTTACTGCTAAATTTTAAGTTTTATTTTAAAGAATTCATTTATAATATTCAAATATTCATGTTGGCTCTTAAGTTCTATTTCTATTTATTACTTAAATAGTTTGCATCTCATGTTTTGAATTTATGCAACTATGCAAGAGAATAATGAAAAAGAAGATATTTAAAACTTTGTCCCTAATCACAAAAAGGCAGAGGGATAGAGATCAAAGGTCTTTTTATGTTACCTGCCTTGGTTAGTGTGGCGTAAACGTTTCGCTTTGTCGTCATGATGTTAAAGAGTAACACTAGAGAATGGGAATTCCCTAAGAGAAGGCCTTCGACTATGTATGGGACAAGTAGATGGGGGGAAATGAAAGATTATTGCAAAAAGATGATAATCTTAATAAGCTTTGGATGACATGCATTATCTAGTACATCTTATTTATGGTACGATATATGATTATGTTCTTATAAAGAGATGTGGCCATGTGTACTTTTCGTATAGATATGGTTGGAACCACCAGAGTTCAAAATGTTATAGAGATATTCATTCTCTACTGAGAATTATTTTCAATTCTCATCCCAATTTTCTGGTGGTTTCAAATTAATCAAGTAATGCCCAAGAGGAAGACAGTATTTTTTAGATTCTATGAGCATTTGGAGTTATGTGTAAATAATGTGTTCGAGCTTATTATGTGCTATATAATAGTTTGATTCGTAAATATTAATGTTAAGTACCTTTGTTAGGACAATTTATTTATACTTAACTAGCATAATGTTAAATGTCATATTTGACTATCTAATTTTCTAGTAATATCTTTAGAATAAGCAGGTGTTACAATGGTATCAGAGCCCCGTTCTTTGGCATATATAGGAGATAAATATAGGTTGAGTCTCTATTAATTGAATATTGTTATCTTTGTCTCTTTTCATCCTATAGTATTCTCAATGCACTAATTATACAATATTGAGCCTAATCAACTCAATATTGGGTTGTCTAAGCACTTGTAGGATACTATGGTTGCAAGATATCAAGGAATTCCCAATCAAAAGAGTGCACTAAATGCCACTTTGTTAGAAATTATGGGAGTAATGATGGGTTTGGCTGATACTATTAGGGCCCAAACAGAGTCAAACCGCATGTTTTTCCAATAAATGTTGTAACGCCCCGATTTTTCTGTTAGAGTGAAAATGACCAAAATGTCCCTGAGGTCATTTTCAGCCCGGAATTTGAGGAAAGCCGATTCGGCAGTACTCGAAGAGCAAACTCAATGTTGGAAGGCGATTAGATAACTTGTGTACCTTCCCGGGATCGAAAATCTCGTTTTTCGAGTTTTCGGGTCAAAATGACCAAAATGCCCCTGCGGTGTTTTACCCGTTTGCAAGTACCGGATGAACCCAAAACTTCTCTAGATGGTTTTAAAAGGCGTTTTTATGTATTCTATGACCTCAGTTTTAATTTTAGAAGTCCCGGGCAAAATTAGTGCAAAATTACGGTTTTGCCCCTAGTTTCGTATTTTTACGCTTAATCGCGTGATTAAGCAAACCTAAGCAATATTAGACTCTAATCAAAGGTTAATTAATTTCCTTAATTAATCTTGAGTCAAAATAATTTATTAAAGTTGATTAGAACCAAAAAGTACTTAATTACAACCTAAAATCATATTTTAATTTCAAGACACCTAGTCATAGAATCTTGAATAGTATTTTCTCTTTCCAATTCCTTAAGTCATGGAATTGTGTTACACATTGTTTATTCATAAATGAGTTTAAAATTCTCTAATGATGTATGAGCACTCCTAAACTTGTCATAAACTCCCTAAATTACATTCTTAGTTACCTAAACTTAAGCTTAATCATTCCTAACCTTGTACCTAAGCTAATACACATCTAAACCTACTATTAACACACAATTAAATGGTCAAAACTCACCTCCTCCCTGTTGTACCAGACCTGGCCGTGAGTTTCCTCCCCCATTATGCATCACATGTTCAATTTTTCAACACTCCCTCAAGTCACATACACTATACCTTGTCATAACTTTCAATCAAGCTTGAATTTCCACATGAATAAATAATTAAAACAACCCATTTTCCCCATTTATTTGTGGCTGGAAAAGTTCCAGCCATGTCATGTTTCTAGAAGCCTAATTTCATAAAAATTTGATAGGAAATTAACTCACATCAAGCCATACTTTGTAGCATAGCTTCCATACTTCAAACCATGCTTCTATGACACAATCAAAGAGATATTTTCCTCTCCCTTTGTCCTTCAATGCTATGGCCAGCACCCTCCCTTTGATGAGCTCCATGGCTTTGTTTTTCTATAAATAGGATGCTTGTGATAGCCTTGTTGCACCTTGAAGCATTTGCTAAGTTTAGAGTTTTAGAGTTGTCTTGCTAGTTCTTTCTTTTTCTCTCAAAGTTTCAAGAGTGTTCTTCCTTTCTTTTCATCTTTATCTTCTTCATCTCTTAATCTCATCATCATCTCTTAACCATCAAACACCACCCCAAAGCTTTGAACCATCATCAAACCTCTCAAACACCACACCTCAAACACAACTTCACTTGAAACACATTTCCTTCCTTTTTCTTTCATCAAGGCCGAATCATCATCACCATCCTAGGAGGTGTTGCTCATCTCATTTCCATCTTCAAATCCAAGCTTTTACCTTCATCACAAGGTAGGGATTTGTTTTCAAACTTTGTTTTGCTCAAGAAAGTGTTTTTCTCTAGTTTCCTCTTGGATTCTTTTTGAACTTTCCTTTGTTTTTCCTTTCCATTTCATTTCGGCCTCTTGGCCCTATTATGAGCATGATAGCTTGATGATGAGAGTTTCTAGATGATGACATTGTGTTCATCTCAAAGAAACCTCTAAAGCTTGAGTTTTCCTTTTCTTGTAACTTCATCTATATGTTATCTAGCTCACATGGTTTTCCAACTTAAGAAAATTAATCTAAGGATTTCTAAAAGCCCAAGCCTACCCTTGTCAACCTTAAAGTTGGCCGGCACGTTCTAGAGATTTTTCTCTAGATAGGGGTTTTGGGTATTTAATAAAGAACTTGACTTAGTTTCATTTTCTTTTCTTTTTTGAGACTTTCGGTTTTAAAGTTTTGATCTTTGAGATATTGTAATGGGTTGTTATCTTGTTAAAGTCTTGAATGAGCTCTAGTTAATCATAAAATAAACCTTGTATCATGTTTACTTTATGCTTTGCATATCATGTTTGCTTCCTTGCTATCACTAAATACCAAGATAATGAATAAACTTGCATTATCATATTTATATTTCAAGCTATGCATTATCATGTTTATATTTCAAGTTCTCACTTAATACCAAGATAATAATGAGTTGCATTCATATTTACTTTGTGCTATCACTTTACTTTCTAATGGAATCTAAAATAAGTGCATAAGCATGTTTATTTTTATGTCATAACCTAAATTAACCTAGAGCTCAAAGGCTTGCCCATTGTTGTCTCAACAAAGGTCTAACAATATGTATCTTTCCTTGGTTCATATTTCGGCCCCAAGAGGTCTTGAAGTCTCTAAGTATTTGAGACTATGTTTTATAATTTGTCCAAGCTTACATGAGTTTAAGGAATGCATAGAACTAAGTTTTATGAATTTAGGACCTCTTGAGATAAAGATAAATTGGTCACTGCCCTCTTAAATACTCTTATGATTTTAGATGTTAAAAATATTTATAAATGAGTTTCTAAAGTTTAAGAAGAGTTCCAAGAGAAACTAGTATTTTATGTGCATTAGAAATTATGTTTTATGCCTTTTATGGAGAAGTATATTTTCGGTTCTTCCTTGCTCTTTACTGCCACTATATGTGCTGTTTTGATGATGATAATGTGCCTATGTTTGAGTAAAAATAATGTTAAGACTCATATGTGAAAGATAGGATAGGTTAGGAACTAGAAAAGAATTAATTTGAGAGTTCTAGATCCTTTAATTATGTAATTTTCTAGATTCTGTCCAGCAAGGATTAGATTTAATAATCATGGTTTTAAATTAGTTTAAATGTATAGGAATGACTCATAATTGGTTTAGGACTTAATCTTGAAGCCTTAGGAGCAAACTAAACTTAGAAAGGGTCATTGTTGTGACTTTTAGGTACCCGTAAAGGTAGGATTTCAAATTCTGCATCCTTGAGGTTTAGAGATGTTCTTGACCATAGTGTGAGGTGAGAAATACTTAGTTATAACCTCATAGGTTCCCAAGAGACTAGGTTTTGATGATCAATAACTTAGAATGTGAGTTAAAGACTTTAAGGATCTAAACCGTAAATTCTAGAACCCCGTAATCACACAAATACAAAGCTGTCCAAATCTGCATAGTACTGTTTGGATAGGTCCTCGAGCATAAAAATTAGTAAAACTTATTAGTTGTGAACCTATAGGTGTGTGAGAGGTTAAGAATAATACTAGAACAATTAGTTTACAAGTTTAAGACTCAAAAGAACCAAAGCATAACATACTATAGGGTTATAACATAATAAGCTTGGGAGTTTGTATGTATGATTGTCAAAGGTGTGATTATGTGACGATGTATATGCCATAGTTTTATGTATATACTATGAAGAAAGTTTCATGTGATGATATGCTATGAAAAAGATGTATGTAACGAATAATGATGTATCTATGAATTAACACTTTATGAGAATTTAAATGTGACACAACACTGAGACGCCTTCTTGGGTGACACCGGTTTAGCCGAGCACCCCCAAGAAAACAAATCCGTGAGGGTATTGACATAGAGCTTGCCAAAGCGGACAAAATTACGATGCGCTAGTTGCTAGTAGAGCGTTTCAAAGAGGAAATGACCCTAAGAGAGGTGATCCTTAATTGCCCCCTAGCCCGCACTATTAAGTCGGGATTATGTATATGTTACGCTTATCATAGGATAAGTAAGAACTAGTGATGACTAGTTAAGGTATGAGCTCATAACCTAGAGATGTTTTAGGACGGCCCCATGAGATGAAAGTTAAAGTTAACAATGTCACATATACTATACTTATGCCAAATGTTATAATGTTTCTTAGCTATTCTATTGTTTGGTTTACCTTTATGATGCATTCATATCATTAGTATAATTTCTGCTTAAGTTATAAGACGCAGTATAAAATATGACGGACCTTGGATAAATAACACTTTAGAAAACTAACTTAAAAGGAATTTATATGCATACACACCTTTTTAGAAATAAACCCAAGGTTCCTGAGGATATGATGATGTCACCTAGGTAGGGATAACCCTACTGAGAATTCTTTTAGAAAGATTCTCATTCCCTCTCTCTTTTCTCCCGTCATATCTTCAGATGGCGACATTCGTACTCTTCATCGACACCCCGGTATGGGAGCTGCACCATGACCCAGCACTCGGGTCATACCATTTTGAGGGTCCTTTGCCGTCAGAGTATTCATGTTCAAGGGACGACCCTTCGCGCACCCCGTCCCGAGCTACCACTTCACCCCGACTGCTCCTTACCGTCATAACGGGATTTTTGAGCGAGCTAGACCACGGGATAAGCAGATTCTCCACATGGAGCCTGAGACATCAGCGGTACGCGACTACCCAGAGTATGTGCCTCGTACCCAGTACTTGGAGACGGATCCATCCGAGGACCCACCATCACACATGTACAGTTGGAGCTCCAGTCCCGCTCCCCCACCGATGAGAGCAGGGAGTGAGGGGACGGTGGTCCAGCCGAGGTTGGCACGTCAGCCATCTATGCGCCCTCGCCGCGGTGGACACGCCCCGATGATGCGCTCAACCACTCCCACCGAGATTCGTCAGTGGATCGACTCGACCCCACAGTATTCGGACCAGCAGGAGTAGACATAGGAGGGGTAGTAGTTAGTGCACACACACCACATAGTTGAGGACAAACCTTCTTTTGTATATGAGGTTGTCTACTCTAGGTGCACATGGGTATGGGTGTAGTTTCTCTTGTATTTGCTTTTTATTATTTCCTTGTATTGCATTTCAGTTGTATTCCGCTTCCCGATGTATTGAATAGTCCTACCCTTTTGGGTAGGCACAGTATATATATATATATATATCTATGTTCAGTTGATGTCTCCATGATATGATGTGTTTCTTTATGCTTTGCTTATATGTTTCGCTATGCTTCCCCTTAAAGATTCGTGCGTGGCTCTCACTTTGATTTTAATTCCAAAAAGAAAAATTTTACCCATATTTCCGCTAAGTATTTTCTAAGTAAAAGATGAGACCAAGAGGTAATATTCTAAAGATTAACCTAAGTACATACTAGTAGTCTTGGGTTAAGATTTAGGGTGTTACAAATGTAGGAGACTCAAAATAGGAATAATAACCACCAAGAGGAAGGAAATGGTTTTTCTTTAGGTGAAACTCTTATAGCTAACCACTGTTATCAAGGACTTTCAGAATTTATGGAAGTCAATCCACCTTCTTTCCTTAGAGATTAAAACCCTTCTTTAGCTAAAAAATGGGTGATATAACTAGAAAAGATTTTTATAATGATGGGGTGCACTAATGTACAAAAGGTAGCCTTTACAACTTATACATTGGAAGGAGAGGTAGAACACTGGTGGAGGGGTGCCAAAAGTCTATTAGAGTCTAGTGAAACTAAATTACTTGGGAGATATTCTTGACCACTTTTTTTTATAAGTATTTTCCTGATAATGTTAAAGATGAGAAATAGGTCAAGTTCATATAGCTTAAGTAGGGTAGCATAACCATAGGTTAGTATGTTGCCAAATTTGAGGAACTTTTCAAATTCTCTTCCCACAAAAAAAAAAAATAGAAAATAGCCCTGGGGAGCATTGAAAGGCTTTGAAGTTTAAGTAACAGTTGAGAATAGAAATAAGAAATAAGATACTAGTTAACAAGTGTAGAATAGAATAAAAGACTTATCTGAATCTAGAGTTTGAGAGAGAAAAGCAAAATTTCCTGTAAAGAAAGAGGGTTATGTCTAACACCCTAAATCTTAACCTAAGACTACTAGTATGTACTTAGGTTAATCTTTAGAATATTACCTCTTGGTCTCATCTTTTACTTGGAAAATACTTAGCGGATATGGGTAAAATTTTTCTTTTTGGGATTAAAATCAAAGTGAGAGCCACGCATGAATCTTTAAAAGGAAGCATAACGAAACATATAAGTAAAGCATAAAGAAACACATCATATCATGGAAACATCAACTGAATCATAGATATACATATATATATATAACGTGCCTACCCAAAGGGGCAAGACTATTTGATACATCGGGAAACAGAATACAACTGAAGAACAAATACAAGGAAATCATAAAAGTAAATACAAGAAAAACAACACCCATACCCATGTGCACCTAGAGTAGACAACCTTATATACAAAAGAAGGTTTGTCCTCAACTATGTGGCGTGTGTGCACTAACTGCTACCCCTCCTATGTCTACTCCTGCTGGTCCGAGTACTGTGGGGTCGAGTCGATCCACTAACGAATCTCGGCGGGAGTGGTCGAGCGCATCATCGGGGCATGTCCACCGCGGTGAGGGCGCATGGATGGCCTACGTGCCAACCTCGGCTGGACCACCGTCTCCTCACTCCCGGCTCTCATTGGTGGGGGAGCGGGACTGGAGCTCCAACTATACATATGTGATGGTGGGTCCTCGGATGGGTCCGTTTCCGAGTACTGGGTGCGAGGCACGTACTCCGGGTAGTCACGTACCGCTGATGCCTCAGGCTGCATGCGGAGGATCTGCTCGTCACGTGGTCTAGCTCGCTCAAAAATCCCATTATGACGGTAAGGAGCAGTCAGGGTAAAACGGTAACTCAAGACTGGATGCGCGAAGGGTCGCCCCATGAACATGAACACTCTAACTGTGCAGCGACCCTCAAAATGGTATGACCCGAGTGCCAGGTCATGGTGCAGCTCCCATACTGGGGTGTCGATGAAGAGTACGAATGTCGCCATCTGAAGATATGACGGAAGAAAAGAGAGAGGGAATGAGAATCTTTCTAAAAGAATTCTCAATAGGGTTATCCCTACCTAGGTGACATCGTCACATCCTTAGGAACCTTGGGTTTTATTTCTAAAAAGGTGTGCATGCATATAAACTTCTTTTAAGTTAGTTTTCTAAAGTATTTATTTATCCAAGGTCCGTCATATTTTACAATGCGTCTTATAACTAAGCATGAAATATACTAATGATATGAATGCATCATAAAGGTATATCAAACAATAGAATAACTAAGAAACATTCTAACATTGGCATAGGTATAATATATGTGACATTGTAAACTTTAACTTTCATCTCATGGGGCCGCCCTAAAACATCTCTAGGTTATGAGCTCATACCTTAACTAGTCGTCACTAGTTCTTACTTATCCTATGATAAGCGTAACATACATAATCCCGACTTAAAGTACGGGCTAGGGGGCAAATTAAGGATCACCTCTCTTAGGGTCATTTCCTCTTTGAAATGCTCTACTAGCAACTAGTGCATTGTAGTATTGTCCGCTTTGGCAAGCTCTATGTCAATACCCTCACGGATTTGTTTTCTTGGGGGTGCTCGGCTAAACCGGTGTCACCCAAGAAGGCGTCTCAGTGTTGTGTCACATTTAAGTTCTCATAAAGTGTTAATTCATAGATACATCATTATTCATTACATAAATCTTTTTCATAGCATATACATCATCACATGAAACTTCTTCATAGTGTATACATAAAACTATGGCATATACATTATCACATAATCACACCTTAGACAATCATACATACAAACTCCCAAGCTTATTATGTTATAAACCTATAGTATGTTATGCTTTGGTTCTTTTGAGTCTTAAACTTGTAAACTAATTGTTCTAGTATTATTCTTAACCTCTCACACACCTATAGGTTCACAACTAATACGTTTTACTAATTTTTATGCTCAAGGACCTATCCAAACAGCACTAAGCAGATTTAGACAGCTTTATATTTGTGTGATTATGGGGTTCTAGAAATTACGGTTTAGACCCTTAAAGTCTTTAACTCACATTCTCAGTTATTGATCATCAAAACCTAGTCTCTTGGGAACCTATGAGGTTATAACTAAGTATTTCTCACCTCACACTATGGTCAAGAACATCTCTAAACCTCAAAGATGCAGAATTTGAAATCCTAACTTTACGGGTACCTAAAAGTCACAACAATGACCCTTTCTAAGTTTAGTTTGCTCCTAAGGCTTCAAGATTAAGTCCTAAACCAATTATGAGTCATTCCTACACATTTAAACTAATTTAAAACCATGATTATTAAATATAAACCTTGCTGGACAAAATCCAGAAAATTACATAATTAAAGGATCTAGAACTCTCAAATTAATTCTTTTCTAGTTCCTAACTTATCCTATCTTTCACATGTGAGTCTTAACATTATTTTTACTCAAACATAGGCACATTATCATCATTAAAACAGCACATATAGTGGCAGTAAAGAGCAAGGAAGAACCGAAAATATACTTCTCCATAAAAGGCATAAAACATAATTTCTAAAGCTCATAAAATACTAATTTCTCTTGGAACTTTTTTAGAACTCTCAAAAATCATTTATAAATATTTTTATCATCTAAAATCATGAGAGTATTTAAGAGGGCAGTGACCAATTTATCTTTGTCTCAAGAGGTCCTAAATTCATAAAACTTAGTTCTATGCATTCCTTAAACTCATATAAGCTTGGAAAAATTATAAAACATAGTCTCAAATACTTAGAAACTTCAAGACCTCTTGGGGCCGAAATATGAAGCAAGGAAAATACATATTGTTAGACCTTTGTTGAGACAACAATGGGCAAGTCTTTGAGCTCTAGGTTCATTTAGGTGATGACATAAAAATAAACATGCTTATGCACTTATTTTAGGTTCCATTAGAAAGTAAAGTGATAGCACAAAGTAAATATGAATGCAACTCATTATTATCTTGGTATTAAGTGAGAACTTGAAATATAAACATGATAATGCATAGCTTGAAATATAAACATGACAATGCAAGGTTCACTTATTATCTTGAAACTTAGTGATAGCAAGGAAGTACACATGATATGCAAAGCATAAAGTAAACATGATGCAAGGTTCATTTTATGGTTAACTAGAGCTCATTCAAGACTTTAACAAGATAACAACCCAATACAATATCTCAAAGATCACAACACAAAAACCGAAAGTCATATAAAAGAGAAAGAAAGTGAAACTACGTCAAGTTCTTTATTAAATACCCAAAACCCCTATCTAGAGAAAAATCTCTAGAACGTGCCAGTCAACTTTAAGGTTGACAAGGGTAGGCTTGGGCTTTTAGAAATCCTCAGATTAATTTTCTTAAGTTGGAAAACCATGTGAGCCTGATATCATATAGATGAAGTTACAAGAAAAGGAAAACTCAAGCTTTAGAGGTTTCTTTGAGATGAACACAATGTCATCATCAAGCTATCATGCTCATAATAGGGCCTAGAGGCTGAAATGAAAAGAAAAGGAAAAACAAAGGAAAGTTCAAAAAGAATCCAAGAGGAAACTAGAGAAAAACACTTTCTTGAGCAAAACAAAGTTTGAAAACAAATCCCTACCTAGCGATGAAGGTAAAAGCTTGGACTTGAAGATGAAATGAGATGAGCAACACCTCCTAGGATGGTGATGATGATTCGGCCAAAGAGGAAGGAAAAGAAAGGAAATGTGTTTTGGGTGAAGTTGTGTTTGAGGTGTGGTGTTTGAGAGGTTTGATGTTGGTTCAAGGCTTTGGGGTGGTGTTTGATGGTTAAGAGATGATGATGAGATGAAGAGATGAAGAAGATGAAGATGAAAAGAAAGGAAGAACTCTCTTGAAACTTGAGAGAAAAGAAAGAACTAGCAAGATAACTCTAAAACTCTAAACTTAGCAAATGCTTCAAGGTGTAACAAGGCTATCACAAGCATCCTATTTATAGAAAAACAAAGCCATGGAGCTCACCAATGGGAGGGAATGGCCGTAGCAAATGGAGGGAAAAGGGAGAGGAAAATATCTCCTTGATTGTGTCATAGAAGCATGGTTTGAAGTATGGAAGCTATGCTACAAAGTATGGCTTGATGTGAGTTAATTTCCTATCAAATTTTTATGAAATTAGGTTTCTAGAAACAATGCATGGCTAGAACTTTTCTAGCCTCAAATAAATGGAAAAATGAGCTATTTTAATTAGTTATTTACTTGGAAAATCAAGCTTGATTGAAAGTTATGACAAGGTATAGTGTATGTGACTTGAGGTATGGCCTTGGAGTGTTGAAAAATTGAACATGTGATGCATAATGGGGAGGGAAGCTCATGGCCAGGTCTGGGCAGCAGAGTGGGGATGAGTTTTGACCATTTAGTTGGGTGTTAATGGTAGGTTTAGATGTGTATTAGTTTAGGTACAAGGTTAGGAATGATTAAGCTTAAGTTTAGGTAACTAAGAATGTGATTTAGGGAGTTTATGACAAGTTTAGGAGTGCTCATACATCATTAAAGAATTTAAAACTCATTTGTGAATAAACAATGTGTAACACAATTCCATGATTTAAGGAATTGGAAAGAGAAAACACTATTCAAGATTCTATGACTAGGTGTCTTGAAATTAAAATATGATTTTAGGTTGTAATTAAGCACTTTTTGGTTCTAATCAACTTTAATAAATTATTTTGACTCAAGATTAATTAAGGAAATTAATTAACCTTCGATTAGAGCCTAATATTGCTTAGGTTTGCTTAATCACGCGATTAAGCGTAAAAACATGAAACTAGGGGTAAAACCGTAATTTTGTACTAATTTTGCCCGGGACTTCTAAAATTAAAACTGAGGTCATAGAATACATAAAAACGCCTTTTAAAACCATCTGGAGAAGTTTCGGGTTCATCCGGCACTTGTAAACGGGTAAAACACCGCAGGGGCGTTTTGGTCATTTTGACCTGAAAACTCGAAAAACGAGATTTTCGATCCCGGGAAGGTACACAGGTCATTTAATCCCCTTTCAACATCGAGTTTTCCCTTCGAGTACTACCAGACCGGCTTTCCTCGAATTCCGGGCTGAAAATGACCTCAGGGGCATTTTGGTCATTTTCACTCTAACAGAAAAATCGGAGCGTTACATTATGGAGGTTCAAAAGAAAAAAATTTTAAGAGTAGAGTGAACTCTAGAAAAGGTAAACACACACTAACTAAGGAACATTTTTTGTACAACAAGTGCAGAAAATCTCGTGGCTCTAAACTTTTCCTTTTTAGACAAAATATTTGCTATCGATATCGTAAGCCGGGACTTTATTCTGAGGAATGCACTAATACAAGGAAGTTATTAAACAATCTTGTTCCCATTCCACAAATTAAAGGGAAAGTATTTACTCTCAATGGGGAAGAGGTAACTCAATCTCCTAACCTGATCAAAGGTACATGCTTTTTTAAAAATCATCTCTTAGTTGCATTATTTGACTCTAGAGCTATGCACTCCTGTATAGTAATTAATTGTGTGAAGAAGTTAAATTTGCCTTTATCTACCTTGCCTTTTGACTTATTAGTTTCTACTCCCACTAGAGGAAACTGAGGAAAAATTCAAATTTCAAAAATTCAAATATCAAATCAGACTCAATGTTATAACTGGTACATCATCTCTTCTGCCTAATCAATTTATGATCCTAGTTTCTAGAAGGAGGAGTTCAGAAATCATGATCGGAAAGTAAAAGGAAAATGAGGACATCAAAAACCTCTAAAATACAATGACTTCTACAATCAATATGACAAGTCTGTCAGCCTGCCTCTTTAGACTAACGTTCCAAGACACAACTGATGATCTACTCATGTCAATTGGAGATTTGATCAAAGACAACGGTTATGAAGAAGGACTTGTATAAATGGAGATGACATACATGAATGTCGAAGAGAGAATTGAATATATAGGAGTGGAAACTCTAGAAAAATCTCTCCACACTTCCTGTGTTGTTCATTATAATATGTAATCAATCATCTTGAAGTGTAAAAATCTTCTTTCCATGTTCTGTAATGATTTGTATACTCTTCTTAGGAAGAGATGTGAGAAAGAAGTCACTCATGTTTTCCAGGTTTGTATTAGCGAATATTCTTAAGGAAACATGGATGTAGGTTAGTTTGAGTGGCAACCCAAACATATAACCTTTGTAACCTTGATCCATTAGTGATCAGAGTGTGACATAGCTTGGAGAGGCTAAGGTAAAACTACTTGCAATATGATGACAAGGGTATTTGCTTATCATGGTTCAGCTTGGAGAGGCTAATTCAGAACTACTAGGTTCAGCTTGGAGAAGTTGGTTTGAAACTACTCGATTAGTGACAATTGGGGTTGTCCACTGTGCACTGTGAGAGCTTAGGAAGACTAATGTAAAGACTATCTAATTTACTTTCTCAGGTTGAGAAAGTTGTTGTTAATGAAATCTCAATATGTGTTGAGTACTGGATGTAGGTAGGTTGGCCAAACTAATATAAAAACTCTCGTGTTTATTCTCTCTTCCCTAATCTTTTATTTTTTTATGCTATGTGATTATGTCAAATAGTAATTAAGTTTTATTAAAGTAGCATCACTTTTTAATCTTCAAAAATCTTCTTTATGAAATTACTAATCTTCTTTCTGCTGCACTTCAAGCCAAAAGCTTGATAGTATCTTTTATTAAAAGTTTCAAATTTAGAAGATAACTTCAAAAAGCACGATTCAACCCTCCCTTCTCGTGCACTCTTTTACCAACGATAGAGATAGAGATGAAAGGTCCTTTTATGTTACCTGCCTTGGTTAGTATGGCGTAAATGTCTCACTTTGTCGTCACGATATTAAAGAGTAACACTAGAGAATGGGAATTCCCTAAAAGAAGGCCTTTGACTATGTGTAGGACAAGAAGACAAGGGAAAGTGAAAGATTAATACAAAAAGATGATAATCTTAATAAGTTTTACATGACATGCATTATCTAGTACATTTTATTTATGCTATGATATATGATTATGCTTTTACAAAGAGATGTGGCCTTGTGTACTTCCTGTGTAGATGTGGCTGGAACCACCATAGTTCAAAATGTTGTAGAGATATTCATTCCTTATTGAGAATTATTTTCAATTCTCATCCCTATTTTCTAGTGATTTCAAATTAATCAAGTAATGCCCGAGAGAAAGGTAGTCTCTTTCATATTCTATGAGCATTTGAAATTATATGATGTGTTCGAGTTTATTATGAGTTATATGAATATTAATGTTAAATGTCAAATGTCATATTTGACTATCTAATTTTCTAGTAATATCTTTAGAATGAGTGGGCGTTACATCAACCATGTATGGTTAGATTGTCCAAATTTGATCCTCTCACTCTCATAATCAATCACTCTTCTCACTAGATTTATCCGCTATACATACATACATATATATATATATATATATATATATATATATATATATATATAGGGAGTGTATCACATGAGAGGAGAGTTTATCATGAGAGTGAGAAGAGCAAATTTGAACCATATAACCATAGATGAATGATCAAGATTGAAAGTTAATTAATGTTATTAATGCTCATATGTTTATTAAGTCACATAACTTTATATTTTAATTTTGACCGTTCATGTAAGATCCAACGATTAAGATTCACTTCTCTTATATATATAGGAGGCATATAATAAGAGACGAGTATTTTATTATAAAACTGAGAGGAGTAAATCTAGGCCATATAACCATACATGAATAATCAAGATTGAAAGTTAATTAATATAATTAACACTGACATACTCAATTAAAAAAGTTACATGACTTTGTGTTTTAATTCTTGACTACTCATATAAGATCCAATGATCAATATTTACTCTTTTCGCTCTTACAATAAACTACTCATCTATTATGATACACTCCATATATATATATATATATTTCGACACTAATTTGTTAGCTAAATTATTTAGTTTTCTATACAATCAAGTAGTTATTCAAATAATTTTTTATATTTTACTTCCTTGAAATTTTATATATTAAGGTGTATTTATGCCTATATAGTTACATGGATATTAACCATTGTGTTTTTCAAAGTATTTAACTTTTTAATTGACATATGTGTATTCTTTTGCTCTGTGCTCCTATTTGTATCCTTCCACTTCAATACACTTCAATATCATGTATTATAAACCTTTCTTTTAGTTATATTTTTGAATTTATAAATTTATAAGTTATCAAATAATTATAAATAAATAATTTTTAATTTTACTATATAGTTGTCCCCTTCCAATTATTTTAAAATTATTTATAAAATATTAGTTGTCACTATTTTAATGAAAAAATATATTATTACGATCATCTTATTTACGTGCACCCATTCCCCTACTAGACCTTGCCGAATGCCGACAGAGTAAAAGTACACAATTTTGTTAGCACATGTTCCGTAGTATTTAGATCATATGAAAGAGAAAAAGAAAAGTAATTTTTTCAATATAAAATAAAATAAGCGTAAAGTAATTTCGGTGGGTGGAATACTGACATCATTGAAACTGTAGGATTGACTTTTGTTCTGGAGCTTTTGCATGCGAATACAAGACGTTCAACTCGAATTTCATGACTCCATTGAATTCTTGGAACTTATCGAACTTTGAGGGCACCTGATAGGAGAGAGATCGTCTCTTTCAACATTTGGCCCCACCTTTCCCCATCTTAGGATATTAATCACCCCAATCAAGTGGTCCTCAGAGTTTGGTGCACAACCTCCGAAACATTTTTCACCATCATCCATCATCCCATTCAAATTAAGTACCGAGGAAATCTTTTTCTGCTTTCATTAAGTATATATTAAACACTCAAATTACTCCCTAAAAAAAATATTAATATTAAAATCCTTTAAAGTTATAAAATAAAATAATATATATTTCTAATAATTTTATTAATAGATAAATTAGTCTTTAACAATAAAAAATTAGTATTAAAGTCTTTCATTATTGTAAAAATAGGACATTATAGATAATTAATAATTTCATTAATAGACAAGCTTGTCCCTAATAAAAAAATATTAATATTTAGGTCCCTCATAATTATAAAAATAGGACACTATAAACCCATAACAATTGGTGTATGATAAAAAAAATATTAATATTGAGATCGCTTACAATTGTAAAAACATGACATTATAGTTCCTTCACTGTGCTACAACCTACTAAATGCTAAGGTAGACTTTAATTATTGATATATATAGTACCTACTAATTCTAATTTACTAAAATGGACCCTTTCATTTTTATATGTCCCTCCCTAAATATTTTAAAATTTAATAGAACATCTCATAGCAAGCATGATTGTATTATGTTGTTTTATAAGATACAATCACTGTACTCTAGCAAACAGCTCTTTTAGGGCCAAGGGTTTCTCTTTTGATAATAATGAGTATAGTGAAATCCTGGAACATTAGGGAAATAATTTACAAAAGTGAAAAAAATAAAAATAAAAGAGTGTGTTTTAGTTTGTGTTAATTCAAATTAGTGGATATATATCACATCAATCAATAATTAAAGTTTATGTTAGCATTTAACAAGTAGCAAATGAATCAGAGACCTATATGATTTATTTCTACAATGTGAGGAATCTCAATACTAAAATCTTTAGTAAACCCCCAAGGTGGTCCCTGACAATTTCAGCGTCGGACAAACTAGTCTCTGACAACTGGAAAGTGTCAACTTGGTCCCTGACAATGTCAAAAGTCGGACATTCGCTAGTCCCTAGATGGAAAACAGTAAGGTTGTAACAACCCAATTTTCCCTGCTTAGCAAAAATGACCAAAATACCCCCTAGGTCATTTTTGTGTAAAGTACAAGGATAGCCAACCTCGGCCGCCCCCAAAAGGATAAATTAATACTAGGAGTAGGTTGTATAAGGATTAGATAACAATCTGTGCAAAAATCGCGATCTGCAATTTTCTGGTGTAGAAATGACCAAAATGCCTCTAAGGTCATTTTTGTCCGAAATTCGAGGATGGCCGACCCGGGCCATCCTCAAGGGCTAATTGGATGTTTGAAGGAAATTAGATGTGTTAAAAGTGATGATAGGAGTGAAGATCTCAATTTTGGTCCTTTCGGCGCGCGAAATGACCAAAAACGCCCCTATAGTGGATTAGCACGACACAACGTGCCGGCTGGACCCGTCCACTTCCTGAAAATTGGAAATGTCAATCTTAAGGGGTGAACAATATCTGAAAAGGTCCCTAGTGGTCCCAGGGAGTTTTGGCAAAATTACTGTTTTTCCCCGGATTAGTGTATAATCAACTTAATTAACGATTAAGGAAACTTAAACAATATTAGGCTCTAATTAAAGATAAATTAATTTTAATAATTAATCTCAAGTTAAAATAATTAATTATGGTCAATTGAGGGTTAAGATTTGCTTAGGAAACTCAAAGCTCATTCTTAAATAAAGAATTGTTTCATGAGTCAAAGAGTCAAAAGTATGAATAGTAATTCTCTAATGTTCCTTAAAATTAGGAAACATGTTGGAGTTTGAAATTCAAACTAAACAAGGTTAATTCAAATTAAGTAAGTATAATAGCTCTTAAATCATGTTTTGAGAACTTTAATCACACAATTACAACTTCTAACACCTAAACATAAGTTTTTAACCAAGGCCCCTAAGTAAAATTACCCTAAGACCTAATTCCCACACACAAAATGAAATGAAATACCCCCCCCCCCCAAAGCCCCAATGTGGCTGGCGACCACACTCCCTCCTTTCCATCTTTTCTTTTTTACAACATACAAACACATGCCAATAACTGAAAACGCTCATTTCTACCACTAGCTTTTTTGTTGAGAAACTTGTTGAATTCTTTCTTCTCCCCCATTTTCAAGGAAGAACCACCACTCTCCACCTCCTCTCAACCTTCAACCACTACACCACCACCTTAAACCACCTCCTAAATACACCCCTCTCCACTCTTAATCTTAATCCCACAAGAAAAATCACTCCTTCCTTTTCTTTCCCTTTGGCCGAAGCCATATCACCATCAAGAGAAGATTTTTATCTTCTCATTCCAACTCACGAAGACCAAGCTTTCTTCCTTGACAATGTCAAAATTCAGACAATCGTTAGTCTCTAGATGGAAAATAGTAATGGTGTTAATGACAATTTCATTACCAGACAAATTAGTCTCTGACGTCCTTCATCCATCATCCCTTTCCTTCCTTAATCCTCTTCACCACCACCACCACCACCACCACCACCATCACCATCACCACCACCGCTATCAAATCTAAATGACTACAACCACCATTACCACATCCACTATCATTCCTTACACAGCCCCATATCACTCTCTATCTTTTTTCTTCATCCATTCTCTTTACCACCATCACCATTACCCCCACAACCACCAACCACAACCCATACTTCTTCATCATTAGTAAACTCATTTCAACCCACAACAAACACAATCATAACCTATTCATCACCATCCACAACCCCATCATCATCATCAATCAACAAAAATTATCCAACATTATCATAAACACACTCACTTTCACCTAAATAAAATGAAAAAATCCAAATCCCATAACCAATCCTAAACTACAAATCTAGAAAAAAAAAAACAACAATAAAGGGGAAAAAGAGCTCATGCACCATGACTACTATCATTTATGACCACCACCAAGGGCACCGCCATTCAGTCACCACTGCCGTTACCATCATCTAAAGTACTAGTGGTGGTGGTGATAATGAAGAATGATCATGCAAATTTCACTTAATTAATGTTGTTTATATTGGTATTTGATTTGATTTTCCATATATTTTGGCTTGTTTATAGGATTCTAGGGAAGAGAGTGGTGGTGGTGGTAATAGAGAAGATGAAGGAAGGAAAGAAATGGGGGATGGAGTTTTTTATTATTATTTTATAAATGACATCATGGACTAATTTGTCCGATAATAAAATTGTCATTAACACCTTTGTAACACCCTAATAATTCAATCCTAATATGCCTAGGACGTATTCAAGTTGATTATTAGTTATTACTCTTTTGTTCCAGTTCTTGTATTTACATTTGAAAAATAATACTTAGCGAACATATTGGTAAATTATTTTTTTGAACATAAAAACAAAAGCGTGAGCCTCGCATACGGGAATAAATGTCGTCGTCCTACTCCACATGCAAGTGAATAATAACAGGTCATATTCACACACTAAGTGCAAGGATCATAATGTCAAGAATATGGATAGTTATCACACCACATAATAGACATCATAAATAATATCCTTCCCACCAGTAATGGTTGGGGGTAGTACAGTGATCCAGAGTCGGCAAATGAAAAACATAAAAGTAAACAAAAAACAAACTAACTAGAGACCTCCCCCATCTGCTAAGCCTACCATAGCACACCTAGATAAGATAACCTCAATTGAAATGACCAAGAAACAAAAGGAGATTATCCAACATGTATGCTCATGGTGTAACACCCTAATTTTTAACCCAATACTCTAGAACATATTAGGCTAATCATTAGGCTATTACTTCTTAGTCTCATCATTTTAATAAAATACTTAGCGGAAAATTACGGGTAAATTTATTTTTGAAAACATAAAGCAAAGTGAGAGCCGCAAGCTTAGCTAATCGAATAACAGAAATGTAAAGCACGCGCAACAATCATTATAAATCATAGAGTAAAGCATATAATCAAGAAACAATGATCAAGGTAAACAAAGAAACATTTCATTAATAATAGCATAGTTGAGGTACATAGCTAGTCATACCCTAAGAACGGGCAGAGCTTGTAATACAACGGAAATAAAATACAACATAAAACAAGAAAGCAGAAGTAAACCGTAACTACCCAAGTGCACCTATGGTGGATAACCTCGAGACAAAAGAAGGTTTATCCACTCTACATGTGGGTGTGTGCACTAAGCCTCCCCTACGACGTTGACTACTGGAACCCGAGAAACGGTGGACTGTAACCAATCCATGGATGCAGGGCAGCAGGAGTGGGTACACGGGAAAACTGAGCGTCAGCTCCTCGATAGGGGTGCCTCTCGGCTTGCCTAGCTAGCCTCGGCTGTGTGACGGTCTCCTCGCTCTCGTCGCGCACGAACTGAGGTGTGGGAGCGGAGCTCTCGCTATACATGTGCGTCGGCGGGTCCTCGGATGGGTCATCCTCCGAGCTCGGGGACTGAGGTACGTAGTCCTGGAAGTCTCGAGGCATTGAACCTCCAGTATATGTTTGCAGAATCCTCTCATCTCGCGTCCAGGCATGCTCAAAAACCATCGGGTCGTCGTAGGGTGACATCGGGGAAAAACGGTAGCTCTGTACAGGGTGTGCAAAAGGGCGTCCAATGAACATGAAGACTTGCACGGTACACTGCCCCTCAAAATGATATGACCCGTGGTCCGGGTCATAGTGGACCTCCCAAGTAGGCGTGTCAATGAAAAGCACAAACGTCGCCATCGGTCTCTGAAGATGTGATGGAAGAAAGAAGAGAGAGGAGTGAGAATTCTTGCTAAAGAATCTCAGTAGAAGTCTCCTATCCTAGGGTTACATCGTTCACATCCTCAGGAACCTTGGGTTTAATTATGAAATAGTGATCATGCATTTAAGGTTCAATTTAGGGTTTTCCAAAACTAATTATCCAAGGTCCATTCCTTTTAGCATGCAACTAGATGTCATGAATGCAACATATCACATCATGGATGCATGTCAATACTTGAGCACATAAAACAACACATCAAAGCATATAAACATAAACCATGTGGCATAAGGGCATATATCTTTCAAGTGAATCATTCCTCAACATTCGTGACATCAATCATGGTACTTTAGCATAATAAGCCACCCTAAAAATAACTAGGTTATGAGCTCATACCTTAGCTAGTCGTCACTAGCTCTTGCTTATTATCTGAATAAGCGAAACATAAATAATAATAATCCCGACTCGCAAGTACGAGTAGGAGGCAGGGATCACCTTTCTTAGGATATACTCTCTTTGAAATGCTTTGCGGGCACTAGGCCACATCAATTTGTCCGCTTTGGTAGGTTGCATCTATTCATACCCTCACGGATTTGTCTCCTCTGGGGGTGTTCAGCCAAACTGGTGTCACCCAGGCAAGTGTGTCTCAGTGCTTTGTCACATAAAAATCTCCTGGGGGTGCTCGGCCAAATCGGTGTCACCCAGGGTTTTCCATTCATATGGTACTTCTAAACATTTCTTTAACCCTTTAAGGTTTGACGGAAATTCGGCAGCATAACAGCTGTTAAACCAAATTTCCTTCAAACTGCCACAAGCTAAATCACATAACATGTTCTCATGAAACCTCATGCTATGATAAACTTTAACATTTTCATCAATCATTTTCTCATGCATCAAGCACATCTCATCACATCATTTCATCATATAACACATCATAGCTTTGACAACTTTCTTAGTGTCTTATGCATTGACTCTTAAGGTCCTCAACTCACATTCTAAGTTATAAATCATCAAACCTAATCTCTCGGGAACTTATAAGGTCTTAACTAAGTATTTCTCATCTCACACTATGGTCAAGAACATCTTTAAACCTCAAGGATGCAGAATTTATAATCCTAACTTTACGGGTACCTAGGAGTCACAACAATGACCCTTTCTAAGTCCAGTTTGTTCCTAAGGCTTCAAGATCAAGTCCTAAACCATTTATGAGTCATTCCTACACATTTAAACTAATTTAAAACCATGACTATCATTACTAAACCTTGCTGGACAGAATCCAGAAAATTCAAACATTAAGGGATCTAAAACTCTCAAATTAATTCCTTTCTAGTTTCTAACTTCTCTTATCTTTTTCATATGAGTTTTAACATTAATTATACTCAAACATAGGCATATTATCACCATTAAAACAGCTCATACAGTGGCAAATAATAGCAAGGCAGAACCGAAACAACCATTCTCCATAAAGGCATAAAACACAATTTCTAAAGCACACAAAATACTAGTTTCTCTTGGAACCTTTTTAAAACTTTCAAAACTCATTTATACACATTTTTAACATCTAAAATCATCAAAATGTTCATGAGGGCAGTAGCTAAATCAAACTTGTCTCAAGAGGTCCTAAATTCATAAAACTTAGTTCTATACATTCCTTAGTTTCATAAAAGCTTAGAAAAATTATGAAACATAGTTTTCAATACTTAGAAACATCAAAACCTCTTAGGGCCGAAATGTGAACCAAAGGAAACAAATATTTTTAGACCTTTGTTTGAGACAACAATGGACAAGTCTTTGAGCTCTAGGTTCATTTAAGTGATGACATAAAAATAAACATGCTCATGCACTTGTTTTAGCTTGCATTAGAAAGTAAAGTGATAGCATAAAATAAGCATGAGATGCAACTCATTATTATCTTGATATTAAGTGAGAACTTGAAATATAAACATGATAATGCAAGGTTCACTTATTATCTTGATACTTAGTGATAGCAAGGAAAGTAAACATGATGTGCATAGCATAAAAGTAAACATGATGCAAGGTTCATTTTATGGTTAGCTAGAGCTCATCCAAGACTTTAACAAAATAACAACCCAACATATATATCTCAATACAAAGAGAGCTTTAGAGTTCTTGAACCAAGTTCTCAATTGAACCATGAGGTTCTTGAACATCATCATCAAGCTCAAGATAAATAAACTTCCAAAACAAAACAAAATCTCAAGGATCAAAGTACCAAAACCGAAAACCTTACAAAGGAAAAGAAAATGAAACTAAGTCAAGTTCTTTATTAAATATCCAAAACCCCTATCTAGAGAAAGATCTCTAGAACGTGCCGGCCAACTTTAAGGTTGACAAGGGTAGGCTTGGGCTTTTAGAAATCCTTAGATTAATTTTCTTAAGTTGAAAAACCATGTGAGCTAGATATCATATAGATGAAGTTATAAGAAAAGGAAAACTCAAGCTTTAGAGGTTTCTTTGAGATGAACACAAGGTCATCATCTAGAAACTCTCATCATCAAGCTATCATGCTCATAATCATGGCCTCATGGCCAAAATGAAAGGAAAACAAAGAACCAAGGAAAAGTTTCAAAAGAAATCCAAGAGAAAACTAGAGAAACTTATTTTTCAAGAAATAAAGTTTAGAAAAACACTCCTACTTAGAGTGAAGATAAAAACTTGAACTCTTTGAAAAGGAAAACAAGATGATGAGCCCCTCCAAGAGGCAAGATAGCTTTGGCCTTGTGGAGAGGAAAAGAAAGGAAATGTGTTCTTGGTGAGTTTGTGTTTGAGAATGGAAGTTTAGGTGTTTGTATGATGATCTAAGGTGGTGGGGTGGTGTTTCAAAGTTATGAGATGATTATGTGATAAGAGGATGAAGAAGATGAAGATGGAAAGAAAGGAAGAACTCTCTTGAAACTTGAGAGAAAAAGAAAGAACTCAAGAAAGCTTAGGAAAACTAAAAGTGTGCAAATGAACTAAAGTGTTTGCATGTATTTCTAGGCAAGGTATTTATAGAGAATGAAAACAAATGAAGGCTCAAAGAGGGAGGAGGGTAACCGTGTGGCTTTGGAGGGAAAAGGAAGAGAAAATATCTCTTACACATTGTCATTCAAGCATGGTTTAAAGTATGGAAGCTATGATACAAAGTATGGCTTGATGTGAGTGAATTTCCTATCAATTTTTGAATGAAATTAGGCTTCTAGAAACTTGACATGGCTGGAACTTTTCCAGCCACAAATAAATGGAGAAAATGGGCTATTTTAATTAGTTATTCATTTGGAAAATCAAGCTTGATTGAAAGTTATGACAAGGTATAGTGTATGTGACTTGAGGTATGACCTTGGAGTGTTGAAAAATTGAACATGTGATGCATATGGGGGCATGGAGTGTTCGGCCAGACCAGGGGCAGCAGAGAGGAGGTGAGATTTGATCATCTAATTGGGTGTTAATTGTAGGTTTAGATGTGTATTAGCTTAGGTACAAGGTTAGGAATAATTAAGCTTAAGTTTAGGTAACTAAGAATATGATTTAAGGATTTTATAACAAGATTAGGAGTGCTCATACATCATTAAAGAATTAAAAACTCATTTGTGAATAAACAATGTATAACACAATTCCATGATTTAAGGAATTGGAAAGAGAAAACACTATTCAAGATTCTATGACTAGGAGTCTTGAATTTAAAATATGATTTTAAGTTGTAATTAAGCACTTTTAGGTTCTAATCAACTTTAATAAATTATTTTGACTCAAGATTAATTATGGAAATTAATTAACCTTTGATTAGAGCCTAATATTACTTAGGTTTGCTTAATCACGCGATTAAGAGTAAAAACACAAAACTAGGGGTAAAACCGTAATTTTGCACTAATTTCACCCGGGACCTCCGGGACCAAAACTAAAGTTACAGTCTACATAAAAATGCCTTTTAAAACCATCTGGAGAAGTTTCGGGTTCATCCGGCACTTGCAAACGGGTAAAACACCGCAGGGGCGTTTTGGTCATTTTGACCCGAAAACTCGAAAAACGAGATTTTTGATCCCGAAAAGATACACAAGTCATCTAATCTCCTTCCAACATTGAGTTTGCCCTTCGAGTACTACCGAACCAGCTTTCCTCGAATTCCGGGCCGAAAATGACCTCAGGGGCATTTTGGTCATTTTTACTCTAATAGAAAATCGGGGCGTTACACATGGCACTCTGACAAGATCCATCATCAACTCATAGGGATGCCCCTACTGAGAGGGAAGAATGTAGCCAATGAAGCGGACTAACTCATCGGCCATGCTGAGGCATATGCTAGGGCGAGCGTATGCTCCTCGGTGTACCGGCGCAGCTTCTCTCAATGGTCCTCTAACGGTGGCCTCCCCATCACTATCTCCTCCAAGCTCCATAGGAAAAGGTGGGGCAGAACTTCCCAAGGAATGCTGGAATGGTGACTCCTCGGAGGGATCTATCATGGGCTCCGTTGGGGAGGGGGTAAACGGGGGACGTACTCGGGTTAGTCTTGTACAATTGAGGTGGTCGTGCGGGTGCGTCAAATCTGCTCTCCTCACGGGCGAGCACGCTTAAAAACCGTATTGTCTGCAAACAAAGTGGTGGGACAAAATCTGAAATTGGTGATAGGGTGTAAAAACGAGCGTTCCATGAATACAAAAAGACGAACTGAGCATCGACCCACATAGGACTGGTGTGTAGGGTCGAAATGGAACTCCTAGGTAGGAGCGTCAATGTAAACCACGAACGTCGCCCATCTACCTCTAAAGACAAGACATAAGAAAGAAAGAAAGAAGGGATGAGACACTTAAACAAGAATATCAGTAGGATACTCTCCTCCTAATACATGTTATCATCTACATCCTTGGGAACTTTGGGTTTTCATTATGAAATGGTGAGCATGTATTTCAAGTTCATTTATTAAGTTCTAAATACCATTATCCAAGGTTCGTCTCTTTTAATCATGAATCTTAATATCATGAATGCATGCCAATGCCACATGTAATATAGTATGAAAGTAATACTGAATGAACATAGCATGATCTACATGATCAATACACATGAAATCTATCTTTTCTTCTTTTCTTAGGTGACTTAACTTCATTATTCTTTTCCTCTATGGGGCGACCCTAATACTCTCCCTTTTTAAGAGTTCTAGGTTATAAGCTCACACCTAAACTAGTTATCACTAGTCTATATTTATCCTATCATAAGCAATTCCCTGACTTCAAGAGTGCGGGGTAGGGGGCATAGGAACATCTTTCATAACCATTAATTCTTGGAATCCAAAGGGTCCTTTTTGGATCACCTCTCATAACCATTAATTCCTAGAGTCTAGAGGATCATTTCCATGTGTTTTATGTCACCTTTAATATTCATATATCAATTAGAGATGCATGCATTAACACATAACTTTAAATATTGAAAACTTATCACATAAAACTTTATGCTCATGCATTTCATGAATTTTCTTAAGATCACAAATTTGGCAGAAATCCGACAGCATAATGGCTGGGAACGGAGTTTCCCCAAATTTGCTACATGTCAACAACACCTCAAATATGCATCTCAATATCTCCATCATGATTATAGCATGCCACAATTTATCACATAATCATGTCTCACTTTCATATATTTATAATCACACATCATTGTCATTTTACTGAAAGGTAAACATGCTCCTACCCAGTATGTCGGAATCAAGGACCAGACTCAGCTAATGCGCATACTATGCTCATCAATACACACACACACACACACACACAGATAGGCAATGTATTAAAAATTGTCATGAGATACACATCATGCAATTATGCCCCAAGTTGTCAGAAAATTACGCCATGGTCTTACACAGTTTAAAAATACAATTCAGCTTAACCTAGTTACCGTAACCATTCTTTTATACAACTAAGGAACCCACCACCATGATTTACACTAACTTGTAACCTCATAAAAACTTTTAAACAAGGCTGGACAGTTTGGGTAGTGTTTTGAATTAGACCATTTCGGGGTTCTAGGAGTTGCATTTCTGACCCTTTCTAGTTGTCGGTTTTTTCTAAGATGCTAAAATCAATTCCTATCACCACTAATAGAATTTTTCACACTCAAATTCAGTTGCAAATAGAATATTAGCTGAATTAATGTTGCCATAACAGTAGCCACAAATTTTAGGTTTCTAGGGGCTCAAAACTACATTTTCGGTCCTTTCTAGTTACTAGTCTTTCTCAAGATGCTTGGAATTAATTTTTTGCATCAACTACTAGTAATGTATACACACTTAACACCTTTCAAACATATTTTTACAGAATTTAAAATAACAAGGCAGTAACAAACATTCCATTCTCTAGGAGCATCCAAAAATTGTATTTTTGATCCATTCTAGTTACTAGTTTTTCCTAGACGCCAAAAATAATTTTTACAACAAGTAATATCAGTTTTTACATATTGAATCCCCTCCAAACAGAATTTCACAGAGATGAGAGGGCCAAAACAGTGGTCGAAAACTTTGTTCCAAAATCATTAAAAAATCCTATTTCTTGATACTTTCAAGGCACTAGTTTTCATCATTACTTGATCTAAGACTTAGAAATACTCTTGGAACTATTTGACCACTTTGAATTTTCCAATATTAATACCAAACAGAGAGCAATTTCAAATTTCATTAATAAATCTCTTTTCCCATGAAAATACTCTTTTACTACTCTTTGAGTAAATATGCTATGCGAATCCATTTCTTATCATTAAGGTTAAGGTGATAACATTGAAAGTAAACATACTATGCACTCCATTTTTATTTTCAAGATTTAAGGTGATGGCTCAAAAATAAACATGAGTGCAAGTTCATTTTTCATCTTGTTCACTTAAAGCTCAAAACTTTACAAAATTAGGTTCTTGTCCCTAATATATCTTAAACATTAGTGAGCTTTATGGTCCTCTAACACCATGGTTCCAAGAACCTCATTTCTTGAACATATCATCAAGCTCAAAGAAAAGAACAAGGAAAAGAAAACCAACCAATGATATGCCATATTTCAAACTTCCTTAAAACCGAAAAAAAAAATGGAGCTAGATCTTGGGCTTTAGAACTCAAGCTCATGGTGGTATTAGCCTCCATTAAGACTCCTTATCATCAAGCCTCTCATCAAGACCGAAATATGTCATAGAGACAAAGGAAAACCCAAACCAAAAATGACAAGGAGGAATAAAGATCAAACTAAAAAAGAGAGGAGGAAAAAGGACCAATCTTTATGCTTTAGAAACCATAAACTTGGTGGTATCAAGACCACCATGAAATGCTCTCATCATCAAGCTATGAATCCACCACTTTTCTTTCAACCAAAATCGAAAACATGAAAGAAAAGGAAGCTCAAAATTGAAAACATGGGGCAAGGAACGAAGATCCAAACCGAGAAATAAAGAAATGAAAACAAAGAGAACTTGTCCATCCATCCATAATTAAATCCGAAAATGAAGCAAGGAAAAATAAAATCTCAACACAAAACCAAAATAAACAAGAGAGACAAGATATAAACCCCACCATCATCATCAAACCGAAGATAAGAAGAACACAAAAGAAGAAAACTTTGTTCACTTAAGCAACACCAAAACCGAAAATATAAACAAGAAAAGAGAAAGAACTTCAAACAAAACCCTACCAAAGATGTTGTCTTGATGGAACTTTGGAAAAATTATATATATATATATATATAAGTATTAATAAATGGTATTTTATTAAAAAATAATAAATATTAGTTATATTTTACTATTCTTTTAATAATAAAAAATTAGTTAATAGGGTCATTGTTGGCATCAATCACAAGGATACTTCTTGTGACTTGTTGGAACAAGAACAAGGTGGAGTACTTTTTATTCAAACCTCAAGGATACTTCTTGCTATTTACCTTAATAACTAATATGTCAATTATCAAATAGAACAAAGCAAATCATTTCTTTCACTACAAGAAATGTGTGGAATACCGACGCCTTTATCCACGGGTTTTTCAATGGGTCTGACTTATACTGATGGGTGTACCGACGGTTAGTGGGCATCAATTCTCAGGCTGTCAATGAAAATAACCAACGGTAATAAAAAAAAACTTGTCGGTTATTTTTGACGCATATATCGAGGGTATTAAAGAATTTAGTCATCGGTACAATTAAAAAAAGGTGTTCGTATGGTCGTTAGAGACATGTTTTATACCAACGGATTTGCTTAATTTTACTGACAGATATTTAAAAACATAAAATAATTTTTTAATCATTTGTTGATGGGTGTACTGACAGGTGTTTGTATTGGTGAGAAAATTAATTTAAAAAAATTACTTATTACTGACAGTCATACCTATCGATAATGATTAATTTTTTTCAATTTATTATTATTTATTTATATAATAACCCTAAGTATAAATTAAATTGATATTAAATAAGAAAATAATAAAATGATTAAATAAAGTAGTAAATCATGACAATAAAATATATACAAATTACAATAAATATAAAAAATATCCAGAATAGAAAAAAATGAAACTAAATAAAAACTAGTTGAACTCTTGGGTGTCGCATCATCGACAGTGTCATCATCATCATCATCTGGACCATTATCGTCATCCATACTGTTCGACTGTGAGTGGTCCTCAAAGATGGATAGGAGTGGGATATGGGGGAAACTGACCTTCCGAGGTCAGTCTCTACCTCTACCAGCCATACTAAAACAATTAAAAAGTAGTCTACAAATTTTTTTTTATTAAATAAGGAATAATTTCATAATAATATTGCATATAATATTGAATACCTTAGTTAATCTGAAAGTGCAGGGCTGTTTTCATCATTACTCTATTGTTGATCACTAAGTGAATCATCAGCACTACTATCACTTATTTCATCTTTGTGATTTCTGATTAGGTGGTTACTTGTGCCTTCATTTATGTTAACTTCCCTAGTAGTCAACGGAAGAGGGTTTTCAGGATTATCTGCATCGATTACTACCCTTGAAGGGGGTGGATCAGCCACTTAAAAAATATCTTCAACAGTATCTTCATCTATTTCAATCCTATCTCTTGGTTTTATCTTGTTCATAACCCTCCATTGTGACCTACTTTTCCCAAGATAAGACATATAATATATTGTCTAGTATTTTGGACTATAATAAATGGATCATAACTTCTATATCTGTTGGTGTGATAAATTTCAATGATTTTGTAATTGTTGTGTTGTTGTGTCTTGGTAAGTTAGGTAAGATCATACCATTCACATTTGATTATGAGAAATTTATTTGCGAGATCACCCATGTACTCAAACTCAAGGATTTCCTTAACAACACCATGCCAATCACATTCTCCATCTCCAGTATCACCTTTAACACAATCACCAATATTGTCAATTTTTTTCCCCGCACCCCAATCAGCTATGTGAAACTTGTGCCCATTAACATAGTACATAGGCCAACTTACAACTTTATTTTTTGGTCCCCAAGCTAAATTAAACAAATGGGGACATGTTACACCATTATTTTTGTTATGTACCTATGTACATGAAGTTTGAAATGTCAAATAGACTTGTATTAAACAAAATTAGCATATAAGAATATATCAAGCTAGATAGTCGTAAACAAGTGGACCTACATGTAATCTAAACCAATCTGGCAATTGTTGAAGAGAATCTTGACTATGAAGTTGCTCAAAGTATCTGTTGGTGAAAATATATTTTAAGTTATTTTAAAGATACATAACATCACACTTTCATCTGAAAAAAAAAAAAGGATTGTTGACTTACAATCTGAATGGTTGCACTCATCACAATTTATCAAAATATGTAAGTGTGTAGAATTCTACTCCTCGGAAGTCAGCCATTGAGGCACACTTTTTCCAACAGCTTGACCATGTTAATTGAATATAGACAAAGTTGGTGGAATAGAACACTACACTCCATCATCGCTACGACCAACCCGGGTTCTCCTAGATTGAACATGTGGCTAAAAATAAAATAAGCAGATATTTGAACTCTCTTTCGGTAGATAAGCTTGACATATTAACCCTTCTACTTGAGACTTATTCTTCATGGTTCTTTTAAACCCTCCTATTTCCTTTTCAAATGGATACATCCACCTCCATGGAAATCGGGCATGCTAATTTGCCTTAGGTCATCCATCTAAATAGCATTCCATAAGCTGGAAAATCATTGATGATCCACATTAATGTAGCTTTCATCATGAAATTCTACTTTGTTGAAATGTCATAAGTAAAAGCACCTTGGCACCACAACTCATTCAGTTCATCAACTAGAGATTGAAAATACACATCAATCTTAGCTTTTGGATTATTAAGGCTAATGATGATACATGTTAAGAACAAGTAAGGATCTTTCATACACATTTCAGGAGGGAGATTATAGGGCGTAACAACTATAGGCGAACAGGAATAGGATTTACTAAATTGATTATTCGGAGTAAATCCATCTAAACAGTGTAACACCTTAAAAGTTGCTTAAAAATTAATTTGAACTTTACTAGCCATAATTTCAAAAATCCTACAAACATAACAATGATGAAGATGATCCAGCGGATCTATAAAAAAAAAAAAAAGTGAACAATAACCTAGTAGGCATATGAGGCTCGCTGGGACAACCAAAACCCTAGAATTAGGGCTCAGAGATGCCCGAAACCGAGAAATTATAGGATTAAGATTAAAATAGGTAAGAATAAATATTTTATATCTAGAATTAATTTTCGGGCAATAGTTGATTACCCTAATATAGTACTTTACTAGTTCGGTAAATTTTTGGTGTGCGATTCCTAACATCGAAAGTTAGTTTGACCTTTACAAAAGGAGGATGTTTACCTATTTAAATCAAATGAATGGCAAAGATTCAATCTTGAATAACAAGATCAAATCCTAACCATCCATTTTGCTTTCTTAGATTAAGAATTATCTAATTATATATTATATTATATTATTCATACATTAAATACAAGATCAACACAAAGCTAAGATTCTCTAAGAAGCCAATAATTCTTGGCCATGCAGCAAAAAGGAGAAGCAGCCTCAATTTCCAAGAGCTTCATCTTGATTTCAAAGCTAAAAAATACTAGCATAAAGTTGTTAAAACTCTAAATCTTCGTCACTAAAATTGTTCTACACCTCGATACCTACAAAACTAACCAATTAGAATTTGAATCCATCAACTTTTTCTACTTTGAGAGCTCACTATCTACTGTGTAAGGAAGGGTTTGGTGTGGATTAGAAGGATATGAAGTGAAGAGAATTAATTTTGGAGTACCTTGGAGCCAAGATCCTTAAAGCCACCAAAGTAGGGTATTTTAAACCTCTCTTACTTCAAAAATTTTTTTTTATAATTTTCTTACTGATTTGCCTGAATATTCTTAGTTGTATTGGGTGATTACACATATATATAGATGTATTTGCTTTGGTGGATTAGTTTGTTGTTATAGAAAGATTATTTTTGTGAAAAGAGATTTTGAACCATGCTGCTGAATTTTCGATTTTCCTACTGGCAGTGATTGTTCATGATTTTTCTGAGGGAATTGTGGGTATTTTCATGAGCTAGAAAACATATATGTTGAAGCTAGCATCCTAGGCTAGTTCCACTAATTTTCTTCAGCTTTTTGGTTTTATGCCTAATGCTTTAAAAAAAATCAAAAACCGAGATTGTAACTATGCTACCTGGATTGTAGGAACTGAAGCTCTAATTTTGTCTAATTTTGTTACCATAGCAAATGATTAATTTTTCCTTTGAAATTTTTATAGGGCATTGAAAACATCTTGAAGTGTAACAATGATATTTATTCTGAATTTATTCAATCAATTGCTAGGGTTAAAAATTATGAGATTCTGATTCTGAGTTAAGATTAGGTGATCTCTAACCACCAAATTTGAAGAATTTTTTTACATAATTAAAGAACTCTTTTTGCTTTGAAATTTTCACAAGGTCTTGGAGACACATTGATGTGTCATTGAGAATTTTTATAGCATTAGATTTGATAGTTCGAAATGTAGAATAAATTGTGCTACAAAGATTTGAAATCTGCCATTGTGCTGAAAATGAATTGATGGTCTGAATTGATGAAATAATTGCATTTGATACTAGTATGACATGAGCACATGAATATGAATATGAATAATTGAGCATGTGAGCTTATTAATGGGCTTAGGCACACACACACACACACACACACACACACACATATATATATATGAATGTTTCTTACAATTGTGTATATACGAAAGAAAAACATAAGATTATATTTCTTGGGCTGGAGAAAGTAAATCTGGTCTGTTTGGGAAAGTAAACTGACTACCAAGAAAAGCATAAAATTATCTATCTTAGACTGGAGAAAGTAAATCTGGTTTGTCGGAGAAAGTGAACCTGACTATCAAGATAAGAATGAGATTATATATCTTGGGCTGGAGAAAGTAAATCTAGTATGTCAAGGAAAGTAAACTTGACTACCCTTGAATTGAGTCGGGAAAAGTAAACTTGGCTAGGAGTAGGTCTGTGTGAGAATTGGAGAAAGTAAATACAATTATCATATATAAGAATGAGAAAAGTAATCTATTACCGTAAAATGGTCAAAGCCACAAAAGTCGAGGCCCAAGAAGAGTTAAAGTAACAATGGTTCTAAGTAGTCTTTTATCTTATGTGCTAAGTGAAAAATTTTAGTATCGATATTGAGGCCAATATGTTTAAGTTGTGATTTAGCAGTATATGCTTCATCTGATGTTGAGTAATATGATATGTGTATATTAAGTTACTGAATAATAAAAGAGACCCACTTTGAAAAAATAGTTTTTGAATTTTAAAATGAACCTTTGATATATATTGAATGCTCACATTTTCCTAAACTGAAGTGTCTGGGATGATGACGATGACATTAATTTCAGTGCATGTTTTGGGGAATACTCTATTGAGAATTTTAGAATTCTCACCCCTATATGTTTGTGTTTCTGTGTCGTCTCTACATTGATCCAAAGAATTATGGGATTACTAGACAAAGGAACTCGAGATAGCGATAGTTTAGTAGTTGATATTTTAGTTCACTGTATTTAGTTTGAGTCATATATATGTAAATGTAATAGAAATTGCATATGTATATAAGCTCATAGTCAAGCTTCCTTATGTAATTGACTTTATATTGAATAAATATTTTGTATCTTTGTTATATAATTCAATCGAATTACATTAGTTATTACACGAACCCATCGAGTTTGCTATAGATAATTAAGAAAGGTCCGCTAATTAATAAGTAACAACTCTCGAGTACGATATCATGACCTAAGGATGGGGTTGTGTTTGGGAGGATGTTACAAATAGAGTCCCAATCTAACTTTCAAGGGTCACAAAAAAAATCAGGATATTGTTGATCGAACTTTTTCCATGCCTCACTGTGCGATGGATGCTTCATCACATCGTCATCATTCTAATTTTCACTGTGCCACCTCATATAGGAAGCCGAGCTCAGTGACGCATAGAGTCTTGTGAATCTAGGGATTAAGGGCAGATAATGTATTATTTTCTAAAGGACATCCTTATACCTCCCACTTTCACATCTCTTGGGTTTAAACCTAGGCTCTTGGCAGAACTTACACTTAATTAACGAAATATCATCCTTATAATAAAGCATGCAACCTTTAAAGCAGCAATCAATGTCCATTTCCGTTAACCTAAGTTTAGAAACTAATTTTCTAGCTTGATAAAAATCTTTAGGAATTATATCGGGGTTTGGACTTAGCTCACTTATCAGTGTAGCCCACTGATCAAAAGAACTTTGGCTTTGATTCCCTTCGGACTTAATGCTCAACATTTAAACTGCTAATGACAATTTAGACTACACACAATCCTCCTATAAAGGTTGATTGATAGCTTCTATGAGACTATAAAACCAAGCGGCATCTTGGTTTGGCTCCTCCACTGAAAGCTGCGAAAAACAAGCAGCAAACTCAGGACCAGCAGCATCAAACACCATCTCTTGATGCCTAACCAAGTTATCCTCCTATAGCACAGTACCCAAGTTGTGTTGAGTTACATGGATCCCACTAGAATTACTTCCAATTTAAAACATACCCACTTGATTCCATGCATTAACTACCTCCCCAATAATCAAACATGAATCCCCACTTGCACAAATGAGTCCTTATTCTATCATCATCCAAATACTTCATACATTTGAACCAATTACATGGACACATAACTTTTGCTTCATTAATGTACTGTTGAGTTTTACATGTCAAACTCATAAATTCTTCAACACCACCATAACATTCCGGTTTAATCCCCCTTCTATTAGGATGCAATCTATCGTATATCCACGATCGATTTGAAGGTAACATTGCGCTTCTGATTAACTCTAGACTCTACAATTTTGTAAATATTTCAAATTATTACTTTCAAATACAAATTCAATTGCTATCTAAACTTTTAGTATAGCTACTTTTAATCTTATTCCCTAAAAAAATATTCAGAACAAATGTCAACAACATCTCCCTTAAATTAGAGCTTCCATCATTAGATATTTTAGTCAATTCAACAATTATGGATATTATTATAAAGATCAACAACAAAATAGGTATAGTGAAATAGTTACATGTTAATAATTATATATAATTCACTTAATCCTAAAAACCGTTCTATTGTGTATCCCTTTATAACTCCGCAACATGCATCCTGCAATCTCTGCAAACACAAAGAATCCAACAACAAACAAATCAAATAAGTCGAGAAAGGACCTCTACGCCATTCCCCTAGTCATGCAATCCATATTTCCTACCACTCTATCCTAAAAAACATAAGTCTCTATATATTCTACCTATATATTAAACCACTAAACGATACAAATAACAATGATTTAGTTACTAACCTCTATAGCAGTAAAAAAACAAAATGTAGGAAAGCTCTCAACGTCCAACCAACTACAATCCTAAAAATCCAATATGATAAATTTAAATCAACACACTTATATACATAGAAAACATAAAATCGCATAAAGAAAAAGAATGGCAAACCGATCCCAAATCGATAATTGCTATCACTCTCAAACAAAATTCCTATATTAACAAATTAACAACAATAATTATTCCTCAATACAACAAAACACAACACTATGGGCACCTATAAACGAAAGAAAAAAGTAAACCAAATAAAAAACTAAACCGATTAAAATGCTCACCAAAGCCCCTAGATTGTAATGATGGCCTCTGTTTCTTAAACGAAGCTTCGATGGCAGCAAACAGAGGCAAAACAGTGGTAGCAACGAAGGTTAGAGAGAGAGAGAGAGAGGGTTTAGAGAGACAGACAACATTCAGAGGGGAGGGGGGAGGGGGGGGGGGGGAGAGGAAAAAGGGTCACGGTGGTGCTATATTTGCAGCCTACCAATGGGTGTACCGATGGTGTTTGCGTTTGCGTGGCAATGTGTGAAATTTCAAATAACCATTGATTTATATAAACATCACCTGTCGGTCTGCCCATCAGTAATATTTAATACAAATAATAAAAAAAATTGTTAAATACCTATTAGTAATATCGTTCGAAATTATGCGCGTCACGTGACACGTATTGGTGCCAATATTTACCAACAGCGGTACCGACGGGTTTGTCAAGCATACCAATAACAACTATAATTTTTTCCCAATATGCGACAACCTGATGGAGATACCATCGGTACCGACAGTTTCACGCACGTCGGTAGTTTCCATCTGTATCTTGTGTTTTCTGGTAATGTTTCCTCTCAAAGCATCAGGTTTTTTCTTTTCTTTTTTGCCATTGTATTTTTTCGTTTTGAGTGACATAATTGATATCTATGTCATATACTCCCTTATTTTTAGAATATCTGTTTACTTTCAAACAACTTCACAATTAAAATATCTCTTCATTTTTATAGACAACTTCACATTTGAATACAATATATTAATTTATTTATTATATTTTACTTTATTTTTAATATATTTATTTATTTTAATACTCTTGTTCGTCTGAAAATGATATGTATTTTGAAGGAGATGGAGTATGATTCATGCGCCAGCTATGAAACTAACTTCGTATAACTAATTACGTCACGTGCCATGCAATCGGAGAATCTAATAAACAATGTTCCGGTTTATTTGACCCGGTTCTCAGCCTATTAAAATCACAAGGCCGGTCGAGTCGTTCAAAATTATTGTGGGACCAATGTGTTTCACCTTCTCAGTATTCTTGTCGGAGAATGACACGAAGAATGACGCGTGTCCCCGTTCTCAGACCCTACGTGTACAACTTCGCAGGTTGCGGCCACGTGTGTAAACGGGTGCAGCAATTTAGGATAGGCTGGATGCAGGCGAATGGAACCCTGAGCCGGAGACGAGTACAGAGGAAGTTTTACCCACGCGTCGTGCCAGCTGTTTAGGCCGTGGAGTCCGTGATTGCGTGCAGGATGGACCATGGGGGGCCCACCTACTCCCTCAGTCTCGCTACACTACAGATTTCTCTTTCCATCAATCATATGCTAATTTATTTATTGTTCTAATATTAATTTTTTTCCCCAAGCTACGAAACAAGAAATGAAAATTGTATATGGGGATGGATGAACTATCACTTATCTGTCATGCTCGCCAGTACCCACAGCCCTACTAGTCAGCAATCCCATTCAATAATACCCTCAAATTTTCCTTTTTAATCTGCAATATCACTTATATTCTATTCTATTTTCTGCAATATATATTAGAGTTTTTGTTATAATCGAAAGACTAATATTTTTTTTTAATGAAATGGTTACAATTTAATTATTAATATTTAAAATATTAATAAATTTAGTTAATGACACATATAACAAATTTCCAACCATAAATTATTTAAAATATATTGATATTTATAAATTTTATAAGATACCCAAAAAATCTCCATATATTATACTTAATCAAAGCACCGTTTAGCTGCATTCATTGAAGGGATTGAGACGTTGAGCAACATTCTGCATTCAATTCAACATCTTCATATTGATAATGGTAAGTAGCAAAGGATTAATCGAAATTGTACGTGCTCACTTAATTATAAATCTAATAGCATAATTTACTTGCTTTTTTTTTTGGTAAATATGCATAATTTACTTGCTATCACGATTTGAGATAAATTGAGATATAAAATGTTTATACTATTCACCGACCATTTATTCGATTATTGTAATTAATTCGTAGATAAGTTATCGTGCATTAAAATTTAGTGCTCTTTTCCGTTTCATTTGAAATGACCAATTCTACAACAATACATTTATTAAGCTAAACCAGTTTTTCAGATGAACTTTTACCCTCATTGATTTACTGGTATTTATTTTCCGCGTACTTAAAATATAGGTTGCTGTGTCATGTGTGTGGCTTTTAAAGATAATATATGTAAAGTAAATAGTAATCGCAAAAAAGTGTACTATTTTATGTGATTAGTGTCATAATTAAATTGTTGATAACGTTACGTTTTATAAATGGATGCTTCCGTAACATTCTTGTTTTTGATATAATGCCTTATAAAGTCTTAAATATTAGTAAGAAAATTAATAATCACTTAATATTTAATAATTCATCTTATATAATAGATGCAATAAAAACATCATAAACAACGTAACTCAATGCATAAACAAATTATTCAATAGAAACCATTACATTCAAACATGGGTTGATCAAGATAATAGAAGCCTTGGGCCTCAGTTAGACGTCTTGATTAGATTTAAGTCAAGAAAATAGAAAAAATCTCTCATCTAGGAATCCTACCCTTTCATGGATCTCCATCGAGTTTTTGTTAGCCCTAATTATAGGATTCAGATACCGCTGGTCTTATCAGAAAAAAGAAGAAGAAGAAACTATTACATAAGAAATTAATCTTTTAAAGCAATTAAATTGATTAATATAATTAGTTGAACTACGAAAAATTGTGAATTGGTCATGTCTCTAAAACTTTTAAAATTTGATCAATCAAAAACATCTGAAGTTTGATTATAAAGTATTTATAACATAACTTTAAAACTAAGAGGTTAAAATATTGTTTACGAAACGCAAATTTCGTGAGTTCAATATCTGGTTTAATTTTTAAAATATTACTTACAAGAATCCAAAATTAGTCTTTTACAATTCCAAAATTTTAATTTTGATTAATCCAAATTTTGTCAGTGCAATTTCTGACTTTTATAGTACGTAGTTCAAATAATTATTCCCTTTGTTTCTAAATAATTATAAAAATTAAATAATACATGTGTTAAAAAAAACATAAAAAACGATCTTAATAAATGTAGTAAATGTATGAGTTGATAAAACTAATATTTTATAGTCATTTTTGTTTATTTTGATAAATATATTTATTATTTAATTAATATATTTATATTAAAGATATAAATAAAAAAATTAACACAATCTAGATATTATAAATAGATAAATATTATAAAAAATCTACCATTATTACAAAACATAGAGAGTATTTAAGAAGTCAAACTGTATTAATTTCTATTGACATATCGGTTAAGAAATCTAACAAAGCCAGTAGTTTTTCAAAACAATCAAACTTTTTCAATGGCTGTTCAATTTGGTGCCGATGTATTAAAAGAAAAGACCAATTTGAAATTCATTTTTTTAATTAATATATCAGCATAATTGCATCTTCTGTTGATTTTAAATTAACCCCTTTAAATTTATGATTTTACTTAAAACTTTGCTTTATGTCATGTCAACCACTTTGATTAAGCTAAGAATCCAATCTTTCATTAATTAGGATCTAATCCTTACATTCTTTTTTTCTACAAATATAAAATTGTTTTTTTTTTTTGTCATGAAAGTATAATATAGTTTATCATTTTGATTCAGTAAATTATAGTAAAATGAAGCAAATGGCCCATGGAAAACTTGTAGGATAAGACTAACAAAAACATTTACTTTTTTCCCTATTCAAATATTTCTGAATGGGTGACCTGGGGGTCAATTATGCTTAAACCAATGAAGTGAGATATTAAAAGAATTTAAAGTGGAGTGAGAGAAAGCAAAGTTATGAGTTTGTGTCTTTATGGTAATGTCCTGGTTTTGCTCTCAGCTGTTTAGTCTTCCAGAGAATAGAAGCCAGCAGAGTGATAAACAAAAGGAGCCAAAACGCCATATAGGGAGAGACAAAAGAAGAAGCATTACGTAAAAGAGAGAGAAACAGAAAACATGAAGCTGGGCGTTTCCACTGATATTCTCTGCTTCTCCATTCTCTGAGCCAAATTCAACACTTTTTGGGTTTGTTCAAGGTTTAGAAAAGTCTAAGTTAGGTTCTGATCCATTGGATCATTTATCACATGGCCAAGCCTGGGGTGTTGGACTCTGATCCGGGTGTGCTGGTGAAGAAGACCATAGAGTTGAAGAAGGAGCTGCAGAGGTTGGTGAAGTCTATTGTTGATGATGAGGATTGCAGCACTGAGACCCTTGATCAAGCCAAGGAGGCTCTTTGTGTTCTCAAGGAGTTGAAGCTCAGAAGGAGTTCATCATTGTCTTTGAAGCTGCCCAAGACTGTGACCTGCCCAGATGAATTCAAGTGTCCACTTTCCAAGGAGTTGATGAGAGATCCTGTCATTGTGGCTTCTGGTCAGGTTAGTGTCAGAATTTGGACCGTAATGATAAATTTGTTGTGTTTTCTTTCTGAGAAAATGAAGGAAACAAAAGAAGAAAGAAAAAATAAATTGAATCTTATTTTAATTTTCATTTTGTGATATCTTGGTACCGAGAAAAAAAAAAAACACTTAATGAGCCTACTATGGCAAAAAAGGGTTAAAAAGTTCTTAACAAAAATGGGTTTCTGTTATTTTTTGAAATTAAATTCAATTAAAGTGAAGATAAAGATTCTGGTTCTGGCCTTTTGTCAATCTCTTTTGCTGGAATTTCTGTACTTTATTCTCTATTAGATGGCTTAAAAGGTGTAAAAAAGATAGAAAAGGAATATATTCCGTTCTTTTCTCATCCAGAACCTTTGAGATAAGTATTTTCTAGTTAATGGAGTTTATATATAATATGGTTCATATTATTTTAATTATTTTTCCTGAATTTATAGGAAGATATATCATTCCAACATTTGGAAGGCACTTGATTATTCTTTGTGATTGTCTACTCCTTCCTTTCGTTCTCGTCTTCTTTCAATCCAAACTTTTTTCTCTTGTTTTACGTTTTCTTTTTCAATGTGGAAGGCAATTGTTTATTCTTTGTGATTGTTTTACATTTGCTGTCAATGGAGGTGTGATTTCAAGTACTTTTTGTGTGATCCGCTGGAATTTCCGTGATCTTCCCTTTATTTGTTAGTTTTTCTGCAATATGGTTTCAAATGTATGTTCAAAGAAACTAAATGAGGCAAAAGGAAAAGAAAAAGATCGATTGGATAATATATCAATGATAGCCATTGTGGGAGGAAAGAGAAACAGTGGGAACTGAAGAGAGAATAATATTTTGTCCATATAAATGCGATTCTTGAGTGAGTGGCGGTGGTGATTGTGGCTTTGTGTAGAACTTTTGACTGAGTTTCAAAGAGAATAATTAAATTCTAGTGTTCTTGGCTTTTTTCTTTTTCCAAATTTCTACAGTGATGCCTTCCCCCACACGCAACTACTTTTTTTTTTTTTTTTGCTTTTTGTCCCTACCCTTTTTTCTGTGCATTGATACTTTCAGATTGGTTGAGTGAATCAGTGATGATTGGAAACTAATTGAAGATTGAGCAGATTTTTTTTTTCCCCTTCTAATTATGTTCCATGATTAATTTTGTTTTCCTCATTTGGTAGTTAACATTTGCCATCTTTCTTTGTTTCAATTATGCAGACATATGATAGACCTTTCATTCAAAAATGGCTGAATGCTGGAAATAGGACTTGCCCTCGAACCCATCAAGTCCTCTCACACACTGTCCTTACCCCAAATCACCTAATAAGGGAAATGATAGAACAATGGTCTAAAAATCAAGGGATTGAATTGTCCAACACTGTAAACTATATTAATGAGGAAGGTGTTACAAAAGCTGACCGTGACCATTTTCTTTGTTTACTTAAGCAAATGTCTTCAGCCCTATTTGATCAGAAAGCAGCTGCTAAAGAACTTCGCTTGTTAACAAAGAAACACCCTTCCTTCCGGGTTCTGTTTTGTGATTCTGTAGATGCCATTCCCCAATTGCTCAAGCCGATTTGTGGGAGTGATTCTTTTACTGGTATTCACCCTGATCTCCAAGAAGATGTAATCACAACAATTCTCAATATCTCAATTCATGACAACAACAAGAAGCTAGTAGCTGAAACTCCTATGGTTATTCCACTCCTTACGAAGGCATTGAGATCTGGAACAATTGAAACAAGAAGCAATGCTGCAGCTGCCCTTTTCACTTTGTCAGCTTTAGACTCCAACAAAGACCTTATAGGAAAATCTGGCGCCTTAAAGCCATTAGTTGACCTCTTAGAAGAAGGGCATTCCTTAGCCATGAAAGATGTTGCTTCAGCAATTTTTACTCTATGTGTCATTAATGAGAACAAGGCAAGGGCAGTGAAGGATGGGGCAGTGAGGGTGATTGTGTCGAAGATCAAGAGCCGGATTCATGTGGATGAATTGCTAGCTATCCTTGCATTGCTTTCAAGTCATCAGAAGGCTGTTCAGGACATGGGAGAGCTTGGGGCTGTTCCTTGCCTGCTAAGCATTATGAGAGAGAGCTCCTGTGAGCGCAACAAGGAGAACTGCATAGCAATCCTTCAAACTGTTTGTTTGTGTGATAGATCCAAGTTGAAGGAAATAAAGGAAGAGGAGAACACTTACAGGACAATCTCTGAGCTTGCACAGAACGGAACATCAAGGGCTAAGAGGAAAGCTAGTGGAATTCTAGATAGACTGAACAGGGTTGTTAATATTACACACACTGCATAATGTCTCTTGATTCCTCTCTAGGTGCATTATATCGTATATTCTACATATGTTTCCTGATCTGTAAGTTGTTAAAAGTAAAAAATGGGTCAGGAATCCTGTCTCATCACCAATTTTGTACATTCCTTGTTTCTCAAGAGAGTCATTCTCATGTTCATCAGCTAGAGAATGAATAAGGTGAAGCCATGTGCTCTTTGCTTCCAAATTATTCAAAATTTTCTTTAAGGTTTTACTGGCGCGGGCTTAGATCTTCTTTAAGTTTTTTTGGTATCATCCCAATTTTTTAACTTTCTTTTGAATTATATGGAGAAGAACATACAACTTGCGATGCAAGATAAACTTAGTGAAAGCATTTTTGATTTCATACTTTCCGCGATACCGGTGAACTGCACATGTTTAACGATGGCAAACGCCTAGTCCTACAAGGCCTAATCAGTCACATTCCTTGCCAAGAATGGTGAAAGAAGAATTAACTGTTTTAACAATATTGGTTCTGGAAATTTAGCTGGGAAAATGGTTTATGTAGCCATTTAACAATGCAACAGGACACTTCTATAATTGATTCGACTGTTGTAACACCCTACTATTTCCAGTTTAAGTCACATTGTTCTTTTAGTTGCTATATTTTTCTATGCAGAAAACTTCTTCACTTTATGAAATTACTTTAATGAAAATTAGGTTAATTTATTTTTATTGAACTCCCAAATTAGTCCCTGACAATGTTATCAACAGACAGTTTAGTCCTTGACAAAAATAAATTACTCTCTAGATCTGTCACATTTATAACATATGGATATACTGGTCCCTAATTATTTATAAGCTCTAAATTAATTGGTAATCATGATCACAATCTCTCTTAGCCTTGTTTTCACTTAAGTCTTCTCCTTTATCCCGGCTCCTATCCTACGAAATAGTTAATTTTTTATTTTAATTGTAAATTTATTAATAAGTTTTGTGCTTTGGTACCCTAAGGGTATCGGTACTTTTTTGAATCTAACGATTGTAATTTAATTATAAGTGTTTAAAATATTAATAAATTTAGTTAATAAGAAACATCTTGGTAAATGTGTTGATTATTTAATTAATATTTACATTGATGTTATAAATGCAAGCAAAAAGTTAATGCTACCTAGATATTATAAATAGATAGATATTCTGAAATATGAAAAAGTCAAAAACTGACAATAATTCTGAAATCAACAGAGTAAGTTGGAATTATTGATACTAGAATTTACTATAACCATGATTTACCTAAATATATAAAGTGCTGAAAGATTAACAAAATCATGTCCAGAGCATGATACAATTACAAAGGACAATTAAAATACACCCCATAGTCGGAAAACAGGAATATAAACTTTAAGGAATGAAAATAGAAACATAGTTACAGAATCCTTAACCTAAAACTTACAAATATAATTAAAAACCTAGAAATATAACAGAATACCCTAGAACCTTGGGTAATGTCCGTCAAAAGCAGTAGACGTCCTCCCTTCGCTCGCATGTGTTAGTGATGATACTCTTAGCCATTTATTAGATCTTTATTGTTAGTTATATTTTCATTTATGAAAAATATTTTATTCATTTTCTTTATTATTATATTGACATGTTACATATAATAGAGGGGTACATGGATGAACCGATTACACACCCGAATGAGAGAGATCTTAAGACTGTATAGATATGGGACTATACAGTTGATGATGACTTATATGAATTGATTTGTACAGTCTATACCAACAAGATACATTTTCTTTTTGGTAGCCTATCACTACTAAAGAACTCTATGGTTAAGTGTGCTTGACCTGGAGCAATTTTGGGATGGGTGACCTTCTGGAAAGTTTTCCCAGGAAGCATGTGAGTGAGGACAAAGCATGCTAAAAAAACCTATGTTGGTTTGTGAGGACAATCATCAATCCATAAAGTAGCATGGACTGTTGTTACAATTGGCATCAGAGCGGTTCTTCCTAACACAGCCTGAGGAATTGACCGACTATGCTTCAGCATACTCTGAATATCAAAGGAAATGTCATGCAATCTAGGTTTTGATTGTTTAAGTTAGATTTAGAATTTAGTAAGCATGACTGCTGGTTGTGAATGTTATATGTTACTGACGCACTTAGCTTAATACTGAGCCTAATCAACTCAATAATTTTGTTTGGTGTGACAGGGACAAATGGCTTCCAATAGGCGAAATAGGAACAATAGGGATAATGCAAATGAACTAGAAGCAGGAACAATGGAAACATTTCATGAAATGGCGGCTGCAATGAGAGAACAAGTTGCAGTAGCCAATAGGATGATGGAAAGATTGGATCGAAATGTGAAAGGAAACCCCATTAAGAATTGTGGAGGTACCGAGACGGATATGGAGTACCAAAAGTTTGCAGAGTTTAAGAAGGCTAATCCCATACCTTTTAGAGAAGTCTTTTACCCAGGTAAGATAGAAGTATGGATCAAGGCAATGGAGAAGATCTTTTTAGTTTTGGATTGTACTGAAAGTCAAAAGGTGGCCTTTGTCACATATATGTTAGAGGCTGATGCTGAGTTTTGGTGGAATGGAGCTAGGAGGCTACTCAATGCTTCTCAACCTAAAATCACCTGGATCATTTTTAAAGAGGCTTTTTATCGAAAATATTTCCTTGCTTTAGTCAGAAATGCAAAAGAGATGGAATTAATGATGCTTAAACAAGGAGATATGAGTGTAGCCGAATAAACTGCAAAGTTTGAGGAGTTGTGCAAGTTCTCTACCATCTACCAATAAGATCCAGATGAAGCTTGGAAGTGTATTAAGTACCAAGGTGGATTATGGGAGGACATTGAAGCCGTAGTCGGACTTTTAGAAATTAGGGATTATGCGGCATTGGTGGACAAATGTCAATTGGTCGAAGGATACAATCGGAAATTAGCAACCTCTAAGTCCACCAAAACGGACTCCAGCAGAAGATTGGCACCACAAGGCCAACGATTCGAGCCCCACCATTAGTAAAGAAGAAGACTTCCACCAAATAACCCTAGAGGAAAGCAACAACAGTGGGTTAAGCCATGCTCAAAGTGTGGAAAGAACCTTGGGAACAAACTATGTCTGGTAGGGCAGACTGTTTGTTATAACTGCGGCAAGCTAGAACATATGATGTACAAATGTCCTAACCAAAATCAACAGCCTAGTTCCCGGCCACAATGCCAAGGGCGCATCTTTACCTTGAACACTGAAAGAGTTTCTAAATCCAAGGATTTGATGCAAGGTGAGTGTGAAATTAATGGTAACATCTTAAATGTGCTGTATGATTAGGGTGCTAGTCATTCATTTATATCCCGTAGTTATGTACACCAATTATAGCTACTTGTATCCATATTACCGTATGATTTGATGGTTTCCATTTCTACTGATAAGTCTGTTAGGACTAGCCAAGTATGTAAAGATCTTCCCTTTCGAATAGGAGATTTGAAAATTTGTATTTGACTTAATATTTCTTCCTTTGTCTGGCTTAGATGTAATTTTAGGAATAAACTATCTTACACCCAATCAAGTGTCCTTACATTGTGTTGACAAAAGTATTTCCTTTGGCTCAGTCCTGTCTACCAAACCTGTAATTCCCATGTGTTTTTATCTGAATTCCATAAATTCAAACTCTAGAAAAGTTGAGAGTCAAGGATATGTTCTCCTCTTGGCAAGTGAAGCTGAAAGTGAAAAAAAGCTAGATGAAATCTCTGTAGTTAGAGAGGACCCAGACGTCTTCCTAGACGATATTCTGGAATTCCCTCCGAAAAGGGAGATTGAGTTTACAATTGAGTTGGTGCCAAGAACAGGTCCGATCTCAATTTCCCCATACATAATGTCTCCCCTTGAACTAGTAGAATTGAAGGCACAAATTGAAGAGCTTTTGAAGAAACAATTTATTAGACCAAGTGATTCACCATGGGGAGCTCCTATCCTTTTAGTTAAGAAAAGGGATGGAGCCATGAGGTTGTGTGTGGATTTTAGACAACTGAACAAGGTAATGGTAAAGAACAAGCATCCTTTACCAAGGATTGATGACCTTTATGGATCAGTTATGAAGGGCAATAATATTCTCAAAAATTGATTTAAGATTAGGGTATCATTAGATTAGGGTTCGAGATGAAAATATCCCCAAGACAGCTTTCAGAACTCATTATGGACATTACGAATATACAGTAACATCATTTAGGCTAACTAATGCTCTAGCTATTTTCATGGATTACATGAACCAAATCTTTCAACCTTACTTGGATCAGTTTGTGGTTGTTTTCATAGATGATATACTCATCTATTCGAAAACTGAGGAGGAACATGCCAAACACCTTAGAATAGTACTTCAAATTCTAAGGGAACAGAAGCTCTATGCTAAACTATCCAAGTGTGAATTTTGGATGGAAGAAGTTAAATTCTTAAGACATGTAGTGTCACAAGGAGGAATATTAGTGGACCCTAGTAAAGTTAAAGGAGTACTCTGTTGGGAAAGGCCAACAATGGTTACTGAAATCCAAAGCTTCTTGGGGTTGGCAGAGTATTATAGGTGGTTTATCAAGGGCTTTTCTCAGATAGCCTTACCTTTAACAAAGCTGACCAGGAAGAATGCCTCATACCAATGGACACCTGAGTATGAGAGGAGTTTCCAAAAGTTGAAACAAAAGTTAACCTTAGCACCAATATTGGTACTACCTAATCCTCAGGAACCATTCAAAGTATATGGTGATACTTCTAGCAAAGGGTTAGGATGTGTACTAATGCAAAATCAGAATGTGGTTGCTTATGCTTCTCGACAGTTAAAACCCCATGAGGTGAACTACCCAACCCATGACCTAGAACTTGTAGCTGTGGTTTTTGCCTTAAAAGTGTGGCGACACTACCTCTGTGGAGTAAAATTTGAGGTTTTATATGATAATAAGAGCTTGAAATATCTCTTCGATAAGAAAGAATTGAATATGCAACAAAGGAGGTGGATGGAATTCTTTAAGGATTACAATCTTGTTTTGAACTATCGCCCTGGCAAAGCTAATGTCGTAGCCAATGCACTAAATAGGAAATCTTTAAGCTTGGCATGGATGATGATTAAAGAAGAAGAACTTGTGGAGAGCTTTAGAAACCTCAATCTAGGAATTTCTATAACTCCCTATGGTATTTCCTTAAGTTAGATAAGGGTGACAAGTAATTTCAAAGACCTGATTTCAATGATGCAACATGATGATCTAGAATTTCAAGAAACTTTGACCTTGGTTCGCACAGGAAAGCTAATGGGATTTAGCCAGTATGAATAAGGAATATGGAGATACAAGGGTAAGATATGCGTACCTGCAAATGATGATCTCAGGAAGAGAATTCTGGAGGAAGCTCATGAAAGTAATTTCACTATAAACCCCGGAACAACCAAGATGTATGCAGACTTAGAAAGAATGTTTTGGTGGCCAAAGATGAAGTCAGACATAGCTAGTTTTGTCAGGAAATGCTTGACTTGTCAAAAGGTCAAAGTAGAACATTAGAAACTTGTAGGAACACTTCAACCCTAGGATATTCCTAAATGGAAGTGGGAAAGCATCTCAATGGACTTTGTGTTAGGATTACCAAGAACATCCTCCGAATATGATGCTACATGGGTAATAATGGATCGGTTAACTATATCTACACACTTTTTACCCATTAGAGCCGGTTATCCCTTGAAGAAACTAGCTCATCTCTATATTCAGGAGATAGTACGACTACATGGTGTCCTTTTTACCATAATTTCTTATTGAGACCTAAGGTTTACTTCAAGGTTCTGGGGAGCTCTTCAAAAATCATGTGGAACTAAGCTTTGTTTCAGTACTGCCTATCATCCTCAAACCGATGGGTAGATAAAGCAAACCATACAGACCTTGGAAGACATGTTGAGAGTGTATGTACTAGACCAAAGAGGGAGTTGGGATAAGTTGTTGCCATTGGTTGAGTTTGCCTACAACAATAGCCACCATGCTAGTATCGGCATGGCTCCATATGAAGCCTTGTATGGTAGAAAGTGCCAATCTCCTTTATGTTGGTATGATCCTGGAGAAGCAAAGTTGTTAGGGCTTGATCTGATTAACCAAACCATTGAGCAGATCTAGAGGATTCAGAGTAAAATTCTCACTGCACAGAGTAGGAAAAAGAGTTATCAAGACATTAGGAGAAAACCTTTAGAGTTCCAAGAAGGAGAACATATATTCTTAAAAGTCAGTCCTACTACAGGTATAGGTAGTGCTCTAAAAGTTAAGAAATTGTCAGCCCGATTCATAGGCCCTTTTCAAATTCTTCAATGAGTCGGCCCAGTTGCATATCGTATAGCTCTACCCCCTCAGTTGTCAAACCTCCATGATGTGTTTCATGTATCCTAGCTCAGGAAATATCACCTAGACTCAAGTCATGTGCTAGAGGCCGAATCGATACAGTTAAAGGATGACCTTACATTTCAAGTACCTCCAATCCAGATCATTGGGAGAGAAACTAAACAGCTTAGAAATAAGTTAGTGTCATTGGTAAAAGTAGCTTGGGGAAAGCTAGGAAATGAAGAATATACTTGGGAATTAGAATCACAAATGAAGCAGAATTATCCAAAATTATTCCCAGCTACGAAATTTTGAAGGCAAAATTTTCTTTTAAGGAGGGTGGAATGTAACACCCGAGGATAATTTAGAAATTTTATTCAGACTTTATTAATAAGAATTTTACATTTATGATAGAGTTAGTTAAGATACAAATGACTTGATGAGAATTAAAAAAAAATGAATAGTATTGCTATGGGCCTCGCAGGCCTGCCGGGACCACCAAAGCCCTGGAATTGGGCCTAGGGAGCCCCAAGACAGAGAAAATATAAGATTTAGGTTGAAAAAGAATAAAAAATGAAAAGGTTAGGCCCGGAATAAAATATTGGATACTATATATTTTACGGGTATGGTATTTTACCTGTTGGGTTAAATTATGATGTGTAGTTTCACACACCGTATGGACAATACAGTATAAGAAGGACACCTAACAAGACAAGTGTGTGGCTTAAAAGAAGCCACACCATTGTCTTTATTTTGGGGACTAATGAGAAGCTACCAAAATTGCATGTAATTATCTTGAAGAAAAACCATTTTCCTAAATTCATTTATTACCCAAAATATCAACACATTATAAAACAAATTTCTACACAATTCTCTTGATCATTCTCGGCCAAGTATGTAACATCCTAATTTTTAACCCAATACTCTAGAACACATTAGGTTAATCATTAGGTTATTACTTCTCAGTCTCATTCTTTTATGAAAATACTTAGCGGAAATACGGGTAAAATTTTTTTTTTCTGAAACATAAAATCAAAGTGAGAGCCGCGTATGACGTAACAAAGACTAACATACAGAAAAGAGGTATCATATCATTCATGGTAAAAAACACAAACATTGTTCATTACATCACATCATAAACATATTATCATAGATACATAATTTACGACTATCATAGTCCTATTATCACATCAAAAGAAATACACATATATAGGTATATAAATCTAAAGCAGCATCTTCGTGCTTCCGTTCCATCCCACTGATCCAACTCGTAGCGCATGCCTTATGCCCACGCCTTAGTAGAGGTCACGAGATACACTATCATCTTTGTCTGGAAACGATACGGAAGAAAAGAGAGAAAGGGATGAGAAACTCATTCAAGATTCTCAGTAGGGATTTTCGACTCTAACACACGTGTCATCGTCATCGTCCCCAGCCACTTCGGTTTTAATTATAAAAAGGTGGTCATGCATAAGGTTTAGTTTTTAACTTCTCAAATCTATTTATTCGAAGTAGGTGTCTTTTAGTATGGGTCTTAATGATATGAATGCAACAGATATTGGATGCATGCATGACAATACATTATGCAAACAGTCAATAGAGCATAGCATCAAGGAAAAGTATTAACATATGAGTGGCATATAAAACTCTTTCTTTTCTCAAAACAGTCTGACTTTAAAAACATCATATCTCTTTCTCATGCTTGAACTCTTAAGTTCTTTTTCTCAAAGACCACCCTCTTAATCATATCCACCTATATCCAACCGACACACCGCCCCGGCGATTTTTATCATAGCCTCCAATCTTCGTCTCACCTAATCGCCTAGGAATGAGCTTAATCCTAACTAGTCATCACTAGATTTAATATGGGGAAATTGAGGGGGTAACATATAAATATTTTATTCTCTAAAACGCTCTACTGGCCTCGAGTGCACAGCGAATTGTCCGCTTTGGTAAAGCTCATGTCAATACCCTCACGGATTTGCCTTCTCCTCACCGTAGCAGGAGAAGTACGTCTCAGTGCTTTGTCACACAAAAATCTCCTGGGGGTGCCCGCCTCAACCGTGTCACCCAGGGTTTTCAACTCATGTGGTAATTTTAAAACATTTTTCAACCCTTTTAGGTTTGACGGAAATTTGGCAGCATAACAGCTGTTAAACCGAATTTCCTTCAAACCGACATTTATGCCACAAGCTAAACACACAACATATTTCTTATGCAATTCTCATGCATCATATACATCTCAATCATCTTATTACATCGTCATAAAATTCAAGACTTCTTAGTGTCTTATGCATTGACCCTTAAGGTACTTAACTCACAATCTAAGTTATAAATCATCATAGCTTAAGCTCTCGGGTACTTATAGGCTCTTATCTAAGTATTCCTCATTCATTTCTATGATCATAAACATTTTTAAACCTCAAAAGTGCAGAATCTAAAATTCTAACTTTACGGGTACCTAGGAGTCACAACAATAACACTTTCTAAGTTCGGTTTGCTCCTAAGGCATCAAGATCAAGTCCTAAACCAATTATGAGTCATCCATACACATTTAAACTAATTTTTAACCATGATTATCATTTCTAAACCATGCTGGATAGACTCCAGAAAAATCATTTACTAAGGGATCTAGAACTCTCAAATTAATTCTTTTCTAGTTACTAACTTCTCTAATCTTTCACATATGGATTTCAACATTATTTATACTCAAACATACCCATATTATCATCATAAAAACAGCATAGACAGTGATCAATCATAGCAAGGCAGAAACGAAAATCCATCTCCATAAAAAGCATAGAACTTGATTTCTAAAGCACATAAAATACTAGTTTCTCTTGGAACCTTTTTAAAACTATCAAAACTCATTTATAAACATTTTTATCATCTAAAATCCTCAAAATATTCTCAAGGGCAGTAGCTAATCTAAATTGATCTCTAGAGGTCTTAAAATCATAAAACTTTGTTTTAGACATTTCTTGAACTCATATAAGCTTAGAAAAATTATGAAACATAGATTTAAATACTTATAACAAATAAAACTTCTAAAGGCCAAAATCACAAGCTAGAGAATACATATTTTCAAGCCTTTGTTTGAGACAATAATGGGCAAGTCTTTGAGCTCTAGGTGCTCTTATGTGATGACATAAAAATAAACATCTCATACACTTGTTTTAGCTTTCATTAGAAAATAAAGTGAGAGCATAAAATAAACATGAGATGCAACTTATTATTATCTTTGATATTTAAGTGAGGACTTGAAATATAAACATGATAATTCAAAGCTTGAAATATAAACATTACAATGCAAGTTCACTTATTATTTTTGGTATTTAGTGAGAACAAGGAAAATAAATATGATGTGCAAGGCATAAACATAAATATGAATGCAAGGTTCATTTTAGTTTTAGCTAGAGCTCTTACAAGACTTTAGAGAACAACACAATCCAACACTTATCTCATCACAAAGAGAGCTTTAGAGTTCTTGAACCAAGTTCTCAAAGGAACTACTAGGTTCTTGAACATCATCATCAAGCTCAAAAGAAATAAACTTTTAAAAGAAAACAAAAACTCAAGGAAGTAAGAACCAAAACAACAACATTTCTAGAGATGAAATAAATATAAGAACACTTTGAAAATTTTTAACAAAACTTTTAAAGGAAAGCTCTTGGGGTCGAAATCCTTTAAGAAAAGAAAAGGAAAGAGAAACCAAAACAACATTCTTTCTTGACATGAAATAAAAATAGAGATACTTTAAAATTTTAACCAAATCTTTGAGGTAAAGATTATGGAAACCGAAACTATGTAGGAAGGAAAAAGGAAAGAAAAACTAAAACTTTGCTAATTCAAGAGAAAAACTCAAGCTTTAGAGGTTTCTTTGAGATGAACACAAGGTCATCATCTAGAAACTCTCATCATCAAGCTATCATGGTCATAAACAAGGCCAAGAGGCCAAAATGAAAAAAAAAGTTTCGAAAAGGAAAGCAAGAGAAAACTAGAGAAAACTCATTTTTAAGCAAAATAAAGTTTTGAAAGCAACTCCCTACCAAGTATGAAGACAAAGGCTTGATCTTTGAGGTGAGAATGGAAGGAAAAACTCCTCCTAAAGTGATGATGATGCTTTGGCCTTGAGAGAAAGAAAGGAAAGGAGATGTGTTCTTGGTGAGCTTGTGTTTGAGGTTGAGTGTTTGAGTGTTTAAAGGATGATTTGAGGTTGTGGTTTGAGGTTGTGAGGTGGTGATGTAAAGAGAAGATGAAGAAGATGAAGATGAAGATGAAGAGGAAGAACTCTTAGAACTTTTGAGAGAAAAAGGAAAGTACTCAAAGAAAAGCTTGAAAACTAAAACTTAGCAAATGATCTAAATGTTCACACAAGTTCTTCAACACATGTATTTATAGAAAACAAAAACAATGGAGGCTCATTGAGGGAGGAAAGGTGCACGAAATTTTGGAGCTTTGAGGGAAGAAAATATCTCCTCAAAGTGGTCATTCAAAGCATGGTTTGAGGTATGGAAGACATGGTACAAGGTATGGCTCAAAGTATGGTGATTTCTCTTTGTTTGAATTTGAAATAAATCATCTAGAAAGCAAGGAGGGCTGGCTTTTTTTGAGCCACAAAAATGAGAGAAAAAGTCTTCTAGAAGATGTCCTATGAAGCATGGATGAAAGCATGGAGGCTATGACTCAAAGCATGGTTCTTTGTGAGGTGGAAGCATGGTCTTTGGAGTGTCAAAAATTTGCACATGTGATGGATAATGGGGGGTATGGTTTCGGCCAGATTGGGGACAGCCAAGGGAGGAGGAAAATTGTTCATGTAATAGGGTGCTAATGATAGGTTTAGATGTGTATTAGTTTAGGTACAACGTTAGGAATCATTAAGCACAAGTTTAGGTAACTAAGAATGAGGTTTAGGAAATTTTATGACAAGATTAGGAGTGCTCATACATCATTAGAGAATTTAAAATTCATTTGTGAATAAACAATTGAAAACACAATTCCATGATTTAAGGAATTGGAGAGAGAAAACACTATTTAAGATTCCATGACTAGGAAATCTTGAATTTAAAAATAAGATTTCAAGTTGTAATTAAGCATTCTTAGGTTCTAATCAACTTCAATAAAATATTTTGACTCTAGATTAGTTATGGAAATTAATTAATCTTTGATTAGAGCCTAATATTGCTTAGGTTTGCTTAATCACACGATTAAGCTCAAAAACATAAAGCTAGGGGTAAAACCGTAATTTTGCACTAATTTTGCCTGGGACCTCCGGTGTAACGCCCCGATTTTTCTGTTAAGAGTGAAAATGACCAAAATGCCCCTGAGGTCATTTTTGGCCCGAAATTCGAGGAAAGCCGATCCGGCAGTGCTCGAAGGGCAAACTCAATGTTGAAAGGGGATTAGATGACCTGTGTTCCTTTCCAGGGATCGAAAATCTCGTTTTTCGGGTTTTCAGGTCAAAATGACCAAAACGCCCCTGCGGTGTTTTACCTGTTTGCAAGTGCCGGATGAACCCGAAACTTCTCCAGATGGTTTTAAAAGACTTTTTATGTATTCTATGACCTTAGTTTTAATTATAGAGGTCTCGGGCAAAATTAGTACAAAATTACGATTTTGCCCCTAGATTCGTGTTTTTACGATTAATCGCATGATTAAGCAAACCTAAGCAATATTAGGCTCTAATCGAAGATTAATTAATTTCCATAATTAATCTAGGGTCAAAATAATTTATTAAAGTTGATTAGAACCTAATAATGCTTGATTACACCTTGAAATCTTATTTTAATTTCAAGATTCCTAGTCATGGAATCTTGAATAGTGTTTCTTCTCTCCAATTCCTTAAATCATGGAATTGTGTTACACATTGTTTATTCATAAATGAGTTTAAAATTCTTTAATGATGTATGAGCACTCCTAATCTTGTCATAAAACCCCTAAACCTCATTCTTAGTTACCTAAACTTAAGCTTAATTACTCCTAACCTTGTACCTAAGCTAACCTACACTTAAACCCACCATTAGCACCCAATTAGATGATCAAATCTCCTCCCTCTCTGCTTTGCCAGTCTGGCCAAGCCTCCCTCCATATGCATCACATGTTCAATTTTCTAACACTCCAAAGCCATACCTCAAGTCACATACACCATACCTTGTCATATTTTCCATCACACTTGATTTTCCAAGTAAATAACCAATTGAAATAAATCATTTCCCACATTTATTTGTGGCTGAAAATGTTCCAGGCCATGTTGAGTTTCTAGAAGACTAATTTCTTGCAAAATTAAAATAAAAGCTCACTCAAAAACCCATGCTTCAAGCCTTACTTTGTGTCATGAACTCCATACATCAAACCATGCTTCTATGACATAATCAAAGAGATATTTTTCTCTCCCTTTTTCCCTCCAATGCTATGGCCACTCCTCCTCTTTAGTGAGCCCATTGTTTTGTTTTTCTATAAATAGGACGCTTGTGATAGCTTAGTTGCACCTTGAAGCATTTGCTAAGTTTAGAATCCTAGAGTTATCTTGCTAGTTCTTTCTTTTCTCTCAAAGATCCAAGAGTTCTTTCTCTTCATCTTCATCCTCTCTTCACATTATCACCTCACCACTTCAATCCACCATATCATAACCTTAGATCATCCTCAAATCTCTTATACACTAAATCTCAAACACAAGATTCCTCAAAACACATCTCCTTTCCTTTTCTTTCTCTTTGGCCGAAGCCATCACACCACCTTCGGAGGAGTTGTTCTTCACATTTTCCTTTTCAAGTTCAAGCTTTCATCTTCATCACTTGGTAGGGATTTGTTTTTCAAACTTGATTTGCTCAAGAATGTGTTTTTCTCTAGTTTCCTCTTGGATTCCTTTTGAACTTTCCTTTGTTTTCCTTTTCTTTTTCATTTCGGCCTCTTTGCTTTGTTTATGAGCATGATTGTAACACCCTAAATCTTAACCTAATACTACTAGTATGTATTTAGGTTAATCCTTAGAATATTGCCTCTTGGTTTCATCTTTTACTTTGAAAATACTTAGCGGAAATATGGGTAAAATTTTTCTTTTTTGAATTAAACCAAAGTGAGAGCCACGCATAATTCTTTGAACGGGAATTCATATAAGTCATACGAGCAAATCATAATAAAACATATAAATAACATGGATACATCAACTGATCATATATATATAGATAATGTGCCTACCAAAAGGCAGGACTATTCGATACATAGAAGAACGAAATACAACTGAAAAACAAATACAAGGAAATCATAAAAGCAAGTACAAGGAAACCATGAAAGCAACACCCATACCCGTGTGCACCTAGAGTAGACAACCTCATATACAAAAGACGGTTTGTCCTCAACTATGTGGCATGTGTGCACTAGCTACTACCCATCCTATGCACCTACTCCTGCTGGTCCGAGTACTGAGGGGTGGAATCGTTACACTGGTGGATCTCGGCGGGAGTGGTCATGCGGATCATCGGAGCATGTCCACCGCGGCGAGGGCACATGGATGGCCTACGAGCCAACCTCGGCTGAACCACTGTCTCCTCACTCCCAGCTCTCATCGGTGGGGGAGTGGGGCTGGAGCTCCAACTGTACATGTATGAGGGCGGGTCCTCTCATGGATCCGTCTCCGAATGCTGAGTCCGGGGCACGTACTTCGGGTAGTCATGTATGGTTGATGCCTCAGGCTGTAGGCGGAGGATCTGCTCATCGCGTGGTCTAGCTCGCTCGAAAATCGTGTTATGATGGTAGGGGGTAGTCGGGGTGAAGCGGTAGCTCCGTACTGGGTGCGCGAAGGGTCGTCCCATAAACATAAATACTGCGCCCATCTCCCGACCCTCAAAATGGTATGACCCGAGTGCTGGGTCATGGTGCAGCTCCCATGTCGGGGTGTCGATGAAGAGTACGAAAGTCACCATCTGAAGATGTGACGGAAGAAAAAAGAGAGGGAATGAGAATCTTCTAAAAGAATTCTCAGTAGGGTAATCCCTAACTAAGTGACATCATCACATCCTCAGGAACCTTGGGTTTTATTTCTAAAAAGGTGCACATGCAGGTAAACTTCTTTTAAGTTAGTTTTCTAAATTATTAATTATCCAAGGTCCGTCATATTTTACAATGCGTCTTATGACTAAGCAGGGAAAACACTAATGACATGAATGCATCATAAAGGTAAGCCAATCAATGGAATAACTAAGAAACATTATAACATTGGCATAAGGTGACAGATATAACTTTTCTTGGTTTTTCATAGCACATGTGACATTTTAAACTTTAACTTTTATCTCATGGGGCCACCCTAAAACATCTCTACGTTATGAGCTCATACCTTAACTAGTCGTCACTAGTTCTTACTTATCCTATGATAAGCGTATCATACATAATCCCGACTTAGAGTACGGGCTAGGGGACAAATTAAGGATCACCTCTTAGGGTCATTTCCTCTTTGAAACGCTCTACTAGCAACTAATGCATAGTAGCATTGTCCGCTTTGGCAAGCTCTATGTCAATACCCTCACGGATTTGTTTTCTTGGGGATGCTCGGCTAAACCGGTGTCACCCAAGAAGGCGTCTCAGTGTTGTGTCACATTTAAGTTCTCATGATTTTCAAAAAGATCTTTTTCTAGGTTCCTCAAATTTGATGGAAATTCGGCAGCAAGACGTCTGTAGACCGAATTTCCTCAAATTTGCTTATGCCATGAAATCATATAGATCATACAAACAAATCTTATGAGGTATATCATCAAATAAAATTTCTTCATAGCACATATCAATCTTATCATAGATAAAGCTCATGCATCATATATCATATTTACATAAATTAAGCATCATAAAACTCGAGGCTTTTTAATGTCTTATGCATTGACCCTCAAGGTCCTTAACTCACGTTCTAAGTCCTTAACTCATGTTCTAAGTTATTAATCATCAAAACCTAATCTCTTGGGTACCTATGAGGTTATAACTAAGTATTTCTCACCTCACACTATGATCGAAAGCATCTCTAAACCTCAAGGATGCAAAATTTATAATCCTAACTTTACGGGTACCTAGGAGTCACAATAGTGACCCTTTCTAAGTTTAGTTTGCTCCTAAGGCATCAAGATCAAGTCCTAAACCAATTATGAGTCATTCCTACACATTTAAAATAATTTAAAACCATGATTATCAAATCTAAACCTTGCTGGACAGAATCCAGAAAATTTAATAATTAAGGGATTTAGAACTCTCAAATTAATTCTTTTCTAGTCTCTAACTTATCTTATCTTTCACATATGAGTCTTAACTTTATTTTTACTCAAACATAAGCATATTATCATCAATAAAACAGCACATACAGTGGCAAAATAATGGCAAGGCAGAACCGAAACAAACACTCTCCATAAAGGCATAAAACACAATTTCTAAAGCACATAAAATACTAGTTTCTCTTGGAAACTTTTTAAAACTTTCAAAACTCAATTATAAACATTTTTAACATCTAAAATCATAAGAATATTTAAGAGGGCAGTGACCAATTCAACTTTGTCTCAAGAGGTCCTAAATTAATAAAACTTAGTTCTACGTATTCCTTGTACTCATAAATGCTTAGAAAAAGAATGAAACATAGTTTTCAATATTTAGAAACATCAAAACCTCTTAGGGCCGAAATATGAACCATAGGAAATAAATATTTTTAAACCTTTGTTTGAGACAACCATGGGCAAGTCTTTGAGCTCTAGGTTCATTAAAGTGATGTCATAAAGATTAACATGCTTATGCACTTGTTTTAGCTTTTATTAGAAAGTAAAGTGAGAGAATAAAATAAATATGAGATGCATCATATTATTATCTTTGATATTTAGGTGAGAACTTGAAATGTAAACATGATAATGCATAGCTTGAAATATAAACATGATAATCCAAGTTCCTTTATTATCTTGGTTCTTAGTGATAGTAAGGAAAATAGACATGATGTGCAAGGCATAAAAGTAAGCATGATGCAAGGTTTATTTTATGGTTAGCTAGAGCTCATTCAAGACTTTAATAAGATAACAACCCAACACATATCTCATTACAAAGAGAGCTTTAGAGTTCTTGAACCAAGTTCTCAAAGGAACTATGAGGTTCTTGAACAACATCATCAAGCTCAACTAAACAACTTCCAAAACAAAACCAAACAAAATCTCAAGGATCAAAATACCAAACCGAAAACCTTACAAAAGAAAAAGAAAGTGAAAGTAAGTAAAGTTCTTTATTAAATACCCAAAACCCCTATCTAGAGAAAGATCTGTAGAACGTGCCGGCCAACTTTAAGGTTGACAAGGGTAGGCTTGGGCTTTTAGAAATCCTTAGATTAATTTTCTTAAGTTGAAAAACCATGTGAGCTAGATATCATATAGATGAAGTTATAAGAAAAGGAAAACTCAAGCTTTAGAGGTTTCTTTGAGATGAACACAAGGTCATCATCTATAAACTCTGATCATCAAGCTATCATACTCATAATCAAGGCCAAGAGGCCGAAATGAAAAAGAAAAGGAAAACAAGGAAAGTTCAAAAAGTATCCAAGAGGAAACTAGAGAAAAACACATTCTTGAGCAAAACAAGTTTGAAAAGCAAATCCCTACCTAAAGTGAAGACACAAAGCTTGAACTTTTGAAAAGAAAAACAAGATGATGAGCTCCTCCTTGCGGCTTGATGGTTTCGGCCAAGAGGAAACAAGAAGGTTGGAGTTGTGTTTCAAGTGAGGTTGTGTTTGAGAGGTTTGATGATGGTTCAAGGCTATGGGGTGGTGTTTCAAGGTTGAGAGATGATGAAGAGATGAAGAAGATGAAGATGGAAAGAAAGGAAGAACTCTCTTGAAACTTGAGAGAAAAAGAAAAGAACTAGCAAGACAACTCTAGAATTCTAAACTTAGCAAATGCTTCAAAGTGCAGCTAAGCTATCACAAGCATCCTATTTATAGAAAAACAAAACAATGAGGCTCACCAAGGGGGGGGGGGGAGTGGCCGTGGCTTTTGAGGGGAAAAAGGGAGAGAAAAATATCTCTTACACAAGGTCATTCAAGCATGGTTTGAAGTATGGAAGCTATGCTACAAAGTATGGCTTGATGTGAGTTAATTTCCTATCAATTTTTGATGAAATTAGGCTTCTAGTACCTTGACATGGCTGGAACTTTTCCAGCCACAAATAAATGGGAAAAATGGGTTGTTTTAATTATTTATTCATGTGGAAATTCAAGCTTGATTGAAAGTTATGACAAGGTATAGTGTATGTGACTTGAGGTATGGCCTTGGAGTGTTGAAAAATTGAACATGTGATGCATATGGTGGGCATGGAGCTTCGGCCAAACCAGATAGCATGGAGGGAGAGAGGTTTTGATCATCAAATTGTGTGTTAATGATAGGTTTAAGTGTGTATTAGCTTAGGTACCAGGTTAGGAATAATTAAGCTTAAGTTTAGGTGACTAAGAATGTGATTTAAGGATTGTGTGACAAGATTAGGAGTGCTCATACATCATTAGAGAATTAAAAACTCATTTATGAATAAACAATGTGTAACACAATTCCATGATTTAAGGAATTGGAAAGAGAAAACACTATTCAAGATTCCATGACTAGGAGTCTTGAAATTAAAATATGATTTTAAGTTGTAATTAAGCACTTTTAGGTTCTAATCAACTTTAATAAATTATTTTGACTCAAGATTAATTAATAAAATTAATTAACCTTCGATTAGAGCCTAATATTGCTTAGGTTTGCTAAATCACGCGATTAAGCGTAAAAACACGAAACTAGGGGCAAAACCGTAATTTTGCACTAATTTCGCCCGGGACCTCCGGGACCAAAACTAAAGTCATAGTCTACATATAAACGCCTTTTAAATCACCTGGAGAAGTTTCGGGTTTATCCGGCACATGCAAACGGGTAAAACACCGCAGGGGCGTTTTGGTCATTTTGACCCAAAAACTCAAAAAACGAGATTTTCGATCCCGGGAAGGTACACAAGTCATCTAATCCCCTTCCAACATTGATTTTGCCCTTCGAGTACTGCCGAATCGGTTTTCCTCAAATTCGGGGTTGAAAATGACCTTAGGGGCATTTTGGTCATTTTCACTCTAACAGAAAAATCGAGGCGTTACATTACTCCCCTCCTTAAAAAGAATTTCATCCTCGAAATTCGTTACCTTAGAAAAGCTCTAGATATTTTGACTTCATCTCTGACTCTAGTTCCCACGTATATTCTTCCGACTTGTCTCGTCCCCACGCCACTTTCACCAAAGGAACAGACTTGTTCCTTAACTGCTTGACTCCGTGATCCACTATTCTCGTAGGCGGTAGATTGAAAGTTAGGTCCTCCCTCAACTGTAAATGCTCTGGTTCTAGGACATGACTAGGGTCGGATTCATATTTACGTAATTGAGAGACGTGAAAGACATCATGAAGGTTTGACAGATTGGGCGGTAAGGCTATTTTGTAAGCTACAGATCCGATTCTCTGAAGAATTTCAAAAGGACCGAGAAATCGGGGACTCAACTTTTGAACTTTCATGGCTTTTCCAATTCTTGTAGTGGGGGTGATTCTTAGAAATACATGTTCTCCTTCTTGGAACTCCAAGGGCTTATGCCTTTTGTCCGCGTAGCTTTTCTGTTGACTTTGAGCGGTTAAGATTCTATCCTTGATCTTCTTGATCTGCTCTGTCATTTCCCTCACTACATCCGATCCTAAGACACTTTGTTTTCCGGGCTCGTACCAAGACAAAGGTGATTGGCACTTTCTTCTATATAACGCCTCGTATGGTGCCATATCGATGCTTGCGTGATAACTGTTGTTATACGCAAACTCGATCAAAGGCATGTACTTATCCCAACTCCCTTTTTGGTCCAAGACACAGGCTCTTAGCATATCTTCCAGGGTTTGGATTGTCCTCTCGGATTGACCATCCGTTTGTGGGTGGTAAGCAGTGCTCAAGCACAACTTGGAACCAAACGCCTTTTGAAAGGCTCCCCAAAAACGTGACGTAAACTGCGGATCCCGATCCGAGATTATTGTCGATGGTACTCCATGCAACCTTACTATTTCTTGGATGTAAAGCTGAGCCAACTTATCCAATGAGTATGTGACTCGAATAGGTAGAAAGTGAGCCGACTTAGTCAGTCGATCCACGATTACCCATACTGCATCTTGGCCAGCTTGGGTCCTTGGCAATCCTGTCACGAAATCCATTGATATACTCTCCTACTTCCACTCGGGGATTGACAGGGGTTGCAACATCTCAGAAGGTTTTTGGTGTTCGATCTTGACCTTTTGACAGACCAAACACTTACTCACCCAGGCGACCACATCCTTCTTTAATCCGGGCCACCCAAACATCCTTTTCAGGTCCTGATACATTTTGGTAGTACCAGGATGAATGGCAAAGTGACTCTTATGAGCCTCCTCCAAGATCTTCTCTCGGAGGTCGCCATCTTGTGGCACACAGATTTGCCCCTCAAACCTCCACAACCAGTCGGGGCCTTGCTCAAAACCCTTCAATTTACCAGCCTTAATTGCCTCTACTGTCTCCATAAAGTCCTCATTTTCTCTTTGGGCAAGCATGATCCTTTGCTTAAACCCACTGGTCACCGTGAGATGACTCATCACGATGCCATTCTCCGTTATTGACATCCCCAAATTCATATCCCTAAACTGCTCTATTAACCTAACTTCATTAACCATCATACTCGACAGACATAACGAGTTTCGGCTTAAGGCGTCGGTGACTACATTAGCCTTGCCGGGGTGGTAACTTAGGCCGAAATCGTAATCTTTGAGGAATTCCATCCATCTCCTCTGCCTCATATTTAACTCCTTTTGATCAAAGAGATGCTTGAGACTCTTATGATCGGAGAAAACTTCAAACATTACACCATACAAATGGTGTCTCCACATCTTGAGGGCGAACACGATGGCTGCTAATTCTAGGTCGTGGGTGGGGTAGGTTACCTCGTGAGGCTTGAGTTGTCTGGATGCATAGGCTACCACTTGCCTGTTCTGCATCAACACACAACCTAAACCTTTGCCAGAAGCATCGTAATACACCTCGAAGGGTACATTGGGGTCAGGTAAAACCAAAACCGGGGTTGAGGTGAGCTTTTCCTTAAGCTCTAGGAAACTCTTTTCACATTCGAGGCTCCACTCAAACGGGGCATTCTTCCTAGTGAGCTTGGTTAAGGGTAAGGCTAACTGGGAAAATCCTTTAATAAACTTACGGTAATATCCAGCTAAACCCAAAAAGCTTCTAATCTCAGTTACAGAGGTTGGTCTATCCCAATTCATCACAGCTTCTATCTTACTTGGGTACAGCTATGCCACCTTTTGACACAACATGTCCTAAGAACTTTACCTCCTCTAACTAAAATTCACACTTAGAAAGCTTTGCGTATAACTTCTTCTCTTTTAGTACCTCTAAAACCAGCCTCAAATGACGTTCATGCTCCTTGTAGGTCTTCGAATAGATGAGAATATCATCTATGAACACAACCACGAATTAATCTAAATAGGGTCGAAAGATCCTATTCATGTAGTCCATGAAAATTGCGGGAGCATTCGTCAATCCGAACGACATCACCTTGAACTCAAAGTGTCCTTACCGAGTTCGAAAGGCGGTTTTAGGAATGTCCGACTCTCTAACCCTAATCTGATGATAACCAGACCTCAAATCTATCTTAGAAAATACTACAGCTCCTTTCAACTGGTCCATAAGATCATCAATCCTAGGTAACGAGTACTTATTCTTTATGGTCACTTGGTTTAACTGCCTATACTCTATACACATTCTCATATTTCCGTCCTTCTTTTTCACAAATAAGACTGGAGCGCCCCAAGGTGAAGCACTCGGCCTTATAAAACTTTTCTCCAACAGCTCCTCCAACTGAGTTTTTAGTTCTGCTAGCTCCAAAGGTGACATCCTATACGGGGCTATAGAGATTGGTCTTGTTCCAGGAACCAATTCTATAGAGAATTCAACTTCTCTTTCGGGAGGGAACTCAGGTATTTCGTCCGGAAATACCTCGGGATAGTCTCTTACTACAGGTATCTCACCTAGGTTCTGCTCAAAGTCTACATCACAGGCGGCTAGGAGAACATATCCCTTAGCTTTATCGCCACTACAGAAGACCTCTACGGAGTTTAGGTACAATTTAATGGGTTGAGTAACGTTTTTGGGAGGAGAAGGGAAAACTACGGTTTGGGTTTCACAATCTAACAACACACGGTTGGCATGAAGCCAATTCATGCTTAAGATAATGCCTATGTCTTTCAAGGGTAAACAAATTAAATCTATGATAAAAGACCTATTTTCTACAACAAGATGACAGTTTAAACAACAACGACAAGTATTAACAGGGCGATTTGTAGGAGTAGAAACAATAAGATCAAAGGGAAGTTTAGAGACTCTTAGATTTAAGGACTCGACACTAGCAAGTGAAATAAAAGAATGAGTAGCACCAGAGTCATATAGTACAGTTAAGGGTTTACCGTTTACTTCGCACATACCTTCAATGAGATCATTGGACTTCTTGGCATCTTCCGCATTAAGGGTAAAGACTCTTCCTCGGTGTTGTGGTCGGGGGTTCTGGTTCAGTGTCCCTTGGCTGGCGCAGTCGTTTGCATAGTGGCCAGGCTTGCCACACTTGAAGCACATGTTTTGACCGGCTAAGCATGGGCGATTCCCGTGACTCTTTTCGCACTAGGGACAGACATCAGCAGATGCTGCTCCGGGGTAAACAGTAGGGGTTTGTGGTGCCTTGTTCTTGGCCCCACTTGGTCCTCCATTGTAGTTCCGGGGTCCACCTGGTCCACGGGGTTGATTGTTGTTGAAGTTCCTCGGGCCTTGATGTTGAAACGGCGGCCTTTGGTGTTGCTTGGATTGTTGGTGTGCAGGAGCTCTTAGTGGTTGTTATTGTTGTGGTAAGAACTGGTTGGTATGGTAGGGATTGTAGTGATTCCTTGAAGGGTACTGCGATTTGAACCTCGGGGTTTGAGGTCTAAGTCCCTTAGCTAGTTCCGCCCTCGTGGCTTGCATCTTTCTCTGTCCTTCCTCAAGGATCCGGCACTTGTTGACCAGAGTTGGGAAGTCTCTGACCTTCATGTAGGCCACGGCGTAGTTCATCTCTGCCTTCAAACCGGCCTCATACTTGACGCATTTCCAAACCTCATCGGGGTTCCCTTGAAACACCCGAGAGAACTTGATCAGCTCCTCGAATTTGGCAGTGTATTGGGCAACAGTAGACCCTCCCTGGGTCAATTGCATGAACTCAATGTCCTTTGCGTTTCTCACGGACCCGGGGAAGTACTTCTCGTAGAAGTAAGTCTTGAACAACTCCCAGTCGATGAGGGTTCCAGCAGCTTCCAACAGGCGCTTTGTGCCGTTCCACCAGAACTCGGCATCTGACTTCATCATGAAGGCAGCACAGGTGACCTTCTACTCCTCCGAGCAGGCAACCACAAAGTAGATCTTCTCTATGTCCTTGATCCACTTGTCAGCTTTGTCAGGGTCCATTACCCTTCGGAATACCGGCAGGTTCGCCTTGCAAAACTCGCCGAAGTGGGCTTGTTCCACCGTCTCAGCAGCAGGGGGAGGAGGGGGAACAGGAACAACATTTGCTTGTTGATCCATCCGGTAGAACATCCGTTCCATGGCTTGCGCCATGCGACGGCCAGCAGCAGCAGTCGCATTGTCTTGGTCAGCATTGGGCGTAGTCCTAGTCTGTCGTCGCGGTGCCATTGGTTCCTAAACACATGAAACAATGAACATCAAGTTGATCAGGCTCAATATCCATGCAAAATGAGCTAGTTACCATGGCACTTGCAAGCAACAGAAGTCATGCATTTCTAGTCCTACAACTTATCTCTATCAAGCACTACACATGACATAACTATCGCATCTTGCTTGTAAAGCATGGTCAGTCCAATCCTCAGCCTCCGTGAGAATCGAATTGCTCTGATACCATAATGTAACACCCTAAATCTTAACCTAATACTACTAGTATGTATTTAGGTTAATCCTTAGAATATTGCCTCTTGGTTTCATCTTTTACTTTGAAAATACTTAGCGGAAATATGGGTAAAATTTTTCTTTTTTGAATTAAACTAAAGTGAGAGCCACGCATAATTCTTTGAACGGAAATTCATATAAGTCATATGAGCAAATCATAATAAAACATATAAATAACATGGATACATCAACTGATCATATATATATAGATAATGTGCCTACCAAAAGGCAGGACTATTCGATACATAGAAGAACGAAATACAACTGAAAAGCAAATACAAGGAAATCATAAAAGCAAGTACAAGGAAACCATGAAAGCAACACCCATACCCGTGTGCACCTAGAGTAGACAACTTCATATACAAAAGAAGGTTTGTCCTCAACTATGTTGCGTGTGTGCACTAGCTACTACCTATCCTATGCACCTACTCCTGCTGGTCCGAGTACTGAGGGGTGGAATCGATCCACTGGCGCATCTTGGTGGGAGTGATCGTGCGGATCATCGGAGCGTGTCCACCGCGGCGAGGGCGCATGGATGGCCTACGAGCCAACCTCGGCTGAACCACTGTCTCCTCACTCCCAGCTCTCATCGGTGGGGGAGTGGGGCTGGAGCTCCAACTGTACATGTATGAGGGTGGGTCCTCTAATGGATCTGTCTACGAATACTGAGTCCGGGGCACGTACTCCGGGTAGTCATGTACGGCTGACACCTCGGGCTGCATGCGGAGGATCTGCTCGTCGCGTGGTCTAGCTCGCTCGAAAATCATGTTATGATGGTAGGGGGCAGTCGGGGTGAAGCGGTAGCTCTGTACTGGGTGCGCGATGGGTCGTCCCATAAACATAAATACTCTGACAGTGCAGCGACCCTCAAAATGGTATGACCCGAGTGCTGGGTCATGGTGCAGCTCCCATGTCGGGGTGTCGATGAAGCGTACGAAAGTCACCATCTGAAGATGTGACGGAAGAAAAGAGAAAGGGAATGAGAATCTTCTAAAAGAATTCTCAGTAGGGTAATCCCTAACTAAGTGACATCATCACATCCTCAGGAACCTTGGGTTTTATTTCTAAAAAGGTGCGCATGTAGGTAAACTTCTTTCAAGTTAGTTTTCTAAAGTATTAATTATCCAAGGTCCGTCATATTTTACAATGCGTCTTATGACTAAGCAGGGAAAACACTAATGACATGAATGCATCATAAAGGTAAGCCAATCAATAGAATAACTAAGAAACATTATAACATTGGCATAAGGTAACATGTATAACTTTTCTTGGTTTTTCATAGCACATGTGACATTTTAAACTTTAACTTTTATCTCATGGGGCCATCCTAAAATATCTCTAGGTTATGAGCTCATACCTTAACTAGTCGTCACTAGTTCTTACTTATCCTATGATAAGCGTATCATACATAATCCTGACTTAGAGTATGGGCTAGGGGGCAAATTAAGGATCATCTCTTAGGGTCATTTCCTCTTTGAAACGCTCTACTAGCAACTAGTGCATAGTAGCATTGTCCGCTTTGGCAAGCTCTATGTCAATACCCTCACGGATTTGTTTTCTTGGGGGTGCTCGGCTAAACTTGTGTCACCCAAGAAGGCGTCTCAGTGTTGTGTCACATTTAAGTTCTCATGATTTTCAAAAAGATCTTTTTCTAGGTTCCTCAAATTTGATGGAAATTCGGCAGCAGGACGGCTGTACACCGAATTTACTCAAATTTGCTTATGCCATGAAAACATATAGATCATACAAACATATCTTACGAGGTATATCATCATATAGAACTTCTTCATAGCACATATCAATCTTATCATAGATAAAGCTCATGCATCATATATCATATTTACATAAATTAAGCATCATAAAACTCAAGGCTTTTTAATGTCTTATGCATTGACCCTCAAGGTCCTTAACTCACGTTCTAAGTTATTAATCATCAAAACCTAATCTCTTGGGTACCTATGAGGTTATAACTAAGTATTTCTCACCTCACACTATGATCGAAAACATCTCTAAACCTCAAGGATGCAGAATTTATAATCCTAACTTTATAGGTACCTAGGAGTCACAATAGTGACCCTTTCTAAGTTTAGTTTGCTCCTAAGGCATCAAGATCAAGTCCTAAACCAATTATGAGTCATTCCTGCACATTTAAACTAATTTAAAACCATGATTATCAAATCTAAACCTTGCTGGACAGAATCCAGAAAATTCAATAATTAAGGGATCTAGAACTCTCAAATTAATTCTTTTCTAGTCTCTAACTAATCTTATATTTCACATATGAGTCTTAACTTTATTTTTACTCAAACATAAGCATATTATCATCAATAAAACAGCATATACAGTGGCAAAATAATGGCAAGGTAGAACAGAAACAAACACTCTCCATAAAGGCATAAAACACAATTTCTAAAGCACATAAAATACTAGTTTCTCTTGGAACCTTTTTAAAACTTTCAAAACTCATTTATAAACATTTTTAACATCTAAAATCATAAGAATATTTAAGAGGGCAATGACCAATTCAACTTTGTCTCAAGAGGTCCTAAATTAATAAAACTTAGTTCTACGTATTCCTTGTACTCATAAAACCTCAGAAAAATAATGAAACATAATTTTCAATATTTAGAAACATCAAAACCTCTTAGGGCCGAAATATGAACCATAGGAAATAAATATTTTTAAACCTTTGTTTGAGACAACCATTGGCAAGTCTTTGAGCTCTAGGTTCATTAAAGTTATGGCATAAAGATAAACATGCTTATGCACTTGTTTTAGCTTTTATTAGAAAGTAAAGTGAGAGCATAAAATAAATATGAGATGAATCATATTATTATCTTTGATATTTAGGTGAGAACTTGAAATGTAAATATGAGAATGCATAGCTTGAAATATAAACATGATAATGCAAGTTCCTTTATTATCTTGGTACTTAGTGATAGCAAGGAAAATAGACATGATGTGCAAGGCATAAAAGTAAACATGATGCAAGGTTTATTTTATGGTTAGCTAGAGCTCATTCAAGACTTTAACAAGATAATAACCTAACACATATCTCATTACAAAGAGAGCTTTAGAGTTCTTGAACCAAGTTCTCAAAGGAACTATGAGGTTCTTGAACAACATCATCAAGCTCAACTAAACAACTTCCAAAACAAAACCAAACAAAATCTCAAGGATCAAAATACCAAACCGAAAACCTTACAAAAGAAAAAGAAAGTGAAAGTAAGTAAAGTTCTTTATTAAATACCCAAAACCCCTATCTAGAGAAAGATCTGTAGAACGTGCCGGCCAACTTTAAGGTTGACAAGGGTAGGCTTGGGCTTTTAGAAATCCTTAGATTAATTTTCTTAAGTTGAAAAACCATGTGAGCTAGATATCATATAGATGAAGTTATAAGAAAAGGAAAACTCAAGCTTTAGAGGTTTCTTTGAGATGAACATAAGGTCATCATCTAGAAACTCTAACCATCAAGCTATCATACTCATAATCAAGGCCAAGAGGCCGAAATGAAAAAGAAAAGGAAAACAAGGAAAGTTCAAAAAGTATCCAAGAGGAAACTAGAGAAAAACACATTCTTGAGCAAAACAAGTTTGAAAAGCAAATCCCTACCTAAAGTGAAGACACAAAGCTTGAACTTTTGAAAAGAAAAACAAGATGATGAGCTCCTCTTTGCGGCTTGATGGTTTCGGCCAAGTGGAAACGAGAAGGTTGGAGTTGTGTTTCAAGTGAGGTTGTGTTTGAGGTGTGATGTTTGAGAGGTTTGATGATGGTTCAAGGCTATGGGGTGGTGTTTCAAGGTTGAGAGATGATGAAGAGATGAAGAAGATGAAGATGGAAAGAAAGGAAGAACTCTCTTGAAACTTGAGAGAAAAAGAAAAGAACTAGCAAGACAACTCTAGAATTCTAAACTTAGCAAATGCTTCAAAGTGAAACTAAGCTATCACAAGCATCCTATTTATAGAAAAACAAAACAATGAGGCTCACCAAGGGGGGGAGTGGCCGTGGCTTTTGAGGGGAAAAAGGGAGAGAAAAATATCTCTTACACAAGGTCATTCAAGCATGGTTTGAAGTATGGAAGCTATGCTACAAAGTATGGCTTGATGTGAGTTAATTTCCTATCAATTTTTTATGAAATTAGGCTTCTAGAACCTTGACATGGCTGGAACTTTTTCAGCCACAAATAAATGGGAAAAATGGGTTGTTTTAATTATTTATTCAGGTGGAAATTCAAGCTTGATTGAAAGTTATGACAAGGTATAGTGTATGTGACTTGAGGTATGGCCTTGGAGTGTTGAAAAATTGAACATGTGATGCATATGGTGGGCATGGAGCTTCGGCCAAACCAGACAGCATGGAGGGAGAGAGGTTTTGATCATCAAATTGTGTGTTAATGATAGGTTTAAGTGTGTATTAGCTTAGGTACCAGGTTAGGAATAATTAAGCTTAAGTTTAGGTGACTAAGAATGTGATTTAAGGATTGTGTGACAAGATTAGGAGTGCTCATACATCATTAGAGAATTAAAAACTCATTTATGAATAAACAATGTGTAACACAATTCCATGATTTAAGGAATTGGAAAGAGAAAACACTATTCAAGATTCCATGACTAGGAGTCTTGAAATTAAAATATGATTTTAAGTTGTAATTAAGCACTTTTAGGTTCTAATCAACTTTAATAAATTATTTTGACTCAAGATTAATTAAGGAAATTAATTAACCTTCGATTAGAGCCTAATATTGTTTAGGTTTGCTAAATCATGCAATTAAGCGTAAAAACACGAAACTAGGGGCAAAACCGTAATTTTGCACTAATTTCGCCCGGGACCTCCAGGACCAAAACTAAAGTCATAGTCTACATAAAAACGCCTTTTAAAATCATCTGGAGAAGTTTCGGGTTTATCCGGCACATGCAAACAGTTTAAAACACCGCAGGGGCGTTTTGGTCATTTTGACCCGAAAACTCAAAAAATGAGATTTTCGATCCCGGGAAGGTACACAAGTCATCTAATCCCCTTCCAACATTGAATTTGCCCTTCTAGTACTGCCGAATCGGCTTTCCTCGAATTCCGGGCTGAAAATGACCTCAGAGGCATTTTGGTCATTTCCATTCTTAACAGAAAAATCAGGGCGTTACATTCAGTCGTCTCGTATTTGTTCTCCACTCCGCAGGCCTACGCAGGAGGAGCTCGAGCAGTTTGCTGGGTACATACCCTCGTCGTCCGAGGATCACCGCCACTATCAGTAGGGTCTTTCGGGGAGAGTTAGTACACCCACGCCTCACTAGTTATGATGACCTTCTTTTGTCATAGAGGTTGTCTACCTTAGGTGTACTAAGTAGCTTGGTGTCTTATGTATTTCGTTTCTGATGTATTTTATTTCTTATGTACTTGTATTTCATCTTTATGTACTCAAACTAAACTCACTTTTAGGTGGGTAGTTATATATATGTATATGTTGTGTTATGTTATGATCTTTGTGGAGCCTTCTTGATGTTTAGATTTCCACATTCCTTATTATCACTTATATATATATACGTGGCTCTTACTTTATCAAGGTTTTGAAAAAGAAAAATTTGGCTAGTATTTTAGTAAGTATTTTCAAATGATAAAATGAACCGAAACAAGAAGTAATAACTAATATTTAGCCTCAATACGTTCTAGGAGTATTGGGTTAAATTTTAGGGTGTTACACTTTTTGCAAGGCTCCTTGAAATGCTATGTGAACTGCGAATCACGATCCAAACTTATCGTCAATGGCACTCCATGTAGCTTTACAATCTCTTGGATGTAGAGCTAGACCAGTCTATCCAAAGAATAAGTCGATCTAATAGGCAAAAAGTGAACTGACTTACTCAATCGGTCAACTATCACCCATATAGAGTCATGGTCAGCTTCGGTTCTAGGCATACCCATAACAAAATACACAAAGGTATTCACCCACCTCTGCTCGAGGATTTCCAAAGGTTGTAACAAACCTGAAGGTCGTTGATGCTCAATCTTTACTTTTTGGCACACCAAACACTTACTTACCTAGTCCATTACATCTTTCTTCATCCCATACCACCAAAACATCTTCTTTAAATCCTGGTACATCTTTGTGGTACCGGGATGAATGGTAAACTAGCTCTTGTATGCCTCTTCTAGAATTCTTTTGTGGAGGTTATTACTTGCTAGTACACAAACTAAGCCTTCAAACCTCCATACACCTTTGCGATCCAAGGCAAAACCCTTGAGTTTCCCTTCTCTAACCACCTCAACTAGCTTTTTGAACTCCTCATCCTCCTTCTGAGCTTGAGCAATCTCCTCTCTAAAACTACTAGATATTGTCAACTGATACACTCTCATGGTACTAAGGGTAAGGGTCACTACAAGATTGAGGTCCCTAAACTTCTCTATGAATTCAACTCCTTTCAACATCATATGTATGTAGTGACTTTTTGCTTAAGGCATTAGCCAGTACATTGGCTTTGCTAGGAAGAAAATTCAACCTAAAGTCATAATCCTTGAGGAATTCCATCCATCTCCTCTGTCTCTTGTTTAACGCTTTTTATCAAAAAGATATTTTCAGTGCAGACGCCACTACTGCGAGCTCAAGGTCATGTGTAGGGTAATTTGCTTCATGGGACTTCAACTACCATGAGGCAAAAGCCACCACTTGGCAGTGCTGCATCAAAATACAACTTAACCTTTCCTAGAGGTATCATAGTAAATCTCAAAGGGCTCACTAGGGTTTGGTAAGATAAGCATAGGGGACATGGTCAATTTTTGCTTCAACTCGAAAAAGCTACTCTCACACTCCTCTATCCACTTAAAAGGAGCATCCTTCCTAGTAAGCTACGTTAGGGGTAATGCAATATGAGGAAAACCCTTTATGAACCTATGGTAATAGCCAGCTAAGCCTAAAAAGCTCCTGATCGTAGTCATTGTAGTAGGTCTCTTCTAGCTCATCACTGCCTCTATCTAGCTATGGTCCATTGATATTCCTCCTCGAGATACAACATGTCCTAAAACTTCACCTCTGGCATCCAAAACTCACACTTTGATAACTTAGCAAAGAGTTTCTTTTCCCTCAAGATCTATGACACTACTCTTAGGTGGCCCTCATGCTCCTCATACGTCCATAAATAAATGAGAATATCATCTCCATAAACTTATCTAAATAGGGTCTAAAGATCTTATTCATATAGTCCATGAATACTGTGGGAACATTAGTCAATCCAAAAGACATGATTGTGAACTCATAATGCCCATAACTAGTTTGGAATGCCATCTTAGGTATGTCCTCATCTCTTACTCGAATCTAATGGTACCCTGATCTCAAATCAATCTTAGAAAACACCACTGCTCCTTTCAACTGGTCCATCAGATCATCTATCCTAGGTAAGGGGTACTTATTCTTCATTGTCACCTTATTGAGTTGTCTGTAATCTATACACAACCTCAAACTTCTATCTTTCTTTTTCACAAACAAAACGTGGCTTCGTAAGGTGAGGCACTAGGCCTAACAAACTTTTTCTCTAAAAGGTCCCTTAACTGGGTCTTAAGCTCGACTAATTCCAATTGGGACATTATGTAAGGAGTTATGGATATGGGTCTAGTTCTAAGGACAAGATCTATGGCAAACTCATTCTCTTTTGCTGGAGGAAACTAGGGTATCTTTTTAGGGAAAATATCTAGGTACTCTGTCACTATTGGTATGTCCTTTAAGGCTTGATCAGGTTCCACCTCACTAGTAGATAAAAGCATAAATCCTTTATTCTTATCCAACTCTATGGAATTTAAGAACAGGTGGACATGTTTCACGAGTAAGGCAGGCTCAACAGGAAAAACAACAGTCTTGGCATAGCAGTTAAGTAAAAAATAATGAACAAATAACCAATCCATTCTAAGAATCATACCAAGATCAGACATAAGCAAACATATGAGGTCAAATATAAAAGATCTACCATCAATGTTAAAATGACAACTCATATAACACCTTAACTTTTAACCTCATATGCTCGAGTTGCATTCCGATTAATTATTAGTTGTTACGCCTTTGTTTCAGAAATTAACTTATTCTTTTTTAAAAAGCAAGTGATAAAAATATGACTATTTTTTTTTTTATCTTTAAAACCAACATGCGAGCCATGTGTGTGTATAGATATTGGTCAATACTCATATAATAATAGTAATCGTATAAACCTCATCATGATATATATAAAAGCCATAGCATAACATGTCAATACCAAATTATAGTATCATATTTATAACATAATAGCGATGTCCTATATACATGAAGGACATCCAAAGATATTAAATCCACCAATAAGGTTGCACATACACTAAACCAAAACTAAACGTGATTATCACCAAACTAGACTAGCCTCCACTAAATGTCCATTGAAGGACTAGGCTACGCAAAAGTATAAGGGGATGACAAGGAAAACTATCTCCATGCTTCCACTGCAACCCTCTAATCTGATTTATGGCATATCTCCCACGTCCATGCCTCATGGAAAATCACGAGCATGCCATTATCCTCGCCTAGAGAAGACGCGGAAGAAAAGAGAGGGATGAGAAACTTATTTAAAATTCTAAGTAGGGCTTCCCGACTCTAACATAAGTGTCATCGTTATTGTCCCTAGCCACTTCAGTTTGGATGTTACATGCATAGGGTTTGTAACACCCTAATATTCAACCCAATACTCCTAGAACGTATTGAGGCTAAATATTAGTCATTACCTCTTGTTTCAGTTCATTTATCATTGAAAATACTTACTCAAAATACGAGCCCAATTTTTTTCTTTTTAAAACCTTGGTAAAGTATGAGCCGCGTGTAGTATATACAAGCGATAATAAAGAATGCGGAAATCTAAACATCAAGAAGGCTCCATAATGAACATAACACATCATATATATTAAACTACCCACCTAGAGGTGAGTTAAGTTGGAATACATAAGAACGAAATACAAATACATACAAGGGAGATACATGGGAAACGAAATGCGTAGAACACGAACCTACATGGTGCACCTAAGGTAGATAACCTTAACAAAAGAAGGTCATCATAGCTAGTGAGGTGTGTGTGCATTAAAACTCCAAGAGTGGTCTATGGGAACGTATCCAATCCATGGTCGTAGCTCGATGGGGACAGGTACACCAGATGGTCGCACATGACCTCCATGTCTAGGGTGCATGGCTGGCCTCCTCAAAATGATACGATCTGCGCTCTCCACGTCTAGGGCGCATGGCTGGCCTCCTCAAAATGATACGATCCACGCTTCGGATCGTAGTGGAGCTCCTATGTGGGCGTGTCAACGAACAGGACGAAGGTCGCCATCAGAATCTGAAGACGTGACGGAAAGAAAAAATAGGGGGAGTGAGAATCTTACTAAAGAAACTTAGTAGGGTTTTCCTCCTATCTAGGTGTCATCATCTACATCTCTAGGAATCTCGGGTTCTTATAAAATAGTGGGCATGTAATAGTTCAATTATGAAGTTCTAAAACGTTAATTACCGAGGCCCGTTCCTTTTAACATAAACTCTTGTACTTACATGGATGCATCATGATTCATTATGACATGCGGGAGCATAACTAACTTATAACATAGAGCAGAAAACATAGCACATATGACATGGAGCATAAAGCATAGAATTTATAACATGAAGCATAAAACATAGAACATATAACATATAGCATAAAACTTGGTACATGGTGCATAGATCATAAATCATAAAGCATAAAACATGGAACTTGGTACATGGTACATGGATCATAGTGCATAAAGCATAAAACATAGAACATGGTACATGGTACATGGATCATAGATCATAAAGCATAAACATGGAACTTGGTACATGGTACATGGATCATATTGCATAAAGCATAAAACATAGAACATAGGGCATAAACATAGGACATAGTTCATAAACATGGAACATAGAGCATAAGACATAGAACATGGTACATGGTACATAGAGCATAGAGCATAGAAGTTGGTATTGGATGAATGCATGACAATTCAAGCACACAACATAGAAGCTCATAGAGACACTGTGATCTTTGAATACAAATGTCTAGTCATATTTGGGCGTTACGTATTGCCGTCTGTAACATCCCCTGCTGCTTTACGGATTGATGACTGTCCCCACAAACCAACACGGATCTTTTCAGCATGCTTTGTCCTCACTCACATGCTTCCTGGGAAAACTTCCCAGGAGGTCAACCATCCCCAAATTACCCCAGGTCAAGCACGCTTAACTATGGAGTTCTTTCAGTTTAGGCTACCGAAAAGAAGATGCATCTTATTGGTATAGGTAGTGCAAATCAATTCATATAAGCCCTCCTCAACTGTATAGTCCCATACCTATACAATCTTAGGATCCCTCTCATTCGGGTGTGTAATCGGTTCATTCATGTACCCCTCTTCTTAGAGGACCTTGCGAGGAGCCGCTCCTTGTCCGTGCCCTCTTTGCACCGGCGATCACTCCTCATCCTCGTCCCTGGGCATTACATGCCCACTGGCTCCGCTGGTTCGTCCCCGAACCACACCGTACTGGGAGAGGTGCAGGCTCTGATACCATTTGTAACATCCCCTGCTGCTTTATGGATTAACGACTGTCCCTACAAACCAACATGAATCCTTTCAGTATGCTTTGTCCTCACTCATACACTTCCTAGGAAAACTTCCCAAGAGGTCACCCATCCCCAAATTACCCCAGGTTAAGCACGCTTAACTGTGGAGTTCTTTCAGTTTGGGCATCTTCTTTTCGGTAGCCTAAACTGAAAGAACTCCACAGTTAAGCGTGCTTGACCTGGGGTAATTTTTGGATGGGTGACCTCCTGGGAAGTTTTCCTAGGAAGCGTGTGAGTGAGGACAAAGCATGCTGAAAAGACCCGTGTTGGTTTCTTGTTTTCGGTAGCCCAAACTGAAAGAACTCCACAGTTAAGCGTGCTTGACCTGGGGTAATTTTGGGATGGGTGACGTCCTGGGAAGTTTTCCTAGGAAGCGTGTGAGTGAGGACAAAGCATGCTGAAAAGACCCGTGTTGGTTTGTGGGGACAGTCGTCAATCCATAAAGCAGCAGAGGATGAAAATAGGTAATGCAAATCAATTCATATAAGCCCTTCTCAACTGTATAGTCCCATACCTATACAATCTTAGGATCCCTCTCATTCGGGTGTGTAATCGGTTCATTCATGTACCCCTCCGCTTAGAGGACCTTGCGAGGAGCCGCTCCTTGTCCGTGCCCTCTTTTGCACCGGCGATCACTCCTCATCTCGCCCCTGGCATTACATGCCCACCACTTCCGCTTGGTTCATCCAGAACCACACCGTCTTGGGAGAGTGCAGGCTCGATACCATTTGTAACATCCCATTTGCTTTATGGATTGACGACTGTCCCCACAAACTAACACGGGTCTTTTCAGCATGCTTTGTCCTCACTCACACGCTTCTTAGGAAAACTTCCCAGGAGGTCACCCATCCCAAAATTACCCCAAGTCAAGCACGCTTAACTGTGGAGTTCTTTCAGTTTAGGCTACCGTAAACAAGATGCATCTTCTTTTGGTAGCCCAAACTGAAAGAACTCCACAGTTAAGTGTGCTTGACCTGGGGTAATTTTGGGATGGGTGACCTCCTGGGAAGTTTTCCTGGGAAGCGTGTGAGTGAGGACAAAGCATGCTGAAAAGACCCGTGTTGGTTTGTGGGGACAGTCGTCAATCCATAAAGCAGCAGGGGATGTTACAATAACATTGTAATTAGAAGAGTATCACTTCCTTTCTATAATATCCACTAGTCAAATGAAATGAAATAAGATAAATCAAACTCTAGAGTTATAAAGAAAACTACTATAAAATGTACATATATTATTACTTTACATACTGCTTTCTTTAATACATACCATACTTGAAGTTAAGTCACTTCGCTTATAATACAACACAGGAACTACTATCAAAAGATCTACCAAGCTTGCTAAAATATCAAGGTCCAACAAAATACTAAACACACAGAAATGGACCTAAGACATCTAACACCAATTAGTCTACAAGCTGGTAAGTTCTTGGCACTATACTACACTACATACAAGTCAAAAGCCCCTGTAAGTCTCATGTCCTCCTATGCGAAACCATTGGCCATCGGTATGATGGCCTCTCCTCAGCCAGGGGCATCTGCAGAGTCTGAGCACAATACAGCATATACACAAATAGGGGTGAGAATATTATAAAATTCTCAGTAGGGTAACCCCTTACATACGCAGTAATATAAACAAGAAATGCATTTATAATAATAAAGAAAAACATCATGTTAGATCACATATATCAATATTAGCATACATGAGTCAAAGAAAATTATATGCAAAATGGTAGTAATCATAAGTGTTTCTCTTATATCACATGGAATTCAACTTAGTGTAGTAGTTCTTTTTTATTAACATAGGGAAGGCTTAAATTCACATCAGGTAACATATGTAGTGGATAACTCCTCAGAGGACCATAGACTGCTAGGACATGAGCTCATTCCTATTCGTGATCATCAGACTTCATTTTTTTCCATTTCTGAATCACACAGTTCTATTTCCTAGTCGATAAGTCTACCGACTCATAAAATTTCTTGGGAAGTTCTTATTTTTGCCTTCCCTCTCTATCACACATAAGCCTTGTTTCTATTTTCCCCGTATGTTAAAACATGCACCATTAAATTTCACATATTCTCTTTTGTCATACAACCATGTCATGGACCTTTCTATTTCAAAGTCAGGTTTATATCCCAGATATAGGTATTTAGTATCATTGGAGTCTCATTCATACTTTATAAACAAGCCTTTCAAACAATTAACATACATTCATATGATATATACTTGGATTAAATAGATTTCTATCATTAACTTAATACATCTTCACCATTCCAGCTTCTTGACAGATTTACCATTATGGTGACAACATTTAATTCACATATCCAATGGGCAATTCACTGGCCATAAAAATTTTATATGACACCTCAATGTGTCTAAAAGTCCCTGTAAAAATTTCATAGCAAACAGAATACTAGAACCATGTCAAATAAATTCTACAATTTTAGTGGTCAGTGGCCACTTTTTCACAGCTCAGAATAGGATTCACACAATTTTTAACTTTAGAAAATGATAGAAACAATTCAAAATAAAAATCACAGTTATACTTAAAGATGTCTACAAAACTCTGTAAATATTTCAAAGGATAACTCCATCATTTGCTATGAATAAAAATTTATACAAATTCACAGCTCCAGTACCAAGATTTCAGCCAGCATAGATATACTCTTGGTTCTTGATTTTTCTCAGGCAGTAAAACTCTTTATTATGCCCCACGAAAATTATCAGAGTTTCCTTATGATGTTAACTTCAACATATAATGTTTATAGCTCATAAAAATGAGTAGAATTGAATCAGAAAATTCATGAACAAATCCTGTCCTGCTGAAATCCGAAAATTCAGCAGCCTAGCCAAAACTTATTTTGACAAAAATCATTATTTAACCTCATCCAAACACTCCACCAAAATTAACACATCAATATCAATATATTATCATCAAATATAACCATAAATTTCGGAATAAAACCCAAAAAAAATTTACAGAATAATTTGGAAAGAAAAAAAGGCCAAAGAAAACCCTACACTTTGAAGCTTTCAAGATCTTGGCTCCAAGATTGATTTCCTTTACTTCCAAGCCTTCTAACCCACACCAAACCCTTCCTTACACAGCTGATAATAAGCTCTCATAGTAGGAAAATTTGATGGATTCAAATTCTAATCGGTTAGATTGAAAGATCTTGATGAGTGGAATAAGTTTAGTGAAGGGAGTTTGTGATTTTATCAAGTGTAGACAAGGATTTTGGAGCTTTGAATTTAAGTTTCAAGCATTTTGAGGAAGCAAAAATGGAGTTTGGGCTGTCTCCTTTGTTATGGCCGAGAATGAAGATGATAATTATGAGGATTTTGATTTTATTTATATTAAGATAATGTATATAATTTAGCAATTATGAAATTATCTTCTTTGAAATTTTGTAGCATTCTCATTGGCTCTTGAAAAAGGAAAGGATATGTATTGCTCTAGACCATACACTTGTCACCCTAGGTGGCAAGCTTGCACTGGTAGCTTCATCCGGTATAAAAACTACACACCGTAATTTTATCAAACGGGTAAAACAGTGTACCCGGGTAATCCACTATTGCCTGAAAATTAATTCTAAGTATAAAATATTTACTCCTACCTATTTCTAACCTTAATCCTATAATTTCCAAATTTCGGGCACCTTCAGGTCTTGAATCTAAGGTTTCAGCTGTTCCGGTGGGTCTACGGGGCTTGCAAAACACTATTCACATTTTTTTTTTTAATTACGTTCGTTACATTGTTCTCATCATTTTTGTGTACACCAAAATTTTGATATTCTTACTACTAAAGCCTCAATTCTTTTCTGAAAACAATTAGGATGTTACACCGTCCCCAGTATAACAATAAATCTTAGAATAACTCTAGTCACATCTCAAGGCATTTATCTGCCTCCAAAGATAACAATAAATCTTATCTTGGTTACTTAGGTGACATTAAGACATTTACTTTGAACATGGGGCCACCCTAATTGTTCTCCCTTTTGAGAAACCTCTAGATTATGAGCTCATACCTCACTAGTCGTCACTAGCATATGGTCTTATCCCTTTTGATAAGATTAAGGTCCCGACATAAAGTACGGGCTAAGGGGCTAGAATCACCTCATCCTCCATCCCTTTTGATGGTTTCAAAGGATCATTTTCTCATAGAATTACCTCGTCCTCCATCCCTTTTGATGGATTCAAAGGATCATTTTCACATAGTTTATGTCACCTTAAGTCTTAGCATGTTATAACAAGATGCCACATATTTCATGCATGACACATATTTCATATAATCTTAACATAGGCATCTCTAAAGTTCTTAAGAGAACAATAACATGCAATTCCATCATCACATAGCATCACATAAGTCATGAGATAACACATAAATTCATCAATCATAGAGGGTACACAAACCATTCCCTTAAAAGCAAAAACCCCTAATCGGGTAACCTCAAACTTCCAAATTATTTTCTTGTACCTCTAAGGGATTGATTAACCTCATTACCACAATTTATTAAATCCTAGAACCTAATTAATTATGGCTGGACAGCATAGGCAGTAAACATATTTTGATGAATTACGGTGTTCTAGAAGTTGCATTTTAGGTCCTTTCTCATTACCGACTTTTTCTATGATGCAATAATTAATACCTAAACCAATTATGAGTCACTCTCACTCATCTAAACATGTTATAATGTGATTTTACAACCTCAAACAACGCTGGAACAGAATGCATATTTTCAGCTCCTAAGGAGTTCTAGAAATCACATTTTCAAACATATAAAGTTACTAAGCATACCTAAGATGCCTAGAACCATTATCATACAATTGGTAAGGTATTTGAGCACATATAGACCACCCAAAACAGAATTTAAGGTGCTGGAAAATAGCAAGGCAGAACTGAATTTATGTCATTACATAATGCCTAGAACTTTCATTTAAAAACACGTAAATTGCTAGTTTCTCTTGGAACCCTTTTTAAAACTTATAAAACTCATTAGGAAACAATTTATTTCTTTAAAATCTCCATAAAACACATGAGGGCAGTGACCATTTCAAATTAATCTCCAAGGGTATTTAAATCACGAAATCATACTTGAAACATTTGTCATAGTCACCTATGCTTAAGAAAAATCCCAAGACATAGATTATAGGCCCTTGTGACTAAATGAAACTCATTCTAGCTTCATTATCACCACATGGCCGAAATATACATTCCAAGGAATGTCTACATATTTAACTTTTTCATAGGATGAAGAGGGCAAGTCTTTGAGCTCTAGGAGTTTTAGGTGATAACATAAACATAAACGTGATATGAACTCCATTTTAGATTTGCTTAGAAAATAAAGTGAGAGCTCAAAATAAATATGAGATGCAAGTTCACTTCTTTGTCTTTGAGTTAAGTGATAGCTTGAAATAAGACATGAAATGCAAGTTCATTTCTTTATCTTCAGAGTTTAGTGATAGCATAAAATAAATATGGATGCAAGTTCACTTCATTATCTTATCTAGAGCTCCTCCAAAACTTTTAAAAGAACCAAGCTTAAACCCAATACTCATCCAACATGAAAAAGTAAGTTTTTCTAAGCTTTAAACATAAAAGAGCAATATAACATAAGCAAGACTGAAAGAAAAATTCAAGCTCTAGAGGTTTTCATGAGAGATGTACACATAGTCATCTTTAGAGAACACTCATCATCAAGCCATTATGCTATAGGCCTTGAGGCCGAAAACAAAAAGGAAATAGGGAACCAAAACCGAAACTTCAAGAAAAAGGAAAGGAAAACTAAAATACTTCAAGATCAAAAGTAAGCTTCAAGCTTTAGAGGTTGTTCAAGTGTTAAACACCATCATGAAACCTACATCATCAAGCTCTCATTTTTCCAAGTTCCCAAGGGCTCTATGGCCTAAATCTCAAAGGAAAAAGAAAGGTTCCAAAAAGATTAAGAGAAACATAAAGCTCATTCTTTACTTAACTTGTAAAAGACAAAACTTTTCTTTAGAAAAGGTTCAAGCTTTAGAGGTTTCCATGAGAGATGAACACAAGGTCACCTCTAGAGAACACTCATCATCAAGCTATCATATACAAGGCCTTGAGGCCAAAAATCCAAAAGAAAAGAAAGGAAGAAAACAAAATGAAACATCAAGAAAATGCCATCCACTCATCATATTCCAACAAGATCAAAGAAACATTTTTAGAAAAGCTCCCTACCAAGTGTTGGTGTTCTTTGAAGTGAAGAAAGGTTTCATCTTGAAAGGAAAACAAGAAGAGATCTCCTTGTATCTTTGAGTATGGCTTCAGTCCTTGAAGAGGAAAGGAGGGAGGAAGTGGGTTGGCTTGTGTTTGAGCTTGGGAATGTGTTTGGATGAGAGCTAGATGGAGATTGGAGGTGGAGGAGGTGGCGGTTTCCTTCTTTGAATGTGGAGGAGGAAGAAACTTTGAGAGAACTCACACTTTCTCACAAAAACTCAAACTTGGCAAATGATGTAAAGTGAAGCAAAGCTCACCAAGGTAATGTATTTATAGAGTTGAATCATGAAGAGGAGTGTGGCTTCTTGGTTCTAGGAAGAGAGAAAATATCTCTTTAGGTTGTCATTCATGGTAAAGTGTGAAGCATTGGGTGAAAGCTTTGAATGAAATAAATCAATTCTTTTTTAATGAAATATTTCTTCTAGAAAGGGAGGGAAAAGTAGTGGTCATGAAAAAGCCAAAGGAGGGAATTTTCATTTCAAATAATCATGTATTAGTGGGGTATTAAGGAGTAAGTAAGGTTAGGTCACTAATCAAGCTTTTATGATTAAGTATCTCGGTGACTAATTAGGTACTTTAGGTCATGCTTAATTCGGATTAGGAGAGATCTTTGTTGGATTGATGGAGTCAAATTCCAATGACTAAAAACCTAGGGAATGACATATTTTCTTGAATTGGGGAAAAGTGAAGTATGATGTGGTGTGACTTGAAGTGATCCTTGAATGACTAAAAAATAAATAAAACAATTCTTTAAATGTTTGAATTTCAAGCATGTGAAGAATGTGGAGTCAAATTCCAATGACTAAAAACCTAGGGAATGCACATTTTCTTGGAAATAGGGAAGTGAATAGTGAAAACACTATTCCTAGATGCTTTCTTGAAGAAATGTGACTAGAAATGGGTTTTAAGTTTCCTTAAGCAATTTTAGGTTCTAATCCACCTTAAATAATTATTTTAGCTCTAGATTAATTAGGGAAATTAATTAACCTTTTGTTAGAGCCTAATATTGTTTAGGTTTCGAGTTAAGTAACTCGTTAAGCTTATAATGTATCAAGTAGGGGTAAAATCGTAATTTTTCTCAAAAACTACCCGGGGCTACCGGGACTTAAACAAACATAGGTTATGCCTTAGAAACATTGTTTTAGACCTCCGGGACAAGTCCGGGTCTAAACAAAACTTGAAACTGCCTTAAATTACTATAAGGGTATTTTGGTCATTTACGCGCAGAAACCTTAGAAATGAGATTCTTCTGCTCTATTAAACATTATAATACATAGAATCCCCTTCATACATTGAGTTAGCCCCTCGAGGACTACCGGATCGGCTATCCTCAAGTTCCGGGCAGAAAACGACCTCAGGGGCATTTTGGTCATTTTCACTCTAACAGAAAATCAGGGTGTTACAGGGTTCAATTTTAATCTTCTAAAAAATCCTCTTATCCAAAAGTGGGTGTCTTTTAGCATGGGTCTTAGTGTCATGAATACAACAGATATCTTACGTATGCATGACAATACCTCAGGAGCATAAGTAAAACATGTAAATAAACACAAGCATACTCACATCATGAGTTGGTAACATACAAATCTAAAACACAACATAATGCCAAGTATATAAGCAAGAGATAAGCTAAAGAAAGAACATCACGTAGCACATATCACATGATTGAATGCACCAATGGAACGATAATGTAATATATGTATATGCACCTTTACTTTACTTTCTCATAATTGAACTCTTAAGTTCTTTTCTTAATGACCACCCTCTCTCATAAACATCATAAACTAACCATCTTACCTTCCTTGGCGATTTTATAATAAGCACCAAAACTCCACTGCACCTATCTCCTAGGATGAGCTCAACTTAACTAGCTGTTACTAGATTTAATATGGGACAATAGACGGAAAACACATCACTTCCTTTCTTTATCTTAACTTTCTTATTGTAACACCCTAAATCTTAACCCAAGACTACTTGTATGTACTTAGGTTAATCTTTAGAATATTACCTCTAGGTCTCATCTTTTACTTAGAAACTACTTAGCGGAAATATAAGTAAAATTTTTCTTTTTGGAATTTAAAATCAAAGTGAGAGCCATGCACGAATCTTTAAGAGGAAGCATAGCAAAACATATAAGCAAAGCATAAAGAAGCACATCATTTCATGGAGACATCAACTGAAACATAGATATATATATATATATATATATTGTGCCTACCCAAAGGGCAGGACTATTCAATACATCGGGAAGCGGAATACAACTAAAATGCAATACAAGAAAATCATAAAAAGTAAATACAAGAGAAACAACACCCATACCCATGTGCACCTAGAGTAGACAACCTCATATACAAAAGAAGGTTTGTCCTCAACTATGTGGTGTGTGTGCACTAGCTACTACCCCTCCTATGTTTACTCCTGCTGGTCCGAGTACTGTGGGGTCGAGTCGATCCACTGACGAATCTCGGCGGGAGTGGTCGAGCACATCATCGGGGCGTGTCCATCGCGGCGAGGGCGCATAGATGGCCGATGAGCCAACCTCGGCTGGACCACCGTCTCCTCACTCCTTGATCTCATCGGTGGGGGAGCGGGACTGGAGCTCCAACTGTACATGTGTGACGGCGGGTCCTCGGATGGGTCCGTCTCCGAGTACTAGGTGCGAGGCACATACTCGGGGTAGTCGCGTACCGCTGATGTCTCGGGCTCTATGCAGAGGATCTGCTCATCGTGTGGTTTAGCTCGCTCAAAAATCCCGTTATGACGGTAAGGAGCAGTCGGGGTGAAGCGGTAGCTCGGGACGGGGTGCGCGAAGGGTCTTCCCATGAACATGAACACTGTAACCGTGCAGCGACCCTCAAAATGGTATGACCCGAGTGCCGGGTCATGGTGCAGCTCCCATACCGGGGTGTCGATGAAGAGTACGAATGTCGCCATCTGAAGATATGATGGAAGAAAAGAGAGAGGGAATGAGAATCTTTCTAAAAGAATTCTCAGTAGGGTTATCCGTACCTAGGTGACATCATCGTATCCTCAGGAATCTTGGGTTTATTTCTAAAAAGGTGTGCATGCATATAGATTCCTTTTAAGTTAGTTTTCTAAAGTGTTATTTATCCAAGGTCCGTCATATTTTATAATGCGTCTTATAACTTAAGCAAAAAATATACTAATGATATGAATGCATCATAAAGGTAAACCAAACAATAGAATAGCTAAGAAACATTATAACATTTGGCATAAGTATAGTATATGCGACATTGTTAGCTTTAACTTTCATCTCATGGGGCCGCCCTAAAACATCTCTAGGTTATGAGCTCATACCTTAACTAGTCGTCACTAGTTCTTGCTTATCCTATGATAAGCGTAACATATACATAATCCCGACTTAATAGTGCGGGCTAGGGGGCAATTAAGGATCACCTCTCTTAGGGTCATTTCCTCTTTGAAACGCTCTACTAGCAACTAGTGCATCGTAGTATTGTCCGCTTTGGCAAGCTCTGTGTCAATACCCTCACGGATTTGTTTTCTTGGGGGTGCTCGGCTAAACCGGTGTCACCCAAGAAGGCGTCTCAGTGTTGTGTCACATTTAAAATCTCATAAAGTGTTAATTCATAGATACATCATTATTCATTACATAAATCTTTCTCATAGCATATACATCATCACAAGAAACTTCTTCATAATGTATACATAAAACCATAGCATTTACATTATCACATAATCACACTTTAGACAATCATTCATACAAACTCCCAAGCTTATTATGTTATAAACTCATAGTATCTTATGCTTTGGTTCCTTTGAGTCTTAAACTTGTAAACTAATCGTTCTAGTATTATTCTTAACCTCTTACACACCTATAGGTTCACAACTAATAAGTGTTACTAATTTTTATGCTCAAGGACTTATCCAAACAGCACTATGCAGATTTGGACAGCTTATATTTGTGTGATTACGGGGTTCTAGACATTACGGTTTAGATCCTTAAAGTCCTTAACTCACATTCTAAGTTATCGATCATCAAAACCTAATCTCTTGGGAACCTATGAGGTTATAACTAAGTATTCCTCACCTCACACTATGGCCAAGAACATCTCTAAACGTCAAGGATGCAGAATTTGAAATCCTAACTTTACGGGTACCTAGAAGTCACAACAATGACCCTTTCTAAGTTTAGTTTGCTCCTAAGGCTTCAAGATTAAGTCCTAAACCAATTATGATTCATTCCTACACATTTAAACTAATTTAAAACCATGATTATTAAATCTAAACCTTGCTGGATAGAATCCAGAAAATTACATAATTAAAGGATCTAGAATTCTCAAATTAATTCTTTTCTAGTTCCTAACTTATCCTATCTTTCACATATGAGTCTTAACATTATTTTTACTCAAACATAGGCACATTATCATCATCAAAACAGCACATACAGTGGCAGCAAGGAGCAAGGAAAACCGAAAATATACTTCTCCATAAAAGGCATAAAACATAATTTCTAAAGCACATAAAATACTAGTTTCTCTTGGAACTTTTTTTAAACCCTCTAAGCTCATTTATAAACAATTTTAACATCTAAAATCACAAGAATATTTAAGAGGGCAGTGACCAATTCATCTTTGTCTCAAGAGGTTCTAAATTCTCAAAACTTGGTTCTATGCATTCCTTAAACTCACTTAAGCTTGGAAAAATTATAAGACATAGTCTCAAATACTTGGAAACCTCAAGACCTCTTAGGGCCGAAATATGAACCCAAGAAAAGCACATATTGTTAGACCTTTGTTGAGACAACAATGGGCAAGTCTTTGAGCTCTAGATTCGTTTAGGTGATGACATAAACATAAATATGCTCATGCACTTATTTTAGGTTCCATTAGAAAGTAAGGTGATAGCACAAAGTAAACATGAATGCAACTTATTATTATCTCGGTATTAAGTGAGAACTTGAAATATAAACATGATAATGCATAGCTTGAAATATAAACATGATAATGCAAGTTCATTCATTATCTTGGTATTTAGTGATAGCAAGGAAATAAACATGATATGCAAAGCATAAAGTAATCATGATGCAAGGTTCATTTTATGATTAACTAGAGCTCATTCAAGACGTTAACAAGATAACAACCCAATACAATATCTCAAAGATCTCAACACAAAAACCGAAAGTCATATAAAAGAGAAAGAAAGTGAAACTACATCAAGTTCTTTATTAAATACCCAAAACCCCTATCTAGAGAAAAATTTCTAGAACGTGCCGGCCAACTTTAAGGTTGACAAGGGTAGGCTAGGGCTTTTAGAAATCTTTAGATTAATTTTCTTAAGTTGAAAAACCATGTGAGTTAGATATCATATAGATGAAGTCATAAGAAAAGAAAAACTCAAGCTTTAGAGGTTTCTTTGAGATGAACACAATGTCATCCTCTAGAAACTCTCATCATCAAGCTATCATGCTCATAATCAAGGCCTTATGGCCGAAATGAAAAGAAAGGAAAAACAAAGGAAAGTTCAAAAAGAATCCAAGAGGAAACTAGAGAAAAACACTTTCTTGAGCAAAACAAAGTTTGAAAACAAATCCCTACCTTGTGATGAAGGTAAAGCTTGGACTTGAAGATGGAAATGAGATGAGCAACTCCTCCTAGGATGGTGGTGATGATTCGGCCAAAGAGGAAACAAAAGAAAGGAAATGTGTTTTGGGTGAAGTTGTATTTGAGGTGTGGTGTTTGAGGGGTTTGATGATAGTTCAAGGCTTTGGGGTGGTGTTTGATGGTTAAGAGATGATGATGACATGAAGAGATGAAGGAGATGAAGATGAAAAGAAAGGAAGAACACTCTTGAAATTTTGAGAGAAAAAGAAAGAACTAGCAAGACAACTCTAAAACTCTAAACTTAGCAAATGCTTCAAGGTGCAACAAGGCTATCACAAGCATCCTATTTATAGAAAAACAAAGCCATGGGCTCACAAAGGGGAGGGAGTGGCCGTGTGGTTCGAGGGAGGAAGGAAGAGAAAATATTTCTTACACAAGGTCATTCAAGCATGGTTTGAAGTATGGAAGCTATGCTACAAAGTATGGCTTGATGTGAGTTAATTTCCTATCAAATTTTTATGAAATTAGGCTTCTAGAAACTTGTCATGGCTGGAACTTTTCCAGCCACAAATGAATGGGAAAAATGGGTTGTTTTAATTATTTATTCATGTGGAAATTCAAGCTTGATTGAAAGTTATGACAAGGTATAGTGTATGTGACTTGAGGTATGGCCTTGGAGTGTTGAAAAATTGAACATGTGATGCATAATGGGGATGGGCAGCTTCGGCCAAGGCTGGACAGTAGAGTGGGGGTGAGTTTTGACCATTTAATTGTGTGTTAATGGTAGGTTTAGATGTGTATTAGCTTAGGTACAAGGTTAGGAATGATTAAACTTAAGTTTAGGTTACTAAGAATGTGATTTAGGGAGTTTATGACAAGTTTAGGAGTGCTCATACATCATTAGAGAATTTTAAACTCATTTATGAATAAACAATGTGTAACACAATTCCATGATTTAAGGAATTGGAAAGAGAAAACACTATTCAAGATTCTATGACTAGGTGTCTTGAAATTAAAATATGATTTTAGGTTGTAATTAAGTACTTTTTGGTTCTAATCAACTTTAATAAATTATTTTGACTCAAGATTAATTAAGGAAATTAATTAACCTTTGATTAGAGCCTAATATTGCTTAGGTTTGCTTAATCACGCGATTAAGCGTAAAAACACGAAACTAGGGGCAAAACCGTAATTTTGCACTAATTTTGCCCGGGACTTCTAAAATTAAAACTGAGGTCATAGAATACATAAAAACGCCTTTTAAAACCATCTGGAGAAGTTTCGTGTTCATCCGGTACTTGCAAATGGGTAAAACACCGCAGGGGCGTTTTGGTCATTTTGACCCGAAAACTCAAAAAACGAGATTTTCGATCCCGGGAAGGTACACAAGTTATCTAATCCCCTTCCAACATTGAGTTTGCCCTTCGAGTACTGCCGAACCGGCTTTCCTCGAGGTCGAAAAATGACCTCAGGGGCATTTTGGTCATTTTCACTCTAACAGAAAAATCGGGGCGTTACACTTATCATGGGTATGCAACTTCTTTGGATCACCTCTCATAACCATTAATTCTTGGAGTCTAGAGGATCCTTTCCATGCGTTTTATGTCACATTTAATCTTATCATATTAATCAGAGATGCATGCATGAGCATATAATTCTAAATATCATCAAGGATTATTACACAACATTTTATGCTAATAAATTTTACAATTTTTTCTAAGTTCACAAATTTGGCAGAAATTCGATAGCATGATTGTTGGGTATGGAGTTTCCCCAAATTTGCTCCATGTCAACAAACACACCAATCATGCATCTCAAATATCTCGAACATAATCATAGTATGCCACAATTAATCATATGAGCATGCTTCAATTTCATATACTCATAAGCACATATCATCATCATTTAACTAGAAAGTAAACATGCTCTTACCTAGTATGCTGGAATCAAGGACCGGGCTTAGCTAATGCAAATGTTATGCTCATCAATACATATACATATACATAGGCAGCGTATTAAAGATTATCATCAGGCACTTATCATGTGATTATTCCCAAGTTGTCGGAAATTACGCTATAGTCCTACATGGGTTAAAACTACAACCCGGCTTGACCTAGTTGCCGAAATTATTCTTTTAGGCATCTAAGGGACCTACCACATTGCTTTTCACTAACTTTTAACCCCATAAACAATTTCAAACAAAGCTGGATAGCTTGGACAGTATTTTAAAACAAATAGTTTCGGGGTCTAGAAATTTCGAGCCTGTTTGGAACAATTTTTTTATTTTTGTTTTTTAAAACTGTTTTCCAAAACAATTTTAAAATCAATTTTCAAAAACAATAAAATAAGAAAACTTGTTTGGCAAAGATTATTGAGCACAACTTGTTTCAACTGGCCTAACCCATCATCTTCAGCATCCTTTCCAACTCATCCTCCACCATCATCAGCATCCTTTCGTTTTGAAGAACAGGTTGCGGCCACTCCACCCCTCCCTCTCCCTCTGCCTACTCTGCCATCCTCTGCACACCACATCCCCTCCTGCTCCACTCCCTCAAGCACGATGGCTTCGCTCTCCCTACCCAATCCTTCAAGCTTCCCCTCGATGTAACATCTTAATTTTAACCCAATACTCCTAGAACATATTTAGATTAATCATTAAGTTATTACTTCTTAGTCTCAATCTTTAAAATCTTTCTTGGAAATACTTAGTGGAAATTACGGGTAAATTTTTTTTGAAATATAAATGTATAAAGCAAAGTGAGAGCCACGTACATCGTAAGACAATGAGATAAACCACACAATAACAAGGCATAAGGGAACATGAAACAGTCAATAGCTCATCAAAAGAAACATTCCATTAATATCATAATATGCCCACCCGAAGGCGGGACTTAGTTTAGTACAAGGTAATATGAATACAACAGAAAAAAAAGTACAAGGAAATGTAAATAAAACACCTTTACACTAGTCCACCTAAAGTGGATAACCTCATAACAAAAGAAGGTTTATCCCTACTACGTGTGGTGTGTGTGCACTAGCTCTCCTCGAGACGCTCTACTACTGGCGGCCACGATCCTCAAGTGATGGGGGCATGTAACCAGGGAACTGCGAGAGCTCCTCGGATGTGAACAAGTGGATGGGGGAACGGATACGAGGCGGCTGGATGTGTGCACCGCGATGAAGGCGCATCTTGGCCTTCCTCACTAACCTCGGCTGCATCACCATCTCCTCACTCCCATCTCGCCTGAATAGGGGAGTGGGGGCAGAAATCTCCGAGTAGATGTGCATCAACGAGTCCTCGAATGGGTCCATCTTCGACCTCCTCGATCGAGGTACATACTTCGGGAAGTCACATACAGTTGAGGCAGATGGGCAAACCCGTTGGATCTACTCGTCACGGGGGCGTGTGCACTTGAAGATTAGGTTGTCGCCAAAGGGAGACATCAGAGAATCGGTAGCTCTGTACAGGGTATGCGAAGGGACGTCCTACGTACATGAAGACTCGAACGGTGCATCGTCCCTCAAAATGGTATGATCCGTGATCCGGATCAAAATGCACTCCTACGAACGTCACCATGATTTGAAGGTGTGATGGGAGAGAATGAGAGAGAAAGAAAAGGAGTGAGAATCTTGCTAAAGAATCTCGGTAGGGTACCTCCTATCTAGGGTTACATCATTCACATCCTCAGGAACCTTGGGCCTATTATAAAGAGGTGAGCATGCATATAAGGTTCATTATTAAGTTTGTAAATATAATTATCCAAGGTTCGTTCCTTTTAATATGATTCTAAATGCATGAATGCATCATAGCAAATCATGAATGCATGAATATACATTATGCAACAAAGCAATCAATATAGCATCATGAAAACACATAAGTGGCATAAAGTGGCAATGTAACATCCTAATTTTTAACCCAATACTCTAGAACACATTAGGTTAATCATTAGGTTGTTACTTCTTAGTCTTATTCTTTTATGAAAATACTTAGCGAAAAATACGGGTAAATTTTTCTTTTTGAAACTTGAAAGCAACACATGAGCGGCGCACTAAACTAAAATCTAACGAATGTCGCAAACATAACAGAAGAGTGAAGGAAAGTATATCATCAGTAACCACAAAGTACAAAAGTTACACATATCAACACAACATAGTCATATCTTCTTAAGTACATTAATTACTACTAACATAGCTTCATTGTCACATCAAAAGAAAAAACACATATGTAAATCTATACGACATCTATGCTCGTCCGTTGCATCCCACTAATCTGACTCGTAGCGTATGCCGTATGCCCATGCCTTAGCAGAAGTCACAAACCACATCACTTTCTTCGTCCGGAGATGACACGGAAGAAAAGAGAAAGAGGGATGAGAAACTCATTCAAGATTCTTAGTAGGGATTTCCGACTCTAACACACATATCATCGTCATCATCCCCAGCCACTTCGGTTTTAACTATAAAAAGGTGGTCATGCATAGGGTTTAATTTTAAACTTCTCAAATCTATTTATCCAAAGTGGGTGTCTTTTAGTATGGGTCTTAATGATATGAATGCAACAAATATTGGATGAATGCATGAAAATACGTTATGCAAGCAATTCAATAAAACATAACACCGGGTAAGTGTACAAGTGGCATAAAGAGCACAAATATTTCATATCACTTTTCTCAAAGACCACCCTCTTATCATGTTCACCAAAATCCAACCAACACACTGACCTTGTTGATTTTATCCTGGTCACCAAACTCAAGACCATCCTCTTATCATGTTCACCAGAATCCAACCAACTGATCCCCAAACTCCATTTCACCTTATCGCCTAGGAATGAGCTCAATGTTAACTGGTCGTCACTAGATTTAACATGGGGAAAAATAGAGGGGGTAACACATCACTAGTTTCTAACTCATTATCTGAATAAGTGAATCATAAAATATAATCCCAACTACTAGAGTATGGGTTAGGGGTTTAAGGGTCACCTAACACACCGACTCCCAGAGTGCGGGATAGGGACTTAAGGATCACCTAATACACCGACTCCCAATGTAACACCCTAATTTTTAACCTAACTTTCTAGAACATATTAGGTTAATCATTAGGTTATTACTTCTTAGTCTCATCATTTTATTAAAATACTTAGCAGAAATTACGAGTAAAATTTTTTTTGAAATATAAAACCAAAGTGAGAGCCGTGTTCTTATCTAATCGAGAGACATAAATATCAATCATAAGGAACACAAAAGTTAAAGCAAGTAACAATAGAACAATGGTCATCACAACAAAGGAAACATTTCATTAATAATATAGTTAAGGTACATAAGTAGTCACGCCCTTATAGAAATGGACTGAGCTTGCAATATAGAAGAAAAGGAAATACAACAGAAACAAGAAAGCATAAATAAACCACGACTACCCGAATGCACTTATGATGGATAACCTCAAGACAAAAGAAGGTTTATCCAATCTACGTGTGAGTGTGTGCACTAAGCCTCCCCTAAGACGTCTACTACTAGAATCCGGGGAAAGGTGGAATGTAACCGATCTATGGACGCAGGGCGACAGGAGTGGGCACACGGGATGACTGAGCGTGAGCTCCTCGATAGGGGGGCCTCTTGGCTCGCTTAGCCAGTCTCGGCTGAGTGACAGTCTCCTCGCTCTCGCCTCGCACGAACTGAGGAGTGGGAGCAGAGCTCTCGCTATACACATGCGTCGGTGGGTCCTCAGAAGGGTTGTCCTCTGGGCTAGGAAACCGGGGGATGTAATCCTGGAAGTCTTGGGGCATCAATCCACCAGTATATGTCTGAAGAATCATCTCATTGTGCGTCCTGGCGCGCTCAAAAACCATGGCATCATCATAGGGTGACATCGAGGAGAAACGGTAGCTCTGTACAAGGTGTGAGAAGGGGCATCCGATGAACATGAAAACTCGTACTGTGCACTGCCCCTCAAAATGGTATGATCCGTGGTCCGGATCAAAGTGAACCTCCCACGTCGGTGTGTCGACAAAAACCACAAACGTCGCCATCGCTCTCTGAAGATGTGATGGAAGAAAGAGAAGGAAGAGGAAAGAGTGAGAATTCTTACTAAAGAATCTCAGTAGGAGTCTCCTATCCTAGGGTTACATCGTTCACATCCTCAGGAACCTTGGATTTATTTATAAAAGGTGTGCATGCATATAAGATTCATTATTAGGGTTTATAAAGCTATTTATCCAAGGTTCATTCCTTTTAGCATGCATCTTAATGTCATGAAATGCAACATGTTAAGGCATGAATGCATGGCAATACTTAAGCATATAAGTCCACAATTCATATCATCAAGAAACAATCCATGTGGCATAAAGGGCAATAACTCTCAAATGGAACTTCCATCAATATGTGTGACATCATTCATGGTACTTTAGCAATATATAAGGCCACCCTAAAAATAGGCTATGAGCTCATACCTTAGCTAGTCGTCACTAGCTCTTGCTTATTATCTGAATAAGCCAATAATAAAATGATAATAAACCCGACTACTTAAGAGTACGGGCTAGGGGGCTAGGGATCACCTCTCTTAGGATATACCCTCTTTGAAACGCTCTACTGGCCTCGAGTGCATAGCGAATTGTCCGCTTTGGTAAAGCCCATGTCAGTACCCTCACGGATTTGCCTCTTCCTCACCATAGCAGGAGAAGTACGTCTCAGTGCTTGTCACATAAAAATCTCATGGGGGTGCCCGGCTAAATTGTGTCACCTAGGGTTTTCAATCTCAAGTGGTACTTTTAAAACATTTTCTCAACCCTTTGGGTTTGATGGAAATTCGGCAGCATAACATCTGTCAAACCAAATTTTCCTTCAAACCAACGTTTATGCCACAAGCTAATAACACAAACATATTTTTCATTCAAATCTCATGCTCATAACATCTCAATGAGACATTTCCTCATGCATCATCAAAACATATCCATCTCAACATACTTGCATAAATAACATCATAGCATTAAAGGATTCTTAATGTCTTATGCAATGACCCTTAAGGTCCTCAACTCACAAGCTAAGTTATAAATCATCATAGCTTAAGCTCTCGGGTGTAACACCCTAAATCTTAACCCAAGACTACTAGTATGTACTTAGGTTAATCTTTAGAATATTACCTCTTGGTCTCATCTTTTACTTAGAAAATACTTAGCGGAAATATGGGTAAAATTTTTCTTTTTGGAATTAAAATCAAAGTGAGAGCCACGCACGAATCTTTAAGGGGAAGCATAGCGAAACATATAAGCAAAGCATAAAGAAACACATCATATCACGGAGACATCAACTGAAACATATATATATATATATATACTGTGCCTACCCAAAAGGGCAGGACTATTCAATATATCGGGAAGCGAAATACAACTGAAATGCAATACAAGGAAATCATAAAAAGCAAATACAAGAGAAACAACACCCATACCCATGTGCACCTAGAGTAGACAATCTCATATACAAAAGAAGGTTTGTCGTCAACTATGTGGCGTGTGTGCACTAACTACTACTCTTCCTATGTCTACTCATGCTGGTCCGAGTACTGTGGGGTCGAGTCGATCCACTGACGAATCTCGGCGGGAGTGGTCGAGCGCATCATCGGGGCGTGTCCACCGCGGCGAGGGTGCATAGATTGCCTACGTGCCAACCTCGGCTGGACCACCGTCTCCTCACTCCCTGCTTTCATCAGTGGGGGAGCGGGACTAGAGCTCCAACTGTACATGTGTGATGGTGGGTCCTCGGATGGATCTGTCTCCGAGTACTGGGTACGAGGCACATACTCTGGGTAGTCGCGTACCGCTGATGTCTCGGGCTCCATACGGAGAATCTGCTCATCGCATGGTTTGGCTCACTCAAAAATCCCGCGGTAAGGAGCAGTCGGGGGAAGAGGTAGCTCGGGATGGGGTGCACGAAGGGTCGTCCCATGAACATGAATACTCTGACAGTGCAGTGACCCTCAAAATGGTATGACCTGAGTGCTGGGTCATGGTGCAGCTCCCATACCGGGGTGTCGATAAAGAGTACGAATGTCGCCATCTGAAGATATGACGGAAGAAAAGAGAGAGGGAATAAGAATCTTTCTAAAAGAATTCTCAGTAGGGTTATCCCTACCTAGGTGACATCATCATATCCTCAGGAACCTTGGGTTTATTTCTAAAAAGGTATGCATGCATATAAATTCCTTTTAAGTTATTTTTCTAAAGTGTTATTTATCCAAGGTCCGTCATATTTTATACTGCGTCTTATAACTTAAGCAGAAATTATACTAATGATATGAATGCATCATAAAGGTAAACCAAACAATAGAATAGCTAAGAAACATTATAACATTTGGCATAAGTATAGTATATGTGACATTGTTAACTTTAACTTTCATCTCATGGGGCCGCCCTAAAACATCTCTAGGTTATGAGCTCATACCTTAACTAGTCGTCACTAGTTCTTACTTATCCTATGATAAGCGTAACATATACATAATCCCGACCTAATAGTGTGGGCTAGGGGGCAATTAAGGATCACCTCTCTTAGGGTCATTTCCTCTTTGAAACGCTCTACTAGCAACTAGTGCATCGTAGTTTTGTCTGCTTTGGCAAGCTCTATGTCAATACCCTCACGGATTTGTTTTCTTGGGGGTGCTCGGCTAAACCGGTGTCACCCAAGAAGGCGTCTCAGTGTTGTGTCACATTTAAATTCTCATAAAGTGTTGATTCATCGATACATCATTATTCGTTACATACATCTTTTTCATAGCATATACATCATCACATGAAACTTTCTTCATAGTATATACATAAAACTATGGCATATACATCGTCACATAATCACACCTTTGACAATCATACATACAAACTCCCAAGCTTATTATGTTATAACCCTATAGTATGTTATGCTTTGGTTCTTTTGAGTCTTAAACTTGTAAACTAATTGTTCTAGTATTATTCTTAACCTCTCACACACCTATAGGTTCACAACTAATAAGTTTTACTAATTTTTATGCTCGAGGACCTATCCAAACAGCACTATGCAGATTTGGACAGCTTTGTATTTGTGTGATTACGGGGTTCTAGAAATTACGGTTTAGACCCTTAAAGTCATTAACTCACATTCTAAGTTATTGATCATCAAAACCTAGTCTCTTGGGAACCTATGAGGTTATAACTAAGTATTTTTCACCTCACACTATGGTCAAGAACATCTCTAAACCTCAAGGATGCAGAATTTGAAATCCTAACTTTACGGGTACCTAGAAGTCACAACAATGACCCTTTCTAAGTTTAGTTTGCTCCTAAGGCTTCAAGATTAAGTCCTAAACCAATTATGAGTCATTCCTACACATTTAAACTAATTTAAAACCATGATTATTAAATCTAATCCTTGCTGGACAGAATCCAGAAAATTACATAATTAAAGGATCTAGAACTCTCAAATTAATTCTTTTCTAGTTCCTAACCTATCCTATCTTTCACATATGAGTCTTAACATTATTTTTACTCAAACATAGGCACATTATCATCATCAAAACAGCACATATAGTGGCAGTAAAGAGCAAGGAAGAACCGAAAATATACTTCTCCATAAAAGGCATAAAACATAATTTCTAAGGCACATAAAATACTAGTTTCTCTTGGAATTCTTCTTAAACTTTAGAAACTCATTTATAAACATTTTTAGCATCTAAAATCATAAGAGTATTTAAGAGGGCAGTGACCAATTTATCTTTATCTCAAGAGGTCCTAAATTCATAAAACTTAGTTCTATGCATTCCTTAAACTCATGTAAGCTTGGACAAATTATAAAACATAGTCTCAAATACTTAGAGACTTCAAGACCTCTTGGGGCCGAAATATGAACCTAGGAAAGATACATATTGTTAGACCTTTGTTGAGACAACAATGGGCAAGCCTTTGAGCTCTAGGTTCATTTAGGTTATGACATAAAAATAAACATGCTTATGCACTTATTTTAGATTCCATTAGAAAGTAAAGTGATAGCACAAAGTAAATATGAATGCAACTCATTATTATCTTGGTATTAAGTGAGAACTTGAAATATAAACATGATAATGCATAGCTTGAAATATAAACATGATAATGCAAGTTTATTCATTATCTTGGTATTTAGTGATAGCAAGGAAGTAAACATGATATGCAAAGCATAAAGTAAACATGATGCAAGGTTTATTTTATGATTAACTAGAGCTCATTCAAGACTTTAACAAGATAACAACTCATTACAATATCTCAAAGATCAAAACATCAAAACCGAAAGTCTCACAAAAGAAAAGAAAATGAAACTAAGTCAAGTTCTTTATTAAATACCCAAAACCCCTATCTAGAGAAAAATCTCTAGAACGTGCCGGCCAACTTTAAGGTTGACAAGGGTAGGCTTGGGCTTTTAGAAATCCTTAGATTAATTTTCTTAAGTTGGAAAACCATGTGAGCTAGATAACATATAGATGAAGTTACAAGAAAAGGAAAACTCAAGCTTTAAAGGTTTCTTTGAGATGAACACAATGTCATCATCTAGAAACTCTCATCATCAAGCTATCATGCTCATAATAGGGCCTAGAGGCCGAAATGAAATGGAAAGGAAAAACAAAGGAAAGATAAAAAAGAATCCAAGAGGAAACTAGAGAAAAACACTTTCTTGAGCAAAACAAAGTTTGAAAACAAATCCCTACCTTGCGATGAAGGTAAAAGCTTGGATTTGAAGATGGAAATGAGATGAGCAACACCTCCAAGGATGGTGATGATGATTCGGCCTTGATGAAAGAAAAAGGAAGGAAATGTGTTTCAAGTGAAGTTGTGTTTGAGGTGTGGTGTTTGAGAGGTTTGATGATGGTTCAAGGCTTTGGGGTGGTGTTTGATGGTTAAGAGATGATGATGAGATGAAGAGATGAAGAAGATAAAGATGAAAAGAAAGGAAGAACACTCTTGAAACTTTGAGAGAAAAAGAAAGAACTAGCAAGACAACTCTAAAACTCTAAACTTAGCAAATGCTTCAAGGTGCAACAAGGCTATCACAAGCATCCTATTTATAGAAAAACAAAGCCATGGAGCTTACAAAGGGAGGGAGTGGCCGTGTGGTCTTGGAGGGAAAAGGGAGAGGAAAATATATCTTACACAAGGTCATTCAAGCATGGTTTGAAGTATGGAAGCTATGCTACAAAGTATAGCTTGATGTGAGTTAATTTCCTATCAAATTTTTATGAAATTAGGCTTTTAGAAACAATGCATGGCTGGAACTTTTCCAGCAACAAATAAATGGGGAAAATGGGTTGTTTTAATTATTTATTCATGTGGAAATTCAAGCTTGATTGAAGGTTATGACAAGGTATAGTGTATGTGACTTGAGGTATGGCCTTGGAGTGTTGAAAAATTGAACATGTGATGCATAATGGGGGAGGAAACTCACGGCCAGGTCTGGTACAGCAGGGAGGAGGTGAGTTTTGACCATTTAATTGTGTGTTAATGGTAGGTTTAGATGTGTATTAGCTTAGGTACAAGGTTAGGAATGATTAAGCTTAAGTTTAGGTAACTAAGAATGTAATTAGGGAGTTTATGACAAATTTAGGAGTGCTCATACATCATTAGAGAATTTTAAACTCATTTATGAATAAACAATGTGTAACACAATTCCATGATTTAAGGAATTGGAAAGAGAAAATACTATTCAAGATTCTATGACTAGGTGTCTTGAAATTAAAATATGATTTTAGGTTGTAATTAAGTACTTTTTGGTTCTAATCAACTTTAATAAATTATTTTGACTCAAGATTAATTAAGGAAATTAATTAACCTTCTATTAGAGCCTAATATTGCTTAGGTTTGCTTAATCACGCGATTAAGCGTAAAAATACGAAAATAGGGGCAAAACCGTAATTTTGCACTAATTTTGCCCGGGACTTCTAAAATTAAAACTGAGGTCGTAGAATACATAAAACCGCCTTTTAAAACCATCTGGAGAAGTTTCGGGTTCATCCGGCACTTGCAAACGGGTAAAACACCGCAGGGGCATTTTGGTCATTTTGACCCGAAAACTCGAAAAACGAGATTTTTGATCCCGAGAAGGTACACAAGTTATCTAATCCCCTTCCAACATTGAGTTTGCCCTTCGAGTACTGCCGAACCGGCTTTCCTCGGTCAGGTGAAAATGACCTCAGGGGCATTTTGGTCATTTTCACTCTAACAGAAAAATCGGGGCGTTACATTACTCCCCTCCTTAAAAAGAATTTCGCCCTCGAAATTCGTACCTTAGAAAAGCTCTGGATATTTAGACTTCATCTCTGATTCTAGTTCCCACGTGTATTCTTCTGACTTGTCTCGTCCCCACACCACTTTCACCAAGGGTACAAACTTGTTCCTTAACTGCTTGACTCCGTGATCCACTATTCTCGTAGGCGGTACATTGAAAGTGAGGTCCTCCCTTAACTGTACATGCTCTGGTTCTAGGACATGACTAGGGTCGGACTCATATTTACGTAACTGGGAGATGTGAAAGACATCATGAAGGTTTGACAGATTCGGTGGTAAGGCTATTTTGTAAGCTACGGATCCGACTCTCTGAAGAATTTCAAAAGGACCGAGAAATTAGGGACTCAACTTTTTAACTTTCATGGCTCTCCCTATTCCTATAGTGGGGGTGATTCTTAGAAATACATGTTCTCCTTCTTGCAACTCCAAGGGCTTGCGCCTTTTGTCCGCGTAGCTTTTCTGTCGACTCTGAGCGGTTAAGATTCTATCCTTGATTTTCTTGATTTGCTCCATCGTTTCCCTCACTACCTCAGGTCCTAAGACACTTTGTTCTCCGGGCTCGTACCAACACAAAGGTGATTGGCACTTCCTTCCATATAACGCCTCGTATGGTGCCATACCGATGCTCGCGTGATAACTGTTGTTATACGTGAACTCAATCAAAGGCATGTACTTATCCCAACTTCCTTTCTGGTCTAAGACACAAGCTCTCAGCATATCTTCCAGGGTTTGGATTGTCCTCTCGGACTGACCATCCGTTTGTGGGTGGTAAGCAGTGCTCAAGCACAACTTGGAACCAAACGCCTTTTGAAAGGCTCCCCAAAAACGTGACGTAAACCGCGGATCTCGATCCGAGATTATCGTCGATGGTACTCCATGCAACCTTACTATTTCTTGGATGTAAAGCTGGACTTATCCAATGAGTATGTGACTCGAATAGGTAGAAAGTGAGCCGACTTAGTCAGTCGATCCACGATTACACATACGGCATCGTGGCCAGCTTGGGTTTTTGGCAATCCTGTCACGAAATCCATTGATATACTCTCCCACTTCCACTCGGGGATTGACAGGGGTTGCAACATGCCAGAAGGTTTTTGGTGTTCGATCTTGACCTTTTGGCAGACCAAACACTTACTCACCCAGGCGACCACATCCTTCTTTAATCCGGGCCACCAAAACATCCTCTTCAAGTCCTGATACATCTTGGTAGTACCAGGGTGGATGGCAAAATGGCTCTTGTGAGCCTCCTCCAAGATCTTCTCTCAGAGGTCACCATCTCGTGGCACGCAGATTCGCCCCTCGAACCTCCACAACCAGTCGGGGCCTCGTACAAAACTTTTCAACTTTCCGGCCTTAACTGCCTCGATTGTCTCCATAAAGTCCTCATTTTCTCTTTGGGCAAGCATAATCCTTTGCTTAAACCCACTGGTCACCGTGAGATGACTCATCACGATGCCATTCTCCGTTATTGACATCCCCAGATTCATATCCCTAAACTGCTCTATTAACCCGACTTCGTTAACCATCATACAAGATATACGTAACGACTTTCGACTTAAGGCATCGGCAACTACATTAGCCTTGCCGGGGTGGTAACTTAAGCCAAAATCGTAATCCTTGAGGAATTCCATCCATCTCCTTTGCCTCATATTCAACTCCTTTTGATCAAAGAGATGCTTGAGACTCTTATGATCGGAGAAGACTTCAAACCTTACACCTTACAAATGGTGTCTCCACATCTTTAGAGCGAACACAATGGCTGCTAGTTCTAGGTCATGGGTGGGGTAGGTTACCTGGTGGGGCTTGAGTTGTCTGGACGCATAGGCTACCACTTGCCTGTTTTGCATCAACACACAACCTAAACCCTTGCTAGAAGCATCGCAATATACCTCGAAGGGTACATTGGGGTCAGGTAAAACTAAAACGGGGGTTGAGGTGAGCTTTTCCTTAAGCTCTAGGAAACTCTTTTCACACTCGGGGCTCCACTCAAACAGGGCATTCTTCCTAGTGAGCTTAGTTAAGGGTAGGGCTAACTGGGAAAATCCTTTAATGAACCTACGGTAATATCCAGCTAAATCCAAAAAGCTTCTAATCTCGGTTACAGAGGTTAGCTATCCTAATTCATCACAGCTTCTATCTTACTTGGGTCGACAGCTATGCCACCTTTTGACACAACATGTCCTAAGAACTTTACCTCCTCTAACCAAAATTCACACTTAGACAACTTAGCATATAACTTCTTCTCCTTTAATACCTCTAAAACCAACCTTAAATGACGCTCATGCTCTTCGTGGGTCTTCGAATAGATGAGAATATCATCTATGAACACAACCACGAACTGATCTAAATAGGGTCTAAAGATCCTATTCATGTAATCCATAAAAACTGCGGGAGCATTCGTCAAACCAAACGACATTACATTGAACTCAAACTGTCCATACCTAGTTTGAAAGGAGGTTTTAGGAATGTCCGAATCTTTAACCCTAATCTGATGGTAACCGGACCTTAAATCAATCTTAGAAAACACTACTGCTCCTTTTAATTGGTCCATAAGATCGTCAATCCCAGGCAATGGGTATTTATTCTTTATGGTTACTTGGTTCAACTGCCTATAGTCTATACACATCCTCATACTTCCGTCCTTTTTCTTCACAAATAAGACCGGAGCGCCCCAAGGCGAAGCACTCGGCCTTATAAAACTCTTTTCTAACAGCTCTTCTAACTGGGTTTTCAACTCTGCCAGCTCCGAGGGTGACATCCTATATGGGGCTATAGAGATTGGTCCTGTCCCAGGAACCAACTCTATGGAGAATTCAACTTCTTTTTAGGGAGGGAACTCGGGTATTTCATCTGGAAATACCTCGGGATAGTCTCTTACCACAGGTATCTCACCTAGGTCTTGCTCAAAGTCTACATCGCAGGCGGCTAGGAGAACATATCCTTTAGCTTTCTCCCTACTACAGAAGACCTCTACGGAATTTAGGTACAGCCTAATGGGTTGATTGATGTGTTCGGGAGGAGAGGGGAAAACTACGGTTTGGGTTCCACAATCTAACATCACACGGTTGGCGTGAAGCCAATTCATGCCTAAGATAATGCCTATGTCCTTTAAGGGTAAACAAATTAAATATATGATAAAAGACCTATCTTCTACAACAAGATGATAGTTTAAACAACAACGACAGGTATTAACAGGGCGATCCGTAGGAGTAGAAATAATAAGATCAAAGGGAAGTTTAGAGACTCTTAGATTTAAGGACTCAACACTAGCAAGTGAAATAAAAGAATGAGTAGCACCAGAGTCATATAGTACAGTTAAGGGTTTACCGTTTACTTTGAACATAACTTCAATGAGATCTTTGGACTTCTTGGCATCTTCCGCATTAAGGGTAAAGACCCTTCCTCGGTATTGTGGTCGGGGGTTTTGGTTTGATGTCCCTTGTCCGGCGCAGTCCTTTGCATAGTGGCCGGGCTTGCCACACTTGAAGTACACGTTCTGACCGGCTAAGCATGGGCGATTCCCGTGATTTTTCCCGCATTGTGGGCAGATGTCAGCAGATGTTGCTCCGGGGTAAGCAGCAGGGGTTTGTGGTGCCTTGTTCTTGGCTCCACTTGGTCCTCCATTGTGGTTCCGGGGTCCACCCGGTCCACGGGGTTGATTGTTGAAGTTCCTTGGGCCTTGATGTTGAAATGGCAGCCTTTGGTGTTGCTTGGATTGTTGGTGAGCAGGAGCTCTTGGTGGTTGTTGTTGTTGTTGTCGGAACTGGTTGGTCTGGTAGGGTTGTAGTGATTCCTCGAAGGGTACTGCAGTTTGAACTTCGGGGCTTGAGGTCCGAGCCCCTTAGCTCGCTCCGCCCTTGTGATTTGAATCTTTCTCTGTCCTTCTTCAAGGATTCGGCACTTGTTGACCAGATTCGGGAAGTCTCTGATCTCCATATGGGCCACGGCATAGTTCATCTCTGCCTTCAGACCGGCCTCATACTTCACACACTTCCAAACCTCATCGGGGTTCTCTTGGAACACCTGAGAGAACTTGATCAGCTCCTCGAACTTAGCAGTGTACTGGGCTATAGTAGACCCTCCCTGGATCAACTGCATGAACTCAATGTCCTTCGCATTCCTTACGGACTCGGGGAAGTACTTCTCATAGAAGTAAGTCTTGAACAACTCCCAGTCAATGGGTGTTCCGGAGGCTTCTAGCAGATGCCTCATGCCGTTCCACCGTAATCCCTGAGTCGGACTTCAAAGATGAAAGCAAAGAATGTGACCTTCTACTCTTCTGAGCAGGTAACGACAGAGTAGATCTTCTCCATGTCTTTGATCCACTCATCAACCTTGTCGGGGTCCATTACCCCTCGGAACACTGGCGGGTTCGCCTTGCGGAACTCGCCAAAGCGGGCTTGTTCCACCGTCTCAGCAGCAGGGGGAGGAAGGGGAACAGGAACAGTGTTTGCTTGCTGGTCCATCCGGTTGAACATCCATGCCATGGCTTGCGCCATGCGGCTGACAGCAGTAGCAGTCGAATTGTCTTGATCAGCATCGGGCGTAGTCCTAGGCCGTCGTCGCGGTGCCATTGGTCCCTAAACACATGAAACAATGAACATCAACTTGATCAGGCTCAATATCCATGCAAAATGAGCTAGTTACCATGGCACTTGCAAGCAACAGAAGTCATGCATCTCTAGTCCTACAGCTTATCTCTATCAAGCACTACACATGACATAACTATCGCATCATGCTTATAAAGCATAGTCAGTCCAATCCTCAGGCTCCATGAGAATCGAACTGCTCTGATACCATAATGTAACACCCTAAATCTTAACCCAAGACTACTAGTATGTACTTACGTTAATTTTTAGAATATTACCTCTTGGTCTCATCTTTTACTTAGAAAATACTTAGCAGAAATATGGGTAAAATTTTTCGTTTTGGAATTAAAATCAAAGTGAGAGCCACACACGAATCTTTAAGGGAAAGCATAGCGAAACATATAAGCAAAGCATAAAGAAGCACATCATATCATGGAGACATCAACTGAAACATAGATATATATATATATATATATATATATATATATATATTGTGCCTACCCAAAGGGCAGGACTATTCAATACATCGGGAAGCGGAATACAACTAAAATGCAATACAAGGAAATCATAAAAAGTAAATACAAGAGAAACAACACCCATACCCATGTGCACCTAGAGTAGACAACCTCATATACAAAAGAAGGTTTGTCCTCAACTATGTGGTGTGTGTGCACTAGCTACTACCCCTCCTATGTCTACTCCTGCTGGTCCGAGTACTGTGGGGTCGAGTCGATCCACTGACGAATCTCGGCGGGAGTGGTCGAGCGCATCATCGGGGCGTGTCCACCACGGCGAGGGCGCATAGATGGCCGACGAGCCAACCTCGGCTGGACCACCGTCTCCTCACTCCCTGCTCTCATCGGTGGGGGAGCGGGACTAGAGCCTCACGGATTTGTTTTCTTGGGGGTGCTCGGCTAAACCGGTGTCACCCAAGAAGGCGTCTCAGTGTTGTGTCACATTTAAAATCTCATAAAGTGTTAATTCATAGATACATCATTATTCATTACATAAATCTTTCTCATAGCATATACATCATCACAAGAAACTTCTTCATAATGTATACATAAAACCATAGCATTTACATTATCACATAATCACACCTTAGGCAATCATTCACACAAACTCCCAAGCTTATTATGTTATAAACTCATAGTATGTTATGCTTTGGTTCCTTTGAGTCTTAAACTTGTAAACTAATCGTTCTAGTATTATTCTTAACCTCTTACACACCTATGGGTACACAACTAATAAGTGTTACTAATTTTTATGCTCAAGGACTTATCCAAACAGCACTATGCAGATTTGGACAGCTTACATTTGTGTGATTATGGGGTTCTAGAGATTACGGTTTAGATCCTTAAAGTCCTTAACTCACATTCTAAGTTATCGATCATCAAAACCTAATCTCTTGGGAACCTATGAGGTTATAACTAAGCATTCCTCACCTAGCACTATGGCCAAGAACATCTCTAAACCTCAAGGATGCAGAATTTGAAATCCTAACTTTACGGGTACCTAGAAGTCACAACAATGACCCTTTCTAAGTTTAGTTTGCTCCTAAGGCTTCAAGATTAAGTCCTAAACCAATTATGAGTCATTCCTACACATTTAAACTAATTTAAAACCATGATTATTAAATCTAAACCTTGCTGGACAGAATCCAGAAAATTACATAATTAAAGGATCTAGAATTCTCAAATTAATTCTTTTCTAGTTCCTAACTTATCCTATCTTTCACATATGAGTCTTAACATTATTTTTACTCAAACATAGGCACATTATCATCATCAAAACAGCACATACAGTGGCAGCAAGGAGCAAGGAAAACCGAAAATATACTTCTCCATAAAAGGCATAAAACATAATTTCTAAAGCACATAAAATACTAGTTTCTCTTGGAACTCTTTTTAAACCCTCTAAGCTCATTTATAAACAATTTTAACATCTAAAATCACAAGAATATTTAAGAGGGCAGTGACCAATTCATCTTTGTCTCAAGAGGTTCTAAATTCTCAAAACTTGGTTCTATGCATTCCTTAAACTCACTTAAGCTTGGAAAAATTATAAGACATAGTCTCAAATACTTGGAAACCTCAAGACCTCTTAGGGCCGAAATTTGAACCCAAGAAAAACACATATTGTTAGACCTTTGTTGAGACAACAATGGGCAAGTCTTTGAGCTCTAGATTCATTTAGGTGATGACATAAAAATAAATATGCTCATGCACTTATTTTAGGTTCCATTAGAAAGTAAGGTGATAGCACAAAGTAAACATGAATGCAACTTATTATTATCTCGGTATTAAGTGAGAACTTGAAATATAAACATGATAATGCATAGCTTGAAATATAAACATGATAATGCAAGTTCATTCATTATCTTGGTATTTAGTGATAGCAAGGAAATAAACATGATATGCAAAGCATAAAGTAATCATGATGCAAGGTTCATTTTATGATTAACTAGAGCTCATTCAAGACGTTAACAAGATAATAACCCAATACAATATCTCAAAGATCTCAACACAAAAACCGAAAGTCATATAAAAGAGAAAGAAAGTGAAACTACATCAAGTTGTTTATTAAATACCCAAAACCCCTATCTAGAGAAAAATCTCTAGAACATGCCGGCCAACTTTAAGGTTGACAAGGGTAGGCTTGGGCTTTTAGAAATCCTTAGATTAATTTTCTTAAGTTGAAAAACCATGTGAGTTAGATATCATATAGATGAAGTCATAAGAAAAGAAAAACTCAAGCTTTAGAGGTTTCTTTGAGATGAACACAATGTCATCCTCTAGAAACTCTCATCATCAAGCTATCATGCTCATAATCAAGGCCTCATGGCCGAAATGAAAAGAAAGGAAAAACAAAGGAAAGTTCAAAAAGAATCCAAGAGGAAACTAGAGAAAAACACTTTCTTGAGCAAAACAAAGTTTGAAAACAAATCCCTACCTTGTGATGAAGGTAAAGCTTGGACTTGAAGATGGAAATGAGATGAGCAACTCCTCCTAGGATGGTGGTGATGATTCGGCCAAAGAGGAAAGAAAAGAAAGGAAATGTGTTTTGGGTGAAGTTGTGTTTGAGGTGTGGTGTTTGAGGGGTTTGATGATGGTTCAAGGCTTTAGGGTGGTGTTTGATGGTTAAGAGATGATGATGAGATGAAGAGATGAAGGAGATGAAGATGAAAAGAAAGGAAGAACACTCTTGAAATTTTGAGAGAAAAAGAAAGAACTAGCAAGACAACTCTAAAACTCTAAACTTAGCAAATGCTTCAAGGTGCAACAAGGCTATCACAAGCATCCTATTTATAGAAAAACAAAGCCATGGGCTCACAAAGGGGAGGGAGTGGCCGTGTGGTTTGAGGGAGGAAGGAAGAGAAAATATCTCTTACACAAGGTCATTCAAGCATGGTTTGAAGTATGGAAGCTATGCTACAAAGTATGGCTTGATGTGAGTTAATTTCCTATCAAATTTTTATGAAATTAGGCTTCTAGAAACTTGTCATGGCTGGAACTTTTCCAGCCACAAATAAATGGGAAAAATGGGTTGTTTTAATTATTTATTCATGTGGAAATTCAAGCTTGATTGAAAGTTATGACAAGGTATAGTGTATGTGACTTGAGGTATGGCCTTGGAGTGTTGAAAAATTGAACATGTGATGCATAATGTGCATGGGCAGCTTCGGCCAAGGCTGGACAGCAGAGTGGGGGTGAGTTTTGACAATTTAATTGTGTGTTAATGGTAGGTTTAGATGTGTATTAGCTTAGGTACAAGGTTAGGAATGATTAAGCTTAAGTTTAGGTTACTAAGAATGTGATTTAGGGAGTTTATGACAAGTTTAGGAGTGCTCATACATCATTAGAGAATTTTAAACTCATTTATGAATAAACAATGTGTAACACAATTCCATGATTTAAGGAATTGGAAAGAGAAAACAATATTCAAGATTCTATGACTAGGTGTCTTGAAATTAAAATATGATTTTATGTTGTAATTAAGTACTTTTTGGTTCTAATCAACTTTAATAAATTATTTTGACTCAAGATTAATTAAGGAAATTAATTAACCTTCGATTAGAGCCTAATATTGCTGAGGTTTGCTTAATCACGCGATTAAGCGTAAAAATACGAAACTAGGGGTAAAACCGTAATTTTGCATTAATTTTGCCCGGGACTTCTAAAATTAAAACTGAGGTCACAGAATGCTTAAAAACGCCTTTTGAAACCATCTAGAGAAGTTTCGGGTTCATCCGGTACTTGCAAATGGGTAAAACACCACAGGGGCGTTTTGGTCATTTTGACCCGAAAACTCGAAAAACGAGATTTTCGATCCCGGGAAGGTACACAAGTTATTTAATCCCCTTCCAACATTGAGTTTGCCCTTCGAGTACTGCCGAACCGGATTTCCTCGAATTCCGGGCTGAAAATGACCTCAGGGGCATTTTGGTTATTTTCACTCTAACAGAAAAATCGGGGTGTTACACTTAACATTATTTTTACTGAAACATAGGCATATTATCATCATCAAAACAGCACATACAGTGGCAGCAAGGAGCAAGGATGAACCGAAAATATACTTCTCCATAAAAGGCATAAAACATAATTTCTAAAGCACATAAAATACTAGTTTCTCTTGGAACTCTTTTTAAACCCTCTAAGCTCATTTATAAACAATTTTAACATCTAAAATCACAAGAATATTTAAGAGGGCAGTGACCAATTCATCTTTGTCTCAAGAGGTTCTAAATGCTCAAAACTTGGTTCTATGCATTCCTTAAACTCACTTAAGCTTGGAAAAATTATAAGACATAGTCTCAAATACTTGGAAACCTCAAGACCTCTTAGGGCCGAAATTTGAACCCAAGAAAAACACATATTGTTAGACCTTTGTTGAGACAACAATGGGCAAGTCTTTGAGCTCTAGATTCATTTAGGTGATGACATAAAAATAAATATGCTCATGCACTTATTTTAGGTTCCATTAGAAAGTAAGGTGATAGCACAAAGTAAACATGAATGCAACTTATTATTATCTCGGTATTAAGTGAGAACTTGAAATATAAACATGATAATGCATAGCTTGAAATATAAACATGATAATGCAAGTTCATTCAATATCTTGGTATTTAGTGATAGCAAGGAATTAAACATGATATGCAAAGCATAAAGTAAACATGATGCAAGGTTCATTTTATGATTAACTAGAGCTCATTCAAGACTTAACAAGATAACAACCCAATACAATATCTCAAAGATCTCAACACAAAAATCGAAAGTCATATAAAAGAGAAAGAAAGTGAAACTACATCAAGTTCTTTATTAAATACCCAAAAACCCTATCTAGAGAAGAATCTCTAGAACGTGCCGGCCAACTTTAAGGTTGACAAGGGTAGGCTTGGGCTTTTAGAAATCCTTAGATTAATTTTCTTAAGTTGAAAAACCATGTGAGTTAGATATCATATAGATGAAGTCATAAGAAAAGGAAAACTCAAGCTTTAGAGGTTTCTTTGAGATGAACACAATGTCATCATCTAGAAACTCTCATCATCAAGCTATCATGCTCATAATCAAGGCCTCACGGCCGAAATGAAAAGAAAGGAAAAACAAAGGAAAGTTCAAAAAGAATCTAAGAGGAAACTAGAGAAAAACACTTTCTTGAGCAAAACAAAGTTTGAAAACAAATCCCTACCTTGTGATGAAGGTAAAAGCTTGGATTTGAAGATGGAAATGAGATGAGCAACACCTCCTAGGATGGTGATGATGATTCGGCCTTGATGAAAGAAAAAGGAAGGAAATGTGTTTCAAGTGAAGTTGTGTTTGAGGTGTGGTGTTTGAGAGGTTTGATGATGGTTCAAGGCTTTGGGGTGGTGTTTGATAGTTAAGAGATGATGATGAGATGAAGAGATGAAGAAGTTAAAGATGAAAAGAAAGGAAGAACACTCTTGAAACTTTGAGAGAAAAAGAAAGAACTAGCAAGACAACTCTAAAACTCTAAACTTAGCAAATGCTTCAAGGTGCAACAAGGCTATCACAAGCATCCTATTTATAGAAAAACAAAGCCATAGAGCTTACAAAGGGAGGGAGTGGCCGTGTGGTCTTGGAGGGAAAAGGGAGAGGAAAATATCTCTTACACAAGGTAATTCAAGCATGGTTTGAAGTATGGAAGCTTTGCTACATAGTATGGCTTGATGTGAGTTAATTTCTTATCAAATTTTTATGAAATTAGGCTTCTAGAAACAATGCATGGCTGGAACTTTTCCAGCAATAAATAAATGGGGAAAATGGGTTGTTTTAATTATTTATTCATGTGGAAATTCAAGCTTGATTGAAGGTTATGACAAGGTATAGTGTATGTGACTTGAGGTATGACCTCGGAATGTTGAAAAATTGAACATGTGATGCATAATGGGGGAGGAAACTCACGGCCAGGTCTGGTACAGCAGGGAGGAGGTGAGTTTTCACCATTTAATTGTGTGTTAATGGTAGGTTTAGATGTGTATTAGCTTAGGTACAAGGTTAGGAATGATTAAGCTTAAGTTTAGGTAACTAAGAATGTAATTTAGGGAGTTTATGACAAGTTTAGGAGTGCTCATACATCATTAGAGAATTTTAAACTCATTTATGAATAAACAATGTGTAACACAATTCCATGATTTAAGGAATTGGAAAGAGAAAACAGTATTCAAGATTCTATGACTAGGTGTCTTGAAATTAAAATATGATTTTATGTTGTAATTAAGTACTTTTTGATTCTAATCAACTTTAATAAATTATTTTGACTCAAGATTAATTAAGGAAATTAATTAACCTTTGATTAGAGCCTAATATTGCTTAGGTTTCCTTAATCACGCGATTAAGCGTAAAAATACGAAACTAGGGGCAAAACCGTAATTTTGCACTAATTTTGCCCGGGACTTCTAAAATTAAAACTGAGGTCATAGAATACATAAAAATGCCTTTTAAAACCATCTGGAGAAGTTTCGGTTTCATCCGGCACTTGAAAACGGGTAAAACACCGCAGGGGCATTTTGGTCATTTTGACCCGAAAACTCGAAAAACGAGATTTTTGATCCCGGGAAGGTACACAAGTTATCTAATCCCCTTCCAACATTGAGTTTGCCCTTCGAGTACTGCCGAACCGGCTTTCCTCGAATTCCGGGCTGAAAATGACCTTAGGGGCATTTTGGTCATTTTCACTCTAATAGAAAAATCGGGGCATTACATTACTCCCCTCCTTAAAAAGAATTTCGCCCTCGAAATTCGTACCTTAGAAAAGCTCTGAATATTTGGACTTCATCCCTGATTCTAGTTCGCACGTGTATTCTTCCGACTTGTCTCGTCCCCACGCCACTTTCACCAAGGGTACAGACTTGTTCCTTAACTGCTTGACTCCGTGATCCACTATTCTCGTAGGCGGTACATTGAAAGTGAGGTCCTCCCTTAACTGTACATGCTCTGGTTCTAGGACATGACTAGGGTCGGACTCATATTTACGTAACTGGGAGACGTGAAAGACATCATGAAGATTTGACAGATTGGGTGGTAAGGCTATTTTGTAAGCTACGGATCCGACTCTCTGAAGAATTTCAAAAGGATCGAGAAATCGGGGACTCAACTTTTTAACTTTCATGGCTCTCCCTATTCCTGTAGTGGGGGTGATTCTTAGAAATACATGTTCTCCTTCTTGCAACTCCAAGGGCTTGCGCCTTTTGTCCGCGTAGCTTTTCTGTCGACTCTGAGTGGTTAAGATTCTATCCTTGATTTTCTTGATTTGCTCCATCGTTTCCCTCACTACCTCAGGTCCTAAGACACTTTGTTCTCCGGGCTCGTACCAACACAAAGGTGATTGGCACTTCCTTCCATATAACGCCTAGTATGGTGCCATACCGATGCTCGCGTGATAACTGTTGTTATACGCGAACTCGATGAAAGGCATGTACTTATCCCAACTTCCATTCTAGACTAAGACACAGGCTCTCAGTATATCTTCCAGGGTTTGGATTGTCCTCTCGGACTGACCATCCGTTTGTGGGTGGTAAGCAGTGCTCAAGCACAACTTGGAACCAAACGCCTCTTGAAAGGCTCCCCAAAAACGTGACGTAAACCGCGGATCTCGATTCGAGATTATCATCGATGGTACTCTATGCAACCTTACTATTTCTTGGATGTAAAGCTGGGCCAACTTATCCAACGAGTATGTGACTCAAATAGATAGAAAGTGAGCCGACTTAGTCAGTCGATCCACGATTACCCATACGGCATCGTGGCCAGCTTGGGTTTTTGGCAATCCTGTCACGAAATCCATTGATATACTCTCCCACTTCCACTCGGGGATTGACAGGGGATGCAACATGCCAGAAGGTTTTTGGTGTTCGATCTTGACCTTTTGGCAGACCAAACACTTACTCACCCAGGCAACCACATCCTTCTTTAATCCGGGCCACCAAAACATACTCTTCAAGTCCTGATACATCTTGGTAGTACCAGGATGGATGGCAAAATGGCTCTTGTGAGCCTCCTTCAAGATCTTCTCTCGGAGGTCGCCATCTCGTGGCACGCAAATTCGCCCCTCGAACCTCCACAACCAGTCGGGGCCTCGTACAAAACCTTTCAACTTTCCAGCCTTAACTGCCTCGATTGTCTCCATAAAGTCCTCATTTTCTCTTTGGGCAAGCATAATCCTTTGCTTAAACCCACTGGTTACCGTGAGATGACTCATCACGATGCCATTCCCCATTATAGACATCCCAAGATTCATATCCCTAAACTGCTCTATTAACCCAACTTCATTAACCATCATACTTGACAGACGTAACGAGTTTCGGGTCAAGGCGTCGGCTACTACATTAGCCTTGCCGGGTGGTAACTTAAGCCAAAATCGTAGTCTTTGAGGTGAGATTTTCCTTAAGCTCTAGGAAACTCTTTTCACACTCAGGGCTCCACTCAAACGGAGTATTCTTCCTAGTGAGCTTGGTTAAGGGTAGGGCTAACTGGGAAAATCCTTTGATAAACCTACGGTAATATCCAGCTAAACCCAAAAAGCTTCTAATCTCAGTTACAGAGGTTGGTCTATCCCAATTCATCACAGCTTCTATTTTACTTGGGTCGACAGCTATGCCACCTTTTGACACAACATGTCCTAAGAACTTTACCTCCTCCAACCAAAATTCACACTTAGACAACTTAGCGTATAACTTCTTCTCCTTTAATACCTCTAAAACCAACCTTAAAATGACGCTCATGCTCTTCGTGGGTCTTCGAATAGATGAGAATATTATCTATGAACACAACCACGAACTGAGCTAAATAGGGTCTAAAGATCCTATTCATGTAATCCATAAAAACTGCGGGAGCATTCGTCAAACCAAACGACATCACATTGAACTCGAAGTGTCCATACCGAGTTCGAAAGGTGGTTTTCGGAATATCCAAATCTCTAACCCTAATCTGATGGTAACCGGACCTTAGATCAATCTTAGAAAACAGTACTGCTCCTTTTAATTGGTCCATAAGATCGTCAATCCTAGGCAATGGGTACTTATTCTTTATGGTTACCTGGTTCAACTGCCTATAGTCTATACACATCCTCATACTTCCGTCTTTCTTTTTCACAAATAAGACCAGAGCGCCCCAAGGCGAAGCACTCAGCCTTATAAAACTCTTTTCTAACAGCTCTTCTAACTGGGTTTTCAACTCTGCCAGCTCCGAGGGTGACATCCTATACGGGGCTATAGAGATTGGTCCTGTCCCAGGAACCAACTCTATGGAGAATTCAACTTCTCTTTCGGGAGAGAACTCGGGTATTTCATCTGGAAATACCTCGGGATAGTCTCTTACCACAGGTATCTCACCTAGGTCTTACTCAAAGTCTACATCGCAGGCGGCTAGGAGAACATATCCCTTAGCTTTCTCCCCACTACAGAAGACCTCTACGGAATTTAGGTACAGCCTAATGGGTTGAGTGATGTTTTCGGGAGGAGAAGGGAAAACTACTGTTTGGGTTCCACAATCTAACAACACACGGTTGGCGTGAAGCCAATTCATGCCTAAGATAATGCCTATGTCTTTCAAGGGTAAACAAATTAAATCTATGATAAAAGACCTATTTTCTACAACAAGATGACAGTTTAAACAACAACGGCAAGTGTTAACAGGGCGGTTTGTAGGAGTAGAAACAATGAGATCAAAGGGAAGTTTAGAGACTCTTAGATTTAAGGACTCAACACTAGCAAGTGAAATGAAAGAATGAGTAGCACCAGAGTCATATAGTACAGTTAGGGGTTTACCGTTTACTTCGCACATACCTTCAATGAGATCTTTGGACTTCTTGGCGTCTTCTGTATTAAGGGTAAAGACCCTTCCTCGGTATTGTGGTCGGGGGTTCTGGTTCGATGTCCCTTGTCCGGTGCAGTCCTTTGCATAGTGGCCAGGCTTGCCACACTTGAAGCATACATTCTGATCGGCTAAGCATGGATGATTCCTGTGGTTCTTCCCGCATTGTGGGCAGATGTCAGCGGATGTTGCTCCGGGGTAAGTAGCAGGGGTTTGTGGTGCCTTGTTCTTGGCTCCACTTGGTCCTCCATTGTGGTTCCGGGGTCCACCCGGTCCACGGGGTTGATTGTTGAAATTCCTCGGGCCTTGATGTTGAAACGGCGACCTTTGGTGTTGCTTGGATTGTTGGTGTGCAGGAGCTCTCGGTGATTGTTGTTGCTGTTGTCGGAACTGGTTGGTCTGGTAGGGGTTGTAGTGATTCCTCGAAGGGTTCTGCGGTTTGAACTTCGGGGCTTGAGGTCCGAGCCCCTTAGCTCGCTCCGCCCTTGTGATTTGAATCTTTCTCTGTCCTTCTTCAAGGATCCGGCACTTGTTGACCAGAGTCGGGAAGTCTCTGATCTCCATGTGGGCCACGGCGTAGTTCATCTCCACCTTCAAACCGGCCTCATACTTGACGCATTTCCAAACCTCATCGGGGTTTCCTTGAAACACCCGAGAGAACTTGATCAGCTCCTCGAACTTTGCAGTGTCTTTGGGCAGCGATAGACCCTCCCTGGGTCAACTGCATGAACTCAATGTCTTTTGCATTCCTTACGGACTCCGGGAAATACTTCTCCTAGAAGTAAGTCTTGAACAGCTCCCAGTCAATGGGAGTTCCAGAAGCCTCTAGCAGATGCTTCCTGCCGTTCCACCAGAACTCGGCGTCGGACTTTAACATGAAAGCAGCAAATGTGACCTTCTGCTCCTCTGAGCAGGTGATGACAGAGTAGATCTTCTCCATGTCTTTGATCCACTCATCAGCCTTATCGGGGTCCATTACCCCTCGGAACATTGGCGGGTTTGCCTTGCGGAACTCGCCAAAGCGGGCTTGTTCCACCGTCTCAGCAGCAGGGGGAGGAGGGGGAACAGGAACAACATTTGCTTGTTGGTCCATCCGGTCAAACATCCGTTCCATAGCTTGCGCCATGCGACGGACAGCAACAGCAGTTGCATTATCTTGGTCAACATCGGGTATAGTCTTAGGTCGTCGTCGCGGTGTCATTGGTCCCTAAACACATGAAACAATGAACATCAAGTTGATCAGGCTCAATATCCATGCAAAATGAGCTAGTTACCATGGCACTTCCAAGCAACAGAAGTCATGCATCCCTAGTCCTACAGCTTATCTCTATCAAGCACTACACATGACATAACTATCGCATTATGCTTATAAAGCATAATCAGTCCAATCCTCAGGCTCCATGAGAATCGAATCAAGCTCACGATACCATAATGTAACACCCTAAATCTTAACCCAAGACTACTAGTATGTACTTAGGTTAATCTTTAGAATATTACCACTTGGTCTCATCTTTTACTTAGAAAATACTTAGCGAAAATATGGGTAAATTTTTTCTTTTTGGAATTAAAATCAAAGTGAGAGCCACGCACGAATCTTTAAGGGGAAGCATAGCGAAACATATAAGCAAAGCATAAAGAAACACATCATATCACAGAGACATCAACTGAAACATAGATATATATATATATATATATATATATATATATATATATATATTGTGCCTACCCAAAAAGGCAGGACTATTCAATACATCGGGAAGCATAATACAACTGAAATGCAATACAAGGAAATCATAAAAAGCAAATACAAGAGAAACAACACCCATACCCATGTGCACCTAGAGTAGACAACCTCATATACAAAAGAAGGTTTGTCCTCAACTGTGTGGCGTGTGTGCACTAACTATTACCCCTCCTATGTCTACTTCTGCTGGTCCAATACTGTGGGGCCGAGTCGATCCACTGACGAATCTCGGCGGAAGTGGTCGAGCGCATCATCGGGGCGTGTCCACCGCGGTGAGGGCGCATAGATGGCCGATGTGCCAACCTCGGCTGGACCACCGTCTCCTCACTCCATGCTTTCATCGGTGGGGGAGCGGGACTGGAACTCCAACTGTACATGTGTGATGGCGGGTCCTCAGATGGATCCGTCTCCGAGTACTGGGTACGAGGCACATACTCTGGGTAGTCGCGTACAGCTGATGTCTCGGGCTCCATGCGGAGAATATGCTCATCGCGTGGTCTAGCTCGCTCAAAAATCTCGTTATGACGATAAGGAGCAGTCGGGGTGAAGCGGTAGCTCGGGATGGGGTGCGCGAAGGGTCGTCCCATGAACATGAATACTCTGACAGTGCAGCGACCGTCAAAATGGTATGACCCGAGTGCCGGGTCATGGTGCAGTTCCCATACCGGGGTGTCGATGAAGAGTACGAATGTCGCCATCTGAAGATATGATGGAAGAAAAGAGAGAGGGAATGAGAATCTTTCTAAAAGAATTCTCAGTTGGGTTATCCCTACCTAGGTGACATCATCATATCCTCAGGAACCTTGGGTTTATTTCTAAAAAAGTGTGCATGCATATAAATTCCTTTTAAGTTAGTTTTCTAAAGTGTTATTTATCCAAGGTCCGTCATATTTTATACTGCGTCTTATAACTTAAGCAGAAATTATACTAATGATATGAATGCATCATAAAGGTAAACCAAACAATAGAATAGCTAAGAAACATTATAACATTTGGCATAAGTATAGTATATGTGACATTGTTAACTTTAACTTTCATCTCATGGGGCCGCCCTAAAACATCTCTAGGTTATGAGCTCATACCTTAACTAGTCGTCACTAGTTCTTACTTATCCTATGATAAGCGTAACATATACATAATCTCGACTTAATAGTGTGGGCTAGGGGGCAATTAAGGATCACCTCTCTTAGGGTCATTTCCTCTTTGAAACGCTCTACTAGCAACTTGTGCATCGTAGTATTGTCCGCTTTGGCATGCTCTATGTCAATACCCTCACGGATTTGTTTTCTTGGGGGTGCTCGGCTAAACCGGTGTCACCCAAGAAGGCGTCTCAGTGTTGTGTCACATTTAAAATCTCATAAAGTGTTAATTCATAGAGACATCATTATTCATTACATAAATCTTTCTCATAGCATATACATCATCACAAGAAACTTCTTCATAATGTATACATAAAACCATAGCATTTACATTATCACATAATCACACCTTAAACAATCATTCATACAAACACCCAAGCTTGTTATGTTATAAACTTATAGTATGTTATGCTTTAGTTCCTTTGTGTCTTAAACTTGTAAACTAATCGTTCTAGTATTATTCTTAACCTCTTACACACCTATAGGTTCACAACTAATATGTGTTACTAATTTTTATGCTCAAGGACTTATCCAAACAGCACTATGCAGATTTGGACAGCTTATATTTGTGTGATTATGGGGTTCTAGAGATTACGGTTTAGATTCTTAAAGTCCTTAACTCACATTCTAAGTTATCGATCATCAAAACCTAGTCTCTTGGGAACCTATGAGGTTCTAACTAAGTATTCCTCACCTCACACTATGGTCAAGAACATCTCTAAACCTCAAGGATGCAGAATTTGAAATCCTAACTTTACGGGTACCTAGAAGTCACAACAATGACCCTTTCTAAGTTTAGTTTGCTCCTAAGGCTTCAAGATTAAGTCCGAAACCAATTATGAGTCATTCCTACACATTTAAACTAATTTAAAACCATGATTATTAAATCTAAACCTTGCTGGACAGAATCCAGAAAATTACATAATTAAAGGATCTAGAATTCTCAAATTAATTCTTTTCTAGTTCCTAACTTATCCTATCTTTCACATATGAGACTTAACATTATTTTTACTCAAACATGGGCACATTATCATCATCAAAATAGCACATACAGTAGCAGCAAGGAGCAAGGAAGAACCGAAAATATACTTCTCCATAAAAGGCATAAAACATAATTTCTAAAGCACATAAAATACTAGTTTCTCTTGGAACTCTTTTTAAACCCTCTAAGCTCATTTATAAACAATTTTAACATCTAAAATCACAAGAATATTTAAGAGGGCAGGCAGTGACCAATTCATCTTTGTCTCAAGAGGTTCTAAATTCTCAAAACTTGGTTCTATGCATTCCTTAAACTCACTTAAGCTTGGAAAAATTATAAGACATAGTCTCAAATACTTGGAAACCTCAAGACCTCTTAGGGCCGAAATATGAACCCAAGAAAAACACATATTGTTAGACCTTTGTTGAGACAACAATGGGCAAGTCTTTGAGCTCTAGATTCATTTAGGTGATGACATAAAAATAAATATGCTCATGCACTTATTTTAGGTTCCATTAGAAAGTAAAGTGATAGCACAAAGTAAACATGAATGCAACTTATTATTATCTTGGTATTAAGTGAGAACTTGAAATATAAACATGATAATGCATAGCTTGAAATATAAACATGATAACGCAAGTTCATTCATTATCTTGGTATTTAGTGATAGCAAGGAATAAAACATGATATGCAAAGCATAAAGTAAACATGATGCAAGGTTCATTTTATGATTAACTAGAGCTCATTCAAGACTTAATAAGATAACAACCCAATACAATATCTCAAAGATCTCAACACAAAAACCGAAAGTCATATAAAAGAGAAAGAAAGTGAAATTACATCAAGTTCTTTATTAAATACCCAAAACCCCTATCTAGAGAAGAATCTCTAGAACGTGCTGGCCAACTTTAAGGTTGATAAGGGTAGGCTTGGGCTTTTAGAAATCCTTAGATTAATTTTCTTAAGTTGAAAAACCATGTGACTTAGATATCATATAGATGAAGTCATAAGAAAAGGAAAACTCAAGCTTTAGAGGTTTCTTTGAGATGAACACAATGTCATCATCTAGAAACTCTCATCATCAAGCTATCATGCTCATAATCAAGGCCTCACGGCCGAAATGAAAAGAAAGGAAAAACAAAGGAAAGTTCAAAAAGAATCCAAGAGGAAACTAGAGAAAAACACTTTCTTGAGCAAAACAAAGTTTGAAAACAAATCCCTACCTTGTGATGAAGGTAAAAGCTTGGATTTGAATATGGAAATGAGATGAGCAACACCTCCTAGGATGGTTATGATGATTCGGCCTTGATGAAAGAAAAAGAAAGGAAATGTGTTTCAAGTGAAGTTGTGTTTGAGGTGTGGTGTTTGAGAGGTTTGATGATGGTTCAAGGCTTTGGGGTGGTGTTTGATGGTTAAGAGATGATGATGAGATGAAGAGATGAAGAAGATAAAGATGAAAAGAAAGGAAGAAGACTCTTGAAACTTTGAGAGAAAAAGAAAGAACTAGCAAGACAACTCTAAAACTCTAAACTTAGCAAATGCTTCAAGGTGCAACAAAGCTATCACAAGCATCCTATTTATAGAAAAACAAAGCCATAGAGCTTACAAAGGGAAGGAGTGGCCGTGTGGTCTTGGAGGGAAAAGGGAGAGGAAAATATCTCTTACACAAGGTCATTCAAGCATGGTTTGAAGTATGGAAGCTATGCTACAAAGTATGGCTTGATGTGAGTTAATTTCCTATCAAATTTTTATGAAATTAGGCTTATAGAAACAATGCATGGCTGGAACTTTTCCAGCCACAAATAAATGGGGAAAATGGGTTGTTTTAATTATTTATTCATGTGGAAATTCAAGCTTGATTGAAGGTTATGACAAGGAATAATGTATGTGACTTGAGGTATGGCCTTGGAGTGTTGAAAAATTGAACATGTGATGCATAATGGGGGAGGAAACTCACGGCCAGGTCTGGTACAGCAGGGAGGAGGTGAGTTTTGACCATTTAATTGTGTGTTAATGGTAGGTTTAGATGTGTATTAGCTTAGGTACAAGGTTAGGAATGATTAAGCTTAAGTTTAGGTAAGTAAGAATGTAATTTAGGGAGTTTATGACAAGTTTAGGAGTGCTCATACATCATTAGAGAATTTTAAACTCATTTATGAATAAACAATGTGTAACACAATTCCATGATTTAAGGAATTGGAAAGAGAAAACAGTATTCAAGATTCTAGGACTAGGTGTCTTGAAATTAAAATATGATTTTATGTTGTAATTAAGTACTTTTTGGTTCTAATCAACTTTAATAAATTATTTTGACTCAAGATTAATTAAGGAAATTAATTAACCTTTGATTAGAGCCTAATATTGCTTAGGTTTGCTTAATCACGCGATTAAGCGTAAAAATACGAAACTAGGGGCAAAACCGTAATTTTGCACTAATTTTGTCCAGGACTTCTAAAATTAAAACTGAGGTCATAGAATACATAAAAACGCCTTTTAAAACCATCTGGAGAAGTTTCGGTTTCATCCGGCACTTGCAAACGGGTAAAACACCGCAGGGGCGTTTTGGTCATTTTGACCCCAAAACTCGAAAAACGAGATTTTCGATCCCGGGAAGGTACACAAGTTATCTAATCCCTTTCCAACATTGAGTTTTCCCTTCGAGTACTGCCGAACCGGCTTTCCTCGAATTCCGGGCTGAAATGACCTCAGGGGCATTTTGGTCATTTTCACTCTAACAGAAAAATCGGGGCGTTACATGTTGGTCTTTGTAGCTAAATGAAACCCATACTAGGCTCACCTATACCACATGACCGAAACCTTTGTACACAAAATACCATTCATTTTCTCACTTTACTCAAGATACAATGGGCAAGTCTTTGAGCTCTAGGTTCTCTTAAGTGATGACATAAATTTAAACATACTTATGCACTTATTTTATCTTTTATTGGAAAAATAAAGTGAGAGCATAAAATAAATCTGAGATGTAACTTGTTATTATCTTTAGTATTTAGGTGAGGACTTGAAAATATAAATATGATGATGCAAAACTTGAAATATAAATATGGTAATGCAAGTCCATTTATTATTCTTGATATATAGTGATAGCAAGAAAAATAAACATGATGTGCAGAGCATAAACATAAACATGGATGCAAGATTCGTTTTAATCTTTGCTAGAGCTCTAACAATACTTTAAAAGATCAAACATAACCCAACATATCTCAACAAAGCAAAGCAAGCTCTAGTGTTCATGAACCCATGGTTTCAAAGAGACTCATGGTTTGAACAACATCATCAAGTTTTAAAGAAAATGATCTAAAAGAACCCAAAACAACATTATTTCTTAATATAGAATAAATATAGAGACACTTTAAAATTGTTAACAAAATCTTTGAAGGAAAACATATGGAGACCGAATCATGTAGGAAAAGAAAAGGAAAGAAAAACCAAAACTTTACTAGATCAAGAACAAAACTCAAGCTTTAGAGGTCTCTTGGAGATGAACACAAGGTCATTGTCTAGAGTCACTCATCATCAAGCTATCATGAACAAAACAAGGCATTGAGGCTGAAATGAGAAGAAAGGAAAAGCAAAGAAAAGCTTAGAAAGAAACCAAGAAACCTTGAGGAAATCATATTTTAAGTAAAAACAAAGTTTGAAAGCAACTCCCTACCAAGTTTGAAGACAAAGGCTTGATCTTTGAGGTGAGAATGGAAGGAAAAACTCCTCCTAAAGTGATGATAGTGCTTCAACCTTGTGGAGAGAAAAAGAAAGGAAATGTGTTCTTGGTGAGCTTGTGTTTGAGGTTGAGTGTTTAGGGGCTTTGATGATGATCTAAGGTTGTGATGTGGTGGTTTGAGGTTATGAGGAGTAGTTCTTTGAAGAAGATGATGAAGATGAGATACAAAGAACTAAAGAGTTCTTTGAGAGAAAAGAAAAGAAACTAGACAAGCTTTCAAGACAAAGACTTAGCAAATGTGTAAAATGGAACCAAGTTCTTCTAACACATGTATTTATAGAAAATTGAAACATCAAGGAATGAGAGGAGGAGGTGCTGGCCGTGAGTTCATGTGGCCTTGGAGAGAAGAAATATCTCTTTTGGGTGGTCATTCAAGGTATGGAGGAAAGCATGGTAAGCATGGTGCAAAGTATGGGCTAGGTAAGGCTTGTCATGGACTTGAAATTGCATTTGAATTTCAAATATTGGAGGCATGGGAGGAGGAGTGGCCATGAGCTTCTAGAAGAGAGGAGGTGAGGTTTCTTTTGTTTAATGATGGTTTAGAGGTGTGTTTAAGTGTGCATTAGTTTAGGTGTAAGATTAGAATTTGCTAAATATGTGTTTAGGTAGCTAAGGATGTGATTAGGAATTTTATGACATGATTAAGGAGTGCTCACACACATTTAGAGAGTTTAAAATTCATTTTATGAATAAACAATGTAGACACAATTCCATGATTTAAGGAATTGGAGAAAGAAAACACTATTGAAGATTCCATAACTAGGAATCTTGAATTTAAAATTAGATTTAAGTTTAAATCAAGCAATATTAGGATCTAATTAGCTCTAATAAATTATTTTGACTCTAGATTAATTATGAAAATTAATTAATCTTCGATTAGAGTCTAATATTGCTTAGGTTTGCTTAATCACACGATTAAGCTTTAAAAACAAAAAGCTAGGGGCAAAATCGTAATTTTGTACAAAAATTGCCCGAGACAACCGGGACTAAAACTTAGGTCACAGAATACATAAAAATGCCTTTTAAAGCCATTTGGAGAAGTTTCGGGTTCATCCGGCATTTGCAACCGGGTCAAGAACCACAGGGGTATTTTGGTCATTTTGACCTGAAAACTCAGAAAATGAGATTTTTGATCCCGGAAAGGTACACAAGTCATCTAATCCCCTACAAACATTGAATTTGCCCTTCGAGGACTGTTGGATCGGCTTTCCTCGAATTCTGGCCGAAAATGACCTCAGGGGCATTTCGGTCATTTTCACTCTAACAAAAAATCGAGGCGTTACAGGCAATATATGAATCCTTCAAGTGAAACTTTTCTCTTTTCTCAACTTGTGACTTAAGAACTCATGCTAAAGCATCATGGGCCACCCTAAAACATCTAGGTTATGAGCTCATACCTTAACTAGTCGTCACTAGTTCTTACTTATCCTCTTGATAAGCGAAATCATAAAAACATAATCCCAACTACTAGAGTACGGGCTAGGGGGATTAAGAATCACCTCTGTTAGGAATATTTCCTGCTTTGAAATGCTCTACTGGCATCTAGTGCACAGTGAATTGTCCGCTTTGGTAGGCTGCATCCACTCATACCCTCACGGATTTGCCTCCTTCCCACCGAAGAGAGAGAAGTACGTCTTAGTGCTACGTCACATAAGGAATCAGTTCCTCGAGGTGCTCGACCGAATCGGTGTCACCCAGGACTTTATGCCATATACTCTTCAAAAACATTCTCAAGTATTTCATTTGACGGAAATTCGGCAGTATAACAACTGTATACCGAATTTCTTTCAAATCTACTTTATGTAACGCCCCAATTTTTTTCTAAAGTAAAAATTATCGAAATGCCCCTAAGGTCATTTTCGGCCCGGAACTCGAGGATCGCCAACCCGGCAGTTCTTAAGGGGCTAACTCAATGTTTGAAGGGGATTAGTTGACTTGTGAATCTTTCCAGGATTGAAAATATCGTTTTCTGAGATTTCATGTCAAAATGACCAAAATACCTCTGTTGTGTTTGACATGGGTACAAGCGCCGGATGGGCCCGAAGCTTCTCGAGATGGTTTTAAAAGGTGTTTTTATGTATTCTGTGACCTCAGTTTTGGTCCCGGTGGTCCCGGGCAGTTTTTGTATAAAATTACGATTCTGCCCCTAGTTCAGTGTTTTTGAGCTTAATCGTGTGATTAAGCAAACCTACGCAATATTAGGCTCTAATCAAAGATTAATTAATTTCCATAATTAATCTAGAGTCAAAATAATTTATTAAAGTTAATTAGAACCTAAAATTGCTTAGATTAAACTAAAATCTCATTTTAAATTCAAGATTCCTAGTCATGGAATCTTGAATAGTGTTTTTTCTCTCCAATTCCTTAAATCATGGAATTGCGTCCACATTGTTTATTTATAAAATGAATTTAAAATCCTCAAAATGTGTATGAGCACTCCTTAATCATGTCATAAAATTCCTAATCACATTCTTAATTACCTAAACCCATGCTTAGTGATTCCTAACCTTGCACTTAAACTAATACACACCTAAACACATCTCTAAACCATCATTAAACAAAAGAAACCTCTCCTTCTCTCTTCTAGAAGTGCACGACCACTCCTCCCCCCATGCCTCAAATATTTGAAATTCAAATGCATTTTCAAGTCCATATTAAGCCTTACTTAGACCATACTTTGCACCATGCTTACCATGCCTTCAACCATGCTTAGAATGACAAGTTGTAAGAGATATTTTTCTCCTCCCATGCCTCCAAAAGCTATGGCCAGCCCTCCTCCATTGCACTCCTCATTGTTTTATTTTCTATAAATAGGTGCCTTAGATGAACTTGTGTTACTTTTGATCATTTGGTAAGTTTAAGCTTTCAAGCACTCTTTGCAAGTTCTTTCCTTTTCCTCTCAAGTTCATCATTTCCTCTCGAGTTCTTAAGAACTTTCTTTCATTTTCATCTTCTTCACCTTCTCTTTGCATCATCACCTCACAACCTCAAACCTCAACCTTGAATCATCCTTTAAACACTCAAACACTCATCCTCAAACACAAACACATCCAAAACACATTTCCTTCCTTTTTCTCTCCTCAAGGCCGAAGCGTCCTCACCACCTTAGGAGGAGTTTTCCTTTTCATTCTTATCTCAAAGATCAAGCCTTTGTCTTCACACTTGGTAGGGAGTTGCTCTCTAGTTTTTGTTTTGTTCAAAAATGTCATTTTCTTGAAGTTTCTCTTGGTTTCTTTTTAAGTTCTTCCTTGCTTTTCCTTTTCTTTCTTTTTCGACCTCAAGGCCTTGATATGAGCACGATAGCTTGATGATAAGTGCGTCTAGATAATGACCTTATGTTCATCTCCAAGAGACCTCTAGAGCTTGAGTTTCCTTTCCTTGAATTTTATTTATGTTACTTAGCTCACATGGTTTTTAACTTAAGAAAAATTAATCATAAGGTTTTCAATAAACTCCAGGCCTACCCTTGTCAACCTTAAAGTTGGCCGGCATGTTCTGGAGTTATGCTTTAGTTAGGGGTCTTGAGTACATAATAAAGAACTTGGTATATATTTTCCTTCTTGTGATTTCGGTTCTTGTTTCCTTTACTTTATGTTTCGGTATTTGTTTTATTTCCTTATGGTTTTGTTTCCTTTTAAGTTCATTTCCTGAGCTTGATGATGATGTTCAAGAGCCATGTAGTTCCTTTGAGAACTTGGTTCAAGAACTCTAGAGCTCACTTTATTGATGAGATAAGTGTTGGGTTGAGATTTTTGGTTCTCTATAAAAGTCTTGTATGATCTCTAAGTTAAGATAAAAGGAACTTGCATCCATATTTATCTTTATGTCATCACTAAACTCTCAAGATAAAAGAATGGACTTGCATCTTCATATTTATGTTTATGTTCTTACTAAACCTCTAAGATAATAATAGATTTGCATATTTATTTTTGCTCTCACCTCTTAATAAAGACTAAAACAAAATGCATTGCATATTTATGATTATATCATAACTTAAGAGATTTAGAGCTCATGGACTTACCCATTATTATCTCGAACAAAGTTTTAAAATATATGTCTTTTACCTCTTTGGTTTTCGGCCTTGTGATGATGTTGAGTCTTAGAATGAGATTCATCTAGTTACAAGTGCTAACACTCATGTTTCATGATTTTCCTAAGTCTAGATGATCTTAAGAAATGTTTTGAGCTAGATTTCATGATTTAAATCCCTCTTGAGACTAATTTAAAAATAGCTACTGCCCTCTTTGGTTTTATGATGGTCTTAAATATATAAATTGTTTTTAAGTGTGTTTTATAAGTTTTAAAAAGGTTCCAAGAGAAACTAGTAATTTATGTGCTTTAGAATGAAGTTCTATGCATTATTTGATGGAGATGTTTTCGGTTCTGCCATGTTTGGTTGCTCACTGTATGATGCTATTTCTATGATGATAAAATGGGTATGTTCATGTATATTTGATGTTAGAATTAATTTGAGAAAGCTAAGACAAGTTAATAACAAAAAAAGAATAAAAAATGAGACTTTTAGATCCCTTAGAAAGTGAATTTTTCTGGATTCTGTCCAGCAAGGGAAAACATAGTAAAGGATGGTTTATAATTAGTTTAAATGTGTAGAAACTACTCATAATTGGTTTAGGAATTGATCTTGATGTTTTAGGAACAAACCGAACTTAGAAAGGGTCAAAGTTGTGACTTCTAGGTACCCATAAAGTGTAAACTATGGATTCTACACTCTTGAGGTTTAGAATTGTTTATGATCATAGAATTGAGTGAGGAATACTTAGATATGAGCCTATAGGTACCTGAGAGCTTAAGTCATGATGATGGACAACTTAGATTTCAAGTTAAAGGACCCTAAGGGTCAAAGCATAAGACTTTAAGTGACTTTGATGCTTCGAGTTATTGCAAGTATGATATGATGATTTATGAATTATGATGAATGTTTGATTGAGTTGTTATGACTATCATGTTTATGCAAGTTGATTGAGAAATGCATATGTGTTGTGAGACTTGTGGCATAAAGTAGTTTGAAGGAAATTCGGTATACAGTTGTTATGCTGCCGAATTTCTGTCAAATCTAAAGGACTTGAGAATGTTTTTGAAGTATGATATGAGATTTAAAACCCTGGGTGACACCAATTTGGCTAAGCACCCCCAGGAGATTTGTATGTGACAAAGTACTGAGACGCTCTTTCTTGGGTGACACCGGTTCGACCGAGCACCCCCAGGAAAGACAAATCCGTGAGGGTATGAGTAGATGCAGGCTACCAAAGCTGACAAATTGCTATGGCTAAATGCCGGCAAAGCGTTTCAAAGAGGGTATATCCTAAGAGTGGTGATCCATAAGCCCCCTAACCCGTACTCAAGGAGTCGGGATTTTATTATGTTTCGCTTGTTCAGATAATAAGTAAGAACTAGTGACAACTAGTTAAGATATGAGCTCATAAGCTAAATGATGTTTTAGGGTGGCCCTATAATGCTATAGCATGATGTTCTAAGTCACAAAGTCAAGGAAAGTTCCACTTGAAAGTTATGTGTGCCACTTTATGCCACTTGTATGCTTCTTGATGTTATTATTTGTTGAGTTATTTGTTTAAAGCATTGCCATGCATCCATGCTCTGATATATTGCATTCATGACATTAAGATGCATTCTAAAAAGAACAAACCTTGGATAAATTAGTTTTATAAACCTAACGAATGAATTTATATGCATGCTCACCTTTTAATAATAAAGCCAAGGTTCCTGAAGATGTGAATGATGTAACCCTAGATAGGAGATCCCTATTGAGATTCTTTAGTAGATTCTCACTCCCTTCTCTTCTTTCCTTCTCTCCTGTCATATCTTCAGAGCTCGATGGCGATGTTCGTGGTTTTTATCGACACTCTGACTTGGGAGGTGCACTTTGATCCGGAGCATGGGTCATATAATTTTGAGGGACGCTGTGGTGTTTGTGTCTTTCTGTTCATTAGACGTCCCTTCGCACATCCTGTATGTAGCTACCGCTTTTCCCCCATGTCTCCGTATGATGATGCTATGGTTTTTGAGCGTGCCCGGACGCATGACGAGAGGATTCTTCAGACATATACTGGAGGTTTGGCTGCCCGTGACTTCCAGGACTATGTGCCCCTATCTCCTAGTTCAGAGGACGACCCTTCAGAGGATCCACCGATGCACATGTATAGCAAGAGCTCTGCCCCCACTCTTCAATTCGTGAGAAGCGAGAGCGAGGAGATGGTTATGCAACCAAGGTTGGCTAGGCGGGCTGAGATACGTCCCCACCGAGGAGCACATGATTAGCCACTACACGTGCCTACTCCTGCCGCACTACGTCCGTAGATCGGCTTCATCCCACCATACCCCGAGTTCCAGTAGTAGCTGTTTTAGGGGAGATCTAATGCACACACTCACTCATAGATAGGATGAACTTTCTTTTGTCATGAGGTTATCCACCTTAGGTGCACTAGGGTATGAGTTTTTATTCATGTCTTTCATGTATTTCCGTTTATGTTGTATTTCCTTTTTGTTGTATTCGTACTACCTTGTACTAAACTAAGTCCCGTCTTCGGGTAGGCATATTATGATATTAATGAAGTATTTCCTTGGTGTGTTATTGACTGTTCGTTTGTTATGTGTTCTTCTATTTTGTGTTTTAATTCCTCATGAATTGTAATGTATGTTTAGTTTATGGTTTCCTCAATGCAGCTTTCACTTTGCTTTTATATTTCAAAAAAAAAATTTACCCGTATCTTCCACTAAGTATTTTAATAAATGAATGAGACTAAGAAGTGATAACCTAATGATTAACCTAAATATGTTCTAGAGTATTGGGTTAAAAATTAGGATGTTACACTTTGTGCAACGAAAACTTATAACACAGACACTTTCTTATTCAACTATAATCATGATAAGCATACTCATCATAGAACATGCCTCACCACATCATTCTTGAATTAATAAACTTAAAGCATCAAAATTTCTATTAACATTTTATGCTTTGACCCTTAGGGCCTTAAACTTGAAAACTAAGTTCTCTCTATTATCACAACTTAACCTCTCGGGTACCTATAGGTTCATAACTAAGTAATCCTCACTCAATCCTATGACCATAATTAATTCTAAACCTCATGAGTGCAGAATGTAACACCCTAATATTTAACTCAACACGCCTAGGATGCATTTAAGTTAATTATTAGTTATTACTCTTTTGTTCTAGTCTTTAACTTAAACCATTGAAAATACTTTAGCAAAAATATGGTAAATTTTTTTTTTCAAATACAAAACGTGAGCCTTGCATACTAACTAATTTGTATCAACCACCTTACCTATAAAAGTAAAAAGATAACATCGAGTCACAGATAAATATGAAATACCTCACTCAATTAATATAACAACACCATTATAAATAATGATCGTTCCTTACTGATTATCCAAAATTTATAGGAGACAAAGCAGTACATCACTGACATAGATCAAGACAAATACATTAGTCCAACAAAAATTATTATGCAAATAAAAACTTAACAAACTAGCATAATATTTTTCTCCCACGTTTCCTACTCGAAGTGCCTAGAATGGATTCTACGAGTCGGCTCATCACGAGAAGCAAGACTTCTCATAGGTAGAACATGAGCACCTCGACGTGGACGGGTGGCTCCTCTCATTGGTTGCATGACATTAGCTTCTCCATTGCTATTGCACTCCCGTTCCATAGAGGCAGCAGGAGCAAATCCGCCTGAATAGTGACCGGATAGTATATCCTCATATGGGTCTGACCACGAACTAGTATAGCGAGGTGGTGACCTTGGTGTATAGTTAGGGAAATCTCGAACCACCGATACGAAAGGTTGAGAAAACTGTCGAGGATGCGGCTATGCATGCTCGAAAGCAAGGTCATCCGAAAAAGGGGCGGTAGGAGAAAACCACATACTAGAAACAGGGTATGCAAAAGGATGATCCATGAACACATACAAATGAATGGCACAATGACCCATAAAATAGTATGATCGGTTAGCCGGGTCAAAATGCATTTCCCATGAGGGGGCATCAACATAAATCACGAACGTCGCCATCTACCTCTGAAGACGAGATGGAAAGAAATAAAGAGGGAGTGAGAATCTTATAAAAGAATCTCAGTAGGGCCTCTACCTCCTAATATGAGTGTCATCATCATCGTCCCCAGGAACCTCGGGTTTCATTATGAAAATGTGGGCATATATAAGGTTTATTTATTAAGTTCCAAATACCATTAGCTGAGGCCCGTATCTTTTAACATGAGTCTTGATGTCATGTATGCATCATACTATTATCATGAATGCATGTCAATGCCATATACATTATAACATAAGAGTTCATATATAAATGCATTATGACATAATGAACATAAATTCCCTTGATATAACTTTTCCTTAATATGCTTTTAGGTGACTTAAATTTCTCAATCTTTTTTTTGGGGAAACCGCCCTATAATTTCTCTCCTCTTGAGAGTTCTAGGTTATGAGCTCATACCTCACTAGTCGTCACTAGTATACACTTATCCTCTTGATAAGTTAATTCCCGACTCCCAGAGTGTGGGTTAGGGGGTTTAGGAACACCTTTCATAATCATTAATTCCTGGAGTCTAAAGGGTCCTTATTGAATCTCCTCTTATAACCTTTAATTCGGGGAGTCTAGAGGATCATTTCCATATGTCTTATGTCACCTTTCATCTTAGTATGTTATTCATAGATGCAAGAAGTTTCTTGTGATCATGTATATGCTATGAGAAAGATTTATGTAATGAATAATGATGTATCTATGAATTAACACTTTATGAGATTTTAAATGTGACACAACACTGAGACGCCTTCTTGGGTGACACCGGTTTAGCCGAGCACCCCCAAGAAAACAAATCCGTGAGGGTATTGACATAGAGCTTACCAAAGTGGACAATACTACGATGAACTAGTTGCTAGTAGAGCGTTTCAAAGAGGAAATGACCCTAAGAGAGGTGATCCTTAATTGCCCCCTAGCCCGCACTATTAAATCGGGATTATGTATATGTTACGCTTATCATAGGATAAGCAAGAACTAGTGACGACTAGTTAAGGTATGAGCTCATAACCTAGAGATGTTTTAGGGTGGCCCCATGAGATGAAAGTTAAAGCTAACAATGTCACATATACTATACTTATGCCAAATGTTATAATGTTTCTTAGCTATTCTATTGTTTGGTTTACCTTTATGATGCATTCATATCATTAGTATATTTTCTGCTTAAGTTATAAGACGCATTATAAAATATGATAGACCTTGGATAAATAACACTTTAGAAAACTAACTTAAAAGGAATCTATATGCATGCACACCTTTTTAGAAATAAACCCAAGGTTCCTGAGGATATGATGATGTCACCTAGGTAGGGATAACCCTACTGAGAATTCTTTTAGAAAGATTCTCATTCCCTCTCTCTTTTCTTCCGTCATATCTTCAGATGGCGACATTCGTACTCTTCATCGACACCCCGGTATGGGAGCTGCACCATGACCCGGCACTCAGGTCATACCATTTTGAGGGTCACTACACGGTTAGAGTGTTCATGTTCATGGGACGACCCTTTGCGCACCCCGTCTCGAGTTACCGCTTCACCCCGATCGCTTCATCGCCATAACGGGATTTTTGAACGAGCTAGACCACGCGATGAGCAGATCCTCCGCATGGAGCCCGAGACATCAGTGGTACGCGACTACCCTGAGTATGTGCCTCGCACCCAGTACTCAGAGACGGACCCATCCGAGGACCCGCCGTCACACATGTACAGTTGGAGCTCCAGTCCCGCTCCCCCACCGATGAGAGCAGGGAGTGAGGAGACAGTGGTCCAGCCGAGGTTGGCTCGTCGGCCATCTATGCGCCCTCGCCGCGGTGGACACGCCCCGATGATGCGCTCGATCACTCCCGCCGAGATTCGTCAGTGGATCGACTCGACCCCACAGTACTCGGACCAGCAGGAGTAGACATAGGAGGGGTAGTAGCTAGTGCACACACGCCACATAGTTGAGGACAAACCTTCTTTTGTATATGAGGTTGTCTACTCTAGGTGCACATGGGTATGGGTGTTGTTTCTCTTGTATTTACTTTTTATGATTTTCTTGTATTGCATTTTAGTTGTATTCCGCTTCCCGATGTATTGAATAGTCCTGCCCTTTGGGTAGGCACAATATATATATATATATATGTTTCAGTTGATGTCTCAATGAAATGATGTGCTTCTTTATGCTTTGGTTATATGTTTTGCTATGCTTCCTCTTAAAGATTCTTGCGTGGCTCTCACTTTGATTTTAAATTCCAAAAAGAAAAATTTTACCCATATTTCCGCTAAGTATTTTCCAAGTAAAAGATGAGACCTAGAGGTAATATTCTAAAGATTAACCTAAGTACATACTAGTAGTCTTGGGTTAAGATTTAGGGTGTTACAATACACATAACATGCTACAATTCATCAAGTAATTGATCATATAAGTATGCATATATATATATATATATATATATATAAGCATGCTATTATCAAATATCTCATGAAAGTGAACATACTTAACAAGATAGATGTCATATATTAATGATCGCCAATTGCATAAAACAAGAATTAAGCATGCATAGTCCTTAATTGGTATCGTTGCCCAAATATTACAAGTCATATAAATTTCAACTAATTCACATGAATATGACTTCCATAAGATATCATTAACAATAATCTCCTCAAGTTACCAATATTTTCGCTTAAGCCCAAAAGAGGGTCTAAACTGCAATTTCTCAAAGATTGTGGTAAAAACATAATTTTTTTTCTTTTTAACATATTTCCTCAAACCAATGATCCTCAAAATTTCTCTATACTTTTAAAAGACCCATAACAACTAGAATTCATTTAAGTTCATCATAGAAACCATCTATGGTCATAGACTAAATTTTGCCACACTTTAGGGGTCAAAGTGCAAAATCACTCATTTTTCACCCTTAACAATTACCGAAACTTCTAAAACTTTTTCTAAACATCGTAAATGGTATTTTGATTACATGGATACATTTAACATCATTAATAACTTGAATTAAAGTCATTTGGCTGAAATTACATAATTGATAATTCAAAACACAACTTTCTGTATTTTGCAAAACGGCCCAAACTAACACTTGTAATTATTCTTTTATACATCTAAGATACCAAAAATAATTTTTACAACAATTATTAATGATTATTATGCCTATGAACAGTACCCTACAGTGATGAACAGTTTGAGACAGTAATGAATAGTACCAGAAAATTATTTTTCTAAATCTTCCTAAAATTACAATTTTGATCATTTCTAGATACTATTTTTCCTTGTTACTTGATTTAAGACTTAGGAAACACTTAAAATTATTTTTACCACTTAGCATGACCAAATATTAGTACCAAATAGAGAGCAAATCACAAGGTTTAATAATAAATCTTTTTGCTCATGAAAATGCTATTTTTACTATCTTTTAAGTTTCAAGACTTGTAAAACTTCTAAAGCACAACTTACTAAAATTCCAAAACACAAGATTTGAACTATAAAATGAAATAAAAGTTATCTTAACCTCATCATCATATCATGACCAAAAATACATATCCATTAGCATAGCCATGAAATAAAATTTTTATTTAAGATCCAAGGACAAATTTTTTTTTTTTTTTTTGAGCTTTAAGATCTTAGGTGATAACCAAAAGTAAACATGCTATGCAACCTCATTTTTTAATCTTTAACATTATAAGGTGATGACTTGAAAATATAAATATAATGTGCAAGGCTTGAATTATAAACATGAGATGCACATTCATTATTAAGTCTTTAAAATTTAGTGATGACTTGAAATAAATATGATATGCAAGACTTGAAAATTAAACATGATAATGCAAATCCATTTCTTTAATCTTCTAGATTTAAGGTGATGGCTTGAAAATAAATATGATATGCAAGGCATTGAAATATAAACATGAGATGCAAGAGCTTGACATTTAAACATGAGTGCAAGTCCATTTTATATCTTGCTCACTTAAAGCTCAAAAACTTCACAAGATTAAATTCTTGTCCCTAATAGATCTTAAACATTAGTAAGCATTAGAGTCCTTTATTACCAAGGTTCCAAGAACCTTATATCTTAAATTTATTATCAAGCCATGGTCATCATAAAAATTCAAAGAATTAAAGAAGAAGAACATGAGAAAGAATATGAAATAAAGTCCCTACCAAGTTGTTTCTTGTTTCTTAAAGAAAGCTTGATCTTCTATGATTAATCAAGAACCAAAAATATGATCCTAATGCTTGTGATATTTCGGCCAAGAAGGTTGATGTTGAGGAAGGATTTTTCTTGTGTTCTAATGCTTAGAAATGGAAAGTTTAAGTGCTTAGGAGTTGGTTTATGGTGGATATGTGTTTGTTTGAGCTTGAGAACTTGGATGAATGTCAAGAATAGAGTCTCTTGGAGATGGAGGAGGATGAAAAAGAGAGCTTTGAGTTTAGAGAGAGAATAGAGGATTTTTGGCCAATTTTTGTGAGCAAGACTACCACAAAAAATGCAAGTAGTAAGAATAAGTGTTTGTGTGTGCATTAGGCTTTAGAAAAACACATATATATAGGAGTTTTGGAGCTGCAAAACCGTGGCCTTATGGCTGTAATGGAGGCAGAATTTTTGAGCAATAATGTGCAAGACAACTCCAACAAAGCATATGGTAAGGTAATGATGAGTTTGTGTGTGCATTATTCCTTGAAATAAAATAAAATGTGGCCATGAGGATGGCATGGAGCCGTGGCCTTTGTTGAGAATAATGGGGGACAAGTTTATTTATTTTCTAAGTGGTAGGACACATAGGATAGTATAGTTAATTAGGTGGTAGGTTTAGGAATTTGTAAATTTGAATAAATGGTAAAAATAAAATGTATAAGATTCAACAAGACAAGGTTAAAGAGTAATCTTACACTAGAGATGGAGGTAATCTCAATTGAGTAAAAGATTAATTAGTAACTTAAGTTCTAACCTCAAGTCAAAGAAAGAAAATGCCTTAAATTTACCTTAATCTTAACATTATTGATTTTATGAGTTCTAGTAATCAAGAAAGGAAAATTAAATTCCCTAAAAATTTCTTAGACTCTAATTATCCTAGGTAATTATTTTTTAACCTCAAGTAATTATTTTTAACCTTTGGTAATTAATTTTTAATTCAAGGTTAATTTTGAGTTCAATTAGAGCTTTAACATTTCCTTAATTACATAAGTGAACTTATTTAGCACAACTAGGGGTAAAAAGGTAATTTCACATAAAAGCTTTCTAGAATTACCTGAACATTTCTAGATATCAAGTCATACTTGAAATAAACATTTTTGAACTTCTCGGTGATAACCGGGTTCAAGGATTGCTTAATTTCACACTAAATTACCGCAGGGGTAATTCGGTAATTTTACGTACAGTAAAAATCGGGAATTGAGATTTTTACCATGATATCATCATAACACAAATAATCCCCTTCAAATATAAAATTAACCCCTTGAGGATAATCGGGATTGGTTATCTTTGATTTTCGGGGCAAAATGACCTCAGGGGCAATTTGGTCGTTTGTGCACAGAAAAATCGGGATTTATGATTTTCGCACAGATTGCTATTCAAGCCTCATATAATGTTGCCCTAATGTTAAAATTCCTTATTAAGGATTACTCGACCTCAATTCTCATGCAAAATTTACCTAGGGCATTTTGGTAATTTTACATAGCAGTAAAAATTTGGGACATTACACAGAATATATACTTTGCTAATTAGGGGTACCTAGGAGTCACAACTTTGACCCTTTCTAAATTCGATCTTTTCCTCAAGCATCAAGATCAATTCCTAAACCAATTATGAGTAGTTCCTACACATTTACACTAATTATAAACCATTATTTCTAAAATTAACCTTGCTGGAACATAATCCAGAATTTCCAATTCTAAGGGTTCTAGAAATTATATTCTAATTCTTTTCTAGTTACTAACTTGTTTTAACTTTCTCAAATTAATTCTAACATCAAAAGTACATGAAAACACACATTCTAACATAATTAAATCATCATCATGCAATGAGCATATAGGCAAGGTAGAACTGTGGCATTCATCATACAAAGCATAAAATTTTCATTTTAAACACATATAATTTACTAGTTTTTCTTGGAACCTTTTCAAAGCTTCTAAAACTCATTTGAGAACAGTTTATTTTACTAAAATCTTCATAAAACACATAATGGCAGTAGCTATTTCAAATTAATTTTAAGATGGATTTAAATCATAAAATCATGCTTGAAATATTTCTTGAGATCATCTAAGCTTAGGAAAATTATGAAACAAAGGTTTTAGCACTTGTAACTAGATGAACCTTACTCTAAGTTCATTATCATCCCTTGGCCGAAAACCAAGTAACTAAAACATATTTACTTCCAAACTTTGTTTGAGATAATAATGGGCAAGTCTTTGAGCTCTAAATTTCTTAAGTGATGACATAAATTAAAATATGCAATGCACTTTATTTTACTCTTCATTATGAGGTGGGAGCATAAAATAAACATGCTATGCAAGTCCATCATTATCTTAGAGATTTAGTGATAACTTAAACATAAATATGAGAATGCAAGTTCATTCTTTAATCTTGAACATTTAGTGATGACATAAAGATAAATATGGATGCAAGTTCTTTTTATCTTAACTTAGAGCTCATACAAGACTTTTAGAGAAACATAATCTCAATCCAACATTTATCTCAACCACACAAAGTGAGCTTTAGAGTTCTTGAACCAAGTTTTCAAAGAAACTTCATGGCTCTTGAACATCATCATCAAGCTCAAGGAATAAACTCAAAATAACACTTTCAAGGAAAAAGGAAACAAAAGAACCGAACTTCATTACGCAAAAGAGAAGGAAACTACTTCATATTCTTTATTAAGTACCCAACACCCCTATCTAGAGTAAACTCTAAAACGTGCTAGTCAACTTTAAGGTTGACAAGGGTAGGCCTTGGGCTTTTTGAAATCCTTGATTATCTTCTTAAGTTGAAAACATTAGTGAGCTAAGTAGTATAGATAGAACTTTAAAGAAAGAAAACCTCAAGCTTTAGAGGTCTATTTGAGATGAACACAAGGTCATCATCTAGAGACACTCATCATCAAGCTATCATGAAGAATAAACAAGGCCATTGAGGTCAAAAATTAAAAAAGAAAAGATGAGAAGGAAATTGAAAAAGAAACCAAGAGAAATAGCATTTTCTTTCAAGAGCAATACACTTTTGAGTAAAACAAAAACTTTAAAGCAACTCCCTACCAAGTATGAAGATAAGGGCTTGGTCTTTGAGATGAGAATGAAAGGAAAAACTCCTCCTAAAGTGATGAGGATGATTCGGCCTTGGTGGGGGAGAAAGGAAAAGAATGTGTTTTTGAGTGAGTTTGTGTTTGAGGATGAAGGTTCAAGTGTTTAGGAGATGATTCAAGGTGGTGGTGTGGCGGTTTGAGGTTGTGATTCAAAGAGGAGATGAAGAAGATGAAGATGAAAAGAAGTTCTTGAGAACTTGAGAGAAAATGAAGAACTTGCAAGAATGCTAGAAACTAAAACTTGACAAATGATCTAAAGGTTCACTCAAGTTCTTTAGCATGTATATTTATAGAAAAAAAAAACAATGAGAGCTCATGGAGGGGGAGGGGGAGGGGTAATCGTAGCCTCTCATAGCTTTGGGGAAAGAAAATATCTCTTACATATTGTTATACAAAGCATGGTTGAAGGTATGATAGGTATGGGCTTAAGCATGGCTCAAAGTAAGGTGTTTTCTTTTTTAATTGAATTGAAATAAATCATCTAGAAGGGAGGGAGAGGGCCGACGGTTTTTGGGATAGCCAAGGGAGGAAAAATTTCTTATTCATTTGGTCATTCAAAGCATGGGTGGAAGTATGATCAAGTATGGTGCAAGGTGAGGTGTAAGCATGCTGGAAGCATAGCTATGAAGTGTAAAACAATTCCAACGTGTGGGAAATGAGGGGGAGGGGTTCGGCCATGCCTTGACAGTCTAAGGGAGGGAGAAAATTGTTCCATCTAAATGTGTGTTAATGATGTGTTTAGGTGTATATTAGATTAGGTTTAAGGTTAGGAGTTATTAAGCAAGTCTTTAGGTAACTAAGAAGGTAATTAGGAATTTTATGACATGATTAGGGAGTACTCATACACAATTAGAGGAATTAAAACTCTTTTTATGCATAAACAATTGTAAACACAATTCTTTAATTTAAGGAATTGAAGAGAGAAAACACTATTCAAGATTCCATGACTAGAAATCTTGAATTTAAAAAGAGATTTAGGTTTAATCTAAGCAATTTTAGGTTTTAATTAACTTTAATAAATTATTTTGACTCTAGATTAATTAAGGAAATTAATTAATCTTCTATTAGAGCCTAATATTGTTTAGGTTTGCTTAATCACGCGGTTAAGTTCAAAACCACTATGCTAGGGGCAAAATCATAATTTTGCTTAAAAACTGCTCGGACTAAAACTGATGTCATGGAATACATAAAAACATCATTTAAAACCATTTGGATAAGTTTCGGGCTCATCTAGCACTCATACTCGCGTAAAAATGCTATAGGGGTATTTTGGTCATTTTAACCCGAAACCTCAAAAAATGAGATTTTCAATCCCGAAACCATTCAAAGGTCATCTAATCCCCTTCAAACATTGAGTTAGCCCCTCGAGGATTGCCAGGTCGGCTATCCTCGAGTTCTGGGCAGAAAACGACTTCAGAGGCATTTTGGTCATTTTCACTCTAATAGAAAATCGGGGTGTTACACTCGACGCCTCCATCATCTCATGGTGACTTCAACCTGGTTCGCGTGCATCGTGGGATTGGGTTGCGTGCGGAGGCCGAGGCCGGGGCGGATTTGAATCTGGATCTGAGTTGCGTGTCGCATAGCAGAGGAGGAGGCTATTGGGTCGCGTGCGCCGGCCAAGGGTGGAGGAGCGGGAGCTGCGTGTCCAGGCCAAGGGAGGTGGAGCTGCATCGTCGGCTAGGGGAAGTGGTGCTGCATGCATGGGCCAAAGGGGCAGAGTTGCGTCACCGGCCAAGGGTGGAGGAATTATGTGCACTGGCCAAGCCCCCATTAGTGATGGTTTTTATCATAAGTGAGATTTGAAGAATAATCACAAAAATGCCACCCCTTGTTTTTTAGAACAAGTTAAAACTGTCCTCAACTTTCTGTTTTTAAAAATCAAAACTTGTTTTTTAAGTTTTAAAACCAACCGAGCAAAAACAGTGTGCCAAATGAGTTTATCTTATTTTTTGATTTTAAAAACTAAAAATTGTTCTTAAAAACAGCAACCAAACAACCCCTTCATTTTTTACCCTTTCTAGTTACTGTGTTTTCCTAAGATGCAAAAATTAATTCCTACCACCACTAATAGAATTTTTTACACTCCAATTCAGTTCCAAACAGAATATTTACTAAAATAATGTTGTTGAAAATGTAGCCCTAAATTTTAACTTCTAGGGATCTCAAAACCACATTTTCGGCTCTTTCTAGTTTCTAGTCTTTCTCAAAAATGCTTGAAACAACTTTTACATCAACTACAAGTAATTTTTTCATATTTAACTCATCCCGAACACCTTTTTACAGAATTTAAAATGTCAAGGCAGTGGCAAAAATTTCATTTCCTGGAAGCATTAGAAAATTGTATCTTTGATTAGTTCTAGTTATTAACTTTTCCTAGAACACCAAAAATAAATTTTGCAACAAGTAATAGAAATTTTTGCACATTAATTCCACTCTAAACAGAACCTCACAGAAATGAGGAGCTCAAAACAGTGGCTGAAAATTTGGTTCTAAAATCATTCAAAAATCATACTTTTTGATACTTTCTAGACACTAGTTTTCCTCATCACTTGATTTGAAGACATAGGAAACACTTTGAAACTGTTTTTACCCCTTTGAATGCTTAAAAATAAACACCAGACAGAGGCCAATATTCAAGTTTCAAAAATAAATCTTTTGCTCATGAAAATACTATTTTACTGTCCTTTGAGTTTTCAAAAATTGCAAAACTTCTAAGGCACAACTTACAAAAGTTCTAAGGCACAAGATTTGAGCCATAAAATCAAATAAAACTCATCTCAACTCCATTATCATGTCATGGCTGAAATACATATTTATGAGTGTAGCCATGATTAAAAATTTTATTTAAGATCCAAGGATAAGTTTTGAGCTCTAGAGATTTAGATGATGACTTGAATCATAAACATGCTATGCGATATCATTTTTAGTCTTTAACATTATAATGTGATGACTTGAAAATATAAATATGATATGCAAGACTTGAAATTGTAAACATGAGATGCAAGTTCATTTTTAAATCTTTAAGATTTAGGTGATAACTTGAAATATAAACATGAAATGCAAGACTTGAAAGTAAACATGAGGATGCAAGTCCATTTTTAAGTCTTCAAAGTTTAAGGTGATGACTTGGAAATAAATATGATGTGCAAGGCATTGAAATATAAACATTAGATGCAAGAGCCTGAAACATAAACATGAATGCGAGTCCATTTTTTATCTTGTTCACCTAAAGCTCAAAACTTTACAAGATTAGATTTCTTGTTCCTAATAGATCTCAAACACAGTGAGCTTTAGAGTCCTTTAACAACATGGTTCCAAAAACCTTATCTCTTGGACTCACCATCAAGCTCAAGGAAATGGACAAAGAGAAAGAAACCAACCAACAACATTTTATTTATCATGCTTCTTTGAAAACCAAAAATAGAGCTAGATCTTGGGCTTTAGAGGTCATAAACATGGTGGTATCAAGGCCACCATCAAGATCCATCTTCATCAAGCCTTGATCTTTAACCATTTCAACAACATTAAACTAAGAAGGAAAGGAAAACAAGTTTCCAAAACCGAATATGAGAAGAACAAAAAAGACAACACCAACCATGTTTTTATGGAAAAACTGAAATGGAGAAGGAAAAATAGAGAAAGAACTCAACCAAGCATTCTTTGTCAAAACTGAAAAATAACCAAAGGAGAAACCAAGATCTCAAAATACAAACCCTACCAAAGTTATCTTCTTGAAGAAAAGGAGAAAACTTGGTCTCTTGTAAAGGAAATGAGAAGAAAAATCTTCTCTTGGAGTGGGATGAAGATTCGGCCAAGAAGAAAGAAATAGAAGGAAGAATTTTTCTTATGTTGTTGAGCTTGGAAATGGAAAGGTTATGTGTCTTGGAGGTGGTTTATGGTGGTGGTGTGGTGGTTTGAGGTTGAAAGGAGGTTGAGGATGATGGTTTCTTGAAGGTGGAGGAGAAGAAAAGAGAGCTTAGTTGAGAAAATTTCTAAGAGCTCTTTTTTGGACACAAACTTGGCCAAAAAAGTGAGTAGTAAGAAATGAGATTTTTGTGTTGTAAAAGAGATAAATATGATGGTTTTCTTGGGGGAAGGCAGCTGCTGCCTTTTGGGGCTGTTTGGGAGGGAAAAATATTTCATTTCATGTGGGTTAGGGTGTGTGTTAGAGGTAAATTTGATTAGGCAAAGGTTTAGGAGTTGATAATTAGGTGTTTTGAGTTGTAAGCATGTGTTTAAGACTTTTCAAGACATGATTAAAGAGTTATCTTACTCATTTAGTTTGAATTAAACATTATTAAATTCGAAATTTAAATGGGAACACACCTCCTAATTTTAAGGAAATGGAGAGAGAAAACACATTTCACTTTTTGACTTCCTTTATGTCTTAAGAGTTCTTTGATTAAGAATGAGATTTTGACTTTCCCTAAGCATTCTTAGGCCCTAATTAACCTCAATTAATTATTTTGACTCAAGATTAATAATTAAAATTAAATTATCTTTAATTAGAGTTTAATATTGTATTTATTTCCTTAATTATTTAATTAAGCTCATTTTGCACTAACTAGGGGCAAAATGGTAATTTTACATGAAAACTCCCTAGGACCACCCGGGCCTTTCCAGATATCACTCAACCCTTATAATTGACATTCTAACCTCCGGGAAGTGACCGAGTCCAGTCAGCACTTAATTTCGCATTAATTGCCATATGGGCATTTTGGTCATTTCGCGCATGGAAAGGACCAAAGTTGAGATTTGCACTCCTATCATTATCTTTAGCACATCTAATCCCCTTCAAACATTAAACTAACCCCTTGAGGTTAGCTCAGGTTGGCTGTCCTTAAATTCCGAGCAAAAATGACCTTAGGGGCATTTTCATCATTTTTACATAGAAAAAATCACGGATTGCGATCTTTGCACAGATTGCTATCTAATCCTTATATAACCTACTCCTAGTATTAAAATATCCTTTTTTTTTGGGGTGGCCAGGGGTGGTCGGCCTTGATTTTCACACAAAAATGACCTAAGAGTATTTTGGTCATTTTTGTTAAGTAGAAAAAATCGGGGCGTTACAACTCAAACAACAAAGACGTGTTTTTATGGGTTTAACAGTAGGTGTGGAGACTGTTAAATCAAAAGGAATCTTAGAGATAGGCATATGGAAGGATTTAGCATGGTCATGTGAAATGAAAGAATGTGTGGCATTAGAATCGAAAAGCACAACTATGGTATTACCATTTACTTCACACTTACCTTGAATCAGATAGCTAGATAAAAGGGCTTCCTCAGTTCTCACAGTAAAGACACGGCCTTGATGGTGTGACTTGGCAGAAGATGTAGGTTGATGAGTCCTCATGTTGCACTCCTGAGCCATGTAGCCTGGCTTGCCACACATGTAGCACACGTGCTAGCCATAAAGACACGAACGATCACCATGGTTTTTACCACACTTTGGGCAAGAAGAGAAGGCTGTGGGAGCTGCTATTGTTGGTGCAGGATAAGAGGAAAGAAAAGATGTCTTCTGCTATTGGTTCACATTAGGGTGGGGATGGTCTTTCTAGAACGGTGACCTATGCATTTATGGCTTGAACCTCCATGCTTGTGGTTTGAGCCTACTCTTATGCTTCTCTGCTTGAGCCGTGACTAGCTTCTTTTGGCTCTCCTCCACAATTTGACATTTGTTTGCTAAAGTGGCAAACTCTCGGATCTCAAGATATGCAACTACATTGTTGATTTCTAGCTTCAATCCATTCTCATAATGATGCACTTCTACTCTTTATCAGGGTTTCCAAGATACATACGAGAGAACTTGATCAGCTCCTTAAATTTCTTTAGCATTCTTGATTGACTGGGGGAAGTACTTCTGATAGAAACTAGCCTTGAATCCTTGCCAAGTGATAGGCATACAAGTCGCCTCAAGCACCCTCCTAGCATCATGTTACCAATACTCTACTTCCCTTTCTAACATATACATGGCATATGACACTTTCTGCTCTTATGAACTTGGAACCATAGTAAATATCTTCTCCATGCTCTTAATCCACCCGTCTATAATACTGGGATTGAAGGTTCTCAAAAAAGCTGGAGGGTTGGCCTCCTAAACTCAGAGAACTTTACATTCTCCAAATTCTCCACCTCATGCTGCCCTAGTTGTCCTTGTTCACCCTGTCTATTCATCATTTCCATCATCTGCTACATCATGCGGGCAGTGTCCCACAACGCATCTAGTACTATGTCTAGACCCTGGTTCTCAACAGGGCCATCTTTTGAAGCTCTTTGATCTCTGCTCAGTGTCATTAGTTCCTAAGCACACCAAACAAGGAACACTGAGGTGATCACTCTCAATACTCATGCTTAGGGAGCTAGCAACTGTGACACATAAGCATAATGATCACGCAATTCTACTCCTATAGCCTATTATACAGATAAGACATTTAAGAATGACATGATTATCATACTATGCATCAAAAGCATAGTTAGACCAATTGCTCTGCTCTATCAAGATTGATCCTCTCTGATACCAAAATGTAACACCCTAATTATTAACCTCTTATGCGTATGTCATAATTGGCCAATTATTAGACTTCTTACATTTTGATTTCATATATTTAGTCATTTGAAAATACTCTTGATGAAAAATAGAGGATAATAAGTCTAGTCTCAAATACAGTCATCCATAAGGCATAAAAATTTCAAAATAAGGAAAAACATAAATAGGGATCAATGGTCTATATGTTCAAGAGACAAATACAAAGTATGCAAATGATAATAATGAAGTCTTTAAGCATGGGTTAGCTCCAAAGTCAACAACTCAAGGACTCTGAAGATGACATGGAAAAAGAAAAACGGTGAGAATCCAAAGGAATCTCAGTAATTAAATGAAAACATTATAATTGTCATTGTTATTGTCTCCAGTCACTTCGATTCAATTACAAAATTAGTGAGTATGCTTCAGTTTATTTTAATTAGTTCGCAAATAAAAGTCTGGAAGTGATCCACATTTTAAGTCTTGTACAAAATTCTTGATTAACAAATAATAATCTAGAGAGTATACCATTATTGTTATATAAATCACATAGAGAGAACTTGCATGAGAAAATAAGAGGATCAAGATATAACACTTCCATTAGCGCTTTGTTTAGTAACTTTAATTTCTTTAATGTACCACCCTCTCTCATGTCTCCTAAACCAACCGCATCACCATCCCTAGCGATTTAACTATCACCTAAACTCCGCATCACCTATCACCTAGGATGAGCTCAATCTAACTAGTTGTCGCTAGATTATATGGGGATAGAGGGGAACAACTTTGCTTAACATTAAGTTTAATCTTTTTCCAACATCATGTAAAAGTCTTGTAGTTTCTCTTATTAAAATCTTTAATGCATACTTGGCTTCACACCTTCGGTTGATAAGATTCATTTATATAATCAACCATGATCAATGCTCATAATGAATGCACATGCAGTCTCAACAATTATTCAAAATCAATAGTCAATAATCACATTTCAGTCAAGTATGACATTTAAATATAATAAATTGTCACCATTCATCAATAGATAACCAAGGGTCATTCATTCATATAGCATCACAAGTAATAAGTATTTCTTTTAATAAATTGGTTTGAGTTTGATGACATGAGTAGCTTGAAGAGCATTCTTTTTCTTTTCTATTTTCTAAATGTTTTTGAAAAATCAAGACCACCTTCCATTGGAGTATATGTTCTAATAATTTATTTTAAAAAATCTTAAGACTTCTAATTTTTGCTAAAAGGCCCTCAAACTTCATAAAATTTACAAAAAAACCCATAACTAAATTTTCATCCAAAACAGGCTTTTCATCCTAATTCCACTAAAATACAGTTCTGCCATTGATATTTTTGAATTTACACAAAACCCTAAACTTTTGAGAAACTACAATTTGACCCTTTAACTTTACTAAAATTATAAAATGACCCAAAAACTCTTTTTTTCTTCTAAATACATACCTTACTATTCAAGAACCCATTCTTATAGTTTTTCTCCCTAAATATTTGATTTTTGCTAAAAACCCCTAAACTTTCTAAAATTACATAATTATAAAAATACTCAAATCACATTTACCCACTTCATATTTCTTGTAGATTCCAAATATGTAGTTAGTTTTGAAAATAACATTTTCCTTGTAGGAGAAACCTACCTTGGTTGAATCTATATATCCCAAAATCTAAACTTTTGTAAAACTTGGAGACATAATATCATGTTGTCCAAAAATTTCAGTCTGAAAGAAAAATATGTTACATTACTAAACATCATAAAAACATAGCAAAATAATTTTTAAGAGATAATTCAATATATCCATGAGATCCTCTAAAAATTTCAAAGCATAAAAGACCTTTAGCTATATTAACAAAATAATAAATTTTCGGAGATTAAAACCCATATGTTTTCAGTCAACAATTAGAAAACCCAATTTGTTTACACTATCAAATGAACTTAAGAAATTCTATAAAAATTCATGGTTTAACTTCAAGGGTCCACAATATCTTGTAAAAATCTCAAGTCAAAAATCAATCATTTGATATAGTAACAAAATTATACAAATTCAGTGTTTCAGAAATTACTGTTCAGGCCAAAACTCTAATCTCCTTGGTTTCTGAATTTTTAAAATAGAAAAAGTTATCTAGACACTTTAAGAAAAATACTAAAGATGCCTCTATATGTTAGCTTCACCATATACAAACTTTAGCTAATAATATTGTCTCTATCTATGTGAATAAAATCATATAAATTGACATGTCTACTCAAATCTAAGAATTCTAGCAACACAACATACAACCTCTTTTGATCTTTCAAGTATAATCATTCATCAAAACTCAAGCCTCCTTATCAAAAGTCAAAGAACAAGTTAAGATAAATAAGTTTGAGCATAAACCCCTACCAAAAGATGGTTTTTATTAAAGATCAAGGAAGCCACAAGCTCTTTGAAGTTTGATCTCCTAAGTAAGGAAGCAAAAGCTCTTTCTTTCCTTTGACCATGAATTTGGTTTGCTCCATAATAGGTAAGGCTTTTTCTTGAAAAAATAATAGTGGATTTGTATTTGTTGGATGGACGAGCTATGGAAAAATGTATTTATTTGTTGGATTTGGTGGAGAATTCAAGAAGTTATGACATTGAAATGGTGGAAGAAGGTGGTGGTGATGGAGGTTGAAGATAAGAGAGTTTCGTGGAGTGTTTTTGAAAATAAAAATGTGATTGCGTATGAGTAGGGTGGGTGGCACCTACATACTAATAATAAGGAGTGAGTTTTTTTATTTGTTTGTGGGGTGGTTGAATTAGGCTTAGGGGTATTTTAGGGATTAGGTAAAGAGGTGGGGGTAGATTTGGTAGAAAATATACTAAAAGACAAGAGTAGTTATTTGTGACATTATCATAATGACTCCTTATCAGTATACCACTATATTTTTAATCAGTGGTAATAACATAATTAGTAACTCTTTAAAAATTCTTGAACAATTAAATGCACATTATTTCCTTAATTATTTTGATTAGGCTTAATTAGCATCAACTAGGGGTAAAATGATAATTTCACATAAAAATTCTCCAAGACTTACCTAAACATCAATTGTCCCCTCAAATTAACATATCGAATTCCTAAGTAATGACTGGGTTTGGTTGTCACTTTTGCGTTAAATTACCTCAAGAGCATTTTGGTGATTTTACACAAATGAAAAATCAAGGTATCACACTGCACTTCTTCATATCCCAACCCATTTTTTTCAAAGTATGGCTTCTGACCACTGAGCATTAGCTCAAGGTTTTTTGAGCCATTTACCATTTTTTCTAGTTCAGATATTAGAAGCTTTGATGTTTTCTCTAATTCAGAAATAATTTTATGATTTTTCTCATTCCTTTTGGAGATTTGGGTTTCTAAGGCAATGAGCTTAGTATTTGAAACTTCATTTTCCTTTCTCAATTCTTCCTTCTCATTCCTTAGTTTCTCAACATCTAAATTTGCCATTTAAAGCTCTAAAATAACTTTTTCATGTTTTCTTTTTAAGTTGAGATAATGAGAAGCAAGTGTTTGAGAATGTTGCTAGCATTCCTTTCTTTTTGTTGGAGAACTTCTTTTGTAGACCTTTAAGTTGTGATATTCTGGTCTAAAGTGTCCCTTTTCTCCATAGTTAAAACAAGTGATGCTCTCTAGCTTCACTTTACCTTTCTTGTCCCTTTTTAGGTTGATGTCTCTTCTTCTTTTTAGCTTTCCTTCCAAGGCTCTTGACATCTTTCTTACTAACATGGATATCCCATCTCTATCATCATCTTTAGAGTAATCAATATCAGATTTGTCCTCATCATCAGAGGTTTTAGCAACTTTCATTGCTTTTCCTTTACTTGGCTTCTGATGAGATGACTTCAGGGCTATGGACTTGTTCTTTCTCATGGATTCACCGTGTATTTCTGCTAGCACTACCTCATGGGTTTTGATTGACCCAATGAGTATGTCTAAGCCAAGGGTTTGAATGTTTTTGGCATCAATGATAGTTGTTACTTTGGGCAGCCATTTAGCATGTAGACTTTTTAAGATTTTTCTAACTAATTCAAAGTTAGAATATCTTTCGCCAAGACCTTTTAATTAGTTTATGATATGCATAAACCTTGTGGTCATGCCATAATACTTCCTTGGTCTGTCGTTTTAAACATTTCGTATTGATGGACCAACATACTGGTCATTTTCTCCTTAACTTGACCAGTTCCTTCGTGAAGCATGAGCAGTCTGTCCTCTATTTCCTTTGCTGTGTCACAAGCAATGATTTTATCATATTCAGCTTTACTTAGTGCACAAGTGAGCAGATACTTAGCTTTGGTATTTAGCTAAACTCTGGCCTTATGTTGTTCTATCCATCTACTTCTAGGAACTTCTCTTGATGTAGAGGGTGCACCATCTGTTCCAGGAACCTCTTTGGTTAGAACACAGTCATCTCCTTGGATTATTTCCCACAATTCAAAACTTGTGTATTTTATGAATAGTTCTATGCGATCTCTTTGTAGGTATGAAAGTGCCCAAAAAGGAGGAGTTGAATCGTGCTTTGATTCTTTCTTCAATCTAAAATGTTTAATGAAAATACTCTCAAGCATTATGCTTAAAGTGCAGTGGAAATATGATTAGTTACTTTAGAAAGTAGATTTCTGAAGTATGAAATTAACAAACAAATAGACAAAGAAAGTTTTTTTCAGCGTGCATGAAATAATTAAGTAGAGTAGTGAAAGTAAAAGAGATCAGACAGAAGAAGATATAACACAAGTATTTTTATACTGGTTCAGTCAAATCTGCCTACATCTAGTACTCAACTAATGCTGAGATTCCACTAAAACATCTTTCTCAACTTGAGAAAGAAAAATAGATAGTGTTTATAGTAGCCTTCCCAAGCTCTTATAATGAACAGTAGACAACCCCTACTGTCACAAACTGAATAGTTATTCCTAGCCTCTCAAAGCTGAACTGTGACTAGTAAACAATCCCTACAGTCACGTTGCAAGTAGTTCTTCCCAGTTTCTCCAACTTGAACCATGATAAGTAAAATGCCTCTGTCACTATGTTGTAAGTAGTTCTTCCTAGCCTCTCAAAGATGAACCAAGATGGGTAGAATGACTCTACCACCATGTTGCAAGTAGTTCTTCCTAGCCTCTCCAAGTTGAATCGTAATTAATAGAATGCCTCTACCATTATGTTGCAAATAGTTTTACCTTAGCCTCTCCAAGCTATGTCTCATTGATCACTACCAGATCAAGGATACAAAGGTTTTGTGTTTCAGTTGCCACTCAAACTGACTTGCGCTCAAGTTTCCTTACAAATATTCAATAAATAGTTTTGGGACACTTGAATGACTTCTTTCTAACATCTTTCAAGAGAATAGTATACAAACTTTAAGGAAACTGATTTTATGATATGAAGAACATCACAGGAAGTGTGGAAAGATTTTTCCAGAGTTTCCACTCTTATGCATTCAATTCTCTCATTTGTGTTTGAGCACAACATCTCTAGTTATAGCAGTCTTCATTTATGACTATTGCCTTTGATCAGATCTCCAAGTGACACGTGTAGATCAATCGTTTATGTCTTGGAAAGTTAGTCTAGAAGAGTAGGTTAGCAGTCTGTCACATTGGTTGTGGAAGCTATTGTATAGTTGATGAAGGACCTTCTTTTCTAGTTTCTGAACTCCTCCTTTTAAAAGCTAGAATGGTTAACCAAATAGGAAGAAGAGATGACATACCAGTTTTAAAACAAGGTTTGACTCAACTTTTGAAATTTGAATTTCAAATTTCCCTCATTTTCTTGTAGCATTCAATGCTTTACATTGAGGTGAGATTTCTTATGTACGTTTTCAGTTCCTTGATGATTCTTTGGTCTTCTGTTCTTCAATCTGGGCTTTGTGATGATGAATGATTTGCGATTATGATGTTTGAAGATTGAATAACATGTTGGTATCAAATTTTATATGATTTCTTCATTCTTCAGTGTACTTTCTGATGTCCCGTGTTACTTTCTAAAGACCCTGTCCTTGGTTTCTTATTCTTGATTTGATTTGCTTCATTCCTTAATGCATGTAAATGTACTTTACATGATATCATATTCACTTCATTTAAGCTCAGTCTCTTGACACAAGATAAAACATGTTTGTACATGTGTAGTGAAATTATTCTTGCTCAAGTTTGTATTCTACACTTTGGAAATACCTGTTAAGCTTAGTCAAGAAACTCAAGATAGACATTAGTCATTATTCAAAATATTTTCTTTAAATTGATTTTGTTGTCATTCCAAACACTATAGCTCATACTTTCTGAATGGTTTTGGAGCTTACATCTTCCAGTAGGCATAGTCCCCACCATCCAAGAATGGTGGTCTATTGATGGAATGTCTTTTTGTTATATGAATATTTTGTGCCATTTGTCATTCAAATCTTTGTCCTTTGCAATCATTAGAATGCACAAACCTTTAGAGGTCAAGCTCTTATGCCAGTTGTAGGTATAAAAGCGCACGAAAAGGGGGGGTTGAATCATGCGTTTCTAAAACATGGTTAAAAGATTCAGAAAGTGACTTTCTAAATTAAAACGTTAGTAGTAGATAAATTGAAATGGTAAACTTTAACAGATATATCTTTTATGCAGTAAACAATGAAATTAGAAAGATAAGGGATAAGAAGATACTACACAGGAGTTTTATATTGGTTCGGCTAACACTTGCCTTCATCCAATTCTCAGCAACCACTGAGTTTCACTAACCTTTCTCAACTTCAGAAATGAAAAAAACTGGATAGTCTTTATAATAGTCTTCCTAAGCTGTGACAAGTAGACAACCCCTACTATCATAAACCAAGTAGCCTTGTACCAACCTCTTCAAGCTAAACCGAGTAGTCTTTTATCAGCCTTTCCAAGCTAAACTACGAGCTGTAAGAATGTGTTGGTAAAAGAGTGCATGAGAAGGGAGGTTGAATCGTGCTTTCTGAAGTGTTCTTGCAAATATGAAATTATTAACAGAAAGATTCTACAACATTTTGGCTTGAAGTGTAGCGAAATTACGGTTAATAGTTTCAGTAAGTAACTCTCAGAACCATACTGGTTATCTTGCTACTACAACAGAACTTAGCTAATAATTAAATTAAAATGCAAAATCATAAAATTAAAAGATCAGGGAAGAGAGAATAAACATGATAGTTTTTATACTAGTCGGCCAACTTGCCTATATTCAATACTCAACATATGTTGAGCTTTCATTAACAACAACTTTTTCAACCTGAGAAAGTAAACCGGATAGTCTTTACAATAGTCTTCCCAAGCTTTCACAGTGCACAGTGGATAACCCTAACTGTGACTTAACTAAGTAGTTCTGTACCAGCCTCTCCAAGCTGAACCAAGTAGTTCTAAACCAGTCTCTCTAAGCTGAACCGTGATAAACAAATACCTCTACTATCATGTTGCAAGTAGTTTTACCTTAGCCTCTCCAAGTTATGTCTCACACTGATCACTAACGGATCAAGGTTACAAAGGTTATGTGTTTAGGTTGCCACTCAAACTAACCTACACCCATGTTTCCTTTAGAATATTTACCAATACAGACCTGGGAAACATGAGCGACATCTTTCTCACATCTTTTCATGAGAAGAGTATACAAATTATTACAAAATAAGTAAAAAAGAATTTTACACTTCAAGATGATTGATTACATATTATGATGAACAGCAGAGAAAGTGTGGAGAGATTTTTCCAAAGTTTATACTCTTATGTCTTCAACTCTCTCATCTGCATTCATGTATGGCATCTCCATTTATACAAGTCATTCTTAATGATCGTTGCCTTTGATCAAATCTCCAAGATCTCTAAGTGACATATGTAGATCATCAATTGTGTCTTGGAACGTTACTCTAGATGGGTAGGCTAACAGACTTGTCACATCGATTGTAGAAGCCATCGTATTTTAGAGGTTTATGATGTTCTCATTTTCATTTTGCTTTCTGACCATGGTTTCTGAACTCTTCCTTTTAGAAGCTAGGATCATGAATCAATTAGGCAGAAGAGATGATGTACTAGTTATAACACCGGGTCTGATTTGAGATTTGAATTTTGAAATTCAAATTTTCCCTCCATTTCCCTTAGCATTATGTGCTTCATAGTTAAGTAAGCTTTCTGACGACGTAATCAATCTCTTTGATATTTCTTCGATCTTCTAGTCTTCAATCTTGGCTATTTAATGGTGATTTGAGACTATGTTTTATAATTTTTCCAAGCTTACATGAGTTTAAGGAATGCATAGAACTAAGTTTTAAGAATTTAGGACCTCTTGAGATAAAGATAAATTGGTCACTGCCCTCTTAAATACTCTTATGATTTTAGATGTTAAAAATGTTTATAAATGAGTTTCGAAAGTTTAAAAAGAGTTCCAAGAGAAACTAGTATTTAATGAGCTTTAGAAATTATGTTTTATGCCTTTTATGGAGAAGTATATTTTTGGTTCTTCCTTGCTCTTTACTGCCACTATATGTGCTGTTTTGATGATGATAATGTGCCTATGTTTGAGTAAAAATAATGTTAAGACTCTTATGTGAAAGATAGGATAGGTTAGGAACTAGAAAAGAATTAATTTGAGAGTTCTAGATCCTTTAATTATGTAATTTTCTGGATTCTGTCCAGCAAGGATTAGATTTAATGATCATGGTTTTAAATTAGTTTAAATGTGTAGGAATGACTCATAATTGGTTTAGGACTTAATCTTGAAGCCTTAGGAGCAAACTAAACTTAGAAAGGGTCATTGTTGTGACTTCTAGGTACCCGTAAAGTTAGGATATCAAATTCTGCATCCTTGAGGTTTAGGGATGTTCTTGACCATAGTGTGAGGTGAGAAATACTTAGTTATAACCTCATAGGTTCCCAAGAGACTAGGTTTTGATGATCAATAACTTAGAATGTGAGTTAAAGACTTCAAGGGTCTAAACTGTAATTTCTAGAACCCCGTAATCGCACAAATACAAAGCTGTCCAAATCTGCATAGTGTTATTTGGATAGGTTCTCGAGCATAAAAATTAGTAAAACTTATTAGTTGTGAACCTATAGGTGTGTGAGAGCTTAAGAATAATACTAGAACAATTAGTTTACAAGTTTAAGACTCAAAAGAACCAAAGCATAACATACTATAGGGTTATAACATAATAAGCTTGGGAGTTTGTATGTATGATTGTCAAATGTGTGATTATGTGACGATGTATATGCTATAGTTTTATGTATATACTATGAAGAAAGTTTCATGTGATGATGTATATGCCATGAAACAGATGTATGTAACGAATAATGATGTATCTATGAATTAACACTTTATGAGAATTTAAATGTGACACAACACTGAGACGCCTTCTTGGGTGACACCGGTTTAGCCGAGCACCCCCAAGAAAACAAATCCGTGAGGGTATTGACATAGAGCTTGCCAAAGCGGACAAAACTACGATGCACTAGTTGATAGTAGAGCGTTTCAAAGAGGAAATGACCCTAAGATAGGTGATCCTTAATTGCCCCCTAGCCCGCACTATTAAGTCGGGATTATGTATATGTTACGCTTATCATAGGATAAGTAAGAACTAGTGACGATTAATTAAGGTATGAGCTCATAACCTAGAGATGTTTTAGGGCGACCCCATGAGATGAAAGTTAAAGTTAACAATGTCACATATACTATACTTATGCCAAATATTATAATGTTTCTTAGCTATTCTATTGTTTGGTTTACCTTTATGATGCATTCATATCATTAGTATAATTTCTGCTTAAGTTATAAGACGCAGTATAAAATATGATGGACCTTGGAAAAATAACACTTTAGAAAACTAACTTAAAAGGAATTTATATGCATGCACACCTTTTTAGAAATAAACCCAAGGTTCCTGACGATATGATGATGTCACCTAGGTAGGGATAACCCTACTGAGAATTCTTTTAGAAAGATTCTCATTCCCTCTCTCTTTTCTTCCGTCATATCTTCAGATTGCGACATTCGTACTTTTCATTGACACCCCGGTATGGGAGCTGCACCATGACCCGGCACTCGGGTCATACCATTTTGAGGGTCGCTGCACTGTCAGAGTATTCATGTTCATGGGACGACCCTTCGCGCACCCCGTCCCGAGCTACCGCTTCACTCCGACTGCTCCTTACCGTCATAACGGGATTTTTGAGCGAGCTAGACCACGTGATGAGCAGATTCTCCGCATGGAGCCCGAGACATCAGTGGTACGCGACTACCCAGAGTATGTGCCTCGTACCCAGTACTCGGAGACGGATCCATCCGAGGACCCGCCTTCACACATGTACAGTTGGAGCTCCAGTCCCGTTCCCCTACCGATGAGAGCAAGGAGTGAGGAGACGGTGGTCCAGCCGAGGGTGGCACGTCGGCCATCTATATGCCCTCGCCGCAGTGGACACGCCCCGATGATGCGCTCGACCACTCCCGCCGAGATTCATCAGTGGATCAACTCAACCCCACAGTACTCGGACCAGTAGGAGTAGACATAGGAGGGGTAGTAGTTAGTGCACACATGCCACATAGTTGAGGACAAACCTTCTTTTGTATATGAGGTTGTCTACTCTAGGTGCACATGGGTATGGGTGTTGTTTCTCTTGTATTTACTTTTTATGATTTCCTTGTATTGCATTTCAGTTGTATTCTGCTTCCTGATGTATTGAATAGTCCTGCCCTTTTGGGTAGGCACAGTATATATATATATATATATATATATCTATGTTTCAGTTGATGTCTCCGTGATATGATGTGTTTCTTTATGCTTTGCTTATATGTTTCGCTATGCTTCCCCTTAAAGATTCGTGCGTGGCTCTCACTTTGATTTTAATTCCAAAAAGAAAAATTTTACCCATATTTCCGCTAAGTATTTTCTAAGTAAAAGATGAGACCAAGAGGTAATATTCTAAAGATTAACCTAAGTACATACTAGTAGTCTTGGGTTAAGATTTAGGGTGTTACAGTGGTGGTTGTGTATATTGGCATTTTGAATTATCGACAAAAAAATGATGAGGTTCATTAATAGTAGTTTTTTTCTTTTGTTATTATTTTCTCTTTGCTTTGTGATGTGAGAAGGTTCCTTATATCCAACATACTTCGAGGCTTTAATCTGTTTAAATTTGAATACTTGATTTGTTTACATTTTTATTTATCATTTTTAGGTTATCTGGCATTGTAGGGGTAATATATTATTACCTATAATAATTTATTTATATGTATTATTATAATTAGCTTATTTTCCATAAATTAAAAGAGTATTGTATTTTTTTTTTTTTGGTTACTCCCTTTGCCAATTTAGTATAAACTTAATTGATATAACTTTTTTAAAATTTATTCACTTTGATTTTATCCTCAACATATTGAACGATGTTACAGCTAAAGATAAGATGTTAACATGTAGCTATATATACTATGTTAACATGTAAAGTCTATATATTTTGTTCATTGTTTCTAATTCATTTATTATTTCTGATATACATGTAATTTATTTTGTAGTTTTTCAAAACACAACAATTCATCAATAATGAGATGTATAAATAGTTAACTAGAATCCTTAAAAGGTGAAATGTTTTAGATATGTAAAGAGTAATTGAAATGACATTTGAAGAAAACATGTTACATAACTTCAGAAAATATATTATTTTGAGTGTGTGAAATTAATACTCATTTCTTGTTTTTTTGGTGCTGAATACTCATTTCTTTTACTCTTTTTTGTTTGATATTTGGACATGTTATGTTATATTTACATATTTATTTTTATTTTGACTAGCGACTCAACAGGTTATTGTTTTGGTACCATAAGGTTATCAGTATCCTTTTGAATCCAACTGTTGTGATTTAATCATGCGTATTTAAAATGACTACTTGTCTTTTATAATAATTCCTAAAAAATAAATCACCGAATTGACAGTTATTTCCATATATTCTCTCTTAATTTTCACGAGTACCAATAGAAAAGGCGACTTGATAGGCACGGCAGTGCCTGTCGTGCCTGTCGAGTTGCTAGTATATATAAAGCAACCTCTACGTGCTTCTGCTACATCCCTCTAATCCAACTCGTAGTGTGTACCCCATGCCCATGCCTTAGTAGAAGTCCCGAACCACGTCATTATCTTCGTCTGGAGACGATACAGAAGAAAAGAGAGGGATGAGAAACTCATTCAAGGTTCTCAATAGGGATTTCTGAATCTAACACACGTGTCATCATCATCGTCCCCAGCCACTTCGGTTTTAATTACAAAAAAGATGTTCATGCATAGGGTTTGGTTTTAAACTTCTCAAATCTATTTATCCGAAGTGGGTATCTTTTAGTATAAGTCTTAATGACATGAATGCAACAGATATTGGATGAATGCATGACAATACCATATGCACATTAACATGAAAATCATAGTATTTGAGCACAACGTAAAGAATCATAAATCATATACATGGCATAAAAGGCACAGTATTTTCATATAACTTCTTTCTCACATTCAAACTCTTAAGTTCTCTTTTTGAAGGAATATCAACATATAAGTGGCATAAAGTGGCATATGACTTCTCATGTAAAACTTTTTCTCTTTTCTTAACTGTGTGACATTAAAACATCATACTTGAACTCTTAAGTTCTTTTTCTTAAATACCACCCTCTTAACATAGCCACCAAAAACCAACCAACATACCAGCCTCGGCGATTTTATCATGGTCACTAAAACTCCGTCTCTCCTATCGCCTAGGAATAAGCTCAATCCTAACTAGTCGTCACTAGATTTCATATGGGGTAATAGAGGGGTAACTTGTCATCTCTAAGGATCACCAAATACACCGACTCCCGGAGTGCAGGTTAGGGTTATTTCCTCCTTTGAAATGCTTTACTGGCATCTAGTGCACAGTGAATTGGCTGCTCTGGCAAGTTCAATGTCAATACCCTCACAGATTTGCCTCTTCCCTACCGGAGCGGGAGATATGCATCTCAGTGCTATGTCACATTTAAAATCTCATTTTTGTTTCCTGGGGTGCTCGGCTAAACCGGTGTCACCCAAGACGCATCTCATATATTTTAAAAACTTTTCTAAGTCCTCAAATTTGATGGAAATTCGGCAACATAATGGCTGTTATACCGAATTTCCTTAAATTTGCTTTATGCCACATAAACTTATAAAGCATGTACTTTCTCATTAATTTCATATAAGTAAATCACAATAGTCATGTAAGCATATTCATCATAGCACATGCATCAACATACTATAACTTAGATCAATAACATTTCTACTTCATTAATCTATCGCGTCTTATACCTTAAATCCTTTTGGGTCTTTAAGTTTAAAATCTGACTAATCTAATATTCGTTCCTAACCTTTTATGCACCTAGGGAATCATTACCAATAATTCTTACTAATCATTATGATTATGATAAATTCTAATCAGCATAAGGCAGAATATATATATACATATATATATATATAATCAGCATAAGGCAGAATATATATATATATATATATATATCACAATTACAAGTGTCTATAAGTCATAACTTTGACCCTTTCTAAGTTCCGTCTTTACCTAAGGTGCTATAATCAATTCCTAAACCAATTATGAGGGATTCCTACATATATATATATACTAATTATAAACCACTTTTACTATATTTAAACATGCTGGAACAGAATCTCAAATTCTTAGTTTCTAAGAGTTCTAAAAATCTCATTTCTAGTCCTTTCTAGTTACTTGTTGTTCCTAACACTCACAAAATAATTTTTCCTTCACACCAACATAATTTTTACACATTCTAACTTAGAAAAACAGTATCATACAGTGGCCATGATTCCAGGGCAGTGGCTGAAACATGTACTTCATAAAATCACATTTCAAGTGCATATAAGTTCCTAGTTTTCTCTTGGAATCAATTTAAGACCTCAAACTCTTTTAGAAACTAATTTATTTCACAGAAATCATGAAAATATAAGTAAGGGTAGTAGCTATTTTAATTTTTTCGTAGTTGGGATTTAAAACATAAAAACGTCTTTAAAACATTCTTTAAGTTCACCTATGCTTAAGAAAATTCTTAGAAACATAATATGTGGGCCCTTGTGACTAGATTAGACCTATGCCAAGCTCATCCTCATCACATGGTCGAAAATAGCTTTCATGAAAAGCTTTCATTTTCCAAACTTTACTTGAGATAAAATGGGCAAGTCTTTGAGCTCTAGGTTCTTTAGATGATGACATAAACTTAAACATGCCATGCAATTTGTTTATTCTTCATTATAAAGTGATAGCATAATAAATATAAGATGCAACTTATTATTATATTTAAAGTTAAAGTGATGACTTGAAATATAAATATGAGAATGCAAGCTTATTCTTTATTCTTGGAAGTTTAGTGTTGACATAAAAAAAATATGAGTGCAAGTTCATTTTAATTTAACTAGAGCTCATACAAGACTTTTAGAAGAACAAAAATAATCTCAACCCAACACTTATCTAGCAAGACAAAGTGAGCTTTAGAGTTCTTTGTACCAAGGTTTCAAAGAAACCTCATGGTTAGAACATCATCTTCAAGCTCAAGGAAAATGAACCAAGAAATCAAATAAATAACAACATTTCTTGAAGAAAAATATATCTGGAGTAAACTACACCATGTTCTTTATTTTATGCCCAAAATCTCCTATCAAGAGTAAACTCTAGAACGTGTTGATTAACTTTAAGATTGACAAGGGTAAACTTTGGGCTTTTTGAAATCAAGCGACATATTTTATTAAGTAAACATCATGTGAGCTACCTAGCATTTTTATCAAACTTGTAAAAAGAAAGGGGGATAAGAACCGAAACTAGAAAGGAAAAAGGAAAGGAAAACCAAAACCTTAAGGAAAGGAAAAAAGAAAGGAAAAACCAAAATGCTTCAAGATTAAGAACAAGTCTCAAATGAAAATCTCAAGACCATTATCTGAAACCTTATCATCAAACTCAAGATTTTCTTTTCAAAAATCAAGTCTCATAACCAAAAATAAGAAGAAAGAAAAAGAGTTTTGAACCAAGAGAAACTAGCACTTTATCATATCAAAACATCATTATAAAAGAAAATCTTTTGAAAACAAAACCCCTACCAAGTGTGAAGATAAAACTTGGTTCTTTGAAGTGAGGATGAGAAGAAAATCTTCTTCCAAAGTGGAGAGGAGGTTTAGGACAAGAGAAGGAAAAAGGAAAGGAAATGTGTTTTGTGTGAGCTTGAGTTTGAGAAAGGATGCTTTAGTGTTTGGATGGTGGTCTATGGTGGTTGTGTGGTGGTTTTAGGTTGCAATATGGTGGCTCTAGGAGGAGGATGAAGAAGATGAAGATGAAGATGAAGAGAATTCTTAGAACTTGAGAGAAAATGAAAGAACTTGCAAGAATGCTTTTAAGCTTACACTGAGCAAATTATCTAAAGGTTCTTACAAGTTCATTTGCATGTGTATTTATAGAGAAATGAAACACAATGAGGCCTTCTCACGGAACATGAGGTGAGAGAATTGTTGTTTGAAGGCATGGTAAAGTATGGTTGAAAGCATGGCTAGGTATGGTCTTAGGCATGGCTTCAAGCATGGTGTGGTATGGTCATAGGTATGGTTCAAAGTATGGCCTTTGTGTGCAAATCAATTCAACATGTGAAGAATATGGGGGAGGGGTTTATTTCATCTAATTGTGGTTAAGTGATGTGTTTAGGTGTTTCTTTGATTAAGCTTTTGGTTAGGAGTTTGTAAGTAAGTGTTTAGGTAAATTAATGGGTAACTAGGAATATTGAAACATGATTAGGAGTAGTCTTGCTTCATTAGCAAAATAAAAACTCATTTTATGATGTAAATAATTGTAGACACAATTCCTTAATTTAACGAATTGGAGAGAGAAAACACTATTTAATATTCCATGATATAGAATCTTGACTTTTAAAAAGAGATTTAAGTTTAATCTAAGAAATTTTAGATTCTAATTAACCTTAACAAATTATTTTGACTCTAGATCAATCTTCAAAATTAATTAATCTTTGATTAGAGCCTAATATTGCTTAGGTTTGCTTAATTACATCATTAGGCTCAAAAACACTATTCTAGGGGCGAAACAGTAATTTTACACAAACACTGCCTGGGACCACTCGGATCAAAGCAAATATAATCAAGCACATATAATTAACGTTCTAAACTCTTGGGAGAGATTGCGGGCTCAAACGACACTAATACCCGCGTAAAATGCTATAGTCAATCACAACATATATAATCCCTTTCAAACATTGAGGTAACCCTTCGAGGACTGTTGGATCAGCCATCCTCAAGTTTTCTGAGTAAAAATGACCTCAGGGGCATTTTGGTCATTTATACTCAATAAAGGAAAAATCGGGCTGTAACACCCTAAATCTTAACCTAATACTACTAGTATGTAATTAGGTTAATCTTTAGAATATTACCTCTTGGTCTCATTCTTTACTTGAAAATACTTAGAGGAAATATGGGTAAAATTTTTCTTTTTGGAATTAAAACCAAAGTGAGAGCCACACATGATTCTTTGAACGGGAATTCATACAAGTCATATGAGCAAATCATAATAAAACGCATAAATAACAAATCATAATAAAACACATAAATAACATGGACACATCAATTGATTATATATAGATAGTGTGCCTACCAAAAGGTAGGACTATTCGGTACAAAGGAAAACGAATACAACTGAAATGCAAATACAAGGAAATCATAAAAGCGAGTACAAGGAAAACCATGAAAGCAACACCCATACCCGTGTGCACCTAGAGTAGACAACCTCATATACAAAAGAAGGTTTGTCCTCAACTATGTGGCGTATGTGCACTAGCTATTACCCATCCTATGCACCTACTCCTGCTGGTCCGAGTACTGAGGGGTGGAATCGATCTACTGGCGAATCTCGGTGGGAGTGGTCGTGCGGATCATCGGAGCGTGTGCACCGCGGCGAGGGCACATGGATGGCCTACGAGCCAACCTCGGCTGAACTACTGTCTCCTCACTCCCGGCTCTCATTGGTGGGGGAACGAGGCTAGAGCTCCAACTATACATGTGCGAGGGTGGGTCTTCTGATGGATCCATCTCCGAATACTGAGTCCGGGGCACGTACTCCGGGTAGTCACGTACGCCTGACGCCTTGGGCTGCATACGGACGATCTGCTCGTCACATGGTCTGGCTCGCTCAAAAATCAAGTTATGATGGTATGGAGCAGTCGAGGTGAAGCAGTAGCTCCGTGCTGGGTGCGCGAAGGGTCGTCCCATAAACATAAATACTCTAACTGTGCAGCGACCCTCAAAATGGTATGACCCGAGTGCTGGGTCATGGTGCAGCTCCCACATCGGGGTGTCGATGAAGAGTACGAAAGTCGCCATCTGAAGATGTGACGGAAGAAAAAAGAGAGGGAATGAGAATCTTCTAAAAGAATTCTCAGTAGGGTAATCCCTACCTAAGTGACATCATCACATCCTCAGGAACCTTGGGTTTTATTACTGAAAAGGTGTGCATGCATATAAACTCCTTTTAAGTTAGTTTTCTAAAGTATTAATTATCCAAGGTCCGTCATATTTTATAATGCGTCTTATGACTAAGCATGGAATATGCTAATGACATGAATGCATCATAAAGGTAAGCCAATCAATGGAATAACTAAGAAACATTATAACATTGGCATAAGGTGACAGGTATAACTTTTTTCATAGTATATGTGACATTTTAAAATTTAACTTTTATCTCATGGGGCCACCCTAAAACATCTCTAGGTTATGAGCTCATACCTTAACTAGTCGTCACTAGCTCTTACTTATCCTATGATAAGCATAACATAATCCCGACTTAAAGTACGGGCTAGGGGGCAAATTAAGGATCACCTCTTAGGGTCATTTCCTCTTTGAAACGCTCTACTAGCAACTAGTGCATCGTAGTATTGTCCGCTTTGGCAAGCTCTACGTCAATACCCTCACGGATTTGTTTTCTTGGGGGTGCTCGGCTAAACCGGTGTCACCCAAGAAGGCGTCTCAGTGTTGTGTCATATTTAAGTTCTCATGATTTTCAAAAAGACCATTTTCTAAGTTCCTCAAATTTGATGGAAATTCGGCAGAATGACGGCTGTAGACCGAATTTCCTCAAATTTGCTTATACAATGAAAACATATAGGACATACACAAACATTTCTTATGGGGTATAGCATATCATCATGTAAAACTTCTTTATAGCACATATCAACTTATCATAGACAAAACTCATGCATCATATATCATAAATTAAGCATCATAAAAACTCAAGACGTTTTAATGTCTTATGCATTGACCCTTAAGGTCCTTAACTCACGTTCTAAGTTATTAATCATCAACCTAATCTCTTGGGTACCTATGCGGTTATAACTAAGTATTTCTCACCTCACACTATGACCAAGAACATCTCTAAACCTCAAGGATGCAGAATTTATAATCCTAACTTTACGGGTGCCTAGGAGTCACAACAGTGACCCTTTCTAAGTCCGGTTTGTTCCTAAGGCTTCAAGATCAAGTCCTAAACCTTTTATGAGTCATTCCTACACATTTAAACTAATTTAAATCCATGATTATCAAATCTAAACCTTGCTGGATAGAATCCAGAAAATTCAATAATTAAGGGATCTAGAACTCTCAAATTAATTCTTTTCTAGTTTCTAACTTATCTTATCTTTCACATATGAGTCTTAATATTATTTTTACTCAAACATAAGCATATTATCATCATTAAAACAACACATACAGTGGCAAACAAGTAGCAAGGCAGAACCGAAACAAACACTCCTCATAAAGGCATAAAACACATTTTCTAAAGTACATAAAATACTAGTTTCTCTTGTAACCTTTTTAAAACTTTCAAAACTCATTTATAAACAATTTTAACATCTAAAATCATAAGAATATTTAAGGGGGTAGTGACCAATTCATCTTTGTCTCAAGAGGTCCTAAATTCTTAAAACTTAGTTCTATGTATTCCTTAAACTCACAAAAGCTTGGAAAAATTATAAAACATAGTCTTCAATACTTAGATACATCAAGACCCCTTAGGGCCGAAATATGAACCAAAGGAAATAAATATTTTTAGACCTTTGTTTAAGACAACAATGGGCAAGTCTTTGAGCTCTAGGTTCATTTAGGTGATGACATAAAAATAAACATGCTCATGCACTTATTTTAGGTTCCATTAGAAAGTAAAGTGATAGCACAAAGTAAATATGAATGCAACTCATTATTATCTTGGTATTAAGTGAGAACTTGAAATATAAACATGATAATGCATAGCTTGAAATATAAACATGATAATGCAAGGTTCACTTATTATCTTGATACTTAGTGATAGCAAGGAAAGTAGACATGATGTGCATAGCATAAAAGTAAACATGATGCAAGGTTCATTTTATGGTTAGCTAGAGCTCATTCAAGACTTTAACAAAGTAACAACCCAACATATATCTCATTACAAAGAGAGCTCTAGAGTTCTTGAACCAAGTTCTCATAGGAACTATGAGGTTCTTGAACATCATCATCAAGCTCAAAGAAAACAAACTTTCTAAACAAAACCAAACAAAATCTCAAGGATCCAAAATACCAAAACTGAAAACCTTAGAAAAGGACAAGAAAGTGAAACTAAGCTAAGTTCTTTATTAAATACCCAAAACCCTTATCTAGAGAAAAATCTCTAGAACGTGCCGGCCAACTTTAAGGTTGACAAGGTTAGGCTTGGGCTTTTAGAAATCCTTAGATTAATTTTCTTAAATTGAAAAACCATGTGAGCTAAGTATAGTATAGATGAAGTTAAAGAAAAAGAAAAACTCAAGCTCTAGAGGTTCCTTTGAGATGAACACATAGTCATTCTCTAGGAGTCCTCATCATTGAGCTATCATGTGCTCCTCAAGGCCTTCATGGCCGAAATCACAAGGAAAGAAAAACAAGAAAGTTTCAAAAGAAAATCCAAGAGAAAGCTAAAAAGAACTCATTTTCAAGAAAACAAAGTTTAGCAGACACCCCTACCTAGAGTGAAGACACAAAGCTTGAACTTTTGAAAATAAAAACAAGATGATAAGCTCTTCCTTGGTGCTTGATGGTTTCAGCCAAGAGGAAGCAAGAAGGTTGGAGTTGTGTTTCAAGTGAGGTTGTGTTTGAGGTGTGATGTTTGAGAGGTTTGATGATGGTTCAAGGCTATGGGGTGGTGTTTCAAGGTTGAGAGATGATGATGATGTGAAGAGAGGATGAAGATGAAGATGAAAAGAAAGGAAAAACTCTCTTGAAACTTGAGAGAAAAAGAAAGAACTAGCAAGACAACTCTAGAATTCTAAACTTAGCAAATGCTTCAAAGTGCAACTAAGCTATCACAAGCATCCTATTTATAGAAAAACAAAACAATGAGGCTCACCAAGGGGGAGGAGTGGCCGTAGCATTAGAGAGGAAAATATCTCTTTGATTGTGCCATAGAAGCATGGTTTGAAGTATGGAAACTATGCTACAAAGTATGGCTTGATGTGAGTTAATTTCCTATCAATTTTTTATGAAATTAGGCTTCTAGAAACAATGCATGGCTGGAACTTTTCCAGCCACAAATAAATGGAGAAAATGGGCTATTTTAATTAGTTATTTACTTGGAAAATCAAGCTTGATTGAAAGTTATGACAAGGTATAGTGTATGTGACTTGAGGTATGGCCTTGGAGTGTTGAAAAATTGAACATGTGATGCATATGGGGAGGGAGGGTACACGGCCAGACCAGGGGCAGCATGGGGGAGGTGAGTTTTGATCATTTAATTGGGTGTTAATGGTAGGTTTAAATGTGTATTAGCTTAGGTACAAGGTTAGGAATAATTAAGCTTAAGTTTAGGTGACTAAGAATGTGATTTGAGGATTTTATGGCAAGATTAGGAGTGCTCATACATCATTAAAGAATTTTAAACTCATTTATGAATAAACAATGTGTAACACAATTCCATGATTTAAGGAATTTGAAAGAGAAAATACTATTCAAGATTCCATGACTAGGAGTCTTGAAATTAAAATATAATTTGAAGTTGTAATTAAGCACTTTTAGGTTCTAATCAACTTTAATAAATTATTTTGACTCAAGATTAATTATGGAAATTAATTAACCTTCGATTAGAGCCTAATATTGCTTAGGTTTGCTTAATCATGTGATTAAGCGTAAAAACACGAAACTAGGGGCAAAACCGTAATTTTACACTAATTTCGCCCGGGACCTCCAGGACCAAAACTAAAGTCGTAGTCTACATAAAAACGCCTTTTAAAATCATCTGGAGAAGTTTCGGGTTCATCCGGCACTTGCAAACGGGTAAAACACCGTAGGGGCGTTTTGGTCATTTTGACCCGAAAACTCGAAAAACGAGATTTTCGATCCCGGGAAGGTACACGAATCATTTAATCCCCTTCCAACATTGAGTTTGCCCTTTGAGAACTGTCAAACCGGCTTTCCTCGAATTCCAGGCTGAAATTGACCTCAGGGGCATTTTGGTCATTTCCACTCTTAACAGAAAAATCGGGGCGTTACACGGGCCGTTACAAGTAATGCTTCTGATATAAGAACTTGATTTCAAATCCATACTCATCATATCTTTATCCAAACAAGTTTTTGAAATACAATGCAATTTTTGTGCATAAAATGCAGCATGTAGACTTTCTATACACATGAAGTTTCTGAAGCTCAATAGAATCTAATTATTGTTTTATTAGAGCCCGTGAAAGAGGTTTCTAAAGCTTAAGGGAAACTGATCACGGTTGTACCTACATACATACATATATATAGAGCATAGTATAACAAAAGCAACCAGATTATATGAACATGCCATGTATCACAAGAACATAGTATCAGAGCAAAAACATAGAATCAAAGTAAATACTAAAAACAAATGTATCATAGCAAACAAATGTATCAGATAAAAAATTTAAATAAAAACTAAATTGTTCAAATAACAAAAAAAATGCCAATATAGAAAAAGAAAATATGAGTTCTTCCCCTCAGCATGATGCTCCTTCTGAGTTCCTCAGCACAAGATTTTCTAAACTCTTTTCTTCACCCCCTTTTGTCATCAACCACAAGGAGATGTGCTAGAAAACAGGAAAGACTATCATTAGCCTTGACACCTGAGTTCTTGAAGAATCTCCAACAGTAAGGTCTCAATTTTACTAAACTGAGTGTTCTGAAGAATATGAAATAGTCATTCTTCATGTCTTCACAGTTGAGCATTGTGCTCTATGTTGGAGGCTTCAACTTGATCCAATCTAAAGGCCATATCCCTCTGATTTTTCAAAATAAGCTGGATTTGAGAGGAACTTATTAAAAGCTCGATTGAGGGTTGGTGTGGCAGGTGGATGGTTGTACTTGTGGATGGAGTAGCCTTGACAGTAGGCTCATGTATGTCTAGGGGTATGGTTTCCCCAACATTAGTGATTTAGCCTCAGCATGTGGAGTAGTAGGTGGTAGAGAGAATGGAACATGAGCTGTGGTAGCAAAAAAAGGAAATACAGGAGTAGAAGTAGGAGTATAAACAAGCATATGAGTCGAGGTAGAAGTAATAGCTTCTTCAGCTCAAGGAGCACTTATCACTGAGGTCCTATCCTCTTCCTCTTCTACTGGAGTTGTACAAATAGAAGGGGGACATTGAGGCACAATCAAGATAATAGCTATTTTTGGTTTATTAGCTTCTTCAATTAGTTCTTCTATAATTGGCTCCATAGAGGGTTCTTCAATAATTAGCTCCAAGGTTTGAAAAAGCTCATTTACAAAGAAATTGAGTTCATCCAGACCTTCTTCCTCAGGCTACGATTCTAACTCCATGGACTTCGTCATAGATTCCAACATCTGATTAATGGTCATGAAGTCATCACTATCACCTTTGGAAGCCATCTCAACCTCAATTGTTGCTATCTTCCCTGGAACAGTGGCTGATTCAGTGGTGGAGCATGTCTTTAAAGCCATTTGTCTTTAAGGAGGTGCAGCAGAGACTCGAAAGGAGGTAAGCTCAAACTGCTAAATTATAAGCCTTGTAGGTTGTTCTTCAATTACCACAAAATGTTCAGGAATAGCAAGTCTTCTTTTTCTTTTGCTAGAGGCTTGAATCCTTTTAACCTTTTCTAATTTTCTAGCTTCGTCTAGTCTCCTTTTCTCTTAAAGGATTCTTTTCTCTTTAAGAATACGTTCTGCTTCCTCTTCATCCTCAGAAGATTCAGTGTCCCTTGCAACCATCCCTGCTTGTTTAGTATCAGACATATTCTTTAAAATAAGTACTGGTATGGGCATTATCTTAGGCAGATTTCTATATTTATACTCAAAGTCTTTTATGTGAATAGGGAGTTTGTCAGGTCTACCCTTGGGAAGCTCACTTTCTAAGGTCTCAGCCTCGGTTTCGGATGGTCCAGGAGGCTTTGTGTAACACCTTCCTAATTACCATGTATTACTTGAGTATTAACATTGTAATTAGAAGAGTATCACTTCCTTTCTATAATACATATTAATCGAGTGAAATTATAAAAAAAAAGGTAAATCAAACTCATAAGTTGCAAAGAAAACTCCTATATACATATATATATATATACATATGTTTGCATTTCACATACTACTTTTCTTAGTACACACCACACTCGAAGTTAAGTCGTTTCCTGATTATACTACCTAGGGACTCCTATCAAAAGACATATTAAGCATCTAAAACCTAGTCTGCTCAAATAACAAAGCCTAGCAAAATCATATATCCATAGAAATGGGCTAAAAAAACATTTAACAGTAATCAATCTGCTGACTGGTAAGATCCTAACACTATGCTACACTATATACAAGTCAAAAATCCCTGTAGATCTTATGTCATCCTAGATGAAACCATTTGCCATCGTATCGATGGCTTCAACTTCACCAAGGGTGTTAGGACCCTCTGGTAGGTCTGAGTCGGAGGATCAGGATGAAGAGGGAGCATTTGCTGGAGGGGGTATTGGTGGTGCTAGTGGGATATCAAATATAATTTGGTGTGCTATATGGAGAAGCATACTATTGTAGGGAAAAGTTAGATCAAAATCATTGGTGAAGACTGACACACTAAAGGAACAGCTTAAGAACACCATCGCACGGATCTGGGAATAAGTTGTTGTGTAAAGATAGTCAAGCACCGGATTGTAATGCCACACCCATTGTGGCGAATCATGGAAGAATACTATTAAGGGCATTAGCTCAATCCGAATGATCCAAAATAAATACAACCATAGGGATGGGAATATTATAAAATTCTTAGTAGGGTACCCCTTCACATATGGACAAAATGTAACCAGTACATTTGTAATGCCCCGATTTTCTGTTAGAGTGAAAATAACCAAAATGCCCCTGAGGTCATTGTCGGCCTAGAATTCGAGGAAAGCCAATCCGGCAGTACTCGAAGGGCAAACTCAATGTTGGAAGGGGATTAGTTGGCTTGTGCACCTTCCCGGGATCAAAAATCTCAATTTTCGAGTTTTCAGGTCAAAAGGACCAAAATACCCCTATGGTGTTTTACCCGTTTGCAAGTGCCGGATGAACCTGAAACTTCTCCAGATGGTTTTAAAAGACGTTTTTATGTATTCTGTGACTTTGGTTTTGGTCCCGGAGGTCCCGGGCAAAATTAGTGCAAAATTATGATTTTGCCCTTAGTTTTGTGTTTTTAAGCTAAATTGTGTGATTAAGCAAACCTAAGCAATATCAGACTCCAATCGAAGATAATTAATTTCCATAATTAATCTCGAGTGAAAATAATTTATTAAAGTTGATTATAACCTAAGAATGCTTAATTACAACTCAAAATCTTAATTTAAATTCAAGATTCCTAGTCATGGAATCTTGAATAGTAAATTCTCTCTCCAATTTCTTAAATCATGGAATTGTGTTTTCAATTGTTTATTCATAAATGAGTTTTAAATTCTCTAATGATGTATGAGCACTCCTAATCTTATCATAAAATCCTTAAACCTCATTCTTAGTTACCTAAACTCATGCTTAATAATTCCTAACCTTGTACCTAACCTAAGCTACACTTAAACCTATCATTAACACACAATTACATGAAACAATTCTCTCCCTCTCTGCTGTAGCATTCTGGCTGAAGCATTCCTCCCCCAATATTCATCACATGTGCAAATTTTTCACACTTCAAAGGCCATACTCTCATCTTACATGAACCATGCTTTGAGTCACAACTTCCATACTTTCACCTATGCTTCCAAGGACAACTTCTAGAAGATTTTTCCCCCATTTTTGGCTGCCAAAACTGTCAGCCTTTCCCTCCCTCTTTGATGAATTATTTCATTTTTAATTTTGAAAGAAATTCACTTCAAATCACCATACTTGAAGCCATGCTTTGCATCATAACTTCCATACCTCAAACCATGCTTGAATGACACATTGTAAGAGATATTTTTCTCTTCCTTTCCCTCCCATTAGCTACGACCAAGGCTCTCCTTGGATAAGCCTTCATTGCTTCATTTTCTATAAATAGGTGCATTAGAAGAACTTGTGACAATTTTGATCATTTGCTAAGTTTCAAGTTTCCTAGCTTTCTCTAAGTTCTTTCTTTTTCTCTCCAAGTGTCAAGAGAGTTCTCTTCTCATCTTCATCTTCATCTTCTTCATCTCTTCATCTCATCATCATCCCATAACCTCTAAACACCACCTCACAACCTTGAACCACCATCAAACCTCTCAAACACTTGACCTCAAACACAACCTCACCCAAAACACATTTTTCTCTTCCTTTCCTTCACAAGGCCGAAGCCACCTTGCCATTCTTGGAGGAGTTCTTCATCTTGTTTTTCATTTCAAGTTTAAGCTTTTCATCTCCACTCTAGTTAGGAGTGTTTTTCTAAACTTGTTTTTCTTGAAAATGAGTTTTTCTCTAGCTTTCTCTTGGATTTCTTTTTGAAACTTTTCTTTGTTTTTCTTCCTCCTAGTTTCTACCATGAGGCCTCATTGGGTACATGATAACTCAACGATGAGAGCTCCTAGATGATGACCATGTGTTCATCTCAAAGGAACCTCTAGAGCTTGAGTTTTTACTTCCTTTAAGTTTCATCTTTATTTTCTAGCTCAAAATGATTTTAACTCAAGACCACCTTCACTTTTTCTTGCTTTTGATTTTGGCTTCTTTGTTTCCTTTCCTTGAGGTTCGGTTTTGGTTTCCTTTTCTTTGAGATTTTGTGTTTCTTTTGAAAGTTTGCTTCTTTTGAGATTGATGATGGTGTTTAAGAACCTCATAGTTCCTTTGAGAAATTGGTTCAAGAACTCTAAAAGCTCTCTTTGTGATGAGATGAGTGTTGGGTTGTTTGATTTTTAAAGTCTTGTGAGAGCTCTAGATAACATTAAAATGAACCTTGCATTCATATTTATGTTTATGCCTTGCACATCATATTTACTTTCCTTGCTATCACTAAGTATCAAGATAATGAATGAACTTGCATTATCATATCTATATTCCAAGCTTTGCATTATCATGTTTATATTTCAAGTCCTCACTTTAACATTAAAGATAATAATGGGTTGCATCTCATGTCTACTTTATGTTCTCACTTTATTTTCTAATGGAACCTAAAATAAGTGCATGAGCATGTTTATTTTTATGTCATCACTTAAGAGAACCTAGAGCTCAAAGACTTGCCCATTATGTCTCAAACAAAGGCCTGAAAATATGTTTTTCCCTAGCTTGTGATTTCGGCCTTAAGAGGTTTCCTTGGTTACAAGTTTTAAAATCCATGTTTCATAACTTTTCTAAGCTTATATGAGTTCAAGAAATATCTAGAACAAAGTTTTATGAATTTAGGACCTCTTAAGTTTGATTTAATTTAGCCACTGCCCTTACCAATATTTTGATGATTTTAAATGATAGAAATGTTTATTCATGAGTTTTGAAAGTTTGAAAAAGATTCCAAGAGAAACTAGTATTTTACGTGCTTTAGAAACCAAGTTTTATGCTTTGTATGGAGATGTATTTTCGGTTCTGCCTTGCCATTTTATGACCACTGTGTATGCTTTTTGGAAGATGATAATATGAGTATGTTTGAGTATAATTAATGTTAAAATTCATATGTGAAAGATTAGAGAAGTTAATAACTAGAAAAGATTTAATTTGAGAGTTCTAGATCCCTTAATGGATGATTTTTCTGGATTCTGTCCAGCATAGTTTAGAAATGATAATCATGGATTTAAATTATTTCAAATGTATAGGAATGAATCATAATTGGTTTAGGACTTGATCTTGATGCCTTAGGAGCAAACCGAACGTAGAAAGGGTCATTGTTGTGACTCCTAGGTACCCGTAAAGTTAGAATTTTAGATTCTGCATACTTGAGATTTAGAGATGTTTATGATCATAGTGTTGAGTGAGGAATACTTAGATATGAGCCTATAGATACGTGAGAGATTAAGTTGTGATGATTTATAACTTAGATTGTGAGTCAAGGACTTTAAGGGTCAATGCATAAGACATTAAGAACTTGTTAATGCTATTATGTTTATATGAAGATGTAATGTGTAACACCCTAATATTCAACCCAATACTCCTAGAACATACTGAGGCTAAATATTAGTCATTACCTCTTGTTTTAGTTCATTTATCATTGAAAGTACTTACTAAAAATATGAGCCAAATTTTTTTCTTTTTAAAACCTCAATAAAGTATGAGCCACGTATAGTATATATATCATCGATATAAAATAATGCTGAAATTTAAACATCAAGAAGGCTCCATAATGAACATAACACATCATATATATTAAACTACCCACCTAGAGGTGAGTTAAGTTGGAATATATAAGAACGAAATACAAATACATAAATGAGAAATACATGGGAAACGAAATGCATAGAACACAAACCTACATGGTGCACCTAAGGTAGACAACCATAACAAAAGAAGGTCATCATAGCTAGTGAGGTGTGTGTGTGCTAAAACTCCAAGAGTGGTTTACGGGAACGAATCCAATCCATGGTCGTAGCTCCTCGTGGATAGATACGCTAGATAGTAGCACATGACCTCCACGTCTGCGGTGCATGGCTGGCCTCCGTGCCAACCATGGCTGCGTGACTGTCTCCTCACTCCCCTTTCTCATAGGAATAGGAGTAGGGGTTGAACTCTTAGAATACACATGTGTAGGCTCGTCCTCGAAGGGGTCCGTCTTGGAAAACCTTGAACGTGGAATGTAGTCGGGGAAATCTCGAACGGCTGATCCGAAAGCAGGCGTGCAAAGCCTCCGCTCAAAAGACGGGCGAGCTCGCTCAAAAGTCATCTTACCTCCATAGGGGGAAGTAGGGGTAAAACGATAACTCTGTACAGGATGCACAAAAGGGCGCCCCACGAACACGAACACACAGCCAGAACAACGTCCTTCAAAGTGGTATGATCCATGATTGGGGTCAAAATGAAACTCCCAAGTCAGCGTATCAACGAAGAGGACGGATGTCGCCATCTGAATCTGAAGACGTGATGGAAAGAAAAGGTAGGGGGATTGAGAATCTTTGCCAAAGAAACTCAGTAGGGTTGTCCTCCTATCTAGGTGTCATCATCTATGTCTCCAGGAACCTCGGGTTGCTTATGAAAAGTGGGCATATAATAGTTCAATTATGAAGTTCTAAAACAGTAATTACCGAGGCCCATTCTTTTTAACATATACTCTTGTACTTACATGGATGCATCATAATTCATTATGATATGCGGGGACATAACTAACTTATAACATAGATCATAAAGCATAAAGCATAAAACATAGAACATAGTACATGGTACATGGATCATAGTGCATAAAGCATAAAACATAGAACTTAGTACATGGTACATGGTTTCTTATCTTGGTTACTCAGGTGACATTAAGACATTTACTTTGAACATGGGGCCACCCTAATTGTTCTCCCTTTTGAGAAACCTCTAGGTTATGAGCTCATACCTCACTAGTCGTCACTAGCACATGGTCTTATCCTTTTTGATAAGTTAAGGTCCCGACATAAAGTACGGGCTAGGGGGCTAGAATCACCTCATCCTCTATCCCTTTTGATGGTTTCAAAGGATCATTTTCTCATAGAATCACCTCATCCTCCATCCCTTTTGATGGATTCAAAGGATCATTTTCACATAGTTTTATGTCACCTTAAGTCTTAGCATGTTATAACAAGATGCCACATAAATCATGCATGTTACATATTTCATATAACTTTAACATAGGCATCTCTAGGGTTCTTAAAACAAAAATAACATGCAATTCCATCATCACATAGCATCATATAAGTCATGAGATAACACATAAATTCATCAATCATAGAGGGCACACAACCATTCCCTTAAAAGTAAAAACCCCTAATCGGGTAACCTAAAACTTCCAAATTATTTTCTTGTGCCTCTAAGTGATTGATTAGCCTCATTACCACAATTTATTAAGTCCTATAACCTAATTAATTATGGCTGGACAGCATAGGCAGTAAACATGTTTTGATGAATTATGGTGTTCCAGAAGTTACATTTTAAGTCCTTTCTCATTACCGACTTTTTCTATGATGCAATAATTAATACCTAAACCAATTATGAGTCATTCTCACTCATCTAAACATGTTATAATATGATTCTACAAACTCTATCAAGGTTGGAACAGAATGCATATTTTCAGTTCCTATGGAGTTCTAGAAATCACATTTTCAAACATATAGAGTAACTAAGCATACCTAAGATGCCTAGAACAATTATCATACCATTGGTAAGGTATTTAAACACATATGGACCACCCAAAACAGAATTTAAGGTGCTGGAAAATAACAAGGCAGAACCAAAATTTATGTCATTACATAATGCCTAGAACTTTCATTTAAAAACACATAAATTGCTAGTTTCTCTTGGAACCTTTTTAAAACTTATAAAACTCATTAGGAAACATTTTATTTCTTTGAAATCTCAATAAAATACATGAGGGCAGTGACCATTTCAAAATAATTTCCAAGGGTATTTAAATCACAAAATCATACTTAAAACATTTGTGATAGTCACCTATGCTTAAGAAAAATCCCAAGACATAGATTATAGGCCCTTGTGACTAAATGAAACTCATTCTAGCTTCATTATCACCACATGGCCGAAATGTACATTCCAAGGAATGTCTACATATTTAACTTTTTCTTAGGATGAAGAGGGCAAGTCTTTGAGCTCTAGGGGTTTTAGGTGATAACATAAACATAAACGTGATATGCACTCCATTTTAGATTTGCTTAGAAAGTAAAGTGAGAGCTCAAAATAAATATGAGATGCAAGTTCACTTCTTTATCTTTGAGTTAAGTGATAACTTGAAATAAGACATGAAATGCAAGTTCATTTCTTTATCTTGGGAGTTTAGTGATAGCATAAAATAAATATGGATGCAAGTTCACTTCTTTATCTTATCTAGAGCTCCTCCAAGACTTTTAAAAGAACAAAGCTTAAACCCAATACTCATCCAACATGAAAAAGTAAGCTTTTCTAAGCTTTAAACATAAAAGAGCTATATAACATAAGCAAGACTTAAAGAAAAACTCAAGCTCTAGAGGTTTCATAAGAGATGAACACATAATCATCTCTAGAGAACACTCATCATCAAGCCATCATGCTCAAGACCATGAGGCCGAAAATAAAAAGGAAATAGGGAAGCAAAACCGAAACTTGAAGAAAAAGGAAAACTAAAATACTTCAAGATCAAAAGCAAGTTTCAAGCTTTAGGGGTTGTTCAAGTGTTAAACACCATTATGACACCATCAACATCAAGTTCTCATTTTTCCAAGTTTCCAAGGGCTCTATGGCCGAAATCTCAAAGGAAAAAGAAAGGTTCCAAAAAGGTCAAGAGAAACATAAAGCTTGTCATTAACTTAACTTACAAAAGACAAACTTTTCTTTGAAAAGATTCAAGCTTTAGAGGTTTTCTTGGGAGATGAACACAAGGTCACCTCTAGAGAACACTCATCATCAAGCTATCATATATAAGGCCTTGAGGCCGAAAATCCAAAAGAAAAGAAAGGAAGAAACTGAAATGAACCATCAACAAAATGTCATCCATTCATCATATTCCAACAAGACTCAACATAAAAATCAAAGAAAGCATTTTTAGAAAAGCTCCCTACCAAGTGTTGGTGTTCTTTGAAGATGGAAAAGGTTTGATCTTGGAGCACCAAGAAGAAGAAATCCTCCTAGAACTTGGGTATGTGTTTCAACCTTGAAGGGGAAAGGAGGAAGGAGATGTGTTGGCTTGTGTTTGAGCTTGGAAATGTGTTTGGATGAGAGCTAGATGGAGATTAAGGGTGCAGGAGGTGGCGGTTTCCTCTTGGAAAAGGAGAAGGAAGAAGAACTTTGAGAGAACTCACACTTTCTCAAGAAAACTCAAACTTGGCAAATGATGTAAAGTGAAGCAAAGCTCACCAAGGCAATGTATTTATAGAGTTGAATCATGAAGAGGAGTGTGGCTTCTTGGAGAAGGAAGAGAGAAAATATCTCTTTGGGTTATCATTCATGGTGTGATAGAAGACATAATAAGCATAGTTCATAGGGTGGCTTTGAGTGAAAGCTTGATTGACTACATAAAATATAATTCTTTTGAATTTTTTGGGGGAAAAAGTGGTGGTTTTAATGCAGCCATGGGGGGAGAATTTTTATTTCAAATAATCATGTATTAGTGGGGTATTAAGGAGTAAGCAAGCTTAGGTCACTAATTAAGGTTTTATGATTAAGTATCTAGGTAAACAAATTAGGTAATTAGGGCCATGATTAACTTATATTCAAGAGAAATCCTTGTTGGATTAATGGAGTCAAATTCCAATGAATAAAAACCTAGGGAATGACATATTTTCTTGAATTGGGGAAAAGTGAAGTGTGATGTGGTGTGACTTGAGGTATGACTTGAAGTGATCTTTGATTGACTAGAAAATAAATCAATTCTTTAAATTTTCAAACATGTGGAGAACGTGGAGTCAAACTCTATTGACTAGAGATTAGGGAGCAACCACCTTTTCTTGGAAATAGGGAATGTGAATAGTGAAATACTATTCCTAGATGCTTTCTTGAAGAAATATGACTAAAAATGGGTTTTAAGTATCCTTAAGCAATTTTAGGTTCTAATACACCTTAAATAATTATTTTAGCTCTAGATTAATTATGAAAATTAATTAACTTTTAATTAGAGCCTAATATTGCTTAGGTTTTTATTTTAAAAACATCATTAAACTTTAATGCACTTAAGCAGGGGCAAAATTGTAATTTTTCTCAAAAACTGCCCGGGACCACTGGGACTTAAACAAACATAAATCATGCCTTAAAAACATTGTTTTAGACCTCTGGGGCAAGTCCGGATCAAAACAAAAACTCAAAACTGCCTTAAATTACTGTAAGGGTATTTTGGTCATTTATGCGCAGAAACCTCAGAAATGAGATTCTTCTGCTCCATTAAACATTCAAATACATAGAATCCCCTTCATACATTGAGTTAGCCCCTCGAGGACTGCCGGATCGGCTATCCTCGAGTTCCGGGCAGAAAATGACCACAGGGGCATTTTGGTCATTTTTTCTCAGACAGAAAAATCGGGGTGTTACATAATGAGATGTTGAGATGTATATGATGTGTGAGTTATGATGAGATAAATTGATTGAGACATGAGTTTATCCTAAGCATGAGGTTTGAATGAGAAACATGTTTGTGTTTTTAGCTTGTGGCATGAATGTTGGTTTGAAGGAAATTCGGTTTAACAGCTGTTATGCTGCCGAATTTCTGTCAAACCTAAAAGGGTTGAAAAATATTTCAAAGTACCATATGAGTTAAAAACCCTGGGTGACACCGGTTCGGCCGAGCACCCCTAGGAGATTTTTATGTGACAAGCACTGAGACGTACTTCTCCTGCTACGATGAAGAGGAGGCAAATCCGTGAGGGTCTGGGCATGAGCATTTCCAAAGTGGACAATTCGTTGTGCACTCGAGGCCAGTAGAGCATTTCAAAGAGGGTATATCCTAAGAGAGGAGTTCCCTAGCCCCCTAGCCCGTACTCTTAAGTAGTCAGGTATGTTATTTTATTATTTGCTTATTCAAATAATAAGCAAGAGCTAGTGACGACTAGCTGAGGTATGAGCTCATAGCCTAGTTATTATTATGGTGGCCTCTACATTGCTAAAGATTCAATGAATGATGTCACACATACTGATGAAAGTTCCATTTGAGAAGATATTGCTCTTATGCCCCATGGATTGCTTCTATATGATTTGATTTGTTGATTTATATGGTCAAGTATTGCCATGCATTCATATTTTGATATGTTGCATTCATGACATTAAGATGCATGCTAAAAGGAATGAACCTTGGATAATTAGTTTTATAGACCCTAATAATGAACTTCAAATGCATGCACACCTTTTACAAATAAACCCAAGGTTCCTGAGGATGTAAACGATGTAACCCTAGGATAGGAGACTCCTACTGAGATTCTTTAGTAAGAATTCTCACTTCTTACTTTTCTTTCTCTTTCTTCCGTCACATCTTTAGAGAGCGATGGCGACGTTCATGGTCTTCATCGACACGCCGACTTGGGAGGTTCACTTTGACCTGGAGTATGGGTCATATCTTTTTGAGGGGCAATGCACAGTATGAGTCTTCATGTTCATCGGACGCCCCTTTGCACACCCTGTACAGAGCTACCGTTTCTCCCCAATGTCGCCCTACGACAATGCGATGATTTTTTAGCATGCCCGGATGCAAGATGAAAGGATTCTGCGGACGTACACTGGTGGTTCAATGCCTCGAAACTTCCAGGACTATGTACCTCGGTCTCCTAGTTCAGAGGATGACCTTTCCGAGGACCCGCCGACACATATGTATAGCAAAAGCTCTGCTCCTACGCCTAAGTTCATGCAAGGCGAGAGTGAGGAGATTGTCACACAGCCAAGACTGGCTAGGCGAGCCGAGAGGTGCCCTTACCGAGGAGCTTACACTCAATCTTCACGTGTGCCTACTCCTGCCACACTGCGTCCGTGGATTGGTTATGTTCCGCCATACCCCGGGTTCCAATAGTCGACATCATAGGGGAAGGTTAGTGCACACATCCTCACATAGATAGGATAAACCTTCTTTTGTCTTGAGGTTATCCACTTTAGGTACACTCGGGTAGTTGTGATTTATCTATGCTTTCTTTGTTTTATGTATTCCTGTTGTATTTCCATTTTCCCTATGTATTACAAGCTTAGCCCGTTCCTATAAGGGCGTGACGACTATGTATTTTAACTATGCTATTAATGAAATGTTTCCTTTGTTGTGATGACCATTGTTCTATTGTTACATGCTTTAGTTTTTGTGTTCCTTATGATTGATATTTATGTCTCTCGTTTAGATAAAGAGCGCAGCTTTCACTTTGATTTATGTTTTCAAAAAACAATTTACCCGTAATTTCTGCTAAGTATTTTAATAAAATGATGAGACTAAGAAGTAATAAGCTAATGATTAACCTATTGTGTTCTAGAAAGTTGGGTTAAGAATTAGGGTGTTATAACATTCATTCATATAGAAATCATCATGCTAAGTCATATGTATAAATATTAATGTACATAATTCAGGTAAAGTCAAATGTAAAATGGTAGTAATCATAAGTTTTTCTCTTGTAATCCATGGATTTCAATTCAGTGCAGTTATTTCTTTTCATTTACATAGGTAAGGCTTAATTTCACATCAAGTAGTATTTATCGTGGATAACTCCATAGAGGACCATAGTCTGCTAGGACATAAGCTCATTCCTATTCATGATCATCGAACTTCATTGTTTTTCCATTTTCAAATCACACATAGTTTTATTCTTAGCCGATATGTCTACCGACTCATAAAATTTCCTGGGAATTTCTTATTTTAGCTTTCCCTCTATAACCCACATAAGCCTTTTCTCTATTTTCCCCATATGTAAAAACATGCACCATTAACTTTCACATATTCTCTTTTGTTGTATAATCGCATCATGTAGTTCTCTTTTTCAAAGGCATGCTTACATCACACGTAGGCATTCAATTACATTGGAGTCTTATTCATGGCTTATAAGCAAATCTTAAAAACAACTAGCATGCATTCATATGCTATATATTTGAATTAAATGCCATTCTATTATTAATTTAAGACATCTCACCATTCCAGCATCTTGGCAGATTTTACTATTCCAGTAACAACATTTAATTTTCATATGAAATTGCCAATTCAAGGGCCACAAAAATTCTCTATGACACATCAATGTGTCTAAAAGTCCCTGTAAAAATTTCATAGGAAGAAGAGTACTCTAACCATATTAAATAAATTATACAAATTTGGTAGTCAAAGACTACTTATTCACAGCTTAGACCAGAACTCTCATAATTTTTAACCTTAGAAAATGATGAAAATCATCTCAAAATAAATATCATGTTACACTGTAAGAAGTTATAAACTCCTTATCAGAATTTCAAAGTCAAAATCAATTATTTTCTATGTTAATAAAATTAGATAATTTTATAGCTCCAGTTTGAATAATCTAGACAGCACAAGTACCATTTTGGTTTCTGATTTTTTTGAGGCTTTATCTCTAAAAACCAGTGCTTAAGAAAATTCATGTATTTATTTTATGATGTTAACTCCAACATATAATTTTTCTAGATTACGATCATGACGATAAACATTTCTAAAAATTCATGAAATTTCACTATCTACAACCAAACTGAAAATCCAGCAGCATAACACAAAATCTCTTTTAACAAAAATGATTTTTATCATCATCCAAACACATCATCATAATTCATACATCAATAAACAAGTATTATCAACCAATTCAATCAAAATTTTAGGACCAAAACTCATCGAAAATGTTCAACATAAATTTTGAAATAAAAGACCAAAGAAAACCCTACTTTGAAATCCTTTGAGCTTTATACTTCAAAGGATGTTCTAAGTAATCTCTTTTCACCTCAAGGCACCCAAACCATCCTTAGGCAATGAGGAAGTGAGGTGTAGAACAATTTCAGTGAAGAAAGATTTTGATTTTGGTAACAATAGGCTAGTGTATATGGGATTTGATACCAAGATGAAGCTCTTGGATATGAAGGAAATGCAACTGCCCTCTCTGCTCTTTGCTAGCCGAAGTAGGGTAACTTCTTGAAGAAGCTTGATTTTATGTTAATCTTGTATTCGATGTCATGAATATTATATATTAAAATTAGATATTTCCTAACCTAATAAAGAAAAATGGATGGCTAGGATTAATCTTGTAATTCAAGATTAAATCTTAGCCATTCCTTTATTATAAAAAGATAAGGTTCTTTATTTTTAAAGATTAAAATAACTTTCGGTGTTAGAAATCACACACCGAAATTCTACTGAATGGGTAAAATAGTATACCCGGGAAATCAAGCATTACCTAAAAATTAACTCTAAGTACAAAACCTCTATCCCTAACCATTTCTAATCTTAATCCCATGTTTTCCCAATTTTGGGCACCTCTGGGTCCCAAATCTAGGGTTTTGACTATCCCGGTAGGCTCGTGCGGCCCACTAGGTTACTATTCACTTTATTTTTAAATAAATCTGTTGAGTTGTTCTCATCATTTCCATGTCTGTTAGAATTTTGAAATTCTCATTAATAAAGTCTCAATTAATTTGTGAATAAAAAAATTAGGGTGTTACATTACCACCCACCTTGATAAAAATTTTGTCCTTAAAATTTCATTCTTGGAAACAATTCCGGATGATCTTTCTTCATGTTTGACTCTAATTCCATGTGTATTCTTCATTTCCAGGTCCACCCCAAGCCACTTTTACAAGTTGCACAGATTTATTTCTAAGTTACTTGACTTCTTTATCAACGATTTGAATAGGAGGGGCTTGAAATGTCAAGTCATCCTTTAACTGTTTGGATTCAGGCTTAATAATATGGTTTGGATCTGGATGATACTGTCTGAGCTGAGATACATGGAAGACATTTTGAAAGTTGGATAAATGCAGGGGTAAGGTGATCTAGTAGGCAATTGACCCAATTTGTTGAAGAATTTGAAAAGGACCAATGAATCTTGGTGACAACTCTTAGGGCTCTACCTACCACAATAATGGGTGTAACATTCAAGAATACATGGTCTCCACCTAGAAATTCTAAAGGTTTCCTTCAAGTGTCAGCATAGCTCTTTTGATGACTGTGTGGTGAGGATTATTCTCCTAATCTTCTGGATCTACTCCGTTGTTTGATTAACAAGATCGGGTCCTAACAATCCCGTTCCTTCGAATTGTACCAAAATAATAGGGATTGGCATTTTTTTTCCATATAGAGCTTCATACGGGGCCATGCCAATACTAGCATGATGGCTCTTATTATAAGCAAATTCAACCAACGAAAGCAACATATCCCAACTTCCTTTCTACTCAATCACGCATGCCCTTAGCATATTTTCCAGGGTTTGTATGGTTCGTTCAGTTTGCTCGTCAGTTTAGGGGTGATAGGTATTACTTAAACAAAGCTTGGTCCCAAAGGCTTTTTGGAAAGCTCTCGAAAATTTCGAAGTAAATCTTGGGTCTCTATTAGAAACTATTAAAGAAAGAACACCATGTAGTCTCACTTTTTCTTGGATGTGTAGAGAAGTTAACTTATCCAAAGGGTAACTAGCTTTAATGGGTAAGAAATGAGCAGATTTGGTTAATCTATCTACTATAACCCATATAGCATCATGACCTAATGATGTCCTTAGCAAACCCATTACGAAGTCCATGGAGATACTTTCCCACTTCCATTCTAGGATTTCTAAGGATTGCAGGGTCCCAGCTGGTTTTTGGTGTTGTAATTTAACTCTTTGGCAAGTTAAACACTTATGGACAAACTTTTCTTTGTCTTTCTTCATTCTTGACCACCAAAATATTTTCTTGAGATCCACATACATTTTACTAGTCCGTGGGTGTATAGTGAATTCGCTCCTATGAGCTTCCTTTAAGATCTTCTTTCTGAGATCCCCACTTGCAGGTACACACACCCTATCCTTGTACCTCCATATACCTTGTTGGTCTTGAGTAAATCCTAGCTGTAATGCCCTGATTTTTCTTGCTTAGCAAAAATGACTAAAATACCCCTAGGTCATTTTTGTATGAGAATCGAGGCCAGCCGATCCTAGCCTCCCCCTCAAAGGGATATCTTAATATTAGGATAAGGTTATATGAGGATTAGATAGCAATCCGTACAAAAATCGCAATACATGATTTTTCTCGTGTATAAATGACTAAAATGCCCCTAAGGTCATTTTTGCTCAAAATTCAAGGACAGCTGACCCCGGCTATCCTCAAGGGGTTAGTTTAATGTTTGAAGGGGATTAAATGTGCTAAAGGTAATGATAGGAGAGAAAATCTCAACTCTGGTCTTTCCCGCACCTGAAATGACCAAAATGCCCCTATGATGAATTAACGCGGAATTAAGTGCTGACTAGATCCAGACATTATCCGGGAGTTTGAAGTGTTAATTCTAAGGAGTGTATGGTGTATGCGTAAGCCTGGGTGTTCCCAGGGGGTTTTCGTACAAAATGAGCTTAGTTAAGTAATTAAAGAAACATAGACAATATTAGGCTCTAATTAAAGATAAATTAACTTTAAGAATTAATCTTGAGTCAAAACAATTAATTGAGGTTAATTAGGGCCTAAGATTACTTAGGAAACGTCAAAAATCCATTCTTATTCAAAGGATTCATAAGACATAAGAAATTAAAAAAGATGAATAGTATTTTCTCTCTCCATTTCCTTAATTTTAGGAGATGTGTTCCCATTTAAAATTCAAATTAATCATGTTTGATTCAAACTAAACAAGTAGTGTCTTGAAATTTCTAAACACATGATTAATAACTCAAACACTTAATCACCAATTCCTAAACCCTTGCCTAATCAAACTTACCTCTAATACACCTCTTAATCTACATAAAATGAAAATAATTTTCCTCCCATGGACAGCCATGAGCCTGCGGCCTCCCCCCCAAAATTACCATCATATTTATTCCTTTTTCAACCTAAAAACTTCATTCTTTACCATGTACTTTTTTGGCAAATACTTGTGTCAAAAAAAGTGCTCATAAATTCTCTCAAGCTCAAAGTTTTCTCTTTTCTTTTCTACCTTCAAGAAAGCTTCTTACACTATCACAAACCACCACACCACCACCACAAATCATCTCCTAAATACATAACCTTTCCGTTCCTAAGCTTAAAAACACAAGAAAATCCTTCCTCTCTTTTCTTGCTCTTTGGCCGAAACTACATACTCCAAAGAGAAGATTTTTCTTCTCTTTTTCCTTACAAGAGACCAAGCTTCCTCATTTTCTTCAAGAAAAACAACTTTGGTAGGGATTTTATTTTGAGATCTTTCTCTTTTTCTTTTCTTATTTTTAGTTTTTACAATAGATGGATGGTTGTGTTCTTGTTCTTTTTCTTCTTCTCCATTTCAGCTCTGATTTGAGAAAAATGGTTGGTATTGTTTTCTTTGTTCTCTTTATTTTTTGTTTTGGAACCTTTTTTTCTTTCATTTTTGGTTTTGATGTTATTGGAATGGTTAGAAACCATGGCTGATGATGATGGATCTTAATGGTGGTTTTGATACTACCATGTTTATGACCTCTAAAGCCTAAGGTTTTTGGTCCTCTAGTTTCGGTTTTCAAAGAACATGAGGAATGGAATATTTGTTGGTTTTTCCTTGGTTATCTTTCTCTTGGATGTTCAAGACCATGGCTTGATGATGAGGAAACTTGATGGAGGTTTTGATACCACTATAAGCTTGATCTCTAAAGCCTAGGATCTTGTTTCATTTTTTATTTTAAAAAAGTATGAGAAATGGAATATTGTTGGTTGGTTTCTTTCTCTTTGTTCATTTCTTTGAGCTAGATGGTGAGTCCAAGAGACAAGGTTTTTGGAACCATGGTGTTAAAAGACTCTAAAGCTCACTATGTTTGAGATGTATTAGGGACAAGAATCGAATCTTGTAAATTTTTGAGCTTTAAGTGAATAAGATGTAAAATGGACTTGCATTCATATTTACTTTTGTGCTATCACCTAAATCTTAAAGATAAAAATGGATTTGCATAGCATGTTTATTTTTGAGCCATCACCTTAGATCTTAAAGATAAAAATGAAGTGCATAGCATGTTTAATTTCAATGTCATCACCTTAACCTTAAAAGATAAAAATGGATTTGGATAGCATGTTTACTTTTATGCTATCACCTAAATCTTAAAGATAAAAATGGATTTGCATAGCATGCTTATCTTTGAGCTCTCACCTTAAATCTTGAAGATAAAAATGAAGTGCATAGCATGTTTACTTTCAACTCATCACCTAAGACCTTAAAACTCAAGACTTGTCCTTGGATCTTAAATGAAAATTTTAAATCATGGCTACACTCATGAATATATATTCGGCCATGACATGATAATGGGGTCAAGACAACTTTTATTTGATTTTATGGTCAAATCTTGTGTCTTAGAACTTTCATGAGTTATGCCTTAGAAGTTTTGCAAGTCTTGAAAACTCAAATAATAGTGAAAGAGGAATTTTATGAGAAAAAATTTGTTATTGAAACTTGAGTTTTGCTCTCTATTTGGTGTTGATTTGTGAGCATCCAAATGGGTAAAAATAGTTTCAAATGTTTCCTAGGTCATAAATCAAGTAATGAGGAAAACTAGTATCTAGAAAGTATCAATAAATATGATTTTCAAATGATTTTGGAACCAAATTTTCGGTCACTATTTTGGTCTCCTCATTTCTATGAGGTGCTGTTTGGAGGGGATTTATTGTGTAAAAATTGTTATTACTTATTGCAAAAAAATTTTTTGGCATTCTGGGAAAAGCTAGTAACTAGAACAGATCAAAGATATAATTTTCTAATGCTTCTTGTAACACCCTAAAAATTATATAAAAATTTATTTGAGCTTTTCAAGTCATAATTTCAAAAATCCGACAGATATAGAAATGATAGGAACGATCCAACGAGTTTGTAAAAAAAAAAAATCATGAATAGTAACTTGCGGGTCCAGCAAGCCCACCAAGACAGCCAAAACCCTAGAATTAAGGCCCGAAGATACCCGAAAATGAGAAATTATAGGATTAAGGTTAGAAATGGGTAGGAATAAATATCTTATACCTATAATTAATTTTCGGGCAATAGTTGATTACCCAAATACACTGGTTTACCCATTCGGTAAAATTTTGATGTGCGATTTTTAACACCGAAAGAAAGTCAAATCTTTAGGATAAAGTTATCCTTTATAGCCAAATGTAAGACTAAGATTTAATCTTGATTTACAAGATTAAATCCTAGCCATATATCATAATTTCTTGTAGAAAAAGTTTTGATTTTTATTGGATAAAGATTTAAATCAATTAAAGCCACAAAGTTTGTCATTTTCCATCTTTCATTCTTGGCCAAGTAATGAACACACAGCCAACTCCATTGTTTTTCTTCTAAAACACCATTAACAAGCTTCCAAACTCTCAAAACTCATTCCTAAACTTGATAAAACCTCAAGATCTCTTCATTAAACTTGTTCTACACCTCATTACCTACAAAACTAACCGATTGGAATTTCAAATCCTCATCACTTATCACTTTGATATCACATTTTTCACTAATTAGGGAAGGGTTTGGGGCTGTTTTGGTGGCCTTTAAGTGAGCAAGATCACTCTTGGAACATCCTTGAGGCCAAGATCCTTAAAGCCATCAAAGTAGGGTTTTCTTTAGCCTTTTTCTTTCAAAATTATTCTGAAGATTTTCTATGTGTTTTATTCCGAACTTTCTAGTTATATTTGATGATAATATGTTGATATTGATGTGTTAATTTTTGTGGAGTATTTAGATGAGGTTAAATAATGATTTTTGTCAAAAGAAGTTTTGGCTAGGCTACTGGATTTTCGGATTTCAACAGGATAGGATTTGTTCATGAATTTTCTCGTCCAATTCTAGTCATTGTTAAGAGCTATAAAAATTATATGTTCAACCTAATATCCTAAGGAAACTCTGAGAATTTTCGTGGTTCATAATAAAGACTTTTACTACTTGAGAAAAATCAAGAATTGAAGTTGTAACTATGTTGCCTGAAATGTTGAATCTGAAGCTGTGAATTTCTATAATTTTGTTATTATAGCAAATGATGGATTTTTCCTTTGAAATTTTTAGAGGGAGTTGATAACATCTTGAAACCATGATTTTTATTAAGAACTTATTCCATCATTTTCTAGGGTTAAAAATTATGAGACTCCAGTTCTGAGCTGTGAAAAAGTGGTGTCTGACCACCAAACTTGTGAAATTTATTTAACATGGTTAGAGAACTTTTTTTGCTCTGAAATTTTTACAGGATCTTGGAGACACATTGAGGTATCATAGGGAATTTTTATAGCCCTCCCTTGAAATGGATGTTTGGTATGCATAATAGATTGTAATCCTTAGGCATGAATTCTGCCAATATACTGTATTTGTGCTGGAATGATCAAGTATTGATTTGGTGATTTAATGACTCTTAATTTAAGTATGATAAGTATGAATGCACGCTGTTGACTTTAAAGATTGGTTTAAGGCATTATTGGAATCATATTGTGAATCAATGCCTATATATGTTGTATTGCATGCATTTGAAAAAGAAAAGTGAATGATACATTGAATTAAGTTCTATAGCAATAAGAAGATATAAGTGAGATCCTTTCGATTTATCAGGGGCAAATAAAGTAACATAAGATCCTTTTGATTTGTCGAGGGCAAATAAAGTGATAACAGATCCTTTTGACTAATCGAGGGCAACTAAAGTGATAAATGATCCTTTCAACTTTGTCGATGGCAAATAGAGTGATATATGATCATTTCGACTTTATCAAAGGCAAATAGAGTAAGATGAGATCCTTTTGACTATGTTAAGGGTAAATAGAGTGAGATATGATCCTTTTGACTTTGTCAAAGGCAAATAGAGTGAAATATGATCCTTTTGACTTGTCAAGGGCAAATAAAGAGATATGACGTTCTCTTTGATTTATTAAGGACAATTACAACTAAGTTCACTACATTTAGCATATGCCTGATCATGTTATATTTAAAAGTTTGACTAGAATGATTTACTATATGTGCAAGCTTTATTATATACATGCATTAAGTGATTAATCATTAAAAGCTATCCACTTTGGAAGTATGATTTAAAACTTTAAAAATGAACCATTGATCTAGGTTGCATCCTCACAATTTCTTAATAAACTGAAGTGGCTGGGATGATGACGATGACATTATGATTTTGTAATTGGAGAGTTGCCCTACTGAGAATTTTATAATTTTCACCCCTACCTGTTTGTGTTCCCATGTCGTCTCCAGGTGGATTTAGTGAATTATGGGGCTATTACTTGAAGAACTTGGAAATGCAGTAGTTTAGTAGTTGATACCAATATCATGATGTATATAGTTGTAGGAATATGTGTATGTAAATATAATAGTGGTTGTATATATATATAGGCTCATAGTCGAGCTTGACTTGTGTCTATACCTTTAAAGATAATCGATCGTATTGTAAAGCTCTTAGAAGAGCTTCCTTGTATATTCAACTTTGTATTTAAATAACTACTTTGTGCATTTGATATATATTTTGATAGAACTGCACATTAGTTACTACACGATTTAGTCGACCCTTGTTCTAGATATTTAAGAGAGGTCCACTAAATTATAAGTAACAACTCTTGAGTATAATGTCATGACTTAAGGATGATGTTGTACTTGGGAGGCTGTTACATTACATGTAACGCCCAGGGACGAGGGTGAGGAGTGATCGCCGGTGCAAAAGAAGGCATAGACAATGAGCGGCTCCTCACAAGGCCCTCAAAGCGGAGGGGTACATGAATGAACCGATTACACACCCGAATGAGAGGGATCTTGAGATTGTATAGGTGTGGGACTATACAGCTGAGGAGGGCTTATATGAATTGATTTGTACTACCTATACCAACAAGATGCATCTTCTTTTCAGTAGCCCAAACTGAAAGAACTCCATAGTTAAGCGTGCTTGACTTGGAGCAATTTTGGGATGGGTGACCTCCGGGGAAGTTTTCCTAGGAAGCTGTGAGTGAGGACAAAGCATGCTGAAAAAACCCGTGTTGGTTTGTAGGGACAGTCATCAATTCATAAAGCAATAAGGGATGTTACACTTCTAAGAAATGAAATTTTTTGCCACTGCCTTGACATTTTAAATTCTGTAGAAAGGTGTTTGGGATGAGTTAAATATGTATAAATTACTAGTAGTTGATGTAAAAGTTGTTTCAAGCATTTCTAAGAATGACTAGAAATTAGAAAGAACTGAAAACATGGTTTTGAGACCCCTAGAAGTAAAAATTTAAGGTTACTATTTTAACAACATTATTTTAGAAAATATTCTGTTTGGAATGGAATTTAAGTATAAAAATTTCTATTAGTGGTGGTAGGATTCAATTCTAGCATCTTAGGAAAAACCGATAACTAGAAAGGGTAAAAAACACAACCCCTAGAACCCCGAAACTGTTTATTTTGGAAATACTACCCAAACTGTCCAGCATTATTTGAAAAAATTTATGAGGTCAAAAGTAGTGGAAATCATTGTGGTGGGTCCGTTAGGTGCCTAAAAGAACAATACGGTAATTAGGTTAAGCTGGGTTGTAGTTTTAACCTGTGTAGGACTATAGCGCAATTTCTAACAATTTGAGAATAATCACATGATAAGTGTCTTAAGATGACCCTTAATACACTGCCTATGTATATATATATGTGTGTATTGATGAGCATAGCATATGCATTAGCTGAGTTCGGTCCTTGATTCCGGCATAATGGGTAGGAGCATGTTTTCTCAATGAAATGTTGATAATGGCAATGCTTATGTGAATCATTATATGATGAATTACATTTATGATTGAGATATTTGAGATGCATAGTAATGAATTTTATAGCATGTAGCAAATTTAGGAAATTTCATTTTCAGCTGTTATGCTGCTAGATTTTCGCCAAATTTGTTAACTTTGAAAAATTGTGAGCCTAAAATATTAAGTCATGACAATGCACCTAATTGTATGCTCATGTGCATCTCTAACTTATATGATAAGATTAAATGTGACATAAAACACATGGAAATGATCCTCTAGACTCCAAGAATTAATGGGTATGAGAGGTGTTGCATACCCATGATAAGAAAGTTAAGTTAAAGAAAGGAAGTGATGTGTTTCCCCCTCAATTACCCTATATTAAATCTAGCTATGGCTAGTTAGGTTGAGCTCATCCTAGGCGATCAGTGAGGTGGAGTTTCAGTGCTTATTGTAAAAATCATAGGGGAAGGTGAGATTGTTGGTTTATGATGCTTATGGGAGAGGGTGGTTATTAAGAAAAGTTCAATCATAAGAAAATAAAGTAAAGGTGCATATACATATCTTCATTATTATTCCATTGGTGCATTTAATCATGTGATTTGTGCTAGGTGATTTTATTTTATACCTAGCATTATGTTGAGTTATAAATTTGTATGCTTGTGTTATTTGCATGTGTTACTCATGCTGTTAAGGTATTGTCATGCATACATGAGATGTTTGTTGCACTCATTACATTAAGACCCATACTAAAAGACACCCACTTTCAATAAAAAGGGCTTTTTGAGAAGATTAAAATTCAACTTTATGCATGTACATCTCTTTCATAATGAAAACCGAAGTGGCTAGGGACAATGACTATGACACTTGTGTTAGAGTCAGGAAGCCCTACTGAGAATCTTGAATAAGTTTCTCATCCCTTTCTTTTCTTCCGTGTCATCTCCAGATGAGGATGATTGCGTTGTTCATGGTTTTCCCTAAGACATGGACATGGGGCATATGCTATGAACCGGATCAGAGGTTCGTAGCGAAAGCATGGAGATAGCTTTCCTTTAGGCATTAGCTTTAGAGTTGTCATATCCTTATACTTGTGTGTAGCCTAGCCTTTTGATGGATATGTATTGGAAACTAGTTTAGTTTTGTTATAATCATGTTTAGCTTTGGCCTATTGCGTGTGCAACATTTATTAGTGGGCTTAGTATCTTTGAATGTCCTTTATGTTTATAGGACGTCGTTATTATGTTATGGTTGTGATATGTTAATCTAGTATGTGTCATGTTATGCTATGGGTTGCACATATATATAATGAAGTTTATATGATTCCTATTATTATGTGAGTATTGATCGATATCTATACACACACATGGCTCACATTTTGGTTTTAAAGTTTTTTTTAAAAAATTAGTCGTATAATTACTTGTATTTTAAAGAAGAATAAGTTAACAAAGGCGTAACAACTAATAATTAACCGGAATACAACTCGAGTGTATTAGGTTAAAAGATTAGGGTGTTACACTGGCAACTTCTTTGCGTGAATTGATCTCAATATCTCCTAAAAGTCTAGATTTCCATGTTGCATAGCCAAAATTTGTCCTTTGATCTCATTTGCTACTTTTATTTGGCCTAACACAACACCTTGAGGGGTCGCAGACATATCTAAACTAAGCTTCTTGAAACTTTCAACTAGTTCCATCTTTTCAATCATCAAACATGCTACACTTAGGGATTTCCTACTCAGTGCATCGGCAACAACATTTGCCTTGCTCGAATAATAATTTAGACTGAACTCATAATCCTTAAGGAACTCCATTCGACTTCTTTGCTGCATATTCAACCCTTTTCGACCAAAAAGATACTTTAAACTTTTATGATCAGAGAAAACATTGAACTGCACACCATCCAAATGATGTCACCAGATCTTTAGAGCAAAAACCACAGCTGCAAGTTCAAGGTCATGAGTTGGATACTTTACCTCATGGGGTTTTAACTGTCTAGAACCATAGGCAAAAACAACGGCTGCATCATCATTGCCTTACTACCCTCTCACACGAACAGGGGAATGGGGGCAGAACTCTCGCTGTACATGTGGGTCAGTGGATCCTCCAAGTGGTCATCCTCCGAATGCTGTGAACGAGGCACATAATTCGGGTGATCGCAAGCGGCAGATCCAGCACTGTAGGTATGCATAACCCGCTCATTGTGTGTCCGTGCATGCTCGAAGACCATATCGTCACCATAAAGAGATGTCGGGGAGAAGCGGTAGCTATGTACAGGGTGCATAAAGGGACGTCCTACATACATGAAGACTCGAACAGTGCAGCGTCCCTCAAAATGGTAAGATCTATGCTCCAGATCAAAGTGCACCTCCCATATCGGGGTGTCGATGAAAACCACAATCGTCGCCATGATCTGAACATGTGATGGGAAAGATAGAGGGAAAGAAAAGGGAGTGAGAATCTTGCTAAAGAATTTCAGTAAGGAACCTCCTAACTAGGGTTACATCATACACATCCTCAAGAACCTTGGGTTTACTATGAAGAAGTGAGCATGCATACAAAGTTCATTATTAGGTTTATAAATATAATTATCCAAGGTTCGTTCCTTTTAGCATGAATCTTAATGCATGAATGCAACATAACAAATCATGAATGCATGAGAATACATTATGCAATAGAGCAATCAATCATAACATCAAGGAACATATAAGTGGCATAAAGAGGAAATATAAACTCTCAAGTGAAACTTTTCTCTTTTCTCAACTTGTGACTTAAGAACTTCATGCTTAAGCATCATGGGGCCACCTTAAAACATCATCTAGGTTATGAGCTCAAACCTCAACTAGTCGTCACTAGTTCTTACTTATCCTCCCGACTATTAGAGTACGGGCTAGGGGGCTTAAGGATCACCTTTCATAGGAATATTTCCTTCTTTGAAATGCTCTACTGGCATCTAGTGCACAACGAATTGTCTGCTTTGGTAGGCTGCATTCACTCATACCCTAATGGATTTGCCTCCTCCCCTCCGGAGCGGGAGAAGTATGTCTCAGTGCTACGTCACATTAGGACTCAGTTCCTGGGGGTGCTCGGCCGAATCGGTGTCACCCAGGACTTCATCCTATATACTTTTCAAAAACATTCTCAAGTATTTGATTTGACAGAAATTCGGCAGCATAACAGCTGTGTACCAAATTTCTTTCAAATCTACTTTATGCCACAACAACTTATGATACATGTACTTTCTCATTCAACTTTTAATCATGATAAACTTAAGATAACACTAGCATACTCATCATAGAACATGTATCAACACAAACATACATGAAGTAATAAACCCAAGTCATCAAAGATTATAATGTCTTATGCTTTGACCCTTAGGGCCTTTGAACTTGAAATCTAAGTTCTCTATCATCATGACTTAACCTCTCGGGTACCTATAGGTTCATAACTATGTAGACCTCACTCGTTTCTATGTCCATAACTAATTCTAAATACCAAAAGTGCAGAATCTATATCTTACTATTTACGGGTACCTAGGAGTCACAACTTTGACCTTTTCTAAGTTCGATTTTCTTCTATAGCATCAAGATCAACTCCTAAACTAATTATGAGTGATTCATACACATTTACACTAATTATGAAGCATTATTACTAATATTATCCTTGCTGGAACAGAATCCAGAATTTTCATTTCTAAGGGATCTAGAATTCTTATTTCAATTCTTTTCTAGTTACTAACTTGTTTTAGCTTTCCCAAATTACTTCCAACATCAAATATACTTGAATATACACATTCTAACATGATTAAATCATCATCATACAGTGAGCAAGTAGACAAGGCAGAACTATGGGCATCATCATCATACAAAGCATAGGATTTTCATTTCAAGCACATATAAATTACTAGTTTCTCTTGGAACCTTTTCAAAGCTTCTAAAACTCATTTGAGAACAATTTATTTCATTAAAATCATCATGAAACCAAAGAGGGCAGTAGCTATTTCAAATTAATTTCAAGAGGGATTTAAATCATAAAATCATGCTGGAAACATTTCTTAAGATCATCTAAACTTAAGAAAATTATAAAACATAGGTTTTGGCACTTGTCACTAGATGAAACTCACACCAAGTTCAACATCATCACATGGCCAAAAATCAAGACAGTAAAATGCATTCATTTCCAAACTTTGTTTGCGATGATAATGGGCAAGACTTTGAACTCCGAGTTTCTTAAGTGATGTCATAAATAGAAATATGCAATGCACTTTGTTTTATTCTTTATTATGAGGTGGGAGCATAAAATAAATGTGCTATACAAGCTCATTATTATATTAGAAGTTTAGTGATGACTTAAACATAAACATGAGAATGCAAGTTCATTCTTTAGTCTTAAAAGTTTAGTGATGACATAAAGATAAATATGGTAGCAAGTTCTTTTTACTTAACTTAGAGCTCATACAAGACTTTTAGAGAAACATAATCTCAACCCAACATTCATCTCATCCTCACAAAGTGAGCTTAGAGTTCTTGAACCATGGTTTCAAAGAAACTTCATGGCTCTTAAACATCATCATCAAGCTCAAGGAAAATAAACTTAAAACAACACTTTAAAGGAAAAGGAAAGAAAGGAACCAAACTTAGACCAAGCAAAGGAGAAGGAAAATACATCATATTCTTTATTATGTACCCAAAACCCCTATCTAGAGCAAAACTCTAGAACGTACTGGCCAACTTTAAGGTTGACAAGGGTAGGCCTTGGGTTTATTGAAATCCTTGTAATTATTTTCTTAAGTTGAATTCATTAGTTAGCTAAGTAGCATAAGTAGAACTTAAAAAAAGAAAGGAAAGCTCAAGCTTTAGAGGTCTCATTGTGATGAACTCAAAGTCATCATCTTGAGACACTCATCATCAAGCTATCATGATAATGAAACAAGGCCCTTGAGGCCGAAAACAAAATGGAAATAAGGAAGCAAAAACCGAAAAGAAAACTAAGAGAAACAATACTTTCCTTTAAGAAAAAAGCATTTTTGAGTAAAATAAAAACTTTAGAACAGCTCCCTACTAAGGAAATCTTAAGAGAAGGAAGAAAACTTGATCTTTGAGATGAAGATGAGAAGGAAAACTCCTCCTAATGTGATGGTGATGATTCGGCCTTGAGGTAAGAAAAGGAAAAGAGATGTGCTTTGGGTGAGCTTGTGTTTGAGGATGAAAGTCTAAGTGTTTAGAAGATAATTCAAGGTGGTGGTGTGGTGGTTTGAGGTTGTGATTCAAAGAGGAGATGAAAAAGATGAAGATGAAGGAAAGCTCTTGAGAACTTGAGAGAAAAGGAAAAACTTGCAAGAATGCTAGAAACTAAAACTTGACAAATGATCTAAAGTATAACCAAGCTCATCCAAGCAAGGTATTTATAGAAAAACAACAACACAATGGGGTATGAAGGAAGGGTGTTGGCCGTAGACTACATGGCCTTGGGGGAGAGAAAATATCTCTTATAAGTTGTCATTCAAAGTATGGTTGAAGGTATGATAGGCATGGGCTTAAGCATGGTTTCAAGCATGGTCTTTGAGGTGTTTTCTTTTTAGATTTGAAATGAAACAAATTATTATGAGTGGAGGAGGAGGGCCAATGGTTTTGGACAGCAATGGGGGAGGAAAATATCTCATTCATTTAGTCATTCAAAGCATGGCTTGGAGTATGATCAAGCATGGTGCAAGGTAAGGTGTTAAGCATGGTCTAAGGCATGGTTCTTTGAGTGTTTGAATTTCAAACATGTGGAGAATGTAGGGAAGGGGTTTTGGCCAGCCTTGACAGCCCATGGGGTGAGAGAATTGTTTCATCTAAATGTGTGTTAATGGTGTGTTTAGGTGTAATTTAGATTAGGTTTAAGGTTAGGAGTTACTAAGCAAGTGTTTAGATAACTAAGAAGGTAATTAGGAATTTTATGACATGAGTAGAGAGTGCTCATACATCATTAGAGGAATTAAAACTCATTTTATACATAAACAATGTAGACACAATTCCTTAATTTAAGGAATTGGAGAAAGAAAATACTATTCAAGATTCGATGACTAGGAATCTTGAATTTAAAAAAAGGTTTGAGTTTAATTTAAGCAATTTTAGGTTCTAATTAACTTTAATAAATTATTTTGACTATAGATTAATTAAGAAAATTAATTAATCTTCGATTAGAGCCTAATATTGCTTAGGTTTGCTTAATTATGCGATTAAACTTAAAAACACTATGCTAGGGGCAAAATCATAATTTTGCTCAAAAACTGGCTGGGACCATCGGGACTAAAACTGATGTCACGGAATACATAAAACGTCATTTAAAATCATCTAGAGAAGTTTCGGGCTCATCCGACACTCGTACCCGCGTAAAACACAATAAGGGCATTTTGTTCATTTTGACCCGAAACCTCAGAAAATGAGCTTTTCGCTGCCGAAACGATTTACACATCATCTAATCCCCTTCAAACATTGAGTTAGCCCTTCGAGGACTACCAGGCCAGCTTTCCTCGAATTCCGGGCCGAAAATGACCTTAGGGGCATTTTGGTCATTTTTACTCAGACAGAGAAATCGGGGCATTACAATCATGATTATAACCTATTCTAAACATCATTAGTGCAGAATCTATATTTTTACAATTACGGGTGCTTAGGAGTCATAACTTTGACCCTTTCTAAGTTCGATTTTCTCCTAAAGTACCAAGATCAGTTCCTAAACCAATTATGAGGGATTCCTACATATTTACACTAATTATAAACCATTATTACTAATATTACTGATGCTAAAATGGAATTCTAAACTCTTATTTCTAAGGGTTCTAGAAGTCTCATTTTAATCCTTTTCTAGTTACTAACTTATCTTAGTTTTCTCAAATTATTTCTAACATCAAACATACATGGATATACTCATTCTAACATAATAAAATCATCATCATTCAGTGAGCAAAATAAACAAGGCAGAACCGAAATCATTATCATCATATCAAGCATAGAACTTCATTTCTAACACACATAAATTGCTAGTTTCTCTTGTAACCTTTTTAGATCTTCTAAAACTCATTTGAAAACAATTTATTTCATTAAAATCATCATAAAATAAACAAGGGCAGTAGCTATATTATTCTACTCATATTTGAGATTTAAAATGTAAAATCATGTCATAACATTCCTTGAACTCACTTATGCTTAAGAAAATTCCTTAAACATAAGCTTTTGGCACTTGTAACTAGATGAAACCCATACTAGGTCCATCCTTATCACATGGCCGAAATCATGTTCATAAAACATTTCCATTTCCAAACTTTACTTGAGATAACAAAGGACAAGTCTTTGAGCTCTAATGTCTTTAAGTGATAACAAGAATATAAACATGTTATGCACTTCATTTTATCTTCATTAGGAAAGTAAAGTGAGGGCTTAAAATAAATGAGATGCAACTCATTTTCATCTTTAAGATTAAGTGATGACTTGAAAAGTAAACATGGAATGCAAAGCTTGAAATTAAACATGATAATGCAAGTTCATTTCTTTATTCTTGAGAGCTTAGTGATAACATAGAAAAGTAAATATGCTATGCAAGGCATAAATTTAAACATGAATGCTAGGCCATTTTTATATATCATTAGAGCTCATACAAAACTTTAAAGAACCAACATCTCAATCCCAAACATAATCTCACCAAGATAAAGTAAGCTCTAGAGTTCTAAGTACCAAGGCTTCAAAGAAACCTTATGCTTCTTTAAACATCAGCATCAAGCTCAAGGAAATGAATTCAAAACAAAACTTCAAAGGAAAAGGAAAGGCCGAAAGCTAAAAGGAAGGAACTACACCTTATTCTTTATTATGTACCCAAAACTCTCGCATGCCGACCAACTTTAAGGTTGACAAGGGTAAGCTTTGGGCGTTTTGAAATCCTTGTAATTATTTTCTTAAGATGAAATCATTAGTGAACTAAGTAACATAAATAGAACTTGAAGAAAGAAAAACTGAAGCTTTAGAGGTCTCATTGAGATTAACACAAGGTCATCAGCTAGAGACATTCATCATCAAGCTATCATGAGGAGTAAACAAGGCCTTGAAGGCCGAAATCAAAAAGGAAAAACCAAGAGGAAACAGAAAATGGAAAACAATGAAAACTCGCAAAATCAACATTTTTGCTTCAAGAACAAAGCATATTTGAGAAAAAGATGATATTAGAACAACTCCCTACCAAGTATTGAAGATGAAAGCTTGGTCTTGAGATGAGAGTGAGAAAAAAAACTTACTCCAACGGTGAGAGGAGGGTTCGGCCAAGAAAGGAAGAAAAGGAAATGATGGGTTTTTGTGTGAGTTTGTGTTTGAGGATGAAAGCTTGGGTGTTTTGATGATGATTCAAGGTGGTGGTGTGATGGTTTGAGGTTGTGAGGTGGTGATTCAAAGAGGAAGATAAATAAGATGAAGATGAAGGAAGCTCTTGGAACTTTGAGAGAAAAAGAAAGAACTTGCAAGAAAGCTTTGAGTTTGAACTTAGCAAATGAACAAAAGTGATCCAAGTTCATCCAAGCAAGCTGTTTATAGAAAATCAAAACAATGGAGGGTGAATGGAAGGGGAGGTAGCCGTGTGGTTCCTCATGGAACATGAGGTGAGATGTTTTTATTTTTTAGGCATGGTGAAGCATGGTTGGAAGTATGGTGAGCATGGTGCAAGGTATGGCTTCAAGTATGGACATTTGTGTGCAAGAATTCAAACATGTGATGGAAAATGGGGAGGGAGATGGCACCGGTTTCTCATGCCATGTAGGAGGGGGGAAGGATTTGTTCTTCTAATTGTGTGTTAATGATGTGTTTAGGTGTAGCTTAGGTTAAGTTTGAGATTAGGAATTGCTAAGTAAGTGTTTAGGTAACTAAGAAGGTAATTAAGGATCTCAAGACCTGATTAGGGAGTGCTCATACATTATTAGAGGGATTTAAACTCATTTTTATGCATAAACAAATGTAGACACAATTCCTTAATTTAAGGAATTGGAGAGAGAAAATACTATTCAAGATTTCATGACTAGGAATCTTGAATTTAAAAAGAGATTTAGGTTTAATCTAAGCAATTTTAGGTTCTAATTAACTTTAATAAATTATTTTTACTCTAGATTAATTATGGAAATTAATTAATCTTCAATTAGAGCCTAATATTGCTTAGGTTTGCTTAATCACACGATTAAGGCTAAAAACACTATGCTTAGGGGCAAAATCATAATTTTGCACAAAAAATGCTCAGGACCATCGGGACTTAAATAGATGTTACAAAATACATAAAAACATCATTTAAAACCACCTGGAGAAGTTCCGGGCTCAATCGGCACTTGTACCCGCGTAAAAATGCTATAGGGGTATTTTGGTCATTTTGACCCGAAACTTCAGAATTTGTTCCCCTTCAAACATTGAGTTGGCCCTTCGAGGACTGTCGGATTGGCTATCCTCGAATTCCGGATGGAAAATGACCTCAAGGGCATTTTGGTCATTTTTTATCAGACAGAAAAATCAGGGCGCTACATCATGCTCACCCGTCCGCCTTGGTCGTATGCAACTACCCCAAGTATGTTCCTTGCTCGAGGCGATCGGAGACCAATTTGTCTGAGGACTCCCCTACTCATATCTACTCAGAGGGTTCTGCCCCGACGGTACCTATGGATGTTGGCAGAGGCAGCGAGGACACAATGACTCAGCCCCAACTAGCTCGGTGACCGGAGATGCGACCACGCCGCGGAGGTCCTGTCCGTCCCCCATTTTGTCTGCACACACCCGAAGAGCTCATGCAATTCATTGGGTACATACTCCCGTCACCTGAGGATCAGCGCCGCCAGTAGATCTTGATGGAGTAGCCCGTTCGAGTGCTCGAGTTGTCATGAGGATCCCCTTTCATGTAGTATCTTTTGCTAGGGGCATCTTGGTTTAGCACTCGGGGGGTTAATGTGAGGGAGATGTAGTTGGTTGTTGTAACATCCTAATTCTTAACCCAACTTTCTTGAACACATTAGGTTAATCATTAGGTTATTACTTCTTAGTCTAATCATTTTATTAAAATACTTAGTGGAAATTACGGGTAATTTTTTTTTGAAAACATAAATCAAAGTGAGAGCCGCGCTCTTGATCTAAACGAGAGACATAAATATCAATCATAAAGAACACAAAAGCTAAAGCATGTAACAATAGAACAATGGTCATCACAACAAATGAAACATTTCATTAATCGCATAGTTAAGATACATAGTCATCACGCCCTTATAGGAACGGGCTGAGCTTGCAATACATAGGGAAAATGGAAATACAACAGGAATACATAAAACAAAGAAAGCATAGATAAATCACAACTACCCGAGTGCACCTAAAGTGGATAACCTCAAGACAAAAGAAGGTTTATCCTATCTATGTGAGAGTGTGTGCACTAGCCCTCCCCTATGACGTCGGCTACTGGAACTCGGGATATGGCGGAACATAACCAATCCATGGACGCAGCGTGGCAGAAGTAGGCACACGTGAAGATTGAGCGTGAGCTCCTCGGTAAGTGCGCCTCTCGGCTCGCCTAGCCAGTCCCGGCTTCGTGACAGTCTCCTCACTCTCACCTCGCATGAACTGGGTGTAGGAGCAGAGCTCTCACTATATATATGCGTTGGCGGGTCCTCGAAAGGGTCATCCTTCAAACTAGGAGACCGAGGTACATAGTCCTGGAAGTTTCGAGGCATCGAACCACCAGTGTACGTCCGCAGAATCCTCTCATCTCGCATCCAGGCACGCTGAAAAATCATCGCATCGTCGTAAGGCAACATCGGGGAGAAACGGTAGCTTTGTATAGGGTGTGCAAAGGGGCGTCCGATGAACATGAAGACTTGTACTGTGTACTGCCCCTCAAAATGATATGACCCGTGGTCCGAGTCAAAGTAAACCTCCCAAGTTGGCGTGTCGACGAAGACCACGAACGTCGCCATCGCTCTTTGAAGATGTGACGGAAGAAAGAGAAAGAAGAGAAAGGAGTGAGAATTCTTACTAAAGAATCTCAATAGGAGTCTCCTATCCTAGGGTTACGTCGTTCACATCCTCAGGAACCTTGGGTTTATTTGTAAAAGGTGTGCATGCATATAAGGTTGATTACTAGGGTTTATAAAACTAATTATCCAAGGTTCATTCCTTTTAGCATGCATCTTAATGTCATGAATGCAACATATCAAAATATGAATGCATGGCAATACTTGAGCATATAAATCAACAAATCAAATCATATAGAAGCAATCCATGTGGCATAAAGGCAATATCTTCTCAAATGGAACTTTCATCAGTATGTGTGACATCATTCATGGAATCTTTAGCAATGCAAAGGCCACCCTAATAATAACTAGGCTATGAGCTCATACCTTAGCTAGTCGTCACTAGCTCTTGCTTATTATCTGAATAAGCAAATAATAAAATAACATACCTGACTACTTAAGAGTACGGGCTAGGGGGCTAAGGAACTCCTCTCTTAGGATATACCCTCTTTGAAACACTCTACTGGCCTCGAGTGCACAGCGAATTGTCTGCTTTGGAAAGGCTCATGTCCAGACCCTCACGGATTTGCCTCCTCCTCACCATAGCAAGAGAAGTACGTCTAAGTGCTTGTCACATAAAAATCTCCTGGGGTTGCTCGGCCGAACCAGTGTCACCTAGGGTTTTCAACTCATGTGGTACTTTGAAACATTTTTCAACCCTTTTAGGTTTGACGGAAATTCGACAGCATAACAGCTGTTAAACCGAATTTCCTTCAAACCAACATTCATGCCACAAGCTAAAAACACAACATATTTCTCATTCAAACTTCATGCTTAGGATAAACTCGTGTCTCAATCAATTCATCTCATCATAACTCACATACATATACATCTCAACATCTCATTACAACATCATATAATTCAAGACTTCTTAGTGTCTTATGCATTGACTTAAGGTCCTTAACTCACAATCTAAGTTATAAATCATCACAACTTAATCTCTCGGGTACCTATAGGCTCATATCTAAGTATTCCTCACTCAACACTATGATCATAAACATCTCTAAACCTCAAGTATGTAGAATCTAAAATTCTAACTTTACGGGTACCTAGGAGTCACAACAATGACCCTTTCTAAGTCCGGTTTGCCCCTAAGGCATTAAGATCAAGTCCTAAACCAATTATGAGTCATTCCTACACATTTAAACTAATTTAAATCCATGATTATCATTTCTAAACCATGCTGGACAGAGTCCAGAAAAATCAATTACTAAGGGATCTAGAACTCTCAAATTAATTTTTTTCTAGTTACTAACTTCTCTAATCTTTCACATATGAATTTTAGCATCATGTATACACAAACATACTCATGTTATCATCATCAAATAGCACAAACAGTGGTCATATAATGGCAAGGCAGAACTGAAATCCAATCTCCATATAAAAGCATAAAACTTGATTTCCAAAGCACATAAAATACTAGTTTCTCTTGGAACCTTTCTAAAACTTTCAAAACTCATTAGTAAACATTTTTATCATCTAAAATCATCAAAATACTTGTAAAGGCAGTGGCTATTTTAAACTAAAGTCAAGAGGTTTTAAATTCATAAAACTTTGTTCTAAACATCTTTTGAACTCATATGAGCTTAGGAAAATTATGAAACATTGATGGTAGTACTTGTAACAAATCAAACCTTCTATGGCCGAAATCAAGGAACTAAGAAACATAAAACTTTCAAACCTTTATTTGAGATAATAAAGGGTAAGTCTATGAGCTCTAAATCTCTTAAGTTGTAACATGAAAGTAAATATGCAATGCACTTTATTTTAGTCTTTATTTAGAGGTGATGACATAAAATAAATATGCTATGCAACTCATTATTATCTTAGAGATTTAGTGAAAGCATAAACATAAATATGGAGATGCAAGTTCATTATTTAATCTTGAGCATTTAGTGATGACATAAAAGTAAACATGGATGCAAAGTCTTTTATCTTAACTTAGAGCTCACATGAGACTTTTAAAGAGGACTACAAACCTCAACCCAACACTTATCTCATCACAAGGAGAGTTTTAGAGTTCTTGAACCAAGTTCTCAAAGGAACTATGTGGTTCTTGAACATCATCATCAAGCTCAAAAAGTATCAAACTTTTAAAAGAAACAAAACCTCAAAGAAAAGGAAACCAAAACCGAACCTCAAGGAAAGGAAACAAAGAAGCCGAAATCAAAAGCAAGAAGAAGTGAAGGTGGTCTTGAGTTAAAGTCATTTTGAGTTAGAAAATAAAGATGAAACTTAAGGAAAGTAAAAAGAAAAACTTAAGCTCTAGAGTTTCCTTTGAGATGAACACATAGTCATCATCTAGGAGCTCTCATCATTGAGTTATCAAGTACCAAACAAGGCCTCATGGTCGAAACTAGGAGGAAGAAAAACAAAGAAAAGTTTCAAAAAGAAATCCAAGAGAAAGCTAGAGAAAAACTCATTTTCAAGAAAAACAAGTTTAGAAAAACACTCCTACCTAGAGTGGAGATGAAAAGCTTGAACTTGAAATGAAAAACAAGATGAAGAACTCCTCCAAGAATGGCAAGGTGGCTTCGACCTTGTGAAGCAAAGGAAGAGAAAAATGTGTTTTGGGTGAGGTTGTGTTTGAGGTCAAGTGTTTGAGAGGTTTGATGATGGTTCAAGGTTGTGAGGTGGTGTTTAGAGGTTATGGGATGACGATGAGATGAAGAGATGAAAAAGATAAAGATGAAGATGAGGAGAGAACTCTCTTGAAACTTGGAGAGAAAAAGAAAGAACTTAGAGAAAGCTAGGAAACTTGAAACTTAGCAAATGATCAAAAGTGTCACAAGTTCTTCTAATGCACCTATTTATAGAAAATGAAGCAATGAAGGCTTATCCAAGGAAATCCTTAGCCGTAGCTAATGGGAGGGAAAGGAAGAGAAAAATATCTCTTACAATGTGTCATTCAAGCATGGTTTGAGGTATGGAAGTTATGATGCAAAGCATAGCTTCAAGTATGGTAATTTGAAGTGAATTTCTTTCAAAATTGAAAATGAAATAATTCATCAAAGAGGGAGGGAAAGGCTGACGATTTTGGTAGCCAAAAATGGGGGGAAAATCTTCTAGAAGTTGTCCTTAGAAGCATGGGTGAAAGTATGGAAGTTGTGACTCAAAGCATGGTTCATGTAAGATGAAAGTATGGCCTTTGAAGTGTGAAAAATTTGCACATGTGATGAATATTAGGGGAGGAATGCTTCGGCCAGAATGCTACAGCAGAGAGGGAGAGAATTGTTTCATGTAATTGTGTGTTAATTATATGTTTAAGTGTAGCTTAGCTTAGGTACAAGGTTAGGAATTATTAAGCATGAGTTTAGGTAACTAAGAATGAGGTTTAAGGATTTTATGACAAGATTAGGAGTGCTCATACATCAATAGAGAATTAAAACTCATTTATGAATAAACAATTGAAAACACAATTCCATGATTTAAGGAATTGGAGAGAGAATTTACTATTCAAGATTCCATGACTAGAAATCTTGAATTGAAAATAAGATTTTGAGTTGTAATTAAGCATTCTTAGGTTCTAATCAACTTTAATAAATTATTTTGACTCAAGATTAATTATGGAAATTAATTAATCTTCGATTAGAGCCTAATATTGCTTAGGTTTGCTTAATCACGCGATTAAGCTTAAAAACACAACTAGGGGCAAAATCGTAATTTTGCACTAATTTTGGCCGGGACCTCTGGGACCAAAATTAAAGTCACAGAATGCATAAAACCGTCTTTTAAAACCATCTGGAGAAGTTTCGGGTTCATCCAGCACTTGCAAACGGGTAAAACACCACAGGGGTATTTTGGTCATTTTGACCCGAATACTCGAAAAATGAGATTTTCGATCCCGGGAAGGTACACAAGCTAACTAATCCCCTTCCAACATTGAGTTTGCCCTTCGAGTACTGTCAGATCGGCTTTCCTCGAATTCTAGGCCGAAAATGACCTCAGGGGCATTTTGGTTATTTTCACTCTAACAGAAAATCGAGGCGTGACATTACTCCCCTCCTTAAAAAGAATTTCGCCCTCGAAATTCGTACCTTATAATAACTCAGGGTACTTCGACCGCATCTCGAACTGAAGTTCCCATGTGAACTCCTCGGTGTTGCCACGTCCCCACGCGACCTTTGTAACACCCTAAATCTTAACCCAAGACTACTAGTATGTCCTTAGGTTAATTTTTAGAATATTACCTCTTGGTCTCATCCTTTGGAAAATACTTAGCGGAAATACGGGTAAAATTTTTCTTTTTAAAATCAAAGTGAGAGCCACGCGCTAAACTTTAAGGGGCAACATAGCGAAACATATAAGCAAAGCATAAGAAACACATCATGTCATGGAAGCATCAACTGAATCATAGATATATATATATATATAACGTGCCTACCCAAAGAGGCAGGACTATTTGATACATCATGAAGCGAAATACAACTGAAATGCAATACAAGGAAATCATAAAAAGCAAATACAAAAGAAACTACCCCCATACCCATGTGCACCTAAAGGAGACAACCTCATATACAAAAGAAGGTTTGACCTCTACTATGTGGCGTGTGTGTGCACTAGCTACTACCCCTCCTATGACTACTCCTGGGGGTCCGAGTACTGTGGGGTCGAGTCGATCCACTGGCGAATCTCGGCGGGAGTGGTCGAGTGCATCATCGGGGCATGTCCACCGCGGCGAGGGCGCATAGATGGCCGCGTCGAGCCAACCTCATTTGGACCACCGTCTCCTCACTCCCGACCCTCATCGGTGCAGGAGCGGGGCTGGAACTCCAACTATACATGTGGGATGGCGGGTCCTGGGATGGGTCCGTCTCTGTGTACTGGGGACGCGGCACATACTCGGTACTTGCGTCTGGTGACGTCTCGGGCTCCATGCGGAGGATCTGCTCATCGCGTGGTCTCGCTCGTTCAAAAATCCCGTTATGGCGGTAGGAAGCGATCGGGGTGAAGCGGTAGCTCGGGGCGGGGTATCACGAAGGGTCGTCCCATGAACATGAATACTCGGAGGCAGCGACCCTCAAAATGATATGACCCGAGTGCCGGGTTATGGTGCAGCTCCCATACCGGGGTGTCGATGAAGAGTACAAACGTCGCCATCTGAAGATATGACGGAAGAAGAGAGAGGGAATGAGAATCTTTCTGAAAGAATTCTCAGTAGGGTTATCCCTACCTAGGTGTCATCGTCACATCCTCAGGAACCTTGGGTTTATTTCTAAAAGGTGTGCGTGCATATAAATTCCTTTTAAGTTGGTTTTCCAAAGAGGTATTTTATCCAAGGTCCATCATATTTTATAATGCGTCTTTATAACTTAAGCAGAAATATACTAATGATATGAATGCATCATAAGGTAAACCAAACAATAGAATAACTAGGAAACATTATAACATTGGCATAAGTATAGTTTATGTGACATTGTTAACTTTAACTTTCATCTCATGGGGCCGCCTAAAACTTCTCTAGGTTATGAGCTCATACCTTAACTAGTCGTCACTAGCTCTTACTTATCCTATGATAAGCGTAACATAATCCCGACTTAAAGTACGGGCTAGGGGGCAATTTAAGGATCTCCTTTCTAGGATCATTTCCTCTTTGAAACGCTTTGCTAGCCACGTGGGCCTCGCAATTTGTCCGCTTTGGCAGGCTGCATCTACACATACCCTCACGGATTTGTCTCCTCACGGGGTGCTCGGCGAACCGGTGTCACCCAGGAGAAGCGCGTCTCAGTGTTGTGTCACATTTATATTTTCATAAGTATTACATCACAATTACCTCATCATTTATCATATTCATTTTTATCATGCATTCTCATGTAGCTTTTTCATAACATATATATCATCACATGAAACTTTCTCATAACATTCGTCACATAAAACTTTCACACCAACATCATCACATAGTCATATTTAACAATCATCCAGAGGCTCATAGACATGTTATGTTATATCTCATAGTGCTATAAACTTGGATTATTATGAGTCTTAAACTTGCAAATTATTCTTAACTTCTTTATCGCCTATAGTTTGACAATTAATGAGTTATATAAATTTTATGCTCAAGAACTAATCCAAATAGCACTAAGCAGAATTTGGACAGCTTTATGTTTATGTGATTACGGAGTTCTAGAAATTACGGTTTAGATCTTTATCTCACTTTCTAAGTTATTGATCATCAACACCTAGTCTCTTGGGAACCTATAAGGTTATAACTAAGTATTTCTCACCTCACCATATGGTCAAGAACATCTCTAAACCTCAAGAGTGCAGAAATCAAAATACTAACTTTACGGGTACCTAGAAGTCACAATATTGACCCTTTCTAAGTTCGGTTTGCTCCTAAGGCTTCAAGATTAAGTCCTAAACCAATTATGAGTCATTCCTACACATATAAACTAATTTAAAACCATGGTTATTGAATCTAGGCCTTGCTGGACAGAATCCAGAAAAATGAATCTTTAAGGGATCTAGAACTCTCAAATTAATTCTTTTCTAGTTCCTAACTTATCCTATCTTTCACATATGAGTCTTAACATAATTATTACCCAAACATAAGCATATTAACATCATTAACACAGCTCATACAGTGGCCAAACATAGCAAGGCAGAACCGAAACAACAACTCCATTTAAAGGCATTGAATCATAGTTTCTAAAGCACATAAAATACTAGTTTCTCTTGGAACCTTATTAAAACCTTCAAAACTCTTTTATGAACACTTTTATCATCTAAACTCATGAAAATACTTAATAGGGCAGTGGCTATATTATTTTCATCTCAAGAGGTCCTAAATTCATAATACTTAGTTCTACACATTCCTTATACTCATATAAGTTTAGAAAAAGTATAAAACATAGTTTTCAATACTTGAAGACATTAAGGCCTCATAGGGCCGAAATATGGACCATAGGAAATAAATGTTTTAGACCTTTGTTTGAGATATCATTGGGCAAGTCTTTGAGCTCTAGAATCATTAAAGTGATGACATAAAAATAAACATGCTCATGCACTTATTTTAGTTATTGCTAGAAAGTAAAGTGAGAGCATAAAATAAACATGTGGTGCAATATATTATTATCTTTGATATTTAGGTGAGGACTTGAAATATAAATATGATAATGCGAAGCTTGAATCATAAACATGATAATGCAAGTTCATTCATTATCTTGGGATTTAGTGATAGCAAAGAAATAAACATGATATGCATAGCTTAAGGTAAACATGATGCAAGTTTCATTTTTATGTTTAACTAGAGCTCATTTAAGACTTTAACAAGATAATAACCCTATACCATATCTCAAAGATCACAACACAAGAATCGAAAATCATATAAAAGAGAAATAAGGTGAAACTACATCAAGTTCTTTATTAAGTACCCGAAACCCCTATCTAGAGACAAGTCTCTAGAACGTGCCGGCCAACTTTAAGGTTGACAAGGGTAGGCTTGGGCTTTTAGAAATCCTTAGATTAATTTTCTTAAGTTGGAAAACCATGTGAGCTAGATAACATATAGATGAAGTTGTAAGAAAAGGAAAACTCAAGCTTTAGAGGTTTCTTTGAGATGAACACAATGTCATCATCTAGAAACTCTCATCATCAAGCTATCATGCTCAAATCAAGGCCTCATGGCCGAAAATGAAAGGAAAGGAAAGACAAAGGAAAGTTCAAAAAGAATCCAAGAGAAAACTAGAGAAAAACACTTTCTTGAGCAAAATAAAGTTTGAAAACAAATCCCTACCTTTTGATGAAGATAAAAGCTTGAACTTGAAGATGGAAATGAGATGAGCAACACCTCCTAGGATGGTGATGATGATTCGGCCTTGATGAGAGAAAAAGAAAGAAAATGTGTTTCAAGTGGAGTTGTGTTTGAGGTGTGGTGTTTGAGAGGTTTGATGATGGTTCAAGGTTTTGGGGTGGTGTTTGATGGTTGAGAGGTGATGATGAGATGAAGAGATGAAGAAGATAAAGATGAAAAGAAAGGAAGAACACTCTTGGAACTTTGAGAGAAAAAGGAAAGGCTAGCAAGACAACTCTAAAACTCTAAACTTTGCAAATGCTTCAAGGTGCAACAAGGCTAACACAAGCATCCTATTTATAGAAAAACAAGACCATGGAGCTCACATTGGGAGGGTGTGGCCGTGTGGTTTGGAGGGAAAAGGAAGAGAAAAATATCTCTTACACAAGGTCATTCAAGCATGGTTTGAAGTATGGAAGCTATGCCACAAAGTATGGCTTGATGTGAGTTAATTTCCTATCACATTTTTATGAAATTAGGCTTCTAGAACCTTAACATGGCTGGAACTTTTCCAGCCACAAATAAATGGGAAAATGGGTTGTTTTAATTATTTATTCATGTGGAAATTCAAGCTTGATTGAAAGTTATGACAAGGTATAGTGTATGTGACTTGAGGTATGGCCTTGGAGTGTTGAAAAATTGAACATGTGATGCATAATGGGGAGAAGGTTCACGGCCTGGTCTGGTTCAGCAAGGGAGGAGGTGAGTTTGACCATTTAATTGTGTGTTAATGGTAGGTTTAGATGTGTATTAGCTTAGGTACAAGGTTAGGAATGATTAAGCTTAAGTTTAGGTAACTAAGAATGTGATTTAGGGAGTTTATGACAAGTTTAGGAGTGCTCATACATCATTAAAGAATTTAAAACTCATTTATGAATAAACAATGTGTAACACAATTCCATGATTTAAGGAATTGGAAAGAGAAAACACTATTCAAGATTCTATGACTAGGTGTCATAAAATTAAAATATGATTTTAGGTTGTAATTAAGTACTTTTTGGTTCTAAACAACTTTAATAAATTATTTTGACTCTAGATTAATTAAGGAAATTAATTAACCTTCGATTAGAGCCTAATATTGCTTAGGTTTGCTTAATCGTGTGATTAAGCGTAAAAGTACGAAACTAGGGGCAAAACCGTAATTTTGCACTAATTTTGCCCGGGACTTCACAAATTAAAACTGAGGTCATAGAATACATAAAAACGCCTTTTAAAACCATCTGGAGAAGTTTCGGGTTCATCCGGCACTTGCAAACGGGTAAAACACCACAGGGGCGTTTTGGTCATTTAGACCCGAAAACTCGAAAAACGAGATTTTCGATCCCGGGAAGGTACATAAGTTTTCTAATCCCCTTACAACATTGAGTTTGCCCTTCGAGTACTACCGCACTGGCTTTCCTCGAATTCCGGGCTGAAAATGACCTTAGGGGCATTTTGGTCATTTTCACTCTAACAGAAAATCGGGGCGTTACAACCTTCACCAAAGGAACAGACTTGTTCCTCAACTGCTTGATGCCTTGATCCACGATTCTCGTCGGAGGTAGATTGAACGTCAAGTCCTCCCTTAACTATACGTGTTTTGGCTCTAAGACATGGCTAGGATTGAACGTCATGAAGATTTGACAAGTTGGGTGGTATGGCTATTTTGTAGGCTATAGATCCAATTCTCTGAAGAATTTCAAAAGGACCGAGAAATCGGGGACTCAACTTTTTGACTTTCATGGCTCTCCCTATTCCTGTAGTGGGGGTGATTCTTAGAAATACTAGTTCGCCTTCTTGGAATTCCAAGGGCTTATGCCTTTTGTCCGCGTAGCTTTTCTGTCGACTTTGAGCGGTTAAGATTCTATCCTTAATCTTCTTGATTTCCTCCGTCGTTTCCCTCACTAGGTCAGGTCCTAAAACACTTTGTTCTCCGGGCTCGTACCAACACAAAGGTGATTGGTACTTCCTTCCATATAGCGCTTCGTACGATGCCATACCGATGCTCGCGTGATAACTATTGTTATACGCAAACTCGATCAAAGGCATGTAGTTATCCCAACTCCCTTTTTAGTCCAAGACACAAGCCCTTAACATATCTTCCAAGGTTTGGATTGTTCTTTCAGATTGGCCATCTGTTTGTGGGTGGTAAGCAGTGCTTAAGCAAAACTTTGAACCAAACGCCTTTTGAAAGACTCCTCAAAAACGCGACGTAAACCGTGGATCTCGATCCGAGAATATTGTCGACGACACTCTATGTAACCGTACTATCTCTTGGATGTAAAGCTGGGCCAATTTGTCCAACGAGTTTGTGACTCGAATAGGCACAAAGTGAGCCAACTTTTTCAATCGATCCATGATTACCCATACGGCATCATGGCCAGCTTGGGTCCTTGGCAATCCTGTCACAAAATCCATCGATATACTCTCCCACTTCCACTCAGGGATTGATAGGGGTTCCAACATGCTTGAGGGCTTTTGGTGCTCGATCTTAACCTTTTGGCAGATCAAACACTTACTCACCCAAGCGACCACATCCTTCTTCAATCCGGGCCACCAGAACATCTTCTTCAAATCTTAGTACATCTTGGTAGTACCAGGATGAATGGCGAAGTGGCTTTTGTGGGCTTCCTCCAAGATCTTCTCTCGGAGGTCGCCATCTTGTGGCACACAGATTCGCCCCTCAAACCTCCACAACCAATCGGGGCCTCGCTCAAAACCCTTCAACTTACCGGCCTTAACTACCTCTATTGTCTCCCTAAAGTCCTCATTTTCTCTTTGCGTAAGCATAATCCTTTGCTTAAACCCACTGGTCACCGTGAGATGGCATATCACTATGCTACTATCAGTTGTAGACATCCCCAAATTAATATCTCTAAACTTCTCTATCAACCCAACTTCATTGACCACCATGCAGGACAAACGTAATGACTTTCGACTCAAGGCATCGGTGACTACATTAGCCTTGCCGGGGTGGTAACTTAAGCCGAAATCATAATCTTTAAGGAATTATGTAACACCCTAATTTTTAACCCAACTCTCTAGAACATATTAGGTTAAACATTAGGTTATTACTTCTTAGTCTCATCTCTTTACTAAAATACTTAGCGGAAATTACGAGTAAATTTTTTTTTTGAAAACATAAAACAAAGTGAGAGCCACGAGCTTAGTCTAATCGAACGACAAAAAGTAACACACGGATGACAATCATAAGAATTCACATAAAGATAAATCACATAACAGAAGAGCAATGATCAAGATGACAAGAGAACATTTCATTAATAATATAATTAGGGTACATAAGTAGTCATACCTTCATAAAGACGGGCAGAACTTGTAATACAGCAGAAATAAAATATAACAGAAATAAGAAAATACAAGGTACATGGTACGACAAGAAGATAAACCTAAAAGGCTACCCTTGTAACACCCTAAATCTTAACCCAAGACTACTAGTATGTCCTTAGGTTAATTTTTAGAATATTACCTCTTGGTCTCATCCTTTGGAAAATACTTAGCGGAAATACGGGTAAAATTTTTCTTTTTAAAATCAAAGTGAGAGCCACGCGCTAAACTTTAAGGGGCAACATAGCGAAACATATAAGCAAAGCATAAGAAACACATCATGTCATGGAAGCATCAACTGAATCATAGATATATATATATATATAACGTGCCTACCCAAAGAGGCAGGACTATTTGATACATCATGAAGCGAAATACAACTGAAATGCAATACAAGGAAATCATAAAAAGCAAATACAAAAGAAACTACCCCCATACCCATGTGCACCTAAAGGAGACAACCTCATATACAAAAGAAGGTTTGACCTCTACTATGTGGCGTGTGTGTGCACTAGCTACTACCCCTCCTATGACTACTCCTGCGGGTCCGAGTACTGTGGGGTCGAGTCGATCCACTGGCGAATCTCGGCGGGAGTGGTCGAGTGCATCATCGGGGCATGTCCACCGTGGCGAGGGCGCATAGATGGCCGTCGAGCCAACCTCGGCTGGACCACCGTCTCCTCACTCCCAGCCCTCATCGGTGGAGGAGCGGGGCTGGAACTCCAACTATACATGTGGGATGGCGGGTCCTCGGATGGGTCCGTCTCCGAGTACTGGGGACGCGGCACATACTCGGGGTACTTGCGTACAGCTGACGTCTCGGGCTCCATGCGGAGGATCTGCTCATCGCGTGGTCTCGCTCGCTCAAAAATCCCGTTATGACGGTAAGGAAGCGATCGGGGTGAAGCGGTAGCTCGGAGACGGGGTATCTGAAGGGTCGTCCCATGAACATGAGTACTCACGGCGGTCTGGCGACCCTCAAAATGGTATGACCCGAGTGCCGGGTTATGGTGCAGCTCCCATACCGGGGTGTCGATGAAGAGTACAAACGTCGCCATCTGAAGATATGACGGAAGAAAAGAGAGAGGGAATGAGAATCTTTCTGAAAGAATTCTCGATAGGGTTATCCCTACCTAGGTGTCATCGTCACATCCTCAGGAACCTTGGGTTTATTTCTAAAAGGTGTGCGTGCATATAAATTCCTTTTAAGTTGGTTTTCCAAAGAGGTATTTTATCCAAGGTCCATCATATTTTATAATGCGTCTTTATAACTTAAGCAGAAATATACTAATGATATGAATGCATCATAAGGTAAACCAAACAATAGAATAACTAGGAAACATTATAACATTGGCATAAGTATAGTTTATGTGACATTGTTAACTTTAACTTTCATCTCATGGGGCCGCGCTAAAACTTCTCTAGGTTATGAGCTCATACCTTAACTAGTCGTCACTAGCTCTTACTTATCCTATGATAAGCGTAACATAATCCCGACTTAAAGTACGGGCTAGGGGGCAATTTAAGGATCTCCTTTCTAGGATCATTTCCTCTTTGAAAGCGCTTTGCTAGCCACGTGGGCCTCGCAATTTGTCCGCTTTGGCAGGCTGCATCTACACATACCCTCACGGATTTGTCTCCTCCTGGGGTGCTCGGCCGAACCGGTGTCACCCAGGAGAAGCGCGTCTCAGTGTTGTGTCACATTTATATTTTCATAAGTATTACATCACAATTACCTCATCATTTATCATATTCATTTTTATCATGCATTCTCATGTAGCTTTTTCATAACATATATATCATCACATGAAACTTTCTCATAACATTCGTCACATAAAACTTTCACACAAACATCATCACATAGTCATATTTAACAATCATCCAGAGGCTCATAGGCATGTTATGTTATATCTCATAGTGCTTTAAACTTGATTATTATGAGTCTTAAACTTGCAAATTATTCTTAACTTCTTTATCGCCTATAGTTTGACAATTAATGAGTTATATAAATTTTATGCTCAAGAACTAATCCAAATAGCACTAAGCAGAATTTGGACAGCTTTATGTTTATGTGATTACGGAGTTCTAGAAATTACGGTTTAGATCTTTATCTCACTTTCTAAGTTATTGATCATCAACACCTAGTCTCTTGGGAACCTATAAGGTTATAACTAAGTATTTCTCACCTCACCATATGGTCAAGAACATCTCTAAACCTCAAGAGTGCAGAAATCAAAATACTAACTTTACGGGTACCTAGAAGTCACAATAATGACCCTTTCTAAGTTCGGTTTGCTCCTAAGGTTTCAAGATTAAGTCCTAAACCAATTATGAGTCATTCCTACACATATAAACTAATTTAAAACCATGATTATTGAATCTAAACCTTGCTGGACAGAATCCAGAAAAAATAAATCTTTAAGGGATCTAGAACTCTCAAATTAATTCTTTTCTAGTTCCTAACTTATCCTATCTTTCACATATGAGTCTTAACATAATTATTACCCAAACATAAGCATATTAACATCATTAACACAGCTCATACAGTGGCCAAACATAGCAAGGCAGAACCGAAACAACAACTCCATTTTAAGGCATTGAATCATAGTTTCTAAAGCACATAAAATACTAGTTTCTCTTGGAACCTTATTAAAACCTTCAAAACTCTTTTATGAACACTTTTATCATCTAAACTCATGGAAATACTTAATAGGGCAGTGGTTATGTTATTTTCATCTCAAGAGGTCCTAAATTCCTAATACTTAGTTCTACACATTCCTTATACTCATATAAGTTTAGAAAAATTATAAAACATAGTTTTCAATACTTGAAGACATTAAGGCCTCATAGGGCCGAAATATGAGCCATAGGAGATAAATGTTTTAGACCTTTGTTTGAGATATCCTTGGGCAAGTCTTTGAGCTCTAGAATCATTAAAGTGATGACATAAAAATAAACATGCTCATGCACTTATTTTAGTTATTGCTAGAAAGTAAAGTGAGAGCATAAAATAAATATGTGGTGCAATATATTATTATCTTTGATATTTAGGTGAGGACTTGAAATATAAATATGATAATGCAAAGCTTGAAACATAAACATGATAATGCAAGTTTATTCATTATCTTGGGATTTAGTGATAGCAAGGAAATAAACATGATATGCAAAGCTTAAAGTAAACATGATGCAAGTTTCATTTTTATGTTTAACTAGAGCTCATTTAAGACTTTAACAAGATAATAACCCCATACAATATCTCAAGGATCACAACACAAGAATCGAAAATCATATAAAAGAGAAAGAAAGTGAAGCTACATCAAGTTCTTTATTAAGTACCCAAAACCCCTATCTAGAGACAAATCTCTAGAACGTGCCGGCCAACTTTAAGGTTGACAAGGGTAGGCTTGGGCTTTTAGAAATCCTTAGATTAATTTTCTTAAGTTGGAAAACCATGTGAGCTAGATAACATATAGATGAAGTTGTAAGAAAAGGAAAACTCAAGCTTTAGAGGTTTCTTTGAGATGAACACAATGTCATCATCTAGAAACTCTCATCATCAAGCTATCATGCTCAAATCAAGGCCTCATGGCCGAAAATGAAAGGAAAGGAAAGACAAAGGAAAGTTCAAAAAGAATCCAAGAGAAAACTAGAGAAAAACACTTTCTTGAGCAAAATAAGGTTTGAAAACAAATCCCTACCTTTTGATGAAGACAAAAGCTTGAACTTGAAGATGGAAATGAGATGAGCAACACCTCCTAGGATGGTGATGATGATTCGGCCTTGATGAGAGAAAAAGAAAGAAAATATGTTTCAAGTGGAGTTGTGTTTGAGGTGTGGTGTTTGAGAGGTTTGATGATGGTTCAAGGTTTTGGGGTGGTGTTTGATGGTTGAGAGGTGATGATGAGATGAAGAGATGAAGAAGATAAAGATGAAAAGAAAGGAAGAACACTCTTGGAACTTTGAGAGAAAAAGGAAAGACTAGCAAGACAACTCTAAAACTCTAAACTTTGCAAATGCTTCAAAGTGTAACAAGGCTAACACAAGCATCCTATTTATAGAAAAACAAGACCATGGAGCTCACATTGGGAGGGTGTGGCCGTGTGGTTTGGAGGGAAAAGGAAGAGAAAAATATCTCTTACACAAGGTCATTCAAGCATGGTTTGAAGTATGGAAGCTATGCCACAAAGTATGGCTTGATGTGAGTTAATTTCCTATCACATTTTTATGAAATTAGGCTTCTAGAACCTTAACATGGCTGGAACTTTTCCAGCCACAAATAAATGGGGAAAATGGGTTGTTTTAATTATTTATTCATGTGGAAATTCAAGCTTGATTGAAAGTTATGACAAGGTATAGTGTATGTGACTTGAGGTATGGCCTTGGAGTGTTGAAAAATTGAACATGTGATGCATAATAGGCAGAAGGTTCACGGCCTGGTCTGGTTCAGCAAGGGAGGAGGTGAGTTTGACCATTTAATTGTGTGTTAATGGTAGGTTTAGATGTGTATTAGCTTAGGTACAAGGTTAGGAATGATTAAGCTTAAGTTTAGGTAACTAAGAATGTGATTTAGGGAGTTTATGACAAGTTTAGGAGTGCTCATACATCATTAAAGAATTTAAAACTCATTTATGAATAAACAATGTGTAACACAATTCCATGATTTAAGGAATTGGAAAGAGAAAACACTATTCAAGATTCTATGACTAGGTGTCATAAAATTAAAATATGATTTTAGGTTGTAATTAAGTACTTTTTGGTTCTAAACAACTTTAATAAATTATTTTGACTCTAGATTAATTAAGGAAATTAATTAACCTTCAATTAGAGCCTAATATTGCTTAGGTTTGCTTAATCGTGTGATTAAGCGTAAAAATCTGAAACTAGGGGCAAAGCGTAATTTTGCACTAATTTTGCCCGGGACTTCACAAATTAAAACTGAGGTCATAGAATACATAAAAACGCCTTTTAAAACCATCTGGAGAAGTTTTGGGTTCATCCGGCACTTGCAAACGGGTAAAACACCACAGGGGCGTTTTGGTCATTTAGACCCGAAAACTCGAAAAACGAGATTTTCGATCCCGGGAAGGTACATAAGTTTTCTAATCCCCTTACAACATTGAGTTTGCCCTTCGAGTCTTGCCGCCTTTGGCTTTCCTCGGTCCGGGCTGAAAATGACCTTAGGGGCATTTTGGTCATTTTCACTCTAACAGAAAATCGGGGCGTTACATTACTCCCCTCCTTAAAAAGAATTTCGCCCTCGAAATTCGTACCTTAGAAAAGCTCTGGATATTTGGACTTCATCTCTGACTCTAGCTCCCATGTGTATTCTTCCGACTTGCCTTGTCCCCACGCCACTTTTACCAAAGGAACAGACTTGCTCCTTAACTTCTTGACTCCGTGATCCACTATTCCCGTAGGCGGTACATTGAAAGTGAGGTCCTCCCTTAACTGTACATGCTCTGGTTCTAGGACATGGCTAGGGTCGGACTCATATTTACGTGGCGGGAGACGTGAAAGACATCATGAAGGTTTGACAGATTGGGTGGTAAGGCTATTTTGTAAGCTACGGATCCGACTCTTTGAAGAATTTCAAAAGGACCGAGAAATCGGGGACTCAACTTTTTAACTTTCATGGCTCTCCCTATTCCTGTAGTGGGGGTGATTCTTAACCTCTTGGAACTCCAAGGGCTTGCGCCTTTTGTCCGCGTAGCTTTTCTGTCGACTTTGAGCGGTTAAGATTCTATCCTTGATCTTCTTGATTTGTTCCGTCGTTTCCCTCACTACCTCAGGTCCTAAGACACTTTGCTCTCCGGGCTCGTACCAACACAAGGGTGATTGGCACTTCCTTCCGTATAATGCCTCAAATGCGGTGCCATACCGATGCTTGCGTGATAACTGTTGTTATACGCAAACTCGATCAAAGGCATGTACTTATCCCAACTTCCTTTTTGGTCTAAGACACAGGCTCTCAGCATATCTTCCAGGGTTTGGATTGTCCTCTCGGACTGACCATCCGTTTGTGGGTGGTAAGCAGTGCTTAAGCACAACTTGGAACCAAACGCCTTTTGAAAGGCTCCCTAAAACGTGACGTAAACCGCGGATCTCGATCCGAGATTATCGTCGATGGTACTCCATGCAACCTTACTATTTCTTGGATGTAAAGCTGGGCCAACTTATCCAACGAGTACGTGACTCGAATAGGTAGAAAGTGAGCCGACTTAGTCAGTCGATCCACGATTACCCATACGGCATCGTGGCGGCTTGGGTCTTTGGCAATCCTGTCACGAAGTCCATTGATATACCTTCCCACTTCCACTCGGGGATCGGCAGGGGTTGCAGCATGCCAGAAGGTTTTTGGTGTTCGATCTTGACCTTTTGGCAGACCAAACACTTACTCACCCAGGCGACCACATCCTTCTTTAATCCGGGCCACCAAAACATCCTCTTCAAGTCCTGATACATCTTCGTAGTACCAGGATGGATGGCAAAATGGCTCTTGTGAGCTTCCTCCAAGATCTTCTCTCGGAGGTTACCATCTTGTGGCACACAGATTCGCCCCTCGAACCTCCATAACCAGTCAGGGCCTCGTACAAAACCTTTCAACTTTCCAGCCTTTACTGCCTCGATTGTCTCCATAAAGTCCTCATTTTCTCTTTGGGCAAGCATAATCCTTTGCTTAAACCCACTGGTCACCGTGAGATGACTCATCACGATGCCATTCTCCGTTATAGACATTCCAAGATTCATATTCCTAAATTGCTCTATTAACCCAACTTCATTAACCATCATACTTGACAGACGTAACGAGTTTCGGCTCAAGGCGTCGGCTACTACATTAGCCTTGCCGGGGTGGTAACTTAACCCAAAATCGTAGTCCTTGAGGAATTCCATCCATCTTCTTTGCCTCATATTCAACTCCTTTTGATCAAAGAGATGCTTGAGACTCTTATGATCGGAGAAAACTTCAAACCTCACACCATACAAATGGTGTCTCCACATCTTTAGAGCGAACACGATGGCTGCTAGTTCTAGGTCATGGGTGGGGTAGGTTACCTCATGAGGCTTGAGTTGTCTGGACGCATAGGCTACCACTTGCCTGTTTTGCATCAACACACAACCTAAACCCTTGCCAGAAGCATCGCAATATACCTCAAAGGGTACATTGGGGTCAGGTAAAACTAAAACTGGGGTTGAGGTGAGCTTTTCCTTAAGCTCTAGGAAACTCTTTTCACACTCGGGCTCCACTCAAACGGGGCATTCTTCCTAGTGAGCTTGGTTAAGGGTAGGGCTAACTGGGAAAATCCTTTAATGAACCTACGATAATATCCAGCTAAACCCAAAAAGCTTCTAATCTCAGTTACAGAGGTTGGTCTATCCCAATTCATCACAGCCTCTATCTTACTTGGAGTAAACTGACTATGCCACCTTTTGACACAACATGTCCTAAGAATTTTACCTCCTCTAACCAAAATTCACACTTAGACAACTTAGCGTATAACTTCTTCTCCTTTAATACCTCTAAAACCAACCTTAAATGACGTTCATGCTCCTCGTGGGTTTTCGAATAGATGAGAATATCATCTATGAACACAACCACGAATTGATCTAAATAGGGTCTAAAGATCCTATTCATGTAATCCATAAAAACTGCGGGAGCATTTGTCAAACCAAACGACATTACATTGAACTCAAAGTGTCCATACCGAGTTCGAAAGGCAGTTTTAGGAATATCTGAATCTCTCACCCTAATCTGATGGTAACCGGACCTTAAATCAATCTTAGAAAACACTACTGCTCCTTTCAATTGGTCCATAAGATCATCAATCCTAGGCAATGGGTATTTATTCTTTATGGTTACTTGGTTCAACTGCCTATAGTCTATACACATCCTCATGCTTCCGTCCTTTTTCTTCACAAATAAGACCGGAGCGCCCCAGGGTGAAGCACTCGGCCTTATAAAACTCTTTTCTAACAACTCCTCTAACTGGGTTTTCAACTCTGCTAACTCCGAGGGTGACATCCTATACGGGGCTATAGAGATTGGTCCTGTCCCAGGAACCAACTCTATGGAGAACTCCACTTCTCTTTCGGGAGGGAACTCGGGTATTTCATCTGGAAACACCTCGGGATAGTCTCTCACCACAGGTATCTCACCTAGGTTTTGCTCCAAGTCTACATCACAAAGTGGCTAGGAGAACATATCCCTTAGTTTTCTTCCCACTACGTAAGACCTCTCACGGAATCCAGGTACAGCCTAATGGGTTGAGTGATGTTTTCGGGAGGAGAAGGAAAGACTACGGTTTGGGTTCCACAATCTAACATCACACGATTGGGGTGAAGCCAGTTCATGCCTAAGATAATGCCTATGTCTTTCAAGGGTAAACAAATTAAATCTATGATAAAAGACCTATTTTCTACAACAAGATGACAGTTTAAACAACAACGGCAAGTATTAGCAGGCGATTTGTAGGAGTAGAAACAATAAGATCGAAGGAAGTTTAGAGACTTTTAGATTTAAGGACTCGACACTAGCAAGTGAAATGAAAGAATGAGTAGCACCAGAGTCATATACAGTTAAGGCTTTACCATTTACTTCGCACATACCTTGATGAGATCTTTGGACTTCTTGGCGTCTTCGCTTTAAGGGTAAAGACCCTTCCTCGGTATTGTGGTCGGGGGTTTTGGTTCGATGTCCCTTGTCCGGTGCAGTCCTTTGCATAGTGGCCAGGCTTGCCACACTTGAAACATACATTCGACCGGCTAAGCATGGGCGATTCCGTGGTTCTTTCCACATTGTGGCGACGTCGGCCAGATGTTGCTCCGGGGTAGCAGCGAGGGGTTTGTGGTGCCTTGTTCTTGGCTCCACTTGGTCCTCCATTGTGGTTTCGGGGTCCACCGGTCCACGGGGTTGATTATTGAAATTCCTTGGGCCTTGATGTTGAAATGGCGGCCGTCGGTGTGGCTTGGATTGTTGGTGGCAGGAGCTCTTGGCGGTTGTTGTTGTTGTCGGGCTGGTTGGGTGGTAGGGGTTGTAGTGATTCCTCGATGGGTACTGCGGTTTGAACTTGGGGCTTGAGGTCCGAGCCCTTAGCTCGCTCGCCCTTGTGATTTGAATCTTTCTCTGTCCTTCTTCAAGTATCCGGCACTTGTTGACCAGGGTCGGGAAGTCTCCGATCTCCATATGGGCCACAGCGTAGTTCATCTCTGCCTTCAGACCGGCCTCATACTTCACACACTTCCAAACTTCATCGGGGTTCCTTGGAACACCGAGAGAACTTGATTAGCTCCTCAAACCGCAGTGTATTGAGCTACTGAGACCCTCCTTGGGTTAATCGCATGAACTCAACGTCCTTCGCGTTCCTCACGGACTCCGGAAAGTACTTCTCATAGAAGTAAGTCTTGAAACGACTCGGTCAATGGGAGTTCCAGAGGCTTCTAGCAGATGCCTCGTGCCGTTCCACGAACTTCGGCGTCGGACTTGACATGAAAGCGACAAATGTGACCTTACGCTCCTCCGGCCAGGTAACAACAGTAGATCTTCTCCATGTCTTTGATCCACTCATCGGCCTTGTCGGGTCCATTACCCCTCGGAACATGGCGGGTTCGCCTTGCGGAACTTCGCCCGAAGCGGACTTGTTCCACCATCTGCGGCAGGGGAGGAGGGGGAACAGGAGCAGCATTCGCTTGTTGATCCATTCGGTCGAACATCCGTTCCATGGCTTGCGCCATGCGATGGACAGCAGCAGCAGTTGTATCATCTTGTTCAACATCGGGTGTAGTCCTAGGCCGTCGTCGCGGTGCCATTGGTTCCTATACACATGAAACAATGAACATCAAGTTGATCAGGCTCAATATCCATGCAAAATGAGCTAGTTACCATGGCACTTGCAACCAGCAAGTCATGCATCTCTAGTCCTACAGCTTATCTCTATCAAGCACTATACATGACATAACTATCGTATTATGCTTATAAAGCATAGTCAGTCCAATCCTCAGGCTCCATGAGAATCGAACTGCTCTGATACCATAATGTAACACCCTAAATCTTAACCCAAGACTACTAGTATGTCCTTAGGTTAATTTTTAGAATATTACCTCTTGGTCTCATCCTTTGGAAAATACTTAGCGGAAATACGGGTAAAATTTTTCTTTTTAAAATCAAAGTGAGAGCCACGCACTAAACTTTAAGGGGCAACATAGCGAAACATATAAGCAAAGCATAAGAAACACATCATGTCATGGAAGCATCAACTGAATCATAGATATATATATATATATATATAACGTGCCTACCCAAAGAGGCAGGACTATTTGATACATCATGAAGCGAAATACAACTGAAATGCAATACAAGGAAATCATAAAAGCAAATACAAAAGAAACTACCCCCATACCCATGTGCACCTAAAGGAGACAACCTCATATACAAAAGAAGGTTTGACCTCTACTATGTGGCGTGTGTGTGCACTAGCTACTACCCCTCCTATGACTACTCCTGCGGTCCGAGCATCTTGTGGGGTCGAGTCGATCCTTGGCGAATCTCGGCGGGAGTGGTCGAGTGCATCATCGGGGCATGTCCACCGGCGGCGCATAGATGGCCGTCGAGCCAACCTCGGCTGGACCACCGTCTCCTCACTCCCGACCCTCATCGGTGGAGGAGCGGGACTGGAACTCCAACTATACATGTGGGATGGCGGGTCCTCGGATGGGTCCGTCTCCGAGTACTGGGGACGCGGCACATACTCGGGGTACTCGCGTACAGCTGACGTCTCGGGCTCCATGCGGAGGATCTGCTCATCGCGTGGTCTCGCTCGCTCAAAAATCCCGTTATGACGGTAAGGAGCAGTCGGGGTGAAGCGGTAGCTCGGGACGGGGTATGCGAAGGGTCGTCCCATGAACATGAGTACTCACGGCGGCAGCGACCCTCAAAATGGTATGACCCGAGTGCCGGGTTATGGTGCAGCTCCCATACCGGGGTGTCGATGAAGAGTACAAACGTCGCCATCTGAAGATATGACGGAAGAAAAGAGAGAGGGAATGAGAATCTTTCTGAAAGAATTCTCAGTAGGGTTATCCCTACCTAGGTGTCATCGTCACATCCTCAGGAACCTTGGGTTTATTTCTAAAAGGTGTGCGTGCATATAAATTCCTTTTAAGTTGGTTTTCCAAAGAGGTATTTTATCCAAGGTCCATCATATTTTATAATGCGTCTTTATAACTTAAGCAGAAATATACTAATGATATGAATGCATCATAAGGTAAACCAAACAATAGAATAACTAGGAAACATTATAACATTGGCATAAGTATAGTTTATGTGACATTGTTAACTTTAACTTTCATCTCATGGGGCCGCCCTAAAACTTCTCTAGGTTATGAGCTCATACCTTAACTAGTCGTCACTAGCTCTTACTTATCCTATGATAAGCGTAACATAATCCCGACTTAAAGTACGGGCTAGGGGGCAATTTAAGGATCTCCTTTCTAGGATCATTTCCTCTTTGAAACGCTTTGCTAGCCACGTGGGCCTCGCAATTTGTCCGCTTTGGAAGGCTGCATCTACACATACCCTCACGGATTTGTCTCCTCCTGGGGGTGCTCGGCCGAACCGGTGTCACCCAGGAGAAATGCGTCTCAGTGTTGTGTCACATTTATATTTTCATAAGTATTACATCACAATTACCTCATCATTTATCATATTCATTTTTATCATGCATTCTCATGTAGCTTTTTCATAACATATATATCATCACATGAAACTTTCTCATAACATTCGTCACATAAAACTTTCACACAAACATCATCACATAGTCATATTTAACAATCATCCAGGGGCTCATAGGCATGTTATGTTATATCTCATAGTGCTTTAAACTTGATTATTATGAGTCTTAAACTTGCAAATTATTCTTAACTTCTTTATCGCCTATAGTTTGACAATTAATGAGTTATATAAATTTTATGCTCAAGAACTAATCCAAATAGCACTAAGCAGAATTTGGACAGCTTTATGTTTATGTGATTACGGAGTTCTAGAAATTACGGTTTAGATCTTTATCTCACTTTCTAAGTTATTGATCATCAACACCTAGTCTCTTGGGAACCTATAAGGTTATAACTAAGTATTTCTCACCTCACCATATGGTCAAGAACATCTCTAAACCTCAAGAGTGCAGAAATCAAAATACTAACTTTACGGGTACCTAGAAGTCACAATAATGACCCTTTCTAAGTTCGGTTTGCTCCTAAGGTTTCAAGATTAAGTCCTAAACCAATTATGAGTCATTCCTACACATATAAACTAATTTAAAACCATGATTATTGAATCTAAACCTTGCTGGACAGAATCCAGAAAAAATAAATCTTTAAGGGATCTAGAACTCTCAAATTAATTCTTTTCTAGTTCCTAACTTATCCTATCTTTCACATATGAGTCTTAACATAATTATTACCCAAACATAAGCATATTAACATCATTAACACAGCTCATACAGTGGCCAAACATAGCAAGGCAGAACCGAAACAACAACTCCATTTTAAGGCATTGAATCATAGTTTCTAAAGCACATAAAATACTAGTTTCTCTTGGAACCTTATTAAAACCTTCAAAACTCTTTTATGAACACTTTTATCATCTAAACTCATGGAAATACTTAATAGGGCAGTGGCTATGTTATTTTCATCTCAAGAGGTCCTAAATTCCTAATACTTAGTTCTACACATTCCTTATACTCATATAAGTTTAGAAAAATTATAAAACATAGTTTTCAATACTTGAAGACATTAAGGCCTCATAGGGCGAAATATGAGCCATAGGAGATAAATGTTTTAGACCTTTGTTTGAGATATCCTTGGGCAAGTCTTTGAGCTCTAGAATCATTAAAGTGATGACATAAAAATAAACATGCTCATGCACTTATTTTAGTTATTGCTAGAAAGTAAAGTGAGAGCATAAAATAAATATGTGGTGCAATATATTATTATCTTTGATATTTAGGTGAGGACTTGAAATATAAATATGATAATGCAAAGCTTGAAACATAAACATGATAATGCAAGTTTATTCATTATCTTGGGATTTAGTGATAGCAAGGAAATAAACATGATATGCAAAGCTTAAAGTAAACATGATGCAAGTTTCATTTTTATGTTTAACTAGAGCTCATTTAAGACTTTAACAAGATAATAACCCCATACAATATCTCAAGGATCACAACACAAGAATCGAAAATCATATAAAAGAGAAAGAAAGTGAAGCTACATCAAGTTCTTTATTAAGTACCCAAAACACCTATCTAGAGACAAATCTCTAGAACGTGCCGGCCAACTTTAAGGTTGACAAGGGTAGGCTTGGGCTTTTAGAAATCCTTAGATTAATTTTCTTAAGTTGGAAAACCATGTGAGCTAGATAACATATAGATGAAGTTGTAAGAAAAGGAAAACTCAAGCTTTAGAGGTTTCTTTGAGATGAACACAATGTCATCATCTAGAAACTCTCATCATCAAGCTATCATGCTCAAATCAAGGCCTCATGGCCGAAAATGAAAGGAAAGGAAAGACAAAGGAAAGTTCAAAAGAATCCAAGAGAAAACTAGAGAAAAACACTTTCTTGAGCAAAATAAGGTTTGAAAACAAATCCCTACCTTTTGATGAAGACAAAAGCTTGAACTTGAAGATGGAAATGAGATGAGCAACACCTCCTAGGATGGTGATGATGATTCGGCCTTGATGAGAGAAAAAGAAAGAAAATATGTTTCAAGTGGAGTTGTGTTTGAGGTGTGGTGTTTGAGAGGTTTGATGATGGTTCAAGGTTTTGGGGTGGTGTTTGATGGTTGAGAGGTGATGATGAGATGAAGAGATGAAGAAGATAAAGATGAAAAGAAAGGAAGAACACTCTTGGAACTTTGAGAGAAAAAGGAAAGACTAGCAAGACAACTCTAAAACTCTAAACTTTGCAAATGCTTCAAAGTGTAACAAGGCTAACACAAGCATCCTATTTATAGAAAAACAAGACCATGGAGCTCACATTGGGAGGGTGTGGTCATGTGGTTTGGAGGGAAAAGGAAGAGAAAAATATCTCTTACACAAGGTCATTCAAGCATGGTTTGAAGTATGGAAGCTATGCCACAAAGTATGGCTTGATGTGAGTTAATTTCCTATCACATTTTTATGAAATTAGGCTTCTAGAACCTTAACATGGCTGGAACTTTTCCAGCCACAAATAAATGGGGAAAATGGGTTGTTTTAATTATTTATTCATGTGGAAATTCAAGCTTGATTGAAAGTTATGACAAGGTATAGTGTATGTGACTTGAGGTATGGCCTTGGAGTGTTGAAAAATTGAACATGTGATGCATAATGGCGGAGAAGGTTCACGGCCTGGTCTGGTTCAGCAAGGGAGGAGGTGAGTTTGACCATTTAATTGTGTGTTAATGGTAGGTTTAGATGTGCATTAGCTTAGGTACAAGGTTAGGAATGATTAAGCTTAAGTTTAGGTAACTAAGAATGTGATTTAGGGAGTTTATGACAAGTTTAGGAGTGCTCATACATCATTAAAGAATTTAAAACTCATTTATGAATAAACAATGTGTAACACAATTCCATGATTTAAGGAATTGGAAAGAGAAAACACTATTCAAGATTCTATGACTAGGTGTCATAAAATTAAAATATGATTTTAGGTTGTAATTAAGTACTTTTTGGTTCTAAACAACTTTAATAAATTATTTTGACTCTAGATTAATTAAGGAAATTAATTAACCTTCGATTAGAGCCTAATATTGCTTAGGTTTGCTTAATCGTGTGATTAAGCGTAAAAGTACGAAACTAGGGGCAAAACCGTAATTTTGCACTAATTTTGCCCGGGACTTCACAAATTAAAACTGAGGTCATAGAATACATAAAAACGCCTTTTAAAACCATCTGGAGAAGTTTCGGGTTCATCCAGCACTTGCAAACGGGTAAAACACCACAGGCGTTTTGGTCATTTAGACCGAAAACTTCAAAACGAGATTTTCGATCCCGGGAAGGTACATAAGTTTTCTAATCCCCTTACAACATTGAGTTTGCCCTTCGAGTACTGCCGCACTGGCTTTCCTCGAATTCCGGGCTGAAAATGACCTTAGGGGCATTTTGGTCATTTTCACTCTAACAGAAAATCGGGGCGTTACAACCCTCCTACTGATCTACGAGTACAATCTACAACCCTCCCAAAAGGTACTGCCGAAGGGAAGATCTCCACCATAGCTCGGGTACTCGTAAAGCTCTCCATCGGAGTCTAGTGATGACGCAGACGCTCGGGCGATAAGGGTATGTAGCCCACAAACTGCTCAATCTCCTCCTGAGTCGGCCAGTGAAGTGGTAAGGGAACACATGCCGGCTGGGCATGAGCTCCTCGGCGCGGATGCATCTCGGCCTTCCTCGCTAGACGCAGCTGCATCACGGTCTCCTCACTCCCAGTACACCAGTACTGGGGAAAGGGTGCAGAACCCTCCGAAGGGACGTACGTAGGCGAATCCTCGGACAGGTCCATCTCAAACCTCCTCGAATGTGGCACATACTCTAGAAAGTCACGGACGGCAGAAGCAGACGGACGAGCATGATGTCTCTGCTCGTCGCGCGGGTGGGTACGCTCGAAGATCATGTCGTCACTACCAAAAGGTGCAGTAGGAGTGAACTGGTAACTCGAAACCGGATAAGCGAAGGGTCGTCCCATGTACACAAAAACACGAACGGCACAACGACCCTCAAAATGATACGAACGGTGGTCCGGGTCGTAGTGCACCTCCCAAACTGGCATGTCAATGAAAACCACGAACGTCGCCATCGCTCTCTGAAGATGTGACGGAAGAAAGAAGAGAGAGAGGAGTTAGAATTCTTGCTAAAGAATCTCAGTAGGAGTTTCCTATCCTAGGGTTACATCGTTCACATCCTCAGGAACCTTGGGTTTAATTCTAAAATAGTGATCATGCATATAAGATTCAATTTAGGGTTTTCCAAAACTAATTATCCAAGGGCCATTCCTTTTAGCATGCATCTTGATGTTAGGAATGCAACATGTTATATCATGAGTGCATGTCAATACTTGAGCATATACAACAACACATCAAAGCATATAAACATAAACCATGTGGCATAAGGGCATATAACTTTCAAGTGGATCATTCATCAACTTCATGACATCAGTCATGGTACTTTAGCATAATAAGACCACCCTAAAATAACTAGGTTATGAGCTTATACCTCAGCTAGTCGTCACTAGCTCTTGCTTATTATCTGAACAAGTGAAACATAATAAATAATCCCGACTACGCAAGTACGGATAGGAGGCAGGGATCACCTCTCTTAGGATATACCCTCTTTGAAATGCTTTGCGAGCATTAAGCCACAACAATTTTCCGCTTTGGTAGGCTGCATCTACTCATACCCTCATGGATTTGTTTCCTCTGGGGATGCTCGGCCGAACCGGTGTCACCTAGGAAAGCGCGTCTCAGTGCTTTGTCACATAAAAATCTCCTGGGGGTGCTCGGCCGAACCGGTGTCACCCAGGGTTTTCAACTCATGTGGTACTTTAAAACATCTTTTCAACCCTTTTAGGTTTGACAAAAATTCGGCAGCATAACAGCTGTTAAACCGAACTTCCTTCAAATTGCCACAAGCTAATTCACACAACATGTTCTCATGAAATCTCATGCTATGACAAACTCATATCTAAACTAATCCATTTCTTATGCATCATAAACATCTCAACATATCATTGCATAAATTAAGCATCATAGCATTAACACATTTCTTACTGTCTTATGCATTGACCATTAAGGTCCTTAACTCACATTCTAAGTTATGAATCATCAAAGCCTAGTCTCTCAGGTACCTATAAGGTTATAACTAAGTATTTCTCACCTCACACTATGTTAAAGAACATCTCTGAACTTCAAGGATGCAGAATTCATAATGCTAACTTTACGGGTACGTAGGAGTCACAACAATGACCCTTTCTAAGTCCAGTTTGTTCCTAAGGTATCATGATTAAGTCCTAAACCAATTATGAGTCATTCCTATAAATTTTGACTAATTTAGAACTATGATTAGCATTACTAAACCTCGCTGGACAGAATCCAGAAAATTCTATCATTAAGGGACCTAGAACTCTCAAATCAATTCTTTTCTAGTTACTAACTTCTCTTATCTTTCACATATGAGTTTTAACATTAATTATACTCAAACTTAATCATATTATCATCATCAAACAGCACATACAGTGGCCATAAAATAGCAAGGCAGAACCGAAACATTTATCTCCATATAAGGCATCAAACACAATTTCTAAAGCACATAAAATACTAGTTTCTCTTGGAACTTTTTTAAAACTTTCAAAACTCATTTATAAACATTTTTATCATCTAAAATCATAAAAATATTTAAGAGGGCAGTAGCTAAATCAACCTTGTCTCAAGAGGTCCTAAATTCATAAAACTTGGTTCTATATATTCCTTTAACTCATATAAGCTTAGAAAAATTATGAAACATAGTTTTCAATACTTGGAAACAATTAAACTCTTAGGGGCCGAAATCTCAAGCTAGAGGAATAAACATTTTCAAACCTTTGTTTGAGACAACAATGGGCAAGTCTTTGAGCTCTAGGTTTATTTAAGTGATGACATAAAGTAAACACGCTCATGCACTTGTTTTAGCTTTCATTGGAAAGTAAAGTGAGAGCTTAAAATAAATATGAGATGCAACATATTATTATCTTTGATATTTAAGTGAGGACTTGAAATATAAACATGATAATGCAAGTTCCTGTATTATCTTAGTACTTAGTGATGACAAGAAAAATAAATATGATGTGCAAAGCATAAAAGTAAACATGAATGCAAAGTTCATTTTATGATAGTCTAAAGCTCTTACAAGACTTTAGCAAATAGAAACCCAACACTCATCTCATCACACGGAGAGCTTTAGAGTTCTTGAACCAAGTTCTCAAAGGAACTATGAGGTTCTTGAACATCATCATCAAGCTCAAAATAAATAAACTTTCAAAACAAAACAAAACCTCAAGGTTCAAGGAACCAACACCGAAATATTAAAGGAAAGAAGACAAGGAAACCGAAATCAAAATAGCAAGAAAAGTAAAGGTGTTCTTGAACAAAAATCGTTTTGAGCTAGATAATAAAGATGAAACTTAGAGGAAACAAAAACTCAAGCACTAGAGGTTCCTTTGAGATGAACACATAGTTATCATCTAGGAGCTCTCATCATTGAGCTATCATGTGCTCCAAAAAGAAAAACCAAGAGAAAGCTAGAAAGAACTCATTTTTATGAAAACAAAGTTTAGAAACCACTCCTACCTAGAGTGAAGTTAAAAGCTTTGATCTTTGAAAAGGAAATAAGATGAAGAACTCCTCCTTGAGTGTGGGTAGTGATTCAGCCAAGGGGGTGTGAAGAGGTTGGAGTTGTGTTTCAAGTGAGGTTATGTTTGAGATAAGGTGTTTAAGGGTTTTGATGGTGGTTCAAGGCTTTGGGGTGGTGTTTGAAGGTTAAGAGATGATGATAAGATGAAGAGAGGATGAAGATGAAGATGAAGAATAAGAGAAAACTCTCTTGAAACTTAGAGAGAAAAAGAGAGAACTTTGAGAAAGCTAAGAAATCTAAAAGTATGCAAATGAGCTAAAGTGTTTGTATGTGTTTCTAGGCAAGGTATTTATAGAAAATGAAAGCAAATGAAGTCTCATTGAGGGGGAGAAGGAGCCGTGTGGTTTTGGAGGCAAGGAAGAGAAAAATATCTCTTTCAAGGTGTCATACAAGCATGGTTTGAGGTATGGAGTGTGTGATACAAAGCATGGCTTCAAGCATGGGTTTTTGAGTGAGCTTTTCTTTTAATTTTGAATGAATTAAGCCTTCTAGAAACTAGACATGGCTGGAAGTTTTTCAGCCACAAATAAATGGAGGAATTGGTTTATTTCATTTAGTTATTCATTTGGAAAATCAAGCTTGATTGAAAGTATGACAAGGTATGGTGATTTGAGGTGATTTTCCTTCAAATTTGAAATGAAATAATTCATTAAAATAGGGGAGAGGGCTGGCGATTTCAGACCAGAAAAATGGGGAAGGAAAAAGTCTTCTAGATGTTGTCCTTGGAAGTATGGATGAAAGCATGGTTTGTATGACTCAAAGTATGGTTCATGTAAGGTCAAAGCATGGTTCTTTGTGTGTAAAAAATTTGCACATGTGATGCATATGGAAGGGGACAGCTTCGGCCAGACCAGGGGCATGAGAGAGGGAAGAAAATCTTTCATATAATTGGGTGTTAATGATAAGTTTAGATGTGTATTAGCTTAGGTACAAAGTTAGGAATAATTAAGCTTAAGTTTAGGTAACTAAGAATGAGGTTTAAGGATTTTATGACAAGATTAGGAGTGCTCATACATCATTAGAGAGTTTAAAACTCATTTAGGAATAAATAATTGAAAACACAATTCCATGATTTAAAGAATTGGAGAGAGAAAACACTATTCAATATTCCATAACTAGAAATCTTGAATTTCAAATAGGATTTCAAGTTGTAATTAAGCACTTTTAGGTTCCAATGAACTTTAATAAATTATTTTGACTCAAGATTAATTATGGAAATTAATTAACCTTCGATTAGAGCCTAATATTGCTTAGGTTTGCTTAACTAGGGGCAAAATCATAATTTTGCACAAATTTCGCCCAGGACCTCCGAGACCAAAACTGAGGTCACAGAATACATAAAAATGCCTTTAAAAACCATCTGGAGAAGTTTCAGGTTCATCCGGTGTAACACCCTAAATCTTAACCTAATACTACTAGTATGTATTTAGGTTAATCCTTAGAATATTACCTCTTGGTCTCATTCTTTACTTTGAAAATACTTAGCGGAAATATGGGTAAAATTTTTCTTTTTGGAATTAAAACCAAAGTGAGAGCCACAGATGATTCTCTGAACAGGAAATTCTTACAAGTCATAAGAGTAAAGCACGATAAAGCACATTAATAACATGGATACATCAATTGAATATATATATATATAGATAATGTGCCTACCAAAAAGGTAGGACTATTCGGTACATAGAAGAACGAAATACAACTGAAAAGCAAATACAAGGCAATCATAAAAGCAACACCCATACCCATGTGCACCTAGAGTAGACAAACCTCATATACAAAAAAAGGTTTGTCCTCAACTATGTGGCGTGTGTGCACTAGCTACTACCCATCCTATGCACCTACTCCTGCCGGTCCGAGTACTGAGGGGTCGAATCAATCCATTGGCGGATCTCGGCGAGAGTGGTCGTGCGGATCATCGGAGCGTGTCCACCGCAACGAGCGCGCATGGATGGCCTATGAGCCAACCTCGGCTGAACCACCGTCTCCTCAATCCCAGCACTCATCGGTAGGGGAGTGGGGCTAGAGCTCCAACTGTACATGTACGAGGGCGGGTCCTCTGATGGATCCGTCTCTGAATACTGAATACTCCGGATAGTCATGTGCGGTTGACGTCTCGGGCTGAATGGGGAGGATCTGCTCATTGCGTGGTCTAGCTTGCTCAAAAATCATGTTATGATGGTAGGGAGCAGTCGAGGTGAAGCGGTAGCTCCGCACTGGGTGCGCGAAGGGTCGTCCCATAAACATAAATACTCTGACAGTGCAGTGACCCTCAAAATGATATGACCCGAGTGCTGGGTCATGGTGCAGCTCCCACGTCGGGGTGTCGATGAAGAGTACAAAAGTTGCCATCTGAAGATATGACAGAAGAAAAGAGAGAGGGGAATGAGAATCTTCTAAAAGAATTCTCAGTAGGGCAATCCCTAACTAAGTGACATCATCATATCCTCAGGAACCTTGGGTTTCATTTCTAAAAAGGTATGTATGCATATAAACTCTTTTTAAGTTAGTTTTCTAAAGCATTAGTTATCCAAGGTCCGTCATATTTAACAATGCGTCTTATGACTAAGCATGGAATATACTAAGACATGAAAGCATCATAAGGACAAACTAATCAACAAAATCACAAAAATGTTATAATAGTGGCATAAGTTGATAGGTATAAATCTCATAATAACTTTCTTGGTTTTTCATAGCATATGTGACATTTCAACTTTAACTTTATCTCATGGGGCCACCCTAAAACATCTCTAAGTTATGAGCTCATACCTTAACTAGTCGTCACTAGCTCTTACTTATCCTATGATAAGTGTAACATACATAATCCGGACTTAAAGTACGGGCTAGGGGGCAAACTAAGGATCACCTCTTAGGGTCATTTCCTCTTTGAAATGCTCTACTAGCAACTAATGCATAGTAGTATTGTCTGCTTTGGCAAGCTCTGTGTCAATACCCTCATGGATTTGTTTTCTTGGGGGTGCTCGGCTAAACCGGTGTCACCCAAGAAGGCGTCTCAGTGTTGTGTCACATTTAAGTTCTCATGATTTTTAAAAAGACCTTTTTCTAAGTTCCTTAAATTTGATGGAAATTCGGCAGCTTGACGGCTGTAGACCGAATTTCCTCAAATTTGCTTATGCCATGAAAACATATAGGACATACAAACATTTCTTATGAGGTATAGCATATCATCATCTAAAACTTCTTTATAGTATATACATCATCACGTTATCACGCATTCATATAAAACTTCTTCATAGCACATACATCATCACATAATCATTCTATTCTTGTAAAAACTTCTTCATAGCATATACATCAAACTCATCATAGATAAAGCTCATGTATCACATATCATACTTACATAAATTAAGCATCATAAAAACTCAAGACTTTTTAAAGTCTTATGCATTGACCCTTAAGGTCCTTAACTCACGTTCTAAGTTATTAATCATCAAACCTAATCTCTTGGGTACCTTTGAGGTTATAACTAAGTATTTCTCACCTCACAACATCTCTAAACCTCAAGGATGCAGAATTTATAATCCTAACTTTACGGGTTCCTAGGAGTCTCAACAATGACCCTTTCTAAGTCTAGCTTGCTCCTAAGGCATCAAGATCAAGTCCTAAACCAATTATGAGTCATTCCTACACATTTAAACTAATTTAAAACCATGATTATCAAATCTAATCCTTGCTGGACAGAATCCAAAAAATTCAATAATTAAGGGATCTAAAACTCTCAAATTAATTCTTTTCTAGTCTCTAACCTATCCTATCTTTCACATATGAGTCTTAGCATTATTTTTACTCAAACATAAGCATATTATCATCATTAAAATAGCACATACAGTGGCAATAAATGGCAAGGCAGAACCAAAATGTGCATCTCCATAAAAGGCATAGAACACAATTTTTTAAGCACATAGAATACTAGTTTCTCTTGGAACCTTTTTAGAACTTTCAAAACTCATTTATAAACACTTTTATCCTTTAAAATCATAAAAATACTTGAGAGGGCAGTAGCTAAATCATTTTCATCTCAAGAGGTTCTAAATTTATAAAACTTAGTTCTACATATTCCTTATACTCATATAAGCTTAGAAAATTTATGAAACATATTTTTAACACTTGGAAAACTTAAAACCTCTTAGGGCCGAAATCTCAACTATGGAAAATAATTATTTTAGACCTTTGTTTGAGACAACAATGGGCAAGTCTTTGAGCTCTAGGTTCATTAAAGTGATGGCATAAAGATAAACATGCTTATGCACTTATTTTAGCTTTTATTAGAAAGTAAAGTGAGAGTATAAAATAAATATGAGATGCATCATATTATTATCTTTGATATTTAGGTGAGAACTTGAAATGTAAACATGATAATGCATAGCTTGAAATATAAACATGATAATGCATGTTCCTTTATTATCTTGGTACTTAGTGATAGCAAGGAAAATAAACATGATGTGCAAGGCATAAAAGTAAACATGATGCAAGGTTCATTTTATGGTTAGCTAGAGCTCATTCAAGACTTTAACAAGATACAACCCAACACATATCTCATTACAAAGGGAGCTTTAGAGTTCTTGAACCAAGTTCTCAAAGGAACTATGAGGTTCTTGAACATCATCATTAAGCTCAAGATAAATAAACTTCCAAAACAAAACGAAACAAAATCTTCAGGATAAAAATACCAAAATCGAAAACCTTACAAAAGAAAAAGAAAATGAAACTAAGTCAAGTTCTTTATTGAATACCCAAAACCCCTATCTAGAGAGAGATCTCTAGAATGTGCCGGCCAACTTTAAGGTTGACAAGGGTAGGCTTGGGCTTTTAAAAATTCTTAATTTAATTTTCTTAAGTTTAAAAACCATGTGAGCTAGATATCATACAGATGAAGTTTTAAGAAAAGGAATACTCAAGCTTTAGAGGCTTCTTTGAGATGAACACAAGGTCATCATCTAGAAACTCTCATCATCAAGCTATCATGCTCATAAACAAGGCCAAGTGGCCGAAATGAAAAAGAGAAGGAAAACAAAGGAAAGTTCAAAAGGAATCCAAGAGGAAACTAGAGAAAAACACATTCTTGAGCAAAAAAAGTTTGAAAAGCAAATCCCTACCAAGTGATGAAGATGAAACCTTGAACTTGAAAAGGAAAATGAGAAGAGCAACTCCTCCTAAGGTGGTGTGATGGCTTCGGCCAAAGAGAAAGAAAAGGAAAGGAGATGTGTTTTGAGGAATCTTGTGTTTTAGGTTTAGTGTATAAGAGATTTGATGATGATCTAAGGTTATGATATGGTGGATTGAAGTGGTGAGGTGATAATGTGAAGAGAGGATGAAGATAAAGAGAAAAAACTCTTGGAACTTTGAGAGAAAAGAAAGAACTAGCAAGATAACTCTAGGATTCTAAACTTAGCAAATGCTTCAAGGTGCAACTAAGCTATCACAAGCATCCTATTTATAGAAAAACAAAACAATGGGCTCACTAAAGAGGAGGAGTGGCCATAGCATTGGAGGGAAAAAGGGAGAGAAACATATCTCTTTGATTATGTCATAGAAGCATGGTTTGAAGTATGGAGTTCATGACACAAAGGCTTGAAGCATGGGTTTTTGAGTGACCTTTATTTTAATTTTGCAAGAAATTAGTCTTCTAGAAACTCAACATGGCTGGAACATTTTCAGCCACAAATAATTGTGGGAAATGATTTATTTCAATTGGTTATTTACTTGGAAAATCAAGTGTAATGGAAAATATGACAAGGTATGGTATATGTGACTTGAGGTATGGCTTTGGAGTGTTAGAAAATTGAACATGTGATGCATATGGAGGGGGGCGAGGCTTTGGCCAGACCTAGCATTAGAGAGGGAGGGAGATTTGATCATCTAATTGGGTGCTAATGGTAGGTTTAAGTGTAGGTTAGCTTAGGTATAAGGTTAGGAGTAATTAAGCTTAAGTTTAGGTAACTAAGAATGAGGTTTGGGGGTTTTATGACAAGATTAGGAGTGCTCATACATCATTAAAGAATTTTAAACTCATTTATGAATAAACAATGTATAACACAATTCCATGATTTAAGGAATTGGAGAGAGGAAACACTATTCAAGATTCCATGACTAGGAATCTTGAAATTGAAATAAGATTTCAAGGTGTAATCAAGCATTATTAGGTTCTAATCAACTTTAATAAATTATTTTGACCCTAGATTAATTATGTAAATTAATTAATCTTCGATTAGAGCCTGATATTGCTTAGGTTTGCTTAATCACGCGATTAAGCGTAAAAACACGAATCTAAGGGCAAAATCGTAATTTTGCACTAATTTTGCTCGAGACCTCTATAATTAAAATTGAGGTCATTGAATACATAAAAACGCCTTTTAAAACCATCTAGAGAAGTTTCGGGTTCATCCGGCACTTGCAAACAGGTAAAACACTGCAAGGGCATTTTGGTCATTTTAACCCGAAAACTCGAAAAACGAGATTTTTGATCCCGGAAAGGTACACAGGTCATCTAATCCCCTTTCAACATTGAGTTTGACCTTCGAGAACTGCCGGATCGGCTTTCCTCGAATTCCAGGCCGAAAATGACCTCAGGGGCATTTTGGTCATTTTTACTCTTAACAAAAAAATCGGGGCGTTACATTACTCCCCTCTTTAAAATGAATTTCGTCCTCGAAATTCATTACCTTAGAAAAGCTCTGGATATTTTGACTTCATCTCTGACTCTAGTTCCCACGTATACTCTTCTGTCTTGCCTCGTCCCCATGCCACTTTCACCAAAGGAACAGACTTGTTCCTTAACTGCTTGACTCTGTGATCCACTATTCTCATAGGCGGTAGATTGAAAGTGAGGGCCTCCCTTAACTGTACGTGCTCTGGTTCTAAGACATGGCTGGGGTCGGACTCATATTTACATAACTGAGAGACGTGAAAGACATCATGAAGGTTTGACAAATTGGGTGGTAAGGCTATTTTGTAGGCTATAGATCTGATTCTCTGAAGAATTTCAAAAGGGCCGAGAAAATGGGGACTCAAATTTTTAACTTTCATGGCTCTCCCTATTCTTGTAGTGGGGGTGATTCTTAGAAATACATGTTCTCCTTCTTGGAACTCCAAGGGCTTACGCCTTTTGTCCGCGTAGCTTTTTTGTCTACTTTGAGCGATTAGGATCCTATCCCTAATCCTTTTTATTTGCTCTGTCGTTTCCCTCACTATATTAGGTCCTAAGACACCTTGTTCTCCAGGTTCGTACCAACACAAGGGCGATTGGCACTTCCTTCCATACAACTCTTTGTACGGTACCATACTGATACTCGCGTGATAACTGTTGTTATATGCAAACTCGATCAATGGCATGTACTTATCCCAACTTCCTTTCTGGTCCAAAACAACATATCCTCTAGAGTTTGAATGGTTCTCTCAGATTGGCTATCCATTTGAGGATGGTAAGCTGTGCTCAAGCACAACTTCGAACCAAACGCCTTTTGAAAGGCTCCCCAAAAACGTGACGTGAATCGCAGATCCCGATCCGAGATTATCGTTGATGGCACTCCATGTAGCCTTACTATCTCTTGGATGTAAAGCTGAGCCAATCTATCCAATGAGTACGTGACTCAAATAGGTAGAAAGTGGGCCGAGTTGGTTAGTCGATCCACTATTACCCATATGGCATCATGGCCAGCTTGGGTCCTTGGCAATCCTGTCACGAAATCCATTGATATACTCTTCCACTTCCACTCGGGGATTGACAAGGGTTGCAACATGCCAGAAGGTTTTTGGTGTTCGATCTTAACCTTTTGACAGACCAAACACTTACTCACCCAGGTTACCACATCCTTCTTTAATCCGGGCCACCAATACATCCTTTTCAAGTCCTAATACATCTTGGTAGTACCAGGAGGAATGGCAAAGTGACTCTTATAAGCCTCCTCCAAGATCTTCTCTCGGAGGTCACCATCTTGTGGCACACAGATTCGCCCCTCAAACCTCCACAACCAGTCGGGGCCTTGCTCTACCGGCCTTAACTGCCTTTACTATCTCCATAAAGTCCTTATTTTCTCTTTGGGCAAGCATGATCCTTTGCTTAAACCCACTGGTCACTGTGAGATGACTCATCACGATGCCATTCTCCGTTATTGACATCCCCAGATTCATATCCCTAAACTGCTCTATTAACCCAACTTCATTAACCATCATACTCGATAGACGTAACGAGTTTCGGCTCAAGGCGTCGGTGACTACATTAGCCTTGCCGAGGTGGTAACTTAAGCCGAAATCATAATCTTTGAGGAATTCCATCCATATCCTCTGCCTCATATTTAACTTCTTTTGATCAAAGAAATGCTTGAGACTCTTATGATCAGAGAAAACTTCAAACCTTACACCATACAAATGTTGTCTCCACATCTTGAGGGTGAACACGAGGGCTGCTAACTCTAGGTCATGGATGGGGTAGGTTACCTCGTGAGGCTTGAGTTGTCTGGATGCATAGGCTACCACTTGCCTATTCTGCATCAACACACAACCTAAACCCTTGCCAGAAGCATCGCAATATACCTCGAAGGGTACATTGGGGTCAGGTAAAACCAAAATCGGGGTTGAAGTGAGCTTTTCCTTAAGCTTTAGGAAACTCTTTTCACATTCGGGGCTCCACTCAAACGCAGCATTCTTCCTAGTGAGCTTGGTTAAGGGTAGGGCTAACTGGGAAAATCATTTAATAAACCTACGGTAATATCCAACTAAACCCAAAAAGCTTCTAATCTCCGTTATAGAGGTTGGTCTATCCCAATTCATAACAGGTTTTTTCCATATCCTTAGTCCATTCTTCAGCTTTGTCGAGGTCCAGGGCCCCTCTGAACACTGGTGGGTTTGCCTTCTGAAACTCACCGAAGCGGGCTTGCTCGACCACCTCAGCAGCAGGGGGAGCAGGAGCAGCAGGCTCTTGTTGATTCATACGGTCAAACATCCGCTCCATGGCTTTCGCCATACGACGGACAGCAGCAGCAGTCGCATCATCTTGGTTATCTTTAGTCGTAGCTCTAGGCTGTCGTCTCGGTGGCATTGGTTCCTAAACACATCAAACAGCAAAACACTGAGTTGATTAGGCTCAACATTTCATGTGAAATGAGCTAGTTACCATGGCACATGCAACAACAGAGGTCATGTATGCCTATCCTATAGCTTATCTTAGCAAGCTTAACACCTGACATAACTATCGTTTTATGCTTATAAAGCATAATCAGTCCAATCCTCAGGCTTCATGACAATCGAACTGCTCTGATACCATAATGTAACACCCTAAATTTTAACCTAATACTACTAGTATGTATTTAGGTTAATCCTTAGAATATTACCTCTTGGTCTCATTCTTTACTTTGAAAATACTTAGCGGAAATATGGGTAAAATTTTTCTTTTTGGAATTAAAACCAAAGTGAAAGCCACGCATGATTCTTTGAACAAGAAAATCTTACAAGTCATAAGAGTAAAGCACGACAAAGCACATTAATAACATTGATACACAACTATATATATATATATATATAGATAATGTGCCTACCAAAAAGGTAGGACTATTCGGTACATAGAAGAACGAAATACAACTAAAAAGCAAATGCAAGGGAATCATAAAAGCAACACCCATACCCATGTGCACCTAGAGTAGACAACCTCATATACAACAGAAGGTTTGTCCTCAACTATGTTGTGTGTGTGCACTAGCTACTACCCATCCTATGCACCTACTCCTGCTGGTCCGAGTACTGAGGGGTGGAATCGATCCACTGGTGGATCTCGGTAGGAGTGGTCGTGCGGATCATCGGAGTGTGTCCACCGCGGTGAGGGCCCATGGATGTCCTACGAGCCAACCTCGGCTGAACCACCGTCTCCTCACTCACGGCTCTCATCGGTGGGGGAGTGGGGCTGGAGCTCCAACTGTACATGTGCGAGGGCGAGTCCTCTGATGGACCCGTCTCTGAATACTGAGTCCGGGGCACATACTCCGGATAGTCACGTGCGACTGACGTCTCGGGCTGAATGCGGAGGATCTGCTCATCCCGTGGTCTAGCTTGCTCAAAAATCGTGTTATGATAGTAGGGAGCAGTCGGGGAGAAGCGGTAGCTCCGTACTGGGTGCGCGAAGGGTCGTCCCATAAACATAAATACTCTTACAGTGCAGTGACCCTCAAAATGATATGACCCAAATGCTGGGTCATTGTGCAGCTCCCACGTCGGGGTGTCGATGAAGAGTACGAAAGTTGCCATCTGAAGATATGATGGAAGAAAAGAGAGAGGGAATGAGAATCTTCTAAAAGAATTCTTAGTAGGGCAATCCCTAACTAAGTGACATCATCACATCCTCAGGAACCTTGGGTTTCATTTCTAAAAAGGTGTGTATGCATATAAACTCTTCTTAAGTTAGTTTTCTAAAGCATTAGTTATCCAACGTCCGTCATATTTTACAATGCGTCTTATGACTAAGCATGGAATATACTAAGACATGAAAGCATCATAAGGACAAACTAATCAACAAAATCACAAAAACATTATAATAGTGGCATAAGTTGACAGGTATAAATCTCATAATAACTTTCTTGGTTTTTCATAGCATATGTGACATTTCAACTTTAACTTTATCTCATGGGGCCACCCTAAAACATCTCTAGGTTATGAGCTCATACCTTAACTAGTCGTCACTAGCTCTTACTTATCCTATGATAAGCGTAACATACATAATCCCGACTTAAAGTACGGGCTAGGGGCAAACTAAGGATCACCTCTTAGGGTTTTTTCCTCTTCGAAACGCTCTACTAGCAACTAGTGCATAGTAGTATTGTCCGCTTTGGCAAGCTCTGTGTCAATACCCTCACGGATTTGTTTTCTTGGGGGTGCTCGGCTAAACCGGTGTCACCCAAGAAGGCATCTCAGTGTTGTGTCACATTTAAGTTCTCATGATTTTCAAAAAGACCTTTTTCTAAGTTCCTCAAATTTGATGGAAATTCGGGAGCATGACGGCTGTAGACCGAATTTCCTCAAATTTGCTTATGCCATGAAAACATATAGGACATACAAACATTTCTTATGAGGTATAGCATATCATCATATAAAACTTCTTTATAGTATATACATCATCACGTTATCACGCATTCATATAAAACTTCTTCATAGCACATACATCATCACATAATCATTCTAATCTTGTAAAAACTTCTTGATAGCATATACATCAAACTCATCATAGATAAAGCTCATGTATCACATATCATACTTACATAAATTAAGCATCAGAAAAACTCAAGACTTTTTAATGTCTTATGCATTGACCCTTAAGGTCCTTAACTCACATTCTAAGTTATTAATCATCAAACCTAATCTCTTGGGTACCTATGAGGTTATAACTAAGTATTTCTCACCTCACACTATGATCAAGAACATCTCTAAACCTCAAGGATGTAGAATTTATAATCCTAACTTTACGGGTTCCTAAGAGTCTCAACAATGACCCTTTCTAAGTCTAGCTTGCTCCTAAGGCATCAAGATCAAGTCCTTCCTACACATTTAAACTAATTTAAAACCATGATTATCAAATCTAATCCTTGCTGGACAGAATCCAAAAAATTCAATAATTAAGGGATCTAAAACTCTCAAATTAATTCTTTTCTAGTCTCTAACCTATCCTATCTTTCACATATGAGTCTTAGCATTATTTTTACTCAAACATAAGCATATTATCATCATTAAAACCGCACATACAATGGCAATAAATGGCAAGGCAGAACCAAAATGTGCATCTCTATAAAAGGCATAGAACACAATTTTTTAAGCACACAGAATACTAGTTTCTCTTGGAACCTTTTTAGAACTTTCAAAACTCATTTATAAACACTTTTATCCTTTAAAATCATAAAAATACTTGAGAGGGCAGTAGCTAAATCATTTTCATCTCAAGAGGTTCTAAATTTATAAAACTTAGTTCAACATATTCCTTATACTCATATAAGCTTAGAAAATTTATGAAACATATTTTTAACACTTGGAAAACTTAAACCCTCTTAGGGCCGAAATCTCAACTATGGAAAATAATTATTTTAGACCTTTGTTTGAGAAAACAATAGGCAAGTATTTGAGCTCTAGGTTCATTAAAGTGATGGCATAAAGATAAACATGCTTATGCACTTGTTTTAGCTTTTGTTAGAAAGTAAAGTGAAAGCATAAAATAAATATGAGATGCATCATATTATTATCTTTGATATTTAGGTGAGAACTTGAAATGTAAACATGATAATGGATAGCTTGAAATATAAACATGATAATACAAGTTCCTTTATTATCTTGGTACTTAGTGATAGCAAGGAAAATAAACATGATGTGCAAGGCATAAAAGTAAACATAATGCAAGTTTCATTTTATGGTTAGCTAGAGCTCATTCAAGACTTTAATAAGATACAACCCAACACATATCTCATTACAAAGGGAGCTTTAGAGTTCTTGAACCAAGTTCTCAAAGGAACTATGAGGTTCTTGAACATCATCATTAAGCTCAAGATAAATAAACTTCCAAAACAAAACGAAACGAAATCTCAAGGATCAAAATACCAAAATCGAAAACCTTACAAGAGAAAAACAAAATGAAACTAAGTCAAGTTCTTTATTGAATACCCAAAACCCCTATCTAGAAAGAGATCTCTAGAACATGCCGACCAACTTTAAGGTTGACAAGGGTAGGCTTGGGCTTTTAAAAATCCTTAGATTAATTTTCTTAAGTTGAAAAACCATGTGAGCTAAATATCATATAGATAAAGTTTTAAGAAAAGGAATACTCAAGCTTTAGAGGCTTCTTTGAGATGAACACAAGGTCATCGTCTAGAAACTCTCATCATCAAGCTATCATGCTCATAAACAAGGCCAAGAGGCCGAAATGAAAAAGAAAAGGAAAACAAAGGAAAGTTCAAAAGGAATCCAAGAGGAAACTAGAGAAAAACACATTCTTGAGCAAAACAAGTTTGAAAAGCAAATCCCTTCCAAGTGATGAAGATGAAACCTTGAACTTGAAAAGGAAAATGAGAAGAGCAACTCCTCCTAAGGTGGTGTGATGGCTTCGGCCAAAGAGAAAGAAAAGGAAAGGAGATGTGTTTTGAGGAATCTTGTGTTTTAGGTTTAGTGTATAAGAGATTTAATGATGATCTAAGGTTATGATATGGTGGATTGAAGTGGTGAGGTGATAATGTGAAGAGAGGATGAAGATGAAGAGAAAAAACTCTTGGAACTTTGAGAGAAAAGAAAGAACTAGCAAGATAACTCTAGGATTCTAAACTTAGCAAATGCTTCAAGGTGCAACGAAGCTATCACAAGCATCCTATTTATAGAAAAATAAAACAATGGGCTCACTAAAGAGGAGGAGTGACCGTAGCATTGGAGGGAAAAAGGGACAGAAAAATATCTCTTTGATTGTGTCATAGAGGCATGGTTTGAAGTATGGAGTTCATGACACAAAGTAAGGCTTGAAGCATGGGTTTTTGAGTGACCTTTTATTTTAATTTTGCAAGAAATTAGTCTTCTAGAAACTCAACATGGCTGGAACATTTTCAGCCACAAATAATTGTGGGAAATGATTTATTTCAATTGGTTATTTACTTGGAAAATCAAGTGTGATGGAAAATATGACAAGGTATGGTATATGTGACTTGAGGTATGGCTTTGGAGTGTTAGAAAATTGAACATGTGATGCATATGGAGGGGGGCGAGGCTTCGGCTAGACCTGGCATTAGAGAGGGAGGGAGATTTGATCATCTAATTGGGTGCTAATGGTAGGTTTAAGTGTAGGTTAGCTTAGGTATAAGGTTAGGAGTAACTAAGCTTAAGTTTAGGTAACTAAGAATGAGGTTTAGGGGTTTTATGACAAGATTAGGAGTGCTCATATATCATTAAAGAATTTTAAACTCATTTATGAATAAATAATGTATAACACAATTCCATGATTTAAGGAATTGGAGAGAGGAAACACTATTCAAGATTCCATGACTAGGAATCTTGAAATTAAAATAAGATTTCAAGGTGTAATCAAGCATTATTAGGTTCTAATCAACTTTAATAAATTATTTTGCCCCTAGATTAATTATAGGAATTAATTAATCTTCGATTAGAGCCTAATATTGCTTAGATTTGATTAATCACGCGATTAAGCGTAAAAACACGAATCTAGGGGCAAAATCATAATTTTGCACTAATTTTACCTGAGACCTCTATAATTAAAACTGAGGTCATAGAATACATAAAAACGCCTTTTAAAACCATCTGGAGAAGTTTCGGGTTCATCCGGTACTTGCAAATAGGTAAAACACCACAGGGGCGTTTTGGTCATTTTGACCCGAAAACTCGAAAAACGAGTTTTTTGATCCCGGAAAGGTACATAGGTCATCTAATCCCCTTTCAACATTGAATTTGCCCTTCGAGCACTGCCGAATCAACTTTCCTCGAATTCCGGCCCGAAAATGACCTAAGGGGTATTTTGGTCATTTTCACTCTTAACAGAAAAATCGGGGCGTTACATCTGGCACTTGCAAACGGGTAAAACACCGCAGGGGCATTTTGTAACACCCTAATAGAACCCCACTGTGCTTAATTTCACATTTGGATTATATTAGTTGTCACTTATGCCTTGCATTTATTTTCTTTTGAAATTAACTTAGAAAAATAGTGGAAGTTTTTTTTTCTTTAAATAAATTAATTTTTTTGAAAACTTAAGCCTGTAACGAGAAGTGAAATACATAGCGCTTGTATAGATAATAAGTTACATTGCGCACTTAATTAAATAAGCAGAATAAGAGACTAAGTGTAGAACTATTATCACATAAACTGGAATATAATCACTTAATACATAAGTCACAACAGGGCATATATCATACTGATAAGTTATTACAAATAACAATATAAGTTCTACTATTAGTAATTGTTTCTCACAAACTATAATGTTACTAAAGCTCGGAATGCTCCTACTTGAAAGGTTTGAAATCTTCACGCGCTATTTCCTTCCTCAGCTACAGCTTCGTTGCTTTAGGTGGACACGTCTGTCTCTGGTAACGACAACGGAAAATAAACATAGGAGTGAGAAATACATGATTTCTCAGTAGGAGTTCCTACTTGTACTAAAAGTGTCATCGTTGTTGTCCCAGTCACTTCGGGTTTATAATAAAAAGGTGAACAGGTAAGGATTCAATTATCAAACTTTCACAAACGTGATTAGCCGAAGTGCAATTACTTTTAAACTAATCTTGAACATTAGCAGAAATATCCATTCAGTATTTCATCAAGCATACATATAAGCATATCATGTAAAACCACTAATAAGCAATAATCATTTAGGAGCTGCATGCATTTCATGATTACTCATCCTCAACATTTACTTGTTTAGTGATCATCATCTTTCATTTATTTCATCAACATATTTCTTAATTACTCACGGGATGAATGCATCAATGCCTTAGACCACCCTAAAAGGGTAATGAGCTCATACCGTGGCCGTCACCACAACCTTTTGGTTTTCTTTCCGTTGCCATGATCTCAACGGGTTAGGGGGTTAAGCCGTGAGTTTAGCTCAAGTCCATTTTTCCAGACTATCATTGCTACTTTTTCAGGTTTTACTTTTATTCTCACTGAGTGAAATCATCAATACCTTAATCCTCAAAGAGGATTAAATAGTGAGTTGGTCTATTTATTATTTCATTTGAAACATGAATGTATGCACATTAATAAATCATGGCACAGTCAATCATTTTATCATTATCATTTCATATCTCATCAATACATTCACATTTCTGTATATCACTTCATGTAACATAGACAATATCATGTAAATCTCATAGTAAACATTCTCATAGATAATTCATATTAAGCAACCTAAGTTATCAAGTTAGGTCTCTAATATTCCTAATAGGTTATGGATATCTTGGTATTATCTTTTTCTCTTAGTCTTCTTTGTACTCTTAGTATTTCCATTAATACATTAATACCCTTTAAGATATTTTTAGAGGTTCTTTATATATTTTTATTATGACTTTTATATATATCTCCTGAAGATTATTATTCTACTTAAATCCTTAAAATTATCTCTTTACAAGACTTGAATCTTTTATTTAGAGTTCTGACATCTTTTAGAATAAAATTTGTAGCACTAACATCTTAGATTAGTGTAAATCAACTGTAAATTGTGCATAGTAGGATTCCCAAGAAAGAGAGGTGGGTCACAATAGACACGCTTAAATACCAAGTCTTTCCTTAGCCAGAACCTTTCCAAATTACACTCTCACAGTATCACGCTACCTTCAAGACTTTCTCAGCACACTATCCCGAAATTATATCTCTCATTCTGTATTTTCGTGGTGTAAAAATTTATGTATAGCATACATAAGTGTGTTTGTAGATGTGTTAGCTTTTCCACAAAGTTGAAATCAGTCCATTTGCATTTTTCTAGAGTGAGTTACACCTAGTTTACTACTACAAGGTCAGATTAAGAGTTTCAGTCTTATGCTCTACTTTAAAAATTTATATCTTGGGCTAGGAAACTCCGTTTTAGGTGATTCTTTTTGGAGAGTGTTCTACAATGAGTCTAGTTTATAATAAAAATATTTTCATTTCGAGATCCTTCATATTTTATGAACACTAATTTTCGAAGTAACTACTGCCAAAAATAACTACAAATTCCAGCACCTGCCATGTTCATGTCTTAAGTTATCTTTATTAACTCAAGTTTCACATACAATCTTTTAAGTTATATTTGAGTTTGATAACATCATAAAAGTACTCATAGCAGAATAGAACATGTTGTGTTTTCTAAAAATATAATTACTCAAAACTTTTGACAATAACTCAAGTTTGAGGCATTCTATCCATGAGCAAAGTTAGAAGCCAACAATACTTGAACAAATAAAGAAGAAACTCCTACCTCTTGTGTAAGGTCTAAAAAGGGTCATTCTCTTCTTCCTTATGCTTTGAACAAGAGTCTTTGGAGTAGATGACCCTCCTTGAATCTTGGCTCTAGAACTTGAGTGCTTAAGAAAATATTTCTGACTAAAGTTAAAGATTGTAACTCTTGTGAGGGCTAGTGAAAGTTTGGACTTAGGATTTAAGTGTTTGGATGAAGTTTAGAGGATCAAGAGAAGTCTTTGAAGAACATAAGAAGAATGATAGAATAAGAAAGAAAGAACACTTAGAGAGTTTCTGAATTGAAGAGAGTTTGAGGAGTATTTATAGTGGAAAGATTAGAGAAAAAAATAGAAGAAGGAAAGCACTTGGAGCATGATTTATGGAAACATGTTGGCTGAATTTTGGGATGAAAATGCTCCTTGTTACATGTTTCCATGTTTTATGCAAACATGTTGGATGAAAATGCTCCATGTTTTGTGCAAAGATGTTAGTGGAGATTTTCTAACCTTTAGTGCATGTATGTGATTCAGAAATATGTATGATGTATGTGGTTAAATTATTGTGTTATCATCTTAATCCAATGGCTTAAATTCATTCTTGTCTAAAGAGAAGTCTAGGGATTTGTGCAAATGGCATTGTAGTAATTTCTTTAACTAAGACAAGGATATTTTTGTAATTAGACAATGATAGTGGTATTCTTGTAATTCCATTCATAGAGTAAGGGTATCTTCGTCATTTAATAAGGCAAGGATAGTTTGGTAATTTCCTTTACATAGCAAGGGCATTTTCGTAATTTCCACTAAGTGATGGCATTTTCGTAATTCTTTGCATTTTTCTCTAGACATACTTAAGTAGTCTATTTGTTGTGTTTCATAACATTTGTCCAGATTTTCTTGGTTATAAATTTGGGGATGTTACACATTTTGGTCATTTTGACCCGAAAACTTGATAATGCGAGATTTTCGATCCCGGAAAGGTGCACAAGTCATCTAATCCCCTTCCAACATTGAGTTTGCCCTTTGAGTACTGTCGGACCAGCTTTCCTCGAATTCCGGGCCGAAAATGACCTCAGGGGCATTTTGGTCATTTTCACTCTAACAGAAAATCGGGGCGTTACAAATTCCATCCACCTCCTCTACTTCATGTTCAACTCCTTTTGATCAAAGAGATGCTTGAGACTCTTGTGATCGGAGAAACCCTCGAACATACACCATATAAATGGTGTCTCCACATCTTAAAGGCAAACACGATGGCCGCTAACTCTAGGTCATGGGTGGGGTAGGTTACCTCGTGAGGCTTGAGTTGTCAGGACGCATAGGCTACCACTTGCCTATTTTGCATCAACACACAACCTAAACCTTTGCTTGAAGCATCACAATATACCTCGAAGGGTATATTGGGGTCAGGCAAAACCAAAACTGGGGTTGAGGTGAGCTTTTCCTTAAGCTCTAGAAAACTCTTTTCATACTCGGGGCTCCATTCAAACGGGGCATTCTTCCTAGTGAGCTTGGTTAGGGGTAGGGCTAACTGGGAAAATCCTGTAATGAACCTACGGTAATAACCAGCTAAGCCCAAAAAGCTTCTAATCTCGGTCACAGAGGTTGGTCTAACCCAACTCACCACAGCCTCAATCTTACTGGGGTCGACAGCTATGCCACCTTTTGACACAACATGTCCTAAGAATTTCACCTCATCCATCCAGAATTCACACTTAGAAAGCTTAGCGTATAGCTTCTTCTCCTTTAATACCTCTAAAACTAGCCTTAAATGACGCTCATGCTCCTCGTGGGTTTTCGAAGAGATGAGAATATCATCTATGAACACAACCACGAACTGATCTAAATAGTGTCTAAAGATCCTATTCATGTAATCCATAAAAACTGCGGGAGCATTCGTCAATACAAACGACATCACATTGAACTCAAAGTGTCCGTACCGAGTTCGAAAGGCGGTTTTAGGAATGTCCTGGTCTCTAACCCTAATCTGATGGTAACCCAATGTCAAATCAATCTTAGAAAACACTACAGCTCCTTTCAACTGGCCCATGAGATCATCAATCCTAGGCAACGGGTACTTATTTTTCACGGTTACTCAGTTCAACTGCCTATAATCTATGCACATTCTCATGCTTCCGTCCTTTTTCTTCATAAATAAAACCGGAGCGCCCCAAGGTGAAGCACTCGGCCTTATAAAACTTTTCTCCAATAGCTTTTCTAACTGGGTTTTCAACTCTGCTAACTCCATGGGTGACATCCTATACAGGGCTATAGAGATAGGTCCCATTCCAAGAACCAGCTCTATGGAAAACTCTACTTCTCTTTCAGGAGGGAACTCGGGTATCTCATCCAAAAACACCTCGGGATAGTCTCTCACCATAGGTATATCACCTAGGTTTTGCTCAAAGTCTACATCACAGGCGGCTAGGAGAACATATCCCTTAGTTTTCTCCCCATTACAGAAAACCTCTGCGGAGTTTAGGTTCAATCTCAGGGGTTGACTAATGGGTTTGGGAGGAGAAGGAAATAGTTTGGGTTCCACAGTCTAACAATAAACGGTTGGCGTGAAGCCAATCCATGCCTAGAATGATACCTATGTCTTTAAGGGGTAAGCAAATCAAATCTATGACAAAAGATATATTTTTTACAACAAGATGACAGTTCAAACAATATTTGCAAGTATTAACAGGACGATTTGTGGGAGTAGAAACAATAAGATCAAAGGGGAGTTTAGAGACTCGCAAGTTTAAAGACTCGACATTAGCATACAAGATAAAAGAATGGGTAGCGCCAGAATCAAAAAGTACAGTTAAGTTTCTACCGTTAAGCTCGCACTTACCTTGAATGAAATCGTTGGACGTTCACCCGTCTTCTATGTTGAGAGTGAAGACCCATCGTTGGTGTTGGGGTCGGGGGCTTTGAGGTAACGGTCTGCCGCTCGTGCAGGTATTGGCATAGTGGCCAGGCTTGCCACATCTAAAGCAGACTCCTCGCCCAGCCATGCAGGGGCAATCACCATGACTCTTCCCGCATCGCGGGCAGATATCAGCAGATGCTGTTCTGGGGTTAGCAGCAGGGACTCCTTGTGGTGCCTTGTTCTTGGCCCCACTGGATCCTCCGTTGTGGTTCCAGGGTCCACCCTATCCACGGGGTTGGTTGTTGTTGAAGCTCTTCGGGCCTTGTTGTTGAAACGATGGCCGTTAGTGTTGTTTGGATTGTTGGTGTGCGGGTGCTCTTTGTTGTTGTTGTTGTTGCGGTCGGAACTGGTTGGTCTGATAGGGGTGGTAGTGATTCCTCGGCGGGTACTGCGGTTTGAACCTCGGGGCTTGAGGTCTGAACCCCTTAGCTCATTCCGCTCTCGTGGCTTGCATCTTCCGTTGTCCCTCTTCTAGGATCTGGCATTTGTTGACCAGAGTTGGGGAGTCTCTAATCTCCATATGGGCCATGGCGTAGTTCAACTCCGCCTTCAGATCGGCCTTATATTTCACACACTTTCAAACCTCATCGGGGTTCCCTTGGAACACCCGAGAGAACTTAATCAGATCCTCGAACTTAGCAGTATATTGTGCTACAGTAGACCCTCCCCTAGGTCAACTGCATAAACTCGATGTCTTTGGCGTTTCTTACGGACTCGGGAAAGTACTTCTCATAGAAGTAGGTCTTGAACAGCTCCCAATCGATGGGAGTCCCAAAAGCTTCTAGCAGTTGCTGTATTCCATTCCACCAGAATTCGGCATCAGACTTCATCATGAAAGCAGCAAATGTAACCTTCTGCTCCTCAAAGCAGGCAACCACAGAGTAGATCTTCTCCATGTCCTTGATCCACTCATCAACTTTGTCGGGGTCCATTACCACTTGGAACACAGGCGAGTTCGCCTTGCAGAACTCGCCGAAACGGGCTTGCTCAACCACCTCAGCAGCTGGGGGAGCAGGGGCAACATTCTCTTGTTGATTCATGCGGTCGAACATCCGCTCCATGGCTTGCGCCATTTGATGAATAGCAGCAGCAGTCGCATTGTCTAGGTCAGCTCCAAGCATAGTCCTAGGTTGTCATCGCGGTGCCATTGGTCCCTGAACACATGAGACAGTGAACATCAAGTTGATCAGGCTCAATATTCATGCAAAATGAGCTAGTTACCATGGCACTTGCAAGCAACAGAAGTCATGCATCTCTAGTCCTATAGCTTGTCTCTATCAAGCACTACACATGACATAACTATCGTATCATGTTTCTAAAGCATGGTCAGTCCAATCCTCAGGCTCCGTGAACTGCTCTGATACCAAAATGTAACACCCTAATTCTTAACCCAACTTTCTAGAACACATTAGGTTAATCATTAGGTTATTACTTCTTAGTCTCATCATTTTATTAAAATACTTAGCGGAAATTACGGGTAAATTTTTTTTTGAAAACATAAATCAAAGTGAGAGCTGTGCTCTTTATCTAAACGAGAGACATAAATATCAATCATAAGGAACACAAAAGCTAAAGCATGTAACAATAGAACAATGGTCATCACAACAAAGGAAACATTTCATTAATCACATAGTTAAGATACATAGTCATCACGCCCTTATAGGAATGGGTTGAGCTTGCAATACATAGGGAAAATGGAAATACAGCAGGAATACATAAAACAAAGAAAGCATAGATAAATCACAACTACCCGAGTGCACCTAAAGTGGATAACCTCATGACAAAAGAAGGTTTATCCTATCTATGTGAGAGTGTGTGCACTAACCCTCCCCTATGACGTCGGCTATTGGAACTCAGGATATGGCGGAACATAACCAATCCACGGATGCAGTGTGGAAGGAGTAGGCACATGTGAAGATTGAGCGTGAACTCCTCGGTAAGGGCACCTCTCAGCTTGCCTAGCCAGTCTCGGCTGCGTGACAGTCTCCTCACTCTCGCCTTGCATGAACTGAGGTGTAGGAGCAGAGCTCTCGCTATACATATGCATCGGCAGGTCCTCAAAAGGGTCATCCTCCGAACTAGGAGACCGAGGTACATAGTCCTAGAAATCTCGAGGCATCGAATGACCAGTGTACGTCCGCAAAATCCTCTCATCTCACGTCCGAGCATGCTGAAAAACCATCGCATAGTCGTAGGGCGACATCGGGGAGAAACGGTAGCTCTGTACAAGGTGTGCAAAGGGGCGTCCAATGAACATGAAGACTCATACTGTGCATTGCCCCTCAAAATGATATGACCCGTGGTCCTGGTCAAAGTGAACCTGTAACACCCTAATTCTTAACCCAACTTTCTAGAACACATTAGGTTAATCATTAGGTTATTACTTCTCAGTCTCATCATTTTATTAAAATACTTAGCAGAAATTACGGGTAAATTTTTTTTTTGAAAATATAAATAAAAGTGAGAGCCACGTTCTAGTATAAATGAGAGACATAAACATCAATCATACGGGAACACAAGAACTAAAGCAAGTATCAATAGAACAATGATCATCACAACAAGGAAACATTTCATTAATAACATTGTTACGATACATAGTAGTCACGCCCTTATAGAAACAGGCGGAGCTTGTAGTACAGGAGAAAAGCAAATACAATAGAAACAAGAAAGCATAGATAAACCACAACTACCCGAGTGCACCTAGAATGGATAACCTCAAGACAAAAGGAGGTTTATCCCATCTATGTGAGAGTGTGTGCACTAGCCCTCCCATAAGACGTCTGCTACTGGAATCCGGGAAAAGGTGGAGTGTAACCGATCCATGGACACAGGGCGACAGGAGTGGGCACACGTGAAGACTGAGCATGAGCTCCTCGATAGGGGCGCCTCTCGGCTCGCCTAGCCAGTCTCGGCTGTGTAACAGTCTCCTCGCTCACGCCTCGCACGAACTGAGGTGTAGGAGCAGAGCTCTCGCTATACATGTGCGTTGGCGGGTTTTAGCATGCGTTTTGATATTATGAATGCAACATACTAAGACATGAATGCATGGCAATGTCTCAATCAAATAACTCAGTGAATCACAACTTCAAGAAAGCACACAAGTGGCATAAAGGGCATATAACTTTCAAGTGGATCTTTCCTCAACTTCGTGACATCAATCATGGTACTTTAGCATAATAAGGCCACCCTAAAATAACTAGGTTATGAGCTCATACCTCAGCTAGTCGTCACTAGCTCTTGCTTATTATCTGAATAAGCGAAACATAATAAAATAATCCCGACTACGCAAGTACGGGTAGGGGGCTAGAGATCACCTCTCTTAAGATATACCCTCTTTGAAATGCTTTGCGGCTATCAAGCCACAGCAATTTGTCCGGTTTGGTAGGCTGCATCTACTCATACCCTCACAGATTTGTCTCCCCTGGGGGTGCTTGGCCGAATCGGTGTCACCCAGGAAAGCGCGTCTTGGTGCTTTGTCACATAAAAATCTCCTGGGGGTACTCGGTTGAACCGGTGTCACCCAGGGTTTTCAACTCATGTGGTACTTTAAAACATTTTTTCCACCCTTTTTGGTTTGACAGAAATCTGGCAGCACAACAGCTGTTAAACCGAATTCTCTTCAAACCGAAACTTATGCCACAAGCTATTCACACAACATATTCCTCATTTAAATCTCATGCTATGATAAACTTCATATCTCAAACAATCATTCTCTCATGCATCATAAACATCCCAACATGTTATAGCGTCATATAAATATCATAGCATTAACGATTTCTTAATATCTTATGCGTTGACCCTTAAAGTCTTTAACTCACAATCTAAGTTATAAATCATCACACTTAATCTCTCGAGTACCTATAGGCTCATATCTAAGTATTCCTCACTCTATACTATGATCATAAACTTCTCTAAACCTCAAGAATGCAGAATCTAATACCTAGGAGTCACAACAATGACCTTTTCTAAGTCCGATTTACTCCTAAGGCATCAAGATCAAGTCCTAAACCATTTATGAGTCATTCCTACATATTTAAACTGATTTAAATCCATGATTACTACTTCTAAACTATGCTGGACAGAATCTAGAAAAATCAATTCCCAAGGGATCTAGAACTCTCAAATTAATTCTTTTCTAGTTACTAACTTCTCTAATCTTTCACATATGAATTTTAGCATCAATTATACTCAAACATACTCATGTTATCATAATCAAAACAGCATAAACAGCACTTAATCACAGCAAGGCAGAACCGAAAATACATCTCCAAACAAAGGCATAAAACTTGGTTTCTAAGGCACATAAAATACTAGTTTCTCTTGGAACCTTTTCAAGACTTTCAAAACTCGTTTATAAACATTTTTATCATCTAAAACTCTCAAAATATTTGTAAGGGCAGTAGCTAAATTAAATTTATCTTAAGAGGTCCTAAATTCATAAAACCTTGTTTTAGACATTGCTTGAACTCATATAAGCTTAGAAAAATTATGAAACATAGATTTTAATACTTGTAACAAATATAACTCCTTAGGGCCGAAATCAAGGAGCCAAATAACATATATTTTTTAAGCCTTTGCTTGAGACAACAATGGGCAAATCTTTGAGCTCTAGGTTCTCTTAAGTGATGACATAAAAATAAACATGCTCATGCACTTGTTTTAGCTTTCATTAGAAAATAAAGTGAAGGCATAAAATAAACATGAGATGTAACTTATTATTATCTTTGATATTTAAGTGAGGACTTGAAATATAAACATGATAATGCAAAGCTTGAAACATAAACATGATAATGCAAGTTCAATTATTGTTCTTGATATTTAGTGATGGCAAGGAAAATAAATATGAGGTGCAAGGCATATACATAAGCATGGATGCAATATTCATTTTAATCTCATCTACAGCTCTTACAAGATTTTAGAGATACAACCCAACACTTATCTCATCACAAAAAGAGCTTTAGAGTTCTTGAACCAAGTTCTCAAAGGAACTATGAGGATCTTAATATCATCATCAAGCTCCAAGGAGACAAACTCCAAAGAAATAAAATCATAAAGAGAAAGTAATAGAAACCAAAACTCAAAGGAAAAGGAGGTTAGAACTGAAACCAACAAGAAAGGAAAAAGATGATGAAACTAGGTCAAGTTCTTTATTAAGTACCCAAAACCCCTATCTAGAGAAAAATCTCTAGAATGTGCCGGCCAAATTTAAGGTTGACAAGGGTAGGCTTGGGCTTTTTGAAATCCTTAGATTAATTTTCTTAAGTTGAAAAATCATGTGAGCTAAGTATCATATAGATAAAGTTTAAGGAAAAGAAAAACTCAAGCTTTAGAGGTTTCTTTGAGATGAACACAAAGTCATCATCTAGAAACTCTCATCATCAAGCTATCATGCTCATAAACAAGGCCTCATGGCTGAAATGGAGAGGAAGGAAAATCAAAAGAAAGTTTCAAAAAGAAATCTAAGAGAAAGCTAGAGAAAAACTCATTTTCAAGAAAAACAAGTTTAGAAAAACACTCCTACCTAGAGTGAAGTTGAAAACTTGAACTTGAAAAGGAAAACAGGAAGAAGAACTCCTCCAAGAGTGATGATGAGCTTCGGCCACCAAGAGAGAAAGAGAGAGGAGATGTGTTTTGAGTAAGGTTTGTGTTTGAGGTTGAAAGTTTGAGAGGTTTGATGGTGGTTCAAGGTTGTGAGGTGGTGTTTAGAGGTTATGAGATGATTATGAGATGAAGTGATGAAGAAGATGAAGATGAAGAGAAAAGGAAACTCTCTTGAAACTTGAGAGAAAAAGAAAGGAAACTCAAGAAAGCTTAGAAAACTTGAAACTTAGCAAATGATCTAAAGTGTTTGCAAGCTCAAGTAAGCAAGGTATTTATAGAAAATGAAAACAAATGAGAGCCCAAAGGGAGGAGGGGCTGGCCATAGCTTTTGGGAGGGAAGGAAGAGAAAAATATCTCTTACACAATGTCATCCAAGCATGGTTTGAAGCATGGAAGTTATGATACAAGGCATGGCTTCAAGTAAGGTGATTTGAGTGAATTTCCTATCAAATTTGAATGAAATAATTCTTTTAGAAGCAAGGCATGGCTGGCTGTTTTTGGGCCACAAATAAATGAGGAAAATAGCTTAATTTCATTTAGTTATTCACTTGAAAAATCAAGCATGGTAGAAAGTATGACAAAGTATGGTGAGTATGACTTGAGGTATGGCTTTGGAGTGTCAAAACTTTGAGCATGTGATGAATATGGGGGGGATGAAGCTTCGGCCAGACCAGGTACAGCAAGGGGGAGGGAGTGTTGATCATGTTATTGGATGCTAACGATAGGTTTAAGTGTAGATTAGTTTAGGTGCAAGGTTAGGAATCATTAAGCATAAGTTTAGGTAATTAAGAATGAGGTTTAAGAGTTTTATGACAAGGTTAAGGAGTGCTCATACACATTTAGAGATTTTAAAATTCATTTTATGAGTAAACAAGGTAGACAAATTTCCATGATTTAAGGAATTGGAAAGATAAAATACTATTCAAGATTCCATGACTAGAAATCTTGAATTTAAAATAAGATTTCAAGTTGTAATTAAGCATTCTTAGGTTCTAATCAACTTTAATAAATTATTTTGACTCAAGATTAATTATGGAAATTAATTAATCTTCGATTATAGCCTAATATTGCTTAGGTTTGCTTAATCACGCGATTAAGCTTAAAAACACAAAACTAGGGGCAAAATCATAATTTTGCACTAATTTCGCCCGGGACCTCCGAGAGCAAAAGTAAAGTCACAGAATACATAAAAATGTCTTTTAAAACCATCTGGAGAAGTTTCGGGTTCATCCGGTACTTGCAAAATGGGTAAAACACCACAAGGGCATTTTGGTCATTTTGACCCGAAAACTCAAAAAATGAGATTTTCGATCCCGGGAAGGTACACAAGCCAACTAATCCCCTTCCAACACTGGGTTTGCCCTTCGAGTACTGCCGGACCGGCTTTCCTCGAATTTCGGGCCGAAAATGACCTTAGGGGCATTTTGGTCATTTTCACTCTAACAGAAAATCGGGGCGTTACAGTTGTGATTTCGATGTTTCATGTATTTCCCTGGTTTCCATGTATTTTACTATCTTCCTATACTTTCTTTTATTTCCTTGTATCAAAAGCTCAGCCCATTATATAAGGGTGTGACTTTGTTCCTGTTATATTTAACTATGTTATATAATGAAGTTGTGTTTCATGTTTAAAGAAAAGGGTGCTGCTAGATATGTGTATGACTTGCTTATTCTGTTTATGCTAATTGTGTTTAAATGCTCGATTTATGTTAGCGCGCGCGACTCACATTTTTGTTTGTATGTTTCAAAAGAAAATTTTACCCTATTTTCAGCTAAGTATTTTGACTAAAAGATGAAACAAAAGAGTAATAACTAATAATTAACTGTAATACGTCCTAGGCATGTTGAGTTAAATATTAGGATGTTACAAATATGAACCTAAAAAGGGACAAGAAAGCTAAAGTGAAGCTGGAGAGTATCACTTGCTTTAACTATGGAGAAAAAGGACACTTCAAACCAAAATGTCCCAAACTTAAGGGTCTACAGAAGAAGTTCTCCAACAAAAAAAAAAAGGATTGTTGGCAACGTGGAGTGACTCCGATGAATAAAAGGAATGATTAGAAAGCCAAGATAAGTAAGAAGATGTAGCCAACCTATCCTTTATGGCTGACTATGCTTTAGAAGATGAATCCAAGGTAAATAACTTAGACTCTGATCTCTCTTATGATGAATTTATGGCCTTATATGAAGAACTGCTTGAAAGTTCTTAAACACTTTCTTCTCTTTATCTCAACTTAAAAAGAAAATAGCAAAAAGTTGTTTTAGAACATCAAATGGTAAATTCAGAAGTTGAGAAACTAAGGAGTGAGAAAGAAGAATTGAGAAAGGAAAATGATGTTTCAAATACTAAGCTCAATGCCTGAGAAACTGAAGTCTCCAAAAAGAATGAGAAAAATCAAAAAATTATTCTGAACTGGAGAAAACATCAAAGCATCTAAAATTTGACTAAGAAAAAATGGTAAGTAGCTCAAAAAACCCTGAGCTAATGCTCAGTGATCAAAGGCCATATTTTCAAAAAACTGAGTTGGGATATGAAGAAGTGAAGGATAAGAAAGGAAGGCAACACAGCCAAAGGGTGTGAAAGACAAAGTCTCTTACGCTTTCTGTTATAATGGGGACACACACCTGACAACTGCTTTATGAGAAAGAAGTCAATCAAATGTGTTGGAAAATCTTTCTCTTATATGACTAACCCAAAGGACCCAAGAAAGCTTGGGTACCTACATTGAAAAATGTGTTTGCTGCAAATGTGCCTAAGAACACATGGAACCTGACAACAAGTAGTACATGGATAGTGGTTGCTCCAGACACATGTCTGGATCCAAAAGACGATTCAGAAATCTGCGACTAAAAACTTTGGATCAATAAAATTTGCTGATAGAGGTAAGGCTAGGGGAACATGCATTAGAAATGTTGGTAAGGATGATTCTCACCAAATCTCTTATGTGTTATTTGTTGATGGTCTAGCTCATAACTTGTGAAGTATAAGCCAGCTATGTGATCAAGGTTTTAACGTTATTTTTAATGCCCATGCATGTAAAATAGTAAGTTCTATCTCAAGACAAGTCATATTATCTAGCAAGAGCCATGACAAGAAGTATGTGTTGTTCTCGGATAATCTTTGAGATCAAGATGTAAAATGTCTCGCATCCTTCATGGATGAAAAGTGGTTATGGCATAAGAAGTTTCGGCATGCTCATATGAAGCTTATTTCTGAGCTATCTCAGAAAGAGCTGGTTAAAAGCCTATCAAAGATTAGATTTGGTAAGGATTCAAATTGTGATTTCTATGAAAAAGGTAAGCAAACCAAAGCCTCTTTCCATAAGAAGCATGTGGTGTCAACCACTAAACCATTGGAGCTCTGACATATGGATCTCTTCAGTGCAACCAAGACTGCTAGCCTTGTTGGGAAGAAATATTGTCTTGTCATTGTGGATGACTTCTCCAAATTTACATGGGTTATTTACTTGGCTTCTAAGTATGAGGTGGTTGAAAGATCCAAAGTTTTTCTAAAACATATTTGTATTGAAAAGAATTCTCAAATTGTCTCCATTAGACATGATCAAAAAGAGAATTTGAAAATCACATTTTTGAAGAGTTTTGTGAAAAATATGGTGCCCTTCATGAGTTTTCTGCACCTAGAACTCCCCAACAACATGGGGTTGCTATAAGAGATGGCCAGAACAATGCTTTTAGAAAGTGGTTTATCAAAAGGCTTTTGGGTAGAGGTTGTGAACACCTATTGTTATATGCATAACATAATCTTTCTGAGACCAATCCTCAAAAAAACTCCCTATGAGATATGGAAAGGTAAAAAACCCAACATTTCATATTTTCATATCTTTGGTTCATCATGTTTTATACTTAACATCAGGGACAAACTTGCGAAGTTTGATCCTAAGTCTGATAATGGTATTTTCCTAGGATTTTCTTCTGTCTCTAAAGTTTACAGAGTATATAATAAAAGAACAATATGCATTGAAGAGATAATTCATATCAGGTTCAAGGAGCTCAAGCAAGACTTTGATGATGACCTTGATGAATTGGAAGAAATTCTTGAAAAATGAGTGTCAAAGAAGACTCAGAAAGCTACCTCACAATGATCACTACTAGATTGGGTTACAAAGAATATGTTTTGGTTGGTTCACTCAAACGAACAAACACTCAAGTTTTCTCTTGATGAATCAGTGTATGAGCTGAAAACTTGGGTGACTTTTTTCTTACTATTCCTCCTAAGAAGAAAGTATAATTTAATAAGATCATTGAAAGAAAATTTTCACAAAAATGAAACTTATTACAAGCAATAATAATTTTACAGAAGACAAAGGAAAATTTCTTCAATATTTCAGCACATGGCAATGATCAAAAGTCTTAAGTTTTAAGCAAGTCATTTTCTTTTATACATGGTCTTCATTTTTTACTGTTGTCCTTGATTTGGTTTCCCAGTAACACATGTTGATCTTCTTTTTACGTCTTAGAGATGGACTCTACAAGAGTAGATATGCATGTTAAAGTTACTTTTTGTAGTTGCGGAAGCCATTGTCTAATATAGGTTTCTAAGTCCACCTTCAGAAACTACCTTTTGCTTTCTAAACGAGGTTTTTTTACTTTTTTTCCTAGAAGCTGAGGCAGTTGACCAAGTTGAAAAGAGTTATCACTATCAGTCCCTGACTGAGTTTGACTTTAAATTTGAAATTGAAATTTTCCTTCCTATTTCTGTAAAGGGCATCGTTCACAGTAAATAAGTTTTATGAAGTTCTGTTTTAGTTTATGGACTTTCTTTTTTATCTTCTATTCTTCAATCAAAGCTTATTGTAATTGATATATCACGATCATGATGATTGAAGGTGGTAACCACACTTTGCTTCAGAGGTAAATTGAAATCTTAATTTGAAAGACAGTTTCTAAAGTAGTGTGATACTTTTTGAAGATTTGAGTCTTGGTTTTTTATTCTTGGTAATTTCCTTTCATGCTCTTACAACACCAACATCCATTTCAAAGCTTATTTTTCACTTCTTTTAAGTTCTAAATCTCTTTGAATGAGATTAACATGTTTATAAATGATTTTGTGAAAACAACACTTGTTCATGAAGTTGTATGTTAATTAGAACGAACTTGTTTGTATACTCAAGAAACTCAAGCAAACGATTAGTCCTTCTACAAAGTATCTTCAAAAAATTGTTTTGTTATCACTCAAAACATTGAGTATTGATGTGTTCTTAAAGGTTATGGAGCTAACAGTTTCAAAGTAGTTCATGAAGTTTTGACAAGTTCATGAGGTTTTTGGTAGAAGAAAAGTGAAAATAACTGGAAATAGAAGCTTGGCCGAAAAATGGAGAAAGTAAAGAGATGAGAAATGTGATTTAGTGTTGGTAATATAAGAATATGTGTTAAAATCTTCTACCACAAAAATTATAACTGTAATGAAATTTAAGATTTTTATGTGGATCTAATTTAATCTTGCTAAAGATAGGAAGTGTGGCTCTTTTCCTTGCCACACATTTGTAGGAAGTTTGCTCTATAAGCTTCATGCAATGTAAGAAACTGCACACTAAAATGTTACTGAATGGGTGAGATATTGGGCCCTAGGTGAAATTAAAATTAGTGAAAGGGCCATGATTTAAACTTACTCGAAAAGTTTTAATTCATGCCATTCACTTGGCTCAACATAAGTGGCTCACTTAAATTTAGAAAGAAACTTGCTTTTTTGGTTTTAAAATTGTATACCGAAATTTCACTAACAAGTATAATATCTCTATCGGAAACTAAAAATATCTTTACCCACGTCTTGGGCCTAATATTTTATCCCAACTTTCAAGTCTAAGTTCCTTTGGTCCTAGACACCCTTGGCCCTGGTTCAAGAGTTATTATTCATCTGTGGGCTCAAAAATACTATTCACACTTTTTTTTAACTTTGGGGTGTCACACCAAGGGATCAAGATGGTGTTAAAGTTGTTTTAAAATGATATTAAAGTGGTATTGGATCTTTTAAAACTGTAAAATGATTTTGAGAATCATCAGTTCTAAGAAAAGTGTTAAGAATGAGAAATTTATATTTTGATCCCTATGTTTATGGAAATTTTCAGTTTTTACCTTTTATGCGCTATTATAAATTTCAATCATTTGATGATATTATTGTGATTGGCACATTATATTGATTATGGTTGTGTGAATTGATTAGTGATTGAATGACTTTAGAAGAATATGTGAAATTACAAGTTAATGACTATGCATGTTTGAAATCTTGAATTATGAATTGGTGATTATTGTATATATCTTATTAAGCACAACATATGCATTAGCTGAGTCCAATCCCTTTAATCTTTGGCAATTGGCTAGGAGCATGTTTGTATTCTCAATAAGATATTGGTTATAACATGCTTATGGATACATGCAAGCATGAGATGCATGCTTATGTGATTAACAAAATGATGATTGTGGCATGTTGTGATTATGTACGACCAATTAAGATGCATGATTGATATGAGATTTGGCAAAAAGAAAATTTAGGGAACTCCGTCCATAGCCGTTATGCTACCGGATTACTTCTAGAGTTATTTTCTTAGAGAAATTGTGAAAATCTATAAGCATGAGATGTTATGTGATAAGCTATGATGATGATATGTGACTATATGCTCATTTTGTATCTCTAATAGACATGTTAATATTAAAGGTGACATAAAACACTCGGAAAAGATGTTTTCACTTAGGCTAGCCCAGCAGCAAATGATCCAATACCACCTTACCACACCCCAGGTTTAGGAAAACCTTATCATAGTATAAGTATAAGCTGGTGATAGTTAGTTAGGTGTGAGCTCATAACTTTAGAACTCTCAAGAGGAAGAGAGTATTAGGGTAGCCTCTTATCAAAGATGAAGAGATAAAATTCGCCTAGGAAAAAGAAAGAGAAATGTTGTGTGCCATAGTTATTTATGTTCCTTATGCTTCTATAGTGTATCATTGCATGCCTAGAGTGTTGCATATGGTATTGCCGTGCATGCATGACATTATATGATGTATTCATGACATTAAGACTCATGTTAAAAAGATATACACTTCAGATAATAAACTTTGAAAACTTAAAACAAACTTTATGTGTATGCACACCATTATATAGAAAACCAAAATGACTGAGAACAATAACAATGACATCCATGTTAGTGTTGGAGACCTTACTGAGATTCTTGTATCAGATTCTCATCCCTCTTTTCTTTTTTTCATGTCGTATTCAAACAAGGTAAATGGCGATGTTTGTGGTCTTCCTTAAGGTGCCTACGAGGGAGTTGCACTATGGTTTGGATAAGAGAAGTATAGCGGAGCATGGAGATAGTCCTTTATTCTTGCAATCAGTTAAGAGTCATCCTATCTTTTATGCATATTTGTAGTTTAGTCTCTTTGTGGATGTACCCCCATGATAGGCTAAGTTATGTTATAGTCATGTTAACTCTTGAATTGTTGTCTTCCTAACCTCTATTGATGGACTCAATATATTTATTATGTTATTATTCTTATGTAATACTGCTAAATAATTATCATATGATATGATATTTCTAGTTCATGTTATGCCAAGATGTTCACAGTTTATGATATGCTCTGTTATGGATTTGCATGTATACTGTATGATGAATGGTTAGAAGTATCTTGAAGAGATACATTATTATTACATATTATGCGACAAATATTTATACATTATAGCTTATACCTGAATGGCTCATAGTTTGATTTTACAATAGAAAAAAGAATTTGGCCTCATTATCTTCTTTTGCCATGAGACACATGAATATACAATCTTATTCATCATCTTTATTGCTTGATAAGTTATTTTCTCGGTCCTCCCATGTGAACATCATCCTCTTTCTTTTTGTCTTCTTATTTATTTCTTTGTTGGTGAGTAGCGTACATTCATTTTTGAAATGTCTTAGTTGCTTGTAGCAGTGACAAATGATGTCCTTTTTGTTAAATTCCCTTCTATTTGTTTCTTTTCAAGATGAACCTTCTATCTTTGATTTCCTTCTCTTCCACATTTTCAACACTTTCTTTGCAATTTTCTTCTTCCTCTTCAATCTTGTTTTTTAGAGCTAGTCCTTTCTTCTTATCTCCTATTTCAGCTTTAAGGTGAATGGTTTCATAAGAATAAAGTTTCCTTGCAATTAATTGTAGGTGAAAGAGTTGATGTCTCTACCTTCCTGAATTGCAGCCATTTTGGACAGTAAGGCTTGGTGAGACTTTTTAGAATTTTTCTTACCAGGAAGTGCAACCAATATCTTTGTTGAGACTTCTATCATTATTTATGCGAAATTTCGATGCACGGATAATGCTTTGGACAATTCTCACATATTGCCATTCATAATTTGGTTTCTTGGACTGCAATAATTTTTGGGTTAATGCAAGAGGATGCTATTTTTTTGGCACTAAAGTTTTCAAAGATGAAACAAGAGCAGGAGATAAATAAGAAATTTGTAGATATAATTAAGAAAATGAGTCAAATTGAAATTTATGATGTGATTTTTTCTAATATATTTCTTGATTGGTTTGTCTCTTTTTTTTTTGAAAAAAAAGAAAAAGAGTGAGAATCGTAGCATTGTGATCACTCAAATTGAACCAAACCGAATTTGATTTGTTGGGTTTTAGAATTTGATAAAAAGAAAAAGAAAAAAAGGAATCTAAATTAAAGCAAACAAATTAAAATTGATTAATTTGATTATTTTATTTTTGCCAAAATCCAAACCAATCTGAGCCGGTGTCACTGTTGACCATGCAATCCACACATGCTTTGTGAAATGAGCATCAAAACCAACGTCATGAGGCCAAGTCATAATTTTCATTTCAACAAGGATAGGCTGATCTACTTTATGGTTCATTTACTCTCAAGTTGCAGGAGATTGCCTAGGATCTCTTGATTAAGAGTCACACGTGGGAGATAAATAGCAAGAAAGTGATAAAAGCCGGTATTCCCCATTTTATGGTTGTACAGAATATGTAAAATTAAGTAACGATATCTTCACGACACTCTCTTTCTACATGAAACAGAATGCTACCGGTCGAGTGGTTCAGTTACATACTAGCAATTGAATCACAGAACTTCTCTTACAAGTTGCAACAAATTTTTACTCACACTAGTTGTAAAGTAAATTTATGTAGATATACTTCAGTGGAAACATGACCCAAAAAAAAACAACCAAAAGAGTAATGTATTAACTGGGCAACATTAATTGACAGCTGTCTCTGTAGAGGAAAGCACAAATTTGTAGATTCTGAGATTATAATTTTGAAACTAAACAAAATAAAATAGAGGACCCTTACTCATTGTAAATCCCTCTTGAAAATTTTGACTTATTAATTAAAAATTTGACTGTACACAGGCACATACATGGTAGTGAAATTATACATGCCCATAAGAACATCTTATATATCCATCATATTCAATAAAAGAACAGCTAAGATTTTCTGAGCTGAGTTCAAAGCTTTGGTTAAAATAACTCAACCACTGATTTATTGCATTTGATGATTATGCAATTTGTAAGACTAATTTTTTGTTGAGCACGCATCACACCTCAACAAGAAAATATGAAGCACCAAGTTAAAACAGATCAATAACTCAACTAACTTTTATTAGAACAAAAATCTTCATTCTTGCCGTCCTGACAAATGTCTGATGGCAACAACTGTTCCTGAATACGAGCCGCAAGCTTTGTTACTTTCTCGTCTAATTTAAGTGGACGCCGTAACAAACTCTACAAACAGGGAATTGTACTATTGTTTTTTTACTCCCAGCACATAATTATATTCACAATAGATCAAAACTTTGAAAAGGAAATGTTATATTACCTCGGAAGCCCATAAGCAATCACATGCTTTACGAGGAATTATGTGGATATGAGTCTGCAATGCACATATTAGTATAATAAGCCGCCTTTCACAAATTGAGAACGCAGATAGCAAATTAAATGATTGATTTGATAGTAATACATGTAACAGTAACAGCATAGAAGATCTAATATCTTACATGAAATATTACTTGGCCAGCAGCTTCCCCGTTGTTAATCACCAGATTGAATGAATCTGCAGAATTCCAAGAATAAACAGAGCAAAGGATCTGGTTCAGAGAATGACATAGGAAAAATTTAAAGAATCTTGTGAATTACTGTGAAGGTCCTATACCACTGTGGCCCGAGAACCAAGAACACTAAGATCTGTAGATAGTTTGAAAGTCCCACCAGCATCTTCTCACAACAACCTCAACAAAATAACTGCATTTCCCTCCACTCAGACTTCTTATTCTGTTCTTGTTCCCTAACTAACTCCTAGCTTACTCTCCTGCATATCAATACTTCTCCCGGTCCCCCCACCCCAAAATGACTAAAAAAAAAATTCAATTCACCCTCAAAACTGATCCGGAAGAGTGGTGAATTGCTCCCACGAATATTCATAGCTAGGGAGGTAAAATCTATCACATTCACATTTTGTCTTCTCTTAGGCTAAATTTAATTGTATGTTTAGGTTGTAAATTCTCATGGAGGAGTAGAGTTGGAAGCTAGCTTAAGGATTCTCCAAAGGGCTTTAAGGTTTGTATCTTGAAACATTGCTCTAATTTTCAATACATGATTAGTTCTGTAGATTCTTTGACTCATTATTTTATATGCTTGCATTGAATGATATTAAGATATTAAGTCTGTGATTGGACAGTTAGTTGTAATTATGAATTCGTTGATTGATATGATCTTGACTAAATGAGGGTTCCTAGTTATGAAACTTGATTGTAATGGTATTCAGATTAAGTTTTATAGTTGAGATAGTCTTGGTTGGGTATTTTTGTTGAATGGTATTGATATGAAAATGCTTGATTGAAATTTTGATTGGATATATGTTGATTGGTTAATTGATAAATGTTTGATTAGCTGAAAAAATTGAGAATTGGTCATCATCAAGACTTAGGCTAGTGCAATTGGTGCTAAAGGTGGGATTCTAAGATCCTTGTATTTCATTATTGAGTATTGACAAAATTTAGCAATGTTAATTTTGTGCTTTTGAATCACGACTGAATGGTGGAGGATGTACGGATAATCCACTCCTAGTTTGTAGAAATTTGCTATCAAAGTGCTAAATTAAACTTGTAGTTCATCGGGATTCAAGAGTAATTGGACGACTTTTGAGCACGTAAGCAAATATCACATAATTCTCCTCTTCAAAGTTTCATTTAGTGCTTGAAAACTACTTTGAATTTTGAATTGTAATGTGATAGATTCACTCCAAGAAATGAAACAAGTTTGAGCATCAAAAGTCGCAAGACTTGGTATATGTTGAGCACAATCAAAATCTTAAAGAGCACTATGATTGTAGAGATGTGATTGATCTTAGTGTCCAACATGATGTTGATGAATGTAATGAGTGGTTGGTTGGGTAAATGGACAAGGTCAATTAGACCTATTACTGCTGCAGCTACAAGGACTTCTAACTAAAAAGGGAGAGGGAAAGAGCCTATACAAGAAGAAGATTTTGTTGATGTGGAGGAAACAGAATATGATGAGGATGGGGCTCAATATGAAGAGATCTTTTAAGTCTAGTTCTAGTGAGGGAAGCAATGAAGAGAACTGGGTTATGGGAGATGATTATGATGATGATTGAGGGGGAAGAATGTTTTTAGAGTCTAAGTGACTAAAGTTATTTTTGGGGTGAGAACCAGTGTTATTTTTAATGATTTGCCCAAGCTAGTTTTCAAACTAGTGTTATCTTTCATATTTAGTATTGAAATCTTTTTTATGCATTAACTTGATGGTGATTTTAGAGTATGAATTTTAATTATTAATGATGAATGAGTTTAATTGTGGAATTTTTTTTTTTAATTTTAGAACATTTATGTGTTATGTACATATGTGTAAAATGCACAATAATTATGTATGGTTCTATGAAATAGCAGTCATCTTGCTATCCGCTATGCAGCTAGTGTTTTTTGGAGTTGACCGCTACGTGCTGTGATCCGGGATTTACTATGCTTTGCATTCAGCACAATGAAATCATGCACCACATCAGCACCAAAAAAAAAAAAAGGATGACACGGATATGAAATGGTCATATTTGGTGATACAATCAACCACCACAAAAATGGTGTCCTTCATCTTCGTCTTTGGCATGCTCCTTCTAAAAATCCTTCAAAAATTTATGTCCAAACTTGCTGTGGAATGGGCAGAAGCAGCAACAACCCTGCTGGTTCCAAAGTTTGGTACTTGTTATGCTGGCAGAAGTCGCATCCTGCAACATGCTCCCGAATGTTTGTCCTCATCCCCTTCCAAAACACAACCCTTGCCAACCTCTTGGATATTCTCAAAGACCTGCAGTAGCCGCCTATTGCGGTGGCATGAAACTCATATCAACCTAGGAATAGGAATCAACAAAGAACCCTGGGGAATCACCATGTGGCCCTCATAATACAATTGGCCTCTGAAATCAGTAACCCAGATAAGAGTCATCCCACTTAGAAGTGGAAAATTCTCCGTCAAACGGGATCCCCATGGGGACTGCCCCATTCGCGGACTCGAGTTCGGGGATTTTTCCTCATTGGAACAAGGGTGGAGATAAAATTCTCCTCGATGCAGTCCCTTCAATTAAATGCATTACATATACGTATAAGGTTTACTTTTATGAAATTTTACCTATATTAATTTAATTTCAGAAAAAAAAAAAATCCTACCCAACCTTCCAATTAACCCACGGCCACGAGGCCCAAGCCCATACACTAACCCCAAACCTAACATCTCACTTTCCCATTGCAGCTTCTTCAGTTCTTCTCTAATCTTTCTCCTCTCTTTGCAGCAGCGCTGACACATCCCAATGGTGAAGGCTGCTGCACCATGCGCAACCACCGCCAGCAACCTCACAGCCTGCAACATGCTCTTCCATCTGTGTAGTGCCTCCACCATCCCAAAAGATCTTTGCATCGTGGCTTCTCTACAACGTGTTCTCCGCCATTGTCCATTGTGAGTCGTGACAGCTTCACATCACTTCTCACTGCCTGTCATTGTTACGGTGGTTGAATCATGACTTCTCCACCATTGTTGATTTGTACTCTTTCAGCTTCTTGTCGGGTGTCTATCTAAGGTGATGTAAATGTTATTGGGAGTTTTTCTGAACCTTATGTAGTTTTTCCAAAGCTTTTGATGTCAAAATACAAACCCGTGGCTTCATTTTGATATACATTTGACTCTTTTTTTCAATTATTTACTTCATTCAGGGATCCCAATGGAGACTTGCAGGGAGGCAGGGGGAACGGGGATGGGGAAAAGAACCCCTCATAGTAGGGATCAAGGATGGAGGTAGGGAAGCTATGGGTTAGCAGGGACGGGAAGCAAGGAGGCACTCTGTGCCCTTGCCCCGTGCAGGTGTTACCCCTAATCCTTCTATAGTATTTTATGAAAAACCTATTTCATATAAGAATCTACCCACACCTCCTCATCCACCTGATCCTATATGCTAGATTGAAACACCGACAATGCATTAAAGGTCATTTGTCTTAACAAGGTGTCAGCTACCTTATTCTCAAACCCTAGCTCATACTGTATTTCAAAATCAAGCCCTATTACCTACGAAATCCACCTCAATTGCTCTTCCCGAGCAACCTTTGCTCAATGAAGAGTTTGAGAATAGATAGATGCAAATAACAAAGTGGCTACCAAAAAGATAATCACACCACTTTTGAAGTGCAACCATAGCCATAAGCTCCTTTACATTGACAAGATTGTGCTCATTCAATTAAGGCTTGACTCAAAAAGCAATAGGTCGTGCCCATCTTGTCGCATGACAGGTCCCAAACCTTTGATAAAGGCATCAATTTCCAAAACAAAGGTTTTTGAAAAATCAAGCACTACCAAAATTGGAAGGGAAATCATGGGAGCCTTGAGAGTCACAGAAGCAGCAATGGATCATTTAAAGTTGTCCTTTTTGAGCAAATCAGTCAATGGCAAGGCCATCATCTCATAATTCCTTAGACATCTATAATAAACTGCAAGCCCAAAATATTCCCTTAAACCTTTTATGTCCTTGGGAGGCTAACATTTCAACATAGGCAGTGAGAAGTGTTGCCATCCCACAATTACATTTCTTCCTCTTCACCACTAGATGATCCTGCTTTATCAGTTCAAACACCTGAATTTCTAACGTTGACCTGCTCTAGTTTGTAGGCCAAGACATCATCAAAGAAAACCAACACAAACTTTTGGAGGTAGGGCTCTAGTACTGTTAGAATCTGTAAATACATATTATTAGGAAAATCATATCCATAATTAGAGTAATCACATATTTATGAATATAAGTGTATTTATTACAAAATCTATATAATCCAGCCTTTGATTTGTAGTTGAAACACAGGGATTCTCATGTCTTTCTCTTCTCTCTCCTTATTTGACAATATTGTATCATGCGCTTGAAGAGTGTTAGAGACCAATTTCCCAAGGGGATACAATGTACAAAAGAAAGAAATACAGGGGCGCAAAAGGAATGAGAGAATCAGGGAATGTTAATATTATGGGGCCCTGAATTGTTTTTGTTTTGTGGCAGTGTGAGAGTGTGTGCTGTCAGGTGAGTTGGTCATGAGGCAAAGGGTATATTTGTTAGGGGGGATGGGAGTAGGAGGCAGGCAATTTTTCTCTAAGAAACGGCTAGGCTTAGGAGAGTAAGGGCTGCTTTAGTGCTCTCGTTTTCTCTTTGTATTGCACATTTCTGTTAAGTTTATTTTCCTCCAAGTGCTAATAGCATAGTTCATGTCCATTTCTACTATTTTGTTTTTGTTGGTTCCTATTATTTGGTACCAGAGCTCTTTCCTGGAGCTGTGGCTGGGTAACGAGAAGCTGCAACATGGAGAGTCGAGTGGAGAACCTGGAAAAGACGCTGGAAAAGTTGATGCAAAACATGAGGGTGCACCGACGAGGCAAGTCCAATGTGAGGTCACCACCAAGGAGGAACCAAGGCTGAGTGGATTTTGATGACTGATGGAACAAGGGTTCCAAAGGCAATGGAAGGCCTCAGGGTTCTTCCTCTCCTCACAACGAGTCGCTACCCTTGAGGTCTCGTAACCGAGAGGGCAGCAACTCCCCCCATTTCCAAAGAAGGTCACCGCACCATCGGCACTCATGGCGAAGGCGGCCGCCGAACTTGCATAGCCCTCATCAGCCGTGTCGGAACAAATACAGGAGGATGGAGCTTCCCTTATTTGCAAGTGACGATCCCCTAGGATGGTTGGTGAAGATAGAGCGATATTTCCAAGTAAATGAGATTCAGGGGGAAGAAAGAATGGATGTAGTGGTTCTGGCTCTTGAGGACAGAGCTCTTTACTAGTTTCAAACATGGGAGGAGCAAGCGCTGGTCCCTTCATGGCATCCATTCAAGAATGCGCTCCTGAGAAGCTTTCAACCTAGAGTGGTGAAGGACCCATATGGACCCTTGTTGTAGGTCAAACAAACCGGGTTAGTCTTGGGAGTATATTGAAGAGTTTGAAAGGATCTCTGGGCCCATGAGAACTTTGGACAGGGAAGTGCTGATAGGAATATTTGTAAATGGACTCAAAGGTGAGATTGGGGCTGAGATTAAGAGCCTCAATTTGGGCTCTCTTTCAGAAGGCTCTCTTTCAGAAATAAAGGATATGGCCCTAATGCTAGAGCTGAGGAATATAGAGTGGAAAAGGGGTGGAGTACACCCAACCGAAAAGAGAGTGGGCTTCAACAAAGGCCCAAATCTGTTCAAACCAAGGCCTTCCATACTAAGAAGCTCAGCCACTAAAGATCAAAGAGAAGAAAGCGTACTAAAGAGAGAGGAGAGGGGTATCGACAACAAACAGGAGCAAGGGAGGCGGCTTACTCAGGTCGAGATCCAAGAGAGGAGCAGAAAGGGGCTTTGCTTTAAGTGTGGGGATCGGTGGGGCACAACCATGTTTGAAAAATGAAGCATTTCAAATTATTGTTGGTTGAAGATCCAGAAGGCGAAACCTCTGAAGATGAGCCCGAGGCTGAAGAAGAAGATGGGATGGAGGTGGAGCTCAAGAATGTTCAAATCTCCTTCAAAAGCTTATGGGATTTCACCTCCCGAAAGTCATTCAAGTTGAGGGGACTTTGAAGGGGACTGAAATCAACGATATTGGTTGACTGTGGCACCACAAGCAACTTCCTCTCGGGGTCCCTGGTCCGCGAGCTTGGATTGGGGGTGCAAGATACACCGGAGTTCACCGTGGAGTTAGGCACGAGCAGTAAAATAAGGAGTAGAGGAGTTTGTGAGAAGGTGCTTTTGGAGGTACAAGGGGTCCAGATTACCCAGCCTTTCTTCTTGTTAAGTCTAGGGGAAGTGGATGCTGTGTAAGGAATGAAATGGTTGGAAAGCTTGGGAACAATAGCGGCAAACTTCGAGAAGCTGTTCATTAGGTGGATGGAAAATGGGGAAAGTAAGAAGATTCAAGGGGACCCGGCTCCTTGCAGGGCCCATGCCACTTTGAAGACCACCCTCAAGGCCTTGAAAGATGACGGTGAGGGGTATCTCATAACTTCCTCTGAACTTGACATAGGGAAAGATCCAGAAATGAGGCTGCCTAGGGAGTTCAAGAAGCTGTTGAAGGACTCTGAGGACATTTGCAAATCACCCTCAAGCTTGCCCCCACCAAGGGACCACGAGCATGCCATAAATTTGAAGGAAGGAGCCCCTATACCCCATGTGAGGCCTTATAGGTACCCTTATTTTCAAAAAAATGAAATAGAAAAAATTGTGGGTGAAATGCTCTATGCTGGAATTATTAGACCTAGTATTAGTCCCTACTCTAGTCCTATGCGTTGGTTAAGAAGAAAGATGGTGGGTGGAGGTTTAGCATAGATTATAGGGCGTTGAATAAGATAACTGTCCCTGATAAATTCCCCATCCCAGTGATTGATGAGCTGCTAGACGAGTTGGGGAAAGCCAGAATTTTCTCCAAGCTGGACTTGAAGTCTGGCTACCACCACATAAGAATAAGAGAGGGATGTTGAGAAAACAACTTTTAGAACTCACGAAGGGCACTATGAATTCCTAGTAATGCCCTTCGGATTATCTAATGCCCTATCTACATTCCAAGCCTTGACGAACCAGATTCTTAAACCTTATTTGAGGAAGTTTGTTTTAGTGTTTTTTGATGACATTCTTGTCTTTAGTAAGTCAATGGAGGAGCATGTGGAGAGGGTGTTGTCTTTGCTGAAAGAAAATCAGCTCTTCATCAACCTGAAGATGTGTAATTTTGGGCAACCCAGAATAGAATATTTGGGGCATATTGTCTTAGAGCAAGGAGTGGCTGCCAATTCAAGGAAAATAGAAGCAATAGCATCTTGGGCAGCTCCCACTGATCTGAAGGGGTTGCGTGGATTTTTGGGGTTAACAGGCTACTATAGGAGATTTGTAATAGGATATGGGAGAATAGCTTGGCATTTGACTCAACTACTTAAGAAGGATGCCTTTAATTGGAACCCAGAGGCCCAAATAGCTTTTGAGAAGTTGAAGAAAGCAATGACTTCTTTGCCTGTACTTGTTGTCCCCTATTTTGAAAAGGAGTTTGTGATAGAAACTGATGCTTCTGGAAAGAGATTAGGTGCTGCCCTCATGCAAGAAGGCAAACCAGTAGCTTTTTGGAGCCACACTCTGTCAGAAAGAGCTAGGGAAAAGTCATTTTATGAGAGCGAATTGATGGAGATAGTGATGGCGGTTAAAAAATGGAGGCACTACCTCCTGGGGAAGAAATTCATAGTAAACACAGACCAGAGAAGCCTGAAATTTCTGGTTGATCAAAGGATGATGGGGGAAGAGCAGCAGAAGTTAGTAACCAAATTGATGGGGTTTGATTTTGAGATAAGGTACAAGGCGGGGAAAGAGAATAAGGTAGCTGACGCCCTCTCTAGACAGCATTATTTTGGGGCAATTTCAGCTGTCACTTTTCAAGAATGGGAGGGTTTAGAGGAAGAAGTGCAAAGGGACAGCAAGCTTCTAGCCATCATGCAAGGGTTGGTGCAAGGAAAAATTGTTCAGCAAGGGTTTGAACTCAAGGGGGGAAGACTCTACTACAAGGGAAGGCTGGTCATTCCCAAGGATTCTCCAAGGATCCCTCTGATTTTACATGAATTCCATGACTCCGCTGTTAGAGGCCACTCCAGATTTTACAAGACCTATAAAAGAGTTCCTGGTTTGCTATGGTGGGAAGGAATGAAGCATAGGATTCAGCAACACATTCAAGGCTGTGACACATGTAATATAAACAAGTATCAAACCCTCTCTCCTGGGGGGTTGTTACAACCCCTGCCTACACCTTCTCAAGTTTGGGATGAAATCACAATGGATTTCATTGGCGGTTTACCAAAAGCTCAAGGCTTAGACACAATTTTGGTGGTAGTTGATAGACTAACAAAATACAGCCATTTCCTTGGCCTAGCTCACCCTTACAACGTCAAAGATGTGGCTGGAATTTTTGTCAAGGAGGTCGTTAGGTTGCATGGGTTCCCTTCCTGCATTATCACTGACAGAGACCGGGTGTTTATGAGCCACTTTTGGTCTGAACTCTTTAGAATGGTTGGCACAAAGCTGAAGTATAGTTCAGGCTACCACCCGCTTACTGACAGACAAATGGAGGTGGTTAATAGATGATTAGAGACTTACTTGAGGTGTTTCACTGGATTCAAACCAAGGCAATGGTCAAAATGGTTGAGTTGGGCCGAATTGTGGTTCAACACAACCTATAGTGCCTCAACAAACACTACCCCTTTTCGGGCTTTGCATGGCAGGGACCCCAGCCTTATTAAAGAGTGGACAGCATCCTTCAGCAGTAGAGGACCTCAATTTACTGATGGCAGAAAGAGACACGATTTTAGATGAGCTGAAGTGGCATCTTACCAAAGCCCAAGACCGCTTGAAAAGCCAAGTAGACAAACAGAGAAGAGATGTGCAACTAGAAGTGGGTGATATGGTGTATCTCAAGTGACAGCCCTATAGGTTGAAGTCACTAGCCAAAAGGGTGAATCAGAAACTTAGTCCAAGGTTCTATGGGCCATATAAAGTGATTGAAAAAATAGGACAGGTTGCTTATAAGTTACAGCTGCCCCCGGATTCATTAGTTCATTCTATTTTTCACGTTTCTCTGCTCAAGAAGTGTATTTCCCCTCAAAGTTTGAGTCGGCCCCTGCCTGCTGGCTTGACAGAAGAGCTCGAATTGAAGGTGCAACCAGAAAAAGTCTTGGCCGTCAGACGTTCACAACAAGGAGATCAAGAAGTCCTCATCAAATGGAAGGAAATGCCAGATTTTGAAAGCTCTTGAGGGTGGCTGAAGATAATAAGGCTAACTTCCCTGAATTTCACCTTGAGGACAAGGTGGTAGTTCAAGTGGTTTTTTTTTTGGGGGGGGGGGGGGGGTATTGTTAGAGACCAATTTCCCAAGGGGATTGATAGGTACCAAGCCATATATGAGTGAATAAACTGAAATGCAAAATAACTCAGAGTGGTAAAGAGACTCTGAAACTCTCCCAATTGCCCAACCAATTCCCAGATGATCCCCTCAATATCCCTCCCCTTACCTATATAGGCTATCTCTAACTAACTAGAGTATTCTCTCTCTGCCTAGGTGGCAGAGTTAGTTACAAAACACTCACAATTAGTTAGGAAACCCTTACAATTATTACTAGACCTAACAATACTCCCCCCCTAAAAAATCACCTTGTCCTCAAGGTGATGTACATAAAGGAAAACAAAAGTGCTGAAAAATAAAAGACTTCCTCCTGGGTCCCATATCTTGAGGAAGAAGGAAAGTGAGCTTGCATTGTTGAGTTGTCCCCCTGGGTCCCAAGGATCTGATCCCATTCCAATCCCTAGGCTTTCTTGGTTTTCAGTAATTAACAACAAATACTTTTCTTGTTCACCAATCATACTAGCCTCATCTTCCCCCCATCTGCAGTGCTTGAATATTAGGAGTCTCCAAAGATATTATCATCTGCTGAAGTCTTTGTCCAGGCTGAATATAAGCAAAACCATGCTTGATTGTAGTCTCCATTTTATCCCCAATCCGGTCTCTTTCAGAATTCCTGCTTCGGTGAGCTTGTCAATGCAGTCAGGACCCCCATTTTGGAATTTGCAGTCCACAGCCGTTGCACTAAGAAGCACTATACTCTTCTCGATCTTGTATGATGCTCCCTGCAAACTCAGTGCATCTTCCATATACCTATCACCATTCTGTTTAGCAAAAGCACAACTAGTTTCTGAACCTTTTCCCTGAGACTTGATCCTTCCGGTCTCTTTCAAATGCCCAAGCAGCAAGGGATCCAAAGAATAGTTGAAATGCTCAAGCCAACACCTAAGGAATTCTAATTGTACTTCATTAACAGAAAATGGAATGATTGTTGGCGCATAAAACTTCACCCCCTGCACATCTTGCTTGTCCCTTTCACCATTATGTTCAATAATTGCATTTTTATTTTCTTGACCCCTTCCCAGAACCCTGATTTTTCCCGTTTCTTTAGGAGGTCCAGGCCACAAAAATTCCAAGGGGTTATTAGAAATTATATTGTAGCATACAATCATTCCTATATGCAAATCTAACTCACCCCTTTTTAGGTAAGACTCATCAGAATAGGATGCTTGAACCACCATATACAAATCAAATATCGCTGAAGCAGAATTAGCAGTGAAGAGATAATTTGAGGTTGATATGCAACCAATAAAACTATTACCCGTCAGTAATACAGCTTGTCCCTTGGCCTCATCGGTCCTTGACTCTGTCTTCATGCCCTTTTGAAAAGCCAATAGGTGTCCCCGGCAGGTTCCCAGCGACGTCTCTAGTTGTAGGCATGACCGAGCCTCTTTACTGACACCCTTTTGCCGTTCTGCCATACCAGCAATTGCATCTCGAACCATCCCCACATTCTCATTTTGAGCACCTTCAATTCTCTCACTGTCAGCAAGTGATGGAGTCAAGTAGAGTGTCTTCTTCATGCTGGACCCGTATGTATCACCAACTCCTAATGGTTGGGCTGAGAATGGCTTCAATTCTTGGGGCCCAATCCTGAGTATGCATACAACTTGTGCATCTTCATTCATTTGGGCTTGGCTTTTCATGAGAAAGCTCCCTTCCCTGGTGCTCCAATACTCAATGTGGGCTCTGCCTAATAACTTCATGTCACAAGCCCTTTGAGAATAACCCCAATTATTGCCTCCACATATATGGGCCTGGCCCAATAAGTCCAAAGACTGACCCAGCACTTCACTTACCCCACGTGCTACCCCTCCTCCCTTCTTCCTTGTCACGCCGCTGAAAACTGAGGATCTCCCCCTCTCAGCTTCGATGATCGCTTCTGTCACTGAATCCGGCGATTCTGGCGGCAGTCGTGGGTTCCCCGGGCTTCTGGAAGCCCAAAGCTTCGCCACGGAAGTGCACTCCTCTTCGTTCTGTTTCTTCCTCCAAGCGTCAGCAGTCTCCGCCTCTGTTGCAATCGACGCTGCCACTGGATCTGGCGGTTCGGGCAATTCCGGTGGCGGAAGCTTGGTCAGAACGCTCGGAAGCCCAACCCCAGTCGCAGATCGCGACTTCTCCCTTTCTTTTTGGGACGTCAGTTCTGGTGGCTTGGGTGGCAGCTGTGGCGGTGCATTTGGTTTCGGCGGCTCTGGAAACTCCAGCTACAATAGCATGGCCGATCTTCGCGGAATCCCGAGATCGCAAACGATAGCGAACTCTTTTCCCATCTGTTGCTTACGCGCGAGACTCCCTTGTGCGACCCACTTCATCTTCTGTTCGACCACCTCTGTCCCCTTCACAGCCTCTACACCACTAACAGCGAGGGATTGTGTCTCTACCACCTCGTCCATCCCAATAGATTTCTCAGAAGTGTTAACAGAAATCACTTCCCTCGTTCCTTTGTTTTCCACCGATTCCTCCATTGCAATCGAATCCGAGGGCGGAAAAGGGTGATCGATCTCCACTTCCTCAGGTTCACTGAGATATGCATGTTTTGCATCGTCTTCTTCCTTCTCCTCCATCTGCATGCTGTGAAAAAATGCACGAACATCAGGAGGCCATTCATCCATGGAGGATCTCCTTCTTCTTCTCCACCAGCGATCTTCATCACCCTCCCATACAGATAGTCGACGACGCCGATGGTTCCTCCCTTTTATGAGGTGTTTAATTTTCTTCAGATTATGCTCGATCTTCATCTTCTTCTCTGATTCTAACTCCACTAAGAACAGACAAGCATGGCTTCTGGCACAGGGCTCCCAAGACCGGGAGCTCTGATACCAATTGATAGGTACCAAGCCATATATGAGTGAATAATATGTGTATTGATAACAAACTGAAATGCAAAATAACTCAGAGTGGTAAAGAGACTCTGAAACTCTCCCAATTGCCCAACCAATTCCCAGATGATCCCCTCAATATCCCTCCCCTTACCTATATAGGTTATCTCTAACTAACTAGAGTATTCTCTCTCTGCCTAGGTGGCAGAGTTAGTTACAAAACACTCACAATTAGTTAGGAAACCCTTACAATTATTACTAGACCTAACAGGGATACAAGTGTACAAAAGAAAGAAATACAGGGGTGCAAAGGGAATGAGAGAATCAAGGAATGTTGCTATTGTGGGGCCCTGAATTGTTTGTGTTGTGGCAGTGTGAGAGTGTGTGCTGTCGGGTGAGTGGGTCGTGAGGAAAAGGTTATATTTGTTCGGGTGAGTGGGTCATGAGGAAAAGGGTATATTTGTTAGGGGGGATAGGAGTAGGAGGCAGGGAATTTTTCTCTAAGAAAAGGCTAGGCTTAGGAGAGTGAGGGCTGCTTTAGTGCTCTCGTTTTCTCTCTGTATTGCACAATTTTGTTAAGTTTATTTTCCTCCAAGTGCTAATAGCACAGTTCATTTCCATTTCTGCTATTCTGTTTTTGCTGGTTCCTATTAAAGAGAGAGGCAACCCTAAACTGTGCTATCAAGAGGACCCATTGTCCTTCAGGGAAAATTTTTTTCCCTCCCTAAAAACCATGTTTTGATTCCAGTTTCCACCCGGCCTCCTCCCTGTCATCTTGTCATCTAGTGCAGAAGCAAGTATCACATCATGACATCCACCCGTTCGAACTTTTCTGGATAAAGGTCTCCTTAGAAAGCTTCAATTTGTGGAGATCAAACACATATCCCTTGTTTTCAGCAATCAAGCTGCATTGCATATTGGCTCTAATCTAGTTTTTCTTGAAAGGACCAAACACATTGGAAGTTAATTGTCACTTTGTCAAAGTAAAAATTTCTATCAGGGGACATCACTATAAGCTTTATTAATTCAAATGCCCAACTAACAAATGTGTTCACTAAATCTTTAGAGGTCCTAGAATAAGTTACCTATGTAACAAGCTCGGTGCATATGATTATATAATCCAATTTGAGAGGGGGTGTTAGAATTTATCTATATATGTAATTAGGGAAATCACACAATAGTAAACATCCTAGTTTTTATTACAGAGTCTATCAATATCTCAGCAAATATCTGTAACTGAAATGAAAATGACAATTGCAGGCTAACTATAATTTTCTATATACTAGTAACAACATAAAAGTTCGGTAGCCCAGCTTGGAAAATGGTTAAACTGTGAAAGATCAATAGAAATCACATCATCAAACAAGAATGTACTTATTTACAGAGGTTAATTTCTTTCCTCGTTTCCAGAAAAGTCATATATCAGATATCTACCAGGGCTGTTTGCCGCAAAATGATCAATTTCTATTGAAATATAAAAATTCTAACACATTTTTAAGTACCTAAGTTACCAAAAGGTCCAATATAAATGTAAGTGTAAAATGATCAATTTCTATTGAAAGATCAAAAGTCTAACACATGTTTAAGTACCAAAGTTAGCAAAACGTCAAATATAAATGTAAGTGCAAAAGTACGTACTGCAGCCAGTAGCCTTCATGATTGCATTGCTAATAAAAGGAACTTTTGAACACATTGCAGCTACAACCTGTACCATACTACCATAAGCTATTTAGGCTTGGCAAATAAACAGGACTGATGGATCACATTGCAATAATATTTAAATTGAGCAAACATACAGGCACATAATTTTGCAGATCTTTCTGCTGCATGTTACTAACTCTGCCTATGTTGTACTTTATTAAAATTCTATTTACACAACCGGTCCCAAACCCAATTAAAAGAGGAGAGTTGTGTTAGGCCATCAACAACCAATCTCATATCTTAGAAGAGTAAGAACTAGTGCCGAGGCAAAGTACCATGCCATGGCCTCAACTACATGTGAGCTTATCTGGCTCAAGCAACTCCTCAAAGAACTTTGATTTGGGGAAACCAAGCACATGACACTTGTGACAATTAAGCTGCTTTACACATTGCCTCAAATCTAGTTTTTCATGAGAGGACCAAACACATTGAAGTTAATTGTCACTTTATCAAAGAAAAGATTCTATCTGGAGACATCACCACAAGCTTTGTCAATTCAAATGACCAATTGGCAGATGTTGTCACCAAGTCATTGAAAGGTCCTAGAATAAGTTACCTATATAACAAGTTAGGTGCATATGATCTATATGCCCCAGCTTGAGGGGAAGTGTTAGAATCTGTAAATATTTGTAATTAGGAATATTATATCTGTAATTAGGGAAAATATATATTTATAATTATGGTGTATTTATTGCACACTATCTATATATACTCTCTCCGCTATTCAGTTGACACACAGATTCCTCATGACATTCTCTCTTTCTCTGTCTCTCAACATTAGGAATGATATCATACCACAATGTCATAAAATTTAAATATTTGGGTTCTATTATTCAGAATGATAGAAAGATAGCGGGAGATGTTAACTATAGGATCCAAGCGGGATGGTAAAAGTGAAGAGGCGCTTTGAGTCATATTTGTGATAAAGAAGTACCATTGAAGCATAAGGGTAAAGTCTATTGCACAACGATAAAACTAGCTTCGTTGTATGGGATTAAATCTGGACAGTGGAAGGTCAACATATAAAATTAAGCTACATGTGACATAAATGAGGATGTTGTGACGGATGAGTGGGCACACAAGACATGATAGAATAAGAAATGAATGTATTAAAAGAAAATAGGGGTGGCCCCTACCATAGAGATGGTAGAATCTCGCCTCAAGAGTTTTGGACATGTTTGGAAGAGACCTGTAGAGGCCCCAGTGAGAAGAGTGGACCAAATGGAGAACAACACCATAAAAAGAGGTAGAGGAAGACAGAGAAAAACTCTAGGGAAAATAATCAGAAGAGATTTAAAGGTCAATGGTTTTCACATGAATATGGTTTATGAAAGAGCTTTGTGGCATCACTTAATACATGTAGCCGATCCTATTTGGTGGGACAAGACTTAGTTATTGTTGTTGTTACAGCGCAACAGAATTAGCATACTTTTCAAGCTTGGTAAAATGCAAGAATGACAGTAAAGAGGATAGATATTATCTAAAACATTGATAAAATCAAAAGTTATGAGATCTAATATGTGGTATATTGGATCATCCCAATTTCACCATGCCCTTTTCATGTCCTCTTCATGCCTCATAATTTAAAGAATGGGGCATATTGGGAGACTAGGATCTTATGGATACAGGAAAAACCCGCGACAAGTGAAAAAGCTCCCATTAAATCAGACCTCATAGTTCATTATAAGTTCTCAATTATTCATAAAAAAAATCACCTTACTTTTCACTGTCACTGAACAAGGGGGTAGGACTAAGAGAAAAATAAGCACAGTTACCAACATATATACATGCTATTTCTTGGCCTCAAGAAACAATAAATTAACCTAATTTTGTTTAAATGGTTTTACTTTCAATAACAGCAGTATCATATATTTGAAGAATATCCTGTTAGAATTTGTAAATATCTATAATTAGCAAAATCATATATTTGTAAATATCCCTATATTTATTGCATAGAGTCTATATAATCTATCCCCCATTGTGTAGTTGAGAGACATGGATTTTCATATGACTTTCTATCTCTCTCTATCTTGACAACTTCTAAAAAAGATTTTTCTGTATGCAGAAGGGATTTATTAACTTAAAATTAGGGTAGAGCAAGTAAAAACATCATGAATTCAATCTCATTGTACTGAGTAAACATATCTTACCGATGGAGGAGTCACATCTAGTGATGGAAAATGAGATTTTGGGATAATGAGAGAGTGCCTAGTAAACAAACTGTTTATGTGAGAAGTTGATAAACAAACAATGCCATGCAGAATAGTTGAAGAGGTAAATGGAACTGCATTGTGAACTTGCAAGAACAAAATGACTACCAAATCAAACAATATGCCACTGAAAAACTGAATTATCCAACATTCCTAATACTTGACCAAAGCATTCAAAATGGATGCTTCAAAAACAAAATTTTACACTACTTTCATATCTATCGGTGTACCAAGTTAACATTTAACTATTAAGAATACTTGTCTTGAAGGGTGTACCAACAGTTAAAAAAAAAAAAATACCATAGAGACCACCATGACTGATACAATTAGTATTAATATTCAGGGTCACAATTTACAAAACAGCAAATACATGCTTCTAATTTACTCTATGTATGACCATGTGTATATGCACATAAAAGTATTGAAATAAAACAAAACCCTATTATGCCTCACAATATTATATCTATATGAAATTGCATCATGTACACATGATACCTTACCCATGACTCAAGGGATATATATCCAAAATGCATAGGCACGTGTCATCTTCATATAGCTGTTGACAAAAAAGAAAAAAGAAAAGCAGGGTCAAGTCAGGGTAATTAAAAAGCATGGTTAGATTGTGTATAAAACTAATCAGATATAACAACAAAGGATATTTTAAATAAAATGACTGGAAATATAAACATTTTTGGAAGAATTTCAAAAAGCATGATTCACGATTTCAAAAAGTTCTTTATGTCTAAGTATTACGAAAGACAATCTGGTTGTTAGAAATAAAGAAAGAATATAAGAATATTTTCAATATATCTTAGAATATTGTATAATATTCACATCATGTCTTAGAATATAAAAGAGTAGCTTAGATGATCTCTTAGGATTGATTTATATATTTCTCTAGATTTCCTAATATGTTTCTTTATTTAATTAGTATTAAGATTTTAGTACATTATAGGGATCTATGCTTTGTACTTTGTATCACACCACATAACATCAAAATATATTGTATCAATATAGTTTTATATTATTGAGAATTGTTATACTCTCTTTTCTTCCTTATCTACCTAACACTCATAATTTCAACATTATATAAGAGCAGTACCATCCTCGTATCCGGTGTCCACTCTTCTATGCCAAATTTTCCTACAATTTGGAGCTCTTTTACTTTTCCTTTGATATTCACGTTACTTTGACGCTTCTTCTATGTTTGCCTATACAATGTTCTCTTGAGCTTGTCTTCTCTAGTGCTCTTCTTTTTGGTTGTCACTAACACTCTTCCTATGGCTTGTGATTTTTTCGTTCACACGATTGTCTTAGTCTTCTTCATATCCTCTTCAGCAGTCCCAGTCTAGCCCATTTTGATCTACGATAGTCCCAATCCAACCCTTTTCTTCTATGGCAATCCCAATTTGGCCCCTTTCCACCATGGTAGTCCCAATCCGGCCTGGTTCCCCAATTGTAGTTCCAATCCAACTAGTTTCCTCCATGGCAATCCCACTTCGGCCCTGTTTCCACAATGACAGTCCTATTTGACTCGTTTCCTCTATGATAGTCCCAATTTGGCCAATTTCGTCTATGGTAGTCCTAGTCTGGCCTGTTTCCACCATGGTCGTCCCAATTTGGCTCGTTTCCACAAAGGCAGTCGAGGTCTAGCATGTTTCACCCCTGGCTCGTTTCATCCAAGAAAGTCCCAGTCTGGCCCTAGCTCATTTCATCTACAACAGTCACGATCGTTAACGGTTTACTTGTAACAAGTTTAAAGCTTTATGAGCTTTACCTTGAGCGTGAGTATGAGAAATAAAGAAAGAATACAAGAATATTTTGAATATATCTTAGAATATCATATAATATTCATTTAAAGCTTTATGAGCTTTACCTTGATGGTGAGTGTTAGAAATAAAGAAAGAATACAAGAATATTTTGAATATACCTTAGAATGTCATATAATATTCAAATCATTAGGATTGATTTATGTATTTCCTTATATTCCATGTTTAGTTTATTTAATTAGGAATTGGATTCTAGGATCATTATAAATAAGGATTGGTGCTTCGTATTTTGTATCACACGACATAACATCAGAATATATCATATCAATATACTTTCATATTATTGAGAGTTGGTATTCTCTCTTTTCTATCTTATTTGTCTACCACCCACAATTTCAACACTAGTGCCAAGCTCCTGTTATGTGCAGGATCCATGGATGACCTACACACACATTATTTACATTTATAGTAGGCAGCCTTACTTTGCATTTGCAAGATACGATTGTACAACTTGAACCTATAAACTCAAGATCACATGGCAACAAGGCTTGCCTTCATCATCAAAGCTAACAATGGAAAAAAATCTAGTTGACCATTTAGTGTTTACAAAGTAGATACTCAAATATCAATAGTTAGCTTGTTCGTAATTTTAAAATGGGAAGAAATTCCATCTCTAAATCCTTTTTTCAAATGCATAATAAACCTAGATAACAAAAACAACAACAACTAAGCTTGTTCCACTTGGTGGATTTAGCTACATGGACCAATTGATGTCATAATGTCCATCATAATTCATGTTTAAATTTAAACTACTAAAATATTATGGTTTATTATAGTTTCACTCATGGTTTTTCTATATCTTCTTCTATCTCTAGCTATGGGACTACTTTCTATTTGAACTGCTCCCCTTACTAGAGAGTTTTATAGGCCTTCTCCATATGTGTCTAAACCATCAAAGGCAAGATTCTACCATCTTTTCCACTATAGGTGCTATCAAAACTCTCTCTAATGTATTCGTTCCTAATCCTATTTTGTCTAACATGTCCACTGGTCCAATGCAACGGCCTCATCTCTCTACAACAACAATAATTTTTTCTTTTTGCGGGCTTTTACCTCTCAACATTCAGTCCACACAACATGCTTAATCTTGTAGCCGTGAAAAAAAAAAATACCTTAAGCTTGAGTGATATTATTTTATCACAAATAACACCAAAAGCACTCCTAAATTTTATCCACCCAGCTTGAATCTTATAATTTATAACTCCATATACTTTCCCATCATTTTGGATAATAGATCCCAAATACCAAAATTGTGTGATTTGTGATATGGTGTCATCCCCAATTGCCAATTTTAAGTTAGAATTTGTGCCCTCTTACTAAATTATGCTTCTAAATATTGTCTTCTATTTACAAGAAAATCACATGCTTCCAAAGCATGTCTCCATTGCTTTAGCTTCCATTTATTTCTTATCTCGATTCCCCTACTAGGATAACATCATTTGCAACAAGCATTCACCTTGGCATCAAATGCAAAATATGTTCAATATGCACATCCAAGATCAAGGTCAAAAAATATGGACTCAAAAATGACCCTTGGTGCAGTCCTATAATTATAGGAAAATCTTATGTTATTCCACCCTTTGTTCTCACATAAGTTGTGACCTCATCATACCTATCTTCGATTGCTTGGATATAGGCAATCCGAACACTTGTCTTCTCCAAAATCTTCCACAGAACCTCTCTTGCCACCCTATCATACGCCTTCTATAAACCAATGAAAATCATATGCAAATCTCTCTGATCCCTCTAGTATCTCTCTATTAATCTCCATAACAAGCTTCTAAATCAATTGCTGTAAAATTTCAAGTTCTTAAGGCAAGGTGTCAGTTATTCTATTTCAAGTACTCTCTCACTCTTTCTCTCTTTTTCTTTTGAATAAAATGCAGATTCAAGATGAAACTCCAATGAAGCAGCAAGCTAATTATTATTTGATAAGTATTTTATTCAGGAGTCATTCTTCAAGATGAAACTCCAATGATGCAGAGAGATAAGTCACTTAAAAGTCTAGTCAGTTCTAGAGCAAGGAAGCACCGATACGACACGCGATACGGATACGACATGACACGGACACAGGGACACAGTGATTTTACAAAAATAGGATACGACACGGTTAGGATATGTAATAAAATAAAACATAAAAATAATAGGCTATGATAAGAAACCCAAATTTAAGCACTCTTATGACTAAAAACATACCCCATAACTAAGAATTGACAAAAAAAGAATTACAAGAATAAAAAAATCTACAAAAGTTTTTATCCATAAAAAATAATAAACGAATGTTTGTATAATGAAAATGGAGTTTGTTTATGTCAGGAGCTCTCAAGATCAAGAGATGGAGTGGAACAGCAAGACACCCCTTAGATAAGGGTGTCCAAGTATTGCCAAAGTATCGGTGTCGCAAAAGTTTCCGAAACGGGTGCGGCAAGGTTTTTGGAGTGTCCGTGCTTCTTAGTTCTAGAGTCCTATTAGACCTATAACAGCCATTGTCCTTGTAATTTTGGATCAGTTTAATGTATGGAGTATATTCAGAAGGCAATGTTCTGGTGTTTCAATCCAATTTAAGATTAGAATTGTGATTTTATCAAATTTTGGTGGACACATCCCACACAAATCCTTTTATCCCTCACACCTGTGACTTACCCATCCACTTGCTGACTTGAATAATTTCTCTGCACTCAACCCTTACTTTTATACAAATTCCTGGGCTGCATCAGTATCATCCAAATTTGAATCATTATAAATAACCCCTACTAGATAAATATACAAAGTTCCACGTGTTTCCAATTTAGAAGCATACTATTTCATTCCACCATGGGAGAAACTTATGATTTCTCAGCATCTATTATTGGGTTTACTTCATCAGGCTTATGATTACTTTCCTATTAGGAACTTATGATTTCTTAGGTAAATCTTTTTTGAATGACAACTAAATCAGCCTGCACACTCATTTATTGTTGTCAATGTAAGTCAAGAAGTGGGGGCAACAGTTTTACCAGATATAAAATATCCGGAAGAACCTCCTAAAATATTTGGCAGGAAACATTCATCAGACGCATCAACATGTTCCATGTAAAAGTTCCACCATTTACAAAATGGGGAGAATTCCTGAAGGTAAAATCACCACAAGACATTGGACTCACACAGGCAACGGGTCGATAAAAATTTGATGAACCAGGCCATACGATGGGAAAATGGCTAACCAGCTGTAACTTGTAAGAATTTCTTCGTTTTTTCATTTTCCCAAAGAAAGTTGCATGACTAATTATTAACCACTCGTCATTGAATAGTTCCCCTTTGGTTTTGGCTTCAATTCCAAGAGTTTTCCCTGAGCACCAAATGACCCAGTACGTTCTGTAAGACTACATCTGTTTCTCCATGTTTCAACATCTTGCATCAAATTTCATCCCCAAACCGGACAACTACACATAAATCACCGTTCACCAACATTTCCAAAATTTCTCATCAACTAAATACAAAGACCAAAATAAATAACAAAAGAAGGGAAGAGCATACCTTCCAAGCAGGTGATTCACCACGGATAATCTTGCAGAAAACGCAATCATCTTGCGAGTTCTGCTTCTGGTTATGACCCACTTGCTTGTAACCATCAGAAGCAGAAGCACAAACCAAGCCCGAAACCCGTGAGAACCGGGTCGAGCTCGGATCCGGAGGGAGGCGGGAGGGGCCGAGATGGGAGCACAAGATGGCGAGCCGCCTTGCTGGCTCCATGGGCATGGCAGACTAAAACGAAGAGCTAAGGTTTCGAGTTTGAGCGGAGAGAGCGACGGAGCATTGCATGGTGCTGACGACACAGGACAATTCAACGACCACGCTTCCTTTGTCTTTAGCGTTTCAATTGAGTGTTGTGTGCACAAGGCTTACCTCGTCCACCCGTGCGCTAGTGGATAACAATCAAGCGGCGAATTCTCACGCGCAGTCAGCTTCCTATACAGTCGCTGCAGTTTTTTGGATCGTCCATTGGAAAGAGGACTAGTAGATGTGTGGGGTCCACAGAGGCAGATCGTTGAAATGGGTAATTGATGGTGATGTTTGTTGTTTGTAACGCCGGACTTTCTATTTGAAAATAGTTTTCAACTTTTTTTAAAGTAAAATGTTAGAAAAACTTGTTTGATATGTTGTTTGGTAACATGCTTTTTTAATTGATGCATCTTTCTATGTTTTCATCATTGTTTATTCCAATTTAGTTGATTTTATGTCAAATGTTTGGTTGCTAATTTGGATTTATTCACTTGATGAAAGTTTATAGTGGAATTTGTAGGTTTTCTAGATTGATTATGGTCTTATGGATTTATTATCATGTTGATTCTGTTAAGGAAATAGGTCTCATGTGATCTCTAACTTGCTCTATTGAATCCATATTGACAGCATCGGTAAATTAATCATCTAAAATAAGAAAAATATGTCAGTAAGTTGCAAATATTTGTATAAAAATAACCTAGAAAATTGAGTTGATTAAGTTTTAGATGTAATCAAAATGTTCCATGTTTTAAATTTTTTTTATGATAAGTTCTTTATATTTCATGATTTTAAGCATGAAATTTCTATATTTATGGTATGTTTGGTTGGAGAATAAAATTGGAGGTAAAATTTATCTCGACAAGTTTCATGTATAAACTAACACATACAACTCATCTAAGTAATTTTTATCCTTATTTTTACTCCCCATCAAACACACCTTTAGTTAAAGTTTTAGTACAATGATTTTGTCTAAAAGTAAATGAAATTTTACATTGAAGCGGAGAAAATATTGGCTTTAATTAATGTGTGGGAAGAAAGTGAAAAGACAAAAGTAAAGAATAGATAAGTTGTCCTTCTCATAGTTTGTTAACTCCATGGACGTCTTAATAGGTATATGAATTGTTCCTATTCATAGAACTTGATTACATGTTTAAATTTTGCTACTTTCTCGTTTAGACAACTAAGATGAAATTTGACCAGGATGATGTCTCATTCATGCACGCTTATGTACAGTAAATGAGAATAATCCTTTGATTTAATTGTAGTTATTGCTAGGATATGCATTGTCTTGTTGAGGCAATACTACTTTAGATTATAGTTTTCAAACTCAAGTCAATATTCAACTCGGTTAAGGTACCAAGTCATTGGGTCATTGGTTCAACCGGTGAGTCATTGGTTCAACCGATTGAGCTGGATGTAATTAAATAAATAAATCAATAAATATATTTTTATCATGGTAGAAACAAACATCATTAAAAGTGTCATTCGAGGACAAGTTTGCATGAAAAATCCTTGTCCTGCACTACACCAAAAAAGGTGTTTTGGGATGGTTGATTTGCAGCGACTTATCAAAACCGTTGCCACTAAAACTTTGCAACAATTTATGTGGCAGTTATTCAACTATCACCAATTACATACATTATGCGGTGGTTTTATTATAACAGTCATAGAATTATTGTATGTAGTGGCGGTTTTTGCGATTTACGACGATTATGCATATGTGTCAACATATGGCAGTGGTTTGACACAATCACCGCAAAAGCTTGTTTGTTATCGTAGTTCAAGCGGCAATTTTAGATGAATTTAGCAAATAACAATGATTTTGTAACCGTTACAAAAGAGAAAGTTCATTTTTTTCCCTAATTGACCAGGAAAACAATTAAAAAAAGATTTGATTGACAAAAATGAGATTCAATTTTTTATTTCTTTTTATTTTCATTTTTTGATTGTTTTATTTTTTGAACTAATGGACTAAGAAAAGTTATGAATCACAGACTATAAAAAAATTATTTTTTTAATCAATATAAGGAAATGAACTTTTTTAGACTTGATAAAAAACTAGGTGTTGACATATGTGTGTTCATATTTTGTTAGTATTACATTTCGCATTTGGAATTGAAATTTTACTACTCAATTCTAATTTTTATATCTGGTGAAAAGTTTCTTTAAAATTTTTTAATTATAATTACATGTGAAAATTACATTTGCTAATATTATTTAGTAATGATTAACATTTACTTAAGATACTAAATTACTTAACTAAAATAATGAATTTTGCTATATATCATAAAAAAATACAATTTATACCAAAAACAAATGTTTTATAAATAATTCTATATCTAACAAGGAGCTCAATCTTTCTTCTTTTTTTTTCTAAAAAATTGGGATTTTTATTTTTCATATACGAATTAAATTTAAATTATAATTTTTTTATTTTTATCCTTTTTTTTAAAATATGGGAAAAATATTCTTTAACTAATATGAGTGAAATCCTAGTGTCCTACCCACTTGATTAACTTGATTACACAAAAATTTATAAAAGCTTAAACACCCTATTCATTAAATCTATGAAAGCTACTGGAGCATTAGTCAACCCAAAGGACATCACTAAGAACTCATAATGTCTATAGCGAGTCCCGAAGGCCATCTTGGATATATCTTCATCCTTAATCTTCAGCTGATGGTAACCAAATTAAAGGTAAATCTTGGAAAAACATGTTGCTCCCTGAAGTTGGTCAAAAAAATCATTAATACAAGGTAAAGGGTATTGGTTCTTGATCGTCACCTTGTTTAACTGCTTGTAATCTATACATATTCTCATCGAACCATCCTTCTTCTTAACAAATAGCACTAGAGCACCCCATGGAGAAGTGCCTGGCCGAATAAACCCCTCGTCCAACAACTCTTATAACTGCTCTTTCAATTCCCTTAACTCTACTGGAGCCATACGGTACGGGGGTATAGAGATGGGCCTAACTTCTGGCTCAAGCTCTATCCCAAACTCTATTTCCCTCTCTGGTGGCATACCCAGCAAATCATCTAAAAACACATTTGGAAACTCATTAGCCACTAAAACCGCATCCAAACTTGGTATCTCTGCCTCTACATCCCTGACTGCAGCTAAAAACCCGTAACTACCTCTATCCATCAACCGTAGTGCACTCATAGCTGATATCAAGCTCATCGGTGTCAAATACCCTGTATCCTGAAACATTTTTGACTCATCACCTGGGACTTAGAACCTCACCACCTTGCTTTAACAATTTACATTGGCATGATATGGGGCTAACCAATCCATACCCAGAATAATGTCAAAGTCAAAGATGTCCAACACTTTCAAATATGCTAGTGCTTCCATGTCACCAACTTTGACTCCGTACAATCTATACACTATCTTAATAAGGATGGGCTCTCCCGAAGGTACCTCAACTAAAAACGGCTCCTCAAGATCCTTAAGGAATCTCTAGAACCGTACAGCAAAAAATGGGGACACATAAGAGTAGGTGGACCCTGGGTCAAACAAAGTCATGGCATCGAAGGAACATATTGTTGTCATACCTGTTATCACTTCATTTGAAACCTGAGCATCCTGATGGGTCAAAGCAAACAAATGGATTGTCCCCCGCTACCTTGGCCTCTACCGCCTGCCCCTTTACCACATATACCTCTGCCACTAGGGTTTCTACCCCTGGCTCCACGGCCTGCCAGAGCAACAGAGTCGACCTGGGCTGTCGACTGGAGAGACTGAACTGACATGGGAGGATTAGCTGACCCCTAACTAGAACCTCCATGAAACATCAGGCACTCTCTATGCTTGTGGCCCGGCTGCACCCATAACATACTGAGGAACCAAATAAACACTGACCTTGATTTCTTTTCCCACAAATTGGGCACACTGGATATGAATGCCATGAACCCTGTCCGCTGTACTGACTGCCCCCTCTGCTATGAGTTTGTGATGCAGCTGGGCGTGTCAAGATGGGCTCTGAAAAGGCGACCCTACTTGACTAACCCTGCTGCTGACCCTGCTAATGGTGACCCTTGCTCGAACCTGCTTCGCTTGAGAAAGAGCCATGAACCCTAGTCTTCTTGTTAGCCTATAACATCGCCCTGCGCTCTGCTAAACCACTTTCAAGACCAATCGTTATGTCTACTACTTGAGCATAGTCCATGGTCCCGACATGGGGCTGCAAATTGAGGAACATATCTCAGGGCAGACCCTGAACAAAATGTCTCACCCTAGCTGTCTCTGTCGGTATTATGCTGGAGGCAGCCTGTGCTAGATAAGTGAAACACTCATCATACTCTATAACTGTCATGCCTAGAGTTAAACGGAGCTTCAAAAACTCCTTAATCATTTGTGCCTGCTGGCTCTCTGATATGAATCTCCGCATGAAAGCTTCCTTGAACAATTCCCAAGAGGGAAAACTAGTGGTCCCATGCCCTTGTCGGAACTCCTGATACTATAACTCTGCTTGGCTTCCCAGCTGGAAGCCAGCCAACTCCACCGCTCTCTCCGAAGAACAATGAATGACAGCAATTATCGTTTCCACCTACTTGAGGAATTCTTGGGGTCCTCAGTCATCAAACTCCTGTTGAAAGTGGGAGGGTCCATCCTCTTGAAACGTTCCAAGGCTGAATCATCAGTACTTCTGACTGGAGGTGGCTATGTAGTCACCTTTAGCTGCCTAGTTATCACATCTATCAAGTTTTCTACCATTTGCTCAAAAGCTCTAAGGTGAGCACTGTCACTGGATGCATCACTCCTACGACGACGATGAAGGCGTGAAGGGTGTACAGGTGGCATGGTCACACTTGTGTAAGGAAGGCCATAAAACAAGATCATGAGTACGAAGAAAAGATTAAAACCTTATTGAACCTAGACATGACTGACTCTTTCCTAAAGGCCTCAAATAACACTACATCAATGCAACTGGGCGACACTTGCTCCAGTAATATGTAGGGAAACCTATTGCTCTGATACCACTTTGTCACGACCCACTTAGAGAAGTGACCAGCACGTGAGAGATTGAGTCCTCACGGAAGCCTCTGGAAATGTAACTGACTAATATGCACATAGAAATAAAATATATTTATAATATTTCCAGTTTAACTAAATTCCATAAATTTAAAAATATCTCCAAATATAAATCTTGAATATAAAACTAAAAATCTATAATTTAAGCCAAAACTAAACATAATTAATAAAACAGTTGATATCTATAAAATAAATAAAATCATATCATGAATGTCTGGCTTACGCAACTACTGGAGCATTACTAAACTAACATAACCTATAATAAGCCCCACTCCAAAGTGAAGTTCACCAAAAGAAGTTGCAGTACTACTGGGGAGGTTCTTGTGGTGCAACTGAACCTGTAGTTGTATCTGTAGAGGGAGGAAATAAAGAGAGGTGAGTTCATCAAAACTCAGTGAGTGAGCCTCCACTCACAACCCACATGGGACAACAATAAAAATACGTAATATATACATGCAACTGTGTAAAGCATTTTATATATCTAATTATATATCATAATAATGAAAACAATAATTTTACTAAATCCATGGCAACAACTAGTACAGAAACAAGAATTATTCTGTACATAAATATAATCTGAGCTTGATAGCTAAATTTGAACCAATGGCTAATCTGATAGGCACCTAACTAGGTCCCATAAATGGACACCTCCCTAGGTTCCTTAATGTGGGCGAGCTAATCTTTTGACAGACCACTTGGTACTAAGGTTAACGATCAATCCTGCAGCTGTTAACTCATTGATCTGTTTCTCACTAATTATTGGCTAAAAAAATAGCAGCAAAATTCGTTATTCATACAATACTAGAGTTCATGAAATTTTCTAATTGATAAAAATAAATCTAAATCATACACACAGCAAGCATGGTCCTATAAGCTTTCTAAAATAATAATATTTCATGATAACTATAAAATAATAATTTTCTAAAATTTCTATATGTAACACCCTAGTAGAACCCAACTATGCTTAAGTTCACATTTGGATTCTATTAGTTATCACTTATGCTTTGAATTCATTTTCTTTTGAAATTAACTTAGAAAGATAGTGGATAATTTTTTTTTATATTAAATTAATTTTTGAAAACTTAAGCCTATAACGAGAAGTGAAATACATAGCGCTTACGTAGATAATAATCCGAGTTACATTGCGCACTCGCTTAATTACATAAGTGGAATAAGAAATTAAGTGTAGAACTATCATCACATGAACTGAAATAAAATTACTTAATACATGAGTCACAATAGTGATAAGTTATTACACATAATAATGCAAATACTACCATTACTAGTCTGTTTCTCACAATTTAACATACTAAATATCGGAGTACTAATTCTTGGAAGTTATAAAATCTTCATGTGTCACCTCCTTCCTTAGCTACAGCTCCGTTGCTTCAAGTGGACACATCTGTCTCTGGTAACGACAACGAAAAAGAAATATAGGAGTGAGAAATACGAGATTTCTTAGTAGGAGTTCCAACTTGTACTAAACGTGTCATCGTTGTCGTCCCAGTCACTTCGGGTTTATTATAAAAAGGTGAACAAGTAAGGATTCAATTACCAAACTTTCACAAACGTGATTAGCCGAAGTGAAGTTTCTTTTAAACTAATCTTGAACATTAGCAGAAATATCAATTCAGTAATTCATTAAGCATGTATACAAACAGATCATATAGAATTACTAATAGGTAATAATAATTTAGAATGCATATGTATATCATGATTACTTCTCCTCAACATTTACTTGTTTAGTGACTTTCATCTTTCTTTCATTCCATTTCCTTTTATTAATATACTTCTTAATCTCTCATGGGATGAATGCATCAATGTCTTAGACCACCCTAAAAGGTAATGAGCTCATACCGTGGCTGTCGCCACAACCTTTTTGGTTTTCTTTCCGTTGCCATGATCTCAACGGTTTAGGGGGTTAAGCCGTGAATTTAGCTCAAGTCCACTTTTCCAGACTTTCATTGCTACTTTTTCAAACTTTACTTTTATTTTCTTTCCGTTACCATAATCTCAACGGTTAAGCGTGAGCTTAGCTCAAGTCCACTTTTCCAGACTTTCATTGCTAATTTCCCAGGCTTTTACTTTTATTATTTCATTTGAAAATGAATGTATGCATATCATCATGTAATCATAATAAATCATGGGCAATCAATCATTCATCCTTATCATTTCACAACTCATCACCATACATTCACATTACTATAATTCTCTTCATGAAACATGGATAATATCATGTAAATCTCATAGTAAACATTTTCATAAATGATTCGCATTAAGCAACCAAAGTTATCAAGTTAAGTTCATAGTGTTCCTAAGAGATAATGGATGTCTTAGTATTATCTTTTTCTCTTAGTGTTCTTTGTACTCTTAGTATTCTATTAATACATTAATGCACTTTAAAATATTATTATAGGTTCTTTATATATTTTTATTATGACTTTCATATATCTCTTGAAGATTATTATTCTACTTAAATTCTTAAAATTCTCTCTTTACAAGACTTGATTCTTTTATTTATAGTTTTGACATCTTTTAGAAGAAAGTTTATAATTCTCTGTATACTTGTTATCTCAGCTTAGTAAAGGTAGTTCCAAATTCCTAACTCATCAAATTTTAGCATTTACATCTTTTGAATAGTGTAAATCAACTGTAAACCATGCATAGGAGGGTTCCCAAGAAAGAGAGGTGGGTCACAATGGACACGCTTAAATACCAAGTGTTTCCTTAGCCAGAACCTTTCCAAACTGCACTTTCATAGTACACTATCCCAAAATTTATTTCTCATTCTGTATTTATGTGGTACAAAGTTTTATATATAACATATATGGGTGTATTCCTATATGTGTTAGCTTTCCAACAAAGTTGAAATCAGTCCATTTGCATTTTTCTAGAGTGAGTTACACCTATTTTACTACTACAAGGTCATATTTAAAGTTTCAGTCTTAGGCTCTACTTTAAAAATTTATATCTTGAGCTAGAAAACTCCGTTTTGGGTGATTCTTTTTGGAGAGTGTTCTATAATGAGTCTAGTTTATAGTAAAATTATTTTAATTTCGAGATGCTTGATATTTTATGAACAGTAGCTTTCGAAGTACCTGCTGCCAGAAACAACAAGAAATTCCAGCACCTACTATTTTCATGTCTTAAGTTACCTTTATTAAATCAGGTTTCACATACAATCTTTTCAAGTTATATTTGAGTTTGATAACATCATAAGAGTACTCATAATAGAATAGAACATGTCATATTTCTAAAAATATATTTTTCAAATAATCATTTAAAACTTTTGACAATAACTCAAACTTGAGGCATTCTATCAAGGTTAGAAGCCAACAATGTTTGAACAATTAAAGATGAAGCTCCTACCTCTTGTGTAGGGTCTAAAAAGAGTCCTCCTCTTCTTTCTTGAGTTTGAGCAAGAGTCGTTGGAGCAGATGACCCTCCTTGAATCTTGGCTCTAGAACTTGAGTGCTTAAGAAAATATTTCTCACTAGAGTTAAAGATTGTAACTCTTGCAAGGGCTAGTGAAAGTTTGAGCTTATGATTTAAGTGTTTGGATGAAATGTAAAGAGTGAAGAGAAGTCTTTAAAGAGAAGAACATAAGAAGAAATGGTAGAGAAGGAATAAGAGAGAAAGAACACTTAGAGAATTTCTACGGCTTGAAGGCTAGCAAGAGTATGTTAGGAGCAATCAATTCACACACTCCCCTCCCTTTTATAGGCCAAGAGGCCATGAATTTAAGAGCTATAATTGAGTGGTTTTAGTGCTCCAAATTTTATTTTTCTTGAGTGCTCATATAGTGGATAACTAATGATGGTGCATTACATTTTGTCTTGTCATAATTTAGTGAATGATATTGTAAAATATATCATTTTATCATTATTGTTAGGTATAGATATATAGCACTAAAATTATTTTATCATTATTGTTAGGTGTAGATATAGGTGTAGATATATAGCACTAAAATTATTTTATCATTATTGTTAGGTGTAGATACATAGCACTAAAATTATTTAACCAAATCATGACAATCTTTTATATTTTATTCTCATAATAGAAATCCCATGTCACTTTACCCCTTTTTTTATTTTTATTTTAATCCAATGGCTTAGATTCATTCTTGTTTTATGACAAGTCTTATTATATTTATTAAAGTGATGACATATATATTAATTTCTTCATTTAAGACAATAATTTTTATAATTAGATAATGATAGTGGAATTCTTCTAAAATAATTTGTATCTTTCTTATTTATTAGCAAGTCAAGAGTAGTTTTATAATTTTTACCACATAGTAAGGTATTTTCATAATTTCTACTTAGTAATGACATTTTCATAATTCTTTGTGTCTTACTTAATTATTCTAACATTATTTAGTATATTTCATGAAACTTGTTCAATTTATATTGGTTTTGCTCTTTTTCATTTTGATCATGAATTAATTTATCTAGTTATGAATTTAGGGATGTTACACTATAATCCATAAAAGCATAATTTTTGGGCATAAATCATTCTAAAATTCCATAATAATTTATATCATATTAGAAAAATAATAATAATGACCAAAAGTATAGCCATGTGCTTAAACCCACTCTCCATTGGTAGTCAGGAGTGTGCTTTCATTGATAACTTGACCTTAAGGAGCAAGAATAACACTTGTAACTGCCAAACAATATAATAAAAACAAACAATTTAATTTATTCGGCCAAGCTGAGTTTGGGATGATAGGGAAGAAGAATGATGAGAGAAAATCATGCCTAACAATACCCAAACTCACAGACTAGATAAAAAGATGAAGGAATTGACTAAATTCCATGTAGATCACTTATCAGAAGAGATTGATGGAGAAAATTAAGAGAAATCACGTTTTTCTCTCTAGGAAAAAATCGTTGGGTGGGTAGGGTTCTTAGAAAAATATATGGGAGTATTAGGATGTGCCAAATATATACTAGGAGGTAAATATATGACTGAAAACCGGAAGCATTTGGCGTCCTGTGCATGCCACACAGTGCCTTCACGTACGCGCTTTACGGTGGGAAGGATTTGTAATTTACGAGAGTAAGCGCATGCTCTGTGCCTCGCTACCTTTTATATATATATATATATATATATATATATATATAAACTAATGTAACCTATATCATTACCTTTGAAGTAATAATAATAATAATACCAATAGTAATAATAAATTATATACCACCGAATTTTATATTTGGGATATTACACCTATTTACCCATTACCATACCTAAACACTTCCTTACAAATTCCTAATCAAAAGCTTAATCAAAGAAACACCTAAACACATCACTAAACCACAGTTAGATGAAATAAACCTCCTCCTCCTCCATAGCTTGATAAGTAACCGGCCGCACCCTCCCCATGTGCTCCACATGTGGATTTTCATCACACTCAAAGGCCATGCTTGGACTATACTTGAGACCATAACTCACCATGCTTCAAACCATATCTAGCCTTACCTTTGAATAACCAATTTGAGTGAGATATTTTCCTCCCTAAAAGGCTTCAAGTTCGTAGCCTCTCCTCCTCCATTCACTCCTTCACATTTTGTTTTTCTATAAATACATCACTTAGAAGAAACTTGGTCCATTTGGTTCATTCTTGCAATTTAGTTTCAAAGAGTTATCTTGAGTTCTCTCTTTTCCTTTCAAGAACACTTCATCTTCATCTTCTTCATCCTATTCTAAGATCATCCTCTTGCAATCTCAAACCACCGCACCACCACCATAAATCATCATCTAAACACTGAAGCTTTCATTCTCAAACACAAGCTCACACAAAACACATTTCCTTTCATTTTCTTTGACCTTGGTCGAACCTTCATCATGACTTTGGAAGAAATTTTCTTCTCATCCTCACTTCAAGAACCAAGTTTTTATCTTTACCACTTGGTAAGGGTTTTGTTTTCAAAAGCTTTTTCTTTCATGTTGTTGTTTTGATATAAAAAGTTTCAGTTTTCTCTTGGTTCAAGATCTTTTTCTCTGTTTTATTTTTGGCTATGGAACTTGATTGTGGGAGTAAAATCTTTAGCTTGATGATGAGGTTTCAAGATAATGGTCTTGAGATTTTCATTTGAGAAACCTTTAAAGCTTGAAACTTGTTCTTGATCTTGAAGCATTTTGGTTTTTCCTTTCTTTTTCTTTTCTCATGGTTTTGGTTCTTCCTTCCTTTTTTCTTTCTATGGTTTCAGTTTTCATTCCCTTTTCTTGGAATGATTTTGGTTCTCATTCCTTTTTCTTTTCAAAGGTTGATGAAAATGCTAGGTAGATCACTAAAGGTTTTACTTAAGAAAAAGATATGACTTGGTTTTCAAAGAGCCCAAAGCTTACCCTTGTCAACCTTAAAGTTGGTTGGCACATTCTAGAGTTTACTCTAGATAGGAGCTCTTGGGTATAAAATAAAGAATATGGTGTAGTTCTCTTTATACTTTGTTTCAAGAAAATGTTGTTATTTATTTTGATCTCTTAGTCCATTTCCTTGAGCTTGATGATGATGTTCAAACCATGAGGTTTTTTTGAAACCTTGGTACAAAGAACTCTAGGCAGCATACAATTTTACTACTTTAGTTTTAGAAATCTAGGTAGCATGAACATCATTTCGGTCTCTAATTTTTTTAAAGTAGTATTTCTTGCAACTAATGCTCAAGAAAATTCGTGTAGATAGTTCAAGATATTAGGTCCAACATATAATTTTTCCAAACCATGATCATGACCACAAATATGTCTAAAATTTCATGAGATTTTATTGCCTTCAGCAAAATCGAAAATCTAGCACTCTAACTAAAACTTCATTTGATAAAATGATTACTCGAACCTCATCCAAACCCTCCACCAAAATTTATACATCAACAACCATATATCATTAACTAAAATAATAAAAGTTTTTGGGTATAACAAGTCAGAAATGAGAAATATAAATTTGGCAAGGAAAGACTCAATAAAACCGTACTCTTGGAAGCTAATGTCTCTTTGTCTCTTGTATACTTCAAGATAGATGTACTCCACCCCAAAGCTCTTGAAACACACTCAAATCCTCCTCTAATTAGAGATGAGTGATTTAATAAAGGTGAGGTTTTTGGAGAATCTAATCGGTTATATTTGTAGAGGTTGAAGTGTAGAACAAGTTTACTTAAGGAGGTTTTTGATTTTAACAAGGTTTGGTCTAGGATTTTTGAGGTTGAAATCAAGGTTTTGTGAGAAAGAAAATGGAGTTTCTGGTTCTTCCTTGTTGCTGGCTAAGAATGGATGATGGAAATTATGAGGTTAGGTGTGTTTTGTTTATCATATAAAGTGTGATTTCATTGGTTGGAAATAAAACTTGAATTTTTCATTAAAAGAATTTTATATCAATGGCTAGGATTTGATCTTTCATTCCAAGATGAAATCCTAACCATTCATTGGTATTCAAATGGATAAACTTCATTATTAGTAGATATTAACTAGCTTTTGGTGTTAAAAATTGCACATCAAAATTTCATCAAACGGGTGAAACAGTGTACTCGGGTAATCAACTATTTCCTGAAAATTAATTCTAACATTGATCCTATAATTTCTCAATTTTGGACATCTTCGGGGCCCAGTTCTAGGGTTTCGGCTGTCCCGTAGGCCCGCAAAATGCTATTCACATTTTTTTTATATGTTCGTTACATTGTTCTCATCATGTCTATGTATATCAGAATTTTGATATTCTTATTACTAAAGCCTCAATTATTTTCTGAATAAAAATTAGGGTGTTACACACTCTATAAGAATGGAGTTCAAGCTTTGCCTTTGGATTCATTCTGTTTCAACTTAGGCACTCAAAGCAAAGCAAAGCAAAGGTAATCAATCCAATTCTCTTGTCTTGTCAAACCCATAAGAATATGATTTAATATTTCATCGAGCCCAATTGTTGTTTGTAGTGTTGAGGCGGAATAAAGGTGAGCTTTTTTCTTTTTCGTTCTTGTTAATGATCTATGTTGGTTTGAATTTGGGATTTATGATCTAAGGTTTTGCTATGATTCTAGAAAACAACTGAGGGTTGTAAGAGTGAGTGCTTTCTTTGGAGTGAAAGAGACTCAGGAATAACAGAAATGTTACTCATAGCACAATAGCATAAATGTTATGGAACTAATAAGCTCCTTCTCCGGAAGATTGGGGAAGAAGGTTGGGTTTTGTTGCCAATTTTAGGAAATGATTAGGAGTTTGAGTTTGTTGCATAGATAAAAAGTATGAGTGTTGAGAGAAAGGTAGGAAAATGGTCTAAAGGTGGAGAAATATTTTCAATACAGCATAGTACTATGTGGTGTTCCAAGAGTATGCTTTAAGTTATAGCAAGGGTAATTCCAGGAGCCCCACTAGCTAGCTTCTTTCAAAGATGTTTCTAATGTCATCATATATATTGCATAATAGCCTACAAATAAGTCTAGACATGTTAAATCCTAAACTATAGCTTGTGGGTACGTTGAGGGCTTTGTCTTGCAAGTTACAAACTTAGTCCAAGATTATTCTTCTTGCTGTTACTAGTGGGGTTTAGCTTATGATGATACTAGTCATTCACTTCTATTTTTTTCTTCTTTTTCATTGTACCAAAGAAAACATGTCAGTTCTTTTTTCAAGGGAAAAAATAGAATTACATCTTAGGCTACAAGTCTTGGAATTGGACAATTCAAAAACGAGAAAAAGACTGACATCCTAAAACACAATTTAGGCTAAAGAAACATTTAAATTTGATTTGTTTGTCTTCATATATGGGGGAAGGTTAGTGGACATTTCTGGGTGAAAAAATTTAAATGTGAATCATAGCAAGAATAGAAGAGAATGAACAAGGTGCCATAATCAAGAGATTAATAAGCATAGAAACGGCATAAGGATGAGCACCCTTGATAAGTTCAAAGATTCTATAAAGAACCAAGAGAGAGCAAGTCTTACACTTACATCAATGTGTCTAGGGAATGCCATCTAGAAGACTAGCTTGACTGTGTCAGAGCTACTTTTGCGGGCATAGAGACCATTGTCAAATTTGATTTCTGAGTGAAGCTTTAGAAACTACTTTTTACTTTTTAGCTGTGGTTTCTAAACCTTTTCTTCTAAAAGTTGGGACAGTTGACCAAGTGAAATGTAACATATCACTATCAACCATTTTTGGGTGCTGACTTAATTTGAAATTTGAATTTTCCCTCATTTTCTGTAATGTGTGCAGGGTTTCTAAACATACATTCTTCTCATTGATCTTTTTTTCTTCAATTTGACCTTGATTGAAAGGTTAGTCCATTCTTCAAAATATTTTAACAAAATTTATTTTGTTGTCACTCAAAACTTAATCTATAGAGCTTTCTAAAGGGTTCTGGAGCTACCAATCTCCCCTTTTGATGATGACAAATCAAATTTTGAGAAAATATTTTGGAGAACACTTTAAAAGACTTTCCAAGGTTGGAACTTTGTATCAAAGCTTAAGAGTTCTTTCAAGAAGCATTTAAAAGCACAGTCATTCATAAAATTCCTGGCTTAAGGTTTCTAGGTAATTTTGTCAAGACGCAAAACAACCTTAAGTAGCTAACATTAGAGTTGTTTTTGAAGCAAATTTTACAAATTGTATAGGAGCAATTTAATTTTCTAGACTAAAGAGTAGCTTTAAAGACAGAGTCATTATTCTTTTGAACTTAATCACCTAGAGTATCAGAGTTAAAATTTGATAATACTTGTTACATTAATATTGTCTCAGAACTCAATACTCAGTATAATTTTTTTTTGATGATTTTTTAGGAAACTTATTTTTCATTAGAGAATCAGTGTCAATCTTTGGTGTAATGTGATTAACAGTTTGAAATCATTCAACTGATAATGATATAATAGGTTTTGAAGTGTGTGTATATATATTAGAAAATGTGAGCCTTTATATAGAACTTCAAAGCTAAGTTCTGAACATATGTATCAAAGCACACCTACACATATTCGTAAGCAAGTATATGGTTTCTAAGCAATGTTTCTTAGAAATAAACATGTGTATTAGAGCATATGTATATATATAGGAGCATAAATATTAGGCTTGTGAATTATATGAGAGCATCAATGATATGAAGTCATAGATCATAAGTTAAGCACATCATTGATGTATCAAAGCAAGAAAATATTTGCACATGATAAAGATGCCAAAGTAGTATCAAAGCATCAATTAGATTATGTCAGACTATGATAAAGTTATTTAAGCATAGTATATGTGTATATTCAAATTGTATCAAAGCATGATATAACTTGTATTAGAGCAAAATAAATGATAATTGTATCAGAGTAAGAATTTACTTGTATCATAGCATAAATTGTTTAGAATTGTAAAAATTGTTCCAAAAGACACAAAATAAAATGAATATGTTCCAAAAGCACAAAAAAAATGACATGCATAAAACCTTGACTTTTGAAGAACTCCCCCTCAGCTAGACCCATGACTTACTTGCACAAAAGATTTTCCTTCTTTTTGTTCTCCTATTTTTGTCATCAGTAACACAATCTACGGGTGGTCACACTATCATTGGCCTCTCTTTTAAGCTCACGAAGAAGTTATAAGAGCAATTCTTCATGTTTTCTTAAGCAGTAGCTCTTCATGTCTTCGAAGTTGTTTGGCCAACTCCTTGTTTGAGGCCTTAACCTTGTCCAATCTTGAGGCTATATCCCTCTAATTATGCAAAATAAGATGGACCTAAGAAAAACTTGTTGAAGGCTTGGATGAAGGCTGGTGTGGAAGGTGAATTGTTGCTGTTGTAGATAGGGTAGCCATACGTGTAAGCTGAAGTATGTCCAGAGGTATGGTGTCCCTAGACTTTAGCGAGTCAGTATCGACATTAGCCATTTGAGTAGCAGGTGGTGGAGTGGATGGAACTTCAGCAATGGCGATAGCAAGTGCAAATACAAGAATAGAAGTAGGAGTAGAAGCAGAAATAGGAACTAAGACAGAAGCAGTAACTTTCTTAGCTTGAGAAGCATAAGCTTCTGAGGTCTTGTCTTATTTTTCTTCTAATGGAGTTATTCTATGGAAGGAGGAGGTTGAGGTACCATCAGAATAACAACATTTTTTAGTTTAGCTACTTCCTCAGCAGGCTCTTCAATAATGGGCTACATAGTTTGAAAGAGCTCATTCACAAAGAAATTTAGTTCTTCTAGACCTTCTTCCTCAGGCTGTGACTTTGACTCAATGGATTTGGTCTTGGACATTAACATTTGCTTTATAGCTAAGAAGTCATCATCTATTCCTTAGGAAGCCATTTCAGTCTCAACTGCAGCTAATCTTTCTAGAGCTGTGGCTAATTTTGTGGCGGAGTAAGTTTCTGAAGCCATTTGACTTCGGGAGGTGCAATAGAGATTGGAAAGGAAGTAAACAAACCGCTAGGTCATGGGCCTAGTAGTCGTTCTTCATTGACTACAAAAGATTTAGGAACTACAAACCTTTTTCTTCTTCTGCTAGAACCTTGAATTCCTTTTGCCCTTCCTAATTTTTTGGCTTCCTCTAATCTTCTTTTCTCTTTGACAATTCTTTACTCCTTGAGAATTCTTTCTACTTCCTCTTTATCTTCAGAAGATTCGGCGTCTTGTGTAGCAGCCCCAACCTATTCAGCATCACACATATGTTTCAGTATCAATGCTGCCCTTGGCACTCCATTAGGTAGATTCCTATACTTTTGCTTAATATCCTTTCTGTGGATTGGGAGTTTGTCTAGCCTTTTTTTGGGAAGCTCACTCCCTGATGTCTTAGCCTTAGTTTTTGAAGGTTTAGAAGGCTTTGGGGTCTTACCCCTATTTCATTTCTTCACTTATCTTATTTTGCTTTTCTATTCTTTTCTAGAGGGGACTTCCTCAGACAAGGTCCTCTCAGATATTTGCTCAACTTTATCAAAGCTTTCTGAACTGCTTTCAAGAAGGACAATCTTCCTATTTATCCTTCATTTTTTTTTGCTTTGTCCTTTTCTTAGCTTCAGTATTAGCCTTCTCTGCTTTGGCATCCCTTATTTGGGAGCTTTGTTTTCTAGAGCTTTTCATCACAAGTACAAACTTGGTTCTCTTCATTATCTTGAAAAAAGCATGGTGTATTCTATGCCTATCAGATATTCAAACCACTCTTCAGCAAAAGGGTATTTAATGTGCTAGAAAATTATCATCAACAACATTCGATAAGGAACCCCGGTGTAACATCCTAATTTTAACTCAATATTCCTAGAACATATTTAGGTTAATTATTAGGTTATTACCTCTTAGTCTCATTCTTTAAAATCTTTCTTTAAATTACTTAGCGGAAAATATGGTAAATTTTTTTTGAAAACATAAAGCAAAGTGAGAGCCGCGTACATCGTAAGACAGGAAAATAAATCACAAGATAACAAGGCATAAAAGAACATGGAACCATCAATAATGTAACACCCTCCCAAGAACAATGTTATCCTTAAGTCATGACATCATACTTGAGAGTTGTTACTTTTTAATTAGCGGACCTTTCTTAAATAACTATAGTAAATTTGATGGGTTCGTGTATTAACTAGCGTAATTCGATCAAAATATATAGCAAAGATACAAAACATTTATTTGATATAATGTCAAGTACAAAAGGAAGCTCTACTATGAGCTTTAATACATATCCACTTTACATTATGTTTACATACATATTCATTCCATTAAGTATAGCATAATCAAAGTATTAAACACTACACTATTGTAGTTCTGAGTTCTTTGGTGAAGCAACCTCATAGTCCTCTGGTTTAACCTGGAGATGACACGGGAACACAAACAAGTAGGGGTGAGAATTATACAATTCTCAATAAGGTAATTCCCCAATTACACAATCATAACGACATCATCATCGCCTCAGCCACTTCGGTTTATTAGGAAAAAGTGAGCATGCAACATATATCAATGGTTCAATTTTAAAGTTCAAATGATACTTCTGAAGTGGATAGCTTTTAATAGTCAATCACTTAGTGCACATATATTATAAAGCTCAAGCACATAGCAATTAATTCTAATCAACCATTTACATATAGCATGATTATGCATATGCTAAGTGTAATGGACTTATTTGTAATTGCCCCTGATAAGTCAAAGAGAACCTCATATATCTTTATTTTCCCTTGACAAGTCAAAAGAATCATATCTCACTCTATTTGCCCTTGACATGGTCAAAAGGATCACATCTCACTCTATTTGCCTTCGACAAAGTCGAAAAGACCACATCTCATTGTATTTGCCTTCTATAAAGTCGAAAGGATCATATATCACTCTATTTGCCCTCAACAAAGTCGAAAGGATCATTTAATTTGCCCTCGACAAATCGAAAGGATCATTCATCACCTTATTTGCCTTCGATTAATCGAAAGGATCTCATTTATTTCTACTTATTGCTATTGAACTTAGGTCAATATATCATTTACTCCTTGTTTTTCAAATTTCATGTGTAGAACACATATAGGCATTCATTCACAATATGAATTCAATTATGCCTCAAACCAATCTTTAAAGTCACTAGCATGCTTTCATATACAATAGACTTGAACAAAATACCATTATATCACCTATATCTTGCACCAATGCCAAAACAACTCATGGGCAGATTTCATAACTTGGTAGCACAAATTAATTTTCATATCAAACAATTGATTCTAGAGCTATAAAAATTCTCTAAGACACATAAATGTGTTCCCAAGATCTTGTAAAAATTTCAAAGCAAAAAGAGTTCTCTAACCATGTTAAATAAATTTTACAAGTTTGGTGGTCACAGACCACTTTTCCACAGCTCAGAACTGGAGTCTCATAATTTTTAACCCTAGCAAATGATGGAATCAGTTCATAATAAAAATCATGATCATATATCAAGATGTTATCAACTCCATATAAAAATTTCAAAGGAAAAATCTATCATTTTCTATGATAACAAAATTATAGAAATTCACAGCTTCAGATTCAACATTTCAAGCAGCATAGTTACAACTTCAGTCCTTGATTTTTCTCAGGCAGTAAAGTTCCTTATCATGAACCACGAAAATTATCAGAGTTTTATTATGATGTCAGCTTCAACATATAATTTTTATAGCTCATAAAAATGACTGGAATTGGACCAGAAAATTCATGAACAAATCCTGTCCTGCTGAAATCCTAAAATCCAGCAGCCTAGCCGAAACTTATTTTGACAAAAATCATTATTTAACCTCATCCAAACACTCCACCAAAATTAACACATCAATATCAACATATTATCATCAAATAAAACCAGAAATTTCGGACCAATACCCATAAAAAATTATCAGAAATAATTTTGAAGGAAAAAGGCCAAAGAAAACCCTACTTGAGTGGCCTTAAGGATCTTGGCTCCAAGATTGATTCCCTTCACTTCCAAGCCTTCAAACCCACACAAAACCCTTCCTTAAACAGCTGATAATGAGTTCTATAAGTATGAAAAGTTGATGGATTCAAATTCTAATCAGTTAGTTTTGTAGGTTATGATGAGTGGAATAACTTTGGTGATGGAAGTTTGTGATTTTATGAACTCTAGGCTAGGAGTTTAGGCATTTGAATCAAGTTTTGAGCTCTCAAAGAAATGAAAAATGGAGTTTTCTGCAGTGTTTTGTTCATGGCCGAGAATGGAGGCTTCATCAATAAGCTTTGGTGGCTTTTTATTATATATATTTGATTAGATACATTAATGTAGTCAAAGATATATACTTTTCTAATAATAAAAAGAAATCAATGGCTAGGATTTAATCTTGTAAAGCAAGGTTAAATCTTAGCCTTACACTTGACATTAAAAGGATAAACATTATCCTTTTGTAGAGATCAAACTATTTTTCGGTGTTAAAAATCGCACATCGAAATCTTACCGAACGGGTAAAACAGTGTACCCGGTAATCAACTATTGCTCGAAAATTAATTCTAGATATAAAATATTTATTTCTACCCATTTCTAACCTTAATCCTATAATTTCTCACTTTTGGGCATCTCCGGGTCCTAATTCTAGGGTTTCGGCAGTCCTGGCGGGCCTGCGGGATCCGCAAGTTACTATTCACATTTTTTTTTTACAGATTCGTTTGATTGTCCTGATCATTTCTATGTTCATTGGATTTTTGAAATTGTGGCCACAAAAGCTCAAATTAATTTTTACATAATTTTTAGGGTGTTACAAATAACACATCAAAAGAAATACTTCATTAATATTCATAATATGCCCACCTAAAGGTGGAACTTGGTTTGATACAAGATGATGCAAATACAACAAAAAAGGAAATATAACAGAAATGTAAATACACGGAAAGTGTAAATAAAACTCTTCTACTCTAGTACACCTAAGGTGGATAACCTTATAACAAAAGAAGGTTTATCCCTACTACATGCGGTGTGTGTGTGCACTAGCTCTCCTAAAGATGCTCTACTACTAGTGGTGGCGATTCTCGGGTGATGGGGGTATGTAACCAGGGAACTGCTCAAGCTCCTTGGACGTAAACAAGCAGAGTAGGGATCAGATGCGGGGTGGCTGGATGTGTCCTCCATGATGAAGGCGCATCTCGGCTCTCCTCGCTAACCTCGGCTGCATTACCATTTCCTCACTTCCCTCTCGGCTGAGCGGGTGAGTAGGGGCAGAACTCTCCGAGTAGATGTACGTTGGCGAGTCCTCGGATGGGTCCGTCTTTGACTTCCTCGATTGAGGCACATACTGGGGGTAGTCACGTACGGCTGAGGCAGATGGGCGAGCACATCGAGTCTGCTTGTCACGGGGGCGAGTGCGCTCGAAGATCAAGTTGTCACCAAAGGGAGACGTCAGGGAGAAACGGTAGCTCTATACAGGATATGCGAAGGGACATCCTATGTACATGAAGACTCGGATGATGCAATGTCCTTCAAAATGGTATGATCCGTACTCGGGATCAAAGTGCACCTCCCACGTGGGAGGGTCTATGAAACACAATGAACATCGCCATGATCTGAAGATGTGACAGGAGAGGAAGAGAGAAAGAAAGGAATGAGAATGTTGCTAAAGAATTCTCAGTAAGGTATCTCCTATCTAGGGTTACATTATCAACACCCTCAAGAACGTTGGGTTTATTATAGAAAGGTGAGTCATGTGTATAAAGTTCATTAGTAGGTTTATAAGCATAATTATCCAAGGTTTGTTCCTTTTAGAATGTATCTTAATGCATGAATTCAACATAGTAAGGCATGAATGCGTGTCAATACATTATGCAAGCAATCCAATAAATCATAACATCAAACAACATATAAGTGGCATAAAGTGGCATATTAACCTTCAAGTGACACTTTTCTCTTTTCTCAACTTTGTGGCTTAAGAACTTCATACTCAAGCATCATGGGGCCACCCTTAAACATCATCTAGGTTATGAGCTCATACCTTAACTAGTCATCACTAGTTCTTACTTATCCTCTGATAAGCAAAAATATAAAAATAATCCTAACTAGTAGAGTACGGGCTAGGGGGTTTAAGGATCACATCTCATAGGAATATTTCCTTCTTTGAAATGCTCTATTGGCATCTAGTGCACAATGAATTGTCTACTTTGGTAGGCTGCATCCACTCATACCTTCATGGATTTGCCTCCTCCCCACCGAAGTGGAAGAAGTACGTCTCAGTGCTACGTCACACTAGGACTCAGTTCCTGGGGATGCTCGGCCGAACCGATATCACCCAAGACTTTATCCCATATACTTTTCAAAAACATTCTTAAGTCCTTAATTTGACGAAAATTCTGCAGCATAACAGCTGTATACTGAATTTCTTTCAAATTTCCTTTATGCCACACTAACTCATAATACATGTACTTTCTCATTCAACTTCTATAATCATAATAGACTTGAAATCACATAGCACACTTATCACAAACATACTTGAAATAATAAACTCAACTCATCAAAGATTCTATAATGTCTTATGCTTTGACCTTTAGGGCCTTTAAACTTGAATTCTAAGTTCTCCATGATCATAACTTAACCTCTCGGGCACCTAAAGGTTCATAACTAAGTAGTCCTCACTCATTTCTATGTTCATAACTTATTCTAAACCTCATGAGTGCAGAATGTAACGCCCCGATTTTTCTGTTAGAGTGAAAATGACCAAAATGCCCCTGAGGTCATTTTCAATTGAATCGAGGAAAGCCAGTCTGGCAAGTATTCAAGGGCAAACTCAATATTGGAAGGATTAGAAAACTTATGTACCTTCAGGGATCGAAAATCTCGTTTTGAAGTTTCAGGTCAAAATGACCAAAATGCCCCTGTGGTGTTTTACCCGTTTGCAAGTGCCGGATGAACCCGAAACTTCTCCAGATGGTTTTAAAAGGTGTTTTTATGTATTCTATGACCTCAGTTTTAATTTTTGAAGTCCCGGGCAAAATTAGTGCAAAATTACGGTTTTGCCCCTAGTTTCAGATTTTTTTACGCTTAATCACACGATTAAGCAAACCTAAGCAATATTAGGCTCTAATCGAAGGTTAATTAATTTCCTTAATTAATCTAGAGTCAAAATAATTTATTAAAGTTGATTAGAACCAAAAAGTACTTAATTACAACCTAAAATCATATTTTAATTTTATGACACCTAGTCATAGAATCTTGAATAGTGTTTTCTCTTTCCAATTCCTTAAATCATGGAATTGTGTTACACATTGTTTATTCATAAATGAGTTTTAAATTCTTTAATGATGTATGAGCACTCCTAAACTTGTCATAAACTCCCTAAATCACATTCTTAGTTACCTAAACTTAAGCTTAATCATTCCTAACCTTGTACCTAAGCTAATACACATCTAAACCTACCATTAACACACAATTAAATGGTCAAATCATCCTCCCATTCTGCTGCCCCAAGCTGGCGAAGCCTCACTCCCTCCATTATGCATCACATGTTCAATTTTTCAACACTCCAAGGCCATACCTCAAGTCACATACACTATACCTTGTCATAACTTTCAATCAAGCTTGAATTTCCACATGAATAAATAATTAAAACAACCCATTTTCCCCATTTATTTGTGGTTGGAAAAGTTCCAGCCATGTTAAGGTTCTAGAAGCCTAATTTCATAAAAATGTGATAGGAAATTAACTCACATCAAGCCATACTTTGTAGCATAGCTTCCATACTTCAAACCATGCTTGAATGACCTTGTGTAAGAGATATTTTCTCTCCCTTTGCCCTTCAAAGCTACGGCCAACACCCTCCCAATGTGAGCTCCATGGTTTTGTTTTTCTATAAATAGGATACTTGTGTTAGCTTTGTTGCACCTTGAAGCATTTGCAAAGTTTAGAGTTTTAGAGTTGTCTTACTAAGCTTTTTCCTTCTCTCAAAGTTCTAAGAGCTCTTTCTCTTCATCTTCATCCTCTTCATTCTTCCATCACATAATCACCTCATAACCTTAATCCATCACCTCATAACCTTAAACCACTCTCAAAGCTTTCAAACACTCAACCTCAAACACAACTTCACTCAAAACACATCTCCTTTCCTTTTCCTTTCCTTGGCCGAAATCATCACCACCATCCTAGGAGGTGTTGCTCATCTCATTTCCATCTTCAAGATCAAGCTTTTATCTTCATCAAAAGGTAGGGATTTGTTTTCAAACTTTATTTTGTTCAAGAAAGTGTTTTTCTCTAGTTTTCTCTTGGATTCTTTTTGAACTTTCCTTTGTCTTTCCTTTCCTTTTCATTTTCGGCCATGAGGCCTTGATTTGAGCATGATAGCTTGATGATGAGAGTTTCTAGATGATGACATTGTGTTCATCTCAAAGAAACCTCTAAAGCTTGAGTTTTCCTTTTCTTACAACTTCATCTATATGTTATCTAGCTCACATGGTTTTCCAACTTAAGAAAATTAATCTAAGGATTTCTAAAAGCCCAAGCCTACCCTTGTCAACCTTAAAGTTGGGCGGCACGTTCTAGAGATTTGTCTCTAGATAGGGGTTTTGGGTACTTAATAAAGAACTTGATGTAGCTTCACTTTCTTTCTCTTTTATATGATTTTCGATTCTTGTGTTGTGATCCTTGAGATATTGTATGGGGTTATTATCTTGTTAAAGTCTTAAATGAGCTCTAGTTAAACATAAAAATGAAACTTGCATCATGTTTACTTTAAGCTTTGCATATCATGTTTATTTCCTTGCTATCACTAAATCCCAAGATAATGAATAAACTTGCATTATCATGTTTATGTTTCAAGCTTTGCATTATCATATTTATATTTCAAGTCCTCACCTAAATATCAAAGATAATAATATATTGCACCACATATTTATTTTATGCTCTCACTTTACTTTCTAGCAATAACTAAAATAAGTGCATGAGCATGTTTATTTTTATGTCATCACTTTAATGATTCTAGAGCTCAAAGACTTGCCCAAGGATATCTCAAACAAAGGTCTAAAACATTTATCTCCTATGGCTCATATTTCGGCCCTATGAGGCCTTAATGTCTTCAAATATTGAAAACTATGTTTTATAATTTTTCTAAACTTATATGAGTATAAGGAATGTGTAGAATTAAGTATTATGAGTTTAGGACCTCTTGAGATGAAAATAACATAGCCACTGCCCTATTAAGTATTTCCATGAGTTTAGATGATAAAAGTGTTCATAAAAGAGTTTTGAAGGTTTTAATAAGGTTTCAAGAGAAACTAGTATTTTATGTGCTTTAGAAACTATGATTCAATGCCTTAAAATGGAGTTGTTGTTTCGGTTCTGCCTTGCTATGTTTGGCCACTGTATGAGCTGTGTTAATGATGTTAATATGCTTATGTTTGGGTAATAATTATGTTAAGACTCATATGTGAAAGATAGGATAAGTTAGGAACTAGAAAAGAATTAATTTGAGAGTTCTAGATCCCTTAAAGATTCATTTTTCTGGATTCTGTCCAGCAAGGCCTAGATTCAATAACCATGGTTTTAAATTAGTTTATATGTGTAGGAATGACTCATAATTGGTTTAGGACTTAATCTTGAAGCCTTAGGAGCAAACCGAACTTAGAAAGGGTCAATATTGTGACTTCTAGGTACCCGTAAAGTTAGTATTTTGATTTCTGCACTCTTGAGGTTTAGAGATGTTCTTGACCATATGGTGAGGTGAGAAATACTTAGTTATAACCTTATAGGTTCCCAAGAGACTAGGTGTTGATGATCAATAACTTAGAAAGTGAGATAAAGATCTAAACCGTAATTTCTAGAACTCCGTAATCACTTAAACATAAAGCTGTCCAAATTCCGCTTAGAGCTATTCGGATTAGTTCTTAAGCATGAGATTTGTATAACTCATAAATTGTCAAACTATAGGTGTATTAAGAAGTTAAGAATAAATAATTTGCAAGTTTAAGACTCATAATAATCGAAGTTTAAAGCACTATGAGATATAACATAACATGTCTATGAGCCTATGGATGATTGTTAGATATGACTATGTGATGATGTTTGTGCGAAAGTTTTATGTGACGAATGTTATGAGAAAGTTTCATGTGATGATATATATGTTATGAAAAAGCTATATGAGAATGCATGATAAAAATGAATATGATACATGATGAGGTAATTGTGATTTAATACTTATGAGAATATAAATGTGACACAACACTGAGACGCGCTTCTCCTGGGTGACAGGTTGGCCGAGAGCACCCCCAGGAGGAGACAAATCCGTGAGGGTATGTGTAGATGCAGCCTGCCAAAGCGGACAAATTGCGAGGCCCACGTGGCTAGCAAAGCGTTTCAAAGAGGAAATGATCCTAGAAAGGAGATCCTTAATTTGCCCCCTAGCAGTACTTTAAGTCGGGATTATGTTACGCTTATCATAGGATAAGTAAGAGCTAGTGACGACTAGTTAAGGTATGAGCTCATAACCTAGAGAAGTTTTAGGGCGGCCCCATGAGATGAAAGTTAAAGTTAACAATGTCACATAAACTATACTTATGCCAATGTTATAATGTTTCCTAGTGATTCTATTGTTTGGTTTACCTTATGATGCATTCATATCATTAGTATATTTCTGCTTAAGTTATAAAGACGCATTATAAAATATGATGGACCTTGGATAAAATACCTCTTTGGGAAACCCACTTAAAAGGAACTTATATGCATGCACACCTTTTAGAAATAAACCCAAGGTTCCCGAGGATGTGACGATGACACCTAGGTAGGGATAACCCTCGAGAATTCTTTCGTAAAGATTCTCATTCCCTCTCTCTTTTCTTCCGTCATATCTTGAGATGGCGACGTTTGTACTCTTCATCGACACCCGGTATGGGAGCTGCACCATGACCCGGCACTCGGGTCATATCATTTTGAGGGTCGCCTTTGTCGAGTATTCATGTTCATGGGGCGACCCTTCGGCGTTCCCGTCCCGAGCTACCGCTTCACCCCGATCGCTCCTTACCAGTCATAACGGGATTTTTGAGCGAGCGAGACCACGCGACGAGCAGATCCTCCGCATGGAGCGAGACATCAGCGACGCGAGTACCCGAGTATGTGCCGCGTCCCCAGTACTCCGAAACGGACCCATCCGAGGACCCGCCATCCCATATGTACAGTTGGAGCTCGGTCCCGCTCCTCCACCGATGAGGTTTGGGAGTGAGGAGGCGGTGGTCGGCCCGCGGTTGGCTCGACGGCCATCTATGCGCCTCGCCGCGGTGGACATGCCCGATGATGCACTCGACCACTCCCACGAGATTCGTGGTGGATCGACTCGACCCCACGATGCTCGGACATGAGGAGTAGTCATAGGAGGGGTAGTAGTTAGTGCACACACATGCCACATAGTAGAGGACAAACCTTCTTTTGTATATGAGGTTGTCTCCTTTAGGTGCACATGGGTATGGGGGTAGTTTCTCTTGTATTCGCTTTTTATGATTTCCTTGTATTGCATTTCAGTTGTATTTTGCTTCATGATGTATCAAATAGTCCTGCCTCTTTGGGTAGGCACGTTATATATATATATATCTATGTTTCAGTTGATGTTTCCATGACATGATGTGTTTCTTATGCTTTGCTTATATGTTTCGCTATGTTGCCCCTTAAAGTTTCGCGCGTGGCTCTCACTTTGATTTTAAAAAGAAAAATTTTACCCGTATTTCCGCTAAGTATTTTCCAAAGGATGAGACCAAGAGGTAATATTCTAAAAATTAACCTAAGGACATACTAGTAGTCTTGGGTTAAGATTTAGGGTGTTACACAGAATCTATATTTTGCTAATTACGGGCATCTAGAAGTCACAACTTTGACCCTTTATAAGTTCGGTCTTCTCCTAAAGTACCAAGATCAGTTCCTAAACCAATTATGAGTGATTCCTACACATTTATACTAATTAAAAACTATTATTACTAATGTTATCCTTGCTTGAACAGAATCCAGAATTTCCATTTTTAATGGATCTAGAAATCTCATTTTAATTCTTTTCTAGTTACTAAATTATCTTAGCTTTTTCAAATTAATTATAACACCACATATACTTGAATATACACATTCTAACATGATTAAATCATCATCATACAGTGAGCAAACATTCAAGGCAGAACCATGAGCATCATCTTCATATTTAGGATTTCATTTCTAACACTCATAAATTGCTAGTTTCTCTTGAAACCTTTTCAAGGCTTCTAAAACTCATTTGAGACTAACTTATTTCATTAAAATCATCATAAAACCAATGAGGGCAGTAGCTATTTCAAAATAATCTCAAGAAGGATTTAAATCATAATACCATGCTTAAAACATTTCTTAAGATCATCTATGCTTAGGAAAATTATGAAACATAGGTTTTGGCACTTGTGACTAGATGAAACTCACACCAAGTTCATCATCATCACATGGCCGAAAATCAAGTGAATAAAACATACTCATTTCCAAACTTTGCTTGAGATAACAATGGGCAAATCTTTAAGCTCTAAATTTCTTAAGTGATGACATAATCTAAAATATGCAATGCACTTTATTTTATTCTTTATTATGAGGTGAGGGCATAAAATAAATATGCTATGCAAATCCATTATTATCTTAGAAGTTTAGTGATAACTTAAACATAAACATGAAAATGCAAGTTCATTCTTTAATCTTGAAAGTTTAGTGATGACATAAAGATAAATATGGATGCAAGTTCTTTTTACTTAACTGAGAGCTCATACGAGACTTTTAGAGGGATATAATCTTAACCCAACATTTATCTCATCCAAACAAAGTGAGCGTTAGAGTTCTTGAACCATGGCTTTCAAAGAAACGTCATGGCTTTTAAACCTCATCATCAAGCTCAAGGAAATAAACTCAAAACAACACTTTTAATGGAAAAGGAAAGAAAGGAACCAATACTTAAACTAAGCAAAAGAGAAGGAAAATACGTCATATTCTTTATTATGTGTGTAACGCCCCGATTTTTCTGTTAGAGTGAAAATGACCAAAATGCCCCTGAGGTCATTTTATTGATTCGAGGAAAGCCAGTGCGGCAGTACTCGAAGGGCAAACTCAATGTTGGAAGGGGATTAGAAAACTTATGAACCTTCCCGGGATCGAAAATCTCGTTTGAAGTTTTAGTCAAAATGACCAAAACGCCCCTGTGGTGTTTTACCCGTTTGCAAGTGCCGGATGAACCCGAAACTTCTCCAGATGGTTTTAAAAGGCGTTTTTATGTATTCTATGACCTCAGTTTTAATTTTTGAAGTCCCGGGCAAAATTAGTGCAAAATTACGGTTTTGCCCCTAGTTTCGTACTTTTACGCTTAATCACACGATTAAGCAAACCTAAGCAATATTAGGCTCTAATCGAAGGTTAATTAATTTCTTTAATTAATCTAGAGTCAAAATAATTTATTAAAGTTGTTTAGAACCAAAAAGTACTTAATTACAACCTAAAATCATATTTTAATTTTATGACACCTAGTCATGGAATCTTGAATAGTGTTTTCTCTTTCCAATTCCTTAAATCATGGAATTGTGTTACACATTGTTTATTCATAAATGAGTTTAAAATTCTTTAATGATGTATGAGCACTCCTAAACTTGTCATAAACTCCTAAATCACATTCTTAGTTACCTAAACTTAAGCTTAATCATTCCTAACCTTGTACCTAAGCTAATACACATCTAAACCTACCATTAACACACAATTAAATGGTCAAACTCACCTCCTCCCTTGCTGTCCCAAGCTGGCCGTGAACCCTCTCCCCATTATGCATCACATGTTCAATTTTTCAACACTCCAAGGCCATACCTCAAGTCACATACACTATACCTTGTCATAACTTTCAATCAAGCTTGAATTTCCACATGAATAAATAATTAAAACAACCCATTTTCCCCATTTATTTGTGGCTGGAAAAGTTCCAGCCATGTTAAGGTTCTAGAAGCCTAATTTCATAAAAATGTGATAAGGAATTAACTCACATCAAGCCATACTTTGTAGCATAGCTTCCATACTTCAACCATGCTTGAATGACCTTGTGTAAGAGATATTTTTCTCTTCCTTTTCCCTCCAAACCACACGGCCAAAGCCCTCCCCATTCACTCCTCCATGGTTTTGATTTTCTATAAATAGGATGCTTGTGTTAGCCTTGTTACACTTTGAAGCATTTGCAAAGTTTAGAGTTTTAGAGTTGTCTTGCTAGTTTTTCCTTTTTCTCTCAAAGTTCCAAGAGTGTTCTTCCTTTCTTTTCATCTTTATCTTCTTCATCTCTTCATCTCATCATCACCTCTCAACCATCAAACACCACCCCAAAACCTTGAACCATCATCAAACCTCTCAAACACCACACCTCAAACACAACTCCACTTGAAACACATTCTCTTTCTTTTTCTCTCATCAAGGCCGAATCATCATCACCATCCTAGGAGGTGTTGCTCATCTCATTTCCATCTTCAAGTTCAAGCTTTTATCTTCATCAAAAGGTAGGGATTTGTTTTCAAACTTTATTTTGCTCAAGAAAGTGTTTTTCTCTAGTTTTCTCTTGGATTCTTTTTGAGCTTTCCTTTGTCTTTCCTTTCCTTTTCATTTTCGGCCATGAGGCCTTGATTTGAGCATGATAGCTTGATGATGAGAGTTTCTAGATGATGACATTGTGTTCATCTCAAAGAAACCTCTAAAGCTTGAGTTTTCCTTTTCTTACAACTTCATCTATATGTTATCTAGCTCACATGGTTTTCCAACTTAAGAAAATTAATCTAAGGATTTCTAAAAGCCCAAGCCTACCCTTGTCAACCTTAAAGTTGGCGGCACGTTCTAGAGACTTGTCTCTAGATAGGGGTTTTGGGTACTTAATAAAGAACTTGATGTAGTTTCACCTTATTTCTCTTTTATATGATTTTCGATTCTTGTGTTGTGATCTTTGAGATATGGTATAGGGTTATTATCTTGTTAAAGTCTTATATGAGCTCTAGTTAACTATAAAATGAATCTTGCATCATGTTTATTTTATGCTATGCATATCATGTTTACTTCCTTGCTATCACTAAATCCCAAGATAATGAATGAACTTGCATTATCATGTTTATGTTTCAAGCTTTGCATTATCATATTTATATTTCAAGTCCTCACTTAAATATCAAAGATAATAATATATTGCACCACATATTTATTTTATGCTCTCACTTTACTTTCTAGCAATAACTAAAATAAGTGCATGAGCATGTTTATTTTTATGTCATCACTTTAATGATTCTAGAGCTCAAAGACTTGCCCAAGGATATCTCAAACAAAGGTCTAAAACATCTATCTCCTATGGCTCATATTTCGGCCCTATGAGGCCTTAATGTTTTCAAGTATTGAAAACTATGTTTTATAATTTTTCTAAACTTATATGAGTATAAGGAATGTGTAGAACTAAGTATTATGAATTTAGGACCTCTTGAGATGAAAATAGCATAGCCACTGCCCTATTAAGTATTTTCATGAGTTTAGATGATAAAAGTGTTCATAAAATAGTTTTGAAGGTTTTAATAAGGTTCCAAGAGAAACTAGTATTTTATGTGCTTTAGAAACTATGATTCAATGCCTTAAAATGGAGTTGTTGTTTCGGTTCTGCCTTGCTATGTTTGGCTACTGCATGAGCTGTGATAATGATGTTAATATGCTTATGTTTGGGTAATAATTATGTTAAGACTCATATGTGAAAGATAGGATAAGTTAGGAACTAGAAAAGAATTAATTTGAGAGTTCTAGATCCCTTAAAGATTTATTTTTCTGGATTCTGTCCAGCAAGGTTTAGATTCAATAATCATGGTTTTAAATTAGTTTATATGTGTAGGAATGACTCATAATTGGTTTAGGACTTAATCTTGAAACCTTAGGAGCAAACCGAACTTAGAAAGGGTCAATATTGTGACTTCTAGGTACCCGTAAAGTTAGTATTTTGATTTCTGCACTCTTGAGGTTTAGAGATGTTCTTGACCATAGGGTAAGGTGAGAAATACTTAGTTATAACCTTATAGGTCCCCAAGAGACTAGGTGTTGATGATCAATAACTTAGAATGTGAGATAAAGATCTAAACCGTAATTTCTAGAACTCCGTAATCACATAAACATAAAGCTGTCCAAAATCTCGCTTAGTGCTATTTGGATTAGTTCTTAAGCATAAAATTTATATAACTCATTAATTGTCAAACTATGGGTGTATAAAGAAGTTAAGAATAATTAATTTGCAAGTTTAAGACTCATAATAATCAAGTTTAAAGCACTATGAGATATAACATAACATGTTTATGAGCCTCTGGATGATTGTTAAATATGACTATGTGATGATGTTTGTGTGAAAGTTTTATGTGACGAATGTTATGAGAAAGTTTCATGTGATGATATATATGTTATGAAAAAGATACATGAGAATGCATGATAAAAATGAATATGATAAATGATGAGGTAATTATGATGTAATACTTATGAAGATATAAATGTGACACAACACTGAGACGCGCTTCTCTGGGTGACAGGTTCGGCCGAGCACCCCCAGGAGGAGACAAATCCGTGAGGGTATGTGTAGATGCAGCCTGCCAAAGCGGACAAATTGCGAGGCCCACGTGGCTAGCAAAGCGTTTCAAAGAGGAAATGATCCTAGAAAGGAGATCCTTAATTTGCCCCCTAGCCCGCAGTACTTTAAGTCGGGATTATGTTACGCTTATCATAGGATAAGTAAGAGCTAGTGACGACTAGTTAAGGTATGAGCTCATAACCTAGAGAAGTTTTAGGGCGGCCCCATGAGATGAAAGTTAAAGTTGACAATGTCACATAAACTTTACTTATGCCAATGTTATAATGTTTCCTAGTGATTCTATTGTTTGGTTTACCTTATGATGCATTCATATCATTAGTATATTTACGCTTAAGTTATTAAGACGCATTATAAAATATGATGGACCTTGGATAAAATACCTCTTTGGGAAACCCACTTAAAAGGAACTTATATGCATGCACACCTTTTAGAAATAAACCCAAGGTTCCCGAGGATGTGACGATGACACCTAGGTAGGGATAACCCTATGAGAATTCTTTTAGAAAGATTCTCATTCCCTCTCTCTTTTCTTCCGTCATATCTTGAGATGGCGGCGTTCGTACTCTTAAATCGACACCCGGTATGGGAGCTGCACCATGACCCTAAGACTTTTCGGGTCATACCATTTTGAGGGTCGCCAGACCGGTCGAGTATACATGTTCATGGGGCGACCCTTCGCGTACCCGTCCCGAGCTACCGCTTCACCCGATCGCTCCTTCACCGTCATAACGGGATTTTTGAGCGAGCGAGACCACGCGATGAGCAGATCCTCCGCATGGAGCCCGAGACATTAGCAGTACGCGACTACCCGAGTATGTGCCGCGTCCCGATTCTGAGAGCGGACCCATCCGAGGACCCGCCATCCCACATGTACGGTTGGAGCTCGGTCCCACTCCTCCACCGATGAGGGCTGGGAGTGAGGAGACGGTGGTCCAGAGGTTGGCTCGACGGCCATCTATGCGCCCTGCGCGGTGGACATGCCCGATGATGCGCTCGACCACTCCGCCGAGATTCGCCATGGATCGACTCGACCCCCACGATGCTCGGACGCAGGAGTAGTCATAGGAGGGGTAGTAGTTTAGTGCACACACACGCCACATAGTAGAGGACAAACCTTCTTTTGTATATGAGGTTGTCTCCTTTAGGTGCACATGGGTATGCGGGTAGTTTCTCTTGTATTCGCGTTTTATGATATCCTTGTATTGCATTCCAGTTGTATTTTGCTTCATGATGTATCAAATAGTCCTGCCTCTTTGGGTAGGCACGTTATATATATATAATTATGTTTCAGTTGATGCTTCCATGACATGATGTGTTTCTTATGCTTTGCTTATATGTTTCGCTATGTTGCCCCTTAAAGTTTCGCGCATGGCTCTCACTTTGATTTTAAAAAGAAAAATTTTACCCGTATTTCCGCTAAGTATTTTCCAAAGGATGAGACCAAGAGGTAATATTCTAAAAATTAACCTAAGGACATACTAGTAGTCTTGGGTTAAGATTTAGGGTGTTACATTATGGTATCGTGAGCGATTCGATTCTCATGGAGCCCGAGGATTGGGTGACTATGCTTTGTAAGCATAATACGATAGTTATGTCATGTATAGTGCTTGATAGAGATAAGCTATAGGACTAGAAATGCATGACTTCTGTTGGTTGCAAGTGCCATGGTGACTAGCTCATTTTGCATGGATATTGAGCCTGATCAACTTGATGTTCATTGTTTCATGTGTATAGGGACCAATGGCACCGCGACGACGGCCTAGGACTACACCCGATGTTGAACAAGATGATACAACTGCTGCTGCTGTCCGTCGCATGGCGCAAGCCATGGAACGGATGTTCGACCGAATGGATCAACAAGCGAATGCTGCTCCTGTTCCCCCTCCTCCCCCTGCTGCTGAGATGGTGGAACAAGTCCGCTTCGGCGAGTTCCGCAAGGCGAACCCGCCAGTGTTCCGAGGGGTAATGGACCCCGACAAGGCTGATGAGTGGATCAAAGACATGGAGAAGATCTACTCTGTTGTTACCTTCTCGGAGGAGCGAAGGTCACATTTTTGCTTTCATCTTTGAAGTCCGACGCCGAGTTACGGTGGAGCAAGACGAGGCATCCGCTAGAAGCCTCTGGAACTCCCATTGATCGAGCTGTTCAAGACTTACTTCTATGAGAAGTACTTTCCGAGTCCGTAAGGAACAGAAGGGCGTTGAGTTCATGCGATTAACCCAAGGAGGGTCTCATCGTAGCTCAATACACTGCGAAGTTCGAGGAGCTAATCAAGTTCTCTCGGTGTTGCAAGGGAACCCCGATGAAGTTTGGAAGTGTGTGAAGTATGAGGCCGGTCTGAAGGCAGAGATGAACTACGCTGTGGCCCATATGGAGATCAGAGACTTCCCGACCCTGGTCAACAAGTGCCGGATACTTGAAGAAGGACAGAGAAAAATTCAAATCACAAGGGCGGAGCGAGCTAAGGGGCTCGGACCTCAAGCCCCGGTTCAAACCGCAGTACCCATCGAGGAATCACTACAACCCCTACCAATCCAACCAATTCCGACAACAACAACAACCGCCAAGAGCTCTCGCTCACCAACAATCCAAACAACACCAAAGACCGCCATTTCAACATCAAGGCCCGAGGAATTTCAATAATCAACCGTGGACCGGTGGACCTCAAACCACAATGGAGGACCAAGTGGAGCCAAGAACAAGGCGCCACAAACCCCTGCGTGCCTGAGCAACGATTGCGGATGTTTGCCCACAATGCGGAAAGAACCACGGAATCGCCCATGCTTAGCCTGGTCGAATCGTGCTTCAAGTGTGGCAAGCCTGGTCACTACGCAAAGGACTGCACTGGACAAGGGACATCGAACCAAAACCCCCGACCACAATACCGAGGAAGGGTCTTTACCCTTAACGCAGAAGACGCCAAGAAGTCCAAAGATCTCATCGAAGGTATGTGCGAAGTAATCGGTAAAGCCTTAACTGTACTATATGACTCTGGTGCTACTCATTCTTTCATTTCACTTGCTAGTGTCGAGTCCTTAAATCTAAAAGTCTCCAAACTCCCCTTTGATCTCATTGTTTCTACTCCTACAAATCGCCCTGTTAATACTTGCCGTTGTTGTTTAAATTGTCACCTTGTTGTAGAAAATAGGTCTTTTATCATAGATTTAATTTGTTTACCCTTGAAAGACATAGGCATTATCTTAGGCATGAACTGGCTTCACCCCAATCGTGTGATGTTAGATTGTGGAACCCAAACCGTAGTTTTCCCTTCTCCTCCCGAAAACATCACTCAACCCATTAGGCTGTACCTAAATTCCGTGAGAGGTCTTACGTAGTGGGAAGAAAACTAAGGGATATGTTCTCCTAGTCACTTTGTGATGTAGACTTGGAGCAGAACCTAGGTGAGATACCTGTGGTGAGAGACTATCCCGAGGTGTTTCCAGATGAAATACCCGAGTTCCCTCCCGTAAGAGAAGTGGAGTTCTCCATAGAGTTGGTTCCTGGGACAGGACCAATCTCTATAGCCCCGTATAGGATGTCACCCTCGGAGTTAGCGAGTTGAAAACCAGTTAGAGGAGTTGTTAGAAAAGAGTTTTATAAGGCCGAGTGCTTCACCTTGGGGCGCTCCGGTCTTATTTGTGAAGAAAAAGGCCGGAAGCATGAGGATGTGTATAGACTATAGGCAGTTGAACCAAGTAACCATAAAGAATAAATACCCATTGCCTAGGATTGATGATCTCATGGACCAATTGAAAGGAGCAGTAGTGTTTTCTAAGATTGATTTAAGGTCCGGTTACCATCGATTAGGGTGAGAGATTCGGATATTCCTAAACCGCCTTTCGAACTTCGGTATGGACACTTTGAGTTCAATGTAATGTCGTTTGGTTTGACGAATGCTCCCGCAGTTTTTATGGATTACATGAATAGGATCTTTAGACCCTATTTAGATCAATTCGTGGTTGTGTTCATAGATGATATTCTCATCTATTCGAAAACCCACGAGGAGCATGAGCGTCATTTAAGGATGGTTTTAGAGGTATTAAAGGAGAAGAAGTTATACGCTAAGTTGTCTAAGTGTGAATTTTGGTTAGAGGAGGTAAAGTTCTTAGGACATGTTGTGTCAAAAGGTGGCATAGTCAGTCGACCCAAGTAAGATAGAGGCTGTGATGAATTGGGATAGACCAACCTCTCAGAATCGAGATTAGAAGCTTTTTGGGTTTAGCTGGATATTACCGTAGGTTCATTAAAGGATTTTCCCAGTTAGCCCTACCCTTAACCAAGCTCACTAGGAAGAATGCCCCGCTTGAGTGGAGCCCCGAGTGTGAAAAGAGTTTCCTAGAGCTTAAGGAAAAGCTCACCTCAACCCCGGTTTTAGTTTTACCTGACCCCAATGTACCCTTCGAGGTATATTGCGATGCTTCTGGCAAGGGTTTAGGTTGTGTGTTGATGCAAAATAGGCAAGTGGTAGCCTATGCGTCCTGACAACTCAAGCCTCATGAGGCAACCTACCCCACACATGTCCTAGAACTAGCGACCATCGTGTTCGCCTCTAAAGATGTGGAGACACCATTTGTATGGTGTGAGGTTTGAAGTTTTCTCCGATCATAAGAGTCTCAAGCATCTCTTTGATCAAAAGGAGTTGAATATGAGGCAAAGAAGATGGATGGAGTTCCTCAAGGACTACGATTTTGGTTTAAGTTACCACCCCAAGCAAGGCTAATGTAGTAGCCGACGCCTTGAGCCAAAACTTCGTTACGTCATGTCAAGTATGATGGTTAATGAAGTTGGGTTAATAGAGCAATTTAGGAATATGAATCTTGGAATGTCTATAACGGAGAATGGCATCGTGATGAGTCATCTCACGGTGACCAAAGTGGGTTTAAGCAAAGGATTATGCTTGCCCAAAGAGAAAATGAGGACTTTATGGAGACAATCGAGGCAAGAAAGGCTGGAAAGTTGAAAGGTTTTGTACGAGGCCCCGATCAAGTTATGGAGGTTCGAGGGGCGAATCTGTGCCACAAGATGGTGACCTCCGAGAGAAGATCTTGGAGGAGGCTCACAAGAGCCATTTTGCCATCCATCCTGGTACTACGAAGATGTATCGGGACTTAAAAAGGATGTTTTGGTGGCGGATTAAAGAAGGATGTGGTCGCTGGGTGAGTAAGTGTTTGGTCCGCCAAAAGGTCAAGATCGAACACCAAAACCTTCCGGCATGCTGCAACCCCGCCGATCCCCGAGTGGAAGTGGGAAGGTATATCAATGGACTTCGTGACGGGATTGCCAAAGACCCAAGCCGCCACGATGCCGTATGGGTAATCGTGGATCGACCGACTAAGTCGGCTCACTTTCTACCTATTCGAGTCACGTACTCATTGGATAAGTTGGCCCGACTTTACATCCAAGAAATAGTAAGGTTGCATGGAGTACCATCGACGATAATCTCGGATCGAGATCCGCGGTTTACGCCACGCTTTTGGGAGCCTTTCAAAAGGCGTTTGGTTCCAAGTTGTGCTTAAGCACTGCTTACCACCCACAAACGGATGGTCAGTCCGAGAGGACAATCCAAACCCTGGAAGATATCCTGAGAGCCTGTGTCTTAGACCAAAAAGGAAGTTGGGATAAGTACATGCCTTTGATCGAGTTTGCGTATAACAACAGTTATCACGCAAGCATCGGGATGGCACCGTACGAGGCATTATACGGAAGGAAGTGCCAATCACCCTTGTGTTGGTACGAGCCCAGAGAGCAAAGTGTCTTAGGACCTGAGGTAGTGAGGGAAACGACGGAACAAATCAAGAAGATCAAGGATAGAATCTTAACCCCTCAGAGTCGATAAAAGCTACGCGGACAAAGGCGCAAGCCCTTGGAGTTCCAAGAGGGAGAACATGTATTTCTAAGAATCACCCCCACTACAGGAATAGGGAGAGCCATGAAAGTTAAAAAGTTGAGTCCCCGATTTCTCGGTCCTTTTGAAATTCTTCAAAGAGTCGGATCCGTAGCTTACAAAATAGCCTTACCACCCAATCTGTCAAACCTTCATGATGTCTTTCACGCCTCCCGATTCACGTAAATATGAGTCCGACCCTAGTCATGTCCTAGAACCAGAGCATGTACGCTTAAGGGAGGACCTCACTTTCAATGTACCGCCTACGGGAATAGTGGATCACTGAGTCAAGCGCTTAAGGAACAAGTCTGTTCCTTTGGTAAAAGTGGCGTGGGGACAAGGCAAATCGGAAGAATACACGTGGGAACTAGAGTCAGAGATGAAGTCCAAATATCCAGAGCTTTTCTAAGGTACGAATTTCGAGGGCGAAATTCTTTTTAAGGAGGGGAGTAATGTAACGCCCCGATTTTTCTGTTAGAGTGAAAATGACCAAAATGCCCCTGAGGTCATTTACTGCCGAGGAAAGCGGTCTGGCAAGACTCGAAGGGCAAACTCAATGTTGGAAGGGGATTAGAAAACTTATGAACCTTCCCGGGATCGAAAATCTCGTTTTTCGAGTTTTCAGGTCAAAATGACCAAAACGCCCCTGTGGTGTTTTACCCGTTTGCAAGTGCCGGATGAACCCGAAACTTCTCCAGATGGTTTTAAAAGGCGTTTTTATGTATTCTATGACCTCAGTTTTAATTTTTGAAGTGCCGGGCAAAATTAGTGCAAAATTACGGTTTTGCCCCTAGTTTCGTATTTTTACGCTTAATCACACGATTAAGCAAACCTAAGCAATATTAGGCTCTAATCGAAGGTTAATTAATTTCTTTAATTAATCTAGAGTCAAAATAATTTATTAAAGTTGTTTAGAACCAAAAAGTACTTAATTACAACCTAAAATCATATTTTAATTTTATGACACCTAGTCATGGAATCTTGAATAGTGTTTTCTCTTTCCAATTCCTTAAATCATGGAATTGTGTTACACATTGTTTATTCATAAATGAGTTTAAAATTCTTTAATGATGTATGAGCACTCCTAAACTTGTCATAAACTCCTAAATCACATTCTTAGTTACCTAAACTTAAGCTTAATCATTCCTAACCTTGTACCTAAGCTAATACACATCTAAACCTACCATTAACACACAATTAAATGGTCAAACTCACCTCCTCCCTTGCTGTCCCAAGCTGGCCGTGAACCCTCTCCCCATTATGCATCACATGTTCAATTTTTCAACACTCCAAGGCCATACCTCAAGTCACATACACTATACCTTGTCATAACTTTCAATCAAGCTTGAATTTCCACATGAATAAATAATTAAAACAACCCATTTTCCCCATTTATTTGTGGCTGGAAAAGTTCCAGCCATGTTAAGGTTCTAGAAGCCTAATTTCATAAAAATGTGATAAGGAATTAACTCACATCAAGCCATACTTTGTAGCATAGCTTCCATACTTCAACCATGCTTGAATGACCTTGTGTAAGAGATATTTTCTCTTCCTTTTCCCTCCAAACCACACGGCCAAAGCCCTCCCCATTCACTCCTCCATGGTTTTGATTTTCTATAAATAGGATGCTTGTGTTAGCCTTGTTACACTTTGAAGCATTTGCAAAGTTTAGAGTTTTAGAGTTGTCTTGCTAGTTTTTCCTTTTTCTCTCAAAGTTCCAAGAGTGTTCTTCCTTTCTTTTCATCTTTATCTTCTTCATCTCTTCATCTCATCATCACCTCTCAACCATCAAACACCACCCCAAAACCTTGAACCATCATCAAACCTCTCAAACACCACACCTCAAACACAACTCCACTTGAAACACATTCTCTTTCTTTTTCTCTCATCAAGGCCGAATCATCATCACCATCCTAGGAGGTGTTGCTCATCTCATTTCCATCTTCAAGTTCAAGCTTTTATCTTCATCAAAAGGTAGGGATTTGTTTTCAAACTTTATTTTGCTCAAGAAAGTGTTTTTCTCTAGTTTTCTCTTGGATTCTTTTTGAGCTTTCCTTTGTCTTTCCTTTCCTTTTCATTTTCGGCCATGAGGCCTTGATTTGAGCATGATAGCTTGATGATGAGAGTTTCTAGATGATGACATTGTGTTCATCTCAAAGAAACCTCTAAAGCTTGAGTTTTCCTTTTCTTACAACTTCATCTATATGTTATCTAGCTCACATGGTTTTCCAACTTAAGAAAATTAATCTAAGGATTTCTAAAAGCCCAAGCCTACCCTTGTCAACCTTAAAGTTGGCGGCACGTTCTAGAGACTTGTCTCTAGATAGGGGTTTTGGGTACTTAATAAAGAACTTGATGTAGTTTCACCTTATTTCTCTTTTATATGATTTTCGATTCTTGTGTTGTGATCTTTGAGATATGGTATAGGGTTATTATCTTGTTAAAGTCTTATATGAGCTCTAGTTAACTATAAAATGAATCTTGCATCATGTTTATTTTATGCTATGCATATCATGTTTACTTCCTTGCTATCACTAAATCCCAAGATAATGAATGAACTTGCATTATCATGTTTATGTTTCAAGCTTTGCATTATCATATTTATATTTCAAGTCCTCACTTAAATATCAAAGATAATAATATATTGCACCACATATTTATTTTATGCTCTCACTTTACTTTCTAGCAATAACTAAAATAAGTGCATGAGCATGTTTATTTTTATGTCATCACTTTAATGATTCTAGAGCTCAAAGACTTGCCCAAGGATATCTCAAACAAAGGTCTAAAACATCTATCTCCTATGGCTCATATTTCGGCCCTATGAGGCCTTAATGTTTTCAAGTATTGAAAACTATGTTTTATAATTTTTCTAAACTTATATGAGTATAAGGAATGTGTAGAACTAAGTATTATGAATTTAGGACCTCTTGAGATGAAAATAGCATAGCCACTGCCCTATTAAGTATTTTCATGAGTTTAGATGATAAAAGTGTTCATAAAATAGTTTTGAAGGTTTTAATAAGGTTCCAAGAGAAACTAGTATTTTATGTGCTTTAGAAACTATGATTCAATGCCTTAAAATGGAGTTGTTGTTTCGGTTCTGCCTTGCTATGTTTGGCTACTGCATGAGCTGTGATAATGATGTTAATATGCTTATGTTTGGGTAATAATTATGTTAAGACTCATATGTGAAAGATAGGATAAGTTAGGAACTAGAAAAGAATTAATTTGAGAGTTCTAGATCCCTTAAAGATTTATTTTTCTGGATTCTGTCCAGCAAGGTTTAGATTCAATAATCATGGTTTTAAATTAGTTTATATGTGTAGGAATGACTCATAATTGGTTTAGGACTTAATCTTGAAACCTTAGGAGCAAACCGAACTTAGAAAGGGTCAATATTGTGACTTCTAGGTACCCGTAAAGTTAGTATTTTGATTTCTGCACTCTTGAGGTTTAGAGATGTTCTTGACCATAGGGTAAGGTGAGAAATACTTAGTTATAACCTTATAGGTCCCCAAGAGACTAGGTGTTGATGATCAATAACTTAGAATGTGAGATAAAGATCTAAACCGTAATTTCTAGAACTCCGTAATCACATAAACATAAAGCTGTCCAAATTCGCTTAGTGCTATTTGGATTAGTTCTTAAGCATAAAATTTATATAACTCATTAATTGTCAAACTATGGGTGTATAAAGAAGTTAAGAATAATTAATTTGCAAGTTTAAGACTCATAATAATCAAGTTTAAAGCACTATGAGATATAACATAACATGTTTATGAGCCTCTGGATGATTGTTAAATATGACTATGTGATGATGTTTGTGTGAAAGTTTTATGTGACGAATGTTATGAGAAAGTTTCATGTGATGATATATATGTTATGAAAAAGATACATGAGAATGCATGATAAAAATGAATATGATAAATGATGAGGTAATTATGATGTAATACTTATGAAGATATAAATGTGACACAACATTGAGACGCGCTTCTCCTGGGTGACACCGGTTCGGCCGAGCACCCCCAGGAGGAGACAAATCCGTGAGGGTATGTGTAGATGCAGCCTGCCAAAGCGGACAAATTGCGAGGCCCACGTGGCTAGCAAAGCGTTTCAAAGAGGAAATGATCCTAGAAAGGAGATCCTTAATTTGCCCCCTAGCCCGTACTTTAAGTCGGGATTATGTTACGCTTATCATAGGATAAGTAAGAGCTAGTGACGACTAGTTAAGGTATGAGCTCATAACCTAGAGAAGTTTTAGGGCGGCCCCATGAGATGAAAGTTAAAGTTGACAATGTCACATAAACTTTACTTATGCCAATGTTATAATGTTTCCTAGTGATTCTATTGTTTGGTTTACCTTATGATGCATTCATATCATTAGTATATTTCGCTTAAGTTATAAAGACGCATTATAAAATATGATGGACCTTGGATAAAATACCTCTTTGGGAAACCCACTTAAAAGGAACTTATATGCATGCACACCTTTTAGAAATAAACCCAAGGTTCCGAGGATGTGACGATGACACCTAGGTAGGGATAACCCTCTTGAGAATTCTTTTAGAAAGATTCTCATTCCCTCTCTCTTTTCTTCCGTCATATCTTGAGATGGCGACGACGTCAGACTCTTCGCCGACACCGGTATGGGAGTCGCACCATGACCCGCACTCGGGTCATACCATTTTGAGGGTCGCTGACCGCCGAGTATACATGTTCATGGGGCGACCCTTCGCATGCCCGAGCTACCGCTTCACCCCGACTGCTCCTTACCGTCATAACGGGATTTTTGAGCGAGCGAGACCACGCGATGAGCAGATCCTCCGCATGGAGCCCGAGACATCACCGCACGCGAGTACCGAGTATGTACCGCGTCCCCAGTACTCGGAGACGGACCCATCCGAGGACCCGCCATCCCACATGTACAGTTGGAGCTCCAGTCCCACTCCTCCACCGATGAGGGCCGGGAGTGAGGAGACGGTGGTCCAGCCGAGGTTGGCTCGACGGCCATCTATGCGCCCTCGCCGCGGTGGACATGCCCCGATGATGCGCTCGACCACTCCCGCCGAGATTCGCCAGTGGATCGACTCGACCCCACAAGATGCTCGGACCCGCAGGAGTAGTCATAGGAGGGGTAGTAGTTTAGTGCACACACACGCCACATAGTAGAGGACAAACCTTCTTTTGTATATGAGGTTGTCTCCTTTAGGTGCACATGGGTATGGGGGTAGTTTCTCTTGTATTCGCTTTTTATGATTTCCTTGTATTGCATTCCAGTTGTATTTTGCTTCATGATGTATCAAATAGTCCTGCCTCTTTGGGTAGGCACGTTATATATATATAATTATGTTTCAGTTGATGCTTCCATGACATGATGTGTTTCTTATGCTTTGCTTATATGTTTCGCTATGTTGCCCCTTAAAGTTTCGCGCGTGGCTCTCACTTTGATTTTAAAAAGAAAAATTTTACCCGTATTTCCGCTAAGTATTTTCCAAAGGATGAGACCAAGAGGTAATATTCTAAAAATTAACCTAAGGACATACTAGTAGTCTTGGGTTAAGATTTAGGGTGTTACAATGTGCCCAAAACCCCTATCTAGAGTAAAACTCTAGAACATGTCGGCCAACTTTAAGGTTGACAAGGGTAGGCCTTGGGTTTATTAAAATCCTTGTGATTATTTTCTTAAGTTGAAATCATTGGTGAGCTAAGTAGTATATAAAGAACTTAAAGAAAGGAAAAACTCAAGCTTAAGAGGTCTCTTTGAGATAAACACAAAGTTACCATCTAGAGACACTCATTACCAAGCTATCATGGTAATAAACTAGGCCTTGAGGCCGAAAAAGGAAAAGGAAAATGACAAGGAAAAATCGAAAAGGAAACCAAGAGAAACTCAAGGAAACAACATTTTTCTTCAAGAACAAAGTTCATTTGAGTAAAAGAAATGATTTAGAACAACTCCCTACCAAGTACGAAGATGAAAAAGGCTTGGTCTTTGAGATGAGAATGAGAAGAAAAGTTCCTCCCAATGTGATGATGATAATTTGGCCTAGAGGAGAGAAAAGGAAAGGAATGTGTATTTGAGTGAGTTTGTGTTTGAGAATGAGAGTTTTGGTGCTTAGATGATGATCTAAGGTGGTGGGGTGGTGTTTTGAGGTGGTGCTATGGTGGCTCAAGGTGGAGGATGAAGAAGATGAAGATGAAGGAAAGCTCTTGGAACTTTGAGAGAAAAGAAAGAACTTGCAAGAAAGCTTTGAAACTAAAACTTAGCAAATGATCTAAAGGTTCTTTCAAGTTCCTTAACACATGTATTTATAGAAAACAAAAACAATGAAGGCTTATGAAGGCGGAGGGCTGGCCGTAGCCTACATGGCCTTGGGGTAGAGAAAATATCTCTTACATGTTGTCATAAAAAGCATGGATGAAAGTATGGTGAGCATGGGCTTAAGTATGGTTTCAAGCATGGTCTTTGAGGTGTTTTCTTTTTAATTTTGAAATGAAATAAATCATTATGAGTGGAGGAGGAGGGCTGACAGTTTGGACAGCAAAGAGGATGGAAAAATGTCTCATTCATTTGGTCATTCAAAGCATGGTTGGAAGTATGATCAGGTATGGTGCAAGGTAAGGTGCAAGCATGGTGTAAGCATGGCTATGGAGTGCAAACAAATTCAACATGTGGGAAATGAGGGGGGAGGGGTTCGGCTAGCCTTGATAGCCCATGGGGAGAGAAAATTGTTTCATCTAAATGTGTGTTAATGATGTGTTTAGGTATAATCTAATTATGCTTAAGATTAGGAGTTTAAGTAAGTGTTTAGGTAACTAAGAAAGTAATTAGGAATCTCAAGAAATGATTAAAGAGTGCTCATACATCATTAGAGAGATTTAAACTCATTTTATGCGTAAACAATTGTAGACACAATTCGTTAATTTAAGGAATTGGAGAGAAAAAAACACTATTCAAGATTCCATGACTAGGAATCTTGAATATTAAAAAGAGGTTTAGGTTTAATCTAAGCAATTTTAGGTTCTAATTAATTTTAATAAATTATTTTGACTCTAGATTAATTATGGCAATTAATTAATCTTCGATTAAAGCCTAATATTGCTTAGGTTTGCTTAATTATGCGATTAAGCTCAAAAACACTATACTAGGGGCAAAATTATAATTTTGCACAAAAACTGTCCGGGACCACCGGGACTTAAACTGATGTTGCGAAATACATAAGAACATCATTTAAAACCATCTAGAGGAGTTTCGGACTCATCCAGCACTTATACTCGCGTAAAAACGCTGTAGGGGTATTTTGGTCATTTTGACTCGAAACCTCTGAAAACAAGATTTTTGATCCTGGAATCACTTGAAAGTCATCTAATCCCCTTAAAACATTGAGTTGGCCCTTCGAGGACTGTCGGGTCGGCTACCCTTGAATTCCGGGTAGAAAATGACCTGAGGGGCATTTTGGTCATTTTTACTCAGACAGAAAATCGAGGCGTTACACCCAGCGGTTCTCCTGTTCTCTTTAGCAATAACGGTAAGCATGTAATCCATAATCATCCTGGGCAAATTAATTTTTCTCTTTGTTATTAGGCAAAATAATAACATACAGCCCATACCGAGCAAAACATTATTATTGCCTAGTCTAAGGAGAATGGTAAACTGAGCGATAGTGAATACCTTTCTTACCCTTGAGCTCAGCATGGTCGTGGTAATGTCACTGGACTGGTGTCTTGGAGAGTCAGTGAGACACTTGGAAATTTCTTTGGCACTTATTCCAAGTGACTTAAACCAGTCATTCTGAGCTAGGTAGTTTACTCTAGCAACTAGAGCCCTAACCACTATAGAAACTCAGACAACCCAATCTCCATATAGGTGTCACAAATGGTCATTTTGATTGTGGTTGGTTCTTTACATCAATGTGAGAGTAAAAAGCAGTTACTGTACCTCGAAACACCCTATTTGAGATGTCTAGAAACTCCTCCCATCCTTGGAAGGTGAACACTTTCTTGACAATAAAAACCTAGTTTATCAGGGAGTTGATTAATCTCTTCCTGGAAGCAATCTTTCTTTTAGAGAAAATTTCAACATAGAACTCCTATATCAGTCGCTCATTGTAATGATAAAAGATCGCCTTTTAGCCATGGAGTGGTCGAGTTGATTTGCTTCAGCCATGGTAGGCTATGGGTGAAAAGGTTGATCGAAAAAAGGTGAGGGTTTGAGAAGATAGTACGATTACAGGGAAGGAGGATTTGTGAACGAGAAAAATATGAAACAGTTGAGGCTTCAGGTGTTTAAGGTGGAGACGAGGAATGTAATGCCCTGACTTTTCTTGCTTTGCAAAAATGACCAAAATGCCCCTAGGTCATTTTTGTATGAATATCAAGGTCGGCCAGTCTTGGCCATATGTAAAGGGATATCTTAATATTGGGATAAGGTTAGGTGAAGATTGGATAGTAATTTGTGCGAGAATTGCAATACGCGATTTTTCTCTTGTGCAAATGACCAAAATGCTCATGAGGTCATTTTGCCCAGAATTCGAGGACGGCCGACCCGGGCCACCCTCAAGGGGTTTGTTTGATGTTTGAAAGGGATTAGATGCATTAGAAATAATAACAGAGGTGAAAATCTCACCCTTTGGACTTTCGGCACAAAATGACTAAAATACCCCTACGGTGTTTTTACATGAGATTAAGTGCCGACTGGGCCCGGAAAGATTTCATGGGAGTTTGAAATATTGGTTTTATGTGATGCATGATATCTGGATAGGTCTGGGTGGTCCTAGAGAGTTTTGATGTAAAATGACCATTCTACCCCTAGATTAGTGCATAATGAGCTTAATTAAATGATTAAGGAAACCTAAACAATATTAAGCTCTAATTAAAGATAATTTAATTTTAATTATTAATCTTGAGTTAAAATAATTAATCAAGGCTAATTAGAGCCTAAAAGTATTTATGGAATTTCAAATTCCGTTCTTAGTCAAAAAAATCTAAGACATTATGTCATGTCATGCCCAAATAGTGTTTTCTCTCACATGTTCCTTAAATTTAGGAAATATGTTGGATTTTGAATTTCAAACTAAACAAGTTTAATTCAAACTAAGTATGACAACACTACAATCATGTCTTGAAATTGCTAAACACTTGATTACTAATTCAAACACTTAATTACCAATTCCTAAACATGTGCCTAACCAAACTTACTTCTAATACACCTCCTAACTCACTTGAAATGAAAATATTTTCCCCCCATTACTGTAACATCCTCCCAAGTACAACATTATCCTTAAGTCATGACATTATACTCAAGAGTTGTTACTTATAATTTAGTGGACCTCTCTTAAATATCTAGAACAAGGGTCGGCTAAATCGTGTAGTAACTAATGCAAGGTTCTATCAAGATATATATCAAATACACAAATTAGCTATTTAAATACAAGGTTGAATATACAAGGAAGCTCTTCTAAGAGCTTTACAGTACGTCTGATTATATATGACTCCATTTCCCCTCAACAATTTGAAAGGATCATATATCACTCCATTTCCCCTCGACAAAGTGTAGAGGATCATATATCACCCTATTTGCCCTCAACAAACTCAAAAGGATCACATGTCACTATATCATATATCACTCTTTTTCTAGTAACTAATGTGAGGTTCTATTAAGATATATATCAAATAAACAAAGTAGTTATTTAAATACAAAGTTGAATATACAAGGAAGCTCTTCTAAGAGCTTTACAGTACGTCTGATTATATATCACTCCATTTCCCCTCAACAATTTGAAAGGATCATATATCACTCCATTTCCCTTCGATAAAGTCGAAAAGATCACATGTCACTCTATTTTCTCTCGACAAAGTCGAAAGGATCTTTTCACTCTTTATTTTCCCTCGATAAGTTGAAAGGATCTTATGTCACTCTATGTGCCCTCAATAAAATCGAAAGAATCTCATCTATTTCTACTTGTTGCTATTGAACTTAGGTCAATGTATCATTCATTTTTCTTTTTCAAATTACATGCGTAAAACACATAGGCATTCATTCACAATATGAATTCAATTATGTCTCAAACCAATCCTTAAAGTCACTAGCTTGCTTTCATATACAATAAACTTGAACAAAATGTCATTATGTCACCTATATCATGCATCAGCACCAAAATAGCTCATGGGCATATTTCACAACTTGGTAGCACAATTTAATTTGCATATCAAACAACAAATTTGGGGGCTATAAAAATTCTATATGATACTTCAATGTGTCCCTAAGCTCCTGTAAGAATTTCAGAGCAAAAAGAGTTCTCTAACTATGTTAAATAAATTTTATATGTTTGGTGGTCAAAGACCACTTATTCATAACTCATACCAGAATTCTCATTTAACCCTAGAAAATGATTAAATAAACTCAAAATAAAAATCAAAGTTGGACTTGAAGATGTTTAGGAAGCTCTGTAAAAATTTCAAAGGATAATTCCATCATTTGCTATGGTCACAAAATTATACAAATTCACAGCTTAAGTACCAAGATTTCAGGCAGCATAGATATACTCTCGGTTCTTGAATTTTTTCAAGGAGTATCAATCACAATCAAGGATCAAGAAAATTCATGGAACTATTTTAAGATGTTAGCTTTAACATAAAAGTTTTTTAGCTCATAAAAATGCCTACAACATAGTCATAAAAATCGTGGCAATTCCCTGCCTGTGACAAAACCGAAATTCCACCAACACAATCCAAAATCTCTTTTGATAAAAATGATTTTTATCATCATCCAAACACATCATCAAAATTCATACATCAATAAATATATATCCTTAATTGATGCAATGAAAGTTTTGGACCAAAACCCAGCAAAAACATACAGCATAAAATTTCAAAGGAAAGACCAAAGCAAACCCTACTTGTGATGCTTAAAGACTTCTAACTCCAAAAGTCCTCCCAAGAATGGTTTTCCTTCACTTCAAGCCTTCCAAACAGCCCTCAACCCTTTCTTTGGCAGTGATGTATGATGGCACAGAGTGGAAAAATAGTGATGGATTAAAATTCTAATTGGTTATATTTGTAGGTAGTGATGACTAGAACAACATTTGTGAACAGAGTTTGAGGTTTTAGTAACTTTGGGCTAGAGTTTTGGTGATTTGAAATTAAAACTTGAGCTTATGAAGAAGATAACAATGGTGGCTGTTTGCTCTTGGTGTGTAGCCGAGAATGTTCTTCAAAATGATAAGGTTTGGTGCTTTTAATATAAATTAGGATAAAGTAGCATTTATGTAACATTAATGTATAATTTCTTTAAAGAAAAGAAAAACAATTGGATGGCTAAGATTTAATCTTGTAAAGAAAGATTAAATCTTAGCCTTTCACTAAGTCAAAATGGATATACATTATCCTTTTGTAGAGATTAAACCATCTTTCGGTGTTAGAAATTGCACATCAAAATTTATCGAACGGGTAAAACAGTGTACCCGGGTAACCAAGCATTGCTCAAAAATTAATTTTAAACATGAAATCTTTATTCCTAACAATTTTAAATCTTGATCATATAGTTTCTCAATTTTGGGCATCTCTGGGCCCCAATTCTAGGGTTTCGACTGTCCCAGCCGGTCCATGGGGCTCACTAGGTTACTATTCATTTTTTTTTTTTTACAAATCTGTTGGATCGTCTTCATCATTTCTATGTATGTTGGATTTTTGAAATTATGACTAGAAAAACTCAAATTAATTTTTATGTTATTTTTAGGGTGTTACAATTACAGCCATAAAGCTGCAGCGTCACCCCCCAAAATGCCACCATATTTAATTCTTTTGCAACCCTAAAATCCCATTCTTTACCACTCATTTTTTTGGCAAGCCTTTGGTGTCAAAAAAAGTGATCATAAACTCTCTCAACTTCAAACCTTTCTTTCTACTCTACTAACATTTAGAGTTCCTTTGCTTCTCTTTGCTTCATTTTTAGATTTAATGTTGGATGGATGAACAAGTTTTTCTTGTTTTCTTTTCTTTATTTTTTGGTTTGGATATTCCTTTCTTGCTCTATGTTTTTGGTTTTGATCTTCTTTTTTTCTTATGTTTTTTATTGTAAATAAAGTGTTGGAACTATGGCTTGATGATGAGAGCCCTTGATGGTTGTTTTGATATCACCATGTTTATGGCCTCTAAAGCCAAATGCTTAGTTCCTTAGTTTCTTTTCGTTTCGATTTTGACATCCTTTTTCCTTTTAGATTTTCGGTCTAGTTGTTGGTAAAAGTTTAGAACCATGGCTTGATGATGATGGATCTTGAATGGTGGTTGTAAAACCACCTTGTATTGGACCTCTAAAGCTTATGGTTCAGTTTTGGTTTGAAGGAAATATGAAGACTAAATGCTTGTTAGGGTAACGCCCCGATTTTCTGTTAGAGTGAAAATGACCAAAAGGCCCCTGAGGTCATTTTCGACTCTGAACTCGAGGATAGCCAACCCGGTAGTCCTCGAGGGACTAACTCAATGTTTGAAGGGGATTAGTTGACTTGTGTAGCTTTCCGGAATCGAAATCTCATTTTCTGAGATTTCAGGTCAAAATGACCAAAATACCCCTATTGTGTTTGACACAGGTACGAGCGCCAGATGGACCCGAAACTTCTCCAAATGGTTTTAAAAGGTGTTTTTATGTATTCTGTGACCTTAGTTTTAATCCCGGTGGTCTCGGGCAATTTTTATGCAAAATTACAATTTTGCCCCTAATTTAGTGTTTTTGAGCTTAATCGTGTGATTAAGCGAGATTAAGCGAACCTAAGCAATATTAAGCTCTAATAGAAGATTAATTAATTTTCACAATTAATCTAGAGTTAAAATAATTTATTAGAGTTGATTAGAACCTAAGATTGCTTAATTTAAACTAAAATCTTATTTTAAATTCAAGATTTCTAGTCATGTAATCTTGAATAGTGTTTTCTCTCTCCAATTCCTTAAATCATGAAATTGTGTTTACATAGTTTACTCATAAAATGAATTTTAAACTCTGAAAATGTGTATGAACATTCCCTAATCACATTCTTAGTTACCTAAATTTATGGTTAGCAATTCCTAACCTTGTACCTAAACTAATACACACCTAAGCACATCAATTAGCACACAATTAGATGAACAATTCTCTGTCCCTTTGGCTGTCACATGCTGGCTAAAAATGCACCCTTCCTCATGTTTCCCACATGTTAAAATTCTTGCACTCAAAGACCATGCTTAACACCTTTCCTTGCACCATACTTTAAGTCATATCCACCATGCTTCATCCATGCTTTGAATGACCACCCAAAAGAGATATTTCTTCTCTCCAAAGCCTTGAAAAACCATGGCCCCTCCTCCTCCATACATTCACATTTTGTTTCTTTATAAATACCATACTTAGAAGAACTTGGTTCTATTTTTACACATTGCTAAGTTTTGTCTTGAAAGCTTGTCTAGTTTCCTTTCTTTTCTCTCAAAGAACTCTTGAGTTCTTTACATCTCATCTTCTTCATCTTCATCATCTTCTTCAAAGAACCATTCCTCACAACCATAAATCACCACACCACCACCATAGATCATCATCTAAACACCAAAGCCTCCATTTTCAAACACAAAGCTCACATAGAACACTTTTCTTTCCTTTTTCCTTCACTTGGCCGAAACCATCATCATCACTTGGAGAGGAGTTTCTTCTCATTTTCCTTTTCAAGAGCATGCTCTTTTTCTTTCCAAAGAGATTTCCACTAGGTAGGGGTTCTTGTTTCCAAAAGCTTTTCTTTTGTTTTTGATGCTTAAGATGAAAAAGTGTTGGTTTTTCTCTTGGATCAAGCTCTTTTCCTCTCGGTTTTATTTTTATTTTGAAACTTGGTTTTCAAAAGAAAAACTTGAGCTTGATGATGAGGTTTCAAAATAATGATATTGAGATTTGCATTTTTGAAACCTCTAAAGCTTGAAGCTTGGATTTGATTCTACATCATTTTTTGTTTTCCTTGAACCATGGTTTCGGTTTTCCTTTCTTTTTCCCCATGCTTTCGATTTTCATTCCCTTTACTTTTCCTTTCAAAAAGTTGCTAAAAATATAAAGTAGTCTCCTTTACTTGGTTTCAAGAAATGTTGTTGTTTATTTTAAGTTCCTTGTTCATTTTCCTTAAGCTTGATGATGATGATGTTCAAGAACCATGGAGTTTCTTTCAAAACTTGGTTCAAGAACTCTAAAGCTCACTTTGTTAATGAGATAAATGTTAGGTTAAGACTTTTTGTTTTCTTTAAAAGTGTCATATGAGCTCTAAGTTAAGATAAAAAAGAACTTGCATCCATATTTACTTTTATGTCATCACTAAGTGCTCAAGATTAAATAATGAACTTGCATTTCCATATTTATGTTTATGCTCTCACTAAATCTCTAAGATAATAATGGATTTGCATAGCATATTTATTTTATGCTCTCACCTCTTAATAAAGACTAATACCTAGTGCATTGCATATTTATTTTTGTGTCAATCACCTAAGAGATTTAGAGCTCATGGACTTACCCATTATTATCTCAAACAAAGTTTGAAAATATAAATCTTTTGCTCCTTTGATTTTGGCCTTGTGATGATGTTGAGTTTTAGAATGAGATTCATCTACTTACGAGTGCTAAAACTTATGTTTCATGATTTTCCTAAGCATTAGATGATTTTAAGAAATGTTTTAAGCAAGGTTTTATGATTTTAAAACCTCTTGAGATTTATTTGAAATGGCTACTGCCCTCATGAGTTTTATAATGGTTTTTATGAAATAAATTATTTCTAAGTGAGTTTTGAAAGTTTTAAAAAGGTTCCAAGAGAAACTAGCAACCTATGTGTTTTTAAAATGAAGTTTTATGCATTATGTGATGGAGATGATTTCGGTTCTGCCTTGCTTGAGTTCTCACTGTGTGATGCTGTTTTGATGATGATAATATGAGTATGTTCATGTATAATTAAGGATAAAATTCATTTGAGAAAGTTAAGACAAGTTAGTAACTAGAAAAGAATTAATTTGAGACTTTTAGATCCCTTCGAAATGTAATTTTCTGGATTCTGTCCAACAAGGTTTAAAATTATAAATCATGGTTCATAATTAGTTTAAATGTGTAGGAACTACTCATAATTGGTTTAGGTATTGATCTTGATGCCTTAGGAGAAAACCGAACGTAGAAAGGGTCAAAGTTATGACTCCTAGGTACCCGTAGAGCGTAAATCATGGATTATGCACTCTTGAGGTTTAGAATTGTTTATGATCATAGAATTGAGTGAGGAATACTTAGATATGAGCCTATAGGTACCCGAGAGCTTAAGTTGTGATGTTAGACAACATAGATTTCAAAGTTAAAAGACCTTAAGGGTCAAAGCATAAAATATTAAGAGATTTTAATGCTATGGATTTATTTATGCAAGCATGATATGATGACTTATGAGCTATGATGAATGTCAGATTGAGTTGCTATGACTATCATGTTTGTGCAAGTTGAATGAGAAATGCTTATGTGTTATGAGTTTCGTGGCATAAAGTAGGTTTAAAGGAAATTTGGTATACAGTTGTTATGCTGCGGAATTTCCATCAAATCAAAAGGACTTGAGAATGTTTTTGAGAATCATATGAGAAAGAAAACCCTGGGTGACACCAGTTCGGCCAAGCACCCCTAGGAGATTTTTATGTGACAAAGTACTGAGATACGTTTCCTGGGTGACATCGGTTTGGCCGAGCACCCCCAGGAAAAACAAAACCGTGAGGGTATCGACATTGAGCTTGCCAAAGTGGACAATATCACTGTATACTAGTTACCAGTAGAGTGTTTCAAAGAAGGGAAGATCCTATGGTAGGTGATCCTTAGAAATAATAAGTTACCCCTTCTTTTGCCCATATTAAATCTAGTGACGACTAGTTAAGATTGAGCTCAATCCTAGGCGATAGGTGAGAGGGAGTTTTTGGTGACCAAGAATAATATTGCTGGGCTGGTATGTTAGTTGGATTTTGGTGAACATGATATGAAGGTGGTCTTGAGAAAAAGAACTTAAGAATTTAAGCATGAAAATGAGTATGATGTTTTAATGTCACTTTATGCCACTAATATGTTGAGGTTTTCTGATGATTGTGTTATATCGATTACTTGTATAATGTGTTAGCATGCATCCATTTAATATCTATTGCATTCATGTCATTAAGACTCATATTAAAAGACACCCACTTCGGATAAATTAATTTGGAAAGTTTAAAACCAACCGTTATGCACGAACGCCTCTTTCATAAATAAAACCAAAGTAGCTGGGGATGATGACGATGACACGTGTTTGAGCCATAAATACCTATTGAGAACCTTGAATAAGTTTCTCATCCTTCTTTCTCTTTTCTTCCGTGTCGTTTCCAGACGAAGATGATGGTGCGTTCGTGACCTCTACTAAGGCATGGGCGTAGGGCATGCGCTACGAGTTGGATCTGTGGGATGCAACTGAAGTGTGGAGATGCCGCTCTAGATTTATATACATATAGATATGTATTTCTTTTGAAGTGATAATAGAACTATGATAGTCGTAAATTATGTATCTATGATAATATGATTATGTTGTGATGTAATGAACAACGTTTGTGTTTTGTGACCATGAATGTTATGATATCTCTTTTCTGTATGTTAGTTCTCGTTATGTCATATGCGGCTCTCACTTTGTTTTATTTTTCAAAAAAAAATTTACCCATAAATTCCGTTAAGTATTTTAATAAATGAATGAGACTAAGAAGTAATAACCTAATGATTAACCTAATGTGTTCTAGAGTATTGGGTTAAAAATTAGGGTGTTACAATTAGTTTCTTGGTTGGTTTTCTTTTGAGCTTGATGATGAGTCTAAAGAGTGAGGTTCTTAGAACCATAATCATTTGAGACTCTAAAGTTCATTATATTTTGTTTAAGATTGATTGAGGCTGAGAGTTGTATTCTTTAAAGTCTTAAATGAGCTCTAGCAAGATGTAAAAGTAAACTTGTATTCATGTTTATATTTCAAGCCTTTATATCTTTAAGTTTCAATGCCTTGCATATCATGTTTATTTTCAACTCATCACCATAAATCTTGAAAATTAAATAAATGGACTTGCATTTTCATGTTTAAATTCAAGTCTTGCATTTCATGTTTATTTTTCAAGTTATCACCTAATCTTAAAGACTTAAAAATGAACTTGCATCTTATGTTTATTTTCAAGTCTCGCACTTTATGTTTATATTTCCAAGCCATTACTCTCTAATAATAAAGATTAAAAATGATGTTGCATAGCATGTTAATGATTTTTCCATCGCTTAAATTTCTAGAGCTCAAAGACTTGCTCTTGTATTTTAAATGGAAATTTTGCTCATGGCTATTTTCCTTGCTAGTAAATTCAGCCATCACCTTATGATGAGCTTAAAAGTGAATTTTTGTTTTGTTCTAAGGTTCAGACTTGTGTCTTGTAATTTTTCCAAGAATTAGAAGCTCTAAGGATGCTAAAAATAAAATATGATTGTTATGGACAAAATTTTATTAATGAAACTTTTATCTTTGCTACCGTCCTAAGGGATGTTCTTTATATCTTCAAAGGAATAAATTGGTTTTAAGTGTTTGCATGGACTTAAAATGAATTTAGAGAAAAACTAGTTATTAGAAACCATTGATAATGCAATTTTCAATGCCTTTAGAAATTAAAACTTTAGTTACTGCTTTGGCATATATTTTTTTTAAATTATGTAACATGCTGTTTGGAATAATTTGAATGTGTGAAAGTTAGTATCAATTGTTGTAAAAGATTAATTTTGGCACTTGAGACAAGACTAGTAACTAGAAAGGATTAAAAGTGTGATTTTAAGGCTTCTGAGATATAAAAATTTTAAGCTACTGCCTTGACATGAATAATTCTGTAAAACTCTGTTTAGTGATGATTATAAGTGTAAAAATTACTATTAGTAATGGTAAAAATTATTTTTAGCCTTTTAGGAAAAGTAGGTAACTAGAAAGGGTAAAAAATGTAACTTCTAGAACCTCGAAACCGTTTATTTTAAAATACTGTCCAAACTATCCAGCATTGTTTGAAAATGTTTATGGGGTTAAAAGTTAGTGGAAATCATTATGGTGGGTCCCTTAGATGCCTAAAAGAACAATTATGGAAATTGGGTTAAGCCGGGTTGTAGTTTTAACCCGTAAGGGACTATAGCGTAATTTCTGACAACTTGGGAATAATTGCATGATAAGTGTCTTATGGTGATCTTTAATACATTGCCTATGTGTATATATATATGTATATATATATATATATATATATATATATATATATATATATATATATATATATATATACATGTATGTATGTATGTATGTATGTATGTATTGATGAGCATTTCATATGCCTTAGTTGAGTTTGATCTTTGATTTCGACATACTGGGTAGGAGCATGTTTACTTTTCAATGAAATATTGATGATGGCAATGCTTATGTGAATCATTGTATGATGAATTGCAATTATGATTGAGATATTTGAGATGCATATTGATGAATTTTATAGCATGCAGCAAATTTTGGAAATTCTGTTTTCAACCGTTATGCTGTCGGATTTTTGCCAAATTTGTGAACTTAGAAAAATTGTGAAATCGTGAGCCTGAAATATTAAGTCATGACAATGCGCAAAATTGTATGCTCGTGTGCATCTCTAACTTATATGTTAAGATTAAATGTGACATAAAACACATGGAAATAATCTTCTAGACTCTACGAATTAATGGTTATGAGAGGTGATCCAAAGAAGTTGATACCTATGATAAGAAAGTTAAGTTAAAGAAAGGAAGTGATGTGTTTCCCCCTCTATTGCCCTATATTAAATCTAACAACGACTAGTTAGATTGAGCTCATCCTAGGCGATCGGTGAGGTGGAGTTTTGGTGGTTATGTTAAAATCACCAGGGAAGGTGAGATAGTTGGATTATGGTGTTCATGAGAGAGGGTGAACATTGTAACACCCCGATTTTTCTGTTCGAGCGAAAATGACTAAAATGCCCCTGTGGCCATTTTCCACCCGGAATTCGAGGATAGCTGGCCTGGTAGTCCTTGAAAGATCAACTCAATGTTAGAAGGGAATTATATGTGAGTGAATGTTAATAGAGCAGAAAAATCTCATTTTCTGAGGTTTCAGGTCAAAATGACCAAAATACCCCTATAGCATTTTTGCACCGGTATAAGTGCTATTTAAGCCCAGAAACTTTCTAAAAGATTTAAAATGATGTTTTTATGTGTTTGGGGATATCTGTTTAAGTCCCAGAGGTCCCGGGCAATTTTTGTGCAAAATTATGATTTTGCCCCTAGAATAGTGTTTTTGAGCTTAATGATGTAATTAAGGAAACCTAAGCTATATTAGGCTCTAATAAAAGATTAATTAATTTCGATAATTTATCTAGAGTCAAAATAAGTTATTAAATTTAATTAGAACCTAACATTGGTTAAGTGTCACGACCTGCCTAGGGAACGTGACCAGCACGTGAGGGATTGAGTCCCCACGAAAGCCTCTGGTAACGTAACTGACTAATATGCATAAATAAATGAAATATATTTATAAAATTTCCAGTTTAACTAAATTCCATAAATTTGATAATATCTCCAAACATAAATCCTGAATAAAAAAAACTACATAAAATCTATAATCTGGGCCGAAACCAAACATAATTAATAACATAGCTAATATCTATAAAGTAAATAAAATCATGTTATGCATATTTGGGATCCTGCTTACATAATTACTGGAGCACTACTAAACTAACATTACCTATAATAAGCTCCATTCCAAAGCGAAGCTCACCGAAAGAAGTTGCAGCACTATTGCGGAGGATCTTGTGGTGCAACTGAACCTGTACCTGTATCTATAGGGGAGGAAAAGAGAGGGATTAGTTCATCAAAACTTAGTGAGTGAGCCTCCATTCACAACCCACATGGGACAACAACAAAAATACATAATATATACATGCTATTGTGTAAAGCATTTTATATATATAATTACGTATCATAATGATGAAAACAATAATTTGACTAAATCCATGGCAACAACTAGTAGAGAAATAGGAGATATTCTACATATAAACAATCTGAGATTGATAGCTAAATCTGAGCCAATGGCTAATCTGATGGGCACCTAACTAGGTTCCATAATGGACACCTTACTAGGTTCCTTACTGAGGGTAAGCTAGTCCTCTGGCGGACCACTTGGTACCAAGGTTAACGATCAATCCTGCAGCCGTTAACTCGCTATTATGTTTCTCACTAATTATTGGCTAAAAATAATAGTAACAAAATTCACTGTTCATACAATACTGAGGTTCATGAAATTTTCTGACTGATAAAACAAATCTAAATCATACATACAGCGAGTATGGTTCCATGAGCTTTCTAAAATAATAATATTTCATGATAAATACAAAATAATAATCTTCTAAAATTTCTATAATTCATAAAAGCATAATTTCTGGGCATAAATCATTCTATAGTTCCATAAATAATTTATATAATTCATAAAAGCATAATTTCTGGGCATAAATCATTCTACAGTTCCATAAATAATTTATATAACTCATAAAAGCATAATTTTTTGGCATAAATCATTCTACAGTTTCATAAATAATTTATATAAATCATAAAAGCATAATTTCTGGGCATAAATCATTCTAAAATTTCATAAATAATTTATATAATATTGGAAAAATACTGATAATGACCAAAAGTATGGCCATGAGCTTAAACCCACTCACAGTTGGTAGCCTAGAGTGTGCTTTCACTGACAACTTGACCTTGGGGAGCAGGAATGGCACCAGTAACTGCCAAACAATACAATGAAGACATAAATGATTGAATTTATTTGCCCAAACTGAGTTTAGGATGATAGGGAGGAAAAATGGTGAGAGAAAACTATGCATAACAGTGCTCAAACTCACAGATTAGATAAAAGAGAGAAGGAATTGACTAAATTCCATGAAGATCACTTATCGAAAGAGATTGATTGAAGAAAATTGAGAGAAACTAGTTTTTCTCTTTAGGGAAAATTCCTTGGTAACTAGGGTTCTTAGAAAAATATTTGGGAGTAGTATAATGTGTCAAATATATACTAAGAGCACAAAACACAAACCCTGAAGCAGTGTAACCCGCGTGTCACATACGCAAACAGCGTCCCTGAGCTTTCCTTATTTTTGTCTCAAACCCCCTTTTTTTTCTTTTTCTTTATATATATATAAATATATATTTTTTTATTTTTCTTTTCTGGGACAGAACATAGCCATGTCTCCAACTTACATATGTATATATACATTGCTAATGAGCAACATGCATTGCTAATCTTGTATATAATATAGTATAATAATAATAGTAATACTCGAAATTTGTAGCGTATGTGCATTTCCATGCATATGTTACCTTTATAATATTAATAATAATTATTATTATAATAAGAATGCTGGCAGGGCAGGTTCCATGTGTTTCATATATATATATAAACTAATATAACCTATATCATTACCTTTGAAGTAATAATAATAATAATACCAATAGTAATAATAAATTATATTCCACCGAAATTTATATTTGGGATATTACATTAAGGAAACTCAAAACCCTTTTCTAGTCTTAATTCTTTAAGAAAGCTATCTATGAATAGTATTTTCTCTTACCTATTCCCCTAAATCAAGGAAATATGTTGACTTTGGATTCTAAGTTAATGAGGCTTGACTTTATTAATCTAGCAAGACCACCTCCTAATCTAGTTTTAGATGGCCCTAATTACCTACTTAATTATTTAAACACTTAGTCACAAATCCTTAATCTTTGGCCTAATCAAATCTACCCCTAAGCATACTCCTAGCACACATGAAATTAAGAAAATTCCTTCCCTAATCCTTGAAGAAAGCCGCTAGCCATACCTCCCCCTCCATTCAAAAGAAACAAAAGAACACTTACAGACCATACTTGAAGCCATACTCCACCTTACCTTGAACCATACTTCCAACGATGCCTCACCATGCTTCAAAGAACAAAACTCTCACCTCATGTTTCATGAGGAAGCTCACGGTTTCCTTCCCCCTCAATGCACCTCCATTTGTTTCATTTCCTTATAAATACACATGCAAATGAACTTGTAAGAACCTTTAGATCATTTGCTAAATGTAAGTTCCAAAGTATTCTGGCAATTCTCTCTTTTTCTCTCAACTTCAAAGAAGCTCTCTTCATCTTCATCTTCTTCATCCTCCTCTTAGAGCCGCCATATCACAACCTCAAACCACCACACAACCATCATAAACCACCACCCAAACACCAAAGCTTCCTTCCTCAAACACAAAGCCCACACAAAACACATTCCTTTCCTTTTCTCTTAGCTTAGTCGAACCTCCATCTTCACCATGGAAGAAGTTTTTCTTCTCATCCTCACTTCAAAGAACCAAGCTTTGATCTTCATACTTGGTAGGGGTTTTGTTTCAAAAGCTTTTCTTTTATTTGGTATGAAAAAGTTCTAGTATTCTCTTGGTCAAAACTCTTTTCTGTCTTTTTATTTTTGGTCATGGAGCTTGTTTTCAGAAGTAAAATATTTAGCTTGATGATGAGGTTCCAAAATAATGGTCTTGAGATTTTCATTTTAGAAACCTCTAAAGCTTGAAACTTGTTATTGATCTTGAAGCATTTTAGCTTTCCTTTTCTTTTTCTTTCCTTAAGGTTTCGATTTTCCTTTCCTATTTCTTTATGTTTTCGATTCTCTTTTCCTTTCTTTTTACAAGTTGATAAAAATGCTAGTTAGCTCACATAAAGTTTGATTTAAGAAAATATATCACTTGATTTTCAAAAAGCCCAAAGCTTACCCTTGTCAATCTTAAAGTTAGCCGGCATGTTCTAGAAGTTTACTCTAGATAGGAGCTCTTGGGAATAAAATAAAGAATATGGTGTAGTTTACTCTAGATATATTTTGTTTCAACAAGTGTAGTTATTTATTTGATCTCTTATTTCATTTTCCTTGAGCTTGATGATGATCGTCAAACCATGAGGTTTCTTTGAAACCTTGGTACAAAGAACTCTAAAGCTCACTTTGTCTTGCTAGATAAGTATTGGGTTGAGATTATTTTTGTTCTTCTAAAAGTTTTGTCTGAGCTTTAGTGAAATTAAAATGAACTTGCGCTCCTATTTATTTTTAGGTCAACACTAAACTCCTGAGAATAAAGAATAAGCTTGCATTCTCATTTATATTTCAAGTCATCACTTAAACTTCAAAGATAATAATAAGTTGCATCGCATATTTATTTTATGCTTACACCTTATAATGAAGGGTAAAACAAAGTGCATAGCATGATTAAGTTTATGTCATCACCTAAGGAACCTAGAGCTCAAAGACTTGCCCACTATTATCTCAAGTAAAGTTTGGAAAATGGAAGTTTTTTATGGATAATGATTTCGGCCATATGATGGAGATGAACCTAGTATAGGTTTCATCTAGTCATAAGTGCCAATAGCCTATGTTTTAGGATTTTCTCAAGCGTAGATGAACCTATAAAATGTTATAAATATGTTTTTAAGTTTTAAATCTCAACTATGAGAAAAATTATATAGCTACTGCCCTTACTTATATTGTTATGATTTTTATGAAATAAATTAGTTTCTAATAGAGTTTGATGTCCCAAATTAATTCCAAGAGAAAACTAATAACTTGTGTGCACTTGAAATGTGATTTTATGTAATTTTCTTAAGTATGTGTTTCGGCCACTGCCCCAGAATTATGGCTACTGTTTGATGCTGTTTTTATAAGTTAGAATGTGCAAAAATTATGTTTGAGTGAAGGAAAAATTATTTTGCGAGTGTTAGGAAAACAAATAACTACAAAGGATTAGAAATGAGATTTTTAGAACTCTTAGAAGCTATAAATGTAGATTCTATTTCAGTATGTTTAAACATAGTAAAAATGGTTTATAATTAGTATATATGTGTAGGAATCCCTCATAATTGGTTTAGTAATTGATTATAACACCTTAGGTGAAGATGGAACTTAGAAAAAGTCAAAGTTGTGACTCCTAAACACCCGTAATTGTGAAACATAGATTCTGCCTTATGCTGATTAGAATTGATCATAATCATAATGATTAGTAAGAATTATTGGTAATGATTCCCTAGGTGCATAAAAGGTTAAGAACGGATATTAGATTAGTCAGAATTTAAGTTTTAAACCCGAAAGGATTTGAGACATAAGATGCCATAGATTAATGAAGTAGAAATGTTATTGATTTAAGTTATAGTATGTTGATGCATGTGCTCTGATGAATATGTTGATATGACTTTTGTGGTTTACTTTGCTATATGAAATTATATGAGAAAGTACATGCTTTATAAGTTTATGTGGCATAAAGAAAATTTGAGGAAATTCGATATACAGCCGTTATGCTGTCGAATTTCCATCAAATTTGAGGACCTAGAAAGTTTTTAAAATATATGAGATACGTCCTACGTGACACCGGTTTAGCCGAGCATCCCATGAAACAAAAATGAGATTTTAAATGTGACATAGCACTGAGATGCATTTCTCCTACTCTGGTGGGGAGGAGGCAAATCCGTGAGGGTATTGACATTGAACTTGTCAAAGCGGACAATTCGCTATGCACTAGATGCTACTAAAGCATTTCAAAGAAGGAAAAGTTCCCTGAATTAAAGGTTATGATAGGTGATCTTTATGCCCCCTAGCCCGTACTCTCGAAGTCGGGATTATTATGTTTACGCTTATCATAGGATAAGTAAGAGCTAGTGACAACTAGTTAAAGTGTGAGCTCATAACCTAGAGATGTTTTAGGTTTGCCCCATGATGCTAAGTATGATGTTTTAATGTCACAAAGGCGAGAAAAGATAAAAGTTTCACATGAAAGATTATATACCACTTTATGCCACTTATATGTATATATTTCTTGATGTTGTGCTCTATGGATTTACTTGCATAATGTATTATCATGCATTCATGCTTTGCTATATTGCATACATGACATTAGGATTCATTCTAAAATGAACAAACCTTGGATAATTATGTTTAGAAACCTAATGATGAACTATATGTATTCTCACCTTTTCACAACAAACCCAAGGTTCCTGAGGATGCTGATGATGTCACTTAGATAGGAGGTTCCCTATTGAGATTCTTTAGTAAGATTCTCACTCCCTTTGTTTCTCTCTTTCTTTCCCATCACATCTTCAGATTTCAATAATGACCTTCATGCTGTTCATCGACACTCCCACATGGGAGGTTCACTATGACCCTGAGCATCGGTCACACCATTTTGAAGGGCATTGTGCTGTTAGAGTTTTCATGTTTGTAGGACGTCCCTTTGCACACCCTGTACCCAGCTACTGGTTTTCCTCGACATCCCCTATAGCGATGACATGGTTTTTGAGTGTGCTCGGACGCGCAACAAGAGGATCCCCCATACGCATATGACTGCATCGGTAGTATGTGACTTCCTCGACTATGTGCCCCGTTCACAGTCTTTGGAGACTGAACCCTTGGAGGACCCACTGACCCACTTGTACAGTGAGAGCTCTGCCCTCACTCCCCCGTTCATGAGAGAGGGGAACGAGGAGATCGTGACTCAGCCGAGGTTGGCCTGGAGGCTAGCCATACGCCCTGATCGCAAAGCATATGTCCAGCCGCAATGCATGCCCACTCCTGCCGAGTTATGTCAGTGGATTGGTTATATCCCACCTTGTCCGGGACCACTACAGTAGAGGCTCCTGGGGATTGTTAGTTCACACACCATGCATAGATTAGGATAGCCTTATTTTGTTCTAGAGGTTATCCATTTTAGGTGCACTAGGGTAGGGGTGTCTTTCCTTTGTATTTCCATTTTAGTTGTATTTGCATTTATGTTATACTGAACTCATCCCGCCTTTCATAGGTGGGCAGTTTATTATATTAATATAATATTATCATTGGTGTGCACATGTTCATCTGAAGTTGTGAAGTTATTTGATGATCTTATCTTGCGTTTACTTTTGTATGTGTTATGCTTGATGATAACACTCATTTAAGTTATGCGCGGCTCTCACTTTGTCCTTATGTTTCAAAAAAAAATCTACCCGTATTTTCCGCTAAGTATTTCAAAAGAAGAATGAAACTAAAGAGTAATAAACTAATGGATAACCTAAATACGTTCTAGGAGTATTGGGTTAAAAATTAGGATATTACATTTTGGTATCAGAGCAGTTCAATTCTCATGGAGCCTAAGGATTAGACTAACCATGGTTTATGAGCATGATGTGATAGTTATGTCATGTATAGTGCTTGATAGAGAGAAGCTATAGTTTAAGTATGCATGACCTCTGTTTGTTTGTGTGTGCCATGGTAACTAGCTCATTTCGCATGGAATATTGAGCCTGATCAACTCAGTGTTTATTGTCTTGTGTGTTTAGGAACCAATGGCATCCAGACGACGGCCTAGGGCCCTGACCGAGGGAAATGAAGACAACACAACTGCTACAGCTGTTCGAGATATGGCATGAGCTATGGAACGCATGTTTGAGCGGATGAATCAACAAGGAAACACTGCACATGGTCCCCTTACTGCCAAGGTGTTGGAGCAGACTCGATTTGGTGAATTCCACAAGGCGAACCCGTCAACCTTCAGAAGAGCCATGGATCCTGACAAGGCTAATGAATGGATAAAGGATATGGAGAAGATTTACTCTGTGATCGCCTGTTCGGAGCAGTAGAAGGTCACCTTCGCCGCCTACATAATGAAGTCCAATTCTGAGTTCTGGTGGACCGGTACTCAGAGACTACTGGAAGCTTCTGGTACCCCTATCGAGTGGGAGCTATTCAAGACCTACTTCTACGAGAAGTACTTCCCCAAGTCTGTGAGGAATGAAAAGGACATTGAGTTCATACAACTGACTTAGGGAGGGTCTACTGTCACCCTTTACACAGCAAAGTTCAAAGAATTGATCAAGTTTTCACTGGTTTTAAAAGGGAATCCCGATGAAGTATGGAAGTGCATGAAATACGAAGCCGGGTTGAAGGCGGAGCTGAACTTCGCGATGGCACACATGGAGATCAGGGACTTCCGTACCCTGGTCAACAAGTGCCAGATCTTGGAAGAAGGGCAAAGGAAGCTCAATGCCATGAGGGCGGAGCATGCCAAGGGGCTAGGACTACAACCCCTAAGGTTTAAGCTGTAGTACCAGAACCAGTCTTGAAATTACTACAACCCATATCACAACAACCAATTCAAGCCATAACAACAACAACAGAGGCCACCATTCAACCAGCAATCTAGGCCGCAAGCACGACCCCGGTTCAAACACAACAGCCAAAGAAACCCCAACAACCAACAAGGAGGAATGGGTGGTCCTCGGAACAACAACCAAGGAGGGTTCAGCGGGGCCAGTAACAAGGCACATCAAGGAGCCCTCGCTGCTTTGTTCGGACCCGCACTGAGCGAAGTGTGCTCCCAGTGCAGGAATAATCATGGGAATTGCCTCTGCCTGGCTGGGCCGGGAGTCTGCTTCAAGTGTGGCAAGCACGGCCACTACGCCAAGGACTGTACAAATGGAAGGCCATCAAACTAGAACCCCAGGCCACAACACCAAGGAAGGGTCTTCGCCTTTAGTGCGGAAGATGTGGAGAAGTCCAATGACCCCATCGAAGGTAAGTGCAAATTAAATGGTAGAACTTTAACTGTACTTTATGACTCTAGTGCAACCCATTCATTCATTTCACATGCTAGTGTCGAGTCTTTAAATCTCGAAGTTTCTAAACTTCCTTTTGATCTTGTTATTGCTACCCCCACTAATCGTCTTGTAAATACCTATAACTGTTGTTTAAATTGTCACCTTACTATTGAAAATAGATCCTTTATCATAGATTTAATTTGTTTGCCCATGAAAGATATAGGTATAATCCTTGGCACGGATTGGCTCCACGCCAACCGTGTTGTTAGATTGTCATACCAAAACTATTGTTTTTCCCTCTCCCCTAGCAAAACTAGTCAAACCTTGAAACTTTACCTGAATTCTATAGAGGTCTACTATAGTGGGGAGAAGACTAAGGGATATGTTCTCTTAGCCACTAGTGAGGTAGACTTTGAGCAAAACCTAGATAATATACTTGTAGTAAGAGACTATCCCGAGGTATTTCCGGATGAGATACCCGAGTTCCCTTCGGAGAGAGAGTTGGAGTTTTCCATTGAGTTGGTTTCGGGAGCGGGACCTATCTCCATAGCCCTTTATCGGATGTCACCTTTGGAGTTGGTCGAGTTGAAAACCCAATTGGAGGAGCTTTTAGAGAAGAGTTTTATAAGACCTAGTTCTTCACCTTGGGAGTCCCGATTTTATTTGTTAAGAAGAAAGATGGGAGCATGAGGTTGTGTATAGATTATAGGCAATTGAATCGAGTGATGGTGAAAAACAAGTACCCTTTACCTAGGATTGATGATTTGATGGACCAGTTGAAAGGAGCGGTGGTGTTCTCCAAGATTGACTTAAGGTCGAGATACCACCATATTAGGGTAAAGGATCAGGACATTCCTAAAACCACTTTTAGGACTCAGTATAGGCTCTTTGAGTTCAATGTTATGTCGTTTGGATTGACGAATGCTCCTGCGGTGTTTATGGATTATATGAATAGGATCTTTAGACCCTATTTAGATCAGTTTGTGGTTGTTTTCATAAATGATATACTCATCTATTTGAAGACCCACGAACATGAATGTCATCTAAGGTTAGTTTTAGAGATTTTGAAGCAAAAGAAATTGTATGCCAAGTTGTCTAAGTGTGAATTCTGGCTAGAAGAGGTGAAGTTTTTAGGGAACGTAGTGTTAAAAGGAGGCATAGTCATTGACCCTAGTAAGATTAAGGCCGTAATGAATTGCGAAAGACTAACCACCATAACGGAAATATGAAGTTTGTTGGGTTTAGTAGGCTACTACCGTAGGTTTATAAAAGGATTTTCCCAAATTGCCCTACCCCTAACCAAACTCACTAGGAAAAACGCCCCTTTTGTGTAGAACCCTAAGTGTGAGAGAAGTTTCCAAGAGCTGAAGGAAAAGCTAACCTCGACCCCGGTTTTGGTCTTACCTGACCCCAACGTACCTTTTGAGGTATATTGCGATGCTTCGAGCAAAGGTTTAGGTTGTGTATTGATGCAAAATAGGCAAGTGGCAGCCTATGCATCCAGATAACTCAAGCCTCAGGAGGTGAACTACCCTACCCATGACCTAGAGCTAGCAGCCATAGTGTTCTCTTTGAAAATATGGAGGCACCATTTATATGGTGTGAAGTTTGAAGTTTTCTCTGATCATAAGAGTCTTAAGCATCTCTTTGATCAAAAGGAGTTGAATATGAGGCAGAGAAGGTGGATTGAGTTTTTGAAAGACTATGATTTCGGCTTAAGTTACCACCCAGCAAGGCTAATGTAGTCGCTGATGCCTTGAGTTGAAAATCATTACATCTATCTCACATGATGGTTAAAGATGTTGAGCTAATAAAGAAGTTTAGGGATATGAATCTGGGGATGTCTTAATTGACGGAGGTGTGAAGGTGTGTCACCTTAGTGTGACAAGTGGTTTGAAGCAGAGGGTTGTTCTAGCATAGAGGGAGAATGAAGAGTTTAGAGAGACCTTGGAGGCAGTTAAGGGTAGCAAGTTGAAAGGTTTTGAGCAAGGCCCCGATGGTTTATGGAGATTTGAGGGGCGAATCTGTGTGCCACAGGATGGTGACCTTTGAGACAAGATCTTGGAGGAGGCTCACAAGAGCCACTTCACTATTCATCCTGGTACTACCAAGATGTATCAAGACTTGAAGAAGATGTTTTGGTGGCCCGGATTGAAGAAGGATGTGGTTACCTGGGTTAGTAAGTGCACCAAAAGGTGAAGATCGAGCACCAAAAACCTTTAGGTATGTTGCAGCCCCTGTTAATCCTCGAGTAGATGTGGGAGAGTATATAAATGGATTTTGTGACGTGATTGCCTAGGACCCAAGCTGGCCATGATGCTGTATGGGTGATCATGGATTGACTGACCTAGTCGGCCCACTTTCCGCCTATTAGAATGACATACTCTTTGGATAAATCCAAGAGATCGTGAGACTATATGGAGTGTAGTCGACGATAATCTCGGATAGGGATCCCCAATTTACATAGTGTTTTTGGGGAGCCTTTTAAAAGGCTCTCGGTTCAAAGTTGTGCTTAAGCACAGCGTACCACCCACAAACAGATGGCCAATCAGAAAGAACGATCCAAACTTTAGAAGACATGTTGAGGGCATGTGTGTTGGATAATAGAGGAAGTTGGGATAGGTACCTGCCACTAATCGAGTTCGCATATAACAACATTTATCATGCGAGCATCGGTATGGCACCGTATGAGGCGTAGTATGGGAGGAAGTGCCAATCACCTTTGCGTTGGCACGAGCTCGGTGAGCAAAGCATGCTGGGACCCAAAGTAGTGAGGGAGACGATTGAGCAAACCAAGAGAATCAAGGATAGAATCTTAACTGCTCAAAGTCCACAGAAAAGCTATACGGGCAAACGGCGAAAGCCCTTGGAATTCCAAGAAGGTGAATACGTATTCCTTAGGATCACCCCCACTACAGGCATAGGAAGAGCCATAAAAGTCAAAAAGTTGAGCTCTCGATTTCTTAGTCCCTTTGAAATTCTTCAAAAAGTCGGGTCAGTAGCTTACAAAATAACCTTACCTCTTAATCTGTCAAATCTCCACGCATCTTTCACGTCTCTTAGTTATGAAAATACGAGTCCAAACCTAGCCATGTCTTAGAACCATAGCAAGTACAGTTAAGGGAGGACCTAACTTTCAATCTACCGCCAACGAGGATCGTGGACCGTGGAGTGAAACAGCTGAGGAACAAGTTCGTTCCATTGGTTAAAGTGGCGTGGGGACGAGACAAGCAAGAAGAATTTATGTGGGAGCTAGAGTCAGAGATAAGGACAAATTACCCAGAACTTTTCTAAGGACAAATTATATGTGAGTGAATATTAATAGAGCAGAAAAATCTCATTTTCTGAGGTTTCGGGTTAAAATGACCAAAATATCCCTATAGCATTTTTATACGGGTATAAGCGCCAATTGAGCCTAGAAACTTTTTAAAAAATTTAAAATGATGTTTTTATGTGTTTAGGGATATCTATTTAAGTCCCGGTGGTCCCGGGCAATTTTTGTACAAAATTACGATTTTGCCCCTAGAATAGTATTTTTGAGCTTAATGATGTAATTAAGGAAACCTAGGCAATATTAGGCTCTAATCGAAGATTAATTAATTTTGATAATTAATCTATAGTCAAAATAATTTATTAAAGTTAATTAGAACCTAACATTGCTTAAGGAACCTCAAAACCCTTTTCTAGTCTTAATTCTTTAAGAAAGGTATCTATGAATAATATTTTCTCTTACTTATTTCCCCAAATCAAGGAAATATGTTGGTTTTGGATTCTAAGTTAATGAGATTTGAGTTCATTAATCTAGCAAGACCACCTCCTAATCTAGTCTTACATGGCCCTAATTATCTACTTAATTACTTAAACACTAAGTCACAAATCCTTAATCTTTGGCCTAATCAAATCTACCTCTAAGCATACTCCTAGCACACATGAAAATAAGAAAATTCCTTCCCTAATCCTTGAAGAAAGCTGCCAGCCATACCTCCCCCTCCATTCAAAAGAATTGTTTCTTTTCAATTTAAAAAGAACACTTAAAGACCATACTTGAAGCCATACTCCACCTTACCTTGAACCATACCTCTAACCATGCCTCACCATGCTTCAAAGAATAAATCTCTCACCTCATGTTTCATGAGGAAGCTCACGGTTTCCTTCCCCCTCAATGCACCTCCATTTGTTTCATTTCCTTATAAATAGACATGCAAATGAACTTGTAAGAACCTTTAGATCATTTGCTAAGTGTAAGTTCCAAAGTATTCTTACAATTCTCTCTTTTTCTCTTAACTTCAAAGAAGCTCTCTTCATCTTCATCTTCTTCATCCTCCTCTTAGCCACCATATCACAACCTCAAACCACCACACAACCACCATAAACCACCACCCAAACACCAAAGCTTCCTTCCTCAAACACAAAGCCCACACAAAACACATTCCTTTCCTTTCTCTTAGCTTGGCCGAACCTTCATCGTCACCTTGGAAGAAGTTTTTTTTTTTCTAATCCTCACTTTAAACAACCAAGCTTTCATCTTTTCACTTCGTAGGGGTTTTGTTTCAAAAGCTTTTCTTTTATTTGGTATGAAAAAGTTCTAGTATTCTGTTAGTCAAAACTCTTCTCTCTCTTTTTATTTTTGGTCATGGAGCTTGCTTTTAGAAGTAAAATATTTAGCATGATCATGAGGTTTCAAAATAATGGTCTTCAGATTTTCATTTGAGAAACCTTTAAAACTTGAAACTTGTTATTGATCTTGAAGCATTTTAGCTTTCCTTTTCTTTTTCTTTCCTTAAGGTTTTGGTTTTCCTTTCCTATTTCTTTATGTTTTTGGTTCAATTTTCCTTTCTTTTTACAAGTTGATAAATATGCTAGTTAGCTCACATAAAGTTTGATTTAAGAAAATATGTCACTTGATTTTCAAAAAGCCCAAAGCTTACCCTTATCAACCTTAAAGTTAGCTGGCACATTCTGTAACGCCCCGATTTTCTGTTAGAGTGAAAATGACCAAAATGCCCCTGAGGTCATTTTCAGCCCGGAATTCGAGGAAAGCCAGCAAGCGGCAAAGACTTTCGAAGGGCAAACTCAATGTTGGAAGGGGATTAGAAAACTTATGTACCTTCCCGGGATCGAAAATCTCGTTTTGAAGTTTTAGTCAAAATGACCAAAACGCCTGTGGTGTTTTACCCGCTTGCAAGTGCCGGATGAACCCGAAACTTCTCCAGATGGTTTTAAAAGGTGTTTTTATGTATTCTATGACCTCAGTTTTAATTTTTGAAGTCCCGGGCAAAATTAGTGCAAAATTACGATTTTGCCCCTAGTTTCGTACTTTTACGCTTAATCACACGATTAAGCAAACCTAAGCAATATTAGGCTCTAATCGAAGGTTAATTAATTTCCTTAATTAATCTAGAGTCAAAATAATTTATTAAAGTTGATTAGAACCAAAAAGTACTCAATTACAACCTAAAATCATATTTTAATTTTATGACACCTAGTCATAGAATCTTGAATAGTGTTTTCTCTTTCCAATTCCTTAAATCATGGAATTGTGTTACACATTGTTTATTCATAAATGAGTTTTAAATTCTTTAATGATGTATGAGCACTCCTAAACTTGTCATAAACTCCCTAAATCACATTCTTAGTTACCTAAACTTAAGCTTAATCATTCCTAACCTTGTACCTAAGCTAATACACATCTAAACCTACCATTAACACACAATTAAATGGTCAAATCATCCTCCCACTCTGCTGTCCAGCCTTGGCCGAAGCTGCCCTCCCTCCATATGCATCACATGTTCAATTTTTCAACACTCCAAGGCCATACCTCAAGTCACATACACTATACCTTGTCATAACTTTCAATCAAGCTTGAATTTCCACATGAATAAATAATTAAAACAACCCATTTTCCCCATTTATTTGTGGCTGGAAAAGTTCCAGCCATGTTAAGGTTCTAGAAGCCTAATTTCATAAAAATTTGATAGGAAATTAACTCACATCAAGCCATACTTTGTAGCATAGCTTCCATACTTCAAACCATGCTTGAATGACCTTGTGTAAGAGATATTTTTCTCTCCCTTTGCCCTTCAAAGCTACGGCCAGCACCCTCCCCATTCACTCCTCCATGGTTTTGTTTTTCTATAAATAGGATGCTTGTGATAGCTTTGTTACACCTTGAAGCATTTGCAAAGTTTAGAGTTTTAGAGTTGTCTTGCTAGTCTTTCCTTTTTCTCTCAAAGTTCCAAGAGTATTCTTCCTTTCTTTTCATCTTTATCCTCTTCATCTCTTTATCTCATCATCACCTCTCCACCATCAAACACCACCCCAAAACCTTGAACCATCATCAAACCTCTCAAACACCACACCTCAAACACAACTCCACTTGAAACACATTTTCTTTCTTTTCTCTCATCAAGGCCGAATCATCATCACCATCCTAGGAAGTGTTGCTCATCTCATTTCCATCTTCAAGATCAAGCTTTTATCTTCATCACTAGGTAGGGATTTGTTTTCAAACTTTATTTTGATCAAGAAAGTGTTTTTCTCTAGTTTTCTCTTGGATTCCTTTTGAACTTTCCTTTGTCTTTACTTTCCTTTCATTTTCGGCCATGAGGCCTTGATTTGAGCATGATAGCTTGATGATGAGAGTTCCTAGATGATGACATTGTGTTCATCTCAAAGAAACCTCTAAAGCTTGAGTTTTCCTTTTCTTACAACTTCATCTATATGTTATCTAGCTCACATGGTTTTCCAACTTAAGAAAATTAATCTAAGGATTTCTAAAAGCCCAAGCCTACCCTTGTCAACCTTAAAGTTGGCCGGCACATTCTAGAGATTTGTCTCTAGATAGGGGTTTTGGGTACTTAATAAAGAACTTGATGTAGCTTCACTTTCTTTCTCTCTTATATGATTTTCGATTCTTGTGTTGTGATCTTTGAGATGTTGTATGGGGTTATTATCTTGTTAAAGTCTTGAATGAGCTCTAGTTAAACATAAAAATGAAACTTGCATCATGTTTACTTTAAGCTTTGCATATCATGTTTATTTCCTTGCTATCACTAAATCCCAAGATAATGAATGAACTTGCATTATCATGTTTATGTTTCAAACTTTGCATTGTCATATTTATATTTCAAGTCCTCACCTAAATATCAAAGATAATAATATATTGCACCACATATTTATTTTATGCTCTCACTTTACTTTCTAGCAATAACTAAAATAAGTGCATGAGCATGTTTATTTTTATGTCATCACTTTAATGATTCTAGAGCTCAAAGACTTGCCCAATGATATCTCAAACAAAGGTCTAAAACATTTATTTCCTATGGTTCATATTTCGGCCCCATGAGGCCTTAATGTTTTCAAGTATTGAAAGCTATGTTTTGATAATTTTTCTAAACTTATATGAGTATAAGGAATGTGTAGAACTATGTGTTATGAATTTAGGACCTCTTGAGATGAAAATATTATAGCCACTGCCCTATTAAGTATTTTCATGAGTTTAGATGATAAAAGTGTTCATAAAAGAGTTTTGAAGGTTTTAATAAGGTTCCAAGAGAAACTAGTATTTTATGTGCTTTAGAAACTATGATTCAATGCCTTTAAATGGAGTTTCTGTTTCGGTTCTGCCTTGCTATGATTGGCCACTGTATGAGCTGTGTTAATGATGTTAATATGCTTATGTTTGGGTAATAATTATGTTAAGACTCATATGTGAAAGATAGGATAAGTTAGGAACTAGAAAAGAATTAATTTGAGAGTTCTAGATCCCTTAAAGATTTATTTTTCTGGATTCTGTCCAGCAAGGTTTAGATTCAATAATCATGGTTTTAAATTAGTTTATATGTGTAGGAATGACTCATAATTGGTTTAGGACTTAATCTTGAAGCCTTAGGAGCAAACCGAACTTAGAAAGGGTCAATATTGTGACTTCTAGGTACCTGTAAAGTTAGTATTTTGATTTCTGCACTCTTGAGGTTTAGAGATGTTCTTGACCATAGGGTGAGGTGAGAAATACTTAGTTATAACCTTATAGGTTCCCAAGAGACTAGGTGTTGATGATCAATAACTTAGAATGTGAGATAGAGATCTAAACCGTAATTTCTAGAACTCCGTAATCATATAAACATAAAGCTGTCCAAATTCTGCTTAGTGCTATTTGGATTAGTTCTCGAGCATAAAATATGTATAACTCATTAATTGTCAAACTATAGGTGTATAAAGAAGTTAAGGATAATGTTAGAACAATTAATTTGCAAGTTTAAGACTCATAAGAATCAAAGTTTAAAACACTATGAGTTATAACATAACATGTCTATGAGCTTATGGGGATGATTGTTAAATATGACTATGTGATGATGTTTGTGTGAAAGTTTTATGTGACGAATGTTATGAGAAAGTTTCATGTGATGATATATATGTTATGAAAAAGCTACATGAGAATGCATGATAAAAATGAATATGATAAATGATGAGGTAATTGTGATTTAATACTTATGAGAATATAAATGTGACACAACACTGAGACGCGCTTCTCCTGGGTGACACCGGTTTGGCCAAGCACCCCCAGGAGGAGAGAAATCCGTGAGGGTATGTGTAGATGCAGCCTGCCAAAGCGGACAAATTGCGAGGCCCACGTGGCTAGCAAAGCGTTTCAAAGAGGAAATGATCCTAGAGAGGAGATCCTTAATTTGCCCCCTAGCCCGTACTTTAAGTCGGGATTATGTTACGCTTATCATAGGATAAGTAAGAACTAGTGACGACTAGTTGAGGTATGAGCTCATAACCTAGAGAAGTTTTAGGGCGGCCCCATGAGATGAAAGTTAAAGTTAACAATGTCACATAAACTATACTTATGCCAATGTTATAATGTTTCCTAGTTATTCTATTGTTGGGTTTATCTTATGATGCATTCATATCATTAGTATATTTCTGCTTAAGTTGTAAAGACGCATTATAAAATATGACGGACCTTGGATAAAATACCTCCTTGGAAAATCAAACTTAAAAGGAATTTATATGCATGCACACCTTTTAGAAATAAACCCAAGGTTCCTGAGGATGTGACGATGACACCTAGGTAGGGATAACCCTACTGAGAATTCTTTTAGAAAGATTCTCATTCCCTCTCTCTTTTCTTCCGTCATATCTTCAGATGGCGACGTTTGTACTCTTCATCGACACCCCGGTATGGGAGCTGCACCATGACCCGACACTCGGGTCATACCATTTTGAGGGTCGCTACACTGTCAGAGTATTCATGTTCATGGGACGACCCTTCGCGTACCCCGTCCCGAGCTACCGCTTCACCCCGACTGCTCCTTACCGTCATAACGGGATTTTTGAGCGAGCGAGACCACGCGATGAGCAGATCCTCCGCATGGAGCCCGAGACATCAGCGGTACGCGAGTACCAGTATGTGCCGCGCCCCCAAGATTTCTGAGACGGACCCATCCGAGGACCCGCCATCCCACATGTACAGTTGGAGCTCGGTCCCACTCCTCCACCGATGAGGGCTGGGAGTGAGGAGACGGTGGTCCAGCCGAGGTTGGCTCGACGGCCATCTATGCGCCCTCGCCGCGGTGGACATGCCCCGATGATACGCTCGACCACTCCCGCCGAGATTCACCAGTGGATCGACTCGACCCCACAGTACTCGGACCCGCAGGAGTAGTCATAGGAGGGGTAGTAGTTAGTGCACACACACGCCACATAGTAGAGGTCAAACCTTCTTTTGTATATAAGGTTGTCTCCTTTAGGTGCACATGGGTATGGGGGTAGTTTCCTTTGTATTTGCTTTTTATGATTTCCTTGTATTGCATTTCAGTTGCATTTTGCTTCATGATGTATCAAAGAGTCCTGCCTCTTTTGGGTAGGCACGTTATATATATATATATCTATGATTCAATTGATGTTCCCATGACATGATGTGTTTCTTATGCTTTGCTTATATGTTTCGCTATGCTTCCTCTCAAAGAATTCGTGCGTGGCTCTTACTTTGATTTTAAATTCCAAAAAGAAAAATTTTACCCATATTTCCGCTAAGTATTTTCTAAGTAAAGGATGAGAGCAAGAGGTAATATTCTAAAGATTAACCTAAGTACATACTAGTAGTCTTGGGTTAAGATTTAGGGTGTTACACATTCTAGAAGTTTACTCTAGATAGGAGCTCTTGGGAACAAAATAAAGAATATGGTATAGTTTACTCTAGATATAAAATGTTATAAATATGTTTTTAAGTTTTAAATCTCAACTATGAGAAAAATTATATAGCTACTGCCCTTACTTATATTGTTATGATTTTTATGAAATAAATTAGTTTCTAATAGAGTTTGAGGTCCCAAATTAATTCCAAGAGAAAACTAGTAACTTGTGTGCACTTGAAATGTGATTTTATGTAATTTTATTAAGTATGTGTTTCGGTCACTGCCCTGAAATTATGGCCACTGTTTGATGCTGTTTTTATAAGTTAGAATGTGTAAAAATTATGTTTGAGTGAAGGAAAAATTATTTTGCCAGTGCTAGGAACAACAAGTAACTAGAAAGGATTAGAAATGAGATTTTAGAACCCTTAGAAGCTATAAATGTAGATTCTATTTCAGTATGTTTAAACATAGTACAAATAGTTTATAATTAGTATATATGTCTAGGGATCCCTCATAATTGGTTTAGGAATTGATTATAGCACCTTAGGTGAAGACGGAACTTAGAAAGGGTCAAAGTTGTGACTCCTACACACCCGTAATTATGAAACATAGATTCTACCTTATGCTGATTAGAATTTATCATAATCATAATAATTAGTAAGAATTATTGGTAATGATTCCCTAGGTGCTTAAAAGTTTAAGAACGGATATTAGATTAGTCAGAATTTAAGCTTAGGACCCGAAAGGATTTGAGACATAAAACGCCATAGATTAATGACGTAGAAATGTTATTGATTTGAGTTATAGTATGTTGATGCATGTGCTATGATGAATATGTTGATATGAATTTTGTGGTTTACTTTGCTATATGAAATTAAATGAGAAAGTACATACTTTATAAGTTTATGTGGCATAAAGTAAATTTGAAGAAATTCGGTATACAGCCGTTATGCTGCCGAATTTCCATCAAATTTGAGGACTTAGAAAGTTTTTAAAATATATGAGATACGTCCTAGGTGACACCGGTTTAGTCGAGCACCCCCAGGAAACAAAAATGAGATTTTAAATGTGACATAGCACTGAGACGCATTTCTCCCGCTCTGGTGGGGAGGAGGCAAATCTGTGAGGGTATTGACATTGAGCTTGCCAAAGCAGACAATTCATTGTGCACTAGATGCCAGTATAGCATTTCAAAGAAGGAAAAATTCCTATGAACTCCTCGAATTAAAGGTTATGATAGGTGATCCTTATGCCCCCTAGCCCGTACTCTTGAAGTTGGGATTATTATATTTACGCTTATCATAGGATAAGTAAGAGCTACTGATAACTAGTTAAGGTATGAGCTCATAACCTAGAGATGTTTTAGGGTGGCCCCATGATGCTAAGTATGATGTTTTAATGTCACATAGTTGAGAAAAGAGAAAAGTTTCACATGAAAGATTATATGCCACTTTATGCCACTTATGTGTAGATATTTCTTGATGTTGTGCTCTATGGATTTACTTGCATAATGTATTGTCATGTATTCATGCTTTGCTATATTGCATATATGACATTACGATTCATTCTAAAATGAACGAACCTTAGATAATTATGTTTAGAAACCTAATGATGCACTATATGCATGCTCACCTTTTCACAACAAACCCAAGGTTCCTAAGGATGTTGATGATGTCACTTAGATAGGAGGTTCCCTACTGAGATTCTTTAGTAAGATTCTCACTCCCTTTCTTTCCTGTCACGCCTTCAGATTCTAATGGTGACCTTCGTGTTGTTCATCGACACACCCACATGGGAGGTTCACTATGACCCCGTGCATCGTTCATACCATTTTGAGGGGCGTTGTGCTATTAGAGTTTTCATGTTCGTAGGACGGCCCTTTGCACACCTTGTACCCAGCTACCGATTCTCCCCAACATCCCCCTATGGCGACGACATGGTTTTTAAGCATGCTCAAACGTGCAATGAGGGGATCCTCCATATGCATACGACTACATCGACCGTACATGACTTCCCCGACTACATACCCCATTCACAGTCTTCAGAGACTAACCCCTCAGAGGACCCACCAACCCACTTGTACAGTGAGAGCTCTACCCCTACTCCCTCGTTTGTGAGAGAGAGGAGCAAGGAGATTGTGACTCAGCCAAGGTTGGCTCGGAAGCCGACCATCGTGGGGCACACATCCAGCCACAGTGCATGCCCACTCCTACTGAGTTACGTCAGTGGATTGGTTATGTCCCACCCTTTCCAAGACCGTAGTAGTAGAGGCTCTTGGGGAGTGTTAGTACACACACCATGCATAGATTAGGATAGCCTTCTTTTGTTCTATTGGTTATCCATTTTAGGTGCATTAGGGTAGGGGTATCTTTCCTTTATGCTTTCCTTTGTATTTCCATTTCAGTTGTATTTGCATTTATGTTGTACCGAACTCATCCCACCTTTCATAGGTGGGTAGTTTATTATATTAATATAATATTATCATTGGTGTGCACATGTTCATCTAAAGTTGTGAAGTTATTTGATGATCTTATCTGGCATTTACTTTTGTATGTGTTACACTTTATGATAACACTCATTTAAGTTATGAGCGGTTCTTACTTTGTCTTTATGTTTCAAAAAAAAATTTACCTGTATTTTCCACTAAGTATTTTAAAAGAAGAATAAAACTAAAGAGTAATAAACTAATGGTTAACCTAAATACGTTCTAGGAGTATTGGGTTAAAAATTAGGATGTTACAGACATTATGAAAAAAACTTAAGAGTTCAGTTATGAGAAAGTAAAGCAAAAGTGCATATGCACATATTATATCATTCTCCCATTGGTGTATCTAATCATGTGATATGTGCTAAGTGACTTTAGTCCTCTAGCTTTTCATCCTGCTTATATGTCTGGCATTATGTTGTGTTTTAGGCTTATATATTACTCATGATCCTGAGGTATTGTCATGCATGCATGAGATGTTGTTGCATTCATGACAGTAAAACCCATGTTAAAAGACACCCACTTCGGATGAAAGGATTTTGAAAGAGATTAAAAGTTGAACCTTATGCATACACACCCCTTTCATAATGAAAACCGAAGTGGCTGGGGATGATGAAAATGACACTTGTGTTAGAGTCGGGAAGCCCTACTAAGAATCTTGAATGAGTTTCTCTCATCCCTCTCTTTTCTTCCGTGTCGTCTCTAGATGAGGATAAAGGCGTTGTTCGTGATTTTGCCTGAGATATGGGCGTGGGAGCTACGCTATGAACTAGATTAGAGGGTCGCATCGGAAGCATGGAGATAGCTTTCTTTTGGGCATTAGCTTTAGGGTTATCACATCCCATATACCCGTGCTTAGCCTAGTCTTTTGATGGCTACGCATCAGGAACTAATTTAGTTTTGTTGTAAACATGCTTAACTTTTGATCTACTGTATCCGAACCCCTATTGGTGAACTCGTTATCTTTGTATGTCTTTTATGTACACAAGACGTCACTACTATGTTATGGATATGATATGTTAATTTGGTATATGTTATGTTATGCTATGGCTTGTATATATTATAATGAGATTTATGTGATTGCTACTATTATGCATGTATTCACTGATATCTACATGCACATGTGGCTTGCATTTTAGTTTTAAAGTTCAAACAAAAATTTATTCATATTTTTATTACTCATATTTTAAAGAAGAATGAGTCAATTTATGAAACAAAGGAATAACAACTAATAATCAACCGAAATGCGACTCGAGCGTATTAGGTTAAAAGTTATGGTGTTACAAAGGAATAAAATGTGAAATGCGAGGAGTGAAGAGTTATTTAAATGATGGGACATAAAGACTGAAGGTGAGGAGACGTGGGAGAGAGAAACTAAAAAAGAATAGGAATTATCCTGCCTTTTCCATTTTTCAAGAATAAGTGGTTTCTGAAGCACGAAACCACTTTTTGAACCTTGGCAACTTTTTGACCTATTAAGATACTACTACTTTCTCACATCTTATGAATCTTCAGATTATGAACTCTGTGAGACCATATAACCTATTTTCTAATCATCTAGCCTTCCTTCTAAGCTTACAAGCTAATTCTCTAGTTTTGCAAACTAATGTCTTTATTTAGGCTTCAGCTCAGAGCCATAATGGGGTAAGTCCAGAGATGTTTATGCATGAATGCTTATGCAGATTTAAAACAATTTCAAGCAACAAAAACGATCTTCAACTAATAGTTTTGTGAATATATCAGACACTTGATATATTCACAAACATTAACTCAACATATCCTTTTTGAACATGGTCTCTAATAAAATGATGTTTAACATCAATGTGCTTGGATCTAGAATGCTGGATAGGATTCTTAGCAAGATTAATAACACTAGTATTATCACAAAAAATAGGGATTTTGGAATACCTCAAGTGATAATCTTCTAGCTGGTTCCTTATCCATAGCATCTGGGTGCAGTAGCTTGTAGCAACTATATATTTAGCTTTAGCAGTAAAGAAAGCAATGGTGTTCTGCTTCTTACATGACCAAGTGATGAGGTCCTTTCCAAAGAAATAACAGCATCTATTGGTGTTTTTCCTCTTTACTTTGTCTCCAACAAAGTCAACATCACAGTACCCTATAATATCACAAGATGTACATTTCTCCACCATAAACCAAGATTAGTAGTACCTGATAAATATCTTAAAATCCATTTAACAACATTTAAGTTTGATTGCTTTAGGTTAGATTAAAATCTAGCACAAATTTCAACACTTAACTAAATGTCTTGTGTAACACCCTAATTTTTAACCCAATATTCTAGAACACATTAGGTTATTACTTCTTAGACTCATTCTTTTATTAAAATACTTAGCGGAAATTACGGGTAAATTTTTTTTTGAAACATAAAATCAAAGTGAGAGCCGTGTTCATCGAGATACGGAAAGATAAATCACAACATGATCACATATATATAAAGGCATAGAACAAACAACTCAATAAAGAAACATTCAACAAGGAAACATTCCATTAATAACATAATTAGGAGTACATAGAGTCACGCCCTTATAGAATCGGGCTGAGCTTGAAATACAAGGAAAAAACGAGGAGGTACAAAAGCAATAAAGTACATGGAATGAAGGAAAATAAAATCCATCTACGCTACCTTCTTACCAAAGCTATGAGTACTAAACTCGAACACCTGTCTTCAAAAGATACTGCCAAAGGGGAAGATCTCATGATGGGTCAAGCACTTGAATGGCTCTGCAACAAAGTCTATTGGCGGCGAAAACCCTCAGGCGATGGAGGTATGTATTCGGTGAACTGCTCAAGCTCCCCCTGTGTGGGCTAGTACAATGGAGCACGGATGTGTGTCGGCAGGACGTGACCTCCACAGCGAGGGCATATCTCCACTTTCCTCACTAAGCACGGCTGCATCACAGTAGCCTCACTCTTCTCTCGTCCATATAGAGGAGTGGAGGCAGAACTCTCCAAGTAGATGTGCGTAGGTGAGTCCTTGGATGGATCCATCTCTGACCTCCTAAATCGGGGTACATACTGCGGATAGTCACATACTGCTGAGGCAGATGGACGAGCACGATGAATTTGCTCATCGCCGGGGCGGATTCACTCGAAGATCAGGTCATCGTCATCAAAAGGAGCAGTGGGAGTGAAACGATAACTAGACACTGGGTAGGCAAAAGGCCGTTCCATATACACAAAAACGCGTACAGTATAATGACCCTCGAAGTGATATGAGCGGTGATCCGGGAGGTAATGCACCTCTCAGACTGGTGTGTGAATGAATAGCATGAAAGTCGCCATCAAGCTCTAAAAATGTGACGGAAGAGGGAGAAAGAAGATAAAGGAGTGAGAATCTTACCAAAGAGTCTTAGTAGGGATCTCCTGTCTATGGTTACATCATTCACATCCTCAAGAACCTTGGGTTTATTATTAAAAGGTGTGCAAGTGTAACGCCCCGATTTTTCTGTTAGAGTGAAAATGACCAAAATGCCCCTGAGGTCATTTTCAGCCCGGAATTCGAGGAAAGCCGGTTCGGCAGTACTCGAAGGGCAAACTCAATGTTGGAAGGGGATTAGATAACTTGTGTACCTTCCCGGGATCGAAAATCTCATTTTTCGAGTTTTCGGGTCAAAATGACCAAAACGCGCCTGCGGTGTTTTACCCGTTTGCAAGTGCCGGATGAACCCGAAACTTCTCCAGATGGTTTTAAAAGGCGTTTTTATGTATTCTATGACCTCAGTTTTAATTTTAGAAGTCCCGGGAAAAATTAGTGCAAAATTACGGTTTTGCCCCTAGTTTCGTATTTTTACGCTTAATCGCGTGATTAAGCAAACCTAAGCAATATTAGGCTCTAATCGAAGGTTAATTAATTTCCTTAATTAATCTTGAGTCAAAATAATTTATTAGAATCAAAAAGTACTTAATTACAACCTAAAATCATATTTTAATTTCAAGACACCTAGTCATAGAATCTTGAATAGTGTTTTCTCTTTCCAATTCCTTAAATCATGGAATTGTGTTACACATTGTTTATTCATAAATGAGTTTAAAATTCTCTAATGATGTATGAGCACTCCTAAACTTGTCATAAACCCCTAAATTACATTCTTAGTTACCTAAACTTAAGCTTAATCATTCCTAACCTTGTACCTAAGCTAATACACATCTAAACCTACCATTAACACACAATTAAATGGTCAAAACTCACCTCATCCCTGCTGTACCAGACCTGGTCGTGAGCTTCCTCTCCCATTATGCATCACATGTTCAATTTTTCAACACTCCAAGGCCATACCTCAAGTCACATACACTATACATTGTCATAACCTTCAATCAAGCTTGAATTTCCACATGAATAAATAATTAAAATAACCCATTTTCCCCATTTATTTGTGGCTGGAAAAGTTCCAGCCATGCATTGTTTCTAGAAGCCTAATTTCATAAAAATTTGATAGGAAATTAACTCACATCAAGCCATACTTTGTAGCATAGCTTCCATACTTCAAACCATGCTTGAATGACCTTGTGTAAGAGATATTTTCCTCTCCCTTTTCCTTCCAAGACCACACGACCACTCCCTCCCTTTGTAAGCTCCATGGCTTTGTTTTTCTATAAATAGGATGCTTGTGATAGCCTTGTTGCACCTTGAAGCATTTGCTAAGTTTAGAGTTTTAGAGTTGTCTTGCTAGTTCTTTCTTTTTCTCTCAAAGTTTCAAGAGTGGTCTTCCTTTCTTTTCATCTTTATCTTCTTCATCTCTTCATCTCATCATCATCTCTTAACCATCAAACACCACCCCAAAGCCTTGAACCATCATCAAACCTCTCAAACACCACACCTCAAACACAACTTCACTTGAAACACATTTCCTTCCTTTTTCTTTCATCAAGGCCGAATCATCATCACCATCCTAGGAGGTGTTGCTCATCTCATTTCCATCTTCAAGTCAAGCTTTTACCTTCATCACAAGGTAGGGATTTGTTTTCAAACTTTGTTTTGCTCAAGAAAGTGTTTTTCTCTAGTTTCCTCTTGGATTCTTTTTGAACTTTCCTTTGTTTTTCCTTTTCTTTTCATTTTGGCCTCTAGGCCCTATTAGATGATGACATTGTGTTCATCTCAAAGAAACCTCTAAAGCTTGAGTTTTCCTTTCCTTATGACTTCATCTATGAGATATCTAGCTCACATGGTTTTCAACTTAAGAAAATTAATCTAAGGATTTCTAAAAGCCCAAGCCTACCCTTGTCAACCTTAAAGTTGGCCGGCACGTTCTAGAGATTTTTCTCTAGATAGGGGTTTTGGGTATTTAATAAAGAACTTGACTTAGTTTCATTTTCTTTTCTTTTGTAAGACTTTCGGTTTTGATGTTTTGATCTTGGAGATATTGTAATGGGTTGTTATCTTGTTAAAGTCTTGAATGAGCTCTAGTTAATCATAAAATGAACCTTGCATCATGTTTACTTTATGCTTTGCATATCATGTTTACTTCCTTGCTATCACTAAATACCAAGATAATGAATAAACTTGCATTATCATGTTTATATTTCAAGCTATGCATTATCATGTTTATATTTCAAGATAATAATGAGTTGCATTCATATTTACTTTGTGCTATCACTTTACTTTCTAATGGAATCTAAAATAAGTGCATAAGCATGTTTATTTTTATGTCATCACCTAAATGAACCTAGAGCTCAAAGACTTGCCCATTGTTGTCTCAACAAAAGGTCTAACAATATGTATTTTCCTTGGTTCATATTTCGGCCCCAAGAGGTCTTGAAGTCTCTAAGTATTTGAGACTATGTTTTATAATTTTTCCAAGCTTACATGAGTTTAAGGAATGCATAGAACTAAGTTTTATGAATTTAGGACCTCTTGAGATAAAGATAAATTGGTCACTGCCCTCTTAAATACTCTTATGATTTTAGATGTTAAAAATGTTTATAAATGAGTTTCTAAAGTTTAAGAAGAGTTCCAAGAGAAACTAGTATTTTATGTGCCTTAGAAATTATGATTTATGCCTTTTATGGAGAAGTATATTTTTGGTTCTTCCTTGCTCTTTACTGCCACTATATGTGCTGTTTTGATGATGATAATGTGCCTATGTTTGAGTAAAAATAATGTTAAGACTCATATGTGAAAGATAGGATAGGTTAGGAACTAGAAAAGAATTAATTTGAGAGTTATAGATCCTTTAATTATGTAATTTTCTGGATTTTGTCCAGCAAGGATTAGATTTAATAATCATGGTTTTAAATTAGTTTAAATGTGTAGGAATGACTCATAATTGGTTTAGGACTTAATCTTGAAGCCTTAGGAGCAAACTAAACTTAGAAAGGGTCATTGTTGTGACTTCTAGGTACCCGTAAAGTTAGGATTTCAAATTCTGCATCCTTGAGGTTTAGAGATGTTCTTGACCATAGTGTGAGGTGAGAAATACTTAGTTATAACCTCATAGGTTCCCAAGAGACTAGGTTTTGATGATCAATAACTTAGAATGTGAGTTAAAGACTTGGTCTAAACCGTAATTTCTAGAACCCCGTAATCACACAAATACAAAGCTGTCCAAATCTGCATAGTGCTGTTTGGATAGGTCCTTGAGCATAAAAATTAGTAAAACTTATTAGTTGTGAATCTATAGGTGTGTGAGAGATTAAGAATAATACTAGAACAATTAGTTTACAAGCTTAAGACTCAAAAGAACAAAAGCATAACATACTATAGGGTTATAACATAATAAGCTTGGGAGTTTGTATGTATGATTGTCAAAGGTGTGATTATGTGACGATGTATATGCCATATTTTTATGTATATACTATGAAGAAAGTTTCATGTGATGATGTATATGCTATGAAAAAGATGTATGTAACGAATAATGATGTATCTATGAATTAACACTTTATGAGAATTTAAATGTGACACAACACTGAGACGCCTTCTTGGGTGACACCGGTTTAGCCGAGCACCTCCAAGAAAACAAACCCGTGAGGGTATTGACATAGAGCTTGCCAAAGCGGACAAAACTACGATGCACTAGTTGCTAGTAGAGCGTTTCAAAGAGGAAATGACCCTAAGAGAGGTGATCCTTAATTGCCCCCTAGCTCGCACTATTAAGTTGGGATTATGTATATGTTACGCTTATCATAGGATAAGTAAGAACTAGTGACGACTAGTTAAGGTATGAGCTCATAACCTAGAGATGTTTTAGGGCGGCCCCATGAGATGAAAGTTAAAGTTAACAATGTCACATATACTATACTTATGCCAAATGTTATAATGTTTCTTAGCTATTCTATTGTTTGGTTTACCTTTATGATGCATTCATATCATTAGTATATTTTCTGCTTAAGTTATAAGATGTAGTATAAAATATGACGGACCTTGGATAAATAACACTTTAGAAAACTAACTTAAAAGGAATTTATATGCATGCACACCTTTTTAGAAATAAACCCAAGGTTCCTGAGGATATGATGATGTCACCTAGGAAGGGATAACCCTACTAAGAATTCTTTTAGAAAGATTCTCATTCCCTCTCTCTCTTCTTCCGTCATATCTTCAGATGGCGACATTTGTACTCTTCATTGACACCCCGGTATGGGAGCTGCACCATGACCCGACACTTGGGTCATACCATTTTGAGAGTTGCTGCACTGCCAGAGTATTCATGTTCATGGGACGACCCTTCGCGCACCCCGTCCCGAGCTACCACTTCACCTCGACTGCTCCTTACCGTCATAACGGGATCTTTGAGCGAGCTAGACCATGTGATGAGCAGATTTTCCGCATGGAGCCCGAGACATCAGCCGTATGCAACTACCGGAGTACGTGCCTCATACCCAGTACTCGGATACTGACCCATCCGAGGACCCGCCATCACACATGTACAGTTGGAGCTCCAGTCCCGCTCCCCCACCGATGAGAGCAGGGAGTGAGGAGACGGTGGTCCAGCCGAGGTTGGCACGTCGGCCATCTATGTGCCCTCGCCGCGGTGGACACGCCCCGATGATGCGCTCGACCACTCCCGCCGAGATTCGTTAGTGGATCGACTCGACCCCATAGTACTCAGACCAGCAGGAGTAGACATAGGAGGGGTAGTAGTTAGTGCACACACGCCACATAGTTGAGGACAAACCTTCTTTTGTATATGAGGTTGTCTACTCTAGGTGCACATGGGTATGGGTGTTGTTTCTCTTGTATTTGCTTTTTATGATTTCCTTGTTTTGCATTTCAGTTGTATTCTGCTTCCCGATGTATTGAATAGTCCTGCCCTTTTGGGTAGACACAGTATATATATATATCTATGTTTCAGTTGATGTCTCCATGATATGATGTGTTTCTTTATGCTTTGCTTATATGTTTCGCTATGCTTCCCCTTAAAGATTCGTGCATGGCTCTCACTTTGATTTTAATTCCAAAAAGAAAAATTTTACCCATATTTCCGCTAAGTATTTTCTGAGTAAAAGATGAGACCAAGAGGTAATATTCTAAAGATTAACCTAAGTACATACTAGTAGTCTTGGGTTAAGATTTAGGGTGTTACAGCAAGCATATAAGGTTCATTATTAGGTTTCATAAAACTAATTATCCAAGGTTCATTCCTTTTAGAATGCATCTTAATGTCATGAATGCAACATATCAAGCATGAACGCATGGCAATACTTTAAACAGATGACTCAACAAATCATAATCATCAAGAAGCATTCAAGTGGCATAAAGGGGCATAAATCTTTCATGTGGAACTTTTCTCAACTTTGTGACATAAATCATCATACTATAGCATTATAGGGCCACCCCAAAACATCTAGGTTATGAGCTCATACCTTAGCTAGTCGCCACTAGCTCTTGCTTATTATCTGAATAAGCGAAACATAATAAAATAATCCTGACTCCTCGAGTACAAGTTAGGGGGCTAGGGATCACCTCTCTTAGGATATACCCTCTTTGAAATGCTTTGCGGGCATCTAGCCATAACAATTTGTTTGCTTTGGTAGGCTGCATCTACTCATACCCTCACGGATTTGTCGTCCCTGGGGGTGCTTGGCCGAACCAATGTCACCCAGGAAAGTGAGTCTCATTGCTTTGTCACATAAAAATCTCCTGGGGGGGCTTAGCCAAACCGGTGTCACCTAGGGTTTTAAAATCTCATATCATACTTCAAAAACATTCTCAAGTCCTTTAGATTTGCCAGAAATTTGGCAGTATAACAGTTGTGTACCAAATTTCCTTCAAATCAACTTTATGCCACAAGCTCATAACACATGCGTTTCTCATTCAACTTTCCCAATCATGATAACTTAACACTTCAATAAATCACTTCATCATAGCTCACACATCATCAAGGCATATTTGATCAAAACATCATACTTGCATTATCAAACTTAAAACATCAAAGTCTCTTAATGTCTTATGCTTTGACCCTTAAGGTCCTTTAACTTGAAATCTAAGTTGTCTATCATCACACCCTAAGCACTCGGGTACCTATAGGCTCATATATAAGTTCCTCACTCAATTCTATGATCGTAAACAATTCTAAACCTCAAGAGTGCAGAATCCATAATTTACATTTTACGGGTACCTAGGAGTCACAACTTTGACCCTTTCTATGTTCGATTTGCTCCTAAAGCATCAAGATCAAGTCCTAAACCAATTATGAGTAGTTCCTACACATTTAAACTAATTATAAACCATGATTTCTAATTTTAAACCTTGCTGGATAGAATCCAGAAAATTACATTTCTAAGAGATCTAAAAGTCTCAAGTTAATTCCTTTCTAGTTACTAACTTGTCTTAACTTTCTCATTTTAGCATTAATTATACATGAACATACTCATATTATCATCATCAAAGCAGCATTATACAGTGAGCATCCAAGCATGGCAGAAAACTTCATTTCTAAAACACATAAATTACTAGTTTCTCTTGGAACTTTTTGAAAACTTTCAAAACTCACTTGGAAACAATTTATTTCATCAAAACCATTATAAAACACATGAGGGCAGTAGCTATTTCAAATAAATCTCAAAAGGATTTAAAATCACAAAACTTTGTTCAAAACATCTCTTGAGCTTGTCTAAACTTAGAAAAATTATGAAACATAAGTTTTAGCACTTGTAACTAGATGGATCATATCCTAAGACCCAATATCATCACAAGGCCAAAGTCAAAGAATAAAACATAGGTATTTCCAACTTTGTTTTGAGGTAACAATGGGCAAGTCTTTGAGCTCTAATTAAGTTAGGTGATGACAAGAAAATAAACATGCTATGCATCTCATTTTATCTTTGTTAGAAAATAAAGTGAGGGCATAAAATAAATATGTGATGCAACTCATTTTTATCTTCAAGTTTAAGTGATGACTTCAAAAGTAAACATGAAATGCAAAGTTTGAATTTAAATATGATAATGCAAGTTCCATTATTTATTCTTCAAAGTTTAGTGATGACATAGAAAAATAAATATACTATGCAAGGCATAATTTAAACATGAATGCTAGTTCATCATTATATATATCATTAGAGCTCATACAAGACTTTAGAGGAACATAAACTCAACCCAATATTTATCTCTAATAAATAAAGTAAGATTTAGAGCTCTTGAACCAAGCTTTCAAAGAAACAACATGGTTCTTGAATATTATCATCAAGCTTCAAGGAAATAAACTCAAAGAAAACAAAATCATAAAGAAAAGGAAACAATAACCGTAAACATAAAGGAAAGGAAACAAGAACCGAAATCAAACAAGGAAAGGAAAAGAGAATGAAACTAAGCCATGTTCTTTATTAAGTACCCAAAACCCCTATCTAGATAAGATCTCTAGAACGTGCCAGCCAACTTTAAGGTTGACAAGGGTAGGCGTTGGGCTTTTTGAAAACCATGGATTATTTTTTCTTAAGTTGAAAAACCATGTGAGCTAAGTAATATAGATAAAGTTCAAAGAAAGGAAAAACTCAAGCTTTAGAGGTTTCTTTGAGATGAACACAAGGTCATCATCTAGAAATGAGGTCATAGAATACATAAAAACACCTTTTAAAACCATCTGGAGAAGTTTCGGATCCATCCAGCGCTCGTTCCCATGTCAAACACAACAAGGGGTATTTTGGTCATTTTGACCTGAAATCTCAGAAAACGAGATTTTCAATCTCGGAAAGATATAAAGTCAAATAATCCCCTTTAAACATTGAGCTAGCCCTTCGAGGATTGTTGGGTCGGCTATCCTTGAGTTCCGGGTTGAAAATGACTTCAAGGGCATTTTGGTCATTTTCACTCTAATTGAACAAATCAGGGCATTACATTACTCCCCTCTTTAAAAAGAATTTTGCCCTCAAAATTCGTACCTCAGAACAGCTCGGATACTTCATCTTCATCTCGAATTCAAGCTCCCACGTGAACTCTTCAGTTTTGCCACGTCCCCACGCAACCTTCACCAATGGAACAAACTTGTTCCTTAACTGCTTGACACCTTGATCCACGATCCTCGTAGGCGGTAGATTGAATGTCAGGTCCTCCCTTAACTGTATGTGCTTTGGCTCTAAAACATGGCTTGGGTCGAACTGATATTTTCTCAACTGAGAGATGTGAAAGATGTCATGGAGATTGGAAAGATTAGGTGGCAGGGCTATTTTGTAGACTATAGACCCGACTCTCTGAAGAATTTCAAAGGGACCGAGAAATCGGGGACTCAACTTCTTGACTTTCATGGCTCTTCCTATTCCTATAGTGGGAGTGATCCTAAGGAATACATGTTCGCCTTCTTGGAATTCCAAGGGCTTATGCCTTTTATCCGCATAGCTCTTTTGCCGACTTTGAGCAGTTAAGATTCTATCCTTAATTCTCTTAATTTGCTCCATTGTTTCCCTCACTACTTCAGGTCCCAACATACTTTGTTCTCCGGGTTCGTACCAACACAAAGGTGATTGCCACTTCCTTCCATACAGTGCTTCGTACGGTGCCATACAGATGCTCGTGTGATAACTGTTGTTATACGCAAACTCGATTAGTGGCATGTACTTATCCCAGCTTCCTTTTTGGTCCAAGACACAAGCTCTCAACATGTCCTCTAGGGTTTGGATTGTCCTATTAGATTGGCCATCTGTTTGAGGGTGGTAAGCAGTGCTTAAGCACAACTTTGAACCAAACACCTTTTGAAAGGCTCCCCAAAAACATGATGTAAACTGCGAATCTCGATCCGAGATTATCGTCGACGGTACTCCATGCAACCTTACGATCTTTTGCATGTACAACTAGGCCAATCTATCCAACGAGTACGTGACTCTAATAGGCAGAAAGTGGGCCGACTTGGTCAGTCGATCCATGATTACCTATACGGCATCATGGCCAGCTTGGGTCCTTGGCAATCCTGTCATGAAATCCATCGATATACTCTCCCACTTCCACTCAGGGATTGACAGGGGTTGCAACATGCTTGAAGGTTTTTGGTGCTCGATCTTAACCTTTTGGCAGACCAAACACTTACTTACCCAGGCGACCACATCCTTTTTCAATCCGAGCCACCAGAACATCTTTTTCAAATCTTGGTACATCTTGGTAGTACTAGGATGAATGGCGAAGTAGCTCGTATGAGCCTCCTCCAAGATCCTTTCTCGGAGGTCACCATCCCGTTGCACGCAGATTCGCCCCTCGAACTTCCATAGACCATCGGGGCCTTGCTCAAAACCTTTCAACTTTCCAGCCTTAACTGCTTGTATGGTTTCCAAAAACTCCTCATTCTCTCTTTGTGCAAGCATAACACTATGCTTAAACCCACTGGTCACTCAAAGGTGACACATTTCTATTCCTTCTTTGGTCACAGACATCCCAAGATTCATATCCCTAAACTTCGCTATTAACCCAACTTCATTAACCATCATATGAGACAATGACTTTCGACTCAAGGCGTCAACGACTACATTAGCCTTGCCGGGGTGGTAACTTAAGCCGAAGTCATAGTCCTTTAAGAACTCCATCCACCTTCTCTGCCTCATATTTAACTCCTTTTGATCAAAGAGATGCTTGAGGTTCTTGTGATCGGAGAAAACTTCAAACTTAACACCATATAAATGGTGTCTCCACATCTTATGGGCAAACAATATGGTTGCTAACTCTAGGTCATGGGTAGGGTAGATTACCTCGTAACGTTTAAGTTGTGTGGACGCATAGGCTACCACTTGCCGATTTTGCATCAACACACAACCTAAACCTTTGCCCGAAGCATCATAATATACCTCGAAAGGTATATTGGGGTCGGATAACACTAAAACCAGGGTTAAGGTTAGCTTTTCTTTAAGCTCTAGGAAACTCTTCTCACATTTCAAATTCCATACAAATGGGGTGTTCTTCCTAGTAAGCTTGGTTAAGGGTAGGGCGATCTGGGAAAATCCTTTAATGAGCCTACGGTAATAGCCAGCTAAACCCAAAAAGCTCCTTATCTTGGTTATAGAGGTTGGTCTATCCCAATTCATTACAACCTCAATCTTACTAAGGTCGACAGCTATGCCACCTTTTGACACAACGTGTCCTCAAAATTTCACCTCATCCAACCAGAATTCACACTTAGAAAGCTTAGAATACAACTTCTTTTTTAATATCCCTAAAACTAAAATTAAGTGATGCTCATGCTCCTCGTGGGTTTTCGAATAGATGAGTATGTCATCTATGAACACAACCACGAATTGATCTAAATAGGGTCTAAAGATCCTATTCATGTAATCCATAAAAACTGCGGGAGCATTCATCAAACCAAACGACATCACATTGAACTCAAAGTGTCCATACCGAGTTTTAAAGGCAATTTTAGGAATGTCTTGATCTCTAACCCTAATCTGATGGTATCCTGACCTCAAATCAATCTTAGAAAATACTATAGCTCTTTTCAACTGGTCCATAAGATCATTAATCCTAGGCCACGGGTACTTATTTTTCACCGTAACTCGATTCAACTGCTTATAATCTATGCATAATCTCATACTTCCATCCTTTTTCTTCACAAATAAGACCGGAGCGCCCCAAGGAGAAGTACTCGGCCTTATAAAACCTTTCTCCAATAGCTCTTCCAACTGGGTTTTCAACTCGGCTAACTCGAAGGGTGACATCCGATACGGGGCTATAGAGATAGGTCTCGTTCCAGGAACCAACTCTATGGAAAACTCTACTTCTCTTTCGGGATAGTCTCTCACCACAGGTATATCACCTATGTTTTGCTCAAAATCAACCTCACAAGCGGCTAGCAGAACATATCCCTTAGTTTTCTCCCTACTATAGAAGACCTCTACGGAGTTTAGATACAGTCTCAAGGGTTGACTAATGTTATTGGGAGGAGAAGGAAAAGCAACTGCTTGGGTTCCACAATCTAATAACACACGGTTGGCGTGAAGCCAATCCATGCCTAGAATGATATCTATGTCCTTGAAGGGTAAGCAAATTAAATCTATGACAAAAGATCTACTTTCTATGACAAGATGACAGTTCAAACAACATTTGCAAGTATTAACAGGGCAATTTGTGGGAGTAGAAACAATAAAATCAAAAGGAAGCTTAGAAACTTGCAAATTCAAATACTCGACACTAGCATATGAGACAAAAGAATGGGTAGCCCCAGAATCAAAAAGTACAGTTAAGATTCTACCGTTAAGTTCGCACTTACCTTGAATGAGGTTATTGGACTTCCGTGCGTCCTCCGTGTTGAGGGTAAAGACCCGTCCTAGGTGTTATGGTCGGGGGTTTTGATTCGATGGCCCTCCATTGGTGCAGTTGTTGGCGTAGTGGCCGGGCTTGCCACACTTGAAGCAGATCCTCTACCCTATATGGCAGGGGCAGTTTCTGTGATTCTTCCCGCACTGGGGACTTACATCAGTAGGTGCAGCTCCAGGGTAAGCAGTAGGGGCTCCTTGTGGTGCCTTGTTCTTGGCCTCACTGGATCCTCCCTGGTGGTTTCGGGGTCCACCTGGTCCTCGTTGTTGGTTGTTGTTGAATTTTCTTGGGCTGTTGTGTTGAAACGGTGGCCTTTGGTGTTGCTTTGATTGCTGGTACATGGGTGCTCTTGGTTGTTATTATTGTTGTGGTCGGAACTGGTTGGCGTGGTATGGATTGTAGTGATTCCTCGATGGGTATTGTGGCTTGAACCTTGGGGCTTGAGGTCCTAGCCCCTTGGCTCGTTTCGCCCTCGTGGCGTGAAGCTTCTGTTGTCCCTCTTCAAGAATTTGACATTTGTTGACCAAAGTCGAGAAGTCTCTGATCTCCATATGGGCCACGGTGTAGTTCAACTCTGCCTTCAGACCGGCCTCATATTTGATACACTTCCAAACCTCATCGGGGTTCCCTTGGAACACCCGAGAGAACTTAATCAGCTCCTCAAACTTAGTAGTGTACTGTTTTACAATAGACCCTCCTTGGTTCAACTGCATAAAGTCAATGTCCTTGGCGTTCCTTACGGACTCGGGGAAGTACTTCTCATAGAAGTAGGTCTTGAACAGCTCCTAATCAATGGAAGTTCCGGAAGCTTCTAGCAGTCGCTTCGTGCCATTCCACTAGAACTCGGCGTCAGACTTCATCATGAAAGCAGCAAATGTAACCTTATGCTCCTCCGAGCAGGTAATGATAGAGTAGATCTTCTCCATGTCCTTGATCCACTTGTCAGCCTTGTCAGGGTCCATTACCCCTCGGAACACAGGCTGGTTCGCCTTGCGGAACTCACCGAAATGAGCTTGCTTAACCATCTCAAAAGCAGGGGGAGTAGGGCAACATTCTCTTATTGATTCATCCGTTCAAACAAGCGCTCCATGGCTCAGGCTATGTCACAAACAGCAGCAGCAGTCACATCACCTTGATCACCCTCAGGCATATTCCTAGGCTGTCATCGCGGTGCCATTGGTCCCTAAACACACGAGACAGTGAACATCAAGTTGATAAAGCTCAATATTCCATGCGAAATGAGCTAGTCACCATGGCACGTACAAGAAACAGGAGTCATGCATTTTTAGTCCTATAGCTTTTCTCTATCAAGCACTATACATGACATAATTATCGCATCATGCTTCTAAAGCATGGTCAGTCCAATCCTCAGGCTCCGTGAGAATCGAACTACTTTGATACCAAAATGTAACACCCTAATTTTTAACCCAATACTCTAGAACATATTAGGTTAATCATTAGGTTATTACTTCTTAGTTTTATTCTTTTATTAAAATACTTAGCAAAAATTACAGGTAAATATTTTTTTTTTTTGAAACATAAAATCAAAGTGAGAGCCGTGTTCATCGAGATACGGAAAGATAAATCATAACATGATCACATATATATAAAGGCATAGAACAATCAACTCAACAAAGAAACATTCAACAAGGAAACATTCCATTAATAACATAATTAGGAGTACATAGAGTCACACCCTTATAGAATCGGGCTAAGCCTAAAATACAAGGAAATAACAAGAAGGTACAAAAGCAGTAAAGTACATGGAACGACGAAAAATAAAAACCATCTACGCTACCCTCCTACCAAAGCTATGAGTACTAAACTCGAATACCCCTATTCAAAAGATACTACCAAAGGGGAAGATCTCGTGACGACTCAAGCACTCGAATGGCTCTGCAACAAAGTCTACTGGCGGTGAGAACCCTCGAGCGATGGAGGTATGTATCTGGCAAACTGCTCGAGCTCCTCCTGTGTGGGCTAGTGGAATGGAGCACGGATGTGCCTTGGCTGGACGTGAGCACCACGGCGAGGGCGCATCCCGGCTCTCCTCGCCAAGTGCGGCTACGTCACGGTAGCCTCACTCCTCTCTCATCCATATGGAGAAGTGGGGGCAGAACTCTCCGAGTAGATGTGCATAGGTGAGTCCTCGGATGGATCCATCTCCGACCTCCTAGATCGGGGCACATACTCCGGATAGTCATATACCGCTGAGGCAGATGGACGAGCATGATGAATCTGCTCATCGCCGAGGCGAGTGCGCTCGAAGATCAGGTCATCATCGCCAAAAGGAGCAGTAGGAGTGAAACGATAGCTGGACACTAGGTAGGTGAAAGGTCATCCCATATACACAAAAATGCATACAGCACAACGACCCTCGAAGTGATAGGAGCGGTGATCCGGGTCGTAATGCACCTCCCAGATTGGTGTGTCAATGAATAGCACGAAAGTCAGCATCGAGCTCTAAAAATGTGACGGAAGAGAGAGAAAGAAGAGAAAGGAGTGAGAATCTTACCAAAGAGTCTCAGTAGGGATCTCCTATCTAAGGTTACATCGTTCACATCCTCAGGAACCTTGGGTTTATTATTAAAAGGTGTGCAAGCATATAAGGTTCATTATTAGGTTTCATAAAACTAATTATCCAAGGTTCATTCCTTTTAGAATGCATCTTAATGTCATGAATGTAACATATCAAGCATGAATGAATGGCAATACTTTAAACAGATGACTCAACAAATCATAATCATCAAGAAGTATTCAAGTGGCATAAAGGGGCATAAATCTTTCATGTGGAACTTTCCTCGACTTTGTGACATAAATCATCATACTATAGCATTATAGGGCCACCCCAAAATATCTAGGTTATGAGCTCATACCTTAGCTAGTCGTCACTAACTCTTGCTTATTATCTGAATAAACGAAACATAATAAAATAATCCCAACTCCTCGAGTACGGGTTAGGGGGCTAGGGATCACTTCTCTTAGGATATACCCTCTTTGAAATGCTTTGCAGGCATCTAGCCATAGCAATTTGTCCGCTTTGGTAGGCTGCATCTACTCATACCCTCACGGATTTGTCTTCCCTGGGGGTGCTCGGCCGAACCAGTGTCACCTAGAAAAGCGCGTCTCAGTGCTTTGTCACATAAAAATCTCATTGGGGTGCTTGGCCGAACCGGTGTCACCCAGGGTTTCAAAATCTCATATCATACTTCAAAAACATTCTCAAGTCCTTTAGATTTGACGGAAATTTGGCAGCATAACAGTTGTGTACTGAATTTCCTTCAAATCAAATTTATGCCACACGCTCATAACACATGGATTTTTCATTCAACTTTCCTAATCATAATAACTTAACACTTCATCATAGCTCACACATCATCAAGGCATATTTCATCAACACATCATACTTGCATTATCAAACTTAAAACATCAAAGTCTCTTAATGTCTTATGTTTTGACCCTTAAGATCCTTTAACTTGAAATCTAAGTTGTCTATCATCACAACCTAAGCACTCGGGTACCTATAGGCTCATATCTAAGTATTCCTCACTCAATTCTATGATCGTAAACAATTCTAAAGCTCAACAGTGCAGAATCCATAATTTACATTTTACGGGTACCTAGGAGTCACAACTTTGACCCTTTCTATGTTCGGTTTGTTTCTAAAACATCAAGATCAAGTCCTAAACCAATTATGAGTAGTTCCTACACATTTAAACTGATTATAAACCATGGTTTCTAATTTTAAACCTTGCTGGATAGAATCCAGAAAATTACATTTCTAAGGGATCTAAAAGTCTCAAATTAATTCCTTTCTAGTTACTAACTTGTCTTAACTTTCTCAAATGAATTTTAGCATTAATTACACATGAACATACTCATATTATCTTCACCAAAACAGCATTATACAGTGAGCATCCAAGTATGGCAGAATCGAAATCATCTCCATCAAACAATGCATAAAACTTCATTTCTAAAACACATAAATTACTAGTTTCTCTTGGAACCTTTTTAAAAATTTCAAAACTCACGTGGAAACAATTTATTTCATCAAAACCATTATAAAACTCATGAGGGCAGTAGCTATTTCAAATAAATCTCAAGAGGATTTAAAATCATGAAACTTTGTTCAAAACATCTCTTGAGCTTATCTAAACTTAGAAAAATTATGAAACATAAGTTTTAGCACTTGTAACTAGATGGATCCCATCCCAAGACCCAATATCATCACAAGGCCAAAATCGAAGTATAAAACATAGGTATTTCCAACTTTGTTTTGAAATAACAATGGGCAAGTCTTTGAGCTCTAATTGAGTTAGGTGATGACAAGAAAATAAACATGCTATGCATCTCATTTTATCTTTGTTAGAAAACAAAGTGAGGGCATAAAGTAAATATGTGATGCAACTCATTTTTACCTTCAAGTTTAATGTAACGCCCCGATTTTTCTGTTAGAGTGAAAATGACCAAAATGCCCCTGAGATCATTTTCAGCCCGGAATTCGAGGAAAGCCAGTGCGGCAGTACTCGAAGGGCAAACTCAATGTTGGAAGGGGATTAGAAAACTTATGTACCTTCCCGGGATCGAAAATCTCATTTTTCGAATTTTCGGGTCAAAATGACCAAAACGCCCCTGTGGTGTTTTACCCGTTTGCAAGTGCCGGATGAACCCGAAACTTCTCCATATGGTTTTAAAAGGCGTTTTTATGTATTCTATGACCTCAGTTTTAATTTTTGAAGTCCCGGGCAAAATTAGTGCAAAATTACGGTTTTGCCCCTAGTTTCGTATTTTTACGTTTAATCACGCGATTAAGCAAACCTAAGCAATATTAGGCTCTAATCGAAGGTTAATTAATTTCCTTAATTAATCTAGAGTCAAAATAATTTATTAAAGTTGATTAGAACCAAAAAGTACTTAATTACAACCTAAAATCATATTTTAATTTTATGACACCTAGTCATAGAATCTTGAATAGTGTTTTCTCTTTCCAATTCCTTAAATCATGGAATTGTGTTACACATTGTTTATTCATAAATGAGTTTTAAATTCTTTAATGATGTATGAGCACTCCTAAACTTGTCATAAACTCCCTAAATCACATTCTTAGTTACCTAAACTTAAGCTTAATCATTCCTAACCTTGTACCTAAGCTAATACACATCTAAACCTATCATTAACACACAATTAAATGGTCAAACCATCCTCCCACTCTGCTGCCCCAAGCTGGCCAAAGCCTCACCTCCTCCATATGCATCACATGTTCAATTTTTCAACACTCCAAGGCCATACCTCAAGTCACATACACTATACCTTGTCATAACTTTCAATCAAGCTTGAATTTCCACATGAATAAATAATTAAAACAACCCATTTCTCCCATTTAATTGTGGCTGGAAAAGTTCCAGCCATGCATTATTTCTAGAAGCCTAAATTCATAAAAATGTGATAGGAAATTAACTCACATCAAGCCATACTTTGTAGCATAGCTTCCATACTTCAAACCATGCTTGAATGACCTTGTGTAAGAGATATTTTCTCTTCCTTTTCCCTCCAAACCACACGCCACTCCCTCCATTTGCAAGCTCCATGGTTTTGTTTTTCTATAAATAGGATGCTTGTGTTAGCCTTGTTGCACCTTGAAGCATTTGCAAAGTTTAGAGTTTTAGAGTTGTCTTGCTAGCCTTTCCTTTTTCTCTCAAAGTTCCAAGAGTGTTCTTCCTTTCTTTTCATCTTTATCTTCTTCATCTCTTCATCTCATCATCACCTCTCAACCATCAAACACCACCCCAAAACCTTGAACCATCATCAAACCTCTCAAACACCACACCTCAAACACAACTCCACTTGAAACACATTTTCTTTCTTTTTCTCTCATCAAGGCCGAATCATCATCACCATCCTAGGAGGTGTTGCTCATCTCATTTCCATCTTCAAGTTCAAGCTTTTATCTTCATCAAAAGGTAGGGATTTGTTTTCAAACTTTATTTTGCTCAAGAAAGTGTTTTTCTCTAGTTTTCTCTTGGATTCTTTTTGAACTTTCCTTTGTCTTTCCTTTCCTTTCATTTTCGGCCATGAGGCCTTGATTTGAGCATGATAGCTTGATGATGAGAGTTTCTAGATGATGACATTGTGTTCATCTCAAAGAAACCTCTAAAGCTTGAGTTTTCCTTTTCTTACAACTTCATCTATATGTTATCTAGCTCACATGGTTTTCCAACTTAAGAAAATTAATCTAAGGATTTCTAAAAGCCCAAGCCTACCCTTGTCAACCTTAAAGTTGGCCGGCACGTTCTAGAGATTTGTCTCTAGATAGGGGTTTTGGGTACTTAATAAAGAACTTGATGTAGTTTCACTTTCTTTCTCTTTTATATGATTTTCGATTCTTGTGTTGTGATCTTTGAGATATTGTATGGGGTTATTATCTTGTTAAAAGTCTTAAATGAGCTCTAGTTAAACATAAAAATGAAACTTGCATCATGTTTACTTTAAGCTTTGCATATCATGTTTATTTCCTTGCTATCACTAAATCCCAAGATAATGAATAAACTTGCATTATCATGTTTATGTTTCAAGCTATGCATTATCATATTTATATTTCAAGTCCTCACCTAAATATCAAAGATAATAATATATTGCACCACATATTTATTTTATGCTCTCACTTTACTTTCTAGCAATAACTAAAATAAGTGCATGAGCATGTTTATTTTTACGTCATCACTTTAATGATTCTAGAGCTCAAAGACTTGCCCAAGGATATCTCAAACAAAGGTCTAAAACATTTATCTCCTATGGCTCATATTTCGGCCCTATGAGGCCTTAATATCTTCAAGTATTGAAAACTATGTTTTATACTTTTTCTAAACTTATATGAGTATAAGGAATGTGTAGAACTAAGTATTATGAATTTAGGACCTCTTGAGATGAAAATAATATAGCCACTGCCCTATTAAGTATTTTCATGAGTTTAGATGATAAAAGTGTTCATAAAAGAGTTTTGAAGGTTTTAATAAGGTTCCAAGAGAAACTAGTATTTTATGTGCTTTAGAAACTATGATTCAATGCCTTTAAATGGAGTTGTTGTTTCGGTTCTGCCTTGCTATGTTTGGCCACTGTATGAGCTGTGTTAATGATGTTAATATGCTTATGTTTGGGTAATAATTATGTTAAGACTCATATGTGAAAGATAGGATAAGTTAGGAACTAGAAAAGAATTAATTTGAGAGTTCTAGATCCCTTAAAGATTCATTTTCTGGATTCTGTCCAGCAAGGTTTAGATTCAATAATCATGGTTTTAAATTAGTTTATATGTGTAGGAATGACTCATAATTGGTTTAGGACTTAATCTTGAAGCCTTAGGAGCAAACCGAACTTAGAAAGGGTCAATATTGTGACTTCTAGGTACCCGTAAAGTTAGTATTTTGATTTCTGCACTCTTGAGGTTTAGAGATGTTCTTGACCATATGGTGAGGTGAGAAATACTTAGTTATAACCTTATAGGTTCCCAAGAGACTAGGTGTTGATGATCAATAACTTAGAAAGTGAGATAAAGATCTAAACCGTAATTTCTAGAACTCCGTAATCACATAAACATAAAGCTGTCCAAATTCTGCTTAGTGCTATTTGGATTAGTTCTTGAGCATAAAATTTATATAACTCATTAATTGTCAAACTATAGGCGTATAAAGAAGTTAAGAATAATTTGCAAGTTTAAGACTCATAATAATCGAAGTTTAAAGCACTATGAGATATAACATAACATGCCTATGAGCCTCTGGATGATTGTTAAATATGACTATGTGATGATGTTTGTGTGAAAGTTTTATGTGACGAATGTTATGAGAAAGTTTCATGTGATGATATATATGTTATGAAAAAGCTACATGAGAATGCATGATAAAAATGAATATGATAAATGATGAGGTAATTGTGATGTAATACTTATGAAAATATAAATGTGACACAACAACGAGACGCGCTTCTCCTGGGTGACACCGGTTCGGCCGAGCACCCCCAGGAGGAGACAAATCCGTGAGGGTATGTGTAGATGCAGCCTGCCAAAGAGGACAAATTGCGAGGCCCACGTGGCTAGCAAAGCGTTTCAAAGAGGAAATGATCCTAGAAAGGAGATCCTTAAATTGCCCCCTAGCCCGTACTTTAAGTCGGGATTATGTTACGCTTATCATAGGATAAGTAAGAGCTAGTGACGACTAGTTAAGGTATGAGCTCATAACCTAGAGAAGTTTTAGAGGCGGCCCCATGAGATGAAAGTTAAAGTTAACAATGTCACATAAACTATACTTATGCCAATGTTATAATGTTTCCTAGTTATTCTATTGTTTGGTTTACCTTATGATGCATTCATGTCATTAGTATATTTCTGCTTAAGTTATAAAGACGCATTATAAAATATGATGGACCTTGGATAAAATACCTCTTTGGGAAACCCACTTAAAAGGAACTTATATGCATGCACACCTTTTAGAAATAAACCCAAGGTTCCTGAGGATGTGACGATGACACCTAGGTAGGGATAACCCTCGAGAATTCTTTTAGAAAGATTCTCATTCCCTCTCTCTTTTCTTCCGTCATATCTTGAGATGGTGACGTTTGTACTCTTCATCGACACCCCGGTATGGGAGCTGCACCATGACCCGGCACTCGGGTCATACCATTTTGAGGGTCGCCAGACCGCCGAGTATTCATGTTCATGGGGCGACCCTTCGCGCACTTCGCCCCGAGCTACCGCTTCACCCCGATCGCTCCTACCGGCCATAACGGGATTTTTGAGCGAGCGAGACCACGCGATGAGCAGATCCTCCGCATGGAGCCCGAGACATCAGCAGTACGCGAGTACCTCGAGTATGTGCCGCGCCCCCAGTACTCGGAGACAGACCCATCCGCGGGCCCGCCCTCCCACATGTACGGTTGGAGCTCGGTCCCCACTCCTCCACCGATGAGGGCTGGGAGTGAGGAGACGGTGGTCCAGCCGAGGTTGGCTCGACGGCCATCTATGCGCCCTCGCCGTGGTGGACATGCCCCGATGATGCGCTCGACCACTCCCGCCGAGAGATTCGCCAAAGGATCGACTCGACCCCACAGACTTCGGACCAGGAGTAGTCATAGGAGGGGTAGTAGCTAGTGCACACACACGCCACATAGTAGAGGTCAAACCTTCTTTTGTATATGAGGTTGTCTCCTTTAGGTGCACATGGGTATGGGGGTAGTTTCTTTTGTATTTGTCTTTTATGATTTCCTTGTATTGCTTTTCAGTTGTATTTTGCTTCATGATGTATCAAATAGTCCTACCTCTTTGGGTAGGCACGTTATATATATATATATCTATGATTCAGTTGATGTTCCCATGACATGATGTGTTTCTTATGCTTTGCTTATATGTTTTGCTATGTTTCTCCTTAACGTTTCGTGCGTGGCTCTCACTTTGATTTTAAATTCCAAAAGAGATAATTTTACCCATATTTCCGCTAAGTATTTTCTAAAAGATGAGACCAAGAGGTAATATTCTAAAGATTAACCTAAGGACATACTAGTAGTCTTGGGTTAAGATTTAGGGTGTTACATTATGGTATCGAGCGATTCGATTCTCATGGAGCACGAGGATTGGGTGACTATGCTTTATAAGCATAATACGATAGTTATGTCATGTATAGTGCTTGATAGAGATAAGTCAGAGGACTAGAGATGCATGACTTCGTTGGTTGCAAGTGCCATGGTAACTAGCTCATTTTGCATGGATATTGAGCACGATCAACTTGATGTTCATTGTTTCATGTGTATAGGAACCAATGGCACCGCTGACGACGGCCTAGGACTACACCCGATGTTGAACAAGATGATACAATCTGCCGCCGTCCGTCGCATGGCGCAAGCCATGGAGCGGATGTTCGACCGAATGGATCAACAAGCTTAACGCTGCTCCTGCTCCCCTCCTCCCCTGCTGCGAGAGATGGTGGAACAAGTCCGCTTCGGCGAAGTTCCGCAAGGCGAACCCGCCAGTTGTTCCGAGGGGTAATGGACTGACAAGGCCGATGAGTGGATCAAAGACATGGAGAAGATCTACTCTGTTGTTACCGCCGGAGGAGCAGAAGGTCACATTTGCTGCTTTCATGCTGAAGTCCGACGCCGAGTTCTGGTGGAACGGCACGAGGCATCTGCTAGAAGCCTCTGGAACTCCCATTGATCGAGTCGTTTCAAGACTTACTTCTATGAGAAGTACTTTCCGAGTCCGTGAGGAACTGAAGGACGTTGAGTTCATGCGATTGACCCAAGGGGGTCTCAGAGCCCAATACACTGCAAAGTTTGAGGAGCTAATCAAGTTCTCTCGAGTGTTCCAAGGGAACCCCGATGAAGTTTGGAAGTGTGTGAAGTATGAGGCCGGTCTGAAGGCAGAGATGAACTACGCTGTGGCCCATATGGAGATCAGAGACTTCCCGACCCTGGTCAACAAGTGCCGGATACTTGAAGAAGGACAGAGAAAGATTCAAATCACAAGGGCGGAGCGAGCTAAGGGGCTCGGACCTCAAGCCCCGAAGTTCAAACCGCAGTACCCATCGAGGAATCACTACAACCCCTACCAGTCCAACCAGTTCCGACAACAACAACAACAACCGCCAAGAGCTCCTGCTCACCAACAATCCAAACAACACCAAAGGCCGCCATTTCAACATCAAGGCCCAAGGAATTTCAATAATCAACCCCGTGGACCGGGTGGACCCCGAAACCACAATGGAGGACCAAGTGGAGCCAAGAACAAGGCACCACAAACCCCTGCCGCTACTCCCGAGCAACATCTGGCCGACGTCGCCCACAATGCGGAAAGAACCACGGAATCGCCCATGCTTAGCCGGTCAGAATGTATGTTTCAAGTGTGGCAAGCCTGGCCACTATGCAAAGGACTGCACTGACAAGGGACATCGAACCAAACCCCCGACCACAATACCGAGGAAGGGTCTTTACCCTTAACGCGGAAGACGCCAAGAAGTCCAAAGATCTCATCGAAAGTATGTGCGAAGTAAATGGTAAAGCCTTAACTGTACTATATGACTCTGGTGCTACTCATTCTTTCATTTCACTTGCTAGTGTCGAGTCCTTAAATCTAAAAGTCTCTAAACTTCCCTTCGATCTTATTGTTTCTACTCCTACAAATCGCCCTGTTAATACTTGCCGTTGTTGTTTAAACTGTCATCTTGTTGTAGAAAATAGGTCTTTTATCATAGATTTAATTTGTTTACCCTTGAAAGACATAGGCATTATCTTAGGCATGAACTGGCTTCACCCCAATCGTGTGATGTTAGATTGTGGAACCCAAACCGTAGTTTTCCCTTCTCCTCCCGAAAACATCACTCAACCCATTAGGCTGTACCTAAATTCCGTGAGAGGTCTTACGTAGTGGGAAGTAAACTAGGGGATATGTTCTCCTAGCCCCCTGTGATGTAGACTTGGAGCAAAACCTAGGTGAGATACCTGTGGTGAGAGACTATCCCGAGGTGTTTCCAGATGAAATACCCGAGTTCCCTCCCGAAAGAGAAGTGGAGTTCTCCATAGAGTTGGTTCTGGGACAGGACCAATCTCTATAGCCCGTATAGGATGTCACCCTCGGAGTTAGCGGAATTGAAAACCCAGTTAGAGGAGTTGTTAGAAAAGAGTTTTATAAGGCCGAGTGCTTCACCTTGGGGCGCCCGGTCTTATTTGTGAAGAAAAAGGTGGGAAGCATGAGGATGTGTATAGACTATAGGCAGTTGAACCAAGTAACCATAAAGAATAAATACCCATTGCCTAGGATTGATGATCTTATGGACCAATTGAAAGGAGCAAGAGTGTTTTCTAAGATTGATTTAAGGTCCGGTTACCATCGATTAGGGTGAGAGATTTGGATATTCCTAAAACCGCCTTCGAACTCGGTATGGACACTTTGAGTTCAATGTAATGTCGCTTGGTTTGACGAATGCTCCCGCAGTTTTTATGGATTACATGAATAGGATCTTTAGACCCTATTTAGATCAATTGTGGTTGTGTTCATAGATGATATTCTCATCTATTAGAAAACCCACGAGGAGCATGAGCGTCATTTAAGGTTGGTTATAGAGGTATTAAAGGAGAAGAAGTTATACGCTAAGTTGTCTAAGTGTGAATTTTGGTTAGAGGAGGTAAATTTCTTAGGACATGTTGTGTCAAAAGGTGGCATAGTCCGACCCAAGTAAGATAGAGGCTGTGATGAATTGGGATAGACCAACCTCTCAGAATCGAGATTAGAAGCTTTTTGGGTTTAGCTGGATATTATCGTAGGTTCATTAAAGGATTTTCCCAGATTAGCCCTACCCTTAACCAAGCTCACTAGGAAGAATGCCCCGCTTGAGTGGAGCCAGAGTGTGAAAAGAGTTTCCTAGAGCTTAAGGAAAAGCTCACCTCAACCCCAGCTTTTAGTTTTACCTGACCCCAATGTACCCTTCGAGGTATATTGCGATGCTTCCGCAAGGGTTTAGGTTGTGTGTTGATGCAAAGCAGGCAAGTGGTAGCCTATGCGTCAGGACAACTCAAGCCTCATGAGGTAACCTACCCCACCCATGACCTAGAACTAGCACCATCGTGTTCGCTCTAAAGATGTGGAGACACCATTTGTATGGTGTGAGGTTTGAAGTTTTCTCCGATCATAAGAGTCTCAAGCATCTCTTTGATCAAAAGGAGTTGAATATGAGGCAAAGGAGATGGATGGAATTCCTCAAGGACTACGATTTTGGTTTAAGTTACCACCCGGCAAGGCTAATGTAGTAGCCGACGCCTTGAGCCGAAACTTCGTTACGCCCATCAAGTATGATGGTTAATGAAGTTGGGTTAATAGAGCAATTTAGGGATATGAATCTCGGAATGTCTATAACGGAGAATGGCATCGTGATGAGTCATCTCACGGTGACCAGTGGGTTTAAGCAAAGGATTATGCTTGCCCAAAGAGAAAATGAGGACTTTATGGAGACAATCGAGGCAAAGAAAGGCCGGAAAGTTGAAAGGTTTTGTACGAGGCCCCGACTGGTTATGGAGGTTCGAGGGGCTTAACTGCGGTGCTACAAGATGGTGACCTTCGAGAGAAGATCTTGGAGGAGGCTCACAAGAGCCATTTTGCCATCCATCCTGGTACTACGAAGATGTATCAGGACTTGAAGGGGATGTTTTGGTGGCCTGGATTAAAAAAGGATGTGGTCGCCTGGGTGAGTAAGTGTTTGATCTGCCAAAAGGTCAAGATCGAACACCAAAAACCTTCTGGCATGTTGCAACCCCCGCCGATCCCAGTGGAAGTGGGAGAGTATATCAATGGACTTCGTGACAGGATTGCCAAAGACCCAAGCTGGCCACGATGCCGTATGGGTAATCGTGGATCGACTGACTAAGTCGGCTCACTTTCTACCTATTCGAGTCACGTACTCGTTGGATAAGTTGGCCCAGCTTTACATCCAAGAAATAGTAAGGTTGCATGGAGTACCATCGACGATAATCTCGGATCGAGATCCGCAGTTTACGTCTCGATTTGGGGACCCTTTCAAAGGGGGTTTGGTTCCAAGTTGTGCTTAAGCACCGCTACCACCCACAAACGGATGGTCGATCCGAGAGGACAATCCAAACCCTGGAAGATATGCCGAGAGCCCGTGGTCTTAGACCAAAAAGGAAGTTGGGATAAGTACATGCCTTTGATCGAGTTTGCGTATAACAACAGTTATCACGCAAGCATCGGTATGGCACCGTACGAGGCATTATACGGAAGGAAGTGCCAATCACCCTTGTGTTGGTACGAGCCCGAGAGCAAAGTGTCTTAGGACCTGAGGTAGTGAGGGAAACGGAACAAATCAAGAAGATCAAGGATAGAATCTTAACCGCTCAAAGTCGATGAAAGCTACGCGGACAAAGGCGCAAGCCCTTGGAGTTCCAAGAGGGAGAACATGTATTTCTAAGAATCACCCCCACTACAGGAATAGGGAGAGCCATGAAAGTTAAAAAGTTGAGTTCACCGATTTCTCGGTCCTTTTGAAATTCTTCAAAGAGTCGGATCCGTAGCTTACAAAATAGCCTTACCACCCAATCTGTCAAACCTTCATGACGTCTTTCACGCCTCCCGCCACGTAAATATGAGTCCGACCCTAGCCATGTCCTAGAACCAGAGCATGTACAGCTAAGGGAGGACCTCACTTTCAATGTACCGCCTACGAGAATAGTGGATCACTGAGTCAAGCGCTTAAGGAGCAAGTCTGTTCCTTTGGTAAAAGTGGCGTGGGGACAAGGCAAGCTCGGAAGAATACACGTGGGAACTAGAGTCGAGATGAAGTCCAAATATCCAGAGCTTTTCTAAGGTACAATTTCGAGGGCGAAATTCTTTTAAGGAGGGAGTAATGTAACGCCCGATTTTTCCGTTAGAGTGAAAATGACCAAAATGCCCTGAGGTCATTTTCACTGACCGAGGAAAGCCGCGGCAAGACTCGAAGGGCAAACTCAATGTTGGAAGGGGATTAGAAAACTTATGTACCTTTCCCGGGATCGAAAATCTCGTTGAATTTTAGTCAAAATGAGCAAAACGCCGCTGTGGTGTTTTACCCGCTTGCAAGTGCCGGATGAACCCGAAACTTCTCCAGATGGTTTTAAAAGGCGTTTTTATGTATTCTATGACCTCAGTTTTAATTTTTGAAGTCCCGGCAAAATTAGTGCAAAATTACTGCTTTGCCCCTAGTTTCATATTTTTACGTTTAATCACGCGATTAAGCAAACCTAAGCAATATTAGGCTCTAATCGAAGGTTAATTAATTTCCTTAATTAATCTAGAGTCAAAATAATTTATTAAAGTTGATTAGAACCAAAAGTACTTAATTACAACCTAAAATCATATTTTAATTTTATGACACCTAGTCATAGAATCTTGAATAGTGTTTTCTCTTTCCAATTCCTTAAATCATGGAATTGTGTTACACATTGTTTATTCATAAATGAGTTTTAAATTCTTTAATGATGTATGAGCACTCCTAAACTTGTCATAAACTCCTAAATCACATTCTTAGTTACCTAAACTTAAGCTTAATCATTCCTAACCTTGTACCTAAGCTAATACACATCTAAACCTATCATTAACACACAATTAAATGGTCAAACCATCCTCCCACTCTGCTGCCCCAAGCTGGCCGAAGCCTCACCTCCTCCATATGCATCACATGTTCAATTTTTCAACACTCCAAGGCCATACCTCAAGTCACATACACTATACCTTGTCATAACTTTCAATCAAGCTTGAATTTCCACATGAATAAATAATTAAAACAACCCATTTCTCCCATTTAATTGTGGCTGGAAAAGTTCCAGCCATGCATTATTTCTAGAAGCCTAAATTCATAAAAATGTGATAGGAAATTAACTCACATCAAGCCATACTTTGTAGCATAGCTTCCATACTTCAAACCATGCTTGAATGACCTTGTGTAAGAGATATTTTCTCTTCCTTTTCCCTCCAAACCACACGGCCACTCCCTCCATTTGCAAGCTCCATGGTTTTGTTTTTCTATAAATAGGATGCTTGTGTTAGCCTTGTTGCACCTTGAAGCATTTGCAAAGTTTAGAGTTTTAGAGTTGTCTTGCTAGCCTTTCCTTTTTCTCTCAAAGTTCCAAGAGTGTTCTTCCTTTCTTTTCATCTTTATCTTCTTCATCTCTTCATCTCATCATCACCTCTCAACCATCAAACACCACCCCAAAACCTTGAACCATCATCAAACCTCTCAAACACCACACCTCAAACACAACTCCACTTGAAACACATTTTCTTTCTTTTTCTCTCATCAAGGCCGAATCATCATCACCATCCTAGGAGGTGTTGCTCATCTCATTTCCATCTTCAAGTTCAAGCTTTTATCTTCATCAAAAGGTAGGGATTTGTTTTTAAACTTTATTTTGCTCAAGAAAGTGTTTTTCTCTAGTTTTCTCTTGGATTCTTTTTGAACTTTCCTTTGTCTTTCCTTTCCTTTCATTTTCGGCCATGAGGCCTTGATTTGAGCATGATAGCTTGATGATGAGAGTTTCTAGATGATGACATTGTGTTCATCTCAAAGAAACCTCTAAAGCTTGAGTTTTCCTTTTCTTACAACTTCATCTATATGTTATCTAGCTCACATGGTTTTCCAACTTAAGAAAATTAATCTAAGGATTTCTAAAAGCCCAAGCCTACCCTTGTCAACCTTAAAGTTGGCCGGCACGTTCTAGAGATTTGTCTCTAGATAGGGGTTTTGGGTACTTAATAAAGAACTTGATGTAGTTTCACTTTCTTTCTCTTTTATATGATTTTCGATTCTTGTGTTGTGATCTTTGAGATATTGTATGGGGTTATTATCTTGTTAAAAGTCTTAAATGAGCTCTAGTTAAACATAAAAATGAAACTTGCATCATGTTTACTTTAAGCTTTGCATATCATGTTTATTTCCTTGCTATCACTAAATCCCAAGATAATGAATAAACTTGCATTATCATGTTTATGTTTCAAGCTATGCATTATTATATTTATATTTCAAGTCCTCACCTAAATATCAAAGATAATAATATATTGCACCACATATTTATTTTATGCTCTCACTTTACTTTCTAGCAATAACTAAAATAAGTGCATGAGCATGTTTATTTTTACGTCATCACTTTAATGATTCTAGAGCTCAAAGACTTGCCCAAGGATATCTCAAACAAAGGTCTAAAACATTTATCTCCTATGGCTCATATTTCGGCCCTATGAGGCCTTAATATCTTCAAGTATTGAAAACTATGTTTTATACTTTTTCTAAACTTATATGAGTATAAGGAATGTGTAGAACTAAGTATTATGAATTTAGGACCTCTTGAGATGAAAATAATATAGCCACTGCCCTATTAAGTATTTTCATGAGTTTAGATGATAAAAGTGTTCATAAAAGAGTTTTGAAGGTTTTAATAAGGTTCCAAGAGAAACTAGTATTTTATGTGCTTTAGAAACTATGATTCAATGCCTTTAAATGGAGTTGTTGTTTCGGTTCTGCCTTGCTATGTTTGGCCACTGTATGAGCTGTGTTAATGATGTTAATATGCTTATGTTTGGGTAATAATTATGTTAAGACTCATATGTGAAAGATAGGATAAGTTAGGAACTAGAAAAGAATTAATTTGAGAGTTCTAGATCCCTTAAAGATTCATTTTTCTGGATTCTGTCCAGCAAGGTTTAGATTCAATAATCATGGTTTTAAATTAGTTTATATGTGTAGGAATGACTCATAATTGGTTTAGGACTTAATCTTGAAGCCTTAGGAGCAAACCGAACTTAGAAAGGGTCAATATTGTGACTTCTAGGTACCCATAAAGTTAGTATTTTGATTTCTGCACTCTTGAGGTTTAGAGATGTTCTTGACCATATGGTGAGGTGAGAAATACTTAGTTATAACCTTATAGGTTCCCAAGAGACTAGGTGTTGATGATCAATAACTTAGAAAGTGAGATAAAGATCTAAACCGTAATTTCTAGAACTCCGTAATCACATAAACATAAAGCTGTCCAAATTCTCGCTTAGTGCTATTTGGATTAGTTCTTGAGCATAAAATTTATATAACTCATTAATTGTCAAACTATAGGCGTATAAAGAAGTTAAGAATAATTTGCAAGTTTAAGACTCATAATAATCGAAGTTTAAAGCACTATGAGATATAACATAACATGCCTATGAGCCTCTGGATGATTGTTAAATATGACTATGTGATGATGTTTGTGTGAAAGTTTTATGTGACGAATGTTATGAGAAAGTTTCATGTGATGATATATATGTTATGAAAAAGCTACATGAGAATGCATGATAAAAATGAATATGATAAATGATGAGGTAATTGTGATGTAATACTTATGAAAATATAAATGTGACACAACACCGAGACGCGCTTCTCCTGGGTGACACCGTTCGGCCGAGCACCCCAGGAGGAGACAAATCCGTGAGGGTATGTGTAGATGCAGCCTGCCAAAGCGGACAAATTGCGAGGCCCACGTGGCTAGCAAAGCGTTTCAAAGAGGAAATGATCCTAGAAAGGAGATCCTTAAATTGCCCCCTAGCCCGTACTTTAAGTCGGGATTATGTTACGCTTATCATAGGATAAGTAAGAGCTAGTGACGACTAGTTAAGGTATGAGCTCATAACCTAGAGAAGTCTTAGGGCGGCCCCATGAGATGAAAGTTAAAGTTAACAATGTCACATAAACTATACTTATGCCAATGTTATAATGTTTCCTAGTTATTCTATTGTTTGGTTTACCTTATGATGCATTCATATCATTAGTATATTTCGCTTAAGTTATAAAGACGCATTATAAAATATGATGGACCTTGGATAAAATACCTCTTTGGGAAACCCACTTAAAAGGAACTTATATGCATGCACACCTTTTAGAAATAAACCCAAGGTTCCCAAGGATGTGACGATGACACCTAGGTAGGGATAACCCTACTGAGAATTCTTTTAGAAAGATTCTCATTCCCTCTCTCTTTTCTTCCGTCATATCTTCAGATGGCGACGTTTGTACTCTTCATCGACACCCGGTATGGGAGCTGCACCATGACCCGGCACTTTTCGGGTCATACCATTTTGAGGGTCGCTGCAGACCGTCCGAGTATTCATGTTCATGGGACGACCCTTCGCATTCCCCGTCCCGAGCTACCGCTTCACCCCGATCGCTTCCTACCGTCATAACGGGATTTTTGAGCGAGCGAGACCACGCGATGAGCAGATCCTCCGCATGGAGCCCGAGACATCAGCAAGACGCGAGTACTCCCGAGTATGTGCCGCCCCCCAAGATTTCTGGAGACGGACCCATCCGAGGACCCGCCATCCCACATGTACAGCTGGAGCTCGGTCCCACTCCTCCACCGATGAGGGTTGGGAGTGAGGAGGCAGTGGTCCACCGAGGTTGGCTCGACGGCCATCTATGCGCCGCCGTGGTGGACATGCCCGATGATGCGCTCGACCACTCCCGCCGAGATTCGCCAAGGTGGATCGACTCGACCCCACAAAGACTCGGACCAGGAGTAGTCATAGGAGGGGTAGTAGCTAGTGCACACACACGCCACATAGTAGAGGTCAAACCTTCTTTTGTATATGAGGTTGTCTCCTTTAGGTGCACATGGGTATGGGGGTAGTTTCTTTTGTATTTGCTTTTTATGATTTCCTTGTATTGCTTTTCAGTTGTATTTTGCTTCATGATGTATCAAATAGTCCTACCTCTTTGGGTAGGCACGTTATATATATATATATCTATGATTCAGTTGATGTTCCCATGACATGATGTGTTTCTTATGCTTTGCTTATATGTTTTGCTATGTTTCTCATTAACGTTTCGTGCGTGGCTCTCACTTTGATTTTAAATTCCAAAAAGAAAAATTTTACCCATATTTCCGCTAAGTATTTTCTAAAAGATGAGACCAAGAGGTAATATTCTAAAGATTAACCTAAGGACATACTAGTAGTCTTGGGTTAAGATTTAGGGTGTTACATTTAAGTGATGACTTCAAAAGTAAACATGAAATGCAAAGTTTGAATTTAAATATGATAATGCAAGGTCCATTATTTATTCTTCAAAGTTTAGTGATGACATAGAAAAATAAATATGCTATGCAAGGCATAATTTAAACATGAATGCTAGTTCATCATTATATAAATCATTAGATCTCATACAAGACTTTAGAGGGACATAAACTCAACCCAATATTTATCTCTAATAAACAAAGTAAGCTTTAGAGCTCTTGAACCAAGCTTTCAAAGAAACAACATGGTTCTTGAACATCATCATCAAGCTTCAAGGAAATAAACTCAAAGAAAACAAAATCATAAAGAAAAGGAAATAACAACCATAAACATAAAGGAAAGGAAACAAGAACCGAAATCAAACAAGGAAAGGAAAAGAGAATGAAACTAAGCCATGTTCTTTATTAAGTACCCAAAACCCCTATCTAGAGAAGATCTCTAGAATGTGCCGGCCAACATTAAGGTTGACAAGGGTAGGCTTGGGCTTTTTGAAAACCATGGATTAATTTTTCTTAAGTTGAAAAACCATGTGAGCTAAGTAATATAGATAAAGTTCAAAGAAAGGAAAAACTCAAGCTTTAGAGGTTTCTTTGAGATGAACACAAGGTCATCTTCTAGAAACACTCATCATCAAGCTATCATGCTCAAAATGAGGCCTTGAGGCCGAAAATAAAGGAAGAGAAGGAAGCAAGGAAAACTTAAAAAGAAACTAAGAGAAACTTTGAGAAAATCTCATTTTTGAGTAAAAACAAAACAAGAGAGCAACTCCTACCAAGTGTGAAGACAAAGGCTTGATCTTTGAGGTGAGAATAGAAAGAAAAACTCCTCCTAAAAGGATGATGAAGCTTCGGCCTTAGGGAGAGGAAAAGAGAGGAAATGTGCTCTTGGTGAGCTTGTATTTGAGGTTGGGTATTTAAGTGTTTAGGAGATGATTTGAGGTTGTGGTTTGAGGTTGTGAGGTGATGATGTAAAGAGAAGATGAAGAAGATGAAGATGAAAGAAAGTTCTTAAGAACATGAAAGAAAATGAAGAACTTGAGAGGAAAAGGAAAGAACTCAAAGAATACTTGAAAGCTTAAACTTGCCAAATGATCTAAAGTGTATCAAAGCTTAAGTAAGCAAGGTATTTATAGAAAAACAAAACAAATGAGAGCTCATGGAGGGCGAGAGGAAGCCGTGTGGATTGCCTCATGTTCCATGAGGTGAGAGATTGAATTTTGAGTCATGGAGGAGTAAGGTTGAAAGTATGGAGAGCATGGTTGTAGGTATGGCTTCAAGCATGGCTTGTCATGGACTTGAAATTGCATTTGAATTTAAAAAATTTGAGGTATGGAGGGGGATGATGGCCGTAGATCTAGGAGAGAGAAGGAAGAGGTTTCTTTTGTTTAATTGAGTGCTAAACATGTGTTTAAGTGTATATTAGTTTAGGTACAAGGTTAGGAATTCCTAAATATGTGCTTAGGTAACTAAGAATGTGATTAGGGGTTTTATGACATGATTAAGGAGTGCTCATACACATTTAGAGGGTTTAAAATTCATTTTATGAATAAACAATGTAGACAAAATTCCATGATTTAAGGAATTGCAAAGAGAAAATACTATTCAAGATTCCATGATTAGGAATCTTGAATTCAAAATGAGATTTTAGTTTAAATTAAGCAATCTTAGGTTCTAATTAGCTCTAATAAATTATTCTAACTCTGGATTAATTAAGGAAATTAATTAATCTTCGATTAGAGCCTAATATTGGTTAGGTTTGCTTAATCACGCGATTAAGCTTAAAAACACTAAACTAGGGGTAAAATCATAATTTTGTACAAAAATTGCCGGGGACCATCGGGACTAAAATTGAGGTCACAGAACACATAAAAACACCTTTTAAAACCATCTAGAGAAGTTTCGGGTTCATCCGGCACTCGTACTCGCGTCAAACACAATAGGGGTATTTTGGTCATTTTGACTTGAAATCTCAAAAAACGAGATTTTTCATCCCGGAAAGATACACAAGTCAAATAATCCCCTTTAAACATTGAGCTAGTCCCTTGAGGACTGTCAAGTCGGCTATCCTCAAGTTCCGGGCTGAAAATGACCTCAGAGGCATTTTGGTCATTTTCACTCTAACAGAAAAATCGGGGCGTACATCTTGTCTACTTGCTATAAGATATAGAAGTGAATCAATCATTCCTCTATACATGCTTTCTTATACAATTTCACCATTCTCGTTAGCATCAATGACTTGAGATGGATACGTGGGGGTACTCATAGGTTTGGCCTAATCCATATTAAACCTTTTTCAAAAGCTCTTTTGTATACTTTTCTTGATGGATCACGGTTCCTTCCTTTTTTTGTTTTATTTGAAGACTGAGGAAAAGCTTGAGTTCACCTATCATGCTCACCTCAGATTCACTTTGCATTAATTTTGAAAAATTTTCATAGAGAGAATGATCAATGGCGCTAAATATAATGGCATCTACATATATTTGAACCATCAAAAATTGATTGTTTTGCTCCAGAGCAAATAAGGTTTATCAACTTTACCTCTCTTGAACCCATTCTTTAGTAAAAAGGTACTTGGCCTTTAATACCAATCTCGAGGAGCTTGTTTCAGACCGTAAAATACCTTTGTTAACCTGAAGATATGGTTATGAAAGTTTTCATTCTCAAAACCAGAAGGCTACTTCACATAAACTTCCTCATAGAGGAATCCATTTAGGAATGCGGACTTAACATCCATTTGGTAAATAGTGAATCCTGTAACACCCTAATATTCGACCCTGATACTACTAGCACGTATTTAGGCCAAATATTAGTTATTACCTCTTGTCATAGTTCTAGTACTTTGAAAGTAACTTAGGGAAAATACAAGCCAAATTTTTTTTTTTTGAAATTCTGGTTAAAATAGAAGCCGCGCGTAACACTTATAAACAGTATAAATAAATGCGGAAACATAAACATAGAAGTGGCTCCAGTTCAACATGACATCATCACATCTGAAATACTTCATGCATATACTATGCCTACCCTAAAGGCAGGACTTTTCAAGTACATAAGGTAATGCGAATACAACTGAAATATGGAAATACATAGAAATGGGAATCACATAACATGAAAACATAAAAGGAACAACCATTCCCAAGTGCATCTAAAGTGGATAACCTCGATACAAAAGAAGGTTTATCCAATCTACGTGACGTGCGTGCACTAAGGACTACCCTTAATCCTACATCTAACGCCACGGGTAAGGTGGAAGATAACCAATCCATGGACGAAGCTCGGCTGGGGCAGGCATGCCTGAAAACTGGCCCTGCCCTCTATGTCTAGGACGTGGACCGGGCACCAGGGATCTCTGAGACTGAGTCACCGTCTCCTCGCTACTCATGGGCATACGTGGGGGAGTGGGGGCAGAATCCTCTCCATACAGGTGGATAGGGATGTCCTCTGAGGGATCCTCCTCCAAGTGCTGAGTGCGGGCTACGTACTCTAGTATCGCTCCCGAACTGACAGGGTGTGTTCGTAAGATCCTCTCCTCAAGCGTACGGGTGCGCTCAAAAATAGTAGCGTCGTCATAAGGAGACGTCAGGGTGAACAGATAACTATCTACAGGATGAGCAAAGGGCCGCCCAAGAAACATGAACACACATACAGTGTAGTAGCCCTCAAAATGGTATGACCCAAGCTCGGGGTCAAGGTGGATCTCCCAGATGGGCGTGTCAATGTAGAGGACGAACGTCGCCATCCCGATCTGAAGACATAAAGGAAAGAAAGAGATAGAGGGAATGAGATTTCTTGCTAAAGAAACTCAGAAGGGTTTTTCCTTCTACCTAGGTGTCATCTTCTACGTCCTCAGGGACCTTGGTTTCTTATTAAAAATCATGGTCATGCAATGGTTCGATTATGAAGTTTGAAAACGTTAACTTCTAAGGCCCGTTCATTTTTAATTCTAAAGCCTCTTGGTTACATAATCTATAATTTCTTGAAACTGGAATCATAATTCATAGGTACTATTGACATGGATCATGACACATAAACTCATAGATCGTGGTACATAATATTATAGATCAGGGAACATAAAATCATAGATCATGGAACATAGTACATGGTGCATGGTAACTTAACTTGGTTACTTAGGTGACATTAAAGTCTTATCATTTTCTTCCTGGGGCCACCCTAACTGGTCTCCGTTGGGAGATGTAACTAGGTTATGAGCTCATACCTCACTAGTCGTCACTAGCATAAAGACTTATCCCTTTTGATAAGCTAAGGTCCCAACATAAAGTACGGGCTAGGGGGCTAGGATCACCTCATCCTATATCCCGTTTGATAGTTTCAGGGGATCATTTTCACATAGTTTATGTCACCTTGAGTCTTAGCATGTTATAACAAGATGCCACATAAATCATGCATGTCACATATTTCATATAACTTTAACGTAGGCATCTCTAGGGTTCTTAAGAGAACAATAACATGCAATTCCATCATTACATAGCATCATATAAGTCATGAGATAACACATAAATTCATCAATCATAGAGGGTACACAAACCATTCCCTTAAAAGCAAAAACCCCTAATCGGGAAACCTCGAACTTCCTAATTATTTTCTTGTACCTCTAAGGGATTGATTAACCTCATTACCACAATTTATTAAGTCCTAGAACCTAATTAATCATGGCTGGACAGCATAGGCAGTAAACATATTTTGATGAATTACGGTGTTCTAGAAGTTGCATTTTAGGTCCTTTCTCATTACCGACTTTTTCTATGATGCAATTATTAATACCTAAACCAATTATGAGTCACTCTCACTCATCTAAACATGTTATAATGTGATTTTACAAACTCAAACAAGACTGGAATAGAATGCATATTTTCAGCTCCTACGGAGTTCTAGAAATCACATTTCCAAACATATAAAGTTACTAAGCATACCTAAGATGCCTAGAACAATTACCATACAATTGGTAAGGTATTTAAACACATATAGACCACCCAAAACAGAATTTAAGGTGCTGGAAAATAGCAAGGCAGAACCGAAATTTATATCATCACTTAATGCATAGAACTTTCATTCTAAAACACATAACATACTAGTTTCTCTTGGAACCCTTTTAAAACTTATAAAACTCATTAGGAAACATTTTATTTCTTTAAAATCTCCATAAAATACATGAGGGCAGTGACCATTTCAAAATAATTTTCAAGGGTATCTAAATCACGAAATCATACTTAAAACATTTGTCATAGACACCTATGCTTAAGAAAAATCCCAAGACATAGATTATAGGCCCTTGTGACTTAATGAAACTCATTCTAGCTTCATTATCACCACATGGCCGAAATGTAGATTCCAAGGAATGTCTACATATTTAACTTTTACTTAGGATGAAGAGGGCAAATCCTTGAGCTCTAGGAGTTTTAGGTGATGACATAAACATAAACATGATATGCACTCCATTTTAGATTTCCTTAGAGAGTAAAGTGAGGGCTCAAGATAAATATGAGATGCAAGTTCACTTCTTTATCTTTGAGTTAAGTGATAACTTGAAAATAAAACATGAAATGCAAGTTGATTTCTTTATCTTGGGGATTTAGTGGTAGCATAAAATAAATATGGATGCAACTCCTTTTTACATCTTGACTAGAGCTCTTGCAAGATTTTAAAGAGAACAAAGGTTCCAACCCAAACTCATCCTCACAAGAAAAGAAACACTAGTAGCACTAGGTTTTGTAAAAAGAGACATTTTATCCTCAAATACCATGAGGTGGCCGAATCCTCCTCATGAAGAAACAACCCATTTTTGAACTCTAGGGGCCAAGATCTTGATGATCCAAACATCAACATCCTAAGCCCTCATCATTGATTATTTCACTAGACCTTAAACTTCCATCAAAACCAAACTCATGTCAAACATAAAGGAAGAAACCGAAATCTCACTTGGTCTAGAAACCAAGTCCAAGCTTTAGAGTTTATTCATGTGACTAACCTCAACATGAAACCCTCATCATCAAGCTTTCATTTTTCAAAGTCCCAAAGGCCTTCATGGCCGAAACCTTAAAGAAAAAGAATGGAGTTTCAAAGGTTCAAGAGAAACATAACTCTTTCTTTAATAAAACTTGAAAATGATAACTTTTCTTTGAAAAAAGATCCAAGCTTTAGAGGTTGTCCCTAGGTCATACACCAACGTGGAACCCTCATCATCAAGCCTTTATTTTTCCAAGTGCCATAGGCCTTCATGGCCGAAACATTCAAGGAAAACAAAAGTTCCAAGGAGTTTCATAAGAAACATAACCCATTTTTGACCAAAACTTGAACAAGATGAAACTTTTCTCCACAAGAGATTTTAAGCTTTAGAGGTCTCATGCTAGGATGAACACATGGTCATCCCAAGAGAGCACTCATCATCAAGCCCTCATCATCAAGCTTTAGAAAGGTTGCATCTTAGAGAGGTTCAAAAGAAAGGTTCAAGCTTTAGAGGCCTCATGTTAAGATGAACTTATGGTTGCATCTTAGAGAGCACTCATCATCAAGCCTTCCTCACCATGGCCTTGAGGCCGAAATGGAAGAAAAAGGAAAAAGGAGATGAAAACCGAAAATGAAACCTCCATGAAAACTCATTCACAACATATTTTCAAGCAAGATCAAAGCATCAATATGAAGAAAGCATTTCTTTTTGAGAAGCTCCCTACCTAGTGGTTGAGGTTGAGAGGAGATGAAGAAGTTGAAGTAGATGAACTCTTGAACTTGAGAGGAAAAGAAAGTTTCAAAGTGCTTTAAAACTCTAAACTTAGTGAATGAACAAAAAGTGCTTCAAGTTCTCCAAGCTATCTATTTATAGAAGAATGAAATGAAGGTGTTTTGGGGGGGAAAGGCTTCGGCCTTTACAGCCACAAGGAGAGAAGAAATATCTCCTTCAAAGCATGATGACAAGTCTAACTAGGCATGTCCTAAAGCATGGCAAAAAGTAGCTTGTGTAAGTAAGCTTGATTGGCAACATAAACTAATATAAATTTTGAATTCTTTTTGAATTTTTGGGGGAGGAGTGGCTCCACTTTTGGGCAGCCATGGGAGAGAAAATATCTCCTCTAAATCATGGTTTAATAGGGTGCTTAGGTGTAGGATTGATTAGCTTAGGATTAGGGGTTGCTAAGTAAAGGTTTTAGGTAAACTAATTAGGTGATTAGGGTTGTAACACCTTAGATTAGGAGTGGTCTTGTGAGATTTAATGGAGTCAAGACTTTTATGACTAATGATGTGAGTATGACAACCCTTCTTGGAAATGGGAGCGTGAATAGTGCAAACACTATTCATATATGCTTTCTTAAAAGAAAAAGAACTAGAATTAGGTTTTTAAATTTTCCTTAAGCAATCTTTGGTTCTAATTATCCTCAAATAATTATTTTAGCTCTAGATTAATCATGAAAATTAATTAATCTTTAATTAGAGCCTAATATTGCTTAGGTTTTGCTAAAAACGTCCTTAAGCCCAAAATGCACTAAGTAGGGGCAAAATCGTAATTTTTACCAAAAGTTGCCCGGAACCTCCGGGACTAAAACAAACATAGTCCATGCCTTAAAATCATTTTTTTGGACCTCCGAACAAGGTTCGGGTCAAAACAGAACTTAAAACTGCCTTAAATTGCTGTAGGGGTATTTTGGTCATTTATACGCGAAGACCCTAAAAATAGGATTCCTCTGCTTTATTAAACACTCAAGCACATACAATCCCCTTCATATATCATATGAACCTTATGGGGATGGCCGAGGTCGGCCGTCCTCGTATTTCGGTAAAAATGACCTCAGGGGCATTTTGGTCATTTGAAGGTTTAGTGAAAATCGGGGCATTACAAATCCCTTAAAGGCTGCAAAAGTAAGAAGCATCCTTATGGCTTTGAGCCTAGCTACTAGCACAAAGGTTTCATCTTAATCAATTCCCTCTGGTTGATTATTGTAACACCTTAACTTTTAACCTAATATGCTCGAGTTGCATTCTAGCTAATTATTAGTTATTACGTCTTTGTTTCAGAAGTTGACTTATTTTTTTCTTTCAAATACGAGTAATCAAAATATGACTATTTTTTTTTTTTGAACTTTAAAATAAAAATGCGAGCCACGTGCGTGTATAGATATCGGTTAATACTCGCATAATAATAGCAAACATATAAACCTCATTATAATATATACAAGCCATAGCTTCACATAACATATATCAAATTAACATATCATATCCAGAACATAATAGTGATGTCCTATATACATAAAGGACATCCAAAGACATTAAATCCACTAATAAGGTTGCACATACACTAAACCAAAACTATCACCAAACTAGCCTAATCTCAGCTACAGGTCCATTGAGGGACTAGGCTATGCAAAAGTATAAGGGGATGACAAAGAAAAACTATCTTCATGCTTCCGCCGTAACCCTCTGATCTGGTTCGTAGCGTATTTCCCACGTCCATGCCTCATGAAAAATCACCAGCAACACCATTTTCCTCGTTTGGAGACGACACAGAAGAAAAGATAGGGATGAGAAAATTATTCAAGATTCTCAGTAGGGCTTCCCAACTCTAACACAAGTGTCATCGTCATCATCCCTATCCACTTCAATTTTCATTATGAAAGAGATGTGCATGCACAAGGTTCAATTTTTTATCTTCTCAAAATCCTTTATCCGAAGTGGGTGTATTTTAGCATAGGTCTTAATGCCATGAATGCAACAATTATCTCATGTATGCATGACAATATCTTAGGGGCATAAGTAACACAAGCATACAAATTTATGATTCAACATAATGCTAGGTATATGAGCAGGAGATAAGCTAAAGGGCTAAAGTCACCTAGCACATATCATATGATTAAATGCATCAATGGGAGAATGATATAATGTATGTATATGCACCTTTGCTTTACTTTTAATGAGTTTATTTATGCAAGTGTGATGTGATGATATATGATAAGATGAGTGTTTCATTGAAATGTTATGCCTATCATATTCATGAAAGTTGAATGAGAAATGCATATGTGTTATGAGATTCGTGGCATAAAGTTAGTTTGAAGGAAATTCAGTGTACAACTATTATGCTGCCGAGTTTCCGTCAAAACTAAAAGGACTTGAGAATGTTTTTGAGGAAACAAATGAGATTAAAACCCTGGGTGACATCGGTTCGGCCGAGCACCCCTAGGAGATTTTTACGTGACGTAGCACTAAGACATACTTCTCCCGCTTCGGTGGGGATAAGGCAAATCCGTGAGGGTATGAGTGGATGCAGCCTACCAAAGCGAATAATTCACTATACACTAGATGCCAGTAAAGCATTTCAAAGAAGGAAATAATCCTAAGAGAGGTGATTCTTAAGCCCCCTAGCCCGTACTCTAGTAGTTGGGATTATATTTATTTTTCGCTTATCCAAATGATAAGTAAGAACTAGTGACGACTAGTTAAGGTATGAGCTCATAACCTAGATGATATTTAGGGTGGCCCTTTAATGCCAAGGCATGATGTTCTAAGTCACAATGTTGAGGAAAGCTCCACTTGAAAGTTATATACCACTTGCATGCTTCTTGTAACGCCCCGATTTTCTGTTAGAGTGAAAATGACCAAAATGCCCCTGAGGTCATTTTTTGGAGTCGAGGAAAGCCAGTCTTGGCGATACTCGAAGGGCAAACTCAATGTTGGAAGGGATTAGAAAACTTATGTACCTTCCCGGATCGAAAATCTCGTTTGAAGTTTTCAGTCAAAATGACCAAAACGCCTGTGGTGTTTTACCCGTTTGCAAGTGCCGGATGAACCCGAAACTTCTCCAGATGGTTTTAAAAGGCGTTTTTATGTATTCTATAACCTTAGTTTTAATTTTTGAAGTCCCGGGCAAAATTAGTGCAAAATTACGGTTTTGCCCCTAGTTTCGTACTTTTACGCTTAATCACACGATTAAGCAAACCTAAGCAATATTAGGCTCCAATCGAAGGTTAATTAATTTCCTTAATTAATCTAGAGTCAAAATAATTTATTAAAGTTGTTTAGAACCAAAAAGTACTTAATTACAACCTAAAATCATATTTTAATTTTATGACACCTAGTCATAGAATCTTGAATAGTGTTTTCTCTTTCCAATTCCTTAAATCATGGAATTGTGTTACACATTGTTTATTCATAAATGAGTTTTAAATTCTTTAATGATGTATGAGCACTCCTAAACTTGTCATAAACTCCCTAAATCACATTCTTAGTTACCTAAACTTAAGCTTAATCATTCCTAACCTTGTACCTAAGCTAATACACATCTAAACCTACCATTAACACACAATTAAATGGTCAAACTCACCTCCTCCCTTGCTGTCCCAAGCTGGCCGTGAACCTCCTTCCCCATTATGCATCACATGTTCAATTTTTCAACACTCCAAAGCCATACCTCAAGTCACATACACTATACCTTGTCATAACTTTCAATCAAGCTTGAATTTCCACATGAATAAATAATTAAAACAACCCATTTTCCCCATTTATTTGTGGCTGGAAAAGTTCCAGCCATGTTAAGGTTCTAGAAGCCTAATTTCATAAAAATGTGATAAGGAATTAACTCACATCAAGCCATACTTTGTAGCATAGCTTCCATACTTCAACCATGCTTGAATGACCTTGTGTAAGAGATATTTTTCTCTTCCTTTTCCCTCCAAACCACACGGCCAAAGCCCTCCCCATTCACTCCTCCATGGTTTTGATTTTCTATAAATAGGATGCTTGTGTTAGCCTTGTTACACTTTGAAGCATTTGCAAAGTTTAGAGTTTTAGAGTTGTCTTGCTAGTTTTTCCTTTTTCTCTCAAAGTTCCAAGAGTGTTCTTCCTTTCTTTTCATCTTTATCTTCTTCATCTCTTCATCTCATCATCACCTCTCAACCATCAAACACCACCCCAAAACCTTGAACCATCATCAAACCTCTCAAACACCACACCTCAAACACAACTCCACTTGAAACACATTCTCTTTCTTTTTCTCTCATCAAGGCCGAATCATCATCACCATCCTAGGAGGTGTTGCTCATCTCATTTCCATCTTCAAGTTCAAGCTTTTATCTTCATCAAAAGGTAGGGATTTGTTTTCAAACTTTATTTTGCTCAAGAAAGTGTTTTTCTCTAGTTTTCTCTTGGATTCTTTTTGAGCTTTCCTTTGTCTTTCCTTTCCTTTTCATTTTCGGCCATGAGGCCTTGATTTGAGCATGATAGCTTGATGATGAGAGTTTCTAGATGATGACATTGTGTTCATCTCAAAGAAACCTCTAAAGCTTGAGTTTTCCTTTTCTTACAACTTCATCTATATGTTATCTAGCTCACATGGTTTTCCAACTTAAGAAAATTAATCTAAGGATTTCTAAAAGCCCAAGCCTACCCTTGTCAACCTTAAAGTTGGTCGGCACGTTCTAGAGATTTGTCTCTAGATAGGGGTTTTGGGTACTTAATAAAGAACTTGATGTAGTTTCACTTCCTTTCTCTTTTATATGATTTTCGATTCTTGTGTTGTGATCCTTGAGATATTGTATAGGGTTATTATCTTGTTAAAGTCTTATATGAGCTCTAGTTAACTATAAAATGAATCTTGCATCATGTTTATTTTATGCTATGCATATCATGTTTACTTCCTTGCTATCACTAAATCCCAAGATAATGAATGAACTTGCATTATCATGTTTATGTTTCAAGCTTTGCATCATCATATTTATATTTCAAGTCCTCACCTAAATATCTAAGATAATAATATGTTGCACCACATATTTATTTTATGCTCTCACTTTACTTTCTAGCAATAACTAAAACAAGTGCATGAGCATGTTTATTTTTATGTCATCACTTTAATGATTCTAGAGCTCAAAGACTTGCCCAAGGATATCTCAAACAAAGGTCTAAAACATTTATCTCCTATGGCTCATATTTCGGCCCTATGAGGCCTTAATGTCTTCAAGTATTGAAAACTATGTTTTATAATTTTCTAAACTTATATGAGTATAAGGAAGGTGTAGAACTAAGTATTATGAATTTAGGACCTCTTGAGATGAAAATAACATAGCCACTGCCCTATTAAGTATTTCCATGAGTTTAGATGATAAAAGTGTTCATAAAAGAGTTTTGAAGGTTTTAATAAGGTTCCAAGAGAAACTAGTATTTTATGTGCTTTAGAAACTATGATTCAATGCCTTAAAATGGAGTTGTTGTTTCGGTTCTGCCTTGCTATGTTTGGCTACTGCATGAGCTGTGATAATGATGTTAATATGCTTATGTTTGGGTAATAATTATGTTAAGACTCATATGTGAAAGATAGGATAAGTTAGGAACTAGAAAAGAATTAATTTGAGAGTTCTAGATCCCTTAAAGATTTATTTTTCTGGATTCTGTCCAGCAAGGTTTAGATTCAATAATCATGGTTTTAAATTAGTTTATATGTGTAGGAATGACTCATAATTGGTTTAGGACTTAATCTTGAAACCTTAGGAGCAAACCGAACTTAGAAAGGGTCAATATTGTGACTTCTGGGTATCCGTAAAGTTAGTATTTTGATTTCTGCACTCTTGAGGTTTAGAGATGTTCTTGACCATAGGGTAAGGTGAGAAATACTTAGTTATAACCTTATAGGTCCCCAAGAGACTAGGTGTTGATGATCAATAACTTAGAATGTGAGATAAAGATCTAAACCGTAATTTCTAGAACTCCGTAATCACATAAACATAAAGCTGTCCAAATTCTCGCTTAGTGCTATTTGGATTAGTTCTTAAGCATAAAATTTATATAACTCATTAATTGTCAAACTATGGGTGTATAAAGAAGTTAAGAATAATTAATTTGCAAGTTTAAGACTCATAATAATCAAGTTTAAAACACTATGAGATATAACATAACATGTTTATGAGCCTCTGGATGATTGTTAAATATGACTATGTGATGATGTTTGTGTGAAAGTTTTATGTGACGAATGTTATGAGAAAGTTTCATGTGATGATATATATGTTATGAAAAAGATACATGAGAATGCATGATAAAAATGAATATGATAAATGATGAGGTAATTATGATGTAATACTTATGAAGATATAAATGTGACACAACAACGAGACGCCGCTTCTCTGGGTGACACCGGTTCGCCGAGCACCCCAGGAGGAGACAAATCCGTGAGGGTATGTGTAGATGCAGCCTGCCAAAGCGGACAAATTGCGAGGCCCACGTGGCTAGCAAAGCGTTTCAAAGAGGAAATGATCCTAGAAAGGAGATCCTTAATTTGCCCCTAACCCGTACTTTAAGTCGGGATTATGTTACGCTTATCATAGGATAAGTAAGAGCTAGTGACGACTAGTTAAGGTATGAGCTCATAACCTAGAGAAGTTTTAGGGCGGCCCCATGAGATGAAAGTTAAAGTTGACAATGTCACATAAACTTTACTTATGCCAATGTTATAATGTTTCCTAGTGATTCTATTGTTTGGTTTACCTTATGATGCATTCATATCATTAGTATATTTCGCTTAAGTTATAAAGACGCATTATAAAATATGATGGACCTTGGATAAAATACCTCTTTGGGAAACCCACTTAAAAGGAACTTATATGCATGCACACCTTTTAGAAATAAACCCAAGGTTCCTGAGGATGTGACGATGACACCTAGGTAGGGATAACCCTACCGAGAATTCTTTTAGAAAGATTCTCATTCCCTCTCTCTTTTCTTCCGTCATATCTTGAGATGGCGACGTCAGACTCTTCGTCGACACCCCGGTATGGGAGCTGCACCATGACCCGGCACTCGGGTCATACCATTTTGAGGGTCGCTGCACTGTCAGAGTATACATGTTCATGGGACGACCCTTCGCGTACCCCGTCCCGAGCTACCGCTTCACCCCGACTGCTCCTTACCGTCATAACGGGATTTTTGAGCGAGCGAGACCACGCGATGAGCAGATCCTCCGCATGGAGCCCGAGACATCAGCAGTACGCGAGTACCGAGTATGTACCGCGTCCCCAGTACTCGGAGACGGACCCATCCGAGGACCCGCCATCCCACATGTACAGTTGGAGCTCCAGTCCCACTCCTCCACCGATGAGGGCTGGGAGTGAGGAGACGGTGGTCCAGCCGAGGTTGGCTCGACGGCCATCTATGCGCCCTCGCCGCGGTGGACATGCCCCGATGATGCACTCGACCACTCCCGCCGAGATTCGCCAGTGGATCGACTCGACCCCGCAGTACTCGGACCCGCAGGAGTAGTCATAGGAGGGGTAGTAGTTAGTGCACACACACGCCACATAGTAGAGGACAAACCTTCTTTTGTATATGAGGTTGTCTCCTTTAGGTGCACATGGGTATGGGGGTAGTTTCTCTTGTATTCGCTTTTTATGATTTCCTTGTATTGCATTCCAGTTGTATTTTGCTTCATGATGTATCAAATAGTCCTGCCTCTTTGGGTAGGCACGTTATATATATATAACTATGTTTCAGTTGATGCTTCCATGACATGATGTGTTTCTTATGCTTTGCTTATATGTTTCGCTATGTTGCCCCTTAAAGTTTCGCGCGTGGCTCTCACTTTGATTTTAAAAAGAAAAATTTTACCCGTATTTCCGCTAAGTATTTTCCAAAGGATGAGACCAAGAGGTAATATTCTAAAAATTAACCTAAGGACATACTAGTAGTCTTGGGTTAAGATTTAGGGTGTTACATTATGGTATCAGAGCAGTTCGATTCTCATGGAGCCCGAGGATTGGGTGACTATGCTTTGTAAGCATAATACGATAGTTATGTCATGTATAGTGCTTGATAGAGATAAGCTATAGGACTAGAAATGCATGACTTCTGTTGGTTGCAAGTGCCATGGTGACTAGCTCATTTTGCATGGATATTGAGCACGATCAACTTGATGTTCATTGTTTCATGTGTATAGGGACCAATGGCACCGCTGACGACGGCCTAGGACTACACCCGATGTTGAACAAGATGATACAACTGCTGCCGCTGTCTGTCCGTCGCATGGCGCAAGCCATGGAACGGATGTTCGACCGAATGGATCAACAAGCGAATGCTGCTCCTGCCCCCTCCTCCCCTGCTGCTGAGACGGTGGAACAAGCCCGCTTGGGCGAGTTCCGCAAGGCGAACCCGCCGGTGTTCCGAGGGGTTATGGACGACAAGGCCGATGAGTGGATCAAAGACATGGAGAAGATCTACTGTTGTTACCGCTCGGAGGAGCGTAAGGTCACATTCTTTGCTTTCATCTTTGAAGTCCGAAGCCTTGAGTTACGGTGGAACGCACGAGGCATCTACTAGAAGCCTCTGGAACTCCCATTGATCGAGTCGTTCAAGACTTACTTCTATGAGAAGTACTTTCCGAGTCCGTAAGGAACGAAGGACGTTGAGTTCATGCGATTAACCCAAGGAGGGTCTCATCGTAGCTCAATACACCGCGAAGTTTGAGGAGCTAATCGTTCTCTCGGGTGTTCCAAGGGAACCCCGATGAAGTTTGGAAGTGTGTGAAGTATGAGGCCGGTCTGAAGGCAGAGATGAACTACGCTGTGGCCCATATGGAGATCAGAGACTTCCCGACCCTGGTCAACAAGTGCCGGATACTTGAAGAAGGACAGAGAAAAATTCAAATCACAAGGGCGGAGCGAGCTAAGGGGCTCGGACCTCAAGCCCCGAAGTTCAAACCGCAGTACCCATCGAGGAATCACTACAACCCCTACCAATCCAACCAATTCCGACAACAACAACAACCGCCAAGAGCTCCTGCTCACCAACAAACCAAACAACACCAAAGGCCGCCATTTCAACATCAAGGCCCGAGGAATTTCAATAATCAACCCGTGGACCGGGTGGACCTCAAACCACAATGGAGGACCAAGTGGAGCTAAGAACAAGGCACCACAAACCCCTGCTGCTTACCCCGGAGCAACGACTGCGGATGTTTGCCCACAATGCGGAAAGAACCACGGGAATCGCCCATGCTTAGCCGGTCGAATCGTGCTTCAAGTGTGGCAAGCCTGGTCACTATGCAAAGGACTGCACCGGACAAGGGACATCGAACCAAAACCCCCGACCACAATACCGAGGAAGGGTCTTTACCCTTAACGCAGAAGACGCCAAGAAGTCCAAAGATCTCATCGAAGGTATGTGCGAAGTAACCGGTAAAGCCTTAACTGTACTATATGACTCTGGTGCTACTCATTCTTTCATTTCACTTGCTAGTGTCGAGTCCTTAAATCTAAAAGTCTCCAAACTCCCCTTTGATCTCATTGTTTCTACTCCTACAAATTGCCTGCTTAATACTTGCCATTGTTGTTTAAATTGTCACCTTGTTGTAGAAAATAGGTCTTTTATCATAGATTTAATTTGTTTACCCTTGAAAGACATAGGCATTATCTTAGGCATGAACTGGCTTCACCCCAATCGTGTGATGTTAGATTGTGGAACCCAAACCGTAGTTTTCCCTTCTCCTCCCGAAAACATCACTCAACCCATTAGGGTGTACCTAAATTCCGTAGAGGACTTCTGTAGTGGGAAGAAAACTAAGGGATATGTTCTCCTAGCCTTTGTGATGTAGACTTGGAGCAAAACCTAGGTGAGATACCTGTGGTGAGAGACTATCCCGAGGTGTATCCAGAAGAAATACCCGAGTTCCCTCCCGAAAGAGAAGTGGAGTTCTCCATAGAGTTGGTTCCTGGGACAGGACCAATCTCCATAGCCCCGTATAGGATGTCACCCTCGGAGTTAGCAGAGTTGAAAACCCAGTTAGAGGAGTTGTTAGAAAAGAGTTTTATAAGGCCGAGTGCTTCACCTTGGGGCGCTCCGGTCTTATTTGTGAAGAAAAAGGACGGAAGCATGAGGATGTGTATAGACTATAGGCAGTTGAACCAAGTAACCATAAAGAATAAATACCCATTGCCTAGGATTGATGATCTTATGGACCAATTGAAAGGAGCGAGTGTTTTCTAAGATTGATTTAAGGTCCGGTTACCATCAGATTAGGGTGAGAGATTCGGATATTCCTAAAACCGCCTTTCGAACTCGGTATGGACACTTTGAGTTCAATGTAATGTCGCTTGGTTTGACGAATGCTCCCGCAGTTTTTATGGATTACATGAATAGGATCTTTAGACCCTATTTAGATCAATTCGTGGTTGTGTTCATAGATGATATTCTCATCTATTCGAAAACCCACGAGGAGCATGAGCGTCATTTAAGGATGGTTTTAGAGGTATTAAAGGAGAAGAAGTTATACGCTAAGTTGTCTAAGTGTGAATTTTGGTTAGAGGAGGTAAAGTTCTTAGGACATGTTGTGTCAAAAGGTGGCATAGTCAGTCGACCCAAGTAAGATAGAGGCTGTGATGAATTGGGATAGACCAACCTCTCAGAATCGAGATTAGAAGCTTTTGGGTTTAGCTGGATATTACCGTAGGTTCATTATAGGATTTTCCCAGTTAGCCCTACCCTTATCCAAGCTCACTACGTAGTATGCCCCGCTTGAGTGGAGCCCCGAGTGTGAAAAGAGTTTCCTAGAGCTTAAGGAAAAGCTCACCTCAACCCCAGTTTTAGTTTTACCTGACCCCAATGTACCCTTCGAGGTATATTGCGATGCTTCTGGCAAGGGTTTAGGTTGTGTGTTGATGCAAAATAGGCAAGTGGTAGCCTATGCGTCCAGACAACTCAAGCCTCATGAGGTAACCTACCCCACACATGACCTAGAACTAGCGACCATCGTGTTCGCCTAAAGATGTGGAGACACCATTTGTATGGTGTGAGGTTTGAAGTTTTCTCCGATCATAAGAGTCTCAAGCATCTCTTTGATCAAAAGGAGTTGAATATGAGGCAAAGAAGATGGATGGAGTTCCTCAAGGACTACGATTTTGGTTTAAGTTACCACCCCGGCAAGGCTAATGTAGTAGCCGACGCCTTGAGCCGAAACTCGTTACGTCTGTCAAGTATGATGGTTAATGAAGTTGGGTTAATAGAGCAATTTAGGAATATGAATCTTGGAATGTCTATAACGGAGAATGGCATCGTGATGAGTCATCTCACGGTGACCAGTGGGTTTAAGCAAAGGATTATGCTTGCCCAAAGAGAAAATGAGGACTTTATGGAGACAATCGAGGCAGTAAAGGCTGGAAAGTTGAAAGGTTTTGTACGAGGCCCCGACTGGTTATGGAGGTTCGAGGGGCGAATCTGTGTGCCACAAGATGGTGACCTCCGAGAGAAGATCTTGGAGGAGGCTCACAAGAGCCATTTTGCCATCCATCCTGGTACTACGAAGATGTATCAGGACTTAAAAAGGATGTTTTGGTGGCCCGGATTAAAGAAGGATGTGGTCGCCTGGGTGAGTAAGTGTTTGGTCTGCCAAAAGGTCAAGATCGAACACCAAAAACCTTCTGGCATGCTGCAACCCCTGTCGATCCCCGAGTGGAAGTGGGAAGGTATATCAATGGACTTCGTGACAGGATTGCCAAAGACCCAAGCTGGCCACGATGCCGTATGGGTAATCGTGGATCGACTGACTAAGTCGGCTCACTTTCTACCTATTCGAGTCACGTACTCGTTGGATAAGTTGGCCCAGCTTTACATCCAAGAAATAGTAAGGTTGCATGGAGTACCATCGACGATAATCTCGGATCGAGATCCGCGGTTTACGTCACGTTTTTGGGGAGCCTTTCAAAAGGCGTTTGGTTCCAAGTTGTGCTTAAGCACTGCTTACCACCCACAAACGGATGGTCAGTCCGAGAGGACAATCCAAACCCTGGAAGATATGCTGAGAGCCTGTGTCTTAGACCAAAAGGAAAGTTGGGATAAGTACATGCCTTTGATCGAGTTTGCGTGATAACAACGGTTATCACGCAAGCATCGGTATGGCACCGCATTTGAGGCATTATACGGAAGGAAGTGCCAATCACCCTTGTGTTGGTACGAGCCCTGAGAGCAAAGTGTCTTAGGACCTGAGGTAGTGAGGGAAACGACGAACAAATCAAGAAGATCAAGGATAGAATCTTAACCGCTCAAAGTCGATGCAAAGCTACGCGGACAAAGGCGCAAGCCCTTGGAGTTCCAAGAGGGAGAACATGTATTTCTAAGAATCACCCCCACTACAGAATAGGGAGAGCCATGAAAGTTAAAAAGTTGAGTCCCCGATTTCTCGGTCCTTTGAAATTCTTCAAAGAGTCGGATCCGTAGCTTACAAAATAGCCTTACCACCCAATCTGTCAAACCTTCATGATGTCTTTCACGCCTCCCGCCACGTAAATATGAGTCCGACCCTAGTCATGTCCTAGAACCAGAGCATCTACAGCTAAGGGAGGAACTCACTTTCAATGTACCGCCTACGGGAATAGTGGATCACGGAGTCAAGCAGTAAAGGAACAAGTCTGGTCCTTTGGTAAAAGTGGCGTGGGGACAAGGCAAATCGGAAGAATACACGTGGGAACTAGAGTCAGAGATGAAGTCCAAATATCCAGAGCTTTTCTAAGGTGCAATTTCGAGGGCGAAATTCTTTTAAGGAGGGAGTAATGTAACGCCCGATTTTCTCGTTAGAGTGAAAATGACCAAAATGCCCTGAGGTCATTTTCACCTGACCGAGGAAAGCGGTCTTGGCAGTACTCAAGGGCAAACTCAATGTTGGAAGGGGATTAGAAAACTTATGTACCTTCCCGGATCGAAAATCTCGTTTTGAAGTTTTGAGTCAAAATGACCAAAACGCCTGTGGTGTTTTACCCGTTTGCAAGTGCCGGATGAACCCGAAACTTCTCCAGATGGTTTTAAAATGCGTTTTTATGTATTCTATAACCTTAGTTTTAATTTTTGAAGGCCCCGGCAAAATTAGTGCAAAATTACGGTTTTGCCCCTAGTTTCAGATTTTTACGCTTAATCACACGATTAAGCAAACCTAAGCAATATTAGGCTCTAATCGAAGGTTAATTAATTTCCTTAATTAATCTAGAGTCAAAATAATTTATTAAAGTTGTTTAGAACCAAAAGTACTTAATTACAACCTAAAATCATATTTTAATTTTATGACACCTAGTCATAGAATCTTGAATAGTGTTTTCTCTTTCCAATTCCTTAAATCATGGAATTGTGTTACACATTGTTTATTCATAAATGAGTTTTAAATTCTTTAATGATGTATGAGCACTCCTAAACTTGTCATAAACTCCCTAAATCACATTCTTAGTTACCTAAACTTAAGCTTAATCATTCCTAACCTTGTACCTAAGCTAATACACATCTAAACCTACCATTAACACACAATTAAATGGTCAAACTCACCTCCTCCCTTGCTGTCCCAAGCTGGCCGTGAACCTCCTTCCCCATTATGCATCACATGTTCAATTTTTCAACACTCCAAAGCCATACCTCAAGTCACATACACTATACCTTGTCATAACTTTCAATCAAGCTTGAATTTCCACATGAATAAATAATTAAAACAACCCATTTTCCCCATTTATTTGTGGCTGGAAAAGTTCCAGCCATGTTAAGGTTCTAGAAGCCTAATTTCATAAAAATGTGATAAGGAATTAACTCACATCAAGCCATACTTTGTAGCATAGCTTCCATACTTCAACCATGCTTGAATGACCTTGTGTAAGAGATATTTTTCTCTTCCTTTTCCCTCCAAACCACACGGCCAAAGCCCTCCCCATTCACTCCTCCATGGTTTTGATTTTCTATAAATAGGATGCTTGTGTTAGCCTTGTTACACTTTGAAGCATTTGCAAAGTTTAGAGTTTTAGAGTTGTCTTGCTAGTTTTTCCTTTTTCTCTCAAAGTTCCAAGAGTGTTCTTCCTTTCTTTTCATCTTTATCTTCTTCATCTCTTCATCTCATCATCACCTCTCAACCATCAAACACCACCCCAAAACCTTGAACCATCATCAAACCTCTCAAACACCACACCTCAAACACAACTCCACTTGAAACACATTCTCTTTCTTTTTCTCTCATCAAGGCCGAATCATCATCACCATCCTAGGAGGTGTTGCTCATCTCATTTCCATCTTCAAGTTCAAGCTTTTATCTTCATCAAAAGGTAGGGATTTGTTTTCAAACTTTATTTTGCTCAAGAAAGTGTTTTTCTCTAGTTTTCTCTTGGATTCTTTTTGAGCTTTCCTTTGTCTTTCCTTTCCTTTTCATTTTCGGCCATGAGGCCTTGATTTGAGCATGATAGCTTGATGATGAGAGTTTCTAGATGATGACATTGTGTTCATCTCAAAGAAACCTCTAAAGCTTGAGTTTTCCTTTTCTTACAACTTCATCTATATGTTATCTAGCTCACATGGTTTTCCAACTTAAGAAAATTAATCTAAGGATTTCTAAAAGCCCAAGCCTACCCTTGTCAACCTTAAAGTTGGCCGGCACGTTCTAGAGATTTGTCTCTAGATAGGGGTTTTGGGTACTTAATAAAGAACTTGATGTAGTTTCACTTCCTTTCTCTTTTATATGATTTTCGATTCTTGTGTTGTGATCCTTGAGATATTGTATAGGGTTATTATCTTGTTAAAGTCTTATATGAGCTCTAGTTAACTATAAAATGAATCTTGCATCATGTTTATTTTATGCTATGCATATCATGTTTACTTCCTTGCTATCACTAAATCCCAAGATAATGAATGAACTTGCATTATCATGTTTATGTTTCAAGCTTTGCATCATCATATTTATATTTCAAGTCCTCACCTAAATATCTAAGATAATAATATGTTGCACCACATATTTATTTTATGCTCTCACTTTACTTTCTAGCAATAACTAAAACAAGTGCATGAGCATGTTTATTTTTATGTCATCACTTTAATGATTCTAGAGCTCAAAGACTTGCCCAAGGATATCTCAAACAAAGGTCTAAAACATTTATCTCCTATGGCTCATATTTCGGCCCTATGAGGCCTTAATGTCTTCAAGTATTGAAAACTATGTTTTATAATTTTTCTAAACTTATATGAGTATAAGGAAGGTGTAGAACTAAGTATTATGAATTTAGGACCTCTTGAGATGAAAATAACATAGCCACTGCCCTATTAAGTATTTCCATGAGTTTAGATGATAAAAGTGTTCATAAAAGAGTTTTGAAGGTTTTAATAAGGTTCCAAGAGAAACTAGTATTTTATGTGCTTTAGAAACTATGATTCAATGCCTTAAAATGGAGTTGTTGTTTCGGTTCTGCCTTGCTATGTTTGGCTACTGCATGAGCTGTGATAATGATGTTAATATGCTTATGTTTGGGTAATAATTATGTTAAGACTCATATGTGAAAGATAGGATAAGTTAGGAACTAGAAAAGAATTAATTTGAGAGTTCTAGATCCCTTAAAGATTTATTTTTCTGGATTCTGTCCAGCAAGGTTTAGATTCAATAATCATGGTTTTAAATTAGTTTATATGTGTAGGAATGACTCATAATTGGTTTAGGACTTAATCTTGAAACCTTAGGAGCAAACCGAACTTAGAAAGGGTCAATATTGTGACTTCTAGGTACCCGTAAAGTTAGTATTTTGATTTCTGCACTCTTGAGGTTTAGAGATGTTCTTGACCATAGGGTAAGGTGAGAAATACTTAGTTATAACCTTATAGGTCCCCAAGAGACTAGGTGTTGATGATCAATAACTTAGAATGTGAGATAAAGATCTAAACCGTAATTTCTAGAACTCCGTAATCACATAAACATAAAGCTGTCCAAATTCTGCTTAGTGCTATTTGGATTAGTTCTTAAGCATAAAATTTATATAACTCATTAATTGTCAAACTATGGGTGTATAAAGAAGTTAAGAATAATTAATTTGCAAGTTTAAGACTCATAATAATCGAAGTTTAAAGCACTATGAGATATAACATAACATGTTTATGAGCCTCTGGATGATTGTTAAATATGACTATGTGATGATGTTTGTGTGAAAGTTTTATGTGACGAATGTTATGAGAAAGTTTCATGTGATGATATATATGTTATGAAAAAGATACATGAGAATGCATGATAAAAATGAATATGATAAATGATGAGGTAATTATGATGTAATACTTATGAAGATATAAATGTGACACAACACTGAGACGCGCTTCTCTGGGTGACACCGGTTCGGCCGAGCACCCCAGGAGGAGACAAATCCGTGAGGGTATGTGTAGATGCAGCCTGCCAAAGCGGACAAATTGCGAGGCCCACGTGGCTAGCAAAGCGTTTCAAAGAGGAAATGATCCTAGAAAGGAGATCCTTAATTTGCCCCCTAACCCGTACTTTAAGTCGGGATTATGTTACGCTTATCATAGGATAAGTAAGAGCTAGTGACGACTAGTTAAGGTATGAGCTCATAACCTAGAGAAGTTTTAGGGCGGCCCCATGAGATGAAAGTTAAAGTTGACAATGTCACATAAACTTTACTTATGCCAATGTTATAATGTTTCCTAGTGATTCTATTGTTTGGTTTACCTTATGATGCATTCATATCATTAGTATATTTCGCTTAAGTTATAAAGACGCATTATAAAATATGATGGACCTTGGATAAAATACCTCTTTGGGAAACCCACTTAAAAGGAACTTATATGCATGCACACCTTTTAGAAATAAACCCAAGGTTCCCGAGGATGTGACGATGACACCTAGGTAGGGATAACCCTCGAGAATTCTTTTAGAAAGATTCTCATTCCCTCTCTTTTTCTTCCGTCATATCTTGAGATGGCGACGTCGTACTCTTCGTCGACACCCGGTATGGGAGCTGCACCATGACCCGGCACTCGGGTCATACCATTTTGAGGGTCGCTGCACCGCCGAGTATACATGTTCATGGACGACCCTTCGCGCATTCTCGCCCCGAGCTACCGCTTCACCCCGATTGCCTCACCGTCATAACGGGATTTTTGAGCGAGCGAGACCACGCGATGAGCAGATCCTCCGCATGGAGCCCGAGACATCAGCTGTACGCGAGTACCCCGAGTATGTACCGGCCCTCAAGATTTCTGGAGACGGACCCATCCGAGGACCCGCCATCCCACATGTACAGCTTGGAGCTCCACCCCACTCCTCCACCGATGAGGGTCGGGAGTGAGGAGACGGTGGTCCACCGAGGTTGGCTCGACGGCCATCTATGCGCCGCCGCGGTGGACATGCCCGATGATGCACTCGACCACTCCCGCCGAGATTCGCCAAAGGATCGACTCGACCTCAGTACTCGGACCCGCAGGAGTAGTCATAGGAGAGGTAGTAGTTAGTGCACACACACGCCACATAGTAGAGGACAAACCTTCTTTTGTATATGAGGTTGTCTCCTTTAGGTGCACATGGGTATGGGGGTAGTTTCTCTTGTATTCGCTTTTTATGATTTCCTTGTATTGCATTCCAGTTGTATTTTGCTTCATGATGTATCAAATAGTCCTGCCTCTTTGGGTAGGCACGTTATATATATATAACTATGTTTCAGTTGATGCTTCCATGACATGATGTGTTTCTTATGCTTTGCTTATATGTTTCGCTATGTTGCCCCTTAAAGTTTCGCGCGTGGCTCTCACTTTGATTTTAAAAAGAAAAATTTTACCCGTATTTCCGCTAAGTATTTTCCAAAGGATGAGACCAAGAGGTAATATTCTAAAAATTAACCTAAGGACATACTAGTAGTCTTGGGTTAAGATTTAGGGTGTTACACTTCTTGATGTTATGATTGGTTGAGTTATTTGTTTAAGGCATTACCATGCATTCATGCTTGAAATATTACATTCATGACATTAAGATGCATTCTAAAAGGAATGAACCTTGGATAATCTAGTCTTATAAACCTGAAGAATGAATTTATATGTATGCTCACCTTTTAATAATAAACCCAAGGTTTCTGAGGATGTGAATGATATAACCCTAGATAGGAGGTCCCTACTAAGTTTCTTTAGTAAGATTCTCACTCCCTTTTCTTTCTCTGTTCCTTCCCATCACATCTTCAGAGTTTGATGGCGACCTTCATCCTGTTCATTAACACGCCGGTCTGGGAGGTGCATTATGACCCGGATCACCGCTCCTACCACTTTGAGGGTTGATGCGCCATACGTGTTTTTGTGTACATGGGACGACCTTTTGCCTACCCAGTGTCCAGCTACTGCTTCACTCCTACTGCTCCTTATGGCGGTGATGACCTGATCTTCAAGCGCACCCGCCCACGTGACAAGCAGACTCGTTGTGCTCATTTATCCACCTCGGCTGTATATGATTACCCCGAGTATGTTCCCCGCTTGCAGCGATCGGAGACTAATCCATTCGCGAACTCCTCGACGCACATCTTTTCAGAGGGCTCTGCTCCTGTGGTACCAATGGATATTGGTGGCTGATACGATGACTCAGCCTTGTCGAGTTCGATGACCGGAGATGCGTCCATGCAGTGAAGGCCATACCCAACCCCTGTTCCGCTTGTTCACCTCCGAGGAGCTCGCGCAGTTCCCTAGCTACATCCCTTCGTCACCCGAGCATTTTTGCCACCAGTAGACTTGTTGGAGAGCTGATCAAGTGCTTGCGCCATCATGAGGATTTCCCTTTTTGCAGTATCTTTTGTTAGGGGTATTCTAGTTTAGCACTTATAGGCTCAGTAGGAGGGTAGTGTAGTCGGCTCCCGTTCTAAGTCGCACCATGTACTTTACTGCTTTTGTACTTTCCTATTATTTCCTTGTATTGCAAGCTCAGCCCAATTCGATAAGGCTGTGACTTTATGTAACTAAGATATTGATGAAAGTATTTCCTTGATGTGTCATTGATTCTCTTATTTGTTATATGTTCTTTTACCTTGTGTTTATTCTTTATGATTTGCAATGTATAGTTCACGATGATGTCGAGCGCGGCTCTCACTTTGTTTTTATATTTCAAAAAAAAAATTTTACCCATATTTTTTGTGAACTATTTTAACAAGGAATGAGACTAAGAAGTAACAACCTAATGATTAACCTAAATATGTTCTAGAGTATTGGGTTAAAAATTAGGATGTTACAGCTTTCTCCTCACCATAGCAAGAGAAATGCGTCTCGGCATGCTATGCAAGAATGCAACATAAACACATATTCTTAAATATCAACATGACATATCACTCAATACTTCATGCTTATCAATTCATTATCATCATAGCATGCCACAATTTACACAATGCTCATGTCTCAAGTTCACATATTCATATGCATATATCATCAGCACTTTCGCAAAGCAATAAACATCCTCCTACCCAGAATGTCAGAGTAAAGCACCGGACTCAGCTAATGCAAATGCTATTCATTACAAGTCTTATAAACAAACAAACATTTACTTGGAAATACTAGCTCTCATTATCTCCCCTATCTTACAATATCTTATGCTTTTGACCCTTACAAGTCTTAATCTTACGGTCTAATTAACCTATCATTCAAATTAGGTCTTTTATGCATCTAAGGGATCATAACTAATAATTCTCCCTAATTTTTATGCTCATAAACAGCTCCAAACAGCCTTCGGCAAAAAGGGCAGAATCTTTATATTTCGATTACGAGTGCCTAGAAATTACACCTTTGACCCTTTCTAAGTTTCGACTTTTCCTAAGGCACAAAAATTAATTTCCTCTAACTTTAGGAATTAAATCTACACTTCTAAACCATTCTAAAACAATTTTATCTCTAATTTAATCATTCTAAAATAGTAACCATATTTTTGTTTTCTAAGGGTTCTAAAACTCACATTTTTCATCATTTCAACTTACTAGTTGTTCCCAACACTTACAAAATAATTTGTGCTTCACTCAAACATAATTTTTACACATTCTACTACATTAAAACAGCATCACACATCATTCATAATAACAAGACAGTAGCCAAAATATTTATCTCAAGCAATCACATAAAATCACATTTCTAATGCATATAAGTTACTAGTTTCCCTTGGAATCATTTTAGAACTTCAAAACTCCTTTAGAAACCAATTTATTTAATTAAAATCGTGAAAAATATGATGCAAAGGCAGTAGCTATTTTAAATTACTCTTAGTTGAGTTTCAAATCTTAAAATCATACTCAAAGTATTCTTTGAGTTTTTTTATGCTTAAGAAAATCTCAAGACATAGTTTGTTGGCCTTTGTGATTAGATGAAACTTATGCTAAGTTCATCATCCTCACATGGCCGAATTTTGAGTCCATGAAATACTTTCATTTTCCACAACTTATCTTTACAAGATGAAGTGAGCTTTAGAGTCCTTGTATCAAGGTTTCAAGGAAGCCTTATGGTGTGAACTTCATCATCAAGCTCAAGGGAATAGATTAAGAGAACAAACCAAATAATAACATTTCTTTGATAGCCGAAATCAAAGCAAGAAAAAGAATACTATAAAGGAAAAACCAAAATCTTTTTAGAGTCAAGACCAAGTTTCAAGCTTTAGAGGTTTCTGAAATGATAACCATAAGATCATTATCTTGAATCCTCATCATCAAGCTAAAATTTTCTTTTCAAAACCAAGCTTCATAGCCAAAAATAAAAAGAGAGGAAAAGAGCTAAAACCAAGAGAAACTAGAACTTTTTCATATCAAAACATGAAGTAAAAGATAAAGCTTCTAGAAACAAAAACCCTACCAAAGTATAGTCTTGAGCAAAGAGGAAGAAAGCTTGGTTCTTGGAGTTGAAATGAGAAGATAAAATCTCATCTATGTGGCTATGTGATTTTGGCCTTGAGAGAAGAAAAGGAAATGATGAGTTTTCTTGAGAGTTTGAGCTTAGAGGTGGAAAGATTGTGTATTTACAAGGTGGTTTGAGGTGGTCGTGTGGTGGTGGTGGAAGGAGTTTTTGAAGTAAGAAGTGTAGAAAGAAAGCTCAGAGTTAAGAGGATTCTATGACAACTTTTTGTCACAAAAGTTTGCCAAAAAGTAAATGGTGAGAAAATGAGATTTTTGGTTAGTAAAAGAAATAAATATGATGGCATTTTGGGGGGAAAGAAAATATCTCTTCTAAATGCATCATTATATGGAATGGTGTAGGAATGGCTAGGTATGGGCTTGGGTTTGTTGTAGGAATGGCTAGGTATGGGCATGGGTATGGTGTTTCTTTGAGTTTCTCTAAGCAATCTTAGGTCATCATTATTCTCAATTAATTATTTTGACTCTAGATTAATTATTAAAATTAATTAACCTTTAATTAGAGCCTAATATCGCTTATGTTTCCATAATCATTTAATTAAGCTCATCATGCACTAATCTAGGGGTAAAAAGGTCATTTCACATCAAAAACCTTCCAGGACCACCCGATCTCATCCAAACATCATGCATAACGTAAAAACAACATTTCAAACTCCTGGGAAATCTTTTCGGCCCAGTCAGCACTAAATCTCGTGAAAAAAATGCCGTAGGGGTATTTTCGTCATCTTGTGTCAAAAGTTCAGAAAGTGAAATTTTCATCTTTGTTATTGTTTCTAACGCATCTAATCCCCTTCAATCATCAAACAAACCCTTTGAGGATAGCCCAGTCGGTCGTCCTCGAATTCCGGGTAAAAATAACCTCAGGGGCATTTTGGTCGTTTTTACACGAGAAAAGTTACGGATCGTGATTTTCACACAGATTGCTATATAATCCTTATGAAACCTACTCCTAATATTAAAATACCTTTTTAGGGATGCTCAGGTTTGGCCGGCCTTGATTCTCTCACAAAAATGAGCTAGGGGTATTTTGGTCATTTTTGCTAAGTAGGAAAAATCGAGGCGTTACATTACTCCACTCCTTAAAAAAAAGTTTGCTCTCAAAATTCGTTACATGTTCATGGTCATACCAGTTGGGTAGGCTTGACAAGTCAAAATGAAGGAAATGAAAATAAGGTTGATAAGGAAATGAAGGTTGGCTAACAATTAGAGCACTCCTTAACAGGTGTATTAACTAGACATAGGTAACTAGGTGAGATATAAATTCGATACTTATGGCTTACACAAGGTTGGAACTCGAAAGTGGTAAGACAACTTATCTCTAACTATATGTAAATTCATGGGAAGAGGTGACAAGTACAACTAGTTTTAAGAGTCTAAAAGGAAGGGCATGTTAACTCTTATGGGACATCAAAACCAAACTTTCACAAAGTTCTCACTAAGACTATCCACTAGTAGACAATTCAAATAGGGAGGAAGGGACATTCAACACTTCTTAGGTTGGAAGCCTAAGAAATCATGATGCATATGACAAGTTTACTAGAAAAACACGACCAAGCAATTCCTAAGGAGATTCAAATACAACGAAATTTCAAAAGCGAAAGGGGTATGCATGAAGGAGTCACGAGGCTTCTACACCATCATGAGCTACAAACTAATAGAAGAAACCGAAATTAAGAAGCACAACCGAAAATCCTACCATTCATTGCGCACTTACCTCTAATGTTAGAGCGGGAGGTATCTTCAGCATTGATTGTGAACACTCATCCTTGGCGTTGAGATATGAAAATGGCATTCAATTGTGGGGCCCTCACATTGCAATCACGAATCATGTGGCCAGGCTTGATACACCTAAAGCACACTTCTTAGCCAGCTAAACAGGGGCAATTACCATGGTCCTTTCCACACTTTGGACAATTGATAGCAAGGTCCCTCCTAGGTACTTCCTCCTTTGGTCTGTTCGATCCACCATACTGAAAACTATTCTTGGGGCCTTGTGGCCTGAACTGCGGCCTGAGTTGTGGCTTAAACCTTAGAGCTTGCGATGCTAGCATCTTGGTGAAATTTTCAGCTCTTGATACACTCAGCTTCTTGTGGCCTACCTCAAGAATGTGACACTTTTTGACTAGGGTAGGGAAGTCCCTAATCTCCATGTACGCAACAACAACGTTGATCTCCACCTTCAGCCCAGCTTCATACTTGACACACTTCCATATTTCATCATAGTTCCCTTAAAAAACCCTTGAAAATTTGATCAGCTCCTCAAACTTTGCAGTGTATTATGCGACACTCATCTCGCCTTGGGTCCACTTCATGAATCTATGTCCTTAGCATTCTTCACCAATTCCAAAAAATACTTCTCATAGAAGTAGTCCTTGAACACCTCCCAGTCGATTGGGGTGTCAGACACCTCTGATAGTCTCCGGGTGCTGGTCCACTAGTATTCAGCATCTGCCTCCATCATATAAGCAACAAAGGTCACCTTCTGTTCCTTAGTGCAAGTGATCACCAAAAAGATCTTTTCCATGCTCTTGATCCACTCATTGGCTTGGTCCGGGTTCAAACCTCCTCTAAACAATGGCGGGTTTGCCTTGTAGAACTCCCCAAATCTGGTGTGCTCAAGACCTATAGCAGTGTTAGGGCCACAACCCACTTTGCCTTGATGATCCATTCTCTCAAACATCATTTGCATAGCCCTCGCCAACTCTCTAAGAGCTTCGGCAGTCTTATTATTCTGTTCACCCTCACTCGGAGTCCTAGTCTGTCGTGGTCGTGCCATCAATCCCTGAGCACACAGAACAACAAACAATACTCCGTGTAATGTGAGCTAGTTATCGCCATACTTACGCACATATAGTAGTCATGCATCTCTATCCTATAGCTTATCCTATCAATAAAGCAATTACACATGACTTAACTACCGCATTATGCTTAAGAAGCATAGTCAGTCCAATCCTCAGGCTCCATGAGAACCGAACTGCTCTGGTACAAAAATGTAACACCCTAACTTTTAACCTAATATGCTCGAGTTACATTCCGATTAATTATTAGTTGTTACACTTTTGTTTCAGAAGTTGACTTATTTTTTTCTTTCAAATACGAGTAATAAAAATACGACTAATTTGTTTTTTTGAACTTTAAAATCAAAATGCGAGCCACTTGTGTGTATAGATATCGGTTAATACTCACATAATAATAGCAAACATATAGACCTCATTATAATATATACAAGCCATGGCATAACATAACATATATCAAATTAACATGTCATATCCATAACTTAATTGAAGAGCCAGAAGAAGAAGAGGACCTCAGACCAGAAAATGTCATCACCTTTATGATACCTCAACCTTCTCCCTCCATCCCCATTGTTCAGATTGAAGAGGAAAAGGCCAGATATTTAGAAGCAGATGCTCCTATGGTTGGCAAAGACAATGGTTCTGTCTTGGCTCAAAATCCTAAATATACTGCCATTTCTACTATTGAACCTATTCCCGCTCCTGCTGCTGATTCACCATCCACCATACCTCATGCTGATAGAAAAAATGATGCTGAAGATAATTCACCAAAGTTCGGGGATACTATACCCCTTAATATCCCTAAGCCATCTCCAAGAGCCACTTCAGCTTCGATACTTATAAACTTACCTCCTCCAGCCTCAGACCAACCTTCCTCAAGCTATCATTTCAATCAAATCATTCTAAGTCACCTTAGGGAGATCGCCTCTAGACAAGACAAACTTAAGGCTTCAATCATAGAACAGGGAGCACAACTCAGGCAAAATGAAGAATTTCAACTTTAGATTCTTCATACAAATCCAAAGATACTAAAAGAACTAAAAAGAAAGGGTTAAAGATGCTACTTCAACTTCCTTCCTGATCTTTTTTTTATGATGCCAAAAGGGGGAGAAAGGATAAAGGGATGAAGAAAATCCATTGACAAGCAATCAAGGGAAGCTACACACTCAGGGGGAGTTATGCTGAGGGGGAGCCCGCAAATCTCTTCGAATCCTACATACTACAAAATCATAATCATTTTGATGACAACACTCTGAACATTAATATATTTCATCTTATGCAGTCTCATAATTATATTTGGTGATTAATTGATTACTTGCTCTAATGATCATCTCTCCTAACTCCATTATATATATTCTGATATGATATTTATCAATACTTTATTCATCATGCTTATGCTATGCTTGCTTGTTTACACATTCATTCTCAACACTGAACGATATCTGCTTAAGTCATAGTATATAATCAATGCCTATGTATCATTATGCTTAGCTAATCATATAGAATGATTGAAAAAGTGTGGCTCAATTGCATATTCTCTGTCTTGCAAAATTATCAACATGCAAATACAGTTAGTTCCCACACATATCCTTGATTAGTTAAAGTTTGAATTTATCTGAGTGCCATTGATATGTATGAAAAAACTTAATATGGTATCAACACATCATTATCCACTACTGACTTGAGATATGCGTAAAAGAACTCTGCTTAACTAGATCAATATTGGTTATGTATATCATGTTTCTGACGGTCTTCAAAAACATTTTCTTACCATGTCCCAACATAACTAAGATATGTTAGGAAGAATTAAAATTCCTCTCAAGTGTATTACGCTTACATGTAAATGATGTGTGACAATATGATCAAAATTAAATCAGTAAGCGAGCTAACATAGAAAGCATGAGAAATATGCTATATTCTGAATGAATATGTATCTGTTGAATAAATCATGCTTTGAAAAAGAATTTCAAAAGTCATTTCATCAATCATGCTCAAAAAGTTTATTTTTTTTTCATATATGTCATTGAGCATTATTTTCATTGATTATCAAAAGGGGAGCAGAGAAAAAGAAAGTGTTGAATAAGATTTCTTTAATCAGAATACAATATTATAAGTATTACTTGTTTTCTTTATTCAAGCACATTAAGGTTCAGAAAGTTCCTTTTGAACGTAAATTAGGTTGTTTGCAAACAAATGCTTTAATGATCATATCTACTTAAGTATCATTGTGATACTTAACAAGAGGATTCTGACATAGCTCAGAAAATTTCATGATAAATCAATTAGCCTTAATTTAAGTCACTTAAGGCCATAAAAAGTTTTAATCATCAATATTATGCCTTAAGAAAAGAACTTACTAAAACTTATCATATATGATGTTTGAAATATTATTTTATTATGTCTTTATTTCATTCATATTTCTTTCAACATCTCTTCAAAGGATTTTCTTCAAATTGGTTTGTAATCATCAAAAAGGGGGAGAATGTAAACTCCAGAACCCTTCACAAAGTACTCAGAAAGTACGAAGCTTAAAAGGTTTTGAATGACATCAAAGCCAATTTTGAGAAAATGTTTTGAAGAATGACTAATGTTTCCTTGAGTTACTTAACAAAGCTTAACAGGTAGATCCAGTCTGTATTACATGAACCTAAACAAGATTAATATTTCACTTTGCATGTGTAAGCATATTATATCTCGTGGGAAGAGATTAAATTAATCAGAGAGTGAATATGAAGTCGAGCAAAGTAAGTGTATACAGATTAAGGTATAATACAAACTCAATGCAAGAATAATGTTTCACTATGCATGCGCAAGCATGATATATATCTCAGGGGAAAAGAACAAAATAATCAAAAAGTGAATGTTATTTCAAGTAAAGAATATATTCATGTTCACGGACCAAAGGCAATGAAGCAAACTTGAATTAGAAATAATTTCACTACACATGAGAAATCATGTTTATCTCATGAAAGGAGATCAAGATTAAAAGGTGAATATTATCTCGAGGATAGAAAGCATAAATGTTGGACGCCTAAAGCTGATCAAGTCAAAAATCAAGAAACCAAGGAAAGGATCTTCAGAAAGTAGCACGGGACATTAGAAAGAACACTCATGATGAAGAAATCAATTCATGTCCAAGAGCAACATGTTACTTAGTCATCAATCACTACAATCGCAGAGAAATCAGCATCAAGCAATTAAGATTGAAGACTGGAAGATTAGAGAAAAATCAACATGATTAACTACAACGTTAGAAAGCTCACTGAAGAGTGGAGCAAAGAACACTAAGGAAAAATAGAGGGAGTTTCGAAATTCAAATTTCAAATCTCAAATCAGATCCAGTGTTATAATTGGTACGTCATCCCTTCAGCCTAAGTGAGTCAAGATCCTAGGAGGTGGAGTTTAGAAACCATGGGCCAAAAGTAAAAAGAAAAAAAGAGGACTTCAGATACCTCTACATTACAACAGCTTCTACAATGATGGGACAAGTTGTTAGCCTATCTCTCTAGACTAATGTTCCAAGGCACATCTAACAAAATACACGTCACTTGGAGATTAGATCAAAGAGGCAACGATCATAAAGATAGACCTATATAAATGGAGATGCCAAATTTGAAAGCCGATGAGAGAATTATAAACATTAGTGTAGAATCTCTGGAAAAATCTCTCTACACTTCCTGAACTATTCATCAATTTATGTAATCAATCACGAAGTGTAAAAATCTTCTTTCTCGATTCTAAAATGTATTTGTATTTGTATAGTCTTCATGTGAAGAGATAGGAGAAAGAAGTCACTCTAAGTTTTCTAGGTCTGTATTAGCTAGCATCTTTAAGGAAACTTGAGTGTAGGTTAGTTTGAGTGGCAACCCAAACACATAACCTTTGTAACCTTGATTCATTAGTGATCAGTGTGAGACATAGCTTAGAGAGGCTAAGGTAAAACTACTTGCAACGTGTTAGCAAAGGTATTTGCTTATGACGGTTCAGCTTGGAGAGGCTGTTTGAAAGACTACTTACAACGTGGCAGTAGAAGATGTCTGCAGTTCATGGTTCAGCTTGGAGAGGCTGCGTAACGCCCTGATTTTCTGATAGAGTAAATATGACCAAAATGCCCCTAAGGTCATTTTTGGCCTGGAATTCGAGGAAAGCCGATCTGGCAGTCCTCGAAGGGCAAACTCAATGTTGGATGGGGATTAGATGATTCGTGTACCTTTCTGGGATCAAAAATCTCATTTTCTAAGTTTTCGGGTCAAAATGACCAAAATACCCTTGTGGTGTTTGACCCGTTTGCAAGTGCCGGATGAACCTAAAACTTCTCCAGATGGTTTTAAAAGGTGTTTTTAAGTATTCTGTGACCTCAATTTTAGTGCCGGTGGTCCCGGGCAAAATTAGTGCAAAATTACGGTTTTGCCCCTAGCTTTGTGTTTTCAAGCTTAATCGTGTGATTAAGCAAACCTAAGCAATATTAGCCTCTAATCAAAGATTAATTAATTTTCATAATTAATCTAGAGTCAAAATAATTTATTAAAGTTGATTATAACCTAAGAATGCTTAATTTCAACTTAAAACTTTATTTTAAATTCAAGATTCCTAGTCATAGAATCTTGAATAGTGTTTTCTCTCTCCAATTCCTTGAATCATGGAACTGTGTTTTTCTCTAGTTTTCTCTTGGTTTCTTTTTGAACTTTCTTTGTTTTTTCCCTTTTCTTTGTTTCGGCCAAGAGGCCTTGGTTGTTTCATGATAGTTCAATGATGAGAGCTCTTAGATGATGACCATGTGTTCATCTCAAAGGAACCTCTAGAGCTTGAGTTTTGTTTCTTAATCTAGCAAAATTTTGGTTTTTCTTCTCTTTCCTTTGCCTAAATGATTTCGGCCTCTAAGAGTTTTCCTTTAAAAGTTTTGTTAAAATGTCAAAGTGTTCTTATATTTATTTCATCTCTAGAAATAATGTCACTTTGGTTCTTACTTCCTCAAAGTTTTGTTTTCTCTTAAAAGTTTGCTTCTTTGAGCTTGATGATGATGTTCAAGAACCTTGTAGTTCCTTTGAGAACTCGGTTCAAGAACTCTAAAGCTCTCTTTGTGATGAGATAAGTGTTGGGTTGTGATGGATGTTAAAGTCTTGTAAGAGCTCTAGCTAAGACTAAAATGAACCTTGCATTCATGTTTATGTTTATGCCTTGCACTTCATGTTTATTTTCCTTGCTATCACTAAATATCAAGAATAATAAATGAACTTGCATTATCATGTTTATAATTCAAGCTTTGCATTATCATGTTTATATTTTCAAGTCCTCACCTAAATATTAAAGATAATAACAAGTTGCATCTCATGTTTATTTTATGCTCTCACTTTATTTTCTAATGAAAGATAAAATAAGTGCATAAGAATGTTTAAGTTTATGTCATCACCTAAGAACCTGAGCTTAAAGACTTGCCCATTATTATCTCAAACAAAGGCTTGAAAAATATTTATTCCTTGGCTTCTTGATTTCGGCCTTAAGAGGTTTTATTTGTCACAAGTACTAGAATCTATGTTTCATAATTTTTCTAACCTTATATGAGTTCAAGAGATGATTAGAATAAAGTTTTATGATTTTAAAACCTCTTGAGATTAATTTAAATTCACTACTGCCCTTGAAAGTACTTTGATGATTTTAATAAGATAAAAATGTTTACTAATAAGTTTTGAAAGTTTTAAAAAGGTTCCAAGAGAAACTAGCAGTTTATGTGTTTTAGAAATCAAGTTTCATGCCTTGTTTGTTGGAGATGAATTCGGTTCTGCCTTGCTATGAATGCTCACTATTTTGTGCTGTTTTAATGATGATAATATGAGCATGTTCATGTATATTTGATGCAAAAATTCATATGTGAAAGTATTTTTCTGGATTCTGTCCAGCAAGGTTTAGAATTGATAATCATGGTTTATAATTAGTTTAAATGTGTAGGAACTACTCATAATTGGTTTAGGACTTGATCTTGATACCTTAGGAGCAAACCGAACTTAGAAAGGGTCAATGTTGTGACTCCTAGGTACCCGTAAAGTAGGAATTATAGATTCTACACTCTTGAGGTTTAGAAGTATTTATGATCATAGAATTGAGTGAGGAATACTTAGATTTGAGCTTATAGGTACCCGAGAGCTTAAGTTATGATGATTTACAACTTAGATTTCAAGTTAAAGGACCTTAAGGGTCAAAACATAAGACGTTAAGAAATCTTTAATGCTATGAGTTATTTATGCAAGTATGATGTTGTGATGCATGAGCTATGATGGAATTAATTACTGATATGTTAAGTGTATTATGAGCAAGAAAGTTAAATGAGAAATTAGTATGTGTTATAAGCTTGTGGCATAAAGTCGGTTTGAAGGAAATTCGGTTTACAGCCGTTATACTGCCGAATTTCCATCAAACCTAAAGGACTTGAGAATGTTTTTGAAGTATGATAGGAGATTGAAAACCGTGGGTGACACCAGTTTGGCCGAGCACCCCCAAGAGATTTTTATGTGACAAAGCACTGAGACGCGCTTTCCTAGATGACCCCGGTTCAGCCGAGCACCCCCGGGGGAGACAAATCCATGAGGGTATGAGTAGATGCAGCCTACCAAAGCGGACAAATTGTTGTGGCTTAATGCCCGCAAAGCGTTTCAAAGAGGGTATATCCTAAGAGAGGTGATCCCTAGCCCCCTACCCGTACTTGCGTAGTCGGGATTATTTTATTGTATTTCGCTTATTCAGATAATAAGCAAGAGCTAGTGACGACTAGCTGAGGTATGAGCTCATAGCCTAGTTATTTTTAGGGTGGCCTTATATTGCTAAAGTACCATGATTGATGTCACACAAGTTGAGGAAAGTTCCACTTGAAAGTTATTGCCCTTTATGCCACATGGATGTTTCTTGATGTTATGAGTTATCTGATTTATATGCTTAAGTATTGCCATGCATTCATGCTCTAATATGTTGCATTCATGACATTAAGATGCATTCTAAAAGGAATGAACCTTGGATAATTAGTTTTACAAACCCTAATAATGAATCTTATATGCATGCTCACCCTTTTTAAATAAACCCAAGGTTCCTGAGGATGTGAACGATGTAACCCTAGGATAGGAGATTCCCTACTGAGATTCTTTAGTAAGAATTCTCACTCCTTTCTCTTCCTTTTCTGTCTTCCGTCACATTTTCAGAGAGCGATGGCGACGTTTGTGGTCTTTGTCGACACGTCGACGTGGGAGGTTCACTTTGATCCGGACCATGGATCGTACCATTTTGAGGGACAGTGCACAGTACGAGTCTTCATGTTTGTCGAATGTCCCTTTACCCACCCTGTACAGAGTTATCGCTTCTCCCTGATGTCTACCTACGACGATGCCATGGTTTTTGAGCGTACCCGGACACGCGACGAGAAGCTTCTGCGGAGGTATACTGGTGGATCGATGCCCCGTTACTTCCAGGATTACGTGCCCTGGTCTCCTGGTTTGGAGGATGACCCTTCCAAGGAACCGCTAATGCATATGTACAGCGAGAGCTTCGCTCCCACTCCTCAGTTCATGCGAGGCGAGAGTGAGGAGACCATCATGCAACCGAGACTGGCTAGGTGAACCGAGAGGCGCCTCTACTGAGGAGCTCATGCTCAGTCATCGCGTGTGCCTACTCCTGCTGCACTGCATCTGTGGATCGGTTACGTCCCGCCATACCCCGAGTTCCAGTAGTCGACGTCGTAAGGGAGGTTTAGTGCACACACTCTCACATAGATAGGATAAACCTTCTTTTGTCTTGAGGTTATCCACTCTAGGTGCACTCAGGTAGTTGCAGTTAATCTATGTTTTCTTTGCTTTTGTATTTCTGTTGTATTTCCATTTTCTTATGTATTGCAAGCTCAGCCCGATCTATAAGGGCGTCACTACATATGTACCTTAATTATGTTATTAATGAAAGTGTTCCCTTTGATGTGTCATTGTTATATGTATTCTTCATGCTTGTCATTTGTGCTTTATATTTCTGTCTCACGATTAGATAAGAACGCGACGCTCACTTTGGTTTTATGTTTTCAAAAAAAAAATTTACTGTAATTTCTGCTAAGTATTTTATTAAAAGGATGAGACTAAGAGGTAATGACCTAATGATTAACCTAATGTGTTCTAGAGTATTGGGTTAAAAATTAGGGTGTTATAGGCTGGTACAGAACTACTCGGTTAAGTCACAGTTAAGGTTGTCCACTGTGCAAGTTCAGCTTGGAGAGGCTGGTATAGAACTACTCCATTAAGTCGTAGTTGGGGTTGTCCACTGGGCAAGCTCAGCTTGGAAAGGCTGGTACAAAACTACTCGGTTAAGTTGAAGTTGGGGTTGGCCATTGTGCAAGACTATCCGTTTACTTTCTCAGGTTGAGAAAGTTGTTGTTGGTAAAATCTCAACATGTGTTGAGTACTAGATGTAGGCATGTTTGGCCGAACCAGTATAAAAACTCTTGTGTGCATTTTCCTCTTCCCTAAAGTTTTATTTTTATTGTTGAGCTCTTTAGATAATGCACTGATTATTTTAATGAACCAAGGGTGAATTAAGCATGCATAAAAAACTTATTTTCTAAAACTATTAACCATCATTCCACTGCACTTCAAGCCTCGGGCTTGATAGATTTACTTATTCAAAGTTGTTTCGGGTCAGAAAAAAGATTTTAGAAAGCACGATTCAAGCCCCCTTCTCGTGTACTCTTTTACCAACAATGATTAGATATGTTCAAGAAAATTTTGAAGCCTTAAGTTGACTGAATCAAAGTTGTTTGGTTCATGATGATATTTTCTGATTTAAATAAGAAAGCTTCTTTAATTTGTATCACTAAGATACTAAAGTAAATGTCATCATTTTAGTTCAATTCTGCCAATCAGCTTGATGTTAGTCATAAAATGACTTTCTAACATTTAAGTGTGCTCGAATAAGTAAAAAAGTAATACTTGCAATATTAATTTTTGATAGAAAATCTTATTCAACACTTTATTTTCCTATGCTCCCTTTTCAACAAAAATTTGATGCCCAAAGATGTATATGTATATGAATGATAAAACCTTTTGAGCATGTTATGAGAAAAGCTTAAGAGATACAAATGAAGTTTATGATGCTCAGAGAAATCTTGATATAAATTATATTAGTAAATTATAATATGAGGTTTCTGAAGCTCAATCAAGGATGCAGCCTAGCTTTATCAAAGCATTAAGTGCTTATGAGCTTATTTTCATGAGCCAGGAAACTTTATGATTATTAGATGATGAAATGATTTTGAAACCCTTTTGTCAAAAAAGCTTTTTGCTTACTGATACACATTGCTAGTTAATTAGGCTCAACATATTCGAGATGATTCTTAGATCAACTTTTTTTTTATATCATAATTGAATTAGAAGCATTTAAAAGTAGGTTCTGAAAGCCCTCAAAAACTATTTACAACTATATTTGATCATATTAAAATAGAGCATCTCATATATATACAAATGATGATGTGTTTTATAATGATAAGCATTTCAAGCATTCATATACATATCTATACACATCAGTAGAGTTCAAGTATCCAGATACTATAGAAAGAATTTGAACTTCTTAAGGATACTTGCTAAAGCTAGTCAGGTATAAGAGTGTGCTCATTTCTATAACATGTTAATGATTAAATAGTTCAAAGTAAGTGCTTAAGAGAACAGATGTAACGCCCTGATTTTTCTATTTGAACGAAAATAACCGAAATGCTCCTGAGGTCATTTTTACCTGGAATTTGAGGATGGCCGACCCGGCAGTCCTCGAAGGGTCAACTTAATGTTTGTAGGGGATTATATATGTTTTGATTGATAACAGAGATTAAAATCTCATTTTTCAAACTTTCTGCTCAAAATGACCAAAATACCCATGTAACGTTTTACGCGGGTATCAGTGCCGTTTGAGCCCGAAATCTCTTCCGAGAGTTCGGAATGCTAATTATATGTGTTTGATGATAATTGTTTTGGTCTGGGTAGTCCCGGGTAGTATTTGTGCAAAATTACCATTTTGCCCCTAAAATAACGTATTTCGGGCCTAACGACGTAATTAAGAAAACCTAAGCAATATTAGACTCTAATCGAAGATTAATTAATTTTGATAATTAATCTAGAGTCAAAATAATTTATTAAGGTTAATTAGAACCTAAGATCGCTTAGATAAACTTAAATCTCTTTCTTGAAATTAAGATTCCATGTCATGGAATCTTGAATAGTATTTTCTCTCTCCAATTCCTTAAATTAAGGAATTATGTTTGTGCATGATTATATCATAAAATGAGTTTTGATTTCACTAATGAAGTAAGACCACTCCTAATCATGTCTCAACATCCTTAATTACCCATCATTTTACCTAAACACGTACTTACAAATTCCTAATCAAAAGCTTAATAAATGATACACCTAAACACATCACTAAACGACAATTAAATGAAACATTCTCTCCTCCCCTTGGCTGCACATGGCTGAAACCTCCTCCCCCATATTTTTCACATGTTGATTTGCATCACACTCAAAGAACCATGCTTGCACCATACTTGATACCATACTTAGCAATACTTCAAACCATACCTAGCCTTACCTTTGAATGACCATTTGGAAGAGATATTTTCTCTCCCACATGTCCCAAGAGCTACAGCCACTCCCCCTCAAATTCACTCCTTCATGTTTCAATTTTCTATAAATACCTATCATAAAAGAACTTAGTTCTATTTGCTCATTTTTGTGTCTTGAGAAATTCCTCTAAGTTTCCTTTCTTTTCCTCAAAGAGCTCTAGAGCTTTTTTTTCTCTCATCTTCTTCATCCTCTTCTAAGACCACCCTCTTGCAACCTCAAACCACCACGCAACCACCATAGATCATCATCCAAACACCTAAGCTTCCATTCTCAAACACAAAACTCAAACAAAAAACCTTTCATTCCTTTTTCCTTTCCTTAACCGAATCATCATCATTCCTTGGAGAAGAGTTTTTCTTCTCATTCCTTTGCAAAGAACAAAGCTCTTTTCCTTCTAACAAGGAAACACCACTTGGTAGGGGTTTTACTTTTCAAACGCTTTATCTTTTATATAGTTGTTTTGATATGAAAAGTTCTAGTTTCTCTTAGTTTAAACTCTTTTCCTCTCTTTTTCCTTTGGGTTATAAAGCTTGGTTTTGAAAGCAAAACTATAGCTTGATGATGAGGTTTCAAGATAATGGTCTTGTGATTATCATTTGAGAAACTTCTAAAGCTTGAAACTTGGTTTTGATTCTAACTCATTTTCGGTTTTCCTTTCCTTTTCTTGACTATGGTTTCAGTTTCTTTCTTTTCCTTTATGCATGGATTTGGTTTCCTTTTCCTTTTCTTTGTTCTTACTTTGGTTTTTGTTCTCCTTTAAAGTTCTAGCTATATTACTTATCTCACTAAAGTTTTCAACTTAAGGAAATAACTCTAAGGATTTCAATATGCCCAAGGTCTACCCTTGTCAACCTTAAAGTTGGTCGGCACATTTTAGAGTTTTGCTCTAGATAGGGGTCTTGGGTACATAATAAAGAACATGGTATATGTTTCCTTCTCCCTATGATTTCGGTTCCTTACTCCTTTTCCTTTTGAAGTTTTGTTTTCTTGAGTTTATTCCTTTAAAGCTTGATGATGATGTTCAAAGAACCATGAGCTTTCTTTATAACCTTGGTTCTTAGGACTCTAGAGCTTGCTTTATGATGATGAGATTGGAATTGAGATTATGATGTTGATCCTTTAAAGTCTTGTATGAGCTCTAATGACACATAATAATGGACTAGCATTCATGTTTAAATTTATGCCTTGCATAGCATATTTATTTTATGCTATCACTAACTCTCAAGAATAAACAAATGAACTTGCATTATCATGTTTAAATTCAAGCTTTGCATTTCATATTTACTTTTCAAGTCATCACCTAAACTTCAGATAAAAATGAGTTGCATCTCATATTTATTTTGAGCCCTTACTTTACTTTCTAAGAAAGATAAAAATGAAGTACATAGCATGTTTATATTCTTGTTATCGCTTAAAATGTTAGAGCTCAAAGACTTGTCCCTTGGTATCTCAAGTAAAGTTAGGAAATAAATGTGTTTTACTCTTTTGATTTCGGCCATGTGAGGATGATGAACTTGGTATGAGTTTCATCTAGTCACAAGTGCCAAGACCTATGTTTTATGATTTTCTAAAGTTTAGTTGATCTTAAGAAATGTTTCAAGTATATTCTTATTACTTAAATCCCTCTCAAACTTGTTTTGAAATGGTCACTGCCCTCATATATTTTATGAGGATTTCCAATGAAATAAATTGTTTCCAAGTGAGTTTTAGAAGCTCAAAAAGAGGTTCCAAGAGAAACTAGTAATTTATGTATTTTAGAAATAAAGTTCTATGCATTATATGATGATTATGATCTCGATTCTGTCTTATATATTCCAGCACCTTAAATTCTGTTTTGGGTGGTCTATATGTGTTTAAATACCTTACCAATTGTATGACAATGGTTCTAGGTATCTTAGGCATGCTTAGTAACTCTAATAGTTTAAAAATGTGATTTCTAGAACTCTTAGGAACTGAAATTGTATATTCTGTTCTAGCCTTGATAGAGTTTTTAGAATCATATTATAACATGTTTAGATGGGTGAGAATGACTCATAATTGGTTTAGGTATTAATTATTGCATCATAGAAAAAGTCAGTAATGAGAAAAGACCTAAAACGTAACTTTTAAAACACCGTAATTCATCAAAATATGCTTACTGCCTATGCTGTCCAGCCATAATTAATTAGGTTCTAAGACTTAATAAATTGTGGTAATGAGGTTAATCAATCCCTTAGAGGGGTAAGAATATAATATGGAAGTTTGAGGTTACCTGATTTAGGGGTTTTTACTTTTAAGGGGATGATTTATGTGTTCTCTATGAATGATGAATTAATGTGTTGTCTCATGACTTATATGATGCTATATGATGATAGAATTATCAATTGCATGTTATTGTTTGCTTAGAACCTCAAAGATGCCTATGTTAGAATTATATAATATATATGACATGTTGAAATATGTAGCATCTTGTTATAACATGCTAAGACTTAAGGTGACATAAACTATGAGAAAATGATCCTACGGAACCATCGAACTATAGATGGGGAGGAGGTGATTCTAGCCCCCTAGCCTATACTTTAAGTCGGGACCTTAAACTTATCAAAAGGGATAAGACCATATGCTAATGACAACTAGTGAGGTATAAGCTCATAACCTAGAGGTTTCTTAAAAGGGAGAACAATTAGGGTGGCCACATGTGCTAAGTAAATGTCTTAAAGTCACCTAAGTAACCAAGATTAGATACCATGTACCATGTACCATGTACCAAGTTCTTTGTTTTATGCTTTATGCTCTATGATCTATGTACCGTGTACCAAGTTCTATGTTTTATGCTTTATGCTTTATGACCTATGTGCCATGTATTATGTCTACAATTACCATGTTTGCTAACAAGTTAGCTAGATCTTGCATAGCATAATGAAGTATGATGCATCCATGTAAATACAAGCTATGAGTTAAAAAGAATGGGCCTCAGTAATCAATGTTTTAGAAATTCATAATTGAACTATTACATGGCCACTATTTTATAAGAATCCGAGGTTCCTGGAGACGTAGATGATGTCACCTAGATAGGAGGAAAACCCTACTGAGTTTCTTTAGTAAAAGATTCTCACTCCCCCTACCTTTTCTTTCCTTCACGTCTTCAGATTCCGATGGCAACCTTCGTCCTATTCATTGACACCCCCACATGAGAATTCCACTACGATCCAGAGCATGGATTGTATCATTTTGAGGGACGTTGCGCGGTCTGAGTTTCTGTTTTTGTTGGATGCCCATTTAGCCATCCAGTACCAAGCTATCGTTTCACCCATACTTCCCCCTATGGAGACGAGATGATTTTTGAGCGAGCTAGCCCATCTTTCGAGCTACTTCATCATCTATCCCAAAGATAAAGAGTTCATGTGTAAGTGCTTCAAATCCAAGGTAGCTCATAGGCTGCCAACCATGTACACTGACATTTGACGTCGGTGGGACGAGCCCCCCAGTTAAGTGATTGCTAGCCTGGACACTTTATGGCAATACTACAAAAGTGAGAAATTCAAAGAGAAGTCTTTGAAGGCTAAGGCGAGCAGAGCATTGCAAAAGGGTGGCTCCTTTCATTGTGATGGTTTAACTTTTATCGAGTCTAGTTTAGTCATTATTTTAAACATTTTTAATTCCTCTTGTTAAAATTATATTTTTACTTATTAATGTTTTACGTGTTTCACTTGAAACGCAGGCCAATGAGAAGAAGAGGCTACCCACACAAAGTAAGTTGTTCAGAAAGACTTACACACGTAAGACAGAGAAAACATGGGTCGATCCTCGCTTGGAGAATATTTGGATATACATGTTCTCCACACTTATTGTCTCCATATATATATATATATATATATATATATATATATATAATCTATTATGTCATATATTTGACTATCGATTTAATTAATTTTATTTTTTTGTAGCATGCCTATGAGCAGCATTATCAGGAGGCCACGACCCAACAGGAGTAGAGGATTAAAGCTTATAAGGACTGCCCACCAATTGATGGGGATCAGTTATGGCAAGAGGTAGTCAACAGTCCTTACAAGAACTGCATCTATGACATAAGGTCATTTTATGACAATAGTTTATCCTCTGCCTCTATCACTAGGGAATCTACAAGCATTGGGTCCACCGCTGATGATGATGAGGCTCGCGAGCAAGTTCACTTGCTTAATGCGGAACTCATCATATGCAAAAGAAAGACGCAGAGACTCAAGACCACTTGCAAGAAATGGAAAAGAATATGGAAGACAAAGAAAAAGCCATTCAGACAAGATTAAGAAAGCAGATGAAGAAATAGATGAAATTTTTGTGGAAGAAGATGCATGTAGGCTCTTCCACATTGCCAGGCACCGATGATGATGTTGATTGTAACACCCTAATTCTTAACCCAACTTTCTAGAACACATTAGGTTAATCATTAGGTTATTACTTCTCGGTCTCATCATTTTATTAAATTACTTAGCGGAAATTACGGGTAAATTTTTTTTTGAAAACATAAAACAAGGTGAGAGCCGCGTTCTTACTCTAATCGTAAGACAGGAATATAAAACACGATTAGCATGCAGAGAGTAACACGGAAATTAAGAATAAGTAATAATAGAGCAATGACCACCATAATAACAAAAACATTTCATTAATAACATAATTAGAAATACATATGTAGTCATACCCTCATAGGGACGGGCAGAGCTTGTAATATAGCGGAAAAGGAAATACATCAAAAACAAGAAAGCAGTAAAGTACCTGGTGCAACAGCAAGGTAAAAACCAACTACTCTACCCTCCTACCAAGCTATGAGTACTAGGCTAAAACCCCATCCCAAAAGATACCGCCGAAAGGGAAATCCTCGTGACTACTCGGGCACTCGAATAGCTCTTTGACGAGGTCTAGTGATGACGGGGGTCCTCTAGTGATGGAGGCAAGTAACCAAGGAATCGTTCGATCTCCTCCTAGGTAGGCCAATAGAGTGGAACCCAAACGTGTAACACCCTAATTTTTAACCCAACTCTCTAGAATGCATTAGGTTAAACATTAGGCTATTAATTCTTAGTCTCATCACTTTAATAAAATACTTAGCAGAAATTACGGGTAATTTTTTCTTTTTGAGAACATAAAGCAAAGTGAGAGCCGCGAACTTAACTAGTCAAACGATAGAAATGTAAAGCACGTGTGACAATCATTAGAAATCAAGAAAGCAGAAAGAAACCATAACTACCCGAGCGCACCTATGGTGGACAACCTCATAAACAAAAGAAGGTTTATCCACTCTACATGTGGGTGTATGCACTAAGCCTCCCCTACGACGTCAACTACGAGAAACTGGGAAACGGTGGAGTGTAACCAATCCATGGACGCAGGACAGCAAGAGTGGGTACACGTGAAGTGTAACACCCTAATTTTTAACCTAACTTTCTAGAACACATTAGGTTAAACATTAGGCTATTACTTCATAGTCTCATTCTTTCATTAAAATACTTAGCGGAAATTACGGGTAAATTTTTTTTTTTAAAACAAAAAACAAAGTGAGAGTCGCGAGCTTAACTAATCGAATAAAAGAAACATAAAGCACGCGTAACGATCATAAACAACCATGTAAAATAAATCATACATCAGAAGAACATAGATCATGAAGATAACAGAAACATTATATTAATAATAAAGTAGCTGAAGTACATAACTAGTCATACCCTTATAGAAACGGGCAGAGCTTGGAATACAACGGAAAAAGGAAATACAACAGATAGCAAAGTACATGGTACAACGTAAGGATAAAAACCCAAAATACTACCCTCCTACTATGCTATGAGCACTAATCTACATCCCTTCCCAAAAGGTATGGCCGAAGGGAAGATCCCCGCGAAGCTTGGGTACTCAAAATCTCTCCAATGGAGTCTAGTGGCGACGGGAATCCACGGGTGATGGAGGCAGGTAACCGGGGAAACGCTCTAACTCTTCCTGAGTGGCCCAATGCAAAAAGGCATACGAGGTGGCTGAACATTGGCTCCTTGATGCGGACGCATCTCGGCTCTCCTTGCCAGGCGCGGCTGCACCACAGTCTCCTCACTCCCCATACGTCGGGATCGGGGAAAAGGGACTGAACCCTCCGAAGGAACATGCGTCGGCCAATCCTCGGATGGGTCAGTCTCGGATCTCCTCGAGCAGTGCGTACTCTGGAAATCTCGGACGGCGGAGGCGAAATCGGCATGTCACAATCGCTTCTCACGCTGGCGGTGCGCCAGATCATGTCGTCACTACCAAAAGGCGCAGTAGGAGTGAACTGGTAGCTCGAAACTGGATAGGCGAAAGGTCGTCCCAAGTACACAAAAACACGAACGGCACATCAACCCTCAAAGTGATATGAACGGTGGTCCGGGTCGAAGTGTATCTCCCATACTGGCGTGTCAATGAAAAGCACGAACGTCGCCATCGCTCTCTGAAGATGTGACGGAAGGAAAGAGAGAGAGGAGTGAGAAATCTTGCTAAAGAAATCTCAGTAGGAGTCTCCTATCCTAGGGTTACATCGTACACATCCAAAGGAACCTTGGGCTTATTTATAAAATAATGATCATGCATATAAGGTTTTCCAAAACTAATTATCCAAGGTCCATTCCTTTTAGCATGCATCTTGATGTTATGAATGCAACATGTTATATCATGGATGCATGGCAATACTTGAGCATATAAGACAACACCTCAAAGCACATAAACATAATCCATGTGGCATAAGGGCATATAATTTCCAAGTGAATCATTCCTCAACTTCGTGACATCAATCATGGTACTTTAGCATATAAGCCGCCCTAAAAATACCTAGGTTATGAGCTCATACCTCAGCTAGTCGTCACTAGCTCTTGCTTATTATCTGAATAAGCGAAACATAAATAATAATCCCGACTCGCAATTACGGGTAGGGGGCAGGGATCATCTCTCTCTAGGATTACCCTCTTTGAAACGCTTTGCTAGCCACGCATGGCCTCGCAATTTGTCCGCTTTGGTAGGCTGCATCTACTCATACCCTCACGGATTTGTCTCCACTCGGGGGTGCTCGGCCGAACCGGCACCTCCTCGGGGGAAGCGCGTCTCAGTGCTTTGTCACATAAAAATCTCCTGGGGGTGCTCGGCCGAACCGGTGTCACCCAGGGTTTTCAACTCATATGGTACTCATAAACATTTCTTCCAACCTTTTAAGGTTTGACGGAAATTCGGCAGCATAGCAGCTGTTAAACCGAATTTCCTTCAAACTGCCACAAGTTAATTTACACAACATGTTCTCATGAAAACTCATGCTATGATAAACTTTAACATTTTCATCAATAATTTTCTCATGCATCAAGCACATCTCATCATATCATTGCATCAAACAACACATCATAGCATTAACAACCTTTTAGTGTCTTATGCATTGATCCTTAAGGTCCCTAACTCACATTCTAAGTTATAAATCATCAAACCTAATCTCTCGGGAACTTATAAGGTCTTAACTAAGTATTTCTCACCTCACACTATGATCAAGAACATCTCTAAACCTCAAGAGTGCAGAATTCATATTCCTAACTTTACGGGTACCTAGGAGTCACAACAATGACCTTTTCTAAGTCCGGTTTGCTCCTAAGGCATCAAGATCAAGTCCTGCACCATTTATGAGTCATTCCTACATATTTAAACTAATTTAAATCCATGATTAGCATTACTAAACCTTGCTGGACAGAATCCAGAAAATTCAAATATTAAAGGATCTAGAACTCTCAAATTAATTCTTTTCTAGTTTCTAACTTCTCTTATCTTTCACATATGAGTCTTAACATTAATTATACTTAAACATAAGCATATTATCATCATTAACACAGCTCATATAGTGGCTAAACATGGCAAGGTAGAACCGAAGCAAACATCTCCATTTAAAGGCATCAGACACAATTTCTAAAGCACATAAAATACTAGTCTCTCTTGGAACCCTTTTAAAACTTTCAAAACTCATTTCTAAATATTTTTATCATCTAAAATCATAAAATTATGTAAGAGGGCAGTAGCTAAATCATTTATAACTCAAGAGGCCCTAAATTCATAAAACTTGGTTCTACAAATTCCTTGTACTCATATAAGCTTAGGAGAATTATAAAACATAATTTTCAACACTTGGAAACTACAAAACCCCTTAGGGCCGAAATGTGAACCAAAAGAAATAAATATTTTTAAACCTTTCTTGAGACAACCATGGGCAAGTCTTTGAGCTCTGGGTTCATTCAAGTGATGACATAAAGGTAAACATGCTCATGCACTCATTTTAGGTTCCATTAGAAAGTAAAGTGATAGCATAAAATAAATATGAGGTGCAACACATTATTTTCTTTGATATTTAGTGAGAACTTGAAATATAAACATGATAATGCATAGCTTGAAATATAAACATGATCATGCAAGTTCATTCATTATCTTGGTATTTAGTGATAGCAAGGAAGTAAACATGATATGCAAAGCATAAAATAAACATGATGCAAGGTTCATTTTATGGTTAGCTAGAGCTCATTCAAGACTTTAACAAAGTAACAACCCAACATATATCTCGTTACAAAGAGAGCTCTAGAGTTCTTGAACCAAATTCTCATAGGAACTATGTGGTTCTTGAACATCATCATCAAGCTCAAAGAAAACATACTTTCTAAACAAAACCAAACAAAATCTCAAGGATCAAAATACCAAAACCGAAAACCTTACAAAAGAACAAGAAAGTGAAACTAAGCCAAGTTCTTTATTAAATACCCAAAACCCCTATCTAGAGAAAAATCTCTAGAACGTGCCGGCCAACTTTAGGGTTGACAAGGGTAGGCTTGGGCTTTTAGAAATCCTTAGATTAATTTTCTTAAGTTGAAAAACCATGTGAGCTACGTATAGTATAGATGAAGTTAAAGGAAAAGAAAAACTCAAGCTCTAGAGGTTCCTTTGAGATGAACACATAGTCATACTCTAGGATTCCTCATCATTGAGCTATCATGTGCTCCTCAAGGCCTCATGGCCGAAATCACAAGGAAGGAAAAACAAAGAAAGTTTCAAAAGAAAATCCAAGAGAAAACTAGAAAGAAATTCATTTTCAAGAAAACAAAGTTTAGAAAACACTCCTACCTAGAGTGAAGACACAAAGCTTGAACTTTTGAAAAGAAAAACAAGATGATGAGCTCCTCCTTGGGGCTTGATGGTTTCGGCCAAGAGGAAACAAGAAGGTTGGAGTTGTGTTTCAAGTGAGGTTGTGTTTGAGGTATGATGTTTGAGAGGTTTGATGATGGTTCAAGGCTTTGGGGTGGTGTTTGAAGGTTGAGAGATGATGATTCAAAAGGAAAAAGAAGAAGATGAAGAAGAATAATGCTCTTGAAACTTGAGAGAAAATGAGAGAACCAACAAGAATGCTTAGAAATCAAAACTTAGCAAATGAACAAAAGTGTAGCAAAGTTCATCTTGGCATGGTATTTATAGAGAAGGATAAGGGTGAGTGTGTAACATCCCCAAATTTATAACTAAGATAAATATTAATCTTAATTATCGATAGCAAAACCAAGAGAATCTGGACAAATGTTATGAAACATAACAAATAGACTACTTAAGTATGTCTAGAGAAAAATGCAAAGAATTACGAAAATGCCATCACTTAGTGGAAATTACGAAAATACCCTTGCTATGTAAAGGAAATTACCAAACTACCCTTGCCTTATTAAATGACAAAGATACCCTTACTCTATGAATGGAATTACAAGAATACCACTATCATTGTCTAATTACAAAAATATCCTTGTCTTAGTTAAAGAAATTACTACAATGCCATTTGCACAAATCCCTACACTTGTCTTTAGACAAGAATGAATCTAAGCCATTGGATTAAGATGATAACACAATAATTTAACCACATACATCATACACATTTCTGAACCACATATATGCACTAAAGGTTAGAAAATCTCCACTAACATCTTTGCACAAAACATGGAAACATGTCTGCACAAAACATGGAAACATGTCTGCACAAAGCATGGAAACATGTCTGTACAAAACATGGAAACAAGTGTGCACAAAACAAGGAGCATTTTCATCCCAAAATTCAGCCAACATGTTTCCATAAATCATGCTCCAAGTGCTTTCCTTCTTCTGTTTTTTTCTCTAATCTTTCCACTATAAATACTCCTCAAACTCTCTTCAATTCAGAAACTCCCTAAGTGTTCTTTCTTTCTTATTCTATCATTCTTCTTATGTTCTTCAAAGACTTCTCTTGATCCTCTAAACTTCATCCAAACACTTCAATCCTAAGTCCAAACTTTCACTAGTCCTCACAAGACTTACAATCTTTAACTCTAGTGAGAAATATTTTCTTAAGCACTCAAGTTCTAGAGCCAAGATTCAAGGAGGGTCATCCACTCCAAAGACTCTTGTTCAAAGCTTAAGGAAGAAGAGAAGGACCCTATTTAGACCCTACACAAGAGGTAGGAGTTTCTTCTTTATTTGTTCAAGTATTGTTGGCTTCTAACTTTGCTCATGGATAGAATGCCTCAAACTTGAGTTATTGTCAAAAGTTTTGAGTAATTATATTTTTAGAAAACACAACATGTTCTATTCTGCTATGAGTACTTTTATGATGTTATCAAACTCAAATATAACTTAAAAGATTGTATGTGAAACTTGAGTTAATAAAGATAACTTAAGACATGAACATGGCAGGTGCTGGAATTTCTAGTTATTTCTGGCAGTAGTTACTTCGAAAATTAGTGTTCATAAAATATGAAGGATCTCGAAATGAAAATATTTTTATTATAAACTAGACTCATTGTAGAACACTCACCAAAAAGAATCACCTAAAACGGAGTTTCCTAGCCCAAGATATAAATTTTTAAAGTAGAGCATAAGACTGAAACTCTTAATCTGACCTTGTAGTAGTAAAATAGGTGTAACTCACTCTAGAAAAATGCAAATGGACTAATTTCAAATTTGTGGAAACGCTAACACATCTACAAACACACTTATGTATGCTATGCATAAATTTGTACCACGTAAATACAGAATGAGAAATAAATTTCGGGATAGTGTACTGTGAAAGTGCAGTTTGGAAAGGTTCTAGCTAAGGAAAGACTTGGTATTTAAGCATGTCCATTGTGACCCACCTCTCTTTCCTGGGAACCCTCCTATGCATGGTTTACAGTTGATTTACACTATTCCAAATATGTAAATGCTAAAATTTGATGAGTTAGGAATTTGGAACTACCTTTACTAAGCTGAGATAACAAGTATATAGAGAATTATAAACTTTCTTCTAAAAGATGTCAAAACTATAAATAAAAGAATCAAGTCTTGTAAAGAGAGAATTTTAAGAATTTAAGTAGAATAATAATCTTTAGGAGATATATATAAAAGTCATAATAAAAATATATAAAGAACCTCTAAAAATATCTTAAAGGGTATTAATGTATTAATGGAAATACTAAGAGTACAAAGAAAACTAAGAGAAAAAGATAATACCAAGATATTCATAACCCATTAGGAACACTAGAGACCTAACTTGATAACTTAGGTTGCTTAATATGAATTATCTATGAGAATGTTTACTATGAGATTTACATGATATTGTCTATGTTACATGAAGTGATATACAGAAATGTGAATGTATTGATGAGATATAAAATGATAATGATAAAATAATTGACTGTGCCATGATTTATTAATGTGCATACATTCATGTTTCAAATGAAATAATAAATAGACCAACTCACTGCTTAATCCTCTTTGAAGATTAAGGTATTGATGATTTCACTCAGTGAGAATAAAAGTAAAACCTGAAAAAGTAGCAATGAAAGTCTGGAAAAGTGGACTTGAGCTAAACTCACGGCTTAACCCCCTAAACCGTTGAGATCATGGCAACGGAATGAAAACCAAAAAGGTTGTGGCGACGGCCACGGTATGAGCTCATTACCCTTTAGGGTGGTCTAAGGCATTGATGCATTCATCCCGTGAGTAATTAAGAAATATGTTGATGACATAAATGAAAGATGATGATCACTAAACAAGTGAATGTTGAGGATGATTAATCATGAAATGCATGCAGCTCCTAAATGATTATTGCTTATTAGTGGTTTTACATGATATGCTTATATGTATGCTTGATGAAATACTGAATGGATATTTCTGCTAATGTTCAAGATTAGTTTAAAAGTAACTGCACTTCGGCTAATCATGTTTGTGAAAGTTTGATAATTGAATCCTTACCTGTTCACCTTTTTATAATAAACCCAAAGTGATTGGGACAACAACGATGACACTTTTAGTACAAGTAGGAACTCCTACTGAGAAATCATGTATTTCTCACTCCTATGTTTATTTTCCGTTGTCGTTACCAGAGACAGACGTGTCCACCTAAAGCAACGAAGCTGTAGTTGAGGAAGGAGATAGCACGTGAAGATTTCAAACCATTCAAGTAGGAGCATTCCGAGCTTTAGTTACATTATAGTTTGTGAGAAACAATTAGTAATAGTAGAACTTATATTGTTATTTGTAATAACTTATCAGTATGATATATGCCCTGTTGTGACTTATGTATTAAGTGATTATATTCCAGTTTATGTGATAATAGTTCTACACTTAGTCTCTTATTCCGCTTATTTAATTAAGTGCGCAATGTAACTTGATTATTATCTATAAAAGCGCTATGTATTTCACTTCTCGTTACAGGCTTAAGTTTTCAAAAAATTAATTTATTTAAAGAAAAAAAAACTTTCACTATTTTTCAAAGTTAATTTCAAAAGAAAATAAATACAAGGCAAAAGTGACAACTAATAGAATCCAAATGTGAACTTAAGCACAGTGGGGTTCTATTAGGGTGTTACATTATGGTATCAGAGCAGTTCATCCTATTTAAGCCTGAGGAATGGACTGACTATGCTTCTATCTATGATATCATGCTATTAATCTTATCTGTATGATGGGATATAGGATTTAGAAATGCATGATCGTCTTGTGATACTGCCATAGTTGCTACCATGCTTAGCTATAGTATTGAGCCTGATCAACTCGATGACTGTTGTTTGGTGTGTCTAGGAACTAATGGCAGCAGAAATGACGTGACGCATGGGGCACGCGGTGGAGGTAATCGTGATGAGCGGCAAATGTACTCCAGGAGATGGCTAGGGCTATGCAAGCACAAGCAACTTGATGATGATGGAGCAGATGAATAGGTGGTCAGAGGAGTCAGTTGGGAATCAAGAACATGGAAAATTCTCAGAATTCAAGAGGGCTGGACCTCCAGAATTCAAAGGGACAACTAACCCCGAAATAGCTGACATATGGATTCAAGAGATGGAGAAGGTTTTCTCAGTGGTAGAATGCTCTGATGAACAAAAGGTGGCATTCTCTACTTATATCTTTGAAAGGAGAGGCAGCCGCGTGGTGGAAGGGTGCAAAGGGCTTGCTTGAAAATGCTGACATACAGATTACGTGGGAGGTTTTCTATGCTACATTCCATAAGAAATATTTTCCAAATCCGGTTAAGAAGGCAAAGGAAGTAGAATTTACATTCTTTGACAGGAAATCAAGTGTGGTGAGTACAGTTAAGTTTGAAGAAGAGATCAAACACTCAACTAGCTACCAAAGTAATCCCAACGAGGCTTGGAAATGCATGAAATATGAGAGTGGTTTGAGGCCAGACATTTTGGCATCTGTGGCTCCACCGAGGTCACTTGAATATGCATCTTTAGTCGCCAAAAAGCCAAGTGGCTGAGAGTTGCAATCGCCAACTAGTTGCCCACCGAGTTGAAGAGAATAGGAAGAGGTCTGCTCAACAAGGTCACTAAAGGTTCCCACCCCCTTACAAGAAACCCTACCAAGGAGGTGGATTTAAAGGGAAACAACCCCAACACCCTATGATGAATCAACCTAAGACACAAGCTGTTAATCGACCTAGGATGGCTTTGTCCCACTGAACCTATGAGTAGACCCCTTGTGCCACTTGTGGAAAGATACATGGAGGGGAATGCAGATTTGGTAAGAATGTTTGTTATCGGTGTGGACAGGCAGGACACTATTCTAGAGAGTGCCTAAAGTTCAATCAGTCCTCTACACTTAAGCCTAAGGCACAGGGACGCGTGTTTGCTATCATCACGAGATGCCCTCAATCCGATGATCCGATTCAAGGTAAGTGTATAATTAATGGAAAATCCTTAATTGTATTGTTTGATTCTAGCGCAACACATTCATTCATTTCATATGATTGTGCTAATAAGTTGAGGTTGTATATATCTGACTTAAAAATCATCTTAGTTGTCTCTACACCCACTATAAATACTGTTAGAACTGATCAAGCCTGCCTAAATTGTGAATTTGAGGTAGCTGATAGGATTTTTCATCATGTTTTAGTTTGTCTACCCTTGTCTAGATTTGATGTAATCTTGGGCATGGATTGGCTTTATTTAACCGTGTGTTACTACATTGTGCAAATAAGTCACTAGTATTTCTTCCCAAACCATCTTTACCCAATCCCTCTAAACTTGATAGAAAGGTACGACTATACCTAAACTCCATTATCATGGGGGATAGTAGGAATGAAGAGCGAGGATATGTTTTCCTGATGACAAGTGAGAAGGAAGTGGAGCAAGCTCTAGAAAAGATCCTTGTAGTAAAGGAATTCTCAGATGTTTTTCCTGATGACATACCTGAATTTCCTCCAAAAAGGGAGATTGAGTTTTCTATAGATTTGGTACCGGGAACGGGACCCATATCTATAGCTCCTTATAGGATGCCACTGGCCGAGTTAATAGAATTGAAGAAGCAATTAGAGGAGCTACTAAAGAAGAAATTCATTAGGCCTAGTGCTTCACCATGGGGAGCTCCAGTGCTATTTGTCAAGAAGAATGATGGGAGCTTGCGGTTATGTGTGGATTATAGGCAGCTAAACCAAGTGACCATAAAGAATAAATACCCTTTTCCTAGAATAGATGACCTCATGGACCAATTAAGAGGAGCCCAAGTGTTTTCCAAGATAGATCTGCGATCAGGATACCACCAGATTCGAGTGAAGGAGGAGGACATACCAAAGACAGCCTTTAGGACTAGATATGGACATTATGAGTTTAATGTGATGTCGTTTGGGTTAACCAATGCACCGGCAGTGTTTATGGACTACATGAATAGGATATTTAGACCATACTTGGACAAGTTTGTAATAGTGTTCATCGATGACATTCTAGTTTACTCTAGAACTGAAGAAGAGCACGAAGAACACTTACAAGTGGTGTTGGAGGTGTTGAGGAACAAGAACCGTTATGCAAAGTTGTCCAAGTGTGAATTTTGGACGAAGGAAGTTAAGTTCTTAGGTCATGTAGTGTCACATGGGGGAATAGCAGTAGACCCAAGTAAGATAGAAGCGGTGCAACAATGGGAAACCCCTACCACTGTGAAGGAGATTAGGAGTTTTCTAGGGCTAGCCGGTTACTACCGAAGGTTCATTAGAGGTTTTTCCCAAATTACCTTACCCCTTACCAAGCTAACAAGGAAGAATTCAGCTTTTATATGGAGCCCAGAATGTGAAGAGAGTTTCCAGGAACTAAAGAAGAAGTTGACCACTACCCCTGTCCTAATCCTTCCTGACCCAAAAGAAAAATTTGAGGTGTATTGTGATGCCTCGGGAAGAGGACTAGGATGTGTTTTGATGCAAAATAGGAATGTAGTAGCCTATGCCTCTAGACAGCTCAAACCCCATGAAGTTAATTACCCAACCCATGACTTAGAGCTAGCGGCTATTGTCTTTGCTTTAAAAATCTGGAGACATCATCTTTATGGTGTAAGGTTTGAAGTATTTTCTGACCACAAAAGTCTGAAATACCTCTTCAACCAAAAGGAACTCAATATGAGACAAAGGCGTTGGATGGAGTTTCTCAAGGACTATGACTTTGGGTTGAACTACCACCCAGGAAAGGCAAATATGGTAGCAGACGCTTTGAGTCGTAAGTCCTTGCATGCCGCTTGGCTCATGGTGAAAGAAAATGAGCTGATAGAAGATTTTAGGAACCTCAACTTAGGATATAGGGGGACTTCAGAACAAATTCAGTTAAGCCAACTAAGTGTAACCAGTAGCTTTAAGGATCAAATAATTCAAGCCCAAAGGGAAGATGAGGATTTCCTTAGAACCTTAACCCTTGTCGAAGCAGGAAAGTTGAAAGAGTTTGTCCAGGATAAGGAAGGAGTGTGGAGATACCAAGGGAGAATCTGTGTACATGCAAAAGAAGGACTGAGAGCTAGCATTTTGGAAGAAGCCCATAAGAGTCAATTTAGTGTACACCCCAAGTATAACCAAGATGTACCATGACCTAAAAAGATGTTCGTGGCCAAAGATGAAAGCAGATATAGCAAATATAGTGCAAAAATGTTTGGTATGCCAAAAAGTGAAGATAGAGCATCAAAAACCCTCCGGAGTACTGCAACCTCTCGAAATCCCTGAATGGAAGTGGGAAGGAATATCCATGGATTTCGTGATGGGATTGCCAAGAACGCCTACCGGACATGACTCCATATGGGTAATTGTGGATAGATTGACCAAATCTGCTCACTTTTTACCCATTAGAGCAAATTACCCTTTGGAAAAGTTAGCTCAGCTATACATCCAAGAGATAATAAGGCTCCATGGAGTACCCAAAACTATTGTCTCAGATAGGGATCCAAGGTTCACCTCAAGATTTTGGGGAGCTTTGCAAAAGGCGTTTGGTTCAAGGTTGTGTCTAAGCACTGCCTATCACCCTCAAACTGATGGACAATCAGAAAGAACAATTCAAACCCTTAAGGATATGCTAAGAGCATGTGTCTTACACCAGCCAAAAAGTTGGGGCAAACAACTTCCATTGATTGAGTTTGCATATAATAATAGTTACCACACTAGCATTGGGATGGCACCCTATGAGGCTTTGTATGGTAGAAAGTGTAACGCCCCGATTTTTCTCTACTGCGCCAAATGACCAAAATACCCCCAGGTCATTTTGGATAAAAATTTAAGGCCGGATAGCTTGGGCCATCCTCGACATCATGTTTTAATTATAGGATCAGGATTATATGAGATTTGATGAGTGGTTTGAGCAAGAACCGCAAATCCCCGATTTTTCCGTGTACAAATGACCAAAATGCCCCTGAGGTCATTTTCACACGGAAATCGAAGACGGTCATTCTCGGCCATCCCAAGGGGGTTAGTTTGATGATTGAAGGGGATAAAATGTGTTATGAATTATGATAGAGGTGAAAATTTCAATTTCTGAACTTTCATGCGCTAAATGACCAAAATGCCTCATGGCGATTTGGCACGGAATTTAGTGCCGATTGAACCCGGCCATTACCCAAAAGTTAGAAATGTTAATATTGATGGATGTTTGATATTCGGAAAAGGTTCGGGTAGTCTCAGGTAAATTTTATGTGAAATTACCATTTTACCCCTAATTGGTGCTACTTAAGCGTAATTGGGTAAATAAGGATACATGGGCACTATTAGGCTTTAATTAAATATAATTAAATTTTATTTACTTATTATGGGTCAGATTATTTATTTTAAATTATTTAAGGTCTGAAATTTATTTTGAAATTAAATTTCCATTTCAAATTTTATGATTCACTAGATTACAAAAAACCTAATAAACTAAGAGTTAGTGGATTTTCTCTACTTCCTTAATTTAGGGAACTATGTTAGTGCTTGTTTTTCAAATGAGATTTTTGTCAAACAAAGTTGTATGACCACTCCAAAAAAGTTGTCTTGAGTGCCTAAACCACTACAAACAACTTCCAACAAAAAGAATTCTTTTCCTAAATTAATTCCCTAATTTATGCTAACTAAAATTCTAATTCTTCCACTCAAAATAAAATAAAATTTTCCTCCCCATTGCTCAAGGAGGCTACGGTTGCCTCATGGTCATTGTCCCCATTATTTTCAAATTTAATACACCAATACACACAAAACACTCATTCTTACTATCTATTGTTTTTTGGTAAACCTAATTGTCCAAAAAAAGTAGTCATATTCTCTCTAACCTAAACACTTCATCTTCTTCCTCTCCTCCACCTCCAAGAGCCACCATCTTCAACCTCCACCCAAGCTCTCCACCTCTAATCAACATATCTCCACCATAGATCAACTCCTAAACACTTAATCTTTCCATCTCCAAAACACAAGAACACAAGAAAAATCCTCCTACTACCTTAACTCCTCTTGGCAGAAATCATCTTGCCCATCAAGAGAAGATTTTTCTTCTCTTTGTTTCATACAAGATCAAGCTTTCACTCTTGCAAACAAGAAACAACCGTGGTAGGGATTTTGTTTTGATGTTTCATTCCTTTTCTTGGTTCATTTTCGGATTTATGGTTGGTTGAATGAATAAATTTTTACTCCTCTCTTCTTCATCTATTTTCGGTTTTGGAACCTTCATATGAGTTCCCTTCATTTTTGGTTTTGGATGTCAATGGGAAGTTGAAACCGTGGCTTGATGATGAGGGTTTTGATGATGGTTTTGACACCATCAAGTATTTAATCTCTAGAGCTCAAGGTTTAGTATTTTTCGGTTTTACAAAGGCCATGAGAAATAAAATGTTTTGATGGTTTAGTTTTGGTTATCTATTCTTGGTTGTTCACAACCAAAGTTCAATGATGATGGTTCTTGATGGTAGTTGTGAAAACTACTATATTTTGAACCTCTAGAGCTTGAGTTTCGGTTTTAACCCCAAGATAACATATTAGTGTATTTAGTATGCTTTTTCGGTCTCTTTATGATTTTACTTGAGCTTGATGGTGAGTCCAAAGAAATGAGGTTCTTGGAACTATGAACAATAGGACTCTAAAGCTCACCATGTTTAAGATTGGTTGAGGACAAGAATCTAATCTTGAAAAGTTTCGAGCTTTAATGATTAAGATGTAAAAATGGATTTGCATACATGTTTACTTTCAAGTTACCACTTTAATCTTAAGAGATAATAATGAAACCCTTGCATGGCATGTTTATTTTGAGCCATCACCATAAACCTTGAAGATAATAATGGGTTTGCATAGCATATTTATTTTTCAAGCTATCATTCTAACTCCTAAAGACAAAAGTGGACTTGCATAGCATATTTATTTTCAAGTCATCACCTAAGACACTAAAGCTCAAAACTTGTCCTTGGATCTTAGATGTAAATTTGAACATGGCCACACATTTGTGTATATATATATACATGCGGCTATGACACTATGAGGAATCCTTAATGGGTTTACTTGATTTTAAGTTGAGATAGTTATTGAAAATTATACAAGTTGTGTTTTTAAAGTTTTCTTTTCGCAAGTTTTGGGACTCAAGTGTAGCAAGAATGGTGTTTTATGAACAAGGGAGCTACTAATGTGATTTGAGATGTTTAGTTTCTGTTTTAGCAAATTTATGTGAGTATTCAAGAGATAAAAATATTTTTTGGCATTTCCTATGACTCCAACAAAGCGAAGAGGAAAACTAGTAGCTAGAAGTTATCAAAAGTATAATTTTGGAATGATTTCGGAACTAAATTTTCGGTCACTGTTTCTAACTCATAAATTCTGTATGATTCTGTTTGGAGGTGTTTTAATTGGTAGAAAATGTTGTTACTTGATGTAAAAAATTATTTTTAACATCCTAGGGTAAGCTAGTAATGGAAACGAGTAAATTATGCAACTCTCTAATGCTTTTATGAAATGAAAATATAGCTACTGCCTAGATGATACAAACACTGTTAAGAGATGTTTAGGATGAGATAAATGTGAGGAAATCATTAGTAGTTGATGCAGAAATTATTTTAGGTATTTTGGAAAGACTAGAAAACTAGAAAGAACCGAAAAATGTAGCTTTGAGACCCGTAGAGTTTGATAAAATATGGCTACTGCATTGAGATCAATTATTTGGCAAATATTCTGTTTGGAAGTGGAATTAGATGTGAAAAATCCTATAGGAGGCAGTGAGAATTAATGTTAGCACTATAGGAGAAATCGGAAACTAGAAAGGGCCAAAGACGTAAATTCTAGAACCCCGAAACGTATATTTTATGGTTCTTGCCCAAACTATCCAGCATCATTTAGAAATGTTTTTGAAGTTGAAAATAGATGGAAATCATTGAGTATGACCTTTGAGATGCCTAAGAGAATAGTTACGGTAATTAGGTTACGTCGAGCCTAAGTTTTAACCCCCGTAAGACAAAGGGGTAATTACGAGAACTCGGAATTGAATTTCATAATTGGTGATTCATGATGATTGGTTGTTCACTGCCCATATACATGTCTATGCATATTTTATAATGAACATAGCATGTACATTAGCTGAGTCCGGGCCTTGATTCCGGCATATTGGATAGGAGCATATTTATCATCCCACAAAGTGTTGATGACATGTGTTATATGATTATATGAATGTGAAGCATGAATATGTGTTTATGAATGAGGTTGTGAACCCGACTTATACGACTCATTTGTGGTATGCTATGATCATAATGGATTGAGATGCATGATTTATATGACATTGGTGAACATGAAATGCTAAGTGAAATATCATGATGATATCCGAAATGGAATGCTCATATTGTATCTGGATGATATTTGAGGTTGTACATTCATGCTGCATTCTTGCATAGCATACCGAGACGCATTTCTCCTGCTTCAGTAGGGAGATAACAAAACCGTGAGGGTATGGTAGATGCAGCCTGCCAAAGCGGACAAATTTACTATGCACCGGGTGTAAGTAAATGCGTTTCGAAGAAGGAGATAATCCTAACCGTACTCTGGGAGTCGGGATATGATAGGTGATCCTTAAGCCCCCTAACCCACACTCTGGGAGTCGAAATTTATTTATACTTATCTGGGATAAGTTGGAAACTAGTGACGACTAGTTAGGTATGAGCTCATAACCTAGAACTCTCATAGGAGAGAGTATTAGGGTGGCCGATAGAAAAGTATATGAAAGAGGAAAGTTCATGCAAATCATCATGTGCATCAAGGAAATCATCACGTGCATCTTGCAAATTATCAAGCACACTTTATAATCATGATATGCATTTCTTGTGATTGACTTAGTATAATTCTCTATGATGTACTTGCATGTGGCATTGTCATGCATTCCATGAATTGATATGATGCATTCATGACATTGATTCATGCTAAAAGACACGGACCTTGGATAATGACTTTTCGAACTTAATAAGGAAACTTTACTTGTGCCCACTATTTTCATAATGAAAACCCAAGGTGCCCGAGGGCGTAGATGATGACATATTGTTAGGAGGTGAAAACCCTCTTGAGATTCTTTTATAAGTTTCTCACTCCCTCTTTCTTGCATTCTTTCCACTACGTCTTGAGGCCGATGGCGACGTTCGTGATCTTCGTTGATGCTCCCACAGGAAATGCACTTTGACGCCACTCACGGACTTATCATTTAGGTGGGTCGTTGTCTTTGTTCGATTGTTCGTGTTCTTAGCACGTCCTTTTACACACCCAGTTACTAGTTATAGATTTTCTCCTGCCACTCCATTTACTGATGAGCTGATCTTCGAGCATGCCCGTCGCGAGGAGAAGCGATTCGTCATACACATCCTCTTGCTTCTGCTCATGGGTATCTGAGCACGTTCCTCATTCTCCTAGTTAAATCTGAGCCTGAGACAGACCCCTCAGAGGAGTCACCATCCCAACACTCCTCTGGCGGTTCCGCCCCTGCTTTTCCCATGGAGCTTGGAGATGACGGTGAAGGAGCAACTCGGTCGAGAGGTCCATCGAGGGAGCTACCTCGGTTTATCGTGGGGCTGTTAGTCCTCGCCGAGGTGCCCATGTTCGTCCATCCTACGGTCTCGGTAATGCGAGGAGCTGACCCGTTTCATTGGCCGCACTTCCCTTCTCCATAGAGACATTTTGATAGCCGAGGATGATTAGTGATCGCAGTGCCCTAGCACACTTAGTGGATAGCTTCCTTCGTTTTCCCCTATCTTGAGGTTATCCCACCTATGTGCACCCCAGTAGACTTAGTAGTGAAGAGTGGTCCTTAGTCTATTTAAATTTCCGCACTACTTTATGCACTTTGTTTCTTTTCTGTTTTGTGGATTAATGTATCATCCTAACTGTTAAGGGTGAAGATATCATTATTCATTACTACGTGTTTGGTGTGTAAGGATGTTGTTATTACATGAATTCATGACGATTATCTATGAATGTGATACTATGGGTTTAAATATCATATGCTTGCTCGCAATGTATAGGACGCTGTTCATTTTCGGTATACGAGGCTCACTATTTTGTTTAAGATTCAAAAAAAAAATTTAGCCGTATTTTTTGCTAAGTGTTTTTACAAATGCAAGGTTAAGAACTAGAACAAAAGAGTAATAACTAATAATTAACTCAAAATGCGACCTAGGCGTGTTGGGTTAAATATTAGGGTGTTACATTTTGGTATCGTGAGCGATTCGATTCTCATGGAGCCTGAGGATTGGACTGACTATGCTTCTTAAGCATAATGCGTTAGTTTTGTCATGTGTAGTTGCTTTATTGATAGGATAAGCTATAGGGTAGAGAGACATGACAGCTGTTTGTGGAAATGTACCTTGATAACTAGCTCACTTTACATAGAGTATTGAGCCTGATCAACTCAATGTTTGTTGTTCTGTGTGTTCAGGGATCAATGGTACGACCACGACAGAATAGGACTCCAGGCGGAGGTGAACAGGGTAATGAGACTGCTGAAGCTCTTAGGGAAATGGCTAGGGCTATGCAGATGATGTTCGAACGGATGGACCAACGGGGAGATCTTTGGGCGTGGCCCTTGTCTTCTTTGAAGGTCTTGAGCATGCCCGCTTTGGGGGAATTCCGCAAGGCTAATCCACCATCATTTCGAGGGACCATGAACCCAAACCATGCAGAAGAATGGATTAAAAGCATGGAGAAGATCTTTTCTGTGATCACTTGCACCGAGGAACAAAAGGTAACTTTTGCTGCCTACATGTTAGAGGCGGATCTTGAGTTACAGTGGAATGGTACCGAAGATTACTAGAAGCATCTGACACTGCAATGAATTGGGAATTATTCAAGGCCTACTTTTACGAGAAGTATTTTCCTGAATCTGTGAGGAATGCCAAGGATATAGAATTCATGCAGCTAACCCAAGGAGGCATGAGTGTTGCCCAGTATACTGCAAAGTTTGAAGAGCTAATCAAGTTCTCAAGGGTTTTTCAAGGGAACCTGATGAAGTTTGGAAATGTGTCAAATATGAAGCGAGATTAAAGGCGAGAGATCAATATCATTGTTGCACACATGGAAATTAGGGAATTCCCTATACTGGTCAACAAATGTCGTATTATCGAGGAGGGGCATAAGAAGTTGAATGTATCAAGGGCTGAGAATTTCAGTAAGAAGATGGCACCTCAAGCTCCGAGGTTCAAGCCTCAATCCAAACCATCGCTCAGGCCACACCCTAGGCATGATTCAGGCCCCAAGGCCCTAGGAATGATTTTCATCATGGAGGGTCTAGTGGTTCCAAGGGCAAGGCGCCACAAAGAACCCCAGTTGCACCCCCTAGGCACACTTTTTGTTGCCCTATGCCCCAAGTGTGGGAAGCCGCACGGAGATCGCACTTGCTTGATGGGCCAAGGAGTTTGCTTCAAATGTGGGAAACCTGGTCATTTTGCTAGAGAATGCACCGAGAGGAACCCGAGGGCCCCTAACCCCAGGCCGCAACACCAAGGGAGGGTCTTTACCCTCAATGCAAAAGATTCGACAAAATCCAGAAGCCTCATAGAAGGTAAGTGTGAAATGAATGGTAGGACCTTAATTGTACTATTTGATTCTCGGCGCAACCCACTCCTTCATATCACATGATAGTGTCAACTCCTTGCAATTACATGTGTCGAACTTCCCTTTGATCTTCTTGTTTCTACACCTCTTTGGTAAACTGTTAGGACTTGTAGATGTTGCTTAAGTTGTCGTTTCATTGTAAAAGGTAGACCTTTTGTTCAAGATCTAGTTTGTTTACCTATGCATGATTTAGACATGATCCTCGGCATGGATTGGCTTTATGCTAACCGTGTATTGTTGAACTGCTATACAAAGTTTGTCATCTTCCTCCCTATCCCTAGTGTGTCTAGTACATCTTTAAAACTTTATTTGAATCTCAGTAGAGGTTAATTGTTATGGGGATGAGAGTAAGGGTACATTCTCCTAGCCATGAACGATGTGGACTTTGAGCAAGATATTGATGATGTGCCCGTAGTAAGAGAATACCTCAAGTATTTTCGGATGAGATACCTGAGTTCCCTCCAGTTAGGGAGGTAGAGTTTTCGATTGAGTTAGTGCCAGGAACAGGACCCATATCCATTGCACCCTATAGGATGTCGCCCCTAGAATTAACTGAATTAAAGACTCAATTAGAGGAGCTTTTGGAAAAGAGGTTTGTAAGGCCTAGTGCATCACCATGGGGAGCCCCTGTCCTATTCGTCAAAAAGAAAGATGGAAGCATGAGGCTTTGCATAGACTATAGGCAGTTGAACCGAGTGACCGTGAAGAACAAGTACCCTCTACCTAGGATTGATGACTTGATGGATCAACTAAGGGGAGCAGTAGTGTTCTCAAAGATTGACCTAAGATCGGGATATCACCAAATTAGGGTAAGAGATGAGGTCGCAATATCCGGAATTATTCACAGGTAACAAATTTCGAGGGCGAAATTTTTCTTAGGAGGGGGGAAATGTAACGCTCGATTTTTTCTCTATCAAGCGCCAAATGACCAAAATACCCCCAGGTCATTTTGGATAAAAATTTAAGGCCGGATAGCTTGGGCCATCCTCGACATCATGTTTTAATTATAGGATCAGGATTATATGAGATTTGATGAGTGGTTTGAGCAAGAACCGCAAATCCCGATTTTTCCGTGTACAAATGACCAAAATGCCCACGAGGTCATTTTCACACGAAATCAAGACGGTCATTCTCGGCCATCCCAAGGGGGTTAGTTTGATGATTGAAGGGGATAAAATGTGTTATGAATTATGATAGAGGTGAAAATTTCAATTTCTGAACTTTCATGCGCTAAATGACCAAAATGCCCTCATGGCGATTTGGCACGAATTTAGTGCCGATTGAACCCGGCCATTACCCAAAAGTTAGAAATGTTAATATTGATGGATGTTTGATATTCGGAAAAGGTTCGGGTAGTCTCAGGTAAATTTTATGTGAAATTACCATTTTACCCTAATTGGTGCTACTTAAGCGTAATTGGGTAAATAAGGATACATGGGCACTATTAGGCTTTAATTAAATATAATTAAATTTTATTTACTTATTATGGGTCAGATTATTTATTTTAAATTATTTAAGGTCTGAAATTTATTTTGAAATTAAATTTCCATTTCAAATTTTATGATTCACTAGATTACAAAAAAACCTAATAAACTAAGAGTTAGTGGATTTTCTCTACTTCCTTAATTTAGGGAACTATGTTAGTGCTTGTTTTTCAAATGAGATTTTTGTCAAACAAAGTTGTATGACCACTCCAAAAAAGTTGTCTTGAGTGCCTAAACCACTACAAACAACTTCCAACAAAAGAATTCTTTTCCTAAATTAATTCCCTAATTTATGCTAACTAAAATTCTAATTCTTCCACTCAAAATAAAATAAAATTTTCCTCCCCATTGCTCAAGGAGGCTACGGTTGCCTCATGGTCATTGTCCCCATTATTTTCAAATTTAATACACCAATACACACAAAACACTCATTCTTACTATCTATTGTTTTTTGGTAAACCTAATTGTCCAAAAAAAGTAGTCATATTCTCTCTAACCTAAACACTTCATCTTCTTCCTCTCCTCCACCTCCAAGAGCCACCATCTTCAACCTCCACCCAAGCTCTCCACCTCTAATCAACATATCTCCACCATAGATCAACTCCTAAACACTTAATCTTTCCATCTCCAAAACACAAGAACACAAGAAAAATCCTCCTACTACCTTAACTCCTCTTGGCGGAAATCATCTTGCCCATCAAGAGAAGATTTTTCTTCTCTTTGTTTCATACAAGATCAAGCTTTCACTCTTGCAAACAAGAAACAACCGTGGTAGGGATTTTGTTTTGATGTTTCATTCCTTTTCTTGGTTCATTTTCGGATTTATGGTTGGTTGAATGAATAAATTTTTACTCCTCTCTTCTTCATCTATTTTCGGTTTTGGAACCTTCATATGAGTTCCCTTCATTTTTGGTTTTGGATGTCAATGGGAAGTTGAAACCGTGGCTTGATGATGAGGGTTTTGATGATGGTTTTGACACCATCAAGTATTTAATCTCTAGAGCTCAAGGTTTAGTATTTTTCGGTTTTACAAAGGCCATGAGAAATAAAATGTTTTGATGGTTTAGTTTTGGTTATCTATTCTTGGTTGTTCACAACCAAAGTTCAATGATGATGGTTCTTGATGGTAGTTGTGAAAACTACTATATTTTGAACCTCTAGAGCTTGAGTTTCGGTTTTAACCCCAAGATAACATATTAGTGTATTTAGTATGCTTTTTCGGTCTCTTTATGATTTTACTTGAGCTTGATGGTGAGTCCAAAGAAATGAGGTTCTTGGAACTATGAACAATAGGACTCTAAAGCTCACCATGTTTAAGATTGGTTGAGGACAAGAATCTAATCTTGAAAAGTTTGAGCTTTAATGATTAAGATGTAAAAATGGATTTGCATACATGTTTACTTTCAAGTTACCACTTTAATCTTAAGAGATAATAATGAAACCCTTGCATGGCATGTTTATTTTGAGCCATCACCATAAACCTTGAAGATAATAATGGGTTTGCATAGCATATTTATTTTTCAAGCTATCATTCTAACTCCTAAAGACAAAAGTGGACTTGCATAGCATATTTATTTTCAAGTCATCACCTAAGACACTAAAGCTCAAAACTTGTCCTTGGATCTTAGATGTAAATTTGAACATGGCCACACATTTGTGTATATATATATACATGCGGCTATGACACTATGAGGAATCCTTAATGGGTTTACTTGATTTTAAGTTGAGATAGTTATTGAAAATTATACAAGTTGTGTTTTTTAAAGTTTTCTTTTACAAGTTTTGGGACTCAAGTGTAGCAAGAATGGTGTTTTATGAACAAGGGAGCTACTAATGTGATTTGAGATGTTTAGTTTCTGTTTTAGCAAATTTATGTGAGTATTCAAGAGATAAAAATATTTTGTGGCATTTCCTATGACTCCAACAAAGCGAAGAGGAAAACTAGTAGCTAGAAGTTATCAAAAGTATAATTTTGGAATGATTTCGGAACTAAATTTTCGGTCACTGTTTCTAACTCATAAATTCTGTATGATTCTGTTTGGAGGTGTTTTAATTGGTAGAAAATGTTGTTACTTGATGTAAAAAATTATTTTTAACATCCTAGGGTAAGCTAGTAATGGAAACGAGTAAATTATGCAACTCTCTAATGCTTTTATGAAATGAAAATATAGCTACTGCCTAGATGATACAAACACTGTTAAGAGATGTTTAGGATGAGATAAATGTGAGGAAATCATTAGTAGTTGATGCAGAAATTATTTTAGGTATTTTGGAAAGACTAGAAAACTAGAAAGAACCGAAAAATGTAGCTTTGAGACCCGTAGAGTTTGATAAAATATGGCTACTGCATTGAGATCAATTATTTGGCAAATATTCTGTTTGGAAGTGGAATTAGATGTGAAAAATCCTATAGGAGGCAGTGAGAATTAATGTTAGCACTATAGGAGAAATCGGAAACTAGAAAGGGCCAAAGACGTAAATTCTAGAACCCCGAAAACGTATATTTTATGGTTACTGCCCAAACTATCCAGCATCATTTAGAAATGTTTTTGAAGTTGAAAATAGATGGAAATCATTGAGTATGACCTTTGAGATGCCTAAGAGAATAGTTACGGTAATTAGGTTACGTCGAGCCTAAGTTTTAACCCCCGTAAGACAAAGGGGTAATTACCGAGAACTTCGGAATTGAATTTCATAATTGGTGATTCATGATGATTGGTTGTTCACTGCCCATATACATGTCTATGCATATTTTATAATGAACATAGCATGTACATTAGCTGAGTCCGGGCCTTGATTCCGGCATATTGGATAGGAGCATATTTATCATCCCGCAAAGTGTTGATGACATGTGTTATATGATTATATGAATGTGAAGCATGAATATGTGTTTATGAATGAGGTTGTGAACCCGACTTATACGACTCATTTGTGGTATGCTATGATCATAATGGATTGAGATGCATGATTTATATGACATTGGTGAGCATGAAATGCTAAGTGAAATATCATGATGATATCCGAAATGGAATGCTCATATTGTATCTGGATGATATTTGAGGTTGTACATTCATGCTGCATTCTTGCATAGCATACCGAGACGCATTTCTCCTGCTTCAGTAGGGAGATAACAAAACCGTGAGGGTATGGTAGATGCAGCCTGCCAAAGCGGACAAATTTACTATGCACCGGGTGTAAGTAAATGCGTTTCGAAGAAGGAGATAATCCTAACCGTACTCTGGGAGTCGGGATATGATAGGTGATCCTTAAGCCCCCTAACCCACACTCTGGGAGTCGAAATTTATTTATACTTATCTGGGATAAGTTGGAAACTAGTGACGACTAGTTAGGTATGAGCTCATAACCTAGAACTCTCATAGGAGAGAGTATTAGGGTGGCCGCATAGAAAAGTATATGAAAGAGGAAAGTTCATGCAAATCATCATGTGCATCAAGGAAATCATCACGTGCATCTTGCAAATTATCAAGCACACTTTATAATCATGATATGCATTTCTGTGATTGACTTAGTATAATTCTCTATGATGTACTTGCATGTGGCATTGACATGCATTCCATGAATTGGTATGATGCATTCATGACATTGATTCATGCTAAAAGACACGGACCTTGGATAATGACTTTTCGAACTTAATAAGGAAACTTTACTTGTGCCCACTATTTTCATAATGAAAACCCAAGGTGCCCGAGGGCGTAGATGATGACATATTGTTAGGAGGTGAAAACCCTCGAGATTCTTTTATAAGTTTCTCACTCCCTCTTTCTTGCATTCTTTCCACCACGTCTTGAGGCCGATGGCGACGTTCGTGATCTTCGTTGATGCTCCCACTGGAAATGCACTTTGACGCCACTCACGGACTTATCATTTCGTGGGTCGTTGTGCTGTTCGATTGTTCATGTTCTTAGCACGTCCTTTTACACACCCGGTTACTAGTTATAGATTTTCTCCTGCCACTCCATTTACTGATGAGCTGATCTTCGAGCATGCCCGTCCGCGAGGAGAGCAGTTCGCTGCACACATCCCATCGCTTCTGCTCATGGGTATCCCGAGCACGTTCCTCATTCTCCTAGTTAAATGCGAGCCTGAGACAGACCCCTCAGAGGAGTCACCATCCCAACACTCCTCTGGCGGTTCCGCCCCTGCTTTTCCCATGGAGCTTGGAGATGACGGTGAAGGAGCAACTTCGGTCAGAGGTCCATCGAGGGGAGCTACCTCAGTTTATCGTGGGGCTGTTCGTCCTCGTCGAGGTGCCCATGTTCGTCCATCCTACGGTCTCGGTAATGCTGAGGAGCTGACCCGTTTCATTGGCCGCACTTCCCCTTCTCCATAGAGACATTTTGATAGCCGAGGATGATTAGTGATCGCAGTGCCCTAGCACACTTAGTGGATAGCTTCCTTCGTTTTCCCCTATCTTGAGGTTATCCCACCTATGTGCACCCCAGTAGACTTAGTAGTGAAGAGTGGTCCTTAGTCTATTTAAATTTCCGCACTACTTTATGCACTTTGATTCTTTTCTGTTTTGTGGATTAATGTATCATCCTAACTGTTAAGGGTGAAGATATCATTATTCATTACTACGTGTTTGGTGTGTAAGGATGTTGTTATTACATGAATTCATGACGATTATCTATGAATGTGATACTATGGGTTTAAATATCATATGCTTGCTCGCGATGTATAGGACGCTGTTCATTTTCGGTATACGAGGCTCACTATTTTGTTTAAGATTCAAAAAAAAAATTTAGCCGTATTTTTTGCTAAGTGTTTTTACAAATGCAAGGTTAAGAACTAGAACAAAAGAGTAATAACTAATAATTAACTCAAAATGCGACCTAGGCGTGTTGGGTTAAATATTAGGGTGTTACAGAAAGTGTCAATCACCACTTTGTTGGTGTGACCCGGGAGAGCAAAGTATTTTGGGCCCTGATTTGGTAGAAGAGACAACCAAACAAATAAGGAGAATTAGGGAAAGAATCCTCACTGCTTAGAGTAGGCAGAATAGCTATGCTGACAAGAGAAGGAAACCTCTCGAATTTCAAGAAGGAGAACACATATTCTTGCGAATTACTCCTACCACAGGTATAGGTCGTGCAATGAAAGTCAAAAAGCTAAGCCCTAAATTCTTAGGACCCTTCCAAATCCTCAAAAAGGTAGGTCCCTCCGCCTACCAAATTGCATTACCTCCAAATTTGTCTAACCTACACAATGTTTTTCATGTGTCCCAATTGAGAAAGTATCAGTCAGACCCCAGTCATGTGTTTGAGCCAGAAACTATACAATTAAAAGATGACTTAACTTTTGAATTACCACCGATAAGGATCGTGGATCATGGCATCAAGCAGTTGAGAAACAAATCTGTATCTCTGGTCCGAGTAGCCTGGGGACAAGATGGAATGGAAGAGCACACATGGGAGCTCGAGGAAGCTATGCAAAAAGAATTTCCGAACCTATCCACAGGTATCAAATTTTGAGGGCAAAATTTTTAATAAGAAGGGGAGAAATGTAACATCCCCAAATTTATAACTAAGATAAATATTAATCTTAATTATCGATAGCAAAACCAAGAGAATCTGGACAAATGTTATGAAACACAACAAATAGACTACTTAAGTATGTCTAGAGAAAAATGCAAAGAATTACGAAAATGCCACTTAGTGGAAATTATGAAAATATCCTTGCTATGTAAAGGAAATTACCAAACTACCCTTGCCTTATTAAATGACAAAGATACCCTTACTCTATGAATGGAATTACAAGAATACCACTATCATTGTCTAATTACAAAAATATCCTTGTCTTAGTTAAAGAAATTACTACAATGCCATTTGAACAAATCCCTACACTTGTCTTTAGACAAGAATGAATCTAAGCCATTGGATTAAGATGATAACACAATAATTTAACCACATACATCATACACATTTCTGAATCACATATATGCACTAAAGGTTAGAAAATCTCCACTAACATCTTTGCACAAAACATGGAGTATTTTCATCCAACATGTTTGCACAAAACATGGAAACATGTCTGTACAAAACATGGAAACATGTGTGCACAAAACAAGGAGCATTTTCATCCCAAAATTCAGCCAACATGTTTCCATAAATCAGGCTCCAAGTGCTTTCCTTCTTCTATTTTTTTCTCTAATCTTTCCACTATAAATACTCCTCAAACTCTCTTCAATTCAGAAACTCCCTAAGTGTTCTTTCTTTCTTATTCTATCATTCTTCTTATGTTCTTCAAAGACTTCTCTTGATCCTCTAAACTTCATCCAAACACTTCAATCCTAAGTCCAAACTTTCACTAGCCCTCACAAGAGTTACAATCTTTAACTCTAGTGAGAAATATTTTCTTAAGCACTCAAGTTCTAGAGCCAAGATTCAAGGAGGGTCATCCACTCCAAAGACTCTTGTTCAAAGCTTAAGGAAGAAGAGAAGGACCCTTTTTAGACCCTACACAAGAGGTAGGAGTTTCTTCTTTATGTGTTCAAGTATTGTTGGCTTCTAACTTTGCTCATGGATAGAATGCCTCAAACTTGAGTTATTGTCAAAAGTTTTGAGTAATTATATTTTTAGAAAACACAACATGTTCTATTCTACTATGAGTACTTTTATGATGTTATCAAACTCAACTATAACTTAAAAGATTGTATGTGAAACTTGAGTTAATAAAGATAACTTAAGACATGAACATGGCAGGTGCTGGAATTTCTAGTTATTTCTGGCAGTAGTTACTTCGAAAATTAGTGTTCATAAAATATGAAGGATCTCGAAATGAAAATATTTTTATTATAAACTAGACTCATTGTAGAACACTCTCCAAAACGAATCACCTAAAACGGAGTTTCCTAGCCCAAGATATAAATTTTTAAAGTAGAGCATAAGACTGAAACTCTTAATCTGACCTTGTAGTAGTAAAATAGGTGTAACTCACTCTAGAAAAATGCAAATGGACTGATTTCAACTTTGTGGAAACGCTAACACATCTACAAACACACTTATGTATGCTATGCATAAATTTGTACCACGTAAATACAGAATGAGAAATAAATTTCGGGATAGTGTACTGTGAAAGTGCAGTTTGGAAAGGTTCTGGCTAAGGAAAGACTTGGTATTTAAGCATGTCCATTGTGACCCACCTCTCTTTCCTGGGAACCCTCCTATGCATGGTTTACAGTTGATTTACACTATTCCAAAGATGTAAATGCTAAAATTTGATGAGTTAGGAATTTGGAACTACCTTTACTAAGCTGAGATAACAAGTATATAGAGAATTATAAACTTTCTTCTAAAAGATGTCAAAACTATAAATAAAAGAATCAAGTCTTGTAAAGAGAGAATTTTAAGAATTTAAGTAGAATAATAATCTTTAGGAGATATATATAAAAGTCATAATAAAAATATATAAAGAACCTCTAAAAATATCTTAAAGGGTATTAATGTATTAATGGAAATACTAAGAGTACAAAGAAGACTAAGAGAAAAAGATAATACCAAGATATTCATAACCTATTAGGAACACTAGAGACCTAACTTGATAACTTAGGTTGCTTAATATGAATTATCTATGAGAATGTTTACTATGAGATTTACATGATATTGTCTATGTTACATGAAGTGATATACAAAAATGTGAATGTATTGATGAGATATGAAATGATAATGATAAAATAATTGACTGTGCCATGATTTATTAATGTGCATACATTCATGTTTCAAATGAAATAATAAATAGACCAACTCACTGCTTAATCCTCTTTGAAGATTAAGGTATTGATGATTTCACTCAGTGAGAATAAAAGTAAACCTGAAAAAGTAGCAATGAAAGTCTGGAAAAGTGGACTTGAGCTAAACTCACGGCTTAACCCCCTAAACCATTGAGATCACGGCAACGGAATGAAAACCAAAAAGGTTGTGGCGACGGCCACGGTATGAGCTCATTACCCTTTAGGGTGGTCTAAGGCATTGATGTATTCATCCCGTGAGTAATTAAGAAATATGTTGATGACATAAATGAAAGATGATGATCACTAAACAAGTGAATGTTGAGGATGATTAATCATGAAATGCATGCAGCTCTTAAATGATTATTGCTTATTAGTGGTTTTACATGATATGCTTATATGTATGCTTGATGAAATACTGAATGGATATTTCTGCTAATGTTCAAGATTAGTTTAAAAGTAACTACACTTCGGCTAATCATGTTTGTGAAAGTTTGATAATTGAATCCTTACCTGTTCACCTTTTTATAATAAACCCGAAGTGATTGGGACGACAACGATGACACTTTTAGTACAAGTAGGAACTCCTACTGAGAAATCATGTATTTCTCACTCCTATGTTTATTTTCCGTTGTCGTTACGAGAGACAGACGTGTCCACCTAAAGCAACGAAGGCGTAGGCGAGGAAGGAGGTAGCACGTGAAGATTTCAAACCGTTCAAGTAGGAGCATTCCGGGCTTTAGTTACATTATAGTTTGTGAGAAACAATTAGTAATAGTAGAACTTATATTGTTATTTGTAATAACTTATCAGTATGATATATGCCCTGTTGTGACTTATGTATTAAGTGATTATATTCCAGTTTATGTGATAATAGTTCTACACTTAGTCTCTTATTCTGCTTATTTAATTAAGTGCGCAATGTAACTTGATTATTATCTATAAAAGCGCTATGTATTTCACTTCTCGTTACAGGCTTAAGTTTTCAAAAAATTAATTTATTTAAAGAAAAAAAAAACTTCCACTATTTTTCAAAGTTAATTTCAAAAGAAAATAAATACAAGGCAAAAGTGACAACTAATAGAATCTAAATGTGAACTTAAGCACAGTGGGGTTCTATTAGGGTGTTACAGAGTGTGTGGAGGAGAATGAATCCTCATCGAACATGAGGTAATGCATGTGTGGAGGAGAATGAATCCTCATGGAACATGAGGTGAGAGAATTGCATTTTGATGGCATGGTGAAGTATGGTGGTGAGTGTGGCTTTAAGCATGGTCTTTGGAGTGTGAAATAAAATTAAATTGTGATAAAATGGGGTATGAATTTTGGCCAGGTCTGATGCAGCAAGGGAGGAGGGAGTTTTGGTCATGTAATTGTGTGTTAGTGATGTGTTTAGGGGTGTATTAGCTTAGGTGCAAGGTTAGGAGTCATTAAGCATAAGTTTAGGTGACTAAGAATGTGTTTTAAGGATTTTATGACAAGATTAGGAGTGCTCATACATCATTAAAGAATTTTAAACTCATTTATGAATAAACAATGTGTAACACAATTCCATGATTTAAGGAATTGGAAAGAGAAAATATTATTCAAGATTCCATGACTAGGAGTCTTGAAATTAAAATATGATTTTAAGTTGTAATTAAGCACTTTTAAGATCTAATCAACTTTAATAAATTATTTTGACTCAAGATTAATTAAGGAAATTAATTAACCTTCTAATAGAGCCTAATATTGCTTATGTTTGCTTAATCACGCGATTAAGCGTAAAAACACGAAACTAGGAGCAAAACCGTAATTTCACACTAATTTCACCCGAGACCTCCGAGACCAAAACTAAGGTCATATTCTACATAAAAACGCCTTTTAAAACCATCTGGAGAAGTTTTGGGTTCATCCGGCACTTACAAATGGGTAAAACACTGCAGGGGCGTTTTGGTCATTTTGACCCAAAAACTTGAAAAACGAGATTTTCGATCTCGGAAAGATACACAAGTCATCTAATCCCCTTCCAACATTGAGTTTACCCTTCGAGTACTGCCGGATCGGCTTTCCTCGAATTCCGGGCTGAAAATGACCTCAGGGGCATTTTGGTCATTTTCACCCTGGCAGAAAAATCGGGGCGTTACATGAAGACTGAGCATGAGCTCCTCAACAGGGACGCCTCTCGGCTCGCCTAGCTAGCCTCGGCTGTGTAACAGTCTCCTCGATCATGTCTCACAGGAATTAAGGTGTAGGAGCAAAACTCTCGCTATACATGTGCATCGGCGGGTCCTCGAATGGGTCGTCCTCCGAACTCGGGAACCGAGGCACGTAGTCCTAGAAGTCTCGAGGCATCGAACCCCCAGTCTACGTCCACAGAACCCTCTCGTCACATGTCCGAGCGCACTCAAAAACCATCTCATCATCGTAAAGTGACATCGGGGAGAAATGGTAGCTCTGTACAGGGTGTGCAAAGGGGCGTCCAATGAACATGAAAACTCGCACGGTACACTGCCCCTCAAAATGATTTGACCCGTGGTCCGGGTCATAATGAACCTCCCAAGTAGGTGTGTGAACAAAGACCACGAACGTCGCCATCGCTCTCTGAAGATGTGATGGGAGAAAAAAGACAGAAGAGTGAGAATTCTTGCTAAAGAAATCGTAGTAGGAGTCTCCTATCCTAGGGTTACATCATTCACATCCTCAGGAACCTTGGGTTTAATTCTAAAATAGTGATCATGCGTATAAGATTCAATTTAGGGTTTTCCAAAACTAATTATCCAAGATCCATTCCTTTTAGCATGTATCTTGACATTATGAATGCATCATATTATATCATGGATGCATGTCAATACTCGAGCACGTAAAACAACACATCAAGCATATAAACATAAACCATGTGGCATAAGGGCATATAACTTTCAAGTGAATCATTCCTCAAATTCGTGACATCAATCATGGTACTTTAGCATAATAAGCCACCCTAAAAATAACTAGGTTATGAGCTCATACCTCAGCTAGTCGTCACTAGCTCTTGCTTATTATCTGAATAAGCAAAACATAATAAAATAATCCCGACTTGCAAGTACGGGTAGGGGGCAGGGATCACCTCTCTTAGGATATACCCTCTTTGAAACGCTTTGTGGGCATTAAGCCACAGCAATTTGACCGGTTTGGTAGACTACATCTACTCATACCCTCACGGATTTGTCTCCCCTAGGGGTGCTCGGCTGAACCGGTGTCACCCAAGGTTTTCAACTCATATGGTACTTCTTAAACATTTCTCAACCCTTTTAGGTTTGACGGAAATTTGGCAGCATGATAGCTGTTAAACCGAATTTCCTGCAAACTGTCACAAGCTAAAATCACACAACATGTTCTCATGAAATCTCATGCTATGATAAACCTCATATCTTAAACAATCATTTCCTCATGAATCATAATCATCTCAACATATTATTGCATCATATAAACATCATAGCATTAACAACTTCTTAATGTCTTATGCATTGACCCTTAAGGTCCTTAACTCACAGTCTAAGTTATAAATCATCAACACTTAATCTCTCGGGTACCTATAGGCTCATATCTAAGTATTCATTGCCTCACACTATGGTCAAGAACATCTCTAAACCTCAAGGATGCAGAAACTAACATCCTAACTTTACGGGTACCTAGGAGTCACAACAATGACCCTTTCTAAGTCCAGTTTGTTCCTAAGGCATCGAGATCAAGTCCTAAGCCATTTATGAGTCATTCCTACACATTTAAACTAATTTAAATCCATGATTAGCATTACTAAACTTCGCTGGACAGAATCCAGAAAATTCAAACATTAAGGGATCTAAAACTCTCATATTAATTCTTTTCTAGTTCCTAACTTCTCTTATCTTTCACATATGAGTTCTAACATTAATTATACTCAAACATAAGCATATTATCATCATTAAAACAGCTCATACAATGGTCATACAAGGCAAGGCAGAACCTAAACAAACATCTCCATTTAAAGACATCAAACACGATTTCTAAAGCACATAAAATACTATTTTCTCTTGGAACCTTTTCAAAACTTTCAAAACTCATTTATAAACATTTATAACATCTAAAATCATAAAAATATTTAAGAGGGCAGTAGCTAAATCAAACTTGTCTCAAGAGGTCCTAAATTCATAAAACTTGGTTCTATATATTCCTTTAACTCATAAGGGCTTAGAAAAATTACAAAACATAGTTTTCAATACTTGTATATAATAAATCTCATTGAGGCCGAAAACATAAAGACCAAAAACATAGATTTTCAAGCCTTTGCTTGAGACAACAATGGGTAAGTCTTTGAGCTCTAGGTTCATTTAAGTGATGACATAAAGATAAATATGCTTATGCACTTGTTTTAGCTTTCATTAGAAAGTAAAGTGAGAGCATAAAATAAACATGAGATGCAACTTATTATTATCTTTGATATTATGTGAGAACTTGAAACATAAACATGATAATGCATAGCTTGAAATATAAATATGATAATGCAAGTTCATTCATTATCTTGATACTTAGTGATAGCAAGGAAAGTAAATATGATGTGCAAAGCATAAAAGTAAACATGATGCAAGGTTCATTTTAAGGTTGGCTAGAGCTCATACAAGACTTTAACATATAACAACCCAACACTCATCTCATCACAAAGAGAGCTTTAGAGTTCTTGAACCAAGTTCTCAAAGAACTATGAGGTTCTTGAACATCATCATCAAGCTCAAAATAAATAAACTTTCAAAACAAAACAAAACCTCAAAGATCAAGGAATCCAAACCGAAATATTTAAAGGAAAAGGAACAAGAAACTGAAATCAAAAGAGCAAGAAAAGTAAAGGTGTTCTTGAACAAAAAACCTTTTGAGCTAGATAATAAGGATGAAACTTAGAGAAAACAAGAACTCCAGCTCTAGAGGTTCCTTTGAGATGAACACATAGTCATTATCTAGGAACTCTCATCATCAAGCTATTATGTTCCTAACAAGGCCAAGAGGCTGAAACATCAAGAAAGAAAGCAAAGAAAGTTTCCAAAAGAAAATCCAAGAGAAAGCTAGATAAAACTCATTTTCAAGAAAACAAAGTTTAGAAAACACTCCTACCTAGAGTGAAGATGAAATCTTTGATCTTTGAAAAAGGAAAACAAGGTGATGAACTCCTCCTTGGGGCTAGATAGTTTCGGCTAAGGAAGAACAAGAAGGTTGGAGTTGTGTTTCAAGTGAGGTTGTGTTTGAGGTGTGGTGTTTAAGAGGTTTGATGGTGGTTCAAAGCTTTGGGGTGGTTTTTGAAGGTTAAGAGATGATGATAAGATGAAGAGAGGATGAACATGAAGATGAAGAACAAGAGAGAGCTCTCTTGGAACTTAGAGAGAAAAAGAAAGGAAACTCAAGAAAGCTTAGAAAACTAAAAAGTGTGCAAATGAGCTAAAGTGTTTGCAAGTTCTTCTAATGCACCTATTTATAGAAAAACAAAACAATGAGGCTCTCCAAGAAGAAGCCTTGGCCGTAGCAATTTGGAAGGAGAGGAGAAGAAAAATATCTCTTACATGGTGTCATTCAAGCATGGTTTGAAGTATAGAGTGTATGATACAAAGTATGGCTTGATTTGAGTGAATTTCCTATTAATTCTGAATGAAATTAGGCTTCTAGAAGCTTGACAAGGATGGAAATTTTTCAGCCACAAATAAATGAGGAAAATGGGTTATTTTAATTAGTTATTCATTTGGAAAATCAAGCTTGATTGAAAATATGACAAGGTATGGTGTATATGACTTGAGGTATGGCCTTGGAGTGTTGAAAAATTGAACATGTGATGCATATGGAGGGCATGGAGGCTTCGGCTAGGTTCAGATAGCATGGGGGAGGAGGATTTGTTTCATGTAATTGTGTGTTAATGGTAGGTTTAAGTGTGTATTAGTTTAGGTATAAGGTTAGGAATAATTAAGCTTAAGTTTAGGTGACTAAGAATGAGGTTTAAGGATTTTATGACAAGATTAGGAGTGCTCATATATCATTAGAGAATTAAAAACTCATTTGTGAATAAACAATGTGTAACACAATTCCATGATTTAAGGAATTGGAAAGAGAAAACACTATTCAAGATTCCATGACTAGGAGTCTTGAATTTAAAATAGGATTTTAAGTTGTAATTACTTTTAGGTTCTAATCAACTTTAATAAATTATTTTGACTCAAGATTAATTAAGGAAATTAATTAACCTTCGATTAGAGCCTAATATTGCTTAAGTTTGCTTAATCACGCGATTAAGCGTAAAAACACGAAACTAGGGGCAAAACCGTAATTTTGCACTAATTTCGCCCGGAACCTCCGAGACCAAAACTGAAGTCACAGAATACATAAAAACGCCTTTTAAGACCATTTGGAGAAGTTTCGGGTTCATCCGACACTTGCAAACAGGTAAAACACTGCAGGGGCGTTTTGGTCATTTTGACCCGAAAACTCGAAAAACGAGATTTTCAATCCCGGAAAGGTACACAAGTCATCTAATCCCCTTCCAACATTGAGTTTTCCCTTCAAGTACTGCCGGACCAGCTTTCCTCGAATTCCAGGCCGAAAATGACCTCAGGGGCATTTTGGTCATTTTCACTCTAATAGAAAATCGGGGCGTTAATGAACGCGAGTCGACTATACATGAGCTCCTCGGCGAGGGCGCATCTCGGCTCTCCTCACCAAGCTTGGCTGCATCACGGTATCCTCCCTGCCCTCTCACCTAAACGGGGGAAAGGGAGCAGAACTCTCCAAATAGACATGCATCGGCGAGTCCTCGGACGGATCGGTCTCCAACCTCCTCGAGCGAGGCACATACTCCGGGTAGTCACGAACAGTTGAGGCGGACGAGCGGCCACGATGCAACTGCTCATCGCGAGGGCGGGTGCGCTCGAAAATCAAGCCGTCGCCACCAAAAGGAGCGGTAGGAGTGAACTGGTAGCTGGATACTGGATAAGCAAAAGGTCGACCCAGGTACACAAAAACACGAACAGCACAGCGACCCTCAAAGTGGTAGGAATGATGCTCCGGGTCATAGTGCACCTCCCAAACGGGCGTGTCAATGAAGACCACGAACGTCGTCATCGTTCTCTGAAGATGTGACGGAAGAAAGAGAAAGGAGAGAGAAGAGTGAGAATTCTTACTAAAGAATCTCAGTAGGAGTCTCCTACCCTAGGATTACATGGTTCACATTCTCAGGAACCTTGGGTTTATTTATAAAAGAGTGTACATGCATATAAGATTCAATTTAGGGTTTATAAAACTAATTATCCAAGGTTCATTCCTTTTAGCATGCATCTAGATGTCATGGATGCAACATATTAAAACATGAATGCATGGCAATGCCTCAATCAAATAACTCAATGAATCACAACTTCAAGAAAGCACACAAGTGGCATAAAGGGTATATAACTTCCAAGTGGATCATTCCTCAGTTTCGTGACATTAATCATGGTACTTTAGCATAATAAGGCCACCCTAAAATAACTAGGTTATGAGCTCATACCTCAGCTAGTCGTCACAAGCTCTTGCTTATTATCTGAATAAGTGAAACATAATAAAATAATCTCGACTACATGAAATGCAGGTAGAGGCGAGGATCACCTCTCTTAGGATATACCCTCTTTGAAACGCTTTGCGGGCATTAAGCCACAGCAATTTGTCCGCTTTGGTAGGCTGCATCTACTCATACCCTCACGGATTTGTCTCCCCTGGGGGTGCTCGGTCGAACCGGTGTCACCCAGGAAAGCATGTCTCAGTGCTTTGTCACATAAAAATCTCCTGGGGGTGCTCGGCCAAACCGGTGTCACCCAGGATTTTCAACTCATGTGGTACTTTAAAACATTTCTTCAACCCTTTAAGGTTTGATGGAAATTTGGCAGCATAACAGTTGTTAAACCGAATTTCTTTCAAACCGAAACTTATGTCACAAGCTAATCACACAGCATATTCCTCAATTAAATCTCATGCTATGATAAACTTCATATCTCAAACAATCATTTTCCTCATGCATCATAAACATCTCAACATATTATTGCATCATATAAACATCATAGCATTAACAACTTCTTAATGTCTTATGCATTGACCCTTAAGGTCCTTAACTCATAGTCTAAGTTATAAATCATCAAAACTTAAACTCTCGGGTACCTATAGGTTCATATCTAAGTATTCCTCACTCCATACTATGATCAAGAACATCTCTAAACCTCAAAGATGCAGAATCTAATATCCTAACTTTATGGGTACCTAGGAGTCACAACAATGACCCTTTCTAAGTCCGGTTTGCTCCTAAGGCATCAAGATCAAGTCCTAAACCATTTATGAGTCATTCCTACACATTTAAAGTAATTTAAAACCATAATTATCATTTCTAAACCTTGCTAGACAGAATCCATAAAAATCAAACATTAAGGGATCTAGAACTCTCCAATTAATTCTTTTCTAGTTACTAACTTCTCTAATCTTTCACATATGAATTTTAACATTAATTATACTCAAACATAATCATATTATCATCATCAAAACAACATATACAGTGACCAAACACAGCAAGGCAGAACCGAAACATACATCTCCATAGAAAGCATAGAACTTGGTTTTTAAAACACATAACACCCTAGTTTCTCTTAGAACCTTTTCAAGACTTTCAAAACTTATTTATAAACATTTTTATCATCTAAGATCATCAAAATATTTGTAAGGGCAGTAGCTAAATCAATTTCATCTCAAGAGGTCCTAAATTAATAAAACTTGGTTCTATACATTCCTTGGACTTATATAAGCTTGGAAAAATTATAAAACATAGTTTTCAATACTTGTAACACATAAAACTCCTTAGGGCTGAAATCTCAAGCTAAAGAAATAAATATTTTCAAGCCTTTGTTTGAGACCATAATGGGCAAGTCTTTGAGCTCTAGGATCATTTAGGTGATGACATAAAAATAAACATGCTCATGCACTTATTTTAGGTTCTATTAGAAAGTAAAGTGAGAGCATAAAATAGACATGAGATGCAACTTGTTATTATCTTTGGTATATTAAGTGAGGACTTGAACTATAAACATGATAATGCAAAGCTTGAAACATAAACATGATAATGCAAGTTCATTTATTATCTTGATACTTAGTGATAGCAAGGAAAGTAAATATGATGTGCAAGGCATAAACATAAATATGGATGCAATATTCATTTTAATCTCATCTAGAGCTGTTACATGACTTTAGAGATACAAATCAACACTTATCTCATCATAAAGAGAGCTTTAGAGTTCTTGAACCAAGTTCTCAAAGGAACTATGAGGTTCTTGAACATCATCATCAAGCTTAAAAGAAACAAACTTTAAAAAGAACATAAAATCTCAAAGAAAAGGAAACCAAAACCGAAATATTAAAGGAAAGGAAATAAGGAAACCGAAATGAAAAACAAGAAAAAGTAAAGGTGTTCTTGAGCTAAAATCATTTTGAGTTAGTAAGCAAAGGTGAGACTTAAAGAAAGTAAAAGCTCAAGCTCTAGAGGTTCCTTTGAGATGAACACATAGTCATCATCTAGGAGCTTTCATCATTGAGCCATCATATACTCATCAAGGCCAAGAGCCGAAACTCAAAGGAAGAGAAAACAAGAAAGTTTCAAAAAGAAAATCCAAGAGAAAGCTAGGAAAACTCATTTTCAAGAGAAACAAATTTAGAAAAACACTCCTACCTAGAGTGAAGATGAAAAGCTTGAACTTTGAAAAGGAAAACAAGATGAAGAACTCCTCCTTGAGGGCAAGATGGCTTCGGCCAAGGCAAAGAGGGATGGAAGGAGATGTGTTTTGGGTGAGGTTGTGTTTGAGATGAAATGTTTGAGAGCTTAGGAGGTGTTTCAAGGCTATGGGGTGGTGTTTGAAGGTTGTGAAATGAATATAAGATGAAGAGATGATGAAGATGAAGATGAAGAACAAGAGAGAACTCTCTTGGAACTTAGAGAGAAAAAGAGAGAACACAAAGAAAGCTTAGAAAACTAAAAGTAAGCAAATGAGCTAAAGTGTTTGCATGTGTTTCTAGGCAAGGTATTTATAGAAAATGAAAACAAATGAGAGCTCATGGAGGGGGAAGGCTGGCCGTAGCTTTTGGGAGGGAAGAAACAGAAAAATATCTTTTACACAAGGTTATTCATGCATGGTTTGAAGTATGGAAGTTATGATAAAAGGCATGGCTTTAAGTAAGGTGATTTGAGTGAGTTGTTCTTTTAATTTTGAATGAAATTAGTCTTCTAGAAGCTAGACATGGCCGAAAGTTTTTCAGCCACAAATAAATGAGGAAAATAGTTTATTTCATTTAGTTATTCATTTGGAAAATTAAGCTTGATTGAAAATATGACAACATATGGTGAGTATAACTTGAAAGCATGGTCTTGGTGTGTCAAAATTTTGCACATGTGATAGAAATGGGGAGGAGTGGCTTTGGCCAGACCAGAGGCAGCAGAGAGGGAGAGAAATTTGATCATCTAATTATGTGCTAATGATAGGTTTAGGTATGTATTAGCTTAGGTACAAGGTTAGGAATAATTAAGCTTAAGTTTAGGTAACTAAGAATGAGGTTTAGGGATTTTATGACAAGATTAGGAGTGCTCATACATCATTAGAGAGTTTAAAACTCATTTAGGAATAAACAATTGGAAACACAATTCCATGATTTAAGGAATTGGAGAGAGAAAATACTATTCAAGATTCCATGACTAGGATCTTGAATTTAAAATAGGATTTCAAGTTGTAATTAAGCACTTTTAGGTTCTAATCAACGTTAATAAATTATTTTGACTCAAGATTAATTATGAAAATTAATTAACCTTCGATTAGAGCCTAATATTGCTTAGGTTTGCTTAATCACGCAATTAAGCGTAAAAACACGAAACTAGGGGCAAAATCGTAATTTTGCACTAATTTTGCCCGGGACCTCTGAGACCAAAACTAAAGTCACAAAATACATAAAAACGCCTTTTAAAACCATCTGGAGAAGTTTTGGGTTCATCCGGCACTTGCAAACGGGTAAAACAAATACAGTATGCGTTTGGTCATTTTGATCCGAAAACTCGAAAAACGAGATTTTCGATCCTGAAAAGGTATACAAGTTATCTAATCCCCTTCCAACATTGAGTTTGCCCTTCGAGTACTGCCGGATTGACTTTTCCTCGAATTCCGGGCTGAAAATGACCTTAGGGGCATTTTGATCATTTTCACTCTAACAGAAAATTGGGGCGTTACATTGATAATGAAGGTGGCAATGGTGATGCTAAGGGTGATGATGATATTGCTGACTTCTCATGATTTGAGTCATATGTTGACTTTTTTATATTTATATTTGTAGACTTTATTACATTTGCACTTAATTTACATTTAGAAGTTAAATTCATTGCATTTATTATTCATTAAGTATATTTTTTTATAATTAAATATATTTATATATTCATAATTAGTGTTAAATAAAAAATAAGCTCTTAAATAATCAGGTAACATATAAATTGTTGTATAGTTGTTTTAAAAAAAATAAATTACCAACGAAAAACGAAAAAAGAAAAATTTTAAAGCTCAAACATTACCGATGAATTTTTTTCCTTTCTGTACAAAATAATCAAAATGCCCCTGAGGTCATTTTTACACAAGAATTTAGAACAGTCGAGACTCACCATCCTCAAAGGGTTAGTTTAATATTTGAAAGAGACTATATGTGTTTTATATGGAAATCAGTGCAAAAATCGCACTTCCTGATTTTTTTCGGGCGCAAAATTGTGATGCCCAAACTTGGTCATGACCTGGGAGTTGGATATGTTAACTTGAGGGGATATTTGATGTTTGGTGAGTCTTGGAGAGTTTTTGTGTAAAATTATCATTTTGTCCCTAGTCAGTGCTAATTGAGCTTAATTAAAGTAATTAAGAACATATAGGAAATATTAGGCTCTAATTAAAGATAAATTATTTTTATTTTTTAATTTTTAGTCAAAATAATTATTTTGAATTAATTAAGGCCCAATAATGATTAAGGAAGCTTAATTTCACTCTTAAAGATAAAGAGGAGACACGACGATATTATCCCCGCCTACACTTGTCTTGTAGTGGCTACATTTTATGACACCCTTAAGAACAAATACTACTTTATTATGACTAAATGTACCTTCAATGATGATTACTTCAAATTAATCTTGGTTAGACGATGTTAATTGTGAACACCCAATTTTATTCGATCCGAATATAAAAGCTCAAGTTTCTTTCAAACTGTGAATATTTGATTCATTCTTACTTTTCATGTGTGTTAAAAAAGAAAAAAGATTCAGTCCATTTCATTTTATTTTTATTAAAAAAAAGGGCTAAACTCATTTCTGTTAGATAAAAAAGGCTAGGCCCATTTCTTTGAAAACAATTTTTAACCCAATTTCCCTTTTGTGTTTTTTTAAAATAAAAAATAAAATAAAAGATTTTGATGATTCTTATTGGTCAGCACCCATTTCAATTGTGTCTTCTTTCAAAAAAAAAATGGTGAGGTGTCTGTCTTCAACGCATGTTTTCTTGTTTGTTGAAAATAAAATATCACCGCAAATAAAGAATGAAAATTTCAAAAAAGATGAGCATTGAAAAGGAAAGTTTTAGAAATTGTGGTTCAGTTCTTCAAAATTTCACATACCATATTTGAAAAAAAAAACCAACCTCAAATGCGTATAAAGGGGATCAAAATTCAAAGAGGAGGAGAAAACTTTCTAATCACGATCACTTTCATTCTCTTTCCCTATCTTCTAAAAAAGAAAGAGGATTTGTCTTGCTTTGAGGATCCTAAGTGGAGTTTAGAGCAAAAAATCACAGAAAGTTCAGAGATTTGGAAAATAGAAAGAGGGGAATAGATCAGCATCGTGGTGGTATATATTTTTTTCTTGCTAGCTTTGTTATCTACTTTTGATCACCTTTAGCCATTCCTAAGTCATAGATCACACATTCACAACATAGTTCTCCTATTCTTAGACAACAAACACACACATACACACATTGTTAGCATATTATTTTTCTTCCTCAACAGAAGGGAATCAGATCATAACCAAAAACCAAAAACAAACACAAACCCAATTCATCATCATCCAATACAACCAAAGCCAAAAATCAACCAATAACCATAACCATCATCATAAATTCAGCCAATCTGCCAAATGAAGCCAACAACAACATTGCAAATTCAAATTTATATCCTAAAAAGGAGAAGGAAGCAGAGATAGAACATAGAACATGTAAAAGCCTCCTAAGTACAATCTCATCCTTAATTCATGATATTGTACTCGAGAGTTGTTACTTATTAATTAGTGGACCTTTCTTAATTATCTATAGCGAGTTGAATGGATTCGTGTAATAACTAGCGTAATTTGATTTAAATATATAATAAAATACAAAACATTTATTTAATATAAAGTCAATTACATAAGGAAGCTCGACTATGAGCTTATATACATATACAATCTCTATTACATTTACATACATATGACTCCAACTAAATACAGTGGATTAAAATATTAACTACTAAACTACTGCAATCCCGATCCCTTTCTCTAGTAGTCCCATAGTTCTCTGGATCAACTTGGAGACGATACTGGAATGCAAAAACATATGGCTGATAATTATACAATTCTCAGTAGGGCACTCCCTAAATACACAATCATAATGTCATCATCATCGTCCCAGCCACTTCGGTTTATTAAAAAAAAATGATCATGCATTTCATAACAATGGTTCAATTTTAGAGTTCTAAATAGTACTTTTGAAGTGGGTAGCTTTTAATGATTAATCACGTAATGCACATATATAATAAAAATCAAACACATAGTAAATAACCCCAATCAAAACATTTAAACATGGCGTGATTATGCATATGCTAAATGTAATGAACTCATCTCAAAGGAACCTGGCCTTACTTGTGACCATAGAACTCAACTCGGTGCATTTTTCTCTTTTCATTGACATAGGAAAGACTTAGTTCATATCATACTGCAAAACTCAATTCAGCGCATTTTTTTTTCTTTTTATCGTTGACATAGGAAAAACTTAGTTTATACCCAATGGGTACTTGCCATGGACAACTCCACAATAAAACACCACATACGGGAAATAAACTACTTATCAGGACTGAGCTCATTCCTATACGCGATCATCGGACCTCATTTTATTCCATTTCCGAATCACACACAGTTCTTTTCCTAGCCGATACGTCTACCGACTCATAAGATCTCTGGAGAAGTTCCTCTTTTTGCTTTCCCCTCAATTCAACTTAAGTCTTATTTCTGTTTTCTCCATATGTCACAATATGCACATTAGGGAAATTCCTATTTTTGCCTTTCCATTATTCAACTTAAGTCTTGTTTCTGTTTTCTCCTATGTCAGAACATGCACAAGTGAAATTTATATATTCTCTTTTCTCATATAATTGCACCATGTGCTTTCTTCTTTTCAAATGCATGCATAAGCCACATATAGGCATTTAATCATATGAAATTCTTATTTGTGCCTCATAAATCAATCTTTAAATTTTCTAGCATGCATACATGCTCATCATACTTAAATCAAGAATAATTATATGACCAAATCAATACTTGAGTTCATTTGAGCATAATTACAACATGTTAGTAGAATTCATGCCTAAAGAGTAAAATTTATTATACATCTCAAACATCCATTGCCATGGCTATAAACATTCTCCAAGATACCTCAATGTATTCACAAGGCTCTGTAAAAGTTTCATAGCAAGAAGAGTTCTCTAACTATGTCAACAAATTCTACAAATTTGGTGGTCATAGACCACTTAACCTCAGCTCAATGCTAGAATTCACTAATTTTTAACCATAGCAAATGATTGAATCACTCCAGAATAAAAATCATGGCTAAACTTCAATGTGTTTCCAACACTATATAAAAATATCAAAGTAAAAATCCATCATTTTCTATGATAACAAAACTATACAATTTCCCAGCTTTAGATTCAACTTTCCAGGAAGCATAGTTGCAACTTCGGTTCTTGAATGTTTTAAATCATTAGGAGTCAAAAATAGAACTCAAGAAAATTATTGGAACTATAGTAGGATGTTAGCTTCAACATGTAATTTTTATAGCTCATGAAATACCCAAAATTCCCTCATAAAAATCATGAACAGTCACTGCCAGTAGGAAAACCAAAAATCCAGCAGCCTAGCCAAAACTTCTTTTGACAAAAATCATTTTTTAACCTCATCCAAACACTCCACCAAAATTAACACATCAATATCAACATATTATAATAAAATCTAACTAGAAATTTTGGAATAAAACACATAAAAAATTCTCAGAATAATTTTGTAAGAAAAAGGCCAAAGAAAACCCTACTTTGGTGGCTTTAAGGATTTTGGCTTCAAGGATGTTCCAAGAGTGATCTTGCTCACTTCAAGGCTACCAAATCATCATCTAACCCTTCCCTAAACAGTAGGTGGTGAGCTCTCAAAATAGTAAAAGTTGATGGATTCAAATTCTAATCGATTAATTTGGTAGATATTGAGGAGTAGAACAAGTTTAGTAAATGGAGTTTATGGTTTTAGTGACTTTAGGCATGTGTTTTGGACCAAGATTCATGGCTTTTGAAAAAGCAAAATGGAGTTTTCTGCACCCTCCCATGGCTGGCCGAGAATGTGTTTGTGGAGTGATAAGGAAGATTGTTTTTGTAATTATCTTGTATTAAACTCTAAATAGTATATAATATAAATGTATAATTCTTTAAAGAAAAGAAAAATAAATGGATGGCTAGGATTTGTTTTGAAAGTCAACAAATGAATCTTGGGCATCCAATTGCTCAAGATAATTGACTCACCTTTACTTGGCCAACAAGTAGGTTTTACGGTGTTAAAAACTGCACACCAAAATTCTATTGAATGGGTAAAATAATGTACCCAAGAAATCAAACATTGTCTGAAAATTAATTCTAGGTATAAAATATTTATTTCTATCTATTTCTAATCTTAATACTATAATTTCACAATTTCAGGCATCTCCGAGACTCAATTCTAAGGTTTTGACTGTCTCGGTGGGCCTACGGGACTCGCAAGTTACTATTCATATTTTTTTTTTTTTACAGATTCGTTGAATTGTCCTCATCATTTCTATGTCTATTGGATTTTTGAAATTATGACTAAAAAAGATCAAATTAATTTTTATATAATTTTTTTAGGGTGTTTCAGAACAGGTAGGGCTTCACTGCCACCATTGCGGCCACCGACACTGCTTCTATCCAATCGTGAGGTTTGGTTGCAGAATCGCATCCCTTCATGCCACCAACCTATCTTTTCTTGCCACCATGTACGGCCATAACCACTGCAGATCTGTTCAGATCTACCTCCCAAACATCACCATTATCACCTAAGCCAAATACAAAAAGAACCAATATTAGCCAAAACAAATCAAACCTTTCAACACTCAAGAAAAATCAAGATCACAAAAGTACAAAAAGAACTACTTGACTTTGAATTCCCTATTGCACAAGGGGATACGTAGGAGCAAGCATCGCTGTCTAGTCAAAATTAAATTTTCATTACTTGTAAATAATTTTCCTGATAAATCTTCATTTGATTTATTTAAATTCTTCATTTATTTGAGAAACATATTATTTGAATAATGATGTTAATTTAGCCGTGACGGCTTGTTAATTCAATATTTTGGATATCTAAGTTTTGACAACTTGATGTTCCAAAATTTCTTTTTTTAAAAAAAAAATTATTCTTTCTTTTGTAATATATTTTTATCTTATTTGTAAATATTTATTATTTGTAGGAGACATTTTATTTATTGAATTATCTATTTATTTTGAAATATTTTATTTTGAATAAAATGTTGATTTAGCCTCGACGACTTGTTAACTCAATATATTGGGCATCTGAACTATGACAACTTGATGTTTCAAAAATTTCCATTTAAAAAAATATGTGTTCTCTTTCGTAATTTTTTTATATTAAAATATACTTTTATATATATGTATATATTTTTTGGGCCTTATCTGTAAATAGTTATTTTAATTTCTTTATTTAATTCAACTTATTTATTTTAGGAATATCTTATTTCAAATAAAGATGTTAACTTAGCTGTGATGGCTTATTGATTCAATATTTTGGACATCGGAGCTGTGACAGTTAGGTGTTCCAGAATTTCTTTCTTGAAATTTTTTTTTCTTTTTTTATAATTTTCTTATAATAAAAATGATAGAATAAATATTTTGAAAGGTTATTAATGATTTGCACAATTTAATTAAGGTACGGTAGAAATACAGATGTATTAGGGGTGCTGCGAAAATAAACTTTGTGCCCTTCCCTATGCATAATTGACTACCGAAACCAAATCTGGTTTCAAAGATCATTTTCTTTAAATTAAAATGGTTTTCCATATTTTTCCTAATTAAATAAAAATTTGGTGGCAACTCCATTTCAAACCATTCTTTTTTCGCCATTCCCCGTCTCAATCCCAATTACAACATTAATCCTATTTTGACCATTGCTTTTATTAAACTACCCCTAATTAGTACACTTTCTACCTAAACTACCTCCACCTTTTTCACCTAAGCCCCAAAATACCCCTAGCCCCAATCCAACCACTCCACCCTTCCATCTTATCCCTCTTAGTCGCCACCCTCTCTGTCCAATATGACCAGATTTCATTTCTTTCTTTCTTACAAGAATAATACATTATCATTTCTCTCATTTCCACCATCTACCTCCATCACTTCCAACCTCATAACTTCTTCACTCCTCCACCAAATCCAACAAACAAATACACCTTTCAATAGCTCTTCCACCCAACAAACCCAAATCCACCATTATCTTTTCAATAAAAGCCTCCAACATTCCCTTTGCTACTTGTCCAAATTGTTGTTGTGAAGGAAGGAGGAGCTTTAATTTTTCTTCCTTTATTGTGATCTTAATTTTCAAGGAGCTTGTGGGTGCCTTACTCTCCAACAAAGACCCTTTTTTGGGTAGGAATTTGTGTTCAAACTTAATTTCTTTTTTTTTTTTTCTAATTTTTGCTAAAAATGTTTGAGTTTTAATCAATAGATGTTTATTCTTGAAAGTTAGTTATTTTGCTCAAACTCTTTCTTCCTTTTAAAAATATTTGAAGAGCTCATGATTTTCTCTTCTTCAAGTTTCGGCTTTCATTATGATGTATGGGTAAAGATTTTTGTTTCAAAATCTAGCTCCATAACTTTATTCTACTCTTTAAAAGTGTCACTTTTATGTATTTTATGAAATTTTTAGTAAACTTTAATATTTTTGGGTTAGGTCACTGTTTTAAAAGGTTTATTATGTTGGTAATCTTTCTTCAAAAACCACGTTGATATTTAGAACCTACACATAAAAAGGAGCACATTGCATATTTCAAAATTTTTGCAAAGACTTGGTTTTTGGGGTTTTTGGGTTTGGCCTTAGCTGGTTCTAATAGAAGGAAATTTTTGTTTTTAAAACTAATCACATATTTAGAATCTACATGAAAAATGGAGTGGGTACATGTGATTTGGGTATTTTTGTGATTATGTAAAGATTTTGAGGTCAAAATGTAATTTTACAAAGTTTAGGGACTTTTATGTAAAACTTGAATTTTTAATGTGTAAATATGTAAGAATAGACTCTGGAAGAGCAAGGAATCTATTTAAGAGGAAAAATGAGTTTTGAGGGTTTTTCAATTTTAGTGAAGTACAAGGGTTAAAGTGTAATTTTGCAAAGTTTTGGAATTTTTATGTAAAAAACTGAGATTTTGGGAGTAAAACTATAAGAATGGGTTCTACAATAGAAATGTATGTGTTTGGAAGGAAAAAAAAAGGTTTTGGGGTTATTTTGCAATTTTAGTAAAGTTTTAGGGGTCAAAATGCAATTTCTCAAAAATTTGGGATTTTTGGTTAAATTCTGAAAACTCTAGTACAGGTTGTAATTTGAATAGAATTAGGGTGGAAAACATATTTTTGGATGAAAAATTAAGTTAGTGGTTGTTTTGTAAATTTTACAAAGTTTGAGGCTACTTTGTAAAGTCTTTAAAAGTATATTTTTAGAACTTGTAGCATAAAGGAAAGTAGGTCATAGTAATCATATATCTTGTGTAGAGGAAAAATGTGTTTTTCAAAATATTCTTATCATCAAACTCAAACCAGTTTAGCATATGAGATTTATAACTGTGATTTCTAATGCGCTAATGAGTCTTGAATACCTGTTGAGTGAAATGTGGTTATTTATTCTAGTTGATTGTTATACTTGATTTGATTATGAATAACTATTGTGACATACTTAACTGGGATGCATTGGTAATATATGTGATATTGATTGTCATACTGATTATTTTTGGTTGAACTAGTTACATATGCCCAAGCATTGTTCATGAATATTCTTGAATAATTCTCATTAATGGAATGTGTTGAGTCAAGTATACATTAAGACATGGATAAAGGAAGTCATGAGCTTGGGACACTGTTGTGGTGTACAATATAGTGCATTTGCAGGCCCACTTGCAAAGTAAAGAAAGCGAAGCAAGTAAGGGTTGTCGAAGGTACTAAGTGTTACACCATGGCACGAACCACAGGAAAAACATAAGTTATGATTTGTCTATGTATCTAAAAAGAGAACTCACACCCCTTACACTAGGTTCAGTACCAATCGAGGTTCAGTGACAACTGATTGCATTATATAAACACTAGGTTCAATACTGATCGAGTTTTAGTGACGACTGATCATATTACATAAACTCTAGGTTAAATACTAATTGAGGTTCAGTGACAATTGATTGCATTTATACATCATATTGATGATTATTATACTTGACTAGTTGAGGTTCGGTACTGATCTAGGTTTAGTGATGACTGATCGCATTATATATGTTAGGTATGAGCTCATAGCCTAGGGGTCCCTGAGAGGTTATCGAAAAAGCAAAAATAAACTATGTTTCAAGAAAGTCTATGGTTTTGTATCTGCTCACCGTTTAGTTTTCATGCGTGCATATGGCCTAAGTGAAATGTTTATTCTTTCCATGCACGCATGCCCTCATGATAATTATATTTTAATGTGAAATCATTATTCTGCATATACATATCTGACTTGATGCATTCATGATCAAGACCATACTAAAATGAAATGTCCGCCTGATAATAACGTTTATGAAAACCCTAAATTTGGATTGCATTGTGGCATATACACCTTTTCTATAATAAACCAACTGGGCCGGAGACATACAATGGTGACACCATGTATGTATTACTATTATTGATATTCATTAGGATTCTTACCCCTTTTAAATTTCAATGTGTGTCTCTAGATGAGCAGGACATGTCGACAACTGATGTTTGAGTTTGCAGACAAATAGAGATAGCTATGCTGGAGATATTGTTAAGATTGTTAATAGATATTTACCCTGCTCACATCTCTTGACATATGACTATTATTCTGGTTTGGATTACTGTACGCCGGATCCATGTGGCCGTTTGACATATTTATCTATTACACTCTTTACTGCTATGTATCTTGGCTTTAGTAAACAGTTAGGTGGTTGTGCATTGTGGCACAATTATACATATTCAGATATCTTGCGAGCTATTGAGGCTCTTATGATAGATTGTATAATATATATATTGAGGTATTTCATGTGATGGACTTGAGATTGTCTTGGTGTTTAGATAATAATATTATGTTGTGTGTTCACTTATATATATGTGGTTTAGTGTCAAATATTATTTACACACAAAGGCTTCTATTTGCAAAAGTAAGGTCATTTTAAAAGAACAAAAAAAAAATGACCTATATTTTCCATTAAGTATTTCCCAATAGTCAAGGTTAAGCTACGGTCCCAAGGAGTGATGATCATTTAACGTTTAAACTAAATACAACTAGAGCGTACTTTGTTATACGTTAAGGGGTTATAGATTTTCTGTCGATAACATAAAAAATTAAAATTAAAATATTTAATATTATCGACGGATTTTACCAACAAATTTTTCCATCAATAAAATAGAAAAAAATTACAATTAAAAAATTCATAATTAGTAACAAAAAAATCCATCGGTAAAATATAAAAAATAAAAATAAAAACTTGACAAATTACCAATGAAAATTTCGTTGGTAAAATATAGAAATTTTAAAAAATTAAATTAAATTAAAACTTTACTGATGGATTTTTGGTCAGCAACAAACAAAAATCCGTTGATAACAATGATCCTGAACGAATTTGTTGATGAATTTTTTCAGTCCATTATCGACGAATTTTTTCCGTCATTAATACTTTCAAATGACATTATTTCCGGTTGACAAAATCCATTGGTAATAAAATTTTCCAACGATAATTCAAAAAATCCATCAGTAACAGTAGTTTATCTAATAATAAAAGCCAAAACATACCTCACATAGGGACAGTCCCGCAGCGGTGTTTTCTTGGCTGGCGGTGCTGCCACTAGCTGGATCTTGTGGCAGTTGTGCAATGGCTTCATGGAGATCGAGGGATAGCAGTTTCGCAGTGGTTGTTAGGTGAACGATGGGGAGATTTAGTGGCTGTTGCAAGGTGGTGACGCGACGGCAGTGGTTTGCGATGGTGATGGTGGTGTGGAGTAGAAGAGGCAGAGTGGATGGGAGATTTGGGGAAATATGAAACCTTTAGGGCTTTTTTTCTCTTTTTAAGTTTTAGCTAGTAGTGACCGATTTAGATACTAATTTTTATACAAGCAAAGATTTCTTTTATGAATAAATATTAATCACTAAATCGATTACTAATTGAAATATTAGTGACTGATTTAGAGGCCGATTTTTATACAAGCATGGATTTCTAATATGAATAAATATCAATGACTAAATCAATTGCTAATTCTATTTAGTGACTGATTTAGCGACGGACTTTTTTCACCCTTGTTATCCTCCCTGCTAGCTTGATTTGGTTGCCAATTTAGTCACAAATTCATCATTTTAGTGACCGATTTATTTTGATCTCAAAATCAATTTCTATTTGACACATTTTTAGTAGCCCTTTAACCCATTAACAAGGATATTAATTGGAGAGTGAGGGCACCGGAACTAAAAAAAAATCGGGTATCGGAGAAATATCTTACATGTTGCCGGTTGATTGCTCAAAAATATTTGTTTTTCTTTTTTTGCTTTTTTGAGTAATTCAACGTTTTCTAAATATAGACCGTTGGATTTTGAAGTTGAAGAACATTCCCTCTAGAATCGCACGCAATCCCTAATCTTTCCATTAGCTGTCTTTCGGTTGAATTCCTCTGTATGGTTCACAAACTTGCTTAACACAACTCACATCCGAATACATTCACATCAGCCGCATTCCACGTGCTCCATATAACAGCCGATCTTCTCGAAGCCACAACCATAAGGGAATTATTCTTACAGGATCATCAATCCACGATCCTGCAAGGTCGCAAACGCAACCCTCTAATTAAAGACCTCTCAATAACAGAAAAAGCACAGATTGAAAACAGGCAACCGGCATCCATCCGGTTCTTTCCCGGTACCCGGTCACCACGGCCATGAACAACATTGACGAGACCTTTGATTTCGAAAACCTCAAAGTGCTCTCCGCCGTGGGACGCGGTGCCAAGGGCGTGGTGTTCTTGGCGAGAACCTACGATGGGTCGAAGGCCGAGCAGTGGCTGGCCCTGAAGGTGATCTCGAAGGCCGTAATTCAGAAGAAGAACAAGAGCAGCGGCCATTGCCGGAGGGTCTCGTTTGAACAGCTGATACTGCGTCGTTTTGATCACCCTCTCTTGCCACGGTTGCGAGGCGTCTTGGAGACTGAGGAGCTCGTTGGGTTAGCCATGGACTATTGCCACGGTGGGAACATGCATTCTCTCAGAAGGAGGCAGTCTGAGAAGACGTTCTCTAATGAAGCCATAAGGTACGTTCATCTCTTCTTTCTTTCCTTCTTTCTTCCTATGTTTTGGATAACGAGAAAGTGTGAGAAAGTCAAAATGAACACCAAAAAAGTGATTTCGTTGTCTCGTACTTTTTTTTTTTTTTTCAAATTAACTGCGATAAAGAAAACGATTCTGAGAAATGGATCAGGCTTAGAATTTAGATTGGTCAATAAGAAATGGTAAAACTTTTCCGTCGTTTTCTCAGCAGGTGCAAGAAAATTTGAAAAAAAAAATTGTTTTTACTAAAAAACAAACGGGATCTGAAGATGGGTCAAGCTTAGAAATTTTATTGCTATTTTTAAATTCGAGAATTTCATAGTCTCCCATCATTTTCACAGCAACCAAACATGCATTTCTAATTTTCTTTGCATGTGATTTCCCTTTTCCCTTGTGAAGGTTTTACGCTGTTGAATTGGTGCTAGCATTGGATTACTTGCACAGTCTAGGAGTGGTGTACAGGGATCTGAAGCCAGAGAACATCCTAATCCAAGAAACGGGTCACATAATGCTCGTGGATTTCGACCTCTCCAAGAAGCTTAACCCAAAGTCACCGCAATCGCCGAGTGCCAACTCGTCGCCAAGTTCGCCAGGTTCTGCCTCGGCGTCGCGTGCGATGGAGAAGTGCCGGAGGAAGCGACTGTTATCACGTTTCTGTTATTGTCACTCGGGCGTCGTGCCTTACGACTCAGATAGTCAACTCTGCATCAACTCGCCGCGTTGGAGCGACTCGGACTCGGTCGAGAAGTCCAACTCGTTTGTCGGTACGGAGGATTACGTGGCACCGGAGGTTATATCCGGGAAAGGGCATGACTTCGGTGTTGATTGGTGGTCATTCGGCGTCGTTTTGTACGAGATGCTGAACGGGACGACACCGTTTAACGGCGCCAATAGGAAAGAAACGTTTCATCGGATTTTAACCGGGGAACCAGATCTAACGGGAAAAACAACTCCGTTGGGGGACCTGATTCGAAAATTGCTTGATAAGGATCCTAACCGTAGGATCAGGGTGAATGAAATCAAGCGCCATGATTTCTTTAAAGGTGTGAAGTGGGACACGGTTCTGCAAATTGCGCGTCCGCCATATATTCCTCAGAATGAAGTTGAGGACAAAGCGGGGTTTTCAAGAAAAGATGTGGAGTCGTTTGTCCATGGAATATTTTTCCCAAAGAACAAGAATGGGCGAGAGAAAAGTGAAGAGGTGGAGGAAAAGAAAGATGGGGAGAAAAAGAAGCGTGACGAAGAGAATGGGGAGAATAATAACCGTCGTCATAGTCACAACAATTACAGGAGAGTGTGGGTTGATAAATTGAATCAAAATTCTGTAAACGAAAATTTTCTAATTTTTTGATATTTTTGAATATGTTTATTTCTCTTATATGTTTGTAGTTAATTGAAACTTTATTTTTTATCATTGATTATGAGATCTAGCCAGATATATAGATAGAAAGACAAAATGTGTATAAATATTATATATTAACGTGTATAAAACCCATGTATTTTTAAATCCTTATAAAATGATTCATAAATCAAAAAAATAATTTCATTTGTTATCATACTTATATGTTAAGGAACCATATAGTCGGCGTGAGGTGATAAGGTCTCTTTCATTTCTTAACCAAATATCGAAAGTTTGATTTTTATATTATAAATGAAGTAACTTTAAAAACCGATGACTAGGGTCTAATCTTTAAATGAATCTATATTATACGAAGGGATTAGTTACTGCGTCCGATAATAAATATAGTAGGAAACCAAACAAAACAAAATACTTATAATTAAGTTGAGGTTTTCTAATTTAATGTTTTAATGCAGACACTAAATTGGAAAATGCTTTTAAAACATCTTTTATGGTACTTGCAATAAGTCCAACAAATTTAAAGTAATGACTGCATTACATATCATCTTCACTTATTATTTTGTATATCTAATTATTGGACACTCAAAATTATTGAGTCAACTAGCATAGGTTAAATAAAAAACTAGATGTTGTCGTGGCTGGAAAGAGAATTGGGCTTAGTGGAAAATCACAGCCCAAGCGAAAGAAAACAATGGCAGAAGTTGGGGAATACGTGATTTGAAGAGGTGTTTGGTCTAAAAAGGTAAAGTGATATGGCTAAATGATGGTACATGAAGGCATGAGTAGTGATTGCTAAAAATTAGAAGCATCTATGATCATGCATAGAGCTTAGCCTAGTAATTATAAATAGGAGATCTTGTATGTAAATGAGACAAGCTACAAGTCTCCAAGCAAATAGCTATTTGTTCACGTTTTTCTTTCAATATTTTGCTATACTACTATTTCATATTAATGCAAGTTACTTTCGTTTTCATTTTCACTTCTCTTAATCTGATTTTGTCCAAAATCTTACTATAATAATTTGGAGAATCCATAGGCTAAAGTTCCAAGCTTTGACTTTGGCACAAGTTGCCTTATTCTAAGAGATTTATTTATGTGTTTGAGTTAATTGGATCAAAGCTATCTTAGTTGATTTAACTTGGCCCAAACATATTTTGGCATGCCTAGTAGGACTTCCAATATCAGTTTTGAAAAAGTTCCCTACCCCTAGTTTAGATCATACTTAGTGTATGAATTTGAGGTCCGGAAGAAAAGTTGAAATGGCCTTTGTACTCCTGCCTCGACCATGTGCTATTGCCACAGTAGGCACGAGTCAACCTGTGACGTATGTAGCGGCACTGACTTTTTCGCTAAGGGTGACTACAGGCCCACCAATGTCTACAACAACTGTAACTTAGTCTATTCCTGTTTCGATAATGCCATTGGTAGCCTCGGCACAACTGAGTAGCATGGTATGACCACAAAAAACTACCCTAATAAAGGGGGTCAGGTTATCACTCCTATCGAGTCACTCATTATCTCCTAAACCTTACCAACTTCTTCCTCAATGGAGAAGGAAGGTGAAGGGTGAGTCATAGTGACAACAACACCCTTCATCAAAAGGCAAATTGATGAGGGCATACACAACTTGATGTATTAATTACCAGCTCAGCTAGGGACATTGTGAGGCTAATGGTTGATAAGGGGCATTTATGCCAGGTATATTGCTTTTAATTATAAGATTTTTGCATGAGTTTTGCTATGTTATTAACGTGATTAATTAGGATTTTGACTTATGCCTTATTGTTCATTTTTTTTTTATATAGAATCATTGACTATTGTACTGATTTTAGAATAATTATTGGATTAGGGCCTGATGCATTTAACCTATCTCTTTGAGTATGATTTTTGTATACAGTAGTTTTGGATTAAGTGCAAAATGCCAAGAACAAAAATAGGAACTCTTTGCATGGAGCTTGTAGTAGTTATCAATTTGGGAGATTTTTGGAGCTAAATAGAAGAGTTCTTGCTTATTTGAGCACATTTGCAAAAAGCATTTTAATAGAAAATCTGTATTTCTCTCTACAGGGATCAGATTGAGACAAATAAAGATGTTTAAAAAGCTCAAGAAATCTTCTAAAGCTTTCATGTTGAGCTCAAAATCCAGTTCTAAGAGCATCTTGGTGAAAATCAAGTTACAAGATTAAAGGTTGCTGATGTTCTGATGCTGTTCAACTTGACCTCCAATTAGTATTTTCGCAATATATGGAGCTACAAATGTCCGATTGAGGTAATTTTGGGGGCACTCAAAAGCTTATTCAAAGGGTTACAATCAATTTAATGCCAAGGACAAATTCAAATGTGTAACGCCCCGATTTTTCTGTTAGAGTAAAAATGACCAAAATGCCCCTGAGGTCATTTTCAGCCCGGAATTCGAGGAAAGCCGGATCGGCAGTACTCGAAGGGCAAACTCAATGTTGGAAGGGGAATAGATGACTCGTGTACCTTCCCGGGATCGAAAATCTCGTTTTTCGAGTTTTCGGGTCAAAATGACCAAAACGCCCCTGCGGTGTTTTACCCGTTTGCAAGTGCCGGATGAACCCGAAACTTCTTTAGATGATTTTAAAAGGCGTTTTTATATTGACTGTGACTTTAGTTTTGGTCTCGGAGGTCCCGGGCAAAATTAGTGCAAAATTACAGTTTTGCCCATAGTTTCGTGTTTTTACGCTTAATCACGTGATTAAGCAAACCTAAGCAATATTAGGCTCTAATCGAAGGTTAATTAATTTCCTTAATTAATCTAGGGTCAAAATAATTTATTAAAGTTGATTAGAACCTAAAAGTGCTTATTTACAACTTAAAATCATATTTTAATTTCAAGACTCCTAGTCATGGAATCTTGAATAGTGTTTTCTCTTTCCAATTCCTTAAATCATGGAATTGTGTTATACATTGTTTATTCATAAATGAGTTTAAAATCCTTTAATGATGTATGAGCACTCCTAATCTTGTCATAAAATCCTTAAATTACATTCTTAATCACCTAAACTTAAGCTTAATTATTCCTAACCTTGTACTTAAGCTAATACACATCTAAACCTACCATTAACACCCAATTAGATGATCAAAACCTCACTCCCCCCATGTTGCCAGGTCTGGCCGTGAGCCCTCCCTCCCCATATGCATCACATGTTCAATTTTTCAACACTCCAAGGCCATACCTCAAGTCACATACACTATACCTTGTCATAACTTTCAATCAAGCTTGATTTTCCAAGTAAATAACTAATTAAAATAGCCCATTTTCTCCATTTATTTGTGGCTGGAAAAGTTCCAGCCATGCATTGTTTCTAGAAGCCTTATTTTATCAAAAATTGATAGGAAATTAACTCACATCAAGCCATACTTTGTAGCATAGCTTCCATACTTCAAACCATGTTTGAATAACCTTGTGTAAGAGATATTTTCCTCTCCCTTTTCCCTCCAATACCACACGGCCACTCCTCCCCTTGGTGAGCCCCATGGTTTTGTTTTTCTATAAATAGGATGCTTGTGATAGCTTAGTTGCACTTTGAAGCATTTGCTAAGTTTAGAATTCTAGAGTTGTCTTGCTAGTTCTTTTCTTTTCTCTCAAAATTCCAAGAGAGTTCTTCCTTTCTTTTCATCTTCATCTTCATCCTCTCTTCATCTCATCATCATCTCTCAACCTTGAAACACCACCCCATAGCCTTGAAACATCATCAAACCTCTCAAACACCACACCTCAAACACAACCTCACTTGAAACACAACTCCAACCTTCTCATCCTCCCTTGGCCGAAGCTATCTTGCCTCTTGGAGGAGCTCATCATCTTATTTTCATTTTCAAAAGTTCAAAGATTTCATCTTCGCTCTAGGTAGGGAGTTTCTTTTCAAACTTTGTTTTACTCAAAAGATGTGTTTCCTCTAGTTTTTCTCTTGGTTTCTTTTTGAGCTTTCCTGTATACTCTTTTTCTTTTTCCATTTCGGCCTCTTGGCCTTTTCTTCTCAAACATGATAGCTTGATGATGAGAGTTTCTAGATGATGACCTTGTGTTCATCTCAAAGAAACCTCTAAAGCTTGAGTTTTCCTTTCTTTATGACTTCATCTATATGATATCTAGCTCACATGGTTTTTCAACTTAAGAAAATTAATCTAAGGATTTCTAAAAGCCCAAGCCTACCCTTGTCAACCTTAAAGTTGGCCGGCACGTTCTAGAGATTTTCTCTAGATAGGGGTTTTGGGTATTTAATAAAAAACTTGACTTAGTTTCACTTTCTTTTTCTTTTGTAAGACTTTCGGTTTTGGTGTTTTGATCTTTGAGATATTGCATTGGGTTGTTATCTTATTAAAGTCTTGAATGAGCTCTAGTCAACCATAAAATGAACCTTGCATCATGTTTACTTTATGCTTTGCATATCATGTATACTTCCTTGCTATCACTAAATTTCAAGATAATAAGTGAACCTTGCATTATCATGTTTATATTTCAAGCTATGCATTATCATGTTTATATTTCAAGTTCTCACTTAACACCAAGATAATAATGAGTTGCATTCATATTTACTTTGTGCTATCACTTTACTTTATAATGGAAACTAAAATAAGTGCATGAGCATGTTTATTTTTATATCATCACCTAAATGAACCTAGAGCTCAAAGACTTGCCCATTGTTGTCTCAAACAAAGGTCTAAAAATATTTATTTCTTTTGGTTCATATTTCGGCCCTAAGGGGTCTTGATGTTTCTAAGTATTGAAGATTATGTTTTATAATTTTTCCAAGCTTTTATGAGTTTAAGAAATGCATAGAACTAAGTTCTAAGAATTTAGGACCTCTTGAGACAAAGATGAATTGGTCACTGCCCTCTTAAATATTCTTATGATTTTAGATGTTAAAATTGTTTATAAATGAGTTTTGAAAGTTTAAAAAGAGTTCCAAGAGAAACTAGTATTTTATGTGCTTTAGAAATTGTGTTTTATGCCTTTATGGAGAGTTTTGTTTCGGTTCTGCCTTGCTAATTAATTGCCACTATATGTGTTGTTTTAATGATGATAATATGCTTATGTTTGAGTAAAAATAATGTCAAGACTCATATGTGAAAGATATGAGAAGTTAGAGACTAGAAAAGAATTAACTTGAGAGTTCTAGATCCTTTAATGTTTGAATTTTCTGGATTCTGTCCAGCAAGGTTTAGTAATGCTAATCATGGATTTAAATTAGTTTAAATGTGTAGGAATGACTCATAATTGGTTTAAGACTTGATCTTGAAGCCTTAGGAACAAACCGGACTTAGAAAGGGTCATTGTTGTGACTCCTAGGTACCCGTAAAGTTAGGATTATAAATTCTGCATCCTTGAGGTTTTAGAGATGTTCTTGGTCATAGTGTGAGGTGAGAAATACTTAGTTATAACCTCATAAGTGCCCGAGAGATTAGGTTGATGATTAATAACTTAGAACGTGAGTTAAAGACCTTAATGGTCAATGCATAAGACATTAAAACATCTTGAGTTTTTATGATGCTTAAATTATGATGTATGATACATGAGTTCTGTCTATGATAAGTTGATATGTGCTATAAAGAAGTTTTACATGATGATGTGCTTGTGTATGACCTATGTGTTTTCATGGCATAAGCAAATTTGAGGAAATTCGGTTTACAGCCGTCGCGCTGCCGAATTTCCATCAAATTTGACGAACTTAGAAAATGGTCTTTTTGAAAATTATGAGAACTTAAATGTGACACAACACTGAGACGCCTTCTTGGGTGACACCGGTTTAGCCGAACACCCCCAAGAAAACAAATCCGTGAGGGTATTGACATAGAGCTTGCCAAAGCGGACAATGCTACGATGCACTAGTTGCTAGTAGAGCATTTCAAAGAGGAAATGACCCTAAGAGGTGATCCTTAAATTGCCCCCTAGCCCGTACTTTATGTCGGGATTATGTTACGCTTATCATAGGATAAGTAGGAGCTAGTGATGACTAGTTAAGGTATGAGCTCATAACCTAGAGATGTTTTAGGGCGGCCCCATGAGATGAAAGTTAAAGTTTAAAATGTCACATGTGCTATACCTATCCCCTTATGCCAATGTTATAATGTTTCTTAGTTATTCTATTGATTGGCTTACCTTTATGATGCATTCATGTTATTAGTATATTCCATGCTTAGTCATAAGACGCATTATAAAATATAACGGGCCTTCGATAAATAATACTTTAGAAAACTAACTTAAAAGGAGTTTATATGCATGCACACCTTTTTAGAAATAAAACCCAAGGTTCCTGAGGATGTGATGATGTCACCTAGGTAGGGATTACTCTACTGAGAATTCTTTTAGAAGATTCTCATTCCCTCTCTCTTTTCTTCCGTCACATCTTCAGATGGCGACCTTCGTACTCTTCATCGACAACCCGACATGGGAGTTGCACCATGACCCAGCACTCGAGTCATATCATTTTGAGGGTCGCTGCACTGTCAGAGTATTTATGTTTATGGGACGACCCTTCGCGCACCCAGTACAAAGCTACCGCTTCACCCTTTTGAGCGAGCCAGACCACGCGACGAGCAGATCCTCCACGAGGCGTCAGCCGTACGCCACTACCCGGAGTATGTGCCCCGGACTCAGTACTCGGAGACGGATCCATCAGAGGACCCGCCCTCGCACATGTACAGTTGGAGCTCCAGTCCCGCTCCCCCACCGATGAGAGCCGAGAGTGAGGAGACAGTAGTTCAGCCGAGGTTGGCTCGTTGGCCATCCATGCGCCCTCGCCGTGGTGGACACGCTCCGATGATCTGCACGACCACTCTCACCGAGATCCGCCAGTGGATCGATTCCACCCCTCAGTACTCGGACCAGCAGGTGTAGGTGCATAGGATGGGTAGTAGCTAGTGCACACACGCCACATAGTTGAGGACAAACCTTCTTTTGTATATGAGGTTGTCTACTCTTGGTGCACATGGGTATGGGTGTTGCTTTCATGGTTTTCTTGTACTTACTCTTATGATTTCCTTGTATATGCATTTCAGTTGTATTTTTGTTTTCGTATGTACCGAATAGTCCTGCCTTTTGGTAGGCACACTATCTACATATAATCAGTTGATGTGTCCATGTTATTTATGAGTTTTATTATGATTTGTTATTTATGCATTTTATTATGATTTGCTCATATGACTTGTATGAATTCCCGTTCAAAAATCACACGCGGCTCTCACTTTGGTTTTAATTCCAAAAAGAAAAATTTTACCCATATTTCCGCTAAGTATTTTCAAGTAAAGAATGAGACCAAGAGGTAATATTCTAAAGATTAACCTAAATACATACTAGTAGTATTAGGTTAAGATTTAGGGTGTTACAAAATATATAAGGGTCCAAAATGACCAAATATGTGAATATGTCAATTCTGTCCAATGCTGTAGTGCTCAATATCACCTTAAAAATAACTTTAAAGAGTGTAACTTATTGCTAAGTGCTGCAGCGCAAATTTAGTACTGCAACGCTCTTGCAATGGCATTTTAACAGCTAATTAAGTTTTTTTTTTGGACCTATTTTGGTACATTATAGATAGTAGTATATAAAGGATTGACACAGATGTTTACCCTAGTTTTGGACTCGGTTTTAGATCTCTAATAAGGTTGCTATTATTTGCTCTCTACACTTCTCTCTATCATCTTATTCTCAATTCTTTTCTTTCTTTGGGATTCCATTAGTGAAGGTGTTTTGTCTTGGAGATTGTAGCGGCGAGAATTATTGCTATTATTTTCAGATTCTCTTTTATCTTCATTATTGTAATCTTCCAGAGATGGAGGAGTATATTTCACTTACTAATGTATGGATTTCCGAATAGATTGTGATGATTTTTGAGAACCTTTGTTTATATTGAATGCATTAGTTTTCTCAGTGTTCTTCAGTTTCTATTCTTCTAATTATTTTGGTGATTACTATAATTTTTATTAGAATAACTAAATTAGAAATTGTTGTTTGGGGAACCCTTTGGGCATAAATTGATAGATATATTGGTTTATGTTTGAGAAAGAACATTAAAATTAACTTTCCAATTGGCGATTAGACTATAACAATTTGTACCTTAAATCACTGTAATTTCAATTAAATTGAGATCTCATTTATTAGTTATTTTCATTTGTTAAATTCTAGGGATCGATTGATCACTAGTAGAATTGCTAGTAATTAATTACTAATCGCCAATAGTGGATTCAATATTGGTAAATGATAATTAATTACAATCCTAGGAATACCTTACACTAGTGCCTTATTCACTGTTGCTATTTTCTTTTAATTTAAATTGCTTACCTATCATTCTTCAAAACCCCCAATTTTCCCAACTAAGTGACAAGGCCTAATTGAGAGATGACCTAGGCTGTGCCTTTTACTACATTTTTGGTACAACTTAGTATTGAAATAATTTCTAATTTGGGTAGGTAGGCGACAACCTCCATCAATGGTCCATAACATTCTACAAGCCAGTCATTGGCCAAGGAAGCTGAACTTGTAATCCTTGGCCAGAATAGTATAGGTGAAAATAGCACGAGAAAGGGGTTGGATCATGCTCTAACTTCTTTTTGAGATTTTGAAAAACTTAAACTAAATCTATCCAGTTTACACTTAAAGGCAGCGTAAATCTTTGCTAGGAAGGTTCAAAAAGTTATTTTCTAAAGTAGGTGAAAACTTAGAAACTGTTTAAAAAACATTTTTTTTTAGAAATATATACTACAATAAATCACAAATACATAATATAAAGGAGATATAGAGAGATAATACACAATGATTTTTATACTGGTTCGGCCAACCTTCCCTACATCCAGTTCTCAACAACTTGTTGAGTTCCACTAACAATGCTTTCTTAACCCTGAGAAAATGACATGGTCTTTGGATAGCCATTTCAAGCTATATATAGTGAGCAATAGTTCTAATTTACTCTCACTTCAAGTAGTTTTTTACTAGCTTTAAGTAGTATTTTTACTAGCCTCTTAAATCTAACCTCACAATAATCACTACCAGATTAGTGTACAATAAGTTTGATTTAGTTGGTTCATGTAACGCCCCAATTTTTCCTACTTAGCAAAAATGACCAAAATACCCTAGGTCATTTTTGGATGAAAATCAAGGCTAGCAAACCTTGGCCACCCCTAAAAGGATATTTTAATATTAGGAATATATCACATAAGGATTAGACAACAATTGGTGTAAAAATCGTCATCCACGATTTTTCTCGGGTGAAAATGATCGAAATGCCCTTAAGGTCATTTTTGCTCGGAAATCGAAGATGGCCGACCCAGGGTATCCTCAAGCAGTAAATTTAATGTTTGAAGGGGATTGGATATGTTAAAAAGAATAATAGAGACGAAAATCTCAATTTTTATACTTTCTGCCCAAAATGACCAAAATACCCTTGACAAAATTTAATGTGAGATTAAGTGCCGACCGAACTTGGTCAGTACCCGGAGGTTGGAAATGTCGATCATAAGGGAAAATTTGATGTCTAGAAAGGTTCGAGCGATGCTAGGCAGTTTCAGTGTAAAATTACCATTTTACCCCAAGTTAGTGCAAAATGAGCTTAGTTAGGTAATTAAGGAAACATCAACAATATTCAGCTCTAATTAAAGATAAATTAATCTTAATACTAATCTTGAGTCCAAATAATTAATTGAGGATAATTAAGGGCTAAGATTGCTTAGGAAAAGTCAAAATTCATTCTTAATCAAAGAATTCTTAAGACACAGAGAAAGTAAAAAAGGTGAATGGTATTTTCTCTCTTCATTTCCTTAAATTTAGGAGTTGTGTTTCTATTTGAATTTCAAATTAATCATACTTATTTAAACTAAAAATGCAAGACAACTCTCTAATCATGTCTTGAAATTCCCAAACACATGATTATTAACTCAATCACATAACTACTAGTCCCTAAACTTTTGCCTAATCAAACTTTTCTCTAATTCATGTCCTAACCTACTTGGAAAATAAAATTTTACCTCCCCAAACAGCCATGAAGGCTGCGGCCTTCCCTCCCCATTTTCACCCTCATATTTTAATTTTTCTCATACACTAACACTCAAAGAATTCTCATTTTTACCACTCACTTTTTGGCCAAGTTTTGTGTCAAAAAAGTGCTCTTGAAAACTCTCTCAACTCAAGCTTTCTTTCCTCTTCCATTTCCAAAAAAACCACCACCCTCAACCTCCTCTCAACCTCAAACCACCACTCCTCCACCATAAACCATCTCCAAGACACATAACCTTTCCATTCCCAAGCTCAACAACACAAGAAAAATCTTTCCTCTCATTCTTCTCCTTTTGGCCAAACCCACACTTGCTTAGAGAAGATTTTTCCTTCTTATTCCAACTCTCAAGACCAAGCTTTTTCTTCTCAAATAAGAAAACAACTTTGTTAGGGTTTTTATTTTGAGTTTCTTTATCTTTTCTTTGCTTTATTTTTGGCTTTGATGATGAAAGAATGGAAAAGATCATGTCTTCTTTGTGTTGTTTTCTTTCTTTCCATTTTGGGTTTGACCTCTTCCTTTTCTTCCTTTCTCTTTTTGGTTTTGGACTTTGGTTTTGGTTGATGATGGGAGTTTGAGATCAAGGCTTGATGATGAGGATCTTGATGGTGCTTTTGATACCATCATGTTTTATGACCTCTAAAGCCCAAGTTTTGGTTCTTTCTTTTCGGTTTTCAAGGAGCATGTAAAATGGAATACTTTGTTATTTTCTTTCTTAGTTACCTTTTCTTTAATGTTCAAAGCTAAAGATTGATGATGATGGATCTTGATGGTGGTTGTGAAACCACCATGTGTTGGACCTCTAGAGCTTGAGTTTCGATTTTGGTTCCAAAGGAACACGAGAAAATGATATGGCGTTGGTTTCTTTGATGACTTTTTTTGAGCTTGATGGTGAGTCCAAGGGAATGAGGTTCTTGGAACCATGGAGAATAAGGACTCTAAAGCTCACTATGTTTTAGATTTACTGGGGACAAGAATCTAATCTTGAAAACTCTTGAGCTTTAAGTGAATAAGATGTAAAAATGGACTTGCATTCATGTTTACTTTCAAGTTATCACCTTAACCTTAAAGATAAAAATGGATTTGCATAGCATGTTTATTTTTAAGCCATCACCTTAAATCCTAAAGATAAAAATGGACTTGCATATCATGTTTACTTTCAAGTCATCACCTTAAACCTTAAAGATAAAAATGAATTTGCATAACATATTTACTTTTGAGCCATCACCTTAAATCTTGAAGGTAAAAATAGGCTTGCATAGTATGTTTACTTTCAAGCCATCACCTTAACTCTTGAAGATAAAAATGGGCTTGCACAGCATATTTACTTTCAAGTCATCACCTAAGACCTTAAAGCTTAAGACTTGCCGTTGTATCTTTAAATGAAAATTTTAAACCATGACCACACTCTTGTGTATGCATTCAGCCATGACATGATGATGGGGTTGAAATGGATTTTATTTGATTTTAAGGTTCAAATCTTGTGTCCTACAACTATTGCAAGTTGTGCCGTAGAAATTTTACAAGCCTTGGAAACTCAAAGAAAAGTAAAAGTAGTATTTCCATGAGCAAAAGAGTTATTAATGAAACTTGGGTTTTGGTTTTTGTTTTGGTGTTATTATTTGAGTATTCAAAGAGGTAAAAATAGTTTGAAGTACTTCCTGTGTCTCAAATCAGGTGATGAGGAAAACTAATAACTAGAAAGGATAAAAAATATGATTTTCAAATGATTTTAGAACCAAATTTTCGACCACTGCTTTGACCTCATTTCATAAGATGCTGTTTAGAGGGTTCTAATGTATACAAATTGATAATAATTATTGTAAAAATTATTTTTAGCATCCTAAGAATAACTAGTAACATGAATGGATCAAAGATGTAATTTTCTAGCGCTTCTAGGAAATGGGATTTTAGCTACTGCCTTGACATTATGAGTCCTGTAAAGAGATGTTTGGGGTGATTTAAATGTGTATAAATTACTGGTACTTGATGCAAAAATTATTTCAAGCACTTTGAGAAAGACTAGAAACTAGAAAGAACCGAAAATGAAGTTTTTGAGACTTCTAGAAATTGAAATTTATGGTTACTATTTCGACAACATTGTTTCAGGAAATATTTTGATGGCACAGTTCATGATATTCATTGATGCTCCCACTTAGGAGTTACATTTCGATGCCATGCACTAGACGTATCACTTCATGGGTCGATGTGTTGTACGCCTTTTTATCTTCACAGAGCACCTTTTTATACACCATGTCACCAGCTTTAGGTTCTTTCTCGCCACTACGTTCACTGATGACCTGATGTTTTAGCATGCTTTGCCCCCGTGGGGAGCAGATTCGTCGTACCCATATTGCTGCCTTGGCTATTTGAGATTATCCTAATTATATCCAACTGAGCCTATGATAGATCCTTTAGAAGAGTCACCAGCCTAGCACTCCTCTAGTGGTTCTGCCCCAACTATCGCCATGGAGATTGGAGCTGATAGCGATGGAAATACCACTGTCACATAGCCACTGAGGGGAGCTACGTCGGTTCATTGAGGGGCTACTCGTCCTCGTCAGGGTGCCTATGCCTAACCTACCATAAGCCTTGGTACACTCAATGAGCTAGCTCGTTTCGCTGGTTACCCCCTCCCTTTCAGTAGGCACACCCTTAGGAGCTGATAATAAATTGCGTTGGAGCGCCCGAGCGTACGTTATGGATAGCCTTCTTTTGCTTCTTTTGATTTGAGGTTATCTTACATTATTGTACTCCGGTAGACTTAGTGGAGGAAAGATGCTTTTAGTTAGTTTACGTTATGCTTTTCTTTATGTATTTCCCTTATTGACTATGGATTATTGTACTATCCCAACCACCACTGGTGGGAATGATGCTATTTATTATGTATGTTTATTTGGTGGGCGGGGTAGAACAATGATATTGATATTATATGAATCTATGATGATTATCTATGCTTGTGGTGTTGTGATACTTGTATCTTGTGTTTTGTTTACTATCTACCTGTATGCGGGGCTCACATTTTTATTTTTAAGTTCAAAAAAAAAAAAAATTTACCCATATTTTCGTTAAGTATTTTACAAATGTAAGGATTGGATTGACCATGCATCTTAAGCATAATGCGATAGTTATGTCATGTGTAGTGCTTTATTGATAGGATAAGCTATAGGATAGATATGCATGACTATTGTATGTGTTTGTATTGTGGTAACTAGCCCACTTTGCATTAAGTATTGAGCCTGATCACCTTAGTGTTTATTGTTTTGTGTGCTCAGGGACCAATGGTACGAACACAATAGGATAGGAATCCGGGCAGTAGCGAGCATGGTAATTGGATCGCCGAAGCCCCCAGAGACATGGCAAGGGCCATGCAGATGATGTTTGAAAGAATGGATCGCTAGGGTGGCTCTGGCCATGGCCCCATTACTATTGAAGATCTCGAGCATGCCCGATTAGGGGAATTCCGCAAAGCGAACCCGCCATCATTTAGAGGAGCTCTGTGTCACGACCTGCCTAGGGAATGTGACCGCCACGTGAGAGATTGAGTTCCCACGGAAGCCTTTGATAACGTGACTGACTAAAATGCATAAATAAGTTAAAATATATTTATAACATCTCAAGTTTAACTAAATTCCATAATTCTGAAAGTATTTCTAAAACTTAAATCCTGAATATAAAACTGCTTAGTAACCATAATCTAGCCTAAACCCAAACATAATTAAACAGAATAGCTGTTATCTATAAAATAAATAAAACTATATTATTCATGTCTGGGATCCTGCCTACACAACTACTGGAGCACTACCAAACTAATATAACTACTATAAGCTTCACTCCAAAGTAAAGCTCACCAAAGATGCTGTAACACTATTGAAGTGGATCCTGTGATGCAATTGGGTCTGTAGCTATATCTGTGGGGGAGGAAAAGAGATGGGTGAGTTCATTAAAACTCAGTGAGCAGATAGCCACCCACAGCTCACATGGGACAATAAGGAACTACATAGTAATAATACATATAACATGGATATGCAGAAAATTATATAATAGTAATATTTGTAGATGTTCAAATCAAGCATCATCTTAACTAAATAAAATTCAACTTAAAGAAGTTAACTTAAAACTGAATTCATATTTAATATGCATCCACTTGCATCATAAACATTTACTTATGGGTTTGTCCCCTCAAGTGTCGTATCCTGTGATATATCTGAATCATAAATAACAGTAGTTTAGATATGATGAATATATATACATAATAATGATAACAACTGTCTGTAAGTAAAACTGTTCTCTTTGGGCACCTTACTAGGTCCCGAACTTCTCTGGTCTTTGAAAAGCCTACTTCCATAGCCGCTTGACATATCGCCTCCATGGCAGCCAGGTATGCCAAGGTTAAAGTCTTATAGGATTGCCTCCATGGCTACTTGGTATACTGCCTCCTTGGCAGCTAGATATACCAAGGTTAAAATCTCATAAGACTGCCTCCATGGCCGCTTGGTACACCGCCTCCTTGGCAACCAGATGTACCAAGGTTAACAACATTTCCAAGACATGCTATATTTCTACTATACTAATCTCAACATATATAAACTAACTGAATCAACAATAATTTCAAACACTGTAACTTATTCCTTATTTTCTACTTGCTACTAATGAAATAACAATTTTATCGTTAAATATTTCATCACAGAAACTGTTCCACTTACAATAATAATAGCAATACCAATAATAATAACAAGAATATAACTGTGAACTTTTAATTATTATTTATTCATTCTATTATTGCTAAAAAATATTGGATTCCTTTACACTATATAAATTAATTTTAGGAACTGACAATGGATAAATTCTACCTATAAAACTGAAACTAATCTTGCTATTCTGCACACTTATTATACTTAAATAATTAATTTATAATTTAATCATAAAGGCTGCAAAAGCTATTAATTAACTTCTATTAATTGAATGAGTTATGTCGTGAATAATTATTAAATAAAATTTTAACTATTATTAAGACATTCTTATTATTCTATATGTCATTCATATAATAAATTATAAGTACATATATCAATCTATTTGTATAATTAGCTATTAACTACTCTACGTCAACTGACTAAATCTTTTCATGCTAAACATTATTATTTCATATTTTAATTGGGCACTGTACAAGTTACTTAACTGAGTTCTACTATCAAGCTGGGCTCTATATGTATAATTAAAATTTACACAACATCAATGATGTTCTTGCTATTCTAACTACTATCCATGTGGTAACTATCAAATAGTTATGAATTGTTTTATCTTCTTAACTGCTTCATAGTAGCTAACTGGGTCATATTATGCTAAATATATAACAATAATATTTTCTAATATTCCTATAAATTATTCTATCATGCCTTATTTTCTATTCACACATGATGATTAAGTTATACTTTTAACTGTGAAATCATGATAACTGTCAACCTATTTTCTGATAAAAAAAATTCATATCATGCCATATAAAATCATATATTGTTGAAATATAATGTAATTTGAATTGCTAACACCTTCTAACAATCATGCAACAAACAATGGTCCTATGAGTTTTCTAAAATATGATTTTCATGATAATAGCAATAATAATCATAATAATCAATTTATAAAATATTTTTAATGGCAAAATTATAGCCATGAGCAAGTACTCAGTCACCGTTGGTAACCGGGAGTGCGCTTCCACTGATAACTTGATTATGGGGAGTAGGATTGGAACCAATAACTGCCAAATAATATAATAAAAAAACACAAACAATTTAATTTAATCACCTAAACTGAGTTTGGGGTGATAGGGGAAAAAGTTGTGAGAAAAACTATGCATAATAGTACCCAAACTCATAGATTAGATAAAGGAAGGGAGGAATTAGCTAAATTCCATGAGGATCACTTACCGGAAGGGATTGATCAGAGAAAATTGAGAGAAACCACGTTTTTCTCTCTAGGGAAAAATCCTTGGCGGCTAGGGTTCTTTGAAAAATATTTAAAAGTATTATGATGTGCCAAATATATACTAGCAGTGTTAAACATAAACCCCGAAACGGCCGCGTCCTGCGTACGCGAACAGAGTTCATGAGCTTTTCTTAGCATTTTGTCTCAAAGCTTTCGTTTATATATATATATATATATATATATATATATATACCCACTAACAAGGCTGTGAGTCTATCACGATTTGAACCTTTAAAATGATAATAATATAATCATGCTTATATATATACACGGCTTGTACATTACTTGTTTATATATATAATAATTATAATAATAATAATAGTAACATTTGCAATCTTTGTTGCGTCTGTGCATTGCGTTATTTGTGTATATAATAATAATAATAATAATAATAATAATAATAATAATAATTTATAAACCATTAAATTTCATATTTGGAGATATTACACTCTGAACCCGAACCAAGTCGATGAGTAGAACAAGAGCATGGAGAAGATCTTTTTGGTGATCGCTTGCATCGAGGAACAGAAGGTGACCTTCACTGCTTACATGATGGAGGCAGATGCCGAATATTGGTGCACCGGCACTCGAAGGCTGCTAGAGGCATCTGGCACCCCGATCGACTATGAGGTGTTCAAGAACTGCTTCTACAAGAAGTACTTTCTAGAGTCTGTAAGGAATGCCAAAGACATAGAGTTCATGTAGCTGACCTAAGGGTAATGAGTATTACTCAGTATACTGTGAAGTTGGAGGAGCTGATCAAGTTTTCAAGGATTTTTCAAGGGAACCCTAACGAGATTTGGAAGTGCATGAAGTATTAGGTTAGGCTGAAGGCAAAAATCAACATTGTTGTCGCACACATGGAGATTAGGGACTTCCTTGCCTTAATCAACAAGTGTCGCATCACTGAGGAAGGCCATAAGAAGCTAAGCATGTCAAGGGCTGAGAACTTCACCCAGAAGCTGGCACCGCAAGCCTTGAGGTTCAAGTAGCATTTCAAGCTGCAACCCAAGGCGTAGTTCAAATCGCATTTTAGACCCTAAGGCCCTAGGAGGGATTTTCATCATGGAGGATCAAGTGGCCCCAAAGGCAAGGCACCCCAAAGGGGCCCGGTCGTACCCCCAGGCCTGCACCTGCAATATTATGTCCAAAATATGGGAAGCTGCATAGAGACAGACCTTGTTTGGCGGGCCAAGGAGTTCGCTACAAGTACGGAAAGCTTGGTCACTATGCTAGGGAGTGTAGGAGAGGAACCTGATGATCCCTAACCCTCGACCACAACATCAAGGGAGGGTCTTTACCCTCAATGCAAAAGACTCGACAAAGTCTAGAAGCCTCATAGAAGGTAAATGTGAAATGAATGGTAGGACCTTAATTGTACTATATGACTTAGGTGTAACCCAATCATTCATATCACATGATAGTGTCAAGTTTCTGCATTTGCATGTAATAGAACTTCCTTTCGATCTTACTATTTCTACACTCACTGGTAGACCTGTTAGGACTTGTAAATGTTGTTTAAATTTTCATTTCATTTATGAAGGTAGACCTTTTGTTCTAGAATTAGTCTGTTTACCCATGGTTGGTCTAGATATGATTCTCAGCATGGATTGGCTTTATGCTAATCTTGTATTGTTGAATTGCTATACAAAATCTGTTATCTTCCTCCCTATCCCTAGTGTGTCTAATACATCTTTAAATCTTTACTTGAATGCTATAGAGGTCAACTGTTATGGGGAAGAAAGTAAGGGATATGTTCTCCTAGCCGCTAGTGAAGTAGAGCTTGAGTAGAACATTGATGATGTACCTATAATGAGAGATTATACTGAGGTATTTTCGAAAGAAATACCCGAGTTCCTGCTAGAGAGAGAGATAGAGTTCTCTATAGAGTTAGTCTTGAGGATATGGTTTATATCCATAGCAGCCTATAGGATTTCACCTATACAATTAGTCGAGTTGAAAACCCAGTTAGAAGAGCTTTTGGAAAAGAAGTTTGTGAGACCAACCGCATTGCATGGGGAGCCCCGGTTCCATTTGTCAAAAAGAAAGATGGGAGTATGAGGCTTTGCATAGACTATAGGTAGTTGAACCGAGTGACAATAAAGAACAAGTACCCTTTGCTAAGGATTGATGATTTGATAGTTTAGTTGAGAGGACCAGTAGTATTCTCGAAAATTGAATTGAGGTTAGGATACCACCAAATTAGGGTGAAAGATGAGGACATACCCAAGACCACATTTAGGACTTGTTATGGCCACTTTGAGTTCACAGTTATGTTGTTTGGTTTGATCAATGCCCCTATTGTGTTTATGGACTACATGAATAGAATCTTTAGACCCTATCTAGACCAATTCGTTGTTGTTTTTATAGATGACATACTTTTCTATTCGAAGAACCGTGAAAGGCATGAGCAGCACTTGAGGATAGTTTTAGAGATTCTGAAGGAGAAAAAGTTGTATGCAAAGTTGTCTAATTGTGAATTTTGACTGGAGGAAGTAAAGTTTTCATGTCAAAAGGAGGTATCGTAGTAGATCCTAGTAAGATAAAGGCTGTGATGAGCTGGGAGAGACCTACCATGGTGACCGAAATACGAAGCTTTTTAGGACTAACTGGTTATTATTGTAGGTTCATTAAGGGATTTTCTCATATTTCCTTACCCTTAACCAAGCTTAATATGAAGAATGTTCCCTTTTGTTTAGACTCCAGAATGTGAAAAGAGCTTCCAAGAGCTAAAAGTGAAGTTAACCACAACCCTCATGTTAGTTTTGCCAAATCCCAATGCGCTTTTCGAGGTGTACTGTGACACTTTGGGGAAAGGTTTAGGTTGTGTTAAAGCAAAATAGCCAAGTGGTAGCCTATGCGTCTAGACAACTTAAGCCTCGTGAAACAAATTACCCTACCCATGACCTACAGTTGTGTTCGCAATGAAAGTTTGGAGACACCATCTGTATGGGGTAAAATTTGAAGTGTTCTCTAATTACAAGAGTTTCAAATACCTTTTTGATCAAAAGGTGTTAAAAATGAGGCAGAGGAGATGGATGGAATTCTTGAAAGACTATTATTTTGATATAAAATATCACCCCGGCAAGGCCAATGTAGTGGCAAAGGCTTGAGTCAAAAGTCATTGCAGTTGTCTCAAATGATGGTTAAGGAGGCAGAATTGATTAAGAGGTTTAGAGACATGAACCTGGGGATGACGTTGACCACTAAGGGCATGAGGATGTGTCACCTCAGCGTGATGAGTAACTTTAAAGGAAGAATCACTTAAGCCCAATGAGAGGATGAAAAGTTTAAGGAGTAGAGGCAGTAGAAATGGGAAAGTTGAAGGGTTTTACCCAAGGGGCTGATAAACTATGGAGGTTTGAGGGCCAGATTTGTATGCTGGTGAGTAGTGACTTTCGAAATGAGATTTTGGCAAAGGCTCACAACAGCCACTTCACCATTCACCTTGGTATAATCGAGATGTATCAGGACTTGAAGAAAATGTTTTGGTGGCCCAGTTTGAAGATGGATGTGGTCACCTAGGTAAGTAAGTGCCTGGTCTGTCAAAAGGTGATGATTCAGCACCAAAAGCCCTCTGGAATGTTACAACCCCTATTGATTCCTGAATAGAAATGAGATGGCATCTCAATGGATTTCATGACAGGATTACCTAATACCCAAGCTGGCCATAACGCCATATGGGTGATTGTAGATCGACTGACTAAGTTGGCCCTCTTTTTACCTATTAAGGTGACTTATTCATTGGATAGGTTAGCACAATTGTATATCCAAGAGGTCGTAAGGTTGCATGGAGTGCCATCGAAGATAATCTCGGACTGAGATCCATGATTTACGTTACATTTTTGGGGAGCTCTTCAGACGGCTTACCACCCTCAAACAGATGGCCAGTCAGAGAGGGCCATACAAACCTTAGAAGACATGCTGAGGGCATGTGTTTTGGATCAAAGAGGGAGTTGGGATAGATACACGCCATTGATCGAGTTTGCATATAACAATAGTTATCATGCAAGCATCGGTATGGCACTATACAAGGCTTTGTATTGAAGGAAGTGTCAATCCCCTTTGTGTTGGTATGAGCCCAATGAGTTGAACATGTTAGGACTCGAAGTGGTAAAGGAAACAATAGAACAAATCAAGAGGATTAGGGATAGAATTCTTACTGCTCAAAGTCAATAGAAAAGCTATGCGGATAAACGGTAAAAGTCGTTGGAGTTTCAAGGGGGAGAACATGTGTTCCTTAGGATCACCCCCATAAAAGACATAGGACGAGCCATGAGAGTCAAGAAGTTGAGCCCCAGACTTCATGGTCCCTTCGAAATTCTTAAAAGAGTTGGTCAGTAGCATATCAAATAGCCTTACCACCGAATTTGTCCGACCTTCATGATGTCTTCCATGTCTCTCAGTTAAGAAAATACCAATCCAACCCTAGTCATGTGTTAGAGCCAGAACAAGTATAAGTAAGGGAGGACCTGACCTTTAACCTGCCACCAACAAGGATCATGGACAGAGAAGTCAAGCAATTGAGGAATAAGACTATACCACTGGTCAAAGTGGCGTGGGGACAAGGGAAAACAGAAGAATTTATGTGGGAATTGGAATCAGAGATGAAGACACAATAACCCGAACTATTCATGGGTAATGAATTTAGAGGGCAAAATTCTTTTTAAGGAAAAGAGAAATATAACGCCCTAATTTTTCCTACTTAGCAAAAATGACCAAAATACCCCTAGGTCATTTTTGTGTGAAAATCAAGGCTGGGCAACCCTGGCCACCTCCAAAAGGATATTTTAATATTAGGAATAAGTCACATAAGGATTAGACAGCAATTTGTACGATGTAAAAATGACCGAAATGTCTCTACGGTCATTTTTGCTTGGAAATCTAGGACGACCAACCCAGGCTATCCTCAAAGGGTAAATTTAATATCTGAAGGGGATTGGATGTGTTAGAAATAATAATAGAGATGAAAATCTCAATTTTTGGACTTTTTGTCCAAAATGACCAAAATACCCCTATAGTGATTTAACGCAAGATTAAGTGCCGACTGAACCCAGTCAATACACGAAGGTTGGAAATGTCAATCATAAGGGATGTTCAATGTCTGGAAAGGTCCAGGTGGTCCTGAGGTGTTTCGGTGTAAAATTACCATTTTGCCTCTAGTTAGTGCAAAATGAGCTTAGTTAAGTAATTAAGGAAACATAAATAATATTAGGCTCCAATTAAAGATAAATTAATTTTAATATTAATCTTGAGTCCAAATAATTAATTGAGGTCGATTAAGGGCTAATATTGCATAGAGAAAGTCAAAATCCATTCTTAATCAAAGAATTCTTAAGACACAGAAAGTCAAAAAGGTGAATAGTATTTTCTCTCTCCATTTCCTTAAAATTAGGAGTTGTGTTCTCATTTGAATTTCAAATTAATCATGCTTATTTCAACTAAAAATGCAAGGCAATTCTCTAATCATGTTTTGAAATTCCTAAACACATGATTACTAACTCTAACACTTAATTACTAATCCCTAAACTTTTGCCTAATCAAACTTACTTCTAATTCATGTCCTAACCTACATGGAAAATAAAATTTTATCTCCCCAAATAGCCATGAAGGCTGCAACCTTCCCTCCCTATTCTCACCCGTATATTTTAATTTTTCTCATACACTAACACTGAAAGCACTCTCATTTTTACCACTCACTTTTTTGGCCAAGTTTTGTGTCAAAAAAGAGCTCTTGAAAACTCTCTCAACTCAAGCTTTCTTTCCTCCTCCACTTCCAAGAAAACCACCACCTTCAACCTTAAACTACCACTCCTCCACCATAAACCACCTCCAAGAAACATAACTTTTCCATTCCCAAGCTAAACAACACAAGAAAAATCCTTTCTTTCATTCCTCTCCTCTTGGCCGAACCCATACTTGCTTTAAAGAGAAGATTTTTCCTCCTCAGTCAAACTCTCAAGACTAAGCTTTCTCTCTTCAAACAAGAAAGCAACTTTGGTAAGGTTTTTATTTTGAGTTATTTTCGCTTTTCTTTGCTTTATTTTTGGCTTTGATGATGAAGGAATGGAAAAGATCATGCCTTCTTTGTGTTGTTTTCTTTCTCTCCATTTTCGATTTGACCTCTTCCTTTTCTTCCTTTCTCTTTTCGGTTTTGGATTTCTTTGGTTTTGGTTGATGATGGGAGTTTGAGATCAAGGCTTGATGATAAGGATCTTGATAGTGCTTTTGATACCACCATGTTTTATGACCTCTAAAGCCCAAGTTTTAGTTCTTTCTTTTCGGTTTTCAAGGAACATGTAAAATGGAATACTTTGTTATTTTTTTTCTTGGTTACCTTTTCTTTGATGTTCAAATCTAAAGCATGATGATGATGGATCTTGATGGTGATTGTGAAACCACCACGTGTTGGACCTCTAGACCTTGCGCTTTAGTTTTGGTTCCAAAGGAACACGAGAAAATGTTATGCTTGTTAGTTTCTTTGATGACTTTCTTTGAGCTTGATGGTGAGTCCAAGGGAATGAGGTTCTTGGAACCATGGAGAATAAGGACTCTAAAGCTCACTATGTTTTAGATTTACTGGGGACAAGAATCTAATCTTGAAAACTCTTGAGCTTTAAGTGAATAAGATGTAAAAATGGACTTGCATTCATGTTTACTTTCAAGTCATCACCTTAACCTTAAAGATAAAAATGGATTTGCATAGCATGTTTATTTTTAAGCCATCACCTTAAATCCTAAAGATAAAAATGGACTTGCATATCATGTTTACTTTCAAGTCATCACCTTAAACCTTAAAGATAAAAATGGATTTGCATAGTATATTTACTTTTGAGCCATCACCTTAAATCTTGAAGGTAAAAATAGCTTGCATAGCGTGTTTACTTTCAAGCCATCACCTTAACTCTTGAAGATAAAAATGGGCTTGCACAACATATTTACTTTCGAGTCATCACCTAAGACTTTAAAGCTCAAGACTTGTCGTTGGATCTTTAAATGAAAATTTTAAACCATGACCACACTCTTGTGTATGCATTCAGCCATGACATGATGATGGGGTTGAAATGGATTTTATTTGATTTTAAGGTTCAAATCTTGTGTCCTACAACTATTGCAAGTTGTGCCGTAGAAATTTTACAAGCCTTGGAAACTCAAAAGAAAAGTAAAAGTAGTATTTCCATGAGCAAAAGAGTTATTAATGAAACTTGGGTTTTGGTTTTTGTTTTCGTGTTATTATTTGAGTATTCAAAGAGGTAAAAATAGTTTGAAGTGCTTCTTATGTCTCAAATCAGGTGATGAGGAAAACTAGTAACTAGAAAGGATAAAAAATATGATTTTCAAATTATTTTAAAACCAAATTTTCGGCCACTGCTTTGACCTCCTCATTTCGTAAGATGCTGTTTGGAGGGGTTCTAATGTATACAAATTGATAATAATTATTGTAAAAATTAGTTTTAGCATCCTAAGAATAACTAGTAATATGAATGGATCAAAGATGTAATTTTCTGGCGCTTCTAGGATATGGGATTTTAGCTACTGCCTTGACATTATGAGTCCTGTAAAGAGATGTTTGGGGTGATTTAAATGTGTATAAATTACTATTACTTGATGCAAAAATTATTTCAAGCACTTTGAGAAAGACTATAAACTAGAAAGAATAAAAAATGGAGTTTTTCAGACTTCTAGAAATTGAAATTTATGGTTACCGTTTCGACAACACTGTTTCAGTAAATATTCTATTTGGGACTGAATTTAAGTGTGAAAATTTCTATTAGTAGTGGTAGAAATTAATTTTACCATCTTAGGAAAAACCAGTTATTAGAAAGGGTAAAAAACATAATCTCTAGAAACTTGAAATTGTCTATTTTAAAAACACTACCCAAACTATCTAGCATTGTTTTAAAATGTTTATGAGGTTAAACTTTAGTGGAAATCATTGTGGTTGGTCTCTTAGATGCCTAAAAGAATAATTATGGTAATTAGATTAAGCCAAGTTGTAGTTTTAACCTGTGAGACTAAAGTGTAACTACTAACAACTTGGGAATCATTCTTTAGTACACTATATATATATATATCCTGATGAGCATAGCATGTGCATTAGCTAAGCCCGGCCCTTGATTTTAGTATACTGGGTAGGAACATGTTTACTTTTCAATAAAATGATAATGATATATGCTTATGGATATATGAAAGTGAGGCATGGTTATGTGATTAATTGTGGCATGTTATGATTATGATTGGATGATTTAGAGGCATGTTGGATATGATATATGGCCTAAAACATATTTGGGGAAAATCCGCTCCCGGCCGTTATGTTGCCGAATTTTCTCTAAAACTATACACTTAGAAACATTTATGAGAATTATGTGCATGAAATGTTAAATGATAAGTTGTAATGATACCTATAATCACATGCTCATGCATGCATCTCTGATTAATATGTTAAGATTAAAGGTAACATAAGACATATGAAAATGATCCTCTAATATGGACTACATTGGAGCGCTCGAGCATACGTTATGGATAGCCTTGTTTTGCTTCTTTTAATTTGGGGTTATCTTACATTGGTGCACTCTTGTAGACTTAGTGGAGGGAGAGGCGTTTAGCTAGTTTACATTCTGCTTTTCTTTATGTATTTCCTTTATTGACTATGAATTACTATACTATCCCAACCACTATCGGTGGGAATGATGCTATTTATTATGTATGCTTATTTGGTGTGCGAGGTAGAATAATGATATTGATATTACATGAATTTGTGATGATTATCTATGCTTGTGGTGTTGTGATACTTGTATCTTGTGTTTTGTTTACTATCTACTTGTATGCAGGGCTCACGTTTTTATTTTTGAGTTAAAAAAAAAATTTACCCATATTTTCGCTAAGTATTCTACAAACGTAAGGTTAAGAACTGGAACAAAAGAGTAATAACTAATAATTAACTTAAACATATCCTAGGCATGTTAGGTTAAATATTAGGGTGTTACAATTCACTCCAACCAAGATGCACTCAAGTTTTTCTATGAATAAAATAGTGTATCAATTAATACAAGATGTAATAAACTTTTAGATAAAGAGAGGGATGAGCACAAGAGTTTTGGGAAAAGTTTTTCTGTCGAATCTCTTGTATAAAGGTCATTTTCTTTTATATTTGATCTTTAAATCTAACTGTTGTCCCTTGATTTTATTTTCTTTTGATACATGCTGATCTTCTTTTTGTGTCCGTAGGAGCTATACTCTAGACAAGTAGTTCAATTGTGTTAGAGCTACTTTTGCAATTGCAGAATCCGTTGCAAATTTGGTTTCTAAGTGAAGCTTCAAAAACTGCTTTTTACTTTCTATACATAGTTTCTAAACTTTTTCTTCTAGAAGATGGGATGGTTGACCATGTCTAAACGTTATATGTCACTATTTGACCCTTTTCAAAGTTAACTTAATTTGAATTTTAAATTTCCCTCATTTTTTGTAAAGTGAGCACGATTTCTAAATATGTGTGCTTTCTAATGCACTCTTTCAGTTTCTAATCTCCTCTTTCATCGTCATTTCTTCAATCTGAGCTTAATAGGATCCTCTAATCACGATTAAAGACTATAATCATGGCTTGCTTCAAGAAAAGATTGATTTCTTCATTAGGTAGTGATAAGGGGCATTTATGCCATTTATTTTACTTCTAAATCTTAGCTTTTTGAATGAGATTTTGATGAGTTATTGATAAAAATAATAGTGATTGTTAACTTGTTCATCATTGTGTAATTTTATGAATCATTTACTATTGCACTGGTGTTTAGGAAATTAAAGTGCATTGCATTTAACCTATTTTCTTTGAGTACAGTTTTTGAGTACAGGAGCATTGGATTAAATGCAAAAGGTCAAGAGAAAGGTTGGGAACTCTCTAGAAGGAAAAAGATGTAGAAGCTCACCACTCTGGTGAGCGTTGTAGCCCTCATGGAGTGCTGTAGCGCTTAGTAGAGAGACAATCATGAAAGTTTTCTCACACTCCCGCTGGAGAGATGTGATGACATAGTACAGCTCATTAATTCTGTTTTTGGGCTCCACTTTGGCCCATTTTTAGAGAGCAGTATATATAGGAATGAGTCAGAATTATAACCTAGCTTTTATTGTACAGTTTTAGTTGTTATTATTCTTTCTTTATCTTTTTCTCTCTTTCTCTCTCGTCTTTTTCCCTACACTTTCTCTCATGGGGATTCTATAGGTGAAATGTGGATGGTAGCAAGGATTATTGATATTAACTCCAAGTATTCTTTTAATTTCATTGGTTGTAATCCTCTAGAGATGGAGGAGTAGATCTTTTTACTAGTTTAGGGATTTCCGGATGGATTTGGATGAATTTTGAGACCCTTTGTTTATATTAAATACATTAGTTTTCTCAATATTCTTCAGCTTCTATTCTTATAATTATTGTGGTGATTGCTATAATTTTTATTGGAATAACCAAATTGGCGATTATTGTTTGGGGAAACCCTTTTGGGTATAAATTAATATATCTATTGGTTTGTGTTTGAGGAAAACAATAGAATTAACCTTCCAATTGGCAGCTAAGCTATAACAATTGGTACCTTAAATCACTGTAATTTCTAAATAAATTGAGATATTGATTGTTGATTATTTGCATTGATTAATTTCTGGGGATCGATTGATCATTAGTAGAATTGTCAGTAATTAATTACTAGTAGCCATTAACGGATTCAATATTTTGTCAATGATAATTAATTCCAATACTAGGAATGCCCTGCACTAGTGGCTTCTTCACAGTTGCTATTGTCTCGTTGCTATTATCTTTTAATTTAATTAATTTAATTTCATTATTCAAACCCTTAATTTCTTAACTAAGTGATAGAGCTCCTTAAGAGACGACCTAGTTTATTCCCTTTACTACATTTTTTGTGCAACTCAGCATTGAAATAAGTTTTAATTTGAGGAGATGGGCGACAACCTTCGTCAAATTTTGGCATCGTTATCGGGGAGGCATTAAAACTTGGTTGTTTAATTTTACTATTTTATTTTATTTATTTATTCAAGCTTTTATTTTTTTTATTTATTCCTATTCCCTTGTATGAGGCGTTCCCTGTTCGCCGAAAATTTAATTCCTCTTGATCCTGAAATTGAGAAAACTTTAAAGTGAATCAAACAGGCAAGGCATTAGCAAGTGGAACACTCCTGGTGATCTCACCCTTTATTTACTATTTGAGGTGGTACGGAAAATATGGAAGACAACAATAGGACACTTAAGGAGCTCACTGCTTCTAATTTTACCTAGCAGCCCTTGGCAATCACAACTAGGCTTGAAAATGACTTTGAGCTTAAGGGGTATATGGTCCATGCCTTGGCCAAGTTCCATAAGTTGTCTGAAGAAGACCCACAACAGCATTTAAAAAAGCTACACATGGTGTGCTTTGGCATGAGACCTAATGGGGTGGAGGTGAATGATGTGAAACTTGGAGCATTCCCTTTCTCCATAGAGGGTGCTGTAGAAAACTGGTTCTTTAATTTACTAGATGGAGTTGTAAACAATTGAACTGGAATAAAGAAATTGTTCCTTGAGAGGTACTTTCCCACCTCCCTAGTAGCATCTATTAGAAAATACATATCCAGGATCTGCCAGTCTAGTGAGACTCTTCTTGAGTATTGGGAATGATTCAAGCTCCTTTGTACAAGCTGCCTTAACCATTAGATCCTAGAGCAACTCCTCCTCCAATATGTTTATAAAGGTCATGTACCTGCTGATAGGTGCATGATTGATGCTGCAAGTGGAGAGGAACTCCTAGACAAGACATTGGAACAAGACAGGGCTTTAATTGAAAACATGGCTACAAATTTTTAGCAATTTAGTTCTAGAACTGCAGCCAGTACTAAGGGCCTTCATGAAGTGAGCCAAACAGAAAATCTAGCTTTGACCCAAACTTTGTAGGAGCTCTCAGGGCTCATGAAACAATTGATGGTCAATCAAGCGGCAACACCAATGGCAGTGACACCAGTGGCTCCCATGGTTTGTGGCATTTGTACCTCTACTGAACACTACACAGATATGAGCCCCAGTCTTCATAATGAGTCATTTGTAGAAGTAGCAGCAACAAACTCTTTCCCAGGCTAACCTTAATTCAAGCAGAATCCAACAGGCTAATTTCCATTTGGAAATACTTATAATCCAAGTTGCAAGAACCACCCCAATCTAAAATGGGGGAATAATTCTTAACAATAGGGCCAATCATCATAGTCAAAATATTAGGCCCCTCACCAAAGGAAACAAGCCCTTCCTGCATCATCTGGCTCAGATCCTACCTTGGCTGAGATGATGAAAATGATGATGGAACAGATGTAGCAGATAAGAAAAGAAAATTCCCAGTTAAGAGAAGAGGTAACTTAATTGAAAAACCATCAGAGTCAACAAATCCTAGTTTCCATACTTCCTAAACCCTAAACCCTAAACTATACCAAATGAAAGGGGAACTATTAGTGCAATTACCCTAAGATCTAGTACGGCTAGGATTCTACTAATCTGAAATAGAGGAAAAAGAGCCCCAGAGAGGATTCTAGTAATCGCTGCAGCACTCATCCAAGGCCATTGTTGCATTTGATGCTAAAATTCTAGAGTAGACCACATTATTGACTGCTGCAGTTCTGTAGTGCTCAAATAGTGTTACAGCACTCACCAGAAGCTGGCAGCCACAAAAATTCCACTCCTCCATTGCCTTTTCCATAACGAATGAAGCCCAAGAAAGCAACCATAACATAACTTGATCCAAAGCTAATAGAAACCTTCAAAAGAGTAGAAGCAAACATACCTCTCTGAGATGCAATCATGCAAATTCCCAGATATGCTAAATTTCTGAATAATTTGTGCACAAACAAGTGCAAGTTGAAGGGAAATAAGAGGGTGGATTTGGGGGTAAGTGTATTCTCAGTCCTCACACCTGGTTTACCAAAGAAGTTCAAGGACCCAAGATCATTCACCATCCCATGTGTTGTTGGAAACTTAGAGTTCAAGGATGCTCTAGCTGATTTGGGTACAACCATCAATGTCATGCCCAAGTTAGTTTACAAGGCACTTCACATTGGTGAGCTCAAGCCTACGGAATTGATTGTGTAGCTAGCCAATAGAACCATCCAAAGGCCAGAAGGATTGCTAGAAGACGTGCTGGTTAAGGTAAATGACTTAGTTTTTCCAATAGATTTTTTTTGTTCTAGAAATGGCAAATGACATACAAGTGAACCAACATACACTCATTCTTGGTAGACCCTTTTTGAAAACTACCAAAACTAAGATTGATATGTATGTGGATACACTTACACTAGAGTGTAGTGACATGAAGGTAGCATTCAATCTTGCTGATACCATTAAATACCCCCCTAAGAACCACTTTGTCTTTGCCATTGAGGTTTTGGATGATATCTGTGATGAGTATTTTGATTCATCATGTTATGTATTAAATGAGTCTTTGGACCATGAGAATGAATGCCCAAATTGTGAAGGGAAGGATAGTTTGTGCAAGGAATATGTAACGCCCCAATTTTTTCTTGCTTAGCAAAAATGACCAAAATGCCCCTAGGTTATTTTTGCATGAAAATCGAAGTTGTCAGTCTCGGCTACCATGTTAGGACAAGGTTATATGAGGATTAGATAGAAATATGTGCAAAAATTGCGATTGATGCTTTTCATGTGCACAAATGACCAAAATGCCTGTGAGGTTATTTTACCTGGAATCTAAGGACGACCGACCCAGTCTATCCTCAAAGGGTTAGTTTAATGTTTGAAAGGGATTGGAGGTGTTAGAGATAGTGATAGAGGTAAAAATATCAACTCTGGTCTTTCCTGTGCGCGAAATGACCAAAATGCCCTTGCGGTAATTTAACGCGAGATTAAGTGCCGGCTAAACCCCAGTTATTACCTGAAAGTTAGAAATGTCAATCATAAGGGATGAATGATATCTGGAAATGACCGAGTAGTCCCAGGGAGTTTTCATGTAAAATGACCGTTTTACCCCTAGTTAGTATGAAATGAGCTTAACTACGTAATTAAAGGAACATAGACAATATTAAGCTCTAATTAAAGATAAATAACTTTTAATTATTAATTTTGAGCGAAAATAATTAATTGAGATTAATTAAGGCCTAAGATTGCTTAGAGAAATCCAAATCCCAATCTTAATCAAGAAGCTCATAGGACAAAAAGAAAAGGCAAAAAGCAAATAGTGTTTTCTCTCTCTTGTTTCCTAAAATTAAGAACCTTGTTGGCATTTGAAATTCAAACTAATTGAGTTTAACTCAACTAAGTTTACAAGACAACTCTTTAATCATGTCTTGAAAGCCTTAAACACATGATTACTAACCCAAACACTTAATTACCAATCCCTAAACATTCGCCTTATCAAATCTACCTCTAATTCATGTCCTGAACACACATGAAAATGAAACATTTTTCCTCCCAAAATAGCCCTAAGGACGTGGCTATCCTCCCCCAAATGCACTCTCATATTTTAATTTTTGTTACACACTAACACTTACATACACTCTCATTTTCACATTCACTTTTTTGGCCAAAGCTTTTGTATAAAAAAAATACTCTTGCATCCTCTCAAGTCAAGCTCTTTTTTCTTCTCCTCCACCTTCAAGAAACTTCTACTCTCAACTTCTTCTCAACCTCAAACCCTCATAAATCACCTCCAAGACACATAACCTTTCCATCTCAACACATAAGAACTCAAGAAAAATCTTCCATCCATTTTTCTTCCTATTGACTGAATCCATCAAGAGCTCCAAGAAAAGATTTTTTCTTATCATTTCAACATAAAGGATCAAGTTTTCTCATTTCCAACTAAGAAACAACCTTGGTAAGGATTTTGTTTTGAGTCTTTCTCTTTGTCTTTCCTTCATTTTCAGTTTTGATATTGGATAAATGGATAAGTTCTTTTTTTTTTTCCTTTCCTCTCATTTTCTGTTTTGATGATGGATGAATGGTTAAGTTTTTGCTCTTTTCTTTCTTTCCATTTTGGTTTTGAGCTTTTCTTTTCCTCTTTTTTCGATTTTGTTGTTGTTGGATATTTAAAAACCATGCTTGATGATTGTAACGCCCCGATTTTTTGTTAGAGTGAAAATGACCAAAATGCCCCTAAGGTCATTTTCGGCCTGGAATTCGAGGAAAGTCGATCCGGCAATCCTCGAAGGGAAAACTCAATGTTGGAAGGGGGATTAGTTGACTTGTGTACCTTTTCGGGATCGAAAATCTCGTTTCTTGAGTTTTTGGGTCAAAATGACCAAAATACCCTTGTGGTGTTTGACTCGATTGCAAGCGTCGGATGAACCCGAAACTTCTCTAGATGGTTTTAAAAGGCGTTTTTACGTATTCTGTGACCTCAGTTTTAGTCCCGGTGATCCCGGGCAAAATTTGTGCGAAATTAAGATTTTGCCCCTAATTTCATGTTTTTAAGCTTAATTGTGTGATTAAGCAAACCTAACCAATATTAGGCTCTAATTGAAGATTAATTAATTTCCATAATTAATCTAGAGTCAAAATAATTTATTAAAGTTGATTAGAACCTAAGAATGCTTAATTTAAACTCAAATCTTATTTTAAATTCAAGATTCCTAATCATGGAATCTTGAATAGCGTTTTCTCTCTCCAATTCCTTAAATCATGGAAATTTGTCTACATAGTTTATTCATAAAATGAATTTTAAACTCTCTAAATATGTATGAGCACTCCTTAACCTTGTCATAAAATTCCTAAACCTCATTCTTAGTTATCTAAAATTGTGCTTAATGATTCCTAATCTTGTACCTAAACTAATACATATCTAAACCTATCATTAACACACAATTACATGGACAAATCTCTCTCCCCCTTGGTTGCATCAGGTCTGGCCAAACCCATGCCTCCAAAATATCCATCACATGCTCAAATTTTTACACTCCAAAGACCATGTTTTCACCTTGCATACACCATACTTTGTCATACTTACGCCCATGCTTGAATGACTAAGTGAATGACTAGATGAATTAGATATTTTCCCCCTCATTTTGCTGCCAAAATCGTCAGCCTTTCTTTCCCTTCTAGAAGAGTTATTTTATTTCAAAATTTGAAGGAAAATTACTTCAAACATGATGCTTGAACCTATGCTTGAAGCCATACCTCCCATACTTTCAACCTTACTCCTCCATGCTTCAAAAATGAAACCTCTCACCTCATGTTCCTCATGGAAACTACACAGCCAGCCTATAACGCCCCGATTTTCTGATAGAGTGAAAATGACCAAAATACCCTTGAGGTCATTTTTGGCTCGGAATTCGAGGAAAGCCAATCCGACAATCTTCGAAAGGCAAACTCAATGTTGGAAGGGGATTAGATGACTTGTGTACCTTTCCGGGATCGAAAATCTCGTTTTTCGAGTTTTTGGGTCAAAATGACCAAAATGCCCCTACAGTGTTTTACCCGTTTGCAAGTGCCGGATGAACCCAAAACTTCTCCAGATGGTTTTAAAAGGCATTTTTATGTAGACTGTGACTTTAGTTTTGGTCCCGGAGGTCCCGGGCGAAATTAGTGCAAAATTATGATTTTGCCCCTAGTTTCGTGTTTTTACGCTTAATCGCGTGATTAAGCAAACCTAAGCAATATTAGGCTCTAATCGAAGGTTAATTAATTTTCATAATTAATCTTGAGTCAAAATAATTTATTAAAGTTGATTAGAACTTAAGAATGCTTAATTACAACTTGAAATCTTATTTTAAATTCAAGATTTCTAGTCATGGAATCTTGAATAGTGTTTTCTCTCTCCAATTCCTTAAATCATGGAATTGTGTTTTCAATTGTTTATTCCTAAATGAGTTTTAAACTCTCTAATTATGTATGAGCACTCCTAATTTTGTCATAAAATCCCTAAACCTCATTCTTAGTTACCTAAACTTAAGCTTAATTATTTCTAACCTTATACCTAAGCTAACCTACACTTAAACCTATTATTAACACACAATTACATGAAGCAATTTTCCTCCCTCTCTGCTGTAGCTTTCTGGCTGAAGCTTCCTCCCCCTCCATATGCATCACATGCTCAAATATTTGACACTCCAAAGCCATACCTCAAGTCATACTCACCATACCTTGTCACATTTTCAATCAAGCTTGATTTTCCAAATGAATAACTAAATGAAATAACCCATTTTACTTATTTATTTGTGGCTGAAAAACAACCAGCCATGCATTGTTTCTAGAAGGATTATTTCATTCAAAATTGATAGGAAATTCACTCAAATCACCTTACTTGAAGCCATACCTTGTGCCATGTCTTCCATACCTCAAACCATGCTTTGTATGACAACATTAGAAGATATTTTCTCTTCCTCCCAAGACCAAGAAGGCTTCGGCTAGACCCCTCCTATTACAGCCCCTATATGTTGTTTTCTCTATAAATACCTTGCTTGGATGAACTTGCTCACACTTTAGATCATTTGCTAAGTTTTGGTTTCTAAGCATTCTTGCTAGTTCTCTCATTTTCTCTTAAGTTTCAAGATTATTCTTCTTCCTCATCTTCTTCTTTTTCCTTTTGAATCACCATCACACAACCTCGAAATACCACCCCGTCACCTTGGATCATCATACAAACACATAAACTTCCATTCTCAAACATAAGCTCACCAAGAACACATTTCTTTTCTTTTCCTCTCCACAAGACCGAATCATCATCAACATCCTAGGAGGTGTTGCTCATCTCATTTCCTTTCAAAAGTTCAAGTTTTCATCTTCACACTTGGTAGGGAGTTGCTTTCAAACTTTGTTTTTATTCAAAAATGTGTTTTCTCTAGTTTTCTCTTGGTTTCTCTTGAGCTTTCCTTTGCTTTCCTTTTTTTTTTTGGCCTCTTGGCCTTGTTTATGTGAACATGATAGCTTGATGATGAGAGCTCCTAGATGATGACCTTATGTTCATCTCAAAGGAACCTCTAAAGCTTGAGTTTTGTTCTTGATCTAGTAAAGTTTTGGTTTTTCTTTCCCTTTCTTGTTCTCTATGATTTCGGCCTCCATAGTTTTTCCTTCAAAGGTTTTGTTAAAATTTTTAAAGTATCTCTATTTCTATTTTATGTCATGAAAGAATGTTGTTTTGGTTCTTACTCTCTTAAAGTTTTACTTTCCTTTAAAAGCTTGTTTCTTTGAGCTTGATGATGATGTTCAAGAACCATATAGTTCCTTTGAGAACTTGGTTCAAGGACTCTAAAGCTCTCTTTGTGATGAGATAAGTGTTGGATTGTATCTCTAAAGTCTTGTAAGAGTTCTAGATGAGATTAAAATGAATATTGCATTCATATTTATGTTTATGCCTTGCACATCATATTTACTTTCCTTGCTACCACTAAGTACCAAGATAATGAATGAACTTGCATTATCATATTTATATTTCAAGTCCTCACTTAAATATCAAAGATAATAATAAGTTGCATCTTATGTTTATTTTATGCTCTCACTTTATTTTCTAAGGAAAGCTAAAACAAGTGCATAAGCATGTCTATTTTTATGTCATCACTTAAGAGAACCTAGAGCTCAAAGACTTACCCATTATTACCTCAACAAAGGCTTGAAAATATATGTTCTTTAGCTTCTTGATTTTGGCCCTGAGAGGTTTCATTTGTTACAAGTACTAAAATCTACGTTTTGAAATTTTTTCTAAGCTTATGAGTTCAAGAAATATCTAGAGCAAAGTTTTATGATTTTATAACCTCTTGAGAGTAATTTAAATTAGCTACTGCCCTTCCAAATATTTTGAGGATTTTAGATGATAAAAATGTTTATAAATGAGTTTTGAAAGCCTTGAAAAGGTTCCAAGAGAAACTATTATTTTATGTGCTTTAGAAATTGTGCTTGATGCCTTTGTATGGAGACTTGGTTTTTGTTCTGCCTTGCTATTTTATGGCCACTATATGTGCTGTTTGATGATGATAACATGATTAAGTTTGAGTATAATTAATGTTAAAACTCATATGTGAAAGATAAGAGAAGTTAGTAACTAGAAAAGAATTAATTTGAGAGTTTTAGATCCCTTAATGTTTGATTTTTCTGGATTCTGTCCAACAAGGTTAAGTAATGATAATTATGGTTTTAAATTAGTTTAAATGTGTAGGAATGACCCATAAATGGTTTAGAACTTGATCTTGATGCCTTAGGAGCAAACCGGACTTAGAAAAGGGTCATTGTTGTGACTCCTAGGTATCCATAAAGTTAGGATTTTAGATTCTGCATCCTTGAGGTTTAGATATGAGCCTATAGGTACCCAAGAGTTTAAGTTCTGGTGATCTATAACTTAGATTGTGAGTTAAGGACCTTAAGGGTCAAAGCATAAGACATTAAGAGATTTTTTTATTGCCTTGTGTTTGATAATGCAAGTATGATATGTTGATATGCATGATGTGATGATATATGAGTTATGATGACATGATCTTTTTATGTTGATGCTATGATGATGTGTGAATGCATGTGCTAGGGTGAAACCATTTATAAGACTTTAGAAATTAATTATGAAATGTGAAATTGAATGTGTAAGTACATGTTGATATGGCATACTATGATGAAGTGCATAAATTTATGAGCATGATATACGTATTGCATGAGGTTCCATGATGATAGTTGAGGGCATGTGTTTATGATGCATTCTTGCATAACACACCAAGATGCATTTCTCCTACCTCGGTAAGGAGATAACAAAACCGTGAGGGTATGGTAGATGCAGCCTGCCAGAGTGGACAAATTTACTGTGCACTAGATGCCGTAGATGCGTTTCGAAGAAGGAAATGACCCTAAAACGCACTCTGAGAGTCAGTGTATTAGGTGATCCTTAAGTCCCTAACCCGTACTCTGGGAGTCAGTGTATTAGGTGACCCTTAAGCCCCCAGCCCGTACTCTAGTAGTTGGGATATCATTTTTATGATCCGCTTATTTAGATAATAAGTTGGAAACTAGTGATGTGTTACCCCATCTATTTTTCCCCATGTTAAATCTAGTGACGACTAGTTAGGATTAAGCTCATTTCTAGGCGATTAGGTGAGACGGAGTTTGGAGACCATGATAAAAATCACCGGGGCGGTATGTCGGTTGGATTTAAGTGACCATGTTTAAGAGGGTGGTCTTTGAGGAAAAGAACTTAAGAGTTCAAACGTGAGAAAGAGATATGATGTTTTTAAAATCACACTGTTATGAGAAAAGAAAGAGTTTTATGTGCCACGTATATGTTAATATTTTTCCTTGATGCATGTTCTATTGACTGTTTGCATAATGTATTGTCATGCATGCATCCAATATCTGTTGCATTCATATCATTAAGACTCATACTAAAAGACATCCACTTCGAATAAATAGATTTGAGAAGATTAGAAGTTAAACCTTATGCATGACCACCTTTTTATAATTAAAACCGAAGTGGCTGGGGACGACGACGATGACACGTGTGTTAGAGTCGAAAATCCCTACTGAGAATCTTGAATGAGTTTCTCATTCCCTTCTATCTTTTTCTTTTGTGTTGTCTCCAGACGAAGATGCTGGTGTATCTCATGACGTAGTTTGTGATTTCTACTAAAGCATGGGCATGAGGCATGCACTATGAGCTGGACTGGTGGGACGTAACGAACGCGCGTAGATGCCGCTTTAGTTTTATAATTATAGAAGTGTATTTCTTTTGATGTAACAACAGGACTATGATAGTCATAAATTATGTACCTATGTTTATGATGTGATGTAATGAACAATGTTTGTGTTTTGTGACCATGAATGATATGATATCCCTTTTCTGTATGTTAGTCTCCGTTACGTCATACGCGGCTCTCACTTTGATTTTATGTTTCAAAAAAAGTTTACCCGTATTTCCGCTAAGTATTTTTATAAAAGAATGAGACTAAGAAGTAATAACCTAATGACTAACCTAATGTGTTCTAGAGTATTGGGTTAAAAATTAGGATGTTACACAGCCTCCCTCCATATTACCTCCCCATTGTTTTTGTTTTCTATAAATACATGAGCTTAAGAACTTTGTGTGAACCTTTGGATCATTTGCTAAGTTTAGTTTTCTAGCCTTTTCTTGAGTTATTTCTCTTTCTCTCAAGCATTCTAAGAGTTTTTCCTTTCCATCTTCATCTTCTTCATCCTCTCTTCACATCATCATCTCATAACCTCAATCCACCACCTCACAACCTTGCATCACCTCCTAAGCACCTAAACACTTAACCTCAAACACTAAACCACCAAGAACACATCTCCTTTCCTTCCTCTCCCTCAAGGCCGAAGCCATCTTACCATCCTAGGAGGAGTTGCTCTTCTCATTTTCCTTTCAAAGTTCAAGCTTTTCATCTTCACTCTTTCTAGGAGTTGCTTTCAAAATTTTGTTTTGCTCAAAAATGTGTTTTCTCTAGTTTTCTCTTGGTCTCTTTTTGAGCTTTCCTTTGTTTTCCTTTTCTTTTTTTTCATTTCAGCCTCTTGGCCTTGTTTATGTGAACATGATAGCTTGATGATGAGAGCTCCTAGATGATGACCTTGTGTTCATCTCAAAGGAATCTCTAAAGCTTGAGTTTGGTTCTTAACCCAGTAAAGTTTTGGTTTTTCTTTCCTTTTCTTCTCCTTCATAGTTTCGGCCTCCATAGTCTTCACCTCAAAGATTTTCTTGAAAATTTTAAGGTATCTCTATAATCATATATATCAAGAAAGAATGTTGTTTTGGTTCTCACTTCCTTGAGGTTTTGTTTTCTTTTAAAGCTTACTTCTTTTTGAGCTTGATGATGATGTTCAAGAACTAAGTAGTTCCTTTGAGAACTTGGTCCAAGGACTCTAAAGCTCACTTTGTTGATGAGATAGATGTTGGGTTGAGATTTTTAGTTCTCTTTAAAAGTCTCATATGAGCTCTAAAGTTAAGATAAAAGGCTTGCATCCATATTTACTTTTATGTTATCACTAAATGCTCAAGATTAAAGAATGAACTTGCATCTTCATATTTATGTTGATGCTCTCACTAAATCTCTAAGATAATAATGAGTTTGCATAGCATATTTATTTTATGTCCTCACCTCTAAATAAAGACTAAAACAAAGTGCATTGCATATTTATTTTTATGTCATTACTTAAGAGATTTAGAGCTCATAGACTTTGTAACGCCCCGATTTTCTATCAGAGTGAAAATGACCAAAATGCCCCTAAGGTCATTTTCGGCCCGGAATTTGAGGAAAGCCGGTCTGGCAGTACTCGAAGGGCAAACTCAATGTTGGAAGGGGATTGGATGACTTGTGTACCTTCCCGGGATCGAAAATCTCGTTTTTCGAGTTTTCGAGTCAAAATGACCAAAACACCCCAACTGTATTTAACCCATTTTCAAGTGCCGGATGAACCCGAAACTTCTCTAGATGGTTTTAAAAGGCGTTTTTATGTAGACTATGACTTTAGTTTTGGTCCCGGAGGTCCCGGGCGAAATTAGTGCAAAATTACGGTTTTGCCCCTAGTTTCGTGTTTTTACGCTTAATCGCGTGATTAAGCAAACCTAAGCAATATTAGGCTCTAATCAAAGGTTAATTAATTTCCTTAATTAACCTTGAGTCAAAATAATTTATTAAATTTGATTAGAACCTTAAAGTGCTTAATTACAACTTAAAATCATATTTTAATTTCAAGACTCCTAGTCATGGAATCTTGAATATTATTTTCTCTTTCCAATTCCTTAAATCATGGAATTGTGTTACACATTGTTTATTCATAAATGAGTTTTTAATTCTCTAATGATGTATGAGCACTCCTAATCTTGTCATAAATCTTTAAAACACATTCTTAGTTACCTAAACTTAAGCTTAATTATTCCTAACCTTGTACCTAAGCTAAAACACATTTAAACCTACCATTAACACCCAATTAGATGATCAAACCTCACCTCCCCCTTGCTGTACCAGACCTGGCCGTGCACTCCCTCCTCCCATATGCATCACATGTTCAATTTTTCAACACTCCAAGGCCATACCTCAAGTCACATATACCATACCTTGTCATAACTTTTAATCAAGCTTGAATTTCCACATGAATAAATAATTAAAACAATCCATTTTTCCCATTTATTTGTGGCTGGAAAAGTTCCAGCCATGTTAAGTTTCTAGAAGCCTAATTTCATCAAAAATTGATAGGAAATTCACTCACATCAAGCCATACTTTGCATCATAGCTTCCATACTTCAAACCATGCTTGAATGACCTTGTGTAAGAGATATTTTCTCTTCCTTTTCCCTCCAATAACTATGGCCAGCACCTCCCCTTTTTGAGCCTTCATTTGCTTTCATTCTTTATAAATACCTTGCCTAGAAACACATGCAAACACTTTAGTTCATTTGGTAAGTTTCAAGTTTTCCTAAGCTTTCTTGAGTTCTTTCTTTTTCTCTCAAGTTTTAAGAGAGTTCTTCCTTTCTTTTCATCTTCATCTTCTTCATCTCTTCATCTCATCATCATCTCTTAACCATCAAACACCACCCCAAGGCCTTGAATCATCTCCTAACCTCTCAAACACCTCACCTTAAACACATTTTCCTCTCCATTGTTCCTCACAAGGCTGAAGCCATATCCACCTCAAGGAGGAGCTCATCATCTTGTTTTCCTTTTTAAAGTTCAAGCTTTGTGTCTTCACTCTAGGTAGGAGTGTTTTCTAAACTTTGTTTTCTTGAAAATGAGTTCTTTCTAGCTTTCTCTTGGATTATCTTTTTGGAACTTCTTTATTTTTTTTCTTGAGATTTCGGCCATGAGGCCTTGGTGAGCACATGATAACTCAATGATGAGGACTCCTAGATGATGACTATGTGTTCATCTCAAAGGAACCTCTAGAGCTTGAGGTTTTACTTTGCTTGAGTTTCAACTTCATTTTCTAACTCAAACATGATTTTTACTCAAGAATACCTTTTCTTTCTTGCTATTTTGGAGTTTGGTTTCTTTGTTTCCTTTTCTTTAACATTTCGGTTTTCCATTTCCTCTTTGATCTTTGAGGTTTTGTTTATTTAAAAAGTTTACTTTCTTGAGCTTGATGATGATGTTCAAGAACCTCATAGTTCCTTTGAGAACTTGGTTCAAGAACTCTAGAGCTCTCTTTGTAATGAGATATATGTTGGGTTGTTATGTTGTTAAAGTCTTGGATGAGCTCTAGCTAACCATAAAATGAACCTTGCATCATGTTTATTTTATGCTTTGCACTTCATCTTTACTTTCCTTGCTATCACTAAATATTCAAGATAATAAGTGAAACTTGCATTATCATATTTATATTTCAAGCTATGCATTATCATGTTCATATTTCAAGTTCTCACTAAATATTAAAGATAATAATAAAAGGTTGCATCTCATGTTTATTTTATGCTATCACTTTACTTTCTAATAAAAGCTAAAACAAGTGCATAAGCATGTTTATCTTTATGCCATCACTTTAATGAACCTAGAGCTCAAGGACTTGCCCATTGTTGTCTCAAACAAAGGTCTAAAATAATTATTTTCCATAGTTGGGATTTCGGCCCTTAGAGGTTTTAAGTTTTCCAAGTGTTAAAAATGTGTTTCATAAATTTTCTAAGCTTATATGAGTATAAGGAATATGTAGAACTAAATTTTATGAATTTAGAACCTCTTGAGATGAAAATGATTTAGCTACTGCCCTCTCAAGTATTTTTATGATTTTAAAGGATAAAAGTGTTCATAAATGAGTTTTGAAAGTTCTAAAAAGGTTCCAAGAGAAACTAGTATTCTATGTGCTTAAAAAATTGTGTTCTATGCCTTTTATGGACATGCACATTTCGGTTATGTCTTGCCATTTATTGCCACTGTATGCGCTGTTTTATTGATGATAATATGCTTATGTTTGAGTAAAAAATAATGCTAAGACTCATATGTGAAAGATAACAGAAGTTAGAAACTAGAAAAGAATTAATTTGAGAGTTCTAGATCCTTTAATGTTTGAATTTTCTGGATTCTGTCCAGCAAGGTTTAGTAATGCTAATCATGGATTTAAATTAGTTTAAATGTGTAGGAATGACTCATAAATGGTTTAGGACTTAATCTTGATGCCTTAGGAGCAAACCGGACTTAGAAAGGGTCATTGTTGTGACCGTAGGTACCCGTAAAGTTAGGATTATGAATTCTGCATCCTTGAGGTTTATAGATATTCTTGACCATAGTTTGAGGTGAGAAAGACTTAGTTATAACCTTATAAGTTCCCGAGAGATTAGGCTTGATGATTTATAACTTAGAATGTGAGTTGAGGACCGTAAGGGTCAATGCATAAGATACTAAATAGTTGTTAATGCTATGATATGTTGTATGATGCAGTGATATGATAAGATGTGCTTGATGCATGAGAAAATGATTGATGAAAAATTTTAAAGTTTATCATAGCATGAGTTTCATAAGAACATGTTGTGTGAATTAGCTTGTGGCAGTTTGAAGGAAATTCGGTTTAACAGCTGTTATCTTTGCCAATTTCCGTCAAACCTTAAAGGGTTGAAAGAAATGTTTATGAGTACCATATGAGTTGAAAACCCTGGGTGACACCGGTTCGGCCGAGCACCCCCAAGAGATTTTTATGTGACAAAGCACTGAGACGCGCTCGCCTAGGTGACACCAGTTTGGCCAAGCACCCCCAGGGGAGACAAATCCGTGAGGGTATGAGTAGATGCAGCCTACCAAAGCGGACAAATTGCTGTGGCGAAATGCCCGCAAAGCATTTCAAAGAGGGTAATCCCCAAGAGAGATGATCCCTGCCCCCTACCCGTACTTGCGAGTCGGGATTATTATTTATGTTTCGCTTATTCAAGATAATAAGCAAGAGCTAGTGACGACTAGCTGAGGTATGAGCTCATAACCTAGTTATTTTTAGGGTGGCTTATATGCTAAAGTACCATGATTGATGTCACGAAGTTGAGGAATGATTCACTTGAAAGTTATATGCCCTCATGCCACATGATTTATGTTTATGAGCTTTGATGTGTTGCCTTATATGCTCAAGTATTGACATGCATCCATGATATAACCTGTTGTATTTATAACACCAAGACGCATGCTAAAAGGAATGGACCTTGGATAATTAGTTTGAGAAACCCTCAATTGAACCTTATATGCATGTTCACTATTTTATAATTAAACCCAAGGTTCCTGAGGATGTGTGCAATGTAACCCTAGGATAGGAGACTCCTACTGAGATTCTTTAGCAAGAATTCTCACTCCTCTCTCTTCTCTCTTCCGTCACATCTTCAGAGACTAATGGCGACGTTCGTGCTTTTCATTGACACGCCTCTTTGGGAGGTGCACTACTACCCCGACCACTGTTCGTATCATTTTGAGGGTCGTTGTGCCGTCTGCGTTTTTGTGTACATGGGACGACCTTTCGCTTACCCAGTTTTGAGCTACCAGTTCACTCCTACTGCACCTTTTGGTGGTGATGACATCATCTTCGAGCGTACTCGCCCGCGAGACGAGCAGCTACGCCGTGGCCGTACCTCTACCTCAACTCTCCGTGACTACCCGGAGTACGTGCCTCGCTCGAGGATGTCTGAGACTGATCCATCTGAGGATTCGCTGACGCATATCCCTTCGGAGGGTTCCACTCCCTTTCCCCAGTTCCGGCGAGAGGGGAGTGAGGAGACCGTTAAGTAGCCACGTTTGGCGAGGAGAGCCGAGATGCGCCCGCATCAAGGAGCTCATGTTCTGCCGCCGCGAGTTCCCCTGACACTCCACTGGCCCACGCAGGAGGAGATAGTGTAACATCCCCTGCTGCTTTATGGATTGACAACTGTCCCCACAAACCAACACGGGTCTTTTCAGCATGCTTTGTCCTCACTCACACGCTTCCTAGGAAAACTTCCCAGGAGGTCACCTATCCCAAAATTACCCCAAGTCAAGCACGCTTAACTATGGAGTTCTTTCAGTTTGGGCTACCGAAAAGAAGACGCACCTTGTTGGTATAGGTAGTGCAAATCAATTCATATAAGCCCTCTTTAACTGTATAGTCCCATACCTATACAATCTTAGGATCCCTCTCATTCGGGTGTGCAATCGGTTCATTCATGTACCCCTCCACTTAGAGGACCTTGCGAGGAGCCGCTCCTTGTCCGTGCCCTCTTTGCACCGGTGATCACTCCTCGTCCTCGTCCCCGGGCGTTACATGCCCACCAACTTCGGCCTGGTTCGTCGCCGAACCACACCGTACTGGGAGAGGTGCAGGCTCTGATACCATTTGTAACATCCCCTGCTGTTTTATGGATTGACAACTGTCCCCACAAACCAACACGGGTCTTTTCAACATGCTTTGTCGTCACTCACACGCTTCCTAGGAAAACTTCCCAGGAGGTCACCCATCCCAAAATTACCCCAAGTCAAGCACGCTTAACTACGGAGTTCTTTCAGTTTGGGCTACCGAAAAGAAGATGCATCTTGTTGGTATAGGTAGTGCAAATCAATTCATATAAGCCCTCCTTAACTGTATAGTCCCATACCTATACAATCTTAGGATCCCTCTCATTCGGGTGTGCAATCGGTTCATTCATGTACCCCTCCACTTAGAGGACCTTGCGAGGAGCCGCTCCTTGTCCGTGCCCTTTTTGCACCGGCGATCACTCCTCGTCCTCGTCCCCGGGCGTTACATTATTTTGGGATGGGTGACCTCCTAGGAAGTTTTCCTAGGAAGCATGTGAGTGAGGACAAAGCATGCTGAAAAGACCCGTGTTGGTTTGTGGGGACAGTTGTCAATCCATAAAGCTGCAGGGGATGTTACAAATGGTATCAGAGGCTGCACCTCTCCCAGTACGGTGTGGTTCGGGGACGAACCGGGCGGAAGCTGGTGGGCATGTAACGCCCGGGGACGAGGATGAGGAGTGATCGCCAATGCAAAAGAGGGCACGGATAAGGAGCGGCTCCTCGCAAGGTCCTCTAAGCGGAGGGGTACATGAATGAATCGATTACACACCCGAATGAGAGGGATCCTGAGACTGTATAGGTATGGGACTATACAGTTGAGGAGGGCTTATATGAATTGATTTGTACTACCTATACCAACAAGATGCATCTTCTTTTCGGTAACCCAAACTGAAAGAACTCCATAGTTAAGCGTGCTTGACTTGGGGTAATTTTGGGATGGGTGACCTCCTGGGAAGTTTTCCTAGGAAGCGTGTGAATGAGGACAAAGCATGCTGAAAAGACCTGTGTTGGTTTGTGGGGACAGTTGTCAATCCATAAAGCAGCAGGGGATGTTACAAATGGTATCAGAGACTGCACCTCTCCCAGTACGGTGTGGTTCAGGGACGAACCAGACGGAAGTTGGTAGGCATGTAACGCCCGGGGACGAGGACGAGGAGTGATCGCCGGTACAAAGAGGGCACGGACAAGGAGCGGCTCCTCGCAAGGTCCTCTAAGCGGAGGGGTACATGAATGAACCGATTACACACCCGAATGAGAGGGATCCTAAGATTGTGTAGGTATGGGACTATACAGTTGAGGAGGGCTTGTATGAATTGATTTGCACTACCTATACCAACAAGATGCATCTTCTTTTCGGTAGCCCAAACTGAAAGAACTCCATAGTTAAGCGTGCTTGACTTGGGGTAATTTTGGGATGGGTGACCTCCTGGGAAGTTTTCCTAGGAAGCGTGTGAGTGACGACAAAACATGCTGAAAAGACCCGTGTTGGTTTGTGGGGACAGTTGTCAATCCATAAAGCAGCAGGGGATGTTACAAATGGTATCAGAGCCTGCACCTCTCCCAGTACGGTGTGGTTCGGGGACGAACCAGGCGGAAGTTGGTGGGCATGTAATGCCCGGGGACGAGGACGAGGAGTGATCGCCGGTGCAAAGAGGGCACGGACAAGGAGCGGCTCCTCGCAAGGTCCTCTAAGTGGAGGGGTACATGAATGAACCGATTGCACACCCGAATGAGAGGGATCCTAAGATTGTATAGGTATGGGACTATACAGTTAAAGAGGGCTTATATGAATTGATTTGCACTTCCTATACCAACAATATGCATCTTCTTTTCGGTAGCCTAAACTGAAAGAACTCCACAGTTAAGCGTGCTTGACCTGGGGTAATTTTGGGATGGGTGACCTCCTGGGAAGTTTTCCCAGGAAGCGTGTGAGTGAGGACAAAGCATGCTGAAAGGACCGGTGTTGGTTTGTGGGGACAGTTGTCAATCCATAAAGCAGCAAGGGATGTTACAGATAGAGCGTTTCCCCGGTTACCTGCCTCCATCACCAGAGGATCCCCGTCGTCACTAGTTTCCGATAGAGAGCTTTGCGAGTACTCGAGCTCTTATGAGGATCTTCCCCTCGGTAGTACGTTTTGGTAGGGGTTTGTAGTTTGTACTCGTAGTCTAGTAGGAGGGTAGCGTTTTGGGTTTTTCTATCTTCATGCTGAACCATGTACTTTACATTTCCTTGTATTTTATTTCCGCTGTATTACAAGTTTTGCCCGTCCCTATGAGGGGATGACTACTTATGTACCTTAATTATGTTATTAATGGAATGTTTCTTTTATTATCATGATTGTTCTTTGGTTATATGCTCTACTTTATGACTTCTGATAATTGTTATGCGTGCTTTATGTTTCTGTCGTTCGACTAGTTAAGTTTGTGGCTCTCACTTTGCTTTAAGTTTTCAAAAAGAAAAATTTACCTGTAATTCCTGCTAAGTATTTTAATAAAATAATGAGACTAAGAAGTAATAACCTAATGATTAGGCTAATATGTTCTAGAATATTGGGTTAAAAATTATGGTGTTACAGACTTACCCATTATTATCTCAAACAAAGACTTGGAATTACATGTCTCTTAATTCCTTTAAGTTCGGCTTATGAGGTTTATGTAGTTTCAATACTAAAACTTATGTTCCATAATTTTTTCTAAGTTTATATGATTTTGAGAGATGTTTTGAACAAGTGTTATGATTTTAAATCCTTTATGACTTATTCAAAAATAGCTATTACCTTAGGAAGCATTTTGATGATTTTAATGAGATAAAAATGTTTCCTAATGAGTTTTGAAAGTTTTAGAAAGGTTCCAAGAGAAACTAGCAATTTATGTGTTTTAGAAATCAAGTTTTTATGCTTTGAATGATGGAGTTAATTTCGGTTCTGCCTTGCTTGCTATGCTCACTATTTTATGCTGTTTTAGTGATGATAATATGAGTATGTTCATGTATAGTAGATGCTAAAATTCATATGTGAAAGTTAAGAGAAGCTGGTAACTAGAAAAGAATTGATTTGAGACTTTTAGATCCCTTAGTAATGGATTTTTCTGGATTCTGTCCAGCAGGGTTAATAATTAGAAATCATGGTTTATAATTAGTCTAAATGTGTAGGAATTACTCATAATTGGTTTAGGACTTGATCTTGATGCCTTAGGAGAGCAAACCGAACTTAGAAAGGGTCAATGTTGTGACTCTTAGGTACCCGCAAAGGAAGAATTTTAGATTCTGCACTCTTGAGGTTTAGAAATGTTTATGATCATAGAATTGAGTGAGGAATACTTAGATATGAGTCTATAGGTACCCAAGGGTTTAAGTCATAATGATATACAACTTAGATTCCAAGTTAAAGGACCTTAAGGGTCAAAGCATAAGACATTAAAAGATCTTTAATGCTATGAGTTTATTTTATATGAGTATGATGTTGTGATGTATATGTTTGATGACGCATGAGCTATGATGAAATGAATTATTGAGATGTTAAGTTTATTATGAGCATGAGAATTGAATAAGAAATATGAATGTGTTATAAGCTTGTGGCATAAAGATGGTTTGAAGGAAATTCAGTTTAACAGCCGTGATGCTGCCAAATTTCCATCAAACCTAAGGGATTTGAGAAATATTTTGAAGTGCCATATGAGATTGAAAACCCTGGTGACACCGGTTTGGCCGAGCACCCCCAGGAGATTATTTTTATGTGACAAGCATTGAGACGTACTTCTCCTGCTACGGTGAGATGGAGACAAATCCGTGAGGGTATGTGTAGATGCAGCTTTACCAAAGTGGACAACTCGCTGTGCACTAGATGCTAGTAGAGCGTTTCAAAGAGGGTATATCCTAAGAGAGATGATCCCTAGCTCCCTAGCCCGTACTCTTAAGTAGTCGGGTTTATATTATTTTTATGATTTGTTTATTCAAATAATAAGCAAGAGCTAGTGACGACTAGCTGAGGTATGAGAGCCTAGATGTTTTTAGGGTGGCCTTATTATGCTAAAGTACCATGATTGATGTCACAAAGTTGAGAAAGTTCCACTTGAAAGTTTTATGCCCTTTATGCCACTTGTATGCTTCTTGATGTTGTGATTTGTTGAGTTATTTGCTTGAAGCATTGCCATGCATTCATGTTCTGATATGTTGCATTCATGACATTAAGATGCATACTAAAAGGAATGAACCTTGGATAATTAGTTTTGTAAACCCCAATAATGAACTTTATATGCATGCTCACCTTTTAAATAATAAAACCAAGGTTCCTGAGGATGTGAACGATGTAACCCTAGATAAGAGGTCCCTACTGAGACTCTTTAGTAAGATTCTCACTCCTTTCTCTTTTTTCCCTTTCTTCCATCACATCTTTAGAGCTCGATGGCAACGTTCATAGTCTTTATTGACATGCCTGTCTGGGAGGTGCACTACGACCCGGATCACCGCTCCTATCACTTTGAGGGTCGATGTGCCGTTTATATTTTTGTGTACATGGGACAACCTTTTGCTTACCCGGTGTCCAGTTACCAGTTCACTCTTACTGCTCCTTATGGTGGTGATGACCTGATCTTCAAGTGTACTCGCCCCACGATGAGCAGATCCATCGTGCCCGTTTATCTGCCTTAGCTGTCTGTGATTACCTAGAGTACGTCCCTCGTTCGAGGAGGTCGGAGATGGATCCATCCAAGGACTCACCGATGCACGTTTATTTGGAGAGCTCTGCTCCCTTTCCCCCGTTCAGACGGGAAGGGAGTACGGATACCGTGATGCAGCCGCTTCTGGTGAGGAGAGCCGAGATGTTCCCTCGCCGAGGAGCTCATATTCAACCGACTCACGCTCGTGTTCCCCTCCACTGGCCCACTCAGGAGGAGATCGAACAGTTTTCCGATTATATACCTCCATCACCCGAGGGTCCCCGTCGTCACTAGACTTCTTTGGAGAGCTATCCGAGTGCTCAAGCCGTCACGAGGTTTTCCCCTTTGGCAGTATCTTTTGGGAAGGGGTTTGAGTTTAGCACTCATAGTTCTGGTAGGAGGGTAGTTTAGTTGGTTTTTGTTTTCTGTTGTACCATGTACTTTACTACTTTCTTGTTATCTTTCATGTATTGTAAGCTCAGCCCGATTCTATAAGGGCGTGACTATATATGTATCCTAAATATGATATTAATGAAGTGTACCCTTTATTGTGTTAATCATTGTTCCATTGTTACATGCTTTATTTACTGTGCTCTTTATGCTTTGTTATTTGTGCTTTATATTCCTGCCTTTCGATTAACGCGACTCTCACTTTGGTTTTATGTTTTAAAAAAAAAAAAATTTACAGTAATTTTCGCTAAGTATTTTATTAAAAGGATGAGACTAAGATGTAATAACCTAATGATTAACCTAACGTGTTCTAGAGTATTGGGTTAAAAATTAGGGTGTTACAATGATGAGAGATCTTGATGGTGGGCTTGATACCATTATGTGTTTGACCTCTAAGGCCTAAGGTTTAGTTCCTTTTTCAGTTTTAAAGAATGAGAAAAATAAAATACTTGTTGGTTCCTTTGGATATCTTTCTTTGTTGTTCAAGACCAAAGCTTGACGATGATGGTTCTTTGTGATGGTTGTGAAACCACCATGTATTAGACCTCTAGAGCTCAAGGTTCAAGTTTTGGGTCCAAGAGAGTATGAGAAATAAAATGCTTGTTGTGTTTCTTTGATTTCTTTCTTTTGAGCTTGATGATTAGTCTAAGAAATGAGATTCTTGGAACCATGGTGATTAGGGACTCTAAAGCTCACTTTGTTTAAGATTGATTGGGGTTAAGAGTTTCATCTTGTAAAGTCTTGAGCTTTGAGTTTAATAAGATGTAAAATTGGACTTGCATTCGTGTTAATTTTCAAGTCATCACCTTAAATCATGAAGATAAAAATGGACTTGCATTCATGTTTATTTTCAAGTCATCACCTCAAATCTTGAAGACAAAAAATGAACTTGCATTCATGCTTACTTTCAAGTCACCTTAAATCTTGAAGATAAAAATGGACTTGCATAACATGTTTATAATTCAAGTCATCACCTAAATCTCTAAAGCTCAAGTCTTGCCCTTGTATCTTAAATGAAAATTTTGATTATGGCTATATTTGTGTATGTATATTTCGGCCGCGATATGATGTTGGGTTTGGGATGGATTTTATTTTGTTTTTAATGTTCAAACATTGTGCCTTGATTATATAAAGAAATTTTTGAAATGATTGGAAACTCAAAAGATAGTAAAGATATGATTTTCATGAACCAAAGTCTTATTAATGAAATTTTAATTTTTGGTTTCTGTCTTAGAGGTTATTATTTGAGTTTTCAAAGAGATAAAATAGTTTCAAATGCTCCTAATGTCTTAAAATAAGTTTTGAGAAAAACTATCAACTAGAAAGGATTAAAAATATGATTTCTAGAACTCTTAGAAATTAAAACTATGGCTACTGTTTTGACAATAAGAACTCTGTTAGGTGCTATTTGGAATTATTTAAATTTTTGAAAATTACCATTGATTGATGTAAAAATTATTTTTAGCATCTTAGGAAAAACTAGTGACTAGAAATGATAAAAAAATGTGATTTCTAATGCTCCTAGAAATTAAAATTGTGGCTACTGTTTTGACATTATAATTCTGTTAGGTGCTGTTTGGAATTATTTAAATGTGTAAAAATTTCCATTAATTGATGTAAAAATTATTTCTAGCATTTTAGGAAAGACTAGAAACTAGAAAGGATTGAAAGTGTGGTTTTCAAGGCTTCTAGAAATTAAAATTTTGGCTACTGTTTTAACATTATTATTTTTGTAAAAATTCTGTTTGGTATTGCTTATAAGTGTAAAAATCACTATTAGTTGTGGTAAAAATTATTTTTAGCTTAGGAAAAATCGGTAATTAGAAAGGGTCAAAGACATAACTTTTAGAACTCCGAAACTAAATTTTTTTAATGCTGCCCAAAGTGTACAGCACTTTTGGTACTGTTCATCTGCTTAAAAATTAGTGAAAATTATTGTAAAACTTATTGTTAGTCCTTTAGATGCCCAAAAGAATAGTTACGAGTATTAGGTTAAACCGATTTGCAAGCTTTAACCCATTTGAGGCTAAATGTGTAATTACTAGTGAATTGAGGATAATAATGTGAATGGTAGTTGTGATGATCTTTAGTATAGTGTATATATATTCTGTTGAGCATAGCATATGCATTAGCTGAGTCCAGTCCATGATTTTGGCATACTGGGTAAGAGCATGTTTACTTTTTGTAACGCCCCGATTTTTTGTTAGAGTGAAAATGACCAAAATGCCCCTGAGGTCATTTTCGGCCTAGAATTCGAGGAAAGCCGGTCTGGCAGTACTCGAAGGGCAAACTCAATGTTGGAAGGGGATTGGATGACTTGTGTACCTTCCCGGGATCGAAAATCTCGTTTTTTGAGTTTTCGGGTCAAAATGACCAAAATGCCCCTGCGGTGTTTTACCCGTTTGCAAGTGCCGGATGAACCCGAAACTTCTCCATATGGTTTTAAAAGGCGTTTTTATGTAGACTATGACTTTAGTTTTGGTCTCGGAGGTCCCGGGCGAAATTAGTATAAAATTACGGTTTTGCCCCTAGTTTTGTGTTTTTACGCTTAATCGCGTGATTAAGCAAACCTAAGCAATATTAGGCTCCAATCGAAGGTTAATTAATTTCCTTAATTAATCTTGAGTCAAAATAATTTATTAAAGTTGATTAGAACCTAAAAGTGCTTAATTACAACTTAAAATCATATTTTAATTTGAAGACCCATAGTCATGGAATCTTGAATAGTATTTTCTCATTCCAATTCCTTAAATCATGGAATTGTGTTATACATTGTTTATTCACAAATGAGTTTTTAATTCTCTAATGATGTATGAGCACTTCTAATCTTGTCATAAAATTCCTAATACTCATACTTAGCTACCTAAACTTATGCTTAATTATTCCTAACCTTGTACCTAAGCTAATACACATTTAAACCTACCATTAACACCCAATTAGATGATCAAACCTCACCCCCTCTCTGCTGCCCCTGTTCTGGCCGAACACTCCATGCCCCCATTTGCATCACATGTTCAATTTTTCAACACTCCAAGGCCATACCTCAAGTCACATACACCATACATTGTCATAACTTTCAATCAAGCTTGATTTTCCAAATGAATAACTAATTAAAATAGCCTATTTTCTCCATTTATTTGTGGCTGGAACTTAAGTTCCAGCCATGCATTATTTCTAGAAGCCTAATTTCATTCAAAATTGATAGGAAATTCACTCACATCAAGCCATACTTTGCATCCTACACTCCATACATCAAAGCATGCTTGTATGACACAATGTAAAGAGATATTTTCTCTTCCTTCCTCCTTCTCATTGCTACGGCCAAGGCCTCCTTTTGGTGAGCCTTAATGTTTTGTTTTTCTATAAATAGGTGCCTTAGATGAACTTGTGTCACTTTTAGTCTTTTGGTAAGTTTCAAGTCTCTAAGCTTTCTTAAGTTTCCTTTCTTTTCTCTCTAAGTTCCAAGAGAGTTCTTTCTTGTTCTTCATCTCCATCTTCATCTTCTCTTCATCTCATAATCATCTCTCAACCTTGAAACACCACCCCACCACCTTAGGTCATCATACAAACACCTAAACTTCCATTCTCAAACACAAGCCCACCAAGAACACATTTCCTTTCTTTTGCTCCCCACAAGGCTGAAGCTATCTTGCCTCTTGGAGGAGCTTATCATCTTGTTTTCCTTTTTAAAGTTCAAGATTTGTGTCTTCACTCTAGGTAGGAGTGTTTTCTAAACTTTGTTTTCTTAAAAATGAGTTTTTTCTAGCTTTCTCTTGGATTTTCTTTTTGAAACTTTCTTTGTTCTTATTCTTGTATTTTCGGCCTCTTGGTCCTCTTGGCCACATGATAGCTCAATGATGAGGACTCCTAGATGATGACTTTGTGTTCATCTCAAAGGAACCTCTAGAGCTTGAGTTTTTTTTGTTTTCTCTAAGTTTCATCTTTATTATCTAGCTTAAAGGATTTTTGTTCAAGGACACCTTTACTTTCCTTGCTATTTTGGTTTTGGTTTTCTTGTTTCCTTTTTACAATATTTCGGTTTTGATCCTTGATCTTTGAGGTTTTATTTTGATTAGAAAGTTTGTTTTCTTTGAGCTTGATGATAATGTTCAAGAACCTCATAGTTCCTTTGAGAACTTGGTTCAAGAACTCTAGAGCTCTCTTTGTAATGAGATATATGTTGGTTGCTATTTTGTTAAAGTCTTGGATGAGCTCTACCTAATCATAAAATGAACCTTGCATCATGTTTATTTTATGCTTTGCATATTATGTTTACTTCCTTGCTATCACTAAGTACCAAGATAACGAATGAACTTGCATTATCATATTTATATTTCAAGCTATGCATTATCATGTTTATATTTCAAGTTCTCACTAAATATCAAAGATGATAATAGGTTGCACCTCATATTTATTTTATGCTATCACTTTACTTTCTAATGGAACCTAAAATGAGTGTCTGAGCATGTTTATTTTTATATCATCACTTAAATGAGCCTAGAGCTCAAAAACTTGCCCATTGTTGTCTCAAACAAAGGTCTAAAATTATTTATTTCCTTTGGTTCATATTTCAGCCCTAAGAGGTTTTGATGTCTCTAAGTATTGAAAACTATGTTTCATACTTTTTCTAATCTTTTATGAGTACAAGGAATATGTAGAACTAAGTTTTATGAATTTAGGACCTCTTGAGACAAAGTTTTATTTAGTCACTGCCCTCTTAAATATTCTTATGACTTTAGATGTGAAAAATGTTTATAAATGAATTTTGAAAGTTTTAAAAAGGTTCCAAGAGAAACTAGTATTTTATGTGCTTTAGAAATTGGGTTTTATGCCTTTATGGAAAATGGTTGTTTTGGTTCTGCCTTGCTATTATTTGCCACTGTATGAGCTGTTTCAATGGTGATAATATGCTTATGTTTAAGTATAATTAATGGTAAAGCTCATATGTGAAAGATAAGAGAAGTTAGAAACAAGAAAAGAATTAATTTGAGAGTTCTAGATCCTTTGATGTTTGAATTTTCTGAATTTTGTCCAGCAAGGTTTAGTAATGCTAATCATGGATTTAAATTAGTTTAAATGTGTAGGAATGACTCATAAATGGTTTAGGACTTGATCTTGATGCCTTAGGAGCAAACCGGACTTAGAAAGGGTCATTGTTGTAACTCCTAGGTACCCGTAAAGTTAGGATTATGAATTCTGCATCCTTGAGGTTTAGAGATGTTCTTGACCATAGTGTGAGGTGAGAAAGACTTAGTTATAAACTTATAAGTTCCTGAGAGATTAGGTTTGATGATTTATAACTTAGAATGTGAGTTAAGGACATTAAGGGTCAATGCATAAGACACTAAGAAGTTGTTAATGCTATGATATGTTGTATGATGCAAAGATATGATGAGATGTGCTTGATGCATGAGAAAATGATTTATGAAAGTTTATCATAGCATGAGATTTCATGAGAACTTGTTATGTGAATTACCTTGTGGCAGTTTGAAGGAAATTCGGTTTAATAGCTATTATGCTACCAAATTTCCATCAAACCTTAAAGGGTTAAAGAAATGTTTATGAGTACCATATGAATTGAAAACCCTGGGTGACACCAGTTCGGAGCACCCCCAGGAGATTTTTTTTATGTGACAAAGCATTCAGACGCGCTTGCCTAGGTGACACCGGTTTGGCCGAGCACCCCTAGGGGAGACAAATCCGTGAGGGTATGAGTAGATGCAGCCTACCAAAGCAGAAAAATTACTGTGGCTTAATGCCCGCAAAGCATTTCAAAGAGGGTAATCCCAGAGAGAGATGATCCCTGCCCCCTACCCATACTTGCGAGTCAGGATTATTATTTATGTTTCGCTTATTCAGATAATAAGCAAGAGCTAGTGACGACTAACTGAGGTATGAGCTCATAACCTAGTTATTTTTAGGGTGGCTTATATGCTAAAGTACCATGATTGATGTCACGAAGTTGAGGAATGATTCACTTGAAAGTTATATGCCCTTATGCCATATGGTTTATGTTTATATGCTTTGATGTGTTGTCTTATATGCTCAAGTATTGACATGCATCCATGATATAACATGTTGCATTCATAACATCAAGACGCATGCTAAAAGGAATGGACCTTGGATAATTAGTTTGAGAAACCCTCAATTGAACCATATATGCATGATCACTATTTTATAATTAAACCCAAGGTTCCTGAGGATGTGTACGATGTAACCCTAGGATAGGAGACTCCTATTGAGATTCTTTAGCAAGAATTCTCACTTCTCTCTCTTCTTTCTTCCGTCACATCTTCAGAGACCGATGGTGACGTTCGTGCTTTTCATTGACACGCCTGTTTGGGAGGTGCACTACGACTCGGACCACTGTTCGTATCATTTTGAGGGTCGTTGTGCCGTCCGCATTTTTGTGTACATGGGACGACCTTTCGCTTACCCGATTTCGAGCTACCAGTTCACTCCTACTGCACCTTTTGGTAGTGATGACATGATCTTCGAGCGTACTCGCCCGCGTGACGAGCAGCTACATCATGCTCGTACATCTACCTCGGCTGTCCGTGACTACCCGGTGTACGTGCCTCGCTTGAGGAGGTCCGAGACTGATCCATCCGAGGAATTCGCTGACGCATGTCCCTTCGGAGGGCTCCGCTCCCTTTCCCCAGTTCTGGCGCGAGGGGAGTGAGGAGACCGTGAGGCAGCCACGCTTGGCAATGAGAGCCGAGATGCGCCTGCATCGAGGAGCTCATGTTCGGCCACCGCGAGTTCCCTTCACACTCCATTGGCCCACGCAGGAGGAGATAGAGCATTTCCCCGGTTACCTGCCTCCATCACCCGAGGATCCCTGTCGTCACTAGTTCCCGATAGAGAGCTTTGCAAGTACTCGAGCTTTTATGAGGATGCTCCCCTTAGTAGTACCTTTTGGGAGGGGTTTGTAGTTTGTACTCGTAGTCTAGTAGGAGAGTAGCGTTTTGGGTTTTTCTATCTTCCTATTGAACCATGTACTTTACATTTCCTTGTATTTTATTTCCGCTGTATTACAAGCTCTGACCGTTCTTAGGGTATGACTAGCTATGTACCTCAACTATGCTATTATTAATGAAATGTTTCTTTGTTTACCTTGATCATTGTCTCTTGACTATATGCTTTACTTTATGATTTCTGATAATTGTTACGCGTGCTTTATGTATCTGTCGTTCGACTAGTTAAGTTCGTGGCTCTCACTTTGTTTATGTTTTCAAAAAAGAAAAATTTACCTGTAATTTTCGCTAAGTATTTTATTAAAAAGATGAGACTAAGAAGTAATAATGTAATGATTAGCCTAATATGTTCTAGAGTATTGGGTTAAAAATTAGGGTGTTACACTTTTCAATGAGACGATAATGATGACATGCTTAGGTGAACAATGGTATGATGAATTGTAATTATGATTGAAATATTTGAGATGCATGACTTATGTGTTTTATGGCATGAAGCAAATTTAGGGAAACTCCGTTCCCAGCCATTATGTTGTCGGATTTCCGCCAAATTTGTGAACTTAGGAAAAGTTATGAAGTTTATGAGCATGAAATGTTAAATGATAAATTATGATGATATCTATAATTATATGTTCATGTTTGCATTCGTAATTAACATGCTAAGATTAAAGGTGACACAAGACACATGGAAATGATCCTCTACACTCTAGGAATTAATGGTTAGGAGAAGTGATCCAATAAGGACCCTGTAAACTCCAGGAATTTATGGTTATGAAAAGTGATCCTATGCCCTCTATCCCACACTCTAAGAGTCGAGAATTAGTGTAACACCCTAATATTTAACTCAACACGCCTAGGACGCATTTAAGTTAATTATTAGTTATTACTCTTTTGTTCCAATCTTAAACTTAAACCTTGAAAATACTTTAGTAAAAATTGGGTAAATTGTTTTTTTCTTTAAATACAAAACGTGAGTCGCGCATACTAACTAATTTGTATCAACCATCTTACTCATAAAAGTAAAAGAATAATATCAGGTAACCAATAATTATGAAATACCTCACTCAATCAATATAATAACACCATTATAAATAATGATCGTTCCTCATCGAATATCTAAAACTTACAGGAAACAAAACAGCACACCACTGTCATAGTCAAAGCAAATACATTAATCCAACAGAAATTATCATGCAAATAAAAGCTTAACAAACTAGTATAAGACTTTTCTCCCACGTTTCCTACTCGAAGCGCCTAGAATGGATTCTACGAGTCGGTTCATCACGAGGAGCAAGACATCTCACAAGTAGAACACGAATGGCATCAACTTAAATCACGAATGTCGCCATCTACCTCTGAAGACGAGATGGAAAGAAATAAAGAGGGAGTGAGAATCTTATAAAAGAATCTCAGTAGGGTAATCGCCTCCTAACATGTGTGTTGTAACGCCCCAATTTTTCTGTTAGAGTGAAAATGACCAAAATGCCCCTGAGGTCATTTTCAGCCCGGAATTCGAGGAAAGCCGGTTTGGCAGTACTCGAAGGGCAAACTCAATGTTGGAAAGGGATTAGATAACTTGTGTACCTTCCCGGGATCGAAAATCTCGTTTTTCGAGTTTTCGGGTCAAAATGACCAAAACGCCCCTGCGGTGTTTTACCCATTTGCAAGTACCAGATGAACCCGAAACTTCTCCAGATGGTTTTAAAAGGCGTTTTTATGTATTCTATGACCTCAGTTTTAATTTTAGAAGTCCCGGGAAAAATTAGTATAAAATTACGGTTTTGCCCCTAGTTTCGTGTTTTTACGCTTAATCGCGTGATTAAGCAAACCTAAGCAATATTAGGCTCTAATCGAAGGTTAATTAATTTTCTTAATTAATCTTGAGTCAAAATAATTTATTAAAGTTGATTAGAACCAAAAAGTACTTAATTACAACCTAAAATCATATTTTAATTTCAAGACACCTAGTCATAGAATCTTGAATAGTGTTTTCTCTTTCCAATTCCTTAAATCATGGAATTGTGTTACACATTGTTTATTCATAAATGAGTTTAAAATTTTCTAATGATGTATGAGCACTCCTAAACTTGTCATAAACTCCCTAAATCACATTCTTAGTAACATAAACTTAAGCTTAATCATTCCTAACCTTGTACCTAAGCTAATACACATCTAAACCTACCATTAACACACAATTAAATGGTCAAAACTCACCCCCACTCTGCTGTCCAGCCTTGGCCGAAGCTGCCCATCCCCATTATGCATCACATGTTCAATTTTTCAACACTCCAAGGCCATACCTCAAGTCACATACACTATACCTTGTCATAACTTTCAATCAAGCTTGAATTTCCACATGAATAAATAATTAAAACAACCCATTTTTCCCATTTATTTGTGGCTGGAAAAGTTCCAGCCATGACAAGTTTCTAGAAGCCTAATTTCATAAAAATTTGATAGGAAATTAACTCACATCAAGCCATACTTTGTAGCATAGCTTCCATACTTCAAACCATGCTTGAATGACCTTGTGTAAGAGATATTTTCTCTTCCTTCCTCCCTCAAACCACATGGCCACTCCCTCCCCTTTGTGAGCCCATGGCTTTGTTTTTCTATAAATAGGATGCTTGTGATAGCCTTGTTGCACCTTGAAACATTTGCTAAGTTTAGAGTTTTAGAGTTGTCTTGCTAGTTCTTTCTTTTTCTCTCAAAATTTCAAGAGTGTTCTTCCTTTCTTTTCATATTCATCTCCTTCATCTCTTCATCTTATCATCATCTCTTAACCATCAAACACCACCCCAAAGCCTTGAACCATCATCAAACCCCTTAAACACCACACCTCAAACACAACTTCACCCAAAACACATTTCCTTTCTTTTCTTTCCTCTTTGGCCGAATCATCACCACCATCCTAGGAGGAGTTGCTCATCTCATTTCCATCTTCAAGTCCAAGCTTTACCTTCATCACAAGGTAGGGATTTGTTTTCAAACTTTGTTTTGCTCAAGAAAGTGTTTTTCTCTAGTTTCCTCTTGGATTCTTTTTGAACTTTCCTTTGTTTTTCCTTGATTATGAGCATGATAGCTTGATAATGAGAGTTTCTAGATGATGACATTGTGTTCATCTCAAAGAAACCTCTAAAGTTTGAGTTTTTCTTTTCTTATGACTTCATCTATATGATATCTAACTCACATGGTCTTTCAACTTAGGAAAATTAATCTAAGGATTTCTAAAAGCCCAAGCCTACCCTTGTCAACCTTAAAGTTGGTCGGCACGTTCTAGAGATTTTTCTCTAGATATGGGTTTTGGGTATTTAATAAAGAACTTGATGTAGTTTCACTTTCTTTCTCTTTTATATGACTTTCGATTTTTGTGTTGAGATCTTTGAGATATTGTATTGGGTTGTTATCTTGTTAAAGTCTTGAATGAGCTCTAGTTAATCATAAAATGAACCTTGCATCATGATTACTTTATGCTTTGCATATCATGTTTATTTCCTTGCTATCACTAAATACCAAGATAATGAATGAACTTGCATTATCATGTTTATATTTCAAGCTATGCATTATCATGTTTATATTTCAAGTTCTCACTTAATACCGAGATAATAATAAGTTGCATTCATGTTTACTTTGTGCTATCACCTTACTTTCTAATGGAACCTAAAATAAGTGCATGAGCATATTTATTTTTATGTCATCACCTAAATGAATCTAGAGCTCAAAGACTTGCCCATTGTTGTCTCAACAAAGGTCTAACAATATGTGTTTTTCTTGGGTTCATATTTCGGCCCTAAGAGGTCTTGAGGTTTCCAAGTATTTGAGACTATGTCTTATAATTTTTCCAAGCTTAAGTGAGTTTAAGGAATGCATAGAACCAAGTTTTGAGAATTTAGAACCTCTTGAGACAAAGATGAATTGGTCACTGCCCTCTTAAATATTCTTGTGATTTTAGATGTTAAAATTGTTTATAAATGAGCTTAGAGGGTTTAAAAAGAGTTCCAAGAGAAACTAGTATTTTATGTGCTTTAGAAATTATGTTTTATGCCTTTTATGGAGAAGTATATTTTCGGTTTTCCTTGCTCCTTGCTGCCACTGTATGTGCTGTTTTGATGATGATAATGTGCCTATGTTTGAGTAAAAATAATGTTAAGACTCATATGTGAAAGATAGGATAAGTTAGGAACTAGAAAAGAATTAATTTGAGAATTTTAAATCCTTTAATTATGTAATTTTCTGGATTCTGTCCAGCAAGGTTTAGATTTAATAATCATGGTTTTAAATTAGTTTAAATGTGTAGGAATGACTCATAATTGGTTTAGGACTTAATCTTGAAGCCTTAGGAGCAAACTAAACTTAGAAAGGGTCATTGTTGTGACTTCTAGGTACCCGTAAAGTTAGGATTTCAAATTCTGCATCCTTGAGGTTTAGAGATGTTCTTGGTCATAGTGTGAGGTGGGGAATACTTAGTTATAACCTCATAGGTTCCCAAGAGATTAGGTTTTGATGATCGATAACTTAGAATGTGAGTGAAGGACTTTAAGGATCTAAACCGTAATCTCTAGAACCCCGTAATCACACAAATATAAGCTGTCCAAGTCTGCATAGTGCTGTTTGGATAAGTCCTTGAGCATAAAAATTAGTAACACTTATTAGTTGTGAACCTATAGGTGTGTAAGAGGTTAAGAATAATACTAGAACGATTAGTTTACAAGTTTAAGACTCAAAGGAACTAAAGCATAACATACTATGAGTTTATAACATAACAAGCTTGGGAGTTTGTATGAATGATTGTCTAAGGTGTGATTATGTGATAATGTAAATGCTATGGTTTTATGTATACATTATGAAGAAGTTTCTTGTGATGATGTATATGCTATGAGAAAGATTTATGTAATGAATAATGATGTATCTATGAATTAACACTTTATGAGATTTTAAATGTGACACAACACTGAGACGCCTTCTTGGGTGACACCGGTTTAGCCGAGCAGCCCCAAGAAAACAAATCCGTGAGGGTATTGACATAGAGCTTGCCAAAGCGGACAATACTACGATGCACTAGTTGCTAGTAGAGCGTTTCAAAGAGGAAATGACCCTAAGAGAGGTGATCCTTAATTGCCCCCTAGCCCGCACTATTAAGTCAGGATTATGTATATGTTACGCTTATCATAGGATAAGCAAGAACTAGTGACGACTAGTTAAGGTATGAGCTCATAACCTAGAGATGTTTTAGGGCGGCCCCATGAGATGAAAGTTAAAGCTAACAATGTCACATATACTATACTTATGCCAAATGTTATAATGTTTCTTAGCTATTCTATTGTTTGGTTTACCTTTATGATGCATTCATATCATTAGTATATTTTCTGCTTAAGTTATATGATGCATTATAAAATATGACAGACCTTGGATAAATAACATTTTAGAAAACTAACTTAAAAGGAATCTATATGCATGCACACCTTTTTAGAAATAAACCCAAGGTTCCCGAGGATATGATGATGTCACCTAGGTAGGGATAACCCTACTGAGAATTCTTTTAGAAAGATTCTCATTCCCTCTCTCTTTTCTTTCATCATATCTTCAGATGGCGACATTCGTACTCTTCATCGACACCCCAGTATGGGAGCTGCACCATGACCCGGCACTCGGGTCATACCATTTTGAGGGTCGCTGCACGGTTAGAGTGTTCATGTTCATGGGACGACCCTTCGCGCACCCCGTCCCGAGTTACCGCTTCACCCCGACTGCTCCTTACCGTCATAACGGGATTTTTGAGCGAGCTAGACCACGCGATGAGCAGATCCTCCGCATGGAGCCCGAGACATCAGCGGTATGCGACTACCCCGAGTATGTGCCTCGCACCCAGTACTCAGAGAAGGACCCATCTGAGGACCCGCCGTCACACATGTACAGTTGGAGATCCAGTCCCACTCCCCCACCGATGATAGCAAGGAGTGAGGAGACGGTGGTCCAGCCGAGGTTGGCTCGTCGGCCATCTATGCGCCCTCGTCGCGGTGGACATGCCCCGATGATGCGCTCGACCACTCCCACCGAGATTCGTCAGTGGATCGACTCGACCCCACAGTACTTGGACCAGCAGGAGTAGACATAGGAGGGGTAGTAGCTAGTGCACACACGCCACATAGTTGAGGATAAACCTTCTTTTGTATATGAGGTTGTCTACTCTAGGTGCACATGGGTATGGGTGTTGTTTCTCTTGTATTTACTTTTTATGATTTTCTTGTATTGCATTTTAGTTGTATTCCGCTTCCCGATGTATTGAATAGTCCTACCCTTTGGGTAGGCACAATATATATATATATATATATATATATATATATATATATATATATATATATCTATGTTTCAGTTGATGTCTCCATGAAATGATGTGCTTCTTTATGCTTTGCTTATATGTTTTGCTATGCTTCCTCTTAAAGATTCGTGCGTGGCTCTCACTTTGATTTTAAATTCCAAAAAGAAAAATTTTACCCATATTTCCGCTAAGTATTTTCTATGTAAAAGATGAGACCAAGAGGTAATATTCTAAAGATTAACCTAAGTACATACTAGTAGTCTTGGGTTAAGATTTAGGGTGTTACATGTGTCATCATCATCGTCCCCAGGAACCTCGGGTTTCATTATGAAAAATGTGGGCATATATAAGATTCATTCATTAAGTTCCAAATACCATTAGCCGAGGCCCGTGTCTTTTAGCATGAATCTTGATGTCATGGATGCATTATACTATTATTATGTATGCATGTCAATGCCATATACATTATAACATAAGAGATTCTATAAATGCATCATACGTAAAGAACATAAATTCCTTTAACATAAATTTTCCTTAATATGCTTTTTAGGTGACTTAAATTTCTCAATCTTTTTCCTTGGGGAAACCACCCTATAATTTCTCTCCTCTTGAGAGTTCTAGGTTATGAGTTCATACCTCACTAGTCGTCACTAGTATACACTTATCCTCTCAATAAGTTAATTCCCGACTCCCAGAGTGCGGGTTAGGGGGTTTAGGAACTGTAACACCCTAAATCTTAACCCAAGACTACTAGTATGTACTTAGGTTAATCTTTAGAATATTACCTCTTGCTCTCATCTTTTACTTAGAAAATACTTAGCGGAAATATGGGTAAAATTTTTCTTTTTGGAATTAAAATCAAAGTGAGAGCCACGCACGAATCTTTAAGGGGAAGCATAGCGAAACATATAAGCAAAGCATAAAGAAACATATCATATCACGGAGACATCAACTGAAACATAGATATATATATATATATATATATTGTGCCTACCTAAAAGGGCAGGACTATTCAATACATCGGGAAGCGGAATACAACTGAAATGCAATACAAGGAAATCATAAAAAGTAAATACAAGAGAAACTACACCCATACCCATGTGCACCTAGAGTAGACAACCTCATATACAAAAAAAAGTTTGTCCTCAACTATGTGGTGTGTGTACACTAACTACTACCCCTTCTATGCCTACTCCTGCTGGTCCGAATACTGTGGGGTCGAGTCGATCCACTAACGAATCTCGGCGGGAGTGGTCGAGCACATCATCGGGGCGTGTCCACCGCGGCAAGGGCGCATAGATGGCCGACGTGCCAACCTCGGCTGGACCACCATCTCCTCACTCCCTGCTCTCATCGGTGGGGGAGCGGGACTGGAGCTCCAACTGTACATGTGTGATGGCGGGTCCTCGGATGGATTCGTCTCCGAGTACTAGGTACGAGGCACATACTTTGGGTAGTCGCGTACCGCTGATGTCTCGGGCTCCATGCGGAGAATCTGCTCATCGTGTGGTCTAGCTCGCTCAAAAATCCCGTTATGGCGGTAAGGAGCAGTCGGGGTGAAGCGATAGCTCAGGACGGGGTGCGCGAAGGGTCATCCCATGAACATGAATATTCTAACAGTGCAGCGACCCTCAAAATGGTATGACCCGAGTGCTGGGTCATGGTGCAGCTCCCATACCAGGGTGTCGATGAAGAGTACGAATGTCGCCATCTGAAGATATGACGGGAGAAAAGAGAGAGGGAATGAGAATCTTTCTAAAAGAATTCTCAGTAGGGTTATCCCTACCTAGGTGACATCATCATATCCTCAGGAACCTTGGGTTTATTTCTAAAAAGGTGTGTATGCATATAAATTCCTTTTAAGTTAGTTTTCTAAAGTGTTATTTATCCAAGGTCCGTCATATTTTATACTGCGTCTTATAACTTAAGCAGAAATTATACTAATGATATGAATGCATCATGAAGGTAAACTAAACAATAGAATAGCTAAGAAACATTATAACATTTGGCATAAGTATAGTATATGTGACATTGTTAACTTTAACTTTCATCTCATGGGGCCGCCCTAAAACATCTCTAGGTTATGAGCTCATACCTTAACTAGTCGTCACTAGTTCTTACTTATCCTATGATAAGTGTAACATATACATAATCTCGACTTAATAGTGCGGGCTAGGGGGCAATTAAGGATCACCTCTCTTAGGGTCATTTCCTCTTTGAAACACTCTACTAGCAACTACCGCATCGTAGTTTTGTCCGCTTTGGCAAGCTCTATGTCAATACCCTCACGGATTTATTTTCTTGGGGGTGCTCGGCTAAACCGGTGTCACCCAAGAAGGCGTCTCAGTGTTGTGTCACATTTAAATTCTCATAAAGTGTTAATTCATAGATACATCATTATTCGTTACATACATCTTTTTCATAGCATATCATCACATGAAACTTTCTTCATAATATATACATAAAACTATGGCATATACATCGTCACATAATCACACCTTTGACAATCATACATACAAACTCCCAAGCTTATTATGTTATAACCCTATAGTATGTTATGCTTTGGTTCTTTTGAGTCTTAAACTTGTAAACTAATTGTTCTAGTATTACTCTTAACCTCTCACACACCTATAGGTTCACAACTAATAAGTTTTACTAATTTTTATGCTCGAGGACCTATCCAAACAGCACTATGCAGATTTGGACAACTTTGTATTTGTGTGATTACGGGGTTCTAGAATTTACGGTTTAGACCCTTAAAGTCTTTAACTCACATTCTAAGTTATTGATCATCAAAACCTAGTCTCTTGGGAACCTATGAGGTTATAACTAAGTATTTCTCACCTCACACTATGGTCAAGAACATCTCTAAACCTCAAGGATGTAGAATTTGAAATCCTAACTTTACGGGTACCTAAAAGTCACAACAATGACCCTTTCTAAGTTTAGTTTGCTCCTAAGGCTTCAAGATTAAGTCCTAAACCAATTCTGAGTCATTCCTACACATTTAAACTAATTTAAAACCATGATTATTAAATCTAATCCTTGCTGGACAGAATCCAGAAAATTACATAATTAAAGGATCTAGAACTCTCAAATTAATTCTTTTCTAGTTCCTAACCTATCCTATCTTTCACATATGAGTCTTAACATTATTTTTACTCAAACATAGGCACATTATCATCATCAAAACAGCACATATAGTGGCAGTAAAGAGCAAGGAAGAACCGAAAATATACTTCTCCATAAAAGGCATAAAACATAATTTCTAAGGCACATAAAATACTAGTTTCTCTTGGAACTCTTCTTAAACTTTAGAAACTCATTTATAAACATTTTTAACATCTAAAATCATAAGAGTATTTAAGAGGGCAGTGACCAATTTATCTTTATCTCAAGAGGTCCTAAATTCATAAAACTTAGTTCTATGCATTCCTTAAACTCATGTAAGCTTGGACAAATTATAAAACAGAGTCTCAAATACTTAGAGACTTCAAGACCTCTTGGGGCCGAAATATGAACCAAGGAAAGATACATATTGTTAGACCTTTGTTAAGACAACAATGGGCAAGCCTTTGAGCTCTAGGTTCATTTAGGTTATGACATAAAAATAAACATGCTTATGCACTTATTTTAGATTCCATTAGAAAGTAAAGTGATAGCACAAAGTAAATATGAATGCAACTCATTATTATCTTGGAATTAAGTGAGAACTTGAAATATAAACATGATAATGCATAGCTTGAAATATAAACATGATAATGCAAGTTTATTCATTATCTTGGTATTTAGTGATAGCAAGGAAGTAAACATGATATGCAAAGCATAAAGTAAACATGATGCAAGGTTTATTTTATGACTAACTAGAGCTCATTCAAGACTTTAACAAGATAACAACCCATTACAATATCTCAAAGATCAAAACATTAAAACCGAAAGTCTCACAAAAGAAAAGAAAATGAAACTAAGTCAAGTTCTTTATTAAATACCCAAAACCCCTATCTAGAGAAAAATCTCTAGAATGTGCCGGCCAACTTTAAGGTTGACAAGGGTAGGCTTGGGCTTTTAGAAATCCTTAGATTAATTTTCTTAAGTTGGAAAACCATGTGAGCCAAATAACATATAGATGAAGTTACAAGAAAAGGAAAACTCAAGCTTTAGAGGTTTCTTTGAGATGAACACAATGTCATCATCTAGAAACTCTCATCATCAAGCTATCATGCTCATAATAGGGCCTAGAGGCCGAAATGAAATGGAAAGGAAAAACAAAGGAAAGTTCAAAAAGAATCCAAGAGGAAACTAGAGAAAAACACTTTCTTGAGCAAAACAAAGTTTGAAAACAAATCCCTACCTTGTGATGAAGGTAAAAGCTTGGATTTGAAGATGGAAATGAGATGAGCAACATCTCCTAGGATGGTGATGATGATTCGGCCTTGATGAAAGAAAAAGGAAGGAAATGTGTTTCAAGTGAAGTTGTGTTTGAGGTGTGGTGTTTGAGAGGTTTGATGATGGTTCAAAGCTTTGGGGTGGTGTTTGATAGTTATGAGATGATGATGAGATGAAGAGATAAAGAAGATAAAGATGAAAAGAAAGGAAGAACACTCTTGAAACTTTGAGAGAAAAAGAAAGAACTAGCAAGACAACTCTAAAACTCTAAACTTAGCAAATGCTTCAAGGTGCAACAAGGCTATCACAAGCATCCTATTTATAGAAAAATAAAGCCATGGAGCTCATCAAAGGGAGGGTGCTGGCCGTAGCATTGAAGGACAAAGGGAGAGGAAAATATCTCTTTGATTATGTCATAGAAGCATGGTTTGAAGTATGGAAGCTATGCTACAAAGTATGGCTTGATGTGAGTTAATTTCCTATCAAATTTTTATGAAATTAGGCTTCTAGAAACTTGACATGGCTGGAACTTTTCCAGCCATAAATAAATGGGGAAAATGGGTTGTTTTAATTATTTATTCATGTGGAAATTCAAGCTTGATTGAAAGTTATGACAAGGTATAGTGTATGTGACTTGAGGTATGGCCTTGGAGTGTTGAAAAATTGAACATGTGATGCATAATGGGGGAGGAAACTCATGGCCAGGTCTGGTACAGCAGGGAGGAGGTGAGTTTTGACCATTTAATTGTGTGTTAATGGTAGGTTTAGATGTGTATTAGCTTAGGTACAAGGTTAGGAATGATTAAGCTTAAGTTTAGGTAACTAAGAATGTAATTTAGGGAGTTTATGACAAGTTTAGGAGTGCTCATACATCATTAGAGAATTTTAAGCTCATTTATGAATAAACAATGTGTAACACAATTCCATGATTTAAGGAATTAGAAAAAGAAAACACTATTTAAGATTCTATGACAAGGTGTCTTGAAATTAAAATATGATTTTAGGTTGTAATTAAGTACTTTTTGGTTCTAATCAACTTTAATAAATTATTTTGACTCAAGATTAATTAAGGAAATTAATTAACCTTTGATTAGAGCCTAATATTGCTTAGGTTTGCTTAATCACGCAATTAAGCGTAAAAATACAAAACTAGGGGCAAAACCGTAATTTTGCACTAATTTTGCCCGGGACTTCTAAAATTAAAAATGAGGTCATAGAATGCATAAAAACGCCTTTTAAAACCATTTGGAGAAGTTTCGGGTTCATCCGGCACTTGCAAATGGGTAAAACACCGTAGGGGCGTTTTGGTCATTCTGACCCGAAAACTCGAAAAACGAGATTTTCGATCCCGGGAAGGTACACAAGTTATCTAATCCCCTTCCAACATTGAGTTTGCCCTTCGAGTACTGCCGAATCGGCTTTCCTCAAGTTCCGAGCTGAAAACGACCTCAGGGGCATTTTGGTCATTTTCACTCTAACAGAAAAATCGGGGCGTTACAGGAACACCTTTCATAACCATTAATTCCTGGAGTCTAAAGGGTCCTTTTTGAATCTCCTCTTATAACCTTTAATTCAGGGAGTCTAGAGGATTACCCCATTGGATCACCTCTCATAACCTTTAATTCGGGGAGTCTAGAGGATCATTTCCATTTGTCTTATGTCACCTTTTATGTTAGTATATTATTCATAGATGCAAGCACCAACATATAATCATAGCTTATCCTTTAATATATCATGCTTATAGAACTCTTAAATATGCATCTAAATTAATCAATCATACACATAGCATGCTACAATTCATCAAGTAATTGATCATATAAGTATGCATATATACATTTATATAAGCATTCTAATATCGAATATCTCATGAAAGTGAACATACTTAACAGGATAGATGCCATATATTAATGATCGCCAATTGCATAAAACAAGTAGTAAGCATCCATAATCATTAATTAGTAACATAACACTAATATCACAAGTCATAAACTAAAACACATGAATATGGCTTCCATAAGATATAGATCTATGCTAATCTCCTCAAGTTATTAATATTTACACTTAAGCCCAAAAGAGGGTCAAAATTGCAATTTCTCAAAGTTACGGGTCAAAACATAATTTTTCTTTTTAACACATCTCCTCGAGCAAATGATCATCAAAATTTCTCTATACTTTTAAGAGACTCATAACACTTATAATTCACCTAAGTTCATCATAAAAATAATCTTTGGTCATAGAACAAATTTTGCTACACTTTAGGGGTCAAAGTGCAAAATCACTTATTTTTCACTCTTAACAATTACCGAAACTTCTAAAAATTTTTCTAAACATCATAAATGGTATTTTGAATACATGGATACATTCAACATCATTAATAACTCAAATTAAAGTCATTTGGCTGAAATCACATAATTGATAGTTCAAAACATAACTTTCTATATTTTGCAAAATGGCCCAAACTAGAACTTGTAATTATTCTTTTATACATCTAAGATACCAAAAATAATTTTTACAACAATTATTAATGATTTATTATGCTTATGAACAGTACTCTACAGTGATGAATAGTTTGAGACAGTAATGAATAGTACTAGAAAATTATTTTTCTAAATCTTCCAAAAATTATAATTTTGATCCTTTCTAGATACTATTTTTCCTTGTTACTTGATTTAAGACTTAGGAAACACTTAAAATTATTTTTACCACTTAGCATGACCAAATATTAATACCAAATAGAGAGCAAATCACAAGGTTTAATAATAAATCTTTTTGCTCATGAAAATGCTAGTTTTACTATCTTTTAAGTTTCAAGACTTGTAAAACTACTAAAGCACAACTTACTAAAATTCCAAAACACAAAAAATGAAATAAAAGTTATCTCAACCTCACCATCATTTCATGGCCGAAAATACATATCCATTAGCATAGCCATGAAATAAAAAAAATTTATTTAAGATCCAAGGACAATTTTTGAGCTTTAAGATCTTAGGTGATAACCAAAAGTAAACATGCTATGCAACCTCATTTTTTAATCTTTAACATTATAAGGTGATGACTTGAAAATATAAATATAATGTGCAAGGCTTGAATTATAAACATGAGATGCACATTTATTATTAAGTCTTTAAAATTTAGTGATGACTTGAAATAAATATGATATGCAAGACTTGAAAATTAAACATGATAATGCAAATCCATTTCTTTAATCTTCTAGATTTAAGGTGATGACTTGAAAATAAACATGATATGCAAGGCATTAAAACATAAACATGAGATGCAAGAGCTTGAAATTTAAACATGAATGCAAGACCATTTTATATATCTTGCTTACTTAAAGCTCAAAAACTTCACAAGATTAAATTCTTGTCCCTAATATATCTTAAACATTAGTAAGCATTAGAGTCTTTTATTACCATGGTTCCAAGAACCTTATTTCTTAAATTTATTATCAAGCCATGGTCATCATCAAAATTCAAAGGATTAAAAAAGAAGAACATGAGAAAGAATATGAAATAAAGTCCCTACCAAGTTATTTCTTGATTATTAAAGAAAGCTTGATCTTCTATGATCAACCAAGAACCAAAAATATGGTCCTAATGCTTGTGATATTTCAGCCAAGAAAAATTTCTTGTTACATTTCTCCCCTCCTTAGAAAAATTTCGTCCTCGATATTTGTTACCTGTGAATAGTTCGGGGTACTGATTCTTCATTTCCAATTCCAATTCCCATGTAAAATTTTCCGCTTTACCATGTCCCCATGCTACTTTGACCAAAGATACATCTTTGTTCCGTAACTGCTTGACTCTTCTATCCATAATCCTTATAGGCGATAAATTGAAGGTTAGGTCCTCCCTTAATTGTACTTGCTCTGGCTCCAATACATGACTAGGGTCGGATTGATACTTTCTTAACTGAGAGACATGGAAGACATCATGAAGGTTGGACAAGTTCGGTGGTAAGGCTATTCGGTATGCTACTGACCCGACTTTATTAAGAATTTCAAAGGGACCAAGAAATCTGGGGCTCAACTTTTTGACTTTCATGGCTCGCCCTATGCCTGTCGTGGGGGTGATCCTAAGGAAAACATGTTCTCCCTCTTGGAATTCCAATGGCTTTCGCCGCTTATCCGCATAGCTCTTTTGTCGACTTTGAGTAGTAAAAATCCTATCCCTAATCCTTTTGATTTGATTAGTGGTTTCCCTAACAATGTCAGGTCCTAACATGCTTTGCTCATCGGGTTCATACCAACACAAAGGGGATTGACACTTCCTTCCATAAAGGGCCTCATATGGTGCCATATCAATACTTGCATGATAACTATTGTTATATGCAAACTCGACCAATGGTAGGTACCTATCCCAACTTCCTTTCTAGTCTAACACACATGCCCTCAACATATCTTCTAGGGTTTGAATGGTTCTCTCTGATTGGCCATCCGTTTGAGGGTGGTAAGCCGTGCTTAGGCACAACTTTGAACCAAACGCCTTCTGAAAGGCTCCCAAAAAACGTGACGTAAACCGCGGATCTCGATCCGAGATTATTGTTGACGGCACTCCATGCAATCTCACAATCTCATGGATATACAACTAAGCTAACTTATCCAGGGAATAAGTCACTTTAATAGGTAAAAAGTGAGCCGACTTAGTTAGTCGATCCACAATCACCCATATGGTGTCAGAGCCAGTTTGGGTCTTGGATAATACATTACAAAATCCATTGAGATACTATCCCATTTCCATTCGGGAATTGACAAGGGTTGCAACATTCCAGAAGGTCTTTGGTGCTCAATCTTCACCTTTTGACAAACCAAGCACTTATTCACCCATGTTACCACATCTCGCTTCAAACCGGGCCACCAAAACATTTTTTTCAAATCTTGATACATCTTGGTGGCACTGGGATGAATAGTGAAATGGCTCTTACAAGCCTCCTGCAAAATTTCCTTTCGTAGATCACCATTTGCCGGCACACAAATTCTACCTTCAAACCTCCACAACTTATCAGTTCCTAAGGCAAATCCCTTTAACTTCCCCTCTTCTATGGCTTCCAAAGTCTCCTTAAACTCCTCATCCTCTTATTGAGCTCGAGTAATTCTCTCCTTAAAATCACTCGTCACACTGAGATGACACATCCGCATGCCTTTATTGGTCAATGTCATTCCTAAATTTAGGTCCCTAAACTTCTCAATCAATTCCACTTCCTTAACCATCATCTGACACAAGTGTAATGACTTTCGGCTCAAGGCGTCAGCCACTACATTAGCCTTGCCAGGATGATAGTTCAACCCAAAGTCATAATCCTTTAGAAATTCCATCCACCTCCTCTACCTGATATTCAATTCCTTCTGATCAAAGAGATACTTGAGACTCTTATGATCAGAGAATACTTTGAACTTCACCCCATACAAATGATGTCTCCATACCTTTAATGCAAACACAACTGCCGCTAATTCTAAGTCATGGGTGGGGTAATTTGCTTCATGTGGTTTGAGTTGCCTGGATGCATAGGCTACCACTTGCCTATTTTGCATCAACACACAGCCTAAACCTTTCCCCGAAGCGTCACAATATACCTCGAAAGGCATACTAGGGTCAGGTAATACTAACACTAGGGTTGTGATCAATTTTACCTTTAGCTCATGGAAACTCTTTTCACACTCCAGAGTCCAAACAAAAGGGGCATTCTTCCTAGTAAACTTGGTCAAAGGTAAGGAAATTTGAGAAAATCCTTTAATGAACCTACGATAATAGCCAGCAAGTCCTAAAAAGCTTCATATCTCTGTTACCGTAGTAGGTCTCTCCTAGCTCATCACAACCTCAATCTTACTAGGGTATACTGGGATACCTCCTTTTGACACTACATGTCCTAAGAACTTTACTTCTTCCAACCAAAATTCACATTTAGACAACTTCGCATACAACTTCTTTTCCTTTAGAATTTCCAAAATTATCCTCAAATGATGTTCATGCTCTTTGTGGGTTTTTGAATAAATGAGTATGTCATCTATGAAAACAACCACAAACTGATCCAAATAGGGCCTGAAGATCCTATTCATGTAGTCCATGAATATAGTAGGAGCATTAGTCAATCCAAATGACATGACTGTGAACTCAAAATGGCCGTATCGGGTCCTAAAAGCAGTCTTAGGTATATCTTCATCCTTTACTCTAATTTGATGATATCCCGACCTCAAATCAAATTTTGAGAACACTACTGCTCCCCTTAACTGATCCATCAAGTCATCTATCCTAGGTAAAGGGTACTTGTTCTTCACTGTCACTCGATTCAACTGCCAATAGTCTACACATAGGCTCATACTTCCATCCTTCTTCTTAACAAACAACACTGGGGCTCCCCATGGTGATGCACTAGGTATCACAAACTTCTTTTCCAAAAGCTCCTCTAATTGAGTCTTCAACTTGGTTAATTCTAGGGGTGGCATCCTATAGGGTGCTATGGATATTGGTCCTGTTCCTGGAATCAATTCTATGGAGAACTCTATTTCTCTTATTGGAGGGAACTCTGGTATGTCGTTCGGAAACACTTCAGGATAGTCTTTTACTACAGGTACATCATCAATTTTCTGCTCAGAGTCTATTTCGCTAGCAGCTAGGAGAACATATCCCTTACTATCTTCCCCATAACAGTTGACTTCTACTGCATTTAAGTAAAGGTTTAGAGGTTTACTAGGCACACTAGGGATCGGAAGAAAGATAACAGACTTTGTATAACAGTTCAACATTACACGGTTAGCATAAAGCCAATCCATGCCAAGAATTATGTCTAGACCATGCATAGGCAGGCAAACTAGATCCAACATAAATAGCCTACCTTCTACAATGATATGGCAATTTAAGCAACATCTACTAGTCCTAACAGGTCTACCAGTGGGTGTAGAAACAGTAAGATCAAAAGGAAGTTCTGACACACATAATTGCAATGATTCGACACTAGTATGAGATATGAATGAGTGAGTTGTGCCAGAGTCAAATAGTATAATTAAGGTTCTACCATTCATTTCACACTTACGTTCTATAAGGTTTTTGGACTTTGAAGAGTCTTCAGCATTGAGAGTGAAGACCCTCCCTTGACGTTGTGGTTTGGGGTCAGGAACCATCGGTTTTCTTTCAGTGCATTCCCTAGCATAGTGACCGGGTTTTCCACATTTAAAGCAAACTCCTTGGCCTAATAGGCAAGGACGATCTCCATGTGACTTCTTACATTTAGGGCATACTGCTACAGGTGTAGGCCTGAGGGGTGCAACCAGGGCTCTCTGGGGTGCCCTTTGGGGTGCCTTGCCTTTGAAACCACTTGATCCTCCCTGATGAAAATTCCTTTGAGGTCCTTGTGGTCTGAATTGTGGCTTGAGCGTAGTGAATGGCGGCTTAAATTTCGGAGCTTGTGGTGCCAGCTTCTTAATGGAATTTTCAACTCTTGATATGCTCAATTTCTTATGGCCATCTTCAATGATACGACACTTGTTGACTAGGGCAGGGAAGTCCCTAATTTCCATATGTGGAACAGCAACATTGATTTCCGCCTTAAGCCCAGACTCATATTTTACGTACTTCCAAATCTCATCAGGGTTACCTTGAAAGATCCTTGAAAACTTGATCAATTCCTCAAACCTTGCAGTGTATTGTGCAATGCTCATTCCTCCCTGAGTTAACTGCATAAATTCTATGTCTTTGGCATTCTTTACCGATTCAGGAAAATACTTCTCATAGAAATAATGCTTAAATATTTCCCAATTTATCAAAGTACCAGATGCCTCCAATAGTCTTCGAGTACCAGTCCACCAAAAGTCGGCATCTGCCTCTAGCATGTATGTAGCAAAAGTCACCTTCTGTTCTTCGGTACAAACGATCACTGAAAAGATTTTCTCCATGCTCTTGATCCACTCATCAGCTAGGTTTGGATTTAGAGCTCCTCTAAAAGACGGCGGGTTCGCCTTACGAAATTCCCCAAATCCAGCATGCTCAAGACCTTCAGCATTAATAGGAAAATGACCAGCTTTGTCTTGACTGTCCATTCATTCAAACATCCTTTCCAAGGCCCTTGCCATGTCCCTAAGAGCTTCAGCAGTTTCGTTACCTTGCTCATTTTGATTTGTAGTCCTATTCTGTCGTGGTCGTGCCATTGGTTTCTGAGCACACAAAACAACAAACACTGAGGTGATCAGGCTCAATACTTCATGTTAAGTGAGCTAGTTACCATGGCATATACACACACAGCAGTCATGCATTTCTATCCCATAGCTTATTCTATTAACAAAGCAACTACACATGACATAACTATCGTATCATGCTTGAGAAGCATAGTTAGTCCAATCCTCAGGCTCCGTGAAGATCGAACTGCTCTGATACCAAAATGTAACACCCTAATATTTAACTCAACACGCCTAGGACGCATTTAAGTTAATTATTAGTTATTACTCTTTTGTTCCAATCTTAAACTTAAACCTTGAAAATACTTTAGTAAAAATTGGGTAAATTTTTTTTTTCTTTAAATACAAAACGTGAGCCGCGCATACTAACTAATTTGTATCAACCATCTTACTCATAAAAGTAAAAGAATAATATCAGGTCACCAATAATTATGAAATACCTCAGTCAATCAATATAATAACACCATTATAAATAATGATCGTTCCTCATCGAACATCTAAAACTTACAGGAAATAAAACAGCACACCACTGTCATAGTCAAAGCAAATACATTAATCCAACAGAAATTGTCATGCAAATAAAAGCTTAACAAACTAGAATGGATTCTACGAGTCGGTTCATCACGAGGAGCAAGACATCTCACAAGTAGAACACGAATGGCATCAACTTAAATCATTTAACGTCGCCATCTACCTCTGAAGACGAGATGGAAAGAAATAAAGAGGGAGTGAGAATCTTATAAAAGAATCTCAGTAGGGTAATCGCCTCCTAACATGTGTGTCATCATCATCGTCCCCAGGAACCTCGGGTTTCATTATGAAAAATGTGGGCATATATAAGATTCATTCATTAAGTTCCAAATACCATTAGCCGAGGCCCGTGTCTTTTAGCATGAATCTTGATGTCATGGATGCATCATACTATTATTATGTATGCATGTCAATGCCATATACATTATAACATAAGAGATTCTATAAATGCATCATACGTAAAGAACATAAATTCCTTTAACATAAATTTTCCTTAATATGCTTTTTAGGTGACTTAAATTTCTCAATCTTTTTCCTTGGGGAAACCACCCTATAATTTCTCTCTTCTTGAGAGTTCTAGGTTATGAGCTCATACCTCACTAGTCGTCACTAGTATACACTTATCCTCTCGATAAGTTAATTCCCGACTCCCAGAGTGTGGGTTAGGGGGTTTAGGAACACCTTTCATAACCATTAATTCCTGGAGTCTAAAGGGTCCTTATTGAATCTCCTCTTATAACCTTTAATTCAAGGAGTCTAAAGGATTACCCCATTGGATCACCTCTCATAACCTTTAATTCGGGGAGTTTAGAGGATCATTTCCATTTGTCTTATGTCACCTTTTATCTTAGTATGTTATTCATAGATGCAAGCATGAACATATAATCATAGCTTATCCTTTAATATATCATGCTTATAGAAGAACTCTTAAATATGCATCTAAATTAATCAATCATACACATAGCATGCTACAATTCATCAAGTAATTGATCATATAAGTATGCATATATACATTTATATAAGCATTCTAATATCGAATATCTCATGAAAGTGAACATACTTAACAGGATAGATGCCATATATTAATGATCGCCAATTGCATAAAACAAGTAGTAAGCATCCATAATCATTAATTAGTAACATAACACTAATATCACAAGTCATAAACTAAAACACATGAATATGGCTTCCATAAGATATAGATCTATGCTAATCTCCTCAAGTTATTAATATTTACACTTAAGCCCAAAAGAGGGTCAAAATTGCAATTTCTCAAAGTTACGGGTCAAAACGTAATTTTTCTTCTTAACACATCTCCTCAAGCAAATGATCATCAAAATTTCTCTATACTTTTAAGAGACTCATAACACTTATAATTCACCTAAGTTCATCATAAAAATAATCTTTGGTCATAGAACAAATTTTGCTACACTTTAGGGGTCAAAGTGCAAAATCACTTATTTTTCACTCTTAACAATTACTGAAACCTCTAAAACTTTTTCTAAACATCATAAATGGTATTTTGAATACATGAATACATTTAACATCATTAATAACTCAAATTAAAGTCATTTGGCTGAAATCACATAATTGATAGTTCAAAACACAACTTTATATATTTTGCAAAATGGCCCAAACTAGAACTTGTAATTATTCTTTTATACATCTAAGATACCAAAAATAATTTTTACAACAATTATTATTGATTTATTATGCCTATGAACAGTACCCTACAGTGATGAATAGTTCGAGACAGTAATGAATAGTACCAAAAATTATTTTTCTAAATCTTCCTAAAATTATAATTTTGATCCTTTCTAGATACTATTTTTCCTTGTTACTTGATTTAAGACTTAGGAAACACTTAAAATTATTTTTACCACTTAGCATGACCAAATATTAATACCAAATAGAGAGCAAATCACAAGGTTTAATAATAAATCTTTTTGCTCATGAAAATGCTATTTTTACTATCTTTTAAGTTTCAAGACCTGTAAAACTACTAAAGCACAACTTACTAAAATTCCAAAACACATAAAATGAAATAAAAGTTATCTCAACCTCACCATCATTTCATGGCCGAAAATACATATCCATTAGCATAGCCATGAAATAAAAAAAATTTATTTAAGATCCAAGGACAATTTTTGAGCTTTAAGATCTTAGGTGATAACCAAAAGTAAACATGCTATGCAACCTCATTTTTTAATCTTTAACATTATAAGGTGATGACTTGAAAATATAAATATAATGTGCAAGGCTTGAATTATAAACATGAGATGCACATTTATTATTAAGTCTTTAAAATTTAGTGATGACTTGAAATAAATATGATATGCAAGACTTGAAAATTAAACATGATAATGCAAATCTATTTCTTTAATCTTCTAGATTTAAGGTGATGACTTGAAAATAAACATGATATGCAAGGCATTAAACCATAAACATGAGATGCAAGAGCTTGAAATGTAAACATGAATGCAAGTCCATTTTATATATCTTGCTTACTTAAAACTCAAAAACTTCACAAGATTAAATTCTTGTCCCTAATAGATCTTAAACATTAGTAAGCATTAGAGTCTTTTATTACCATGGTTCCAAGAACCTTATTTCTTAAATTTATTATCAAGCCATGGTCATCATCAAAATTCAAAGGATTAAAGAAGAAGAACATGAGAAAGAATATGAAATAAAGTCCCTACCAAGTTATTTCTTGATTATTAAAGAAAGCTTGATCTTCTATGATCAACCAAGAACCAAAAATATGGTCCTAATGCTTGTGATATTTCAGCCAAGAAGGTTGGAGTGGAAAGTTTAAGTGTTTAGGAGTTGGTTTATGATTGGAATATGTATGCTTGAGGTTTAGAGCTTGGTTAAAGGTTGGAAATGAAGTCTCTTAACTGAGAAGGAGGAAGAAAAAGAAAGCTTGAAGTCTTGAGAGAATTAGAGAACTTTGAGCACACTTTGAGTAAGAAAACTATCAAGTAAGAAAATGCTAAGGCCAAGAGTGTTTGTGTGAACATTTTAGCAATGAAAGAGCATGTATTTATAGCCTCATGGAGCTTGTTTGGCCATGACATATGGGCTGGAAAATGGAGGGTTTATTTCATTTTTTTGTAAAAGAAAACTTTAGAAAAAGAAAGCATATGGTATTGTAATGATTTTGCACATGTATAATGGATGGAAATGCTAAAATATGATGCATGTGGGAGACATCTTGGCTGCTCATATCATGGCTGAAATGGGTGGGTTTTCTTTTGATTAAACATAACCAAAAACAATGCAAAAGAAAGCTTAAGGTGTGGTGTCTTTGTTGTATATGTTTTTATGTTGGAAAAGCAATAAAATATGGTGCACATGGAGCATTATGGCTGTGGTTTCTGGTCCATTATGATCAGATTTGGTGTTCTTTTACATGTATTAGATGTGTAATTACTTAGGTAAAAGATTTGGAATTGATAGATTAGTAAAAATGGTAAAAGGTTAAGTGTTTAGAACAAATTAAAATGAAGTAAAAGAATGATTATACACTAGCAAATGAAGTTAGTTTCAAATGAGTTAAAAATCAATTTGTAACATAAGTTCTATACTAAATTTTACCTAAACCGTAATTTTTAACTTTGATGTTAGCATCACTAATTTTTATGAGCTCTAGAAATCACGAAAGGAAATTAACTCTCCTAAAACTTTCTTAAACTCTAATCATCCTAGGTAATTATTTTTTAACCTCAAGTAATTATTTTTAACCTTAGGTAATTAATTTTTAACTCAAGGTTAATGAATGAAATCAATTCTGAGTTCAATTAGAGCTTTAACATTTCCTTAATTACATAAGTGAACTTATTTAGCACAACTAGGGGTAAAAAGGTAATTTCACATAAAAACTTTCTAGAATTACCTGAACATTTCTAGATATCAAGTCATACTTGAAATAAACATTTTTGAACTTCTCGGGTGATAACTGGGTTCAAGGATTGCTTAATTTCACACTAAATTACCGCAGGGGTAATTTGGTAATTTTATGTACAGTAAAAATCGGGACTTGAGATTTTAACCGTGACATCAACATAACACAAATAATCCCCTTCAAACATAAAATTAACCCCTTGAGGATAACCGGAATTGGTTATCTTTGATTTTCGGGCAAAACGACCTCAGGGGCATTTTGGTCATTTGTACACAGAAAAAATTGAGATTTGTGATTTTTCGCACAGATTGCTATTCAAGCCTCATATAATGTTGTTCTAATGTTAAAATTCCTTATTAAAGATTTCTCATCCTCAAATCTCGTGTAAAATTTACCTAGGGGCATTTTGGTAATCTTACACAGCATGAAAAATCGGGGCGTTACAATTAGCTTATCGAAAGGATAAGTGTAGACTGGTGATGACTAGTTTAGGTATGAGCTCATAACCTAGAAAATCTCAAGAGAAGAGAGTATTAGGGTAGCCCCTATAGAAGAAAGAATAATAAATCTAAGTCACCAAAAAGAACAAAGAGAAAAGACCATTATGTTCTTTATGCTATGTTCATTTAATGTAATTCTTGTGATATGTTGCATGTAACATTGACATGCATTCATGATATGGTATAATGCATCCATGACATTAAGATTCATGCTAAAAGATACATATCTTGGCTAATGGTATTTGTAGCTTAATAAATGAACTTTATATTTTCACTATTTTCATAATGAAACCTAAGGTTCCTAAGGACGTAGATGATGACACATGTTAGGAGGCGAAAGCCCTACTGAGATTCTTGTATAGGTTTGTCATCCCCTTTTTCTTTCTTTTCATCTCATCTTCAGAGGCTGATGGCATCCTTCATGATATACATTGACGTTCCTACTTGGGAGATGCACTTTAATGTCGCTCACTAAACTTATCATTTCATGGGTCTATGTGCATCTGCCTGTTCGTGTTTTTGGAGCGCCTTTTTGCACACCCAGTTACTAGTTATAGGTTCTCTCCTGCTGCCCCATTTACAGATGACCTCATCTTTGAATGTGCCTGTCCATGTAAGGAGCAAATCCTCCATACCCGTCCTGTTGCTTTGGCTATCCGTGACTACCCCGTCTATATCCCCCGATCAGCCTCTCACTCAATCGAGCCACTAACAGACCCGTCAGAGGATTCTTGTAACACCCTGATTTTCTGTTTGAGCGAAAATGACCAAAATGCCCCTAAGGTCATTTTCGGCCCGGAATTCAGGGATAGCCAACCTTGTAACACCCTAATATTCAACCCAAATACTACTAGCATGTACTGGGGCTAAATATTAGTCGTCACTTGTTGATTTAACTTTAATTACCTTTGAAACTCTGTAATGAAAATATGAGCCAAATTTTTCTTTTTGAAAACTCGTTAAAATATGAGCCGCGCGTAGCGTATATAGACGGTATCATAAAGTGCAGAAATATCAACATTAAAAGGCTCCACAATTATGCACCCACCAAAGAGGTGAGTTGAGTTCAAGTACAAGAATTAAAATATGCGAATACAAAGAAACTGAGAATACAAAGAAAATGAAATGCATGGAAATAGACCTACGCAGTGCACCTAATGTAGATGACCTCTAAACAAAAGAAGGTCATGATAAACTAAAGTGGCGTGTGTGTACTAATCTCCCTAAGAGCCTCTACGACTGCTCGCCTAGGAACAGGGGAACGTATCCGATCCATGGTCATAGCACATCGGGGATAGGTACACCAGATGGTTGCACATGGCCTCCATATCTAGGGCGCATAGCCTGCCTCCGCGCCAACCGTGGCTGCATCACCGTGTCCTCACTCCCTACTAGGATAAGTGGGGGAGTGGGGGCAGAACCCTCCAAATAGATGTGTGTGGGCTCATCCTCCTTGTAATGCCCTGATTTTTTTGTTACAGTAAAAATGACCAAAATGCCCCTGAGGTCATATTCAGCCTGGAATTCGAGGAAAGCCGGTTCGGCGGTACTCGAAGGGCAAACTCAATGTTGGAAGGGGATTAGATAACTTGTGTACCTTCCCGGGATCGAAAATCTCGTTTTTCGAGTTTTCGTGTCAAAATGACCAAAATGCCCCTGCGGTGTCTTACCCATTTGCAAGTGCCGGATGAACCCGAAACTTCTCCAAATGATTTTAAAAGGCATTTTTTATGTAGACTGTGACTTTAGTTTTTGTCCCGGAGGTCCCGGGCGAAATTAGTGCAAAATTACGGTTTTGCCCCTAGTTTCGTGCTTTTACGCTTAATCACGTGATTAAGTGAACCTAAGCAATATTAGGCTCTAATCGAAGGTTAATTAATTTTCTTAATTAATCTTGAGTCAAAATAATTTATTAAAGTTGATTAGAACCAAAAAGTGCTTAATTACAACTTAAAATCATATTTTTATTTCAAGACTCCTAGTCATGGAATCTTGAATAGTATTTTCTCTTTCCAATTCCTTAAATCATGGAATTGTGTTATACATTGTTTATTCATAAATGAGTTTAAAATTCTCTAATGATGTATGAGCACTCCTAACCTTGTCATAAAATCCTAATTACTCATTCTTAGTTACCTAAACTTAAGCTTAATCATTCCTAACCTTGTACCTAAGCTAATACACATCTACACCTACCATTAACACCCAATTAAATGGTCAAAACTCACCCCCACTCTGCTGTCCAGCCCTGTCCGAAGCTGTCCCTCCTCATTATGCATCACATGTTCAATTTTTCAACACTCCAAGGCCATACCTCAAGTCACATACACTATACCTTGTCATAACTTTCAATCAAGCTTGATTTTCCAAGCAAATAACTAATTAAAATAGCCCATTTTCTCCATTTATTTGTGGCTGGAAAAGTTCCAGCCATGCATTGTTTCTAGAAGCCTAATTTCATAAAAATTTGATAGGAAATTAACTCACATCAAGCCATACTTTGTAGCATAACTTCCATACTTCAAACCATGCTTGAATGACCATGTGTAAGAGATATTTTCCTCTCCCTTTCCCCTCCAATACCACACGGCCACTCCTCCCCTTGGTGAGCCCCATGGTTTTGTTTTTCTATAAATAGGATGTTTGTGATAGCCTTGTTGCACCTAGAAGCATTTGCTAAGTTTAGAGTTTTAGAATTGTCTTGCTAAGTTTTTCTTTTCTCTCAAAGTTTCAAAAGTGTTCTTCCTTTCTTTTCATCTTCATCTTCTTCATCTCTTCATCTCATCATCATCTCTCAACCATCAAACACCACCCCAAAGCCTTGAACCATCATCAAACCTCTCAAACACCACGCCTCAAACACAACTTCACCCAAAACACATTTCCTTTCTTTTCCTTCCTCTTTGGCCGAATCATCACCACCATCCTAGGAGGTGTTGCTCATCTCATTTCCATCTTCAAGTCCAAGCTTTTACCTTCATCACAAGGTAGGGACTTGTTTTCAAACTTTGTTTTGCTCAAGAAAGTGTTTTCCTTTAGTTTCCTCTTGGATTCTTTTTGAACTTTCCTTTGTTTTTCCTTTTCTTTTCATTTCGGCCTCTAGGCCTTGTTATGAGCATGATAGCTTGATGATGAGAGTTTCTAGATGATGACATTGTGTTCATCTCAAAGAAACCTCTAAAGCTTGAGTTTTCCTTTCCTTATGACTTCATCTATATGATATCTAGCTCACATGGTTTTTCAACTTAAGAAAATTAATCTAAGGATTTCTAAAAGCCCAAGCCTACCCTTGTCAACCTTAAAGTTGGCCGGCACGTTCTAGAGATTTTTCTCTAGATAGGGGTTTTGGGTTTTTAATAAAGAACTTGACTTAGTTTCACTTTCTTTTTTTTTTGTAGGACTTTCGGTTTTGATGTTGTGATCTTTGAGCTATTGTAATGGGTTGTTATCTCGTTAAAGTCTTGAATGAGCTCTAGTTAATCATAAAATGAACCTTGCATCATGTTTACTTTATGCTTTGCATATCATGTTTACTTCCTTGCTATCACTAAATACCAAGATAATGAATGAACTTGCATTATCATGTTTATATTTCAAGCTATGCATTATCATGTTTATATTTCAAGTTCTCACTTAATACCAAGATAATAATGAGTTGCATTCATCTTTACTTTGTGCTATCACTTTACTTTCTAATGGAACCTAAAATAAGTGCATGAACATGTTTATTTTTATGTCATCACCTAAATGAACCTAGAGCTCAAAGACTTGCCCATTGTTGTCTCACCAAAGGTATAAAAATATGTATTTTCTTTGGTTCATATTTCGGCCCTAAGGGGTCTTGAAGTTTCTAAGTATTTGAGACTATGTTTTATAATTTTTCCAAGCTTATATGAATTTAAGGAATGCATAGAACTAAGTCTTATAAATTTAGGACCTCTTGAGATAAAGATAAATTGGTCACTGCCCTCTTAAATATTCTTATGATTTTAGATGTTAAAATTGTTTATAAATGAGTTTTGAAAGTTTAAAAAGTGTTCCAAGAGAAACTAGTATTTTATGTGCTTTAGAAATTATGTTTTATGCCTTTTATGGAGAAGTATATTTTCGGTTCTTCCTTGCTCTTTGCTGCCACTGTATGTGCTGTTTTGATGATGATAATGTGCCTATGTTTGAGTAAAAATAATGTTAAGACTCATATGTGAAAGAAAGGATAAGTTAGGAACTAGAAGAGAATTAATTTGAGAATTATAGATCCTTTAATTATGTAATTTTCTGGATTCCGTCCAGCAAGGTTTAGATTTAATAATCATGGTTTTTAATTAGTTTGAATATGTAGGAATGACTCATAATTGGTTTAGGACTTAATCTTGAAGTCTTAGGAGCAAACCGAACTTAGAAAGGGTCATTGTTGTGACTTCTAGGTACCCGTAAAGTTAGAATTTCAAATTCTGCACCCTTGAGGTTTAGAGATGTTCTTGACCATAGTGTGAGGTGAGAAATACCTAGTTATAACCTCATAGGTTCCCAAGAGACTAGGTTGTGATGATCAATAACTTAGAATGTGAGTTAAGGACTTTAAGGGTCTAAACCATAATTTCTAGAACCCCGTAATCACACAAATATGAAGCTGTCCAAATCTGTATAGTGCTGTTTGGATAGGTCCTTGAGCATAAAAAAAAATTAGTAAAACTTATTAGTTGTGAACCTATAGGTGTGTGAGAGGTTAAGAATAATACTAGAACAATTAGTTTACAAGTTTAAGACTCAAAAGAACCAAAGCATAACATACTATGGGTTTATAACATAATAAGCTTGTGAGTTTGTATGAATGACTGTTTAAGGTGTGATTATGTGATAATGTATATGCTATAGTTTTATGTATACACTATGAAGGAGTTTCATGTGATGATGTATATGCTATGAAAAAGTTTTATGTGAAAATAGGTTATAGTTTTATATATGATTATATGATGAGATGCATACTATGAGAAAGATTTATATGATGAATAATGATGTATCTATGAATTAACACTTTATGAGAACTTAAATGTGACACAACACTGAGACGCCTTCTTGGGGGACACTGGTTTAGCCGAGCACCCCCAAGAAAATAAATCCGTGAGGGTATTGACATAGAGCTTGCCAAAGCGGACAAAACTACGATGCACTAGTTGCTAGTAGAGCGTTTCAAAGAGGAAATGACCCTAAGAGAGGTGATCCTTAATTACCCCCTAGCCCACACTATTAAGTCGGGATTATGTATATGTTACGCTTATCATAGGATAAGTAAGAACTAGTGACGACTAGTTAAGGTATGAGCTCATAACCTAGAGATGTTTTAGGGTGGCCCCATGAGATGAAAGTTAAAGTTTAAAATTTCACATGTGCTATAACTATCACCTTATGCCAATGTTATAATGTCTTTTAGCTATTCTATTGATTGGCTTACTTTTATGATGCATTCATGTCATTAGTATGTTCCATGCTTAGTCATAAGACGCATTGTAAAATATAACGGTCCTTGGATAATCAATACTTTAGAAAATTAAAAGAAGCTTAAATGCATGCACAACTTTTAGAAATAAACCCAAGGTTCTTGAGGATGTGATGATGACACCTAGGTAGGGATTACCCTACTGAGAATTCTTTTAGAAGATTCTCATTCCCTCTCTCTTTTCTTCTGTCATATCTTCAGATGGTGACATTCGTACTCTTCATCGACACCCCGACATGGGAGCTGCACCATGACTCGGCACTCGGGTCATACCATTTTGAGGGTCGCTGCACTGTTAGAGTCTTCATGTTTATGGGACGACCCTTTGCGCACCTCGTCCCGAGCTACCGCTTCACCCCGACTGCTCCTTACCTCCATAACGGGATTTTTGAGCGAGCTAGACTACGTGATGAGCAGATTCTCCGCATGCAGCCCGAGACGTCAGCCGTACGTGATTACCCAGAGTACGTTCCCCGGACTCAGTATTCGGAGACGGATCCATCCGAGGACCTGCCCTCGCACATGTACAGTTGGAGTTCCAGTCCCGCTCCCCCACCGATGAGAGCCGGGAGCGAGGAGACAGTAGTTCAGCCGAGGTTGGCTCATCGGCCATCTATGAGCCCTCGCCACGGTGGTCACGCTCCGATGATCCGCATGACCACTCCCACCGAGATCCGCCAGTGGATCGATTCCACCCCTCAGTACTCGGACCAGCAGGAGTAGGAGCATTGGATGGGTAGCAGTTAGTGCACACATGCCACATAGTTGAGGACAAACCTTCTTTTGTATATGAGGTTGTCTACTCTAGGTGCACATGGATATGGGTGTTGTTTTTCTTGTATTACCTTTTATGATTTCCTTGTATTTGCATTTCAGTTGTATTCCATTTCTCGATGTATCGAATAGTCCTGCCCTTTGGGTAGGCACATTATATATATATCTATGTTTCAGTTGATGTTTCCGTGATATGATGTGTTTCTTAATGCTTTGCCTATATGTTTCGTTATGCTTCCTTTTAAAGATTCGTGTGTGGCTCTCACTTTGATTTTAATTCCAAAAAGAAAAATTTTTACCCATATTTCCGCTAAGTATTTTCTAAGTAAAAGATGAGACCAAGAGGTAATATTCTAAAGATTAACCTAAGTACATACTAGTAGTCTTAGGTTAAGATTTAGGGTGTTACACTCCTCAAGGTCAGTCTCTGACAACCTCGAGCGTGGAACATAATCGGGGAAGTCTCTAATAGCTGATTCGGATGGGCGTGCACGAAACATCTACTCGTCATGTGGACGGGCTCTTTCAAACACCACGTCAGCACCATAGGGGGATGTAGGGGAAAAATGATAACTCTGTACAGGATACGCAAAAGGGCGCCCTATGAACACGAACATACGGATAGAACAACGTCCCTCGAAGTGGTATGATCCATGATCAGGGTCAAAATGAAACTCCCATGTCAGCGTGTCAACGAAGAGGACGAATATCGCCATCTGAATTTGAAGATGTGACGGAAAAGAAAGGTAGGTGGAGTGAGAATCTTTACTAAAGAAACTCAGTAGGGTTTTCCTCCTATCTAGGTAATATCATCTACATCTCCAGGAACCTCGGGTTCTTATAAAATAGTGGGCATGTAATAGTTCAATTATGAATTTCTAAAACATTGATTACCGAGGCCCACTTGTATTTACATGGATGCATCATACTTCATTATGCTTGCAAGATCTAGCTAACTTATTAGCAACATGGTAATTGTAGACCTGATACATGGCACATAGATCATAAAGCATAAAGCATAAAACATAGAACTTGGTACATGGTACATAGATCATAGAACCTAAAGCATAAAACTTAGAACTTGGTACATGGTATCTTATCTTGGTTACTTAGGTGACATTAAGACATTTACTTAGCACATGGGGCCACTCTAATTGTTCTCCCTTTTGAGAAACCTCTAGGTTATGAGCTCATACCTCACTAGTCGTCACTAGCACATGGTTCTTATCCTTTTTGATAAGATTAAGGTTCCGACTTAAAGTACGGGCTAGGGGGCTAGAATCACCTTATCCCCACCTATAGTTTGATGGTTCCTAAGGATCATTTTCTCATAACTTATGTCATCTTAAGTCTTAGCATGTTATAACAAGATACTACATACTTCAAACATGTCATATATCTCATATAATTTAACATGGGCATCTTTAAGGTTCTAAGAGAACAATAACATGCAATTTATAATTCCATCATCATATGGCATCATATAAGTCATGTGATAACACATTAATTCATCATCAAAGAGAACACATAAATCATTCCCTTAAAAGTAAAAACCCCTAAATTGGGTAACCTCAAACTTCCATATTATTTTCTTATACCTCTAAGGGATTGATTAACCTCATTACCACAATTTATGAAGTCCTAGAACCTAATTAATTATGGCTGGACAGCATAGGCAGTAAGCATATTTTGATGAATTATGGTGTTCTAGAAGTTACGTTTTACGTCCTTTCTTATTACTGACTTTTTCTATGATGCAATAATTAATACCTAGACCAATTATGAGTTATTATCACTCATCTAAACATGTTATAATATGATTCCACAAACTCTAACAAGGCTGGAACAGAATATACCATTTGAGTTCCTAGGGAGTTCTAGAAATCACATTTTCAAACTATTAAAGTTACTAAGCATGCCTAAGATGCCTAGAACAATTCTCATACAATTGGTAAGGTATTTAAACACATATAGACCACCCAAAATAGAATTTAAGGTGCTGGAAAACATAAGGCAGAACCGAAATCATAATCATCATATAATGCATAGTGTAACGCCCCGATTTTTCTGTTAGAGTGAAAATGACCAAAATGCCCTTGAGGTCATTTTCAGCACGAAATTCTAGGAAAACCGGTTCGGCAATACTCAAAAGGCAAACTCAATGTGGGAAGGGGATTAGATGGCTTGTCTGCCTTCCCGGGATCGAAAATATCGTTTTCCGAGTTTTTCGAGTCAAAATGACCAAAACGCCCCTGCGGTGTTTTACCCGTTTGCAAGTGCCGGATGAACCCGAAATTTCTCCAGATGATTTTAAAAGGCATTTTTATGTAGACTGTGACTTTAGTTTCCGTCCCAAAGGTCCCGGGCGAAATTAGTGCAAAATTACGGTTTTACCCCTAGTTTCGTGTTTTTACGCTTAATCGCGTGATTAAGCAAACCTAAGCAATATTAGGCTCTAATCGAAAGTTAATTAATTTCCATAATTAATCTTGAGTCAAAATAATTTATTAAAGTTGATTAGAACCTAAAAGTGCTTAATTACAACTTACAATTATATTTTAATTTCAAGACTCCTAGTCATGGAATCTTGAATAGTATTTTCTCTTTCCAATTCCTTAAATCATGGAATTGTGTTACACATTGTTTATTCATAAATGAGTTTAAAATTCTTTAATGATGTATGAGCACTCCTAATCTTGTCATAAAACCCCTAAACCTCATTCTTAGTTACCTAAACTTAAGCTTAATTGCTCCTAACCTTGTACCTAAGCTAATACACATCTAAACCTACCATTTACACCCAATTAGATGATCAAAACCTCACTCCCCCCATGCTGCCAGGTCTGGCCGTGAGCCCTCCCTCCCCATATGCATCACATGTTCAATTTTTCAACACTCCAAGGCCATACCTCAAGTCACATACACTATATCTTGTCATAACTTTCAATCAAGCTTGATTTTCCAAGTAAGTAACTAATTAAAATAGCCCATTTTCTCCATTTATTTGTGGCTGGAAAAGTTCCAGCCATGCATTGTTTCTAGAAGCCTAATTTCATAAAAAATTGATAGGAAATTAACTCACATCAAGCCATACTTTGTAGCATAGCTTCCATACTTCAAACCATGCTTCTATGACACAATCAAAGAGATATTTTCCTCTCCCTTTGTCCTCCAATGCTACGGCCACTCCTCCCCCTTGGTGAGCCTCATTGTTTTGTTTTTCTATAAATAGGATGCTTGTGATAGCTTAGTTGCACTTTGAAGCATTTGCTAAGTTTAGAATTCTAGAGTTGTCTTTCTAGTTCTTTCTTTTTCTCTCAAGTTTCAAGAGAGTTCTTCCTTTCTTTTCATCTTCATCTTCATCCTCTCTTTACCTCATCATCATCTCTCAACCTTGAAACACCACCCCATAGCCTTGAACCATCATCAAACCTCTCAAACATCACACCTCAAACACAACCTCACTTGAAACATAACTCCAACCTTCTTGCTTCCTCTTGGCCGAAACCATCAAACCCCAAGGAGGAGCTCATCATCTTGTTTTTCTTTTCAAAAGTTCAAGCTTTGTGTCTTCACTCTAGGTAGGGGTGTTTGCTAAACTTGGTTTTCTTGAAAATGAGTTCTTTCTAGCTTTCTCTTGGATTTTCTTTTGAAACTTTCTTATTTTTCCTTCCTTGTGATTTCAGCCATGAGACCTTGAGGAGCACATGATAGCTCAATGATGAGGACTCCTAGAGAATGACTACGTGTTCATCTCAAAGGAACCTCTAGAGCTTGAGTTTTTCTTTTCCTTTAACATCATCTATACTATACTTAGCTCACATGGTTTTTCAGCTTAAGAAAATTAATCTAAGGATTTCTAAAAGCCCAAGCCTACCCTTGTCAACCTTAAAGTTGGCCGGCACGTTCTAGAGATTTTCTCTAGATAGGGGTTTTGGGTATTTAATAAAGAACTTGGCTTAGTTTCGCTTTCTTGTTCTTTTGTAAGGTTTTCGGTTTTGGTATTTTTGGATCCTTGAGATTTTGTTTAGTTTTGTTTAGAAAGTTTGTTTTCTTTGAGCTTGATGATGATGTTCAAGAACCTCATAGTTCCTATGAGAACTTGGTTCAAGAACTCTAGAGCTCTCTTTGTAATGAGATATATGTTAGGTTGTTACTTTGTTAAAGTCTTGAATAAGCTCTAGCTAACCATAAAATGAACCTTGCATCATGTTTACTTTTATGCTATGCACATCACGTCTACTTTCCTTGCTATCACTAAGTATCAAGATAATAAGTGAACCTTGCATTATCATGTTCATATTTCAAACTATGCATTATCATGTTTATATTTCAAGTTCTCACTTAATACCAAGATAATAATGAGTTGCATTCATATTTACTTTGTGCTATCACTTTACTTTCTAATGGAACCTAAAATAAGTGCATGAGCATGTTTATTTTTATGTCATCACCTAAATGAACCTAGAGCTCAAAGACTTGCCCATTGTTGTCTCAAACAAAGGTCTAAAAATATTTATTTCCTTTGGTTCATATTTCAGCCATAAGGGGTCTTGATGTTTCTAAGTATTGAAGACTATGTTTTATAATTTTTCCAAGCTTTTATGAGTTTAAGGAATGCACAGAACTAAGTTTTAAGAATTTAGGACCTCTTGAGACAAAGATGAATTGGTCACTGCCCTCTTAAATATTCTTATGATTTTAGATGTTAAAATTGTTTATAAATGAGTTTTGAAAGTTTTAAAAAGGTTCCAAGAGAAACTAGTATTTTATGTGCTTTAGAAATTGTGTTTTATGCCTTTATGGAGAGTGTTTGTTTCGGTTCTGCCTTGCTACTTGTTTGCCACTTTATGTGCTGTTTTAATGATGATAATATGCTTATGATTGAGTAAAAATAATGTCAAGACTCATATGTGGAAGATAAGATAAGTTAGAGACTAGAAAAGAATTAATTTGAGAGTTCTAGATCCTTTAATGTTTGAATTTTCTGGATTCTGTCCAGCAAGGTTTAGTAATGCTAATCATGGATTTAAATTAGTTTAAATGTGTAGGAATGCCTCATAAATGTTTTAGGACTTGATCTTGAAGCCTTAGGAACAAATCGGACTTAGAAAGGGTCACTATTGTGACCCCTAGGTACCCGTAAAGTTAGGATTATAAATTCTGCATCCTTGAGGTTTAGAAATGTTCTTGGTCATATTGTGAGGTGAGAAATACTTAGTTATAACCTCATAGGTACCCAAGAGATTAGGTTTGATGATTAATAACTTAGAACGTGAGTTAAGGACCTTAAGGGTCAATGCATAAGACATTAAAACATCTTGAGTTTTTATGATGCTTAATTTATGATATATGATACATGAGTTTTGTCTATGATAAGTTGATATGTGCTATAAAGAAGTTTTACATGATGAAATGCTTGTGTATGTCCTATATGTTTTCATGGCATAAGCAAATTTGAGGAAATTCGGTCTATAGCCGTCATGCTGCCGAATTTCCATCAAATTTGAGGAACTTAGAAAAAGGTCTTTTTGAAAATCATGAGAACTTAAATGTGACACAACACTGAGACGCCTTCTTGGGTGACACCGATTTAGCCGAGCACCCCCAAGAAAACAAATCCGTGAGGGTATTGACATAAAGCTTGCCAAAGCGGACAATACTACTATGCACTAGTTGCTAGTAGAGCGTTTCAAAGAGGAAATGACCCTAAGAGGTGATCCTTAATTTGCCCTCTAGCTCGTACTTTAAGTCGGGATTATATATGTTACGCTTATCATAGGATAAGTAAGAACTAGTGACGACTAGTTCAGGTATGAGCTCATAAGCTAGAGATGTTTTAGGTGGCCCCATGAGATAAAAGTTAAAGTTTAAAATGTCACATGTGCTATGAAAAACCAAGAAAAGTTATACCTGTCTCCTTATGCCAATGTTATAATGTTTCTTAGCTATTTCATTGATTGGTTTACTTTCATGATGCATTCATGTCATTAGTGTATTCCCTGCTTAGTCATAAAGAAGCATTGTAAAATATGACGGACCTTGGATAATTAATACTTTAGAAAACTAACAGAAATGAAGTTTACATGCATGCACACCTTTTTAGAAATAAAACCCAAGGTTCCTGAGGATGTGATGATGTCACTTAGGTAGGGATTATCCTATTGAGAATTCTTTTAGAAGATTCTCATTCCCTCTCTCTTTTCTTCCGTCACATCTTCAGATGGCAACCTTCATACTCTTCATCGACACCCCGACATGGGAGCTGCACCATGACCCAGCACTCGGGTCATACCATTTTGAGGGTTGCTGCACTGTCAGAGTATTTATGTTTATGGGACGACCCTTCACGCACCCAGTACGGAGCTACCGCTTCACCCCAACTGCTCCCTACCAGAGCCAGACCACGTGACGAGCAGATCCTCCGCATGTAGCCCGAGGCATCAGCCGTACATGACTACCCGGAGTACATGCCCCGGACTCAGTATTCGGAGACGGATCCATCGGAGAACCCGCCCTCGCATATGTACAGTTAGAGCTCCAGCCCCGCTCCTCCACCGATGAGAGCCGGGAGTGAGGAGACAGTGGTTCAGCCGAGGTTGGCTCGTAGGCCATCCATGCGCCCTCGCCACGGTGGACATGGTCCGATGATCCGCACGACCACCCCCGCCGAGATCCGCCAGTGGATCGATTACACCCCTCAGTACTCGAACCAGTAGGAGTAGGTGCATAGGATGGGTAGTAGCTAGTGCACACACGCCACATAGTTAAGGACAAACCTTCTTTTGTATATGAGGTTGTCTACTCTAGGTGCACACGGGTATGGGTGTTACTTTCATGGTTTCCTTGTACTTGCTTTTATGATTTCCTTGTATTTGCATTTCAGTTGTATTTCGTTTTCCTTTGTACCGAATAGTCCTGCCTTTTGGTAGGCACACTATCTATATATAATCAGTTGATGTGTCCATGTTATTTACGTGTTTTATTATGATTTGTTATTTATGCGTTTTATTATGATTTGCTCATATGACTTGTATGAATTCCCGTTCAAAAATCATGCGTGGCTCTCACTTTGGTTTTAATTCCAAAAAGAAAAATTTTACCCATATTTCCGCTAAGTATTTTCAAGTAAAGAATGAGACCAAGAGGTAATATTCTAAAGATTAACCTAATTACATACTAGTAGTATTAGGTTAAGACTTAGGGTGTTACACATAGAACTTTATCTTTAAAACACATAAATTACTAGTTTCTCTTGGAACCTTTTTAGAGCTTTTAAAACTCACTTGGAAACAATTTATTTCATCAAAACCGTCATAAAACACATGAGGGCAATGACCATTTCAAATAAATCTCAAGGGGAATTTAAATCATAAAATCATGTCTAAAACATTTGTCATAGTCACCCATGCTTAAGAAAAATCCTAAGACATAGATTATAGGTCCTTATGACTAAATGAAACTTATTCTAGGTTCATTATCATCGCATGGCCGAGATGGACATTCCAAGGAATGCTTCCAAATTTATCTTTTTCTTAGGATGAAAAGGGCAAGTCTTTGAGCTCTAGGGGTTTTAGATGATAACATAACATAGACGTGATATGCACTCAATTTTATATTTCTTTAGAAAGTAAGGTGAGGGCTCAAATAAATATGAGATGCAAGTTCATTTCTTTATCTTAAAGTTAAGTGATGACTTGAAATATAACATGAGATGCAAAGCTTGAAACTTAAATGTGCTTATGCAAGTTCATTTCTTTATCTTGGGAATTTAGTGATAACATAGGAAAGTAAATATGCATGGCATAAAATAAACGTGGATGCAAGTTCACTTTTACATCTTATCTAGAGCTCCTTCAAAACTTTTAAAAGAACAAAGCTTAAACCCAATACTCATCCAACATGAAAAAGTAAGCTTTACTAAGCTTTAAAAGTAGAGGCATAAAAGAGCTATGTCATATTCTTTATTAATGTCCAATAACCCCTATCTAGAGCGAACTCTAGAATGTGCCAGCCAACTTTAAGGTTGACAAGGGTAGGCTATGGACTTTTGGAAAACCTTATTACTTTCTTTAAGCAAAACCTTGGGTGAGCTAAGAGGAATAACATTTTTCTTTAATCAAAAGGAAATGGCCGAACCTTAATAAGGAATAATGGACCATTTTCCACTCTAAGGACCAAGATCTTGATAATGTAATGACACGAACATCACTAGTCCTCATCATTGAGTGTATAACCTCATCACAAACCAACATCAAGACAAAGTTCCAAGAAAAAAGAAAAGGAAAAACCGGAACCATATTTGGTTCAAGAACAAAAGTCAAGCTCTAGAGATTGTTCAAGTGTTAAACACCATCATAAAGCCCTCATCATCAAGCTCTTATTTTTTTCAAGTTCCCAAGGGCTCCATGGCCGAAATCAAAAAGGAAAAGAAAGGTTCCAAAAAGGTCAAGAGAAACATAAAGCTTATTCTTAACTCAACTTGTAAAAGATAAAACTTTTCCTTAGGAAAAACTCAAGCTTTAGAGGTTTTCTTGAGAGATGAACACAAGGTCACCTCTAGAGAACACTCATTATCAAGCTATCATATTCAAGGCCTTGAGGTCGAAAACAAAAGGAAAGGAAAATGAAGAAACCGAAAAGAAAAACTCTATCAAGGTTCATCTAATCATTATTTTCCAACAAGATTCAAACATAAAGATTAAAGAAAACATTTTTAGAAAGCTCCCTACCAAGGATAAGTGTTCTTTGAAGATGGAAAAAGGTTTGATCTTGGAGCACCAAGAAGAAGAAATCTTCCTTGAACTTGGGTATGTGTTTCAGCCTTAAAGGAAATGGAGGGAGAAGATGTTGTTGGCTTGTGTTTGAGCTTGGTTGAGTGTTTGGATGAGGAGTAGATAAAGGTTGAAGGTGGACGAGGTGGCGGTTTCCTTCTTAGAATGAAGGGGAGAAAGAAACTTTGAGAGAATAGCACTTACTCTTTGAACTTCAAACTTGGCAAATGATCCAAAGTGAAGCAAAGTTCACCAAAGCAATGTATATATAGAGCTTGAATCATGAAGAGTAGAATGGGGGAGGGGCTGGCCGAATGGGTTCTTAGGCAAGAAGAAAAGAAAAATGTCTCCTTGTGTTGTCATTTCATGGTAAGGTGTGAAGTATGGGAGGTATGGTTCATGTAAGACTTTGAATGAAAGCTTGAATGACATGAAGTAATTCTTTTTGAATGAAATATTTCTTCTAGAATGGGGGGAAGGGCTGGCGGTCATAAAGAAGCCAAGGGGAGAGAGTTTTCATCCCATGTAATCATGTATTAGTGAAGTGTTTAGGAGTAAGCAAGGTTAGGTCACTAATCAAGATTTTATGATTAAGTGTTAAGGTAAACTAATTAGGTAATTAAATCTATGAACAACTTAGATTTGGAGCAATCTTGTTTGATTGATGGAGTCAAATTCCTTTGACTAGAAATTAGGGAATGACACATTTCCTTGATTTGGGGAATGTGAATAATGAAATCACTATTCTAAGATGTTTTCTTTAAAGAAAATAAACTAGAAATGGATTTTAAGTTTTCTTAAGCAATTTTAGGTCCTAATCAATCTCAATTAATTATTTTAGCTCTAGATTAATTATGGAAATTAATTAACCCTTAATTAGAGCCTAATATTACTTAGGTTTCGTTTTTTTTTAAAAAAAAAAAACACATCGTTAAGCCTTTAATTCACTTAAGCAAGGGCAAAATCGTAATTTTTCTCAAAAACTGGCCGGGACCACTGGGACTTAAACAAACATAGGTCATGCCTTAAAAACATTATTTCAGACCTCCGGGACAAGTCCGGGTCCAAACAGAACTCAAAACTGCCTTAAAGGTATTTTGGTCATTTCCGCACAGAAACCTCAAATATGAGATTCTTCTGCTCTATTAAACATTTCAAAACATAGAATCCCCTTTATACATAAACAAAGTTCTTGTGAAGATGACCGACGTTGGCCATCCTCGTGTTTCAGGTAAAAACGACCTCAAGGGCATTTCAGTCACTTGTATGACTTAGAGAAAATCAGGGCGTTACAAACCCAGCAGTCCTTGAAGGGCTAACTCAATGTTTGAAGGGGATTAGATGGCCTTTGAATGGTTCCGAGATTGAAAATCTCGTTTTCTGAGGTTTCGAGTTAAAATGACCAAAATACCCCTGTTGTGTTTTACATGGGTATGAGTGTTGGATGAGAGCCCGAAACTTCTCCAGATGGATTTAAACAGTGTTTTTATGCATTTCGTGACATTAGTCTAAGTCCCGATGGTCTAGGGCAGTTTTTGTGCAAAATTACAATTTTGCCCCTAGTATAGTGTTTTTGAGTTTAATCGCGTGATTAAGCAAACCTAAGCAATATTAGGTTCTAATAGAAGAATAATTAATATAGACTCAAAATAATTTGTTAAAGTTAATCAGAACCCAAAATTGCTTAGATTAAATCTAAATCTCTTTTTAAATTCAAGATTCCTAGTCATGGAATCTTGAATAGTATTTTCTCTCTCTAATTCCTTAAATTAAGGAATTGTATCTACAATTGTTTATGCATAAATGAGCACTCCCTAATCATATCATAAAATTTCTAATCACATTCTTAGTACCTAAACACTTGCTTAGTAATTCTTGATCACAAAATCTAAGATACACTTAATTACACCCCTAAACCACAAATTAAACAAAAGAAACCTCTTCTCCCTCTTTCCTAGACCTACGGCCACTCCTCCCCTCCATGCCCAAATATTTGAAATTCAAATGAAGCTTCAAGTCCATGCCAAGCCATGATTGAGCCATACCTCCAACCATACTCTCCATATTTTCAACCATACTCCTCCATGCCTCAAAAATTCAATCTTTCACCTCATGGAACATGAGGCAAGCTACATGGCCAGCCCTCCCCTTTGTGCACCCTCATTGTTTTAATTTTCTATAAATAGCTACCTTAGATGAACTTGTATCACTTTTGTTCATTTGCCAAGTTTGGAATTTCTAAGCATTCCTGTGTGTTCTTTCTTTTTCTCTCAAGTTTCAAGAAGCTTTCTTCTTCATCTTCATCCTCTTCATCTCCTCTTTGAATCACAACCTCAAACCACCATACCACAACCTTGAATCATCTTCTAAATACTTAAACCTTCATCCTCAAACACAAACACACCCAAAAACACATTCCTTTCTTTTTCTCTCCTCAAGGCCAAAACCTCATCATCACCTTAGGAGGAGTTTTTCCTTTCATTCTCATCTCAAAGACCAAGCCTTTGTCTTTATACTTGGTAGGGAGTTGCTTTAAAGTTTTTGGTTTACTCAAAAATGCTTTGTTCTTGAAAGAAAAATGCTATTTTCCTTAAGTTTCTCTTGGTTTCTTTTCAGTTTTCCTTCTCATTTCCTTTTTACTTTTTCGGCCTCAAGGCCTAGTATTCATCATGATAGCTTGATGATGAGTGTCTCTAGAGGATGACCTTGTGTGCATCGCAATGAGACCTCTAAAGCTTGAGTTTTCTTTCTTTCTTCAGAGTTTCTCTTATAACTATATAGCTCACTAATGATTTCAACTTAAGAAAATAACCAAGGATTTCAATAAACCTAAGGCCTACCCTTGTCAACCTTAAAGTTGGCCGGCACGTTCTAGAGTTCGCTCTAGATAGGGGTTTTGGGTACATAATAAAGAACATGGTGTATATTCCTTTTCTTTGTGATTTCAGTTTCTTGTTTCCTTTCCTTTATGCTTTCAGCCTTGTTCCTATTTCCTTTATGGTTTTGCCTTCTTTTAAGTTCATTTCCTTGAAGCTTGATGATGATGTTCAAGGGCCATGTGGTTTCCTTAAAACCTTGGTTCAAGAACTCTAAAGCTTACTTTGTTTTTTTGGAGATAAATGTTAGGTTGGCATTATGTTTCTCTAAAAGTCTTGTATGAGCTCTAAGTTAAGATAAAAAGAACTTGTACCCATATTTCTTTTTATGCCATCACTAAATGTTCAAGATTAAAGAATGAACTTGCATTCTCATGTTTATGTTTATGACCTCACTAAATTTCTAAGATAATAATGGATATGCATAGCATATTTATTTTAAGCTCTCACCTCCTAATAAAGAGTAAAACAAAGTGCATTGCATGTTTATGTTTATGTCATCACCTAAGAGATTTAGAGCTCAAAGACTTGCCCATTATTATCTCAAACAAAGTTTGGAAATGTATGTGTTTTATTAATATGATTTTTGGCAATGTGATGATGGTGAACTTAGAATAAGATCCACGTAATCACAAGTGCTAAAACCTATGTTTTATGATTTTCCTAAGCTTAGATGATCTCAAAAAATGTTTTGAGCAAGGTTTTATGATATAAATCCCTCCTGAGATTATTTTGAAATAGCTACAACCCTTATATGTTTTATGATGATTTTAATGAAATAATTTGTTCTCAAATGAGTCTTTGAAGTCCTAAAAAGGTTCTAAGAGAAACTAGCAATTTATGTGTTTTAGAAATAAAGTTATATGCATTATATGGTGACTTTGATTTCGGTTCTGCCATGACTTGTTTGCTCACTGTATGATGATGTTTTAAATATGTTAGAATGTGTATTTTCATGTATATTTGATGTAACACCCTAAAAATTATGCAAAAATTAATTTGACCTTTTCTGGCCATAATTTCAAAAATCCGATGAACATAGAAATGATCAGGACAATCTAACGAATTTGTAAAAAAAAAAAAAAAGTGAATAGTAACTTGCGGGTCCCGCAGACCTGCCGGAACAGCCGAAACCTTAGAATTCGGGCTCGGAGATACTCGAAAGTGAGAAAATATAAGGATAAGGTTAGAAATAGTTAGAAATAAAAATTTTATACTTAGAACTATTTTTCGGGCAATGTTTGATTACCCGGGTACACTATTTTACCCGTTCGGTAAAATTTCAGTGTGCGGTTTTTACACCGAAAAATGCTACTTGTTCACCAAGTTATGGACAACCAATTATCTTGAGCCAATTGGATGGCCAAGATTCATCCCTTGACTTTCAAAACAAATCCTAGCCATCCATTTATTTTTCTTTTCTTTAAAGAATCATATATTTACATTATATACTATCTAAATTATAATTACATGATAAATACAAAAAAAAAAAGCTTCCTTATCACTCCATTTGCTTCCATTCTCGGCCATGAACCAGAAAGCTATAGTTCCGTGGTTTTTTTCCACAAAAATTAACTTCAAATGCCCAAAACCTTAGTTTTAAATCACCAAAACACCAAACTCTCTTCACTAAACTTATTCCACTCATCAAGATCTTCCAATCTAACCGATTAGAATTTTAATCCATCAACTTTTCCTACTTTGAGAGCTCATTATCATCTGTGTAAGGAAGGGTTTGGTGTGGGTTTGAAGGCTTAGAAGTAAAGGGAATCATCCTTGGAGCCAAGATCACTAAAACCACCAAGTATGGCTTGTTTCATCCTATTTTCTTTCTGATTTTGCTCTGGAATATTATGATTGAATAATTCCAAAATTTTGAGTTTTATTGGTTGATATTATATTGATATTGATATATTAATTTTGGTGGAGTGTTTGGATGTTGTGAAAAATGATTTTTGTCAAAAGAGAATTTGACACATGCTGCTGGATTTTCGGATTTCAACAGGACAGAATTTGTTTACGAATTTTCTGGCTCATTTCTAATCATTTTTATTAGCTATAAAAATTATATGTTGAAGCTAACATCATAAGGAAACTCTGATAATTTTTGTGGTTCATGATAAGGAACTTTACTACCTAAGAAAAATCATAAACTGAGAGTCTAACTATGCTGCCTGAAATCTTGGTACTGAAGCTGTAAATTTGTATAATTTTGTGACCATAGAAAATAATGGAATTATCCTTTTAAATTTTTACAGGGAGTTATTAACATATTGAAGTACAACTTTGATTTTTATTTTGAAGTATTTCAATCATTTTCTTGGTCTAAAAATTATGAGAACCCTGTTTTGAGCTGTGAAAAAGTGGCCTCTGACCACTAAATTTGTATAATTTATTTAGTATGGTTAGAGAACTCCGATTGTTATGAAAATTTTACAGGGTCTCTTAGACACATTGATATGTTAGGAGGAATTTTTATGATCCTTGAATTGGCCGTTTGATTGAGAAATTAATTGTTGTTATTGGAATGAGAAATCTGTCAATATGCTGGAAATGAGCTAAATTCTTGATTTGGAAGTCAAATGTCCTTTGATGCCACTATGATAAACTTAGATGCATGCTATGTACTTTAAAGCTTGGTTTATGGGGAATGAATGAGAATCACATGTGATTGATTGTTTATATGATTATAAATGCATGCATTGGTGAAGAGAAATGTGATAAATGAATGCTATATATCTATATATGTTTGAAGCATTATAAAGCTCAAAAATTTATGCTAATGTATGCTTGTATATGTGAGGTTGAGGATGATATATATGCTATGTAAAGAAAGAAAAGTCCCCTTTAATGTGTAAAGGGCACGGGAAAGTCCCCTTTAGAGTGTAAAGGGCATAGAAAAGTCCCCTTTAATGTGTAAAGGGCACAAGCAAGTCCCCTTTAGTGGGTCAAGGGCACAGAAAAGTCCCTTTGATTAGGTCAAGGGCACGGAAAGACAGGGATAATACTTCTAAGATTCTTTTTGATGTACCGAGAGTATGTAAAGTTGTAAATAAAGCATTATAATGTTAAGTAGTATGCTATGTGTATATCAAGTGATTGAATAATAAAAGCGACCTACTTTGGAAGTATGATTTAGAACTTTAAAAATAAACCATTGACCTAGGTTGTATGCTCACAGTTTCTTAATAAACTGAAGTGGCTGGGACGATGACGATGATATTAATTTCAGTGCATGTTTTGGGGAATGCCCGACTGAGAATTGTGTAATTCTCACCCCTATGTGTTTTTTTTTGTTCCCGTGTCGTCTCCAGGGTGATCCAGAGGACAAGGAGGCTGCTGTATGAAAGGAATCAACTTTGTAGTAGTGTAGTAGTGGATATTTTAACTCCCTATATGTAGTTGTAATCATATATATGTAAACATAATAAAGATTGTATATGTATGTAAGCTCGTATCTGGGCTTCCTTTTGTACTTGACGTTATATTAAATGAATGGTTTGTATTTTTACTATATATTTTAATCGAATTACGATAGTTATTACACGAATCCCTCGAGCTTGCTATAGATAATTAAGAAAGGTCCGCTAATTAGTAAGTAACAACTCTCAAGTACGATATTATGACTTAAGGATGAGGTTGTTCTTGGGAGGGTGTTACATTTGATGTTAATTTGAGAAAGTTAAGATAAGTTAATAACTAGAAAATAATTAAAATGTAATTTTTAGATCCCTTAGAAATGAGATTTTCTAGATTCTGTTCCAGCAAGGGTATTATTAGTAAATAATGGTTGATAAATAGTTTAAATATGTAGAAAATACTCATAATTGGTTTAGGACTTGATCCTAGTACCTTAGGAAAAGACTGAACTTAGAAAGGGTTAAAAACGTGACTCCTAGGTACCTCCGTAATTAGTGAAATATGGATTCTGCATTCTTGAGATTTAGAATTACTTAGGATCATAGAATTGAGTGAGGATTATTAAGTTATGAACCTGTAGGTACCCGAGAGATTAAGTTATGATGATAGACAACCTAGATTTAAAGTTAAAGGACCCTAAGGGTCAAAACATAAGACATTAAGAGATGTTGTTAATTCAAGTATGTTCAGATGATGCATGTACCTTGATGAATATGATTATGTGAATTCAAGTTTGCTATGATGTTAGAGGTTGAATATGATAGAATATGCATCATGAGTTATTGTGGCATAAAGTATATTTGAAAGAAATTCGGTATATAGTTGTTATACTGCCGAATTTCCATCAAATCAATACTTAAGAATGCTTTTGAAAAGTATACAGGCTGAAGTCCTAGGTCACACTGGTTCGGCCGAGCACCACTAGGAACTGAATCCTTATGTGACGCAGCACTGAGACATACTTCTTCTGCTCTAGTGGGGAAGAGGCAAAACCGTGAGGGGTATGAGTAGATGCAGCCTACCAAAGCAAACAATTTGCTGTTCACTAGATGCCAGTAGAGCGTTTCAAAGAAGGAAATAATCCTAAGAGAGGTGACCTATAAGCCCCCAAGCCCGTACTCTAGTAGTCAGGATTATATTTTTATGATTTCGCTTATCAAGAGGATAAGTAAGAACTAGTGATGACTAGTTGAGGTATGAGCTCATAACCTAGATGTTTTAGGGTGGCCCATAATGCTTAAGCATGATTTCTTAAGTCACAAGAGAAAAGTTTTACTTGAAGAGTTTATATGCCACTTACAAGTTGTTTCTGATGTTGTGATTGATTGCTTGTTGCATAATGTATATTCATGCATTCATGAGTTGTGATGTTGCATTCATGCATTATGATTCATGCTAAAAGGAATGAATCTTGGATAATTATATTTATGAACTTAATAATGAACCTTATATGCATGCTCACTTCTTTATAATAATAAACCTAAGGTTCCTGAGGATGTGAATGATGAAACCTTAGATAGGAGTTACCCTATTGAGATTCTTTGGCAAGATTCTCACCCCTTTTTCTTTCTCTCTTTCTCTCCCGTCACATCTTCAGAGCATGGCGACGTTCATGGTTTTTGTCGACACCCCGACTTAGGAGGTACATTTTAATCCGGACCACGGATCCTACCATTTTGAGGGACGATGTACTGTTCGAGTCTTCATGTACGTACGACGTCCCTTAGTGTACCCTATACAGAGCTACCGCCTACATCTCTTTACAGCGATGATATGGTCTTCGAGCGCGTACGAATGCATAACGAGCTGGTTATGCGCACCTACACTGCTGGATCGATTGCCCGCGGTCACCCAGACTATGTGCCTCGCTTGCAGCATTTGGAGGACGACCTCTGGGAGGATCCCCAACGTGTAACATCCCCTGCTGCTTTATGGATTGACGACTGTCCCCACAAACCAACACGGATCTTTTCAGCATGCTTTGTCCTCACTCACATGCTTCCTGGGAAAACTTTCCAAGAGGTCACCCATCCCAAAATTACCCCAGGTCAAGCACGCTTAACTATGGAGTTCTTTCAGTTTAGGCTACCTAAAAGAATATGCATCTTGTTGGTATAGGTAGTGCAAATCAATTCATATAAGCTCTCATCAACTGTATAGTCCCATATCTATACAATCTTAGGATCCCTCTCATTCGGGTGTGTAATCGGTTTATTCATGTACCCATCCGCTTAGAGGACCTTGCGAGGAGCCGCTCCTTGTCCATGCCCTCTTTGCACCGGCAATCACTCCTCGTCCTCATCCCCGGGCGTTACAACTCTCATCATCAAGCTATCATGGTCATAAACAAGGCCAAGAGGCCGAAATGAAAAAGAAAGGAAGACAAAGGAAAGCTTCAAAAAGAAACCAAGAGAAAACTAGAGAAAACTCATTTTAAAGCAAAATAAAGTTTTGAAAGCAACTCCCTACCAAATATGAAGACAAAGGCTTGATCTTGAGGATGGAAATGAGAAGATCAACTCCTCCTAGAGAGGTGAGGTAGCTTCGACCTTGAGAGAAAGAAAGGAAAGGAGATGTGCTCATGGTGAGCTTGTGTTTGAGGTTGAGTGTTTGAGTGTTTAAAGGATGATTTGTGGTTGTGGTTTGAGGTTGTAAGGTGGTGATGTAAAGAGAAGATGAAGATGATGAAGATGAAGAGGAAGAACTCTTAGAACTTTTGAGAGAAAAAGGAAAGAACTTAAGGAAAAGCTTGAAAACTAAAACTTAGCAAATGATCTAAAGGTTCACACAAGTTCTTCAACACATGTATTTATAGAAAACAAAAACAATGGAGGCTCATTGAGGGGGGAAAGGTGCACGAAATTTTGGGGCTTTGAGGGAGGAAAAATATCTCTTACAACTTGTCATTCAAGCATGGTTTAAGGTATGGAAGTTATGATGCAAAGCATGGCTTCAAGTATGGTAATCTCCCTTTGTTTGGAGTTAAAATAATCCTTCTAGAAGGCAAAGAGGGTTGGCTGAATTTGAGCCACAAAAATGAGAGAAAAAGTCTTCTAGAAGTGGTCATATGAAGCATGGATGAAAGCATGGTGTTTGTATGACAAAGTATGGTTTATGGTGAGGTGGAAGCATGGTTCTTTGAGTGTAAAAATTCACACTTGTGATGGAAATGAGGAGGTATGGGTTCGGCCAGGTCTGGACAGCCAAAGGGGAGAGAGATTTGTCCATCTAATTATGTGTTAAAGATATGTTTAGATATGTATTAGTTTAGGTACAAGGTTAGGAATCATTAAGCATATGTTTTGGTAACTAAGAATGGGGTTTAAGAGTTTTATGACAAGGTTTAGGAGTGCTCATACATCATTAGAGAATTTAAAACTCATTTATGAATAAACAATTGAAAACACAATTCCATAATTTAAGGAATTGGAAAGAGAAAACATTATTCAAGATTCCATGACTAGAAATCTTGAATTTAAAATAAGGTTTTAAGTTGAAATTAAGCATTCTTAGGTTCTAATCAACTTTAATAAATTATTTCGACCTTAGATTACTTATGGAAATTAATTAATCTTTGATTAGAGCCTAATATTGCTTAGATTTGCTTAATCACGCGATTAAGCTCAAAAACACAAAGCTAAGGGCAAAATTGTAATTTTGCACTAATTTTGCCCGAGACCTCCGGGACTAAAACTGAAGTCACAAAATACATAAAAATGCCTTTTAAAACCATTTGGAGAAGTTTCGGGTTCATCCGGCACTTGCAAATGGGTCAAACACCATAGGGGTATTTTGGTCATTTTGACCCGAAAACTCAAAAAACGAGATTTTCAATCCTGGAAAGGTAAACAAGTCAACTAACCCCCTTCCAATATTGAGTTTGCCCTTCAAGTACTGTCGGATCGGCTTTCCTTGAATTTCGGGCCGAAAATGACCTCAGGGGCATTTTAGTCATTTTCACTCTAACAGAAAATCGGGGCGTTACATGCTGACCCGGGTAAGGTGGGACATATCCGATCCACTCATGAAGTGCGGTGGGAGTGGGCATGTGCTACGGATGAACATGTGCTCCACGGCGGGGCATATCTCGGCTCTCCTCGCAAGCCTCGGCTGTGTCACCGTCGCCTCACTCCCCTCTCGCACAAACTGGGGAGTGGGGGCAGAACTCTCGCTATACATGTGTATTGTGTAACACCCTAAATCTTAACCTAATACTACTAATATGTAATTAGGTTAATCTTTAGAATATTACCTCTTGGTCTCATTCTTTACTTGAAAATACTTAGCGGAAATATGGGTAAAATTTTTCTTTTTGGAATTAAAACCAAAGTGAGAGCCACGCGTGATTTTTGAACGGGAATTCATACAACTCATATGAGCAAATCACAATAAAACGCATAAATAACAAATCATAGTAAAACACGTAAATAACATGGACACATCAACTGATTATATATAGATAGTGTGCCTACCAAAAGGTAGGACTATTCGGTACAAGGAAAACGAAATACAAATGAAATGCAAATACAAGGAAATCATAAAAGCAAGTACAAGGAAACCATGAAAGCAACACCCATACCCATGTGCACCTAGAGTAGACAACCTCATATACAAAAGAAGGTTTGTCCTCAACTATGTGGCGTGTGTGCACTAGCTACTACCCATCCTATGCACCTACTCCTGCTGGTCCAAGTACTGAGGGGTTGAATCGATCCACTGGCGAATCTCGGCGGAAGTGGTCATGCGGATCATCGGAGCGTGTCCACCACGGCGAGGGCGCATTGATGGCCTACGAGCCAACCTCGGTTGAACCACTGTCTCCTCACTCCCGGCTCTCATCGGTGGAGGAGTGGGGCTGGAGCTCCAACTGTACATGTGCGAGGGTGGGTCCTCTGATGGATCCTTCTCCGAATACTGAGTCCGAGGTACGTACTCCGGGTAGTCACGTACGGCTGACGCCTCGGGCTACATGCGGAGGATATGCTCGTCACGTGGTCTGGCTCGCTCAAAAATCGTGTTATGATGGTAGGGAGCAGTCGGGGTGAAGCGGTAGCTCCGTACTGGGTGTGCTCGTCCCATAAACATAAATACTCTGACAGTGCAGCGACCCTCAAAATGGTATGACCCGAGTGCTGGGTCATGGTGCAGGTCCCATGTCGGGGTGTCGATGAAGAGTACGAAAGTCACCATCTGAAGATGTGACAGAAGAAAAGAGAGAGGGAATGAGAATCTTCTAAAAGAATTCTCAGTAGGGTAATCTCTACCTAGGTGACATCATCACATCCTCAGGAACCTTGGGTTTTATTTCTAAAAAGGTGTGCATGCATATAAACTCCTTTTAAGTTAGTTTTCTAAAGTATTATTTATCCAAGGTCCATCATATTTTATAATGCATCTTATGACTAAGCATGGAATATACTAATGACATGAATGCATCGTAAAGGTAAGCCAATCAATAGAAAAACTAAGAAACATTATAACATTGGCATAAGGAGACAGGTATAACTTTTCTTGGTTATTCATAGCTCATGTGACAATTTAAACTTTAACTTTTATCTCATGGGGCCACCCTAAAACATCTGTAGGTTATGAGCTCATACCTTAACTAGTCGTCACTAGCTCTTACTTATCCTATGATAAGCGTAACATAATCCCGACTTAAAGTACGGGCTAGGGGGCAAATTAAGGATCACCTCTTAGGGTCATTTCCTCTTTCAAACGCTCTACTAGCAACTAGTACATCGTAGTATTGTCCGCTTTGGCAAGCTCTATGTCAATACCCTCACGGATTTGTTTTCTTGGGGGTGCTCGGCTAAACCGGTGTCACCCAAGAAGGCGTCTCAGTGTTGTGTCACATTTAAGTTCTCATGATTTTCAAAAAGACCATTTTCTAAGTTCCCCAAATTTGATGGAAATTCGGTAGCATGACGGCTGTAGACCGAATTTCCTCAAATTTGCTTATGCCATGAAAACATATAGGACATACACAAACATTTCTTATGGGGTATAGCATATCATCATGTAAAACTTCTTTACAGCACATATCAACTTATCATAGACAAAACTCATGCATCATATATCATAAATTAAGCATCATAAAAACTCAAGACGTTTTAATGTCTTATGCATTAACCCTTAAGGTCCTTAACTCACGTTCTAAGTTATTAATCATCAACCCTAATCTCTTGGGTACCTATGCGGTTATAACTAAGTATTTTTCTCCTCACACTATGACCAAGAACATCTCTAGACCTCAAGGATGCAGAATTTATAATCCTAACTTTACGGGTGCCTAAGAGTCACAACAGTGACCCTTTCTAAGTCCGGTTTGTTCCTAAGGCTTCAAGATCAAGTCCTAAACCTTTCATGAGTCATTCCTACACATTTAAACTAATTTAAATCCATGATTATCAAATCTAAACCTTGCTGGATAGAATCCATAAAATTATAATTAAGGGATCTAGAACTCTCAAATTAATTCTTTTCTAGTTTCTAACTTATCTTATCTTTCACATATGAGTCTTAACATTATTTTTACTCAAACATAAGCATATTATCATAATTAAAACAGCACATACAGTGGCAAACAAATAGCAAGGCAGAACCGAAACAAACACTCCCCATAAAGGCATAAAACACACTTTCTAAAGCACATAAAATACTAGTTTCTCCTGGAACCTTTTTAAAACTTTCAAAACTCATTTATAAACAATTTTAACATCTAAAATCATAAGAATATTTAAGAGAGCAGTGACCAATTCATCTTTGTCTCAAGAGGTCCTAAATTCTTAAAACTTAGTTCTATGCATTCCTTAAACTCATAAAAGCTTGGAAAAATTACAAAACATAGTCTTCAATACTTAGAAACATCAAGACCCCTTAGGGCCGAAATATGAACCAAAGGAAATAAATATTTTTAGACCTTTGTTTGAGACAACAATGGGCAAGTCTTTGAGCTCTAGGTTCATTTAGGTGATGACATAAAAATAAACATGCTCATGCACTTATTTTGGGTTCCATTAGAAAGTAAAGTGATAGCACAAAGTAAATATGAATGCAACTCATTATTATCTTGGTATTAAGTGAGAACTTGAAATATAAACATGATAATGCATAGCTTGAAATATAAACATGATAAGGCAAGGTTCACTTATTATCTTGATACTTAGTGATAGCAAGGAAAGTAGACATGATGTGCATAGCATAAAAGTAAACATGATGCAAGGTTCATTTTATGGTTAGCCAGAGCTCATTCAAGACTTTAACAAAGTAACAACCCAACATATATCTCATTACAAAGAGAGCTCTAGAGTTCTTGAACCAAGTTCTCATAGGAACTATGAGGTTCTTGAACATCATCATCAAGCTCAAAGAAAACAAACTTTCTAAACAAAACCAAACAAAATCTCAAGAATCGAAAATACCAAAACCGAAAACCTTACAAAAGGACAAGAAAGTGAAACTAAGCCAAGTTCTTTATTAAATACCCAAAACCCCTATCTAGAGAAAAATCTCTAGAATGTGCTGGCCAACTTTAAGGTTGACAAGGGTAGGCTTGGGCTTTTAGAAACCCTTAGATTAATTTTCTTAAGTTGAAAAACCATGTGAGCTAAGTATGGTATAGATGAAGTTAAAGAAAAAGAAAAACTCAAGCTCTAGAGGTTCCTTTGAGATGAACATATAGTCATTCTCTAGGAGTCCTCATCATTGAGCTATCATGTGCTCCTCAAGGCCCCATGGCCGAAATCACAAGGAAAGAAAAACAAGAAAGTTTCAAAAGAAAATCCAAGAGAAAGCTAGAAAGAACTCATTTTCAAGAAAACAAAGTTTAGCAAACACCCCTACCTAGAGTAAAGACACAAAGCTTGAACTTTTGCAAAGAAAAACAAGATGATGAGCTCCTCCTTGGTGCTTGATGGTTTTGGCCAAGAGGAAGCAAGAAGGTTGGAGTTGTGTTTCAAGTGAGGTTGTGTTTGAGGTGTGGTGTTTGAGAGGTTTGATGATGGTTCAAGGCTAAGGGGTGGTGTTTCAAGGTTGAGAGATGATGATGAGATGAAGAGAGGATGAAGATGAAGATGAAAAGAAAGGAGGAACTCTCTTGAAACTTGAGAGAAAAAGAAAGAACTAGCAAGACAACTCTAGAATTCTAAACTTAGCAAATGCTTCAAAGTGCAACTAAGCTATCACAAGCATCCTATTTATAGAAATACAAAACAATGAAGCTCACCAAGGGGGGGTGCTGGCCGTAGCTATTGGAGGGAAAAGGAAGAGAAAATATCTCTTACACAAGGTCATTCAAGCATGGTTTGAAGTATGGAAACTATGCTACAAAGTATGGCTTCTAGAAACAATGCATGGCTGGAACTTTTCCAGTCACAAATAAATGGAGAAAATGGGCTATTTTAATTAGTTATTTACTTGGAAAATCAAGCTTGATTGAAAGTTATGACATGGTATAGTGTATGTGACTTGAGATATGGCCTTGGAGTGTTGAAAAATTGAACATGTGATGCATATGGGGAGGGAGGGTACATTGTAACACCCTAAATCTTAACCCAAGACTACTAATATGTACTTAGGTTAATCTTTAGAATATTACCTCTTGGTCTCATCCTTTAGAAAATACTTAGCGGAAATATGGGTAAAATTTTTCTTTTTGGAATTTAAAATCAAAGTAAGAGCCACGCACGAATTCTTTGAGAGGAAGCATAGCGAAACATATAAGCAAAGCATAAGAAACACATCATGTCATGGGAACATCAACTGAATCATATATATATATAACGTGCCTACCCAAAGGGGCAGGACTATTTGATACATCATGAAACAGAATACAACTGAAATGCAATACAAGGAAATCATAGAAGTAAATACAAGAGAAACTACACCCATACCCATGTGCACCTATAGTAGACAACCTCATATACAAAAGAAGGTTTGTCCTCAACTATGTGGTGTGTGTGCACTAGCTACTACCCCTCCTATGACTACTCCTGCTGGTCCGAATACTGTGGGGTCGAGTCGATCCACTGACGAATCTCGGCGGGAGTGGTCGAACGCATCATCGGGGCATGTCCACCGCGGCGAGGGCGCATAGATGGCCGTCGAGCCAACCTCGGCCGGACCACCGCCTCCTCACTCCCGCCTCATCGGTGGAGGAGCGGACCGAGCTCCAACCGTACATATGGGATGGCGGGTCCTTCGATGGGTCCGCTCTCCAGTACCGGGACGCGCACATACTGGGTACTCACGCATCGCCGATGTCTCGGGCTCCATGCGGAGGATCAGCTCATCGCGTGGTCTCGCACGCACAAAAATCCCGTTATGACGGTAAGGAGCGATCGGGGTGAAGCGGTAGCTCTGAACGGCACGCCGAAGGTTCGCCCCATGAACATGTATACTCCGGCGGTCTGGCGACCCTCAAAATGGTATGACCCGAGTGCCGGGTCATGGTGCAGCTCCCATACCGGGGTGTCAACGAAGAGTACAAACGTCGCCATCTGAAGATATGACGGAAGAAAAGAGAGAGGGAATGAGAATCTTTCTAAAAGAATTCTCAGTAGGGTTATCCCTACCTAGGTGTCATCGTCACATCCTCAGGAACCTTGGGTTTATTTCTAAAAGGTGTGCATGCATATAAATTCCTTTTAAGTTGATTTTCCAAGGAGGTATTTTATCCAAGGTCCGCTATATTTTATAATGCGTCTTTATAACTTAAGCAGAAATATACCAATGATATGAATGCATCATAAGATAAACCCAACAATAGAATAACTAGGAAAGATTATAACATTGGCATAAGTATAGTTTATGTGACATTGTTAACTTTAACTTTCATCTCATGGGGCCGCCCTAAAACTTCTCTAGGTTATGAGCTCATACCTTAACTAGTCGTCACTAGCTCTTACTTATCCTATGATAAGCGTAACATAATCCCAACTTAAAGTACGGGCTAGGGGGCAAATTAAGGATCTCCTTTCTAGGATCATTTCCTCTTTGAAACGCTTTGCTAGCCACGTGGGCCTCGTGAATTTGTCCGCTTTGGCAGGCTGCATCTACACATACCCTCACGGATTTGTCTCCTCCTGGGGTGCTCGTCAACCGGTGTCACCCAGAGAAGCGCCTTTGTCGTGGTCACATTTATATTCTCATAAGTATTAAATTACAATTACCTCATCATTTATCATATTCATTTTTATCATGCATTCTCATACAGCTTTTTCTCATAACATATATATCATCACATGAAGCTTTCTCATAACATTCGTCACATAAAACTTTCACACAAACATCATCACATAGTCATATTTAACAATCATCCCCATAAGCTCATAGACATGTTATGTTATAACTCATAGTGTTTTAAACTTTGATTCTTATGAGTCTTAAACTTGCAAATTAATTGTTCTAACATTATCCTTAACTTCTTTATACACCTATAGTTTGACAATTAATGAGTTATACATATTTTATGCTCGAGAACTAATCCAAATAGCACTAAGCACTTTGGACAGCTTTATGTTTATGTGATTACGGAGTTCTAGAAATTACGGTTTAGATCTTTATTTCACTTTCTAAGTTATTGATCATCAACACCTAGTTTCTTGGGAACCTATAAGGTTATAACTAAGTATTTCTCACCTCACCCTATGGTCAAGAACATCTCTAAACCTCAAGAGTGCAGAAATCAAAATACTAACTTTACGGGTACCTAGAAGTCACAATATTGACCCTTTCTAAGTTCGGTTTGCTCCTAAGGCTTCAAGATTAAGTCCTAAACCAATTATGAGTCATTCCTACACATATAAACTAATTTAAAACCATGATTATTGAATCTAAACCTTGCTGGACAGAATCCAGAAAAATAAATCTTTAAGGGATCTAGAACTCTCAAATTAATTCTTTTCTAGTTCCTAACTTATCCTATCTTTCACATATGAGTCTTAACATAATTATTACCCAAACATAAGCATATTAACATCATTAACTCGGCTCATACAGTGGCCAAACATAGCAAGGTAGAACCGAAACAGAAACTCCATTTAAAGGCATTGAATCATAGTTTCTAAAGCACATAAAATACTAGTTTCTCTTGGAACCTTATTAAAACCTTCAAAACTCTTTTATGAACACTTTTATCATCTAAACTCATGAAAATACTTAATAGGGCAGTGGCTATATTATTTTCATCTCAAGAGGTCCTAAATTCATAACACTTAGTTCTACACATTCCTTATACTCATATAAGTTTAGAAAAAGTATAAAACATAGTTTTCAATACTTGAAAACATTAAGGCCTCATAGGGCCGAAATATGGATCATAGGAAATAAAGGTTTTAGACCTTTGTTTGAGATATCATTGGGCAAGTCTTTGAGCTCTAGAATCATTAAAGTGATGACATAAAAATAAACATGCTCATGCACTTATTTTAGTTATTGCTAGAAAGTAAAGTGAGAGCATAAAATAAATATGTGGTGCAATATATTATTATCTTTGATATTTAAGTGAGGACTTGAATTATAAATATGATAATGCAAAGCTTGAAACATAAACATGATAATGCAAGTTCATTCATTATCTTGGGATTTAGTGATAGCAAAGAAATGATAGCTTAAAGTAAACATGATGCAAGTTTCATTTTTTTATGTTTAACTAGAGCTCATTTAAGACTTTAACAAGATAATAACCTTATACAATATCTCAAGGATCACAACACAAGAATCGAAAATCATATAAAAGAGAAAGAAAGTGAAACTACATCAAGTTCTTTATTAAGTACCCAAAACCCCTATCTAGAGACAAATCTCTAGAACGTGCCGGCCAACTTTAAGGTTGACAAGGGTAGGCTTGGGCTTTTAGAAATCCTTAGATTAATTTTCTTAAGTTGGAAAACCATGTGAGCTAGATAACATATAGATGAAGTTGTAAGAAAAGGAAAACTCAAGCTTTAGAGGTTTCTTTGAGATGAACACAATGTCATCATCTAGAAACTCTCATCATCAAGCTATCATGCTCAAATCAAGGCCTCATGGTAAAAATGAAAAGGAAAGGAAAGACAAAGGAAAGTTCAAAAAAGAACCCAAGAGAAAACTAGAGAAAAACACTTTCTTGAACAAAATAAAGTTTGAAAACAAATCCCTACCTTTTGATGAAGATAAAAGCTTGAACTTGAAGATGGAAATGAGATGAGCAACACCTCCTAGGATGGTGATGATGATTCGGCCTTGATGAGAGAAAAAGAAAGAAAATGTGTTTCAAGTGGAGTTGTGTTTGAGGTGTGGTGTTTGAGAGGTTTGATGATGGTTCAAGGTTTTGGGGTGGTGTTTGATGGTTGAGAGGTGATGATGAGATGAAGAGATGAAGAAGATAAAGATGAAAAGAAAGGAAGAACACTCTTGGAACTTTGAGAGAAAAAGGAAAGGCTAGCAAGACAACTCTAAAACTCTAAACTTTGCAAATGCTTCAAGGTGCAACAAGGCTAACACAAGCATCCTATTTATAGAAAAACAAAACCATGGAGCTTGCAAATGGAGGAAGTGGCCGTGTGGTTTGGAGGGAAAAGGAAGAGAAAATATCTTTTACACAAGGTCATTCAAGCATGGTTTGAAGTATGGAAGCTATGCTACAAAGTATGGCTTGATGTGAGTTAATTTCCTATCACATTTTTATGAATTTAGGCTTCTAGAAATAATGCATGGCTGGAACTTTTCCAGCCACAATTAAATGGGAGAAATGGGTTGTTTTAATTACTTATTCATGTGGAAATTCAAGCTTGATTGAAAGTTATGACAAGGTATAGTGTATGTGACTTGAGGTATGGCCTTGGAGTGTTGAAAAATTGAACATGTGATGCATATGGAGTAGGTGAGGCTTCGGCCAGCTTGGGGCAGCAGAGTGGGAGGATGGTTTGACCATTTAATTGTGTGTTAATGATAGGTTTAGATGTGTATTAGCTTAGGTACAAGGTTAGGAATGATTAAGCTTAAGTTTAGGTAACTAAGAATGTGATTTAGAGAGTTTATGACAAGTTTAGGAGTGCTCATACATCATTAAAGAATTTAAAACTCATTTATGAATAAACAATGTGTAACACAATTCCATGATTTAAGGAATTGGAAAGAGAAAATACTATTCAAGATTCTATGACTAGGTGTCATAAAATTAAAATATGATTTTAGGTTGTAATTAAGTACTCTTGGTTCTAATCAACTTTAATAAATTATTTTGACTCTAGATTAATTAAGGAAATTAATTAACCTTCGATTAGAGCCTAATATTGCTTAGGTTTGCTTAATCGCGTGATTAAGCGTAAAAATACGAAACTAGGGGCAAAACCGTAATTTTGCACTAATTTTGCCCGGGACTTCAAAAATTAAAACTGAGGTCATAGAATACATAAAAACGCCTTTTAAAACCATCTGGAGAAGTTTCGGTTCATCCTAAGCACTTGCAAATGTAAAACACCACAGGGCGTTTTGGTCATTTTGACTCAAAACTCTGAAACGAGATTTTCGATCCCGGAAGGTACATAAGTTTTCTAATCCTTCCAACATTGAGTTTGCCCTTTGAGTACCGCCAGACTGGCTTTCCTCGAGTCCGGTGAAAATGACCTCAGGGGCATTTTGGTCATTTTCACTGTAATAGAAAAATCGGGGGGTTACATTACTCCCCTCCTTAAAAGAATTTCGCCCTCAAATTGCACCTTAGAAAAGCTCTGGATATTTGGACTTCATCTCGACTCTAGTTCCCACGTGTATTCTTCCGACTTGCCTTGTCCCCACGCCACTTTTACCAAAGGAACACTTGTTCCTTAATCGCTGACTCGTGATCCACTATTCCCGTAGGCGGTACATTGAAAGTGAGGTCCTCCCTTAACTGCATGCTCTGGTTTTAGGACATGGCTAGGGTCGGACTCATATTTACGTGAATCGGGAGACGTGAAAGACATCATGAAGGTTTGACAGATTGGGTGGTAAGGCTATTTTGTAAGCTACGGATCCGACTCTTTGAAGAATTTCAAAAGGACCGAGAAATCGGGACTCAACTTTTTAACTTTCATGGCTCTCCCTATTCCTCGTAGTGGGGGTGATTCTTAGAAATACATGTTCTCCCTCTTGAACTCCAAGGGCTTGCGCCTTTGTCCGCTGTAGCTTTTCATCGACTTTGAGCGGTTAAGATTCTATCCTTGATCTTCTTGATTTGTTCCGGCTGCTTCCCTCACTACCTCAGGTCCTAAGACACTTTGCTCTCAGGGCTCGTACCAACACAAGGGTGATTGGCACTTCCTTCCGTATAATGCCTCGTGACGGTGCCATATCGATGCTTGCGTGATAACCGTTGTTATACGCAAACTCGATCAAAGGCATGTACTTATCCCAACTTCCTTTTTGGTCTAAGACACGTGCTCTCAAAGATATCTTCCAGGGTTTGGATTGTCCTCTCGATCGACCATCCGCTTGTGGGTGGTAAGCGGTGCTTAGGCACAACTTGGAACCAAACGCCTTTGGAAGGCTCCCCAAAACGTGGCGTAAACCGCGGATCTCGATCCGAGATTATCGCCGATGGTACTCCATGCAACCTTACTATTTCTTGGATGTAAAGTGGGCCAACTTATCCAACGAGCACGTGACTCGAATAGGTAGAAAGTGAGCCGACTTAGTCACCGATCCACGATTACCCATACGGCATCGTGGCGACTTGGGTCTTTGGCAATCCCACACGAAGTCCATTGATATACTCTCCCACTTCCACTGGGATCGACAGGTTGCAACATGCCGAAGGTTTTGATGTTCGATCTTGACCTTTTGGCGGACTCAAACACTTACTCACCCAGCGACCACATCCTTCTTTAATCCGCCACCAAAACATCCTCTTCAAGTCCTGATACATCTTCGTAGTACCAGGATGGATGGCAAAATGGCTCTTGTGAGCCTCCTCCAAGATCTTCTCTCGGAGGTCACCATTTTGTGGCACACAGATTCGCCCCTCGAACCTCCATAACCAGTCGGGGCCTCGTACAAAACCTTTCAACTTTCCGGCCTTAATTGCCTCGATTGTCTCCATAAAGTCCTCATTTTCTCTTTGGGCAAGCATAATCCTTTGCTTAAACCCACTGGTCACCGTGAGATGACTCATCACGATGCCATTCTCCATTATAGACATTCCAAGATTCATATCCCTAAATTGTTCTATTAACCCAACTTCATTAACCATCATACTTGATAGACGTAACGAAGTTTTCGCTCAAGGCGTCGGCTACTACATTAGCCTTGCCGGCGTGGTAACTTAAACCAAAATCGTAGTCCTTGAGGAATTCCATCCATCTCCTTTGCCTCATATTCAACTCCTTTTGATCGAAGAGATGCTTGAGACTCTTATGATCGGAGAAAACTTCAAACCTCACACCATACAAGTGGTGTCTCCACATCTTTAGAGCGAACACGATGGCTGCTAGTTCTAGGTCATGGGTGGGGTAGGTTACCTCATGAGGCTTGAGTTGTCTGGACGCATAGGCTACCACTTGCCTGCTTTTGCATCAACACACAACCTAAACCCTTGCTGAAGCATCGCAATATACCTCAAAGGGTACATTGGGGTCGTAAAACTAAAAGCTGGGGTTGAGGTGAGCTTTTCCTTAAGCTCTAGGAAACTCTTTTCACACTCTGGGCTCCACTCAAACGGGCATTCTTCCTAGTGAGCTTAGTTAAGGGTAGGGCTAACTGGGAAAATCCTTTAATGAACCTACGGTAATATCCAGCTAAACCCAAAAAGCATCTAATCTCGCCACAGAGGTTGGTCTATCCCAATTCATCACACCTCTATCTTACTTGGGTCGATGACTATGCCACCTTTTGACACAACATGTCCTAAGAACTTTACCTCCTCTAACCAAAATTCACACTTAGACAACTTAGCGTATAACTTCTTCTCCTTTAATACCTCTAAAACCAACCTTAAATGACGCACATGCTCCTCGTGGGTTTTCGAATAGATGAGAATATCATCTATGAACACAACCACGAATTGATCTAAATAGGGTCTAAAGATCCTATTCATGTAATCCATAAAAATCATGGGAGCATTCGTCAAACCAAACGACATTACATTGAACTCAAAGTGTCCATACCGAGTTCGAAGGCGGTTTTAGGAATATCCGAATCTCTCACCCTAACTGATGGTAACCTGACCTTAAATCAATCTTAGAAAACACTATCGCTCCCTTCAATTGGTCCATAAGATCGACAATCCTAGGCAATGGGTATTTATTCTTTATGGTTACTTGGTTTAACAGCCTATAGTCTATACACATCCTCATGCTTCCGTCCTTTTTCTTCACAAATAAGACCTGAGCGCCCCAAGGTGAAGCACTCGGCCTTATAAAACTCTTTTCTAACAACTCCTCTAACTGGGTTTTCAACTCGCTAACTCCGAGGGTGACATCCTATACGGGCTATAGAGATTGGTCCCGTCCCCAGGAACCAACTCTATGGAGTACTCCACTTCTCTATCGGGAGGGAACTCGGGTATTTCATCTGGAAACACCTCGGGATAGTCTCTCACCACAGGTATCTCACCTAGGTTCTGCTCCAAGTCTACATCACAAAGGCTAGGAGAACATATCCCTTAGTTTTCTTCCCACTACAGAAGACCTCTACGGAATTTAGGTACAACCTAATGGGTTGAGTGATGTTTTCGGGAGGAGAAGGGAAAACTACGGTTTGGGTTCCACAATCTAACATCACACGATTGGGGTGAAGCCAGTTCATGCCTAAGATAATGCCTATGTCTTTCAAGGGTAAACAAATTAAATCTATGATAAAAGACTTATTTTCTACAACAAGATGACAGTTTAAACAACAACGGCAAGTATTAACAGGGCGATTTGTAGGAGTAGAAACAATAAGATCGAAGGGAAGTTTAGAGACTTTTAGATTTAAGGACTCGACACTAGCAAGTGAAATGAAAGAATGAGTAGCACCAGAGTCATATAGTACAGTTAAGGCTTTACCGTTTACTTCGCACATACCTTCGATGAGATCTTTGGACTTCTTGGCGTCTTCCGCGTTAAGGGTAAAGACTCTTCCTCGGTATTGTGGTCGGGGGTTTTGGTTCGATGTCCCTTGTCCGGTGCAGTCCTTTGCATAGTGGCCAGGCTTGCCACACTTGAAACATACATTCGACCGGCTAAGCATGGGCGATTCCCGTGGTTCTTCCCACATTGTGGGCAGATGTCAGCAGATGTTGCTCCGGGGTAAGCAGCAGGGGTTTGTGGTGCCTTGTTCTTGGCTCCACTTGGTCCTCCATTGTGGTTTCGGGGTCCACCCGGTCCACGGGGTTGATTATTGAAATTCCTCGGGCCTTGATGTTGAAATGGCGGCCTTTGGTGTTGTTTGGGTTGTTGGTGAGCAGGAGCTCTTGGCGGTTGTTGTTGTTGTCTGAACCGGTTGGGTGGTAGGGGTTGTAGTGATTCCTCGATGGGTACTGCGGTTTGAACTGGGGCTTGAGGTCCGAGCCCTTAGCTCGCTCCGCTCTTGTGATTTGAATCTTTCTGCCCTTCTTCAAGTATCCGCACTTGTTGACCAGGGTCGGGAAGTCTTGATCTCCATATGGGCCACAACAGAGTTCATCTCTCGCCTTCAGACCGCCTCGCATTTCACACACTTCCAAACCTCATCGGGTTCCCTTGGAACACCCGAGAGAACTTGATTAGCTCCTCAAACTTCGCGATGTATTGGGCTCTGAGACCCTCCTTGGGTCAATCGCATGAACTCAACGCCCTTTGCTCCTCACGGACTCGGAAAGTACTTCTCATAGAAGTAAGTCTTGAAACGGCTCCCGATCAATGGGAGTTCCAGAGGCTTCTAGCAGATGCCTCGTGCCGCTCCACCGTAACTTCGGCACGGACTTCAAAGATGAAAGCAAAGAATGTGACCTTACGCTCCTCCGAAAGGTGTAACGACAGAGTAGATCTTCTCCATGTCTTTGATCCATTCATCGCCTTGCTCGGGTCCATCACCCCTCGGAACACTGGCGGGTTCGCCTTGCGAAACTCGCCGGAGCGGGCATGTTCCACCATCTCAGCAGGGGGAGGAGGAGGAACAGAGCAGCATTCGCTTGTTGATCCATTCGGTCGAACATCCGCTCCATGGCTTGCGCCATGCGACGGACAGCAGCTAGCTTGCATCATCTTGTTCAACATCGGGTGTAGTCCTAGGCCGTCGTCGCGGTGCCATTGGTCCCTATACACATGAAACAATGAACATCAAGTTGATCAGGCTCAATATCCATGCAAAATGAGCTAGTTACCATGGCACTTGCAACCAACAGAGGTCATGCATCTCTAGTCCTACAGCTTATCTCTATCAAGCACTATACATGACATAACTATCGTATTATGCTTATAAAGCATAGTCAGTCCAATCCTCAGGCTCCATGAGAATCGAACTGCTCTGATACCATAACGTAACACCCTAAATCTTAACCCAAGACTACTAGTATGTACTTAGGTTAATCTTTAGAATATTACCTCTTGGTCTCATCCTTTAGAAAATACTTAGCGGAAATATGGGTAAAATTTTTCTTTTTGGAATTTAAAATCAAAGTAAGAGCCACGTCATTTAATTCTTTGAGAGGAAGCATAGCGAAACATATAAGCAAAGCATAAGAAACACATCATGTCATGGGAACATCAACTGAATCATATATATATATAACGTGCCTACCCAAAGGGGCAGGACTATTTGATACATCATGAAACAGAATACAACTGAAATGCAATACAAGGAAATCATAGAAGTAAATACAAGAGAAACTACACCCATACCCATGTGCACCTATAGTAGACAACCTCATATACAAAAGAAGGTTTGTCCTCAACTATGTGGTGTGTGTGCACTAGCTACTACCCTCCTATGACTACTCCTGCTGGTCCGAATACTGTGGGGTCGAGTCAATCCACCGACGAATCTCGGCCGGGAGTGGTCGAACGCATCATCGGGCATGTCCACCGCGCGTAGGGCATAGATGGCCAGCCGAGCCAACCTCGGCCGACCACCGCCTCCTCACTCCCGCCCTCATCGGTGGAGGAGCGGACCGAGCTCCAACTGTACATATGGGATGGCGGGTCCTTCCGATGGGTCCGCCTCCAGCAATCGGGACGCGCACATACCGGTACTCGCATCGCCGATGTCTCGGGCTCCATGCGGAGGATCTGCTCATCGCGTGGTCTCGCTCGCTCAAAAATCCCGTTATGACGGTAAGGAGCAGTCGGGGTGAAGCGGTAGCTCGGAACGGGGTACGCGAAGGGTCGTCCCATGAACATGTATACTCTGACGGCTGGCGACCCTCAAAATGGTATGACCCGAGTGCCGGTCATGGTGCAACTCCCATACCGGGTGTCGACGAAGAGTACAAACGCCGCCATCCGAAGATATGACGGAAGAAAAGAGAGAGGGAATGAGAATCTTTCTAAAAGAATTCTCGAGGGTTATCCCTACCTAGGTGTCATCGTCACATCCTCAGGAACCTTGGGTTTATTTCTAAAAGGTGTGCATGCATATAAATTCCTTTTAAGTTGATTTTCCAAGGAGGTATTTTATCCAAGGTCCGTCATATTTTATAATGCGTCTTTATAACTTAAGCAGAAATATACCAATGATATGAATGCATCATAAGATAAACCCAACAATAGAATAACTAGGAAAGATTATAACATTGGCATAAGTATAGTTTATGTGACATTGTTAACTTTAACTTTCATCTCATGGGGCCGCGCTAAAACTTCTCTAGGTTATGAGCTCATACCTTAACTAGTCGTCACTAGCTCTTACTTATCCTATGATAAGCGTAACATAATCCCGACTTAAAGTACGGGCTAGGGGGCAAATTAAGGATCTCCTTTCTAGGATCATTTCCTCTTTGAAACGCTTTGCTAGCCACGTGGGCCTCGCAATTTGTCCGCTTTGGCAGGCTGCATCTACACATACCCTCACGGATTTGTCTCCTCCTGGGGGTGCTCGGTCGAACCGGTGTCACCCAGGAGAAGCGCGTCTCGTTGTCGTGGTCACATTTATATTCTCATAAGTATTAAATTACAATTACCTCATCATTTATCATATTCATTTTTATCATGCATTCTCATACAGCTTTTTCTCATAACATATATATCATCACATGAAGCTTTCTCATAACATTCGTCACATAAAACTTTCACACAAACATCATCACATAGTCATATTTAACAATCATCCCCATAAGCTCATAGACATGTTATGTTATAACTCATAGTGTTTTAAACTTTGATTCTTATGAGTCTTAAACTTGCAAATTAATTGTTCTAACATTATCCTTAACTTCTTTATACACCTATAGTTTGACAATTAATGAGTTATACATATTTTATGCTCGAGAACTAATCCAAATAGCACTAAGCAGAATTTGGACAGCTTTATGTTTATGTGATTACGGAGTTCTAGAAATTACGGTTTAGATCTTTATCTCACTTTCTAAGTTATTGATCATCAACACCTAGTTTCTTGGGAACCTATAAGGTTATAACTAAGTATTTCTCACCTCACCCTATGGTCAAGAACATCTCTAAACCTCAAGAGTGCAGAAATCAAAATACTAACTTTACGGGTACCTAGAAGTCACAATATTGACCATTTCTAAGTTCGGTTTGCTCCTAAGGCTTCAAGATTAAGTCCTAAACCAATTATGAGTCATTCCTACACATATAAACTAATTTAAAACCATGATTATTGAATCTAAACCTTGCTGGACAGAATCCAGAAAAATAAATCTTTAAGGGATCTAGAACTCTCAAATTAATTCTTTTCTAGTTCCTAACTTATCCTATCTTTCACATATGAGTCTTAACATAATTATTACCCAAACATAAGCATATTAACATCATTAACTCGGCTCATACAGTGGCCAAACATAGCAAGGTAGAACCGAAACAGAAACTCCATTTAAAGGCATTGAATCATAGTTTCTAAAGCACATAAAATACTAGTTTCTCTTGGAACCTTATTAAAACCTTCAAAACTCTTTTATGAACACTTTTATCATCTAAACTCATGAAAATACTTAATAGGGCAGTGGCTATATTATTTTCATCTCAAGAGGTCCTAAATTCATAACACTTAGTTCTACACATTCCTTATACTCATATAAGTTTAGAAAAAGTATAAAACATAGTTTTCAATACTTGAAAACATTAAGGCCTCATAGGGCCTAAATATGGATCATAGGAAATAAAGGTTTTAGACCTTTGTTTGAGATATCATTGGGCAAGTCTTTGAGCTCTAGAATCATTAAAGTGATGACATAAAAATAAACATGCTCATGCACTTATTTTAGTTATTGCTAGAAAGTAAAGTGAGAGCATAAAATAAATATGTGGTGCAATATATTATTATCTTTGATATTTAAGTGAGGACTTGAATTATAAATATGATAATGCAAAGCTTGAAACATAAACATGATAATGCAAGTTCATTCATTATCTTGGGATTTAGTGATAGCAAAGAAATGATAGCTTAAAGTAAACATGATGCAAGTTTCATTTTTTTATGTTTAACTAGAGCTCATTTAAGACTTTAACAAGATAATAACCTTATACAATATCTCAAGGATCACAACACAAGAATCGAAAATCATATAAAAGAGAAAGAAAGTGAAACTACATCAAGTTCTTTATTAAGTACCCAAAACCCCTATCTAGAGACAAATCTCTAGAACGTGCCGGCCAACTTTAAGGTTGACAAGGGTAGGCTTGGGCTTTTAGAAATCCTTAGATTAATTTTCTTAAGTTAGAAAACCATGTGAGCTAGATAACATATAGATGAAGTTGTAAGAAAAGGAAAACTCAAGCTTTAGAGGTTTCTTTGAGATGAACACAATGTCATCATCTAGAAACTCTCATCATCAAGCTATCATGCTCAAATCAAGGCCTCATGGCCGAAAATGAAAAGGAAAGGAAAGACAAAGGAAAGTTCAAAAAGAACCCAAGAGAAAACTAGAGAAACACACTTTCTTGAACAAAATAAAGTTTGAAAACAAATCCCTACCTTTTGATGAAGATAAAAGCTTGAACTTGAAGATGGAAATGAGATGAGCAACACCTCCTAGGATGGTGATGATGATTCGGCCTTGATGAGAGAAAAGAAAGAAAATGTGTTTCAAGTGGAGTTGTGTTTGAGGTGTGGTGTTTGAGAGGTTTGATGATGGTTCAAGGTTTTGGGGTGGTGTTTGATGGTTGAGAGGTGATGATGAGATGAAGAGATGAAGAAGATAAAGATGAAAAGAAAGGAAGAACACTCTTGGAACTTTGAGAGAAAAAGGAAAGGCTAGCAAGACAACTCTAAAACTCTAAACTTTGCAAATGCTTCAAGGTGCAACAAGGCTAACACAAGCATCCTATTTATAGAAAAACAAAACCATGGAGCTTGCAAATGGAGGAAGTGGCCGTGTGGTTTGGAGGGAAAAGGAAGAGAAAATATCTCTTACACAAGGTCATTCAAGCATGGTTTGAAGTATGGAAGCTATGCTACAAAGTATGGCTTGATGTGAGTTAATTTCCTATCACATTTTTATGAATTTAGGCTTCTAGAAATAATGCATGGCTGGAACTTTTCCAGCCACAATTAAATGGGAGAAATGGGTTGTTTTAATTATTTATTCATGTGGAAATTCAAGCTTGATTGAAAGTTATGACAAGGTATAGTGTATGTGACTTGAGGTATGGCCTTGGAGTGTTGAAAAATTGAACATGTGATGCATATGGAGTAGGTGAGGCTTCGGCCAGCTTGGGGCAGCAGAGTGGGAGGATGGTTTGACCATTTAATTGTGTGTTAATGATAGGTTTAGATGTGTATTAGCTTAGGTACAAGGTTAGGAATGATTAAGCTTAAGTTTAGGTAACTAAGAATGTGATTTAGAGAGTTTATGACAAGTTTAGGAGTGCTCATACATCATTAAAGAATTTAAAACTCATTTATGAATAAACAATGTGTAACACAATTCCATGATTTAAGGAATTGGAAAGAGAAAATACTATTCAAGATTCTATGACTAGGTGTCATAAAATTAAAATATGATTTTAGGTTGTAATTAAGTACTTTTTGGTTCTAATCAACTTTAATAAATTATTTTGACTCTAGATTAATTAAGGAAATTAATTAACCTTCGATTAGAGCCTAATATTGCTTAGGTTTGCTTAATCGCGTGATTAAGCGTAAAAATACGAAACTAGGGGCAAAACCGTAATTTTGCACTAATTTTGCCCGGGACTTCAAAAATTAAAACTGAGGTCATAGAATACATAAAAACGCCTTTTAAAACCATCTGGAGAAGTTTCGGGTTCATCCGGCACTTGCAAACAGGTAAAACACCACAGGGGCGTTTTGGTCATTTTGACCTGAAAACTCGGAAAACGAGATTTTCGATCCCGGGAAGGTACATAAGTTTTCTAATCCCCTTCCAACATTGAGTTTGCCCTTTGAGTCTTGCCAGACCGGCTTTCCTCAATCCGGCTGAAAATGACCTCAGGGGCATTTTGGTCATTTTCACTCTAACAGAAAATCGGGGCGTTACATACATGGCCAGACCAAGGGCAGCATGGGGGAGGTGAGTTTTGATCATTTAATTAGGTGTTAATGGTAGGTTTAAATGTGTATTAGCTTAGGTACAAGGTTAGGAATAATTAAGCTTAAGTTTAGGTAACTAAGAATGAGTATTTAGGATTTTATGACAAGGTTAGTAGTGCTCATACATCATTAAAGAATTTTAAACTCATTTATGAATAAACAATGTGTAACACAATTCCATGATTTAAGGAATTGGAAAGAGAAAACACTATTCAAGATTTCATGACTAAGAGTCTTGAAATTAAAATATGACTTTAGGTTGTAATTAAGCACTTTTAGATTATAATCAGCTTTAATAAATTATTTTGACTCAAGATTAATTAAGGAAATTAATTAACCTTCGATTAGAGCCTAATATTGCTTAGGTTTGCTTAATCACGCGATTAAGCGTAAAAACACGAAACTAGGGACAAAACCATAATTTTGTACTAATTTCGCCCGGGACCTCCGGGAGCAAAACTAGAGTCATAGTCTACATAAAAACACCTTTTAAAATCATCTGGAGAAGTTTCGGGTTCATCTGACACTTGCAAACGGGTAAAACACCGCAGGGGCATTTTGGTCATTTTGACCCGAAAACTCGAAAAACGAGATTTTCGATCCCGGGAAGGTACACAAGTCATCTAATCCCCTTCCAACATTGAGTTTGCCCTTCGAGTACTGCCGAACCGGCTTTCCTCGAATTCCGGGTTGAAAATGACCTCAGAGGCATTTTGGTCATTTCCACTCTTAATAGAAAAATCGGGGCGTTACAAGAGTTTCTAGATGATGACCTTGTGTTTATCTCAAAGAAACCTCTAAAACTCGAGTTTTGTTCTTGAACTAGCAAAGTTTTAGTTTTCCTTTCCTTTTTCTTTCCTACATAGTTTCGGTTTCCATAATCTTTACCTCAAAGATTTTGTTAAAATTTTTAAAGTATCTCTATTTTTATTTCATGTCAAGAAAGAATATTGTTGTTTTGGTTCTTACTCCCTTGAGAGTTTGTTTTCTCTTAAAAGTTTGCTTCTTTTTGAGCTTGATGATGATGTTCAAGAACCATGTAGTTCCTTTGAGCACTTGGTTCAAGAACTCTAAAGCTCTCTTTGTGATGAGATGAGTGTTGGGTTGAGGTTTGTAGTTCTCTTTAAAAGTCTCATGTGAGCTCTAAGTTAAGATAAAAAGAACTTGCATCCATATTTACTTTTATGTCATCACTAAATGCTCAAGATTAAAGAATGAACTTACATCTCCATATTTATGTTTATGCTTTCACTAAATCTCTAAGATAATAATGAGTTGCATAGCACATTTATTTTATGTCCTCACCTCTAAATAAAGACTAAAATAAAGTGCATTGCATATTTACTTTTATGTTACAACTTGAGAGATTTAGAGCTCATAGACTTACCCTTTATTATCTCAAACAAAGGTTTGAAAGTTTTATGTTTCTTAGTTCCTTGAGTTCGGCCTTAGAAGGTTTGAATTTTTACAAGTACTATAATCTATGTTTCATAATTTTTCTAAGCTTATATGAGTTCAAGAAATGTCTAGAACAAAGTTTTATGATTTTAAAACCTCTTGAGACTAATTTATATTAGCTAATGCCCTTGAAAGTATTTTGATGATTTTAGATGATAAAAATATTTACAAATGAGTTTTGAAAGTTTTAAAAAGATTCCAAGAGAAACTAGTATTTTATGTGCTTTAGAAATCAAGTTTTATGCTTTCCTATGGAGATGGATTTTCAGTTCTGCCTTGCCTTGATATGATCACTATTTATGCTGTTTGGATGATGATAATATGAGTATGTTTGTGTATAATTGATGGTAAAATGCATATGTGAAAGATTAGAGAAGTTAGTAACTAGAGAAGAATTAATTTGAGAGTTCTAGATCCCTTAGTAAATGATTTTTCTAGATTCTGTCCAGCATGGTCTAGAAATGATAATCATGGTTTTAAATTAGTTTACATGTGTAGGAATGACTCATAATTGGTTTAGGACTTTTTCTTGATGCCTTAGGAACAAACCAAACTTAGAAAGGGTCATTGTTGTGACTCCTAGGTACCCATGAAGTTAGAATTTTAGATTCTACATTCTTGAGGTTTAGAGATGTTTGTGATCATAGCATTGAGTGAGGAATACTTAGATATGAGCTTATAGGTACCCGAGAGTTTAGGATATGATGATTTATAACTTAGATTGTGAGTTAAGGACCTTAAGGGTCAATGCATAAGACATTAAGAGATTTTATCGCTCTTAGTTTGGTAATGCAAGTATGATATGTGGATATGCATGACGTGATGATATATGAGGTGTGATGTGTGATACACGAGCATTATCTCTATGAGTTATGATGATGTGATCTTTTATCATGATGCTACGATGATGTAGAAATTGATTATGAATTGTGGAATTGAATGTGTAAGTACATGCATTGTGAGTTGGTGTGGCATGTTATGATGAATTGTATGAATTGTTGAGATGTTATGTCTATCATGTTTATGAGAATTGAATGAGAGAGAGTGTGTACCCCTTTTTTTGCCCTCTTAAAAATCTAGTGAAAACTAGTTAAGATTGAGCTCATTTGGGAAATGTGGGTGTTTATGGTTGGATTTGGGTGTATTTGGTTGGACTTGATAATGAGAATAATTTGGTGATGAGTATAAATATAGTTGAGCTCATTCCTAGGCAATAAGGTGTGTTTGGTTGGTTTTGGTGATGCGTATAAATATCGCCAGGCATTGGTGTTTGTGGTTGGATTTGGTGATGAGAAAATAAGGTGGTCTTTGAGAGAGAGAACTCAAGAGTTCGGACGTGAGAAAAGAGATGCGATGTCTCTTTTCAAGTCACATAGTCATGAGTAAAAAAAGAACTAATCCAAAGTTACCCCTTCTTTTTCCCTCTTAGAAATCTAGTGATGACTAGTTAGGTTTGAGCTCGTTTGGTTGGTTTTGGTGATGCGTATAAATATCGCCGGACACTGGTGTTTGTGGTTGGATTTGGTGATGAGAAAAGAAGGTGGTTCTTGAGGAGAAGAACTTAAAAGTTCAAGTATGAGAAAAGAATAAAGGAAAGTTATGTTTTGTTTATGCCACTTATCTGTTACTTGATGTCATGATTTTATTGAATTGTTTGCATAATGTATTGCCATGCATTCATCCAATATCTGCGGAATTCATATCATTAAGATCCATACTAAAAGACACCCACTTCAGATAAATAGATTTGAGAAGTTTAAAAGTTAAACCTTATGCATGACCACCGTTTTATAATTAAAATTGAAGTGGCTGGGGGCGATGACGATGACAGGTGTGTTAGAGTCGAAAATCCCTACTGAGAATCTTGACTAAGTTTCTCATCCCTCTCTTTCTTTTCTTCCGTGTCATCTCTAGACGAAGATGATGGTGTATCTCGTGACCTCTACTAAGGCGTGGGTGTAGGGCATGCGCTACGATTTGGATCAGTGGGATGGAACGGAAGCGTGGAGATGCCGTTTTAGATTTATATACCTATAGATGTGTATTTCTTTTGATGTGATAATAGGACTATGACAGTCGTAAATTGTGTATCTATGACAATACGTTCATGTTGTGATGTAATGAACAATGTTTGTGTTTTGTAACCATGAATGATATGATATCCCTTTTCTGTATGTTAGTCTTCGTTACGTCATACACGGCTCTCACTTTGATTTTATGTTTCAAAACAATTTACCCGTATTTTCGCTAAGTATTTTGATAAAAGAATGAGACTAAGAAGTAATAACCTAATGATTAACCTAATGTATTCTAGAATATTGGGTTAAAAATTAGGATGTTACACAACATCAATAGAGCGCCTAGAGGAGAGCTAGTGCACACACACACGTAGATAGAATAAACCTTATTTTGTTATGAGGTTATCTCCTTTATATGCACTCAGGTAGGAGTTTTTATTTACGTTTTCCGTGTATTTCCATTTTTCTTGTATTTCTTTTCATGATGTATCTGCATTACCTTGTATCAAATCAAGTCCCACCTTCGGGTGGACATATTATTAATATTAATGAAGTATTATCTTGATGTGTTATAGCTTTTTGCTGTGAAGATGTTGGATGTTTATGATTGTACTTTCTTTTACATTGAGTTATGCTTTATCATCAACGCTTGTCCAGGTTTCACGGGGCTCCCACTTTGTTTTATATTTCAAAAAAGAATTTACCTGTATTTTCCACTAAGTAATTTCAAAAGAAAGAATGAGACTAAGAAGTAATAACCTAATGGTTAACCTAAATATGTTATAGGAATATTGGGTTAAAAATTAGGATGTTACAGATCCTACCATTTTGAGGGATGATGCATTGTTCGCATTTTCATGTACGTAGGACGTCCCTTTGCTCATCCTGTACAGAGCTACCGGTTCTCCCCGTCGTCTATTTTTGGTGACAACTTGATCTTCAAGCCCACTCGCCCTCATGACGAGCAGATCTGACGCGTCCGCCCGTCTGTAACACCCTAAAAATTATGTAAAAATTAATTTGAGCTTTTCTAGCCATAATTTCAAAAATCCAATGAACATAGAAATGATCAGGACAATCAAACGAATCTGTAAAAAAAAAAAAAATTGTGAATAGTAACTTGCGGGTCCCGTAGGCCTGCCAGGACTACCGAAACCCTAGAATTAGGACCGGAGATGCCCGAAAGTGAGAAATTATAGGATTAAGGTTAGAAATAGGTAGAAATAAATATTTTATATCTAGAATTAAATTTCGGGCAATAGTTGATTACCGGGTACACTGTTTTACCCATTTGGTAAGATTTCGGTGTTCGATTTTTAACACCAAAAAATAGTTTGATCTCTACAAAAGGATAATGTTTATCCTTTTAATGTCAAGTGTAAGGCTAAGATTTAACCTTGCTTTACAAGATTAAATCCTAGCCATTGATTTCTTTTTATTATTAGAAAAGTATATATCTTTGACTACATTAATGTATCTAATCAAATATATATAATAAAAAGCCACCAAAGCTTATTGATGAAGCCTCCATTCTCGGCCATGAACAAAACACTGCAGAAAACTCCATTTTTCATTTCTTTGAGAGCTCAAAACTTGATTCAACTGCCTAAACTTCCTTCACCAAAGTTATTTCACTCATCATAACCTACAAAACTAACCGATTAGAATTTGAATTCATCAACTTTTCATACTTAGAGAACTCATTATCAGCTGTTTAAGGAAGGGTTTGGTGTGGGTTTGAAGTCTTGGAAGTGAAGGGAATCAATCTTGGAGCCAAGATCCTTAAGGCCACTCAAGTAGGGTTTTCTTTGGCCTTTTTCCTTCAAAATTATTTCTGATAATTGCTTATGGGTATTGGTCCGAAATTTCTGGTTTTATTTGATGATAATATGTTGATATTGATGTGTTAATTTTGGTGGAGTGTTTGGATGAGGTTAAATAATGATTTTTGTCAAAATAAGTTTCAGCTAGGCTGCTGGATTTTCGGATTTCAGCAGGACAGGATTTGTTCATGAATTTTCTGGTCCAATTCCAGTCATTTTTATGAGCTATAAAAATTATATGTTGAAGCTAACATCATAAGAAAACTCTGATAATTTTCGTGGTTAATGATAAGGAACTTTACTGCTTGAGAAAAATCATAAACCAAGACTTTAACTATGCTGCCTGGATTGTGGGAACTGAAGCTCTAATTTTGTATAATTTTTTTACCATAGTAAAAGATTGAATTATCACCTGAAAGTTTTACAGATTGTTAATAACATCCTGAAGTGTAACTGTGATTTTTATTTTGAGTTTATTCCATCATTTGCTAAATTTAAAAATTATGGGAACCCTGTTTTGAGCTGTGAAAAAGTGGTCCCTGACCACTAAACTTGTATAATTTAGTTGACATAGTTAGAGAACTCCAATTGATATGAAAATTTTACAGGGTATTTTAGACATGTGAAGGTATCATAGGTAATTTTTGTGGCTCTTCAATTAGTTATTTGATAGAGAAATTAAATATTGTCATTGGAATGATAAATATGCCAAGGTGCTGAAAAGATGACAATGTCTTAAACTAATGATAAAATGACATTTAGTCCAAGTATATGTTATATGAATGCATGCTAGCTACTTTAAAGAATTTTTTTATGAGGCATGATTGGAATCATATTGAGAATAATGCCTATATGCATCTTATGCATGCATTCATAGGTAGTAAAGTGAATGATGCATTTAATTAAGTTGTATAGCCATAAGTAAAGACATATGATCATTTCGACTTTGTCGAGGGCAAATGGAGTGACATATGATCCTTTCGACTTTGTCGATAACAAATAAAGTAATATATGATCCTTTCGATTTTGTCGAGGGCAAATAGAGTGACACGTGATCCTTTCGACTGTATCGAGGGCAAATAGGTGACATATGATCCTTTTGACTATGTCAAGGGCAAATAGAGTGAGATATGATCCTTTTGACTTGTCAAGGGCAAATAAAGAGATATGAGGTTCTCTTTGATTTATTAAGGGCAATTACAACTAAGTTCATTACATTTAGCATATGCCTAATCATGTTATATTTAAAAGTTTGACTAGAATGATTTACTATGTGTGCGAGCTTTATTATGTATATGCTTTAAGTGATTGATAATTAAAAGTTACTTACTTCGAAATTACAATTTGGAACTCTAAAATTGAACTATTGTTATTAAATGCATTATCACTCTTTCTTAATAAACTGAAGTGGCTGGGACGATGACGATGACATTATGATTGTGTAATTAGGGAGTTGCCCTACTGAGAATTGTATAATTCTCATCCCTATGTGTTGTTTTGTGTTCCCGTGTCGTCTCCAGGTTGAACTACAGGACTATGAGGTTGCTTTGCCAAAGAACTCATAACTGCAATAGTGTAGTGTTTAATACTTTGATTATGCTATATTTAATGGAATGAATATGTACGTAAACGTAATGTAAAGTGGATATGCATTAAAGCTCATAGTAGAGCTTCCGTTTGTACTTGACGTTATATTAAATAAATATTTTATATCTTTGCTATATATTTTGATCGAATTACACTAGTTAGTACATGAACCCATTGAATTTGCTATAGTTATTTAAGAAAGGTCCGCTAATTAAAAAGTAACAACTCTCGAATATGATGTCATAACTTAAGGATAACGTTGTACTTGGGAGGGTGTTACACCGTCCGCCTCAGCTGTACGTGACTATCCAGAGTATGTACCTCGATCGAGGAGATTGGAGACGAACCTATCCGAGGACTCGCCGACGCACATCTACTTGAAGAATTCTGCCCCCACTCCCCCGTTCAGGCGAGAGCAGAGTGAGGAGATGGTGATGTAGCCGAGGTCAGCGAGGAGGGCCAAGATGCGCCCTCGCCACAGAGAACACATCCAGCCGCCTCGCATTCATTCCCCCATCCGCTTGTTCACCTCCGAGGAGCTTGTGCAGTTCCCTGGTTACATGCCTCCATCACCCAAGGATTACCGCCATCAGCCGTAGAGCGTCTCGAGGAGAGCTAGTGCACACACACACATATAGACAGGATAAACCTTCTTTTGTTATGAGGTTATCCCCCCTTAGGTGCACTAGGGTAAGAGTTTTTATTTACGCTTTCCATGTATTTCCATTTCCATTGTATTTCATTTCATGATGTATTTGCACTACCTTGTATCAAACTAAGTCCCGTCTTTGGGTGGGCATATTATTAATATTAATGAAGTACTATATTGGTGTGTTATTATCTTCTGTGGTGAAATTATTTGATGTTCATGCTTGTGCTTTCCTTTATATTTGACTGAAGCTTTATTTTCAATGCTTGTTTAAGTTTTACATGGCTCTCACTTTGTTTTATATTTCAAAAAAAATTTACCCGTATTTTCTGCTAAGTATTTTAAGGAAAGATTTTAAGAATGAGACTAAGAAGTAATAACCTAATGATTAACCTAAATATGTTCTAGGAATATTGGGTTAAAATTAGGATGTTACATTTTTCTATCAGAGCAATTCGATTCTCACGGAGCCTGAGGATTGGACTGACCATGCTTTAGAAGCATGATGCGATAGTTATGTCATGTATAGTGCTTGATAGAGATAAGCTATAGGACTAGATATGTATGACTTTTGTTGCTTGCACATGCCATGATAACTAGCTCATTTCGCATGGAATATTGAGCCTAATCCACTTAATGTTCACTGTCTCATGTGTTTAGGAACCAATGGCACCGCGACGATAGCCTAGGAATACGACTGAGGGAGATCTAGATAACGCGACTGCTACTGCTATTTGTGACATGGCCCAAACCATTGAACATATGTTCAAGCGGATGAATCAAGGAGAAGCTGGTCATGGTCCCCCTGCTGCTGAGATACTAGAGCAGACTCGCTTTGGTGAGTTCTGCAAGGCAAACCTGCCTGTGTTTAGAGGGGCCATGGATGTAACATCCTAATTTTTTTTTCAGAAAATAATTGAGGCTTTAGTAGTAAGAATATCAAAATTTTGGTGTACACAAAAATGATGAGAACAATGTAACGAACGTAAAAAAAAAAAAAAAAAAATGTGAATAGTGTTTTGCAGGCCCCGTAGACCCACCGGAACAGCTGAAACCTTAGATTCAAGACCTCAAGGTGCCCAAAATTTGGATATTATAGGATTAAGGTTAGAAATAGGTAGGAATAAGTATTTTATACTTAGAATTAATTTTCAGACAATAGTTGATTACCCGAGTACACTGTTTTACCAGTTCGATAAAATTTCGGTGTGCGATTTTTACACCGAAAGAAAGCTTAATCCATAAGATTTGGATAGTGTCTATCCATTTAAACCAAATGGATGGACAAGATTCAATCTAGCTTTCCAAGATCAAATCCTAGCCATCCATCTTATATTCTTTTTGAAAGAACTAGATTTTATATTAAATAACTAGTACAACTTGATTAAATATCATTAAAAAGCCAACCTTATCACTCCATTTTCTTCATCATTCTCGGCCATGCTCTGACCACACACAGCCCCCATTTTTCTTCCATTGAAACATCCATGAGCAAGCTTTAAACCTCCAAATACCTAGCTTAAAATTTCTAAAATCACAAACTCCCTTCACTAAACTTATTCCACTCATCAAGATCTTTCAATCTAACCGATTAGAATTTGAATCCATCAACTTATCCGACTTTGAGAGCTTATTATCAGCTGTGTAAGGAAGGGTTTGGTGTGGGTTAGAAGGCTTGGAAGTAAAGGAAATCAATCTTGGAGCCAAGAGCTTGAAAGCTTCAAAGTGTAGGGTTTTCTTTGGCCTTTTTCTTTCCAAATTATTCTGTAAAATGTTTTGGGTTTTATTCCGAAATTTATCGTTATATTTGCTGATAATATGTTGATATTGATGTGTTAATTTTGGTGGAGTGTTTGGATGAGGTTAAATAATGATTTTTGTCAAAATAAGTTTTGGCTAGGCTGCTGAATTTTCGGATTTCAGCAGGACAGGATTTGTTCATGAATTTTCTGGTTCAATTCTAGTCTTTTTTATGAGCTATAAAAATTATATGTTGAAGATAACATCGTAAAGAAACTCTGATAATTGTCATGGTGCATAATAAAGAGTTTTACTGCCTGAGAAAAATCAAGAACCAAGAGTATATCTATGCTGGCTGAAATCTTGGTACTGGAGCTGTGAATTTGTATAAATTTTTATTCATAGTAAATGATGGAGTTATCCTTTGAAATGTTCACAGAGTTTTGTAGACATCTTTAAGTATAATTGTGATTTTTATTTTGAGTTGTTTCTATCATTTGCTAAAGTTAAAAATTGTGTGAATCCTATTCTGAGCTGTGAAAAAGTGGCCTCTGACCACTAAAATTGTAGAATTTATTTGACATGGTTCTAGTATTCTGTTTGCTATGAAATTTTTACAGGGACTTTTAGACACATTGAGGTGTCATAGAGAATTTTTATGGCCAGTGAATTGCCCATTGGATATGTGAATTAAATGTTGTCACCATAATGGTAAATCTGTCAAGAAGCTGGAATGGTGAAGATGTATTAAGTTAATGATAGAAATCTATTTAATCCAAGTATATATCATATGAATGTATGTTAATTGTTTGAAAGGCTTGTTTATAAAGTATGAATGAGACTCCAATGATACCGAATGCCTATATCTGGGATATAAACCTGACTTTGAAATAGAAAGGTCCATGACATGGTTGTATGACAAAAGAGAATATGTGAAATTTAATGGTGCATGTTTTAACATACGGGGAAAATAGAAACAAGGCTTATGTGTGATAGAGAGGGAAGGCAAAAATAAGAACTTCCCAAGAAATTTTATGAGTCGGTAGACTTATCGACTAGGAAATAGAACTGTGTGATTGTAAATGGAAAAAATGAAGTCCGATGATCACGAATAGGAATGAGCTCATGTCCTAGCAGTCTATGGTCCTCTGAGGAGTTATCCACTACATATGTTACCTGATGTGAATCTAAGCCTTCCCTATGTTAATAAAAAGAACTACTACACTAAGTTGAATTCCATGTGATATAAGAGAAACACTTATGATTACTACCATTTTGCATATAATTTTCTTTGACTCATGTATGCTAATATTGATATATGTGATCTAACATGATGTTGTTCTTTATTATTATAAATGCATTTACTGTTTGTATTCTGTCTGTATGTAAGGGGTTACCCTACTGAGAATTTTATAATATTCTCACCCCTATTTGTGTATATGTTGTATTGTGCTCAGACTCTGCAGATGCCCCTGGCTGAGGAGAGGCCATCATACCGATGGCCAATGGTTTCGCGTAGGAGGACATGAGACTTACTGGGCTTTTGACTTGTATGTAGTGTAGTATAGTGCCAGGAACTTACCAGCTTGTAGACTAATTGGTGTTAGATGTCTTAGGTCCATTTCTGTGTGTTTAGTATTTTGTTGGACCTTGATATTTGAGCAAGCTTGGTAGATCTTTTGATAGTAGTTCCTGTGTTGTATTATAAGCGAAGTGACTTAACTTCAAGTATGGTATATATTAAAGAAAGCGGTATGTAATGTAATAATATATGTACATTTTATAGTAGTTTTCTTTATAACTCTAGAGTTTGATTTATCTTATTTCATTTCATTTGACTAGTGGATATTATAGAAAGGAAGTGATACTCTTCTAATTACAATGTTAATGCTCAAGTAATACATGGTAGTTAGAAGGGTATTACATTATGGTATCAGAGCCGGACTATCCTATAAGCCTGAGGATTGGACCGGCTATGCTTTCTTAGAAATTGTCATGCATTATAACTTTATATATATGTGTATGACTGCTGATTGGAAATGTTGTGGGTTGCTGTACACTTTGCTTGGTATTGAGACTGATGAACTCAATATTTTCGTTTGGTGTGATAGGAACCAATGACTTCGAATCGTCAAACTAGGAGTGGAGCTGGAAACGATGCTGACATGATGAATACTTTTCGTGAGATGGCGGCTGCCATGAGGGAATAAGCTACAGTTACTACCCGAATGATGGAGCAACTGAATCGCAATGAAAGGCAAAACCCAGCTGATAATCCTGTAGTGAACGAAGTCGATGTAGAATATCAGAAATTTGCCGAGTTCAGAAAGGCAAACCCCCCTCCATTTCGAGGAGCTTTTAATCCTGTAGCGTAAGAATGGATAAAGGCCATGGAAAAGATTTTCTCCGTTCTTCCTTGCACAGAGATCCAGAAGGTGGCCTTTGCCACCTATATGCTAGAAGCAGATGCAGATTTTTGGTGGGTTGGCACCAGGGGATTATTTGAAGCTTCCCATACTGTAGTTACCTGGACTATTTTTAAGGAAACTTTTTACCATAAGTACTTCCTTATTTCTGTGAGAAATGCGAAGGAATTGGAGTTCATGGCTCTCAAACAAGGACCTATGAGTGTAGTAGAGTATCGCCAAATTTGAAGAGCTCTGCAAGTTTTCTACAATTTATCAACGTGATCCTGATGAAGTGTGGAAATGCATGAAATATGAAGGAGGTCTACGTGAAGATATAGAAGCAGCTGTAAGTCTCTTGGAGATTAGGGACTATCCTACCTTGGTAAATAAATGTCGACGTGCAGAGGAGTCCAACAGGAAGCTAACAAATTTCAAGTATGCCCAAAACAATGCTAGAAGGGGATTAGCACCTCAAGGTCCCCAATTCAAGCCTGTTAACCAACCTCGGAGAAGGTTTCCACCCAACAATAACAACAACAACAACAAAGGAAAACAACTTCAACCTCTAAGACCTGACACAGGGAGAGATTGCCCTAAGTGTGGGAAAAATCATGGGAATCGACCTTCTTTGGACAACGCAAATCATTTGCTTTGGCTGTGGGAAACCAGGACATAAGATATTTGAGTACCCTAACAAGAAAGGTCATCAGCCCGCCTCCAGCCCACAACAACATGGGCGCGTTTTTACTATAAGTGCCAAGGAAACTTCTCAATCTGCCGATCTGATCCGAGGTAAGTGTGAAATAAATGGTAATGTCCTAGATATACTGTATGATATGGGTGCCACTCATTCTTTCATATCCCATGACTGTCTGTAAGTTGCAATTATCTGTGTCTGAACTACCTTATGATCTTCTTGTATCCACTCCTACTGCTGGTCCTATTAGGACTTGTTATACCTGTGTAAATATTCCTTTTCAAATAGGTGCTAGAGACTTTACTGCCAATTTAGTTTGTCTTCCTTTATCTGGTTTAGATGTAATTTTAGGTATGGATTAGCTAGTACCCAATTATGTCCTTTTACACTGTCCAGATCGAGCTGCCATATTTCTTTCCACTCTACCCTCCATTCCTGTGGTTCCTTTTTCTTTTTACTTGAACCTTGTAACATCCAACCCTAGTAAGACAGATCGTCAGGAATATGTTCTCCTTTCTACTAGTGAAACTGAATGTGACTACGAGTTGAGCAAGATTCCAGTGGTGAGGGAATATCCAGATGTTTTTCCAGAGGATATTCCAGAATTTCCTCCTGAAAGAGAGATTGAATTTTCCATCGAGTTGGTTCCAGGAATGGGTCCTATTTCAATTGCTCCTTATAGGATGTCCCCTTTGGAGTTGAAAGAATTAAAGTCCCAAATTGAAGAACTGTTAGGGAAGCATTTTATTAGACCAAGTGCCTCTCCATGGGGAGCCCCTGTTCTTCTGGTGAAGAAAAAGGATGGGGGTATGAGGCTTTGTGTAGACTATAGGCAATTGAACAAAGTGACAATAAAAAATAAGTACCCCTTGCTAAGAATTGACGATCTCATGGATCAATTACGAGGTGCAACTGTATTCTCAAAGATTGATCTTAGATCAGGGTACCATCAGATTCGGGTTCGGAATGAGGATATACCTAAAATTGCTTTTAGAACTCGATATGGGCATTACGAGTATAGGGTGATGTCTTTTGGATTGACTAATGCTCCGGCTGTATTCATGGATTATATGAATCGAATCTTCCGCCCTTACTTGGATAAATTTGTAGTTGTCTTCATAGATGACATACTTATATATTCAAGGACTGAGGAAGAACATATGGAGCACCTTAGGGTTGTGTTACAAATCCTAAGAAAGAGAAAGTTGTATGCTAAGTTGTCGAAATGTGAATTCTGGATGGGAGAGGTTAGATTCCTAGGTCATGTAGTATCACGAGGAGGAATCTCTATAGATCCCAGTAAGGTAGAATCAGTACTCCATTGGGAACGACCAACAACGGTGACGGAGATTCGGAGTTTCCTAGGGTTAGCTGGATATTATAGGCGTTTTATCATGAGTTTTTCTCAGATAGCATTACCTTTGACTAAATTAACCCGAAAGAATGCTCCATTCAATTGGACACCAGAGTGTGAAAATAGTTTCCAGGAGTTGAAATAAAAGTTAACCACGGCTCCAGTCCTAGTATTACCTGATCCTTATAGACCCTATGAGGTTTATTGTGATGCTTCTAGTAAGGGTTTAGGATGTGTGTTGATGCAAAATCATAACGTGGTTGCCTATGCTTCTCGACAGTTGAAACCCCATGAAGTAAACTATCCAACCCATGACCTTGAACTTGCAGCTGTGGTTTTTGCCCTAAAGATCTGGCGACATCATTGGTATGGTGTGCAGTTTAATGTTTTCTCTGATCATAAAAGTTTAAAGTATCTTTTTGATCAAAAAGAGTTGAATATGCAGCAAAGAAGGTGGATGGAATTCCTCAAGGATTATGAGTTTAGTCTGAATTACCATCCAGGCAAGGCAAATGTTGTTGCCGATGCTCTAAGTAGAAAATCCATAAGTGTGGCATGCTTGATGATTAAAGAGACGGAGCTAGTTGAAAGTTTCAAGGAACTTAGTTTAGACATGTCTGTGAACCCTCAGGGTGTGGTGCTAGGGCAAATAAAGGTAACAAGTGAGTTCAAAGGAAAAATTTTAGCTGCACAACGTGAAAACCCAGAATTTCAAGAGATATTAAGATCAATTCATGCAAAGAAGTTGCCAGGATTCACTCAAGACCAACAAGGTATATGGAGATACAAGGATAGGGTATGTGTACCCACAAGTGGCGATCTTAGAAAGAAGATCTTAGAGGAAGCTCATAGGGGCGAACTTACTATACATCCAGGCATTAGTAAAATGTATGCGGATCTCAAGAAAATGTTCTGGTGGTCAGGAATGAAAAAAGATATAGAAAAGTGTGTCAGGAAGTGTTTAACTTGCCAAAAAGTTAAAATAGAACATCAAAAACCAGCTGGGACCCTGCAATCCTTAGAAATCCCGGAATGGAAGTGGGAAAGTATTTCTATGGATTTTGTAATGGGTTTGCCAAGGACATCGTCAGGTCATGATGCTATATGGGTTATAGTAGATAGATTGACCAAGTCTGGTCATTTCTTACCCATTAAGGCTAATTTTCCTTTGGATAAGTTAGCTTCCTTGTACATCCAAGAAATAGTAAGACTACACGGTGTTCCTTCCTCGATAGTTTCTGACAGAGATCCAAGGTTTACTTCGAGATTTTGGGGAACGTTCCAAAAAGCCTTTGGTACCAAACTTTGTTTGAGCACTGCCTATCACCCCCAAACTGACGGGCAAACAGAACGAACCATACAAACCCTGGAAGATATGCTAAGGGCATGCGTGATTGAGCAGAAGGGAAGTTGGGACAAGTTACTCCCATTGGTTGAGTTTGCTTATAATAACAGCCATCACGCTAGTATTGGCATGGCCCCGTATGAAGCTCTATATGGAAGAAAATGTCAATCCCCATTGTGTTGGTATGATTCGGGAGAAGCGAGACTATTGGGACCCGATCTTGTTAATCAAACAACGGAGCAAATCCAGAAGATCAGGAGCAAGATTCTCACCGCACAGAGTCGTCAAAAGAGCTATGCTGATACTCGAAGGAAACCTTTAGAATTTCAAGAGGGAGAACATGTATTCCTGAAGGTCATGCCCACTACTGGAGTAGGTAGGGCCCTTAGAGTTAAAAAGTTGTCACCTAGGTTTATAGGTCCTTTTCAAATTCTTCAACGACTTGGGTCAGCTGCTTACCAGATAGCCTTACCCCTACATTTATCCAACCTCATAATGTCTTCCATGCATCTCAACTTTGAATGTACCACCCAGATCAAAACCATATCATTGAGCCCGAGTCTATACAGTTAAGAGATGACTTGACGTTTCAAGCCCCTCCTATTCAGATCGTTGATAGAGAAGTCAGGCAACTTAGAAATAAATCTGTGCAACTTGTAAAAGTGGCTTGGGGTGGACCTGGAAATGAAGAGTATACATGGGAACTAGAATCAAGTATGAACACAGATCATCCAGAATTATTTCCAGGTATGAAATTTTGAGGGCAAAATTTTTTTTAAGGTAGGGAGTAATGTAACATCCTAAATTTTTTTTCAGAAAATAATTGAGGCTTTAGTAGTAAGAATATCAAAATTTTGGTGTACACAAAAATGATGAGAACAATGTAACGAACGTAAAAAAAAAAAAAAAATGTGAATAGTGTTTTGCAGGTCCCGTAGACCCACCGGAACAGCTGAAACCTTATATTCAAGACTTGAAGGTGCCCGAAATTTGGAAATTATAGGATTAAGGTTAGAAATAGGTAGGAATAAGTATTTTATACTTAGAATTAATTTTCAGGCAATAGTTGATTACCCGAGTACATTGTTTTACCAGTACGATAAAATTTCGGTGTGCGATTTTTACACCGAAAGAAAGCTTAATCCATAAGATTTGGATAGTGTCTATCCATTTAAACCAAGTGGATGGCCAAGATTCAATCTAGCTTTCCAAGATCAAATCCTAGCCATCCATCTTATATTCTTTTTGAAAGAACTAGATTTTATATTAAATAACTAGTACAATTTGATTAAATATCATTAAAAAGCCAACCTTATCACTCCATTTTCTTAATCATTCTCGGCCATGCTCTGACCACACACAGCCTCCATTTTTCTTCCATTGAAACATCCATGAGCAAACTTTAAACCTCCAAATACCTAGCTTAAAATTTCTAAAATCACAAACTCCCTTCACTAAACTTATTCCACTCATCAAGATCTTTCAATCTAACCGATTAGAATTTGAATCCATCAACTTATCCTACTTTGAGAGCTTATTATCAATTGTGTAAGGAAGGGTTTGGTGTGGGTTAGAAGGCTTGGAAGTAAAGGAAATCAACCTTGGAGCCAAGAGCTTGAAAGCTTCAAAGTGTAGGGTTTTCTTTGGCCTTTTTCTTTCCAAATTATTCTGTAAAATTTTTTGGGTTTTATTCCGAAATTTATGGTTATATTTGATGATAATATGTTGATATTGATGTGTTAATTTTGGTGGAGTGTTTGGATGAGGTTAAATAATGATTTTTGTCAAAATAAGTTTTGGCTAGGCTGCTGAATTTTCGGATTTCAGCAGGACAGGATTTGTTCATGAATTTTCTGGTTCAATTCTAGTCATTTTTATGAGCTATAAAAATTGTATGTTGAAGCTAACATCGTAAGGAAACTCTGATAATTTTCGTGGTGCATAATAAAGAGTTTTACTGCCTGAGAAAAATCAAGAACCAAGAGTATATCTATGCTGGCTGAAATCTTGGTACTGGAGCTGTGAATTTGTATAAATTTTTATTCATAGCAAATGATGGAGTTATCCTTTGAAATATTTACAGAGTTTTGTAGACATCTTTAAGTATAACTGTGATTTTTATTTTGAGTTGTTTCTATCATTTGCTAAAGTTAAAAATTGTGTGAATCCTATTCTGAGCTGTGAAAAAGTGGCCTTTGACCACTAAAATTGTAGAATTTATTTGACATGGTTTGAGTATTCTGTTTGCTATGAAATTTTTACAGGAACTTTCACACACATTGAGGTGTCATAGCGAATGTTTATGGCCAGTGAATTGCCCATTGGATATGTGAATTAAATGTTGTCACCATAATGGTAAATCTGTCAAGAAGCTGGAATGGTGAAGATGTATTAAGTTAATGATAGAAATCTATTTAATCCAAGTATATATCATATGAATGTATGTTAATTGTTTGAAAGGCTTGTTTATAAAGTATGAATGAGACTCCAATGATACTGAATGCCTATATCTGGGATATAAACCTGACTTTGAAATAGAAAGGTCCATGACATGGTTGTATGATAAAAGAGAATATGTGAAATTTAATGGTGCATGTTTTAACATACGGGGAAAATAGAAACAAGGCTTATGTGTGATAGAGAGGGAAGGCAAAAATAAGAACTTCCCAAGAAATTTTATGAGTCGGTAGACTTATCGACTAGGAAATAGAACTGTGTGTGATTGAAATGGAAAAAATGAAGTCGATGATCACGAATAGGAATGAGCTCATGTCCTAGCAGTCTATGGTCCTCTGAGGAGTTATCCACTACATATGTTACCTGATGTGAATCTAAGCCTTCCCTATGTTAATAAAAAGAACTACTACACTAAGTTGAATTCCATGTGATATAAGAGAAACACTTATGATTACTACCATTTTGCATATAATTTTCTTTGACTCATGTATGCTAATATTGATATATGTGATCTAACATGATGTTGTTCTTTATTATTATAAATGCATTTACTGTTTATATTCTGTCTATATGTAAGGGGTTACCCTACTGAGAATTTTATAATATTCTCACCCCTATTTGTGTATATGTTGTATTGTGCTCAGACTCTGCAGATGCCCCTAGCTGAGGAGAGGCCATCATACCGATGGCCAATGGTTTCGCGTAGGAGGACATGAGACTTACAGGGGCTTTTGACTTGTATGTAGTGTAGTATAGTGCCAGGAACTTACCAGCTTGTAGACTAATTGGTGTTAGATGTCTTAGGTCCATTTCTGTGTGTTTAGTATTTTGTTGGACCTTGATATTTGAGCAAGCTTGGTAGATCTTTTGATAGTAGTTCCTGTGTTGTATTATAAGTGAAGTGACTTAACTTCAAGTATGGTATATATTAAAGAAAGCGGTATGTAAAGTAATAATATATGTACATTTTATAGTAGTTTTCTTTATAACTCTAGAGTTTGATTTATCTTATTTCATTTCATTTGACTAGTGGATATTATATAAAGGAAGTGATACTCTTCTAATTACAATGTTAATGCTCGAGTAATACATGGTAGTTAGGAGGGTGTTACAATGGATCCCGACAAGGCTGACGAGTGGATTAAGGACATGGAGAAGATCTACTTTGTGGTTGCCTGGTCGGAGGAGCAGAAGGTCACGTTTGCTGCCTTCATGAAGAAGTCTGATGCCGAGTTGTTGTGGATCGGCACTCGAAGGCTGCTAGAAGCTGCTGGAACCCCCATAATTGGGAGCTGTTCAAGACCTACTTCTATGAGAAGTATTTCTCGAAGTCAGTAAGGAATACGAAAGACATCGAGTTTATGTAACTGACCCAAGGTAGGTCTTATGTCGCCCAATACATGGTGAAGTTCAAGGAACTGATCAAGTTTTCTCGGGTGTTCCAAGGGAACCTCGATGAGGTTTGGAAATGCATCAAATATGAAGCCGGGTTGAAGGCGTAGTTAAACTTCACTGTGGTGCATATGGAGATCAGAGACTTCCCGACTCTGGCAACAAGTGCCAGATTCTAAAAGAGGGACAGTGGATGCTCAATGCCACGAGGGCGAAGCAAGCTAAGGGGCTAGGACCGCAAGCCTCAAGGTTCAAGTCTCAACACCAGTCAAGGAACCACTACAATCCATACCACAACAATCAAATCAGATAGCAGCAATAATAGCAAAGGCCGTAACAACAACAACAACAACCAAGAGCACCCACGTACCAACAATCCAAACTACCCTAGAGGCCACGATTCCAGTTCAACGGCCCGCAGAATTTCAACAATCAACCCTGAGGATTGGGTGGTCCTCGGAACAACAACCAGCAAGGAGGGCCTAGTAGGGCCAAGAACAACGCACTGCAAGGAGTCCCCACTGTCTTCCCCAGACCTCCATTGGCCGAAGTGTGTCCCCGATGCGAGATGGACCATGGGAATCGCCCCTACATGGCTGGGTAAGGAGTTTGCTTCCGATGTGGCAAGGACGGCCATTACGCGAAGGACTGCATGAACGAAGGGCCATCGAACCAGAACTGCCGACCACAACACCAAGGACGGGTCTTTGTCCTCAGCGCGGAAGACGCGAAGAAGTCCAGGGACCTCATTCAAGGTAAGTCCGAATTAAATGGTAGAACCTTAATTGTACTCTATGATTCTGGCGCTACCTATTCTTTTGTCTCACATGCTAGTGTCGAGTCTTTTAATTGGCAAGTTTCCAAACTTCCCTTTGATCTTATTGTTTCTACTCCCACAAATCGCCCTGTTAATACTTGCAATTGTTGTTTAAACTGTCATCTTGTTATAGAAAATAGGTTTTTCTTTTTTATCATAGATTTGATTTGTTTACCCTTGAAAGGCATAGACATAATTCTAGGCATGGATTGGCTTCATGCCAACTGTGTGTTGTTAGATTATGGAACCCAGTCTGTTGTTTTTCCTTCTCCTCCTAGCACAATTAGTAAACCGTTCAGGATTTACCTCAACTCTATAGAGGTCTACTGTAGTGGGGAAAAGACTAAGGGATATGTTCTCCTAGCCGCTTGTGAGGTGGATTTTGAGTAAAACCTAGGTGATATATCTGTGGTAAGAGACTATCCTGAGGTATTTCCGGATGAAATACCCGAGTTCCCTCCCAAAAGAGAAGTCGAGTTTTCTATAAAGTTAGTTCCTGGGACAGGTCCGATCTCTATAGCTCCTTATCGGATGTCATCCTTAGAGTTAGCTGAGTTGAAAACCCAGTTAGAGGAGTTGTTAGAGAAGAGCTTTATAAGACCTAATGTTTCACCTTGGGGAGCCCCAATCTTATTTGTGAAAAAGAAGGATGGAAGTATGAGGTTATGAATAGATTATAGGCAATTGAATCGAGTGACAGTGAAGAACAAATACCCTTTGCCTAGGATTGATGATCTGATGGACCAATTGAAAGGAGCTATAGTATTTTCTAAGATTGATTTGAGATCAGGATACCACCAGATTAGGGTTAGAGATCAAGACATACCTAAAACCACCTTTAGAACTCGGTATGGACACTTTGAGTTCAATGTGATGTCATTTCCCGCAGATTTTATGGATTACATGAATAGGATCTTTAGACCCTATTTAGATCAGTTCGTGGTTGTGTTCATAGATGATATCCTCATCTATTTGAAAACCCACGAGGAGCATGAGCATAATTTAAAGTTAGTTTTAGAGATTTTAAAGGAGAAAAAGTTATATGCGAAGCTTTCTAAGTGTGAATTTTGGTTGGATGAGGTGAAGTTTTTAGGATATGTTGTGCCAAAAGGAGGTATAGCTGTTGACCCTAGTAAGATAGAAGCCGTGATGAATTGGAAAAGACTGACCACTATAATGGAAATACGGAGCTTTTTAGGTTTAGCTGGCTACTACCGTAGGTTTATTACGGGATTTTCCTAGATCGCCCTACCTCTAACCAAACTCACTAGGAAGAACACCCCATTTGTGTGGAACCTCGAGTATGAGAAGAGTTTCCTAGAGCTAAAAGAGAAGCTAACCTCGACCCCGGTATTAGTTTTACCCGACCCCAATATACCTTTCGAGGTGTATTGTGATGCTTCGGGCAAAGGTTTAGGTTGTTAGCTGATGCAAAATAGGCAAGTGGTAGCCTATGCATCTAGATAACTCAAACCTCATGAGGTGTGTTACCCCACCCATGACCTAGACTTAGCAGCCATAGTCTTCGCCTTGAAGATATGGAGGCACCATTTATATGGTGTTAGGTTTGAAGTATTCTTCGATCATAAGAGTCTCAAGCATTTCTTTGATCAGAAGGAGTTAAATATGAGGCAGAGAAGATGGATGAAGTTCTTAAAGGATTATGATTTCAGCTTAAGTTACCACCCGGGCAAGGCTAACGTAGTCGCTGATGCCTTGAGTCGAAAGTTATTATGCTTGTCTCATATGATGGACAAAGAAGTTGGGTTAATAGAAAAGTTTAGACAAAGGAATCTAGGGTTGTCTGTGACCGGTGAAAGTATAAAGATGTGTCACCTTAGTGTAACGAGTGGGTTCAAGCAAAGAGTTATGCTAGCACACAGGGAGAATGAGAAGTTTATGGATAACCTAGAGGTAGTTAAGGCCGGTAAGTTGAAGGGTTTTGAGCAAGGCCCCAATGGTCTGTGGAAGTTTGAGGGACGGATTTGTGTGCCACAAGATAGTGACCTCCGAGAGAAGATCTTGGAGGAGGCTCACAAGAGCCATTTCACCATTTATCCTGGTATTACCAAGATGTATTAGGACTTAAAGAAAATGTTCTGGTGGCCCAGATTAAAGAAGGATGTGGTCGCCTGGGTGAGTAAGTGTTTGGTCTACCAAAAGGTTAAGATCGAGCACCAAAAACCTTCAGGTATGTTGCAACCCCTGTCAATCCCTGAGTGGAAGTAGGAGAGTATATCGATGGACTTCATAACAGGATTGCCTAGAACCCAAGCTGGCCATGATGCCGTATGGGTGATCATGGATCGACTAACCAAGTTGGATCACTTCCTGTCTATTAGAGTTATGTACTCGTTGGATAAATTGGCACAACTGTACATCCAAGAGATTATAAGATTGTATGGTGTGCTATCGACGATAATCTCAGATAGGGATCAGAGGTTTACGTCACATTTTTGGGGAGTCTTGGACTAAAAAGGAAGTTGGGATAAGTACATGCCACTAATCAAGTTTGCGTATAACAACAGTTATCACACGAGGATCGGTATGGCACCATACGAGGCGCTGTATGGAAGGAAGTGCCAATCACCCTTGTGTTGGTACGAAACCGGATAACAAAGTATGTTGGGACCTGAAGTAGTGAGGGAAACGATGGAGCAAATCAAGAGAATCAAGGATAGAATCTTAACCGCTCAAAGTCAACAGAAAGCTATGCGGACAAAAGGCGAAAGCCCTTGGAATTCCAAGAAGGCGAGCATGTATTGCTGAGGATTACCCCCACTACAGGCATAGGGAGAGCTATGATAGTCAAAAAGTTGAGTCCCCAATTTCTCGGCCCTTTTGAAATTCTTCATAGAGTCGAGACAGTAGCCTACAAAATAGCTTTGCCCCCAAACCTTTCCAATCTCCATGATGTCTTTCATGTCTCTCAGTTAAGAAGTGTGAGTCTGACCCTAGCCAAGTCTTAGAGCCAGAACATGTACAGTTAAGGGAGGACCTAACATTCAATTTGCCACCTACGAGGATCGTGGACCACGGTGTCAAGCAGCTGATGAATAAGTTTGTTCCTTTGGTGAAAGTGGCGTGGGGACGGGGCAAGACTGAAGAATTTATGTGGGAGCTGGAGTCCGAGATGAGGTCGAAGTACCTCAAGTTGTTCCAAGGTAATGAATTTCGAGGACGAAATTCTTTTTAAGGAGTGGAGTAAGGTAACGCCCTGATTTTCTATGTGAGTGAAAACGACCAAAATGCCCCTGAAGTCATTTTCGGCCTGGAATTCGAGGATAGCTGACCCGACAGTTCTCGAAGGGCTAACTCAATGTTTGAAGGGATTAGATGGCCTTTGAATAGTTCTGGGATTGAAAATCTCGTTTTCTGAAGTTTCGAGTCAAAATGACCAAAATACCCTTATTGTGTTTTACACGGGTACGAGTGTCGGATGAGCCCAAAACTTCTCCAGATGGTTTTAAATAATGTTTTTATGCATTTCATGACATCAGTTTATATCCCGATGGTCTCGGGCAGTTTTTGTGCAAAATTATGATTTTGCCCATAGTATAGTGTTTTTGAGCTTAATCGCGTGATTAAGCAAACCTAAGCAGTATTAGGCTCTAATTGAAGATTAATTAGTTTTCTTAATTAATCTAGAGTCAAAATAATTTATTTAGGTTAATTAGAACCTAAAATTACTTAGATTAAAGTTAAATCTCTTTTTAAATTCAAGATACCTAGTCATAGAATCTTAAACAGTATTTTTTCTCTCCAATTCCTTAAATTAAGGAATTGTGTTTGCAATTATTTATGCATAAAATGAATTTAAATCTCTCTAATTGTGTATGAGCACTCCCTAATCATGTCATAAAATTCCTAATTACTTTCTTAGTTACCTAAACACTTGCTTTGTAACTCCTAACCTTAAACCTAATCTAAATTACACCTAAACACATCATTAACACACATTTAGATAAAACAATTTTCTCTCCCCATGGGCTGTCATAGGCTGGTCAAACCCCTCCCCCTCATTTCCCACATGTTGGAATTGTTTTACACTTCATAGCCATGCTTCCACCATGCTTACACCTCACCTTAAACCATACTTTGAGTCACATACACCATGCTTTGATCCATGCCTTGTATGACAACTTTTGGAAGATATTTTCCCCCCAAAGACCATGATGAAACCATCGGCCCTCCTTTTCCCTTCTACATAATTTATTTCAATTCAAATTTAAAAAGAAAACACCTTAAAGACCATGCTTGAAACCATGCTTAAGCCCATGACTATCATACTTTCAACCATACTTTGAATGACAACTTGTAAGAGATATTTTCTCTCGCCCAATGGCCTTGAGTGCTACGACCAACACCCTTCCTTCATAGCCCATTGTGTTGTTTTTTTCTATAAATACCTTATGTAACACCCTAATTTTTAACCCAATACTCTAGAACATATTATACTAATCATTAGGTTATTACTTCTTAGTCTCATCATTTTATTAAAATACTCATAAAACAAAGTGAGAGCCGCGAGCTTAACTAATCGAACAACAGAAATATAAAGCACGCGTATCAATCATTAAAATCATAAAGTAAAACATATAACCAAAGAACAACAAACATGATAACAGAGGAAGCATTTTATTAATAACTTAAGTAGAGTACATAAGTAGTCATACCCTCATGGAGATGGGCAGAGCTTGTAATACAGCGGAAATAAAATACAACATAAAACAAGAAAGTACAAGGTACATGGTAAGACTAGAAGATAAACCCAAAATGCTACCCTCCTACTACACTACGAGTACAATCTACAACCCCTCCCAAAAGGTACTGCCGAAGGGAACATCTCCATAAAAGCCCGGGTACTTGCAAAGCTCTCCATTGGAGTCTAGTGACGAAGGGGGTCCTCGGGTGATGGAGGCAGGTAATCAGGGAAACGCTCTATCTCCTCCTGAGTGGGCCAATGGAGTGTGAAGAGGACTCGTGGCGGTTGAATGTGAGCTCCTCGACGCGGGCGCATCTCGGCTCTCCTCACCAAATGCGGCTGCCTCACGGTCTCCTCGCTCCCCTCGCGTCAGAATTGGAGAAAGGGAGCAGAGCCCTCCGAAGGGACATGCGTTAGCGAATCCTCGGATGGATCAGTCTCGGACCTCCTCGAGCGAGGCATGTACTCCGGGTAGTCACGGATAGCTGAAGCAGAGGTGCGGGCGCGGTGCAACTGCTCGTCACGCGGGCGAGTATGCTCAAAGATCATGTCGTCACTACCAAAAGGTGCAGTAGGGGTGAACTGGTAGATCGAAACTGGATAAGCAAAGGGTCGTCCCATGTACACAAAGACACGGACGTCACAACGACCCTCAAAATGATACGAACGGTGGTCCGGGTCGTAGTGCACCTCCCAAACTGGCGTGCCAATAAAAAGTATGAACGTCACCATCAATTTCTGAAGATGTGATGGAAGAAAGAAGAGAGAGGAGTGAGAATTCTTGCTAAAGAAATCTCAGTAGGAGTCTCCTATCCTAGGGTTACATTGTTCACATCCTCAGGAACCTTGGGTTTAATTATAAAATAGTGATCATGCATATAAGATTCAATTTAGCATTTTCCAAACTAATTATCCAAGGTCCATTCCTTTTAGCATGCATCTTGATGTTACGAATGCAACATGTTATCTCATGGATGCATGTCAATACTTGAGCATATAAAACAACATATCAAAGCATATAAACATAAACCATGTGGCATAAGGGCATATAACTTTCAAGTGGATCATTCCTCAACTTCGTGACATCAATCATGGTACTTTAGCATAATAAGCCACCCTAAAAATAACTAGGTTATGAGCTCATACCTCAGCTAGTCGTCACTAGCTCTTGCTTATTATCTGAATAAGCGAAACATAAATAACAATAATCCCGACTCGCAAGTACGGGTAGAGGGCAGGGATCACCTCACTTAGGATATACCCTATTTGAAATGCTTTGCGGGCATTAAGCCACAACAATTTGTCCACTTTGGTAGGCTGCATTTACTCATACCCTCACGGATTTGTCTCCCCTGGGGTGCTCGGCCGAACCGGTGTCACCCAGCAAACGCGTCTCAGTGCTTTGTCACATAAAAATCTCCTGGGGGTGCTTGGCCGACTCGGTGTCACCCAGGGTTTTTCAATTCATATGGTACTCATAAACATTTCTTTTAACCCTTTTAGGTTTGATTTGAAATTGGCAAAGATAACAAATTGTTAAACCGAATTTCCTTCAAACTGCCACAAGCTAATTCACACAACATGTTCTCATGAAATCTCATGCTATGATAAACTTTGACATTTTCATCAATCATTTTCTTATGCATCAAGTACATCTCATCATATCATTGCATCATATAACACATCATAGGATTAACAACTTTCTTAGTGTCTTATGCATTGACCCTTAAGGTCCTTAACTCACATTCTAAGTTATAAATTATCAAACCTAATCTCTCGGGAACTTATAAGGTTATAACTAAGTATTTCTCACCACACACTGTAACGCCCCGATTTTTTTGTTAGAGTGAAAATGACCAAAATGCCCCTGAGGTCATTTTCAGCCCGGAATTCGAGGAAAGCCGGTTCGGCGGTACTCGAAGGGCAAACTCAATGTTGGAAAGGGATTAGATAACTTGTGTACCTTCCCGGGATCGAAAATCTCGTTTTTCGAGTTTTCGGGTCAAAATGACCAAAACGCCCCTACGGTGTTTTACCCATTTGCAAGTGCTGGATGAACCCAAAACTTCTCCAGATGATTTTAAAAGGCGTTTTTATGTAGACTGTGACTTTAGTTTTTGTCCCGGAGGTCTCGGGCGAAATTAGTGCAAAATTACGATTTTGCCCCTAGTTTCGTGTTTTTACGCTTAATCGCGTGATTAAGCGAACCTAAGCACTATTAGGCTCTAATCGAAGGTTAATTAATTTCCTTAATTAATCTTGATTCAAATAATTTATTAAAGTTGATTAGAACCAAAAAGTGCTTAATTACAACTTAAAATCCTATTTTTATTTCAAGACTCCTAGTCATGGAATCTTGAATAGTGTTTTCTCTTTCCAATTCCTTAAATCATAGAATTGTGTTACACATTGTTTATTCATAAATGAGTTTAAAATTCTATAATGATGTATGAGCACTCCTAACCTTGTCATAAAATCCTAATTACTCATTCTTAGTTAACTAAACTTAAGCTTAATTGTTCCTAACCATGTACCTAAGCTAATACACATCTAAACCTACCATTAACACCCAATTAAATGGTCAAAACTCACCCCCACTCTGCTGTCCAGCCCTGGCCGAAGCTGTCCCTCCCCATTATGCATCACATGTTCAATTTTTCAACACTCCAAGGCCATACCTCAAGTCACATACACTATACCTTGTCATAACTTTCAATCAAGCTTGATTTTCCAAGCAAATAACTAATTAAAATAGCCCATTTTCTCCATTTATTTGTGGCTGGAAAAGTTCCAGCCATGCATTGTTTCTAGAAGCCTAATTTCATAAAAATTTGATAGGAAATTAACTCACATCAAGCCATATTTTGTAGCATAGCTTCCATACTTCAAACCATGCTTGAATGATCATGTGTAAGAGATATTTTCCTCTCCCTTTTCCCTCCAATACCACACGGCCACTCCTCCCCTTGGTGAGCCCCATGGTTTTGTTTTTCTATAAATAGGATGCTTGTGATAGCCTTGTTGCACCTAGAAGCATTTGCTAAGTTTAGAGTTTTAGAATTGTCTTGCTAAGTTTTTCTTTTCTCTCAAAGTTTCAAAAGTGTTCTTCCTTTCTTTTCATCTTCATCTTCTTCATCTCTTCATCTCATCATCATCTCTCAACCATCAAACACCACCCCAAAGCCTTGAACCATCATCAAACCTCTCAAACACCACACCTCAAACACAACTTCACCCAAAACACATTTCCTTTCTTTTCCTTCCTCTTTGGCCGAATCATCACCACCATCCTAGGAGGTGTTGTTCATCTCATTTCCATCTTTAAGTCCAAGCTTTTACCTTTATTTATATGAATTTAAGGAATGCATAGAACTAAGTCTTATGAATTTAGGACCTCTTGGGATAAAGATAAATTGGTCACTGCCCTCTTAAATATTCTTATGATTTTAGATGTTAAAATTGTTTATAAATGAGTTTTGAAAGTTTAAAAAGAGTTCCAAGAGAAACTAGTATTTTATGTGCTTTAGAAATTATGTTTTATGCCTTTTATGGAGAAGTATATTTTCGGTTCTTCCTTGCTCTTTGCTGCCACTGTATGTGCTGTTTTGATGATGATAATGTGCCTATGTTTGGGTAAAAATAATGTTAAGACTCATATGTGAAAGATAGGATAAGTTAGGAACTAGAAGAGAATTAATTTGAGAATTCTAGATCCTTTAATTATGTAATTTTCTGGATTCTGTCCAGCAAGGTTTAGATTTAATAATCATGGTTTTTAATTAGTTTGAATATGTAGGAATGACTCATAATTGGTTTAGGACTTAATCTTGAAGCCTTAGGAGCAAACCGAACTTAGAAAGGGTCATTGTTGTGACTTCTAGGTACCCGTAAAGTTAGAATTTCAAATTCTGCACCCTTGACGTTTAGAGATGTTCTTGACCATAGTGTGAGGTGAGAAATACTTAGTTATAACCTCATAGGTTCCTAAGAGACTAGGTTGTGATGATCAATAACTTAGAATGTGAGTTATGGACTTTAAGGGTCTAAACCGTAATTTCTAGAACCCCGTAATCACACAAATATGAAGCTGTCCAAATCTGCATAGTGCTGTTTGGATAGGTCCTTGAGCATAAAAAAAATTAGTAAAACGTATTCATTGTGAACCTATAGGTGTGTGAGAGGTTAAAAATAATACTAGAACAATTAGTTTACAAGTTTAAGACTCAAAAGAACCAAAGCATAACATACTATGGGTTTATAACATAATAAGCTTGTGAGTTTGTATGAATGACTGTTTAAGGTGTGATTATGTGATAATGTATATGCTATAGTTTTATGTATACACTATGAAGAAGTTTCATGTGATGATGTATATGCTATGAAAAAGTTTTATGTGAAAATAGGTTATAGTTTTATATATGATTATATGATGAGATGCATACTATGAGAAAGATTTATATGATGAATAATTATGTATCTATGAATTAACACTTTATGAGAACTTAAATGTGACACAACACTGAGACGCCTTCTTGGGTGACACCGGTTTAGCCGAGCACCCCTAAGAAAACAAATCCGTGAGGGTATTGACATAGAGCTTGCCAAAGCGGACAAAACTACGATGCACTTGTTGCTAGTAGAGCATTTCAAAGAGGAAATGACCCTAAGAGAGGTGATCCTTAATTGCCCCCTAGCCCGTACTATTAAGTCAGGATTATGTATATGTTACGCTTATCATAGGATAAGTAAGAACTAGTGACGACTAGTTAAGGTATGAGCTCATAACCTAGAGATGTTTTAGGGTGGCCCCATGAGATGAAAGTTAAAGTTTAAAATGTCACATGTGCTATAACTATCACCTTATGCCAATGTTATAATGTCTTTTAGCTATTCTATTGATTGGCTTACTTTTATGATGCATTCATGTCATTAGTATGTTCCATGCTTAGTCATAAGATGCATTGTAAAATATAACGGACCTTGGATAATCAATACTTTAGAAAATTAAAAGAAGCTTAAATGTATGCACACCTTTTAGAAATAAACCCAAGGTTCCTGAGGATGTGATGATGATACCTAGGTAGGGGTTACCCTACTGAGAATTCTTTTAGAAGATTCTCATTCCCTCTCTCTTTTCTTCCATCATATCTTCATATGGCGACATTCGTACTCTTCATCGACACCCCGGTATGGGAGCTGCACCATGACCCGGCACTAGGGTCATACCATTTTGAGGGTCGCTGCACTGTCAGAGTATTTATGTTTATGGGACGACCCTTCGCACACCCAGTACGGAGTTACCAATTCACCCCGACTGCCCCCTACCATCACAACAGTATTTTTGAGTGAGTTAGATCACGGGACGAGCAGATCCTCCGCATGCAGCCTGAGGGATCAGGGTTCGCGACTACCCGGAGTACGTGCCTCGCACCCAGTACTCGGAGATGGATCCATCCGAGGACCCGCCATCACACATGTATAGTTGGAGCTCCAGTCCCGCTCCCCCACTGATGAGAGCTGGGAGTGAGGAGACGGTGGTCCAGCCGAGGTTGGCAGGTAGGCCATCCATGCGCCCTTATCGCGGTGGACATGCCCCGATGATGCGCTCGACCACTCCCACCGAGATTCGTCAGTGGATTGACTCAACCCCACAGTACTCGGACCAGCAGGAGTAGACATAGGAGGGGTAGCAGTTAGTGCACACACGCCACATAGTTGAGGACAAACCTTCTTTTGTATATGAGGTTGTCTACTCTAGGTGCACATGGGTATGGGTGTTGTTTTTCTTGCATTTACTTTTATGATTTCCTTGTATTTGTTCTTCAGTTGTATTCTGTTTCCCGATGTATCAAATAGTCCTGCCCTTTGGGTAGGCACATTATATATATATGTATATCTATGTTTCAGTTGATGTTTCCATGATATGATGTGTTTCTTTATGCTTTACTTGTATGTTTCGTTATGCTTCCTTTTAAAGATTCGTGCGTGGCTCTCACTTTGATTTTAATTCCAAAAAGAAAAATTTTACCCATATTTCCGCTAAGTATTTTCTAAGTAAAAGATGAGACCAAGAGTTGATATCCTAAGGATTAACCTAAGTACATACTAGTAGTCTTAGGTTAAGATTTAGGGTGTTACATTATGGTATCAGAGCAGTTTGATTCTCATAGAGCCTGAGGATTGGACTGACTATACTTTATAAGCATGATTCGATAGTTATGTCATGTGTAGTGCTTGATAGAGATAAGCTGTAGGACTAGAGATGCATGACTTCTGTTGCTTGCAAGTGCCATGGTAACTAGCTCATTTTGCATGGATATTGAGCCTGATCAACTTAATGTTCATTGTTTCATGTGTTTAGGGACCAGTGGCACCGCGACGACAGCCTAGGACTACGCCCGATGCTGACCAAGACAATACAACTGCTGCTACTGTCCATCGCATGGCGCAAGCCATGGAACGAATGTTCGACCGGATGGATCAACAAGAAAATGCTGCTCCTGCTCCCCTCCTCCCCCTGCTGCTGAGACGGTGGAACAAGCCCGCTTCGGTGAGTTTCGCAAGGCGAACCCACCGGTGTTCTGAGGGGTAATGAACCCTAACAAGGCTGACGAGTGGATTAAGGACATGGAGAAGATCTATTCTATTGTTGCCTTCTCGGAGGAGCAGAAGGTCACATTTGCTGCTTTCATGCTGAAGTCCGACGCCGAGTTTTGGTGGAACGGCACGAAGCGATCGCTAGAGGCTTCTAGAACTCCTATTGACTAGGAGCTGTTCAAGACTTACTTCTACGAGAAGTATTTCCCGGTGTCCGTAAGGAATGCAAAAGACATTGAGTTTATGCAGTTGACCCAGGGAGGGTCTACTGTTGCCCAGTACACCGCGAAGTTCGAGGAGCTGATCAAGTTCTGTCGGGTGTTTCAAGGGAACCCCGATGAGGTTTGGAAATGCGTTAAGTGTGAGGCCGGTTTGAAAGCGGAAATGAACTACGCCGTGGCCCACATGGAGATCAGAGACTTCCCGACTCTGGTCAACAAGTGCCGGATCCTTGAAGAAGGACAGAGAAAGATGCAAATCACGAGGCCCCGAAGTTCAAACTGCAGTACCCTTCGAGGAATCACTACAACCCCTACCAGACCAACCAGTTCTGACAACAACAACAACAACAACCACCGAGAGCTCCTGCACACCAACAATCCAAGCAACACCAAAGGCTGCCATTTCAACATCAAGGCCCGAGGAATTTCAACAATCAACCCCGTGGACCGGGTGGACCTCGAAACCACAATGGAGGACCAAGTGGAGCCAAGAACAAGGCACCATAAACCCCTGCTGCTTACCTCGGAGCAACATCTACTGACAGTTGTCCCCAATGCGGGAAGAATCATGGGAATCGCCCATGCTTAGCCGGTCAGAATGTATGCTTCAAGTGTGGCAAGCCTGGCCACTATGCAAAGGATCAGACCTTGGGACAAGGGACATCGAACCAGAACCCCCGACCACAATACCGAGGAAGAGTCTTTACCCTTAATGCGGAAGACGCCGAAAAGTCCAAAGATCTCATTGAAGGTATGTGCGAAGTAAACGGTAAACCCTTAACTGTACTATATGACTCTGGTGGTACTCATTCTTTTATTTCACTTGCTAGTGTTGAGTCCTTAAATCTAAGAGTCTCTAAACTTCCCTTTGATCTTATTGTTTCTACCCCTACAAATCGCCCTGTTAATACTTGCCGTTGTTGTTTAAACTGTCATCTCGTTGTAGAAAATAGGTCTTTTATCATAGATTTAATTTGTTTACCCTTGAAAGACATAGGCATTATCTTAGGCATGAATTGGCTTCACGCCAACCGTGTGTTGTTAAATTGTGGAACCCAAACCGTAGTTTCCCTTCTCCTCCCGAGAACATCACTTAACCCATTAGGCTGTACCTAAATTCCGTAGAGGTCTTCTGTAGTGGGGAGAAAGCTAAGGGATATGTTCTCCTAGCCACCTGCGATGTAGACTTTGAGCAGAACCTAGGTGAGATACCTGTGGTAAGAGACTATCCCGAGGTATTTCCGGATGAAATACCCGAGTTCCCTCTCGAAAGAGAAGTTGAATTCTCCATAGAGTTGGTTCCTGGAACAGGACCAATCTCTATAGCCCTGTATAGGATGTCACCTTTGGAGCTAGCAGAGCTAAAAACCCAGTTGCAGGAGCTGTTGGAGAAGAGTTTTATAAGGCCGAGTGCTTCACCTTGGGGCGCTCCGGTCTTATTTGTGAAAAAGAAAGACGGAAGTATGAGGATGTGTATAGACTATAGGCAGCTGAACCAAGTGACCATAAAGAATAAGTACCCATTGCCTAGGATTGACGATCTTATGGACCAGTTAAAAAGAGCAGTAGTGTTTTCTAAGATTGATTTGAGGTCCGGTTACCATCAGATTAGGGTTAGAGATTCAGATATTCCTAAAACTGCCTTTCGAACTCGGTATGGACACTTTGAGTTCAATGTGATGTCGTTTGGTTTGACGAATGCTCCTGTAGTTTTTATGGATTACATGAATAGGATCTTTCGACCCTATTTAGATCAGTTCGTGGTTGTGTTCATAGATGATATCCTCATCTATTCGAAAACCCATGAGGAGCATGAGCGTCATTTGAGACTGGTTTTAGAGGTATTAAAGGAGAAGAAGTTATACGCTAAAAGGTGAAATTCTTAGGACATATTGTGTCAAAAGGTGGCATAGCGGTCGACCCGAGTAAGGTAGAAGCCATAATGAATTGGGATAAACCAACCTCTGTAACTGAGATTAGAAGCTTTTTGGGTTTAGTTGGATATTACCGTAGGTTTATCAACGGATTTTCCCAGTTAGCCCTACCCTTAACCAAGCTCACTAGGAAGAATGCCCCAGTTGAGTGGAGCCCCGAATGTGAAAAGAGTTTCCTAGAGCTTAAGGAAAAGCTCACCTCAACCCCAGTTTTAGTTTTACCTGACCCCAATGCACCCTTCGAGGTATATTGCGATGCTTCTGGCAAAGGTTTAGGTTGTGTGTTGATGCAAAATAGGCAAGTGGTAGCCTATGCGTCCAGACAACTCAAGCCTCACGAGGTAACCTACCCCACCCATGACCTAGAACTAGCAGCCATCGTGTTCGCTCTAAAGATGTGGAGACACCATTTGTATGGTGTAAGGTTTGAAGTTTTCTCCGATCATAAGAGTCTCAAGCATCTCTTTGATCAAAAGGAGTTAAATATGAGGCAGAGGAGATGGATGGAATTCCTCAAGGACTACGATTTCGGCTTAAGTTACCACCTCGGCAAGGCTAATGTAGTCACCGATGCCTTAAGTCGAAAGTCGTTACGTTTATCATGTATGATGGTTAATGAAGTTGGGTTAATAGAGCATTTTAGGGATATGAATCTGGGAATGTCAATAACGGAGAATGGCATCGTGATGAGTCATCTCACAGTGACTAGTGGGTTTAAGCAAAGGATTATGCTTGCCCAAAGAGAAAATGAGGACTTTATGGAGACAATCGAGGCAGTTAAGGCTGGAAAGTTGAAAGGTTTTGTACGAGGCCTCGACTGGTTGTGGAGGTTCGAGGGGCGAATCTGTGTGCCACAAGATGGCGACCTTCGAGAGAAGATCTTGGAGGAGGCTGACAAGAGCCACTTCGCCATACATCCTGGTACTACTAAGATGTACCAAGATTTGAAGAAGATGTTTTGGTGGCCCAGATTAAAGAAGGATGTGGTCGCCTGGGTGAGTAAGTGTTTGATTTGTCAGAAGGTTAAGATTGAACACCAAAAACCCTTTGGCATGTTGCAACCCCTGTCAATCCCCGAGTGGAAATGGGAGAGTATATCAATGGATTTCGTGATAGATTGCCAAGGACCCAAGCTGGCCACGATGCCGTATGGGTAATCATGGATCGACTGACTAAGTCGGCTTACTTTCTACCTATTCGAGTCACGTACTCGTTGGATAAGTTGGCTCAGCTTTACATCCAAGAAATAGTAAAGTTACATGGAGTACCATCGACGATAATCTCGGATTGAGATCCGCGGTTTACGTCACGTTTCTGGGGAGCCTTTCAAAAGGCATTTAGTTCCAAGTTGTGCTTAAGCACTGCTTACCACCCACAAACAGATGGTCAGTCCGAGAGGACTATCCAAACCCTGGAAGATATGCTGAGAGCCTGTGTCTTAGACCATAAAGGAAGTTGGGATAAGTACATGCCCTTGATCGAGTTCGCGTATAACAACAGTTATCATGCGAGCATCGGTATGGCACCGTATGAGGCGTTATATGGAAGGAAGTGCCAATCACCTTTGTGTTGGTACGAGCCCAGAGAACAAAGTGTCTTAGGACCTGATGTAGTGAGGGAAACAACGGAGTAGATCAAGAAAATCAAGGATAGAATCTTAACCGCTCAAAGTCGGCAGAAAAGCTACGCGGACAAAAGGCGCAAGCCCTTGGAGTTCTAAGAAGGAGAACATGTATTTCTAAGAATCACCCCCACTACAGGAATAGGAAGAGCCATGAAAGTTAAAAAGTTGAGTCCCCGATTTCTCGGTCCTTTTGAAATTCTACAGAGAATCGGATCTGTAGCTTACAAAATAGCCTTAACACCCAATCTGTCAAACCTTCATGATGTCTTTCACGTCTCCCAGTTACGCAAATATGAGTCCGACCCTAGCCATGTCCTAGAACCAGAGCATGTACAGTTGAGGGAGGACATCACTTTCAATGTACCGCCTACGAGAGTAGTGGATCACGGAGTCAAGCAGTTAAGGAACAAGTCTGTTCCTTTGGTGAAAGTGGCATGGGGACGAGACAAGTCGGAAGAATACACGTGGAAACTAGAATCAGAGATGAAGTCCAAATATCCAGAGCTTTTCTAAGGTACGAATTTCGAGGGCGAAATTCTTTTTAAGGAGGGGAGTAATGTAACGCCCCGATTTTTCTGTTAGAGTGAAAATGACCAAAATGCCCCTTAGGTCATTTTCAGCCCGAAATTCGAGGAAAGTCGGTTCGGCGGTACTTGAAGGGCAAACTCAATGTTGGAAGGGGATTAGATAACTTGTGTACCTTCCCGGGATCGAAAATCTCCTTTTTCGAGTTTTCGGGTCAAAATAATCAAAATGTCCCTACGGTGTTGTACCCATTTGCAAGTGCCGGATGAACCCGAAACTTCTCCAGATCATTTTAAAAGGCGTTTTTATGTAGACTGTGACTTTAGTTTTTGTCCCAGAGGTCCCGAGCGAAATTAGTGCAAAATTACGATTTTGCCCCTAGTTTCGTGTTTTTACGCTTAATCGCGTGATTAAGCAAACCTAAGCAATATTAGGCTCTAATCAAAGGTTAATTAATTTCCTTCATTAATCTTGAGTCAAAATAATTTATTAAAGTTGATTAGAATCAAAAAGTGCTTAATTACAACTTAAAATCCTATTTTTATTTCAAGACTCCTAGTCATGGAATCTTGAATAGTGTTTTCTCTTTCCAATTCCTTAAATCATGGAATTGTGTTACACATTGTTTATTCATAAATGAGTTTAAAATTCTATAATGATGTATGAGCACTCCTAACCTTGTCATAAAATCCTAATTACTCATTCTTAGTTAACTAAACTTAAGCTTAATCATTCCTAACCTTGTACCTAAGCTAATACACATCTAAACCTACCATTAACACCCAATTAAATGGTCAAAACTCACCCGCACTCTGCTGTCCAGCCTTGGCCGAAGCTGTCCCTCCCCATTATGCATTACATGTTCAATTTTTCAACACTCCAAGGCCATACCTCAAGTCACATACACTATACCTTGTCATAACTTTCAATCAAGCTTGATTTTCCAAGCAAATAACTAATTAAAATAGCCCATTTTCTCCATTTATTTGTGGCTGGAAAAGTTCCAGCCATGCATTGTTTCTAGAAGCCTAATTTCATAAAAATTTGATAGGAAATTAACTCACATCAAGTCATACTTTGTAGCATAGCTTCCATACTTCAAACCATGCTTGAATGACCATGTGTAAGAGATATTTTCCTCTCCCTTTTCCCTCCAATACCACACGGCCACTCCTCCCCTTGGTGAGCCCCACAGTTTTGTTTTTCTATAAATAGGATGCATGTGATAGCCTTGTTGCACCTAGAAGCATTTGCTAAGTTTAGAGTTTTAGAATTGTCTTGCTAAGTTTTTCTTTTCTCTCAAAGTTTCAAAAGTGTTCTTCCTTTCTTTTCATCTTCATCTTCTTCATCTCTTCATCTCATCATCATCTCTCAACCATCAAACACCACCCCAAAGCCTTGAACCATCATCAAACCTCTCAAACACCACACCTCAAACACAACTTCACCCAAAACACATTTCCTTTCTTTTCCTTCCTCTTTGGCCGAATCATCACCACCATCCTAGGAGGTGTTGCTCATCTCATTTCCATCTTTAAGTCCAAGCTTTTACCTTCATCACAAGGTAGGGACTTGTTTTCAAACTTTGTTTTGCTCAAGAAAGTGTTTTCCTCTAGTTTCCTCTTGGATTCTTTTTGAATTTTCCTTTGTTTTTCCTTTTCTTTTCATTTCGGCCTCTAGGCCTTGTTATGAGCATGATAGCTTGATGATGAGAGTTTCTAGATGATGACATTGTGTTCATCTCAAGGAAACCTCTAAAGCTTGAGTTTTCCTTTCCTTATGATTTCATCTATATGATATCTAGCTCACATGATTTTTTTCAACTTAAGAAAATTAATCTAAGGATTTCTAAAAGCCCAAGCCTACCCTTGTCAACCTTAAAGTTGGCCAGCACGTTCTAGAGATTTTTCTCTAGATAGGGGTTTTGGGTATTTAATAAAGAACTTGACTTAGTTTCACTTTCTTTTTCTTTTGTAGGACTTTCGGTTTTGATGTTGTGATCTTTGAGCTATTGTAATGGGTTGTTATCTTGTTAAAGTCTTGAATGAGCTCTAGTTAATCATAAAATGAACCTTGCATCATGTTTACTTTATGCTTTGCATATCATGTTTACTTCCTTGCTATCACTAAATACCAAGATAATGAATGAACTTGCATTATCATGTTTATATTTCAAGCTATGCATTATCATGTTTATATTTCAAGTTCTCACTTAATACCAAGATAATAATGAGTTGCATTCATATTTACTTTGTGCTATCACTTTACTTTCTAATGGAACCTAAAATAAGTGCATGAGCATGTTTATTTTTATGTCATCACCTAAATGAACCTAGAGCTCAAAGACTTGCCCATTGTTGTCTCTACAAAGGTCTAAAAATATGTATTTTCTTTGGTTCATATTTCGGCCCCAAGGGGTCTTGAAGTTTCTAAGTATTTGAGACTATGTTTTATAATTTTTCCAAGCTTATATGAATTTAAGGAATGCATAGAACTAAGTCTTATGAATTTAGGACCTCTTGGGATAAAGATAAATTGGTCACTGCCCTCTTAAATATTCTTATGATTTTAGATGTTAAAATTGTTTATAAATGAGTTTTGAAAGTTTAAAAAGAGTTCCAAGAGAAACTAGTATTTTATGTGCTTTAGAAATTATGTTTTATGCCTTTTATGGAGAAGTATATTTTCGGTTCTTCCTTGCTCTTTGCTGCCACTGTATCTGCTGTTTTGATGATGATAATGTGCCTATGTTTGAGTAAAAATAATGTTAAGACTCATATGTGAAAGATAGGATAAGTTAGGAACTAGAAGAGAATTAATTTGAGAATTCTAGATCCTTTAATTATGTAATTTTCTGGATTCTGTCCAGCAAGGTTTAGATTTAATAATCATGGTTTTTAATTAGTTAGAATATGTAGGAATGACTCATAATTGGTTTAGGACTTAATCTTGAAGCCTTAGGAGCAAACCGAACTTAGAAAGGGTCATTGTTGTGACTTCTAGGTACCCGTAAAGTTAGAATTTCAAATTCTGCACCCTTGACGTTTAGAGATGTTCTTGACCATAGTGTGAGGTGAGAAATACTTAGTTATAACCTCATAGGTTCCCAAGAGACTAGGTTGTGATGATCAATAACTTAGAATGTGAGTTAAGGACTTTAAGGGTCTAAACCGTAATTTCTAGAACCCCGTAATCACACAAATATGAAGCTGTCCAAATCTGCATAGTGCTGTTTGGATAGGTCCTTGAGCATAAAAAAAATTAGTAAAACTTATTAGTTGTGAACCTATAGGTGCGTGAGAGGTTAAGAATAATACTAGAACAATTAGTTTACAAGTTTAAGACTCAAAAGAACCAAAGCATAACATACTATGGGTTTATAACATAATAAGCTTGTGAGTTTGTATGAATGACTGTTTAAGGTGTGATTATGTGATAATGTATATGCTATAGTTTTATGTATACACTATGAAGAAGTTTCATGTGATGATGTATATGCTATGAAAAAGTTTTATGTGAAAATAGGTTATAGTTTTATATATGATTATATGATGAGATGCATACTATGAGAAAGATTTATATGATGAATAATGATGTATCTATGAATTAACACTTTATGATAACTTAAATGTGACACAACACTGAGACGCCTTCTTGGGTGACACCGGTTTAGCCGAGCATCCCCAAGAAAACAAATCCGTGAGGGTATTGACATAGAGCTTGCCAAAGCGGAAAAAACTACGATGCACTAGTTGCTAGTAGAGCGTTTCAAAGAGGAAATGACCCTAAAAGAGGTGATCCTTAATTGCCCCCTAGCCTGCACTATTAAGTCAGGATTATGTATATGTTACGCTTATCATAGGATAAGTAAGAACTAGTGACGACTAGTTAAGGTATGAGCTCATAACCTAGAGATGTTTTAGGGTGGCCCCATGAGATGAAAGTTAAAGTTTAAAATGTCACATGTGCTATAACTATTACCTTATGCCAATGTTATAATGTCTTTTAGCTATTCTATTGATTGGCTTACTTTTATAATGCATTCATGTCATTAGTATGTTCCATGCTTAGTCATAAGACGCATTGTAAAATATAACGGACCTTGGATAATCAATACTTTAGAAAATTAAAAGAAGCTTAAATGCATGCACACCTTTTAGAAATAAACCCAAGGTTCCTGAGGATGTGATGATGATACCTAGGTAGGGATTACCCTACTGAGAATTCTTTTAGAAGATTCTCATTCCCTCTCTCTTTTCTTCCGTCATATCTTCATATGGCGACATTCGTACTCTTCATCGACACCCCGGTATGGGAGGTGCACCATGACCCGGCACTCGGGTCATACCATTTTGAGGATCGCTGCACTGTCAGAGTATTTATGTTTATGGGACGACCCTTCGCACACCCAGTACGGAGTTACCAATTCACCCCGACTGCCCCCTACCATCACAACAGTATTTTTGAGCGAGTTAGATCACGGGACGAGCAGATCCTCCGCATGCAGCCTGAGGGATCAGCGGTACGTGACTACCCGGAGTACGTGCCTCGCACCCAGTACTCGGAGACGGATCCATCCAAGGACCCGCCATCACACATGTATAGTTGGAGCTCCAGTCCCGCTCCCCCACCGATGAGAGCTGGGAGTGAGGAGACGGTGGTCCAGCCGAGGTTGGCACGTAGGCCATCCATGCGCCCTTACCGCGGTGGACATGCCCTGATGATGTACTCGACCACTCCCGTCGAGATTCATCAGTGGATTGACTCGACCCCACAGTACTCGGACCAGCAGGAGTAGACATAGGAGGGGTAGCAGTTAGTGCACACACGCCACATAGTTGAGGACAAACCTTCTTTTGTATTTGAGGTTGTCTACTCTAGGTGCACATGGGTATGGGTGTTGTTTTTCTTGCATTTACTTTTATGATTTCCTTGTATTTGTTCTTCAGTTGTATTCTGTTTCCCGATGTATCAAATAGTCCTACCCTTTGGGTAGGCACATTATATATATATATATATATATATATATATATATCTATGTTTCAGTTGATGTTTCCATGATATGATGTGTTTCTTTATGCTTTGCTTATATGTTTCATTATGCTTCCTTTTAAAGATTCGTACGTGGCTCTCACTTTGATTTTAATTTCAAAAAGAAAAATTTTACCCATATTTCCGCTAAGTATTTTCTAAGTAAAAGATGAGACCAAGAGTTGATATCCTAAGGATTAACCTAAGTACATATTAGTAGTCTTAGGTTAAGATTTAGGGTGTTACACACACTATAGTCAAGAACATCTTTAAACCTTAAAGATGTAGAATTCATAATCTTAACATTACGGGTACCTAGGAGTCACAACAATGACCCTTTCTAAGTCCGGTTTGCTCCGAAGGCATCAAGATCAAGTCCTAAACCATTTATGAGTCATTCCTACACATTTAAACTAATTTAAAACCATGTTTAGCATTACTAAACCTTGCTGGACAGAATCCAGAAAATTCAAACATTAAGGGATCTAAAACTCTCAAATTAATTCCTTTCTAGTTACTAACTTCTCTTATCTTTCACATATGAGTTTTAACATTAATTATACTCAAACATAAGCATATTATCATCATTAACACAGCTCATACAATGGCCAAACATAGCTAGGAAGAACCGAAACAACATCTCCATTTAAAGGCATCAAACACAATTTCTAAAGCACATAAAATACTAGTTTCTCTTGGAACCTTTCTCAAATTTTCAAAACTCATTTATAAACATATTTTATCATCTAAAATCATAAAAATATTTAAGAGGGCAGTGACTAAATCAACTTTGTCTCAAGAGGTTCTAAATTCATAAAACTTAGTTCTATGCATTCCTTGAACTCGTGAGAGCTTAGAAAAATTATCAAACATAGTTTTCAATACTTGTAAGCAATAAATCTTATTGAGGCAAAAAACATGAAGACCAAAAACATAGATTTTCAAGCCTTTGCTTGAGACAACAATGGGCAAGTCTTTGAGCTCTAGGTTCACTTAGGTGATGACATAAAAATAAACATGCTCATGCACTTGTTTTAGGTTCCATTAGAAAGTAAAGTGACAGCATAAAATAAACATGATATGCAACTCATTATTATCTTGATATTAAGTGAGAACTTGAAATATAAATATGATAATGCAAGTTCATTCATCATCTTGATACTTAGTGATAGCAAGGGAAGTAAATATGATGTGCAAGGCATAAACATAAACATGGATGCAATATTCATTTTAGTCTCATCTAGAGCTCTTACAAGACTTTAGAGATACAACCCAACACATATCTCATCACAAAGAGAGCTTTAGAGTTCTTGAACCAAGTTCTCAAAGGAACTATGAGGTTCTTGAACATCATCATCAAGCTCAAAATAAATAAACTTTCAAAACAAAACAAAACCTCAAAGAAAAGGAAATAGAACCGAAACCTCATAGAAAAAAAAAAGGAAAGGAGGATGAAACTAAGTCAAGTTCTTTATTAGGTACCCAAAACCCCTATCTAGAGAAAAATCTCTAGAACGTGCCGGCCAACTTTAAGGTTGACAAGGGTAGGCTTGGACTTCTAGAAATCCTTAGATTAATTTTCTTAAGTTGAAATACCATGTGAGCTAAGTATCATATAGATAAAGTTAAAGGAAAAGAAAAACTCAAGCTTTAGAGGTTTCTTTGAGATGAACACAAAGTCATCATCTAGAAACTCTCATAATCAAGCTATCATGCTCATAAACATGGCCTCATGGCCGAAATGAGAAGGAAGAAAAGAACCAAAGAAAAGTTTCAAAAGAAATCCAAGAGAAAGCTAGAGAAAAACTCTTTTACAAGAAAAACAAGTTTAGAAAAACACTCCTACCTAGAGTGGAGACAAAAAGCTTTAACTTTTGAAAAGAAAAACAAGATGATGAGCTCCTCCTTGGGGCTAGATGGCTTCGGCCTTGTGAGGAACAAGGAAGAGAAAAATGTGTTTGGATGAGGTTGTGTTTGAGGTGAGGTGTTTGAGAGGTTAGGAGATGATTCAAGGCTTTGAGGAGGTGTTTGAAGGTTGAGAGATGATGATAGGATGAAGAGAGGATGAAGATGAAGATGAAGAACAAGAAAGAACTCTCTTGGAACTTAGAGAGAAAAAGAAAGGAAACTTAAGAAAGCTTAGAAACTTGAAACTTACCAAAAGACTAAAAGTGACACAAGTTCATCTAAGGCACCTATTTATAGAAAAGGAAGCAATGAAGGCTCATCCAAGGGGGAAGAAGTCGTAGCAATGAGGGGGAGGAAGGAAGAGAAAAATATCTCTTACATGGTGTCATTCAAGCATAGTTGAAAGTATGAGAGGTATGGCTTCAAGTATGGTGATTTGAGTGAATTTCCTATCAATTTTGAATGAAATTAAGCTTCTAGAAACAATGCATGGCTGGAGCTTTTCCAGCCACAAAAAAATGGAGAAAAATGGGTTATTTCAATTAGTTATTCATTTGGAAAATCAAGCTTGATTGAAAGTATGACAAGGTATGGTGTATAGGCCTTGAGGTATGGCTTTGGAGTGTTGAAAAATTGAACATGTGATGCATATAGAGGGAGGGAGTGCACGGCTAGACCTGGTACAGCAAGGGGGAGGAGGATTTGTTTCATGTAATTGTGTGTTAATGGTATGTTTAAGTGTGTATTAGTTTAGGTACAAGGTTAGGAATAATTAAGCTTAAGTTTAGGTGACTAAGAATGTAATTTAAGAATTTTATGACAAGATTAGGAGTGCTCATACATCATTAAAGAATTAAAAACTCATTTGTGAATAAACAATGTGTAACACAATTCCATGATTTAAGGAATTGGAAAGAGAAAACACTATTCAAGATTCCATAACTAGGAATCTTGAATTTAAAATAAGATTTGAAGTTGTAATTAAGCACTTTTAGGTTCTAATCAACTTTAATAAATTATTTTGACTCAAGATTAATTATGGAAATTAATTAACCTTCGATTTGAGCCTAATATTGCTTAGGTTTGCTTAATCACGCAATTAAGCATAAAAACACGAAACTAGTGGTAAAACCGTAATTTTGCACTTATTTCGCCCAGGACCTCCGGGACCAAAACTAAAGTCACAGTCCACATAAAAACACCTTTTAAAACCATCTGGAGAAGTTTTGGGTTCATCCGGCACTTGCAAACGGGTAAAACACCGCAGGGGCATTTTGGTCATTTTGACCTGAAAACTCGAAAAACGATATTTTTGATCCTGGAAAGGTACACAAGTCATCTAATCCCCTTCCAACATTGAGTTTGCCCTTCAAGAACTGTCGGACCGGCTTTCCTCGAACTCTGGGCCGAAATTGACCTCAGGGGCATTTTGGTCATTTTTACTCTAACAGAAAGGCGTTACACCTTACTTGGATGAGCTTGGTCACACTTTAGATCATTTGTCAAGTTTTAGTTTCCAGCATTCTTGCAAGTTCTTCATATTCATCATCTCCTCTTTGAATCAGAACCTCAAACCACCCTACCACAACCTTGAATCATCTTCTAAACACTTAAACCTTCATCCTCAAACACAAACTCATCCAAAACACATTTCCTTTCTTTTTCCTTCCTCAAGGCCGAAACCTCATCATCACCTTAGGAGCAGTTTTTCCTTTCATTCTCATCTCAAAGACAAAGCCTTTGTCTTCATACTTGGTAGGGAGTTGCTTTAAAGTTTTTGTTTTACTCAAAAGTGTTTTGTTTTTTAACGAAAATGCTATTTCTATTGGTTCTCTTTTCAGTTTCCTCTTCATCTTTTCTTTTTATTTTCGGCCTCAAGGCCTTGCTATTCTTTATGATGGCTTGATGATGAGTGCCTCTAGATGATGACCTTGTGTTCATCTCAAAGAGACCTCTAAAGCTTGAGGTTTTCTTTCTTTAAAGTTCTATCTATACTACTTAGCTCACTAATGTTTTCAACATAAGAAAATAGCCAAGGATTTCAATAAACCCAAGGCCTACCCTTGTCAACCTTAAAGTTAGTCGGCACGTTCTAGAGTTCACTCTAAATAGGGGTCTTGGGTACATAATAAAGAACATGGTGTATATTCCTTTTCTTTGTGATTTCGGTTTCTTGTTTCCTTTTTTTTATGCTTTCGGCCTTGTTCCTATTTCCTTTATGGTTTTTCCTTCTTTTAAGTTCATTTCCTTGAAGCTTGATGATGATGTTCAAGAGCCATGTGGTTTCCTTAAAACCTTGGTCCAAGAACTCTAAAGCTTACTTTATTTGTTGGAGATAAATGTTGCATTGACATTATGTTTCTGTAAAAGTCTTGTATGAGCTCTAAGTTAAGATAAAAAGAACTTGCATCTATATTTATTTTTATGTCATCACTAAATGCTCAAGATTAAAGAATGAACTTGCATCCTCATGTTTATGTTTATGCCCTCACTAAATTTCTAAGATAATAATGAATGTGCATATCATATTTATTTTAAGCACTCACCCCCTAATAAAGAGTAAAACAAAGTGCATTGCATATTTATGTTTATGTTATCACTTAAGAAATTTAGAGCTCAAAGACTTGCTCATTCTTATCTCAAACAAAGTTTGGAATATATGTGTTTACTCACTTGATTTCGGCCTTGTGATGATAATGAATCTTAGAGTAAGATTCATCTAGTCACAAGTGGTAAAACCCTTGTTTCATAATTTTCCTAAGATTAGATGATCTCAAGAAATGCTTTGAGCAAGGTTTTATGATTTAAATCCCTCTTGAGTTAATTTTGAAATAGCCACTGCCCTTATGTGTTTCATGATAATTCTAAAGAAATAAATTGTTTTCAAAGGAGTTTATGAGGTACTAAAAAGGTTCCAAAAGAAACTAGCAATTTATGTCTTTTAGAAATAAAGTTCTATGCATTATATGGTGACTTTGATTTTGGTTCTGCCATGACTTGTTTTCTCACTGTATGATGATGTTTTAAATATGTTAGAATGTGTATTTTCATGTATATTTGATGTTAGAATTAATTTAAGAAAGTTAAGACAAGTTAGTAACTAGAAAAGAATTAAAAAGCAATTTCTAGATCCTTAGAAATAAGAATTTTTTGGATTCTGTCTAGCAAGGGTAAGATTAGTAAATAATGGCTTATAATTAGTTTAAATGTGTAGGAAATATTCATAATTGGTTTAGGACTTGATCCTAGTACCTTAGGAAAAGACCGAACTTAAAAAAGGTAAAAAATGTGACTCCTAGGTACCCATAATTAGTGAAATATGGATTCTGCATTCTTGAGGTTTAGAATTACTTATTATCACAGAATTGAGTGAGGATTACTTAGTTATGAACCTATAGGTACCTGAGAGGTTAAGTTGAGATGATAGAGAACTTAGATTTCAAGTTTAAAGACCCTAAGGGTCGGAGTATAAGACATTAAGAGACCTTGATGCTTTGAGTTTATTATTTCAAGCATGTGGTAATGATGCATGTGTTTAGATGAGTATGATTATGTGAATTCAAGTTTACTATGATGATAGAGATTGAATGTGATAGCACATGTACCATGAGTAATTGTGGCATAAAGTAGATTTGAAAGAAATTTGCTACACAGCTGTTATGCTGCCGAATTTCCGACAAATCAATACTTGAGAATGTTTTTGAAAAAGTATATGGGATAAAGTCCTGGGTGACACTGGTTCGGCCGGGCACCCCCAGGAACTGAATCTTTATGTGACGTAACACTCAGACGTACTTCTCCTACTTTAGTGGGGAGAAGGCAAAACCGTAAGAGTATGAGTGGATGCAACCTACCAAAGCTGACAATTCGCTATGTACTAGATGCCAGTAGAGCATTTCAAAGAAGGAAATAATCCTAAGAGAGGTGATCCTTAAGCCCTCTAGTCCATACTCTAGTAGTCGGGATTATATTTTTATGATTTCTCTTATCAAGAGGATAAGTAAGAACTAGTGACGACTAGTTGAGGTATGAGCTCATAACCTAGATGTTTTAGGGTGGCCCATGATGCTTAAGCATCAGTTCTTAAGTCACAAGTTAAAAAACGAGAAAAGTTTTACTTGAAGAGTTTATATGCCACTATATGCCACTTACTTGTTGTCCCTGATATTATGATTGATTGCTTATTGCATAATGTATATTATTCATGCATTCATGAGTTGTTATGTTGTATTCATGCATTAAGATTCATGCTAAAAGGAACGAGCCTTGGATAATTACACTTATAAATTTAATAATGAACCTTATATGCATGCTCACTTCTTTATAATAATAAACCCCAAGGTTCCTGAGGATGTGAACGATGAAACCCTAGATAGGAGATACCCTACTGAGATTCTTTAGTAAGATTCTCACTCCTTTTTCTTTCTCTCTTTCTCTCCCATCACATATTCAAAGCATGGTGACGTTCGTGGTTTTTGTCGACACCCTGATATGGGAGGTACACTTTGATCCGGACCACGGATCCTACCATTTTGAGGGACGATGCACTGTTCGCATTTTCATGTACGTAGGACATCCCTTTGCTCATCCTGTATAGAGCTACCAGTTCTCCTCGACGTCTCTCTTTGGCGACGACCTGATCTTCGAGCGCACACGCCCCTGTGACGAGCAAATCCGACGTGCCCGCCTGTCCGCCTCAGTTGTACACTACTATCCGGAGTATACACCTCGATCGAGGAGGTCGGAGATAGACCCATCCGAGGACTCACCGACGCACATCTACTCTGAGAGTTCTGCCCCCACTCCCCCATTCAAGCGAGAGGGGAGTGGGGAGATAGAGATGCAGTCGAGGTTAGCAAGGAGGGCCGAGATGCGCCCTTGCCGTGGAGAACACATCTAGTTCCCCAATCCGCTTGTTCACCTCCAAAGAGCTCGCACAATTCCCTAGTTACATGCCTTCGTTGACTGAGGATTACCGTCGTTAGCCGTAGAGCGTCTTGAGAAGAGCTAGTGCACACACACACATATAGACTGGATAAACCTTCTTTTGTTATAAGGTTAGCCCCCCTTAGGTGCACTAGGGTAGGAGTTTTTATTTACGCTTTTCATGTATTTTTGTTTCCGTTGTATTTCCTTTCATGATGTATTTGCACTACCTTGTATCAAACTAAGTCTTGCCTTCAGGTGGGCGTATTATTAATATTAATGAAGTACTATCTTGGTGTGTTATTATCTTCTGTGGTGAAATTATTTAATGTTCATGCTTGTGCTTTCCTTTATATTTGAGTGACGCTTTATTTTCAACTCTTGTTTAAGTTTTACGTGGCTCTCACTTTATTTTATATTTCAAAAAAAAAATTTACCTGTATTTTTCGCTAAGTATTTAAAGGAAAGATTTTTAAGAATGAGACTAAGAAGTAATAACCTAATGATTAACCTAAATATGTTCTAGGAATATTGGGTTAAAATTAGGATGTTACATATTTTATGCACCTAAGAGATCACAACTAATAATTCTCACTAATTTTTATGCTTATGAACAGTACCAAACAGTATAATGCAGTTTGGACAGAAATGTTATAATTCAATTACAGGGTTCTAGAAGCTACGTCTTGACCCTTTCTAAGTTTTGGCTATTTCTAAGGTACTAAAATTAATTGTTGTAACCTTAAGGAATTAATCTTACACTCCTAAACAATTCTAAAACCATTTTATTTCAGATTTTACTCATCCTAAAATAGTAGCCATATTTTAGTTTTTAAGGAATCTAAAACTCACATTTTTCATCATTTCTACTTACTAGTTGTGCCTAACACTCCTAAAATAGTTTCTACTTCGTATAAACATAATTTTGACACATTCTAACATATTAAAATAGAATCATACAACAGCCATCATAACAAGGCAGTAACCAAAATGTTCATTTCAAGATAACACATAAAATCACATTTTCCATACATATAAGTTGCTAGTTTCTCTTGGAATCATTTTAGAACTTCTAAAACTCTTTGAAAACCAATTTATTTCATTAAAATCATAAAAATATGATGCTAAGGCAATAGCTATTTTAAATCTTTCTTGAGTGAGTTTTAGATCATAAAAAAATCATACTGATAGTATTCTTTGAGCTTTCCTATACTTAAGAAAATCTTAAGACCTAGTTTGTTGGCCTTTGTGACTACATGAAACTTATTCTAAGTCCATCATCATCAAAAGGCTGAATCATGCATTCATGGAATGCTTCCATTGTCCAAACTTTACTTGAGATAAAAAGGGCAAGTCTTTCAGCATTAGAATTTTTAAGTGATAGCCAAAAACTTAAACATGCTATGCACTTTATTTTATTCTCCATTATAAAAGTAAAGTGAGAGCTTTAAAATAAATATGAGATACAAGTTCATTCTTATCTTTAGAGTTTAGGTGATGTGTAACACCCTCCCAAGTACAACATTATCCTTAAATCATGACATCGTACTCGAGAATTATTACTTATTAATTAGCAAACCTTTCTTAAATAACTATAGCAAATTCGATGCGTTCGTGTATTAACTAGCATAATTCGATCAACATATATAGCAAGATACAAAACATTTATTTAATATAAAGTCGATTACATAGGGAAGGTCCTCTATGAGCTCTAATACACATATGTTTTCTGTTAAGTTTACACATCTATACATACATATAAGTACATCTGATACAATCTCAAACATCTGACTATTGCCAATCTGACATCTTTTTGTGTAGCATCGCATAGTTCTCTGGTTCAACCTAGAGACAACATGGGAACACAAAAACACACAGGGGTGAGAATTAAACAATTCTCAGTAGGGCATTCCCCAAAACATGCACTGAAATTAATGTCATCATCATCGTCCCAGCCACTTCGGTTATAACGCCCCGATTTTCTGTTAGAGTGAAAATGACCAAAATGCCCCTGAGGTCATTTTCAGCCCGGAATTCGAGGAAAGCCGACCCGGCAGTACTCGAAGGGTAAATTCAATGTTGGAAGGGGATTAGATGACTCGTGTACCTTTCCGGGATCGAAAATCTAATTTTTCGAGTTTTCGGGTCAAAATGACCAAAACGCCCCTGTGGTGTTTTACCCGTTTGCAAGTGCCGGATAAACCCAAAACTTCTCCAGATGGTTTTAAAAGGCATTTTTATGTAATCTATAACTTTAGTTTTGGTCTCCGAGGTCCTGGGCGAAATTAGTGCAAAATTATGATTTTACCCCTAGTTTCGTGTTTTTACGCTTAATCGCGTGATTAAGCAAACCTAAGCAATATTAGGCTCTAATCGAAGGTTAATTAATTTCCATAATTAATCTTGAGTTAAAATAATTTATTAAAGTTGATTACTTGAGCTCTAGAGATATTTTCTTTTCCTTTTCCCTCCAATTGCTACGGCCAGCACCTCTCCCCTTTGAGCTCTCATTTGTTTTCATTTTCTATAAATACCATGCTTACTTCAGCTTGCAAACACTTTAGTTCATTTGCTAAGTTTCAAGTTTTCTAAGTTTTCTTGAGTTTCCTTTCTTTTTCTCTCAAGTTTCAAGAGAGTTCTTCTTTTCTTTTCATCTTCATCTTCTTCATCTCTTCATCTTATCATCATCTCCTAACCTTCAAACACCACCTCACATCCTCAAATCACCTCCTAAGCTCTCAAACACTTCATCTCAAACACAACCTCACTTGAAACACAACTCCAACCTTCTCATCCTCTCTTGCCCGAAGCTATCTTGCCCTTTGGAGGAGTTCATCATCTTGTTTTCCTTTTCAAAAAGTTCAAGTTTTCATCTTCACTCTAGGTAGGAGTGTTTTTCTAAACCTTGTTTCTTGAAAAATGAGTTTTTCTAACTTTCTCTTAGACTTTCTTTTTTGAAACTTTCTTTGTTTCTTTTCCTTGATGTTTCGGCCTCTTGGCCTTGAGGAGCACATGACAGCTCAATGATGAGAGCTCCTAGATGATGACTATGTGTTCATCTCAAAGGAACCTCTAGAGCTTGAGTTTTTGTTTTCTCTAAGTTTCATCTTTATTATCTAGCTCAAAAGGATTTTTATTCAAGAACACCTTTACTTTTCTTGCTATTTTGATTTCAGTTTTCTTGTTCCTTTTCCTTTAAATATTTCGATTTTGATTCCTTGATCTTTGAGGTCTTGTTTTGTTTTGAAAGTTTATTTATTTTGAGCTTGATGATGATGTTCAAGAACCTCATAGTTCCTTTGAGAACTTGGTTCAAGAACTCTAAAGCTCTCTTTGTGATGAGATGAGTGTTGGGTTGCTATTTGTTAAAGTCTTGTAAGAGCTCTAGACTATCATAAAATGAACCTTGCATCCATGTTTACTTTTATACTTTGCACGTCACATTTACTTTCCTTGCTATCACTAAGTATTAAGATAATGAATGAACTTGCATTATCATATTTATATTTCAAGCTATGCATTATCATGTTTATGTTTCAAGTTCTCACTTAATATCAATATAATAGTGAGTTGCATCTCATGTTTATTTTATGCTCTCACTTTACTTTCTAATGGAAGCTAAAACTAGTGCATGAGCATGTTTATCTTTATATCATCACTTAAATGAACCTAGAGCTCAAAGACTTGCCCATTGTTGTCTCAAACAAAGGTTTGAAAATGTTTATTCCTCTAGCTTGAGATTTCGGCCACTAAGAGTTTAATTGTTTTCCAAGTATTGAAAACTATGTTTCATAATTTTTCTAAGATTATATGAGTTAAAGGAATATATAGAACCAAGTTTTATGAATTTAGAACCTCTTGAGACAAGTTTGATTTAGCATGTAACGCCCCGATTTTCTGTTAGAGTGAAAATGACCAAAATGCCCCTGAGGTCATTTTCGGCCCAAAATTCGAGGAAAGCCGGTCCGGCAGTACTCGAAGGGCAAACTGAATGTTGGAAGGGGATTGGATGACCAAAATGACCAAAATGCCCCTGCGGTGTTTTACCCGTTTGCAAGTGTCGGATGAACCCAAAACTTCTTCAGATGGTTTTAAAAGGCATTTTTATGTAGACTATGACTTTAGTTTTGGTCCCAGAGGTCCCGAGCGAAATTAGTGCAAAATTACGGTTTTGCCCCTAGTTTCGTGTTTTTACGCTTAATCGCGTGATTAAGCAAACCTAAGCAATATTAGGCTCTAATCGAAGGTTAATTAATTTCCTTAATTAATCTTGAGTCAAAATAATTTATTAAAGTTGATTAGAACCTAAAAGTGCTTAATTACAACTTAAAATCATATTTTAATTTCAAGACTCCTAGTCATGGAATCTTGAATAGTGTTTTCTCTTTCCAATTCCTTAAATCATGAAATTGTGTTACACATTGTTTATTCATAAATGAGTTTTTAATTCTCTAATGATGTATAAGTACTCCTAATCTTGTCATAAAATCCTTAAAACACATTCTTAGTTACCTAAATTTAAGCTTAATTATTCCTAACCTTGTACCTAAGCTAATACACATTTAAACCTACCATTAACACCCAATTAGATGACCAAAACTCACCTCCCCCATGCTGTCCTTGGTCTGGCCGAAACCTCCATGCTCCCATATGCATCACATGTTCAATTTTTCAACACTCCAAGGCCATACCTCAAGTCACATATACCATACCTTGTCATAACTTTCAATCAAACTTGAATTTCCACATGAATAAATAATTAAAACAATCCATTTTTCCCATTTATTTGTGGCTGGAAAAGTTCCAGCCATGTCAAGTTTCTAGAAGCCTAATTTCATCAAAAATTGATAGGAAATTCACTCACATCAAGCCATACTTCAAACCATGCTTGAATGATCTTGTGTAAGATATATTTTCTCTTCCTTTTCCCTCCAATAGCTATGTCCAGCACCTCCCCCTTTTGAGCCTTAATTTGCTTTCATTCTCTATAAAAACCTTACCTAGAAACACATGCAAACATTTTAGTTCATTTGGTAAGTTTCAAGTTTTCCTAAGCTTTCTTGAGTTCTTTCTTTTTCTCTCAAGTTTCAAGAGAGTTCTTTCTTTCTTTTCATCTTTATCTTCTTCATCTCTTCATCTCATCATCATCTCTTAACCATCAAACACCACCCCAAGGCCTTGAATCATCTCCTAACCTCTCAAACACCTCACCTCAAACACAACCTCACTCAAACACATTTTCCTCTCCATTGTTCCTCACAAGGCCGAAGCCATATCCACCTCAAGGAGGAGCTCATCATCTTGTTTTCCTTTTTAAAGTTCAAGCTTTGTGTCTTCACTCTAGGTAGGAGTGTTTTCTAACTTTGTTTTCTTGAAAATGAGTTCTTTCTAGCTTTCTCTTGGATTTTCTTTTTGGAACTTCCTTTGTTATTTTTTTTCCTTGAAATTTCGACCACGAGGCCTTGATGAGCACATGATAGCTCAATGATGAGGACTCCTAGATGATGACTATGTGTTCATCTCAAAGGACCCTCTAGAGCTTGAGGTTTTATTTTCTTTGAGTTTCAACTTCATGTTCTAACTCAAATATGATGTTTACTCAAGAACACTTTTTCTTTTCTTGCTATTTGGAGTTTGGTTCCTTTGTTTCCTTTTCCTTAACATTTCGATTTCTATTTCCCTTTTGATCTTTGAGGTTTTGTTTGTTTAAAAAGTTTGCTTTCTTGAGCTTGATGATGATGTTCAAGAACCTCATAGTTCCTTTGAGAACTTGGTTCAAGAACTCTAGAGCTCTCTTTGTAATATGATATATGTTGGGTTGTTATTTTGTTAAAGTCTTGGATGAGCTCTAGCTAACCATAAAATGAACCTTGCATCATGTTTATTTTATGCTTTGCACATCATGTTTACATTCCTTGCTATCACTAAGTATTCAAGATAATAAGTGAAACTTGCATTATCATATTTATATTTCAAGCTATGCATTATCATGTTTATATTTCAAGTTCTCACTAAATATTAAAGATAATAATAATAAGTTGCATCTCATGTTTATTTTATGCTATCACTTTACTTTCTAATGCAAGCTAAAACAAGTGCATATGTTTACTTTTATGTCATCACTTAAATGAACCTAGAGCTCAAAGACTTGCCCATTGTTGTCTCAAACAAAGGTCTAAAATATTTATTTCCCTTGGTTCATGTTTCGGCCCCAAGGGGGTTTTGATGCTTCTAAGTATTGAAAACTATGTTTCATAAATTTTCTAAGCTTTTATGAATATAAGGAATATGTAGAATCAAGTTTGATGAATTTAGGACCTCTTGAGACAAATTTGATTTAGTCACTGCCCTCTTAAATATTTTTATGATTTTAGATGTTAAAAATGTTTATAAATGAGTTTTGGAAATTTTAAAAAGGTTCCAAGAGAAACTAGTATTTTATGTGCTTTAGAAATTGTGTTTGATGCCTTTAAATGTAGATGTTTGTTTTGGTTCTGCCTTTCCATGTTTAGCCACTGTATGAGCTGTGTTAATAATGATAATATGCTTATGTTTAAGTATAATTAATGTTAAGACTCATATGTGAAAGATAAGAGAAGTTAGAAATTAGAAAAAATTAATTTGAGAGTTCTAGATCCTTTAATGTTTGAATTTTCTGGATTCTGTCCAGCAAGGTTTAGGAATGCTAATCATGGATTTAAATTAGTTTAAATGTGTAGGAATGACTCATGAATGGTTTAGGACTTGATCTTGATGTCTTAGGAGCAAATCGGACTTAGAAAGGGTCATTATTGTGACTGCTAGGTACTTGTAAAGTTAGGATTATGAATTATGCATCCTTGAGGTTTATAGATGTTCTTGACCATAGTGTGAGGTGAGAAAGACTTAGTTGTGACCTTATAACTTCCCGAGAGATTAGGCTTGATGATTTATAACTTAGAATGTGAGTTGAGGACCGTAAGGGTCAATGCATAAGACACTAAAAAGTTGTTAATGCTATGATGTGTTGTATGATGCAAGGATATGATAAGATGTGCTTGATGCATGGGAAAATGATTGATGAAAATGTTAAAGTTTATCATAGCATGAGTTTCATCAGAACATGTTGTGTGAATTAGCTTGTGGCAGTTTGAAGGAAATTCAGTTTGACAGCTGTTATGCTGCCGAATGTCCGTCAAACCTTAAAGGGTTGAAAAAAATGTTTATGAGTACCATATGAGTTGAAAACCCTGGGTGACACCGGTTCGGCCTAGCACCCCCAGGGGAAACAAATTCGTGAGGGTATGAGTAGATGCAGCCTACCAAAGCGGACAAATTGCCGTGGCGAAATGCCCGCAAAGTGTTTCAAAGAGGGTAATCCCAGAGAGAGATGATCCCTGCCCCCTACCCGCACTTGCGAGTCGGGATTATTATTTATGTTTCGCTTATTCAAGATAATAAGCAAGAGCTAGTGACGACTAGCTGATGTATGAGCTCATGACCTAGTTATTTTTAGGGTGGCTTATATGCTAAAGTACAATGATTGATGTCACGAAGTTGAGGAATGATTCGCTTGAAAGTTATATGCCCTCATGCCACATGATTTATGTTTATGTGCTTTGATGTGTTGTCTTATATGCTCAAGTATTAACATGTATCCATGATATAACCTGTTGCATTTATAATATCAAGATACATGCTAAAAGGAATGGACCTTGGATAATTAGTTTGAGAAACCCTAAATTGAACCTTATATGCATGATCACTATTTTATAATTAATCCCAAGGTTCCTGAGGATGTGTACGATGTAACCCTAGGATAGGAGACTCCTACTGAGATTCTTTAGCAAGAATTCTCACTCCTCTCTCTTTTTCCTTCCGTCACATCTTCAGAGACCGATGGCGATGTTCGTGCTTTTCATTGACACGCCTGTTTGGGAGGTGCACTACAACCCGGAGTACGTGCCTCGCTCGAGGATGTCTGAGACTGATCCATCCGAGGATTCGCCGATGCATATCCCTTCAGAGGGCTCCGCTCCCTTTCCCTAGTTCCGGCGAGAGAGGAGTAAGGAGACCGTTAGGTAGCCACGTTTGGCGAGGCGAGCCGAGAGGCGCCCCCACCGAGGAGCCCATGCTCAGTCTTCACGTGTTTCCACTCCTGCTGCTTTGCATCCATGGATCGATTACACTCCACCATTTCCCGGATTCCAGTAGCTGACGTCGTAAGGGAGGCTTAGTGCACACACCACATGTAGAGTGGATAAACCTTCTTTTGTTTCTGAGGTTATCCACTATAGGTGCACTTGGGTAGTTATGGTTTATTCCTGCTTTCTTGTTTTCTAAGGCTTAGTGCACTTTGCTTTATGTTTTCAAAAAAAAGAAAAAAAATTTACCCGTAAATTTCGCTAAGTATTTTATTAAAAAGTTGAGACTAAGAAGTAATAACCTAATGATTAGCCTAATATGTTCTAGAGTATTGGGTTAAAAGTTAGGGTGTTACATTTTGGTATCAGAGCAATTCGATTCTCACGGAGCCTGAGGATTGGACTGACCATGCTTTATAAGCATGATGCGATAGTTATGTCATGTGTAGTGCTTGATAGAGACAAGCTATAGGACTAGAAATGCATGACCTCTGTTGCTTGCAAGTGCCATGGTAACTAGCCCATTTTGCATGAATATTGAGCCTGATCAACTTGATGTTCATTGTTTCATGTGTTTAGGCACCAATGGCATCGCGACGACAGCCTAGGACTACGCCTGAGGCTGACCAAGATAATGCGACTGTTGCTGCTGTTCGTAGAATGGCACAAGCCATGGAGCGGATGTTTGACCTCATGGATCAACGTGAGACTGCTACACCTGCTCCCCTTGCTGCTGAGGTGGTTGAGCAAGCCCGCTTTGGCGAGTTCTGCAAGGCGAACCCACCGGTGTTCCGAAGGGTAATGGACCCCGACAAAGCTGATGAGTGGATCAAAGACATGGAGAAAATCTACTCTGTCGTTACCTGCTCAGAGGAGCAGAAGGTCACATTTGCTGCTTTCATGCTGAAGTCCGACGCCGAGTTTTGGTGGAACGGCACGAAGTGTCTGCTAGAAGCTTCTGAAACTCCCATTGACTGGGAGCTATTCAAGACTTACTTCTATGAGAAGTATTTCCCCGAGTCCGTAAGGAATGCTAAGGACATAGAGTTCATGCAGTTGACCCAAGGAGGGTCTACTGTTGCCCAGTACACTGCTAAGTTCGAGGAGCTGATCAAGTTCTCTTGGGTGTTTCAAGGGAACCCCGATGAGGTTTGGAAGTGCATCAAGTATGAGGCCGGTCTGAAGGCGGAGAGGAACTACGTCGTGGCCCATAAGGAGATCAGAGACTTCCCGACTCTGGTCAACAAGTGCCGAATCCTTGAGGAAGGACAACGAAAGATGCAAGCCACGAGGGCGGAGCGAGCTAAGGGACTCGGACCTCAAGCCCTGAAGTTCAAACCGCAATACCCATCAAGGAATCACTACAATCCCTATCAAGCCAACCAGTTTCGACCACAACAACAACAACCGAGAGCTCCTGCATACCAATAATCCAAGCAACACCAAAGGCTGCCGTTTCAACATCAAGGCCCGAGGAACTTCAACAACAACCAACCCCATGGACCGAGCGTGTAACACCCTAAATCTTAACCTAATACTACTAGTACGTATTTAGGTTAATCCTTAGAATATTACTTCTTGGTCTCATTCTCTACTTTGAAAATACTTAGCGGAAATATGGGTAAAAATTTTTCTTTTTGCTTTAACCAAAGTGAGAGCCACGCATGATTCTTTGGACGGGAATTCTTACGAGTATAGCGAGTCATATAAGCAAGGCATAATAAAAGACATGAATACATCAACTGAATATATATATATGTAGAAAATGTGCCTACCAAAAAGGCAGGACTATTCGATGCATAGAAGAACAGAATACAACTAAAAGCAAATATAGGGAAATCATACAAGTAAGTACAAAGAAATCATAAAAGCAACACCCATACCCATGTGCACCTAGAGTAGACAACCTCATATACAAAAGAAGGTTTGTCCTCAACTATGTGGCGTGTGTGCACTAGCTACTACCCATCCTATGCACCTACTCCTGCTGGTCCGAGTACTGAGGGGTGGAATTGATCCACTGGCGGATCTCGGCGGGAGTGGTCGTGCGGATCATCGGAGCGTGTCCACCGCGGCGAGGGCGCATGGATGGCTTACGAGCCAACCTCGGCTGAATCACCGTCTCCTCACTCCCAGCTCTCATCGGTGGGGGAGTGGGGTTGGAGCTCCAACTGTACATGTGCGAGGGCGAGTCCTCTGATGGATCCGTCTCCGAATACTGAGTCTGGGGCACGTACTCTGGGTAGTCACGTATGGCTGACGCCTCGGGCTGCATGTGGAGGATCTGCTCATCGCGTGGTCTGGCTCGCTCAAAAATTGTGTTATGATGGTAGGGAGCAGTCGGGGTGAAGCGGTAGCTCCGTACTAGGTGTGCGAAGGGTCGTCCCATAAACATGAACACTCTGACTTTGCAGCGACCCTCAAAATGGTATGACCCGAGTGCTGGGTCATGGTGCAGCTCCCACGTCGGGGTGTCGATGAAGAGTACGAAAGTCGCCATCTAAATATGTGATGGAAGAAAAGAGAGAGGGAATGAAAATCTTCTAAAAAAATTCTCAGTAGGGCAATCCCTAACTAAGTGACGTCATCACATCCTCAAGAACCTTGGGTTTTATTTCTAAAAAGGTGTATATGCATATAAACTCCTTTTAAGTTAGTTTTCTAAAGTATTAATTATCCAAGGTCCGTCATATTTTACAATGCATCTTATGACTAAGCATGGAATACACTAATGACATGAATGCATCATAAAGGTAAACCAATCAATAGAATAACTAAGGAACATTATAACAGTGGCATAAGGTGACAGGTATAAATCTCATAATAATTTTTCTTGGTTTTTCATAGCACATGTGACATTTTAAACTTTAACTTTTGTCTCATGGGGCCACCCTAAAACATCTCTAGGTTATGAGCTCATACCTTAACTAGTCGTCACTAGCTCTTACTTATCCTATGATAAGCGTAACATACATAATCCCGACTTAAAGTACGGGCTAGGGGGCAAATTAAGGATCACCTCTTAGGGTCATTTCCTCTTTGAAACGCTCTACTAGCAACTAGTGCATAGTAGTATTGTCCGCTTTGGCAAGTTCTATGTCAATACCCTCATGGATTTGTTTTCTTGGGGGTGCTCGGCTAAATCGGTGTCACCCAAGAAGGCTTCTTAGTGTTGTGTCACATTTAAGTTCTCATGATTTTCAAAAAGACCTTTTTCTAAGTTCCTCAAATTTGATGGAAATTCGGCAGCATGACGGCTGTAGACCAAATTTCCTCAAATTTGCTTATGCCATGAAAACATGTACAAACATTTCTTATAGCATATCATCATATAAAACTTCTTCATAGCACATATCAAACTTATCATAGATAAAGCTCATGTATCATATATCATATTTACATAAATTAAGCATAATAAAAAATCAAGACTTTTTAATGTCTTATGCATTGACCCTTAAGGTCCTTAACTCACGTTCTAAGTTATTAATCATCAAACCTAATCTCTTGGGTACCTATGAGGTTATAACTAAGTATTTCTCACCTCACGCTATGATCAAGAACATCTCTAAACCCCAAGGATGCAGAATCTATAATCCTAACTTTACGGGTACCTAGGAGTCACAACAATGACCTTTTCTAAGTTTAGTTTGCTCCTAAGGAATCAAGATCAAGTCCTAAACCAATTATGAGTCATTCCTACACATTTAAACTAATTTAAAACCATGATTATCAAATCTAAACCTTGCTGGACAGAATCCAGAAAATTCAATAATTAAGGGATCTAAAACTCTCAAATTAATTCTTTTCTAGTCTCTCACTTATCTTATCTTCCACATAAGAATCTTAACATTATTTTTACTCAAACATAAGCATATTATCATCATTAAAACAGCACATACAGTAGCGATAAATAGCAAGGCAGAATCGAAATGTGCATCTCTAGAAAAGGCATAGAACACAATTTTTTAAGCACATAGAATACTAGCTTGGAACCTTTTTTAAAACTTTCAAAACTCATTTATAGACACTTTTATCCTTTAAAATCATAAAAATACTTAAGAGGATAGTGGCTAAATCATTTTCATGTCAAGAGGTCCTAAATTCATAAAACTTAGTTCTACATATTTCTTATACTCATATAAGCTTAGAAAAATTATAAAACATAGTTTTCAATACTTGGCAACCTTAAAACCTCTTAGGGCCAAAATCTCAACTATGGAAAATTAATATTTTAGACCTTTGCTTGAGACAACAATGGGCAAGTCCTTGAGCTCTAGTTTCATTTAAGTGATGACATAAAGATAAATATGCTCATGCACTTATTTTAGCTTTTATTAGAAAGTAAAGTGAGAGCATAAAATAAACATGGGATGCAACTCATTATTATCTTGATATTAAGTGAGAACTTGAAATATAAACATGTTAATGCATAGCTTGAAATATAAACATGATAATGCAAGGTTTACTTATTATCTTGGTACTTGGTGATAGCAAGGAAAGTAAACATGTTATGCAAAGCATAAAAGTAAACATGGATGCAAGATTCATTTTAAGGTTATCTAGAGCTCATACAAGACTTTAACATATGACAACCCAACATTCATCTCATCACAAAGAGAGCTTTAGAGTTCTTGAACCAAGTTCTCAAAGGAACTATGAGATTCTTGAACTTCATCATCAAGCTCAAGTAAATCAACTTTCCAAACAAAACAAAATCTCAAAGATCAAGGAACCAAACCGAAAACCTTACAAAAAGGAAAAAGAGATTGAAACTAAGTCAAGTTCTTTATTAAGTACCCAAAACCCCTATCTAGAGAAAAATCTCTAGAACGTGCCGGCCAACTTTAAGGTTGACAAGGGTAGGTTGGACTTTTACAAATCCTTTGATAAATTTTCTTAAGTTGAAAAACCATGTGAGCTAAGTATCATATAGATAAAGTTAAAGGGAAAGAAAAACTCAAGCTTTAAAGGTTTCTTTGAGATGAACACAAGGTCATCATCTAGAAACTCTCATCATCAAGCTATCATGCTCATAATTATGGCCTCATGGCTAAAATGAAAGGAAAACAAAGAACTAAGGAAAAGTTTCAAAAGAAATCCAAGAGAAAGCTAGAGAAACTCATTTTTCGAGTAAAACAAAGTTTGAAAAGAAACTCCCTACCATGTGATGAAGATGAAAGCTTGAACTTGAAAAGGAAAATGAGAAGAGTAACTCCTCCTAAGGTGGTGTGATGGCTTCGGCCAAAGAGAAAGAAAAGGAAAGGAGATGTGTTTTGAGGAAGCTTGCGTTTGAGGTTTAGTGTTTAAGAGATTTGATGATGATCTAAGTTTATGATATGGTGGATTGAAGTGGTGAGGTGATAACGTGAAGAGAGGATGAAGATGAAGAGAAAGAGCTCTTGGAACTTTGAGAGAAAAGAAAAGAACTAGCAAGATAACTCTAGAATTCTAAACTTAGCAAATGCTTCAAGGTGCAACTAAGCTATCACAAGCATCCTATTTATAGAAAAACAAAACCATGGGCTCACCAAGGGAAGCCTTGACCATAGCATTGAGAGGGAAAAAGGGAGAGAAAAATATCTCTTACACAAGGTCATTCAAGCATAGTTTGAAGCATGGAAGCTATGATGCAAAGTATGGCTTGATGTGAGTGAATTTCCTATCAATTTTGATGAAATTTAGCTTCTAGAAACTTGTCATGGCTGGAAATTTTCCAGCCACAAATAAATGGGAAAAATGGATTGTTTTAATTATTTATTCATGTGGAAATTCAATTTTGATTGAAAGTTATGACAAGGTATGGTATATGTGACTTGAGGTATGGCCTTGGAGTGTTAGAAAATTGAACATGTGATGCATATGGAGGCTTGGAGGTTTCGGCCAGACCAGGGACAGCATGGGGGAGGTGAGTTTTGATCATCTAATTGGGTGTTAATGGTAGGTTTAAATGTGTATTAGCTTAGGTACAAGGTTAGGAATAATTAAGCTTAAGTTTAGGTAACTAAGAATGTGTTTTAAGGATTTTATGACAAGATTAGGAGTGCTCATACATCATTAGAGAATTAAAAACTCATTTATGAATAAACAATGTGTAACACAATTCCATGATTTAAGGAATTGGAAAGAGAAAATACTATTCAAGATTCCATGACTAGGAGTCCTGAAATTAAAATATGATTTTAAGTTGTAATTAAGCACTTTTAGGTTCTAATCAACTTTAATAAATTATTTTGACTCAAGATTAATTAAGGAAATTAATTAACCTTCGACTAGAGCCTAATGTTGCTTAGGTTTGCTTAATCACGCGATTAAACATAAAAACACGAAACTAGGGGCAAAACCGTAATTTTGCACTAATTTCGCCCGGGACCTCTGGGACCAAAACTAAAGTCATAGTCTACATAAAAACGCCTTTTAAAATTATGTGGAGAAGTTTCGAGTTCATCCGGCACTTGCAAACGGGTAAAACACCACAGGGGCATTTTGGTCATTTTGACCCGAAAACTCGAAAAATGAGATTTTCGATCCCGGAAAGATACACAGGTCATCTAATCCCCTTTCAACATTGAGTTTGCCCTTCGAGCACTGCCGGATCGGCTTTCCTCGAATTCTGGGCTGAAAATGACCTTAGGGGCATTTTGGTCATTTTCACTCTAGTAGAAAAATCAGGGCGTTACAAGGTAGACCTCGGAACCACAATGGTGGACCAAGTGGGGCCAAGAACAAGGCACCACAAGGAATCCCTACTGCTTACCCCGGAGTACCAACTGCTGATGTCTGTCCCTAGTGTGGGAAGAATCATGGAAACCACCCTTGCTTTATGGGGCAAAAGGTCTACTTCAAGTGTGGCAAGCCTGGCCACTATGCCAACAACTGCACCAACGGAGGACCATCAAACCAAAACCCCTGACCTCAACACCGAGGATGGGTCTTCACCTTCAACGCGGAAGACACGCGAACGTCCAACGATCTCATTCAAGGTAAGTGCGAGCTTAACGGTAGAACCTTAACTGTACTTTTCGATTCGGCGCTACTCATTCTTTCATTTCGCTTGCTAGTGTGGAGTCATTAAATTTGCAAATCTCTAAACTTCCCTTTGATCTTATTGTTTCTACACGTACAAATCGCCCTGTTAATACCTGCAAATGTTGCTTAAACTGTCATCTTGTTGTAGAGAATAGGTCGTTTATCATAGATTTAATTTACTTACCCCTTAAAGACATAGATATCATTCTAGGCATGGATTGGCTTCAAGCCAACCATGTACTGTTAGATTGTGGAACCCAAACTGTCATTTTTCCTTCTCCTCCTAAACCCATTAGTCAACCCATAAGGTTATACCTAAACTCCGTAGAGGTCTTCTGTAGTGGGGAGAAAACTAAGGGATATGTTCTCCTAGCCACCTGCGATGTAGACTTTGAGCAAAACCTAGGTGATATACCTGTGGTGAGAGACTATCCCGAGGTGTTTCCGGAGGAAATACCCGAGTTCCCTCCCGAAAGAGAAGTAGAATTCTCCATAGAGCTGGTTCCTGGAACGGGACCTATCTCTATAGCCCCGTATAGGATGTCACCCTCGGAGTTAGCGGAATTGAAAACCCAGTTAGAGGAGCTATTGGAAAAGAGTTTTATAAGGCCGAGTGCTTCACCTTGGGGTGCTCCGGTCTTATTTGTGAAGAAGAAAGATGGAAGCATGAGAATGTGTATAGACTATAGGCAGTTGAACCGAGTGACCATAAAGAATAAGTACCCGTTGCCTAGGATTGATGATCTTATGGACCAGTTGAAAGGAGCAGTAGTGTTTTCTAAGATTGATTTGAGGTCTGGTTACCATCAGATTAGGGTTAGAGATTCAGACATTCCTAAAACCATCTTTCAAACTCGGTATGGACACTTTGAGTTCAATATGATGTCCTTCGATTTGACGAATGCTCCCGCAGTTTTTATGGATTACATGAACAGGATCTTTAGACCCTATTTAGATCAGTTTGTGGTTGTGTTCATAGATGATATTCTCATCTATTCGATAACCCATGAGGAGCATGAGCTTCATTTGAGGCTGGTTTTAGAGGTATTAAAGGAGAAGAAGTTATACGCTAAGTTATCTAAGTGTGAATTTTGGTTGGATGAAGTGAAATTCTTAGGGCATGTTGTGTCAAAAGGTGGCATAGCTGTCAACCCGAGTAAGATAGAAGCAGTAACAAATTAGGATAGACCAACCTCTGTTACTGAGATTAGAAGCTTTTTGGGCTTAGCTGGTTATTACCGTAGGTTTATCAAAGGATTTTCCCAATTGGCCCTACCCTTAACCAAGCTCACTAGGAAGAATGCCCCGTTTGAATGGAGCCCCGAGTATGAAAAGAGTTTCCTAGAGCTTAAGGAAAAGCTCACCTCAACCCCCGTTTTGGTTTTACCTGACCCCAACGTACCCTTCGAGGTATATTGTGATGCTTCTGGCAAAGGTTTAGGTTGTGTGTTGATGCAAAATAGGCAAGTGGTAGCCTATGTGTCCAGACAACTCAAGCCTCACGAGGTAACCTACCCCACCCATGACCTAGAATTGGCAGCCATTGTGTTCACTCTAAAGATATGGAGACACCATTTATATGGTGTAAGGTTTGAAGTTTTCTCCGATCATAAGAGTCTTAAGCATCTCTTTGATCAAAAGGAGTTAAACATGAGGCAAAGGAGATGGATGGAATTCCTCAAAGACTACGATTTCGGCTTAAGTTACCACCCTGGCAAGGCTAATGTAGTCGCTGATGCCTTGAGTCGAAAGTCGTTGCATTTGTCTTGTATGATGGTTAACGAAGTTGGGTTAATAGAGCAGTTTAGGGACATGAATCTTAGGATGTCAATGACAAAAAAAGGTATCGTGATGTGTCATCTCATGGTGACCAGTGGGTTTAAGCAAAGGATTATGCTTGCCCAAAGAGAAAATCAAGACTTTATGGAGACAATCGAGGCAGTTAAGGCCGGAAAGTTGAAGGGTTTTGTACAAGACCCTGACTGGTTATGGAGGTTCGAGGGGCGAATCTATGTGCCACAAGATGGCGACCTTCGAGAGAAGATCTTGGAGGAGGTCCACAAGAGCCACTTCGCCATACATCCTGGCACTACCAAGATGTGCCAAGATTTGAAGAAGATATTTTGGTGGCCAAGATTAAAAAAGGATGTGGTCGCCTGGGTGAGTAAGTGTTTGGTCTGCCAAAAGGTCAAGATCGAACACCAAAAACCTTCTGGTATGTTGCAGCCCCTGTCAATCCCCGAGTGGAAGTGGGAAAATATATCAATGGATTTCGTGACAGGATTGCCAAGGACCCCAGCTGGCCATGATGCCGTATGGGTAATCGTGGATCGACTGACTAAGTCGGCTCACTTTCTACCTATTTGAGTCACGTACTTGTTGGATAAGTTGGCTCACCTTTACATCCAAGAAATAGTAAGGTTGCATGGAGTACCATCGATGATAATCTTGGATCGAGATCCGCAGTTTACGTCACGTTTTTGGGGAGCCTTTCAAAAGGCGTTTGGTTCAAAGTTGTGCTTGAGCACTGCTTACCACCCACAAACGGATGGTCAATCTGAGAGGACGATCCAAACCCTGGACGATATGTTAAGGGCCTGTGTCTTGGACCAGAAAGGAAGTTGGGATAAGTACATGCCTTTGATCGAGTTTGCGTCTAACAACAGTTATCACGCAAGCATCGGTATGGCACCGTACGAGGCGTTGTATGGAAGGAAGTGCCAATCACCTTTGTGTTGGTACGAGCTCGGAGAACAAAGTGTCTTAGGACCGGATGTAGTGAGGGAAACGACGGAGCAAATCAAGAAGATCAAGGATAGAATCTTAACTGCTCAAAGTCGGCAGAAAAGCTATGCGGACAAAAGGCGCAAGCCCTTAGAATTCCAAGAAGGTGTGTATTTCTAAGAATTACTACCACTACAGGAATAGGTAGAGCCATGAAAGTCAAAAAGTTGAGTCCCCGATTTCTCGGTCCTTTCGAAATTCTTTAGAAAATCGGATCCGTAGCCTATAAAATAGCCCTGCCACCCAATCTGTCAAATCTTCATGACGTCTTTCATGTCTCTCAGTTACGTAAATATGAGTCCGACCCTAGCCATGTTTTAGAGCCAGAACACGTACAGTTAAGGGAGGACCTGACGTTCAATCTACCGCCAACGGGAATCGTGGACCAAGGTGTCAAGCAATTGAGGAACAAGTATGTGCCTTTGGTGAAGGTCGCGTGGGGACGTGGCAACACCGAGGAGTTCACGTGGGAACTTGAGTTCAAGATGAGGTCGAGGTACCCCGAGTTGTTCTAAGGTACGAATTTCGAGGGCAAAATTCTTTTTCAGGAGGGGAGTAATGTAACACCCCGATTTTCTGTTAGAGTAAAAATGACCAAAATGCCCCTTAGGTCATTTTCGGCCCGGAATTCGAGGAAAGCCGGTCTGGCAGTACTCGAAGGGCAAACTCAATGTTGGAAGGGGATTGGATGACTTGTGTACCTTCCCGGGATCAAAAATATCGTTTTTTGAGTTTTCAGGTCAAAATGACCAAAACCCCCTGCGGTGTTTTACCCGTTTGCAAGTGCCGGATGAACCCAAAACTTCTCTAGATGGTTTTAAAAGGTGTTTTTATGTAGACTATGACTTTAGTTTTGGTCCTGGAGGTCCCAGGCGAAATTAGTGTAAAATTACGGTTTTGCCCCTAGTTTCGTGTTTTTATACTTAATCACATGATTAAGCAAACCTAAGCAATATTAGGCTCTAATCGAAGGTTAATTAATTTCCTTAATTAATCTTGAGTCAAAATAATTTATTAAAGTTGATTAGAACCTAAAAGTGCTTAATTACAACTTAAAATCATATTTTAATCTCAAGACTCCTAGTCATGGAATCTTGAATAGTGTTTTCTCTTTCCAATTCCTTAAATCATGGAATTGTGTTACACATTGTTTATTCATAAATGAGTTTTTAATTCTCTAATGATGTATGAGCACTCCTAATCTTGTCATAAAATCCTTAAAACACATTCTTAGTTACCTAAACTTAAGCTTAATTGTTCCTAACCTTGTACCTAAGCTAATACACATTTAAACCTACCATTAACACCCAATGAGATGATCAAATCTCACCTCCCCCTTGCTGTACCAGACCTGGCCGTGCACTCCCTCCTCCCATATGCATCACATGTTCAATTTTTCAACACTCCAAGGCCATACCTCAAGTCACATATACCATACCTTGTCATAACTTTCAATCAAGCTTGAATTTCCACATGAATAAATAATTAAAACAATCCATTTTTCCCATTTATTTGTGGCTGGAAAAGTTCCAGCCATGTCAAGTTTCTAGAAGCCTAATTTCATCAAAAATTGATAGGATATTCACTCACATCAAGCCATACTTTGTATCATAGCTTCCATACTTCAAACCATGCTTGAATGACCTTGTGTAAGAGATATTTTCTCTTCCTTTTCCCTCCAATAGCTACGGCCAGCACCTCCCCCTTTTGAGCCTTCATTTGCTTTCATTCTCTATAAATACCTTGCCTAGAAACACATGCAAACACTTTAGTTCATTTGGTAAGTTTCAAGTTTTCCTAAGCTTTCTTGAGTTCTTTCTTTTTCTCTCAAGTTTCAAGAGAGTTCTTCCTTTCTTTTCATCTTCATCTTCTTCATCTCTTCATCTCATCATCATCTCTTAACCATCAAACACCACCCCAAGGCCTTGAATCATCTCCTAACCTCTCAAACACCTCACCTCAAACACAACCTCACTCAAACACATTTTTCTCTCCATTGTTCCTTACAAGGCCGAAGCCATATCCACCTCAAGGAGGAGCTCATCATCTTGTTTTCCTTTTTAAAGTTCAAGCTTCGTGTCTTCACTCTAGGTAGGAGTGTTTTCTAAACTTTGTTTTCTTGAAAATGAGTTCTTTCTAGCTTTCTCTTGGATTTTCTTTTTGGAACTTCCTTTGTTATTTTTTTTTCCTTGAGATTTCGGCCATGAGGCCTTGATGAGCACATGATAGCTCAATGATGAGGACTCCTAGATGATGACTATGTGTTCATCTCAAAGGACCCTCTAGAGGTTTTATTTTCTTTGAGTTTCAACTTCATGTTCTAACTCAAATATGATGTTTACTCAAGAACACTTTTTCTTTTCCTGCTATTTGGAGTTCGGTTCCTTTGTTTCCTTTTCCTTCACATTTCTGTTTGTATTTCCCTTTTGATCTTTGAGGTTTTTTTTGTTTAAAAAGTTTGCTTTCTTGAGCTTGATGATGATGTTCAAGAACCTCATAGTTCCTTAGAGAACTTGGTTCAAGAACTCTAGAGCTCTCTTTGTAATGAGATATATGTTGGGTTGTTATTTTGTTAAAGTCTTGGATGAGCTCTAGCTAACCATAAAATGAACCTTGCATCATGTTTATTTTATGCTTTGCACATCATGTTTGCTTTCCTTGCTATCACTAAGTATTCAAGATAATAAGTGAAACTTGCATTATCATATTTATATTTCAAGCTATGCATTATCATGTTTATATTTCAAGTTCTCACTAAATATTAAAGATAATAATAATAGGTTGCATCTCATGTTTATTTTATGCTATCACTTTACTTTCTAATGCAAGCTAAAACAAGTGCATGAGCATGTTTACTTTTATGTCATCACTTAAATGAACCTAGAACTCAAAGACTTGCCCATTGTTGTCTCAAACAAAGGTCTAAAATATTTATTTCCCTTGGTTCATGTTTTGGGCCCCAAGGGGGTTTTGATGCTTCTAAGTATTGAAAACTATGTTTCATAAATTTTCTAAGCTTTTATGAGTATAAGGAATATGTAGAACCTAGTTTTATGAATTTAGGACCTCTTGAGACAAAGTTGATTTAGTCACTGCCCTCTTAAATATTTTTATGATTTTAGATGTTAAAAATGTTTATAAATGAGTTTTGGAAATTTTAAAAAGGTTCCAAGAGAAACTAGTATTTTATGTGCTTTAGAAATTGTGTTTGATGCCTTTAAATGGAGATGTTTGTTTCGGTTCTGCCTTGCCATGTTTAGCCACTGTATGAGCTGTGTTAATGATGATAATATGCTTATGTTTAAGTATAATTAATGTTAAGACTCATATGTGAGCAGCAAGTTTTAGCCGAGAATGCATTCCAAAATGGTAAGGTTTTGTATTTCTTTAATATATAAAAGTCAGATACATTAATTATGTAGTCAAAGATGTATACTTTTCTAATAATAAAAAGAAATCAATGGCTAGGATTTAATCTTGTAAAGCAAGATTAAATCTTAGTCTTACACTTGACATTAAAAGGATAAACATTATCCTTTTGTAGAGATCAAACTATTTTTCAGTGTTAAAAATTGCACACCGAAATTTTACCGAACCAGTAAAACATTATACCCGGTAATCAGCTATTGCCCGAAAACTAGTTCTAGATATAAAATATTTATTTCTACCCATTTCTAACCTTGATCCGATAATTTCTCACTTTCGGGCATCTCTTGGCCTTAATTCTAGGGTTTTGGCAGTCCCGAAAAGCCTATGGGGTCTACTAGGTTACTATTCACATTTTTTTTTTTTACAAATCCGTTGGATTATTCTTATCATTTCTATGTATATCGGATTTTTGAAATTATGACTAGAAAAGCTCAAATTAATTTTTAAATAATTTTTAGGGTGTTACATGATGACTTGAAATATAAACATGAAATGCAAAGCTTGAAATTTAAACATGAGAATGGAAGTTCATTTTTTTACTCTTGAGATTTTATTGATGACATTGGAAAATAAACATGATATGCAAAGAATAAACTTAAATATGGATGCAAGTTCATTTTTATTCTTTACTATAGTTCATTCAAGACTTTAAAGGAACATATACCTCAACCCCAAAGTTATCTTAGCAAGACAAACTGAGTGAGCTTTAGAGTTCTTTCTACCAAAGTTTCAAGGAAATCTTATGGTGTGAACATCATCATCAAGCTCAAGGAAATGGATTAAGAGAACAAATCAAATAACATCATTTTTTTGAGAACCAAAATCAAAGCATAGGAAAAAGGAAAGGAGAACCGAAATCAAAACAAGAAAACGGAAAGGAAAAACTGAAATACTTTTAGGCTCAAAGGCCAAGTCCTAAGTTTTAGAGGTTACACAAGTGATAATCTCATGATCACCATCATAAACACTCATCATCAAGCCAACATTATCTTTTAAAACAAGGCTCCATGGCCAAAAAGAAAAAAGATGTAAGAGCTTGAACCAAGAGAAACTAAAGCTTGTTCATAAACAACACATCAAGTAAAAGATAAAGCTTTTAAAGAAAACAAAACCCCTACCAAGTGGTGTTTTATTGTTGGAAGGAAAAGGAGCTTGCCCTTGTAAAGTAATGAGAAGAAAAATTCTTCTCCAAAGGGTGATGTGTAACACCCTAAAAATTATATAAAAATTTATTTGAGTTTTTCTAGTTATAATTTCAAAAATCCGATAGAACAAAAATGATAGGAATGATCCAACGAATCTGTAAAAAATAAAGAAAAAACAACATGAATAGTAACTTGCGGGTCCTACAAGCCTACTAGGACAGCTGAAACCCTAGAATTGGGGCCCAAAGATGCTCGAAAGTTAGAAATTATGGGAATAAGATTAGAAATGGGTACGAATAAATATTTTATACTTAGAATTAATTTTTAAGCAATAGTTGATTACCCGGGTAAACTATTTTACCCGTTCGATAGAATTTCAGTGTGCAGTTTCAACATTGAAAAATAGCTTGATCTCTACAAAAGGATAATGTTTATCCTTTTAATGTCAAGTATAAGGCTAAGATTTAATCTTGCTTTACAAGATTAAATCCTAGCCATTGATTTCTTTTTATTATTTGAAAATTATTCATCTTTGACTACATTAATGTACCTAATCTAAGATATATATTAAAAAGCCAACCTTATCACTCCACTTCATCATTCTCGGCTAGCAAGGAGACTAACCAGCCAACCTCCATTTCTTTCTTCAAAAAGCTTGATAAACTTGATTTTATACCTCTAAACACCTAACCTACACTTAGTAAAACTTCAAACTCCGTCTACTAAACTTATTCCACTCATCAAGACCTACAATACTAACCGATTGAAATTCCAAATTTTCACCTTAGACATCATTCCATACTGTTTAAGGAAGAGTTAGGGGCTGTTTGGAAGGCTTGAAGTGAGGAAAAACTATTCTTGGAAGGACTTTTGGAATTAGAAGTCTTGAAGCACCACAAGTAGGGTTTTCTTTGGCCTTTTTCTTTCAAATTTTACTCTGAAGATTACTGATTGATTGAGTATGAAATTTTTGGTTATATTGCTTGATAATATGTTTATGTTGATGTCCTAATTTTGTTAATGTGTTTGGATGTTGTGAAAAATGATTTTTGTCAAAAGAGAATTTGATACATGCTGCTGGATTTTCGGATTTTGACAGGACAGGAATTGATCACGAATTTTCTGGTTCAATTCTAGACATTTTATGAGCAACAAAAATTATATATTCAAGCTAATATCCTAAGGAAACTCTAAGAATTTTCGTGGTGCATAATAAAGACTTTTGCTACCTGAGAAAAATCAAGGACCAAAGTTGTAACTATGCTGCCTGAAATCTTGGTATTGAAGCTGTAAATTTGTATAATTTTGTGACCATAGCAAATGATGGAATTATCCTTTGAAATTTTTACAGGGAGTTGATAACATATTGAAGTGTAACAAATTTTTATTTTGAGTTGATTCCATCATTTGCTAAATTTAAAAATTATGGGAACCCTATTTCGAGCTGTGAAAAAGTGGTCCCTGACCACTAAACTTGTAGAATTTAGTTAACATGGCTAAAGACTCCAAAATTGATATGAAAATTTTACAGAGCCTTGTAAACACACTGAAGTGTCATAGAGAATTTTTGTGGCTCTTGAATTGGTTATTTGATAGAGAAATTAAAGTTGTTATGGGAATGATAAATCTGCCAAGGTGCTGAAAAGATGAGAATGTCTTAAACTAATGATAAAATGACATTTAGTCCAAGTATATGTTATATAAATGCATGCTAGCTACTTTGAAGAATTTTTTTTATAAGGCATGATTGGAATCATATTGGGAATAATGCCTATATGCGTCCTATGCATGCATTCATAGGTGGTAAAGTGAATGATGCATTTAATGAAGTTGTATAGCCATAAGTAAAAACATATGATCATTTCGACTTTGTTGAGGGCAAATGGAGTGACATATGATCCTTTTGACTTTGTCGATGGCAAATAGAGTGATATATGATCCTTTTGACTTTGTCGAGGGTAAATAGAGTGACATGTGAACCTTTCGACTTGTTGAGGACAAAATAAATGATCCTTTTGACTTTATCGAGGGCAAATAGGTGACATATGATCCTTTTGACTGTGTCAAGTGTAACATCCCCTGCTGCTTTATGGATTGACGACTGTCCCCACAAACCAACACGGGTCTTTTCAGCATGCTTTGTCCTCACTCGCACGCTTCCTGGAAAACTTCCCAGGAGGTCACCCATCCCAAAATTACCCCAGGTTAAGCACGCTTAACTATGGAGTTCTTTCAGTTTAGGCTACCGAAAAGAAGATGCATCTTGTTGATATAGGTAGTACAAATCAATTCATATAAGCCCTCCTTAACTGTATAGTCCCATACCTATACAGTCTTAGGATCCCTCTCATTCGGGTGTGTAATCGGTTCATTCATGTACCCCTCCGCTTAGAGGACCTTGCGAGGAGCCGCTCCTTGTCCGTGCCCTCTTTGCACCGGCGATCACTCCTCGTCCTCGTCCCCGGGCGTTACATGCCCACCAGCTTCCGCCTTGGTTCGTCCCCGAACCACACCGTACTGGGAGAGGTGCAGGCTCTGATACCATTTGTAACATCCCCTGCTGCTTTATGGATTGACGTCTGTCCCCACAAACCAACACGGGTCTTTTCAGCATGCTTTGTCCTCACTCGCACGCTTCCTAGAAAACTTCCCAGGAGGTCACCCATCCCAAAATTACCCCAGGTTAAGCACGCTTAACTATGGAGTTCTTTCAGTTTAGGCTACCGAAAAGAAGATGCATCTTGTTGATATAGGTAGTACGAATCAATTCATATAAGCCCTCCTCAACTGTATAGTCCCATACCTATACAGTCTTAGGATCCCTCTCATTCGGGTGTGTAATTGGTTCATTCATGTACCCCTCCGCTTAGAGGACCTTGCGAGGAGCCGCTCCTTGTCCGTGCCCTCTTTGCACCGGCGATCACTCCTCGTCCTCGTCCCCGGGCGTTACATGATACCATAATGTAACACCCTAATAGAACCCCACTGTGCTTAAGTTCACATTTGGATTCTATTAGTTGTCACTTATGCCTTGTATTAATTTTCTTTTGAAATTAACTTAGAAAAATAATGGAAGTTTTTTTTTTAAAATAAATTAATTTTTTTGAAAACTTAAGCCTGTAACGAGAAGTGAAATACACAGCGCTTTTATAGATAATAATCAAGTTACATTAAGCACTTAATTAAATAAGCGGAATAAAAGACTAAGTGTAGAACAATTATCACATAAACTGGAATATAATCACTTAATACATAAGTCACAACAGGGCATATATCATACTGATAAGTTATTACAAATAACAATATAAGTTCTACTATTACTAATTGTTTCTCACAAACTATAATGTAACTAAAGCTCGGAATGCTCCTACTTGAACGGTTTGAAATCTTCACGTGCTACCTCCTTCCTCAGCTACGGCCTCGTTGCTTTAGGTGGACACGTCTGTCTCTCGTAACGACAACGGAAAATAAACATAGGAGTGAGAAATACATGATTTCTCAGTAGGAGTTCCTACTTGTACTAAAAGTGTCATCGTTGACGTCCCAGTCACTTCGGGTTTATTATAAAAAGGTGAGCAGGTAAGGATTCAATTATCAAACTTTCACAAGCGTGATTAGTCAAGTGCAGTTACTTTTAAACTAATCTTGAACATTAGCGAAATATTCATTCAAGATTTCATCAAGCATACATATAAGCATATCATGTAAAACCACTAATAAGCAGTAATCATTTAGGAGTTGCATGCATTTCATGATTACTCATCCTCAACATTCACTTGTTTAGTGATCATCATCTTTCATTTATTTCATCAACATATTTCTTAATTACTCACGGGATGAATGCATCAATGCCTTAGACCACCCTAAAAGGGTAATGAGCTCATACCATGGCCGTCGCCATAACCTTTTTGGTTTTCATTCCGTTGTCGTGATCTCAACGGTTTAGGGGGTTAAGCCGTGAGTTTAGCTCAAGTCCACTTTTCCAGACTTTCATCGCTACTTTTTCAAACTTTACTTTTATTATTTCTTTTGGAAAATGAATGTATGCATATTATCATGTAATCACAATAAACCCTGGGCAATCAATCATTCATCCTCATCATTTCATAATTCATCACCATACATTCACATTACTATAAATCACTTCATAAAACATGGACAATATCATGTAAATCTCATAGTAAACACTTTCATAGATAATTCATATTAACTAACCAAAGTTATCAAGTTGAGTTCCTAGTGTTCGTAAGAGGTAATGGATGTCTTAGTATTATCTTTTTCTCTTAGTGTTCTTTGTACTCTTAGCATTCCATTAATACATTAATGCACTTCAAAATATTATTATAGGTTCCTTATATATTTTTATTATGACTTTCATATAACTCTTGAAGATTATTATTCTACTTAAATTCTTAAAATTCTCTCTTTACAAGACTTGATTCTTTTATTTATAGTTTTGACATCTTTTAGAAGAAAGTTTATAATTCTCTGTATACTTGTTATCTCAGCTTAGTAAAGGTAGTTCCAAATTCCTAACTCATCAAATTTTAGCATTTACATCTTTGGAATAGTGTAAATCAACTGTAAACCATGCATAGGAGGGTTCCCAGGAAAGAGAGGTGGGTCACAATGGACATGCTTAAATACCAAGTCTTTCCTTAGCCAGAACCTTTCCAAACTGCACTTTCATAGTACACTATCCCGAAATTTATTTCTCATTCTGTATTTACGTGGTACAAAGCTTTATACATAACATACATGGGTGTATTCCTATATGTGTTAGATCTCCAACAAAGTTGAAATCAGTCCATTTGCATTTTTCTAGAGTGAGTTACATCTATTTTACTACTACAAGGTCAGATTTAAAGTTTCAGTCTTAGGCTCTACTTTAAAAATTTATATCTTGAGCTAGAAAACTCCGTTTTAGGTGATTCTTTTTGGAGAGTGTTCTATAATGAGTCTAGTTTATAGTAAAATTATTTTAATTTCAAGATACTTAATATTTTATGAACAGTATCTTTCGAAGTACCTGCTGCCAGAAACAACTAGAATTTCCAGCACCTACCATTTTCATGTCTTAAGTTACCTTTATTAAATCAGGTTTCACATACAATCTTTTCAAGTTATATTTGAGTTTGATAACATCATAAAGGTACTCATAACAAAATAGAACATGTCATATTTCTAAAAATATATTTTTCAAATAATCATTTAAAACTTTTGACAATAACTCAAACTTGAGGCATTCTATCAAGGTTAGAAGCCAACAATGCTTGAACAATTAAAGATGAAGCTCCTACCTCTTGTGTAGGGTCTAAAAAGGGTCCTTCTCTTCTTCCTTAAGCTTCGAACAAGAGTCTTTGGAGTGGATGACCCTCCTTGAATCTTGGCTCTAGAACTTGAATGCTTAAGAAAATATTTCTCACTAGAGTTAAAGATTGTAACTCTTGTGAGGGCTAGTGAAAGTTTGGACTTAGGATTGAAGTGTTTGGATGAAGTTTAGAGGATCAAGAGAAGTTTTTGAAGAACATAAGAAGAATGATAGAATAAGAAAGAAAGAACACTTAGGTAGTTTCTGAATTGAAGAGAGTTTGAGGAGTATTTATAGTGGAAAGATTAGAGAAAAAAACAGAAGATGGAAAGCACTTGGAGCATGATTTATGGAAATATGTTGGCTGAATTTTGGGATGAAAATGCTCCTTGTTTTGTGCAAACACGTTTCCATGTTTTGTGCAAACACATTTCCATGTTTTGTGCAAACACATTTCCATGTTTTATGCAAACATGTTGGGTGAAAATGCTCTATGTTTTATGCAAACATGTTTCCATGTTTTATGCAAACATGTTTCCATGTTTTGTGCAAAGATGTTAGTGGATATTCTTGTAATTCCATTCATAGAGTAAGGGTATCTTTGTCATTTAATAAGGCAAGGGTAGTTTGGTAATTTCCTTTACATAGCAAGGGCATTTTCGTAATTTCCACTAAGTGATGGCATTTTCGTAATTTCCACTAAGTGACATTTTCGTAATTCTTTGCATTTTTCTCTAGACATACTTAAGTAGTCTATTTGTTGTGTTTCATAACATTTGTCCAGATTCTCTTGGTTTTACTATCGATAATTAAGATTCTTAGTTATAAATTTAGGGATGTTACATCAAGGGTAAATAGAGTGAGATATGATCCTTTTGACTTGTTAAGGGCAAATAAAGAGATATTAGGTTCTCTTCGATTTGTTAAGGGCAACTACAAATAAGTTCACTACATGTAGCATATGCATGATCATGTTATATTTAAAAGTTTGACTAGAATGATTTACTATGTGTTCGAGCTTTATTATATATATGCATTAAGTGATTGATCATTAAAAGCTACCTACTTCAAAAGTATAATTTGGAATTCTAAAATTGAACCATTGTTATGAAATGCATGATCACTCTTTCTTAATAAACTGAAGTGGCTGAGATGATGACGATGACATTGTTATTGTGTAATTGGGGCTGCCTTACTGAGAATTATATAAATCTCATTCCTACTTGTTTGTGTTCTCATGTCGTCTCCAGGTGGATCCAGTGGATTATGGAGCTATTACCTAAACGAAGTCAAAATACAGCAGTTTAGTTGTTGATGTTTGCGTTTTACTGTACTTAGTTGGACTTATATGTATGTAAATGTAATAGACGACATATATGTATTAAAGCTCATAGAAGAGCTTCCTTTTGTACTCAATAAATGTTGTGTTTTCTTTGTTATATATCTTAATAGAAATACACTTAGTTATCATACATGTTAATCGAATTTGCTATAGTTATTTAAGAAAAGTGTGCAAATTAATAAGTAACAACTCTCGAGTATGATATTATGACTTAAGGATGATGTTGTACTCTGGAGGGTGTTACATTATGGTATCAGAGCAGTTCATCCTAGTAGGACCTTGAGGAATGGACTGGCTATGCTTCCTTAGTAAATGTCATGCATTTTAATTCTATATATGTGTATGACTACTGATTACGATTGTTGTGGGTTGTTGCTACACTTAGCTTGGTATTGAGTCTGATCAATTCAATAATTCTTGTTTGGTGTGATAGGAACCATTGACTTCCAATTGGCGTACTAGGAATGGTGCCGGAGATGAAATGGGTATGATGGACACTTTCCATGAAATGGCGGCTGCCATGAGAGAACAAGCTGCAGCAGCCAATAGAATAATGGAAAGGTTGGATCGATATGCAGAAGGAAATCCAGTTGGGAATCCTGGAGGAGTGGAAGTTGACCTAGAATATCAGAAGTTCACTGAGTTTAGGAAAACAAACCCTCCGCCGTTTCGAGGAACTTTCAATCCAAACAAAGCAGAGGAATGGATTAAAGCTATGGAGAATATTTTCTCAGTTCTTCCTTGTACTGATATCCATAAAGTGGCTTTTGCTACTTTTACACTAGAGGCGGATGCAGACTTTTGGTGGGTTGGCACTAAAGGGTTGTTTGAAGCCTCTCATACTGACGTCACCTGGGAGATCTTCAAGGAAGCTTTCTACCACAAGTTCTTCCCTGCTTCGGTGAGAAATGCAAAGGAGTTGGAGTTCGTGGCACTTAAGCAAGGGTCTATGAGCGTAGTTGAGTACACGGCAAAGTTCGAAGGGCTTTGCAAATTTTTCACCATCTATCAACGTAATCCTAATGAATCTTGGAAGTGCATGAAGTACGAAGGAGGGTTACGTGAAGATATCGAAGCTGCGGTGGGCCTCTTAGAGATCTAAGATTATGCAACCCTGGTAAACAAGTGTCGTCGTACAGAGGACTCAAATAAGAAGTTAGCAATTACTCAATCTGCAAAAGAAACTTCTAATAAAAGACTAACACCTGAAGACCGAGGCTATGATGAGGCTTCGCCCCAAAAGAAGCAATTTCAATCAATTCCTTTCGAGGACAAGCAACTACAAAAGTCAACCGTGACCAAAATGTGGGAAGAACCATGAAGGTAGACCTTGTAGGGCTAGACAAAATGTATGCTACCGCTATGGAAAACCTGGACATAAGATTTGGGAGTGTTTAGATAGATATCCAAAACCTACTGGAAAGCCACAACACCAGAGTAGGGTCTTCACCATAAGTGCCAAAGGGACGTCACCATCCAAAAATCCGATCTAAGGTAGGAAGGATTTGATTGAATTATTTGAACCATGTGACAATTTCTTGTTTGATTCATGAATTTGTCTTTTGAAATTTTTTTCAAATGAATTTTGAGGATAAAATACTTTTTAAAGTGGGTGGTAATGTAACACCCTAAAAATTATATAAAAATTTTTATTTGAGTTTTTCTAGTCATAATTTCAAAAATCCGATAAACATAGAAATGATAGGAATGATCCAACGAATCTGTAAAAAAAAAAAAAGTGAATAGTAACTTGCGGCTCCTGCAAGCCCGCCAGGACAGCCGAAACCCTAGAATTGGGGCCCGGAGATGCCCGAAAGTTAGAAATTGTAAGAATAAAATTAGAAATGGGTAAGAATAAAATTAGAAATGGGTAAGAATAAATATTTTATACTTAGAATTAATTTTTGAGCAATAGTTGATTACCCGGGTACACTGTTTTACCCATTCGATAGAATTTCGGTGTGCGGTTTTAACACTGAAAAATAGCATGATCTCTACAAAAGGATAATGTTTATCCTTTTAATGTCAAATGTAAGGCTCACATTTAATCTTGTAAAAACAAGATTAAATCCTAGCCATTGATTTCTTTTTATTATTAGAAAATTATCAATCTTTGATTACATTAATGTACCTAATCTAAGATATATATTAAAAAGCCAACCTTATCACTCCACTTCTTCATCATTCTCGGCTAGCAAGGAGACCAACCAGCCAACCTCCATTTCTTTCTTCAAAAAGCTTGAAAAACTTGATTTTAAATCTCTAAACACCTAACCTACACTTGGGAAAACTTCAAACTCCCTTTACTAAACTTATTCCACTCATCAAGACCTACAATACTAACTGATTGAAATTCCAAATTTTCACCTTAGACATCATTCCATACTGTTTAAGGAAGAGTTAGGGGCTGTTTGGAAGGCTTGAAGTGAGGAAAAACTATTCTTGGAAGGACTTTTGGAGTTAGAAGTCTTGAAGCACCACAAGTAGGGTTTTCTTTGATATTTTTCTTTCAAATTTTACTCTGAAGATAACTGATTGATTGAGTCCAAAATTTTGGGTTATAGTGCTTGATAATATGTTTATGTTGATGTGTTAATTTTTTTTATGTGTTTGGATGTTGTGAAAAATGATTTTTGTCAAAAGAGAATTTGACACATGCTGCTGGATTTTCGGATTTTGACAAGACAGGAATTGATTACGAATTTTCTGGTTCAATTCTAGTCATTTTTATGAGCTACAAAAATTATATGTTCAAGCTAATATCCTATGGAAACTCTGAGAATTTTCGTGGTGCATAATAAAGACTTTTGCTACCTGAGAAAAATCAGGGACCGAAGTTGTAACTATGCTGCCTGAAATCTTGGTACTGAAGCTGTAAATTTGTATAATTTGTGACCATAGAAAATGATGGAATTATCCTTTGAAATTTTTACAGGGAGTTGATAACATATTGAAGTGTAACAGTGATTTTTATTTTGAGTTGATTCCATTATTTGCTAAATTTAAAAATTATGGGAACCCTATTTCAAGCTGTGAAAAAGTGGTCCCTGACCACTAAACTTATATAATTTAGTTAACATAGTTAGAGAACTCCAAAATTGTCATGAAAATTTTATAGAGACTTGTAGACACATTGAAGTGTCATAGAAAATTTTTGTGGCTCTTGAATTGGTTATTTGATAGAGAAATTAAATGTTGTTATGAGAATGATAAATCTGCTAAGGTGCTGAAAAGATGAGAATGTCTTAAACTAATGATAAAATGACATTTAGACCAAGTATATGTTATATGAATGCATGCTAGCTATTTTAAAGAATTTTTTTTTTATGAGGCATGATTGGCCTATATGCATCCTATGCATGCATTCATAGGTAGTGAAGTGAATAATGCATTTAATTAAGTTATATAGCCATAAATAAAGACATGATCCTTTCGACTTTGTTGAGGGCAAATGAAGTGACATATGATCCTTTTGACATTGTCGATGGCAAATAGAGTGACATGTGATCATTTCGACTTGTCGAGGGCAAAATAAATTATCCTATCAACTTTATCGAGGGCAAATAGGTGACATATGATCCTTTTGACTGTGTCAAGGGCAAATAGAGTGAGATATGATCCTTTTAACTTGTCAAGGGCAAATAAAGAGATATGAGGTTTTCTTCAATTTATTAGGGGCAACTACAAATAAGTTCACTACATGTAGCATATGCATGATCATGTTATATTTAAAAGTTTGACTAGAATGATTTACTATGTGTTCGAGCTTTATTATATATATGCATTAAGTGATTGATCATTAAAAGGTACCCACTTCAAAAGTATGATTTGGAACTCTAAAATTGAACCATTGTTATGAAATGCATTATCACTCTTTCTTAATAAACCGAAGTGGCTGGGAGGATGACGATGACATTATTATTGTGTAATTAGGGAGTTGCCCTACTGAGAATTATATAATTCTCACCTCTACTTGTTTGTGTTCTCGTGTCGTCTCCAGGTGGATCCAGTGGTTTATGGAGCTATTACCTAAACGAAGTCAGAAATGTAGCAGTTTAGTAGTTAATATTTTCGTTTTACTGTACTTAGTTGGAGTTATATGTATGTAAATGTAATAGACCACATATATGTATTAAAGCTCACAAAAAAGCTTCCTTTTGTACTCAATAAATGTTGTGTTTTCTTTGTTACATATCTTAATAGAAATACGCTTAGTTATCATACATGTTAATCGAATTTTCTATAGTTATTTAAGAAAGGTCCGCAAATTAATAAGTAACAACTCTCAAGTATGATATTATGACTTAAGAATGATGTTGTACTCGGGAGGGTGCCACATGGTGAAGGCTCGGCCAATGGAGGAGAAAAAGGGAGGAAATGTTTTTATGCGAGCTTTGTGTATAAGGATGAAAGCATAGGTATTTGGATGATGATCAATGGTGGTTGTGTGGTGGTTTGAGATTGCAAGAGAGTGGTTCTTGAGGAAGATGAAGAAGATGAGAGAAAAGAGAACTCTTGAGTTCTTTGAGGAAAAGAAAGAAAACTTAGATGAACTTCTTAAGACAACAACTAGAAAATGAGCAAATGGAACCAAGTTCTCTTAAGATAGGTATTTATAGAGAATTCAAATATGAAGAGATGAATGGAAGAGGAGTGGCCAAAGGTTATACAACCATGGGGTTGAAAATATCTCTTCCAAATGGTCATTCAAAGGTAAGGCTAGGTATGGTTCAAAGCATGGTTCAAGGCATGGCTCAAAGCACGACTCTTTGTGTGTAAAACAAATCAACATGTGATGAATGTAGGGGAGGAGTGGCTTCAGTTTTCACACAGCCAAAGGGGAGGAAATTGTTTCATTTAATTGTGGTTTAGAGGTGCGTTTAGGTGTATCTTTGATTCGGATTTTGATTAGGAGTTTGTAAGTAAGTGTTAGGTAAGGTGATGGGTAATTAGAGGTATCAAGACATAATTAGGGAGTGCTCTTACTTCATTAGTGAAATCAAAACTCATTTTATAATATAATCATTCACAAACATAATTCCATAATTTAAGGAATTGGAGAGAGAAAACACTATTCAAGATTCCATGACATGGAATCTTGACTTTAAGAAAGAGATTTAGGTTTATCTAAGCAATCTTAGATTCTAATTAATCTTAATAAATTATTTTGACTCCAGATTAATTATCGAAATTAATTAATCTTCGATTTGAGCCTAATTTTACTTAGGTTTCCTTAATTACGTTATTAGGCCCGAAATACACTATTTCAGGGGCAAAACGATAATTTTGTACAAACACTGCCCAGGACCACCCAGACTTAAACAATTATCATTAATCGCATATAATTAGCATTCCGAACTCCCCGAAAAAGATTCCAGGCTCAAACAGCACTTATACCCGCCTAAAACGCTATAGGGGTATTTTGGTCATTTTAAGCCGAAAGTTCAGAAAATGAGATTTTCATCTCTGTTATGAATCACAACACTTTTAATCCTCTTCAAACATTGAGTTGACCCTTCGAGGATCGCCAGATCGGCCATCCTCGAATTCTGGGTAAAAATGACCTCAGGGGCATTTCGGTCATTTATGCTTAAATAGAAAAATCGGGGCGTTACATTACTCCTCTCCTTAAAAAGAATTTCACCCTTGAATTTCATTACTCATCTTTGATTATAACTCCCATGTAAATTCTTCCGTGTTCCCTCGCCCTCATGCTACTTTCACCAACGGTACCATCTTGTTCCTCAACTACTTGACTCCCTTGTCCATAATCCTTATAAGCAGTAGGTTAAAGGTCAAGTCCTCCCTTAATTGTACTTGTCCCGGCTCTAACATATGACTAGGGTCAAATTGGTATTTTCTTAGTTGTGAAATATGTAAGACATCATGGAGGTTAGACAGATTAGGTGGTAAGGCTATTTTGTATGCTACTGGTCCTACTCTATTGAGAATTTCAAAGGGGCCAAGGAATCTAAGACTCAACTTTTTTACTTTCATGGCTTGTCCTATACCGGTCGTGGGGGTGATCCTAAGGAAAACATGTTTTCCCTCTTGAAATTCCAATGGCTTTCGCCGTTTGTCCACATAGTTTTTCTGTCGACTTTGAGCAGTAAGGATTTTATCCTTAATTCTCTTAATTTGCTCCGTCATCTCCCTTACTACTTTGGGTCCCAACATGCTTTGTTCACCGAGTTCGTACCAACACAAGGGTGATTGGCACTTTCTCCCATACAACACCTCGTACGGTGCCATACCGATGCTCGCGTGATAACTGTTGTTATATGCGAACTCGATCAGTGGCAGGTACCTATCCCAACTACCCTTCTTGTCCAAAACACACATCCGTAACATATCTTCCAAGGTTTGTATAGTCCTTTCCGACTAGCCATCCGTTTGAGGGTGTAAGCCGTGCTTAGCCACAGTCTTGAACCGAATGCCTTTTGAAAGGCTCCCTAAAACCGTGACGTGAACTGTAGATCTCAATCCAAGATTATCATTGATGGTACTTCATGTAACCTTACGATCTCTTGAATGTACAACTAGGCCAACTTATCAAAGGAATAGGTTATCTTGATGGGTAAAAAGTGAGCTGATTTAGTCAGTCGATCCACTATCACCCATATAGCATCATGGCCGGTTTGGGTCTTAGGTAGGCTGGTCATGAAGTCCATAGAAATGCTATCCTACTTCCATTCAGGAATAGACAAAGGTTGTGATGTTCCAAAGGGCTTTTGGTGCTTGATCTTTACCTTTTGACAGACCAAGCACTTACTTACCCAAGCAATTACGTCCCTTTTCAAACCAGGCCACCAAAACATCTTCTTTAAGTCTTGATACATCTTGGTTGTATCCGGGTGGATGGTGAAATGGCTCTTATGAGCCTCCACCAAAATCTCCTTTCGGAGGTCACCATATGCCAGCACACAAATCCGACCTTCGAAACTCCATAGTCCATCTGCTCCTTGAGTGAAATCATTTAGCTTTCCTGCTTTTACTCCCTCCAAGACCTCCTTAAATTCCTCATCTCCTTGCTGGGCTTGAGTAATTCTCTCCTTAAAATCACTCGTCACATTGAGATGACACATCCTCATGCTCTCAGTGGTCAAAGCCTTCCCTAGATTCATGTCCCTAAACTTCTCAATCAATTCTGGCTCCTTAACCATCATCTGACATAAGTGCAATGACTTTCGACTCAAAGCATTGGGCACCACATTGGCCTTGCCAAGGTGATATTTCAACCCAAAGTCATAGTCCTTCAAGAACTCCATTCACCTTCTTTGCCTTATGTTTAACTCTTTCTGATCAAAAAGGTACTTGAGACTCTTGTGATCAGAGAACACCTCGAACTTTACCCCATAAAGATGGTGCCTCCATACCTTCAAGGCGAACACTACTGTTCCTAACTCCAGATCATGGGTAGGGTAGTTTGGTTCGTGAGGCTTAAGTTGTGTAGATACGTAGGCAACCATTTGCCTATTCTGCATCAACACACACCCTAAACTTTTCCCCAAAGCATCACAATACACCTCGTAAGGTGTGTTGGGATTGGGTGAAACTAGCACTAGGGTGGTGGTCAACTTCACCTTCAACTCTTGGAAGTTCTTCTCATAGTCCAGGGTCCACACAAAGGGGCATTCTTCCTAGTTAGTTTGGTTAAAGGTAAGGAGATATGGGAAAATCCTCAAATGAACCTACGGTAATAGCAAGCTAAACCCAAAAAGCTCCGTGTTTCTGTTATGGTGGTTGGTCTCTCCTAACTCATCATTGCTTCAATCTTACTAGGATCTACGGTGATACCTCCTTTCGACACTACATGTCCTAAAAACTTAACTTCCTCCAGCCAGAATTCACACTTAAACAACTTAGCGTGTAACTTCTTTTCTTTCAGAACCTCCAAAATCGTGCTCAGATGTCGCTCATGCTCCTCGTGAGTCTTCGAATAAATGAGTATATCATCTATGAAAACAACCACAAATTTATCTAAATAGGGTCTGAAGATCCTATTCATATAATCCATGACCACCGCAAGACCATTGGTTTGACCAAACGACATTATTATGAACTCAAAGTGGCCATACCGAGACCTAAAAGCAGTTTTAGGTATGTCCTCCTCCTTAACCCTAATTTGGTGATATCCTGACCTTAAATCAATCTTGGAGAATACCACAGCTCCTCGCAACTGGTACATTAGATCATCAATCTTAGGCAAAGGGCACTTATTCTTTACTGTCACTCGGTTTAGCTGCCTATAATCTATGCAAAGCCTCATACTCCCATTTTTTTTCTTGACAAACAAAACTGGGGCTCCCCATGGTGATGCACTTAGCCTCACAAACTTCTTCTCCAATAGCTCCTCTAACTGAGTTTTCAACGCGGTCAGCTCTAAGGGCGACATCCTATAGGTTGTTATGGATATCAGCCCAGCTCTTGGAACCGACCCGATAGAGAACTCAACCTCCCTTTCAGGAAAGAATTTGGGTATCTCATCGGGAAACACTTTGTAACACCCTAATATTCAACCCATTACTCCTAGAACGTACTGATGTTAAATATTAGTCATTACTTCTTATTTTAGTTCATTTTATCGTTTGAAAATATTTACTAAAAATACGAGCCAAATTTTTCTTTTCAAAATCTCGATAAAGTAAGAGTCGCATGTAGCATATATATCTTCGACATAAAATAATGCGGAAATCTAAACATCAAGAAGGCTCCATAATGAACATAACATATCATATCATATATTTAAACTACCCACCTAAAGGTGAGTTAAGTTGGAATACATAAGAACAAAAATCACCTCATAGGAATAGGATTGGGGGCTAAACTCTCAGAATACACATGTGTAGGCTCATCCTCGGAGGGGGTCTATCTCGGAAAACCTTAAATGTGGAATGTAGTCAGGGAGCTCTCGAACGGCCGATCCGGAAGTAGGCGTGTGAAGCCTCCGCTCGAAAGATGGGTGAGCTCGCTCAAAAATCATCTTGTCTCCATAGGGGGAAGTAGGGGTAAAACGATAGCTCATTACTCGGACCATGCAACGTCCCTCAAAATGATACGATTCGTGCTCCAGATCATAGTGGAACTCCCATGTGGGCGTGTCAATGAACAGAACGAAGGTCGCCATCGGAATCTGAAGACGTGACGGAAAGAAAAGGTAGGGGGTGAGAATCTTTACTAAAGAAACTCAGTAGGGTTTTCCTCCTATCTAGGTGACATCATCTACGACTCTAGGAACCTCGGGTTCTTATAAAATAGTGGGCATGTAATAGTTCAATTATGAATTTCTAAAACATTGATTACCGAGGCCCATTCTTTTTAACACATAGCTTGTATTTACATGGATGTATCATACTTCATTATGCTATGCAAGATCTAGCTAACTTATTAGCAAACATGGTAATTGTAGACATGATACATGACACATAGATCATGAAGCATAAAGCATAAAACATAGAACTTGGTACATGGTACATAGATCATAGAGCATAAAGAATAAAACATAGAACTTGGTACATGGTACATGGTACATGGTATCTTATCTTGGTTACTTAGGTGACATTAAGACATTTACTTAGCACATGGGGCCACCCTAATTGTTCTCCCTTTTGAGAAACCTATAGGTTATGAGCTCATACCTCACTAGTCGTCACTAGCACATGGTTCTTATCCCTTTTGATAAGATTAAGGTCCCGACTTAAAGTACAGGCTAGGGGGCTAGAATCACTTCCTCCCCACCTAGAATTTACTAGTTCTGAAGGATCATTTTCTCATAGTTTATGTCACCTTAAGTCTTAGCATGTTATAACAAGATGCTACATATTTCAAACATGTCATATATCTCATATGATTTTAACATGCAATTGATAATTCTATCATCATATAACATCACATAAGTCATGAGACAACACATTAATTCATCATTCATAGAGAACACATAAATCATCCCCTTAAAAGCAAAAATCCCTAAATTGGGTAACCTCAAACTTCAATATTATTTTCTTATACCTCTAAGGGCTTGATTAACCTCAATACCACAATTTATTAAGTTCTAGAACCTAATTAATTATGGTTGGACAGCATAGGCAGTAAGCATATTTTGATGAATTACGGTGTTCTAGAAGTTGCGTTTTAGGTCCTTTCTCATTACTGACTTTTTCTATGATGCAATAATTAATACCTAAACCAATTATGAGTTATTCTCACCCATCTAAACATGTTATAACATGATTCTACAAACTCTATCAAGGCTGGAACAGAATATACAATTTCAGTTCCTAAGGAGTTTTAGAAATCACATTTTCAAACTATTAAAGTTACTAAGAATGCCTAAGATGCCTAGAACAATTTTCATACAATTGGTAAGGTATTTAAACACATATAGACCACCCAAAACAGAATTTAAGGTGCTGGAATACATAAGGCAGAACCGAAATCATAATCATACTATAATGCACAGAACTTTATTTCTAAAACATATAAATTACTAGTTTCTGTTGAAACCTTTTTAGAGCTTCTAAAACTCACTTGGAAACAATTTATTCTATCAAAATCTTCATAAAATATATGAAGGCAGTAGCTATTTCAAAACAAGTTTGAGAGAGATTTAAGTCATAAGAATATACTTGAAACATTTCTTAAGATCAACTAAACTTTAGAAAATTATAAAACATAGGTCTGGGCACTTGTGACTAGATGAAACTCACACCAAGTTCATCATCCTCACATGGCCGAAATCAAAAGAGTGAAACATATTTATTTTCTAACTTTACTTGAGATACCAAGGGACAAGTCTTTGAGCTCTAACATTTTAAGTGATAACAAGAATGTAAACATGCTATGCACTTCATTTTATCTTTCTTAGAAAGTAAAGTGAGGGCTCAAAATAAATATGAGATGCAACTCATTTTTATCTTAAGTTAAGGTGAGGACTTGAAAAGTAAACGTGAAATGCAAAACTTGAATTTAAACATGATAATGCAAGTTCATTTGTTTATTCTTGAGAGTTAGTGATAGCATAAAATAAATATGCTATGCAAGGCATAAATTTAAACATGAATGCTAGTCCATTATTGTGTCATAGAGCTCATACAAGACTTTAAAAGATCAATATCATAATCTCAATCCCAATCTCATCATCATAAAGCAAGCTCTAGAGATCTAAGAACTAAGATTATAAAGAAAGCTCATGGTTCTTTGAACATCATCATCAAGCTTTAAAGGAATAAACTCAAGAAACAAAACTTCAAAAGGAAAAAGAGCAAGAAAACCGAATCCATAAAGAGAAGGAAAATATACCATGTTCTTTATTATGTACCCAAGACCCCTATTTAGAGCAAAGCTCTAGAACATGCCAGCCAACTTTAAAGTTGACAAGGGTAGGCCTTGGGCTTATGGAAATCCTTAGAGTTATTTTCTTAAGTTGAAAACGTTAGTGAAATAAGTAACATAGCTAGAACTTTAAAGAAAGAAAAGCATCAAGCTTTAGAGGTTTCATGAGAGATGAACACATAGTCACCTCTAGAGAACACTCATCATCAAGCCATCATATTTAAGGCCTTGAGGCTGAAAATAAAAAGAAAAGAGGAGGAAGAAACCGAAAAAGAAATCAAGAGAAACATCATTTACTTCTAAAAACAAGGTACTTTAGAGTAAAACAAAAACTTTAAAACAACTCCCTACCAAGTGTGTGTGTTCTTGAAGATGAAGAAAGGTTTGATCTTGAAGAGAATATAAGAAGAAATCTTTGTAACTTGATGTGTAGCTTCGGCCTTGAAGAGAAATGGAGGAAGGAGATGTATTGGCTTGTGTTTGAGCTTGGAAATATGTTTGGATGAGAACTTAGATGAAGGTTGAAGGTGGAGGAGGTGGTGGTTTTCTTCTTAGAATAAGGAGGAGGAAGGAAACTTGGAGAGAACTCACACTTTCTCAAAACCTCAAACTTAGCAAATGACTCAAAGTGAAGCAAAGCTCACCAAGGCAAGGTATTTATAGAAAATTAAAGCAATGAAGAGTGAATGCTGGAGGGAAACCGTGTGGCCTTCATGGCTTGGGGAAGAGAAAAAAATCTCTTACAAGATGTCATTCAAGGTATGGTTAATGGTAAGATAGGTATGGGCTAAGACATGGTTCAAGGTGAGGTGATTTCTTGTTGATTTAAGATGAAATAAAGCTTCTAGAAGAGTGAAGGGGGGCTGAATGGTTTTCTTGGTCAAGGAGAAGAGAAAATATCTCCTTGTGTTGTCATTCAATGGTAAGGTTTGAAATATGGGAGGCATGGCTCATGTAAGACTTGAATGACATAAATCAATTCTTTTTGAATGAAATATTTCTTCTAGAATGGGGGAGTGGCTGGCGGTCATTGGGAAGCCAAGGGGAGAGAGTTTTCATTCCATGTAATCCTGTATTAGTGAGGTGTTTAGGAGTAAGCAAGGTTAGGCCATTAATCTAGGTTTTATGATCAAGTGTTTAGGTGAACTAATTAGGTAATTGGGACCATGAACAACTTAGATTAGGAGCAATCTTGTTGAATTAATGGAGTCAAATTCCATTGACTAGAAACTAGGGAGCAATCACACATCCTTGATTTAGGGAGATTGAATAGTGAAAACACTATTCTTAGATGCTTTCTTGAGAAAATGAGACTAGAATTAGGTTTTAAGTTTCCTTAAGCAATTTTAGGTCCTAATCAATCTCAAATAATTATTTTAGCTCTAGATTAACTATGAAAATTAATTAACCTTTAATTAGAGCCTAATATTGCTTAAGTTTTGTTTTAAAAACATTGTTAAGCCTTAGTACACTTAAGCAAGGGCAAAATCATAATTTTTCGCGAAAATTGCTTGGAACCACCGGGACTTAAGCAAACATAAATCATGCCTTAAAAACTTTGTTTTAGACTTCCGGGGCAAGTCCGGGTCAAAATAGAACTCAAAACTGCCTTAAATTATTGTAAGGGTATTTTGGTCATTTGTGCGTAGAAACCTCAGAAATAAGATTCTTCTGCTCTATTAAACATTCAAATACATAGAATCCCCTTCATACATAAACAAAGCTCTTATGAGGATGGCCGAGGTTGGCTGTCCTCGTGTTTCAGGTAAAAATGACCTCAGGGGCATTTCGGTCATTTGTACGTCTAGAGAAAATCGAGGTGTTACACACTTCAAGGTAAAATCTCACTACGAGTATATCACTGATGTTCTGCTCAAGGTCTACATCACTAGCGGCTAGAAGAACATATCCCTTACTCTCTCTCCCATGACAGTTAACCTCTAATGTGTTTAAATAGAGTTTGAAAGACCTACTAGGCTTAATAGGGATTGGAAGGAAAACAACAGACTTTGTGTAACAATCTAACATTACACGATTGGCATAAAGCCAATCCATGCCAAGAATTATGTCTAAACCACTCATGGGCAAACAAACCAAGTCTAAAATGAAAGGTCTACCCTCAGCAAAAATATGACAGTCTAAATAACATTGGAAGTCTTAAAAGGTTACCAGTGGGTGTGGAAACAGTTAGGTCAAGAGGAAGTTCTATCACATGCAATTGTAGGGACCTAACACTATCATGTGATATGAAAGAATGAGTTGCACCAGAATCATATAGTACAATTAAGGCCCTACCGTTTATCTCACATGTAACACCCTAACTTTTAACCCAATACTCTAGAACATATTAGGCTAATCATTAGGTTATTACTTCTTAGTCTCAACTTTTTAATAAAATACTTAGCGGAATTTATGGGTAAATTTTTTTCTTTTTTTTGAAAACATAAAGCAAAGTGAGAGTCACGAACTTAACTAGTCGAACGACAGAAACATAAAGCACGCATAACAATTATCAAAAGTAATAAAGTAGAGCATATAACCAAAGAACAATCATGATAATAAAAGAAACATTCCATTAATAACATAATTAAGGTACATAAGTAGTCATGCCCTCATAGGGACAGGCAGAGCTTGTAATACAGCGGAAAAGGAAATACAACAGAAAACAAGAAAGTAGGAATAAACCATAACTACCCGAGTACACCTATGGTGAATAACCTCAAAAACAAAAGAAGGTTTATCCACTCTACATGTGGTGTGTACACTAAGCCTCCCCTACAACGTCAGCTACTGGAATCCAGGAAACGGTGGAGTGTAACCGATCCATGGACACAGAGCAGTAGGAGTGGAAACACGTGAAGACTGAGCGTGGGCTCCTTGGTGGGGGCGCCTCTCGGCTCGCCTCGCCAAACGTGGCTGCCTAACGGTCTCCTCACTCCCCTCTCGCCGGAACTGGGGAAAGGGAGCGGAGCCCTCCGAAGGGATATGTATCGGTGAATCCTCGGATAGATCAGTCTCAAACATCCTCGAGTAAGGCATGTACTCCGGGTAGTCACGGACAGCTGAGGCAGAGGTACGGGCACGGCATAGCTACTCATCACGCGGGCAAGTGCGCTCGAAGATCATGTCACCACCACCAAAAGGTGCAGTAGGAGTGAACTGGTAGCTCGAAACCGGGTAAGCTAAAGGTTGTCCCATGTACACAAAAATGCGGACGGCACAACGACCCTCGAAATGATACGAACGGTAGTCCGGGTCGTAGTGCACCTCCCAAACAGGCGTGTTAATGAAAAGCACGAACGTCGCCATCGGTCTCTGAAGATGTGATGGAAGGATGAAGAGAGAGGAGTGAGAATTCTTGCTAAAGAATCTCAGTAAGAGTCTCCTATCCTAGGGTTACATCGTACACATCCTCAAGAACCTTGGGTTTAATTATAAAATAGTGATCATGCATATAAGGTTCAATTTAGGGTTTCTCAAACTAATTATCCAAGGTCCATTCTTTTTAGCATGCGTCTTGATATTATAAATGCAACAGGTTATATCATGGATGCATGTCAATACTTGAGCATATAAGACAACATATCAAAGTACATAAACATAAATCATGTGACGTGAGGGCATATAACTTTCAAGCGAATCATTCCTTAACTTCGTGACATCAATCATGGTACTTTAGCATATAAGCCACCCTAAAAATAACTAGGTTATGAGCTTATACCTCAGCTAGTCGTCACTATCTCTTGCTTATTATCTTAAATAAGCGAAACATAAATAATAATCCCAACTCGCAAATACGGATAGGGGGCAGGGATCATCTCTCTCTGGGATTACCCTCTTTGAAATGCTTTGCAGGCATTTTGCCACAGCAATTTGTCCGCTTTGGTAGGCTGCATCTACTCATACCCTCACGGATTTGTCTCCCCTGGGGGTGCTCGGCCGAACCGGTGTCACCCAGGTTTTTCAACTTATATGGTACTCATAAACATTTCTTTCAACCCTTTAAGGTTTGACGGAAATTCGGCAGCATAACAGCTGTCAAACCGAATTTCCTTCAAACTGCCACAAGCTAATTCACACAACATGTTCTTATGAAACTCATGCTATGATAAACTTTAACATTTTCATCAATCATTTTCTCATACATCAAGCACATCTTATCATATCCTTGCATCATACAACACATCATAGCATTAACAACTTTTTAGTGTCTTATGCATTGACCCTTACGGTCCTCAACTCACATTCTAAGTTATAAATCATCAAGCCTAATCTCTCGGGAACTTATAAGGTTATAACTAAGTCTTTCTTACCTCACACTATGGTTAAGAATATCTATAAACCTCAAGGATGTAGAATTCATAATCCTAACTTTACGGGTACCTAGGAGTCACAACAATGACCCTTTCTAAGTCCGGTTTGCTCCTAAGACATCAAGATCAAGCCCTAAACCATTTATGAGTCATTCCTACACATTTAAACTAATTTAAATCCATGATTAGCATTCCTAAACCTTGCTGGACAGAATCCAGAAAATTCAAACATTAAAGGATCTAGAACTCTCAAATTAATTTTTTTCTAGTTTCTAACTTCTCTTATCTTTCACATATGAGTCTTAACATTAATTATACTTAAACATAAGCATATTATCATTATTAACACAGCTCATATAGTGGCTAAACATGGCAAGGCAGAACTGAAACAAACATCTCCATTTAAAGGCATCAAACACAATTTCTAAAGCACATAAAATACTAGTTTCTCTTGGACCCTTTTTAGAATTTCCAAAACTCATTTATAAACATTTTTAACATCTAAAATCATAAAAATATTTAAGAGGGCAGTGACTAAATCAACTTTGTCTCAAGAGGTCCTAAATTCATAAAACTTGGTTCTACATATTCCTTATACTCATAAAAGCTTAGAAAATTTATGAAACATAGTTTTCAATACTTAGAAGCATCAAAACCCCCTTGGGGCCGAAACATGAACCAAGGGAAATAAATATTTTAGACCTTTGTTTGAGACAACAATAGGCGAGTCTTTGAGCTCTAGGTTCATTTAAGTGATGACATAAAAGTAAACATGCTCATGCACTTGTTTTAGCTTGCATTAGAAAGTAAAGTGATAGCATAAAATAAATATGAGATGCAACCTACTATTATTATCTTCAATATTTAGTGAGAACTTGAAATATAAACATGATAATGCATAGCTTGAAATATAAATATGATAATGCAAGTTTCACTTATTATCTTGAATACTTAGTGATAGCAAGCAAAGTAAACATGATGTGCAAAGCATAAAATAAACATGATGCAAGGTTCATTTTATGGTTAGCTAGAGCTCATCCAAGACTTTAACAAAATAACAACCCAACATATATCTCATTACAAAGAGAGCTCTAGAGTTCTTGAACCAAGTTCTCAAAGGAACTATGAGGCTCTTGAACATCATCATCAAGCTCAAGAAACCAAACTTTTTAAACAAACAAAACCTCAAAGATCAAAAGGGAAATAGAAACCGAAATGTTAAGGAAAAGGAAACAAAGGAACCGAACTCCAAATAGCAAGAAAATAAAAAGTGTTCTTGAGTAAACATCATATTTGAGTTAGAACATGAAGTTGAAACTCAAAGAAAATAAAACCTCAAGCTCTAGAGGGTCCTTTGAGATGAACACATAGTCATCATCTAGGAGTCCTCATCATTGAGCTATCATGTGCTCATTAAGGCCTTATGGCCGAAATCTCAAGGAAAAAAAATAACAAAGGAAGTTCCAAAAAGAAAATTCAAGAGAAAGCTAGAAAGAACTCATTTTCAAGAAAACAAAGTTTAGAAAACACTCCTACCTAGAGTGAAGTTTAAAAGCTTGAACTTTGAGAAAAGAAAGCAAGATGATGAGCTCCTCCTTGGGGCTAGATGGCTTCGGCCTTGTAAGGAACAAGGAAGAGAAAAATGTGTTTGGATGAGGTTGTGTTTGATGTAACACCCTAAATCTTAACCTAATACTACTAGTATGTATTTAGGTTAATCTTTAGAATATTACCTCTTGGTCTCATTCTTTACTTGAAAATACTTAGTGAAAATATGGGTAAAATTTTTCTTTTTGGAATTAAAACCAAAGTGAGAGCCACGCATGATTCTTTGAACGAAAATTCATACAAGTCATATGAGCAAATCATAATAAAACGCATAAATAACAAATCATAGTAAAACATGTAAATAACATGGACACATCAACTGATTATATATAGATAGTGTGCCTACCAAAAGGCAGGACTATTTGGTACAAAGGAAAATGAAATACAACTGAAATGCAAATACAAGGAAATCATAAAAGCAAGTACAAGGAAACCATGAAAGCAACACCCATACCCATGTGCACCTAGAGTAGACAACCTCATATACAAAAGAAGGTTTGTCCTCAAGTATGTGGCGTGTGTGCACTAGCTACTACCCATCCTATGCACCTACTCCTGCTGGTCCGAGTACTGAGGGGTGGGATTGATCCACTGGCGGATCTCGGCGGGAGTGGTCGTGCGGATCATCGGAGCGTGTCCACCGCGGCGAGGGCGCATGGATGGCCGTCGAGCCAACCTTGGCTGAACTACTGTCTCCTCATTCCCGGCTCTCATCGGTGGGGGAGCGGGGCTGGAGCTCCAACTGTACATGTGCGAGGGTGGGTCCTCTGATGGATCCGTCTCCGTGTACTGGGTCCGGGGCACGTACTCCGGGCAGTCGCGTACGGCTAACGCCTCAGGCTGCATGCGGAGGATCTGCTCGTCGCGTGGTCTGGCTCACTCAAAAATCGTGTTATGATGATAGGGAGCAGTCGGGGTGAAGCGGTAGCTCCGTACTGGGTGCGCGAAGGGTCGTCCCATAAACACAAATACTCACGGTCTGGTGACCCTCAAAATGATATGACCCGAGTGCTGGGTCATGGTGCAGCTCCCATGTCGGGGTGTCGATGAAGAGTACGAAAGTCGCCATCTAAAGATGTGACGGAAGAAAAGAGAGAAGGAATGAGAATCTTCTAAAAGAATTCTCAGTAGGGCAATCCCTAACTAAGTGACATCATCACATCCTCAGGAACCTTGGGTTTTATTTCTAAAAGTGTGCATGCATGTAAACTTCTTTTAATTTTCTAAAGTATTAATTATCCAAGGTCCGTTATATTTTATAATGCGTCTTATGACTAAGCATGGAACATACTAATGACATGAATGCATCATAAAGGTAAGCCAATCAATAGAATAACTAAGAAACATCATAACATTGCCATAACGTGAAAGGTATAGCACATGTGACATTTTAAACTTTAACTTTCATCTCATGGGGCCACCCTAAAACATCTCTAGGTTATGAGCTCATACCTTAACTAGTCATCACTAGCTCTTACTTATCCTATGATAAGCATAACATAATCCCGACTTAAAGTACGGGCTAGGGGGCAATTTAAGGATCACCTCTTAGGGTCATTTCCTCTTTGAAACGCTCTACTAGCAACTAGTGCATCGTAGTATTATCCGCTTTGGCAAGCTCTATGTCAATACCCTCACGGATTTGTTTTCTTGGGGGTGCTCGGCTAAACCGGCGTCACCCAAGAAGGTATCTCAGTGTTGTGTCACATTTAAGTTCTCATGATTTTCAAAAAGACCTTTTTCTAAGTTCCTCAAATTTGATGGAAATTCGACAGCATGATGACTGTAGACCGAATTTCCTCAAATTTGCTTATGCCATGAAAACATATAGGACATACACAAACATTTCTTATGGGGTATAGCATATCATCATGTAAAACTTCGTTATAGCACATATCAACTTATCATAGACAAAACTCATGCATCATATATCATAAATTAAGCATCATAAAAGCTCAAGATGTTTTAATGTCTTATGCATTGACCCTTAAGGTCCTTAGCTCACGTTCTAAGTTATTAATCATCAAACCTAATCTCTTGGGTACCTATGAGGTTATAACTAAGTATTTCTCACCTCACACTATGATCAAGAACATCTCTAAACCTCAAGGATGCAGAATTTATAATCCTAACTTTACGGATCCCTAGGAGTCACAACAGTGACCCTTTCTAAGTCCGGTTTGTTCCTAAGGCTTCAAGATCAAGTCCTAAACCATTTATGAGTCATTCCTACACATTTAAACTAATTTAAATCTATGATTAGCATTACTAAACCTTGCTGGACAGAATCCAGAAAATTCAAACATTAAAGGATCTAGAACTCTCAAATTAATTCTTTTCTAGTCTCTAACTTATCTTATCTTCCACATAAGAGTTTTAACATTATTTTTACTCAAACATAAGCATATTAGCATCAATAAAATAGCACATACAATGGCAAAATAATGGCAAGGCAGAACCGAAACAAACACTCTCCATAAAGGCATAAAACACAATTTCTAGAGCACATAAAATACTAGTTTCTCTTGGAATCTTTTTAAACTTTCAAAACTCATTTATAAACAATTTTAACATAAAAAATCATAAGAATATTTAAGAGGGCAGTGACCAATTCATCTTTGTCTCAAGAGGTCCTAAATTCTTAAAACTTAGTTCTATGCATTTCTTGAACTCATAAAAGCTTGGAAAAATTATAAAACATGGTCTTCAATACTTAGAAACATCAAGACCCCTTAGGGCCGAAATATGAACCAAAAGAAATAAATATTTTTAGACCTTTGTTTGAGACAACAATGGGCAAGTCTTTGAGCTCTAGGATCATTTAAGTGATGACATAAAAGTAAACATGCCCATGCACTCATTTTAGGTTCCATTAGAAAGTAAACTGATAACATAAAATAAATATGAGGTGCAACATATTATTATCTTTGATATTTAGTGAGGACTTGAAATATAAACATGATAATGCATAGCTTGAAATATAAACATGATAATGCAAGTTCATTCATTATCTTGGTATTTAGTGATAGCAAGGAAGTAAACATGATATGCAAAGCATAAAGTAAACATGATGCAAGGTTCATTTTATGGTTAACTAGAGCTCATTCAAGACTTTAACAAGATAACAACCCAATACAATATCTCAAAGATCAAAACACCAAAACCGAAAGTTGAAAAACCAAGTGTGTTTGAGGTGTGAGCTTTTAGAAATCCTTAGATTAATTTTCTTAAGTTGAAAAACCATGTGAGCTAGATATCGTATAGATGAAGTCATAAGGAAAGGAAAACTCAAGCTTTAGAGGTTTCCTTTAGATGAACACAAGGTCATCATCTAGAAACTCTCATCATCAAGCTATCATGTTTGAGAAGAAAAGGCCAAGAGGCCGAAATGGAAAAAGAAAAGGAATAAAAAGGAAAGCTCAAAAAGAAACCAAGAGAAAACTAGAGGAAACACATCTTTTGAGTAAAACAAAGGTTGAAAAGAAACTCCCTACCTAGAGTGAAGACACAAAGCTTGAACTTTTGAAAAGAAAAACAAGATGATGAGCTCCTCCTTGGTGCTTGATGGTTTCGGCCAAGAGGAAGCAAGAAGGTTGGAGTTGTGTTTCAAGTGAGGTTGTGTTTGAGGTGTGATGTTTGAGAGGTTTGATGATGGTTCAAGGCTATAGGGTGGTGTTTCAAGGTTGAGAGATGATGAAGAGATGAAGAGAGGATGAAGATGAAGATGAAAAGAAAGGAAGAACTCTCTTGAAACTTGAGAGAAAAAGAAATAACTAGCAAGACAACTCTAAAATTCTAAACTTAGCAAATGCTTCAAAGTGCAACTAAGTTGTCACAAGCATCCTATTTATAGAAAAACAAAACAAGGAGGCTCCCCAAGGGAGAGGAGTGGCCGTAGCATTGAAGGACAAAGGGAGAGGAAAATATCTCTTTGATTGTGTCATAGAAGCATGGTTTGAAGTATGGAAGCTATGCTACAAAGTATGGCTTGATGTGAGTTAATTTCCTATCAATTTTTGATGAAATTAGGCTTCTAGAAACAATGCATGGCTGGAACTTTTCCAGCCACAAATAAATGGAGAAAATGGGCTATATTTAATTAGTTATTTACTTGGAAAATCAAGCTTGATTGAAAGTTATGACAAGGTATAGTGTATGTGACTTGAGGTATGGCCTTGGAGTGTTGAAAAATTGAACATGTGATGCATATGGGGAGGGAGGAGCTTCGACCAGAATTCAGACAGCATGGGGGAGGATTTATCTTCCATGTAATTGGGTGCTAATGGTAGGTTTAAATGTGTATTAGCTTAGGTACAAGGTTAGGAATAATTAAGCTTAAGTTTAGGTAACTAAGAATGTGTTTTAAGGATTTTATGACAAGATTAGGAGTGCTCATACATCATTAGAGAATTTTAAACTCATTTATGAATAAACAATGTGTAACACAATTCCATGATTTAAGGAATTGGAGAGAGGAAAGACTATTCAAGATTCCATGACTAAGAGTCTTGAAATTAAAATATGATTTTAAGTTGTAATTAAGCACTTTTAGGTTCTAATCATCTTTAATAAATTATTTTGACTTAAGATTAATTAAGGAAAGTAATTGACCTTCGATTAGAGCCTAATATTGCTTAGGTTTGCTTAATCACGCGATTAAGCGTAAAAACACGAAACTAGGGGCAAAACTATAATTTTACCCTAATTTCACCCGGGACCTCCGGGACCAAAACTAAAGTCACAGTCTACATAAAAACACCTTTTAAAATCATCTGGAGAAGTTTCGGGTTCATCCGGCACTTGCAAACGGGTAAAACACCGCAGGGGTGTTTTGGTCATTTTGACCCGAAAACTCGAAAAATGAGATTTTCGATCCCGGGAAGGTATACAAGCCATCTAATCCCCTTCCAACATTGAGTTTGCCCTTTGAGTACTGCCGAACCGGCTTTCCTCGAATTCCAGGCTGAAAATGACCTCAGGGGCATTTTGGTCATTTCTACTCTTAACAGAAAATCGGGGCGTTACATTTGAAGTGAGGTGTTTGAGAGGTTAGGAGATGATTCAAGCCTTTGAGGAGGTGTTTAGAGGTTGTGATATGATGATAAGATGAAGAGATGAAGAGGATGAAGATGAAGAACGAGAGTTCTCTTGAAGCTTTGAAAGAAAAGGAAAGAAACTTAGAGAAGCTAGGAAATTCTAAAAGCTTCCAAATGTGCTAAAGTGTTTGCAAGTTCTTCCAATGCACCTATTTATAGAAAATGAAACAAATGAAGTCTCATTGAGGGGGAGAAGGAACCGTGTGGTTTGAGAGGGAAAGGAAGAGAAATATCTCTTTGATGGTGTCATACAAGCATGGTTAAAAGTATGAGAGGTTTGGCTTTAGGCATGGGTTTTTGAGTGAGTTTTTCTTTTAATTGTGAATGAAATTAGGCTTCTAGAAGTGAGACATGGCTGGAAGTTTTTCAGCCACAAATAAATGGAGGAATTGATTTATTTCACTTGGTTATTCATTAGGAAAAGCAAGCTTGATTGAAACTATGACAAGGTATGACAAGTATGGTAACTTGAGGTGATTTTTCTTCAAGTTTTGAAATGAAATAATTCATGAAAATGGGGAGAGGGCTGGCATGAATTTCAGACCAGAAAATGAGGGAAAGAAAGGCTTCTAGATGTTGTCCTTGGAAGCATGGATGAAAGCATGGTTTGTATGACTCAAAGCATGGTTTGTGCAAGGTCAAAGCATGGTTCTTTGTGTAGGAAAAATTCACACATGTGATGGATAAATGGGAGGCATGGCTTCTGCCAGATTGGGCAGAAAATAGAGAAGAAAAATCTTCCATGTAATTGGGTGCTAATGATAGGATTAAGTGTAGGTTAGCTTAGGTACAAAGTTAGGAGTAATTAAACTTAAGTTTAGGTAGCTAAGTATGAGTATTAGGAATTTTATGACAAGATTAGGAGTGCTCATACATCATTAGAGAATTAAAAACTCATTTATGAATAAACATTGTGTAACACAATTCCATGATTTAAGGAATTGGAAAGAGAAAACACTATTTAACATTCCATGACTAGGAGTCTTGAAATTAAAATATGATTTTAAGTTGTAATTAAGCACTTTTAGGTTCTAATAAACTTTAATAAATTATTTTGACTTAAGATTAATTAAGGAAATTAATTAACCTTCGATTAGAGCCTAATATTGCTTAGGTTTGCTTAATCACGCGATTAAGCGTAAAAACACGAAACTAGGGGCAAAACCGTAATTTTGAATTAATTTCGCCCGGGACCTCCGGGACCAAAAATAAAGTCATAGTCTATATAAAAATGCCTTTTAAAACCATCTGGAGAAGTTTTGGGTTCATCCGGCACTTGCAAACAGGTAAAACACCACAGGGGCGTTTTGGTCATTTTGACCCGAAACTCAAAAAATAAGATTTTCGATCTCGGGAAAGTACACAAGTCATCCAATCCCCTTCCAACATTGAGTTTGCCCTTCAAGTACTGGCAGACCGACTTTCCTCGAATTCTGGGCCGAAAATGACCTCAAGGGCATTTTGGTCATTTTCACTCTAACAGAAAATCAGGGCGTTACATCACACGTACCTTCTATGAGGCTTCTGGACTTCATCGAGTCTTCTGCATTAAGGGTAAAGGCCCTCCCTTGGTGTTGAAGACGAGGGCTTGGGGTTCTCGGATTCCGCTCTATGCACTCCGTGGCAAAGTGATCGGGCTTCCCACATTTATAGCACACTCCTTGTCCAGCCAAGTAGGGGTGGTCTCTATGCATCTTCCCATACTTTGGGCATTCCATGGCAGGTGCGGGTCTTGAAAAAGCAATAGGGGCTCCTTGAGGTGCTTTGTTTTTAGATCTACTTGACCTTCCTTGGTAATGGTTATTTCTGGATCCACTTTACCCTCCTTGTTGATGGTTGTATCTGGGGCCATTGTGCTTGAACGGTGGTCGAGGTTATGGCTTGGATTGCGGATTGAAGTGCGTCCTTTGTTCTTGCTGGTTATGTTGCAACTTGTACTGCTGATTGTACTACGGGATAAAGTGGGTTCTAGATTAATTCTGGTGTTGCGGCTTGAACCTCAGGGCTTGAGGTCCTAGCCCTCTGGTGCGTTCCGTCCTTGCAGGGCTTAGCTTCTTGTGTCCTTCCTCTAGGATGCGATAACGCCCCAATTTTTCTATTTGAGCGTAAATGATCAAAATGCCCCTAAAGTCATTTGTACCTGGAAATTCGAGGATGGTCGACCTGACAATTCTTAGAGGGTCAACTCAATATTTGAAAGGGATTATATATGTTGTGATTGATAACAGAGATGAAAATCTCATTTTTCAAACTTTCGGCTCAAAATCACCAAAATACCCCTATTGCGTTTTACGCGGGTATCAGTGCCGTTTGAGCCCGGAATCTCTCTCGAGAGTTCGGAATGCTAATTATATGTGTTTGAGGATAATTGTTTTGGTCAGGGTGGTCCCGACCACTGTGTGTGCAAAAATTACCATTTTGTCCCTAGAATAGTGTTTACGGGTCTAATGACATGATTAAGGGAACCTAAGCAATATTAGGCTCTAATCGAAGGTTAATTAATTTTGATAATTAATCTAGAGTTAAAATAATTTATTAAGGTTAATTAGAACCTAAGATTGCTTAGATAAACTTAAATCTCTTTCTTAAAATCAAGATTTCATGTCATGGAATCTTAAATAGTGTTTTCTTTCTCCAATTCCTTAAATTAAGGAATTATGCTTGTGAATGATTATGAGATAAAATGAGTTTTAATTTCACTAATGAAGCAAGACCACTCTTTAATCATGTCTCAACATCCTTAATTACCCATTACTTTACCTAAACACTTACTTATAGATCCCTAATCAAAAGCTTAATCAAATATACACCTAAACACATCTCTAAACCACAATTAGATGAAACAATTTCCTTCCCCCTTGGCTGCGTATGGCTGAAACCTCCTTCCCATATTCTTCACATGTTGATTTGAATCACACTCAAAGAACCATGCCTACACCATACCTTGGATGATGCTTGAGACCATACCTAGCCATACTTCCAACCGTACTCTTAAATGACCACTTTGAGGAGATATTTCCCCCCATTTTCCTTTATGAGGCTGTCGGCCACTCCTCCTCTATTTCACTCCTTCATGTTTCAATTTTCTATAAATACCTATCTTAAGAGAACTTGGTTCTATTTGCTTATTTTCAAGTTTGTGTCTTGAGAATTTCTCTAAGCTTTCTTTTTTTTTCTCTCAAAGAACTCAAGAGTTCCATTTCCTCTCATCTCCTTCATCTTCCTCATAGAGCCACCCTCTTGCAACCTTAAACCACCACATAACCACCATAGATTATCATCCAAACACCTAAGCTTCCATTCTCAAACACAAAGCTCACACAAACACATTTCCTTCCTTTTTTTTTTCTTCTTGGCCGAATCTCCATCATCCCTTAGAGAAGAGTTTTTCTTCTTATTTCTTTGCAAGGAACAAGCTCTTTTTCTTCTAACAAAGAAAACACCACTTGGTTGTTTTTCAAAAGCTTTAACTTTTACATTGATGTTTTGATATGAAAAGTTCTAGTTTCTCTTAGTTTAAGCTTCTTTCCTCTCTTTCTACTTTTGGATATGAAGCTTGGTTTTGAAAGGAAAATCTAAGCTTGATGATGAGGTTTCAAGATAATGGTCTTGTGATTATCATTTGAGAAACCTCTAAAGCTTGAAACTTGGTCTTGATCCTAACATATTTTGGTTTTTCCCTTCCTTTTTCTTTTTGTATGGTTCCGGTTTTCCTTTCTTTCCTGTAAATGGATTTGGATTTCTTCTTCCTTTTTCCTTGTTTTGATTTTGGTTGTTATTTGTTTTGATGTCTTGATCCATTTCCTTGAGCTTGATGATGATGTTCAAACCATAAGGTTTCTTTGAAACCTTGGTACAAGAACTCTAAAGCTCACTTTGTCTTGTTAAGATAAGCTTTGGGGTTGAGGTTTATATTCTTTTAAAATCTTGATTGAGCTCTAGTAAAATATAAAAGGAACTTGCATCCATGTTTAAGTTTATGCTTTGCATATCATGTTTACCTTTCCTTGTCATCACTAAAATCTCAAGAATAAAGAAATAAACTTGCATTCTCATATTTAAATTTCAAGCTTTGCATTTCATGTTTATATTTTAAGTCATCACTTAAACTCTAAAGATATTATGAACTTGCATCTCATATTTTCTTTAAAGCTCTCATTTTACTTTATAATGGAGAATAAAATAAAGTGCATAGCATATTTAATTTTTTGTCATCACCTAAAGATCCTAGAGCTCCAAGACTTGCCCTTTTTATCTCAAGCAAAGTTTGGGAAATGGAAGCATTCTATAAATGCTATTTTCGGCCTTGTGATGATGATGAGCTTAGCATAAGTTTCATTTAGTCACAAAGACCAACAAACTATGTTTTAGGATTTTCTTAAGCATAGAAAACTTCAAAGAATACTTTGAGTATGATTTTATGATTTAAAACTCATTCAAGAGTGATTTAAAATAGATACTGCATTAGTATTATATTTTTATGATTTAAATGAAATAAATAGGTTTCTAAAAGAGTTTTGAAGTTCTAAAATGATTCCAAGGGAAACTAGTAACTTGTATGCATTAGAAATATGATTTTATCTGATTGTTTGAGGTATATGTTTCAGCCACTGCCTTGGATATTATGGTTACTGCATGATGCTGTTTTAATGTGTTAGAATGTGTAAAAATTATGTTTGAGTGAAGCAAAAATTATTTGGTGAGTGTTAGGAACAACTAGTAAGTGGAAAGGATGAAAAATGTGAGTTTTAGATCCCCTAGAAACTAAAAGATGGTTACTGTTTTAGGATGATTAAAATTATAGATAAAATTGTTTTAAAAATGTTTAGAAGTCTAAGATTAGTTCCTAAAGGTAGTGGAAATCACTTTTAGTGCCTTAGGAGGAGTCAAAACTTAGAAAGGGTCAAAGACATAACTCCTAGAACCTTGTAATTCAAGTTTAATGTTTTTGTCCAAGCTGTATGATGCTGTTTGGTACTGTTTATAAGCATAAAAATTAGTGAGAATTATTAGTTATGATCTCTTAGGTGCATAAAAGACCTAACTTGGATGCTAGAGTAACTAGATCATAAGTTTAAAACCCATAAGGATCAAAAGCATAAAATACTGTAAGATAGGGGAGGCAATGACAGTTAGTATTTCAAGTGTATGATTGTTTATTTATATGACTTGTAATGCATGGAATTCGTATTAGTTGAGCCTAGTCTCTTACTCCGGCATTTTGGGTAGGAGCATGTTTACTACTTTGCAAAAGTGCTGATGATGTATGCTTATGAATATATGAATTTAAGACTTGAGCATTATATATAAATTGTGGCATGCTATAATGATAATGGATTGAGAAGCATGATTTGCATGATTTGATGAGCATGAAATATTGAGTGAAATGTCATGGTGTGTTTATGTTGCATTCTTGCATAGCATGCAGAGACACATTTCTTCTGCTACGGTGAAGAGAAAGCAAAACCGTGGGGGGTATAGACATCGAGCCAACCAAAGCGGACAATATCACTATGCATTGGATGCTAATGGATGCATTTTGAAGAGGACCCTATAAACATAGGTGATCCTTAAGCCCCCTAACTCGCACTCTGGGAGTCGGGATATATTTATACTTATCTAAGGATAAGCTGAAAACTAGTGATGACTAGTTAGATATGAGCTCATAACCTAGAGATTCTCAAACAAGAGAAGTTTTTAGGGTGGCTCCATGAGAGAAACTGATGATGAAAGCAATGTCACATAAGCAAAGAGAATGCATTCATATGAAAGTTTTGATCCCTCTTGATACATATACATGAGCATGTTTCTTTATGTTTTTGTTCTAGTACTGATTGCATAGGTTTTTCTGTCATACCATAATATGCTGCATTCATAACATCAAGATTTTCATCCTAAAATGAATGGACCTTGGATAAATATGTTTAAAAAACCTAATAAAGAACTTTATGCATGCTCACCTTTTATTAATAAACCTAAGGTTCCTGGAGGCATAGACGATGACACTAGGATAGGAGGATTTCCCTACTGAGATTCTTTATCAAGATTTTCACTCCCTCTGTCTTTCTTTCTTTCTGTTATGTCTTCAGAAGGCAATGGCTTCGTTCATGATCTTTGTTGATACTCCAGTTTGGGAGGTGCACTACGACCCAGATCACCGTTCATACCATTTTGAGGGTCGATGTGCTGTGCATATTTTTGCGTACATGGGACGTCCTTTTGCTTACCCAATTTCTAGCTTCAAATTCACTCCCACTTCTCTCTACGACGACGATATGATCTTTAAGTGCACCTGACCCCACAAAGAGCAGACTCGTCGTGCTCGCCCAACCACTTCAGCAGTCCATGACTACCCCGACTATGTTCCCCGTGCGAGGCGATCAGAGACCGATTTGTCTGAGGACTCCCTCACTTATATCTACTCAGAGGGTTCTACTCCTATGGTACCTATGGACGTAGGCAAAGGCAGCGAAGATACGGTGACCCAACCCCGGTTAGCTTAACGACCAAAGATACATCCACGCCACGGAGGCCATGTCCATCCCTCATTCCATCTGCATACACCCAAGGAGCTTGTATAGTTCATTGGTACACACCCCTATCGTCGAAGGATCAGCGCCACTAGTAAATCTCGATGGAGAGTTTGTTCGAGTGCTTGAGCTATCACGAGGATCCCCTTTTCATGTCATATCTTTTGGTAGGGGTATGTTTAGTTTAGCACTTGTAGGACTTGTGAGAGGGAGCTGCAGTTGGCATTTGGTTTCTACGTTCCATGTATTTATTGCTTTCATGTATTTTTTTCTGTCATTTCTATGTATTGCAAGCTCAGCCCACTATGTATGGCTGTGACTTCGCTTATTTTATTTCTGTTGTATTATGAACCATGCTATATTATGATCACTAATGTATTTGTGTTTGATGTTCTTAAGTGCTGTGTTCTAAATATGTGCAAGTATGATTTGTGTTTTCTTATTCACGTTGTTAGTACTTCATGTTCAATTTATGTTAGCACGCACGGCTCATGTTTTGTTTTAAGTTTCAAAAAAATATTTTACCTTATTTTCCACCAAGTATTTTGATAAAAAGAAGTTAAAGTATGAAACAAAAGAGTAATGACTAATAATTCACTGTAATATGTCCTAGGCATGTTGAGTTAAATATTAGGGTGTTACATGTGACACTTGTTGACCAAAGTAGGGAAATCCCTGATCTCCATGTGTGCAACAGCTATGTTAAGCTCTGCCATCAGTCTAGCCTGGTACTTAACGTACTTCCAGATCTCATCGAGGTTCCCTTGAAAAACCCGTGAGAACTTGATTAGCTCTTTAAACCTCACCATGTACTAGGCAACGGTTGACCCTCCCTGGGTCAGTTGCATGAACTCAATATCTTTCGCGTTCCTCACTGACTCAGTGAAGTATTTCTCATAGAAGTATGTCTTGAACAGCTCCCAGTTAATTGCAGTACCGAAAGCTTTTAGTAGTCATCGAGTACCGGTCCACCAGAAATCGGCATCTGACTCTATCATGTAAGCGACAAAGGTGACCTTCTGCTCCTCTAAATAGGCGACCACAAAGTAAATCTTCTCTAGGTTCTTGATCCATTCGTCAGCTTTGTCCGAATTCATGGCTTATCTAAATGTTAGTGGATTCACCTTGCGAAACTCTCCAAATCAAGCTTGTTCTAATACTTCAACAATAGGGGGACCACGTCCAGCATCTCCTTGTTGATTCATTCGATCGAACATACGTTCCATGGCTCTCGCTATCTCCCTAACAGTCGTCATAGTCTCGCTGTGCTGATTCCCTTTGTTTGTAGCCTTATTCTATCGTCTGGGTACCATTGATTCCTAAACACACAAGACAATAGATACTGAGGTGATCAGGCTCAACATTTCATGCTAGATGAGCTAGTTACCATGGAACATGCAAACATACAGGGGTCATGCATATCTAGCCTATAGCTTATCTCTATTATCTAAGCACTACACATGACATAACTATCGCATCATGCTTAAAAAGCATGGTCAGTCCAATCCTTAGGCTCCGTGAGAATCGAACTGCTCTGATACCAAAATGTAACACCCTAATATTTAAATTAACATGCCTAGGATGTATTGAGATTAATTATTAGTTATTACTCTTTTGTTTCATTCTTTAACTTTACTTTATCAAAATACATAGCGGAAAGTATGGGTAAATTTTTTTTTGAAACATAAAACAAAACGTGAGCCGCGCGTGCGAACATTAATCGAACATTAAATACCATCAAAGTAAACAGGGAAATATAGATCATGTGTGCACATGTTTAAAACACAACATTCATGAACATGAAACACAATTAGATTACATATCACAACATAGCATGGTTCATAATACACTAGAAATATAATAAGCAAAGTCATACCCATACATAGTGGGCTGAGCTTTCGATACATAAGTAAATAATAGGAAGAAATACAAGAAAGAAGAGAATACATGGAACACAAAAACACCAGATGCCAACTACAGCTCTCCCTCACTAGTCCTATGAGTGCTCAAAACTAAAGTTACCCCTAACAAAAGATGCAGCATAAAAAGGGGATCCTCGTGATAACTCGAGTACTCAAACGGGTCCTCCATCGAGATCTACTAGCGATGCTGATCCTCCGGCGAAGAGGGTATATACCCAATAAACTAGACAAGCTCTTCGGGTGTATGCAGGTGGAACATGGGATGAACGTGGCCTCCACGGTGCGGATGCATCTCTAGTCGTTGAGCTAGCTTAGGCTCGGTCACTGTGTCCTCGTTGCCTTTACCTTTGTCCATGGGTGCCATAAGTGCAAAACCTTTCGAGTAGATGTGTGTGGGGCAGTCCTTAGATGGGTCGGTCTCTAAACACCTTATACGGGGAATGTACTTGGGGTAATTGCGAAGTGCCAAAGCGGTGGGGCGAGCACATTGGGTTTGCTCATCGCGGGGTCGAGTGCACTCAAAGATCATATCGTCATCATACGAGGAAGCAGGAGTAATGTAACGCCCCGATTTTTCTGTTAGAGTGAAAATGACCAAAATGCCCCTAAAGTCATTTTCAGCCCGAAATTCAAGGAAAGCCGAATCGGCAGTACTCGAAGGGCAAACTCAATGTTGGAAGGGGAATAGATGACTCGTGTACCTTCCCGGGATCGAAAATCTTGTTTTTCGAGTTTTCAGGTCAAAATGACCAAAACGCCTCTGTGGTGTTTTACCCGTTTGCAAGTGTCGGATGAACCCGAAACTTCTCCAGATGATTTTAAAAGGCGTTTTTATGTAGACTGTGACTTTAGTTTTGGTCCCGGAGGTCCCGGGCGAAATTAGTGCAAAATTACGGTTTTGCCCCTAGTTTCGTGTTTTTACGCTTAATCGCGAAATTAAGCAAACCTAAGCAATATTAGGCTCTAATCGAAGGTTAATTAATTTCCTTAATTAATCTAGGGTCAAAATAATTTATTAAAGTTGATTATAACCTAAAAGTGCTTAATTACAACTTAAAATCATATTTTAATTTCAAGACTCCTAGTCATGGAATCTTGAATAGTGTTTTCTCTTTCCAATTCCTTAAATCATGGAATTGTGTTACACATTGTTTATTCATAAATGAGTTTAAAATCCTTTAATGATGTATGAGCACTCCTAATCTTGTCATAAAATCCTTAAATCACATTCTTAGTCACCTAAACTTAAGCTTAATTATTCCTAACCTTGTACCTAAGCTAATACACATCTAAACCTACCATTAACACCCAATTAGATGATCAAAACCTCACTCCCCCAATGCTGATAGGTCTGGCCGTGAGCCCTCCCTCCCCATATGCATCACGTGTTCAATTTTTCAACACTCCAAGGCCATACCTCAAGTCACATACACTATACCTTGTCATAACTTTCAATCAAGCTTGATTTTCCAAGTAAATAACTAATTAAAATAGCCCATTTTCTCCATTTATTTGTGGCTGGAAAAGTTCCAGCCATGCATTGTTTCTAGAAGCCTTATTTTATCAAAAATTGATAGGAAATTAACTCACATCAAGCCATACTTTGTAGCATAGCTTCCATACTTCAAACCATGCTTGAATGACCTTGTGTAAGAGATATTTTCCTCTCCCTTTTCCCTCCAATACCACACGGCCACTCCTCCCCTTGGTGAGCCCCATGGTTTTGTTTTTCTATAAATAGGATGCTTGTGATAGCTTAGTTGCACTTTGAAGCATTTGCTAAGTTTAGAATTCTAGAGTTGTCTTGCTAGTTCTTTTCTTTTCTCTCAAAATTCCAAGAGAGTTCTTCCTTTCTTTTCATCTTCATCTTCATCCTCTCTTCATGTCATCATCATCTCTCAACCTTGAAACACCACCCCATAGCCTTGAAACATCATCAAACCTCTCAAACACCACACCTCAAACACAACCTCACTTGAAACACAACTCCAACCTTCTCATCCTCCCTTGGCCGAAGCTATCTTGCCTCTTGGAGGAGCTCATCATCTTGTTTTCATTTTCAAAAGTTCAAAGATTTCATCTTTGCTCTAGGTAGGGAGTTTCTTTTCAAACTTTGTTTACTCAAAAAGATGTGTTACTGCTAGTTTTCTCTTGGTTTCTTTTTGAGCTTTCCTTTATACTCATTTTCTTTTTCCATTTCGGCCTCTTGGCCTTTTCTTCTCAAACATGATAGCTTGATGATGAGAGCTTCTAGATGATGACCTTGTGTTCATCTCAAAGAAACCTCTAAAGCTTGAGTTTTCCTTTCCTTATTACTTCATCTATATGATATCTAGCTCACATGGTTTTTCAACTTAAGAAGATTAATCTAAGGATTTCTAAAAGCCCAAGCCTACCTTTGTCAACCTTAAAGTTGGCCGGCACGTTCTAGAGATTTTCTCTAGATAGGGGTTTTGAGTATTTAATAAAGAACTTGACTTAGTTTCACTTTCTTTTTCTTTTGTAAGACTTTCGGTTTTGGTGTTTTGATCTTTGAGATATTGCATTGGGTTGTTATCTCATTAAAGTCTTGAATGAGCTCTAGTCAACCATAAAATGAACCTTGCATCATGTTTACTTTATGCTTTGCATATCATGTTTACTTCCTTGCTATCACTAAATTTCAAGATAATAAGTGAACCTTGCATTATCATGTTTATATTTCAAGCTATGCATTATCATGTTTATATTTCAAGTTCTCACTTAACACCAAGATAATAATGAGTTGCATTCATATTTACTTTGTGCTATCACTTTACTTTCTAATGGAAACTAAAATAAGTGCATGAGCATGTTTATTTTTATGTCATCACCTAAATGAACCTAGAGCTCAAAGACTTGCCCATTGTTGTTTCAAACAAAGGTCTAAAAAAATTTATTTCTTTTAGTTCATATTTGCCCTAAGGGGTCTTGATGTTTCTAAGTATTGAAGACTATGTTTTATAATTTTTCCAAGCTTTTATGAGTTTAAGGAATGCATAGAACTAAGTTCTAAGAATTTAGGACCTCTTGAGACAAAGATGAATTGGTCACTGCCCTCTTAAATATTCTTATGATTTTAGATGTTAAAATTGTTTATAAATGAGTTTTGAAAGTTTAAAAAGAGTTCCAAGAGAAACTAGTATTTTATGTTCTATAGAAATTGTGTTTTATGCCTTTATGGAGAGTTTTGTTTCGGTTCTCCCTTGATAATTAATTGCCACTGTATGTGCTATTTTAATGATGATAATATGCTTATGTTTGAGTAAAAATAATGTCAAGACTCATATGTGAAAGATAGGAGAAGTTAGAAACTAGAAAAGAATTAACTTGAATTTTCTGGATTCTGTCCAGCAAGGTTTAGTAATGCTAATCATGGATTTAAATTAGTTTAAATGTGTAGGAATGACTCATAATTGGTTTAGGACTTGATCTTGAAGCCTTAGGAACAAACCGGACTTAGAAAGGGTCATTGTTGTGGCTCCTAGGTACCCGTAAAGTTAGGATTATAAATTCTGCATCCTTGAGGTTTTAGAGATGTTCTTGGTCATAGTGTGAGGTGAGAAATACTTAGTTATAACCTCATAAGTGCCCGAGAGATTAGGTTGATGATTAATAACTTAGAACGTGAGTTAAGGACCTTAATGGTCAATGCATAAGACATTAAAACATCTTGAGTTTTTATGATGCTTAAATTATGATGTATGATACATGAATTCTATCTATGATAAGTTGATATGTGCTATAAAGAAGTTTTACATGATGATGTGCTTGTGTATGACCTATGTGTTTTCATGGCATAAGCAAATTTGAGGAAATTCGGTTTACAGCCGTCGTGCTGCCGAATTTCCATCAAATTTGAGGAACTTAGGAAATGGTCTTTTTGAAAATCATGAGAACTTAAATGTGACACAACACTGAGACGCTTTCTTGGGTGACACCGGTTTAGCTGAGCACCCCCAAGAAAACAAATCCATGAGGGTATTGACATAGAGCTTGCCAAAGCAGACAATACTATGATGCACTAGTTGCTAGTAGAGCGTTTCAAAGAGGAAATGACCCTAAGAGGTGATCCTTAAATTGCCCCCTAGCCCGTACTTTAAGTCGGGATTATGTTACGCTTATCATAGGATAAGTAAGAGCTAGTGACGACTAGTTAAGTTATGAGCTCATAACCTAGAGATGTTTTAGGACGACCCCATGAGATGAAAGTTAAAGTTTAAAATGTCACATGTGCTATACCTATCCCCTTATGCCAATGTTATAATGTTTCTTAGTTATTCTATTGATTGGCTTACCTTTATGATGCATTCATGTCATTAGTATATTCCATGCTTAGTCATAAGACGCATTATAAAATATGACGGGCCTTCGATAAATAATACTTTTGAAAACTAACTTAAAAGGAGTTTATATGCATGTACACCTTTTTAGAAATAAAACCCAAGGTTCCTGAGGATGTGATGATGTCACCTAGGTAGGGATTACCCTACTGAGAATTCTTTTAGAAGATTCTCATTCCCTCTCTCTTTTCTTCCGTCACATCTTCAGATGGCGACCTTCGTACTCTTCATCGACACCCCGACATGGGAGCTGCACCATGACCCAGCACTCGGGTCATATCATTTTGAGGGTCGCTGCACTGTCAGAGTATTTATGTTTATGGGACGACCCTTCTCGCACCCAGTACGGAGCTACTGCTTCACCCCGACTGCTCCCTATCATCATAACCCAATTTTTACGCGAGCCAGACCACGCGATGAGCAGATCCTCCGCATGCAGCCCGAGGCGTCAGCCGTACACGACTACCCGGAGTACGTGCCCCGGACTCAGTACTCGGAGATGGATCCATCAGAGGACCCGCCCTCGAACATGTACAGTTGGAGCTCTAGTCCCGCTCCCCCACTGATGAGAGCCGGGAGTAAGGAGACAGTAGTTCAGCCGAGGTTGGCTCGTCGGCTATCCATGCGCCCTCGCCGCGGTGGACACGCTCCGATGATCCGCACAACCACTCCCGCCGAGATTCGCTAATGGATCGATTCCAGCCCTCAGTACTCGGACCAGCAGGAGTAGGTGCATAGTATGGGTAGTAGCTAGTGCACACACACCACATAGTTGAGGACAAACCTTCTTTTGTATATGAGGTTGTCTACTCTAGGTGCACATGGGTATGGGTGTTGCTTTCATGGTTTTCTTGTACTTACTCTTATGATTTCCTTGTATATGCATTTCAGTTGTATTTTTGTTTTCGTATGTACCGAATAGTCCTGCCTTTTGGTAGGCACACTATCTATATATAATCAGTTGATGTGTCCATGTTATTTATGTGTTTTATTAGGATTTGTTATTTATGCGTTTTATTATGATTTGCTTATATGACTTGTATGAATTCCCATTCAAAAATCACGCGCGGCTCTCACTTCGGTTTTAATTCCAAAAAGAAAAATTTTACCCATATTTCCACTAAGTATTTTCAAGTAAAGAATGAGACCAAGAGGTAATATTCAAAAGATTAACCTAAATACATACTAGTAGTATTAGGTTAAGATTTAGGGTGTTACATTATGGTATCAGAGCAGTTAGATTCTCATGGAGCCTGAGGATTAGACTGATTATGCTTTATAAGCATGATGCGATAGTTATGTCATGTGTAGTGCTTAATAGAGATAAGCTGTAGGACTAGAAATGCATGACTTCTGTTGCTTGCAAGTGCCATGGTAACTAGCTCATTTTGCATGGATATTGAGCCTGATCAACTTGATGTTAATTGTTTCATGTGTGTAGGGACCAATGGCACCGCGACGACGACCTAGGACTACGCCCGATGCTGACCAAGACAATGCAACTGCTACTACTGTCCGTCGCATGGCGCAAGTCATGGAACGAATGTTCAACCGGATGGATCAATAAGCGAATGTTGTTCCTGTTCCCCCTTCTCCCCCTGCTACTGAGATGGTGGAACAAGCCCGCTTCGGCGAGTTCCGCAAGGCGAACCCGCCGGTATTCCGAGGGGTAATGGACCCCCGACAAAGCTGATGAGTGGATCAAGGACATGGAAAAGATCTACTCTGTGGTTGCCTGCTCGGAGGAGCAAAAGGTCACCTTTGCTGCTTTCATGATGAAGTCGGATGCCGAATTTTGGTGGAATGGCACGAAGCGTCTGCTAAAGGCTTCTGGAACTCCCATTGACTGGGAGCTGTTCAAGACTTACTTCTACGAGAAGTATTTCCCGGAGTCCGTGAGGAATACAAAAGACATCGAGTTCATGCAGTTGACCCAGGGAGGGTCTCTCGTTGCCCAAAGACAATCGCTAAGTTCGAGGAGCTGATCAAGTTCTCTTGGGTGTTTCAAGGAAACCCCAATGAGGTTTGGAAATGCGTCAAGTATGAGGCCGGTTTGAGGGCGGAGATGAACTACGCCGTGGCCCACATGGAGATCAGAGACTTCCCGACTCTGGTCAACAAGTGCCGGATTCTTGAAGAAGGGCAACAGAAGATGCAAGCCACAAAGGCGGAATGAGCTAAGGGACTTGGACCTCAAGCCCCGAGGTTCAAACCGCAGTATTCGTCAAGGAATCACTACAATCCCTACCAGACCAACCAGTTCCGACCACAACAACAACAACAACCAAGAGCTTCTGTACACCAACAATCCAAGCAACACCAAAGGCCGCCATTTCAACATCAAGGTTCGAGGAACTTCAATAACAATCAACCCCGTGGACTGGGTGGACCCCGAAACCACAATGGAGGACCAAGTGGGGCCAAGAACAAAGCACCACAAACCCCTGCTGCTTACCCCAGAGTAGCATCTGCTGACGTCTGCCCACAATGCGGGAAGAATCACGGGAATCGCCCAAGCTTAGCCGGTCAGAACGTGTGCTTCAAGTGTGGCAAGCCCGGCCACTATGCAAAAGACTGTGCCAGCCAAGGGACACCAAACGAGAACCCCCGACCACAACACCGAGGAAGAGTCTTTACCCTTAATACGGAAGACGCCAGGAAGTCCAAGGATCTCATTGAAGGTATGTGCGAAGTAAATGGTAAACCCTTAACTGTACTATATGACTCTGGAGCTACTCATTCTTTTATTTCACTTGCTAGTGTCGAGTCCTTAAATCTAAGAGTCTCTAAACTTCCCTTTGATCTTATTGTTTTTACTCCTACAAATCACCCTGTTAATACTTGCCGTTGTTGTTTAAACTATCATCTTGTTGTAGAAAATAGGTCTTTTATCATAGATTTAATTTGTTTACCCTTGAAAGATATAGGCATTATCTTAGGCATGAATTGGCTTCACACCAACCGTGTGTTGTTAGATTGTGGAACCCAAATCGTAGTTTTCCCTCCTCCTCCCGAAAACGTCACTCAACCCATTAGGTTGTACCTAAACTCTGTAGAGGTCTTCTGTAGTGGGGAGAAAACTATGGGATATGTTCTCCTAGCCGCCTGCGATGTAGACTCTGAGCAAAACCTAGGTGAGATACCTGTGGTGAGAGACTATCCTGAGGTGTTTCCAGATGAAATACCCGAATTCCCTCCCGAGAGAGAAGTTGAATTCTCCATAGAATTGGTTCCTGGGACAGGACCAATCTCTATAGCCTCGTATAGGATGTCACCCTCGGAGTTAGCAGAATTGAAAACCCAGTTAGAGGAGCTGTTGGAAAAGAGTTTTATAAGGCCCAGTGCTTCGCCTTGGGGAGCTCCGGTCTTATTTGTGAAGAAGAAGGACGGAAGTATGAGGATGTGTATAGTCTATAGGCAGTTGAACCAAGTGACCATAAAGAATAAGTACCCATTGCCTAGGATTGACGATCTTATGGACCAGTTAAAAGGAGCAGTAGTGTTTTCTAAGATTGATTTGAGGTCCGGTTACCATCACGATTTTGGCCCAGCTTTACATCCAAGAAATAGTAAGGTTGCATGGAGTACCATCGACGATAATCTCGGATCGAGATCCGCGGTTTACGTCACGTTTTTGGGGAGCCTTCCAAAAGGCGTTTGGTTCCAAGTTGTGCCTAAGCACTGCTTACCACCCACAAACGGATGGTCAGTCTGAGAGGACAATCCAAACCCTGGAAGATATGCTGAGAGCCTGTGTCTTAGACCAAAAAGGAAGTTGGGATAAGTACATGCCTTTGATCGAGTTTGCGTATAACAACAGTTATCACGCAAGCATCGGTATGGCACCGTACGAGGCATTATACGGAAGAAAGTGCCAATCACCCTTGTGTTGGTACGAGCCCGGAGAGCAAAGTGTCTTAGGACCTGAGGTAGTGAGGGAAACGATGGAGCAAATCAAGAAGATCAAGGATAGAATCTTAACCGCTCAAAGTCGACAGAAAAGTTACGCGGACAAAAGGCGCAAGCCCTTGGAGTTCCAAGAAGGAGAACATGTATTTCTAAGAATCACCCCCACTACAGGAATAGGAAGAGCCATGAAAGTTAAAAAGTTGAGTCCCCGATTTCTCGGTCCTTTTGAAATTCTTCAAAGAGTCGGATCCGTAGCTTACAAAATAGCCTTACCACCCAATCTGTCAAACCTTCATGATGTCTTTCACGTCTCCCAGTTACGTAAATATGAGTCCGACCCTAGCCATGTCCCAGAACCAGAGCATGTACAGTTAAGGGAGGACCTCACTTTCAATGTACCGCCTACGGGAATAGTGGATCATGGAGTCAAGCAGTTAAGGAACAAGTCTGTTCCTTTGGTAAAAGTGGCGTGGGGACAAGGCAAGTCGGAAGAATACACGTGGGAACTAGAGTCAGAGATGAAGTCCAAATATCCAGAGCTTTTTCTAAGGTGCAATTTCGAGGGCTAAATTCTTTTTAAGGAGGGGAGTAATGTAACGCCCGATTTTTATTAGAGTGAAAATGACCAAAATGCCCACGAGGTCATTTTCACCGGACCGAGGAAAGGCATGGCGGTACTCGAAGGGCAAACTCCATGTTGGAAGGGGATTAGAAAACTTATGTACCTTCCGGGATCGAAAATCTCGTTGAAGTTTTCAGTCAAAATGACCAAAACGCCTGTGGTGTTTTACCCGCTTGCAAGTGCCGGATGAACCCGAAACTTCTCCAGATGGTTTTAAAAGGCGTTTTTATGTATTCTATGGCCTCAGTTTTAATTTTTGAAGTCCCCGGCAAAATTAGTGCAAAATTACGGTTTTGCCCCTAGTTTCAGATTTTTACGCTTAATCACGATTAAGCAAACCTAAGCAATATTAGGCTCTAATTGAAGGTTAATTAATTTCCTTAATTAATCTAGAGTCAAAATAATTTATTAAAGTTGATTAGAACCAAAAAGTACTTAATTACAACCTAAAATCATATTTTAATTTTATGACACCTAGTCATAGAATCTTGAATAGTGTTTTCTCTTTCCAATTCCTTAAATCATGGAATTGTGTTACACATTGTTTATTCATAAATGAGTTTTAAATTCTTTAATGATGTATGAGCACTCCTAAACTTGTCATAAACTCTCTAAATCACATTCTTAGTTACCTAAACTTAAGCTTAATCATTCCTAACCTTGTACCTAAGCTAATACACATCTAAACCTACCATTAACACACAATTAAATGGTCAAACTCACCTCCTCCCTTGCTGAACCAGACCAGGCCGTGAACCTTCTCCCCCATTATGCATCACATGTTCAATTTTTCAACACTCCAAGGCCATACCTCAAGTCACATACACTATACCTTGTCATAACTTTCAATCAAGCTTGAATTTCCACATGAATAAATAATTAGAACAACCCATTTTTCCCATTTAATTGTGGCTGGAAAAGTTCCAGCCATGCATTATTTCTAGAAGCCTAATTTCATAAAAAATTGATAGGAAATTAACTCACATCAAGCCATACTTTGTAGCATAGCTTCCATACTTCAAACCATGTTTAAATGACCTTGTGTAAGAGATATTTTCTCTTCCTTTTCCCTCCAAACCACACGGCCACTCCCTCCATTTGCAAGCTCCATGGTTTTGTTTTTCTATAAATAGGATGCTTGTGTTAGCCTTGTTGCACTTTGAAGCATTTGCAAAGTTTAGAGTTTTAGAGTTGTCTTGCTAGTCTTTCCTTTTTCTCTCGAAGTTCCAAGAGTGTTCTTCCTTTCTTTTCATCTTTATCTTCTTCATCTCTTCATCTCATCATCACCTCTCAACCATCAAACACCACCCCAAAACCTTGAACCATCATCAAACCTCTCAAACACCACACCTCAAACACAACTCCACTTGAAACACATTTTCTTTCTTTTTCTCTCATCAAGGCCGAATCATCATCACCATTCTAGGAGGTGTTGCTCATCTCATTTCCATCTTCAAGATCAAGCTTTTATCTTCATCAAAAGGTAGGGATTTGTTTTCAAACTCTATTTTGCTCAAGAAAGTGTTTTTCTCTAGTTTTCTCTTGGATTCTTTTTGAACTTTCCTTTGTCTTTCCTTTCCTTTCATTTTCGGCCATGAGGCCTTGATTTGAGCATGATAGCTTGATGATGAGAGTTTCTAGATGATGACATTGTGTTCATCTCAAAGAAACCTCTAAAGCTTGAGTTTTCCTTTTCTTACAACTTCATCTATATGTTATCTAGCTCACATGGTTTTCCAACTTAAGAAAATTAATCTAAGGATTTCTAAAAGCCCAAGCCTACCCTTGTCAACCTTAAAGTTGGCCGGCACGTTCTAGAGATTTGTCTCTAGATAGGGGTTTTGGGTACTTAATAAAGAACTTGATGTAGCTTCACTTTCTTTCTCTTTTATATGATTTTCGGTTCTTGGGTTGTGATCTTTGAGATATTGTATGGGGTTATGATCTTGTTAAAGTCTTAAATGAGCTCTAGTTAAACATAAAAATGAAACTTGCATCATGTTTACTTTAAGCTTTGCATATCATGTTTATTTCCTTGCTATCACTAAATCCCAAGATAATGAATGAACTTGCATTATCATGTTTATGTTTCAAGCTTTGCATTATCATATTTATATTTCAAGTCCTCACCTAAATATCAAAGATAATAATATATTGCATCACATATTTATTTTATGCTCTCACTTTACTTTCTAGCAATAACTAAAATAAGTGCATGAGCATGTTTATTTTTATGTCGTCACTTTAATGATTCTAGAGCTCAAAGACTTGCCCAATGATATCTCAAACAAAGGTCTAAAACATTTATTTCCTATGGTTCATATTTCGGCCCTATGAGGCCTTAATGTTTTCAAGTATTGAAAACTATGTTTTATAATTTTTCTAAACTTATATGAGTATAAGGAATGTGTAGAACTAAGTGTTATGAATTTAGGACCTCTTGAGATGAAAATAATATAGCCACTGCCCTATTAAGTGTTTTCATGAGTTTAGATGATAAAAGTGTTCATAAAAGAGTTTTGAAGGTTTTAATAAGGTTCCAAGAGAAACTAGTATTTTATGTGCTTTAGAAACTATGATTCAAGGCCTTTAAATGGAGTTTCTGTTTCGGTTCTGCCTTGCTATGTTTGGCCACTGTATGAGCTGTGTTAATGATGTTAATATGCTTATGTTTGGGTAATAATTATGTTAAGACTCATATGTGAAAGATAGGATAAGTTAGGAACTAGAAAAGAATTAATTTGAGAGTTCTAGATCCCTTAAAGATTTATTTTTCTGGATCTGTCCAGCAAGGTTTAGATTCAATAATCATGGTTTTAAATTAGTTTATATGTGTAGGAATGACTCATAATTGATTTATGACTTAATCTTGAAGCCTTAGGAGCAAACTGAACTTAGAAAGGGTCATTATTGTGACTTCTAGGTACCCGTAAAGTTAGTATTTTGATTTCTGCACTCTTGAGGTTTAGAGATGTTCTTGACCATAGGGTGAGGTGAGAAATACTTAGTTATAACCTTATAGGTTCCCAAGAGACTAGGTGTTGATGATCAATAACTTAGAATGTGAGATAAAGATCTAAACCGTAATTTCTAGAACTCCGTAATCACATAAACATAAAGCTGTCCAAATTCTGCTTAGTGCTATTTGGATTAGTTCTTGAGCATAAAATTTGTATAACTCATTAATTGTCAAACTATAGGCGTATAAAGAAGTTAAGGATAATGTTAGAACAATTAATTTGCAAGTTTAAGACTCATAAGAATCGAAGTTTAAAACACTATGAGTTATAGCATAACATGTCTATGAGCTTATGGGGATGATTGTTAAATATGACTATGTGATGATGTTTGTGTGAAAGTTTTATGTGACGAATGTTATGAGAAAGTTTCATGTGATGATATATATGTCATGAAAAAGCTACATGAGAATGCATGATAAAAATGAATATGATAAATGACGAGGTAATTGTGATTTAATACTTATGAGAATATAAATGTGACACAACACTGAGACGCGCTTCTCCTGGGTGACACCGGTTCGGCCGAGCACCCCCAGGAGGAGACAAATCCGTGAGGGTATGTGTAGATGCAGCCTGCCATAGCGGACAAATTGCGAGGCCCACGTGGCTAGCAAAGCGTTTCAAAGAGGAAATGATCCTAGAAAGGAGATCCTTAATTTGCCCCCTAGCCCGTACTATAAGTCGGGATTATGTTACGCTTATCATAGGATAAGTAAGAACTAGTGACGACTAGTTAAGGTATGAGCTCATAACCTAGAGAAGTTTTAGGGCGGCCCCAAGAATGAAAGTTAAAGTTAACAATGTCACATAAACTATACTTATGCCAATGTTATAATGTTTCCTAGTTATTCTATTGTTTGGTTTACCTTATGATGCATTCATATCATTAGTATATTTCTGCTTAAGTTATAAAGACGCATTATAAAATGTGACGGACCTTGGATAAAATACCTCTTTGGAAAACCAACTTAAAAGGAATTTATATGTATGCACACCTTTTAGAAATAAACCCAAGGTTCCTGAGGATGTGACGATGTCACCTAGGTAGGGATAACCCCATCGAGAATTCTTTTAGAAAGATTCTCATTCCCTCTCTCTTTTCTTCCGTCATATCTTCAGATGGTGACGTTTGTACTCTTCATCGACACCCCGGTATGGGAGCTGCACCATGACCCGGCACTCGGGTCATACCATTTTGAGGGTCACTGCACTGTCAGAGTATTCATGTTCATGGGACGACCCTTCACAAGCACTTCGTCCCGAGCTACCGCTTCACCCCGACTGCTCCTTACCGTCATAACGGTATTTTTGAGCGAGCGAGACCACGCGATGAGCAAATCCTCCGCATGGAGCCCGAGACATCAGCGGTACGCGAGTACCCCGAGTATGTGCCGCGCCCCAAGATTTCTGGAGACGGACCCATCCGAGGACCCGCCATCCCACATGTACGGTTGGAGCTCCGGTCCGCTCCTCCACCGATGAGGGCTGGGAGTGAGACGGTGGTCCAGCCGAGGTTGGCTCGACGGCCATCTATGCGCCGCCGCGGTGGACATGCCCGATGATGCGCTCGACCACTCCCGCCGAGATTCGTCGTGGATCGACTCGACCCCACGACTTTCGGACCCGCAGGAGTAGTCATAGGAGGGGTAGTAGTTAGTGCACACACACGCCACATAGTAGAGGACAAACCTTCTTTTGTATATGACGTTGTCTCCTTTAGGTGCACATGGGTATGGGGGTAGTTTCTCTTGTATTTGCTTTTTATGATTTCCTTGTATTGCATTTCAGTTGTATTTTGCTTCATGATGTATCAAATAGTCCTGCCTCTTTGGGTAGGCACGTTATATATATATATATATCTATGATTCAGTTGATGTTCCCATGACATGATGTGTTTCTTATGCTTTGCTTATATGTTTCGCTATGATTCCCCTTAAAGTTTCGTGCGTGGCTCTCACTTTGATTTTAAATTCCAAAAAGAAAAATTTTACCCATATTTCCGCTAAGTATTTTCTAAGTAAAAGATGAGACCAAGAGGTAATATTCTAAAGATTAACCTAAGAACATACTAGTAGTCTTGGGTTAAGATTTAGGGTGTTACAGGTTTCCTTGAAACACCCGAGAGAACTTGATCAGCTCTTCGAACTTTGCAGTGTACTGGGCAACAGTAGACCCTCCCTGGGTCAACTGCATGAACTCAATGTCTTTTGCATTCCTTACGGACTCCGGAAAATACTTCTCGTAGAAGTAAGTCTTGAACAGCTCCCAGTCAATGGAAGTTCCAGAAGCCTCTAGCAGATGCTTCGTGCCGTTCCACCAGAACTCGGCGTCGGACTTTAACATGAAAGCAGCAAATGTGACCTTCTGCTCCTCTGAGCAGGTGACGACAGAGTAGATCTTCTCCATGTCTTTAATGCACTCATCAGCCTTATCGGGGTCCATTACCCCTCGGAACACTAGCGGGTTTGCCTTGCGGAACTCGCCAAAGCGGGCTTGTTCCACCGTCTCAGCAGCAGGGGGAGGAGGGGGAACAGGAACAGCGTTTGCTTGTTGGTCCATCCGGTCAAACATCCGTTCCATAGCTTGCGCCATGCGATGGACAGCAGCAGCAGTTGCATTATCTTGGTCAACATCGAGCGTAGTCCTAGGTCGTCGTCGCGGTGCCATTGGTCCCTAAACACATGAAACAATGAACATCAAGTTGATCAGGCTCAATATCCATGCAAAATGAGCTAGTTACCATGGCACTTGCAAGCAACAGAAGTCATGCATCTCTAGTCCTACAGCTTATCTCTATCAAGCACTACACATGACATAACTATCGCATTATGCTTATAAAGCATAGTCAGTCCAATCCTCAGGCTCCATGAGAATCGAACTGCTCTGATACCATAATGTAACACCCTAAATCTTAAACCAAGACTACTAGTATGTACTTAGGTTAATCTTTAGAATATTACCTCTTGGTCTCATCTTTTACTTAGAAAATACTTAGCGGAAATATGGGTAAAATTTTTCTTTTTGGAATTTAAAATCAAACTGAGAGCCACGCACGAATCTTTAAGAGGAAGCATAGCAAAACATATAAGCAAAGCATAAAGAAGCACATCATTTCATGGAGACATCAATTGAAACATAGATATATATATATATTGTGCCTACCCAAAGGGCAGGACTATTCAATACATCGGGAAGCGGAATACAACTAAAATGCAATACAAGAAAATCATAAAAAGAAAATACAAGAGAAACAACAACCATACCCATGTGCACCTAGAGTAGACAACCTCATATACAAAACAAGGTTTGTCCTCAACTATTTGGCGTGTGTGCACTAGCTACTACCCCTCCTATGTCTACTCCTGCTGGTCTGAGTACTGTGGGGTCGAGTCGATCCACTGACGAATCTCGGTGGGAGTGGTCGAGCGCACCATCGGGGCATGTCCACCGCTGCGAGGGCGCATAGATGGCCGACGAGCCAACCTCGGCTGGACCACCGTCTCCTCACTCCTTGCTCTCATCGGTGGGGGAGCGGGACTGGAGCTCCAACTATACATGTGTGACGGCGGGTCCTCGGATGGGTCCGTCTCCAAGTACTGGGTGCGAGGCACATACTCGGGGTAGTCGTGTACCACTGATGTCTCGGGCTCCATGCGGAGGATCTGCTCATCGTGTGGTCTAGCTCGCTCAAAAATCCCATTATGACGGTAAGGAGCAGTCGGGGTGAAGCGGTAACTCGGGACGGGGTGCGCAAAGGGTCGTCCCATGAACATGAACACTCTAACCGTGCAGCGACCCTCAAAATGGTATGACCCGAGTGCCGGGTCATGGTGCAGCTCCCATACCGGGGTGTCGATGAAGAGTACGAATGTCGCCATCTGAAAATATGACGGAAGAAAAGAGAGAGGGAATGAGAATCTTTCTAAAAGAATTCTCAGTAGGGTTATCCTACCTAGGTGACATCATCATATCCTCAGGAACCTTGGGTTTATTTCTAAAAAGGTGTGCATGCATATAGATTCCTTTTAAGTTAGTTTTCTAAAGTGTTATTTATCCAAGGTCCGTCATATTTTATAATGCGTCTTATAACTTAAGCAGAAAATATACTAATGATATGAATGCATCATAAAGGTAAACCAAACAATAAAATAGCTAAGAAACATTATAACATTTGGCATAAGTATAGTATATGTGACATTGTTAGCTTTAACTTTCATCTCATGGGGCCGCCCTAAAACATCTCTAGGTTATGAGCTCATACCTTAACTAGTCGTCACTAGTTCTTGCTTATCCTATGATAAGCGTAACATATACATAATCCCGACTTAATAGTGCGGGCTAGGGGGCAATTAAGGATCACCTCTCTTAGGGTCATTTCCTCTTTGAAACGCTCTACTAGCAACTAGTGCATCGTAGTATTGTCCGCTTTGGCAAGCTCTATGTCAATACCCTCACGGATTTGTTTTCTTGGGGGTGCTCGGCTAAACCGGTGTCACCCAAGAAGGCGTCTCAGTGTTGTGTCACATTTAAAATCTCATAAAGTGTTAATTCATAGATACATCATTATTCATTACATAAATCTTTCTCATAGCATATACATCATCACAAGAAACTTCTTCATAATGTATACCTAAAACCATAGCATTTACATTATCACATAATCACACCTTAGACAATCATTCATACAAACTCCCAAGCTTATTATGTTATAAACTCATAGTATGTTATGCTTTGGTTCCTTTGAGTCTTAAACTTGTAAACTAATCGTTCTAGTATTATTCTTAACCTCTTACACACCTATAGGTTCACAACTAATAAGTTTTACTAATTTTTATGCTCAAGGACTTATCCAAACAGCACTATGCAGATTTGGACAGCTTATATTTGTGTGATTACGGGGTTCTAGAGATTACGGTTTAGATCCTTAAAGTCCTTAACTCACATTCTAAGTTATCGATCATCAAAACCTAATCTCTCGGGAACCTATGAGGTTATAACTAAGTATTCCTCACATCACACTATGGCCAAGAACATCTCTAAACCTCAAGGATGCAGAATTTGAAATTCTAACTTTACGGGTACCTAGAAGTCACAACAATGACCCTTTCTAAGTTTAGTTTGCTCCTAAGGCTTCAAGATTAAGTCCTAAACCAATTATGAGTCATTCCTACACATTTAAACTAATTTAAAACCATGATTACTAAATCTAAACCTTGCTGGACAGAATCCAGAAAATTACATAATTAAAGGATCTAGAATTCTCAAATTAATTCTTTTCTAGTTCCTAACTTATGCTATCTTTCACATATGAGTCTTAACATTATTTTTACTCAAACATAGGCACATTATCATCATCAAAACAGCACATACAGTGGCAGCAAGGAGCAAGGAAAATCGAAAATATACTTCTCCATAAAAGGCATGAAACATAATTTCTAAAGCACATAAAATACTAGTTTCTCTTGGAACTCTTTTTAAACCCTCTAAGCTCATTTATAAACAATTTTAACATCTAAAATCACAAGAATATTTAAGAGGGCAGTGACCAATTCATCTTTGTCTCAAGAGGTTCTAAATTCTCAAAACTTGGTTCTATGCATTCCTTAAACTCACTTAAGCTTGGAAAAATTATAAGACATAGTCTCAAATACTTGGAAACCTCAAGACCTCTTAGGGCCGAAATATGAACCCAAGAAAAACACATATTGTTAGACCTTTGTTGAGACAACAATGGGCAAGTCTTTTAGCTCTAGATTCATTTAGGTGATGACATAAAAATAAATATGCTCATGCACTTATTTTAGGTTCCATTACAGAGTAAGGTGATAGCACAAAGTAAACATGAATGCAACTTATTATTATCTCGGTATTAAGTGAGAACTTGAAATATAAACATGATAATGCATAGCTTGAAATATAAACATGATAATGCAAGTTCATTCATTATCTTGGTATTTTGTGATAGCACGGAAATAAACATGATATGCAAAGCATAAAGTAATCATGATGCAAGGTTCATTTTATGATTAACTAGAGCTCATTCAAGACGTTAACAAGATAACAACTCAATACAATATCTCAAAGATCTCAACACAAAAACCGAAAGTCATATAAAAGAGAAAGAAAGTGAAACTACATCAAGTTCTTTATTAAATACCCAAAACCCCTATCTAGAGAAAAATCTCTAGAACGTGCCGGCCAACTTTAAGGTTGACAAGGGTAGGCTTGGGCTTTTAGAAATCCTTAGATTAATTTTCTTAAGTTGAAAAACCATGTGAGTTAGAAATCATATAGATGAAGTCATAGGAAAAGAAAAACTCAAGCTTTAGAGGTTTCTTTGAGATGAACACAATGTCATCCTCTAGAAACTCTCATCATCAAGCTATCATGCTCATAATCAAGGCCTCATGGCCAAAATGAAAAGAAAGGAAAAATAAAGGAAAGTTCAAAAAGAATCCAAGAGGAAACTAGAGAAAAACACTTTCTTGAGCAAAACAAAGTTTGAAAACAAATCCCTACCTTGTGATGAAGGTAAAGCTTGGACTTGAAGATGGAAGTGAGATGAGCAACTCCTCCTAGGATGGTGGTGATGATTCGGCCAAAGAGGAAAGAAAAGAAAGGAAATGTGTTTTGGGTGAAGTTGTGTTTGAGGTGTGGTGTTTGAGGGGTTTGATGATGGTTCAAGGCTTTGGGGTGGTGTTTGATGGTTAAGAGATGATGATGAGATGAAGAGATGAAGGAGATGAAGATGAAAAGAAAGGAAGAACACTCTTGAAATTTTGAGAGAAAAAGAAAGAACTAGCAAGACAACTCTAAAACTCTAAACTTAGCAAATGCTTCAAGGTGCAACAAGGCTATCACAAGCATCCTATTTATAGAAAAACAAAGCCATGGGCTCACAAAGGGGAGGGAGTGGCCGTGTGGTTTGAGGGAGGAAGGAAGAGAAAATATCTCTTACACAAGGTCATTCAAGCATGTTTTGAAGTATGGAAGCTATGCTACAAAGTATGGCTTGATGTAAGTTAATTTCTTATCAAATTTTTATGAAATTAGGCTTCTAGAAACTTGTCATGGCTGGAACTTTTCCAGCCACAAATAAATGGGAAAAATGGGTTGTTTTAATTATTTATTCATGTGGAAATTCAAGCTTGATTGAAAGTTATGACAAGGTATAGTGTATGTGACTTGAGGTATGGCCTTGGAGTGTTGAAAAATTGAACATGTGATGCATAATGGGGATGGGCAGCTTCGGCCAAGGCTGGACAGCAGAGTGGGGGGTGAGTTTTGACCATTTAATTGTGTGTTAATGGTAGGTTTAGATGTGTATTAGCTTAGGTACAAGGTTAGGAATGATTAAGCTTAAGTTTAGGTTACTAAGAATGTGATTTAGGGAGTTTATGACAAGTTTAGGAGTGCTCATACATCATTAGAGAATTTTAAACTCATTTATGAATAAACAATGTGTAACACAATTCCATGATTTAAGGAATTGGAAAGAGAAAACACTATTTAAGATTCTATGACTAGGTGTCTTGAAATTAAAATATGATTTTAGGTTGTAATTAAGTACTTTTTAGTTCTAATCAACTTTAATAAATTATTTTGACTCAAGATTAATTAAGGAAATTAATTAACCTTTGATTAGAGCCTAATATTGCTTAGGTTTGCTTAATCACGCGATTAAGCGTAAAAACACGAAACTAGGGGCAAAACCGTAATTTTGCACTAATTTTACCCGGGACTTCTAAAATTAAAACTGAGGTCATAGAATACATAAAAATTCCTTTTAAAACCATCTGGAGAAGTTTCGGGTTCATCTGGTACTTGCAAATGGGTAAAACACCGCAGGGGCGTTTTGGTCATTTTGACCCGAAAACTCGAAAAACGAGATTTTCGATCCCGGGAAGGTACACAAGTTATCTAATCCCCTTCCAACATTGAGTTTGCCCTTCGAGTACTGCCGAACCGGCTTTCCTCGAATTCCGGGCTGAAAATGACCTTAGGGGCATTTTGGTCATTTTCACTCTAATATAAAAATCGGGGCGTTACATAAGACCCATCAAGGATCAAGCCACAATTTTGATGACCGCTGCAGTGCTCACTCAAGACTGTAAATGAATACTTGAAGCCTCTCCTCGCTCATCTTAAATATGCCTTCTTAGGAGAGGGTACTGAACTACCTGTTATCATTGCCAGTGACTGATAAAAGGCATTTATGCTACCTATCTTGCTACTAAGCCTTAGCATTTTGCATAAGTATTACTATGTTATTGATGCCATTAAGTAGGATTTTGATTTATCCGTCATTGTGTAATTTTAATAGAATTATTGGCTTTTGCATTGATTTTGGAATAATTTGTAATTACATCCTATTGCATTTGACTTGTCTCTTTGAGTATAGGTTTATATACAGGAGCTTTGGATCAAGTGCAAAATGTCAATAACAACATTGGAAACTATTGGGAAGAATTTGGGATCAAAATAGAAGAGTTCTTGACCTCATTTGAGCCATTTGAAGAAAGTATTGTAATGGAAATTTTGTATATCTCTCTACAGAGACAAGATTGAGACAAACAAAGATGTTTTGGAAATCTTAGAAAGTCCTCTAAAACTTTCATGCTCAGGTAAAAACCCAATTGTTAGAGGATCTTTGTGAAAATTGAGTTGGAAAATTAAAGGTTGTTGATGTTCTGATGCTATCTAACTTGACCTTCAGTTAGTATTTTCGTAATATCTAAAGCTACAAATGTCCAATTGAGGTGCTTTTGGTGGCGTTGGAAAGCTTATTCAAAGGCCTACAATCTCTATTTCTAGTTCCAAGGACAGATTCCATTCCATTTAGTGCTATGGCACTCATTTAGTGTTGTGGCGCTCGTGCAATGATGCAGAACAACTCATTTAATCTGTTTTTGGGCCCATTTTGGTCCATTTTTAAAGAGCAGTATATATAGAAATGTTATAAACTTTTACCCTAGCTTTTGACTTACTTTTAGATCTACACTTTAGATTGCTATTATTCTCTCTATACATCTCTCTCCATCTTCTCTCTGTGTAACATCCTAATTCTTAACCTAATACTCCTAGAACGTATTTCGGTTAATCATTAGTTTATTACTTTTTAGTTTCATTCTTTTCAAAATAGTTAGTGGAAAATACGAATAAATTTTTCTTTTTGAGACTTAAAACAAAACATGAGCCGCGTGCTAAAATAAAATCTAATGATTGCCACAAACATAACATGAGAGTGAAGGAAACAATGTCATTAATAACCACAAAATACAAGTGGTACACATATTAACACAACATAGTCATATCTTCATAAGTACATCAATTACTATTATCATAGTTCCATAGCCTTATCAAAAGAAATACACATATGTAAATCTAAAGAGACATCTACGCGCTTCAGTTGCATCCCACTAATCTGACTTGTAGCGTATGCCTTACACCCATGCCTTAGTAGAAGTCACGAACCACATCATTATCTTCGTCTGGAGACAACACAGAAGAAAAGAGAGAGAAGGATGAGAAACTCAGTCAAGATTATCAGTAGGGATTTCCGACTCTAACACACGTGTCACTGTCATCGTCCCCAGCCACTTCGGTTTTAATTATGAAAAGGTGTTCATGCGTAAGGTTTGGTTTTAAACTTCTCAAATCTATTTATCCGAAGTGGCTGTCTTTTAGTATGAGTCTTAATGCCATGAATATTGTAACGCCCTGATTTTCTGATATAGTGAAAATGACCAAAATGCCCCTAAGGTCATTTTCGGCCTGGAATTCGAGGAAAGCCGATTCGGCAGTCCTCGACGGGCAAACTCAATGTTGGAAGGGGATTAGTTGACTTGTATACCTTTAGGAATTAGAAAATCTCGTTTTCGAGGTTTTAGTCAAAATGACCAAAATACCCCTGTGGTGTTTGACCCGTTTGCAAGTGCCGGATGAACCCGAAACTTCTCCAGATAGTTTAAAAAGACATTTTTATGTATTCTATGACCTCAGTTTTAGTCCCGGTGATCCCGGGCAAAATTAGTGCAAAATTATGATTTTGCCCCTAGCTTTGTGTTTTCAAGCTTAATCGTGTGATTAAGCAAATCTAAGCAATATTAGGCTCTAATCGAAGATTAATTAATTTCCATAATTAATCTAGGGTCAAAATAATTTATTAAAGTTGATTAGAACCTAAGAATGCTTAATTTCAACTTAAAACTTTATTTTAAATTCAAGATTCCTAGTCATGAAATCTTGAATAGTGTTTTCTCTCTTCAATTCCTTAAATCATGGAATTGTGTTTTCAATTGTTTATTCTTAAATGGATTTTAAATCCTCTAAATGTGTATGAGCACTCCTTAATCTTGTCATAAAAATTCCTAATCACTTTCTTAGTACCTAAACTAATACACATCTAAACCTATCATCAACACACAATTACATGGACAAAACCTTCTCCCCCTTGGCTGATTGTAATCTTGCCGAACCCATTCCCCTTTTATTTCCATCACATGCTCAAATTTTCACACTCTAAAGGCCATGCTTTCACCTTACATGCACCATACTTTGTCATACTTACATCCATACTTGAATGACCAAGTCAATGACTAGATGAATTAGCTATTTTTCCTTTATTTTTCTGCTGCCAAACCGTCACCCTCCTTTACCTTCTAGAAGGAAATTTTCTCAATTCAAATCAAAGACAAATCACCATACTTTGAGTCATAACCTAGCCCATACCTCCCATGCTTCAAACCATGCTTGAATGACCACCTTGTAAGAGATATTTTCTCCTCCAAGCCTCCAAGAGCCACATGGTATCTTCCTCCCTTCAATGAGCCTTCATTTGTTTCATTTTCCTATAAATACCTTGCTCAGAAGCACTTGGAAACACTTTAGATCATTTGCAAAGTTTTAGTTTCAAAGCTTCCTTGAGTTCTTTTGTTTTCTCTAAAAGAGTTCTTCTTGTTCATCTTTATCTTCTTCATCCTCTCTTCATATCATCATCACATAATCACAAACCACCACCTCACAACCTCAAATCACCTCCTAAACACTCAAACACTAAACCACCAAGAACACATTTCCTTTCCTTTCTCTCCCTCCAGGCTGAAGCTACATCACCAACCTTGGAGGAGTTACTCTTCTCATTTCTTTTCAAAAGTTCAAGCTTTCATCTTCACCACTTGGTAGGAGTTGCTTTCAAAACTTTGTTTTGATTGAAAATGTGTTTTTCTCTAGTTTTCTCTTGGTTTCTTTTTTTAAACTTTTCTTTGGTTTCCTTTTTCCTTTATTTTGGCCATGAGGCCTTGATGTGAGCATGATAGCTTGATGATGAGAGTTTCTAGATGATGACCTTGTGTTCATCTCAAAGAAACCTCTAAAGCTTGAGTTTTGTTCTTGATCTAGCAAAGTTTTGACTTTTCTTTCCTTTTTCTTTCCTACATGATTTCGGCCTCTATAGGTTGTTCTTCAAAGATTTTGTTAAAAATTTTAAAGTGTCTCTATACTTATTTTATATCATGAAGGAATGTTGTTTTGGTTTTTACTTCCTTAAAGTTTTTTTTTTCTTTTAAAGTTTACTTCTTTTTAAGCTTGATGATGATGTTCAAGAACCATGTAGTTCCTCTGAGAACTTGGTTCAAAAACTCTAAAGCTCACTTTGTTGATGAGATAAGTGTTGGGTTATGTTGTTCTCTAAAGTATTGTAAGAGCTCTAGCTATGATTAAAATAAAGCTTGCATTCATGTTTATGTTATGCTTTGCATATCATGATTATTTTCCTTGCTATCACTAAATACCAAGAATAATAAATGAACTTGCATTATCATATTTATATTTCAAGTTTTGTATTTATCATGTCTATATTTTCAAGTCCTCACCTAAATTTTAAGATAATAATAAGTTGCATCTCATGTTTATTTTATGCTCTCACTTTATTTTCTAATGAAAGATAAAATATGTGCATGAGCATGTTTAAATTTATGTCATCACCAAAGAAAACCTATAGCTCAAAGACTTGCCCATTATTATCTCAAATAATGGCTTACAAATATGTGTTTCTTAGCTCCTTGGTTTCGACCTTAGGAGGTTTGATTTGTTACAAGTACTAAAATCCATGTTTCATAATTTTTCTAAGTTTATATGAGCTTAAGAAATATTTTGAATAAAGTTCTATGATTTAAAAACCTCTATGACTCATTCTAAATTGCTACTGGCCTTGGAAGTATTTTGATGACTTTTATATGATAAAAATATTTACTAATGAGTTTTGAAGGTTTTAGAAAGGTTCCAAGAGAAACTAGCATTTTATGTGTTTTAGAAATCAAGTTTTATGCGTTGTTTGTTGGAGATTATTTTTCGGTTCTGCCTTGCTATGAATGCTCACTGTTTTATGCTGTTTTAATGATGTCAATATGAGTATGTTTATGCATAATTGATGCTAAAATTCATATGTGAAAGATAAGAGAAGTTAGTGCTAGAAAAGAATTAATTTGAGGCTTTTAGATCCCTTAATAATGGATTTTTATGGATTCTGTCCAGCAAGGGTTAGAATTGATAATCATGGTTTATAATTAGTCTAAATGTGTAGGAATTACTCATAATTGGTTTAGGACTTGATCTTGATACCTTAGGAGCAAACAGAATTTAGAAAGGGTCAATATTGTTACTCCTAGGTACCTGTAAAGTAAGAATTATAGATTCTGCCTTCTTGAGGTTTAGAAATATTTATGATCATAGAATTGAGTGAGGAATACTTAGATATGAGCCTATAGGTACCCGAGAGCTTAAGTTTTGATATGATACAACTTAGAATTTGAGTTAAAGGACCTCAAGGGTCAATACATAAGACACTAAGAATCCTTTAATGCTTTGATGTTTATCTATGAAAGTACGATGTTGTGATGCATGAACTATGATGAAATGAATTATTGAGAAGTGAAGTTTATTATAAGCATGAGAATTGAATGAGAAACATGCTTGTGTTATGAGCTTGTGGCATAAGGATGGTTTGAAGGAAATTTGGTTTAACAACTGTTATGCTGCCGAATTTCCGTCAAACCTAAAGAGTTTGAGAAATGTTTTGAAGTACCATATGAGATTGAAAACCCTGGGTGACACCGGTTCGGCCGAGCACCCCTAGGAGATTTTTATGTCACAAGCACTGAGACATACTTCTCCTACTACGGTGAGAAGGAGCAAATCTATGAGGGTATGTGTAGATGCAGCCTTACCAAAGCGGACAATTCGCTGTGCACTAGATGCCAGTAGAGCATTTCAAAGAGGTTATATCCTAAGAGAGGTGATCCCTAGGCCCATAGCCCTTACTCTTAAGTAGTCAGGATTATTACTTTTATTATTCGCTTATTCAAATAATAAGCAAGAGCTAGTGATGACTAGCTGAGGTATGAGCTCATAGCCTAGATTTTTAGGGTGGCCTTATATTGCTAAAGTACCATGATTGATGTCACACAAGTTGAGGAAAGTTCCACTTGAAAGCTATTGCCCTTTTATGCCACATGGATGTTTCTTGATGTTATGAGTGTACTGAATTATATGCTTAAGTATTGCCATGCATTCATGCTTTAATATGTTGCATCCATGACATTAAGACGCATGCTAAAAGGGATGAACCTTGGATAATTAGTTTTAGAAACCCTAATAATGAATCTTATGTGCATGCTCACTCTTTTTAATAATAAACCCAAGGTTCATGAGGATGTGAACGATGAAACCCTAGGTAGGAGGCCTACTGATATTCTTTAGTAAGATTCTCACTCCTTTCTCTCCTTTCTCTTTCTTCTGTCACATCTTTAGAGCTCGATGGCGACATTTGTGGTCTTTGTCGACACGCCGACGTGGGAGGTTCACTTTGATCTAGATCACGGAATCATATCATTTTGAAGTACATTGCACAGTACGAGTCTTCATGTTTGTTGGACGTCCCTTCGCACACCCTGTACAGAGTTATCGCTTCTCCCCGATGTCACCCTATGATGGCGCTATGGTTTTTGAGCGTGCCCAGACGCGCGACGAGAGACTTCTGTGGACGTATACCGGAGGATCGATGCCCCGAAACTTCCAAGACTATGTGCCCCGGTCTCCTGGTTCGGAGGACGACCCTTCTGAGGACCCGCCGATGCATATGTATAGTAAGAGCTCCGCTCCCACTGCTCAGTTCGTGCGAGGTGAGAGTGAGGAGATCGTCATGCAGCCGAGACTGGCTAGGCGAGCCGAGAGGCGCCCTTACCGAGGAGCTCATGCTCAGTCATCGCGTGTGCCTACCCCTGACGCGCTACATCCGTGGATCGATTATATTCCACCTTATCCCGGGTTCTAGTAGTTGACATCGTAGGGTAGGTTCAGTGCACACACTCACACATAGATAGGATAAACCTTCTTTTGTCTTGAGGTTATCCACCATAGGTGCACTCGGGTAGTCGCGGTTTATCTATGCTTTCCTTGCTTTTGTATTTCTGTTGTATTTTCATTTTCTTATGTATTGCAAGCTCAGCCCGATCTATAAGGGCATGACTACATATGTACCTTAACTATGTTATTAATGAAAGTATTTCCTTTGATGTGTCATTCCTGTTCATTGTTATATGCTTTACCTACTATGTTCTTCATGCTTGTTATTTGTGCTTTATATTTCTGTCTCACGATTAGATAAGAATGCAGCTTTCACTTTGGTTTTATGCTTTCAAAAAAAAATTTACCCGTAATTTCTACTAAGTATTTTATTAAAAAGATGAGACTAAGAGGTAATAACCTAATGATTAACCTAATGTGTTCTAGAGAGTTGGGTAAAAAATTAGGGTGTTACAAATACAACAGATATTGAATGAATGCATAACAATATATTATGCAAGCAACTCAATAAAATATAACATCAAGTAAACATATAAGTGGCATAAAGAGCACAAAACTTTCATATAACTTTTTCTCATACTTGAACTATTAAATTCTTTTTCTCAAAGACCACCTTCTTATTGTAACCACCAAAATCCAACCAAACACACCCTGCCCCGGCAATATTTATCATAGCCACCAAATTCCCTCTCATCATATCGCCTAGGAATGAGCTCAAACCTAACTAGTCGTCACTAGATTTCATATGGGGTAATAAGAGGGGTAACATAGGAATATTTTCTTCTTTGAAATGCTCTACTGGCATCTAATGCACAGCAAATTGTCCGCTTTGGTAGGCTACATCCACTCATACCCTCACGGATTTGTCTTTCCTAGGGGTGCTTGGCCGAACCGGTGTCACCTAAGAAAGCGCGTCTCAGTGCTATATCACATTAAATACTCATCTCCTAGGCGTGCTCGGCCGAACCCGTGTCGCCCAGGGTTTTATCTCATATGGTTTTCAAAAACATTCTCAAGTACTGATTTGACCGAAATTTGGCAGCATAACAGCTATATACCGAATTTCTTTCAAATCTACTTTATGCCACGAAAACTATAATACATGTACTTTCTCATTCAACTTCTATGATCATGATCAACTCAAATCACATAAGCACACTCATCATAGTACAAGCATCATCACAAACATACTTGAAATATCAAACTCAAAGCATCAAAATTCTCTTAATGTCTTATGTTTTGACCCTTAGGGTCCTTTAACTTGAAATCTAAGTTCTCTATCATCACAACTTAACCTCTCGGGTACCTATAGGTTCATATATAAGTAGTCCTCACTTAATTCTATGATCATAATTAATTCTAAATCTCAAGAGTGCAGAATCTATATATTACTAATTGTGGGTATCTAGGAGTTACAACTTTGACCCTTTCTAAGTTTGGTTTTCTCCTATAGTATCAAGATCAATTCCTAAACCAATTATGAGTAGTTCCTACGCATTTAAACTAACTATAAACCATTATTTACTAATATTACCCTTGCTGGACAGAATCCAGAAAATTCTTATTTCTAAGGGATCTAGAACTTGTATCTTAATTCTTTTCTAGTTACTAACTTATCTTAGCTTTCTCAAATTAATTCTAACATCAAATATACATGGATACACTCATTCCAACATAATAAAATGATCATCATACAGTGAATAATATAGCAAGGCAGAACCAGGAACATCATCATCATATCATGCATAGAATCACATAAAATTTCATCTCAAGTGCACATAAATTACTAGTTTTCTCTTGGAACCCTTTTTGAAACCCCAAAATTCTTTTTAGAAACTATTTTATCTCATTACAGTGATAAAAAAAAATATGAACAAGGGCAGTAGCTAATTTATTTTGCTCATAGATGAGATTTAAAACATAAAAACATATTTATATCATATATACCAAGTTCATCTAAGCTTAAGAAAATCCTTAAAACTTGTTTTGTTGGTCCTTGTGACTAGATGAATCTCATACTAAGTACATCCTCATCACATGGCCGAAAATACATCTATAAAATACTTCCATTTTCCAAACTTTACTTGAGATAAAGAAAAGGCAAGTCTTTGAGCTCTAGGTTCCTTAGGTGATGACATAAACTTAAACATGAAATGCACTTTGTTTTACTCTTCATTATAAATAAAGTGAAAGCATAAAGTAAATATGAGATGCAACTTATTATTATCTTTGAGTTTAGTGATGACTTGAAATATAACATGAAAATGCAAGTTAATTCTTTACTCTTGAGAGTTAGTGTTGACATGAAAATAAATATGAATGCAAGCTTATTTTAACCTTACTAGAGCTCATAGAAGACTTTTACAAGGATCAATATTATCCTAAACCCATACTTTATCTAGCAAGACAAAGTAAGCTTTAGAGTTCTTATACCAAGGTTACAAAGAAATCTTATGGTTTGAACATCATCATCAAGCTCAAAGGAAATGAATAAGGAACTTAAAATAAACAACAACCTTTCTTGAGACCAAGTAAAGGAGACTACTTTATATTTTTAGCAAACTTTTTGAAAGGAAAAAGATAAAGGGAATGAAAATCAAAACCATGGGGGAAAAAAATGAAAAAAGGAAAATCGAAACCATCGTTCAAAGAAAACCAAAAATGATGTAGAATCAAAACCAAGCTTCAAGCTTTAGAGGTTTCTCAAATGTAAATCTCAAGATCATTATTTTGAAACCTCATCATCAAGCTCAAGTTTTTCTTTTGAAAATCGAGTTTCAAAATAAAAATAAAACCAAGAGGAAAAGAGCTTGATCCAAGAGAAAAACCAACACTTTTTCATCTCAAACAACAAAAACAAAAGAAAAGCTTTTGGAAACAAGAACCCCTACCAAGTGTGAAGATGAAAGCTTGATCTTTGGGGTGAGAATGAAAAGCAAATCTTCCTCCAAAGGGAAGAGGAGGTTTCAGCCAAGAGGTAAGAAAAGCAAAGGAGGAGTGTTAAGGAAGTGGCTTGAGGTGGTAGTGTGGTGTTTCAAGGTGGTTTATGGTGGTTTATGGTGGTGGAAAGAGTTTCTAAGTGGTGGAGGATAACTTGAGGTTGAGAGAAAGTAAGAAAGCGTTTTTGGTCACAAACTCAAACAAAAAAACAAATGGTAAAAATGTGGGATTTCTTTACACTTTGCTATATATATTATGGGTTAAATTATGAAATGTGGAGGTGAATTTTGGGGGGAAGAGGCAGGAAATTATGGAGCCTTAAGGGAGGAAAATATCTCCTCAAAGTGATCATTCGAAGGCATGGAGGAAAGCATAAGTAAGTATGGTCAAAGGTATGGGTTAAGGCATGGCCTAAAGCATGGCCTTGGAGTATTTGCAATTCAACATGTGAAGAATATGGGGGAGTGGTGGGTGGTTGCTTATCATGTCATGGGAGAGAGATTTGTCTCATCTAATTATGGTTTAGGGGTGTGTTTAGGTGTATCATTGATTAGGCTTTTGATTAGGAAGTTATAAGTAAGTGTTTAGGAAATTAAATAGGTGATTAGGGCCATGTGAGATTAGATTAGGAGGTGGTCTTGATAGATTAATGAAGTCAATCCTCATTAACTTAGAATCCAATGCCAACATGCTTCCTTGATTTAGGGGAATAGGTAAGAGAAAACACTATTCCTAGATTCCTTTCTTAAAGAATTAAGACTAGAAAAGGATTTTGAGTTTCCTTAAGTAATTTTAGATTCTAATTAACTTTAATAAATTATTTTGACTCTAGATTAATTATGGAAATTAATTAATCTTTGATTAAAGCCTAATATTGCTTAGGTTTGCTTAATTGCATCATTAAGCTTAAAAACACTATTTTAGTGGCAAAATCGTAATTTTGTACAAAAACTGCTCGGGACCACCGAGACTTAAACAGATACTCATAAACACATAAAAACATCATTGAACACATATAGTTAGCATTTCAAACTCTCAGGAGAGATTCTGGTACTCGTGTAAAAATGCTATAGGGGTATTTTGGTCATTTTGACCCGAAATTGCAGAAAATGAGATTCTTCTGCTCTATTAACATTCAATCACATACAATCCCCTTCTAACACTGAGTTGACCCCGGTTTGGCTATCCTCAAATTCTGGGTGGAAAATGACCTCAAGGGCATTTTGGTCATTTTTGCTCAGACAGAAAAATCGGGGTGTTACACTCTGCATCTTCTTCTTTTCTATTCTTCTCTCTCTTAGGATTTTATTAGTGAAGGTGCTTTGTCTTGAATATTGTGGCAAAGATCATTGCTATTATTTTGCAGGTTCTTTTATCTTCATTTTTGTAATCATCTAGAGATGGAGGAGTATATTTCTTTACTAATGGAAGGGTTTCCGGATGGATTAGGATAGTGTTTGAGACCTCTTTTGATATTAAATGCATTGGTTTTCTTAATGTTCTGCGGCTTCTATTCCTATAATTATTATGGTGATGCTATAATCTTTATTGGGACAACTAAATTGGCGATCATCGTTTAGGGAAATCCTTTGGGCATAAATTGATAGATCTATTGGTTTATGTTTATGGGAGAACATTAGAATTAACTTTCCAATTGACGGTTAGGCTATAGTAGTTGGTTCATTAAATTAATGTGATCTCTAATTAAATTGAGATCTCATTTATTAGTTATTTGCATTGATCAAATTTTAATGGTCGATCGATCATTAGTAGAATTACTAGTAATTTATTACTAATAGCCACTAATGGATTTAATTTTGGGTCAATGATAATTAATTTCCAATCCTAGTGTCTTCTTTACTGTTGCTATTATCTCATTGCTATTACCTTTTATTTTGAATTGCTATCGTTTCATTCTTTTAAATCCCTGATTTTTCTAACTAAGTGTTGAAGCCTTTTTGAGAAATGATCTAGGTTGTGCCCTTTACTACATTTTTTGTGCAACTTAGCATTAAAACAAATTTCTAATTTGAGGAGGTAGGCAACAGTCTCCGTTCAAATTTTGGCGTCGTTGTCGGGGAGGCATTAGAAGTTAGTTGTTTATTTATTTTTATTGTTTTTGTTTTATTTGAGTGTATTTATTTATTTATTTTTATTTTATTTTATTTCAATTTTATTTTATTTTACTATTCTTTTTCTTTTATTTTAATTTGTTTTATTTTTATTTACTGTTTCTGTTTTACTAAAAAAAATATACTTTTTTGTTTTTATTTATTCACTATTTTTATTTAATTTTCTGCTATTTATTAAATTTTGAAAAAAAAAAACCGATTGTTCCATTATATGAGACGTTCCTGTCTGCTAGAAATTTGATACCTCTTAACACTGAAATTGAGAAAACTTTAAGAAAAATCAAACAGGCAAAGCGTCAACAAACGAAACCATTTGAGCATTCTAATTGTCTGTTTAGTGTTTCAGGAAATACAGGTCATATGGGAGAACGCCAATGTACAGTGAGGGAGTTCACTGCTCCTGATTTCACTCTAGCAACCCTTGGCCATTACATACCCCAGACTAGAGAATGATTTTGAGCTAAAAGGGTATATGGTACATGCTTTGCCCAAGTTCCATAGATTGTCTGGAAAATATCCCCACAAGTACTTGAAGAAACTACATATGGTGTGTTCTGGCATGAAACCCAATGGGGTAAAGATGGATGATGTTAAGCTCAAAGCATTCCCCTTCTCCCTAGAGCGTGCAGCAAAACATTGGTTTTTTAATTTGCCAGATGGGATTGTAAATAGTTAGATGGGGATGAAGAGGTTTTCCCCGCCTCTAGAATGGCTTCTATCAAAAAAGAGATCTTCAAATCTACTAGACTGATGAGACTCTACATGAATATTAGGAACACTTCAAGCTCCTTTATGCAAGTTGGCCTAATCATCAAATTTTGGAGCAACTCCTCCTTCAGTACTTTTATGAGGGATTGGTGCCTGCTAATAGATGTATCATAGATGTTGCTAGTGGAGGGGCACTTCTGGATAAGACTCTGACAAAGGCCCATGCTTTGATTGAGAATATGGCTGCAAATTTTCAGCAATTTGGTTCTAGAGCAGCCACAACAACTAGAGGCCTTCATGAAGTGAGCCAGCCAGAAAAATCCATTGTTGACACAAACTTTACAGTAACTTTCTAGCCTTATGCAATAGTTGATGGCTAGCCAGGCAACAACTCCAATGGTTCCCAAGATCTGTGGCATATGTACTTCAAATGACCATCACACTAACATGTGCCCAGCTTTGCAAGATAATTTAGCCACTGGGGTAGCAACAACATACCCCTTCTAAAAGTCCACCTTAGAATCAGGCAAGCTAGTTCCCATTTAGGAACACATATAACTCTAGTTGAAAGAATTACCCCAATTTGAAGTGGGGAAATAATTCTCAATAATAGGGCTAACCTTCACAGCAAAAGTATTTGGCACCTCATAAGAGGTAACCGACCCTCCCTGCACCTCCACCTTCAAATCCCATAATGACTGAGATGGTGATGGAGTAAATGCAGGAAATAAGAAAGGAAAATACCCAATTAAGAGAGGAGGTGACTCAAATGAAGCAAAATCAGAGTCAGCAAGCCCTAGCCTCCTAATTACCTTATCATATCATGCCTAATACATGGGGAATTTGAGTCACCCAATCAGCCTTGGGTGAGCATCGCAGCGCTTAACTGAGACTGAGCAAGCACTAGTAGGAGTTTCTGGAGAGCATTGCAGTGCTCAAACAATGTTGCAGCGCTCAACAGAGGCAATCTGAGACAAAATCTTTACTCCTCCACTACCATTCCCATAGAGGATGCAACCCAAGAAAGTCACTTTAGTAGATTTAGATCCGGACACACTGAAACCTTTCGAAAAGTGCACGTGAATATCCCCCTTGTTGAATGCAATCAAGAAAATTCCTAAATATGCAAAATTCTTGAAAGATTTGTGCACCAATAGGAGGAAAATAAAAGGTAGTAAGGAGGATAAAGTGACTATAGGGGAAAATGCTTCCTCCATTATCAAGCCAAGTAAACTACCTACAAAGTGCAAGGAGCCGGGCACATTCTATGTTCCTTGTACCATTGGGAATTTGCACATCATGACAGTCCTAGCTAACCTTGGAGCTGGCATTAATGTTATGCCTAAATCACTCTATCAGTCCTTGCATTTTGGAGTGCTCAAGCCAACCAGGTTGTAAATTCAGCTGGCCAACCGCAGCATCACAAGACCAGAGGGAGTATTAGAAGATGTTTTGGTATAGGTAAATGATTTAATATTTCCTGTTGATTTTTATGTTCTTTAGAAGGAGAATGACATCGATGCCAGCCAGCATACATTGATCTTAGGTAGAGCCTTTTTTAAAACTGCTAGAACTATGAATGATGTTCATGCTGGCACATTATCCATGGAGTGTGGGGACATGAAAGTCCAATTTAACTTATTTGATACTATGAAACATCCCTATGAGGAACACTCCGTGTTTGGCATTGATGTCATTGACTCTTTAGTTGATGATGTTTGTGGTAATCTACTTAGTAAGGATCCAGATCCTCTTTTCTCTACTTTTTCTTCTTCCATGGGATATGATGCACCTGTTGTTTTAGAATGTCCCAAGTTTTCAGATACAGGTACACCACCCATGCAGCAATCATTAGTTTTCCAAGTGCTCCAATATCAGACCATATTGGGTATGATGCCTTATGAAGGGTAGAGAATTTCGCTACATGAGCCCTGGGCAACATTGATGATTGGAAGGTCAAAATCTAGATGGAGGGGACCATTCTTGGTCACTTGTGTGCACTCTGATGGTGCAATTGAGCTAGAGAACTCCAGAATGACTCGGTGTGACATGGATGGGTATCGGTTGATGCAACTCTATGAGACCTCCACAGATCTAAGGGCTTGGATGGCATATTTGTGGGTTGAAGCTGCACACTCTCCATGAGGGTCTTGACCGTCCAACTTAGGGACATTACAACAAAGTGCTGGGTGTGAGACAACCCACCGTGAGATTTTTCTTTACTTTTCACTTTTATTTTTCTGCATTTTATTTTCACTTTAGTTTTGAGTCATGCATCATATTTATTTTTGTTTATGTTCCACACCATTCCTTTGGCACCTTAGAGATCACATGCATAGACTCACATCATATGCATCTTATTGACTTGCTTGACATTGAATTTATCTTGTGTTGTATGCTTGGTGGATTCACTATTGTTTGGATTAAGTACATGCACTCTTACCTATGAGTTTTTTAGCCTCTTGATTCGACTATCATGTGCCATGCTTATTTGTTCATGTGTGTTTCCCTCTTTGGATTTTCACTCTAGAACTTGCTTAGGGTCTTTTTGAAAATATGTTTCCATGTGCATACTTGAATATAATTAAGGCAATTTTTCTTGTTTTAGCCACTTGCCCATATACCCCACCCTTTGCATGTTACCATTGTTTAGCCCCTTTGAACTTTATTGTCCATTCTTTTGTTCTAACACATCCATAGCTAAAAGTGAAAAATCATAAATAAAAAAAATCCTAACCTTTTAGGCTTAGGAGAGTATTTGTGCAAATTCTTATCTGTGCTTAAGCATAAGTGTGGGGGAGAGCATAAGGACATACTCCAATTTAAGTGTGGGGGAGGAATAATGTGTACACAAAATTCAACAGGTGGCACACCAAAAAGAAGAAGAAGAAAAATGCAAGGTTGATTAGAAAAAAAAAATCTGAAAAATGTTTTGCTGAAGATGTGCCACATTGAAATTAAAGGGCTTGAAATTGTGATTAAGGTAGACAAAGTGTACCCTTAAATACTTATGCTCTAAGTGTATGCATTTGCTCTCCTTTGACTTGGGGTTTAGCCTATTGGCCTATATATTTATCCACCTTCACCTAAGCCCCATTACAACCAAAGATAAGTCCTCTTGATTCATTGTGCATGTGTGTGTGACAAAATAGAGAATGAGACTCATAGCAAGCTTATGGTAATGCATTTTCATTTGAGGTGATTGAGTATACATCATAACCCAAAACACTTGAGTGAATGAGTGGCAAACATTGACCTTGGTGAGATTTTTGTACTTGATCCACACATCTTATGTGGATTCTACCATTTGTGTTATGTTCTTGTTCATGTCTTGCTTCTTTTAATTTTTATTTGTTGGTGTGAAAGCTTACTGTTGGGTCTCTAGGTTCATTGGATTGGTGTATTGTCATTTATTTTCATGCATCATGCATTTTTAGTTTTAGGAGTCTAGTGTAGTCCTTGTATACTGTTTCTCATCCATGCCTTGGTTGGATCTTAGTTCACATGAGGACATGTGAAAGCTTAAGTGTAGGGGAGTTTGATGAGAGGCATTTATGCCACTTATCTTGCTACCAAACCTTAGCTTTTTGCATAAGTTTTACTATGTTATTGATGTAATTAATTAGGATTTTGATTTATTCCTCATTGTGTGATTTTAATAGAATAATTGGCTTTTGCATTGATTTTGGAATATTTGTAATTACATCCTATTGCATTTGACTTGTCTATTTGAGTATGGGATTATGCACAGAAGCTTTGGATCAAGTGCAAAATGTCAAGAACAAGGTTGGAAACTATTGGGAAGAATTTGGGAGCAAAATAGAAGAGTTATTGTGCTTATTTGAGCACATTTGAAGAAAGTATTGTAATGGAAAACTCGTATCTCTCTCTATAAAGATCGAATTAATACAAATAAAGATGTTTTAGAAAGCACAAGAAGTTCTCTAAAACTTTCATGTTCAGCTCACAATCCAATTCTAAGAGGATCTTAGTCAAAATCGAGTTGCAAGATTAAAGGTTGCTGATGTTTTGATGTTGTTCGACTTAACCTTCAGTTAGTATTTTCGCAATATCTAGAGCTACAGATGTCTTATTGAGATGCTTTTGGTGGCGTTTGAAATCTTATTCAAAGGGATACAATTTCTATTTCTAGTACCAAGGACATATTCCATCCTTTTTAGTGCTGCAGTGCTAAAAATTAGCGCTGCAGTGCTCAATAGCACCCGAAAAAATGATTTTTTATCAACATAGCTCACTGCTATGCAATGACGCAGAATAGCTCTTTTAATCCATTTTGGGGCCCAATTTGGCCCATTTTTAGAGAGCAGCATATATAGGAATGTTATAGGCTTTTACCCTAGCTTTTGACTCACTTTTAGATCTACACTTTAGGTTGCTATTATTCTCTCTCTACATCTTTTTCTTCTCTATTCTTCTCTCTCTTAGTACTTCATTAGTGAAGGTGTTTTGTCTTGGAGATTATGGCAAGGATTATTGCTATTATTTTTGTAGGTTCTTTTATCTTCATTGTTGTAATCATCTAGAGATGGAGGAATAGATTTCTTTACTAGTGCAATGGTTTTCGGATGGATTGAGATGATGTTTGAGACCTCTTTTGATATTACATGCATTGGTTTTCTTAATGTTTTGCGGTTTCTATTCCTATCATTATTGTGGTGATGCTATAATCGTTATTGGAATAACTAAATTGGCAATAGTTGTTTAGGAAAATCCTTTAGGCATAAATTGATAAATTTATTGGTTTATGTTCAAGGGAGAACATTAGAGTTAACTTTCTAGTTGGTGGTTAGGCTATAGCAATTGGTTCATTAAATTAATGTGATTTCTAATTAAATTGAGATATCGTCTATTAGTTATTTACATTGATCAAATTCTAGAGGTCGATCGATCATTAGTAGAATTGCCAGTAATTTATTACACTACAACATTTTGAGCCTAAGGCAACACTTTTTCAAGGCAACGCTTCAAAACCGTTGCCTTTGGTTAGTAATAGGCAACGGTTTTTTAAGCATAGGGTTATGGCAACGGATTTTAAAGCAACGTTTTATAAACGTTGCCTTAGGTGAAAAAGAGAACAGGTTTAAACCGTTGCTGTATCTTTTACAAAATAGTAACATTTATTTAATCAATTGCTAACATTTTTTAACCATTGCCTTTTATGTTTTGATAGGCACCATAATAGAACCGTTGCCTAAACAATTGGCGCTGCCCAAATTGTTTTCCCACTAAAATTTCATTTCCCACTAAAAATACATCCCCTTTCTAAAACTAATAACAAATGAAAAAACTAATGGCAATTGCTTTTTTCCTTCAGCTAAGCCTTATTCACTATAACCCTAGCCAATTTCCCAATTTCATACAGCTAGCTTTCTTCTTCTCGATTAAATAAGAAAGGTCTGAGTGCTTATGGAGAGAGAGTTCGGTCATGGAAGAGAAAAAAAGAAAAGGGACCACGACAACAGGCTAGAGGGAGAACAGAACTGGCGCCAGTACTGAGCCATCCTCGCGGTGGCTGGAGTTGGCTCCGCTGTGGCTGTCCAGAACTTGCAGTGGTTCCTTGCGGCACTGGGATGCAGATATAGAGGAGGCTGTACAGATCTGAAGAAAAGGAGTTGCAGCGCTGCAACTGGGCTGTCTCGTGAGCATTGGGGGCTCCGGGTTGACTCAATTCTTGCGTGAGGCACGCGAAGAGAGGGGGGCCAGTTCTGGTGCCGATGGTTCACGCATAAGGCAAGCGCTCCCGACGGCGCGGTTACTGTGACTGGGCTATGGCAACTGCGATCGGAAAAGGGGGAAGGCGAACAGTGGCACGGTGGCTCACGGTGGTGTAAAAGAAACTGAACGGAGAGGATGATGGTGAAGTGGGAGCTGCGGTGGTCAGGACCAAGGAAAATGGAGCCGGCCAGTGGTTAAGGCAGTGACCGGGCTGATATCATGTGGCGGCTGGAAAAAGGCAGGGGTTTTGATACTGGCAGTTTGCACACGTAAGGTGGAGGTTTACGGTGGGTTTCCAGCTAAACAAAGTAGAGGATCGCGGTGCCTAGGGGTGGTGAGATCTACTCCTCAATTTTTGTTTATGCTTCCTTTTTTATTTGCTTTTTGAAAACTTTGAGATTTCTGTTTGGTTTAGGTAGCTTAAAATGATGGCGGAGGAAGGAACCAAGCGTAGAGAGATGGGGTATGAATGGTACAAGAGGGAAGGAACACTACAGCTGCCAATCTCCCTCTTCTTCCCTCTCTTATTATTTTCTAATTTTTGATTTGGATCCTATTGGATCCTTTAGTTATGAATGAGAGGACTTTGGTAATGGTTGGATTTTTTTGTATTTTGTTTGCTGTGATTTGGTTTGTAGTTTAGGGATTAAAACTGATTTGGTTTTGAGCTGATGGTGATTTTGAAAAGTGATGGATGATGTGGTTGCTAGATGTTGAGTTAAGATGATGATGATGGCGATTAGAGGGGATGATTATATGGGTTTTACTCTCTTGTTAGCTGTAACATATATATTCAACTCAGAGATATTGGTTCACTTTCTCTTTTGACTGACATCAAGTTTTTGCTGCTTGTATAAATAAATGTTAAGCTCTGTCTGAATTTTAATGTTTTCAATATGATGTTTAAATGGCCTGTTATCTTGGTTAAGCTTTTATTTGTTGCAAGTGATGTGGCATGAAATCTATAAATGACTCTCTGTTGTTTTGTGATTGTCCTAGCAAAGTAAACGATCTGTTTGGTTACTGAGCAAGTCACCCTTTTTTAGCTCTTTTTTTAAACTTTGCCATTGTTATTTTAGGAAGTTTGGGGAGGGAGGTGGGTGTTGGGGAGTGATTGTAGTGGATTGTATTTTGGGGAATTCTTGTTTGTAGGATTGGCTAACAAGTAGCCCCTAAATTATTCTTTCTTTGTTTTCTGTTGATATCTAAAATCAGAAAATGGTGTAAGTCACTATCTTTTTTTTTTTTTTTTAGATTCGTGAGTGGAATTATAGTTGAATTTCTTTACATTCTTTGTACATGTGTGTGTGTGTGTGTGTGTGTGTGTGTGTGTGTGTGTGAATTCAGTGTGATATAATTGGATAATACGAAGGGAAAATGGAAGGTTGTTTAGTACCTGTGAGCAGCAGCAATGTAAAGTAATTGGGGAATGAAAAAAAAAAAAAGTCATATGTTCAAGTCTATGTAGATTACTAGCTATTCTTTTTAAAACAATTAGATAGCATATCATTGATTAGATGAATTTAAATCTTATTTGCTAGAGGTGTTGTAAAATACTTGCTAATGACTATATATATCATTAGCAAATACTATTTGAAGTTTGAAAGGGCTATTGAATAAATCTCATGCGCAATTAGACAGAGTCTTTTTGAATTTGGAAGGTGCTGAATCATTCTTCATTCTGCTTTTTGCTTTGTGATTATTATATCAAAATCATTTGACTATATTTTACTTGGTGATTTTGGCTTTCTTGTAGTGGATATAAACGAAATATAGCTCTAGTGGCAGTACCTAAATTGTAAAGAGGTCTCTAGATTAAGATATTGCTGGTGTATCACTTGAAGAACTCAAAAAAAGAGGTACAAGTGATTTACTATACAATGCCTTTTTATGTGATATAATTCAATATATGATAATTGACACTAACTTTACTAGAGTACTGCTTTATGATTTGGAAAAATATATCATAAATTGCTTATGTACCATGTAACGCCCCGATTTTTCTGTTAGAGTGAAAATGACCAAAATGCCCCTGAGGTCATTTTCAACCCGGAATTCGAGGAAAGCCGGTTCGGCAATACTCGAAGGGAAAACTCAATGTTGGAAGGGGATTAGATGACCTGTGTACCTTCCCGGGATCGAAAATCTCGTTTTTCGAGTTTTCGAGTCAAAATGACCAAAACACCCCTGCAGTGTTTTACCTGTTTGCAAGTGCCGGATGAACCCAAAACTTCTCCAGATGATTTTAAAAGGCATTTTTATATAGACTATGACTTTAGTTTTGGTCCCAAAGGTCCCCGGCGAAATTAGTGCAAAATTACGGTTTTGCCCCTAGTTTCGTGTTTTACGCTTAATCGCGTGATTAAGCAAACCTAAGCAATATTAGACTCTAATCAAAGGTTAATTAATTTCCAAAATAATTTATTAAAGTTGATTAGAACCTAAAAGTGCTTAATTACAACTTAAAATCATATTTTAATTTCAAGATTTCTAGTCATGGAATCTTGAATAGTATTTCCTCTCTCCAATTCCTTAAATCATGGAATTGTGTTACACATTGTTTATTCATAAATGAGTTTTTAATTCTCTAATGATGTATGAGCACTCCTAATCTTGTCATAAAATCCTTAAATCACATTTTTAGTCACCTAAACTTAAGCTTAATTATACCTAACCTTGTACCTAAGCTAATACACACTCAAACCTATCATTAACACACAATTAGATGATCAAAACCTCACTCCCCCATCTTTGCCAGTGTCCGTCAAGCCCCTCCCTCCCCATATGCATCACATGTTCAATTTTTCAACACTCCAAGCCCATACCTCAAGTCACATACACTATACCTTGTCATAACTTTCAATCAAGCTTGATTTTCCAAGTAAGTAACTAATTAAAATAGCCCATTTTCTCCATTTATTTGTGGCTGGAAAAGTTCCAGCCATGCATTGTTTCTAGAAGCTTAATTTCATTAAAAATTGATAGGAAATTAACTTACATCAAGCCATACTTTGTAGCATAGCTTCCATACTTCAAACCATGCTTGAATGACCTTGTGTAAGAGATTTTTTCTCTCCCTTTTTCCCTCTCAAAGATACGGCCAAGGCTTCCTTTGGTAAGCCCCATGGTTTTGTTTTTCTATAAATAGGATGCTTGTGATAGCTTAGTTGCACTTTCAAGCATTTGCTAAGTTTAGAATTCTATAGTTGTCTTGCTAGTTCTTTCTTTTTCTCTCAAGTTTCAAGAGAGTTCTTCCTTTCTTTTCATCTTCATATTCATCCTCTCTTCATCTCATCATCATCTCTCAACCTTGAAACACCACCCCATAGCCTTGAACCATCATCAAACCTCTCAAACACCACACCTCAAACATAACCTCACTTGAAACACAACTCCAACCTTCTTGCTTCCTCTTGGCCGAAACCATCAAGCACCAAGGAGGAGCTCATCATCTTGTTTTTCTTTTCAAAAGTTCAAGCTTTGTGTCTTCACTCTAGGTAGGGGTGTTTGCTAAACTTTGTTCTCTTGAAAATGAGTTCTCTCTAGCTTTCTCTTGGATTTTCTTTTGAAACTTTCTTGTTTTTCCTTCCTTGTGATTTCGGCCATGAGGCCTTGAGGAGCACATGATAGCTCAATGATGAGGACTCCTAGAGAATGACTATGTGTTCATCTCAACGGAACCTCTAGAGCTTGAGTTTTTCTTTTTCTTTAACTTCATCTATACTATACTTAGCTCACATGGTTTTTCAACTTAAGGAAAATTAATCTAAGGATTTCTAAAAGCCCAAGCCTACCCTTGTCAACCTTAAAGTTGGCCGGCACATTCTAGAGATTTTTCTCTAGATAGGAGTTTTGGGTATTTAATAAAGAACTTGGCTTAGTTTCACTTTCTTGTTCTTTTGTAAGGTTTTCGGTTGTGGTATTTTGATCCTTGAGATTTTGCTTGGTTTTGTTTAGAAAGTTTGTTTTCTTTGAGCTTGATGATGATGTTCAAGAACCTCATAGTTCCTATGAGAACTTGGTTCAAGAACTCTAGAGCTCTCTTTGAAATGAGATATGTGTTGGGTTGTTACTTTGTTAAAGTCTTGAATGAGCTCTAGCTAACCATAAAATGAACCTTGCATCATGTTTACTTTATGCTTTGCATATCATGTTTACTTCCTTGCTATCACTAAATACCAAGATAATGAATGAACTTGCATTATCATGTTTATATTTCAAGCTATGCATTACCATGTTTATATTTCAAGTTCTCACTAAATATCAAAGATAACAATATGTTGCACCTCATATTTATTTTATGCTATCACTTTACTTTCTAATGGAACCTAAAATGAATGCATGAGCATGTTTACTTTTGTGTCATCACTTAAATGAACCTAGAGCTCAAAGACTTGCCCATTGTTGTCTCAAACAAAGGTTTAAAATATTTATTTCTTTTGGTTCACATTTCGGCCCTAAGGGGTTTTGGAGTTTCCAAGTATTGAAAATTATGTTTTATAATTTTTCTAAGCTCATATGAGTATAAGAAATATGTAGAACTAAGTTTATGCATTTAGTACCTCTTGAGATGAGAATGATTTAGCCACTGCCCTCTTAAGTATTCTTATGATTTTGAAAGATAAAAGTATTTATAAATGAGTTTTGAAAGTTCTAAAAAGGTCCCAAGAGAAACTAGTATTCTATGTGCTTGAAAAACTATGTTCTATGCCTTTTATGGAGATGCACATTTCGGTTCTGCCTTGCTATTTATTTTCCACTGTATGTGTTGTTTTAATGATGATAATATGTTTATGTTTGAGTAAAAATAATGTTAAGACTCATATGTGAAAGATAAGATAAGTTAGAAACTAGACAAGAATTAATTTGAGAGTTCTAGATCCCTTAATTATTGAATTTTCTGGATTCTGTCCAGCAAGGTTTAGATTTGATAATCATGGATTTAAATTAGTTTAAATGTGTAGGAATGACTCATAAATGGTTTAGGAATTGATCTTGAAGCCTTAGGAACAAACCGGACTTAGAAAGGGTCACTGTTGTGACTCCTAGGTACCCGTAAAGTTAGGATTATAAATTCTGCATCCTTGAGGTTTAGAGATGTTCTTGGTCATAGTGTGAGGTGAGAAATACTTAGTTATAACCTCATAGGTACCCAAGAGATTAGGTTTGATGATTAATAACTTAGAACGTGAGTTAAGGACCTTAAGGGTCAATGCATAAGACATTAAAACGTCTTGAGTTTTTATGATGCTTAATTTATGATATATGATACATGAGTTTTGTCTATGATAAGTTGATATGTGCTATAAAGAAGTTTTAGATGATGATATGCTATACCCCATAAGAAATGTTTGTGTATGTCCTATATGTTTTCATGGCATAAGCAAATTTGAGGAAATTCGGTCTACAACTATCATGCTACCGAATTTCCATCAAATTTGAGGAACTTAGAAAATGATCTTTTTGAAAATCATGAGAACTTAAATGTGACACAACACTGAGATGCCTTCTTAGGTGACACCAGTTTAGCCGAGCACCCCCAAGAAAACAAGTCCATGAGGGTATTGACATAGAGCTTGCCAAAGCGGACAATACTACGATGCACTAGTTGCTAGTAGAGCGTTTCAAAGAGGAAATGACCCTAAGAGGTGATCTTTAATTTGCCCCCTAGCCCGTACTTTAAGTCGGGATCATGTTACGCTTATCATAGGATAAGTAAGAGTTAGTGACGACTAGTTAAGGTATGAGCTCATAACCTAGAGATGTTTTAAGGTGGCCCCATGAGATAAAAGTTAAAGTTTAAAATGTCACATGTGCTATGAAAAACCAAGAAAAGCTATACCTGTCACCTTATGCCAATGTTATAATGTTTCTTAGTTATTTCATTGATTGGTTTACCTTCATGATGCATTCATGTCATTAGTATATTCCTTGCTTAGTCATAAAGACGCATTGTAAAATATGACGGACCTTGGATAATTAATACTTTAGAAAACTAACTTAAACGAAGTTTACATGCATGCACACCTTTTTAGAAATAAAACCCAAGGTTCCTGAGGATGTGATGATGTCACTTAGGTAGGGATTACCCTACTGAGAATTCTTTTAGAAGATTCTCATTCCCTCTCTCTTTTCTTCCGTCACATCTTCAGATGGTGACTTTCGTACTTTTCATCGACACCCCGACATGGGAGCTGCACCATGACCCAGCACTCGGGTCATACCATTTTGAGGGTCGCTGCACTGTCAGAGTATTTATGTTTATGGGACGACCCTTCGCACACCCAGTACGGAGCTACCACTTCACCCCGACTGCTCCCTACCATCATAACACGATTTTTGAGCGAGCCAGACCACGCGACGAGCAGATCCTCCGCATGTAGCCCGAGGCGTCAGCCGTACGTGACTACCCAGAGTATGTGCCCCGGACTCAGTATTCGGAGATGGATCCATCAGAGGACCCGCCCTCGCATATGTACAGTTGGAGCTCTAGCCCCGCTCCTCCACCGATGAGAGCCGGGAATGAGGAGACAATGGTTCAGCCGAGGTTGGCTCGTAGGCCATCCATGCGCCCTTGCCGCGGTGGACACGCTCCGATGATTCGCGCGACCACTCCCGCCGAGATTCGCCAGTGGATCGATTCCACCCCTCAGTACTCGGACCAGCAGGAGTAGGTGCATAGGAGGGGTAGTAGCTAGTGCACCACGCCACATAGTTGAGGACAAACCTTCTTTTGTATATGAGGTTGTCTACTCTAGGTGTACACGGGTATGGGTGTTGCTTTCATGGTTTCCTTGTACTTGCTTTTATGATGTCCTTGTATTTGCATTTCAGTTGTATTTCGTTCTCCTATGTACCGAATAGTCCTGCCTTTTGGTAGGCACATTATCTATATATATATATAATCAATTGATGTGTCCATGTTATTTATGTGTTTTATTATGATTTGCTCATATGACTTGTATGAATTTCCGTTCAAAGAATCATGCGTGGCTCTCACTTTGGTTTTAATTCCAAAAAGAAAAATTTTACCCATATTTCCGCTAAGTATTTTCAAGTAAAGAATGAGACCAAGAGGTAATATTCTAAAGATTAACCTAATTACATACTAGTAGTATTAGGTTAAGATTTAGGGTGTTACATACCAACAAAGAAAAGATTGACCCTATAAATTGCTATCTTCATTTTTGTAGTTATGTATAGATTATGAAGAAATCTGAAATGAAATCTCCACCTTTATTTTTGCTCTAGGCCTAATAGGTATTTGACCCAGTAAATGTTTATTTCTAAGATATGTTTATTTTTGACATAATAATACATATAGTGCTATTTGTGGAGATCTTTCCTCTATGATTGAATGATTGGTACAAATATAATCTTATTATGCAGGAATCAATCCCAGGAAAAGCCAGAAAAAGAAAATAACTAAGTGGTTTTGTCTTCATATTCCTAGAGAGACTAAACCATTTGAATTTGGAGGTACTAATCTTAACATGATGTTAACTAGATGTATGTATTGTGCACATATGAATCCATGTTTTATGCTGAATAATCAATGAATTATATAGGAAACTCTTGTTTGCTTCATGATTTTCAAAGGGAGCAGTTAAAATCATCTCTAACTGCACACAAAATTATCTAAGAAGTTTAGATATTGTATGAGGCTTCCATTTTCCATGTCCCGAAAACAACTCCACAACACCCTAGTACAAAAATAAAAAGTTCCCTTTTGAAAGGCGCACTAGACAAATTTTTAGATTTGTTCATAATACATGCTTCAAAAATCACTTGTTGATTTTTATTTTTTTTTATTTTTCTATTTTGTTGGTTTGTAATCAATTATAGAAATTTGAATCCTAGTATATGGGTTTATTTGTGCCAATCTGATCATAGCAGTTGACCATGATCATTGCTCATCAAGTGCCCTGTTATGATTATCAGGTCCTGGGAAGCATGTCAAGCAACAACTCAATCTAAAATCGAAGCTATAATTAGCTCATGAAGGTGTAGATCGTAAACACAAGTATAAAGTTCAAGCAAAGGATAGTTTAGTTTAGAACATAATTGTATTATGTTTGTGTACTCAAAAGTAATTAATTAGTAGTAGTAAGATTCAATTTCTAACTTTAGCAAATTAACATCTAGACCCTATTATTAAGGATTCAAATACTGGAGTTGTTATTCTTGGACCTTTCTAGCACAGGTCAATTTTGTATTCTTATACATTTATATGCAAGTTATAATCAACTTTTGGTGGTAGTAGTGTTTAGACTAAGACAACTTTGTGCATGTGAACTATAGAGTTTTTTAGGCTAGCAGAGAAAATGGTAAAAATAGATGACAAAAACATGGAATACATGCTACCTGTAAAATGACTTTTTAAGTAAATCACCTTTGAGCAATTTTCCACAAAGTTTTATAAAGAGAAAGGGGGTCATTGTAGCCGATTTCTGAAAGAAAAGAGATAAATTGTTGCTTTTAACTGGAGAAAAGACAATATTTTTCACAAGTTGCCTTTAACTAGAGAAAAGGCAACGCTTATAAACCATTGCCTAAACAATAAGAAAAAGCAACGTCATAAACCGTTGCCTTTAACCAGAGAAAAGGCAACGCTTATCGGTTTATAAGCGTTGCCTTAGGTTGGAATAAAATGCGATGCATAGAACGTGCAAAAACCGTTGTCTTTTATTGGCAACAAAAGTGCTGCCTTTGATTCAACAAAGGCAACGCTTTTTTTTAGGGACTATTGCCTTTGCTCTGTCAACCGTTTGCCTTAGAGAAAAGGTAACGCTAGTATAAGCAACCCCCCAAAAAACGTTGCCTTTGTTGGGAAAGTGTTGCCGTTGAGAAAAGGTAACGTTTTTTCTATGTTTAGGCAACACTTTTGAAACGTTGCCTTTGAGCATTTTTCTTGTAGTGTTACTAATAGCCACCAATCCAAGGAATACCTTGCACTAATATCTTCTTTACTGTTGCTATTATCTCATTGTTGTTGCCTTTTGTTTTGAATTGCTATAGTTCATTCTTCCAAACCCCTGATTTTCCTAAATAAGTGTTAAAACCTCCTTGAAAGACAACCTAGGTTGTGCCTTTTACTAAATTTTTTGTGCAACTTAGCATTAAAACAAATTTCTAATTTGAGGAGGTAGGCGATAGCCTCCATTTAGTGACCTCTCTTAAGGGGAAGGAAGCAAGCTTTTACATATTTTGAAAGAACACAAAAAGGCAATTTCACTGGTATAAGCCCCTCTATTTGGGATTATCACATATTCTTAGATTAGGGTGCAAGACCAGTGAGGCAATCCCAAAGACGGTTAAACACCTTGATCATGGATATGGTTAAAAAGGAGGAAGTAAAGCTGTTAGCTGCGGGAATCATCTACCCCATTTTTGACAGTCAGTGGGTTAGTCTAGTCCAGGTTGTCCCCAAGAAATATGGGATCACTGTGGTGCGAAATGAGCAAAATGAGCTGGTGTCAATAAGAGTCCGAAATAGTTAGAGGGTATGTATTGACTACTGCAAGCTGAACCAAGCCACTAGGAAGGATCACTTCCCATTACCCTTCATTAATCAAATGTTGGAAAGGCTTGCGGGTCAGTTACACTACTACTTCTTGGATGGATACTCTGGGTACTTCCAGATCCCTAGTGCTCCAGAGGATCAGGAGAAGACTACTTTTACATGCCCTTTTGGTACATATGCTTATCGACTTATGCCCTTTGGGTTATGCAATGCACTAGGTACTTTTCAAAGATGCATGGTAAGTATCTTTTCTGACTTTATTTATGACTATATGGAGATTTTCATGGATGATTTCATAATTTCCGGTCTCTCTTTTGATGCATGCCTTAGTAGTTTTGAAAATGTTTTGAGTTGATGCATTTCCACTAACCTAGTTTTAAACTTTGAAAAATGCCATTTCATGGTAAAGGAAGGGGTGGTATTAGGGCATGTTATCGATCTCTAGGGAGGGCATAGCTGTATATAAGGCTAAGATAGATGTCATTACCTCTTTGCCTTACCCCACATGCTTGCGGGAAATGCATTTTTTTCTTGGCCATGCAAGGTTTTACAGGCACTTCATCAAGGATTTTAGCAAGCTGGCACAACCCATGACTAAGCTTTTACAGAAGGAGGAGGAGTTCCTCTTTGATGAGGACTGCAAGAAGGCATTTGACAACCTGAAGGAGCATCTTGACTTCAGCTCCAATCATTCAGCCCCCTGACTAGTTCCTGCCATTTGAGCTAATGTGTGATGCTTCCAACCATGCAGTAGGGGCAGTTTTGGGGCAAATAGTTGGTAAGCAGTCTCATGTCATTTATTATGCTTCCCAGACCTTAGACGCTACACGGTCAAATTACACTATCATGGAAAGGAGCTTTTGACAATTGTTTTTGCAAATTCAGTTGAAAAATTGAATAAATCTACAATTTTAATTCTTGGATGCAAGGTTTTTATTTCAATATTTTAGTTTTTGAAAAATTAAATGCATATATTTTGATCCTCAAAAAAATTTATGCTATAACATATTAATGTTTTAACAGAAAATCATATGCATATTAATCACCTAAAGAGTAATATATTAAAAGTCAATTTTTTCGGAGATAAAAGATTAATAAGCTAAAAACTGATTTTTTGGGGACTAAATATGTTAAAAAATTATGTTATGGGAACTAATGTGTGTGTGTGATTTTTCTGTTAGTCTTGTTTGGCACAAAATCTTTTGAGAATTAATACGTATACATTTTTTTAAAATTTAATGAAAATCAAAATTATATAAGTGTAGTTTTACTCTTACAAAAAATCACAGCACAGGAGATATTCAAAGGAGCATTTCTAGGCGTGGAGCTAAGACTGAAGATAGAAAAAGGGTGAGACAAATATTTTGTTCAAAACGGAAATTCTTTTACAACCCACTTGGGGTCAATTGACTATGGAATTAGACTTTGTAATTGGAATTCAACAGCCCAATTCTATTTTCATGTTTGAAGTATTATATAAAATTAGAATTATGATTCAACAATTTATTTCTATAGAATTAAAAAACAAAAAAACTAAAATTGACTCTTCTTAATTTGTACTCTATACCGAATGAATTGTCAACTCCATTACAACTTAATAAATATCTCTCACATGCATAAAGGCTTATCATTCTTTCTCTTTCTTATTTATTTTTATAACAATTATTTCACAGTTCTTAGTAAATCCAAGCATATGAAATTTCATACTGTGATTCAAATTCCAGTGTCCAAACGGACCCTTAGTGGGTGATTAGTTTTATATATCCTTCTTCCAAGTCATGAGGATGAACTCCATGCATGCACCACATCTTCACATCACTTTGGGAATCTAATTCATAAGACGAAGCTATGACTAAATTAAAAGGATAGCAACAAAAGCAGGGATCACGAAAGTGGGAAAGCTTTAATTGTGGGGACAAGGGGGCTAGGAACATTGCATGCCGTGGGGGACCCTAACTTTAGGGGCACTAAAGAAATATTAATGTTTCTCAATTAAAATATGGTTTGGTGAATAACGTTGGGCAAAAGTGTGGCTTTTGCTGTAAATTAACCACTACAGGGCTCCTTCAAAATCTGACTAGCCAATGGAGTCTTTCCACTTTTATAACTTCCGCCAGCTCGAAGGAAATTGATCAAGAAAAGTTTGACAATTTAAAGTAGCAGTGTGGCTATTCACTCCACATAATGGACCCTTTAGCGTAATAAAGTAAGTCGAATTATTGCAGGGGTCTATGCCTGATTAGTATAGTTAGCATATCATTAGTTATCTGACATTTGGTGGAAATCGCTATCATATATAAAGTTTTGGCTTTACCAATTTGAACATAGTTGAATGCCAGCAGTAGAACAAGTAGTAATAGTATAAATCCCAAAGCCCACGGTTTTAAGATGAATGAAGGCTGAGAATAGGCATTTGCGTTCTACAAGCAATAAGTCAATATCTACACAAACCTCTATTGATATAACATTATCACAAAAGAAATGTTATATGAAAGACTTGGCCGAGAGATTTCCGTGCTAGAATCTTCCTAAACGACAACTTAGCTTTTGATAAGGTTCATAAAATGGTGACTGCACCGTATTCCATTTGCAAACGGGACGGATGAAATTTAGCATAATTGAGTGCCTCGTTTCCTAGTGCCTACCAGATAACACTTTTCGTATTATCATGGAAGACTGGCTTCCATACTTGAAGCAAATATAAATTGCAATTGCAATTGCAATTATTTAAAGGCTTACAAGGGCTTAAGTAACACACAAGTAGAGGACACAGTCATTCCTTCAGTGAGCAAGTTTCTAATAAGCATGTGAAAAGTTCTTTTTCCCTTTTTTTATTAGTATATTCATTGCTTCAAATATTGTTCGAATATATATATATATATATATATATATATATATATATATATATATATATTGGAAAACCTCAAATAGATAAGAGTATTTTAGCAAATAAAATCAGATTATATAGGACCCTAACACCCTAAAATCGAGACATAAATTGCAAAAGAATCGCAATGAAACCAGGGATCTATATAAAAATATGTATTAAAAAAGGACACAAGTGAAAGAAGACGAAAAAGGGGGTGTGATCGCCATCGAGCTTATCCGTCCGATCAAAAGAGAAAGCTGTTACAAAATCAGTGTGCTGCAGCTGTGAAGTGGCTAGGACAAATCTGGTAACTTGATTAAATGTTCGAGGGTTGTTGCCTGCTTTGTCCATTGTTGTACCCATCGTAAGGTTTGGTGCTAGACTTTCTCTTCAAGACAACAATCCAAGTGATCACTTCCAACAATAAGGCAATTGCACCCAAGGCAGCAATCACTACAATGTAAGCTGATTTCCATTTCTTATCAGGATTCAAGATGTCAAAGCCCCTGAATATGTTGATAATTCCCAGGACAATTATAGTATATCCAAAGCTATGGTGATAGATATTCCAGAAAACTCGATATTTGTGATCCTTCTTTGGCCTTATGAACAATGCGAATATCTGAAAAATCCAGACAGGAAGAGGGAGGCTTCACCAAACAGACAGATAGAAATCTCAAGTGTTACAGAAGTAAAACTGTTAAAATTGTTAATCTCTTCGTCTATAATTTGCCTTCAACAGCTAAGAAAATACTAACGTCTCATTTTCTAAATCTTTTCCCTTATTATGCCTTCAATGAGGAATTAACAAATATCTATTGGACTAAATTAGAGGTAGTGTTTGGAATGAAAAAAGTTCAGAAAATGATTTCATTTGTCAAATTTATTTAAAAAATCTTATAAAAAGATAGGATTTAAATTGATTTGATTCAAAACTTAAAACAAATAAAATCAATTCAAATATTTTTTTAATATAATTTAAATCCTATTTTAATCATTCCAAGTATTATCTATTGTATTTTAAACATAAAAGTTTATTTTTAGATCAATTCAATCTCGTATTTTATTCAATCAGTTCTAAACATAAAATTTATCTTATAAATAAAATTAAGTCAAATAATTTCAAATCAAATAAAATCAATTAATTTTTTTTTTTGGATGCACGAATCAATGACTAATTTTAATTGTTCCAAATGCTAGACAACGTTTTACCTGTATAGTAGCAAGACAAAAGAGGGCGATTCCAATATTGCGATGAACACTGTACACAATCCCCTCTGATTCGCTTCCAAGTTTAAGACCAGTTCCCCAGCCAGCGACCCCAATTGCAAAAGCAGATACCTGGCAAGCAACATGAAGATAGAACCAAGCTGGATCTGCAGATGGGAAAGTCTTCATATACCTAGCTATGATCACTCCAAGGGGAAATAGGATGCCCCAACTCAGAGTGTTCAGTACTCCATGAGTCTGCCATTCAATAGAACCATGGATTTAGCATTCTGTTACCGTAGATATAAATATCCTCTGAATCAATCGAATAAAATTGTTAAATTAAGTAATCCTCTAACTAAAAAACACCGAGACAATCATGTACGCTGGGTTCCATGAACTCTACCTAACTAAGTTGAAAATTTAAAAACTTTGATGGAGTTTTTCAGTTGAAAATTTGAAAACTTTTCTTCTCCCTTTTCATACTCTGCTCAGCTGAATCAAACTATTATTCACTGGAGAGATCTCAATTCATCTAAAAACTAACGACAGATCAACAAAACAAATTGTTCAACACTGAAAATTTTTTTTAAAAAAAAAACTCAGATAAACAGTAAGTGATCCAGTGAATAAACAAAACCCACTTCTGAACTTAATATGCAAACAAATCAATGGACCATTATAAGGAGTTTTTTTTTTTTTCCATCTGAAATAACAAAACTAAAACCAGACAACCTTGAATGAAATGAAAAATTTTAAAAAAAATTACAAAAACTCGACATCCTTAAACTAATTTAAAAAAAATAGCAAACAGCCATTTTCTGAAAGCACAAAAAAGATTAACCGAAAATTAAAACCCCGCAATCTTGAACGAAACGGCTAAAGAAAATATTATCGAAAGGTGCCCATTTTCTGGTCACAAAAACTAACCACAAATCAACACCCCAGTACCCCACATTCTGCGACAAAATCGAAAATTAGCTAACACCCATTACTAAAATCACAAAAACTAAAATCGATGATTAAAGGAAAAAAAGAAAAAACTCACATTCTTCCTCTTGGTCCTGGAGTCCAACCCCCCACCACCACTACTCTGCCCTCCATTCAAGCTCAGCGTCCCCCTGGAATTCAGATTCTCGGCAGCGAAATCATGCTTGTCCAACCTCCCCGCGGTGACGGAGGGCCCCACCTGCCACACCTGGTTCAAGCTGGTGGCATTCTGTGGCAACTTCACGTTAGCGAATAGCCTGATGACCCCAGCAACGTCCTCGGCCCTTAGCCCCCACACGTCGAAGGAGAGCTTCCCAGGGACCATGGCACCGTAGGACTTGATGTCGAGGGTCTTCACGGCCACGGCACCGTTGTCCTTGTAGGCCACCAGGGCCTGGGCCCCTGCCATGCCGGTGCCGGTCGGGTTGATGGCCCACGAGACCCAGCCGCCTGGCTTCGGCGGGGCCGCCACAAAGGCGATGGAGAGGGAGGAGTTGGAAGGATCGTGGGTCCAGTGGAGGAAGGAGTTGAGGTGCGGGAGGTCCATGCAGTTGGAGTAGAGCTTGTTGCTGTTGGTGGCGTCGGTAGGCTTCTGGGTGGTGCATGTGAGGGCGGAGGAATTGGTGGGGAAGAGTGTGAGGAGGACGAGGAAGACAAGGAGAGAGGAACGTCGTGGTGGTGGTGACGCCATTGGTGCTGGGTTGAAGAGGAAGAATACAACAGGAGAAAGAGGAATGGCGAGTGTGGTTGTGCTGGGGTTATAACGAGTTACAGACAGAGTAGGAAGGGCGATTCGGTGTAAATAAGAATGTGAGGCCGATATTGAAAAGGAAAGCGAACAACATGGGAGCGTAAATCGTGGACGGATATATATAGCAAACACGTAATTGATAACTAATGTTGCGTGTGCAACTGGACTCTCATTTTTTTGTTTTGATAAACCTTGGACTCCCGTTGTAATTATTATTAGATTAGATGTAATAATTGTCATTATTACTTTTGGGAAAGGGCTTTTTGAACTCCTATTTATCTAATATTATTTTTTATTTATTATAATTATATATAACATTCCTCAAATACCCTTCATAAAAACCTTGTTTTATAGTTAGCTAATTTTTATTTTAACAATTAAATTAAGTTTTATAGGATATAATCTCCATTATCTATTTTAATTCTTTTTTTATTAATTTTTATTAGTGTTGAATACAAAACTAAAAAGGATATATTATTTATTATTTTTATTAGCGTTGAATTCAAAATTGAAAGGATATATTTTTATCAATTATCAAATATAAACCTAAACAATTAAACATAATACCTGGCATTAATTTGTGCTCATCTTATGATCTTAACGCTTTAAATATTACCTAATAATTTTTTGATATACCAAACACTATTGTGAGAGTTAAAGATAAATATTGATTCATCTTTATTATGATTTTTATATTTTAAAAGTAAATAATAAAATATAAAAGCAATATTAATCCAAAAAATTGAAATATATATATATATAAAATTTTTAAACACAATTACATGGTTCTCCTCGTTGGTGAAGAATCATATTGAAGATGAATTAATATTTTTGTTCAATGCATAAATAATTCGATGTTTACTTTTTTTTTTAATTGCTAAACTCATATATGTTTAATATTAATTATACAATTATTCCATATAAGTTTAAAATATCGAAGTAGCAATACATGACAAATCTAAAATATTTAATTAAAAGCATTTAGAAATTATATAAATAAAAAATAAATAAGTTACAATAGACAATGGAGATTTTACTACATAAAATTTAATGTAGTTGTGAAAATAAAAAGTAGCTAAATATATTAGGAGTATTTTAGGAATGTTATATATAAATGTAATAAATGAGGAGTGACATTAGACAAACAGGAGTGGCAATAGCCACTCCCTTATTTTCACTCATATATATTGCATCCTATTATGATGGAGGGACTGTTGCAATTGATCACTCAGTTTTAGGTGACATTGCCCTATACATAGAGAAGGTAGCACCTTAGGTTGAATATGGAAGGGAAAAGATATTATGAGTGCTTGTAGAACGATTATAAAATGGAAATGGTTTTTAGGTAAAAGAATTTTAATAATTTGATTTGCAAATTTATTTTAGTGAACCAAGGTTATTCATCATTGAAAATAATGATTAATTCTCTTGAAGTATAGAGCTCACATTCACAAGTTTTGCCTTCAACCACAAGACCTTCTTCATACACATTATCCAAGAATTAAACCCCCAAACTTGATATTTAAGAAGCCTTGTTAGCTACCAACTATACTAGACTTCATGGTTAATTTGATTTTATTCCCTTAGTCAATTTTAACTAGCTATAAAATAAGAAATGATCTGCTTTGTAAATTTTCTTCATTTTTTTAAATCCTACTAAATTTAATTGAACCAGTTACAATCCATTTTCTAATAATTTCAAGCACAACCTAATATATTTTAAAAATAAGAATTTATTTCCAAATCAATTATATTCATATTCTATTTAAATATTTTTTAGATAGTAGAAATTTTTTTGCTTTTTTCTTATTGGCATTTATTCCTTTTTTATAGGTATTTTTACTTTTTATTTTATATATTTGTTAGTAATCTTTTTATCCAATATTATAAAGGCATGTATTTAATAATTTCTTTATTTTTACATGTGTTAGCACCAAAAATATAATCATAAGTACTAGAGGTCTAATTATGAATTCCTAAATAATTCATGTCTGCTGATGTTAGAAGAAGACTCAATTGATTATAGTGATTCAGTCTATAACATCCTAATTTTTAACCCAACTTTCTATAACATCCTAATTTTTAACCCAACTTTTTATCCAATTTTTTTTTGAAAACATAAATCAAAGTGAGAGCCGCGTTCTTAGCTATCCGTGAGACAGAAATATAAAATGCCAGTAACAAATCATCAAGAATACAACAAGTAGGCATATATCATTAACACAACAAAGGAACATTGCATTAGATATGTAGTTAAGGTACATACTTAGTCACGCCCTTATAGGGTCAGGTTGAGCTTGTAATATATCAAGAAAATAGGAAAGCAATAAAGTACATGGTACAACGGAAAATAAAACCACAATGCTACCCTCCTACCAAGCTACGAGTACTAACTATAACCCTTCCCAAAAGATAAAAGATACTACCGAAGGGAAGATCCTCATAATTGCTCGTGTACTCGGCAAGCTCTCCAATGAAGACTAGTGATGGCGGGGACGCTCAAGCAATGGAGGTATATAACCGACAAACTGCTCGATCTCCTCCTGAGTAGGCTAGTGGAGTGGGAAAGGAACGCGTGATGGCTGGACGAGAGCTCCTCAGCGCGGGCGCATCTCGGCTCTCCTCGCCACGCGCAGCTGCATCACGGTCTCCTCACTCCCCTCACGTTTGAACTGGGGAAAAGGAGTAGAGCCCTCCGAAAAGACGTGCATTGATGAGTCCTCGGATGGATTTGCCTTCGACCTCCTCGAACAGGGCACATACTACGGACAGTCGCGGATAGCTGAAGCAAACGAATGAGCTCGATGCATCTGCTTGTCACGGGGGCGGGTGCGCTCGAAAATCATATCGTCACCATCAAAAGGAGCAGTAAGAGTGAACTAGTAGCTGGATACTGGATAAGCAAAAGGTTGCCCCATGTACACAAAAACACGAACAGCACAACGACCCTCGAAGTGATAGGAGCGGTGGTCCGGGTCGTAATGCACCTCCCAGACGGGTGCGTCCTATGAACGTCGCCATCTGACTTTGAAGATGTGACGGAAGAAGGAGGAAGAAGAGAAAAGGAGTGAGAATCTTGCTAAAGAATCTCAGTAGGAGTCTCCTATCCTAGGGTTACATCGTTCACATCCTCAAGAACCTTGGGTTTAATTGTAAAAGGTGTGCATGCATAAAAGGTTCATTATTAGGGTTTATAAAGCCAATTATCCAAGATTCATTCCTTTTAGCATGCATCTTAATGTCATGAATGCAACATATTTAAGCATGAATGCGTAGCAATACACTATGCAAGCAATTCAATAAAATCATGACATCAAGTAACAGATGAGTGGCATAAAAGTACAGAGCTTTCCTATATTCTTTTCTCATATTTGAACTCTTAAATTCTTTTTCCTCAAGAACCACCTTCTTTTCGCATCACCAAATCCAACCATAAACACCAATGCCCGGCGATATTTATACGCATCACCAAAACCAACCAAATACACCCTATCGCCTAGGAATGAGCTCAAACCAAACGAGCTCAAACCTAACTAGTCATCACTAGATTTCTAAGAGGGCAAAAGAAGGGGTAACTTAGGAATAGTTCTTTCTTTACTCATGACTATGTGACTTGAAAAGAGACATCGCATCTCTTTTCTCACGTTCGATCTCTTGAGTTCTTTATCTCAAAGATCACCTTCTTTTTGCATGACCAAATCCAACCCTAAATACTAGTGCCCAGTGATATTTATACGCATCACCAAATTCAACCAAACACACCCTATCGCCTAGGAATGAGCTCAACTATATATTTATATATACACGCTTCACCAAAAATTCCAACAAACACACCCTTTTATAATCCAACCATACACACCCTTAATGAGCTCAAACCTAACTAGTTGTCACTAGATTTTTAAGAGGGCAAAGAAAAGGTACATAATCTCTCTTACTCAATCTCTCATAAGCATGATAGACATAATTTCTCAATAAAACATTTCATCATAGCTCATGCATCACAACATCATACTCACATAGATAAAACTCATACATCACCACATCATACTCACATAGATAAAACTCATACATCACCGCATCATACTCACATAGGTAAAGCTCATGCATGACAACATCATACTTCACATAGATAGAGCTCATGCATCACCATAACCTCAACATCTCAAACAATCATTTCCTCATGCGTCATCAAAACATATACATCTCCTCATTACAGCATTTCAAGATTTCTTAATGTCTTATGCATTAACCCTTAAGGTCCTTAACTCACAATCTAAGTTGTAAATCATCATAACTTAAACTCTCGGGTACCTATAGGCTCATATCTAAGTATTCCTCACTCCAATCTATAATCATAAACCTTTCTAAACCTCAAGGATGCAGAATCTAAAATTCTAACTTTACGGGTACCTAGGAGCCACATCAATGACCCTTTCTAAGTTCAGTTTGCTCCTAAGGCATCAAGGTCAAGTCCTAAACCAATTATGAGTCATTCCTACACATTTAAACTAATTTAAATCCATGATTATCATTTCTAAACCATGCTGGACAGAATCCAGAAAAATCAATTACTAAGGGATCTAGAACTCTCAAATTAATTATTTTCTAGTTACTAACTTCTCTTATTTTTCATATATGAATTTTAACATTCATTATACACAAACATACTCATATTATCATCATCAAACAGCACAAACAGTGATCATATAATGGCAAGGCAGAACCGAAATCCAATCTCCATATAAAGGCATAAAACTCGATTTCCAAAACACATAAAATATCAGTTTCTCTTGGAACCTTTCTAAAACTTTCAAAACTCATTAATAACATTTTTATCAACTAAAATCATCAAAATACTTTTGAAGGCAGTGACTAATTTAAATTGGTCTCAAGAGGTTTTAAATTCACAAAACTTTGTTCTAAACATCTCTTGTACTCATATAAGCTTAGAAAAATTATGAAACATAGATTTTAATACTTGTAACAAATAAAACTTCTTAAGGCCAAAATCAAGAAGCTAAAGAACATATATTTTCAAGTCTTTGTTTGAGATAATAATGGGTAGGTCTATGAGCTCTAAATCTCTTAAGTTATGACATAAAAATAAATATGCAATGCACTTTGTTTTAGTCTCTGTTTAGAGGTGAGAACATAAAATAAACATGTTATGCAACTCATTATTATCTTAGAGATTTAATGAGAGCATAAACATAAATATGGAGATGCAAGTTTATTCTTAAATCTTGAGCATTTAGTGATGACATAAAAGTAAATATGGATGCAAGTTCTTTTTATCTTAACTTAGAGCTCATATGAGACTTTTAAAGAGAACTAAAAAGCTCAACCCAACACTTATCTCATCAACAAAGTGAGCTTTAGAGTTCTTGAACCAAGTTCTCAAAGAAACTACTTGGTTCTTGAACATCATCATCAAGCTCAAAAAGAAGTAAGCTTTAAAAGAAAACAAAACTTCAAGGAAGTAAGAACCAAAATAACATTCTTTCTTGATATAAAATAATTATAGAGATACTTTAAAAATTCCAACAAAACCTCCAAAGGAAAAACTATAGAGGCCGAAATCATAGAGGACAAGAAAAGGAAGGAAAAACCAACACTTTACTAGATCAAGAACAAAACTCAAGCTTTAGAGGTTCCTTGGAGATGAACACAAGGTCATCATCCATGAACTCTCATCATCAAGCCATCATAGTCATGAACAAAGCCTCATGGCCGAAATAGAGAGGAGAGAAAACAAAGAAAAGTTCCAAAAAGTAACCAAGAGAAAACTAGAGAAAAACACATTTTCAAGAAAAGCAAGTTTTAGAAAAACTCTCCTACCTAGAGTGAAGATGAAAGCTTGAACTTTTGAAAAGAAATAAAGAGAGCAACTCCTCCTAGAATGGTATGATGGCTTCAGCCTTGAGAGAATGGAGAGGAAGGAGATGTGTTTTGAGTGAGGTTGTGTTTGATGTCAAGTGTTTGAGAGCTTAGGAGGTGATTTAATGTTGTGAGGTGGTGGATTGAGGTTGTGAGATGATTATGTAAGGGAGAGATGAAGAAGATGAAGATGAAAAGGAAAGGAAAACTCTCTTGAAACTTGAGAGAAAAAAAAAAAGAACTCAAAGGAAACTTGGAAACTTGAAACTTTGCAAATGATCTAAAGTGTTTGCAAGCTCAAGTAAGCAAGCTATTTATAGAAAATGAAACAAATTGAAGCTCATGGAGAGGAGAGAGAGGCCGTAGCTTTTGGAGGCAAGGGAAGAGAAAAATATCTCTTACAACTTGTCATTCAAGCATGGTTTGAGGTATGGAAGACATGGTGCAAGGTATGGCTCAAAGTATGGTAATTTCTCTTTGTTTGAACTTGAAATAAATCATCTAGAAGGCAAAGAGGGCTGGCTGATTTTGAGCCACAAAAATGAGAGAAAAAGTCTTCTAGAAGTTGTCCTATGAAACATGGATGAAAGCATAGGTTTTATGACTCAAAGTATGGTTTGAGGTGAGGTGGAAGTATGGTTCTTTGAGCGCAAAAATTCACACATGTGATAGAAATGAGGGGTATGGGTTTTGGCCAAATTTACACAGCAAGGGGGAGGAAGAATTGTTCATGTAATTGTGTGTTATTGATAGGTTTAAGTGTAGATTAGTTTAGGTACAAGGTTATGAGTCATTAAGCATAAGTTTAAGTAACTAAGAATGAGGTTTAGGGGATTTTATGACAAGATTAGGAGTGCTCATACATCATTAGAGGATTTAAAATTCATTCGTGAATAAACAATTGAAAACACAATTCCATAATTTAAGGAATTGGAGAGAGAAAATACTATTCAAGATTCTATGACTAGGAATCTTGAATTTAAAATAAGATTTTAAGTTGAAATTAAGCATTCTTAGGCTCTAATCAATTTTAATAAATTATTTTTGACTCTAGATTAATTATGAAAATTAATTAACCTTCGATTAGAGCCTAATATTGCTTAGGTTTGCTTAATCACGTGATTAAGCTCAAAAACACAAAACTAAGGGTAAAATCGTAATTTTGCACTAATTTTGCCTGGGACCTCCGGGACTAAAACTGAAGTCATAGAATACATAAAAACGCCTTTCAAAACCATCTAGAGAAGTTTCGACTTCATCTGACACTTGCAAACGGGTAAAACACCACAGGGGTATTTTGGTCATTTTGACCTAAAAACTCGAAAAACGAGATTTTCAATCCCGGGAAGGTACACAAGCCAACTAATCCCCTTCCAACATTGAGTTCACCCTTCGAGGACTACCGGATTGGCCTTCGTCGAATTCCGGGCTGAAAATGACCTCAGGGGCATTTTTGGTCATTTTTACTCTAACAGAAAATTGGGGCGTTACACAGTCACCAATGAAGACCTAGAAGGACTAATATGTTTTCAATTGAAGGATTGGACTGACAAAATTAGCAAGGTTATATGGGAGAACCATTGAAGTGGGAATCTATTCCAAATAGAGAATGAAGCACCCTGATTTTTCCTTCTATGCAAAATGACCGAAATACCCCTGAGTTCATTTTTGCACGAGAATCAAGGACGGCCAGTCCAGTCCGATCTCAATGGCATAATTTAATGTTAGAATAAGGATATATGTGGTTTAGAAAGTAATCTGTGTGAAAATCGCAATCCCCGATTTTTCTCTTGTGTAAAATGACCAAAATGACCTTGTCATTTTGCCTAGAATTCGAGGACGGCCAGCCCAAGCTATCCTTGTAACAGCCTAATAATTCAACCTAACATGCCTATGATGTGTTTAAATTAGTTATTAGTTATTACTCTTTTATTCCAGTTCTTAACTTTACATTTGAACAACACATAGCGAAAATATAGGTAAATTTTTTTTGAACTTAAAAACAAAAGTGTGAGCGTTGCGTATTGAAATGAATAATGTCATTCCTTCCACATACAAATAGATAGTAAACAAAATATGTCATGTACAAACATGAGCCACAAGAATCATAACATCACAAGCATAGATAATCATCATGGATTTATATAACATTAATAACATTGCTCATTTTTGCACAACAAATAAACATAAATCATAGATAGTATCATTCCCACCAGTAATGGTTGGGGTAGTATAGTAATCCAAAGTCGATAAAGGAAATACATAAAGATAGGCATAAGGCACACTAACTAAAGACCTTTCTCCTCCACTAAGCCTACCAAGGCGCGCCTATGTAAGATAACCTCAAACCAAAATAACCAAAAGAAGCAAAAGAAGGCTATCCATCATGTATGCTTGGGTGCTTCAATGAGGTCCATCATCGGCTCCTAGGGGTGTCCCTATTGAGAGGGAAGGAGGTAACCAATTAAATGGGCCAGCTCATCGGGGGTGCCAAGGCACATGGTAGGATGGGCATGTGCACCTCGACAAGGATGGGTAGCTCTTCGATGCACCGACGTAGCTTATAACACCCTAAAATTTATATAAAAAATTAATTTAAATTTTTCTAGTCATAATTTCAAAAATCTGACAGACATAAAAATGATGAGGACGATCCAACAGATCTGTAAAAAAAAAAAAAAAATAGTAACTACGGGCCCCGTAGGCCCCCCGAGAAAGCAAAAACCCCAGAATTAGGGCCCGGAGATGCTCGAAACTGAAAAATTATAGGATTAAGGTTAGAAATATTTAGGAATGAAGATTTTATACCTAGAAATAATTTTCGGGCAATAGTTGATTACTCGGGTATACTGTTTTACCCGTTCGGTAAAATTTTGATGTGCGATTTTTGACACTGAAAGAAAGTCAAACCTTTAGGATAAAGCTATCCTTTATAGCAAAATGTAAAACTAAGATTTAATCTTGAATCAAGATTAAATCCTAGCCATTTATCTTGCTTTCTTGTAGGAAAAGTTTGCTTTTATATTAAATAAACATCAAACCTAATATAATATCATAAAAGCCACAAATCCTTCTCCAAGAAGCCAGCATTCTCGGCCATGTGAAGAGGAGAACAACAGCCACCATATTCGTCTTCTCCATAGCCCAAAACTTGATCCAAAACACTTGCCCAAAGTCACAAAAATCATAAACTCCGTTTACAAAACTTGTTCCACTCCTCAATATCTACCAAACTAACCGATTAGAATTTGAATCCATCAACTTTTCCTACTTTGAGAGCTCATTATCAGTTGTGTAAGGAAGATTTTGGTATGGGTTTGAAGGCTTGGAAGTGAAGGGAATCAATCTTAGAGCCAAGATCTTTAAAGCTTCAAAGTGTAGGGTTTTCTTTGGCCTTTTTCTTTCAAATTTTACTCTGATGATTATTGATTTATTTAATCCGAAATTTTTGGTTATATTGGTTGAACAATATGTTGATATTGATGTGTTAATTTTGTTGATGTGTTTGGATGCTGTGAAAAATGATTTTTCTCAAAAGAGAATTTGACACATGCTGCTGGATTTTCGGATTTGGACAGGATAGGAATTGTTTATGAATTTTCTGGTTCAATTCTAGTCATTTTTATGAGCTATAAAAATTATATGTTCAAGATAATATCCTAAGGAAACTTTGAGAATTTTTGTGGTGCATAATAAATACTTTTGCTAGCTGAGAAAAATCAAGGACCGAAGTTGTAATTGTGCTGCCTGAAATCTTGGTACTGAAGCTGTGAATTTGTATAATTTTTTGACCATAGCAAATGATGGAATTATCCTTTGAAACTTTTACAGAGTGTCCTACACATCTTGAAGTTCAAACTTAATTTTTTATTTTGAGTTTATTTCATTATTTTCTAGGGTTAAAAATTATGAGAATTCTGATTTGAACTGTGAATAAGTGGTCTGTGACCGCTAAACTTGTAAAATTTATTTAACATGGTTAGAAACCCTTTTTGCTCTGATATTTTTATAGGGCCTTGTGGACACATTAAGGTGTCTTGGAGAATTTTATAGCCCTTGAAATCGATGATTGTTATGCATAATAAGTCATACCCCTTAGGCAAGAATTCTGCCAACATGCTGTAATTGTGCTTAAAGGAACTCAAGTATTGATTTGGTGATTTAATGACTTCTAATTTAAGTATGATGAGTATGAATGCATGCTATTGAATTTATGGATTAGTTTAAGCCATGATTGGAATCATATTGTGAATTAATGCCTATATGTGTTTTATTGCATGCATTTGAAAAAGGAAAAGTGAATGATACATTGAACTAAGTTCAATAGCAATAAGTAGTGACATAAGATCCTTTTGACTTTGTCGAGGGCAAATAGAGTGACACACGATCCTTTCAACTTGACGAGGTGATCCTTTCGATTTTTTTGAGGGCAAATAGAGTGATATATGATCCTTTTGACTTTTTCGAGGGCAAATAAAGTGATAAATGATCCTTTCGACTTTGTTGAGGGCAAATAGAGTGAGATATGATCCTTTTGACTTTATTGAGGGCAAATAGAGCGATATATGATCTTCTTCACTTTGTCGAGGGCAAATGAAGTGATATATGATCCTTTCAAATTGTCAAAGGCAGATAAAGAGAGAATGAGATCCTCTTTAAATGTACTGAGTGCACATAAAGTTGAGAATAATTACTAGGATTTTGAATGGCATGAAATACATGTTTTAAGTGATTGATTATTAAAAGCTATCCACTTCAGAAGTATGATTTTTAGAACTTTAAAATGAACCTTGAAATATGTTGCATGCTCAAATTTTCTTAATAAATCGAAGTGGCTGGGACGATGACGATGACATTAATTTCAATGTATGTTTTGGGGATTGCCCTACTGAGAATTTTAGGATTCTCACCCCCTACGTATTTTGTGTTCCCGTGTTGTCTCTAGGTTGAACCAGAGGACTATAAGGTTACTTTGCCAAAGAACACAGAACTGCAATAGTGTAGTGTTTAATACTTTTATTATGATGTACTTACAAGAATGAATATGTATGTAAACGTAATGTAAAATGGAGATGTATTAAAGCTCATAGTAGAGCTTCCTTTTGTACTTGACATTATATTAAATAAATGTTTTGTATCTTTGCTATATATTTTAATCGAATTACGCTAGTTATTACACGAACCCCTCGAGCTTGCTATAGATAATTAAGAAAGGTCTTAATAAGTAACAACTCTCAAGTATGATATTATGAGGTTGTATTTGGGAAGGTGCTACATAGCTCCTCTTAGCGACCCTCTGACAGTGGCCTCTCCATAACTGTTTCCCTCAAGCTCCATAGGAATAGTGGGGGCAGAACCACCAGAGCAGTGCTGGGATGGTGATTCCTCTGAGGGATCTGTCATAGGCTCAGTCGGATGAGGAGGCAAACAGAGAATATACTCTGGATAATCTCGAACAGTTGAGGCAGTGGTGCGGGTACATCAAATTTGCTCTCCTCGCGGGTAAGCACGCTCAAAAATCATCTCATCGACAAATGAAGTGGCAGGAGAGAACCTAAAGCTAGTGACAGGGTGTGCAAACAAGCACTCCATGAAGACAAAAAGATGTACAACATATCGACCCACAAAGGCATACGTCTAGTGCATGGCGTCGAAGTGGAACTCCCAGGTGGTAGCGTTAATAAAGATCACAAACGTTGCCATTAGCCTTTGAAGACGAGACAAAAAGAAAGAAAGAAAGAATGGATGATAAACTTATATAAGAATCTCAGTAGGGTACTCTCTTTCTAATATGTGTCATCATCTACGTCCTTAGGAACTTTGGGTTTCATTATGAAAATGATGAGCATATATAAAGTTCATTTATTAAGTTCTAAATATCGTTATCCAAGGTACGTGTCTTTTATCATGAGCCTTAATGTTATGGATGCATCATACTAAATCATGAATGCATGTCAATGTCACATGCAATGTATCACAAAATTCATACTAAATGAACATAGCATAAGGTACATAATCATTTCACATGAATTCTTTCTCTTTTTATTTTCTTAGGTTACTTAAATTCATTATTTCTTCCTCTATGGGGCCACCCTAATACTCTCATCTTTTGGGAGTTCTAGGTTATGAGCTCATACTTAAACTAGTCCTTACTAGTCTATATTTATCATATGATAAGCAATTTCCCGACTCCTAGAGTGAAGGATAGGGGGCATAGGAATACTCTTCATAACCATTAATTCTTGGAGTCTAAAGGGTATTTATTGGATCATCTCTCATAACCATTAATTCCTGGAGTCTAGAGGATCATTTCAATGTGTCGTATGTCACCTTTGATCTTAACATATTAATCAGAGATACATGCATGAACATATAATTTTAAATATGATCATGACTTATCACACAACATTTTATGCTTATAAATCTCATAATTTTTCCTAAGTTCACAAATTTGGCAGAAATTCGGTAGCATAATAGCTAGAAACAGAGTTTTTCCAAATTTGCTACATGCCAACAAACACACCAATCATGCACTTCAAATATCAATCATAATCATAGTATGTCACAATTAATCACATGATCATGCTTCAATTTCATATACTTCTAAGCACATATCATCATTATTTTACTGAAAAGTAAACATGCTCTTACTTAGTATGCCGGAATTAAGGACCGGACTCTGCTAATGCACATACTATGCTCATCAATACATATATATACATAGACAGTGTATTAAAGATCATCATAAGGCACTTATCATGCAATTATTCCCAAGTTGTCAAAAATTACGATATAGTCCCACATGGGTTAAAACTACAACCCGACTTAACCTAATTACTGTAATTATTCTTTTAGGCATCCAAGTGACTCACACAATGATTTCCACTAAGTTTTAGTCTCACAAACAATTTTCAAACAATGCTAGACAGTTTGGGCAATATTTTGAAATAAACAATTTCGAGGTTCTAGAAGTTGCGTGTTTTACCATTTCTAGTTACTGGCTTTTTGTAAGATGCTAGAATTAATTCCTACCACCACTAATAGAAATTTTTATACTTAAATTCAGTTCCAAACAGAATATTAGCTAAAATAATGTTGTCAAAATAGTAGCCATAAATTTCAAATTTCTAGAGTCTCAAAAACCACGTTTTCGGTTCTTACTAGTTTCTAGTATTTCTCAAGGTGTTTGGATATAATTTTTGCATCCACTACTATGCTTTATGCACATTTAACTCATCCCAAACATCTTTTTACTGAATGTTAAATGTCACGGCAGTAGCTAAAATTTCATTTCCTAGAAGCATTAGAAAATTGTATCTTTGATCCATTCTAGTTACTAGCTTTTCCTAGGACGCCAAAAATAATTCTTGCAACAAGTAATAACAATTTTTAAGTATTCAATCCCCTGCAAACAGTGGCTGAAAATATGGTTACAAAAGCATTTGAAAATCATATTTTTTTTTAATATTTTCTAGATACTAGTTTTCCTCATTACTTGATTTAAGACATAGGAAGCATGTGAAACTATTTTTACCTCTTCGAAAGCTCATATAACAACACCAAACAGAGAGAAAAACCTAATTTTTAATAATAAATCTTTTTCACATAAAAATACTCTTTTACTATTCTTTAAGTTTTCAAAACTTGCAAAACTTCTAAGGCATAACTTGTTCTAAAACCGAAGATTTGAGCCATAAAATCAAATAAAACTCATCTTAACCCCATTATCATGTCATGGCCGAATGCATATGCATGAGTGTAGCCATGATTTAAAGTTTTTATTTAAGATCCAAGGACAAATCTTGAGCTTTAAGGTCTTAGGTGATGACTTGAAAGTAAGCATGCTATGCACCTCATTTTTATCTCCAAAATTTAAGGTGAGGGCCCAAAGATAAACATGCCATGCAAATCCATTTTTATCTTTAAGATTAAGGTGATAGCACAAAAGTAAACATACTATGCAAAACCATTTTTATCTTTAAGGTTAAGCTGATGACATTAAAAGTAAACATGCTGTGCATTTCATTTTTATATTTAATGTAACATCCTAATTTTTAACCCAATACTCTAGAACATATTTAGGTTAATCATAGGTTATTACTTCTTAGTCTCATTCCTTGTTAAAATACTTAGCAAAAAATATGGGTAAATTTTTTTTTTGAAATATAAAAACAAAGTGAGAGTCGCGCTCGACATCATCGTGAACTAAACATACATTGCAAATCATAAAGAATAAACACAAGGTAAAAGAACATATAACAAATAAGAGAATCAATGACACATCAAGGAAATACTTTCATTAATATCATAATGTGCCCACCCGAAGGCGGGACTTAGTTTAGTACAAGGTAATATGAATACAACGAAAAGGAAATACAACATGATCGAAAATACATGAAAGGCGTAAATAAAAACTCTTACCCCCTAGTGCACCTAAGGTGGATAACTTCATGACAAAAGAAGGTTTATCCTATCTACGAGTGTGTGCACTAGATCTCACCTAAAACAGCTACTACTGGAACCCGGGGTATGGTGGGATGAAAGCGATCCATGGACGTAGTGCGGTAGGAGTAGGCACGCGTAGTGGCTGATCATGTGCTCCTGGGTGGGGGCGCATCTTGGCTCGCTAGCCAACCTCGGCTGCGTAACTGTCTCCTCGCTCCCGCCTCTCCGGACTACGGAGTGGGGGCGGAGCTCTCGCTATACATACGAGTCAGCGGATCCTTTGAGGGATCGTCCTTCGGGCCAGGAGATCGGGGGCATGTAGTCCTGGAAGTCGCGGGTAGCCGAGCCTCCGGTGTACATCCGAAGGATCCTCTTGTCACGCGTCCAGGCGCACTTAAAAACCATAGCATCGTCGTAGGAAGACATAGGGGAGAAGCAGTAGCTATGTACAGGGTGTGAGAAAGGACGTCCCATGAGCATGAAGATGTGAACAGCACAACGTCCCTCAAAATGATACGACCTGTGCTCTGGATCAAAGTGCACCTCCCAAGTCAGAGTGTCGATAAAAACCGTAAACGTCGCCATCGGGCTCTGAAGATGTGATGGAAAGGAAGAAAGGAAGAAAAAGGAGTGAGAATCTTACTAAAGAAACTCAATAGGGACCTCCTATCTAGGGTTACATCGTTCATATCCTCAGGAACCTTGGGTTTATTATTAAAAGGTGAACATGCATATAAATTCACTCTTTAGGTTTATAAAACTAGATTATCCAAGGTTCGTTCCTTTTAGAATGCACTTTAATGTTATGAATGCAATATATCAAGCATGAATGCATGGTAATGCCTTAAACAAACAACTCAACTAATCATAACATCAAGAAGCATGCAAGAGGCATATAACTTTCAAGTGGAGCTTTCCTCAACATTGTGACTTAGAACATCATGCCTTAGCATTAAAGGGCCACCATAAACATCATCTAGGTTATGAGCTCATACCTTAACTAGTCGTCACTAGTTCTTACTTATCATCTGGATAAGCAAAAAAATAAATATAATCCCGACTACTAGAGTACGGGCTAGGGGGCTTAAGGATCACCTCTCTTAGGATTATTTCCTTCTTTGAAACACTCTACTGGCATCTAGTGTACAACGAATTGTCTGCTTTGGTAGGTTGTATCCACTTATACCCTCACGGATTTGCCTCCTCCCCACCAGAGCGGGATAAGTATGTCTCAATGCTATGCCACATAAAAATCTCCTGGGGGTGCTCAACCAAACTGGTGTCACCCAAGGTTTTAATTTCATTTGTTTCCTGAAAAACATTCTCAAGTCTTTTTAGTTTTGATGGAAATTCGGCAGCATAACAGCTGTACACCGAATTTCCTTCAAACTAACTTTATGCCACAAATCTTATAACACCTATGCATTTCTCATTCAACTTTTATAAACAGGATAGACATAACATCTCAATGAAACACTCATCATATCATATATCATCACATCATACTTTGCATAAATAAACTCATTTTATTAAGAAACCTAAGGTGTCTTATGCTTGACCCTTAAGGTCTTAAACTTGAAACTTAAATTCTCTAATCATTCAATCTCAATATCTTATGCACCTATAGGCTCAAAACTAATATTCTTGCTAATTATTATGATCATAGCTTATTCTAAAATCCATTAGTGCAGAATCCATAATTTATACTTCACGGGTACCTAGGAGTCACAACTTTGACCCTTTCTAAGTTCGGTTTGCTCCTAAAGCACCAAGATCAATTCCTAAACCAATTATGAGTAGTTCTTACACATTTAAACTAATTATGAACTATCATTTACTAATTTTACCCTTGCTGGACAGAATCCAGAAAATTCATTTTCTAAGGGATCTAAAAGTCTCATTTTAATTCCTTTCTAGTTATTAACTTGTTTTAACATTCTCAAATTAATTCTAACATCAAATATACATGAACATACTCATTTTATCATCATAGAAATAACATCATACAGTGAGCAACCAAGCATGGCAGAACCAAAAACATCTCTATCAAATAATGCATAGAACTTTTATTTCTAAAACACATAAATTGCTAGTTTCTCTTGGAACCTTTTCAAAACATATAAAACTCCTTAAGAAACATTTTATTTCAGTAAAACCATCATAAAACACCTAAGAGCAGTAGCTATATCAAATTAATCTCAGGAGAAATTTAAATCATAAAACTTTGCTCAAAACATTTCTTGAGATCATCTAAACTTAGTAAAAATCATGTAGCATAGTTTTTAGCACTTGTGACTAGATGAATCTTACTCTAAGATCATCATCATCACATGGTCGAATCCATGTGAGTAAAACATACATTTCGAAAATTTGTTTAAGATAACAATGGGCAAGTCCATGAGCTCTAAATCTCTTAAGTGATTGACATAAACATAAATATCCAATGCACTTTGTTTTAGTCTTTATTAGGATGTGAGAGCATAAAATAAATATGCTATGCAAGTCCCTTATTATCTTAGGAATTTAGTGAGAACAGAAACATAAATATGAAGATGCAAGTTCATTCTTTTATATTGAGATTTTAGTGATGACATAAAGATAAATATGGATGCAAGTCCTTTTTATCTTAACTTAGAGTTCATGCAATACTTTTAGAGGAATATAAACTCAACCCAACTTTTATCTCAACCAAACAAAATAAGCTTTAGATTTCTTGAACCAAGTTTTCAAGAAAACTATATGGTTCTTGAACAACATCATCAAGCTTCAAGGAAATGAACTTAAAAGACATTAAAACCATAAAGAAAGAGGAACTAGAAACCAAAATCATAAAGGAAAGAAAAGCAAGGAACCGAAACACAAGAGGAGAAAATATATACCAAGTTCTTTATTATGTACTCAAGACCCCTATCTAGAGCATAACTCTAGAATGTGCCGATCAACTTTAAGGTTGACAAGGGTAGGCCTTGAGTTTATTGAAATCCTTATGATTAATTTTTCTTAAGTTAAAAACCATGTGAGCTAAGTAACATAGATAAAGTTCAAGGAAAAGGAAAACTCAAGCTCTAGAGGTTTCTTGGAGATGAACACAAGGTCATTCTCTAGAAGCACTCATCATCAAGCTAGCATGCTCATATCAAGGCCTTGAGGCCAAAAAAGAAAGAAAAGGAGAAACAAGGAAGAACTTAAAAAGAATCTAAGAGAAACTTCAAGAAAATAACATTTTTGAGCAAAACAAAAACTAGAGAGCAACTCCCTACCAAGTTTGAAGATGAAAGCTTGGTCTTGAAGATGAAAATGAGAAGATCAACTCCTCCTAGAGTGGTGAAGTGGTGTTTTGTGGTGGTACTATGGTGGCTCAAGGTGAGGGAAGAGTAAGATGAAGAAGAAAAAGAAGAGAACTCCTTGAAACTTGAGAGAAAAAGAAGGGACTCACAAAATGTTAAAATGCTCAAACGTGCCAAATGAACCAAAATGACACAAGTTCATCCAAGGCACCTATTTATAGAAAACAAAACAATGAGGGGTGAAGTGATGGAGGGCTGGCCGTAGCTTTTGGGGGCATGGGGGAAGAGAAAATATCTCTTACAACTTGTCATTCAAAGCATGGTTGAAGGTATGACAAGCATGGTGCAATGTATGGTCTAAGCATGGCTTGGTATGGACTTGAAAATGCATTTGAATTTCAAATATTTGAGGCATGGAGGGGGAGTGGCCGTGGGCTTCTAGAAGAGAGGGGAGGGGTTTCTTTTGTTTAATTGTGTGCTAATCATGTGTTTAGGTGTGTATTAGTTTAGGTGCAAGATTAGGAATTGCTAAGCATGTGTTTATGTAACTAAGAATGAAATTAGGAATTTTATGACATAATTAAGGAGTGCTCATACATCATTAGAGGATTTTAAATTCATTTTATGAATAAACAATGGGGACACTAAGGAATTGGAAAGAGAAAATACTATTTAAGATTCTATGACTAGGAATCTTGAATTTAAAATGAGATTTTTATTTAATCTAAGCAATTTTAGGTTCTAATTAACTTTAATAAATTATTTTGACTCTAGATTAATTATGGAAATTAATTAATCTTCGATTAGAGCCAAATATTGCTTAGGTTTGCTTAATCATGCGATTAAGCTCAAGAACACTATACTACGGGCAAAATCGTAATTTTGCACAAACCTGCCCGGGACAACCGAGACCTAAACTGAGGTCATAGAATACATAAAAACACCTTTTAAAACCATCTGGAGAAGTTTCAAGCCCATCCGAAACTCGTACCTATGTCAACCACAACAGGGGTATTTTGGTCATTTTGATCTGAAATCTCGAAAAATGAGCTTTTCGCTCCCAGAAGGATTCACAAGTCAACTAATCTCTTTCAAACATTGAGGTAGCCCCTCAAGGATTGAGGTTCGGGCCGAAAATGACCTCAGGGGCATTTCGGTCATTTTCACTCTAACAGAAAAATTAGGGTGTTACATTACTCTCCTCCTTAAAAAGAATTTCGCCCTCGAAATTCGTACCTTAAAGTAGCTCAGGGTACTTCGACCTCATCTCGGACTCTAGTTCCCACATGAACTCTTCGGTCTTGCCACGTCCCCACGCTACTTTCGCCAAAGGAACAGACTTATTCCTCAACTGCTTATCACCGTAATCCACGATCCTCGTAGGCGGCAGATTGAAAGTTAGGTCCTCCCTTAACTGTATGTGCTTTGGCTCTAAGACATGGCTAGGGTCGGACTCATGTTTTCTCAATTGAGAGACATGGAAGACATCATGGAGATTAGAAAGATTTGGGGGCAAAGTTATCCTATAGGCTACAGACCCGACTCTCTGAAGGATTTCAAAAGGACCGACAAATCGGGAACTCAATTTCTTGACTTTCATGGCTCTCCCTATGCCTGTAGTGGGGGTAATCCTTAGAAATACATGCTCTCCTTCTTGGAATTCCAAGGGTTGTCGCCTTTTATCCGCATAGCTTTTCTATCGACTTTGAGCGGTTAAGATTCTATCCTTAATTCTCTTGATTTGCTCCGTCGTTTCCCTCACTACATCTGGTCTTAACATAATTTGTTCTCTAAGTTCATACCAACACAAAGGTGATTGGCACTTCTTTCCATACAGCGTGTAACACCCCGATTTTCTGTTAGAGTGAAAATGACCAAAATGCCCCTAAGGTCGTTTTCTGCCCGGAACTCGAGGATAGCCGATCCGGTAGTCCTCGAGGGGTTAACTCAAGGTATGAAGGGGATTCTATGTATTAGAATGTTTAATAGAGCAAAAGAATCTCATTTCTGAGGTTTTTGCGCGTAAATGACCAAAATACCCTTACAGTAATTTAAGGCAGTTTTGAGTTTTGTTTTGACCCGGACTTGTCCTGGAGGTCTAAAACAATGTTTTTAAGGCATGATTTATGTTTGCTTAAGTCCTGGTGGTCCCGAGCAATTTTTGAGAAAATTACGATTTTACTCCTCTTTAAGTGCATTTAGGCTTAATGACGTTTTTAGAACAAAACCTAAGCAATATTAGGCTCTAATTAAAGGTTAATTAATTTCCATAATTAATCTAGAGCTAAAATAATTATTTGAGGTGGATTAGAACTTAAAATTGCTTAAGGAAACTTAAAACCCATTTCTAGTCACATTTCTTCAAGAAAGCATTTAGGAATAGTGTTTTCACTATTCACTTTCCCTATTTCCAAGAAAATGTGTTTTCCCTAGGTTTTGAGTCATTGGAATTTGACTCCACATTCTCCACATGCTTGAAATTCAAACATTCAAAGAATTGTTTTATTTTATTTTGTCATTTAAAGGTCATTTCAAGACTATACCTCAAGTCACACCACACTATGCTTCACTATGACTACACCTTATCTTGCACTATGTTTGATCATACTTCCAACCATGCTTAGTATGACCAAATAAATGAGACACTTTTCCTCCTTCACTTTCTAGAAGGTTTATTTCCCTCCAAAAAGAGTTGCTTTATGTCAATCAAGCTTTCACTCAAGTCTTTCATGCATCATGTCTCCTATGCTTCACACTTTACCATGAATGACAACTCAAAGAGATATTTTCTCTCTTCTTTCTCCAAGAAGCCACACTCCTCTTCATGATTCAACTCTATAAATACATTGCCTTAGTGAGCTTTGCTCCACTTTACACCATTTGCAAAGTTTGAGTTTTTGAGAAAGTGTTAGTTCTCTCAAGTTTTCCTTTCCTCCTCCTTACTCCAAGAAGAAACCACCACCTCCTCCACCTTCAATCTCCATCTAGCTCTCATCCAAACACATTCCCAAGCTCAAACACAAGCCAACCCACTTCCTCCCTCTTTTTCTCTTCAAGGCCGAAGCCATACCCCAAGATACAAGGAGATTTCTTCTTGTTTTCCTTTCAAGATCAAACCTTTCTTCACTTCAAAGAACACCAACACTTGGTAGGGAGCTTTTCTAAAAATGTTTTCCTTGATCTTTATGTTGAATCTTGTTGGAATATGATGTATGGATGAACTTTCTTTGTTGTGTCATTTTTAGTTTCTTCTTTTCTTTTTCTCTTGGATTTCGGCCTCAAGGCCTTGAATATGATAGCTTGATGATGAGTGTTTTCTAGAGGTGACCATGTGTTCATCTCTCAAGAAAACCTCTAAAGCTTGAATCTTTCCTAAAGAAAAGTTTTGTCTTTTACAAGTTAAGTAAAGAATGAGCTTTATGTTCCTCTTGACCTTTTTGGAACCTTTCTTTTTCCTTTGAGATTTTGGCCATAGATCCCTTGGGAACTTGGAAAAATGAGAGCTTGATGATGTAGGTTTCATGATGGTGTTTAACATTTGAACAACCTCTAAAGCTTGAAGCTTGCTTTTGATCTTGAAGTATTTTAGTTTTCCTTTTTCTTCAAGTTTCGGTTTTGCTTCCTTATTTCCTTTTATTTTCTGCCTCAAAGTCTTGAGCATGATGGCTTGATGATGAGTGTTCTCTAGAGATGATTATGTGTTCATCTCTCATGAAACCTCTAGAGCTTGAGTTTTTCTTTAAGTCTTGCTTATGTTATATAGCTCTTTTATGTTTATAGCTTAGAAAAGCTTACTTTTTCATGTTGGATGAGTATTGGGTTTAAGCTTTGTTCTTTTAAAAGTTTTGGAAAAGCTCTAGATAAGATAAAGAAGTGAACTTGCATCCATATTTATTTTATACTATCACTAAACTCCCAAGATAAAGAAATGAACTTGCATTTCATGTCTTATTTCAAGTTATCACTTAACTCAAAGATAAAGAAGTGAACTTGCGTCTCATTTATTTTGAGCTCTCACTTTACTTTCTAAGCAAATCTAAAATGGAGGGCATATCACGTTTATGTTTATGTTATCACCTAAAACTCCTAGAGCTCAAGGACTTGCCCTCTTCATCCTATGAAAAAGTTAAATATGAAACATTCCTTGGAATGCACATCTCAGCCATGTGATGATAATGAAGCTAGAATGAGTTTCATTTGGTCACAAGGGCGTATAATCTATGCCTTACGATTTTTCTTAAGCATAGGTGACTATGACAAATGTTTCAAGTATGATTTTGTGATTTAAATACCCTTGGAGATTATTTTGAAATGGTCACTGCCCTCATGTATTTTATGGAGATTTTAAAGAAATAAAATGTTTCCTAATGAGTCTTATAAGTTTTATAAAGGGTTCCAAGATAAACTAGCAAGTTATGTGTTTTAAAATGAAAGTTCTATGCATTATATGATGACATTATTTTTGGTTCTGCCTTGTTATTTTCCAGCACCTTAAATTCTGTTTTGGGTGGTCCATATGTGTTGAAATACCTTACCAATTGTATGATAATTGTTCTAGGCATCTTAGGTATGCTTAGTAACTTTATATGTTTGAAAATGTGATTTCTAGAACTCCTTAGGAGCTGAAAATATGCATTCTGTTCCAGCCTTGTTTGAGTTTGTAAAATAACATTATAACATGTTTAGATGAGTGAAAGTGACTCATAATTGGTTTAGGTATTAATTATTGCATCATAGAAAAAGTCGGTAATGAGAAAGGACCTAAAATGCAACTTCTAGAACACCATAATTCATCAAAATATGTTTACTGCCGATGCTGTCCAGCCATAATTAATTAGGTTCTAGGACTTAATAAATTGTGGTAATAGGTTAATCAATCCCTTAGAGGTACAAGAAAATAATTTGGAAGTTTGAGGTTACCCGATTAGGGGTTTTTGCTTTTAAGGGAATGGTTTGTGTACCCTCTATGATTGATGAATTTATGTGTTATCTCATGACTTATATGATGCTATATGATGATGGAATTGCATGTTATTGTTCTCTTAAGAACCCTAGAGATGCCTATGTTAAAGTTATATGAAGTATGTACCATGCATGATTTATGTGGCATCTTGTTATAACATGCTAAGACTCAAGGTGACATAAAACTATGTGAAAATTATCCTTTGAATCCATCAAAAGGGATGGAGGACGAGGTGATTCTATAAGAAAATGATCCTTTGAAACCATCAAAAGGGATGGAGGATGAGCTGATTCTAGCCCCCTAGCCTGCACTTTATGTCGGGACCTTAATCTTATCAAAAGGGATAAGAACTATGTGCTAGTGACGACTAGTGAGGTATGAGCTCATAACCTAGAGGTTTCTCAAAAGGGAGAATAATTAGGGTGGCCCCATGTTCAAAGTAAATGTCTTAATGTCACCTAAGTAACCAAGATAAGATTTATTGTCATACTGGGGACGGCGATACGTAACGCCCAGATGTGACTAGAGTTATTCTAAGATTTATTGTTATACTGGGGACGGCGATACGCAATGCCCAGATATAACTAGACATTTGTGTCTTTAAGTTCCATGCCTTATGTTCTATGCTTATGCTCTATGTCCCATGTTTATGAACTATGTCCTATGTTTATGCCCTATGTTCTATGTTTTATGCTTTATGCAATATGATCCATGTACCATGTACCAAGTTCCATGTTTATGCTTTATGATCTATGATCTATGCACCATGTACCATGTTCTATGTCTTATGTTCTATGCTCTATGCACCATGTACCATGTTCTATGTCTTATGTCCTATGCTCTATGCACCATGTACCATGTACCAAGTTCTATGATTATGATTCCATGTTCTATGTTTATGCTCTATAAGTTAGTTATTTCTGCATATCATAATGAATTATGATGCATCCATGTAAGTACAAGAGTGTATGTTAAAAAGAATGGGCCTCGGTAATTAACGTTTTAGAACTTGATAAATGAACTTTGATATGCCCACTTTTCATAAATAACCTGAGGTTCCTGGAGACGTAGATGATGACACCTAGATAGGAGGAAAACCCTACTGAGTTTCTTTAGTAAGATTCTCACTCCCTTACCTTTTCTTTCTGTCACATCTTCAGATTCCGATGGTGACCTTCATCCTGCTCGTTGACACGCCCACATGGGAGCTTTACTACAATCCGGAGCGTGGATCGTATCATTTTGAGGAGGCCAGCCATGCGCCCTAAACGTGGAGGTCATGTGCGACTATCTGGTGTACCTGTCCCCATCGAGCTATGACCATGGATTGGATATGTTCCCGTAGACCACTCTTGGAGTTTTAGTGCACACACACCTCACTAGCTGTGATGACCTTCTTTTGTTAAGGTTGTCTACCTTAGGTGCACCATGTAGGTTCATGTTCTATGCATTTCATTTCCCATGTATTTCTCTTTTATGTATTTGTATTTCGTTCTTATGTATTCCAACTTAACTCACCTCTAGGTGGGTAGTTTAATATATATGTGGTGTTATGTTCTTTATGGAGCCTTCTTGATGTTTAGATTTCCGCATTATTTTATATAGATGATATATATGCTACACGTGGCTCTTACTTTATCGAGGTTTTAAAATGAAAAATTTGGCTCGTATTTTCAGTAAGTATTTTCAATGATAAATGAACTGAAACAAGAGGTAATGACTAATATTTAGCCTTAGTACGTTCTAGGAGTATTGGGTTGAATATTAGGGTGTTACACAGCGCCTCGTACGGTGCCATACCGATGCTCACGTGATAATTGTTGTTATACGCAAACTTGATCAGTGGCATGTACTTATCCCAAATTCCTTTTTGGTCCAAGACACAGGCTCTCAACATATCTTCTAGGGTTTGGATTATTCTCTTTGATTGGCCATCTGTTTGAGGGTGGTAAGCGGTGCTTAAGCACAACTTTGAACTAAATGCCTTTTGAAAGGCTCCCTAAAAACGTGACATAAACTGCGGGTCTCGATTCGAGATTATTGTCGATGGCACTCCATGTAACCTCACAATCTCTTGGATGTACAGCTGGGCCAATTTGCCCAAAGAGTACGTAACCCTAATAGGCAGAAAGTGGGCCGACTTGGTCAGTCTATCCATGATTACCCATACGGCATCATGGCCAACTTGGGTCCTTGGCATTCGAGGATTGATAGGGGTTGCAACATACCTGAAGGTTTTTGGTGCTCGATCTTCACCTTTTGGCAGACCAGGCACTTACTTACCCAAGCGACCACATCCTTTTTCAATTTGGGCCACCAGAACATCTTTTTCAAATCTTGATACATCTTGGTAGTACCAAGATGAATGGTGAAGTGGCTCTTGTGAGCCTCATCCAAGATCTTCTTTCAGAGGTCACTATCCCGTGGCACGCAGATTCGGCCCTCAAACTTCCATACACCATCGGGACCTTGCTCAAAACCCTTCAGTTTACTAGCCTTAACAGCCTCTATTGTCTCTCTAAACTCTTCATTCTCCCTTTGTGCGAGCATAACACTCTGCTTAAACCCACTGGTAACTCAAGCCGAAGTCATAGTCTTTCAAGAACTCCATCCATCTTCTCTGCCTCATGTTTAACTACTTTTGATCAAAGAGATGCTTGAGACTCTTATGATCGGAGAAAACTTCGAACCTACCACCATATAGATGGTGCCTCCACACCTTAAGAGCAAACACTATGGCAACTAATTCTAGGTCATAGGTGGGGTAGGTTACCTCATGAGGCTTAAGTTGTCTGGATGTATAGGCTACTACTTGCCTGTTTTGTATCAACACGCAACCTTAACCTTTGCTCGAAGCGTTACAATATACCTCGAAAGGTACATTGGGGTTGGGTAACACTAACACTAGGGTTGAGGTTAGCTTTTCTTTTAGTTCTAGGAAACTCTTCTTATACTCGGGATTCCACATAAACGGGGTGTTCTTCCTAGTGAGCTTAGTTAGAGGTAGAGCGATTTGGGAAAATCCTTTGATGAACCTATGGTAGTAGCTTGCTAAACCCAAAAAGCTCCTTATTTCGGTCACAGAGGTTGGTCTTTTCCAATTCATTACAGCCTCAATCTTACTAGGGTTGACAACTATGCCACCTTTTGACACAATGTGTCCTAAAAACTTCACCTCATCTAACCAAAATTCACACTTAGAAAGCTTTACATACAACTTTTTCTCCTTTAGAATTTATAAAACCAACCTTAAATGACGCTCATGCTCCTCGTGGGTTTTCAAATAGATGAGAATATTATCTATGAACACAACCACGAACTGATCTAAATAGGGTCTAAAGATCCTATTCATGTAATCCATAAAAACTGTGGGAGCATTCGTCAAACCAAATGATATCACATTGAACTCAAAGTATCCATATCGAGTTCTACTGGCGGTTTTAGGAATGTCTTGATCTCTAACCCTAATCTGGTAGTACCCTGATCTCAAATCAATCTTAGAAAACACTACTGCGCCTTTCAATTGGTCCATAAGGTCATCAATCCTAGGCAACGGGTATTTGTTTTTCATGGTTACTCGGTTCAACTGCTTATAATCTATACATAGTCTCATGCTTCCATCCTTCTTCTTCACAAATAAGACTGGAGTGCCCCAAGGAGAAGCACTCGGCCTTATAAAACTTTTCTCCAACAGTTCTTCCAACTGGGTTTTCAACTCCACTAACTCTAAGAGTGACATCCAATACGGGGCTATAGAGATAGGTCCCATTCCAGGAACCAATGCTATGGAAAACTCTACTTCTCTTTCGGGAGGAAACTCGGGTATTTCATCTGGAAACACCACGGGATAGTCTCTCACCATAGGTGTATCACCTAGGTTTTGCTCAAAGTCTATATCATAAGCGGCTAGGAGAAAATATCCCTTAGTCTTTTCCCCACTATAGAAGACCTCTACAGAGTTTAGGTACAGTCTCAAAGGTTGACTAAGTGAGCTAGGGGGAGAGGGAAAAACAACAGACTGCATCCCACAGTCTAACAACACACAGTTGGCATGAAGCCAATCCATGCCTAGAATGATATCTATGTTTTTCATGGGTAAACAAATTAAATCTATGATAAAAGACCTATTTTCTACAACAAGATGACAGTTTAAACAACATTTGCAAGTATTAACAGGACGATTTGTGGGAGTAGAAACAATGAGATCAAAGGAGATCTTAGAAACTTGCAAATTCAAAGACTCGACACTAGCATATGAGACAAAAGAATGGGTAGCGCTAGAATCATAAAGTACAGTTAAGGTTCTACCGTTAAGTTCACACTTACCTTCAATGAGGTCGTTGGACTTCTGCGCGTTGTCCGCGTTGAGGGCAAAGACCCATCCTTCATGTTGTGGCATGGGATTTTGATTTGATGGCCCTCCATAGGTGCAGTTGTTGGCGTAGTGGCCAGGTTTGCCACATCGAAAGCAAACTCCCTACCCAGCCATACAGGGGCAATTGCCGTGATTCTTCCCACATCAGGGGCACACATCAGCAGGTGTAGCTCCGGGGTAAGCAGTAGGGGCTCCTTGTGGTGCCTTATTCTTGGCCCCACTGGACCCTCCTTGGTTATTCCGAGGACTACCTGATCCTCGTTGTTGGTTGTTGTTAAAGTTCCTCGGGTCGTTGTTCTGGAATTGTGGCCTTTGTTGTTGTTTGGATTGTTGGTACGCAGGTGCTCTTGGTTGTTGTTGTTGTTGTTGCTTGAACTGGTTGGTGTGGTATGGATTGTAGTGGTTTCTTGATGGGTATTGTGGCTTGAACTTCAAGGCTTGCGGGCCTAGTCCCTTAGCACGCTCCACTCTCGTGGCGTGGAGCTTCCGTTGTCCTTCTTCTAGAATCCGTCACTTGTTGACTAGGGTCGGGAAATCCTTAATCTCTATATGGGCCACGACGTAGTTTAGTTCCGCCTGCAGACCAGCCTCATATTTCACACACATCCATACCTCATCGGGGTTCCCTTGGAACACCCGAGAGAACTTGATCAGCTCCTCGAACTTGGCAGTGTACTAGGCCATAGTAGACCCTCCCTAGGTCAACTGTATGAACTCAATGTCTTTGGCATTCCTTACGGACTCTGGGAAGTACTTCTCGTAGAAGTAGGTCTTGAACAGTTCCCAGTTGATGGGGATTCTCGATGTCTCCAATAGTCGCTTCGTGCCGTTCCACCAGAATTCAGCGTCAGACTTCATCATGAAGGCAGCAAACGTAACCTGTAACACCCTAAATCTTAACCCAAGACTACTAGTATGTACTTACGTTAATCTTTAAAATATTACCTCTAGGTCTCATCTTTTACTTAGAAAATACTTAGCGGAAATATGGGTAAAATTTTTCTTTTTGGAATTTAAAATCAAAGTGAGAGCCACGCACAAATCTTTAAGAGGAAGCATAGCAAAACATATAAGCAAAGCATAAAGAAGCACATCATTTCATGGAGACATCAACTGAAACATAGATATATATATATGTTGTGCCTACCCAAAGGGCAGGACTATTCAATACATTCGGAAGCGGAATACAACTAAAATGCAATACAAGAAAATCATAAAAAGTAAATACAAGAGAAACAACACCCATACCCATGTGCACCTAGAGTAGACAACCTCATATACAAAAGAAGGTTTATCCTCAACTATGTGGTGTGTGTGCATTAGCTACTACCCCTCCTATGTCTACTCCTGCTGGTTCGAGTACTGTGGGGTCGAGTCGATCCACTGACGAATCTCGGCGGGAGTGGTCGAGCGCATCATCGGGGCGTGTCCACCGCGGCAAGGGTGCATAGATGGCCGACGAGCCAACCTCGGCTGGACCATCATCTCCTCACTCCTTGCTCTCATCGGTGGGGGAGCGGGACTGGAGCTCCAACTGTACATGTGTGATGGTGGGTCCTCGGATGGGTCCGTCTCCGAGTACTGGGTGCGAGGCACATACTCGAGGTAGTCGCGTACCTCTGATGTCTCGGGCTCCATGCGGAGGATCTGCTCATCGCGTGGTCTAGCTCGCTCAAAAATCCCGTTATGACGGTAAGGAGCAGTCGGGGTGAAGCGGTAACTCGGGACGGGGTGCGCGAAGGGTCGTCCCATGAACATGAACACTCTAACCGTGCAACGACCCTCAAAATGGTATGACCCGAGTGCCGGGTCATGGTGCAGCTCCCATACCGGGGTGTCGATGAAGAGTACGAATGTCGCCATCTGAAGATATGACGGAAGAAAAGAGAGAGGGAATGAGAATCTTTCTAAAAGAATTCTCAGTAGGGTTATCCCTACCTAGGTGACATCATCATATCCTCAGGAACCTTGGGTTTATTTCTAAAAAGGTGTGCATGCATATAGATTCCTTTTAAGTTAGTTTTCTAAAGTGTTATTTATCCAAGGTCCGTCATATTTTATAATGCATCTTATTACTTAAGCAGAAAATATACTAATGATATGAATGCATCATAAAGGTAAACCAAACAATAGAATAGCTAAGAAACATTATAACATTTGGCATAAGTATAGTATATGTGACATTGTTAGCTTTAACTTTCATCTCATGGGGCCGCCCTAAAACATCTCTAGGTTATGAGCTCATACCTTAACTAGTCGTCACTAGTTCTTGCTTATCCTATGATAAGCGTAACATATACATAATCCCGACTTAATAGTGCGGGCTAGGGGGCAATTAAGGATCACCTCTCTTAGGGTCATTTCCTCTTTGAAACGCTCTACTAGCAACTAGTGCATCGTAGTATTGTCCGCTTTGGCAAGCTCTATGTCAATACCCTCACTGATTTGTTTTCTTGGGGGTGCTCGGCTAAACCGGTGTCTCCCAAGAAGGCGTCTCAGTGTTGTGTCACATTTAAAATCTCATAAAGTGTTAATTCATAGATACATCATTATTCATTACATAAATCTTTCTTATAGCATATACATCATCACAAGAAACTTCTTCATAATGTATACATAAAACCATAGCATTTACATTATCACATAATCACACCTTAGACAATCATTCATACAAACTCTCAAGCTTATTATGTTATAAACTCATAGTATGTTATGCTTTGGTTCCTTTGAGTCTTAAACTTGTAAACTAATCGTTCTAGTATTATTCTTAACCTCTTATACACCTATAGGTTCACAACTAATAAGTGTTACTAATTTTTATGCTCAAGGACTTATCCAAACAGCACTATGCAGATTTGGACAGCTTATATTTGTGTGATTAAGGGGTTCTAGAGATTACGGTTTAGATCCTTAAAGTCCTTAACTCACATTCTAAGTTATCGATCATCAAAACCTAATCTCTTGGGAACCTATGAGGTTATAACTAAGTATTCCTCACCTCACACTATGGCCAAGAACATCTCTAAACCTCAAGGATGTAGAATTTGAAATTCTAACTTTACGGGTACCTAGAAGTCATAACAATGACCCTTTCTAAGTTTAGTTTGCTCCTAAGGCTTCAAGATTAAGTCCTAAACCAATTATGAGTCATTCCTACACATTTAAACTAATTTAAAACCATGATTATTAAATCTAAACCTTGCTGGACAGAATCCAGAAAATTACATAATTAAAGGATCTAGAATTCTCAAATTAATTCTTTTCTAGTTCCTAACTTATCCTATCTTTCACATATGAGTCTTAACATTATTTTTACTCAAACATAGGCACATTATCATCATCAAAACAGCACATACAGTGGCAGCAAGGAGCAAGGAAAACCGAAAATATACTTCTCCATAAAAGGCATAAAACATAATTTCTAAAGCACATAAAATACTAGTTTCTCTTGGAACTCTTTTTAAACCCTCTAAGCTTATTTATAAACAATTTTAACATCTAAAATCACAAGAATATTTAAGAGGGCAGTGACCAATTCATTTTTGTCTCAAGAGGTTCTAAATTCTTAAAACTTGGTTCTATGCATTCCTTAAACTCACTTAAGCTTGGAAAAATTATAAGACATAGTCTCAAATACTTGGAAACCTCAAGACCTCTTAGGGCCGAAATATGAACCCAGGAAAAACACATATTGTTAGACCTTTGTTGAGACAACAATGGGCAAGTCTTTGAGCTCTAGATTCATTTAGGTGATGACATAAAAATAAATATGCTCATGCACTTATTTTAGGTTCCATTACAAAGTAAGGTGATAGCACAAAGTAAACATGAATGCAACTTATTATTATCTCGGTATTAAGTGAGAACTTGAAATATAAACATGATAATGCATAGCTTGAAATATAAACATGATAATGCAAGTTCATTCATTATCTTGGTATTTAGTGATAGCAAGGAAATAAACATGATATGCAAAGCATAAAGTAATCATGATGCAAGGTTCATTTTATGATTAACTAGAGCTCATTCAAGACTTTAACAAGATAACAACCCAATACAATATCTCAAAGATCTCAACACAAAAATCGAAAGTCATATAAAAGAGAAAGAAAGTGAAACTACATCAAGTTCTTTATTAAATACCCAAAACCCCTATCTAGAGAAAAATCTCTAGAACGTGCCGACCAACTTTAAGGTTGACAAGGGTAGGCTTGGGCTTTTAGAAATCCTTAGATTAATTTTCTTAAGTTGAAAGACCATGTGAGTTAGATATCATATAGATGAAGTCATAAGAAAAGAAAAACTCAAGCTTTAGAGGTTTCTTTGAGATGAACACAATGTCATCATCTAGAAACTCTCATTATCAAGCTATCATGCTCATAATCAAGGAAAAACAAAGGAAAGTTCAAAAAGAATCCAAGAGGAAACTAGAGAAAAACACTTTCTTGAGCAAAACAAAGTTTGAAAACAAATCCCTACCTTGTGATGAAGGTAAAGCTTGGACTTGAAGATGGAAATGAGATGAGCAACTCCTCCTAGGATGGTGGTGATGATTCGGCCAAAGAGGAAAGAAAAGAAAGGAAATGTGTTTTGGGTGAAGTTGTGTTTGAGGTGTGGTGTTTAAGGGGTTTGATGATGGTTCAAGGCTTTGGGGTGGTGTTTGATGGTTAAGAGATGATGATAAGATGAAGAGATGAAGGAGATGAATATGAAAAGAAAGGAAGAACACTCTTGAAATTTTGAGAGAAAAAGAAAGAACTAGCAAGACAACTCTAAAACTCTAAACTTAGCAAATGTTTCAAGGTGCAACAAGGCTATCACAAGCATCCTATTTATAGAAAAACAAAGCCATGGGCTCACAAAGGGGAGGGAGTGGCCGTGTGGTTTGAGGGAGGAAGGAAGAGAAAATATCTCTTACACAAGGTCATTCAAGCATGGTTTGAAGTATGGAAGCTATGCTACAAAGTATGGCTTGATGTGAGTTAATTTCCTATCAAATTTTTATGAAATTAGGCTTCTAGAAACTTGTCATGGCTGGAACTTTTCCAGCCACAAATAAATGGGAAAAATGGGTTGTTTTAATTATTTATTCATGTGGAAATTCAAGCTTGATTGAAAGTTATGACAAGGTATAGTGTATGTGACTTGAGGTATGGCCTTGGAGTGTTAAAAAATTGAACATGTGATGCATAATGGGGATGGGCAGCTTCGGCCAAGGCTGGACAGCAGAGTGGGGGTGAGTTTTGACCATTTAATTGTGTGTTAATGGTAGGTTTAGATGTGTATTAGCTTAGGTACAAGGTTAGGAATGATTAAGCTTAAGTTTATGTTACTAAGAATGTGATTTAGGGAGTTTATGACAAGTTTAGGAGTGCTCATACATCATGGGGTTTATGACAAGTTTAGGAGTTTATGACATAAAAATAAATATGCTCATGCACTTATTTTAGGTTCCATTACAAAGTAAGGTGATAGCACAAAGTAAACATGAATGCAACTTATTATTATCTCGGTATTAAGTGAGAACTTGAAATATAAACATGATAATTCATAGCTTGAAATATAAACATGATAATGCAAGTTCATTCATTATCTTGGTATTTAGTGATAGCAAGGAAATAAACATGATATGCAAAGCATAAAGTAATCATGATGCAAGGTTCATTTTATGATTAACTAGAGCTCATTCAAGACGTTAACAAGATAACAACCCAATACAATATCTCAAAGATCTCAACACAAAAACCGAAAGTCATATAAAAGAGAAAGAAAGTGAAACTACATCAAGTTCTTTATTAAATACCCAAAACCCCTATCTAGAGAAAAATCTCTAGAATGTGCCGGCCAACTTTAAGGTTGACAAGGGTAGGCTTGGGCTTTTAGAAATCCTTAGATTAATTTTCTTAAGTTGAAAAATCATGTGAGTTAGATATCATATAGATGAAGTCATAAGAAAAGAAAAACTCAAGCTTTAGAGGTTTCTTTGAGATGAACACAATGTCATCCTCTAGAAACTCTCATTATCAAGCTATCATGCTCATAATCAAGGCCTCATGGCCGAAATGAAAAGAAAGGAAAAACAAAGGAAAGTTCAAAAAGAATCCAAGAGGAAACTAGAGAAAAACACTTTCTTGAGCAAAACAAAGTTTGAAAACAAATCCCTACCTTGTGATGAAGGTAAAGCTTGGACTTGAAGATGGAAATGAGATGAGCAACTCCTCCTAGGATGGTGGTGATGATTCGGCCAAAGAGGAAAGAAAAGAAAGGAAATGTGTTTTGGGTGAAGTTGTGTTTGAGGTGTGGTGTTTGAGTGGTTTGATAATGGTTCAAGGCTTTGGGGTGGTGTTTGATGGTTAAGAGATGATGATGAGATGAAGAGATGAAGGAGATGAAGATGAAAAGAAAGGAAGAACACTCTTGAAATTTTGAGAGAAAAAGAAAGAACTAGCAAGACAACTCTAAAACTCTAAACTTAGCAAATGCTTCAAGGTGCAACAAGGCTATCACAAGCATCCTATTTATAGAAAAACAAAGCCATGGGCTCACAAAGGGGAGGGAGTGGCCGTGTGGTTTGAGGGAGGAAGGAAGGAAGAGAAAATATCTCTTACACAAGGTCATTCAAGCATGGTTTGAAGTATGGAAGCTATGCTACAAAGTATGGCTTGATGTGAGTTAATTTCCTATCAAATTTTTATGAAATTAGGCTTCTAGAAACTTGTCATGGCTGGAACTTTTCCAGCCACAAATAAATGGGAAAAATGGGTTGTTTTAATTATTTATTCATGTGGAAATTCAAGCTTGATTGAAAGTTATGACAAGGTATAGTGTATGTGACTTGAGGTATGGCCTTGGAGTGTTAAAAAATTGAACATGTGATGCATAATGGGGATGGGCAGCTTCGGCCAAGGCTGGACAGCAGAGTGGGGGTGAGTTTTGACCATTTAATTGTGTGTTAATGGTAGGTTTAGATGTGCATTAGCTTAGGTACAAGGTTAGGAATGATTAAGCTTAAGTTTAGGTTACTAAGAATGTGATTTAGAGAGTTTATGACAAGTTTAGGAGTGCTCATACATCATTAGAGAATTTTAAATTCATTTATGAATAAACAATGTGTAACACAATTCCATGATTTAAGGAATTGGAAAGAGAAAACACTATTCAAGATTCTATGACTAGGTGTCTTGAAATTAAAATATGATTTTAGGTTGTAATTAAGTACTTTTTGGTTCTAATCAACTTTAATAAATTATTTTGACTCAAGATTAATTAAGGAAATTAATTAACCTTCGATTAGAGCCTAATATTGCTTAGGTTTGCTTAATCACGCGATTAAGCGTAAAAACACGAAACTAGGGGCAAAACCGTAATTTTGTACTAATTTTGCCCGGGACTTCTAAAATTAAAACTGAGGTCATAGAATACATAAAAACGCCTTTTAAAACTATCTGGAGAAGTTTCGGGTTCATCCAGTACTTGCAAATGGGTAAAACACCGCAGGGGTGTTTTGGTCATTTTGACTCGAAAACTCGAAAAACGAGATTTTCGATCCCAGGAAGGTACACAAGTTATCTAATCTCCTTCCAACATTGAGTTTGCCCTTCGAGTACTGCCGAACCGGCTTTCCTCGAATTTCGGGCTGAAAATGACCTCAGGGGCATTTTGGTCATTTTCACTCTAATAGAAAAATCGGGGCGTTACATAACCTTTTGCTCTTTCAAGCAGGTAACGATAAAGTAGATCTTGTCCATGTCTTTGATCCACTCGTCAGCCTTGTCGGGGTCCATTACCTCTCTAAATACAGGTGGGTTCGCCTTGTGAAACTCGCCGAAGCGGGCTTGCTCAACCACCTCAGTAGTAGGGGGAGCAGGAGCAGCATTCTCTTGTTGGTTCATGCAGTCGAACATCCATTCCATGGCTTTTGCCATCTGACAGACAGCAGCAGCAGTCGTATTGTCTTGATCACCCTTGGGCATATTCCTAGGCTGTCATCGCGGTGCCATTGGTCCCTAAACACATGACATAGTGAACATCAAGTTGATCAGGCTCAATATTCCATGCGAAATGAGCTAGTTACCATGGCACGTGCAACCAACAGAAGTTATGCATCTCTAGTCCTATAGCTTATCTCTATCAAGCACTACACATGACATAACTATCGCATTATGCTTCTAAAGCATGGTCAGTCCAATCCTCAGGCTCTGTGAGAATCGAACTGCTCTGATACCAAAATGTAACATCCTACTTTTTAACCTAATACTCTAGAACATATTTAGGTTAATCATTAGGTTATTACTTCTTAGTCTTATTCCTTGTTAAAATACTTAGCGAAAAATACAGGTAAAATTTCTTTTTGAAATATAAAAACAAAGTGATAGTTGCGCTTGACATCATCGTGAAGTAAACATACATTGCAAATCATAAAGAAAAAACACAAGGTAAAAGAACATATAACAAATAAGAGAATCAATGACACATCAAGGAAATACTTTCATTAATATCATAATGTTCCCACCCGGAGGCAGGACTTAATTTAGTACAAGGTAATATGAATACAATGAAAAGGAAATACAACATGATCGGAAATACATGAAAGACGTAAATAAAAACTCATACCCCTAGTGCGCCTAAGGTGGATAACCTCATGACAAAAGAAGGTTTATCCTATCTACAAGTGTGTGCACTAGATCTCCCCTAAAACAGCTACTACAGGGACCCGGGGTATGGTAGGATGAAACCGATCCACGGACGTAGTGCGGTAGGAGTAGGCATGCATAGTGGCTGATCATGTGCTTCTCGGAAGGGGCGCATCTCGGTTCGCCTAGCCAACCTCGGTTGCGTAACTGTCTCCTTGCTCTCACCTCTCACAAACTGCGGAGTGCGGACGGAGCTCTTACTATATATATGAGTCGGCAGATCCTCCGAGGGATCGTCCTCTAGGCCAGGAGATCGGGGAACGTAGTCCTGGAAGTCAGGGAAAGCCGACCCTCCAGATTACGTCCGAAGGATCCTCTCGTCATGCATCTGGGTGCGCTCAAAAACCATAGCATTGTCATAGGGAGACATAGGGGAGAAGCGGTAGCTATGTACAGGATGTGAGAAGGGACGACCTATGAACATGAAGACGTGAACAGCACAGCGTCCCTCAAAATGATATGACCTGTGCTCTGGATCAAAGAGCACCTCCCAAGTCGAAGTGTCGATAAAAACCATGAATGTTGCCATTGGGCTTTGAAGATGTGACAGGAAGGAAGAGAGTGAGAATCTTACTAAAGAAACTCAGTACGGACCTCCTATCTAGGGTTACATCATTCACATCCTCAGGAACCTTGGGTTTATTATTAAAAGGTGAGCATGCATATAAATTCACTCTTTAGGTTTATAAAACTAGATTATCCAAGGTTTGCTCCTTTTAGAATGCATCTTAATATTATGAATGCAATATATCAAGCATGAATGCATGGTAAAGCCTTAAACAAACAACTCAACCAATCATAACATCAAGAAGCATGCAAGTGGCATAAAGTGGCATATAACTTTCAAGTGGAGCTTTCCGCAATATTGTGACTTAGAACATCATGCCCTAGCATTAAAGGGCCACCCTAAACATCATCTAGGTTATAAGCTCATACCTTAACTAGTCATCACCAGTTCTTACTTATCATTTGGATAAGCGAAAAATAAATATAATCCCGTCTACTAGAGTATGAGCCAAAGGGCTTAAGGATCACCTCTCTTAGGATTATTTCCTTCTTTGAAATGCTCCAATGGCATCTAGTGCATAGCGAATTGTCCGCTTTGGTAGGCTGCATCCACTCATACCCTCACGGATTTGCCTCCTCCCCACTAGAGCGGGAGAGGTACGTCTCAGTGTTACGTCACATAAAAATCTCCTAGGGGTGCTCTACCGAACCGGTGTCACCCAAGGTTTTAATTTCATTTGTTTCTTCAAAAACATTCTCAAGTCCTTTTAGTTTTGATGGAAATTCGGTAGCATAACAGCTGTACACCGAATTTCCTTCAAACTAACTTTATGCCACAAATCTTATAACACATATGCATTTCTCATTCAACTTTCATAAACAGGATAGACATAACATCTCAATGAAACACTCATCATATCATATATCGTCACATCATACTTTGCATAAATAAACTCATTTTATTAAGAAACCTAAGGTGTTTTATGCTTGACCCTTAAGGTCTTAAACTTGAAACTTAAATTCTCTAATCATCCAATCTCAATATCTTATGCACCTATAGGCTCAAACCTAATATTCTTGCTAATTATTATGATCATAGCTTATTCTAAAATCCATTAGTGTAGAATCCATAATTTATACTTCACGGGTACCTAGGAGTCACAACTTTGACCCTTTCTAAGTTCGGTTTGCTCCTAAAGCACCAAGATCAATTCCTAAACCAATTATGAGTAGTTCTTATACATTTAAACTAATTATGAACTATCATTTACTAATTTTACCCTTGCTGGACAGAATCCAGAAAATTCATTTTCTAAGGGATCTAAAAGTCTCATTTTAATTCCTTTCTAGTTATTAACTTGTTTTAACATTCTCAAATTAATTCTAACATCAAATATACATAAACATACTCATTTTATCATCATAGAAACAACATCTTACAGTAAGCAACCAAGCATGGCAGAACCGAAAACATCTCTATCAAATAATGCATAGAACTTTATTTCTAAAACACATAAATTGCTAGTTCCTCTTGGAACCTTTTTAAAACATATAAAACTCCTTAAGAAACATTTTATTTCATTAAAACCATCATAAAACACCTAAGAGCAGTAGCTATATCAAATTAATCTCAGGAGAAATTTAAATCATAAAACTTTGATCAAAACATTTCTTGAAATCATCTAAACTTAGTAAAAATCATGTAGCATAGTTTTTAGCACTTGTGACTAGATGAATCTTACTCTAAGATCATCATCATCACATGGTCGAATCCATGTGAGTAAAACATACATTTCGAAAATTTGTTTAAGATAACAATGGGCAAGTCCATGAGCTCTAAATCTCTTAAGTGATTGACATAAACATAAATATCCAATGCACTTTGTTTTAGTCTTTATTAGGAGGTGAGAGCATAAAATAAATATGCTATGCAAGTCCCTTATTATCTTAGGAATTTAGTGAGAACAGAAACATAAATATGAAGATGCAAGTTCATTCTTTTATCTTGAGAGTTTAGTGATGATATAAAGATAAATATGGATGCAAGTCCTTTTTATCTTAACTTAGAGCTCATACAAGACTTTTAGAGGAATATAAACTCAACCCAACATTTATCTTAACCAAACAAAGTAAGCTTTAGAGTTCTTGAACCAAGTTTTCAAGAAAACTATATGGTTCTTGGATAACATCATCAAGCTTCAAGGAAACAAACTTAAAAGACATTAAAATCATAAGGAAAGAGGAACCAAAAACCAAAATCATAAAGGAAAGAAAAGCAAGGAACCGAAATCACAAGAGGAGAAAATATACACCAAATTCTTTATTATGTACTCAAGACCCCTATCTAGAGTATAACTCTAGAACATGCTAGCCAGCTTTAAGGTTGACAAGGGTAGGCCTTGAGTTTATTGAAATCCTTATGTTTAACTTTTCTTAAGTTAAAAACCATGTGAGCTAAGTAACATAGATAAAGTTCAAGGAAAAGGAAAACTCAAGCTCTAGAGGTCTCTTGGAGATGAACACAAGGTCATTCTCTAGAGGCACTCATCATCAAGCTATCATGCTCATATCAAGGCCTTGAGGCCAAAAAAGAAAGAAAAGGAGAAACAAGGAAGAACTTAAAAAGAATCCAAGAGAAACTTCAAGAAAATAACATTTTTGAGCAAAACAAAAACTAGAGAGCAACTCCCTACCAAGTTTGAAGATGAAAGCTTGGTCTTGAAGATGAAAATGAGAAGATCAACTCCTCCCAGAGTGGTGAGGTGGTTTCGGCCTTGAAGGAAAGAAAGGAAAGGAAATGTGTTCTTGGTGAGCTTGTGCTTGAGGTTGAGAATTTGGGTGTTTAGAGGATGATTCAAGGTGGTGAGGCGGTGTTTTGTGGTGGTACTATGGTGGCTCAAGGTGAGGGAAGAGTAAGATGATGAAGAAGAAGAAGAGAACTCCTTGAAACTTGAGAGAAAAAGAAAGGACTCACAAAATGTTAAAATGCTCAAACTTGCCAAATGAACCAAAATGACACAAGTTCATCCAAGGCACCTATTTATAGAAAACAAAACAATGAGGGGTGAAGTGAAGGAGGGCTGGCCGTAGCTTTTGGGGGCATGGGGGAAGAGAAAATATCTCTTACAACTTGTCATTCAAAGCATAGTTGAAGGTATGACAAGCATGGTGCAAAGTATGGTCTAAGCATGGCTTGGTGTAGACTTGAAAATGCATTTGAATTTCAAATATTTGAGGCATGGAGGGGGAGAGTGGCCGTGGGTTTCTAGAAGAGAGGGGGGTTTCTTTTATTTAATTGTGTGCTAATCATGTGTTTAGGTGTGTATTAGTTTAGGTGCAAGATTAGGAATTGCTAAGCATGTGTTTAGGTAGCTAAGAATGAAATTAGGAATTTTATGACATGATTAAGGAGTACTCATACATCATTAGAGGATTTGAAATTCATTTTATGAATAAATAATGGGGACACAATTCCATGATTTAAGGAATTGGAAAGAGAAAACACTATTCAAGATTCCATGACTAGGTTCTAATTAACTTTAATAAATTATTTTGACTCTAGATTAATTATGAAAATTAATTAATCTTTGATTAGAGCCTAATATTGCTTAGGTTTGCTTAATCACGCGATTAAGCTCAAGAACACTATACTAGGGCCAAAATCGTAATTTTGCACAAAAGCTGCCCGGGTCCTCCGGGCCCTAAATTGAGGTCACAGAATACTTAAAAATACCTTTTAAAACCATCTGGAGAAGTTTCGGGCCCATCCAGCACTTGTACCCATGTCAAACACAACAGGGGTATTTTGGTCATTTTGACCTGAAATATCAGAAAACGAGCTTTTTGCTCCCGGAAGGATTCACAAGTCAATTAATCCCCTTCAAACATTGAGTTAGCCCCTCGAGGACTGCCGGGTCGGCTATCCTCGAATTCCGGGCTGAAAATGACCTTAGGGGCATTTCGGTCATTTTCACTCTAACAAAAAAATTGGGCCGTTACATTCAAGATTTAAGGTGATGGGTCAAAAATAAAAATGCTACGCAAATCAATTTTTATCTTTAATATTTAGGTGATAGCACAAAAATAAACATGAGTGCATGTACATTTTACATCTTATTCACTTAAAGCTCAAAACTTTACAAGATTAGGCTCTTGTCCTTAATAGATCTTAAACATTAGTAAGCTTTAGAGTCCTCTAACACCATGGTTCCAAGAACCTCATATCTTGGACTCACCATCAAGCTCAAAGAAAAGAACAAGGAAAAAAATGAAACCAACCAACAACATCCCATTTCTCATGCTCCATGAAACCGAAAAGAAAAAAAGGAAAAAGAACCAAACTTTAGGCTCATAGGTAATAAGCATGGTGATATTAAAACCACCATCAAGAGCTCTCATTATTAAGCCATATTTCCAACCATTCTTTTACAACCAAAACCAAACATGAGAAGAACAAAAAGATCCAAAATTGAGAACAAGAATCAAAAGTAAACACAAAAACTGAAATGGAAGAAAAACCAAAGAATCAAAACTTAGGCTCTAGAGGTCTAACACATGGTGATTTCACAACTACCATAAAGATCCATCATAATCAAGCCTTGATCTCAAACTTTTATCATCAACAAAACTCAAGAAGTCCAAACTAAAAAGAAAAAGGAAGAAAATAAAGAGCTTAAACCGAAAATGGAGAGAAAGAACACAACACAAAGAAAACATGATCTTATCCATTCTTTCATCATCAAAACCAAAATAAGACAAAGAAAGGAACAAGAAACTCAAAACAAAACCCTACCAAAGTTGTCTTCTTGAAGAAAGGAGAAAGCTTAGTCTCTTATAAAGGATGTGAGAAGAAAAATCTTCTCTTGAGATGAGGTATAAGTTCGGCTAAGAAGGAAGATATGAGAGGATGCATTTTTTCTTGTGTTGTTGAGCTTAGGAATGGAAAGGTTGTGTGGTTAGGAAGTGATTTATGGTGGTAGTGTAGTGGTTTAAGGTGGAGAGAGGGCGGAGGAAGAAGGCTTCTTAAAGGTGGAGGAGGAGATGAGAACTTAGGTTGAGAGAATTTCTAGGAGTTCTTTTTTGACACAAACTTGACCAAAAAAGTTAGTAGTAAAACAATTAGATTTTTGTGTTGTAAAAGAAATAAATATGATGGTGTTTTAGGGGGAGGAGGCCGCGGCCTTATGGCTGGTCTTGGGGGAAAATTATTTTGATTTCATGTAGCTTAGAAGGTGTATTAGAGGTAAGTTTGATTAGGCAAAGATTTATGAATTGGTAATTAAGTGTTTGAGTTAGTAATCATGTGTTTTGTAATGCCTCGATTTTCTAATTGAGCAAAAATGACCAAAATGCCCCTAAGGTCATTTTCCACCCGAAATTCGAGGATAGCTGACCCGGCAGTCCCTAAAGGGTCAACTCAATGTTAGAAGGGGATTATATGTGAATGAATGTTAATAGAGCAGAAGAATCTCATTTTCTGCAGTTTCAAGTCAAAACGACCAAAATACCCCTATAGAGTTTTTACGCGGGTATAAGTGTTGTTTGAGCCCGGAATCTCTCCTGAGAGTTTGAAATGATAATTATAAATGTTTGATGTTGTTTTTATGTGTTTAGGAGTATCTGTTGAAGTCCCGGTGGTCCCGGGCAGTTTTTGTGCAAAATTATGATTTTGCCCCTAGTATAGTGTTTTTGAGCTTAATCGCATGATTAAGCAAACCTAAGCAATATTAGGCTCTAAATGAAGATTAATTAATTTTATAAGTAATCTAGAGTCAAAATAATTTATTAAAGTTAATTAGAACCTAAAATTGCTTAAGGAAACTCAAAATCCTTTTCTAGTCTTAATTCTTTTAGAAAGGAATCTAGGAATAGTATTCTCTCTTACCTATTTCCCTAAATCATGGAAACATGTTGGCAATGGATTCTAAGATAATGAAGTTTGACTTCATTAATCTATCAAGACCACCTCCTAATCTAGTCTTACATGGCCCTAATTACCTATTTAAATTTCTAAACACTTACTTACAACTTCCTAATCTTGAGCCTAATCAAAGAAACACCTAAATACATCATTAGAACACAATTAGATGAATGAAACCCCCTCCCCCATGGCTAATTAGGACCGGCCACTCCTTCTCCTCATGTTTCCCGCATGTTAAAATTCTTGCACTCAAAGACCATGCTTAGCCCATACCTTGAGTCATATCCACCATACTTTCATCCATGCCTTGAATGACCTTTGAAGAAGATATTTTCTCTTCTTCTCCATGCCTTGAAATTCACCCCTCCATGTTTTTATTTTTCTAAAAATATTTACCTTGTGAGAACTTCGTTTCATTTTTACATATTTGCTAGTTTTTTCCTTGAAAACTCATATTGTTTCCTTCCTTTTTCTTAAAGAACTCCAAGATCTCTTTTCGTATCATCTTCATCATCTTCATCATCTTCATCATCTTCTTCAAAGAACCATTCTTTACAACCTCACACCACCACCTAAAGCCACCTCCCTAACACTCAACCTTTCCACCTCAAAGCTCAAACTCTCAAGAAAACTCCTCTTTTGCTTCTCTTACCTCTTAGTCGAAACCTCCTCTCCCCTTTGGAGGAAGATTTGCTTTTCATTCTCACTCCAAGGACCAAGCTTTCATCTTTACACTTGGTATGGGTTCTTGTTTCCAAAAGCTTTTCTTTTGTTTTTGATGTTTGAGATGAAAAAGTGTTGGTTTTTCTCTTGGATCAAGCTCTTTTCCTCTTGGTTTTATTTTTATTTTGAAACTTGGTTTTCAAAAGAAAAACTTGAGCTTGATGATGATGTTTCAAAATAATGATCTTGAGATTTACATTTGAGAAACCTCTAAAACTTGAAACTTGGTTTTGATTCTACATCATTTTTTGTTTTCTTTGAACCATGGTTTCGATTTTCCTTTCTTTATTCCCCCCCCCCCATGGTTTCGGTTTTCATTCCCTTTATCTTTTTCCTTTCAAAAAGTTTGCTAAAAATATAAAGTAGTCTCCTTTACTTGATCTCAATAAATGTTGTTGTTTATTTTAAGATCTTGTTCATTTTCTTTGAGCTTGATGATGATGTTCAAACCATAAAGTTTCTTTGTAACCTTGGTACAAGAACTCTAAAGCTCACTTTGTCTTGCTAGATAAAGTATGGGTTTAGGATAATATTGATCATTGTAAAAGTCTTGTATGAGCTCTAGTAAAGTTAAAATAAGTTTGCATTCATATTCATTTTCATGTCAACACTAACTCTCAAGAGTAAAGAATGAACTTGCATTCTCATGTTTATATTTTAAATCATCACTAAACTCAAAAATAATAATGAGTTGCATCTCATGTTTACTTTATGCTTTCACTTTATTTATAATGAAGAATAAAACCAAGTGCAGTTCATGTTTAAGTTATGTTATCACCTAAGGAACCTAGAGCTCAAAGACTTGCCTTTTCTTTATCTCAAGTAAAGTTTGGAAAATGGAAATATTTTATAGATGTATTTTCGGCCATGTGATGAGGATGGACTTAGTATGAGATTCATCTAGTCACAAGGACCAACAAAACATGTTTTAAAGAGTTTCTTAAGCTTAGATGAACTTAGCATATGATATAAATGTGTTTTTGTGTTTCAAATCTCATCTATGAGCAAAATAAAATAGCCACTGCCCTTGGTTGTATTTCTTTATGAAATAAAATTGTTTTTGAAAGAGTTTTGAGGTTTTAAAAAGGTTCCAAGAGAAAACTAGTAATTTATGTGCACTTGAGATGAAATTTTATGTGATTCTATGCATGATATGATGATGATGTTCCCGGTTCTGCCTTGCTATTATTCATTGTATGATGATGATTTTATTATGTTGAAATGAGTGTATTCATGTATAATGGATGTTAGAATTAATTTGAGAAAGCTATGACAAGCTAGTAACTAGAAAAGAATTAAAATGAGATTTCTAGGTCCCTTAGAAAAGGAAATTGTGGATTCTGTTCCAGAAAGGATGATATTAGTAATAATGGTTTATAACTAGTATAAATGTGTATGAATTACTCATAATTGGATTAGGAATTGATCCTAGTACCTTAGGCGAAAACTGAACTTAGAAAGGGTCAAAGTTGTGACTCCTAGGTACCCGTAATTAGCAAAACATAGATGTTGCACTGTTGAGGTTTAGAATTAGTTATGATCATAGAATTGAGTGAGGACTACTTAGATATGAACCTATAGGTACCTGAAAGGTTAAGTTGTGATGATAGAGAACTTAGATTTCAAGTTAAAGGAACCTAAGGGTCAAAGCATAAGACAATAAGAGAATTTTGATGCTTTGAGTTTGATATTTCAAGTATGTTTTGTGATGTTGCTTGTGCTATGATGAGTATGCTTATGTGATTTGAGTTGATCATGATCATAGAAGTTGAATGAGAAAGTACATGTATTATAGTTTTCGTGGCATAAAGTAGGATTGAAAGAAATTCGGTATACAGCTGTTATGCTGCCAAATTTCGGTCAAATCAGTACTTGAGAATGTTTTTGAAAATCATATGAGATAAAACCCTGGATGACACCGGTTCGGCCGAGCACCCCCAGGAGATGAGTTTTAATGTGATATAGCACTAAGACGCGCTTTCCTGGGTGACACTGGTTTGGCCGAGCAACCCCAGGAAAGACAAATCCGTGAGGGTATCAGTGGATGCAGCCTACCAAAGCAGACAATTCGTTGTGCACTAGATGCCAGTAGAGCATTTCAAAGAAGGAAATATTCCTATGTTACCCTCTCTATTACCCCATATGAAATCTAGTGACGACTAGTTAGGTTTGAGCTTATTCCTAGGCGATATGGTGAGAGGGAATTTGGTGGCTATGATAAATATCGCGGCAAGGTGTGTTTGGTTGTATTTTGGTGGCTACGATAAGAAGGTGGTCTTTGAGAAAAAGAACTTAAGAGTTCAAGTATGAGAGAAAAGTTATATGAAAGTTCTATGCTCTTTATGCCACTTATATGTTTACTTGATGTTATGTTTTATTGAATTGCTTGCATAATGTATTGTCATCTACTCATCTAATATCTGTTGCATTCATGTCATTAAGACTCATACTAAAAGACACCCACTTCGAATAAATAGATTTGAGAAGTTTAAAACCAATCCTTATGATTGAACACCTTTTCATAATTAAAACCGCAGTGGCTGGGGACGATGACGATGACACATATGTTAGAGTCGAAAATCCCTATTGAGAATCTTGAATTAGTTTCTCATCTCTCTCTCTCTCTCTCTCTATTTTCTTCCGTGTCGTCTCCAAACGAAGATAGTGACGTGGTTTGTGACTTCTACTAAGGCATGGGCATAGGGCATACGCTACGAGTCAGATTAGCGGGATGCAACTGCAGCGTGTAGCTATCTCTTTAGGTTTACATATGTGTATTTCTTCTAATGTGGCTATGGAACTAGGATAATAGTAATAGATGTACTTATGAAGATATGACTATGTTGTGTTAATATGTGTAACACTTGTATTTTGTGGTTATTAATGAAATGCTTTCCTTCTCTCTCATGTTATGTTTGCAATAATCGTTAGATCTTATTTTAGCACGCGGCTCATGTTTTGTTTTTAAGTCTCAAAAAGAAAAATTTATTTGTATTTTCCGCTAAGTATTTTGAAAAGAATGAAACTAAAAAGTAATAAACTAATGATTAACTGAGATACGTTATAGGAGTATTGGGTTAAGAATTAGGATGTTACATGTTTTGGAATTTCAAGACATGATTAGAGAGTTATCTTGCTCATTTAGTTTGAATTAAACATGATTAATTTGAATTTCAAACGGGAACACAACTCTTAATTTTAATGAAATGGAGAGAGAAAACACTATTCACTTTTTTACTTTCTTTATGTCTTAAGAGTTCTTTGATTAAGAATGAGATTTTGACTTTCCCTATGCATTCTTAGGCCCTAGTTAATCTTAATTAATTATTTTGACTCAAGATTAATAATTAGAATTAAATTATCTTTAATTAGAGCCTAATATTGTATTTATTTCTTTAATTACTTAATTAAGCTCATTTTGCATCGACTATGGGCAAAATGGTAATTTTACACGAAAACTCCCCAAGACCATCAAAACCTTTCCAGATATTGTTCACCCCTTATAATTGACATTTCTAACCTATAGGAAGTCATCAAGTCCAATCGGCGCTTAATTTCGCGTTAATTCGCCGCATGGGCATTTTGGTCATTTCGCACGCAGAAAAGATGAAAGTTGAGATTTTCACTCATATCATTTCCTCTAACATATCTAATCCCCTTCAAACTCTAAACTAACCCCTTGATGATAGCTCGGGTTGGCCGTCCTTGAATTCTGTGCAAAAATGACCTCAGGGGTATTTTGGTAACTTTTACACGGAAAAATCACGGATTGCGATTTTTTGCACATATTGCTATCTAATCCTTATGTAACCTACTCCTAATATTAAATTATTCCCTTCGGGGTGGCTTGGGTTGTCCACTCTTGATTTTCACACAAAAATGACTTAGTGGTATTTGGTAATTTTTGCTAAGTAGGAAAAATTTAGGCGTTACAATCCTCAAGGGGTTATTTTAATATTTGAAGGGGATTAGATATGTTAGAGGTAGTGATAGAGGTGAAAATATCAACTCTAGTATTTCTTGTGAGCAAAATGACCAAAATGACCAAAATGCCCTTGCGATAGTTTAACACGAGATTAAGTGTCCACTGAACCCCGGTCGTTGCCTGGAAGTTAGAAATGTCAATTGTAAGGTATGAATGATATTTGGAAAGGTCCGGATAGTCCCTGGGAGTTTTCATGTAAAATGACCCTTTTACCTCTAGTTAGTGCTAAATGAGCTTAACTACGTAATTAAGGGAATATAGACAATATTAGGCTCTAATTGAAGATTAATTTATTTTAATTATTAATCTTGAGTCTAAATAATTAATTGATGCAAATTAAGGCCTAAGATTACTTAGAGAAATTCAAATCCCACTATTAATTAAGAAGCTCATAAGACATAAAGAAATGCCAAAAAGCAAATACCGTTTTCTCTCTCTTCTTCCCTAAAATTAGGAACCTTGTTGGCATTTGAAATTTAAAGTAATTGAGTTTAACTCAACTAAGTTTACAAGACAATTCTTTAATCATGTCTTGAAAGGCTTAAACACATTGTTACTAACCCAAACACGTCATTACCAATACTTCACCCTTTGCCTAATTAAATCTACCTTTAATTCATGTCCTAACACACATGAAAATGAAAAATTTTTCCCCCAAAATAGCCTCATAGGTAGCAACTATCCCTCCCCCATTTCTCTCTCATATTTCAAACTTTTAACACTTATACACTCCCGAAAATCTCATTTTCTTACCATTGCTTTTTTGTTTTGAGTCTTGCTCAAAAATTGTAAAAAAACCTCTCTTTTCTCTCAAGAACTCAAGAGCTCTCATCTTCTTCTTCCTCCACCTTCACAAGACCTCATTCTTGATCTCCATCCAATCTACAAATATCAAACTGTAACATCCTCCCAAGTATAACGTTATCCTTAAGTTAAGACATCGTACTTAGGAGTTGTTACTTGTAAATTAGCGAACCTCTCTTAATTATCTATAGTAAGTTCAATTGAATTAGGTAGTAACTAAATTGTGGTTCTATTAAAATATATATATATATCAAGGTAAAAAAACATTTATTAAATACAAAGTCAAGTACAAAAGGAAGCTCTCCTATGAGCTTTAATACATATATGTTCTTTACTATTTTTACAGACACATGTATATACGAGTCTCCACTACCAAACTACAGAAATTCTAACTCTGTCTTTCTTGTAGGGACTTCACTGTTCTTTGGAATCAACCTAGAGATGACACGGAAACAAACAAATAGGGGGTGAGAATCCTAAAATTCTCAATAGGGCATCCCCAAAACATATAATGAAACTCATGTCATCGTTGTTGTCCCAACTACTTCGGTTTATTAAGAAATTGTGAGCATGCTACATATATCAAGGTTCATTTTAAAGTTAAAAAATGATTCCTTCAAAGTGGGTTTCTTTTAATTTCTCAATCACTTAATACATATATATATATATATGTGTGTGTGTGTGTGTGTCATGCTACTCAACATTTTCAATCACTTAACATACAATATCATCCTACTTAACATCAAAGGAGCTCATTCACAACTTTACGTGCCCTCAATACATCACAAGGGACCTTTCTGTGCCCTTTACCCACTAAAGGGGACTTCTCCATGCCCTTTATCCACTAAAGAGGACTTCTTCGTGCCCTTTTACCCACTAAAGGGGACTTGCCTATGCCTTTTACACATTAAAGGGGACTTTTTCGTGCCCTTCACACATTAAATGGGACTTCTCCGTGCCCTTTTCATATTAAAAGGGACCTTTTATGTACTTAACACATAAATCACCATCAAGCTCGTAAAAGCACCCATTCACAATATAATTTCAATCATCATCTTTTAGTTTTCTCAATGCTTGCCCAAGTCACATATAAATGTTTATTCACAATGAAATGCTCATATATTCCTCATAAATGAACCTTTAAATAATATAGCATGCATTGATACTCATCATACTTGAGTCATAAGTCATTTTATTTCCAAATCAAGATTCTAGTTCATTTCCAGCACCTTGATAGATTTTTAACTCAAGTAGCAAAAATTATTTCTCATGCCAAATAATTGATTTTGTGTCCACAAAAATTTCCTATAATACCTCAATTTGTACTCAATGTACTTTAAAACTTTTAGAGCAAAACAATTTCTCTAACTATGTCAACAAAATTCTGCAAATTTGGTAGTCAAAGACCAGTTAACCTCAGCTCAAAATCGAAATCTCACAATTTTTAACCCTAGCAAATGATTTAAGAAATTCAGAATAAAAATCATGGTTACAATTCAAGATGTTATCAATACCATTAAAAAATTGAAAAGAAAAATAAATTATTTGCTATGGTAACTAAATTAGATAAACTCACAGCTTCTGTTCCAAGAGTTTAGGCAGCATATGTATAAGTTTGGTTCTTGATTTTTCTAAGGAAGTATAAATTGAAATCAAGGCTCAAGAAAATTCATGAAAACTAGACTAAGATATTAGCTTCAACATATAATTTTTCTAGCTCATAAAAATACCTACAACAGTCTCAGAAAATTTGTGAATAGTGGTTGTCTATACAAAATCCAAAAATCCAGTAGCATGGGTCAAAATCTCTTTTCACAAAAATGATTTTTCACAACATCAAACCACTTCACCAAAATTAACACATCATTATCAATATATTATCAACCAATTCAATCAAAACTATTTAGCCAAACCAGTAAGAAAATCACAAAAATAGATTTGAAATAAAAGAGATTTAAAATCCCTACTTGGGTGGCTTTAGGGATCTTGGCTCCAAAGGATGATTCAAGAGTGATCTTGCTCACTTTGAGGCCACCAAAATAGCCCCAAACCTTTCCCTAATCAGTGAGCTATGAGGTATTAAGGAGACGAATTGAAATTTCAATTGGTTAGTTTATTATGAAGAGTAAAATAAGTTTTGTGAAGGAAGCTTGGCATTTTAATGACATTGGACAAGGATTTTTATGGTTTGAAGTCAAAACAAAAGCTTTTGTGAAAACAACAATGGTGGTTGTGTGGTTCTTCCTTGATGGCTGAGAATGTTCAATTTTGGAGCGATAAGGTTGGTTGACTTTAACTTATCTTGTTATAAATGTAAATATTATGTGATATTAATGCATAGTTCTTTAAAGAAAAGAAAAACAAATGGATGATTAGGATTTAATTTTGTCAAGCAAGATTAAAATCTTAGCCTTACACTTGGAATATAAAGGATAGACACTACTCTTTTATAAGATTAAACTATTTTTCGATGTTAAAAATCGCATAACGAAATTTTACTAAATAGTAAAACAGTGTACCCGAGTAATCAACTATTGCTCAAAAATTGATTTTAGGTATAAAATATTTATTCATATCAATTTCTAATCTTAATCATATATTTTCTTAATTTCAGGCATCTCTAGGCCCTAATTCTAGGGTTTAGCTGTCCTGGTGGGCCTGTGGGTCCACTAGCTTACTATTCACTTTTTTTACAAATCTGTTGAATCATCCTTATTATTGCTATGTCTATCAGATTTTTGAAATTATGACTAGTAAATCCCAAATTAATTTTTAAATAATTTTTAGGATGTTACACAAACTACCATAACACCACCATAGATCAACCTCTAAACTCATATCCTTTCCATTCCCAAATACAAAAACACAAGAAAAATCCTTCTCTTATTTTTCTTCCTCTTGGCCGAATTCATCAAGAGCTCCAAGAAAAGATTTTTTCTTCTAATTTTAACATAAAGGATCAAGCTTTCTCATTTCCAACTAAGAAACAACCTTGGTAGAGATTTTGTTTTGAGTTCTTTCTCTTTGTTTTACTTCATTTTTTATTTTGATGTTGGAAACATGAACAAATTCTTCTTTTTTATTTTCTTTCCTTTCATTTTCGGTTTTGATGATGGATGAGTGGCTAAGTTTTTGCTCTTTTCTTTCTTTCGATTTTGGTTTGAGCTTTACTTTTCTTCCTTTTATTTTCAATTTTTGTTGTTGTTGGATGGTTAAAAACCATGACTTGATGATAAGAAATCTTGATTTTGGGGTTGATACCACCATGTGTTTAACCCCTGGTTTAGTTCTTTCTTTGGTTTTAAAGAATGAGAAAAAATAGAATACTTGTTGGTTCCTTTGGATCTTTTTCCTTGTTGTTCAAGACCAAAGCTTGATGATGATGGCTGTAAAATGATCGAGTATTAGACCTCTTGAGCTAAAGGTTCAATTTTTGGTTCCAAGAGAATATAAGAAATAAAGTGCTTGCTGTATTTCTGATTTCTTTCTTTTGAGCTTGATTGTGAGTCTAAGAAATGAGGTTCTTGGAACCATGGTGATTAGGGACTCTAAAGCTCACTATGTTTAAGATTTATTAGGAGTAAGAGTTTCATCTTGCAAAGTCTTGATCTTTGAGTTTAATAAGATATAAAAATGGGCTTTTGATTTCATGTTTACTTTCAAATCATCACCTTAAACCTTGAAGATAAAAATAGACTTGCATTCATGTTCATTTTCAAGTTGTAACGCCCCAATTTTCTGTTAGAGTGAAAATGACCAAAATGCCCCTGAGGTCATTTTCGGCCCGGGATTCGAGGAAAGCCGGTCTAGCAGTACTCCAAGGGCAAAGTCAATGTTGGAAGGGGATTGGATGACTTGTGTACCTTCTCGGGATCGAAAATCTCGTTTTTCGAGTTTTCAGGTCAAAATGACCAAAACGCCCCTACGGTGTTTTACTCGTTTGCAAGTGCCGGATGAACCCGAAACTTCTCCAGATGGTTTTAAAAGGCGTTTTATGTATACTACGACTTTAGTTTTGGTCCCGGAGGTCCCGGGCGAAATTAGTGCAAAATTACAGTTTTGCCCTTAGTTTCGTGTTTTTACGTTTAATCGCGTGATTAAGTAAACCTAAGCAATATTAGGCTCTAATCGAAGGTTAATTAATTTCCATAATTAATCTTGAGTCAAAATAATTTATTAAAGTTGATTAGAACCTAAAAGTGCTTAATTACAACTTAAAATCTTATTTTAAATTCCAGACTCCTAGTCATGGAATCTTGAGTAGTGTTTTCTCTTTCCAATTCCTTAAATCATGGAATTGTGTTACACATTGTTTATTCACAAATGAGTTTTTAATTCTCTAATGATGTATGAGCACTTCTAATCTTGTCATAAAATTCCTAATACTCATACTTAGCTACCTAAACTTAAGCTTAATTATTCCTAACCTTGTACCTAAGCTAATATACATTTAAACCTACCATTAACACCCATGGTCTGGCCGAGACCTCCATGCCCCCATATGCATCACATGTTCAATTTTTCAACACTCCAAGGCCATACCTCAAGTCACATATACCATACCTTGTCATAACTTTCAATCAAGCTTGATTTTCCAAATGAATAACTAATTAAAATAGCCCATTTTCTCCATTTATTTGTGGCTGGAAAAGTTCCAGCCATGCATTGTTTCTAGAAGCCTAATTTCATTCAAAATTGATAGGAAATTCACTCACATCAAGCCATACTTTGTATCATAGCTTCCATACTCCAAACCATGCTTGAATGACAATGTGTAAGAGATATTTTCTCTTCCTTTCCCTCCTAAAACCACACGGCCAGCCCTCCTCCTCTTTGAGCCTTCATTTGTTTTTATTCTCTATAAATACCTTGGCTAGAAACACATGCAAACACTTTAGCTCATTTGCATACTTTTAGTTTTCTAAGCTTTCTTTGTATTCTCTCTTTTTCTCTCTAAGTTTCAAGAGACTTTTCTCTTGTTCTTTATCTCCATCTTCATCCTCTCTTCATCTCATAATCATTTCTCAATCTTGAAACACCACCCCACCAGCTTAGATCATCATACAAACACCTAAACTTCCATTCTCAAACACAAGCCTACCAAGAACACATTTCCTTTCTTTTCCTCCCCACAAGGCCGAAGCTATCTTGCCTCTTGGAGGAGCTCATCATCTTGTTTTCCTTTTTAAAGTTCAAGCTTTGTGTCTTCACTCTAGGTAGGAGTGTTTTCTAAACTTTGTTTTCTTGAAAATGAATTCTTTCTAGCTTTCTCTTGGATTTTCTTTTTGAAACTTTCTTGGTTCTTCTTCTTGTATTTTCGGCCTCTTGGTCCTCTTGGCCACATGATAGCTCAATGATGAGGACTCCTAGATGATGACTTTGTGTTCATCTCAAAGGAACCTCTAGAGCTTGAGTTTTTGTTTTCTCTAAGTTTCATCTTTATTATCTAGCTCAAAGGATTTTTGTTCAAGAACACCTTTACTTTCCTTGCTATTTTGGTTTTTGTCTTCTTGTTTCCTATTTACAATATTTCGGTTTTGATCCTTGATCTTTGAGGTTTTAATTTGATTAGAAGGTTTGTTTTCTTTGAGCTTGATGATGATGTTCAAGAACCTCATAGTTCCTTTGAGAACTTGGTTCAAGAACTCTAGAGCTCTCTTTGTAATGAGATATATGTTGGGTTGCTATTTTGTTAAAGTCTTGGATGAGCTAACGATAAAATGAACCTTGCATCATGCTTACTTTTATGCTATGCACATCATGTTTACTTTCCTTGGTATCACTAAGTATTCAAGATAATAAGTGAACCTTGCATTATCATGTTTATGTTTCAAGCTATGCATTATCATGTTTATATTTCAAGTTCTCACTTAATATCAAGATAATAATGAGTTGCATCTCATGTTTATTTTATGCTATCACTTTACTTTCTAATGCAAGATAAAATAAGTGCATGAGCATGTTTATTTTTATGTCATCACTTAAATGAACCTAGAGCTCAAAGACTTGCCCATTGTTGTCTCAAACAAAGGTCTAAAATATTTATTTCCTTTGGTTCATATTTCGGCCCTAAAAGGTTTTGATGCTTCTAAGTATTGAAAACTATGTTTTATAAATTTTTCTATGCTTTTATGAGTACAAGGAATATGTAGAACTAAGTTTTATAAATTTAGGACCTCTTGAGACAAAGTTGATTTAGTCACTGCCCTATTAAATATTTTTATGATTTTAGATGTTAAAAATGTTTATAAATGAGTTTTGAAAGTTTTAAAAAGGTTCCAAGAGAAACTAGTATTTTATGTGCTTTAGAAATTGTGTTTGATGCCTTTAAATGGAGATATTTGTTTCGGTTCTGCCTTGCCATGTTTAGCCACTATATGAGTTGTGTTAATGATGATAATATGCTTATGTTTGAGTATAATTAATGTTAAGACTCATATGTGAAAGATAAGAGAAGTTAGAAACTAGAAAAGAATTAATTTGAGAGTTCTAGATCCTTTAATGTTTGAATTTTGTGGATTCTGTCCAGCAAGGTTTAGTAATGCTAATCATGGATTTAAATTAGTTTAAATGTGTAGGAATGACTCATTAATGGTTTAGGACTTGATCTTGATGCCTTAGGAGCAAACCGGACTTAGAAAGGGTCATTGTTGTGACTCCTAGGTGCCCGTAAAGTTAGGATTATGAATTCTGCATCCTTGAGATTTAGAGATGTTCTTGACCATAGTGTGGGTTGAGAAAGACTTATTTATAACCTTATAAGTTCCCGAGAGATTAGGTTTGATGATTTATAACTTAGAATGTGAGTTGAGGGCCTTAAGGGTTAATGCATAAGACACTAAAAAGGTTGTTAATGCTATGATGTGTTGTATGATGCAATGATATGATAAGACGTGCTTGACGCATGAAAAAAATGATTGATGAAATGTTAAATTTTATCATAGCATGAGATTTCATGAGAACATGATGTGTGGATTAGCTTGTGATAGTTTGAAGGAAATTCGGTTTAACAGCTGTTATGCTGCCGAATTTCCGTTAAACCTTAAAGGGTTGAAAGAAATGTTTATGAGTACCATATGAGTTGAAAACCCTGGGTGACATCGGTTCGGTCGAGCACCCCCAGGAGATTTTTATGTGACAAAGCACTGAGACGCGGTCTCCTGGGTGACACCGGTTCGGCTGAGCACCCCCAGGGGAGACAAATCCGTGAGGGTATGAGTAGATGCAGCCTACTAAAGCAGACAAATTGCTGTGGCGTAATGCCCGCAAAGCATTTCAAAGAGGGTAATCCTAGAGAGAGATGATCCCTGCCCCCTACCCGTACTTGCGAGTCGGGATTATTATTTATGTTTCGCTTATTCAAGATAATAAGCAAGAGCTAGTGACAATTAGTTGACGTATGAGCTCATAACCTAGTTATTTTTAGGGTGGCTTATATGCTACACTACCATGATTGATGTCACGAAGTTGAGGAATGATTCACTTGAAAGTTATATGCCCTTATTCCACATGGTTTATGTTTATGTGCTTTGATGTGTTGTTTTATATGCTCAAGTATTGACATTGTAACACCCTAAATCTTAACCTAATACTACTAGTATGTATTCAGGTTAATCCTTAGAATATTACCTCTTGGTTTCATCTTTTACTTTGAAAATACTTAGTGGAAATATGGGTAAAATTTTTCTTTTTTGAATTAAAACCAAAGTGAGAGCCACACATGATTCTTTGAACGGGAATTCATACAAGTCATATGAGCAAATCATAATAAAACACATAAATAACATGGATACATCAACTGAATATATATATATAGATAATGTGCCTACCAAAAGGCAAGACTATTCGGTACATAGAAGAACGGAATACAACTGAAAAGTAAATACAAGGAAATCACAAAAGCAACACCCAAACCCATGTGCACCTAGAGTAGACAACCTTATATACAAAAGAAGGTTTGTCCTCAACTATGTGGCATGTGTGCACTAGCTACTGCCGATCCTATGCACCTACTCCTGCTAGTCCGAGTACTGGGGGTGGAATCAATCCACTGGCGGATCTCGGCGGGAGTGGTCATGCGGATCATCGGAGCGTATCCACCGCGACGAGGGCGCATGGATGACCTACAAGCCAACCTCGGCTGAACCACCGTCTCCTCACTCCCAGCTCTCATCGGTGGGGGAGTGGGGCTAGAGCTCCAACTATACATGTGCGAGGGCGGGTCCTCTGATGGATCCGTCTCCGAATACTGAGTCTGGGGCACGTACTCCGGGTAGTCACGTACGGCTAACGCCTCGGGCTGCATGCGGAGGATCTGCTCATCGCGTGGTCTAACTCGCTCGAAAATCGTGTTATGATGATAAGGCGCAGTAGGGGTGAAGCGGTAGCTCCGTACTGGGTGTGCGAAGGGTCGTCCCATAAACATGAATACTCTGACTGTGCAGCGACCCGCAAAATGATATGACCCAAGTGCTGGGTCATGGTGCAGCTCCCAAGTCGGGGTGTCGATGAAGAGTATGAAAGTCGCCATCTGAAGATATAACGGAAGAAAATAGAGGGAATGAGAATCTTCTAAAAGAATTCTCTGTAGGGCAATCCCTAACTAAGTGACGTCATCGTATCCTCAGGAACCTTAGGTTTTATTTCTAAAAAGGTGTGTATGCATATAAACTCCTTTTAAGTTAGTTTTCTAAAGCATTAGTTATCCAAGGTCCGTCATATTTTACAATGCGTCTTATGACTAAGCATGGAATACACTAATGACATGAGTGCATCATGAAGGTAGACCAATCAATAGAATAACTAAGAAACATTATAACAGTGGCATAAGGTGACAAGTATAAATCTCATAATAACTTATCTTGGTTTTTCATAGCATATGTGACATTTTAAACTTTAACTTTTATCTCATGGGGCCACCCTAAAACATCTCTAGGTTATGAGCTTATACCTTAACTAGTCGTCACTAACTCTTACTTATCCTATGATAAGCGTAACATACATAATCTCGACTTAAAGCACAGGCTAGGGGGCAAATTAAGGATCACCTCTTAGGGTCATTTCCTCTTTGAAACGCTCTACTAGCAACTAGTGCATAGTAGTATTGTCCACTTTGGCAAGCTCTGTGTCAATACCCTCACGGATTTGTTTCCTTGGGGGTGCTCGACTAAACCGGTGTCACCCAAGAAGGCGTCTCAGTGTTGTGTCACATTTAAGTTCTCATGATTTTCAAAAATATCTTTTTCTGAGTTCCTCAAATTTGATGGAAATTCGGCAGTGTGACGGCTATAGACCGAATTTCCTCAAATTTGCTTATGTCATGCAAACATATAGGTCATACAAACATATCTTATGAGGTATAGCATATCATCATATCAAACTTCTTCATAGCACATATCAAACTTATCATAGATAAAGCTCATATATCATATATCATATTTACATAAATTAAGCATCATAAAACTCAAGACTTTTTAATGTCTTATGCATTGACCTTTAAGGTCCTTAACTCACGTTCTAAGTTATTAATCATCAAACCTAATCTCTTGGGTACCTATGAGGTTGTAACTAAGTATTTCTCACCTCACACTATGATTAAGAACATCTCTAAACCTCAAGGATGCAGAATTTATAATCCTAACTTTACGGGTACCTAGGAGTCACAACAATGACCCTTTCTAAGTTTAGTTTGCTCCTAAGGCATCAAGATCAAGTCCTAAACCAGTTATGAGTCATTCCTACACATTTAAACTAATTTAAAACCATGATTATCAAATCTAAACCTTGCTGGACAGAATCCAGAAAATTCAATAATTAAGGGATCTAAAACTCTCAAATTAATTCTTTTCTAGTCTCTAACTTGTCTTATCTTCCACATAAGAGTCTTAACATTATTTTTACTCAAACATAAGCATATTATCATCATTAAAATAGCACATACAGTGGCAATAAATAGCAAGGCAGAATCAAAATGTGCATCTCCATAAAAGGCATAGAACACAATTTTTTAAGCACATAGAATACTAGTTTCTCTTGGAATCTATTTAAAACTTTCAAAACTCATTTATAAACACTTTTATCCTTTAAAATTATAAAAATACTTGAGAGGGCAGTAGCTAAATCATTTTCATCTCAAGAGGTTCTAAATTCATAAAACCTAGTTGTACATATTCCTTTATACTCATAAGCGTAGAGAATTTATGAAACACATTTTCAACACTTGGAAAACTTAAAACTTCTTAGGGCCGAAATCTTAACCATGGAAAATAATTATTTTAGACCTTTGTTTGAGACAACAATGGGCAAGTCTTTGAGCTCTAGGTTCATTATAATGATGGCATAACAATAAACATGCTTATGCACTTGTTTTAGCTTTTATTAGAAAGTAAAGTGAGAGCATGAAATAAATATGAGATGCATCATATTATTATCTTTGATATTTAGGTGAGAACTTGAAACGTAAACATGATAATGCATAGCTTGAAATATAAACATGATAATGCAAGTTCCTTTATTATCTTGGTACTTAGTGATAGTAAGGAAAATAAACATGATGTACAAGGCATAAAAGTAAACATGATGCAAGGTTCATTTTATGGTTAGCTAGAGCTCATTCAAGACTTTAACAAGATAACAACCCAACACACATCTTATTACAAAGAGAGCTTTAGAGTTCTTGAACCAAGTTCTCAAAGGAACTATGAGGTTCTTGAACATCATCATCAAGCTCAAGATAAATAAACTTTCAAGACAAAATGAAATCTCAAGGATCAAGGTGCCAAAAACCGAAAACCTTACAAAGGAAAAGAAAATGAAACTTAGTTAAATTCTTTATTAAATACCCAAAACCCCTATCTAGAGAAAGATCTCTAGAACGTGCCGGCCAACTTTAAGTTTTTAGAAATCCTTAGATTAATTTTCTTAAGTTGAAAGACCATGTGAGCTAGATATCATATAGATGAAGTTATAAGAAAAGGAAAACTCAAGCTTTAGAGATTTCTTTGAGATGAACACAAGGTCATCATCTAGAAACTCTCATCATCAAGCTATCATGCTCATAACTATGGCCTCATGGCCGAAATGAAAGGAAGACAAAGAACCAAGGAAAAGTTTCAAAAGAAATCCAAGAGAAAGCTAGAGAAACTCATTTTTCGAGTAAAACAAAGTTTGAAAAGAAACTCCTTACCAAGTGATGAAGATGAAAACTTGAACTTGAAAAGGAAAATGAGAAAAGCAACTCCTCCTAAGGTGGTGTGATGGCTTCGGCCAAAGAGAAAGAAAAGGAAAGGAGATGTGTTTTGAGGAAGCTTGTGTTTGAGGTTTAGTGTTTAAGAGATTTGATGATGATCTAAGGTTAGGATATGGTGGATTGAAGTGGTGAGGTGATAATGTGAAGGGAGGATGAAGATGAAGAGAAAGAACTCTTGGAACTTTGAGAGAAAAGAAAAGAACTAGCAAGATAACTCTAGAATTCCAAACTTAGCAAATGCTTCAAGGTGCAACTAAGCTATCACAAGCATCCTATTTATAGAAAAACAAAACAATGAGGCTAACCAAGGGGGAAGTGGCTGTAGCTTTTGAGAGGGAAAAAGGGAGAGAAAAATATCTCTTACACAAGGTCATTCAAGCATGGTTTGAAGTATGGAAGCTATGCTACAAAGTATGGCTTGATGTGAGTTAATTTCCTATCAATTTTGAATGAAATTAGGCTTCTAGAAACTTGACATAGCTGGAACTTTTCTAGCCACAAATAAATGGGAAAAATGGATTGTTTTAATTATTTATTCATGTGGAAATTCAAGCTTGATTGAAAGTTATGACAAGGTATGGTATATGTGACTTGAGGTATGGCCTTGGAGTGTTGAAAAATTGAACATGTGATGCATATGGGAGGAGGGAGTGCACGGCCAGGTCTGGTACAGCAAGGGGGAGGTGAGGTTTGATCATCTAATTGGGTGTTAATGGTAGGTTTAAATGTGTATTAGCTTAGGTACAAGGTTAGGAATAATTAAGCTTAAGTTTAGGTAACTAAGAATGTGTTTTAAGGATTTTATGACAAGATTAGGAGTGCTCATACATCATTAGAGAATTAAAAACTCATTTATGAATAAACAATGTGTAACACAATTCCATGACTTAAGGAATTGGAAAGAGAAAACATTATTCAAGATTCCATGACTAGGAGTCTTGAAATAAAAATATGATTTTAAGTTGTAATTAAGCACTTTTAGGTTCTAATCAACTTTAATAAATTATTTTGACTCAAGATTAATTAAGGAAATTAATTAACCTTCGATTAGAGCCTAATATTGCTTTAGGTTTGCTTAATCACGTGATTAAGCGTAAAAACACGAAACTAGGGGCAAAACCGTAATTTTGCACTAATTTAGCCTGGGACCTTCGGGACCAAAACTAAAGTCATAGTCTACATAAAAACGCCTTTTAAAACCATCTGGAGAAGGTTCGGGTACATCCGGCACTTGCAAACGGGTAAAACATCCCAGGGGAGTTTTGGTCATTTTGAACCGAAAACTTGAAAAATGAGATTTTCGATCCCGGAAAGATACACAGGTCATCTAATCCCCTTTCAAAATTGAGTTTTCCCTTCGAGCACTACCGGATCGGCTTTCCTCGAATTCCGGGCTGAAAATGACCTTAGGGGCATTTTGGTCATTTTCACTCTAGCAGAAAAATCGGGGTGTTACAGACATGCATCCATAATATAACATGTTGCATTCATAACATCAAGACGCATGCTAAAAGGAATGGACCTTGGATAATTAGTTTGAGAAACCCTATATTGAACCTTATATGCATGATCACTATTTTATAATTAAACCCAAGGTTCCTGAGGATGTGTACGATGTAACCTTAGGATAGGAGACTCCTACTGAGATTCTTTAGCAAGAATTCTCACTCCTCTCTCTTCTTTCTTCCGTCACATCTTCAAAGACCGATGGCGACGTTCGTGCTTTTCATTGACACGCCTACTTGCGAGGTCCACTATGACCCGGACCACGGGCCATATCATTTTGAGGGGCAGTGTACCGTGCGAGTCTTCATGTTCATTGGATGCCCCTTTGTACATCCTATACAGAGCTACCGTTTCTCCCCGCTGTCACCTTACGACGATGTGATGGTTTTTGAGCACGCCCGGTCGCGAGACGAGAGGATTCTGCGGACGTATACTGGTGGTTCAATGCCTTGAGACTTCCAGGACTACGTGCCTCGATCCCTGAGTTCGGAGGACGACCCATCCGAGGACCCGCCGACGTACATGTATAGTGAGAGTTCTGCTCCTACGCCTCAGTTCGTGTGCAATGTGAGTGAGGAGACCGTCATGCAGCCGAGGCTAGCGAGGCGAGCCGAGAGGCGCCCCTACCGAGGAGCCCACGCTCAGTCTTCACGTGTTCCCACTCCTACTGCTCTGCGTCCATGGATTGGTTACACTCCACAGTTCCCCGGATTCCAGTAGCTGACGTCGTAGGGGAGATTTAGTGCACACGCCCACATGTAGAGTGGATAAACCTTCTTTTGTCTCGAGGTTATCCACCATAGGTGCACTTGGGTAGTTATGGTTTACTTCTGCTTTCTTGTTTGATGTTGTATTTTATTTCCACTGTATTACAAGCTCTGCCCGTTCTTAGGGTATGACTAGCTATGTACCTCAACTATGCTATTATTAATGAAATGTTTCTTTGTTTACCTTGATCATTGTTTCTTGATTATATGCTTTACTCTATGATTTATAATGGTGGTTGCGCGTGCTTTACACTCCTGTTATTCAATTAGCTAAGCCCACGGCTCTCACTTTGCTTTATGTTTTCAAAAAAAAAAATTTACCCGTAATTTTCCGCTAAGTATTTTATTAAAATGATGAGACTAAGGAGTAATAGCCTAATGATTAGCCTAATATATTCTAGAGTATTGGGTTAAAAATTAGGGTGTTACACAAGTCATCACCTTAAATCTTGAAGATAAAAATGGACTTGGATAGTATGTTTATGATTTAAGTCATCACCTTAAATCTTGAAGAATAAAATGGGCTTGGATAGCATGTTTATGATTCAAGTCATTACCTAAATCTCTAAAGCTCAAGGCTTGCCCCTTGGATCTTAAATAAAACTTTTTATCATGGCTATATTTTTGTCCATATATTCGATCATGCCATGAGGTTAGACTTGTAAAGGATTTTATTTTGTTTTTAAGGTTTAAACCTTGTATCTTGACTATATAAAGGAATTTTTGAAAGAGTTTCAAAATATAGTAAGGATGTGATTTTTATGAACAAAAGTCTTATAAATGAAATTTTATCTTATGATTCTATTTTAGAAGCCATTATTTGAGTTTCAAAGAGATAAAATAGTTTTCAAGTATTTCCAATCACTTAGAATAATTTTTGAGAAAAACTATCAACTAGATAGGATCAAAAGTGTGATTTCTAATGCTTCTAGAAGTTAAAACTATGGCTACTATTTTGACATTATACATTTTGTTTGTAACACCCTAACTTTTAACCTAATATGCTTGAGTTGCATTTCGGTTAATTATTAGTCGCTCGAGTCACACTCCTTGACCAGTTAGACAAAGATGGCTACCATGGTTCTGTCCACATTTTGGACAATTGATAGTAGGGTCTCTCTGAGGCACCTTCTCCTTTGGACCATTTGATGCCCTAATTTTTCTGTTTGAGCGAAAATGACCAAAATGCCCTTGAGGTCATTTTTACCTGGAATTCGAGGATGGCCGACTCGACTGTCCTCGAAGGGTCAACTCAATGTTTGAAGGGGATTAAAAGTGTTGTGATTGATAACAGAGATGAAAATCTCATTTCTGAACTTTCGGCTCAAAATGACCAAAATACCCCTATAGCGTTTTATGCGGGTATAAGTGTCGTTTGAGCCCGGAATCTTTCTTGGGAGTTTGAATGCTAATTATAGGTGATTAATGATGATTTTTTAAGTCTGAGTGGTCTCGAACAGTGTTGGAGCAAAATTACCATTTTGCCCCTGAAATAGTGCATCACTGGCCTAATGACGTGATTAAGAAAAACTGAGCAATATTAGGCTCTAATCGAAGATTAATTAATTTCGGCAATTAATCTAGAGCCAAAAAAATTTATTAAGGTTGATTAGAACCTAAGGTTGCTTAGGTAAACCTCACTCTCTTTCTTAAAGTCAAGATTCCATGCCATGGAATCTTGAATAGTATTTTCTCTCTCCAATTCCTTAAATTAAGGAATTATGTTTGTGATTGATTGCCTTATAAAATGAGTTTTGATTTCAGTAATAAGGCAAGAACACGCCCTAATCATGCCTTGACATCCTTAATTACCCATTACCTTACCTAAACACTTACTTACAAACTCCTAATCAAAAGCCTAATCAAAGATACAGCTAAACACACCTCTAAACCATAATTAGATGAAACAATTCTTCCCCCTTGGCTACATGAAACCGGCACCATTCCTCCCCTAAATCCATCATATGTTGATTTATTTTACACACAAAGAGCCATGCTTGAATCATGCTTTGAACCATGCCTTGAGTCATGCCTTGAACCATACCTAGCCATACCTCCAACCTTACCTTTGAATGACAACTTTGAGGAGATATTTTTCCTCCCCATGGCTGCATGAATGCCGCGGCCTTTCCCTCCTCCATTCATCTCTTCATGTTTCAAGTTTCCATAAATACACATCTTAAAAGAACTTGGTTCCATTTGCTCATTCTTTAAAGATTGTCTTAGGAGTTCATTGAAGCTTTCTCTCTTTTTCCTCAAGAACTCAAGAGTTCTCTTTTCTTTCATCTCCTTCATCTTCTTCATCTTCCTCAAAGAACCACCTCATTGTAATCTCAAACCACCACACAACCACCATAGATCTTCATTCAAACACCTAAGCTTTCATCATTACACACAAAGCTCATACAAAAACATTTCCTTCCTTTTCCTTCCTCTTTGGAGAAGAATTTTTCTTCTCATTTCCTTGCAAGACAAGCTCTTTTCTTCACACAAAAAAAGTACCACTTGGTAGGGTTTATGTTTTAAATTTTTTTTATCTTTTTCTTTGATGATAGTTATGAACAAGTTTTAGTTTATTTTGGTTTAAACTCATTTCTCTCTTTTCATTCTTGGCCTTGGAGCCTTATGTTTCTAAAAGAAACTTTTGGCTTGATGATGAGGGTTCAAGATGATGATCATGTGGATATCACTTGTGTAACCTCTAAAGCTAAAAACTTGGTCTTTGGGTCTAAAAGCATTTCAATTTTTCCTTTTCCTTTTTGTTATTGTGATTTCGGTTCTCAAAGAAATGTTATTGCTTGGTTTGTTCTCTTGATCCATTTCCTTGAGCTTGATGATGAAGTTCACACCATAGGGTTTCCTTGAAACCTTGGTACAAAAAACTCTAAAGCTCACTTTGTCTTGTTAAGATAATTTTTGGGTTGAGGCTTGTGTTCCTTTAAAGTCTTGAATGGGCTCCAGTAAAGATAAAAATGAAGTTGCATCCATGTTTAAGTTTACACTTTGCATATCATTTTTACTTTCCAATGTCATCACTAAACTCTCAATGATAAAGAAATGAACTTGCATTCTCATGTTTAAATTTCAAGCTTTGCATTTCATGTTTATATTTCAAGTCATCACCTAAACTTTAAAGATAAGAATGAACTTGCATCTTATATTTACTTTAAAGTCCTCACTTTACTTTTATAATGAAGGATAAAATGAAGTGCATGTCATGTTTATGTTTTTGCCATCACCTAAAGATTTTAGAGCTCAAAGACTTGTCCTTTTTATCTCAAGTAAAGTTTGGAAAATGGAAGTGTAACACCCTCCTAACTACCATGTATTACTCGAGTATTAACATTGTAATTAGAAGAGTATCACTTCCTTTCTATAATATCCACTAGATGTATGAAATGAAATGAAATAAATCAAACTCTAGAGTTATAAAGAAAACTACTATAAAATGTACATATATTATTACTTCACATGCCGCTTTCTATAATACATACCATATTTGAAGTTAAGTCACTTCACTTATAATACAACACAGGGACTCCTATCAAAAGACCTACCAAGCTTGCTCAAATATCAAGGTCCAACAAAATGCTAAACACACAGAAATGGACCTAAGACATCTAACATCAATCAGTCTACAAGCTGGTAAGTTCCTAGCACTATACTACACTGCATACAAGTCAAAAGCCCCCGTAAGTCTCATGTCCTCCTATGCGAAACCATTGGCCATCAGTATGATGGCCTCTCCTCAGCCAGGGGCATCTGCAGAGTCTGAGCACAATACAGCATATACACAAATAGGGGTGAGAATATTATAAAATTCTCAGTAGGGTAACCCCTTACATACAGACAGAATATAAACAGTAAATGCATTTATAATAATAAAGAAAAACATCATGTTAGATCACATATATCAATATTAGCATACATGAGTCAAAGAAAATTATATGCAAAATGGTAGTAATCATAAGTGTTTCTCTTATATCACATGAAATTCAACTTAGTGTAGTAGTTCTTTTTTATTAACATAGGGAAGGCTTAGATTCACATCAGGTAACATATGTAGTGGATAACTCCTCAGAGGACCATAGACTGCTAGGACATGAGCTCATTCCTATTCGTGATCATCAGACTTCATTTTTTTCCATTTCTGAATCACACACAGTTCTATTTCCTAGTCGATAAGTCTACCGACTCATAAAATTTCTTGGGAAGTTCTTATTTTTGCCTTCCCTCTCTATCACACATAAGCCTCGTTTCTATTTTCCCCGTATGTTAAAACATGCACCATTAAATTTCACATATTCTCTTTTGTCATACAACCATGTCATGGACCTTTCTATTTCAAAGTCAGGTTTATATCCCAGATATAGGCATTCAGTATCATTGGAGTCTCATTCATACTTTATAAACAAGCCTTTCAAACAATTAACATACATTCATATGATATATACTTGGATTAAATAGATTTCTATCATTACCTTAATACATCTTCACCATTCCAGCTTCTTGACAGATTTACCATTATGGTGAAAACATTTAATTCACATATCCAATGGGAAATTCACTGGCCATAAAAATTCTCTATGACACCTCAATGTGTCTACAATTTTAGTGGTCAGAGGCCACTTTTTCACAGCTCAGAATAGGATTCACACAATTTTTAACTTTAGTAAATGATAGAAAAAACTCAAAATAAAAATCACAGTTATACTTAAAGATGTCTACAAAACTCTGTAAAAATTTCAAAGGATAACTCCATCATTTGCTATGAATAAAAATTTATACAAATTCACAGCTCCAGTACCAAGATTTCAGCCAGCATAGATATACTCTTGGTTCTTGATTTTTCTCAGGCAGTAAAACTCTTTATTATACACCACAAAAATTATCAGAGTTTCCTTACGATGTTTTCTTCAACATATAATTTTTATAGCTCATAAAAATGACTAGAATTGAACCAGACAATTCATGAACAAATCCTGTCCTGCTGAAATCCGAAAATTCAGCAGCCTAGCCAAAACTTATTTTGACAAAAATCATTATTTAACCTCATCCAAACACTCCACCAAAATTAACACATCAATATCAACATATTATCATCAAATATAACGATAAATTTCGGAATAAAACCCAAAAAATTTTACAGAATAATTTGGAAAGAAAAAGACCAAAGAAAACCCTACACTTTGAAGCTTTCAAGCTCTTGGCTCCAAGATTGATTTCCTTTACTTCCAAGCCTTCTAACCCACACCAAACCCTTCCTTACACAGCTGATAATAAGCTCTCAAAGTAGGAAAAGTTGATGGATTCAAATTCTAATCGGTTAGATTGAAAGATCTTGATGAGTGGAATAAGTTTAGTGAAGGGAGTTTGTGATTTTAGAAATTTTAAGCTAGGTATTTGGAGGTTTAAAGCTTGCTCATGGATGTTTCAATGGAAGAAAAATGGAGGCTGTGTGTGGTCAGAGCATGGCCGAGAATGATGAAGAAAATGGAGTGATAAGGTTGGCTTTTTAATGATATTTAATCAAGTTGTACTAGTTATTTAATATAAAATCTAGTTCTTTCAAAAAGAATATAAGATGGATGGCTAGGATTTGATCTTAGAAAGCTAGATTGAATCTTGGCCATCCACTTGGTTTAAATGGATAGACACTATCCAAATCTTATGGATTAATCTTTCTTTCGGTGTAAAAATCGTACACCGAAATTTTATCGAACTGGTAAAACAGTGTACTCGGGTAATCAACTATTGCTTGAAAATTAATTCTAAGTATAAAATACTTATTCCTACCTATTTCTAACCTTAATCCTATAATTTCCAAATTTCGGGCACCTTCAGGTCTTGAATCTAAGGTTTCAGCTGTTCCGGTGGGTCTACGAGGCCTGCAAAACACTATTCACATTTTTTTTTTTTTACGTTCATTACATTGTTCTCATCATTTTTGTGTACACCAAAATTTTGATATTCTTACTACTAAAGCCTCAATTATTTTCTGAAAAAAATTAGGATGTTACAGGAAGCATTCCATGAATGCAAGATTTGGCCATGTGATGATGATGGACTTAGCATAAGTTTCATCTAGTCACAAAGGCCAACAAACTATGTTTTAAGATATTCTTAAGCATAGGAAAACTCAAAGAATGCTATGAGTATGATTTTATGATTTAAAACTCACTCAAGAAAGATTTAAAATAGTGACAACCTTAGTATTATATTTTTATGATTTTAATGAAATAAATTAGTTTTCAAATCATATTAGAAGTTCTAAAGTGATTCCAAGAGAAACTAGTAACTTATATGCATTAAAGATGTGATTTTATATGTTGTTTTGGATTAAACATTTCAGCTACTGCGTTGCTATGTTGGTTGCTGTATGATGCTATTTTGATGTGTTAGAATGTGTAAAAATTATGTTTATTTGAAGTAGAAACTATTTTATGAAGGTTAGGAAAAATTAGTAACTAGAAAGCACTAAAAACATGAGTTTTAGAACCCTTAGAAGACAAAATATGGCTGGTGTTTTAGAATGATTAAATCAGAGATAAAATTGTTTTAGAATTGTTTAGAAGTGTAGGATTAATTCATAAAAGTGGTAACAATTAGTTTTAGTACCTTAAAAAAAACTAAAACTTAAAAAGGGTCAAAGATGTAACTTCTAGAACCCCGTAATCGAATTGTAGTAATTATGCCCAAACTGCCTAGTACTGTTTGGTATTGATCATAAGCATAAAAATTAGTGAGAATTATTAATTATGATCCCTGAGGTGTATAAATACTTATATCGGTTATTAGGTCAATCGGATCGTAAGTTTAAGACCCGTAAAGATCAAAAGCATATGATACTATAAGATAGGGGAGGTAATGAGGGCTAGTATTTCAATAAATGTATGTTTATTATGAGTTGTTGAGAGCATAGCATATGCATTAGTTGAGCCCGGTCCTTGATTTCGACACACTGGTTAGGAGCATTTTTTTTATTTTTTCAAAGGAATTGAGATATTTATGTGCTGATGTATGTGCTATGAGAAAGTGTTTATAAGGCTTTAATAGCTTATCATGTTCATGAATTGATTGTTGAAGTGTATGAATTATGTGTTTACGTGGCATAAAGCAAATTTGGAGAAATTCGGTGTATAGCCATGATGCTGCCGAATTTTCGCCAAATTTGTAGACTTAGAAAGTTATTTGAAATGCATGACATGAGATGAGATTTAAAGTACTATAATGCTATATGGAAATGATCCCCTAGACTCCTCGAATTAAAGGTTATGAGGGGTGATCCGCTAAAAGACTTAAGTGACATAAGCTATGTGGAAATGACCCTCTAGACTCCCCAAGTTAAAGGTTATGAGAGGTGATTCACAAAAGGAAATGACCCTATAGACTCCCTGAATTAAAGGTTATGATAGGCGACCCTTAAGCCCCCTAACTCGCACTCTGGGAGTCAGGATTTATACTTATCTTAAGATAAGCTGGAACTAGTGATGACTAGTTAGGTATGAGCTTATACCTTAGAACCTTTCAAAGAGAAGAGTTATTAGGGTGGCCCCATGATGTAACGAATGATAAATGTGATGTAACTTAAGCAAAGGAAAAGAGAAAGGATTCACATGAAAGTTATATACCTATTGATTCCACTTATATGAGTATGTCTCATTATGACTTGTTCAAGTGATGTTTGCATAGTGTTTCTGTCATACATTCATACTATGATATGCTGCATTCATGACATCAAGATTCATCCTAAAATGAACGGACCTTGGATAACTATGTTTAAAACTTAATAATGAACCTTATGCATGCTCACCTTTTTATAATAAACCTAAGGTTCCTGGAGGTATAGACGATGACACTAGAATAAGAGGATTTCCCCTACTGAGATTCTTTATTAAGATTCTCACTCCCTCTATCTTTCTTTCTTTCTATTACGTCTTTAGAGGGCCTTCCTTCGTGATCTTCATTGACACCCCAGTGTGAGAGGTGCACTATGACTCGGACCACTGCTCGTATCACTTCGAGGGTCACTTTGTAGTATGCATTTTTGCATACATGGGACGCCTCTTCGCCTACCTAGTTTCTAGCTTCAGGTTCAACCCCACTTCCCCCTATGGCGACGACTTGATCTTTGAGTGCACTCGACCTCACGATGAGCAGACTTGACATACTTGCCCCACCACTTCGGCAGTCCACAATTACCCTGAGTATATTCCCCGTTCGAAGCATTCGAAGACCGATCCATTTGAGGACTCCCCCCCACACACCTATTTGGAGGGTTCTGCACCTACGACACCCATGGATGTGGGTCGAGGCAATGAGGACACGGTGACCTAACCTAGGCTAGCCCAATGACCAAAGACGCATCCACGTTGCGGAGGCCACGTTCATCCCCTGTTCCACCTGGATACACTTGTAGAGCTCGCCCAGTTCATTGGGTATGTTCCCCCTTCAACGGAGGATTAGGATCACTAGTAGATCTCGATGAAGGACCCGATAGAGTGCCAAAGCTATCACACGAGGATTCCCCTTTTTATGTTGTATCTTTTGTTAGGGGTGACTTTAGTTTGAGCGCTCGTAGGACTAGTGAAGGGGAGCTGTAGTTGGCATCTGGTGTTTTGATGTTCCATGTATTTTCTGCTTTCATGTATTTCTTTTTGTTGTTTACTTATGTATTGAAAGCTCAACCTACTTTGTTTGGGTGTGACTCTGCTTACTTAATGGCTTATTATGTTGTATTTACCATGTATGAACTATGTTAAGATGTTATGTAATATATTTGTGTTTCATGTTCATGAATGCTGTGTTTTAGATATGTGAATGTATTTATCCCTTTATGATGTAGTTTGATATGTGCTTTATGTCAGCGCGCGCGGCTCACGTTTTGTTTTATATTTCAAAAAAAACATTTTACCCTTATTTTCCGCTAAGTATTTTAAATAAAGTAAAGTTAAAGAAAGAAACAAAAAGGTAATGACTAATAGTTAACTTTAATACGTCTTAGGCTTGTTGGGTTAAATATTAGAGTGTTACAACTACGGCCTGAATTATGGCTTAAATCTCGAAGCTTGCGATGCCAGCTTCTTGGTGAAATTCTCAGCTCTTGATATGCTCAGTTTCTTGTGGCCTTCCTCAATAATGCAGCACTTGTTGACTAGGGCAGGGAAGTCCTTAATCTCCATGTGCGCAATAGCAATGTTGATTTCTACCTTCAACCCGGCCTTATGCTTCACGCACTTCTAGATCTCATCAAGATTCCCTTGAAAACTTGATCAGCTCGTCGAACTTCACATTGTACTGAGCAATACTCATTCCCCTTTGGGTCAGCTGCATGAACTCTATGTCTTTGGTAGTCCTTACAGACTCCAGAAAGTACTTCTCGCAGAAGCAATTCTTGAACATTTCCCAGTCGATTGAGGTGCTAGACGCCTCTAGTAGCCTTAGGGTGCCGATTTACCAGTATTCGACATTTACCTTCATCATATAAGCAGCAAAGGTCGCTTTCTTCTCCTCGATGCAAGCAATCACTGAAAAAATCTTTTCCATGCTCTTGATCCACTCATCAGCTTGGTTCAGGTTTAGAGTTCCCCTAAACGATGGTGGGTTCGCTCTGCAGAAATCCCCAAATCGGGCGTGCTTGAGATCTTCAGTAGTATTGGGGCCACGGCTAACATCATGTTGACGATCCATCCTCTCGAACATCATCTGCATGGCCCTCGCCATACCCCTGAGAACTTCGGTAGTCTCATTATTCTGTTCGCCTTCGCCTGGCGTCCTAGTTTGTCGAGGTCATGCCATTAATCCCTGAGCACACAGAACAACAAACATTGAGCTGATCAGGCTTGATTAGGCTCAATACTCCACGTAAAGTGAGCTAGTTATCGCAACACATATGCACATACAATAGTCATGCATCTCTATCTTATAGCTTATCCTATCAATAAAGAGCTACACATGGCATAACTATCGCATCATGCTTAAGAAGCATAATCAGTCTAATCCTCAGGCTCCGTGAAAACCAAACTACTCTGATACCAAAATGTAACACCCTAACTTTTTAACCTAATATGCATGAGTTGTATTTCGATTAATTATTAGTTGCTATACCTTTGTTTCAGAAATTAACTTGTTCTTATTTAAAATACAAGTAATGAAAATACGACTAAATTTTTTTTGAATTTTAAAACCAAAATGTGAGCCACGTGTGTGTATAGATATTGATCAATATTTGCATAATAATAGCAGTAATATAAACCTCATTATGATATATGTGAAAGCCATAACATAACATGATACATACCAAATTAATATATCATAACTATAACATAATAGCGATGTCCTATATACATAAAGGACATCCAAAGATATTAAATCAACCATTTAAGGTTGCACATACAATAAATCAAAACCAAATATCATTATCACAAAACTATACTAGCCTCCACTACATGTCTATTGAAAGACTAGGTTACGCAAAAGTATAAGGGATATGATAATTCTAAAACTAATGCATAGGGGAAAGCTATCTTCATGCTTCTGTTGCGACCCTCTGATTCAGTTTATAGCGTATCAACCACGTCTATGTCTCTTGGAAAATCACGAACAATGCCATCATCCTTGTTTTGAGACGACACGGAAGAAAAGAGAGGGATGAGAAACTCATTCAAGATTCTCAGTAGGGCTTCCCAACTCTAACACAAGTGTCATCGTCATCATCCTCAGCCACTTCGGTTTTCATTATGAAAGAGATGACATGCATAAGGTTCAATTTTAACCTTCTCAAAATTCCTTTTATCCGAAGTAAGTGTCTTTTGGCATGAGTCTTAATGTCATGGATGCAATGGATATTTCATGTATGCATGACAATACCTCAGGAGCATAAGTACACATGTAAATAGCACAAGAATACAAATCTAAAACACAACATAATCCAAGTATAAAGGTAGAGGATAAGCTAAGAAACTAAAGTCACCTAGCACATATCACATGATTAAATGCATTAATGAAAAAATATGCATATGCACCTTCACTTTATTGTCTCATAATTGAACTCTCAAGTTCTTTTCTCAATGACAACCCTCTTTCATAAGTATCATAAACCAACCATCTCACCTTCCCTGGCAATTTTACAATAAGCACTGAAACTCCACCTTACCGATTGCCTAGGATGAGCTCAACCTAACTAACCATCACTAGATTTAATATGGAGTAATAGAGGGGGAAACACATGACTTCCTTTCTTTAACTTAACTTTCTCATCATGGGTATGCAACTTCTTTGGATCACCTCTCATAACCATTAATTCTTGGATTCTAGAGGGTCATTTCCATGTGTTTTATGTCACATTTAATCTTATAATACAAGTTAGATATGCACATGAGCATACTAGAATCAAGGACCGGATTCAGCTAATGCATATGATATGCTCAATAGAATATATATGCACATATACAGAGTACTAAAGATCACCACAATTACCATTCACATTATTATCCTCAAGTTGTCGGTAATTACTTCTTTAACCTAATACCCATAATTGATCTTTTGGCGATCTAAGAGACTAATTACCATGATTCCCACTAATTATTAACCTTTATGAACATTTTCAAACAATACTGGATAGTTTCGAAAATACACAATTTCGAAGTTCTAGAAGTTACGTTTTTGACCTAGTTTTTCCTAAGGTGTCAAAATTAATTATCACCACAACTAATAGAAATTTTTACACATAAACTCAGTCCCTAACATAATTATTTCATAAAATAGTGTGTTACAACAATAGCTATAATTCTCAACTCCTAGAAGTCTTGAAAACCACATTTTTGGTCCTTTTTAGTTTCTAGTCTTTTTCTAAGATGTTAGAAATAATTTTTACACCAATTAATGTTAACTTTCATGCATATAAGCCATTCCAAACAGCAACTTACAGATTTTATATTATTAAAATAGTAGCTACAATTTTAATTTCTAGATGCCTTATAAACCCCACTTTTAGTCTTTTCTTGATACTAGTTTTCCCTATAATGCTAAAAATAATCGTTACACTAACTTTGTAATTTATACACAATTAAGTACTCCCAAACATCATATTTTAGATTTAAATAGAACAAAATAGTAGCCAAAATTTTAATTTGTAAAAGCTTTCAAGAATTATATTTTTAGACATTTCTAGTTACTAGTTTCTCCCAAAAAATATTCTAAGGCATTGGAAATGTAACGCCCCGATTTTCTGTTAGAGTGAAAATGACCAAAATGCCCCTGAGGTCATTTTCGGCTCGGAATTCGAGGAAAGCCGGTTCGGCAGTACTCAAGGGAAAACTCAATGTTGGAAGGGGATTAGATGACTTGTGTACCTTCCCGGGATCGAAAATCTCATTTTTTCGAGTTTTCGGGTCAAAATGACCAAAACGCCCCTACGGTGTTTTACCCGTTTGCAAGTGCCGGATGAACCCCGAAAGTTCTCCAGATGATTTTAAAAGGCAGTTTTATGTAGACTATGACTTTAGTTTTGGTCCCGGAGGTCCCGGGCGAAATTAGTGCGAAATTACGGTTTTACCCCTAGTTTCGTGTTTTTACGCTTAATCGCGTGACTTAGCAAACCTAAGCAATATTAGGCTCTAATCGAAGGTTAATTAATTTCCTTAATTAATCTCGAGTCAAAATAATTTATTAAAGTTGATTAGAACCTAAAAGTGCTTAATTACAACTTAAAATCATATTTTAATTTCAAGACTTCTAGTCATGGAATCTTGAATAGTGTTTTCTCTTTCCAATTCCTTAAATCATGGAATTGTGTTACACATTGTTTATTCATAAATGAGTTTAAAATTCTTTAATGATATATAAGCACTCCTAATCTTGTCATAAAATCCTTAAAACACATTCTTAGTTACCTAAACTTAAGCTTAATTATTCCTAACCTTGTACCTAAGCTAATACACATTTAAACCTATCATTAACACACAATTTGATGATCAAAACCTCTCTCCCTCCATGCTGTATGGTTTGGCCGAAGCTCCATGCCCACCATATGCATCACATGTTCAATTTTTCAACACTCCAAGGCCATACCTCAAGTCACATACACTATACCTTGTCATAACTTTCAATCAAACTTGATTTTCCAAGTAAATAACTAATTAAAATAGCCCATTTTCTCCATTTATTTGTGGCTGGAAACGTTCCAGCCATGCATTGTTTCTAGAAGCCTAATTTCATCAAAATTGATAGGAAATTAACTCACATCAAGCCATACTTTGTAGCATAGCTTCCATACTTCAAACCATGCTTGAATGACCTTGTGTAAGAGATATTTTTCTCTCCCTTTTCCCCCTCAATGCTACGGCCAACGGCTTCCCTTGGTGAGCCCATGGTTTTGTTTTTCTATAAATAGGATGCTTGTGATAGCTTAGTTGCACTTTGAAGCATTTGCTAAGTTTAGAATTCTAGAGTTGTCTTGCTAGTTCTTTTCTTTTTCTCTCAAGTTTCAAGAGAGTTCTTCCTTTCTTTCCATCTTCATCATCTCTCAACCTTGAAACACAACCTCACCTTCTTGTTTCCTCTTAGCTGAAACCATCAAGCCCCAAGGAGGAGCTCATCATCTTGTTTTTCTTTTCAAAAGTTCAAGCTTTGTGTCTTCACTTTAGGTAGGGATTTGCTTTTCAAACTTGTTTTGCCCAAGAATGTGTTCTTCTCTAGTTTTCTCTTGGATTCTTTTTAAACTTTCCCTTGTTCTTCTTTTCCTTTTCATTTTGGCCTCTTGGCCTTGAATATGAGTATGATAGCTTGATGATGAGAGTTTCTAGATGATGACCTTGTGTTCATCTCAAAGAAACCTCTAAAGCTTGAGTTTTCCTTTTTTTTATAACTTCATCTATATGATATCTAGCTCACATGGTTTTTCAACTTAAGAAAATTAATCTAAGGATTTCTAAAAGCCCAAGCCTACCCTTGTCAACCTTAAAGTTGGCCGGCACGTTCTAGAGATCTTTCTCTAGATAGGGGTTTTGGGTATTTAATAAAGAACTTGACTTAGTTTCACTTTCTTTTTCTTTTGTAAGGTTTTTGGTTTTGGTATTTTGATCCTTGAGATTTTGTTTGGTTTTGTTTTGGAAGTTGTTTACTTGAGCTTGATGTTGTTGTTCAAGAACCTCGTAGTTCTCTTGAGAACTTGGTTCAAGAACTCTAAAGCTCTCTTTGTAATGAGATATGTGTTGGGTTGTTATCTTGTTAAAGTCTTGAATGAGCTCTAGCTAACCATAAAATGAACTTTGCATCATGTTTACTTTTATGCATTGCACATCATGTTTATTTTCCTTGCTATCACTAAGTGCCAAGATAACAAAGGAACTTGCATTATCATGTTTATATTTCAAGCTATGCATTATCATGTTTACATTTCAAGTTCTCACCTAAATATCAAAGATAATAATATGATGCATCTCATATTTATTTTATGCTCTCACTTTACTTTCTAATGAAAGCTAAAACAAGTGCATAAGCATGTTTATCTTTATGCCATCACTTTAATGAACCTAGAGCTCAAAGACTTGCCCATGGTTGTCTCAAACAAAGGTCTAAAAATATTTATTTCCTTTGGTTCATATTTCGGCCCTAAGAAGTTTTGATGTTTCCAAATATTGAAAACTATGTTTCATACTTTTTCTAAGCTTTTATGAGTACAAGGAATATGTAGAACTAAGTTTTATGAATTTAGGACCTCTTGAGACAAAGATGAATTGGTCACTGCCCTCTTGAATATTCTTATGATTTTAGATGTTAAAAATGTTTATAAATGAGTTTTGAAAGTTTTAAAAAGGTTCCAAGAGAAACTAGTATTTTATGTGCTTTAGAAATTGTGTTCTATGCCTTTTATGGAGATGCACATTTCGGTTCTGCCTTGCTACTTATTTGCCACTGTATGTGCTGTTTTAATGATGATAATATACTTATGTTTGAGTAAAAATAATGTTAAGTGTAACACCCTAAATCTTAACCTAAGCTACTAGTATGTACTTAGGTTAATCCTTAGGATATTAACTCTTGGTCTCATCTTTTACTTAGAAAATACTTAGCGAAAATATGGGTAAAATTTTTCTTTTTGGAATTAAAATCAAAGTGAGAGCCACGCACGAATCTTTAAAAGGAAGCATAACGAAACATATAAGCAAAGCATAAAGAAACACATCATATCATGGAAACATCAACTGAAACATAGATATATATATATATATATATATATATATATATATATATATATATAAATATATAATGTGCCTACCCAAAGGGCAGGACTATTTGATACATCGAGAAACAGAATACAACTGAAGAACAAATACAAGGAAATCATAAAAGTAAATGCAAGAAAAACAACACTCATACCCATGTGCACCTAGAGTAGACAACCTCATATACAAAAGTAGGTTTGTCCTCAACTATGTGGCGTGTGTTCACTAATTGCTACCCCTCCTATGTCTACTCCTGCTGGTCCGAGTACTGTGGGGTCGAGTCGATCCACTGACGAATCTCGGCGGGAGTGGTCGAGCGCATCATCGGGGTATGTCCACCGCGGTAAGGGCGCATGGATAGCCTACGTGCCAACCTCGGCTGGACCACCGTCTCCTCACTCCTAGCTCTCATCGGTGAGGGAGCGGGACTGGAGCTCCAACTATACATGTGTGATGGCGGGTCCTCGGATGGATCCATCTCCGAGTACTGGGTGCGAGGCACGTACTTCGGGTAGTCGCGTACCGCTGATCCCTTAGGCTGTATGCGGAGGATCTGCTCGTCCCGTGATCTAACTCACTCAAAAATACTGTTGTGATGGTAGGGGGCAGTCGGGGTGAATCGGTAACTCCGTACTGGGTGTGCGAAGGGTCGTCCCATAAACATAAATACTCTGACAGTGTAGCGACCTTCAAAATGGTATGACCCGAGTGCCGAGTCATGGTGCAGCTCCCATACTGGCGTGTCGATGAAGAGTACGAATGTCGCCATCTGAAGATATGACGGAAGAAAAGAGAGAGGGAATGAGAATCTTCTAAAAGAATTCTCAGTAGGGTAATCCCTACCTAGGTGTCATCATCACATCCTCAGGAACCTTGGGTTTATTTCTAAAAGGTGTGCATGCATTTAAGCTTCTTTTAATTTTCTAAAGTATTGATTATCCAAGGTCCGTTATATTTTACAATGCGTCTTATGACTAAGCATGGAACATACTAATGACATGAATGCATCATAAAAGTAAGCCAATCAATAGAATAGCTAAAAGACATTATAACATTGGCATAAGGTGATAGTTATAGCACATGTGACATTTTAAACTTTAACTTTCATCTCATGGGGCCACCCTAAAACATCTCTAGGTTATGAGCTTATACCTTAACTAGTCGTCACTAGTTCTTACTTATCCTATGATAAGTGTAACATATACATAATCCCGACTTAATAGTGCGGGCTAGGGGGCAATTAAGGATCACCTTTCTTAGGGTCATTTTCCTCTTTGAAATGCTCTACTAGCAACTAGTGCATCGTAGTTTTGTCCGCTTTGGCAAGCTCTATGTCAATACCCTCACGGATTTGTTTTCTTGGGGGTGCTTGGCTAAACCGGTGTCACCCAAAAAGGCATCTCAGTGTTGTGTCACATTTAAGTTCTCATAAAGTGTTAATTCATAGATACATCATTATTCATCATATAAATCTTTCTCATAGTATGCATCTCATCATATAATCATATATAAAACTATAACCTATTTTCACATAAAACTTTTTCATAGCATATACATCATCACATGAAACTTCTTCATAGTGTATACATAAAACTATAGCATATACATTATCACATAATCACACCTTAAACAGTCATTCATACAAACTCACAAGCTTATTATGTTATAAACCCATAGTATGTTATGCTTTGGTTCTTTTGAGTCTTAAACTAGTAAACTAATTGTTCTAGTATTATTCTTAACCTCTCACACACCTATAGGTTCACAACTGATAAGTTTTGCTAATTTTTTTTATGCTCAAGGACCTATCCAAACAGCACTATGCAGATTTGGACAGCTTCATATTTGTGTGATTACGGGGTTCTAGAAATTACGGTTTAGACCCTTAAAGTCCTTAACTTACATTCTAAGTTATTGATCATCACAACCTAGTCTCTTGGGAACCTATGAGGTTATAACTAAGTATTTCTCACCTCACACTATGGTCAAGAACATCTCTAAATCTCAAGGGTGCAGAATTTGAAATTCTAACTTTACAGGTACTTAGAAGTCACAACAATGACCCTTTCTAAGTTCGGTTTGCTCCTAAGGCTTCAAGATTAAGTCCTAAACCAATTATGAGTCATTCCTACATATTCAAACTAATTAAAAACCATGATTATTAAATCTAAACCTTGCTGGACAGAATCCAGAAAATTACATAATTAAAGGATCTAGAACTCTCAAATTAATTCTCTTCTGGTTCCTAACTTATCCTATCTTTCACATATGAGTCTTAACATTATTTTTACTCAAACATAGGCACATTATCATCATCAAAACAGCACATACAGTGGCAGCAAAAAGCAAGGAAGAACCGAAAATATACTTCTCCATAAAAGGCATAAAACATAATTTCTAAAGCACATAAAATACTAGTTTCTCTTGGAACTCTTTTTAAACTTTTAAAACTCATTTATAAACAATTTTAACATCTAAAATCATAAGAATATTTAAGAGGGCAGTGACCAATTTATCTTTATCTCAAGAGGTCCTAAATTCATAAGACTTAGTTCTGTGCATTCCTTAAATTCATATAGGCTTGGAAAAATTATAAAACATAGTCTCAAATACTTAGAAACTTCAAGACCCCTTGGGGCCGAAATATGAACCAAAGAAAATACATATTTTTAGACCTTTGTTGAGACAACAATGGGCAAGTCTTTGAGCTCTAGGTTCATTTAGGTGATGACATAAAAATAAACATGCTCATGCACTTATTTTAGGTTCCATTAGAAAGTAAAGTGATAGCACAAAGTAAATATGAATGCAACTCATTATTATCTTGGTATTAAGTGAGAACTTGAAATATAAACATGATAATGCATAGCTTGAAATATAAACATGATAATGCAAGTTCATTCATTATCTTGGTATTTAGTGATAGCAAGGAAGTAAACATGATATGCAAAGCATAAAGTAAACATGATGCAAGGTTCATTTTATGATTAACTAGAGCTCATTCAAGACTTTAACAAGATAACAACCCATTACAATAGCTCAAAGATCACAACATCAAAACCGAAAGTCCTACAAAAGAAAAAGAAAGTGAAACTAAGTCAAGTTCTTTATTAAATACCCAAAACCCCTATCTAGAGAAAAATCTCTAGAACATTCCGGCCAACTTTAAGGTTGACAAGGGTAGCCTTGGGCTTTTAGAAATCCTTAGATTAATTTTCTTAAGTTAAAAAAAATCATGTGAGCTAGATATCATATAGATAAAATCATAAGGAAAGGAAAACACAAGCTTTAGAGGTTTCTTTGAGATGAACACAATGTCATCATCTAGAAACTCTCATCATCAAGCTATCATGCTCATAATAAGGCCTAGAGGCCGAAATGAAAAGAAAAGGAAAAACAAAGGAAAGTTCAAAAAGAATCCAAGAGGAAACTACAGGAAAACACTTTCTTGAGCAAAACAAAGTTTGAAAACAAAGTCCCTACCTTGTGATAAAGGTAAAAGCTTGGACTTGAAGATAGAAATGAGATGAGCAACACCTCCTAGGATGGTGGTGATGATTCGGCCAAAGAGGAAGGAAAAGAAAGGAAATGTGTTTTGGGTGAAGTTGTGTTTGAGGTGTGGTGTTTGAGAGGTTTGATGATGGTTCAAGGCTTTGGGGTGATGTTTGATGGTTGAGAGATGATGATGAGATGAAGAGATGAAGAAGATGAAGATGAAAAGAAAGGAAGAACACTTTTGAAACTTTGAGAGAAAAGAAAAACTTAGCAAGACAATTCTAAAACTCTAAACTTAGCAAATGCTTCTAGGTGCAACAAGGCTATCACAAGCATCCTATTTATAGAAAAACAAAACCATGGGGCTCACCAAGGGGAGGAGTGGCCGTGTGGTATTGGAGGGAAAAGGGAGAGGAAAATATCTCTTACACATGGTCATTCAAGCATGGTTTGAAATATGGAAGCTATGCTACAAAGTATGGCTTGATGTGAGTTAATTTCCTATCAAATTTTTATGAAATTAGGCTTCTAGAAACAATGCATGGCTGGAACTTTTCCAGCCACAAATAAATGGAGAAAATGGGCTATTTTAAGTAGTTATTTGCTTGGAAAATCAAGCTTGATTGAAAGTTATGACAAGGTATAGTGTATGTGACTTGAGGTATGGCCTTGGAGTGTTGAAAAATTGAACATGTGATGCATAATGGGGAGGGACAGCTTCGGCCAGGGCTGGACAGCAGAGTGGGGGTGAGTTTTGACCATTTAATTGGGTGTTAATGGTAAGTTTAGATGTGTATTAGCTTAGGTACAAGGTTAGGAATGATTAAGCTTAAGTTTAGGTAACTAAGAATGAGTAATTAGGATTTTATGACAAGGTTAGGAGTGCTCATACATCATTAGAGAATTTTAAACTCATTTATGAATAAACATTGTGTAACACAAATCCATGATTTAAGGAATTGGAAAGAGAAAACACTATTTAAGATTCCATGATTAGGAGTCTTGAAATAAAAATATGATTTTAAGTTGTAATTAAGCACTTTTTGGTTCTAATCAACTTTAATAAATTATTTTGACTCAAGATTAATTAAGGAAATTAATTAACCTTCGATTAGAGCCTAATATTGCTTAGGTTCGCTTAATCACGTGATTAAGCGTAAAAACACGAAACTAGGGGTAAAACCATAATTTCACATTAATTTCACCCCGGGACCTCCGGGACAAAAACTAAAGTCACAGTCTACACAAAAACACCTTTTAAAATCATCTGGAGAAGTTTCGGGTTCATCCGGCACTTGCAAATGGGTAAAACACCGCAGGGGCGTTTTGGTCATTTTGACCCGAAAACTCGAAAAATGAGGTTTTCGATCCCGGGAAGGTACACAAGTTATCTAATCCCCTTCCAACATTGAGTTTGCCTTCGAGTACTGCCGAACCGGCTTTCCTCGAATTCCTGGCTGAAAATGACCTCAGGGGCATTTTGGTCATTTTCACTCTAACAGAAAAATCGGGGTGTTACATTAAGACTCTTATGTGGAAGATAAGATAAGTTAGAGACTAGAAAAGAATTAATTTGAGAGTTTTAGATCCCTTAATTATTGAATTTTTTGGATTCTGTCCAGCAAGGTTTAGATTTGATAATCATGGTTTTAAATTAGTTTAAATGTGTAGGAATTACTCATAATTGGTTTAGGACTTGATCTTGATGCCTTAGGAGCAAACTAAACTTAGAAAGGGTCATTGTTGTGACTCCTAGGTACCCGTAAAGTTAGGATTATAAATTCTGCATCCTTGAGGTTTAGAGATATTCTTGATCATAGTGTGAGGTGAGAAATACTTAGTTATAACCTCATAGGTACCCAAGAGATTAGGTTTGATGATTAATAACTTAGAACGTGAGTTAAGTGTAACATCCTAATGTTTTTTTTTAGAAAATAATTGAGGCTTTAGTAGTAAGAATATCAAAATTTTGGTGTACACAAAAATGATGAGAACAATGTAACGAACGTTAAAAAAAAAAAAAAAACGTGAATAGTGTTTTGCAGGCCAGTAGACCCACCTAACAAATTGAAACCTTAGATTCAAGACCTGAAGGTGCCCAAAATTTGGAAATTATAGGATTAAGGTTAGAAATAGGTAGGAATAAATATTTTATACCTAGAATTAATTTTCAGGCAATAGTTGATTACCCGGGTACACTATTTTACCCATTCGGTTAAATTACGGTGTGTAGTTTTTACACAGTATAAAGCTACCAGTGCAAGCATGCCACCTAGGGTGACAAGCGTGTGGCTTGAGATATGCCACACCATTGCACCTTTATGGCGAACCAATAGGAATTGTACAAAATTACCATATTTAACTTTAAGAAAAACCATTTTGTACTTGAAATCATTATCCATTTTGCCCTAAACTCACAAGATCAATATCTTATCACCACCACTCCATCATTTTCGTCCAACACTCCAAAATTACAGCCTCCATGTTTGTTTCCTCTCAAACCTCCATTAACAAGCTTCAAGCTCCAAAAACCCTAGGCCAAAGTCACCAAAACACAAAGTTTCCTTCACAAAACTTGTTCTAGACATCAACACCTACAAATATAACCGATTAGATTCTCCAAAAACCTCACCTTATCACATCACTCATCTCTGGTTAGAGGAGTATTTTACTGTATTTTAAGAGCTTTGGGGTAGAGTATATCTATCTTGGAGTATACAAGAGACAAAGAGGCATTAGCTTCCAAGGGTAGGGTTTTCTTTGGCCTTTTTCTTTCCAAATTATTCTGTAAATTTTTTGGGTTTTATTCCGAAATTTATGGTTATATTTGATGATAATATGTTGATATTGATGTGTTAATTTTGGTGGAGTGTTTGGATGAGGTTAAATAATGATTTTTGTCAAAATAAGTTTTGGCTAGGCTGCTGAATTTTCGGATTTCAGCAGGACAGGATTTGTTCATGAATTTTCTAGTTCAATTCTATTCATTTTTATGAGCTATAAAAATTATATGTTGAAGACAACATCATAAGGAAACTCTTATAATTTTCGTGGTGCATAATAAAGAGTTTTACTGCCTGAGAAAAATCAAGAACCAAGAGTATATCTATGCTGGCTGAAATCTTGGTACTGGAGCTGTGAATTTGTATAAATTTTTATTCATAGCAAATGATGGATTTATCCTTTGAAATTTTTACAGAGTTTTTTAGACATCTTTAAGTATAACTGTGATTTTTATTTTGAGTTGTGTCTATCATTTGCTAAAGTTAGAAAGTGTGTGAATCCTATTCTGAGCTGTGAAAAAGTGGCCTCTGACCACTAAAATTGTAGAATTTATTTGACATGGTTCTAGTATTCTGTTTGCTATGAACTTTTTACAGCGACTTTTAGACACATTGAGGTGTCATAGAGAATTTTTATGGCCAGTGAATTGCCCATTGGATATGTGAATTAAATGTTGTCCCCATAATGGTAAATCTGTCAAGAAGCTGGAATGGTGAAGATGTATTAAGTTAATGATAGAAATCTATTTAATCCAAGTTTATATCATATGAATGTATGTTAATTGTTTGAAAGGCTTGTTTATAAAGTATGAATGAGACTCCAATGATACTGAATGCCTATATCTGGGATATAAACCTGACTTTGAAATATAAAGGTCCATGACATGGTTGTATGACAAAAGAGAATATGTGAAATTTAATGGTGCATGTTTTAACATACGGGAAAATAGAAACAAGGCTTATGTGTGATAGAGAGGGAAGGCAAAAATAAGAACTTCCCAAGAAATTTTATGAGTCGGTAGACTTATCGACTAGGAAATAGAAGTGTGTGTGATTGAAATGGAAAAAAAAATGAAGTCTGATGATCACGAATAGGAATGAGCTCATGTCCTAGCAGACTATGGTCCTCTGAGGAGTTATCCACTACATATGTTACCTGATGTGAATCTAAGCCTTCCCTATGTTAATAAAAGAACTACTACACTAAGTTGAATTCCATGTGATATAATAGAAACACTTATGATTAATACCATTTTGCATATAATTTTCTTTGACTCATGTATGCTAATATTGATATATGTGATCTAACATGATGTTTTTCTTTATTATTATAAATGCATTTACTGTTTATATTCTGTCTGTATGTAAGGGGTTACCCTACTGAGAATTTTATAATATTCTCACCCCTATTTGTGTATATGCTGTATTGTGCTCAGACTCTGCAGATGCCTTTGGCTGAGGAGAGGCCATCATACCGATGGCCAATGGTTTCGTGTAGGAGGACATGAGACTTACGTGGGCTTTTGACTTGTATATAGTGTAGTATAGTGCCAAGAACTTACCAGCTTGCAGATTAATTGGTGTTAGATGTCTTAGGTCCATTTCTGTGTGTTTAGTATTTTGTTGGACCTTGATATTTGAGCAAGCTTGGTAGATCTTTTAATAGTAGTTACTATGTTGTATTATGTTTAAGTGACTTAACTTCAAGTATGGTATGTATTAAAGAAAGTGGTATGTAAAGTAATAATATATGTACATTTTATAGTAGTTTTCTTTATAACTCTAGAGTTTGATTTATCTTATTTCATTTCATTTGACTAGTGGATATTATAGAAAGGAAGTGATACTCTTCTAATTACAATGTTAATGCTCGAGTAATACATGGTAGTTAGGAGGGTGTTACATTATGGTATCAGAGCTTGCACCTCTCCCAGTACGGTGTGGTTCGGGGACGAACCAGGCGGAAGCTGGTGGGCATGTAACGCCCGGGGACGAGGACGAGGAGTGATCGCCGGTGCAAAGAGGGCACGGATAAGGTGCGGCTCCTCGCAAGGTCCTCTAAGCGGAGGGGTACATGAATGAACCGATTACACACCCGAATGAGAGGGATCCTGAGACTGTATAGGTATGGGACTATGCAGTTGAGGAGGGCTTATATGAATTGATTTGTACTACCTATATCAACAAGATGCATCTTCTTTTCGGTAGCCTAAACTGAAAGAACTCCATAGTTAAGCGTGCTTGACCTGGGGTAATTTTGGGATGGGTGACCTCCTGGGAAGTTTTCCTAGGAAGCGTGTGAGTGAGGACAAAGCATGCTGAAAAGACCCGTGTTGGTTTGTGGGGACAGTCGTCAATCCATAAAGCAGCAAGGGATGTTACAAATGGTATCAGAGCCGGACTATCCTATAAGCCTGAGGATTGGACCGGCTATGCTTTCTTAGAAATTGTCATGCATTATGACTTTATATATATGTGTATGACTGCTGATTGGAAATGTTGTGGGTTGCTATACACTTTGCTTGGTATTGAGACTGATCAACTCAATATTTTTGTTTGGTGTGATAGGAACCAATGACTTCGAATCGGCGAACTAGGAGTGGAGCTGGAAACGATGCCGACATGATGAATACTTTTCGTGAGATGGCGGCTGCCATGAGGGAACAAGCTATAGCTAATACCCGAATGATGGAGCAACTGAACCGCAATGAAAGGCAAAACCCAGCTGATAATCCTGTAGTGAACGAAGTCGATGTAGAATATCAGAAATTTGCCGAGTTCAGAAAGGCAAATCCCCCTCCATTTCGAGGAGCTCTTAATCCCTGTAGCGTAAGAATGGATAAAGGCCATGGAAAAGATTTTCTCCGTTCTTCCTTGCACGAGAGATCCGTAAGGTGGCCTTTGCCACCTATATGCTAGAAGCAGATGCAGATTTTTGGTGGGTTGGCACCAGGGATTATTTGAAGCTTCCCATCTTGTAGTTACCTGGACTATTTTTAAGGAAGCTTTTTACCATAAGTACTTCCCTATTTACGTGAGAAATGCGAAGGAATTGGAGTTCATGGCTCTCAAACAAGGACCTATGAGTGTAGCAGAGTATCTTGCCAAATTTGAAGAGCTCTGCAAGTTTTCTACAATTTATCAACGTGACCGGATGAAGTTTGGAAATGCATGAAATATGAAGGAGGTCTACGAGAAGATATAGAAGCAAATTGTAAGTCTCTTGGAGATTAGGGACTATCCTACCTTGGTAAATAAATGTCGACGTGCAGAGGAGTCCAACAGAAAGCTGACAAATTTCAAGTATGCCCAAAACAATGCTAGAAGGGGATTAGCACCTCAAGGTCCCCGATTCAAGCCTGTTAACGAACCTCGGAGAAGGTTTCCACCCAACAATAACAACAACAAAGGAAAACAACTTCAACCTCTAAGACCTGAGACAGGGAGAGATTGCCCCAAGTGTGGGAAAAATCATGGGAATCGACCTTGCTGGACAACGCAAATCATTTGCTTTGGCTGTGGGAAACCAGGACATAAGATATTTGAGTGCCCTAACAAGAAAGGTCATTAGCCCGCCTCCAGGCCACCACAACAGGGGCGCGTTTTTACTATAAGTGCCAAGGAAGCTTCTCAATCTGCCGATCTGATTCGAGGTAAGTGTGAAATAAATGGTAATGTCCTAGATATCTTTGTATGATACTGGGTGCCACTCATTCTTTCATATCCCATGACTGTCTGAAGTTGCAACTACATTATGCGAACTACCTTATGATCTTCTTGTATCCACTCCTACTGCTGGTCCTATTAGGACTTGTTATACCTGTGTAAATATTCCTCTTCAAATAGGTGCTAGAGACTTTACTGCCAATTTAGTTTGTCTTCATTTATCTGGTCTAGATGTAATTTTAGGTATGGATTGGCTAGTACCCAATTATGTCCTTTTACACTGTCCAGATCGAGCTGCCATATTTCTTTCCACTCTACCCTCCATTCTTGTGGTTCCTTTTTCTTTTTATTTGAACCTTGTAACATCCAACCCTAGTAAGACAGATCATCAGGAATATGTTCTCCTTTCTACTAGTGAAACTGAATGTGACTACGAGTTGAGCAAGATTCCAGTGGTGAGAGAATATCCAGATGTTTTTCCAGAGGATATTCCAGAATTTCCTCTGAAGAGAGATTGAATTTCCCATCGAGTTGGTTCCAGGAACGGGTCCTATTTCAATTGCTCCTTATAGGATGTCCCCTTTGGAGTTGAAAGAATTAAAGTCCCAAATTGAAGAACTATTAGGGAAGCATTTTATTAGACCAAGTGCCTCTCCATGGGGAGCCCCTGTTCTTTTGGTGAAGAAGAAGGATGGGGGTATGAGGCTTTGTGTAGACTATAGGCAATTGAACAAAGTGACAATAAAAAATAAGTACCCCTTGCCAAGAATTGACGATCTCATGGATCAATTACGAGGTGCAACTGTATTCTCAAAGATTGATCTTAGATCAGGTACCATCGATTCGGGTTGAATGAGGATATACCTAAATCGCTTTTAGAACTTCGATATGGGCATTACGAGTATAGGGTGATGTCTTTTGGATTGACTAATGCTCCTGTATTCATGGATTATATGAATCGAATCTTCCGCCCTTACTTGGATAAATTTGTAGTTGTCTTCATAGATGACATACTTATATATTCAAGGATTGAGGAAGAACATATGGAGCACCTTGGGGTTGTGTTACAAATCCTAAGAGAGAGAAAGTTGTATGCTAAGTTGTCGAAATGTGAATTACGGATGGGAGAGGTTAGATTCCTAGGTCATGTAGTATCACGAGGAGGAATCTCTGTAGATCCCAAAGAAGGTAGAATCGATACTCCATTGGCAGCGACCAACAACGGTGACGGAGATTCGGAGTTTCCTAGGGTTAGCTGGATATTATAGGCGTTTTATCATGAATTTTTCTCGAGATAGCATTACCTTTGACTAAATTAACCCGAAAGAATGCTCCATTCAATTGGACACCAGAGTGTGAAAATAGTTTCCAGGAGTTGAAACAAAAGTTAACCACGGCTCCAGTCCTAGTATTACCTGATCCTTATATACCCTATGAGGTTTATTGTGATGCTTCTAGTAAGGGTTTAGGATGTGTGTTGATGCAAAATCATAACGTGGTTGCCTATGCTTCTCGACAGTTGAAACCTCATGAAGTAAACTATCCAACCCATGACCTTGAACTTGCAGCTGTGGTTTTTGCCCTAAAGATCTGGCGACATCATTTGTATGGTGTGCAGTTTAATGTTTTCTCTGATCATAAAAGTTTAAAGTATCTTTTTGATCAAAAAGAGTTGAATATGCGGCAAAGAAGGTGGATGGAATTCCTCAAAGACTATGAGTTTAGTCTGAATTACCATCCAGGCAAAGCAAATGTTGTTGCTTAGATGCTCACGAGTAGAAAATCCCTAAGTATAGCATGCTTGATGATTAAAGAGACGGAGCTAGTTGAAAGTTTCAAGGAACTTAGTTTAGACATGTCTGTGAACCCTCAGGGTGTGGTGTTACATTAAGGACCTTAAGGGTCAATGCATAAGACATTAAAAAGTCTTGAGTTTTATGATGCTTATATGATACATGATACATGAGCTTTATCTATGATAAGTTTGATATGTGCTATGAAGAAGTTTTATATGATGATATGCTATACCTCATAAGATATGTTTGTATGATCTATATGTTTTCATGGCATAAGCAAATTTGAGGAAATTCGGTTGACAGCCATCATGCTGCCGAATTTCCATCAAATTTGAAGAACCTAGAAAAAGATCTTTTTGAAAATCATGAGAACTTAAATGTGACACAACACTGAGATGCCTTCTTGGGTGACATCAGTTTAGCCGAGCACCCCTAAGAAAACAAATCCGTGAGGGTATTGACATAGAGCTTGCCAAAGCAGACAATACTACTATGCACTAGTTGCTAGTAGAGCGTTTCAAAGAGGAAATGACCCTAAGAGGTGATCCTTAATTTTCCCCCTAGCCCGTACTTTAAGTCGGGATTATGTATGTTACACTTATCATAGGATAAGTAAGAACTAGTGACGACTAGTTAAGGTATGAGCTCATAACCTAGAGATGTTTTAGGGTGGCCCCATGAGATAAAGTTAAAGTTGAAACGTCACATATGCTATGAAAAACCAAGAAAGTTATTATGAGATTTATACTTGTCAACTTATGCCACTATTATAATGTTTTTGTGATTTTGTTGATTAGTTTATCCTTATGACGCATTCATGTCTTAGTATGTTCCATGCTTAGTCATAAGACGCATTGTAAAATATGACGGACCTTGGATAACTAATGCTTTAGAAAACTAACTTAAAGGAGTTTATATGCATACACACCTTTTTAGAAATAAAACCAAAGGTTCCTGAGGATGTGATGATGTCACTTAGTTAGAGATTGCCCTACTGAGAATTCTTTTAGAAGATTCTCATTCCCTCTCTCTCTTCTTCCGTCACATCTTCAGATGGCAACTTTCGTACTCTTCATCGACACCCTGACATGGGAGCTGCATCATGACTAAGCACTCGGGTCATACCATTTTGAGGGTCGCTGCACTGTCAGAGTATTTATGTTTATGGGACGACCCTTCGCGCACCCAATACGGAGCTACCGCTTCACCCCGACTGCCCCTTACCATCATAACACGATTTTCGAGCGAGCTAGACCATGCGACGAGCAAATCCTCCGCATGCAGCCTGAGGCATCAGCCGTACGTGACTACCAGCAGCACGTGCCGGACTCAAAGATTCGTGAGATCGGATCCATCGAAGGACCCGCCCTCGCACATGTACAGTTGGAGCTCGGCCAGCTCCCCACGCAGGCGAGCCGGGAGTGAGGAGACGGTGGTTCAGCCAAGGTTGGCTCGTAGTCCATCCATGCACCTTCGCCGCGGTGGACATGCTCCGATGATCCGCACGACCACTCCCACCGAGATCCGCCAGTGGATCGATTCCACCCCTCAGTACTCGGACCAGCAAGAGTAGGTGCATAGGATGGGTAGTAGCTAGTGCACACACGCCACATAGTTGAGGACAAACCTTCTTTTGTATATGAGGTTGTCTACGCTAGGTGCACACGGGTATGGGTGTTGCTTTCATGGTTTCCTTGTACTTGCTTTTATGATTTCCTTGTATTTGCTTTTCAGTTGTATTTCGTTCTTCTATGTATCGAATGGTCCTACCTTTTGGTAGGCACATTATCTACATATATATGATCAGTTGATGTATCCATGTTATTTATGTGATTTATTATGATTTGCTCACATGACTTGTATGAATTTCCGTTCAAAGAATCATGCGTGGCTCTCACATTGGTTTTAATTCAAAAAGAAAAATTTTACCCATATTTCCACTAAGTATTTTCAAAGTAAAAGATGAAACCAAGAGGTAATATTCTAAGGATTAATCTGAATACATACTAGTAGTATTAGGTTAAGATTTAGGGTGTTATAGGAAACACTTGAAACCATTTTATCCCCTTGAACACATAAATAACAACCTTTAAAATAGTAGCGAAAATCAAAATCTCATCAAGCAGGTTTTATACATAATAATCACATTTTTACTACCTTGAGAGTTTCCAATACTTTAAAAAATTCCTTTACACAATAAGGACAAAAGTTTTGAGCCTTAAAACAAAATAAAATTCATTCCAAGTCCAACACCATTCCAAGTCTTAAGCTTTAGAGATTTAGGTGATAGCTAGAAAAATAAAAATGCTATGCAATCTTATTTTTAATATTTAACATTATAAGGTGATAACTTGAAAATATAAATATGATGTGCAAGACTTCAAATATAAACATGAGATGCAAGTTCATTTTTAAGTCTTTAAGATTAGGTGATGACTTGAAATATAAACATGGAATGCATGACTTGAAATTTGAACATGAGAATGCAAGTCCATTTCTTTAGTCTTCAAGATTTAAGGTGATGACTTGAAAATAAACATGATATGCAAGGCATTGAAACATAAACATGAGATGCAAAGGCTTGAAACTTAAACATGAGTGCAAGTCCATTTATTCTCTTAGGTGATGACATAATCTTAAACATGCTCATGCACATATTTTATCTTTCCTTAGAAAATAACGTGAGAGCATAAAATAAATATGAGATGCAACTTGTTATTATATTTTAATATTTAGGTGAGGACTTGAAAATATAAACATGATGATTCAAAGCTTGAAATATAAATATGATAATGCAAGTTCATTTATTATTCTTGATAGTTAGTGATAGCAAGGAAAATAAACATGATGTGCAAAGCATAAACATAAACATGAATGCAAGATTTATTTTAATCTTAGCTAGAGCTCTTACAAGACTTTAGAGATACAACCCAACACTTATCTCATCACAAAGAGAGCTTTAGAGTTCTTGAACCAAGTTCTCAAAGGAACTACATGGTTCTTGAACATCATCATCAAGCTCAAAAGAAGCAAACTTTTAAAAGAAAGCAAAACTTTAAGGATGTAAAGATCAAAACAACATTCTTTCATGATATAAAATAAATATAGAGATACTCTAAAATTTTTAGCAAAACCCTTTGAAGGAAAACTATGGAGGCCGAAACATATAGGAGAAAGAAAAATAAGGAAAACCAAACTTCACTAGATTAAGAACAAAACTCAAGCTTTAGAGGTTCCTTTGAGATGAACATAAGATCATCATCTAGGAACTCTCATCATCAAGCTATCATGCTCATAAACAAGGCCTCACAGCTGAAATGAAAAAGAAAGAAAAACAAAGGAAAAGTTAAAAAAGGAACCAAGAGAAAACTAGAGAAAAACACATTTTTGAGTAAAACAAAGTTTGAAAAGCAACTCCTACCAAGGTGAAGATGAAAGTTGAACTTGAAGATGAAAATGAGATGAGCAACACCTCCTAGGATGGTGATGATGATTCGGCCTTGTGAAGAGAAAAGGAGTGAAAGTGTGTTTTGGGTGAGTTTGTGTTTGAGGTTGAGTGTTTAAGGGGTTAAAGGATGATCTAAGGTTATGAGGTGGTGGTTTGAGGTTATGAGGTGTAGTTCTTTGAAGAAGATGATGAAGATGAGATGCAAAGAACTCAAGAGTTCTTTGAGAGAAAAGAAAAGACACTAGACTAGCTTTCAAGACCAAGACTTAGCAAATGTGTAAAATGAAACCTAGTTCTTCTAACATATGTATTTATAGAAATTTGAAACATCAAGGAATGAGAGGAGGAGGTGCTGGCCGTGAGTTCATGTTGTAACACCCTAAATCTTAACCCAAGACTACTAGTATGTTCTTAGGTTAATCTTTAGAATATTACCTTTTGGTCTCATCTTTTACTTAGAAAATACTTAGCGGAAATATGGGTAAAATTTTTCTTTTTGGAATTTAAAATCAAAATGAGAGCAACGCACGAAACTTTAAGGGGAATCATAGCGAAACATATAAGCAAAGCATAAGAAACACATCATGTCATGGGAACATCAACTGAATCATAGATATATATATATATATATAACGTGCCTACCCAAAGAGGCAGGACTATTTGATACATCATGAAGCAAAATACAACTGAAATGCAATACAAGGAAATCATAAAAAGCAAATACAAGAGAAACTACCCCCATACCCATGTGCACCTAAAGGAGACAACCTCATATACAAAAGAAGGTTTGTCCTCTACTATGTGGCGTGTGTGTGCACTAACTACTAACCCTCCTATGACTACTCCTGCGGGTCCGAGTACTGTGGGGTCGAGTCGATCCACTGACGCCACTCGGCGGGAGTGGTCGAGCCCATCATCGGGGCATGTCCACCACGGCGAGGGCGCATAGATGGCCGTCGAGCTAACCTCGGCTGGACCACCGTCTCCTCACTCCCAGCCCTCATCGGTGGAGGAGCGGGACCGAGCTCAGCTGTACATGTGGGATGGCGGGTCCTCGGATGGGTCCGTCTCCAGAAATCGAGGCGCGGCACATACTCGGGGTACTCGCGTACCGTTGATGTCTCGGGCTCCATGCGGAGGATCTGCTCATCGCGTGGTCTCGCTCGCTCAAAAATCCCGTTATGACGGTAAGGAGCAGTCGGGGTGAAGCGGTAGCTCGGGGCGAGGTGCTTGTGAAGGGTCGTCCCATGAACATGAATACTCGGCGGTGCAGCGACCCTCAAAATGGTATGACCCGAGTGCCGGGTCATGGTGCAGCTCCCATACCGGGGTGTCGATGAAGAGTACGAATGTCGCCATCTGAAGATATGACGGAAGAAAAGAGAGAGGGAATGAGAATCTTTCTAAAAGAATTCTCAGTAGGGTTATCCCTACCTAGGTGACATCGTCACATCCTCGAGAACCTTGGGTTTATTTCTAAAAGGTGTGCATACATATAAATTCCTTTTAAGTTGGTTTTCCAAAGAGGTATTTTATCCAAGGTCCGTCATATTTTATAATGCATCTTTATAACTTAAGCAGAAATATACTACTGATATGAATGCATCATAAGGTAAACCAAACAATAGAATAACTAGGAAACATTATAACATTGGCATAAGTATAGTTTATGTGACATTGTTAACTTTAACTTTCATCTCTTGGGGCCGCCCTAAAACTTCTCTAGGTTATGAGCTCATACCTTAACTAGTCGTCACTAGCTCTTACTTATCCTATGATAAGTGTAACATAATCCCGACTTAAAGTACGGGCTAGGGGGCAAATTAAGGATCTCCTTTCTAGGATCATTTCCTCTTTGAAACGCTTTGCTAGCCACGTGGGCCTCGCAATTTGTCCGCTTTGGCAGGCTGTATCTACACATTCCCTCACGGATTTGTCTCCTCCTGGGGGTGCTCGGCCGAACCGGTGTCACCCAGGAGAAGCGCGTCTCAGTGTTGTGTCACATTTATATTCTCATAAGTATTAAATCACAATTACCTCATCATTTATCATATTCATTTTTATCATGCATTCTCATGTAGCTTTTTCATAACATATATCATCACATGAAACTTTCTCATAACATTCGTCACATAAAACTTTCACACAAACATCATCACATAGTCATATTTAACAATCATCCCCATAAGCTCATAGACATGTTATGTTATAACTCATAGTGTTTTAAACTTCGATTCTTATGAGTCTTAAACTTGCAAATTAATTGTTCTAACATTATCCTTAACTTCTTTATACGCCTATAGTTTGACAATTAATGAGTTATACAAATTTTATGCTCAAGAACTAATCCAAATAGCACTAAGCAGAATTTGGACAGCTTTATGTTTATGTGATTACGGAGTTCTAGAAATTACGGTTTGGATCTTTATCTCACTTTCTAAGTTATTGATCATCAACACCTAGTCTCTTGGGAACCTATAAGGTTATAACTAAGTATTTCTCACCTCACCCTATGGTCAAGAACATCTCTAAACCTCAAGAGTGCAGAAATCAAAATACTAACTTTACGGGTACCTAGAAGTCACAATAATGACCCTTTCTAAGTTCGGTTTGCTCCTAAGGTTTCAAGATTAAGTCCTAAACCAATTATGAGTCATTCCTACACATATAAACTAATTTAAAATCATGATTATTGAATCTAAACCTTGCTGGACAGAATCCAGAAAAATAAATCTTTAAGGGATCTAGAACTCTCAAATTAATTCTTTTCTAGTTCCTAACTTATCCTATCTTTCACATATGAGTCTTAACATAATTATTACCCAAACATAAGCATATTAACATCATTAACACAGCTCATACAATGGCCAAACATAGCAAGGCAGAACCGAAACTGAAACTCCATTTAAAGGCCTTGAATCATAGTTTCTAAAGCACATAAAATACTAGTTTCTCTTGGAACCTTATTAAAACCTTCAAAACTCTTTTATGAACACTTTTATCATCTAAACTCATGAAAATACTTAATAGGGCAGTGGCTATATTATTTTCATCTCAAGAGGTCCTAAATTCATAACACTTAGTTCTACACATTCCTTATACTCATATAAGTTTAGAAAAATTATAAAACACAGTTTTCAATACTTGAAAACATTAAGGCCTCATAGGGCCGAAATATGAACCATAGGAAATAAATGTTTTAGACCTTTGTTTGAGATATCATTGGGCAAGTCTTTGAGCTCTAGAATCATTAAAGTGATGACATAAAAATAAACATGCTCATGCACTTATTTTAGTTATTGCTAGAAAGTAAAGTGAGAGCATAAAATAAATATGTGGTGCAATATATTATTATCTTTGATATTTAGGTGAGGACTTGAAATATAAATATGATAATGCAAAGCTTGAAACATAAACATGATAATGCAAGTTCATTCATTATCTTGGGATTTAGTGATAGCAAGGAAATAAACATGATATGCAAAGCTTAAAGTAAACATGATGCAAGTTTCATTTTTATGTTTAACTAGAGCTCATTTAAGACTTTAACAAGATCATAACCCCATACAATATCTCAAAGCTCACAACACAAGAACCGAAAATCATATAAAAGAGAAAGAAAGTGAAGCTACATCAAGTTCTTTATTAAGTACCCAAAACCCCTATCTAGAGACAAATCTCTAGAACGTGCCGGCCAACTTTAAGGTTGACAAGGGTAGGCTTGGGCTTTTAGAAATCCTTAGATTAATTTTTCTTAAGTTGGAAAACCATGTGAGCTAGATAACATATAGATGAAGTTGTAAGAAAAGGAAAACTCAAGCTTTAGAGGTTTCTTTGAGATGAACACAATGTCATCATCTAGAAACTCTCATCATCAAGCTATCATGCTCAAATCAAGGCCTCATGGCCGAAAATGAAAGGAAAGGAAAGACAAAGGAAAGTTCAAAAAGAATCCAAGAGAAAACTAGAGAAAAACACGTTCTTGAGCAAAATAAAGTTTGAAAACAAATCCCTACCTAGTGATGAAGATAAAAGCTTGATCTTGAAGATGGAAATGAGATGAGCAACACCTCCTAGGATGGTGATGATGATTCGGCCTTGATGAGAGAAAAAGAAAGAAAATGTGTTTCAAGTGGAGTTGTGTTTGAGGTGTGGTGTTTGAGAGGTTTGATGATGGTTCAAGGTTTTGGGGTGGTGTTTGATGGTTGAGAGGTGATGATGAGATGAAGAGATGAAGAAGATAAAGATGAAAAGAAAGGAAGAACACTCTTGGAACTTTGAGAGAAAAAGGAAAGACTAGCAAGACAACTCTAAAACTCTAAACTTTGCAAATGCTTCAAAGTGCAACAAGGCTAACACAAGCATCCTATTTATAGAAAAACAAAACCATGGAGCTTGCAAATGGAGGGAGTGGCCATGTGGTTTGGAGGGAAAAGGAAGAGAAAATATCTCTTACACAAGGTCATTCAAGCATGGTTTGAAGTATGGAAGCTATGCTACAAAGTATGGCTTGATGTGAGTTAATTTCCTATCAAATTTTTATGAAATTAGGCTTCTAGAAATAATGCATGGCTGGAACTTTTCCAGCCACAATTAAATGGGAGAAATGGGTTGTTTTAATTATTTATTCATGTGGAAATTCAAGCTTGATTGAAAGTTATGACAAGGTATAGTGTATGTGACTTGAGGTATGGCCTTGGAGTGTTGAAAAATTGAACATGTGATGCATATGGTGTAACATCCCCTGCTGCTTTATGGATTGACAACTGTCCCCACAAACCAACACGAGTCTTTCAGCATGCTTTGTCCTCACTTACATGCTTCCTAGGAAAACTTCCCAGGAGGTCACCCATCCCAAAATTACCCCAGGTCAAGCACGCTTAACTGTGGAGTTCTTTTAGTTTGGGCTACCGAACATTGCCTGCTGCTTTATGGATTGACGACTGTCCCCACAAACCAACACGGGTCCTTTCAGCATGCTTTGTCCTCACTCGCACGCTTCCTGGGAAAACTTCCCAAGAGGTCACCCATCCCAAAATTACCCCAGGTCAAGCACGCTTAACTATGGAGTTCTTTCAGTTTAGGCTACCGAAAAGAAGATGCATCTTGTTGATATAGGTAGTACGAATCAATTCATATAAGCCCTCCTCAACTGTATAGTCCCATACCTATACAGACTTAGGATCCCTCTCATTCGGGTGTGTAATCAGTTCATTCATGTACCCCTCCGCTTAGAGGACCTTGCGAGGAGCCGCTCCTTGTCCGTGCCCTCTTTGCACCGGCGATCACTCCTCGTCCTCGTCCCCGGGCGTTACATGCCCACCAGCTTCCGCCTGGTTCGTCCCCAAACCACACCGTACTGGGAGAGGTGCAGGCTCTGATACCATTTGTAACATCCCCTGCTGCTTTATGGATTGACGACTGCCCCCACAAACCAACACAGGTCTTTTTCAAAGATGCTTTGTCCTCACTCACACGCTTCCTAGGAAAACTTCCCAGGAGGTCACCCATCCCAAAATTACCCCAGGTCAAGCACGCTTAACTGTGGAGTTCTTTTAGTTTGGGCTACCGAACATTGCCTGCTGCTTTATGGATTGACGACTGTCCCCACAAACCAACACGGGTCCTTTCAGCATGCTTTGTCCTCACTCGCACGCTTCCTGGGAAAACTTCCCAAGAGGTCACCCATCCCAAAATTACCCCAGGTCAAGCACGCTTAACTATGGAGTTCTTTCAGTTTAGGCTACCGAAAAGAAGATGCATCTTGTTGATATAGGTAGTACGAATCAATTCATATAAGCCCTCCTCAACTGTATAGTCCCATACCTATACAGACTTAGGATCCCTCTCATTCGGGTGTGTAATCGGTTCATTCATGTACCCCTCCGCTTAGAGGACCTTGCGAGGAGCCGCTCCTTGTCCGTGCCCTCTTTGCACTGGCGATCACTCGCCTCGTCCTGGGCGTTACATGCCCACCAGCTTCCGCCTGGTTCGTCCCCAAACCACACCGTACTGGGAGAGGTGCAGGCTCTGATACCATTTGTAACATCCCCTGCTGCTTTATGGATTGACGACTGCCCCCACAAACCAACACAGGTCTTTTCAGCATGCTTTGTCCTCACTCACACGCTTCCTAGGAAAACTTCCCAGGAGGTCACCCATCCCAAAATTACCCCAGGTCAAGCACGCTTAACTGTGGAGTTCTTTTAGTTTGGGCTACCGAACATTGCCTGCTGCTTTATGGATTGACGACTGTCCCCACAAACCAACACGGGTCCTTTCAGCATGCTTTGTCCTCACTCGCACGCTTCCTGGGAAAACTTCCCAAGAGGTCACCCATCCCAAAATTACCCCAGGTCAAGCACGCTTAACTATGGAGTTCTTTCAGTTTAGGCTACCGAAAAGAAGATGCATCTTGTTGATATAGGTAGTACGAATCAATTCATATAAGCCCTCCTCAACTGTATAGTCCCATACCTATACAGACTTAGGATCCCTCTCATTCGGGTGTGTAATCAGTTCATTCATGTACCCCTCCGCTTAGAGGACCTTGCGAGGAGCCGCTCCTTGTTCGTGCCCTCTTTGCACCGGCGATCACTCCTCGTCCTCGTCCCCGGGCGTTACATGCCCACCAGCTTCCGCCTGGTTCGTCCCCAAACCACACCGTACTGGGACGAGGACGAGGAGTGATCGCCTGTGCAAAGAGGGCACGGACAAGGAGCGGCTCCTCGCAAGGTCCTCTAAGCGGAGGGGTACATGAATGAACTGATTACACACCCGAATGAGAGGGATCCTAAGTCTGTATAGGTATGGGACTATACAGTTGAGGAGGGCTTATATGAATTGATTCGTACTACCTATATCAACAAGATGCATCTTCTTTTCGGTAGCCCAAACTAAAAGAACTCCACAGTTAAGCGTGCTTGACCTGGGGTAATTTTGGGATGGGTGACCTCCTGGGAAGTTTTCCTAGGAAGCATGTAAGTGAGGACAAAGCATGCTGAAAGACTCGTGTTGGTTTGTGGGGACAGTTGTCAATCCATAAAGCAGCAGGGGATGTTACAAGTTTTAGGGCGGCCCCATGAGATGAAAGTTAAAGTTAACAATGTCACATAAACTATACTTATGCCAATGTTATAATGTTTCCTAGTTATTCTATTGTTTGGTTTACCTTATGATGCATTCATATCATTAGTATATTTCTGCTTAAGTTATAAAGACGCATTATAAAATATGACGGACCTTGGATAAAATACCTCTTTGGAAAACCAACTTAAAAGGAATTTATATGCATGCACACCTTTTAGAAATAAACCCAAGGTTCCTGAGGATGTGACGATGTCACCTAAGTAGGGATAACCCTACTGAGAATTCTTTTAGAAAGATTCTCATTCCCTCTCTCTTTTCTTCCGTCATATCTTCAGATGGCGACATTCGTACTCTTCATCGACACCCGGTATGGGAGCCGCACCATGACCCGCACTGGTCATACCATTTTGAGGGTCGCTGCACGGTCGAGTATTCATGTTCATGGACGACCCTTTGCGCACTTCCGTCTCCGAGCTACCGCCGCTTCCGATCGCCCCTACCGGCCATAACGGGATTTTTGAGCGAGCGAGACCACGCGATGAGCAGATCCTCCGCATGGAGCCCGAGACATCAGCGGTACGCGAGTACCCCAAGTATGTGCCGTCCCGGATTTCTGAGAGCGGACCCATCCGAGGACCCGCCATCCCACATGTACGCTTGGAGCTCCACCCGCCTCCACCGATGAGGGCTGGGAGTGAGGAGACGGTGGTCCAGCCAAGGTTGGCTCGACGGCCATCTATGCGCCCTCGCCGCGGTGGACACGCCCCGATGATGCGCTCCACCACTCCCGCCGAGATTTGTCAGTGGATCGACTCGACCCCACAGTATTCGGACCAGCAGGAGTAGTCATAGGAGGGGTAGTAGTTAATGCACACACACGCCACATAGTAGAGGACAAACCTTCTTTTGTATATGAGGTTGTCTCCTTTAGGTGCACATGGGTATGGGTGTAGTTTCTCTTGTATTTGCTTTTTATGATTTCCTTGTATTGCATTTCAGTTGTATTTTGTTTCATGATGTATCAGATAGTCCCGCCTCTTTGGGTAGGCACGTTATATATATATATCTATGATTCAGTTGATGTTCCCATGACATGATGTGTTTCTTATGCTTTGCTTATATGTTTCTTTATGCTTCTCTTATGGATTTGTGCGTGGCTCTCACTTTGATTTTAAATTCCAAAAAGAAAAATTTTACCCATATTTCTGCTAAGTATTTTCTAAGTAAAAGATGAGACCAAGAGGTAATATTCTAAAGATTAACCTAAGTACATACTAGTAGTCTTGGGTTAAGATTTAGGGTGTTACACTAGTGACATCGTCTACGTCCCCAAGAACCTTGGGTTTATTGTAACAAGGTGAGCATGCTTATAGTTCATTTTTAGGTTATTAAACATAAATATCCAAGGTTCGTTCATTTTAGAATGAATCTTAATGTCATGTATACAACATAACAAAGCATGAATGCATGATAATACATTATGCAAGTAAATCAATAAAACATAACATCAAGAAACACATAAGTGGCATAAAGTGGCATATAATATTTCATGTGAAACTTTTCTCTTTTCTCAATTGTGTGACATCAAAACATCATACTTAGCATCATGGGGCCACCCTAAAACATCATCTAGGTTATGAGCTCATACCTTAACTAGTCGTCAGTAGCTCTTACTTATCCTATGATAAGCGTAAATATAATAATCTCAACTTCTAGAGTACGGGCTAGGGGGTATAAGGATCACCTATTATAACCTTTAATTCGGGGAGTCCATAGGAATATTTCCTTCTTTGAAACGCTCTACTGGCATCTAGTGCACAGCGAATTGTCCACTTTGGCAAGCTTGATGTCAATACCCTCAAGGATTTGCCTCCTCTCCACCGGAGCGGGAGAAATGCGTCTCAGTGTTATGTCATATTAAAATCTCATTTTTGTGTTCCTAGGGGTGCTCGGCTAAACCGGTGTCACCCAGGACGCATCTCATTTCAAAAACATTCTCAAATCCTCAAATTTGACGGAAATTCAGTAGCGTAACTACTGTATACCGAATTTCTTTCAAATTTGCTTTATGCCACAAGAACTCATAGTGCATGTACTTTCACATTCAATTCCACATTTCAAAATAAATCACTAAAGTCATATAAACAGTTTCATCATAGCACATGCATCACACATCATCATAGCATCATAATAGTAAAATCACAATATCATAGATCTTAAGCTTAAAATCCGAATAATCTAAAATCCACTCTTAACCTTTTATGCACCTAGGGAACCATTACCAATAATTCTTAATACTTATTATGAATGTAATCAACATCAAATAGTCATAGGGCAGAATTTTAATCTTTCGAATTACGGGTATCTAGGAGTCACAACTTTGACCCTTTCTAAGTTCTGTCTTCACCTAAGGTGCTATAATCAATTCCTAAACCAATTATGAGGGATTCCTACACATGTATACTAATTATAAACCATTGTTACTAATTTTAAACATGCTGAAACAGAATCTATAATTTTAGTTTCTAAAGGTTCTAAAACTCACATTTCTAATCCTTTCTAGTTACGTATTGTTTCTAACACTCATCAAATAAATTTTTCCTTCACTCAAACATAATTTTTACACATTTTAACTCATAAAAACAGCATCAAATAGTGGCCAAAATTCCAGGGCAGTGGCCAAATCATATATGTCACATAATCACATAAAATCACAATTTCAAGTGCGTACAAGTTACTAGTTTTCTCTTGGAATTAATTTAGGACCTCAAACTCTTTTAGAAACTAATTTTATTTCATAAAAATCATAAAAATATAACTAAGGGCAATAGCTATATTATTTTACTCATAGTTGAGATTTAAAACATAGAAACATAATTATAACATTTCATAAGTTCACCTATGCTTGAGAAAAATTCTTAAAACATAGGCTATTGGCTCTTTGACTAGATGAAACCTATACTAGGTCCATCTCCATCACATGGCCGAAATTATTATCTATAAAACACTTCCATTTTCCAAACTTTTCTTGAGATAATAATGAGCAAGTCTTTGAGCTCTAGGTTCTTTAGGTGATGATATAAACTTAAACATGCTATGCACTTTGTTTTACTCTTTATTATCAAGTGAGAGCATAAACATAAATATGAGATGCAACTTATTACTATCTTTAAAGTTTAAGTGATGACTTGAAATATAAATATGAGAATGCAAGTTTATTCTTTATTCTTGAAAGTTTAGTGTTGACATAAAAGTAAATATGAATGCAAGTTCATTTTAACTTAACTAGAGCTCATACAAGACTTTTAGAAGGGCAATAATAATCTCAACCCAACACTTATCTATCAAGACAAAGTGAGCTTTAGAGTCCTTGTACCAAAGTTCCAAAGAAACCTCATGGTTTGAACATCATCATCAAGCTCAAAGGAAAATGGACAAGAGATCACAATAAACAACACATTTCTTGAAACATAACATAGAGAGAACTACACCATATTCTTTATTTTATGCTCAAAAGCTCTTATCTAGAGTAAACTCTTGAACGTGTCGGCCAATTTTAAGGTTGACAAGGGTAAGATTTGAGCTTTTTGAAAACCAATTAGTGTTCTTTTCTTAAGTAAAATTTTTAATGAGTTATCTAGCATTTTTATCAAGAAAAGGAAATTAAAAACTGAAACCAAAGGGGAACAAGGAAAGGAAAACCGAAACCATGTTCAAGGAAAAGAAAGGAAAAACCAAAAAAAAAAATGATTTAGAACCAAAACCAAGTTTCAAGCTTTATAGGTTTCTCAAATGAAAATCACAAATCATTATCTTGAAACCTCATCATCAAGCTCAAGATTTCCTTTCAAAACCCAAGTCTCATAACTGAAATCAAAAGGAGAGAAAAGAGTTTGAATCCAAGAGAAAACAAAAACTTTTCATATCAAGATTTCAATATAAAAGAAAAAGCCTTCTGAAAACAAAACCCCTACCAAGTGTGAAGATGAAAGCTTGGTTCTTTGAAGTGAGAATGAGAAGAAAAACTTCTCCCAAAGCAAGGAGGAGGCTTTGGCCAAGCTAGGAGAAAAGGAAAGGAAAGGTGTTTTGTGTGAGCTTGTGTTCGAGAAAGGATGTTTTAGTGTTTGGATAGTGGTTTGTAGTGGTTGTACGGTGGTTTGAGGTTGTGATATAGTGGCTCAAGGAGGAGGATGAAGAAGATGAGAACTCTTAGAACTTTGAGAGAAAATGAGAGAATTTGCAAGAATGCTTTAAGCTTACACTTAGCAAATGATCCAAAGGTTCTTACAAGTTCATTTGCATGTGTATTTATAGAAAAACAAAACAATAGAGGTGCATTGAGGGGGAGGGTTGGCCATGAGGTTCCTCATGGAACATGAGGTGAGAGGTTTGTTTCTTTGAAGCATTGTGAGGCATGGTTTGAAGTATGGTGGGTATGGTTCAAGGTAAGGCTCAAGGTAAGGCCTAGGTATGGTGCAAGCATGGTCTTGGAGTGCAAAACAAATTCAACATGTGGGAAATGAGGAGGAGGAGGTTTGGCCATGATGCAGCCAAGGGGGAGGGATTTATTTCCTCTAATTGTGGTTTAGTGATGTGTTTAGGTGTTTCTTTGATTAAACTTTTGATTAGAATTTGTAAGAAAGTGCTTAGGTGAGGTAATTGTGCAATTAGGAACATTAGGACATGATTAGGAGTGGTCTTGCTTCATTAGCTAAATGAAAACTCATTTTATGATATGAATATGCACAAACACAATTCCTTAATTTGAGGAATTCGAGAGAGAAAACATTATTCAAGATTCCATGACAAGGAATCTTGATTTTTTGGAAAAGATTAAGGTGTAACTAAGCAACCTTAGGTTCTAATTAACTTTAATAAATTATTTTGACTTTAGATTAATTATCGAAATTAATTAATCTTCAATTAGCCTAATATTGCTTAGGTTTCCTTAATCACATCATTAAGCTCAGAAACACTATTCTGGGGGCAAAATCATAACTTTGCACAAAAACCGTCCGAGACCACTGGGACTTAAACAAATGTCCCCAAATGCATAAAAACATCATTTCAAACTTTTTAGAAAGTTTCTGGGCTCAAACGACACTTATACCTGCGTAAAAACGCTATAGGGGTATTTCGGTCGTTTTGACCCAAAACCTCAGAAAATGAGATTTTCTGCTCTAATCATCATTCATTCACATATAATCCCTTTCTAACATTGAGTTAACCCTTTGAGGACTGCCGAGTCGGCTATCCTCAAATTCCGGGTGGAAAATGACCTTAGGGGTATTTTAGTCATTTTTGTTCAGACAGGAAAAATCAGGGCGTTACACACCACAACTAATAGAAATTTTTACATGTAAACTCAGTCCCAAACAGAATTATTTTAGAAAATGGTGTGTTGCAATAGTAGCTATAATTCTCAATTCCTAGAAGTCTTGAAATTTTTGGTCCTTTCTAGCTTCTAGTCTTTTCCTAAGATGCTAGAAATAATTTTTACCTCAATTAATGGTAATATTTACACATATAAGTCATTCCAAATAGTAACTTATAGATTTTATATTATTGAAACAGTAGCTGCAATTTTAAATTTCTAGATGCATTAGAAACCCCATTTTTAATCGTTTTTTTATACTAGTTTCCCTAGAATGCTAAAAATAATTGTTACACTAATTTCTTTGTAATTTTTGCACAATTAAGTAGTTCCAAACAGAATATTTTAGATTTAAATAAAACAAAACAGTGGCCAAAATTTTAATTTCTAGAAGCTTTCAAGAATTATATTTTTAGACATTTTAGTTACTAGTTTCCCTCAAAAATTATTTGAAGGCATTGGAAATACTTGAAACCATTTTATTCCTTTGAAAACATAAATAATAACCCTTAAAATAATAGTAAAAATTAAAATCTCATCAAGGAGGTGTTATACATAATAATTATGTTTCTACTTTCCCTTAAGTTCCCAAGGCTTTGAAAAATTTCTTTTACACAATAACGACACAAGTTTGAACCTCAAACTCAAATAAAATCCATTTCAATCCATCATCATGTCATGGCTGAATGTATGTACAAGAATGTGGCCATGATTTAAAATTTCATTTATGATCCAAGGGCAAGTCTTGAGCTTTAGAGATTTAGGTGATAACTAGGAACATAAGCATGCTATGTAATCTCATTTTTAATCTTTAACATTTTAAGGTGATGACTTAAAAATATAAATATGAGATGCAAGTTCACTTTTTAGTTTTAAAGGTTTAGGTGATAACTTGAAATATAAACATGGAATGCAAGACTTGAAATTTAAACATCAGAATGCAAGTCCATTTTCTTTAATCTTCAAGATTTAAGGTGATGACCTGAAAATAAACATGATATGCAAGGCATTGAAACTTAAACATGAATGCAAGTCCATTTAGTCTCTTATTAACTCAAAGCTCAAGTCTTTACAAGATTAGATTCTTGTCCCCAATCAATCTTAAACATAGTGAGCTTTAGAGTACCTAATCACCATGGTTCTAAGAACCTCATCTCCTTGGACTCACCATCAAGCTCAAGGAAAGTCATCAAAGAAAATAACAAAAATATTATTTCTTTTATTCCCTTGGAACCAAAACCAAAACTTAAGCTCTAGAGGCCCAACACATGGTGGTTTCACAACCACCATCAAAGCTTTGGCCTTGAACATCAAAGAAAGGTAACCAAGAAAGAAAACAACAAAGCATTCCATTTTCCATGCCCTTTGAAAATTAAAAAAAAAAGAACCAAAACTTGGGCTTTAGATGTCCATTACATGATGGTTTCACAACCACAATCAAGATCCATCATCTTTAAGCCATGGTGTTGAACATCAAAGAAAAATATTTCAAGAAACACAACAAGTATCCTACTTTTTTATTTCTTTCAAAACCAAAAATAATTATCCTACTTTTTGACTTCCCCAAGTGATCTTAGACCATAATTATCCTCAATTAATTATTTTGACTCAAGATTAATAATTAAAATTAAATTATCTTTAATTAGAGCCTAATTTTATCTATATTTCCTTAATTACTCAAGCTCATTTTGTACTACTAGGGGTAAAATGGTAATTTTACATGAAAACTCCCCGGGACCACTCGGGCCTTTCCAGATATTGTACACAACCCTTATAATTGACATTTCAAGCCTCCGGGAAAAGACCGAGTCTAGTTGGCCCTTAATTTCGAGATAATTTACCACATGGGCATTTTGGTCATTTCGCACGGGGGAAAGACTAGAGTTGAGATTTTCACTTCTATCATTACCTCTAACACATCTAGTCCACTTCAAACATTAAACTAACTCCTTGAGGATAGCCAGGGTCGGTCGTCCTCGGATTCCGGGCAAAAATGACCTTACGGGTATTTTGGTCATTTGTATACGGGGAAAATTGCGTATTGCGATTTTTGCATAGATTGCTGTCTAATCCTCACATAAACTTATCCAAATATTAAGGTGTCCCCTTGGAGGTGGCTGAGGCTGGCCAGCCTCGATTTTCATGCAAAAATAACCTAGGGGTATTTTGGTTATTTTTGCTAAGCAAGAAAAATTAGGGCGTTACATTTCTCCCCTCCTTAAAAAGAATATTGCCCTTAAAATTCATTACTTATAAATAGCTTAGGGTACTGTATCTTCATCTCTGATTCCAACTCCTATGTAAACTCCTCCGCTTTTCCTTGTCCCCATGCCATTTCGGTGTGCGATTTTTACACCGAAAGAAAGTCAAACCTTTAGGATAAAGTTATCCTCTATAGCCAAATGTAAGGCTAAGATTTAATCTTGATTTACAAGATTAAATCCTAGCCATTTATCTTGCTTTCTTGTAGGAAAAGTTTGGTTTTATTTTAAATAAAAATTAAACATAACTCAAAATGATATAAGCCACAAAAATTTGTCATTCTCATCTTCCATTCACGGTCAAGAACAGAAACCCTTCCAACCTCCATTGTTTTTTCTCAAAACACATCAAAACTTGATTAAAAAATCCAAAATCCTAGCCTAGGTTTGATAAAACACTAAATTTCTTTCACTAAACTTATTCTACATCTCAAACTCTACAAATCTAACCAATTGAAATTTCAATTCCTCACCTTGATACCTCATATCTCACTGATTAGGGAAGGGTTTAGAGCTGTTTTGGTGGCCTCAAAGTGAGCAAGATCACTCTTGGAACATCCTTGAAGCCAAGACCCTTAAAGCCACTCAAGTAGGGTTTTCTTTGGCCTTTTTCCTTCAAAATTATTTCTGATAATTTCTGATGAGTATTGTCCGAAATTTCTGATTATATTTGATGATGATATGTTGATATTGATGTGTTAATTTTGGTGGAGTGTTTGGATAAGGTTAAATAATGATTTTTGTCAAAATAAGTTTTGGCTAGGCTGCTGGATTTTCCAATTTCAGCAGGATAGGATTTGTTAATGAATTTTTTGGTCCAATTCTAGTCATTTTTATAAGCTATAAAAATTATATGTTCAAGATAATATCCTAAGGAAACTCTGAGAATTTTCGTGGTGCATAATAAGGACGTTTGCTACCTAAGAAAAATTATGGGCCGAAGTTGTAACTATGCTGCCTGAAATCTTGGTACTGAAGCTGTAAATTTGTATAATTTTGTGACCATAGCAAATGATGGAATTATCCTCTGAAAGTTTTACAGGGAGTTTTCAACATATTTAAGTGTAACACTGATTTTTGTTTTGAGTTGATTCCATCATTTTCTGAATTTAAAAATTATGGGAACCCTGTTTTGAGCTGTGAAAAAGTGGTCCCTGACTACTAAACTTTTATAATTTAGTTAACATAGTTAGAGAACTCTTTTCACTTTGAAATTTTTATAGGAGCTTGGGGACACATTGAGGTATCATAGGGAATTTTTATAGCCTCTGAACTGGTTGTGTGATGTGTAAATTAATTTTACTATCAAGTTGTGAAATCTGCCATAAACTATTTTGGTGCTGATGCATGATATAGGTGACATAATGACCTTTTGTTCAAGTTTATTGTATATGAAAGCATGCTAGTGACTTTAAGGATTAGGTTGAGGCATAATTGAATTCATATTGTGAGTGAATGCCTATATGTGTTTTACGCATGCAATTTGAAAAAGACAAGTGGAGGATATATTGACCTAGTTCAATAGCAATAAGTAGAAATAGATAAGATCTTTTCGACTAATCGAGGGCAAATAAGGTGATGAATGATCTTTTCGGTTTGTCGAGGACAAATTAAATGATCCTTTCGACTTTGTCGATGGCAAATAGAGTCCTATATGATCCTTTCGACTTTGTCGAAGGCAAATAGATTGATAAATGATCCTTTCGACTTTGTCAAGGGTCAATAGAGTGATACATGATCCTTTTGACTTTGTCGAGGGCAAATAGAGTATTATGTGATCCTTTCGATCGAGGGCAAATAGAGTGATAAATGATCCTTTTGACTTTATTGAGGGCAAATGAAGTGATACATGATCCTCTCAAATTGTCAAAAGCATATAAAGAGAGATTGAGATCCTCTTCAGATGTACTGAGTGCATATAAAGTTGAGAATAATTACTAGGATCTTGAATAGCATGAAATGTATGTTTTAAGTGATTGACCATTAAAAGCTACCCACTTCAGAAGTACGATTTGGAACTCTAAAATTGAACTATTGTTATTAAATGTACGATCACTCTTTCCTAATAAACCGAAGTGGCTAGGACGATGATGATGACATTATGATTTTGTAATTGGGGAGTTGCCCTACTGAGGATTGTGTAATTCTCACCCCTATGTTTGTGTGTTCCCGTGTCATCTCCAGGTTAAACCAGAGGACTATGAGGTTGCTTCGCCAAAGAACTCAGAACTACAATAGTGTAGTGTTTAATACTTTTATTATGCTATACTTGATGGAATGAATATGTATGTAAACGTAATGTAAAGTGGATATGTATTAAAGCTCATAGTAGAGCTTCCTTTTGTACTTGACATTATATCAAATAAATGTTTTGTATCTTTGCTATATCTTTGCTATATATTTTGGTTGAATTACGCTAGTTAGTACACGAACCCATTGAATTTTCTATAGTTATTTAAGAAAGGTCCGCTAATTAACAAGTGACAACTCTCGAGTACGATGTCATGACCTAAGGATGAGGTTGTACTTGGGAGGATGTTACAACTCCTTTATCCATGATCCTTGTAGGCGGCAGGTTAAAGGTCAGGTCTTCCCTTAATTGTACTTGTTTTGGCTCTAACACATGATTAGGGTCGGATTTGTATTTTCTTAACTAGGAGACATGGAAGACATCGTGAAGGTTAGACAGATTGGGTGGTAAGTGTAAACTCCTGAAGCCCTTCAGAAAGTATGAGCATTAGTGTTTTGATTAACAACAAAGCCAATTTAAAGAAAATCCTTTGAAGAATGATTAATGGCTACCTTAAGTTTCTTGACAAAGCATAATAGGTTAATCTGATTTGTATCACATGGACTAAAAGCAAGATTAATATTTCACTTTGCATGTGTAAGCATGTTTTATCACATAGGAAGAGATTAAACTAAATAGAAAGTGAATATTATGTCAAGCAAAGAACTTGTATACATATTAAAACATAATGCAGACTTAAAGCAAGAATAATGTTTCACTCTGCATGCGCAAGCATAATTTGTCTCATGGGAAGAGATTAAATAAAAAAGAAAGTGAATGATATTTCAAGTAAATTATGTATTCATGTTTATGGATCAAAGGTATAAAAGCAGACTTGAATCAGTAATAATTTCACCACACATGAGAAATCATGTTTTATCTCAGGGGAAGAGATTAAGCTTAAAAAGGTGAATATTATCTCGTGCAAAGAATGTGTAAATGCTTAAAGAGTGAAGCAGACCAAGTCAAGATCAAGAAACCAAGGAAATGATCTTTAGAAAGTAGAACGGGACATTAGAAAGTACACTTAAGATGAAGAAATCAACTCATGTTTAGGAGCAATGTGTTACTCAGACATCAATTACTACAATCGCAAAGAAATCATCATTAAATAGCTAGGATTGAAGACTGGAAGATCAAAGAAATATAAAAGACATTGATTATGCCATCAGAAACCTCACTTAACTGTGGAGCATAGAACGCTAAGGAAAATGGAGGGAAAATTCAAATCTCGAATCAGACCCAATGCTATAATTGTTACATCATCTCTTCTACCTAATTGATTCATAATCCTAGCTTCTAGATGGAAGAGTTTAAAAACCATGGTCAGAAAGTAAAAGGAAAATGAAAACATTAGAAACCTCTAAAATATAATGGTTTCTACAACTGATGTGATAAGACTGTCAACCTACCTCTCTAGAGTAAAGTTCGAAGACATAACTAATGATCTACATATGTCATTACGAGATCTGATCAAAGGCAATTGTCATGAAGAAGGACCTGTATAAATGGAGATGCCATACATGAATGTGGATGAGAGAATTGAAGACATAAAGTAGAAACTCTGGAAAAATCTCTCCACACTTCCTGTGCTGTTCATCATAATATGTAACCAATAATCTTGAAGTGTAAAAATCTTCTTTCCTTATTCTGTAATGATTTGTATACTCTTTTGATGAAGAGATCTGAAAAAGAAGTTGCTCATGTTTCCCAGGTCTGTGTTAGCAAATATTCTTAAGGAAACATGGGTGTAGATTAGTTTGAGTGGCAACCTAAACACATAACCTTTGTAACCTTTATCTGTTAGTGATCAGTGTGAGACACATAGCTTGGAGAGGCTAAGGTAAAACTACTTGCAACATGATAATAGAGGTATTTGCTTATCATGGTTTAGCTTGGGGAGGCTGGTTTAAGACTACTTACTACATAGCAGTAGAAGTTGTTTATAGGTCACGGTGTCAGCTTGGAAAGGCTGGTATAGAACTACTCGGTTCAGCTTGGAAAGGTTGGTACAAAACTACTCAGTTAAGTGGCAGTTGGGGTTGCCCACTGTGCACTGTGAGAGCTTACAAAGGCTATTATAAAGACTATCCGGTTTACTTTCTCAAACGGTTTACTTTCTCAGGTTGAGAAAGTTGTTGTTAATGATATCTCAACATGTGATGAGTACTGAATGTAGGCAAGTTGGCCGAACCAGTATAAAAGCTCTCATGTTTATTCTCTCTTCCCTAATCTCTTATTTTTATGCTATGAGATTATGTTAAGTATTAATTAAGCGTTATTAAAGTAGCATCACTTTTTAATCTGTAGAAATCTTCTTTATGAAATTACTAATATTCTTCTTACTGCACTTCAAGCCAAAAGCTTAATAGTATTTTTTATTAAAAGTTTTAGATTTAGAAGATAACTTCAGAAAGCACGATTCAACCCCCCATTCTCATGCACTCTTTTACAAACAAGTAGTATCAGAGCTAGGCCTCTGAGGGGTTGAGCAATCCAACGATTGTAGAGGACAAAGATCAAAGGGGACAAAATGAAGGTTAAAAATGCATCCTCTTAAATTGCATGACATGAGTAATAGCTTACAAAAGCATGCAAGGTAAGAGTACTCCACTCAATTCCTTATCTTCTCGAAAGTTATTTGGTGAGTTGCCACATAATATGCATACTTCCTCTTCACAACATCTCTATTAGATTTAATCTAAGCTTGATAGAAAATCTAATAAAAATGTTATCTGTCTTGTTTTCAAGAACCTCATAGTTGTAACACCCTAATAGAACCCCACTGTGCTTAAGTTCACATTTGGATTCTATTAGTTGTCACTTATGCCTTGCATTTATTTTCTTTTTGAAATTAACTTAGAAAAATAGTGGAAGTTTTTTTTTTCTTTAAATAAATTAATTTTTTGAAAACTTAAGCCTGTAACGAGAAGTGAAATACATAGTGCTTTTATAGATAATAATCAAGTTACATTGCGCACTTAATTAAATAAGCGGAATAAGAGACTAAGTGTAGAACTATTATCACATAAACTGGAATATAATCACTTAATACATAAGTCACAACAGGGCATATATCATACTGATAAGTTATTACAAATAACAATATAAGTTCTACTATTACTAATTGTTTCTCACAAACTATAATGTAACTAAAGCTCGGAATGCTCCTACTTGAAAGGTTTGAAATCTTCACGCGCTACCTCCTTCCTCGCCTACTGACTTCGTTGCTTTAGGTGGACACGTCTGTCTCTGGTAACGACAACGGAAAATAAATATAGGAGTGAGAAATACATGATTTCTCAGTAGGAGTTCCTACTTGTACTAAAAGTGTCATCGTTGTCGTCCCAGTCACTTCGGGTTTATTATAAAAGGTGAGCAGTAAGGATTCAATTATCAAACTTTCACAAACGTGATTAGCCAAAGTACAGTTACTTTTAAGCTAATCTTGAACATTAGCAGAAATATCCATTCAGTATTTCATCAAGCATACATATAAGCATATCATGTAAAACCACTAATAAGCAATAATCATTTAGGAGCTGCATGCATTTCATGATTACTCATCCTCAACATTCACTTGTTTAATGATCATCATCTTTCATTTATTTCATCAACATATTTCTGAATTACTCACGGGATGAATGCATCAATGCCTTAGACCACCCTAAAAGGGTAATGAGCTCATACCGTGGCCGTCGTCACAACCTTTTAGTTTTCTTTCCGTTGCCATGATCTCAACGGTTTAGGGGGTTAAGCCGTGAGTTTAGCTCAAGTCCACTTTTCTAGACTATCATTGCTACTTTTTCAAACTTTACTTTTATTTTCTTTCTGTTACCGTAATCTCAACGGTTAAGCATGAGCTTAGCTCGAGTCCACTTTTCTAGACTTTCATTGCTAATTTCACAGGCTTTTACTTTTATTATTTCCTTTGAAAATGAATGTATGCATATCATCATGTAATCACAATAAATCATGGGCAATCAATCATTCATCCTCATCATTTCATAACTCATCACCATACATTCACTTTACTATAATTCACTTCATGAAACATGGATAATATCATGTAAATCTCATAGTAAACATTTTCATAAACGATTCATTTGAAGCAACCAAAGTTATCAAGTTGAGTTCCTAGTGTTCCTAAGAGGTAATGGATGTCTTAGTATTATCTTTTTCTCTTAGTGTTCTTTGTACTCTTAGAATTCCATTAATACATTAATGCACTTCAACATATTATTATAGGTTCTTTATATATTTTTATTATGGTTTTCATATGACTCTTGAAGATTATTATTCTACTTAAATTCTTAAAATTCTCTCTTTACAAGACTTGATTCTTTTATTTATAGTTTTGACATCTTTTAGAAGAAAGTTTATAATTCTCTGTATACTTGTTATCTCAGCTTAGTAAAGGTAATTCCAAATTCCTAACTCATCAAATTTCAGCATTTACAGCTTTGGGATAGTGTAAATCAATTGTAAACCATGCATAGGAGGGTTCCCAGGAAAGAGAGGTGGGTCACAATGGACACGCTTAAATACCAAGTCTTTCCTTAGCCAGAACCTTTCCAAACTGCACTTTCACAGGACACTATCCCGAAATTTATTTCTCATTCTGTATTTACGAGGTACAAAGCATTATACATAACATACATGGGTGTATTCCTATATATGTTAGCTCTCCAACAAATTTGAAATCAGTCCATTTGCATTTTTCTAGAGTGAGTTACACCTATTTTACTACTACAAGGTCAAATTTAAAGTTTCAGTCTTAGGCTCTACTTTAAAATATTATATCTTGAGCTAAAAAACTCCGTTTTAGGTGATTCTTTCTGGAGAATGTTCTATAATGAGTCTAGTTTATAGTAAAATTATTTCAACTTCGAGATGCTTGATATTTTATGAACAGTAGCTTTCGAAGTACCTGCTACCAGAAACAACTAGAAATTCCAGCACCTACCATTTTCATATCTTAAGTTACCTTTATTAAATCAGGTTTCACGTACAATCTTTTCAAGTTATATATGAGTTTGATAACATCATAAGAGTACTCATAACAGAATAGAACATGTCATATTTCTAAAAATATATTTTTCAAATCATTCAAAACTTTTGACAATAACTCAAACTTGAGGCATTCTATCAAGGTTAGATGCCAACAATGTTTGAACAATTAAAGATGAAGCTCCTACCTCTTGTGTAGGGTCTAAAAAGGGTCCTTCTCTTCTTCCTTAAGCTTTGAACAAGAGTCTTTGGAGTGGATGAACCTCCTTGAATCTTGGCTCTAGAACTTGAGTGCTTAAGAAAATATTTCTCACTAGACTTAAAGATTGTAACTCTTGTGAGGGCTAGTGAAAGTTTGGACTTAGGATTTAAGTGTTTGGATGAAGTTTAGAGGATCAAGAGAAGTCTTTGAAGAACATAAGAAGAATGATAGAATAAGAAAGAAAGAACACTTAGGGAGTTTCTGAATTGAAGAGAGTTTGAGGAGTATTTATAGTGGAAAGATTAGAGAAAAAACAGAAGAAGGAAAGCACTTGGAGTATGATTTATGGAAACATGTTGGCTGAATTTTGGGATAAAAATGCTCCTTGTTTTGTGCAAACATGTTTCCACATTTTATGCAAACATGTTGGATGAAAATGCTCCATGTTTTGTGCAAACATGTTTCCATGTTTTATGCAAACATGTTGGATGAAAATGCTCCATGTTTTATGCAAAGATGTTAGTGGAGATTTTCTAACTTTTAGTGCATGTATGTGATTCAAAAATGTGTATGATGTATGTGGTTAAATTATTGTGTTATCATCTTAATCCAATGGCTTAGATTCATTCTTGTCTAAAGACAAGTCTAGGGATTTGTGCAAATGGCATTGTAGTAATTTCTTTAACTAAGGCAAGGATATTTTTGTAATTAGACAATGATAGTGGTATTCTTGTAATTCCATTCATAGAGTAAGGGTATCTTCGTCATTTAATAAGGCAGGGGTAGTTTGGTAATTTCCTTTACATAGCAAGGGCATTTTCGTAATTTCCACTAAGTGATGGCATTTTCGTAATTCTTTGCATTTTTCTCTAGACATACTTAAGTAGTCTATTTGTTGTGTTTCATAACATTTGTCCAGATTCTCTTGGTTTTGCTATCACTAATTAAGATTAATATTTATCTTAGTTCTAAATTTGGGGATGTTACATTTCTCCCCTTCTTATTAAAAATTTTGCCATCAAAATTTGGTACCTGTGAATAGGTTTGGAAATTCTTTTCGCATATCTTCCTCGAGCTCCCATGTGTGCTCTTCCATTCCATCTTGTCCCCAGGCTACTTGGACCAGAGATACAGATTTGTTTCTCAGCTGCTTGATACCATGATCCACGATCCTCATCGGTGGTAATTCAAAAGTTAAGTCATCTTTTAATTGTATAGTTTCTGGCTCAAACACATGACTGGGGTCTGACTGATACTTTCTCAATTGGGACACATGAAAAACATTGTGTAGGTTAGACAAATTTGGAGGTAATGCAATTTGGTAGGCGGAGGGACCTACCTTTTTGAGGATTTGGAAGGGTCCTAAAAATCTAGGGCTTAGCTTTTTGACTTTCATTGCACGACCTATACCTGTGGTAGGAGTAATTCGCAAGAATATGTGTTCTCCTTCTTGAAATTCGAGAGGTTTCCTTCTCTTGTCAAAGATAGCTCTTACGCCTTACTCGAGCAAAGTGAGGATTCTTTCCCTAATTCTCCTTATTTGTTTGGTTGTCTCTTCTACCAAATCAGGGCCCAAAATACTTTGCTCTCCCGGGTCACACCAACAAAGTGGTGATTGACACTTTCTACCATACAAAGCCTCATAGAGTGTCATCCCAATGCTAGTGTGGTAACTATTATTATATGCAAACTCAATCAATGGAAGCTGTTTGTCCCAACTTTTTGGCTGGTCTAAGACACATGCTCTTAGCATATCCTCAAGGGTTTGAATTGTTCTTTCTGATTGTCCATCAGTTTGAGGGTGATAGGCAGTGCTTAGACACAACCTTGAACCAAACGCCTTTTGCAAAGCTCCCCAAAATCTTGAGGTGAACCTTGGATCCCTATCTGAGACAATGGTTTTGGGTACTCCATGGAGCCTTATTATCTCTTGGATGTATAGCTGAGCTAACTTTTCCAAAGGGTAATTTGCTTGAATGGGTAAAAAATGAGCAGATTTGGTCAATCTATCCACAATTACCCATATGGAGTCATGTCTGGTAGGCGTTCTTAGCAATCCCATCACGAAATCCATGGATATTCCTTCCCACTTCCATTCGGGGATTTCGAGAGGTTGCAGCGCTCCGGAGGGTTTTTGATGCTCTATCTTCACTTTTTGGCATACCAAACATTTTTGCACTATATTTGCTATATCTGCTTTCATCTTTGGCCACCAGAAGATCTTTTTTAGGTCATGGTACATCTTGGTTATACCGTGGTGTACACTAAATTGACTCTTGTGGGCTTCTTCCAAAATGCTAGCTTTCAATCCTTCTTTTGCAAAGATCTGATTCTCCCTTGGTATCTCCACACTCCTTCCTTATCCTGGACAAACTCTTTCAACTTTCCTGCTTCGACAAGGGTTAAGGTTCTAAAGAAATCCTCATCTTCCCTTTGGGCTTGAATTATTTGATCCTTAAAGCTACTGGTTACACTTAGTTGGCTTAACCGAATTTGTTCTGAAGTCCCCCTATATCCTAAGTTGAGGTTCCTAAAATCTTCTATCAGCTCATTTTCTTTCACCATGAGCCAAGCGGCATGCAAGGACTTACGACTCAAAGCGTCTGCTACCACATTTGCCTTTCCTGGGTGGTAGTTCAACCTAAAGTCATAGTCCTTGAGAAACTCCATCCAACGCCTTTGTCTCATATTGAGTTCCTTTTGGTTGAAGAGGTATTTCAGACTTTTGTGGTCAGAAAAGACTTCAAACCTTACACCATAAAGATAATGTCTCCAGATTTTTAAGACAAAGACAATAGCCGCTAGCTATAAGTCATGGGTTGGGTAATTAACTTCATGGGGTTTGAGCTGTCTAGAGGCATAGGCTACTACATTCCTATTTTGCATCAAAACACATCCTAGTCCTCTTCCCGAGGCATCACAATACACCTCAAATTTTTCTTTTGGGTCAGGTAGGATTAGGACAGGGGTAGTGGTCAACTTCTTCTTTAGTTCTTGGAAACTCTCTTCACATTCTAGGCTCCATATAAAAGTTGAATTCTTCCTTGTTAGCTTGGTGAGGGGTAAGGTAATTTGGGAAAAACCTCTAATGAACCTTCGGTAGTAACCTGCTAGCCCTAGAAAACTCCTAATCTCCTTCACAGTGGTAGGGGTTTCCCATTGTTGCACCGCTTCTATCTTACTTGGGTCTACTGCTATTCCCCCACGTGACACTACATGACCTAAGAACTTAACTTCCTTCATCCAAAATTCACACTTGGACAACTTTGCATAAAGTTTCTTGTTCCTTAACACCTCCAACACCACTCGTAAGTGTTCTTCGTGCTCTTCTTCAGTTCTAGAGTAAACTAGAATGTCATCGATGAACACTAGTACAAACTTGTCCAAGTATGATCTAAATATCCTATTCATGTAGTCCATAAACACTGCCGGTGCATTGGTTAACCCAAACGACATCACATTAAACTCATAATGTCCATATCTAGTCCTAAAGGCTGTCTTTGGTATGTCCTCCTCCTTCACTCGAATCTGGTGGTATCCTGATCGCAGATCTATCTTGGAAAACACTTGGGCTCCTCTTAATTGGTCCATGGGGTCATCTATTCTAGGCAAAGGGTATTTATTTTTTATAGTCACTTTGTTTAGTTGCCTATAATCCACACATAATCGCATACTCCCATCCTTCTTCTTGACAAACAACATTGGGGCTCCCCATGGTGAAGCATTGGGCCTAATGAATTTCTTCTGTAGTAGTTCCTCTAATTGCTTCTTCAACTCTGTTAACTCGGCCAATGGCATCCTATAAGGAGCTATAGATATGGGTCCTGTTCCTGGTACCAAATCTATAGAAAACTCAATCTCCCTTTTTGGAGGAAATTCAGGTATGTCCTCAGGAAAAACATCTGAGAATTCCTTTACTACAAGGATCTTTTCTAGAGCTTGCTCCACTTCTTTCTCACTTGTCATTAGGAAGACATATCCTCACTTTTCATTCCTACTATCCCCCATGATAATGGAGTTTAGGTATAGTCGTACCTTTATATCAAGTTTAGAGGGATTGGGTAAAGATGGTTTGGGAAGAAATACTAGTGACTTATTTGCACAATATAGTAACACACGGTTAGCCGAAAGCCAATCCATGCCCAAGATTACATCAAAAGCAGATAAGGGTAGACAAACTAAATTATGATGAAAAATCCTATCAGCTACCTCAAATTCACAATTTAGGCAGGCTTGATCAGTTCTAACAGTATTTATAGTGGGTGTAGAGACAACTAAGATGATTTTTAAGTCAGATATATACAACCTCAACTTATTAGCACAATCATATGAAATGAATGAATGTGTTGCGCCAGAATCAAACAATACAATTAAGGGTTTTCCATTAATTATACACTTACCTTGAATCAGATCATCGGATTTTGAGGGCATGTCAGCAGTGATAGCAAACACGCGTCCCTGTGCCTTAGGCTTGAGTGTAGAGGACTGATTGAACTTTAGGCACTCTCTGGAATAGTGTCCTGCCTGTCCACACCGATAACAAACATTTTTACCAAATCTGCATTCCCCTCCATGTATCTTTCCACAGGTGGCACAAGGGGGTCTAGTCATAGGTTCAGTGACAGCCATCCTAGGTCGATTAACAGCTTGTGTCCTAGGTTGATTCATCATAGGGTGTTGGGGTTGTTTCCCTTTAAATCCACCTCCTTGGTAGGGTTTCTTGTGCGGGGGTGGGAACCTTTGGTGACCTTGTTGAGCTTACCTCTTCCTATTCTCTTCAACTCGGTGGGCAACTAGCTGGCGATTGCAACTCTCAGCCACTTGGCTTTTGCTGACTAAAGATGCATAGTCAGTGACCTCCAGTGGAGCCACAGATGCCAAAATGTCTGGTCTCAAACCACTCTCATATTTCATGCATTTCCAAGCCTCGTTGGGATCCCTTTGGTAGCTAGTTGAGTGTTTGATCAGTTCTTCAAACTTAGCTGTGTACTCAGCCACACTTCGATTTCTGTCAAGAATGTAAATTCTACTTCCATTGCCTTCTTAACCGGATCTAGAAAATATTTCTTATGGAACGTGGCATAGAAGACATCCCACATAATCTGTATGTCAGCACTTTCGAGCAAGCCCTTTGCACCCTTCCACCACGCGGCAGCCTCTCCTTTCAGCATATAAGTAGAGAATGCCACCTTTTGTTCATCAGAGCATTCTACCACTGAGAAAACCTTCTCCATCTCTTGAATCCATCCATCAGCTATTTCGGGGTTAGTTGTCCCTTTGAATTCTGGAGGTCCAGCCCTCTTGAATTATGAGAATTTTCCATGTTCTTGGTTCCCAACTGATTCGTCTGACCTCCTATTCATCTGCTCCATCATCACTGTTGCTTGTGCTTGCATAGCCCTAGCCATCTCCTGGAGTGCATTTGCCAGTTCATCACGATTACCTCCACCGCGTGCCCCATGCGTACGTCTGTTTGCTGCCATTAGTTCCTAGACACACCAAACAATCATCGAGTTGATCAGGCTCAATACTATAGCTAAGCATGGTAGCAACTATGGCAGTATCACAAGACGATCATGCATTTCTAAATCCTATATCCCATCATACAGATATGATTAATAGCATGATATCATAGACAGAAGCATAGTCAGTCCATTCCTCAGGCTTAAATAGGATGAACTGCTCTGATACCATAATGTAACACCCTAATAGAACCCCACTGTGCTTAAGTTCACATTTGGATTCTATTAGTTGTCACTTATGCCTTGCATTTATTTTCTTTTTGAAATTAACTTAGAAAAATAGTGGAAGTATTATCTTTAAATAAATTAATTTTTGAAAACTTAAGCTCAGAACGAGAAGTGAAATACATAGCGCTTTTATAGATAATAATCAAGTTACATTGCGCACTTAATTAAATAAGCGAAATAAGAGACTAAGTGTAGAACTATTATCACATAAACTGGAATATAATCACTTAATACATAAGTCACAACAGGGCATATATCATACTGATAAGTTATTACAAATAACAATATAAGTTATACTATTACTAATTGTTTCTCACAAACTATAATGTAACTAAAGCTCGGAATGCTCCTACTTGAAAGGTTTGAAATCTTCACGCGCTACCTCCTTCCTCAGCTACAGACCGTTGCTTTAGGTGGACACGTCTGTCTCTGGTAACGACAACGGAAAATAAATATAGGAGTGAGAAATACATGATTTCTCAGTAGGAGTTCCTACTTGTACTAAAAGTGTTATCGTTGTCGTCCCAGTCACTTCGGGTTTATTATAAAAAGGTGAACAGGTAAGGATTCAATTATCAAACTTTCACAAACGTGATTAGCCAAAGTGCAGTTACTTTTAAGCTAATCTTGAACATTAGTAGAAATATCCATTCAGTATTTCATCAAGCATACATATAAGCATATCATGTAAAACCACTAATAAGCAATAATCATTTAGGAGCTGCATGCATTTCATGATTACTCATCCTCAACATTCACTTGTTTAATGATCATCATCTTTCATTTATTTCATCAACATATTTCTGAATTACTCACGGGATGAATGCATCAATGCCTTAGACCACCCTAAAAGGGTAATGAGCTCATACCGTGGCCGTCGTCACAACCTTTTAGTTTTCTTTCCGTTGCCATGATCTCAACGGTTTCGGGGGTTAAGCCGTGAGTTTAGCTCAAGTCCACTTTTCCAGACTATCATTGCTACTTTTTCAAACTTTACTTTTATTTTCTTTCTGTTACCGTAATCTCAATGGTTAAGCATGAGCTTAGCTCGAGTCCACTTTTCCAGACTTTCATTGCTAATTTCACAGGCTTTTACTTTTATTATTTCCTTTGAAAATGAATGTATGCATATCATCATGTAATCACAATAAATCATGGGCAATCAATCATTCATCCTCATCATTTCATAACTCATCACCATACATTCACTTTACTATAATTCACTTCATGAAACATGGATAATATCATGTAAATCTCATAGTAAACATTATCATAAATGATTCATTTTAAGCAACCAAAGTTATCAAGTTGAGTTCCTAGTGTTCCTAAGAGATAATGGATGTCTTAGTATTATCTTTTTCTCTTAGTGTTCTTTGTACTCTTAGAATTCCATTAATACATTAATGCACTTCAACATATTATTATAGGTTCTTTATATATTTTTATTATGGTTTTCATATAACTCTTGAAGATTATTATTCTACTTAAATTCTTAAAATTCTCTCTTTACAAGACTTGATTCTTTTATTTATAGTTTTGACATCTTTTAGAAGAAAGTTTATAATTCTCTGTTTACTTGTTATCTCAGCTTAGTAAAGGTAGTTCCAAATTCCTAACTCATCAAATTTTAGCATTTACATCTTTGGGATAGTGTAAATTAATTGTAAACCATGCATAGGAGGGTTCCCAGGAAAGAGAGGTGGGTCACAATGGACACGCTTAAATACCAAGTCTTTCCTTAGCCAGAACCTTTCCAAACTGCACTTTCACAGGACACTATCCCGAAATTTATTTCTCATTCTGTATTTACGAGGTACAAAGCTTTATACAAAACATACATGGGTGTATTCCTATATATGTTAGCTCTCCAGCAAAGTTGAAATCAGTCCATTTGCATTTTTCTAGAGTGAGTTACACCTATTTTACTACTACAAGGTCAAATTTAAAGTTTTAGTCTTAGGCTCTACTTTAAAAAATTATATCTTGAGCTAGAAAACTCCGTTTTAGGTGATTCTTTCTGGAGAATGTTTATAATGAGTCTAGTTTATAGTAAAATTATTTTAACTTCGAGATGCTTGATATTTTATGAACAGTAGCTTTCGAAGTACCTGCTACCAGAAACAACTAGAAATTCCAGCACCTACCATTTTCATGTCTTAAGTTACCTTTATTAAATCAAGTTTCACATACAATCTTTTCAAGTTATATTTGAGTTTGATAACATCATAAGAGTACTCATAACAGAATAGAACATGTCATATTTCTAAAAATATATTTTTCAAATCATTCAAAACTTTTGACAATAACTCAAACTTGAGACATTCTATCAAGGTTAGATGCCAACAATGTTTGAACAATTAAAGATGAAGCTCCTACCTCTTGTGTAGGGTCTAAAAAGGGTCCTTCTCTTCTTCCTTAAGCTTTGACCAAGAGTCTTTGGAGTGGATGACCCTCCTTGAATCTTGGCTCTAGAACTTGAGTGCTTAAGAAAATATTTCTCACTAGAGTTAAAGATTGTAACTCTTGTGAGGGCTAGTGAAAGTTTGGACTTAGGATTTAAGTGTTTGGATGAAGTTTAGAGGATCAAGAGAAGTCTTTGAAGAACATGAGAAGAATGATAGAATAAGAAAGAAAGAACACTTAGGGAGTTTCTAAATTGAAGAGAGTATGAGGAGTATTTATAGTGGAAAGATTAGAGAAAAAATAGAAGAAGGAAAGCACTTGGAGCATGATTTATGGAAACATGTTAGCTGAATTTTGGGATAAAAATGCTCCTTGTTTTGTGCAAACATGTTTCCATGTTTTATGCAAACATGTTGGATGAAAATGCTCCATGTTTTGTGCAAAGATGTTAGTGGAGATTTTCTAACCTTTAGTGCATGTATGTGATTCAGAAATGTGTATGATGTATGTGGTTAAATTATTGTGTTATCATCTTAATCCAATGGCTTAGATTCATTCTCGTCTAAAGACAAGTCTAGGGATTTGTGCAAATGGCATTGTAGTAATTTCTTTAACTAAGACAAGGATATTTTTGTAATTAGACAATGATAGTGGTATTCTTGTAATTCCATTCATAGAGTGAGGGTATTTTCGTCATTTAATAAGGCAGGGGTAGTTTGGTAATTTCCTTTACATAGCAAGGGCATTTTCGTAATTTCCACTAAGTGGTGGCATTTTCGTAATTCTTTGCATTTTTCTCTAGACATACTTAAGTAGTCTATTTGTTGTGTTTCATAACATTTGTCCAGATTCTCTTGGTTTTGCTATCACTAATTAAGATTAATATTTATCTTAGTTATAAATTTGGCGATGTTACATTTCTCCCCTTCTTATTAAAAATTTTGCCCTCAAAATTTAATACCTGTGAATAGGTTTGGAAATTCTTTTCTCCATCTCTTGAATCCATCCATCAGCTATTTCGGGGTTAGTTGTCCCTTTGAATTCTAGAGGTCCAGCCTTCTTGAATTCTGAGAATTTTCCATGTTCTTGGTTCCCAACTGATTCGTCTGACCTCCTATTCATCTGCTCCATCATCACTGTTGCTTGTGCTTGCATAGCCCTAGCCATCTCCTGGAGTGCATTTGCCAGTTCATCACGATTACCTCCACCGCGTGCCCCATGCGTACGTCTTTTTGCTGCCATTAGTTCCTAGACACACCAAACAACAGTCATCGAGTTGATCAGGCTCAATACTATAGCTAAGCATGGTAGCAACTATGGCAGTATCACAAGACGATCATGCATTTCTAAATCCTATATCAAATCATACAGATAAGATTAATAGCATGATATCATAGACAGAAGCATAGTCAGTCCATTCCTCTGGCTTCAATAGAATGAACTGCTCTGATACCATAATGTAACACCCTAATAGAACCCCACTGTGCTTAAGTTCACATTTGGATTCTATTAGTTGTCACTTATGCCTTGCATTTATTTTCTTTTTGAAATTAACTTAGAAAAATAATGGAAGTTTTTTTTTCTTTAAATAAATTAATTTTTTGAAAACTTAAGCCTGTAACGAGAAGTGAAATACATAGCGCTTTTATAGATAATAATCAAGTTACATTGCGCACTTAATTAAATAAGCGAAATAAGAGACTAAGTGTAGAACTATTATCACATAAACTGGAATATAATCACTTAATACATAAGTCACAACAAGGCATATATCATACTGATAAGTTATTACAAATAACAATATAAGTTCTACTATTACTAATTGTTTCTCACAAACTATAATGTAACTAAAGCTCGGAATGCTCCAACTTGAAAGGTTTGAAATCTTTACGCGCTACCTCCTTCCTCAGCTACAGCTTCGTTGCTTTAGGTGGACACGTCTGTCTCTGGTAACGACAACGAAAAATAAATATAGGAGTGAGAAATACATAATTTCTCAGTAGGATGTTACAATAGTTCCTTTGAGAACTTGGTTCAAGAACTCTAAAGCTCTCTTTGTGATGAGATAAGTGTTGGGTTGTATCTCTAAAACTTGTAAGAGCTCTAGATGAGATTAAAATGAATATTGCATCCATGTTTATGTTTATGCCTTGCACCTCATATTTATTTTCCTTACCATCACTAAATATCAAGAATAGTAAGTGAACTTGCATCATCATGTTTATTTTTCAAGCTTTGCATTATCATTTTTATATTTCAAGTCCTCACTGAAATATCAAAGATAATAATAAGTTGCATCTCATGTTTATTTTATGTCTTCACTTTATTTTCTAATGAAAGCTAAAACAAGTGCATGAGCATGTTTATTTTTATGTTATCACTTAAGAGAATCTAGAGCTCAAAGATTTGCCCATTGTTGTCTCAAAAAAAGGCTTGAAAATATTTATTTCTTTAGCTTGAGATTTTGGCCTCTAAGGGTTTATTTGTTTACAAGTGTTGAAAACTATGTTTCAAGATTTTCTTTGCTTTCATGAGTATAAGAAAGATTTAGAACCGAGTTTTATGAAATTAGGACCTCTTGAGATAAAATTAATTTAGCTACTACCCTTACAAATATTTTGATGATTTTAGATGATAAAAATGTTTATAAATGAGTTTTGGAAGTCTTGAAAAGGTTCCAAGAGAAACTAGTGTGTTATGTGCTTTAAAAACCAAGTTCTATGCTTTTATGGAGATGTATGTTTCGGTTCTGCCTTGCTGTGTTTGGCCACTGTATATGCTGTTTTGATGATGATAATATGATTATGTTTGAGTATAATTAATGTTAGAACTCATATGTAAAAGATAAGAGAAGTTAGTAACTAGAAAAGAATTAATTTGAGAGTTCTAGATCCCTTAATATATGAATTTTCTGGATTCTGTCTAGTATGGTTTAGAAATAATAATTATGGTTTGAAATTAGTTTAAATGTGTAGGAATGACTCATAATTGGTTTAGGACTTGATCTTGATGCCTTAGGAGCAAACCGGACTTAGAAAGGGTCATTGTTGTGACTACTAGGTACCCGTAAAGTTAGAATTTTAGATTCTGCATTCTTGAGGTTTAGAGAAGTTTATGATCATAGTATGGAGTGAGGAATACTTAGATATGAGCCTATAGATACCCGAGAGATTAAGTTGTGATGATTTATAACTTAGATTGTGAGTTAAAGACCTCAAGGGTCAATGCATAAGACATTAAGAAATTGTGATTGCTATGAGTTTTATATGATGTAATAACATGTTGAGATGTTTATGATGCATGAGAAAATGATTATTTAAGATATGAGGTTTATCATGGCATGAGGTTTTATTGAGGAATACGTTGTGTGATTAGCTTGTGGCATAAGTTTCGGTTTGAAGGGAATTCGGTTTAACAGCTGTTATGCTGCCGGATTTCCATCAAACTTAAAAGGGTTGAAGAAATGTTTTAAAGTACCACATGAGTTGAAAACCTTGGGTGACACCGATTCGGCCGAGCACCCCCAGGAGAGACAAATCCGTGAGGGTATGAGTAGATACAGCCTACCAAAGCGGACAAATTGTTGTGGCTTAATGCCCGCAATGCATTTCAAAGAGGGAATATCCTAAGAGAGGTGATCCCTAGCCCCCTACCCGTACTTGCGGAGTCAGGATTATTTTATTATGTTTCGCTTATTCAGATAATAAGCAAGAGCTAGTGACGACTAGCTGAGGTATGAGCTCATAACCTAGTTATTTTAGGGTGTCCTTATTATGATAAAGTACCATGATTAATGTGACAAAGTTGAGGAATGATCCACTTGAAAGTTATATGCCGTTTATGCCACTTGTGTGCTTTCTTGAAGTTGTGATTCATTAAGATATTTGATTGAGGCATTGCCATGCATACATGTTTTAGTATGATGCATTCATAACATCAAGATGCATGCTAAAAAGAATGAACCTGGGATAATTGGTTTTATATACCCTAATAATAAATCATTTATGCATGCACACCTTTTATAATTAAACCCAAGGTTTTCTAAGGATGTGAACGACGTAACCTTAGGATAGGAGACTCCTACTGAGATTCTTTAGTAAGAAATCTCACTCCTTTCTCTTCTTTCTCTTTCTTCCGTCACATCTTTAGAGAGCGATGGCGACGGTCATGGTCTTCATTGATACGCCCGTCTGGGAGGTGCACTATGACCCGGAGCATCGTTCCTACCACTTTGAGGGTCGCTGTGCTGTTCGTGTTTTTGTGTACATGGCTCGACCTTTTGCTTATCCAGTGTCCAGCTACCAGTTCACTCCTACCGCTCCTTTTGGTGGCGACGACTTGATCTTCAAGCGCACCCGCCCTCGTGATGAGCAGTTGCGTCATGCCCGCTCGTCCGCCTCAGCTGTTCGTGACTACCCGGAGTATGTGCCTTGCTCGAGGAGGTAGGAGACCGATTCGTCCGAGGACTCGCCGATGCCTATCTATTCGGAGAGTTCCGCTCTTTTTCCTCCATTTAGGCGAGAGGGCAGTGAGGATACCGTGATGCAGCCCCGCTTGGCGAGGAGAGCTGATATGCACCCACGCCGAGGGGCTCATGTGCAGCCGACACGCGTTCCCTTCTCACTCCACTGGCCCACTCAGGAGGAGATCGAGCGATTCCCTAGTTATCTGCCTCCATCACTCGAGGATCCTCGTCACCACTAGACCTTATCAGAAAGCTATTCGAGTGCCTGAGCAGTCACGAGGATTTTCCCCTTCGGCGGTATCTTTTGGGATGGGGTTTTAGCCTAGTACTTATAGCTTGGTAGGAGGGTAGTGTAGTTGGTTTTTATTTCGCCGTCGCACCATGTACTTTACTGCTTTCTAGTTTCTGTTGTACTTCATTTTCTTTTGTATTACAAGCTCCACCCGTTTCTATAAGGGCGTGACTACTTATGTATCTCAACTATATTGTTATTAATGAAAGGTTTCCTTTGTCGTTATGATCGTTGCTCTATTGACACTTGCTTTAGCTCTTGCATTTCCTTATGATTGATGTTTTTGCTTCTCGTTTAGATAAGAGCGCGGCTCTCACTTTGGTTTATGTTTTCAAAAAAAAAATTTACCCGTAATTTCCACTAAGTATTTTAATAAAATGATGAGACTAAGAAGTAATAACCTAATGATTAACCTAATGTGTTCTAGAAAGTTGGGTTAAGAATTAGGGTGTTACATTTTGGTATTAGAGCAGTTCGATTCTCACGGAGCCTGAGGATTGGACTGACCATGCTTTATAAGCATGATGCGATAGTTATATCATGTGTAGTGCTTGATAGAGACAAGCTATAAGACTAGAGAGGCATGACTTCTGTTACTTGCAAGTGCCATGGTAACTAGCTCATTTTGCATGAATATTGAGCCTGATCAACTTGATGTTCACTGTCTCATGTGTTTAGGAACCAATGGCACCGCGACGATAGCCTAGGACTATGCCTGAAGCTGACCAGGACAATACGACTGCTACTGCTGTCTGTAGAATAGTGCAAGCCATGGAGCGGATGCTCGACCACATGAATCAACAAGAGAATGTTGCCCCTGCCTCCTTGCTACTGAGGTGGTTGAGCAAGCCCGTCTCGGCAAGTTTTACAAGGCGAACTCGCCCGTGTTTCGAGGGGTAATGGACCCCGACAAAGCTGATGAGTGGATCAAAGACATGGAGAAGATCTACTCTGTGGTTACCTGCTCTGAGGAGCAGAAGGTTACGTTTGTTGCCTTCATGATGAAATCTGACGCCGAATTCTGGTAGAACGGGACGAAGCGACTACTGGAAGCTTCTGGGACTCCCATTGATTGGGAGCTGTTCAAGACCTACTTCTATGAGAAGTACTTCCCCGAGTCCATGAGGAATGCCAAAGACATCGAGTTCATGCAGTTGACCCAGGGAGGGTCTACTATAGCCCAATATACTGCCAAGTTCGAGGAGCTGATCAAGTCCAAGGATCCCCAATGAGGTTTGGAAAAGTGTTAAATATGAGGCCGATCTAAAGAAGGAGATGAACTACGCCATGGCCTATATAGAGATCAGAGGCTTCCCGACTCTGGTAAACAAATGCCGGATTCTTGAAGAAGGACAACGAAAGATGCAAGCCACGAGAGCGGAACGAGCTGAGGGGTTGGGACCTCAAGTCCCGAGGTTCAAACCGCAATACCCATCAAGGAATCACTACAACCCCTACCAGACCAACCAGTTCCGACCATAACAACAACAACAACCTAGAGCACCCGCACACCAATAATCCAAACAACACCAAAGGCCGCCGTTTCAATATCAAGGCTTGAAGAACTTCAACAACAACCAACCCCATGGACCGAGTGGACCCTAGAACCACAACGGAGGATCCAGTGGGGCCAAGAACAAGGCACCATAAAGTTTCATCTGCTGACGTCTATCCCCAGTTCAGGAAGAATCATGGGAACCGCCCCTGCCTCATAGGGCAAAGAGTCTGCTTCAAGTGTGGCAAGCCCGGCCACTACGCCAACAACTACACCAGCGGATGACCATCAAATCAAAACCCCCGACCTCAACACCAAGGACGGGTTTTTGTAACACCCTAAATCTTAACCCAAGACTACTAGTATGTACTTAGGTTAATCTTTAGAATATTACCTCTTGGTCTCATCTTTTACTTAGAAAATACTTAGCGGAAATATGGGTAAAATTTTTCTTTTTGGAATTAAAATCAAAGTGAGAGCCACACACGAATCTTTAAGGGGAAGCATAGCGAAACATATAAGCAAAGCATAAAGAAACACATCATATCATGGAGACATCAACTGAAATATAGATATATCTATATATATATATATATATATACTATGCCTACCCAAAAAGGCAGGACTATTCAATACATCGGGAAGCAGAATACAACTGAAATGTAATACAAGGAAATCATAAAAAGCAAATACAAGAGAAACAATACCCATACCCATGTGCACCTAGAGTAGACAACCTTATATACAAAAGAAGGTTTGTCCTCAACTATGTGGCGTGTGTGCACTAACTACTACCCCTCCTATGTTTACTCCTGCTGGTCCGAGTACTGTGGGGTCGAGTCGATCCACTGACGAATCTCGGCGGGAGTGGTCAAGCGCATCATCGGGGCGTGTCCACCGCGGCGAGGGCGCATAGATGGCCTACATGCCAACTTCGGCTGGACCACCGTCTCCTCACTCCCTGCTCTCATCGGTGGGGGAGCGGGACTGGAGCTCCAACTATACATGTGTGATGGTGGGTCCTCGAATGGATCCGTCTCCGAGTACTGGGTACGAGGCACATACTCTGGGTAGTCGCGTACGGCTGATGTCTTGGGCTCCATGTGGAGAATCTGCTCATCACGTGGTCTAGCTCGCTCAAAAATCCTGTTATGACGGTAAGGAGCAGTCGGGGTGAAGCGGTAGCTCGGGACGGGGTGTGCGAAGGGTGTAACACCCTAAATCTTAACCCAAGACTACTAGTATGTCCTTAGGTTAATCTTTAGAATATTACCTCTTGGTCTCATCTTTTACTTAGAAAATACTTAGCGGAAATATGGGTAAAATTTTTCTTTTTGGAATTTAAAATCAAAGTAAGAGCCACGCACGAATTCTTTGAGAGGAAGCATAGCGAAACATATAAGCAAAGCATAAGAAACACATCATGTCATGGAAACATCAACTGAATCATATATATATATATATATATAACGTGCCTACCCAAAGGGGCAGGACTATTTGATACATCATGAAACAGAATACAACTGAAATGCAATACAAGGAAATCATAGAAGTAAATACAAGAGAAACTACACCCATGCCCATGTGCACCTATAGTAGACAACCTCATATACAAAAGAAGGTTTATCCTCAACTGTGTGGTGTGTGTGCACTAGCTACTACCCCTCCTATGACTACTCCTGCTGGTCCAAATATTGTGGGGTCGAGTCGATCCACTGACGAATCTCGGCGGGAGTGGTCGAGCGCATCATCGGGGCATGTCCACCGCAGCGAGGGCGCATAGATGGCCGTCGAGCCAACCTCGGCTGGACCACCGTCTCCTCACTCCCGGCCCTTATCGGTGGAGGAGCGGGACTGGAGCTCCAACTGTACATATGGGATGGCGGGTCCTCGGATGGGTCCGTCTCTGAGTACTGGGGACGCGGTACATACTCGGGGTACTCGCGTACAGCTGATGTCTCGGGCTCCATGCGGAGGATCTGCTCATCGCGTGGTCTCGCTCGCTCAAAAATCCCGTTATGACGGTAAGGAGCAGTCGGGGTGAAGCGGTAGCTCGGGACGGGGTACGCGAAGGGTCGTCCCATGAACATGTATACTCTGACAGTGCAGCGACCCTCAAAATGGTATGACCCGAGTGCCGGGTCATGGTGCAGCTCCCATACCGGGGTGTCGACGAAGAGTACAAACGTCGCCATCTGAAGATATGACGGAAGAAAAGAGAGAGGGAATGAGAATCTTTCTAAAAGAATTCTCAGTAGGGTTATCCCTACCTAGGTGTCATCGTCACATCCTCAGGAACCTTGGGTTTATTTCTAAAAGGTGTGCATGCATATAAATTCCTTTTAAGTTGGTTTTCCAAAGAGGTATTTTATCCAAGGTCCGTCATATTTTATAATGCATCTTTATAACTTAAGCAGAAATATACTACTGATATGAATGCATCATAAGGTAAACCAAACAATAGAATAACTAGGAAACATTATAACATTGGCATAAGTATAGTTTATGTGACATTGTTAACTTTAACTTTCATCTCTTGGGGCCGCCCTAAAACTTCTCTAGGTTATGAGCTCATACCTTAACTAGTCGTCACTAGCTCTTACTTATCCTATGATAAGCGTAACATAATCCCGACTTAAAGTACGGGCTAGGGGGCAAATTAAGGATCTCCTTTCTAGGATCATTTCCTCTTTGAAACGCTTTGCTAGCCACGTGGGCCTCGCAATTTGTCCGCTTTGGCAGGCTGTATCTACACATTCCCTCACGGATTTGTCTCCTCCTGGGGGTGCTCGGCCGAACCGGTGTCACCCAGGAGAAGCGCGTCTCAGTGTTGTGTCACATTTATATTCTCATAAGTATTAAATCACAATTACCTCATCATTTATCATATTCATTTTTATCATGCATTCTCATGTAGCTTTTTCATAACATATATATCATCACATGAAACTTTCTCATAACATTCGTCACATAAAACTTTCACACAAACATCATCACATAGTCATATTTAACAATCATCCCCATAAGCTCATAGACATGTTATGTTATAACTCATAGTGTTTTAAATTTTGATTCTTATGAGTCTTAAACTTGCAAATTAATTGTTCTAACATTATCCTTAACTTCTTTATACACCTATAGTTTGACAATTAATGAGTTATACATATTTTATGCTCGAGAACTAATCCAAATAGCACTAAGCAGAATTTGGACAGCTTTATGTTTATGTGATTACGGAGTTCTAGAAATTACGGTTTAGATCTCTATCTCACATTCTAAGTTATTGATCATCAACACCTAGTCTCTTGGGAACCTATAAGGTTATAACTAAGTATTTCTCACCTCACCCTATGGTCAAGAACATCTCTAAACCTCAAGAGTGCAGAAATCAAAATACTAACTTTACGGGTACCTAGAAGTCACAATATTGACCCTTTCTAAGTTCGGTTTGCTCCTAAGGCTTCAAGATTAAGTCCTAAACCAATTATGAGTCATTCCTACACATATAAACTAATTTAAAACCATGATTATTGAATCTAAACCTTGCTGGACAGAATCCAGAAAAATAAATCTTTAAGGGATCTAGAACTCTCAAATTAATTCTTTTCTAGTTCCTAACTTATCCTATCTTTCACATATGAGTCTTAACATAATTATTACCCAAACATAAGCATATTAACATCATTAACACAGCTCATACAGTGGCCAAACATAGCAAGGCAGAACCTAAACAGAAACTCCATTTAAAGGCATTGAATCATAGTTTCTAAAGCACATAAAATACTAGTTTCTCTTGGAACCTTATTAAAACCTTCAAAACTCTTTTATGAACACTTTTATCATCTAAACTCATGAAAATACTTAATAGGGCAGTGGCTATAATATTTTCATCTCAAGAGGTCCTAAATTCATAACACATAGTTCTACACATTCCTTATACTCATATAAGTTTAGAAAAATTATCAAAACATAGCTTTCAATACTTGAAAACATTAAGGCCTCATAGGGCCGAAATATGAACCATAGGAAATAAATGTTTTAGACCTTTGTTTGAGATATCATTGGGCAAGTCTTTGAGCTCTAGAATCATTAAAGTGATGACATAAAAATAAACATGCTCATGCACTTATTTTAGTTATTGCTAGAAAGTAAAGTGAGAGCATAAAATAAATATGTGGTGCAATATATTATTATCTTTGATATTTAGGTGAGGACTTGAAATATAAATATGACAATGCAAAGCTTGAAACATAAACATGATAATGCAAGTTCATTCATTATCTTGGGATTTAGTGATAGCAAGGAAATAAACATGATATGCAAAGCTTAAAGTAAACATGATGCAAGTTTCATTTTTATGTTTAACTAGAGCTCATTTAAGACTTTAACAAGATAATAACCCCATACAACATCTCAAAGATCACAACACAAGAATCGAAAATCATATAAGAGAGAAAGAAAGTGAAGCTACATCAAGTTCTTTATTAAGTACCCAAAACCCCTATCTAGAGACAAATCTCTAGAACGTGCCGGCCAACTTTAAGGTTGACAAGGGTAGGCTTGGGCTTTTAGAAATCCTTAGATTAATTTTCTTAAGTTGGAAAACCATGTGAGCTAGATAACATATAGATGAAGTTGTAAGAAAAGGAAAACTCAAGCTTTAGAGGTTTCTTTGAGATGAACACAATGTCATCATCTAGGAACTCTCATCATCAAGCTATCATGCTCAAATCAAGGCCTCATGGCCGGAAATGAAAGGAAGGTAAAGACAAAGGAAAGTTCAAAAGGAATCCAAGAGAAAACTAGAGAAAAACACTTTCTTAATAAAGTTTGAAAACAAATCCCTACCTTTTGATGAAGATAAAAGCTTGATCTTGAATATGGAAATGAGATGAGCAACACCTCCTAGGATGGTGATGATGTTTCGGCCTTGATGAGAGAAAAAGAGAGAAAATGTGTTTCAAGTGGAGTTGTGTTTGAGGTGTGGTGTTTGAGAGGTTTGATGATGGTTCAAGGTTTTGGGGTGGTGTTTGATGGTGGAGAGGTGATGATGAGATAAAGAGATGAAGAGGATAAAGATGAAAAGAAAGGAAGAACACTCTTGGAACTTTGAGAGAAAAAGGAAAGACTAGCAAGACAACTCTAAAACTCTAAACTTTGCAAATGCTTCAAGGTGTAACAAAGCTATCACAAGCATCCTATTTATAGAAAAACAAAACCATGGAGGAGTGAATGGGGAGGGTGCTGGCCGTAGCTTTGAAGGGCAAAGGGAGAGAAAAATATCTCTTACACAAGGTCATTCAAGCATGGTTTGAAGTATGGAAGCTATGCTACAAAGTATGGCTTGATGTGAGTTAATTTCCTATCAAATTTTTATGAAATTAGGCTTCTAGAACCTTAACATGGCTGGAACTTTTCCAGCCACAAATAAATGGGGAAAATGGGTTGTTTTAATTATTTATTCATGTGGAAATTCAAGCTTGATTGAAAGTTATGACAAGGTATAGTGTATGTGACTTGAGGTATGGCCTTGGAGTGTTGAAAAATTGAACATGTGATGCATATGGAGGGAGGAGGTTCACGGCCAGCTTGGGACAGCAGAATGGGAGGATGATTTGACCATTTAATTGTGTGTTAATGGTAGGTTTAGATGTGTATTAGCTTAGGTACAAGGTTAGGAATGATTAAGCTTAAGTTTAGGTAACTAAGAATGTGATTTAGGGAGTTTATGACAAGTTTAGGAGTGCTCATACATCATTAAAGAATTTAAAACTCATTTATGAATAAACAATGTGTAACACAATTCCATGATTTAAGGAATTGGAAAGAGAAAACACTATTCAAGATTCTATGACTAGGTGTCATAAAATTAAAATATGATTTTAGGTTGTAATTAAGTACTTTTTGGTTCTAATCAACTTTAATAAATTATTTTGACTCTAGATTAATTAAGGAAATTAATTAACCTTCGATTAGAGCCTAATATTGCTTAGGTTTGCTCAATCGTGTGATTAAGCGTAAAAGTACGAAACTAGGGGCAAAATCGTAATTTTGCACTAATTTTGCCCGGGACTTCAAAAATTAAAACTGAGGTCATAGAATACATAAAAACACCTTTTAAAACCATCTGGAGAAGTTTCGGGTTCATCCGGCACTTGCAAGCGGGTAAAACACCACAGGGGCGTTTTGGTCATTTTGACTAAAACTTCAAAAACGAGATTTTCGATCCCGGGAAGGTACATAAGTTTTCTAATCCTTCCAACATTGAGTTTGCCCTTCAGTACTGCCAAGACCGGCTTTCCTCGGTTCGGTGAAAATGACCTCAGGGGCATTTTGGTCATTTTCACTCTAACAGAAAATCGGGGCGTTACAAAGGGTCGTCCCATGAACATGAATACTCTGACAGTGCAGCGACCCTCAAAATGGTATGACCCGAGTGCCGGGTCATGGTGCAGCTCCCATACCGGGGTGTCGATGAAGAGTACGAATGTTGCCATCTGAAGATATGATGGAAGAAAAGAGAGAGGGAATGAGAATCCTCAGTAGGGTTATCCCTACCTAGGTGACATCATCATATCCTCAGGAACCTTGGGTTTATTTCTAAAAAGGTGTGCATGCATATAAATTCCTTTTAAGTTAGTTTTCTAAAGTGTTATTTATCCAAGGTCCATCATATTTAATACTGCGTCTTATAACTTAAGCAGAAATTATACTAATGATATGAATGCATCATAAAGGTAAACCAAACAATAGAATAGCTAAGAAACATTATAACATTTGGCATAAGTATAGTGTATGTGACATTGTTAACTTTAACTTTCATCTCATGGGGCTGCCCTAAAACATCTCTAGGTTATGAGCTCATACCTTAACTAGTCGTCACTAGTTCTTACTTATCCTATGATAAGCGTAACATATACATAATCCCGACTTAATAGTGCGGGCTAGGGGGCAATTAAGGATCACCTCTCTTAGGGTCATTTCCTCTTTGAAACGCTCTATTAGCAACTATTGCATCGTAGTTTTGTCCGCTTTGGCAAGCTCTATGTCAATACCCTCACAGATTTGTTTCCTTGGGGGTGCTCGGCTAAACCGGTGTCACCCAAGAAGGCGTCTCAGTGTTGTGTCACATTTAAATTCTCATAAAGTGTTAATTCATATATACATCATTATTCGTTACATACATGTTTTTCATAGCATATACATCATCACATGAAACTTTCTTCATAGTATATACATAAAACTATGGCATATACATCGTCACATAATCACACCTTTGACAATCATACATACAAACTCCCAAGCTTATTATGTTATAACCCTGTAGTATGTTATGCTTTGGTTCTTTTGAGTCTTAAACTTGTAAACTAATTGTTCTAGTATTATTCTTAACCTCTCACACACCTATAGGTTCACAACTAATAAGTTTTACTAATTTTTATGCTCGAGGACCTATCCAAACAGCACTATGCAGATTTGGACAGCTTTGTATTTGTGTGATTACAGGGTTCTAGAATTTACGGTTTAGACCCTTAAAGTCTTTAACTCACATTCTAAGTTATTGATCATCAAAACCTAGTCTCTTGGGAACCTATGAGGTTATAACTAAGTATTTCTCACCTCACACTATGGTCAAGAACATCTCTAAACCTCAAGGATGCAGAATTTGAAATCCTAACTTTACGGATACCTATAAGTCACAACAATGACCCTTTCTAAGTTTAGTTTGCTCCTAAGGCTTCAAGATTAAGTCCTAAACCAATTATGAGTCATTCCTATACATTTAAACTAATTTAAAACCATGATTATTAAATCTAATCCTTGCTGGACAGAATCCAGAAAATTACATAATTAAAGGATCTAGAACTCTCAAATTAATTCTTTTCTAGTTCCTAACCTATCCTATCTTTCACATATGAGTCTTAACATTATTTTTACTCAAGCATAGGCACATTATCATCATCAAAACAGCACATATAGGGGCAGTACAGAGCAAGGAAGAACCGAAAATATACTTCTCCATAAAAGGCATAAAACATAATTTCTAAGGCACATAAAATACTAGTTTCTCTTGGAACTCCTCTTAAACTTTAGAAACTCATTTATAAACATTTTTAACATCTAAAATCATAAGAGTATTTAAGAGGGCAGTGACCAATTTATCTTTATCTCAAGAGGTCCTAAATTCATAAAACTTAGTTCTATGCATTCCTTAAACTCATGTAAGCTTGGACAAATTATAAAACATAGTCTCAAATACTTAGAGACTTCAAGACCTCTTGGGGCTGAAATATGAACCAAGGAAAGATACATATTGTTAGACCTTTGTTGAGACAACAATGGGCAAGCCTTTGAGCTCTATGTTCATTTAGGTTATGACATAAAAATAAACATGCTTATGCACTTATTTTAGATTCCATTAGAAAGTAAAGTGATAGAACAAAGTAAATATGAATGCAACTCATTATTATCTTGGTATTAAGTGAGAACTTGAAATATAAACATGATAATGCATAGCTTGAAATATAAACATGATAATGCAAGTTTATTCATTATCTTGGTATTTAGTGATAGCAAGGAAGTAAACATGATATGCAAAGCATAAAGTAAACATGATGCAAGGTTTATTTTATGATTAACTAGAGCTCATTCAAGACTTTAACAAGATAACAACCCATTACAATATCTCAAAGATCAAAACATCAAAACCGAAAGTCTCACAAAAGAAAAGAAAATGAAACTAAGTCAAGTTCTTTATTAAATACCCAAAACCCCTATCTAGAGAAAAATCTCTAGAATGTGCCGGCCAACTTTAAGGTTGACAAGGGTAGGCTTGGGCTTTTAGAAATCCTTAGATTAATTTTCTTAAGTTGGAAAACCATGTGAGCTAGATAACATATAGATGAAGTTACAAGAAAAGGAAAACTCAAGCTTTAGAGGTTTCTTTGAGATGAACACAATGTCATCATCTAGAAACTCTCATCATCAAGCTATCATGCTCATAATAGGGCCTAGAGGCCGAAATGAAATGGAAAGGAAAAACAAAGGAAAGTTCAAAAAGAATCCAAGAGGAAACTAGAGAAAAACACTTTCTTGAGCAAAACAAAGTTTGAAAACAAATCCCTACCTTGTGATGAAGGTAAAAGCTTGGATTTGAAGATGGAAATGAGATGAGCAACACCTCCTAGGATGGTGATGATGATTCGGCCTTGATGAAAGAAAAAGGAAGGAAATGTGTTTCAAGTGAAGTTGTGTTTGAGGTGTGGTGTTTCAGAGGTTTGATGATGGTTCAAAGCTTTGGGGTGGTGTTTGATGGTTAAGAGATGATGATGAGATGAAGAGATGAAGAAGATAAAGATGAAAAGAAAGGAAGAACACTCTTGAAACTTTTAGAGAAAAAGAAAGAACTAGCAAGACAACTCTAAAACTCTAAACTTAGCAAATGCTTCAAGGTGCAACAAGGCTATCACAAGCATCCTATTTATAGAAAAATAAAGCCATGGAGCTCATCAAAGGGAGGGAGCTGACCGTAGCATTGAAGGACAAAGGGAGAGGAAAATATCTCTTTGATTGTGTCATAGAAGCATGGTTTGAAGTATGGAAGCTATGCTACAAAGTATGGCTTGATATGAGTTAATTTCCTATCAAATTTTTATGAAATTAGGCTTCTAGAAACTTGACATGGCTGGAACTTTTCCAGCCACAAATAAATGGGGAAAATGGATTGTTTTAATTATTTATTCATGTGGAAATTCAAGCTTGATTGAAAGTTAAGACAAGGTATAGTGTATGTGACTTGAGGTATGTCCTTGGAGTGTTGAAAAATTGAACATGTGATGCATAATGGGGAGGGACAGCTTCAGCCAAGGCTGGACAGTAGAGTGGGGGTGAGGTTTGACCATTTAATTGTGTGTTAATGGTAGGTTTAGATGTGTATTAGCTTAGGTACAAGGTTAGGAATGATTAAGCTTAAGTTTAGGTAACTAAGAATGTGATTTAGGGAGTTTATGACAAGTTTAGGAGTGCTCATACATCATTAGAGAATTTAAAACTCATTTATGAATAAACAATATGTAACACAATTCCATGATTTAAGGAATTGGAAAGAGAAAACACTATTCAAGATTCTATGACTAGGTGTCTTGAAATTAAAATATGATTTTAGGTTGTAATTAAGTACTTTTTGGTTCTAATCAACTTCAATAAATTATTTTGACTCAAGATTAATTAAGGAAATTAATTAACCTTTGATTAGAGCCTAATATTGCTTAGGTTTGCTTAATCACGCGATTAAGTGTAAAAATATGAAATTAGGGGCAAAACCGTAATTTTGCACTAATTTTGCTGGGGACTTCTAAACTTAAAACTGAGGTCATAGAATACATAAAAACGCCTTTTAAAACCATCTGGAGAAGTTTCGGGTTCATCCGGCACTTGCAAACGGGTAAAACACCGCAGGGGTGTTTTGGTCATTTTGACCCGAAAACTTGAAAAATGAGATTTTCGATCCCAGGAAGGTACACAAGTTATCTAATCCCCTTCCAACATTGAGTTTGCCCTTCGAGTACTGCCGAACCGGCTTTCCTCGAATTCCAGGCTGAAAATGATCTCAGGGGCATTTTGGTCATTTTCACTCTAACAGAAAAATCAGGGCGTTACATTACTCCCCTCCTTAAAAAGAATTTTGCCCTCGAAATTCATACCTTAGAAAAGCTCTGGATATTTGGACTTCATCTCTGATTCTAGTTCCCACGTGTATTCTTCCGACTTGTCTCGTCCCCACGCCACTTTCACCAAGGGTACAGACTTGTTCCTTACCTGCTTGACTCCGTGATCCACTATTCTCGTAGGTGGTACATTGAAAGTGAGGTCCTCCCTTAACTATACATGCTCTGGTTCTAGGACATGACTAGGGTCGGACTCATATTTACGTAACTGGGAGACGTGAAAGACATCATGAAGGTTTGACAGATTGGGTGGTAAGGCTATTTTGTAAGCTACGGATCCGACACTCTGAGGAATTTCAAAAGGACCGAGAAATCGGGGACTCAACTTTTTAACTTTCATGGCTCTCCCTATTCCTGTAGTGGGGGTGATTCTTAGAAATACATGTTCTCCTTCTTGGAACTCCAAGGGCTTGCGCCTTTTGTCTGCGTAGCTTTGCATCGACTCGGCGGTTAAGATTCTATCCTTGATTTTCTTGATTTGCTCCGTCGTTTCCCTCACTACCTCAGGTCCTAAGACACTTTGTTCTCCGGGCTCGTACCAACACAAAGGTGATTGGCACTTCCTTCCATATAACGCCTCGTACGGTGCCATACCGATGCTCGCGTGATAACTGTTGTTATACGCAAACTCGATCAAAGGCATGTACTTATCCCAACTTCCTTTTTGGTCTAAGACACAGGCTCTCAGCATATCTTCCAGGGTTTGGATTGTCCTCTCAGACTGACCATCCATTTGTGGGTGGTAAGCAGTGCTCAAGCACAACTTGGAACCAAACGCCTTTTGAAAGGCTCCCCAAAAACGTGACGTAAACCGCGGATCTCGATCCGAGATTATCGTCGATGGTACTCCATGCAACCTTACTATTTCTTGGATGTAAAGCTGGGCCAACTTATCCAACGAGTATGTGACTCGAATAGGGAGAAAGTGAGCCGACTTAGTCAGTCGATCCACGATTAACCATACGGCATCGTGGCCAGCTTGGGTTTTTGGCAATCCTGTCACGAAATCCATTGATATACTCTTCCACTTCCACTCAGGGATTGACAGGGGTTGCAACATGCCAGAAGGTTTTTGGTGTTCGATCTTGACCTTTTGGCAGACCAAACACTTACTCACCCAGGCGACCACATCCTTCTTTAATCCGGGCCACCAAAACATCCTCTTCAAGTTCTGATACATCTTGGTAGTACCAGGATGGATGGCAAAATGGCTCTTGTGAGCCTCCTCCAAGATCTTCTCTCGGAGGTTGCCATCGGTGGCACGCAGATTCGCCCCTCGAACCTCCATAACCAGTCGGGGCCTCGTACAAAACCTTTCAACTTTCCGGCCTTAACTGCCTCGATTGTCTCCATAAAGTCCTCATTTTCTCTTTGGGCAAGCATAATCCTTTGCTTAAACCCACTGGTCACTGTGAGATGACTCATCACAATGCCATTCTCCGTTATTGACATCCCCAGATTCATATCCCTAAACTGCTCTATTAACCCGACTTCGTTAACCATCATACAAGATAAACGTAACGACTTTCGACTTAAGGCATCAGCGACTACATTAGGCTTACCGGGGTGGTAACTTAAGCCAAAATCATAATCCTTGAGGAATTCCATCCATCTCCTTTGCCTCATATTCAACTCCTTTTGATCAAAAAGATGCTTGAGACTCTTATGATCGGAGAAGACTTCAAACCTTACACCATACAAATGGTGTCTCCACATCTTTAGAGTGAACACGATGGCTGCTAGTTCTAGGTCATGGATGGGGTAGGTTACCTCGTGAGGCTTGAGTTGTCTGGATGCATAGGCTACCACTTGCCTGTTTTGCATCAACACACAACCTAAACCCTTGCCAGAAGCATCGCAATATACCTCGAAGGGTACATTGGGGTCAGGTAAAACTAAAACCGGGGTTGAGGTGAGCTTTTCCTTAAGCTCTAGGAAACTCTTTTCACACTCGGGGCTCCACTCAAACGGGGCATTCTTCCTAGTGAGCTTGGTTAAGGATAGGGCTAACTGGGAAAATCCTTTGATAAACCTACGGTAATATCCAGCTAAACCCAAAAAGCTTCTAATCTCGATTCTGAGAGGTTGGTCTATCCCAATTCATCACAGCTTCTATCTTACTTGGGTCGACAGCTATGCCACCTTTTGACACAACATGTCCTAAGAACTTTACCTCCTCTAACCAAAATTCACACTTAGACAACTTAGCATATAACTTCTTCTCCTTTAATACCTCTAAAACCAACCTTAAATGACGCTCATGCTCTTCGTGGGTCTTCGAATAGATGAGAATATCATCTATGAACACAACCACGAACTGATCTAAATAGGGTCTAAAGATCCTATTCATGTAATCCATAAAAACTGCGAGAGCATTCGTCAAACCAAACAACATTACATTGAACTCAAAGTGTCCATACCGAGTTCGAAAGGCAGTTTTAGGAATGTCCGAATCTCTAACCCTAATCTGATGGTAACTGGACCTTAAATCAATCTTAGAAAACACTACTGCTCCTTTTAATTGGTCCATAAGATCGTCAATCCTAGGCATGGGTATTTATTCTTTATGGTTACTTGGTTCAACTGCCTATAGTCTATACACATCCTCATACTTCCGTCCTTTTTCTTCACAAATAAGACCGGAGCACCCCAAGGTGAAGCACTCGGCCTTATAAAACTCTTTTCTAACAGCTCTTCTAACTGGGTTTTCAACTCTGCCAGCTTCGAGGGTGACATCCTATACGGGGCTATAGAGATTGGTCTTGTCCCAGGAACTAACTCTATGGAGAATTCAACTTCTCTTTCGGGAGGGAACTCGGGTATTTCATCTGGAAATACCTCGGGATAGTCTCTTACCACAGGTATCTCACCTAGGTCTTGCTCAAAGTCTACATCGCAGGCGGCTAGGAGAACATATCCCTTAGCTTTCTCCCCACTACAGAAGACCTCTACGGAATTTAGGTACAGCCTAATGGGTTGAGTGATGTGTTCGGGAGGAGAGGGGAAAACTACGGTTTGGGTTCCACAATCTAACATCACACGGTTGGCGTGAAGCCAATTCATGCCTAAGATAATGCCTATGTCTTTTAAGGGTAAACAAATTAAATCTATGATAAAAGACCTATCTTCTACAACAAGATGACAGTTTGAACAACAACGGTAGGTATTAACAGGGCGATTCGTAGGAGTAGAAACAATAAGATCAAAGGGAAGTTTAGAGACTCTTAGATTTAAGGACTCGACACTAGCAAGTGAAATAAAAGAATGAGTAGCACCAGAGTCATATAGTACAGTTAAGGGTTTACCGTTTACTTCGCACATACCTTCAATGAGATCTTTGGACTTCTTGGCATCTTCCACATTAAGGGTAAAGACTCTTCCTCGGTATTGTGGTCGGGGGTTCTAGTTCGATGTCCCTTGTCCAGTGCAGTCCTTTGCATAGTGGCCAGGTTTGCATCACTTGAAGCATACATTCTGACCGGCTAAGCATGGGCGATTCCTGTGGTTCTTCCCGCATTGGGGACAGACGTCAGCAGATATTGCTCCGGGGTAAGCAGCAGGGGTTTGTGGTGCCTTGTTCTTGGCTCCACTTGGTCCTCCATTGTGGTTCCGGGGTCCACGGGGTTGATTGTTGAAGTTCCTCGGGCCTTGATGTTGAAATGGCGGCCTTTGGTGTTGCTTGGATTGTTGGTGAGCAGGAGCTCTTAGTGGTTGTTGTTGTTGTTGTCGGAACTGGTTGGTCTGGTAAGGATTATAGTGGTTCCTCGAAGGGTACTGTGGTTTGAACTTCGGGGCTTGAGGTCCGAGCCCCTTAGCTCGCTCCGCCCTTGTGATTTGAATCTTTCTCTGTCCTTCTTCAAGGATCCGGCACTTGTTGACCCAGTCGGAAGTCTCTGATCTCCATATGGGCCACGGCGTAGTTCATCTCCGCCTTCAGACCGGCCTCATACTTCACACACTTCCAAACCTCATCGGGGTTCCCTTGGAACACCCAAGAGAACTTGATCAGCTCCTCGAACTTAGCAAGATTATCTTTGGGCTCTGATAGACCCTCCCTGGATCAACTGCATGAACTCAATGTCCTTTGCGTTCCTTACGGACTCGGGGAAGTACTTCTCATAGATGTAAGTCTTGAACAACTCCCAGTCAATGGGTGTTCCGGAGGCTTCTAGCAGATGCCTCGTGCCGTTCCACCAGAACTCGGCGTCGGACTTGATGAAAGCGACAAATGTGACCTTACGCTCCTCGGCGGTAACGATAGAGTAGATCTTCTCCATCTCTTTGATCCACTCATCAGCCTTGTCGGGGTCCATTACCCCTTGGAACACTGGCGGGTTCGCCTTGCGGAACTCGCCAAAGCGGGCTTGTTCCACCGTCTCAGCAGCAGGGGGAGGAGGGGGAACAGGAACAACGTTTGCTTGTTGGTCCATCCAGTCGAACATCCGTTCCATGGCTTGCGCCATGCGGCGGACAGTAGCAGCAGTCGCATTGTCTTGATCAGCATCGGGCGTAGTCCTAGGCCATCGTCGCAGTGCCATTGGTCCCTAAACACATGAAACAATGAACATCAAGTTGATCAAGCTCAATATCCATGCAAAATGAGCTAGTTACCATGGCACTTGCAAGCAACAGAAGTCATACACCTCTAGTCCTACAGCTTGTCTCTATCAAGCACTACACATGACATAACTATCTCATCATGCTTATAAAGCATAGTCAGTCCAATCCTCAGGCTCCATGAGAATCAAACTACTCTGATACCATAATGTAACACCCTAAATCTTAACCCAAGACTACTAGTATGTACTTAGGTTAATCTTTAGAATATTACCTCTTGGTCTCATCTTTTACTTAGAAAATACTTAGCAGAAATATGGGTAAAATTTTTCTTTTTGGAATTAAAATCAAAGTGAGAGCCACGCACGAATCTTTAAGGGGAAGCATAGCGAAACATATAAGCAAAGCATAAAGAAATACATCATACCACGGAGACATCAACTGAAACATAGATATATATATATATATACTGTGCTTACCCAAAAAGGCAGGACTATTCAATACATCGGGAAGCAGAATACAACTGAAATGCAATACAAGGAAATCATAAAAAGCAAATACAAGAGAAACAATACCCATACCCATGTGCACCTAGAGTAGACAACCTCATATACAAAAGAAGGTTTGTCCTCAACTATGTGGCGTGTGTGCACTAACTACTACCCCTCCTATGTCTACTCCTGCTGGTCCGAGTACTGTGGGGTCGAGTCGATCCACTGACGAATCTCGGCGGGAGTGGTCGACTGCATCATCGGGGCGTGTCCACCGTGGCGAGGGCGCATAGATGGCCTACGTGCCAACCTCGGCTGGACCACCGTCTCCTCACTCCCTGCTCTCATCGGTGGGGGAGCGGGACTAGAGCTCCAACTGTACATGTGTGATGGTGGGTCCTCGGATGGATCCGTCTCCGAGTATTGGGTACGAGGCACATACTCTGGGTAGTCACGTACGGCTGATGTCTCGGGCTCCATGTAGAGAATCTGCTCATCACGTGGTCTAGCTCGCTCAAAAATACCGTTATGACGGTAAGGAGCAGTCGGGGTGAAGCGGTAGCTCGGGACGGGGAGCGCGAAGGGTCGTCCCATGAACATGAATACTCTGACAGTGCAGCGACCCTCAAAATGGTATGACCTGAGTGCCGGGTCATGGTGCAGCTCCCATACCAGGGTGTCGATGAAGAGTACGAATGTCGCCATCTGAAGATATGACGGAAGAAAAGAGAGAGGGAATAAGAATCCTTCTAAAAGAATTCTCAGTAGGGTTACCTCTACCTAGGTGACATCATCATATCCTCAGGAACCTTGGGTTTATTTCTAAAAAGGTGTGCATGCATATAAATTCCTTTTAAGTTAGTTTTCTAAAGTGTTATTTATCTAAGGTCCGTCATATTTTATATTGCGTCTTATAACTTAAGCAGAAATTATACTAATGATATGAATGCATCATAAAGGTAAACCAAACAATAGAATAGCTAAGAAACATTATAACATTTGGCATAAGTATAGTGTATGTGACATTGTTAACTTTAACTTTTATCTCATGGGGCTGCCCTAAAACATCTCTAGGTTATGAGCTCATACCTTAACTAGTCGTCACTAGTTCTTACTTATCCTATGATAAGCGTAACATATACATAATCCCGACTTAATAGTGTGGGCTAGGGGGCAATTAAGGATCACCTCTCTTAGGGTCATTTCCTCTTTGAAACGCTCTACTAGCAACTAGTGCATCATAGTTTTGTCCGCTTTGGCAAGCTCTATGTCAATACCCTCACGGATTTGTTTCCTTGGGGGTGCTCGGCTAAACCGGTGTCACCCAAGAAGGCGTCTCAGTGTTGTGTCACATTTAAATTCTCATAAAGTGTCAATTCATAAATACATTATTATTCGTTACATACATCTTTTTCATAGCATATACATCATCACATGAAACTTTCTTCATAGTATATACATAAAACTATGGCATATACATCGTCACATAATCACACCTTTGACAATCATACATACAAACTCCCAAGCTTATTATGTTATAACCCTGTAGTATGTTATGCTTTGGTTCTTTTGAGTCTTAAACTTGTAAACTAATTGTTCTAGTATTATTCTTAACCTCTCACACACCTATAGGTTCACAACTAATAATTTTTACTAATTTTTATGCTCGAGGACCTATCCAAACAGCACTATGCAGATTTGGACAGCTTTGTATTTGTGTGATTACGGGGTTCTAGAATTTACGGTTTAGACCCTTAAAGTCTTTAACTCACATTCTAAGTTATTGATCATCAAAACCTAGTCTATTGGGAACCTATGAGGTTATAACTAAGTATTTCTCACCTCACACTATGGTCAAGAACATCTCTAAACCTCAAGGATGCAGAATTTGAAATCCTAACTTTACGGGTACCTAGAAGTCACAACAATGGCCCTTTCTAAGTTTAGTTTGCTCCTAAGGCTTCAAGATTAAGTCCTAAACTAATTATGAGTCATTCCTACACATTTAAACTAATTTAAAACCATGATTATTAAATCTAATCCTTGCTGGACAGAATCCAGAAAATTACATAATTAAAGGATCCAGAACTCTCAAATTAATTCCTTTCTAGTTCCTAACCTATCCTATCTTTCACATATGAGTCTTAACATTATTTTTACTCAAACATAGGCACATTATCATCATCAAAACAGCACATTTAGTGGCAGTAAAGAGCAAGGAAGAACCAAAAATATACTTCTCCATAAAAGGCATAAAACATAATTTCTAAGGCACATAAAATACTAGTTACTCTTGGAACTCTTCTTAAACTTTAGAAACTCATTTATAAACATTTTTAACATCTAAAATCATAAGAGTATTTAAGAGGGTAGTGACCAATTTATCTTTATCTCAAGAGGTCCTAAATTCATAAAACTTAGTTCTATGCATTCCTTAAACTCATGTAAGCTTGGACAAATTATAAAACATAGTCTCAAATACTTAGAGACTTCAAGACCTCTTGGGGTCGAAATATGAACCAAGGAAAGATACATATTGTTAGACCTTTGTTGAGACAACAATGGGCAAGCCTTTGAGCTCTAGGTTCATTTAGGTTATGACATAAAAATAAACATGCTTATGCACTTATTTTAGATTCCATTAGAAAGTAAAGTGATAGCACAGAGTAAATATGAATGCAACTCATTATTATCTTGGTATTAAGTGAGAACTTGAAATATAAACATGATAATGCATAGCTTGAAATATAAACATGATAATGCAAGTTTATTCATTATCTTGGTATTTAGTGATAGCAAGGAAGTAAACATGATATGCAAAGCATAAAGTAAACATGATGCAAGGTTTATTTTATGATTAACTAGAGCTCATTCAAGACTTTAACAAGATAACAACCCATTACAATATCTCAAAGATCAAAACATCAAAACCGAAAGTCTCACAAAAGAAAAGAAAATGAAACTAAGTCAAGTTCTTTATTAAATACCCAAAACCCCTATCTAAAGAAAAATCTCTAGAACGTTCCGGCCAACTTTAAGGTTGACAAGGGTAGGCTTGGGCTTTTAGAAATCCTTAGATTAATTTTCTTAAGTTGGAAAACCATGTGAGCTAGATAACATATAGATGAAGTTACAAGAAAAGGAAAACTCAAGCTTTAGAGGTTTCTTTGAGATGAACACAATGTCATCATCTAGAAACTCTCATCATCAAGCTATCATGCTCATAATAGGGCCTAGAGGCCGAAATGAAATGGAAAGGAAAAACAAAGGAAAGTTCAAAAAGAATCCAAGAGGAAACTAGAGAAAAACACTTTCTTGAGCAAAACAAAGTTTGAAAACAAATCCCTACCTTGTGATGAAGGTAAAAGCTTGGATTTGAAGATGGAAATGAGATGAGCAACACCTCCTAGGATGGTGATGATGATTCGGCCTTGATGAAAGAAAAAGGAAGGAAATGTGTTTCAAGTGAAGTTGTGTTTGAGGTGTGGTGTTTCAGAGGTTTGATGATGGTTCAAAGCTTTGGGGTGGTGTTTGATGGTTAAGAGATGATGATGAGATGAAGAGATGAAGAAGATAAAGATGAAAAGAAAGGAAGAACACTCTTGAAACTTTGAGAGAAAAAGAAAGAACTAGCAAGACAACTCTAAAACTCTAAACTTAGCAAATGCTTCAAGGTGCAACAAGGCTATCACAAGCATCCTATTTATAGAAAAACAAAGCCATGGAGCTCATCAAAGGGAGGGTGCTGGCCGTAGCATTGAAGGACAAAGGGAGAGGAAAATATCTCTTTGATTGTGTCATAGAAGCATGGTTTGAAGTATGGAAGCTATGCTACAAAGTATGGCTTGATGTGAGTTAATTTCCTATCAAATTTTTATGAAATTAGGCTTCTAGAAACTTGACATGGCTGGAACTTTTCCAGCCACAAATAAACGGGGAAAATGGGTTGTTTTAATTATTTATTCATGTGGAAATTCAAACTTGATTGAAAGTTATGACAAGGTATAGTGTATGTGACTTGAGGTATGTCCTTGGGTGTTGAAAAATTGAACATGTGATGCATAATGGGGAGGGACAGCTTCGGCCAAGGCTGGACAGCAGAGTGGGGGTGAGGTTTGACCATTTAATTGTGTGTTTATGGTAGGTTTAGATGTGTATTAGCTTAGGTACAAGGTTAGGAATGATTAAGCTTAAGTTTAGGTAACAAAGAATGTGATTTAGGGAGTTTATGACAAGTTTAGGAGTGCTCATACATCATTAGAGAATTTAAAACTCATTTATGAATAAACAATATGTAACACAATTCCATGATTTAAGGAATTGGAAAGAGAAAACACTATTCAAGATTCTATGACTAGGTGTCTTGAAATTAAAATATGATTTTAGGTTGTAATTAAGTACTTTTTGGTTCTAATCAACTTTAATAAATTATTTTGACTCAAGATTAATTAAGGAAATTAATTAACCTTTGATTAGAGCCTAATATTTCTTAGGTTTGTTTAATCACGCGATTAAGCGTAAAAATACGAAACTAGGGGCAAAACCGTAATTTTGCACTAATTTTGCCCGGGACTTCTAAAATTAAAACTGAGGTCATAGAATACATAAAAACGCCTTTTAAAACCATCTGGAGAAGTTTTGGGTTCATCCGGCACTTGCAAACGGGTAAAACACCGCAAGGGCGTTTTGGTCATTTTGACCCGAAAACTTGAAAAACGAGATTTTTGATCCCGGGAAGGTATACAAGTTATCTAATCTCCTTCCAACATTGAGTTTGCCCTTCGAGTACTGCCGAACCGGCTTTCCTCGAATTCCGGGCTGAAAATGACCTCAGGGGCATTTTGGTCATTTTCACTCTAACAGAAAAATCGGGGCGTTACAGTTTTCACCCTCAACGTGGAAGACGCGCGAACGTCCAACGATCTCCTTCAAGGTAAGTGCGAGCTTAACGGTAGAACCTTAACTGTACTTTTTGATTCTTGCGTAACCCACTGTTTTATCTCATATGCTAGTGTCGAGTCATTAAATTTGCGAGTCTCTGAGCTTCCCTTTGATCTTATCATTTCTACTCCTACAAATCGCCCTGTTATTACTTGCAAATGCTGTTTGAATTGTCATCTTGTTGTAGAAAATAGATCTTTTATCATAGACTTGATTTACTTACCCCTTAAAGACATAGGTATTATTCTAGGCATGGATTGGCTTCACGCCAACCGTGTATTATTAGACTATGGAACCCAAACTATTGTTTTTCCTTCTCCTTCTAAACCCACTAGTCAACCCATGAGATTGTACCTAAACTCCATAGAGGTCTTCTGTAGTGGGGAGAAAACTAGGGGATATGTTCTCCTAGCCACTTGCGATGTAGACTTTGAGCAAAACCTAGGTGATATACCTGTGGTGAGAGACTATCCCGAGGTGTTTCCGAATGAAATGCCCGAGTTCCCTCCCAAAAGAGAAGTAGAGTTTTCCATAGAGCTGGTTCCTGGAGTAGGACCTATCTCTATAGCCCCGTATAGGATGTCACCCTTGGAGTTAGTAGAGTTGAAAACCCAGTTAGAGGAGTTGTTGGAGAAGAGTTTTACAAGGCCGAGTGCTTTGCCTTGGGGCGCTCCGGTCTTAGTTGTGAAAAAGAAAGATAGAAGTATGAGGATGTGTATAGATTATAGGCAGTTAAACCAAGTGACCGTGAAAAATAAGTACCCATTGCCTAGGATTGATGATCTCATGGACCAATTGAAAGGAGCTGTAGTGTTTTCTAAGATTGATTTAAGATCGGGTTACCATCAGATTAGGGTTAGAGATCAAGACATTCCTAAAACCGCCTTTCGAACTCGATATGGACACTTTGAGTTCAATGTGATGTTGTTTGGTTTGACGAATGCTCCTGCAGTTTTTATGGATTACATGAATAGGATCTTTAGACCCTATTTAGATCAGTTCGTGGTTGTGTTTGTAGATGATATTCTCATCTATTCGAAAACCCATGAGGAGCATAAGCATCATTTAAGGATGGTTTTAGAGGTATTAAAGGAGAAGAAGTTATACGCTAAGTTATCTAAGTATGAATTCTGGTTGGATAAGGTGAAATCCTTAGGACATGTTGTGTCAGAAGGTGGCATAGCTGTCGACCCTAGTAAACTAGAAGCTGTGATGAATTGGGATAAACCAACTTCAGTGACCGAGATCAGAAGCTTTTTGGGTTAAGCTGGTTATTACCGTAGGTTCATTAAAGGATTTTCCTAGTTAGCCCTACCTCTAACCAAGCTCACTAGGAAGAATACTCCATTTGAGTGGAGCCTCGAGTGTGAAAAGAGTTTCCTAGAGCTTAAGGAAAAGCTCACCTCAACCCCAGTTTTGGTTTTACCTGACCCCAATGTATCCTTTGAGGTATATTGTGATGCTTTGAGCAAAGGTTTAGGTTGTGTGTTGATGCAAAATAGGCAAGTGGTAGCCTATGCGTCCCGACAACTCAAGCCCCATGAGGTAAGCTACCCCACCCATGACCTAGAGTTAGCAGCCATCGTGTTTGCTCTTAAGATGTGGAGACACCATTTATATGGTGTAAGGTTCGAGGTTTTCTCCGATCATAAGAGTCTCAAGCATCTCTTTGATCAAAAGAAGTTGAATATGAGGCAGAGGAGATGGATGGAATTCCTCAAAGATCATGATTTCGGCTTAAGTTATCACCCCGGCAAGGCTAATGTAGTCACCGATGCCTTGAGCCGAAAGTCATTACGCTTATCTTGTATGATGGTCAATGAAGTTGGGTTAATAGAGAAGTTTAGAGATATGAATTTGGGGATGTCTGCAACCGATAGTAGCATAGTGATGTGTCATCTCACGGTGACCAGTGGGTTTAAGTAAAGGATTATGCTTGCACAAAGAGAAAATGAGGACTTCATGGAGACAATAGAGGCAGTTAAGGCCGGTAAGTTGAAGGGTTTTGAGTGAGGCCCCGATTAGTTATGGAGGTTTGAGGGGCGAATCTGTGTGGCACAAGTTGGCGACCTTCGAGAGAAGATCTTGGAGGAGGCTCACAAGAGCGACTTCGCCATCCATCTTGGTATGACCAAGATGTACCAAGACTTGAAGAAGATGTTCTGGTGGCCCGAATTGAAGAAGGATGTGGTCGTCTGGGTAAGTAAGTGTTTGGTCTGCCAAAAGTTAAGATCGAACACCAAAAACCTTCGGGCATGTTGCAACCCCTATCAATCCCCGAGTGGAAATGGGAGAGTATATCGATGGATTTCGTGACAGGATTGCCAAGGACCCAAGCTAGCCATGATGTTGTATGGGTAATCGTGGATCGACTGACAAATTCAGCTCACTTTCTGCCTATTCGAGTCACGTACTCATTGGACAAGTGGGCTCAGCTATACATCCAAGAGATAGTAAGGTTGCATGGAGTGCCATCGACAATAATCTCGGATCGAGATCCGCGGTTTACGTCACGTTTCTGGGGTGCCTTTCAAAAGGCATTTGGTTCCAAGTTATGCTTAAGCATTGCATACCACCCACAAATGGATGGTCAATCTGAAAGAACAATCTAAACCCTAGAAGATATGTTAAGAGCCTGTGTCTTGGATCAAAAAGGGAGTTGGGATAAGTACATTCCTTTGATCGAGTTTGCGTATAACAACAGTTATCACGAGAGCATCGATATGGCACCGTATGAAGTGCTATATGGAAGGAAGTGCCAATCACCTTTGTGTTGGTACGAGCCCGAAGAACAAAGAGTCTTAGGACCCGATGTAGTAAGGGAGATGACGGAGCAAATCAAGAAGATTAAGGATAGAATCTTAACCGCTCAAAGTCGGCAGATGAGCTACGCGGATAAAAGGCGTAAGCTCTTGGAATTCCAAGAAGGCAAACATGTATTTCTCATAATCACCCTCACTACAAGAATAGGTAGAGCCATGAAAGTCAAGAAGTTGAGTCCCCGATTTCTCGGTCCTTTTGAAATTCTTCAGAGAATCGGATCTGTAGCCTACAAAGTAACCCTGCCACCCAATCTGTCAAATCTTCATGACGTCTTTCACGTCTCTCAGTTACGTAAATATGAGTTCAACCCTAGCCATGTCTTAGAGCCAGAACACGTACAGTTAAGGGATGACCTGACGTTCAATGTACCGCCTACGAGAATCGTGGACCAAGGCGTCAAGTAGTTAAGGAACAAGTCTATTCCTTTAGTGAAGGTCGCGTGGGGACGAGGCAATACCGAGGACTTCACGTGGGAACCTGAGTCCGAGATGAGGTCGAAGTACCCCGAGTTGTTCTAAGGTACGAATTTCGAGGGCAAAATTCTTTTTAAGGAGGGGAGTAATGTAATACCCCGATTTTCTGTTAAAGTGAAAATGAACAAAATGCCCCTGAGGTCATTTTCGGCCCGGAATTCGAGGAAAGCCAATCCGGCAGTACTCGAAGCAAACTCAATGTTGAAAGGGGATTAGTTTGCTTGTATACCATTCTGGGATCAAAAATCTCATTTTTCGAGTTTTCGGGTCAAAATGACCAAAACACCCCTGTGGTGTTTTACCTGTTTGCAAGTGCCGGATGAACCCGAAACTTCTCCAGATGGTCTTAAAAGGCATTTTTATGTATTCTATGACTTTATTTTTGGTCCTGGAGGTCCCGGGCGAAATTAGTGCAAAATTACGATTTTGCCTCTAGTTTCGTGTTTTTACGCTTAATCGCGTGATTAAGCAAACCTAAGCAATATTAGGCTCTAATCGAAGGTTAATTAATTTCCATAATTAATCATGAGTCAAAATAATTTATTAAAGTTGATTAGAACCTAAGAATGCTTAATTACAACTTGAAATCCTATTTTAAATTCAAGATTCTTAATCATGGAATCTTGAATAGTGTTTTCTCTCTCCAATTCCTTAAATCATGGAATTGTGTTTTCAATTGTTTATTCCTAAATGAGTTTTAAACTCTCTAATGATGTATGAGCACTCCTAATCTTGTCATAAAATCCCTAAACCTCATTCTTAGTCACCTAAACTTAAGCTTAATTATTTCTAACCTTGTACCTAAGCTAATACATACTTAAACGTATCATTAGCACACAATTAGATGATCAAATTTCTCTCCCTCTCTGCTGCCTCTGGTCTGGCTGAAGCCACTCCTCCTCCATATGCATCACATGCTCAAATTTTTGACACTCCAAAGTCATACCTCAAGTCATACTCACCATACCTTGTCATATTTTCAATCAAGCTTGATTTTCCAAGTGAATAACTAAAAGAATTAAGCTATTTTCCTCATTTATTTGTGGCGCAAAAACTTCCAGCCATGCTTAGCTTCTACAAGACTTATTTCATTCAAAATTAAAAGAAAAACTCACTCACATCACCTTACTTGAAGCCATGCCTTGTATCATAACTTCCATACTTCAAACCATGCTTGAATGACCTTGTGTAAGAGATATTTTTGTCTTCCTTCCCTCCCAAAAGCTACGGCCAGCCTCTCCTCCCTTTGGGCTCTCATTTGTTTTCATTTTCTATAAATACCTTGCTTAGAAGCACATGGAAACACTTTAGCTCATTTGCAAACTTTTAGTTTTCTAAGCTTTCTCGAGTTTCCTTTCTTTTTCTCTCTAAGTTTCAAGAGAGTTTTCTCTTGTTCTTCATCTTCCTCTTCATCATCTCTTCATCTCATCATCATCTCATAACCTTCAAACAGCACCCTAAAGCCTTGAATCACCATCAAACCTCTCAAACACTTGATCTCAAACACAACCACACTCAAAACACAACCCAACCTTTTTATCCCCCCTTGGCCGAAGCTATCTTGCCACCTTGGAGGAGTTCTTCATCTTGTTTTCCTTTTCAAAGTTCAAGCTTTCTATCTCCACTCTAGGTAGGAGTGTTTTTCTAAAATTTGTTTCTCTTGAAAATGAGTTTTCCTAGCTTTCTCCTGGACTTTCTTTTTGAAACTTTCTTTGCTTTCCTTTTCTTGTTTTCGGCCATGAGGATTTGATGGATATATGATAGCTCAATGATGAGAGCTCCTAGATGATGACTATGTGTTCATCTCAAATGAACCTCTAGAGCTTGAGCTTTTACTTTCTTTAAGTTTCATCTTTATTTTCTAACTCAAAATGATTTTTGCTTAAGAACGCTTTTACTTGTTTTGCTATTTTGGTTTCGGTTTCCTCATTTTGTTTCCTTTAATATGTCGATTTTGGTTTCCTTTTCTTTATAGTCTTGTGTTTCTTTGAAAGTTTGTTTCTTTTGAGCTTGATGATGATGTTCAAGAACCTCATAGTTCCTTTGAGAACTTGGTTCAAGAACTCTAAAGCTCTCTTTGTGATAAGATAAGTGTTGGGTTGTATCTCTAAAATCTTGTAAGAGCTCTAGATGAGATTAAAATGAATATTGCATCCATGTTTATGTTTATGCCTTGCACCTCATATTTATTTTCCTTGCCATCACTAAATATCAAGAATAATAAGTGAACTTGCATTCTCATGTTTATGTTTCAAGCTTTGCATTATCATGTTTGTATTTCAAGTCCTCACTTAAATATTAAAGATAATAATAAGTTGCATCTCATGTTTATTTTATGTCTTCACTTTATTTTCTAATGAAAGCTAAAACAAGTGCATGAGCATATTTATTTTTATGTTATCACTTAAGAGAACCTAGAGCTCAAAGATTTGCCCATTGTTATCTCAAACAAAGGCTTGAAAATATTTATTTCTTTAGCTTGAGATTTTAGCCTCTAAGGGTTTATTTGTTTACAAGTGTTGAAAACTATGTTTCAAGATTTTCTATGCTTTCATGAGTATAGGAAATATTTAGAACCGAGTTTTATGAAATTAGAACCTCTTGAGATAAAATTAATTTAGCTACTGCCCTTACAAATATTTTGATGATTTTAAATGATAAAAATGTTTATAAATGAGTTTTGGAAGTCTTGAAAAGTTTCCAAGAGAAACTAGTGTGTTATGTGCTTTAAAAACCAAGTTCTATGCTTTTATGGAGATGTATGTTTTGGTTCTACCTTGCTGTGTTTGGCCACTGTATATGCTGTTTTGATGATGATAATATGATTATGTCTGAGTATAATTAATGTTAGAACTCATATGTGAAAGATAAGAGTAGTTAGCAACTAGAAAAGAATTAATTTGAGAGTTCTAGATCCCATAATATATGAATTTTCTGGATTCTGTCCAGTATGGTTTAGAAATAATAATTATGGTTTGAAATTAGTTTAAATGTGTAGGAATGACTCATAATTGGTTTAGGACTTGATCTTGATGCCTTAGGAGCAAACCGGACTTAGAAAGGGTCATTGTTGTGACTCCTAGGTACCCGTAAAGTTAGAATTTTATATTCTGCATTCTTGAGATTTAGAGAAGTTTATGATTATAGTATGGAGTGAGGAATACTTAGATATAAGCCTATAGGTACCCGAGAGATTAAGTTGTGATAATTTATAACTTAGATTGTGAGTTAAAGACCTTAAGGGTCAATGCATAAGACATTAAGAAATTGTTAATGCTATGATATTTATATGATGTAATAACATGTTGAGATGTTTATGATGCATGAGGAAATGATTATTTAAGATATGAGGTTTATCATGGCATGAGGTTTTATTGAGGAATATTTTGTGTGATTAGCTTGTGGCATAAGTTTCGGTTTGAAGGGAATTCAGTTTAACAGTTGTTATGCTGCCGGATTTCCGTCAAACTTAAAAAGGTTGAAGAAATGTTTTAAAGTACCACATGAGTTGAAAACCCTGGTGACACCGATTCGGCCGAGCACCCCCAGGAGATATTTATATGACAAAGCACTGAGACGAGCTTTCCTGGGTGACACCGGTTCTGCCGAGCACCCCCAGGAGATTTTTATGTGACAAAGCACTGAGACGCACTTTCCTGGGTGACACCGGTTCGGCCGAGCACCCCCAGGGGAGACAAATCCGTGAGGGTATGAGTAGATGCAGCCTACCAAAGTGGACAAATTGCTGCGGCTTAATGTCCACAAAGCATTTCAAAGAGGGTATATCCTAAGAGAGGTGATCCCTAGGCCCCTACCCGTACTTGCGTAGTCGGGATTACTTTATTATGTTTCGCTTATTCAGATAATAAGCAAGAGTTAGTGACGACTAGCTGAGGCATGAGCTCAAAACCTAGTTATTTTAGGGTGGCATTTTTATGCCAAAGTACCATGATTAATGTGACGAAGTTGAGGAATGATCCACTTGAAAGTTATATGCTCTTTATGCCACTTGTGTGCTTTCTTGAAGTTGTGATTCATTGAGATATTTGATTGAGGCATTGCCATGCATACACGTTTTAGTATGTTGCATTCATAATATCAAGATGCATGCTAAAAGGAATGAACCTTCGATAATTGGTTTTATATACCCTAATAATAAATCTTTTATGCATGCACACCTTTTATAATTAAACCCAAGGTTCCTGAGGATGTGAATGATGTAACCCTAGGATAGGAGACTCCTACTGAGATTCTTTAGTAAGAAATCTCACTCCTTTCTCTTCCTTCTCTTTCTTCCGTCACATCTTCAGAGAGCGATGGCGACGATCATGGTCTTTATTGATACGCCCGTCTAGGAGGTGCACTATGACCCGGAGCATCGTTCCTACCATTTTTAGGGTCGCTGTGCCGTCCGTGTTTTTGTGTATATGGGTCGACCTTTTGCTTATCCAGTGTCCAGCTACCAGTTCACTCCTACCGCTCCTTCTGGTGGCAACGACTTGATCTTCGAGCGCACCCACCCTCATGATGAGTAGTTGCGTCGTGCCCACTTGTCCGCCTTAGCTATTCGCGACTACCCAGAGTATGTGCCTCGCTCGAGGAGGTCAGAGACCGATCTGTCCGAGGAGTCGCCGATGCCTGTCTATTCGGAGAGTTCTACTCCCTTTCCCCCATTTAGGCGAGAGGGCTGCGAGGATACCGTGATGTAGCCATGCTTGGCGAGGAGAGCCAAGATGCGCCTGCGCCGAGGGGCTCACGTGCAGCCAACACATGTTCCCTTCTCACTCCACTGGCCCACTCAGGAGGAGGTCGAGCGATTCCCTAGTTATCTAGCTCTATCACCCGAGGATCCCGGTCACCACTCGACCTCATCAGAAAGCTATTCGAGTGCCCGAGTAGTCACGAGGATTTTCCCCTTCGGTGGTATCTTTTCGGATGGGGTTTTAGCCTAGTACTTATAGCTTGATAGGAGGGTAGTGTAGTTGGTTTTTATTTTACCGTCACACCATGTACTTTACTGCTTTCTAGTTTCTGTTGTACTTCTTTTTCTTCTATATTACAAGCTCCGCCCGTTTCTATAAGGGCGTGACTACTTATGTATCTCAACTATATTATTATTAATGAAATGTTTCCTTTGTCGTTATGATCATTGCTCTATTGATACTTGCTTTAGCTCTTGCGTTTCCTTATGATTGATGTTTTTGCTTCTCGTTTAGATAAGAGTGCGGCTCTCACTTTGGTTTATGTTTTAAAAAAAAAAATTTACCTGTAATTTCTGCTAAGTATTTTAATAAAATGATGAGACTAAGAAGTAATAGCCTAATGATTAACCTAATGTGTTCTAGAAAGTTGGGTTAAGAATTAGGGTGTTACAAGTTACATCATCATGAAGGACAAAGCTTATCTCATAGTTCTCAAATAGTTTATGTCACAACATCAGAAGGAAGATAAGGCTCAAGGAGTTTAGGAAGAAAGTTGATATCATAAGCTTTATAAAGGTGATTAGTCAAGTGTGAACATCACAGCACTCAAAGGAAACAAAAATTGCTAAAAAGACGTCAGAAAGTAAATGCTTCAACAAGTGATTCAAGGAGTCGGAATTTACTTATTCTAAGAAAAGCCTTAAAAGTGGGAAAACTTCTTCAAAATTTTTTTCTATCTCCCACATTGTCTCAACTTCAATAAGCCTTTCTCATCACCTAAATAACCACCTCTAATATGATAACATGTATCTATGCTCATCTCTATCTTCCCTTACCCCGATTCCTTAAATCATCACATTTTCTCTCTCCTCGAAACCTTTATCTCCTTTGAACTCAAATTAAGCCTCATATTACTCTCTTGTATCTGTAACACCCTAAGTCTTAACCTAATACTACTAATATGTAATTAGGTTAATCTTTAGAATATTACCTCTTGGTTTCATTATTTACTTGAAAATACTTAGCGGAAATATGGGTAAAATTTTTCTTTTTTGAATTAAAACCAAAGTGAGAGCCACGCATGATTTTTGAACTGGAATTCATACAAGTCATATGAGCAAATCATAATAAAATGCATAAATAACAAATCATAATAAAACACGTAAATAACATGGACACATCAACTGATTATATATAGATAGTGTGCCTACCAAAAGGCAGGACTATTCGGTACAAAGGAAAACAAAATACAACTGAAATACAAATACAAGGAAATCATAAAAACAAGTATAAGGAAACCATGAAAGCAACACCCATACCCGTGTGCACCTAGAGTAGACAACCTCATATACAAAAGAAGGTTTGTCCTCAACTATGTGGCGTGTGTGCACTAGCTACTACCCATCCTATGCACCTACTCCTGCTGGTCTGAGTACTGAGGGGTGGAATCGATCCACTGGCGGATCTCAGCGGGAGTGGTCGTGCGGATCATCGGAGCATGTCCACCTCAGCGAGGGTGCATGGATGGCCTACGAGCCAACCTCGGCTGAACCACTGTCTCCTCACTCCCGGCTCTCATCGGTGGAGGAGCGGGGCTGGAGCTCTAACTGTACATGTGCGAGGGCGGGTCCTCTGATGGATCCGTCTCCGAATACTGAGTCCAGGGCACGTACTCCGGGTAGTCGCATATGGCTGACCCCTCGGGCTGCATACGGAGGATCTGCTCATCACGTGGTCTGGCTCGCTTAAAATCGCTCAAAAATCGTGTTATGATGGTAGGGAGCAGTCGGGGTGAAGCAGTAGCTCTGTATTAGGTGCGCGAAGGGTCGTCGCATAAACATAAATACTCTGACAGTGCAGCGACCCTCAAAATGGTATGACCCGAGTGCTGGGTCATGGTGCAGCTCCCATGTCGGGGTGTCGATGAAGAGTACAAAGGTCGCCATCTGAAGATGTAACGCAAGAAAAGAGAGAGGGAATGAGAATCTTCTAAAAGAATTTTCAGTAGGGTAATCCCTACCTAAGTGACATCATCACATCCTCAGCAATCTTGGGTTTTATTTCTAAAAAGGTGTGCATGCATGTAAACTTCGTTTGAGTTAGTTTTCTAAAGTATTAATTATCCAAGGTCCGTCATATTTTACAATGCGTCTTTATGACTAAGCAGGAAATACACTAATGACATGAATGCATCATGAAAGTAAACCAATTAATGAAATAACTAAGAAACATTATAACATTGGCATAAGGAGACAGGTATAACTTTTCTTGGTTTGTCATAGCACATGTGACATTTTAAACTTTAACTTTTATCTCATGGGGCCACCCTAAAACATCTCTAGGTTATGAGCTCATACCTTAACTAGTCGTCACTAGTTTTTACTTATCCTATGATAAGCATAACATATATAATCCCGACTTAAAGTATGGGCTAGGGGGCAAATTAAGGATCACCTCTTAGGGTCATTTCTTCTTTGAAATGCTCTACTAGCAACTAGTGCATAGTAGTGTTGTCCGCTTTGGCAAGCTCTATGTCAATACCCTCACGGATTTGTTTTCTTGGGGGTGCTCGGCTAAACCAGTGTCACCCATGAAGGCGTCTCAGTGTTGTGTCACATTTAAGTTCTCATGATTTTCAAAAAGATCTTTTTCTAAGTTCCTCAAATTTGATGGAAATTCGGCAGCATGACGGCTGTAGACCGAATTTCCTCAAATTTGCTTATGCCATGAAAACATATAGGACATACACAAGCATTTCATCATGTAAAACTTCTTTATAGCACATATCAACTTATCATAGACAAAACTCATGTATCATATATCATAAATTAAGCATCATAAAAACTCAAGACGTTTTAATGTCTTATGCATTGACCCTTAAGGTCCTTAACTCACGTTCTAAGTTATTAATCATCAAATTTAATCTCTTGGGTACCTTTGAGGTTATAACTAAGTATTTCTCACCTCACACTATGACCAAGAACATCTCTAAACCTCAAGGATGCAGAATTTATAATCCTAACTTTACGGGTACCTAGGGGTCACAACAGTGACCCTTTCTAAGTCCGGTTTGTTCCTAAGGCTTCAAGATCAAGTCCTAAACCATTTATGAGGCAGTCCTACACATTTAAACTAATTTAAATCCATGATTAGCATTACTAAACCTTGCTGGATAGAATCCAGAAAATTCAAACATTAAAGGATCTAGAACTCTCAAATTAATTCTTTTCTAGTCTCTAACTTATCTTATCTTCCACATATGAGTCTTGACATTATTTTTACTCAATCATAAGCATATTATCATCATTAAAACAGCACATACAATGGCAAACAAGTAGCAAGGCAGAACCGAAATAAACACTCTCCATAAAGGCATAAAACACAATTTCTAAAGCACATAAAATACTAGTTTCTCTTGGAACCTTTTTAAAACTTTCAAAACTCATTTATAAACAATTTTAACATCTAAAATCATAAGAATATTTAAGAGGGCAGTGACCAATTCATCTTTATCTCAAGAGGTCCTAAATTCTTAAAACTTAGTTCTATGCATTCCTTAAACTCATAAAAGCTTGGAAAAATTATAAAACATAGTCTTCAATACTTAGAAACATCAAGACCCCTTAGGGCCAAAATATGAACCAAAGGAAATAAATATTTTTAGACCGTTGTTTGAGACAGCAATGGGCAAGTCTTTGAGCTCTAGGTTCATTTAGGTGATGACATAAAAATAAACATGCTCATGCACTTATTTTAGATTCCATTAGAAAGTAAAGTGATAGCACAAAGTAAATATGAATGCAACTCATTATTATGTTAGTATTAAGTGAGAACTTGAAATATAAACATGATAATGCATAGCTTGAAATATAAACATGATAATGCAAGGTTCACTTATTATCTTGATACTTAGTGATAGCAAGGAAAGTAGACATGATGTGTACAGCATAAAAGTAAACATGATGCAAGGTTCATTTTATGGTTAGCTAGAGCTCATTCAAGACTTTAACAAAGTAACAACCCAATATATATCTCATTACAAAGAGAGCTCTAGAGTTCTTGAACCAAGTTCTCATAGGAACTATGAGGTTCTTGAACATCATCATCAATCTCAAAGAAAACAAACTTTCTAAACAAAACCAAACAAAATCTCAAGGATCCAAAAATACCAAAACCGAAAACCTTACAAAAGAACAAGAAAGCAAAACTAAGCCAAGTTCTTTATTAAATACCCAAAACCCCTATCTAGAGAAAATCTCTAGAACGTGCCGGCCAACTTTAAGGTTGACAAGGGTAGGCTTGGGCTTTTAGAAATCCTTAGATTAATTTTCTTAAGTTGAAAAACCATGTGAGCTAAGTATAGTATAAATGAAGTTAAAGGAAAAGAAAAACTCAAGCTCTAGAGGTTCCTTTGAGATGAACACATAGTCATTCTCTAGGAGTCCTCATCATTGAGCTATCATGTGCTCCTCAAGGCCTCATGGCCAAAATCACAAGGAAGGAAAAGCAAGAAAGTTTCAAAAGAAAATCCAAGAGAAAGCTAGAAAGAACTCATTTTCAAGAAAACCAAGTTTAGCAAACACCCCTACCTAGAGTGAAGACACAAAGCTTGAACTTTTGAAAAGAAAAACAAGATGATGAGCCCTCCTTGGGGTTTGATGGTTTCAGCCAAGAGGAAGCAAGAAGGTTGGAGTTGTGTTTCAAGTGAGGTTGTGTTTGAGGTGTGATATTTGAGAGGTTTGATGATGGTTCAAGGCTATGGGGTGGTGTTTCAAGGTTGAGAGATGATGGTGAGGTGAAGAGAGGATGAAGATGAAGATGAAAAGAAAGGAAGAACTCTCTTGAAACTTGAGAGAAAAAGAAAGAACTAGCAAGACAACTCTAGAATTCTAAACTTAGCAAATGCTTCAAAGTGCAACTAAGCTATCACAAGCATCCTATTTATAGAAAAACAAAACAATGAGGCTCACCAAGGGGGAGGAGTGGCCGTAGCATTGGAGGACAAAGGGAGAGGAAAATATCTCTTTGATTGTGTCATAGAAGCATGGTTTGAAGTATGGAAGCTATGCTACAAAGTATGGCTTGATGTGAGTTAATTTCCTATCAATTTTTTATGAAATTAGGCTTCTAGAAACAATGAATGGCTGGAACTTTTCCAACCACAAATAAATGGAGAAAATGGGCTATTTTAATTAGTTATTTACTTGGAAAATCAACCTTGATTGAAAGTTATGACAAGGTATAGTGTGTGTGACTTGAGGTATGGCCTTGGAGTGTTGAAAAATTGAACATGGGATGCATATGGGGAAGGAGGGCTCACGACCAAACCTGGCAGCATGGGGGGAGTGAGGTTTTGATCATCTAATTGGGTGTTAATGGTAGGTTTAGATGTGTATTAGCTTAGGTACAAGGTTAGGAGCAATTAAGCTTAAGTTTAGGTAACTAAGAATGAGGTTTAGGGATTTTATGACAAGATTAGGAGTGCTCATACATCATTAAAGAATTTTAAACTCATTTATGAATAAACAATGTGTAACACAATTCCATGATTTAAGGAATTGGAAAGAGAAAACACTATTCAAGATTCCATGACTAGGAGTCTTGAAATTAAAATATAATTTTAAGTTGTAATTAAGCACTTTTAGGTTCCAATCAACTTTAATAAATTATTTTGACTCAAGATTAATTAAGGAAATTAATTAACCTTCGATTAGAGCCTAATATTGCTCAGGTTTACTTAATCACGCGATTAAGCGTAAAAACACGAAACTAGGGGCAAAATCGTAATTTTGCACTAATTTCGGCCAGGACCTCCGGGACTAAAACTAAAGTCACAGTCTACATAAAAATGGCTTTTAAAATCATCTGGAGAAGTTTCGGGTTCATCCGGCACTTGCAAATGGGTAAAACACAGCAGGGGCGTTTTGGTCATTTTGACCCGAAAACTCGAAAAATGAGATTTTCGATCCCGGGAAGGTACACAAGCCATCTAATCCCCTTCCAACATTGAGTTTGCCTTTCGAGTACTGTCAAACCGGCTTTCCTCGAATTTCGGGCTGAAAATGACCTCAGGGACATTTTGGTCATTTTCACTCGAACAGAAAAATCGGGGCGTTACAGTATCACTCTTGTCTTCTACTCATTTTTGCCTTAATCACCCTTTTGAAAAGCAAATTCAAAACATGGTTGATGGAAAGAAGTTTGATGGCAATGTCACCAATCTAGAGGAATACTCCAAATGTATGATTAATGCTTTCATGAATAATACTATGCTGATAATTTCGCCTCTCATCTTGTAGCACCGAAAAAAAAACTCTCCAAAGACCTGATGAACATGTTTCTATTTCTCCTAGAAATCATCACCTTCCAAGGATGGGAAGGATTCCTCAACTTCATTAGCAGAGTATTTACTGAAATGGTAACATCCTTCTATTCATAACTAGTATAGGTAATTGACTCTGTACTTACCTCCTATATCAGAGGAATAGATCTAGAACTTAGCATAGATGCCTTCTCCTATTTACTCTTGCTCCTAATGGAGGAATCCAATGTCTTGCTTACAAGAACTGGTTCACTAATCTTGGAGTATTAGCAGTAGAAGTCTCAAATTGTCTCACAAACTTTCAAAAGCATTATCCTAGTGAGATAACAGTCACTATGCTTAACTCCAAAGTAAGACAAGTTTACAAACTTATCCATTTCTCTCTTCTTCATAGAACAGGTAGCATGGACTCACTCACAGCGGTAGAATGCATGCTACTTTTTATCTACTAACAATGAGAAAAGTTAACCGACCCAGACTAATCTTCGACTATATGATTGATGCCACTACCTCTAAAGAGAAGGAAATAGAATCTGTGTTGATTTCTTATGGAATGTTCTTAACCAAAGTATTCAAACATCTGAGCTATCCATTGGCGAATGAATGGTTTGTATACATGGTTGGAATTGACTACACTGTATCTTCTTTTAGAGCCAAGAGAAAATTCATTGGTGCTCCTGCAGAACAATTCAAAAGAATGAGAGAAGTCATCAGCAATGCAGATTGCTCTAAAGAAAAGAAAATGATAATCAATTTGGACAACAACTCAAAAGATTCTACAAAAGTCCAAACTAACATTGATAGTGAAAACATACCTGATCCACTATCTAAACCTGCAGGATCTGGAACTGATTAAGGAAGCAAAATTGGGGGAAACAAAGAGCAACCCTCATCATTTGCAAAAAGCAAGTCATCAGATGATAACACAGGAAGCATAGTTCCTAAGACTGACTTTACCTTAGTAGATGATTCTCTTCCTGTCTATATCAAGGAATTTCAAATGCTTCCAGCACCACCTATCCCTAAGCCCACCCAAGAAACAAACCAACCGACCACTAGTCGTCCTTAGCTAGAAACTCCTCAAGCCACCCCTTGAATATGAATGCTGCTTGAAAATCAACAGTTGATTGCTGATAGGCTGGATAACTTGGAAAAATGATCATCTAACCTTGAAAACTTACTACTTCAAATTCTTCAAACCAATCAGGAAATCCTACAAGAACTAAGATGACGAGGTTAAAAACAATAAGTATGTCTTCTCCTGCACACTTTTTTTTATGATGAAAAAAAGGGGAGAAGTGAAAAGGATAAAGAAAATCTGTGCATACATTCAGGGGAGTTATGTTGAGGGGGAGCTCAAAACATTTTATTTTGCATACTACATATTTTCTTATTTCTCTTGAACATGGTTACAATATTTTGAACATTATCTTTAATGTAGTACTCGTTATCTATCATGTTATGTCTATGTATGTTTTTAGTCTCTTATGCTCTGATACATAGATAATTATTTCAAGCTCTGGTACATATCAAGGCCTAACCCATCATGCTTATGCTTATGCACTCATTTACACATCTATCCTTAAAATTGAGCTATACATTTTTAAGCCTTAGGACATATCACTGCCTATATCATTACACTTAGCTAATCATATAGAATGACTGAAAATGTGTGCTTCTAATGCATATTCTCTGTCTTGCCTTATCATCAACACGTAAATATAGTTAGTTCACACACATATCAATGATTAGTTATAGCTTGATTTCATCTGAGTGTCTTTGATATGTATAATGTACTTAATATGGTGTTAACACATCTTTATCTATTATACACATGAGATGCGCTTAATGTGCTCTGCTTAACTTGTTCAATATTGGTTATGTATATTTTGTTTTTGATGGACTTCAGAAACCTATCCTCACCATGCCTTAACATAGCTAAGATCAGTTAGGGAGAATCATTTTTTTCACAAGTGTGCCATGCTTATATTGTAAATGATGTGTTAAAGTTTGATCATATTTGAATCAGTAAGCGAGCTGACATAGAAAAACATGAGCAATATGTTATATTCTAAGTCAATATATATCAGTAGGCAAATTACTTTTGAGAAAAAGAATTTCAAAAATTATTTCATCCTCTGATACTCATAAAGTTTCTTAGCTCATGAAAGTAAGCTCACAAAAACATAATGCTTGTTAAAGTTGGAATGGATCCCTGTTTAAGCTTCAGAAACCTCATTGTAATTTTCCAAAATCATTGATATCAAGGTTTCTTTGAGCATCAAAAACTTCATCTGTATCTCTTTTCTCATATCATGCTCAAAAGTTTTTATCATTCATACATACATACATACATATATATATATATATATATATATATATATATATATATATAAGCATCATTTTCTTTGTCGGAAAAAGAGCACAGGAAAAGAAAGTGCTGAATAAGATTTTCTATCAAGAAATAATATCACAAGTATTACTTGTTTGTTTATTCAAGCACACTTAAATATTAGAAAGTCATTTTATGACTAAAATCAAGTTGATTGGCAAAACTGAATTAAAATGATGACATCCACTTAAGTATCTTTGTGATATGAATTAAAGAAGTTATCTAGTTAAATCAGAATATATCATCATGAATCAAATAGCTTTGATTTGAGTCAACTTAAGGCCTCAAAAATTTCTTGAACATAACTAATCATGCCTTAAGAAAAGGACTTACTAAGATTTAAGAATCATATGGTGTTGAAAGAAAATGCAATCTATCAATTTATATTCCGTCTTAATTCTTTCAACCCCTCTTCAAAAGATTTTCTTCAAATTGGTTTCTCATCATAAAAAATGGGGAGATTGTAAACTCCAGAAGCCCTTCAGAAAGTATAAGCATTGTAACGCCCCGATTTTCTATTAGAGTGAAAATGACCAAAATGCCCCTAAGGTCATTTTTGGCTCGGAATTCGAGGAAAGCTAGTCCGGTAGTACTCGAAGGGCAAAATCAATGCTAAAAGGGGATTAGATGACTTGTGTATCTTTCCGGGATCGAAAATCTCTTTTTCGAGTTTTCGGGTCAAAATGACCAAAACGCCGCTGCGGTGTTTTACCCGTTTGCAAGTGCCGGATGAACCCGAAACTTCTCCAGATAGTTTTAAAAGGCATTTTTATGTAGACTATGACTTTAGTTTTGGTCCCGGAGGTCCCGGGCGAAATTAGTGCGAAATTACGGTTTTGCCCCTAGTTTCGTGTTTTTACGCTTAATCGCGTGATTAAGCAAACCTAACCAATATTAGGCTCTAATCAAAGGTTAATTAATTTTCTTAATTAATCTTGAGTCAAAATAATTTATTAAAGTCAATTAGAACCTAAAAGTGCTTAATTACAACTTAAAATCATATTTTAATTTCAAGACTCTTAGTCATGGAATCTTGAATAGTATTTTCTCTCTCCAATTCCTTAAATCATAGAATTTTGTCTACACTATTTTATTCATAAAATGAATTTAAAATTTCCTAAATATGTATGAGTACTCCTTAATCATGTCATAAAGGTTCCTAATCACATTCTTAGTCACCTAAACTTATGCTTAATGACTCCTAACCTTGTACCTAAGCTAATACACCTCTAAACACATCACTAACACACAATTACATGGCCAAAACTCCCTCCTCCCTTGCTGCATCAGACTTGGCCGAAATTCACACTCCATTTTATCACAATTTAATTTTATTTCACACTCCAAAGACCATGCTTGAAGCTATACTCACCACCATACTTCACCATGCCATCAAAATGCAATTCTCTCACCTCATGTTCCACGAGGATTCATTCTCCTCCACACATGCATTACCTCATGTTCCATGAGGATTCATTCTCCTCCACACACTCACCCTTATCCTTCTCTATAAATACCATGCCTAGATGAACTTTGCTACACTTTTGTTCATTTGCCAAGTTTGGATTTCTAAGCATTCTTGTTAGTTCTCTCATTTTCTCTCAAGTTTCAAGAGCATTCTTCTTCTTCATCTTCTTCTTTTTCCTTTTGAATCATCATCTCACAACCTTGAAACACCACCCCACCACCTTAGATCATCATACAAACATCTAAACTTCCATTCTCAAACACAAGCTCACCAAGAACACATTTCCTTTCCTTTTCTCCCCACAAGGTCGAAGCACTATCATCACTTTAGGAGGAGCTTTCCTTTCCATTCCCACCTCAAAGATCAAGCCTTGTCTTCACACTTGGTAGGGAGTTTTTTCAAACTTTGTTTTACTCAAAAAAATGTGTTTTCTCTAGTTTTCTCTTGGTTTCTTTTTGAGCTTTCCTTTATATTCCTTTTCTTTTTCCATTTTGGCCTCTTGGCCTTTTCTTCTTAAACATGATAGCTTGATGATGAGAGTTTCTAGATGATGACCTTGTGTTCATCTCAAAGAAACCTCTAAAGCTTGAGTTTTGTTTCTTGATCTAGCAAGGTTTTGGTTTTTCTTCCCTTTTTCCTTCCTATATGATTCGGCCTCCATGTGCTTTCCTTTAAAGGTCTTGTTAAAAATTTTAAAGTGTTCTTATATTTATTCCATCTCTAAAAATAATGTTGTTTTGGTTCTTACTTCTTTAAATTTTTGTTTTCTTCTAAAGTTTACCTCTTTTTGAGCTTGATGATGATGTTCAAGAACCATGTAGTTCCTTTGAGAACTTGGTTCAAGAACTCTAAAGCTCTCTTTGTGATGAGATAAGTGTTGGGTTGAGATTTGTTTTTCTCTTTAAAAGTCTCATATGAGCTCTAAGTTAAGATAAAAGACTTTGCATCCATGTTTACATTTTATGTCATCACTAAACACTTAAGATTAAAGAATGAACTTGCATCTCCATATTTATGTTTATGTTCTTACTAAATTTCTAAGATAATAAGGAGTTGCATAGCATATTTATTTTTTGTCCTCACCTCTAAATAAAGACTAAAATAAAGTGCATTGCATATTTACTTTTATGTCACAACTTAAGAGATTTAGAGCTCATAGACTTACCCTTTATTTCCTCAAACAAAGGCTTGAAAAATATGTGTTCTTTAGCTTATGATTTTTGGCATTAGGAGGTTTACTTTGTTACAAGCACTAAAATCTATGTTTCATAATTTTTCTAAGCTTATATGAGTTCAAAAAATGTTTAAAACAAGGTTTTATGAATTTGGAACCTCTTGAGTTTAATTTAGAATAGCTACTGCCCTTACAAGTATTTTGATGATTTTAGATGACAAAAATGTTCACAAATGAGTTTTGCAAGTTTTAAAAAGGTCCCAAGAGAAGCTAGCATTTTATATGTTCTAGAAATCAAGTTTATGCTTTGCTTGTTTAGAGAAGAATTCGGTTCTGCCTTGCCTTGATGTGCTCACCATTTATACTGTTTTAATGATGATAATATGAGTGTGTTTGTGTATAATTAATGTTAAAATTCATATGTGAAAGATAAGAGAAGTTAGCAACTAGAAAAGAATTAATTTGAGAATTCTAGATCCCTTAGTAATTGATTTTTCTGGATTCTGTCTAGCATGGTTTAGAATTGATAATCATAGTTTTAAATTAGTTTAAATGTGTAGGAATGACTCATAATTGGTTTAGGACTTGATCTTGATGCCTTAGGAGCAAACCGAACTTAGAAAGGGTCATTGTTGTGACTCCTAGGTACCCGTAAAGTTACAATGTTAGACTCTGCACTCTTGAGGTTTTAGAGATGTTTATGATCATAGTATTGAGTGAGGAATACTTAGATATGAGCTTATAGGTACCCTGAGAGTTTAGGATATGATGATTTACAACTTAGATTGTGAGTTAAGGACCTTAAGGGTCAATGCATAAGACATTAAGAGATTTTATCGCTTTTAGTTTGGTAATGCACGTATGATATGTTGATATGCATGATGTGATGATGTATGAGGTGTGATACATGAGCGTTATCTATATGAGTTATGATGATGTGATCTTTTATGATGATGTTGTGATGATGTAGAAATTGATTATGAATTGTGGAATTGAATGTGTAAGTACATGCATTGTGAGTTGGTGTGGCATGTTATGATGAATTGTATGAATTGTTGAGATGTCATGTCTACCACGTTTGTGAGAACTGAATGAAAGAGAGTATGTACCTCTTCTTTTGCCCTCTTAAAAATCTAGTGAAAACTAGTTAGGTTTGAGCTCATTGAGACAATATGGGTGTTTACGTTTGGATTTGGGTGTATTTGGTTGGACTTGATAATGAGAATAATTTGGTGATGAGTATAAACATAGTTGAGCTCATTCCTAGGTGATAGGGTGTGTTTGGTTGGATTTGGTGATGAGTATGAATATCACTGGGCACTAGTGTTTACGGTGGGATTTGGTGATGAGAAAAGAAGGTGGTCTTTGAGAGAAAGAACTCAAGAGTTCGAACGTGAGAAAAGAGATGCGATGTCTCTTTTCAAGTCACATAGTCATGAGTAAAGAAAGAACTAATCCTAAGTTACCCCTTCCTTGCCCTCTTAGAAATATAGTGATGACTAGTTACATTTGAGCTCGTTTAGTTAAGCTCATTCCTAGGCGATAGGGTTTGTTTGGTTGGATTTGGTGATGAGTATGAATATCGCCGGGCACTGGTGTTTACGGTTGAATTTGGTGATGAGAAAAGAAGGTGGTTCTTGAGGAAAAGAACTTAATAGTTCAAGTATAAGAAAAGAATAGAGGAAAGTTCTGTATTTTTTATGCCGCTTATCTGTTACTTAATGTTATGATTTATTGATTTGCTCGCATAATGTATTGCCATGCATTCATCCAATATCTGTGGAATTCATATCATTAAGACCCATACTAAAAGACACCCACTTCGAATAATTAGCTTTGGAAAGTTTAAAACCAAACCTTACGCATGAACACCTCTTTCATAATTAAAGCCGAAGTGGCTGGGGACGACGACGATGACACATGTGTTGGAGTCGGAATTCCCTACTGAGAATCTTGAATAAGCTTCTCATCCCTCTCTCTCTTTTCTTCCGTGTCGTCTCCAGATGAAGATGATGGTGTATCTCGTGACGCGGTTTGTGATTTCTACTAAAGCATGGGCATGAAGCATACACTATGAGTCGGGTTGGTGGGATGCAATGGACACGCGTAGACGCCGCTTTAGTTTTATAAATTATTGAATTGTATTTCTGTTGAAGCGATAATAGGACTATGATAGTCGTAAATTATGTACCTATGATAATATGATCCTGCTGTGATGTAATGAACAACCTTTGTGTTTTGTGACCATGAATGATATGAGATCTCTTTTCTATATGTTAGTCTTTGTTACATCATACGCGGCTCTCACCTTGATTTATGATTTCAAAAAAAAAAAAAAATTTACCCGTATTTCTGCTAAGTATTCTCCTAAAAGAATGAGACTAAGAAGTAATAACCTAATGATTAACCTAATGTGTTCTAGAGTATTGGGTTAAAAATTAGGATGTTACAAGCATTAGTGTTTTGATTGACAACATAGCCAATTTAAAGAAAATACTTTGAAGAATAACTAATGGCTACCCTGAGTTTCTTGACAAAGCATAACAGGTTAATCTGGTTTGTATCACACGAACTTAGAGCAAGATTAATATTTCACTTTGCATGTGTAAGCATGTTTGATCTCATAGGAAGAGATTAAGCTAAATAGAAAGTGATCAGTGTGAGACATTGCTTGGACAGGCTAAGGTAAAACTACTTGCAATGTTATAGTAGAGGTATTTGATTATCATGGTGCAGCTTGGGAAGGCTGGTTCAAGATTACTTACAACACGACAGTAGAGGTTGTCAGCAAGTCATGATGTCAGCTTGGAGAGGCTGGTACAAAACTACTTGGTTATGTCGCAATTGGGGTTGACCACTGTGCACTGTGAGAGCTTGGGAAGGCTATTGTAAAAACTATTTGGTTTACTTTCTCAAGTTGAGAAAGTTGTTGTTAATGAAATATCAACATGTGTTGAGTACTAGATGTAGGCAGGTTGGCTGAACTAGTATAAAAACTCTCATGTTCGTTCTCTCTTCCCTAATCTCTTATTTTTATGCTGTGAGATAATGTTAAATATTAATTAAGCGTTATTAAAGTAACATCATTTTTTAATATGTAGAAATCTTCTTTCTGAAATTACTAATATTCTTTTTGCTGCATTTCAAGCCAAAAGCTTGATAGTATTTTTTGTTAAAAGTTTAAGATATAGAATATAACTTCAAAAAGCACAATTCAACCTCATCTTCTCGTGAACTATTTTACCAATAGTAAAGCTATTCAATATGCTACTAATCTGACTCTATTAAGGATTTCAAAAGGATCAAGAAATCTGGGACTCAACTTCTTGACTTTCATGGCTCATCTTATGCCTGTTATGGGGGTGATCCTAAGGAATACATGTTCTTCCTCTTGGAACTCCAATGGCTTTCACTGCTTATCCGCATAGCTTTTCTATCGACTTTGAGTAGTAAGGATCTTATCTCTAATTCTCTTGATTTGCTCTACTGTCTCTTTTACAACTTCAAGTCCTAACATACTTGCTCACCAGGCTTATACCAACACAAAGGAGATTGACACTTCCTCCTATACAATGCCTCATATGGTGCCATACCGATGCTTGCATGATAACTATTGTTATATGCAAACTCGATCAATGGCAGATATTTATCCCAACTTCCTTTTTGGTCCATAACACATGCCCTCAACATATCCTCCAAGGTCTGTATGGTTCTTTCCAACTGGCCATCCATTTGAGGGTGGTAAGTCGTGCTTAAGCACAACTTCAAACTAAACGCCTTCCAAAAGGTGCCCCAAAAACCTTACATAAACCACGGATCTCGGTCCGAGATTATCATTGACGGAACTCCATGCAACCTTATAATCTCTTGAATCTACAACTGAGTTAACCTGTCCAATGAATAAGTCACCTTAATGGGTAAAAAGTAGGCTGACTCAGTTAATCGATCTACAGTCACCCATATGGCATCATGGCCAGCTTGGGTCTTGGGTAATCTTGTCACGAAATCCATTCAGATGCTATCCCATTTCCATTCAAGAATCGACAAAGGTTGTAATATTCTAGAAGGGTTTTGGTGCTCGATCTTTACTTTTTGATAGACCAGGTACTTACTCACCCAGTTGGCCACGTCCCTTTTTAAACCGAGCCACCAAAACATTTTCTTCAAATCCTGATACATCTTGGTAGTACCAAGATAAATGGTGAAGTGGCTCTTATGAGCCTCCTCCAAAATCTTCTTTTGAAGGTCACCATTTGCCGGTACACAAATCCAACCCTCAAACCTCCATAATTTATCCGCTCCTTAGGTGAAACCTTTCAATTTTCCCATTTCTACTGCCTCTAAGGTCTCCTTAAACTCCTTATCCTCCTATTGTGCTCGAGTGATTCTTTCTTTGAAGTCAGTTGTCACACTAAGATGACACATCCTCATGCCTTGAATGGTCCACGCCATCCCCAAGTTCATATCTCTAAACTTCTCAATCAATTCCGCCTCCTTAACAATCATTTGAGACATGTGTAATGACTTTCGACTCAAGGTATTGGCCACTACATTAGCCTTGCCGGGGTGATATTTCAAACCAAAATCATAGTTGTTCAAGAATTCCATCCATCTTCTCTGCCTCATATTCAGCTGCTTCTGATCAAAGAGGTATTTAAGACTTTTGTGATCAGAGAACACTTTGAATTTTACCCCATACAGATGGTGTCTCCATACCTTCAATGTGAACACAACTGCTGCTAACTCTAGGTTATGGGTGGGGTAATTTGCTTCATAAGGCTTAAGTTGTCTGGATGCATAGGCTACCACTTGCTTATTTTGCATCTACACATAGCCTAAACTTTTCCCCAAAGCATCACAGTACACCTCGAAAGGCACATTGGGGTCTAGTAGTACTAACACTGGAGTTGTGGTTAACTTCACTCTTGGTTTTTTGAGACTCTTTTCATACTCCGAAGTCTAAAGGGGCATTCTTCTTTGTAAGCTTGGTCAAGGGTAAGGAAATACGAGAAAATCCTTTAATAAACTTACGGTAGTAGCCAACTAAAGCCAAAAAGCTTCGTATCTCCGTTATCATGGTAGGTCTCTCCTAGTCCATCACAGTATCTATCTTACCAAGATCCACTACGACACCTCCTTTTGACACTACATGCCCTAAAAACTTTACTTCCTCCAGCCATAATTCACACGTAGATAGCTTGGCATACAACTTCTTTTCCTTGAGGATCTCTAAGACCAACCTCAAGTGACACTCATGCTCCTCATGGGTCTTTGAATAGATGAGTATGCCATCTATGAAAACAACTACAAACTGATCCAAATAAGGTCGAAAAAACCTATTCATGTAATCCATAAACGCAAGAGGAGGATTTGTCAATCCAAACGACATCACTGTGAACTCAAAGTGTCCACACCGAGTCCTAAAGGTAGTCTTAGGTATGTCCTTATCTTTTACTCTAATTTGGTTATATCCTAACTTCAAGTCAATTTTTAAGAATACCACTGCGCATCTAAATTGATCCATCACATCATTAGGTGTTGGGAATACTTGGCTTTGGCATTCACCAACCAATACAAGTTCAATTTGAATGCTGCACCCACTAGAGATCAATTGAAAGGGATGAGGAAAAAGGAAAATTAGTCCTTCAAAGAATATGCCAAGAGGTGGAGGGCCCTGTGTAACGCCCCAATTTTCTAGGAGAGTGAAAATGACCAAAATGCCCCTGAGGTCATTTTCAGCCCGGAATTCGAGAAAGGCTGATCTAGCAGTCCTCAAAGGGCAAACTCAATGTTGGAAGGGGATTAGTTGACTTTTATACCTTTCCGAGAATGAAAATCTCGTTTTTCGAGTTTTCGGGTCAAAATGACCAAAACACCCCTGTGGTGTTTGACCTGTTTGCAAGTGCCAGATGAACCCGAAACTTCTCCAGATGGTTTTAAAAGGAATTTTTATGTAGTCTGTGACTTTAGCTTTCGTCCCGGAGGTCTTGGGCAAAATTAGTGCAAAATTACGATTTTGCCCCTAACTTTGTGTTTTTGAGCTTAATCGCATGATTAAATAGACCGAAGCAATATTAGGCGTTAATCGAAGATTAATTAATTATCATAATTAATCTAGAGTCAAAATAATTTATTAAAATTGATTAGAACCTAAGAATGCTTAATGTCAACTTAAAATCTTATTTTAAATTCAAGATTCCTAGTCATGAAATCTTGAATAGTGTTTTCTCTCTCTAATTCCTTAAATAATGGAATTGTGTTTTCAATTGTTTATTCACAAATGAGTATTAAATTCTCTAATGATGTATGAGCACTCCTAATCTTGTCATAAAATTCCTAAACCTCATTTTTAGTTACCTAAACTTGTGCTTAATGATTCCTAACCTTGCACCTAAACTGATCTACACTTAAACCTATCATTAACACACAATTACATGAACAACTCTTCCTCCCCCTTGCTGCATCAGCTCTGGCCGAAGCCATACCTTCCCATTTTCCATCACATGTGTGAATTTCTACACTCAAAGAACTATGCTTCCACCTCACCTCAAACCATACTTTGAGTCATAAACTCCATGCTTCATATGACCACTTCTAGAAGACTTTTCCCTCATTTTTGTGGATCAAAAGCTGCTAGCCCTCCTTACCTTCTAGAAGGATTATTTTATTTCAAATTTGAAAGAAAATCACCTCAAAACACCATGCTTCAAGCCATACCTTGCACCATGCCTTCCATACCTTCAACCATGCCTTGAATGACAACGTGTAAGAGATATTTCTTCTCTCCAAGGCCACATGAACTCAAGGACATCACCTCCTCCTCTCATTCCTTGATGTTTCAAATTTCTAGAAATACATGTGTTAGAAGAACTTGGTTCCATTTTACACATTTGCTAAGTCTTGGTCTTCAAAGCTTGTCTAGTTTCTTTTCTTTTCTCTCAAAGAACTCTTGAGTTCTTTGCATCTCATCTTCATCATCTTCTTCAAAGAACTACACCTCATAACCTCAAACCACCACCTCATAACCTTAGATCATCCTCTAACCCCTCAAACACTCAACCTCAAACATAACCTCACCCAAAACACATTTTCACTCCTTTTCCCTTCACAAGGCTGAATCATCATCATCATCCTAGGAGGTGTTGCTCATCTCATTTTCATCTTCAAGTTCAAGCTTTCATCTTCACCTTGGTAGGAGTTGCTTTTCAAACTTTGTTTTACTCAAGAATGTTTTTTTCTCTAGTTTTCTCTTGGTTCCTTTTTTAACTTTTCCTTTGTTTTTCTTTCTTTTTCATTTATGAGCATGATAGCTTAATGATGAGAGTTCCTAGATGATGATGTTATGTTCATCTCATAGGAACCTCTAAAGATTGAGTTTTGTTCTTAATCTAGTGAAGTTTGGTTTTCCTTATTTTTCTTTCTCCTATATGTTTCGGCCTCCATAGTTTTCCTTCAAAGGGTTTTGCTAAAAATTTTAGAGTATCTCTATATTTATTTTATATCATGAAAGAATGTTGTTTTGATCTTTACATCCTTAAAGTTTTGCTTTCTTTTAAAAGTTTGCTTCTTTTGAGCTTGATGATGATGTTCAAGAACCATGTAGTTCCTTTGAGAACTTGGTTCAAGAACTCTAAAGCTCTCTTTGTGATGAGATAAGTGTTGGGTTGTATCTCTAAAGTCTTGTAAGAGCTCTAGCTAAGATTAAAATAAATCTTGCATTCATGTTTATGTTTATGGTTTGCACATCATGTTTATATTTTCAAGTCCTCACGTAAATATTAAAGATAATAATAAGTTGCACCTCATATTTATTTTATGCTCTCACTTTATTTTCTAAGGAAAGATAAAATATGTGCATGGGCATGTTTAAGATTATGTCATCACCTAAGAGAACTTAGAACTCAAAGACTTGCCCCCTATTATCTCAAACAAAGGCTTGAAAATCATATGTTGTTTAGCCTTTTGATTTCGGCCTTAGGAGGTTTAATTTGTTACAAGTACAAAAATCTATGTTTCATAATTTTTTTAAGCTTTTATGAACTCAAGAGATGTTTAGAACAAAGTTTTATGAATTTAAAACCTCTTGAGATTAATTTAAAGTAGCCACTACCTTTTCAAGTAATTTGATGATTTTTATGAGATAAAAATGTTTACAAATGAGTTTTTAAAGTTTTAGAAAGGTTCCAAGAGAAACTAGCATTTTATATGTTTTAGAAATCAAGTTTTATGCCTTGTTTATTGGAGATGATTTTCGGTTCTGCCTTGCTATGAATGCTCACTGTTTTATGTTGTTTTTATGATGATAATATGAGTGTGTTCATGTATATTTGATGCAAAACTTAATATGTGAAAGCTAAGAGAAGTTAGTAACTAGAAAAGAATTAATTTGAGACTTTTAGATCCCTTAGAAATATAATTTTCTGGATTCTGTCCAGCAAGGTTTAGAATTGGGAATCATGGTTTATAATTAGTTTAAATGTGTAGGAACTACTCATAATTGAATTAGGACTTGATCTTGATACCCTAGGAGCAAACCGAACTTAGAAAGGGTCAATGTTGTGACTCCTAGGCACCCATAAAGTAAGAATTATAGATTCAGCACTCTTGAGGTTTAGAAATATTTATGATCATAGAATTGAGTGAGGAGTACTTAGATATGAGCCTATAGGTACCCGAGAGCTTAAGTGATGATGATTTACAACTTAGAATTGAGATAAAAGATCTTTAAGGGTCAATGCATAAGACATTAAGAAATCTTTTATGCTATGATGTTTATCTATGTAAGGATGATGTATTTGAAGTTTATGCCATAATGAGTTTGAAGTATCTGCTATGATGTTTATCCATCTAAGGATGATGCATTTAAGATCCATGCTTGATGATAAATGAGCTATGATGAAATGAATTATTGAGATGTTATGTCTATTATGTTTATGAGAGATTGAATGAGAAAGGATATGTACCCCTTCTTTTGCCCCATATGAAATCTAGTGACAACTAGTTAGGTTTGAGCTTATTTTAGGCAATAAGGGTGTGTTTGGTTGGATTATAAGGGTGGGTTTGGATGGATTTTTGGTGATACGTATAAATATAGTTGAGCTCATTCCTAGGTGATAGGGTGTGTTTGGATGGATTTGATGATGCATATAAATATCGCCGAGGCTGATGTTTATGGTTGGATTTTGGTGATATGAAAAGAATGTGGTCTTTGAGATAAAGAACTTAAGAGTTCGAACGTGAGAAAAGAGATACGATGTCTCTTTTCAAGTCACGTAGTCATGAGTAACGAAAGAGTTATATATATATGCCCTTCATACCACTTGTATACTTCTTGATGTTATGTTTTGTTGATCTATATGCTTAAGTACTGCCATGCATTCATGCTCTATTATGTTGCATTCATGACATTAAGATGCATGCCAAAAGGAATGGACCTTGGATAATTAGTTTCATAAACCCTAATAATGAATCTAGTATGCATGTACACCTTTTATAAATAAACCCAAGGTTCCTAGGGATGTGAACGATGTAACCCTAGATAGGAGGTTCCTACTGAGATTCTTTAGTAAGAATTCTCACTCCTTTCTCTTCTTTCTTTCTTTTCCGTCACATCTTCAAAGTTCGATGGCGACATCGTGGTCTTCATTGACACACTCGTCTGGGAGGTACACTATGACCCGGATCACCGCTCTTAGCACTTTGAGAGTCGATGTGTTGTTCGTGTTTTTGTGTACATGGGATGACCTTTTGCTTACTCGGTTTCCAGCTACCAGTTCACTCGTACTGCTCCTTATGGCGGCGACGATCTGATCTTCGAGTGCACCAACCCTCACGACGAGCAGTTGCATCGAGCTCGTTTGTCTGCCTTAGCTGTCCACGACTACCCAGAGTATGCGCCCTGTTCGAGGAGGTTAGGGGCCGATCCGCTTGAGGATTCACCGACGCATGCCTATCCTGAGAGCTCTGCTCCCTTTCCCCCATTTAGGTGAGAGGGGAACGAGGATACCGTGATGCAGTCGCGCTTGGCGAGGAGAGATGAGATGCGCCCGCACCGAGGAGCTCACATTCTGCCAGCACACGTTCACGTTCCACTCTACTGACCCACTCAGGAGGAGATAGAGCGGTTCCCTGGTTACCTCCCTCCATCACCCGAGGGTCCTCGCCGTCCCTAGACCTCATCGGAGAGTTGTTCGAGTACTCGAGTCATCATGAGGATCTCCCCTTTGGCAGTATCTTTTGGGAGGAGGTTTGAGATTAGTACTCATAGTAGGAGGGTGGAGTAGTTGGTTCTCATTTTTTGTTGTTTCATGTACTTTACTGCTTTCCTGTTATCTTGCATGTATTGCAAGCTCAGCCCGATCTATAAGGGCGTGACTACATATGTACCTTAACTATGTTATTAATGAAAGTGTTCTCTTGGATGTGTCATTCCTGATCATTGTTATATGCTTTGCCCGCTATGTTCTTCATGCTTGTTATTTGTGCTTTATATTTCTGTCTCACGATTAGATAAGAACGCGGCTCTCACTTTGGTTTTATGTTTCAAAAAAAAATTTACCCGTAATTTCTGCTAAGTATTTTATTAAATAGATGAGACTAAGAGGTAATAACTTAATGAGTTCTAGAGAGTTGGGTTAAAAATTAGGGTGTTATATTTTGGTATCAGAGCAGTTTAATTCTCATGGAGCCTGAGGATTGGACTGACCATGCTTTGAAAGCATCATGCGATAGTTATGTCATGTGTAGTGCTTAATTAGGACAAGCTATAGGATAGAAATACATGACCCTTATATGTGCGAGTGTATCATGGTAACTAGCTCACTTTGCGTGGGATATTGAGCCTGATCACCTTGGTATTTCTTGCTTTGTGGGCTTAGGAACTGATGGCACCTCGACGATAGAATAAGAATTTTGGCAGGAGCAACCAAGACAAAGGTAATCCCGGACCGGGAGGGGACCTCGCGAGCGCTCTCCAAGAATTAGCAAGGGCTGTGCAGCAACCAAGACAAAGGTAATCCCGGACCGGGAGAGGACCTCGCGAGCACTCTCCAAGAAGTAGCAAGGGCTGTACAATGATTTGCAGATTATGTGGGCGGCCAGCATGAGGTAGGACCAAGAACAGACAAAGATGCCACTGCTATTCATTCAGGAATTTGGGGGCTTAATACCAAAGGTAACCAATGCCACACTATGAAGAATACTAACGAAGGGCAATCGGCAGCTAGAGTTGGAAAAGTGACCCCTCAGACCCCAAAGTTCGAGAACATAGTGCAAGGAGCGATTGTTAAGCAAGGGAGTTCGAGTAGTCCAATAAGAAGAGGGTCCCATAAAGGGCTAGTTGTTCCACAAGAGCTCGCAACTGCCGGAAGTTGTCAGATATGTAAGAGGAACCATGGTACCCACCCCTGTCTAGCCGGTTCACGAGTATGCTTTAGGTGTGATAGGTATCGCCACATGGCTCAAGATTGCAATGTGATGGCCACACAGCTGAACGCCGCTTTTAGGCACCAACACCAAGGATGAGAGTTCACGATCAACGCCGAGGACATCTCCCGCTCTAACGATCGAGGTAAGCGTTTAGGGTAGGATCTTTGGTTGTGGCATATGATGGTGTAGGAACCTCATAAGCCTTTCCATATGTACAAATTTCAAGGAAAAAATTCTTTTTAAGGAGGGGAGTAATGTAACGCCCCGATTTTCTATGAGAATGAAAATGACCAAAATGCCCCTGAGGTCATTTTCAGCCCGGAATTTGAGAAAGGCCGATCCGGCAGTCTTTGAAGGGCAAACTCAATGTTGGAAGGGGATTAGTTTACTTGTATACCTTTCCGGGAACGAAAATCTTATTTTTCGAGTTTTCGGGTCAAAATGACCAAAATACCCCTGTGGTGTTTGACCAGTTTGCAAGTGCCGGATGAACCCGAAACTTCTCCAGATGGTTTTAAAAGGCATTTTCATGTAGTCTATGACTTCAATTTTAGTCCTGGAGGTCCCAGGCAAAATTAGTGCAAATTTACGATTTTGCCCCTAGCTTTGTATTTTTGAGCTTAATCGCGTGATTAAGCAAACCTAAGCAATATTAGGCTCTAATAGAAGATTAATTAATTTTCATAATTAATCTAGAGTCAAAATAATTTATTAAAATTGATTAGAACCTAAGAATGCTTAATTTCAACTTAAAATCTTATTTTAAATTTAAGATTCCTAGTCATGGAATCTTAAATAGTATTTTCTCTCTCCAATTCCTTAAATCATGAAATTGTGTTTTCAATTGTTTATTCACAAATGAATTTTAAATTCTCTAATGATGTATGAGCACTCCTAATCTTGTCATAAAATTCCTAAACCTCATTCTTAGTAACCTAAACTTGTGCTTAATGATTCCTAACCTTGCACCTAAACTAATCTACACTTAAACCAATCATTAACACACAATTACATGAACACCTCTTCCTCCCCCTTGCTGCATCAGCTCTGGCCGAAGCCATACCCTCCCATTTTCAATCACATGTGTGAATTTCTACACTCAAAGAACCATGCTTCCACCTCACCTCAAACTATACTTTGAGTCATAAACTCCATGCTTTCATCCATGCTTCAAATGACCACTTCTAGAAGACTTTTTCTCTCATTTTTGTGGCTCAAAAGCTACCAGCCCTCCTTGCTTTCTAGAAGGATTATTTTATTTCAAATTTGAAGGAAAATCCCCTCAAAACACCATGCTTCAAGCCATACCTTGCACCATGCCTTGCATACCTTCAACCATGCCTTGAATGACAATGTGTAAGAGATATTTCTTCTCTCCAAGGCCACATGTGTAACGCCCCGATTTTCTGTTAGAGTGAAAATGACCAAAATGCCCCTGAGGTCATTTTCAGGAGTCGAGGAAAGCCAAGGCGGCAAGTACTCGAAGGGCAAACTCAATGTTGGAAGGGGATTAGAAAACTTATGTACCTTCCCGGGATCGAAAATCTCGTTTTTCGAGTTTTCAGGTCAAAATGACCAAAACGCCCCTGTGGTGTTTTACCCGTTTGCAAGTGCCGGATACACCCGAAACTTCTCCAGATGGTTTTAAAAGGCGTTTTTATGTATTCTATGACCTCAGTTTTAATTTTTGAAGTCCCGGGCAAAATTAGTGCAAAATTACGGTTTTGCCCCTAGTTTCGTATTTTTACGCTTAATCATGCGATTAAGCAAACCTAAGCAATATTAGGCTCTAATCGAAGGTTAATTAATTTCCTTAATTAATCTAGAGTCAAAATAATTTATTAAAGTTGATTAGAACCAAAAAGTACTTAATTACAACCTAAAATCATATTTTAATTTTATGACACCTAGTCATAGAATCTTGAATAGTGTTTTCTCTTTCCAATTCCTTAAATCATGGAATTGTGTTACACATTGTTTATTTATAAATGAGTTTTAAATTCTTTAATGATGTATGAGCACTCCTAAACTTGTCATAAACTCTCTAAATCACATTCTTAGTTACCTAAACTTAAGCTTAGTCATTCCTAACCTTGTACCTAAGCTAATACACATCTAAACCTACCATTAACACACAATTAAATGGTCAAATCATCCTCCCATTCTGCTGTCCCAAGCTGGCCGAAGCCTCACCTCCTCCATATGTAACATCTGTAACGCCCCGATTTTTCTGTTAGAGTGAAAATGACCAAAATGCCCCTGAGGTCATTTTCACTGACCGAGGAAAGCCAAGGCAAGACTAAGGGCAAACTCAATGTTGTAAGGGGATTAGAAAACTTATGTACCTTCCCGGGATCGAAAATCTCGTTTTTCGAATTTTCGGGTCAAAATGACCAAAACGCCCCTGTGGTGTTTTACCCGTTTGCAAGTGCCGGATGAACCCGAAACTTCTCCAGATGGTTTTAAAAGGCGTTTTTATGTATTCTATGACCTCAGTTTTTATTTTTGAAGTCCCGGGCAAAATTAGTGCAAAATTACGGTTTTGCCCCTAGTTTCGTACTTTTACGCTTAATCACACGATTAAGCAAACCTAAGCAATATTAGGCTCTAATCGAAGGTTAATTAATTTCCTTAATTAATCTAGAGTCAAAATAATTTATTAAAGTTGTTTAGAACCAAAAAGTACTTAATTACAACCTAAAATCATATTTTAATTTTATGACACCTAGTCATAGAATCTTGAATAGTGTTTTCTCTTTCCAATTCCTTAAATCATGGAATTGTGTTACACATTGTTTATTCATAAATGAGTTTTAAATTCTTTAATGATGTATGAGCACTCCTAAACTTGTCATAAACTCCTAAATCACATTCTTAGTTACCTAAACTTAAGCTTAATCATTCCTAACCTTGTACCTAAGCTAATACACATCTAAACCTACCATTAACACACAATTAAATGGTCAAACTCACCTCCTCCCTTGCTGAACCAGACCAGGCCGTGAACCTTCTCCCCCATTATGCATCACATGTTCAATTTTTCAACACTCCAAGGCCATACCTCAAGTCACATACACTATACCTTGTCATAACTTTCAATCAAGCTTGAATTTCCACATGAATAAATAATTAAAACAACCCATTTTCCCCATTTATTTGTGGCTGGAAAAGTTCCAGCCATGTTAAGGTTCTAGAAGCCTAATTTCATAAAAATGTGATAGGAAATTAACTCACATCAAGCCATACTTTGTGGCATAGCTTCCATACTTCAAACCATGCTTGAATGACCTTGTGTAAGAGATATTTTTCTCTTCCTTTTCCCTCCAAACCACACGGCCACACCCTCCCAATGTGAGCTCCATGGTCTTGTTTTTCTATAAATAGGATGCTTGTGTTAGCCTTGTTGCACCTTGAAGCATTTGCAAAGTTTAGAGTTTTAGAGTTGTCTTGCTAGCCTTTCCTTTTTCTCTCAAAGTTCCAAGAGTGTTCTTCCTTTCTTTTCATCTTTATCTTCTTCATCTCTTCATCTCATCATCACCTCTCAACCATCAAACACCACCCCAAAACCTTGAACCATCATCAAACCTCTCAAACACCACACCTCAAACACAACTCCACTTGAAACACATTTTCTTTCTTTTTCTCTCATCAAGGCCGAATCATCATCACCATCCTAGGAGGTGTTGCTCATCTCATTTCCATCTTCAAGTTCAAGCTTTTATCTTCATCAAAAGGTAGGGATTTGTTTTCAAACTTTATTTTGCTCAAGAAAGTGTTTTTCTCTAGTTTTCTCTTGGATTCTTTTTGAACTTTCCTTTGTCTTTCCTTTCCTTTCATTTTCGGCCATGAGGCCTTGATTTGAGCATGATAGCTTGATGATGAGAGTTTCTAGATGATGACATTGTGTTCATCTCAAAGAAACCTCTAAAGCTTGAGTTTTCCTTTTCTTACAACTTCATCTATATGTTATCTAGCTCACATGGTTTTCCAACTTAAGAAAATTAATCTAAGGATTTCTAAAAGCCCAAGCCTACCCTTGTCAACCTTAAAGTTGGTTGCACGTTCTAGAGACTTGTCTCTAGATAGGGTTTTGGGTACTTAATAAAGAACTTGATGTAGTTTCACCTTATTTCTCTTTTATATGATTTTCGATTCTTGTGTTGTGATCTTTGAGATATGGTATAGGGTTATTATCTTGTTAAAGTCTTAAATGAGCTCTAGTTAAACATAAAAATGAAACTTGCATCATGTTTACTTTAAGCTATGCATATCATGTTTATTTCTTTGCTATCACTAAATCCCAAGATAATGAATGAACTTGCATTATCATGTTTATGTTTCAAGCTTAGCATTATCATATTTATATTTCAAGTCCTCACCTAAATATCAAAGATAATAATATATTGCACCACATGTTTATTTTATGCTCTCACTTTACTTTCTAGCAATAACTAAAATAAGTGCATGAGCATGTTTATTTTTATGTCATCACTTTAATGATTCTAGAGCTCAAAGACTTGCCCAATGATATCTCAAACAAAGGTCTAAAACATTTATTTCCTATGGTCCATATTTCGGCCCTATGAGGCCTTAATGTCTTCAAGTATTGAAAACTATGTTTTATACTTTTTCTAAACTTATATGAGTATAAGGAATGTGTAGAACTAAGTATTATGAATTTAGGACCTCTTGAGATGAAAATAATATAGCCACTGCCCTATTAAGTATTTTCATGAGTTTAGATGATAAAAGTGTTCATAAAAGAGTTTTGAAGGTTTTAATAAGGTTCCAAGAGAAACTAGTATTTTATGTGCTTTAGAAACTATGATTCAATGCCTTTAAATGGAGTTGTTGTTTCGGTTCTGCCTTGCTATGTTTGGCCACTGTATGAGCTGTGTTAATGATGTTAATATGCTTATGTTTGGGTAATAATTATGTTAAGACTCATATGTGAAAGATAGGATAAGTTAGGAACTAGAAAAGAATTAATTTGAGAGTTCTAGATCCCTTAAAGATTCATTTTTCTGGATTCTGTCCAGCAAGGTTTAGATTCAATAATCATGGTTTTAAATTAGTTTATATGTGTAGGAATGACTCATAATTGGTTTAGGACTTAATCTTGAAGCCTTAGGAGCAAACCGAACTTAGAAAGGGTCAATATTGTGACTTTTAGGTACCCGTAAAGTTAGTATTTTGATTTCTGCACTCTTGAGGTTTAGAGATGTTCTTGACCATATGGTGAGGTGAGAAATACTTAGTTATAACCTTATAGGTTCCCAAGAGACTAGGTGTTGATGATCAATAACTTAAAAAGTGAGATAAAGATCTAAACCGTAATTTCTAGAACTCCGTAATCACATAAACATAAAGCTGTCCAAATTCTGCTTAGTGTAACGCCCCGATTTTTCTGTTAGAGTGAAAATGACCAAAATGCCCCTGAGGTCATTTTCAGCCCGGAATTCGAGGAAAGCCAGTGCGGCAGTACTCGAAGGGCAAACTCAATGTTGGAAGGGGATTAGAAAACTTATGAACCTTCCCGGGATCGAAAATCTCGTTTTTCGAGTTTTCAGGTCAAAATGACCAAAACACCCCTGTGGTGTTTTACCCGTTTGCAAGTGCCGGATGAACCCGAAACTTCTCCAGATGGTTTTAAAAGGCGTTTTTATGTATTCTATGACCTCAGTTTTAATTTTTGAAGTCCCGGGCAAAATTAGTGCAAAATTACGGTTTTGCCCCTAGTTTCGTACTTTTACGCTTAATCACACGATTAAGCAAACCTAAGCAATATTAGGCTCTAATCGAAGGTTAATTAATTTCCTTAATTAATCTAGAGTCAAAATAATTTATTAAAGTTGTTTAGAACCAAACAGTACTTAATTACAACCTAAAATCATATTTTAATTTTATGACACCTAGTCATAGAATCTTGAATAGTGTTTTCTCTTTCCAATTCCTTAAATCATGGAATTGTGTTACACATTGTTTATTCATAAATGAGTTTTAAATTCTTTAATGATGTATGAGCACTCCTAAACTTGTCATAAACTCCTAAATCACATTCTTAGTTACCTAAACTTAAGCTTAATCATTCCTAACCTTGTACCTAAGCTAATACACATCTAAACCTACCATTAACACACAATTAAATGGTCAAACTCACCTCCTCCCTTGCTGTCCCAAGCTGGCCGTGAACCCTCTCCCCATTATGCATCACATGTTCAATTTTTCAACACTCCAAGGCCATACCTCAAGTCACATACACTATACCTTGTCATAACTTTCAATCAAGCTTGAATTTCCACATGAATAAATAATTAAAACAACCCATTTTCCCCATTTATTTGTGGCTGGAAAAGTTCCAGCCATGTTAAGGTTCTAGAAGCCTAATTTCATAAAAATGTGATAAGGAATTAACTCACATCAAGCCATACTTTGTAGCATAGCTTCCATACTTCAACCATGCTTGAATGACCTTGTGTAAGAGATATTTTTCTCTTCCTTTTCCCTCCAAACCACACGGCCAAAGCCCTCCCCATTCACTCCTCCATGGTTTTGATTTTCTATAAATAGGATGCTTGTGTTAGCCTTGTTACACTTTGAAGCATTTGCAAAGTTTAGAGTTTTAGAGTTGTCTTGCTAGTTTTTCCTTTTTCTCTCAAAGTTCCAAGAGTGTTCTTCCTTTCTTTTCATCTTTATCTTCTTCATCTCTTCATCACCTCTCAACCATCAAACACCACCCCAAAACCTTGAACCATCATCAAACCTCTCAAACACCACACCTCAAACACAACTCCACTTGAAACACATTCTCTTTCTTTTTCTCTCATCAAGGCCGAATCATCATCACCATCCTAGGAGGTGTTGCTCATCTCATTTCCATCTTCAAGTTCAAGCTTTTATCTTCATCAAAAGGTAGGGATTTGTTTTCAAACTTTATTTTGCTCAAGAAAGTGTTTTTCTCTAGTTTTCTCTTGGATTCTTTTTGAGCTTTCCTTTGTCTTTCCTTTCCTTTTCATTTTCGGCCATGAGGCCTTGATTTGAGCATGATAGCTTGATGATGAGAGTTTCTAGATGATGACATTGTGTTCATCTCAAAGAAACCTCTAAAGCTTGAGTTTTCCTTTTCTTACAACTTCATCTATATGTTATCTAGCTCACATGGTTTTCCAACTTAAGAAAATTAATCTAAGGATTTCTAAAAGCCCAAGCCTACCCTTGTCAACCTTAAAGTTGGCGGCACGTTCTAGAGACTTGTCTCTAGATAGGTGTTTTGGGTACTTAATAAAGAACTTGATGTAGTTTCACCTTATTTCTCTTTTATATGATTTTCGATTCTTGTGTTGTGATCTTTGAGATATGGTATAGGGTTATTATCTTGTTAAAGTCTTATATGAGCTCTAGTTAACTATAAAATGAATCTTGCATCATGTTTATTTTATGCTATGCATATCATGTTTACTTCCTTGCTATCACTAAATCCCAAGATAATGAATGAACTTGCATTATCATGTTTATGTTTCAAGCTTTGCATCATCATATTTATATTTCAAGTCCTCACCTAAATATCTAAGATAATAATATGTTGCACCACATATTTATTTTATGCTCTCACTTTACTTTCTAGCAATAACTAAAACAAGTGCATGAGCATGTTTATTTTTATGTCATCACTTTAATGATTCTAGAGCTCAAAGACTTGCCCAAGGATATCTCAAACAAAGGTCTAAAACATTTATCTTCTATGGATCATATTTCGGCCCTATGAGGCCTTAATGTTTTCAAGTATTGAAAACTATGTTTTATAATTTTTCTAAACTTATATGAGTATAAGGAATGTGTAGAACTAAGTATTATGAATTTAGGACCTCTTGAGATGAAAATAGCATAGCCACTGCCCTATTAAGTATTTTCATGAGTTTAGATGATAAAAGTGTTCATAAAATAGTTTTGAAGGTTTTAATAAGGTTCCAAGAGAAACTAGTATTTTATGTGCTTTAGAAACTATGATTCAATGCCTTTAAATGGAGTTTCTGTTTAGGTTCTGCCTTGCTATGTTTGGCCACTGCATGAGCTGTGTTAATGATGTTAATATGCTTATGTTTGGGTAATAATTATGTTAAGACTCATATGTGAAAGATAGGATAAGTTAGGAACTAGAAAAGAATTAATTTGAGAGTTCTAGATCCCTTAAAGATTTATTTTTCTGGATTCTGTCCAGCAAGGTTTAGATTCAATAATCATGGTTTTAAATTAGTTTATATGTGTAGGAATGACTCATAATTGGTTTAGGACTTAATCTTGAAACCTTAGGAGCAAACCGAACTTAGAAAGGGTCAATATTGTGACTTCTAGGTACCCGTAAAGTTAGTATTTTGATTTCTGCACTCTTGAGGTTTAGAGATGTTCTTGACCATAGGGTAAGGTGAGAAATACTTAGTTATAACCTTATAGGTTCCCAAGAGACTAGGTGTTGATGATCAATAACTTAGAATGTGAGATAAAGATCTAAACCGTAATTTCTAGAACTCCGTAATCACATAAACATAAAGCTGTCCAAATTCTCCTTAGTGCTATTTGGATTAGTTCTTAAGCATAAAATTTATATAACTCATTAATTGTCAAACTATGGGTGTATAAAGAAGTTAAGAATAATTAATTTGCAAGTTTAAGACTCATAATAATCAAGTTTAAAGCACTATGAGATATAACATAACATGTTTATGAGCCTCCAGACGATTGTTAAATATGACTATGTGATGATGTTTGTGTGAAAGTTTTATGTGACGAATGTTATGAGAAAGTTTCATGTGATGATATATATGTTATGAAAAAGATACATGAGAATGCATGATAAAAATGAATATGATAAATGATGAGGTAATTGTGATGTAATACTTATGAAGATATAAATGTGACACAACATCGAGACGCGCTTCTCCCGGGTGACACCGGTTCGCCGAGCACCCCAGGAGGAGACAAATCCGTGAGGGTATGTGTAGATGCAGCCTGCCAAAGCGGACAAATTGCGAGGCCCACGTGGCTAGCAAAGCGTTTCAAAGAGGAAATGATCCTAGAAAGGAGATCCTTAATTTGCCCCCTAACCCGTACTTTAAGTCGGGATTATGTTACGCTTATCATAGGATAAGTAAGAGCTAGTGACGACTAGTTAAGGTATGAGCTCATAACCTAGAGAAGTTTTAGGGCGGCCCCATGAGATGAAAGTTAAAGTTGACAATGTCACATAAACTTTACTTATGCCAATGTTATAATGTTTCCTAGTGATTCTATTGTTTGGTTTACCTTATGATGCATTCATATCATTAGTATATTTCGCTTAAGTTATAAAGACGCATTATAAAATATGATGGACCTTGGATAAAATACCTCTTTGGGAAACCCACTTAAAAGGAACTTATATGCATGCACACCTTTTAGAAATAAACCCAAGGTTCCTGAGGATGTGACGATGACACCTAGGTAGGGATAACCCTACGGAGAATTCTTTTAGAAAGATTCTCATTCCCTCTCTCTTTTCTTCCGTCATATCTTGAGATGGCGGCGTTCGTACTCTTCGTCGACACCCGGTATGGGAGCTGCACCATGACCCGGCACTCGGGTCATACCATTTTGAGGGTCGCTGACCGTCGGAGTATACATGTTCATGGGACGACCCTTCGCATTCTCGTCCCCGAGCTACCGCTTCACCCCGACTGCTCCTTACCGTCATAACGGGATTTTTGAGCGAGCGAGACCACGCGATGAGCAGATCCTCCGCATGGAGCCCGAGACATCAGCAGTACGCGAGTACCTCGAGTATGTACCGCGTCCTCAAGACTGGAGACGGACCCATCCGAGGACCCGCCATCCCACATGTACGGTTGGAGCTCGGTCCCACTCCTCCACCGATGAGGGCTGGGAGTGAGGAGGCGGTGGTCCAGCCGAGGTTGGCTCGACGGCCATCTATGCGCCCTCGCGCGGTGGACATGCCCTCGATGATGCACTCGACCACTCCCGCCGAGATTCGCCAAAGGATCGACTGACCCCGCAGCACTCGGACCGCAGGAGTAGTCATAGGAGGGTAGTAGTTAGTGCACACACACGCCACATAGTAGAGGACAAACCTTCTTTTGTATATGAGGTTGTCTCCTTTAGGTGCACATGGGTATGGGGTAGTTTCTCTTGTATTCGCTTTTTATGATTTCCTTGTATTGCATTCAGGTTGTATTTTGCTTCATGATGTATCAAATAGTCCTGCCTCTTTGGGTAGGCACGTTATATATATATAACTATGTTTCAGTTGATGCTTCCATGACATGATGTGTTTCTTATGCTTTGCTTATATGTTTCGCTATGTTGCCCCTTAAAGTTTCGCGCGTGGCTCTCACTTTGATTTTAAAAAGAAAAATTTTACCCGTATTTCCGCTAAGTATTTTCCAAAGGATGAGACCAAGAGGTAATATTCTAAAAATTAACCTAAGGACATACTAGTAGTCTTGGGTTAAGATTTAGGTGTTACATTATGGTATCGTGAGTGATTCGATTCTCATGGAGCCCGAGGATTGGGTGACTATGCTTTGTAAGCATAATACGATAGTTATGTCATGTATAGTGCTTGATAGAGATAAGCTATAGGACTAGAAATGCATGACTTGTTGGTTGCAAGTGCCATGGTGACTAGCTCATTTTGCATGGATATTGAGCCTGATCAACTTGATGTTCATTGTTTCATGTGTATAGGGACCAATGGCACCGCGACGACGGCCTAGGACTACACCCGATGTTGAACAAGATGATACAACTGCTGCTGCTGTCCGTCGCATGGCGCAAGCCATGGAACGGATGTTCGACCGAATGGATCAACAAGCGAATGCTGCTCCTTCCCCCCTCCTCCCCGCTGCAGAGATGGTGGAACAAGTCCGCTTCGCGAAGTTCCGCAAGGCTTAACCCGCCAAAGGTTCCGAGGGGTAATGGACCCGACAAAGGCGATGAGTGGATCAAAGACATGGAGAAGATCTACGCGGTTGTTACCTGCTCGGAGGAGCACAAGGTCACATTTGTCGCTTTCATGTCAAGTCCGACGCCGAAGTTACGGTGGAACGGCACGAGGCATCTACTAGAAGCCTCTGGAACTCCCATTGACCGAGTCGTTTCAAGACTTACTTCTATGAGAAGTACTTTCCGAGTCCGTAAGGAACGCCAAGGGCGTTGAGTTCATGCGATTAACCCAAGGGGGTCATCAGAGCCCAATACACTGCAAAGTTTGAGGAGCTAATCAAGTTCTCTCGAGTGTTCCAGGGGAACCCCGATGAAGTTTGGAAGTGCGTGAAGTATGAGGCCGGTCTCAAGGCGAGAGATGAACTCTGTTGTGGCCCATATGGAGATCAGAGACTTCCCGACCCTGGTCAACAAGTGCCGGATACTTGAAGAAGGACAGAGAAAGATTCAAATCACAAGGGCGGAGCGAGCTAAGGGGCTCGGACCTCAAGCCCCGAAGTTCAAACCGCAGTACCCATCGAGGAATCACTACAACCCCTACCAATCCAACCAATTCCGACAACAACAACAACAACCGCCAAGAGCTCCTGCTCACCAACAATCCAAACAACACCAAAGGCCGCCATTTCAACATCAAGGCCCGAGGAATTTCAATAATCAACCCCGTGGACCGGGTGGACCCCGAAACCACAATGGAGGACCAAGTGGAGCTAAGAACAAGGCACCACAAACCCCTGCTGCTTACCCCGGAGCAACGACTGCGGATGTTTGCCCACAATGCGGAAAGAACCACGGGAATCGCCCATGCTTAGCCGGTCAGAATGCGTGCTTCAAGTGTGGCAAGCCTGGTCACTACGCAAAGGACTGCACCGGACAAGGGACATCGAACCAAAACCCCCGACCACAATACCGAGGAAGGGTCTTTACCCTTAACGCAGAAGACGCCAAGAAGTCCAAAGATCTCATCGAAGGTATGTGCGAAGTAAACGGTAAAGCCTTAACTGTACTATATGACTCTGGTGCTACTCATTCTTTCATTTCACTTGCTAGTGTCGAGTCCTTAAATCTAAAAGTCTCCAAACTCCCCTTTGATCTCATTGTTTCTACTCCTACAAATCGCCCTGTTAATACTTGCCGTTGTTGTTTAAATTGTCACCTTGTTGTAGAAAATAGGTCTTTTATCATAGATTTAATTTGTTTACCCTTGAAAGACATAGGCATTATCTTAGGCATGAACTGGCTTCACCCCAATTGTGTGATGTTAGATTGTGGAACCCAAACCGTAGTTTTCCCTTCTCCTCCCGAAAACATCACTCAACCCATTAGGTGTACCTAAATTCCGTAGAGGTCTTCTGTAGTGGGAAGAAAACTAAGGGATATGTTCTCCTAGCCGCCTGTGATGTAGACTTGGAGCAGAACCTAGGTGAGATACCTGTGGTGAGAGACTATCCCGAGGTGTTTCAGGATGAAATACCCGAGTTCCCTCCCGAAGAGAAGTAGAGTTCTCCATAGAGTTGGTTCTGGGACAGGACCAATCTCTATAGCCCGTATAGGATGTCACCCTCGGAGTTAGCGAGTTGAAAACCCAGTTAGAGGAGTTGTTAGAAAAGAGTTTTATAAGGCCGAGTGCTTCACCTTGGGGCGCTCGGTCTTATTTGTGAAGAAAAAGGACGGAAGCATGAGGATGTGTATAGACTATAGGCGCTTGAACCAAGTAACCATAAAGAATAAATACCCATTGCCTAGGATTGATGATCTTATGGACCAATTGAAAGGAGCAAGAGTGTTTTCTAAGATTGATTTAAGGTCAGGTTACCATCAGTTAGGGTGAGAGATTCGGATATTCCTAAAACCGCCTTTCGAACACGGTATGGACACTTTGAGTTCAATGTAATGACGTTTGGTTTGACGAATGCTCCCTTGATTTTTATGGATTACATGAATAGGATCTTTAGACCCTATTTAGATCAATTCGTGGTTGTGTTCATAGATGATATTCTCATCTATTCGAAAACCCACGAGGAGCATGAGCGTCATTTAAGGATGGTTTTAGAGGTATTAAAGGAGAAGAAGTTATACGCTAAGTTGTCTAAGTGTGAATTTTGGTTAGAGGAGGTAAAGTTCTTAGGACATGTTGTGTCAAAAGGTGGCATAGTCGACCCAAGTAAGATAGAGGCTGTGATGAATTGGGATAGACCAACCTCAGAATCGAGATTAGAAGCTTTTTGGGTTTAGCTGGATATTACCGTAGGTTCATTAAAGGATTTTCCCAGTTAGCCCTACCCTTAACCAAGCTCACTAGGAAGAATGCCCCGCTTGAGTGGAGCCCCGAGTGTGAAAAGAGTTTCCTAGAGCTTAAGGAAAAGCTCACCTCAACCCCGCTTTTAGTTTTACGACCCCAATGTACCCTTCGAGGTATATTGCGATGCTTGGCAAGGGTTTAGGTTGTGTGTTGATGCAAAATAGGCAAGTGGTAGCCTATGCGTCCGGACAACTCAAGCCTCATGAGGAAACCTACCCCACACATGACCTAGAACTAGCGACCATCGTGGTTCGCCCTAAAGGTGTGGAGACACCATTTGTATGGTGTGAGGTTTGAAGTTTTCTCCGATCATAAGAGTCTCAAGCATCTCTTTGATCAAAAGGAGTTGAATATGAGGCAAAGAAGATGGATGGAGTTCCTCAAGGACTACGATTTTGGTTTAAGTTACCACCTGGCAAGGCTAATGTAGTAGCCGACGCCTTGAGCCGAAACTCGTTACGTCTGTCAAGTATGATGGTTAATGAAGTTGGGTTAATAGAGCAATTTAGGAATATGAATCTTGGAATGTCTATAACGGAGAATGGCATCGTGATGAGTCATCTCACGGTGACCAGTGGGTTTAAGCAAAGGATTATGCTTGCCCAAAGAGAAAATGAGGACTTTATGGAGACAATCGAGGCAGTAAAGGCTGGAAAGTTGAAAGGTTTTGTACGAGGCCCAGGCTGGTGATGGAGGTTCGAGGGGCTTAACCAGGTGCCACAAGATGGTGACCTCCGAGAGAAGATCTTGGAGGAGGCTCACAAGAGCCATTTTGCCATCCATCCTGGTACTACGAAGATGTATCGGGACTTAAAAGGATGTTTTGGTGGCGGATTAAAGAAGGATGTGGTCGCCTGGGTGAGTAAGTGTTTGGTCTGCCAAAAGGTCAAGATCGAACACCAAAAACCTTCTGGCATGCTGCAACCCCTGTCGATCCCCGAGTGGAAGTGGGAAGGTATATCAATGGACTTCGTGACAGGATTGCCAAAGACCCAAGCAGGCCACGATGCCGTATGGGTAATCGTGGATCGACTGACTAAGTCGGCTCACTTTCTACCTATTCGAGTCACGTGCTCGTTGGATAAGTTGGCCCGACTTTACATCCAAGAAATAGTAAGGTTGCATGGAGTACCATCGACGATAATCTCGGATCGAGATCCGCGGTTTACGTCACGTTTTTGGGGAGCCTTTCAAAAGGCGTTTGGTTCCAAGTTGTGCTTAAGCACTGCTTACCACCCACAAACGGATGGTCGATCGAGAGGACAATCCAAACCCTGGAAGATATGCTGAGAGCCTGTGTCTTAGACCAAAAAGGAAGTTGGGATAAGTACATGCCTTTGATCGAGTTTGCGTATAACAACAGCTTATCACGCAAGCATCGGTATGGCACCGTACGAGGCATTATACGGAAGGAAGTGCCAATCACCCTTGTGTTGGTACGAGCCCGGAGAGCAAAGTGTCTTAGGACCTGAGGTAGTGAGGGAAACGACGGAACAAATCAAGAAGATCAAGGATAGAATCTTAACCGCTCAAAGTCGATGAAAAGCTACGCGGACAAAGGCGCAAGCCCTTGGAGTTCCAAGAGGGAGAACATGTATTTCTAAGAATCACCCCCACTACAGGAATAGGGAGAGCCATGAAAGTTAAAAAGTTGAGTCCCCGATTTCTCGGTCCTTTTGAAATTCTTCAAAGAGTCGGATCCGTAGCTTACAAAATAGCCTTACCACCCAATCTGTCAAACCTTCATGATGTCTTTCACGCCTCCCGATTCACGTAAATATGAGTCCGACCCTAGTCATGTCCTAGAACCAGAGCATGTACAGTTAAGGGAGGACCTCACTTTCAATGTACCGCCTACGGGAATAGTGGATCACGGAGTCAAGCAGTTAAGGAACAAGTCTGTTCCTTTGGTAAAAGTGGCGTGGGGACAAGGCAAATCGGAAGAATACACGTGGGAACTAGAGTCAGAGATGAAGTCCAAATATCCAGAGCTTTTCTAAGGTACGAATTTCGAGGGCGAAATTCTTTTTAAGGAGGGGAGTAATGTAACGCCCCGATTTTTCTGTTAGAGTGAAAATGACCAAAATGCCCCTGAGGTCATTTTCAGCCTGACCGAGGAAAGCCAGTGCGGCAGTACTCGAAGGGCAAACTCAATGTTGGAAGGGGATTAGAAAACTTATGAACCTTCCCGGGATCGAAAATCTCGTTTTTCGAGTTTTCAGGTCAAAATGACCAAAACGCACCTGTGGTGTTTTACCCGCTTGCAAGTGCCGGATGAACCCGAAACTTCTCCAGATGGTTTTAAAAGGCGTTTTTATGTATTCTATGACCTCAGTTTTAATTTTTGAAGTCCCGGGCAAAATTAGTGCAAAATTACGGTTTTGCCCCTAGTTTCGTACTTTTACGCTTAATCACACGATTAAGCAAACCTAAGCAATATTAGGCTCTAATCGAAGGTTAATTAATTTCCTTAATTAATCTAGAGTCAAAATAATTTATTAAAGTTGTTTAGAACCAAAAAGTACTTAATTACAACCTAAAATCATATTTTAATTTTATGACACCTAGTCATAGAATCTTGAATAGTGTTTTCTCTTTCCAATTCCTTAAATCATGGAATTGTGTTACACATTGTTTATTCATAAATGAGTTTTAAATTCTTTAATGATGTATGAGCACTCCTAAACTTGTCATAAACTCCCTAAATCACATTCTTAGTTACCTAAACTTAAGCTTAATCATTCCTAACCTTGTACCTAAGCTAATACACATCTAAACCTACCATTAACACACAATTAAATGGTCAAACTCACCTCCTCCCTTGCTGTCCCAAGCTGGCCGTGAACCCTCTCCCCCATTATGCATCACATGTTCAATTTTTCAACACTCCAAGGCCATACCTCAAGTCACATACACTATACCTTGTCATAACTTTCAATCAAGCTTGAATTTCCACATGAATAAATAATTAAAACAACCCATTTTCCCCATTTATTTGTGGCTGGAAAAGTTCCAGCCATGTTAAGGTTCTAGAAGCCTAATTTCATAAAAATGTGATAAGGAATTAACTCACATCAAGCCATACTTTGTAGCATAGCTTCCATACTTCAACCATGCTTGAATGACCTTGTGTAAGAGATATTTTTCTCTTCCTTTTCCCTCCAAACCACACGGCCAAAGCCCTCCCCATTCACTCCTCCATGGTTTTGATTTTCTATAAATAGGATGCTTGTGTTAGCCTTGTTACACTTTGAAGCATTTGCAAAGTTTAGAGTTTTAGAGTTGTCTTGCTAGTTTTTCCTTTTTCTCTCAAAGTTCCAAGAGTGTTCTTCCTTTCTTTTCATCTTTATCTTCTTCATCTCTTCATCACCTCTCAACCATCAAACACCACCCCAAAACCTTGAACCATCATCAAACCTCTCAAACACCACACCTCAAACACAACTCCACTTGAAACACATTCTCTTTCTTTTTCTCTCATCAAGGCCGAATCATCATCACCATCCTAGGAGGTGTTGCTCATCTCATTTCCATCTTCAAGTTCAAGCTTTTATCTTCATCAAAAGGTAGGGATTTGTTTTCAAACTTTATTTTGCTCAAGAAAGTGTTTTTCTCTAGTTTTCTCTTGGATTCTTTTTGAGCTTTCCTTTGTCTTTCCTTTCCTTTTCATTTTCGGCCATGAGGCCTTGATTTGAGCATGATAGCTTGATGATGAGAGTTTCTAGATGATGACATTGTGTTCATCTCAAAGAAACCTCTAAAGCTTGAGTTTTCCTTTTCTTACAACTTCATCTATATGTTATCTAGCTCACATGGTTTTCCAACTTAAGAAAATTAATCTAAGGATTTCTAAAAGCCCAAGCCTACCCTTGTCAACCTTAAAGTTGGCCGGCACGTTCTAGAGACTTGTCTCTAGATAGGGGTTTTGGGTACTTAATAAAGAACTTGATGTAGTTTCACCTTATTTCTCTTTTATATGATTTTCGATTCTTGTGTTGTGATCTTTGAGATATGGTATAGGGTTATTATCTTGTTAAAGTCTTATATGAGCTCTAGTTAACTATAAAATGAATCTTGCATCATGTTTATTTTATGCTATGCATATCATGTTTACTTCCTTGCTATCACTAAATCCCAAGATAATGAATGAACTTGCATTATCATGTTTATGTTTCAAGCTTTGCATCATCATATTTATATTTCAAGTCCTCACCTAAATATCTAAGATAATAATATGTTGCACCACATATTTATTTTATGCTCTCACTTTACTTTCTAGCAATAACTAAAACAAGTGCATGAGCATGTTTATTTTTATGTCATCACTTTAATGATTCTAGAGCTCAAAGACTTGCCCAAGGATATCTCAAACAAAGGTCTAAAACATTTATCTTCTATGGATCATATTTCGGCCCTATGAGGCCTTAATGTTTTCAAGTATTGAAAACTATGTTTTATAATTTTTCTAAACTTATATGAGTATAAGGAATGTGTAGAACTAAGTATTATGAATTTAGGACCTCTTGAGATGAAAATAGCATAGCCACTGCCCTATTAAGTATTTTCATGAGTTTAGATGATAAAAGTGTTCATAAAATAGTTTTGAAGGTTTTAATAAGGTTCCAAGAGAAACTAGTATTTTATGTGCTTTAGAAACTATGATTCAATGCCTTTAAATGGAGTTTCTGTTTCGGTTCTGCCTTGCTATGTTTGGCCACTGCATGAGCTGTGTTAATGATGTTAATATGCTTATGTTTGGGTAATAATTATGTTAAGACTCATATGTGAAAGATAGGATAAGTTAGGAACTAGAAAAGAATTAATTTGAGAGTTCTAGATCCCTTAAAGATTTATTTTTCTGGATTCTGTCCAGCAAGGTTTAGATTCAATAATCATGGTTTTAAATTAGTTTATATGTGTAGGAATGACTCATAATTGGTTTAGGACTTAATCTTGAAACCTTAGGAGCAAACCGAACTTAGAAAGGGTCAATATTGTGACTTCTAGGTACCCGTAAAGTTAGTATTTTGATTTCTGCACTCTTGAGGTTTAGAGATGTTCTTGACCATAGGGTAAGGTGAGAAATACTTAGTTATAACCTTATAGGTTCCCAAGAGACTAGGTGTTGATGATCAATAACTTAGAATGTGAGATAAAGATCTAAACCGTAATTTCTAGAACTCCGTAATCACATAAACATAAAGCTGTCCAAATTCTGCTTAGTGCTATTTGGATTAGTTCTTAAGCATAAAATTTATATAACTCATTAATTGTCAAACTATGGGTGTATAAAGAAGTTAAGAATAATTAATTTGCAAGTTTAAGACTCATAATAATCGAAGTTTAAAGCACTATGAGATATAACATAACATGTTTATGAGCCTCTGGACGATTGTTAAATATGACTATGTGATGATGTTTGTGTGAAAGTTTTATGTGACGAATGTTATGAGAAAGTTTCATGTGATGATATATATGTTATGAAAAAGATACATGAGAATGCATGATAAAAATGAATATGATAAATGATGAGGTAATTGTGATGTAATACTTATGAAGATATAAATGTGACACAACACTGAGACGCGCTTCTCCTGGGTGACACCGGTTCGGCCGAGCACCCCCAGGAGGAGACAAATCCGTGAGGGTATGTGTAGATGCAGCCTGCCAAAGCGGACAAATTGCGAGGCCCACGTGGCTAGCAAAGCGTTTCAAAGAGGAAATGATCCTAGAAAGGAGATCCTTAATTTGCCCCCTAACCCGTACTTTAAGTCGGGATTATGTTACGCTTATCATAGGATAAGTAAGAGCTAGTGACGACTAGTTAAGGTATGAGCTCATAACCTAGAGAAGTTTTAGGGCGGCCCCATGAGATGAAAGTTAAAGTTGACAATGTCACATAAACTTTACTTATGCCAATGTTATAATGTTTCCTAGTGATTCTATTGTTTGGTTTACCTTATGATGCATTCATATCATTAGTATATTTCGCTTAAGTTATAAAGACGCATTATAAAATATGATGGACCTTGGATAAAATACCTCTTTGGGAAACCCACTTAAAAGGAACTTATATGCATGCACACCTTTTAGAAATAAACCCAAGGTTCCTGAGGATGTGACGATGACACCTAGGTAGGGATAACCCTATTGAGAATTCTTTTAGAAAGATTCTCATTCCCTCTCTCTTTTCTTCCGTCATATCTTCAGATGGCGACGTTCGTACTCTTCGTCGACACCCCGGTATGGGAGCTGCACCATGACCGGCACTCGGGTCATACCATTTTGAGGGTCAGCCTTTGTCGGAGTATACATGTTCATGGGGCGACCCTTCGCTGCATTCCCGTCCCGAGCTACCGCTTCACCCCGACTGCTCCTTACCGTCATAACGGGATTTTTGAGCGAGCGAGACCACGCGATGAGCAGATCCTCCGCATGGAGCCCGAGACATCAGCAGTACGCGAGTACCAGTATGTACCGCGTCCCGGTGCTGAGGCGGACCCATCCGAGGACCCGCCATCCCACATGCGGTTGGAGCTCGGTCCCACTCCTCCACCGATGAGGGCTGGGAGTGAGGAGACGGTGGTCGGCCGAGGTTGGCTCGACGGCCATCTATGCGCCCTCGCGCGGTGGACATGCCCGATGATGCACTCGACCACTCCCGCCGAGATTCGCGGTGGATCGACTCGACCCGCGATACTCGGACGCGAGGAGTAGTCATAGGAGGGGTAGTAGTTAGTGCACACACACGCCACATAGTAGAGGACAAACCTTCTTTTGTATATGAGGTTGTCTCCTTTAGGTGCACATGGGTATGGGGGTAGTTTCTCTTGTATTCGCTTTTTATGATTTCCTTGTATTGCATTCCAGTTGTATTTTGCTTCATGATGTATCAAATAGTCCTGCCTCTTTGGGTAGGCACGTTATATATATATAACTATGTTTCAGTTGATGCTTCCATGACATGATGTGTTTCTTATGCTTTGCTTATATGTTTCGCTATGTTGCCCCTTAAAGTTTCGCGCGTGGCTCTCACTTTGATTTTAAAAAGAAAAATTTTACCCGTATTTCCGCTAAGTATTTTCCAAAGGATGAGACCAAGAGGTAATATTCTAAAAATTAACCTAAGGACATACTAGTAGTCTTGGGTTAAGATTTAGGGTGTTACACTTAGTGCTATTTGGATTAGTTCTTGAGCATAAAATTTATATAACTCATTAATTGTCAAACTATAGGCGTATAAAGAAGTTAAGAATAATTTGCAAGTTTAAGACTCATAATAATCGAAGTTTAAAGCACTATGAGATATAACATAACATGTCTATGAGCCTCTGGATGATTGTTAAATATGACTATGTGATGATGTTTGTGTGAAAGTTTTATGTGACGAATGTTATGAGAAAGTTTCATGTGATGATATATATGTTATGAAAAAGCTACATGAGAATGCATGATAAAAATGAATATGATAAATGATGAGGTAATTGTGATGTAATACTTATGAAAATATAAATGTGACACAACACTGAGACGCGCTTCTCCTGGGTGACACCGGTTCGGCCGAGCACCCCAGGAGGAGACAAATCCGTGAGGGTATGTGTAGATGCAGCCTGCCAAAGCGGACAAATTGCGAGGCCCACGTGGCTAGCAAAGCGTTTCAAAGAGGAAATGATCCTAGAAAGGAGATCCTTAAATTGCCCCCTAGCCCGTACTTTAAGTCGGGATTATGTTACGCTTATCATAGGATAAGTAAGAGCTAGTGACGACTAGTTAAGGTATGAGCTCATAACCTAGAGAAGTTTTAGGGCGGCCCCATGAGATGAAAGTTAAAGTTAACAATGTCACATAAACTATACTTATGCCAATGTTATAATGTTTCCTAGTTATTCTATTGTTTGGTTTACCTTATGATGCATTCATATCATTAGTATATTTCTGCTTAAGTTATAAAGACGCATTATAAAATATGATGGACCTTGGATAAAATACCTCTTTGGAAAACCAACTTAAAAGGAATTTATATACACGCACACCTTTTAGAAATAAACCCAAGGTTCCTGAGGATGTGACGATGACACCTAGGTAGGGATAACCCTCGAGAATTCTTTCAGAAAGATTCTCATTCCCTCTCTCTTCTTCCGTCATATCTTCAGATGGCGACGTTTGTACTCTTCATCGACACCCCGGTATGGGAGCTGCACCATAACCCGGCACTCGGGTCATACCATTTTGAGGGTCGCTGCCTTCGCCGAGTATTCATGTTCATGGGACGACCCTTCAGATACCCGTCCCGAGCTACCGCTTCACCCCGACTGCTCCTTACCGTCATAACGGGATTTTTGAACGAGCGAGACCACGCGATGAGCAGATCCTCCGCATGGAGCCCGAGACGTCACCAGACGCGAGTACCCGAGTATGTGCCGCGTCCCGGTACTCGAGGCGGACCCATCCGAGGACCCGCCATCCCACATGTATAGTTGGAGTTCGGCCCGCTCCTCCACCGATGAGGGCTGGGAGTGAGGAGGCGGTGGTCGGCCGAGGTTGGCTCGACGGCCATCTATGCGCCCTCGCGCGGTGGACATGCCCGATGATGCACTCGACCACTCCCACGAGATTCGCGATGGATCGACTCGACCCCACGAAGACTCGGACCGCAGGAGTAGTCATAGGAGGGGTAGTAGCTAGTGCACACACACGCCACATAGTAGAGGTCAAACCTTCTTTTGTATATGAGGTTGTCTCCTTTAGGTGCACATGGGTATGGGGGTAGTTTCTTTTGTATTTGCTTTTTATGATTTCCTTGTATTGCATTTCAGTTGTATTTCGCTTCATGATGTATCAAATAGTCCTGCCTCTTTGGGTAGGCACGTTATATATATATATATATCTATGATTCAGTTGATGCTTCCATGACATGATGTGTTTCTTATGCTTTGCTTATATGTTTCGCTATGTTGCCCCTTAAAGTTTAGCGCGTGGCTCTCACTTTGATTTTAAAAAGAAAAATTTTACCCGTATTTCCGCTAAGTATTTTCCAAAGGATGAGACCAAGAGGTAATATTCTAAAAATTAACCTAAGGACATACTAGTAGTCTTGGGTTAAGATTTAGGGTGTTACAACATCCCCTGCTGCTTTATGGATTGACGACTGCCCCCACAAACCAACACAGGTCTTTTCAGCATGCTTTGTCCTCACTCACACGCTTCCTAGGAAAACTTCCCAGGAGGTCACCCATCCCAAAATTACCCCAAGTCAAGCACGCTTAACTGTGGAGTTCTTTCGGTTTGGGCTACCGAAAAGAAGATGCATCTTCTTTTGGTAGCCCAAACTAAAAGAACTCCACGCTAAGCGTGCTTGACTTGGGGTAATTTTGGGATGGGTGACCTCCTGGGAAGTTTTCCTAGGAAGCATGTGAGTGAGGACAAAGCATGCTGAAAGACTCGTGTTGGTTTGTGGGGACAGTTGTCAATCCATCGCGGCGAAGATGTTACAAATGGTATCAGAGCCTGCACCTCTCCCAGTACGGTGTGGTTTGGGGACGAACCAGGCGGAAGCTGGTGGGCATGTAACGCCCGGGGACGAGGACGAGGAGTGATCGCCGGTGCAAAGAGGGCACGGACAAGGAGCGGCTCCTCGCAAGGTCCTCTAAGCGGAGGGGTACATGAATGAACTGATTACACACCCGAATGAGAGGGATCCTAAGTCTGTATAGGTATGGGACTATACAGTTGAGGAGGGCTTATATGAATTGATTCGTACTACCTATATCAACAAGATGCATCTTCTTTTCGGTAGCCCAAACTAAAAGAACTCCACAGTTAAGCGTGCTTGACCTGGGGTAATTTTGGGATGGGTGACCTCTTGGGAAGTTTTCCCAGGAAGCGTGCGAGTGAGGACAAAGCATGCTGAAAGGACCCGTGTTGGTTTGTGGGGACAGTCGTCAATCCATAAAGCAGCAGGGGATGTTACAATCTTCTTTTCGGTAGCCCAAACTGAAAGAACTCCACAGTTAAGCGTGCTTGACTTGGGGTAATTTTGGGATGGGTGACCTCCTGGGAAGTTTTCCTAGGAAGCGTGTGAGTGAGGACAAAGCATGCTGAAAAGACCTGTGTTGGTTTGTGGGGGCAGTCGTCAATCCGTAAAGCAGCAGGGGATGTTACAAATGGTATCAGAGCCTGCACCTCTCCCAGTACGGTGTGGTTTGGGGACGAACCAGGCGGAAGCTGGTGGGCATGTAACGCCCGGGGACGAGGACGAGGAGTGATCGCCGGTGCAAAGAGGGCACGGACAAGGAGCGGCTCCTCGCAAGGTCCTCTAAGCGGAGGGGTACATGAATGAACTGATTACACACCCGAATGAGAGGGATCCTAAGTCTGTATAGGTATGGGACTATACAGTTGAGGAGGGCTTATATGAATTGATTCGTACTACCTATATCAACAAGATGCATCTTCTTTTCGGTAGCCCAAACTAAAAGAACTCCACAGTTAAGCGTGCTTGACCTGGGGTAATTTTGGGATGGGTGACCTCTTGGGAAGTTTTCCCAGGAAGCGTGCGAGTGAGGACAAAGCATGCTGAAAGGACCCGTGTTGGTTTGTGGGGACAGTCGTCAATCCATAAAGCAGCAAGGGATGTTACAAAACTTCTCTAGGTTATGAGCTCATACCTTAACTAGTCGTCACTAGTTCTTACTTATCCTATGATAAGCGTAACATAATCCCGACTTAAAGTACGGGCTAGGGGGCAAATTAAGGATCTCCTTTCTAGGATCATTTCCTCTTTGAAACGCTTTGCTAGCCACGTGGGCCTCGCAATTTGTCCGCTTTGGCAGGCTGCATCTACACATACCCTCACGAATTTGTCTCCTCCTGGGGGTGCTCGGCTGAACCGGTGTCACCCAGGAGAAGCGCGTCTCAGTGTTGTGTCACATTTATATTCTCATAAGTATTAAATCACAATTACCTCATCATTTATCATATTCATTTTTATCATGCATTCTCATATGGCTTTTTCATAACATATATATCATCACATGAAACTTTCTCATAACATTCGTCACATAAAACTTTCACACAAACATCATCACATAGTCATATCTAACAATCATCCCCATAAGCTCATAGACATGATACGTTATAACTCATAGTGTTTTAAACTTCGATTCTTATGAGTCTTCAACTTGCAAATTAATTGTTCTAACATTATCCTTCACTTCTTTATACACCTATAGTTTGACAATTAATGAGTTATACAAATTTTATGCTCAAGAACTAATCCAAATAGCACTAAGCAGAATTTGGACAGCTTTATGTTTATGTGATTACGGAGTTCTAGAAATTACGGTTTAGATCTCTATCTCACATTCTAAGTTATTGATCATCAACACCTAGTCTCTTGGGAACCTATAAGGTTATAACTAAGTATTTCTCACCTCACCCTATGGTCAAGAACATCTCTAAACCTCAAGAGTGCAGAAATCAAAATACTAACTTTACGGGTACCTAGAAGTCACAATAATGACCCTTTCTAAGTTCGGTTTGCTCCTAAGGCTTCAAGATTAAGTCCTAAACCAATTATGAGTCATTCCTACACATATAAACTAATTTAAAACCATGATTATTGAATCTAAACCTTGCTGGACAGAATCCAGAAAAATAAATCTTTAAGGGATCTAGAACTCTCAAATTAATTCTTTTCTAGTTCCTAACTTATCCTATCTTTCACATATGAGTCTTAACATAATTATTACCCAAACATAAGCATATTAACATCATTAACACAGCTCATACAGTGGCCAAACATAGCAAGGCAGAACCGAAACAGAAACTCCATTTAAAGGCCTTGAATCATAGTTTCTAAAGCACATAAAATACTAGTTTCTCTTAGAACCTTATTAAAACCTTCAAAACTCTTTCATGAACACTTTTACCATCTAAACTCATGAAAATAATTAATAGGGCAGTGGCTATATTATTTTCATCTCAAGAGGTCCTAAATTCGTAACGCTTAGTTCTACGCATTCCTTATACTCATATAAGTTTAGAAAAATTATAAAACATAGTTTTCAATACTTGAAAACATTAAGGCCTCATAGGGCCGAAATATGAACCATAGGAAATAAATGTTTTAGACCTTTGTTTGAGATATCATTGGGAAAGTCTTTGAGCTCTAGAATTATTAAATTGATGACATAAAAATAAACATGCTCATGCACTTATTTTAGTTATTGCTAGAAAGTAAAGTGAGAGCATAAAATAAATATGTGGTGCAATATATTATTATCTTTGATATTTAGGTGAGGACTTGAAATATAAATATGATAATGCAAAGCTTGAAACATAAACATGATAATGCAAGTTCATTCATTATCTTGGGATTTAGTGATAGCAAGGAAATAAACATGATATGCAAAGCTTAAAGTAAACATGATGCAAGTTTCATTTTTATGTTTAACTAGAGCTCATTTAAGACCTTAACAAGATAATAACCCCATACAACATCTCAAAGATCACAACACAAGAATCGAAAATCATATATAAAAGAGAAAGAAAGTGAAGCTACATCAAGTTCTTTATTAAGTACCCAAAACCCTTATCTAGAGACAAATCTCTAGAACGTGCCGGCCAACTTTAAGGTTGACAAGGGTAGGCTTGGGCTTTTAGAAATCCTTAGATTAATTTTCTTAAGTTGGAAAACCATGTGAGCTAGATAACATATAGATGAAGTTGTAAGAAAAGGAAAACTCAAGCTTTAGAGGTTTCTTTGAGATGAACACAATGTCGTCATCTAGAAACTCTCATCATCAAGCTATCATGCTCAAATCAAGGCCTCATGGCCGAAAATGAAAGGAAAGGAAAGACAAAGGAAAGTTCAAAAGGAATCCAAGAGAAAACTAGAGAAAAACACTTTCTTGAGCAACATAAAGTTTGAAAACAAATCCCTACCTTTTGATGAAGATAAAAGCTTGATCTTGAAGATGGAAATGAGATGAGCAACACCTCCTAGGATGGTGATGATGATTCGGCTAAGGAAAGGAAAAGGAAAGGAGATGTGTTTTGAGTGAAGTTGTGTTTGAGGTGTGGTGTTTGAGAGGTTTGATAATGGTTCAAGGTTTTGGGGTGGTGTTTGATGGTTGAGAGGTGACGATGAGATGAAGAGATGAAGAAGATAAAGATGAAAAGAAAGGAAGAACACTCTTGGAACTTTGAGAGAAAAAGGAAAGACTAGCAAGACAACTCTAAAACTCTAAACTTTGCAAATGCTTCAAAGTGCAACAAGGCTAACACAAGCATCCTATTTATAGAAAAACAAAACCATGGAGGAGTGAATGGGGAGGGCTTGGCCGTAGCCTTTGAGGGAGGAAGGAAGAGAAAATATCTCTTACACAAGGTCATTCAAGCATGGTTTGAAGTATGGAAGCTATGCTACAAAGCATGGCTTGATGTGAGTTAATTTCCTATCACATTTTTATGAATTTAGTCTTCTAGAAACAATGCATGGCTGGAACTTTTCCAGCCACAATTAAATGGGAAAAATGGGTTGTTTTAATTATTTATTCATGTGGAAATTCAAGCTTGATTGAAAGTTATGACAAGGTATAGTGTATGTGACTTGAGGTATGGCCTTGGAGTGTTGAAAAAATTGAACATGTGATGCATATGGAGGAGGTGAGGCTTCGGCCAGCTTGGGACAACAGAATGGGAGGATGATTTGACCATTTAATTGTGTGTTAATGGTAGGTTTAGATGTGTATTAGCTTAGGTACAAGGTTAGGAATGATTAAGCTTAAGTTTAGGTAACTAAGAATGTGATTTAGAGAGTTTATGACAAGTTTAGGAGTGCTCATACATCATTAAAGAATTTAAAACTCATTTATGAATAAACAATGTGTAACACAATTCCATGATTTAAGGAATTGGAAAGAGAAAACACTATTCAAGATTCTATGACTAGGTGTCATAAAATTAAAATATGATTTTAGGTTGTAATTAAGTACTTTTTGGTTTTAATCAACTTTAATAAATTATTTTGACTCAAGATTAATTAAGGAAATTAATTAACCTTCGATTAGAGCCTAATATTGCTTAGGTTTGCTTAATCACACGATTAAGCGTAAAAATACGAAACTAGGGGCAAAACCGTAATTTTGCACTAATTTTGCCCGGGACTTCTAAAATTAAAACTGAGGTCATAGAATACATAAAAACGCCTTTTAAAACTATCTGGAGAAGTTTCGGGTTCATCCGGCACTTGCAAACGGGTAAAACACCACAGGGGCGTTTTGGTCATTTTGACCCGAAAACTCGAAAAACGAGATTTTCGATCCCGGGAAGGTACATAAGTTTTCTACTCCCCTTCCAACATTGAGTTTGCCCTTCGAGTCTTGCGCGTGGCTTTCCTCGGTCCATTTGAAAATGACCTCAGGGGCATTTTGGTCATTTTCACTCTAACAGAAAAATCGGGGCGTTACAACTAGGATCAGAGGTTCCCCTTATTGAGACTCTTTATGAAGATTCTCACCCCCTCTATCTTTCTTTCTTTCTTTCCGTTACGTCTTCAAAGGTTAATGGCATCTTTCATGATCTTTGTTGATACGCTTGTGTGGGAGGTGCATTATGACCCTGATCACCGCTCCTACCACTTCGAGGGTCGATGTGCCATGCACATTTTTGCGTACATCGGACGATCGTTCGCATACTCGGTGTCCAGCTTCCGTTTCACTCCCACCTCTCCTTATGGTGACCACCTGATTTTCGAGCGCACCCACTCCCGTGATTAGCATACGCACCATGCTCGCCCATCCGCCTCAGCCGTACGTGACTACCCCGATTACGTTCATCTTGTAACATCCTAATTTTTAACCCAATACTCTAGAACACATTAGGTTAATCATTAGGTTATTACTTCTTAGTCTCATTCTTTTATGAAAATACTTAGCCGAAATACGGGTAAATTTTTTTTTTGAAATATAAAACCAAGGTGAGAGCCGCGTATGACGTAACAAAGACTAACATATAGAAAGGAGATCTCATATCTTTCATGGTCACAAAACACAAAGGTTGTTCATTACATCACAACAGAATCATAGGTACATAATTTACGACTATCATAGTCCTATTGTCACATCAAAAGAAATACACTTCTATAATTATAAAACTAAAGCGGCATCTACACCCGTCCGTTACGTCCCACCAGTCCGGCTCATAGTGAATGCCTCATGCCCATGCTTTAGTACAAATCACGAACCGCGTCATGAGATACACCAGCATCTTTGTCTGGAGATGACACGGAAGAAAAAGAGAGAAAGGGATAAGAAACTCGTTCAAGATTCTCAGTACGGATTTTCAACTCTAACACACGTGTCATCGTCGTCATCCCTAGCCACTTCGGTTTTAATTATAAAAAGGTGGTCATGCATAAGGTTTAACTTTTAATCTTCTCAAATCTATTTATCTGAAGTGGGTGTCTTTTAGTATGGATCTTAATGATATGAATGCAACAGATATTGGATGCATGCATGACAATACATTATGCAAACAGTCAATAGAACATAGCATCAAGGAAAAATATTAACATATACATGGCACATAAAACTCTTTCTTTTCTCAAAACAGTGTGACTTTGAAAACATCATATCTCTTTCTCAGGCTTGAACTCTTAAGCTCTTTTTCTCAAAGACCACCCTCTTAAGCATATCCACCTAATTCCAACCGACATACCACCTCGGCGATTTTTATCATGGCCTCCTAACTCCGTCTTGTAACACCCTAAAAATTATGCAAAAATTAATTTGAGCTTTTCTGACCATAATTTCAAAAATTCGATGAACATAGAAATGATCAGGACAATCCAACGAATATGTAAATAATAAAAAAAAAAAAGTAAATAGTAACTTGCGGGTCCCGCAGACCCGCCGGAACAGCCGAAACCTTAGAATTCGGGTTCGGGGATACTCGAAATTGAGAAAATATAAGGATAAGGTTAGAAATAGTTAGAAATAAAAATTTTTATACTTAGAACTATTTTTCGGGCAATGTTTGATTACCCGAGTACACTATTTTACCCGTTCGGTAAAATTTCGGTGTGCGGTTTTTACACCGAAAAATGCTACTTGTTCACCAAGTTATAGACAACCAATTATCTTGAGCCAATTGGATGGCCAAGATTCATCCCTTGACTTTCAAAACAAATCCTAGCCATCCATTTATTTTTCTTTTCTTTAAAGAATCATATATTTACATTATATACTATCTAAATTATAATTATATGATAAATATAAAACAAAAGCTTTCTTATCACTCCATTTGCTTCCATTCTCGGCCATGAACCAGAAAGCTATAGTTCCATGGTGTTTTTCCACAAAAACTAACTTCAAATGCCCAAAACCTTAATTTTAAATCACCAAAACACCAAACTCTTTTCACTAAACTTATTCCACTTATCAAGATCTTCCAATCTAACCGATTAGAATTTGAATCCATCAACTTTTCCTACTTTGAGAGCTCATTATCAGCTGTGTAAGGAAGGGTTTGGTGTGGGTTTGAAGGCTTAGAAGTAAAGGGAATCATCCTTGGAGCCAAGATCACTAAAGCCACCAAGTAGGGCTTGTTTCATCCTATTTTCTTTCTGATTTTGCTCTGGAATATTATGATTGAATAATTCCGAAATTATGAGTTTTATTGGTTGATATTATGTTGATATTGATGTATTAATTTTGGTGGAGTGTTTGGATGTTGTGAAAAATGATTTTTGTCAAAAGAGAATTTGACACATGCTGCTGGATTTTTGGATTTCAACAGGACAAAATTTGTTCACGAATTTTCTCGCTCATTTCTAGTCATTTTTATTAGCTATAAAAATTATATGTTGAAGCTATCATCATAAGGAAACTCTGATAATTTTCGTGGTTCATGATAAGGAACTTTACTAGCTGAGAAAAATCATAAACTGAGAGTCTAGCTATGCTGCCTGAAATCTTGGTTCTGAAGCTATAAATTTGTATAATTTTGTGACCATAGCAAATGATGGAATTACCCTTTGAAAGTTTTACAGGGAGTTAATAACATATTTAAGTACAACTGTGATTTTTATTTTGAAGTAGTTCAATCATTTGCTTGGTCTACAAATTAAGAACCCTATTCTGAGCTGTGAAAAAGTGGCCTCTGACCACCAAATTTGTATAATTTATTTAGCATGGTTAGAGAACTTCGATTGCTATGAAAATTTTACAGGATATCTTAGACACATTGAGATATCATGAGGAATTTTTATGATCCTTGAATTGGCCGTTTGATTGAGAAATTAATTGTTGTTATTGGAATGAGAAATCTGTCAATATGCTGGAAATGAGCTAAATTCTTGATTTGGAAGTAAAATGTCCTTTGATGCCACTATGATGAACTTAGATGCATACTATGTACTTTAAAATTTGGTTTATGAGAAATGAATGAGAATTCCATGTGATTGATTATTTATATGATTATAAATGCATGCATTGGTAAAGAGAAATGTGATAAATGAATGCTATATATATATATATATATATATATATATATATATATGTTTGAAGCATTATGAAGCTCAAAAATTTATGCTAATGTATGCCTGTATATGTGAGCTTGAGGATGATATATATGCTATGTAAAGAAAGAAAAGTCCCCTTTAATGTGTAAAGGGCATGGGAAAGTCCCCTTTAGCGTGTAGAGGGCACGAGAAAGTCCCCTTTAGCGTGTAAAGGGCACGGGAAAGTCCCCTTTAGAGTGTAAAGGGCACCGAAAAGTCCCCTTTAATGTGTAAAGGGCACGAGCAAGTCCCCTTCAGTGGGTAAAGGGCACAGAAAAGTCCCCTTGATTAGGTTAAGGGCACGGAAAGACAGGGATAGTATTTCTAAGATTCTTTTTGATGTACCAAAAGTAAGTAAAGTTGTAAATAAAGCACTATAATATTAAGTAGTATGCTATGTGTATATCAAATGATTGAATAATAAAAGTGACCCACTTCGGAAGTATGATTTAGAAATTTAAAAATAAACCTTTGATCTAGGTTGTATGCTCACAATTTCTTAATAAACCGAAGTGGCTAGGACGATGACGATGACATTAATTTTAGTGCATGTTTTGGGGAATGTCCTACTAAGAATTGTGTAATTCTCACCCCTATGTGTTTCTTTTTTTTTTTTTTGTTCCCGTGTCGTCTCCAGGGTGATCCAGAGGACAAGGAGGCTGCTGTATGAAAGGAATCAACTTTGTCGTAGTGTAGTAGTGGATATTTTAACTCCCTGTATGTAGTTGTAATCATATATATGTAAACATAACAAAGATTGTATATGTATGTAAGCTCGTATCCGAGCTTCCTTTTGTACTTGACGTTATATTAAATGAATGGTTTGTATTTTTACTATATATTTTAATCGAATTACGCTAGTTATTACACGAACCCCTCGAGCTTGCTATAGATAATTAAGAAAGGTCCACTAATTAGTAAGTAACAACTCTCAAGTACGATATTATGACTTAAGGATGAGGTTGTTCTTGGAAGGGTGTTACACGTCTCACCTAATCACCTAGGAATGAGCTCAATCCTAACTAGTCGTCACTAGATTTAACATGGGGAAAAATAGAGGGGGTAACACATCACTAGTTTCCAACTTATTATCTGAATAAGTGGATCATAAAAATGATATCCCGACTACTAGAGTACGGGCTAGGGGCTTAAGGGTCACCTAACACATCGACTCCCAGTGTACGGGTTAGGGACTTAAGGATCACCTAATACACTGACTCTCAGAGTGCGTGTTAGGGTTATTTCCTTCTTCGAAACGCATCTACAGCATCTAGTGCACAGTAAATTTGTTCGCTTAGGCAGGCTGCATCTACCATACCCTCACGGTTTTGTTATCTCCTTACCAAGGTAGGAGAAATGCGTCTCGGTGTGTCATGCAAGAATGCATTATAAACACATGCCCTCTACTATCATTATGGAACTTCATGCAATATGCATATCATGCTCATCAATTCATGCAATTCATCATAGTATGCCACGTCAACTCATAATGCATGTACTTACACATTCAATTCCACATTTCATAATCCATTTCTAAAGTCATATAAACAGTTTCATCCTAGCACATGCATTCACACATCATCATAGCATTAGCATAAAAAGAATTCACATCGTCACAACTCATATATCATCACATCATGCATATCAACAGATCATACTTACATAAATAAACTCATAGCATTAAAAGATTTCTTAATGTCTTATGCATCAACCCTTAAGGTCGTTTAACATAAAATCTAAGTTGTATCAGATCAAAACTTAAGCTCTTGGGTACCTATAGGCTCATATCTAAGTTTTTCTCACTCAATTCTATGATCTTAAATATTTCTAAACCTCAAGAAGGCAGAATCCATAATTCTTACTTTATGGGGTACCTAGGAGTCATAACATTGACCCTTTCTAAGTCCAGTTTGTTCCTAAAGCATCAAGATCAAGTTTTAAACCAATTATGAGTCATTCCTACACATTTAAACTAATTTAGAACCATGATTATCATTACTAAACCTTGCTGGACAGAATCCAGAAAATTCAAACATTAAGGGATCTAAAACTCTCAAATTAATTCTTTTCTAGTTTCTAACTTCTCTTATCTTTCACATATGAGTTTTAACATTAATTATACTCAAACATAAGCATATGACCATCATTAAACAGCTCATACAGTGGTCATACAAGGCAAGACAGAACAAAACTAACACCTCCATACAAAGGCATCAAACACAATTTCTAAAGCACATAAAATACTAGTTTCTCTTGGAACCTTTTTAAAACTTTCCAAAACTCATTTATAAGAATTTTTATCATCTAAAATCATAAAAATATTTATGAGGGCAGTAGCTAAATTAAACTTGTCTTCAAAAGGTTTTAAATTCATAAAACTTGGTCCTATATATTCCTTTAACTCATATAAGCTTAAAAAAATTATAAAACATAGTTTTCAATACTTGTAAACAATAAATCTCATTGGGGCCGAAAACATGAAGACCAAAAACATAGATTTTCAAGCCTTTGTTTGAGACAACAATGAGCAAGTCTTTGAGCTCTAGGTTCATTTAAGTGATGACATAAAAATAAACATGCTCATGCACTCATTTTAGGTTCCATTAGAAAGTAAAGTGATAGCATAAAATAACATGAGATGCAACTTATTATTATCTTTGATATTATGTGAGAACTTGAAACATAAACATGATAATGCATAGCTTGAAATATAAATATGATAATGCAAGTTCATCCATTATCTTGATACTTAGTGATAGTAAGGAAAGTAAATATGATGTGCAAAGCATAAAAGTAAACATGATGCAAGGTTCATTTTAAGGTTGGCTAGAGCTCATACAAGACTTTAACATATAACAACCCAACACTCATCTTGTAACGCCCCGATTTTCTGTTAGAGTGAAAATGACCAAAATGCCCCTGAGGTCATTTTGACCGGAGTCGAGGAAAGCGGTCTTGGCAGTACTCGAAGGGCAAACTCCATGTTGGAAGGGGATTAGAAAACTTATGTACCTTCCCGGGATCGAAAATCTCGTTTTTCGAGTTTTCAGGTCAAAATGACCAAAACGCCCCTGTGGTGTTTTACCCGTTTGCAAGTGCCGGATGAACCCGAAACTTCTCCAGATGGTTTTAAAAGGCGTTTTTATGTATTCTATGACCTCAGTTTTAATTTTTGAAGTCCCGGGCAAAATTAGTGCAAAATTACGGTTTTGCCCCTAGTTTCGTATTTTTACGCTTAATCACGCGATTAAGCAAACCTAAGCAATATTAGGCTCTAATCGAAGGTTAATTAATTTCCTTAATTAATCTAGAGTCAAAATAATTTATTAAAGTTGATTAGAACCAAAAAGTACTTAATTACAACCTAAAATCATATTTTAATTTTATGACACCTAGTCATAGAATCTTGAATAGTGTTTTCTCTTTCCAATTCCTTAAATCATGGAATTGTGTTACACATTGTTTATTCATAAATGAGTTTTAAATTCTTTAATGATGTATGAGCACTCCTAAACTTGTCATAAACTCTCTAAATCACATTCTTAGTTACCTAAACTTAAGCTTAATCATTCCTAACCTTGTACCTAAGCTAATACACATCTAAACCTACCATTAACACACAATTAAATGGTCAAACTCACCTCCTCCCTTGCTGAACCAGACCAGGCCGTGAACCTTCTCTCCCATTATGCATCACATGTTCAATTTTTCAACACTCCAAGGCCATACCTCAAGTCACATACACTATACCTTGTCATAACTTTCAATCAAGCTTGAATTTCCACATGAATAAATAATTAGAACAACCCATTTTTCCCATTTAATTGTGGCTGGAAAAGTTCCAGCCATGCATTATTTCTAGAAGCCTAATTTCATAAAAATTTGATAGGAAATTAACTCACATCAAGCCATACTTTGTAGCATAGCTTCCATACTTCAAACCATGCTTGAATGACCTTGTGTAAGAGATATTTTCTCTTCCTTTTCCCTCCAAACCACACGGCCACTCCCTCCATTTGCAAGCTCCATGGTTTTGTTTTTCTATAAATAGGATGCTTGTGTTAGCCTTGTTGCACTTTGAAGCATTTGCAAAGTTTAGAGTTTTAGAGTTGTCTTGCTAGTCTTTCCTTTTTCTCTCGAAGTTCCAAGAGTGTTCTTCCTTTCTTTTCATCTTTATCTTCTTCATCTCTTCATCTCATCATCACCTCTCAACCATCAAACACCACCCCAAAACCTTGCATCATGTTTACTTTAAGCTTTGCATATCATGTTTATTTTCTGGCTATCACTAAATCCCAAGATAATGAATGAACTTGCATTATCATGTTTATGTTTCAAGCTTTGCATTATCATATTTATATTTCAAGTCCTCACCTAAATATCAAAGATAATAATATATTGCACCACATATTTATTTTATGCTCTCACTTTACTTTCTAGCAATAACTAAAATAAGTGCATGAGCATGTTTATTTTTATGTCGTCACTTTAATGATTCTAGAGCTCAAAGACTTGCCCAATGATATCTCAAACAAAGGTCTAAAACATTTATTTCCTATGGTTCATATTTCGGCCCTATGAGGCCTTAATGTTTTCAAGTATTGAAAACTATGTTTTATAATTTTTCTAAACTTATACGAGTATAAGGAATGTGTAGAACTAAGTGTTATGAATTTAGGACCTCTTGAGATGAAAATAATATAGCCACTGCCCTATTAAGTATTTTCAAGAGTTTAGATGATAAAAGTGTTCATAAAAGAGTTTTGAAGGTTTTAATAAGGTTCCAAGAGAAACTAGTATTTTATGTGCTTTAGAAACTATGATTCAAGGCCTTTAAATGGAGTTTCTGTTTCGGTTCTGCCTTGCTATGTTTGGCCACTGTATGAGCTGTGTTAATGATGTTAATATGCTTATGTTTGGGTAATAATTATGTTAAGACTCATATGTGAAAGATAGGATAAGTTAGGAACTAGAAAAGAATTAATTTGAGAGTTCTAGATCCCTTAAAGATTTATTTTTCTGGATTCTGTCCAGCAAGGTTTAGATTCAATAATCATGGTTTTAAATTAGTTTATATGTGTAGGAATGACTCATAATTGGTTTAGGACTTAATCTTGAAGCCTTAGAAGCAAACCGAACTTAGAAAGGGTCATTATTGTGACTTCTAGGTACCCGTAAAGTTAGTATTTTGATTTCTGCACTCTTGAGGTTTAGAGATGTTCTTGACCATAGGGTGAGGTGAGAAATACTTAGTTATAACCTTATAGGTTCCCAAGAGACTAGGTGTTGATGATCAATAACTTAGAATGTGAGATAAAGATCTAAACCGTAATTTCTAGAACTCCGTAATCACATAAACATAAAGCTGTCCAAATTCTGCTTAGTGCTATTTGGATTAGTTCTTGAGCATAAAATTTGTATAACTCATTAATTGTCAAACTATAGGCGTATAAAGAAGTTAAGGATAATGTTAGAACAATTAATTTACAAGTTTAAGACTCATAAGAATCGAAGTTTAAAACACTATGAGTTATAACATAACATGTCTATGAGCTTATGGGGATGATTGTTAAATATGACTATGTGATGATGTTTGTGTGAAAGTTTTATGTGACGAATGTTATGAGAAAGTTTCATGTGATGATATATATGTCATGAAAAAGCTACATGAGAATGCATGATAAAAATGAATATGATAAATGACGAGGTAATTGTGATTTAATACTTATGAGAATATAAATGTGACACAACACTGAGACGCGCTTCTCCTGGGTGACACCGGTTCGGCCGAGCACCCCCAGGAGGAGACAAATCCGTGAGGGTATGTGTAGATGCAGCCTGCCATAGCGGACAAATTGCGAGGCCCACGTGGCTAGCAAAGCGTTTCAAAGAGGAAATGATCCTAGAAAGGAGATCCTTAATTTGCCCCCTAGCCCGTACTATAAGTCGGGATTATGTTACGCTTATCATAGGATAAGTAAGAACTAGTGACGACTAGTTAAGGTATGAGCTCATAACCTAGAGAAGTTTTAGGGCGGCCCCAAGAGATGAAAGTTAAAGTTAACAATGTCACATAAACTATACTTATGCCAATGTTATAATGTTTCCTAGTTATTCTATTGTTTGGTTTACCTTATGATGCATTCATATCATTAGTATATTTCTGCTTAAGTTATAAAGACGCATTATAAAATGTGACGGACCTTGGATAAAATACCTCTTTGGAAAACCAACTTAAAAGGAATTTATATGTATGCACACCTTTTAGAAATAAACCCAAGGTTCCTGAGGATGTGACGATGTCACTTAGGTAGGGATAACCCTACTGAGAATTCTTTTACAAAGATTCTCATTCCCTCTCTCTTTTCTTCCGTCATATCTTCAGATGGCGACGTTTGTACTCTTCATCGACACCCCGGTATGGGAGCTGCACCATGACCCGGCACTCGGGTCATACCATTTTGAGGGTCGCTGCCTTGTCGAGTATTCATGTTCATGGGGCGACCTTTCGCGCACCGTCCCGAGCTACCGCTTCACCCCGATCGCTTCCTACCGTCATAACGGGATTTTTGAGCGGCGAGACCACGCGATGAGCAGATCCTCCGCATGGAGCCTGAGACATCGAGACGCCAAGACATCCCGAGTATGTGCCGCGCCCTCAAGATTTCTGGAGACGGACCCATCCGAGGACCCGCCATCCCACATGTACGGTTGGAGCTCGGTCCGCTCCTCCACCGATGAGGGCTGGGAGTGAGGAGACGGTGGTCCAGCCGAGGTTGGCTCGACGGCCATCTATGCGCCCTCACCGCGGTGGACATGCCCCGATGATGCGCTCGACCACTCCCGCCGAGATTCGTCAGTGGATCGACTCGACCCCGAAGACTCGGACGCAGGAGTAGTCATAGGAGGGGTAGTAGTTAGTGCACACACACGCCACATAGTAGAGGACAAACCTTCTTTTGTATATGAGGTTGTCTCCTTTAGGTGCACATGGGTATGGGGGTAGTTTCTCTTGTATTTGCTTTTTATGATTTCCTTGTATTGCATTTCAGTTGTATTTTGCTTCATGATGTATCAAATAGTCCTGCCTCTTTGGGTAGGCACGTTATATATATATATATATCTATGATTCAGTTGATGTTCCCATGACATGATGTGTTTCTTATGCTTTGCTTATATGTTTCGCTATGATTCCCCTTAAAGTTTCGTGCGTGGCTCTCACTTTGATTTTAAATTCTAAAAAGAAAAATTTTACCCATATTTCCGCTAAGTATTTTCTAAGTAAAAGATGAGACCAAGAGGTAATATTCTAAAGATTAACCTAAGAACATACTTGTAGTCTTGGGTTAAGATTTAGGGTGTTACATTATGGTATCAGGCGATTCGATTCTCATGGAGCACGAGGATTGGGTGACTATGCTATATAAGCATAATACGATAGTTATGTCATGTATAGTGCTTGATAGAGATAAGTTTGTAGGACTAGAGATGCATGACTTACATTGGTTGCAAGTGCCATGGTAACTAGCTCATTTTGCATGGATATTGAGCACGATCAACTTGATGTTCATTGTTTCATGTGTATAGGGACCAATGGCACTGACGACGACCTAGGACTACACCCGATGTTGAACAAGATGATACAATCGCTGCTGCTTTGTCCGTCGCATGGCGCAAGCCATGGAGCGGATGTTCGACCGAATGGATCAACAAGCGAACGCTGCTCTGTTCCCCCTCCTCCCCTGGCTTTGAGATGGTGGAACAAGCCCTTGGCCCGAGTTCATAAGGCGAACCCGCTGATGTTAGAGGGGTGATGGACCACGACAAGGTGATGAATGGATCAAAGACATGGAGAAGATCTACTCTGTCGTTACACGCTTTCGGAGGAGCGAAGGTCACATTCTTTGCTTTTATCTTTGAAGTCCGACGCCGATTTCTGGTGGAACGGCACAAGGCATCTGCTAGAAGCCTCTGGAACTCCCATTGGTAGGAGTCGTTCAAGACTTACTTCTATGAGAAGTACTTTCCGGAGTCCGTAAGGAACGCGAAGGACGTTGAGTTCATGCAGTTGACCCAAGGAGGGTCTACTGTAGCCCAATACACTGCGAAGTTTGAGGAGCTAATCAAGTTCTCTCGGGTGTTCCAAGGGAACCCCGATGAAGTTTGGAAGTGTGTGAAGTATGAGGCGGTCTGAAGGCAGAGATGAACTATGCTGTGGCCCATATGGAGATCAGAGACTTCCCGACTCTGGTCAACAAGTGCCGGATACTTGAGGAAGGACAGAGAAAGATTCAAATCACAAGGGCGGAGCGAGCTAAGGGGCTCGGACCTCAAGCCCCGAAGTTCAAACCGCAGTACCCTTCGAGGAATCACTACAACCCCTACCAGACCAACCAGTTCCGACAACAACAACAACAACCGCCAAGAGCTCCTGCTCACCAACAATCCAAACAACACCAAAGGCCGCCATTTCAACATCAAGGCCCGAGGAATTTCAATAATCAACCCCGTGGACCGGGTGGACCCCGAAACCACAATGGAGGACCAAGTGGAGCCAAAAACAAGGCACCACAAACCCCTGCTGCTTACCCCGGAGCAACATCTGCTGACGTCTGCCCACAATGCGAGAAAAATCACGGGAATCGCCCATGCTTAGCCGGTCAGAATGTATGTTTCAAGTGTGGCAAGCCTGGCCACTATGCAAAGGACTGCACCGGACAAGGGACATCGAACCAAAACCCCCGACCACAATACCGAGGAAGGGTCTTTACCCTTAACGCGGAAGATGCCAAGAAGTCCAAAGATCTCATCGAAGGTATGTGCGAAGTAAACGGTAAAGCCTTAACTGTACTATATGACTCTGGTGCTACTCATTCTTTCATTTCACTTGCTAGTGTCGAGTCCCTAAATCTAAAAGTCTCTAAACTTCCCTTCGATCTTATTGTTTCTACTCCTACAAATCGCCCTGTTAATACTTGCCGTTGTTGTTTAAACTGCCATCTTGTTGTAGAAAATAGGTCTTTTATCATAGATTTAATTTGTTTACCCCTGAAAGACATAGGCATTATCTTAGGCATGAACTGGCTTCACCCCAATCGTGTGATGTTAGATTGTGGAAACCAAACCGTAGTTTTCCCTTCTCCTCCCGAAAACATCACTCAACCCATTAGGCTGTACCTAAATTCCGTACAGGTCTTCTGTAGTGGGAAGAAAACTAAGGGATATGTTCTCCTAGCTGCCTGTGATGTAGACTTGGAGCAGAACCTAGGTGAGATACCTGTGGTGAGAGACTATCCCGAGGTGTTTCCAGATGAAATACCCGAGTTCCCTCCCGAAAGAGAAGTGGAGTTTTCCATAGAGTTGGGTCCTGGGACAGGACCAATCTCTATAGCCCCGTATAGGATGTCACCCTCGGAGTTAGCAGAGTTGAAAACCCAGTTAGAGGAGTTGTTAGAAAAGAGTTTTATAAGGCCAAGTGCTTCACCTTGGGGCGCTCCGGTCTTATTTGTAAAGAAAAAGGACGGAAGCATGAGGATGTGTATAGACTATAGGCAAATGAACCAAGTAACCATAAAGAATAAATACCCATTGCCTAGGATTGGCGATCTTATGGACCAATTGAAAGGAGCGATAGTGTTTTCTAAGATTGATTTAAGGTAGGTTACCATCAGATTAGGGTGAGAGATTCGGATATTCCTAAAACCGCCTTTCGAACTCGGTATGGACACTTTGAGTTCAATGTAATGTCGTTTGGTTTGACGAATGCTCCTCAGTTTTTATGGATTACATGAATAGGATCTTTAGACCCTATTTAGATCAATTCGTGGTTGTGTTCATAGATGATATTCTCATCTATTCGAAAACCCACGAGGAGCATGAGCGTCATTTAAGGTTGGTTTTAGAGGTGTTAAAAGAGAAGAAGTTATACGCTAAGTTGTCTAAGTGTGAATTTTGGTTAGAGGAGGTAAAGTTCTTAGGACATGTTGTGTCAAAAGGAGGCATATTGTCGACCCAAGTAAGATAGAATTTGTGATGAATTGGGATAGACCAACCTCAGAATCGAGATTAGAAGCTTTTTGGGTTTAGCTGGATATTACTGTAGGTTCATTAAAGGATTTTCCCAGTTAGCCCTACCCTTAACCAAGCTCACTGGGAAGAATGCCCCGTTTGAGTGGAGCCCCGAGTGTGAAAAGAGTTTCCTAGAGCTTAAGGAAAAGCTTACCTCGACCCCAGTTTTAGTTTTACCTGACCCCAATGTACCCTTCGAGGTATATTGCGATGCTTCTGGCAAGGGTTTAGGTTGTGTGTTGATGCAAAACAGGCAAGTGGTAGCCTATGCGTCTAGACAACTCAAGCCTCATGAGGTAACCTACCCCACCCATGACCTAGAACTAGCAGCCATCGTGTTCGCTCTAAAGATGTGGAGACACCATTTGTATGGTGTGAGGTTTGAAGTTTTCTCCGATCATAAGAGTCTCAAGCATCTCTTTGATCAAAAGGAGTTGAATATGAGGCAGAGGAGATGGATGGAATTCCTCAAGGACTACGATTTTGGTTTAAGTTACCACCCCGGCAAGGCTAATGTAGTAGCCGACGCCTTGTGCCGTAACTCGTTACGTCTGTCAAGTATGATGGTTAATGAAGTTGGGTTAATAGAGCAATTTAGGGATATGAATCTTGGAATGTCTATAATGGAGAATGGCATCGTGATGAGTCATCTCACGGTGACCAGTGGGTTTAAGCAAAGGATTATGCTTGCCCAAAGAGAAAATGAGGACTTTATGGAGACAATCGAGGCGATTAAAATTTGGAAAGTTGAAAGGTTTTGAACGAGGCCCGGGCGTTATGGAGGTTCGAGGCGAATCTGTGTGCCACAAGATGGTGACCTCCGAGAGAAGATCTTGGAGGAGGCTCACAAGAGCCATTTTTCCATCCATCCTGGTACTACCAAGATGTATCAGGACTTGAAGAGGATGTTTTGGTGGCTCGGATTAAAGAAGGATGTGGTCGCCTGGGTGAGTAAGTGTTTGGTCTGCCAAAAGGTCAAGATCGAACACCAAAAACCTTCTGGCATGTTGCAACCTGCCAATCCCTCGAGTGGAAGTGGGAGAGTATATCAATGGACTTCGTGATAGGATTGCCAAAGACCCAAGCTGGCCACGATGCCGTATGGGTAATCGTGGATCGACTGACTAAGTCGGCTCACTTTCTACCTATTCGAGTCACGTACTCGTTAGATAAGTTGGCCCAGCTTTACATCCAAGAAATAGTAAGGTTGCATGGAGTACCATCGACGATAATCTCGGATCGAGATCCGCGGTTTACGTCACGTTTTTGGGGAGCCTTCCAAAAGGCGTTTGGTTCCAAGTTGTGCCTAAGCACTGCTTACCACCCACAAACGGATGGTCGATCAGAGGACAATCCAAACCCTGGAAGATATGCTGAGAGCCTGTGTCTTAGACCAAAAAGGAAGTTGGGATAAGTACATGCCTTTGATCGAGTTTGCGTATAACAACAGTTATCACGCAAGCATCGGTATGGCACCGTACGAGGCATTATACGGAAGAAAGTGCCAATCACCCTTGTGTTGGTACGAGCCCGGAGAGCAAAGTGTCTTAGGACCTGAGGTAGTGAGGGAAACGACGGAGCAAATCAAGAAGATCAAGGATAGAATCTTAACCGCTCAAAGTCGACAGAAAAGTTACGCGGACAAAAGGCGCAAGCCCTTGGAGTTCCAAGAAGGAGAACATGTATTTCTAAGAATCACCCCCACTATAGGAATAGGAAGAGCCATGAAAGTTAAAAAGTTGAGTCCCCAATTTCTCGGTCCTTTTGAAATTCTTCAAAGAGTCGGATCCGTAGCTTACAAAATAGCCTTACCACCCAATCTGTCAAACCTTCATGATGTCTTTCACGTCTCCCAGTTACGTAAATATAAGTCCAACCCTAGCCATGTCCTAGAACCAGAGCATGTACAGTTAAGGGAGGACCTCACTTTCAATGTACCGCCTACGGGAATAGTGGATCATGGAGTCAAGCAGTTAAGGAAAAAGTCTGTTCCTTTGGTAAAAGTGGCGTGGGGACAAGGCAAGTCGGAAGAATACACGTGGGAACTAGAGTCAGAGATGAAGTCCAAATATCCAGAGCTTTTCTAAGGTGCAATTTCGAGGGCGAAATTCTTTTAAGGAGGGGAGTAATGTAACGCCCGATTTTTTTTAGAGTGAAAATGACCAAAATGCCCCTGAGGTCATTTTCACTGACCGAGGAAAGCCTTGGCGGCAAGATCGAAGGGCAAACTCCATTTTGGAAGGGGATTAGAAAACTTATGTACCTTCAGGGATCGAAAATCTCGTTTTAGAAGTTTTAGTCAAAATGACCAAAACGCCCCTGTGGTGTTTTACCCATTTGCAAGTGTCGGATGAACCCGAAACTTCTCCAGATGGTTTTAAAAGGCGTTTTTATGTATTCTATGACCTCAGTTTTAATTTTTGAAGTCCCGGGCAAAATTAGTGCAAAATTACGGTTTTGCCCCTAGTTTCGTATTTTTACGCTTAATCACGATTAAGCAAACCTAAGCAATATTAGGCTCTAATCGAAGGTTAATTAATTTCCTTAATTAATCTAGAGTCAAAATAATTTATTAAAGTTGATTAGAACCAAAAAGTACTTAATTACAACCTAAAATCATATTTTAATTTTATGACACCTAGTCATAGAATCTTGAATAGTATTTTCTCTTTCCAATTCCTTAAATCATGGAATTGTGTTACACATTGTTTATTCATAAATGAGTTTTAAATTCTTTAATGATGTATGAGCACTCCTAAACTTGTCATAAACTCTCTAAATCACATTCTTAGTTACCTAAACTTAAGCTTAATCATTCCTAACCTTGTACCTAAGCTAATACACATCTAAATCTACCATTAACACACAATTAAATGGTCAAACTCACCTCCTCCCTTGCTGAACCAGACCAGGCCGTGAACCTTCTCCCCCATTATGCATCACATGTTCAATTTTTCAACACTCCAAGGCCATACCTCAAGTCACATACACTATACCTTGTCATAACTTTCAATCAAGCTTGAATTTCCACATGAATAAATAATTAGAACAACCCATTTTTCCCATTTAATTGTGGCTGGAAAAGTTCCAGCCATGCATTATTTCTAGAAGCCTAATTTCATAAAAATTTGATAGGAAATTAACTCACATCAAGCCATACTTTGTAGCATAGCTTCCATACTTCAAACCATGCTTGAATGACCTTGTGTAAGAGATATTTTCTCTTCCTTTTCCCTCCAAACCACACGGCCACTCCCTCCATTTGCAAGCTCCATGGTTTTGTTTTTCTATAAATAGGATGCTTGTGTTAGCCTTGTTGCACTTTGAAGCATTTGCAAAGTTTAGAGTTTTAGAGTTGTCTTGCTAGTCTTTCCTTTTTCTCTCGAAGATCCAAGAGTGTTCTTCCTTTCTTTTCAACTTTATCTTCTTCATCTCTTCATCTCATCATCACCTCTCAACCATCAAACACCACCCCAAAACCTTGAACCATCATCAAACCTCTCAAACACCACACCTCAAACACAACTCCACTTGAAACACATTTTCTTTCTTTTTCTCTCATCAAGGCCGAATCATCATCACCATTCTAGGAGGTGTTGCTCATCTCATTTCCATCTTCAAGATCAAGCTTTTATCTTCATCAAAAGGTAGGGATTTGTTTTCAAACTCTATTTTGCTCAAGAAAGTGTTTTTCTCTAGTTTTCTCTTGGATTCTTTTTGAACTTTCCTTTGTCTTTCCTTTCCTTTCATTTTCGGCCATGAGGCCTTGATTTGAGCATAATAGCTTGATGATGAGAGTTTCTAGATGATGACATTGTGTTCATCTCAAAGAAACCTCTAAAGCTTGAGTTTTCCTTTTCTTACAACTTCATCTATATGTGATCTAGCTCACATGGTTTTCCAACTTAAGAAAAATTAATCTAAGGATTTCTAAAAGCCCAAGCCTACCCTTGTCAACCTTAAAGTTGGCCGGCACGTTCTAGAGATTTGTCTCTAGATAGGGGTTTTGGGTACTTAATAAAGAACTTGATGTAGCTTCACTTTCTTTCTCTTTTATATGATTTTCGGTTCTTGTGTTGTGATCTTTGAGATATTGTATGGGGTTATGATCTTGTTAAAGTCTTAAATGAGCTCTAGTTAAACATAAAAATGAAACTTGCATCATGTTTACTTTAAGCTTTGCATATCATGTTTATTTCCTTGCTATCACTAAATCCCAAGATAATGAATGAACTTGCATTATCATGTTTATGTTTCAAGCTTTGCATTATCATATTTATATTTCAAGTCCTCACCTAAATATCAAAGATAATAATATATTGCACCACATATTTATTTTATGCTCTCACTTTACTTTCTAGCAATAACTAAAATAAGTGCATGAGCATGTTTATTTTTATGTCGTCACTTTAATGATTCTAGAGCTCAAAGACTTGCCCAATGATATCTCAAACAAAGGTCTAAAACATTTATTTCCTATGGTTCATATTTCGGCCCTATGAGGCCTTAATGTTTTCAAGTATTGAAAACTATGTTTTATAATTTTCCTAAACTTATACGAGTATAAGGAATGTGTAGAACTAAGTGTTATGAATTTAGGACCTCTTGAGATGAAAATAATATAGCCACTGCCCTATTAAGTATTTTCATGAGTTTAGATGATAAAAGTGTTCATAAAAGAGTTTTGAAGGTTTTAATAAGGTTCCAAGAGAAACTAGTATTTTATGTGCTTTAGAAACTATGATTCAAGGCCTTTAAATGGAGTTTCTGTTTCGGTTCTGCCTTGCTATGTTTGGCCACTGTATGAGCTGTGTTAATGATGTTAATATGCTTATGTTTGGGTAATAATTATGTTAAGACTCATATGTGAAAGATAGGATAAGTTAGGAACTAGAAAAGAATTAATTTGAGAGTTCTAGATCCCTTAAAGATTTATTTTTCTGGATTCTGTCCAGCAAGGTTTAGATTCAATAATCATGGTTTTAAATTAGTTTATATGTGTAGGAATGACTCATAATTGGTTTAGGACTTAATCTTGAAGCCTTAGGAGCAAACCGAACTTAGAAAGGGTCATTATTGTGACTTCTAGGTACCCGTAAAGTTAGTATTTTGATTTCTGCACTCTTGAGGTTTAGAGATGTTCTTGACCATAGGGTGAGGTGAGAAATACTTAGTTATAACCTTATAGGTTCCCAAGAGACTAGGTGTTGATGATCAATAACTTAGAATGTGAGATAAAGATCTAAACCGTAATTTCTAGAACTCTGTAATCACATAAACATAAAGCTGTCCAAATTCTGCTTAGTGCTATTTGGATTAGTTCTTGAGCATAAAATTTGTATAACTCATTAATTGTCAAACTATAGGCGTATAAAGAAGTTAAGGATAATGTTAGAACAATTAATTTGCAAGTTTAAGACTCATAAGAATCGAAGTTTAAAACACTATGAGTTATAACATAACATGTCTATGAGCTTATGGGGATGATTGTTAAATATGACTATGTGATGATGTTTGTGTGAAAGTTTTATGTGACGAATGTTATGAGAAAGTTTCATGTGATGATATATATGTCATGAAAAAGCTACATGAGAATGCATGATAAAAATGAATATGATAAATGACGAGGTAATTGTGATTTAATACTTATGAGAATATAAATGTGACACAACACTGAGACGCAGCTTCTCTGGGTGACACCGGTTGGCCGAGCACCCCCAGGAGGAGACAAATCCGTGAGGGTATGTGTAGATGCAGCCTGCCATAGCGGACAAATTGCGAGGCCCACGTGGCTAGCAAAGCGTTTCAAAGAGGAAATGATCCTAGAAAGGAGATCCTTAATTTGCCCCCAGCCCGTACTATAAGTCGGGATTATGTTACGCTTATCATAGGATAAGTAAGAACTAGTGACGACTAGTTAAGGTATGAGCTCATAACCTAGAGAAGTTTTAGGGCGGCCCCAAGAGATGAAAGTTAAAGTTAACAATGTCACATAAACTATACTTATGCCAATGTTATAATGTTTCCTAGTTATTCTATTGTTTGGTTTACCTTATGATGCATTCATATCATTAGTATATTTACCTTAAGTTATAAAGACGCATTATAAAATGTGACGGACCTTGGATAAAATACCTCTTTGGAAAACCAACTTAAAAGGAATTTATATGTATGCACACCTTTTAGAAATAAACCCAAGGTTCCTGAGGATGTGACGATGTCACCTAGGTAGGGATAACCCTCGAGAATTCTTTTACAAAGATTCTCATTCCCTCTCTCTTTTCTTCCGTCATATCTTGAGATGGCGGCGTTTGTACTCTTCATCGACACCCGGTATGGGAGCTGCACCATGACCCGGACTTTCGGGTCATACCATTTTGAGGGTCGCTGCCTTGTCGAGTATTCATGTTCATGGGACGACCCTTCGCGCACCCCGTCCCGAGCTACCGCTTCACCCCGACTGCTCCTTACCGTCATAACGGGATTTTTGAGCGAGCGAGACCACGCGATGAGCAGATCCTCCGCATGGAGCCCGAGACATCAGCGACGCCAAGATTACCGAGTATGTGCCGCGCCCCAAGATTTCTGGAGACGGACCCATCCGAGGACCCGCCATCCCACATGTACGGTTGGAGCTCGGTCCGCTCCTCCACCGATGAGGGCTGGGAGTGAGGAGGCGGTGGTCGGCCGAGGTTGGCTCGACGGCCATCTATGCGCCCTCACCGCGGTGGACATGCCCCGATGATGCGCTCGACCACTCCCGCCGAGATTCGTCAGTGGATCGACTCGACCCCACGATTTCGGACCAGGAGTAGTCATAGGAGCGGTAGTAGTTAGTGCACACACACGCCACATAGTAGAGGACAAACCTTCTTTTGTATATGAGGTTGTCTCCTTTAGGTGCACATGGGTATGGGGGTAGTTTCTCTTGTATTTGCTTTTTATGATTTCCTTGTATTGCATTTCAGTTGTATTTTGCTTCATGATGTATCAAATAGTCCTGCCTCTTTGGGTAGGCACGTTATATATATATATATCTATGATTCAGTTGATGTTCCCATGACATGATGTGTTTCTTATGCTTTGCTTATATGTTTCGCTATGATTCCCCTTAAAGTTTCATGCGTGGCTCTCACTTTGATTTTAAATTCCAAAAAGAAAAATTTTACCCATATTTCCGCTAAGTATTTTCTAAGTAAAAGATGAGACCAAGAGGTAATACTCTAAAGATTAACCTAAGAACATACTAGTAGTCTTGGGTTAAGATTTAGGGTGTTACACATCTCATCAAAAAGAGAGCTTTAGAGTTCTTGAACCAAGTTCTCAAAGGAACTATGAGTTTCTTGAACATCATCATCAAGCTCAAAATAAATAAACTTTCAAAACAAAACAAAACCTCAAAGATCAAAGGACCAAAACCGAAATATTAAAGGAAAGGAAGCAAGAAAAACCGAAACCAAAATAGCAAGGAAAGTAAAGGTGTTCTTGAGTAAAAATCATTTTGAGTTAGTAAATCAAGATGAAACTTAGAGAAAACAAAAACTCAAGCTCTAGAGGTTCCTTTGAGATGAACTCATAGTAAACATCTAGGAGCTCTCATCATTGAGCTATCATATACTCCTCAAGGCCAAGAGGCCGAATACTCAAAACAGAAACAAAGAAAGTTTCAAAAAGAAAGTCCAAGAGAAAGCTAGAGAAACTCATTTTTCAAGAAACAAAGTTTAGAAAGACAATCCTACCTAGAGTGGAGACAAAAAGCTTGAACTTTTGAAAAGGAAAACAAGATGATGAGCTCCTTCTTGGGGCTAGATGGTTTCAACCAAAGAAGAACAAGAAGGTTGGAGTTGTGTTTCAAGTGAGGCTGTGTTTGAGGTGTGGTGTTTGAGAGGTTTGATGATGGTTCAAGGCTATGGGGTGGTGTTTGAAGGTTGAGAGATGATGAGGAGATAAAGAAAGGATGAAGATGAAGATGAAGAATAAGAGGAAACTCTCTTGAAACTTAGAGAGAAAAAGAAAGGAAACTCAAGAAAGCTTAGAAACTTGAAACTTACCAAAAGACTAAAAGTGACACAAGTTCATCTAAGGCACCTATTTATAGAAAAACAAAACATTGAGGCCCTCCAAGAGGAAGCCTTGGCCATAGCATTGAGGGGGAAGAAGGAAGAGAAAATATCTCTTAGACAAGGTCATTCAAGCATGGTTTGAAAGTATGAGAAGTATGGCTTCAAGTATGGTGATTTGAGTGAGCTTTTCTTTTAATTTTGAAAGAAATAATCCTTCTAGAAGTGAGACATGGCTGGAAGTTTTTCAGCCACAAATAATTGAGGAAAATGTGTTATTTTATTTAGTTATTCATTTGGAAAATCAAGCTTGATTGAAAATATGACAAGGCATGGTGTATATGACTTGAGGTATGACTTTGGAGTGTTGAAAATTTGAACATGTGATGCATATAGAGGGGGAGAAGTTCACGGCCAGACCTAGACAGCATGGGGGAGAAGGATTTGTTTCATGTAATTGTGGGTTAATGGTAGGTTTAAGTGTGTATTAGTTTAGGTACAAGGTTAGGAATAATTAAGCTTAAGTTTAGGTGACTAAGAATGTGATTTAAGGATTTTATGAAAAGATTAGGAGTGCTCATACATCATTAAAGAATTAAAAACTCTTTTATGAATAAACAATGTGTAACACAATTCCATTATTTAAGGAATTGAAAAGAGAAAATACTATTCAAGATTCCATGACTAGGAGTCTTGAATTTAAAATAGGATTTCAAGTTGTAATTACGCACTTTTAGGTTCTAATCAACTTTAATAAATTATTTTGACTCAAGATTAATTATGGAAATAAATTAACCTTCAATTAAAGCCTAATATTGCTTAGGTTTGCTTAATCACGCGATTAAGCGCAAAAACACGAAACCAGGGGCAAAACCATAATTTTGCACTAATTTCGCCTGGGACCTCCGGGACCAAAACTAAAGTCATAGAATACATAAAAAAAAAGCCTTTTAAAACTATCTGGAGAAGTTTCCGGTTCATCCGGCACTTGCAAACGGGTAAAACACCACAAGGGTATTTTGGTCATTTTGACCCGAAAACGCGAAAAACAACATTTTCGATCCCGGGAAGGTACACAAGCCAACTAATCCCCTTCCAACATTGAGTTTGCCCCTCGAGGACTGCCGGATCGGCTTTCCTCGAATTCCGGGCCGAAAATGACCTCAGGGGCATTTTGGTCATTTTCACTTTATCAGAAAATCGGGGCATTACACAACGCTCGAGGCGATCTGAGACTAATCCATCCAAGGACTCCCCTATGCATATGTACTCGGAGGGTTCCGCCCCAACGGTGCCTATGGATATGGGCAGAGGCAACAAGGACGCAGTAACGCAGCCACGTCTCGCTCAGCAATCGGACATCCCTGCTGTGGAAGCCACATCTGTCCCCCGTTCCATCTGCACACACCCGAGGAGCTCGCGAAGTTCATTGGGTAGATACCCCCATTACCCAAGGATCAATGCCACTAGTAGATCGTGATGGAGTAGTCTGTTTGAGTGCTCGAGTTATCATGAGGATCCCCTTTGTCGCAGTATCCTTTGCTAAGGGTATCTAGTTTAGCACTAATAGGACTAGTGGGAGGGTTTGTAGCTGGCTATTTCTGTTATCGTTCCATGTACTTTATGTTTCTTTTTATTTGTTACTTTCATTTCCATGTACTTTACCGCTTTCTTGTATTTCTTGTCATTTCCCTTGTATCGAAAGCTCAGCCCATTATATAAGGGTGTGACTTCGTTTCTGTGTATCTTAAACTATGTTATATATTGAAGCTATGTTTCATGATATGATGTGTTGCTAATTTTGTGTATGAGTTGTTTATTTTGTTTACTATTGTTTACAATTATATGTTCACCTCTAGACAACACGCACTCGACTCACGTTTTTGTTTAAAGTTTCAAAAAAAAAAAATTACCCTTATTTTTTGCTAAGTATTTTAAAGAAAGGATGAAACTAAAGGGTAATAAACTAATGGTTAACCTAAATATGTTCTAGGAGTATTGGGTTAACAATTAGGATGTTACATGGTGATAATTAATTTTGACACCTTAGGAAAAGCCAATAACTAGAAAAGGTAAAAAATGTAACTTTTAGAACTCCGAAATTGTACATATTTTAAACTGCCCAAAATTGTCCAACATTGTTTGAAACTATTCATAAGGTTAATAATTAGTGGGAATCATTGTAATTGGTCTCTTAGATCCCTAAAAGATCAATTACGGGTATTAGGTTAAGCCGAGTTACAGTTTTGACCCATTTGGGGCTAAAAAAGTAATTACCAACAACTTGAGAATAATAATGTGAATGGTATTTGTGGTGATCTTTAGTACTTTGTATATGTGTACATATATTCTATTGAGCATTTCATATGCATTAGCTGAGCCCGGTCCTCGGTTCTAGCATACTGGGTAGGAGTATGTTTACTTTTCAATAAGATAATGATAATGCATACTTATGGGTGTATGAAAGTGAGGTATGGTTATGTGATTAATTGTGGCATGTTATGATTATGATTGGATGATTTAGATGCATATTTGATATGATATATGACTAAAAACAGATTTAGGAAATTTCATTCCCAGCCATTATGTTGCCAGAGTTCCTATAAAATTAGTAAAGTTAGAAAAACTTTGAAGACTTTGAGTATGAAATGTTAAATGATAAGTTATGATGATATCTACAATTATATGCTCATGTTTGCATCTCTAATTGACATGTTAAGATTACAAGGTGACATAAGACATATAGAAATAATCTTCTAGACTCCAAGAATTAATGGTTAGGAGAGGTAATGATTATGAAAGGTGTTCCTATGCCCCCTATCCCGCACTCTGGGAGTTGAGAAATCGCTTATCACAAGATAAATGTAGATTAGTGACGACTAGTTTAGGTATGAGCTCATAACCTAAAACTCTCAAAAAGGGAAAGGATTAAGGTGTCCCTATAGGACAAAGAATAATGAATTTAAGTCACCTAAGAGAATAAAAAAGGGAGGATTATGTAGAATGATTATGTTTCTTTATATACTATGTTCATTTGGTATAATTCTTGCGATATGTTGCATGTGGCATTGGCAAACATTCATGATATGGCATGATGAATCCACGACATTAAGATTCATGTTAAAAGATACGGACCTTGGCTAATGGTATTTGGAACTTAATAAAATGAACCGTATGCATGCTCACTGTTTTCATAATGAAACCTAAGGTTCCTGAGGACGCTGATGATGACACATGTTAGGAGGTGAAAGCCCCCTACTGAGATTCTTGTATAAGTTTATCATCCACTCTTTCTTTCTTTCTTTCCATCTCATCTTCTGAGGCTGATGGCGTCCTTCGTGATATTCCTTGATGCTCCCACTTAGGAGTTACACCTCAATGCCACGTACCAGACATATCACTTCGTGGGTCGATATGTCATCCATCTATTCATATTTTTGGAGCGCCCTTTTGCACACCTGGTTACCAGTTATAGGTGCTCTCCTACTGTCCTGTTTACTGACGACCTTATGTTTGAGAGTGTTGTCTACATGGGGAGCACTTTCGCCACACCCGTCTTGCTGCCTCGGCTGTTCACGACTAGCCCATGTACATTCCTCGATCGCCCCCTCACCAGGCCGAGCCCATGACAGACCTATATGAGGATTCCCCTTCCTAGCATTCCTTGGGTGGTTTTGCACCTGCAACCCCTATGGAGATTAAGGGCAATCATGAAGGTGAGGCCATCGTAACCCAGCCTTTGCAAAGACTTAGAGGACCTACACGAACACACCATGGAGTGCACGCCCATTCCGAGCCTACTCCCGCCGACATCGCTTGCATGCTTGGCTACATTCCCTCATCCCAGTAGTGTCAATAGGAGTTAGCAGCAGACCTCGGGAGCGCTAGTGCACATGTCATTTATAGGATAGCCTTCTTTTGCTTTTTGATTTAGAGGTTATCTACTTAAGCATATCTCAGTAGAAGTAGTGGGGGAGAGGGGGTTATGGCTAGTATATATTTAGTTTTTCCTTATGTTTCCTTCATATTGACCATGGATAACTGTACTATCCCAACCTTTATTAGTGGGTATGATGCTACTTACTATGTATGATTATTTTGACGTGCAAAGTGGGACGATTATATTAATGCTACATAAACCTATGATGTTTTATTTATGCTCATGGTGTTGCGATATTTATATCTTGAGTATGTATATGACTTGTTCTATTTACTTTCCACTTGTATGCAAAATGAACAGTGTAAATTATCTTAGTATGCACGGCTCACGTTTTCATTTTAAGTTTAAAAAAAAATGACCCATATTTTTGCTAACTATTTTAAAAGTAAGAATTAGACAAAAGAGTAATAACTAATAATTACCTTAAATACATCCTAGACGTGTTGGGTTAGATATTAGGGTGTTACATTTACGCTTCAAAATGATTGATTACATATTATAATGAACAACACAGGAAGTGTGGAAAGATTTTTCCAGAGTTTTCACTCTTATATTTTCAACTCTGTCATCGGCATTCATGTATGGCATCTCCATTTATACAGGTCCTTCTTCATGACCACTGTCTTTAATTAGATCTCCAAGTGACACGTGTAGATCATCAGTTGTGTCTTGGAACGTTAGTCTAAAGAGGTAGGCTGACAGACTTGTCATGTCAATTGCAGAAGCCGTTGAGTTGAAGAGGTTTCTGATGTCCTCTTTCTTTTTACTTTCTAATCGTGGTTTTTGAACTCCTCTTTTTAGAAGCTAGAATCATGAATCAATTAGGCAGAAGAGATGGCGTATCAGTTATGAAAGTGGTTCTGATTCGATATTTGAATTTTGAATTTTGAATTTTCCCTCCATTTTCTTTAGTGTTCTATGCTCCATAGTTAATTGAACTCTCTTACGTCATAATCAATCTATTTGTTCTTTCTTCAATCTTCAATATTGGTTGTTTGATGCAGGTTAATTTGTGATTATGATGATTGTTGACTAAATAACACGTTACCTCCAGAGTTAGCATGATTTTCTCAATCTTCAGTGTACTTTCTGAAGTCGTGTGTTACTTTCTGAAGACCGTTTCCTTGGGCTTCTTGCTCTTAACTTGATCTGCTTCAGTCCTTAAGCATTTATACGTTCTTTGCATGAGATAATATTCACCTCTTTTAAGCTTAATCTCTTCCCTTGAGATAAAGCATGATTTCTTATGTGAAGTGAATTTATTCTCGATTCAAGTTCATTTTTATGGTTTTGGTTAGTAAGCATGAATACGTGCTTTGCTTGAAATAACATTCACTTTCTTTTTAGCTTAATCTCTTCCCATGAGATAAATCATGCTTGAAATAACATTTACTTTCTTTTTGGCTTAATATCTTCCCATGAGATAAATCATGCTTGTGCATGCAAAGTGAAACATTATTCTTGCTTTAAGTCCATATTATGCTTTAATTTGTATACACGTACTTTGCCTGACATAATATTCAATTTCTGTTTGGCTTAATCTCTTCCCATAACATAAAATATGGTCATACATGCAAAATGAAATATTAATTTTGCTTAAATTCGTGTGATACAAACCGGATTAATCTGTTATACTTTGTCAAGAATCTCAAGGTAGCCATTAGTCATTCTTCAAAATATTTTCTTTAAATTGGTATTATTGTCATTCAAAATAATGAAGCTCATACTTTTTGAAGGGCTTTGGAGTTTACATACAAATCATTACTAAACATGGAAAGAAGATTTTCTACACTTCAAGAACATTGATTACATATTATCATGAACAGTATAGGAAGTGTGGAGAGATTTTTCTAGAGTTTTCACTATTATTATCATGTGTAGCATCTCCATTTATGTAGCACCCTAATTTTTAACCCAATACTCTAGAACATATTAGGCTAATTATTAGGTTATTACTTCTTAGTTTCATTATTTTATTAAAATACTTAGCGGAAATTACGGATAAATTTTTTTTCGAAAACATAAAACAAAGTGAGAGCCACGTTCTTAGTCTAATCGTAAGACAGAAATATAAAACACGATTAGCAAGCAGAGAGTAACACGGAAATCAAGAACAAGTAACAACAGAGCAATAACCACCATAATAACAGAAACATTTCATTAATAACATAATTAGAAATACATATGTAGTCATACACTCATAGGGACGGGCAGAGCTTGTAATACAGCGAAAATGAAATACAATAGAAAACTAGAAAGCGTAAAGTACATGGCACAACAGGAAATGAAATCCAAAATGCTACCCTCCTACTAACCTACGAGTACTAATCTACAACCCCTCCCAAAAGGTACTGCTGAAGGGAAAATCTCCATGAAAGCTCGGGTACTTGTAAGGCTCTTCATCGGAATCTAGTGACGACAGGCACGCTCGGGTGATGGGGGTATGCAGCCCATGAACTGCTCGATCTCCTCTTGAGTCGGCCAGTGGAGTGGGAAGGGAACACGTGCCGGCTGGGCATGAGCTCCTCAGCGCGGACGCATCTCGGCCCTCCTTGCTAGACTCGGCTGCAACACGGTCTCCTCACTCCCCGCACGCTGGTACTGGGGAAAAGGTGCAGAACTCTCCGAAGGGACGTGTGTAGGCAAATCCTCAGACGGGTCCATCTCAGACCTCCTCAAACGTGGCACATACTTTGGAAAGTCACGGACGACAGAAGCAGACGGACAAGCATGACGTCTCTACTCGTCACGCCGGCAGGTACGCTCGAAGATCATGTCGTCACCACCAAAAGGTGCAGTAGGAGTGAACTGGTAGCTCAATACCGGATAGGCGAAAGGTCGTCCCATGTACACAAAAACGCGAACCGCACAACGACCCTCAAAGTGATACGAGCGGTGGTCCGGGTCATAGTGCACCTCCCATATGGGGGTGTCAATGAAGACTATGAACGTCGCCATCGATCTCTGAAGATGTGCCGGAAGAAGAAAGAGAAATGAGTGAGAATTCTTGCTAAAGAATCTCAGTAGGAGTCTCCTATCCTAGGGTTACATTGTTCACATCCTCAGGAACCTTAGGTTTATTTATAAAATAGTAAGCATGCACATAAGATTCAATTTAGGGTTTATAAAACTAATTATCCAAGGTCCATTCCTTTTAGCATGCATCTTGATGTTATGAATGTAGCATATTAAAACCATGAATGCATGGCAATGTCTCAATCAAATAACTCAATGAATCACAACATCAAGAAGCATACAAGTGGCATAAAGGGCATGTAACTTTCAAGTGGATCATTCCTCAACTTGTTGACATCAATCATGGTACTTTAGCAAAATAAGGCCACCCTAAAATAACTAGGTTATGAGCTCATACCTCAGATAGTCGTCACTAGCTCTTGCTTATTATCTGAATAAGCGAAACATAATAAATAATCCCGACTACGCAAGTACGGGTAGGGGGCAGGGATCACCTCTCTTAGGATATACCCTCTTTGAAACGCTTTGCGGGCCTTAAGCCATAGCAATTTGTCCGCTTTGGTAGGCTGCATCTACTCATACCCTCACGGATTTGTCTCCCCTGGGGGTGCTCGGCCGAACCGGTGTCACCTAGGAAAGCATGTCTCAGTGCTTTGTCACATAAAAATCTCCTAGGGGTGCTCGGCTGAACCGGTGTCGGCCAGGGTTTTCAACTCATATGGTACTCTTAAACATTTCTTTAACCCTTTAAGGTTTGACGGAAATTTGGTAGCATAACAGCTGTTAAACCAAATTTCCTTCAAACCGAAACTTATGCCACAAGTTAATCACACAACATATTCCTCAATAAAACCTCATGCCATGATAAACCTCATATCTTAAACAATCATTTCCTCATGTATCATAAACATCTCAACATATTATCACATCATATAAGCATCATAGCATTAACAATTTCTTAGAGTATTATGCATTGACCCTTAAGGTCTTTAACTCACGGTCTAAGTTATAAATTATCATAACTTAAACTCTCGGGTACCTATAGGCTCATATCTAAGTATTCTTTGCCTTACACTATGGTCAAGAACATCTCTAAATCTCAAAGATACAGAATCTAAAATCCTAACTTTACGGGTACCTAGGAGTCACAACAATGACCCTTTCTAAGTCCGGTTTGCTCCTAAGGCATCAAGATCAAGTCCTAAACCATTTATGAGTCATTCCTACACATTTAAACTAATTTAAAACCATGATTATCATTTTTAAACCTTGCTGGACAGAATCCAGAAAAATCAAATATTAAGGGATCTAGAACTCTCAAATTAATTCCTTTCTAGTTACTAACTTCTCTTATCCTTCACATATGAGTTTTAACATTAATTATTCTCAAACTTAATCATATTATCATCATCAAACAGCACATACCGTGGCCATAAAATAGCAAGGCAGAACCGAAACATACATCTCCATAAAAGGCATCAAACACAATTTCTAAAGCACATAAAATACTAGTTTCTCTTGGAACCTTTTTCAAACTTTCAAAACCCATTTATAAACATTTTTAACATCTAAAATCATCAAAATATTTATGAGGGCAGTAGCTAAATCAAACTTGTCTTAAGAGATCCTAAATTCATAAAACTTAGTTCTATGCATTCCTTAAACTCATGAAAGCTTAGTACAATTATGAAACATAGTTTTCAACACTTGTAACCACTAAAACCCTTAGAGGCCGAAAACAAGGAGACAAATAACATAGGTTTTCAAGCCTTTGTTTGAGACAACAATGGGCAAGTCTTTGAGCTCTAGGTTCATTTAAGTGATGACATAAAAATAAACATGCTCATGCACTTATTTTAGGTTCCATTAGAAAGTAAAGTGAGAGCATAAAATAAACATGAGATGCAACTCATTATTATCTTGATATTAAGTGAGAACTTGAAACATAAACAAGATAATGCATAGCTTGAAATATAAATATGATAATGCAAGTTCATTCATTATCTTGATACTTAGTGATAGCAATGAAAGTAAATATGATGTACAAAGAATAAGAGTAAACATGGATGCAAGGTTCATTTTAAGATTATCTAGAGCTCTTACAAGACTTTAGAGATTAACAACCTAACACTCATCTCATTACAAAGAGAGCTTTAGAGTTCTTGAATCAAGTTCTCAAAGGAACTATGGGGTTCTTGAACATCATCATCAAGCTCAAAATAAATAAACTTTCAAAGAACACAAAACCTCAAAAGAAAAGAAACCAAAATCGAAATATTTAGAGGAAAGGAAGCAAGGAAACCGAAATGAAAAACAAGAAAAAGTAAAGGTGTTCTTGAGCTAAAATCATTTTGAGTTAGTAAATCAAGATGAAACTTAGAGAAAATAAAAACTCAAGCTCTAGAGGTTCCTTTGAGATGAACACATAGTCATCATCTAGGAGCTCTCATCATTGAGCTATCATGTGCTCATCAAGGCCAAGAGGCCGAAACATCAAGGAAAGAAAAACAAAGAAAGTTTCAAAAAGAAAATCCAAGAGAAAGCTAGAAAAGCTCATTTTCATGAAAAGCAAAGTTTAAAACACTCCTACCTAGAGTGAAGATGAAAACTTGAACTTTGAAAAGGAAAACAAGATGAAGAACTCCTCCTTGAAGGCAAGATGGCTTCAGCCTTGTGAAGAACAAAGAAGAGAAAAATGTGTTTGGGTGAGGTTGTGTTTGAGATGAAGTGTTTGAGAGCTTAAGAGGTGATTTGAGGTTGTGAGGTGGTGTTTGAAGGTTATGAAATGATTATGTGATGAAGAGGTGAAGAAGATGAAGATGAAGAACAAGAGGAAACTCTCTTGAAACTTAGAGAGAAAAAGAAAGGAAACTCAAGGAAGCTTAGAAACTTGAAACTTGCCAAAAGACAAAAAGTGACACAAGTTCATCTAAGGCACCTATTTATAGAAAAACAAAACAATGAGGCTCTCCAAGAGGAAGCCTTGGCCATAGCATTTGAAAGGAAGAGGAAGAGAAAATACAACTTGTCATTCATGCATGGTTTGAGGTATGGAGTGTATGATACAAGGCATGGCTTCAAGCATGGGTTTTTGAGTGAGTTTTCTTTCAAATTTTGAATGAAATAAATCTTCTAGAAACTAAGCATGGCTGGAAGTTTTTCAGCCACAAATAAATGAGGAAAAATGGTTTATTTCATTTAGTTATTCATTTGGAAAATCAAGCTTGATTGAAAATATGACAAGGTATGGTGAATATGACTTGAGGTATGGCTTTGGAGTGTTGAAAATTTGGACATGTGATGCATATGGAGGGGGAGGAGTACACGGCCAGATTGGGGCAGCAAGGAGAGAGGAAAAATCTCTCATGTAATTGGGTGTTAATGATAGGATTAAGTGTAGGTTAGCTTAGGTACAAGGTTAGGAATAATTAAGCTTAAGTTTAGGTAACTAAGAATGAGGTTTAGGGATTTTATGACAAGATTAGGAGTGCTCATACATCATTAGAGAATTAAAAACTCATTTGTGAATAAACAATGTGAAACACAATTCCATGATTTAAGGAATTAGAGAGAGAAAACATATTAAAGATTCCATGACTAGGAATCTTGAATTTAAAATAGGATTTCAAGTTGTAATTAAGCACTTTTAGGTTCTAATCAACTTTAATAAATTATTTTGACTCAAGATTAATTATGGAAATTAATTAACCTTCGATTAGAGCCTAAAATTTCTTAGATTTGCTTAATCATGCGATTAAGCGTAAAAACACGAAACTAGGGGCAAAATCATAATTTTGAAATAATTTCGCCCGGGACCTCTGGGACCAAAACTAAAGTCATAGAATACATAAAAACACCTTTTAAAACCATCTGGACAAGTTTTGGGTTCATCCAGCACTTGCAAACGGGTAAAACACCACAGGGCCATTTTGGTCATTTTGACCCAAAAACTCGAAAAATGAGATTTTCGATCCCGGGAAGGTATACAAGCCATCTAATCCCCTTCCAACATTGAGTTTGCCCTTCGAGTACTGCCGGATCAGCTTTCCTCGAATTCCGGGCCGAAAATGACCTCAGGGGCATTTTGGTCATTTTCACTCTAGCAGAAAATTGGGGCGTTACAATTTTTATAGGTCCTTCTTCATGACCATTGCCATTGATCAGATCTTCAAATGACACGTGTAGATCATTAGTTGTGTCTTGGCTGATAGTTTTGTCACATCAGTTGCAGAAGTCATTATATTGTAGAGGTTTTTTATGCCCTCTTGCTTTTTACTTTCTGATTATGGTTTTTGAACTCCTCTTTCTAGAAGCTAGGATCATGAATCAATTTGGCAGAAAAGATGACGTACCAGTTATAAAACTGGGTCTAATTCAAGATTTGAAATTTGATTTTCGAATTTTCCCTCTATTTTCTTTATGCTCTACAGTTAAGTGAACTTTCTGACGTCCTAATCAATCTCTTTGATCTTTCTTTGATCTTCCCATTTTCAATCTTGTCTCTTTGGTGCAAATTAATTTGCAATTATGATAATTGTCGACTGAATAACACGTTGCTTCCAGAGTTGGCATGATTTCCTTATTCTTTAGTGTACTTTCTGAAGTCCCGTGTTACTTTTTGAATATCGTTTTCTTAGGCTTCTTGCTTTTGTATTTATCTACTTCATTCCTTAATGCATATGAATGTTCTTTACACGATATAATATTCACTTCATTTAAGCTCATTCTCTTCCGACAAGATAAAACATGCTTGCACATGTAAAGTGAAATTATTCTCAATTAAGTCTGTGTAATGCACTTTGGAATTTTACCTGTTAAGGTTAGTCAAGAAACTCAAGGCAGCGATTAGTTGTTCTTCAAAGTATTTTCTTTAAATTGGTTTTGTTGTCATTCAAAATAATAAAGTTCATACTTTTTGAAGGATTCTAGAGTTTACAATCTACCCCTTTTTTATGATGACAAACCAATTTGAAGAAAATATTTTGAAGAGATGTTGAAAGAAATGATACCGAGTATAATACGATGAGTTGCATTTTCTTTCAACACATCATGATTCTTAAATTTTAGTAAGTCCTTTTCTTAAAGCATGATTAGATATGTTCAAAAAACTTTTGAAGTCTTAAGTTGACTTAAATCAAAGATGTTTGGTTCATGATAATATTTTCTGATTGGAATCAGAAAGCTTCTTTAATTTGTATCACTAAGGTACTAAAGCATATGTCATCATTTTAGTTCAATTCTACGAATCAACTTGATTTTAGTCATAAAATGACTTTCTAACATTTAAGTGTGCTTGAATAAGTAAACAAGTAATACTTGCAATATTATTTCTTGATAGAAAATCTTATTTAACACTTTCTTTTCCTATGCTCCCTTTTTTTAAAAAAAATTGATGCTCAAAGATGTATATGTTTATGAATGATAAAACCTTTTGAACATGTTATGAGAAAGGCTGAAGAGACATAAATGAAATTTCTGATGCTCAGAGAAACCTTGATATAAATGATATCAGCACATTACAATACGAGGTTTCTGAAGCTCAATTAGGGATATAACCCAGCTTTATCAAGGCATTAAGTGGTTGTGAGCTTACTTTCGTTAGCTAGTAAACTCTATAAGTATCAGATGATGACACAATTTTTTAAAACTATTTCTCAAAAATAAGTTTTGCTTGCTGATACATATTAAATCAGAATGTAACACATTGTTAGTCAATTTGGCTCAACATATTCGAGATGATTCTTAGATCAACTTTTCTTATCATAGTTGAATTAGAGACATTTAAAAGCGGTTTTTGAAAGTCTTTAGAAATGTTTACAACTAAGTTTGACCAGATTAAAATAGAGCATCTCATTTATGTTTAAAAGATAATATATTATATAATGATAGGCATTTCAAGTAATCTCATACATATCTACGCACATCAATAAAGTTTGAGTATCTAGATATTAGTAGAAAAAATTTTCACTTCTTATGGATACTTGCTAAAGCTAATCAAGAATAAGTGTGTGCTCATTTATCTAGCATGTTAATGATTAATCAGTTCAAAGTAAGCACTTAAGAGAACAAAGCATGCATAAGCAAGTCATGATATATGATTAGCTAAGCATGATGGATTAGGCATCGATATGTATCAGAGCTTAAGGCCAACTCCTATGTATCGGAGCATATCAAAACTTAAAAGAACTATGTATGGAAAAATATAAACTAGACATAAACATGATAGACATGGTAAATTTTATAATTCAAAGACTTAAATTCAACCGAGAAATTTTCATATTGTAAAGAGAAAATTAAACCATAAGCAGGCTTTTGTAAAAGAAGAAAAATGCACACTAAAAATTTTCTCTGCGCTCCCCCTGAATTCCACACTCCTTCCCTTGAGCTTTTAGCACAGGATTTTCTTCATCCCTTTCTCCCCCTTTTGGCATCATAAAAAAAAATTGTGTAGGAGAGGAACGAAAGTATCATCTTCAACCTCTTCGTCTCAACTCTTGTAAGATTCTTTGATTAGTATGAAGAATCTAAAGTTGTAGTTCTTCATTTTGTCTAAATTGTGCCCTTTGCTCTATGATTGTCACCTCAAGCCTATCTTTTCTAAAGGCAGTTTCCCTTAGATACCTTAGGATGATTTAATTGAACTAATAGCTTGAGGGAGGCTCGTCTGATGCTGAAGGAGGTAACTTGATGGGTGCTTATGCTTGAGTAGCTCTTGGAGAAGGCTCAGGAATATTAAGGGGTATAATGTCCATAGTCTTAGGTGATTCGTCCAGAGTATTGTTTTGTGCACTAACAGTAGCTTCAAGTTTTTGAGCCAAGACAGAAGTGCAAAGTCCAGAACCCTACAGAAAGTATGGCTTTATCATTTTGAATGACGACAAAGCAAATTTAAAGAAAATACTTTGAAGAATGACTATGGCAACTTTGAGTTACTTGACTAAGCTTAACAGGTAGAATTCCAAAGTGCATTACATGAACTTGAACAAGAATAATTTCACTTTGCATGTGCAAACATGTTTTATCTTGTGGAAAGAGAATATGCTTAAATGAAGTGAATATTATATCGTGTAAAGAACATTCATATGCATCAAGGAATGAAGCTGATAAATACAATAGCAAGAAGCCCAAGGAAACGATCTTCAGAAAGCAACACAGGACTTAAAAAAGTACACTGAATAATGAAGAAATCATGCCAACTATGGATATAACGTGTTACTTAGTCAACAATCTTCATAATCACAAATTAATCTACATCAAACAGCCAAGATTGAAGATTAGAAGATTGAAGAAAGATCAAAGAGATTGATTATGACATCAAAAAGCTCACTTAACTATGGAGCAAAGAACGCTAAAGGAAATTGAGAAAAAAATTCAAATTTCAAATCTTGAATCAAACACAGTTTTATAACCGATACATCATCTATTCTGCCTAATTGATTCATGATCCCAGCTTCTAGAATGAGGGGTTCAGAAACCACGATTAGAAAGTAAAAAGAAAGAGGACATCAGAAACCTCTACAATACAACAGCTTCTGCAATCGATGTGATAAGGTTGTCAGCCTACCTCTCTAGACTAACATTCCAAGACACAACTGATGATCTATACATGTCACTTGGAGATCTTATCAAAGGCAACAATCATGAAAAAGGACCTTTATAAATGGAGATCCCACACATGAATGCCATTGAGAGATAGTTGATGACATAAGAGTGGAAACTTTGGAAAAATCTCTCCACACTTCCTATTCTGTTCATCATAATATATAATCAATCTTCTTGAAGTGTAGAAAATCTTCTTTCCTTGTTTTGTAATAACTTATATACTCTTCTTAGGAAGAGATGTGTGAAAGAAGTCGCTCATGATTCCTAGGTCTGTATTATTGAATACTTTTAAGGAAACATGGGTGTAGGTTAGTTTGAATGGCAACACAAACACATAACTTTCGTAATCTTGATCTAGTAGTAATCAGAGTGAGATATAACTTGGAGAGGCTAAGGTAAAACTACTTACAATGTGTTAGCAGAGGTATCTGCTCATCATGGTTCAGCTCGGAGACGATGGTTTTAAGACTACTTACAATGTGACAGCAGAAGTTGTTTGCAGGTCATGGTTCAGCTCGGAGAGGCTAGTTTAGAACTACTCGATTTGTGACAGTTGGGGTCATCTACTATTCACTGTGAAAGCTTAGGAAGGCTAATATAAAGACTATGCAGTTTACTTTCTCAGGTTGAGAAAGTTGTTGTTAATGAAATCTCAACATGTGTTGAGTACTAGATGTAGGCAAGTTGGTCGAACCAGTATAAAAATACTTGTGTCAATTCTCTCTTCCCTAATCTTTTAAGCTTATGTTATGCACTTTATGTTAATTACTAATTAAGTTTCATTCAAATTGCATCATTATTATTATGCTTCAGAAATATACTTTCTAAAGCATCTAAAGTATCTTTTGTGTTAAATGTTTCAGATTTGCAAGAAAGCTTCAAAAAGCACGATTCAACTTCCCTTCTCATGCACTCTTTTACTTACAAGTGGTATCAGAGCTAGGCCTCTGATGGGTTAAGTAATCTAATGATTGCAGTGGACGAAGATCAAGGGACAAAATGAAGTAGAAGATCACTTTGTCAACTGACCATCCCTTCTCTGATGATGCTCTTAAATATGATCATACTCTCTCAACAAATTTAAGGAATATCAAAGGTGAAAAACCTTGGCTCTAAAAGTCATCATATCGGTAGCAGCAAAAAGCTAAAGCAATAGGAATTGTTGATACCTTTGGTAAAGAGGAAGAATTTGATGAAAAATATGAGATTAAAAATGGAAATGAGATCTCCTTGCTTGTGAAGAAAATGTCAAAAGCCTGATTAGGCTAAGTCATGAATGATAGAAGTAATCAATATCAAGAGGAAAACAAAATGAGACAAAAAAAATCTTGAACAGAGCAACTCTAAAGATGAACAGGATAAGTCAGTAAGTCATTACAAGATTGAAAGCAACAAAATCTATATATGATGACACGAGTGCAATTGTACAGAAGAATACGATATAAATATACTCAAACTCACTCCTTTGTCTTCCCTGCAGTCATATGATGAGTTGCCACACAATATAGCACTTCCTTTAAAAAAATACCTCAGATAGAATAAGCCTAAGTTTGATAGAGAAACTCATAAAGACGCTATCTATCATGGTTTCAAACTCTAGGTCTTAGAAGCTAAAGTCTCTGAATTAGAGAACCATCTCCTATAGTTTCTAAACTTCTGAACTGGCCAAATAGCTAAAGATTCTAAAATCTCAAACTTGTGTTTAATGATTAATGGCCACTGGTTCAAAAACTAAGTTTGAATGAAAAGAAAATGGGAAGTAAAAAGAAATGCAGCCTCATCAAAAATCATTATCTTAGTTATTTTTGCTATCATTCACAAGAAGGGATACCCATATGACAAATGACTCTTAAAAGAGAAATATGTTGAGAAAGCATGGGAAATCTCCTTCTTAAATAACTAACCAAGGTGGATTCAAGAAAATTGAGTACTATAATCATTTTCTTTTCAGGTACTATTTCAGATATCTTCTACGGTTCAAGAAAAAGAAATTAGAAGCAGGATATTCTAGATCTCCAAATGACATAAATCTGCTGATGAAAAGTATTCAAGAAAGATGTTGCTAACTATCATTAAGGACTGGAAGAAAGTCTTGAGGAAAAGAGTCCCAAGAAAATTCCTAATTAGCAAAAAGAATGGAAGCTGCATTTTCAAAAAGTAAAACCTAGAGATCAGATACTTCAGAAAGTTATCAACGAGCTCTAAAGAAAATTAGGAAACAATTTTGAGCAAAAAGATAAAGCAATATGAAAGTTCAGGGAAACATGTAAACATATGCTTCCATCTCCACCACTGTAGCTAAATATGTGAAAAACCTTTGAGTAGTGAAAATTAGGTGGATACTTTGCTACAAAAGTTGAACCAGATTGAGAATATCCAAAGCTTGAATACTTGAAGATAAAATGAAGTCATAAGGAACTGAGAAATTCCAAAATGCTTCCATTCTTGAAAGACTTATAGACATCCAACCATGATGCAGATAAGGAATTAGCCAAAAGATCAAATTTCGAGGTATTCCTAAGATCTCTATAATATTAGTGATATTGAACTTGTTCAGAGAAGTCATTTTCAACACTATAGATTCATGCATCCCACTGACAAAATTAATTAAAATCACATTCAAAAATTATTTTTATTGGTACATGCCTCTCAAAAATCTACATAAGCTTCATCCACAAATATTTCTGGGTACTCTTCTCTTTATGAATCTAATTTGAAGATCATATATAAGCTCCAGTTGAAAGACAAGCCTATCCCTCGATTTTCAAAAGAATTAATTACTGCCTTAAAGAAAAGGTATGATTAATAACAGCCTATATCATAAGCTTCAGGGCATAAAAAGATGACTAGTTTTGTCGAAAATGTCACAACACTCCAAGGGAATAGAAAGCATTGAGAAGAACTCAGAAAGTAAAGCCTTCAGAAAGTGATTCAGGAGTCAGAAACTACTTATTTTGAGAAAAGTCAAAAGAGCCGAAAAAGTTCCTCGAGTTCTTCATTTCTCTCTCCTACGTCGTTTTAACTTCAATCAGCTACACTTCATCACCTAAATAACCACCTCTAATCTGATGACACGTATCTACCCTTGTCTCTGTCTTCCTTTACATGATTCCTCAAATCATCTCATATTCTCTCTCCTCAAAACCCTCATCTTCCTTGAACTCAAATTAAGCCTCCCATTACTCTACTTGCATCATTCACTTCTACTACTCGTTTTTGCTTCAATCATCCTTTCAAAGCAACTCGAAACATGGTTGATGGAAAGAAGTTTGATGGTAATGTCGCCAATCTGGGAATACTTCAAATGTATGATGAATCCTATCATCAACAATACTATGCTGATAGTTTCTCTTCTCATCCTATAGCACCTGGAAGAAGGCTCTCCAAATAGCTGATGAATATTTTCATATTTCTCCTAGAAATCGTCACCTTCCAAGGATGGGAAGGTTATCTCAACATCACTGACAGAATATTTACTGGAATGGTAATAGCCTTTTATTAACAACTATTAAAAGCTAATATCATACGTTATGCCCTTATCACAAGTAAGGTATTATATAATCTTATATATCATAACTCCCTTATTTGTCAAAATAATATATAACTTAATACAGTATGGGAAGTCATATTAGGCTCGATTAGCTTTTAATATATAAGATCATTTTTTAATATTTTATAAAAATAAAATAATTCTTAAATAAATAATAATCAAATAAATGAAAATAATATATGATATCAGTTTAGTTATATATAATAAAAATAAAAAAATTAATTGATAAATAATAAATAAAATAAAATATTAAATATTTAAATATTTTAAATAAATAATATGTAATATATGAAAGTGAGGATCAGTAACTTAAATTTAAATAATTATGATTAAAAATATAAAATATTAAAGTATATAAAATAGTATTTTTATTTATATATATTATTGAAACAATAAATAATTATAAAATATTGAAATAAATAATAACATTTAATATAACTTAAATTTTAATTTGTAAATATTTACATAAATATAGCATTTGAAAATTATTGTAATAAAATTTTCTATTTTACTATTATTTGATTTTATTTAATATTTAATTAAGATATTAGAATTATTTGTAAATAAATAGTATTTTATTGAACATAAAATTGAATATCTTATACAATGTTACATTGAACACTATATAATGTTGAAAGTTAGGCCTTATACTATCAGCTCTTATTCTATCAGGCATGCCAAAAGGGCCCTAAGAGTCTATTTGGCATGTCTGATAGTATTAGGGCTGATAGTATAAGACCTAATAAGATAAAAGTTGATAGTATAAGGCCTGATAAAGTTTTAATATTATACAGTGTTTGGTATAACATTGCATAATACATTCAATTTTATGTTCAGTAATATCATACTATTTATTTATAAATAATTCTAATATCTTAATTAAATATTAAATAATAATAAAATAGAAATTTTATTATAATAATTTTCAAATATTATGTTTATGTAAATATTTACTAACTGTAATTTAATTTTTATTAAATGTTATTATTTATTTCAATATTTTATAATTATTTATTATTTCAATAATATATATAAATAATAAATACTATTTTATATATTTTAATATTTTATATTTTTAATCATAACTATTTAAATTTAAGTTATTGGTTGTTACTTTTATATATTACATATTATTTATTATTTATTTATATATTTTATTAGTTAAATTTATAATTTTATATTATATACTATTTATTATTTATTTAAAACCTTTATTTTTATTAAATATTTATCATTTTATTTCATTTATTGCTTATCAATTATATTTATTTTTATTTGTATTATATATAACTAAACTGATATTATATATTATTTATATTTATTTTATTATAAAATAATTTTACTAAAAATAGTTTTATTTTTATAATTTTATTTTATTATTATTTATTTAAGAATTGTTTTATTTTAATAATATATTTTTAAAAAATGATCTTATACTTTAAAAGATAAATCAGGTTTAATATGGCCTTCTAATACTATATTGAGTTATACAACATTTTGACATATAAAAAAGTTATGACATATAAAGTTATACAAAATGTTACCTGTACCAAACAATAAATAAAGACATCACGTATAATACTAACTTATACTATCATTATCTAATACGTTGTACCAAACACTAATTACATTCAACGCATGTTGGGTTGACTTTTAGAGTGTTACAGGTAACAAGCATGCGGACTTGGTTAGATTGTCCACAATTACCCATTTCGAGTCAATGGGTGGCAATATCCCGGACATAACTCTAAATCATATCATCAAACTATGAACTATAGTTACAGTTCTTGAGCAAGAGAACGCATGTACGAACTGAACAGCTAATTATGGAAAGCACCAAGAAGTGACACTGGAACATACTACCAAACAGATTCATGTACGAGTAAACAATTTGCCGTATCATTTCTCTTCCAGGAAGTGGAGCAGGGGTAAGGGCCCCAAGAACCTAAAATAATGAAAATGAAAACAGGAAGGTACCATAAAAAGAAGAAAAAAAAAGCACACTAAGCAAAGAACAAGAAACTACTGTTTAAAGATCCAAACAAGTTTCAAATCCAAGTCAAAGCACAAAGCTCATCGAGAACAACAAGAAAAATTGAGCTGACGCTGCTTTGATCCTGCCCCATTAACCAGGTTTACCCGATTCACAGACAATTCAGCCTTATAAGAATCGGAGTTCAGGACTTTACGGCTGATATTGTTGTAAATTTCACGGATAACAGTCTCGAAAGCTGTTTGGACATTAGTAGTATCGAGTGCAGATGTCTCCATGAAGAATAAACCTTCGGCTTCTGCTAGACTTTTGCCCTCTTCTACGGTCACCTCCCTAATATTCTCCAAGTCACATTTATTTCCCACCAACATTGTTGCAACAGTGGTATCATTTTGTGCTGCATAATAGTGAATGCAAAAGTTAAACTCTACATTACGGGAATAAGTTTCAATAATCAACAAAATCCACACCTCCTATAAGAATTAAAAACTTAGGCATGTCATTAATGATATGGTAAAGGTAAAAGATGCAAGTTTTTACAGCATCCCCAACCAGCAGACCCAAGAGCTGCTCCATGCATGTTACGGAATTAAACTAAAATGCCAGATTCGATTCTCAGATAAATAAATCTAAATATCTAAAGGTGAGACAGGTTAAATTCTGAGACTGAAACAGGTGTCATTATACCTGGCAAATTCAAAAATAATAAAGTAGCCAACAAGAAACTTAGTAAACGCATTACGGATGCTCAAGTAAAATATAAGATACATACAAACTAAAGATCAAGTAATGGAAATTTATTTAAGTAGTCAACACTTCACACCAATCCATAGTATTAGAATATGCACAAATGGCATTCAAGCTTTACAATACAGTCAAGACAATCAGGCAATAATCACGATGATAACAGCATTTACTCACGAAAAATAGTCCATCTTGTTCGAAGGATACTTGAGAGTTCCCTAGAAGAGTAGGTTTTGATTGCTATATTTGAGAATATTGTACAAATCTCTCATTTACCCCAACAGTGGTGACACTGGAGCAACTGGTGGTGATGATTCAAGCGATGCATTTTAATCCTAGTACAAACTTCATCGTTTACCTTTTGCCAAATATAGTGGCCTAATATTAAGTCTCGGCAGCAATTAGAAACGTATACTCAACAATCTGTGTCGATCATTGTCAAATAAACAAAGATGCAACCCCATTGTTAATCTTCATTGAGTTGCATAATTTAGACCACTAAGAACAGCTCAATGCATGAGGCCCCCACCAAGTGGGATCTGGGGAGGGTACATGTACGCAACCTTACTCTCACTTTATGAAAAGACTGTTTCCAGGATTTGAATCCGAATCTCCAGGTCACAAGGTAACAACCTTATCGTTGCGCCGAGCCAAGCTCACCCTCTTGCATAATTTAGACCACTAAAAGGTAAATTGGCATTTGAATCCTAGAGGAAACAAAACAAAGTTGTTTGTCCTCCTATTCCAAATCAATACATCTTACTTTATGGGTGTGTTTGGCTAGGAGGTAAAATTTGGGGGTAAGTTTTCATGGATAAATTGCATGTGTAGTTTTACACATGGAACTCATCCATGAAAACTTATCCCCTATTTACACCAATGTACCAACACACCCTAAATTGGTTTCATCTTAATGAAATTAAGATACCTAACAAGTTTCACCAGGTAAGCACATACTCCACATTAATGGCAAGGATAACATATATATACTCTGTATAACAACCACTGCAAATAACGCAATCTTCAGGAGCAGATTGGGCACCTCATTTACCCATCCTAAGCAGCACAATCAATCAACTAGCTGAATATCCTTCACCAATTTTCTTCCACCATGATTGACATCCCCCACCTGGCCTACATAAAGGATCTTATAACTTTTCAGATCACAATCATAGACATCCTTATTTATAATTTACAGTCCTTTTCATGAGAATTGCAAACTCAATGTCCAAAAGTCTTCAAATCCCTAATCCCACTGCCTCACCAGTTGCCAACAAAGGCAAACATGTCAACTGTCAAGTGTCAACTACACAAGTGATACTAACTTCCAGCCCGGAATTGCCAGAAGCGGCACAAAAATATAGAAACCCAATTCTAAACTCCACCACTTTTCCGTTTCCTTCCTCATCTTCCCTTTAAACAAAAGCCCACCAAAGAAATAAATGGACCCAAAACAAAAAAGATTAATGGAAGCCCACATCCACAAGATCAATTACTTACCGTCATAAGTAACAAACCTGAGTCTCGTTAAGCAGTTCCTAACGGTCATAAGTCATATAATCATAACGAAATTCCATCAAAGTGAAAAATTAAAAATACATAAATAAATAAAAGAAACCCACATACATAGCAAAAATTACTCTCACAACATTCGGAACAAAAGATGAAAAACTCGAAAGGCCACAATACCATATCATACAATACCATACACACAACATTGCAGAACCATAAAATTAAAACCAACAATTACATAAAAAAGAAAAAGGGATTAACAAGAAGGTGAGACTCACTAGCAAGCTCTTCAAGCCACCTCTTGATGCTGTCAAAGGTACCCCTCCTACTGATATCATAGACAACGAGCGCCCCAAGAGCACCCCTATAGTAAGCAGAGGTGACAGCCCTGAAACGCTCTTGGCCAGCGGTGTCCCAGATCTGCGCCTTCACCTCCTTCCCATCGATTTCCACCACCTGCGTCTGGAACTCCACCCCAATGGTGGCCTTGGAGTTCGTATCGAACTCGTTCCGCGCAAACCGCGACAGCAAGTTGGACTTTCCCACCGCCGAGTCCCCTATCAGTACAATCTTGAACAAGTATTCCTCGCCCACCTCGCCATCTTCCTCCATTATTGCTGCAAGAGGGAGTAATGGATGGGTCCTTGTCGATTCTTATGCACAGCAGAGACAAGGACTAAGCAAATTAGGAGTGAGTGTCACGTATGAACAAAAGAGAAAGAAGAGCGTGTCTGACAGAACGTGGTGCGAGTAATGTAATGATGTGTTTTGTATTGTGAGATTTTAGCTTTATTGGGCACGCTGCGTGATTGGTGGCGGGATTTTTGTGACCTTTGGGTGGATTTGTCTTGCACTTCGTGGCTAGGTGTCTAAAAAGGCCTTTTGACTCGTTTACTTTTGCACAAACTTTATTCTTAAAATAACCAAAATAAAAAAACAATGAAAAGAAAACTTTAAAGATAAACTGTTCTTAAATTCTATGAGCTCAAATCAGTATATAATAAGGTAAAATAATTTCTTAAATAATTTTAATGACTAAACTATATTCATGGCAACTACCCACTTACAGTGTCTTATCGTTATTGTGTTGCCATTGTGTAACACCCTCCCAAGTACAACATCATCTTTAAGTCATGACATTATATTGAAGAGTTTTTTTTTTTTTTTTTTGTGAACATACTTAGGAGTTGTTACTTATAAATTAGCATACATTTCTTAAATATCTATAGGAAGTTTGGGCAATTCATGTAATTACTAATTCGTAATCTTATTGAAAACATATAAAAAGGAAAATAACATATCCATTAAGTATACATCCAAATACATAAAAACTCTGCTATGAGCTCTCATATATGTCTATCTATTTACATAATTACAAACACATATTCATAACAAAATAAAGTCAAAAGGAGATTGCAATTATCAGGTTACTACACATCCGATTGTTTTATGGTGGCGGCTTCATATCTCCCCTGAGTAGTCTGGAGACAAAACTTAGAGGTGAGAATCTTAAAATTCTCAATAGGGTATCCCAAAAATATATAATAAAATCCATGTCATTGTCATTACTGTAACATCCTAATATTCGACCCAATACTACTAGTATGTATGTAGGCCAAATCTTAGTCGTTACCTCTTCTCATAGTTCTAATTACTTTGAAATTAGACTTAAGGAAAATACGAGCCAATTTATTTTTTGAAATCTTGTTAAAATAGGAGCCGCGCGTATCACAATGTAGACGGTATGAATAAATGCGGAAACAATAACATAGAAGTGGCTCCAGTCAACATGACATTATCACATCTGAAATACTTCATGCATATACTATGCCCACCCTAAGGGTAGGACTTCTCAAGTACATAAGGAAATGCGAATACAATTGAAACATGAAAAATACATAGCAATGGGAATCACATAACGTGAAAACATAAAAGGAACACCCATTCCCAAGTGCATCTAAAGTGGATAACCTCGATACAAAAGAAGGTTTATCCAATCTACGTGACGTGCGTGCACTAAGGACTACTCCCAATCCTACATCTAACGCCACGGGTAAGGTGGAAGATAACCGATCCATGGACGGAGCTCGGCTGGGGCTGGCATGCCTAAAAACTGGCCTTGCCCTCCGCGTCTAGGACGTGGACCGAGCACTGGGGCTCTCCGAAGCTGAGTCACCGTCTCCTCGCTACCCCTGGGCATACGTGGGGGAGTGGGGGCAGAATCCTCTCCATACAGGTGGATAGGGGTGTCCTCTGAGGGATGCTCCTCCGAATGCTGAGTGCGTGGTACGTACTCTGGTACCGCTCCCGAACTGGCAGGGGGTGTCCGTGAGATCCTCTCCTCAAGCGTACGGGCGCGCTCAAAAATAGTAGCGTCATCATAAGGAGACGTCGGGGTGAACAGATAACTATCTACTGGGTGAGCAAAAGGCCGCCCAAGAAACATGAACACACGTACAGTGCAGAAGCCCTCAAAATGGTATGACCCAAGCTCGGGGTCATGGTGGATCTCCCAGATGGGCGTGTCAATGTAGAGGACGAACGTCGCCATCCCGATCTGAAGACGTAAAGGAAAGGAAGAGATAGAGGGAATGAGATTTCTTGCTAAAGAAACTCAATAGGGTTTTTCCTTCTACCTAGGTGTCATCTCTTACGTCCTCAGGGACCTTGGTTTCTTATTAAAAATCATGGTCATGCAATGGTTCAATTATGAAGTTCGAAAACGTTAACTTCCAAGGCCCGTTCGTTTTTAATTCTAAAGCCTCTTGGTTACATAACCTATAATTTCTGGAAACTGGAATCATAATTCATAGGTACTATTGACATGGATCATAACACATAAACTCATAAACCATGGTACATAATATTATAGATCAGGGAACATAAAATCATAGATCATGGGATATAGTACATAGTGCATGGTAACTTAACTTGGTTACTTAGGTGACACTAAAGTCTTATCATTTTCTTCCTGGGGCCACCCTAACTGGTCTCCGTTGGGAGATGTAACTAGGTTATGAGCTTATACCTCACTAGTCGTCACTAGCATAAAGACTTATCCCTTTTGATAAGCTAAAGTCCTGACAGAAAGTACGGGCTAGGGGGCTAAGATCACCTCATCCTCCATCCCGTTTGATGGTTTCAGGGGGTCATTTTCACATAGTTTATGTCACCTTGAGTCTTAGCATATTATAACAAGATGTCACATAAATCATGCATGTCACATATTTCATATAACTTTAACGTAGGCATCTCTAGGGTTCTTAAGAGAACAATAACACGCAATTCCATATTACATAGCATCATATAAGTCATGAGATAACACATAAATTCATCAATCATAGAGGGTACACAAATCATTCCCTTAAAAGCAAAAACCCTTAATCGGGTAACCTCAAACTTCCAAATTATTTTCTTGTACCTCTAAGGGATTGATTAACCTCATTACCACAATTTATTAAGTCATAGAACCTAATTAATTATGGCTGGACAGCATAGGAAGTAAACATATTTTGATGAATTACGGTGTTCTAGAAGTTGCATTTTAGGTCTTTTCTCATTACCGACTTTTTCTATGATGCAATAATTAATACCTAAACCAATTATGAGTCACTCTCACTCATCTAAACATGTTATAATGTGATTTTCCAAACTCAAACAAGGCTGGAACAGAATGCATATTTTCAGCTCCTAAGGAGTTCTAGAAATCACATTTTCGAACATATGAAGTTACTAAGCATACCTAAGATGCCTAGAGCAATTATCATACAATTGGTAAGGTATTTAAACACATGTAGACCACCCAAAACAGAATTTAAGGTGCTGGAAAATAACAAGGCAGAATAGAAATCTATTTCATCACATAATGCCTAGAACTTTCGTTTAAAAACACATAACTTGCTAGTTTCTCTTGGAACCCTTTTAAAACTTATAAAACTCATTAGGAAACATTTTATTTCTTTAAAATCCCCATAAAATACATGAGGGCAGTGACCATTTCAAAATATTCTCCAAGGGTATTTAAATCACGAAATCATACTTAAAACATTTGTCATAGACACCTATGCTTAAGAAAAATCCCAAGACATAGATTATAGGCCCTTGTGACTTAATGAAACTCATTCTAGCTTCATTATTACCACATGGCCGAAATGTATATTCCAAGGAATTATCTACATATTTAACTTTTACTTAGGATGAAGAGGGCAAATCTTTGAGCTCTAGGAGTTTTAGGTGATGACATAAACATAAACATGATATGCACTCCATTTTAGATTTCCTTAGAAAATAAAGTGAGGGCTCAAGATAAAAATGAGATGCAAGTTCACTTCTTTATCTTTGAGTTAAGTGATAACTTGAAAATAAAACGTGAAGTGCAAGTTCATTTCTTTATCTTGGGGATTTAGTGGTAGCATAAATTAAATATGGATGCAACTCCTTTTTACATCTTGATTAGAGCTCTTGCAAGATTTTAAAAGGGAACAAAGGTTCCAACCCAAACTCACCCTCACAAGAAAAGACACACTAGTAGCACTAGGTTTTGTAAAAAGAGACATTTTATCCTCAAATACCATGAGGTGGCCGAATCCTTCTCATGAAGGAACAACCTATTTTTGAACTCTAGGGGCCAAGATCTTGATGATCCAAACACCAAAATCCTAAGCCCTCATCATTGAGTATTTCACTAGACCTTAAACTTCCATCAAAACCAAACTCATGTCAAACATAAAGGAAGAAATCGAAATCTCACTTGGTCTAGAAGCCAAGTCCAAGCTTTAGAGTTTATTCATGTGACTAACCTCAACATGAAACCCTCATCATCAAGCTCTCATTTTTCCAAGTCCCAAAGGCCTTCATGGCCGAAACCTTAAGGAAAAAGAATGGGGTTTCAAAGGTTCAAGAGAAACATAACTCTTTCTTGAATAAAACTTGAAAATAATAAACTTTTCTTTGAAAAGACCCAAGCTTTAGAGGTTGCCCCTAGGTTATACACCAACATGGAACCCTCATCATCAAGCCTTTATTTTTCCAAGTACCATAGGCCTTCATGGCCGAAACATTCAAGGAAAAACAAAAGTTCCAAAGAGTTTCATAAGAAACATAACCCATTTTTTATCAAAACTTGAACAAGATGAAACTTTTCTCCAAAAGGAATTCTAAGCTTTAGAGGTCTCATGCTAGGATGAACACATGGTCATCCCAAGAGAGCACTCATCATTTTGGCCTTGAGGCCGAAAATCAAACAATAGAAAAGGAAAAATAATGAAACTTTTCTTTAAGAAAGGTTCAAGCTTTAGAGGCCTCATGTTAGGATGAACTCATGGTTGCATCTTAGAGAGCACTCATCATCAAGCCCTCATCATTTTGGCCTTGAGGCCGAAAATCAAACAATAGAAAAGGAAAAAGAATGAAACTTTTCTTTAAGAAAGGTTCAAGCTTTAGAGGCCTCATGTTAGGATGAACTCATGGTTGCATCTTAGAGAGCACTCATCATCAAGCCTTCTTCACCATTGCCTTGAGGCCGAAATGGAAGAAAAGAAAAAGAAAAAGGGAAATGAAAATCGAAAATGAAAGCTCCATGAAAACTCATTCACAACATATTTTCAAGCAAGATCAAAGCATCAATATAAAGAAAGCATTTCTTTTTGAGAAGCTCCCTACCTAGTGGTTGAGGTTGAGAGGAGATGAAGAAGTTGAAGGAGATGAACTCTTGAGCTTGAGAGGAAGAGAAAGTTTCAAAGTGCTCTAAAACTCTAAACTTAGTGAATGAACAAAAGGTGCTTCAAGTTCTCTAAGCTATCTATTTATAGAAGAATGAAATGAAGGTGTTTTTGGGGGAGAAAGGCTTCGGCCTTTACAGCCACAAGGAGAGAAGAAATATCTCCTTCAAAGCATGATGACAAGTCTAACTAGGCATGTCCTAAAGCATGGCTAAAAGTAGCTTGTGTAAGTAAGCTTGATTGACAACATAAACTAATATAAATTTTGAATTCTTTTTGAATTTTTGGGGGAGGAGTGGCGACACTTTTGGGCAGCCATGGAAGAGAAAATATCTCCTCTAAATCATGGTCTAATAGGGTGCTTAGGTGTAGGATTGATTTAGCTTAGGATTTGGGGTTGCTAAGTAAAGGTTTTAGGTAAACTAATTAGGTGATTAGGATTGTAACACCTTAGATTAGGATTGGTCTTGTGAGATTTAAGGGAGTCAAGACTTCTATGACTAATGATGTGAGTATGACAACCCTTCTTGGAAATGGGAGCGTGAATAATGAAAACATTATTCATATATGCTTTCTTAAAGAAAAAGAACTAGAATTAGGTTTTTAAGTTTTCCTTAAGAAATCTTTGGTTCTAATTATCCTCAAATAATGAGTTTAGCTCTAGATTAATCATGGAAATTAATTAATCTTTAATTAAAGCCTAATATTGCTTAGGTTTTGCTAAAAACGTCCTTAAGCCCAAAATGCACTAAGCAGGGGCAAAATCGTAATTTTTACCAAAAGTTGCACGGAACGTCCGGGACTAAAACAAACATGGTCCATGCCTTAAAATCATTGTTTTGGACCTTCGAACAAGGTTCGGGTCAAAACAGAACTTAAAACTGCCTTAAATTGCTGTAGGGGTATTTCGGTCATTTATACGCGGAGACCCTAAAAATAGGATTCCTCTGCTTTATTAAACACTCAAACACATACAATCCCCTTCATATATCATATGAACCTTATGGGGATGGCCGAGGTCGGCCGTCCTCGTATTTCGGTAAAAATGACCTCAGGGACATTTTGGTCATTTGAAAGTTTAGTGAAAATCGGGGCGTTACAATTACCCCAACCACTTTGGTTTTTGAAGAAAATGTAATCATACCATACATATTAAAGGTTCATTTTAAAGTAAAAAAATCATTCTTCCGAAATGAGTCTCTTTTATTATTCAATCACTTAATATATACATGTCATACTACTTAGCATCATAATAATTCATTCTCAACTTACATGCTCTTAGTACATCAAATGGGATCTCATATTCATCGTATAAAGCACACAAGATAAAGGACTACATAGAACAATGGTCCTAATATGTTTAAATTACAACTTAAACATATTGTCCTCAATATCAATGCTAAAATTCTTCACTTAGCACATAACATAAAGGACTACTTAGCATAATTACTACTTCAACTTGTCTTGGCCATCGTCTTTTATGGCTTTGATCACTTTAAGGTAATAGACTATTTTTCAGGACTGAGTTCATTCCTATACATGGTCATTGGATTTACTTTCTCCAATTCTCATACAGACATATTCCTAGCTAGGTTTACTATTCCTAACTCAATTCAAGGGTAGTCAGGTTTACTTTCCCGACAAACCAAATTTGCTTTCTCCAGCCCAAGATATAATCTTATGCTTTTCTTGGTAGACAGGTTTAATTTCCTTGACAGACGGGATTTACTTTCTCAGCCCAAGAAATATAATCTTATGCTTTTCTTTCATATATACACAATTGTAAGAAGTATTCATATCTATATGTGTCTAGCCTCATTAATAAGTTCACATGCTCAATTATTCATATTCATGTACTCATATCATACTAGTACAAAATGCCATTATTTCATCAATTCAAAGCATCGATTCATTTTCATCACAATGACATATTTTACACTTATCTAGCAACAATTAATTTGTATATCAAACAACCAATTCCAAAACTACAAACTTTTGTTATATGATCTTGTTTGTTTAGTTTTTAATCCTATTATGATCTCCTTTTTCTAATTTTACAGTGCTTAAAGTTCCTGGCGTAAAGAAAACTTTGGGTATTCCCAAAATAGCTGTGGCAGCAGCCACCCCTACTCCATAATCTGCTCCCCAATCTCCTTTTTCTATATTTCTAGCACTCAAACAATCTACAACAGCAACAAATGGGCCAAGTTCATCACTAGTTGAACTATCAAAACATTCAAATAAAGAGACTTCCTCTTCTTCTATTATTAGTCAAAGGCTTAGAAGTTTAGAGAAACAAATAAAAGGGAGAAAGAAAAAAAGCAAGAGGTGAGAAAAATGTACTTGTCCCTTAATTATGCCCATGTTTATGTCATAAATGTGCTGAGATTTTGTTATATTTTATTATTGTTAGATGAGGTGAGAATTAGTTTATTTATCATGGAGAGGGGAGAGGGAATAATTTTTTTTTCAAAGAATTATGATTGCTAGTATTTTTGGTAAGCTAGTTGGAACTTTTATTTCACGTGTAGTCTACACTAGATTCAAGGGTAATCTAAACTCTTATGTATAACTTGGTTGCCATCACAAAAGGGTGACCTTATACTGTCATTTTTCTTTAAATCTTTCATAATATAGAAGTTTTTATTTTGTGGGCTAAGCATTGCTGATATAGGCTAGTGTTATGTAAGCATGTTGCTGGAAATAGAAATCGAGTAGTTTTAGTGAATAAAATCCAAATTGGCAGTTTATCTTTTTAGGCTTTTTCTTTTTGTCAATCGGAACGGTACTTGATATTAGTGCTCCAGCAGTGGGTTTCAACTCTCAATTCTTCCAACCCTTTACCATGGTTTCTCTTCCCAATTTTGATGTTTATTCTTGTACACCAAAAATTTTGAATAGATTATAGTGATTTATATACTTACGAAAGTAGTAGGCTTGTGCTAACTTATTATGTCATTTCAAATTTGATGTGAATTGTTTTGACGACTTATATCAATATATGATGTGGGTGTTTATTTGGGTTTTGGAACTATGTTTTCACATTTATAATAATATATGATCGGGTAGATGGCCTTTCTTTAAAAAAAAAATTATATCACATGAAATTTATTATATTATTAATTATATCACATGCCATATATTTTTTTTCTTCTGGCCAATCTTCTAGAACTAGTAAAGAAAGCAAAAGCGAATATGTGATAAGTCATCATGTCGAAACCTTCTCCTGTGAATGCACCTGGGGAGGCTTCCAATGTGAAGGACAATGATCAAGTAGAAGATCATCCAGAGCAAAGTGTTGCTGTTTTATCAAATGTTGAAGAGAATTGTCCAAGGCAACCTTTGGTTAACCTGTTTTGTTAGTACTTGTTTTCTATCTTTGATGGCTTGGCTAAAGTTGAGTAGGTAGGGAAAAGAGCCAAGAAAGACTTTTTCAAGCAACATGAAGGGTTGTTGTTATGCTCCTTTAGCTTTCACTTTTTTTTATATACTTGGATATGTTTAACTATTGTTTAATATTATGTTATGACATTTGATACTAGCATTATTTGTTCAAAAGTTTAAGAATTTCTATGCAATTTTTCTTTTTGTTCATGATTGTTGATTACTAGTATTGTACATGATATCAATTAGTGTTTTTGGGTTTTAAAGTACAAAAGAAAAAAGATAGGTTAAAATTAGGCCTTTTGCGGCAGTTTTGAAATTGCCAGTAAAAGGATTAATAAATATGCAAAAAGTTATTAGTTGAAACCACTAGTACAATGATTAATAAATATGCACCGAGCTTTTTGTGGAGGTTTGAAACCACTAGTAATTGGTGTTTGCTGTGGTTCCAAACCGCCGCTAAATTCATAAAATCGCTGTAAACTATTCTGGACCACAATCGTGAAACATGCTTTTTGGCGGTTTTAAACTGCTGCTATATCTACGAAACCACCATGAAATAAATCGCCGGGAAACCCTCTTTAGCGGCAGTTATTCTAGCGGTTTGTTCAAACTGCCGCTAAACAGTTTAAAGACGTTGTTATCGATGGCAGTTGTGTGAACCGCTAGTAAATGTATTTGTGGCGGTTCAAAACCGTCGGGAATCCCCAAAAAAACTGTCGCTAAATACCTTTTTTTTGTAGTGATTGTACTAGAGCAAGTGTCCACAAATGACATGATGTTTATGTGAATGGAATCGCTGCCATTTGAACTAACGTGATATTATTTGAAGCCTATAGGAAGGGTTTGTCAAGTCTAGGATCAGTTAGAGTCTTTGTCATTTCTTGTAGTTCTTCATCTGATTTTCTCTCATTTTCCCGTCATCCTCTCAAATGAGCCAAGCCATCCGTTAATCGTCATCATTATCCTATCATAACAGCACCACGTCAATCAGCACCAGTTGTGTATGGCACCTCGAGTAGGTCATTTCGAACCTATCAGAAATAGTTAGTGAGCACATCCTAGCTAGAGTGCATTGAAAAGGAGCACAAGTAAGCATGATTAGGTAGAGGTTAGTCGCGGGTACCGTTGGCCAAGGCTAACCCTCTCAGTGCCCTCCCCGATGTGTCCTATTATCATACCACAAAGAGGTCAAGGCTGTAACGCCCCGATTTTTCTGTCAGAGTGAAAATGACCAAAATGCCCCTGAGGTCATTTTTAGCCCGGAATTCGAGGAAAGCCGGTTCGGCAGTACTCGAAGGGCAAACTCAATGTTGGAAGGGGATTAGATAACTTGTGTACCTTCCCGGGATCGAAAATCTCATTTTTCGAGTTTTCGGGTCAAAATGACCAAAACGCCCCTGCGGTGTTTTACCCATTTGCAAGTGCCGGATGAACCCGAAACTTCTCCAGATGGTTTTAAAAGGCGTTTTTATGTATTCTATGACCTCAGTTTTAATTTTAGAAGTCCCGGGCAAAATTAGTACAAAATTACGGTTTTGCCCCTAGTTTCGTGTTTTTACGCTTAATCGCGTGATTAAGCAAACCTAAGCAATATTAGGCTCTAATCGAAGGTTAATTAATTTCCTTAATTAATCTTGAGTCAAAATAATTTATTAAAGTTGATTAGAACCAAAAAGTGCTTAATTACAACCTAAAATCATATTTTAATTTCAAGACACCTAGTCATAGAATCTTAAATAGTGTTTTCTCTTTCCAATTCCTTAAATCATGGAATTGTGTTACACATTGTTTATTCATAAATGAGTTTAAAATTCTTTAATGATGTATGAGTACTCCTTAATCATGTCATAAAGGTCCCTAATCACATTCTTAGTCACCTAAACTTATGCTTAATGACTCCTAACCTTGCACCTAAGCTAATACACCCTAAACACATCACTAACACACAATTACATGACCAAAACTCCCTCCTCCCTTGCTGCATCAGACCTGGCCGAAATTCACCCTTCATTTTATCACAATTTAATTTTATTCCACACTCCAAAGACTATGCTTGAAGCCATACTCACCACCATACTTCACCATGTCATCAAAATGCAATTCTCTCACCTCATGTTCCATGAGGATTCATTCTCCTCCACACATGCATTACCTCATGTTCCATGAGGATTCATTCTCCTCCACACACTCACCCTTATCCTTCTCTATAAATACCATGCCAAGATAGACTTTGCTACACTTTTGTTCATTTGCTAAGTTTTGATTTCTAACCATTCTTGTTAGTTCTCTCATTTTCTCTCAAGTTTCAAGAGAGTTCTTCTTTTCTTTTCATCTTCATCTTCTTCATCTCTTCATCTCATCATCATCTCTTAACCTTGAAACATCACCCCAAAGCCTTGAACCATCATCAAACCTCTCAAACACCACACCTCAAACACAACCTCACTTGAAACACAACTCCAACCTTCTCATCCTCTCTTGGCCGAAGCTATCTTGCCTCTTGGAGGAGCTCATCATCTTGTTTTCCTTTTCAAAGAGTTCAAGTTTTCATCTTCACTCTAGGTAGGAGTGTTTTTCTAAACTTTGTTTCTTGAAAAATGAGTTTCTCTAGCTTTCTCTTGGATTTCTTTTGAAACTTTCCTTGGTTCTTTGTTTTCCTTTCATTTCGGCCATGAGGCCTTGATTATGAGCATGATAGCTTGATGATGAGAGTTTCTAGATAATGACCTTGTGTTCATCTCAAAGAAACCTCTAAAGCTTGAGTTTTCCTTTTCTTATAACTTTATCTATATGATATCTAGCTCACATGGTTTTTTCAACTTAAGAAAATTAATCTAAGGATTTCTAAAAGCCCAAGCCTACCCTTGTCAACCTTAAAGTTGGCCGGCACGTTCTAGAGATTTTTCTCTAGATAGGGGTTTTGGGTATTTAATAAAGAACTTGACTTAGTTTCACTTTCTTTTTCTTTTGTAAGACTTTCGGTTTTGGTATTTTGATCTTTGAGATATTGTATTGGGTTGTTATCTTGTTAAAGTCTTGAATGAGCTCTAGTCAACCATAAAATGAACCTTGCATCATGTTTACTTTATGCTTTGCATATCATGTTTACTTCCTTGCTATCACTAAATATCAAGATAATAAGTGAACCTTGCATTATGATATTTATATTTCAAGTTCTCACTTAATACCAAGATAATAATGAGTTGCATTCATATTTTTTTTGTGCCATCACTTTACTTTCTAATGGAACCTAAAATAAGTGCATGAGCATGTTTATTTTTATGTCATCACCTAAATGAACCTAGAGCTCAAAGACTTACCCATTGTTGTCGCAAACAAAGGTCTAAAAATATTTATTTCCTTTGGTTCATATTTTGGCCCTAAGGGGTCTTGGTGTTTCTAAGTATTGAAAACTATGTTTTATAATTTTTCCAAGCTTTTATGAGTTTAAGGAATGCATAGAACTAAGTTTTATGAATTTAGAACCTCTTGAGACAAGTTTGATCTAGCTACTGCCCTCACAAATATTTTGATGATTTTAGATGTTAAAAATATTTATAAATGGGTTTTAAAAGTTTTAAAAAGGTTCCAAGAAAAACTAGTATGTTATGTGCTTTAGAAAATGTGTTTGATGCCTTTAAATGGAGATGTTTGTTTCGGTTCTGCCTTGCTATGTTTAGCCACCGTATGAGCTGTGTTAATGATGATAATATGCTTATGTTTAAGTATAATTAATGTTAAGACTCATATGTGAAAGATAAGAGAAGTTAGAAACTAGAAAAGAATTAAATTGAGAGTTCTAGATCCTTTAATGTTTGAATTTTCTGGATTCTGTCCAGCAAGGTTTAGTAATGCTAATCATGGATTTAAATTAGTTTAAATGTGTAGGAATGACTCATAAATGGTTTAGGACTTGATCTTGATGCCTTAGGAGCAAACCGGACTTAGAAAGGGTCATTGTTGTGACTCCTAGGTACCCGTAAAGTTAGGAATATGAATTCTGCACTCTTGAGGTTTGGAGATGTTCTTGATCATAGTGTGAGGTGAGAAATACTTAGTTAAGACCTTATAAGTTCCCGAGAGATTAGGTTTGATGATTTATAACTTAGAATGTGAGCTAGGGACCTTAAGGGTCAATGCATAAGACACTAAAAAGTTGTTAATGCTATGATGTGTTGTTTGATGCAATGATATGATGAGATGTGCTTGATGCATGAGAAAATGATTGATGAAATGTTAAAGTTTATCATAGCATGAGATTTCATGAGAACATGATGTGTGGATTAGCTTGTGGTAGTTTGAAGGAAATTCGGTTTAACAGCTGTTATGCTGCCGAATTTCCGTCAAACCTTAAGGGGTTAAAAGAAATGTTTATGAGTACCATATGAGTTGAAAACCCTGGGTGACACCGGTTCGGCCGAGCACCCCCAGGAGATTTTTATGTGACAAAGCACTGAGACGCGCTTCCCCCGAGGAGGTGCCGGTTCGGCCGAGTACCCCCGGGAGGAGACAAATCCGTGAGGGTATGAGTAGATGCAGCCTACCAAAGCGAACAAATTGCGAGGCCATGCGTGGCTAGCAAAGCGTTTCAAAGAGGGTATATCCTAAAGAGAGGTGATCCCTGCCCCCTACCCGTACTTGCGAGTCGGGATTATTATTTATGTTTCGCTTATTCAAGATAATAAGTGTAACACCCTAAATCTTAACCCAAGACTACTAGTATGTCCTTAGGTTAATTTTTAGAATATTACCTCTTGGTCTCATCCTTTGGAAAATACTTAGCGGAAATACGGGTAAAATTTTTCTTTTTAAAATCAAAGTGAGAGCCACTTGAAACTTTAAGGGGCAACATAGCGAAACATATAAGCAAAGCATAAGAAACACATCATGTCATGGAAGCATCAACTGAATCATAGATATATATATATATATATATATATATAACGTGCCTACCCAAAGAGGCAGGACTATTTGATACATCATGAAGCGAAATACAACTGAAATGCAATACAAGGAAATCATAAAAAGCAAATACAAAAGAAACTACCCCCATACCCATGTGCACCTAAAGGAGACAACCTCATATACAAAAGAAGGTTTGTCCTCTACTATGTGGCGTGTGTGCGCACTAACTACTACCCCTCCTATGACTACTCTGCGGTCCGAGTGCTGGGTCGAGTCGATCCACCGGCGAATCTCGGCGGGAGTGGTCGAGTGCATCATCGGGCATGTCCACCGCGGCGAGGCGCATAGATGGCCGTCGAGCCAACCTCGATCGGACCACCGTCTCCTCACTCCCGACCCTCATCGGTGGAGGAGCGGGCCGAACTCCAACTATACATGTGGGATGGCGGGTCCTCGGATGGGTCCGTCTCTGAGCACCGGGACGCGGCACATACTCGGGTACTCAGCGTACCGACGTCTCGGGCTCCATGCGGAGGATCTGCTCATCGCGTGGTCTCGCTCGCTCAAAAATCCCGTTATGACGGTAAGGCGATCGGGGTGAAGCGGTAGCTCGGGACGGGGTATCTGAAGGGTCGTCCCATGAACATGAATACTCGACGGCAGCTGACCCTCCAAAATGGTATGACCCGAGTCTTAGGGTCATGGTGCAACTCCCACACCGGGTGTCGTCGAAGAGTACAAACGTCGCCATCTGAAGATATGACGGAAGAAAAGAGAGAGGGAATGAGAATCTTTCTAAAAGAATTCTCAGTAGGGTTATCCCTACCTAGGTGTCATCGTCACATCCTCAGGAACCTTGGGTTTATTTCTAAAAGGTGTGCATGCATATAAGTTCCTTTTAAGTGGGTTTCCCAAAGAGGTATTTTATCCAAGGTCCATCATATTTTATAATGCGTCTTTATAACTTAAGCGAAATATACTAATGATATGAATGCATCATAAGGTAAACCAAACAATAGAATAACTAGGAAACATTATAACATTGGCATAAGTATAGTTTATGTGACATTGTTAACTTTAACTTTCATCTCATGGGGCCGCCCTAAAACTTCTCTAGGTTATGAGCTCATACCTTAACTAGTCGTCACTAGCTCTTACTTATCCTATGATAAGCGTAACATAATCCCGACTTAAAGTACGGTCTAGGGGGCAATTTAAGGATCTCCTTTCTAGGATCATTTCCTCTTTGAAACGCTTTGCTAGCCACGTGGGCCTCGCAATTTGTCCGCTTTGGCAGGCTGCATCTACACATACCCTCACGGATTTGTCTCCTCCTGGGGTGCTCGGCCGAACCGGTGTCACCCAGAGAAGCTGCGTCTCAGTGTTGTGTCACATTTATATTTTCATAAGTATTACATCACAATTACCTCATCATTTATCATATTCATTTTTATCATGCATTCTCATGTAGCTTTTTCATAACATATATATCATCACATGAAACTTTCTCATAACATTCGTCACATAAAACTTTCACACAAACATCATCACATAGTCATATTTAACAATCATCCAGAGGCTCATAGGCATGTTATGTTATATCTCATAGTGCTTTAAACTTCGATTATTATGAGTCTTAAACTTGCAAATTATTCTTAACTTCTTTATACGCCTATAGTTTGACAATTAATGAGTTATATAAATTTTATGCTCAAGAACTAATCCAAATAGCACTAAGCGAGAATTTGGACAGCTTTATGTTTATGTGATTACGGAGTTCTAGAAATTACGGTTTAGATCTTTATCTCACTTTCTAAGTTATTGATCATCAACACCTAGTCTCTTGGGAACCTATAAGGTTATAACTAAGTATTTCTCACCTCACCATATGGTCAAGAACATCTCTAAACCTCAAGAGTGCAGAAATCAAAATACTAACTTTACGGGTACCTAGAAGTCACAATATTGACCCTTTCTAAGTTCGGTTTGCTCCTAAGGCTTCAAGATTAAGTCCTAAACCAATTATGAGTCATTCCTACACATATAAACTAATTTAAAACCATGATTATTGAATCTAAACCTTGCTGGACAGAATCCAGAAAAATGAATCTTTAAGGGATCTAGAACTCTCAAATTAATTCTTTTCTAGTTCCTAACTTATCCTATCTTTCACATATGAGTCTTAACATAATTATTACCCAAACATAAGCATATTAACATCATTAACACAGCTCATACAGTGGCCAAACATAGCAAGGCAGAACCGAAACAACAACTCCATTTAAAGGCATTGAATCATAGTTTCTAAAGCACATAAAATACTAGTTTCTCTTGGAACCTTATTAAAACCTTCAAAACTCTTTTATGAACACTTTTATCATCTAAACTCATGAAAATACTTAATAGGGCAGTGGCTATATTATTTTCATCTCAAGAGGTCCTAAATTCATAATACTTAGTTCTACACATTCCTTATACTCATATAAGTTTAGAAAAAGTATAAAACATAGTTTTCAATACTTGAAGACATTAAGGCCTCATAGGGCCGAAATATGGACCATAGGAAATAAATGTTTTAGACCTTTGTTTGAGATATCATTGGGCAAGTCTTTGAGCTCTAGAATCATTAAAGTGATGACATAAAAATAAACATGCTCATGCACTTATTTTAGTTATTGCTAGAAAGTAAAGTGAGAGCATAAAATAAACATGTGGTGCAATATATTATTATCTTTGATATTTAGGTGAGGACTTGAAATCTAAATATGATAATGCGAAGCTTGAAACATAAACATGATAATGCAAGTTCATTCATTATCTTGGGATTTAGTGATAGCAAAGAAATAAACATGATATGCATAGCTTAAAGTAAACATGATGCAAGTTTCATTTTTATGTTTAACTAGAGCTCATTTAAGACTTTAACAAGATAATAACCCTATACCATATCTCAAAGATCACAACACAAGAATCGAAAATCATATAAAAGAGAAATAAGGTGAAACTACATCAAGTTCTTTATTAAGTACCCAAAACCCCTATCTAGAGACAAGTCTCTAGAACGTGCCGGCCAACTTTAAGGTTGACAAGGGTAGGCTTGGGCTTTTAGAAATCCTTAGATTAATTTTCTTAAGTTGGAAAACCATGTGAGCTAGATAACATATAGATGAAGTTGTAAGAAAAGGAAAACTCAAGCTTTAGAGGTTTCTTTGAGATGAACACAATGTCATCATCTAGAAACTCTCATCATCAAGCTATCATGCTCAAATCAAGGCCTCATGGCCGAAAATGAAAGGAAAGGAAAGACAAAGGAAAGTTCAAAAAGAATCCAAGAGAAAACTAGAGAAAACACTTTCTTGAGCAAAATAAAGTTTGAAAACAAATCCCTACCTTTTGATGAAGATAAAAGCTTGATCTTGAAGATGGAAATGAGATGAGCAACACCTCCTAGGATGGTGGTGATGATTTCGGCCAAGGAAAGGAAAAGGAAAGGAGATGTGTTTTGAGTGAAGTTGTGTTTGAGGTTGAGTGTTTGAAAGCTTTGAGAGTGGTTTAAGGTTATGAGGTGATGGATTAAGGTTATGAGGTGATTATGTGATGGAAGAATGAAGAGGATGAAGATGAAGAGAAAGAGCTCTTAGAACTTTGAGAGAAGGAAAAAGCTTAGTAAGACAACTCTAAAACTCTAAACTTTGCAAATGCTTCAAGGTGCAACAAAGCTAACACAAGTATCCTATTTATAGAAAAACAAAACCATGGAGCTCACATTGGGAGGGTGTTGGCCGTAGCTTTGAAGGGCAAAGGGAGAGAAAAATATCTCTTACACAAGGTCATTCAAGCATGGTTTGAAGTATGGAAGCTATGCTACAAAGTATGGCTTGATGTGAGTTAATTTCCTATCACATTTTTATGAAATTAGGCTTCTAGAACCTTAACATGGCTGGAACTTTTCCAGCCACAAATAAATGGGGAAAATGGGTTGTTTTAATTATTTATTCATGTGGAAATTCAAGCTTGATTGAAAGTTATGACAAGGTATAGTGTATGTGACTTGAGGTATGGCCTTGGAGTGTTGAAAAATTGAACATGTGATGCATAATGGAGGGAGTGAGGCTTGGCCAGCTTGGGGCAGCAGAATGGGAGGATGATTTGACCATTTAATTGTGTGTTAATGGTAGGTTTAGATGTGTATTAGCTTAGGTACAAGGTTAGGAATGATTAAGCTTAAGTTTAGGTAACTAAGAATGTGATTTAGGGAGTTTATGACAAGTTTAGGAGTGCTCATACATCATTAAAGAATTTAAAACTCATTTATGAATAAACAATGTGTAACACAATTCCATGATTTAAGGAATTGGAAAGAGAAAACACTATTCAAGATTCTATGACTAGGTGTCATAAAATTAAAATATGATTTTAGGTTGTAATTAAGTACTTTTTGGTTCTAATCAACTTTAATAAATTATTTTGGCTCTAGATTAATTAAGGAAATTAATTAACCTTCGATTAGAGCCTAATATTGCTTAGGTTTGCTTAATCGAGTGATTAAGCGTTAACCCCCGAATCTTGTGGCAAAACCGTAATTTTGCACTAATTTTGCCCGGGACTTCAAAAATTAAAGCGAGGTCATAGAATACATAAAAACGCCTTTTAAAACCATCCGAGAAGTTTCGGGTTCATCCTAAGCACTTGCAAGCGGGTAAAACACCACGAGGCGTTTTGGTCATTTTGACCAAAACTTCAAAACGAGATTTTCGATCCCGGGAAGGTACATAAGTTTTCTAATCCCTTCCAACATTGAGTTTGCCCTTCGAGTCTTGCCACAAGACTGGCTTTCCTCGGTCTTTGAAAAATGACCTCAGGGCATTTTGGTCATTTTCACTCTAACAGAAAATCGGGCGTTACATTACTCCTCCTTAAAGAATTTCGCCCTCAAATTCGTACCTTAGAAAAGCTACTGGATATTTGGACTTCATCTCCGACTCTAGTTCCCACGTGTATTCTTCCGACTTGCCTTGTCCCCACGCCACTTTTACCAAAGGAACAGACTTGCTCCTTAACTGCTTGACTCCGTGATCCACTATTCTCGTAGGCGGTACATTGAAAGTGAGGTCCTCCCTTAACTGTACATGCTCTGGTTCTAGGACATGGCTAGGGTCGGACTCATATTTACGTAACTGGGAGACGTGAAAGACATCATGAAGGTTTGACAGATTGGGTGGTAAGGCTATTTTGTAAGCTACGGATCCGACTCTTTGAAGAATTTCAAAAGGACCGAGAAATCGGGGACTCAACTTTTTAACTTTCATGGCTCTCCCTATTCTTGTAGTGGGGGTGATTCTTAGAAATACATGTTCTTCCTCTTGGAACTCCAAGGGCTTGCGCCTTTTGTCCGCGTAGCTTTTCTGTCGACTTTGAGCGGTTAAGATTCTATCCTTGATCTTCTTGATTTGTTCCGTCGTTTCCCTCACTACCTCAGGTCCTAAGACACTTTGCTCTCTGGGCTCGTACCAACACAAGGGTGATTGGCACTTCCTTCCGTATAATGCCTCATACGGTGCCATACCGATGCTTGCGTGATAACTGTTGTTATACGCAAACTCGATCAAAGGCATGTACTTATCCCAACTTCCTTTTTGGTCTAAGACACAAGCTCTCAAAGATATCTTCTAGGGTTTGGATTGTCCTCTCGGACTGACCATCCGTTTGTGGGTGGTAAGCAGTGCTTAGGCACAACTTGGAACCAAACGCCTTTTGAAAGGCTCCCTAAAACGTGACGTAAACCGCGGATCTCGATCCGAGATTATCGTCGATGGTACTCCATGCAACCTTACTATTTCTTGGATGTAAAGCTGGGCCAACTTATCCAACGAGTACGTGACTCGAATAGGTAGAAAGTGAGCCGACTTAGTCAGTCGATCCACGATTACCCATACGGCATCGTGGCCAGCTTGGGTCTTTGGCAATCCTGTCACGAAGTCCATTGATATACCTTCCCACTTCCACTCGGGGATCGACAGGGGTTGCAGCATGCCAGAAGGTTTTTGGCGTTCGATCTTGACCTTTTGGCAGACCAAACACTTACTCACCCAGGCGACCACATCCTTCTTTAATCCGGCCACCAAAACATCCTCTTTAAGTCCTGATACATCTTTGTAGTACCAGGATGGATGGCAAAATGGCTCTTGTGAGCCTCCTCCAAGATCTTCTCTCGGAGGTCACCATCTTGTGGCACACAGATTCGCCCCTCGAACCTCCATAACCAGTCGGGGCCTCGTACAAAACCTTTCAACTTTCCAAATTTCTTGCCTCGATTGTCTCCATAAAGTCCTCATTTTCTCTTTGGGCAAGCATAATCCTTTGCTTAAACCCACTGGTCACCGTGAGATGACTCATCACGATGCCATTCTCCGTTATAGACATTCCAAGATTCATATTCCTAAATTGCTCTATTAACCCAACTTCATTAACCATCATACTTGATAGACGTAACGAGTTTCGGCTCAAGGCGTCGGCTACTACATTAGCCTTGCCGGGGTGGTAACTTAAACCAAAATCGTAGTCCTTGAGGAATTCCATCCATCTCCTTTGCCTCATATTCAACTCCTTTTGATCAAAGAGATGCTTGAGACTCTTATGATCGGAGAAAACTTCAAATCTCACACCATACAAATGGTGTCTCCACATCTTTAGAGCGAACACGATGGCTGCTAGTTCAAGGTCATGGGTGGGGTAGGTTACCTCATGAGGCTTGAGTTGTCTGGACGCATAGGCTACCACTTGCCTGTTTTGCATCAACACACAACCTAAACCCTTGCCAGAAGCATCGCAATATACCTCGAAGGGTACATTGGGGTTAAGTAAAACTAAAACTGGGGTTGAGGTGAGCTTTTCCTTAACCTCTATGAAACTCTTTTCACACTCTGGGCTCCACTCAAACGGGGCATTCTTCCTAGTGAGCTTGGTTAAGGGTAGGGCTAACTGGAAAATCCTTTAATGAACCTACGATAATATCCAGCTAAACCCAAAAAGCTTCTAATCTCAGTTACAGAGGTTGGTCTATCCCAATTCATCACAGCCTCTATCTTACTTGGGTCGACAGCTATGCCACCTTTTGACACAACATGTCCTAAGAACTTTACCTCCTCTAACCAAAATTCACACTTAGACAACTTAGCGTATAACTTCTTCTCCTTTAATACCTCTAAAACCAACCTTAAATGACGCTCATGCTCCTCGTGGGTTTTCGAATAGATGAGAATATCATCTATGAACACAACCACGAATTGATCTAAATAGGGTCTAAAGATCCTATTCATGTAATCCATAAAAACTGCGGGAGCATTCGTCAAACCAAACGACATTACATTGAACTCAAAGTGTCCATACCGAGTTCGAAAGGCGGTTTTAGGAATATCCGAATCTCTCACCCTAATCTGATGGTAACTGGACCTTAAATCAATCTTAGAAAACACTGCTCCTTTCAATTGGTCCATAAGATCATCAATCCTAGGCAATGGGTATTTATTCTTTATGGTTACTTGGTTCAACTGCCTATAGTCTACACACATCCTCATGCTTCCGTCCTTTTTCTTCACAAATAAGACCGGAGCGCCCCAAGGTGAAGCACTCGGCCTTATAAAACTCTTTTCTAACAACTCCTCTAACTGGGTTTTCAACTCTGCTAACTCCGAGGGTGACATCCTATACGGGGCTATAGAGATTGGTCCTGTCCCAGGAACCAACTCTATGGAGAACTCCACTTCTCTTTCGGGAGGGAACTCGGGTATTTCATCTGGAAACACCTCGGGATAGTCTCTCACCACAGGTATCTCACCTAGGTTTTGCTCCAAGTCTACATCACAGGCGGCTAGGAGAACATATCCCTTAGCTTTCTCCCCACTACAGAAGACCTCTACGGAATTCAGTGCTGACCTAATGGGTTGAGTGATGTTTTCGGGAGGAGAAGGGAAAACTACGGTTTGGGTTCCACAATCTAACATCACACGATTGGGGTGAAGCCAGTTCATGCCTAAGATAATGCCTATGTCTTTCAAGGGTAAACAAATTAAATCTATGATAAAAGACCTATTTTCTACAACAAGATGACAGTTTAAACAACAACGGCAAGTATTAACAGGGCGATTTGTAGGAGTAGAAACAATAAGATCGAAGGGAAGTTTAGAGACTTTTAGATTTAAGGACTCGACACTAGCAAGTGAAATGAAAGAATGAGTAGCACGAGTCATATAGTACGATTAAGGCTTTACCATTTACTTCGCACATACCTTGATGAGATCCTTGGACTTCTTGGCGTCTTAGCGTTAAGGGTAAAGACCCTTCCTCGGTATTGTGGTCGGGGTTTTGGTTCGATGTCCCTTGTCGGTGCAGTCCTTTGCATAGTGGCCAGGCTTGCCACACTTGAAACATACATTCGACCGGCTAAGCATGGGCGATTCCGTGGTTCTTTCCGCATTGTGGGCGACGTCGCCAGATGTTGCTCGGGGTAAGCGGCGAGGGGTTTGTGGTGCCTTGTTCTTGGCTCCACTTGGTCCTCCATTGTGGTTTGGGGTCCACCAGTCCACGGGGTTGATTATTGAAATTCCTTGGGCCTTGATGTTGAAATGGCGGCCTTTGGTGTTGTTTGGATTGTTGGTGAGCAGGAGCTCTTGGCGGTTGTTGTTGTTGTTGTCGGAATTGGTTGGACTGGTAGGGGTTGTAGTGATTCCTCGATGGGTACTGCGGTTTGAACCGGGCTTGAGGTCCGAGCCCTTAGCTCGCTCCGCCCTTGTGATTTGAATCTTTCTCTGTCCTTCTTCAAGTATCCGGCACTTGTTGACCAGGGTCGGGAAGTCTCTGATCTCCATATGGGCCACAGCGTAGTTCATCTCTGCTTTCAGACCGGCCTCATACTTCACACACTTCCAAACTTCATCGGGGTTCCCCTGGAACACCCGAGAGAACTTGATTAGCTCCTCAAACTTCGCAGTGTATTGAGCTACAGTAGACCCTCCTTAGGTTAACTGCATGAACTCAACGTCCTTCGCGTTCCTCACGGACTCTGGAAAGTACTTCTCATAGAAGTAAGTCTTGAAACGACTCGATCAATGGGAGTTCCAGAGGCTTCTAACAGATGCCTCGTGCGTTCCACCAGGAACTTCGGCGTCGGACTTCAAAGATGAAAGCAGCAAATGTGACCTTTTGCTCCTCCGAGCAGGTAACGACAGAGTAGATCTTCTCCATGTCTTTGTTCCATTCATCAGCCTTGTCGGGGTCCATCACCCCTCGGAACACTGGCGGGTTCGCCTTGCGGAACTCGCCGAAGCGGGCTTGTTCCACCATCTCAGCAGCAGGGGGAGGAGGAGGAACAGGAGCAACATTCGCTTGCTGATCCATTCGGTCGAACATCCGTTCCATGGCTTGCGCCATGCGACGGACAGCAGCAGCAGTTGTATCATCTTGTTCAACATCGGGTGCAGTCCTAGGCCGTCGTCGCGGTGCCATTGGTCCTCATACACATGAAACAATGAACATCAAGTTGATCAGGCTCAATATCCATGCAAAATGAGCTAGTTACCATGGCACTTGCAACCAACAGAAGTCATGCATCTCTAGTCCTACAGCTTATCTCTATCAAGCACTATACATGACATAACTATCGTATTATGCTTATAAAGCATAGTCAGTCAAATCCTCAGGCTCCATGAGAATCGAACTGCTCTGATACCATAATGTAACACCCTAAATCTTAACCCAAGACTACTAGTATGTCCTTAGGTTAATTTTTAGAATATTACCTCTTGGTCTCATCCTTTGGAAAATACTTAGCGGAAATACGGGTAAAATTTTTCTTTTTAAAATCAAAGTGAGAGCCACGCGCGAAACTTTAAGGGGCAACATAGCGAAACATATAAGCAAAGCATAAGAAACACATCATGTCATGGAAGCATCAACTGAATCATAGATATATATATATATATATATATATATATATATATATAACGTGCCTACCCAAAGAGGCAGGACTATTTGATACATCATGAAGCGAAATACAACTGAAATGCAATACAAGGAAATCATAAAAAGCAAATACAAAAGAAACTACCCCCATACCCATGTGCACCTAAAGGAGACAACCTCATATACAAAAGAAGGTTTGTCCTCTACTATGTGGCGTGTGTGCGCACTAACTACTACCCCTCCTATGACTACTCCTGCGGGTCCGAGTACTGCGGGGTCGAGTCGATCCACTGGCGAATCTCGGCGGGAGTGGTCGAGTGCATCATCGGGGCATGTCCACCGCGGCGAGGGCGCATAGATGGCCGTCGAGCCAACCTCGACTGGACCACCGTCTCCTCACTCCCAGCCCTCATCGGTGGAGGAGCGGGGCTGGAACTCCAACTATACATGTGGGATGGCGGGTCCTCGGATGGGTCCGTCTCTGAGTACTGGGGACGCGGCACATACTCGGGGTACTCGCGTACAGCTGACGTCTCGGGCTCCATGCGGAGGATCTGCTCATCGCGTGGTCTCGCTCGCTCAAAAATCCCGTTATGACGGTAAGGAGCAGTCGGGGTGAAGCGGTAGCTCGGGGCGGGGTACGCGAAGGGTCGTCCCATGAACATGAATACTCACGGCGGTCTGGCGACCCTCCAAAATGGTATGACCAGTCTTGGGTCATGGTGCAGCTCCCACACCGGGGTGTCGACGAAGAGTACAAACGTCGCCATCTGAAGATATGACGGAAGAAAAGAGAGAGGGAATGAGAATCTTTCTAAAAGAATTCTCAGTAGGGTTATCCCTACCTAGGTGTCATCGTCACATCCTCAGGAACCTTGGGTTTATTTCTAAAAGGTGTGCATGCATATAAGTTCCTTTTAAGTGGGTTTCCCAAAGAGGTATTTTATCCAAGGTCCATCATATTTTATAATGCGTCTTTATAACTTAAGCAGAAATATACTAATGATATGAATGCATCATAAGGTAAACCAAACAATAGAATAACTAGGAAACATTATAACATTGGCATAAGTATAGTTTATGTGACATTGTTAACTTTAACTTTCATCTCATGGGGCCGCCCTAAAACTTCTCTAGGTTATGAGCTCATACCTTAACTAGTCGTCACTAGCTCTTACTTATCCTATGATAAGCGTAACATAATCCCGACTTAAAGTACGGGCTAGGGGGCAATTTAAGGATCTCCTTTCTAGGATCATTTCCTCTTTGAAACGATTTGCTAGCCACGTGGGCCTCGCAATTTGTCCGCTTTGGCAGGCTGCATCTACACATACCCTCACGGATTTGTCTCCTCCTGGGGTGCTCGGCCGAACCGGTGTCACCCAGGAGAAGCGCGTCTCAGTGTTGTGTCACATTTATATTTTCATAAGTATTACATCACAATTACCTCATCATTTATCATATTCATTTTTATCATGCATTCTCATGTAGCTTTTTCATAACATATATATCATCACATGAAACTTTCTCATAACATTCGTCACATAAAACTTTCACACAAACATCATCACATAGTCATATTTAACAATCATCCAGAGGCTCATAGGCATGTTATGTTATATCTCATAGTGCTTTAAACTTGATTATTATGAGTCTTAAACTTGCAAATTATTCTTAACTTCTTTATACGCCTATAGTTTGACAATTAATGAGTTATATAAATTTTATGCTCAAGAACTAATCCAAATAGCACTAAGCGAGAATTTGGACAGCTTTATGTTTATGTGATTACGGAGTTCTAGAAATTACGGTTTAGATCTTTATCTCACTTTCTAAGTTATTGATCATCAACACCTAGTCTCTTGGGAACCTATAAGGTTATAACTAAGTATTTCTCACCTCACCATATGGTCAAGAACATCTCTAAACCTCAAGAGTGCAGAAATCAAAATACTAACTTTACGGTACCTAGAAGTCACAATATTGACCCTTTCTAAGTTCGGTTTGCTCCTAAGGCTTCAAGATTAAGTCCTAAACCAATTATGAGTCATTCCTACACATATAAACTAATTTAAAACCATGATTATTGAATCTAAACCTTGCTGGACAGAATCCAGAAAAATGAATCTTTAAGGGATCTAGAACTCTCAAATTAATTCTTTTCTAGTTCCTAACTTATCCTATCTTTCACATATGAGTCTTAACATAATTATTACCCAAACATAAGCATATTAACATCATTAACACAGCTCATACAGTGGCCAAACATAGCAAGGCAGAACCGAAACAACAACTCCATTTAAAGGCATTGAATCATAGTTTCTAAAGCACATAAAATACTAGTTTCTCTTGGAACCTTATTAAAACCTTCAAAACTCTTTTATGAACACTTTTATCATCTAAACTCATGAAAATACTTAATAGGGCAGTGGCTATATTATTTTCATCTCAAGAGGTCCTAAATTCATAATACTTAGTTCTACACATTCCTTATACTCATATAAGTTTAGAAAAAGTATAAAACATAGTTTTCAATACTTGAAGACATTAAGGCCTCATAGGGCCGAAATATGGACCATAGGAAATAAATGTTTTAGACCTTTGTTTGAGATATCATTGGGCAAGTCTTTGAGCTCTAGAATCATTAAAGTGATGACATAAAAATAAACATGCTCATGCACTTATTTTAGTTATTGCTAGAAAGTAAAGTGAGAGCATAAAATAAACATGTGGTGCAATATATTATTATCTTTGATATTTAGGTGAGGACTTGAAATCTAAATATGATAATGCGAAGCTTGAAACATAAACATGATAATGCAAGTTCATTCATTATCTTGGGATTTAGTGATAGCAAAGAAATAAACATGATATGCATAGCTTAAAGTAAACATGATGCAAGTTTCATTTTTATGTTTAACTAGAGCTCATTTAAGACTTTAACAAGATAATAACCCTATACCATATCTCAAAGATCACAACACAAGAATCGAAAATCATATAAAAGAGAAATAAGGTGAAACTACATCAAGTTCTTTATTAAGTACCCAAAACCCCTATCTAGAGACAAGTCTCTAGAACGTGCCGGCCAACTTTAAGGTTGACAAGGGTAGGCTTGGGCTTTTAGAAATCCTTAGATTAATTTTCTTAAGTTGGAAAACCATGTGAGCTAGATAACATATAGATGAAGTTGTAAGAAAAGGAAAACTCAAGCTTTAGAGGTTTCTTTGAGATGAACACAATGTCATCATCTAGAAACTCTCATCATCAAGCTATCATGCTCAAATCAAGGCCTCATGGCCGAAAATGAAAGGAAAGGAAAGACAAAGGAAAGTTCAAAAAGAATCCAAGAGAAAACTAGAGAAAAACACTTTCTTGAGCAAAATAAAGTTTGAAAACAAATCCCTACCTTTTGATGAAGATAAAAGCTTGATCTTGAAGATGGAAATGAGATGAGCAACACCTCCTAGGATGGTGGTGATGATTTCGGGCAAGGAAAGGAAAAGGAAAGGAGATGTGTTTTGAGTGAAGTTGTGTTTGAGGTTGAGTGTTTGAAAGCTTTGAGAGTGGTTTAAGGTTATGAGGTGATGGATTAAGGTTATGAGGTGATTATGTGATGGAAGAATGAAGAGGATGAAGATGAAGAGAAAGAGCTCTTAGAACTTTGAGAGAAGGAAAAAGCTTAGTAAGACAACTCTAAAACTCTAAACTTTGCAAATGCTTCAAGGTGCAACAAAGCTAACACAAGTATCCTATTTATAGAAAAACAAAACCATGGAGCTCACATTGGGAGGGTGTTGGCCGTAGCTTTGAAGGGCAAAGGAGGAGAAAAATATCTCTTACACAAGGTCATTCAAGCATGGTTTGAAGTATGGAAGCTATGCTACAAAGTATGGCTTGATGTGAGTTAATTTCCTATCACATTTTTATGAAATTAGGCTTCTAGAACCTTAACATGGCTGGAACTTTTCCAGCCACAAATAAATGGGGAAAATGGGTTGTTTTAATTATTTATTCATGTGGAAATTCAAGCTTGATTGAAAGTTATGACAAGGTATAGTGTATGTGACTTGAGGTATGGCCTTGGAGTGTTGAAAAATTGAACATGTGATGCATAATGGAGGGAGTGAGGCTTCGGCCAGCTTGGGGCAGCAGAATGGGAGGATGATTTGACCATTTAATTGTGTGTTAATGGTAGGTTTAGATGTGTATTAGCTTAGGTACAAGGTTAGGAATGATTAAGCTTAAGTTTAGGTAACTAAGAATGTGATTTAGGGAGTTTATGACAAGTTTAGGAGTGCTCATACATCATTAAAGAATTTAAAACTCATTTATGAATAAACAATGTGTAACACAATTCCATGATTTAAGGAATTGGAAAGAGAAAACACTATTCAAGATTCTATGACTAGGTGTCATAAAATTAAAATATGATTTTAGGTTGTAATTAAGTACTTTTTGGTTCTAATCAACTTTAATAAATTATTTTGGCTCTAGATTAATTAAGGAAATTAATTAACCTTCGATTAGAGCCTAATATTGCTTAGGTTTGCTTAATCTAGTGATTAAGCGTAAAAATACGAAACTAGGGGCAAAACCGTAATTTTGCACTAATTTTGCCCGGGACTTCAAAAATTAAAACTGAGGTCATAGAATACATAAAAATGCCTTTTAAAACCATCTGGAGAAGTTTCGGGTTCATCCGGCACTTGCAAACGGGTAAAACACCACAGGGGCGTGTTGGTCATTTTGACCCGAAAACTCGAAAAACGAGATTTTCGATCCCGGGAAGGTACATAAGTTTTCTAATCCCCTTCCAACATTGAGTTTGCCCTTCGAGTACTTGCCTTGGCTTTCCTCGAATTCCGGGCTGAAAATGACCTCAGGGGCATTTTGGTCATTTTCACTCTAACAGAAAATCGGGGCGTTACAATAAGCAAGAGCTAGTGACGACTAGCTAAGGTATGAGCTCATAACCTAGTTATTATTTTTAGGGTGGCCTATATGCTAAAGTACCATGATTGATGTCACGAAGTTGAGGAATGATTCACTTCAAAGTTGTATGCCCTCACGCCACATGATTTATGTTTATGTGCTTTGATGTTGTCTTATATGCTCAAGTATTGCCATGCATCCATGATATAACATGTTGCATTCATAACATCAAGATGCATGCTAAAAGGAATGGACCTTGGATAATTAGTTTTGGAAAACCTTAATTAAACCTTATATGCATGATCATTATTTTATAAATAAACCCAAGGTTCCTGAGGATGTGTACGATGTAACCCTAGGATAGGAGACTCCTACTGAGATTTCTTTAGCAAGATTTCTCACTCCTCTCTTTCTTTCCTTCCATCACATCTTCAGAGAGCGATGGCGACGTTCGTTCTTTTCATTGACACGCCAGTATGGGAGATACACTTCGACCCGGACCATCGTTCATATCACTTTGAGGGTCGATGTGTCGTTCGTGTTTTTGTGTACATAGGACGACCTTTCGCTTATCCAGTTTTGAGCTACCAGTTCTCTCCTACTGTGCCCTTCGGTAGTGACGACACGATCTTCGAGCGCACCCGCCCGCATGAGGAGCAGTTGCGACGTGCTCGTACCTCTGCCTCTGCCGCCCGAGATTTCCCGGAGTACGTACCTCATTCGAGGAGATCCGAGACCGACCCATCCGAGGATTGGCCGACGCATGTTCCTTCGGAGGGTTCAGCCCCTTTTCCCCGATCCCGACGTATGGGGAGTGAGGAACGTGGTGCAGCGGCGAGGAGAGCCGAGATGCGTCCGCATCAAGGAGCCCTCGTTTAGCCACCTCGTGTGCCTTTCACGTTGCATTGGCCCACACAGGAGGAGATAGAGCGTTTCCCCGGTTACCTGCCTCCATCACCCGAGGACCCCCGACATCACTAGTTCCCGATGGAGAGCCTTGCGAGTACTCAAGCTTTTATGAGGATCTTCCCCTTCGGTCGTACCTTTTAGGAGGGGTGTGTAGTTTGTACTCATAGCCTAGTAGGAGGGTAGTGTTTTGGGTTTTTTTCTACCTTCGAGTTCAACCATGTACTTTGTGATCTGTTGTATTTCCTTTTCGTTGTATTTCAAGCTCTGCCCGTTTCTATAAGGGTATGACTAGTTATGTACTTTAGCTACTTTATTATTAATGAAATGTTTCTGTCATCTTCATGATCTATGTTCTTCTGATGTATGATTTATTTACATGGTTGTTTATGATCATTACGCGTACTTTACGTTTCTGTCCTTCGATTAGTTAAGCTCGCGGCTCTCACTTTGTTTTATGTTTTCAAAAAAGAAAAATTTACCCGTAATTTCCGCTAAGTATTTCAATGAAAGAATGAGACTATGAAGTAATAGCCTAATGTTTAACCTAATGTGTTCTAGAAAGTTGGGTTAAAAATTAGGGTGTTACATTATGGTATCAGAGCAGTTCGATTCTCACGGAGCCTGAGGATTGGACTGACCATGCTTTGTAAGCATGATGCGATAGTTACGTCATGTGTAGTGCTTGATAAAGACAAGCTATAGGATTAGAGATGCATGACCTCTGTTGCTTGCAAGTGCCATGGTAACTAGCCCATTTTGCATGAATATTGAGCCTGATCAACTTGATATTCATTGTTTCACGTGTCTAGGAACCAATGGCACGTCGACGACAGCCTAGGACTACGCCCGATGCTGATCAAGAGAACGAGACTGCTGCTGCTGTCCGTCGCATGGCCCAAGCCATGGAACGGATGTTCGACCGAATGGATCAACAAGCGAATGCTGCTCCTGTTCCCCCTCCTCCCCCTGCTGCTGAGATGGTGGAACAAGCCCGTTTCGGTGAGTTTCGCGAGGCGAACCCGCCGGTATTCTGAGGGGTAATGAACCCCGACAAGGCTGATGAGTGGATCAAGGACATGGAGAAGATCTACTCTGTGGTTACCTGCTCGGAGGAGCAGAAAGTTACGTTTGCTGCCTTCATGATGAAGTCCGACGCCGAGTTCTGGTGGAACGGCACGAAGCATCTGCTAGAAGCCTCCGGAACTCCCATTGACTAGGAGTTGTTCAAGACTTACTTCTATGAGAAGTACTTCCCCGAGTCCGTAAGGAACACGAAGGACATTGAGTTCATGCAGTTGACCCAGGGAGGGTCTACTGTAGCCCAATACACTGCTAAGTTCGAGGAGCTGATCAAGTTTTCTCGGGTGTTCCAAGGGAACCCCGATGAGGTTTGGAAGTGTGTGAAGTATGAGGCCGGTCTGAAGGCGGAGATGAACTACGCCGTGGCCCATATGGAGATCAGAGACTTCCCGACTTTGGTCAACAAGTGCCGGATTCTTGAAGAAGGACAACGGAAGATGCAAGCCACGAAGGCGGAGCGAGCTAAGGGGCTCGGACCTCAAGCCCTGAGGTTCAAACCGCAGTACCCCGCAAGGAACCACTACAATCCTTACCAAGCCAATCAGTTCTGACCACCGCAGACACAACAATCGAGAGCTCCTACATACCAACAGTCCAAGCCACACCAAAGGCCGCCGTTTCAACATCAAGGCCCGAGGAACTTCAACAACAATCAACCCCGTGGACCGGGTGGACCCTGGAACCACAATGGAAGACCCAGTGGGGCCAAGAACAAGGCACCCCACGGAACCCCTGCTGCTTACCCTGAGCAAAGAATCGCTGATGTCCCGGTCCGGGAAGAATCATGGGAATCGCCCTTGCTTTATAAGGCAAGGGGTCTGTTTCAAGTGTGGCAAACCCGGCCATTATGCCAACAACTGCACCAATGGAGGATCATCAAACCAACACCCTCGACCTCAACACCAAGGATGGGTCTTCACCCTCAACGCAGAAGATGTGCGAACATCCAACGATCTCATTCAAGGTAAGTGCGAGCTTAACGGTAGAACCTTAACTGTACTTTTCGATTCTGGCGCTACTCATTCTTTCATTTCGTTTGCTAGTGTCGAGTCTTTGAATTTGAAAGTCTCTAAACTTCCCTTTGATCTTATTGTTTCTACTCCTACTAATCGCCCTGTTAATACCTGCAAATGTTGTTTAAACTGTCATCTTGTAGTAGAGAATAGGTCTTTTATCATAGATTTAATTTGCTTACCCCTTAAAGACATAGGTATCATTCTAGGCATGGATTGGCTTCACGCCAACCGTGTGTTGTTAGACTGTGGGATGCTCTCCATCCTTTCATGATCCTAGGTTGGGTATTGTTATTTCTCTCATTATTGTCAAGTAGGGATGCTCCCCCAATGCTGTTAGAGTTAGTTTAGGGTAATCTAGAGCTACCCATAGATTTTTGATAAATTTAATGGTTGAAATGGCAGACATTGGTGCCATCTCTCCTCCCTGGAGCTTTATCAGAGTTGTTCCCTCTTGTTCTCCCTCTTTAGGTGAGTGGGTTTGACCTCATAGCCTTAGTTTCATCATTATGAATATGTTATTCCATTATGGTTGTTAAATATAAAGTTTGAGATAAGAAAAAGTATATGGAATGATTTTACATGATTATGTTAAGCTAGAAAACTTATGATTTATGATGATGGCATGAAAAAAATGAGCTTTATAAAACCACGGGACCATGATTGATATGTTGAGTGTTATGAAAAAGTTTACAAAATGTATGATTTAGCAAGATATCAAATTGAGAAAAATAAATAAATAAATATGTTCTTATGGATTTATGACATTATTATGTTTTCCTAGATTTAGATTTCAAGCTATGATTTTGAATATTCAGTTTATATATTTATAGGTGTTAGAGAAATATGAAACCAGAATAAGACCTAGCTCTACGAATAAATATATTATATGATTTCAAAGTTATATGATTTAGAACCCCAGTGTTTGAACTGTGATATTAGAGATTTCAGCCATATGAAAATATATGCTAGCTTAAGAAATGGATTTAAAACTTCAGATTATGGTACCAATAGGTACGAAATTCAGTATGATTCTTAGCAACTGTCAGATACATATTCTATGGGCTTAAATCAGAATGCCTACAAGTAGTGAACCCTTAGGCTCGATTTTCATAGCCACAATTTTGCTAAAGTTAGATTTTTAGAGTTATATGAGTCAAGAACTCTCAGAGTACTAAGATTTAGGGGCTCGCGTTTGCAAGGGACGGAGTAGCCACCCTTCAGTTTTGGCTTTTGATGAACTAATTTAGCTGGTAGAGATAAGTAAACATACAGTTAGTTAACAGCTATGAAGAGATCGTTAACCTTGGTACCAAATTTTCTGCTAGAGGACAGTTTCACCCCTAGTAGTTATAGAAAATGGGACCTAGTTAGGTGCCCATAGTTTGTCCGCGATGGACTAGTATGATTTTTAGCAAGTGCTCTTGTTCATGAGGGATTAAGCAACCATCTTACAGTTATGATTTTACAACTTTTAGTATTATATATGTATTTATTTTATGCGGTATACTATTTCCCGATGCTCTACTGCACCCTCAATTAAAATGACTTCATGATTGATTATGAGTTCAGAAATGCTTGTTTATGAATTGTTGCATGTATATTGTATTATATTCATTCGTTGTCCCATATGGGTGATGGGTGAGAACTCACTCACTAAGTTTGTTGAATCACCCCTCTCCCTTCTTCTCATAGTTGCAGGTCCAAAGATGATTCAGACTCCTATTCCATAGACGCAGTTATTCTCATTGGTAAGTCTTACTTTAGAGTAAGGCTTTGTTTAGAGTTTTGTTAGAGTAAAGTGCTCCAATAGATATGCAGGCAGGATCTTATCCATGCATGTAGTCTAATATATCACAGTATTTTCATATATTAAGTATGTAATTGAAATGTAAATTGTGATTAGAGATTCATGTGATGAACTAGAGACATATTTGTAATTTAGTTTTCAATTGTTAAGTGGATTTTTAGATTTTTAGATTATATTAGGTGTTGAGACAGTTATAATTTCATGGTTAGTGGATTGGCCAAGATATTTTCAGAGATTAAATTGTTGAATACTTTTAGTTTTTTTAAGAAATTAAATGTTATATTTTAATTAGAGAAGAATACTAAAGATTTCAAAGAGATCATATTTTAAATATTATATTATGATAAATCATGCATTTAGAGAGACATGTCACCTAGAAGGCTTACGTGAGGATCAGATTCCTCAAGTGCCGGTTACGTTCCCAAATCGGGTTATGACACTACCTTAACCTGCTCAGTCCTAAGGCTCAACAAAATAGCAAATACACATAAATGGGCCTTAAAACATTCATCAAAATGGTCTACAGGTGGCGGGATCCTAACATTGCGTTACACTATGTACATATAAAAAGGTTCCTGAAAAGTCTCGTATCCACTTAATCAAAACCATTTTCCATCGGTCTGAGGCATCACCTCTGGCAAGTGCATCGAGACCAGCAGAGAAATCAGAGTTTGAAGGCAAGGATGATGATGGGGCATTCCCTGGAGGGGGTGCAGGTTAGGCTACAAATACATGAGGATATGTCATGTGAAGGGGCATACCATCATAAGAGAAAACTAGATCAAACTCAGCTGTAAAAACTGACGTGCTAAATTAACAATTGAAAAACATGTATGCTCGAATTTGAGAATATGCTACGACGTATAGCAAATCCAAATTAGGGTCATAGTGCCATTGCCACTATGGCAAATCAAGGAAGAAGATTACCAATGGCATCTGCAGGATTTGAATACAATATATGGTACATACATACATAGGGATGAGAATATTATAAATTCTTAGTAGGGCACTCCCTCAAATATAAACAAAACATAACTAGCAATTTCATTCATACAAGAAATATCAAGTGAAATCATATACAGAAATAATATTAATCATTTGTTTATTCTTGTGGCTAAGGAACTCAATTTAGTGCATGTTTCTCTTTTCATTAACATAGGGAAGACTTAATTTTATATTGAGTGCTATCTATGGTGAATGACTCCACAATACAATGGACAATAGGCTGCTTATTAGGACATGAGCTCATTCCTATATGTGATCATTAGACTTCATTTTTTTTTTCATTTTTCCAAATCTCACACAATTCTATTCCTAACCAATACGTCTATTGACTCATAATATCTCTAGGGAAGTCCCCATTTTTTCTTTCCCTTTTTCCCAACATAAGTCTTGTCTCTATTTTACCCATATGTTAGATGTAACGCCCCAATTTTTCTGTTAGAGTGAAAATGACCAAAATGCCACTAAGCTCATTTTCAGCCCAGAATTCGAGAAAAGCCGAATCGGAAGTACTCGAAGGGCAAACTCAATGTTGGAAGGGGATTAGATGGCTTGTGTACCTTCCCGGGATCGAAAATCTCGTTTTTCGAGTTTTTGGGTCAAAATGACCAAAATGCCCCCGTGGTGTTTTACCCGTCTGCAAGTGCGGGATGAACCCGAAACTTCTCCAGATGATTTTAAAAGGCGTTTTTATGTAGACCGTGACTTTAGTTTTGGTCCTGGAAGTCCCAGGCGAAATTAGTGCAAAATTACAGTTTTGCCCCTAGTTTCGTGTTTTTACGCTTAATCGCGTGATTAAGCAAACCTAAGCAATATTAGGCTCTAATCGAAGGTTAATTAATTTTCTTAATTAATCTTGAGTCAAAATAATTTATTAAAGTTGATTAGAACCTAAAAGTGCTTAATTACAACTTAAAATCATATTTTAATTTCAAGACTCCTAGTCATGGAATCTTGAATAGTGTTTTCTCTTTCCAATTCCTTAAATCATGGAATTGTGTTACACATTGTTTATTCATAAATGAGTTTGAAATTCTTTAATGATGTATGAGCACTCCTAATCTTGTCATAAAGTCCTTAAAACATATTCTTAGTTACCTAAACTTAAGCTTAATTGTTCCTAACCTTGTACCTAAGCTAATACACATTTAAACCTACCATTAACACCCAATTAAATGGTCAAAACTCACCCCCTCTCTGCTGCCCAAGGCCTGGCCGAAGCTGTCCCTCTCCATTATGCATCACATGTTCAATTTTTCAACACTCCAAGGCCATACCTCAAGTCACATACACTATACCTTGTCATAACTTTCAATCAAGCTTGAATTTCCACATGAATAAATAATTAAAACAACCCATTTTTCCCATTTATTTGTGGCTGGAAAAGTTCCAGCCATGCATTGTTTCTAGAAGCCTTATTTTATAAAAAATTGATAGGAAATTAACTCACATCAAGCCATACTTTGTAGCATAGCTTCCATACTTCAAACCATGCTTGAATGACCTTGTGTAAGAGATATTTTCCTCTCCCTTTTCCCTCCAATACCACATGGCCACTCCTCCCCTTGGTGAGCCCCATGGTTTTGTTTTTCTATAAATAGGATGCTTGTGATAGCTTAGTTGCACTTTGAAGCATTTGCTAAGTTTAGAATTCTAGAGTTGTCTTGCTAGTTCTTTTCTTTTCTCTCAAAATTCCAAGAGAGTTCTTCCTTTCTTTTCATCTTCATCTTCATCCTCTCTTCATCTCATCATCATCTCTCAACCTTGAAACACCACCCCATAGCCTTGAAACATCATCAAACCTCTCAAACACCACACCTCAAACACAACCTCACTTGAAACACAACTCCAACCTTCTCATCCTCCCTTGGCCGAAGCTATCTTGCCTCTTGGAGGAGCTCATCATCTTGTTTTCATTTTCAAAAGTTCAAAGATTTCATCTTCACTCTAGGTAGGGAGTTTCTTTTCAAACTTTGTTTTACTCAAAAGATGTGTTTCCTCTAGTTTTCTCTTGGTTTCTTTTTGAGCTTTCCTTTATATTCCTTTTCTTTTTCCATTTCGGCCTCTTGGCCTTTTCTTCTCAAACATGATAGCTTGATGATGAGAGTTTCTAGATGATGACCTTGTGTTCATCTCAAAGAAACCTCTAAACCTTTAGTTTTCCTTTCCTTATGACTTCATCTATATGATATCTAGCTCACATGGTTTTTCAACTTAAGAAAATTAATCTAAGGATTTCTAAAAGCCCAAGCCTACCCTTGTCAACCTTAAAGTTGGCTGGCACATTCTAGAGATTTTCTCTAGATAGGGGTTTTGGGTATTTAATAAAGAACTTGACTTAGTTTCACTTTCTTTTTCTTTTGTAAGACTTTCGGTTTTGGTGTTTTGATCTTTGAGATATTGTATTGGGTTGTTATCTTATTAAAGTCTTGAATGAACTCTAGTCAACTATAAAATGAACCTTGCATCATGTTTACTTTATGCTTTGCATATCATGTTTACTTCCTTGCTATCACTAAATTTCAAGATAATAAGTGAACCTTGCATTATCATGTTTATATTTCAAGCTATGCATTATCATGTTTATATTTCAAGTTCTCACTTAATACCAAGATAATAATGAGTTGCATTCATATTTACTTTGTGCTATCACTTTACTTTCTAATGGAAACTAAAATAAGTGCATGAGCATGTTTATTTTTATGTCATCACCTAAATGAACCTAGAGCTCAAAGACTTGCTCATTGTTGTCTCAAACAAAGGTCTAAAAATATTTATTTCTTTTGGTTCATATTTCGGCCCTAAGGGGTCTTGATGTTTCTAAGTATTGAAGACTATGTTTTATAATTTTTCCAAGCTTTTATGAGTTTAAGGAATGCATAGAACTAAGTTCTAAGAATTTAGGACCTCTTGAGACAAAGATGAATTGGTCACTGCCCTCTTAAATATTCTTATGATTTTAGATGTTAAAATTGTTTATAAAAGAGTTTTGAAAGTTTAAAAAGAGTTCCAAGAGAAACTAGTATTTTATGTGCTTTAGAAATTGTGTTTTATGCCTTTATGGAGAGTTTTGTTTCGATTCTGCCTTGCTAATTAATTGCCACTGTATGTGCTGTTTTAATGAAGATAATATGCTTATGTTTGAGTAAAAATAATGTCAAGACTCATATGTGAAAGATAGGAGAAGTTAGAAACTAGAAAAGAATTAACTTGAGAGTTCTAGATCCTTTAATGTTTGAATTTTCTGGATTCTGTCCAGCAAGGTTTAGTAATGCTAATCATGGATTTAAATTAGTTTAAATGTGTAGGAATGACTCATAATTGGTTTAGGACTTGATCTTGAAGCCTTAGGAACAAACCAGACTTAGAAAGGGTCATTGTTGTGACTCCTAGGTACCCGTAAAGTTAGGATTATAAGTTCTGCATCCTTGAGGTTTTAGAGATGTTCTTGGTCATAGTGTGAGGTGAGAAATACTTAGTTATAACCTCATAAGTGCCCGAGAGATTAGGTTTGATGATTAATAACTTAGAATGTGAGTTAAGGACCTTAATGGTCAATGCATAAGACATTAAAACATCTTGAGCTTTTATGATGCTTAAATTATGATGTATGATACATGAGTTCTGTCTATGACAAGTTGATATGTGTATAAAGAAGTTTTACATGATGATGTGCTTGTGTATGACCTATGTGTTTTCATGGCATAAGCAAATTTGAGGAAATTTGGTTTACAGCCGTCGTGCTACCAAATTTCCATCAAATTTGAGGAACTTAGAAAATGGTCTTTTTGAAAATCATGAGAACTTAAATGTGACACAACACTGAGACGCCTTCTTGGGTGACACCATTTTAGTCGAGCACCCCCAAGAAAACAAATCCGTGAGGGTATTGACATAGAGCTTGCCAAAGCGGACAATGCTACGATGCACTAGTTGCTAGTAGAGCGTTTCAAAGAGGAAATGACCTTAAGAGGTGATCCTTAAATTGCCCCCTAGCCTGTACTTTATGTCGGGATTATGTTACGCTTATCATAGGATAAGTAAGAGCTAGTGACGACTAGTTAAGGTATGAGCTCATAACCTAGAGATGTTTTAGGGCGGCCCCATGAGATGAAAGTTAAAGTTTAAAATGTCACGTGTGCTATAACTATCACCTTATGCTAATGTTATAATGTCTTTTAGTTATTCTATTGATTGGCTTACTTTTATGATGCATTCATGTCATTAGTATGTTCCATGCTTAGTCATAAGACGTATTGTAAAATATAACGGACCTTGGATAATTAATACTTTAGAAAATTAAAAGAAGCTTAAATGCATGCACATTTTTTAGAAATAAAACCCAAGGTTCCTGAGGATGTGATGATGTCACTTAATTAGGGATTGCCCTACTGAGAATTCTTTTAGAAGATTCTCATTCCCTCTCTCTTTTCTTCCGTCACATCTTCAGATGACGACTTTCGTACTCTTCATCGACACCCCGACATAGGAGCTGCACCATGACCCAGCACTTGGGTCATACCATTTTGAGGGTCGCCAGACCGCCGAGTATTCATGTTCATGGGACGACCCTTCGCGCACCCCGTCCCGAGCTACCGCTTCACCTCGACTGCTCTTTATCGCCATAACGGGATTTTTGAGTGAGCTAGACCATGCGATGAGCAGATTCTCTGCATGCAGCCCGAGACGTCAGCCGTACGCGACTACCAGGAGTATGTGCCCCAGACCCAGTATTCGGAGACAGATCCATCAGAGGACTTGCCCTCGCATATGTACAGTTGGAGCTCCAACCCTGCTCCCCCACCGATGAGAGCTGGGAGCGAGGAGACGGTGGTTCAGCCAAGGTTGGCTCGTAGGCCATCCATGCGCCCTCGCTGCGGTGGACACGCTCCGATGATCCGCACGACCACTCCCGCCGAGATCCGCCAGTGGATCGATTCCACCCCTCAGTACTCGGACCAGCAGGAGTAGGAGCATTGGATGGGTAGTAGCTAGTGCACACACGCCACATAGTTGAGGACAAACCTTCTTTTGTATATGAGGTTGTCCACTCTAGGTGCACATGGGTATGGGTGTTGTTTTTATGATTTACTTGTATTCGCATTTCAGTTGTATTTCATTTTACTATGTACCAAATAGTCCTACTCCTTTTGGTAGGCACATTATCTATATATATAATCAGTTGATGTGTCCATGTTATTTATGTGTTTTGTTATGAATGCTCATATGACTTGTATGAATTTCCGTTCAAAAATCATACGCAGCTCTCACTTCGGTTTTAATTCCAAAAAGAAAAATTTTACCCATTTTTCCGCTAAGTATTTTCAAGTAAAGAATGAGACCAAGAGGTAATATTATAAAGATTAACCTAAATACATACTAGTAATATTAGGTTAAGATTTAGGGTGTTACATTAGAACATTGAAAATTGAGGTTCCTACATACTCTTTTGTCACATAGATGTATCATGTACTTTTCTTTTCTCAAATGTATGCTTAGACCACATATAGGCATTTAATTACAAGTAAATGTCATTCATGTCTCATACACCAATATTCAAAGTGTATAGCATACATTCATATTCATCATAGTTGAATCAAAGTCATTATATCATTAATTCAAGGCATTCTCACAATTTAGCACATTGGCAGATTTTTCATTCAAGTAGCCAAATGTATTTTTCATATCAAAGAAGCAATTCCAAGTCCACAAAAATTCTCCATGACACCTCAATGTGTTCCCAAAGTCCTGTAAAAGGTTTAGGGAAGAATCATTCTCTAACTATGTTGACAAAATTCTACAAATTTGGTGGTCAGAGAGCACTTAATCTCAGCTCAAAACCAAAATTTCATAATTTTTCACCCTAGCAAATGACTAAATCAATTTAGAATAAAAATCATGGTTGAACGTCAAGATGTATAAAACAATCTATAAAAATTACAAGGTAAAAATCAATCATTTTCTATAGTAATAAAACTAGTCAAATTCACAAGTTCAGTTCCAACTATTCAGGCAGCATAGGTACAATCTTGGTTCCTGATTTTTTTAAAGTAGTATAAGTCCAAAACAAAGCTCAAGAAATTCATGGGACTAGCTTAGGATATTAGATTCAATATATAATTTTTTAGCTTATAAAACTACCTACAAATATATATGAAAATTCATGAGAAATCCCTGCTTGTAGTAAAACTGAAAATCCAGCAAGCATGGTTCAACACCTCTTTAGCAAAAATGATTTTTCCATAATACCAAACTACCCTACCCATGCAAATACATCAATATCTATATATAGCCTTTTATTAGAACTAGAATTTACCAATTTAAAACTACCCAAATCTGTAAGAAACAAAAATACACAAAACAAGACACAAAAACCCTACTTTTGGAAGCTAATGGATCCTTAGCTCCAAGATGCTCCAAGATTGATTCCCTTCACTTCAAAGTTCCCAAACTAACCCCAAACCCTTCCTTAATTAGTGAGGTAACAGGTATCACGTTGACGATTGGTGAGGAATTAAGATTTCAATCAGTTAGGTTTGTAGGTATTGATGTGTAGAACAAGTTTAGTAAAAGAAGTTGGAAGTGTAATGCCCCGGTTTTTCCTGTATTGAGCGTAAATGACCAAAATGCCCCTGAGGTCATTTTTACCTGGAAATTTGAGGATGGCCAATTTGGCAGTCCTCGAAGGGTCAACTCAATGTTCAAAGGGGATTATATATGTTGTGATTGATAGTAGAGATGAAAATCTTGTTTTCCGAACTTTCGGTTCAAAATGACCAAAATACCCCTATAGCGTTTTACGCAGGCATTAGTGTCGTTTGGGCCCAGAATCTCTCCCAAGAGTTCAGAAAGTTAATTATATGAGTTGGATGATATTTGTTTTGATCCGAGTGGTCCCGGGCAGTGTTTGTGCAAAATTATCGTTTTGCCCTTGAAATAGTGTATTTTGGACCTAATGGCGTAATTAAGGAAACTTAAGTAATATTAGACTCTAATTGAAGATTAATTAATTTCAATAATTAATGTAGAGTCAAAATAATTTATTAAGGTTAATTAGAACCTAAGATTGCTTAGATACACCTTAATCTCTTTTTATAAATCAAGATTCCATGTCATAGAATATTGAATAGTGTTTTCTCTCTCCAATTCCTTAAATTAAGGAATTGTGTTTGTACATAATCATATCATAAAATAAGTTTTTATTTTGCTAATGAAGCAATATCACTCCTAATCATGTCTCAATAATTCCTAATTACCCATTACCTCACCTAAACACTTTCTTACAAACTCCTAATCAAAAGCTTAATCAAAGAAACACCTAAACATATCACTAAACCACAATTAGATGAAATAAATCCCTCCCCCTTGGCTGCATCATGGCCGAAACCCCTCTGCCATATTCTTCACATGTTGAATTGTTTTGCACACAAAGGCCATGCTTGGACCATGTTTGGACCATGCTTGAGACCATACCCCCACCATACTTCAAGCCCTGCCTTTGAATGACCAAATAAAGAGATATTTTTCTCTCCCCCATGGCCAATAGTACATGGCCAGCCCCTCCAAAATTCACTCCTTCATGTTTTAATTTTCTATAAATACTTGTCTTGTGAGCACTTGGTTCCATTTTACATACTTTTTAGTTGTTGTCTTGAAAGCTTATCTTGTTTTCTTCCTTTTCTCTCAAGAACTCTAAGAGCTCTTTTCCTCTCATCTTCTTTATTTTCTTCATCCTCCTCATAGAACCATCCTCTTGCAACCTTAAACCACCACACCACCACCATAGATTATAATCTAAACACCAAAGCCTCCATTCTTAAACACAAGCTCATACAAAATACCTTTCCTTCATTTTTTCTTGCTTTTGGCCGAATCATCACCCTCACTTTGGAGAAGAGTTTTTCTTCTCATTTCACTTCAAGAACCAAGCTTTTCTCTCTTCACAAAGAAATATCACTTGGTAGGGGTTTTGTTTCCAAAAGCTTTTTATTTCATGTTGTTGTTTTGATATAAAAAGTTTTAGTCTTCTCTTGGTTCAAGCTCTCTTCCTCTCTTTTTATTTTTCGCTATGGAACTTGATTTTGGAAGTAAAATCTTTAGCTTGATGATGAGGTTTCAAGATAATGGTCTTGAGATTTTCATTTGAGAAACCTCTAAAGCTTGAAACTTGTTCTTGTTCTTGAAGTATTTTGGTTTTTCTTTTCTTTTTCTTTTCTCATGGTTTCGGTTTTTCCTTCCTTTTTCTTTTATAGTTTCGGTTTTCATTTCCTTTTCTTGGAAGGATTTCAGTTTTCATTCCCTTTCCTTTTACAAAGATTGATGAAAATGCTAGGTAGCTCACTAAAGGTTTTACTTAAGAAAAAGATATGACTTGGTTTTCAAAGAGCCCAAAGCTTACCCTTGTCAACCTTAAAGTCGGCCGGCACGTTCTAGAGTTTACTCTAGATAGGAGCTCTTGAGCATAAAATAAAGAATATGGTGTAGCTCTCTTTATATTTTGTTTCAAGAAATGTTGTTATCCTTTTGATCTCTTAGTTCATTTCCTTAAGCTTGATGATGATGTTTAAACCATGAGGTTTATTTGAAATCTTGGTACAAAGAACTCTGAAGCTCCCTTTGTCTTGCTTATTATTGTTCCTTTAAAGTCTTGCATGAGCTCTAGTAAAATAAACTTGCATATTATGTTTACTTTTCCTATTATCACTAAAATCTCAAGAATAAAGAAATGAACTTGCATTCTCATGCATTTGTTTCAAGTCATCACTTAACTTTAAAGACAAACATGAGCTTGCATCTCATATTTATTTTTATGCTCACACTTTATAATGAAAAATAAAACAAAGTGCATAGCATGTTTAAGTTTCTGTCATCACCTAAAGATCCTAGAGCTCAAAGACTTGTCTATTTTTATCTCAAGTGAAGTTTGGAAAATAAAAGCTTTTTATGAAAGCTATTTTCAGCTATGACATGAGGCTGAGCTTAGCATAAGTTTCATCTAGTCACAAGGGCCAACAAACTATGTCTTAAGATTTTCTTTTCTATATCTTAAGCATAGAAAAGCTCAAAGAATACTATGAGCATGATTTTATGTTTTAAATCTCACTTAAGAGTAAATTGAAATAGCTGATGCCATAGTATTATATTTTTCATGATTTTGTGAAATAAATTAGTTTCTAAAAGAGATTTGAGGTTCTAAGTTGATTCCAAGAGAAAACTAGTAACTTATATGCACTCAAAATGTGATTTTATGTGGTTATGTGTAACATATGTTTCGGCCACTGCCCCTGACTTATGGCCACTGTATAATGCTGTTTTAACAAGTTAGAATGTGTAAAAATTGTGTTTAAGTGAAGCAAAAATTATTTGGTAAGTGTTAGGAACATCTAGTAAGTGGAAAGGACGTAAAACGTGAGTTTTAGATCCCTTAGAGACTAAAATTTTAGATTCTGTTCTAGCATGAATAAACATAGCAAAAGTGGTTTATAATTAGTATATATGTGTAGGAATCCCTCATAATTGGTTTAGGAATTGATTATAGCACCTTAGGCGAAGACAAAACTTAGAGAGGGTCAAAATTGTGACTCCTAAACACCTGTAATCGTGAAATATAGATTCTGCCCATTCTGCACTATGCTGTTTGGTGTTGATCATAATCATGATAATTAGTAAGAATTATTGGTAATGATCCCCTAGGTGCATGAAAGGTTAAAATAAAGCAGATATTAGATTAATCAGATTATAAGCTTAAGACCTGAAAGGATTAAAGGTGTAAGACGCCATAGAATAAATAACTTTATGATTTTATTCAAGTTATGTTGTGTTGATGCATGTGCTTTGATAGATATGACTCAAGTGATTTATTCTGATTATTGAATTGAATGAGAAAGTACATGCTCTATAAGTATTATGTGGCATAAAGTAAATTTGAGGAAATTTGGTGTACAGCCGTTATACTGCCAAATTTCCGTCAAATTTGAAGACTTAAGAAAGCTTTTGAAAACTTCATGAGATTTGAATGTGATATAGTACTAAGACACAATCTGGGTGACATTGGTTTAGCCGGGCACGCCCAGGAGCAAAACCGTGAGGGAATTGACATCGAGCTTGCCAAAGTGGACAATATCACTGTATATTAGATACCAGTAGATGTGTTTTGAAGAAGGAAATATTCCTATGGACTCCCCGCATTAAGGGTTATGATAGGTGATCCTTAGAAATGATAAGTTACCCCTTCACTATCCCATATTCAAATCTAGTGACGATTAATTAGGATTGAGCTCATTCCTAGGTGATAGGTGAGGTGGAGTTTGGTGACCAGGATAAAATCGTCGGGGCCGGTATGTTGGTTGGATTTTGGCAAACATGATAACAAGGTGGTCTTGAAGAAAAAGAACTTAAGAGTTTATATATGAGAAAGAAGTTATTTGAAAGTACTGTGCCTTTTATGCCACGTATATGATTCATGCTTCTTTATGTTGTGCTCAAATACTATGATTTTCATGTTAATGTGCATATGGTATTATCATGCATTCATCCAATATCTGTTGCATTCATGTCATTAAGACTCATACTAAAAGACACCTACCTTGAATAAATAGATTTGAGAAGTTTAAAACCAAACCTTATGCATGAACACCTCTTTCATAATTAAAACCGAAGTGGCTGGGATGTTGACGGTGTCACTTTGATAGGAGGTTGCCCTATTGAGATTCTTTAGTAAGATTCTCACTCACTCTCTCTTCTTTTTTGTCTTGTTTTCATATCCGAATGGCAACCTTCATTCTGTTCATCGACACCCTTACATGGGAGGTTCACTATGACCCCGAGCTTCGGTCATACCATTTTGAGGGGCGTTGTACTGTTAGAGTCTTCATGTTCATGGGACGCCCGTTTGCACATCCTATACATAGCTACCGTTTCTCTCTGACATCCCCGTACAGTGATGATATGGTCTTTGAGCGTGCGCGTACTCACAACAAGAGGATCCTTCTCACGCACACCACCACGTCCGCTGTTCGTGACTTTCCAGATTATGTTCTTCGCTCGAGGTTATCGAAGACCGATCTATCGAAGGACCCGCCTACCTGCATGTATTTCGAGAGTTCTGCCTCTACTCCCCCGTGGATGAGGGAGGGTAGTGAGGAAATGGTCACTCAACTGAGTTTGGCACAAAGGCTAGCCATGCGCCCCTGGCGTGGAGTCCATGTTCAGCCACTTCGTATGCCCACTCTTGACGAGATTCATCCATGGATCGACTATGTTCCACCCTTTCAGGGCCAGTAGTAGTAGATCTTTTGGAGGGTCTTCAGTACACACACCACTACTAGCTTAGGATAACTTTCTTTTGCTTTAGAGGTTATTTATCTTAGGTGCACTAGGTAGGCATGTTTTCCTTTTTATTTTCCTTTCCTAATGTATTTGTATTTTCATGTTGTACTAAACTTAACTCGCCTTTCATGGTGGGTAGATTATTATATATATATATATATATAACTATGTTGTGCCGATGGTTATTCATTTTATGGAGCGTATTTGATGTTTCTATTGCATGATATTCTGTTTACGCTATTTGTGTTCAAATGCTCGATTTATGTTAGCGCACGGCTAATGTGTTGTTTATGTTTCAAAAAACAAAATATTTTTACACTATTTTCTGCTAAGTATTTCGACTAAAAGATGAAACAAAAGAATAATAACTAATAATGAACTGTAATATGTCCTAGGACTGTTAAGTTAAATATTAGGGTATTACAAGAAGTTTTAACAACTCTAGGCTAAAGTTTTTGAGGTTGGAATTTGAGTTTGAGCTCTTGAGAAATGGAAATAGAGGTTGTTGTTTCTTTTTTCTTGTTGGCCGAAATGTTATTGGCTTGATGGAGACGTTTGGTGTTGTATTTATCTTGTAATTATGAATGAATATTATATGATATAAATGGATAATTCTTAAACAAAGAAAGTAAAATGGATGGTTAGGATTTAATCTTGTAATTCAAGATTGAATCATAGCCATTCATTTGATCTAACTAGATAAGCTTCTTCATTTCGTAGAGACTAAACTAACTTTCAGTGTTAGAAATCGCACACCGAAATTTTATCGAAAGGGTAAAACATCGTACTCGGGTAATAAGATATTACCCTAAATTTAATTCTAAATATAAAATTTTCATTTCTAACTATTTCTAACCTTATCCTTATGTTTTCTTAGTTTTAGGCATCTCTAGGTCCCGAATCTAGGGCTTCAGTTGTCGTAACAGGCTCGAGGGACCAGTAAAACATTGTTCACAATTTTTTTAACTCATCCATTGGGTCATTCCTAACATTACTACATCTGTCAGAAAATTGAGATTCTCATTAATAAAACCCTAATTAATTTCTAAATAAATTTAGGGTGTTATAGTTCTAGTTCCTAACCTTAAACTTTGAAAATACTTAGCGAAAATACAAGTTAACTTTTTTATTGAATTAAAATAGAAAACATGAGTCGTGCATATGTGTAAGAACACTCTACTTGCAATGCAATGAACTAAAATAAACATCATACTTGCACATGTGCAATCCAAAAACATAAGTCCAACATAGGCATAAACACATCAATACACACACACATACACGCACACACACACAATATACTAAAACATCCATATAGCAAGAAATTCCCACCAAAAAATAAAAATAGCATAACTATGTAGCAATCCACAATCGATGTTGGAGGGTATGAATATCTAAAAAACCATAAACATAATATAACATAAGTCTCAATAGAAACATGAATAAATAAAATACAAAGGCAGATACTAGGTCTACTCCTTAAACCATAACTAACAGTCCTAAGAGGAAACTATCCTATCTGCTAAATTGTTGCCGTGTCACACATCATCCTCATCTAATGCCCAAGAGATGGATGTAGGAACCTAGTCCTGCACGCTAGAACTTCAATAAGGGCAACATGAGCTCCCCATCGTAGTATCGCTTAGGTATGGGGCATCTAAACAGAAGGCTTTCCTTTACCACTCGACCTCCCATGGCTCCTACCATGTCCTATGCTTATGAAAGGTGAAAAATCACCATATGAGTGCTGAAAGAGGACTGATAAAGGGCTTTTATGCCACTTATCTTGCTAATAACCATGCATTTTTGCACAAGTTTCACTGAGTTATTAATGTCAATAATTGGAATTTTGATTTAGTTCTCATTGTGTAATTTTGATAAAATCATCTACTATTGCACTAATTTTGAGAATAATTTGTAAATTACATCCTATTGCATTTAACTTGTCTATTTGAGCACTGTTTTGTGCACAGGTGCTTTGGATCAAGTGCTAAGTGTCTAGAACAAGGCTGAGAACTCTTGGGAAGGAGCTAGGAGCTAAAAAGGAGCAAAACTATGAAAAGCCACTCTCGAGTGTAGCACTGTAGCGCTCGACAAAGGCACCACAATGACAAGCTCAAGTAACACTCTATGGAGGGCGTTGTAGCACTTATTTTAGCATTGTAATGCTGGCGTGATTGTCCAATTACATACAGTTAATCTATTTTTGGGCCCAACTTTGGGTTATTCTAGAGAGTAGTATTTAAGGGATTGACATAGATTTTTGCCTTAGTTTTAGTTATAGTTTCTAAGATATAGTTTAGATGACTCTCTCTATCTTTACATCTTCTTCTCTATTCTTTTCTCTCTAGGATTCCATTAGTGAAGCTACTTTGTTCTTGGAGATTTTGGCAAGGTTGTTGCTATTATTTTTAGGTTCTTTTTTATTTTCACTGTTGTAATGCTTCATAGATAGATGAGTAAATTTTCTTACTAGTGTAAGAGTTGTCAAATGGGGATGGTGTTTGAGACCTCTTTTATATTGAATGCATTAGTTTTCTCAATGCTCTACAGTTTCTATTCTTATAATTGTTGTTGCGCTTATTACAATTTTTATTAGGATAATTAAATTGGTGATTGTCATTTAGGGAAATCCTTTCGGCATAAATTGATGGATCCATTGGTTTGTGCTTGAAGAAGAATGTTAGAATTAAGTTTCTAATTGATGGTTAGGGAATAGAAATTGGTTCACTAAATCAATGTGATTTTTAAATAAATTGAGATCTCATTTATTAGTTATTTGCATTGGTCAAATTCTAGATGTAACGCCCTGATTTTCTGTTTGAGTGAAAATGACCAAAATGCCCCTGAGGTCATTTTCTGCCTGGAATTCGAGGATAGCCGACCCAGCAGTCCTCGAAGGGCTAACTCAATGTTTGAAGCAGATTTGATGACTTTCGAGTGATTCCGGGATCAAAAATCTCGTTTTCCGAGGTTTCAGGTCAAAATGACCAAAATACCCTTATAGTGCTTGATGCGGGTATAAGTGTTGGATGAGTCCGAAACTTCTTCAGATGGTTTTAAATGATGTTTTTATGCATTTTGCAACATCAGTTTAAGTCCCGGGCAATTTTTATGCAAAATTATGATTTTGCCCCTAGTATAGTGTTTTTGAGTTTAATCGCGTAATTAAGCAAACCTACGTAATGAAGATTAATTAATTTTCTTAATTAATCTAGAGTCAAAATAATTTATTAAAGTTAATTAGAACCTAAAATTTCTTAGAGTAAACCTAAACCTCTTTTTAAATTCAAGATTCCTAGTCATGGAATCTTAAATAGTGTTTTCTTTATCCAATTCCTTAAATTAAGAAATTATGTCTACATTGGTTATGCATAAAATGAATTTAAATCTCTCTAATGATGTATGAGCACTCCCTAATCATGTCATGAAATTCCTAATTACATTCTTAGTTACCTAAACCCTTGATTAACAATTTCTAATCTTAAACCTAACCTAATACACACTTAAACACATCATTAGCACACAATTAAAAGAACAAATCTCTCCCTCATGGCTTGAAGAAGTACACGGCCACTCCTCCCCCATTTTCCACATGTTGAATTTGTTTGCACACAATGGCCATACTTTGAGCCATGTGTAATGTCCCGATTTTCTGTTAGAGTGAAAAAGACCAAAATGCCCCTAAGGTTATTTTCGGCCCAAAATTTGAGGAAAGCAGATCCGGCAATCCTCGAAGGGCAAACTCAATGTTGGAAGGGGATTAGTTGACTTGTATACCTTTCTAGGATCGAAAATCTCGTTTTTCGAGTTTTCGGGTCGAAATGACCAAAATACCCCTTTAGTGTTTTACCCGTTTGCAAGTACTGGATGAACCCGAAACTTCTCCAGATGGTTTTCAAAGACGTTTTTATGTATTCTGTGACTTCAGTTTTAGTCCCGGAGGTCCCAGGCAAAATTAGTGCAAAATTACGATTTTGCCCCTAGCTTTGTGTTTTAAGCTTAATCGTGTGATTAAGCAAACCTAAGCAATATTATGCTCTAATCGAAGATTAATTAATTTCCATAATTAGTCTAGAGTCAAAATAATTTATTAAAGTTAATTAGAACCTAAAAGCTTAAGGAAACTCAAAATCCTTTTCTAGTTTTAATTCTTTTAGAAAGGAATCTAGGAATAGTATTTTCTCTTACCTATTCCCCTAAATCAAGGAAGTATGTTGGCATTAGATTCCAAGTTAATGAGGTTTAACTTCATTAATCTATCATGACCACCTCCTAATCTAGTCTCACATGGCCTTAATTACCTATTTAAATTCCTAAACACTTACTTACAACTTCCTAATCTTGAGCCTAATCAAAGATACACCTAAACACACCCTTAAACCACAATTAAATGGGACAAATCTCTCCCCCATGACATGATAAACAACCAGCCACCACTCCCCCATATTCTTCACATGTTGAAATTGTTGAACACAAAGGCCATGCTTTAGCCCATACCTTGGACCATACTTTGAGTCATATCCACCATGCTTTCATTCATGCTTTGAATGACCACTTTGAGGAGATATTTTTCCTCCCTCAAAGCTCCAAAATTTCGTGCTTCTTCCCCCCCAAATTTCACCTCCATATTTCAATTTTCAACCCATAATATATATAGCAAAGTGTAAAGAAATCCCACACTTTTACCATTTGCTTTTTTGTTTGAGTTTGTGACCAAAAAAACTTTCTTACTTTCTGTCAACCTCAAGTTCTTCTCCACCACTTAGAAACTCTTTCCACCACCACAAACCACCACACCACCACCATAGATCATCATCTAAACACCCAAGCTTCCTTTCTCAAACACAAAACTCACATAAAACACTTTTCTTTCCTTCTCCACCCTCCTTGGCCGAATCTTGTTCTTCACTTTGGAAGGAGATTTTCTTTTCATCCTCACCTCAAAGATCAAGCCTTTGCCTCCACACTTGGTAGGGAGTTGCTTTCAAACTTTGTTTTTACTCAAAATATGATTTTCTCAAGGTTTCTCTTGGTTTCTTTTTAAGCTTTTCTTTGTATTTGTCTTTTTTTTCATTTCGGCCTCAAGGCCTTGATTTTGAGCATGATAGCTTGATGATGAGATTTTCTAGAAGATGACCTTGTGTTCATTTCAAAGTAACCTCTAAAGCTTGAGTTTTGTTCTTGATCTAGTAAAGTTTTGGTTTTTCTTTTCTTTCCTTCTCCTACATGATTCGGCCTCCATGTGCTTTCTTTCAAAAGTTTTAAAGTGTTCTTATATTTATTTCATCTCTAGAAATAATATTGTTTTGGTTCTTACTTCCTTGGGATTTTGCCTTCTTTTAAAGTTTACTTCTTTGAGCTTAATGATGATGTTCAAGAACCATGTAGTTCCTTTGAGAACTTGGTTCAAGAACTCTAAAGCTCTCTTTGTTGATGAGATAAGTGTTGGGTTATGATGGATTTTAAAGCCTTGTAAGAGCTCTAGCTAAGATTAAAACGAACCTTGTATTCATGTTTATGTTTATGCCTTGCACATCATGTTTATTTTCTTTGCTATCACTAAATATCAAGAATAATAAATGAGCTTGCATTATCATATTTATATTTCAGGCTTTGCATCATCATGTTTATATTTTCAAGTCCTCACCTAAATATTAAAGATAATAACAAGTTGCATCTCATGTTTATTTTATGCTCTCACTTTATTTTCTAAGGAAAGATAAAATATGTCCATGAGCATGTTTAAGATTATGTCATCACTAAGAGAACCTAGAGCTCAAAGACTTGCCTATTATTATCTCAAACAAAGGCTTGAAAAATATATGTTTCCTTGTTCCTTTAGATTAAGCCCTATGAGGTTTGCTTTGTTTCAAATGCTAAAATGTATGTTTTATAATTTTTCTAAGTTCATATGAGCTTAAGAGATGTTTTGAACAAAGTTTTATGATTTAAAAACCTTTATGAACCATTCGAAAATAGCTACTGCCTTGGAAATCATTTTGATGATTTTAATGAGGCAAAAATGTTTACTAATGAGTTTTGAAAGTTTTAGAAAGGTTCCAAGAGAAACTAGCATTTTATGTGTTTTAGAAATCAAGTTTTATGCCTTGTTTGTTGGAGATGAATTCGGTTCTGCCTTGCTATGAATGCTCACTGTTTTGTGCTGTTTTAATGATGATAATATGAGTATATTCATGTATATTTGATGTAAGAATTCATATGTGAAAGATAAGACAAGTTAGTAACTAGAAAAGAATTAATTTGAGACTTTTAGTTCCCTTAGAAAAGCATTTTTCTGGATTCTGTCCAGCATGGTTTAGAATTAATAATCATGGTTTATAATTAGTCTAAATGTGTAGGAATGACTCATAATTGGTTTAGGACTTGATCTTGATGCTTTAGGAGCAAACCGAACTTAGAAAGGGTCATTGTTGTGACTCCTAGGTACCCGTAAAGTTAGAATTTTAGATTCTACACTCTTGAGGTTTAGAATTGTTTATAATCATAGAATTGAGTGAGGAATACTTAGATATGAGCCTATAGGTACCCGAGAGCTTAGGTTGTGATGATAGACAACTTAGATTTCAAGATAAAGGACTTTAAGGGTCAAAGCATAAGACATTAAGAGATCTTTTATTGCTTTGTATTTGATAATGCAAGTATGATATGTTGATATGCATGATGTGATGATATATGAGTTATGATGATGTGATCTTTTTATGTTGATGCTATGATGATGTGTGAATGCATGTGCTAGGATGAAACCGTTTATATGACTTTAGAAATTAATTATGAAATGTGAAATTGAATGTGTAGCTACATGCATTATGACTTAATGTGGCATACTACGATGAAGTGCATAAATTTATGAGCATGATATACATATTGCATGAGGTTCCATGATGATAGTTGAGGGCATGTTTTTATGATGCATTGTTGCATAACACACCGAGACGCATTTCTTCTACCTCGGTAAGGAGATAACAAAACTGTGAGGGTATGGCAGATGCAGCCTGCCAAAGTGGATAAATTTATTGTGCACTAGATACCGTAGATGCGTTTCGAAGAAGGAAATAACCCTAACCCACACTCTGGGAGTCGGTGTATTAGGTGATCCTTAAGTCCCTAACCCGCACTCAAGGAGTCAGTGTATTAGGTGACCCTTACGCCCCTAACCCATACTCTAGTAGTTGGGATTCTATCTCATGGTTCGTTTATTCAGATAATGAGTTGGAAACTAGTGATGTGTTACCCCCTCTATTATTCCCCATGTTAAATCTAGTGACGACTAGCTAGGATTGAGCTCATTCCTAGGTGATTAGGTGAGACGGAGTTTGGGGACCATTATAAAAATCGCCGGGGCGGCAGGACGGTTGGATTTAGGCGAACATTTTTAAGGAAGGTGGTCTTTGAGAAAAAGAACTTAAGAGTTCAAGCATGAGAAAGAAATATGATGTTTTTAAAGTCACACAGTTATGAGAAAAGAAAGAGTTTTATATGAGAAGTTATATGCCACTTATATATTTACCTGATGTTATGTTTCATTGAATTGCTTGCATAATGTATTGTCATGCATTCATCCAATATCTGTTGCATTCATATAATTAAGACCCATACTAAAAGACACCCACTTCGGATAAATAGATTTGAGAAGTTAAAAACTAAACCTTATGTAACGCCTTGATTTTCTGTTAGAACGAAAATGACCAAAATGCCCCTGAGATCATTTTTGGCCCGGAATTCAAGGAAAGCCGACCCAACAGTACTCAAAAGGCAAACTCAATGTTGGAAGGGGATTAGTTGGCTTATGTACTTTTTCGAGATCGAAAATCTCATTTTTCGAGTTTTTGGGTCAAAATGACCAAAATACCCCTGTGGTGTTTTACCCGTTTGCAAGTGCCAGATGAACCCGAAACTTCTCCAGATGGTTTTAAAAGACGTTTTTATGTATTCTGTGACTTTAGTTTTAGTCCCGGAGGTCCCGGGCAAAATTAGTACAAAATTATGATTTTGCCCCTAGTTTTGTGTTTTTGAGCTTAACCACGTGATTAAGCAAACCTAAGCAATATTAGGCTCTAATCGAAGATTAATTAATTTCCATAATTAATCTTGAGTCAAAATAATTTATTAAAGTTGATTAGAACCTAAGAATGCTTAATTACAACTTGAAATCTTATTTTAAATTCAAGATTCCTAGTCATGGAATCTTGAATAGTGTTTTCTCTTTCTAATTCCTTAAATCATGGAAATTTGTCTACCTTGTTTACTCATAAAATGAATTTTAAACTCCTTAAATGTGTATGAGCACTCCTTAACCTTGTCATAAAACTCTCAAACCTCATTCTTAGTTACCTAAACTTATGCTTAATGATTCCTAACCTTGTACCTAAGCTAACCTACACTTAAACCTATCATTAACACATAATTACATAGAAGATTTTTCTTCCTCTCTCTTGCTGCAATCTGTTCGAAGCCACTCCTCCCCCATTTCCATCACATGTGCAAAATTTTGACACTCCAAGGCCATGCTTCCACCTTACTTACACCATACTTTGTCATACTTTCCACCATGCTTGATTTACCAAGTGAATGACTAAATGAATTAAGCTAATTTCCTCATTAATTTGTGGCCCAAAAATCGACAGCCATGCCTTGCTTCTAGATGAAATATTTCATTCAAATTTGAAAGGAAGTTCACTCAAATCACCTTACTTGAAGCCATGCTTTGTATCATAACTTCCATACCTCAAACCATGCTTGAATGACAAGTTGTAAGAGAAATTTTTCTCTTCCTTTCCCTCCCATTAGCTACGGCCAAGGCTCTCCTTGGATGAGCCTTCATTGCTTCATTTTCTATAAATAGGTGCATTAGAAGCACTTGTGACACTTTCTATCATTTGCTAAGTTTCAAGTTTCCTAGCTTTCTCTAAGTTCTTTCTTTTTCTCTCCAAGTTTCAACAGAGTTCTCTTCTTCTCTTTATCTTCATCTTCTTCATCTCTTCATCCTATCATCATCTCATAACCTCTAAACACCACCCCACAACCTTGAACCACCATCAAACCTCTCAAACACTTGACCTCAAACACAACTTCACTCAAAACACATCTCCAACCTCTCCATCCCCTCTTGGCCGAGTCATCATCATCCTTCAAGGAGGAGTTGTTCATCTCATTTCCTTTCCAAAGTTCAAGCTTTTTATCTCCACTCTAGGTATGAGTGTTTTTCTAAACTTGTTTTTCTTGAAAATGAGTTTTTCTCTATCTTTCTCTTGGATTTCTTTTTGAAAATTTTCCTTGTTTTCTTCCTCCTAGTTTCGACCATGAGGCCTTATTTGGTTCATGATAGTTCAATGATGAGAACTCCTAGATGATGACTATGTGTTCATCTCAAAGGAACCTCTAGAGATTGAGTTTTTGCTTTCTTTAAGTTTCATATTTATTTTCTAGCTCAAAATGATTTTAATCTCAAGACCACCTTCACTTTTTCCTGCTTTTGATTTCGGCTCCTTTGTTTCCTTTCCTTGAGGTTTGGTTTTGGTTTCCTTTTCTTTGAGATTTTATGTTCTTTTGAAAGTTTGTTTCTTTTGAGCTTGATAATGATGTTCAAGAACCTCATAGTTCCTTTGAGAACTTGGTTCAAGAACTCTAAAGCTCTCTTTGTGATGAGATGAGTGTTGGGTTGTTTGATCTCTAAAGTCTTGTGAGAGCTCTAGATAACATTAAAATGAACCTTGCATTCATATTTATGTTTATGTCTTGCACATCATATTTATGTTTATGCCTCAAGCAAAGTTCTCACTCCTTTCTCTCCCTTTTCTTTCTTCGGTCACATTTTCAGAGATCGATCGTGACATTCGTGGTCTTCATTGATATGCCCGTCTGGGAGGTGTACTACGACCCGGAGCATCGTTCTTATCACTTTGAGGGTTGCTGTGCTGTTCGTGTTTTTGTGTACATGGGTCGACATTTAGCTTATCCAGTGTCCAGCTACCAGTTCACTCCTACCGCTCCTTTTGGTGCCAACGATTCGATCTTCGAGCGCACCTGCCCTCGCGACGAGCAGTTGCGTCGTGCCCACTCGTCCGCCTCAACTGTTCATGACTACCCGGAGTATGTACCTTGCTCAAGGAGGTCGGAGACGGATTCGTCCAAGGACTCACTGATGCACGTCTATTCGGAGAGTTCTGCTCCCCTTCCCCCGTATAGGCGGGAGGGCAGCGAAGAAATCGTGATGCAGCTATGCTTGGCGAGGAGAGCCGAGATGCGTCCGTGCCAAGGAGCTCACGTCCAGCCGACACACATTCCTTTCCCACTTCACTAGCCCACTCAGAAGGAGATCGAGCGGTTCCTCGATTACCTACCTCCATCACCCGAGGGTCCCCGTCATCACTAGACCTCATCAGAGAGCCATTCGAGTGCCCGAGCAGTCACGAGGATCTCCCTTTCGGCGGTATCTTTTGGGAGGGGGTTTTAGCTTAGTACTTATGGCTTGGTAGGAGGGTAGTGTAGTTGGCTTTTATTTCGCCGTCGCACCATGTACTTTACTGCATTCTTGTTTCTGTTGTATTTCTTTCTGCTGTATTGCAAGCTCAGCCCACTTCTATAAGGGCATGACTGCTATGTAACTTAACTATGCTATTAATGAAATGTTCCCTATGTTGTGATGATCGTTGTTCTATTATTACTTGCTTTAGCTTTTGTTTCCCTTATGATTGATGTTTATGCCTCTCATTTAGATAAGAGCGTGGCTCTCACTTTGGTTTATGTTTTCAAAAAATAATTACCCGTAATTTTCGCTAAGTATTTTAATAAAATGATGAGACTAAGAGGTAATAACCTAATGATTAACCTAATGTGTTCTAGAAAGTTAGGTTAAAAATTAGGGTGTTACACCTTATGCATGACCACCTTTTTATAATTAAAACTGAAGTGATTAGGGATGATGACGATGACATGTATGTTAGAGTCGGAAATCCCTACTGAGAATCTTGAATGAGTTTCTCATGCCTCTCTTTCTTTTCTTCTGTGTCGTCTCCAGACGAAGATGATGGTGTATCTCGTGACCTCTACTAAGGCGTGGGCGTAGGGCATGCGCTATGAGTTGGATCAGTGGGATGGAACGGAAGCGCGAAGATGCTGCTTTAGATTTATATACCTATAGATGTGTATTTCTTTTGATGTGATAATAGGACTATGATAGTCGTAAATTATGTATCTATGATAATATGTTTATGTTGTGATGTAATGAACAATGTTTGTTTTTTGTGACCATGAATAATATGATATCTCTTTTCTGTATGTTAGTCTTCATTACGTCATACGCGGCTTTCATTTTGATTTTATGTTTCAAAAAAAAAATACTTTACCCGTATTTCCGCTAAGTATTTTCATAAAAGAATGAGACTAAGAAGTAATAACCTAATGATTAACCTAATGTGTTCTAGAGTATTGGGTTAAAAATTAGGATGTTACACCATGCTTGAAGCCTTACCTTAAGACATACTCTCCATACTTTCAACCATGCTTCACCATACTTCAAGAATTCAATCTCTCACCTCATGGAACATGAGGCAAGGCCACATGGTTACCCCCCTCCATAAGCCTCCATTGGTTTGTTTTTCTATAAATAGATTGCTTGGAAGAACTTGAATCACTGTTGTTTCATTTGCTAAGTTTTAGTTTCAAGCTTTCTTGCAAGTTCTTTCCTTTTCTCTCTAACTTTCCAAGAAGATTTTTTCTTATTCTTCATCTTCTTCATCCTCCATCTTGAGCCACCATATCACCATCTCAAACCACCACACCACCGCCTTAGATCATCATCTAAGCACCAAAACTTTCATCCTCAAACACAAACTCACCCAAAAACACATTCATTTCCTTTTCTTTCCTCTAGGCCGGATCATCATCATCACATTGGGAGGAGTTTTTCTTCTCATTTCATCTCAAAGACCAAGCCTTTTTCATCTTCATATTTGGTAGGGAGTTGTTCTAAAATATTTCTCTTACTCGAAAGTGTTTTGTTCTTGAAGTAAAATATTGTTTTTCTTGGTTCTTCTTTTCGGTTTTCCTCTTTATCTTTTCCTTTGGTTTTCAACCTCAAGGCCTTGTGTATCCCTCATGATAGCTTGATGATGAGTGTCTCTAGATGATGACTTTGTGTTCATTTCCATGAGACCTCTAAAGCTTGAGTTTTCTTTCTTTAAGTTCTATTTATGTTACTTGTGTTACTTACCTCACTACTGATTTCAACTTAAGAAAATAATTACAAGGATTTCTATAAGCCCAAAGCCTACCCTTGTCAACCTTAAAGTTGGCTAGCACGTTCTAGAGTTTTGCTCTAGATAGGGGTTTTGGGTACATAATAAAGAATATGATGTATTTTCCTTCTCTTTTGTTTAGTTTAAGTTTCGGTTCCTTTCTTTCCCTTTTCCTTTAAAGTGTGGTTTTGAGTTTATTTTCCTTGAGCTTGACGATGATGTTTAAGAGCCATGAAGTTTCTTTGAAGTTATGGTTTAAGAACTCTAACGTTCACTTTGTGTGGATGAGATAAATGTTGGGTTGAGATTATGTTTCTCTAAAAGTCTTATATGAGTTCTAAGTTAAGTAAAAAGAACTTGCACCCATATTTATCTTTATGTCATCACTAAACTTTCAAGACTAAAGAATGAACTTGCATTCTCATGTTTATGTTTAAGTTATCACTAAACTTCAAAGATAATAATGGACTTGCATAGCATATTTATTTTATGCTTTCACCTCATAATAAAGAATAAAACATAATGCATTGCATATTTCAATTTATGTCATCATTTAAGAAACTTGGAGCTCAAAGATGTAACGCCCCGATTTCTCTGTCTGGGTAAAAATGACCAAAATGCCCCTATGGTCATTTTTGGCCCGGAATTCGAGGAAAGCTGGCATGGCAGTCCTCAAAGGGCTAACTCAATGTTTGAAGGGGATTAGATGGTGTGTAAATCATTTTGGGAGCAAAAAGCTAGTTTTCTGAGGTTTCAGGTCAAAATGACCAAAATACCCCTGTTGTGTTTTACGTGGGTACAAGTGCCGGATGAGCCCCAAACTTCTCCAAATGGTTTTAAATGACGTTTTTATGTATTCCGTGACATTAGTTTTAGTCTCGGTGGTCCCGGGCAGTTTTTGAGCAAAATTATGATTTTGCCCCTAGCATAGTATTTTTAAGCTTAATCGCATAATTAAACAAACCTAAGCAATATTAGGCTCTAATTGAAGGTTAATTAATTTCCATAATTAATCTAGAGTCAAAATAATTTATTAAAGTTAATTAGAACCTAAAATTGCTTAAATTAAACTCAAACCTCTTTTTAAATTCAAGGTTCCTAGTCATGGAATCTTGAATAGTATTTTCTCTCTCCAATTCCTTAAATTAAGGAATTTTGTCTACATTGTTTATGCATTAAATGAATTTAAATCTCTCTAATGATGTCTGAGCACTCCCTAATCATGTTCCTAATTACCTTCTTAGTTACCTAAACACTTGCTTAGTAACTCCTAACCTTAAACTAATCTAAAATACACCTGAACACATCATTAGCACACATTTAGATGAAACATTTTTCTCTCCTCCCTTGGGCTGTCAGCTGGCCGAAGCTTCCCCTCCCCCCCAAAATATCCATCACATGTTTGAATTCTTACACACAAATGCCCATGCTTGAAGCCATACTTTGCACCATGCTTACCATACCTCCAACCATGCTTCACTATGCTTCAAAAATTCAATCTCTCACCTCATGGAACATGAGGAGTGCTACGGCCAGCCCCTCCCCCTTTTGAGCCTTTATTGTTTTTGTTTTCTATAAATACATGTGTTAAGGAACTTGAAGGAACCTTTAGATCATTTGCTAAGTTTTAGTTTCAAGCTTTCTTGCAAGTTCTTTCCTTTTCTCTCTAAGTTTTCAAGAGCTTTTCTTCTTCCTCTACCTTGAGCCACCATAGCACTATCTCAAAACACCACCCCACCACCTTAGATCATCATCAAAGCACCAAAACTCTCATCCTCAAACACAAACTCACTCAAAAACACATTCCTTTCCTTTTCTTTCCTCAAGGCCGAATCATCATCATCATATTAGGAGGAGTTGTTCTTCTCATTTTCATCTCAAAGATCAAGTTTTCTTCCTTCTCTCATGATTTCCTTGGTAGGGAGTTGTTCTAAAGTTTTTATTTTGCTAAAAAATGATTTGTTCTTAAAGGAAAAATGTTGTTTCTCTTGGTTTCTTTTTGGTTTTGCTTCCTTATTTCCTTTTTGTTTTTGGCCACAATGGCCTTGTTTCATTATCATGATAGCTTGATGATGAGTGTCTCAAGATGATGACTTTAAGTTCATCTCAATGAGACCTCTAAAGCTTGAGTTTTCTTCCTTTAAAGTTCTATCTGTTCTATTTAGCTTACTAATGATTTCAACTTAAGAAAATAACTATAAGGATTTCAATAAGCCCAAGGCCTACCCTTGTCAACCTTAAAGTTGGCTGGCACGTTCTAGAGTTTGCTCTAGATAGGGATGTTGGGTGCTTAATAAAGAATATGATGTATTTTCCTTCTCATTTCCTTGTTTGGTTTCAGTTTCCTTATTTCCTTTTCTTTAAAGTGATGTTTTGAGTTTATTTCCTTGAGTTTGATGATGATGTTCAAGAGCTATGAAGTTTCTTGGAAAACTTGGTTCAAGAACTCTAAAGCTCACTTTGTTTGGTTAAGATGAGTGTTGGGTTGAGATTATGTTTCTCTAAAAGTCTTGTATGAGCTCTAAGTTAAGTAAAAAGAACTTGCATCCATATTTATCTTTATGTCATCACTAAACTTTCAAGACTAAAGAATGAACTTGCATTCTCATGTTTATGTTTAAGTCATCACTAAACTTCTAAGATAATAATGAGCTTGCATAGCAAATTTATTTTATGCTCTCACCTCATAGTAAAGAGTAAAACAAAGTGCATTGCATATTTAAATTTATGTCATCACTTAAGAGATTTAGAGCTTATAGACTTGCCCATTATTATCTCAAACAAAGATTGGAAATGAATGTATTTTACTCCCTTGATTTTCAACCATGTGATGATGTTGAACTTGGTGTGAGTTTCATCTAGTCACAAGTGCCAAGACCTTTGTTTTATAATTTTATTAAGTTTAGATGATCTCAAGAAATGTTCCAAGCATGGTTTTATGATTTAAATCCCTCTTGAGATTTATTTGAAATAGCTATTGCCCTTGTGTGTACAAGGGTGATTTTAATGAAATAAATTTTTCTCAAAAGAGTTTTAGAAGCTTTGAAAAGTTTCCAAGAGAAACTAGTAATTTATATATGCTTGAAATGAAAATTTTATGCTTTGTATGATGATGATGCCCATGGCTCTTCCTTGTCTACTTGCTCACTGTATGATGATCATTTAATCATGTTAGAATGTGCATATTCAAGTATATTTGATGTTGGAATTAATTTGAGAAAGCTAAGACAAGTTAGTGACTAGAAAAGAATTAAAATGAGAATTCTAGATCCCTTAGAAATGAAAATTCTGGATTCTGTTCCAGCAAGGATAATATTAGTAATAATGGTTTATAATTAGTGTAAATGTGTAGGAATCACTCATAATTGGTTTATGAATTGATCTGGATGCTATAGGAGAAAACCGAACTTAGAAAGGGTTGAAGTTGTGACCCATAGGTACCCGTAATTAGCATACTATAGATTCTACACCATTGAGGTTTAGAGTTAGTTATGGATATAGAAATGAGTGAGGTCTACTTAGTTATGAACCTATAGGTACCCGAGAGGTTAAGTTGTGATGATAGAGAACTTAGATTTCAAGAATTAAAATCTTAAGGGTCATGCATAAGACACCATGGGTTCCTTGATGCAATAAGTTTATTAATTCGAGTATGATGTGATAATGTATGTGTATGATGAGTGTCTTATGTGATTTTATGATTAGAGAAGTTGAATAAGTAAAAGTGTATGTGTTATGAGTTTTGTGGCATAAAGTAGATTTGAAGGAAATTTGGTATACAGCTGTTATGTTGTTGAATTTCCTTGAAATCTAAAGGACTTGAGAATGTTTTCGAGAATCATATGAGATAAAACCCTGGGTGATACTGGTTCGGCCGAGCACCCCCAAGAGATAAGTTTTTATGTGAAGGCAAATCCATGAGGGTATGAGTAGATGCAGCATACCAAAGCAGACAATTCACTGTGCACTAGATGCCAGTAGAGCATTTCAAAGAAGGTATATCCTATGAGAGATGATCCTTAAGCCCCCTAGCCCGTACTCTAGTAGTCGGGATTATTTTTATGATTTCGCTTATCAAGAGGATAAGTAAGAACTAGTGACGACTAGTTAAGGTATGAGCTCATAACCTAGATGATGTTTTAGGGTGGCCCCATGATGCTAAAGTATAATGTTCTAAAGTCACAATATTGTGGAAAGTTCCACTTGAAATTCTATATGCCATTTTATGCCACTTGTATGCTTCTTGATGTTGTGATTTATTGAATTACTTGTATAAGGTATTACCATGCATTCACGCTTTAAAATGTTGTATTCATAATATTAAGATGCATTATAAAAGGAATGAACCTTGGATAATTAAGTTTCATAAACCTAATAAAAGACTTATATGCATGCTCACCCTTTTGATAATAAACCCAAGGTTCCTAAGGATGTGTACGATGTAACCCTAGTTAGGAGGTTCCTTACTGAGTTTCTTTAGCAAGATTCTCACTCCCTTTTCTTTCCCTCTATCTTTCCCGTCACATCTTCAGATCATGGCGACGTTCGTGGTTTTTATCGACACTCCGATATGGCAGGTGCACTTTGATCCAGAGCACGGATCTTACCATTTTGAGGGATACTGTGCCATTTGTGTAACATCCTAATTTTTTTTCAGAAAATAATTGAGGCTTTAGTAGTAAGAATATCAAAATTTTGGTGTACACAAAAATGATGAGAACAATGTAACGAACGTTAAAAAAAAAAAAAAAAAAAAACGTGAATAGTGTTTTGCAGGCCCCGTAGACCCACCGGAACAGCTGAAACCTTAGATTCAAGACCTGAAGGTGCCCGAAATTTAAAAATTATAGGATTAAGGTTAGAAATAGGTAGGAATAAATATTTTATACCTAGAATTAATTTTCAGGCAATAGTTGATTACCCGGGTACACTATTTTACCCATTCGGTTAAATTACGGTGTGTAGTTTTTACACAGTATAAAGCTACCAGTGCAAGCATGCCACCTAGGGTGACAAGTGTGTGGCTTGAGATATGCCACACCATTGCACCTTTATGGCTAACCAATAGGAATTGTACAAAATTACCATATTTAACTTTAAGAAAAACCATTTTGTACTTGAAATCATTATCCATTTTGCCCTAAACTCACAAGATCAATATCTTATCACCACCACTCCATCATTTTCGTCCAACACTCCAAAAATACAGCCTCCATGTTTGTTTCCTCTCAAACCTCCATTAACAAGCTTCAAGCTCCAAAAACCCTAGCCTAAAGTCACTAAAACACAAAGTTTCCTTCACAAAACTTGTTCTAGACATCAACACCTACAAATATAACCGATTAGATTCTCCAAAAACCTCACCTTATCACATCACTCATCTCTGGTTAGAGGAGTATTTTACTGTATTTTAAGAGCTTTGGGGTAGAGTATATCTATCTTGGAGTATACAAGAGACAAAGAGGCATTAGCGTCCAAGGGTAGGGTTTTCTTTGGCCTTTTTCTTTCCAAATTATTCTGTAAGTATTTTTGGGTTTTATTTCGAAATTTATGGTTATATTTGATGATAATATGTTGATATTGATGTGTTAATTTTGGTGGAGTGTTTGGATGAGGTTAAATAATGATTTTTGTCAAAATAAGTTTTGGCTAGGCTGCTGAATTTTCGGATTTCAGCAGGACAGGATTTGTTCATGAATTTTCTAGTTCAATTATATTCATTTTTATGAGCTATAAAAATTATATGTTGAAGACAACATCATAAGGAAACTCTTATAATTTTCGTGGTGCATAATAAAGAGTTTTACTGCCTGAGAAAAATCAAGAACCAAGAGTATATCTATGCTGGCTGAAATCTTGGTACTGGAGCTGTGAATTTGTATAAATTTTTATTCAAAGCAAATGATGGAGTTATCCTTTGAAATTTTTACAGAGTTTTTAGACATCTTTAAGTATAACTGTGATTTTTATTTTGAGTTGTTTCTATCATTTGCTAAAGTTAAAAATTGTGTGAATCCTATTCTGAGCTGTGAAAAAGTGGCCTCTGACCACTAAAATTGTAGAATTTATTTGACATGGTTCTAGTATTCTGTTTGCTATGAACTTTTTACAGGGACTTTTAGACACATTGAGGTGTCATAGAGAATTTTGTGGCCAGTGAATTGCCCATTGGATATGTGAATTAAATGTTGTCCCCATAATGGTAAATCTGTCAAGAAGCTGGAATGGTGAAGATGTATTAAGTTAATGATAGAAATCTATTTAATCCAAGTATATATCATATGAATGTATGTTAATTGTTTGAAAGGCTTGTTTATAAAGTGTGAATGAGACTCCAATGATACTGAATGCCTATATCTGGGATACAAACCTGACTTTGAAATAGAAAGGTCCATGACATGGTTGTATGACAAAAGAGAATATGTGAAATTTAATGGTGCATGTTTTAACATACGGGAAAAATAGAAACAAGGCTTATGTGTGATAGAGAGGGAAGGCAAAAATAAGAACTTCCCAAGAAATTTTATGAGTCGGTAGACTTATCGACTAGGAAATAGAACTGTGTGTGATTGTAAATGGAAAAAATGAAGTCGATGATCACGAATAGGAATGAGCTCATGTCCTAGCAGTCTATGGTCCTCTGAGGAGTTATCCACTACATATGTTACCTGATGTGAATCTAAGCCTTCCCTATGTTAATAAAAGAACTACTACACTAAGTTGAATTCTATGTGATATAAGAGAAACACTTATGATTAATACCATTTTGCATATAATTTTCTTTGACTCATGTATGCTAATATTGATATATGTGATCTAACATGATGTTTTTCTTTATTATTATAAATGCATTTCTTGTTTATATTCTGTCTGTATGTAAGGGGTTACCCTACTGAGAATTTTATAATATTCTCACCCTTATTTGTGTATATGCTGTATTGTGCTCAGACTCTGCAGATGCCTCTGGCTGAGGAAAGGCCATCATACCGATGGCCAATGGTTTCACGTAGGAGGACATGAGACTTACGTGGGCTTTTGACTTGTATATAGTGTAGAATAGTGCCAGGAACTTACCAGCTTGTAGACTAATTGGTGTTAGATGTCTTAGTTCCATTTCTGTGTGTTTAGTATTTTGTTGGACCTTGATATTTGAGCAAGCTTGGTAGATCTTTTGATAGTAGTTCTTGTGTTGTATTAGTTTAAGTGACTTAACTTCAAGTATGGTGTGTATTAAAGAAAGCGGTATGTAAAGTAATAATATATGTACATTTTATAGTAGTTTTCTTTATAACTCTAGAGTTTGGTTTATCTTATTTCATTTCATTTGACTAGTGGATATTATAGAAAGGAAGTGATACTCTTCTAATTACAATGTTAATGCTCGAGTAATACATGGTAGTTAGGAGGGTGTTACATTGTGGTATCAGAGCCGGACTATCCTATAAGCCTGAGGATTGGACCGGCTATGCTTTCTTAGAAATTGTCATGCATTATGACTTTATATATATGTGTATGACTGCTGATTTGAAATGTTGTGGGTTGCTGTACACTTTGCTTGGTATTGAGACTGATCAACTCAATATTTTCGTTTGGTGTGATAGGAACCAATGACTTCGAATCGGCGAACTAGGAGTGGAGCTGGAAACGATGCCGACATGATGAATACTTTTCGTGAGATGGCGGCTGCCATGAGGGATCAAGCTACAGCTAATACCCGAATGATGGAGCAACTGAACCACAATGAAAGGCAAAACCCAGCTGATAATCCTGTAGTGAACGAAGTCGATGTAGAATATCAGAAATTTGCCGAGTTCAGAAAGGCAAATCCCCCTCCATTTCGAGGAGCTTTTAATCCCTGTAAAGCAGAAGAATGGATAAAGGCTATGGAAAAGATTTTCTCCGTTCTTCCTTGCACAGAGATCCAGAAGGTGGCCTTTGCCACCTATATGCTAGAAGCAGATGCAGATTTTTGGTGGGTTGGCACCAAGGGATTATTTGAAGCTTCCCATACTGTAGTTACCTGGACTATTTTTAAGGAAGCTTTTTACCATAAGTACTTCCCTATTTCTGTGAGAAATGCAAAGGAATTGGAGTTCATGGCTCTCAAACAAGGACCTATGAGTGTAGCAGAGTATACTGCCAAATTTGAAGAGCTCTGCAAGTTTTCTACAATTTATCAACGTGACGCGGATGAAGTTTGGAAATGCATGAAATATGAAGGAGGTCTACGAGAAGATATAGAAGCAGCTGTAAGTCTCTTGGAGATTAGGGACTATCCTACCTTGGTAAATAAATGTCGGCGTGCAGAGGAGTCCAACAGGAAGCTAACAAATTTCAAGTATGCCCAAAACAATGCTAGAAGGGGATTAGCACCTCAAGGTCCCAGATTCAAGCCTGTTCACCAACCTCGGAGAAGGTTTCCACCCAACAATAACAACAACAACAACAAAGGAAAACAACTTCAACCTCTAAGACCTGAGACAGGGAGAGATTGCCCTAAGTGTGGGAAAAATCATGGGAATCGACCTTCTTTGGACAACGCAAATCATTTGCTTTGGCTGTGGGAAACCAGGACATAAGATATTTGAGTGCCCTAACAAGAAAGGTCATCAGCCCGCCTCCAGGCCACAACAACATGGGCGCGTTTTTACTATAAGTGCCAAGGAAGCTTCTCAATCTGCCCGATCGATCCGAGGTAAGTGTGAAATAAATGGTAATGTCCTAGATATCTTGTATGATACGGTGCCACTCATTCTTTCATATCCTATGACTGTGTCAGAAGTTGCAATTATACGTATGCGAACTACCTTATGATCTTCTTGTATCCACTCCTACCGCTGGTCTGTTAGGACTTGTTATACTTGTAAATATTCCTCTTCAAATAGGTGCTAGAGACTTTCTTGCCAATTTAGTTTGTCTTCCTTTATCCGGTCTAGATGTAATTTTAGGTATGGATTGGCTAGTACCCAATTATGTCCTTTTACACTTTGTCGGATCGAGTGCCATATTTCTTTCCACTCTACCCTCCATTCCTGTGGTTCCTTTTTCTTTTTATTTGAACCTTGTAACATCCAACCCTAGTAAGACAGATCGTCAGAATATGTTCTCCTTTCTACTAGTGAAACTGAATGTGACTACGAGTTGAGCAAGATTCCAAAGTGGTGAGGGAATATCGGATGTTTTTCCAGAGGATATTCGAATTTCCTCTGAAAGAGAGATTGAATTTTCCATCGAGTTGGTTCCAAGAACAGGTCCTATTTCAATTGCTCCTTATAGGATGTCCCCTTTAGAGTTGAAAGAATTAAAGTCCCAAATTGAAGAACTGTAGGGAAGCATTTTATTAGACCAAGTGCCTCTCCATGGGGAGCCCTGTTCTTCTGGTGAAGAAAAAGGATGGGGGTATGAGGCTTTGTGTAGACTATAGGCAATTGAACAAAGTGACAATAAAAAATAAGTACCCCTTGCCAAGAATTGACGATCTCATGGATCAATTACGAGGTGCAACTGTATTCTCAAAGATTGATCTTAGATCAGGGTACCATCAGATTCGGGTTCGGAATGAGGATATACCTAAATCTGCTTTTAGAACTCGATATGGGCATTACGAGTATAGGGTGATGTCTTTTGGATTGACTAATGCTTCGGCTGTATTCATGGATTATATGAATCGAATCTTCCGCCCTTACTTGGATAAATTTGTAGTTGTCTTCATAGATGACATACTTATATATTCAAGGACTGAGGAAGAACATATGGAGCACCTTGGGGTTGTGTTACAAATCCTAAGAGAGAGAAAGTTGTATGCTAAGTTGTCGAAATGTGAATTATGGATGGGAGAGGTTAGATTCCTAGGTCATGTAGTATCACGAGGAGGAATCTCTCGTAGATCCCAAAGAAGGTAGAATCGATACTCCATTGGGAGCGACCAACAACGGTGACGGAGATTCGGAGTTTCCTAGGGTTAGCTGGATATTATAGGCGTTTTATCATGAATTTTTCTCGAGATAGCATTACCTTTGACTAAATTAACCCGAAAGAATGCTCCATTCAATTGGACACCAGAGTGTGAAAATAGTTTCCAGGAGTTGAAACAAAAGTTAACCACGGCTCCAGTCCTAGTATTACCTCATCCTTATATACCCTATGAGGTTTATTGTGATGCTTCTAGTAAGGGTTTAGGATGTGTGTTGATGCAAAATCATAACGTGGTTGCCTATGCTTCTCGACAGTTGAAACCTCATGAAGTAAACTATCCAACCCATGACCTTGAACTTGCAATTTGTGGTTTTTGCCCTAAAGATCTGGCGACATCATTTGTATGGTGTGCGCTTTAATGTTTTCTCGATCATAAAAGTTTAAAGTATCTTTTGATCAAAAAGAGTTGAATATGCGGCAAAGAAGGTGGATGGAATTCCTCAAGGACTATGAGTTTAGTCTGAATTACCATCCAGGCAAGGCAAATGTTGTTGCCGATGCTCTAAGTAGAAAATCCCTAAGTGTAGCATGCTTGATGATTAAAGAGACGGAGCTAGTTGAAAGTTTCAAGGAACTTAGTTTAGACATGTCTGTGAACCCTCGGTGTGGTGCTAGGGCAAATAAAGGTAACAAGTGCGTTCAAAGGACAAATTTTAGGCTGCACAACGTGAAAACCCGAATTTCAGGAGATATTAAGATCAATTCATGCAAAGAAGTTGCCAGGATTCACTCAAGACCAACAAGGTATATGGAGATACAAGGATAGGGTATGTGTACCCACAAGTGGCGATCTTAGAAAGAAGATCTTAGAGGAAGCTCATAGAGGCGAACTTACTATACATCCAGCCATTACTAAAATGTATGAAGATCTCAAGAAAATGTTACGGTGGTCGAATGAAAAAGATATAGAAGAGTGTGTCGGGAAGTGTTTAACTTGTCAAAAGTTAAAATAGAACATCAAAAACCATTTGCGACCACCGCAACCCTTAGAAATCCCTAATGGAAGTGGGAAAGTATTTCTATGGACTTTGTAATGGGTTTGCCAAGGACATCATCAGGTCATGATGCTATATGGGTTATAGTAGATAGATTGACCAAGTCTGCTCATTTCTTACCCATTAAGGCTAATTTTCCTTTAGATAAGTTAGCTTCCTTGTACATCCAAGAAATAGTAAGACTACACGGTGTTCCTTCCTCTATAGTTTCTGACAGAGATCCAAGGTTTACTTCGAGATTTTGGGGAACGTTCCAAAAAGCCTTTGGTACCAAACTTTGTTTGAGCACTGTCTATCATCCCCAAACTGACGGGCAAACAGAACGAACCATACAAACCCTGGAAGATATGCTAAGGGCATGCGTGATTGAGCAGAAGGGAAGTTGGGACAAGTTACTCCCATTGGTTGAGTTTGCTTATAATAACAGCCATCATGCTAGTATTGGCATGGCCCCGTATGAAGCTCTATATGGAAGAAAATGTCAATCCCCATTGTGTTGGTATGATTCGGGAGAAGCGAGACTATTGGGACCCGATCTTGTTAATCAAACAACGGAACAAATCCGTAAGATCAGAGCAAGATTCTCACCGCACGCAGTCGTCAAAAGAGCTATGTTGATACTCGAAGGAAACCTTTAGAATTTCAAGAGGGAGAACATGTATTCCTGAAGGTCACGCCCACTACTGGAGTAGGTAGAGCCCTTAGAGTTAAAAAGTTGTCACCTAGGTTTATAGGTCCTTTTCAAATTCTTCAACGAATTGGGTCAGCTGCTTACCAGATAGCCTTACCCCCACATTTATCCAACCTTCATAATGTCTTCCATGTATCTCAACTTCGAATGTACCACCCAGATCAAAACCATATCATTGAGCCCGAGTCTATACAGTTAAGGGATGACTTGACGTTTCAAGCCCCTCCTATTCAGATCGTTGATAGAGAAGTCAGGCAACTTAGAAATAAATCTGTGCAACTTGTAAAAGTGGCTTGGGGTGGACCTGGAAATGAAGAGTATACATGGGAACTAGAATCAAGTATGAAGACAGATCATCCGGAATTATTTCCAGGTATGAAATTTTGAGGGCAAAATTTTTTTTTAAGGTGGGGAGTAATGTAACATCCTAATTTTTTTTCAGAAAATAATTGAGGCTTTAGTAGTAAGAATATCAAAATTTTGGTGTACACAAAAATGATGAGAACAATGTAACGAACGTTAAAAAAAAAAAAAAACGTGAATAGTATTTTGCAGGCCCCGTAGACCCACCGGAACAGCTGAAACCTTAGATTCAAGACCTGAAGGTGCCTGAAATTTGGAAATTATAGGATTAAGGTTAGAAATAGGTAGGAATAAATATTTTATACTTAGAATTAATTTTCAGGCAATAGTTGATTACCCGGGTACACTATTTTACCCATTCGGTTAAATTACGGTGTGTAGTTTTTACACAGTATAAAGCTACCAGTGCAAGCATGCCACCTAGGGTGACAAGTGTGTGGCTTGAGATATGCCACACCATTGCACCTTTATGGCTAACCAATAGGAATTGTACAAAATTACCATATTTAACTTTAAGAAAAACCATTTTGTACTTGAAATCATTATCCATTTTGCCCTAAACTCACAAGATCAATATCTTATCACCACCACTCCATCATTTTCGTCCAACACTCCAAAAATACAGCCTCCATGTTTGTTTCCTCTCAAACCTCCATTAACAAGCTTCAAGCTCCAAAAACCCTAGCCTAAAGTCACTAAAACACAAAGTTTCCTTCACAAAACTTGTTCTAGACATCAACACCTACAAATATAACCGATTAGATTCTCCAAAAACCTCACCTTATCACATCACTCATCTCTGGTTAGAGGAGTATTTTACTGTATGTTAAGAGCTTTGGGGTAGAGTATATCTATCTTGGAGTATACAAGAGACAAAGAGGCATTAGCGTCCAAGGGTAGGGTTTTCTTTGGCCTTTTTCTTTCCAAATTATTCTGTAAATTTTTTTGGGTTTTATTTCGAAATTTATGGTTATATTTGATGATAATATGTTGATATTGATGTGTTAATTTTGGTGGAGTGTTTGGATGAGGTTAAATAATGATTTTTGTCAAAATAAGTTTTGGCTAGGCTGCTGAATTTTCGGATTTCAGCAGGACAGGATTTGTTCATGAATTTTCTAGTTCAATTATATTCATTTTTATGAGCTATAAAAATTATATGTTGAAGACAACATCATAAGGAAACTCTTATAATTTTCGTGGTGCAAAATAAAGAGTTTTACTGCCTGAGAAAAATCAAGAACCAAGAGTATATCTATGCTGGCTGAAATCTTGGTACTGGAGCTGTGAATTTGTATAAATTTTTATTCAAAGCAAATGATGGAGTTATCCTTTGAAATTTTTACAGAGTTTTTTAGACATCTTTAAGTATAACTGTGATTTTTATTTTGAGTTGTTTCTATCATTTGCTAAAGTTAAAAATTGTGTGAATCCTATTCTGAGCTGTGAAAAAGTGGCCTATGACCACTAAAATTGTAGAATTTATTTGACATGGTTCTAGTATTCTGTTTGCTATGAACTTTTTACAGGGACTTTTAGACACATTGAGGTGTCATAGAGAATTTTTATGGCCAGTGAATTGCCCATTGGATATGTGAATTAAATGTTGTCCCCATAATGGTAAATCTGTCAAGAAGCTGGAATGGTGAAGATGTATTAAGTTAATGATAGAAATCTATTTAATCCAAGTATATATCATATGAATGTATGTTAATTGTTTGAAAGGCTTGTTTATAAAGTATGAATGAGACTCCAATGATACCGAATGCCTATATCTGGGATACAAACCTGACTTTGAAATAGAAAGGTCCATGACATGGTTGTATGACAAAAGAGAATATGTGAAATTTAATGGTGCATGTTTTAACATACGGAGAAATAGAAACAAGGCTTATGTGTGATAGAGAGGGAAGGCAAAAATAAGAACTTCCCAAGAAATTTTATGAGTCGGTAGACTTATCGACTAGGAAATAGAACTGTGTGATTGAAATGGAAAAAATGAAGTCGATGATCACGAATAGGAATGAGCTCATGTCCTAGCAGTCTATGGTCCTCTGAGGAGTTATCCACTACATATGTTACCTGATGTGAATCTAAGCCTTCCCTATGTTAATAAAAGAACTACTACACTAAGTTGAATTCTATGTGATATAAGAGAAACACTTATGATTAATACCATTTTGCATATAATTTTCTTTGACTCATGTATGCTAATATTGATATATGTGATCTAACATGATGTTTTTCTTTATTATTATAAATGCATTTCTTGTTTATATTACATGTCTGTATGTAAGGGGTTACCCTACTGAGAATTTTATAATATTCTCACCCCTATTTGTGTATATGCTGTATTGTGCTCAGCCTCTGCAGATGCCTCTGGCTGAGGAAAGGCCATCATACCGATGGCCAATGGTTTCACGTAGGAGGACATGAGACTTACGTGGGCTTTTGACTTGTATATAGTGTAGAATAGTGCCAGGAACTTACCAGCTTGTAGACTAATTGGTGTTAGATGTCTTAGTTCCATTTCTGTGTGTTTAGTATTTTGTTGGACCTTGATATTTGAGCAAGCTTGGTAGATCTTTTGATAGTAGTTACTGTGTTGTATTATGTTTAAGTGACTTAACTTCAAGTATGGTGTGTATTAAAGAAAGCGGTATGTAAAGTAATAATATATGTATATTTTATAGTAGTTTTCTTTATAACTCTAGAGTTTGGTTTATCTTATTTCATTTCATTTGACTAGTGGATATTGTAGAAAGGAAGTGATACTCTTCTAATTACAATGTTAATGCTCGAGTAATACATGGTAGTTAGGAGGGTGTTACAATTTGAGTCTTCACGTATGTAGGACATCCCTTCACGTACCCTGTACATAGCTACCGTTTCTCCCTAACATCTCCTTATGGTGACGACATGGTCTTCGAGTACGCACGGATGCACAATGAGCAGGTTATGTGTACCTACACTGCTGGATCCACTGCCCGCGGCCACCCGGATTACGTGCCTCATTCTCATCATTCGGAGGACGACCCCTCAGAGGATTCGCCGACCCACATGTATAGTGAGAATTCTGTCCCCACTCCCCGGTTCGTGCAAAAAGGGAGTGAGGCGACGGTGATGCTGCCGAGGTTGGCGAGGAGAGCCGAGAGGCACCCCCGTTGCGAAGTGCACGTGCAGCTGTCACACACCCAATCCCCACTCCACTAGCCTACGCCCGAGGAGCTCGAGCAGTTCCCCGGTTACATTACCCCCTCCCTCGAGGATCGCCACCACCAAGAGTAAAGCGTCTTGAGGAGAGCTAGTGCACACACACACACATATAGATAGGATAAACTTTTTTTTGTTATGAGGTTATCCATTTTAGGTGCACTAAGGTAGAAGTGCTTTTATTTTACGTTTTCCTTGTATTTCCGCTTTTGTTGTATTCTCTTTTCTGTTGTATTTGCATTATCATGTATCAAACTAAGTCCCACCTTCGGGTGGGCATATTATGAATATTAATGAAGTATTATCTTGATGTTCTATTGATTATTGTTGTGAAGTTTTCTGATGTTCATGATTGTGCTTCCTTTTATATTTGAGTTATGCTTTATTATCGACGCTTGTTCTAGTTCTACGCGGCTCTCACTTTGCTTTTTGATTTTAAAAAAAAAATTACTCATATTTTCCGCTAAGTTTTTTAAAGAAAGACTTTAAAGAATGAGACTAAGAAGTAATAACCTAATGATTAACCTAAATATGTTCTAGGAATATTGGGTTAAAATTAGGATGTTACAAAAGACTTGCCCATTATTATCTCAAACAAAGTTTGGAAATGAATGTATTTTACTCTCTTGATTTTCGGCCATGTGATGATGTTGAACTTGGTGTGAGTTTCATCTAATCACAAGTGCAAAACCCTATGTTTTATAATTTTCCTAAGTTTAGATGACCTCAAGAAAAGTTCCAAGCATGGTTTTGATGACTTAAATCCCTCTTGAGATTAATTTGAAATAGCTACTGCCCTTGTGTGTTCTATGATGATTTTAATGAAATAAATTGTTCTTAAATGAGTTTTAGAAGCTTCAAAAAGGTTCCAAGAGAAACTAGTAATTTACATATGTTTGAAATGAAAATTTTATGCCTTGTATGATGATGATGCCCATGGTTCTGCCTTGTCTACTTGCTCACTGTATGTTGATGATTTAATTATGTTAGAATGTGTATAATCATGTACATTTGATGTTAGAATTAATTTGAGAAAGTTAAGACAAGTTTGTAACTAGAAAAGAATTAAAATGAAATTTCTAGATCCCTTAGAAATGTAAATTTGGATTCTGTTCCAGCAAAGATAAATTTAGTAATAATGGTCTATAATTAGTATAAATGTGTAGGAGTCACTCATAATTGGTTTAGGATTTGATCATAGTACTTTAGGAAAAGACTGAACTTAGAAAGGGTCAAAGTTGTGACTCCTAGGTACCCATATTTAGCAAAATATAGATTCTGCACTATTGAGGTTTAGAATTAGTTATGAACATAGAAATGAGTGAGGTCTACTTAGTTATGAACTTATAGATACTTGAGAGGTTAAGTTGTGACAATAGAGAACTTCGATTTTGAGTTTAAGGGCCCTAAGGGTCAAATCATAAGACATTATAATCTTTGATGACTTGAGTTTATTATTTCTAGTATGTTTGTGATGATACATGTGCTATGATGAGTGTGCTTATGTGATTTTAAGCCTATTTTGATTATAGAAGTTGAATAAGAAAGTACATGTATTATGAGTTATCGTGGTATAAAGGAAATTTGAAAGAAATTCGGTATACAGTGTTATGCTGCCGAATTTTCGTCAAATTAAGGACTTGAGAATGTTTTTGAAAAGAATATGGGATAAACTCCTGGGTGACACGGGTTCGGCCGAGCACCCCCAGGAACTGAGTCTTAATGTGACGTAGCACTGAGACGTACTTTTCCCTCTCAGTGGGGAGGAGGCAAATCCATGAGGGTATAAGTGGATGCAGCCTACCAAAGTGGACAATTCGCTGTGCACTAGATGCCAGTAGAGCGTTTCAAAGAAGGAAATATTCCTAAGAGAGGTGATCCTTAAGCCCCCTAGCCCGTACTCTAGTAGTCGGGATTATTTTTATGATTTCGCTTATCAAGAGGATAATTAAGAACTACTGACGACTAGTTAAGGTATGAACTCATAACCTAGATGATGTTTTAGGGTGGCCCCATGATGCTTAAGCATGAAGCTCTTAAGTCACAAGTTGAGAAAAGAGAAAAGTTTCACTTGAAAGTTTATATTACGACTTTATAACACTTATATGTTCCTTGATGTTATGATTGATTGCTTTATTACATAACGTATTCTCATGCATTCATGATTTGTTATGTCGCATTCATGCATTAAGAATCATTCTAAAAGGAATGAACCTTGGAAAATTATATTTATAAACTTAATAATGGACTTTATATGCATGCTCACCCCTTCATAGTAAACCCAAGGTTCCTGAGGATGTTGACGATGTAACCTTAGATAGGAGATACCCTACTGAAACTCTTTAGCAAGATTCTCACTCCTTTTTCTTTCTCTCTTCCTCTCCCATCACATCTTTAGATCATGGCAACGTTCGTGATGTTCATCGATACTCCCATATGGGAGGTGCACTTTGATCCCGAGCATGGATCATACCATTTTGAGGGATGATGCGTGGTACGAGTCTTCATGTACATAGGACGTCCCTTCGCATATCCTGTATAGAGCTACCATTTCTCCCTGACATCTCCCTTTAGTGACAACCTGATCTTCGAGCGTACCCGCCCCCATGACGAGCAGACCCGACGTGCTCGCCTGTCCACCTCAGCCGTATGTGACTACCCGCAGTATATGCCTCGATCGAGGAGGTCCGAGACGGATCCATCTGAGGACTAGCCAACGCACATCTATTCGAAGAGTGCTGCCCCCATTCCCCCGTTTAGGCGAGAGGGGAGTGAGGGGATGGTACTGCAGCCGAGGAGAGCCGAGATGCGCCCTCGTCGCAGAGCACACATTTAGCCGCCCCATATCCATTCCCCCATTCACTTGTTTGTGTCCAAAGAGCTCGAGCAGTTCCCTGGTTACATACCCCCGGCCCCCGAGGATCGCCGCCGCCAACAGTAGAGCGTCTTGAGGAGAGCTAGTGCACACATACCACACGTAGTAGGGATAAACCTTCTTTTGTTATGAGGTTATCCACTTTAGGTGCACTTGGGTATGAGTGTTATTATTCACGCTTTCCTTGTATTTTCATTCCTGTTGTATTTCTTTTTCTATTGTATTTGCATCATCTTGTATCAAATTAAGTCCCACTTTTAGGTTGGCATATTATGAATATTAATGAAGAATTTCCTTTGACGTGTTATTGAAATGTTCCATGATCTTCTATGACTTGTTATATTGTGATTTACTTTCCTGCCTTACAATGTACGCGGCTCTCACTTTGCTTTTATATTTAAAAAAAATAATAATTTATCCATATTTCTCGCTAAGTAATTAAAGAAAGATTTCAAAGAATGAGACTAAGAGGTAATAACCTAATGATTAACCTAAATATGTTCTAGGAATGTTGGGTTAAAATTACGATGTTACACTAGAAGTGGATCAATCACTAGTAAAATTGCCAGTAATTAATTACTAATAGCCACAGATGGGTTCAATATTTAGTTCGTGATAACTAGTTCCAATCCTAGGAATACCTTGCACAGGTGCCTCTGTAATTATTGATTTCTACCAGTTAATTTTAATTGCTTTAATTTACTTCTTAAAAACCCTAAAATTTTCGTAACAAGGTGATAAAGTCTCCTTAAGAGACGACCTAGGTTACACCCTTTACTACATTTTTTGTGCAACTTAGCATACAAATGATTTCTAATTTAAAGAGATAGAGACAGCCTCTGTCAAATTTTGGCACTATTGGTGGGAGGCATTAGAACGTAGTTGTTTGTTTTACTAATTTTATTTTATTGATTTTGTTTTTATTTTTCATTTTGATTATGCCTTTGTATGAGGTGTTCCCTGTCTGCTGGAAATTTAATACCTCTTGACTCTAAAATTGAGAAAACTTGAAGGCAGATCAAACAGGGAAAACGTCAATAGAAGGAACTACCTGAGCATTTTGATCCTTTATTTATCGTTTCAGGTGATACAAAAAATATGGGAGATCGTAACTGTAACATCCCAATTTTTCTATTTGAGCACAAATGACCAAAATGCCCCTGAGGTCATTTTTACCTGAAATTCGAGGATTGCAATGCCCCGATTTTCTATTAGAGTGAAAATGACCAAAATGCCCCTAAGGTCATTTTTGGCCCGTAATTCGAGGAAAGCCGGTCCGGCAGTACTCGAAGGGTAAACTCAATGTTGGAAGGGGATTAGATGACTTGTGTATCTTTCTGGGATCGAAAATCTAGTTTTTCGAGTTTTTGGGTCAAAATGACCAAAACACCCCTGCAGTGTTTTACCCGTTTGCAAGTGCCGGATGAACCCGAAACTTCTCCAGATGGTTTTAAAAGGCATTTTTATGTATTCTGTGATTTTAGTTTTGGTCTCGGAGGCCCCGGGCAAAATTAGTGTAAATTACGATTTTGCCCCTAGTTTCGTGTTTTTATGCTTAATCGCGTGATTAAGCAAACCTAAGCAATGTTAGGCTCTAATCGAAGGTTAATTAATTTCCATAATTAATCTTGAGTCAAAATAATTTATTAAAGTTAATTAGAACCTAAAAGTGCTTAATTACAACTTGAAATCCTATTTTAAATTCAAGATTCCTAGTCATGGAATCTTGAATAGTGTTTTCTCTCTCTAATTCCTTGAATCATGGAATTGTGTTTCCAATTGTTTATTCCTAAATGAGTTTTAAACTCTCTAATGATAGATGAGCACTCATAATCTTCTCATAAAATCTCTAAACCTCATTTTTAGTTACCTAAACTTAAGCTTAATTATTCCTAACCATGTACCTAAGCTAACCTATACTTAATCCTATCATTAACACCCAATTACATGAGAGATTTTTCTTCCTTTCTCATGCACCTGGTATGGCCGAATGCTTTCCCCCTCCATATGCATCATATGTACAAATTTTTCACACACAAAGAACCATGCTTTGACCTTACATGAGCCATACTTTGAGTCATACAAACCATGCTTTCATCCATGCTTCCAAGGACAACATCTAGAAGACTTTTTCCTTCCCCATTTTTCTGGTCTGAAACCGCCAGCCCTCTCCCTCATTTTAACGAATTATTTCATTTCAAATTTGAAGGAAAATCACCTCAAATCACCATGCTTTGTCATACCTTGTCATACTTTCAATCAAGCTTGATTTTCCAAATGAATAACTAAATGAAATAAACCAATTCCTCCATTTATTTGTGGCTGAAAAACTTCCAGCCATGTCTAGTTTCTAGAAGGCTTAATTCATTCAAAATTAAAAAGAAAAGCTCACTCAAAAACCCATGCTTGAAGCCATGCTTTGTATCATACACTCCATACCTTAAACCATGCTTGTATGACACCTTGAAAGAGATATTTTTCTCTTCCTTGCCTCCAAAACCACACGGCTCCTTCTCCCCCTCAATGAGACTTCATTTGCTTTCATTTTCTATAAATACCTTGCCTAGAAACACATGCAAATACTTTAGCTCATTTGCATACTTTTAGATTTCTTAGCTTTCTCAAAGCTCTCTCTTTTTCTCTCTAAGTTTCAAGAGAGTTCTCTCTTGTTCTTCATCTTCATCCTCATCCTCTCTTCATCTTATCATCATCTCTTAACCTTCAAACACCACCCCAAAGCCTTGAACCACCATCAAACCCCTTAAACACCTCATCTCAAACACAACCTCACTTGAAACACAACTCCAACCTCTTCACACCCCCTTGGCCGAATCACTACCCACACTCAAGGAGGAGTTCTTCATCTTGTTTCCTTTTCAAAGATCAAAGCTTTTAACTTCACTCTAGGTAGGAGTGGTTTCTAAACTTTTTTTCACAAAAATGAGTTCTTTCTAGCTTTCTCTTGGTTTTTCTTTTTGGAACTTTATTGTTTCCTTTTTCTTTGAGTATTTGGCCTCTTGGCTTTGAGGAGCACATGATAGCTCAATGATGAGAGCTCCTAGATGATGACTATGTGTTCATCTCAAAGGAACCTCTAGAGCTTGAGTTTTTGTTTTCTCTAAGTTTCATCTTTATTATCTAGCTCAAAAGGATTTTTGTTCAAGAACACCTTTACTTTTCTTGCTATTTTGATTTCGGTTTCCTTGTTTTCGTTCCTTGAATATTTTAGTTTTGGTTCCTTGAACCTTGAGGTTTTGTTTTGTTTTGAAAGTTTATTTATTTTGAGCTTGATGATGATGTTCAAGAACCTCATAGTTCCTTTGAGAACTTGGTTCAAGAACTCTAAAGCTCTCCTTGTGATGAGATGAGTGTTGGGTTGCTATTTGCTAAAGTCTTGTAAGAGCTCTAGACTATCATAAAATGAATTTTGCATTCATGTTTACTTTTTTGGTTTGCACATCATATTTATTTTTCTTGTCATAACTAAGTACTAAGATACTAAAGAAACTTGCATTATCATGTTTATATTTCAAGTCCTCACTTAAATATCAAAGATAATAATATGTTGCATCTCATATTTATTTTAAACTCTCACTTTACTTTCCAATGAAAGCTAAAACAAGTGCATGAGCATGTTTACTTTATGTCATCACTTAAATAAACCTAGAGCTTAAAGACTTGCCCATTGTTGTCTCAAACAAAGGTTTGAAAATGTTTATTCCTCTAGCTTGAGATTTTGGCCCCTAAGAGTTTATTTGTTTCCAAGTATTGAAAACTATGTCTCATAATTTTTCTAAGTTTATGAGTTAAAGGAAGGTATACAACGAAGTTTTATGAATTTAAGACCTCTTGAGACAAGGTTGATTTAGCTACTGCCCTCTTAAATATTTTTATGATTTTAAATGATAAAAATGTTTTTAAATGAGTTTTGAAAGTTTTAAAAAGGTTCCAAGAGAAACTAGTATTTTATGTGCTTTAGAAATTGTGTTTGATGCCTTATATGGAGATAAATGTTTCGGTTCTGCCTTGCTATGTTTGACCACTGTATGTGCTGTGTTAATGATGATAATATGTTTATGTTTGAGTATAATTAATGTTATAACTCATGTGGGAAAGATAAGAGAAGTTAGTAACTAGAAAAGAATTGATTTGAGAGTTCTAGATCCCTTAAGGATAGAATTTTCTGGATTCTGTCCAGCAAGGTTTAGTCATGCTAATCATGGTTCTAAACTAGTCTAAATGTGTAGGAATGACTCATAATTGGTTAGGACTTAATCATGATGTCTTAGGAACAAACTGGACTTAGAAAGGGTCATTGTTGTTACTCCTAGGTACCCGTAAAGTTAGGATTATGAATTCTACATCCTTAAGGTTTAGAGATGTTCTTGACCATAGTGTGTGACACCCTAAATCCTAACCTAATACTACTAGTATGTATTTAGGTTAATCCTTAGAATATTACCTCTTGGTTTCATCTTTTACTTTGAAAATACTTAGCAGAAATATGGGTAAAATTTTTCTTTTTGATTTAAACCAAAGTGAGAGCCACGCATGATTCTTTGAACGGGACTACATACAAGTCATATGAGCAAATCATAACAAAACACATAAATAACATGGATACATCAACTGAATATATATATAGATAGTGTGCCTACCAAAAGGCAGGACTATTCGGTACATAGAAGAACGAAATACAACTGAAAAGCAAATACAAGGAAATCATAAAAGCAACACCCATACCCATGTGCACCTAGAGTAGACAACCTCATATACAAAAAAAGGTTTGTCCTCAACTATGTAGCGTGTGTGCACTAGCTACTACCCATCCTATGCACCTACTCCTGCTGGTCCGAGTACTGAGGGCTAGAATCGATCCACTGGCAGATCTCGGCGGGAGTGGTCGTGCGGATCATCGGGGCGTGTCCACCACTGCGAGGGCGCAAGGATGGCCTATGAGCCAACCTCAGTTGAACCACCGTCTCCTCACTCCCGGCTCTCATCGGTGGGGGAATGGGGTTGGAGCTCCAACTGTACATGTGCGAGGGGGGTCCTCTGATGGATCCGTCTACGAATATTGAGTCCGGGGCACGTACTCTGGGTAGTCACGTACGGCTGACGCCTCAGGCTGCATGCGGAGGATCTGCTCGTCGCGTGGTCTAGCTCGCTCGAAAATCGTGTTATGATGGTAGGGGGCAGTCGAGGTGAAGCGGTAGCTCCGTACTAGGTGTGCGAAGGGTCGTCCCATAAACATGAATACCCTGACTGTGCAGCAACCCTCAAAATGGTATGACCCGAGTGCTGGGTCATGGTGCAGCTCCCACGTCGGGGTGTCGATGAAGAGTACGAAAGTCACCATCTGAAGATATGATGGAAGAAAAGAGAGAGGGAATGAGAATCTTCTAAAAGAATTCTCAGTAGGGCAATCCCTAACTAAGTGACGTCATCACATCCTCAGGAACCTTGGGTTTTATTTCTAAAAAGGTGTGTATACATATAAACTCCTTTTAAGTTAGTTTTCTAAAGCATTAGTTATCCAAGGTCCGTCATATTTTACAATGCGTCTTATGACTAAGCATGGAATATACTAATGTAACACCCTAATTTTTAACCCAACTTTCTAGAAAACATTAGGTTAGACATTAGGCTATTACTTCATAGTCTCATTCTTTCATTAAAATACTTAGCGGAAATTACGGGTAAATTTTTCTTTTTTGAAAACATAAAACAAAGTGAGAGCCACGAACTTAACTAGTCGAACGATAGAAACATAAAGCACGTGTGACAATCATGAACAACCATGTAAAATAAAACATACATCAGAAGAACATAGATCATGAAGACAACAGAAACATTTCATTAATAATGGAGTAGTTAAAATACATAACTAGTCATACCCTTATAGAAACGGGCAGAGCTTGAAATACAACGGAAAAGGAAATACAACAGATAGCAAAGTACATGGTTCAACATGAAGATAGAAAACCCAAAAACGCTACCCTCCTACTAGGCTATGAGTACAAACTACACACCCCTCCCAAAAGGTACGACTGAAGGGGAAGATCCTTATAAAAGCTCGAGTACTCGCAAGGCTCTCCATCGGAAACTAGTGACGTCGGGGGTCCTCGGGTGATGGAGGCAGGTAACCGGGGAAACGCTTTATCTCCTCCTATGTGGGCCAATGCAACGTGAAAGGCACACGAGGTGGCTGAACGTGGGCTCCTTGCTGTGGACGCATCTCGACTCTCCTTGCTATGCGCGGCTGCACCATAGTCTCCTCACTCCCCATACGTCGGGATCGGGGAAAAGGGGTTGAACCCTCTAAAGGAACATGCGTCGGCCAATCCTCGGATGGGTCAGTCTCGGATCTCCTCGAACGAGGTACGTACTCCGGGAAATCTCGGACGGCGGAGGCAGAGGTACGGGCACGTCGCAACTGCTCCTCACGCGGGCGGGTGCGCTCGAAGATCATGTCGTCACTACCAAAAGGCGTAGTAGGAGTGAACTGGTCGCTCGAAACTGGATAAGCGAAAGGTCGTCCCATGTACACAAAAACACGAACGGCACATCGACCCTCAAAGTGATATGAACGGTGGTCCGGGTCGAAGTGTATCTCCCATACTGGCGTGTCAATGAAAAGCACGAACGTCGCCATCGCTCTCTGAAGATGTGACGGAAGGAAAGAGAGAGAGGAGTGAGAAATCTTGCTAAAGAAATCTCAATAGGAGTCTCCTATCCTAGGGTTACATCGTACACATCCTCAGGAACCTTGGGCTTATTTATAAAATAATGATCATGCATATAAGGTTTAATTAAGGTTTTCCAAAACTAATTATCCAAGGTCCATTCCTTTTAGCATGCATCTTGATGTTATGAATGCAACATGTTATATCATGGATGCATGGCAATACTTGAGCATATAAGACAACATCAAAGCACATAAACATAAATCATGTGGCATGAAGGCATATAACTTGAAGTGAATCATTCCTCAACTTCGTGACATCAATCATGGTACTTTAGCATATAGGCCACCCTAAAAATAATAACTAGGTTATGAGCTCATACCTTAACTAGTCGTCACTAGCTCTTGCTTATTATCTTGAATAAGCGAAACATAAATAATAATCCCGACTCGCAAGTACGGGTAGGGGGCAGGGATCATCTCTCTCTGGGATTACCCTCTTTGAAACGCTTTGCTAGCCACGCATGGCCTCGCAATTTGTCCGCTTTGGTAGGCTGCATCTACTCATACCCTCACGAATTTGTCTCCTCCCGTGGGTACTCGGCCGAACCGGCACCTCCTTGGGGGAAGCGCGTCTCAGTGCTTTGTCACATAAAAATCTCCTGGGGGTGCTCGGCCAAACCGGTGTCACCCAGGGTTTTCAACTTATATGGTACTCATAAATCATTTCTTTCAACCCTTTAAGGTTTGACGAAAATTTGGCAGCATAACAGCTGTTAAACCGAATTTCCTTCAAACTGCCACAATCTAATCCACACATCATGTTCTCATGAAATCTCATGCTATGATAAACTTTAACATTTCATCAATCATTTTCTCATGCATCAAGTACATCTCATCATATCATTGCATCAAACAACACATCATAGCATTAACAACTTTTTAGTGTCTTATGCATTGACCCTTAAGGTCCCTAACTCACATTCTAAGTTATAAATCATCAAACCTAATCTCTCGGGAACTTATAAGGTCTTAACTAAGTATTTCTCATCTCACACTATGATCAAGAACATCTCTAAACCTCAAGAGTGCAGAATTCATATTCCTAACTTTACGGGTACCTAGGAGTCACAACAATGACCCTTTCTAAGTCCGGTTTGCTCCTAAGACATCAAGATCAAGTCCTAAACCATTTATGACTCATTCCTACACATTTAAACTAATTGAAATCCATGATTAGCATTACTAAACCTTGCTGGACAGAATCCAGAAAATTCAAACATTAAAGGATCTAGAAGTCTCAAATTAATTCTTTTCTAGTTTCTAACTTCTCTTATCTTTCACATATGAGTCTTAACATTAATTATACTTAAACATAAGCATATTATCATCATTAACACAGCTCATACAGTGGCTAAACATGGCAAGGCAGAACTGAAACAAATATCTCCATTTAAAGGCATCAAACACATTTTCTAAAGCACATAAAATACTAGTTTCTCTTGGAACCTTTTTAAAACTCTCAAAACTCATTTATAAATATTTTTAACATCCAAAATCATCAAAATATAGATGAGGGCAGTAGCTAAATCAAACTTGTCTCAAGAGGTTCTAAATTCATAAAACTTAGTTGTATGCATTCCTTAAACTCATAAAAGCTTGGAAAAAGTATAAAACATAGTTTTCAATACTTAGAAACACCAAGACCCCTTAGGGCCGAAATATGAACCAAAGGAAATAAATATTTTTAGACCTTTGTTTGAGACAACAATGGGCAAGTCTTTGAGCTCTAGGTTCATTTAAGTGATAACATAAAAGTAAACATGCTTATGCACTCATTTTAGGTTCCATTAGAAAGTAAGGTGATAGCATAAAATAAATATGAGGTGCAACATATTATTATCTTTGATATTTAGTGAGAACTTGAAATATAAACATGATAATGCATAGCTTGAAATATAAACATGATAATGCAAGTTCATTCATTATGTTGGTATTTAGTGATAGTAAGGAAGTAAACATGATATGCAAAGCATAAAATAAACATGATGCAAGATTCATTTTATGGTTAACTAGAGCTCATTCAAGACTTTAACAAGATAACAACCCAATACAATATCTCAAAGATCAAAATACCAAAACCGAAAGTCTTACAAAAGAAAAAGAAAGTGAAACTAAGTCAAGTTCTTTATTAAATACCCAAAACCCCTATCTAGAGAAAAATCTCTAGAACTTGCCGGCCAACTTTAAGGTTGACAAGGGTAGGCTTGGGCTTTTAGAAATCCTTAGATTAATTTTCTTAAGTTGAAAAACCATGTGAGCTAGATATCATATAGAATAAGTTGTAAGAAAAGGAAAACTCAAGCTTTAGAGGTTTCTTTGAGATGAACACAAGGTCATCATCTAGAAACTCTCATCATCAAGCTATCATGCTCATAATCAAGGCCTCATGGCCGAAATGAAAGGAAAACAAAGAACCAAGGAAAAGTTTCAAAAGAAATCTAAGAGAAAGCTAGAGAAACTCATTTTTCAAGAAACAAAGTTTAGAAAAACACTCCTACCTAGAGTGAAGATGAAATCTTTGAACTTTTGAAAAGGAAAATGAGATGATGAGCTCCTCCAAGAGGCAAGATAGCTTCGGCCAAGGGAGGATGAGAAGGTTGGAGTTGTGTTTCAAGTGAGGTTGTGTTTGAGGTGTGGTATTTGAGAGGTTTGATGATGGTTCAAGCCTATGGGGTGGTGTTTCAAGGTTGAGAGATGATGATGAGATGAAGAGAGGATGAAGATGAAGATGAAAAGAAAGGAAGAACTCTCTTGGAACTTTGAGAGGAAAGGAAAGAACTAGCAAGACAACTCTAGAATTCTAAACTTAGCAAATGCTTCCAAGCGCAACTAAACTATCACAAGCATCCTATTTATAGAAAAACAAAACCATGGGGCTCACCAAGGGGAGATGTGGCCGTGGCTTTTGAGGGGGAAAAGGGAGAGAAAAATATCTCTTACACAAGGTCATTCAAGCATGGTTTGAAGTATGGAAGCTATGCTACAAAGTATGGCTTGATGTGAGTTAATTTCTTATCAATTTTTGATGAAATTAGGCTTCTAGAAACTTGACATGGCTGGAACTTTTCCAGCCACAAATAAATGGGAAAAATGGGTTGTTTTAATAATTTATTAATGTGGAAATTCAAGCTTGATTGAAAGTTATGACAAGGTATAGTGTATGTGACTTGAGGTATGGCCTTGGAGTGTTGAAAAATTGAACATGTGATGCATATGGGATGAGGGAGTGCACGGCCAGGTCTAATACAACAAGGGGGAGGTGAGGTTTGATCATCTAATTGGGTGTTAATGATAGGTTTAGATGTGTATTAGCTTAGGTACAAGGTTAGGAATAATTAAGCTTAAGTTTAGGTAACTAAGAATGTGTTTTAAGAATTTTATGACAAGATTAGGAGTGCTCATACATCATTAAAGAATTTAAAACTCATTTGTGAATAAACAATGTGTAACACAATTCCATGATTTAAGGAATTGGAAAGAGAAAACACTATTCGAGATTCTATGACTAGGTGTCTTGAAATTAAAATATGATTTTAGGTTGTAATTAAGCACTTTTTGGTTCTAATAAACTTTAATAAATTATTTTGACTCAAGATTAATTATGGAAATTAATTAACCTTCGATTAGAGCCTAATATTGCTTAGGTTTGCTTAATCACGCGATTAAGCGTAAAAATACGAAACTAGGGGCAAAACTGTAATTTCGCACTAATTTTGCCCGGAACCTCCGAGACCAAAACTAAAGTCATAGTCTACATAAAAATGCCTTTTAAAACCATCTGGAGAAGTTTCGGGTTCATCCGGCACTTGCAATCGGGTAAAACACCGCAGGGGTGTTTTGGTTTTTAATTTTGACCTTCCAATATTAAGTTTGCCCTTCGAGTACTGCCGGACTGGCTTTCCTCGAATTCCAGGCCGAAAATAACCTCAGGGGCATTTTGGTCATTTTCACTTTAACAGAAAATCGGGGCGTTACACTAAGACATGAATGCATCATAAGGATAAACTGATCAACAAAATCACAAAAATGTTATAATAGTGGCATAAGTTGACAGGTATAAACCTCATAATAACTTTCTTGGTTTTTCATACCATATGTGACATTTCAACTTTAACTTTATCTCATGGGGCCACCCTAAAACATCTCTAGGTTATGAGCTCATACCTTAACTAGTCGTTACTAGCTCTTACTTATCCTATGATAAGCGTAACATACATAATCCCGACTTAAAGTACGAGCTAGGGGGCAAATTAAGGATCACCTCTTAGGGTCATTTCCTCTTTGAAACGCTCTACTAGCAACTAGTGCATAGTAGTATTGTCCGCTTTGGCAAGCTTTGTGTCAATACCCTCACGGATTTGTTTTCTTGGGGGTGCTCGGCTAAATCGGTGTCACCCAAGAAGGCGTCTCAGTGTTATGTCACATTTAAGTTCTCATGATTTTTTTTTAAAAAAGACCTTTTTCTAAGTTCCTCAAATTTGATGGAAATTCGGCAGCATGACGGCTATAGACCGAATTTCCTCAAATTTGCTTATGCCATGAAAACATATAGGACATACGAACATTTCTTATGAGGTATAGCATATCATCATATAAAACTTCTTCATAGCATATACATCAAACTCATCATAGATAAAGCTCATGTATCATATATCATACTCACATAAATTAAGCATCATAAAAACTCAAGACTTTTTAATGTCTTATGCATTGACCCTTAAGGTCCTTAGCTCACGTTCTAAGTTATTAATCATCAAACCTAATCTCTTGGGTACCTATGAGGTTATAACTAAGTATTTCTCACCTCACACTATGATCAAGAACATCTCTAAACCTCAAGGATGTAGAATTTATAATCCTAACTTTACGGGTTCCTAGGAGTCACAACAATGACCCTTTCTAAGTCTAGCTTGCTCCTAAGGCATCAAGATCAAGTCCTAAACCAATTATGAGTCATTCCTACACATTTAAACTAATTTAAAACCATGATTATCAAATCTAATCCTTGCGGACAGAATCCAGAAAATTCAATAATTATGGGATCTAAAACTCTCAAATTAATTCTTTTCTAGTTTCTAACCTATCCTATCTTTCACATATGAGTCTTAGCATTATTTTTACTCAAACATAAGCATATTATCATCATTAAAACAGCACATACAGTGGCAATAAATGGCAACGTAGAACCAAAATGTGCATCTCCATAAAAGGCATAGAACACAATTTTTCAAGCACATAGAATACTAGTTTCTCTTGGAACCTTTTTAGAACTTTCAAAACTCATTTATAAACACTTTTATCTTTCAAAATCATAAAAATACTTAAGAGGACAGTAGCTAAATCATTTTCATCTCAAGAGGTTCTAAATTCATAAAACTTAGTTCTACATATTCCTTATACTTATATAAGCTTAGAAAATTTATGAAACACATTTCCAACACTTGGAAAACTTAAAACCTCTTAGGGCCGAAATCTCAACTATGGAAAATAATTATTTTAGACCTTTGTTTGAGACAACAATGGGCAAGTCTTTGAGCTCTAGGTTCATTAAAGTGATGGCACAAAGATAAACATGCTTATGCACTTGTTTTAGCTTTTATTAGAAAGTAAAGTGAGAGCATAAAATAAATATGAGATGCATCATATTATTATTTTTGATATTTTGGTGAGAACTTGAAATGTAAACATGATAATGCATAGCTTGAAATATAAACATGATAATGCAAGTTCCTTTATTATCTTGGTACTTAGTGATAGCAAGGAAAATAAACATGATGTGCAAGGCATAAAAGTAAACATGATGCAAGGAGAGCTTTAGAGTTTTTGAACCAAGTTCTCAAAGGAACCATGAGGTTCTTGAACATCATCATCAAGCTCAAGATAAATAAACTTGCAAAACGAAACAAAATATCAAGGATCAAGGTACCAAAACCGAAAACCTTACCAAGGAAAAGAAAAGGAAACTAAGTCAAGTTCTTTATTAAATACCCGAAACCCCTATCTAGAGAAAGATCTCTAGAACGTGCCGGCCAACTTTAAGGTTGACAAGGGTAGGCTTGGGCTTTTAGAAATCCTTAGATTAATTTTCTTAGGTCAAAAAACCATGTGAGCTAGATATCATATAGATGAAGTTATAAGAAAAGGAAAACTCAAGCTTTAGAGGTTTCTTTGAGAAGAACACAAGGCCATCATCTAGAAACTCTCATCATCAAGCTATCATGCTCATAATCATGGCCTCATGGTCGAAATGAAAGAAAAAGAAAAACAAAGGAAAGTTCAAAAAGAATCCAAGAGGAAACTAGAGAAAAACACATTCTTGAGCAAAACAAGTTTGAAAAGCAAATCCCTACCAAGTGATGAAGATGAAAGCTTGAACTTGAAAAGGAAAATGAGAAGAACAACTCCTCCTAAGGTGGTGTGATGGCTTCGGCCAAAGAGAAAGAAAAGGAAAGGAGATGTGTTTTGAGGAAGCTTGTGTTTGAGGTTTAGTGTTTAAGAGTTTTGATGGTGATCTAAGGTTATGATATGGTGGATTGAAGTGGTGAGGTGATAATGTGAAGAGAAGATGAAGATGAAGAGAAAGAACTCTTAGAAATTTGAGAGAAAAGAAAAGAACTAGCAAGATAACTCTAGAATTCTAAACTTAGCAAATGCTTCAAGGTGCAACTAAGCTATCACAAGCATCCTATTTATAGAAAAACAAAACCATGGGCTCACCAAGGGAAGCCTTCACCGTAGCATTGAGAGGGAAAAAGGGAAAGAAAAATATCTCTTACACAAGGTCATTCAAGCATGGTTTGAAGCATGGAAGCTATGATGCAAAATATGGCTTGATATGAGTGAATTTCCTATCAATTTTTGATGAAATTAAGCTTATAAAAACTTGTCATGGCTGGAACTTTTCCAGCCATAAATAAATGGGAAAAATGGGTTGTTTTAATTATTTATTCATGTGGAAATTCAAGCTTGATTGAAAGTTATGACAAGGTATGGTATATGTGACTTGAGGTATGGCCTTGGAGTGTTAGAAAATTGAACATGTGATGCATATGGAGGGAGGGAAGCTTCGGCCAGACTAGGGCAGCAGAGAGGAGGTGAGGTTTGATCATGTAATTGAGTGTTAATGGTAGGTTTAAATGTGTATTAGCTTAGGTACAAGGTTAGAAATAATTAAGCTTAAGTTTAGGCAACTAAGAATGTGTTTTAAGGATTTTATGACAAGATTAGGAGTGCTCATACATCATTAGAGAATTAAAAACTCATTTATGAATAAACAATGTGTAACACAATTCCATGATTTAAGGAATTGGAAAGAGAAAATGTAACATCCCCAAATTTATAACTAAGATAAATATTAATTAGCGATAGCAAAACCAAGAGAATCGGGACAAATGTTATGAAACACAACAAATAGTCTACTTAAGTATGTCTAGAGAAAAATGCAAAGAATTACGAAAATGCCATCACTTAGTGGAAATTACGAAAATGCCCTTGCTATGTAAAGGAAATTACCAAACTACCCTTGACTTATTAAATGACAAAGATACCCTTACTCTATGAATGGAATTACAAGAATACCACTATCATTGTCTAATTACAAAAATATCCACTAACATCTTTGCACAAAACATGGAAACATGTTTGCATAAAACATGGAAACATGTTTGCATAAAACATGGATCATTTTCATCCAACATGTTTGCACAAAACATGGAAACGTGTTTGCACAAAATATGGAAACGTGTTTGCACAAAACATGGAAACATGTTTGCACAAAACAAGGAGCATTTTCATCCCAAAATTCAGCCAACATGTTTCCATAAATCATGCTCCAAGTGCTTTCCTTCTTTTGTTTTTTCTCTGATCTTTCCACTATAAATACTCCTCAAACTCTCTTCAATTCAAAAACTCCCTAAGTGTTCTTTCTTTCTTATTCTATCATTCTTCTTATGTTCTTCAAAGACTTCTCTTGATCCTCTAAACTTCATCCAAACACTTAAATCCTAAGTCCAAACTTTCACTAGCCCTCACAAGAGTTACAATCTTTAACTCTAGTGAGAAATATTTTCTTAAGCATTCAAGTTCTAGAGCCAAGATTCAAGGAGGGTCATCCACTCCAAAGACTCTTGTTCAAAGCTTAAGGAAGAAGAGAAGGACCCTTTTTAGACCCTACACAAGAGGTAGGAGCTTCATCTTTAATTGTTCAAGTATTGTTGGCTTCTAACCTTGATAGAATGCCTCAAGTTTGAGTTATTGTCAAAAGTTTTAAATGATTATTTGAAAAATATATTCTATTTTGTTATGAGTACCCTTATGATGTTATCAAACTCAAATATAACTTGAAAAGATTGTATGTGAAACCTGATTTAATAAAGGTAACTTAAGACATGAAAATGGTAGGTGCTGGAATTTCTAGTTGTTTCTGGCAGCAGGTACTTCGAAAGCTACTGTTCATAAAATATCAATTATCTCGAAATTAAAATAATTTTACTATAAACTAGACTCATTATAGAACACTCTCCAAAAAGAATCACCCAAAACGGAGTTTTCTAGCTCAAGATATAAATTTTTAAAGTAGAGCCTAAGACTGAAACTTTAAATCTGACCTTGTAGTAGTAAAATAGGTGTAACCCACTCTAGAAAAACGCAAATGGACTGATTTCAACTTTGTTGGAGAGCTAACACATATAGGAATACACCCATGTATGTTATGTATAAAGTTTTGTACCACATAAATACAGAATGAGAAATAAATTTCGGGATAGTGTACTGTGAAAGTGCAGTTTGGAAAGGTTCTGGCTAAGGAAAGACTTGGTATTTAAGCATGTCCATTGTGACCCACCTCTCTTTCCTGGGAACCCTCCTATGCATGGTTTACAATGGATTTACACTATTCCAAAGATGTAAATGCTAAAATTTGATTTTACAATGGATTTACACTATTCCAAAGATGTAAATGCTAAAATTTGATGAGTTAGGAATTTGAAACTACCTTTACTAAGCTGAGATAACAAGTATACAGAGAATTATAAACTTTCTTCTAAAAGATGTCAAAACTATAAATAAAAGAATCAAGTCTTGTAAAGAGAGAATTTTAAGAATTTAAGTAGAATAATAATCTTCAAGAGTTATATGAAAGTCATAATAAAAATATATAAAGAACCTATAATAATATTTTGAAGTGCATTAATGTATTAATGGAATGCTAAGAGTACAAAGAACACTAAGAGAAAAAGATAATACTAAGACATCCATTACCTCTTATGAACACTAGGAACTCAACTTGATAACTTTGGTTGGTTAATATGAATCATCTATGAAAGTGTTTACTATGAGATTTACATGATATTGTCCATGTTTTATGAAGTGATTTATAGTAATGTGAATGTATGGTGATGAATTATGAAATGATGAGGATGAATGATTGATTGCCTAGGATTTATTGTGATTACATGATAATATGCATACATTCATTTTCAAAAGAAATAATAAAAGTAAAGTTTGAAAAAGTAGCAATGAAAGTCTGGAAAAGTGGACTTGAGCTAAACTCACGGCTTAACCCCCTAAACCGTTGAGATCACGACAGCGGAATGAAAACCAAAAAGGTTATGGCGACGGCCATGGTATGAGCTCATTACCCTTTTAGGGTGGTCTAAGGCATTGATGCATTCATCCTGTGAGTAATTAAGAAATATGTTGATGAAATAAATGAAAGATGATGATCACTAAACAAGTGAATGTTGAGGATGAGTAATCATGAAATGCATGCGACTCCTAAATGATTCTTGCTTATTAGTGGTTTTACATGATATGCTTATATGTATGCTTGATGAAATCTTGAATGAATATTTCGCTAATGTTCAAGATTAGTTTAAAAGTAACTGCACTTGGCTAATCACGTTTGTGAAAGTTTGATAATTGAATCCTTACTGTTCACCTTTTATAATAAACCCGAAGTGACTGGGACGACAACGATGACACTTTTAGTACAAGCAGAGACTCCTACTGAGAAATCATGTATTTCTCACTCCTATGTTTATTTTCCGTTGTCCTTACCAGAGACAGACGTGTCCACCTAAAGCAACGAGGCCGTAGCTGAGGAAGGAGGTAGCACGTGAAGATTTCAAACCATTCAAGTAGGAGCATTCCGAACTTTAGTTACATTATAGTTTGTGAGAAACAATTAGTAATAGTAGAACTTATATTGTTATTTGTAATAACTTATCAGTATGATATATGCCCTGTTGTGACTTATGTATTAAGTGATTATATTCCAGTTTATGTGATAATTGTTCTACACTTAGTCTTTTATTCCGCTTATTTAATTAAGTGCGCAATGTAACTTGATTATTATCTATAAAAGCGCTATGTATTTCACTTCTAATTCTGAGCTTAAGTTTTCAAAAAAATTAATTTATTTAAAGAAAAAAAAAACTTCCATTATTTTTCTAAGTTAATTTCAAAAGAAAATTAATACAAGGCATAAGTGACAACTAATAGAATCCAAATGTGAACTTAAGCACAGTGGGGTTCTATTAGGGTGTTACAGAAAACACTATTCAAGATTCCATGACTAGGAGTCTTGAAATTAAAATATGATTTTAAGTTGTAATTAAGCACTTTTAGGTTCTAATCAACTTTAATAAATTATTTTGACTCAAGATTAATTAAGGAAATTAATTAACCTTCGATTAGAGCCTAATATTGCTTAGGTTTGCTTAATCACGCGATTAAGCGTAAAAACACGAAACTAGGGGCAAAACCGTAATTTTGCACTAATTTTGCCCGGGACCTCCGGGACAAAAACTAAAGTTATAGTCTACATAAAAACGCCTTTTAAAATCATCTGGAGAAGTTTCGGGTTCATCTGGCACTTTCAAACGGGTAAAACACCATTGGGGCGTTTTGGTCATTTTGACCTGAAAACTCGAAAAACGAGATTTTCGATCCCGGAAAGATACACAGGTCATCTAATCCCGTTTCAACATTGAGTTTGCCCTTCGAGCACTGCCAGATCAGCTTTCCTCAAATTCCGGGCTGAAAATGACCTTAGGGGCATTTTGGTCATTTTCACTCTAGCAAAAAAATCGGGGCATTACATAGTGTGAAGTGAGAAATACTTAGTTATAACCTTATAGGTACCCGAGAGACTAGGCTTTGATGATTCATAACTTAGAATGTGAGTTAAGGACCTTAACGGTCAATGCATAAGACAGTAAGAAATGTGTTAATGCTCTGATGCTTAATTTATGCAATGATATGTTGAGATGTTTATGATGCAAGAGGAATGGATTAGTTTAGATATGAGTTTATCATAGCATGAGATTTCATGAGAATATGTTGTGTGAATTAGCTTGTGGCAGTTTGAAGGAAATTCGGTTTAACAGCTGTTATGCTGCCGAATTTCCGTCAAACCTAAAAGGGTTGAAGAGATGTTTTAAAGTACCACATGAGTTGAAAACCCTGGGTGACACCGGTTCGGCCGAGCAGCCCCAGGGGAGACAAATCCGTGAGGGTAAGAGTAGATGCAACCTACCAAAGCGGACAAATTGCTGTGGCTTAATGCCCGCAAAGCGTTTCAAAGAGGGTATATCCTAAGAGAGGTGATCCTTGCCCCCTATCCATACTTGTGTAGTCGGGATTATTTATTATGTTTCGCTTATTCAGATAATAAGCAAGAGCTAGTGATGACTGGCTGAGGTATGAGCTCATAACCTAATTATTTTAGGGTGGGCTTATTATGTTAAAGTACCATAATTGATGTCACGAAGTTGAGGAATGATCCACTTGAAAGTTATATGCCCTTATGCCACATGGTTTACATTTATATGCTTTGATGTGTTGTTGTATATGCTCAAGTATTGACATGCACCCATGATATAACATGTTGCATTCCTAACATCAAGATGCATGCTAAAAGGAATGGACCTTGGATAATTAGTTTTGGAAAACCCTAAATTGAATCTTATATGCATGATCACTGTTTTAGAATTAGACCCAAGGTTCCTGAGGATGTGAACGATGTAACCCTAGGATAGGAGACTCCTACTAAGATTCTTTAGCAAGAATTCTCACTCATCTCTCTCTTCTTTCTTTCGTTACATCTTCAGAGAGCGATGGCGACATTCGTGGTTTTCATTGACACGCCAGTTTGGGAGGTGCACTACGACCCGGACCACCGTTCGCATCATTTTGAGGGTCGTTGTGTCGTCCGTGTTTTTGTGTAATTGGGATAACCCTTCGCTTATCCGGTTTCAAGCTACCATTTCACTCCTACTGCACCTTTTGGTAGTGATGACATGATCTTCGAGTGTACCCGCCCACGCAACGAGTAGAGACGTCGTGCTCGTCCGTCTGCTTCTGCCGTCTGTGACTTTCCGGAGTATGTGCCACGTTCGACGAGGTTTGAGATGGACCCGTCCGAGGATTCGCCTACGCACGTCCCTTCGGAGGGTTTTGCACCCTTTCCCCAGTACCGGTGTACGGGGAGTACGGAGACAGTGATGGAGCCGCGTCTAGCGAGGAGGGCCGAGATGCGTCCGCACCAAGGAGCTCATGCCCAGCCGGCACGTGTTCCCTTCCCACTTCAGTGGCCGACTCAGGAAGAGATCGAGCAGTTCGTGGGCTACATACCCCCATCGCCCGAGCGTCCTCGTCATCACTAGACTCCGATGGAGAGCTTTACGAGTACCTGAGCTATGGTGGAGATCTTCCCTTCGGCAGTACCTTTTGGGAGGGTTGTAGATTGCACTCGTGGATCAGTAGGAGGGTAGCATTTTGGGTTTATCTTCTTGTCGTACCATGTATCTTGTATTTTCTTATTTATGTTATATTTTATTTTCGCTATATTACAAGCTCTGCCCGTCCCTATGGGGGTATGACTTCATATGTATTTCTAATTATGTTACTAATGAAATTTTTTCTCTGTTATCATGATTGATGTTCTTTGGTTATATGCTTTATTTCATGATTTCTAATGATTGTTACGCATGCTGTATATTTCTGTCATTCGACTAGTTGAGTTCGCGGCTCTCACTTTGTTTTATGTTTTCAAAAAAAAATTTACCCGTAATTTCCGCTGAGTATTTTAGTAAAGAGATGAGACTAAGAAGTAATAACCTAATGTTTAACCTAATATGTTCTAGATAGTTGGGTTAAAAATTAGGGTGTTACAAGGATGGCCAACCCGGCAATCCTTAGAGGGTCAACTCAATATTTGAAGGGGATTAAAAGTGTTACGATTGATAACAAAGGTGAAAATCTCATTTTTTGAACTTTCGACTTAAAATGACCAAAATACCCCTATAGCATTTTACGCGGGTATAAGTGTCGTTTGAGCCCAAAATCTTTCCCGAGAGTTCAGAATGCAAATTATATCTGTTTGATAATAATTGTTTAAGTCCGGGTGGTCCCGGGCAATGTTTGTACAAAATTACCATTTTCCCCTAAAATAGTGTATTACGGGTTTTACGACGTAATTAAGGAAACCTAAGGAATATTAGGCTCTAATCAAAGATCAATTAAATTTGATAATTAATCTAGAGTGAAAATAATTTATTAAGGTTGATTAGAACCTAAGATTGCTTAGATACACCTTAATCTTTTTCAAAAATCAAGATTCCATGACATGGAATCTTGAATAGTGTTTTCTCTCTCCAATTCCTTAAATTAAGGAATTATGTTTGTGAAAGATTATATGATAAAATGAGTGTTGATTTCACTAATGAAGCAAGACCACTCTTTAATCATGTCTCAACATCCTTAATTACCTATCTCTTTACCTACACACTTACTTACAAACTCCTAACTAAAAGCTTAAGTAAAGATACACCTAAACACATCTCTAAACCATAATTAAATGAAACATTCTCTGCCCCCCTTAGCTGCACATGGCTGAAACCTTTCTCCCCACATTCATCACATGTTGATTTGTATCACACTCAAAGAACCATGCTTGCACCATGCTTGAATCATGCCTACACCATGCCTTGAGTCATACCTAGCCATGTCTCCAACCATACTCTTGAATGACCACTTTGAGGAGATATTTTCCTCCCCATTTTTCCTTGATGAGTCTACGACCTCCTCCTCTATTCTTCCCCCCATATTTCAATTTTCTATAAATTCCCATCTTAAGAGAACTTCGTTCCATTTTGCATATTTTCTAAGCTTTGTCTTGAAAGTTCATTCTAGTTTTCTTTCTTCCTCTCAAAGAACTCAAGAGTTCTCTTTGCTTTCATCTTCTTCGTCTTCCTCATAGAGCCACCCTTTTGCAACCTCAAACCACCACATAACCACCATAGATCATCATCCAAACACCTAAGCTTCCATTCTCAAACACAAAGCTCACACAAACACATTTCCTTCCTTTTTTCTCCTTCTTGGCCGAACCTCCATCACCCCTTGGAGAAGGATTTTTTCTTCTCATTTCTTTGCTAAGAACATGCTCTTTTTCCTTCTAACAAGAAACACCACTTGGTAGGGGTTTTGTTTTCTCAAAAGTTCTAACTTTTACATTGATGTTTTATTATGGAAAAGTTTTAGTTTCTCTTAGTTTAAACCTATTTTTCTCTTTTCATCTTTGGTCATGGAGCCTTCCTTTTAAAAGAAAATGCTAGCTTGATGATGAGTGTTCAAGGAGATGATCATGAGATTATCACTTGTGTAGCCTCTAAAGCTTGAAACTTTCTCTTTGAGCCTAAGGGCATTTGATTTCCTTTTCCTTTTTGATGCTTCTATTTTCAGTTCTCATAAGGAATGTTGTTATTTGTTTGTTCTCTTGGTCCATTTCCTTGAGCTTGATGATGATGTTCAAACCATAAGGTCTCTTTGGAACCTTGGTATAAAGAACTCTAAATTAAAGCTCATTTTGTCTTGCTAAGATAAGTGTTGGGTTGAGGTATATATTCCTTTAAAGTTTTGAATGAGCTCTAGTAAAGAATAAAATGAACTTGCATCCATGTTTAAGTTTATGCTTTGCATATCATGTTTACTTTTCCTTGTCATCACTAACATCTCAAGAATAAAGAAATGAACTTGCATTCTCATGTTTAAATTTCAAGCTTTGCATTTCATGTTTATATTTCAAGTCATCACTTAAACACTAAAGACAATAATGAACTTGCATCTCATGTTTACTTTAAAGCTCTTGCTTTACTTTTATAATGGAGAATAAAATAAAGTGCATAGCATGTTTAAGTTTTTGTCAGCACCTAAAGATCTTAGAGCTCAAAGACTTGCCCTTTTTATCTCAAGTAAAGTTTGGAAAAGGGAAGTATTCTATTGATACTAAATTCGGCCTTGTGATGATGATGAGCTTAGCATAAGTTTCATTTAGTCACAAAGACCAACAAACTATGTTTTAAGATTTTCTTAAGTATAGAAAAGTTCAAAGAATACTTTAAGTATAATTTTTATGATTTAAAACTCATTCAAGAGTGATTTAAAGTTGCTACTACCTTAGCATTATATTTTGTTTTTATGATTTTAATGAAATAAATTGGTTTCTAAAAGAGTTTTGAGGTTCTAAAATGATTCCAAGGGAAACTAGTAACTTATATGCATTAGAAATGTGATTTTATATGATTGTTTGAGATATATGTTTCGGCCACTGCCTTGCTATTATGGTTACTACATGATGCTATTTTAATGTGTTAGAATGTGTAAAAAATTATGTTTGAGTGAAGCAAAAATTATTTTGTGAGTGTTAGGAACAACTAGTAAGTGAAAGATATGAAAAATGTGAGTTCTAGATCCCTTAGAAAACTAAAATATGGCTACTATTTTAGGATGAGTAAAATCTGAAATAATATAGTTTTAGAATAGATTAGAAGTATAGGATTTGTCCTTAAGGTTGTAATAATTAATTTTAGTACCTTAGGAATAGCCAAAACTTAGAAAGTGTCAAAGACATGACTTCTAGGCGCTCATAATCAAGACATAGAGTTTCTACTTAAGGCTATTTGGAATTGATTGTAAGTATAAAAATTAGTGAGAATTATTAGTAATGATCCTTTAGGTGCATAAGAGACTTATGTCAGGTGTAACGCCCCGATTTTTCTGTTAGAGTGAAAATGACCAAAATGCCCCTAAGGTCATTTTTAGCCCGGAATTCGAGGAAAGCCGGTTCGGCTGTACTCAAAGGGAAAACTCAATGTTGGAAGGGGATTAGATAACTTGTGTACCTTCCCGGGATCGAAAATCTCGTTTTCCGAGTTTTCGGGTCAAAATGACCAAAACGCCCCTGCGGTGTTTTACCCGTTTGCAAGTGCCGGATGAACCCGAAACTTCTCCAGATAGTTTTAAAAGGCGTTTTTATGTATTCTATGACCTCAGTTTTAATTTTAGAAGTCCCGGGCAAAATTAGTGCAAAATTATGGTTTTGCCCCTAGTTTCGTATTTTTACGCTTAATCACGTGATTAAGCAAACCTAGCAATATTAGGCTCTAATCGAAGGTTAATTAATTTCCTTAATTAATCTTGAGTCAAAATAATTTATTAAAGTTGATTAGAACCAAAAAGTACTTAATTACAACCTAAAATCATATTTTAATTTCAAGACACCTAGTCATAGAATCTTGAATAGTATTTTCTCTTTCTAATTCCTTAAATCATGGAATTATGTTACACATTGTTTATTCATAAATGAGTTTAAAATTCTCTAATGATGTATGAGCACTCCTAAACTTGTCATAAACTCCCTAAATTACATTCTTAGTTACCTAAACTTAAGCTTAATCATTCCTAACCTTGTACCTAAGCTAATACACATCTAAACCTACCATTAACACACAATTAAATGGTCAAAACTCACCTCCTCCCTGTTGTACTAGACCTGGCCGTGAGTTTCCTCCCCCATTATGCATCACATGTTCAATTTTTCAACACTCCAAGGCCATACCTCAAGTCACATACACTATACCTTGTCATAACCTTCAATCAAGCTTGAATTTCCACATGAATAAATAATTAAAACAACCCATTTTCCCCATTTATTTGTGGCTGGAAAAGTTCCAGCCATGCATTGTTTCTAGAAGCCTAATTTCATAAAAATTTGATAGGAAATTAACTCACATCAAGCCATACTTTGTAGCATAGCTTCCATACTTCAAACCATGCTTGAATGACCTTGTGTAAAAGATATTTTCCTCTCCCTTTTCCCTCCAAGACCACACGGCCACTCCTCCCTTTGATGAGCTCCATGGATTTGTTTTTCTATAAATAGGATGCTTGTGATAGCCTTGTTGCACCTTGAAGCATTTGCTAAGTTTAGAGTTTTAGAGTTGTCTTGCTAGTTCTTTCTTTTTCTCTCAAACTTCCAACAGAGTTCTTCCTTTCTTTTCATCTTTATCTTCTTCATCTCTTCATCTCATCATCATCTCTTAACCATCAAACACCACCCCAAAGCCTTGAACCATCATCAAACCTCTCAAACACCACACCTCAAACACAACTTCACTTGAAACACATTTCCTTCTTTTCTTTCATCAAGGCCGAATCATCATCACCATCCTAAGAGGTGTTGCTCATCTCATTTCATCTTCAAGTCCAAGCTTTTACCTTCATCACAAGGTAGGGATTTGTTTTCAAACTTTGTTTTGCTCAAGAAAGTGTTTTTCTCTAGTTTCCTCTTGGATTCCTTTTGAACTTTTCTTTGTTTTTCCTTTTCTTTTCATTTCAGCCTCTAGGCCTTGTTAGGAGCATGATAGCTTGATGATGAGATTTTCTAGATGATGACATTGGGTTCATCTCAAAGAAACCTCTAGAGGTTGAGTTTTCCTTTTCTTGTAACTTCATCTATATGATATCTAGCTCACATGGTTTTTCAACTTAAGAAAATTAATCTAAGGATTTCTAAAAGCCCAAGCCTACCCTTGTCAACCTTAAAGTTGGCCGGCACGTTCTAGAGATTTTTCTCTAGATAGGGGTTTTGGGTATTTAATAAAGAACTTGACTTAGTTTCATTTTCTTTTCTTTTGTGAGACTTTCGGTTTTGATGTTTTGATCTTTGAGATATTGTAATGGGTTGTTATCTTGTTAAAGTCTTGAATGAGCTCTAGTTAATCATAAAATAAACCTTGCATCATGTTTACTTTATGCTTTGCATATCATGTTTACTTGCTTACTATCACTAAATACCAAGATAATGAATGAACTTGCATTATCATGTTTACATTTCAAGCTATGCATTATCATGTTTATATTTCAAGTTCTCACTTAATACCAAGATAATAATGAGTTGAATTCATATTTACTTTGAGCTATCACTTTACTTTCTAATGGAACCTAAAATAAGTGCATAAGCATGTTTATTTTTATGTCATCACCTAAATGAACCTAGAGCTCAAAGACTTGCCCACTGTTGTCTCAACAAAGGTCTAACAATATGTATTTTCCTTGGTTCATATTTCGGCCCCAAGAGGTCTTGAAGTTTCTAAGTATTTGAGACTATGTTTTATAATTTTTCCAAGCTTACATGAGTTTAAGGAATGCATAGAACTAAGTTTTAAGAATTAAGGACCTCTTGAGATAAAGATAAATTGGTCACTGCCCTCTTAAATACTCTTATGATTTTAGATGTTAAAATTGTTTATAAATGAGTTTCGAAAGTTTAAAAAGAGTTTGAAGAGAAACTAGTATTTTATGAGCTTTAGAAATTATGTTTTATGCCTTTTATGGAGAAGTATATTTTCGGTTCTTCCTTGCTCTTTACTGCCACTATATGTGCTGTTTTGATGATGATAATGTGCCTATGTTTGAGTAAAAATAATTTTAAGACTCATATTTGAAAGATAGGATAGGTTAGGAACTAGAAAAGAATTAATTTGAGAGTTCTAGATCCTTTAATTATGTAATTTTCTGGATTCTGTCCAGCAAGGATTAGATTTAATGATCATGGCTTTAAATTAGTTTAAATATGTAGGAATGACTCATAATTGGTTTAGGACTTAATCTTGAAGCCTTCGGAGCAAACTAAACTTAGAAAGGGTCATTGTTGTGACTTCTAGGTACCTGTAAAATTAGGATTTCAAATTCTGCATCCTTGAGGTTTAGAGATGTTCTTGACCATAGTGTGAGGTGAGAAATACTTAGTTATAACCTCATAGGTTCCCAAGAGACTAGGTTTTGATGATCAATAACTTAGAAAGTGAGTTAAAGACTTTAAGGGTCTAAACCGTAATTTCTAGAACCCCGTAATCACACAAATACAAAGCTGTCCAAATCTGCATAGTGCTGTTTAGATAGGTCCTCGAGCATAAAAATTAGTAAAACTTATTAGTTGTGAACCTATAGGTGTGTGAGAGGTTAAGAATAATACTAGAACAATTAGTTTACAAGTTTAAGACTCAAAAGAACCAAAGCATAACATACTATAGGGTTATAACATAATAAGCTTGGGAGTTTGTATGTATGATTGTCAAAGGTGTGATTATGTGACGATGTATATGCCATAGTTTTATGTATATACTATGAAGAAAGTTTCATGTGATGATGTATATGCCATGAAAAAGATGTATGTAACGAATAATGATGTATCTATGAATTAACACTTTATGAGAATTTAAATGTGACACAACACTGAGACGCCTTCTTGGGTGACACCGGTTTAGCCGAGCACCCCCAAGAAAACAAATCCGTGAGGGTATTGACATAGAGCTTGCCAAAGCGGACAAAACTACGATGCACTAGTTGCTAGTAGAGCGTTTCAAAGAGGAAATGACCCTAAGAGAGGTGATCCTTAATTGCCCCCTAGCCCGCACTATTAAGTCGGGATTATGTATATGTTACGCTTATCATAGGATAAGTAAGAACTAGTGACGACTAGTTAAGGTATGAGCTCATAACCTAGAGATGTTTTAGGGCGGCCCCACGAGATGAAAGTTAAAGTTAACAATGTCACATATACTATACTTATGCCAAATGTTATAATGTTTCTTAGCTATTCTATTGTTTGGTTTACCTTTATGATGCATTCATATCATTAGTATATTTTCTGCCTAAAGACGCATTATAAAATATGACGGACCTTGGATAAATAACACTTTAGAAAACTAACTTAAAAGGAATTTATATGCATGCACACCTTTTAGAAATAAACCCAAGGTTCCTGAGGATATAATGATGTCACCTAGGTAGGGATAACCCTACTGAGAATTCTTTTAGAAAGATTCTCATTCCCTCTCTCTTTTCTCCTGTCATATCTTTAGATGGCGACATTTGTACTCTTCATCGACACCCCGGTATGGGAGCTGCACCATGACCCGGCACTCGGGTCATACCATTTTGAGGGTCGCTGCACGGTTAGAGTGTTCATGTTTATGGGACGACCCTTCGCGCACCCATTCCTGAGTTACCATTTTACCCTCGATCGCCTCACCGGCCATAACGGGATTTTTGAACGAGCTAGACCACGCGATGAGCAGATTCTCTGCATGGAGCCCGAGACATCAACGGTATGCGACTACCCAGAGTATGTGCCTGGTACCCAGTACTCGGAGACGGACCCATCCAAGGACCTGCCATCACACATGTACAGTTGGAGCTCCAGTCCCGTTCCCCCACCGATGAGGGCTGGGAGTGAGGAGACAGTGGTCTAGCCGAGGTTGGCTCGTCGGCCATCTATGCGCCCTCGCCGCAGTGGACACACCCCGATGATGAGCTCGACCACTCCCGCCGAGATTCGTCAATGGATCGACTCGACGCCACGGTACTCGGACCAGCAGAAGTAGACATAGGAGGGGTAGTAGTGAGTGCACACACACCACATAGTTGAGGACAAACCTTCTTTTGTATATGAGGTTGTCTACTCTAGGTGCACATGGGTATGGGTGTAGTTTCTCTTGTATTTGCTTTTTATGATTTCCTTGTATTGCATTTCAGTTGTATTCCGCTTCCTGATGTATTGAATAGTCTTGCCCTTTTTTGGTAGGCACAATATATATATATATATATATATTTATATCTATGTTTCAGTTGATGTCTCCATGATATGATGCGTTTCTTTATGCTTTACTTATATGTTTCGCTATGCTTCCCCTTAAAGATTCGTGCGTGGCTCTCACTTTGATTTTAATTCCAAAAAGAAAAATTTTACCCATATTTCCGCTAAGTATTTTCTAAGTAAAAGATGAGACCAAGAGGTAATATTCTAAAGATTAACCTAAGTACATACTATTAAGATTTAGGATGTTACATCAGGTGATAGGTTAATTAGATCATATGTTTAAGACCCGTAACGATCAAAAGCATAAAATACTATAAGATAGAGGAAGCATCAAGAGTTAGTTTTCCAAGTGAATGTTTGTTGATTTAGATGACCTGTAATGCATAGCATTTGCATTAGCTAAACCCGATCCCTTACTTCGGCATTCTGGGTAGGAACATGTTTATTACTTTGCAAAATTGCTAATAATGTGTGCATATGAATATATGAACTTGAGACATGAGTATTGTGTTAATTGTGGCATGCTATGATGATAATGGATTGAGAAGCATGATTTGCATGAATTGATGAGCATGAAGTATTGAGTGAAATGCCATGATGATATCTATGAACATGTGTTTATGTTGCATTCTTGCACAACATGCCGAGACACATTTCTCCTGTTACGGTGAGGAGAAAGCAAAACCGTGGGGGGTATGGACATCGAGCCTGCCAAAGCGGATGATATTACTATGCACTGGATGCCAGTAGATGCGTTTTGAATAGGACCCTATAAACATAGGCGATCCTTAAGCCCCCTAACCCGCACTCTAGGAGTCGGGATATGTTTATACTTATCTTAGGATAAGTAGAAAACTAGTGATGACTAGTTAGGTATGAGCTCATAACCTAGAGATTTTTAAAGGTGAGAAGTTATTAGGGTGGCCCTATGAGAGAAACGAATGATGCAAGTAATGTCACATAAGCAAAGAAAATGCGTTCATATGAAAGTTTTGATCCCTCTTGATACCATATACATGAGCATGTTCCTTTATTTTTTTTTTAAGTTTCTGCCATACATTCATGGTATGATATGCTGCATTCATGACATCAAGATTCATCCTATGGACCTTGGATAACCATGTTTGAAAACCTAATAATGAATTTTATGCATGCTCACCTTTTTGTAATAAATCCAAGGTTCCTGGAAACGTAGATGATGACACTAGGATAGGAGGATTTCTCTGCTGAGATTCTTTATTAACATTCTCACTCCTTCTGTCTTTCTTTCTTTCCATTATGTCTTCAGAGGATGATGGCTTCGTTCGTGATCTTTGTTGATACTCCAGTTTGGGAGGTGCGACACGACCCGGACCACTGTTCATACCAGTTTGAGGGTTGATGTGCTGTGCGTAATTTTGCATACATGGGACGCCTTTTTGCTTACCCGGTTTCCAGCTTCAGGTTCACTTCCACTTCTCCTTATGGCGATGATCTGATCTTTGAGCGCACCTGACCCTGCGATGCGCAAGCTCGTCGTGGTTGTCCGACCACCTCAGCAGTTCGTGACTATCCCGAGTACATCTCTTGCTCGAGGCAGCGAGGATACAGTGACCCAGCCCCTGCTAGCTCGACGACCAAAAATGCATTCAGGCTATGGAGGTCATGTCCATCCTCCGTTTAGCCTGCATACACCTGAGGAGCTTGCACAGTTCAGTGGGTACATACCCCCATCGCTGGAGGATCAACATCGCCAGTAGATCTCGATGGAGGATCTGTTTGAGTGCCCGAGCTATCAGGAGGATCCACTCTTTATGTTGTATCTTTTGTTAGGGGTATCTTTAGTTTTGCGCACTTGTAGGACTAGTGAGGGGGAGCTATAGATGGCATCTAGTGTTTTCATATTCTATGTATTTTTCTGTTTCTATGTTTTTCTTTCTGTCATTTATTTATGTATTGAAAGCTTAGCCTACTACGTGTAGGTGTGACTCTACTTTCTATTTCTAGTGTATTATGAACCGTGCTCTATTATGATAATTAATGTATTTGTGTTTGATCTTCTTAAATGTTGTGTTCTAAATATGTGCAAGTATGGTCTGTGTTTCCTATTCACATTGATAATACTTTATGCTCAGTTTATGTTAGCATGCATGGCTTACGTTTTGTTTTATGTTTCAAAAAAAAAGTTACCCTATTTTCCGCTAATTATTTTGATAAAAAGAAGTTAAAGTATGAAACAAAAGAATAACAACTAATAATTAACTGTAATACATCATAGGCATGTTGGGTTAAATATTAGGGTGTTACAGCAATAGAACTCTTAGGGAGCTCACTGCTCCTGACTTTGCATAGGAGTCCCCGGCAATTACTTATCCTAGAGTTGACACTGATTTTTGTAACACTCTAAAAATTATTTAAAAAATTAATTTAAGCTTTTCTAGTCATAATTTCAAAAATCTGATATACATACAAATAATGAGAATGATCCAACGGATCCACAAAAATAAAAAATAAAAATTATAAATAGTAACTTGCGGGCCCCGCAAGCTGCCAGGACAGTCGAAACCCTATAATTGGAGCCCAGAAATACCCAAAAGTGATAAATTATAGGATTAAGATTAGAAATGGATAGGAATAACGATTTTATACTAGGAACTAATTTTTGGGTAATAGTTGATTACTCTGGTACACTATTTTACCCATTCAGTTAAATTACGATGTGTAGTTTTTACATCGTATAAAGCTACCAGTGCAAGCTTGCCACCTAGGGTGACAAGTGTGTGGTTTGAGATATGCCACACCATTGCACCCATATGGCTAACCAATAGGAATTGTACAAAATTACCATAATTATCTTTAGGAAAAATCATTTTGTACTTGAAATCATTATGCATTTTGCCTTAAACTCACAAGATCAATATCTTATCTTCCCCACCTTGACAATTTCAACCAATAGTCAGAAAACACAACCCCTCCATTGTTCTTCCTCTCAAAACCTCCATTAACAACCTTCAACCTCCAAAAACCCTAGCCCAAAGTTACTAAAACACCAAGCTTCTTTCACAAAACTTGTTCTACTCCTCATAATCTATCAAACTAATCGATTGGAATTTCATTTCCTCACAATTCTCAAATTGATACCACATTAGCTGGCTGTATAAGGAGGGTTTGATGTTAATTTGGTAGCCTTGAAGTAAAGAGAAGTCATTGGAACATCCTTTGAAGCTAAGAGCCCTAAATCTCCAAAAAATAGGGTTTTTGAACCTCTTTTCATTTCAAATCCATTTTTCTACTTTAACTACTGATTTGATAAGATATTTGTAGTTTTGATGGTTGATAATATGTTAATATTGATGTATGAATTTTGGTGTAGTTTTTGGATGATGTTAGAAAACCTATTTTGTCAAAACAATATTTGAATCATATGCTAGAATTCTCTAATTTGTACTGATAGGTTATGGTTTACAAATTTTATGATGTATTTGTAGATGTATTTTTGAGCTAGAAAAATTATACATTGATGCTAACATTCTAAGGAAACTTCATGATTTTTATTGGGTCTTAAAAATTACTTTTACTATTTTCTAAAAATGAAAAACCGAGGCTCTGGTTGAGTTGTCTAGACAGCCAATTCTGAAACACTGAAGTTTGCTAATTTGGTTACTATAGCAAATGATTTATTTTTCCTATGAAAATTTTATAGAGTGTTATCAACATCTTCAGGTTTAACCTTGATTTTTCCTATGAATTTATTGAATCATTTTCTGGGGTTACAAATTATGGAATTCTGGCTATTGGCTGTAAATAGGAGGTTTTCTGACCTCCGAATTTGTCTAATTTTGTTAATATAGCTAGAGAACTCATTTTGATCTAAACTTTTTACAGGACCTTATGGACACATTGAGGTGTCATGGATAATTTTTATAGATTTGAAATTGAATATTTGATGTGCATATAAATTTGTGCTATAATGGTGTGAAATCTGTCCATATGTTGTATTTAGGCTAAGGCCTTATATTGGTAACATAATGACATTTGGTTCAAGTATGATATATATGAATGCATGCTAGTGCCTTTAATGATTGGTTTGAGGGTTGATTGGAATGATATCATGAATGAATGCCTACATGTGCTTTTTCCATGCATTCGGAAAAGAAAAGTGAATGAGGCATATACATGTGGTAAAAGAGAATGTATAAATTTCACTCGTGCATGTTCTAACATAGGAGAAAACAGAAACAAGACTTAAGTTAAATGAGGGGAAGGTAAAAAGAGGAACTTCTCTAGAGTTTATGTTCTGACATAGGAGAAAATAGAAACAAGACTTAAGTTGAATTGAAGGGAAGGCAAAAAGAAGAACTTCCCTCCAGATATTGAGTCGATAGACGTATCAGCTAGGAATAGAATCGTGTATGATTCAGAAATAGAATAAAATGAAGTCAGATGATCATGTATAGGAATGAGCTCAGTCCTGATAAGCATTCTATTTCCCATTGTGGCATTGTCCATGGTAGATACCTTTTGGTATAAATTATCTATTGTGGAGTTGTCCACAGCAATACCCATTGGGTATAAACTAAGTCTTTCCTGTAACACCCTAAATCTTAACCCAAGACTACTAGTATGTCCTTAGGTTAATCTTTAGAATATTACCTCTTGGTCTCATCTTTTAGAAAATACTTAGCGGAAATATGGGTAAAATTTTTCTTTTTGGAATTTAAAATCAAAGTGAGAGCCACGCACGAAACTTAAAGGGGAAACATAGCGAAACATATAAGCAAAGCATAAGAAACACATCATGTCATGGAAGCATCACTGAATCATAGATATATATATATATATAACGTGCCTACCCAAAGAGGCAGGACTATTTGATACATCATGAAGCGAAATACAACTGAAATGCAATACAAGGAAATCATAAAAAGCAAATACAAAAGAAACTACCCCCATACCCATGTGCACCTAAAGGAGACAACCTCATATACAAAAGAAGGTTTGACCTCTACTATGTGGCGTGTGTGTGCACTAGCTACTACCCCTCCTATGACTACTCCTGCGGGTCCGAGTATCGTGGTCGAGTCGATCCTTTGGCGAATCTCGGCGGGAGTGGTCGAGTGCATCATCGGGCATGTCCACCGCGCGAGGGCGCATAGATGGCCAGTCGAGCCAACCTCGGCCGGACCACCGTCTCCTCACTCCCAGCCCTCATCGGTGGAGGAGCGGGCCGAACTCCAACTATACATGTGGGATGGCGGGTCCTCGGATGGGTCCGCCTCGAGTACCGGGACGCGCACATACTCGGGGTACTCGCGTCTGGTGACGTCTCGGGCTCCATGCGGAGGATCCGCTCATCGCGTGGTCTCGCTCGCTCAAAAATCCCGTTATGACGGTAAGGAGCAGTCGGGGTGAAGCGGTAGCTCGGGACGGGGTATGCGAAGGGTCGTCCCATGAACATGAATACTCTGACAGTGCAGCGACCCTCAAAATGATATGACCCGAGTGCCGGGTCATGGTGCAGCTCCCATACCGGGTGACGATGAAGAGTACAAACGACGCCATCTGAAGATATGACGGAAGAAAAGAGAGAGGGAATGAGAATCTTTCTAAAAGAATTCTCAGTAGGGTTATCCCTACCTAGGTGTCATCGTCACATCCTCAGGAACCTCGGGTTTATTTCTAAAAGGTGTGCATGTATATAATTTCCTTTTAAGTTGGTTTTCCAAAGAGGTACTTTATCCAAGGTCCGTCATATTTTATAATGCGTCTTTATAACTTAAGCAGTAAATACACTAATGATATGAATGCATCATAAGGTAACCCAAACAATAGAATGACTAGGAAACATTATAACATTGGCATAAGTATAGTTTATGTGACATTGTTAACTTTAACTTTCACCTCATGGGGCCGCCCTAAAACTTCTCTAGGTTATGAGCTCATACCTTAACTAGTCGTCACTAGCTCTTACTTATCCTATGATAAGCGTAACATAATCCCGACTTAAAGTACGGGCTAGGGGGCAATTTAAGGATCTCCTTTCTAGGATCATTTCCTCTTTGAAACGTTTTGCTAGCCACGTGGGCCTCGCAATTTGTCCGCTTTGGCAGGCTGCATCTACACATACCCTCACGGATTTGTCTCCTCCTGGGGGTGCTCGGCCGAACCGGTGTCACCCAGGAGAAGCGCGTCTCAGTGTTGTGTCACATTTATATTTTCATAAGTATTACATCACAATTACCTCATCATTTATCATATTCATTTTTATCATGCATTCTCATGTAGCTTTTTCATAACATATATATCATCACATGAAACTATAACATTCGTCACATAAAGCTTTCACACAAACATCATCACATAGTCATATTTAACAATCATCCATAGGCTCATAGACATGTTATGTTATATCTCATAGTGCTTTAAACTTCGATTATTATGAGTCTTAAACTTGCAAATTATTTATTCTTAACTTCTTATTACACCTATAGTTTGACAATTTATGAGTTATACAAATCTCATGCTTAAGAACTAATCCAAATAGCACTAAGCAGAATTTGGACAGCTTTATGTTTATGTGGTTACGGAGTTCTAGAAATTACGGTTTAGATCTTTATCTCACTTTCTAAGTTATTGATCATCAACACCTAGTCTCTTGGGAACCTATAAGGTTATAACTAAGTATTTCTCACCTCACCATATGGTCAAGAACATCTCTAAACCTCAAGAGTGCAGAAATCAAAATACTAACTTTACGGGTACCTAGAAGTCACAATATTGACCCTTTCTAAGTTCGGTTTGCTCCTAAGGCTTCAAGATTAAGTCCTAAACCAATTATGAGTCATTCCTACACATATAAACTAATTTAAAACCATGATTATTGAATCTAAACCTTGCTGGACAGAATCCAGAAAAATGAATCTTTAAGGGATCTAGAACTCTCAAATTAATTCTTTTCTAGTTCCTAACTTATCCTATCTTTCACATATGAGTCTTAACATAATTATTACCCAAACATAAGCATATTAACATCATTAACACAGCTCATACAGTGGCCAAACATAGCAAGGCAGAACCGAAACAACAACTCCATTTAAAGGCATTGAATCATAGTTTCTAAAGCACATAAAATACTAGTTTCTCTTGGAACCTTATTAAAACCTTCAAAACTCTTTTATGAACACTTTTATCATCTAAACTCATGAAAATACTTAATAGGGCAGTGGCTATATTATTTTCATCTCAAGAGGTCCTAAATTCATAATACTTAGTTCTACACATTCCTTATACTCATATAAGTTTAGAAAAAGTATAAAACATAGTTTTCAATACTTGAAGACATTAAGGCCTCATAGGGCCGAAATATGGACCATAGGAAATAAATGTTTTAGACCTTTGTTTGAGATATCATTGGGCAAGTCTTTGAGCTCTAGAATCATTAAAGTGATGACATAAAAATAAACATGCTCATGCACTTATTTTAGTTATTGCTAGAAAGTAAAGTGAGAGCATAAAATAAACATGTGGTGCAATATATTATTATCTTTGATATTTAGGTGAGGACTTGAAATATAAATATGATAATGCTAAGCTTGAAACATAAACATGATAATGCAAGTTCATTCATTATCTTGGGATTTAGTGATAGCAAAGAAATAAACATGATATGCATAGCTTAAAGTAAACATGATGCAAGTTTCATTTTTATGTTTAACTAGAGCTCATTTAAGACTTTAACAAGATAATAACCCTATACCATATCTCAAAGATCACAACACAAGAATCGAAAATCATATAAAAGAGAAATAAGGTGAAACTACATCAAGTTCTTTATTAAGTACCCAAAACCCCTATCTAGAGACAAGTCTCTAGAACGTGCCGGCCAACTTTAAGGTTGACAAGGGTAGGCTTGGGCTTTTAGAAATCCTTAGATTAATTTTCTTAAGTTGGAAAACCATGTGAGCTAGATAACATATAGATGAAGTTGTAAGAAAAGGAAAACTCAAGCTTTAGAGGTTTCTTTGAGATGAACACAATGTCATCATCTAGAAACTCTCATCATCAAGCTATCATGCTCAAATCAAGGCCTCATGGCCGAAAATGAAAGGAAAGGAAAGACAAAGGAAAGTTAAAAATCAATCCAAGAGAAAACTAGAGAAAAACACTTTCTTGAGCAAAATAAAGTTTGAAAACAAATCCCTACCTTTTGATGAAGATAAAAGCTTGATCTTGAAGATGGAAATGAGATGAGCAACACCTCCTAGGATGGTGGTGATGATTTCGGCCAAGGAAAGGAAAAGGAAAGGAGATGTGTTTTGAGTGAAGTTGTGTTTGAGGTTGAGTGTTTGAAAGCTTTGAGAGTGGTTTAAGGTTATGAGGTGATGGATTAAGGTTATGAGGTGATTATGTGATGGAAGAATGAAGAGGATGAAGATGAAGAGAAAGAGCTCTTAGAACTTTGAGAGAAGGAAAAAGCTTAGTAAGACAACTCTAAAACTCTAAACTTTGCAAATGCTTCAAGGTGCAACAAAGCTAACACAAGTATCCTATTTATAGAAAAACAAAACCATGGAGCTCACATTGGGAGGGTGTTGGCCATAGCTTTGAAGGGCAAAGGGAGAGAAAAATATCTCTTACACAAGGTCATTCAAGCATGGTTTGAAGTATGGAAGCTATGCTACAAAGTATGGCTTGATGTGAGTTAATTTCCTATCACATTTTTATGAAATTAGGCTTCTAGAACCTTAACATGGCTGGAACTTTTCCAGCCACAAATAAATGGGGAAAATGGGTTGTTTTAATTATTTATTCATGTGGAAATTCAAGCTTGATTGAAAGTTATGACAAGGTATAGTGTATGTGACTTGAGGTATGGCCTTGGAGTGTTGAAAAATTGAACATGTGATGCATAATGGAGGGAGTGAGGCTTCGGCCAGCTTGGGGCAGCAGAATGGGAGGATGATTTGACCATTTAATTGTGTGTTAATGGTAGGTTTAGATGTGTATTAGCTTAGGTACAAGGTTAGGAATGATTAAGCTTAAGTTTAGGTAACTAAGAATGTGATTTAGGGAGTTTATGACAAGTTTAGGAGTGCTCATACATCATTAAAGAATTTAAAACTCATTTATGAATAAACAATGTGTAACACAATTCCATGATTTAAGGAATTGGAAAGAGAAAACACTATTCAAGATTCTATGACTAGGTGTCATAAAATTAAAATATGATTTTAGGTTGTAATTAAGTACTTTTTGGTTCTAAACAACTTTAATAAATTATTTTGACTCTAGATTAATTAAGGAAATTAATTAACCTTCGATTAGAGCCTAATATTGCTTAGGTTTGCTTAATCGTGTGATTAAGCGTAAAAGTACGAAACTAGGGGCAAAACCGTAATTTTGCACTAATTTTGCCCGGGACTTCAAAAATTAAAACTGAGGTCATAGAATACATAAAAACGCCTTTTAAAACCATCTGGAGAAGTTTCGGGTTCATCCGGCACTTGCAAACGGGTAAAACACCACAGGGGCGTTTTGGTCATTTTGACCCGAAAATTCGAAAAACGAGATTTTCGATCCCGGGAAGGTACATAAGTTTTCTAATCCCCTTCCAACATTGAGTTTGCCCTTCGAGTACTGCCGCACTGGCTTTCCTCGAATTCCGGGCTGAAAATGACCTCAGGGGCATTTTGGTCATTTTCACTCTAACAGAAAATCGGGGCGTTACATTTCCTATGTCAATGAGAATAGAAAAATGTACTAAATTGAGTGTTGCAGTATGATATGAACTAAGTCTTTCCTATGTCGATGAAAAGAGAAGAATGCATTGAGTTAAGTTTTGTGGCCATAAACAGCAGTAGGCCCTTGAATGACAATTACATTGTAATTGAATTATGCATGGTTATATCATATTGAGTTATGTTGTTTTAACATTATTTCATATGATCTTGAACCTAATATTACCTGTGCATTAAGTGATCGATTACTAAAAGCTACACACTTTGGAAGTACGATTTAGAACTCTAAAATTGAACTATTGTTACGAAATTCATGATTACTTTTCCTAATAAATTGAAGTGGCTGGGGCGATGACGATGACATTATTGTTGTGTATTTGGGGAAATGCCCTATTGAGAATTGTATAATTCTCATCCCTATGTGTTGTTTTGTGTTCCCGTGTTGTCTCCAGGGTGAACTAGAGGACAAAGAGACCGCTGCATGAAAGGAAACAACTTTGTCGTAGTTTAGTTGAGAAGACTTGTACTTGTTATAGTTAGTTTTATGTAAATATATATGCTTATACTTTTAAGAGACAATAGACAACAGATATACTATAAAGCTCTTAGAAGAGCCTCCTTTTGTACTCAATAAATGTTGTGTTTCTTTGTTATATATTTTAACAGAATTACACTTAGTTATCACACGTGTTAATCAAATTTGCTATAGTTATTTGAGAAAGGTCCGCTAATTAATAAGTAACAACTCTCGAGTACAATGCAATGACTTAAGGATGATGTTGCACTTAGGAGGGTGTTACAATTTTGAGCTCAAGGGGTACATGGTTCTTGCTTTACTCAAGTTCCATGGGCCGTTTGGGAAGGATCTACACCAACACCTGAAGAAACTGCATATGGTGTGATCTAGCATGAGACTTAATGGGTTAGTGGTGGATGATGTTAAACTAAGAGCATTCCCCTTCTCCTTAGAGGGTGCAGTAGAAAATTGGTTTTTCAACTTTCTTGATAAGATTATGAATAGCTGGACTAGCATGAAGAGACTTTTCCTTAAGAGGTACTTTCCCGCTTCTCAAGTTGCTTCCATTAGAAAAGAAATATCTAGAATCCACCAGTCAAATGAGACCTACATGAGTATTGGGAGATTTTCAAACTCCTTTGTGCCAGCTGCTCAAACCATCAAATTCCTGATCAACTCCTCTTCCAATATTTTTATGAAGGTCCAGTAGCTGCTGATAAGTGCATGATTGATGCTGCTAGTGGAGGGGCGCTTTTGGATAAGACACTGTATGAGGCTCGTGCTTTTATAGAGAATACGACTGCAAGCTTTTAGAAATTTGGATCCATGGCAGCCATAAATACTAAGGGCCTTCATGAGGTTAGCTAGCCCAAGACTAGGGCATAAAACCAAATTTCAACAAGTCACACCATTTAGCAAAATAATTTTAACAGCTTTCTAATTAACACAATTCAACCCCAGATTAATTAAAAAACATCAATCACTTTCATTCTAACATAGAATTTCTAGCCACTCTTCATTCTAAAGTAATAAATTACTCATTCGAAAATAGAAAATTCATCAATAGAAATTTCAGCAACATTGACAACTTCATTGAATCCATTTGATGGGCAGAAAATTAAATAATGCAAGCATAAACCTCTACTTGGTATGAAGAGTAATGAAGGTTAGGATTCTTGAGGCTTTGATGGGGTGAGAAGAAGCAAAATCTGCCTCCTTTTGTGCTAGTGTAACTCGCAGCCTTAAGAGGAAAACTTGGGATGATTTTTGCCTTGGATGATGATTGAGCTTTTGTATAATGATGGATCTTATACCAAAAGTGCAATCAAAGATAAAAAAAAAGCAATGGATTCTTTGAGGATTAAGATGAAGGGAAGGTGAAGAATGACGTCAAAAATAAAGGTTTGAAAAGGTAAAGAGTGTGTAATGTTGTTTTAAAAATAAAAATATGGAAAAGTGTGAATTGGTAGATAATGTGTGCTAACTTTCCTTTTATGTAGTGGGTGTGATTAGGGTTGAAATATGTCTTCTTTTTTTAGTACATAGAAACAATTTGGCTTAAAAATAACTACCTAAGTTTGATATAAATCTAATAATATTTATTTTTATTATTATTACTATTATTATTATTGTTACTACTACTATTATTATTATTGGATGAATACATTTTCATATTGTGTGTATATATATTATTATTTATTTATTACAAATTATTATACTAATTACATACGATACATATATAATTATTATAATAATTACATATAATATATAACGAGTAATATGAACACATAATTGAATATTTAATATACTATAAATATATTGTATATATCGTTATCATTGTAGGTAGAAAAATACATGAGAAGTGGGTCGAATTATGTCTCATTTCTCTTTCCCTTTTAACAACTGAAACTTTCAACAAAGTACTATCAAGTATTGAGCTTGTAGTGCAGCAGAAACAATATCAGTTTGTTAAGAAAATAACTTTCTAAAGTACAGTATCAAAAGCAGATAAGCTAAAAAGGTGAACTTTAAGCTGATATTAAAAGATAGAATGAGTAGGAAAATAAAAACAGATAAGAGAGAATAAAATACTGCATAGATATTTTTATACTATTTCGGCCAATCTGCCTACATCCAGTACTCAACCACCATTGAGTTTCACTAAAACCTTTCTCAACCCGAGAAAGAAACAACCATATAGTCTTTGTAGTAGCCTTCCCAAGCTACAACCGGTGACCAATAGACAAACCCTATTGTCACATATTAAGTAGTTTTTCACTAGCGTTTCTAAGTTGAACCGAGTAGTCTTTGAATAGCCTCTCCAAGATAAACCGAGTAGTCTTTGACTAACCTCTCCAAGCTAAACCGAGTAGTCTTTGACTAACCTCTCCAAGCTAAACTGAGTAGTCTTTAACTAGCCTTTCTAAGCTTAAACCATGACTAGTAAAGTACCTTTACTATCGTGTTACAAGTAGTTTTTGGCTAGCCTCTCTAGAGATGTTTGTGTAGAATGCTTATGTGGATTTAAAAACCTTTAAGTTTAAAAGTTTTTTCAGAACACAAAAGTGATCTTTAGCTAATGGTTTTGTGAATATATCTGATACTTGATCTTTAGTATTCACAAACATTAACTCAACATCTCTTTTTTTAACATGATCCTGAATAAAATGATGTTTTACATTGATGTACTTGGATCGAGAGTGTTGGATAGGATTCTTAGCAAGATTAATAGCAGTAATATTATCACAGAAGATAGGGATTTTGGAATACCTCCAGTGATAGTCTTCTAGTTGGTTCCTTATCCACAGCATCTAGGTACAGCAGTTTGCAACAGCTACATATTCTGCATTGGTAGTAAAGAATGCAATGGTGTTCTGGTTTTTGCATAACCAAGTGATCAAGCTTTTTCCAAAGAAATAGTAGCAACCAAAGGTGCTCTTTCTATCCACTCTATCTCTTGCGAAGTCAACATCACAGTGACCTATAATCTCACAAAATGTACTTTTCTCATACCACTAGCCGAGATTTATAGTACCTGATAAATAGCAGAAAATACTCTTAATAGTATTTCAGTGTGATTGCTTTGGGTTAGATTGAAATCTAGCACAAATTTCCACACTCAATTGAATGTCTAGTTTACTAGTTGTAAGATATAGCAATGAAACAATCATTCCACAACAATTAATTCTGAGACCTTTTCACCATTCTCATCAGCATTAATAATTTAAGATAGATGCATGAGGGTACTCATTGGTTTGGTTTGAACTATGTTAAACTTTTTCAAGAGCTCTTCTGTATACTTTTCTTAATGGATCAAGATTCCATCTTTTTGTTGTTTTATTTGCAAACCAAGGAAAAACTTGAGTTCACCCATCATGATTATCTCAAATTCATTCAACATTAATTTTGAAAACTTTTCACAGAGATAATGATCAGAGGTGCCCAATATAATGTCATCAAAATACATTTGAACTACCAAACGTGATTATCTTATTCAAGAGTAAAAAGAATAGTATCAACATTACCTCTCTTGAACCCATTCTTCAGCAAGAAACTGCTCAGTCTTTCATACCGAGCTCGAGGAGCTTGTTTTAGACCAGAGAAAGCCTTTGTTAGCTTAAAGACATGGTTGGGAAGGTCTTCACTCTTAAAACTAGGAGGCTACTTCACATATACTTCCTTAGAGTAGAATCCATTTAGAAAAGCAGATTTATCATCCATTTGGTAAATAGTGAATCTCTTGAAAGCAACAAAAGCAAGTAGCATTCTGATGGCTTCAACTCTAGCTACTAGTGCAAAGGTTTCATCATAATCAATTCCCTCTTGTTTATTATAACCTTGTGCAACCAATCTTTCTTTGTTCCTGATGACTTTGCTAGCTTTATTGTGCTTATTTCTGAATATCCAATTTGTGTTCATGATAGTCTTCCCTTTCGGTTCTTTAATAAGAGTCCAAACTTTGCTTTTCATGATGGTCTATCTTACAAATTGGTCCATCTTTTCATGCATAGGATCTACCCAACTTTGATCATTTAAAGCTTTTTCAATACGTTCAAGTTAGATGGTGGAGATGAAAGCACAGTTTGACATATTTGTAAAGGATGATCTGTAACGCCCCGATTTTCTGTTAGAGTGAAAATGACCAAAATGCCCCTGAGGTCATTTTCAGCCCGGAATTCGAGGAAAGCGGTCTGGCAGTACTCGAAGGGCAAACTCAATGTTGGAAGGGATTAGAAAACTTATGTACCTTCAGGGATCGAAAATCTCGTTTTGAAGTTTTAGTCAAAATGACCAAAACGCCTGTGGTGTTTTACCCGCTTGCAAGTGCTTCTGATGAACCCGAAACTTCTCCAGATGGTTTTAAAAGGCGTTTTTATGTATTCTATGACCTCAGTTTTAATTTTTGAAGTCCCGGGCAAAATTAGTGCAAAATTACGGTTTTGCCCCTAGTTTCGTATTTTTACGCTTAATCACGCGATTAAGCAAACCTAAGCAATATTAGGCTCTAATCGAAGGTTAATTAATTTCCTTAATTAATCTAGAGTCAAAATAATTTATTAAAGTTGATTAGAACCAAAAAGTACTTAATTACAACCTAAAATCATATTTTAATTTTATGACACCTAGTCATAGAATCTTGGATAGTGTTTTCTCTTTCCAATTCCTTAAATCATGGAATTGTGTTACACATTGTTTATTCATAAATGAGTTTTAAATTCTTTAATGATGTATGAGCACTCCTAAACTTGTCATAAACTCTCTAAATCACATTCTTAGTTACCTAAACTTAAGCTTAATCATTCCTAACCTTGTACCTAAGCTAATACACATCTAAACCTATCATTAACACACAATTAAATGGTCAAACCATCCTCCCACTCTGCTGCCCCAAGCTGGTCAAGCCTCACCTCCTCCATATGCATCACATGTTCAATTTTTCAACACTCCAAGGCCATACCTCAAGTCACATACACTATACCTTGTCATAACTTTCAATCAAGCTTGAATTTCCACATGAATAAATAATTAAAACAACCCATTTCTCCCATTTAATTGTGGCTGGAAAAGTTCCAGCCATGCATTATTTCTAGAAGCCTAAATTCATAAAAATGTGATAGGAAATTAACTCACATCAAGCCATACTTTGTAGCATAGCTTCCATACTTCAAACCATGCTTGAATGACCTTGTGTAAGAGATATTTTCTCTTCCTTTTCCCTCCAAACCACACGGCCACTTCCTCCATTTGCAAGCTCCATGGTTTTGTTTTTCTATAAATAGCATGCTTGTGTTAGCCTTGTTGCACCTTGAAGCATTTGCAAAGTTTAGAGTTTTAGAGTTGTCTTGCTAGCCTTTCCTTTTTCTCTCAAAGTTCCAAGAGTGTTCTTCCTTTCTTTTCATCTTTATCTTCTTCATCTCTTCATCTCATCATCACCTCTCAACCATCAAACACCACCCCAAAACCTTGAACCATCATCAAACCTCTCAAACACCACACCTCAAACACAACTCCACTTGAAACACATTTTCTTTCTTTTTCTCTCATCAAGGCCGAATCATCATCACCATCCTAGGAGGTGTTGCTCATCTCATTTCCATCTTCAAGTTCAAGCTTTTATCTTCATCAAAAGGTAGGGATTTGTTTTCAAACTTTATTTTGTTCAAGAAAGTGTTTTCTCTAGTTTTCTCTTGGGTTCTTTTTGAACTTTCCTTTGTCTTTCCTTTCCTTTTCATTTTCGGCCATGAGGCCTTGATTTGAGCATGATAGCTTGATGATGAGAGTTTCTAGATGATGACATTGTGTTCATCTCAAAGAAACCTCTAAAGCTTGAGTTTTCCTTTTCTTACAACTTCATCTATATGTTATCTAGCTCACATGGTTTTCCAACTTAAGAAAATTAATCTAAGGATTTCTAAAAGCCCAAGCCTACCCTTGTCAACCTTAAAGTTGGCCGGCACGTTCTAGAGATTTGTCTCTAGATAGGGGTTTGGGTACTTAATAAAGAACTTGATGTAGTTTCACTTTCTTTCTCTTTTATATGATTTTCGATTCTTGTGTTGTGATCCTTGAGATATTGTATAAGGTTATTATCTTGTTAAAGTCTTAAATGAGCTCTAGTTAAACATAAAAAATGAAACTTGCATCATGTTTACTTTAAGCTATGCATATCATGTTTATTTCTTTGCTATCACTAAATCCCAAGATAATGAATGAACTTGCATTATCATGTTTATGTTTCAAGCTTTGCATTATCATATTTATAATTCAAGTCCTCACTTAAATATCAAAGATAATAATATATTGCACCACATATTTATTTTATGCTCTCACTTTACTTTCTAGCAATAACTAAAATAAGTGCATGAGCATGTTTATTTTTATGTCATCACTTTAATGATTCTAGAGCTCAAAGACTTGCCCAATGATATCTCAAACAAAGGTCTAAAACCTTTATTTCCTATGATCCATATTTCGGCCCTATGAGGCCTTAATGTTTTCAAGTATTGAAAACTATGTTTTATACTTTTTCTAAACTTATATGAGTATAAGGAATGTGTAGAACTAAGTGTTATGAATTTAGGACCTCTTGAGATGAAAATAATATAGCCACTGCCCTATTAAGTATTTTCATGAGTTTAGATGATAAAAGTGTTCATAAAAGAGTTTTGAAGGTTTTAATAAGGTTCCAAGAGAAACTAGTATTTTATGTGCTTTAGAAACTATGATTCAATGCCTTTAAATGGAGTTTCTGTTTCGGTTCTGCCTTGCTATGTTTGGCCACTGTATGAGCCGAGTTAATGATGTTAATATGCTTATGTTTGGGTAATAATTATGTTAAGACTCATATGTGAAAGATAGGATAAGTTAGGAACTAGAAAAGAATTAATTTGAGAGTTCTAGATCCCTTAAAGATTTATTTTTCTGGATTCTGTCCAGCAAGGTTTAGATTCAATAATCATGGTTTTAAATTAGTTTATATGTGTAGGAATGACTCATAATTGGTTTAGGACTTAATCTTGAAGCCTTAGGAGCAAACCGAACTTAGAAAGGGTCAATATTGTGACTTCTAGGTACCCGTAAAGTTAGTATTTTGATTTCTGCACTCTTGAGGTTTAGAGATGTTCTTGACCATAGGGTGAGGTGAGAAATACTTAGTTATAACCTTATAGGTTCCCAAGAAACTAGGTGTTGATGATCAATAACTTAGAAAGTGAGATAAAGATCTAAACCGTAATTTCTAGAACTCCGTAATCACATAAACATAAAGCTGTCCAAATTCTGCTTAGTGCTATTTGGATTAGTTCTCGAGCATAAAATATGTATAACTCATTAATTGTCAAACTATAGGTGTATAAAGAAGTTAAGGATAATGTTAGAACAATTAATTTGCAAGTTTAAGACTCATAAGAATCAAAGTTTAAAACACTATGAGTTATAACATAACATGTCTATGAGCTTATGGGGATGATTGTTAAATATGACTATGTGATGATGTTTGTGTGAAAGTTTTATGTGACGAATGTTATGAGAAAGTTTCATGTGATGATATATATGTTATGAGAAAAAGCTGTATGAGAATGCATGATAAAAATGAATATGATAAATGATGAGGTAATTGTAATTTAATACTTATGAGAATATAAATGTGACACGACACTGAGACGCGCTTCTCTGGGTGACACCGGTTCGGCCGAGCAGCCCCAGGAGGAGACAAATCCGTGAGGGTATGTGTAGATGCAGCCTGCCAAAGCGGACAAATTGCGAGGCCCACGTGGCTAGCAAAGCGTTTCAAAGAGGAAATGATCCTAGAAAGGAGATCCTTAATTTGCCCCCTAGCCCGTACTTTAAGTCGGGATTATGTTACGCTTATCATAGGATAAGTAAGAGCTAGTGACGACTAGTTAAGGTATGAGCTCATAACCTAGAGAAGTTTTAGGGCGGCCCCATGAGATGAAAGTTAAAGTTAACAATGTCACATAAACTATACTTATGCCAATGTTATAATCTTTCCTAGTTATTCTATTGTTGGGTTTATCTGATGATGCATTCATATCATTGGTATATTTCTGCTTAAGTTATAAAGACACATTATAAAATATGACGGACCTTGGATAAAATACCTCCTTGGAAAATCAACTTAAAAGGAATTTATATGCATGCACACCTTTTAGAAATAAACCCAAGGTTCCTGAGGATGTGACGATGACACCTAGGTAGGGATAACCCTACTGAGAATTCTTTTAGAAAGATTCTCATTCCCTCTCTCTTTTCTTCCGTCATATCTTCAGATGGCGACGTTTGTACTCTTGGTCGACACCCCGGTATGGGAGCTGCACCATGACCCGGCACTCGGGTCATACCATTTTGAGGGTCGCTGCACTGTCAGAGTATACATGTTCATGGGACGACCCTTCGCGTACCCCGTTCCGAGCTACCGCTTCACCCCGACTGCTCCTTACCGTCATAACGGGATTTTTGAGCGAGCGAGACCACGCGATGAGCAGATCCTCCGCATGGAGCCCGAGACATCAGCAGTACGCGAGTACCCCGAGTATGTGCCGCGTCCCCAGTACTCGGAGACGGACCCATCAGAGGACCCGCCATCCCATATGTACAGTTGGAGCTCCAGTCCCGCTCCTCCACCGATGAGGGCCGGGAGTGAGGAGACGGTGGTCCAGCCGAGGTTGGCTCGACGGCCATCTATGCGCCCTCGCCGCGGTGGACATGCCCCGATGATGCGTTCGACCACTCCCGCTGAGATTCGTCAGTGGATCGACTCGACCCCACAGTATTCGGACCAGCAGGAGTAGTCATAGGAGGGGTAGTAGCTAGTGCACACACACCACATAGTTGAGGACAAACCTTCTTTTGTATATGAGGTTGTCTACTATAGGTGCACATGGGTATGGGTGTAGTTTCTCTTGTATTTACTTCTATGATTTCCTTGTATTGCATTTCAGTTGTATTCTGTTTCATGATGTATCAAATAGTCCTGCCCCTTTGGGTAGGCACGTTATATATATATATGATTCAGTTGATGTTCCCATGACATGATGTGTTTCTTATGCTTTGCTTATATGTTTCGCTATGCTTCCTCTCAAAGAATTCGTGCGTGGCTCTTACTTTGATTTTAAATTCCAAAAAGAAAAATTTTACCCATATTTCCGCTAAGTATTTTCTAAAGGATGAGACCAAGAGGTAATATTCTAAAGATTAACCTAAGTACATACTAGTAGTCTTGGGTTAAGATTTAGGGTGTTACATTATGGTATCAGAGCAGTTCGATTCTCATGGAGCGTGAGGATTGGGTGACTATGCTTTATAAGCATAATACGATAGTTATGTCATGTATAGTGCTTGATAGAGATAAGCTGTAGGACTAGAGATGCATGACTTCTGTTGGTTGCAAGTGCCATGGTAACTAGCTCATTTTGCATGGATATTGAGCCTGATCAACTTGATGTTCATTGTTTCATGTGTATAGGGACCAATGGCACCGCGACGACGGCCTAGGACTACACCCGATGTTGAACAAGATGATGCAAGCTGCCGCTGTCCGTCGCATGGCGCAAGCCATGGAGCGGATGTTCGACGAATGGATCAACAAGCGAATGCTGCTCTGTTCCTCCTCCTCCCCTTTCTTTGAGATGGTGGAACAAGCCCGCTTCGGCCGAGTTTCGCAAGGCGAACCCGCCCGATGTTCGAGGGGTGATGGACCCGACAAGGTGATGAATGGATCAAAGACATGGAGAAGATCTACTCGCCGTTACCGCTCGGAGGAACAGAAGGTCACATTTGTCGCTTTCATCTTTGAAGTCCGACGCCGAGTTACGGTGGAGCGCACGAGGCATCTGCTAGAAGCCTCTGGAACTCCCATTGACCGAGTCGTTTCAAGACTTACTTCTATGAGAAGTACTTTCCGGAGTCCGTGAGGAACGCGAAGGACGTTGAGTTCATGCGATTGACCCAAGGAGGGTCTCACGAGCCCAATACACCGCGAAGTTTGAGGAGCTAATCAAGTTCTCTCGGGTGTTCCAAGGGAACCCCGATGAGGTTTGGAAGTGTGTGAAGTATGAGGCCGGTCTGAAGGCAGAGATGAACTACGCTGTGGCCCATATGGAGATCAGAGACTTCCCGACCCTGGTCAACAAGTGCCGGATACTTGAAGAAGGACAGAGAAAGATTCAAATCACAAGGGCGGAGCGAGCTAAGGGGCTCGGACCTCAAGCCCCGAAGTTCAAACCGCAGTACCCATCGAGGAATCACTACAACCCCTACCAGTCCAACCAGTTCCGACAACAACAACAACCGCCAAGAGCTCCTGCTCACCAACAACCCAAACAACACCAAAGGCCGCCATTTCAACATCAAGGCCCGAGGAATTTCAATAATCAACCCCGTGGACCGGGTGGACCCCGAAACCACAATGGAGGACCAAGTGGAGCCAAGAACAAGGCACCACAAACCCCTGCTGCTTACCCCGGAGCAACATCTGCTGACATCTGCCCACAATGTGGGAAGAACCACGGGAATCGCCCATGCTTAGCCGGTCAGAATGTATGTTTCAAGTGTGGCAAGCCTGGCCACTATGCAAAGGACTGCACCGGACAAGGGACATCGAACCAAAATCCCCGACCACAATACCGAGGAAGGGTCTTTACCCTTAACGGAAGACGCCAAGAAGTCCAAAGATCTCATCGAAGGTATGTAAGTAAACGGTAAAGCCTTAACTGTACTATATGACTCTGGTGCTACTCATTCTTTCATTTCACTTGCTAGTGTCGAGTCCTTAAATCTAAAAGTCTCTAAACTTCCCTTCGATCTTATTGTTTCTACTCCTACAAATCGCCCTGTTAATACTTGCCGTTGTTGTTTAAACTGTCATCTTGTTGTAGAAAATAAGTCTTTTATCATAGATTTAATTTGTTTACCCTTGAAAGACATAGGCATTATCTTAGGCATGAACTGGCTTCACCCCAATCGTGTGATGTTAGATTGTGGAACCCAAACCGTAGTTTTCCCTTCTCCTCCCGAAAACATCACTCAACCCATTAGGCTGTACCTAAATTCCGTAGAGGTCTTACGTAGTGTGAAGAAAACTAAGGGATATGTTCTCCTAGCCACTTTGTGATGTAGACTTGGAGCGAGAACCTAGGTGAGATACTTGTGGTGAGAGACTATCCCGAGGTGTTTCAGGATGAAATACCCGAGTTCCCTCCGAAAGAGAAGTGGAGTTCTCCATAGAGTTGGTTCTGGGACGGGACCAATCTCTATAGCCCCGTATAGGATGTCACCCTCGGAGTTAGCGAGTTGAAAACCCAGTTAGAGGAGTTGTTAGAAAAGAGTTTTATAAGGCCGAGTGCTTCACCTTGGGGCGCTCAGGTCTTATTTGTGAAGAAAAAGGGCGGAAGCATGAGGATGTGTATAGACTATAGGCAGTTGAACCAAGTAACCATAAAGAATAAATACCCATTGCCTAGGATTGGCGATCTTATGTACCAATTGAAAGGAAGCTGATAGTGTTTTCTAAGATTGATTTAAGGTCAGGTTACCATCAGTTAGGGTGAGAGATTCGGATATTCCTAAAACCGCCTTCGAACTCGGTATGGACACTTTGAGTTCAATGTAATGTCGTTTGGTTTGTGAATGCTCCCTTGATTTTTATGGATTACATGAATAGGATCTTTAGACCCTATTTAGATCAATTAAGTGGTTGTGTTCATAGATGATATTCTCATCTATTCGAAAACCCACGAGGAGCATGAGCGTCATTTAAGGTTGGTTTTAGAGGTATTAAAGGAGAAGAAGTTATACGCTAAGTTGTCTAAGTGTGAATTTTGGTTAGAGGAGGTAAAGTTCTTAGGACATGTTGTGTCAAAAGGTGGCATATTGTCGACCCAAGTAAGATAGAGGCTGTGATGAATTGGGATAGACCAACCTCTCAGAATCGAGATTAGAAGCTTTTTGGGTTTAGCTGGATATTACCGTAGGTTCATTAAAGGATTTTCCCAGTTAGCCCTACCCTTAACTAAGCTCACTAGGAAGAATGCCCCGTTTGAGTGGAGCCCCGAGTGTGAAAAGAGTTTCCTAGAGCTTAAGGAAAAGCTCACCTCAACCCCAGTTTTAGTTTTACCTGACCCCAATGTACCCTTTGAGGTATATTGCGATGCTTCTGGCAAGGGTTTAGGTTGTGTGTTGATGCAAAACAGGCAAGTGGTAGCCTATGCGTCCAGACAACTCAAGCCTCATGAGGTAACCTACCCCACCCATGACCTAGAACTAGCAGCCATCGTGTTCGCTCTAAAGATGTGGAGACACCACTTGTATGGTATGAGGTTTGAAGTTTTCTCCGATCATAAGAGTCTCAAGCATCTCTTCGATCAAAAGGAGTTGAATATGAGGCAAAGGAGATGGATGGAATTCCTCAAGGACTACGATTTTGGTTTAAGTTACCACCCCGGCAAGGCTAATGTAGTAGCCGACGCCTTGAGCCGAAACTCGTTACGTCTATCAAGTATGATGGTTAATGAAGTTGGGTTAATAGAACAATTTAGGGATATGAATCTTGGAATGTCTATAACGGAGAATGGCATCGTGATGAGTCATCTCACGGTGACCAGTGGGTTTAAGCAAAGGATTATGCTTGCCCAAAGAGAAAATGAGGACTTTATGGAGACAATCGAGGCAGTTAAGGCCGGAAAGTTGAAAGGTTTTGTACGAGGCCCCGACTGGTTATGGAGGTTTGAGGGGCGAATCTGTGTGCCACAAGATGGTGACCTCCGAGAGAAGATCTTGGAGGAGGCTCACAAGAGCCATTTTGCCATCCATCCTGGTACTACGAAGATGTATCAGGACTTGAAGAGGATGTTTTGGTGGCCCGGATTAAAGAAGGATGTGGTTGCCTGGGTGAGTAAGTGTTTGGTCTGCCAAAAGGTCAAGATCGAACATCAAAAACCTTCTGGCATGTTGCAACCCCTGTCGATCCCCGAGTGGAAGTGGGAGAGTATATCAATGGACTTCGTGACGGGATTGCCAAAGACCCAAGCTGGCCACGATCTTTGTATGGGTAATCGTGGATCGACCGACTAAGTCGGCTCACTTTCTACCTATTCGAGTCACGTACTCGTTGGATAAGTTGGCCCGACTTTACATCCAAGAAATAGTAAGGTTGCATGGAGTACCATCGGCGATAATCTCGGATCGAGATCCGCGGTTTAAATCACGTTTTGGGAGCCTTCCAAAAGGCGTTTGGTTCCAAGTTGTGCCTAAGCCTTTGCTTACCACCCACAAGCGGATGGTCGATCCGAGAGGACAATCCAAACCCTGGAAGATATCTTTGAGAGCACGTGTCTTAGACCAAAAAGGAACTTGGGATAAGTACATGCCTTTGATCGAGTTTGCGTATAACAGCAGTATCACGCAAGCATCGATATGGCCGTCTGAGGCATTATACGGAAGGAAGTGCCAATCACCCTTGTGTTGGTACGAGCCTGGAGAGCAAAGTGTCTTAGGACCTGAGGTAGTGGGGGAAACGGCGGAGCAAATCTGGAAGATCGAGGATTGAATCATAACCGCTCAAAGTCGGAGAAAAGCTACGCGGACAAAGGCGCAAGCCCTTGGAGTTCCAAGAGGGAGAACATGTATTTCTAAGAATCACCCCACTTCAGGAATAGGGAGAGCCATGAAAGTTAAAAAGTTGAGTCCCCGATTTCTCGGTCCTTTTGAAATTCTTCAAAGAGTCGGATCCGTAGCTTACAAAATAGCCTTACCACCCAATCTGTCAAACCTTCATGATGTCTTTCACGTCTCGATTCACGTAAATATGAGTCCGACCCTAGCCATGTCCTAGAACCAGAGCATGTACAGTTAAGGGAGGACCTCACTTTCAATGTACCGCCTACGGGAATAGTGGATCACGGAGTCAAGCGATTAAGGAACAAGTGCATTCCTTTGGTAAAAGTGGCGTGGGGACAAGGCAAGTCGGAAGAATACACGTGGGAACTAGAGTCGAGATGAAGTCCAAATATCCAGTAGCTTTTCTAAGGTACAATTTGAGGGCAAAATTCTTTTTAAGGAGGGGAGTAATGTAACGCCCCGATGTTCTGTTAGAGTGAAAATGACCAAAATGCCCCTAAGGTCATTTTATTGAGTCGAGGAAAGCGGTCTTGGCAGTACTCGAAGGGCAAACTCAATGTTGGAAGGGGATTAGAAAACTTATGTACCTTCAGGGATCGAAAATCTCGTTGAAGTTTTAGTCAAAATGACCAAAACGCTCCTGTGGTGTTTTACCCGTTTGCAAGTGCCGGATGAACCCGAAACTTCTCCAGATGGTTTTAAAAGGCATTTTTATGTATTCTATGACCTCAGTTTTAATTTTTGAAGTCCCGGGCAAAATTAGTGCAAAATTACGGTTTTGCCCCTAGTTTCGTATTTTTACGGTTAATCACGCGATTAAGCAAACCTAAGCAATATTAGGCTCTAATCGAAGGTTAATTAATTTCCTTAATTAATCTAGAGTCAAAATAATTTATTAAAGTTGATTAGAACCAAAAAGTACTTAATTACAACCTAAAATCATATTTTAATTTTATGACACCTAGTCATAGAATCTTGAATAGTGTTTTCTCTTTCCAATTCCTTAAATCATGGAATTGTGTTACACATTGTTTATTCATAAATGAGTTTTAAATTCTTTAATGATGTATGAGCACTCCTAAACTTGTCATAAACTCTCTAAATCACATTCTTAGTTACCTAAACTTAAGCTTAATCATTCCTAACCTTGTACCTAAGCTAATACACATCTAAACCTATCATTAACACACAATTAAATGGTCAAACCATCCTCCCACTCTGCTGCCCCAAAGCTGGCGAAGCCTCACCTCCTCCATATGCATCACATGTTCAATTTTTCAACACTCCAAGGCCATACCTCAAGTCACATACACTATACCTTGTCATAACTTTCAATCAAGCTTGAATTTCCACATGAATAAATAATTAAAACAACCCATTTCTCCCATTTAATTGTGGCTGGAAAAGTTCCAGCCATGCATTATTTCTAGAAGCCTAAATTCATAAAAATGTGATAGGAAATTAACTCACATCAAGCCATACTTTGTAGCATAGCTTCCATACTTCAAACCATGCTTGAATGACCTTGTGTAAGAGATATTTTCTCTTCCTTTTCCCTCCAAACCACACGGCCACTTCCTCCATTTTCAAGCTCCATGGTTTTGTTTTTCTATAAATAGGATGCTTGTGTTAGCCTTGTTGCACCTTGAAGCATTTGCAAAGTTTAGAGTTTTAGAGTTGTCTTGCTAGCCTTTCCTTTTTCTCTCAAAGTTCCAAGAGTGTTCTTCCTTTCTTTTCATCTTTATCTTCTTCATCTCTTCATCTCATCATCACCTCTCAACCATCAAACACCACCCCAAAACCTTGAACCATCATCAAACCTCTCAAACACCACACCTCAAACACAACTCCACTTGAAACACATTTTCTTTCTTTTTCTCTCATCAAGGCCGAATCATCATCACCATCCTAGGAGGTGTTGCTCATCTCATTTCCATCTTCAAGTTCAAGCTTTTATCTTCATCAAAAGGTAGGGATTTGTTTTCAAACTTTATTTTGTTCAAGAAAGTGTTTTTCTCTAGTTTTCTCTTGGGTTCTTTTTGAACTTTCCTTTGTCTTTCCTTTCCTTTTCATTTTCGGCCATGAGGCCTTGATTTGAGCATGATAGCTTGATGATGAGAGTTTCTAGATGATGACATTGTGTTCATCTCAAAGAAACCTCTAAAGCTTGAGTTTTCCTTTTCTTACAACTTCATCTATATGTTATCTAGCTCACATGGTTTTCCAACTTAAGAAAATTAATCTAAGGATTTCTAAAAGCCCAAGCCTACCCTTGTCAATCTTAAAGTTGGCCGGCACGTTCTAGAGATTTGTCTCTAGATAGGGGTTTTGGGTACTTAATAAAGAACTTGATGTAGTTTCACTTTCTTTCTCTTTTATATGATTTTCGATTCTTGTGTTGTGATCCTTGAGATATTGTATAAGGTTATTATCTTGTTAAAGTCTTAAATGAGCTCTAGTTAAACATAAAAATGAAACTTGCATCATGTTTACTTTAAGCTATGCATATCATGTTTATTTCTTTGCTATCACTAAATCCCAAGATAATGAATGAACTTGCATTATCATGTTTATGTTCCAAGCTTTGCATTATCATATTTATAATTCAAGTCCTCACTTAAATATCAAAGATAATAATATATTGCACCACATATTTATTTTATGCTCTCACTTTACTTTCTAGCAATAACTAAAATAAGTGCATGAGCATGTTTATTTTTATGTCATCACTTTAATGATTCTAGAGCTCAAAGACTTGCCCAATGATATCTCAAACAAAGGTCTAAAACCTTTATTTCCTATGATCCATATTTCGGCCCTATGAGGCCTTAATGTTTTCAAGTATTGAAAACTATGTTTTATACTTTTTCTAAACTTATATGAGTATAAGGAATGTGTAGAACTAAGTGTTATGAATTTAGGACCTCTTGAGATGAAAATAATATAGCCACTGCCCTATTAAGTATTTTCATGAGTTTAGATGATAAAAGTGTTCATAAAAGAGTTTTGAAGGTTTTAATAAGGTTCCAAGAGAAACTAGTATTTTATGTGCTTTCGAAACTATGATTCAATGCCTTTAAATGGAGTTTCTGTTTCGGTTCTGCCTTGCTATGTTTGGCCACTATATGAGCCGAGTTAATGATGTTAATATGCTTATGTTTGGGTAATAATTATGTTAAGACTCATATGTGAAAGATAGGATAAGTTAGGAACTAGAAAAGAATTAATTTGAGAGTTCTAGATCCCTTAAAGATTTATTTTTCTGGATTCTGTCCAGCAAGGTTTAGATTCAATAATCATGGTTTTAAATTAGTTTATATGTGTAGGAATGACTCATAATTGGTTTAGGACTTAATCTTGAAGCCTTAGGAGCAAACCGAACTTAGAAAGGGTCAATATTGTGACTTCTAGGTACCCGTAAAGTTAGTATTTTGATTTCTGCACTCTTGAGGTTTAGAGATGTTCTTGACCATAGGGTGAGGTGAGAAATACTTAGTTATAACCTTATAGGTTCCCAAGAAACTAGGTGTTGATGATCAATAACTTAGAAAGTGAGATAAAGATCTAAACCGTAATTTCTAGAACTCCGTAATCACATAAACATAAAGCTGTCCAAATTCTGCTTAGTGCTATTTGGATTAGTTCTCGAGCATAAAATATGTATAACTCATTAATTGTCAAACTATAGGTGTATAAAGAAGTTAAGGATAATGTTAGAACAATTAATTTGCAAGTTTAAGACTCATAAGAATCAAAGTTTAAAACACTATGAGTTATAACATAACATGTCTATGAGCTTATGGGGATGATTGTTAAATATGACTATGTGATGATGTTTGTGTGAAAGTTTTATGTGACGAATGTTATGAGAAAGTTTCATGTGATGATATATATGTTATGAGAAAAAGCTGTATGAGAATGCATGATAAAAATGAATATGATAAATGATGAGGTAATTGTAATTTAATACTTATGAGAATATAAATGTGACACGACATCGAGACGCGCTTCTCTGGGTGACACCGGTTCGGCCGAGCACCCCAGGAGGAGACAAATCCATGAGGGTATGTGTAGATGCAGCACCAAAGCGGACAAATTGCGAGGCCCACGTGGCTAGCAAAGCGTTTCAAAGAGGAAATGATCCTAGAAAGGAGATCCTTAATTTGCCCCCTAGCCCGTACTTTAAGTCGGGATTATGTTACGCTTATCATAGGATAAGTAAGAGCTAGTGACGACTAGTTAAGGTATGAGCTCATAACCTAGAGAAGTTTTAGGGCGGCCCCATGAGATGAAACTTAAAGTTAACAATGTCACATAAACTATACTTATGCCAATGTTATAATCTTTCCTAGTTATTCTATTGTTGGGTTTATCTTATGATGCATTCATATCATTGGTATATTTACGCTTAAGTTATAAAGACGCATTATAAAATATGACGGACCTTGGATAAAATACCTCCTTGGAAAATCAACTTAAAAGGAATTTATATGCATGCACACCTTTTAGAAATAAACCCAAGGTTCTGAGGATGTGACGATGACACCTAGGTAGGGATAACCCTACTGAGAATTCTTTTAGAAAGATTCTCATTCCCTCTCTCTTTTCTTCCGTCATATCTTCAGATGGCGGCGTTTGTACTCTTCGTCGACACCCCGGTATGGGAGCTGCACCATGACCCGGCACTCGGGTCATACCAGTTTGAGGGTCGCCAGACCGCCGAGTATACATGTTCATGGGGCGACCCTTCGCACTTCTGCCCGAAGCTACCGCTTCACCCCGACTGCTCCTTACCGTCATAACGGGATTTTTGAGCGAGCGAGACCACGCGATGAGCAGATCCTCTGCATGGAGCCCGAGACATCAGCAGTACGCGAGTACCCCGAGTATGTGCCGCGTCCCGGTGCTGAGAGCGGACCCATCGAGGACCCGCCATCCCATATGTACTGATTGGAGCTCGGTCCGCTCCTCCATCGATGAGGGTCGGGAGTGAGGAGACGGTGGTCCAGCCGAGGTTGGCTCGACGGCCATCTATGCGCCCTCGCCGCGGTGGACATGCCCCGATGATGCGTTCGACCACTCCCGCTGAGATTCGTCAGTGGATCGACTCGACCCCACAGTATTCGGACCAGCAGGAGTAGTCATAGGAGGGGTAGTAGCTAGTGCACACACACCACATAGTTGAGGACAAACCTTCTTTTGTATATGAGGTTGTCTACTATAGGTGCACATGGGTATGGGTGTAGTTTCTCTTGTATTTACTTCTATGATTTCCTTGTATTGCATTTGGTTGTATTACATTTCATGATGTATCAAATAGTCCTGCCCCTTTGGGTAGGCACGTTATATATATATATGATTCAGTTGATGTTCCCATGACATGATGTGTTTCTTATGCTTTGCTTATATGTTTCGCTATGCTTCCTCTCAAAGAATTCGTGCGTGGCTCTTACTTTGATTTTAAATTCCAAAAAGAAAAATTTTACCCATATTTCCGCTAAGTATTTTCTAAAGGATGAGACCAAGAGGTAATATTCTAAAGATTAACCTAAGTACATACTAGTAGTCTTGGGTTAAGATTTAGGGTGTTACATGATCTAGTTCTTACCACCCTTGGAAATGTCTCTAAGAACTCTGTTATGAGAAGCTAACTTTTAAGAAACTCCTTTGTAGTTTCTATATCTTTGAGATTCTTAAGCTTTTTCTTCATCTTCAGAATGGTCTTCTTCATGTTCAAACATACAACCTTTTGATTGCTTTGGCCTTTTGAGCAAGCTTTTTGAAGAGTTGATTCCAGTTCATCAAGATCATCAGTAAAGTCTTTCTTGAGCTCCTTGAACTTGATGTGAATTGTCTTTTCAATGCATAACATTCTCTTATTTGTATACTCTGTAAGCTTTAGAGACAGAAGAGTAACCTAGGAAAATACCATCATCAGATTTAGGATCAAACTTTGTGAGCTTGTCCTTGGTGCTAAAAATAAAACATGATGAGCCAAAGATATGAAAGTATGATATATTGGGTTTTCTGTCATTCTAAAGCTTATAAGGAGTTTTCTTGAGGATTAACCATAGATAGGTTCTGTTTTGTATATTGCAACAGGTGTTCATAGCCTTTGCCCAAAAACCTTTTGATAAACCACTTTCCAAAAGTATTGTCTTGGCCATCTCTTGCAAGCTTCTGTTTTTCCTTTCAATAACCCCATTTTGCTAGGGAATTCTACAACTCATGAAGGATGCCATGTTTTTCATAAAACTCTTTGAAAAAATGATTTTCAAATTCTCCTTTATGATCATATCTGATGAGATAATCTGAGAATTCTTTTCAATACAAACACGTTTTGCAAAAGCTTCGAATCTTTTGACCACCTCATCCTTAGAAGCTAGGAAAATAAGCCAGGTATATCTAGAGTACTCATCCACTAAGACAAGGCAACATCTTTTCCTAGCAAGACTTGTAGTCTTGGTTTGTCCAAAGAAATCCATATGTAAAAGGCTCAAGTGGTTTAGTGGTTGAAACCACATGTTTGTTTTGGAAAGAAGCTTTGGTTTGGTTACCTTTCTCACATAAATCACTGGTTGAATCCTTGTCAAATATGATCTTTGGTAGGCCTTTAACTAGCTCTTTATGAGATAGCTTAGAAATAAGCTTCATATGAGCATACATAAGCTTCTTATGCCATAACCACTTCATAAAGGATGTGAGACATTTTGCATCTTCATCCTGTAGGTCATCCAAGAATAACATGTACGTGTTTTCATGCTTCTTACTGGACAAGATGACTTATCCTGAGGTGGGACTAACTATCTATAGGTTGAAAAGTGCACAAGAAGGGGGGGTTGAATCATGCTTTTCTTCTCTTGTTCTCTTTTTCTAAATTGAAATTTTAGACAATATAGTATCAAGTGTTAATCTTAAAGTGCAGTGGAAATAGGTTAGGTAATTCAGAAAGTAACTTCCTGAACCATAACTTTAGAAATAGAACAACTAAAAGGAACATTCATCAGATATTGAATGATTAGAGTAGCAAAAATAAAAGATATAAAGGAGAAGAAGATATGACATTGATGATTTATACTAGCTCGGGCAATCCTGCCTACATCCAGTACTCAACTTCTATTGAGATTCACTAAAACTTTTCTCAACTAGAGAAAGAAAAACCGAATATTCTTTACAGTAGCCTTCCCAAGCTCTAACCTGTGACAAGTAGATAACCCATACTGTCATGAGCCAAGTAGTTATTCACTAGCCTCTTCAAACTAAACTGAGTAGTCTTTGACCAGTCTCTCCAAGATAAAACCATGACAAGTAGACAATCCCTACTATCATTAACCAAGTAGTTATTCACCAGCCTCTTCAAGCTTCATTGAGTGGTCTTGTACTAGTCTTTCTAAGTTAAACCGTGACAAGCAAGAACCCCTTACTATCGCGTTGCAAGTTGTATTGTACTAGCCTCTCCAAGCTAATACCGAGTAGTCTTTGACCAGCAAGAACACCTTGCTATCACATTGTAAGTGTAACACTTTCCAAGTACAACATCATCCTTAAGTCATGACATTATACTCAAGAGTTGTTACTTATAATTTAGTGGACCTCTTCGCTTCTGCTTTGGCCATTTCAAGTTCTAAAACAACCTTTTTATGTTTCTTTTTTTTGAGAGGAAAGAGTTTGAGAGTCCTCAAGCAACTCTTCATATAAAGCTAAAAGATCATCATAGAGAAAGATAAGTTTCAGAAGTATTTACCTCAAGTTTACTTTCTGATGAATAGCCTGCCATGAGGCATAGATTTGTAGCATTTAACTCCTCCTTATCTTCTTATTCATCTTTTTCCTCTGATTCACTCCAGGTTGCCAGCATGCTTTTCTTTTTGGGCACAAACTTCTTCTGCAGACCTTTGAGTTTATGACATTTTGGTTTGAAGTGTCCTTTCTCCCCATAGTTGTAGTAGGTGACACTATCTAGGTTTACTCTATCTTTTCTGTCTTTTCTAAGGTTTATGTTCTTTCTTCTCTTTGTCTTGCCTCTCTAGGCTTTGGACATCTTCCTCACTAGCATGGAAAGATAATTTCTATCTTTTTTTTCTATCTTATCATCAAATTCTTCCTCTTCATCAGAGGTTTTAGCAACTTTAATCACCTTAGCTTTATGCAACTTCTGATGAGATGAATTCAAGGCCATGGACTTGCTCTTCTTAATAGATTCATCATGCATTTTAAAGAGAACAACCTCATGAGTTTTAAGTGACTTGATGAACGTGTCCAGATCAAGATTTTGAAGATCTTTAGCCTCAGTAATGGCTGTGACCTTAAGTAGCCACTAGGCACTGAGACTTCTCAAGATTTTTCTAACCATTTCAAAGTTAGAATATCTTTTGCCTAGACCCATTAGCTAGTTTATAATGTGCATAAACCTTGTGGTAATTTTATCAAAATTTTCTTAATCTATCATTTTGAACATCTCATATTAATGAACGACCATATTGATCTTGGTTTCTTTAACTTGATTAGTACCTTCATATAGCATATGCAATATGTCCCATATCCCCTTTGCTATGTCATAAGCAATGATTTTATCATATTCAGCCTTGCTTAGTGCACATGCGAACATGTATTTAACTTTAGAGTTCAACAGAACTCTGGCTTTGTGTTGCTCTATCCACATACTCCTGGGGACTTCTCTTAATGTTGAAGGTGCATAATTAGTTCCGAGAACCTCTTTAGTTGGAACATAGTCACCTTCTTGAATTATTTCATCAACAGTGCTATGCTGACAATTTCACTCAACGGCCAATAGCTCTTGGAAAAGGCTTAGCGATGAACTAATGACTCAAGTCATTATTCTGATGGTAGTCATTTCCTTCCAAGGATGAGAAGGATTCCTTACCATCTCCAATCATATCCTTGCTGGAATAGTTACAGCCTGTTACCCTTACTTGATACAGGTATTTGAATTTGTTCTCTCAACCTATATCAAAGGTGTAGATTTAAAACTGAGCACTATGGACCCTTGCAAGATTATCTATGCACAAGATGAGGGACTTATATACTCTGTTGAAAAAGATTGGTATACTACCTTTGGAGTCTCTGCTGAAGATGTGTCAAGTTGTCTCACAAACTCTCCTGGATACCAACCTAGTGAAATAACCGTAGGCTTGTTGAATTCTAGGGCTTGCCAAGTTTTTACTCTTATCTATTTTTTCTTCTTCCAAGATTAGAAAGCATGCACTCACTAATAGGAATGGACTATATGATGCACTTCTCCCTGCTGGCAAGAAGGAAGGATAATTTACCCAAACTCATCTTCGATTATATGCTCAGCGGTACCACCATAGAAAATAAAAAATTCACCACTATTCTATATAGGATCCTACTAACCAAAGTATTTGAGCACCTACAGTATCCCTTGAAAAATGAATAGCATGAGTATATGGTTAGGACTAAATATACCATATCCTTATTCAAGGCTAAAAGAAAACTACTAGTGGCCTTTTTACTGGTCTCAAGATAATGAGAAATATCAGTCTTAAAGAAGTAGCAAAGGATGACACTATGGAAATAGAAAGAAAAAGAGAATAATCATCCTAGATTATAATTCTAATGAATATAAAAACACTAAAGTCATCATCAGATATGGAGGATCACCCACGTCATCATCATCGCCCTCAGACTCTAAGGAAGAATCTAGCTCAAACTCCTTAGATTCTGATAAGCCTAAACATGATCAGGGGAGCTCCATTCAATCAAATAAAAAAGGACACCCCTCTTCAGAGCAAAATTCCTCTAAGTCCAAAAGGAAATCCTCTGATAATGACAGGGGAAATGTAGTTCCAGAAACTGACTTTACCCTAGTCTTTGACTCACTTCCTACTCCTCAAGAACCTATCAATTGAGGTCATCCTGTCCCTGAACCAACATTAGCTCAAGCTATTGAACCATCATCAAGACAACCTCTACCTCTAGAACCTCAAAACTTTCCTAGAGTATAGATGCTACTGCAAAAGCAACAACTGATATTTGAAAGGCTAGATTAGTTGGAGGCCTGATCGAACAAACAAGAAACACTTCTATAGAAGATTCTCCAGGAGATAAGGTGATGGGGCTAATAATGGTGTTCCTGATTTCCAACACACCTCCTTTTTTATGATGCCAACATGGTGAGAAGAAAAGAGAATAAAATCTCGTGCTAAGAAAGATAGGGGGAGAAAATTGAGGGGGAGCTGCTCAGAATTTTTCTTATCATCTGCAATTTATTTGCATCTATTTTTTTCTTTTCTCATCAGACAATTTCTTTTCTCTAAAAGTTTTATCTTTGTTCTAATACTTTTTACTTCTTCTCTGACTTATTTATTTCTAAATTAAAACTTAGAAAAATGAACCTTTGGTATATGTTGCATGCTCACATTTTTCTAATAAACCGATATGGTTGGGACGATGACAATGACATGGATTTTATTATGTATTTTACAGATACCCTACTGGGAATTTTAGAATTCTCACCCCTATATGTTTGTGTTCCTATGTCATCTCCTAGTTTATCCAGAAAACAATGAGGCTACTACTTTAAAGGAATTGGAATTGCAGTAGTTTAGTAGCTAAGATTTGTATTTATTTCACTTAGTTATAGTTATATTTCTATAAATATAGGAGATAACATAAATTTATTAAAGCTCGTAATAGAGCTTCCTTTAGTACTTGATTTTGTAATGAACAAATATTTTGCCTCTTTGTTATATATTTTGATAGAATCACGACTTAGTTATTTCACGATATGATAAATCTTACTATAGCTAACTAAGAAAGGTCCACTAATTAATAAGTAACAACTCTTAAGTACGATATCATGACTTAAGGATAATGTTGCACTTGGGAGGATGTTACACCATGGTATCAAAGCAGTTCATCCTAGTAGGACCTTGAGAAATGGACTTGCTATGCTTCCTTAGTAAATGTCATGCATTATAATTCTATATGTGTATCTGTTGGTTGAGAATGTTGTAGGTTGTTGACACACTTAGCTTGGTATTGAACCTGATCAACTCAACAATTATTATTTGGTATAATAGGAACCGATGACTTCAAATCAACAAACTAGGAACGGTGCTAGAGATGAAGCGGGTATGATGGAAGTCTTTCATGAGATGGCGGCTGCCATGATAGAACAAGCTACAACAGCCAACAGGATGATTGAAAGGTTGGACCGATATGTACAAGGCAATTTAGTTGTGAACCTTGGAGGAGTAGAAGTGGATATAGAATACCAGAAGTTTGCTGAGTTAAGGAAAGTAAATCTTTCGCCTTTCTGAGGAACTTTCAATCCAAACAAATCAGAAGAATGGATTAAAGCTATGGAGAAGATTTTCTTGGTTCTTCCATGTATGGAAACCCAAAAAGTGGCCTTTGCTACTTACATGCTGGAAGCAGATGCAGAGTTTTGGTAGGATGGCACCAAGGGGTTGTTTGAAGCCTCTCATACTGTAGTTACCTGGGAAGTTTTTAAAGAGGCTTTTTATCACAAGTATTTTCCTAATTCGGTGAGGAATGCAAAGGAGTTGGAGTTCATGGCACTCAAGCAAGGGTCCATGAGTGTTGTAACACCCTCCTAAGTACAACCTCATCCTTAAGTCATGACAACGAACTTGAAAGATGTTACTTATAAATTAGTGGACCTCTCTTAAATATCTATAACAAAATTTGTGGAATCGTGTGGTAACTAAATCGTAGTTCTATTAAAATACATTACAAGTAAACAAAACATTTATTAAATACCAAGTCAAGTACAAAAGGAAGCTCTTCTACGAGCTTTAATACACATATGTTCTCTATTAAGTTTACATACCTATACTTACAACTAAGTACAACATAATAAAAGCATCAACTACTAAAATACTGCAATCCAATTCCAAGTTCTTTTAGGTAATAGCCCCATAATCTGCTGGCTCAAGCTGGAGACAACATGGGAACACAAACAAGTAGGGATAAAATTATACAATTCTCAGTAGGGACACTCCCCAAGTATACAATTTCACATGTCATCACCATCGTCCCAGCCACTTCAATTTATTAGGAAACTGTGAGCATGCAACATAAATCAATGGTTCATTTTTAAAGTTCCAAATCATACTTCTGAAGTGGATAGCTTTAAATAATCAATCACTTAAAACATGTATTTCATGCCATTCAAGATCCTAGTAATTATTTTCAACTTTATGTGCATTTAGTACATTCGAAAAAGATCTCATTCTCTCTTTATATGCCTCTAACAATTTCAAAGAATCATATATCACTCCATTTGCAAAGCAGAGAGGATCATATCTCACTCTATTTGCCCTTGACAAAGTCAAAAGGATAATTTAATTTGCCCTCGACAAGTCGAAAAGATTAGGTGTCACTCTATTTGCCCTCAATAAGTCAAAAGGATCTTATGTCACTCTATTTGCCCTTGATAAGTCAAAAGGATCTTATGTCACTATATGTGCCCACGACAAATCAAAAGGATCTCATCTATATCTACTTATTACTATTGAGCTTAGTTCAATGTATCATTCACTTTTCTTTTCTCAAATGCATGCAATAAAACACATATAGGCATTGATTTACAATATGATTCCAATCATGCCCTAAACCAATCTTTAAAATCAATAGCATGCATTCATATACATCATACTTAAATTAAGAGTCATCATATCACCAAATCAAATGCTTGAGTTCATTCCAGCACAAATACAACATGTTGACAGAATTCATGCCTAAGGAGTACAATTTATTATGCATATCAAACATCCATTTCAAGAGCTATAAAAATTCTCCAAGATGTAATATCCTAATTTTTAACCCAATACTCCTAGAACGTATTTAGGTTAACCATTAGTTTATTACTTCTTAGTTTCATTCTTTATAAATCTTTCTTTAAAATACTTAGCGAAAAATATGGGTAAATTTTTTTTTGAAATATAAAAGCAAAGTGAGAGCTGCGTATAACTTAAGTAGGCATTAATGATAAAGCATAACACAAATGTAAAAGAGAGCGCAAACATGAATATCAAGTAACTTCACAACAGTAGTCAATCATATACATATTGAAGGTAATACTTTATTAATATCATAATATGCCCACCTAAAGATGGAGCTTAGTCTAGTACAACAGAAGGTAAATACATAAAGAAAGCAAATACAACTGAAATAGAAAAGTACAAGGAAAGCATAAGAAACGACACCCATACCCTAGTGCACCTAAGGTGCATAACCTCATAACAAAAGAACGTTTATCCTAATCTATATGTGGTGTGTGTGCACTAGTCCTCCTCAAAGACCTCTACTGGTGCGACCCAAGATACGGAGGGATGAAACCAATCCACTGACAAAGCTCGACCGGAGTGGGCACTCGCTGTGGTTGAACATGTGCTCCTCGATGGGAGCACATCTCGGCTCTCCTACCCAACTTCGGCTGTGTAACAGTCTCCTCGCTCCCCTCTCTCACGAATCGGGAGTGAGGGCGAAACTCTCGTTGTACATATGGGTCGGTGGATCCTCTGAGGGATCATCCTCCAAATACTGAGAGGGGGCACATAATCTCGGTGGTCATGGACGGCCAAACCTGTCATCTATGTTAAGAGAATCCTCTCATTGTGGGTCCGAGTGTGCTCGAAAACCATGTCGTCGCTGTAGGGAGACATCGGGGAGAAGCGATAGCTATGTACAAAGTGCGTAAAGGGGCGTTCCATGAACATGAAGACTCTCAATGTGCAACGCCCTTCAAAATGATATGACTGATGCTCTGGGTCATAGTGGACCTCCCACGTAGGGGTATCGATGAACAGGACAAACGTCACCATCATCATCTGAAGGTGTGGCGGGAAAGAAAGAGAGGAAGAAAAAAGGAGTGAGAATCTTACTAAAGAATCTCAGTAGAGTATCTCCTATCTAAGGTGACATCGTCAACATCCTTAGGAACCTTGGGTTTGTTATAAAAAGGTGAGCATGCATATAAAGTTCATTATTAAGTTCATAAACATAGTTATCCAAGGTTCGTTCCTTTTAGAATGAATCTTAATGTTATGAATGGATCATAGTAAACCATGAATACATGATAATACTTTATGCAAGAAGTCAATCAAACATAACATCAAAAAACATATAAGTGGCATAAAATGGCATATAAACTTTCAAGTGAAACTTGTTTCTTTTCTCAACTTTGTGACTTAAGAACTTTATATTCTAGCATCATGGGGCCACCCTAAAACATCATCTAGGTTATGAGCTCATACCTTAATTAGTCGTCAACAGCTCTTACTTATCCTATGATAAGCATAAACATAACATCCTGACTTCTAGAGTACGGGTTAGGGGGCTTAAGGATCACCTATTATAACTTTTAATTCAGGGAGTCAATAGGAATATTTCCTTCTTTGAAATGCTCTACTTGCATCTAGTGCACAACGAATTGTTCGCTTTGGCAGGCTGCATCTACCATATCCTCATGAATTTGCCTTCTCCCCACCGGAGTGGGAGAAATGCGTCTCAGTGCTACGTCACATTAAAACTCATTTCCTGGGGGTGGTTGGCCAAACCGGTGTCACCCAGGACTTGTTTCATATGGTTTTCAAAAACATTCTCAAGTTCTTAATTTGACGGAAATTCGGCAGCATAACAGCTGTAAATCGAATTTCTTTCAAATTTCGTTTTATGCCACGATAACACATAATGCATGTACATTTCTTGATCAACTTCTATAACCATGATAAACTTAAAATCACATAAAAATACTCATCATAGCATATGCATCATCACAACATACTTGAATCAATCAACTTATTATTTCAAAGATCCTATGATATCTTATGCTTTGACCCTTAGGGTCTTAAACTTGAAATCTAAGTTCTCTAATATCCGATTCTAACCTCTTACGTACCTATAGGTTCATGTAACACCCCAATTTTCTATTAGAGTGAAAATGACCAAAATGCCCCTGAGGTCGTTTTCCGCCCGAAACTCGAGCATAGCCGATCTGGTAGTCCTTGAGGGGCTAACTCAATGTATAAAGGGGATTGTATGTATTTGAATGTTTAATAGAGCAGAAGAATCTCATTTCTGAGGTTTTTGCGCATAAATGACCAAAATACCCTCACAGTAATTTAAGGCAGTTTTGAGTTTTGTTTTGACCCGGACTTGTCCCGAAGGTCTAAAACAATGTTTTTAAGGCATGATTTATGTTTGCTTAAGTCCCGATGGCCCCAGGCAATTTTTGAGAAAAATTACGATTTTGCCCCTGCCTAAGTGCATTAAGGGCCTAATGACGTTTTAAAACAAAACCTAAGCAACAATAGGTTTTAATTAAAGATTTATTAATTTTCATAATTAATCTAGAGGTAAAATAATTATTTGAGGTTGATTAGAACCTACAATTGTTTAGTGAGACCTAAAACCTATGTCTAGCACCTTTTCCTAAAAAGCATTCTTAAATAGTGATTTCACTATTCACCTTTTTCTCAATTCAAGAAAAGTTTATCATTCCCTAGAAACTTTAGTCATGAAAAGTTGATCCCATCAATCCAACAAGATTTCTCCTAAATCTAAGTTAATCATGGCCTAAATTACCTAATTAGTCACCTAGACACTTAATTATAAAGCTGATTAGTAACCTAACCTTGCTTACTCCTTAACACTCCACTAATACATGATTGTTTGAAATAAAAACTCTCTCCCCATGGCTCCTTCATGACCGCCACTTTCCCTCCAAATTCTAGAAGAATATTTCATTCAAAAAGAATTATATTTTATATAGTCAATCAAGCTTTCACTAGCCACCCTATGAACAATGCTTATTATGTCTTCCATCACACTATGAATGACAACTCAAAGAGATATTTCTCTTTTCCTTCTCCAAGAAGCCACACTCCTCTTCATGATTCAACTCTATAAATACATTGCCTTGGTGAGCTTTGCTTCACTTTACATCATTTGCCAAGTTTGAGTTTTTTGAGAAAGTGTGAGTTCTCTCAAAGTTCTTATTCCTCCTCCTTGTCCAAAAGGAAACCGCCACCTCTTCCACTCTCAATCTCCATCTAGCTCTCATCCAAACACATTCCCAAACTCAAACACAAGCCAACCCACTTCCTCCCTCCTTTTCTCTTCAAGGCCAAAGCCATACTCCAAGATACAAGGAGATTTCTTCTTCTTGGTGTTCCAAGATCAAACCTTTTCCATCTTCAAAGAACACTAACACTTGGTAGGGAGCTTTTCTAAAAATGTTTTCTTTGATCCTTATGTTTAAATCTTGTTGGAATATGATGTATGGATGAACTTTCTTTGATTGTTTCATTTCGATTTCTTCTTTTCTTTTCTCATGGATTTCGGTGTAACATCCTAAATTTTAACCCAATACTCTAGAACACATTAGGTTAAATCATTAGGTTATTACTTCTTAGTCTCATTCTTTTAGGAAAATACTTAGCGGAAATACGGGTAAATTTTTTTTTGAAAACATAAATCAAAGTGAGAGCCGCGTATGACGTAACAAAGACTAACATATAGAAAAGAGATCTCATATCATTCACGGTCACAAAACACAAAGGTTGTTCATTACATCACAACAGGATCATATTATCATAGGTACATAATTTACGACTATCATAGTCCTATTATCGCTTCAACAGAAATACACTTCAATAATTTATAAAACTAAAGCGGCATCTGCGTGTGTCCGTTGCATCCCACCAACCCGACTCATAGTGTATGCTTCATGCCCATGCTTTAGTAGAAATCACTAACCGCGTCACGAGATACACCATCATCTTCATCTGGAGACGACACGGAAGAAAAGAGAGAGAGGGATAAGAAACTTATTCAAGATTCTCAGTAGGGAATTCCGACTCCAACACACGTGTCATCGTCGTCGTCCCCAGCCACTTCGGTTTTAATTATGAAAGAGGTGTTCATGTGTAAGGTTTGGTTTTAAACTTTCCAAAGCTATTTGTCCGATGTAACACCCTAATTTTTAACCCAACTTTCTAGAACACATTAGGTTAAACATTAGGCTATTACTTCGTAGTCTCATTCTTTCATTAAAATACTTAGCAGAAATTACGGGTAAATTTTTCTTTTTGAAAACATAAAACAAAGTGAGAACAGCGAGCTTAACTAATCGAATGACAGAAACATAAAGCACGCATAACGATCATAAACAACCATGTAAAATAAATCATACATCAGAAGAACATAGATCATGAAGATGACAGAAACATTTCATTAATAATAAAGTAGCTAAAGTACATAACTAGTCATACCCTTATAGAAACAGGCAGAGCTTGGAATACAACGGAAAAAGAAAATACAACAGATAGCAAAGTACATGGTACAACGTAAGGATAAAAACCCAAAATACTATCCTCCTACTATGCTACGAGCACTAAACTACATCCCCTCCCAAAAGGTACGGCCGAAGGAAAAATCTCTGCGAAGCTCGGGTACTCAAAAGCTGTCCAATGGAGTCTAGTGGCGACGGGAATCCACGGGTGATGGAGGCAGGTAGTCGGGGAAACGCTCTAACTCCTCCTGAGTGGCTCAATGCAACGTGAAAGGCACACGAGGTGGCTGAACATGGGCTCCTTGCTGCGGACGCATCTCGGCTCTCTTTGCCAGGCGCGGCTGCACCACAGTCTCCCCACTCCCCATACGTCGGGATAGGGGAAAAGGGGCTGAACCCTCCGAAGGAACATGCGTCGGCCAATCCTCGGATGGGTCAGTCTCGGATCTCCTCGAACGAGGTACGTACTCTGGGAAATCTCGGACAGCGGAGGCAGAGGTACGGGCACGTCGCAACTGCTCTTCACGCGGGCGGGTGCGCTCGAAGATCATGTCGTCACTACCAAAAGGTACAATAGGAGTGAACTGGTAGCTCAAAACTGGATAAGCGAAAGGTCGTCCCATGTACACAAAAACACGAACGGCAAATCGACCTTCAAAGTGATATGAACGGTGGTCCGGGTCGAAGTGTATCTCCCATACTGGCGTGTCAATGAAAAGCACGAACATCGCCATCGCTCTCTGAAGATGTGACGGAAGGAAAGAGAGAGAGAAGTGAGAAATCTTGCCAAAGAAATCTCAGTAGGAGTCTCCTATCCTAGGGTTATATCGTACACATCCTCAAGAACCTTGGGCTTATTTATAAAATAATGATCATGCATATAAGGTTTAATTAAGGTTTTCCAAAACTAATTATCCAAGGTCCATTCCTTTTAGCATGCATCTTGATGTTATGAATGCAACATGTTATATCATGGATGCATGGCAATACTTGAGCATATAAGACCACACCTCAAAGCACATAAACATAATCCATGTGGCATAAGGGCATATAACTTCCAAGTGAATCATTCCTCAACTTCATGACATCAATCATGGTACTTTAGCATATAAGCCACCCTAAAAATAATAACTAGGTTATGAGCTCATACCTTAGCTAGTCGTCACTTGCTTTTGCTTATTATCTTGAATAAGCGAAACATAAATAATAATCCCGACTCGCAAGTACGGGTAGGGGGCAGGGATCATCTCTCTCTGGGATTACCCTCTTTGAAACGCTTTGCTAGCCACGCATGGCCTCGTAATTTGTCCGCTTTGGTAGGCTGCATCTACTCATACCTTCACGGATTTGCCTCCTCCTGGGGGTACTCGGCCGAACCGGCACCTCCTCGGGGGAAGCACGTCTCAGTGCTTTGTCACATAAAAATCTCCTGGGGGTGCTTGGCCGAACCGGTGTCACCCAGGGTTTTCAACTCATATGGTACTCATAAATCATTTCTTTCAACCCTTTAAGGTTTGACGGAAATTCGGCAAAGATAACAACTGTTAAACCGAATTTCCTTCAAACTGCCACAAGCTAATCCACACATCATGTTCTCATGAAATCTCATGCTATGATAAACTTTAACATTTCATCAATCATTTTCTCATGTATCAAGAACATCTCATCATATCATTGCATCAAACAACACATCATAACATTAACAACTTTTTAATGTCTTATGCATTGACCCTTAAAGTCCCTAACTCACATTCTAAGTTATAAATCATCAAACCTAATCTCTCGGGAACTTATAAGGTCTTAACTAAGTATTTCTCACCTCACACTATGATCAAGAACATCTCTAAACCTCAAGAGTGCAGAATTCATATTCCTAACTTTACGGGTACCTAGGAGTCACAACAAGGACCCTTTCTAAGTCCGGTTTGCTCTGAAGGCATCAAGATCAAGTCCTAAACCATTTATGAGTCATTCCTACACATTTAAACTAATTTAAATCCATGATTAGCATTACTAAACCTTTCTGGAAAGAATCCATAAAATTCAAACATTAAAGGATCTAGAACTCTCAAATTAATTCTTTTCTAGTTTCTAACTTCTCTTATCTTTCACATATGAATCTTAACATTAATTATACTTAAACATAAGCATATTATCATCATTAACACAACTCACACAGTGGCTAAACATGGCAAGGCAGAACCGAAACAAACATCTCCATTTAAAGGCATCAAACACATTTTCTAAAGCACATAACTTACTAGTTTCTCTTGGAACCTTTTTAAAACTTTCAAAACTCATTTATAAATATTTTTAACATCTAAAATCATCAAAATATTTATGAGGGCAGTAGCTAGATCAAACTTGTCTCAAGAGGTTCTAAATTCATAAAACTTAGTTCTATGCATTCCTTAAACTCATAAAAGCTTGGAAAAATTATAAAATATAGTTTTCAATACTTAGAAACACCGAGACCCCTTAGGGCCGAAATATGAACCAAAGGAAATAAATATTTTTAGACCTTTGTTTGAGACAACAATGGGCAAGTTTTTGAGCTATAGGTTCATTTAAGTGATGACATAAAAGTAAACATGCTCATGCACTCATTTTAGGTTCCATTAGAAAGTAAAGTGATAGCATAAAATAAATATGAGGTGCAACATATTATTATCTTTGATATTTAGTGAGAACTTGAAATATAAACATGATAATGCATAGCTTGAAATATAAACATGATAATGCAAGTTCATTCATTATCTTGGTATTTAGTGATAGCGAGGAAGTAAACATGATATGCAAAGCATAAAATAAACATGATGCAAGGTTCATTTTATGTTTAGCTAGAGCTCCTTCAAAACTTTAACAAAGTAACAACCCAACATATATCTCATTACAAAGAGAGCTCTAGAGTTCTTGAACCAAGTTCTCAAGGAACTATGAGGTACTTGAACATCATCATCAATCTCAAAGAAAACAAACTTTTTTAAACAAACAAAACCTCAAAGATCAAAAAGGAAATGGAAAACCGAAATATTAAAGAAAAGGAAACAAAGAACCGAAATCAAAATAGCAAGAAAAGAAAAGGTGTTCTTGAGTAAAAATCATGTTTGAGTTAGAAAGTGGAGTTGAAACTCAAAGAAAGTAAAACCTCAAGCTCTAGAGGTTCCTTTGAGATGAACACATAGTCATCATCTAGGAGTCCTCATCATTGAGCTATCATGTGCTCATCAAGGCCTCATGGCCGAAATCTCAAGAAAGAAAAGTACCAAAGGAAAGTTTCAAAAGAAATCCAAGAGAATGCTAGATAAACTCATTTTTCAAGAAATAAAGTTTAGAAAAACACTCCTATCTAGAGTGAAGACACAAAGCTTGAACTTTTGAAAAGAAAAACAAGATGATGAGCTCCTCCTTGGGGCTTGAAGGTTTCGGCCAAGAGGAAACAAGAAGGTTGGAGTTGTGTTTCATGTGAGGTTGTGTTTGAGGTGTGGTGTTTGAGAGGTTTGATGATGGTTCAAGGCTTTGGGGTGGTGTTTGAAGGTTGAGAGATGATGATTCAAAAGGAAAAGGAAGAAGATGAAGAAGAATAATGCTCTTGAAACTTGAGAGAAAATGAGAGAACTAACAAGAATGCTTAGAAATCAAAACTTAGCAAATGAACAAAAGTGTAGCAAAGTTTATCTTGGCATGGTATTTATAGAGAAGGATAAGGGTGAGTGTGTGGAGGAGAATGAATCCCCATGGAACATGAGGTAATGCATGTGTGGAGGAGAATGAATCCTCATGGAACATGAGGTGAGATAATTGCATTTTGATGGCATGGTGAAGTATGGTGGTGAGTGTGGCTTCAAGCATGGTCTTTGGAGTGTGGAATAAAATTAAATTGTGATAAAATGGGGTATGAATTTCGGCCAGGTCTGATGCAGCAAGGGAGGAGGGAGTTTTGGTCATGTAATTGTGTGTTAGTGATGTGTTTAGGGGTGTATTAGCTTAGGTGCAAGGTTAGGAGTCATTAAGCATAAGTTTAGGTGACTAAGAATGTGATTAGGAACCTTTATGACATGATTAAGGAGTACTCATACGTATTTAGGAGATTTTAAATTCATTTTATGAATAAAACAATGTAGACAAAATTCCATGATTTAAGGAATTGGAGAGAGAAAACATTATTCAAGATTCCATGATTAGGAGTCTTGAATTTAAAATAGGATTTTAAGTTGTAATTAAGCACTTTTAGGTTCTAATCAACTTTAATAAATTATTTTGACCCAAGATTAATTGTGGAAATTAATTAACCTTCGATTAGAGCCTAATATTGCTTAGGTTTGCTTAATCACGCAATTAAGCGTAAAAACACGAAACTAGGGGCAAAATCATAATTTCACACTAATTTCGCCCGGGACCTCCGGGACCAAAACTAAAATCATAGTCTACATAAAAATGCCTTTTAAAACCATCTAGAGAAGTTTCGGGTTCATCCGGCACTTACAAATGGGTAAAACACCGCAGGGGCGTTTTGGTCATTTTGACCCGAAAACTCGAAAAACGAGATTTTCGATCCCGGAAAGATATACAAGTCATCTAATCCCCTTCCAACATTGAGTTTGCCTTTTGAGTACTGCAGGATCGGCTTTCCTCGAATTCTGGGCTGAAAATGACTTTAGGGGCATTTTGGTCATTTTCACTCTAGTAGAAAAATCGGGGCATTACATCCGAAGTGGGTGTCTTTTAGTATGGGTCTTAATGATATGAATTCCGTAGATATTGGATGAATGCATGACAATACATTATGCGAGCAAATCAATAAATCATAACATCAAGTAATAGATAAGCGGCATAAAAAGTACAGAACTTTCCTCTATTCTTTTCTTGTACTTGAACTTTTAAGTTCTTCTCCTCAAGAACCACCTTCTTTTCTCATCACCAAATCCAACCATAAACACCAGTGCCCGGCAATATTTATACGCATCACCAAAACCAACCAAATACACCCTATCGCCTAGGAATGAGCTCAACCAAACGAGCTCAAACCTAACTAGTCATCACTAGATTTCTAAGAGGGCAAAGAAGGGGTAACTTAGGATTAGTTCTTTCTTTAATCATGACTATGTGACTTGAAAAGAGACATCGCATCTCTTTCCTCACATCCGAACTCTTGGGTTCTTTCTCTCAAAGACCATATTCTTTTCTCATCACCAAACCTAACCATAAACACCAGTGCCCGGCGATATTTATACTCATCACCAAATCCAACCAAACACACCCTATCGCCTAGGAACGAGCTCAACTATGTTTATACTCATCACCAAATTATTCTCATTATCAAGTCCAACCAAATACATCCAAATCCAACCGTAAACACCCATATTGCCTTAATGAGCTCAAACCTAACTAGTTTTCACTAGATTTTTAAGAGGGCAAAAGAAGGGGTACATACTCTCTCTCATTCAATTCTCACAAACATGGTAGACATAACATCTCAACAATTCATAATCAATTTCTACATCATCATAGCATCATCATAAAAGATCACATCATCATAACTCATATAAATAATGCTCGTGTATCACACATCACACCTCATATATCATCACATCATGCATATCAACATATCATACTTGCATTACCAAGCTAAAAGCGAGAAAATCTCTTAATGTCTTATGCATTGACCCTTAAGGTCCTTCACTCACAATCTAAGTTATAATTCATCATATCCTAAACTCTCGGGTACCTATAGGCTCATATCTAAGTATTCCTCACTCAATACTATAATCACAAACATTTCTAAACCTCAAGAATGCAGGATCTAAAATTCTAACTTTACGGGTACCTAGGAGTCACCACAATGACCCTTTCTAAGTTTGGTTTGCTCATAAGGCATCAAGATTAAGTCCTGCACCAATTATGAGTCATTCCTACACATTTAAACTAATTTAAATCCATAATTACCATTTCTAAACCTTGCTGGACAAAATCCAGAAAAATCAATTACTAAGGGATCTAAAACTCTCAAATTAATTCTTTTCTAGTTGCTAACTTCTCTTATCTTTCACATATGAATTTTAACATTAATTATACACAAACATACTCATATGATCATCATCAAAACAAGTATAAATAGTGAGCACATCAAGGCAAGGGAGAACCAAATTCTTCTCCAAACAAGCAAGGCATAAACTTGATTTTTAGAACACATAAAATGCTAGTTTCTTTTGGGACCTTTTTAAAACTTGCAAAACTCCTTTGTAAACATTTTTATCGTCTAAAATCATCAAAATACTTGTAAGGGCAGTAGCTATTCTAAATTAAACTCAAGAGGTTCCAAATTCATAAAACCTTGTTTTAAACACTTCTTGAACTCATATAAGCTTAGAAAAATTATGAAACATAGATTTTAGTACTTGTAACAAAGTAAACCTCCTAATGCCGAAATCATAAGCTAAAGAACACATATTTTTCAAGCCTTTGTTTGAGGAAATAAAGGGTAAGTCTATGAGCTCTAAATCTCTTAAGTTATGACATAAAAGTAAATATGCAATGCACTTCATTTTAGTCTTTATTTAGAGGTGAGGACATAAAATAAATATGCTATGCCACTCCTTATTATCTTAGAAATTTAGTGAGAACATAAATATAAATATGGAGATGCAAGTTCATTCTTTAATCTTAAGCATTTAGTGATGACATAAAATGTAAACATGGATGCAAAGTCTTTTATCTTAACTTAGAGCTCACATGAGACTTTTAAAGAGAATAACAAATCTCAACCCAACACTTATCTCATCACAAAGAGAGCTTTAGAGTTCTTGAACCAAGTTCTCAAAGGAACTACATGGTTCTTGAACATCATCATCAAGCTCAAAAAGAAGTAAACTTTTAGAAGAAAACAAAACTTCAAAGAAGTAAGAACCAAAACAACATTATTTTTAGAGATGAAATAAATATAAGAACACTTTAAAATTTTTAACAAAACCTTTAAAGGAAAGCACATGGAGGCCGAATCATATAGGAAGGAAAAAGGAAGAAAAACCAAAACCTTGCTAGATCAAGAAACAAAACTCAAGCTTTAGAGGTTTCTTTGAGATGAACACAAGGTCATCATCTAGAAACTCTCATAATCAAGCTATCATGTTTAAGAAGAAAAGGCCAAGAGGCTGAAATGGAAAAAGAAAAGGAATATAAAGGAAAGCTCAAAAAGAAACCAAGAGAAAACTAGAGAAAACATATTTTTTGAGTAAAACTAGGTTTGAAAAGAAACTCCTTACCAAGTGTGAAGACAAGGCTTGATCTTTGAGGTGAGAATGGAAAGGAAAGCTCCTCCTAAAGTGATGATAGTGCTTCGGCCTTGTGGGGAGAAAAGGAAAGGAAATGTGTTCTTGGTGAGCTTGTGTTTGAGAATGGAAGTTTAGATGTTTGTATGATGATCTAAGGTGGTGGCGTGGTGTTTCAAGGTTGTGAGATGATGATTCAAAAGGAAAAAGAAGAAGATGAAGAAGAAGAATGCACTTGAAACTTGAGAGAAAATGAGAGAACTAACAAGAATGCTTAGAAATCAAAACTTAACAAATGAAAAAAAGTGTAGCAAAGTTCATCTAGGCATAGTATTTATAGAGAAGGATAAGGGTGAGTGTGTGGAGGAGAATGAATCCTCATGGAACATGAGGTAATGCATGTGTGGAGGAGAATGAATCCTCATGGAACATGAGGTGAGAGAATTGCATTTTGATGGCATGGTGAAGTATGGTGGTGACTATGGCTTCAAGCATGGTCTTTGGAGTGTGAAATGTAACGCCCCGATTTTTTCTGTTAGAGTGAAAATGACCAAAATGCCCCTGAGGTCATTTTCAGCCCGGAATTCGAAGAAAGCCGGTTCGGCAGTACTCGAAGGGCAAACTCAATGTTGGAAGGGGATTAGATAACTTGTGTACCTTCCCGGGATCGAAAATCTCGTTGAAGTTTTCGGGTCAAAATGACCAAAACGCCCATGCTGTGTTTTACCCGTTTGCAAGTACCGGATGAACCCGAAACTTCTCCAGATGGTTTTTAAAGGCGTTTTTATGTATTCTATGACCTCAATTTTAATTTTAGAAGTCCCGGGCAAAATTAGTGCAAAATTATGATTTTGCCCCTAGTTTCGTATTTTTACGCTTAATCGCGTGATTAAGCAAACCTAAGCGATATTAGGCTTTAATCGAAGGTTAATTAATTTCCTTAATTAATCTTGAGTCAAAATAATTTATTAAAGTTGATTAGAACCAAAAAGTACTTAATTACAACCTAAAATCATATTTTAATTTCAAGACACCTAGTCATAGAATCTTGAATAGTGTTCTCTCTTTCCAATTCCTTAAATCATGGAATTGTGTTACACATTGTTTATTCATAAATGAGTTTAAAATTCTCTAATGATGTATGAGCACTCCTAAACTTACATAAACTCCCTAAATCACATTCTTAGTTACCTAAACTTAAGCTTAATCATTCCTAACCTTGTACCTAAGCTAATACACATCTAAACCTACCATTAACACACAATTAAATGGTCAAAACTCACCTCCTCCCTGCTGTACTGCACTGGCCGTGAGCTTCCTTCCCCATTATGCATCACATGTTCAATTTTTCAACACTCCAAGGCCATACCTCAAGTCACATATGTAACATCCCCAAATTTATAACTAAGATAAATATTAATTAGCGATAGCAAAACCAAGAGAATCGGGACAAATGTTATGAAACACAACAAATAGTCTACTTAAGTATGTCTAGAGAAAAATGCAAAGAATTACGAAAATGCCATCACTTAGTGGAAATTACGAAAATGCCCTTGCTATGTAAAGGAAATTACCAAACTACCATTGACTTATTAAATGACAAAGATACCCTTACTCTATGAATGGAATTACAAGAATACCACTATCATTGTCTAATTACAAAAATATCCACTAACATCTTTGCACAAAACATGGAAACATGTTTGCATAAAACATGGAGCATTTTCATCCAACATGTTTGCACAAAACATGGAAACGTGTTTGCACAAAATATGGAAACGTGTTTGCACAAAACATGGAAACATGTTTGCACAAAACAAGGAGCATTTTCATCCCAAAATTCAGCCAACATGTTTCCATAAATCATGCTCCAAGTGCTTTTCTTCTTCTGTTTTTTCTCTAATCTTTCCACTATAAATACTTCTCAAACTCTCTTCAATTCAGAAACTCCCTAAGTGTTCTTTCTTTCTTATTCTATCATTCTTCTTATGTTCTTCAAATACTTCTCTTGATCCTCTAAACTTCATCCAAACACTTAAATCCTAAGTCCAAACTTTCACTAGCCCTCACAAGAGTTACAATCTTTAACTCTAGTGAGAAATATTTTCTTAAGCACTCAAGTTATAGAGCCAAGATTCAAGGAGGGTCATCCACTCCAAAGACTCTTGTTCAAAGCTTAAGGAAGAAGAGAAGGACCCTTTTTAGACCCTACACAAGAGGTAGGAGCTTCATCTTTAATTGTTCAAGTATTGTTGGCTTCTAACCTTGATAGAATGCCTCAAGTTTGAGTTATTGTCAAAAGTTTTAAATGATTATTTGAAAATATATTCTATTTTGTTATGAGTACCCTTATGATGTTATCAAACTCAAATATAACTTGAAAAGATTGTATGTGAAACCTGATTTAATAAAGGTAACTTAAGACATGAAAATGGTAGGTGCTGGAATTTCTAGTTGTTTCTGGCAGCAGGTACTTCGAAAGCTACTGTTCATAAAATATCAAGTATCTCGAAATTAAAATAATTTTACTATAAACTAGACTCATTATAGAACACTCTCCAAAAAGAATCACCCAAAACGGAGTTTTCTAGCTCAAGATATAAATTTTTAAAGTAGAGCCTAAGACTGAAACTTTAAATCTGACCTTGTAGTAGTAAAATATGTGTAACTCACTCTAGAAAAATGCAAATGGACTGATTTCAACTTTGTTAGAGAGCTAACACATGTAGGAATACACCCATGTATGTTATGTATAAAGCTTTGTACCACATAAATACAGAATGAGAAATAAATTTCGGGATAGTGTACTGTGAAAGTGTAGTTTGGAAAGGTTCTGGCTAAGGAAAGACTTGGTATTTAAGCATGTCCATTGTGACCCACCTCTCTTTCTTGGGAACCCTCCTATGCATGGTTTACAATGGATTTACACTATTCCAAAGATGTAAATGCTAAAATTTGATGAGTTAGGAATTTGGAACTACCTTTACTAAGCTGAGATAATAAGTATACAGAGAATTATAAACTTTCTTCTAAAAGATGTCAAAACAATAAATAAAAGAATCAAGTCTTGTAAAGAGAGAATTTTAAGAATTTAAGTAGAATAATAATCTTCAAGAGTTATATGAAAGTCATAATAAAAATATATAAAGAACCTATAATAATATTTTGAAGTGCATTAATGTATTAATGGAATGCTAAGAGTACAAAGAACACTAAGAGAAAAAGATAATACTATGACATCCATTACCTCTTACGAACACTAGGAACTCAACTTGATAACTTTGGTTGGTTAATATGAATCATCTATGAAAGTGTTTACTATGAGATTTACATGATATTGTCCATGTTTTATGAAGTGATTTATAGTAATGTGAATGTATGGTGATGAATTATGAAATGATGAGGATAAATGATTGATTGCCTAGGATTTATTGTGATTACATGATAATATGCATACATTCATTTTCAAAAGAAATAATAAAAGTAAAGTTTGAAAAAGTAGCAATGAAAGTCTGGAAAAGTGGACTTGAGCTAAACTCACGGCTTAACCCCCTAAACCGTTGAGATCACGGCAACGGAATGAAAACCAAAAAGGTTATGGCGACGGCCATGGCATGAGCTCATTACCCTTTTAGGGTGGTCTAAGGCATTGATGCATTCATCCCGTGAGTAATTAAGAAATATGTTGATGACATAAATGAAAGATGATGATCACTAAACAAGTGAATGTTAAGGATGATTAATCATGAAATGCATGCAGCTCCTAAATGATTATTGCTTATTAGTGGTTTTACATGATATGCTTATATGTATGCTTGATGAAATACTGAATGGATATTTCTGCTAATGTTCAAGATTAGTTTAAAAGTAACTGCACTTCGGCTAATCATGTTTGTGAAAGTTTGATAATTGAATCCTTACCTGTTCACCTTTTTATAATAAACCCGAAGTGACTGGGACGACAACGATGACACTTTTAGTACAAGTAGGAACTCCTACTGAGAAATCATGTATTTCTCACTCCTATATTTATTTTCCGTTGTCGTTACCAGAGACAGACGTGTCCACCTAAAGCAACGAGGCCGTAGCTGAGGAAGGAGGTAGCACATGAAGATTTCAAACCGTTCAAGTAGGAGCATTCCGAGCTTTAGTTACATTATAGTTTGTGAGAAACAATTAGTAATAGTAGAACTTATATTGTTATTTGTAATAACTTATCAGTATGATATATGCCCTGTTGTGACTTATGTATTAAGTGATTATATTCCAGTTTATGTGATAGTAGTTCTACACTTAGTCTCTTATTCCGCTTATTTAATTAAGTGCGCAATGTAACTTGATTATTATTTATAAAAGCGCTATGTATTTGACTTCTCATTACAGGCTTAAGTTTTCAAACAATTAATTTATTTAAAAAAAAAAACTTCTACTATTTTTCTAAGTTAATTTCAAAAGAAAATAAATGCAAGGCATAAGTGACAACTAATAGAATCCAAATGTGAACTTAAGCATAGTGGGGTTCTATTAGGGTGTTACAACATACACTATACCTTGTCATAACTTTCAATCAAGCTTGAATTTCCACATGAATAAATAATTAAAACAACCCATTTTCCCCATTTATTTGTGGCTGGAAAAGTTCTAGCCATGTCAAGTTTCTAGAAGCCTAATTTCATAGGAAATTAACTCACATCAAGCCATACTTTGTAGTATAGCTTCCATACTTCAAACCATGCTTCTATGACACAATCAAAGAGATATTTTCCTCTCCCTTTGTCCTTCAATGCTACGGCTAGCACCCTCCCTTTGATGAGCTCCATGGTTTTGTTTTTCTATAAATAGGATGCTTGTGATAGCCTTGTTGCACCTTGAAGCATTTGCTAAGTTTAGAGTTTTAGAGTTGTCTTACTAGTTCTTTCTTTTTCTCTCAAAGTTTCAAGAGTGTTCTTCCTTTCTTTTTATGTTTATCTTCTTCATCTCTTCATCTCATCATCATCTCTTAACCATCAAACACCACCCCAAAGCCTTGAACCATCATCAAACCTCTCAAACTCCACACCTCAAACACAACTTCACTTGAAACACATTTCCTTCTTTTTCTTTCATCAAGGCCGAATCATCATCACCATCCTAGGAGGTGTTGCTCATCTCATTTCCATCTTCAAGTCCAAGCTTTTACCTTCATCACAAGGTAGGGATTTGTTTTCAAACTTTGTTTTGCTCAAGAAAGTGTTTTTCTCTAGTTTCCTCTTGGATTCTTTTTTGAACTTTCCTTTGTTTTTCCTTTCCATTTCATTTCGGCCTCTAGGCCCTATTATGAGCATGATAGTTTGATGATGAGAGTTTCTAGATGATGACATTGTGTTCATCTCAAAGAAACCTCTAGAGCTTGAGTTTTCCTTTCCTTATGACTTCATCTATATGATATCTAGCTCACATGGTTTTCAACTTAAGAAAATTAATGTAAGGATTTCTAAAAGCCCAAGCCTACCCTTGTCAACCTTAAAGTTGGCCGGCACGTTCTAGAGATTTTTCTCTAGATAGGGGTTTTGGGTATTTAATAAAGAACTTGACGTAGTTTCACTTTCTTCCTCTTTTATATGACTTTTGGTTTTTGTGTTATGATCTTGGAGATATTGTATTGGGTTGTTATCTTGTTAAAGTCTTGAATGAGCTCTAGTTAACCATAAAATGAACCTTGCATCATGTCTACTTTATGCTTTGCATATCATGTTTACTTCCTTGCTATCACTAAGTTTCAAGATAATAAGTGAACCTTGCATTGCCATGTTTATATTTCAAGCTATGCATTATCATGTTTATATTTCAAGTTCTCACTTAATACCAAGATAATAATGAGTTGCATTCATATTTACTTTGAGATATCACTTTACTTTCTAATGGAACCTAAAATAAGTGCATAAGCATGTTTATTTTTACGTCATCACCTAAATGAACCTAGAGCTCAAAGACTTGCCCATTGTTGTCTCAACAAAGGTCTAACAATATGTATTTTCCTTCGTTCATATTTCGGCCCTAAGAGGTCTTGAAGTTTCTAAGTATTTGAGACTATGTTTTATAATTTTTCCAAGCTTACATGAGTTTAAGGAATGCATAGAACTAAGTTTTAAGAATTAAGGACCTCTTGAGATAAAGATAAATTGGTCACTGCCCTCTTAAATACTCTTATGATTTTAGATGTTAAAATTGTTTATAAATGAGCTTTGAAAGTTTAAAAAGAGTTCCAAGAGAAACTAGTATTTTATAAGCTTTAGAAATTATGTTTTATGCCTTTATGGAGAAGTATATTTTCGGTTCTTCCTTGCTCTTTACTGCCACTGTATGTGCTGTTTTGATGATGATAATGTGCCTATGTTTGAGTAAAAATAATGTTAAGACTCATATGTGAAAGATAGGATAGGTTAGGAACTAGAAAAGAATTAATTTGAGAGTTCTAGATCCTTTAATTATGTAATTTTCTGGATTCTGTCCAGCAAGGATTAGATTTAATAATCATGGTTTTAAATTAGTTTAAATGTGTAGGAATGACTCATAATTGGTTTAGGACTTAATCTTGAAGCCTTAGGAGCAAACCAAACTTAGAAAGGGTCATTGTTGTGACTTCTAGGTACCCGTAAAGTTAGGATTTCAAATTCTGCATCCTTGAGGTTTAGAGATGTTCTTGACCATAGTGTGAGGTGAGAAATACTTAGTTATAACCTCATAGGTTCCCAAGAGACTAGGTTTTGATGATCAATAACTTAGAATGTGAGTTAAAGACTTTAAGGGTCTAAACCGTAATTTCTAGAACCTCATAATCACACAAATACAAAGCTGTCCAAATCTGCATAGTGCTGTTTGGATAGGTCCTCGAGCATAAAAATTAGTAAAACTTATTAGTTGTGAACCTATAGGTGTGTGAGAGATTAAGAATAATACTAGAACAATTAGTTTACAAGTTTAAGACTCAAAAGAACCAAAGCATAACATACTATAGGGTTATAACATACAAAGCTTGGGAGTTTGTATGTATGATTGTCAAAGGTGTGATTATGTGACGATGTATATGCCATAGTTTTATGTATATACTATGAAGAAAGTTTCATGTGATGATGTATATGCTATGAAAAAGATGTATGTAACGAATAATGATGTATCTATGAATTAACACTTTATGAGAATTTAAATGTGACACAACACTGAGACGCCTTCTTGGGTGACACCGGTTTAGCCGAGCACCCCCAAGAAAACAAATCCATGAGGGTATTGACATAGAGCTTGCCAAAGCGGACAAAACTACGATGCATTAGTTGCTAGTAGAGCGTTTCAAAGAGGAAATGACCCTAAGAGAGGTGATCCTTAATTGCCCCCTAGCCCGCACTATTAAGTCGGGATTATGTATATGTTACGTTTATCATAGGATAAGTAAGAACTAGTGACGACTAGTTAAGGTATGAGCTCATAACCTAGAGATGTTTTAAAGCGGCCCCATGAGATGAAAGTTAAAGTTAACAATGTCACATATACTATACTTATGCCAATGTCATAATGTTTCTTAGTTATTCTATTGTCTGGTTTACCTTTATGACGCATTCATATCATTAGTACATTTCATGCTTAGTTATAAGACGCATTGTAAAACATGATGGACCTTGGATAAATAACACTTTAGAAAACTAACTTAAAAGGAATTTATATGCATGCACACCTTTTTAGAAATAAACCCAAGGTTCCTGAGGATGTGACGATGTCACCTAGGTAGGGATAACCCAACTTAGAATTCTTTTAGAAAGATTCTCATTCCCTCTCTCTTTTCTCCCGTCATATCTTCAAATGGCAACATTCGTACTCTTCATTGACACCCCGATATGGGAGCTGCACCATGACCCGGCACTCAAGTCATACCATTTTGAGGGTCGCTGCACTGTCAGAGTATTCATGTTCATGGGACGACCCTTCGCGCACCCCGTCCCGAGCTACCGCTTCACCCCGACTACTCCTTACCATCATAACGGGATTTTTGAGCGAGCTAGACCACGTGATGAGCAGATTCTCCGCATGGAGCCCGAGACGTCAGCCATACGCGACTACCCAGAGTATGTGCCTCGCACCTAGTACTCAGAGACGAACCCATCCGAGGACCCGCCATCACACATGTACAGTTGGAGCTCTAGTCCCGCTCCCCCACCGATGAGAGCAGGGAGTGAGGAGACGGTGGTCCAGCCGAGGTTGACACGTAGGCCATCTGTGCGCCCTCGCCGTGGTGGACACCCCCCGATGATGCGCTTGACCACTCCCGCCGAGATTCGTCAGTGGATCGACTCGACCCCACAGTACTCGGACCAGCAGGAGTAGACATAGGAGGGGTAGTAGTTAGTGCACACACGCCACATAGTTGAGGACAAACCTTCTTTTGTATATGAGGTTGTCTACTCTAGGTGCACATGGGTATGGGTGTAGTTTCTCTTGTATTTGCTTTTTGTGATTTCCTTGTATTGCATTTCAGTTGTATTCCGCTTCCCGATGTATTGAATAGTCCTGCCCTTTTGGGTAGGCACAGTATATATATATATATATATATATCTATGTTTCAATTGATGTCTCCATGATATGATGTGTTTCTTTATGCTTTGCTTATATGTTTCGCTATGCTTCCCCTTAAAGATTCGTGCGTGGCTCTCACTTTGATTTTAATTCCAAAAAGAAAAATTTTACCCATATTTCCACTAAGTATTTTCTAAGTAAAAGATGAGACCAAGAGGTAATATTCTAAAGATTAACCTAAGTACATACTAGTAGTCTTAGGTTAAGATTTAGGGTGTTACATGAAATAAAATTAAGTTGTGATAAAATGGAGTGTGAATTTCGGCCAGGTCTGATGCAGCAAGGGAGGAGGGAGTTTTGGTCATGTAATTGTGTGTTAGTGATGTGTTTAGGGGTGTATTAGCTTAGGTGCAAGGTTAGGAGTCATTAAGCATAAGTTTAGGTGACTAAGAATGTGATTAGGAACCTTTATGACATGATTAAGGAGTACTCATACATATTTAGGAGATTCTAAATTCATTCTATGAATAAAACAATGTAGACAAAATTCCATGATTTAAGGAATTGGAGAGAAAAAACACTATTCAAGATTCCATGACTAGGAGTCTTGAATTTAAAATAGGATTTTAAGTTATAATTAAGCACTTTTAGGTTCTAATCAACTTTAATAAATTATTTTGACCCAAGATTAATTATGGAAATTAATTAACCTTCAATTAGAGCCTAATATTGCTTAGGTTTGCTTAATCATGCGATTAAGCGTAAAAACACGAAACTAGGGGCAAAACCGTAATTTCGCACTAATTTCGCTCAGGACCTCCAAGACCAAAACTAATCTCATAGTCTACATATAAACGCCTTTTAAAACCATCTAGAGAAGTTTCGGGTTCATCCGGCACTTGCAAACGAGTAAACACACCGCAGGGGCGTTTTGGTCATTTTGACCAGAAAACTCGAAAAAATGAGATTTTCGATCCCGGAAAGATACACAAGTCATCTAATCCCCTTCCAACATTGAGTTTGCCCTTCGAGTACTGTCAGACCGGCTTTCCTCGAATTCTGGGTTGAAAATGACCTCAGGGGCATTTTGGTCATTTTCACTCGAACAGAAAATCGGGGCGTTACATTTGGTCTCAAGGCCTTGAATATGATAGCTTGATGATGAGTGTTCTCTAGAGGTGACCTTGTATTCATCTCCCAAGAAAACCTCTAAAGCTTGAATCTTTCCTAAAGAAAAGTTTTGTCATTTACAAGTTAAGGTAAAAATGAGGTTTATGTTTCTCTTGACCTTTTTGGAACCTTTCTTTTCCTTTGATATTTCGGCCATAGAGCCCTTGGGAACTTGGAAAAATGAGAGCTTGATGATGATGGTTTCATGATGGTGTTTAACACTTGAACAACCTCTAAAGCTTGAAGCTTGTTTTGATCTTGACGTATTTTAGTGTTTCCTCTATTTTTCTTCAAGTTTATGTTTTGCTTCCCTATTTCCTTTTTGTTTTTGGCCTCAAGGCCTATAGCATAATGGCTTGATGATGAGTGTTCTCTAGAGATGACTATGTGTTCATCTCTCATGAAAGCCTCTAGAGCTTGAGTTTTTCTTTAAATCTTGCTTATGTTATATAGCTCTTTTATGTTTAAAGCTTAGAAAAAGTTTACTTTTTCATGTTGGATGAGTATTGGGTTTAAGCTTTGTTCTTTTAAAAGTCTTTGAGAAGCTATAGATATGATAAAGAAGTGAACTTGCATCCATATTTATTTTATGCTATCACTAAACTCCCAAGATAAAGAAATGAACTTGCATTTCATGTCTTATTTCAAGTTGTCACTTAACTCAAAGATAAAGAAGTGAACTTGCATCTCATATTTAATTTGAGCTCTCACTTTATTTTCTAAGCAAATCTAAAATGGAGTGCATATCGCGTTTATGTTTATGTTATCACCTAAAACCCCTAGAGCTCAAAGACTTTCCCTCTTCATCCTAAGAAAAGGTTTAATATGTAGACATTCCTTGAAATGTACATTTCGGCCATGTGGTGATAATGAAGCTAGAATGAGTTTCATTTAGTCACAAGGGCCTATAATCTATGTCTTGGGATTTTTCTTAAGCATAGGTGACTATGACGAATGTTTTAAGTATGATTTCATGATTTAATTTCCTTTTGAGATTATTTTGAAATGGCCACTGCCCTCATGTATTTTATGGAGATTTTAAAGAAATAAATTGTTTCCTAATGAGTTTTATAAGTTTTTAAAAGGTTGTAAGAGAAACTAGCCATTTATGAGTTTTAGAAACAAAGTTCTATGTACCATATGATGTTATTATTTTCGGTTCTGACTTGTTATTTTCCAGCACCTTAAATTCTGTTTTGGGTGGTCTATATGTGTTTAAATACCTTACCAATTGTATGATAATTGTTCCAGGCATCTTAGGTATGCTTAGCAACTTTATATGTTTGAAAATGTGATTTCTAGAACTCCATAGGGACTGAAATATGCATTCTATTCCAGCCTTGATAAGAGTTTGTAGAATCATATTATATCATGTTTAGATGAGTGAGAATGACTCATAATTGGTCTAGGTATTAATTATTGCATCATAGAAAAAGTCGGTAATGAGAAAGGACATAAAATGTAACTTCTAGAACACCATAATTCATCAAAATGTGCTTACTGCCTATGCTATCCAGCCATAATTAATTAGGTTCTAGGACTTAATAAATTGTGGTAATGAGGTTGATCAATCCCTTAGAGGTGTGAGAAGATAATTTGGAAATTTGAGATTACCCGATTAGGGGTTTTTGCTTTTAAGGGAATAGTTTGTGTACCCTCTATGCTTGATGAATTTATGTGTTATCTCATGACTTATATGATGCTATATGATGATGGAACTGCATGTTATTGTTCTATTAGAACTTTAGAGATGCCTATGTTAAAGTGATATGAAATATGTGACATGCATGAATTATGTGGCATCTTATTATAACATGCTAAGGCTTAAGGTGGCATAAAACTATGTGAAAATGATCCTTTGAACCATCAAAAGGGATGGGAACGAGGTGATTCAAACCATGTGAAAATGATCCTTTGAAACCATCAAAATGGATGGTGATGAGGTGATTCTAGCCCCCTAGCCCGTACTTTATGTCGGGACCTTAACTTATCAAAAAGGATAAGACCATGTGCTAGTGACGACTAGTGAGGTATGAGCTCATAACCTAGAGGTTTCTTAAAAGGGAGAACAATTAGGGTGGCCCCATGTTCAAAGTAAATGTATTAATGTCACCTAAGTAACTAAGATAAGATTTATTGTTATACTGGGGATGGCGGTACGTAACGCCCATATATGACTAGACATTTGCAGTCAGAGATCACAGTGTCTCTACGAGCTTCTATGTTGTGTGCTTGAAATGCCTGCATAATGTATTGTCATGCATTCATCCAATACCAAGTTCTATGTCTTATGCTCTATGTTCCATGTTTATGAACTATGTTCTATGTTTATGTTTATGCCCTATGTCCTATGCTTTATGCTTTATGCAATATGATCCATGTACCATGTACCAAGTTCCATGTTTATGCCCTATGATCTATGATCTATGCACCATGTACCTAGTTTTATGCTCTATGCTAAATGCTCTATGATTTATGCTTCATGTTATAAATTCTATGCTTTATGCTCTATGTCATATGTTTTATATGTTCTATGTTATAAGTTAGTTATGTTGCCGCATATCATAATGAATTATGATGCATCCATATAAGTACAAGAGTGTATGTTAAAAAGAACGGGCCTCGGTAATTAACATTTTAGAACTTCATAATTGGACTATTATATGCCCACTTTTTAGAAGTAACCTGAGGTTCCTGGAGACGTAGATGATGTCACCTAGATAGGAGGAAAACCCTACTGAGTTTCTTTAGTAAAGATTCTCGCTCCCTTTTTAGAAGTAACCTTTGTCCTGCTCATTGACACGCCCACATGGGAGCTCCACTACGATCTGGAGCGTGGATCGTATTATTTTGAGGAGGCCAGCCATGCGCCCTAGATGTGGAGGTCATATGCGACTATCTGGTGTACCTGTTCCCGCGGAGCTACGATAATGGATTGGATGCGTCCCCCCATTCCCGGGCCATCAGCCGTAGACGACTCTTGGAGTTTTAGTGCACACATGTCTCACTAGTTATGATAACCTCCTTTTGTTGAAAGGCTATCTACCTTAGGTGCACCATGTAGGTTTGTTTCCTATGTATTTTGCTCCTTATGCATTAGCATTTTATCTTCATGTACCCAAACTTAACTCACCTTTAGGTGGGTAGTTATATATATGTGGTGTTATGTTCTTTGTGGAGCCTTCTTGATGTTTAGATTTCCACACTTTATGTTACCGTATTATATATGTTATGCGCGGCTCATATTTTAATCGAGTTTTTGAAAAAAAAAATTGGGCTTGTATTTTTTAGTAAGTATTTTCAATGATAAATGAACTGAAACAAGAGGTAATGACTAATATTTAGCCTCAGTACGTTCTAGGAGTATTGGGTTGAATATTAGGGTGTTACAATTCACAACTATTATTCTCACTAACTATCATGATCATTGTAACATCCCCAAATTTATAACTAAGATAAATATTAATGTTAATTATCGATAGCAAAACCAAGAGAATCTGGACAAATGTTATGAAACACAACAAATAGACTACTTAAGTATGTCTAGAGAAAAATGCAAAGAATTATGAAAATGCCATCACTTAGTGGAAATTACGAAAATGCCCTTGCTATGTAAAGGAAATTACCAAACTACCCTTGCCTTATTAAATGACGAAGATACCCTTACTCTATGAATGGAATTACAAGAATACCACTATCATTGTCTAATTACAAAAATATCCTTGTCTTAGTTAAAGAAATTACTACAATGGCATTTGCACAAATCCCTACACTTGTCTTTAGACAAGAATGAATCTAAGCCATTGGATTAAGATGATAACACAATAATTTAACCACATACATCATACACATTTCTGAATCACATACATGCACTAAAGGTTAGAAAATCTCCACTAACATCTTTGCACAAAACATGGAGCATTTTCATCCAACATGTTTGCATAAAACATCCAACATGTTTGCATAAAACATGGAAACATTTCCTTCTTCTGTTTTTTCTCTAATCTTTCCACTATAAATACTCCTCAAACTCTCTTCAATTCAGAAACTCCCTAAGTGTTCTTTCTTTCTTATTCTATCATTCTTCTTATGTTCTTCAAAGACTTCTCTTGATCCTCTAAACTTCATCCAAACACTTAAATCCTAAGTCCAAACTTTCACTAGCCCTCACAAGAGTTACAATCTTTAACTCTAGTGAGAAATATTTTCTTAAGCACTCAAGTTCTAGAGCCAAGATTCAAGGAGGGTCATCCACTCCAAAGACTCTTGTTCAAAGCTTAAGGAAGAAGAGAAGGACCCTTTTTAGACCCTACACAAGAGGTAGGAGTTTCTTCTTTATTTGTTCAAGTATTGTTGGCTTCTAACTTTGCTCATGGATAGAATGCCTCAAACTTGAGTTATTGTCAAAAGTTTTGAATAATTATAGTTTTAGAAAACACAACATGTTCTATTCTGCTATGAGTACTTTTATGATGTTATCAAACTCAAATATAACTTAAAAGATTGTATGTGAAACTTGAGTTAATAAAGATAACTTAAGACATGAACATGGCAGGTGCTGGAATTTCTAGTTATTTCTGGCAGTAGTTACTTCGAAAATTAGTGTTCATAAAATATGAAGGATCTCGAAATCAAAATATTTTTATTATAAACTAGACTCATTGTAGAACACTCTCCAAAAAGAATCACCTAAAATGGAGTTTCCCAGCCCAAGATATAAATTTTTAAAGTAGAGCCTAAGACTGAAACTCTTAATCTGACCTTGTAGTAGTAAAATAGGTGTAACTCACTCTAGAAAAATGCAAATGGACTGATTTCAACTTTGTAGAAAAGCTAACACATCTACAAACACACTTATGTATGCTATACATAAATTTTTACACGACGAAAATACAGAATGAGAGATATATTTTCGGGACAGTGTGCTGAGAAAGTCTTGAAGGTAGCGTGATACTGTGAGAGTGCAATTTGGAAAGGTTCTGGCTAAGGAAAGACTTGGTATTTAAGCGTGTCCATTGTGACCCACCTCTCTGTCCTGGGAATCCTACTATGCACAATTTACAGTTGATTTACACTAATCTAAGATGTTAGTGCTACAAATTTTATTCTAAAAGATGTCAGAACTCTAAATAAAAGATTCAAGTATTGTAAAGAGATAATTTTAAGTATTTAAGTAGAATAATAATCTTCAGGAGATATATATAAAAGTCATAATAAAAATATATAAAGAACCTCTAAAAATATCTTAAAGGGTATTAATGTATTAATGGAAATACTAAGAGAAAAAGAAAATACCAAGATATCCATAACCTATTAGGAACACTAGAGACCTAACTTGATAACTTTGGTTGCTTAATATGAATTATCTATGAGAATATTTACTATGAGATTTACATGATATTGTCTATGTTACATGAAGTGATATACAGAAATGTGAATGTATTGATGAGATATGAAATGATAATGATAAAATGATTTACTGTGCCATGATTTATTAATGTGCATACATTCATGTTTCAAATGAAATAATAAATAGACCAACTCACTGCTTAATCGTCTTTGAGGATTAAGGTATTGATGATTTCACTCAGTGAGAATAAAAGAAAAACCTGAAAAAGTAGCAATGATAGTCTGGAAAAGTGGACTTGAGCTAAACTCACGGCTTAACCCCCTAAACCGTTGAGATCATGGCAACGGAAAGAAAACCAAAAGGTTGTGGCGACGGCCACGGTATAAGCTCATTACCCTTTTAGGGTGGTCTAAGGCATTGATGCATTCATCCCGTGAGTAATTAAAAAATATGTTGATGAAATAAATGAAAGATGATGATCACTAAACAAGTGAATGTTAAGGATAAGTAATCATGAAATGCATGCAGCTCCTAAATGATTATTGCTTATTAGTGGTTTTACATGATATGCTTATATGTATGCTTGATGAAATACTGAATGGATATTTCTGCTAATGTTCAAGATTAGTTTAAAAGTAACTGCACTTCGGCTAATCATGTTTGTGAAAGTTTGATAATTGAATCCTTACCTATTCACCTTTTTATAATAAACCCGAAGTGACTGGGACGACAACGATGACACTTTTAGTACAAGTAGGAACTCCTACTGAGAAATCATGTATTTCTCACTCCTATGTTTATTTTTCGTTGTCGTTACCAGAGACAGACGTGTCCACCTAAAGCAACGAAGCTGTAGCTGAGGAAGGAGGTAGCGCATGAAGATTTCAAACCTTTTAAGTAGGAGCATTCCGAGCTTTAGTTACATTATAGTTTGTGAGAAACAATTAGTAATAGTAGAACTTATATTGTTATTTGTAATAACTTATCAGTATGATATATGCCTTGTTGTGACTTATGTATTAAGTGATTATATTCCAGTTTATGTAATAATAGTTCTACACTTAGTCTCTTATTCCGCTTATTTAATTAAGTGCGCAATGTAACTTGATTATTATCTATAAAAGCGCTATGTATTTCACTTCTACATGTGCTTAAGTTTTCAAAAAAATTAATTTATTTAAAGAAAAAAAAACTTCCACTATTTTTCTAAGTTAATTTCAAAAGAAAATAAATGCAAGGCATAAGTGACAACTAATAGAATCCAAATGTGAACTTAGGCATAGTGGGGTTCTATTAGGGTGTTACAATCATAACCTATTCTAAACATCATTAGTGCAGAACCTATATTTTTGCAATTACGGGTACCTAGGAGTCACAACTTCGACCGTTTCTAAGTTCGATTTTCTCCTAAAATACCAAGATCAATTCCTAAACCAATTATGAGTCATTCTTACATATTTGCACTAATTATAAACCATATTTACTAATATTAACCATGCTGAAACAGAATCCATAAAATATCATTTCTAAGGGTTCTAGAAGTCTTATTTTAATTCTTTTCTAGTTACTAACTTATCTTAGCTTTCTCAAATTAATTCTAATACCAAATATACATGAATATACACATTCTAATATCATAAAATCATCATGATCAAGTGAGCAAAATAAACAAGGCAGAACCGAAATCATTATCATCATATCATGCATAGAACTTCATTTCTTACACACATAAATTGCTAGTTTCTCTTGGAACCTTTTTAGAACCTCTAAACCTATTTTGAAAATCATTTATTTCATTAAAATCATCATAAAATAAACAAGAGCAGTAGCTATGTTGTAACACCCTAAATCTTAACCTAATACTAGTAGTATGTATTTAGGTTAATCTTTAGAATATTACCTCTTGGTCTCATTCTTTACTTGAAAATACTTAGCGGAAATATGGGTAAAATTTTTCTTTTTGGAATTAAAACCAAAGTGAGAGCCACGCATGATTCTTCGAACGGAAATTCATACAAGTCATATGAGCAAATCATAATAAAACGCATAAATAACAAATCATAGTAAAACACGTAAATAACATGGACACATCAACTGATTATATATAGATAGTGTGCCTACCAAAAAGCAGGACTATTCAATACAAAGGAAAACGAAATACAACTGAAATGCAAATACAAGGAAATCATAAAAGCAAGTGCAAGGAAACCATGAAAGCAACACCCATACCCATGTGCACCTAGAGTAGACAACCTCATATACAAAAGAAGGTTTGTCCTCAACTATGTGGCGTGTGTGCACTAGCTACTACCCATCCTATGCACCTACTCCTGGTCCGAGCATCGAGGTGGAATCGATCCAATGGCGGATCTCGGCGGGAGTGGTCGTGCGGATCATCTGAGCGTGTCCACCGCGGCGAGGGCGCATGGATGGCCTACGAGCCAACCTCGGCTGAACCACCATCTCCTTATTCCCGGCTCTCATCGGTGGAGGAGCGGGGCTGGAGCTCCAACTGTACATGTACGAGGGCGGGTCCTCTGATGGATCCGTCTCCGAGTACTGAGTCCAGGGCACGTACTCCGGGTAGTCGCGTACGGCTGACGCCTCGGGCTGCATGCGAAGGATCTGCTCATCGCGTGGTTTGGCTCGCTCAAAAATCGTGTTATGATGATAGGGAGTAGTCGGGGTGAAGCGGTAGCTTCGTACTGGGTGCGCGAAGGGTCGTCCCATAAACATAAATACTTTGACAGTGCAGCGACCCTCAAAATGATATGACCTGGGTGCTGGGTCATGGTGCAGCTCCCATGTCGGGGTGTCAATGAAGAGTACGAAAGTCGCCATCTGAAGATGTGACGGAAGAAAAGAGAGAGGGAATGAGAATCTTCTAAAAGAATTCTCAGTAAGGTAATCCCTACCTAGGTGACATCATCACATCCTCAGGAACCTTGGGTTTTATTTCTAAAAAGTGTGCATGCAAGTAAACTTCTTTTAATTTTCTAAAGTATTAATTATCCAAGGTCCATTATATTTTACAATGCGTCTTATGACTAAGCATGAAACATACTAATGACATGAATGCATCATAAAGGTAAGCCAATCAATAGAATAACTAAGAAACATTATAACATTGGCATAAGGTGATAGGTATAGCACATGTGACATTTTAAACTTTAACTTTCATCTCATGGGGCCACCCTAAAACATCTCTAGGTTTTGAGCTCATACCTTAACTAGTCGTCACTAGCTCTTACTTATCCTATGATAAGCGTAACAAAATCCCGACTTAAAGTACGGGCTAGGGGGCAATTTAAGGATCACCTCTTAGGGTCATTTCCTCTTTGAAACGCTATACGAGCAACTAGTGCATCGTAGTATTGTCCATTTTGGCAAGCTCTATGTCAATACCGTCACGGATTTGTTTTCTTGGGGGTGCTCGGCTAAACCGGTGTCACCCAAGAAGGAATCTCAGTGTTGTGTCACATTTAAGTTCTCCTGATTTTCAAAAAGACCTTTTTCTAAGTTCCTCAAATTTGATGGAAATTCGGCAAAGATGACGGCAAAGAGACCGAATTTCCTCAAATTTGCTTATGCCATGAAAACATATAGGACATACACAAACATTTCTTATGGGGTATAGCATATCGTCATGTAAAACTTCGTTATAGCACATATCAACTTATCATAGACAAAACTCATGCATCATATATCATAAATTAAGCATCATAAAAGCTCAAGATGTTTTAATGTCTTATGCATTGACCCTTAAGGTCCTTAGCTCACGTTCTAAGTTATTAATCATCAAACCTAATCTCTTGGGTACCTATGAGGTTATAACTAAGTATTTCTCACCTCACACTAGGATCAAGAACATCTCTAAACCTCAAGGATGCACAAATTATAATCCTAACTTTACGGGTCGCTAGGACTCACAACAGTGACCCTTTCTAAGTCCGGTTTGTTCCTAAGGCTTCAAGATCAAGTCCTAAACCATTTATGAGTCATTCCTACGCATTTAAACTAATTTAAATCCATGATTAGTATTACTAAACCTTGCTGGATAGAATCCAGAAAATTCAAACATTAAAGGATCTAGAACTCTCAAATTAATTCTTTTCTAGTCTCTAACTTATCTTATCTTCCACATAAGAGTTTTAACATTATTTTTACTCAAACATAAGCATATTATCATCATTAAAATAGCACATACAGTGGCAAATAAGTCGCAAGGCAGAACCGAAACATACACTCTCCATAAAGGCATAAAACACAATTTCTAAAGCACATAAAATACTAGTTTCTCTTGGAACCTTTTTAAAACTTTCAAAACTCATTTATAAACAATTTTAACATCTAAAATAATAAGAATATTTAAGAGGGCAGTGACCAATTCATCTTTGTCTCAAGAGGTCCTAAATTCTTAAAACTTAGTTCTATGCATTTCTTGAACTCATAAAAGCTTGGAAAAATTATAAAACATGGTCTTCAATACTTAGAAACATCAAGACCCCTTAGGGCCGAAATATGAACCAAAAGAAATAAATATTTTTAGACCTTTGTTTGAGACAACAATGGGCAATTCTTTGAGCTCTAGGATCATTTAAGTGATGACATAAAAGTAAACATGCTCATGCACTCATTTTAGGTTCCATTAGAAAGTAAAGTGATAGCATAAAATAAATATGAGGTGCAACATATTATTATCTTTGATATTTAGTGAGGACTTGAAATATAAACATGATAATGCATAGCTTGAAATATAAACATGATAATGCAAGTTCATTCATTATCTTGGTATTTAGTGATAGCAAGGAAGTAAACATGATATGCAAAGCATAAAGTAAACATGATGCAAGGTTCATTTTATGGTTAACTAGAGCTCATTCAAGACTTTAACAAGATAACAACCCAATACAATATCTCAAGAATTAAAATACCAAAACCGAAAGTCTTTACAAAGAAAAAGAAAGTGAAACTAAGTCGAGTTCTTTATTAAATACCCAAAACCCCTATCTAGAGAAAAATCTCTAGAACGTGCCGGCCAACTTTAAGGTTGACAAGGGTAGGCTTGGGCTTTTAGAAATCCTTAGATTAATTTTCTTAAGTTAAAAAACCATATGAGCTAGATATCATATAGATGAAGTCATAAGGAAAGGAAAACTCAAGCTTTAGAGGTTTCTTTGAGATGAACACAAGGTCATCATCTAGAAACTTTCATCATCAAGCTATCATGTTTGAGAAGAAAAGGCCAAGAGGCCGAAATGAAAAAAGAAAAGGAATATAAAGGAAAGCTCAAAAAGAAACCAAGAGAAAACTAGAGGAAACACATCTTTTGAGTAAAACAAAGTTTGAAAAGAAACTCCCTACCTAGAGTGAAGACACAAAACTTGAACTTTTGAAAAGAAAAACAAGATGATGAGCTCCTCCTTGGTGCTTGAGAGAAAAAGAAAAGAACTAGCAAGACAACTCTAGAATTTTAAACTTAGCAAATGCTTCAAAGTGCAACTAAACTATCACAAGCATCCTATTTATAGAAAAAAAAAAACCATGGGCTCATCAAGGGAGGGAGTGGCCGTGTGGTCTTGGAGGGAAAAGGGAGAGGAAAATATCTCTTTGATTGTGTCATAGAAGCATGGTTTGAAGTATGGAAGCTATGCTACAAAGTATGGCTTGATGTGAGTTAATTTCCTATCAATTTTTTATTAAATTAGGCTTCTAGAACCTTGACATGGTTGGAACTTTTCCAGCCACAAATAAATGGGAAAAATGGGTTGTTTTAATAATTTATTCATGTGGAAATTCAAGCTTGATTGAAAGTTATGACAAGGTATAGTGTATGTGACTTGAGGTATAGCCTTGGAGTGTTGAAAAATTGAACATGTGATGCATATGGGGAGAGAGGGCTCACGGCCAGACCTGGCAGCATGGGGGGAGTGAGGTTTTGATCATCTAATTGGGTGTTAATGGTAGTTTTAGATGTGTATTAGCTTAGGTACAAGGTTAGGAGTAATTAAGCTTAAGTTTAGGTAACTAAGCATCTGTATTAGGAATTTTATGACAAGGTTAGGAGTGCTCATACATCATTAGAGAATTTTAAACTCATTTATGAATAAACAATGTGTAACACAATTCCATGATTTAAGGAATTGGAAAGAGAAAACATTATTCAAGATTCCATGACTAGGAGTCTTGAAATTAAAATATGATTTTAGGTTGTAATTAAGCACTTTTAGGTTCTAATCAACTTTAATAAATTATTTTGACTCAAGATTAATTAAGGAAATTAATTAACCTTTGATTAGAGCCTAATATTGCTTAGGTTTGCTTAATCACGCGATTAAGTGTAAAAACACGAAACTAGGGGCAAAACCGTAATTTTGCACTAATTTCGCCCAGGACCTTCGGGACCAAAACTAAAGTCACAGTCTACATAAAAACACCTTTTAAAATCATTTGGAGAAGTTTCGGGTTCATCCGGCACTTGCAAGCGGGTAAACACCCGCAGGGGCGTTTTGGTCATTTTGACCCCAAAACTCGAAAAATGAGATTTTCGATCCCGGGAAAGTATACAAGCCATCTAATCCCCTTCCAACATTGAGTTTGCCCTTCAAGTACTGCCGAACCTGCTTTCCTCGAATTTCGGGCTGAAAATGACCTCAGGGGCATTTTGGTCATTTCCACTCTTAACAGAAAATCGGGGCGTTACATTACTCCCCTCCTTAAAAAGAATTTCGCCCTCGAAATTCATACCTTAGAAAAGCTCTGGATATTTGGACTTCATCTCTAATTCTAGTTCCCACGTGTATTCTTCCGACTTGTCTCGTCCCCACGCCACTTTCACCAAAGGAACAGACTTGTTCCTTAACTGCTTGACTCCGTGATCCATTATTCTCGTAGGCGGTAGATTGAAAGTGAGGTCCTCCCTCAACTGTACATGCTCTGGTTCTAGGACATGGCTAGGGTCGGACTCATATTTACATAACTGAGAGACGTGAAAGACATCATGAAGGTTTGACAGGTTGGGCGGTAAGGCTATTTTATAAACTACAGATCCGATTCTCTGAAGAATTTCAAAAGGACCGAGAAATCGGGGACTCAACTTTTTTACTTTCATGGCTCTTCCTATTCCTGTAGTGGGGGTGATTCTTAGAAATACATGTTCTCCTTCTTGGAACTCCAAGGGCTTGCGCCTTTTGTCCGCGTAGCTTTTCTGCCGACTTTGAGCGGTTAAGATTCTATCCTTGATTTTCTTGATCTGCTCCGTCGTTTCCCTTACTACATCGGGTCCTAAGACACTTTGTTCTCTGGGCTCATACCAACACAAAGGTGATTGGCACTTCCTTTCATATAACGTCTCGTACGGTGCCATACCGATGCTTGCGTGATAACTGTTGTTATACGCAAACTCGATCAAAGGCATGTACTTATCCTAACTCCCTTTTTGGTCCAAGACACAGGCTCTTAACATATCTTTCAGGGTTTGGATTGTCTTTTCAAACTGACCATCCGTTTGTGGGTGGTAAGTAGGGCTTAAGCACAACTTGGAACCAAACGCCTTTTGAAAGGCTTCCCAAAAACGTGACGTAAACTGCGGATCTCGATCAGAGATTATCGTCGATGGTACTCCATGCAACCTTACTATTTCTTGGATGTAAAGCTGGGCCAACTTATCCAACGAGTACGTGACTCGAATAGGTAGAAAGTGAGCTGACTTAGTCAGTCGATCCATGATTACCCATACGGTATCGTGGCCAGCTTGGGTCCTTGGCAATCCTATCACGAAATCCATTGATATACTCTCCCACTTCCACTCGGGGATTGACAGGGGTTGCAACATGCCAGAAGGTTTTTGGTGTTCGATCTTGACCTTTTGGCAGACCAAACACTTACTCACCCAGGCGACCACATCCTTCTTTAATCTGGGCCACCAAAACATCCTTTTCAAGTCCTGATACATCTTGGTAGTACCAGGATGAATGGCAAAGTGACTCTTATGAGCCTCCTCCAAGATCTTCTCTCGGAGGTCGCCATCTTGTGGCACACAGATTCGCCCCTCAAACCTCCATAACCAGTCGGGGCCTTTGTTTCAAAACCCTTTAATTTACCGGCCATAATTGCCTCTACTGTCTCCATAAAGTCCTAATTTTCTCTTTGGGCAAGCATGATCCTTTGCTTAAACCCACTGGTCACCGTGAGATGACTCATCACGATGCCATTCTTTGTTATTAACATCCCCAAATTCATATCCCTAAACTGCTCTATTAACCCAACTTCATTAACCATCATACTCGATAGACGTATCGAGTTTCGGATCAAGGCGTCGGCGACTACATTAGCCTTACCGGGGTGGTAACTTAAGCCAAAATCGTAGTCCTTGAGGAATTCCATCCATTTTCTTTGCCTCATATACAACTTCTTTTGATCAAAGAGATGCTTGAGACTCTTATGATAGGAGAAAACTTCAAACCTTACACCATACATATGGTGCCTCCACATCTTTAGAGTGAACACGATGGCTGCTAGTTCTAGGTCATGGGTGGGGTAGGTTACTTCGTGAGGCTTGAGTTGTCTGGATGCATAGGCTACCACTTGCCTATTTTGCATCAACACACAACCTAAACCTTTGCCAGAAGCATCACAATATACCTCGAAGGGTACATTGAGGTCAGGTAAAACCAAAACCGGGGTTGAGGTGAGCTTTTCCTTAAGCTCTAGGAAACTCTTTTCACATTCGGGGCTCCACTCAAACCGGGCATTCTTCCTAGTGAGCTTGGTTAAGGGTAGGGCTAACTGGGAAAATCCTTTGATAAACCTACGGTAATATCCAGCTAAACCCAAAAAACTTCTAATCTCAGTCACAGAGGTTGGTCTATCCCAATTCATCACAGCTTCTATCTTACTTGGGTCGACAGCTATGCCACCTTTTGACACAACATGTCCTAAGAACTTTACCTCCTCTAACCAAAATTCACACTTAGAAAGCTTTGCATACAACTTCTTTTCCTTTAGCACCTCTAAAACCAGCCTCAAATGACGCTCATGCTCCTCGTGGGTCTTTGAATAGATGAGAATATCATCTATGAACACAACCATGAATTGATCTAAATAGGGTCTAAAGATCCTATTCATGTAGTCCATGAAAACTGCGGGAGCATTCGTCAATCCAATGACATCACCTTGAACTCAAAGTGTCCGTACCGAGTTCGAAATCCGGTTTTAGGAATGTCCAACTCTCTAACCCAAATCTAATGATAACCAGACCTCAAATCGATCTTAGAAAATACTACAGCTCCTTTCAACTGGTCCATAAGATCATCAATCCTAGGTAACGGGTACTTATTCTTTATGGTCACTTGGTTCAACTGCCTATAGTCTATACACATTCTCATACTTCCGTTTTTCTTTTTCACAAATAAGACTGGAGCACCCCAAGGTGAAGCACTCGGCCTTATAAAACTTTTCTCCAACAGCTCTTCCAACTGAGTTTTTAGTTCTGCTAGTTCCAAAGGTGACATCCTATACGGGGCTATAGAGATTGGTCGTGTTCCAGGAACCAACTCTATGGAGAATTCTACTTCTCTCTCGGGAGGGAACTCGGGTATTTCGTCCGGAAATACCTCAGGATAGTCTCTCACCACAGGTATCTCACCTAGGTTCTACTCAAAGTCTACATCGCAGGCGGCTAGGAGAACATATCCCTTAGCTTTCTCCCCACTACAGAAGACCTCTACGGAATTTAGGTACAGGCTAATGGGTTGAGTGACGTGTTCGGGAGGAGAAGGGAAAACTACGGTTTGGGTTCCACAATCTAACAACACACGGTTGGTGTGAAGCCAATTCATGCCTAAGATAATGCCTATGCCTTTCAAGGGTAAACAAATCAAATCTATGATAAAAGACTTATTTTCTACAACAAGATGACAGTTTAAACAACAACGGCAAGTATTAACAGGGCGATTTGTAGGAGTAGAAACAATAAGATCAAAGGGGAGTTTAGAGACCCTTAGATTTAAGGACTCGACACTAGCAAGTGAAATAAAAGAATGAGTAGCACCAGAGTCATATAGTACAGTTAGGGGTTTACCGTTTACTTTGTACGTACCTTCAATGAGATTATTGGACTTCTTGGCATCTTCTGCATTAAGGGTAAAGACTCTTCCTTGGTGTTGTGGTCGGGGGTTCTGGTTCGGTGTCCCTTGGCTGGCGCAGTCCTTTGCATAGTGGCCGGGCTTGCCACACTTGAAGCACACATTCTGACCGGCTAAGCATGGGCGATTCCCATGATTCTTCCTGCATTGCGACAGACATCAGCAGATGCTGCTTCGGGGTAAGCAGCAGGGGTTTGTGGTGCCTTGTTCTTGGCCCCACTTGGTCCTCCATTGTGGTTCCGGGGTCCACCCGGTCCATGGGGTTGATTGTTGTTGAAGTTCCTCGGGCCTTGATGTTGAAATGGCGACCTTTGGTGTTGCTTGGATTGTTGGTGTACAGGAGCTCTTGGTGGTTGTTGTTGTTGTGGTCAGAAATGGTTGGTCTGGTAGGGATTGTAGTGATTCCTTGAGGGGTACTGCGGTTCCGCCCTCGTGGCTTGCATATTTTTCTGTCCTTCCTCAAGGATCCGGCACTTGTTGACCAGAGTCGGGAAGTCTCTGATCTCCATGTGGGCAACAGTAGACCCTCCCTGGGTCAACTGCATGAACTCGATGTCCTTTGCATTCCTCACGAACTCCGGGAAGTACTTCTCATAGAAGTAAGTCTTGAACAGCTCCCAGTCAATGGGAGTTCTAGAAGCCTCTAGCAGACGCTTCATGCTATTCCACCAGAATTCGGCATCCGATTTCATCATGAAAGCAGCAAAGGCGACCTTCTGTTCCTCCGAGCAGGCAACCACAGAGTAGATCTTCTCCATGTCCTTAATCCACTCATCAGCTTTGTCGGGGTCCATTACCCCTCGAAATATCGGTGGGTTCGCCTTGCGAAACTCGCCAAAGTGGGCTTGTTCCACCGTCTCAGCAGCAGGGGGAGGAGGGGGAACAGGAATAGCATTCGCTTGTTGATCCATCCGGTCGAACATTCGTTCCATGGCTTGCGCCATGCGACGAATAGCAGCAGCCGTTGCATTGTCTTGGTCAGCATCGGGCGTAGTCCTAGGCCGTCATCGCGGTGCCATTGGTCCCTAAACACATGAAACAATGAACATCAAGTTGATCAGGCTCAATATCCATGCAAAATGAGCTAGTTACCATGGCACTTGCAAGCAACAGAAGTCATGCATTTCTAGTCCTACGGCTTATCTCTATCAAGTACTACACATGACATAGCTATCGCATCATGCTTATAAAGCATAATTAGTCCAATCCTCAGGCTCCATGAGAATCAAACTGCTCTGATACCATAATGTAACACCCTAAATCTTAACCTAATACTACTAGTATGTATTTAGGTTAATCTTTAGAATATTACCTCTTGGTCTCATTCTTTACTTGAAAATACTTAGCGGAAATATGGGTAAAATTTTTCTTTTTGGAATTAAAACCAAAGTGAGAGCCACGCATGATTCTTCGAACGGAAATTCATACAAGTCATATGAGCAAATCATAATAAAACGCATAAATAACAGATCATAGTAAAACACGTAAATAACATGGACACATCAACTGATTATATATAGATAGTGTGCCTACCAAAAGGCAGGACTATTCGGTACAAAGGAAAACGAAATACAACTGAAATGCAAATACAAGGAAATCATAAAAGCAAGTACAAGGAAACTATGAAAGCAACACCCATACCCATGTGCACCTAGAGTAGACAACCTCATATACAAAAGAAGGTTTGTCCTCAACTATGTGGCGTGTGTGCACTAGCTACTACCCATCCTATGCACCTACTCCTGCTGGTCCGAGTACTGAGGGGTGGAATCGATCCACTGGCGGATCTCGGCGGGAGTGGTCGTGCGAATCATCGGAGCGTGTCCACCGTGGCGAGGGCGCATGGATGGCCTACGAGCCAACCTCGGCTGAACCACCATCTCCTCACTCCCGGCTCTCATCTGTGGGGGAGCGGGGCTCGAGCTCCAACTATACATGTACGAGGGCGGGTCCTCTGATGGATCCGTCTTCGAGTACTGAGTCCAGGGCACCTTCTCCGGGTAGTCGCGTACGGCTGACGCCTCGGGCTACATGCGGAAGATCTACTCGTCGTGTGGTCTGGCTCGCTCAAAAATCGTGTTATGATGATAGGGAGTAGTCGAGTTGAAGTCAGAGTCTGCATCTTGGGTCTTGTGAAGGGTCGTCCCATAAACATAAATACTCTAACAGTGCAGCGACCCTCAAAATGATATGACCCGAGTGCTGGGTCATGGTGTAGCTCCCATGTCGGGGTGTCAATGAAGAGTATGAAAGTCGCCATCTGAAGATGTGACGGAAGAAAAGAGAGGGGGAATGAGAATCTTCTAAAAGAATTCTCAGTAGGGTAATCCCTACCTAAGTGACATCATCACATCCTCAGGAACCTTGGGTTTTATTTCTAAAAAGTGTGCATGCAAGTAAACTTCTTTTAATTTTCTAAAGTATTAATTATCCAAGGTCCGTTATATTTTACAATGCGTCTTATGACTAAGCATGGAACATACTAATGACATGAATGCATCATAAAGGTAAGCCAATCAATAGAATAACTAAGAAACATTATAACATTGGCATAAGGTGATAGGTATAGCACATGTGACATTTTAAACTTTAACTTTCATCTCATGGGGCCACCCTAAAACATCTCTAGGTTATGAGCTCATACCTTAACTAGTCGTCACTAGCTCTTACTTATCCTATAATAAGCGTAACATAATCCCGACTTAAAGTACAGGCTAGGGGGCAATTTAAGGATCACCTCTTAGGGTCATTTCCTTTTTGAAACGCTCTACTAGCAACTGGTGCATCGTAGTATTGTCCGCTTTGGCAAGCTCTATGTCAATACCCTCACAGATTTGTTTTCTTGGGGGTGCTCGGCTAAACCGGTGTCACCCAAGAAGGCGTCTCAGTATTGTGTCACATTTAAGTTCTCATGATTTTCAAAAAGACCTTTTTCTAAGTTCCTCAAATTTGATGGAAATTGGCAAAGATGACGGCAGTAGACCGAATTTCCTCAAATTTGCTTATGCCATGAAAACATATAGGACATACACAAACATTTCTTATGGGGTATAGCATATCGTCATGTAAAACTTCGTTATAGCACATATCAACTTATCATAGACAAAACTCATGCATCATATATCATAAATTAAGCATCATAAAAGCTCAAGATGTTTTAATGTCTTATGCATTGACCCTTAAGGTCCTTAGCTCACGTTATAAGTTATTAATCATCAAACCTAATCTCTTGGGTAGCTATGAGGTTATAACTAAGTATTTCTCACCTCACACTAGGATCAAGAACATCTCTAAACCTCAAGGATGCACAATTTATAATCCTAACTTTACGGGTCCCTAGGACTCACAACAGTGACCCTTTCTAAGTCCGGTTTGTTCCTAAGGCTTCAAGATCAAGTCCTAAACCATTCATGAGTCATTCCTACACATTTAAACTAATTTAAATCCATGATTAGTATTACTAAACCTTGCTGGACAGAATCCAGAAAATTCAAACATTAAAGGATCTAGAACTCTCAAATTAATTCTTTTCTAGTCTCTAACTTATCTTATCTTCCACATAAGAGTTTTAACATTATTTTTACTTAAACATAAGCATATTATCATCATTAAAACAGCACATACAGTGGCAAATAAGTAGCAAGGCAGAACCGAAACATACAGTCTCCATAAAGGCATAAAACACAATTTCTAGAGCACATAAAATACTAGTTTCTCTTGGAACCTTTTTAAAACTTTCAAAACTCATTTATAAACAATTTTAACATCTAAAATCATAAGAATATTTAAGAGGGCAGTGACCAATTCATCTTTGTCTCAAGAGGTCCTGAATTCTTAAAACTTTGTTCTATGCATTTCTTGAACTCATAAAAGCTTGGAAAATTATAAAACTTGGTCTTCAATACTTAGAAACATCAAGACCCCTTAGGGCCGAAATATGAACCAAAAAAAATAAATATTTTTAGACCTTTGTTTGAGACAACAATGGGCAAGTCTTTGAGCTCTGGGATCATTTAAGTGATGACATAAAAGTAAACATGCTCATGCACTCATTTTAGGTTCCATTAGAAAGCAAAGTGATAGCATAAAATAAATATGAGGTACAACATATTATTATCTTTGATATTTAGTGAGGACTTGAAATATAAACATGATAATGCATAGCTTGAAATATAAACATGGTATTTAGTGATAGCAAGGAAGTAAACATGATATGCAAAGCATAAAGTAAACATGATGCAAGGTTCATTTTATGGTTAACTAGAGCTCATTCAAGACTTTAACAAGATAACAACCCAATACAATATCTCAAGAATTAAAATACCAAAACCGAAAGTCTTTACAAAGAAAAAGAAAGTGAAACTAAGTTGAGTTCTTTATTAAATACCCAAAACCCCTATCTAGGGAAAAATCTCTAGAATGTACCGGCCAACTTTAAGGTTGACAAGGGTAGGCTTGGGCTTTTAGAAATCCTTAGATTAATTTTCTTAAGTTAAAAACCATGTGAGCTAGATATCATATAGATGAAGTCATAAGGAAAGGAAAACTCAAGCTTTAGAGGTTTCTTTGAGATGAACACAAGGTCATCAACTAGAAACTTTCAACATCAAGCTATCATGTTTGAGAAGAAAAGGCCAAAAGGCCGAAATGAAAAAAGAAAAGGAATATAAAGGAAAGCTCAAAAAGAAACCAAGAGAAAACTAGAGGAAACACATCTTTTGAGTAAAACAAAGTTTGAAAAGAAACTCCCTACCTAGAGGGAAGACACAAAGCTTGAACTTTTGAAAAGAAAAACAAGATGATGAGCTTCTCCTTGGTGCTTGATGGTTTCGGCCAAGAGGAAGCAAAAAGGTTGGAGTTGTGTTTCAAGTGAGGTTGTGTTTGAGGTGTGATGTTTGAGAGGTTTGATGATGGTTCAAGGCTATGGGGTGGTGTTTCAAGGTTGAGAGATGATGATGAGAGGAAGAGAGGATGAAGATGAAGATGAAAAGAAAGGAAGAACTCTCTTGAAACTTGAGAGAAAAAGAAAAGAACTAGCAAAACAACTCTAGAATTCTAAACTTAGCAAATACTTCAAAGTGCAATTAAGCTATCACAAACATCGTATTTATAGAAAAACAAAACCATGGGCTCATCAAGGGAGGGAGTGGCCGTGTGGTCTTGGAGGGAAAAGGGAGAGGAAAATATCTCTTTGATTGTGTCATAGAAGCATGGTTTGAAGTATGGAAGCTATGCTACAAAGTATGGCTTGATGTGAGTTAATTTCCTATCAATTTTTTATGAAACTAGGCTTCTAGAACCTTGACATGGCTGGAACTTTTCCAGCCACAAATAAATGGGAAAAATGGGTTGTTTTAATTATTTATTCATGTGGAAATTCAAGCTTGATTGAAAGTTATGACAGGGTATAGTGTATGTGACTTGAGGTATGGCCTTGAAGTGTTGAAAAATTGAACATGTGATGCATATGGGGAGGGAGGGCTCACGGCCAGACCTGGCAGCATGGGGGGAGTGAGGTTTTGATCATCTAATTGGGTGTTAATGGTAGTTTTAGATGTGTATTAGCTTAGGTACAAGGTTAGGAGTAATTAAGTTTAAGTTTAGGCAACTAAGCATCTGTATTAGGAATTTTATGACAAGGTTAGGAGTGCTCATATATCATTAGAGAATTTTAAACTCATTTATGAATAAACAATGTGTAACACAATTCCATGATTTAAGGAATTGGAAAGAGAAAGCACTATTCAAGATTCCATGACTAGGAGTCTTGAAATTAAAATATGATTTTAGGTTGTAATTAAGCACTTTTAGGTTCTAATCAACTTTAATAAATTATTTTGACTCAAGATTAATTAAGGAAATTAATTAACCTTTGATTAGAGCCTAATATTGCTTAGGTTTGCTTAATCACGCGATTAAGCGTAAAAACACGAAACTAGGGGCAAAACCGTAATTTTGCACTAATTTCGCCCGGGACCTCCGGGACCAAAACTAAAGTCACAGTCCACATAAAAATGCCTTTTAAAATCATCTAGAGAAGTTTCGGGTTCATCCGGCACTTACAAGCGGGCAAAACACCGCAGGGGCATTTTGGTCATTTTGACCCCAAAACTCGAAAAATGAGATTTTCGATCCCGGGAAGGTATACAAGCCATCTAATCCCCTTCCAACATTGAGTTTGCCCTTCGAGTACTGCCGAACCGGCTTTTCTCAAATTCCGGGCTGAAAATGACCTCAGGGGCATTTTGGTCATTTCCACTCTTAACAGAAAATCGGGGCGTTACATATGTTATTCTACTCATATTTGAGATTTAAAACATAAAATCATGTCATAATATTCCTTGAACTCACTTATGCTTAAGAAAATTCCTTAAACATAAGCTTTTGGCACTTGTAACTAGATGAAACCCATAGTAGGTCCATCGTTATCACATGGCCGAAATCATGTTCATAAAACATTTCCATTTCCAAACTTTACTTGAGATAACAAGGGACAAGTCTTTGAGCTCTAATATTTTTAGGTGATAGCAAGAATATAAAAATGCCACGCACTTCATTTTATCTTTATTAGAAAAGTAAAGTGAGGGCTTAAAATAAATATGAGATACAACTCATTTTTATCTTTAAGATTAAGTGATGACTTGAAAAGTAAACATGGAATGCAAAGCTTGAAATTAAACATGATAATGCAAGTTTATTTCTTTATTCTTGAGAGCTTAGTGATGACATAGAAAAGTACATATGTTATGCAAGGCATAAATTTAAACATGAATGCTAGCCTATTTTTATATATCATTAGAGCTCATACAAGACTTTAAAGAATCACATCTCAATCCCAAACATAATCTCACCAAGATAAAGTAAGCTATAGAGTCCTAAGTGTAACACCCTAATTTTTAACCCAATACTCTAGAACATATTAGGCTAATCATTAGGTTATTACTTCTTAGTTTCATTATTTTATTAAAATACTTAGTGGAAATTACGGGTGAATTTTTTTTGAAAACATAAACCAAAGTGAGAGCCGCGCTCTTATCTAAACGAGAAACATGAATATCAATCATAAGGAACACAAAAGCTAAAGCAAGTAACAATAGAACAATGGTCATCACAACAAAGGAAACATTTCATTAATAACATAGTAGTCACGCCCTTATAGGATAACAAGAAAGCAGTAAAGTACATGGTACGACGGCAAAATAAAACCAACTACACTACCCTTCTACCAAGCTATGAGTACTAAGCTAAAACCCCCTCCTAAAAGATACCGTCGAAGGGGAGATCCTCGGGATTGCTCGGGCACTCGAATAGCTCTCCAGTGAGGTCTAGTGATGACGGGGATCCTCGGGTGATGGAGGTAAGTAACTGGGGAACCGCTCGATCTCCTCCTGAGTTGGCCAGTGAAGTGGGAAAGAAGCGCATGTCGGCTGGATGTGCGCTCCTCAGCGCCTGGCACAGGCACATCTCAGCTCTCCTCGCCAAACGTGGCTGCATCACTGTCTCCTCGCTCCCTTCTCGCCTAAATGAGGGAAAGGGAGCAGAACTCTCTGAATAGATGTGCATCGGTGAGTCCTCAGACGGATCCATCTTCGACCTCCTTGAGTGAGGCACATACTCCGGGTGGTCACGAACAGCTGAGGCGGACGAGCGGGCACGACGCAACTGCTTGTCGCAAGGGCAGGTACGCTCGAAGATCAAGTTGTCACCATCAAAAGGAGCGGGAGGAGTGAACAGGTAGCTGGACACCGGATAAGCAAAAGGTCGACCTATGTACACAAAAACACGAACAGCACAGCAACCCTCAAAGTGATAGGAACGATGCTCCAGGTCGTAGTGCACCTCCCATACGAGCGTATCATTGAAGACCACAAATGTTGCCATCGATCTCTGAAGATGTGACGGAAGAAAAAGAAGGAAGAGAAAGGAGTGAGAATTCTTACTAAAGAATCTCAGTAGAAGTCTCCTATCCTAGGGTTACATCGTTCACATCCTCAGGAACCTTGGGTTTAACTATAAAATGGTGTGCATGCATAAAAGGGTTCATTATTAGGGTTCATAAAACCAATTATCTAAGGTTTATTCCTTTTAGCATGCATCTTGAATGTTATGAATGCAACATATTAAAACATAAATGCATGGCAATACTTGAGCATATAAATCAACGAATCAGATCATATAGAAACAATCCATGTGGCATAAGGGCAATAACTTCTCAAATGGAACTTTCATCAGTATGTGTGACATCATTCATGGAATCTTTAGCAATGTAGAGGCCACCCTTATAAAAACTAGGCTATGAGCTTATACCTCAGCTAGTCGTCACTAGCTCTTGCTTATTATCTAAATAAGCGAATAATAAAATAACACACCTGACTACTTAAGAGTACAGGATAGGGGGCTAGGGAACTCCTCTCTTAGGATATACCCTCTTTGAAACGCTCTACTGGCCTTGAGTGCATAGTGAATTGTCTGCTTTGGAAAGGCTCATGTCCAGACTCTCACAAATTTGCCTCCTCCTCACCGTAGCAGGAGAAGTACGTCTCAGTGCTTGTCACATAAAAATCTCCTGGGGGTGCTCGGCCGAACCAGTGTCAGCTAGGGTTTTCAAACCAAGTGGTACTTTAAAACATTTCTTCAACCCTTTTAGGTTTGACGGAAATTCGGCAGCATAACAGCTATTAAACCGAATTTCCTTCAAACCAACATTTATGCCACAAGCTAAACACACAACATATTTCTATGCAATTCTCATGTTCATAATAAACTTAACATCTTAAACAATCATTCCCTCATGCATCATATACATCCCAACATCTCATTACATCATCATATAATTCAAGACTTCTTAGTATCTTATGCATTGATCCTTAAGGTCCTTAACTCACAATCTAAGTTATAAATCATCACAACTTAATCTCTCGGGTACCTGTAGGCTCATATCTAAGTATCCTCACTCAACACTATCCTCATAAACATCTCTAAACTTCAAGAATGTAGAATCTAAAATTCTAACTTTACGGGTACCTAGGAGTCTCAACAATGACCCTTTCTAAGTCCAGTTTGCTCCTAAGGCATCAAGATCAAGTCCTAAACCAATTATGAGTCATTCATACACATTTAAACTAATTTAAATCCATGATTATCATTTCTAAACCATGCTCGATAGAATCCAGAAAAATCAATTACTAAGGGATCTAGAACTCTCAAATTAATTCTTTTCTAGTTACTAACTTCTCTAATCTTTCACATATGAATTTTAACATTTATTTTACATAAACATACTCATATTATCCTCAATAAAACAGCACAAACAGTGAACATATCAAGGCAAGGCAAAACCAAAAATCCATCTCCATAAGAAGGCATAAAACTTGATTCTAAAGCACATAAAATACTAGTTTCTCTTGGAACCTTTTTAAAACCTTCAAAACTCATTTGTAAACATTTTTATCATCTAAAACCATCAAAATATTCTCAAGGGAAGTAGCTAATCCAAATTGACTCAAGAGGTTTCAAAATCATAAAACTTTGTTTTAGACATTTCTTGAACTCATATAAGCTTAGAAAAATTATGATACATAGATTTTAATACTTATGACAAATAAGACTTCTAGAGGCCGAAATCAAAAGCTAGAGAACACATATTTTCAAGCCTTTGTTTGAGACAATAATGGGCAAGTCTTTGAGCTCTAGGTTCTCTTAACTGATAACATTAAAATAAACATGCTCATGCACTTGTTTTAGCTTTCATTAGAAAATAAAGTGAGAGCATAAAATAAACATGAGATGCAACTTATTATTATCTTCGATATTTAAGTGAGGGCTTGAAATATAAACATAATAATGCACAGCTTGAAATATGAACATAATAATGCACAGCTTGAAATAATGCAAGTTCATTCATTATCTTGGTACTTAGTGATAGCAAGGAAAATAAATATGATGTGCAAGGCATAAACATAAATATGAATGCAATATTCATTCTAATCTTATCTAGAGCTCTTACAAGACTTTAGAGATCAACACAACCCAACACTTATCTCATCACAAAGAGAGCTTTAGAGTTCTTGAACCAAGTTCTCAAGGAACTACAAGGTTCTTGAACATCATCATCAAGCTCTAAAGAAACAAACTTTTCAAAGAAAGCAAAACTTTAAGAAGATAGGAACCAAAACAACATTCTTTCATGACATAAAATAGAAATAGAGTTGCCTTAAAATTTTTAAGAAAAACCTTTGAGGAAGAGCTATGAAGGCCGAATGTTTAGGAAAGGAAAAAGAGAGAAAAACCAAAACTTTACTAGATAAAGAACAAGACTCAAGCTTTAGAGGCTCATTTGAGATAAACACAAGGTCATCATCTATGAACACTCATCATCAAACCATCATAGTCATAAACAAGGCCTCATGGCCGAAATGGAGAAAAAGGAAAACAAAGGAAAGTTCAAAAAGAAACCAAGAGAAAATTAGAGGAAAATCATATTTTCAAACAAAACAAAGTTTAGAAAACCACTCCTACCTAAAGTGAAGATGAAAACTTGATCTTTTAAAAGGAAATGAGATGAACAACTCCTCTTTGAAGGATGATGATGATTCGACCGAGAGAGGATGGAGAGGATGGAGATGTGTTTTGAGTGAGGTTGTGTTTGAGGTCAAGTGTTTGAGAGGTTAGGAGGTGATCTAAGGTTGTGAAGTGGTGGTTTGAAGCAATGAGATGATTATATGAGGAAGAGATGAAGAAGATGAAGATGAAGAGGAAAGGAAAACTCTCTTGAAACTTGAGATAAAACAAAGAACTCAAAGAAAGCTAGGAAACTTGAAACTTTGCAAATGATCTAAAGTGTTTGCAAGCTCAAGTAAGCAAGGTATTTATAGAAAATGACAACAAATGAAGTCCCATGGAGAGGAGGGGCTAGCCGTAGCTTTTGGGAGGGAAAGGAAGAGAAAAATATCTCTTACAACTTGTCATTCAAGCATGGTTTGAGGTATGGAAGTTATGGTGCAAAGCATGGTTTCAAGTATGGTAATTTCCCTTTATTTGAAATTAAAATAATCCTTCTAGAAGGCAAAGAGGGCTGGCTGATTTTGAGCCACAAAAATGAGAGAAAAAGTCTTCTAGAAGTGGTCATATGAAGCATGGATGAAAGCATGGTGTTTGTATGACAAAGTATGGTTTATGGTGAGGTGGAAGCATCGCCTTGGAGTGTCAAAAATTTGAGCATGTGATGGAAAATGGGGGAGGATGCTTCGGCCAGACTTGGACAGCAAGGAGGGAGGAAGTGTTGATCATGTTATCGGGTGCTAATGATAGGTTTAAGTGTAGATTAGTTTAGGTACAAGGTTAGGAATTATTAAGCATAAGTTTAGGTAACTAAGAATGAGGTTTAGGAATTTTATGACAAGATTAGGAGTGCTCATACATCATTAGAGAATTTAAAACTCATTTATGAATAAACAATTTAAAACACAATTCCATCATTTAAGGAATTGGAGAGAGAATTTACTATTCAAGATTCCATGACTAGGAATCTTGAATTTAAAATAAGATTTAAAGTTGTAATCAAGCATTCTTAGGTTCTAATTAACTTTAATAAATTATTTTGACTCAAGATTAATTATGGAAATTAATTAATCTTCGATTAGAGCCTAATATTGCTTAGGTTTGCTTAATCACACAATTAAGCTTGAAAACACAAAACTAGGGGGCAAAATCATAATTTTGCACTAATTTTTCCTGGGACCTCCGGGACTAAAACTAAAGTCGTAGAATACATAAAAACACCTTTTAAAACCATCTAGAGAAGTTTCGGGTTCATTCGGCACTTGCAAACGGGTAAAACACCACATGGGCGTTTTGGTCATTTTGACCCGAAAACTCGAAAAATGAGATTTTCAATCCCGGGAAGGTACACAGGCCAACTAATCCCCTTTCATCATTGAGTTTGCCCTTCGAGTACTGCCAGGTCAGCTTTCATCGAATTCCGGGCCGAAAATGACCTCAGGGGCATTTTGGTTATTTTCACTCTAACAGAAAAATCGGGGTGTTACACAAAGAACCAAGGCTTCAAAGAAACCTCAAGGTTCTTTGAACATCATCATCAAGCTCAAGGAAATGAATTCAAAACAAAACTTCAAAGGAAAAGGAAAGAAAGGAACCGAAACTATAAGGCAAAGGAAAATACACCATATTCTCACGTGCCGGCTAACTTTAAGGTTGACAAGGGTAAGCTTTGGGCTTCTTGAAATCCTTGTAATTATTTTCTTAAGATGAAATCATTAGTGAGCTAAGTAACATAAGTAGAACTTGAAGAAAGAAAAACTCAAGCTTTAGAGGTCTCATTGAGATGAACACAAGGTCATCATCTAAAGACACTCATCATCAAGCTATCATGAGGAGTAAACAAGGCCTTGAAGGCCGAAATCAAAAAGGAAATAGCAAAGAAAAACTGAAAAGAAACATCGAGTAAAGCTCATAGAAACAACATTTTCTTTCAAGAACAAAACATATTTGAGAAAAAGAAAGATTTTAGAACAACTCCCTACCAAGTGTAAAGATGAAAAGCTTGGTCTTTGAAATGAGAATGAGAAGAAAACTCCTCTCAAGATGATGATGATGATTCGGCCTTCGTAAGGAAAAAGGCAATGAATGTGTTTTTATGTAAGCTTGTGTTTGAGGGTGAGAGCTTTGGTGTTTGGATGATGATTCAAGGTGGTGGGGTGGTGTTTTAAGGTTGTGATGTGGTGGCTCAAGGTGGAAGATGAAGAAGATGAAGAAGAAGAAATCTCTTTGAAACTTTGAGAGAAAAGAAAGAACTTTGCAAGAATACTTGAAACTTAAACTTGACAAATGATCCAAAGGTTCTTTCAAGCTCCTTAGCATATGTATTTATAGAAAAATAAAACAATGAAGGATGAATGGAGGAGGAGGTAGCCGTGTGGTTTCATGGAGGGAGGGAGAGCAAATATCTCTTTGTTGTGGTCATTCAAAGCATGGTTAAAAGTATGGTTAGTATGGGTTCAAGCATGGTGCAAGTATAGTGCAAGATATGGCCATGGAGTGTGAAACAAATTCAACATGTGGGAAATGAGGGGCAGAGGTGGCACCAGTTTCATTAGGCCATGGGGAGGAGGTTTTTCTTTCATTTAATTGTGTTCTAATGATATGTTTAGATGTAGTTTAGGTTAAGCTCAAGATTATGAATTGCTAAATGGGTATTTAGATAACTAAGAAAGTAATTAAGGATCTCAACACATGATTAGGGAGTGCTCATACATTATTAGAGGGATTTAAATTCATTTTTATGCATAAACAAATGTAGACACAATTCCTTAATTTAAGGAATTGGAGAAAGAAAACACTATTCAAGATTCCATGACTAGGAATCTTGAATCTAAAAAGAGATTTAGGTTTAATGTAAGCAATTTTAGGTTCTAATTAACTTTAATAAATTATTTTGACTCTAGATTAATTATGGAAATTAATTAATCTTCAATTAGAGCCTAATATTGCTTAGGTTTCCTTAATTACATCATTAAGCTCAAAAATACTATGCTAGGGGCAAAATCATAATTTTGCACAAAAATTACCCGGGACCACCGAGACTTAAACAGATGTTACGAAATACATAAAAATATCATTTAAAACCATCTAGAGAAGTTCCGGGCTCAAATGACTCTGATATCGGTGTAAAACTGCTATAAGGGTATTTTGGTCATTTTGTCCCAAAACCTCAGAAAAGGAGATTTTCATTTTCGAAACCATTCATAAGCCATCTAGTCCCCTTCAAACATTGAGTTGGCCCTTCGAGGACTGCCGGGTCGGCTATCCTCAAATTCCGGACGAAAAATGACCTCAGGGGCATCTTAGTCATTTTTGCTCAGACAGAAAAATCGGGGCATTACACAAGACACCTCAATGTATCCACAAGGCCCTGTAAAAATTTCGTATTAATCGGAGTTCTCTAACCATGTTAAATAAATTTTACAAGTTTGGTGGTCAGAGACCACTTATTCATAGCTCAAACTAGAATTCTCATAATTTTTAACCCTAGCAAATGATGGATTCAACTCAAAATAAAAATCATGGTTGAACTTCAAGATTTTGACACTCTGTAAAAATTTCAAAGGATAATTCCATTATTTTCTGTAGTCACAAAATTATACAAATTCATAGCTTTAGTACCAAGATTTCAGGCAGCATAGATACACTCTCAGTTCTTGATTTTTTGCAAGGGGTATCAATCGAAATCAGGGCTCAAGAAAATTCATGGAACTAGCTTAAGATTTTAGCTTCAACATATAATTTTTTTAGCTGATAAAAATGACTAGAATTAAACCAGAAAATTTGTGAACAAATCCTGTCCTGTTGAAATCTGAAAATCTAGCAGCATGTGTCAAATTCTCTTTTGACAAAAATCATTTTTCACAACATCCAACCATATCACCAAAATTAATACATCAATATCAACATATTATCAACCAAATAAACTAAAAATATCAAATTAAATCAGTAGCAAGAATCGAAAAACAAATTTGAAAGGAAAAGAGGTTCAACAACCCTACCCTTTGGAGCTTTAGAGGTCTTGGCTCCAAGGATGATTCTCTTCACTTTAAAAATCTCAAAACACACCCAAAACCCTCTTAAAATAGTAAGATATAAGGTATCAAGGCTGATATTTGGTGACGAATTGAGATTTTAATCGGTTAGATTTGTAAGTTATGATGAGTGGAACAAGTTTTGTGAAAAGAGTTTGGTGTTTTTATCAAACCTAGGCTAGGAAAATGGAGGTTTGAAATCAATTCTTCATAGTTTTAGTGAAGCAAACATGGAGCTTCTGCCTTCTTTCTTCTTGGCTGAGGATGAAGAACAAAATTAATGAGTTATGTGACTTAAACTTATCATATAAGGTGTTAGAAATTATTACTTTAGTGCAAAGTCTAATTTCTTTATAAAAGAAACTAATATGGATGGCTAGGATCAATCTTGTAATTAAAGATTGAATCTTAGCCATTCATTTAAGATAAAGGGATAAGGTTCATTAATTTGTAAAGATTAAAATAGCTTTTGGTATTAGAAATCGCACACTGAAATTCTATCGAACAGGTAAAACAGTGTACCCAGGAAATCAATTATTACCTGAAAATTAATTCTAAGTATGAAATCTTTATTCCTATCAATTTTTAATCTTAATTATATAGTTTCTCATTTTCGGGCATCTCCGGGGCCTAATTCTGGGGTTTTGGCTATGCCGGTGGGCCCATGGGGCCCATAAGGGAACTATTTACTTCTTTTTTTTTACAGATCCATTGGATCATCCTTATCATTTCTATGTCTGTCGAATTTTTAAAATTATGACTTGAAAAGCTCGAATTAATTTTTGTATAATTTTTAGGGTGTTACAAGTGTAGTGGAATACACGGACAAGTTTGAGGAGCTCTGCAAGTTTTCTACCATTTATCAACATAATCCTAATGAAGCTTGGAAGTGCATGAAGTATGAAGGAGGGTTACACGAGGACATTGAAGCTGCTGTGGGACTCTTAGAGATCTGGGATTATACAACCCTGGTAACAAATTGATGTTGTGCAAAGAACTCCAATAAGAAGTTAGCAATCGTCCAATCTGCTAAGGGCTCTTCGAACAAAAGACTGCCACTTGAAAACCAATACTATGATGATGACCCACCATCAAAGAAGCGGTTTCAACTAAGTCCATAGAAGGAGAAACAGCAATAGCAATCAAGTTCATGCCCAAAATATGGAAAAGATCACGGGACTAGACCTTGCTTGGCTAGACAAAATGTGTGCTATCGCTATGAAAAGCCAGGACACAAGATTTGGGAGTGTCTAGATAGGCATTCAAAACCAACTACAAAGCCCCAACAATAGAGTAGAGTCTTCACCATAAGTGCTAAAGGGAAGTCACGACCTAAGAATTCGACCTAAGGTAAGAATGTTTAGGATTTGATTGGATTATTTTAACTATGTGAGAATTCCTTGTTTGATTCATGAATTTGTCTTTTGAAATTGTTTTCAAATGAATTTTGAAGGCAAAATTTTTTCTAAGGTGGGTGGTAACGTAATACCCTAAAAATTATTTAAAAATTAATTGAAGTTTTCCTAGTAATAATTTCAAAAATCCGACTAACATAGCAATGATGAGCATGATCTAACGGATTTGTAAAAAAAATAAATAGTAATCTAGTGGGTCCCACGGGTCAGTTGGGACAGCCGACACCCCAGAATTAGGGCCCAGAGATTTCTGAAACTGAGAAATTATAGGATTAAGGATGGAAATGAGAATTTTATACCTGGAATTAATTTTCAAGTAATGTTCGATTACCCGGGTATGGTGTTTTACCCGTTCGGTAAAATTTCAGTGTGTGATTTTTAACACCGAAAGCTAATTTAATTTCTACAAAATGAAGGAGTTTATCCATCCATATCAAATGAATGGCTAAGATTCAATCTTGAATTACAAGATTTAGTCCTAGCCATCCATTTTACTTTCTTAGATTAAAGACCATCCAAGTATAATATATAATATTCATGCATTAAGTTACAAGATAAATACAAGCACAATCTTTTCCATCAAGCCTCATTCTTGGCTAGGAATGAGAAAGTACAGAAACTCCAATTTTGCTTCTCCAAAAACCATGAAAACTTGATTCAAATGCCCAAACTCGTAGCTTAGACTTGATAAAATCACAACTCTCTTCACAAAAACTTGTTCCACTCCTTAATACCTACCAAACTAACCGATTAGAATTTGAATCCATAAATTTTTTATACTTTGAGAGCTCACAATCTGCTGCCTAAGGAAGGCTTTGTGTTTGATTTTGGAGCTTTAAAGTGAAGCAAACCATTCTTGGATCACTCTTGGAGCCAAGATCACTAAAGCCATCAAAGTATGGTGTTGTTTTCTTATTTGGTGAAATTCTGTTTTATAGTTGATTATGATAGTTTTAAATTTTATATTCTTAGTTCTAATGCATGATTACACATAGGAGTAGGTGTAATTGTATCAGTGTTGTGGAAAAATTTAGTTTTGCTAGAGAAATGCTAACCATGCTTGCTGTAAATTCAATTTTTTTTTTCAGGCAGAGGATGATCACAAATTTTTTGAGTGTGTTGTGGATATTTTGTTGAGCTATAAAATTATATGTTGAAGCTAACATCCAAGGCAACTCTGTGAATTTTCGTGGTGCATGATAAAGACTCTAATTGCTTTAAAAAAATCAAGAGCCGAAATGATACTTGTGTGGGTTGAATTGTTAGAATAGAAGCTATGATTTTGTCTAATTTCGTTACTATAACAAATGATTGGTTTTTCCTTTGAAATTTTTATAGAATGTTGGAAACATATTGAAGTCCAACCATGACTTTTTGTCTGAATTGATTCATTCATTTGCTAGGGTTAAAAATTAGGGAATTCAAGTATTGAGCTGAGATTAAGTGGTCTTTGACCACCAAATTTTTCTAATTTTGTTAACATACTTAGAGAATCTTTTTGCTCTGAAATTTTCATAGTACCTTAGCGACACATGAGCTGCCCTTGAGAATTTTTATACCCTTGGATTTGATGGTTTGAAATTCAAAATAAATTATGCTACGAATATGTGAAATCTGCCATTGTGCTGAAAAATAAATTGATGCTCTGAATTGATGAAATAATGGCATTTGGTACTAGTATGACATGAGCACTTGAATATGATATGAAAAATTGAGCATGTGAGCTTATTGATGAGGTTAGGCACACATAGATATGAATATTTCTTTCAATTGAGTATATGCAAAGAAAAGCATATGATTGTATTTCTTGGGTTGGAGAAAGTAAATCCGGTCTATCAAGGAAAGTAAACCTGACAACCAAGATAAACATGAGATTATAGTCTTGGACTAGAGAAAGTAAATCTGGTTTGTTGGGGAAAGTAAACTTGACTACCCTTGAATTGAGTCGGGGAAAGTAAACCTGTCTAGGAATAGGCTTTTGTGAGAATTGGAGAAAGTAAATCCAATGAGCATGTATAGGAATGAGCTCAGTCTTGAAAAACAGTCTATTACCCATTATTGCCATGCTGCGGATGGCGATATGTAACGCCCAAACGTGACAAGATTAGTCAAGGGCCAAGACGAGTTAAAGTAACAATTGTTCTAAGTAGTCTTTTATTTTATGTGCTAAGAGAAGAATTTTAGTATTGATATGGAGACCAATATGTTTAAGTTGTGATGTAGCAGTTTATAGTTTATATGATGTTGAGTAGTATAATATGTGCATATTAGATGATTGAATAATAAAAAAGACCCACTTCGGAAGAATGATTTTTGAACTTGAAAATGAACCTTTGATATATGTTACATGCTTACATTTTTCTAATAAACCGAAATGGCTGGGATGATGGCGATGGCATGGATTTTATTATGTATTTTGGGGATACCCTACTGGGAATTTTAGAATTCTCACCCCTATGTTTGTGTTCCCATGTCATCTCCAGGTTGATCTAGAGAACAGTGAGGCTGCCACCTGAATGGAATTGGAATTGCAGTAGTTTAATGGCTAAGATTTGTATTTATTTCACTTAGTTATAGGTATATTTCTGTAAATATAGGAGATAACATATGTGTATTAAAGCTTGTAGCAGAGCTTCCTTTAGTACTTGATTTTGTAATCAACAAATGTTTTGCCTCTTTGTCATATATTTTGATAGAATCACGACTTAGTTATTTCATGATATGATAAATGTCGCTATAGCTAACTAAGAGAGGTCCACTAATTAATAAGTAACAACTCTTGAGTACGATACCATAACTTAAGGATAATGTTGTACTTGGGAGGATGTTACAATGACCGGGTTCGGTCATCACTTAATCATGCGTTAAATTACCTCATGGACATTTCGGTAATTTTGCGCAAGCAAAAAATCAGGAATTGCAATTTTGCACCGATTACTATTGAAAACACATACTTCAAACATTAAACTAACCCATTGAGGATGGTCTGGATCGACTATCCTTGATTCTCATGTAAAAATGACCTTAGGGGCATTTTATCCATTTTGCACAGAAGGAAAGAAAAATCGAGGCATTACATTTTTTACAACCCTCATATGGATACTTTATGCACTACTCAAAAACCCATTTGATACATTAAAACGTAATATTTTCTAAGTTTAGTAAAGTTGTCCAAAATTAGAATCCACACAAATATACTTCAAACACACAAATAAACTCAAAATACATCCCTTTTTACTACCATTTGCAATAAACAAACCAAAACAACCCCAAAATCAATCACTAGTTCATTTAAAAATTTTATGAAACACTAAGTATGCATCCAAAACTATTTTCGTATTTCATATTCCACACCGCCAAACACACCACAAAAAATCATATTTTCAAGTTTGTATGCATCCAAAACAAAGGTGTACTTATATATATGAATATAGTACTTAGTTTCATCAAAATCCGAACCAAGACTTCATAAAAACATGGTGTGAAATGGGTGTTTATCTTCAATCCAAAAATTTAAAATATACAAACCACAGGGATTTCAAAAATCATTTTCATCAACAATGATAATCAAACATAGACCATAAACCAAACATAAACCCATTTTGATGAATATTTTCTAACAAAAATCAAAAGAAACATCAAACCCTAAGGCTAGGGTTCCAAATATTCATCAAACAAAAGAGAAATCAAACAAACCCTACCAAAACTTGAGACACCAAGGAGATTGAAGACCTTTGGAGCTCCCAAGAGGTGGAGAAACATAATCTCCTCTTCCCTTAGTGTATGGCTACAGTAGCAAGGAGGGTGGAGAAGGAAAGCTTATGCTCTTCCAACAATGGAGGTTGGATGAAAGCTTAAGTGTGTTTGGACTTTGGAGGAGAAATGAGAATATAGGATGGAGGAGGACGATGGAGGAGACAATGGTGTGTAGGTTTGTTTAACAAATGCAAAAGGAGAATGGATGAAAAGGGTAGGCACTGGTTTTCACAAGAAAAAGGCAAGGTAGGTTTTCTTTGATTTAAATAGTAAAAGGGTATAATTATAATGTGGAGGGGTGTTAGTGTAATATAGGATAAGAATAGTTTGGGAATTTCACACCCACATTCACAAATAAAATAAAATAGTTTACAAGACATTCACTTAAAATAATATTTTCATGTAGCTCAAATTCAAATCAATTATATTTTGATAAAGTTTCTTGAAGGTTTAAGAGTGAATATGAAATTTCAGATTGAAGATAACTTCAATTTTCAACAAACACTAATATTAACTTTAAAAAATAATTAAAGACAATAATTAACGTAATCCTACATTTAAAATATTAAGATGCTAAAATTAATTAGAAAATATTAATTATCCAACTATGAATTAATTAAGGTAATTAACTTTTAATTAGATTCAATTGAGCTTAATTAGTCACAATTAAGATAAAACGAAAATCAGGGTATTACAAGAACCTTATTCTTCATCAAACAACTTATTTATAATAGGGTTAAATGTATTTTACCCTTCTGAATTTTAGTTCATGTGCAATTTAAATGCCGACTTTTTAAAATGTGCATTACAACACCCTAATCTTTCCAAATTATGTAAAAAAACCCCTTATTTTTCAAATAGTGTATTATGACACCCTGAACTTTTCAAAATGTGCAAAAACCCCCCTCCCCAAAAAAATTCAAGTCATAGCAAGGTGTCAGGTTACACCCAATAAAAAAGTTGGGGGGTTAGTTGCACATATTATTCATGGACATGGTATGAGGTTGCACAAATTAGAAACTTTAGGGGGGTTAAGTGTACATAAATCTTACATTTACTAGTTGCCAAAATTATACTAAGGGGCGTTTTGCACAGTTTCAAAAGTTCAGGGTGTGACGATGCACATTTTGAAAAGTCAAGGGGTAAATTAGACATGACCTAAAATTCAGGGGGGTAAAATGCATTTATCCCTTTATAATATTAGTTCCAATTAATTTTTTTTTATTTTGATTGGTTTATTATCATACAAAATCATTATAATTTGGACATTCAGAAGCTTAATCAAGTGCCTTTTGAAAGGCATGGAGTTAACACTAATAAGTCAATTGAACTATGGTTATTATTTATGCCTTTTGATTAAGCTAATAAGTATATATACACTTTGAATAAGAAAATTGGAAGCATCATAAACTTGTAGTCAAACTAAAATCAAAGTATTAACTTTGAAATAAATAATAATAATAAGAACAACAATAACATTAATAATAACAAGAACAACAATAACAATAAATCCTAAACCCTAAACCCTAAACCTTGATCATAATAATAAGGTTTAATTAATTTACTAGTCCCTATAGTTTCACCCAATTTTCAATCGAGTCCCTATATTTAAAAGTTTTCAATTGGGTCCCTATATTGCATAATATTTTTTTAATTAGATCCCTAACTCCATAAGGCGTTACCAAAAAAGTTAACTTAAATGGAATATTCCCAGAATATTCATTAGCTATAGTTTTAAATTTGAGAAAAATGAATCTTAGCTATTCATTCCAATTGGAGCATTAATACAACTAATGATAGATGCTCCACCAGAAAAATACTACCATAAAAAGAAATAAAATAAAAAAGAACTAAAAAATAGTAAAAAGAAACTGAAACCAAGCACAGATATATATATATTGAATGGTTATTGCTAATGTCGTTGATGAAGGCGCCACCGCTGTTGTGGAAGGCGAACGAGAGCGAAGCCCTGCGCATTGAGCCGTCGAGGCTATCGGCATCAAAAGGGAAGGTGTTGCCTATCAGAGCTCGTCTTCTAGCCTTGACATCATGATCTGGACCACAATGTCGGCGTGTTCCTCCATGGCTTGGCCATGCGACAACGAGATGGCTTTACATCGGTTGGTTTATGTCATCAATGGCAGAGAAGTACTCAGTAACATCTTCTGGGGAGTCAAGGAGGGAAGTGGGGTGGCCCAAGGGCACACTATCGCTGCATAGCTGGAACAAGGGATAAGTGGTAGCGGTATCTTCACAGCAAGATATTGACAGCAGAAAGGTGCGGCGGCCGCACTGGTGGATGACAGTTTGAAGCGTGGTGGTAACAAAGGAAGTAGTGACGGAGCTCACTGTGCATGGTGGTGACCGCAATGTTTCCAAGCATATCTCCATGGTAAAGCTGGTGTGGCCCTTCACTCTCCTATTTGGTCTCAATCAATGGAATGGAATGGCCACTTCAACCCTTCCCTCCTTCAGCCCCTTTCCAAGTCAATAGTCACTACTACTTTTTCTTCCTCAATACTCTATTGTATGGATTAGGTTTATGTTAATGAAGATTGTGTATTTGATGTTTGTTCTGTGTTTGTTTATGGCTTTATGGGCATTGTATTTCATTCGCCGTGTGTAACATCCTCCCAAGTGCAACACCATCCTTAAGTCATGATATCGTACTCGAGAGTTGTTACTTATAAATCAATGGACCTTTCTTAAATATCTAGAACAAGGGTCAATAGAATTATATACTGATTAACTTGTGGTTATATAAAAAAATATATATAAAAGAAACGAAGTACTTATTTAATACAAGTTAAGTACAAAAGGAAGCTCTTCTACGAGCTGTAGTACACATCTGTTATTCTCTATATTTGTAGGCACATATATTTAGCTAAGTATAACATATACAAGTTGTAACGCCCCGATTTTTCTGTTAGAGTGAAAATGACCAAAATGCCCCTAAGGTCATTTTCAGCCCGGAATTCGAGGAAAGCCGGTTCGGCAGTACTCGAAGGGCAAACTCAATGTTGGAAGTGGATTAGATGGCTTGTATACCTTCCCGGGATCAAAAATCTCATTTTTAGAGTTTTCGGGTCAAAATGACCAAAACGCCCCTGCGGTGTTTTACCCGTTTGCAAGTGCCAGATGAATCCGAAACTTCTCCAAATAATTTTAAAAGGTGTTTTTATGTAGACTATGACTTTAGTTTTGGTCCCGGAGGTCCCGGGTGAAATTAGTGCGAAATTACGGTTTTGCCCCTAGTTTCGTGTTTTTACACTTAATCGCGTAATTAAGCAAACCTAAGCAATATTAGGCTCTAATCGAAGGTTAATTAATTTCCATAATTAATCTTGAGTGAAAATAATTTATTAGAGTTGATTAGAACCTAAAAATGCTTAATTACAACTTAAAATCATATTTTAATTTCAAGACTCCTAGTCATGGAATCTTGAATAGTGTTTTCTCTTTCCAATTCCTTAAATCATGGAATTGTGTTACACATTGTTTATTCATAAATGAGTTTAAAATTCTTTAATGATGTATGAGCACTCCTAATCTTGTCATAAAATCCTTAAAACACATTCTTAGTTACCTAAACTTAAGCTTAATTATTCCTAACCTTATACCTAAGCTAATACACATTTAAACCTACCATTAACACCCAATTAGATGATCAAACCTCACCTCCCCCTTGTTGTACTAGACCTAGCCATGCACTCCCTCCTCCCATATATATCACATGTTCAATTTTTCAACACTCCATGGTCATACCTCAAGTCACATACACTATACCTTGTCATAACTTTCAATCAAGATTGAATTTCCACATGAATAAATAATTATAACAACCCATTTTTCCCATTTATTTGTGGCTGGAAAAGTTCCAACCATGTCAAGTTTCTAGAAGCCTAATTTCATCAAAAATTGATAGGAAATTAACTCACATCAAGCCATACTTTGTAGCATAGCTTCCATACTTCAAACCATGCTTGAATGACCTTGTGTAAGAGATATTTTTCTCTCCCTTTTTCCTCTCAAAAGCCAATAGCCACATCTCCCCTTGGTGAGCCCCATGGTTTTGTTTTTCTATAAATAGGATGCTTGTAATAGCTTAGTTGCACTTTGAAGCATTTGCTAAGTTTAGAATTCTAGAGTTGTCTTGCTAGTTCTTTTCTTTTCTCTCAAAGTTCCAAGAGAGTTCTTCCTTTCTTTTCATCTTCATCTTCATCCTCTCTTCATCTCATCATCATCTCTCAACCTTGAAACACCACCCTATAGCCTTGAACCATCATCAAACCTCTCAAACACAACCTCACTTGAAAAACAACTCCAACCTTCTCATCCTCCCTTGGCCGAAGCTATCTTGCCTCTTGGAGGAGCTCATCATCTTGTTTTCCTTTTCAAAAGTTCAAAGATTTCATCTTCACTCTAGGTAGGAGTGTTTTTCTAAACTTTGTTTTCTTGAAAATGAGTTTCTTTCTAGCTTTCTCTTGGATTTTCTTTTGAAACTTTCTTGTTATTCCTTTCTTGTGATTTCGGCCATGAGGCCTTGAGGAACACATGATAGCTCAATGATGAGGACTCCTAGAGAATGACTATGTGTTCATCTCAAAGAAACATCTAGAGCTTGAGTTTTTCTTTTCCTTTAACTTCATCTATACTATACTTAGCTCACATGGTTTTTCAACTTAAGAAAATTAATCTAAGGATTTCTAAAAACCCAAGCTTACCCTTGTCAACCTTAAAGTTGGCCGGCACGTTCTAGAGATTTTTCTCTACATAGGGGTTTTGGGCATTTAATAAAGAACTTGACTTAGTTTCACTTTCTTTTTCTTTTGTAAGACTTTCGGTTTTGGTATTTTGATCTTTGAGATATTGTATTGGGTTGTTATATTGTTAAAGTCTTGAATGAGCTCTAGTTAACCATAAAATGAACCTTGCATCATGTTTACTTTATGCTTTGCATATCATGTTTACTTCCTTGCTATCACTAAATACCAAGATAATGAATGAACTTGCATTATCATGTTTATATTTCAAGCTATGCATTATCATGTTTATATTTCAAGTCCTCACTAAATATCAAAGATAATAATATGTTGCACCTCATATTTATTTTATGCTATCACTTTACTTTCTAATGGAACCTAAAATGAGTGCATGAGCATGTTTATTTTTATGTCATCACCTAAATGAACCTAGAGCTCAAAGACTTGCCCATTGTTGTCTCAAACAAAGGTCTAAAAATATTTATTTCCTTTGGTTCATATTTCAGCCCTAAGGGTTCTTGACATTTCTAAGTATTGAAAACGATGTTTTATAATTTTTCCAAGCTTTTATGAGTTTAAGGAATGCATAGAACTAAGTTGTATGAATTTAGAACCTCTTGAGACAAGTTTGATTCAGCTATTGCCCTCATAAATATTTTGATGATTTTAGATGCTAAAAATATTTATAAATGAGTTTTGAAAGTTTTAAAAAGGTTCCAAGAGAAACTAGTATGTTATGTGCTTTAGAAAGTGTGTTTGATGCCTTTAAATGGAGATGTTTGTTTCAGTTCTGCCTTTCCATGTTTAGCCACTGTATGAGCTGTGTTAATGATGATAATATGCTTATGTTTAAGTATAATTAATGTTAAGACTCATATGTGAAAGATAAGAGAAGTTAGAAACTAGAAAAGAATTAATTTGAGAGTTCTAGATCCTTTAATGTTTGAATTTTCTGGATTCTGTCCAGCAAGGTTTAGTAATGCTAATCATGGATTTAAATTAGTTTAAATGTGTAGGAATGACTCATAAATGGTTTAGGACTTGATCTTGATGCCTTAGGAGTAAACCGGACTTAGAAAGGGTCATTGTTGTGACTCCTAGGTGCCCGTAAAGTTATGAATATGAATTCTGCACTCTTGAGGTTTAGAGATGTTCTTGATCATAGTGTGAGGTGAGAAGTACTTAGTTAAGACCTTATAAGTTCCCGAGATATTAGGTTTGATGATTTATAACTTAGAATGTGAGTTAGGGACCTTAAGGGTCAATGCATAAGACACTAAAAAGTTGTTAATGCTATGATGTGTTGTTTGATGCAATGATATGATGAGATGTGCTTGACGCATGAGAAAATGATTGATGAAATGTTAAAGTTTAGCATAGCATGAGATTTCATGAGAACATGATGTGTGGATTAGCTTGTGGCAGTTTGAAAGAAATTCGGATTAACAGCTGTTATGCTGCCGAATTTCCGTCAAACCTTAAAGGGTTGAAAGAAATGATTTATGAGTACCATATGAGTTGAAAGCCCTGGGTGACACCGGTTCGGCCGAGCACCCCCAGGAGATTTTTATGTGACAAAGTACTGAGACGCGCTTCCCCCGAGGAGGTGCCGGTTCGACAGAGTACCCCCGGGAGGAGACAAATCCGTGAGGGTATGAGTAGATGCAGCCTACCAAAGCGGACAAATTGCGAGGCCATGCGTGGCTAGCAAAGCGTTTCAAAGAGGGTATATCCTAAAGAGAGGTGATCCCTGCCCGCAACCCATACTTGCGAGTTGGGATTATTATTTATGTTTCACTTATTCAAGATAATAAGCAAGAGCTAGTGACGACTAGCTGAGGTATGAGCTCATAACCTAGTCATTATTTTTAGGGTTGCCTATATGCTAAAGTACCATGATTGATGTCACGAAGTTGAGGAATGATTCACTTGGAAGTTATATGCCCTTATGCCACATGGATTATGTTTATACGCTTTGATGTGTTATCTTATATGCTCAAGTATTGCCATGCATCCATGATATAACATGTTGCATTCATAACATCAAGATGCATGCTAAAAGGAATGGACCTTGGATAATTAGTTTGAGAAACCCTAGATTAAACCTTATATGCATGATCACAATTTTATAATTAAACCCAAGGTTCCTGAGGATGTGTATGATGTAACCCTAGGGTAGGAAACTCCTACTGAAATTTCTTTAGCAAGATTTCTCACTCCTCTCTCTTCTTTCTTCCGTCACATCTTCAGAGAGCGATGGCGATATTCGTGGTCTTCGTTGATACGCCAGTATGGGAGATACACTTCAACCCGGACCCCCATTCATATCACTTTGAGGGTCGATGTGCCGTTCGTGTTTTTGTGTACATGGGATGACCTTTTGCTTATCTAGTTTCGAGCTACCAGTTCACTCCTACTGCGCCCTTCAGTAGTGACGACATGATCTTCGAGCGCACCCATCTGCGTGAGGAGCAATTGCGACGTGCCCGTACCTCTACCTCAGCCATCCGAGATTTCCCAGAGTACGTACCTCGTTCGAGGAGATTCGAGACTGACCCATCCGAGGATTGGCCGACGCATGTTCCTTCGGAGGGTTCAGCCCCTTTTCCCCGATCCCGACATATGGGGAGTAAGGAGACTGTGGTGCAGCCGCGCCTGGCGAGGAGAGCCGAGATGCGTTTGTATCAAGGAGCTCACGTTCAGCCACCTTGTGTGCCTTTCACGTTGTGTTGGCCCACACAGGAGGAGATAGCGCGTTTCCTCGGTTACCTGCCTCCATCACCCGAGGACCCCCGACGTCACTAGTTCCCGATGGAGAGCCTTGCGAGTCCTCGAGCTTTTATGAGGATCTTCTCCTTCGGTCGTACCTTTTGGGAGGGGTGTGTAGTTTGTACTCATAGCCTAGTAGGAGGGTAGCGTTTTGGGTTTTCTATCTTCATGTTGAACCATGTACTTTGTTATCTGTTGTATTTCCTTTTCCGTTGTATTTCAAGCTCTGCCCGTTTCTATAAGGGTCTGACTAGTTATGTATTTTAACTACTTCATTATTAATGAAATGTTTCTGTTGTCTTCATGATCTATGTTCTTCTGATGTATGTGTTATTTTACATGGTTGTTTATGATTGTCACGCATGCTTTATGTTTCTATCGTTCGACTAGTTAAGTTCGTGGCTCTCACTTTGTTTATGTTTTCAAAAAGAAAGAAAAATTCACCTGTAATTTCCGCTAAGTATTTTATTAAAAGATGAGACTAAGAAGTAAGAACCTAATGATTAGCCTAATATGTTCTAGAATATTGGGTTAAAAGTTAGGGTGTTACACAAGTTTCCATTACTAAACTATAGAAATTTCAATTTAGTCTTTCTTGTAGCCACTTCACTGTTCTTTGGAATCAACCTGGAAACGACACGGAAACAAACACATAGGAGTGAGAATTCTAAAATTCTCAGTAGGGCATTTTTCCCAAATACACAGTTCATAATGTTATCATTATTGTCTCAGCCACTTTGGTTTATTAAGAAAATCTGAGCATGTTGTAACGCCCCGATTTTCTGTTAGAGTGAAAATGATCAAAATGCCCCTGAGGTCATTTTCGGCCCGGAATTTGAGAAAAGCCGATCTGGCAGTCCTCGAAGGGCAAAATCAATGTTTCAAGGGAATTTGTTGACATGTGTACCTTTTCGGGATTGAAAATCTCATTTTTCGAGTTTTCGGGTCAAAATGACCAAAATACCTCTGTGGAGTTTGACCCATTTGCAAGTGCCGGATGAACCCAAAACTTCTCTAGATGGTTTTAAAAGGCATTTTTATGTATTTTGTGACCTTAGTTTTAGTCTCGGTGGTGTAACATCCTAATTTTTTTCAGAAAATAATTGAGGCTTTAGTAGTAAGAATATCAAAATTTTGGTGTACACAAAAATGATGAGAACAATGTAACGAACGTTAAAAAAGAAAAAAGAAAAAGAAAAAAGAAAAACATGAATAGTATTTGCAGGCCCCGTAGACCCACCGGAACAGCTGAAACCTTAGATTCAAGACCTGAAGGTGCCCGAAATTTGGAAATTATAGGATTAAGGTTAGAAATAGGTAGGAATAAGTATTTTATACTTAGAATTAATTTTCAGGCAACAGTGGATTACCCGGGTACACTGGTTTACCCGTTTGTTAAAATTACGGTGTGTAGTTTTTATACCGGATGAAGCTACCAGTGCAAGCTTGCCACCTAGGGTGACAAGTGTGTGGCTTGAGATATGCCACACCATTGCACCTTTATGGCTAACCAATAGGAATTGTACAAAATTACCATATTTAACTTTAAGAAAAACCATTTTGTACTTGAAATCATTATCCATTTTGCCCTAAACTCCCAAGATCAATATCTTATCACCACCACTCCATCATTTTCGTCCAACACTCCAAAAATACAGCCTCCATGTTTGTTTCCTCTCAAACCTCCATTAACAAGCTTCAAGCTCCAAAAACCCTAGCCCAAAGTCACTAAAACACAAAGTTTCCTTCACAAAACTTGTTCTAGACATCAACACCTACAAATCTAACCGATTAGAATTTTAATCAATCACTATTTTTGCACCTTGAGCCATTATACGTCACTGTTTAAGGGAAGATTTAGGGGCTGTTTGGAAGGTTGAAGTGAGGAAAAACTATTCTTGGAAGTACTTTTGGAGTTAGAAGTCTCAAGCATCACAAGTAGGGCTTATTTCATCCTATTTTCTTTCTGATTTTGCTCTGGAATATTATGATTGAATAATTCCGAAATTCTGAGTTTTATTGGTTGATATTATGTTGATATTGATGTATTAATTTTGGTGGAGTATTTGGATGTTGTGAAAAATGATTTTTGTCAAAAGAGAATTTGACACATGCTGCTGGATTTTCGGATTTCAACAGAACATAATTTGTTCACAAATTTTTTGGCTCATTACTAGTCATTTTTATTAGCTATAAAAAATTATATGTTGAAGCTAACATCATAAGGAAACTCTGATAATTTTGGGGGTGAATAATAAAGAGTTTTACTGCCTGAGAAAAATCAAGAACCAAGAGTATATCTATGCTGGCTGAAATCTTGGTACTGAAGCTGTGAATTTGTATAAATTTTTATTCATAGCAAATGATGTATTTATCCTTTGAAATTTTTACAGGGACTTTTAGACACATTGAGGTGTCATAGAGAATTTTTATGGCCAATGAATTGCCCATTGGAGATGTGAATTAAATGTTGTCACCATAATGGTAAATCACAAGAAGTCGGAATGGTGAAGATGTATTAAGTTAATGATAGAAATCTATTTAATCCAAGTATATATCATATGAATGTATGTTAATTGTTTGAAAGGCTTGTTTATAAAGTATGAATGAGACTCCAATGATACTGAATGCCTATATCTGGGATATAAACCTGACTTTGAAATAGAAAGGTCCATGACATGGTTGTATGACAAAAGAGAATATGTGAAATTTAATGGTGCATGTTTTAACATGCCGGGAAAATAGAAACAAGGCTTATGTGTGATAGAGAGGGAAGGCAAAAATAAGAACTTCCCAAGAAATTTTATGAGTCGGTAGACTTATCGACTAGGAAATAGAACTGTGTGTGATTCGTAAATGGAAAAAATGAAGTCCTGATGATCACGAATAGGAATGAGCTCATGTCCTAGCGCCTATGGTCCTCTGAGGAGTTATCCACTACATATGTTACCTGATGTGAATCTAAGCCTTCCCTATGTTAATAAAAAGAACTACTACACTAAGTTGAATTCCATGTGATATAAGAGAAACACTTATGATTACTACCATTTTGCATATAATTTTCTTTGACTCATGTATGCTAATATTGATATATGTGATCTAACATGATGTTTTTCTTTATTATTATAAATGCATTTACTGTTTATATTCTGTCTGTATGTAAGGGATTACCCTACTGAGAATTTTATAATATTCTCACCCCTATTTGTGTATATGCTGTATTGTGCTCAGGACTGCAAATGCCTCTGGCTGAGGAGAGGCCATCATACCGATGGCCAATGGTTTCGCGTAGGAGGACATGAGACTTACGTGGGCTTTTGACTTGTATGTAGTGTAGTATAGTGCCAGGAACTTACCAGCTTGTAGACTAATTGGTGTTAGATGCCTTAGGTCCATTTCTGTGTGTTTAGTATTTTGTTGGACCTTGATATTTGAGCAAGCTTGGTAGATCTTTTGATAGTATTTCCTGTGTTATATTATAAGCGAATTGACTTAACTTCAAGTATGGTATGTATTAAAGAAAGCAGTATGTAAAGTAATAATATATGTACATTTTATAGTAGTTTTCTTTATAACTCTAGAGTTTGATTTATCTTATTTCATTTCATTTGACTAGTGGATATTATAGAAAGGAAGTGATACTCTTCTAATTACAATGTTAATGCTCGAGTAATACATGGTAGTTAGGAGGGTGTTACATTATGGTATCAGAGCCGGACTATCCTATAAGCCTGAGGATTGGACCGACTATCAGAGCCTGCACCTCTCCCAGTACGGTGTGGTTCGGGGACGAACCAGGCGGAAGCTGGTGGGCATGTAACGCCCGGGGACGAGGACGAGGAGTGATCGCCGGTGCAAAGAGGGCACGGACAAGGAGCAGCTCCTCGCAAGGTCCTCTAAGCGGAGGGGTACATGAATGAACCGATTACACACCCGAATGAGAGGGATCCTAAGACTGTATAGGTATGGGACTATACAGTTGAGGAGGGTTTATATGAATTGATTCGCACTACCTATACCAACAAGATGCATCTTCTTTTCGGTAGCCTAATCTGAAAGAACTCCACAGTTAAGTGTGCTTGACCTGGGGTAATTTTGGGATGGGTGACCTCCTGGGAAGTTTTCCTAGGAAGCGTGCGAGTGAGGACAAAGCATGCTGAAAAGACCCGTGTTGGTTTGTGGGGACAGTCGTCAATTCATAAAGCAACAGGGGATGTTACAGGTGGTCCCGGGCAAAATTAGTGCAAAATTACGATTTTGCCCTTAGCTTTGTGTTTTTGAGCTTAATCATATGATTAAGCAAACCTAAGCAATATTAGGCTCTAATCGAAGATTAATTAATTTTCATAATTAATCTAGGGTCAAAATAATTTATTAAAATTGATTAGAACCTAAGAATGCTTAATTTCAACTTAAAACCTTATTTTAAATTCAAGATTCCTAGTCATGGAATCTTGAATAGTATTTTCTCTCTCCAATTCCTTAAATTATGGAATTGTGTTTTCAATTGTTTATTCATAAAATGAATTTTAAACTCTCTAAATATGTATGAGCACTCCTTAATCATGTCATAAAATTCCTAATCACATCCGTAGTTACCTAAACACATATTTAGCAATTCCTAATCTTGCACCTAAACTAATGCACACCTAAACACACCTCTAAACCATCATTAAACAAAACAAACCTCACCTCCTCTCTTTTAGAAGCTCATGGCCACTCCTTCTCCCATGCCTCCAATATTTGAAATTCAAATGCAATTTCAAGTCCATGACAAGCCTTACTTTGCCCATACCTTGCACCATGCTTACCATGCCTTCAACCATGCTTTGAATGACTATGTGTAAGAGATATTTTCTCTCCCCAAAGCCATGAATGAATTTTGGCCAACACGCCCCGTCAATGAGCCTCCATTGTTTTTGTTTTCTATACATACATGTGTTGAAGAACTTGTGTGAACCTTTAGATCATTTGCTAGGTTTTAGTTTCCAAGCTTTTCTTTGAGTTCTTTTCTTTTTCTCTCAAAAGGTTCTAAGAGCTCTTCATCTTCATCTTCATCTTCTTCATCTTCTCTTTACATCACCACCTCATAACCTCAAATCATCCTCTAAACACCTAAACACTCAACCTCAAACACAAGCTCACCAAGAACACATTTCCTTCCTTTTTCTTTCATCAAGGCCGAAGCATCATCATCACTTTAGGAGGAGTTTTTCCTTTCATTCTCACCTTAAAGATCAAGCCTTTGTCTTCACACTTGGTAGGGAGTTGCTTTCAGACTTTGTTTTTACTCAAAAATGTGTTTTCTCTAGTTTTCTCTTAGTTTCTTTTTGAGCTTTCCTTTGTTTTCCTTCTCTTTTTAATTTCAGCCTCTTGGCCTTGTTCATGAGCATGATAGCTTCTTGATGAGAGTTTCTAGATGATGACCTTCTATTCATCTTAAAGAAACCTCTAAAGCTTGAGTTTTGTTCTTGATCTAGCAAAGTTTTGATTTTTTTCTTTCCTTTTCTCTTCTACATGATTTTGGCCTCTATAGGTTCCATAGTAATTAAAACCGGACCGGTGATCGACTCGGTCAAGGCACTGGGTTACTGGGTCACTGGTTCAATCGGTTGAACCGGATTTAATTAAATAAATATGTAAAATTATAATTTAATACAATATAATATGTAATATATATATATATATATATATATATATAATGATACATCAAGGAGCAACCAAGTATATGGCTTAGTGGTAGCCATGCTTTCCCAGTATATGTTGCTTGCATGTCCTTGGTTCGAATCCTATAGGTGGTACTTTTGATCAGCATATTTTAAAAATAAACCATCTAACTATACTATATATTTTATCAAACGAGTTATATACAACAAGCACAACATTGGCACAGTGGTCATGCAGCGCACTCCTTCCCCTGATGGTCCAAGGTTCAACTCCAAGCTTTGCTGAGTTTTGGTTCCTCAAGGATTTTTCATAGATTGCCACGTGTGCGTGCGGTTCACTTCCGGTTTGGTCGGCGCGGTGCAGAGGTGGCTCGGCCGGTTCAACCCCGGGTTTGACCAGGTTTGACCGGGTCAAATGCTTAACCGATCTAATGCAAGAACCGGATCGGTCCAGGGGCCGGTTCACCGATTTCCAATTTGAACCGGCCAGTCCGGTCCAAGTTTAATTTCTATGATTGGTTCTTCTTCAAAGATTTTGTTAAAAATTTTAAAGTATCTCTATATTTATTTTATATCATGCAAGAAGGTTGTTTTGATCTTTACTCTCTAAAAGTTTTGTTTCTTTTTAAGTTTACTTCTTTGAGCTTGATGATGATGTTCAAGAACCATGTAGTTCCTTTGACAACTTGGTTCAAGAACTCTAAAGCTTTCTTTGTGATGAGATAAGTATTGGGTTGTGTTGGATGTTAAAGTCTTGTAAGAGCTCTAGCTAAGACTAAAATGAACCTTGCATCTATGTTTATATTTATGCCTTGCACATCATGTTTATTTTCCTTGCTATCACTAAATATCAAGGATAATAAATGAACTTACATTATCATATTTATATTTCAAGCTTTGCATTATCATGTTTATATTTTCAAGTCCTCACTTAAATATCAAATATAATAATAAGTTGCATCTCATATTTATTTTATGCTCTCACTTTATTTTCTAAGGAAAGTTAAAATATGTGCATGAGCATGTGTAAGATTATGTCTTCACTTAAGAGAACTTAGAGCTCAAAGACTTGCCTATTATTATCTCAAACAAAGTCTTGAAAATATATGTTTCCTTGTTCCTTTAGATTTGGCCCTATGAGGTTTGCTTTGTTTCAAATACTAAAACTTATGTTTTATAATTTTTCTAAGTTCACATGAGCTTGAGAAATGTTTGAACAAAGTTTTATGATTTCAAACCTTTTGAAATTTCATTCGAAATGGCTAATTCCCTTGAAGGGATTTTGATGATTTTTTTTATGAGATAAAAGTGTTTACAAATGAGTTTTGAAAGTTTTAGAAAGGTTCCAAGAGAAACTAGCATTTTATGTGTTTTAGAAATCAAGTTTTATGCTTTGTTTGTTAGAGATAATTTCGGTTCTGCCTTGCTATGAATGCTCACTATTTGTGCTATTTTGATGATGATAATATGAGTATGTTCTTGTATAATTGATGCTAAAATTTATATGTGAAAGTTAAAAGAAGTTAGTAACTAGAAAAGAATTAATTTGAGACTTTTAGATCCCTTAGAAGATGAATTTTCTAGATTCTGTCCAACAAGGTTTAGAATTAAAAATCATGGTTTATAATTAGTTTAAATGTGTAGGAATTACTCATAATTGGTCTAGGACTTGATCTTCATGCCTTAGGAGCAAATCGAACATAGAAAGGATCATTGTTGTGACTCCTAGGTACCCGTAAAGTAAGAATTTTGGATTCTGCATTCTTGAGATTTAGAAATATTTATGATCATAGAATTGAGTGAGGAATACTTAGATATGAGCCTATAGGTACCCGAGAGCTTAAGTTTTGATATGATACAACTTAGATTTGGGTTAAGGGACCTTAAGGGTCAAAGCATAAGACATTAAGAAATCTTATGTGCTATGATGTTTATCTATGTAAGAATGTTGCGATGTTGTGATGCATGAGCTTTATCTATGAAAATATGATGTTGTGACGAATGAGCTATGATGAAGTGAATCATTGAGATGGTATGTCTATTATCTTATTGAGAGATTAAATGAGAGAGGATATGTACCCCTTCTTTTGCCCTCTAAGAAATCTAGTGGAAACTAGTTAGGTTTGAGCTCATTTAGGCAATCATGGGTGTCTTTGGTTGGACTTGGTAATGAGAATGATTTTTGGTGATGCGTATAAATATAGTTGAGCTCATTCCTAGGCAATAGGGTGTGTTTGGTTGGATTTGGTAATGCGTATAAATATCGTCGGGCATGGTGTTTACGGTTGGATTTGGTGATGCAAAAAGAAGTGGTCCTTGAGAGAAATAACTTAAGAGTTCGAACGTGAGAAAAGAGATGCGATGTCTCTTTTCAAGTCACATAGTCATGAGTAAAGAAAGAGTTTTATATGCCACTTATATGTTAATGTTTATCTTGATGTTGTATTCTATCGACTGTTTGCATAAAGTATTGTCATGCATTCATCCAATATTTGCTGCATTCATATCATTAAGATCCATACTAAAAGGCACCCATTTCGGAAAAATAGATTTGAGAAGTTTAAAAGTTAAACCTTATGCATGACCACCCTTTGTATAATTAAAATCGAAGTGGCTAGGGACGATGACGATGACAAGTGTGTTAGAGTCAGAAGTGGGCACCCTTTATCTTGAATAAGTTTCTCATCCCTCTCTCTCTTTTCTACCGTGTCGTCTCCAGACGAAGATGATGCTGTACCTCGTAACTTTTACTAAGGCGTGAGCGTAGGGCATGTGCTACGAGTCGGATCAGTGGGATGCAAAGGAAAAGCGAAGATGCTGCTTTAGATTTATGTGCATATGGATGTGTATTTCTTTTGATGTGATAATAGGACTACGATAGTCATAAATTACGTACCTATGATAATATGATTATGTTGTGATGTAATGAATAACATTTGTGTTTTGTGACCATGAATGATATGAGATCTCTTTTCTATATGTTAGTCTTTGTTACGTCATACGTGGCTCTCACTTTAGTTTTATATTTCAAAAAAAAAAATTTACCCGTATTTTCGCTAAGTATTTTCATAAAAGAATAAGACTAAGAAGTAATAACCTAATGTGTTCTAGAGTATTGGGTTAAAAATTAGGATGTTACACATGCAACATATTTCAAGGTTCATTTTAAAGTTCAAAAACTATTCTTCCGAAGTGGGTTTCTTTTATCATTCAGTCACTTAATATACGCATATCATACTACTCAACATCGGATAAAAGCATATACTGATAAATCACAACTTAAACATATTAGCTTCAATATCGAGACTAAAATTCATTACTTGATACATAAGATGAAGAACTACTGGTACCAATTGCTATCTCAACTTGTCTTGGCCCTTGACTAATCTTGTCACGTCTAGGCGTTACGTATCGTCATCCCCAGCGTGGCAATAATGGGCAATGGATTGCTTTTCAGGATTGAGCTCATTCCTATACATGATAATTGGATTTACTTTCTTCAATTCTCACACAGACCTATTCCTAGTCAGGTTTACTTTCCCTGATAGACCAAATTTACTTTCTCCAGCCCAAGATAAATAATCTCATGCTTTTCTTGGTGGTCAGGTTTACTTTCCCTGACAAACTGGATTTACTTTCTCCAGCCTAAGAAATACAATTTTATACTTTTCTTTCGCATATACACAATTGTAAGAAACATTTTCATATCTATTTGTGCCTGACCTCATCAATAAGCTCGCATGCTCAATTATTCATATTCATATACTCATGTCAAACTAGTACTAAGTACAATTATTTTATCAATGAGTTCACATAACATGAATGAGATCAAGTCATCAATTTCTCATCATCCTTTTTTGCTAATTTAGCATGTTGCTAGAATTTCAGTCATCAAGAAAATTATGATTAAATTAGTAAACATCATTAGAATAGAGCAAAAATAATTTTTAGAGACAATTCAATGTATCATTGAGGTCCTATAAAAGTTTCAAAGCATGATAAGTCTCTAACTATATTTATAAAATTTCACAAATTTGGAGGTCAGAATTGCTCAGTTTCAGCGAACAGCCAGAAGTCTCAAATTTTATACCCCATCAAATGAGCTCAAAACTTCATAAAAAAAATTTAAGATTCAACTTGATGATGGCCTCAACCTCCTGTAAAAATTTCAGCTTAAAATTTGATCATTTGCTAAGGAAATAAAATTAGACAATTTCAGTGTTGCAAACTGGACCTGCTAGGTAGAAACCCTGACCTATTTGGTTTTTCATTTTTTAAAAATAGAAAAAGTAGGTAAGATGAGCCAAGAAAATTAGTGGAAACTTTTCCATATGTTAGCTTCATCCTATAAAAATTCTAGAGGAAGAATCCATCTACAAACCCTTCAAACAATTCATGAATTACAACCTGTCAATACAAATCTGAGAATTCCAGCACATGATTCAAAACTTGTTTTGACAAAATGGGTTTCCTAAATCATCCAAACATTCTACCAAAATTAACACATCAATATTCATGTATAATTAGTCAATAAATTGAAGAATTTTAGACTCAATCAATCAGTAAATCTCAGAGAAGAATTTGAAAGAAAAGTGGATGAATAAAGACCTACTTGACTCTTGAAAGCTTTTGTTTTTGTTCTTGGCTTCCTTCAAGAGTTCCTACCCCCAATCTTTGATCCAACCTACTCAAAACCTTTTATAACTCAGCAAGAATAGCAACTAACTTGATGAAATGATGAGGTGAGGGTTTGTGATAAAGGTTTGATTTGGAGTTTGTAAGAGATAGTATGTGATTTGAGCTTTTGATTATGAAATTTTTGAGTGAAATTTGAATTTCTAGCTAAGGTTCTTGCGTTGCTAGAGGAAGAAGATGAATATGGCTGTATGGGAGGGGTCTTGGCCGAAATTGTCAAGGAGGGGAAGATAAGATATTGATCTTGTGAGTTTAGGGCAAAATGCATAATGATTTCAAGTACAAAATGATTTTTCTTAAAGATAATTTTGGTAATTTTGTAATACTCTTATTGGTCCATTTGTAAAGGCAATGGTATGGCTTCTTCTAAGCCACACACTTGTCTAGTTAGGTGTCTCATTTATACTGCCAGTTTCTTGCGGTGTAAGAAACTACACACCGTAATTTAACTGAATGGATAAAATAGTGTACCTGGGTAATCAAGCATTGCCCAAATTAATTACTAACAAATTCTAAACTTAATCCTATAATTCCTCACTTTTGGGTGTAACACCCTAATATTCAACCCAATACTCCTAGAACGTACTGAGGCTAAATATTAGTCATTACCTCTTGTTTCAGTTCATTTATCATGGAAAATACTTACTGAAAATACTAGCCCAAATTTTTTCTTTTTAAAACCTTGATAAAGTAAGAGCCGCGTGTATATACAAGCGATAACAAAGGATGCAGAAATCTAAACATCAAGAAGGCTCCATAAAGAACATATCACAACACAACATATATATATAAACTACCCACCTAGAGGTGAGTTAAGTTTGGGTACATGAAGATAAAACACTAATGCATAAGGAACAAAATGCATAGGAAACAAACCTACATAGTGCACCTAAGGTAGATAATCCTTTTCAAGAAAAGAAGGTTATCATAACTAGTGAAGCCTGTGTGCACTAAAACTCCAAGAGTCATCTACAGCTGATGGTCCAGGAGTGGGGGGACGCATCCAATCCACTATCGTAGCTCGGCGGGAATAGGTACACCAGATAGCCGCATATGACCTCCACATCTAGGGCGCATAGCTGGCCTCCTCAAAATAATACAATCCACGCTCCGGATCGTAGTGGAGCTCCCATGTGGGCGTGTCAATGAGTAGGATGAAGGTCGCCATTGGAATCTGAAGACGTGACGAAAGAAAAGGCAAGGGAAGTGAGAATCTTTACTAAAGAAACTCAGTAGGGTTTTCCTCCTATCTAGGTGTCATCATCTACGTCTCCAGGAACCTCGGGTTACTTATAAAAAGTGGGCATGTAAAAGTTCAATTATGAAGTTCTAAAACGTTAATTATCGAGGCCCGTTCCTTTTAACATAAACTCTTGTACTTACATGGATGCATCATAATTCATTATGATATGCGGGAGCATAACTAACTTATAACATAGAACATAAAACATAGCACATATGACTTGGAGCATAAAGCGTAGAATTTATAACATGAAGCATAAAACATAGAACATATAACATAGAGCATAAAACTTGGTACATGGTGCATAGATCATAGATCATAAAGCATAAAACATGGAACATAGGGCATAAACGTAGAACATAGTTCATAAACATGGAACATAGAGCATAAGACATAGAACATGGTACATAGAGCATAGAGCATAGAACTTGGTATTGGATGAATGCATGACAATTCAAGCACACAACATAGGAGCTCATAGAGACACTGTGATCTTTGAATACAAATGTCTAGTCATATCTGGGCGTTACGTATCGTCATCCCCAGTATAACAATAAATCTTAGAATAACTCTAGTCACATATGGGCGTTACGTATCGCCGTCCCTAGTGTGACAATAAATCTTATCTTGGTTACTTAGGTGACATTAAGACATTTACTTTGAACATGGGGCCACCCTAATTGTTCTCCCTTTTGAGAAACCTCTAGGTTATGAGCTCATACCTCACTAGTCATCACTAGCACATGGTCTTATCCCTTTTGATAAGATTAAGGTCCCAACATAAAGTACGGGCTAGGGGGCTAGAATCACCTCATCCTCCATCCCTTTTGATGGTTTCAAAGGATCATTTTCTCATAGTTTGAATCACCTCATCCCCATCCCTTTTGATGGTTCAAAGGATTATTTTCACATAGTTTATGTCACCCTAAGTCTTAGCATGTTATAACAAGATGCCACATAATTCATGCATGCCACATATTTCATATAATCATAACATAGGCATCTCTAAAGTTCTTAAGAGAACAATAACATACAATTCCATCATCACATAGCATCATATAAGTCATGAGATAACACATAAATTCATCAATCATAGAGGGTGCACAACCATTCCCTTAAAAGCAAAAACCCCTAATCGGGTAACCTCAAACTTCCAGATTATTTTCTTGTACCTCTAAGGGATTGATTAACCTCATTACCACAATTTATTAAGTCCTAGAACCTAATTAATTAAGGCTGTATAGAATAGGCAGTAAACATATTTTGATGAATTACGGTGTTCTAGAAGTTGCATTTTAGGTCCTTTCTCATTATCGACTTTTTCTATGATGCAATAATTAATACCTAAACCAATTATGAGTCACTCTAACTCATCTAAACTTGTTATAATGTGATTTTACAAACTCAAACAAGGCTGGAACAGAATGCATATTTTCTGTAACATCCTAATATTTGACCCAATACTACTGGTATATATGTAGGCCAAATCTTAGTCGTTACCTCTTGTCATAGTTCTACTTACTTTGAAATTAGACTTAAGGAAAATACGAGCCAATTTTTTTTTTCTTTCTTGAAACCTTGTTAAAATAGGAGCCGCGCGTATTACAATGTAAACGGTATGAATAAATGCTGAAACAATAACATAGAAATGGCTCCAATCAACATGACATTATCACATCTGAAATACTTCATGCATATACTATGCCCACCCTAAGGGTAGGACTTTTCAAATACATAAAGAAATGCGAATACAACTGAAACATGTAAAATACATAGAAATGGGAATCACATAACGAGAAAACATAAAAGGAACACCCATTCCCAAGTGCATCTAAAGTGGATAACCTCGATACAAAAGAAGGTTTATCCAATCTACGTGAAGTGCGTGCACTAAGGACTACTCCCAATCCTACATCTAACGCCACGGGTAAGGTGGAAGATAACCGATCCATGGACGAAGCTCGGCTGGGGCTGGCATGCCTGAAAACTGACCTTGCCCTCCGCGTCTAGGACGTGGACCAGGCACCGGGGCTCTCCGAGGCTGAGTCACCGTCTCCTCGCTACCTCTGGGCATGCGTGGGGGAGTGGGGGCAGAATCCTCTCCATACAGGTGGATAGGGGTGTCCTCTGAGGGATCCTCCTCCGAGTGCTGAGTGCGTGGTACGTACTTTGGTACTGCTCCCGAACTGGCAGGGGATGTCCGTAAGATCCTCTCCTCAAGCGTACGGGCACGCTCAAAAATAGTGGCGTCATCGAAAAGAGACGTCGGGGTGAACAGATAGCTATCTATCGGATGAGAAAAGGGCCGCCCAAGAAACATGAACACACGTACAGTGCAGAAGCCCTCAAAATGGTATGACCCAAGCTCGGGGTCATGGTGGATCTCCCAAATGGGCGTGTCAATGTAGAGGACGAACGTCGCCATCCCGATCTGAAGACGTAAAGGAAAGGAAGAAATAGAGGGAATGAGATTTCTTGTTGAAGAAACTCAATAGGGTTTTTCCTTCTACCTAGGTGTCATCTCTTACGTCCTCAGGGACCTTGGTTTCTTATTAAAAATTATGGTCATGCAATGGTTTAATTATGAAGTTCGAAAACGTTATCTTCCAAGGTCCGTTCATTTTAATTCTAAAGCCTCTGGGTTACATAACCTATAATTCCTTGTAACTGGAATCATAATTCATAGGTACTATTGACATGGATCATAACACATAAACTCATAAACCATGGTACATAAGATTATAGATCAGGGAACATAAAATCATAGATCATGGGGTATAGTACATAGTGCATGGTAACTTAACTTGGTTACTTAGGTGACATTAAAGTCTTATCATTTTCTTCCTGGGGCCACCCTAACTGGTCTCCGTTAGGAGATGTAACTAGGTTATGAGCTCATACCTCACTAGTCGTCACTAGCATAAAAACTTATCCCTTTTGATAAGCTAAAGTCCTGACATAACGTACCGGCTAGGGGGCTAAGATTACCTCATCCTCCATCCCATTTGATAGTTTCATGGGGTCATTTTCACATAGTTTATGTCACTTTAAGTCTTAACTTGTTATAACGAGATGCCACATAAATTATGCATGTCACATATTTCATATATCCTTAACGTAGGCATCTCTAGGGTTCTTAAGAGAACAATAACATGCAGTTCCATCATTACATAGCATCATATAAGTCATGAGATAACACATAAACTCATCAATCATAGAGGGTACACAAACCATTCCCTTAAAAGCAAAAACCCCTAATCGGGTAACCTCAAACTTCCATATTATTTTCTTGGACCTCTAAGGGATTGATTAACCTTATTACCACAATTTATTAAGTCCTAGAACCTAATTAATTATGGCTGGACAGCATAGGAAGTAAACATATTTTGATGAATTACGGTGTTCTAGAAGTTGCATTTTAGGTCCTTTCTCATTACCGACTTTTTCTATGATGCAATAATTAATACCTAAACCATTTATGAGTCACTCTCACCCATCTAAACATGTTATAATGTGATTTTCCAAACTCAAACAAGGCTGGAACAAAATGCAAATTTTCAGCTCCTAAGGAGTTCTAGAAATCACATTTTCGAACATACAAAGTTACTAAGCGTACCTAAGATGCCTAGAGCAATTATCATACAATTGGTAAGGTATTTAAACACATATAGACCACCCAAAACAGGATTTAAGGTGCTGGAAAATAGCAAGGAAGTACCGAAAATAATGTCATCATATGATGCATAGAACTTTCATTTTAAAACACCTAACCTACTAGTTTCTCTTGGAACCCCTTTAAAACTTATGAAACTCATTAGGAAACATTTTATTTCTTTAAAATCTCCATAAAATTTATGAGGGCAGTGACCATATTAAATAAACCTAAAAGGGAAATTAAATCATGAAATCATACTTAAAATATTTGTCATTGTCACCTATGCTTAAGAAAAATCCTAAGACATGGATTATAGGCCCTTGTGACTTAATGAAACTCATTCTAGCTTCATTATCACCACATGGCCGAGATGTATATTCCAAGGAATGTCTACATATGTAACTTTTTCTTAGGATGAAGAGGGCAAATCTTTGAGCTCTAGGAGTTTTAGGTGATAACATAACCATAAACATGATATGCACTCCATTTTAGATTTCCTTAGAAATAAAGTGAGGGCTCAAGATAAATATGAGATGCAAGTTCACTTCTTTATCTTTGAGTTAAGTGATAACTTGAAAATAAAACATGAAATGCAAGTTCATTTCTTTATCTTGGGAATTTAGTGGTAGTATATAATAAATATGGATGCAACTCCTTTTTACATCTTGACTAGAGCTCTTGAAAGATTTTAAAGAGAACAAAGGTTCCAACCCAAACTCATCCTCACAAGAAAAGGAACACTAGTAGCACTAGGTTTTGTAAAATGAGACATTTTATCCTCAAATACCATGAGGTGGCCGAATCCTCTTCATGAAGAAACAACCCATTTTTGAACTCTAGGGGCCAAGATCTTGATGATCCAAACATCAACATCCTAAGCCCTCATCATTGAGTATTTCACTAGACCTTAAACTTCCATCAAAACCAAACTCATGTCAAACACAAAGGAAGAAACCGAAATCTCACTTGGTCTAGAAGCCAAGTCCAAGCTTTAGAGTTCATTCATGTGACTAACCTCAACATGAAACCCTCATCATCAAGCTCTCATTTTTTCCAAGTCCCAAAGGCCTTCATGGCCGAAACCTTAAGGAAAAAGAATGGGGTTTCAAAGGTCCAAGAGAAACATAACTCTTTCTTGAATAAAACTTGGAAATGATAAACTTTTCTTTGAAAAAGATCCAAGCTTTAGAGGTTGTTCAAGTGTTAGACACCATCACGAAACCTACATCATCAAGCTCTCATTTTTCCAAGTTCCAAAGGCCTTCATGGTCGAAACATCCAAGGGAAAACAAAAGTTCCAAAGAGTTTCATAAGAAACATAATCCATATTTGATCAAAACTTGAACAAGATGAAACTTTTCTCCAAAAGGAATTCTAAGCTTTAGAGGTCTCATGCTAGGATGAACACATGGTCATCCCAAGAGAGCAATCATCATCAAGCCTTCATCATTTTGGCCTTGAGGCCGAAAATAAAACAAAAGAGAAGGAAAAAGGGAATGAAACTTTTCTTTAAGAAAGGTTCAAGCTTTAGAGTTTTCCATGAGAGATGAACACAAGGTCACCTCTAGAAAACACTCATCATCAAGCTATCATATCCAAGGCCTTGAGGCCGAAAATAAGAAGAAAGGAAAATGAAGAAACCGAAAATGAAACAACAAGAAAGTTCATCCATTCATCATATTCCAACAAGACTCAAACATAAAGAATCAAGAAACAATTTTTAGAAAAGCTCCCTACCTAGTGGTTGAGGTTGAGAGGAGATGAAGAAGTTGAAGGAGATGAACTCTTGAGCTTGAGAGCAAGAGAAAGTTTCAAAGTGCTCCAAAACTCTAAACTTAGTGAATGAACAAAAGGTGCTTCAAGTTCTCTAAGCTATCTACTTATAGAAGAATGAAATGAAAGTGTTTTTGGGGGAGAAAGGCTTCGGCCTTTACAGCCATGAGGAGAGAAGAAATATCTCCTTCAAAGCATGATGACAAGTCTAACTAGGCATGTCCTAAAGCATGGCTAAAAGTAGCTTGTGTAAGTAAGCTTGATTGACAAAATAAACTAATATAAATTTTGAATTCTTTTTGAATTTTTGGGGGAGGAGTGGCGCCACTTTTGGGCAGCCATGGGAGAGAAAATATCTCCTCTAAATCATGGTTTAATAGGGTGCTTAGGTGTAGGATTGATTTAGCTTAGGATTAGGGGTTGCTAAGTAAAAGTTTTAGGTAAACTAATTAGGTGATTAGGGTTGTAACACCTTAGATTATGAGTGGTCTTGTGAGATTTAATGGAGTCAAGATTTCTATGACTAATGATGTGAGTATGACAATCCTTCTTGGAAATGGGAGCATGAATAGTGAAAACACTATTCATATATGCTTTCTTAAAGAAAAAGAACTAGAATTAGGTTTTAAAGTTTTCCTTAAGCAACCTTGGGTTCTAATTATCCTTAAATAATGATTTTAGCTCTAGATTAATCATGGAAATTAATTAATCTTTAATTAGAGCCTAATATTTGCTTAGGTTTTGCTAAAAACGTCCTTAAGCCCAAAATGCACTAAGCATGGGCAAAATCGTAATTTTTACCAAAAGTTGCCCGGAACCTCCGGGACTAAAACAAACATGGTCCATGCCTTAAAATGATTGTTTTGGACCTCCGAACAAGGTTCGGGTCAAAACAGAACTTAAATCTACCTTAAATTGCTGTAGGGGTATTTTGGTCATTTATACGCGGAGACCCTAAAAATAGGATTCCTCTACTTTATTAAACACTCAAATACATACAATCCCCTTCACATATCATATGAACCTTATGGGGATGGCCGAGGTCGGCCGTCCTCGTATTTCGGTAAAAATGACCTCAGGGGCATTTTGATCATTTGAAAGTTTAGTGAAAAAAAAATCGGGGCGTTACATTACTCCCCTCCTTAAAAAGAATTTCATCCTCGAAATTCATTACCTGAGAAAAGCTCGGGAAACTGTGCTTTCATGTTGGTCTCCAACTCCTAGGTGAACTCCTCGGTCTTTCCGCGTTCCCAGGCGACTTTGACTAAAGGTACCGTTTTATTTCTCAGCTGTTTGACTCCTCGGTCCACAATTCTCATAGGAGATAGGTTAAATGTCAGGTCATCCCTTAATTGTACATGTTCTGGCTCTAGTATATGATTAGGGTCAGACTGATACTTTCGTAACTGGGATAAGTGGAAAACATCATGAAGGTTGGATAGATTGGGTGGTAGGGCTATGCGGTATGCTACGGACCCTACTCTACTAAGAATTTCAAATGGGCCAAGGAACCTAGGGCTCAACTTTTTTACTTTCATTGCTCGACCTATACCTGTGGTGGGGGTGATCTTGAGGAAAACATGTTCTCCTTCTTGAAACTCAATCGGCTTGCGCCGCGTATCCGCATAGCTTTTCTGTCGGCTTTGAGCAGTGAGAATCTTATCCCTTATCCTCTTAACATGCTCCGTCATTTCCCTCACAATTTCTGGTCCAATGAAACTCTGCTCACCAGGTTCGTACCAACATAGGGGTGATTGACACTTTCGTCCATACAGGGCCTCATACGGTGCCATGCCAATGCTCGCATGATAACTATTGTTATGTGCAAATTCGATTAGTGGCAGGTATTTGTCCCAACTTCCCTTTTGGTCTAGAACACAAGCCCTGAGCATATCCTCCAAGTTCTGGATAGTTCTTTCGGATTGGCCATCCGTTTGGGGGTGATAAGCCGTACTCAAACACGGCTTCGAACCAAACGCCTTCTGGAAGGCTTCCCAAAACCGTGACGTAAACCGCGGATCCCGATCCGAGATTATCGTCGACGGTACTCCATGTAGCCTCACTATCTCCTGAATATACAACTGTGCTAGCCTATCTAAGGAATAAGTCACCTTAATAGGTAAAAAGTGGGCTGACTTGGTCAACCTATCCACTATTACTTGAAAATACTTAGCGAAAAGATGGATAAAATTTTTCTTTTTGGAATTTAAAACCAAAGTGAGAGCCACGCATGATTCTTTGAATGGGAATTCATACAAGTCAGATGAGCAAATCATAATAACACACATAAATAACATGGATACATCAACTGATTATATATATAGATAATGTGCCTACCAAAAGGCAGGACTATTTGGTACATAGAAGAACGAAATACAACTGAAAAGCAAATACAAGGAAATCATAAAAGCAAGTACAAGGAAACCATGAAAGCAACACCCATACCCGTGTGCACCTAGAGTAGACAACCTCATATACAAAAGAAGGTTTGTCCTCAACTACGTGGCGTGTGTGCACTAGCTACTACCCATCCTATGCACGCATCTCTACCGGGTCCGAGTATCGAGGGTGGCATCGATCCACTGGCGGATCTCGGCGGGAGTGGTCGTGCGGATCATCGGAGCATGTCCACCGTGGCGAGGGCACATGGATGGCCTACGAGCCAACCTCGGCTGAACCACTGTCTCCTCACTCCCGGCTCTCGTCTGTGGGGGAGCAGGGCTGGAGCTCCAACTGTACATGTGCGAGGGCGGGTCCTCTGATGGATCCGTCTCTGAATACTGAGTCCGGGGCACATACTCCGGGTAGTCACGTACGGTTGACGCATCGGGCTGCATGCGAAGGATCTGCTCGTCGCGTGGTCTAGCTCGCTCAAAAATCATGTTACGATGGTAAGTGTAACACCCTAATAGAACCCCACTGTGCTTAAGTTACCTTTATTAAATCAGGTTTAACATACAATCTTTTCAAGTTATATTCGAGTTTGATAACATCATAAGAGTACTCATAACAGAATAGAACATGTCATCTTTCTAAAAATATATTTTTCAAATCATTCAAAACTTTTGACAATAACTCAAACTTGAGGCATTCTATCAAGGTTAGATGCCAACAATGTTTGAACAATTAAAGATGAAGCTCCTACCTCTTGTGTAGGGTCTAAAAAGGGTCCTTCTCTTCTTCCTTAAGCTTTGAACAAGAGTCTTTGGAGTGGATGACCCTCCTTGAATCTTGGCTCTAGAACTTGAGTGCTTAAGAAAATATTTCTCACTAGAGTTAAAGATTGTAACTCTTGTGAGGGCTAGTGAAAGTTTGGACTTAGGATTTAAGTGTTTGGATGAAGTTTAGAGGATCAAGAGAAGTCTTTGAAGAATATAAGAAGAATGATAGAATAAGAAAGAAAGAACACTTAGGGAGTTTCTGAATTGAAGAGAGTTTAAGGAGTATTTATAGTGGAAAGATTAGAGAAAAAACAGAAGAAGGAAAGCACTTGGAGCATGATTTATGGAAACATGTTGGCTGAATTTTGGGATAAAAATGCTCCTTGTTTTGTGCAAACATGTTTCCACATTTTATGCAAACATGTTGGATGAAAATGCTCCATGTTTTGTGCAAAGATGTTAGTGGAGATTTTCTAACCTTTAGTGCATGTATGGATTCAGAAATGTGTATGATGTATGTCGTTAAATAATTGTGTTATCATCTTAATCCAATAGCTTAGATTCATTCTTGTCTAAAGACAAGTCTAGGGATTTGTGCAAATGGCATTGTAGTAATTTCTTTAACTAAGACAAGGATATTTTTGTAATTAGACAATGATAGTGGTATTCTTGTAATTCCATTCATAGAGTAAGGGTATCTTCGTCATTTAATAAGGCAGGGGTAGTTTGGTAATTTCCTTTACATAGCAAGGGCATTTTCGTAATTTCCACTAAGTGATGGCATTTTCGTAATTCTTTGCATTTTTCTCTAGACATACTTAAGTAGTCTATTTGTTGTGTTTCATAACATTTGTCTAGATTCTCTTGGTTTTGCTATCGCTAATTAAGATTAATATTTATCTTAGTTATAAATTTGGGGATGTTACAGTAAGGGGCAGTCGGGGTGAAGCGGTAGCTCCGTACTAGGTGCGCGAAGGGTCGTCCCATAAACATAAATACTCTGACAGTGCAGCGACCCTCAAAATGGTATGACCCGAGTACTAGGTCATGGTGCAGCTCCCATGTCGGGGTGTCGATGAAGAGTACGAAAGTCGCCATCTGAAGATGTGACGGAAGAAAAGAGAGAGGGAATGAGAATCTTCTAAAAGAATTCTCAGTAGGGTAATCCCTAACTAAGTGACATCATCACATCCTCGGGAACCTTGGGTTTTATTTCTAAAAAGGTGCGCATGCAGGTAAACTTGTTTTAAGTTAGTTTTCTAAAGTATTAATTATCCAAGGTCCGTCATATTTTACAATACGTCTTATGACTAAGCAGGGAAAACACTAATGACATGAATGCATCATAAAGGTAAGCCAATCAATGGAATAACTAAGAAACATTATAACATTGGCATAAGGTGACAGGTATAACTTTTCTTGGTTTTTCATAGCACATGTGACATTTTAAACTTTAACTTTTATCTCATGGGGCCACCCTAAAACATCTCTAGGTTATGAGCTCATACCTTAACTAGTCGTCACTAGTTCTTACTTATCCTATGATAAGCGTAACATACATAATCCAGACTTAAAGTACGGGCTAGGGGGCAAATTAAGGATCACCTCTTAGGGTCATTTCCTCTTTGAAACACTCTACTAGCAACTAGTGCATAGTAGCATTGTCCGCTTTGGCAAGCTCTATGTCAATACCCTCACGGATTTGTTTTCTTGGGGGTGCTCGGCTAAATCGGTGTCACCCAAGAAGGCGTCTCAGTGTTGTGTCACATTTAAGTTCTCATGATTTTCAAAAAGACCTTTTTCCAAGTTCCTCAAATTTGATGGAAATTTGGCAGCATGACGGGTGTAGACCGAATTTCCTCAAATTTGCTTATGCCATGAAAACATATAGGACATACAAACATTTCTAGCATCTCATCATGTAAAACTTCTTCATAGCACAAACATCAAACTCTTCATAGATAAAGCTCATGTATTATTTATCATATTTACATAATTTAAGCATCATAAACACTAAAGACTTCTTAATGTCTTATGCATTGACCCTTAAGGTCCTTAACTCACGTTCTAAGTTATTAATCATCAAACCTAATCTCTTGGGTACCTATGAGGTTATAACTAAGTATTTCTCACCTCACACTATGATCAAGAATATCTCTAAACCTCAAGGATGCAGAATTTATAATCCTAACTTTACGGGTACCTAGGAGTCACAACAATGACCCTTTCTTAGTTTAGTTTGCTCCTAAGGCATCAAGATCAAATCCTAAACCAATTATGAGTCATTCCTACACATTTAAACTAATTTAAAACCATGATTATCAAATCTAAACCTTGCTGGACAGAATCCAGAAAATTCAATAATTAAGGGATCTAAAACTCTCAAATTAATTCTTTTCTAGTCTCTAACTTTTCTTATCTTCCACATAAGAGTCTTAACATTATTTTTACTCAACATAAGCATATTATCATCATTAAAACAGCACATACAGTGGCAAATAAGTAGCAAGGCAGAACCGAAATGTGCATCTCCATAAAAGGCATAGAACACAATTTCTAAAGCACATAGAATACTAGTTTCTCTTGGAACCTTTTTAAAACTTTCAAAACTCATTTATAACCATTTTTAACATCTAAAATCATAAGAATATTTAAGAGGGCAGTGACCAATTCATCTTTGTCTCAAGAGGTCCTAAATTCATAAATCTTAGTTCTACATATTCCTTGTACTCATAAAAGCTTAGAAAGAGTATGAAACATAGTTTTCAATATTTAGAAATATCAAAACTTCTTAGGGGCGAAATATGAACCAAAGGGAATAAATATTCTTAGACCTTTGTTTGAGACAACCATGGGCAAGTCTTTGAGCTCTATTAAAGTGATGGCATAAAGATAAACATGCTTATGCACTTGTTTTAGCTTTCATTAGAAAGTAAAGTGAGAGCATAAAATAAATATGAGATGCATCATATTATTATCTTTGATATTTAGGTGAGAACTTGAAATGTAAACATGATAATGCATAGCTTGAAATATAAACATGATAATGCAAGTTCCTTTATTATCTTGGTACTTAGTGATAGCAAGGAAAATAAACATGATGTGCAAGGCATAAAAGTAAACATGATGCAAGGTTCATTTTATGGTTAGCTAGAGCTCATTCAAGACTTTAACAAGATAACAACCCAACACATATCTCATTACAAAGAGAGTTTTAGAGTTCTTGAACCAAGTTCTCAAAGGAACTATGAGGTTCTTGAACAACATCATCAAGCTCAAGTAAACAACTTCCAAAACAAAACTAAACAAAATCTCAAGGATCAAAATACCAAAACCGAAAACCTTACAAAAGAAAAAGAAAGTGAAACTAAGTCAAGTTCTTTATTAAATACCCAAAACCCCTATCTAGAGAAAGATCTCTAGAACGTGCCGACCAACTTTAAGGTTGACAAGGGTAGGCTTGGGCTTTTAGAAATCCTTAGATTAATTTTCTTAAGTTGAAAAACCATGTGAGCTAGATATCATATAGATGAAGTTATAAGAAAAGGAAAACTCAAGCTTTAGAGGTTTCTTCGAGATGAACACAAGGTCATCATCTAGAAACTCTCATCATCAAGCTATCATACTCATATTCAAGGCCAAGAGGCCGAAATGAAAAGGAAAAGAAGAATAAGGGAAAGTTTAAAAAGAATCCAAGAGGAAACTAGAGAAGAACACATTCTTGAGCAAAACAAGTTTGAAAAGCAAATCCCTACCTAAAGTGAAGACACAAAGCTTGAACTTTTGAAAAGAAAAACAAGATGATGAGCTCCTCCTTGGGGTTTGATGGTTTCGGCCAAGAGGAAACAAGAAGGCTGGAGTTGTGTTTCAAGTGAGGTTGTGTTTGAGGTGTGATGTTTGAGAGGTTTGATGATGGTTCAAGGCTATGGGGTGGTGTTTCAAGGTTGAGTGATGATAAAGAGATGAAGAAGATGAAAATGGAAAGAAAGGAAGAACTCTCTTGAAGCTTGAGAGAAAAAGAAAAGAACTAGCAAGACAACTCTAGAATTCTAAACTTAGCAAATGTTTCAAAGTGCAACTAAACTATCACAAGCATCCTATTTATAGAAAAACAAAACAATGAAGCTCACCAAGGGGAGAAGTGGCCGTGGCCTTTGAGGGGGAAAAGGGAGAGAAAAATATCTCTTACCCAAGGTCATTTAGCATGGTTTGAAGTATGGAAGCTATGCTACAAAGTATGGCTTGATGTGAGTTAATTTCCTATCAATTTTTGATGAAATTAGGCTTCTAGAAATTTGACATGGCTGGAACTTTTTCAGCCACAAATAAATGGGAAAAATGGGTTGTTTTAATTATTTATTCATGTCGAAATTCAAGCTTGATTGAAAGTTATGACAAGGTATAGTGTATGTGACTTGAGGTATGGCCTCGGAGTGTTAGAAAATTGAACATGTGATGCATATGGGAGGAGGACGGCTTTGGCCAGGCCTTTGGCAGCAGGGAGGAGGTGAGTTTTGATCATTTAATTGGGTGTTAATGGTAGGTTTAAATGTGTATTAGCTTAGGTACAAGGTTAGGAATAATTAAGCTTAAGTTTAGGTAACTAAGAATGTGTTTTAAGGATTTTATGACAAGATTAGGAGTGCTCATACATCATTAAAGAATTAAAAACTCATTTATGAATAAATAATGTGTAACACAATTCCATGATTTAAGGAATTGGAAAGAGAAAATACTATTTAAGATTCCATGACTAGGAGTCTTGAAATTAAAATATGATTTTAAGTTGTAATTAAGCACTTTTAGGTTCTAATCAACTTTAATAAATTATTTTAACTCAAGATTAATTAAGGAAATTAATTAACCTTCGATTAGAGCCTAATATTGCTTAGGTTTGCTTAATCACGCGATTAAGCGTAAAAACACGAAACTAGGGGCAAAACCGTAATTTTGCACTAATTTCGCCCGGGACCTCCGGGACCAAAACTAAAGTCATAGTCTACATAAAAACGCCTTTTAAAATCATCTAGAGAAGTTTCGGGTTTATTCGGCACTTGCAAACGGGTAAAACACCGCAGGGGTGTTTTGGTAATTTTGACCCGAAAACTCGAAAAACGAGATTTTCGATCCTGGGAAGGTACACAAGTCATCTAATCCCCTTCCAACATTGAGTTTGCCCTTCGAGTACTGCCGAACTGGCTTTCCTCGAATTCCGAGCAGAAAATGACCTCAGGGGCATTTTGGTCATTTTCACTCTAACAGAAAATCGGGGCGTTACATGGAACAATTATCATACAATTGGTAAGGTATTTCAACACATATGGACCACCCAAAATAGAATTTAAGGTGCTGGAAAATTACAAGGCAAAACCGAAATTTATGCCATCACTTAATGCCTAGAACTTTCATTTAAAAACACATAAATTGCTAGTTTCTCTTGGAACCTTTTTAAAACTTATAAAACTCATTAGGAAACAATTTATTTCTTTAAAATCTCCATAAAATACATGAGGGTAGTGATCATTTCAAAATAATCTCCAAGGGTATTTAAATCACGAAATCATACTCAAAACATTTGTCATAGTCACCTATGCTTAAGAAAAATCCCAAGACATAGATTATAGGCTCTTGTGACTAAATGAAACTCATTCTAGCTTCATTATCACCACATGGCCGAAATGTACATTCCAAGGAATGTCTACATATTTAACTTTTTCTTAGGATGAAGAGGGCAAGTCTTTGAGCTCTAGGGGTTTTAGGTGATAACATAAACATAAACGTGATATGCACTCCATTTTAGATTTGCTTAGAAAGTAAAGTGAGAGCTCAAAATAAATATGAGATGCAAGTTCACTTCTTTATCTTTGAGTTAAGTGATAACTTGAAATAAGACATGAAATGCAAGTTCATTTCTTTATATTGGGAGTTTAGTGATAGCATAAAATAAATATGGATGCAAGTTCACTTCTTCATCTTATCTAGAGCTCCTCCAAGACTTTTAAAAGAACAAAGCTTAAACCCAACACTCATCCAACATGAAAAAGTAAGCTTTTCTAAGCTTTAAACATAGAAAAGCTATATATCATAAGCAAGACTTAAAGAAAAACTCAAACTCTAGAGTTTTTCATGAGAGATGAACACATAGTCATCCCTAGAGAACACTCATCATCAAGCCATTATGCTATAGGCCTTGAGGCCGAAAACAAAAAGGAAACAGGGAAACAAAACCGAAACTTGAAGAAAAAGGAAAGGAAAACTAAAATACTACAAGATTAAAAGCAAGCTTCAAGCTTTAGAGGTTGTTCAAGTGTTAAACACCATCATGAAACCATCATCATCAAGCTCTCATTTTTCCAAGTTCCCAAGGGCTCTATGGCCGAAATCTCAAAGGAAAAAGAAAGGTTCCAAAAAGGTCAAGAGAAACATAAAGCTCATTCTTAACTTAAATTGTAAAAGACAAAACTTTTCTTTAGAAAAGATTCAAGCTTTAAAGGTTTTCAAGGGAGATGAACACAAGGTCACCTCTAGAGAACACTCATCATCATGCTATCATGTACAAGGCCTTGAGGCCGAAATCCATGAGAAAAGAAAAGAAGAAACCGAAATGAAACAATCAAAGAAAGTTCATCCATACATCATATTCCAACAAGATTCAAACATAAAGATCAAAGAAAACATTTTTAGAAAAGCTCCCTACCAAGTGTTGGTGTTCTTTGAAGTGAATAAAAGGTTGGATCTTGAAGAGGAAATGAAGAAGGAAATCTTCTTGGAGTCTTGTATATAGCTTCGGCCAAGGAGAGAAATGGAGGAAGAAAATGTGTAGGCTTGTGTATGGGCTTAGACAAGTGTTTGGAAGAGAACAAGATGAAGGTTGGAGGTGAAGAAGGTGGTGGTTTCTCCTTAGAGAAAAGAGGAAGAAAGGAAAGCTTAGAGAACTTTGAAGAGAACTCTTACTTTCTCAAAAACTCAAACTTGGCAAATGGTGTAAAGTGGAGCAAAGCTCACCAAGGTAATGTATTTATAGAGTTGAATCATGAAGAGGAGTGTGGCTTCTTGGAGAAGGAAGAGAGAAAATATCTCTTTGAGTTGTCATTCATGGTAAAGTGTGAAGCATAGGAGGCATGGTTGATGGGAGACTTGAATGAAAGCTTTGAATGACATAAATCAATTCTTTCTCTTTTTTTTTTAAGGAAATATGTAACACCCTAAATCTTAACCCAAGACTACTAGTATGTACTTAGGTTAATCTTTAGAATATTACCTCTTGGTCTCATCCTTTAGAAAATACTTAGCGGAAATATGGGTAAAATTTTTCTTTTTGGAATTTAAAATCAAAGTAAGAGCCACGCACGAATTCTTTGAGAGGAAGCATAGCGAAACATATAAGCAAAGCATAAGAAACACATCATGTCATGGGAACATCAACTGAATCATATATATATATAACGTGCCTACCCAAAGGGGCAGGACTATTTGATACATCATGAAACAGAATACAACTGAAATGCAATACAAGGAAATCATAGAAGTAAATACAAGAGAAACTACAACCATACCCATGTGCACCTATAGTAGACAACCTCATATACAAAAGAAGGTTTGTCCTCAACTATGTGGTGTGTGTGCACTAGCTACTACCCCTCCTATGACTACTCCTGCTGGTCCGAATACTGTGGGGTCGAGTCGATCCACTGACGAATCTCAGCGGGAGTGGTCGAACGCATCATCGGGGCATGTCCACCGCGGCGAGGGCGCATAGATGGCCGTCGAGCCAACCTCGGCTGGACCACCGTCTCCTCACTCCTGGCCCTCATCGGTGGAGGAGCGGGACTGGAGCTCCAACTGTACATATGGGATGGCGGGTCCTCTGATGGGTCCGTCTCCGAGTACTGGCGACGCGCACATACTCTGGGTACTCGCATTACTGATGTCTCGGGCTCCATGCGGAGGATCTGCTCATCGCGTGGTCTCGCTCGCTCAAAAATCCCATTATGACGGTAAGGAGCAGTCGGGGTGAAGCGGTAGCTCGGAACGGGGTACGCGAAGGGTCGTCCCATGAACATGTATACTCTGACAGTGCAGCGACCCTCAAAATGGTATGACCCGAGTGCCGGGTCATGGTGCAGCTCCCATACCGGGGTGTCGACGAAGAGTACAAACGTCGCCATCTGAAGATATGACGGAAGAAAAGAGAGACGGAATGAGAATCTTTCTAAAAGAATTCTCAGTAGGGTTATCCCTACCTAGGTGTCATCGTCACATCCTCAGGAACCTTGGGTTTATTTCTAAAAGGTGTGCATGCATATAAATTCCTTTTAAGTTGATTTTCCAAGGACGTATTTTATCCAAGGTCCGTCATATTTTATAATGCGTCTTTATAACTTAAGCAGAAATATACCAATGATATGAATGCATCATAAGATAAACCCAACAATAGAATAACTAGGAAAGATTATAACATTGGCATAAGTATAGTTTATGTGACATTGTTAACTTTAACTTTCATCTCATGGGGCCGCCCTAAAACTTCTCTAGGTTATGAGCTCATACCTTAACTAGTCGTCACTAGCTCTTACTTATCCTATGATAAGCGTAACATAATCCCGACTTAAAGTACGGGCTAGGGGGCAAATTAAGGATCTCCTTTCTAGGATCATTTCCTCTTTGAAACGCTTTGCTAGCCACGTGGGCCTCGCAATTTGTCCGCTTTGGCAGGCTGCATCTACACATACCCTCACGGATTTGTCTCCTCCTGGGGGTGCTCGGCCGAACCGGTGTCACCCAGGAGAAGCGCGTCTCAGTGTCGTGTCACATTTATATTCTCATAAGTATTAAATTACAATTACCTCATCATTTATCATATTCATTTTTATCATGCATTCTCATACAGCTTTTTCTCATAACATATATATCATCACATGAAGCTTTCTCATAACATTCCTCACATAAAACTTTCACACAAACATCATCACATAGTCATATTTAACAATCATCCCCATAAGCTCATAGACATGTTATGTTATAACTCATAGTGTTTTAAACTTTGATTCTTATGAGTCTTAAACTTGCAAATTAATTGTTCTAACATTATCCTTAACTTCTTTATACACCTATAGTTTGACAATTAATGAGTTATACATATTTTATGCTCGAGAACTAATCCAAATAGCACTAAGCAGAATTTGGACAGCTTTATGTTTATGTGATTACGGAGTTCTAGAAATTACGGTTTAGATCTTTATCTCACTTTCTAAGTTATTGATCATCAACACCTAGTTTCTTGGGAACCTATAAGGTTATAACTAAGTATTTCTCATCTCACCCTATGGTCAAGAACATCTCTAAACCTCAAGAGTGCAGAAATCAAAATACTAACTTTACGGGTACCTAGAAGTCACAATATTGACCCTTTCTAAGTTCGGTTTGCTCCTAAGGCTTCAAGATTAAGTCCTAAACCAATTATGAGTCATTCCTACACATATAAACTAATTTAAAACCATGATTATTGAATCTAAACCTTGCTGGACAGAATCCAGAAAAATAAATCTTTAAGGGATCTAGAACTCTCAAATTAATTCTTTTCTAGTTCCTACCTTATCCTATCTTTCACATATGAGTCTTAACATAATTATTACCCAAACATAAGCATATTAACATCATTAACTCGGCTCATACAGTGGCCAAACATAGCAAGGCAGAACCAAACAGAAACTCCATTTAAAGGCATTGAATCATAGTTTCTAAAGCACATAAAATACTAGTTTCTCTTGGAACCTTATTAAAACCTTCAAAACTCTTTTATGAACACTTTTATCATCTAAACTCATGAAAATACTTAATAGGGCAGTGGCTATATTATTTTCATCTCAAGAGGTCCTAAATTCATAACACTTAGTTCTACACATTCCTTATACTCATATAAGTTTAGAAAAAGTATAAAACATAGTTTTCAATACTTGAAAACATTAAGGCCTCATAGGGCCGAAATATGGATCATAGGAAATAAAGGTTTTAGACCTTTGTTTGAGATATCATTGGGCAAGTCTTTGAGCTCTAGAATCATTAAAGTGATGACATAAAAATAAACATGCTCATGCACTTATTTTAGTTATTGCTAGAAAGTAAAGTGAGAGCATAAAATAAATATGTGGTGCAATATATTATTATCTTTGATATTTAAGTGAGGACTTGAATTATAAATATGATAATGCAAAGCTTGAAACATAAACATGATAATGCAAGTTCATTCATTATCTTGGGATTTAGTGATAGCAAAGAAATAAACATGATATGCATAGCTTAAAGTAAACATGATGCAAGTTTCATTTTTTTATGTTTAACTAGAGCTCATTTAAGACTTTAACAAGATAATAACCTTATACAATATCTCAAGGATCACAACACAAGAATCGAAAATCATATAAAAGAGAAAGAAAGTGAAACTACATCAAGTTCTTTATTAAGTACCCAAAACCCCTATCTAGAGACAAATCTCTAGAACGTGCCGGCCAACTTTAAGGTTGACAAGGGTAGGCTTGGGCTTTTAGAAATCCTTAGATTAATTTTCTTAAGTTGGAAAACCATGTGAGCTAGATAACATATAGATGAAGTTGTAAGAAAAGGAAAACTCAAGCTTTAGAGGTTTCTTTGAGATGAACACAATGTCATCATCTAGAAACTCTCATCATCAAGCTATCATGCTCAAATCAAGGCCTCATGGCCGAAAATGAAAAGGAAAGGAAAGACAAAGGAAAGTTCAAAAAGAACCCAAGAGAAAACTAGAGAAAAACACTTTCTTGAACAAAATAAAGTTTGAAAACAAATCCCTACCTTTTGATGAAGATAAAAGCTTGAACTTGAAGATGGAAATGAGATGAGCAACACCTCCTAGGATGGTGATGATGATTCGGCCTTGATGAGAGAAAAAGAAAGAAAATGTGTTTCAAGTGGAGTTATGTTTGAGGTGTGGTGTTTGAGAGGTTTGATGATGGTTCAAGGTTTTGGGGTGGTGTTTGATGGTTGAGAGGTGATGATGAGATGAAGAGATGAAGAAGATAAAGATGAAAAGAAAGGAAGAACACTCTTGGAACTTTGAGAGAAAAAGGAAAGGCTAGCAAGACAACTCTAAAACTCTAAACTTTGCAAATGCTTCAAGGTGCAACAAGGCTAACACAAGCATCCTATTTATAGAAAAACAAAACCATGGAGCTTGCAAATGGAGGAAGTGGCCGTGTGGTTTGGAGGGAAAAGGAAGAGAAAATATCTCTTACACAAGGTCATTCAAGCATGGTTTGAAGTATGGAAGCTATGCTACAAAGTATGGCTTGATGTGAGTTAATTTCCTATCACATTTTTATGAATTTAGGCTTCTAGAAATAATGCATGGCTGGAACTTTTCCAGCCACAATTAAATGGGAGAAATGGGTTGTTTTAATTATTTATTCATGTGGAAATTCAAGCTTGATTGAAAGTTATGACAAGGTATAGTGTATGTGACTTGAGGTATGGCCTTGGAGTGTTGAAAAATTGAACATGTGATGCATATGGAGGAGGTGAGGCTTCGGCCAGCTTGGGGCAGCAGAGTGGGAGGATGGTTTGACCATTTAATTGTGTGTTAATGATAGGTTTAGATGTGTATTAGCTTAGGTACAAGGTTAGGAATGATTAAGCTTAAGTTTAGGTAACTAAGAATGTGATTTAGAGAGTTTATGACAAGTTTAGGAGTGCTCATACATCATTAAAGAATTTAAAACTCATTTATGAATAAACAATGTGTAACACAATTCCATGATTTAAGGAATTGGAAAGAGAAAACACTATTCAAGATTCTATGACTATGTGTCATAAAATTAAAATATGATTTTAGGTTGTAATTAAGTATTTTTTGGTTCTAATCAACTTTAATAAATTATTTTGACTCTAGATTAATTAAGGAAATTAATTAACCTTCGATTAGAGCCTAATATTGCTTAGGTTTGCTTAATCGCGTGATTAAGCGTAAAAATACGAAACTAGGGGCAAAACCGTAATTTTGCACTAATTTTGCCCGAGACTTCAAAAATTAAAACTGAGGTCATAGAATACATAAAAACGCCTTTTAAAACCATCTGGAGAAGTTTCGGTTCATCCAAGCACTTGCAAACGGGTAAAACACCACAGGCGTTTTGGTCATTTTGACTAAAACTTCAAAACGTGATTTTCGGTCCCGGGAAGTTACATAAGTTTACTAATCCCCTTCCAACATTGTGTTTGCCCTTCGAGTCTTGCCAAGACTGGCTTTCCTCGATCGGTGAAAATGACCTCAGGGGCATTTTGGTCATTTTCACTCTAATAGAAAATCGGGGCGTTACAAAATAAATCTTCTAGAAGGTGAGGGAGTAAAATATCTCATTTATTTGGTCATATTAAGCATGGTTGGAAGTATAACCAAGCATGTGCAAGGTAAGGTGTTGTCATGGTGAAGCATGGTGTGATGTAAGACATAATAGGCATGGTTCATAGGATGGCTTTGAGTGAAAACTTGATTAACTACATAAAATATAATTCTTTTGAATTTTTGGGGGGAAAAAGTGGCGGTTTTAATGTAGCCATGGGGGGAGAATTTTTATTTCAAATAATCATGTATTAGTGGGGTATTAAGGAGTAAGCAAGGTTAGGTCACTAATTAAGGTTTTATGATTAAGTATCTAAGTAAACAAATTAGGTAATTAGGGCCATGATTCACTTAGATTCAAGAGAAATCCTTGTTGGATTGATGGAGTCAAATTCCAATGACTAAAAACCTAGGGAATGACATATTTTCTTGAATTGGGGAAAAGTGAAGTATGATGTGGTATGACTTGAGGTATGACTTGAAGTGATCCTTGAATGACTAAAAAAATAAATAAAACAATTCTTTAAATGTTTGAATTTCAAGCATGTGGAAAATGTGGAGTCAAACTTTATTGACTAGAGATTAGGGAGCAATCACCTTTTCTTGGAAATAGGGAATGTGAATAGTAAAAATAGTATTCCTAGATGCTTTCTTGAAGAAATATGATTAAAAATGGGTTTTAAGTATCTTTAAGTAATTTTATATTCTAATCCACCTTAAATAATTATTTTAGCTCTAGATTAATTATAGAAATTAATTAACCTTTAATTAGAGCCTAATATTGCTTAGGTTTTGTTTTAAAAACATCATTAAGTCTAAATGCACTTAAGCAGGGGCAAAATCGTAATTTTCCTCAAAACTGCCCGGGACCACTGGGACTTAAACAAACATAGGTTATGCCTTAAAAACATTGTTTTAGACCTCCGGGACAAGTCCGGGTCAAAACAAAACTCAAAACTGCCTTAAATTACTATGAGGGTATTTTGGTCATTTACGCGCAGAAACCTCAGAAATGAGATTCTTTTGCTCTATTAAACATTCTAATACATAGAATCCCCTTCATACATTGAGTTAGCCCCTCGAGGACTACCGGATCGGCTATCCTCGAGTTCCGAGCAAAAAACGACCTTAGGGGTATTTTGGTCATTTTCACTCTAACAGAAAATCGGGATGTTACATTGGGCATCTCCGAGTCCCAACTCTAGAGTTTCAGCTGTTCCGACGGGCCCGTGGGACCCACTAGGTTACTATTCATGCCGGCTCGATTTTTTTTTTATAGATCCGTTGGATCGTCCTTATTATTTCTATGTCTGTCGAATTTTGGAAATTATGACTAAAAATGCTCAAATCAAATTTTATATAATTTTTAGTGTGTTACATTGCTGGTGCCCTTTTCTCTTGCCGATGGACTCTTGATGGTGGCGCACTTCTTCTTGTGGTGGTTATGGTGTTCGGAGATGGTGGCGCACTTGTTGTAGTGGACCTTTTTTGTGGAGCACTTCTTTATTCTGTTCTATTTCTTTTTTGTGATGATGGATATATTGAAGGATGATGGATGGTGAATAATGGTAGTAGTGACAGAGGGAAAGGGGAGGGGGAGGGGGAGGGGAACGAGATGACTGTGGTGGAGTGGGGTAGGATTTTTTTTTTATTAAAAAGTAGTGGTTAAAGAATATTTTGGAATATTCTATTTAAATTAACTTGTTTGTAACGTCTTATAAAGTTAGGTACATAATTAAATAATTTTATGCAATGTAGGGATCCAACTGAAAATTGGGTGAAACTATAGGGATTGACGGATTGATTAAATCTAATAATAATAATACAACATATCCTAATCTGAATCTGGTTGAATTTGATCCTGAATTAGAGAGGACTCTTAGATTAATCCAGAAAACTAGGAGAAGGTTATTTGATACTAGTTTTGTTTAAGGCAGCTTTGGTGTTTCTTTCGATACCTTTAGTTATAATTCTCCTCCTTCTGATGCTAGTTCTAATTCCGATTCTGATTTTGTTTAAGTTATTAATACTAACAATTTCGATTTCCAAGTAGACATATTCAAATCAGATTTAAAATACATCTTTTTTTATTTATAAGTGTTGCTAAGCTTACTTATAAATAAATTTTTCAATCACGAAAAAAAAAATCAACTATATTGAATGAGTTTCTCGCTAACTGATTGTGTCCTGGACTTTGCAGTTTAAAACAATTACATGGTCTAGACATTTTGCCTGCAAAATTTGGGGTGTCCATGCAGAAACTCAGTCATAATTAACATGTAAAATAGAAAAAGACATTACATGTCTACAAACTTGACACACTTCGGACTAATATCAAGCTTTTGGCGTAACTCCATAGTTTGAGTAATGCCTAGTACTGAGACAAAAGTACACTTATTCCTCTTCTTCTCTCCTTTTATTCGTTTTTTTTATTTTTATCATTTAACCTTTTTTCCGAATGTAACTTCCACAGTTAAAGGGTGACCGTACAGCAATATTTTCGACAAGGTAATTTTGCGTTGCCACCCAAGCCTGGCTCAGATGGTTGTAGATTCGTAGAGTACACGTAATTAAAGACAGAGGGTCTTTAAGGATAGACAATGGCCTTTATTGTATTGGAAGGCCCTGTGAGGTTTGAATCAGGAGGGAAGAAAAATGGGTAGAGTTCATACCGAACATAACAAGAACTGTATAGCACTCTACAGCCTTTACGATTGTTACAAAAGGTTGGGAAGTTGCTCACTGCAACAGCCAAACACTGAGCACAGGATAGCTCAGATAGGTCCCTTGTGCATTGCACCAAGGCATAAAGTGTGACAAATGGAGACAATTTGGACTTTCCTTTCCCAAGCCCTTCCTCTTTGGGCATAACAGCCTGTGCTTTAATTCGATCCATTAGAGCTCCAAGCTCTTTATTAAAAGTTTCAGGATCAGTTACATTTTCAACATTGAAGTAGAATATGCCAAATGATGTATCAACTTCACCAATGAAACTCTTGTTATTGTACCTTACAAAGCAATAATCATACCAAATCCTTGCATCAGCTTGGTTTGGACAGCGTTGGCGGACTTGATTTGCTGCATCTTGAATACAAATGGAGCAGTCTTGACTGCTAACGTCCCCCCTGCATTGAGCCAGGCCATAAGCTTGGTCTTGGCCTTTGCCATATGTGGTAGCAACAAAGCCAGTGGAGGGAGTTTTAGAGACTAATTCAGCCAATAGATTATCAATATTAGCAGATAATTTCTCTCCACGGCTTATATTAGAGTTTTTATTGCAGAATTCTCCCAAGGGATCTTCAGATTCTGCATTTGAAGTGCACAGAAATAGCAAGAAAATGATTTTGTATAGCAGATACATAATGTTCCTTCCCAATTTGAAAGAGTCAAGCGCCTCTTATAACTTAAAAATAATGTGGACGACAGTAGTTGAATATGGAATCTATTCAGCAGACAATTTTGACTCGTAAACTAGTCTCCACCGTGAATACCGGAGGAAACAGGAGCGATGATTAGGATTCGTTGCTTTTTGTAGTCAAAACAGTTTTCTCCCTCAATTATACTTTATACTCTCAACTTTAAAAATGTAAGGTTTGACTCTTTGGTGTATTCTCTTAATTTTTCCATCAATTAATAAAAATATCATAAATTTAAGAAAATATAGAATATCAAGTTGTACATTTATAAAATTTTACAGGTAAATTTAAAAATATTTAAGAGCTCAAAGGTATAATATACTTAATGTGATTAAAATGTATATTTGTGAAAGTTTAGGAAGTTGATGTGTACATTTTTAATATTCAAGAGATAAAATCATTGTTAAGAAAATCGGACCGGACCGGCCGGTCCGACCGGGTTAACCGGGAACCGGCCGTCTGGCCGGTCCGGTTGAGTGGGGAAAACCGGGGCTACCGGTCAAGAACCGGTCAAAACCGGGAAAACCGGCGAACCGGACCGGTCCAACCGGTCCGAAGCTTTTGATTTTTTTTAAAATTGTTTTTTTAGTTTCAAAGCTTAAATACTAATATTTTATAGCAGTAACAAAGCAAAAATGAAAAAAATGGGTTATATTTATTTTATATGTGAAAAAAATACTAATATCCACGAGCTGCTCATCATAAAATTTGCTAGTCATCCAACAAATATTGTTTTCAAATACTTTTATAACCATATTGTGCGACTAAAACTAGAAAAATTTTATATGGATTAGGTTTATTTTTATAAATCTATGAATATATATATATTTTTGTGTTAATTATGTTAATGTTAATGATTTAATATATTTTTTATGTTCTAATTAATTATACATATATATTTATATATATATTTTATTATATTCCGGTTGAACCCTGCTGAACCTGGGCTTGAACCTCTAAACCTTTGAAGCAGTACCTTGACCGGTTCGATGCCCGGTCCGGTTTTCTTAACCTTGGATAAAATACACACGACTTATAGTTTAGGAGATAAAGTCAAATTTTCCAAAATTTATTTTGTGAGAATGTAAAAGTTAGGATTAGTATTTTAAAGGTAGAATTTCAGTTATTATAGAGCGGGTTTAAGAAACTATAGTTTTCTTTCTCTCTCTAAAGTACAGAAAGAGAAAATTTGAACAAATAGAATGAGGATCGATGTTTAATTTATTGGGAATTGTAGATATAATAGGAATTTAACTCTTAAACATGTTGAGTATATATTTGAATAAATTAATTTTTAACAAAATTTCCAATTTGGTTCCTCTTAAATTTTTAGTCGAACTGATTGATCTCTATAAAAAAGAAAAATCAAATTGGTCTTTGCAAAATTGAATAGTTGGACAAACTAGTTCCTACCAAAAAAAATCTCCCAAATTAGTGGTAAAAGTGAATTTTCAAACTTGTCCTCTAAGTCCAACTTATCAGATGGACTAAATTGCCTGATCATTCAATTTTACAGGGACCAATTTGAAAGTTATATTTTTAGGAACCAATTTGTCCGATAATTCAATTTTGCAGGGACCAATTTAAGATTTTTTTTTTACAGGGATCAATTTATCCAACTTGAAATTTTAGATGGACTAAAATAAGTGTTTTGTCTTAATTGTTTTAGCAAAATTTATCTAGATTTAAACTAAAAGTCCCCAAATTTTATACATGAATCCCCACTTAACTAATGATCTAGTAAAGCAAGTTAAGAGAAAAAAATATATTTTCATCCTTAGTTCATAATTAAAATTGGATAAAATTAACATTTATTTTCAAGATACTATTCATTCATCATTTTTTTTTATTTGAGGCTTTAATGCTCCAAATTACTTTACAATTTATTTTGTGGGTAAAAGAATGCACGAGAAGGGGGGTTGAATCGTGCTTGAGTACTTTCTTCAAATCTGAAACATTCAACAAAAATACTATCAAGCTTTAAGCTTGAAGTGCAGCAGAGTCGTGGTTAGTTGTTTCAGAAAGTAGATCTCTGAAGCCTTTTAATAACAACACAGCTTTTAATCGTATTTCAATTGTTATTAAATCAATTGTGTGCAACATAAAAATAAGAGATTAGGGAGAAAAAGGATGGCACAAATATTTTTATACTGGTTCGGCAAAACCTGCCTTAATCCAATACTCAACATATGTTGAGATTTCACTAAACAACTTTCTCAACCTGAGAAAATAAACTGGATAGTCTTTACAATAGTCCCAAGCTCTTATTAGTGACTAGCAGACAACCCCTACTGTTAGAAATTGAGTAGTTTTGTATTAGCCTCTCCAAGTTGAACCATGACTAGTAGACAACTTTTATAGCCATGTTGTAAGTAGTTCTTCCTAGCCTCTCCAAGCTGAACCATAATGAGTAGAATGCCTCTACCATTACATTGTAAGTAGTTATTCCCATCCTCTCCAAGCTGAACTGTAATGAACTGAATGCCTCTACCATTACGTTGTAAGTAGTTATTCCTAGCCTCTCCAAGCTGTGTCTCATTGATTACTACCGAATCAAGGATACAAAGGTTAAGTGTTTAGGTTGCCACTCAAACTAACTTACACTCAAGTTTCCTTACAAATATTCAATAAAACAGACTTGGGAAACATGAGCGACTCCTTTAACATCTCTTCCTAAGAAGAGTATACAAATCATTAAGAAACATAGGAAGAAGATTTTAAACTTCAAGGAAACTAATTTTATGATATGAAGAGCATTACAAGAAGTGTGAAGAGATTTTTCCAGAGTTTCCACTCTTATGTGTTAAACTTTCTCATCAGCGTTTGAGCACATCATCTCTATTTATAATGATCTTCCTTCATAACCATTGCCTTTGATCAGATCCCTAAGTGACACATGTAGATCATCCATTGTGTCTTGGAAGGTAGTTTAGAAGAGCAGGTTGATAGTTTGTCATATCAGTTACAGAAGCCGTTGTATGGTTGAGGTTTCTGATGTCCCTTTAGAACTTTCTTTTCTACTTTCTGAACATGATTTCTTAACTTCTTTTTCTAGAAGCCACAATGATTGACCATTTAGGTAGAAGAGATAACATACTAGTTATGAAACTGGATTTGACTTGACATTTGAAATTGGAATTTCAAATTTCCTTCCTTTTCCTATAGCGTTCAACGCTCCATATTGAAGTGACCTTTTTGACGAACACTATCCGTTCCTTGGTGATTCTTTGGTTTTCTGATATTTAATCTTGGCTTTATGATGATGAATGATTTTCGATTATGATGATAAAGATTCTGTAACACGTGGCTTTCAGGTTTTGCATGATATCTTCATTCTCAGCTTACTTTCTGATGTCCCGTGCTACTTTTTGAAGACCCTTTTCTTGGCTTCTCGTTCTTGCTTTGATTTGCTTTATTCCTTGATGCATGTAAGCGTACTTTACATGATATGATATTCACTTCATTTAAGCTCATTCTTTTAACACGAGACAAAACATGTTTGTAAAGCAAAATTATTCTTGCTCAAGTTCATGTTATGCACTTTGGAAATACCTGTTAAGCTTAGTCAACAAAATCAAGGAAGACATTAGAAGAGCAGGTTGATAGTCTGTTATATCAATTATAGAAGTGATGGGTTGCATTTATGCACCCATTTTTCTTCTTAATTCTGAACAATTTGCATCTGATTTGTATCTAATTGATAAAAATCATTAAGTTTGTACTTTGTCCTCAAGATATTTTAGTAAATAATTTTGTAGCTTTTAACGTAGTTTCTTTTGATGAATTCTCACATTTTTGGAAGTTCTCCATGTTTTTAATTTCTTTTTGGAGTTTTTTTTCCTAGTAACAGGGACTTCCAATTGGTGTATTGAAGCAAGAATTGAGAACCTAGTGACACTGACAATTGCCCAGGCGGTAATCAAAGAAGACAATCTTGGAACCCTTCAGAAGACCGCCCAGGCAGTGATCAAAGAGAGTCACATGCAGAAATGTTGCTAAAGACCACCCAGGCAGTCTCCATGACCGCCCAGGCAGTCATGTGTTTGTAGGCCTCATCAATTTAGCCCACTTTAGCATCCATTAGCAAGGAAAAAAGGAAATGTGAGAGGCAGCACATACGCGGAGAGTTTTGTTTTAGGTTTTAGAATTTTTGGGTATCTCTCTCTCTCTGAACCTTATCTCCTTTTCTCTCCCACTCTTTCTCTAGGCTAGGGTTCTCCATTATTGTTTAGTTTTAGCTTTTCTAATTGTAATTTCTACAGTTTTATTTATCAACAGTGATTGTTATCTTCGGCCTATGGAGGAGTGACTTCTTTACCTTGCTAGTTTTCCTTCCTTATCACCTCTCTTAATTTTAATTATCCTAATTGTTTTGATTAAATTTCTAAGAGTTATTTCACTGTATGATTTCATACTCCGTTAAGGATTGGAATTAGTTTTGTTAGAAATTAAGTTGCTATAATTGGTATTTGAACTGAGTTAGGATCATACAATCATGACAGTGAATTACTAGTTCTTATATTCAGTTAAATCCTTGATGAGAAAGCGATTGTATCTAAGTTAAGTAGAATTATACCATTCTTTGTATGAAAATATAATTAATGGAAGCAACAACCAATACAAAATTATTGTTAAAATCAATGATTGAACATCTCTTGAACTCAGGAAATCCCTGTGCAGGTAATTTCTTGCTATTATATCTTCTTAATTTTATTTTTGTTTAAGAACATCAACAATATCCCCTTGAAGTTTTGAATCAATTTAAACACTTCCACGTGAGATGACTCGGATGACACTATAACTACATTTTAGTGTAATCTGGTTATAAAAACTATTTTTAATTTGCTGCGGGCGGTGACACTCGCATCAAGAAGTCGTTGTATGGTTGAGGTTTCTGATGTCCCTTTAGAACTTTTTTTTCTACTTTCTGAACATGATTTCTAAACTTCTTTTTTCTAGAAGCTACAATAATTGACCATTTAGGTAGAAGAGATGACATACTAGTTATGAAACTAGATTTGACTTGAGATTCAAAATTAGAATTTCAAATTTCCTTCCTTTTCCTATAGTGTTCAACGCTCCATAATGAAGTGAGCTTTTTTACGAGCGTTATCCGTTCCTTGCTGATTCTTTAGTTTTCTGATCTTTAATCTTGGCTTTATGATGATGAATGATTTTCGATTATGATGATAAAGATTATGTAACACGTGGTTTTTAGATTTTGCATGATATCTTCATTCTCAGCTTATTTTCTGATGTCTCATGCTACTTTCTGAAGACCCTTTTCTTGGTTTCTCATTCTTGCTTTGATTTGCTTTATTCCTTGATGCATGTAAGCATACTTTACATGATATGATATTCACTTCATTTAAGCTCATTCTTTTAAAACGAGACAAAACATGTTTGCACATGTAAAGCAAAATTATTCTCACTCAAGTTCATGTTATGCACTTTGGAAATACCTATTAAGCTTAGTCAATAAAATCAAGGAAGACATTAGTCGTTCTTCAAAATATTTTATTTAAATTGGCTTTGTTGTCATTCAAAACATTACAACTCATACTTTTTGAAGGGTTCTGGAGCTTGCATTCTTTTGGCAACAAATTTTTATGTTGACACTTTAGATTCGTTGGCAACATTTTGCCAATAATTAGAGGAAAGCCACCTTGCTTTGGGGGATATGTTGACACATCTGATGTCAATGGTTTTGAATCCTTTCATAGTCTAATAACAATATATATCAATAACTAGCCCAACAAGTGTGTCAAATTGTAGACGTGGCCAATGTGGATGAAAATCCTAATGATCCTATTATTTAGCAATTAGAAAATGCCAGAACACCTCCCCCGAGTGACTAAAATCCCCTTAACATTGATGTTCACTTAGTAAGACGTGACCAAATTACTAATGTGTTGAATAGGATTTGACAAAACAATGTAAGGGACATCAAAATTTGGCTAGCAAACAATTGAACAAATCTTAAATAATTTTGATTTCAATGTCAACTATGCTAACTAACCATTCTTTGTGTTGGCTTTGCCTAATTACATTCAACAAGCAGAAATGCCAAGAGGTGGAAATTCCCTAAATCTTTAATTAAATTTTCTAGGGTAATGGAGAGTCGACAATAAAGCACATTAATCACTATATTGTTGAGATAAAGGAGGTAGCTTCTGATAAATGTAACATCCTAATTTTTAACCTAATACTCTAAATCATATTTAGGTTAATCATTAGGTTATTAATTCTTAGTCTCATTCTTTTATTAAAATACTTAGCAGAAGATACGGGTAAATTTTTTTTTTTCGAAATATAAAAGCAAAGTAAGAGCCGCGTTGATGAAATAGTAAATTGCACTTCATACAAAATAAACACAAAGTAAATAAACATATAACAAATCAATGGCACACCAAAGGAATATTTTCATCAATATCATAATTGAAGGTACATAAAGTCACACCCTTATAGAATCGAGCTAAGCTTTCGATACAAGGAAACAGAAATACAACATGAACAGAAATACATGAAAGGTGTAAATAAAAACTCCTACCCTAGTGCACCTAAGGTGGATAACCTCATGACAAAAGAAGGTTTATCCTATCTATGAGTAAGTGCGTCTACTAGACCTCCCCTAAAATAGCTACTACTAGAACCCGGGGTATAGCGGGATGAAACCAATCCATGGACGTAGAGCAGCAGGAGTAAGTATGCATAGTGGCTGATCATGTACTCCTCGATGGCGCATCTCGGCCTGCCTAGCCAACCTCGGCTGCGTAACTATCTCCTCGCTCTCGTCCTCACGAACTGAGGAGTAAGGGCAGAGTTCTCGCTATACATGTGTGTCAGCAGATCCTTTGAGGGGTCGTCCTTTGAACCAGGAAATTGAGGCATGTAGTCCTGGAAGTCGTGGGCAGCCGAACCTCCAGTATATGCCCAAAGAATCCTCTCGTCATGCGTCTGGGCGTGCTCAAAAACCATAGCATCATCCTAGGGAGATATAGAAGAGAAGCGGTAGCTCTGTACAGGATATGGGAAGGGACGTCCGACGAACATAAAGACGTGAACAGCACAGCACCACTCAAAATGATATGACACATGGTCCGGATCAAAGTGCACCTCCCAAGTCGGGGTGTCGATAAAAACCACGAATGTCACCATCGAGCTCTGAAGATGTGATGAGAGAGAAAGAAAGAAGAGAAAGGAGTGAGAATCTTACTAAAGAATCTCAGTATGGATCTCCTAGCTAAGGTTACATCGTTCACATCCTCAGGAACCTTGGGTTTATTATTAAAAAGTGAGCATGCATATAAATTCCTTTTTTAGGTTCATAAAACTAATTTATCCAAGGTTCGTTCCTTTTAGAATGCATCTTGATGTCATGAATGCAACATATCAAAGTGTAACACCCTAAATCTTAACCTAATACTACTAGTATGTATTTAGGTTAATCCTTAGAATATTACCTCTTGGTTTCATCTTTTACTTTGAAAATACTTAGCGGAAATATGGGTAAAATTTTTCTTTTTGATTTAAACCAAAGTGAGAGCCACGCATGATTCTTTGAACGGGACTACATACAAGTCATATGAGCAAATCGTAACAAAACACATAAATAACATGGATACATCAATTGAATATATATATATATAGATAGTGTGCCTACCAAAAGGCAGGACTTTCGGTACATAGAAGAATGAAATACAACTGAAAAGCAAATACAAGGAAATCATAAAAGCAACACCCATACCCATGTGCACCTAGAGTAGACAACCTCATATACAAAAGAAGGTTTGTCCTCAACTATGTGGCGTGTGTGCACTAGCTACTACCCATCCTATGCACTTACTCCTGCTGGTCCGAGTACTGAGGGGTGGAATCAATCCACTGGCGGATCTCGGCAGGAGTGGTCGTGCGGATCATCGGGGCGTGTCCACTGCGGCAAGGGCGCATGGATGGCCTACGAGCCAACCTCGACTGAACCACCGTCTCCTTACTCCCGGCTTTCATCGGTGGGAGAGTGGGGCTAGAGCTCCAACTGTACATGTGCGAGGGCGGGTCCTCTGATGGATTCGTCTCCGAATACTGAGTCTGGGGTACGTACTCCGGGTAGTCACGTATGGCTGACGCCTCGGGCTACATGCGGAGGATCTGCTCGTCGGTCTAGCTCGCTCGAAAATCGTGTTATGATGGTAGGGGGCAGTCAGGGTGAAGCGGTAGCTCCGTACTGGGTGTAACACCCTAAATCTTAACCTAATACTACTAGTATGTAATTAGGTTAATCTTTAGAATATTACCTCTTGGTCTCATTCTTTACTTGAAAATACTTAGCGAAAATATGGGTAAAATTTTTCTTTTTGGAATTAAAACCAAAGTGAGAGCCACGCACGAATCTTTAAAAGGAAGCATAACGAAACATATAAGCAAAGCGTAAAGAAACACATCATATCATGGAAATATCCACTGAAACATAGATAGATATATATATATATATAATGTGCCTACCCAAAGGGCAGGACTATTCGATACATCGGGAAACAAAATACAACTGAAGAACAAATACAAGGAAAACAAATACAGGGAAATCATAAAACGACACCCATGCCCGAGTGCACCTAGAGTAGGCAACCTTATACACAAAAGAAGGTTTGCCCTCAACTATGTGGCGTGTGTGCACTAACTGCTACCCCTCCTATGTCTACTCCTGCTGGTCCGAGTACTATGGGGTCGAGTCGATCCACTGACGAATCTCGATGGGAGTGGTCAAACGCATCATCGGGGCATGTCCACCACGGTGAGAGCGCATGGATGGCCTACGTGCCAACCTCAGCTTGACCACCGTCTCCTCACTCCCTACTCTCATCGGTGGGGGAGCAGGACTGGAGCTCCAACTGTACATGTGTGATGGCGGATCCTCGGATGGATCCGTCTCCGAGTACTGGGTGCGAGGCACGTACTCCGAGTAGTCGCGTACCGCTGATCCCTCAGGCTGCATGCGGAGGATCTGTTCGTCCCGTGATCTAGCTCTCTCAAAAATATTGTTGTGATGGTAAGGGGCAGTCGGGGTGAATCGGTAACTCCATATTGGGTGTGCGAAGGGTCGTCCCATGAACATGAATACTCTAACAGTGCAGCGACCCTCAAAATGGTATGACCCGAGTGCCGGGTCATGGTGCAGCTCCCATACCGGGGTGTCGATGAAGAGTACGAAGGTCGCCATCTGAAGATGTGATGAAAGAAAAGAGAGAGGGAATGAGAATCTTCTAAACAATTCTCAGTAGGGTAATCCCTACCTAGGTGACATAATCACATCCTCAGGAACCTTGGGTTTTATTTCTAAAAAGGTGTGCATGCATATAAACTCCTTTTAAGTTAGTTTTCTAAAGTGTTATTTATCCAAGGTCCGTCATATTTTACAATGCGTCTTATAACTAAGCATGGAGTATACTAATGATATGAATGCATCATAAAGGTAAACCAATCAATAGAATAGCTTAAGAAACATTATAACATTGGCATAAGGTGATAGGCATAGCATATGTGACATTTTAAACTTTAACTTTCATCTCATGGGGCCACCCTAAAACATCTCTAGGTTATGAGCTCATACCTTAACTAGTCGTCACTAGTTCTTACTTATCCTATGATAAGCGTAACATAATCCCGACTTAAAGTACGGGCTAGGGGGCAATTAAGGGTCACCTCTCTTAGGGTCATTTCCTCTTTGAAATGCTCTACTAGCAACTAGTGCATCGTAGTATTGTCCGCTTTGGCAAGCTCTATGTCAATACCCTCACGGATTCATTTTCTTGGGGGTGCTCGGCTAAACTGGTGTCACCTAAGAAAGCGTCTCAGTGTTGTGTCACATTTAAGTTCTCATAAAGTGTTAATTCACATGTACATCATTATTCATCATATAGATCTTTCTCATAGTATGCATCTCATCATATAATCATATATAAAACTATGACCTATTTTCACATAAAACTTTTTCATAGCATATGCATCATCACATAAACATATCTTATTCATACAAACTTACGAGCTTATTATGTTATAAACACATAGTATTTTATGCTTTGGTTCTTTTGAGTCTTAAACTTGTAAACTAATTGTTCTAGTATTATCCTTAACCTCTTACACACCTATAGGTTCACAACTAATAAGTTTTACTAATTTTTATGCTCAAGGACCTATCCAAACAGTACTATGCAGAGTTGGATAGCTTTATATTTGTGTGATTACGGGGTTCTAGAAATTACGGTTTAGACCTTTAAAGTCCTTAACTCTCATTCTAAGTTATCGATCATCAAAACCTAGTCTCTTGGGAACCTATGAGGTTATAACTAAGTATTTCTCACCTCACACTATGGTCAAGAACATCTCTAAACCTCAAGGGTGCAGAATTTGAAATCCTAACTTTACGGGTATCTAGAAGTCACAACAATGACCCTTTCTAAGTTCGGTTTGCTCCTAAGGCTTCAAGATTAAGTCCTAAACCAATTATCAGTCATTCCTACACATTCAAACTAATTAAAAACCATGATTATTAAATCTAAACCTTGCTGGACAGAATGCAGAAAATTACATAATTAATGGATCTAGAATTCTCAAATTAATTCTTTTCTAGTTCCTAACTTATCCTATCTTTCACATATGAGTCTTAACATTATTTTTACTCAAACATAGGCACATTATCATCATCAAAACAGCACATACAGTGGCAGCAAAGAGCAAGGAAGAACTAAAAATATACTTCTCCATAAAAGGCATAAAACATAATTTCTAAAGCACATAAAATACTAGTTTCTCTTGGAACTCTTTTTAAACTTTCAAAACTCATTTATAAACAATTTTAACATCTAAAATCATAAGAATATTTAAGAGGGCAGTGACCAATTTATCTTTATCTCAAGAGGTCCTAAATTTATAAAACTTAGTTCTATGCATTCCTTAAACTCATATAAGCTTGGAAAAATTATAAAACATAGTCTCAAATACTTAGAAACTTCAAGACCTCTTAAATAAATATGAACCAAAGAAAATACATATTGTTAGACCTTTGTTGAGACAACAATGGACAAGTCTTTGAGCTCTAGGTTCATTTAGGTGATGACATAAAAATAAACATACTTATGCACTTATTTTAGGTTCCATTAGAAAGTAAAGTGATAGCACAAAGTAAATATGAATGCAACTCATTATTATCTTGGTATTAATTGAGAACTTGAAATATAAACTTGATAATGCAAGTTCATTCATTATCTTGGTATTTAGTGATAGCAAGGAAGTAAACATGATATGCAAAGGATAAAGTAAACATGATGCAAGGTTTATTTTATGATTAACTAGAGCTCATTCAAGACTTTAACAGGATAACAACCCAATACAATATCTCAAAGTTCAAAACACCAAAACCGAAAGTCTTACAAAAGAAAAAGAAAGTGAAACTAAGTAAAGTTCTTTATTAAATACCCAAAACCCCTATCTAGAGAAAAATCTCTAGAACGTGCCGGCCAACTTTAAGGTTGACAAGGGTAGGCTTGGGCTTTTAGAAATCCTTAGATTAATTTTCTTAAGTTGAAAAACCATGTGAGCTAGATATCATATAGATGAAGTCATAAGGAAAGGAAAACTCAAGCTTTAGAGGTTTCTTTGAGATGAACACAATGTCATCATCTAGAAACTCTCATTATCAAGCTATCATGCTCATAACAAGGCCTAGAGGCCAAAATGAAAAGAAAAGGAAAAACAAAGGAAAGTTCAAAAAGAATCCAAGATGAAACTAGAGAAAAACACTTTCTTGAGCACAACAAAGTTTGAAAACAAATCCCTACCTTGTGATGAAGGTAAAAGCTTGGACTTGAAGATGGAAATGAGATGAGCAACACCTCCTAGGATGGTGGTGATGATTCGGTCAAAGAGGAAGGAAAAGAAAGGAAATGTGTTTTGGGTGAAGTTGTGTTTGAGGTGTGGTGTTTGAGAGGTTTGATGATGGTTCAAGGCTTTGGGGTGGTGTTAAGAGATGATGATGAGATGAAGAGATGAAGAAGATGAAGATGAAAGGAAAGGAAGAATACTTTTGAAACTTTGAGAGAAAAGGAAAACTTAGCAAGACAACTCTAAAACTCTAAACTTAGCAAATGCTTCAAGGTGCAACAAGGCTACCACAAGCATCCTATTTATAGAAAAACAAAACCATGGGGCTCACCAAGGGGAGGGAGTGGCTGTAGCAAATGGAGGGAAAAGGGAGAGGAAAATATCTCCTTGATTGTGTCATAGAAGTGTAACATCCCTAAATTTATAACTAAAATAAATATTAATCTTAATTATCGATAGCAAAACCAAGAGACTCTGGACAAATGTTATGAAACACAACAAATAGACAACTTAAGTATGTCTAGAGAAAAATGCAAAGAATTACGAAAATGCCATCACTTAGTGGAAATTATGAAAATGCCCTTGCTATGTAAAGGAAATTACCAAACTACCCTTGCCTTATTAAATGACAAAGATACCCTTACTCTATGAATGGAATTACAAGAATACCACTATCATTGTCTAATTACAAAAATATCTTTGTCTTAGTTAAAGAAATTACTACAATGCCATTTGCACAAATCCCTACACTTGTCTTTAGACAAGAATGAATCTAAGCCATTGGATTAAGATGATAACACAATAATTTAACCATATACATCATACATATTTCTGAATCACATACATGCACTAAAGGTTAGAAAATCTCCACTAACATCTTTGCACAAAACATGGAAACATGTTTGCACAAAACATGGAGCATTTTCATCCAACATGTTTGCATAAAACATGGAAACATGTTTGCACAAAACAAGGAGCATTTTCATCCCAAAATTCAGCCAACATGTTTCCATAAATTAGGCTCCAAGTGCTTTCCTTCTTCTATTTTTTTCTCTAATCTTTCCACTATAAATACTCCTCAAACTCTCTTCAATTCAGAAACTCCCTAAGTGTTCTTTCTTTCTTATTCTATCATTCTTCTTATGTTCTTCAAAGACTTCTCTTGATCCTCTAAACTTTATCCAAACACTTAAATCCTAAGTCCAAACTTTCACTAGCCCTCACAAGAGTTACAATCTTTAACTCTAGTGAGAAATATTTTCTTAAGCATTCAAGTTCTAGAGCCAAGATTCAAGGAGGGTCATCCACTCCAAAGACTCTTGTTCAAAGCTTAAGGAAAAAGAGAAGGACCCTTTTTAGACCCTACACAAGAGGTAGGAGTTTCTTCTTTATTTGTTCAAGTATTGTTGGCTTCTAACTTTGCTCATGGATAGAATGCCTCAAACTTGAGTTATTGTCAAAAGTTTTGAGTAATTATATTTTTAGAAAACACAACATGTTCTATTCTGCTATGAGTACTTTTATGATGTTATCAAACTCAAATATAACTTAAAAGATTGTATGTGAAACTTGAGTTAATAAAGATAACTTAAGACATGAACATGGCAGGTGCTGGAATTTCTAGTTATTTTTGGCAGTAGTTACTTCGAAATTAGTTTTCATAAAATATGAAGGATCTCGAAATTAAAATATTTTTATTATAAACTAGACTCATTGTAGAACACTCTCCAAAAAGAATCACCTAAAACGGAGTTTCCTAGCCCAAGATATAAATTTTTAAAGTAGAGCATAAGACTGAAACTCTTAATCTAACCTTGTAGTAGTAAAATAGGTGTAACTCACTCTAGAAAAATGCAAATGGACTGATTTCAACTTTGTGGAAAAGCTAACACATCTACAAACACACTTATGTATGCTATGCATAAATTTGTACACCACGAAAATACATAATGAGAGATATAATTTCAGGACAGTGTGCTGAGAAAGTCTTGAAGGTAGCATGATACTGTAAGAGTGCAATTTGGAAAGGTTCTGGCTAAGGAAAGACTTGGTATTTAAGCGTGTCCATTGTGACCCACCTCTCTTTCCTGGGAATCCTACTATGCACAATTTACAGTTGATTTACACTAATCTAAGATGATAGTGCTACAAATTTTATTCTAAAAGATGTCAGAACTCTAAATAAAAGATTCAAGTTTTGTAAAGAGATAATTTTAAGGATTTAAGTATAATAATAATCTTCAGGAGATATATATAAAAGTCATAATAAAAATATATAAAGAACCTCTAAAAATATCTTAAAGGGTATTAATGTATTAATGGAAATACTAGAGTACAAAGAAGACTAAGAGAAAAAGATAATACCAAGATATTCATAACCTATTAGGAACACTAGAGACCTAACTTGATAACTTAGGTTGCTTAATATGAATTATCTATGAGAATGTTTACTATGAGATTTACATGATATTGTCTATGTTACATGAAGTGATATAAAGAAATGTGAATGTATTGATGAGATATGAAATGATAATGATAAAATAATTGACTGTACCATGATTTATTAATGTGCATACATTCATGTTTCAAATGAAATAATAAATAGACCAACTCTCATCGCTTAATCCTCTTTGAGGATTAAGGTATTGATGATTTCACTCAGTGAGAATAAAAGTAAAACCTGAAAAAGTAGCAATGATAGTCTGGAAAAGTGGACTTAAGCTAAACTCACGGCTTAACCCCCTAAACCGTTGAGATCATGGCAACGGAAAGAAAACTAAAAGGTTGTGGCGACGGCCACGGTATGAGCTCATTACCCTTTTAGGGTGGTCTAAGGCATTGATGCATTCATCCCGTGAGTAATTAAGAAATATGTTGATGAAATAAATGAAAGATGATGATCACTAAACAAGTGAATGTTGAGGATGAGTAATCATGAAATGCATGCAGTTCCTAAATGATTATTGCTTATTAGTGGTTTTACATGATATGCTTATATGTATGCTTGATGAAATACTGAATGAATATTTCTGCTAATGTTCAAGATTAGTTTAAAAGTAACTGCACTTCGGCTAATCACGCTTTGTGAAAGTTTGATAATTGAATCCTTACCTGTTCACTTTTTTATAATAAACCCGAAGTGACTGGGACGACAACGATGACACTTTTAGTAGAAGTAGGAACTCCTACTGAGAAATCATGTATTTCTCACTCCTATGTTTATTTTCCGTTGTCGTTACCAGAGACAGACGTGTCCACCTAAAGCAACGAAGCTGTAGCTGAGGATGGAGGTAGCGCGTGAAGATTTCAAACCTTTCAAGTAGGAGCATTCCGAGCTTTAGTTACATTATAGTTTGTGAGAAACACTTAGTAATAGTAGAACTTATATTATTATTTGTAATAACTTATCAGTATGATATATGCCCTGTTGTGACTTATGTATTAAGTGATTATATTCCAGTTTATGTGATAATAGTTCTACACTTAGTCTCTTATTCTGCTTATTTAATTAAGTGCGCAATGTAACTTGATTATTATCTATAAAAGCGCTATGTATTTCACTTCTCGTTACAGGCTTAAGTTTTCAAAAAATTAATTTATTTAAAGAAAAAAAAAACTTCCACTATTTTTCTAAGTTAATTTCAAAAGAAAATAAATACAAGGCATAAGTGACAACTAATAGAATCCAAATGTGAACTTAAGTACAGTGGGGTTCTATTAGGGTGTTACAAGAAGCATGGTTTGAAGTATGGAAGCTATGCTACAAAGTATGGCTTGATGTGAGTTAATTTCTTATCAATTTTTATGAAATTAGGCTTCTAGAAATAATGCATGGCTGGAACTTTTCTAGCCACAAATAAATGGAGAAAATGGGCTATTTTAATTAGTTATTTACTTGGAAAATCAAGCTTGATTGAAAGTTATGACAAGGTATAGTGTATGTGACTTGAGGTATGGCCTTGGAGTGTTGAAACATTGAACATGTGATGCATATGGAGGGGGTGAGGCTTCGGCCAGACCTGGCAGCAGAGTGGGGAGGATGATTTGATCATGTAATTGTGTGTTAATGGTGTAACATCCCTTACTGCTTTATGGATTGACGACTGTCCCCACAAACCAACACGGGTCTTTTTAGCATGCTTTGTCCTCACTCACACGCTTCCTAGGAAAACTTCCCAGGAGGTCACCCATCCCAAAATTACCCCAAGTCAAGCACGCTTAACTATGGAGTTCTTTCAGTTTGGGCTACCGAAAAGAAGATGCATCTTGTTGGTATAGGTAGTATGAATCAATTCATATAAGCCCTCCTCAACTGTATAGTCCCATACCTATACAGTCTCAGGATCCCTCTCATTCGGGTGTGTAATCGGTTCATTCATGTACCCCTTCCGCTTAGAAGACCTTGCGAGGAGCCGCTCCTTGTCCGTGCCTTCTTTGCACCGGCGATCACTCCTCGTCCTCGTCCCCGGGCGTTACAGTCTCAGTGTTGTATCACGTTTAAGTTCTCATGATTTTTTTTATAAAAGACCTTTTTCTAAGTTCCTCAAATTTGATGGAAATTCGGTAGCATGACGGCTGTAGACCGAATTTCCTCAAATTTGCTTATGCCATGAAAACATATAGGACATACGAACATTTCTCATGAGGTATAGCATATCATCATATAAAACTTCTTCATAGCATATACATCAAACTCATCATAGATAAAGCTCATGTATCATATATCATACTTACATAAATTAAGCATCATAAAAACTCAAGACTTTTTAATGTCTTATGTATTGACCCTTAAGGTCCTTAGCTCATGTTCTAAGTTATTAATCATCAAACCTAATATTCTTGGGTATCTATAAGGTTATAACTAAGTATTGCTCACCTCACACTATGATCAATAACATCCCTAAACCTCAAGGATGCAGAATTTATAATCCTAACTTTACGGGTTCCTAGGAGTCACAACAATGACCCTTTCTAAGTCTAGCTTGCTCCTAAGGCATCAAGATCAAGTCCTAAACCAATTATGAGTTATTCCTACACATTTAAACTAATTTAAAACCATGATTATCAAATCTAATCCTTGCTGGACAGAATCCAGAAAATTCAATAATTAAGGGATCTAAAACTCTCAAATTAATTGTTTTCTAGTTTCTAACCTATCATATCTTTCACATATGAGTCTTAGCATTATTTTTACTCATACATAAGCATATTATCATCATTAAAACAGCACATACAGTGGCAATAAATGACAAGGCAGAACCGAAATGTGCATCTCCATAAAAGGCATAGAACACAATTTTCAAGCACATAGAATACTAGTTTTTCTTGGAACCTTTTTAGAACTTTCAAAACTCATTTATAAACACTTTTATCTTTGAAAATCATAAAAATACTTGAGAGGGCAATAGCTAAATCATTTTCATCTCAAGAGGTTCTAAATTCATAAAACTTAGTTCTACATGTTCCTTATACTTATATAAGCTTAGAAAATTTATGAAACACATTTCCAACACTTGGAAAACTTAAAACCTCTTAGGGCCGAAATCTCAACTATGGAAAATAATTATTTTAGACCTTTGTTTGAGACAACAATAAGCAAGTCTTTGAGCTCTAGGTTCATTAAAGTGATGGCACAAAGATAAACATGCTTATGCACTTGTTTTAGCTTTTACTAGAAAGTAAAGTTGTAACACCCTCCTAACTACCATGTATTACTCGAGCATTAACATTGTAATTAGAAGAGTATCACTTCTTTTCTATAATATCCACTAGTCAAATGAAATGAAATAAGATAAATCAAACTCTAGAGTTATAAAGAAAACTACTATAAAATGTACATATATTATTACTTTACATACCGCTTTCTTTAATACATACCAAACTTGAAGTTAAGTCACTTCGCTTATAATACAACACAGGAACTACTATCAAAAGATTTACCAAGCTTGCTCAAATATCAAGGTCCAACAAAATACTAAACACACAGAAATGGACCTAAGACATCTAACACCAATTAGTCTACAAGCTGGTAAGTTCCTGGCACTATACTACACTACATACAAGTCAAAAGCCCACGTAAGTCTCATGTCCTCCTACGCGAAACCATTGGCCATCGGTATGATGGCCTCTCCTCAGCCAGAGGCATCTGCAGAGTCTGAGCACAATACAGCATATACACAAATAGGGGTGAGAATATTATAAAATTCTCAGTAGGGTAACCCCTTACATACAGATAGAATATAAACAGTAAATGCATTTATAATAATAAAGAAAAACATCATGTTAAATCACATATATCAATATTAGCATACATGAGACAAAGAAAATTATATGCAAAATGGTAGTAATCATAAGTGTTTCTCTTATATCACATGGAATTCAACTTAGTGTAGTAGTTCTTTTTATTAACATAGGGAAGGCTTAGATTCACATCAGGTAACATATGTAGTGGATAACTCCTCAGAGGACCATAGACTGCTAGGACATGAGCTCATTCCTATTCGTGATCATCAGACTTCATGTTTTTCCATTTCTGAATCACACACAGTTCTATTTCCTAGTTGATAAGTCTACCGACTCATAAAATTTCTTGGGAAGTTCTTATTTTTGCCTTCCCTCTCTATCACACATAAGCCTTGTTTCTATTTTCCCCGTATGTTAAAACATGCACTATTAAATTTCACATATTCTCTTTTGTCATACAACCATGTCATGGACCTTTCTATTTCAAAGTCAGGTTTATATCCCAGATATAGGCATTCAGTATCATTGGAGTCTCATTCATACTTTATAAACAAGCCTTTCAAACAATTTACATACATTCATATGATATATACTTGGATTAAATAGATTTCTATCATTAACTTAATACATCTTCACCATTCCAGCTTCTTGACAGATTTACCATTATGGTGACAACATTTAATTCACATCTCCAATGGGCAATTCACTGGCCATAAAAATTCTCTATGACACCGCAATGTGTCTAAAAGTCCCTGTAAAAATTTCATAGCAAACAGAATACTAGAACCATGTCAAATAAATTCTACAATTTTTAGTGGTCAGAGGCCACTTTTTCACAGCTCAGAATAGGATTCACACAATTTTTAACTTTAGCAAATGATAGAAACAACTCAAAATAAAAATCACAGTTATACTTAAAGATGTCTGAAAAACTCTGTAAAAATTTCAAAGGATAAATACATCATTTTCTATGAATAAAAATTTATACAAATTCACAGCTTCAGTACCAAGATTTCAGCCAGCATAGATATACTCTTGGTTCTTGATTTTTCTCAGGTAGTAAAACTCTTTATTATGCACCACAAAAATTATCAGAGTTTCCTTATGATGTTAGCTTCAACATATAAGTTTTTATAGCTAATAAAAATGACTAGTAATGAGCCAAAAAATTCATGAACAAATTATGTTCTGTTGAAATCCGAAAATCCAGCAGCATGTGTCAAATTCTCTTTTAACAAAAATCATTTTTCACAACATCCAAATACTCCACCAAAATTAATACATCAATATCAACATAATATCAACCAATAAAACTCAGAATTTTGGAATTATTCAATCATAATATTCCAGAGCAAAATCAGAAAGAAAATAGGATGAAATAAGCCCTACTTGTGATGCTTGAGACTTCTAACTCCAAAAGTACTTCCAGGAATAGTTTTTCCTCACTTCAACCTTCCAAACAGCCCCTAAATCTTCCCTTAAACAGTGATGTATAATGGCTCAAGGTGCAAAAATAGTGATTGATTAAAATTCTAATCGGTTAGATTTGTAGGTGTTGATGTCTAGAACAAGTTTTGTGAAGGAAACTTTGTGTTTTAGTGACTTTGGGCTAGGTTTTTGGAGCATGAAGCTTGTTAATGGAGGTTTGAGAGGAAACAAACATGGAGGCTGTATTTTTGGAGTGTTGGACGAAAATGATGGAGTGGTGGTGATAAGATATTGATCTTGTGAGTTTAGGGCAAAATGGATAATGATTTCAAGTACAAAATGGTTTTTCTTAAAGTTAAATATGGTAATTTTGTACAATTCCTATTGGTTAGCCATAAAGGTGCAATGGTGTGGCATATCTCAAGCCACACACTTGTCACCCTAGGTGGCATGCTTGCACTGGTAGCTTTATACTGTGTAAAAACTACACACCGTAATTTAACCGAATGGGTAAAATAGTGTACCCGGGTAATCAACTATTGCCTGAAAATTAATTCTAGGTATAAAATATTTATTCCTACCTATTTCTAACCTTAATCCTATAATTTCCAAATTTCGGGCACCTTCAGGTCTTGAATCTAAGGTTTCAGCTGTTCCGGTGGGTCTACGGGGCCTGCAAAATACTATTCACATTTTTTTTTTTTTTAACGTTCATTACATTGTTCTCATCATTTTTGTGTACACCAAAATTTTGATATTCTTACTACTAAAGCCTCAATTATTTTCTGAAAAAAAAATTAGGATGTTACAAAAGTGATAACATAAAATAAATATGAGATGCATCATATTATTATTTTTGATATTTAGGTGAGAGCTTGAAATGTAAACATGATAATGCATAGCTTGAAATATAAACATGATAATGCAAGTTCCTTTATTATCTTGGTACTTAGTGATAGCAAGGAAAATAAACATGATGTGCAAGGCATAAAAATAAACATGATGCAAGGTTCATTCTTATGGTTAGCTAGAGCTCATTCAAGACTTTAACAAGATAACAACCCAACACATATCTCATTACAAAGAGAGCTTTAGAGTTTTTGAACCAAGTTCTCAAAGGAACCATGAGGTTCTTGAACATCATCATCAAGCTCAATAAATAAATTCTTGAACCAAGTTTTCTAAACCTTGCTGGACAGAATCCAGAAAAATAAATCTTTAAGGGATCTAGAACTCTCAAATTAATTCTTTTCTAGTTCCTAACTTATCCTATCTTTCACATATGAGTCTTAACATAATTATTACCCAAACATAAGCATATTAACATTATTAACACAGCTCATACAGTGGCCAAACATAGCAAGGCAGAACCGAAACAACAAATCCATTTAAAGGCATTGAATCATAGTTTCTAAAGCACATAAAATACTAGTTTCTCTCGGAACCTTATTAAAACCTTCAAAACTCTTTTATGAACACTTTTATCATCTAAACTCATGGAAATACTTAATAGGGCAGTGGCTATGTTATTTTCATCTCAAGAGGTCCTAAATTCATAATACTTAGTTCTACACATTCCTTATACTCATATAAGTTTAGAAAGATTATAAAACATAGTTTTCAATACTTGAAGACATTAAGGCCTCATAGGGCCGAAATATGAGCCATAGGAGATAAATGTTTTAGACCTTTGTTTGAGATATCCTTGGGCAAGTCTTTGAGCTCTAGAATCATTAAAGTGATGACATAAAAATAAACATGCTCATGCACTTATTTTAGTTATTGCTAGAAAGTAAAGTGAGAGCATAAAATAAATATGTGGTGCAATATATTATTATCTTTGATATTTAGGTGAGGACTTGAAATATAAATATGATAATGCAAAGCTTGAAACATAAACATGATAATGCAAGTTTATTCATTATCTTGGGATTTAGTGATAGCAAGGAAATAAACATGATATGCAAAGCTTAAAGTAAACATGATGCAAGTTTCATTTTTATGTTTAACTAGAGCTCATTTAAGACTTTAACAAGATAATAATCCCATACAATATCTCAAAGATCACAACACAAGAATCGAAAATCATATAAAAGAGAAAGAAAGTGAAGCTACATCAAGTTCTTTATTAAGTACCCAAAACCCCTATCTAGAGACAAATCTCTAGAACGTGCCGGCCAACTTTAAGGTTGACAAGGGTAGGCTTGGGCTTTTAGAAATCCTTAGATTAATTTTCTTAAGTTGGAAAACCATGTGAGCTAGATAACATATAGATGAAGTTGTAAGAAAAGGAAAACTCAAGCTTTAGAGGTTTCTTTGAGATGAACACAATGTCATCATCTAGAAACTCTCATCATCACGCTATCATGCTCAAATCAAGGCCTCATGGCCGAAAATGAAAGGAAAGGAAAGACAAAGGAAAGTTCAAAAAGAATCCAAGAGAAAACTAGAGAAAAACACTTTCTTGAGCAAAATAAAGTTTGAAAACAAATCCCTACCTAGTGATGAAGATAAAAGCTTGATCTTGAAGATGGAAATGAGATGAGCAACTCCTCCTAGGTTGGTGATGATGATTCGGCCTTGATGAGAGAAAAAGAAAGAAAATGTGTTTCAAGTGGAGTTGTGTTTGAGGTGTGGTGTTTGAGAGGTTTGATGATGGTTCAAGGTTTTGGGGTGGTGTTTGATAGTTGAGAGGTGATGATGAGGTGAAGAGATGAAGAAGATAAAGATGAAAAGAAAGGAAGAACACTCTTGGAACTTTGAGAGAAAAAGGAAAGACTAGCAAGACAACTCTAAAACTCTAAACTTTGCAAATGCTTCAAAGTGTAACAAGGCTAACACAAGCATCCTATTTATAGAAAATCAAAACCATGGAGGAGTGAATGGGGGGGGCTTGGCCGTAGCCTTTGAGGGAGGAAGGAAGAGAAAATATCTCTTACACAAGGTCATTCAAGCATGGTTTGAAGTATGGAAGCTATGCTACAAAGTATGGCTTGATGTGAGTTAATTTCCTATCACATTTTTATGAAATTAGGCTTCTAGAAATAATGCATGGCTGGAACTTTTCCAGCCACAATTAAATGGGGAAAATGGGTTGTTTTAATTATTTATTCATGTGGAAATTCAAGCTTGATTGAAAGTTATGACAAGGTATAGTGTATGTGACTTGAGGTATGGCCTTGGAGTGTTGAAAAATTGAACATGTGATGCATATGGAGGGAGGGCAGCTTCGGCCAAGGCTGGACAGCAGAGTGGGAGGATGATTTGACCATTTAATTGTGTGTTAATGGTAGGTTTAGATGTGTATTAGCTTAGGTACAAGGTTAGGAATGATTAAGCTTAAGTTTAGGTAACTAAGAATGTGATTTAGGGAGTTTATGACAAGTTTAGGAGTGCTCATACATCATTAAAGAATTTAAAACTCATTTATGAATAAACAATGTGTAACACAATTCCATGATTTAAGGAATTGGAAAGAGAAAACACTATTCAAGATTCTATGACTAGGTGTCATAAAATTAAAATATGATTTTAGGTTGTAATTAAGTACTTTTTGGTTCTAATCAACTTTAATAAATTATTTTGGCTCTAGATTAATTAAGGAAATTAATTAACCTTCGATTAGAGCCTAATATTGCTTAGGTTTGCTTAATCGAGTGATTAAGCGTAAAAATACGAAACTAGGGGCAAAACCGTAATTTTGCACTAATTTTGCCCGGGACTTCAAAAATTAAAACTGAGGTCATAGAATACATAAAAACGCCTTTTAAAATCATCTGGAGAAGTGTCGGGTTCATCCGGCACTTGCAAACGGGTGAAACACCACAGGCGTTTGGTCATTTTGACCGAAAACTTCAAAAACGAGATTTTCGATCCGGGAAGGTACATAAGTTTTCTAATCCCCTTCCAACATTGAGTTTGCCCTTCGAGTCTTGCCGATGGCTTTCCTTTCCGTGAAAATGACCTCAGGGGCATTTTGGTCATTTTCACTCTAACAGAAAATCGGGGCGTTACATTACTCCCCTCCTTAAAAAGAATTTCGCCCTCGAAATTCGTACCTTAGAAAAGCTCTGGATATTTGGACTTCATCTCTGACTCTAGTTCCCACGTGTATTCTTCCGAGCTTGCCTTGTCCCAGTGCCACTTTTACCAAAGGAACGGACTTGCTCCTTAATCGCTTGACTCCGTGATCCACTATTCTCGTAGGCGGTACATTGAAAGTGAGGTCCTCCCTTAACTGTACATGCTCTGGTTCTAGGACATGGCTAGGGTGGGACTCATATTTACGTGGCGGGAGGCGTGAAAGACATCATGAAGGTTTGACAGATTGGGTGGTAAGGCTATTTTGTAAGCTACGGATCCGACTCTTTGAAGAATTTCAAAAGGACCGAGAAATCGGGGACTCAACTTTTTAACTTTCATGGCTCTCCCTATTCCTGTAGTGGGGGTGATTCTTAGAAATACATGTTCTCCCTCTTGGAACTCCAAGGGCTTGCGCCTTTGTCCGCGTAGCTTTGCATCGACTTTGAGCGGTTAAGATACTATCCTTCATCTTCTTGATTTGTTCCGTCGTTTCCCTCACTACCTCAGGTCCTAGGACACTTTGCTCTCCGGGCTCGTACCAACACAAGGGTGATTGACACTTCCTTCCGTATAATGCCTCAAATGCGGTGCCATACCGATGCTTGCGTGATAGCTGTTGTTATCATAAACTTCGATCAAAGGCATGTACTTATCCCAACTTCCTTTTGGTCTAAGACACAAGCTCTCAAAGATATCTTCTAGGGTTTGGATTGTCCTCTCGGATCGACCATCCGTTTGTGGGTGGTAGCGGTGCTTAGGCACAACTTGGAACCAAACGCCTTTTGAAAGGCTCCCAAAAGCGTGGCGTAAACCGCGGATCTCGATCCGAGATTATCGTCGATGGTACTCCATGCAACCTTACTATTTCTTGGATGTAAAGTGGGCCAACTTATCCAACGAGTGCGTGACTCGAATAGGTAGAAAATGAGCCGACTTAGTCGGTCGATCCACGATTACCCATACGGCATCGTGGCGGCTTGGGTCTTTGGCAATCTGTCACGAAGTCCATTGATATACTCTCCCACTTCCACTCGGGGATCGGCGGGGTTGCAACATGCCGAAGGTTTTGGTGTTCGATCTTGACCTTTTGGCGGACCAAACACTTACTCACCCAGGCGACCACATCCTTCTTTAATCCGGGCCACCAAAACATCCTCTTTAAGTCCTGATACATCTTGGTAGTACCAGGATGGATGGCAAAATGGCTCTTGTGAGCCTCCTCCAAGATCTTCTCTCGGAGGTCACCATCTTGTGGCACACAGATTCGCCCCTCGAACCTCCATAACCAGTCGGGGCCTCGTACAAAACCTTTCAACTTTCCAGCCTTTACTGCCTCGATTGTCTCCATAAAGTCCTCATTTTCTCTTTGGGCAAGCATAATCCTTTGCTTAAACCCACTGGTCACCGTGAGATGACTCATCACGACGCCATTCTCCGTTATAGACATTCCAAGATTCATATTCCTAAATTGCTCTATTAACCCAACTTCATTAACCATCATACTTGACAGACGTAACGAGTTTCGGCTCAAGGCGTCGGCTACTACATTAGCCTTGCCAGGTGGTAACTTAAACCAAAATCGTAGTCCTTGAGGAATTCCATCCATCTCCTTTGCCTCATATTCAACTCCTTTTGATCAAAGAGATGCTTGAGACTCTTATGATCGGAGAAAACCTCAAACCTCACGCCATACAAATGGTGTCTCCACATCTTTAGAGCGAACACGATGGCTGCTAGTTCAAGGTCATGGGTGGGGTAGGTTACCTCATGAGGCTTGAGTTGCCTGGACGCATAGGCTACCACTTGCCTGTTTTGCATCAACACACAACCTAAACCTTTGCCAGAAGCATCACAATATACCTCGAAGGGTACATTGGGGTCGAGTAAAACTAAAGCGGGGTTGAGGTGAGCTTTTCCTTAAGCTCTAGGAAACTCTTTTCACACTCGGGGCTCCACTCAAACGGGGCATTCTTCCTAGTGAGCTTGGTTAAGGGTAGGGCTAACTGGGAAAATCCTTTAATGAACCTACGATAATATCCAGCTAAACCCAAAAAGCTTCTAATCTCAGTTACAGAGGTTGGTCTATCCCAATTCATCACACCTCTATCTTACTTGGGTCGATGACTATGCCACCTTTTGACACAACATGTCCTAAGAACTTTACCTCCTCTAACCAAAATTCACACTTAGACAACTTAGCGTATAACTTCTTCTCCTTTAATACCTCTAAAACCAACCTTAAATGACGCTCATGCTCCTCGTGGGTTTTCGAATAGATGAGAATATCATCTATGAACACAACCTTAACTGATCTAAATAGGGTCTAAAGATCCTATTCATGTAATCCATAAAAACTGGGAGCATTCGTCAAACCAAACGACATTACATTGAACTCAAAGTGTCCATACCGAGTTCGAAGGCGGTTTTAGGAATATCCGAATCTCTCACCCTAATCGATGGTAACCGGTCCTTAAATCAATCTTAGAAAACACTTCTGCTCCTTTCAATTGGTCCATAAGATCATCAATCCTAGGCAATGGGTATTTATTCTTTATGGTTACTTGGTTCAACTGCCTATAGTCTATACACATCCTCATGCTTCCGTCCTTTTTCTTCACAAATAAGACCGGAGCGCCCCAAGGTGAAGCACTCGGCCTTATAAAACTCTTTTCTAACAACTCCTCTAACTGGGGTTTCAACTCGCTAACTCCGAGGGTGACATCCTATACGGGGCTATAGAGATTGGTCTGTCCCAGGAACCAACTCTATGGAGAACTCCACTTCTCTTTCGGGAGGGAACTCGGGTATTTCATCTGGAAACACCTCGGGATAGTCTCTCACCACAGGTATCTCACCTAGGTTTTGCTCCAAGTCTACATCACAAGCGGCTAGGAGAACATATCCCTTAGTTTTCTTCCCACTACAGAAGACCTCTCACGGAATTTAGGTCTGACCTAATGGGTTGAGTGATGTTTTCGGGAGGAGAAGGAAAACTACGGTTTGGGTTCCACAATCTAACATCACACGATTGGGGTGAAGCCAGTTCATGCCTAAGATAATGCCTATGTCTTTCAAGGGTAAACAAATTAAATCTATGATAAAAGACCTATTTTCTACAACAAGATGACAGTTTAAATAACAACGGCAAGTATTAACAGGGCGATTTGTAGGAGTAGAAACAATAAGATCGAAGGAAGTTTAGAGACTTTTAGATTTAAGGACTCGACACTAGCAAGTGAAATGAAAGAATGAGTAGCACGAGTCATATAGTGCTGATTAAGGCTTTACCATTTACTTCGCACATACCTTGATGAGATCTTTGGACTTCTTGGCGTCTTCGCGTTAAGGGTAAAGACCCTTCCTCGGTATTGTGGTCGGGGTTTTGGTTCGATGTCCCTTGTCCGTGCGATCCTTTGCATAGTGGCCAGGCTTGCCACACTTGAAACATACATTCGACCAGGCTAAGCATGGGCGATTCAGTGGTTCTTCCCGCATTGTGGCGACGTCGGCCAGATGTTGCTCGGGAGTAGCGGAGGGTTTGTGGTGCCTTGTTCTTGGCTCCACTTGGCCCTCCATTGTGGTTTCGGGGTCCACCGGTCCACGGGGTTGATTATTGAAATTCCTCGGGCCTTGATGTTGAAATGGCGGCCTTTGGTGTTGTTTGGATTGTTGGTGGCAGGAGCTCTTGGCGGTTGTTGTTGTTGTTGTCGGGCTGGTTGGGTGGTAGGGGTTGTAGTGATTCCTCGGCCAGATGCTGCGGTTTGAACCGGGGCTTGAGGTCCGAGCCCTTAGCTCACTCCGCCCTTGTGATTTGAATCTTTCTCTGTCCTTCTTCAAGTATCAGGCACTTGTTGACCAGGTCGGGAAGTCTCTGATCTCCATATGGGCCTGGCGTAGTTCATTTCGCCTTGAGACCGACCTCATACTTCACACACTTCCAAACTTCATGGGGTTCCCTTGGAACACCCGAGAGAACTTGATTAGCTCCTCAAACTTCGCAGTGTATTGGGCTCTGAGACCCTCCTTGGGTTAATCGCATGAACTCAACGTCCTTGGCGTTCCTCACGGACTCGGAAAGTACTTCTCATAGAAGTAAGTCTTGAAACGACTCGATCAATGGGAGTTCCAGAGGCTTCTAGCAGATGCCTCGTGCCGTTCCACCGTAACTTCGGCGTCGGACTTCAAAGATGAAAGCGGCAAATGTGACCTTCGCTCCTCCGAGCGGTAACAACAGAGTAGATCTTCTCCATGTCTTTGATCCACTCATCGGCCTTGCTCGGGTCCATTACCCCTCGGAACACTGGCGGGTTCGCCTTGCGGAACTTCGGCCGGCGGACTTGTTCCACCATCTCTGCAGCAGGTGGAGGAGGGGGAACAGGAGCAGCATTCGCTTGTTGATCCATTCGGTCGAACATTCGTTCCATGGCTTGCGCCATGCGACGGACAGCAGCAGCAGTTGTATCATCTTGTTCAACATCGGGTGTAGTCCTGGGCGTCGTCGCGGTGCCATTGGTCCCTATACACATGAAACAATGAACATCAAGTTGATCAGGCTCAATATCCATGCAAAATGAGCTAGTTACCATGGCACTTGCAACCAGCGAAGTCATGCATCTCTAGTCCTACAGCTTATCTCTATCAAGCACTATACATGACATAACTATCGTATTATGCTTATAAAGCATAGTCAGTCCAATCCTCAGGCTCCATGAGAATCGAACTGCTCTGATACCATAATGTAACACCTAAATCTTAACCCAAGACTACTAGTATGACGTTAGGTTATTTTTTAGAATATTACCTCTTGGTCTCATCCTTTGGAAAATACTTAATACGGGTAAAATTTTTCTTTTTAAAATCAAAGTGAGAGCCACGCGAAACTTTAAGAGCGACATAGCGAAACATATAAGCAAAGCATAAGAAACACATCATGTCATGGAAACATCAACTGAAACATAGATATATATATATATAACGTGCCTACCCAAAGAGGCAGGACTATTTGATACATCATGAAGCAAAATACAACTGAAATGCAATACAAGGAAATCATAAAAAGCGAATACAAGAGAAACTACCCCATACCCATGTGCACCTAAAGGAGACAACCTCATATACAAAAGAAGGTTTGTCCTCTACTATGTGGCGTGTGTGTGCACTAACTACTACCCCTCCTATGACTACTCCTGCGGGTCCGAGTACTGTGGGGTCGAGTCGATCCTGGCGAATCTCGGCGGGAGTGGTCGAGTGCATCATCGGGGCATGTCCACCGCGGCGAGGGCGCATAGATGGCCGTCGAGCCAACCGCGGCTGGACCACCGTCTCCTCACTCCCAGCCCTCATCGGTGGAGGAGCGGGACTGGAGCTCCAACTGTACATGTGGGATGGCGGGTCCTCGGATGGGTCAGATCTCCGGAAATCTTGGGACGCGGCACATACTCGGGTACTCGCGTCGCCGATGTCTCGGGCTCCATGCGGAGGATCTGCTCATCGCGTGGTCTCGCTCGCTCAAAAATCCCGTTATGACGGTAAGGAGCAGTCGGGGTGAAGCGGTAGCTCGGGGCGAAGTCTTGCGAAGGGTCGTCCATGAACATGAATACTCGGCGGTCTGGCGACCCTCAAAATGGTATGACCCGAGTGCCGGGTCATGGTGCAGCTCCCATACCGGGTTGTCGACGAAGAGTACAAACGTCGCCATCTGAAGATATGACGGAAGAAAAGAGAGAGAGGGAATGAGAATCTTTCTAAAAGAATTCTCAGTCGGGTTATCCCTACCTAGGTGTCATCGTCACATCCTCAGGAACCTTGGGTTTATTTCTAAAAGGTGTGCATGCATATAAGTTCCTTTTAAGTGGGTTTCCCAAAGAGGTATTTTATCCAAGGTCCATCATATTTTATAATGCGTCTTTATAACTTAAGCAGAAATATACTGATGATATGAATGCATCATAAGGTAAACCAAACAATAGAATAACTAGGAAACATTATAACATTGGCATAAGTAAAGTTTATGTGACACTGTCAACTTTAACTTTCATCTCATGGGGCCGCCCTAAAACTTCTCTAGGTTATGAGCTCATACCTTAACTAGTCGTCACTAGCTCTTACTTATCCTATGATAAGCGTAACATAATCCCGACTTAAAGTACGGGCTAGGGGGCAATTTAAGGATCTCCTTTCTAGGATCATTTCCTCTTTGAAACGCTTTGCTAGCCACGTGGGCCTCGCAATTTGTCCGCTTTGGCAGGCTGCATCTACACATACCCTCATGGATTTGTCTCCTCCTGGGGGTGCTCGGCCGAACCGGTGTCACCCAGGAGAAGCGCGTCTCAGTGTTGTGTCACATTTATATTTTCATAAGTATTACATCACAATTACCTCATCATTTATCATATTCATTTTTATCATGCATTCTCATGTAGCTTTTTCATAACATATATATCATCACATGAAACTTTCTCATAACATTCGTCACATAAAACTTTCACACAAACATCATCACATAGTCATATTTAACAATCATCCCCATAGGCTCATAGACATGTTATGTTATATCTCATAGTGCTTTAAACTTGATTATTATGAGTCTTAAACTTGCAAATTAATTATTCTTAACTTCTTTATACACCTATAGTTTGACAATTTATGAGTTATACAAATCTCATGCTTAAGAACTAATCCAAATAGCACTAAGCGGAATTTGGACAGCTTTATGTTTAAGTGATTACGGAGTTCTAGAAATTACGGTTTAGATCTTTATCTCACTTTCTAAGTTATTGATCATCAACACCTAGTCTCTTGGGAACCTACAAGGTTATCACTAAGTATTTCTCACCTCACCCTATGGTCAAGAACATCTCTAAACCTCAAGAGTGCAGAAATCAAAATACTAACTTTACGGGTACCTAGAAGTCACAATAATGACCCTTTCTAAGTTCGGTTTGCTCCTAAGGTTTCAAGATTAAGTCCTAAACCAATTATGAGTCATTCCTACACATATAAACTAATTTAAAACCATGATTATTGAATCTAAACCTTGCTGGACAGAATCCAGAAAAATAAATCTTTAAGGGATCTAGAACTCTCAAATTAATTCTTTTCTAGTTCCTAACTTATCCTATCTTTCACATATGAGTCTTAACATAATTATTACCCAAACATAAGCATATTAACATTATTAACACAGCTCATACAGTGGCCAAACATAGCAAGGCAGAACCGAAACAACAAATCCATTTAAAGGCATTGAATCATAGTTTCTAAAGCACATAAAATACTAGTTTCTCTCGGAACCTTATTAAAACCTTCAAAACTCTTTTATGAACACTTTTATCATCTAAACTCATGGAAATACTTAATAGGGCAGTGGCTATGTTATTTTCATCTCAAGAGGTCCTAAATTCATAATACTTAGTTCTACACATTCCTTATACTCATATAAGTTTAGAAAGATTATAAAACATAGTTTTCAATACTTGAAGACATTAAGGCCTCATAGGGCCGAAATATGAGCCATAGGAGATAAATGTTTTAGACCTTTGTTTGAGATATCCTTGGGCAAGTCTTTGAGCTCTAGAATCATTAAAGTGATGACATAAAAATAAACATGCTCATGCACTTATTTTAGTTATTGCTAGAAAGTAAAGTGAGAGCATAAAATAAATATGTGGTGCAATATATTATTATCTTTGATATTTAGGTGAGGACTTGAAATATAAATATGATAATGCAAAGCTTGAAACATAAACATGATAATGCAAGTTTATTCATTATCTTGGGATTTAGTGATAGCAAGGAAATAAACATGATATGCAAAGCTTAAAGTAAACATGATGCAAGTTTCATTTTTATGTTTAACTAGAGCTCATTTAAGACTTTAACAAGATAATAACCCCATACAATATCTCAAAGATCACAACACAAGAATCGAAAATCATATAAAAGAGAAAGAAAGTGAAGCTACATCAAGTTCTTTATTAAGTACCCAAAACCCCTATCTAGAGACAAATCTCTAGAACGTGCCGGCCAACTTTAAGGTTGACAAGGGTAGGCTTGGGCTTTTAGAAATCCTTAGATTAATTTTCTTAAGTTGGAAAACCATGTGAGCTAGATAACATATAGATGAAGTTGTAAGAAAAGGAAAACTCAAGCTTTAGAGGTTTCTTTGAGATGAACACAATGTCATCATCTAGAAACTCTCATCATCACGCTATCATGCTCAAATCAAGGCCTCATGGCCGAAAATGAAAGGAAAGGAAAGACAAAGGAAAGTTCAAAAAGAATCCAAGAGAAAACTAGAGAAAAACACTTTCTTGAGCAAAATAAAGTTTGAAAACAAATCCCTACCTAGTGATGAAGATAAAAGCTTGATCTTGAAGATGGAAATGAGATGAGCAACTCCTCCTAGGTTGGTGATGATGATTCGGCCTTGATGAGAGAAAAAGAAAGAAAATGTGTTTCTAGTGGAGTTGTGTTTGAGGTGTGGTGTTTGAGAGGTTTGATGATGGTTCAAGGTTTTGGGGTGGTGTTTGATGGTTGAGAGGTGATGATGAGGTGAAGAGATGAAGAAGATAAAGATGAAAAGAAAGGAAGAACACTCTTGGAACTTTGAGAGAAAAAGGAAAGACTAGCAAGACAACTCTAAAACTCTAAACTTTGCAAATGCTTCAAAGTGTAACAAGGCTAACACAAGCATCCTATTTATAGAAAATCAAAACCATGGAGGAGTGAATGGGGAGGGCTTGGCCGTAGCCTTTGAGGGAGGAAGGAAGAGAAAATATCTCTTACACAAGGTCATTCAAGCATGGTTTGAAGTATGGAAGCTATGCTACAAAGTATGGCTTGATGTGAGTTAATTTCCTATCACATTTTTATGAAATTAGGCTTCTAGAAATAATGCATGGCTGGAACTTTTCCAGCCACAATTAAATGGGGAAAATGGGTTGTTTTAATTATTTATTCATGTGGAAATTCAAGCTTGATTGAAAGTTATGACAAGGTATAGTGTATGTGACTTGAGGTATGGCCTTGGAGTGTTGAAAAATTGAACATGTGATGCATATGGAGGGAGGGCAGCTTCGGCCAAGGCTGGACAGCAGAGTGGGAGGATGATTTGACCATTTAATTGTGTGTTAATGGTAGGTTTAGATGTGTATTAGCTTAGGTACAAGGTTAGGAATGATTAAGCTTAAGTTTAGGTAACTAAGAATGTGATTTAGGGAGTTTATGACAAGTTTAGGAGTGCTCATACATCATTAAAGAATTTAAAACTCATTTATGAATAAATAATGTGTAACACAATTCCATGATTTAAGGAATTGGAAAGAGAAAACACTATTCAAGATTCTATGACTAGGTGTCATAAAATTAAAATATGATTTTAGGTTGTAATTAAGTACTTTTTGGTTCTAATCAACTTTAATAAATTATTTTGGCTCTAGATTAATTAAGGAAATTAATTAACCTTCGATTAGAGCCTAATATTGCTTAGGTTTGCTTAATCGAGTGATTAAGCGTAAAAATACGAAACTAGGGGCAAAACCGTAATTTTGCACTAATTTTGCCCGGGACTTCAAAAATTAAAACTGAGGTCATAGAATACATAAAAACGCCTTTTAAAATCATCTAGAGAAGTTTCGGGTTCATCCGGCACTTGCAAACGGGTGAAACACCACAGGGGCGTGTTGGTCATTTTGACTAAAACTTCGAAAAACGAGATTTTCGATCCCGGAAGGTACATAAGTTTTCTAATCCCTTCCAACATTGAGTTTGCCCTTGATCTTGCCATGCTTGGCTTTCCTCGGTCGTGAAAATGACCTCAGGGGCATTTTGGTCATTTTCACTCTAACAGAAAATCGGGGCGTTACAAATTCACTAGCCATAAAAATTCTCTATGACACCTCAATGTGTCTAAAAGTCCCTGTAAAAATTTCATAGCAAACAGAATACTAGAACCATGTCAAATAAATTCTACAATTTTAGTGGTCAGAGGCCACTTTTTCACAAATTTCGAATAGGATTCACACAATTTTTAACTTTAGCAAATGATAGAAACAACTCAAAATAAAAATCACAGTTATACTTAAAGATGTCTAAAAAACTCTGTAAAAATTTCAAAGGATAAATACATCATTTTCTATGAATAAAAATTTATACAAATTCACAGCTTCAGTACCAAGATTTCAGCCAGCATAGATATACTCTTGGTTCTTGATTTTTCTCAGGCAGTAAAACTCTTTATTATGCACCACGAAAATTATCAGAGTTTCCTTATGATGTTAGCTTCAACATATAATTTTTTATAGCTAATAAAATGACTAGTAATGAGCCAAAAAATTCATGAACAAATTATGTTCTGTTGAAATCCGAAAATCCAGCAGCATGTGTCAAATTCTCTTTTAACAAAAATCATTTTTCACAACATCCAAATACTCCACCAAAATTAATACATCAATATCAACATAATATCAACCAATAAAACTCAGAATTTCTGAATTATTCAATCATAGTATTCCAGAGCAAAATCAGAAAGAAAATAGGATGAAATAAGCCCTACTTGTGATGCTTGAGACTTCTAACTCCAAAAGTACTTCCAAGAATACTTTTTCCTCACTTCAACCTTCCAAACAGCCCCTAAATCTTCCCTTAAACAGTGATGTATAATGGCTCAAGGTGCAAAAATAGTGATTGATTAAAATTCTAATCGGTTAGATTTGTAGGTGTTGATGTCTAGAACAAGTTTTGTGAAGGAAACTTTGTGTTTTAGTGACTTTGGGCTAGGGTTTTTGGAGCATGAAGCTTGTTAATGGAGGTTTGAGAGGAAACAAACATGGAGGCTGTATTTTTGGAGTGTTGGACGAAAATGATGGAGTGGTGGTGATAAGATATTGATCTTGTGAGTTTAGGGCAAAATGGATAATGATTTCAAGTACAAAATGGTTTTTCTTAAAGTTAAATATGGTAATTTTGTACAATTCCTATTGGTTAGCCATAAAGGTGCAATGGTGTGGCATATCTCAAGCCACACACTTGTCACCCTAGGTGGCATGCTTGCACTGGTAGCTTTATACTGTGTAAAAACTACACACCGTAATTTAACCGAATGGGTAAAATAGTGTACCCGGGCAATCAACTATTGCCTGAAAATTAATTCTAGGTATAAAATATTTATTCCTACCTATTTCTAACCTTAATCCTATAATTTCCAAATTTCGGGCACCTTCAGGTCTTGAATCTAAGGTTTCAGCTGTTCCGGTGGGTCTACGGGGCCTGCAAAACACTATTCACATTTTTTTTTTTTTTTAACGTTCATTACATTGTTCTCATCATTTTTGTGTACACCAAAATTTTGATATTCTTACTACTAAAGCCTCAATTATTTTCTGAAAAAAATTAGGATGTTACATTACTCCCCACCTTAAAAAAATTTTGCCCTCAAAATTTCATACTGAAATAATTAGGATGATCAGTCTTCATACTTGATTCTAGTTCCCATGTATACTCTTCATTTCCAGGTCCACCCCAAGCCACTTTTACAAGTTGCACAGATTTATTTCTAAGTTGCACGACTTCTCCACAACGATCTGAATAGGAGGGGCTTGAAACGTCAAGTCATCCCTTAACTGTATAGACTCGGGCTCAATGATATGGTTTTGATCTGGGTGGTACATTCGAAGTTGAGATACATGGAAGACATTATGAAGGTTGGATAAATGTGGGGTAAGGCTATCCGTAAGCGGTGACCCAATTCGATGAAGAATTTGAAAAGGACCTATAAACCTAGGTGACAACTTTTTAACTCTAAGGGCCCTACCTACTCCAGTAGTGGGCATGACCTTCAGGAATACATGTTCTCCCTCTTGAAATTCTAAAGGTTTCCTTCGAGTATCAGCATAGCTCTTTTGACGACTCTGTGCGGTGAGAATCTTGCTCCTGATCTTCTGGATTTGTTCCGTTGTTTGATTAACAAGATCGGGTCCCAATAGTCTCGCTTCTCCCGAATCATACCAACACAATGGGGATTGACATTTTCTTCCATATAGAGCTTCATACGGGCCATGCCAATACTAGCGTGATGGCTGTTATTATAAGCAAACTCAACCAATGGGAGTAACTTGTCCCAACTTCCCTTCTGCTCAATCACGCATGCCCTTAGCATATCTTCCAGGGTTTGTATGGTTCGTTCTGTTTGCCCGTCAGTTTGGGGGTGATAGGCAGTGCTCAAACAAAGTTTGGTACCAAAGGCTTTTTGGAACGTTCCCCAAAATCTCGAAGTAAACCTTGGATCTCTGTCAGAAACTATCGAGGAAGGAACACCGTAGTCTTACTATTTCTTGGATGTACAAGGAAGCTAACTTATCCAAAGGAAAATTAGCCTTAATGGGTAAGAAATGAGCAGACTTGGTCAATCTATCTACTATAACCCATATAGCATCATGACCTGACGATGTCCTTGGCAAACCCATTACAAAGTCCATAGAAATACTTTCCCACTTCCATTCCGGGATTTCTAAGGGTTGCAGGGTCCCAGCTGGTTTTTGATGTTCTATTTTAACTTTTGGCAAGTTAAACACTTCGACACACTCTTCTATATCTTTTTCATTCGACCACGAACATTTTCTTGAGATCCGCATACATTTTACTAATGCGTGGGTGTATAGTAAGTTCGCCCCTATGAGCTTCCTCTAAGATCTTCTTTCTAAGATCACCACTTGTGGGTACACATACCCTATCCTTGTATCTCCATATACCTTGTTGGTCTTGAGTGAATCCAGGCAACTTCTTTGCATGAATTGATCTTAATACCTCCTGAAATTGCAGGTTTTCACGTTGTGCAGCTAAAATTTGTCCTTTGAACTCACTTGTTACCTTTATTTGCCCTAGCACCACACCACGAGGGTTCACAGACATGTCTAAACTAAGTTCCTTGAAACTTTCAACTAGCTCCGTCTCTTTAATCATCAAGCATGCTACACTTAGGGATTTTCTACTCAGAGCATCGGCAACAACATTTGCCTTGCCTGGATGGTAATTCAGACTAAACTCATAGTCCTTGAGGAATCCCATCCACCTTCTTTGCCGCATATTCAACTCTTTTTGATCAAAAAGATACTTTAAACTTTTATGATCAGAGAAAACATTAAAGCGCACACCATACAAATGATGTCGCCAGATCTTTAGGCAAAAACCACAATGCAAGTTCAAGGTCATGGGTTGGATAGTTTACTTCATGAGGTTTCAAGCCGAGAAGCATAGGCAACCACGTTATGATTTTGCATCAACACACATCCTAAACCCTTACTAGAAGCATCACAATAAACCTCATAGGGTCTATAAGGATCAGGTAATACTAGGACTGGAGCCGTGGTTAACTTTTGTTTCAACTCCTGGAAACTATTTTCACACTCTGGTGTCCAATTGAATGGAGCATTCTTTCGGGTTAATTTAGTCAAAGGTAATGCTATCTCGAGAAAAACTCATGATAAAACGCCTATAATATCCAGCTAACCCTAGGAAACTCGAATCTCCATCACCGTTGTTGGTCATTCCCAATGGAGTCTTGATTCTACCTTCTTTGGGATCTACAGAGATTCCTCCTCGTGATACTACATGACCTAGGAATCTAACCTCTCCCATCCGTAATTCACATTTCGACAACTTAGCATACAACTTTCTCTCTCATAGGATTTGTAACACAACCCCAAGGTGCTCCATATGTTCTTCCTCAGTCCTTGAATATATAAGTATGTCATCTATGAAGACAACTACAAATTTATCCAAGTAAGGGCGGAAGATTCGATTCATATAATCCATGAATACAGCCAGAGCATTAGTCAATCCAAAAGACATCACCCTATACTCGTAATGCCCATATCGAGTTCTAAAAGCGCTTTAGGTATATCCTCATTCGAACCCGAACTGATGGTACTCGATCTAAGATTAATCTTTGAGAATACAGTTGCACCTCGTAATTGATCCATGAGATCGTCAATTCTTGGCAAGGGGTACTTATTTTTTATTGTCACTTTGTTCAATTGCCTATAGTCTACACAAAGCCTCATACCCCCATCCTTTTTCTTCACCAGAAGAACAGGGGCTCCCCATGGAAAGGCACTTGGTCTAATAAAATGCTTCCCTAACAGTTCTTCAATTTGGGACTTTAATTCTTTCAACTCCAAAGGGGACATCCTATAAGGAGCAATTGAAATAGGACCTGGAACCAACTCGATGGAAAATTCAATCTCTCTTTCAGGAGGAAATTCTGGAATATCCTCTGGAAAAACATCTGGATATTCCCTCACCACTGGAATCTTGCTCAACTCGTAGTCACATTCAGTTTCACTAGTAGAAAGGAGAACATATTCCTGACGATCTGTCTTACTAGGGTTGGATGTTACAAGGTTCAAATAAAAAGAAAAAGGAACCACAGGAATGGAGGGTAGAGTGGAAAGAAATATGGCAGCTCGATCCGACAAAGGTAAAAGGACATAATTGAGTACTAGCCAATCCATACCTAAAATTATATCTAGACCAGATAAAGGAAGACAAACTAAATTGGCAGTAAAGTCTCTAGCACCTATTTGAAGAGGAATATTTACACAGGTATAACAAGTCCTAACAGGACCAGGTAGGAGTGGATACAGGAAGATCATAAGGTAGTTCAGACACAGATAATTGCAACTTCTGTACACAGTCATGGGATATGAAAGAATGAGTGGCACCCGTATCATACAGTATATCTAGGACATTACCATTTATTTCACACTTACCTCGGATCAGATCGGCAGATTGAGAAGCTTCCTTGGCACTTATAGTAAACACGCGCCCATGTTGTTGTGGCCTGGAGGCGGGCTGATGACCTTTCTTGTTAGGGCACTCAAATATCTTATGTCCTGGTTTCCCACAGCCAAAGCAAATGATTTGCGTTGTCCAGCAAGGTTGATTCCCATGATTTTTCCCACACTTGGGGCAATCTCTCCCTGTCTCAGGTCTTAGAGGTTGAAGTTGTTTTCCTTTGTTGTTGTTATTGTTGGGTGGAAACCTTCTCCGAGGTTGGTTAACAGGCTTGAATCGGGGACCTTGAGGTGCTAATCCCCTTCTAGCATTGTTTTGGGCATACTTGAAATTTGTTAGCTTCCTGTTGGACTCCTCTGCACGTCGACATTTATTTACCAAGGTAGGATAGTCCCTAATCTCCAAGAGACTTACATTGCTTCTATATCTTCTCGTAGACCTCCTTCATATTTCATGCATTTCCAAACTTCATCCGGGTCACGTTGATAAATTGTAGAAAACTTGCAGAGCTCTTCAAATTTGGCAGTATACTCTGCTACACTCATAGGTCCTTGTTTCAGAGCCATGAACTCCAATTCCTTCGCATTTCTCATAGAAATAGGGAAGTACTTATGGTAAAAAGCTTCCTTAAAAATAGTCCAGGTAACTACAAAGATGGGAAGCTTCAAATAATCCCCTGGTGCCAACCCACCAAAAATCTGCATCTGCTTCTAGCATATAGGTGGCAAAGGCCACCTTCTGGATCTCTGTGCAAGGAAGAACGGAGAAAATCTTTTCCATGACCTTTATCCATTCTTCTGCTTTACAGGGATTAAAAGCTCCTCGAAATGGAGGGGGATTGGCCTTTCTGAACTCGGAAAATTTCTGATATTCTACATCGACTTCGTTCACTACAGGATTATCAGCTGGGTTTTGCCTTTCATTGCGGTTCAGTTGCTCCATCATTCGGGTAGTAGCTGTAGCTTGTTCCCTCATGGCAGCCACCATCTCACGAAAAGTATTCATCATGTCGGCATCGTTTCCAGCTCCACTCCTAGTTCGCCGATTCGAAGTCATTGGTTCCTATCACACCAAACGAAAATATTGAGTTGATCAGTCTCAATACCAAGCAAAGTGTACAGCAACCCACAACATTTCCAATCAGCAGTCATACACATATATATAAAGTCATAATGCATGACAATTTCTAAGAAAGCATAGCTACCCAATCCTCAGGCTTATAGGATAGTCCGGCTCTGATACCATAATGTAACACCCTCCTAACTACCATGTATTACTCGAGCATTAACATTGTAATTAGAAGAGTATCACTTCTTTTCTATAATATCCACTAGTCAAATGAAATGAAATAAGATAAATCAAACTCTAGAGTTATAAAGAAAACTACTATAAAATGTACATATATTATTACTTTACATACCGCTTTCTTTAATACATACCAAACTTGAAGTTAAGTCACTTCGCTTATAATACAACACAGGAACTACTATCAAAAGATTTACCAAGCTTGCTCAAATATCAAGGTCCAACAAAATACTAAACACAGAAATGGACCTAAGACATCTAACACCAATTAGTCTACAAGTGGTAAGTTCACGGCACTATACTACACTACATACAAGTCAAAAGCCCACGTAAGTCTCATGTCCTCCTACAGCGAAACCATTGGCCATCGGTATGATGGCCTCTCCTCAGCCAGAGGCATCTGCAGAGTCTGAGCACAATACAGCATATACACAAATAGGGGTGAGAATATTATAAAATTCTCAGTAGGGTAACCCCTTACATACAGATAGAATATAAACAGTAAATGCATTTATAATAATAAAGAAAAACATCATGTTAAATCACATATATCAATATTAGCATACATGAGACAAAGAAAATTATATGCAAAATGGTAGTAATCATAAGTGTTTCTCTTATATCACATGGAATTCAACTTAGTGTAGTAGTTCTTTTTATTAACATAGGGAAGGCTTAGATTCACATCAGGTAACATATGTAGTGGATAACTCCTCAGAGGACCATAGACTGCTAGGACATGAGCTCATTCCTATTCGTGATCATCAGACTTCATGTTTTTCCATTTCAATCACACGGTTCTATTTCCTAGTTGATAAGTCTACTGACTCATAAAATTTCTTGGGAAGTTCTTATTTTTGCCTTCCCTCTCTATCACACATAAGCCTTGTTTCTATTTTCCCCGTATGTTAAAACATGCACTATTAAATTTCACATATTCTCTTTTGTCATACAACCATGTCATGGACCTTTCTATTTCAAAGTCAGGTTTATATCCCAGATATAGGCATTCAGTATCATTGGAGTCTCATTCATACTTTATAAACAAGCCTTTCAAACAATTTACATACATTCATATGATATATACTTGGATTAAATAGATTTCTATCATTAACTTAATACATCTTCACCATTCCAGCTTCTTGACAGATTTACCATTATGGTGACAACATTTAATTCACATCTCCAATGGGCAATTCACTGGCCATAAAAATTCTCTATGACACCTCAATGTGTCTAAAAGTCCCTGTAAAAATTTCATAGCAAACAGAATACTAGAACCATGTCAAATAAATTCTACAATTTTTAGTGGTCAGAGGCCACTTTTTCACAGCTCAGAATAGGATTCACACAATTTTTAACTTTAGCAAATGATAGAAACAACTCAAAATAAAAATCACAGTTATACTTAAAGATGTCTGAAAAACTCTGTAAAAATTTCAAAGGATAAATACATCATTTTCTATGAATAAAAATTTATACAAATTCACAGCTTCAGTACCAAGATTTCAGCCAGCATAGATATACTCTTGGTTCTTGATTTTTCTCAGGTAGTAAAACTCTTTATTATGCACCACGAAAATTATCAGAGTTTCCTTATGATGTTAGTTTCAACATATAAGTTTTTATAGCTAATAAAAATGACTAGTAATGAGCCAAAAAATTCATGAACAAATTATGTTCTGTTGAAATCCGAAAATCCAGCAGCATGTGTCAAATTCTCTTTTAACAAAAATCATTTTTCACAACATCCAAATACTCCACCAAAATTAATACATCAATATCAACATAATATCAACCAATAAAACTCAGAATTTTGGAATTATTCAATCATAATATTCCAGAGCAAAATCAGAAAGAAAATAGGATGAAATAAGCCCTACTTGTGATGCTTGAGACTTCTAACTCCAAAAGTACTTCCAGGAATAGTTTTTCCTCACTTCAACCTTCCAAACAGCCCCTAAATCTTCCCTTAAACAGTGATGTATAATGGCTCAAGGTGCAAAAATAGTGATTGATTAAAATTCTAATCGGTTAGATTTGTAGGTGTTGATGTCTAGAACAAGTTTTGTGAAGGAAACTTTGTGTTTTAGTGACTTTGGGCTAGGGTTTTTGGAGCATGAAGCTTGTTAATGGAGGTTTGAGAGGAAACAAACATGGAGGCTGTATTTTTGGAGTGTTGGACGAAAATGATGGAGAGGTGGTGATAAGATATTGATCTTGTGAGTTTAGGGCAAAATGGATAATGATTTCAAGTACAAAATGGTTTTTCTTAAAGTTAAATATGGTAATTTTGTACAATTCCTATTGGTTAGCCATAAAGGTGCAATGGTGTGGCATATCTCAAGCCACACACTTGTCACCCTAGGTGGCATGCTTGCACTGGTAGCTTTATACTGTGTAAAAACTACACACCGTAATTTAACCGAATGGGTAAAATAGTGTACCCGGGTAATCAACTATTGCCTGAAAATTAATTCTAGGTATAAAATATTTATTCCTACCTATTTCTAACCTTAATCCTATAATTTCCAAATTTCGGGCACCTTCAGGTCTTGAATCTAAGGTTTCAGCTGTTCCGGTGGGTCTACGGGGCCTGCAAAATACTATTCACATTTTTTTTTTTAACGTTCGTTACATTGTTCTCATCATTTTTGTGTACACCAAAATTTTGATATTCTTACTACTAAAGCCTCAATTATTTTCTGAAAAAAAAATTAGGATGTTACAAAAGTGATAACATAAAATAAATATGAGATGCATCATATTATTATTTTTGATATTTAGGTGAGAGCTTGAAATGTAAACATGATAATGCATAGCTTGAAATATAAACATGATAATGCAAGTTCCTTTATTATCTTGGTACTTAGTGATAGCAAGGAAAATAAACATGATGTGCAAGGCATAAAAATAAACATGATGCAAGGTTCATTCTTATGGTTAGCTAGAGCTCATTCAAGACTTTAACAAGATAACAACCCAACACATATCTCATTACAAAGAGAGCTTTAGAGTTTTTGAACCAAGTTCTCAAAGGAACCATGAGGTTCTTGAACATCATCATCAAGCTCAATAAATAAACCTTCAAAACAAAACAAAATCTCAAGGATCAAGGTACCAAAACCGAAAACCTTACCAAGGAAAAGAAAAGGAAACTAAGTCAAGTTCTTTATTAAATACCCAAAACCCCTATCTAGAGAAAGATCTCTAGAATGTGCCGGCCAACTTTGAGGTTTACAAGGGTAGGCTTGGGCTTTTAGAAATCCTTAGATTAATTTTCTTAGGTCGAAAAACCATGTGAGCTAGATATCATATAGATGAAGTTATAAGAAAAGGAAAACTCAAGCTTTAGAGGTTTCTTTGAGATGAACACAAGGCCATCATCTAGAAACTCTCATCATCAAGCTATCATGCTCATAATCATGGCCTCATGGCCGAAATGAAAGAAAAAGAAAAACAAAGGAAAGTTCAAAAAGAATCCAAGAGGAAACTAGAGAAAAACACATTCTTGAGCAAAACAAGTTTGAAAAGCAAATCCCTACCAAGTGATGAAGATGAAAGCTTGAACTTGAAAAGGAAAATGAGAAGAGCAACTCCTCCTAAGGTGGTGTGATGGCTTCGGCCAAAGAGAAAGAAAAGGAAAGGAGATGTGTTTTGAGGAAGCTTGTGTTTGAGGTTTAGTGTTTAAGAGTTTTGATGATGATCTAAGGTTATGATATGGTGGATTGAAGTGGTGAGGTGATAATGTGAAGAGGGGATGAAGATGAAGAGAAAGAACTTTTGGAACTTTGAGAGAAAAGAAAAGAACTAGCAAGATAACTCTATAATTCTAAACTTAGCAAATGCTTCAAGGTGCAATTAAGCTATCACAAGCATCCTATTTATAGAAAAACAAAACCATGGGCTCACCAAGAGAAGCCTTGGCCGTAGCATTGAGAGGGAAAAAGGGAGAGAAAAATATCTCTTACACAAGGTCATTCAAGCATGGTTTGAAGCATGGAAGCTATGATGCAAAGTATAGCTTGATGTGAGTGAATTTCCTATCAATTTTTGATGAAATTAAGCTTCAAGAAACTTGTCATGGCTGGAACTTTTATCGCCACAAATAAATGGGAAAAATGGGTTGTTTTAATTATTTATTCATGTGGAAATTCAAGCTTGATTGAAATTTATGATAAGGTATGGTATATGTGACTTGAGGTATGGCCTTGGAGTGTTAGAAAATTGAATGTAACGCCCCGATTTTCTGTTAGAGTGAAAATAACCAAAATGCCCCTGAGGTCATTTTTGGCCTGGAATTCGAGGAAAGGCGGTCTGGCAGTACTCGAAGGGCAAACTCATTGTTGGAAGGGGATTGGATGACTTGTGTACTTTCCCGGGATCGAAAATCTCGTTTTTCAAGTTTTCGGGTCAAAATGACCAAAACGGCCCTGCGGTGTTTTACCCGTTTGCAAGTGCAGGATGAACCCGAAACTTCTCCAGATGATTTTAAAAGGCGTTTTTATGTAGACTATGACTTTAGTTTTGGTCCCGGAGGTCCCGGGCGAAATTAGTGCAAAATTACGGTTTTGCCCCTAGTTTCGTGTTTTTACGCTTAATTGCGTGATTAAGCAAACCTAAGCAATATTAGGTTCTAATCGAAGGTTAATTAATTTCCTTAATTAATCTTGAGTCAAAATAATTTATTAAAGTTATTAGAACCTAAAAGTGCTTAATTACAACTTAAAATCATATTTTAATTTCAAGACTCCTAGTCATGGAATCTTGAATAGTGTTTTCTCTTTCCAATTCCTTAAATCATGGAATTGTGTTACACATTGTTTATTCATAAATGAGTTTTTAATTTTCTAATGATGTATGAGCACTCCTAATCTTATCATAAAATCCTTAAAACACATTCTTAGTTACCTAAACTTAAGCTTAATTATTCCTAACCTTGTACCTAAGCTAATACACATTTAAACCTACCATTAACACCCAATTAAATGATCAAAACTCACCTCCTCTCTGTTGCCTAAGGCCTGGCTAAAGCTGTCCTTCTCTCATATGCATCACATGTTCAATTTTTCAACATTCCAAGGCTATACCTCAAGTCACATACACTATACCCTGTCATAACTTTCCATCAAGCTTGAATTTCCACATGAATAAATAATTAAAACAACCCATTTTTCCCATTTATTTGTGGCTGGAAAAGTTCCAGCCATGTCAAGGTTCTAGAAGCCTAATTTCATCAAAAATTGATAGGAAATTAACTCACATCAAGCCATACTTTGTAGCATAGCTTCCATACTTCAAACCATGCTTGAATGACCTTGTGTAAGAGATATTTTTCTCTCCCTTTTCCCCCTCAATGCTACGGCCAAAGGCTTCCCTTGGTGAGCCTCATTGCTTTGTTTTTCTATAAATAGGATGCTTGTGATAGCTTAGTTGCACTTTGAAGCATTTACTAAGTTTAGAATTCTAGAGTTGTCTTGCTAGTTCTTTTCTTTTTCTCTCAAGTTTCAAGAGAGTTCTTCCTTTCTTTCCATCTTCATCTTCTTCATCTCTTCATCATCTCTCAACCTTGAAACACCACCCCATAGCCTTGAACCATCATCAAACCTCTCAAACATCACACCTCAAACACAACTTCACTTGAAACACAACTCTAACCTTCTTGTTTCCTCTTGGCCGAAACCATCAAGCCCCAAAGAGGAGCTCATCATCTTGTTTTTCTTTTCAAAAGTTCAAGCTTTGTGTCTTCACTTTAGGTAGGGATTTGCTTTTCAAACTAGTTTTGCTCAAGAATGTGTTTTTCTCTAGTTTCCTCTTGGATTCTTTTTAAACTTTCCTTGGTTCTTCTTTTCTTTTTCATTTCGGCCTCTTGGCCTTGAATATGAGTATGATAGCTTGATGATGAGATGATGACCTTGTGTTCATCTCAAAGAAACCTCTAAAGCTTGAGTTTTCCTTTTCTTATAACTTCATCTATATGATATTTAGCTCACATGGTTTTTCAACTTAAGAAAATTAATCTAAGGATTTCTAAAAGCCCAAGCCTACCCTTGTCAACCTTAAAGTTGGCCGGCACGTTCTAGAGATCTTTCTCTAGATAGGGGTTTTGGGTATTTAATAAAGAACTTGACTTAGTTTCACTTTCTTTTTCTTTTGTAAGGTTTTCGGTTTTGGTATTTTGATCGTTGAGATTTTGTTTGGTTTTGTTTTGGAAGTTGTTTACTTGAGCTTGATGATGTTGTTCAAGAACCTCATAGTTCTTTTGAGAAATTGGTTCAAGAACTCTAAAACTCTCTTTGTAATGAGATATGTGTTGGGTTGTTATCTTGTTAAAGTCTTGAATGAGCTCTAGCTAACCATAAAATGAACCTTGCATCATGTTTACTTTTACGCCTTGCACATCATGTTTATTTTCCTTACTATCACTAAGTACCTAGATAATAAAGGAACTTGCATTATCATGTTTATATTTCAAGCTATGCAATATCATGTTTATATTTCAAGCTATGCATTATCATGTTTACATTTCAAGTTCTCTCCTAAATACCAAAGATAATAATATGATTCATCTCATATTTATTTTATGCTCTAACTTTACTTTCTAATGAAAGCTAAAACAAGTGCATAAGCATGTTTATCTTTATGCCATCACTTTAATGAACCTAGAGCTCAAAGACTTGCCCATGGTTGTCTCAAACAAAGGTCTAAAAATATTTATTTCCTTTGGTTCATATTTTGGCCCTGAGAAGTTTTGATGTTTCCAAATATTGAAAACTATGTTTCATACTTTTTCTAAGCTTTTATGAGTACAAGGAATATGTAGAACTAAGTTTTATGAATTTAGGACCTCTTGAGACAAACATGAATTGGTCACTGCCCTCTTGAATATTCTTATGATTTTAGATGTTAAAAATGTTTATAAATGAGTTTTCAAAGTTTTAAAAAGGTTCCAAGAGAAACTAGTATTTTATGTGCTTTAGAAATTGTGTTTTATGCCTTTATGGAGAGTGTTTGTTTCGGTTCTGCCTTGCCATTATTTTACCACTGTATGAGCTGTGTTAATGATGATAATATGCTTGAGTTTGAGTGTAATTAATGGTAAATCTCATATATGAAAGATAAGAGAAGTTAGAAACTAGAAAAGAATTAATTTGAGAGTTCTATATCCTTTAATGTTTGAATTTTCTGGATTCTATCCAGCAAGGTTTAGTAATGCTAATCATGGATTTAAACTAGTTTAAATGTGTAGGAATGCCTCATAAATGGTTTAGGACTTGATCTTGAAGCCTTAGGAGCAAACGGAACTTAGAAAGGGTCACTGTTGTGACTCCTAGGTACCCATAAAGTTAGGATTATAAATTATGCATCCTTGAGGTTTAGAGATATTCTTGATCATAGTGTGAGGTGAAAGATACTTAGTTATAACCTCATAGGTACCCAAGAGATTAGGTTTGATGATTAATAACTTAGAACGTGAGTTAAGGACCTTAAGAGTCAATGCATAAGACATTAAAAAGTCTTGAGTTTTATGATGCTTATATGATACATGATACCTGCGCTTTATCTATGATAAGTTTGATATGTGCTATGAAGAAGTTTTATATGATGATATGCTATACCTCATAAGATATGTTTGTATGATCTATATGTTTTCATGGCATAAGCAAATTTGAGGAAATTCGGTCTACAGTCGTCATGCTGCCGAATTTCCATCAAATTTGAGGAACCTAGAGAAAGATCTTTTTGAAAATCATGAGAACTTAAATGTGACACAATACTGAGACGCCTTCTTGGGTGACATCGGTTTAGCCGAGCACCCCCAAGAAAACAAATCCGTGAGGGTATTGACATAGAGCTTGCCAAAGCGGACAATACTACTATGCACTAGTTGCTGGTAGAGCATTTCAAAGAGGAAATGACCCTAAGAGGTGATCCTTAATTTGCCCCCTAGCCCGTACTTTAAGTCGGGATTATGTATGTTACGCTTATCATAGGATAAGTAGGAACTAGTGACGACTAGTTAAGGTATGAGCTCATAACCTAGAGATGTTTTAGGGTGGCCCCATGAGATAAAGTTAAAGTTGAAATGTCACATATGCTATGAAAAACCAAGAAAGTTATTATGAGATTTATACTTGTCAACTTATGCCACTATTATAACATTTTTGTGACTTTGTTGATTAGCTTATCTATATGATGCATTCATATCATTAGTATATTCCATGCTTAGTCATAAGACGCATTGTAAAATATGACGGACCTCGGATAATTAATACTTCAGAGAACTAACTTAAAAGAAGTTTACATGCATGCGTACCATTTTAGAAATGAAACCCAAGGTTCCTGAGGATGTGATGATGTCACTTTGTTAGGGATTTCCCTACTGAGAATTCTTTTAGAAGATTCTCATTCCCTCTCTCTCTCTTCTTCCATCACATCTTCAGATGGCGACTTTCGTACTCTTCATCGACACCCCGACATGGGAGCTGCACCATGACCCAGCACTCAGGTCATACCATTTTGAGGGTCGCTGCACTGTCAGAGTATTTATGTTTATAGGACGACCCTTCGCTCACCCAGTACGGAGCTACCACTTCACCCCGACTGCCCTCTACCATTATAACACGATTTTTGAGCGAGCTAGACCACGTGACGAGTAGATCCTCCGCATGCCGTCCGAGGCGTCAGCCATACGTGACTACCCAGAGTACGTGACATGCTCCGATGATCCGCACGACCACTCCCATCGAGATCCGCCAGTGGATCGATTCCACCCCTCAGTACTCGGACCAGCAGGAGTAGGTGCATAGGATGGGTAGTAGCTAGTGCACACACGCCATATAGTTGAGGACAAACCTTCTTTTGTATATGAGGTTGTCTACTCTAGGTGCACATGGGTATGGGTGTTGCTTTTATGATTTCCTTGTATTTGCTTTCTAGTTGTATTTCGTTCTTCTATGTACCGAATAGTCCTGCCTTTTGGTAGGTACATTATCCATATATATAATCAGTTGATGTATCCATGTTATTTATGTGTCTTATTATGATTTGCTCATCTGACTTGTATGAATTCCCGTTCAAAGAATCATGCATGGCTCTCACTTTGGTTTTAATTCCAAAAAGAAAAATTTTACCCATATTTCCGCTAAGTATTTTCAAGTAAAGAATGAGACCAAGAGGTAATGTTCTAAGGATTAACCTAAATACATACTAGTAGTATTAGGTTAAGACTTAGGGTGTTACATTGAACATGTCATGCATATGGAGGGAGGGAAGCTTTGGCCAGACCCGGGCAGCACAGAGGAGGTGAGGTTTGATCATGTAATTGAGTGTTAATGGTAGGTTTAAATGTGTATTAGCTTAGGTACAAGGTTAGGAATAATTAAGCTTAAGTTTAGGCAACTAAGAATGTGATTTAAGGATTTTATGACAAGATTAGGAGTGCTCATACATCATTAGAGAATTAAAAACTCATTTATGAATAAACAATATGTAACACAATTCCATGATTTAAGGAATTGGAAAGAGAAAACACTATTCAAGATTCCATGACTAAGAGTCTTGAAATTAAAATATGATTTTAAGTTGTAATTAAGCACTTTTAGGTTCTAATCAACTTTAATAAATTATTTTGACTCAAGATTAATTAAGGAAATTAATTAACCTTTGATTAGAGCCTAATATTGCATAGGTTTGCTTAATCACGCGATTAAGCGTAAAAACACGAAACTAGGGGCAAAACCGTAATTTTGCACTAATTTCGCCCGGGACCTCCGGGACCAAAAATAAAGTTATAGTCTACATAAAAATGCTTTTTAAAATTATTTGGAGAAGTTTCGGGTTCATCCGGCACTTGCAAACGGGTAAAACACCGCAGGGGCGTTTTGGTCATTTTGACCCGAAAACTCGAAAAACGAGATTTTCGATCCCGGAAAGATACACAGGTCATCTAATCCCCTTTCAACATTGAGTTTGCCCTTCGAGCACTGCCGGATCGGCTTTCCTCGAATTCCGGGCTGAAAATGACCTTAGGGGCATTTTGGTCATTTTCACTCTAGCAGAAAAATCGGAGCGTTACACAAAGCATGAATGCATGGTACTACTTTAAACAAATACTCAATAATTCATCACATCAAGAAGCATATAAGTGGCATAAAGTGGCACACTCTTTCAAGTGGAACTTTTCTCTTTTCTCAACTTGTGACTTAAGAACTTAAGCTTAAGCATTATGGGCCACCCTAAAACATCTAGGTCATGAGCTCATACCTTAACTACTCGTCACTAGTTCTTACTTATTATCTAAATAAGCAAAACATAATAAAATCCCAACTCCTTGAGTATGGGTTAGGCGGCTTAGGGATCACCTCTCTTAGGATATACCCTCTTTGAAACACTTTGCAGGCATCTAGCCATAATAATTTGTCTGCTTTGGTAGGCTGCATCCATTCATACCCTCACGGATTTGTCTTTCCTAGGGGTGCTTGTCCGAATCGGTGTCACCCAGGAAAGTGCGTCTCAGTGCTACTTCACATAAAAATCTCCTGGTGGTGCTCGACCGGTGTCACCCAGGGTTTTAAATCTCATATCATACTTCGAAAACATTCTCAAGTCCTTTAGATATGACGAAAATTCGACAGCATAACAGCTATGTATCGAATTTCCTTCAAATAAACTTTATGCCACAAGCTCATATTTATATTTCCTCAATCAAATCCTCTAATCATGCTTAACATGAAATCACATCAATATACTCATCATATCATCCATATTATCACATCATACTTGCATAAAATAAACTCAAAGCATCAAAGTCTCTTAAAGTCTTATTGTAACACCCTCCTAACTACCATGTATTACTCGAGCATTAACATTGTAATTAGAAGAGTATCACTTCCTTTCTATAATATCCACTAGTCAAATGAATGAAATAAGATAAATCAAACTCTAGAGTTATAAAGAAAACTACTATAAAATGTACATATATTATTACTTTACATACTGCTTTCTTTAATACATACCATACTTGAAGTTAAGTCACTTCGCTTATAATACAACGTAGTAACTACTATCAAAAGATCTACCAAGCTTGCTCAAATATCAAGGTCCAACAAAATACTAAACACACAGAAATGGACCTAAGACATCTAACACCAATTAGTCTACAAGCTGGTAAGTTCTTGGCACTATACTACACTACATACAAGTCAAAAGCCCACGTAAGTCTCATGTCCTCCTACGTGAAACCATTGGCCATCGGTATGATGGCCTCTCCTCACCAGAGAGGCATCTGCAGTCTGAGCACAATACAGCATATACACAAATAGGGGTGAGAATATTATAAAATTCTCAGTAGGGTAACCCCTTACATACAGACAGAATATAAACAGTAAATACATTTATAATAATAAAGAAAAACATCAAGTTAGATCACATATATCAATATTAGCATACATGAGTCAAAGAAAATTATATGCAAAATGGTATTAATCATAAGTGTTTCTATTATATCACATGGAATTCAACTTAGTGTAGTAGTTCTTTTATTAACATAGGGAAGGCTTAGATTCACATCAGGTAACATATGTAGTGGATAACTCCTCAGGAGGACCATAGACTGCTAGGACATGAGCTCATTCCTATTCGTGATCATCAGACTTCATTTTTTTCCATTTCTGAATCACACACAGTTCTATTTCCTAGTCGATAAGTCTACCGACTCATAAAATTTCTTGGGAAGTTCTTATTTTTGCCTTCCCTCTCTATCACACATAAGCCTTGTTTCTATTTCCCCGTATGTTAAAGCATGCACCATTAAATTTCACATATTCTCTTTTGTCATACAACCATGTCATGGACCTTTCTATTTCAAAGTCAGGTTTATATCCCAGATATAGGCATTCAGTATCATTGGAGTCTCATTCATACTTTATAAACAAGCCTTTCAAACAATTAACATACATTCATATGATATAAACTTGGATTAAATAGATTTCTATCATTAACTTAATACATCTTCACCATTCCAGCTTCTTGACAGATTTACCATTATGGGGACAACATTTAATTCACATATCCAGTGGGCAATTCACTGGCTATAAAAATTCTCTATGACACCTCAATGTGTCTAAAAGTCGCTGTAAAAAGTTCATAGCAAACAGAATACTAGAACCATGTCAAATAAATTCTACAATTTTAGTGGTCAGAGGCCACTTGTTCACAGCTCGAGAATAGGATTCACACACTTTTTAACTTTAGCAAATGATAGAAACAACTCAAAATAAAAATCACAGTTATACTTAAAGATGTCTACACAACTCTGTAAAAATTTCAAAGGATAACTCCATCATTTGCTATGAATAAAAATTTATACAAATTCACAGCTCCAGTACCAAGATTTCAGCCAGCATAGATATACTCTTGGTTCTTGATTTTCTCAGGCAGTAAAACTCTTTATTATGCACCACGAAAATTATAAGAGTTTCCTTATGATGTTGTCTTCAACATATAATTTTTATAGCTCATAAAAATGAATAGAATTGAACTAGAAAATTCATGAACAAATCCTGTCCTGCTGAAATCCGAAAATTCAGCAGCCTAGCCAAAACTTATTTTGACAAAAATCATTATTTAACCTCATCCAAACACTCCACCAAAATTAACACATCAATATCAACATATTATCATCAAATATAACCATAAATTTCGGAATAAAACCCAAAAAATTTACAGAATAATTTGGAAAGAACAAGGCCAAAGAAACCCTACACTTTGAAGCTTTCAAGATCTTGGCTCCAAGATTGATTCCCTTCACTTCAAGGCTTCAAACCCACACCAAACCCTTCCTTGAACAGCTGATAATGGGCTCTTAAGGTATCAAAAGTTGATGGATTCAAATTCTAATCGGTTAGTTTGGTAGATATTGAGGAGTGGAACAAGTTTTGTGAAGGAAGATTTTGGTTTTGACAAGTTTAGGTTTATGATTTTGAGGTTGGAAATCAAGTTCTCAAGGTTTTTGTGGAGGCAACAATGGAGTTTCTGCACTTATGATGGTTGGCCGAGAATGAAGATGATAATTATGAGGATTTTGATTTTATTTATATTAAGATAATGTATATAATTTAGCAATTATGAATTATCTTCTTTGAAATTTTGTAGCATTCTCATTGGCTCTTGAAAAAGGAAAGGATATGTATTGCTCTAGACCGTACACTTGTCACCCTAGGTGGCGAGCTTGAACTGGTAGCTTCATCCGGTATAAAAACTACACACCGTAATTTTACTAAACGGGTAAAGCGGTGTGCAGGGTAATCCACTATTGCTTGAAAATTAATTCTAAGTATAAAATATTTATTCCTACCTATTTCTAACCTTAATCCTATAATTTCCAAATTTGGGCACCTTGAGGTCTTGAATATAAGGTTTCAAATTTGTTCCAAAGAGGGTCTACGGGGCCTGCAAAATACTATTCATATTTTTTTTTTTTTTTTTTTTTTTTTTTTTTTTTACGTTCGTTACATTGTTCTCATCATTTTTGTGTACACCAAAATTTGATATACTTACTACTAAAGCCTCAGTTATTTTCTGAAAAAAATTAGGATGTTACATTACTCCCCACCTAAAAAAAATTTTGCCCTCAAAATTTCATACCTGGAAATAATTCCGGATGATCTATCTTCATATTTGATTCTAGTTCCCATGTATACTCTTCATTTCCAGGTCCACCCCAAGCCACTTTTACAAGTTGCACAGATTTATTTCTAAGTTGCCTGACTTCTCTATCAACGATCTGAATAGGAGGGGCTTGAAACGTCAAGTCATCCCTTAACTGTATTAACTCGGGCTCAATGATATGGTTTTGATCTGGGTGGTACATTCGAAGTTGAGATACATGGAAGACATTATGAAGGTTGGATAAATGTGGGGTAAGGCTATCAGTAGCGGTGATCCAATTCGTTGAAGAATTTGAAAAGGACCTATAAACCTAGGTGACAACTTTTTAACTCTAAGGGCCCTACCTACTCCAGTAGTGGGCGTGACCTTCAGGAATACATGTTCTCCCTCTTGAAATTCTAAAGGTTTCCTTCGAGTATCAGCATAGCTCTTTTGACGACTACGTGCGGTGAGAATCTTGCTCTGATCTTACGGATTTGTTCCGTTGTTTGATTAACAAGATCGGGTCCCAATAGTCTCGCTTCTCCCGAATCATACCAACACAATGGGGATTGACATTTTCTTCCATATAGAGCTTCATACGGAGCCATGCCAATACTAGCGTGATGGCTGTTATTATAAGCAAACTCAACCAATGGGAGTAACTTGTCCCAACTTCCCTTCTGCTCAATCACGCATGCCCTTAGCATATCTTCCAGGGTTTGTATGGTTCGATCTGTTTGCCCGTCAGTTTGGGGGTGATAGGCAGTGCTCAAACAAAGTTTGGTACCAAAGGCTTTTTGGAACGTTCCCCAAAATCTCAAGTAAACCTTGGATCTCTGTCGAAACTATCGAGGAAGGAACACCGTGTAGTCTTACTATTTCTTGGATATACAAGGAAGCTAACTTATCCAAAGGAAAATTAGCCTTAATGGGTAAGAAATGAGCAGACTTTGTCAATCTATCTACTATAACCCATATAGCATCATGACCTGACGATGTCCTTGGCAAACCCATTACAAAGTCCATAGAAATACTTTCCCACTTCCATTCTGGGATTTCTAAGGGTTGCGGGGGTCCCGACTGGTTTTTGATGTTCTATTTTAACTTTTTGGCAAGTTAAACACTTCTGACACACTCTTCTATGTCTTTTTCATTTCGACCACGAACATTTTCTTGAGATCCGCATACATTTTACTAGTGCCTGGGTGTATAGTAAGTTCCCCCCTATGAGCTTCCTCTAAGATCTTCTTTCTAAGATCGCCACTTGTGGGTACACATACTCTATCCTTGTATCTCCATATACCTTGTTGGTCTTGAGTGAATCCTAGCAACTTCTTTGCATGAATTGATCTTAATATCTCTTGAAATTCTGGGTTTTTACATTGTGCAGCTAAAATTTTTTCTCTGAACTCACTTGTTACCTTTATTTGCCCTAGCACCACACCCTGAGGGTTCACAGACATGTCTAAACTAAGTTCCTTGAAACTTTCAACTAACTCCGTCTCTTTAATCATCAGGCATGCTACACTTAGGGATTTTCTACTCAGAGCATCGGCAACAACATTTGCCTTGCCTGGATGGTAATTCAGACTAAACTCATAGTCCTTGAGGAATTCCATCCACCTTCTTTGCCGCATATTCAACTCTTTTTGATCAAAAAGATACTTTAAACTTTTATGATCAGAGAAAACATTAAACTGCACACCATACAAATGATGTCGTGGATCTTTAGGGCAAAAACCACATTTGCAAGTTCAAGGTCATGGGTTGGATAGTTTACTTCATGAGGTTTCAGCGTAGAAGCATAGGCAACCACGTTATGATTTTGCATCAACACACATCCTAAACCCTTACTAGAAGCATCACAATAAACCTCATAGGGTATATAAGGATCAGGTAATACTAGGGTGGAGCCGTGGTTAACTTTTGTTTCAACTCCTGGAAACTATTTTCACACTCTGGTGTCCAATTGAATGGAGCATTCTTTCGGGTTAATTTAGTCAAAGGTAATGCTATCTGAGAAAAACTCATGATAAAACGCCTATAATATCCAGCTAACCCTAGGAAACTCCGAATCTCCGTCACTTGTTGTTGGTCGTTCCCAATGGAGTATTGATTCTACCTTACTAGGATCTACTGAGATTCCTCCTCGGGATACTACATGACCTAGGAATCTAACCTCTCCCATCCAGAATTCACATTTTGACAACTTAGCATACAACTTTCTCTCTCTTAGGATTTGTAACACAACCCCAAGGTGCTCCATATGTTCTTCCTCAGTCTTTGAAAATATAAGTATGTCATCTATGAAGACAACTACAAATTTATCCAAGTAAGAGGCGGAAGATTCGATTCATATAATCCATGAATACAGTAGGAGCATTAGTCAATCCAAAAGACATCACCCTATACTCGTAATGCCCATATCGAGTTCTAAAAGCGATTTAGGTATATCCTCATTAGAACCCGAATCGATGGTACCACGATCTAAGATCAATCTTTGAGAATACGGTTGCACCTCGTAATTGATCCATGAGATCGTCAATTCTTGGCAAGGGGTACTTATTTTTTATTGTCACTTTGTTCAATTGCCTATAGTCTACACAAAGCCTCATACCCCCATCCTTTTTCTTCACCCAGGAAGAACAGGGGGCTCCCCATGGAGAGGCACTTGGTCTAATAAAATGCTTCCCTAACAGTTCTTCAATTTGGGACTTTAATTCTTTCAACTCCAAAGGAGACATCCTATAAGGAGCAATTGAAATAGGACCCGTTCCTGGAACCAACTCGATGGAAAATTCAATCTCTCTTTCGGGAGGAAGTGCAGGAATATCCTGCGGAAAAACATCTGGATATTCTCTCACCACTTTGGAATCTTGCTCAACTCGTAGTCACATTCGGTTTCACTAGTAGAAAGGAGAACATATTCTGACGATCTGTCTTACCAGGGTTGGATGTTACAAGGTTCAAATAAAAAGAAAAAGGAACCACAGGAATGGAGGGTAGAGTGGAAAGAAATATGGCGACTCGATTTGGGCCAGTGTAAAAGGACATAATTGGGTACTAGCCAATCCATACCTAAAATTACATCTAGACCAAATAAAGGAAGACAAACTAAATTGGCAGTAAAGTCTCTAGCACCTATTTGAAGAGGAATATTTACAGGTATAACAAGTCCTAATAGGACCCGGCGGTAGGAGTGGATACAAGAAGATCATAAGGTAGTTGAGACACGAGATAATTGCAACTTACGTACACAGTCATGGGATATGAAAGAATGAGTGGCACCGTATCATACAGTATATCTAGGACATTACCATTTATTTCACACTTACCTCGGATCGGATCGTGATTGAGAAGCTTCCTTGGCACTTATAGTAAAAGCGCCCATGTTGTTGTGGCCTGGAGGCGGGTGATGACCTTTCTTGTTAGGGCACTCAAATATCTTATGTCTGGTTTCCCACACCAAAGCAAATGATTTGCGTTGTCTGGCAAGGTCGATTCCCATGATTTTTCCCACACTTAGGGCAATCTCTCCTGTCTCGGGTCTTAGAGGTTGAAGTTGTTTTCCTTTGTTGTTGTTGTTGTTATTGTTGGGTGGAAACCTTCTCGAAGTTGGTTAACGAGGCTTGAATCGGGGACCTTGAGGTGCTAATCCCCTTCTAGCATTGTTTTGGGCATACTTGAAATTTGTTAGCTTCTGTTAGACTCCTGCACTTGCGTCGACATTTATTTACCAAGGTAGGATAGTCCCTAATCTCCAAGAGACTTACAATTTGCTTCTATATCTTCTCATAGACCTCCTTCATATTTCATGCATTTCCAAACTTCATCTGGGTCACGTTGATAAATTGTAGAAAACTTACAGAGCTCTTCAAATTTGGCAGTATACTCTGCTACACTCATAGGTCCTTGTTTGAGAGCCATGAACTCCAATTCCTTCGCATTTCTCACGAAATAGGGAAGTACTTATGGTAAAAGCTTCCTTAAAAATAGTCCAGGTAACTACTGTATGGGCTGCTTCAAATAATCCCTTGGTGCCAACCCACCATAAATCTGCATCTGCTTCTAGCATATAGGTGGCAAAGGCCACCTTACGGATCTCTGTGCGAGGAAGAGCAGGAGAAAATCTTTTCCATAGCCTTTATCCATTCTTACGCTACAGGGATTAAAAGCTCCTCGAAATGGAGGGATTTGCCTTTACGAACTCGGCAAATTTACGATATTCTACATCGACTTCATTCACTACGGGATTATCGGTGGGTTTTGCCTTTCATTGCGGTTGATTGCTCCATCATTCGAGTATTAGCTATAGCTTGTTCCCTCATGGCAGCCGCCATCTCACGAAAAGTATTCATCATGTCGGCATCGTTTCGGCTCCACTCCTAGTTCGCGACTTGAAGTCATTGGTTCCTATCACACCAAACGAAAATATTGAGTTGATCAGTCTCAATACCAAGCAAAGTGTACAGCAACCCACAACATTTCCAATCAGTGATCATACACATATATATAAAGTCATAATGCATGACAATTTCTAAGAAAGCATAGCGGTCCAATCCTCAGGCTTATAGGATAGTCAGGCTCACGATACCATAATGTAACACCCTCCTAACTACCATGTATTACTCGAGCATTAACATTGTAATTAGAAGAGTATCACTTCCTTTCTATAATATCCACTAGTCAAATGAATGAAATAAGATAAATCAAACTCTAGAGTTATAAAGAAAACTACTATAAAATGTACATATATTATTACTTTACATACTGCTTTCTTTAATACATACCATACTTGAAGTTAAGTCACTTAAACTTATAATACAACGTAGTAACTACTATCAAAAGATCTACCAAGCTTGCTCAAATATCAAGGTCCAACAAAATACTAAACACACAGAAATGGACCTAAGACATCTAACACCAATTAGTCTACAATTTGGTAAGTTCTTGGCACTATACTACACTACATACAAGTCAAAAGCCCACGTAAGTCTCATGTCCTCCTCATTGAAACCATTGGCCATCGGTATGATGGCCTCTCCTCGACAGAGGCATCTGCAGTCTGAGCACAATATGACATATACACAAATAGGGGTGAGAATATTATAAAATTCTCAGTAGGGTAACCCCTTACATACAGACGAGAATATAAGCAGTAAATACATTTATAATAATAAAGAAAAACATCAAGTTAGATCACATATATCAATATTAGCATACATGAGTCAAAGAAAATTATATGCAAAATGGTATTAATCATAAGTGTTTCTATTATATCACATGGAATTCAACTTAGTGTAGTAGTTCTTTTATTAACATAGGGAAGGCTTAGATTCACATCAGGTAACATATGTAGTGGATAACTCCTCAGAGGACCATAGACTGCTAGGACATGAGCTCATTCCTATTCGTGATCATCAGACTTCATTTTTTACCATTTATGAATCACACACAGTTCTATTTCCTAGTCGATAAGTCTACCGACTCATAAAATTTCTTGGGAAGTTCTTATTTTTGCCTTCCCTCTCTATCACACATAAGCCTTGTTTCTATTTTCCCCGTATGTTAAAGCATGCACCATTAAATTTCACATATTCTCTTTTGTCATACAACCATGTCATGGACCTTTCTATTTCAAAGTCAGGTTTATATCCCAGATATAGGCATTCAGTATCATTGGAGTCTCATTCATACTTTATAAACAAGCCTTTCAAACAATTAACATACATTCATATGATATAAACTTGGATTAAATAGATTTCTATCATTAACTTAATACATCTTCACCATTCCAGCTTCTTGACAGATTTACCATTATGGGGACAACATTTAATTCACATATCCAGTGGGCAATTCACTGGCTATAAAAATTCTCTATGACACCTCAATGTGTCTAAAAGTCGCTGTAAAAAGTTCATAGCAAACAGAATACTAGAACCATGTCAAATAAATTCTACAATTTTAGTGGTCAGAGGCCACTTGTTCACAGCTCAGAATAGGATTCACACACTTTTTAACTTTAGCAAATGATAGAAACAACTCAAAATAAAAATCACAGTTATACTTAAAGATGTCTAAAAAACTCTGTAAAAATTTCAAAGGATAACTCCATCATTTGCTATGAATAAAAATTTATACAAATTCACAGCTCCAGTACCAAGATTTCAGCCAGCATAGATATACTCTTGGTTCTTGATTTTTCTCAAGCAGTAAAACTCTTTATTATGCACCACGAAAATTATAAGAGTTTCCTTATGATGTTGTCTTCAACATATAATTTTTATAGCTCATAAAAATGAATAGAATTGAACTAGAAAATTCATGAACAAATCCTGTCCTGCTGAAATCCGAAAATTCAGCAGCCTAGCCAAAACTTATTTTGACAAAAATCATTATTTAACCTCATCCAAACACTCCACCAAAATTAACACATCAATATCAACATATTATCATCAAATATAACCATAAATTTCGGAATAAAACCCAAAAAAATTTACAGAATAATTTGGAAAGAAAAAGGCCAAAGAAACCCTACACTTTGAAGCTTTCAAGATCTTGGCTCCAAGATTGATTCCCTTCACTTCCAAGGCTTCAAACCCACACCAAACCCTTCCTTGAACAGCTGATAATGGGCTCTTAAGGTATCAAAAGTTGATGGATTCAAATTCTAATCGGTTAGTTTGGTAGATATTGAGGAGTGGAACAAGTTTTGTGAAGGAAGATTTTGGTTTTGACAAGTTTAGGTTTATGATTTTGAGGTTGGAAATCAAGTTCTCAAGGTTTTTGTGGAGGCAACAATGGAGTTTCTGCACTTATGATGGTTGGCCGAGAATGAAGATGATAATTATGAGGATTTTGATTTTATTTATATTAAGATAATGTATATAATTTAGCAATTATGAATTATCTTCTTTGAAATTTTGTAGCATTCTCATTGGCTCTTGAAAAAGGAAAGGATATGTATTGCTCTAGACCGTACACTTGTCACCCTAGGTGGCGAGCTTGAGCCCAGTAGCTTCATCAGGTATAAAAACTACACAATCGTAATTTTACTAAGCGGGTAAAGCAGTGTACCAGGGTAATCCACTATTGCTTGAAAATTAATTCTAAGTATAAAATATTTATTCCTACCTATTTCTAACCTAAATCCTATAATTTCCAAATTTGGGCACCTTGAGTCTTGAATATAAGGTTTCAAATTTGTCCAAAGAGGGTCTACGGGCCTGCAAAATACTATTCATATTTTTTTTTTTTTTTTTTTTTTTTTTAATTTTTTTTTACGTTTACATTGTTCTCATCATTTTTGTGTACACCAAAATTTGATATACTTACTACTAAAGCCTCAGTTATTTTCTGGAAAAAAATTAGGATGTTACATGACTCCCCACCTAAAAAAATTTTGCCCTCAAAATTTCATACCGAAATAATTAGGATGATCTATCTTCATATTTGATTCTAGTTCCCATGTATACTCTTCATTTCCAGGTCCACCCGAAGCCACTTTTACAAGTTGCTCAGATTTATTTCTAAGTTGCACGACTTCTCTATCAACGATCCGAATAGGAGGGGCTTGAAGCGTCAAGTCATCCCTTAAGCTGTATTAACTCGGGCTCAATGATATGGTTTTGATCTGGGTGGTACATTCGAAGTTGAGATACATGGAAGACATTATGAAGGTTGGATAAATGTGGGGGTAAGGCTATCTGTAGCGGTGATCCAATTCGTTGAAGAATTTGAAAAGGACCTATAAACCTAGGTGACAACTTTTTAACTCTAAGGGCCCTACCTACTCCAGTAGTGGGCGTGACCTTCAGGAATACATGTTCTCCCTCTTGAAATTCTAAAGGTTTCCTTCGAGTATCAGCATAGCTCTTTTGGCGACTACGTGCGGTGAGAATCTTGCTCTGATCTTACGGATTTGTTAGTTGTTTGATTAACAAGATCGGGTCCCAATAGTCTCGCTTCTCCCGAATCATACCAACACAATGGGGATTGACATTTTCTTCCATATAGAGCTTCATACGGAGCCATGCCAATACTAGCGTGATGGGTTATTATAAGCAAACTCAACCAATGGGAGTAACTTGTCCCAACTTCCCTTCTGCTCAATCACGCATGCCCTTAGCATATCTTCCAGGGTTTGTATGGTTAGATTCTGTTTGCCCGTCAGTTTGGGGGTGATAGGCGGTGCTCAAACAAAGTTTGGTACCAAAGGCTTTTGGAGCGTTCCCCAAAATCTCAAGTAAACCTTGGATCTCTGTCGAAACTATCGAGGAAGGAACAGTGTAGTCTTACTATTTCTTGGATATACAAGGAAGCTAACTTATCCAAAGGAAAATTAGCCTTAATGGGTAAGAAATGAGCAGACTTTGTCAATCTATCTACTATAACCCATATAGCATCATGACCTGACGATGTCCTTGGCAAACCCATTACAAAGTCCATAGAAATACTTTCCCACTTCCATTCTGGGATTTCTAAGGGTTGCAGGGTCCCAGCTGGTTTTTGATGTTCTATTTTAACTTTTTGGCAAGTTAAACACTTCCTGACACACTCTTCTATGTCTTTTTCATTCGACCACGAACATTTTCTTGAGATCCGCATACATTTTACTAGTGCCTGGGTGTATAGTAAGTTCCCCCCTATGAGCTTCCTCTAAGATCTTCTTTCTAAGATCGCCACTTGTGGGTACACATACTCTATCCTTGTATCTCCATATACCTTGTTGGTCTTGAGTGAATCCTAGCAACTTCTTTGCATGAATTGATCTTAATATCTCTTGAAATTCTGGGTTTTTACATTGTGCAGCTAAAATTTTTTCTCTGAACTCACTTGTTACCTTTATTTGCCCTAGCACCACACCACGAGGGTTCACGGACATGTCTAAACTAAGTTCCTTGAAACTTTCAACTAACTCCGTCTCTTTAATCATCAGGCATGCTACACTTAGGGATTTTCTACTCAGAGCATCGGCAACAACATTTGCCTTGCCTGGATGGTAATTCAGACTAAACTCATAGTCCTTGAGGAATTCCATCCACCTTCTTTGCCGCATATTCAACTCTTTTTGATCAAAAGATACTTTAAACTTTATGATCGAGAAAACATTAAAGCGCACACCATACAAATGATGTCGTGGATCTTTAGGGCAAAAACCACGTTTGCAAGTTCAAGGTCATGGGTTGGATAGTTTACTTCATGAGGTTTCAAGCGAGAAGCATAGGCAACCACGTTATGATTTTGCATCAACACACATCCTAAACCCTTACTAGAAGCATCACAATAAACCTCATAGGGTATATAAGGATCGGGTAATACTAGGGTGGAGCCGTGGTTAACTTTTGTTTCAACTCCTGGAAACTATTTTCACACTCTGGTGTCCAATTGAATGGAGCATTCTTTCGGGTTAATTTAGTCAAAGGTAATGCTATCTGAGAAAAACTCATGATAAACGCCTATAATATCCGGCTAACCCTAGGAAACTCAGAATCTCAAATCCTTTGTTGTTGGTCGTTCCCAATGGAGTATTGATTCTACCTTACTAGGATCTCTGAGATTCCTCCTCGGGATACTACATGACCTAGGAATCTAACCTCTCCCATCCAGAATTCACATTTTGACAACTTAGCATACAACTTTCTCTCTCTTAGGATTTGTAACACAACCCCAAGGTGCTCCATATGTTCTTCCTCAGTCTTTGAAAATATAAGTATGTCATCTATGAAGACAACTACAAATTTATCCAAGTAAGGGCGGAAGATTCGATTCATATAATCCATGAATACAGCCGGAGCATTAGTCAATCCAAAAGACATCACCCTATACTCGTAATGCCCATATCGAGTTCTAAAAGCGATTTAGGTATATCCTCATTAGAACCCGAATCTGATGGTACCCTGATCTAAGATCAATCTTTGAGAATACGGTTGCACCTCGTAATTGATCCATGAGATCGTCAATTCTTGGCAAGGGGTACTTATTTTTTATTGTCACTTTGTTCAATTGCCTATAGTCTACACAAAGCCTCATACCCCTATCCTTTTTCTTCACCAGAAGAACAGGGGCTCCCCATGGAGAGGCACTTGGTCTAATAAAATGCTTCCCTAACAGTTCTTCAATTTGGGACTTTAATTCTTTCAACTCCAAAGGAGACATCCTATAAGGAGCAATTGAAATAGGACCCGTTCCTGGAACCAACTCGATGGAAAATTCAATCTCTCTTTCAGGAGGAAATTCTGGAATATCCTCTGGAAAAACATCTGGATATTCTCTCACCACTTTGGAATCTTGCTCAACTTCGTAGTCACATTCAGTTTCACTAGTAGAAAGGAGAACATATTCCTGACGATCTGTCTTACCAGGGTTGGATGTTACAAGGTTCAAATAAAAAGAAAAAGGAACCACAGGAATGGAGGGTAGAGTGGAAAGAAATATGGCAGCTCGATTTGGGCGGTGTAAAGGACATAATTGGGTACTAGCCAATCCATACCTAAAATTACATCTAGACCAAATAAAGGAAGACAAACTAAATTGGCAGTAAAGTCTCTAGCACCTATTTGAAGAGGAATATTTACACAGGTATAACAAGTCCTAATAGGACCAGCAGTAGGAGTGGATACAAGAAGATCATAAGGTAGTTGAACCACAGAGATAATTGCAACTTCTGTACACAGTCATGGGATATGAAAGAATGAGTGGCACCCGTATCATACAGTATATCTAGGACATTACCATTTATTTCACACTTACCTCGGATCAGATCGGCAGATTGAGAAGCATCCTTGGCACTTATAGTAAGCAGCGCCCATGTTGTTGTGGCCTGGAGGCGGGCTGATGACCTTTCTTGTTAGGGCACTCAAATATCTTATGTCCTGGTTTCCCACAGCCAAAGCAAATGATTTGCGTTGTCCAGCAAGGTCGATTCCCATGATTTTTCCCACACTTAGGGCAATCTCTCCCTGTCTCGGGTCTTAGAGGTTGAAGTTGTTTTCCTTTGTTGTTGTTGTTGTTATTGTTGGGTGGAAACCTTCTCCGAAGTTGGTTAACAGGCTTGAATCGGGGACCTTGAGGTGCTAATCCCCTTCTAGCATTGTTTTGGGCATACTTGAAATTTGTTAGCTTCCTGTTAGACTCCTCTTGCGTCGACATTTATTTACCAAGGTAGGATAGTCCCTAATCTCCAAGAGACTTACAGCTGCTTCTATATCTTCTCATAGACCTCCTTCATATTTCATGCATTTCCAAACTTCATCCGGGTCACGTTGATAAATTGTAGAAAACTTGCAGAGCTCTTCAAATTTGGCAGTATACTCTGCTACACTCATAGGTCCTTGTTTGAGAGCCATGAACTCCAATTCCTTCGCATTTCTCACAGAAATAGGGAAGTACTTATGGTAAAAAGCTTCCTTAAAAATAGTCCAGGTAACTACAGTATGGGAAGCTTCAAATAATCCCTTGGTGCCAACCCACCAAAAATCTGCATCTGCTTCTAGCATATAGGTGGCAAAGGCCACCTTCTGGATCTCTGTGCGAGGAAGAACAGAGAAAATCTTTTCCATAGCCTTTATCCATTCTTACGCTACGAGGGATTAAAAGCTCCTCGAAATGGAGGGATTTGCCTTTACGAACTCGGCAAATTCGATATTCTACATCGACTTCATTCACTCTGAGGATTATCGGCTGGGTTTTGCCTTTCATTGCGGTTCAGTTGCTCCATCATTCGAGTATTAGCTATAGCTTGTTCCCTCATGGCAGCCGCCATCTCACGAAAAGTATTCATCATGTCGGCATCGTTTCCAGCTCCACTCCTAGTTCGCCGATTCGAAGTCATTGGTTCCTATCACACCAAACGAAAATATTGAGTTGATCAGTCTCAATACCAAGCAAAGTGTCTGACAACCCACAACATTTCCAATCAGTGATCATACACATATATATAAAGTCATAATGCATGACAATTTCTAAGAAAGCATAGCCGGTCCAATCCTCAGGCTTATAGGATAGTCCGGCTCTGATACCATAATGTAACACCCTCCTAACTACCATGTATTACTCGAGCATTAACATTGTAATTAGAAGAGTATCACTTCCTTTCTATAATATCCACTAGTCAAATGAATGAAATAAGATAAATCAAACTCTAGAGTTATAAAGAAAACTACTATAAAATGTACATATATTATTACTTTACATACTGCTTTCTTTAATACATACCATACTTGAAGTTAAGTCACTTAAACTTATAATACAACGTAGTAACTACTATCAAAAGATCTACCAAGCTTGCTCAAATATCAAGGTCCAACAAAATACTAAACACACAGAAATGGACCTAAGACATCTAACACCAATTAGTCTACAAGCTGGTAAGTTCTTGGCACTATACTACACTACATACAAGTCAAAAGCCCACGTAAGTCTCATGTCCTCCTCATTGAAACCATTGGCCATCGGTATGATGGCCTCTCCTCAACAGAGGCATCTGCAGTCTGAGCACAATCTGACATATACACAAATAGGGGTGAGAATATTATAAAATTCTCAGTAGGGTAACCCCTTACATACAGACAGAATATAACCAGTAAATACATTTATAATAATAAAGAAAAACATCAAGTTAGATCACATATATCAATATTAGCATACATGAGTCAAAGAAAATTATATGCAAAATGGTATTAATCATAAGTGTTTCTATTATATCACATGGAATTCAACTTAGTGTAGTAGTTCTTTTATTAACATAGGGAAGGCTTAGATTCACATCAGGTAACATATGTAGTGGATAACTCCTCAGAGGACCATAGGCTGCTAGGACATGAGCTCATTCCTATTCATGATCATCAGGACTTCATTTTTTCCATTTGAATCACACACAGTTCTATTTCCTAGTCGATAAGTCTACTGACTCATAAAATTTCTTGGGAAGTTCTTATTTTTGCCTTCCCTCTCTATCACACATAAGCCTTGTTTCTATTTTCCCCGTATGTTAAAGCATGCACCATTAAATTTCACATATTCTCTTTTGTCATACAACCATGTCATGGACCTTTCTATTTCAAAGTCAGGTTTATATCCCAGATATAGGCATTCAGTATCATTGGAGTCTCATTCATACTTTATAAACAAGCCTTTCAAACAATTAACATACATTCATATGATATAAACTTGGATTAAATAGATTTCTATCATTAACTTAATACATCTTCACCATTCCAGCTTCTTGACAGATTTACCATTATGGGGACAACATTTAATTCACATATCCAGTGGGCAATTCACTGGCTATAAAAATTCTCTATGACACCTCAATGTGTCTAAAAGTCGCTGTAAAAAGTTCATAGCAAACAGAATACTAGAACCATGTCAAATAAATTCTACAATTTTAGTGGTCAGAGGCCACTTGTTCACAGCTCAGAATAGGATTCACACACTTTTTAACTTTAGCAAATGATAGAAACAACTCAAAATAAAAATCACAGTTATACTTAAAGATGTCTAAAAACTCTGTAAAAATTTCAAAGGATAACTCCATCATTTGCTATGAATAAAAATTTATACAAATTCACAGCTCCAGTACCAAGATTTCAGCCAGCATAGATATACTCTTGGTTCTTGATTTTTCTCAAGCAGTAAAACTCTTTATTATGCACCACGAAAATTATAAGAGTTTCCTTATGATGTTGTCTTCAACATATAATTTTTATAGCTCATAAAAATGAATAGAATTGAACTAGAAAATTCATGAACAAATCCTGTCCTGCTGAAATCCGAAAATTCAGCAGCCTAGCCAAAACTTATTTTGACAAAAATCATTATTTAACCTCATCCAAACACTCCACCAAAATTAACACATCAATATCAACATATTATCATCAAATATAACCATAAATTTCGGAATAAAACCCAAAAAATTTACAGAATAATTTGGAAAGAAAAAGGCCAAAGAAACCCTACACTTTGAAGCTTTCAAGATCTTGGCTCCAAGATTGATTCCCTTCACTTCCAAGGCTTCAAACCCACACCAAACCCTTCCTTGAACAGCTGATAATGGGCTCTTAAGGTATCAAAAGTTGATGGATTCAAATTCTAATCGGTTAGTTTGGTAGATATTGAGGAGTGGAACAAGTTTTGTGAAGGAAGATTTTGGTTTTGACAAGTTTAGGTTTATGATTTTGAGGTTGGAAATCAAGTTCTCAAGGTTTTTGTGGAGGCAACAATGGAGTTTCTGCACTTATGATGGTTGGCCGAGAATGAAGATGATAATTATGAGGATTTTGATTTTATTTATATTAAGATAATGTATATAATTTAGCAATTATGAATTATCTTCTTTGAAATTTTGTAGCATTCTCATTGGCTCTTGAAAAAGGAAAGGATATGTATTGCTCTAGACCGTACACTTGTCACCCTAGGTGGCGAGCTTGAACTGGTAGCTTCATCCGGTATAAAAACTACACACCGTAATTTTACTAAACGGGTAAAACGGTGTACCCGGGTAATCCACTATTGCTTGAAAATTAATTCTAAGTATAAAATATTTATTCCTACCTATTTCTAACCTTAATCCTATAATTTCCAAATTTCGGGCACCTTCAGGTCTTGAATATAAGGTTTCAGCTGTTCCAGTAGGTCTACGGGGCCTGCAAAATACTATTCATATTTTTTTTTTTTTTTTTTTTTTTTTTTTTTTTTTACGTTCGTTACATTGTTCTCATCATTTTTGTGTACACCAAAATTTGATATACTTACTACTAAAGCCTCAGTTATTTTCTGAAAAAAATTAGGATGTTACACTTATGCTTTGACCCTTAGGGTCCTTTAACTTGAAATCTAAGTTGTCCATCATTATGACTTAAGTTCTCGGGTACCTATAGGCTCATATCTAAGTATTCCTTACTCAATTCTATGATCATAAACAATTCTAAACCTCAAAAGTGCAGAATCCATAATTATACTTTATGGGTACCTAGGAGTCACAACTTTGACCCTTTCTAAGTTCGGTTTGTTCCTAGAACATCAAGATCAATTCCTAAACCAATTATGAATAGTTCCTACACATTTAAACTAATTATAAACCATTAATTCTCATTTTTATCCTTGCTGGATAGAATCCAGCAAATTACATTTCTAGGGGATCTAAAAGTCTCATTTTAATTTCTTCTTAGTTGTTAACTTGTCTTAACTTTCGCATATTAATTCTAACATCAAATATACATGGACATACTCATATTATCATCATCAAACAACATCATGTAGTGGACAATCAAGCAAGGCAGAACCAAAAACATCTCCATCAAATAATGCATAGAACTTCATTTTTAAAACTTATAAATTGCTAGTCTCTCTTGGAACCTTTTCAAGGACTTTAAAACTCATTAGAACATTTTTTATTTTATTAAAATCATTATAAAATAACATGAGGGCAGTAGCTAATTTAAAATAATTTCAAGGGGGGTTTCAAAACATAAAATCTTGCTCAAGACTTTTCCTGAGATCATCTAGACTTAAGAAAATCATGAAACATGAGTTTTAGCACTTGTAACTAGATGAATCTCATTCTAAGACTCAACATCATTACAAGGCCTAAATCAAAGGAGTTAAAGACATATTTTCCAACTTTGTTTGAGATAATAATACGTAAGTCCATGAGCTCTAAATCTCTTAAGTGATTGACATAAAAATAAATATGTAATGCACTTGGTTTTAGTCTTTATTAGGAGGTAGGAGCATAAAATAAATATGCTATGCAAATCCATTATTATCTTGGAGATTTAGTGAGAACATAAACATAAATATGAAGATGCAAGTTCATTCTTTAATCTTGAGCATTTAGTGATGACATAAAAGTAAATATGGATGCAAGTCCTTTTTATCTTAACTTAGAGCTCATGTAAGACTTTTAGAGAGAATCAAAATCTCAACCCAACACTTATCTCAACAACAAAGTGAGCTTTAGAGTTCTTGAACCAAAGTTTCAAGGAAACTACATGGCTCTTGAACATCATCATCAAGCTCAAGAAATCAACTTGAAACATTACTTTAAAGGAAAGGAAACTAAGGAAACCGAAACCAAACAAGAAAAGAAAATGAGAAGGAAACTATCTCATATTCTTTATTAAGTACCCAAAACCCCTATGTAACATCCTAATGTTTAACCCAATACTCTAGAACACATTAGGTTAATCATTAAGTTATTACTTCTTAGTCTCATTCTTTTATTAAAATATTTAGCGGAAATTACGAGTAAATTTTTTTTGAAATATAAAATCAAAGTGAGAGCCGCGTGCATCGAGATAAGATAAATCACAACATGATCAGATATATAGAGTCATAGAACAATCAACAATTCAACAAAGAAACATTCCATTAATAACATAATTAGAAATACATAGAGTCACACCCTTATAGAATTGGGCTGAGCTTACGATACAAAGAAATACAGCATGAACGGAAATACATGAAAGACGTAAATAAAAAAACTCCTTCCCTAGTGCACCTAAGGTGGATAACCTCATGACAAAAGAAGGTTTATCCTATCTATGAGTGAGTGCGTGCACTGGACCTCCTCTAAGACAGCTACTACTGGAACTCGGGGTATGGCGAGATGAAACCCATCCACAGACGTAGGGCAGCAGGAGTAGGTACGCGTAGTGGCTGATCATGTGCTCTTCGATGAGGGCGCCTCTCAGCCGGCCTAGCCAACCTCAGCTGCGTAACTATCTCCTCGCTCTTGCCCCTCACCAACTGAGGAGTTAGGGCAGAGCTCTTGCTAAATATGTGCGTCGGCGGATCCTCTGAGGGGTCGTCCTCTGAACCGGGAGATCGGGGCACGTAGTCCTGGAAGTCGCGGGCAGCCGAACCTCTATTATACGCCTAAAGAATCCTTTCGTCACGCGTCCAGGCATGCTAAAAAACTATAGCATCATCGTAGGGAGACATAGGAGAGAAGCGATAGCTCTGTATAGGATATGGGAAGGGATGTCCGACAAACATAAAGATGCAAACAGCACAGCGGCCCCTCAAAATGATATGACCCGTTCTCCGGATCAAAGTGCACCTCCCAAGTTGGGGTGTCGATAAAAACCACGAACATCGCCATCGAGCTCTGAAGATGTGACGGGAGAGAAAGAAAGGAGAAAAAGGAGTAAGAATCTTACTAAAGAATCTCAGTAGGGACCTTCTATCTAGGTTTACATCGTTCACATCCTCAGGAACCTTGGGTTTATTACTAAAAAGGTGTATATGTATATAAGATTCTTTATTAGGTTTCATAAATTATCCAATGTTCGTTCCTTTTAGAATGCATCTAAATGTCATGAATGCAACATATCAAGCATGAATGCATGGCAATACTTTAAGCAAGTACTTAACAAATCATAACATCAAGAAGCATACAAGTGGCATAAAGGGGCATAAATCTTTCATGTCGAACTTTCCTCAACTTTGTGACATAAATCATCATACTATAGCACTATAGGGCCACCCTAAAGCATCTAGGTTATGAGTTCATACCTTAACTAGTCGTCACTAGTTCTTGCTTATTATCTGAATAAGCGAAACATAATAAAATAATCCTAACTCCTCGAGTACGGGTTAGGGGGCTTAGGGATCACCTCTCTTAGGATATACCCTCTTTGAAACGCTTTGTGGGCATCTAGCCACAGTAATTTGTCCGCTTTAGTTGGCTGTATCTACTCATACCCTCATAGATTTGTCTTTCCTAGGGGTGCTCGGTCGAACTGGTGTCACCCAGGAAAGCGCGTCTCAGTGCTTTGTCACATAAAAATCTCCTGGGGGTGCTCGACCGAACCAGTGTCACCCAAGGTTTTAAACTCATATGGTTCTTCAAAAACATTCTCAAATCCATTAGGTTTGATGGAAATTTGGCAGCATAACGGCTGTACACCGAATTTCCTTCCAACCAACTTTATGCCACAAGTCTATAACATATACACATTTCTCATTCATTTTTCATACTCATGATAGACTTAACATTTAAATGAACCACTTCATCATAGCCCATATATCATCAAAGTATATGCATCAACACATCATACTTTCATTATCAAACTTAAACATCAAAATCTCTTAATGTCTTATGCTTTGACCCTTAAGGTCTTTTAACTTGAAATCTAAGTTGTCTATCATCACAACTTAAGCTCTCGGTTACCTATAGGCTCATATCTAAGTACTCCTCACTCAATTCTATGATCATAAACAATTCTAATCCTCAAGAATGTAGAATCCATAATTTATACTTTACGGGTGCCTAGGAGTCACAACTTTGACCTTTCTCAGTTCGGTTTGTTCCTAAAGCATCAAGATCAATTCCTAAACCAATTATGAGTAGTTCCTACACATTTAAACTAATTATAAACCATGATTTCTAATTTTAAACCTTGCTGGACAGAATCCAGAAAATTACATTTCTAAGGGATCTAAAAGTCTCAAATTAATTCCTTTTTAGTTACTAAGTTATCTTAACTTTCTCAAAGGAATTTTAGCATTAATTATACATGATCATACTCACATTATCATCATCAAAACAGCATTATATAGTGAGCACACTAACCAAACAGAATCAAAAACATCTCCATCAAACAATGCATAAAACTTCATTTCTAAAGCACATAAATTGCTAGTTTCTCTTGGAACCTTTTTAAAACTTTCAAAACTCACTTGGAAACAATTTATTTCATCAGAACCATTATAAAACATGTGAGGGCAGTAGCCATTTTAAATAAATCTCAAGAGTGTTTTAAAACATAAAACCTTGGTCAAAACATTTCTTAAAATCATCTAAGCTTAGGAAAATCATGAAACATTGATTAAGAGGTGAGAGCATAAAATAAATATGCTATGCGAATCCATTATTATCTTAAGAGATTTAATGAGAACATAAACATGAATATGGAGATGCAAGTTCATTTTTTTAGTCTTGAGCATTTAGTGATGACATAAAAGCAAATGTGAATGCAAGTCCTTTTTATCTTAACTTAGAGCTCATATAAGACTTTTAGAGAGAACCAAAAATCTCAACCCAACACTTATCTCATCAACAAAGTGAGCTCTAGAGTTCTTGAACCAAGTCCTCAAAGGAACTACATGGTTCTTGAACATCTTCATCAAGCTCAAAGGAAGTAAACTCAAAAGAAAACAAAACCATAAGGAAATAGGAACCAAGGCCGACATATAGAGCAAAAGAAAACAAGAACCCAAAGCATACAAGGAAAGGAAAAGAGAATGAAACTATGTCATGTTCTTTATTAAGTACCCAAAACCCCTATCTAGAGACGATCTCTAGAACGTGCCGGCCAACTTTAAGGTTAACAAGGGTATGCTTGGGCTTTTTGAAAACCTTAGATTAATTTTTCTTAAGTTGAAAAACCATGTGAGCTAAGTAATATAGATAACGTTCAAAGAAAGGAAAAACCCAAGCTTTAGAGGTTTCTTTGAGATGAACACAAGGTCATCATCTAGAAACACTCATCATCAAGCTATTATGCTCAAAATGAGGCCTTGAGGCTCAAAATAGAAGAAAAGAAAGAAGCAAGGAAAAACTTAAAAGGAAACCAAGAGAAACTTTAAGAAAATCTCATTTTTTAGTGGAAACAAAACTAGAGAGCAACTCCTACCAAGTGTGAAGTCAAAGGCTTGATCTTTGAGGTGAGAATGGAAGGAAAAACTCCTCCTAATGTGATGGTGAGGCATCGGCCAAAGAGAGAGGAAAGGAAAGGAGATGTGTCTTAAGGGAGCTTGTGTTTGAGAATGAGTGTTTAGGGTGTTTAGGAGATGATTCAAGGTTGTGGTTTGAGGTTGTGAGGTGATGATGCAAAGAGGAGATGAAGAAGATGAAGATGAAAGAAAGTTCTTAAGAACTTTGAGAGGAAATAAAGAACTTGAGAGGAAAAGGAAAGAACTCAAAAGAAAGCTTGAAAACTAAAACTTAGCAAATGATCTAAAGGTTCACACAAGTTCTTCAACGCATGTATTTATAGAAAACAAAAACAATGAAGGCTCCTCAAGGGAGAGGGTTGGCCATAGCTTCTTGGAGGCATGGGAGGAGAAAATATCTCTTACACAATGTCATTCAAAGTATGAATGAAAGCATGGTAAGCATGGTGGAAAGTATGGGCTAAGTAAGGCTTGTCATGGACTTGAAATTGCATTTGAATTTCAAAAATTTGAGGCATGGGAGGAGGAGTGGTTGTGTGCTTCTAGAAGAAAGGAGGAGAGGTTTCTTTTGCTTAATGATGGTTTAGAGATGTGTTTAGGTGTGTATTAGATTAGGTGCAAGATTAGGAATTCCTATATGTGTTTAGGTAACTAAGAATGTGATTAGGAATTTTATGACATGATTAAGGAGTGCTCATACACATTTAGAAGGTTTAAAATTTATTTTATGAATAAACAATGTAGACACAATTCCATGATTTAAGGAATTGGAGAGAGAAAACACTATACAAGATTCCATGATAAGAAATCTTGAATTTAAAATGAGATTTGAGTTTAAATTAAGCAATCTTAGGTTCTAATTAGCTCTAATAAATTATTTTGACTCTAGATTAATTATGGAAATTAATTAATCTTTGATTAGAACCTAATATTGCTTAGGTTTGCTTAATCATACGATTAAACTCAAAAACACTAAACTAGGGGTAAAATCGTAATTTTGCACAAAAATTGCCCGGGACCACCGAGACTAAAACTGAGGTCACAGAATACATAAAAACACCTTTTAAAACCATCTGGAGAAGTTTCGGGTCCATCCAGCCCTCATATCCATGTCAAACACAACAGGGGTATTTTGGTCATTTTGACCTGAAATCTCAGAAAACGAGATTTTTGATCTCGGAAAGGTACACAAGTCAACTAATCCCCTTTAAACATTGAGTTAGCCCCTCGAGGACAGTCGGATCGGCTATCCTCGAGTTCCGGGCCAAAAATGACTTCACGGGCATTTTGGTCATTTTCACTCTAACAGAAAATCGGGGCATTACATTACTCCCCTCCTTAAAAAGAATTTTGCCCTCGAAAATTCATACCTCAGAACAGTTTGGGATCCTTCGACCTCATCTTAGATTCAAGCTCCCACATGAACGTCAGGTCCTCTCTTAACTGTACGTGCTTTGGCTCTAAAACATGGCTAGGGTCGCACTCATATTTTCTCAACTGAGAGACATGAAAGATGTCATGGAGATTGGAAAGATTGTGTAGTATGGCTATTTTATAGACTACAGACCCGACTCTCTGAAGAATTTCAAAGGGACCAAGAAATTGGGGACTCAACTTTTTGACTTTCATGGCTCTTCCTATTTCTGTAGTGGGAGTGATCCTAAGGAATACATGTTCGCCTTTTTGGAATTCCAAGGGCTTACGCCTTTTGTCCGCGTAGATTTTTTGCCGACTTTGAGTGGTTAAGATTATATCCTTAATTCTCTTGATTTGCTCCGTCATTTCCCTCACTACATTGGGTCCTAACACACTTTGTTCTCCTAGTTCATACCAACACAGAGGTGATTGACACTTCCTTCCATACAGCGCCTCGTACGGTGCCATACTGATGCTCGCATGATAATTGTTGTTATACGCACACTCAATTCGTGGCATGTACTTATCCCAACTTCCCTTTTGGTCCAAGACACAAGCTCTTAACTTGTCTTCTAGGGTTTGGATTGTCCTTTCAGATTGGCCATCCATTTAAGGGTGGTAAGCAGTGCTTAAGCACAACTTTGAACTAAACGCCTTTTGAAAGGCTCCCAAAAAACGTGACGTAAACCGCGGGTCTTGATCTGAGATTATCGTCGACGACACTCCATGCAACCTTACGATCTCTTGGATGTACAACTAAGCCAATCTATCCAACGAGTACGTGACTCTAATAGGCAGAAAGTGGGCCGACTTAGTTAGTTGATCCACGATTACCCATATGACATCATGGCCAGCTTGGGTCCTCGGTAACCCTATCACGAAATCCATTGATATACTCTCCTACTTCCACTCGGGGATTGACAGGGTTGCAACATGCCTGGAGGTATTTGGTGCTCGATCTTAACCTTTTGGCAGTCCAAGCACTTACTCACCCAGGCGACCACATCCTTCTTTAATCTGAGCCACCAGAACATCTTCTTCAATTCCTGATACATCTTGGTCACACCATGATGAATGGCGAAGTGGCTCTTGTGGGCCTCCTCGAAGATCTTCTCTCAGAGGTTATCTTCTTGTGGTACACAGATTCGCCCCTCGAACTTCCACAGACCATCGGGGCCTTGCTCAAAACCCTTCAACCTTCCAGCCTTAACTGCTTCTATGGTTTCCAAAAACTCCTCATTCTATCTTTGTGAGAGCATAACACTCTGCTTAAACCCACTTGTCACTCGAAGGTGACACATTTCTATCCCTTCTTGGGTCACAGATTCGCCCAAGATTCATATCCCTAAACTTCTCTATTAACCCAACTTCATTAACCATCATATAAGACAGCGCAATGACTTTCGACTGAAGGCATCAGTGACTACATTAGCCTTGCCGGGGTGGTAACTTAAGCCGAAGTCATAGTCCTTTAAGAACTCCATCCACCTTATCTGCCTCATATTTAAATCCTTTTGATCAAAGAGATGCTTGAGACTCTTGTGATCGGAGAAAACTTCGAACTTAACACTATATAAATGGTGTCTCCACATCTTAAGGGCAAACACTATGGCTGCTAACTCTAGGTCTTGGGTGGGGTAGGTTACCTTGTGAGGTTTGAGTTGTCTGGACGCATAGACTACCACTTGCCGATTTTGCATCAACACACAACCTAAACCTTTGCCTAAAGTATCACAATATACCTCGAAAGGTACATTGGGGTCAGGTAACACTAACACCGGGGTTGAGGTTAGCTTCTCTTTCAACTCTAGGAAACTCTTCTCACATTCGGGATTCCATACAAATGGGGTATTCTTCCTAGTGAGCTTGGTTAAGGGTAGGACGATCTGGGAAAATCCTTTAATGAACCTATGGTAATAGCCAGCTAAACCCAAAAAGCTCCTTACCTTGGTCACAGAGGTTGGTTTCTCCTAATTCATTACAGCCTTAATCTTACTAGGGTCGACAGCTATGCCACCTTTTGATACATGTCCTAAAAATTTCACCTCATCCAACCAAAATTCACACTTAGAAAGCTTCACGTACAACTTCCTCTCCTTTAAAATCTCTAAAACCAACCTTAAATGACGCTCATGCTCCTCATGGGTTTTCGAATAAATGAGTATATCATCTATGAACACAACTACAAACTGATCTAAATAGGGTCTAAAGATCTTATTCATGTAATCCATAAAAACTACGGGAGCATTCGTTAAGCTGAACGACATCACATTGAACTCAAAGTGTCCATACCGAGTTCTAAAGGCGGTTTTAGGAATGTCTTGATCTCTAACCCTAATCTGATGGTGTTCTGACCTCAAATCAATCTTAGAAAATAGTACAGCTCCCTTCAATTGGTCCATAAGATCATTAATCCTAGGCAACGGGTACTTGTTTTTCACCGTAACTCAATTCAACTACCTATAATCTATGTATAAGCTCATGCTTCCGTCCTTCTTCTTTACAAATAAGACTAGGACGCCCCAAGGCAAAGTACTCGGCCTTATAAAACTTTTCTCGAAAAGCTCTTCTAACTGGGTTTTCAACTCGGCTAACTCTAAGGGTGACATCCGATATGGGGCTATAGAGATAGGTCCCATTTCAAGAACCAACTCTATGGAAAACTCTACTTCTCTTTTGGGAGGGAACTCGGGTATCTTATCCGGAAACACCTCGGGATAGTTTCTCACCACAAGTATATCACCTAGGTTTTGCTCTAAGTCTACATCACAGACGACTAGGAGAATATATCCCTTAGTCTTTTCCCCACTACAGAAGACCTCTACGGAGTTTAGGTACAGTCTTAAGGGTTGACTAGTGTGTTTGGAAGAAGAAGGAAAAATAACTGTTTAGGTTCCACAATTTAATAACACACGGTTGGCATGAAGCTAATCCATGCCTAGAATGATATCTATGCTCTTAAGGGGTAAACAAATTAAATCTATGATAAAAGACCTATTTTCTACAACAAGATGACAGTTCAAACAACATTTGCAAGTATTAACAGGACGATTTGTGGGAGTAGAAACAATGAGATCAAAGGAAAGTTTAGAAACTTGCAAATTCAAGGACTTGACACTAGCATTTGAGATAAAAGAATGGGTAGCGCCAGAATCAAAAAGTACAGTTAAGGTTCTACCATTAAGTTTGCACTTACCTTGAATGAGGTTGTTGGACTTCCGTGCATCCTCCGCGTTGAGGGTAAAAACCTATCCTTGGTGTTGTGGTTAGGGGTTTTGATTCGACGGCCCTCCGTTGGTGCAGTTGCTAGTGTAGTGGCTGGGCTTGCCACACTTGAAGCAGACCTTCTGCCCCACAAGGCAGGGGCGGTTTCCATGATTCTTCCCTCACTGGGGACAGACATCAGCAGGTGCGGCTCCGGGGTAAGCAACAGGGGCTCCTTGTGGGGCCTTGTTCTTGGCCCCACTGGATCCTCCTTGGTGGTTTCGGGGTCTACCTGGTCCTCATTGTTGGTTGTTATTGAAGTTCCTTGGGCCGTTATGTTGAAACGGTGGCCTTTGTTATTGTTTGGATTGCAGGTACACGGGTGCTCTTGGTTATTGTTGCGGTCGGAACTGGTTGGCATGGTACGGATTGTAGTGATTCCTCGATGGGTGCTGCGGTTTGAACTTCGGGGCTTGAGGTCCCAGTCCCTTAGCTCATTTCGCCCTCATGGCTTGGAGCTTCCATTGTCCTTCCTCTAAAATATGGCATTTATTGACTAGAGTCGGGAAGTCTCTGATCTCCATATGGGCCATGGCGTAGTTCAACTCTGCCTTCAGACAGGGCTCATATTTGACATACTTCCAAACCTCATCGGGGTTCCCTTGGAATACCCGAGAAAACTTGATCAGCTGCTCGAACTTAGAAGTGTATTGTGCCACAGTAGACCCTTCCTAGGTCAACTGCATGAACTCAATGTCCTCGGCGTTCCTTACAGACTACGAGAAATACTTCTCGTAGAAGTAACTCTTGAACAGCTCCCAGTCGAAGGGGGTTCCCGAAGCTTCCAGCAGTCGCTTCATGCCATTCCACCAGAACTCGGCATTGACCTTCATTATAAAGGCGGCAAATGTGACCTTCTGCTCCTCCCAGCAGGTAACGGTGGAGTAGATCTTCTCCATGTCAACTTTGTCGGGGTCTATTACCCCTCGGAAAACAGGCGGGTTCAACTTACGGAACTCGCCGAAGTAGGCTTGCTCAACCACCTCAGCAGTAGGAGAAGCAGGAGCAGCATTCTCTTGTTGGTTCATACAGTCGAACATCCATTCCACAGCTCTTGCCATCTGACAGATAGCAGCAGCAGCGCATTGTCTTGATCACCCTTAGGCGCATTCCTAGGCTGTCGTTGCGGTGCCATTGGTCCCTAAACACATGAGACAGTGAACATCAAGTTGATCAGGCTCAATATTCCATGCGAAATGAGCTAGTTACCATGGCACGTGAAAGCAACAGAGGTCATGCATTTCTAGTTCTATAGCTTATCTCTATCAAGCACTATACATGATATAACTATTGTATCATGCTTCTAAAACATTGTCAGTCCAATCCTCAAGCTCCGTGAGAATCGAACTGCTCTAATACCAAAATGTAACATCCTAATTTTTAACCCAATACTCTAGAACACATTAGGTTAATCATTAGGTTATTACTTCTTAGTCTCATTCTTTTATTAAAGTACTTAGCGGAAATTACGGGTAAATTGTTTTTAAAAAAAAATCAAAGTGAGAGCCACGTGCATCGAGATACGGGAAGATAAATCACAACATGATCATATATATAGAGGAATAGAAGAATCAACAATTCAACAAAGAAACATTCTATTAATAACATAATTGGAAATACATAGAGTCACACCCTTATAGAATCGGGCTGAGCTTACGATAAAAAGAAATACAACATGAACGGAAATACATGAAAGATGTAAAAAAAAAAATACTCCTTCCTTAGTGTACCTAAGGTGGATAACCTTATGACAAAAGAAGGTTTATCCTATCTATGAGTGAGTGCGTGCACTGGACCTCCCCTAAGATAGCTACTACTGGAACCTGGGGTATGGCGAGATGAAACCCATCCACGGATGTAGGGCAGCAGGAGTAGGTACGTGTAGTGGCTGATCATGTGCTCCTCGGCGGGGGAGCCTCTCGGCCCGCCTAGCTAACCTCGATTGCATAACTGTCTCCTTGATCTCGCCCCTCACAAATTGAGGAGTGGGGGTAGAGCTCTCCCTATACATGTGTGTCGGCGGATCCTCTGAGGGGTCATCCTCTAAACCGGGAAATCGAGGCACGAAGTCCTAGAAGTTGCGAGCAGCCGAACCTCTAGTATATGTCCAAAGAATCCTCTCGTCACGCGTCTGAGCGTGCTAAAAAACCATAACATCGTCGTAGGAAGACATAGGAGAGAAATGGTAGCTCTGTACAGGATGTGCTAAGGTACATCCGACGAACATAAAGATGCGAACAACACAGCGCCCCTCAAAATGATATGACCCATGCTCCGGATCAAAGTGCACCTCCCAAGTCGAGGTGTCGATAAAAACCATGAACATCGCCATCGAGCTCTAAAGATGTGACGGGAGAGAAAGAAGTGAGAATCTTACTAAATAATCTCAGTAGGGACCTCCTATCTAGGGTTATATCATTCACATCCTCAGGAACCTTGGGTTTATTACTAAAAAGGTGTACATGCATATAAGATTCATTATTAGGTTTCATAAAACTAAATTATCCAAGGTTCATTCCTTTTAGAATGCATCTAAATGTCATGAATGCAACATATCAAGCATGAATGCATGGCAACACTTTAAGCAAGTACTTAACAAATCATAACATCAAGAAGCATACAAGTGGCATAAAGGGGCATAAATCTTTCATGTGGAAATTTCCTCAACTTTGTGACATTAATCATCATACTATAGCAGTATAGGGCCACCCTAAAACATCTAGATTATGAGCTCATACCTTAACTAGTCGTCACTAGTTCTTGCTTATTATCTGAATAAGCGAAACAGAATAAAATAATCCTAACTCCTCGAGTACGGGTTAGGGGGCTTAGGGATCACCTCTCTTAGGATATACCCTCTTTGAAACGCTTTGCGGGCATCTAGCCATAGCAATTTGTCTGCTTTGGTAGGCTGCATCTACTCGAACCGGTGTCACCCAGGAATGCGCGTCTCAGTGCTTTGTCACATAAAAATCGCCTGGTGGTGCTCAGCCGAACTGGTATCACCCAAGGTTTTAATCTCATATGGTACTTCAAAAACATTCTCAAATCCTTTAGGTTTGATGGAAATTTAGCAGCATAATGGTTGTACACTGAATTTCCTTCAAACCAACTTTATGCCACAAGTCTATAACACATACACATTTGTCATTCATCTTTCATACTCATGATAGACTTAACATTTCAATGAAACACTTCATCATAGCCCATATATCATCAAAGTATATGCATCAACACATCATACTTGCATTATCAAACTTGAACATAAAAATCTCTTAATGTCTTCTAAACCATGATTTTTAATTTTAAACCTTGCTGGACAGAATCCAGAAAATTACATTTCTAATGGATCTAAAAGTCTCAAATTAATTCCTTTCTAGTTACTAACTTATCTTAACTTTCTTAAATAAATTTTAGCATTAATTATACATGATCATACTCACATTATCATCATCAAAACAGCATTATATAGTGAGCACACCAACCAAACAGAATAAAAAACATCTCCATTAAACAATGCATAAAACTTCATTTCTAAAGCACATAAATTGCTAGTTTCTCTTGGAACCTTTTTAAAACTTTCAAAACTCACGTGGAAACAATTTATTTCATCAGAACCATTATAAAACATGTGAGGGCAGTAGCCATTTTAAATAAATCTCAAGAGTCTTTTAAAACATAAAACCTTGGTCAAAACATTTCATAAAATCATCTAAGCTTAGGAAAATCATGAAACATAAGTTTTAGCACTTGTAACTAGGTTAATCTCATTCTAAGATCCAACATCATCACAAGGCCAAAAATCAAAGAGGTAAAAGGCATGTATTTTCAAACTTTGTTGAGACAATAATGGCCAAATCCATGAGCTCTAAATCTTTTATGTTATAACATAAACATAAATAGGCAATGCACTTTGTTTTAGTCTTGATTAAGGGGTGAGAGCATAAAATAAATATGCTATGCGAATCCATTATTATCTTAGAGATTTAGTGAGAACATAAACATGAATATGGAGATGCAAGTTCATTTTTTTAGTCTTGAGCATTTAATGATGACATAAAAGTAAATGTGAATGCAAGTCCTTTTTATCTTAACTTAGAGCTCATATAAGACTTTTAGAGAGAACCAAAAATCTCAACCCAACACTTATCTCATCAACAAAGTGAGCTCTAGAGTTCTTGAACCAAGTCCTCAAAGGAACTACATGGTTCTTGAACATCATCATCAAGCTCAAAGGAAGTAAACTCAAAAGAAAACAAAACCATAAGGAAATAGGAACCAAGGCCGACATATAGAGCAAAAGAAAACAAGAACCGAAAGCATACAAGGAAAGGAAAAGAGAATGAAACTATGTCATGTTATTTATTAAGTACCCAAAACCCCTATCTAGAGAAGATCTCTAGAATGTGCTGGCCAACTTTAAGGTTGACAAGGTTATGCTTGGGCTTTTTGAAAACCTTAGATTAATTTTTCTTAAGTTGAAAAACCATGTGAGCTAAGTAATATAGATAAAGTTCAAAGAAAGGAAAAACTCAAGCTTTAGAGGTTTCTTTGAGATGAACACAAGGTCATCATCTAGAAACACTCATCATCAAGCTATTATGCTCAAAATGAGGCCTTGAGGCTGAAAATAGAAGAAAAGAAAGAAGCAAGGAAAAACTTAAAAAGAAACTAAGAGAAACTTTGAGAAAATCTCATTTTTGAGTAAAAACAAAACTAAAGAGAAACTCTTACCAAGTGTTAAGTCAAAGGCTTGATCTTTGAGGTGGGAATGGAAGGAAAAACTCCTCCTAATGTGATGGTGAGGCTTCGGCCAACGAGAGAAGAAAGGAAAGGAGATGTGTCTTGAGGGAGCTTGTGTTTGGGAATGAGTGTTTAGGGTGTTTAGGAGATGATTTAAGGTTATGGTTTGAGGTTGTGAGGTGATGATGCAAAGAGGAGATGAAGAAGATGGAGATGAAAGAAAGTTCTTAAGAACTTTGAAAGGAAATGAAGAACTTGAGAGGAAAAGGAAAGAACTCAAAAGAAAGCTTGAAAACTAAAACTTAACAAATGATCTAAAGGATCACACAAGTTCTTCAACACATGTGTTTGTAGAAAACAAAAATAATGAAGGCTCCTCAATGGAGAGGGCTGGCCATAGCTTCTTGGAGGCATGGGAGGAGAAAATATCTCTTACACAATGTCATTCAAAGTATGGATGAAAGCATGGTAAGCATGGTGGAAAGTATGGGCTAAGTAAGGCTTGTCATGGACTTGAAATTGCATTTGAATTTCAAAAATTTGAGGCATGGGAGGAGGAGTGGCTGTATGCTTCTAGAAGATAGGAGGAGAGGTTTCTTTTGCTTAATGATGGTTTAGAGATACGTTTAGGTGTGTATTAGATTAGGTGCAAAATTAGGAATTCCTAAATATGTGTTTAGGTAATTAAGAATGTGATTAGGAATTTTATGACATGATTAAGGAGTGCTCATACATATTTAGAAGGTTTAAATATCATTTTATGAATAAACAATGTAGACACAATTTCATGATTTAAGGAATTGGAGAGAGAAAACATTATATAAGATTCCATGACAAGGAATCTTGAATTTAAAATGAGATTTGAGTTTAAATTAAGCAATCTTAGGTTCTAATTAGCTCTAATAAATTATTTTGACTCTAGATTAATTATGGAAATTAATTAATCTTCGATTAGAGCTTAATATTGCTTAGGTTTGCTTAATCACGCGATTAAGCTCAAAAACACTAAACTAAGGGTAAAATCGTAATTTTGCACAAAAATTACCGGGGACCACCGGGACTAAAATTGAGGTCACAGAATACATAAAAATATCTTTTAAAACCATCTGGAGAAGTTTCGGTTCCATCCGGGGCTCGTACCCATGTCAAACACAACAGGAGTATTTTGGTCATTTTGACCTGAAATCTCAGAAAACGAAATTTTCAATCCCGAAAAGATACACAAATCAATTAATCCCCTTAAAATATTGAGTTAGCCCCTCCAGGACTGTCGGGTTGACTATCTTTGAGTTTTGGGCCGAAACTGACCTCAAGGGCATTTTGGTCATTTTAACTCTAATAGAAAATTGGGGCGTTACACCCTATCTAGAGAAAACTCTAGAACGTGTCAGCCAACTTTAAGGTTGACAAGGGTAGGCTTGGGCTTTTTGAAAACCTTGAGATTAATTTTTCTGAAGTTCAAAACCATGCAAGCTAAGTAACATAGATAAAATTCAAGGAAAAGAAAAACTCAAGCTGTAGAGGTTCTTTTGAGTTGAACACAAGTCATCATCTAGGAACACTCATAATCAAGCTATCATGCTCAAAATGAGGAGTTGAGGCCGAAATGAAAAGAAAAGGAAAAGCAAGGAAGAACTTAAAAAGAAACCAAGAGAAACTTCAAGGAAATCTCATTTTTTAGTAAGATAAAAACTAGAGAGCAACTCCTACCAAGTATGAAGACAAAGACTTGATCTTGAGGATGAGAATGAGAAGAACAACTCCTCCTAGATTGATGGTGATGATTCGGCCACCAAGAGGAAAAAGGAAAGGAGATGTGTTTTGGATGTGTTTGTGTTTGAGGATGAGAGTTTGAGTGTTTAAAGGATGATTCAAGGTTGTGATGTGGTGATTTGAGGTTATGAGATGATGATTCAAAGAACTCAAAAGAAAGCTAGAAACTAAAACTTAGCAAATGATCTAAAGGTTCACACAAGTTCTTTAACACATGTATTTATAGAAAACAAAAACAATGGAGGCTCAAAAAAGAGGGAGGGCTGGCTGTAGCATGTGGAGGCATGGGAAAGAGAAAATATCTCTTACAAGTGGTCATTCCAAGCATGGTTGAAGGTATGATAGGTATGGGTTCAAGCATGGCTTTGAAGCATGGGTTTTGAGGTATTTCCCTTTTAATTTTGAAATGAAATAATTATTCTAGAAGGGCATGGAGGGCTGATGGTTTTGGGCAGAAAAAATGGAGGAAAAATATCTAATTCATCTAGTCATCCACTTAGTCATTCAAGCATGGGTGAAAGTATGATCAAGTATGGTGCATGTAAGATGTAAGCATGGTCTTTTGAGTGCAAGAATTTGAGCATATGATGAATATTTTTGGGGCATGGGTTTCGGCTAGATCATGACAACCAAGGGGAGAGAAAATTGTTCATCTAATTGTGTGTTAAAGTTATGCTTAGGTGTGTATTAGATTAGGTGCAAGATTAGAAATCACTAAGCATGAGTTTAGGTAACTAAGGATATGATTAGGAATTTCAACACTCAATTAAGGAGTGCTCATACTTATTTAAATGATTTTACACTCATTTTATGAATAAACAATTGCAAACACAATTCCATGATTTAAGGAATTGGAGAGAGAAAATACTATTCAAGATTCTATAACTAGGAATCTTGAATTTAAAATGAGATTTTTGTTTAATCTAAGATATTTTAGGTTCTAATAAACTTTAATAAATTATTTTGAGTCTAGATTAATCATGGAAATTAATTAATCTTCGATTAGAGCCTAATATTGCTTAGGTTTGCTTAATCACACGATTAAGCTTAAAAGCACAAAATTAGGGGCAAAATTGTAATTTTGCACAAAAATTGGCCGGGATCACCGGGAATAAAAATGAGGTCATAGAATACATAAAAACACCTTTTAAAACCATCTGGAGAAGTTTCAAGCCCATTCGGCGCTCGTACCCGTGTCAAACACAATAGGGGTATTTTGGTCATTTTGACCTGAAATCTCAAAAAATGAGATTTTCAATCCCGGAAAGATTAATAAGTCCACTAATCCCCTTCAAACATTGAGTTAGCTCCTCAAGGACTGCTGGGTCGGCTATCCTCGAGTTCTAGGCCGAAAATGACCTTAGGGGCATTTCGGTCATTTTCGTTCTAACAGAAAATCGGGGCGTTACATTATTCCCTTCCTTAAAAAGAATTTCGCCCTCGAAATTCGTATCTTAGAACAGCTCAGCGTACTTCGACCTTATCTCAGACTCCAGTTCCCATGTGAACTCCTCGGTCTTGCCACGTCCCCACGCTACTTTCAGCAACGGAACAGACTTATTCCTCAACTACTTGACGCTGTGATCCACGATCCTCATAGGTGGCAGATTGAAAGTTAGGTCCTCCCTTAACTGTACGTGTTCTGGCTCTAAGATGTGGCTAGGGTCGGACTCATATTTTCTAAATTGAGAGACATGGAAGACGTCATGGAGATTGGAAAGATTTGGGGGCAAAGCTATCCTATAGGCTACAGACCTGACTCTCTGAAGGATTTCAAAAGGACCGAGAAATTGAGGACTCAACTTCTTAACTTTCATGGCTCGTCCTATTCCTGTAGTGGGAGTGATCCTAAGGAATACATGTTCCCCTTCTTGGAATTCCAAGGGCTTACGCCTTTTGTCCGCATAGCTTTTTTATCGAAATTGAGTGGTTAAGATTCGATCCTTGATTCTCTTGATTTGCTCCATCGTTTCCCTCACTACTTCGAGTCCTAACACACGTTGTTCTTTGGGTTCATACCAACACAAAGGTGATTGACACATCCTTCCATACATCGCTTTGTACGGTGCCATACCGATGCTTGCGTGATAACTGTTGTTATACGCAAACTCGATCAGTGGCATGTACTTATCCCAACTTCCTTTGTGGTCCAAGACACAGGCTCTCATCATATTTTCTAGGGTTTGGATTGTTCTCTCAAATTGGCCATCGGTTTAAGGGTGGTAAACAATGCTTAAGTACAACTTTGAACTAAACGCCTTTTGAAAGACTCCCCAAAAATGTGATGTAAACTGCGGATCTCGATCCGAGATTATTGTCGATGGCACCCCATGCAACCTTATGATCTCTTGGATGTGCAACTGAGCTAATCTATCCAATGAGTATGTAACTCTAATAGGCAGAAAGTGGGCCAACTTGGTCAGTCGATCCACGATTACCCATACGGCATAATGGCCAGTTTGTGTCCTTGGCAATCCTGTCACGAAATCCATCTATATGCTCTCCCATTTCCACTCAGGGATTGACAGGGGTTGCAACATGCCTGAAGGCTTTTGGTGCTCGATCTTAACCTTTTGACAGACCACGCACTTACTCACCCAGGCGACTACATCCTTTTTCAATCCGGGCGACCAGAACATCTTCTTCAAATCTTGATACATCTTGGTAGTACCAGGATGAATGGCAAAGTGGCTCTTGTGGGCTTCCTTCAAGATCTTCTCTCAGAGGTCACTATCCTATGGCATGTAGATTCGCCCCTCGAACTTCAACAGACCATCGGGGCCTTGCTCAAAACCTTTCAATTTTCCAGCCTTAACCGCTTCTATGGTTTCCAAAAACTCCTTATTCTCTTTTTGTGCAAGCATAACACTCTACTTAAACCCACTGGTCACTCGAAGGTGACACATCTCTAAACCTCTATCGGTTACAGATATCCCAAGATTCATATATCTAAATTTCTCTTTTAACCTAACTTCATTAACCATCATATGAGACAAGCACAATGACTTTCAACTCAAGGCATCGGCGACTACATTAGCCTTGCTGGGGTGGTAACTTAAGCCAAAGTCATAGTCCTTTAAGAACTCCATCCACCACCTCTGCCTCATATTTAACTCCTTTTGATCAAAGAGATGCTTGAGACTCTTATGATTAGAGAAAAATTTGAACTTTACATCATATAAATGGTGTCTCCACATCTTAAGGGCGAACACTATGGCTGCTAACTCTAGGTCATGGGTAGGGTAGTTACCTCGTAAGGTTTGAGTTGTCTGGACACATAGGCTACTACTTGCCTGTTTTGCATCAACACGTAACCTAAACCTTTTCCCGAAGCATCACAATATACCTCGAAAGGTACATTGGGGTCGGGTAATACTAAAACCAAGGTTGAGGTTAGCTTCTCTTTAAGCTATAGGAAACTCTTCTCACATTCGGGATTCCATACAAATAGGGCATTCTTCCTAGTAAGCTTGGTTAAGGGTAGGGCGATATAGGAAAATCTTTTAATAAACCTACGGTAATAGCTAGCTAAACCCAAAAAGCTCTTTACTTCGGTCACAGAGGTTGGTCTATCCCAATTTGTTACAGCCTCAATTTTACTAGGGTTGAAAGCTATGCCACCTTTTGACACAATGTGTCCTAAAAATTTCACCTCATCCAACCAAAATTCACACTTAGAAAGCTTCGCATACAACTTCTTCTCCTTTAAAATTTCTAAAACCATCCTTAAATGATGTTCATTCTCCTCGTGGCTTTTTGAATAGATGAGTATATCATCTATAAACATAACCACGAACTGATCTAAATAGGGTCTAAAGATCCTATTCATGTAATCCATTGAACTTGTAACGCCCCGATTTTTCTGTTAGAGTGAAAATGACCAAAATGCCCTGGAATTTGAGGAAAGCCGATCCGGCAGTACTCGAAAGGCAAACTCAATGTTGGAAGGGGATTAGATGACTTGTATACCTTCCCGGGATCGAAAATCTCATTTTTCGAGTTTTCGAGTCAAAATGACCAAAATGCCCTTGCGGTGTTTTACCCGTTTACAAGTGCCGAATGAACCCGAAACTTCTCCAGATGGTTTTAAAAGGTGTTTTTATGTAGTCTGTGACTTTAGTTTTGGTCCCGGAGGCCCCGGGCGAAATTAGTACAAAATTATGATTTTGCCCCTAGTTTCGTGTTTTTACGCTTAATCGCTTGATTAAGCAAACCTAGGCAATATTAGGCTCTAATCGAAGGTTAATTAATTTCCATAATTAATCTTGAGTCAAAATAATTTATTGAAGTTGATTAGAACCTAAAAGTGTTTAATTACAACTTGAAATCCTATTTTAAATTCAAGATTTATAGTCATGGAATCTTAAATAGTGTTTTCTCTCTCTAATTCCTTAAATCATGGAATTGTGTTTTCAATTGTTTATTCCTAAATGAGTTTTAAACTCTCTAATGATGTATGAACACTCCTAATCTTGCATAAAATCCCTAAACCTCATTCTTAGTCACCTAAACTTAAGCTTAATTATTAATAACTTTGTACCTAAGCTAATACATACTTAAACCTATCATTAGCACACAATTAGATGACCAAATTTCTTTCCTTCTTTGCTAGCTCTGGTCTGGCAGAAGCCACTCCTCCTCCATATGCATCACATGCTCAAATTTTTGACACTCCAAAGCCATACCTCAAGTCATACTCACCATACCTTGTCATATTTTCAATCAAGCTTGATTTTCCAAGTAAATAACTAAAAGAATTAAGCTATTTTCCTCATTTATTTGTGGCTCAAAAACTTCCAGCCATGCTTAGCTTCTAGAAGACTTATTTCATTCAAAATTAAAAGAAAAACTCACTCAAATCACCTTACTTGAAGCCATACTTTGTATCATAACCTCCATACCTCAAACCATGCTTGTATGACACCTTGTAAGAGATATTTTTCTCTTCTTTTCCTTCCCATTGCTACGACCAGGCTTCTGTAACACCCTAAATTTTAACCCAATACTCTAGAACATATTAGGCTAATCATTAGGTTATTACTTCTTAGTCTCAACTTTTTAATAAAATACTTAGCGGAATTTACGGGTAAATTTTTTTTCTTTTTTCTGAAAACATAAAGCAAAGTGAGAGCCACGAACTTAACTAGTCGAATGACAGAAACATAAAGCACGCATAACAATTATTAGAAGTCATAAGGTAGAGCATATAACCAAAGAACAATCATGATAATAAAAGAAACATTCCATTAATAACATAATTAAGGTAAATAAGTAGTCATGCCCTCATAGGGATGGGCAGAGCTTGTAATACAGCGGAAAAGGAAATACAATAGAAAACAAGAAAGCAGGAATAAACCATAACTACCCGAGTGCACCTATGGTGAATAACCTGAAAAACAAAAGAAGGTTTATCCACTCTACATGTGGTGTGTGCACTAGGCCTCCCCTACGACGTCAGCTCCTGGAATCCGGGAAACGGTGGAGTGTAACCGATCCATGGACGTAGAGCAGCAGGAGTGGAAACACGTGAAGACTGAGCGTGGGCTCCTCGGTGGGGGCGCCTCTCAGCTTGCCTCGCCAAACGTGGTTGCCTAACGGTCTCCTCACTCCCCTCTCGCCGGAATTGGGGAAAGGGAGCGGAGCCCTCCGAAGGGATATGCGTCGGCGAATCCTCGGATGGATTAGTCTCAGGCATCCTCAAGCGAGGCACGTACTCTGAGTAGTCACGGACAGCTGAGGCAGAGGTACGAGCATGGCGTAGCTGCTCGTTACGCGGGCGAGTGCGCTCGAAGATCATGTCATCACCACCAAAAGGTGCAGTAGGAGTGAATTGGTAGCTCGAAACCGGGTAAGCGAAAGGTGGTCCCATGTACATAAAAACGTGGACGGCACAACAACCCTCGAAATGATACGAATGGTGGTCCGAGTCGTAGTGCACCTCCCAAACAGGCGTGTCAATGAAAAGCACGAACGTCGCCATCGGTCTCTGAAGATGTGACGGAAGGAAGAAGAGAGAGGAATGAGAATTCTTGCTAAAGAATCTCAGTAGGAGTCTCCTATCCTAGGGTTACATCGTACACATCCTCAGGAACCTTGGGTTTAATTATAAAATAGTGATCATGCATATAAGGTTCAATTTAGGGTTTCTCAAACTAATTATCCAAGGTCCATTCCTTTTAGCATGCGTCTTGATATTATAAATGTAACAGGTTATATCATGGATGCATGTCAATACTTGAGCATATAAGACAACACATCAAAGCACATAAACATAAATCATGTGGCATGAGGGCATATAACTTTCAACCGAATCATTCCTCAACTTCGTGACATCAATCATGGCACTTTAGCATATAAGCCACCCTAAAAATAACTAGGTTATGAGCTCATACCTCAGCTAGTCGTCACTAGCTCTTGCTTATTATCTTGAATAAGCGAAACATAAATAATAATCCCGACTCGCAAGTATGGGTAGGGGGCAGGGATCATCTCTCTCTGGGATTACCCTCTTTGAAACGCTTTGCTGGCATTTCGCCACAGCAATTTGTCCGCTTTGGTAGGCTGCATCTACTCATACCCTCACGGATTTGTCTCCCCTGGGGGTGCTCGGCCGAACCGGTGTCACCCAGGGTTTTCAACTCATATGGTACTCATAAACATTTCTTTCAACCCTTTAAGGTTTGACGGAAATTCGGCAGCATAACACCTGTCAAACCGAATTTCCTTCAAACTGCCACAAGCTAATTCACACAACATGTTCTTATGAAACTCATGCTATGATAAACTTTAACATTTTCATCAATCATTTTCTCATGCATCAAGCACATCTTATCATATCCTTGCATCATACAACACATAATAGCATTAACAACTTTTTAGTGTCTTATGCATTGACCCTTACAGTCCTCAACTCATATTCTAAGTTATAAATCATCAAGCCTAATCTCTCGGGAACTTATAAGGTTATAACTAAGTCTTTCTCACCTCACACTATGGTCAAGAAGATCTATAAACCTCAAGGATACATAATCCATAATCCTAACTTTACGGGTACCTAGGAGTCACAACAATGACCCTTTCTAAGTCCGGTTTGCTCCTAAGACATCAAGATCAAGTCCTAAACCATTTATGAGTCATTCCTATACATTTAAACTAACTTAAATCCATGATTAACATTCCTAAACCTTGCTGGACAGAATCTAGAAAATTCAAACATTAAAGGATCTAAAACTCTCAAATTAATTCTTTTCTAGTTTCTAACTTCTCTTATCTTTCACATATGAGTCTTAACATTACTTATACTTAAACATAAGCATATTATCATCATTAACACAACTCATACAGTGGCTAAACATGGCAAGGCAGAACCGAAACAAACATCTCCATTTAAAGGCATCAAACACAATTTCTAAAGCACATAAAATACTAGTTTCTCTTGGAACCTTTTTAAAATTTCCAAAACTCATTTATAAACATTTTTAACATCTAAAATCATAAAAATATTTAAAAGGGCAGTGACTAAATCAACTTTGTCTCAAGAGGTCCTAAATTCATAAAACTTGGTTCTACATATTCCTTATACTCATAAAAGCTTAGAAAATTTATGAAACATAGTTTTCAATACTTAGAAGCATCAAAACCCCCTTGGGGCCGAAACATGAACCAAGGGAAATAAATATTTTAGACCTTTGTTTGAGACAACAATGGGCGAGTCTTTGAGCTCTAGGTTCATTTAAGTGATGACATAAAAGTAAACATGCTCATGCACTTGTTTTAGCTTGCATTAGAAAGTAAAGTGATAGCATAAAATAAACATGAGATCTAACCTATTATTATTATCTTTAATATTTAGTGAGAACTTGAAATATAAACATGATAATGCATAGCTTGAAATATAAATATGATAATGCAAGTTTCACTTATTATCTTGAATACTTAGTGATAGCAAGGAAAGTAAACATGATGTGCAAAGCATAAAATAAACATGATGCAAGGTTCATTTTATGGTTAGCTAGAGCTCATCCTAGACTTTAACAAAATAACAACCCAACATATATCTCATTACAAAGAGAGCTCTAGAGTTCTTGAACCAAGTTCTCAAAGGAACTATGAGGTTCTTGAACATCATCATCAAGCTCAAGAAAGCAAACTTTTTAAACAAACAAAACCTCAAAGATCAAAAGGGAAATAGAAACCGAAATGTTAAGGAAAAGGAAACAAAGGAACTGAACTCCAAATAGCAAGAAAAGAAAAAGTGTTCTTGAGTAAACATCATATTTGAGTTAGAACATGAAGTTGAAACTCAAAGAAAATAAAACCTCAAGCTCTAGAGGGTCCTTTGAGATGAACACATGGTCATCATCTAGGAGTCCTCATTATTGAGCTATCATATGCTCATCAAGGCCTCATGGCTGAAATCTCAAGGAAAAAAAATAACAAAGGAAGTTCCAAAAAGAAAATCCAAGAGAAAGCTAGAAAGAACTCATTTTCAAGAAAACAAAGTTTAGAAAACACTCCTACCTAGAGTGAAGTTTAAAAGCTTGAACTTTGAGAAAAGAAAGCAAGATGATGAGCTCCTCCTTGGGGCTAGATGGCTTCGCCCTTGTGAGGAACAAGGAAGAGAAAAATGTGTTTGGATGAGGTTGTGTTTGAGGTGAGGTGTTTGAGAGGTTAGGAGATGATTCAAGCCTTTGAGGAGGTGTTTAGAGGTTGTGATATGATGATAAGATGAAGAGATGAAGAGGATGAAGATGAAGAACAAGAGAGAGTTCTCTTGAAGCTTTGAAAGAATAGGAAAGAAACTTAGAGAAGCTAGGAAATTCTAAAAGCTTGCAAATGTGCTAAAGTGTTTCCAAGTTCTTCCAATGCACCTATTTATAAAAAATGAAACAAATGAAGTCTCATTGAGGGGGGGAAGGAACCATGTGGTTTGAAAGGGAAAGGAAGAGAAAATATCTCTTTGATGGTGTCATACAAGCATGGTTGAAAGTATGAGAGGTATGGCTTTAGGCATGGGTTTTTGAGTGAGTTTTTCTTTTAATTGTGAATGAAATTAGGCTTCTAGAAGTGAGACATGGTTAGAAGTTTTTCAGCCACAAATAAATGGAGGAATTGATTTATTTCACTTGGTTATTCATTAGGAAAAGCAAGCTTGATTGAAACTATGACAAGGTATGACAAGTATGGTGACTTGAGGTGATTTTTCTTCAAGTTTTGAAATGAAATAATTCATGAAAATGGTGAGAGGGCTGGCGTGAATTTCAGACCAGAAAATGGGGGAAAGAAAGGCTTCTAGATGTTGTCCTTGGAAGCATGGATGAAAGCATGGTTTGTATGACTCAAAGCATGGTTTGTGCAAGGTCAAAGCATGGCTCTTTGTGTAGGAAAAATTCACACATGTGATGGATAAATGGGAGGTATGGCTTCGGCCAGATTGGGCAGAAAAGAGAGAAGAAAAATCGTCCATGTAATTGGGTGCTAATGATAGAATTAAGTGTAGGTTAGCTTAGGTACAAAGTTAGGAGTAATTAAACTTAAGTTTAGGTAGCTAAGTATGAGTATTAGGAATTTTATGACAAGATTAGGAGTGCTCATACATCATTAGAGAATTAAAAAATTATTTATGAATAAACAATGTGTAACACAATTCCATGATTTAAGGAATTGGAAAGAGAAAATACTATTCAAGATTCCATGACTAGGAGTCTTGAAATTAAAATATGATTTTAAGTTGTAATTAAGCACTTTTAGGTTCTAATCAACTTTAATAAATTATTTTGACTGAAGATTAATTAAGGAAATTAATTAACCTTCGATTAGAGCCTAATATTGCTTAGGTTTGCTTAATCACGCGATTAAGCGTAAAAACACGAAACTAGGGGCAAAACCGTAATTTTGCACTAATTTTGGCCGGGACCTCCTGGACCAAAACTAAAGTCATAGTATACATAAAAATGCCTTTCAAAACCATTTGGAGAAATTTCGGGTTCATCCGGCACTTGCAAAAGGGTAAAACACCGCAGGGGCATTTTGGTCATTTTGACCCGAAAACTCGAAAAACTAGATTTTCGATCCCGGGAAGGTACACAAGTCATCCTGTAACGCCCCGATTTTCTGTTAGAGTGAAAATGACCAAAATGCCCCTAAGGTCATTTTCAGGAATCGAGGAAAGCGGTCTTGGCGATACTCGAAGGGCAAACTCAATGTTGTAAGGGGATTAGAAAACTTATGTACCTTCCCGGATCGAAAATCTCGTTTTGAAGTTTTGGGTCTAAATGACCAAAACGCCCTGTGGTGTTTTACCCGTTTGCAAGTGCAGGATGAACCCAAACTTCTCCAGATGGTTTTAAAAGGCGTTTTATGTATTCTATGACCTCGCTTTAATTTGTGAAGTCCTGGCAAAATTAGTGCAAAATTACGGCTTTGCCCCTAGTTTCAGATTTTTACGCAATCACACGATTAAGCAAACCTAAGCAATATTAGGCTCTAATCGAAGGTTAATTAATTTCCTTAATTAATCTAGAGTCAAAATAATTTATTAAAGTTGTTTAGAACCAAAAAGTACTTAATTACAACCTAAAATCATATTTTAATTTTATGACACCTAGTCATAGAATCTTGAATAGTGTTTTCTCTTTCCAATTCCTTAAATCATGGAATTGTGTTACACATTGTTTATTCATAAATGAGTTTTAAATTCTTTAATGATGTATGAGCACTCCTAAACTTGTCATAAACTCCTAAATCACATTCTTAGTTACCTAAACTTAAGCTTAATCATTCCTAACCTTGTACCTAAGCTAATACACATCTAAACCTACCATTAACACACAATTAAATGGTCAAACTCACCTCCTCCCTTGCTGAACCAGACCAGGCCGTGAACCTTCTCCCCATTATGCATCACATGTTCAATTTTTCAACACTCCAAGGCCATACCTCAAGTCACATACACTATACCTTGTCATAACTTTCAATCAAGCTTGAATTTCCACATGAATAAATAATTAAAACAACCCATTTTCCCCATTTATTTGTGGCTGGAAAAGTTCCAGCCATGTTAAGGTTCTAGAAGCCTAATTTCATAAAAATGTGATAGGAAATTAACTCACATCAAGCCATACTTTGTGGCATAGCTTCCATACTTCAAACCATGCTTGAATGACCTTGTGTAAGAGATATTTTTCTCTTCCTTTTCCCTCCAAACCACACGGCCACACCCTCCCAATGTGAGCTCCATGGTCTTGTTTTTCTATAAATAGGATGCTTGTGTTAGCCTTGTTACACTTTGAAGCATTTGCAAAGTTTAGAGTTTTAGAGTTGTCTTGCTAGTCTTTCCTTTTTCTCTCAAAGTTCCAAGAGTGTTCTTCCTTTCTTTTCATCTTTATCTTCTTCATCTCTTCATCTCATCATCACCTCTCAACCATCAAACACCACCCCAAAACCTTGAACCATCATCAAACCTCTCAAACACCACACCTCAAACACAACTCCACTTGAAACATATTTTCTTTCTTTTTCTCTCATCAAGGCCGAATCATCATCACCATCCTAGGAGGTGTTGCTCATCTCATTTCCATCTTCAAGTTCAAGCTTTTGTCTTCATCAAAAGGTAGGGATTTGTTTTCAAACCTTATTTTGCTCAAGAAAGTGTTTTTCTCTAGTTTTCTCTTGGATTCTTTTTGAACTTTCCTTTGTCTTTCCTTTCCTTTCATTTTCGGCCATGAGGCCTTGATTTGAGCATGATAGCTTGATGATGAGAGTTTTTAGATGATGACATTGTGTTCATCTCAAAGAAACCTCTAAAGCTTGAGTTTTCCTTTTCTTACAACTTCATCTATATGTTATCTAGCTCACATGGTTTTCCAACTTAAGAAAATTAATCTAAGGATTTCTAAAAGCCCAAGCCTACCCTGGTCAACCTTAAAGTTGGCCGGCACGTTCTAGAGATTTGTCTCTAGATATGGGTTTTGGGTACTTAATAAAGAACTTGATGTAGCTTCACTTTCTTTCTCTTTTATATGATTTTCGATTCTTGTGTTGTGATCCTTGAGATATTGTATGGGGTTATTATCTTGTTAAAGTCTTAAATGAGCTCTAGTTAAACATAAAAATGAAACTTGCATCATGTTTACTTTAAGCTTTGCATATCATGTTTATTTCCTTGCTATCACTAAATCCCAAGATAATGAATAAACTTGCATTATCATGTTTATGTTTCAAGCTTTGCATTATCATATTTATATTTCAAGTCCTCACCTAAATATCAAAGATAATAATATATTGCACCACATATTTATTTTATGCTCTCACTTTACTTTCTAGCAATAACTAAAATAAGTGCATGAGCATGTTTATTTTTATGTCATCACTTTAATGATTCTAGAGCTCAAAGACTTGCCCAAGGATATCTCAAACAAAGGTCTAAAACATTTATCTCCTATGGCTCATATTTCGGCCCTATGAGGCCTTAATGTCTTCAAGTATTGAAAACTATGTTTTATAATTTTTCTAAACTTATATGAGTATAAGGAATGTGTAGAACTAAGTATTAGGAATTTAGGACCTCTTGAGATGAAAATAACATAGCCACTGCCCTATTAAGTATCTCCATGAGTTTAGATGATAAAAGTGTTCATAAAAGAGTTTTGAAGGTTTTAATAAGGTTCCAAGAGAAACTAGTATTTTATGTGCTTTAGAAACTATGATTCAATGCCTTAAAATGGAGTTGTTGTTTCGGTTCTGCCTTGCTATGTTTGGCCACTGTATGAGCTGTGTTAATGATGTTAATATGCTTATGTTTGGGTAATAATTATGTTAAGACTCATATGTGAAAGATAGGATAAGTTAGGAACTAGAAAAGAATTAATTTGAGAGTTCTAGATCCCTTAAAGATTTATTTTTTCTGGATTCTGTCCAGCAAGGTTTAGATTCAATAATCATGGTTTTAAATTAGTTTATATGTGTAGGAATGACTCATAATTGGTTTAGGACTTAATCTTGAAACCTTAGGAGCAAACCGAACTTAGAAAGGGTCATTATTGTGACTTCTAGGTACCCGTAAAGTTAGTATTTTGATTTCTGCACTCTTGAGGTTTAGAGATGTTCTTGACCATATGGTGAGGTGAGAAATACTTAGTTATAACCTTATAGGTTCCCAAGAGACTAGGTGTTGATGATCAATAACTTAGAAAGTGAGATAAAGATCTAAACCGTAATTTCTAGAACTCCGTAATCACATAAACATAAAGCTGTCCAAATTTGCTTAGTGCTATTTGGATTAGTTCTTGAGCATAAAATTTATATAACTCATTAATTGTCAAACTATAGGCGTATAAAGAAGTTAAGAATAATTTGCAAGTTTAAGACTCATAATAATCGAAGTTTAAAGCACTATGAGATATAACATAACATGCCTATGAGCCACTGGATGATTGTTAAATATGACTATGTGATGATGTTTGTGTGAAAGTTTTATGTGACGAATGTTATGAGAAAGTTTCATGTGATGATATATATGTTATGAAAAAGCTACATGAGAATGCATGATAAAAATGAATATGATAAATGATGAGGTAATTGTGATGTAATACTTATGAAAATATAAATGTGACACAACACTGAGACGCGCTTCTCTGGGTGACACCGGTTCGGCCGAGCACCCTGTGAGGAGACAAATCCGTGAGGGTATGTGTAGATGCACCTGCCAAAGCGGACAAATTGCGAGGCCCACGTGGCTAGCAAAGCGTTTCAAAGAGGAAATGATCCTAGAAAGGAGATCCTTAAATTGCCCCCTAGCCCGTACTTTAAGTCGGGATTATGTTACGCTTATCATAGGATAAGTAAGAGCTAGTGACGACTAGTTAAGGTATGAGCTCATAACCTAGAGAAGTTTTAGGGCGGCCCCATGAGATGAAAGTTAAAGTTAACAATGTCACATAAACTATACTTATGCCAATGTTATAATGTTTCCTAGTTATTCTATTGTTTGGTTTACCTTATGATGCATTCATATCATTAGTATATTTCGCTTAAGTTATAAAGACGCATTATAAAATATGATGGACCTTGGATAAAATACCTCTTTGGAAAACCAACTTAAAAGGAATTTATATGCACGCACACCTTTTAGAAATAAACCCAAGGTTCCAGAGGATGTGTCGATGACACCTAGGTAGGGATAACCCCATCGAGAATTCTTTCAAAGATTCTCATTCCCTCTCTCTTTTCTTCCGTCATATCTTGAGATGGCAACGTTTGTACTCTTCATCGACACCCCGGTATGGGAGCTGCACCATAACCCGGCACTCGGGTCATACCATTTTGAGGGTCGCTGCACTGTCAGAGTATTCATGTTCATGGGACGACCCTTCGCGTACCCCGTCCCGAGCTACCGCTTCACCCCGACTGCTCCTTACCGTCATAACGGGATTTTTGAGCGAGCGAGACCACGCGATGAGCAGATCCTCCGCATGGAGCCCGAGACGTCACCAGACGCGAGTACCGAGTATGTGCCGTCCCGGTACTCGGAGACGGACCCATCCGAGGACCCGCCATCCCACATGTATAGTTGGAGTTCCAGTCCCGCTCCTCCACCGATGAGGGCTGGGAGTGAGGAGACGGTGGTCCAGCCGAGGTTGGCTCGACGGCCATCTATGCGCCCTCACCGCGGTGGACATGCCCCGATGATGCACTCGACCACTCCCGCCGAGATTCGCCAGTGGATCGACTCGACCCCACAGTACTCGGACCAGGAGTAGTCATAGGAGGGGTAGTAGCTAGTGCACACACACGCCACATAGTAGAGGTCAAACCTTCTTTTGTATATGAGGTTGTCTCCTTTAGGTGCACATGGGTATGGGGGTAGTTTCTTTTGTATTTGCTTTTATGATTTCCTTGTATTGCATTTTGGTTGTATTTCGCTTCATGATGTATCAAATAGTCCTGCCTCTTTGGGTAGGCACGTTATATATATATATATATCTATGATTCAGTTGATGCTTCCATGACATGATGTGTTTCTTATGCTTTGCTTATATGTTTCGCTATGTTGCCCCTTAAAGTTTCGCGCGTGGCTCTCACTTTGATTTTAAAAAGAAAAATTTTACCCGTATTTCCGCTAAGTATTTTCCAAAGGATGAGACCAAGAGGTAATATTCTAAAAATTAACCTAAGGACATACTAGTAGTCTTGGGTTAAGATTTAGAGTGTTACATTATGGTATCGAGCGATTCGATTCTCATGGAGCCTGAGGATTGGACTGACTATGCTTTATAAGCATAATACGATAGTTATGTCATGTATAGTGCTTGATAGAGATAAGCTGTAGGACTAGAGATGCATGACTTCTGTTGGTTGCAAGTGCCATGGTAACTAGCTCATTTTGCATGGATATTGAGCCTGATCAACTTGATGTTCATTGTTTCATGTGTATAGGAACCAATGGCACCGCGACGACGGCCTAGGACTACACCCGATGTTGAACAAGATGATACAACTGCTGCTGTTGTCCGTCGCATGGCGCAAGCCATGGAACGGATGTTCGACCGAATGGATCAACAAGCGAATCGCTCCCTCCCCCTCCTCCCCGCTGCAGAGATGGTGGAACAAGTCCGCTTCGGGCGAGTTCTCGCAAGGCTAACCCGCCAGTTCCGAGGGGTAATGGACCGGAGCAAGGCTGATGAGTGGATCAAAGACATGGAGAAGATCTACTCTGTCGTTACCTGCTCGGAGGAGCAGAAGGTCACATTTGCTGCTTTCATGCTGAAGTCCGACGCCGAGTTCTGGTGGAACGGCACGAGGCATCTGCTAGAAGCCTCTGGAACTCCCATTGACTGGGTGCTGTTCAAGACTTACTTCTATGAGAAGTACTTTCCGAGTCCGTGAGGAACAGAAGGACGTTGAGTTCATGCAGTTAACCCAAGGACGGTCTACTATAGCTCAATACACTGCGAAGTTTGAGGAGCTAATCAAGTTCTCTCCGGTGTTCCAAGGAACCCCGATGAAGTTTGGAAGTGTGTGAAGTATGAGGCCGGTCAAGGCGAGATGAACTACGCCAGGCCCATATGGAGATCAGAGACTTCCCGACCCTGGTCAACAAGTGCCGGATACTTGAAGAAGGACAGAGAAAGATTCAAATCACAAGGGCGGAGCGAGCTAAGGGGCTCGGACCTCAAGCCCCGAAGTTCAAACCGCAGTACCCTTCGAGGAATCACTACAACCCCTACCACCCAACCAGCCCGACAACAACAACAACCGCCAAGAGCTCCTGCTCACCAACAATCCAAGCAACACCAACGGCCGCCATTTCAACATCAAGGCCCAAGGAATTTCAATAATCAACCCCGTGGACCGGGTGGACCCCGAAACCACAATGGAGGACCAAGTGGAGCCAAGAACAAGGCACCACAAACCCCTGCTGCTACTCCCGAGCAACATCTGGCCGACGTCTGCCCACAATGTGGAAAGAACCACGGGAATCGCCCATGCTTAGCCGGTCAGAATGTATGTTTCAAGTGTGGCAAGCCTGGCCACTATGCAAAGGACTGCACCGGACAAGGGACATCGAACCAAAACCCCCGACCACAATACCGAGGAAGGGTCTTTACCCTTAACGCGGAAGACGCCAAGAAGTCCAAAGATCTCATCGAAGGTATGTGCGAAGTAAACGGTAAAGCCTTAATTGTACTATATGACTCTGGTGCTACTCATTCTTTCATTTCACTTGCTAGTGTCGAGTCCTTAAATCTAAAAGTCTCTAAACTTCCCTTCGATCTTATTGTTTCTACTCCTACAAATCGCCCTGTTAATACTTGCCGTTGTTGTTTAAACTGTCATCTTGTTGTAGAAAATAGGTCTTTTATCATAGATTTAATTTGTTTACCCTTGAAAGACATAGGCATTATCTTAGGCATGAACTGGCTTCACCCCAATCGTGTGATGTTAGATTGTGGAACCCAAACCGTAGTTTTCCCTTCTCCTCCCGAAAACATCACTCAACCCATTAGGCTGTACCTAAATTCCGTGAGGTCTTCTCAGAGTGGGAAGAAAACTAAGGGATATGTTCTCCTAGCACTTTGTGATGTAGACTTGGAGCAAAACCTAGGTGAGATACCTGTGGTGAGAGACTATCCCGAGGTGTTTCCGGATGAAATACCCGAGTTCCCTCCCGAAAGAGAAGTGGAGTTCTCCATAGAGTTGGTTCTGGGACAGGACCAATCTCTATAGCCCCGTATAGGATGTCACCCTCGGAGTTAGCGAGTTGAAAACCCAGTTAGAGGAGTTGTTAGAAAAGAGTTTTATAAGGCCGAGTGCTTCACTGGGCGCTCAGGTCTTATTTGTGAAGAAAAAGGACGGAAGCATGAGGATGTGTATAGACTATAGGCAGTTGAACCAAGTAACCATAAAGAATAAATACCCATTGCCTAGGATTGATGATCTTATGGACCAATTGAAAGGAGCGATAGTGTTTTCTAAGATTGATTTAAGGTCCGGTTACCATCAGATTAGGGTGAGAGATTCGGATATTCCTAAAACCGCCTTTCGAACTCGGTATGGACACTTTGAGTTCAATGTAATGTCGTTTGGTTTGACAAATGCTGTCGCAGTTTTTATGGATTACATGAATAGGATCTTTAGACCCTATTTAGATCAATTCGTGGTTGTGTTCATAGATGATATTCTCATCTATTCGAAAACCCACGAGGAGCATGAACGTCATTTAAGGTTGGTTTTAGAGGTATTAAAGGAGAAGAAGTTATACGCTAAGTTGTCTAAGTGTGAATTTTGGTTAGAGGAGGTAAAATTCTTAGGACATGTTGTGTCAAAAGGTGGCATATTGTCGACCCAAGTAAGATAGAGGCTGTGATGAATTGGGATAGACCAACCTCTGTAACTGAGATTAGAAGCTTTTTGGGTTTAGCTGGATATTATCGTAGGTTCATTAAAGGATTTTCCCAGTTAGCCCTACCCTTAACCAAGCTCACTAGGAAGAATGCCCCGCTTGAGTGGAGCCCGAGTGTGAAAAGAGTTTCCTAGAGCTTAAGGAAAAGCTCACCTCAACCCCAGTTTTAGTTTTACCTGACCCCAATGTACCCTTTGAGGTATATTGCGATGCTTCTGTCAAGGGTTTAGGTTGTGTGTTGATGCAAAACAGTCAAGTGGTAGCCTATGCGTCCTGCACAACTCAAGCCTCATGAGGTAACCTACCTCACCCATGACCTAGAACTAGCAACCATCGTGTTCGCTCTAAAGATGTGGAGACACCATTTGTATGGTGTGAGGTTTGAAGTTTTCTCCGATCATAAGAGTCTCAAGCATCTCTTTGATCAAAAGGAGTTGAATATGAGGCAAAGAAGATGGATGGAATTCCTCAAGGACTACGATTTTGGGTTAAGTTACCACCCCGGCAAGGCTAATGTAGTAGCCGACGCCTTGAGCCGAAACTCGTTACGTCTGACAAGTATGATGGTTAATGAAGTTGGGTTAATAGAGCAATTTAGGAATATGAATCTTGGAATGTCTATAACGGAGAATGGCATCGTGATGAGTCATCTCACGGTGACCAGTGGGTTTAAGCAAAGGATTATGCTTGCCCAAAGAGAAAATGAGGACTTTATGGAGACAATCGAGGCGGTAAAAATTTGGAAAGTTGAAAGGTTTTGTACGAGGCCCGACTGGTTATGGAGGTTCGAGGCGAATCTGTGTGCCACAAGATGGTGACCTCCGAGAGAAGATCTTGGAGGAAGCTCACAAGAGCCATTTTGCCATCCATCCTGGTACTACGAAGATGTATCAGGACTTGAAGAGGATGTTTTGGTGGCCCGGATTAAAGAAGGATGTGGTCGCCTGGGTGAGTAAGTGTTTGGTCTGCCAAAAGGTCAAGATCGAACACCACAAACCTTCTGGCATGCTGCAACCCCTGTCGATCCCCGAGTGGAAGTGGGAAGGTATATCAATGGACTTCGTGACAGGATTGCCAAAGACCCAAGTCGCCACGATGCCGTATGGGTAATCGTGGATCGACCGACTCAGTCGGCTCACTTCCTACCTATTCGAGTCACGTTCTCGTTGGATAAGTTGGCCCTGCTTTACATCCAAGAAATAGTAAGGTTGCATGGAGTACCATCGACGATAATCTCGGATCGAGATCCGCGGTTTACGTCACGTTTTTGGGGAGCCTTTCAAAGGCGTTTGGTTCCAAGTTGTGCTTAAGCACCGCTACCACCCACAAGCGGATGGTCGATCGAGAGGACAATCCAAACCCTGGAAGATATCTTGAGAGCCTGTGGTCTTAGACCAAAAAGGAAGTTGGGATAAGTACATGCCTTTGATCGAAGTTTGTGATAACAATGATTATCACGCAAGCATCTGATATGGCACCGTATGAGGCATTATACGGAAGGAAGTGCCAATCACCCTTGTGTTGGTACGAGCCCGGAGAGCAAAGTGTCTTAGGACCTGAGGTAGTGAGGGAAACGACGGAACAAATCAAGAAGATCAAGGATAGAATCTTAACCGCTCAAAGTCGATGAAAAGCTACAGCGGACAAAGGCGCAAGCCCTTGGAGTTCCAAGAGGAGAACATGTATTTCTAAGAATCACCCCCACTACAGGGAATAGGAGAGCCATGAAAGTTAAAAAGTTGAGTCCCCGATTTCTCGGTCCTTTTGAAATTCTTCAAAGAGTCGGATCCGTAGCTTACAAAATAGCCTTACCACCCAATCTGTCAAACCTTCATGATGTCTTTCACGTCTCCCAGTTACGTAAATATGAGTCCGACCCTAGCCATGTCCTAGAACCAGAGCATGTACAGTTAAGGGAGGACCTCACTTTCAATGTACCGCCTACGGGAATAGTGGATCACGGAGTCAAGAAGTTAAGGAGCAAGTCTGTTCCTTTGGTAAAAGTGGCATGGGGACAAGGCAAGTCGGAAGAATACACATGGGAGCTAGAGTCAGAGATGAAGTCCAAATATCCAGAGCTTTTCTAAGGTACGAATTTTGAGGGCGAAATTCTTTTTAAGGAGGGGAGTAATGTAACGCCCCGATTTTCTGTTAGAGTGAAAATGACCAAAATGCCCCTAAGGTCATTTTCAGCCCGGAATTCGAGGAAAGCCAGTGCGGCAGTACTCGAAGGGCAAACTCAATGTTGTAAGGGGATTAGAAAACTTATGTACCTTCCCGGGATCGAAAATCTCGTTTTTCGAGTTTTCGGGTCTAAATGACCAAAACGCCCCTGTGGTGTTTTACCCGTTTGCAAGTGCCGGATGAACCCGAAACTTCTCCAGATGGTTTTAAAAGGCGTTTTTATGTATTCTATGACCTCAGTTTTAATTTGTGAAGTCCCGGGCAAAATTAGTGCAAAATTACGGTTTTGCCCCTAGTTTCGTATTTTTACGCTTAATCACACGATTAAGCAAACCTAAGCAATATTAGGCTCTAATCGAAGGTTAATTAATTTCCTTAATTAATCTAGAGTCAAAATAATTTATTAAAGTTGTTTAGAACCAAAAAGTACTTAATTACAACCTAAAATCATATTTTAATTTTATGACACCTAGTCATAGAATCTTGAATAGTGTTTTCTCTTTCCAATTCCTTAAATCATGGAATTGTGTTACACATTGTTTATTCATAAATGAGTTTTAAATTCTTTAATGATGTATGAGCACTCCTAAACTTGTCATAAACTCCTAAATCACATTCTTAGTTACCTAAACTTAAGCTTAATCATTCCTAACCTTGTACCTAAGCTAATACACATCTAAACCTACCATTAACACACAATTAAATGGTCAAACTCACCTCCTCCCTTGCTGAACCAGACCAGGCCGTGAACCTTCTCCCCCATTATGCATCACATGTTCAATTTTTCAACACTCCAAGGCCATACCTCAAGTCACATACACTATACCTTGTCATAACTTTCAATCAAGCTTGAATTTCCACATGAATAAATAATTAAAACAACCCATTTTCCCCATTTATTTGTGGCTGGAAAAGTTCCAGCCATGTTAAGGTTCTAGAAGCCTAATTTCATAAAAATGTGATAGGAAATTAACTCACATCAAGCCATACTTTGTGGCATAGCTTCCATACTTCAAACCATGCTTGAATGACCTTGTGTAAGAGATATTTTTCTCTTCCTTTTCCCTCCAAACCACATGGCCACACCCTCCCAATGTGAGCTCCATGGTCTTGTTTTTCTATAAATAGGATGCTTGTGTTAGCCTTGTTACACTTTGAAGCATTTGCAAAGTTTAGAGTTTTAGAGTTGTCTTGCTAGTCTTTCCTTTTTCTCTCAAAGTTCCAAGAGTGTTCTTCCTTTCTTTTCATCTTTATCTTCTTCATCTCTTCATCTCATCATCACCTCTCAACCATCAAACACCACCCCAAAACCTTGAACCATCATCAAACCTCTCAAACACCACACCTCAAACACAACTCCACTTGAAACATATTTTCTTTCTTTTTCTCTCATCAAGGCCGAATCATCATCACCATCCTAGGAGGTGTTGCTCATCTCATTTCCATCTTCAAGTTCAAGCTTTTGTCTTCATCAAAAGGTAGGGATTTGTTTTCAAACCTTATTTTGCTCAAGAAAGTGTTTTTCTCTAGTTTTCTCTTGGATTCTTTTTGAACTTTCCTTTGTCTTTCCTTTCCTTTCATTTTCGGCCATGAGGCCTTGATTTGAGCATGATAGCTTGATGATGAGAGTTTTTAGATGATGACATTGTGTTCATCTCAAAGAAACCTCTAAAGCTTGAGTTTTCCTTTTCTTACAACTTCATCTATATGTTATCTAGCTCACATGGTTTTCCAACTTAAGAAAATTAATCTAAGGATTTCTAAAAGCCCAAGCCTACCCTTGTCAACCTTAAAGTTGGCCGGCACGTTCTAGAGATTTGTCTCTAGATAGGGGTTTTGGGTACTTAATAAAGAACTTGATGTAGCTTCACTTTCTTTCTCTTTTATATGATTTTCGATTCTTGTGTTGTGATCCTTGAGATATTGTATGGGGTTATTATCTTGTTAAAGTCTTAAATGAGCTCTAGTTAAACATAAAAATGAAACTTGCATCATGTTTACTTTAAGCTTTGCATATCATGTTTATTTCCTTGCTATCACTAAATCCCAAGATAATGAATAAACTTGCATTATCATGTTTATGTTTCAAGCTTTGCATTATCATATTTATATTTCAAGTCCTCACCTAAATATCAAAGATAATAATATATTGCACCACATATTTATTTTATGCTCTCACTTTACTTTCTAGCAATAACTAAAATAAGTGCATGAGCATGTTTATTTTTATGTCATCACTTTAATGATTCTAGAGCTCAAAGACTTGCCCAAGGATATCTCAAACAAAGGTCTAAAACATTTATCTCCTATGGCTCATATTTCGGCCCTATGAGGCCTTAATGTCTTCAAGTATTGAAAACTATGTTTTATAATTTTTCTAAACTTATATGAGTATAAGGAATGTGTAGAACTAAGTATTAGGAATTTAGGACCTCTTGAGATGAAAATAACATAGCCACTGCCCTATTAAGTATCTCCATGAGTTTAGATGATAAAAGTGTTCATAAAAGAGTTTTGAAGGTTTTAATAAGGTTCCAAGAGAAACTAGTATTTTATGTGCTTTAGAAACTATGATTCAATGCCTTAAAATGGAGTTGTTGTTTCGGTTCTGCCTTGCTATGTTTGGCCACTGTATGAGCTGTGTTAATGATGTTAATATGCTTATGTTTGGGTAATAATTATGTTAAGACTCATATGTGAAAGATAGGATAAGTTAGGAACTAGAAAAGAATTAATTTGAGAGTTCTAGATCCCTTAAAGATTTATTTTTCTGGATTCTGTCCAGCAAGGTTTAGATTCAATAATCATGGTTTTAAATTAGTTTATATGTGTAGGAATGACTCATAATTGGTTTAGGACTTAATCTTGAAACCTTAGGAGCAAACCGAACTTAGAAAGGGTCATTATTGTGACTTCTAGGTACCCGTAAAGTTAGTATTTTGATTTCTGCACTCTTGAGGTTTAGAGATGTTCTTGACCATATGGTGAGGTGAGAAATACTTAGTTATAACCTTATAGGTTCCCAAGAGACTAGGTGTTGATGATCAATAACTTAGAAAGTGAGATAAAGATCTAAACCGTAATTTCTAGAACTCCGTAATCACATAAACATAAAGCTGTCCAAATTCTCGCTTAGTGCTATTTGGATTAGTTCTTGAGCATAAAATTTATATAACTCATTAATTGTCAAACTATAGGCGTATAAAGAAGTTAAGAATAATTTGCAAGTTTAAGACTCATAATAATCAAGTTTAAAGCACTATGAGATATAACATAACATGCCTATGAGCCTCTGGATGATTGTTAAATATGACTATGTGATGATGTTTGTGTGAAAGTTTTATGTGACGAATGTTATGAGAAAGTTTCATGTGATGATATATATGTTATGAAAAAGCTACATGAGAATGCATGATAAAAATGAATATGATAAATGATGAGGTAATTGTGATGTAATACTTATGAAAATATAAATGTGACACAACACTGAGACGCGCTTCTCTGGGTGACACCGGTTCGGCCGAGCACCCCCAGGAGGAGACAAATCCGTGAGGGTATGTGTAGATGCAGCCTGCCAAAGCGGACAAATTGCGAGGCCCACGTGGCTAGCAAAGCGTTTCAAAGAGGAAATGATCCTAGAAAGGAGATCCTTAAATTGCCCCCTAGCCCGTACTTTAAGTCGGGATTATGTTACGCTTATCATAGGATAAGTAAGAGCTAGTGACGACTAGTTAAGGTATGAGCTCATAACCTAGAGAAGTTTTAGGGCGGCCCCATGAGATGAAAGTTAAAGTTAACAATGTCACATAAACTATACTTATGCCAATGTTATAATGTTTCCTAGTTATTCTATTGTTTGGTTTACCTTATGATGCATTCATATCATTAGTATATTTCTGCTTAAGTTATAAAGACGCATTATAAAATATGATGGACCTTGGATAAAATACCTCTTTGGAAAACCAACTTAAAAGGAATTTATATGCACGCACACCTTTTAGAAATAAACCCAAGGTTCCTGAGGATGTGACGATGACACCTAGGTAGGGATAACCCTACTGAGAATTCTTTCAGAAAGATTCTCATTCCCTCTCTCTTTTCTTCCGTCATATCTTCAGATGGCGACGTTTGTACTCTTCATCGACACCCCGGTATGGGAGCTGCACCATAACCCGGCACTCGGGTCATACCATTTTGAGGGTCGCTGCACTGTCAGAGTATTCATGTTCATGGGACGACCCTTCGCGTACCCCGTCCCGAGCTACCGCTTCACCCCGACTGCTCCTTACCGTCATAACGGGATTTTTGAGCGAGCGAGACCACGCGATGAGCAGATCCTCCGCATGGAGCCCGAGACATCAGCAGTACGCGAGTACCCCGAGTATGTGCCGCGTCCCCAGTACTCGGAGACGGACCCATCCGAGGACCCGCCATCCCACATGTATAGTTGGAGTTCCAGCCCCGCTCCTCCACCGATGAGGGCCGGGAGTGAGGAGACGGTGGTCCAGCTGAGGTTGGCTCGATGGCCATCTATGCGCCCTCGCCGCGGTGGACATGCCCCGATGATGCACTCGACCACTCCCGCCGAGATTCGCCAGTGGATCGACTCGACCCCCACGAAGACTTTCGGACCCAGAGTAGTCATAGGAGGGGTAGTAGCTAGTGCACACACACGCCACATAGTAGAGGTCAAACCTTCTTTTGTATATGAGGTTGTCTCCTTTAGGTGCACATGGGTATGGGGGTAGTTTCTTTTGTATTTGCTTTTTATGATTTCCTTGTATTGCATTTCAGTTGTATTTCGCTTCATGATGTATCAAATAGTCCTGCCTCTTTGGGTAGGCACGTTATATATATATATATATATCTATGATTCAGTTGATGCTTCCATGACATGATGTGTTTCTTATGCTTTGCTTATATGTTTCGCTATGTTGCCCCTTAAAGTTTAGCGCGTGGCTCTCACTTTGATTTTAAAAAGAAAAATTTTACCCGTATTTCCGCTAAGTATTTTCCAAAGGATGAGACCAAGAGGTAATATTCTAAAAATTAACCTAAGGACATACTAGTAGTCTTGGGTTAAGATTTAGGGTGTTACACATCCAATCCCCTTCCAACATTGAGTTTGCCCTTCGAGTACTACCAGACCGGCTTTCCTCGAATTCCGGGCCAAAAATGACCTCAGGGGCATTTTGGTCATTTTCACTCTAATAAAAAATCAGGGCATTACACCTTCCCCCTCAATAAGACTTCATTTGTTTTCATTTTCTATAAATACCTTGCCTAGAAACACATGGAAACACTTTAGCTCATTTGTAAACTTTTAGATTTCCTAGCTTTCTCAAAGTTCTCTCTTATTCTTCATCTTCATCTTCATCATCTCTTCATCTTATCATCATCTCATATCCTTCAAACACCACCACATAGCCTTGAACCATTATCAAACCTCTGAAACACCTCACCTCAAACACAACCTCACTTGAAACACATTTCCAACCTTTTTATTCCCCCTTGGCCGAAGCTATCTTGCCACCTTGGAAGAGTTCTTCATCTTGTTTTCCTTTTTAAAGTTCAAGCTTTTTATCTCCACTCTAGGTAGGAGTGTTTTTCTAAATTTGTTTCTCTTGAAAATGAGTTTTCCTAGATTTCTCTTGGACTTTCTTTTTGAAACTTTCTTTGCTTTCCTTTTCTTGTTTTCGGCCATGAGGCTTTGATGGATATATAATAGCTCAATGATGAGAGCTCCTAGATGAACCTCTAGAGCTTGAGCTTTTACTTTCTTTAAGTCTCATCTTTATTTTCTAACTCAAAATGATTTTTTGCTTAAGAACACCTTTACTTGTTTTGCTATTTGGTTTCGGTTTCCTCATTTCCTTTCCTTTAATATTTCGGTTTTGGTTTCCTCTTCTTTGTAGTCTTGTGTTTCTTTGAAAGTTTGTTTCTTTTGAGCTTGATGATGATGTTCAAGAACCTCATAGTTCCTTTAAGAACTTGGTTCAAGAACTCTAAAGCTCTCTTTGTGATGAGATAAGTGTTGGGTTGTATCTCTAAAATCTTGTGAGAGCTCTAGATGAGATTAAAATGAATATTGCATCCATATTTATGTTTATCCTTGCACATCATATTTACTTTCCTTGCTATCACTAAGTATCAAGATAATGAATGAACTTGCATTATCATATTTATGTTTCAAGCTTTGCATTATCATGTTTATATTTCAAGTCCTCACTTAAATATCAAAGATAATAATAAGTTGCATCTCATGTTTATTTTATGCCTTCACTTTATTTTCTAATGAAAGCTAAAACAAGTGCATGAGCATGTTTATTTTTATGTCATCACTTAAGAGAATCTAGAGCTCAAAGATTTGCCCATTGTTGTCTCAAGCAAAGGCTTGAAAACTATATGTTATTTGGCTCCTTGATTTCGGCCCTTAGGAGTTATATTTGTTACAAGTATTAAAAACTATGTTCCATAATATTTTTTTTCTAAGCTTATGTGAGTTCAAGGAATGTATGGAACCAAGTTTTATGAATTTAGGACCTCTTGAGATAAATTCAATTTAGCTACTGCCCTTGCAAATATTTTGAGGATTTTAGATGATAAAAATGTTTATAAATGAGTTTTGAAAGTCTTGAAAAGGTTCCAAGAGAAACTAGTATTTATGTGCTTTGGAAATTATGTTTTTATGCCTTTCGATGGAGACTTGGTTTCGGTTCTGCCTTGCTATGTTTGGTCACTGTATATTCTATTTTGATGATGATAATATGATTATGTTTGAGTATAATTAATGTTAAAACTCATAGGTGGAAGATAAGAGAAGTTAGTAACTAGAAAATAATTAATTTGAGAGTTTTAGATCCCTTAATGTTTGATTTTTCTGGATTCTATCCAGAAAGGTTTAGAAATGGTAATCATGGATTTAAATTAGTTTAAATGTGTAGGAATGACTCATAAATGGTTTAGGACTTGATCTTGATGCCTTAGGAGCAAACCGGACTTAGAAAGGGTCATTGTTGTGACTCCTAGGTACCCGTAAAGTTAGAATTTTAGATTACGCATTCTTGAGGTTTAGAGAAGTTTATGATCATAGCATGGAGTGAGAAATACTTAGATATAAGGCTATAGGTACCTGAGAGATTAAGTTGTGATGGTTTATAACTTAGACTATAAGTTAAGGACCTTAAGGGTCAATGCATAAGACATTAAGAAATTGTTAATGCAATAATGTTTATATGATGTAATAATATGTTGAGATGTTTATGATGCATTAGGAAATGATTGTTTGAGATATGAAGTTTATCATAGCATGAGATTTAAATGGGGAATATGTTGTGTGATTAGCTTGTGGCATAAGTTTCGGTTTGAAAGAAATTCGGGTTAACAGCTGTTATGCTGCCGAATTTCCGTCAAACCTTAAAGAGTTAAAGAAATATTTTAAAGTACTACATGAGTTGAAAACCCTGGGTGACACCGGTTCGGCCGAGCACCCCAAGGAGATTTTTATGTGACAAAGCACTGAGACGCGCTTTCTTGGGTGACACCGGTTCGGCCGACCACCCCCAGGGGAGACAAATCCGTGAGGGTATGAATAGATGCAGCCTACCAAAGCTAACAAATTGCTGTGGCTTAATGCCCGCAAAGCGTTTCAAAGGGTACGTGATCCTTGCCCGTACCTGTACTTGCGCAGTCGGGATAATTTTATTATGTTTCGCTTATTCAGATAATAAGCAAGAGCTAGTGACGACTAGCTGAGGTATGAGCTCATAACCTAGTTATTTTAGGGTGGCCTTATTATGCTCAAGTACCATGATCAATGTCACAAAGTTGAGGAATGATCCACTTGAAAGTTATATGCCCTTTATGCCACTTGTATGCTTCTTGAAGTTGTGATTCATTGAGTTATTTGATTGAGGCATTGCCATGCATTCATGTTTTAATATGTTGCATCCATGACATCTAGATGCATGCTAAAAGGAATGAACCTTGGATAATTGGTTTTATAACCCTAATAATGAATCTTTTATGCATGCACACCTTTTTATAATTAAACCCAAGGTTCCTGAGGATGTGAACGATGTAATCCTAGGATAGGAGACTTCTACTGAGATTCTTTAGCAAGAATTCTCACTCCTTTCTCTTCCTTCTCTTTCTTTCGTCACATCTTCAGAGAGCGATGGCGACGTTCATGGTTTTTGTCGATACGCCGACCTGGGAGGTCCACTTTGATCCGGATCATGGATCATACCATTTTGAGGGGCAGTGCACCGTGCGGGTCTTCATGTTCATCGGACGCCCCTTTGCACACCCTGTACAGAGCTACCGTTTCTCCCCGATGTCACCCTATGATGATGCGATGGTTTTTTAGCGTGCCCAGACACGAGATGAGAGGATTCTGTGGACGTACACTGGTGGTTCGATGCCTCGAGACTTCCAGGACTACGTGCCTCAGTCTCCTAATTCCGAGGATGACCCTTCCGAAGACCCGCCGATGCATATGTATAGCGAGAGCTCTACTCCTACACCTTAGTTCATGCGAGGCGAGAGCAAGGAGATTGTTAGGCAGTCGAGGCTAGCTAGGCGAGCCGAGAGGCGCCCCTATCGAGGAGCTCATGCTTAGTCTTCACGTGTACCCATTCCTGCCGCTCTGCGTCCATGGATCGGTTACACTCCACCTTTCCCTGGGTTCCAGTAGCAGACGTCCTAGGGGAGGCTTAGTGCACACACCGACATGTAGAGTGGATAAACCTTCTTTTGTTTCGAGGTTGTCCATCATAGGTGCACTCGGGTAGTTGTGGTTTATATATGCTTTCTTGTTTCATGTTGTATTTCTTTTTTTTCTGTATTACAAGCTCCGCCCGTTTCTATAAGGGTATCACTACTATGTATCGTAACTATGTTATCAATGCAATGTTTCCTTGTTGTGATGATTATTGTTCTATTGATACTTGCTTTAGTTCTTGTGTTTTCGTATGATTGATGTTTATGTCTCTCGTTTAGATTAGAGCGTGGCTCTCACTTTGATTTATATTTTCTAAAAAAAATTTACCCGTAATTTCCGCTAAGTATTTTAATAAAATAATGAAACAAAGAAGTAATAACCTAATGATTAGCCTAATATGTTCTAGAGTATTGGGTTAAAAATTAGGGTGTTACAGAACTCAAAGTGTCCATACCGAGTTCTAAAGGCGGTTTTAGGGATGTCTTGATCTCTAACCCTAATCTGGTGGTATCCCGATCTCAAATCAATCTTAGAAAACACTACAACTCCTTTCAATTGGTCCATAAGATCATCAATCCTAGGCAACGAGTACTTGTTTTTCACGGTTACTTGGTTCAACTGCCTATAGTCTATGCACAATCTCATGCTTCCGTCCTTCTTCTTCACAAATAAGACCGGAGTGCCCCAAGGCGAAGCACCTCGGAAACACCTCGGGATAGTCTCTCACCATAGGTATATCACCTAGGTTTTGCTCAAAATCTACCTCACAAGCAGCTAGGAGAACATATCCCTTAATCTTTTCCCCACTACAGAAGACCTCTATGGAGTTTAGGTACAGTCTTAAGGGTTGACTAACTAAACTAGGGGAGAGGGAAAAATGATAGACTGGGTTCCACAATCTAACAACATGTGGTTGGCGTGAAGCCAATCCATGCCTAGGATGATATCTATGTCTTTCAAGGGTAAACAAATCAAATCTATAATAAAAGACCTATTTTCTACAACAAGATGACAGTCTGAACAACATTTGCAAGTATTAACTGGACGATTGGTGGGAGTAGAAACAATAGGATCGAAGGGAAGTTTAGAAACTTGCAAATTCAAAGACTCGACACTAGCATATCAGATAAAAGAATGGGTAGCGCCAGAATCATAAAGTACAGTTAAGGTTCTACCATTAAGTTCTCATTTACCTTCAATGAGGTCGTTGGACTTTCGTGCGTCCTCCGCATTGAGGGTAAAGACCCGTCCTTGGTGTTGTGCCCTAGGGTTTTGATTTGACGGCCCTCTATTAGTGCAGTTGTTGGTGTAGTGGCCGTGCTTGGCACATCAAAAGCAAACTCGTTGCCCAGCCATGCAAGGGCGATTACCCTGGTTCTTCCCGTATTAGGGGTAGACGTTAGCAGGTGCGGCTCTAGGGTAAGTAGTAGGGGCTCTTTGTGGTGCCTTGTTCTTGGCCTCACTTGACCCTTCTTGGTTGTTTCGAGGATCGCCTGATCCTCGTTGTTGATTGTTGTTGAAGTTCGTTGGGCCGTTGTGTTGGAATGGCAGCCTTTGTTATTGTTGTTTGGATTGATACGTGAGTGCTCTTGGTTGTTGTTGTTGTTGTTGTTGTTGTTGTTGTTGATGTGGCTGCTTGAACTAATTGGCGTGGTACGAATTGTAGTGATTCCTCAATGGGTATCCTGGCTTGAACCTTAGGGCTTGTGGGCCTAGCCCCTTAGCACGCTCTGCCCTCGGGGACGTGGAGCTTTCGTTGTCCCTCTTCCAGAATCCGGCATTTGTTGACTAGGGTTAGGAAGTCCCTAATCTCCATATAGGCCATGGCGTAGTTCAGTTTCGCCTTTAGACCGGCCTCATACTTGACGCATTTCCAAACCTCATCGGGGTTCCCTTGGAACACCCGAGAGAACTTGATCAGCTCCTAGAATTTGGCGATGTATCTTTGGGCCACGAAGAGGTCCCCACAGTCGGGTTGCATGAACTCCATATCTTTGGTGTTTCTCATAGACTCAGGGAAGTACTTCTCGTAGAAGTAGGTCTTGAACAGCTCCCAGTCGATAGGGGTTCCCAAAGCTTCCAGCAGTCACTTCGTGCCGTTCCACCAGAACTCAACGTCAGACTTCATCATGAAAGCAGCAAACGTAACCTTCTGCTCCTCCAAACAGGTAACAACGGAGTAGATCTTCTCCATGTCTTTGATCCACTTGTCAGCTTTGTCGGGGTCTATCACCCCTCGAAACATGGGCGGGTTCGCCTTGCAGAACTTGCCGAAGTGGGCTTGCTCAACCACCTCAGCAGCAGAGGGAGCAGGAGTAGCATTCTCTTGTTGGTTCATACGGTCGAACATCCATTCCATGGCTCTTGCCATTTGACAAACAGCAGCAGTAGTTGCATTGTCTTGATCACCTTTAGGCGCATTCCTAGGCTGTAGTCGCCGTGCCATTGGTCCCTAAACACATGAGACAGTGAACATCAAGTTGATCAGGCTCAATATTCTATGTGAAATGAGCTAATTACCATGGCACGTGCAAGCAACAGAGGTCATGCATTTCTAGTCCTATAGCTTATCTCTATCAAGCACTACACATGACATAACTATCGCATCATGCTTCTAAGGCATGGTCAGTCCAACCTAGGCTCTGTGAGAATCGAACTGCTCTGATACCAAAATGTAACATTCTAATTTTTATCCCAATACTCAGGAACATATTTAGGTTAATCATTAGGTTATTACTTCTTAGTCTCATTCTTTTATTAAAATACTTAGCAGAAGATACGGGTAAATTTTTTAAAAAAAGTATAAAAGCAAAGTGAAAGCCGCGTTGACAAAATAGTAAATTGCACTTCATTCAAAATAAACACAAAGTAAATAAACATATAATAAATCAATGGCACACCAAAGGAATATTTTCATCAATATCATAATTGAAGGTACATAAAGTCACACCCTTATAGAATCGGGCTGAGCTTTCGATATAAGGAAAAAGAAATACAATATGAATGGAAATACATGAAAGGCGTAAATAAAAACTCCTACCCTAGTGCACCTAAGGTGGATAACCTCATGAGAAAAGAAGGTTTATCTTATCTATGAGTGAGTGTGTGCACTAGACCTCTCTTAAAATAGCTACTACTGGAACCCAGGGTATGGCGGGATGAAACCGATCCACGGACGTAGGGCAGCAAGAGTAGGTACGCGTTGTGGCTGATCATGCGCTCCTCAACGGGGGTGCATCTCGGCCCACCTATCCAACCTCAGCTGCGTAACTGTCTCTTCGCTCTCGCCCTTTACAAACTGAGGAGTGGGGGCAGAGGTCTCGCTATACATTTGCGTCGACGGATCCTCTGAGGGGTCGTCCTCTGAATTGGGAGATTGGGGTACGTAGTCTTGGAAGTCATGGCCAGCCGAACCTCCGGTATACGTCCTAAGAATCCTATCGTCACGCGTACCATAGCATCATTGTAGGGAGACATAGGAGAGAAGCGGTAGCTCTGTACGGGATGAGCGAAGGGACGTCCAACAAACATAAAGACGCGAACAGCACAGCGTCCCTCAAAATGATATGACCAAAGTGCACCTCCCAAGTCAGGGTGTCGATAAAAACCACAAACATCACCATCGAGCTCTGAAGATGTGACGGGAGAGAAAGAAAGAAGAGAAAGGAGTGATAATCTTACTAAAGAATCTCAGTAGGGATCTCTTATCTAAGGTTACATCGTTCACATCCTCAGGAACCTTGGGTTTATTATTAAAAAGTGAGCATGCATATAAATTCCTTCTTTAAGTTCATAAAACTAATTTATCAAAGGTTCGTTCCTTTTAGAATGCATCTTGATATCATGAATGCAAATATCAAAGCATGAATGCATGGTACTACTTTAAACAAATACTCGATAATTCATCATATCAAGAAGCATACAAGTGGCATATTCTTTGAAGTGGAACTTTTCTCTTTTCTCAACTTGTGACTTAAGAACTTAAGCTTAAGCATTATGGGCCACCCTAAAACATCTAGGTTATGAGCTCATACCTTAACTAGTCGTCACTAGTTCTTACTTATTATCTGAATAAGTGAAACATAATAAAATCCTAACTCCTTGAGTATGGGTTAGGGGGCTTAGGGATCACCTCTCTTAGAATATACCCTCTTTGAAATGCTTTGCGAGCATCTAGCCATAGCAATTTGTCCACTTTGGTAGGCTGCATCTACTCCTTCCCTCACGGATTTGTCTTTCCTAGGGGTGCTTGGCCGAACTGGTGTCATCCAAGAAAGCGCGTCTCAGTGCTACGTCACATAAAAATCTCCTGGGAGTGCACAGCCAAACCGGTGTCACCTACGGTTTTAATTCTCATATCATACTTTGAAAACATTCTCAAGTCCTTTAGATATGACGAAAATTTGGCAGCATAAGAGCTATGTACCGAATTTCCTTCAAATCAACTTTATGCCACAAGCGCATATATATATTTCCTCAATCAAATCCTCTAATCATGCTTAACATGAAATCACATCAATATACTCATCATATCATCCATATCATCACATCAGACTTGCATAAAATAAACTCAAAGCATCAAAGTCTTTTAAAGTTTTATGCTTTGACAATTAGGGTCCTTTAACTTGAAATCTAAGTTGTCTATCATCATGACTTAAGCTTTTGGGTATCTATAGGCTTATATCTAAGTATTCCTCACTCAATTCTATGATCATAAACAATTCTAAACCTCAAAAATGCAGAATCCATAATTATACTTTATGTAACGCCCTGATTTTTTGTTAGAGCGAAAATGACCAAAATGCCCCTGAGGTCATTTTCGGCCCGGAATTCGAGGAAAGCTGACCCGGCAGTACTCAAAGGGAAAACTCAATGTTGGAATGGGATTAGTTGGCTTATGTACCTTTCCAGGATCAAAAATCTCGTTTTTCGAGTTTTCGGGTCAAAATGACCAAAATACCCCTGTGGTGTTTTACCCGTTTGCAAGTGCCAGATGAACCCCGAAACTTCTCCAGATGGTTTTAAAAGACGTTTTTATGTATTCTGTGACTTTAGTTTTGGTCACAGAGGTCTTGGTTAAAATTAGTGCAAAATTACGATTTTGCCCCTAGTTTTGTGTTTTTGAGCTTAACCACGTAATTAAGCAAACCTAAGCAATATTAGGCTCTAATCGAAGATTAATTAATTTCCATAACTAATCTTGAGTCAAAATAATTTATTAAAGTTGATTAGAACCTAAGAATGCTTAATTACAACTTGAAATCTTATTTTAAATTCAAGATTCCTAGTCATGGAATCTTGCATAGTATTTTCTCTTTCCAATTCCTTAAATCATGGAAATTTGTCTACCTTGTTTACTCATAAAATGAATTTTAAACTCCTTAAATGTGTATGAGCACTCCTTAACCTTGTCATAAAACTCTTAAACCTCATTCTTAGTTACCTAAACTTATGCTTAATGATTCCTAACCTTGTACCTAAGCTAACCTACACTTAAACTTATCATTAACACACAATTACATAGAAGATTTTTCTTCCTTTCTCTTGCTGCAATCTGGCCGAAGCCACTCCTCCCCCATTTCCATCACATGTGCAAAATTTTGACACTCCAAGGCCATGCTTCCACCTCACTTACACCATACTTTGTCATACTTTCCACCATGCTTGATTTACGAAGTGAATGACTAAATGAATTAAGCTAATTTCCTCATTTATTTGTGGCCCAAAAATCGCCAGCCATGCCTTGCTTCTAGATGAAATATTTCATTCAAATTTGAAAGGAAATTCACTCAAATCACCTTACTTGAAGCCATGTTTTGTATAATAACTTCCATACCTCAAACCATGCTTGAATGACAAGTTGTAAGAGATATTTTTCTCTTCCTTTCCCTCCTCTTTTGCTATGGCCAAGGCTCTCCTTGGATGAGCCTTCATTGCTTCATTTTCCATAAATAGGTGCATTAGAAGCACTTGTGACACTTTTGATCATTTGCTAAGTTTCAAGTTTCCTAGCTTTCTCTAAGTTTGTTCTTTTTCTCTCCAAGTTTCAAGAGAGTTCTTGCCTTCTCTTCATCTTCATCTTCTTCATCTCTTCATCCTATCATCATCTCATAACCTCTAAATACCACCCAACAACCTTGAACCACCATCAAACCTCTCAAACACTTGACCTCAAACACAACCTCACTCAAAACACATCTCCAACCTCTCCATCCCCTCTTGGCCGAATCATTATCATCCTTCAAGGAGGAGTTGTTCATCTCATTTCCTTTCCAAAGTTCAAGCTTTTTATCTCTACTCTAGGTAGGAGTGTTTTTCTAAACTTGTTTTTCTTGAAAATGAGTTTTTCTCTAGCTTTTTCTTAGATTTCTTTTTGAAATTTTTCCTTGTTTTCTTCCTCCTAGTTTCAGCCATGAGGCCTTGTTTGGTTCATGATAGCTCAATGATGAGAACTCCTAGATGATGACTATGTGTTCATCTCAAAGGAACCTCTAGAGCTTGAGTTTTTGCTTTCTTAAAGTTTCATCTTTATTTTCTAGCTCAAAATGATTTTAATCTCAAGACCACCTTCACTTTTTCTTGCTTTTGATTTCGGCTCCTTTGTTTCCTTTCCTTGAGGTTCAGTTTTGGTTTCCTTTTCTTTGAGATTTTATGTTCTTTTGAAAGTTTGCTTCTTTTGAGCTTGATGATGATGTTCAAGAACCTCATAGTTCCTTTGAGAACTTGGTTCAAGAACTCTGAAGCTCTCTTTGTGATGAGATGAGTGTTGGGTTGTTTGATCTCTAAAGTCTTGTGAGAGCTCTAGATAACATTAAAATGAACGTTGCATTCATATTTATGTTTATACCTTGCACATCATATTTACTTTCCTTGCTATCACTAAGTATCAAGATAATGAATGAACTTGCATTATCATATTTATATTTCAAGTCCTCACTTAAAATATCAAAAATAATAATAAGTTGCATCTCATGTTTATTTTATGCTCTCACTTTATTTGCTAATGAAAGCTAAAACAAGTGCATGAGCATGTTTATTTTTATGTCATCACTTAAGAGAACCTAGAGCTCAAAGACTTGCCCATATGTCTCAAACAAAGGCTTGAAAATATGTTTTCCTTAGCTTGTGATTTTGACCTTAAGAGGTTCCCTTGGTTACAAGTTTCAAAATCCATGTTTCAGAGTTTTTCTAAGCTTATGTGAGATCAAGAAATATCTAGGACAAAGTTTTATGAGTTTAGGACCTCTTAGGTTTGATTTAAATTAGCCACTGCCCTTATGAATATTTTGATGATTTTAGATGATAAAAATGTTTACAAATGAGTTTTGAAAGTTTTAAAAAGGTTCCAAGAGAAACTAGTATTTTATGTGCTTTAGAAACTAGTATTTTATGTGCTATAGAAATCAAGTTCTGCCTTGCCATGTTATGCTCACTGTATGTGCTGTTTGATGATGATAATATGAGTATGTTTGAGTATATTTAATGTTAAAACTCATATGTGAAAGATTAGAGAAGATAGCAACTAGAAAAGGATTAATTTGAGAGTTCTAGATCCCTTAGTAATTGATTTTTTCTGGATTCTATCCAGCATAGTTGAGAAATGATAATCATGGATTTAAATTAGTTTAAACATGTAGAAATGACTCATAATTGGTTTAGGACTTGATCTTGGTGTCGTAGGAGCAAACCGAACTTAGAAGGGGTCATTATTGTGACTCCTAAGTACCCGTAAAGTTGAAATTTTAGGTTCTACATCCTTGAGGCTTAGAGATGTTCTTGATTGTAGTGCAGAGTAAGAAATACTTAGATATGATCTTATAGGTACCCAAGAGTTTAGGTTGTGATGATTTATAACTTAGATTGTGAGTTAAGGACCTTAAGGGTCAATGCATAAGACATTAAGAAATTACTAATGCTATGATGTTTATATGATGCAATAATATGTTGAGATGTTTATGATGCATGAGGAAATGATTATTTGAGATATGAGTTTATCATAGCATGAGGTTTAAATGAGGAATATGTTGTGTGCTTAGCTTGTGGCATAAGTGTTGGTTTGAAGGAAATCCGGTTTAACAGCTGATATGCTACCGAATTTCCGTCAAACCTAAAAGGGTTTAAGAAATGTTTTAAAGTACCACACCAGTTGAAAACCCTGGGTGACACCGGTTCGGCCAAGCACCTCTAGGAGATTTTTATGTGCCAAGCACTAAGACGTACTTCTCCTGCTACAGTGAGGAGGAGGCAAAACCGTGAGGGTCTAGACATGAGCCTTTCCAAAGCGGACAATTCATTGGGCACTCGAGGCTAGTAGAGCGTTTCAAAGAGGGTATGTCCTAAGATAGGAATTCCCTAGCCCCCTAGCCTATACTCTTAAGTAGTCGGGTATGTTATTTTATTATTCGCTTATTCAGATAATAAGCAAGAGCTAGTGACGACTAGCTGAGGTATGAGCTTATAGCCTAGGTTTTATTATTTGGGTTGGCCTCTACATTGCTAAAGATTTGATGAATGATGTCACACATACTGATGGAAGTTCCATTTGAGAATTGATGCCCTTATGCCACATGGATTGTTTTTATATGATCTGAATTGTTGTTTTATATGCTCAAGTATTGTCATGGATTCATGTTTTAATATGTTGCATTCATGACATCAAGATGCATGCTAAAAGGAATGAACCTTGGATAATTGGTTTTATAAACCCTAATAATGAACCCTTTATGCACGTACACCTTTTTACAATTAAACCCAAGGTTCCTGAGGATGTGAACAATGTAACCCTAGAATAGGAGACTCCTACTGAGATTCTTTAGTAAGAATTCTCACTCCTTTCTCTCCCTTCTCTTTTTTCCGTCACATCTTCAGAGAAGGCTGGCGACGTTCATGGTTTTTGTCGACACACCGACTTGGGAGGTTCACTTTGATCCGGATCATGGATCATACCATTTTGAGGGGCAGTGCACCGTACAAGTCTTCATGTTCATTGGATGCCTCTTTGCACACCCTGTACAGAGCTACCATTTCCCCCCGATGTCACCCTATGACGATGCGATGGTTTTTGAGCACGCTCGAACGTGAGATGAGAGGATTCTACGGACGTACACCGGTGGTTCGATGCCTCAAGACTTCCAAGACTACATGCCTCGGTCTCCTAGTTCGAAGGACGACCCTTTCGAGGACCTGCCGATGCATATGTATAGCGAGAGCTCTGCTCCTACACCTCAGTTCGTGTGAAGTGAGAGCGAGGAGACTGTTACTACCCTAATTCTTAACCCAACTTTCTAGAACACATTAGGTTTTTACTTCTTAGTCTCATCATTTTATTAAAATACTTAGCGAAAATTACGAGTAAATTTTTTTTTGACAAACATAAACCTAAGTGAGAGCCGTGCTCTTATCTACACGAGAGACATAAGCATCAATCATAAGGGAAACAAAGCTAAAGTAACAATAGAACAACGATCGTCACAACAGAGGAAACATTTCATTAATAATAATATAGTTGGAATACATAGGTAGTCACGCCCTTATAGAAATGGGTTGAACTTGTAATACATAAGGAAGGAAATACAACCGAAACAAGAAAGCATAAACAAACCACAACTACCCAAGTACACCTATGATGGATAACCTCAAAACAAAAGGTTTATCCACTCTACATGTGGGTGTGTGCACTAAGCCTCCCCTAGGACGTCTGCTGTAACGCCCCGATTTTTCTGTCAGAGTGAAAATGACCAAAATGCCCCTGAGGTCATTTTCACTGACCGAGGAAAGCCGGTTCGGCAAGTACTCAAGGGCAAACCCAATGTTGGAAGGGGATTAGATAACTTGTGTACCTTCCCGGGATCGAAAATCTCATTTTTCGAGTTTTCGGGTCAAAATGACCAAAACGCCCCTGCGGTGTTTTACCCATTTGCAAGTGCCGGATGAACCCGAAACTTCTCCAGATGGTTTTAAAAGGCGTTTTTATGTATTCTATGACCTCAGTTTTAATTTTAGAAGTCCCAGGAAAAATTGGTGCAAAATTACGGTTTTGCCCCTAGTTTCGTGTTTTTACGCTTAATCGCGTGATTAAGCAAACCTAAGCAATATTAGGCTCTAATCGAAGGTTAATTAATTTCCTTAATTAATCTTGAGTCAAAATAATTTATTAAAGTTGATTAGAACCAAAAAGTGCTTAATTACAACCTAAAATCATATTTTAATTTCAAGACACCTAGTCATAGAATCTTGAATAGTATTTTCTCTTTCCAATTCCTTAAATCATAGAATTGTGTTACACATTGTTTATTCATAAATGAGTTTAAAATTCTTTAATGATGTATGAGTACTCCTTAATCATGTCATAAAGGTCCCTAATCACATTTTTAGTCACCTAAACTTATGCTTAATGACTCCTAACCTTGCACCTAAGCTAATACACCCCTAAACACATCACTAACACACAATTACATGACCAAAACTCCCTCCTCCCTTGCTGCATCAGACCTGGCCGAAATTCACCCTTCATTTTATCACAATTTAATTTTATTCCACACTCCAAAGACTATGCTTGAAGCCATACTCACCACCATACTTCACCATGTCATCAAAATGCAATTCTCTCACCTCATGTTCCATGAGGATTCATTCTCCTCCACACATGCATTACCTCATGTTCGATGAGGATTCATTCTCCTCCACACACTCACCCTTATCCTTCTCTATAAATACCATGCCAAGATAGACTTTGCTACACTTTTGTTCATTTACTAAGTTTTGATTTCTAAGCATTCTTGTTAGTTCTCTCATTTTCTCTCAAGTTTCAAGAGAGTTCTTCTTTTCTTTTCATCTTCATCTTCTTCATCTCTTCATCTCATCATCATCTCTTAACCTTGAAACACCACCCCAAAGCCTTGAACCATCATCAAACCTCTCAAACACCACACCTCAAACACAACCTCACTTGAAACACAACTCCAACCTTCTCATCCTCTCTTGGCCGAAGCTATCTTGCCTCTTGGAGGAGCTCATCATCTTGTTTTCCTTTTCAAAGAGTTCAAGTTTTCATCTTCACTCTAGGTAGGAGTGTTTTCCTAAACTTTGTTTCTTGAAAAATGAGTTTCTCTAGCTTTCTCTTGGATTTCTTTTGAAACTTTTCTTTGGTTCTTTTCTTTCTTGAGATTTCGACCATGAGGCCTTGATGAGCACATGATAGCTCAATGATGAGGACTCCTAGATGATGACTATGTGTTCATCTCAAAGGAACCTCTAGAGCTTGACGTTTTACTTTCTTTGAGTTTCAACTCCACTTTCTAACTCAAACATGATTTTTACTCAAGAACACCTTTTCTTTTCTTGCTATTTTGATTTCGGTTCGTTGTTTCCTTTTCTTTAATATTTCGGTTTTCCATTTCCTTTTTGATCTTTGAGGTTTTGTTTGTTTAAAAAAGTTTGTTTTCTTTGAGCTTGATGATGATGTTCAAGAACCTCATAGTTCCTTGAGAACTTGGTTCAAGAACTCTAGAGCTCTCTTTGTAATGAGATATATGTTGGGTTGTTACTTTGTTAAAGTTTTGAAGGAGCTCTAGCTAAACATAAAATGAACCTTGCATCATGTTTATTTTATGCTTTGCATATCATGTTTACTTCCTTGCTATCACTAAATACCAAGATAATGAATGAACTTGCATTATCATGTTTATATTTCAAGCTATGCATTATCATGTTTATATTTCAAGTTCTCACTAAATATCAAAGATAATAATATGTTGCACCTCATATTTATTTTATGCTATCATTTTACTTTCTAATGGAACCTAAAATGAGTGCATGAGCATGTTTACTTTTATGTCATCACTTAAATGAACCTAGAGCTCAAAGACTTGCCCATTGTTGTCTCAAACAAAGGTCTAAAAATATTTATTTCCTTTGGTTCATATTTCGGCCCTAAGGGGTCTTGGTGTTTCTAAGTATTGAAAACCATGTTTTATAATTTTTCCAAGCTTTTATGAGTTTAAGGAATGCATAGAACTAAGTTTTATGAATTTAGAACCTCTTGAGACAAGTTTGATCTAGCTACTGCCCTCATAAATATTTTGATGATTTTAGATGTTAAAAATATTTATAAATGAGTTTTGAAAGTTTTAAAAAGGCTCCAAGAGAAACTAGTATTTTATGTGCTTTAGAAATTGTGTCTTATGACTTTATGGAGAGTGTTTGTTTCGGTTCTGCCTTGCTACTTATTTGCCACTGTATGTGCTGTTCTAATGATGATAATATGCTTATGTTTGAGTAAAAATAATGTTAAGACTCATATGTGAAAGATAAGAGAAGTTAGAAACTAGAAAAGAATTAATTTGAGAGTTCTAGATCCTTTAATGTTTGAATTTTCTGTATTCTGTCCAGCAAGGTTTAGTAATGCTAATCATGGATTTAAATTAGTTTAAATGTGTAGGAATGACTCATAAATGGTTTAGGACTTGATCTTGATGCCTTAGGAGCAAACCGGACTTAGAAAGGGTCATTGTTGTGACTCCTAGGTACCTGTAAAGTTAGGAATATGAATTCTTCACTCTTGAGGTTTGGAGATGTTCTTGATCATAGTGTGAGGTGAGAAATACTTAGTTAAGACCTTGTAAGTTCCCGAGAGATTAGGTTTGATGATTTATAACTTAGAATGTGAGCTAGGGACCTTAAGGGTCAATGCATAAGACACTAAAAAGTTGTTAATGCTATGATGTGTTGCTTGATGCATGAGAAAATGATTGATGAAATGTTAAAGTTTATCATAGCATGAGATTTCATGAGAACATGATGTATGGATTAGCTTGTGGCAGTTTGAAGGAAATTCAGTTTAATAGCTGTTATGCTGCCGAATTTCCGTCAAACCTTAAAGGGTTGAAAGAAATGATTTATGAGTACCATATGAGTTGAAAACCCTGGGTGACACCGGTTCGGCCGAGCACCCCCAGGAGATTTTTATGTGACGAAGCACTGAGACGCGCTTCCCCCGAGGAGGTGCCGGTTCGGCCGAGTACCCCCGGGAGGAGACAAATCCGTGAGGGTATGAGTAGATGCAGCCTACCAAAGTGGACAAATTGCGAGGCCATGCGTGGCTAGCAAAGCGTTTCAAAGAGGGTAATCCCAGAGAGAGATGATCCCTGCCCCCTACCCGTACTTGCGAGTCGGGATTATTATTTATGTTTCGCTTATTCAAGATAATAAGCAAGAGCTAGTGACGACTAGTTAAGGTATGAGTTCATAACCTAGTTATTATTTTTAGGGTGGCCTATATGCTAAAGTACCATGATTGATGTCACGAAGTTGAGGAATGATTCACTTCAAAGTTATATGCCCTCATGCCACATGATTTATGTTTATGTGCTTTGATGTTGTCTTATATGCTCAAGTATTGCCATGCATCCATGATATAACATGTTGCATTCATAACATCAAGATGCATGCTAAAAGGAATGGACCTTGGATAATTAGTTTTGGAAAACCTTAATTAAACCTTATATGCATGATCATTATTTTATAAATAAACCCAAGGTTCCTGAGGATGTGTACGATGTAACCCTAGGATAGGAGACTCGTACTGAGATTTTTTTAGCAAGATTTCTCACTCCTCTCTCTTTCTTTCCTTCCGTCACATCTTCAGAGAGCGATGGCGACGTTCGTTCTTTTCATTGACACGCCAGTATGGGAGATACACTTCGACCCGGACCACCGTTCATATCACTTTGAGGGTCGATGTGCCGTTCGTGTTTTTGTGTACATAGGACGACCTTTCGCTTATCCAGTTTCGAGCTACCAGTTCACTCCTACTGCGTCCTTCGGTAGTGACGACACGATCTTCGAGCGCACCCGCCCGCGTGAGGAGCAAGCATGACGCGTCTGCACTCCGCCTCTGCCGCCCGAGATTTCCCGGAGTACGTACCTCATTCGAGGATATCCGAGACCGACCCATCCGAGGATTGGCCGACACATGTTCCTTCGGAGGGTTCAGCCCCTTTTCCCCGATCCCGACGTATGGGGAGTGAGGAGACTGTGGTGCAGCCGCGCTTGGCGAGGAGAGCCGAGATGCGTCCGCATCAAGGAGCCCTCGTTCAGCCATCTCGTGTGCCTTTCACGTTGCATTGGCCCACACAGGAGGAGATAGAGCATTTCCCCGGTTACCTACCTCCATCACCCAAGGACCCCCGACGTCACTAGTTCCCGATGGAGAGCCTTGCGAGTACTCGAGCTTTTATGAGGATCTTCCCCTTCGGTCGTACCTTTTAGGAGGGGTGTGTAGTTTGTACTCATAGCCTAGTAGGAGGGTAGTGTTTGGGTTTTTTTCTACCTTCGGGTTGAACCATGTACTTTGCGATCTGTTGTATTTCCTTTTCGTTGTATTTCAAGCTCTGCCCGTTTCTATAAGGGTATGACTAGTTATGTACTTTAGCTACTTTATTATTAATGAAATGTTTCTGTCATCTTCATGATCTATGTTCTTCTGATGTATGATTTATTTACATGGTTGTTTATGATCATTACGCGCACTTTATGTTTCTGTCCTTCGATTAGTTAAGGTCGCGGCTCTCACTTTGTTTTATGTTTTCAAAAAAGAAAAATTTACCCGTAATTTCCGCTAAGTATTTCAATGAAAGAATGAGACTATGAAGTAATAGCCTAATGTTTAACCTAATGTGTTCTAGAAAGTTGGGTTAAAAATTAGGGTGTTACATCTGCTACTGGAACCTGGGGAAAGGTGGAGTGTAACCGATCCATGGACGTAGGGCGGCAGGAGTGGGCACACGTAAAGACTGAGTGTGAGCTCCTCAATAGGGGTGTCTCTCAGCTCGCCTAGCCAGTCTCGGCTGTATAACAGTCTCCTCGCTCTCGCCTCGCACGAACTGAGGTGTAGGAGTAGAGCTCTTGTAATGCCCCGATTTTTCTATTAGAGTGAAAATGACTAAAATGCCTCTGAGGTCATTTTCAACCCGGAATTTGAGGAAAGCCAGTTCGGCAGTACTCGAAGGGCAAACTCAATGTTGGAAGGGGATTAGATTACTTGTGTACCTTCCTGAGATCGAAAATCACATTTTTCGAGTTTTCGGGTCAAAATGACCAAAATACCCCTGCAGTGTTTTACCCGTTTGCAAGTGCCGGATGAACCCGAAACTTCTCCAGATGATTTTAAAAGGTGTTTTTATGTAGACTATGACTTTAGTTTTGGTCCCAGAGGTCCCGGGCGAAATTAGTGCAAAATTATGGTTTTGCCCCTAGTTTCGTGTTTTATGCTTAATCGCGTGATTAAGCAAACCTAAGCAATATTAGGCTCTAATCGAAGGTTAATTAATTTCCTTAATTAATCTTGAGTCAAAATAATTTATTAAAGTTGATTAGAACCTAAAAGTGCTTAATTACAACTTAAAATCATATTTTAATTTCAAGATTTCTAGTCATGGAATCTTGAATAGTGTTTCCTCTCTCCAATTCCTTAAATCATGGAATTGTGTTACACATTGTTTATTCATAAATGAGTTTTTAATTCTCTAATGATGTATGAGCACTCCTAATCTTGTCATAAAATCCTTAAATCACATTTTTAGTCACCTAAACTTAAGTTTAATTATTCCTAACCTTGTACCTAAGCTAATACACACTCAAACCTATCATTAACACACAATTAGATGATCAAAACCTCACTCGCCCATGCTGCTAGGTCTGGCCGAAGCCCCTCCCTCCCCAGATGCATCACATGTTCAATATTTCAACACTCCAAGGCCATACCTCAAGTCACATACACTATACCTTGTCATAACTTTCAATCAAGCTTGATTTTCCAAGTAAGTAACTAATTAAAATAGCCCATTTTCTCAATTTATTTGTGGCTGGAAAAGTTCTAGCCATGCATTGTTTCTAGAAGCTTAATTTCATCAAAAATTGATAGGAAATTAACTCACATCAAGCCATACTTTGTAGCATAGCTTCCATACTTCAAACCACGCTTGAATGACCTTGTGTAAGAGATATTTTTCTCTCCTTTTTTCCCTCTAAAAGCGACGGCCAAGGCTTCCTTTGGTAAGCCCCATGGTTTTGTTTTTCTATAAATAGGATGCTTGTGATAGCTTAGTTGCACTTTCAAGCATTTGCTAAGTTTAGAATTCTAGAGTTGTCTTGCTAGTTCTTTCTTTTTCTCTCAAGTTTCAAGAGAGTTCTTCCTTTCTTTTCATCTTCATCTTCATCCTCTCTTCATCTCATCATCATCTCTCAACCTTGAAACACCACCTCATAGCCTTGAACCATCATCAAACCTCTCAAACACCACACCTCAAACACAACCTCACTTGAAACACAACTCCAACCTTCTTGTTTCCTCTTGGCCTAAACCATCAAGCACCAAGGAGGAGCTCATCATCTTGTTTTTCTTTTCAAAAATTCAAGCTTTGTGTCTTCACTCTAGGTAGGGGTGTTTGTTAGAAACTAGAAAAGAATTAATTTGAGAGTTCTAGATCCCTTAATTATTGAATTTTTTGGATTCTGTCCAGCAAGGTTTATATTTGATAATCATGGATTTAAATTAGTTTAAATGTGTAGGAATGACTCATAAATGGTTTAGGACTTGATCTTGAAGCCTTAGGAACAAACCGAACTTAGAAAGGGTCACTGTTGTGACTCCTAGGTACCCGTAAAGTTAGGATTATAAATTCTGCATCCTTGAGGTTTAGAGATGTTCTTGGTCATAGTGTAAGGTGAGAAATACTTAGTTATAACCTCATAGGTACCCAAGAGATTAGGTTTGATGATTACTAACTTAGAACGTGAGTTAAGGACCTTAAGGGTCAATGCATAAGACATTAAAATGTCTTGAGTTTTTATGATGCTTAATTTATGATATATGATACATGAGTTTTGTCTATGATAAGTTGATATCTGCTATAAAGAAGTTTTACATGATGATATGCTATACCCCATAAGAAATGTTTGTGTATGGCCTATATGTTTTTATGGCATAAGCAAATTTGAGGAAATTGCCCATACCGTCATGCTGCCAAATTTCCATCAAATTTGAGGAACTTAGAAAATGGTCTTTTTGAAAATCATGAGAACTTAAATGTGACACAACACTGAGACGCCTTCTTGGGTGACACTGGTTTAGCCGAGCACCCCCAAGAAAACAAATCCGTGAGGGTATTGACATAGAGCTTGCCAAAGCGGACAATACTACGATGCACTAGTTGCTAGTAGAGCATTTCAAAGAGGAAATGACCCTAAGAGGTGATCCTTAATTTGCCCCCTAGCCCGTACTTTAAGTCGGGATTATGTTACGCTTATCATAGGATAAGTAAGAGCTAGTGACAACTAGTTAAGGTATGAGCTCATAACCTAGAGATGTTTTAGGGTGGCCCCATGAGATAAAAGTTAAAGTTTAAAATGTCACATGTGCTATGAAAAACCAAGAAAAGCTATACCTGTCACCTTATACGAATGTTATAATGTTTCTTAGTTATTTCATTGATGGTTTACCTTCATGATGCATTCATGTCATTAGTATATTCCCTGCTTAGTCATAAAGACGCATTGTAAAATATGAAGGACCTTGGATAATTAATACTTTAGAAAACTAACTTAAACGAAGTTTACATGCATGCACACCTTTTTAGAAATAAAACCCAAGGTTCCTAAGGATGTGATGATGTCACTTAGGTAGGGATTACCCTACTGAGAATTCTTTTAGAAGATTCTCATTCCCTCTCTCTTTTCTTCCGTCACATCTTCAGATGGCGACTTTTGTACTCTTCATCGACACCCCGACATGGGAGCTGCACCATGACCCAGCACTCGGGTCATATCCTTTTGAGGGTCGCTGCACTGTCAGAGTATTTATGTTTATGGGACGACCCTTCGCACACCCAGTACGGAGCTACCGCTTCACCCCGACTACTCCCTACCATCATAACATGATTTTTGAGCGAGCCAGACCACGCGACGAGCAGATCCTCCGCATGCAGCCCGAGGCGTCAGCCGTACGTGACTACCCAGAGTACGTGCTCTGACTCGATTCGGAGATGGATCCATCAGAGGACCCGCCCTCGCATATGTACAGTTGGAGCTCTAGCCCCGCTCCTCCACCGATGAGAGCCGGGAGTGAGGAGACAGTGGTTCAGCCGAGGTTGGCTCGTAAGCCATCCATGCGCCCTCGCCGCAGTGGACACCCTCCGATGATTCGTGCGACCACTCCCGGTGAGATTTGCCAGTGGATCGATTCCACCCCTCAGTACTCGGACCAACAGGAGTAGGTGCATAGGATGGGTAGTAGCTAGTGCACACACGCCACATAGTTGAGGACAAACCTTCTTTTGTATATGAGGTTGTCTACTCTAGGTGCACACGGGTATGGGTGTTGCTTGCATGGTTTCCTTGTACTTGCTTTTATGATTTTCTTGTATTTTCATTTCAGTTGTATTTCGTTCTCCTATGTATCGAATAGTCCTGCCTTTTGGTAGGCACATTATCTATATATATATAATCAGTTGATGTGTCCATGTTATTTATCTGTTTGATTATGATTTGCTCATATGACTTGTATGAATTTCCATTCAAAGAATCATGCATGGCTCTCACTTTGGTTTTAATTCCAAAAAGAAAAATTTTACCCATATTTTCGCTAAGTATTTTCAAGTAAAGAATGAGACCAAGAGGTAATATTCTAAAGATTAACCTAATTACATACTAGTAGTATTAGGTTAAGATTTAGGGTGTTACATTATGGTATCAGAGCAGTTCGATTCTAATGGAGCCTGAGGATTGGACTGATTATGCTTTATAAGCATAAAACGCTAGTTATGTCATGTGATAAGCTTGCTAGAGATAAGCTATAGGATAGGCATACATGACCGCTGTTGATGCATGTGCCATGGTAACTAGCTCATTTCACATGAAATGTTGAGCCTGATCAACTCAATGTTTTGCTGTCTGATGTGTTTAGGAACCAATACCACCGCGACGACAGCATAGGGCTACGACCGAAGATAACCAAGATAATGCGACTGCTGCTGCTGTCCGTCGTATAGCGCAAGCCATGGAGCGAATGTTTGACCGTATGAATCAACAAGAGCCTGCTGCTCCTGCTCCCCCTGCTGCTGAGACGGTGGAACAAGCCCGCTTCGGCGAGTTCCGCAAGGCGAACCCGCCGGTATTCCGAGGAGTGATGGACCCTGACAAAGCTGATGAGTGGATCAAGGACATGGAGAAGATCTACTCTATGGTTGCCTGCTTGGAGGAGCAGAAGGTCACCTTTGCTGCCTTCATGATGAAGTCAGATGCCGAGTTCTGGTGGAACGACACGAAGCGCCTGCTAGAAGCTTCTGGAACTCCCATTGATTGGGATCTGTTAAAGACTTACTTATACGAGAAGTACTTCCCGGAGTCTGTGAGGAATGCAAAGGACAGCGAGTTCATGCAGTTGACCCAGGGAGGGTCTACTGTTGCCCAGTACATTGCTAAGTTCGAGGAGCTGATCGAGTTCTCTTGGGTGTTTCAAGGGAACCCTGATGAGGTTTGGAAATGCGTCAAGTATGAGGCCGGTCTGAAGGCAGAGATGAACTACGCCGTGGCCCATATGGAAATCAGAGACTTCCCAACTCTGGTCAACAAGTGTCGGATCCTTGAGGAGGGACAGAGAAAGATGCAAGCCACAAGGGCGAAACGAGCTAAGGGACTTGGACCTCAAGCCCCAAGGTTCAAACCGCAGTACCCTTCAAGGAATCACTACAATCCCTACCAGACCAACCAGTTCCGACCACAACAACAACAACCACCAAGAGCTCCTGTACACCAACAATCCAAGCAACACCAAAGGTTGCCGTTTCAACATCAAGGCCCAAGGAACTTCAACAACGATCAACCCCGTGGACAGGGTGGACCCCGAAACCACAATGGAGGACCAAGTGGGGCCAAGAACAAGGCACCACAATCCCCTGCTGCTTACCCCGGAGCAGCATCTGCTGACGTCTGCCCACAATGCGGGAAGCATCATGGGAATCGCCCATGCTTAGACGGTCATAATGTGTGCTTCAAGTGTGGCAAGCCTGGCCACTATGCAAAGGACTGCGCTAGCCAAGGGACACCGAACCAAAACCCCTGACCACAATACCGAGGAAGAGTCATTACCCTTAATGCGGAAGACACCAAGAAGTCCAATGATCTCATTGAAGGTATGTGTAAAGTAAACGGTAAACCCTTAACTGTACTATATGACTCTGGTGCTACTCATTCTTTTATTTCACTTGCTAGTGTCGAGTCCTTAAATCTAAGAGTCTCTAAACTTCCCTTTGATCTTATTGTTTCTACTCCTACAAATCGCCCTGTTAATACTTGCCGTTGTTGTTTAAACTGTCATCTTGTTGTAGAAAATAAGTCTTTTATCATAGATTTAATTTGTTTACCCTTGAAAGACATAGGCATTATCTTAGGCATGAATTGGCTTCACGCCAACCATGTGTTGTTAGATTGTGGAACCCAAACTGTAGTTTTCCCTTCTTCCCCCAAAAACGCCACTCAACACATTAGATTGTACCTAAACTCCGTAGAGGTCTTCTGTAGTGGGGAGAAAGCTAAGGGATATGTTCTCTTAGCTGCCTGCGATGTAGACTTTGAGCAAGACCTAGGTGAGATACCCGTGGTAAGAGACTATCCCAAGGTATTTTCGGACGAAATACCCGAGTTCCCTCCTGAAAGAGAAGTTGAATTCTCCATAGAATTGGTTCCTAGAACAGGACCAATCTCTATAGCCTCGTATAGGATGTCACCCTTGGAGCTAGCAGAACTAAAAACTCAGTTGGAAGAGCTATTGGAGAAAAGTTTTATAAGGTCGAGTGCTTCACCTTGGGGCGCTCTGGTCTTATTTGTGAAAAAGAAGGATGGAAGCATGAGAATGTGTATAGACTATAGGCAGTTGAACCAAGTGACCATAAAGAATAAGTACCCGTTGCCTAGGATTAATGATCTTATGGACCAGTTGAAAGGAGAAGTAGTGTTTTCTAAGATTGATTTAAGGTCCGGTTACCATCAAATTAGGGTTAGAGATTCGGACATTCCTAAAACTGCCTTTTGAACTCGGTATGGACACTTTGGGTTCAATGTGATGTCGTTCGGGTTGACGAATGCTCCCACAGTTTTTATGGATTACATGAATAGGATCTTTAGACCCTATTTAGATCAATTCGTGGTTGTGTTCATAGATAATATTCTCATCTATTCGAAGACCCACAAGGAGCATGAGCATCATTTGAGGCTGATTTTAAAGGTGCTAAAGGAGAAGAAGTTGTATGCGAAGCTTTCTAAGTGTGAATTTTGGTTAGAGGAGGTAAAGTTCTTAGGACATGTTGTGTCAAAAGGTGGCATAGCTGTTGATCCAAGTAAGATAGAAGCTGTGATGAATTAGGATAGACCAACCTTTGTAACTGAGATTAGAAGCTTTTTGGGTTTAGCTGGATATTACCGTAGGTTTATTAGAGGATTTTCCCAGTTAGCCCTACCCTTAACTAAGCTCACTAGGAAGAATTCCCCGTTTGAATGGAGCCCCGAATGTGAAAAGAGTTTCCTAGAGCTTAAGGAAAAGCTCACCTCAACCCCGGTTTTGGTTTTACCTGACCCCAATGTACCCTTCGAGGTATATTGTGATGCTTCTGGCAAAGGTTTAGGTTGTGTGTTGATGCAGAATAGGCAAGTGGTAGCCTATGCGTCCAGACAACTCAAGCCTCATGAAGTAACCTACCCCACCCATGATCTAGAATTAGCAGCCATCGTGTTCGCCCTTAAGATGTGGAGACACCATTTGTATGGTGTAAGGTTCGAGGTTTTCTCCGATCAGTCTCAAGCATCTCATTGATCAAAAGGAGTTAAATATGAGGCATAGGAGATGGATGGAATTCCTCAAAGATTACGATTTCGGCCTAAGTTACCACCCCGGCAAGGCTAATGTAGTCGCTGATGCCTTGAGCCGAAACTCGTTACGTCTGTCGAGTGTGATGGTTAATGAAGTTGGGTTAATAGAGCAGTTTAGGGATATGAATCTAGGGATGTCAGTAATGGAGAATGGCATTGTGATGAGTCATCTCACAATGACCAGTGGGTTTAAGCAAAGGATTATGCTTGCCCAAAGAGAAAATGAGGACTTTATGGAGACAATCGAGGCAGTTAAGGCCGGAAAGTTGAAAGGTTTTGTATGAGGCCCCGACTGGCTGTAGAGGTTTGAGGGGCGAATCTGTGTGCCATAAGATGGCGACCTCCGAGAGAAGATCTTGGAGGAGGCTCATAAGAGTCACTTTGCCATTCATCCTAGTGCTACCAAGATGTATCAGGACTTGAAAATGATGTTTTGGTGGCCCGGATTAAAGAAGGATGTGGTCGCCTGGGTGAATAAGTGTTTGGTCTGTCAAAAGGTCAAGATTGAACACCAAAAACCTTCTGGCATGTTGCAACCCCTGTCAATCCCCGAGTGGAAGTGGGAGAGTATATCAATGGATTTCGTGACAGGATTGCTAAGGACCCAAGCTGGCCACGATGTCGTATGGGTAATCGTGGATCGACTAAGTAAGTTGGCTCACTTTCTACCTATTCAAGTCACGTACTCGTTGGATAAGTTAGCTCAACTTTACATCCAAGAAATAGTAAGGTTGCATGGAGTACCATCGACGATAATCTCAGATCGGGATCCGCGGTTTACGTCACATTTTTGGGGAGCCTTTCAAAAGGCGTTTGGTTCCAAGTTGTGCTTGAGCACTGCTTACCACCCACAAACGGATGGTCAATCCGAGAGGACAATCCAAACCCTGGAAGATATGCTAAGAGCCTATGTCTTGGACCAAAAAGGAAGTTGGGATAAGTACATGTCTTTAATCGAGTTTGCGTATAACAACAGTTATCATGCGAGCATCGGTATGCCACCGTACGAGGCGTTATATGGAAGGAAGTGCCAATCACCTTTGTGTTGGTACGAGCCCGGAGAACAAAGTGTCTTAGGACCTGATGTAGTGAGGGAAACGACGGAGCAGATCAAGAAGATCAAGGATAAAATCTTAACTGCTCAAAGTCGACAGAAAAGCTACACAGACAAAAGGAGTAAGCCCTTGGAGTTCCAAGAAGGAGAACATGTATTTCTAAGAATCACCCCCACTACAGGAATAGGGAGAGCCATGAAAGTTAAAAAGTTGAGTCCCCGATTTCTCGATCCTTTTGAAATTTTTCAGAGAATCGGATCTGTAGCTTACAAAATAGCCTTACCGCCCAATCTGTCAAACCTTCATGATGTCTGTCACGTCTCTCGGTTACGTAAATATGAGTCCGACCCTAGCCATGTCCTAGAACCAGAGCATGTACAGTTGAGGGAGGACCTCACTTTCAATCTACCGCCTACGAGAGTAATGGATCACGGAGTCAAGCAGTTGAGAAACAAGTCTGTTCCTTTGGTGAAAGTGGCGTGGGGACGAGACATGTAACGCCCCGATTTTTCTCTACTGCGCCAAATGACCAAAATACCCCTAGGTCATTTTGGATAAAATTTAAGGCCGGATAGCCTGGGCCATCCTCGACATCATGTTTTAATTATAGGATCAGGATTATATGAGATTTGATGAGTGGTTTGAGCAAGAACCGCAAATCCCCGATTTTTCCGTGTACAAATGACCAAAATGCCCCTGAGGTCATTTTCGCACGGAAATCGAAGACGGTCATTCTCGGCCATACCAAGGGGGTTAGTTTGATGATTGAAGGGGATAAAATGTGTTGTGAATTATGATAGACGTGAAAATTTCAATTTCTGAACTTTCATGCGCTAAATGACCAAAATGCCCCTGCGGCGATTTGGCACGGAATTTAGTGCCGATTGAACCCGGCCATTACCCGAAAGTTAGAAATGTTAATATTGAGGGATGTTTGGTATCCGGAAGAGGTCCGGATAGTCCCAGGGTAATTTGATGTAAAATGACCATTTTACCCCTACTTAGTGCATAATGAGCCCGATTAATCAGAAAATAAGATAAAAGTAATATTAGGCTCTAATTAAAGGTAAAATAATTTTAATTATTAATCTTGAGTTAAAATAATTATTTGAGGTTGATTAAAATTAATTTTTACTTAGTGAAATATTAAATCTTTTTCTTAGCCAAGAATTGTCTTATGTGTCAAACATAGTCAAAGACATAAATAGTGATTGTTCCCACAAGTTCCCTAAAATAAGGAAACATGTTAGTTTTTGAATTTCAAACTAATTGTGGCTGATTTAAATCAATATTGCAAAGTGCTCATTAAATTATGTTTTGGGATTTATTAAATACATATTTATTTGCCTAAATTCTTGATTTTTGATCACTAAACATATACCTAACTAAACATACACTTAAACCTAATTCCAACACACACAAGACACAAAATATTCCTTCCTAAAGCCCCCCAAAACCGTGCTGCATTCCCTCTTAATCATTTTGAATTTTATTCCAAGCATAAACACACATACACTCACAAAAACACTCATTCTTACTATCTACTTTTTTGGTAAACCTAATTGTCCAAAAAAGTAGTCATATTCTCTCTAACCTAAACACTTCATCTTCTTCTTCTCCTCCACCTCCAAGAGCCACCATCTTCAACCTCCACCCAAGCTCTCCACCTCTAATCAACATATCTCCACCATAGATCAACTCCTAAACACTTAATCTTTCCATCTCCAAAACACAATAACACAAGAAAAATCCTCCTACTACCTTAACTCCTCTTGGCCGAAATCATCTTGCCCATCAAGAGAAGATTTTTCTTCTCTTTGTTTCATACAAGATCAAGCTTTCACTCTTGCAAACAAGAAACAACCATGGTAGGGATTTTGTTTTGATATTTCATTTCTTTTCTTGGTTCATTTTCAGATTTATGGTTGGTTGAATGAATAAATTTTACTCCTCTTATCTTCATCTATTTTCGGTTTTGGAACCTTCATATGAGTTCCCTTCATTTTTGATTTTTGGATGTCAATGGGAAGTTGAAACCGTGGCTTGATGATGAGGGTTTTGATGATGGTTTTGACACCATCAAGTATTTAACCTCTAGAGCTCAAGGTTTAGTATTTTTCGGTTTTACAAAGGCCATGAGAAATAAAAAGTTTTGATGGTTTAGTTTTGGTTATCTATTCTTGGTTGTTCACAACCAAAGTTCAATGATGATGGTTCTTGATGGTAGTTGTGAAAACTACTATATTTTGAACCTCTAGAGCTTGAGTTTCGGTTTTGACTCCAAGATAACATATTAGTGTATTTAGTATGCTTTTTCGGTCTCTTTATGATTTTACTTGAGCTTGATGGTGAGTCCAAAGAAATGAGGTTCTTGGAACTATGAACAATAGGACTCTAAAGCTCACCATGTTTAAGATTGGTTGAGGACAAGAATCTAATCTTGAAAAGTTTCGAGCTTTAATGATTAAGATGTAAAAATGGATTTGCATACATGTTTACTTTCAAGTTACCACTTTAATCTTAAGAGATAATAATGAAACCCTTGCATGGCATGTTTATTTTGAGCCATCACCATAAACCTTGAAGATAATAATGGGTTTGCATAGCATGTTTATTTTTCAAGTTATCATTCTAACTCCTAAAGATAAAAGTGGACTTGCATAGCATATTTATTTTCAAGTCATCACCTAAGACACTAAAGCTCAAAACTTGTCCTTGGATCTTAAATGTAAATTTGAACATGGCCACACATTTGTGTATATATATATACATACGGCTATGACACTATAAGGGATCCTCAAACGGGTTTACTTGATTTTAAGTTGAGAGAGTTATTGAAAGTTATACAAGTTGTGTTTTAAAGGTTTTTTTTTTTTCGCAAGTTTTGGGACTCAAGTGTAGCAAGAATGGTGTTTTATGAACAAGGGAGCTATTAATGTGATTTGAGATGTTTAGTTTCTGTTTTAGCAAATTTATGTAATATTTTTAGGCATTTCCTATGACTCCAACAACGCGAAGAGGAAAACTAGTAGCTAGAAGTTACCAAAAGTATAATTTTTGAATGATTTCGGAACTAAATTTTCGGTCACTGTTTCTAACTCATAAATTCTGTATGAGTCTGTTTGGGGGTGTTTTAATTGGTAGAAAATGTTGTTAGTTGTTGCAAAAATTATTTTTTAACATCCTAGGGTAAGCTAGTAACGGAAACAAGTAAATTATGCAACTCTCTAATGCTTTTATGAAATGAAAATATAGCTACTGCCTAGATGATACAAACACTGTTAGGAGATGTTTAGGATGAGATAAATGTGAGGAAATCATTAGTAGTTGATGCAGAAATTATTTTAGGTATTTTGAAAAGACTAGAAAATTGGAAAGAACCGAAAAATGTAGCTTTGAGACCTGTAGAGTTTGATAAAATATGGCTACTGCATTGAGAGCAATTATTTGGCAAATATTCTGTTTGGAAGTGGAATTAGATGTGAAAAATCCTATAGGAGGCAGTGAGAATTAATGTTAGCACTATAAGAGAAATCGGAAACTAGAAAGGGTCAAAGACGTAAATTCTAGAACCCCGAAAACGTATATTTTACTAAGCATCGCCCAAACTATCCAGCATCATTTAGAAATGTTTTTGAAGTTGAAAATAGATGGAAATCATTGAGTATGACCTTTGAGATGCCTAAGAGAATAGTTACGGTAATTAGGTTACGTCGAGCCTAAGTTTTAACCCCCGTAAGACAAAGGGGTAATTGCCGAGAACTTGGAATTGAATTTCATAATTGGTGATTCATGATGATTGGTTGTTCACTGCCCATATACATGTTTATGCATATTTTATAATGAACATAGCATGTACATTAGCTGAGTTCGGCATATTGGGTAGGAGCATATTTATCATCCCGCAAAGTGTTGATGACATGTGTTATATGATTATATGAATGTGAAGCATGAATATGTGTTTATGAATGAGGTTGTGAACCCGACTTATACGACTCATTTGTGGTATGCTATGATCATAATGGATTGAGATGCATGATTTATATGACATTGGTGAGCATGAAATGTTAAGTGAAATATCATGATGATATCCGAAATGGAATGCTCATATTGTATCTGGATGATATTTGAGGTTGTACATTCATGCTGCATTCTTGCATAGCATACCGAGACGCATTTCTCTTGCTTCAGTAGGGAGATAACAAAACCGTGAGGGTATGGTAGATGCAGCCTGCCAAAGCAGACAAATTTACTATGCACCGGGTGTAAGTAAATGCGTTTCGAAGAAGGAGATAATCCTAACCGCACTCTGGGAGTCGGAATATGATAGGTGATCCTTAAGTCCCCTAACCCGCACTCTGGGAGTCGGGATTTATTTATACTTATCTGGGATAAGTTGGAAACTAGTGACGACTAGTTAGGTATGAGCTCATAACCTAGAACTCTCACAGGAGAGAGTATTAGGGTGGCCGCAGAGAAAAGTATATGAAAGAGGAAAGTTCATGCAAATCATCATGTGCATCAAGGAAATCATCACGTGCATCTTGCAAATTATTAAGCATACTTTACAATCATGATATGCATTTTACTGTGATTGATTTAGTATAATTCTCTATGATGTACTTGCATGTGGCATTGACATGCATTCCATGAATTGGTATGATGCATTCATGACATTCAGATTCATGCTAAAAGACACGGACCTTGGATAATGACTTTTCGAACTTAATAAGGAAACTTTACTTGTGCCCACTATTTTCATAATGAAAACCCAAGGTGCCTGAGGACGTAGATGATGACATATTGTTAGGAGGTGAAAACCTTACTGAGATTCTTTTATAAGTTTCTCACTCCCTCTTTCTTGCATTCTTTCCACTACGTCTTCAGAGGCCGATGGCGACGTTCGTGATCTTCGTTGATGCTCCCACCTGGGAAATGCACTTTGACGCCACTCACCAGACTTATCATTTTGTGGGTCGTTGTGCTATTCGACTGTTCGTGTTCTTAGCACGTCCTTTTACACACCCGGTTACTAGTTATAGATTTTCTCCTGCCACTCCATTTACTGATGAGCTGGTCTTCGAGCATGCCCATCCGCGAGGAGAGCAGTTTCGTCATACACATCCTACTGCTTCGTTTGTTCATGGGTATCCTGAGTACGTTCCTCGTTCTCCTAGTTCGTCTAAGCCTGAGACGGACCCCTCAGAGGAGTCACCATCCCAACATTCCTCTAGCGGTTCCGCCCCTGCTTTTCCCATGGAGCTTGGAGATGATGGTGAAGGAGCAACTTCGGTCAGAGGTCCATCGAGGGGAGCTACCTCAGTCTATCGTGGGGCTGTTCGTCCTCGTCGAGGTGCCCATGTTCGTCCATCCTACGGTCTCGGTAATGCTGAGGAGCTGACCCGTTTCATTGGCCGCACTTCCCTTCTCCATAGAGACATTTTGATAGCCGAGGATGATTAGTGATCATAGTGCCCTAGCACACTTAGTGGATAGCTTCCTTCGTTTTCCCCTATCTTGAGGTTATCCCACCTATGTGCACCCCAGTAGACTTAGTAGTGAAGAGTGGTCCTTAGTCTATTTAAATTTCCGCACTACTTTATGCACTTTGTTTCTTTTCTAATTTGTGGATTAATGTATCATCCTAACTGTTAAGGATGAAGATATCATTATTCATTACTACGTGTTTGGTGTGTAAGGATGTTGTTATTACATGAATTCTTGACGATTATCTATGAATGTGATACTATGGGTTTAAATATCATATGCTTGCTCGCGATGTATAGGACGCTGTTCATTTTCGGTATACGAGGCTCACTATTTTGTTTAAGATTCAAAAAAAATTTACCCGTATTTTTGCTAAGTATTTTACAAATGCAAGGTTAAGAACTAGAACAAAAGAGTAATAACTAATAATTAACTCAAAATGCGACCTAGGCATGTTGGGTTAAATATTAGGGTGTTACAAGACAAGTCAGAAGAATATACGTGGGAACTAGAGTCAGAGATGAAGTCAAAATATCCAGAGCTTTTCTAAGGTACGAATTTCGAGGGCGAAATTCCTTTTAAGGAGGGAAGTATTGTAACGCCCCGATTTTTCTGTTAGAGTGAAAATGACCAAAATGCCCCTAAGGTCATTTTCAATCCAAAATTCGAGGAAAGCTGGTTCGGCAGTACTCGAAGGGCAAACTCAATGTTGGAAGGGGATTAGATGACCTGTGTACCTTCCCGGGATCGAAAATCTCGTTTTTCGAGTTTTCGGGTCAAAATGACCAAAACGTCCCTGCAGTGTTTTACCCATTTGCAAGTTCCGGATGAACCCGAAACTTCTCCAGATGATTTTAAAAGGCGTTTTTATGTAGACTATGACTTTAGTTTTGGTCCCGGAGGTCTCGGGCGAAATTAGTGCAAAATTATGGTTTTGCCCCTAGTTTCGTGTTTTACGCTTAATCGCGTGATTAAGCAAACCTAAGCAATATTAGGCTCTAATCGAAGGTTAATTAATTTCCTTAATTAATCTTGAGTCAAAATAATTTATTAAATTTGATTAGAACCTAAAAGTGCTTAATTACAACTTAAAATCATATTTTAATTTCAAGATTTCTAGTCATGGAATCTTGAATAGTGTTTCCTCTCTCCAATTCCTTAAATCATGGAATTGTGTTACACATTGTTTATTCATAAATGAGTTTTTAATTCTCTAATGATGTATGAGCACTCCTAATCTTATCATAAAATCCTTAAATCACATTTTTAGTCACCTAAACTTAAGTTTAATTATTCTTAACCTTGTACCTAAGCTAATACACACTCAAACCTATCATTAACACACAATTAGATGATCAAAACCTCACTCCCCCATGCTGCCAGGTCTAGCCGAAGCCCCTTGCCTCCCCATATGCATCACATGTTCAATTTTTTAACACTCTAAGGCCATACCTCAAGTCACATACACTATACCTTGCCATAACTTTCAATCAAGCTTGATTTTCCAAGTAAGTAACTAATTAAAATAGCCCATTTTCTCCATTTATTTGTGGCTGGAAAAGTTCCAGCCATGCATTGTTTCTAGAAGCTTAATTTCATCAAAAATTGATAGGAAATTAACTCACATCAAGCCATACTTTGTAGCATAGCTTCCATACTTCAAACCATGCTTGAATGACGAAGTGGCTGGGATGATAACGATGACATGAGTTTCATGATATGTTTTAGGGATGCCTTACTGAGAATTTTAGAATTCTCACCCTTATGTGTTTGTGATTTCGTGTCGTCTCCAAGTTGAACCAGAGGACTAGGCTGCTCTGCAAAAGAACTTAGAATTACAATAGTGTAGTAGCTAAAGCTTTTATTATGTTGTATTTAGTGCAATGGATATGTACTAAAGCTCATAGTCGAGCTTCCTTATGTAATCGACTTTATATTAAATAAATGTTTTGTACCTTTGTTATACATTTTAATTGAATTACGCTAGTTATTACATGAACCCATTGAGCTTGCTATAGATAATTAAGAAAGGTTTGCTAATTAATAAGTAACAACTCTCGAGTATGATATCATGAGTTAAGGATGCGGTTGTACTTAGGAGGTTGTTACACAGTGCATGAAAGGAAATTAACAAGAAATCAAAGTTCAAATCTTTAGAAAGTATGCTACAACTTCAAAAAGCAAGTTTCAATTGAAGATTTCAATCCAAATCTGAAGAAAACTTTGGTTACTATCTTCAATCATCATGATGATAATTATATCTTTTACAACAAGCTCTGATTAAAGAAAAGAAGATATAATGATTGTCTAGAAACTGAAATAGCACTTAAGAAAGCACATATACAGTAACATGGTGCACTTTATAGAAATGGGAGGGAAAATTTGAAATTCAAATTTAAAGTCAAACTCAGTTAGGGCTTGATAGTGACATCTCTTTTCAGCTTGGTCAACTACCTCAGCTTCTAGAAGAAATAGTTCATAAACCTTGTTCAGAAAGTGAAAAGTAGTTTCTGAAGGTGGATTCAGAAATCTCTATTAGACAATGGCTTCTGCAATCACTACAAGAAACCAATGAGTTATTGACAGAATTTTTCCATCGATATTACCGACGGATTTACTGACGGAACACATTAAATTCACAAAATTTCGGTTTCAAGCATTACCAACAGATTTTTCCATCGCAAAATCTGTCAATAATGTTCGCGCTATTTATATACAATTTGGCACGCATTTTACTGATGGATTTTTCCTTCAGTACAAATATAAGTTTTTTTTAAAAAAATTTAAAATGAAAATTATTGACGGATTTTATTTCGTTCATAAAATTTTTTTATTTTTTGATGAACATTACCAAAAGATTTTATTCATCTATATATTTTTTGAATTTTTTTGCAAGGAATATTACCGACGGATTTTATTCCATCGGTATTTGTTTTCGTTTTTTACATCAATAATAAGCAACGGATATTAATCCGTCGGTATTTTTTAATTTATTTAAGTTTTTCTGTTACCGATGGATTTACTGACAGAAAAATCATTGACGGATTTTGTTGTCAAAAATTTGAAAATCTGTTGGTAACCTTGTGTACATTTTAGCCACACATTGATAAGAGATAACTCTCTTCTCTCTCATCTACTCTCTATCTCTCTCTCACTTTTTGCCTACCTCTTGCACCGCCAACTGCCGCCCCACTACCCTTAGTCTAGCGCTGCCAATCGGTAGCCAGCCTGCCACTCCCACTGGATGGAGCAACCCACATCAAAACTGACTGCACGACCTCCCTTCCTCTACATCAAACCCAACCACTACCTCCCCTCCTTTCCAAGAAAAGCTGTCGGTTGGCCATTCTTGCTGGATGGAGCAGCCCGCTTTGAACCCAATGCAGCACCCCCTTTCTTCCGCGTGAACCCCACTGCAACCTCTCACCTTTCGCGTGAACCTAACTGCAAGCTCACACCAAACCGCGAGGGGTTGCCAACTGGAGCCCGACCATCCTCTCTCGCTTGCCGCTCGACGCCGTTAGTCCGAGAAAAGCCGTATGTCGTCCTTCTAAGAAAAGTCGTACATCTTCTTTCCAAGAAAAGCTGACCATCCTCTACCCGCCGTGAACTAGACCACTCCGCAAGCCCGTCCCGTCAATGCCCTCTGACTGCACGCAAACAACCACCCCTCCGTGACCAACCTGCTCCGTCTGCAAACTGCCATCCACCTTTCGCCGACCAGTGTTGCCAAAGAAGGTAACCTCCCCCTCTCCTCCGCGAGTTGTCGGCATTAGTTTGATTTACACTTTTTGCATTTCATTTTTTCTTTTTAGTGTAATAAGGTTTTTTTACCTATTGTTATTTAGTTTAATTTAATTTTTTCTTGTTAATTTTGATTGCAAGAAATTTGGTTTGCATGCACATGTTGATATGGTTTGGTTTGATATTTTTTTGTTAATTTGGGATGCCAGAAGTTGGGTTTGTTCAATTGTGGGGTTTGGTTGAACCAAGTTTGGATCTTGTTAATTAGTTTGGCTTATTTTCTTTTCTTTTTTTTTCATCTTTAGCAGGATTTGATTTTGTTCGAGCGTTGAGGTCGCTTGGAACATTTCTCTAGGGGAGCATATAATTCTCTTCTCTTATTTAAGGTAAAATAAATCATTTCTCCTTATTTAATTACATCTTTTGTTAGGAGTAGAGGATTGCAGCTAGTGAGGAGTGCCCACCGATTGATGATGTAGAACTAGGTTTAGCCTAGTAGTTTGATGTGATATGTTTTGATGATGACAAATGAATTGAAAAAGATATTCAATATAATATACATTAGAACATGTGTGGTTGTGTACTCATTATCATGATATCTAACTCACAAACTATACAATGACATTTAAGTAATGTGCTTTATGAATAACTCTTTATAAGTGCTTTGATGGTCTAATCTTGAATATGTTCTTATATGAACAAATATATGCATGAAGCACATTTTAGTGTTCTACTCTTAGGAACCATGCATATTAAGATATATATTATGTATGATCGGTTTAATTGTATTATATATCAGTGAATCATGCATATTGAGATATATTTTATTGGACTAATGATGATTTTAAAGTGAGTTATTTTATGTAGAATAGTTCAAGTATCAAGAACGACCTTTGAACAAGAAAGATTACAACAATTGAAGGCAACAAGAATTGGGTCAAAGAAGAACTAGTCAAGAGCTTAATGGTTAGATTATGTTGTTAAAATATTTTTCTTTTGATAAGATTATTTGGCCACTTTATTAATTAATGTTTCAATTTAGTTTCAAAATCTTTTTTAATCAAGTTTTTCTTTCAAATATAGTAATGGATTTGATTATAAAAGAAAAATTTTGATTTTGAAAGAAAAATTGGTTTAATTGTTTTTTATGTAATGATTTGATTTGATTTGTGAAAATATGAGTTTGATTTGAAAGGAAATGTTTAAAATGATTTTAGAATGAAAGAATGACTTAAAGTGTGTTAAAACTTTGATTTTTCAATTTCTGGAATCATTGTAATCGATCACCACATCAAGTAATCAATTACCATGTTGTTCATGTGCCCATCATTCAAAATTTCAGGATGTAATCGATTACACATAGAATGTAATCAATTACACGTAGCATGTAATCAATTACACGCAGCATGTAATCAATTACACGCAGCATGTAATCAATTACACGCAGCATGTAATTGATTACCAGTAAGTTGACCGTTGTCAATTTTCAAAATTTGAACTATGTAATCGATTACCAGTTTATGTAATCAATTACCAAGCCTAGAAATGTGTAAATGGGTGTGTTTTGAAGAGAAACATCTTTTGGGATTAATCGCCAACGGTCTACATGACTTTTCTCTATAAATACTCATCATTTAACACATTTTAGAACACAGAAAATGAATTGAAAAGATCAATTAACACTTGTTTTCAATCATCAATCTTTTCATCAAACTTATGACCAAAACTCTTATCCTTTGAGAAACATTCTAATGCTTCAATTTGTAACATCTCCTCTACATAAAGAGTGATCCTTTGTATATGTACAAGAGTTTTTGTGTAAAAGGTGAGGCATCCCTTGTTAGAACAAGAGTGGGGTATCTCTTGGCTCTTGAGAGACTCAAACACAAAGGGTAAGGGATCCCAAGGTGTAAGAGTGCTCTAAGAGTGTAAAGGATTAAAAGTTAATGGAACTCTCAAGTGGGTTGCTTGGGGGACTAGATGTAGGCCACAAGAGCTGACCGAACCAGTATAAATTGAGTTTGAATCTCCCCTCCCTATCTCTTTACATTTATTGCAAGTTTATTTTTTATTATCTTGTTGATCTATATAGTTAGAACTTTTAATCACTTGCATTTGTATCTTTTTCTATCTTGTCTTTCATACGTTCTCTTAAATATCTTTGAAAAGGGATTAGAGTGTGATAATAAAGAAAAAGTTTGAGAACTCAATTTATTTTATTCCAAATTTAATTTATCATCTTCATCATTCTTATTAATATTAGCAATTTTCATGATTCCTCCATCAAACAAGTTCTATTTGAGTAATTTACAATATCTATATATTTTCTATAGTCATTCCGCTATGCGCATAATTTGAGTGCATAAAATCGAATTATTTCTTAAATTTGAAATAGTTTTCAAATCACCCAATTCACCCCCTTCTTGGGTGACGTTGCCATGGCTAACAGATGAGGACCAATTGTGGCAAGAGGTAGTCAATGGTCTTTACGAGAACTGCATCTACGGCGTGGGGTCATTTTAAGCTAGTAGTCTATCCTTTGCCTCTTTCACCGAGGCATCTACAGGGACTAGATCCACAGCCGAAGATAATGAGGTCTGTGAGCATGTTCACCTACTCAACGTGGAACTTCATCGTATGCAAGAGCAGGATGCAGAGAGACAACACCAATTGCAAGAGATGCAAAAGAAGATGGAGGATAAGGAAAAGGCCTTGGAGACAGAAATAAGAAAGCAGATGATGGAGAAGGAGATGAGATTAAGAAAGCAAATAAAGAAAGAGATGGTGTCTTTGTGGAAGAAGATGTAGGCAAGCTCCCCTGTACCACTAGACACCGATAATGATGATGATGCTGATGGTGGTGAGGCTGATGCTGACGATGATGATGATGCTGCTAACTTCTCCTGATTTAGTTATTGTTTTTTTCTTTATTTGTCTATGGTTGAACTATTTATGTTACTGTTTTTGTAGACTTTCTAATATTTTATCTATTTTATATTTTAGACTTAAATTTATCGTGATTAGTATTTATTATGCATTTTTTAAAAAATTTTTACTATTAATTATGCTTACATATTTATAATTAGCTTTAAATAAAATATAGGCTCCTAAATATTCAAGGAATATTCAAATTACTGAAATTTATTGAACAAAAATTAAGATTGCCAACGGATTTTTCCATCCGTAAAATATAAAATAAAATAAAATATTTTTTAAAAAATCAAAAATAAAATATTACCAACAGAAAATTTCATTGGTAATTTTTTGGAAATAAATAATTATAAAATAAAATTACTGATGAATTTTTCCATTGGTAAAAAAAATCCAAATTTTTAGAATTATATTATTTCAGAAAATTATCGACGGATTTTTTCGTCAGTAATTTTTTGATCCGTCAAATTTGGGGACGTTTTTTCCATTCAGTTATCGACAAATTTTTTTTAAAAAATCCATTGGAAAATCTGTTAGTATTGTTTATCAACGGATTTTTTCCATCGGTGATGCTTACCGACTACATTATAACCGTTTGACAAAATCCGTTGATAATTCCATCGGTAATAGAAAATTCCGTTGGTAACACCTTAAAATTCATCAGTAAAATCCATTGGTAACAGCATTTTTTTCTTGTAGTGAATTGCAAAAAGTAACTCTAACACACAAAGCTATATAAACGAAGATCAAGTATAAAAGAAGATGATGTGCTTGCAACGTTGGAGACTTTTGCTCATTACATGTGCTGAAACGCTAAAGAAATTCCCTCTCATCTTTTGTAAAACTTATTACATCTTGTAATCAGTTTCATCTTTGTAAAAATGTTCTTTCTATATTCTCATTAGATAACATCTTCTTCCTAGCAAGAAAAGATAGAAATAAGTCATTCAAGTTTTCAGCTCTGATATTGTTTATTCTTAGAAAACTTAAGTGTTTGATAGTTAGAGTGATCCAACCCAAACACAACCCTTGTAACCCCGATCCGGTAGTGATAGTTGTGAGATAGCTTAAAGAAGCTAGTTGAAGGTGATAGTAGAGTTAGCTTGATCATTTCTAATATGTCCTGCCAAACAAAACCTTAGGCTTGGAGGATTGAATCCTCAAAAAAAAAAAAAAAAATTGATGAAGTATATTATGAATAATTTCCAATTTTGTGGGAATGTTTAGTGATGTATTAAATTCTATGTAAATTTAATAATTATTTTAATATTTTGTATATAGTATCATTAGTTTGTAGGGATTCATAGACAAAACTTAGGAATTTTAAATTTAAAAGTGGGGAATTTTAGCTCAAAGAGATCATGTATTCAAATTCTTTTGTTGTTAAATTTTTATTGCATAACTATAATTCTTCAAACAATCGAATATTGATCCCATTTTAAAATAAATCATGTATTCAAATATAATTGTCAGATATAAGTTTAATTATGAATTGTCACAACATAACTATATGTCCCAAAGCATTAAATAGTGATCTCCATTTCATCATTTCAAAATTTTCTTTTTCTAGACTTTAGGGTGAGACAAAGTTAGAGAGAAAATGTGTTTTTTATAACATCCCAATCTATAACTAAGATTCCCCCAAAATTTAAATACCATCCCAATATTATGATCTTTAATGCAAAAATTTGTATGTATTAAATATTCCTTCTTTTAATGAATATGGTAGCCTTCTCCATAGTTAAATAAGCTAAATTTGCAATCTTATTAGACTTGGTTCATCTTTTTAAGTCATCAACCACAAAGATCAACTAGCATTTTCTTTTCTCTTTTTACTCATTATTTTCCTGCTTTTATTCTTTCTTTCTTCCTTCCTTTCCTTTTTTTTTTTGTTTGAAAAGCCTGCATCTTGTCTTAGTTATATAATAATGTTATTCTTACATAAATAAATTTTTGTATTTTCTTTAAGTTTTTATGTAAAAGAGGAAGAGAAACACGAATGATAAATGGGTTTCTATTTTTTTTCTTTTTAATAAATGATAAGGGCATATCGAAAGTGTTAACAAAATATGTATAATTTTTTTTTTTGGCCGTATGCTAACTAGCTTTCAGATTAGATAGTGCTAAAGACAAATAATTTTTTCGTTGAAAACCTAATTGGTAAGCACCGAATGATGTGGGCATTGAAAAATGACAAGCTTTCGATAGTCAACTGTGAAAGTCATCTGGCGGCTACTGTAGCAAAGCACAATCATGGCTATGCCATTTCCTCCACTTAATTTCCAGAAGTTCTAGAAGCAGAGTTTATTTATTAGGACTTCTTTGGTTAACGATGACAACAATCTTTTGATTATGAATCTTAGTTTAAAAATAGGAATCACTTCCTGTGTCTTTGGTGAAGTATGACACTAGGAGTTAGTAGATGTCTCATTTCCACCACTAGGTTTTCAACCACTTCTTCTGGTGTCAATGAAAGGAAACATCAACACCTCCTAAATGTGAGATTTTTCTTCTTTAGTCAAAGATGCCAATTCATTTTTGGGGGTGTATGTATTATCATAGCCACCTTCTTTATTAATGGAATTCCAAGCCCACTCATGATGTTTTAGACTCCTCATCACTGTAATTGAAGGCATAATACGAGAAGGGGGTCAAATTGTGCTTTTGAATCTTTTACTTTCTGAAAACTTAAACAAATTATATCAAGTTTTAAAACTTGAAGGCAGTAGAAAAACAAAATAGTAGGCTTTGGAAAGTAGCTTTATGAAATATTCAGAAATTAAATAAAATTCCAGAAAAGGATTGAAGCAAAGATAAGGATTCACATAAATGAAATGAGCAACACAACAATATAAAGAGATAAGGAGAAGAGAATATTGTAACACCCTAAATCTTAACCTAATACTACTAGTATGTATTTAGGTTAATCTTTAGAATATTACCTCTTGGTCTCATTCTTCACTTGAAAATACTTAGCGGAAATATGGGTAAAATTTTTTTTTTTTGGAATTAAAACCGAAAGTGAGAGCCGCGTATGATTTTTGAACAGAAATTCATACAGGTCATATGAACATTCATAACAAAACACACAAATAACATGGACACATCAATTGATTATATATATAGATAATGTGCCTACCAAAAGGGGCAGGACTATTTGGTACATAGTAAAACGAAATACAACTGAAATGCGAATACAAGTAAATCATAAAAACAACACCCACACCCATGTGCACCTAGAGTGGACAACCTCATATACAAAAGAAGGTTTGTCCTCAACAATGTGGCGTGTGTGCACCAGCTACTACCCATCCAATGCTCCTACTCCTACTGGTCCGATTACTGAGGGGTGGAATCGATCCACTGGCGGATCTCGGCGGGAGTGGTCGTGTCGATCATCGGAGCGTGTCCACCGTGGCGAGGGCACATGGATGGCCTACGAGCCAACCTCAACTGAACCACCGTTTCCTCGCTCCCAGCTTTCATCGGTGGGGGAGCAAGGCTGGAGCTCCAACTGTACATATGCGAGGGCGGGTCCTCTGATGGATCCGTCTCCGAATACTGAGTCCAGGGCACGTACTCCGGGTAGTCACGTACGGCTGACGACTCGGGTTACATGCGGAGGATCTGCTTGTCGTGTGGTCTGGCTCGCTCAAAAATCGTGTTATGATGATAGGGAGCAGTCGGGGTGAAGCGGTAGCTCCATACTGGGTGTGCGAAGGGTCGTCCCATAAACATAAATACACTTACAGTGCAGCGACCCTCAAAATGATATGACTCGAGTGCTGGGTCATGGTGCAGCTCCCATGTTGGGGTGTCGATGGAGAGTACGAAGGTCCTCATCTGAAGATGTGACGGAAGAAAAGAGAGAGGGAATGAGAATCTTCTAAAAGAATTCTCAGTAGGGTAATCCCTACCTAGGTGACATCATCACATCCTCAAGAACCTTGGGTTTTATTTCTAAAAAGGTGTGCATGCATATAAACTCCTTTTAAGTTAGTTTTCTAAAGTATTATTTATCCAAGGCCCATCATATTTTATAATGCGTCTTATGACTAAGCATGGAATATACTAATGACATGAATGCATCATAAAGGTAAGCCAATCAATAGAATAACTAAGAAACATTATAACATTGGCATAAGGTGATAGGTATAGCACATGTGACATTTTAAACTTTAACTTTCATCTCATGGGGCCACCCTAAAACATCTCTAGGTTATGAGCTCATACCTTAACTAGTCGTCACTAGCTCTTACTTATCCTATGATAAGCGTAACATAATCCCGACTTAAAGTACAGGCTAGGGGGCAATTTAAGGATCACCTCTTAGGGTCATTTCCTCTTTGAAACGCTCTACTAGCAACTAGTGCATCATAGTATTGTCCGCTTTGGCAAGCTCTATGTCAATACCCTCACGGATTTGTTTTCTTGGAGGTGCTTGGCTAAACCGGTGTCACCCAAGAAGGTGTCTCAGTGTTGTGTCACATTTAAGTTCTCATGATTTTCAAAAAGACCATTTTCTAAGTTCCTCAAATTTGATGGAAATTCGGCAGCGCGACGGCTGTAGACCGAATTTCCTCAAATTTGCTTATGCCATGAAAACATATAGGACATACACAAACATTTCTTTATGGGGTATAGCATGTCATCATACAAAAGCACATATCAGACTTATCATAGATAAAGCTCATGTATCATATATCATGTTTACATAAATTAAGCATCATAAAAACTCAAGACGTTTTAATGTCTTATGCATTGACCATTAAGGTCCTTAACTCACGTTCTAAGTTATTAACCATCAAACCTAATCTCTTGGGCACTTATCAGGTTATAACTAAGTATTTCTTACCTCACACTATGACCAAGAACATCTCTAAAACCTCAAGGATGCAGAATTTATAATCCTAACTTTATGGGTACCTAGGAGTCACAACAATGACCCTTTCTAAGTCTGGTTTGTTCCTAAGGCTTCAAGATCAAGTCCTAAACCAATTATGAGTCATTCCTACACATTTAAACTAATTTAAATCCATGATTAGCATTACTAAAGCTTGCTGGACAGAATCCAGAAAATTCAAACATTAAAGGATCTAGAACTCTCAAGTTAATTCTTTTCTAGTTTCTAACTTCTCCTATCTTTTACATATGAGTCTTGACATTATTTTTACTCAAACATAAGCATATTATCATCATTAAAACAGCACATACAGTGGCAATTAATTAGCAAGGCAGAACCGAAACAAAACTCTCCATAAAGGCATAAAACACAATTTCTAAAGCACATAAAATACTAGTTTCTCTTGGAACTCTTTTTAAACTTTCAAAACTCATTTATAAACAATTTTAACATCTAAAATCATAAGAATATTTAAGAGGGCAGTGACCAATTCATCTTTATCTCAAGAGGTCCTAAATTCTTAGAACTTAGTTCTATGCATTCCTTAAACTCATAAAAGCTTGGAAAAATTATAAAACATAGTCTTCAAAACTTAGAAACATCAAGACCCCTTAGGGCCGAAATATGAACCAAAAGAAATAAATATTTTTAGACCTTTGTTTGAGACAACAATGGGCAAGTCTTTGAGCTCTAGGTTCATTTAGGTGATGACATAAAAATAAACATGCTCATGCACTTATTTTAGTTTCCATTAGAAAGTAAAATGATAGCACAAAGTAAATATGAATGCAACTCATTATTATCTTGGTATTAAGTGAGAACTTGAAATATAAACATGATAATGCAAGGTTCACTTATTATCTTGATATTTAGTGATAGCAAGGAAGTAAACATGATATGCAAAGCATAAAGTAAACATGATGCAAGGTTCATTTTATGGTTGACTAGAGCTCATTCAAGACTTTAATAAGATAACAACCCAATGCAATATCTCAAAGATCAAAACACCAAAACCGAAAGTCTTACAAAAGAAAAAGAAAGTGAAGCTAAGTCAAGTTCTTTATTAAATACCCAAAACCCCTATCTAGAGAAAATCTCTAGAACGTGCCGGCCAACTTTAAGGTTGACAGGGGTAGGCTTGGGCTTTTAGAAATCCTTAGATTGATTTTCTTAAGTTGAAAAACCATGTGAGCTAGATATCATATAGATGAAGTCATAAGGAAAGGAAAACTCAAGCTTTAGAGGTTTCTTTGAGATGAACACAAGGTCATCATCTAGAAACTCTCATCATCAAGCTATCATGTTTGAGAAGAAAAGGCCAAGAGGCCGAAATGGAAAAAGAAAAGGAATATAAAGGAAAGCTCAGAAAGAAACCAAGAGAAAACTAGAGGAAACACATCTTTTGAGTAAAACAAAGTTTGAAAAGAAACTCCCTACCTAGAGTGAAGACACAAAGCTTGAAATTTTGGAAAGAAAAACAAGATGATGAGCTCCTCCTTGGTGCTTGATGGTTTCGGCCAAGAGGAAGCAAGAAGGTTGGAGTTGTGTTTCAAGTGAGGTTGTGTTTGAGGTGTGATGTTTGAGAGGTTTGATGATGGTTCGAGGCTATGCGGTGGTGTTTCAAGGTTGAGAGATGGTGAAGAGATGAAGAGAGGATGAAGATGAAGATGAAAAGAAAGGAAGAACTCTCTTGGAATTTTGAGAGAAAAGAAAAGAACTAGCAAGACAACTCTAGAATTCTAAACTTAGCAAATGCTTCAAAGTGCAACTAAGCTATCACAAGCATCCTATTTATAGAAAAACAAAACCATGGGGCTCACCAAGGGGAGGAGTGGCCGTGTGGTATTGGAGGGAAAAGGGAGAGGAAAATATCTCTTACACAAGGTCATTCAAGCATGGTTTGAAGTATGGAAGCTATGCTACAAAGTATGGCTTGATGTGAGTTAATTTCCTATCAATTTTTGATAAAATAAGGCTTCTAGAAACAATGCATGGCTGGAACTTTTCCAGCCAAAAATAAATGGAGAAAATGAGATATTTTAATTAGTTATTTACTTGGAAAATCAAGCTTGATTGAAAGTTATGACAAGGTATAGTGTATGTGACTTGAGGTATGGCCTTGGAGTGTTGAAAAATTGAACATGTGATGCATAATGGGGACGGACAGCTTCGGCCAGGCCTTGGGCAGCAGAGAGGGGGTGAGTTTTGACCATTTAATTGGGTGTTAATGGTAGGTTTAAATGTGTATTAGCTTAGGTACAAGGTTAGGAACAATTAAGCTTAAGTTTAGGTAACTAAGAATGTGTTTTAAGGATTTTATGACAAGATTAGGAGTGCTCATACATCATTAAAGAATTTTAAACTCATTTATGAATAAACAATGTGTAACACAATTCCATGATTTAAGGAATTGGAAAGAGAAAACACCATTCAAGATTCCATGACTAGGAGTCTTGAAATTAAAATATGATTTTAGGTCGTAATTAAGCACTTTTAGGTTCTAATCAACTTTAATAAATTATTTTGACTCAAGATTAATTAAGAAAATTAATTAACCTTCGATTAGAGCCTAATATTGCTTAGGTTTGCTTAATCACGCGATTAAGCGTAAAATCACGAAACTAGGGGCAAAACCATAATTTTGCACTAATTTTGCCCGGGACCTCCGGGACCAAAACTAAAGTCACAGTCTACATAAAAATGCCTTTTAAAATCATCTGGAGAAGTTTGGGTTCATCCGGCACTTACAAACGGGTAAAACACCGCAGGGGCATTTTGGTCATTTTTTACCCGAACTGGCTTTCCTTGAATTCCGGGCTGAAAATGACCTCAGGGGCATTTTAGTCATTTTCACTCTAACAGAAAATCGGGGCGTTACAAATATCACACAAAGGATTTTATACTAGTTCAGCCAAACATTGTCTGGATCTAGTTCTCAACAAATCTATTGAGTTTCACTATCAACCACTTTCTCAACTCATTAATAGCTTTGTCAAGCTATCTCTAGTGAGCAGTTTGTACAATCCACCTCACTCACAAGTAGTTTTATCCTTGCCTCTCCATGTTAATCTCACTCCCTAATGGATCAAGGTATAAAAGATTTAAGGTTTTGGTGTTTAAAACTCTAAGAAAAAACACTCAAGTTTCCTAAGATAATAACAATGTATAAGGAAACAAGAAAAAAGATTTTCCTTTATTAGAAACTAAATTTAAGGTAAGAATGAACTTCAGAGAGTGTAAATATAGCTTAAATGTTTAGAGTGCAGAAGTTTCTTCAAGTTTGAAAACAACCTCCTTTCATACTTGGATTTGAAATGGACCATTGTTCCATGCATCTTTTCTTGTCTTAACACGTGTTGATCAATCTTTGTGTGTCCTAGGATTTTTTGTCTAGAAATAAGTGTTGAGATATGTTAGAAACATCTATATAGTATAGAAACCATTGGCAATTGTTTGTAAACAATACTTAAGAAACTAAATTGTCAATCTGAGTGTGGTTTATGAGCTTCTTTATTTGTGAAGACCTTCTAGAAGATGGTGAATATCGAGGCATAAAGTTGATATGTCACTATCATCACTTTATGAAGTTTTGACTTTGTTTGAATTAAAAAACTTTCAGTTTTTGATGACTCCATGTAGTTTCTGATGTTTATATGCTTTCTGATGCACTTCTACACTTTCTAAGCCTTTTATGTTCCATATAAACTTATCTCTGAGATGGATGATGATCTATAGATAATGTTGATATTCTTTCAAAGATTATTACAACTGAGATTGATGATGATGTCCTTGATGTCATGATGAGAAAACATTTTCTCAAATTGTTATTGTAATGCCCCGATTTTTCTGTCTAAGCGAAAATGACCAAAATGCCCTCGAGGTCATTTTCCACCCAAAATTCGAGGATAGCCAACCCGGCAGTCCTTGAAGGGCCAACTCAATGTTAGAAAGGGATTATATGTGAATGAATGATGATTAGAGAAGAAAATCCCCTTTTATGAGATTTTGGGTCAAAATGACCAAAATACCCCTATAGCATTTTTACAAGGTATAAGTGCCGTTTGAGCTCGAAAACTTTCTAAAAGGTTTAAAATGATGTTTTATGGGTCTGGTGATATCTATTTAAGTCCCAGTGGTCCCAGGCAGTTTTTGTGCAACTTATGATTTTACCCCTAGAATAGTATTTTTGAGCTTAATGATGTAATTAAGGAAACCTAAGTAATATTAGGCTCTAATCGAAGATGAATTAATTTCCATAATTAATCTAAAGTCAAAATAATTTATTAAAGTTAATTAGAACCTAAGAATGCTTAGTTACACCTTAATCTTTTCTAAAAATCAAGATTCTTTGTCATGGAATATTAAATAGTATTTTCTCTATAAGGAATTGTGTTTGTGCATATTCATATCATAAAATGAGTTTTAATTTAGCTAATGAAGCAAAACCACTCCTAATCATATCTTGATACCCCTGATTACATGCTTACTTACCTAAACACTTGCTTAACAACTCCTAATCTTAAGCCTAATTAAAGAAACACCTAAACATACCCCTAAACCATAATTACATGAGATATTTCTATCCCCCATGGCTGTCCGAAATGGTGCCACTTTCCCTCCCATTTTCATCACATGATAAATTGTTTTACACATAAATAGCCACACCTTGAAGCCATACTCCACCTTACCTTGAACCATACCTCCAACCATGCCTCACCATGCTTCAAAGAACAAATCTCTCACCTCATGTTCCATGAGGAAGGTCACGGCCAAGCACCCTCCTTTCATCCTCCATTGTTTTGTTTTTCTATATATATATATATGCAAATGAACTTGTAAGAACCTTTAGATCATTTGCTAAGTGTAAGTTTCAAAGCATTCTTGCAAGTTCTCTCATTTTCTCTCAAAGTTCTAAGAGTTCTCATCTTCCTCATCCTCCTCATCCTCCTCCTTGAGCCACCACATTACAACCTCAAACCACCACATAACCACCATCCAAACACCAAAGCTTTCACTCTCAAACACAAGCTCACACAAAACAACTTTCCTTTCCTTTTCTCTCTAGCTTGGCCAAACCTTCATCCGTATCTTGGAAGAAGTTTTTCTTCTCATCCTCTCTTCAAAGAACCAAGCTTTCATCTTCACACTTGGTAGGGGTTTTGTTTTCAAAAGGCTTTTTCTTTTATATTGAAATCTTGATATGAAAAGTTTTAGTTTTCTCTTGGATTCAAACTCTTTTCTTTCCTTTTGATTTTGGTTATGAGACTTGGGTTTTGAAAGGAAATCTTGAGCTTGATGATGAGGTTTCCAAATAATGATTTGTGATTTTCATTTGAGAAACCTCTAAAGCTTGAAACTTGGTTTTTGTTCTAAATCATTTTTGGTTTTTCCTTTCTTTTCCTTGAACATGGTTTCAGTTTTCCTTTCCTTGTTCCCTTATGGCTTCGATTTTTATTTCCTTTTCTTGATAAAAATGCTAGATAACTCATTAACAATTTTACTTAAGAAAAGAACACTAATTAGTTTTGTAACGCCCCGATTTTTTTGCTAGAGTGAAAATGACCAAAATGCCCCTAAGGTCATTTTCAGCCCGGAATTCGAGGAAAGCCGATCCGACAGTGTTCGAAGGGCAAACTCAATGTTGAAAGGGGATTAGATGACCTGTGTATCTTTTCAGGATCGAAAATCCCATTTTTCGAGTTTTCAAGTCAAAATGACCAAAATACCCCTGCAGTGTTTTACCCGTTTGCAAGTGCCGGATGAACCCGAAACTTCTCCAGATGATTTTAAAAGGCGTTTTTATGTAGACTATAACTTTAGTTTTGGTCCTGCAAGTCCCGTTGAAATTAGTGCAAAATTACGGTTTTGCCCCTAGTTTCGTGTTTTTACGCTTAATCGCGTGATTAAGCAAACCTAAGCAATATTAGGCTCTAATCGAAGGTTAATTAATTTCCTTAATTAATCTTGAGTCAAAATAATTTATTAAAGTTGATTAGAACCTAAAAGTGCTTAATTACAACTTAAAATCATATTTTAATTTCAAGACTCCTAGTCATGGAATCTTGAATAATGTTTTCTCTTTCCAATTCCTTAAATCATGGAATTGTGTTACACATTGTTTATTCATAAATGAATTTTTAATTCTCTAATGATGTATGAGCACTCCTAATCTTGTCATAAAATCCTTAAAACACATTCTTAGTTGCCTAAACTTAAGCTTAATTATTCCTAACCTTGTACCTAAGCTAATACACATTTAAACCTACCATTCACACTCAATTACATGATCAAACCTCACCTCCTCTCTGCTGCCCTGGTCTGGCCGAAGCTTCCCTCCCTCCATATGCATCACATGTTCAAATTTTCTAACACTCCAAGTCCATACCTCAAGTCACATATACCATACCTTGTCATAACTTTCAATCAAGCTTGAATTTCCACATGAATAAATAATAAAAACAACCCATTTTTCCCATTTATTTGTGGCTGGAAAAGTTCCAGCCATGACAAGTTTCTAGAAGCTTAATTTCATCAAAAATTGATAGGAAATTCACTCACATCAAGCCATACTTTGCATCATAGCTTCCATGCTTCAAACCATGCTTGAATGACCTTGTGTAAGAGATATTTTTCTCTCCCTTTTTCCCTCTCAATGCTATGGCCAAGGCTTCCCTTGGTGAGCCCATGGTTTTATTTTTCTATAAATAGGATGCTTGTGATAGCTTAGTTGCACCTTGAAGCATTTGCTATGTTTAGAATTCTAGAGTTATCTTGCTAGTTCTTTTCTTTTCTCTCAAAGTTCCAAGAGTTCTTTCTCTTCATCTTCATCCTCTCTTCACATTATCACCTCACCACTTCAATCCACCATATCATAACCTTAGATCATCATCAAAACTCTTAAACACTAAACCTCAAACACAAGCTTCCTCAAAACACATCTCCTTTCCTTTTCTTTCTCTTTGGCCGAAGCCATCACACCACCTTAGGAGGAGTTGCTCTTCTCATTTTCCTTTTCAAGTTCAAGCTTTCGTCTTCATCACTTGGTAGGGATTTGCTTTTCAAAATTGTTTTGCTCAAGAATGTGTTTTTCTCTAGTTTCCTCTTGGATTCTTTTTGAACTTTCCTTTGTTTTTCTTTTTCTTTCATTTCGGCCATGAGGCCATGATTATGAGCATGATAGCTTGATGATGAGAGTTTCTAGATGATGGCCTTGTGTTCATCTCAAAGAAACCTCTAAAGCTTGAGTTTTCCTTTTCTTATAACTTCATCTATATGATATCTAGCTTACATGGTTTTTTCGACCTAAGAAAATTAATCTAAGGATTTCTAAAAGCCCAAGCCTACCCTTGTCAACCTTAAAGTTGGCCGGCACGTTCTAGAGATCTTTCTCTAGATAGGGGTTTTGGGTATTTAATAAAGAACTTGACTTAGTTTCCTTTTCTTTTCCTTGGTAAGGTTTTCGATTTTGGTACCTTGATCCTTGAGATTTTGTTTTGTTTTGAAAGTTTATTTATCTTGAGCTTGATGATGATGTTCAAGAACCTCATGTTTCCTTTGAGAACTTGGTTCAAAAACTCTAAAGCTCTCTTTGTAATGAGATATGTGTTGGGTTGTTATCTTGTTAAAGTCTTGAATGAGCTCTAGCTAACCATAAGAATGAACCTTGCATCATGTTTACTTTTATGCCTTGCCCATCATGTTTATTTTCCTTGCTATCACTAAGTACCAAGATAATAAAGGAACTTGCATTATCATGTTTATATTTCAAGCTATGCATTATCATGTTTACATTTCAAGTTCTCACCTAAATATCAAAAATAATAATATGATGCATCTCATATTTATTTTATGCTCTCGCTTTACTTTCTAATAAAAGCTAAAACAAGTGCATAAGCATGCTTATCTTTGTGTCATCACTTTAATGAACCTAGAGCTCAAAGACTTGCCCATTGTTGTCTCAAACAAATGTCTAAAATAATTATTTTCCATAGTTGAGATTTTGGCCCTAAGAGGTTTTAAGTTTTCCTAGTGTTGGAAATGTGTTTCATAAATTTTCTAAGCTTATATAAGTATAAGGAATATGTAGAACTAAGTTTTATGAATTTAGAACCTCTTGAGATGAAAATGATTTAGCTATTGCCCTCTCAAGTACTTTTATGATTTTGAAAGATAAAAGTGTTTATAAATGAGTTTTGAAAGTTCTAAAAAGGTTCCAAGAGAAACTAGTATTCTATGTGCTTGAAAAATTGTGTTCTATGCCTTTTATGAAGATGCACATTTCGGTTCTGCCTTGCCATTTATTGCCACTGTATGTGCTGTTTTAATGATGATAATATGCTTATGTTTGAGTAAAAATAATGCTAAGACTCATATGTGAAAGATAGGATAGGTTAGAAACTAGAAAAGAATTAATTTGAGAGTTTTAGATCCCTTAATTATTGAATTTTCTGGATTTTGTCCAGCAAGGATTAGATTTGATAATCATGGTTTTAAATTAGTTTAAATGTGTAGGAATGACTCATAATTGGTTTAGGACTTGATCTTGATGCCTTAGGAGCAAGCTAGACTTAGAAAGGGTCATTGTTGTGACTCCTAGGAACCCGTAAAGTTAGGATTATAAATTCTGCATCCTTGAGGTTTAGAGATGTTCTTGATCATAGTGTGAGGTGAGCAATACTTAGTTATAACCTCATAGGTACCCAAGAGATTAGGTTTGATGATTAATAACTTAGAACGTGAGCTAAGGACCTTAAGGGTCAATGCATAAGACATTAAAAAGTCTTGAGTTTTTATGATGCTTAATTTATGTAAGTATGATATATGATACATGAGCTTTATCTATGATGAGTTTGATGTATATGCTATGAAGAAGTTTTTACATGATTAGAATGATTATGTGATGATGTATGTGCTATGAAGGAGTTTTATATGAAAGCGTGATAACGTGATGATGTATATACTATGAAGAAGTTTTATATGATGATATGCTATACCTCATAAGAAATGTTCGTATGTCCTATATGTTTTCATGGCATAAACAAATTTGAGGAAATTCGGTCTACAGCCATCATGCTACCGAATTTCCATCAAATTCGAGGAACATAGAAAAAGGTCTTTTTTTTCTTAAAATCATGAGAACTTAAATGTGACACAACACTAAGACGCCTTCTTGGGTGACACCGGTTTAGCCGAGCACCCCCAAGAAAACAAATCCGTGAGGGTATTGACACAGAGCTTGCCAAAGCGGACAATACTACTATGCACTAGTTGCTAGTAGAGCGTTTCAAAGAGGAAATGACCCTAAGAGGTGATCCTTAATTTGCCCCCTATCCCGTACTTTAAGTCGGGATTATGTATGTTACGCTTATCATAGGATAAGTAAGAGCTAGTGACGACTAGTTAAGGTATGAGCTCATAACCTAGAGATGTTTTAGGGTGGCCCCATGAGATAAAGTTAAAGTTGAAATGTCACATATGCTATGAAAAACCAAGAAAGTTATTATGAGGTTTATACCTGTCAACTTATGCCACTATTATAATGTTTTTGTGATTTTGTTGATTAGTTTATCCTTATGATGCATTCATGTCTTACTATATTCCATGCTTGGTCATAAGACGCATTGTAAAATATGACGGACCTTGGATAACTAATGCTTTAGAAAACTAACTTAAAAGGAGTTTATATGCATACACACCTTTTTAGAAATAAAACCCAAGGTTCCTGAGGATGTGATGACGTCACTTAGTTAGGGATTGCCCTACTGAGAATTCTTTTAGAAGATTCTCATTCCCTCTCTCTTTTCTTCCGTCATATCTTCAGATGGCGACTTTCGTACTCTTCATCGACACCCCGACGTGGGAGCTACACCATGACATAACACTTGGGTTATACCATTTTGAGGGTTGCTGCACAGTCAGAGTATTCATGTTTATGGGACGACCTTTCGCACACCCAGTACGGAGCTACCGCTTCACCCCGACTGCCCCCTACCATCATAACATGATTTTCGAGCGAGCTAGACCACGCGACGAGCAGATCCTCCGCATGCAGCCCGAGGTGTCAGCCGTACGTGACTACCCGGAGTACGTGCCTCGGACTCAGTATTCGAAGATGGATCCATCAGAGGACCTGCCCTCGCACATGTACAATTAGAGCTCCAGCCCCACTCCCCCACTGATGAGAGCCGGGAGTGAGGAGATAGTGGTTCAGTCGAGGTTGGCTTGTAGGCCATCCATGCGCCCTCGCCGCGGTGGACACGCCCCGATGATCTGTATGACCACTCCCGCCGAGATCCACCAGTGGATCAATTCCACCCCTCAGTACTCGGACCAGCAGGAGTAGGTGCATAGGATGGGTAGTAGCTAGTGCATACACGCCACATAGTTGAGGACAAACCTTCTTTTGTATATGAGGTTGTCTACTCTAGGTGCACATGGGTATGGGTGTTGCTTTTATGATTTCCTTGTATTTGCTTTTTAGTTGTATTTCGTTCTTCTATGTACTGAATAGTCCTGCCTTTTGGTAGGCACACTATCTATATATATATATTCAGTTGATGTATCCATGTTATTTATGTGTTTTATTATGATTTGCTCATATGACTTGTATGTAGTCCCGTTCAAAGAATCATGCGTGACTCTCACTTTGGTTTAAATCAAAAAGAAAAATTTTACCCATATTTCCGCTAAGTATTTTCAAAGTAAAGGATGAAACCAAGAGGTAATATTCTAAGGATTAACCTAAATACATACTAGTAGTATTAGGTTAAGATTTAGGCTGTTACATTATGGTATCAGAGCAGTTCGATTCTCATGGAGCCTGAGGATTGGACTGATTATGCTTTATAAGCATAAAATGATAGTTATGTCATGTGTTAAGCTTGCTAGAGATAAGCTGTAAGATAGGCATACATGACCTCTGTTGTTGCATGTGCCATGATAACTAGCTCATTTCACATGAAATGTTGAGCCTGATCAACTCAGTGGTTTGCTGTCTGATGTGTTTAGGAACCAATGCCACCGCGACGACAGCATAGAGCTACGACCGAAGATTACCAAAATAATGCGACTGCTACTGCTGTCCATCGTATGGCGCAAGCCATGGAGCAGATGTTTGACCGTATGAATCAACAAGAGCCTGCTGCTCCTGCTCCCCCTGTTGCTGAGGTGGTCGAGCAAGCCCGCTTCGGTGAGTTTCGCAAGGCGAACCCACCAGTGTTCAGAGGGGCCCTGGACCCCGATAAAGCTGACGAATGGATCAAGGATATGGAGAAAATCTACTTTGTGGTTGCCTGCTCGGAGGAGCAGAAGGTTACTTTTGCTGCCTTCATGCTGAAATCCGACGCCGAGTTCTGGTAGGCTGGCACCCGAAGATTGTTGGAAGCTGCTGGAACCTTCATTGATTGGGAGCTGTTCAAGACTTACTTCTATGATTAGGTGCATAGGATGGGTAGTAGCTAGTGCACACACGCCACATAGTTGAGGACAAACCTTCTTTTGTATATGAGGTTGTCTACTCTAGGTGCACATGGGTATGGGTGTTGCTTTTATGATTTCCTTGTATTTGCTTTTCAGTTGTATTTCGTTCTTCTATGTACCGAATAGTCCTGCCTTTTGGTAGGCACACTATCTATATATATATTCAGTTGATGTATCCATGTTATTTATGTGTTTTGTCATGATTTCCTCATATGACTTGTATGTAGTCCCGTTCAAAGAATCATGCATGGCTCTCACTTTGGTTTAAATCAAAAAGAAAAATTTTACCCATATTTCAGCTAAGTATTTTCAAAGTAAAAGATGAAACCAAGAGGTAATATTCTAAGGATTAACCTAAATACATACTAGTAGTATTAGGTTAAGATTTAGGGTGTTACAGGTTTTCAAAAAGCTCAAAGCTTACCCTTGTTAACCTTAAAGTTGGCCGGCACGTTCTAGATTTTACTCTAGATAGGAGCTCTTAAGCATAAAATAAAGAATATGGTGTAGTTCTTTCTATGTTTTGTTTCAAGAAATGTGTTGTTTATTTTGATCTCTTGTTCATTTTCCTTGAGCTTGATGATGATGTTCAAACCATGAGGTTTCTTTGAAACCTTGGTACAAGGACTCTAAAGCTCACTTTGTCTTGATAGATAAGTGTTGGGTTGAGATCACTATTGTCCTTCTAAAAGTCTTGTATGAGCTCTAGTTAAGTTAAAATGAACTTGCATTCATATTTACTTTTATATCAACACTAAACTTTCAATAATAAAGAATAAACTTGCATTATCATGTTTATATTTCAACTCATCACTTAAACTGTAAAGATAATAATAAGTTGCATATCATATTTATGTTTGTGCTCTCACTTGATAATAAAGAGTAAAACAAAGAATATAGCATGTTTAAGTTTATGTCATCACCTAAAGAACCTAGAGCTCAAAGACTTGCCCATTATTATCTCAAGTAAAGTTTGAAAAATGAAAGTGTTTTATGGATAATAACTTCGGCCATGTGATGGAGATGGACCTAGTATAGGTTTCATCTAGTCAAAGTGCCAATGTTTTAAGAATTTTCTCATGCATAGGTGAACTTATAAAGTGTTATGAACATGTTTCATATTTTGAATCTCAACTATGAGTAAAATAATATAGCTACTGCCCTTACTTATATTTTTATGATTTTTTAAGAAATAAATTAGTTCCTAAAAGAGCTTGAGGTCCTAAATTAATTCCAAGAGAAAACTAGTAACTTGTATGCACTTGAAAATGTGATTTTACGCAAATGTCTATGCTTTAATTTCGGCCACTGCCCTGAACTTTATAGCCACCGTATGATGCTGTTTTTATAAGTTAGAATGTGTAAAAATTATGTTTGAATGAAGGAAAAATTATTTGATGAGTGTTAGGAACAATAAGTAACTAAAAAGGATTAGAAATGAGATTTCTAGAACCCTTAGAAGCTAAAATTATGAATTCTGTTTCAGCGTGTTTAAAATTACTAATAATGGTTTATAATTAGTGTATATGTGTAGGAATCCCTCATAATTGGTTTAGGAATTGATTTTGGTACTTTAGGAGAAGACAAAACTTAGAAAGGGTCAAAGTTGTGACTCCTAGATAACCATAATTGTGAAACATAGATTCTGCACTATGCTGTTTAGAATTGATCATAATCATAATGATTAGTAAGAATTATTGGTAATGGTCCCCTAGGTGCATAAAAGGTTAAGAGCGAATTTTAGATTAATTAGATTTTAAGCTTAAGATCTGTAATGTTGTGATCTTATAATTGTGATGCTATGATGATGTGTGATGCATGTGCTATGATGAAACTATTTATATGACTTTAGTAAATTATCCTGAAATGTGGAATTGAATGGGAAAGTACATGCATTATGAGTTCTTATGGTATAAAGCAAATTTGAAAGAAATTCGGTTTACAATAGTCATGCTGCCGAATTTCCATCAAATTTGAGGACTTGAGAATGTTTTTGAAAAACTCCATGAGATGTGTCCTAGGTGACACCGGTTTAGCCAAGAACCCCCATGAACACAAAAATGAGATTTTAAAAGTGACATAGTACTGAGATGTATTTCTCCCGCTCTGGTGGTAAAGAGGCAAATCCGTGAGGGTATTGACATTGAGCTTGCCAAAGTGGACAATTCGCTGTGCACTAGATGCCAGTAGAGCATTTCAAAGAATGAAATATTCCAATAGGCTCCCCGAATTAAAGATTCTGATAGGTGATCCTTATGCCCCCTAGCTCGTACTCTAGAAGTCGGGATTATTATGTTTATGTAACGCCCCGATTTTCTGCTAGAGTGAAAATGACCGAAATGCCCCTGAGGTCATTTTCGGCCCAGAATTCGAGGAAAGCCGATCTGGCAGTACTCGAAGGGCAAACTCAATGTTGGAAGGGGATTAGATGACCTGTGTACCTTTCCGGAATCGAAAATCTCGTTTTTCGAGTTTTCGGGTCAAAATGACCAAAACGCCCCTACGGTGTTTTACCTATTTGCAAGTGCCGGATGAACCCGAAACTTCTCTAGATGGTTTTAAAAGGCATTTTTATGTATTCTACGACCTCAGTTTTAATTATGGAGGTCCCGGGCAAAATTAGTGCAAAATTACGATTTTACCCCTAGTTTCGTGTTTTTACGCTTAATCGCGTGATTAAGCAAACCTAAGCAATATTAGGCTCTAATCGAAGATTAATTAATTTCCATAATTAATCTTGAGTCAAAATAATTTATTAAAGTTGATTAGAACCTAAAAGTGCTTAATTACAACTTAAAATCTTATTTTAAATTCAAGATTTCTAGTCATGGAATCTTGAATAGTGTTTTCTCTCTCCAATTCTTTAAATTATGGAATTTTGTCTACATTGTTTTATTCATAAAATGAATTTAAAATCTCCTAAATATGTATGAGTACTCCTTAATCATGTCATAAAGGTTCCTAATCACATTCTTAGTCACCTAAACTTATGCTTAATGACTCCTAACCTTACACCTAAGCTAATACACCCCTAAACACATCACTAACACACTATTACATGACCAAAACTCCCTCCTCCCTTGCTGCATCAGACCTGCACGAAATTTGTAACACCCTAAATCTTAACCCAAGACTACTAGTATGTCCTTAGGTTAATTTTTAGAATATTACCTCTTGGTCTCATCCTTTGGAAAATACTTAGCGGAAATACGGGTAAAATTTTTCTTTTTAAAATCAAAGTGAGAGCCACGCGCTAAACTTTAAGGGGCAACATAGCGAAACATATAAGCAAAGCATAAGAAATACATCATGTCATGGAAGCATCAACTGAATCATAGATATATATATATATATATATATATAACGTGCCTACCCAAAGAGGCAGGACTATTTGATACATCATGAAGCGAAATACAACTGAAATGCAATACAAGGAAATCATAAAAAGCAAATACAAAAGAAACTACCCCCATACCCATGTGCACCTAAAGGAGACAACCTCATATACAAAAGAAGGTTTGTCCTCTACTATGTGGCGTGTGTGCGCACTAACTACTACCCTCCTATGACTACTCCTGCGGGTCCGAGTACTGCGGGGTCGAGTCGATCCACTGGCGAATCTCGGCGGGAGTGGTCGAGTGCATCATCATGGCATGTCCACCGCGGCGAGGGCGCATAGATGGCCGTCGAGCCAACCTCAACTGGACCACCGTCTCCTCACTCCCAGCCCTCATCGGTGGAGGAGCGGGGCTGGAACTCCAACTATACATGTGGGATGGCGGGTCCTCGGATGGGTCCGTCTCTCAGCACCGGGACGCGGCACATACTCGGGTACTCGCGTCTGGTGGCGTCTCGGGCTCCATGCGGAGGATCTGCTCATCGCGTGGTCTCGCTCGCTCAAAAATCCCGTTATGACGGTAAGGAGCAGTCGGGGTGAAGCGGTAGCTCGGGACGGGGTATGCGAAGGGTCGTCCCATGAACATGAATACTCTGACAGTGCAGCGACCCTCAAAATGGTATGACCCGAGTGCCGGGTTATGGTGCAACTCCCATACCGGGGTGTCGATGAAGAGTACAAACGTCGCCATCTGAAGATATGACGGAAGAAAAGAGAGAGGGAATGAGAATCTTTCTAAAAGAATTCTCAGTAGGGTTATCCCTACCTAGGTGTCATCGTCACATCCTCAGGAACCTTGGGTTTATTTCTAAAAGGTGTGCATGCATATAAGTTCCTTTTAAGTGGGTTTCCCAAAGAGGTATTTTATCCAAGGTCCATCATATTTTATAATGCGTCTTTATAACTTAAGCAGAAATATACTGATGATATGAATGCATCATAAGGTAAACCAAACAATAGAATAACTAGGAAACATTATAACATTGACATAAGTAAAGCTTATGTGACATTGTCAACTTTAACTTTCATCTCATGGGGCCGCCCTAAAACTTCTCTAGGTTATGAGCTCATACCTTAACTAGTCGTCACTAGCTCTTACTTATCCTATGATAAGCGTAACATAATCCCGACTTAAAGTACGGGCTAGGGGGCAAATTAAGGATCTCCTTTCTAGGATCATTTCCTCTTTGAAACGCTTTGCTAGCCACGTGGGCCTCGCAATTTGTCCGCTTTGGCAGGCTGCATCTACACATACCCTCACGGATTTGTCTCCTCCTGGGGGTGCTCGGCCGAACCGGTGTCACCCAGGAGAAGCGCGTCTCAGTGTTGTGTCACATTTATATTCTCATAAGTATTAAATCACAATTACCTCATCATGTATCATATTCATTTTTATCATGCATTCTCATATAGCTTTTTCATAACATATATATCATCACATGAAACTTTCTCATAACATTCGTCACATAAAACTTTCGCACAAACATCATCACATAGTCATATCTAACAATCATCCATAGGCTCATAGACATGTTATGTTATATCTCATAGTGCTTTAAACTTCGATTATTATGAGTCTTAAACTTGCAAATTATTCTTAACTTCTTTGTACGCCTATAGTTTGACAATTAATGAGTTATATAAATTTTATGCTCAAGAACTAATCCAAATAGCACTAAGCAGAATTTGGACAGCTTTATGTTTATGTGATTACGGAGTTCTAGAAATTACGGTTTAGATCTTTATCTCACTTTCTAAGTTATTGATCATCAACACCTAGTCTCTTGGGAACCTATAAGGTTATAACTAAGTATTTCTCACCTCACCATATGGTCAAGAACATCTCTAAACCTCAAGAGTGCAGAAATCAAAATACTAACTTTACGGGTACCTAGAAGTCACAATAATGACCCTTTCTAAGTTCGGTTTGCTCCTAAGGTTTCAAGATTAAGTCCTAAACCAATTATGAGTCATTCCTACACATATAAACTAATTTAAAACCATGATTATTGAATCTAAACCTTGCTGGACAGAATCCAGAAAAAATAAATCTTTAAGGGATCTAGAACTCTCAAATTAATTCTTTTCTAGTTCCTAACTTATCCTATCTTTCACATATGAGTCTTAACATAATTATTACCCAAACATAAGCATATTAACATCATTAACACAGCTCATACAGTGGCCAAACATAGCAAGGCAGAACCGAAACAACAACTCCATTTAAAGGCATTGAATCATAGTTTCTAAAGCACATAAAATACTAGTTTCTCTTGGAACCTTATTAAAACCTTCAAAACTCTTTTATGAACACTTTTATCATCTAAACTCATGAAAATACTTAATAGGGCAGTGGCTATATTATTTTCATCTCAAGAGGTCCTAAATTCATAATACTTAGTTCTACACATTCCTTATACTCATATAAGTTTAGAAAAAGTATAAAACATAGTTTTCAATACTTGAAGACATTAAGGCCTCATAGGGCCGAAATATGGACCATAGGAAATAAATGTTTTAGACCTTTGTTTGAGATATCATTGGGCAAGTCTTTGAGCTCTAGAATCATTAAAGTGATGACATAAAAATAAACATGCTCATGCACTTATTTTAGTTATTGCTAGAAAGTAAAGTGAGAGCATAAAATAAACATGTGGTGCAATATATTATTATCTTTGATATTTAGGTGAGGACTTGAAATCTAAATATGATAATGCGAAGCTTGAAACATAAACATGATAATGCAAGTTCATTCATTATCTTGGGATTTAGTGATAGCAAAGAAATAAACATGATATGCATAGCTTAAAGTAAACATGATGCAAGTTTCATTTTTATGTTTAACTAGAGCTCATTTAAGACTTTAACAAGATAATAACCCTATACCATATCTCAAAGATCACAACACAAGAATCGAAAATCATATAAAAGAGAAATAAGGTGAAACTACATCAAGTTCTTTATTAAGTACCCAAAACCCCTATCTAGAGACAAGTCTCTAGAACGTGCCGGCCAACTTTAAGGTTGACAAGGGTAGGCTTGGGCTTTAAGAAATCCTTAGATTAATTTTCTTAAGTTGGAAAACCATGTGAGCTAGATAACATATAGATGAAGTTGTAAGAAAAGGAAAACTCAAGCTTTAGAGGTTTCTTTGAGATGAACACAATGTCATCATCTAGAAACTCTCATCATCAAGCTATCATGCTCAAATCAAGGCCTCATGGCCGAAAATGAAAGGAAAGGAAAGACAAAGGAAAGTTCAAAAAGAATCCAAGAGAAAACTAGAGAAAAACACTTTCTTGAGCAAAATAAAGTTTGAAAACAAATCCCTACCTTTTGATGAAGACAAAAGCTTGAACTTGAAGATGGAAATGAGATGAGCAACACCTCCTAGGATGGTGATGATGATTCGGCCTTGATGAGAGAAAAGAAAGAAAATATGTTTCAAGTGGAGTTGTGTTTGAGGTGTGGTGTTTGAGAGGTTTGATGATGGTTCAAGGTTTTGGGGTGGTGTTTGATGGTTGAGAGGTGATGATGAGGTGAAGAGATGAAGAAGATAAAGATGAAAAGAAAGGAAGAACACTCTTGGAACTTTGAGAGAAAAAGGAAAGACTAGCAAGACAACTCTAAAACTCTAAACTTTGCAAATGCTTCAAAGTGTAACAAGGCTAACACAAGCATCCTATTTATAGAAAATCAAAACCATGGAGGAGTGAATGGGGTGGGCTTGGCGTAGCCTTTGAGGGAGGAAGGAAGAGAAAATATCTCTTACACAAGGTCATTCAAGCATGGTTTGAAGTATGGAAGCTATGCTACAAAGTATGGCTTGATGTGAGTTAATTTCCTATCACATTTTTATGAAATTAGGCTTCTAGAAATAATGCATGGCTGGAACTTTTCCAGCCACAATTAAATGGGAGAAATGGGTTGTTTTAATTATTTATTCATGTGGAAATTCAAGCTTGATTGAAAGTTATGACAAGGTATAGTGTATGTGACTTGAGGTATGGCCTTGGAGTGTTGAAAAATTGAACATGTGATGCATATGGAGGGAGGGCAGCTTCGGCCAAGGCTGGACAGCAGAGTGGGAGGATGATTTGACCATTTAATTGTGTGTTAATGGTAGGTTTAGATGTGTATTAGCTTAGGTACAAGGTTAGGAATGATTAAGCTTAAGTTTAGGTAACTAAGAATGTGATTTAGGGAGTTTATGACAAGTTTAGGAGTGCTCATACATCATTAAAGAATTTAAAACTCATTTATGAATAAACAATGTGTAACACAATTCCATGATTTAAGGAATTGGAAAGAGAAAACACTATTCAAGATTCTATGACTAGGTGTCATAAAATTAAAATATGATTTTAGGTTGTAATTAAGTACTTTTTGGTTCTAATCAACTTTAATAAATTATTTTGGCTCTAGATTAATTAAGGAAATTAATTAACCTTCGATTAGAGCCTAATATTGCTTAGGTTTGCTTAATCGAGTGATTAAGCGTAAAAATACGAAACTAGGGGCAAAACCGTAATTTTGCACTAATTTTGCCCGAGACTTCAAAAATTAAAACTGAGGTCATAGAATACATAAAAACGCCTTTTAAAATCATCTGGAGAAGTTTCGGGTTCATCCGGCACTTGCAAACGGGTGAAACACCACAGGGGCGTTTTGGTCATTTTGACCCGAAAACTCGAAAAACGAGATTTTCGATCCCGGGAAGGTACATAAGTTTTCTAATCCCCTTCCAACATTGAGTTTGCCCTTCGAGTACTGCCGCACTGGCTTTCCTCGAATTCCGGGCTGAAAATGACCTCAGGGGCATTTTGGTCATTTTCACTCTAACAGAAAATCGGGGCGTTACAAAATTCATCATCCATTTTATCACAATTTAATTTTATTTCACACTCCAAAGACTATGGTTGAAGCCATGTCATCAAAGTGCAATTCTCTCACCTCATGTTCCATGAGGATTCATTCTCCTCCACACATGCCTCACTTCATGTTCCATAAGGATTCATTCTCCTCCACTCATTCACTCTTATTCTTCTCTATAAATACCATGCCTAGATGAACCTTTGCTACACTTTGTTCATTTGCTAAGTTTAGTTTTTTAGTTTTTCTCTAAGTTCTTCCTTTTTCTCTCAAATCTCAAGAGCATTCTTCTTCTTCATCTTCTTCTTTTTCCTTTTGAAACATCATCACACAACCTTGAAACACCACCCTACCACCTTGGATCATCATACAAACACCTAAACTTCCATTCTCAAACACAAGCTCACCAAGAACACATTTCCTTCCTTTTTCTTTCATCAAGGCCGAATCATCATCACCATCCTAGGAGGTGTTGCTCGTATCATTTTCATCTTCAAGTCCAAGCTTTTTGTCTTCACTCTAGGTAGGAGTGTTTTCTAAACTTTGTCTTCTTGAAAGTGAGTTCTTTCTAGCTTTCTCTTGGGTTTTCTTTTTGAAACTTTCTTTGGTTTCCCTTTCTTGTATTTTCGGCCTCTTGGCCTTGATGAGTACATGATAGCTCAATGATGAGGACTCCTAGATAATGACTATGTGTTCATCTCAAAGGAAACTCTAGAGCTTGAGGTTTTATTTTCTTTGAGTTCCAACTTTATTTTCTAACTCAAAAATGATTTTTACTCAAGAATACCTTTACTTTTCTTGCTATTATGATTTCGGTTTCTTTGTTCCTTTCTTTAACATTTCGCTTACCATTTTCCTTTTTGATCTTTGAAGTTTTATTTGTTCAAAAAGTTTTGCTTTCTTTGAGCTTGATGATGATGTTCAAGAACCTCATAATTCCTTTGAGAACTTGGTTCAAGAACTCTAAAGCTCTCTTTGTAATGAGATATGTGTTGGGTTATTATGTTGTTAAAGTCTTGGATGAGCTTTAGATCACCTTAAAATGAACCTTGCATCATGTTTATTTTATGCTTTGCACATCATGTTTACTTTCTTTGCTATCACTAAGTACCAAGGTAATAAAGGAACTTGCATTATCATGTTTATATTTCAAGTTCTCACCTAAATATCAAAGATAATAATATAATGCATACCATATTTATTTTATGCTTTGCACATCATGTTTACTTTCTTTGTTATCACTAAGTACCAAGGTAATAAAGGAGCTTGCATTATCATGTTTATATTTCAAGCTATGCATTATCATGTTTATGTTTCAAGTTCTCACCTAAATATCAAAGATAATAATATAATGCATCACATATTTATTTTATGCTCTCACTTTACTTTCTAGCAAAAACTAAAACAAGTGCATGAGCATGTTTATTTTTATGTCATCACTTTAATGAACCTAGAGCTCAAAGACTTGCCCATTGTTGTCTCAACAAAGGTCTAAAAATATTTATTGCTTTTGGTCCCTATTTCGGCCCTAAGAGGCTTTGGTGTTTCCAAGTATTGAAAACTATGTTTTATAATTTTTCTAAGCTTATGTAAGTATAAGAAATATGTAGAACTAAGTTTTATGAATTTAGGATCTCTTGAGATAAAAATGATTTAGCTATTACCCTCTTAAGTATTTTTATGATTTTAGGTGATAAAAGTGTCCATAAATGAGTTTTGAAAGTTGAAAAAGGTTCCAAGAGAAACTAGTATTGTATGTGCTTTAGAAATTGTGTTTCATGTCTTTTATGGAGATGTTTGTTTCGGTTCTGCCTTGCTATGTTTGGCCACTGTATGAGCTGTGTTAATAATGATAAGATGCTTATGTTTGAGTAAAAATAATGTTAAGACTCATATGTGAAAGATAGGATAAGTTAGGAACTAGAAAAGAATTAATTTGAGAGTTTTAAATCCCTTAATGATGGAATTTTCTGGATTCTGTCCAGCAAGGTTTAGAAATGATAATCATGGTTCTAAATTAGTTTAAATGTGTAGGAATGACTCATAATTGGTTTAGGGCTTAATCTTGATGCTTTAGGAACAAACTGGACTTAGAAAGAGTCATTGTTGTGACTCCTAGGTACCCGTAAAGTTGGGATTTTAAATTCTGCATCCTTGAGGTCTAGAGATGTTCTTGACCATAGTGTGAGGTGAGAAATACTTAGTTATAACCTCATAGGTTCCCAAGAGACTAGGTTTTGATGATTTATAACTTAGATTGTGAGTTAAGGACCTTAAGGGTAGATGCATAAGATATTAAGAAGTCTTGAGTTTTAATGATGCTTAATTTTATGCAAGTATGATATATGATACATGAGCTTTATCTATGTGAGTATGATGTGTTTAAAATATATGCCATGATGAGTTTGGAATATATGCTATAATCTATGTAAGAATGATGAGTTTGAAATATATGTTATGATGTTTATCTATGTGAGAATGATGTATTAGAAGAATATGCTTGATGATGCATGAACCCTAAAATGTTTTATTGATGATACGTGAGGAAATGATTATTGAGATGTTAAGTTGTGTGATTAGCTTGTGGCATGAATTTTGGTTTGAAGGAAATTCAGTTTAACGGCCGTTATGCTGCCAATTTCTATCAAACCTAAAAGAGTTGAAAAATGTTTTAAAGTACCATATGAGTTGAAAACCCTGGGTGACACTTTGGTTCGGCCGAGCACCCCAGGATATTTTTATGTGACAAGCATTGAGACGTACATCTCTGCTACGATGAGGAGGAGGCAAATCCGTGAGGGTATGTGCAAATGCAGCCTTACCAAAGCGGACAATTATTTGTGCACTCGAGGCCAGAGAACGTTTCAAAGAATGAAATATGTTTATGTTACCCCTCATTTTACCCCATATTAAATCTAGTGACGACTAGTTAGGATTGAGCTCATTCCTAGGCGATTAGGTGAGACGGAGATAGGAGGTTATGATAAAAATCGCCGAGGCGGTGTATCGGTTGGAAATAGGTGGATATGTTTTAAGAGGGTGGTTTTTGAGAAAAAGAACAAAAGAGATATGATGCTTTTAAGTCACATAAGTATGAGAAAAGTAAGAGTTGTAATATGCCCTTATGCCACTTGCATGAATCTAGATTGTTGTGATTTGTTGATTTATGTGCTCAAGTATTGCCATACATTCATGCTTAAACATGTTGCATTCATGACATCAAGATGCATACTAAAAGAAATGGACCTTGGATAAATAGTTTCATAAACCCTAATAATGAATCTCATATGCATGAACACCTTTTATAAATAAACCCAAGGTTCCTGAGGATGTGAACGATGTAACCCTAGAATAGGAGATTCCTACTGAGATTCTTTAGTAAGATTCTCACTCTTTTCTCTTCTTTTTCTCGCTTCTGTCACATCTTCAGAGACTGATGGCGACATTCGTGGTCTTCATTGACACATCCGTCCAAGAGGCGCCCCTATCGAGGAGCTCACGCTCAGTCTACACGTATGCCCACTCCTGCCGCCTTGCGTTCTTGGATCAGTTACACTCCATTTCCCCGGGTTCTAGTAGCAGATGTTTTAGGGGAGGCTTAGTGCACACACTCACATGTAGACTGGATAAACCTGCTTTTGTTTTGAGGTTATTCACTATAGGTGCACTCGGGTAGTGATGGTTTACTTTATGTTACTTTACGTTTCTCTGTTTCTATTATACTTCATTTCTGCTGTATTACAAGCTCTGCCCGTCCCAATGAGGGTATGACTACTTATGTATTCTAAGTTATGTTATTAATGAAACGTTTCTCTTGTTGTGATGATTTATGCTCAAATTGTTATATGTTTCCATTTCTGTGTTTCTCTATGAGTGTTAAGCGTACTTTATATTCCTATTATTTGATTAGACTAAGAACGTGGCTCTCACTTTGTTGTGTGTTTTAAAAAAAAAAAAAAATTTACTCGTAATTTTCCTTTAGTATTTTAAGAAAAGGATGAGAGTATGAAGTAATAGCCTAATGTTTAACCTAATGTGTTCTAGAAAGTTGGGTTAAAAATTAGGGTGTTACATTATGGTATCAGAGCAGTTCGATTCTCATAGAGCCTGAGGATTGGACTGACTATGCTTTATGAGCATAATACGATAGTTATGTCATGTGTTAAAGCTTGCTAGGGATAAGCTATAGGATAGGCATACATGACCGCTGTTGCTGCGTGTGCCATGGTAACTAGCTCATTTCACATGGAATGTTGGGCCTGATCAACTCAGTGTTTCTTTGTTTGATGAGTTTAGGAACCAATGCCATCTCGTCGACAGCCTAGGGCTACGGCCCGAGATAATCAAGACAATGCATTTCTGCTTTGCTCGTGACATGGCCCGAGCCATGGAACGTATGTTCGAAAGGATGAATCAACAAGCGCCTGCTGCTCCTGCTCCCCCTGCTGCTGAAGCAATCGAGCAAGCCCGCTTCGGTGAGTTCCGCAAGGCGAATCCACCAGTGTTCAGAGGGGCCTTGGATCCCGACAAGGCTGACGAGTGGATCAAGGATATGGAGAAGATCTACTCCGTGGTTGCCTGCTCAGAGGAACAAAAGGTTACTTTTGCTGCCTTCATGCTGAAATCTGACGCCGAGTTCTGGTGGACCGGCACCCGAAGACTGCTAGAAGCTGCTGGGAACATCATTGACTGGGAACTGTTCAAGACCTACTTCTACGAGAAGTATTTTCCGGAGTCTGTGAGGAATGCAAAGGACATCGAATTCATGCAACTGACCAGTGGTGGGTCTTCGTCGCCAAAGACACGGCAAAGTTCGAGGAGCTAATCAAGTTCTCGCGAGTGTTTCAAGGGAATCTAGATGAAGTATGGAAGTGCGTCAAGTACGAGGGTTAATCAAGGAGTTGAATTACGCAGTAGCACACATGGAGATTAGGGACTTTCCAACCCTAGTCAACAAGTGTCGCATCATGGAAGAAGGCTGGAAGAAGATCAATGCTTTAAGGGCAGAACGAGCCAAGGGGCTAGGACCTCAAGCCCCAAGGTTCAAGCCACATCAGTCAAGGAACCACTACAACCCCTACCAGAGTAACCAGTTCAGGCAACAACCAACACATCAACAACAACAACGACCACCATTCCCTCAGCAGACTAGACCTCAAGCACGACCATCTTTTCAACATAACGGTCAGAGGAACTTCAACAACAACCAACAACGAGGGTTGGGCGGTCCTCGGTTTAACCAAGGAGGGTCCAGCGGGGCCAAGAACAAGGCGCCACAAGGAACCCCTGCTGCTTACCCCAGAGCCGCACCTATGGATGTCTGTCCCAAGTGCGGGAAGAATCATGGGAACCGCCCATGCCTAGCCGGTCAGAACGCGTGTTTCAAGTGTGGCAAGCCTGGCCACTATGCGAAGGACTGCACTAGCAGAGGGACACCGAACCAGAACCCCCGACCACAACACCAAGGAAGAGTCTTCACCCTCAAAGCGGAAGACGCACAGAAATCCAACGATCTCATTCAAGGTATGTGCAAAGTAAATGGTAAACCCTTAACTGTACTATATGACTCTGGTGCTACTCATTCTTTTATATCACTTGCTAGTGTCGAGTCCTTAAATCTGAGAGTCTCTAAACTTCCTTTTGATCTTATTGTTTCTACTCCTACCAATCGTCCTATTAATACTTGTCATTGTTGTTTAAACTGTCATCTTGTTGTAGAAAATAGGTCCTTTAACATAGATTTAATTTGTTTACCCTTGAAAGACATAGGAATTATCTTAGGCATGGATTGGCTTCATGCCAACAGTGTGTTACTAGACTGTGGAACCCAAACCGTAGTTTTTCCTTCTCCTCCCGAAAACATCACTCGACCCATTAGGTTGTACCTAAACTCTGTAGTGGTCTTCTGTAGTGGGGAGAAAACGATGGGATATGTTCTCCTAGCCGCCTGCGATGTAGACTTTGAGCAAAACCTAGGTGAGATACCTGTGGTGAGAGACTATCCCGAAGTATTCCCAGATGAGATACTCGAATTCCCTCCCAAAAGAGAAGTTGAGTTCTCCATAGAATTGGTTCCTGGAACAGGACCAATCTCTATTGCCCCATATAGGATGTCACCCATGGAGCTAGCAGAACTAAAAACCCAGTTGGAGGAACTGTTGGAGAAAAGTTTTATAAGGCCGAGTGCTTCACCTTGGGGCGCTCCAGTCTTATTTGTGAAGAAGAAGGATGGAAGTATGAGGATGTGTATAGATTATAGGCAGTTGAACCAAGTGACCATAAAGAATAAGTACCCATTGCCTAGGATTGATGATCTTATGGACCAGTTGAAAGGAGCAGTAGTGTTTTCTAAGATCGATTTGAGGTCCTGGTTACCATCGATTAGGGTTAGAGATTCGGACATTCCTAAAACCGCCTTTCGAACTCGGTATGGACACTTTGAGTTCAATGTGATGTCTTTCGGTTTGACGAATGCTCCCATAGTTTTTATGGATTACATGAATAGGATCTTTCGACCCTATTTAGATCAATTCGTGGTTGTGTTCATAGATGATATTCTCATCTATTCAAAAACCCACGAGGAGCATGAGCGTCATTTGAGGCTGGTTTTAGAGGTACTAAAAGTGAAGAAGTTGTACGCAAAGCTTTCTAAGTGTGGATTTTGGTTAGAGGAAGTAAAGTTCTTAGGACATGTTGTGTCAAAAGGTGGCATAGCTGTCGACTCAAGTAAGATAGAAGCTGTGATGAATTGGGATAGACCAACCTCTGTAACCGAGATTAGAAGCTTTTTGGGTTTAGCTGGTTATTACCGTAGGTTTATCAAAGGATTTTCCCAGTTAGCCCTACCCTTAACCAAGCTCACTAGGAAGAATACCCCGTTTGAGTGGAACACCAAATGTGAAAAGAGTTTCCTAGAGCTTAAGGAAAAGCTCACCTCAACCCCGGTTTTGGTTTTACCCGACCCCAATGTACCCTTTGAGGTATATTGTGATGCTTCTGGCAAGGGTTTAGGTTGTGTGTTGATGCAGAATAGGCAAGTGGTAGCCTATGCATCCAGACAACTCAAGCCCCACGAGGTAACCTACCCCACCCATGACCTAGAGTTAGCAGCCATCGTGTTTGCCCTCAAGATGTGGAGACACCATTTGTATGGTGTAAGGTTTGACGTGTTCTCCGATCATAAGAGTCTCAAGCATCTTTTTGATCAAAAGGAGTTAAACATGAGGCAGAGGGGATGGATGGAATTCCTCAAGGACTATGATTTCGGCTTAAGTTACCACCCCGGCAAGGCTAATGTAGTCGCCGACGCCTTAAGTCGAAAATCGTTATGTTTGTCAAGTATGATGGTTAATGAAGTTGGGTTAATAGAACAGTTTAGGAATATGAATCTGGGGATGCATGTGACTGAGAATGGCATCGTGATGAGTCATCTCACGGTGACCAGTGGGTTTAAGCAAAGGATCATGCTTGCCCAAAGAGAAAATGAGGACTTTATGGAGACAATAGAGGCAGTTAAGGCCGGTAAATTGAAGGGTTTTGAGCAAGGCCCTGACTGGTTGTGGAGGTTTGAGGGGCGAATCTGCGTGCCCCAAGATGGCGACCTCCGAGAGAAAATCTTGGAGGAGGCTCATAAGAGTCACTTTGCCATTCATCCTGGTGCTACCAAGATGTATCAAGACTTAAAGAGGATGTTTTGGTGGCCCGGACTAAAGAAGGATGTGGTCGCCTGGGTAAGTAAGTGTTTGGTCTGCCAAAAGGTTAAGATCGAACACCAAAAACCTTCTGGCATGTTGCAACCCCTGTCAATCCCTGAGTGGAAGTGGGAGAGTATATCGATGGACTTCGTGACAGGATTGCCAAAGACCCAAGCTGGCCATGATGCTGTATGGGTGATAGTGGATCGACTGACCAAGTCGGCTCACTTTCTACCTATTCGAGTCACGTACTCATTGGATAAATTGGCTCAGCTTTACATCCAAGAGATAGTAAGGTTGCATGGAGTGCCGTCGATGATAATCTCGGATAGAGATTCGTGGTTTATGTCACGTTTTTGGGGAGCCTTTCAAAAGGCATTTGGTTCAAAGCTGTGCTTGAGCACTGCTTACCACCCTCAGACAGATGGCCAATCGGAAAGAACCATCCAAACCCTGGAGGATATCTTTGAGAGCTTTGTGTCTTAGACCAGAAAGGAAGTTGGGATAAGTACATGCCATTAATCGAATTTGCGTATAACAACAGTTATCACGCAAGTATCGGTATGGCACCGTACGAAGCATTGTATGGAAGAAAGTGCCAATCACCCTTGTGTTGGTATGAACCCGGAGAACAAAGTGTCTTAGGACCTGATATAGTGAGGGAAACGACGGAGCAAATCAAAAGGATTAAGGATAGAATCCTAACCGCTCAAAGTCGGCAAAAGAGCTATGCGGACAAAAGGCGTAAGCCCCTGGAGTTCCAAGAAGGAGAACATGTATTTCTAAGAATCACTCCCACTACAGGAATAGGAAGAGCCATGAAAGTCAAAAAGTTGAGTCCCCGATTTCTCGGCCTTTTTGAAATTCTTCAGAGAATCGGATCTGTAGCCTACAAAATAGCCCTGCCACCCAATCTGTCAAATCTTCATGATGTCTTTCACGTCTCTCAGTTGCGTAAATATGAGTCCGACCCTAGTCATGTCCTAGAACCAGAGCATGTATAGTTAAGAGAGGACCTCACTTTCAATGTACCTCCTACGAGGATCGTGGATCACGGGGTCAAGCAGTTAAGGAACAAGTCTGTTCCTTTGGTGAAAGTGGCGTGGGGACGAGACAAGACAGAAGAGTATACATGGGAGCTGGAGTCAGAAATGAGGACGAAGTATCCAGAGCTACGGAAACATGTTGGCTGAATTTTGGGATGAAAATGCTCCTTGTTTTGTGCAAACATGTTTCCATGTTTTATGCAAACATGTTGGATGAAAATGCTCCATGTTTTGTGCAAACATGTTTCCATGTTTTATGTAAACATGTTGGATGAAAATGCTCCATGTTTTGTGCAAAGATATTAGTGGAGATTTTCTAACCTTTAGTGCATGTATGTGATTCAGAAATGTGTATGATGTATGTGGTTAAATTATTGTGTTATCATCTTAATCCAATGGCTTAGATTCATTCTTGTCTAAAGACAAGTCTAGGGATTTGTGCAAATGGCATTGTAGTAATTTCTTTAACTAAGACAAGGATATTTTTGTAATTAGACAATGATAGTGGTATTCTTGTAATTCCATTCATAGAGTAAGGGTATCTTCGTCATTTAATAAGGCAAGGGTAGTTTGGTAATTTCCTTTACATAGCAAGGGCATTTTCGTAATTTCCACTAAGTGATGGCATTTTCGTAATTCTTTGCATTTTTTCTCTGGACATACTTAAGTAGTCTATTTGTTGTGTTTCATAACATTTGTCCAGATTCTCTTGGTTTTGCTATCGCTAATTAAGATTAATATTTATCTTAGTTATGAATTTGCGGATGTTACAATTGGCACTTCCTTCCATACAATGCTTCGTACAGTGCAATACCGATACTCTCGTGATAACTATTGTTATACGCAAACTCGATCAATGGCATGTACTTATCCCAACTTCCTTTCTGGTCCAAAACATAGGCTCTCAACATATCCTCTAGAGTTTGAATGGTTCTCTCAAATTGGCCATCCGTTTGAGGATGGTAAGTTGTGCTCAAGCACAACTTCGAACCAAACGCCTTTTGAAAGAATCCCTAAAAATGTGACGTAAATCGCGGATCCCGATCCGAGATTATCGTTGATGGCACTCCATGTAGCCTTACTATCTCTTGGATGTAAAGCTGAGCCAATCTATCCAATGAGTACATGACTCGAATAGGTAGAAAGTGGGCCGACTTGGTTAGTCGATCCACTATTACCCATACGGCATCATGGCCAGCTTAGGTCCTTGGCAATCCTATCACGAAATTCATTGATATACTCTCCCACTTCCATTCGGGGATTGACAGGGGTTGCAACATGCCAGAAGGTTTTTGGTGTTCGATCTTAACCTTTTGACAGACCAAACACTTACTCACCTAGGCGACCACATCCTTCTTTAATCCGGGCCACCAAAACATCCTTTTCAAGTCCTGATACATCTTGGTAGTACTAGGATGAATGGCAAAGTGACTCTTATGAGCCTCTTCTAAGATCTTCTCTCGGAGGTCGCCATCTTGTGGCACACAGATTCACCCCTCAAACCTCCATAACCAGTCGGGGCCTTGCTCAAAACCCTTCAATTTACCGGCCTTAATTGCCTCTATTGTGTCCATAAAGTCCTCATTTTCTCTTTGGGCAAGCATGATTCTTTGCTTAAACCCACTGGTCACCGTGAGATGACTCATCACGATGCCATTCTCTGTTATTAACATCCCCAGATTCATATCCCTAAATTGCTCTATTAACCTAACTTCATTAACCATTATACTTGACAGACGTAACAAGTTTCGGCTCAAGGCGTCAGCGACTACATTAGCCTTGCCGGGGTGGTAACTTAAGCCGAAATCGTAATCTTTGAGGAATTCCATCCATCTCCTCTGCCTCATATTTAACTCCTTTTGATCAAAGAGATGCTTGAGACTCTTATGATCAGAGAAAACTTCAAACCTTACACCATACAAATGGTGTCTCCACATCTTGAGGGCGAACACGATGGCTGCTAACTCTAGGTCATGGGTGGGGTAAGTTACCTCGTGAGGCTTGAGTTGTCTGGACGCATAGGCTACCACTTGCCTGTTCTGCATCAACACATAACCTAAACCCTTGCCAAAAGCATTGCAATATACCTCAAAGGGTACATTGTGGTTAGGTAAAACCAAAACCGGGGTTGAGGTGAGCTTTTCCTTAAGCTCTAGGAAACTCTTTTCACATTCGGGGCTCCACTCAAATGGGGCATTCTTCCTAGTGAGCTTGGTTAAGGGTAGGGCTAACTGGGAAAATCCTTTAATAAACCTACGATAATATCCAGCTAAACCCAAAAATTTTCTAATCTCAGTTACAGAGGTTGGTCTATCCCAATTCATCACAGCTTCTATCTTACTTGGGTCGACAGCTATGCCACCTTTTGACACAACATGTCCTAACAATTTTACCTCCTCTAACCAAAATTCACATTTAGAAAGCTTTGCGTATAACTTCTTTTCTTTTAGTACTTCTAAAACCAGCCTCAAATGACGCTCATGCTCCTCGTGGGTCTTTGAATAGATGAGAATATCATCTATGAACACAACCACGAATTGATTTAAATAGGGTCGAAAGATCCTATTCATGTAGTCCATAAAAACTGTGGTCCCGGGTTTTAAATGATGTTTTTATGTATTTCGCAACATCAGTTTAAGTCCTGGTGGTCCCGAGTAGTTTTTATGCAAAATTACAATTTTGCCCCTAGTATAGCATTTTTGAGCTTAATCACGTGATTAAGCAAACATAAGCAATATTAGGCTCTAATAGAAGATTAATTAATTTCTATAATTAATCTAGAGTCAAAATAATTTATTAAAGTTAATTAGAACTTTAGAGCTTACTTTATGTTGATGAGATTATGATTGGGATTGTGATCTTGATTTCCTTAAAGTCATGTATGAGCTCTAATGACATATAATAATGGACTAGCATTCATATTTAAATTTACACCTTGCATAGCATATTTATTTCTTATGTCATCACTAAACTCTCAAAGATAAATAAATGAACTTGCATTATCATGTTTAAATTCAAGCTTTGCATTTCATGTTTACTTTTCAAGCCATCACCTAATCAGAAAGATAAGAATGAGTTGCATCTCATATTTATTTAAAGCTCTCACTTTACTTTCTAATAAAGATAAAATAAAGTGCATAGCATGTTTATATTCTTGTTATTACCTAAGAATATTAGAGCTCAAAGACTTGTCCCTTGTTATCTCAAGTAAAGAATAGAAATGGAAGAGTTTTGATGAACCAGAAATTCGGCCATGTGATGATGATGAGCTTGGTGTAAGTTTCATCTAGTCACAAGTGCCAAAACCTATGTCCTATAATTTTCTTAAGCTTAAATGATCTCAAGGAATATTTTAAGCATGATTTTATTATTTAAATCCCTCTTGAGATTATTTTAAAATAGCTACTGCCCTCATTAGTTTCATGATGATTTTATTAAGATAAATTGTTTTCAAAATAGTTTTAGAAGTTTTAAAAAGGTCCCAAGAAAAATTAGCAAATTTATGTGTGTTAGAAATGAAAATTCTATGCATGATATGAGGTTTATGTTTTCGGTTCTGCCTTGTTATTATGCTCACTGTATGTTGATGATTTTATTGTGTTAGAAAGAGTATATTCATGTATATTTGATATAAGAATCAATTTGAGAAAGCTAAGATAAGTTAGTAACTAGAAAAGAATTAAAATGAGATTTCTAGAACCCTTAGAAATGAAACTTCTGGATTCTATTCCAGCAAGGTTAAGCTTAGTAATAATGGTTTATAATTAGTATAAATGCATAGGAATCACTCATAATTGGTTTAGGAATTGATCCCAGTACTTTAGGAGAAGACCGAACTTAGAAAGAGTCAAAGTTGTGACTCCTAGGTACCCGTAATTAGCAAGCATAGATTCTGCACTCTTGAGGTTTAGAATTAGTTATGTTCATAGAAATGAGTGAGGACTTATTAGTTGTGGACCTATAGGTGCCCGAGAGGTTAAGTGTGATGATAGAGAACTTAGATTTCATGTTTGAGGCCCTAGGGGTCAAAGCATAAGACATTATAGATTCTTTGATGCTTGAGTTTATTAAATCTAAGTATGAGATGGTGATACATGTGCTATGATGAGTATGCTTATGTGATTTTAAGTCTATTATGATTATAGAAGTTGAATGAGAAAGTACATGCATTATGAGTTATTGTGGTATAAAGCAAATTTGAAAGAAATTCGATATACAGCTGTTATGCTGCCGAATTTCTGTCAAATGGAGGACTTGAGAATGTTTTTGAAAACCATATGGGATAAAGTCCTGGCTGACACCGATTTGGCCGAGCACCCCCAGGAACTAAGTCCTAATGTGACATAGCACTGAGACGTACTTCTCCCGCTCCGGTGGGGAGGAAGTAAGTCTATGAGGGTATGAGTGGATGCAACCTACCAAAGTGGACAATTCGCTGTTCACTAGATGCCAGCAGAGTGTTTCAAAGAAGAAAATATTCCTATGAGAGGTGATCCTTAAGCCCCCTACCCCGTACTCTAGTAGTTAGGATTATTTTTATGTTTTCACTTATCAGAGGATAAGTAAGAGCTAGTGCATGCACCACATATAGATAGGATAAACCTTCTTTTGCTATGAGGTTATCCACTTTAGGTGCACTAGGGTATGAGTGTTTTTATTTACGCTTTCCTTGTATTTACATTTCTGTTGTATTTCCTTTCCTGTTGTATTTGCACCTTCTTGTACTAAACTAAGCCCCACCTTTAGGTGGGTATGTTATGAATATTAATGAAGTATTTCCTTTGATGTGTTATTGATTGTTCCATGTTCTTTCATGCCTTGTTATTCCGTGATTTTATTTTCCTATCTTACGATGCATGCGGCTCTCACTTTGCTTTATGTTTTCAAAAAAAAAATTTATCCGTATTTTCCGCTAAATAATTTAAAGAAAGATTTTAAAAGAATGAGACTAAGAAGTAATAAACTAATGATTAACCTAAATACATTCTAGGAGTATTGGGTTAAAAATTAGGATGTTACATTTTGAGTGAGGACATAACAAATTTTAAGAAAATATTTTGAAGAATGACTAATGTTTTCCTTTTAGTTTCTGGAGATAGCAAACAGGTCTTTCAGATTGTATAACCCATCTTGAATAAAAAATAAATTCATTTTACATGTGTAAACATGTTGCATCTCATGAAAAAAGATAAGAGCTTAATAGAAGTGAAATTTATATCATACAAAGTATGTTTAAATGATCAATGGATCAAATCATAAATAAGAAACCAAGGCTGGGATCTTCAAAAAGTACACATGGAATGAAGATACCAAGCCAACTCTAAAGCAAGAATGTTCTACAACCTTCAATCATCATCATCATAACTATTTTAATCTTATACTTGCTCTTATTGGAGACTAGAAGATCATTTGTTCATCATGGAACTGATACCATATTTCAAAAAGTGCATTTCGCAGTAAAGAGCTGCAATTCACTAAAAAAAGAAGGAAATTTTGAAATTCAAATTTGAAGTCAAAACTAGTTACAGACTAGCACATTATCTTTTCTGCCAACTTGGTCAACTACTCTAGCTTCTAGAAGGAAAAGTTCAGAAACCATGTTCAAAAAGTAAAAAGTAGTTTCTAAAGGGTCATCAAAAACTTCAACTTTACAATGGCTTCTGCAAAAGGTCTGACACCAGACAAACTACTCCTCTAGATTACATTTCCAAGACATAAACAGTGTCACTTGGACAACAGATCATGGGCAATGGTCATAAAGGGAGAGTATCTATAAATAGAGATGATGAGCTTTCAAAGATAAGAACTTGATGATTGCATAAGTGTTGATACATTGCAAAATTTTTTCTTCATCTTTTCTATGAAGTTCATTACTTCTTGTAATCAGGTTACTTGCTTGTAAAAATCTTCTTTCTACATTCTTGAATAGTTTAGACATTCTTCCAAGGAAGAAGTCATTCAAGTTATCCCAAGCTATTCATTGTCTATTTTAAGGAAACTTGAGTGAAGGTTAGTTTGAGCTGCAAACCCAAACATAAACCTTTGTATCCTCTATCCAGTAGTGATCAGTGTGAGATAACTTGGAGAGGCCAAGTTAAAACTTATGGGTCACAGTTTAACTTGGAGAGGCTATTACAATATTACTCAGGTTAGCTTGGAGAAGCTAGTACAAGACTACTCAGGGTTCAGCTTGGAAAGGCTGGTGAATAAATACTTTGTTTGTGACAGTAGGGGTTGTCTACTGGTCACAGGTTATAGCTTGGGAAGGCTACTGTAAAGACTATCGGTTTGTTTCTTTCTCGGGTTAAGAAAAGTTTAGTGAAACTTAATAGTGGTTGAGTATTGGATGTAGGCAGGTTCATCAAATTAATATAAAAATATATGTGCAGTATCTTCTTCTCTCTTATCCTTTTACTTTTGCAGTTCATTTTAAATAACTTAATATCTGTTTAAAGTTTATCTTTTTATCTTATTTGTTATTGACGCTATATATGTATGTAAATATCAAGTGATTTATGCTTGCTACATATATATTATATTATTGCATGACCTTTGGATGTCCCATGTGGGTTATGGGTGAGAATCTGTAACGCCCCGATTTTCTCTAAATGCGTAAATGACCGAAATGCCCCTGAGTTCATTTTTATCTGGAACACGAGGATGGCCATCTCGACCATCCTCATAAGAACTTTGATTTTGTAAGAAGGGGATTCTATGTATTTGAATGATTAATAGAGCAGATGTAACACCTCGATTTTCTGATAAAGTAAAAATGACCAAAATGCCCCTAAGGTCATTTTCAGCCTGAAATTCAAGGAAAGCCGATCCGACAGTACTCGAAGGGCAAACTCAATGTTTGAAGGGGATTAGATGACTCGTGTACCTTTCTGGGATCAAAAATCTCATTTTTCAAGTTTTCAGGTCAAAATGACCAAACACCCCTGCGGTGTTTTACCCATTTGCAAGTGCCGGATGAACCCGAAACTTCTCCAGATGGTTTTAAAAGGCGTTTTTATGTAGTCTGTGACTTTAGTTTTGGTCCCGGAGGTCCCGGACGAAATTAGTGCAAAATTACGATTTTGCCCCTAGTTTTGTGTTTTTACGCTTAATCGCATGATTAAGCAAACCTAAGCAATATTAGGCTCTAATCGAAGGTTAATTAATTTCCATAATTAATCTTGAGTCAAAATAATTTATTAAAGTTTATTAGAACCTAAAAGTGCTTAATTACAACTTGAAATCCTATTTTAAATTCAAGATTCCTAGTCATGGAATCTTGAATAGTATTTTCTCTCTCCAATTCCTTAAATCATAGAATTGTGTTTTCAATTGTTTATTCGTAAATGAGTTTTAAACTCTCTAATGATGTATGAGCACTCCTAATCTTGTCATAAAATCCCTAAACCTCATTCTTAGTTACCTAAACTTAAGCTTTATTATTCCTAACCTTATACCTAAGCTAACCTACACCTAAACCAATCATTAACACCCAATTACATGAGAGATTTTTCTTCCTCTCTCTTGCTGCCAATCTGGCCGAAGCCTCCTCCCCCTCCATATGCATCACATGCTCAAATGTTTGACACTCCAAAGCCATACCTCAAGTCATACTCACCATACCTTGTCATATTTTCAATCAAGCTTGATTTTCCAAATGAATAACTAAATGAAATAAACCATTTTCCTCATTTATTTGTGGCTGAAAAACTTCCAGCCATGTCTAGCTTCTAGAAGACTAAATTCATTCAAAATTAAAAGAAAAGTTCACTCAAATCACCTTACTTGAAGTCATACTTTGTATCATAACCTCCATACTTCAAACCATGCTTGAATGACAAGTTGTAAGAGATATTTTCTCTTCCTTTTCCCTCCAATTGCTACGGCCAACCTTCCCCCTCCATGAGCCTCATTTGTTTTCATTTTCTATAAATACCTTGCCTAGAAACACATGCAAACACTTTAGCTCATTTGCACACTTTTAGTTTTCTAAGCTTTCTTTGTGTTCTCTCTGTTTCTCTCTAAGTTCCAAGAGAGTTCTCTCTTATTCTTCATCTCCATCTTCATCATCTCTTCATCTTATCATCATCTCACAACCTTCAAACATCACCCTATAGCCTTGAAACACCTCCTAAGCTCTCAAACACTTCATCTCAAACACAACCTCACTCAAAACACACCTCTTTACCTTCCTCACCCCCTTGGCCAAATCATCATCAACATCCTTGGAGGAGTTCTTCATCTTGTTTTCCTTTTCAAAGTTCAAGCTTTTCATCTTCACTCTAGGTAGAAGTGTTTTTCTAAATCTTGTCTTTCTTGAAAATGAGTTTTCCTAGCTTTCTCTTTGATTTTCTTTTTGAAACTTTCTTGTTTTCTCTTCCTTTGAGTTTCGGCCTCTTGGCTTTGATGGATATATGATAGCTCAATGATGAGAGCTCCTAGATATATGTGTTCATCTCAAAGGAACCTCTAGAGCTTGAGTTTTTACTTTCTTTAAGTCTCATCTTTATTTTCTAACTCAAAATGATTTTTGCTTAAGAACCCCTTTACTTGTTTTGCTATTTGGTTTCAGTTTCCTCATTTCCTTTCTTTAACATTTCGGTTTTGGTTTCCTTTTCCTTGAGATTTTGTGTTCTTTTTAAAGTTTGCTTCTTTTGAGCTTGAAGATGATGTTAAAGAACCTCATAGTTCCTTTGAGAACTTGGTTCAAGAACTCTAAAGCTCTCTTTGTGATGAGATAAGTGTTGGGTTATATCTCTAAAGTCTTGTAAGAGCTCTAGATGAGATTAAAATGAATATTGCATCCATATTTATGTTTATGCCTTGCACATCATATTTACTTTCCTTGCTATCACTAAGTATCAAGATAATAAATGAACTTGCATTATCATGTTTATGTTTCAAGCTTTGCATTATCATGTTTATATTTCAAGTCCTCACTTAAATATCAAAGATAATAACAAGTTGCATCTCATGTTTATTTTATGCTCTCACTTTACTTTCTAATGGAACCTAAAATAAGTGCATGAGCATGTTTATTTTTATGTCATCACTTAAATGAACCTAGAGCTCAAAGACTTGCCCATTATGGTCTCAAACAAAGGCTTGAAAATATTTATTTCTTTAGCTTGAGATTTCAGCCCCTAAGGAGTTTTATGTGTTACAAGTATTGAAAACTATGTTTTATAATTTTTCTAAGCTTATATGAGTTCAAGGAATGTATAGAACCAAGTTTTATTAATTTAGGACATCTTGAGATGAAATTGATTTAGCTACTGCCCTCACAAGTATTTTGTTGATTTTAGATGATAAAAATGTTTATAAATGAGTTTTGAAAGTCTTGAAAAGGTTCCAAGAGAAACTAGTATTTTATGTGCTTCAAAAACCAAGTTCTATGCATTTTATGGATATGTATGTTTCGGTTCTGCCTTGCTGTGTTTGGCCACTATATATGTTGTTTTGATGATGATAATATGACTATGTTTGAGTATAATTGATGCTAAAATTCATATGTGAAAGATTAGAGAAGTTAGTAACTAGAAAAGAATTAATTTGAGAGTTTTAGATCCCTTAATGTTTGATTTTTCTGGATTATGTCCAGCAAGGTTTAGAAATGATAATTATGGTTTTAAATGAGTTTAAATGAGTAGGAATGACTCATAATTGGTTTAGGACTTGATCTTGGTGCCTTAGGAGCAAATCGGACTTAGAAAAGGTCATTGTTGTGACTCCTAGGTACCCGTAAAATTAGGATTTTGGATTCTGCATCCTTGAGGTTTAGAGATGTTCTTGACCATAGTGTGAAGTGAGGAATACTTAGATACAAGCTTATAGGTACCCAAGAGTTTAAGTTCTGAGATCTATAACTTAGATTGTGAGTTAAAGACCTTAAGGGTCAATTCATAAGACATTAGAGAAATTGTTAATGCTATGATGTTTATATGATGCAATAATATGTTGAGATGTTTATGATGCATGAGGAAAATGATTGTTTGAGATGTGAAGTTTATCATAGCATGAGATTTAACTGAGGAATATGCTGTGTGATTAGCTTGTGGCATAAGTTTCAGTTTAAAGAAATTCGGTTTAACAACTGTTATGCTGCCGAATTTCCATCAAACCTTAAAGGGTTGAAGAAATGTTTTAAAGTACCACATGAGTTGAAAACCCTGGGTGACACCGGTTCGGCCGAGCACCCCCAGGAGATTTTTTTTATGTGACAAAGCACTGAGACGCACTTTCCTGGGTGACACTGATTCGGCCAAGCACCCCCAGGGGAGACAAATCCATGAGGGTATGAGTAGATGCAGCCTACCAAAGCGGACAAATTGTTGTGGCTTAATGCCCACAAAGCATTTCAAAGAAGGTATATCCTAAGAGAGGTGATCCCTACCCCCTACCCATACTTGCGTAGTCGGGATTATTTTATTATGTTTCGCTTATTCAGATAATAAGCAAGAGCTAGTCACGACTAGCTATGATATGAGCTCATAACCTAGTTATTTTAAGGTGGCCTTATCATACTAAAGGACCATGATTGATGTCACGAAGTTGAGGAATGATCCACATTAAAGTTATATGCCCTTTATGCCACTTGTGTGTTTCTTGAAGTTGTGATTCATTGAGTTATTTGATTGAGGCATTGCCATACATTCATGTTTTAATATGTTGCATTCATAACATCAAGATGCATGCTAAAAGGAATGAACCTTGGATAATTGGCTTTATAAACCCTAATTAATGAATCTTTATGTATGTACACCTTTTATAATTAAACCCAAGGTTCCTGGGATGTGAACGATGTAACCCTAGGGTAGGAGACTCCTACTGAGATTCTTTAGTAAGAATTCTCACTCCTCTCTCTCCTTTCTCTTTCTTCCATCATATCTTCAGAGAGCGATGGCGACATTCGTGGTTTTTGTTGACACACCGACTTGGGAGGTTCACTTTGATCTGAATCATGGATCATACCATTTTGAGGGGCAGTGCACCGTGCAAGTCTTCATGTTTATCGGGCGCCCCTTTGCACACCCTGTACAGAGCTACCGTTTCTCCTCGATGTCACTCTATGATGATGCAATGGTTTTTGAGCGGGCCCGAACGCGAGATGAGAGGATTCTGCGGACGTATACTAGTGGTTCGATGCCTTGAGACTTCCAGGACTACGTGCCTCGGTCTCCGAGTTCGAAGGATGACCCATCCAGGGACCCGCCACCGCACATATATAGCGAGAGTTCTGCTCCTACACCTCAGTTTATGCGAGGCGTGGGTGAGGAGACTGTTACACAGCCGAGGCTAGCTAGGCGAGCCGAGAGGCGCCCCTATCGAGGAGCTCACACTCAGTCTTCACGTGTACCCACTCCTGCCACCCTGTGTCCATGGATCGGTTACACTCCACCTTTCTCTAGGTTCCAGTAGTAGACGTCCTAGGGGAGGCTTAGTGCACACACTCACACATAGACTGGATAAACCTGCTTTTGTTTTGAGGTTATCCATTATAGGTGCACTCGGGTAGTGATGGTTTACTTTATGTTAATTTATGTTTCCCTGTTTCCGTTGTATTTCCTTTTCCGCTGTATTACAAGCTCTACCCGTCCCTATGAGGGTATGACTACATATGTATTTCTAATTATGCTATTAATGAAATGTTTCTGTTATTATGGTGGTCATTGCTCTGTTGTTACTTGTTCTTAATTTCCGTATTACTCTCTGCGTGCTAATTATGTTTTTATATTTCTGTCTTACGATTAGACCAAGAACGCGGCTCTCACTTTGGTTTATGTTTTCAAAAAACAATTTACCCATAATTTTCGCTAAGTATTTTAATAAAATGATGAGACTAAGAAGTAATAACCTAACGATTAGCCTAATATGTTCTAAAGTATTGGGTTAAAAATTAAGGTGTTACAGTAGAAGAATCTCATTTATGAGGTTTCTGCGCATAAATGACCAAAATACCCTTATAGTAATTTAAGGCAGTTTTGAGTTTTGTTTTGTCCCGGACTTGTCCCGGAGGTCTAAAACAATTTTTTTAAGGCATGATTTATGTTTGCTTAAGTCCCGGTGATCCTGCGCAATTTTTGAGAAAATTTACGATTTTGCCCCTACTTAAGTGCATTAGGGCTTATGACGATTTTAAAACAAAACCTAAGCAATATTAGGCTCTAATTAAAGATTAATTAATTTTCATAATTAATCTAGAGCTAAAATAATTATTTGAGGTTGATACGGACCTAAAATTGCTTAAGGAAACTTAAAACCCAATTCTAGTCTTATTTCTTCAAGAAATCATCTAAGAATAGTGTTTTTAATATTCAATCTCCCCAATTCAAGGAAATATGTTGTTCTCCAAACTCTAGTCAATGGAGTTTGACTCCACTAATCCAACAAGATCACTCTCAAATTAAGTTGTTCATAGCCCTAATTGCTTGATTAGTTCACCTAAACACTTGGTTATAAAACCTTAATTAGTGGCCTAATCTTGTTTGCTCCTAAACACATCATTAACACACATTTGGATGAAACAATCTTCCTCCCCCATAGGCTGTCAAGGCTGGCCGAAACCTCTCCCCCACATTCTCCACATGTTTGAAATTCAAACACTCAAAGAACCATGTCTTAGACCATGTTTAACACCTTACCTTGCACTATGCTTGATCATACTTCCAACCATGCTTGATATGACTAAATGAATAAGATAATTCCTCCCCTTTGGTTTTCCCAAAACTGTCAGCCCTCCCTCTCCCTTCTATAAGATTTATTTCAATTCAAATCAACAAGAAATCACCTCACTTGGAGCCATGCTTAAGCCCATACCTATCTTACATTCAACCATGCTTTGAATGAGAACTTGTAAGAGATATTTTCTCTTCCCTAAGCCTTCAGAGGCCACACGGTTACCCCTCCCCATTCACTTCCTCATGATTCAAGATTGTATAAATACCTTTTCTTGGTGGACCTTGCTTCACTTTGAATCATTTGCCAAGTTTGATGTTCAAAGAGAAAGTGTTAGTTCTCTCAAAAGTTTTATTTTCTCTTCCTTGTTCCAAGAGAAACCACCACCCCTCCACCTCTCAATCTTCATCTAGTTCTCATCTAAACATATTTCTAAGCTCAAACACAAGCCAACACATCTTCTTCCTTCATTTCTCTTTGTAACGCCCCGATTTTTCTGTTAGAGTTAAAATGACTAAAATGCCCCTGAGGTCATTTTCAGCCCGGAATTCGAGGAAAGTCGAATCGGCAGTACTCAAAGGGCAAACTCAATGTTGGAAGGGGAGTAGATGGCTTGTGTACCTTCTCGGGATCGAAAATCTCGTTTTTCGAGTTTTCGGGTCAAAATGACCAAAACGCCCCTGCAATGTTTTACCCGTTTACAAGTACCGGATGAACCCGAAACTTCTCTAGATGATTTTAAAAGGCGTTTTTATGTAGACTGTGACTTTAGTTTTGGTCCCGGAGGTCCTGGGCGAAATTAGTGCAAAATTATGGTTTTGCCCCTAGTTTCGTGTTTTTACGCTTAATCGCGTGATTAAGCAAACCTAAGAAATATTAGGCTCTAATTGAAGATTAATTAATTTCCTTAATTAATCTTGAGTCAAAATAATTTATTAAAGTTGATTAGAACCTAAAAGTGCTTAATTACGACCTAAAATCATATTTTAATTTCATGACTCCTAGTCATGGAATCTTGAATAGTATTTTCTCTTTCCAATTCCTTAAATCATGGAATTGTGTTACACATTGTTTATTCATAAATGAGTTTAAAATTCTTTAATGATGTATGAGCACTCCTAATCTTGTCATAAAATCCTTAAAACACATTCTTAGTTACCTAAACTTAAGCTTAATTGTTTTTAACCTTGTACCTAAGCTAATACACATTTAAACCTACCATTAACACCCAATTAAATGGTCAAAACTCACCCCCTCTCTGCTGCCCAAGGCCTGGCCGAAGCTGTCCCTCCCAATTATGCATCACATGTTCAATTTTTCAACACTCCAAGGCCATACCTCAAGTCACATACACTATACCTTGTCATAACTTTCAATCAAGCTTGATTTTCCAAGTAAATAACTAATTAAAATAGCCCATTTTCTCCATTTATTTGTGGCTGGAAAAGTTCCAGCCATGCATTGTTTCTAGAAGCCTTATTTTATCAAAAATTGATAGGAAATTAACTCATATCAAGCCATACTTTGTAGCATAGCCTCCATACTTCAAACCATGCTTGAATGACCTTGTGTAAGAGATATTTTCCTCTCCCTTTTCCCTCCAATACCACATGGCCACTCCTCCCCTTGGTGAGCCCCATGGTTTTGTTTTTCTATAAATAGGATGCTTGTGATAGCTTAGTTGCACTTTGAAGCATTTGCTAAGTTTAGAATTCTAGAGTTGTTTTGCTAGTTCTTTTCTTTTCTCTCAAAATTCCAAGAGAGTTCTTCCTTTCTTCATCCTCTCTTCATCTCTTCATCATCTCTCAACCTTGAAACATCACCCCATAGCCTTGAACCATCATCAAACCTCTCAAACATCACACCTCAAACACAACCTCACTTGAAAGACAACTCCAACCTTCTTGCTTCCTCTTGGCCGAAACCATCAAGCACCAAGGAGGAGCTCATCATCTTGTTTTTCTTTCCAAAAGTTCAAGCTTTGTGTCTTCACTCTAGGTAGGGAGTTTCTTTTCAAACTTTGTTTTACTCAAAAGATGTGTTTCCTCTAGTTTTCTCTTGGTTTCTTTTTGAGCTTTCCTTTATATTCCTTTTCTTTTTCCATTTTAGCCTCTTGGCCTTTTCTTCTCAAACATGATAGCTTGTTGATGAGAGTTTCTAGATGATGACCTTGTGTTCATCTCAAAGAAACCTCTAAAGCTTGAGTTTTCCTTTCCTTATGACTTCATCTATATGATATCTAGCTCACATGATTTTTCAACTTAAGAAAATTAATCTAAGGATTTCTAAAAGCCCAAGCCTACCCTTGTCAACCTTAAAGTTGGCCGGCACGTTCTAGAGATTTTCTCTAGATAGGGGTTTTGGGTATTTAATAAAGAACTTTACTTAGTTTCACTTTCTTTTTCTTTTGTAAGACTTTCGGTTTTGGTGTTTTGATCTTTAAGATATTGTATTGGGTTGTTATCTTATTAAAGTCTTGAATGAGCTCTAGTCAACCATAAAATGAACCTTGCATCATGTTTACTTTATGCTTTGCATATCATGTTTACTTCCTTGCTATCACTAAATTTCAAGATAATAAGTGAATCTTGCATTATCATGTTTATATTTCAAGCTATGCATTATCATGTTTATATTTCAAGTTCTCACTTAATACCAAGATAATAATGAGTTGCATTCATATTTACTTTGTGCTATCACTTTACTTTCTAATGGAAACTAAAATAAGTGCATGAGCATGTTTATTTTTATGTCATCACCTAAATGAACCTAGAGCTCAAAGACTTTCCCATTGTTGTCTCAAACAAAGGTCTAAAAATATTTATTTCTTTTGGTTCATATTTCGGCCCTAAGGGGTCTTGATGTTTCTAAGTATTGAAGACTATGTTTTATAATTTTTCCAAGCTTTTATGAGTTTAAGGAATGCATAGAACTAAGTTCTAAGAATTTAGGACCTCTTGAGACAAAGATGAATTGGTCACTGCCCTCTTAAATATCCTTATGATTTTAGATGTTAAAATTGTTTATAAATGAGTTTTGAAAGTTTTAAAAAGGTACCAAGAGAAACTAGTGTTTTATGTGCTTTAGAAATTGTGTTTTATGCCTTTATGGAGAGTGTTTGTTTCGGTTCTATCTTGCTACTTGTTTGCCACTGTATGTGCTGCTTTAATGATGATGATATGCTTATGTTTGAGTAAAAATAATGTTAAGACTTATATGAATGATAAGATAAGTTAGAAACTAGAAAATAATTAATTTGAGAGTTCTAGATCCTTTAATGTTTGAATTTTCTGGATTCTGTCCAGCAAGGTTTAGTAATGCTAACCATGGATTTAAATTAGTTTAAATGTGTAGGAATGACTCATAAATGGTTTAGGACTTGATCTTGATGCCTTAGGAGCAAACCGGACTTAGAAAGGGTCATTGTTGTGACTCCTAGGTACCCGTAAAGTTAGGATTATAAATTCTGCATCCTTGAGGTTTAGAGATGTTCTTGGTCATAGTGTGAGGTGAGAAATACTTAGTTATAACCTCATAGATACCCAAGAGATTAGGTTTGATGATTAATAACTTAGAACGTGAGTTAAGGACCTTAAGGGTCAATGCATAAGACATTAAAACGTCTTGAGTTTTTATGATGCTTAATTTATGTAAACATGATATATGATACATGAGCTTTATCTATGATAAGTTTGATATGTGCTTTTGTATGATGACATGCTATACCCCATAAAGAAATGTTTGTGTATGTCCTATATGTTTTCATGGCATAAGCAAATTTGAGGAAATTGCCCATACCACAATAATAATTTCCATCAAATTTGAGGAACTTAGAAAATGGTCTTTTCGAAAATCATGAGAAGTTAAATGTGACACAACACTGAGACGCCTTCTTGGGTGACACCGGTTTAGCCGAGCACCCCTAAGAAAACAAATCCGTGAGGGTGTTGACATAGAGCTTGCCAAAGCGGACAATACTATGATGCACTAGTTGCTAGTAGAGCGTTTCAAAGAGGAAATGACCCTAAGAGGTGATCCTTAAATTGCCCCCTAGCCCATACTTTAAGTCGGGATTATGTTACGCTTATCATAGGATAAGTAAGAGCTAGTGACGACTAGTTAAGGTATGAGCTCATAACCTAGAGATGTTTTAGGGTGGCCCCATGAGATGAAAGTTAAAGTTTAAAATGTCACATGTGCTATACCTATCATCTTATGCCAATGTTATAATGTTTCTTAGTTATTCTATTGATTGGCTTACCTTTATGATACATTCATGTCATTAGTATATTCCATGCTTAGTCATAAGACGCATTATAAAATATGACGAGCCTTGGATAAATAATACTTTAGAAAACTAACTTAAAAGGAGTTTATATGCATGCACACCTTTTAACAGGTACATCATTATTCATCATATAAATCTTTCTCATAGTATGCATCTCATCATATAATCATATATAAAACTATGACCTATTTTCACATAAAACTTTTTCATAGCATATGCATCATCACATAAACATATCTTATTCATACAAACTTACAAGCTTATTATGTTATAAACTCATAGTATTTTATGCTTTGGTTCTTTTGAGTCTTAAACTTGTAAACTAATTGTTCTAATATTATCCTTAACCTCTTACACACCTATAGGTTCACAACTAATAAGTTTTACTAATTTTTATGCTCAAGGACATATCCAAACAGCACTATGTAGAATTGGACAGCTTTATATTTGTGTGATTATGAGGTTCTAGAAATTATGGTTTAGACCCTTAAAGTCCTTAGCTCGCATTCTAAGTTATCGATAATCAAAACCTAGTCTCTTGGGAACCTATGAGGTTATAACTAAGTATTTCTCACCTCACACTATGGTCGAGAACATCTCTAAACCTCAAGGGTGCAGAATTTGAAATCCTAACTTTACGGGTACCTAGAAGTCACAACAATGACCCTTTCTAAGTTCGGTTTGCTCCTAAGGCTTCAAGATTAAGTCCTAAACCAATTATGAGTCATTCCTAAACATTCAAACTAATTAAAAACCATGATTATTAAATCTAAACCTTGCTGGACAGAATCCAGAAAATTACATAATTAAAGGATCTAGAATTCTCAAATTAATTCTTTTCTAGTTCCTAACTTATCCTATCTTTCACATATGAGTCTTAACATTATTTTTACTCAAACATAGGCACATTATCATCATCAAAACAGCACATACAGTGGCAGCAAAGAGCAAGGAAGAACCGAAAATATACTTCTCCATAAAAGGCATAAAACATAATTTCTAAAGCACATAAAATACTAGTTTCTCTTGGAACTCTTTTTAAACTTTCAAAACTCATTTATAAACAATTTTAACATCTAAAATCATAAGAATATTTAAGAGGGCAGTGACTAATTTATCTTTATCTCAAGAGGTCCTAAATTCATAAAACTTAGTTCTATGCATTCCTTAAACTCATATAAGCTTGGAAAGATTATAAAACATAGTCTCAAATACTTAGAAACTTCAAGACCTCTTGGGGCCGAAATATGAACCAAAGAAAATACATATTGTTAGACCTTTGTTGAGACAACAATGGGCAAGTCTTTGAGCTCTAGGTTCATTTAGGTGATGACATAAAAATAAACATGCTTATGCACTTATTTTAGGTTCCATTAGAAAGTAAAGTGATAGCACAAAGTAAATATGAATGCAACTCATTATTATCTTGGTATTAAGTGAGAACTTGAAATATAAACATGATAATGCATAGCTGGAAATATAAACATGATAATGCAAGTTCATTCATTATCTTGGTATTTAGTGATAGCAAGGAAGTAAACATGATATGCAAAGCATAAAGTAAACATGATGCAAGGTTTATTTTATGATTAACTAGAGCTCATTCAAGACTTTAACAGGATAACAACCCAATACAATATCTCAAAGTTCAAAACACCAAAACCGAAAGTCTTACAAAAGAAAAAGAAAGTGAAATACCCAAAACCCCTATCTAGAGAAAAATCTCTAGAACATGCCGGCCAACTTTAAGGTTGACATGGGTAGGCTTCGACTTTTAGAAATCCTTAGATTAATTTTCTTAAGTTGAAAAACCATGTGAGCTAGATATCGTATAGATAAAGTTATAAGAAAAGGAAAACTCAAGCTTTAGAGGTTTCTTTGAGATGAACACAATGTCATCATCTAGAAACTCTCATTATCAAGCTATCATGCTCATAACAAGGCCTAGAGGCCGAAATGAAAAGAAAAGGAAAAACAAAGGAAAGTTCAAAATGAATCCAAGAAGAAACTAGAGAAAAACACTTTCTTGAGCAAAACAAAGTTTGAAAACAAATCCCTACCTTGTGATGAAGGTAAAAGCTTGGACTTGAAGATGGAAATGAGATGAGCAACACCTCCTAGGATGGTGGTGATGATTCGGCCAAAGAGGAAGGAAAAGAAAGGAAATGTGTTTTGGGTGAAGTTGTGTTTGAGGTTGAGTATTTGAGAGGTTTGATGATGTTTCAAGGCTATGGGGTGGTGTTTCAAGGTTGAGAGATGATGATGAGATGAAGAGAGGATGAAGATGAAGATGAAAAGAAAGGAGGAACTCTCTTGGAATTTTGAGAGAAAAGAAAAACTTAGCAAGACAACTCTAAAACTCTAAACTTAGCAAATGCTTCAAGGTGCAACAAGGCTATCACAAGCATCCTATTTATAGAAAAACAAAACCATGGGCTCATCAAGGGAAGGGTACTGGCCATAGCATTGGAGGACAAAGGGAGAGGAAAATATCTCTTTGATTGTGTCATAGAAGCATGGTTTGAAGTATGGAGCTATGCTACAAAGTATGGCTTGATGTGAGTTAATTTCCTATCAATTTTTATGAAATTAGGCTTATAGAAACAATGCATGGCTGGAACTTTTCCAGCCACAAATAAATGGAGAAAATGGGCTATTTTAATTAGTTATTTACTTGGAAAATCAAGCTTGATTGAAAGTTATGACAAGGTATAGTGTATGTGACTTGAGGTATGGCCTTGGAGTGTTGAAAAATTGAACATGTGATGCATATGGGGAGGGAAGGCTCACGGCCAGGTCTGGTACAGCAAGGAGGAGGATGATTTGATTATGTAATTGGGTGTTAATGGTAGGTTTAGATGTGTATTAGCTTAGGTACAAGGTTAGGAATAATTAAGCTTAAGTTTAGGTAACTAAGAATAAGTAATTAGGATTTTATGACAAGGTTAGGAGTGCTCATACATCATTAGAGAATTTTAAACTCATTTATGAATAAACAATGTGTAACACAATTCCATGATTTAAGGAATTGGAGAGAGGAAATACTATTCAAGATTCCATGACTAGGAGTCTTGAAATTAAAATATGATTTTAAGTTGTAATTAAGCACTTTTAGGTTCTAATCAACTTTAATAAATTATTTTGACTCAAGATTAATTAAGGAAATTAATTAACCTTCGATTAGAGCCTAATATTGCTTAGATTTGTTTAATCACGCGATTAAGCGTAAAAACACGAAACTAGGGGCAAAACCGTAATTTTGCACTAATTTCGCCCGGGACCTCCGGGACCAAAACTAAAGTCACAGTCTACATAAAAACGCCTTTTAAAATCATCTGGAGAAGTTTCAGGTTCATCCGGCACTTACAAACGGGTAAAACACCGCAGGGGTGTTTTGGTTATTTTGACCCGAAAACTCGAAAAACGAGATTTTCGATCCCGGGAAGGTACACAAGTTATCTAATCCCCTTCCAACATTGAGTTTGCCCTTCGAGTACTGCCGAACCGGCTTTCCTCGAATTCCGGGATGAAAATGACCTCAGGGGCATTTTGGTCATTTTCACTCTAACAGAAAAATCGGGGCGTTACACATATTCCAAGATACAAAAAGATTTCTTCTTGTTTTCTCCTCAAGATCAAACCATTCCTTGTCTTCAAGAATACCTATACTTGGTAGGGAGTTGTTTTACATTATTTCTTTTTACCCATATGAGCTTTGATCTTAAAGAAAATGCTATTTTCTTTAAGTTTCTCTTGGTTTCTTTTTGGTTTTCATTCTCATTTCCTTTTTCCTTTTCGACCTAAAGGCCTTGAACACGATGGCTTGATGATGAGTGTTCTCTAGAGGTGACTATGTGTTCATCTCTCATGAAACCTCTAAAGCTTGATGCTTTTCTTTCTTTGAAGTTCTATCTATATTACTTAGCTCACTAAGGTTTTCAACTTAAGAAAATAACTCTAAGGATTTCAATAAGCCCAAGGCCTACCCTTGTCAACCTTAAAGTATGGTGTATTTTTCCTTCTCTTTATGGATTTGGTTCCTTACTCCCTTTTCCTTTTGAAGTATAGTCTATTTCCTTAAAGCTTGATGATGTTGTTCAAAGAACCATGAGATTTCTTTGAAACCTTGGTTCTTAGAACTCTAGAGCTTGCTTTATGATGATGAGATTGGGATTGAGAATGTGATATTGATTCTTTAAAGTCTTGTATGAGCTCTAATGACATGTAATAATGGACTAGCATTCATGTTTACATTTATGCCTTGCATAGCATACTTATTTTTATGCTATCACTAAACTCTCAAGAATAAATAAATGAACTTGCATTATTATGTTTAAATTCAAGCTTTGCATTTCATGTTTACTTTGCAAGTCCTCACCTAAACTTAAGATAAAAAAATGAGTTGCATCTCATATTTATTTTGAGCCCTCACTTTACTTTCTAAGAAAGATAAAATAAAGTGCATAGCATGTTTATATTCTGGTTATCACTTAAATATTAGAGCTTGAAGACCTGTCCCTTGGTATCTCAAGTAAAGTTTGGGAATAAATGTGTTTTACTCTTTTTGATTTTTGGGCATGTGATGATGATGAACTTGGTGTGAGTTTCATCTAATCATAAGTGCCAAAACATATGTTTTATAATTTTCTCAAGTTTAGTTGATCTCAAGAAATGTTTCAAGCATGATTCTATGATTTAAATCCCTCTCAAGCTTGTCTTGAAATAGCTATTGCCCTTATGTATTTTATGAGGATTTCTAATGAAATAAATTGTTTTCAAATGAGTTTTAGAAGCTTTGAAAAGGTTCCAAGAAATACTAGCAATTTATGTGTTTTAGAAATAAAGTTCTATCCATTACATTATGGCTTTGATTTTAGTTCTGCCTTATTTATTCCAGCACCTTAAATTCTGTTTTGGGTGGTCTATATGTGTTTAAATACCTTACCAATTGTATGAATATTGTTCTAGGCATCTTGGGCATGCTTAGTAACTCTAATATTTGAAAATGTGATTTCTAGAACTCCTTAGGAACCAAAATTGTATATTCTGTTCCAGCCTTGGTAGAGTTTGTAGAATCATATTATAGCATGTTTAGATGGGTGAGAATGACTCATAATTGGTTTAGGTATTAATTATTGCATCATAAAAAAAAGTCTGTAATGAGAAAGGACCTAAAACGTAACTTCTAGAACACCATAATTCATCAAAATATGCTTACTGCCTATGCTACCCAGCCATATTTAATTAGGTTCTAGGACTTAATAAATTGTGGTAATGAGGTTAATCAATCCCTTAGAGATATAAGAAAATAATTTGGAAGTTTGAGTTTACCTGATTTAGGGGTTTTCACTTTTAAGGGAATGGTTTGTGTGCCCTCTATGAATGATGAATTAATATGTTGTCTCATGACTTATGTGATGCTATATGATTATCAATTGCATGTTATTGTGCTCTTAGAATCTTAGAGATGCCTATTGTAACGCCCCGATTTTTCTGTTAGAGTGAAAATGACCAAAATGCCCCTGAGGTCATTTTCAGCCCGGAATTCGAGGAAAGCCAAGTCTTGGCAGTACTCGAAGGGCAAACTCAATGTTGGAAGGGGATTAGAAAACTTATGAACCTTCCCGGGATCGAAAATCTCGTTTTTCGAGTTTTCAGGTCAAAATGACCAAAACGCCCCTGTGGTGTTTTACCCGCTTGCAAGTGCCGGATGAACCCGAAACTTCTCCAGATGGTTTTAAAAGGCGTTTTTATGTATTCTATGACCTCAGTTTTAATTTTTGAAGTCCCGGGCAAAATTAGTGCAAAATTACGGTTTTGCCCCTAGTTTCGTACTTTTACGCTTAATCACACGATTAAGCAAACCTAAGCAATATTAGGCTCTAATCGAAGGTTAATTAATTTCCTTAATTAATCTAGAGTCAAAATAATTTATTAAAGTTGTTTAGAACCAAAAAGTACTTAATTACAACCTAAAATCATATTTTAATTTTATGACACCTAGTCATAGAATCTTGAATAGTGTTTTCTCTTTCCAATTCCTTAAATCATGGAATTGTGTTACACATTGTTTATTCATAAATGAGTTTTAAATTCTTTAATGATGTATGAGCACTCCTAAACTTGTCATAAACTCCCTAAATCACATTCTTAGTTGCCTAAACTTAAGCTTAATCATTCCTAACCTTGTACCTAAGCTAATACACATCTAAACCTACCATTAACACACAATTAAATGGTCAAACTCACCTCCTCCCTTGCTGTCCCAAGCTGGCCGTGAACCCTCTCCCCATTATGCATCACATGTTCAATTTTTCAACACTCCAAGGCCATACCTCAAGTCACATACACTATACCTTGTCATAACTTTCAATCAAGCTTGAATTTCCACATGAATAAATAATTAAAACAACCCATTTTCCCCATTTATTTGTGGCTGGAAAAGTTCCAGCCATGTTAAGGTTCTAGAAGCCTAATTTCATAAAAATGTGATAAGGAATTAACTCACATCAAGCCATACTTTGTAGCATAGCTTCCATACTTCAACCATGCTTGAATGACCTTGTGTAAGAGATATTTTCTCTTCCTTTTCCCTCCAAACCACACGGCCAAAGCCCTCCCCATTCACTCCTCCATGGTTTTGATTTTCTATAAATAGGATGCTTGTGTTAGCCTTGTTACACTTTGAAGCATTTGCAAAGTTTAGAGTTTTAGAGTTGTCTTGCTAGTTTTTCCTTTTTCTCTCAAAGTTCCAAGAGTGTTCTTCCTTTCTTTTCATCTTTATCTTCTTCATCTCTTCATCACCTCTCAACCATCAAACACCACCCCAAAACCTTGAACCATCATCAAACCTCTCAAACACCACACCTCAAACACAACTCCACTTGAAACACATTCTCTTTCTTTTTCTCTCATCAAGGCCGAATCATCATCACCATCCTAGGAGGTGTTGCTCATCTCATTTCCATCTTCAAGTTCAAGCTTTTATCTTCATCAAAAGGTAGGGATTTGTTTTCAAACTTTATTTTGCTCAAGAAAGTGTTTTTCTCTAGTTTTCTCTTGGATTCTTTTTGAGCTTTCCTTTGTCTTTCCTTTCCTTTTCATTTTCGGCCATGAGGCCTTGATTTGAGCATGATAGCTTGATGATGAGAGTTTCTAGATGATGACATTGTGTTCATCTCAAAGAAACCTCTAAAGCTTGAGTTTTCCTTTTCTTACAACTTCATCTATATGTTATCTAGCTCACATGGTTTTCCAACTTAAGAAAATTAATCTAAGGATTTCTAAAAGCCCAAGCCTACCCTTGTCAACCTTAAAGTTGGCGGCACGCTCTAGAGACTTGTCTCTAGATATGGGTTTTGGGTACTTAATAAAGAACTTGATGTAGTTTCACCTTATTTCTCTTTTATATGATTTTCGATTCTTGTGTTGTGATCTTTGAGATATGGTATAGGGTTATTATCTTGTTAAAGTCTTATATGAGCTCTAGTTAACTATAAAATGAATCTTGCATCATGTTTATTTTATGCTATGCATATCATGTTTACTTCCTTGCTATCACTAAATCCCAAGATAATGAATGAACTTGCATTATCATGTTTATGTTTCAAGCTTTGCATCATCATATTTATATTTCAAGTCCTCACCTAAATATCTAAGATAATAATATGTTGCACCACATATTTATTTTATGCTCTCACTTTACTTTCTAGCAATAACTAAAACAAGTGCATGAGCATGTTTATTTTTATGTCATCACTTTAATGATTCTAGAGCTCAAAGACTTGCCCAAGGATATCTCAAACAAAGGTCTAAAACATTTATCTTCTATGGATCATATTTCGGCCCTATGAGGCCTTAATGTTTTCAAGTATTGAAAACTATGTTTTATAATTTTTCTAAACTTATATGAGTATAAGGAATGTGTAGAACTAAGTATTATGAATTTAGGACCTCTTGAGATGAAAATAGCATAGCCACTGCCCTATTAAGTATTTTCATGAGTTTAGATGATAAAAGTGTTCATAAAATAGTTTTGAAGGTTTTAATAAGGTTCCAAGAGAAACTAGTATTTTATGTGCTTTAGAAACTATGATTCAATGCCTTTAAATGGAGTTTCTGTTTAGGTTCTGCCTTGCTATGTTTGGCCACTGCATGAGCTGTGTTAATGATGTTAATATGCTTATGTTTGGGTAATAATTATGTTAAGACTCATATGTGAAAGATAGGATAAGTTAGGAACTAGAAAAGAATTAATTTGAGAGTTCTAGATCCCTTAAAGATTTATTTTTCTGGATTCTGTCCAGCAAGGTTTAGATTCAATAATCATGGTTTTAAATTAGTTTATATGTGTAGGAATGACTCATAATTGGTTTAGGACTTAATCTTGAAACCTTAGGAGCAAACCGAACTTAGAAAGGGTCAATATTGTGACTTCTAGGTACCGTAAAGTTAGTATTTTGATTTCTGCACTCTTGAGGTTTAGAGATGTTCTTGACCATAGGGTAAGGTGAGAAATACTTAGTTATAACCTTATAGGTTCCCAAGAGACTAGGTGTTGATGATCAATAACTTAGAATGTGAGATAAAGATCTAAACCGTAATTTCTAGAACTCCGTAATCACATAAACATAAAGCTGTCCAAATTCTGCTTAGTGCTATTTGGATTAGTTCTTAAGCATAAAATTTATATAACTCATTAATTGTCAAACTATGGGTGTATAAAGAAGTTAAGAATAATTAATTTGCAAGTTTAAGACTCATAATAATCGAAGTTTAAAGCACTATGAGATATAACATAACATGTTTATGAGCCTCTGGATGATTGTTAAATATGACTATGTGATGATGTTTGTGTGAAAGTTTTATGTGACGAATGTTATGAGAAAGTTTCATGTGATGATATATATGTTATGAAAAAGATACATGAGAATGCATGATAAAAATGAATATGATAAATGATGAGGTAATTGTGATGTAATACTTATGAAGATATAAATGTGACACAACAACGAGACGCGCTTCTCTGGGTGACACCGGTTGGCCGAGCACCCCAGGAGGAGACAAATCCGTGAGGGTATGTGTAGATGCAGCCTGCCAAAGCGGACAAATTGCGAGGCCCACGTGGCTAGCAAAGCGTTTCAAAGAGGAAATGATCCTAGAAAGGAGATCCTTAATTTGCCCTAACCCGTACTTTAAGTCGGGATTATGTTACGCTTATCATAGGATAAGTAAGAGCTAGTGACGACTAGTTAAGGTATGAGCTCATAACCTAGAGAAGTTTTAGGCGGCCCCATGAGATGAAAGTTAAAGTTGACAATGTCACATAAACTTTACTTATGCCAATGTTATAATGTTTCCTAGTGATTCTATTGTTTGGTTTACCTTATGATGCATTCATATCATTAGTATATTTCGCTTAAGTTATAAAGACGCATTATAAAATATGATGGACCTTGGATAAAATACCTCTTTGGGAAACCCACTTAAAAGGAACTTATATGCATGCACACCTTTTAGAAATAAACCCAAGGTTCTGAGGATGTGACGATGACACCTAGGTAGGGATAACCCTACTGAGAATTCTTTTAGAAAGATTCTCATTCCCTCTCTCTTTTCTTCCGTCATATCTTCAGATGGCGACGTTCGTACTCTTCGTCGACACCCCGGTATGGGAGCTGCACCATGACCCAAGACTCGGGTCATACCATTTTGAGGGTCGCTGCCGCCGAGTATACATGTTCATGGGGCGACCCTTCGCGTGCCCGCCCGAGCTACCGCTTCACCCCGACTGCTCCTTACCGTCATAACGGGATTTTTGAGCGAGCGAGACCACGCGATGAGCAGATCCTCCGCATGGAGCCCGAGACATCACCAGACGCGAGTACCCCGAGTATGTACCAAGGCCCCTCAAGATTTCTGGAGACGGACCCATCCGAGGACCCGCCATCCCACATGTACAGTTGGAGCTCCAGCCCCACTCCTCCACCGATGAGGGCTGGGAGTGAGGAGACGGTGGACCAGCCGAGGTTGGCTCGACGGCCATCTATGCGCCCTCGCGCGGTGGACATGCCCGATGATGCACTCGACCACTCCCGCCGAGATTCGCCAAAGGATCGACTCGACCCCAGCGATCTCGGACCCGAGGAGTAGTCTTAGGAGGGGTAGTAGTTAGTGCACACACACGCCACATAGTAGAGGACAAACCTTCTTTTGTATATGAGGTTGTCTCCTTTAGGTGCACATGGGTATGGGGGTAGTTTCTCTTGAATTCGCTTTTATGATTTCCTTGTATTGCATTCCGGTTGTATTTTGCTTCATGATGTATCAAATAGTCCTGCCTCTTTGGGTAGGCACGTTATATATATATAACTATGTTTTGATTGATGCTTCCATGACATGATGTGTTTCTTATGCTTTGCTTATATGTTTCGCTATGTTGCCCCTTAAAGTTTCGCGTGGCTCTCACTTTGATTTTAAAAAGAAAAATTTTACCCGTATTTCCGCTAAGTATTTTCCAAAGGATGAGACCAAGAGGTAATATTCTAAAAATTAACCTAAGGACATACTAGTAGTCTTGGGTTAAGATTTAGGTGTTACATTATGGTATCGAGCGATTCGATTCTCATGGAGCACGAGGATTGGGTGACTATGCTTTGTAAGCATAATACGATAGTTATGTCATGTATAGTGCTTGATAGAGATAAGCTATAGGACTAGAAATGCATGACTTCATTGGTTGCAAGTGCCATGGTGACTAGCTCATTTTGCATGGATATTGAGCCTGATCAACTTGATGTTCATTGTTTCATGTGTATAGGGACCAATGGCACCGCTGACGACGGCCTAGGACTACACCCGATGTTGAACAAGATGATACAATCGCCGCCGCTGTCCGTCGCATGGCGCAAGCCATGGAACGGATGTTCGACCGAATGGATCAACAAGCGAATGCTGCTCCTGTTCCCCCTCCTCCCCCTGCTGCAGAGATGGTGGAACAAGTCCGCTTCGAAGTTCCGCAAGGCGAACCCGCCAGTTGTTCCGAGGGGTAATGGACCCGACAAGGCCGATGAGTGGATCAAAGACATGGAGAAGATCTACTCTGTTGTTACTGCTCGGAGGAGCGAAGGTCACATTCTTGCTTTCATGTCAAGTCCGACGCCGAAGTTACGGTGGAACGGCACGAGGCATCTACTAGAAGCCTCTGGAACTCCCATTGACTGGGAGTTGTTCAAGACTTACTTCTATGAGAAGTACTTTCCGGAGTCCGTAAGGAACGCGAAGGACGTTGAGTTCATGCAGTTAACCCAAGGGGGGTCTACTGTAGCCCAATACACTGCAAAGTTTGAGGAGCTAATCAAGTTCTCTCGAGTGTTCCAGGGGAACCCCGATGAAGTTTGGAAGTGCGTGAAGTATGAGGCCGGTCTCAAGGCGAGAGATGAACTACGCTGTGGCCCATATGGAGATCGAGACTTCCGACCCTGGTCAACAAGTGCCTGGATACTTGAAGAAGGACAGAGAAAGATTCAAATCACAAGGGCGGAGCGAGCTAAGGGCTCGGACCTCAAGCCCAGTTCAAACCGCAGTACCCATCGAGGAATCACTACAACCCCTACCAATCCAACCAATTCCGACAACAACAACAACAACCGCCAAGAGCTCCTGCTCACCAACAATCCAAACAACACCAAAGGCCGCCATTTCAACATCAAGGCCCGAGGAATTTCAATAATCAACCCCGTGGACCGGGTGGACACCGAAACCACAAAGGAGGACAAAGTGGAGCTAAGAACAAGGCACCACAAACCCCTGCTTACTCCCGAGCAACGATCATGCGGATGTTTGCCCACAATGCGGAAAGAACCACGGAATCGCCCATGCTTAGCCGGTCGAATCGTGCTTCAAGTGTGGCAAGCCTGGTCACTACGCAAAGGACTGCACCGACAAGGGACATCGAACCAAAACCCCGACCACAATACCGAGGAAGGGTCTTTACCCTTAACGCAGAAGACGCCAAGAAGTCCAAAGATCTCATCAAGGTATGTGCGAAGTAAGCGGTAAAGCCTTAAGCTGTACTATATGACTCTGGTGCTACTCATTCTTTCATTTCACTTGCTAGTGTCGAGTCCTTAAATCTAAAAGTCTCCAAACTCCCCTTTGATCTCATTGTTTCTACTCCTACAAATCGCCCTGTTAATACTTGCCGTTGTTGTTTAAATTGTCACCTTGTTGTAGAAAATAGGTCTTTTATCATAGATTTAATTTGTTTACCCTTGAAAGACATAGGCATTATCTTAGGCATGAACTGGCTTCACCCCAATCGTGTGATGTTAGATTGTGGAACCCAAACCGTAGTTTTCCCTTCTCCTCCCGAAAACATCACTCAACCCATTAGGTGTACCTAAATTCCGTAGAGGTCTTACGTAGTGGGAAGAAAACTAAGGGATATGTTCTCCTAGCCACTTTGTGATGTAGACTTGGAGCAGAACCTAGGTGAGATACCTGTGGTGAGAGACTATCCCGAGGTGTTTCGGATGAAATACCCGAGTTCCCTCCCGAAGAGAAGTAGAGTTCTCCATAGAGTTGGTTCCTGGGACGGGACCAATCTCTATAGCCCCGTATAGGATGTCACCCTCGGAGTTAGCGAGTTGAAAACCCAGTTAGAGGAGTTGTTAGAAAAGAGTTTTATAAGGCCGAGTGCTTCACCTTGGGGCGCTCGGTCTTATTTGTGAAGAAAAAGGACGGAAGCATGAGGATGTGTATAGACTATAGGCAGTTGAACCAAGTAACCATAAAGAATAAATACCCATTGCCTAGGATTGATGATCTTATGGACCAATTGAAAGGAGCGATAGTGTTTTCTAAGATTGATTTAAGGTCAGGTTACCATCAGATTAGGGTGAGAGATTCGGATATTCCTAAAACCGCCTTTCGAACTCGGTATGGACACTTTGAGTTCAATGTAATGTCGTTTGGTTTGACGAATGCCAGTTTTTATGGATTACATGAATAGGATCTTTAGACCCTATTTAGATCAATTCGTGGTTGTGTTCATAGATGATATTCTCATCTATTCGAAAACCCACGAGGAGCATGAGCGTCATTTAAGGATGGTTTTAGAGGTATTAAAGGAGAAGAAGTTATACGCTAAGTTGTCTAAGTGTGAATTTTGGTTAGAGGAGGTAAAGTTCTTAGGACATGTTGTGTCAAAAGGTGGCATAGTTGTCGACCCAAGTAAGATAGAGGCTGTGATGAATTGGGATAGACCAACCTCTGTAACTGAGATTAGAAGCTTTTTGGGTTTAGCTGGATATTACCGTAGGTTCATTAAAGGATTTTCCCAGTTAGCCCTACCCTTAACCAAGCTCACTAGGAAGAATGCCCCGTTTGAGTGGAGCCCCGAGTGTGAAAAGAGTTTCCTAGAGCTTAAGGAAAAGCTCACCTCAACCCCAGTTTTAGTTTTACCTGACCCCAATGTACCCTTCGAGGTATATTGCGATGCTTCCGGCAAGGGTTTAGGTTGTGTGTTGATGCAAAATAGGCAAGTGGTAGCCTATGCGTCCAGACAACTCAAGCCTCATGAGGTAACCTACCCCACACATGACCTAGAACTAGCGACCATCGTGTTCGCCTCTAAAGATGTGGAGACACCATTTGTATGGTGTGAGGTTTGAAGTTTTCTCCGATCATAAGAGTCTCAAGCATCTCTTTGATCAAAAGGAGTTGAATATGAGGCAAAGAAGATGGATGGAGTTCCTCAAGGACTACGATTTTGGTTTAAGTTACCACCCGGCAAGGCTAATGTAGTAGCCGACGCCTTGAGCCGAAACTCGTTACGTGCATCCAAGTATGATGGTTAATGAAGTTGGGTTAATAGAGCAATTTAGGAATATGAATCTTGGAATGTCTATAACGGAGAATGGCATCGTGATGAGTCATCTCACGGTGACGTGGGTTTAAGCAAAGGATTATGCTTGCCCAAAGAGAAAATGAGGACTTTATGGAGACAATCGAGGCAGTAAAGGCTGGAAAGTTGAAAGGTTTTGTACGAGGCCCGACCGGTTATGGAGGTTCGAGGGAATCTGTGTGCCACAAGATGGTGACCTCCGAGAGAAGATCTTGGAGGAAGCTCACAAGAGCCATTTTGCCATCCATCCTGGTACTACGAAGATGTATCAGGACTTGAAGAGGATGTTTTGGTGGCCCGGATTAAAGAAGGATGTGGTCGCGTGGGTGAGTAAGTGTTTGGTCTGCCAAAAGGTCAAGATCGAACACCAAAAACCTTACGGCATGCTGCAACCCCTGTCGATCCCCGAGTGGAAGTGGGAAGGTATATCAATGGACTTCGTGACAGGATTGCCAAAGACCCAAGCTGGCCACGATGCCGTATGGGTAATCGTGGATCGACTGACTAAGTCGGCTCACTTTCTACCTATTCGAGTCACGTACTCGTTGGATAAGTTGGCCCAGCTTTACATCCAAGAAATAGTAAGGTTGCATGGAGTACCATCGACGATAATCTCGGATCGAGATCCGCGGTTTACGTCACGTTTTTGGGGAGCCTTTCAAAAGGCGTTTGGTTCCAAGTTGTGCTTAAGCACTGCTTACCACCCACAAACGGATGGTCAGTCCGAGAGGACAATCCAAACCCTGGAAGATATCTTTGAGAGCCTGTGGTCTTAGACCAAAAAGGAAGTTGGGATAAGTACATGCCTTTGATCGAGTTTGCGTATAACAACGATTATCACGCAAGCATCGATATGGCACCGTCTGAGGCATTATACGGAAGGAAGTGCCAATCACCCTTGTGTTGGTACGAGCACGGAGAGCAAAGTGACTTAGGACCTGAGGTAGTGAGGGAGACGACGGAACAAATCAAGAAGATCAAGGATAGAATCTTAACCGCTCAAAGTCGAGAAAAGCTACGCGGACAAAGGCGCAAGCCCTTGGAGTTCCAAGAGGGAGAACATGTATTTCTAAGAATCACCCCCACTACAGAATAGGGAGAGCCATGAAAGTTAAAAAGTTGAGTCCCCGATTTCTCGGTCCTTTTGAAATTCTTCAAAGAGTCGGATCCGTAGCTTACAAAATAGCCTTACCACCCAATCTGTCAAACCTTCATGATGTCTTTCACGTCTCCCGATTCGTAAATATGAGTCCGACCCTAGTCATGTCCTAGAACCAGAGCATGTACAGGTTAAGGGAGGACCTCACTTTCAATGTACCGCCTACGGGAATAGTGGATCACTGAGTCAAGCGGTTAAGGAACAAGTCCTGTTCCTTTGGTAAAAGTGGCGTGGGGACAAGGCAAATCGGAAGAATACACGTGGGAACTAGAGTCAGAGATGAAGTCCAAATATCCAGAGCTTTTCTAAGGTACGAATTTCGAGGGCGAAATTCTTTTTAAGGAGGAGTAATGTAACTGATTTTTACATTAGAGTGAAAATGACCAAAATGCCCCCGAGGTCATTTTCAGGACCGAGGAAAGCCAGTCTTGGCAAGTACTCGAAGGGCAAACTCAATGTTGGAAGGGGATTAGAAAACTTATGAACCTTCAGGGATCGAAAATCTCGTTGAAGTTTTCAGTCAAAATGACCAAAACGCCCCTGTGGTGTTTTACCCGTTTGCAAGTGCAGGATGAACCCGAAACTTCTCGGATGGTTTTAAAAGGCGTTTTTATGTATTCTATGACCTCAGTTTTAATTTTTGAAGTCCCGGGCAAAATTAGTGCAAAATTACGGTTTTGCCCCTAGTTTCGTACTTTTACGCTTAATCACACGATTAAGCAAACCTAAGCAATATTAGGCTCTAATCGAAGGTTAATTAATTTCCTTAATTAATCTAGAGTCAAAATAATTTATTAAAGTTGTTTAGAACCAAAAGTACTTAATTACAACCTAAAATCATATTTTAATTTTATGACACCTAGTCATAGAATCTTGAATAGTGTTTTCTCTTTCCAATTCCTTAAATCATGGAATTGTGTTACACATTGTTTATTCATAAATGAGTTTTAAATTCTTTAATGATGTATGAGCACTCCTAAACTTGTCATAAACTCCCTAAATCACATTCTTAGTTGCCTAAACTTAAGCTTAATCATTCCTAACCTTGTACCTAAGCTAATACACATCTAAACCTACCATTAACACACAATTAAATGGTCAAACTCACCTCCTCCCTTGCTGTCCCAAGCTGGCCGTGAACCCTCTCCCCCATTATGCATCACATGTTCAATTTTTCAACACTCCAAGGCCATACCTCAAGTCACATACACTATACCTTGTCATAACTTTCAATCAAGCTTGAATTTCCACATGAATAAATAATTAAAACAACCCATTTTCCCCATTTATTTGTGGCTGGGAAAAGTTCCAGCCATGTTAAGGTTCTAGAAGCCTAATTTCATAAAAATGTGATAAGGAATTAACTCACATCAAGCCATACTTTGTAGCATAGCTTCCATACTTCAACCATGCTTGAATGACCTTGTGTAAGAGATATTTTTCTCTTCCTTTTCCCTCCAAACCACACGGCCAAAGCCCTCCCCATTCACTCCTCCATGGTTTTGATTTTCTATAAATAGGATGCTTGTGTTAGCCTTGTTACACTTTGAAGCATTTGCAAAGTTTAGAGTTTTAGAGTTGTCTTGCTAGTTTTTCCTTTTTCTCTCAAAGTTCCAAGAGTGTTCTTCCTTTCTTTTCATCTTTATCTTCTTCATCTCTTCATCACCTCTCAACCATCAAACACCACCCCAAAACCTTGAACCATCATCAAACCTCTCAAACACCACACCTCAAACACAACTCCACTTGAAACACATTCTCTTTCTTTTTCTCTCATCAAGGCCGAATCATCATCACCATCCTAGGAGGTGTTGCTCATCTCATTTCCATCTTCAAGTTCAAGCTTTTATCTTCATCAAAAGGTAGGGATTTGTTTTCAAACTTTATTTTGCTCAAGAAAGTGTATTACTCTAGTTTTCTCTTGGATTCTTTTTGAGCTTTCCTTTGTCTTTCCTTTCCTTTTCATTTTCGGCCATGAGGCCTTGATTTGAGCATGATAGCTTGATGATGAGAGTTTCTAGATGATGACATTGTGTTCATCTCAAAGAAACCTCTAAAGCTTGAGTTTTCCTTTTCTTACAACTTCATCTATATGTTATCTAGCTCACATGGTTTTCCAACTTAAGAAAATTAATCTAAGGATTTCTAAAAGCCCAAGCCTACCCTTGTCAACCTTAAAGTTGGCACGCGTTCTAGAGACTTGTCTCTAGATAGGGAGTTTTGGGTACTTAATAAAGAACTTGATGTAGTTTCACCTTATTTCTCTTTTATATGATTTTCGATTCTTGTGTTGTGATCTTTGAGATATGGTATAGGGTTATTATCTTGTTAAAGTCTTATATGAGCTCTAGTTAACTATAAAATGAATCTTGCATCATGTTTATTTTATGCTATGCATATCATGTTTACTTCCTTGCTATCACTAAATCCCAAGATAATGAATGAACTTGCATTATCATGTTTATGTTTCAAGCTTTGCATCATCATATTTATATTTCAAGTCCTCACCTAAATATCTAAGATAATAATATGTTGCACCACATATTTATTTTATGCTCTCACTTTACTTTCTAGCAATAACTAAAACAAGTGCATGAGCATGTTTATTTTTATGTCATCACTTTAATGATTCTAGAGCTCAAAGACTTACCCAAGGATATCTCAAACAAAGGTCTAAAACATTTATCTTCTATGGATCATATTTCGGCCCTATGAGGCCTTAATGTTTTCAAGTATTGAAAACTATGTTTTATAATTTTTCTAAACTTATATGAGTATAAGGAATGTGTAGAACTAAGTATTATGAATTTAGGACCTCTTGAGATGAAAATAGCATAGCCACTGCCCTATTAAGTATTTTCATGAGTTTAGATGATAAAAGTGTTCATAAAATAGTTTTGAAGGTTTTAATAAGGTTCCAAGAGAAACTAGTATTTTATGTGCTTTAGAAACTATGATTCAATGCCTTTAAATGGAGTTTCTGTTTCGGTTCTGCCTTGCTATGTTTGGCCACTGCATGAGCTGTGTTAATGATGTTAATATGCTTATGTTTGGGTAATAATTATGTTAAGACTCATATGTGAAAGATAGGATAAGTTAGGAACTAGAAAAGAATTAATTTGAGAGTTCTAGATCCCTTAAAGATTTATTTTTCTGGATTCTGTCCAGCAAGGTTTAGATTCAATAATCATGGTTTTAAATTAGTTTATATGTGTAGGAATGACTCATAATTGGTTTAGGACTTAATCTTGAAACCTTAGGAGCAAACCGAACTTAGAAAGGGTCAATATTGTGACTTCTAGGTACCCGTAAAGTTAGTATTTTGATTTCTGCACTCTTGAGGTTTAGAGATGTTCTTGACCATAGGGTAAGGTGAGAAATACTTAGTTATAACCTTATAGGTTCCCAAGAGACTAGGTGTTGATGATCAATAACTTAGAATGTGAGATAAAGATCTAAACCGTAATTTCTAGAACTCCGTAATCACATAAACATAAAGCTGTCCAAATTCTGCTTAGTGCTATTTGGATTAGTTCTTAAGCATAAAATTTATATAACTCATTAATTGTCAAACTATGGGTGTATAAAGAAGTTAAGAATAATTAATTTGCAAGTTTAAGACTCATAATAATCGAAGTTTAAAGCACTATGAGATATAACATAACATGTTTATGAGCCTCACGGATGATTGTTAAATATGACTATGTGATGATGTTTGTGTGAAAGTTTTATGTGACGAATGTTATGAGAAAGTTTCATGTGATGATATATATGTTATGAAAAAGATACATGAGAATGCATGATAAAAATGAATATGATAAATGATGAGGTAATTGTGATGTAATACTTATGAAGATATAAATGTGACACAACACTGAGACGCGCTTCTCTGGGTGACACCGGTTCGGCCGAGCACCCCAGGAGGAGACAAATCCGTGAGGGTATGTGTAGATGCAGCCTGCCAAAGCGGACAAATTGCGAGGCCCACGTGGCTAGCAAAGCGTTTCAAAGAGGAAATGATCCTAGAAAGGAGATCCTTAATTTGCCCCCTAACCCGTACTTTAAGTCGGGATTATGTTACGCTTATCATAGGATAAGTAAGAGCTAGTGACGACTAGTTAAGGTATGAGCTCATAACCTAGAGAAGTTTTAGGGCGGCCCCATGAGATGAAAGTTAAAGTTGACAATGTCACATAAACTTTACTTATGCCAATGTTATAATGTTTCCTAGTGATTCTATTGTTTGGTTTACCTTATGATGCATTCATATCATTAGTATATTTCGCTTAAGTTATAAAGACGCATTATAAAATATGATGGACCTTGGATAAAATACCTCTTTGGGAAACCCACTTAAAAGGAACTTATATGCATGCACACCTTTTAGAAATAAACCCAAGGTTCCGGAGGATGTGGCGATGACACCTAGGTAGGGATAACCCTCTTGAGAATTCTTTTAGAAAGATTCTCATTCCCTCTCTCTTTACTTCCGTCATATCTTGAGATGGCGACGTTCGTACTCTTCGTCGACACCCCGGTATGGGAGCTGCACCATGACCCGGCACTCGGGTCATACCATTTTGAGGGTCGCTGCACTGTCAGAGTATACATGTTCATGGGACGACCCTTCGCGTACCCCGTCCCGAGCTACCGCTTCACCCCGACTGCTCCTTACCGTCATAACGGGATTTTTGAGCGAGCGAGACCACGCGATGAGCAGATCCTCCGCATGGAGCCCGAGACATCAGCTGTACGCGAGTACCCCGAGTATGTACCGCGTCCCCAGTACTCGGAGACGGACCCATCCGAGGACCCGCCATCCCACATGTACAGTTGGAGCTCCAGTCCCACTCCTCCACCGATGAGGGCTGGGAGTGAGGAGACGACGGCCATCTATGCGCCCTCGCCGCGGTGGACATGCCCCGATGATGCGCTCGACCACTCCCGCCGAGATTCGCGATGGATCGACTCGACCCATGATACTCGGACCAGCAGGAGTAGTCATAGGAGGGTAGTAGTTAGTGCACACACACGCCACATAGTAGAGGACAAACCTTCTTTTGTATATGAGGTTGTCTCCTTTAGGTGCACATGGGTATGGGGGTAGTTTCTCTTGTATTCGCTTTTTATGATTTCCTTGTATTGCATTCCAGTTGTATTTTGCTTCATGATGTATCAAATAGTCCTGCCTCTTTGGGTAGGCACGTTATATATATATAACTATGTTTCAGTTGATGCTTCCATGACATGATGTGTTTCTTATGCTTTGCTTATATGTTTCGCTATGTTGCCCCTTAAAGTTTCGCGTGTGGCTCTCACTTTGATTTTAAAAAGAAAAATTTTACCCGTATTTCCGCTAAGTATTTTCCAAAGGATGAGACCAAGAGGTAATATTCTAAAAATTAACCTAAGGACATACTAGTAGTCTTGGGTTAAGATTTAGGGTGTTACACCTATGTTAGAATTATGTGAGATTTGTGACATGTATGAATTATGTGGCATCTTGATTATAACATGCTAAGACTTAAGGTGACACAAACTATGAGAAAATGATCCTTTGGAACCATCAAACTATAGACGGAGATGACGTGATTCTAGCCCCCTAGCCCGTACTTTAAGTTGGGACCTTAACTTATCAAAAGGGATAAGAACCACGTGCTAGTGATGACTAGTGAAGTATGAGCTCATAACCTAGAGGTTTCTCAAAAGGGAGAACAATTAGGGTGGCCCCATGTGCAAAGTAAATGTCTTATGTCACCTAAGTAATTAAGAATAAGATACCATGTACCATGTACCAAGTGCTATGTTTTATGCTCTATGTTCTATGATCTATGTATCATGTACTATGCATGCTAATATGATAGTTAGATATTGCATATCATAATAAAGTATGATGCATCCATGTAAATACAAGCTATGTGTTAAAAGGAATGGGCCTTGATAATCAATGTTTTAGAACTTCATAATTGAACTATTACATGCCCACTTTTTTATAAGAACCCGAGGTTTCTGGAGACGTAGATGATGTCACCTAGATAGGAGGAAAACCCTACTAAGTTTCTCTAGTAAAGATTCTCACTCCCCCTACCTTTTCTTTTCGTCACGTCTTTAGATTCTGATGGCGACCTTCGTCCTGTTCGTTGACACGCCCACATAGGAGTTCCACTATGATCCGGAGCACGGATCATATCATTTTGAGGGACGTTGCGCGGTTCGAGTTTTTGTATTTGTTGGATGCCCCTTCAGCTATCCAGTACCGAGCTACCATTTCACCCCTATTTCCTCTACAAAGACGAGATGATTTTTGAGCGAGCACGCCTGTCTTTCGAGCGGAGGCTTCACACGCACCCTTCCGAATTGGCCGTTTGAGATTTCCTTGACTACGTTCCCTGTTCGAGGTTTTCTGAGACGGACCCCTCCGAGGATGAGCCTACACATGTGTATTCTAAGAGTTCAGCCCCCATTCCCGTTCCTATGAGAGAGGGGAGTGAGGAGACAATCACGCAGCCATGGTTAGCACGGAGGCTAGCCATGCGCCCTAGACATAGAGGTCATGTGCGACCATCTGGTGTACCTTTCCCTGACGAGCTACGACCATGGATCGTATACATTCCCCCATTCCCAGGCCATCAGTCGTAGATGACTCTTGGAGTTTTAGTGCACACATGTCTAACTAGTCATGATGACTTTCTTTTGTTGTAAAGGTTATCTACCTTAGGTGCAGCATGTAGGTTTGTGTTTTGTGTATTTTGTTTCCTATGTATTTTATTTCCTATGTATTCGCATTTCATCTTCATGTACCCAAACTTAACTCACCTCTAGGTGGGTAGTTTATATATATATATATGTTATGATGTGTTATATTCTTTGAGGAGCCTTCTTGATGTTTAGATTTCCGCATTCTTTTATATCGCTTGTATATGCTACACGTGGCTCTTACTTTATCAAGGTTTTAAAAAGAAAAATTTGGCTCATATTTTCAGTAAGTATTTTTCAATGGTATATGAACTGAAACAAAAAGTAATGACTAATATTTAGCCTCAGTACATTCTAGGAGTATTGGGTTGAATATTAGGGTGTTATAGAATCCACTAACTGAGTCGAATAACTTACCCTTCTCCTTTCCTCCTCACAGTTACAAGTACATATATTATTCAGTCACCATTCCAATAGATGCAATTGTTCTAGTGGCGAGCTTTATTTTGCAGCAAGGTTTAGATTAGAATTTTGTTAGAGTAGAGTGCTCTAGTATATGTGCAAGTAGGATCTGAACTATTAATTTATTTAGGATTATATATTTAATTTCATAGTTAGAAACAACTATGTATATGTTTAAAGATTTCAAGTATGGATTTGAAATTGCAGATTGTGACTGGAATGTATGTAACAAGCTAGAGACGAATTTATGATTTGGCTTTCAAGTGTTGAACATATTTTCAGAGTATGGTTAAGATGTTTTTAGATTTTTGTATATTAAAGTATTTCATTCTAATGAGTTTGGATATCAGATTTTGAATGAAGATTTGAATAAAGATTAGATAAAATTATGTCTCAAAATGCAAATTTTGTTACTTCATTCACTTAGAGAGACACATTACCCAAATGGCTTACATGGAGATGAGATTTTTTACGTGCCGGTTAGGTCCCAAGTCAGGTCATGACACTAATCAGGCAATAGAGAAACCCCTAGTGACTTTGTCTAGAAAGGATACCTTTGTACCCACACCCCCCTTTACACCCACGCCTAAACACCCATTTTGTCCCCAAAATCATATCAGATTTGACAATGTTAGCACCAGTTGCCTCTGCTCACACTCCGGTTGTAACACCCTAATATTTAACCTAACATGCCTAGGGCGTATTAAGATTAATTATTATTTATTTTTAACTTTACTTTATCAAAATACTTAGCGAAAAATATGGGTAAATTTTTTTTTTTTGAAACATAAGACAAAACGTGAGCCGCGCGTGCTAACATAAACCGAACATTAAGTACCATCAAAGTAAACAGGGAAATATAGATCATGCATGTACATGTTTAAAATACAACATTCATGAACATGAAACACAACTATATTACATATCACATCATAGCATAGTTTATAATACACTAGAAATATAATAAGCAAAGTCACACCCATACATAGTGGGCCGAGCTTTTCATACATAAGTAAATAACAAGAAGAAATACAAGAAAACAGAAATACATGGAACACAAAAACACCAGATGCCAACTCCAACTCCTTCTCACTAGTCTTACGAGTACCCAAAACTAAAGTCACCCCTAACAAAAGATGCAGCATAAAAAGGGGATCCTCGTGATAACTCGGGAACTCAAACGGGTCTTCCATCAAGATCTACTGGGGATGTTGATCCTCCGGTGAAGAGGGCACATACCTAATAAACTGGGCAAGCTCCTCAGGTATATGCAGGCGGAACGGGGGACGAACATGGGCTCCACGGCGTGGCCGCATCTCTAGTTGTCGGGCTAGCCTAGGCTAGGTCACCATGTCCTCGCTACCTCTACCTACGTCCATGGATGTCACAAGTGCAAAACCCTCCGAGTAGATGTGTGTAGAGGAGTCCTTAGATGGGTCAGTCTCTGAATGCCTCGTACGGAGAACATACTAGGGGTAATCGTGAACTGCCGGAGTGATGGGGCGAGCACGTCGAGTCTGCTCATTGCGGGGTCAAGTGGGCTCAAAGATCAGATCATCACCATAGGGGGAAGTGGGAGTAAACCTGAAGCTGCTAACCAGGTAGGCGAAGGGGCGTCCCTTGTATGCAAAAATGCGTACAGCATAGCAACCCTCAAAGTGGTACGAGTGGTGGTCTGGGTAGTAGTACACCTCCCATACCAGGATGTCAATAAAGATCACGAATGAAGCCATCGTCCTTTGAAGACATAACGGAAAAAAAGATAGAGGGAGTGAGAATCTTAGTAAAGAATCTCAGTAGGAAAATCCTCCTATCCTAGTGTCATCGTCTATGTCTCCAAGAACCTTGGGTTTATTTATTAAAAAGGTGAGCATGCATAAGGTTCATTATTAGGTTTTGAACATAATTATCCAAGGTCTGTTCATTTTAGGATGAATCTTGATGCTGTGAATGCAGCATATCATAATATGGATGTATGACAGAAACATTATGCAATTATCACTTGAACATATCATAAAGGAACATACCCATGCAAATGGCATACAGAGGCATATAACTTTCATGTAAACTCATTTTCCTTTCTTTTGCTTAAGTGACATTACTCTCATCATTTGTTGCCTTATGGGGCCACCCTAATAACTTCTCTCCTTTGAGAATTTCTAAGTTATGAGCTTATACCTAACTAGTCGTCAATAGTTTCACCTTATCCTAAGATAAGTATAAATATATCTCGACTCCCAGAGTGCGGGTTAGGGGGCTTAAGGATCACTTATCATAACCTTTAATTCGGGGAGTCTATAGGGTCATTTCCTTTTGTGAATCACCTCTCATAACCTTTAATTCGAGAAGTCTAGAGGGTCATTTCCACATAGCTTATGTCACTTAAGTCTTTTAGCAGATCACCCCTCATAACCTTTAATTCAGGGAGTCTAGGGGATCATTTCCATATATTATTATATCACTTTATATCTTATCTCATGTCATGGAATAACACATGCATTTCAACATCAATTCATGAATATGATAAGCTATTAAAGCCATGTAAACACTCATAGCACATACATCAGCACATAAAGATCTCCATTCCTTTTGTAAAATAAACATGCTCCTAACCATTGTACCGGAATCAAGGACCAGGCTCAGCTAATGCATATGCTATGCTCACAGCAACTCATAAATAAACATACATTCATTTGAAATACTAACTCTTATTACCTCCCCAATCTTATAGTATCTTATGCTTTTAATCCTTACAGCTCTTAAACTTACATTTTAATTATCCTAACATCCAACATATGTCTTCTATGCACCTAAGGGATCATAACTAATAATTCTTACTAATTTTTATGCTTATGAACAGTACCAAAACAGCATCATGTAGTTTGGACAGAAATGTTGTATTTCAAAATACGGGGTTCAGCTACGTCTTTGACCCTTTCTAAGTTTCAGCTTTTCCTAAGGTACTAAAATTAATTGTTGCAAACTTAAGGAATTAATCCTATACTTCTAAACAATTCTAAAACCATTTTATTTCAGATTTTACTTATCCTAAAACAGCAGCCATATTTTAGCTTCTAACGGATCTAAAACTCACATTTTTCATCCTTTAGTTACTAGTAGTTCCTAACACTCATAAAATAGTTTCTACTTCAAATAAACATAATTTTTACACATTCTAACATGTTAAAACCGCATCATACATCAGCCATCATAACAAGGCAGTAACCAAAATGTTCATTTCAAGATAACACATAAAATCACATTTTCAATACATATAAGTTGCTAGTTTCTCTTGGAATCATTTTAGAACTTCTAAAACTCTTTAAATACCAACTTATTTCATTAAAATCATAAAAATATGATGTTAAGGCAGTAGCTATTTTAAATCTTTCTTAAGTGAGTTTTAAATCATAAAATCATACTTATAGTATTCTTTGAGCTTTCCTATGCTTAAGAAAATGTTAACACATAGTTTGTTGGCCTTTGTGACTAAATGAAGCTTATGCTAAGTTCATTGTAACACCCTAAAAATTATACAAAAATTTATTTGAGCTTTTCTAGTCATAATTTCAAAAATCCGACAAACATAGAAATGATGAGGATAATCCAATGGATCTGTAAAAAAAAAAATATGAATAGTAACTTGCAGGCCCGATGGGACAGCTGAAACCCAAGAATTAGGGCTCGGAGATGCTCGAAAGTGAGAAATTATAGGATCAAGGTTAGAAATGGGTAGGAATAAATATTTTATATCTAGAATTAATTTTCAGGTAATAGTTGATTACCCAGGTACACCATTTTACCCATTCGGTAAAATTTCGATGTATGATTTCTAACACCAATGTATAGTTTAATCCTTATCAAAGGAGAATTTATGTCCCCTTTGACTTAACAAAAGGCTAAGATTTAATCTTGTAAAGCAAGATTAAATCCTAGCCATCAATTTTACTTTCTTTTTAAAGAATTATGCATTTATATCATATAATATACATGCTTTATTACAGGATAAATACAAGACTTGTCTTCTTCATTACACCACCCAAAATTTCATGTATCTCAAGGGAAGAACAACAGCCACCATTTTTACATCTTTAAGAGCTCAAAACTTGATTCAAATGCCTAAACTCCTAGCCTAGAGTTCATAAAATCACAAAGTTCCTTCACAAAACTTGTTCTACACCACAAACCCTACAAATCTAACCGATTGAAATCTTAAATCCTCACCTTGATACCTCACTTTCTCACTGACTAAGGAAGGTTTGGGGCTGGAATTGGTGTCTTGAAGTGAAGAGAGATCACCTAGAACATCCTTGGAAGTATAAAGTTCAAAAGCTTTCAAAGTAGGGTTTTCTTTGGCCTTTTTCTTTCAAATTTTACTCTGGAAGTTATTGATTGATTAAGTATGAAATTTTTGGTTATATTGGTTGATAATATGTTGTTATTGATGTGTTTGGATGTTGTGAAAAATGAATTTTTGTCAAAAGAGAATTTGACACATGCTGCTAGATTTTCGGATTTTAACAGGATAGGATTTGTCCACGAATTTTCCGATCCAATTATAGTCATTGTTATAAGCTAAAAAAATTATATGTTGAAGCTAACATCCTAAATTAGTTCCATAACTTTTCTTGAGCCTTGATTTTGATTGATACCCCTTGAAAAAAATTCAAGAACTGAAAGTGTATCTATGCTGCCTGAAATCTTGGTACTAAAGCTGTGAATTTGTATAGTTTTGTGACCATAGCAAATGATGGAATTATACTTTGAAATTTTTACAGAATGTCTTACACATCTTGAAGTTCAACTTGATTTTTACTTTGAGTTTATTTAATCATTTTTTGGGGTTAAAAATTATGAGAATTCTGGTCTGAGTTGTGAATAAGTGGTATCTGATCACCAAAATTGTAAACTTTATTTAACATAGTTATGTAGATCTTTTTGCTCTGATATTTTTATACGGCCTTGTGGACACGTTGAGGTGTCTTGGAGAATTTTCATAGCCCTTGAAATGAATATTTGATATGCATAATAAATCTTACTCCTTAGGCATAAATTCTGCCAACATGCTGTAATTGTGTTAAAATGATCTCAAGTATTGATTTGGTGACTTAATGACCCTTAATTTAAGTATAATGAGTATGAATGCAAGTTATTAACGTTAAGGATTGGCATAAGGCATGATTGGAAGCATATTGTGAATCAATGCCTATATATGTTTTATGGCATGCATTTGAAAAAAGAAAAGTGAAAGATACATTGAACTAAGTTCAATAGTAATAAGTAGTAACATAAGATCCTTTCGACTTTGTCGAGAGCAAATAAAGTGAGATATGATCCTTTTAACCTTGTTGAGGGCAAATAGAGTGATATATGATGTTCTCTACTTTGTCAAGGGCAAATGAAGTGATTTATGATCCTTTCAACTTTGTCGAGGGAAAATAGTGACATATGATCCTTTCGACTTTGTCGAGGCCAAATAGAGCGATATATGATCCTCTCCATTTTATCGAGGGCAAATGAAGTGATATATGATTCTTTCAAATTGTCAAAGGCATATAAAGAGATAATGAGATCTTCTTCGAATGTACTGAGTACACATAAAGTTGAGAATAATTACTAGGATCTTGAATGGCATGAATACATGTTTTAAGTGGTTGATTATTAAAAGCTATCCACTTCGAAAGTATGATTTAAAACTTTAAAAATGAACCATTGATCTAGGTTGCATGCTCACAATTTCTTAATAAACCGAAGTGGTTGGGACGATGACGATGACATATGAAATTGTGTATTTAGGGAATTTCCCTACTGAGAATTGTATAATTCTCACCCCTACTTGTTTGTGTTTCCCATGTCGTCTCCAGGTTGAACCAGAAGACTATGAGGTTGCTTCGCCAAAGAACTCAGAACTACAATAGTGTAGTGTTTAATACTTTTATATGTTGTACTTAATGAATGAATATGTATGTAAATGTAATGTAAAATGGATATGTATTAAAGCTCACAATAGAGCCTCCTTTTGTGCTTAACGATATATTAAATAAATGTTTTGTATCTTTGCTATATCTTTGCTATATATTTTAATCGAATTATGCTAGTTATTACACGAACCCCTTGAGCTTGCTATAGATAATTAAGAAAGGTCCACTAATTAATAAGTAACAACTCACAAGTATGATATTATGACTTAAGGATGAGGTTGCACTTGGGAGGGTGTCATATTATTTATGAAGAAAGAGTGATCATGCATTTCATAACAATGTACACTAAGCGGTGCAAATGGGGATGGGGACAAGGACAAGGAGTGATTTCCTATGCAAATGAGACACAGACAAGGAGCGACTCCTCGCAAGGTCCTCTAAGCATAGGGGTACATGAATGAAGCGATTATACACCAGAATGAGAGGAATCCTAAGACTGTATAGGTATGGGACTATACAGTTTATGAGGGCTTATATGAATTGATTTGTATTACCTATATTAACAAGATGCATCTTCTTTTCGATAGCCCAAACTAAAAGAACTCCACAGTTAAGCGTGCTTGACTTGGAGCAATTTTGGGATGAGTGACCGCCTGGGAAGTTTTCCTAGGAAGCGTGTGAGTGAGGACAAAGCATGTTGAAAAGACCCATGTTGGTTTGTGGCGACAGTCATCAATCCATAAAGCAGCAAGAGATGTTACAAATGGTATCAGAACCTACACCTCTCCCAGTACGGTGTGGTTTAGGGACGAACCAGGCAGAAGCTGGTGGGCATGTAATGCCCAGTGACAAGGACGAGGAGCGATCGCGGGTGCAAATAAGGCACGGACAAGGAGCGGCTCCTCGCAAGGTCCTCTAAGCGGAACGGTACATGAATGAACCAATTACACATCAAAATAAGAGGGATCCTAAGACTGTATATGTGTGGGACTATACAGTTGAGGAGGGCTTATATCAATTGATTTGTAATACCTATACCAACAAGATGCATATTTTTTTTGGTAGCCTAAACTGAAAGAACTCCACAGTTAAGCGTGCTTGACTTGGAGCAATTTTGGGATGGGTGACTCAATGTATAGTCCTCGAGGATAGCTGACCCGGTAGTCATCGAGGGGCTAACTCAATGTTTGAAGGGGATTAGTTGACTTGTGTACCTTTCCGAGATCAAAAATCTCGTTTTATGATATTTCAGGTCAAATGACCAAAATACCCCTATTGTGTTTGACACGGGTACGAGCACCAGATGGACTCAAAACTTCTCCAGATAGTTTTAAAAGGTGTTTTTATATATTCTATGATCTCAGTTTTAGTCTCGGTGGTCCTAGGCAATTTTTGTGCAAAATTATGATTTTGCCCCTAGTTTAGTGTTTTTGAGCTTAATTGTGTGATTAAGCAAACGTAAGCAATATTAGGCTCTAATCGAAAATTAATTAATTTCCACAATTAATCTAAGATTGCTTAATTTAAACTCAAATCTCATTTTAAATTCAAGATTCCTAGTTATAGAATCTTGAATAGTGTTTTCTCTCTCCAATTCCTTAAATCATGGAATTTTGTCCACATTGTTTATTCATAAAATGAATTTTAAACCTCCTAAATGTGTATGAGCACTCCTTAATTATGTCATAAAATTCCTAATCACATCCTTAGTTACCTAAACACATATTTAGGAATTCCTAATCTTGCACCTAATCTAATACATACCTAAACACATTTCTAAACCATCATCAAACAAAAGAAACCTCTCCTCCTCTCTTCTAGAAGTGCATGGCCACTTCCTCCCCCATACCTCAAATTTTTTAAATTCAAATGCAATTGCAAGTCCATGACAAGCCTCACTTAGCCCATACTTTGCACTATGCTTACCATACTTCAAACCATGCTTGAATGACTTTGTGTAAGAGATATTTTCTCTCCCCCATTGGCCCAAAAGCTATGGCCAGCCCTCCTTCATTACACTCCTCCATTGTTTTTGTTTTCTATAAATACATGAGCCTAAGAACTTGTGTGAACCTTTAGATCATTTGTTAAATTTTAGTCTCAAGCTTTCCTTTGAGTTCTTTCCTTTTCTCTCAAGAGTTCTAAGAGTTCTTCCTCTTCATCTTCATCTTCTTCATCTTCCCTTTGAATCATCATCTCATAACCATAAACCACCACCTTACAACCTTGAATCATCTTCTAAGCACCTAAACACTTAACCTTAAACACAAGCTCACTCAAAGATACATCCTTTCTTTTCCTTTCTCTCAAGGCCGAAACCTCATCATCATCCTTGGAGGAGTTCCCCTTCTCATTTTCATCTCAAGTTCAAGCTTTCCTCTTCATTACTTGGTAGGAGTTACTCTCTAGTTTTTGTTTTACTTAAGAATGCTATTTTCTCAAAGTTTATCTTGATTTCTTTTTAAGATTTCTTTGCTTCCTCCTTTTCTTTTATTTTTGGCCTCAAGGCCTCATTTTGTTCATGATAGCTTGATGATGAGTGTTTCTAGATGATGACCTTGTGTTCATCTCAAAGAAACCTCTAAAGCTTGAGTTTTTCCTTTCTTTGAACTTTATCTATATTACTTAGCTCACATGGTTTTTCAACTTAAGAAAAATTAATCTAAGGTTTTCAAAAAGCCCAAGCCTACCCTTGTGAACCTTAAAGTTGGCCGGCACATTCTAGAGATCTTATCTAGATAGGGGTTTTGGGTACTTAATAAAGAACATGGCATAGTTTCATTCTCTTTTTCCTTTCCTTGTTTGTTTTCGGTTCTTGTTCTTTTTCTTTCATGCTTTCGATTTTTGTTTCCTTTTCTTTATGATTTTGTTACCTTTGAGTTTATTTCCTTGAAGCTTGATGATGATGTTCAAGAACCATATAGTTTTCTTTGAAAGATTGGTTCAAGAGCTCTAAAGCTTACTTTGTTTGTTAGAGATAAATATTGGTTGAGTTTATGTTCCTCTAAAGTCTTGTATGAGCTCTAATGATATATATAATGATGAACTAGCATTCATGTTTAAATTATGCCTTGCATAGCATATTTATTTTTCTACGTCATCACTAAACTTTCAAGAATAAATAATGGAACTTGCATTATCATATTTAAATTCAAGCTTTGCATTTCATGTTTACTTTTCAAGTCATCACTTAAGCTTGAAGATAAAAATGAGTTGCATCACATATTTATTTTATGCCCTCACTTTATTTTCTAACAAAGATAAAATGAGATGCATAACATGTTTATTTTTTTGTCATCACCTAATTAAATTAGAGCTCAAAGACTTGTCCATTGTTATCTCAAACAAAGTTGGAAATACCTATGTTTTGTTCTTTGATTTCGGCCTTGTGATGATATTGGGGTCTTAGGATAGGATCCATCTAGTTACAAGTGCAAAAACTTATGTTTCATAATTTTTCTAAGTTTAGATAAGCTCAAGAGATGTTTTGAACAAAGTTTTATGATTTTAAATCCTCTTGAGATTCATTTGAAATAGCTACTGCCCTCTCATGTTTTATAATGGTTTTGATGAAATAAATTATTTCTAAGTGAGTTTTGAAAACTTTAAAAAGGTTCCAAGAGAAACTAGCAATTTATGTGTTTTAGAAATGAAGTTTTATGCATTGTTTGATGGAGATGATTTCGGTTCTGCCATGCTTGGATGCTCACTGTATAATGCTGTTTTGATGATGATACTATGAGTATGTTCATGTATAATTAATGCTAAAATTCATTTGAGAAAGTTAAGACAAGTTAGTAACTAGAAAGGAATTAATTTGAGACTTTTAGATCCCTTAGAAATGTAATTTTCTGGATTTTGTCCAGGAAGGTTTAAAATTAGAAATCATGGTTTATAATTAGTTTAAATGTGTAGGAACTACTCATAATTCATTTAGGACTTGATCTTGATGCTTTAGGAGCAAACCGAACTTCAAAATGGTTAAAGTTGTGACTCCTAGGTACCCGTAAAATGTAAATTATGGATTCTACACTCTTGAGATTTAGAATTGTTTATGATCATAGAATTGAGTGAGGAATACTTAGATATGAGCCTATAGGTACCCGAGAGCTTAAGTTGTGATGATAGACAACTTGGGTTTCAAGTTAAAGGACCTTAAGGGTCAAAGCATAAGACATTAAGAGACTTTGATGTTTTACTTTTGATAATGAGTATAATGTGTTGATGAATATGCTTTGATGATATATGGGCTATGATGAAGTGTTTCAGTGAGATGTTAAGTTATCATGATTATGAAAGTTAAATGAGTAATGCATATGTGTTATGAGCTTGTGGCATAAACTTAATTTGAAGGAAATTCGGTACACAGCTGTTATGCTACCGAATTTCCATCAAATCTAAAGGACTTGAGAATGTTTTTGAAGTACAATATGAGATTTAAAACCCTGGGTAACACCGGTTCGGCCGAACACCCTCAAGAGATTTTTATGTGACAAAGTACTGAGACGTGCTTTCTTGGGTGACACCGGTTTGACCGAGCACCCCCAGGGAAGACAAATTTATGAAGGTATGAGTAGATGCAGCCTACCAAAGCGGACAAATTGATGTGGCTAGATGCCTGCAAAGCATTTCAAAGAGGGTATATCCTAAGAGAGGTGATCCTTAGCCCTCTAACCGGTGCTTGAGGAGTCGGGATTATTTTACCATGTTTCGCTTATTCAGATAATAAGCAAGAACTAGTGATGACTAGCTAAGGTATGAGCTCATAACCTAGATGTTTTAGGGTGGCCCTATAATGCTATAGTATCATGATTTATGTCACAAAGTTGAGGAAAGTTCCACATGAAAGATTTATGCCCCTTTATGCCACTTGAATGCTTCTTGATGATTATGATTTGTTGAGTTATTTGTTTAAAGTATTGCCATGCATTCATGCTTGATATGTTGCATTCATGACGTTGAGACACATTCTAAAAGGAATGAACCCTGGATAATTTAGTTTTATAAAACCTAATAATGAATCTTGTATGCATGTACACCTTTTATAAATAAACCCAAGGTTCCTGAGGATGTGAACGATGTAACCTTATATAGGAGATCCCTACTGAGATTCTTTAGTAAGATTCTCACTTTTTTCTCTTCTTTCTCTCTCTTCCATCACATCTTTAGAGCTCGATGGTGACTTTCGTGCTATTCATTGATACGCTAGTCTGGGAGGTGCATTACGACCCGGATCACCGCTCCTATCACTTCGAGGGTTGTTGTGTTGTACGTGTTTTTGTGTATATGGGATGACCTTTTGCCTACCCAGTGTCCAACTATCGTTTCACTCCTACTGCTCCCTTCGGTGACGATGACCTGATCTTTGAGCACACCCGCCCTCGTGATGAGCAGATTCGTCGTGCTTGTCCATCTGCCTCAGCGGTATGTGACTATCCGGAGTATGTACCCTGATCTAGGAGGTCGGAGACGGATCCATCTGAGGACTCGCCTATGCATATCTACTTAGAGAGTTCTGCCCCCACTCTTCCATATGGACGAGAGACGAGTGAGGCTACCATGACGTAGCCGCGCTTGGCGAGGATGGTCGAGATGCGCCCTCGCCGTGGAGCTCACGTTCAGCCGACGCACGTCCGTGCTCTACTCCACTGGCCGACGCAGGATGAGCTCGAGCAGTACGCTGGGTACATACCTCCATCGCCCGAGGGTTCTCGCCACTAGTAGACTTTGTGGAGAGCTATTTAAGTGCTTGAGCCGTCATGATGTCTTCCCCTTTGGCAGTATCTTTTGAGAGAGGTACTCGAGTTTGGTACTCATAGCTTGGGTAGGAGGGTAGCGTAGATGGTTTTTTTTATTTTCCATCATTCCATGTACCTTACTGCTATTGTACCTTCTTGTTATTTCCTTGTATTTCAAGCTCAGCTCGATTCTATAAGGGTGTGACTCTATGTATTTTTAATTGTGTTATTAATGGAATGTTCCTTTGTTGAATTGTTGATTGTTCTATGCCTTTATATATATATATATATATATATATATATATATATATATATATATATATATATATATATGATCATGTTGTGATTTATCTTTCTGTATCTCGATGAATGCGGCTCTCACTTTGTTTTATATTTCAAAAAATAATTTTACCCGTATTTTCCGCTAAGTATTTTAATAAAAAAAATGAGACTAAGAAGTAATAACCTAATGATTAACCTAATATATTCTAGAGTATTGGGTTAAAAATTAGGGTGTTACAAAGAGCATGATCCGTTTTTAAGGCATCAAAAAGTTGTTATTGGCAATGAACTTTAGTCTACTTATTAGAGCTTCTATCTGAACTAATTACCTTTTCATTGTAGAATTTTAACTTATTTTTCAAGTAAAGATTCACTTTGGTTCCTGAAATTATAAGCATATTTTACTTTAGTCCTTGAATTTTTGAAATTAATTATTTGATCTCTGAAATTTCATTCCATAGGTAATTTTAATCCCGAGTAAATCATTATTTTTTATTGATATGGCATGTTAAGTGTCATGTGGCATGCTGCGTATCATACTGATATGGCATCAAATCAAAATAGGTTAAGATTAATCCTTGAAATTTCCAAATATGTCAAAATTGTCCAAAACATTTTCTAAAATGGGTCAAAAAAAGTCTCAAATCCCAAATTTATCCTCTTTTGGTTCACAAAATATAAATGTTCAATAATTCTTGAATCTACTTATTTCTCTATCATTTTCACACCTATTTAAATAACCCAAATTTCTAAATATCCTAAATACAATTAATACCTTGATTAGTCCAAATTTTAGACCCTTCATTCTTAGTTAACATAATTAATTTATTAGCTATTATATTAATTTTATTGGAATAAATTAGGTTTTAAAATATGAAAAATAGGATGCAAGAGATATATTATATTATCAAGCATGGACAAAGTTCATCAAGGGCCTATGTTACTTTCTGTGAGAAAGATCTTATTTAAGTAGGCGTGAAAATAAGATAGAAATAAGTGGATTTAAGAGATAGTGAGGATTTATATTTTATTGAAATAAAATAGGAGTAATTTGGGGATTTTGGACTTTTTTGGCACATTTTAGAAAATTTCATTGACTGTTTTGACATATTTAGAAATTTCAGGGACTGATCTAATTTTATTTTAATTTGGTGCCACGTCAACATGTCACAGGAATCAACATTGTAGGTAGAAAATCGCACGAGAAGGGAGGTTGAATCGTGTTTTTCTTTTCTTTACCTTTCAGCAATTGAAACTTAAGACAAAGACTATCAAGCATTGAGCTTAAAGTGTACTGGAAACAAGGTTAGAAGGTTCCAAAAGTAACTTTTTGAATTATAACATTGATAATAGATAAACTAAAAAGGTAAACATTAACAGAACTGGATTTAGTTCAGCTGAACAATGAAAAGTAAAAAAAATAAAGGAGAACAAGATACTGCACATTAATTTTATACTGATTTGGCTAACACCTACCTACATCTAGTTCTCACCAACAACTGAGTTCTACTAATCTTTCTCAACTTGTGAAAGAAAACACCAGATAGTCTTTACAGTAACCTTCTCAAGCTATAACCAGTGACCAGTAGATAGCCCCTACTGTCACAAACCAAGTAGTTATTCACTAGCTTCTTCAAGATGAACCCTGAGTAGTCTTGTCCTAGCCTTTCCAAGCTAACACAAATTAGTTTTTGACCAACCTCTCCAAGCTAAACCATGACCAGCAAGAACACCTTCATTGTCACATTATAAATAGTTTTACAATAGCCTCTTCAAGCTATCTCACACCGATCACTACGAGATCAAGGATACAAAGGTTTACTGTTTGGGTTGCCACTCGAACTAACATGCACTCAAGTTTCCTTACAAATATTTAGTGAATAAACCTAGGATAACTTGAATGAAGTCTTTCTAATAATTCTTCCTAAGAAGAATGTATAAACAATCTAAGAATGTAGAGAAAAAATATTTACTAACAACAGAATTGATTATAAGAAGTAACAAACTTCACAAAAAAGAAGAGGAAAAGATTTTATAGCTTTTTTGCACTTATGAGAACATCAATCATCTCTTTGAAAGCTTAACAACTCTATTTATAGTGGTCTCCCTTTGTGACTGTTGCCCTTGAAGTGACACGTGTTGATCATCTATTTGTGTCTTGAAAACATAATCTACAGGAGTAGTTTGTCTGATGTCAGAGCTTTTTGCAGAAGCAGTTGGAGGTTGAGGTTTCTGGTGTCCCTTTAGAAACTACCTTTTTACTTTATAAACATGGTTTCTGAACTCTACCTTCTAGAAGTTGAAGTGGTTGACCAAAAAGGCAGATGAGATGATGTGCTAGTTTTGAAACTGGGTTTGACTTGAAATTTGAATTAAAAAATTCAAATTCCCTCCTCTTCAGTGAAGTGCAGCATTTTATATTGATGTGCACTTTCTAAGGTACAGTATCAGTCCATTAATGAAAGATTGATCTTCCAATCTTCAATCGGAGCATGTGTGCAATTAATATATTTATGATGATGATGATTGAAGATTGTAGAAAGTCTTGCTTCTGATTTGGCTTGGCATTTTTATTTTATGTGTACTTTCTGAAGTCTTGTTCTACTTTCTAAATATCTATACCTTAGTTTCTTGTGTGCAAATGATCTCTTCAATCAAGTAGGCATGCATACGTTTATTTCACGTTATAATATTCATTTCCACTTAGAATGAAATTATTTACGCTTTGTAGAACATATAGGGCATTCGAAGTACCATGTTTGCTATGTTAAGAAACTCAAATAAACAATAGTCATTCTTCAAAGAATTTTTTTTAAATTGGTTTTGCTGTCATTCAAAACATATAGCCTTAATGCTTTCTGAAGGGTTCTGGAGCTTACAACCTCCCCCTTTTTTATGACGACAAACCAATTTGAAGATGATCTTTTGAAGAGATGTTGAAAGAAATATAACAGAGTATATTGTGATAAATGCTTATTCTTTCAAAACGTCGCATGCTTTAAATTTCAGGAAGTGCTTTTCGTAAGGCATAATATGGATAAGTTCAAAACATTTTATAGCCTTAAGTAACTCAAACCAGTGTTGTTTGGATTGTGATGAAACTTTTTGAACTAATTCAGAGTGATTTCTGTGATGAAACTTTTTGAACTAATTCAAAGTGATTTCTGAGATGTATCAGAGTGATACTAATGCAGATATCATCGTTTAATTTCTTTTACACAAACAACTTGAGTTTTCGTTATTTAGAGAGACTTTCTAAAATAAATGTGCTTGAATGAAAAACAAGTAATACTTGTAATATTTCATCTTGATTAAAATTCTTATTCAGCTCTCTCTCTCTCTCTCTCTCTCTCTCTCTCTCTCTCTCTCTCTCTCTCTCTCTCTCTCTCTCTCTCTCTCTCTCTCTCTCTCTCTCTCTCTCTCTCTCTCTCTCTCTCTCTCTCCCTCTCTCTCTCTCTCTCTCTCTCTCTATATATATATATATATATATATATATATCAATCAGAGCATGTCATGAGAAATAAACTGATATAAATGTAGTTTTTGATGCTCAAAGAAATGTTAGGGTAAAAAGAGGTTGTGAGAATGAGTTGAGACTTAAGACAGATTTCATTAAACGGAGGGGACGAGGCCCTGGCTACAGGTTGGTAAGCTTTTGCGTCTCCAAAATGCATTTGGCCTCAAGGTAGCTTTTGTTTACCTGTGGCGCTCTTACAATAAATAATTAAATAGTGAATATCTAAAAGTCTCTTCGAATTCCACCATTTCCTAAGCAAATATTTTAAGAAGTTAATAAATCGGCGTTGATTTATTGAGAATTAAACATTCATATTTTAATGCTATAGATATGACAACATTCATTTCACGCCCGTATTGACCACGCTGAATGATACTTCGAAAGAATTGAAGTACATATGATTTTCCACATGCATTCAAGATCTTTCGGTGGAGTCCGAAGCCACGTCCGAAATAGGGAAGACCTGGATGCTCTTTTCGGTGGTTGACAAGTCTTTAAATTTCTATGGGCTCTGCAATTGATTCTCTACACTGGAACCCCACTTCTACCCATGCAGAACATAAAATCAATCGCTATCTTCACTAGAGGCCAAGTTAATTACGGTGTGGGCACTCTAGTAATTCTGGTTGCGTCTAGATCAGACTTCCCCCATAGGCTAGCTCCTGCCTGCATTCTGTGCCTCTTGATCATGCTCCTCTGTCTCACTGCAGAATTTGCCAGTCTACCTCTTATGGTCATTAATTCACAACAACACGGACCTTATCTCTCTCTGTCCCTCTTTATCTGTCTCTCACTCCATTTTCATCTTTCAACATACTCATATTTATCTGTCAAATATTTGCAACATCAATACTCATAACCCCTTACTGCAGCACATAAGGGGAGAATGGGCAGCACCAAACTAACCAAATTACTCTTGCTACTTTTGACAACAAGTCTTGCTGCAGAATTTATTGAAGGTCTTAGTCTTGTCACATTCTCCCATTTGAACGCTTCTTTCCTTTTGAGTTCCACTAGAAGTCTTACCTCTTATCTAATTCTTCTGTTCTCTTTTTATTCCGTGTGGTTCTTCTAATAGTACCTAATGTTACTCTCAATTATGTGTACAATTGCTGAGCTTCTGCTAATGCTGTTCTTCACGTAGACTCTACCAAGGTTTCTTCATAACATACCTTTTCTCAAAACACACATATGCATACGTATTTCACATTTACATATATGCATTTGACGTCCAAGGTCTGACTTATAGAAGAATCCAGCTCCGTTTCTTTGTCCAAACTTATTGCCACTATTTGCTTAAGAATGTGTTTTCTATGCGTTCTATCTTTATAATGTCACTATTTGCTTATGTATAAAAAATTTATCACTCTATTGTTGCTGGAACAGAAACAGAAGGATGGGTATCTCAATCCTCTGAACCCCAAAGAGAACTAAAATGGAAGGTGAGTCCCAAACACATCAATTTTCAATTTGAATTGCTTGTATGCTTTCCCTGTGCACTTAAAGAGTTATTAGGCATTAAATATGTGGAATCCCAGGGTAGCAGTGAGGAATGGACAATGAGGATTTCTAGGAGATTGATGATTGGATCCACAGCACCAACTTGTACGTACAATGAATGTAAAGACTGTAAGTATAAGTGCAGAGCTGAGCAAGTGCCTGTAGAAGGAAACGACCCAATCAATAGCCCATACCACTACAGATGCGTTTGTCATAGATGATACATAATGATATTCATTAATAGATTATAGAATGATGTGATATTGAGTTCTAGTAGATGTAAGTTTATTTCAATTTTCCAGTATGTAACCCCGAATAATCCTCCTTCCAATGCTTGCAGTTGAGAGTGCTTGTGCTGAGCTGAAATTTTTTTTGTTTTTGTAATATTGTCATCCAATTACACATGAGTAGCCTATATGCTATGTTTAATATTAATATTTTTTTCATTCTCAAAAGTTATGAATGATTCTCTATACCCAGTGTCATTTCTCTTCCCAACTGAACTGATACAACCATAGTCGTGGTAAAACATACAAGAATTGTTGACGTTTCCCGATGCGCATATTATGTATGAAAGCCATATTGCCATTTAATTTCTTGTCTTCATGATATACGTTCATTTATGTTTTGGAGGGAAAGCAGAAATTAAGGGTATGCTTTATTTAGTTTCTATTTTGCTCTTTTATTTTTTGTTTCTAATTTATTTTTTTAATTTTTTGTAATTTTATGAAGGAAATCATTCACCTTTTATGTTTATTGGTAGGAGGTAAAAGTGGAGTGTAAAGTTTTATCCACTAAATTTTATACCCCGTACTAAACACACCCTAAAAAATAGTAAATATGTAAAACAGAAAATAAAAACAAAAACTGAGAACAGAACGTAAGTAGACCCTAAGCTTTGAAGCTAGTCGCTTACTGAAATACCTATATTTACACTAATCATAGTTTAGTATTTGGTCATGTAAAAATCAATTGTACCAAACAAGTTATGACCACAAGTGACAATGAGAAAAGCTGTCTAGCCAATTTCAGATTCACAAGATTGTAAAACGCGAGCTTCGCTGCAAGTTGGCACATGAAAGTGGTCCCAAATATTATTAGGCATAAGAAACCAAGATTTTCACATGGGTTATTTGTTTGAACTCTATTCATGTGCACTAGGCGGTAAAACTAAATTTCAAATGAGCGGACCATTACATACGGGAGGTCCCATTTTCTGTGTAAAACAAGCCACTGCGAACAAAAAATATGTTGTTGCGTGTTTCGTCTCATCTCGGCAGTTAAATAGAATTGCAAAGCAAGTACTTTGACAGTCTTCAGTACCCTTGTGTTCAATCTAATCAATTCGCTGCACATTCCCTATCAGTGTTTTAAATTGGTGACCGCATCACGTGATGCAGCCATAATATTGTGGTTGCAGTCTGTAGCACAACCATATCTAACAGCAATTGTAGTATAATGTATTTTCACATAAATTGACGGCAACGTAACCTTAACGGAACCACATCAGGACTGCGTTGGGCCACAATGGGCCGCATCAAGCTTAAACGAACTCCTTTTCAAGTTGTAGACATGCAAAAATTTCACGCTGCATTAGCCGCAATGCACGTTGTGACGGCCACATTATCGACAACCACATCCGCGGCTACAACCATAGTTTAAAACATTGTTCCTTATACTAGCTAGTCACACTAGTATTTTATTAATTCAACCTATGATCAAACAAATTTTGCAAATCCAACTACTTTAGCTACCCTAGACTCAAATAATTGATATCTTTTTCTACATTTTAAATTCACCATAAATGATATTGGATTGGCTTTCTGATAATGGTAATAGAGACTATTTCTCACTGGTAGCATTTGTTGAAAAACGAATATGCATGACTGACATAAAAGTAAGAATTCCCACTTAAAAGATACCTACTAATATGAAGAACATTGGGTGTTGGCTCCAAATCTTTCAGAACAAGGCACGTTTCAAGTGGAGAACGATGAGGTTGTTAGCTCTAGAATCCTTCAAAAAGCCTTAATGCAAAATATTTTGGGTGATAACACAACCAATTTGGAGAAAATATTTTGAAGAAGACTAAATGTTTCCCTTTTGAGCTTCTTGAAGCATTAAACAGTCCTTACATTAGCATAACATGGTTCTTAAAGTATAAATATTTTCACATGACATATGCAAATATATTTTATCTCATTTAAATAGATGGGAACTCAATGGAAGTGAAAATTATATCGTGGAAGCAACGAATGTAACATCCTCTCAAGTACAACCTCATCCTTAAGTCATGATATCGTACTCAAGAGTTGTTACCTATTAATTAGCGGACCTTTCTTAATTATCTATACCAAGCTCGATGGGTTCGTGTAATAAATACCGTAATTCGATTAAAATATATAATAAACGTACAAAACATTTATTTAATATAAAGTCAATTTACATATGGAAGATTAACTATGAGCTTTAATACACATTTGTTTTCTATTATATTTACAAACATATACCTATAACTAAGTACAATAGCTACAGGTCTCTATCACTAACTATTGCAATTTACAATTTATTCTTACCTGTAGTGGCCTTACTATCTTCTGTATCAACCTTGAGACGACACAGAAACACAAACACATAGAGGTGAGAATACTAAAATTCTCAATAGGGTATTCCCCAAAACATACAATGAAATTAATGTCATCGTTATCGTTCCAGCCACTTCGATTTATTTATAAAAAGTTATCATGCATTACATAACAATTCATTTGTAAAGTTCCAAATCTTTGTTCCGAAGTGGGTAGCTTTTAGAAATTAATCACTTAGTGCACATATATCATAAAACTCAAACACATAGTAAATAATCCTAATCAAACATTTAAATATGACATGATTATGCATATGCTAAATGTAATGAACTTATCTCAAAGGGACTTGGCCTCACTTGTGACCATAGAACTCAACTCGATGCATTTTTCTCTTATTGTTGATACAGGAAAGACTTAGTTTATACCCAACGGATATCTGTAGTCGGCAACTCCACAATGGATAATTTATACCAAAAGGTATATACCATGGACAACTCCACAAAAAGGGAATTTCATACCAAACGGTATCTGTCGTGGATAACTCCACAAAGGGCAATACCCCATTTCCCCTTCCCCTTTAATATCTCTAAGGAAGTTCCTCTTTTGCCTTTCCTTCATTCAACCTAAGTCCTATTTTTGTTTCCTCCATATGTCAAAACATACATAAGTGAAATTTATACATTCTTTTTTCTCATATAACTGCATCATATGCTTTCTTTTCTCAAATGCATGCACAAGCCACATGTAGGTATTCAATCACAAGTAATTCTCATTTGTGCCTCATAAGCCAATTCTCAAATTGTCTCGCATGCATTCATACTTATGATACTTAAATTAAGAGTCATTATATCACCAAATCAATACTTGAGTTCATTTCAGCACAAAATACAACATGTTGGCAGAATCCATACCTAAGGAGTACAAATTATTCTACATATCAAACATTCATTGTAAGGGCTATAAAAATTTCCTACGACACCTCAATGTGTCCCCAAGCTCTTGTAAAAATTTCAGATATAGACTTATTCGTTAACTATATTAACAAGATTCTATGAATTTGGTGGTCAGCGACACTTAACCTCAGCTCAAAACAGGAATTTCATAATTTTTAACCCTAGCAAATGATTGAATAAACATAAGATAAAATTCATGGTTCAACCTTAAGATGTTTCCAACTCCATATAAATATTTGAAAGGAAAAATCAATTATTTGCTATAGTAAAAAAAACTATCAAAATTCACAGCTTCTAGTCCAACAATTCAGGTAGCACATGTATCATTTCGGTTCATGATTTTTTTCAGGCAGTATAAATCAAAATCAGGCCTCAAAAAAATTCGTGGAACTAGCTTGGGATGTTAACTTCAACATATAACTTTTATAGCTCATAAAAATACCTACAAATATATCAAAAAATCGTGATTATCTGCTGCCTAGGACAAAACCGAAATTCCAGCAAACTAGTCAAAACTTCTTTTGACAAAAATAATTTTCTAACCTCATCCAAACATTACACCAATTTAAACACATCAATGTATATCTATTATCAACCAATATAACTAGAATTCCAGCTAAACCAAGCAGAAAAACTAAAAACAAATTTTGAAAAAGAAGAGAGCAAATAAACCTTACATTTTGGAGATTTGTGGCTCTTAAGTTCAAAGGATGTTCCAAGTGATTTCTCTTCATTTCAAGACCACCAAATCAACATCAAGCCCTCCTTAGGTAGCAAGATAATGTGGTTTCAATGTGAGAAATTGTGAGGAAATGATATTCCAATTGGTTAGTTTGATAGATTATGAGGAGTAGAACAAGTTTTGTGAAGGAAGCTTAGTGTTTTAGTAACTTTGGGCTAGGTTTTTGAAGCTTGAAGCTTGTTAATGGGGGTTTGAAAGGAAGAAAAATGGAGGGCTGTATTCTCTCCTTTCTTGGCCGAAATATTGATGATGGAGAGATAAGGTTCGTTGGTCTTATGTAAATCTTGATATAAATGTAGTCAAAGTGTGATTTTTCTTTCTTTTTGGAAAAGAAATGATATAAATGGCTAGGATTTAGTTTCTTAGTCAAAAAATGAATCTTGACCATCCACTTGGCTTAAGATAAGTGGTTCTCATTAACTTGGGGAGTATGCAGCTTTTTTTGTGTTAAAATTGCACACCGAAATTTCACCGAATGGATGAGATATTGGCACCCAAGTAAAATAACAATAAATGAAAGGTTGAGATCAAAACTTGCTTTTCAAGTTTCAATCCTTGCCATCCACTTGGCATAAAGTGGTTGGTAAAGATTACTTGGTCACCAAGTAGATAAAAACTGCACACTGAAATTCTATCGAACGAGTAAAACAGTATACTCGGGTAATCAACTATTGACCGAAAATTAATTCTAGCTATCAAATCTTTATTCCTACCCATTTCTAATCATAGTCCTATAATTTCTCAATTTTGGGCATTTCCAGGCCCTAACTATAGGGTTTCAGTTGTCCCAATAGCTCATGGGACCCACTAGGTTACTATTCATATTTTTTTTTATTTTTTATTTTTTACAGATCCATTGGTTCATCCTCCACTAGGTTAAATTAATTTTAAATAATTTTTAGGGTGTTACAATGAACATATGCTCAACGTACTCAAGAAAATTCTCAAGTACATTAAACCAAAGCTCAAATCTTCATAAAATAGCACACGACTTTAGAAAGCGCACTTTAAGTAAAGATTTCAATCCAATCCTCAAGCGTATTCTACAACCTTCAATCATCATGGTCGAAATCATATCATCATCAACTAGCTCTGATTGAAGATTGAAATATTCAAGAAATTTTAAGAAACTGATACCACTCTTCAAAAAGCACATTTCACAGTGAAATGGTACACTTTATAGGAAAAGGAGGAAAAATTTGAAATTCAAATTTAAAGTCAAATCCAGTTATAGGTTGACGTGATATCTTTTCTACTAACTTGATTTATAACCTAACTTCTAGAAGGAGATGTTCAAAAACCTCATTTAGAAAGTAAAAAGTAGTTTTTGAAAGTGGCCTTAGAAAATTTTATTTCACAATGGCTTCTACAATAGCTCTAACAAACATCGAGTTACTCCTCTAGACTGCATTTCCAAGACACAAACAGATGATCAACATTTGTCACTTGAACAACAGATCAAGGGCAATGGTCATAAATGCAAAACATATATAAATAGAGATGTTGTGTGCATGAACACCATATTTTGACCTGATATCTTTTATTCATCATTTATTTATTTGTTTTGTTTTCTCTTCATTAAAAAAAATAAAAATATAAAATATAAAAAAAATGTATGTGTGTTAGCCCGGTTACTTTAGTTCAGATTTCCAGCCCATGGATGTTTGTTGTCTGTTTCTATTTTGTTTATTTTATTTTTATTGTATTTGGTGTCTATTCAAAAGGGAAAGAAACGCATAGCAAATTGTAACACCCTAAGTCTTAACCTAATACTACTAGTATGTAATTAGGTTAATCTTTAAAATATTACCTCTTGGTCTCATTCTTTACTTGAAAATACTTAGCGAAAATATGGGTAAAATTTTTCTTTTTGGAATTAAAACCAAAGTGAGAGCCACACAATGATTTTTGAACGGGAATTCATACAAGTCATATGAGCAAATCATAATAAAACGCATAAATATAATAAAACATGTAAATAACATGGACATATCAACTGATTATATATAGATAGTGTGCCTACCAAAAGGCAGGACTATTCGGTACAAAGGAAAACGAAAAACAACTGAAATGCAAATACAAGGAAATCATAAAAGCAAGTACAAGGAAACCATGAAAGCAACACCCATACCCATGTGCACCTAGAGTAGACAACCTCATATACAAAAGAAGGTTTGTCCTCAACTATGTGGCGTGTGTGCACTAGCTACTACCCATCCTATGCACCTACTCCCGCCGGGTCCAAATCGAGGGTGGAATCGATCCACTGGCGGATCTCGGCGGGAGTGGTCGTGCGGATCATCGGAGCATGTCCACCACGGCGAAGGCGAATAGATGGCCTACAAGCCAACCTCGGCTGAACCACTGTCTCCTCACTCTTGGCTCTCATCGGTGGAGGAGCGGGGCTGGAGCTCTAACTGTACATGTGCGAGGGCGAGTCCTCTGATGGATCCGTCTTCGAATACTGAGTTCGGGGCATGTACTTCGGGTAGTCGTGTACGGCTGACGCCTCAGGCTGCATGCGGAGGATCTGCTGGTCACGTGGTCTGGCTTGCTCAAAAATCGTGTTATGATGGTAGGGAGCAGTCGGGGTGAAGCGGTAGCTCCGTCTTGAGTCTTGTGAAGGGTCGTCCCATAAACATAAATACTCTAATAGTGCAGCGACCCTCAAAATGGTATGACCCGAGTGCTGGATCATGGTGCAGCTCCCATGTCGGGGTGTCGATGAAGAGTATGAAGGTCGCCATCTGAAGATGTGACGGAAGAAAAGAGAGAGGGAATGAGAATCTTCTAAAAGAATTCTCAGTAGGGTAATCCCTACCTAAGTGACATCATCACATCCTCAGGAACCTTGGATTTTATTTCTAAAAAGGTGTGCATGCATGTAAACTTCGTTTGAGTTAGTTTTCTAAAGTATTAATTATCCAAGGTCCGTCATATTTTACAATGCGTCTTTATGACTAAGCAGGGAATACACTAATGACATGAATGCATCATGAAAGTAAACCAATCAATGAAATAACTAAGAAACATTATAACATTGGCATAAGGAGACAGGTATAACTTTTCTTGGTTTTTCATAGCACATGTGACATTTTAAACTTTAACTTTTATCTCATGGGGCCACCCTAAACCATCTCTAGGTTATGAGCTCATACCTTAACTAGTCGTCACTAGTTCTTACTTATCCTATGATAAGCGTAACATATATAATCCCGACTTAAAGTACGGGCTAGGGGGCAAATTAAGGATCACCTTTTAGGGTCATTTCCTCTTTGAAACGCTCTACTAGCAACTAGTGCATAGTAGTATTGTCCGCTTTGGCAAGCTCTATGTCAATACCCTCACAGATTTGTTTTCTTGGGGGTGCTTGGCTAAACCAATGTCACCCAAGAAGGCGTCTCTGTGTTATGTCACATTTAAGTTCTCATGATTTTCAAAAAGACCTTTTTCTAAGTTCCTCAAATTTGATGGAAATTCGGCAAAGATGAGGCCAGAGACCGAATTTCCTCAAATTTGCTTATGCCATGAAAACATATAGGACATACACAAGCATTTCATCATGTAAAACTTCTTTGTAGCACATATCAACTTATCATAGACAAAACTCATGTATCATATATCACAAATTAAGCATCATAAAAACTCAAGATGTTTTAATGTCTTATGCATTGACCCTTAAGGTCCTTAACTCACGTTCTAAGTTATTAATCATCAAACCTAATCTCTTGGGTACCTATGAGGTTATAACTAAGTATTTCTCACCTCACACTATGACCAAGAACATCTCTAAACCTCAAGGATGCAGAATTTATAATCCTAACTTTATGGGTACCTAGGGGTCACAACAGTGACCCTTTCTAAGTCCGGTTTGTTCCTAAGGCTTCAAGATCAAGTCCTAAACCATTTATGAGGTATTCCTACACATTTAAACTAATTTAAATCCATGATTAGCATTACTAAACCTTGCTGGACAGAATCCAGAAAATTCAAACATTAAAGGATCTAGAACTCTCAAATTAATTCTTTTCTAGTCTCTAACTTATCTTATCTTCCACATATGAGTCTTGACATTATTTTTACTCAATCATAAGCATATTATCATCATTAAAACAGCACATACAGTGGCAAACAAGTAGCAAGGCAGAACCGAAACAAACACTCTCCATAAAGGCATAAAACACAATTTCTAAAGCACATAAAATACTAGTTTCTCTTGGAACCTTTTTAAAACTTTCAAAACTCATTTATAAACAATTTTAACATCTAAAATCATAAGAATATTTAAGAGGGCAGTGACCGATTCATCTTTGTCTCAAGAGGTCCTAAATTCTTAAAACTTAGTTCTATGCATTCCTTAAACTCATAAAAGCTTGGAAAAATTATAAAACATAGTGTTCAATACTTAGAAACATCAAGACCCCTTAGGGCCGAAATATGAACCAAAGGAAATAAATATTTTTAGACCTTTGTTTGAGACAACAATTGGCAAGTCTTTGAGCTCTAGGTTCATTTAGGTGATGACATAAAAATAAACATGCTCATGCACTTATTTTAGGTTCCATTAGAAAGTAAAGTGATAGCACAAAGTAAATATGAATGCAACTCATTATTATCTTGGTATTAAGTGAGAACTTGAAATATAAACATGATAATGCATAGCTTGAAATATAAACATGATAATGCAAGGTTCACTTATTATCTTGATACTTAGTGATAGCAAGGAAAGTAGACATGATGTGCATAGCATAAAAGTAAACATGATGCAAGGTTCATTTTATGGTTAGCTAGAGTTCATTCAAGACTTTAACAAAGTAACAACCCAACATATATCTCATTACAAAGAGAGCTCTAGAGTTCTTGAACCAAGTTCTCATAGGAACTATGAGGTTCTTGAACATCATCATCAAGCTCAAAGAAAACAAACTTATCTAGAGAAAATCTCTAGAACGTGCCGGCCAACTTTAAGGTTGACAAGGGTAGGCTTGGGCTTTTAGAAATCCTTAGATTAATTTTCTTAAGTTGAAAAACCATGTGAGTTAAGTATAGTATAGATGAAGTTAAAGGAAAAGAAAAACTCAAGCTCTAGAGGTTCCTTTGAGATGAACACATAGTCATTCTCTAGGAGTCCTCATCATTGAGCTATCATGTGCTCCTCAAGGCCTCATGGCCGAAATCACAAGGAAGGAAAAACAAGAAAGTTTCAAAAGAAAATCTAAGAGAAAGCTAGAAAGAACTCATTTTCAAGAAAACCAAGTCTAGCAAACACCCCTACCTAGAGTCAAGACACAAAGCTTGAACTTTTGAAAAGGAAAACAAGATGATGAGCTCCTCCTTGGGGTTTGATGGTTTCGGCCAAGAGGAAGCAAGGAGGTTGGAGTTATGTTTCAAGTGAGGTTGTGTTTGAGGTGTGATGTTTGAGAGGTTTGATGATGGTTCAAGGCTATGGGGTGGTGTTTCAAGGTTGAGAGATGATGATTAGGTGAAGAGAGGATGAAGATGAAGATGAAAAGAAAGGAAGAACTCTCTTGAAACTTGAGAGAAAAAGAAAGAACTAGCAAGACAACTCTAGAATTCTAAACTTAGCAAATGCTTCAAAGTGCAACTAAGCTATCACAAGCATCCTATTTATAGAAAAACAAAACAATGAGGCTCACCAAGGGGGAGGAGTGGCCGTAGCATTGGAGGACAAAGGGAGAGGAAAATATCTCTTTGATTGTGTCATAGAAGCATGGTTTGAAGTATAGAAGCTATGCTACAAAGTATGGCTTGATGTGAGTTAATTTCCTATCAATTTTTTATGAAATTAGGCTTCTAGAAACAATGCATGGCTGGAACTTTTCCAGCCACAAATAAATGGAGAAAATGGGCTATTTTAATTAGTTATTTACTTGGAAAATCAAGCTTGATTAAAAGTTATGACAAGGTATAGTGTATGTGACTTGAGGTATGGCCTTGGAGTGTTGAAAAATTGAACATGTGATGCATATCGGGAGGGAGGGCTCACGGCCAGACCTGGTAGCATGGGGGGAGTGAGGTTTTGATCATCTAATTGGGTGTTAATGGTAGGTTTAGATGTGTATTAGCTTAGGTATAAGGTTAGGAGCAATTAAGCTTAAGTTTAGGTAACTAAGAATGAGGTTTAGGGGTTTTATGACAAGATTAGGAGTGCTCATACATCATTAAAGAATTTTAAACTCATTTATGAATAAACAATGTGTAACACAATTCCATGATTTAAGGAATTTGAAAGAGAAAACACTATTCAAGATTCCATGACTAGGAGTCTTGAAATTAAAATATAATTTTAAGTTGTAATTAAGCACTTTTAGGTTCTAATCAACTTTAATAAATTATTTTGACTCAAGATTAATTAAGGAAATTAATTAACCTTCGATTAGAGCCTAATATTGCTTAGGTTTGCTTAATCACGCGATTAAGCGTAAAAACACGAAAATAGGGGCAAAACCGTAATTTTGCACTAATTTCACCCGGGACCTCCGGGACCAAAAATAAAGTCACAGTCTACATAAAAACGCCTTTTAAAATCATCTGGAGAAGTTTCGGTCATCCGGCACTTGCAAACGGGTAAAACACCGCAGGGGCGTTTTGGTCATTTTGACCCGAAAACTCGAAAAACGAGATTTTCGATCCCGGGAAGGTACATAAGCCATCTAATCCCCTTCCAACATTGAGTTTGCCCTTCGAGTACTGCCGAACCGGCTTTCCTTGAATTTTGGGCTGAAAATGACCTCAGGAGCATTTTGGTCATTTTCACTCTAACAGAAAAATCGGGGCGTTAAACAAATCAAGGGATGATGCTAGACCAAAGGAGATTTCGCGATCAATTGCTGAGAATTAAGAAATAATTATCAGAATCACATTGTAACCTCAATCAAACCAAATCCTGCTGAAGAATCACAATAATTCAAAGAACAAATCATGAGCACAAATCATGAGCAATTATGAACACAAATCAGGGATCAACATATTTAATTACCCAAGGTGGATAAATAAGACAAAAAACTTTAGAGAACGATAGGGGAAGAAGAGATTAAAAAAGCATACAGGGTTTTATCTAGGTATTTGCATTTTTTATCTACTTTCATTTTTTTTTTCTGCATTTGACAAGGTTATTCTTCACCATTCCATAACACACATTCCATAGCACACACATTCCTTAGAACACATGAAATAAAGAGAAAAAGGAAAGGAGAGAATAAGAACAGGGACCATCACAACAGCAACCCCCTTCCACCACTGCCACTGTGCAGCCCAGATCACTACAGCCATGAAGTCGCCCAAGTCACAAGCCACCGCGGAGCCTGCTAGTTGCGCGACCACGACCCCCTCAGCCACGTAGTATCATCCCCTCCTGCCATCCACCACTGTTCCGCGTGGCGAAGCTTCCCTCTGTGAACCAAAGGCTTGTCCCATGTACAACGATGGCGTAGCTGCTCCTCCATGAAACTTCGTAACCTCCCCACCGCATCGAGCCGCCATCGCAAAATGCCACTGCCTTCTCTGCCCAGCGCCACGTGTTGAAGCTCCACCAAAATCACCCTATGGCTGTCGCTGCCATATCCCTTTACTTCTGCATTATTTTCATTTTCTTTGTATTGAAATGAAGTTAGGTTTTGGTTTTAGGGTGCTATTTATTTTTGGTTCAGAGTTTTTTTCTTTTTGTCCATAAGTTTCTCTTTTTTTTTTTGGGTCTTAAGTTTAGGGTCTTTTCTTTTATTATGTTTGGGCTAGTTTGGTTAGTTTATTTTTTAAGTTCTTTTTTTATTTTTGGTTAGTAGCTGATTGGACTTTATCTTTTTTGTCTTAGTTTTAGGTTTTATTTTTATATTTCATTAAAACATAGAAAATCTTTTTTTCCCACAAATAAAACAAATTAACCCACATCTTTTTTTTAGTAATTAAAATCCAATGATCATAGAATTATTTTTTACAGAATGACGGGTTTTGAGTTCCTCATTGCACCAGGGGATACGTCAGCATAGACAACAATTATCAAGCCAAATTTTTTTTAAAAAAGTTGTTCTTTATTTTAATTTTGGTTGTATTCCTTTGTAAATATATAACTGTTATAATTTATTTTTTTTGTAGGAAAAATAAATATTTTAAAGTTATAAATAAATTTGCATAATTAGCTCTAATGTAACCGTATTTATATGGATGTATTATGGGTGCAGTGAGATTAAGTTTTCACTCTTCCCTAATCATATCAGACTCCCGAATTCAAATCTTTTATAAAGACCAATTTGCAAATTAAAATGGTTTTGCAATTTTAGCCAGAATTAAAATTGGTCGTGACTCCCATTCCTTTTTTTAAAAAAAAAATTGGTTATCATTTCATCGTAGCCCCCTCCGAGGACATTGTGACAGTGTGTAACATTTATAAGCTCCAGAACCTTTCAAAAAGTCTGAGCTTTATTATTTTGAATGACAACAAAGCCAATCTAAAGAAAATATTTTGAAGAACGACTAATAGCTACCTTGAGGTTCTTGACTAAGCTTAACAGGTAATTTCTGAAGTGCATTACATGAACTTGGATGAGAATAATTTCACTTTGCATGTGCAAACATGTTTTATCTCATGGGAGGAGAATAAGATTAAATGAATTGAATATTATATCATGTAAAGAATGTAACACCCTAATTCTTAACCCAGCTTTCTAGAACACATTAGGTTAATCATTAGGTTATTACTTCTCAGTCTCATCATTTTATTAAAATACTTAGCGGAAATTATGGGTAAATTTTTTTTTTGAAAATATAAATCAAAGTGAGAGCCACATTCTAGTCTAAACGAGTGACATAAACATCAATCATACGGAAGCATGAGAACTAAAGCAAGTATCAATAGAACAATAATCATCACGATAAGGAAACATTTCATTAATAATAATATAGTTGAGGTACATAAGTAGTCACGCCCTTATAGAAACGGGCTGAGCTTGTAATACATAAGAAAGGAAATACAACAGAAACAAGAAAGCAGTAAAGTATGGTGCGACGGCAAAATAAAAACCAACTACACTACCCTCCTACCAAGCTATGTGTACTAAGCTAAAACCCCTTCCCAAAAGATACCGCCGAAGGGGAGATCCTCGTGACTGCTCGGGCACTCGACTAGCTCTCCAATGAGGTCTAGTGATGACGGGGGTCCTCAGGTGACGGAGGTAAGTAACCGGGGAATTGCTCAATCTCCTCTTGGGTAGGCCAATGAAGTGTAACACGAATGCGAGTCAGCTGTACATGAGCTCCTTGGCGAGGGCGCATCTCGGCTCTCCGCACCAGGCACGGCTGCATCACGATATCCTCACTGCCTTCCCGCCTAAACGGGGGAAAAGAGCAGAACTCTCCGAATAGACGTGCATCGGCGAGTCCTCGAACAGATCGGTCTCTGACCTCCTCGAGCGAGGCACATACTCCTGGTAGTCACGAACAGCTGAGGCGGATGAGCGGGCACGACGCAACTGCTCGTCATGAGGGCAGGTGCACGCGAAGATCAAGTCGTCACCACTAAAAGGAGCTGTAGGAGTGAATTGGTAGCTGGACACTGGTACCCATGTACACAAAAACACGAACGGCACAGTGACCCTCAAAGTTGTAGGAATGATGCTCCGGGTCGTAGTGCACCTCCATGACCAGCGTGTCAATGAAGACCACAAACATCGCCATCGCTCTCTGAAGATGTGACGGAAGAAAAAGAAGGAAGAGAAAGGATTGAGAATTCTTACTAAAGAATCTCAGTAGGAGTCTCCTATCCTAGGGTTACTTCGTTCACATCCTCAGGAACTTTGGGTTTAATTATAAAAGGTGTGCATACATCAAAGATTCATTATTAGAGTTTATAAAACCAATTATCCAAGGTTCATTCCCTTTAGCATCCATCTTGATGTTATGAATGCAACATATTAAAACATGAAGGCATGGCAATGCCTCAATCAAATAACTCAATGAATCACAACTTCAAGAAACACACAAGTGGCATAAATAGGCACATAACTTTCAAGTGGATCTTTCCTCAACTTCATGACATTAATCATGGTACTTCAGCATAATAAGGCCACCCTAAAATAACTAGGTTATGAGCTCATACCTCAGCTAGTCGTCACTAGCTCTTGCTTATTATTTGAATAAGCGAAACATAATAAAATAATCCCGACTATGCAAGTACAGGTAGGGGGCTAGGGATCACCTCTCTTAGGATATACCCTCTTTGAAACGCTTTGTAGGCATCAAGCCACAGCAATTTGTCTGCTTTGGTAGGCTGCATCTACTCATACCCTCAAGGATTTGTCTCCCCTGGGGGTGCTCGGCCAAACCGGTGTCACCCAGGAAAGCACGTCTCAGTGCTTTGTCACATAAAAATCTCCTAGGGGTGCTTGGCCGAACCGGTGTCATCCAGGGTTTTCAACTCATGTGGTACTTTAAAACATTTCTTCAACCCTTTTAGGTTTGACGAAAATTCGGCAGCATAACAGCTGTTAAACCGAATTTCCTTCAAACCGAAACTTATGCCACAAGCTAATCACACAACATATTCCTCATTTAAACCACATGCTATGATAAACTTCGTATCTTAAACAATCATTTCCTCATGCATCATAAACATCTCAACATGTTATATAAAACATCATAGCATTAGCAAATTCTTAATGTCTTATGCATTGACCTTTAAGGTCCTTAACTCACAATCTAAGTTATAGATCATCACAACTTAATCTCTCAGGTACCTATAGGCTCATATCTAAGTATTTCTCACTCAATACTATGATCATAAGCTTCTATAAACCTCAAGAATGCAGAATCTAAAATTCTAACTTTACGGGTACCTAGGAGTCATAACAATGACACTTTCTAAGTCCAGTTTGCTCCTAAGGTATCAAGATCAAGTCCTAAACCAATTATGAGCCATTTCTACATATTTAAACTAATTTAAATCCATGATTACCATTTCTAAACCTTTCTAGACAGAATCCAGAAAAATCAATTACTAAGGGATCTAGAACTCTCAAATTAATTCTTTTCTAGTTACTAACTTCTCTAATCTTTCATACATGAGTTTTAACATTAAATATGCTCAAGCATACTCATGTTATCATCACCAAACAGCACATACAGTGGTCATAAATTGGCAAGGCAGAACCGAAAATACATCTCCATACAAAGGCATAAAACTTGGTTTCTAAAGCACATAAAATACTAGTTTCTCTTGGAACCTTTTCAAGACTCTCAAAACTCATTTATAAACATTTTTATCATCTAAAACCATCAAAATATTTGTAAAGGCAGTAGCTAAATAAAATTTACCTCAAGAAGTCCTAAATTCATAAAACTTTGTTCTAGACATTTCTTGTACTCATATAAGCTTAGAAAAATTATGAAACATAGATTTTGATACTTCTAACAAATATAGCTCCTTAAGGCCGAAATCAAAGAACTAAACAACATATGGTTTTCAAGCCATTGCTTGAGACAACAATGGGCAAATCTTTGAGCTCTAGGTTCTCTTAAGTGATGGCATAAGAATAAACATGCTCATGCACTTGTTTTAGCTTTCATTAGAAAATAAAGTGAGAGCATAAAATAAACATGAGATGCAACTTATTATTATCTTTGATATTTAAGTGAGGACTTGAAATATAAACATGATAATGCAAAGCTTGAAACATAAACATGATAATGCAAGTTCATTTATTATTGTTGACATTTAGTGATGGCAAGGAAAGTAAATATGATGTGCAAGGCATAAACATAAATATGAATGCAAGGTTCATTTTAATGTTGTCTAGAACTCTTGCAAGACTTTAGAGATCAAACAACCCAACACTCATCTCAGCACAAAGAGAGTTTTAGAGTTCTTGAACCAAGTTCTCAAAGGAACTATGAGGTTCTTGAACATCATCATCAAGCTCAAAAGAAACAACTTTCAAAAGAACATAAAATCTCAAAGAAAAGGAAACAAAAACCGAAACTTACAAAAAGAAAAGAGGATGAAACTAAGCCAAGTTCTTTATTAAGTACCCAAAACCCCTATCTAGAGAAAAATCTCTAGAATGTGCTGGCCAACTTTAAGGTTGACGAGGGTAGGATTGGGCTTTTTGAAATCCTTAGATTAATTTTCTTAAGTTGAAAAAATCATGTGAGCTATGTATCTTATAGATAAAGTTTAAAGAAAAGAAAAACTCAAGCTTTAGAGGATTCTTTGAGATGAACACAAAGTCATCATCTAGAAACTCTCATCATCAAGCTATCATGCTCATAAACAAGGCCTCATGGCTGAAATGGAGAGGAAGGAAAATCAAAAGAAAGTTTCAAAAAGAAATCCAAGAGAAAGCTAGAGAAAAACTCATTTTCAAGAAAACCAAGTTTAGAAAAACACTCCTACCTAGAGTGGAGATGAAAAGCTTGAACTTGAAATGAAAAACAAGATGAGGAACTCCTCCAAGAATGATGATGAGCTTTGGCCACCAAGAGAGAAAGAGAAAGGAGATATGTTTTGAGTGAGGTTGTGTTTGAGGTTGAGAGTTTGAGAGGTTTGATGGTGGTTCAAGGTTGTGAGGTGGTGTTTAGAGGTTATGAGATAATGATGAGATGAAGAGATGAAGAAGATGAAGATGAAGAGAAAAGAAAACTCTCTTGAAACTTGAGAGAAAACAAAGAATTCAAAGAAAGCTAGGAAAACTTGAAACTTAGTAAATGATCTAAAATGTTTGCAAGCTCAAGTAAGCAAGGTATTTATAGAAAATGAAAACAAATGAGGTCTCATGGAGAGGAGGGGCTGGCCATGTGGTTTGGGAGGGAAAGGAAAAGAAAATATATCTTACACAATGTCATTCAAGCATGGTTTGAAGTATGGAAGTTATGATACAAGGCATGGCTTCAAGTAAAGTGATTTTGAGTGAATTTCCTATCAATTTTGAATGAAATATTTCTTTTAGAAGCTAGGCATGGGTGGCTGTTTTTGGGCCACAAATAAATGAGGAAAATAGCTTAATTCATTTAGTTATTTACTTGAAAAATCAAGCATGGTGGAAAGTATGACAAAGTATGGTGAGTACGACTTGAGCTATGGCTTTGGAGTGTCAAAAATTTGAGCATGTAACGCCCCGATTTTTCTGTTAGAGTGAAAATGACCAAAATGCCCCTGAGGTCATTTTCAGCCTGAAATTCGAGGAAAGCTGGTTCGGCAGTACTCGAAGGGCAAACTCAATGTTGGAAGGGGATTAGATGGCTTGTGTACCTTCCCGGGATCGAAAATCTCGTTTTTCGAGTTTTTGGGTCAAAATGACCAAAATGCCCCTGCGGTGTTTTACACGTTTGCAAGTACCGGATGAACCCGAAACTTCTCCAGATGATTTTAAAAGGCGTTTTTATGTAGACTGTGACTTTATTTTTTGTCCCGAAGGTCCCGGGCGAAATTAGTACAAAATTATGGTTTTGCCCCTAGTTTCGTGTTTTTATGCTTAATCGCGTGATTAAGCAAACCTAAGCAATATTAGGCTCTAATCGAAGGTTAATTAATTTCCTTAATTAATCTTGAGTCAAAATAATTTATTAAAGTTGATTAGAACCTAAAAGTGCTTAATTACAACTTAAAATTATATTTTAATTTCAAGATTCCTAGTCATGCTTGAATAGTGTTTTCTCTTTCCAATTCCTTAAATCATGGAATTGTGTTACACATTGTTTATTCATAAATGAGTTTAAAATTCTTTAATGATGTATGAGCACTCCTAATCTTGTCATAAAACCCCTAAACCTCATTCTTAGTTACCTAAACTTAAGCTTAATTGCTCCTAACCTTGTACCTAAGCTAATACACATCTAAACCTACCATTAACACCCAATTAGATGATCAAAACCTCACTCCCCCCATGCTGCCAGGTTTGGCCGTGAGCCCTCCCTCCCCATATGCATCACATGTTCAATTTTTCAACACTCCAAGGCCATACCTCAAGTCACATACACTATACCTTGTCATAACTTTCAATCAAGCTTGATTTTCCAAGTAAATAACTAATTAAAATAGCCCATTTTCTCCATTTATTTGTGGCTGGAAAAGTTCCAGCCATGTATTGTTTCTAGAAGCCTAATTTCATCAAAAATTGATAGGAAATTAACTCACATCAAGCCATACTTTGTAGCATAGCTTCCATACTTCAAACCATGCTTCTATGACACAATCAAAGAGATATTTTCCTCTCCCTTTGTCCTCCAATGCTATGGCCACTCCTCCCCCTTGGTGAGCCTCATTATTTTGTTTTTCTATAAATAGGATGCTTGTGATAGCTTAGTTGCACTTTGAAGCATTTGCTAAGTTTAGAATTCTAAAGTTCTCTTGCTAGTTCTTTCTTTTTCTCTCAAGTTTCAAGAGAGTTCTTCCTTTCTTTTCATCTTCATCTTCATCCTCTCTTCACCTAATCATCATCTCTCAACCTTGAAACACCACCCCATAGCCTTGAACCATCATCAAACCTCTCAAACATCACACCTCAAACACAACCTCACTTGAAACATAACTCCAACCTTCTTGTTTCCTCTTGGCCGAAACCATCAAACCCCAAGGAGGAGCTCATCATCTTGTTCTTTTCAAAAGTTCAAGCTTTGTGTCTTCACCCTAGAAAATGACTATGTGTTCATCTCAAAGGAACCTCTAGAGCTTGAGTTTTTCTTTTCCTTTAACTTCATCTATACTATACTTAGCTCACATGGTTTTTCAACTTAACAAAATTAATCTAAGGATTTCTAAAAGCCCAACCTACCCTTGTCAACCTTAAAGTTGGCCGGCATGTTCTAGAGATTTTCTCTAGATAGGGGTTTTGGGTATTTAATAAAGAACTTGGCTTAGTTTCGCTTTCTTGTTCTTTTGTAAGGTTTTCGGTTTTGGTATTTTTAGATCCTTGAGATTTTGTTTGGTTTTGTTTAACATGTTTGTTTTCTTTGAGCTTGATGATGATGTTCAAGAACCTCATAGTTCCTATGAGAACTTGGTTCAAGAACTCTAAAGCTCTCTTTGTAATGAGATATATGTTGGGTTGTTACTTTGTTAAAGTCTTGAATGAGCTCTAGCTAACCATAAAATGAACCTTGCATCATGTTTACTTTTATGCTATGCACATCATGTCTACTTTCCTTGCTATTACTAAGTATCAAGATAATAAGTGAACCTTGTATTATCATGTTTATATTTCAAGCTATGCATTATCATGTTTATATGTCAAGTTCTCACTTAATACCAAGATAATAATGAGTTGCATTCATATTTACTTTGTGCTATCACTTTACTTTCTAATGGAACCTAAAATAAGTGCATGAGCATGTTTATTTTTATGTCATCACCTAAATGAACCTAGAGCTCAAAGACTTGCCAATTGTTGTCTCAAACAAAGGTCTAAAAATATTTATTTCCTTTGGTTCATATTTTGGCCCTAAGGGGTCTTGATGTTTCTAAAATTTGAAGACTATGTTTTATAATTTTTCCAAGCTTTTATGAGTTTAAGGAATGCATAGAACTAAGTTTTAAGAATTTAGGACCTCTTGAGACAAAGATGAATTAGTTACTGCCCTCTTAAATATTCTTATGATTTTAGATGTTAAAATTGTTTATAAATGAGTTTTGAAAGTTTTAAAAAGGTTCCAAGAGAAACTAGTATTTTATGTGCTTTAGAAATTGTGTTTTATGCCTTTATGGAGAGTGTTTGTTTCAGTTCTGCCTTGCTACTTGTTTGCCACTGTATGTGCTGTTTTAATGATGATACTATGCTTATGATTGAGTAAAAATAATGTCAAGACTCATATGTGGAAGATAAGATAAGTTAGAGACTAGAAAAGAATTAATTTGAGAGTTCTAGATCCTTTAATGTTTGAATTTTCTGGATTCTGTCCAGCAAGGTTTAGTAATGATAATCATGGATTTAAATTAGTTTAAATGTGTAGGAATGCCTCATAAATGGTTTAGGACTTGATCTTGAAGCCTTAGGAACAAACCGGACTTAGAAAGGGTCACTGTTGTGACCCATAGGTACCCGTAAAGTTAGGATTATAAATTCTGCATCTTTGAGGTTTAGAGATGTTCTTGGTCATAGTGTGAGGTGAGAAATACTTAGTTATAACCTCATAGGTACCCAAGAGATTAGGTTTGATGATTAATAACTTAGAACGTGAGTTAAGGACCTTAAGGGTCAATGCATAAGACATTAAAACGTCTTGAGTTTTTATGATGCTTAATTTATGATATATGATACATGAGTTTTGTCTATGATAAGTTGATATGTGCTATAAACTCCTTCACCCTATCATAAAACTCTCTCATTCTTAGTTATCTAAACTCATGCTTAATGATTCCTAACTTTGTACCTAAACTAATACACACTTAAACCTATCATTAGCACCCAATAACATGATCAACACTTCCTCCCCCTTGATGTACACAGTGCTTTGAAGCCATCCTCCCCTATTTTCCATCACATTCTCAAATTTTTGACACTCCAAGACCATGCTTCCACCTCACCATAAACCATACTTTGTCATACAAACACCACCCTTTCATCCATGCTTCATATGACCACTTCTAGAAGACTTTTTCTCTCATTTTTTATGGCTCAAATTCAGCCAGCCCTCCTTGCTTCTAGAAGAGATGTTTCATTTCAAATTTAAAAGAAATTTCACTCCAAATTACCATACTTGAAGCCATGCTTTGCATCATAACTTCCATATTTCCAACCATGCTTGAATGACCACTTGTAAGAGATATTTTTCTCTTCCTTCTTGCCTTAATGCTCCTCTCCCTCCTCCCATTGGAATCTCATTTGTTTTCATTTTCTATAAATACCTTGCTTACTTGAGCTTGCAAACACTTTAGATCATTTGCAAAGTTTCAAGTTTCCAAAGCTTTCCTTGAGTTCTTTGTTTTCTCTCAAGTTTCAAGAAAGTTTCCTTTTCTCTTCATCTTCATCTTCTTCATCTCTTCATCCCATCATCATCTCATAACCTCTAAACACCACCTCATAACCTTGAATCATCATCAAACCTCTCAAACACTTGACCTCAAACCCAACCTCACTCAAAACACATCTCCAACCTCTCCATCCCCTCTTGGCCGAATCATCATCATTGTAACATCCTAATTTTTAACCCAATACTCTAAAACATATCAGGCTAATCGTTAGGTTATTACTTCTTAGTCTCATTCTTTTTATGAAAATACTTAGCAGAAATACTGGTAAATTTTTTTTTGAAAATATAAATCAAAGTGAGAGCCGCGTACGACGTAAGAAAAACTAACATATAAAAAAGAGATCTCATATCATTCATGGTCACAAAACACAAAGGTTGTTCATTACATCACAACAGGATCATATTATCATAGGTACATAATTTACGACTATCATAGTCCTATTATCGCTTCAACAGAAATACACTGCTATAATTTATAAAACTAAAGCGGTGTCTGCGCGCGTCCATTGCATCCCACCAACCCGGCTCATAGTGTATGTTTCATGCCCATGCTTTAGTAGGAATCGCGAACCGCGTCACGAGATACACCATCATCTTCATCTGGAGATGACACGGAAGAAAAGAAAGAGAGGGATGAGAAACTTATTCAAGATTCTCAGTAGGGAATTCCAACTCCAAGACACGTGTCATCGTCGTCATCCCCAGCCACTTCGGTTTTAATTATGAAAGAGGTGTTCATGCGTAAGGTTTTGTTTTAAACTTTCCAAAGCTATTTATCCGAAGTTGGTGTCTTTTAGTATGGGTCTTAATGATATGAATTCCACAGATATTGGATGAATGCATGGCAACACATTATGCGAGCAAATCAATAAATCATAACATCAAGTAACAGATAAGCGGCATAAAAAGTACAGAACTTTCCTCTATTCTTTTCTCATACTTGAACTTTTAAGTTCTTCTTCTCAAGAACCACCTTCTTTTCTCATCACCGAATCCAGCCATAAACACCAGTGCCCGGCGATATTTATACGCATCACCAAAACCAACCAAATACACCCTATCGCCTAGGATTGAGTTCAACCAATGAGCTCAAACCTAACTAGTCATCACTAGATTTCTACGAGGGCAAAGAAGGGGTAACTTAGGATCAGTTCTTTCTTTTCTCATGACTATGTGACTTGAAAAGAAACATCACATCTCTTTTCTCACGTCTGAACTCTTGAGTTCTTTCTTTCAAAGACCACCTTCTTTTCTCATCACCAAATCCAACCGTAAACACCAGTGCCCGGCGATATTCATACTCATCACCAAATCTAACCAAGCACACCTTATCGCCTAGGAATGAGCTCAACTATGTTTATACCCATCACCAAATTATTCTCATTATCAAGTCCAACCAAATACATCCAAATCCAACCGTAAACACCCATATTGTCTCAATGGGCTCAATCCTAACTAGTTTTCACTAGATTTTTAAGAGGGCAAAAGAAGAGGTACATACTCTCTCTTATTCAATTCTCACAAACATGGTAGACATAACATCTCAACAATTCATAATCTATTTCTACATCATCATAGCATCATCATAAAAGATCACATCATCATAACTCATATAAATAATGCTCGTGTATTGTAACACCCTAACTTTTAACCCAATACTCTAGAACATATTAGGCTAATCATTAGGTTATTACTTCTTAGTCTCAACTTTTTAATAAAACACTTAGCGGAATTTACGGGTAAATTTTTCTTTTTGAAAACATAAATAAAGTGAGAGCCACGAACTTAACTAGTCGAACGACAGAAACATAAAGCACGCATAACAATTACCAGAAGTCATAAAGTAGAGCATATAACCAAAGAACAATCATGATAATAAAAGAAACATTCCATTAATAACATAATTAAGGTACATAAGTAGTCATGCCCTCATAGGGACGGGCAGAGCTTGTAATACAGCGGAAAAGGAAATACAACAGAAAATAAGAAGGCAGAAATAAACCATAACTACCCGAGTGCACCTATGGTGAATAACCTCAAAAACAAAAGAAGGTTTATCCACTCTACATGTGGTGTGTGCACTAAGCCTCCCCTACGACGTCAGCTACTGGAATCCAGGAAATGGTGGAGTGTAACCGATCCATGGACGCAGAGCAGCAGGAGTGGAAACACGTGAAGACTAAGTGTGGGCTCCTCGGTGGGGCCACCTCTCGGCTCGCCTCACTAGCCTCGACTGTATAACGGTCTCCTCACTCACGTCTCGCATGAACTGAGGTGTAGGAGCAGAACTCTCAATATACATATGCGTCGGCGGGTCCTCGGATAGGTCATCCTCCGAACTCGGGGATCGAGGCACGTAGTCCTGGAAGTCTCGAGGCATCGAACCACCAAAGATATCGCCTCAGAGAATCCTCTCGTCTCGAGTCCGGGCGTGCTCAAAAACCATCGCATCGTTGTAGGGTGACGTCGGGGAGAAGCGGTAGCTCTGTATAGGATGTGCAAAGGGGCGTCCAATGAACATGAAGACTCGCATGGTACACTACCCCTCAAAATGATATGACCTGTGGTCCGGGTCATAGTGGACCTCCCAAGTAGGCGTGTCAATGAAAAGCACGAACGTCGCCATCGGTCTCTGAAGATGTGACGGAAGGAAGAAGAGAGAGGAGTGAGAATTTTTGCTAAAGAATCTCAGTAGGAGTCTCCTATCCTAGGGTTACATCGTACACATCCTCAGGAACCTTGGGTTTAATTATAAAATAGTGAACATGCCTATAAGGTTCAATTTAGGGTTTCTCAAACTAATTATCCAAGGTCTATTCCTTTTAACATGCGTCTTGGTATTATAAATGCAACAGGTTATATCATGGATGCATGTCAATACTTGAGCATATAAGACAACACATCAAAGCACATAAACATAAATCATGTGGCATGAGGGCATATAACTTCCAAGTGAATCATTCCTCAACTTTGTGACATCAATCATGGTACTTTAGCATATAAGCCACCCTAAAAATAACTAGGTTATGAGCTCATACCTTAGCTAGTCATCACTAGCTCTTGCTTATTATCTTGAATAAGCGAAACATAAATAATAATCCCGACTCGCAAGTAAGGGTAAGGGGCAGGGATCATCTTTCTTTGGGATTACCTTCCTTGAAACGCTTTGCGGGCATTTCGCCACAACAATTTGTCCGCTTTGGTAGGCTGCATCTACTCATACCCTCACGGATTTGTCTCCCCTAGGGGTGCTCGGCCGAACCGGTGTCACCCAGGTGAGCGCATCTCAGTGCTTTGTCACATAAAAATCTCCTGGGGGTGCTCGGCCGAACCGGTGTCACCCAGGGTTTTCAACTCATATGGTACTCATAAACATTTCTTTCAACCCTTTAAGGTTTGATGGAAATTCGGCAGCATAACAGCTGTTAAACCAAATTTCCTTCAAACTGCCACAAGGTAATTCACACAACATGTTCTCATGAAACTCATGCTATGATAAACTTTAACATTTTCATCAATCATTTTCTCATGCATCAAGCACATCTTATCATATCATTGCATCATACAACACATCATAGCATTAACAACTTTTTAGTGTCTTATGCATTGACCCTTACAGTCCTCAACACACATTCTAAGTTATAAATCATCAAGCCTAATCTCTCGGGAAATTAAAGGTTATAATTAAGTCTTTCTCACCTCACACTATGGTCAAGAATATCTATAAACCTCAAGGATGTGGAACACCCTAAATCTTAACCTAATACTACTAGTATGTATTTAGGTACATCCTTAGAATATTACCTCTTGGTTTCATCTTTTACTTTGAAAATACGTAGCGGAAATATGGGTAAAATTTTTCTTTTTAATTTAAACCAAAGTGAGAGCCACGCATGATTCTTGGAATGGGACTACATACAAGTTGTAACACCCAAATTTTTAACCCAACTTTCTAGAACACATTAGGTTAAACATTAGGCTATTACTTCATAGTCTCATCCTTTTCTTAAAATACTAAAGGAAAATTACGAGTAAATTTTTTTTTTTTTTTTAAAACACACAATAAAGTGAGAGCCACGTTCTTAGTCTAATCGAATAATAGGAATATAAAGCACACTTAACACTCATAGAGAAACACAGAAATGGAAACATATAACAGCTGAGCATAAATCATCACAACAGAGAAACGTTTCATTAATAACATAACTTAGAATACATAAGTAGTCATACCCTCATTGGGACGGGCAGAGCTTGTAATACAGCAGAAAGGAAGTACAATAGAAACAGAGAAATATAAAGTAACATAAAGTAAACCATCACTACCCGAGTGCACCTATAGTGAATAACCTCAAAACAAAAGCGTGTTTATCCAGTCTACATGTGAGTGTGTGCACTAAGCCTCCGCTAAAAGATATCGTAGTACAACCCGGGGAAATGGAGTGTAACTGATCCAAGAACGCAAGGCGGCAGGAGTAGGCATACGTGTAGACTGAGCGTGAGCTCCTCGTTAGGGGCGCCTCTCGGACGGATGTGTCAATGAAGACCACGAATGTCGCCATCAGTCTCTGAAGATGTGACTAAGCGAGAAAAAGAAGAGAAAAGAGTGAGAATCTTACTAAAGAATCTCAAAGAGGAATCTCCTATTCTAGGGTTACATCGTTCACATCCTCAGGAACCTTGGGTTTATTTATAAAAGGTGTTCATGCATATGAGATTCATTATTAGGGTTTATGAAACTATTTATCCAAGGTCCATTTCTTTTAGTATGCATCTTGATGTCATGAATGCAACATGTTTAAGCATGAATGTATGGCAATACTTGAGCACATAAATCAACAAATCACAACAATCTAGATTCATGCAAGTGGCATAAGGGCATATTACAACTCTTACTTTTCTCATACTTATGTGACTTAAAAGCATCATATCTCTTTTGTTCTTTTTCTCAAAAACCACCCTCTTAAAACATATCCACCTATTTCCAACCGATACACCGCCTTGGCGATTTTTATCATAACCTCCTATCTCCGTCTCACCTAATCGCCTAGGAATGAGCTCAATCCTAACTAGTCGTCACTAGATTTAATATGGGGTAAAATGAGGGGGTAACATAAACATATTTCATTCTTTGAAACGTTCTATTGGCCTGGCGTGCACAAATAATTGTCCGCTTTGGTAAGGCTGCATCTGCACATACCCTCACGGATTTGCCTCCTCCTCACCATAGCAGGAGAAGTACGTCTCAATGCTTGTCACATAAAAATATCCTGGGGATGTTCGGTCGAACCAGTGTCACCCAGGGTTTTCAACTCATATGGTACTTTAAAACATTTTTCAACCCTTTTAGGTTTGATAGAAATTCGGCAGCATAACGGCTGTTAAACTGAATTTCCTTCAAACCAAAATTCATGCCACAAGCTAATCACACAACTTAACATCTCAATAATAATTTCCTCACGTATCATCAATAAAACATTTTAGGGTTCATGCATCATCAAGCATATTCTTCTAATACATCATTCTCACATAGATAAACATCATACATATATTTCAAACTCATCATTCTTACATAGATTATAGCATATATTCCAAACTCATCATAGCATATATTTTAAACACATCATACTCACATAGATAAAGCTCATGTATCATATATCATACTTGCATAAAATTAAGCATCATAAAAACTCAAGACTTCTTAATGTCTTATGCATCGACCCTTAAGGTCCTTAACTCACAATCTAAGTTATAAATCATCAAAACCTAGTCTCTTGGGAACCTATGAGGTTATAACTAAGTATTTCTCACCTCACACTATGGTCAAGAACATCTCTAGACCTCAAGGATGCAGAATTTAAAATCCCAACTTTACGGGTACCTAGGAGTCACAACAATGACTCTTTCTAAGTCCAGTTTGTTCCTAAAGCATCAAGATTAAGCCCTAAACCAATTATGAGTCATTCCCACACATTTAAACTAATTTAGAACCATGATTATCATTTCTAAACCTTGCTGGACAGAATCCAGAAAATTCCATCATTAAGGGATCTCAAATTATCAAATTAATTCTTTTCTAGTTCCTAACTTATCCTATCTTTCACATATGAGTCTTAACATTATTTTTACTCAAACATAAGCATCTTATCATTATTAACACAGCTCATACAGTGGCCAAACATAGCAAGGCAGAACCGAAACAAACATCTCCATAAAAGACATGAAACACAATTTCTAAAGCACATACAATACTAGTTTCTCTTGGAACCTTTTTCAACTTTCAAAACTCATTTATGGGCACTTTTATCACCTATAATCATAAAAATACTTAAGAGGGTAATAGCTAAATCATTTTTATCTCAAGAGGTCCTAAATTCATAAAACTTAGTTCTACATATTTCTTATACTTACATAAGCTTAGAAAAATTATAAAACATAGTTTTCAATACTTGGAAACACCAAAGCCTCTTAGGGCCGAAATAGGGACCAAAAGCAATAAATATTTTTAGACCTTTGTTGAGACAACAATGGGCAAGTCTTTGAGCTCTAGGTTCATTAAAGTGATGACATAAAAATAAACATGCTCATGCACTTGTTTTAGTTTTTGCTAGAAAGTAAAGTGAGAGCATAAAATAAATATGTGATGCATTATATTATTATCTTTGATATTTAGGTGAGAACTTGAAACATAAACATGATAATGCATAGCTTGAAATATAAACATGATAATGCAAGCTCCTTTATTACCTTGATACTTAGTGATAACAAAGAAAGTAAACATGATGTGCAAAGCATAAAATAAATATGGTATGCATTGTATTAGCTTAGGTGTAAGGTTAGGAGTCATTAAGCATAAGTTTAGGTGACTAAGAATGTGATTAGGAACCTTTATGACATGATTAAGGAGTACTCATACATATTTAGGAGATTTTAAATTCATTTTATGAATAAAACAATGTAGACAAAATTCCATAATTTAAGGAATTGGAGAGAGAAAACACTATTCAAGATTCCATGACTAGAAATCTTGAATTTAAAATAAGATTTTAAGTGGTAATTAAGCACTTTTAGGTTCTAATCAACTTTAATAAATTATTTTGACTCAAGATTAATTATGGAAATTAATTAATCTTCGATTAGAGCCTAATATTGCTTAGGTTTGCTTAATCACGCGATTAAGCGTAAAAACACGAAACTAGGGGTAAAATCGTAATTTTGCACTAATTTTGCCCGGGACCTCCATAATTAAAACTGAGGTCGTAGAATACATAAAAATGCCTTTTAAAATCATCTGGAGAAGTTTCGGGTTCATCCGGCACTTGCAAATAGGTAAAACACCGCAGGGGCGTTTTGGTCGTTTTGACCCGAAAACTCGAAAAATGAGATTTTTGATTCCGGAAAGGTACACAGGTCATCTTATCCCCTTCCAACATTGAGTTTGCCCTTCGAGTACTGGCAGATCGGCTTTCCTCGAATTCTGGGCCGAAAATGACCTCAGGGGCATTTCGGTCATTTTCACTCTAGCAGAAAATCGGGGCGTTACACAAGTCATATGAGCAAATCATAACAAAACACATAAATAACATGGATACATTAACTGAATATATATATATAGATAGTGTGCCTACCAAAAGGCAGGACTATTCGGTACATAGAAGAACGAAATACAACTGAAAAGCAAATACAAGAAAATCATAAAAGCAACACCTATACCCATGTGTACCTAGAGTAGACAACCTCATATACAAAAGAAGGTTTGTCCTCAACTATGTGGCGTGTGTGCACTAGCTACTACCCATCCTATGCACCTACTCCTGCTGGTCTGAGTATTGAGGGGTGGAATTGATCCACTGGCGGATCTCGGAGGGAGTGGTCGTGCGGATCATCAAGGCGTGTCCATCGTGGCGAGGGCACATGGATGGCCTACGAGCCAACCTCGGCTGAACCACCATATCCTCACTCCCGGCTCTCATCGGTGGGGGAGTGGGGTTGGAGCTCCAACTGTCCTCTGGGTAGTTACGTACGGCTGACGCCTCGGGCTGCTTGCGGAGGATCTGCTCTTCGCGTGGTCTAGCTCGCTCAAAAATCGTGTTATGATGGTAGGGGGCAGTCGGGGTGAAGCGGTAGCTCCGTACTGGGTGTGCGAAGGGTCGTCCCATAAACATGAATACTCTGACTGTGCAGCGACCCTCAAAATGGTATGACCCGAGTGCTGGGTCATGGTGCAGCTTCCACGTCGGGGTGTCGATGAAGAGTACGAAAGTCGCCATCTGAAGATATGATGGAAGAAAAGAGAGAGGGAATGAGAATCTTCTAAAAGAATTCTCAGTAGGGCAATCCCTAACTAAGTGACGTCATCACATCCTCAGGAACCTTGGGTTTTATTTCTAAAAAGGTGTGTATGCATATAAACTCCTTTTAAGTTAGTTTTCTAAAGCATTAGTTATCCAAGATCCGTCATATTTTACAATGCGTCTTATGACTAAGCATGGAATATACTAAGACATGAATGCATCATAAGGATAAACTAATCAACAAATCACAAAAATGTTATAATAGTGGCATAAGTTGACAAGTATAAACCTCATAATAACTTTCTTGGTTTCTCATAGCATATGTGACATTTCAACTTTCACTTTATCTCAAGGGGCCACCCTAAAACATCTCTAGGTTATGAGCTCATACCTTAACTAGTCATCACTAGCTCTTACTTATCCTATGATAAGCGTAACATACATAATTCCGACTTAAAGTACGGCAGGGGGCAAATTAAGGATCACCTCTTAGGGTCATTTCCTCTTTGAAACGCTCTACTAGCAACTAGTGCATAGTAGTATTGTCCGCTTTGGAAAGCTCTGTGTCAATACCCTCCCGGATTTGTTTTCTTGGGGGTGCTCGGCTAAACCGGTGTCACCCAAGAAGGCGTCTCAGTGTTATGTCACATTTAAGTTCTCATGATTTAAAAAAAAAAAGGACCTTTTTCTAAGTTCCTCAAATTTGATTGAAATTCAGCAGCATGACGGCTGTAGACCGAATTTCCTCAAATTTACTTATGCCATGAAAACATATAGGACATACGAACATTTCTTATGAGGTATAGCATATCATCATATAAAACTTCTTCATAGTATAAACATCATCACGTTATCACGCTTTCATATAAAACTCCTTCATAGCACATACATCATCACATAATCATTCTAATCATGTAAAAACTTCTTCATAGCATATACATCAAACTCATCATAGATAAAGCTCATGTATCATATATCATGCTTACATAAATTAAGCATCATAAAAACTCAAGACTTTTTAATGTCTTATGCATTAACCCTTAAGGTCCTTAGCTCACGTTCTAAGTTATTAATCATCAAACCTAATCTCTTGGGTACCTATGAGGTTATAACTAAGTATTGCTCACCTCACACTATGATCAAGAACATCTCTAAACCTCAAGGATGCAGAATTTATAATCCTAACTTTACGGGTTCCTAGGAGTCACAACAATGACCCTTTCTAAGTCTAGCTTGCTCCTAAGGCATCAAGATCAAGTCCTAAACCAATTATGAGCCATTCCTACACATTTAAACTAATTTAAAACCATGATTATCAAATCTAATCCTTGCTGGACAGAATCTAGAAAATTCAATAATTAAGGGATCTAAAACTCTCAAATTAATTCTTTTCTAGTTTCTAACCTATCCTATCTTTCACATATGAGTCTTAGCATTATTTTTACTCAAACATAAGCATATTATCATCATTAAAACAGCACATACAGTGGCAATAAATGGCAAGGCAGAACCAAAATGTGCATCTCCATAAAAGGCATAGAACACAATTTTTCAAGCACATAGAATACTAGTTTCTCTTGGAACCTTTTTAGAACTTTCAAAACTCATTTATAAAAATTTTTATCGTTCAAAATCATAAAAATACTTGAGAGGGCAGTAGCTAAATCATTTTCATCTCAAAAGGTTCTAAATTCATAAAACTTAGTTCTACATATTCCTTATACTTATATAAGCTTAAAAAATTTGTGAAATACATTTCCAACACTTGGAAAACTTAAAACCTCTTAGGGCCGAAATCTCAACTATGGAAAATAATTATTTTAGACCTTTGTTTGAGACAACAATTGGCAAGTCTTTGAGCTCTAGGTTCATTAAAGTGATGGCACAAAGATAAACATGCTTATGCACTTGTTTTAGCTTTTATTAGAAAGTAAAGTGAGAGCATAAAATAAATATGAGATGCATCATATTATTATTTTTGATATTTAGGTGAGAACTTGAAATGTAAACATGATAATGCATAGCTTGAAATATAAACATGATAATGCAAGTTCCTTTATTATCTTGGTACTTAGTGATAGCAAGGAAAATAAACATGATGTGCAAGGCATAAAAGTAAACATGATGCAAGGTTCATTCTTATGGTTAGCTAGAGCTCATTCAAGACTTTAATAAGATAACAACCCAACACATATCTCATTACAAAGAGAGCTTTAGAGTTTTTGAACCAAGTTCTCAAAGGAACCATGAGGTTCTTGAACATCATCATCAAGCTCAAGATAAATAAACTTTCAAAACAAAACAAAATCTCAAGGATCAAGGTACCAAAATCGAAAACCTTACCAAGGAAAAGAAAAGGAAACTAAGTCAAGTTCTTTATTAAATACCCAAAACCCCTATCTAGAGAAAGATCTCTAGAACGTGCCAGCCAACTTTAAGGTTGACAAGGGTAGGCTTGGGCTTTTAGAAATCCTTAGATTAATTTTCTTAGGTCGAAAAACCATGTGAGCTAGATATCATATAGATGAAGTTATAAGAAAAGGAAAACTCAAGCTTTAGAGGTTTCTTTGAGATGAACACAAGGCCATCATCTAGAAACTCTCATCATCAAGCTATCATGCTCATAATCATGGCCTCATGGTCGAAATGAAAGAAAAAGAAAAACAAAGGAAAATTCAAAAAGAATCCAAGAGGAAACTAGAGAAAAACACATTCTTGAGCAAACACAAGTTTGAAAAGCAAATCCCTACCAAGTGATGAAGATGAAAACTTGAACTTGAAAAGGAAAATGAGAAGAGCAACTCCTCCTAAGGTGGTGTGATGGCTTCGGCCAAAGAGAAAGAAAAGGAAAAGAGATGTGTTTTGAGGAAGCTTGTGTTTGAGGTTTAGTGTTTAAGAGTTTTGATGATGATCTAAGGTTATGATATGGTGGATTGAAGTGGTGAGGTGATAATGTGAAGAGAGGATGAAGATGAAGAGAAAGAACTCTTGGAACTTTGAGAGAAAAGAAAATAACTAGCAAGATAACTCTAGAATTCTAAACTTAGCAAATGCTTCAAGGTGCAACTAAGCTATCACAAGCATCCTATTTATAGAAAAACAAAACCATGGGCTCACCAAGGGAAGCCTTGGCCGTAGCATTGAGAGGGAAAAAGGAAGAGAAAAATATCTCTTACACAAGGTTATTCAAGCATGGTTTGAAGCATGGAAGCTATGATGCAAAGTATGGCTTGATGTGAGTGAATTTCCTATCAATTTTTTATGAAATTAAGCTTTTAGAAACTTGTCATGGCTGGAACTTTTCCAGCCACAAATAAATGGGAAAAATGGGTTGTTTTAATTATTTATTCATGTGGAAATTCAAGCTTGATTAAAAGTTATGACAAGGTATGGTATATGTGACTTGAGATATGGCCTTGGAGTGTTAGAAAATTGAACATGTGATGCATATGGAGGGAGGGAAGCTTCGGCCAGACCAGGGCAGCAGAGAGGAGGTGAGGTTTGATCATGTAATTGAGTGTTAATGGTAGGTTTAAATGTGTATTAGCTTAGGTACAAGGTTAGGAATAATTAAGCTTAAGTTTAGACAACTAAGAATGTGTTTTAAGGATTTTATGACAAGATTAGGAGTGCTCATACATCATTAGAGAATTAAAAACTCATTTATGAATAAACAATATGTAACCCAATTCCATGATTTAAGGAATTGGAAAGAGAAAACACTATTCAAGATTCCATGACTAGGAGTCTTGAAATTAAAATATGATTTTAAGTTGTAATTAAGCACTTTTAGGTTCTAATCAACTTTAATAAATTATTTTGACTCAAGATTAATTAAGAAAATTAATTAACCTTTGATTAGAGCCTAATATTACTTAGGTTTGCTTAATCACGCGATTAAGCGTAAAAACACGAAACTAGGGGCAAAACCGTAATTTTGCACTAATTTCGCCCGGGACCTCCAGGACCAAAACTAAAGTTATAGTCTACATAAAAACGCATTTTAAAATCATCTAGAGAAGTTTTGGGTTCATCCGGCACTTGCAAACGGGTAAAACACCGCAGGGGCGTTTTGGTCATTTTGACCCGAAAACTCGAAAAACAATATTTTCGATCTCGGAAAGATACACAGGTCATCTAATCCCCTTTCAACATTGAGTTTGCCCTTCGAGCACTGCCGGATCGGCTTTCCTCGAATTCCGGGCTGAAAATGACCTTAGGGGCATTTTGGTCATTTTCACTCTAGTAGAAAAATCGAGGCGTTACAGGATGCAGAATTCATAATCCTAACTTTACGGGTACCTAGGAGTCACAACAATGACCTTTTCTAAGTCCGGTTTGCTCCTAAGACATCAAGATCAAGTCCTAAACCATTTATGAGTCATTCCTACACATTTAAACTAATTTAAATCCATGATTAGCATTCCTAAACCTTGCTGGACAGAATCCAAAAAATTCAAACATTAAAGGATCTAGAACTCTCAAATTAATTCTTTTCTAGTTTCTAACTTCTCTTATCTTTCACATATGAGTCTTAACATTAATTATACTTAAACATAAACATATTATCATCATTAACACAGCTCATACAGTGGCTAAACATGGCAAGGCAGAACCAAAACAAACATCTCCATTTAAAGGCACCAAACACAATTTCTAAAGCACATAAAATACTAGTTTCTCTTGGAACCTTTTTAAAATTTCCAAAACTCATTTATAAATATTTCTAACATCTAAAATCATAAAAAATATTTAAGAGGGCAGTGACTAAATCAACTTTGTCTCAAGAGGTCCTAAATTCATAAAACTTGGTTCTACATATTCCTTATACTCATAAAAGCTTAGAAAATTTATGAAACATAGTTTTCAATACTTAGAAGCATCAAAACCCCCTTGGGGCCGAAACATGAACCAAAGGAAATAAATATTTTAGATCTTTGTTTGAGACAACAATGGGCAAGTCTTTGAGCTCTAGGTTCATTTAAGTGATGACATAAAAGTAAACATGCTCATGCACTTGTTTTAGCTTGCATTAGAAAGTAAAGTGATAGCATAAAATAAACATGAGATGCAACCTATTATTATTATCTTTAATATTTAGTGAGAACTTGAAATATAAACATGATAATGCATAGCTTGAAATATAAATATGATAATGCAAGTTTCACTTATTATCTTGAATACTTAGTGATAGCAAGGAAAGTAAACATGATGTGCAAAGCATAAAATAAACATGATGCAAGGTTCATTTTATGGTTAGCTAGAGCTCATCCAAGACTTCAACAAAATAACAACCCAACATATATCTCATTACAAAGAGAGCTCTAGAGTTCTTGAACCAAGTTCTTAAAGGAACTATGAGGTTCTTGAACATCATCATCAAGCTCAAGAAAGCAAACTTTTTAAACAAATAAAACCTCAAAGATCGAAAAGGAAATGGAAAACTAAAATGTTAAAGAAAAGGAAACAAAGAAACCAAACTCAAAAATAGCAAGAAAGAAAAGGTATTCTTGGGTAAAAATCATGTTTGAGTTAGAAAATGAAGTTGAAACTCAAGCAAAGTAAAACCTCAAGCTCTAGAGGTTTCTTTAAGATGAACACATAGTCATCATCTAGGAGTCCTCATCATTGAGCTATCATGTGCTCATCAAGGCCTCATGGCCGAAATCTCAAGGAAAGAATAACAAAGGAAGTTCCAAAAACAAAATCCAAGAGAAAGCTAGAAAGAACTCATTTTCAAGAAAACAAAGTTTAGAAAACACTCCTACCTAGAGTGAAGTTTAAAAGCTTGAACTTTTAGAAAAGAAAGCAAGAAGATGAGCTCCTCCTTGGGGCTAGATGGCTTCGGCCTTGTGAGGAACAAGGAAGAGAAAAATGTGTTTGGATGAGGCTGTGTTTGAGGTGAGGTGTTTGAGAGGTTATGAGATGATTCAAGCCTTTGAGGAGGTGTTTAGAGGTTTTGATATGATGATAAGATGAAGAGATGAAGAGGATGAAGATGAAGAACAAGAGAGAGTTCTCTTGAAGCTTTGAAAGAAAAGGAAAGAAACTTAGAGAAGCTAGGAAATTCTAAAAGCTTGCAAATGTGCTAAAGTGTTTGCAAGTTCTTCCAATGCACCTATTTATAGAAAATGAAACAAATGAAGTCTCATTGAGGGGGAGAAAGAACCGTGTGGTTTGAGAGGGAAAGGAAGAGAAAATATCTCTTTGATGGTGTCATACAAGCATGGTTGAAAGTATGAGAGGTATGGCTTTAGGCATGGGTTTTTGAGTGAGTTTTTCTTTTAATTGTGAATGAAATTAGGCTTCTAGAAGTGAGACATGGCTGGAAGTTTTTCAGCCACAAATAAATGGAGGAATTGATTTATTTCACTTGGTTATTCATTAGGAAAAGCAAGCTTGATTGAAACTATAACAAGATATGACAAGTATGGTGACTTGAGGTGATTTTTCTTCAAGTTTTGAAATGAAATAATTCATGAAAATGGGGAGAGGGCTGGCGTGAATTTCAGACCAAAAAATGGGGGAAAGAAAGGCTTCTAGATATTGTCCTTGGAAGCATGGATGAAAGCATGGTTTGTATGACTCAAAGCATGGTTTGTGCAAGGTCAAAGCATGGCTCTTTGTGTAGGAAAAATTCACACATGTGATGGATAAATGGGAGGCATGGCTTCGGCCAGATTGGGCAGAAAAGAGAGAAGAAAAATCTTCCATGTAATTGGGTGCTAATGATAGAATTAAGTGTAGGTTAGCTTAGGTACAAAGTTAGGAGTAATTAAACTTGAGTTTAGGTAGCTAAGTATGAGTATTAGGAATTTTATGACAAGATTAGGAGTGCTCATACATCATTAGAGAATTAAAAACTCATTTATGAATAAACAATGTGTAACACAATTCCATGATTTAAGGAATTGGAAAGAGAAAACACTATTCAAGATTCCATGACTAGGAATCTTGAAATTAAAATATGATTTTAAGTTGTAATTAAGCACTTTTAGGTTCTAATCAACTTTAATAAATTATTTTGACTCAAGATTAATTAAGGAAATTAATTAACCTTCGGTTAGAGCCTAATATTGCTTCGGTTTGCTTAATCACGTGATTAAGCGTAAAAACACGAAACTAGGGGCAAAACCATAATTTTGCACTAATTTCGCCTGGGACCTCCGGGACCAAAACTAAAGTCATAGTCTACATAAAAACGCCTTTTAAAACCATCTGGAGAAGTTTCGGGTTCATCCGGCACTTGCAAACGGGCAAAACACCACAAGGGCATTTTGGTCATTTTGACCCGAAAACTCGAAAAATGAGATTTTCGATCCCGGGAAGGTACACAAGTCATCCAATCCCCTTCCAACATTGAGTTTGCCCTTCGAGTACTGGCAGACTGGCTTTCCTCGAATTCCGGGCCAAAAATGACCTCAGAGGCATTTTGGTCATTTTCACTCTAACAGAAAATCCGGGCGTTACATGTATCACACATCACACCTCATATATCATCACATCGTGCATATTAACATATCATACTTGCATTACCAAGCTAAAAGCGAGAAAATCTCTTAATGTCTTATGCATTGACCCTTAAGGTCCTTCACTCACAATCTAAGTTATAAATCATCATATTCTAAACTCTCGGTTACCTATAAGCTCATATCTAAGTATTCCTCACTCAATACTATGATCACAAACATTTCTAAACCTCAAGAATGCAGGATCTAAAATTCTAACTTTACGAGTACCTAAGAGTCACCACAATGACCCTTTTTAAGTTCGATTTGCTCATAAGGCATCAAGATTAAGTCCTACACCAATTATGAGTCATTCCTACACATTTAAACTAATTTAAATCCATAATTACCATTTCTAAACCTTTCTGGATAGAATCCAGAAAAATCAATTACTAAGGGATCTAGGACTCTCAAATTAATTCTTTTCTAGTTGCTAACTTCTCTTATCTTTCACATATGAATTTTAACATTAATTATACACAAACATACTCATATTATCATCATCAAAACAGTATAAATAGTGAGCACATCAAGGCAAGGCAGAACCGAATTCTTCTCCAAACAAGCAAGTCATAAGCTTGATTCCTAGAACACATAAAATGCTAGTTTCTCTTGGGACATTTTTCAAACTTGCAAAACTCCTTTGTAAACATTTTTATCATCTAAAATCATCAAAATACTTGTAAGGGCAGTAGCTATTCTAAATTAAACTCAAGAGGTTCCAAATTCATAAAACCTTGTTTTAAACATTTCTCGAACTCATATAAGCTTAGAAAAGTTATGAAACATAGATTTTAGTGCTTGTAACAAAGTAAACCTCATAATGCCGAAATCATAAGCCAAAGAACACATATTTTTCAAGCCTTTGTTTGAGGAAATAAAGGGTAAGTCTATGAGCTCTAAATCTCTTAAGTTGTGACATAAAAGTAAATATGCAATACACTTTATTTTAGCCTTTATTTAGAGGTGAGGACATAAAATAAATATGCTATGCAACTCCTCATTATCTTAGAAATTTAGTGAGAATGTAAACATAAATATGGAGATGCAAGTTCATTTTGTAATCTTAAGCATTTAGTGATGACATAAAATGTAAACATGGATGCAAAGTCTTTTATTTTAACTTAGAGCTCATATGAGACTTTTAAAGAGAAAAACAAATATCAACCCAACACTTATCTCATTACAAAGAGAACTTTAGAGTTCTTGAACCAAGTTCTCAAAGGAACTACATGGTTCTTGAACATCATCATCAAGCTCAAGAAGAAGTAAACTTTAGAAGAAAACAAAACTTTAAAGAAGTAAGGACCAAAACAACATTATTTTTAGGGATGAAATAAATATAAGAACACTTTAAAATTTTTAACAAAACCTTTAAAGGAAAGCACATGGAGGCCGAATCATATAGGAAGGAAAAAGGGAAGAAAAACCAAAACCTTGCTAGATCAAGAAACAAAACTCAAGTTTTAGAGGTTTCTTTGAGATGAACACAAGGTCATCATCTAGAAACTCTCATCATCAAGCTATCATGTTTAAGAAGAAAAGGCCAAGTGGCCAAAATGGAAAAAGAAAAGGAATATAAAGGAAAGCTCAAGAAGAAACCAAGAGAAAACTAGAGGAAACACATTTTTTGAGTAAAACAAAGTTTGAAAAGAAACTCCCTACCAAGTGTGAAGACAAAGGCTTGATCTTTGAGGTGAGAATGGAAAGGAAAGCTCCTCCTAAAGTGATGATAGTGCTTCGTCCTTGTGGAGAGAAAAGGAAAGGAAATGTGTTCTTGGTGAGCTTGTGTTTGAGAATGGAAGTTTAGATGCTTGTATGATGATCTAAGGTGGTGGGGTGGTGTTTCAAGGTTGTGAAATGATGATTCAAAAGGAAAAAGAAGAAGATGAAGAAGAAGAATGCTCTTGAAACTTGAGAGAAAATGAGGGAACTAACAAGAATGCTTAGAAATCAAAACTTAGCAAATGAATGAAAGTGTAGGAAAGTTCATCTAGGCATGGTATTTATAGAGAAGGATAAGGGTGAGTGTGTGGAGGAGAATGAATCCTCATGGAACATGAGGTGAGAGAATTGCATTTTGATGGCATGGTAAAGTATGGTGGTGAGTATGGCTTCAAGCATGGTCTTTGGAGTGTGGAATAAAATTAAATTGTGATAAAATGGAGTGTGAATTTCGGCCAGGTCTGATGCAGCAAGGGAGGAGGGAGTTTTGGTCATGTAATTGTGTGTTAGTGATGTGTTTAGGGGTGTATTAACTTAGGTGTAAGGTTAGGAGTTATTAAGCATAAGTTTAGGTGACTAAGAATGTGATTAGGAACCTTTATGACATGATTAAGGAGTACTCATACATATTTAGGAGATTTTAAATTCATTTTAGGAATAAAACAATGTAGACAAAATTCCATGATTTAAGGAATTGGAGAGAGAAAACACTATTCAAGATTCCATGACTAGGAGTCTTGAATTTAAAATAGGATTTTAAGTTGTAATTAAGCACTTTTAGGTTCTAATCAACTTTAATAAATTATTTTGACCCAAGATTAATTATGAAAATTAATTAACCTTCGATTAGAGCCTAATATTGCTTAGGTTTGCTTAATTACACGATTAAGCGTAAAAACACGAAACTAGGGGGAAAACTGTAATTTTGCACTAATTTCGCCTGGGACCTCCGGGACCAAAAGTAAAGTCATAGTCTACATAAAAACGCCTTTTCAAACCATTTGGAGAAGTTTCGGGTTCATCCGGCACTTGCAAACGGGCAAAACACCGCAGGGGTGTTTTGGTCATTTTAACCCAAAAACTCGAAAAATGAGATCTTCGATCCCGGAAAGATACACAAGTCATCTAATCCCCTTCCATCATTGAGTTTGCCCTTCGAGTACTACCAGACCGGCTTTTCTCGAATTTCGTGCCGAAAATGACCTCAGGGGCATTTTGGTCATTTTCACTCTGGTAGAAAATCGGGGCGTTACAATCATCCTTCAAGGAGGAGTTGTTCATCTCATTTCCTTTTAAAAGATCAAGTTTTCATCTCCACTCTAGGTAGGAGTGTTTTTTTAAACTTTTTTTTCTTGAAAATGAGTTTTTCTCTAGCTTTCTCTTATATTTCTTTTTGAAACTTTTCTTTGTTTTTCTTCCTCCTAGTTTCGGCCATGAGGCCTTGTTTGGTTCATGATAGCTCAATGATGAGAGTTCCTAGATGATGACTATGTGTTCATTTTGTAACGCCCCGATTTTTCTGTTAGAGTGAAAATGACCAAAATGCCCCTGAGGTCATTTTCAGCCCGGAATTCGAGGAAAGCGGTCTGGCAGTACTCGAAGGGCAAACTCAATGTTGTAAGGGGATTAGAAAACTTATGTACCTTCCCGGGATCGAAAATCTCGTTTTTCGAATTTTCGGGTCAAAATGACCAAAACGCCCCTGTGGTGTTTTACCCGTTTGCAAGTGCCGGATGAACCCGAAACTTCTCCAGATGGTTTTAAAAGGCGTTTTTATGTATTCTATGACCTCAGTTTTAATTTTTGAAGTCCCGGGCAAAATTAGTGCAAAATTACGGTTTTGCCCCTAGTTTCGTACTTTTACGCTTAATCACACGATTAAGCAAACCTAAGCAATATTAGGCTCTAATCGAAGGTTAATTAATTTCCTTAATTAATCTAGAGTCAAAATAATTTATTAAAGTTGTTTAGAACCAAAAAGTACTTAATTACAACCTAAAATCATATTTTAATTTTATGACACCTAGTCATAGAATCTTGAATAGTGTTTTCTCTTTCCAATTCCTTAAATCATGGAATTGTGTTACACATTGTTTATTCATAAATGAGTTTTAAATTCTTTAATGATGTATGAGCACTCCTAAACTTGTCATAAACTCCTAAATCACATTCTTAGTTACCTAAACTTAAGCTTAATCATTCCTAACCTTGTACCTAAGCTAATACACATCTAAACCTACCATTAACACACAATTAAATGGTCAAACTCACCTCCTCCCTTGCTGAACCAGACCAGGCCGTGAACCTTCTCCCCCATTATGCATCACATGTTCAATTTTTCAACACTCCAAGGCCATACCTCAAGTCACATACACTATACCTTGTCATAACTTTCAATCAAGCTTGAATTTCCACATGAATAAATAATTAAAACAACCCATTTTCCCCATTTATTTGTGGCTGGAAAAGTTCCAGCCATGTTAAGGTTCTAGAAGCCTAATTTCATAAAAATGTGATAGGAAATTAACTCACATCAAGCCATACTTTGTGGCATAGCTTCCATACTTCAAACCATGCTTGAATGACCTTGTGTAAGAGATATTTTTCTCTTCCTTTTCCCTCCAAACCACACGGCCACACCCTCCCAATGTGAGCTCCATGGTCTTGTTTTTCTATAAATAGGATGCTTGTGTTAGCCTTGTTGCACCTTGAAGCATTTGCAAAGTTTAGAGTTTTAGAGTTGTCTTGCTAGCCTTTCCTTTTTCTCTCAAAGTTCCAAGAGTGTTCTTCCTTTCTTTTCATCTTTATCTTCTTCATCTCTTCATCTCATCATCACCTCTCAACCATCAAACACCACCCCAAAACCTTGAACCATCATCAAACCTCTCAAACACCACACCTCAAACACAACTCCACTTGAAACACATTTTCTTTCTTTTTCTCTCATCAAGGCCGAATCATCATCACCATCCTAGGAGGTGTTGCTCATCTCATTTCCATCTTCAAGTTCAAGCTTTTATCTTCATCAAAAGGTAGGGATTTGTTTTCAAACTTTATTTTGCTCAAGAAAGTGTTTTTCTCTAGTTTTCTCTTGGATTCTTTTTGAACTTTCCTTTGTCTTTCCTTTCCTTTCATTTTCGGCCATGAGGCCTTGATTTGAGCATGATAGCTTGATGATGAGAGTTTCTAGATGATGACATTGTGTTCATCTCAAAGAAACCTCTAAAGCTTGAGTTTTCCTTTTCTTACAACTTCATCTATATGTTATCTAGCTCACATGGTTTTCCAACTTAAGAAAATTAATCTAAGGATTTCTAAAAGCCCAAGCCTACCCTTGTCAACCTTAAAGTTGGCCGGCACGTTCTAGAGACTTGTCTCTAGATAGGGGTTTGGGTACTTAATAAAGAACTTGATGTAGTTTCACCTTATTTCTCTTTTATATGATTTTCGATTCTTGTGTTGTGATCTTTGAGATATGGTATAGGGTTATTATCTTGTTAAAGTCTTAAATGAGCTCTAGTTAAACATAAAAATGAAACTTGCATCATGTTTACTTTAAGCTATGCATATCATGTTTATTTCTTTGCTATCACTAAATCCCAAGATAATGAATGAACTTGCATTATCATGTTTATGTTTCAAGCTTAGCATTATCATATTTATATTTCAAGTCCTCACCTAAATATCAAAGATAATAATATATTGCACCACATGTTTATTTTATGCTCTCACTTTACTTTCTAGCAATAACTAAAATAAGTGCATGAGCATGTTTATTTTTATGTCATCACTTTAATGATTCTAGAGCTCAAAGACTTGCCCAATGATATCTCAAACAAAGGTCTAAAACATTTATTTCCTATGGTCCATATTTCGGCCCTATGAGGCCTTAATGTCTTCAAGTATTGAAAACTATGTTTTATACTTTTTCTAAACTTATATGAGTATAAGGAATGTGTAGAACTAAGTATTATGAATTTAGGACCTCTTGAGATGAAAATAATATAGCCACTGCCCTATTAAGTATTTTCATGAGTTTAGATGATAAAAGTGTTCATAAAAGAGTTTTGAAGGTTTTAATAAGGTTCCAAGAGAAACTAGCATTTTATGTGCTTTAGAAACTATGATTCAATGCCTTTAAATGGAGTTGTTGTTTCGGTTCTGCCTTGCTATGTTTGGCCACTGTATGAGCTGTGTTAATGATGTTAATATGCTTATGTTTGGGTAATAATTATGTTAAGACTCATATGTGAAAGATAGGATAAGTTAGGAACTAGAAAAGAATTAATTTGAGAGTTCTAGATCCCTTAAAGATTCATTTTTCTGGATTCTGTCCAGCAAGGTTTAGATTCAATAATCATGGTTTTAAATTAGTTTATATGTGTAGGAATGACTCATAATTGGTTTAGGACTTAATCTTGAAGCCTTAGGAGCAAACCGAACTTAGAAAGGGTCAATATTGTGACTTCTAGGTACCGTAAAGTTAGTATTTTGATTTCTGCACTCTTGAGGTTTAGAGATGTTCTTGACCATATGGTGAGGTGAGAAATACTTAGTTATAACCTTATAGGTTCCCAAGAGACTAGGTGTTGATGATCAATAACTTAGAAAGTGAGATAAAGATCTAAATCGTAATTTCTAGAACTCCGTAATCACATAAACATAAAGCTGTCCAAATTCTGCTTAGTGCTATTTGGATTAGTTCTTGAGCATAAAATTTATATAACTCATTAATTGTCAAACTATAGGCGTATAAAGAAGTTAAGAATAATTTGCAAGTTTAAGACTCATAATAATCGAAGTTTAAAGCACTATGAGATATAACATAACATGTCTATGAGCCTCTGGATGATTGTTAAATATGACTATGTGATGATGTTGGTGTGAAAGTTTTATGTGACGAATGTTATGAGAAAGTTTCATGTGATTATATATATGTTATGAAAAAGCTACATGAGAATGCATGATAAAAATGAATATGATAAATGATGAGGTAATTGTGATGTAATACTTATGAAAATATAAATGTGACACAACACTGAGACGCTGCTTTCTCTGGGTGACACCGGTTCGGCCGAGCACCCCCAGGAGGAGACAAATCCGTGAGGGTATGTGTAGATGCAGCCTGCCAAAGCGGACAAATTGCGAGGCCCACGTGGCTAGCAAAGCGTTTCAAAGAGGAAATGATCCTAGAAAGGAGATCCTTAAATTGCCCCCTAGCCCGTACTTTAAGTCGGGATTATGTTACGCTTATCATAGGATAAGTAAGAGCTAGTGACGACTAGTTAAGGTATGAGCTCATAACCTAGAGAAGTTTTAGGGCGGCCCCATGAGATGAAAGTTAAAGCTAACAATGTCACATAAACTATACTTATGCCAATGTTATAATGTTTCCTAGTTATTCTATTGTTTGGTTTACCTTATGATGCATTCATATCATTAGTATATTTCTGCTTAAGTTATAAAAACGCATTATAAAATATGATGGACCTTGGATAAAATACCTCTTTGGAAAACCAACTTAAAAGGAATTTATATGCACGCACACCTTTTAGAAATAAACCCAAGGTTCCTGAGGATGTGACGATGACACCTAGGTAGGGATAACCCTCTTTGAGAATTCTTTCAGAAAGATTCTCATTCCCTCTCTCTTCTTCCGTCATATCTTCAGATGGCGACGTTTGTACTCTTCATCGACACCCCGGTATGGGAGCTGCACCATAACCCGGCACTCGGGTCATACCATTTTGAGGGTCGCTGACCGTCGAGTATTCATGTTCATGGGACGTCCCATCGCAAATCCCGTCCCGAGCTACCGCTTCACCCCGACTGCTCCTTACCGTCATAACGGGATTTTTGAACGAGCGAGACCACGCGATGAGCAGATCCTCCGCATGGAGCCCGAGACGTCAGCTGTACGCGAGTACCCCGAGTATGTGCCGCTGGCCCCCAAAGACTCGTGAGATCGGAGCCATCCGAGGACCCGCCATCCCACATGTATAGTTGGAGTTCGGCCCGCTCCTCCACCGATGAGGGCTGGGAGTGAGGAGACGGTGGTCGATCGAGGTTGGCTCGACGGCCATCTATGCGCCCTCGCCGCGGTGGACATGCCAGATGATGCACTCGACCACTCCCGCCGAGATTCGCGGTGGATCGACTCGACCCTGATGCTCGGACCACAGGAGTAGTCATAGGAGGGGTAGTAGCTAGTGCACACACACGCCACATAGTAGAGGTCAAACCTTCTTTTGTATATGAGGTTGTCTCCTTTAGGTGCACATGGGTATGGGGGTAGTTTCTTTTGTATTTGCTTTTTATGATTTCCTTGTATTGCATTTCAGTTGTATTTCGCTTCATGATGTATCAAATAGTCCTGCCTCTTTAGGTAGGCACGTTATATATATATATATATCTATGATTCAGTTGATGCTTCCATGACATGATGTGTTTCTTATGCTTTGCTTATATGTTTCGCTATGTTTAGCGCGTGGCTCTCACTTTGATTTTAAAAAGAAAAATTTTACCCGTATTTCCGCTAAGTATTTTCCAAAGGATGAGACCAAGAGGTAATATTCTAAAAATTAACCTAAGGACATACTAGTAGTCTTGGGTTAAGATTTAGGGTGTTACACATTTCAAAGGGACCTCTAGAGCTTGAGTTTTCACTTTCTTTAAGTTTCATCTTTATTTTCTAACTCAAAATGATTTCAACTCAAGACCACCTTCACTTTTCCTTGCTATTGATTTCAGTTTCCTTACTTTCTTTACCTTGAGGTTTCGGTTTTAGTTTCCTTTCCTTTGAGGTTTTATTTTCTTTTACAAGTTGTTTTCTTTGAGCTTGATGATGATGTTCAAGAACCTCATAGTTCCTTGAGAACTTGGTTCAAGAACTCTAAAGCTCTCTTTGTGATGAGATAAGTGTTGGGTTGTATTTCTAAAGTCTTGTAAGAGCTCTAGATAAGATTAAAATGAATATTGCATCCATGTTTATGTTTATGCCTTGCACATCATATTTACTTTCCTTGCTATCACTAAACATCAAGAATAATAAATGAACTTGTATTATCATTTTTATATTTCAAGCTTTACAGTATCATGTCTATATTTCAAGTCCTCACTTAAATATCAAAGATAATAATGAGTTGCATCTCATGTTTACTTTATGTTCACACTTTATTTTCTAATGGAAGCTAAAATAAGTGCCTGAGCATGTTTATTTTTATGTCAACACTTAAGAGAACTTAGAGCTCAAAGACTTGCCCATTGTTGTCTCAAACAAAGGCTTGAAAAATATGTGTTCCCAAGCTTGTGATTTCGGCCTCTAGAAGTTTTATTTGTTTCAAGTATTGAAATCTATGTCTCATAATTTTTCTAAGCTTATATGAGTTCAAGAGATGTCTAAAACAAGGTTTTATCAATTTAGGACCTGTTGAGATAAATTTAATTTAGCTACTTCCCTTGAGATTATTTTGAGGATTTTAAATGTTAAAAATGTTTATAAATGAGTTTTGAAAGTTTAAAAAAGGTTCCAAGAGAAACTAGTATTTTATGTGCTTTAGAAACCAAGTTTTATGCCTTTGTATGGAGATGTACTTTCGGTTCTGCCTTGCCACTATATGATCACTGTATGTGCTGTTTGATGATGATAACATGAGTATGTTTGTGTGTAAATGATGCTAAAATTCATATGCGAAAGATTAGTAAAGATTGTAACTAGAAAAGAATTAATTTGAGAATTCTAGATCCTTTAGTATTTGATTTTTTTCTGGATTCTGTCCAGCATGGTTTAGAAATGATAATCATGGATTTAAATTAGTTTAAATGTGTAGGAATGACTCATAATTGGTTTAGGACTTGATCTTGATGTCTTAGGAGCAGACCGGACTTAGAAAGGGTCATTGTTGTGACTCCTAGGTACCCGTAAAGTTAGAATTTTAGATTCTGCATTCTTGAGGTTTAGAAGAGTTTGTGATCATAGTATTGATTAAGGAATACCTAGATATGAGCCTATAGGTACCCGAGAGATTAAGTTGTGATAATTTATAACTTAGATTGTGAGTTGAGGACCTTAAGGGTCAGTGTATAAGACACTAAGAAGTCTTGAATTGTATGATGATGTAATAAGGTGTTGAGATTGTATATGATGCATGAGGAAATGGTTGTTTACGATGTTAAGTTTGTTGTGAACATGAGAATTTCATAAGGAATATGTTGTGTGTTTAGCTTGTGGCATAAGTGTTGGTCTGAAGGAAATTCAGTTTAACAGCTGTTATGCTGCCGAATTTCCGTCAAACCTAAAAGGGTTGAAGAAATATTTTAAAGTACCACATGAGTTGAAAACCCTAGGTGACACCGGTTCGGCCGAGCACCCCCAAGAGATTTTTATGTGATAAGCACTGAGACGTACTTCTCCTGCTACGGTGAGGAGGAGGCAAAACCGTGAGGGTCTGGACATGAGCCTTTCCAAAGTGGACAATTCGCTGTGCACTCGAGGCTAGCAGAGCGTTTCAAAGAGGGTATGTCCTAAGAGAGGAATTCCCTAGCCCCTCGGTTCGGCCGAGCACCCCCAGAAGATTTTTAGGTGACAAGCACTGAGACGTACTTCTCCTGCTACGGTGAGGAGGAGGCAAAACTGTGAGGGTCTGGACATGAGCCTTTCCAAAGCGGACAATTCGCTGTGCACTCAAGGCCAGTAGAGCATTTCAAAGAGGGTATGTCCTAATAGAGGAATTCCCTAGCCCCCTAGCCCATACTCTTAAGTAGTCGGGTGTGTTATTTTATTATTCGCTTATTCAGATAATAAGCAAGAGCTAGTGACGACTAGCTAAGGTATGAGCTCATAGCCTAGGTTTTATTATTTAGGGTGGCCTCTACATTGCTAAAGATTTCATGAATGATGTCACACATACTGATGAAAGTTCCATTTGAGAATTATTGCCCTTATGCCACATGGACTGTTTCATATGATTTGATTGATTGATTTATATGCTCAAGTATTGCCATGCACTCATGTTTTGGTATGTTGCATTCATGACATCAAGATGCATGCTAAAAGGAATGAACCTTGGATAATTAGTTTTATAAACCATAAATAATGAATCTTATATGTATATACACCTTTTTATAATTAAACCCAAGGTTCCTGAGGATGTGGACGATGTAAACCTAGGATAGGAGACTCCTACTGAGATTCTTTAGTAAGAATTCTCACTCCTTTCTCTTCTTCCTCTTTCTTCCGTCACATCTTCAGAGATCGATGGCGACATTCATGGTCTTCATTGATACGCCCGTCTGGGAGGTGCACTACGACCCATAGCATCATTCCTATCACTTTGAGGGTCGCTGTGTCGTTCGTGTTTTTCTGTACATGGGTCGACCTTTTGCTTATCCAGTGTCTAGCTACCAGTTCACTCCTACTGCTCCTTTTGGTGGCGACGACTTGATCTTCGAGCACACCCGCCCTCCCAATGAGCAGTTGCGTCATGCCCGCTTGTCCGCCTCAGCTGTTCATGACTACTCGGAGTATGTGCCTCGCTCGAGGAGGTCGAAGACCGATCCGTCCGAGGACTCACCAATGCACGTCTATTCAGAGAGTTCTGCTCCCTTTCCCCTATTTAGGCGAGAGGGGAGCGAGGATACCGTGATGCAGCCATGCTTGGCAAGGAGAGCCGAGATGCGCCCGTGCCGAGGGGCTCACATCCAGCCAACACGTGTTCCTTTCCCACTTCACTAGCCCACTCAGGAGGAGATCGAGCGGTTCCCCGATTACCTACCTTCATCACCCGAGGACCCCCGTCGTCATTAGACCTGATCGGAGAGCTACTCGAATGCCCGAGCAGACACGAGGATCTCCCCTTCGGTGGTACCTTTTGGGAAGAGGTTTTAGTCTAGTACTCATAGCTCAGTAGGAAGGTAGTGTAGTTGGTTTTTCTTTTGCCGTTGCACTATATACTTTACTGCTTTCGTGCTTCTGTTGTACTTCCATTTTTCTGTGTATTCCAAGTTCAGCCTATTTCTATAAGGGCGTGACTACCTATGTATTCCAACTATATTGTTATTAATGAAATGTTTCCTTTATTGTGATGACCATTGTTCTATTGTTTCTTGCTTTAGCTTCTGTGTTCCTTATGGTTGATATTTATGTCTCTCGTTTAGATAAGAGCGCGACTCTCACTTTGATTTATATTTTCAAAAAAAAAAATTTACCCATAATTTCCGCTAAGTATTTTAATAAAATGATGAGACTAAGAGGTAATAACCTAATGATTAACCTAATGTGTTCTAGAAAGTTAGGTTAAAAATTAGGGTGTTACAAATCGATTGCTCGGGTTCATCGAGTTAATTAACCTAGATGAAATTTGGGATGTTACATTTTTCTTTTATTCTTTGGTATCATTAAGCTTCTAACATATATATATATATATATATATATATATATATATTCTAAGAGTCTTATAACCCTCTGTTATTAAAATTTGTTCCTTAAGGATTATTTTAAATTTTGAACTTCTTAACTTTTTCTTTATAATGTTGGATTCTTTTATTTCCAGATCTGACACACCTTATGAAAAAAAAAGCACCACTTTTAGAACACGCATTATTGCAGCCCTCTAAGGGTACTCACAGATTCTCAATACATCAAGCTTCCTATAAAGGACAATCTCACTAAAAACACATTTGTGGTTTTGCAATAATACCCCTTCAAACTTACCCCATCTCAAACTGTCTCAACACACTATCCCACCCATTTCTTTCTTATCATATATTTTTGTGGTACAAATATTTATGCGTGGTATACATGGATTGTTCCTATGTATGTTAGCTTCCCAGAAAAGTGGAAATCATGTTATTTACATTTCTCTAGAGTGGGTTACCCCTATTTTCTCACTAAGAGGTCATACTCACAGTTTCAGCCTAAGGCTCTACTTTGAAAATTTATATCTTAGGCTAGAAAACTCGTTTTTAGGTGATTCTTTAGAGAATGTTTTAAAATACGTCTAGTTTATTGTAAAAATAGTTTTATCTTGAAATACTTCATATCTTATGAGCATTGAATTTTGGAACACCTACTTCCATAACCAATAAGAAAATCCAACATCCACTATTATTTTGTTTTGAGTCACATTATCAAGTCTAGTTCCTCATATATTTTTAAGTCACATTTGAGTATGAAAGCATTATAAAGGCATTTCACAACAACCATTCAAAACGTTTTATCAATAACCAAGCTTGAGGCATCCTAACCATAGACAAGGTTAAAAGCCAACAATGCTTAGAAAAAATAAAGATAAAGCTCCTACAACTTGTATGGAGGCTAAAAATTGGTCTTTCTTCTTCACTAAATCTTGAGCTATATGAGGGTGAGTGAGACTTCCTTCTTTGAAGCTTGCTGAACTGTTTGAATGCTGGTTACAAGAACTAAAAGTGGTAACTTTGGCAAGGCTAGTGGAGTGTTTTTAGCTAATATATAGTTTTTAGTAGGTCTAAGGGTGTACGAGGGCTTTTGAAGAGAGGATTGGAAGGAGAGTAGAAGAAGAAGTTAGAAGAAAAGAATGAAAACTCAATGGAATAGTGAACAAAGGAAAAAGTGGACAAGGAAACAAAGAAGCAAAGGAACAAAATGAAACTCAAGATGCCCCTATTTATAGGCCTTATGGCTGTGGCCCTTGGAGCTATGTTTAGAGGGTTTTGTTTCATTCAAAAATGATTAATGGGAACTAGATTGTTAATGTAACAGCTGGTTAGAGTTTGGTTAGAATTCTTAGTTACAAAACTTGCCAAAACTATTTGGATTAGTAGGAAGCCCATACTAAAAATGGAACCTATAGATTATGGCATAAACATGACATAAAGAAAACTTTTGACATGACATAAAGCCTCATCAAGTTACCTTTCTTATCCTAATCCTGTATTTTGAAAGTATGGTCTCTGACCACCAAGCATCAACTCAGGATTCTTGGAGCCATTTACCATATTTTCTAAGTTAGATTTGAGAAGCTTTGAATTTCTTTCAAGTTCATAAATTACTTTCTGAGCTTTTTGACTTTTGTCAAACACTTTAGTTTCTTAAGACTTGAGTTTGATGTTCATAAAATTATTTTCTCCTTGTATTTCTTCTTTTTCAAGCCCTACGTTCTCAACATTTGTCTCTATTTTCTTAATCTCTAAAATGGTTTTCTAATGAATCTTCTTAAAAGAGAGGTAATGAGAGGATAGGATCTATGAATTTTCAAGTAACTCATCATATAAAGACAATAGTTCATCGTAAGAGGATTAGATCCATGAAGCACAGGTTAGCCACATCCTCAAAGTCATCCTAGCTTCCTAATTCTTCTTTCTCTTCTTCCAAGTCACTCTAGGTGGCCAACATTCCTTTTTTCTTAGAAAGGAACTTCTTCTATGGACCTTTGAGCTTTGGACAATTAACCTTGTAGTGTCCTTTTTCTCCATAGTTGTAGCAATTTAAGTTCTCTAGTTTCCCTTCGCCTTTCTTATCCTTTTTAAAGCTTATGTCCTTTCTTTTCTTGGTTCTATTCTTCCAAGCTCTAAACATTTTCATTACAAGCATGGAGATCTCATCTCTAGCTTCTTCCCCAGAATCATCCTCTAAATCTTCTTCTTCTTCTGAGGTCTTAGAAGCTTTCATTGCCTTATTCTTGATTTGCTTCTTATAAGAAGACTTTAAGGAAACAAACTTGTTATTCTTCATGGCTTCACAATGAATTTCTGAAAGTACCATTTCAAGGGTTTTGAGAGACCCAACGAAGGAATTCAAGCTAAGATTTTGAAGGTCTTGAGCTTCCATGATGGCTGTGATCTTAGGAAGCCATTTTGCAGGGAGGCTCCTCCAGATTTTCCTTACCATCTCAAAGTTTGAGTATCTTTCACCCAAACCTTTAAGTTGATTCACAGTGTGCATAAACTTGGTGGTCATATCATCAATACTCCCTTGTTTAGTCATTTTAAACAATTTGTATTGATGGATCAACATGTTGATCTTAGTCTTCTTGACTTGATTAGTTCCTTCATGCAGCCTGTGGAGTCTGTCCTAGACTTCCTTTGTTATGTCACAAGCAATAATTTTATCATATTCAGCTTTGCTAAGTGCACAGGTGAGTAGGTATTTTGCAGTTCAGCTGAACTCTTGCCTTGTGTTGCTCAGTCTACCTACTGTTGGGAACTTCTTTGGAGGTGGACGGAGCATCTTTAGTTCTTGAAATTTCTTCTATAGGAACATAATCTCCTTCTTATATAATCTCCCACAAGTCCAGACTTGTGTATTTTATGAACATCTCATTTCTATCTTTCTAGTAAGCATAGTCTCCAATATCAAATAATGGTGACAATTTATGGAGTGTCTTTCTACGATATGTATGCCCTGTGTTATTCATGCTCAGGGTTTTTTAACCTTTGCACTCATTATAATGCTCCAACCTTTAGAGGCCTAAGCTCCTATGCCAATTGCATGTTGAAATTTGCATAAGAAAGAGTGGGTTAAATCATGCTTGAACTTCCATTTTCCTATTTCTAAAAACTTTAAACATGTAACGCCCCGATTTTCTGTTAGAGTGAAAATGACCAAAATGCCCCTGAGGTCATTTTCGGCCCAGAATTCGAGGAAAGCTGACCCGACTGTACTCGAAGGGTAAACTCAATGTTGGAAGGGGATTAGATGGCTTGTGTACCTTTCCGGGATCGAAAATCTCATTTTTCGAGTTTTTGGGTCAAAATGACTAAAATGCCCCTGCGGTGTTTTACTTGTTTGCAAGTGCCGGATGAACCCGAAACTTCTCCAGATGGTTTTAAAAGGTGTTTTTACGTATTCTGTGACTTTAGTTTTGGTCCCGGAGGTCCCGGGTGAAATTAGTGCAAAATTACAATTTTGCCCCTAGTTTCGTGTTTTTACGCTTAATCGCGTGATTAAGCAAACCTAAGCAATATTAGGCTCTAATCGAAGATTAATTAATTTCCATAATTAATCTTGAGTTAAAATAATTTATGGAAGTTGATTAGAAGCTAAAAGTGATTAATTACAACTTGAAATCCTATTTTAAATTCAAGATTCCTAGTCATGGAATCTTGAATAGTATTTTCTCTCTCTAATTCCTTAAATCATGGAATTGTGTTTTCAATTGTTTATTCCTAAATGAGTGTTAAACTCTCTAATGATGTATGAGCACTCCTAATCTTGTCATAAAATCCCTAAACCTCATTCTTAGTCACCTAAACTTAAGCTTAATTATTCCTAACCTTGTACCTAAGCTAATACATACTTAAACATATCATTAGCACACAATTAGATGATCAAATTTCTCTCCCTCTCTGCTGCCTCTGGTCTGGCCCAAGCCACTCCTCCCCATTTCCATCACATGTGCAAAATTTTGACACACCAAGACCATGCTTCCAACTCATATACACCATACCTTGTCATATTTTCAATCAAGCTTGATTTTCCAAATAAATAACTAAATGAAATGAACCATTTTTCCTCATTTATTTGTGGTTGAAAAACTTCCTGCCATGTCTAGCTTCTAGAAGACTAATTTCATTCAAAATTAAAAGAAAAGCTCACTCAAATCACCTTACTTGAAGCCATACTTTGTATCATAACCTCCATACCTCAAACCATACTTGTATGACACCTTGTAAGAGATATTTTTCTCTTCTTTTCCCTCCCATTGCTACGGTTACTCCTCCCCCTCAATGAAACTTCATTTGTTTTCATTTTCTATAAATAGCTTGCCTAGAAACACATGCAAACACTTTAGCTCATTTGCACACTTTTAGTTTTCTAAGCTTTCTTTGTGTTCTCTCTTTTTCTCTCTAAGTTCCAAGAGAGTTCTCTCTTGTTCTTCATCTTCATCTTCATCATCTCTTCATCTTATCATCAGCTCATCACCTTCAAACACCACCCCATAGCCTTGAACCATCATCAAACCTCTCAAACACCTCACCTCAAACACAACTTCACTTGAAACACATCTCCAACCTTTTTATCCCCCCTTGGCCGAAGCTATCTTGCCACCTTGGAGGAGTTCTTCATTTTGTTTTCCTTTTCAAAGTTCAAGCCTTTCATCTAAACTCCAGGTAGGAGTGTTTTTCTAAACCTTGTTTTTCTTGAAAATGAGTTTTCCTAGCTTTCTCTTGGACTTTCTTTTTGAAACTTTCCTTGCTTTCCTTTTCTTGTTTTCGGCCATGAGGCCTTGATGGATATATGATAGCTCAATGATAAGAGCTCCTAGATGATGACTAAGTGTTCATCTCAAAGGAACCTCTAGAGCTTGAGTTTTTACTTTCTTTAAGTCTCATCTTTATTTTCTAACTCAAAATGATTTTTGCTTAAAAACACCTTTACTTGTTTTGCTATTTTGGTTTCGGTTTCCTCATCTCCTTTCCTTTAGTATTTTGGTTTTGGTTTCCTTTTCTTTGTAGTCTTGTGTTTCTTTGAAAGTTTGTTTCTTTTGAGCTTGATGATGATGTTCAAGAACCTCATAGTTCCTTTGAGAACTTGGTTCAAGAACTCTAAAGCTCTCTTTGTGATGAGATAAGTGTTGGGTTGTATCTCTAAAGTCTTGTAAGAGCTCTAGATGAGATTAAAATGAATATTACATCCATGTTTATGTCTATACCTTGCACATCATATTTACTTTCCTTGCTATCACTAAATATCAAGATAATGAATGAACTTGCATTATCATATTTATGTTTCAAGCTTTGCATTATCATGTTTATATTTCAAGTCCTCACTTAATATACCAAAGATAATAATAAGTTGCATCTCATGTTTATTTTATGCTCTTACTTTACATTCTAACGCAAAGCTAAAACTAGTGCATGAGCATATTTATTTTTATGTCATCACTTAAGAGAACCTAGAGCTCAAAGACTTGCCCATTGTTGTCTCAAACAAAGGTTTGAAAATATTTATGTCTTTAGCTTGAGATTTCGGCCCCTAAAGGTTTTGTTGGTTACAAGTGTAGAAAACTATGTTTCATAATTTTCCTAAGCTTATGTGAGTTCAAGGAATGTATAGAACCAAGTTTTATGAATTTAGGATCTCTTGAGATAAATTTGATTTAGCTACTGTAGGAACTGTTGGATTTATACGGAAGCGATTTAAGGACCTAGTACATTGGTATGCTTATCGAATCATCATTGTTTCATAAACACACAAAGAATGTTACCTCTCGAAGTGTCGATCTTTGATGATCTCCCTCGCCTGAGAATCCTTGTGTTACCGCACGATTGATTTGCTTGTAGTCGGTTGACGGCAGACCTTCCAGACTATGTCTCAAGGGGAAGGAGATAGTGTGTGGGCACTTTCTCTCTATCAGGAGATGACCTTGTCTCTACCTCTGTGACTGCTCTCTCTCTATGGAGAGGGTTAAGTGTAGTATATATATGGGTTCCTAGAAAACCTAACCCTTAGATGTAACGGGCTCTAGGTTTCTTGGGCTCTTCTTACATACTAGGCCCTATTGGGCTTTAGTGAAAGAGCAAAAACCCAACAATCTCCCACTTGCTCTTGAGTACAAACTTGAGCTTAAAGCCCAAGACCATGTAACTCACTAGTTATCATCAACTGAAATTTCCCCATCCCTTATCTTGAGCTAGCTTGGGGATCTACCAGCTATTATTAATCAAGGCTCATGATAATCAACAAATGATTATCTAATTCAGTGCTACTCCACTAAAAGCCCGAACTTGAACTCCAAGATTAATAACATATATAACATGTATATGCATCACCCCTTTGTAGAATGTCTATAATTGATTGACTAGTTTTCTGTTACTCAATCAATTATTTATTCCCTTGACTATGATAGTTTCTCTAATGGATTACATGCACTGGCCAGTGTCTTCAATATCCAAGTACCGAAACATATCAAGGGGACATTTCCTACAAATTTCATATTGTTTATCTCATAAATACCGATAATCAAACAATCTCACTCCCAAAAAATCGAGTTATTGGCCGTCAATAGATCGTACCTCACCCGTTGGCAAATCAAAGAATGAAAACTATTTGATTACCTATTTATAATAAACTCATAATTAAGAGCAATATTATAACTGTAGTTATCTGGAGATTTGATACCTTATGATAGAAAAAACACCCTTAATCAAATCTCTCCTTGATCCTTTCAATGTGAATGTTAATTCACACCAATATTTTACAATGATTTGGACAAAACCATTTCATAAAATATTGTAGCCTAAATGAAGTGCCCAACTTTATTTAATAGCTGTGAACCTGTTCATCAATTATGAGAACCTATGATCATGTCCTCCATGAACGTATCCATATGATCATATACTTCACAATTGATCCGGACCTTAGTGTTTGTAAATAGTGTGCGGAATAAATGAATAATACCTCATTTATAACATTCAGAAAAATTACAATGTCATAATGTCTTGCTCAAAAAGCATAAAACAACAAAGTGAAATAACAACTTCCTAAAGCTATAGCAAATCTGGAATCCTCCTAAGACCCATAGATGTTATATGCCTCTCGAACACACGTTCAGGCAAACTCTTAGTAAAAGGGTCAGCAAGGTTCTCGTCCGATGCTATCTTGACTACCACTGTATCTCCTCTTTCAATTATATCTCGGATCAAGTGGTACTTCCTCTCTATGTGCTTTTGTCTTTTGTGACACCTTGGTTCCTTGGACTGTGCTCGTCCCACTTTGTTATCCTGATAAAGTGTGATGGGATGACTAACACCTGGTATCACCTGAAGATCTGTTAGGAACTTCTTTAACCATGCGGCTTCCTTTGCAGCCTCAGAAAGCAGCTACATACTCAGCCTCTATGGTAGAGTCAGCCACACATGATTGTTTGACACTCCTCCAACAAATGGCCCTGCCATTAAGAGTGAACACATACCCAGAAGTGGATTTTCTTGAGTCAATGTCTCCTTGGAAATCTGAGTCTGTGTAACCAATGGTTTCAAGACTCCCACTAGAATAGACCAACATATAATCTCTCGTTCTCCTAAGGTACTTGAGTATATGTTTAACCGCTATCCAATGTTCCTCTCCAGGATTAGATTGGTATCGACTTACTACTCCCATCGCATAGCGTATATCCTGGTCTGGTGCACAAAGATAGCATACATAAGGCTACCTACTGCTGAAGCGTAAGGTATCCTACTCATGCGTTCTTTCTGCTCAGGAGTTTTAGGAGAATGCTCCTTAGAGAGATGAATTCCATGCCTGAAGGGTAAAATTCCCTTCTTGGAATTCTCCATGCTGAACCTGGCAAGTATTTTGTCGATGTAATTAGCCTGAGATAATGCCAATACCTTATTCTTCCGGTCTCGCAAGAGCTTAATACCAAGAATATAATTGGCTTCCCCGAGGTCCTTCATATCAAAATGCTTGCTTAGCCAAGTCTTTATGCCTAACAATACCTCTGTATCATTTCCGATAAGGAGTATATCATCCACATAAAGTACCAGAAAAGATACTGCGTTACCTTGGATCCTTTTATACACACACGGCTCATCAGGACTTTTCTCAAAACCATAAGACTTAATGGCTTGATCAAACCTGATGTTCCATGATCTGGACGCTTGCTTAAGTCCATAAATGGACCTTTGCAACTTGCATACCATGTTTTCTTGCCCTTTGGCTATGAACCCTTTTGGTTGCTGATAGATATCCTCTTCCAAATTTCCATTTAGAAAAGCAGTTTTGACATCCATTTGCCAAATATCATAATCAAGATTTCTTTGCAATGACTAAGAGAATCCGGATGGACTTGAGCATGGCAACCGGCGAAAAGGTTTCTTCATAATCCACACCTTCTATTTGGGTGTACCCTTTTGCCACCAATCTAGCTTTGAAGGTTTCAACCTTCCCGTCCGATCCTCTCTTTCTCTTGTAGATCCATTTACACCCAATGGGTCTTACCCCTTTTGGTGCATTTACAAGAGACCAAACTGAGTTGGAATACAAAGAATCCATTTCACGATTCATAGCCTCAAGCCATTCCTGAGCATCAACATCTCCTAGTGCCTCGTCATAACTCGTGGGATCATCATCTTCTTCAATGATGACATCCTGAGGTGATTCACCCAACAAGAGAAATCTTGCGGGTTTACGAATCAATCTCCCACTACGACTTTGCCGCACTTGTTGTTGTGCATCTACAGGGGGATCCAAGTTTGGTCGGTTAACAATTTCTAGATGAGGACCCTCATTAAGTGGATTAACCAATTCATGATTTTGTTGTTCTTCCACAAGCGGTAACTGCATCTCTACAGGTTCCACTTGTTGATCATCATGCTGAACTTCTGGTTCTATTTATGGTTCCTGTGTGTGTTCAACAACAGGTATATTTTCCCCTCTTTGAACAACCACAGGAACAAAAGCTAGAACCGCCTGAGGTTGAAGTGTAACTTGATCTGAGACTAGCTCATCAAGAATAACCTTACTCCTTTTCTTTCGGACTATAAAACAACCAACCTCTGGTTCCTTTAGGATAGCCTATAAACATGCATACTTCTGTACGCGAGTCCATCTTATTTGGCTTCTGTTGTAAGACATGTGCCGGAGCACCCCAAATCCGAATATGATTCAAGGAGGGCTTACACCCTCTCCATAATTCTATTGGTGTCTTTGAAACCGTCTTGGACGGAGCTAAGTTCAATAGGTACATAGCAGTTTCTAAGGCATATCCCCAGAATGAATCAGAAAAAGATGAATAACTGAGCATAGATCTTGCCATTTCTAAAAGGGTTCTATTTCTCCTTTCAGCAACTCCATTCTGCTGGGGTGTCCCTAGAGAAGATAATTGTGAAACTATCCCCTCTTTGGTCAGGTAAGACCTGAACTCTCCAGATAGGTATTCACCTCCTCGGTCAGATCGAAGAGTCTTAATTTGAACACCAAGATGCTTTTCTGCCTCAGCCTTGAACTCTTGGAATTTTCCAAAAGCTTCAGACTTGTGACGCATCAGGTACACATGTCCAAATCTAGAGTAATCATCAATAAATGTGATAAAATACTCATACCCGCCTCTGGCTTGGACATTTATTGGTCCACATACATCAGTATGTACCAATTCCAGCTGAAGTGTGGCACGATTTCCCTTGGCCTTGAAAGATCTCTTAGTCATTTTACCCTCTAAACAAGATTCACAAACTGGTATCGGTTCAAAGTTCAGGGATTTTAGAATCCCACTATTGACCAAACCTTGTATGAGTTAATATGACCCAATCTTAAATGCCAAAGATAAGTTTCATTGGAAACTTTTCTTTTCTTTGATGAATGAACATGCTCAACATCTCCTAATTCAACATGATTAACTTCACAGGGCACAGGACTAAGGAAATAAAGACCATTAAACATTACACCGGAACAAATGAAAGAAGATGAACTTCTTATTGAAACTGAGGAATTAAACTGAACTGTCAAACCATGTTTAACCAAACAACTAACAGAAATTAAATTCCTCTTAAAATCCGGAATAAATAAACAGTCTTCTAAAACCAAAGTTCTGCAATTATCAAAAGATAAAACAACTTGTCCCACTGCTAGTGCAGACACAAGCTCCCCATTTCCAAGCTTCAAAACTCTTTGTCCTTCACTTAAAGGCAAGCTATGTTTGAACCACTGCAAAGAGTAACAAACATGGTTAGTGGCTCCTGAATCAATGATCCATTTATCATTGTAATTCTCCACTAAACAAGCCTCAATCACATGTAAATTACCCATACCTGGTTTATTCATACGTGGGCAATTTTTCTTCCAATGCCCTTTTTGTCCGCACTTGAAGCACTTGCCTTTTGGCTGCTTCATTGCAACTGGTTTGGCAACTGGAACACCTGATTTCTTCTTTTTCTTGTTCTTGTTCCTTCCCTTAGGTTTCACAGAACTCTCACCAGCAAAAAATGCACTGCCCTGCTTGACTAGAGACTGTTCAGCACTCTCAAGCTCATGCATCAGCTGAGTAAGGTCAAGATTCATCTTATTCATATTATAATTCATCTTGAACTGATTGAAGTATTCAGTGCAAGGATCGCAAGAGAAGGTCAACTTTTACTTCTTGTTCAAATCTGACCCCATGGTCTTCAGCCTTCTTGAAGTTTGCTATCATTGTCAGACAATGATCCCGCACACTTCCTCCAGATATTACTGTCTTGGTGACTACATTCAGCGCATTCTGTCTAGCAGAACTGCTAGACGTAGCAAACATGCCATCAAGAGTCTGGAGCATCTTTGCTCCACTCTCTATCATGCTTACTTGCTCCTGAAGGTGACTGGCGAGACTGGCTAAAATATAGCAGCGAACTACCACATTTGCCTTCTCCCATATTTCCTTCTCCTGCTGAAGACGTGTCTTTGTTGCCTCAGGCGCATCTTCAGCAGGCTGCGCTGGCATAGGGGTAGTCAGAACAAAGTTGAGCTTTTCATATTGAAGAACAATATCCAAATTAGTTTTCCATTGTTTGTAGTTTGTACCATCCATAGGTTTTTGACTCAAGATAGTAGCTAAAGGATTGAATGAAGACATTTTTCTGAAAACAAGGAAAAACACACTAATTACAAACTGGAATAACTATAAACAGATACTGCGCTAGTAGATTCTGATAACTACTACTCGTTTATAGTTTAACAATCTATTAGTTATCTTTACAAGGCTTACGATGGGCAAGACACTTGTAAAACTAATATTGTTATTTTGGGCCTTCAGTTCCATTGCCAGAGCCTCGATGGGAGGGTTAACAACTTTACCAAAGTTGAATGTATTTAACCATTATTTACTTTCAAAATTCTCTTTAGTGTCTAAGTGTTGTCGAGGATGGGCCGTACAAAACTTTACTAAAATTTTGAAAATATTAAGGTTTAATCTAGTGAAATCCGATTATCCTTATCCGATAGGGCTTCAGCGATAACCTTTTCACTAATAAACCCACAATTGGAGCTAGTAGGTTTTAAATTAATTACTTAATAAAAACCCTTCACCCATTCAATATTTTAAAATTTAGAATTTTCCAATTTCCAAGAATTGTTTAAATTCGAGTATTCTTTGTTTGATTTCAAAAACTATGTAAGCACCCGCAAGCCGATGAACGTGCAAGCTTAGCTTATCGGAATTTTAAAATCATTAAGGTCCTAAAATCCGGTCATGATAGGCAGCGTGTGCTCCACACAATCATGATACATGATTGTGGTATGCAGCGTGTGTTAACACATGACCATTTTAGAAGACCCACAAATTACTACTTAATGTAAACAGTTCTCTTAGGAAATAATTTGGATTATTTGTCTTGATTTTAATTATTCAAAATTAATTAATTCAATCATTAATCTAGATTTTTAACAAAAAATCATAATAATTTTAATTAATTTTCGAGAATAATTTTGAATCAAAATAATCCTATAATAACTATCATACTAGTCACGGAATGACAAAATAGCTATTATGCTCATGTAATTTTCAAGTTATGCAGCAATATGGCACCACCTATTCTATATGACATGTTATCACAATAAGCATGTTATCACAATAAGCATGTTATCAATCATATAATTCATCCATTCATAAAATAAAGCAATTTAAATAAAATAGACTTTAATCCATGGTTTCCTAGAGAAAAATAAAATAAAATAAAATAACAAAAAATGTTCCAGTCCTTCTTGTCCTTCCTTTTAGTCCATAGGTATTTATCTCAAGCCCTTTTATGGTAACCATGGGTCCATAATCCCAAAATACCAAATTTTGGCAAGAAAACCTAAGACAACTTCAAGGAACCCTAACTGTTTCATCCACTGCGCCGTCACCCGAACTTGGATCAGCACGAAATTTTAGGGTTAGAACCACCATGAAGAGACGAAGCCAACGCCACTGGAATCACCCAATTTGGATGTGCCACGCGCCCTCACTCTCTCCATCTTCACAGGCGCGTGGAAACCACTGTCAGAAACTTCTGGCAGCGCGTGACAGTGCGTGGAGACTTCTCTGGCCGCGTTCCACCCACCATTTTGTTACTCTTTCCGTCCTCTTTCCAACGATATATGATACGTCTAATTCCGAGATCCAGAGGTCCATGAACATGTCCAAACAGTGACGAACGTCCTTCTTTTTGTATCTTCTTGATCTTCTTTTTATCACAACTTTTGTATAACATAAAAAAAATATACAAGAATTAAAAATAATAAAAAACAAAAATCAAGGAGGAAACCTAATCATATGGGATTAGCCTCCTTGTTACAACCCAAGAAAATACATTCAAATCTCTACCATGGATTAAAGTTGAAAACCAAATAAAGCATTGATTTTTATGGAAAGAATTATAAAGATAAACATACAACACATATGATCAACAAATATAGAATCCTAGGAGCCATATTTCATGAAGCAAACTAATTACATGAATAATGAAACTAGATTCACATACCAATGTACAGTCAGGCTCTGATACCAATTGGGGGAACTATTGGATTTATGCGGAAGCGATTTAAGGACCTAGTACATTGGTATGCTTATCGAATCATCATTGTTTCATAAACACACAAGGAATGTTACCTCTTGGAGTGTCGATCTTTGATGATCTCCCTCACCTGAGAATCCTTGTGTTACCGCACGATTGATTTGCTTGTAGTCGGTTGATGGCAGACCTTCTAGACTATGTCTCAAGGGGAAGGAGATAGTGTGTGGGCACTTTCTCTCTATCAGGAGATGACCTTGCCTCTACCTCTGTGACTACTCTCTCTCTATGGAGAGGGTTAAGTGTAGTATATATATGGGTTCCTAGAAAACCTAACCCTTAGATGTAACGGGCTCTAGGTTTCTTGGGCTCTTCTTACATACTAGGCCCTATTGGGCTTTAGTGAAAGAGCAAAAACCCAACAGCTACTGCCCTTACAAACATTTTAATGATTTTAGATGATAAGAATGTTTATAAATGAGTTTTGAAAGTCTTGAAAAGGTTCCAAGAGAAACTAGTATTTTATGTGCTTTGGAAATTATGTCTTGTGCCTTTTTATGGATTCGGTTCTGCCTTGCTGTGTTTGGCCACTGTATATGCTGTTTTGATGATGATAATATGATTATGTTTGAGTATAATTAATGTTAGAACTCATATATGAAGGATAAGAGAAGTTAGTAACTAGAAAGGAATTAATTTGAGAGTTTTAGATCCCTTAATGTTTGAATTTTCTGGATTCTGTCCAGCAAGGTTTAGAATTGATAATTATGGTTTTAAATTAGTTTAAATGTGTAGGAATGACTAATAATTGGTTTAGGACTTGATCTTGGTGCCTTAGGAGCAAACTGGACTTAGAAAGGGTCATTGTTGTGACTCCTAGGTACCCGTAAAGTTGGAATTTTAGATTCTGCATTCTTGAGGTTTAGAGAAGTTTATGATCATAGTATGGAGTGAGGAATACTTAGATATGAGCCTATAGATACCCTGAGAGATTAAGTTGTGATGATTTATAACTTAGATTGTGAGTTAAGGACCTTAAGGGTCAATGCATAAGACATCAAGAAATTGTTAATGCTATGATATTTATATAATGCAATAATATGTTGAGATGTTTATGATGCATGAGGAAATGATTGTTTGAGATATGAGGTTTATCATAGCATGAGATTTAAATGAGGAATATGTTGTGTGATTAGCTTGTGGCATAAGTTTCGGTTTGAAGGAAGTTCAGTTTAATAGCTGTTATGCTGCCGAATTTCCATCAAACCTTAAAGGGTTGAAGAAATGTTTTAAAGTACCACATGAGTTGAAAACCCTGGGTGACATCAGTTCGGCCGAGCACCCCCCCCAGGAGATTTTTATATGACAAAGCACTGAGACGCGCTTTCCTGGGTGAGGGTATGAGTAGATGCAGCCTCATGGTTCCTTTGAGAACTTGGTTCAAGAACCTCATGGTTCCTTTGAGAACTTGGTTCAAGAACTCTAAAGCTCTCTTTGTAATGAGATATGTGTTGGGTTGTTATCTTGTTAAAGTCTTGAATGAGCTCTAGCTAACCATAAAATGAACCTTGCATCATGTTTACTTTTATGCCTTGCACATCATGTTTATTTTCCTTGCTATCACTAAGTACCAAGATAATAAAGGAACTTGCATTATCATGTTTATATTTCAAGCTATGCATTATCATGTTTACATTTCAAGTTCTCACCTAAATATCAAAGATAATAATATGATGCATCTCATATTTATTTTATGCTCTCACTTTACTTTCTAATAAAATCTAAAACAAGTGCATAAGCATGTTTATCTTTATGCCATCACTTTAATGAACCTTGTAACATCCCCAAATTTATAACTAAGAATCTTAATTATCGATAGCAAAACCAAGAGAATTTGGACAAATGTTATGAAACACAACAAATAGACTACTTAAGTATGTCTAGAGAAAAATGCAAAGAATTACGAAAATGCCATCACTTAGTGGAAATTGCGAAAATGCCCTTGCTATGTAAAGGAAATTACCAAACTACCCTTGCCTTATTAAATGGCAAAGATACCCTTACTCTATGAATGGAATTACAAGAATACCACTAACATCTTTGCACAAAACATGGAAACGTGTTTGCATAAAACATGGAAACATATTTGCATAAAACATGGAGCATTTTCATCCAACATGTTTGCACAAAACATGGAAACATGTTTGCACAAAACATGGAAACATGTTTGCACAAAACATGGAAACATGTTTGCACAAAACAAGGAGCATTTTCATCCCAAAATTCAGCCAACATGTTTCCATAAATCATGCTCCAAGTGCTTTCCATCTTCTGTTTTTTTCTCTAATCTTTCCACTATAAATACTCCTCAAACTCTCTTCAATTCAGAAACTCCCTAAGTGTTCTTTCTTTCTTATTCTATCATTCTTCTTATGTTCTTCAAAAACTTCTCTTGATCCTCCAAACTTCATCCAAACACTTCAATCCTAAGTCCAAACTTTCACTAGCCCTCACAAGAGTTACAATCTTTAACTCTAGTGAGAAATATTTTCTTAAGCATTCAAGTTCTAGAGCCAACATTCAAGGAGGGTCATCCACTCCAAAGACTCTTGTTCGAAGCTTAAGGAAGAAGAGAAGGACCCTTTTTAGACCCTACACAAGAGGTAGGAGCTTCATCTTTAATTGTTCAAGCATTGTTGGCTTCTAACCTTGATAGAATGCCTCAAGTTTGAGTTATTGTCAAAAGTTTTAAATGATTATTTGAAAAATATATTTTTAGAAATATGACATGTTCTATTTTGTTATGAGTACCTTTATGATGTTATCAAACTCAAATATAACTTGAAAAGATTGTGTGTGAAACCTGATTTAATAAAGGTAACTTAAGACATGAAAATGGTAGGTGCTGGAAATTCTAGTTGTTTCTGGCAGCAGGTACTTCGAAAGCTACTGTTCATAAAATATTAAGTATCTCAAAATTAAAATATTTTTACTATAAACTAGACTCATTATAGAACACTCTCCAAAAAGAATCACCTAAAACGGAGTTTTCTAGCTCAAGATATAAATTTTTAAAGTAGAGCCTAAGACTGAAACTTTAAATCTGACCTTGTAGTAGTAAAATAGATGTAACTCACTCTAGAAAAATGCAAATGGACTGATTTCAACTTTGTTGGAGAGCTAACACATATAGCAATACACCCATGTATGTTATGTATAAAGCTTTGTACCACGTAAATACAGAATGAGAAATAAATTTCAGGATAGTGTACTGTGAAAGTGCAGTTTGGAAAGGTTCGCTAAGGAAAGACTTGGTATTTAAGCATGTCCATTGTGACCTACCTCTCTTTCACGGGAACCCTCCTATGCATGGTTTACAGTTGATTTACACTATTCCAAAGATGTAAATGCTAAAATTTGATGAGTTAGGAATTTGGAACTACCTTTACTAAGCTGAGATAACAAGTATACAGAGAATTATAAACTTTCTTCTAAAAGATGTCAAAACTATAAATAAAAGAATCAAGTCTTGTAAAGAGAGAATTTTAAGAATTTAAGTAGAATAATAATCTTTAAGAGTTATATGAAAGTCATAATAAAAATATATAAGGAACCTATAATAATATTTTGAAGTGCATTAATGTATTAATGGAATGCTAAGAGTACAAAGAACACTAAGAGAAAAAGATAATACTAAGACATCCATTACCTCTTACGAACACTAGGAACTCAACTTGATAACTTTGGTTAGTTAATATGAATTATCTATGAAAGTGTTTACTATGAGATTTACATGATATTGTCCATGTTTTATGAAGTGATTTATAGTAATGTGAATGTATGGTGATGAATTATGAAATGATAAGGATGAATGATTGATTGCCCAGGGTTTATTGTGATTACATGATAATATGCATACATTCATTTTCCAAAAGAAATAATAAAAGTGAAGTTTGAAAAAGTAGCAATGAAAGTCTGGAAAAGTGGACTTGAGCTAAACTCACGGCTTAACCCCCTAAACCGTTGAGATCACGGCAACGGAATGAAAACCAAAAAGGTTATGGCGACGGCCATGGTATGAGCTCATTACCCTTTTAGGGTGGTCTAAGGCATTGATGCATTCATCCCGTGAGTAATTAAGAAATATGTTGATGAAATAAATGAAAGATGATGATCACTAAACAAGTGAATGTTGAGGATGAGTAATCATGAAATGCATGCAGCTCCTAAATGATTACTGCTTATAGTGGTTTTACATGATATGCTTATATGTATGCTTGATGAAATACTGAATGAATATTTTTGCTAATGTTCAAGATTAGTTTAAAAGTAACTGCACTTCGGCTAATCACGTTTGTGAAAGTTTGATAATTGAATCCTTACCTGTTCACCTTTTTATAATAAACCCAATGTGACTGGGACGACGACGATGACACTTTTAGTACAAGTAGGAACTCCTACTGAGAAATCATGTATTTCTCACTCCTATGTTTATTTTCCGTTGTCGTTACCAGAGACAAACGTGTCCACCTAAAGCAACGAGGCCGTGGCGAGGAAGGAGGTAGCACGTGAAGATTTCAAACCGTTCAAGTAGGAGCATTCCGAGCTTTAGTTACATTATAGTTTGTGAGAAACAATTAGTAATAGTAGAACTTATATTGTTATTTGTAATAACTTATCGATTATGATATATGCCCTGTTGTGACTTATGTATTAAGTGATTATATTCCAGTTTATGTGATAATTGTTCTACACTTAGTCTTTTATTCCGCTTATTTAATTAAGTGCGCAATGTAACTTAATTATTATCTATAAAAGCGCTATGTATTTCACTTCTAATTCTGAGCTTAAGTTTTCAAAAAAAATTAATTTATTTAAAGAAAAAAAAAAACTTCCATTATTTTTCTAAGTTAATTTCAAAAGAAAATTAATATAAGGCATAAGTGACAACTAATAGAATCCAAATGTGAACTTAAGCACAGTGGGGTTCTATTAGGGTGTTACATTATGGTATCGAAGCTGATTCATCCTATTTAAGCCTGAGAAATGGACTGACTATGCTTCTGTCTATGATATCATGCTATTAATCTTATCTGTATGATGGGATATAGGATTTAGAAATGCATGATCGTCTTGTGATACTGCCATAGTTGCTACCATGCTCAGCTATAGTATTGAGCCTGATCAACTCGATGACTGTTGTTTGGTGTGTCTAGGAACTAATGGCAAGAAATGTGACGTATTTACGGGGCACGCGGTGGAGGTAAACGTGATGAACTGGCAAATGCACTCGAGGAGATGGCTAAGGCTATGCAAGCACAAGCAACACTGATGATGGAGCAGATGAATAGGATGTCGAGGAATCGGTTGGGAACCAAGAACATGGAAAATTCTCGAGAATTCAAGAAATTTGGACCTCCGAATTCAAAGGGACAACTAACAGAAATAGTGACATATGGATTCAAGAGATGGAGAAGGATTTCTCAGTGGTAGAATGCTCTGATGAACAAAAGGTGGCATTCTCTACTTATATGCTGAAAGGAGAGGCTGCCGTGTGGTGGAAGGGTGCAAAGGGCTTGCTTGAAAGTGCTGACATACAGATTACGTGGGAGGTTTTCTATGCTACATTCCATAAGAAATATTTTCCAGATCCGGTTAAGAAGGAAAAGGAAGTAGAATTTTTGTTGCTGACACAGGGAAATCGAAGTGTGGCTGAGTACACAGCTAAGTTTGAAGAACTGATCAAACACTCAACTAGCTACCAAAGTAATCCCAATGAGGCTTGGAAATGCATGAAATATGAGAGTGGTTTGAGGCCAGACATTTTGGCATCTGTGGCTCCACTGGAGGTCACTGACTATGCATCTTTAGTCAGCAAAAGCCAAGTGGCTGAGAGTTGCAATCGCCAACTAGTTGCCCACCGAGTTGAAGAGAATAGGAAGAGGTCTGCTCAACAAGGTCACCGAGGGTTCCCACCCCCTTACAAGAAACCCTACCAAGGAGGTGGATTTAAAGGGAAACAACCCCAACACCCTATGATGAATCAACCTAAGACACAAGCTGTTAATCGACCTAGGATGGCTGCTGTCCCTGAACCTATGACTAGACCCCCTTGTGCCACTTGTGGAAAGATACATGGAAGGGAATGCAGATTTGGTAAGAATGTTTGTTATCGGTGTGGACAGACAGGACACTATTCTAGAGAGTGCCTAAAGCTCAATCAGTCCTCTACACTTAAGCCTAAGGCACAGGACGCTGCGTGTTTGCTATCATCACTGAGATGCCCTCGAGAATCCAATGATCGATTCAAGGTAAGTGTATAATTAATGGAAAACCCTTAATTGTATTGTTTGATTCTGGCGCAACACATTCATTCATTTCATATGATTGTGCTAATAAGTTGAGGTTGTATATATCGACTTAAAAATCATCTTAGTTGTCTCTACACCCACTATAAATACCGTTAGAACTGATCAAGCTGCCTAAATTGTGAATTTGAGGTAGGCGATAGGATTTTTCATCATGATTTAGTTTGTCTACCCTTGTCTAGTTTTGATGTAATCTTGGGCATGGATTGGCTTTGGCTAAGTGTGTTACTACATTGTGCAAATAAGTCACTAGTATTTCTTCCCAAACCATCTTTACCCAATCCCTCTAAACTTGATAGAAAGGTACGACTATACCTAAACTCCATTATCGTGGGGGATAGTAGGAATGAAGAGCGAGGTTATGTTTTCACGATGTCAAGTGAGAGGGAAGTGGAGCAAGCTCTAGAAAAGATCCTTGTAGTAAAGGAATTCTCAGATGTTTTTCCTGATGACATACCTGAATTTCCTCCAAAAAGGGAGATTGAGTTTTCTATAGATTTGGTACCGGGAACAGGACCCATATCTATAGCTCCTTATAGGATGCCACTGGCCGAGTTAATAGAATTGAAGAAGCAATTAGAAGAGCTACTAGAGAAGAAATTCATTAGGCCCAGTGCTTCACCATGGGGAGCTCCAGTGCTATTTGTCAAGAAGAAGGATGGGAGCTTGCGGTTATGTGTGGATTATAGGCAGCTAAACCAAGTGACCATAAAGAATAAATACCCTTTGCCTAGAATAGATGACCTCATGGACCAATTAAGAGGAGCCCAAGTGTTTTCCAAGATAGATCTGCGATCAGGATACCACCAGATTCGAGTGAAGGAGGAGGACATACCAAAGACAGCCTTTAGGACTAGATATGGACATTATGAGTTTAATGTGATGTCGTTTAGGTTAACCAATGCACCGGCAGTGTTTATGGACTACATGAATAGGATATTTAGACCATACTTGGACAAGTTTGTAATAGTGTTCATCGATGACATTCTAGTTTACTTTAGAACTGAAGAAGAGCACGAAGAACACTTACAAGTGGTGTTGGAGGTGTTGAGGAACAAGAAACTTTATGCAAAGTTGTCCAAGTGTGAATTTTGGGCGAAGGAAGTTAAGTTCTTAGGTCATGTAGTGTCACATGGGGGAATAGCAGTAGACCCAAGTAAGATAGAAGCGGTGCAACAATGGGAAACCCCTACCACTGTAAAGGAGATTAGGAGTTTTCTAGGGCTAGCAGTTACTACTGAAGGTTCATTAGAGGTTTTTCCCAAATTACCTTACCCCTCACCAAGCTAACAAGGAAGAATTCAGCTTTTATATGGAGCCCAGAATGTGAAGAGAGTTTCCAAGAACTAAAGAAGAAGTTGACTACTACCCCTGTCCTAATCCTACCTAACCCAAAAGAAAAATTTGAGGTGTATTGTGATGCCTCGGGAAGAGGACTAGGATGTGTTTTGATGCAAAATAGGAATGTAGTAGCCTATGCCTCTAGACAGCTCAAACCCCATGAAGTTAATTACCCAACCCATGACTTAGAGCTAGCGGCTATTGTCTTTGCCTTAAAAATCTGGAGACATCATCTTTATGGTGTAAGGTTTGAAGTCTTTCGACCACCAAAGTCTGAAATACCTCTTCAACCAAAAGGAACTCAATATGAGACAAAGGCGTTGGATGGAGTTTCTCAAGGACTATGACTTTGGGTTGAACTACCACCCAGGAAAGGCAAATGTGGTAGCAGACGCTTTGAGTCGTAAGTCCTTGCATGCCGCTTGGCTCATGGTGAAAGAAAATGAGCTGATAGAAGATTTTAGGAACCTCAACTTAGGATATAGGGGCACTTCAGAACAAATTTGGTTAAGCCAGCTAAGTGTAACCAGTAGCTTTAAGGATCAAATAATTCAAGCCCAAAGGGAAGATGAGGATTTCCTTAGAACCTTAACCCTTGTCGAAGTAGGAAAGTTGAAAGAGTTTGTCCAGGATAAGGAAGGAGTGTGGAGATACCAAGGGAGAATCTGTGTACCTGCAAAAGAAGGATTGAGAGCTAGCATTTTGGACGAAGCCCACAAGAGTCAATTTAGTGTACACCCCGGTATAACCAAGATGTACCATGACCTAAAAAAGATGTTACGTGGCCAAAGATGAAAGCAGATATAGCAAATATAGTGCAAAAATGTTTGGTATGCCAAAAAGTGAAGATAGAGCATCAAAAACCCTCCGGAGTGCTACAACCTCTCGAAATCCCCGAATGGAAGTGGGAAGGAATATCCATGGATTTCGTGATGGGATTGCCAAGAACGCCACCTGGATATGACTCCATATGGGTAATTGTGGATAGATTGACCAAATCTGCTCACTTTTTACCCATTCGAGCAAATTACCCTTTAGAAAAGTTAGCTCAGCTATACATCCAAGAGATAATAAGGCTCCATGGAGTACCCAAAACCATTGTCTCAGATAGGGATCCAAGGTTCACCTCAAGATTTTGGGGAGCTTTGCAAAAGGCGTGTGGTTCAAGGTTGTGTCTAAGCCTTTGCCTATCACCCTCAAACTGATGGACAATCAGAAAGAACAATTCAAACCCTTGAGGATATGCTAAGAGCATGTGTCTTAGACCAGCCAAAAAGTTGGGACAAACAACTTCCATTGATTGAGTTTGCATATAATAATAGTTACCACACTAGCATTGGGATGGCACCCTATGAGGCTTTGTATGGTAGAAAGTGTCAATCACCACTTTGTTGGTGTGACCCGGGAGAGCAAAGTATTTTGGGCCCTGATTTGGTAGAAGAGACAACCAAACAAATAAAGAGAATTAGGGAAAGAATCCTCACCGCCGAGTAGGCGAGAAGAGCTATCTGACAAGAGAAGGAAACCTCTCGAATTTCAAGAAGGAGAACACGTATTCTTGCGAATTACTCCTACCACAGGTATAGGTCGTGCAATGAAAGTCAAAAAGCTAAGCCCTAGATTCTTAGGACCCTTCCAAATCCTCAAAAAGGTAGGTCCCTCCGCCTACCAAATTGCATTACCTCCAAATTTGTCTAACCTACACAATGTTTTTCATGTCTCCCAATTGAGAAAGTATCAGTCAGACCCCAGTCATGTGTTTGAGCCAGAAACTATACAATTAAAAGATGACTTAACTTTTGAATTACCACCGATGAGGATCGTGGATCATGGCATCAAGCGGTGAGAAACAAATCTGTATCTCTGGTCCGAGTAGCCTGCGGACAAGATGGAATGGAAGAGCACACATGGGAGCTCGAGGAAGATATGCGAAAAGAATTTCCGAACCTATTCACAGGTATCAAATTTTGAGGGCAAAATTTTTAATAAGAAGGGGAGAAATGTAACATCCCCAAATTTATAACTAAGAATCTTAATTATCGATAGCAAAACCAAGAGAATTTGGACAAATGTTATGAAACACAACAAATAGACTACTTAAGTATGTCTAGAGAAAAATGCAAAGAATTACGAAAATGCCATCACTTAGTGGAAATTACGAAAATGCCCTTGCTATGTAAAGGAAATTACCAAACTACCCTTGCCTTATTAAATGGCAAAGATACCCTTACTCTATGAATGGAATTACAAGAATACCACTAACATCTTTGCACAAAACATGGAAACGTGTTTGCATAAAACATGGAAACATATTTGCATAAAACATGGAGCATTTTCATCCAACATGTTTGCACAAAACATGGAAACATGTTTGCACAAAACATGGAGCATTTTCATCCCAAAATTCAGCCAACATGTTTCTATAAATCATGCTCCAAGTGCTTTCCATCTTCTGTTTTTTTCTCTAATCTTTCCACTATAAATACTCCTCAAACTCTCTTCAATTCAGAAACTCCCTAAGTGTTCTTTCTTTCTTATTCTATCATTCTTCTTATGTTCTTCAAAAACTTCTCTTGATCCTCTAAACTTCATCCAAACACTTCAATCCTAAGTCCAAACTTTCACTAGCCCTCACAAGAGTTACAATTTTTAACTCTAGTGAGAAATATTTTCTTAAGCATTCAAGTTCTAGAGCCAACATTCAAGGAGGGTCATCCACTCCAAAGACTCTTGTTCGAAGCTTAAGGAAGAAGAGAAGGACCCTTTTTAGACCCTACACAAGAGGTAGGAGCTTCATCTTTAATTGTTCAAGCATTGTTGGCTTCTAACCTTGATAGAATGCCTCAAGTTTGAGTTATTGTCAAAAGTTTTAAATGATTATTTGAAAAATATATTTTTAGAAATATGACATGTTCTATTTTGTTATGAGTACCTTTATGATGTTATCAAACTCAAATATAACTTGAAAAGATTGTGTGTGAAACCTGATTTAATAAAGGTAACTTAAGACATGAAAATGGTAGGTGCTGGAAATTCTAGTTGTTTCTGGCAGCAGGTACTTCGAAAGCTACTGTTCATAAAATATTAAGTATCTCAAAATTAAAATATTTTTACTATAAACTAGACTCATTATAGAACACTCTCCAAAAAGAATCACCTAAAACGGAGTTTTCTAGCTCAAGATATAAATTTTTAAAGTAGAGCCTAAGACTGAAACTTTAAATCTGACCTTGTAGTAGTAAAATAGATGTAACTCACTCTAGAAAAATGCAAATGGACTGATTTCAACTTTGTTGGAGAGCTAACACATATAGCAATACACCCATGTATGTTATGTATAAAGCTTTGTACCACGTAAATACAGAATGAGAAATAAATTTCGGGATAGTGTACTGTGAAAGTGCAGTTTGGAAAGGTTCTGGCTAAGGAAAGACTTGGTATTTAAGCATGTCCATTGTGACCTACCTCTCTTTCCTGGGAACCCTCCTATGCATGGTTTACAGTTGATTTACACTATTCCAAAGATGTAAATGCTAAAATTTGATGAGTTAGGAATTTGGAACTACCTTTACTAAGCTGAGATAACAAGTATACAGAGAATTATAAACTTTCTTCTAAAAGATGTCAAAACTATAAATAAAAAAATCAAGTCTTGTAAAGAGAGAATTTTAAGAATTTAAGTAGAATAATAATCTTTAAGAGTTATATGAAAGTCATAATAAAAATATATAAGGAACCTATAATAATATTTTGAAGTGCATTAATGTATTAATGGAATGCTAAGAGTACAAAGAACACTAAGAGAAAAAGATAATACTAAGACATCCATTACCTCTTACGAACACTAGGAACTCAACTTGATAACTTTGGTTAGTTAATATGAATTATCTATGAAAGTGTTTACTATGAGATTTACATGATATTGTCCATGTTTTATGAAGTGATTTATAGTAATGTGAATGTATGGTGATGAATTATGAAATGATAAGGATGAATGATTGATTGCCCAGGGTTTATTGTGATTACATGATAATATGCATACATTCATTTTCCAAAAGAAATAATAAAAGTGAAGTTTGAAAAAGTAGCAATGAAAGTCTGGAAAAGTGGGCTTGAGCTAAACTCACGGCCTAACCCCCTAAACCGTTGAGATCACGGCAACGGAATGAAAACCAAAAAGGTTATGGCGACGGCCATGGTATGAGCTCATTACCCTTTTAGGGTGGTCTAAGGCATTGATGCATTCATCCCGTGAGTAATTAAGAAATATGTTGATGAAATAAATGAAAGATGATGATCACTAAACAAGTGAATGTTGAGGATGAGTAATCATGAAATGCATGCAGCTCCTAAATGATTACTGCTTATAGTGGTTTTACATGATATGCTTATATGTATGCTTGATGAAATACTGAATGAATATTTCTGCTAATGTTCAAGATTAGTTTAAAAGTAACTGCACTTCGGCTAATCACGTTTGTGAAAGTTTGATAATTGAATCCTTACCTGTTCACCTTTTTATAATAAACCCGAAGTGACTGGGACGACAACGATGACACTTTTAGTACAAGTAGGAACTCCTACTGAGAAATCATGTATTTCTCACTCCTATGTTTATTTTCCGTTGTCGTTACCAGAGACAAACGTGTCCACCTAAAGCAACGAGGCCGTAGCTGAGGAAGGAGGTAGCACGTGAAGATTTCAAACCGTTCAAGTAGGAGCATTCCGAGCTTTAGTTACATTATAGTTTGTGAGAAACAATTAGTAATAGTAGAACTTATATTGTTATTTGTAATAACTTATTAGTATGATATATGCCCTGTTGTGACTTATGTATTAAGTGATTATATTCCAGTTTATGTGATAATTGTTCTACACTTAGTCTTTTATTCCGCTTATTTAATTAAGTGCGCAATGTAACTTAATTATTATCTATAAAAGCGCTATGTATTTCACTTCTCGTTACAGGCTTAAGTTTTCAAAAAAAATTAATTTATTTAAAGAAAAAAAAAAAACTTCCATTATTTTTCTAAGTTAATTTCAAAAGAAAATTAATATAAGGCATAAGCGACAACTAATAGAATCCAAATGTGAACTTAAGCACAGTGGGGTTCTATTAGGGTGTTACAAACCTAGAGCTCAAAGACTTGCCCATTGTTGTCTCAAACAAAGGTCTAAAATAATTATTTGCCATAGTTGAGATTTCGGCCCTAAGAGGTTTTAAGTTTTCCAAGTGTTAAAAATGTGTTTCTTAAATTTTCTAAGCTATATAAGTATAAGGAATATGTAGAACTAAGTTTTATGAATTTAGAACCTCTTGAGATGAAAATGATTTAGCTACTTCCCTCTCAAGTATTTTTATGATTTTGAAAGATAAAAGTGTTTATAAATGAGTTTTGAAAGTTCTAAAAATGTTCCAAGAGAAACTAGTATTCTATGTGCTTAAAAAATTGTGTTCTATGCCTTTTATGGAGATGCACATTTCGGTTCTGTCTTGCCATTTATTGCCACTGTGTGTGCTGTTTTAATGATGATAATATGCTTATGTTTGAGTAAAAATAATGCTAAGACTCATATGTGAAAGATAGGATAGGTTAGAAACTAGAAAAGAATTAATTTGAGAGTTTAGATCCCTTAATTATTGAATTTTCTGGATTCTGTCCAGCAAGGATTAGGTTTGATAATCATGGTTTTAAATTAGTAGGAATGACTCATAATTGGTTTAGGACTTGATCTTGATGCCTTAAGAGCAAGCTAGACTTAGAAAGGGTCATTGTTGTGACTCCTAGAACTCGTAAAGTTAGGATTATAAATTCTGCATCCTTGAGGTTTAGAAATGTTCTTGATCATAGTGTGAGGTGGGAAATACTTAGTTATAACCTCATAGGTACCCAAGAGATTAGGTTTGATGATTAATAACTTAGAACGTGAGTCAAGGACCTTAAGGGTCAATGCATAAGACATTAAAAAGTCTTGAGTTTTTATGATGCTTAATTTATGTAAGTATGATATATGATACATGAAGCTTTATCTATGATGAGTTTGATGTATATGCTATGAAGAAGTTTTTACATGATTAGAATGATTATGTGATGATGTATGTGCTATGAGGAAGTTTTATATGAATGCGTGATAACGTGATGATATATATACTATGAAAATGTTTTATATGATGATATGCTATACCTCATAAGAAATGTTTGTATGTCCTATATGTTGTCATGGCATAAGCAAATTTGAGGAAATTCGGTCTACAGCCGTCATACTGCCGAATTTCCATCAAATTTGAGGAACTTATAAAAAGGTCTTTTTTTGAAAATCATGAGAACTTAAATGTGACACAACATTGAGACGCCTTCTTGGGTGACACCGGTTTAGCCGAGCACTCCCAAGAAAACAAATCTGTGAGGGTATTGACGCAGAGCTTGCCAAAGAGGACAATACTACTCTGCACTAGTTGCTAGTAGAGCGTTTCAAAGAGGAAATGACCCTAAGACGTCTGTCGAGTATGATGGTTAATGAAGTTGGGTTAATAGAGCAGTTTAGGGATATGAATCTGGGGATGTCAATAACGGAGAATGGCATCGTGATGAGTCATCTCACGGTGACCAGTGGGTTTAAGCAAAGGATCATGCTTGTCCAAAGAGAAAATGAGGACTTTATGGAGACAGTAGAGGCAATTAAGGCCGGTAAATTGAAGGGTTTTGAGCAAGGCCCCCACTGGTTGTGGAGGTTTGAGGGGCGAATCTGTATGCCACAAGATGGTGACCTCCGAGAGAAGATCTTGGAGGAGGCTCATAAGAGTCACTTTGCCATTCATCCTAGTACTACCAAGATGTATCAGGACTTGAAAAGGATGTTTTGGTGGCCCGGATTAAAGAAGGATATCATCGCCTGGGTGAGTAAGTGTTTGGTCTGTCAAAAGGTTAAGATCGAACACCAAAAACCTTCTGGCATGTTGCAACCCCTATCAATCCCCGAGTGGAAGTGGGAGAGTATATCAATGGATTTCGTGACACGATTGCCAAGGACCCAATCTGGCCATGATGCCGTATGGGTAATAGTGGATCGACTAACCAAGTCGGCCCACTTTCTACCTATTTGAGTCACGTACTCATTGCATAGATTGGCTTAGCTTTACATCCAAAAGATAGTAAGGCTACATGAAGTGCCATCAACGATAATCTCGGATCGGGATCCGCGATTCACGTCATGTTTTTGGGAAGCCTTTCAAAAGGCGCTTGGTTTGAAGTTGTGCTTGAGCACAGCTTACCATCCTCAAAAGGATGGCCAATCTGAGAGAACCATTCAAACTTTAGAGGATATGTTCAGAGCCTATGTTTTGGACCAGAAAGGAAGTTGGGATAAGTACATGACATTGATCGAGTTTGCGTATAACAACAGTTATCACGCGAGTATCCGTATGGCACCATACGAAGCATTGTATGGAAGGAAGTGCCAATCGCCCTTATGTTGGTACGAACCCGGAGAACAAAGTGTCTTAGGACCTGATATAGTGAGGGAAACGACGAAGCAAATAAAAAGGATCAGGGATAGGATCCTAACCACTCAAAGTAGATAGAAAAGCTACGCGGACAAAAGTCGTAAGCCCTTGGAGTTTCAAGAAGGAGAACATGTATTTCTAAGAATCACCCCCACTACAGGAATAGGAAGAGCCATGAAAGTCAAAAAGTTGAGTCCCCGATTTCTCGGCCCTTTTGAAATTCTTCAGAGAATCGGATCTGTAGCCTACAAAATAGCCCTACCACCCAATCTGTCAAACCCTCATGATGTCTTTCACGTCTCTCAGTTACGTAAATATGAGTCCGACCCTAGCCATGTGCTAGAACCAGAGCATGTACAGTTGAGGGAGGACCTCGCTTTCAATCTACCGCCTACAAGAGTAGTGAATCACGGAGTCAAGCAGTTAAGGAACAAGTCTGTTCCTTTGGTGAAAGTGGCGTGGGGACGAGACAAGTCGGAAGAATATACGTGGGAACTAGAGTCAGAGATGAAGTCAAAATATCCAGAGCTTTCCTAAGGTAACAAATTTAGGACGAAATTCTTTTTAAGGAGAGGAGTAATGTAATGCCCCGATTTTTCTGCTAAAGTTAAAATGACCAAAATGCCCCTAGGGTCATTTTCAGCCCGGAATTCGAGGAAAGCTGATCCGGCAGTGCTTGGAGGGCAAACTCAATGTTGAAAGGGGATTAGATGACCTGTGTATCTTTCCGGGATCGAAAATCTCATTTTTCGAGTTTTTGGGTCAACATGACCAAAACGCCCCTACGGTGTTTTACCCGTTTGCAATTTCCGGATGAACCCAAAGCTTCTCTAGATGATTTTAATAGGCGTTTTTATGTAGACTATGACTTTAGTTTTGGTCCCGGAGGTCCCGGGCGAAATTAGTGCAAAATTACGGTTTTGCCCATAGTTTCGTGTTTTTACGCTTAATCGCGTGATTAAGCAAACCTAAGCAATATTAGGCTCTAATCAAAGGTTAATTAATTTACTTAACTAATCTTGAGTCAAAATAATTTATTAAAGTTGATTAGAACCTAAAAGTGCTTAATTACAACTTAAAATCATATTTTAATTTCAAGATTCCTAGTCATGAAATCTTGAATAGTGTTTTCTCTTTCCAATTCCTTAAATCATGGAATTGTGTTACACATTGTTTATTCATAAATGAGTTTTTAATTCTCTAATGATGTGTGAGCACTCCTAATCTTGTCATAAAATTCTTAAAACATATTCTTAGTTACCTAAACTTAAGCTTAATTATTCCTAACCTTGCACCTAAGCTAATACACATTAAACCTACCATTAACACCCAATTAGATGATCAAAACTCACCTCCCCCATGTTGTCCCTAGTCTGGCCGTGCACTCCCTCCCTCCATATGCATCACATGTTCAATTTTCTAACACTCCAAGGCCATACCTCAAGTCACATACACCATACCTTGTCATATTTTCCATCACACTTGATTTTCCAAGTAAATAACCAATTGAAATAAATCATTTCCCACATTTATTTGTGGTTGAAAATGTTCCAGCCATGTTGAGTTTCTAGAAGAACAATTTCTTGCAAAATTGAAATGAAAGCTCACTCAAAAACCCATGCTTAAAGCCTTACTTTGTGTCATGAACTCCATACCTCAAACCATGCTTGAATGACACCATGTAAGAGATATTTTTCTCTTCCTTTCTCCCCTTCATTGCTACAGCCAAGGCTTCCTCTTGGAAAGCCCATGGTTTTGTTTTTCTATAAATAGGATGCTTGTGATAGCTTAGTTGCACCTTGAAGCATTTGCTAAGTTTAGAATCCTAGAGTTATCTTGCTAGTTCTTTCTTTTCTCTCAAAGTTCCAAGAGTTCTTTCTCTTCATCTTCATCCTCTTTTCACATTACCACCTCACCACTTCAATCCACCATATCATAACCTTAGATCATCATCAAACTCTTAAACACTAAACCTCAAACACAAGCTTCCTCAAAAAACATCTCCTTTCCTTTTCTTTCTCTTTGGCCGAAGCCATCACACCACCTTAGGAGGAGTTGCTCTTCTCATTTTCCTTTTCAAGTTCAAGTTTTCATATTCATCACTTGGTAGGGATTTGCTTTTCAAACTTGTGTTTGCTCAAGAATGTGTTTTTCTCTAGTTTCTTCTTGGATTCTTTTTGAACTTTCCTTTGTTTTTTTCTTTTTCTTTCATTTCAGCCATGAGGCCATGATTATGAGCATGATAGCTTGATGATAAGAGTTTCTAGATGATGGCCTTGTGTTCATCTCAAAGAAACCTCTAAAGCTTGAGTTTTCCTTTTCTTATAACTTCATCTATATGATATCTAGCTCACATGGTTTTTCGACCTAAGAAAATTAATCTAAGGATTTCTAAAAGCCCAAGCCTACCCTTGTCAACCTTAAAGTTGGCCGGCACGTTCTAGAGATCTTTCTCTAGATAGGGGTTTTGGGTGTTTAATAAAGAACTTGACTTAGTTTCATTTTCTTTTCCTTTGTAAGGTTTTCGGTTTTGGTACCTTGATCCTTGAGATTTTGTTTTGTTTTGAAAGTTTATTTATCTTGAGCTTGATGATGATGTTCAAGAACCTCATGGTTCCTTTGAGAACTTGGTTCAAGAACTCTAAAGCTCTCTTTGTAATGAGATATGTGTTGGATTGTTATCTTGTTAAAGTCTTGAATGAGCTCTAGCTAACCATAAAATGAACCTTGCATCATGTTTACTTTTATGCCTTGCACATCATGTTTATTTTCCTTGTTATCACTAAGTACCAAGATAATAAAGGAACTTGCATTATCATGTTTATATTTGAAGCTATCCATTATCATGTTTACATTTCGAGTTCTCACATAAATATCAAAGATAATAATATGATGCATCTCATATTTATTTTATGCTCTCACTTTACTTTCTAATAAAAGCTAAAACAAGTGCATAAGCATGTTTATCTTTATGCCATCACTTTAATGAACCTAGAGCTCAAAGACTTGCCCATTGTTGTCTCAAACAAAGGTCTAAAATAATTATTTGCCATAGTTGAGATTTCAACCCTAAGAGGTTTTAAGTTTTCCAAGTGTTAAAAATGTGTTTCTTAAATTTTCTAAGCTTATATAAGTATAAGGAATATGAAGAACAAAGTTTTATGAATTTAGAACCTCTTGAGATGAAAATGATTTAGCTACTACCCTCTCAAGTATTTTTATGATTTTGAAAGATAAAAGTGTTTATAAATGAGTTTTGAAAGTTCTAAAAAGGTTCCAAGAGAAACTAGTATTCTATGTACTTAAAAAATTGTGTTCTATGCCTTTATGGAGATGCACATTTTGGTTCTGCCTTGCCATTTATTGCCACTGTGTGTGCTGTTTTAATGATGATAATATGCTTATGTTTGAGTAAAAATAATGCTAAGACTCATATGTGAAAGATAGGATAGGTTAGAAACTAGAAAAGAATTAATTTGAGAGTTTAGATCCCTTAATTATTGAATTTTCTGGATTCTGTCCAATAAGGATTAGGTTTGATTATCATGGTTTTAAATTAGTAGGAATGACTCATAATTGGTTTAGGACTTGATCTTGATGCCTTAGGAGCAAGCTAGACTTAGAAAGGGTCATTGTTGTGACTCCTAGGAACCCGTAAAGTTAGGATTATAAATTATGCATCCTTGAGGTTTAGAGATATTCTTGATCATAGTGTGAGGTGGGAAATACTTAGTTATAACCTCATAGGTACCCAAGAGATTAGGTTTGATGATTAATAACTTAGAATGTGAGTTAAGGACCTTAAGCGTCAATGCATAAGACATTAAAAAGTCTTGAGTTTTTATGATGCTTAATTTATGTAAGTATAATATATGATACATGAAGCTTTATCTATGATGAGTTTGATGTATATGCTATGAAGAAGTTTTTACATGATTAGAATGATTATGTGATGATGTATGTGCTATGAGGAAGTTTTATATGAATGCGTGATAACGTGATGATGTATATACTATGAAAAAGTTTTATATGATGATATGCTATACCTCATAAGAAATGTTTGTGTGTCCTATATGTTGTCATGGCATAAGCAAATTTGAGGAAATTCGGTCTACAGCCGTCATGCTGCCGAATTTCCATCAAATTTGAGGAACTTAGAAAAAGGTCTTTTTTTGAAAATCATGAGAACTTAAATGTGAGACAACACTGAGAAGCCTTCTTGGGTGACACCGGTTTAGCCGAGCACTCCCAAGAAAATAAATCCGTGAGGGTATTGACACTGAGCTTGCCAAAGCGGACAATACTACTATGCACTAGTTGCTAGTAGAGCATTTCAAAGAGAAAATGACCCTAAGAGGTGATCCTTAATTTGCCCCCTAGCCCGTACTTTAAGTCGGGATTATGTATGTTACGCTTATCATAGGATAAGTAAGAGCTAGTGACGACTAGTTAAGGTATGAGCTCATAACCTAGAGATGTTTTAGGGTGGCCCCATGAGACAAAAGTTAAAGTTTAAAATGTCACATGTACTATGAAAAACCAAGAAAATTATTATGAGATTTATACTTGTCACCTTATGCCACTGTTATAATGTTTCTTAGTTATTCTATTGATTGGTTTACCTTTATGATGCATTCATGTCATTAGTGTATTCCATGCTTAGTCATAAGACGCATTGTAAAATATGACGGACCTTGGATAACTAATGCTTTAGAAAACTAACTTAAAAGGAGTTTATATGCATACACACCTTTTTAGAAATAAAACCCAAGGTTCCTGAGGATGTGATGACGTCACTTAGTTAGGGATTGCCTTACTGAGAATTCTTTTAGAAGATTCTCATTCCCTCTCTCTTTTCTTCCGTCACATCTTCATATGGCAACTTTCGTACTCTTCATCGACACCCCGATGTGGGAGCTGCACCATGACCCAACAGTCAGGTCATACCATTTTGAGGGTCACTACACAGTCAGAGTATTCATGTTTGTGGGACGAACCTTCGCATACCCAGTACGGAGCTACCACTTCACCCCGACTGCCCCTTATCATTATAACACGATTTTCGAGCGAGCTAGACCACAGGATGAGCAGATCCTCTGCATGCAGCCCTAGGCGTTAGCCATACGTGACTACCCAGGGTACGTACCTTGGACTCAGAATTCGGAGACGGATCCATCAGAGAACCCGCCCTCGCACATGTACAGTTGGAGCTCCAGCTCCACTCCCCCACCGAAGAGAGCCGGGAGTGAGGAAACGGTGGTTCAGCCAAGGTTGGCTCGTAGGCCATCCATGCGCCCTCGCCGAGGTGGACACTCCCCGATGATCCGCATGACCACTCTCGCCGAGATCCGCCAGTGGATCGATTCCACCCCTCAGTACTCGGACCTGCAGGAGTAAGTGCATAGGATGGGTAGTAGCTAGTGCACACACGCCACATAGTTGAGGACAAACCTTCTTTTGTATATGAGGTTATCTACTCTAGGTGCACATGGGTATGGGTGTTGCTTTTATGATTTCCTTGTATTTGCTTTTCAGTTGTATTTCGTTCTTCTATGTACCGAATAGTCCTGCCTTTTGGTAGGCACACTATCTATATATATATTCAGTTGATGTATCCATGTTATTTATGTGTTTTGTTATGATTTGCTCATATGACTTGTATGTATTCTTGTTCAAAGAATCATGTGTGGCTCTCACTTTGGTTTAAATCAAAAAGAAAAATTTTGCCCATATTTTCGCTAAGTATTTTCAAAGTAAAAGATAAAACCAAGAGGTAATATTCTAAGGATTAACCTAAATACATACTAGTAGTATTAGGTTAAGATTTAGGGTGTTACAGCAAGTTCTAGGTCATGAGTTGGATAGCTTACTTCATGGGGTTTCTGTTGGTGAGAAAATGCATGAGAAGAAGGGGTTGAATCATGTTTTCTTTTTCAAACTTTCAAACTGAAACTTTACAGTAAAAGTCTATCAAGCGTTGAGCTTGAAGTGCAGCGGAAGATAGGTTAGATTATTCAAAAAGTAACTTTCTGAATTAAATAGTTCAAGTAAATAGTTTGACAGTATCAGTTAATGATCAAAATATTTATGCAAAATTAAATGCTGAAAATAAAGAAGTGAAAGGTGAGAAAATACTGAATCAGGAGTTTTATACTGGTTTGACTAGCACTTGCCTTCATCCAGTTCTCAGTGACCACTGAGTTTCACTAATCTTCCTCAACCCGAGGAGACAAAAATATAGGATAGTCTTTATCGTTGGCTTCCTAAGCTCTTACCAGTATTAGTAAACAACACTTACTAACCTAACAACAATAGGTAGTTTTGCAGTAGCCTCTTCAAGCTATTCAACTTCCGATCACTACTGGATCGATGATACAACCAATTCAAGGTTGATGTTTAGTTTGAAAAATCTTGCACTCAAGCTTCTTTTCTTATCAATATGAAATGATGAATCTAAAACAACTTGAGTGACTTCTTTTTACTAATTCTTCCTCAGAAGAACATGTGAACAATTCTAAAATTTAGAAAGAAGATTTTTAATGTACAAAATAATTTAGCAAATGTTTTTTCACAGAGAGATTTGAAAGATTTTTTCTGCATTTTTTCTTACTTCGTCTCTATCTGTTTGGAAGCTCAGTCATCTTTATTTATAAATGATTTCCCTTTGTTACCGTTGCATTTGATCTTCTATCTAACCAACACGTGGCGAGCATCAAAGTAAGTATTGGAAACATAATCTAAAGGAATAGCTCGTTTGGTGTCAAAGTTCCCTTTCAGAAGTCATTGATGAGTTGAGGTTTCTGAAGTCTTTTAGAAACTGTTTTTCTATTTTCTGATCATGGTTTCTAAACTCCTTAATAAGCCTTTCATAGTTGATTGAGGGTGTTAAAGAGATGATGTCCTGGTTAACATAGATTGATTTGACTTTTGATTTTGAATTTCAAAATTGACTACTTTCCCTCCCTTTTTATGAAGCAAACTTTTTGGAGAGCGCTACTAGTTGCTTGTTGATTCATTTGTCTTCTGATCTCTAATCTTGGCTTTTGATGATGAATAATCCACAATTATGATAATGGAAGATTGAGTAACATGTTGCTTCTAGGTTTTGTATGTTATCTTCGTTGTAGCCATTCTCTCTCAAGTTCAGTGTTACTTTTTGACGAGCATATCCTTGGTTTCTTGATTCCATTTCAATGTGCTTGCTTCCTTGATGCACAAGATCAGGTTTTGCTTGATATACTTTTCACCTCATCTAAATCTATCATCTTCCTATGGGAGAAAAACATGTTTGCACATGCAAAGTGAAATTATTTCCGCTTAATTCTAATAGTGCATCTCAAAAACACCTGTTAAGCTTTGTCAAACAAACTCAAGGTGGCTGTTAGTCATTCTTCAAAGTATTTTCTTTAAATTGGCTTTGTTGTCATTCAAAACAATAAAGCTCATACTTTTTGAAGGACTCTAGAGTTTACAATCTCCCCTTTTTTAATGATGACAAATCAATTTGAAGAAAATCTTTTGAAGAGAGGTTGAAAGAAATAATACATAATATAATAAGGTGAATTATATTTTCTTTCAACATATCTTGATTTTTAAATCTTAGTAAGTCCTTTTCTTAAGGAATGATTAGATATGTTCAAGAAAATTTTGAAGCCTTAAGTTGACTCAAATCATCGTTGTTTGGTTTATGATGATTTTTCTGATTTAGATCAAAAAGCCTCTTTTAATTTGTATTAGAAAGATTCTAAAGCAGATATCATTGTTTTAGTTCAATTTTGTCAATCAGCTTGATTTTAGTCATAAAGAGACTTTATAGCATTTAAGTGTGCTAGAATAACTGATAAATACATTCCTTATTCAGCACTTTCCATTAGATTATCTGATATGCATTGCATGTAGATGCTTTGAGATAGATTCCTAAACTTTTCTTTGAGTATCTCCCCTTCAGTTTTACTCCCCCTATCTTTTTCAACATAAGATTTTCATTTCTCTTCTCCCTCTATTGTCATCAGCAAAGAAGAGGTGTGCTGGAAGATAAGAGTAATGTTACTAGCACCATTGATACCCAGAGTATTTGAGTAGTTGAATGTCTTATGAGATTTAAAAAGGCTTTAAGTTTAACAGACTTTTAAAAGTACAGAAGCATTCTTCGGCTAAAGTTTTAGTGAATGTGTCGGACACTTGGTCTTCAATATTTATAAACAATAATTCAACATCTCCTTTTTGAACATGATCTCTAATGAAATTATGCTTTATATCAATATATTTTTATCTGGAGTGCTAAATGGAATTTTTAGCTAGACTTATAGCACTAGTATTGTCACAAAAGATTGGGATTTTGGAATACCTTAATTGATAGTCTTCTAGTTGATTTCTAATCTACAGCATCTGAGTATAGCAATTTGCAACTGTTACATATTCTGCTTCTGCAGTAGAGAGAGCAATGGTATTTTGCTTTTTGCATGACTATGTGATTAAACTATTTCTAAAGAAGCAACAAAAACCGCTGGTGCTTTTTCTTTCTACTCTGTCTTCTGCAAAGTTAGCATTTCAATATCTTGCAATCTTGCAAGATATACCTTTCTCATACCACAAGTCGAGATTAGTAGTGCCTGATAAATATCTGAAGATTCTTTTAATGGCATTTAAGTGTGATTGTTTTGGATTTGATTGAAATCTAGCACATATCTCCACACTTAATTGAATGTTTAGTCTACTAGCTATAAGGTACAACAGTGACCTGATCATTCCTCTATAGCTACTTTTTGAAACTTTTTCACCACTCTTATCAGCATCAATGACTTGTGATGGATGTATGGGAGTACTCATTGCATTTGCTTGATCCATGTGAAACCTTTTCAAAAGCTCTTTTGTATATTTTTCTTGATGGATCAGAATTCTATCCTTTTATTGCTTTATTTGCAAACCTAGGAAAAATTTTAGTTCACCCATCATACTCATTTTAAACTCACTTTGCATTAGTTTTGAAAAATTTTCATAAAGAGAATTATTAGAGGCACCAAATATAATGTCATCAACATATATTTGTACTATCAGAAAGTGATCCTTAGACTTAAGAGTAAATAAAGTTGTGTCAATATTACCTTTCTTGAACCAGTTCTTTAACAGAAGACTACTTAACCCTTCATACCAAGCTTGAGGAGCTTGTTTCAAACCTTAGAGTGCTTTTGATTATTTAAAGACATGGTTTGGAAGGTCATCACTTTCAAAACTTGAAGGTTGCTTCACATATGACTTCTTTAGAGAGAAAACCATTTAAAAAAGCAAACTTGACATCCATATGGTAGAGAGTAAATCCCTTGTAGGCAGCAAAGGCAAGTAGCATTCTTATGGCTTCCAATCTAGCAACTAGTGCGAAGGTCTTATCATAATCAATTTCTTCTTGTTGATTGTAGCCTTGTGCCACTACTCTTGCTTTATTCCTAATAACTTTACCTTCTTCATCCAATTTATTCCTAAATATCCATTTTGTTTTGATGATGGTTTTTCTATTTGGTTTTTCCATAAGAGTCCAGACATTTCTTTTCTCAAATTAATCCAACTCTTCTTGCATGGCCTCCATCCATCCTTTGTCACTTAAAGCTTCTTCAATGTATAGAGGTTTAATGGTAGAGATTAGAGCATAATTTGAAGTATTTATTAGGGAGGATCAAGTCTCCATTCTTTTAGAGATATCTCCTATAACATTATTCTAGGAGACATTTTTAATATCAATGACCCTTTTGTAATTTCTGTGCCTATTTTTCTTCAGTTTCTTTTTAATCCTCAGGTTGCTCTTCCTCCTGTTTAGAATTATTGCTCTGTGATAGCTTTGGTGTCTTGAGCATACTTTCAAAAGGATTTGAATCCTGGAGTCTACTTCCTGGTGTTTTTATTTGCTTGATTTCTGAGTCTTTTCTAAGATTAAATCTTTCAAGAGCTTTCTCCAGATCATCTAGGTCATCTTCAAAATCTTTCCTGAGCTCCTTGAACTTGATATGAATTATTTTTTCTACACATAGCATTCTTTTGTTGTATACCCTATAAGCTTTAGAAACAAATGAATATCCTAGAAACACACCATTATTAGATTTTGGATCAAACTTGGCAAGTTTGTCCCTATTGTTAAGTATAAAGCATGATGAACCAAATATATGAAAGTATGATATATTAGGTTTTCTACCCTTACATATCTCATAAGCGGCTTTTTAAGGATTGGTCTCAAAAAGATTCGGTTTTGTGTATAACACGAGGTATTTATAGCCTCTATCCAAAATCCTTTAGATAAATCACTTTCTAAAATCAATGTTCTGGCCATCTCTGGTAAGCTTTTGTTTTTCCTTTCAGCAACCCCATTCTATTAGGGAGTTCTGGGTGCAGATAACTCATGAAGAATGCCATGTTTTTCACAAAACTCATTGAATATACGATTTTCAAATTCTCCCCCATGATCAGATCTGATAGAAATAATTTGTGAATTCTTTTCAGTGCAAATACATTTTGCAAAAACTTTGAACCTTTCAAACACCTCATCCTATGAAGGTAGAAAGAACACCTAAGTAAATCTTAAAAAGTCATCTACAATGACTAGACAATATCTTTTTCCGGCGAGACTAGCCATTTGCGTTAGACCAAGGAGATCCATATGAAGTAATTCCAGTGGTTTAGTGGTAGATACCACATGTTTTTTATGGAAAAAAGCTTTATTTTGTTTTCTCTTTTCACTGAAATCACAAGTTGAATCATTGTCAAACTTGATCTTTGGCAATCCTTTAACAAGCTTTTTCTGAGATAACTCAAAGATAAGCTTCATGTGAGCATGCCCAAGCTTCTTATGCCATAACCACTTTTCACCCATGAAGGATGCCAGACATTTTATGTCTTGATCTTGAAGATCATCCAAGAGCAACACATAAGTGTTATCATGCCTTTTACTGGGCAGTATAACACAACTTGAGATAGGACTAATTATTTTGCAATTATGAGCATTAAAAATAACATTAAAGCCTTGATCACAGAATTGGCTTATGTTTAATAGATTGTGAGCCAAACCATCAACGAATAATATATAAGAAATTTGGCGAGAATCATCCTTACTAATGTTTCCAATACCTATGACTTTCGCTTTACCTCCATTAGCGAATTTTACTAATCTAGAATTCTTTGATTTGAGATTTTTGAACCATTTTTTGGATTTGAACATGTGTTTGGAACAACCACTGTCCATGTACCACTTGTTGTCAGATTCTATATGTGTTCTCAAGCACAACTGCAATAAACACATTTTTCAATTTAGGTACCCAAACTTTCTTGGGTCCTTCTAAGTTACTATTAAAAAGAAAGGGTTTTCCAATGCTTTTGACAGACTTCTTTTTCATGAAGCATTTGTCAGGAGGATGTCCCTTCTTATAACAAACAGTGCAGGAGACTTTGTTTCTTATTTTATCTAGTTGAAAAGCATTTCCTTTTCCTTTTTCCTTTTTTTTATATTCTAACCCAGTATTTTGAAACTATGGCCTTTGTCCTCCAAGCATCAGTTCAAGATTTTTTGGGACATTTACCATTTTTTCTATATCAGACTGTAGAAGTATAATAGTTTTCCCTAGTTCAGACATAGCTTTCTGATTTTGATCATTGTCTTTTAATAACTTGATTCTTAAGGCATTGAGTTCATTGTTTTCCTTTTGTAATTCCTTCTTTTAACATTTCAGATTTTCAATTTCCTTTTTATCCATTTGAAGTTCTAAAATAAGATTTTGATGTTTTTTCTTTAGATTTGGATAATGAGAGGAAATGGTTTCAGTATTCTCAAGTAATTCTTCATATAAAGCTATTAATTCATCATAGGATAGATTTTGGTCACAATTATTTAACTCAGATTTGTCTTCCCAGTTATAGCCTGCTATGAAGCATAGGTTGGCTATATCTTATTGTCCTTCTAGGCTTTCTGTTCCCTCATTTTCATCATCAGAGTCACTCCATGTTGCCAGCATTCCCTTTGTCTTGTTCAAAAGCTTCTTTTATGGGCCTTTTTGCTTAGGACATTCAGGTCTTAAGTGACCTTTTTCTCCATAGTTAAAGCAAATAATGTTGTCTGGTTTATTTTGCCTTCCTGTCCCTTTTTATGTCTTTTCTTCCTTAAAACTTGCCTTTTTATACTCTTGACATCTTTCTTACAAGCATGAAGATCTCATCTCCATCATCGTCTTCAATGTCATAGCTATCAATGTATATACATCAGGTAATGTTAAATGCAACATAATAGTGATTGTGCATTCTTCTTTTAAATCATAGAATTCAATTCAATATATTTTTTCTCTTTTCATCAACTTAGGCAATATACTGCATATCAGGGCATGAGCTCATTCCTATAAGTGATCATCGGACTTCATTTTTTTTTCTCTTTACAAATCTCACACAGTTCTATTCCTAGCCAATACGTCTACTAACTCATCATATCTATAGAGAAGTCCTTATTTTTTTTCTTCCCTCTTAACCAACACAATTCTTGTCTCTATTTTGTAACACCCTAATTTTTAACCTAACTCTCTATAATACATTAGGTTAATCATTAGGTTATTACTTCTTAGTCTCATCCTTTTAATAAAATACTTAGTAGAAACTATGGTAAAATTTTTTTTTGAAAACATAAAACCAAAGTGAGAGCCACGTTCTTCATGAGACAAAAAGATAAAGCACAAAATAGCATAGCATAAAGAGCACAGTAATTAAAGCATATATCAATAGAATAATGATTGACACATCAAAGGAAACATTTCATAAATAACATAGTTAAGGTACATATATAGTCATGCCTTTAGAGAATTTGGGCTGAGCTTACAATACATAAAAATAACAAGAAGGCAATAAAATACATGGTGCAATGGAAAAAGATAACCAACTACACTACCCTTCTACCAAGCATACGAGTACTAAACTCAAACCCCCTCCCAAAAGATGCTACCGAAGGGGAGATCCTCGTGGTGGTTCAAGCACTTGAAGAGCTCTCCAATGAAGTCTAGTGACGGTGAGAACCCTCGGGTGATGGGGATATGTAATTGATAAACTGCTCGATCTTCTCCTGAGTGGGCCATTGAAGTGAGTAGGGGACGCGCATCGGCTGGACGTGAGCTCCTCGGCATGGACGCAGCTCAGCTCTCCTCGACAAGCGCGGCTGCACCACAGTATCCTTGCTCCCCTCTTGCTTGGACAAGGGAGAGGGAGCAGAGCTCTCCGAATAGGCGTACATCGGTGAATCCTCGAACGGATCTGCTTCTGACCTCCTCGAACGAGGCATGTACTCCAGGTAGTCACGGACAGCTGAGACAGACGAACGAGCACGACGCATCTGCTCATCGCGGGGGCGGGGGCGGGTGAGCTCGAAGATCAGTTTGTCGCCACTGGTAGTAAGGAGCAGTAAGGGTGAACTGGTAGCTAGACACTGGGTAAGAAAAAGGTCGTCCTATGTACACAAAAACACGAACAGCACAGCGACCTTCAAAGTGATAGGAACGATGCTCCAGGTCGTAGTGCACCTCCCAGACGGGCGTATCAATGAAGACCACGAACGTCACCATCAATCTCTGAAGATGTGATGGAAGATAAAGAAAAAAGAGAAAGGAGTGAGAATTCTTACTAAAGAATCTTAGTAGGGACCTCCTATCTAGGGTTACATCATTCACATCCTTAGGAACCTTGGGCTTATTAATAAAAGGTGATCATGCATATAAGATTCATTATTAGGGTTTATAAAACTAATTATCCAAGGTTCATTCCTTTTAGCATGCATCTTAATGTCATGAATGCAGCATACTAGGGCATGGATGCATGACAATACTTAAGCATATAATCAGCAAATCATAACATCAAGGGGTATACTAGTGGCATAAAGGGCATATAAAACTCTTTCTTTCCTAATAACTATGTGACTTAAAGCATCATATCTCTTTTTCATGCTTGAACTCTTAAATTCTTTTTCTCAAAGAGCACCCTCTTAAACATGGTCACCTAAATCCAACTGACATACCGCCTTGGCGATTTTTATCATGGTCACCAATGCTCCATCTCACCTAATCGCCTAGGAATAAGCTCAATCCTAACTAGTCGTCACTAGATTTAATATGGGGAAATAGAGGGGGTAACATATAAATATTTCTTTTTCTGAAATGCTCTACTGGTATCTAGCGCATAGCGAATTGTCCGCTTTGGTAAGGCTACATCTACACATACCCTCCCGGATTTGCTTCCTCCTCACCGTAGAAGGAGAAGTACGTCTCAGTGCTTGTCACATAAAAAAAAATCTCCTGGGGGTGCTCGGCCAAACCAGTGTCACCCAGGGTTTTCAATCTCATAGGGTACTTTAAAACATTTCTCAAATCCCTTAGGTTTGACGGAAGTTCGGCAGCATAACGGCTTTTAAACTGAATTTCCTTCAAACCATCTTTATGCCACAAGCTTATAACATATTCATATTTCTCATTCAATTCTCATGCTTATAATAAACTTCACTTCTCAATAATTCATTTCATCATAGCTCATGCATCACAACATTGTACTTTCATAGATAAACATCAAAGCATTAAAGGATTCTTAGTGTCTTATGCATTGACCTTTAAGGTCCTTTAACTCAAATTCGAAGTTGTATCAGATCAAAACTTAAGCTCTTGGGTACCTATAGGCTCATATCTAAGTATTCCTCACTCAATTCTATGATCATAAATATTTCTAAACCTCAAGAAGGCAGAATCTATAATTCTTACTTTACGGGTACCTAGGAGTCACAACATTGACCCTTTCTAAGTTTGGTTTGCTCCTAAGGTATTAAGATCAAGTCCTAAACCAATTATGAGTAATTCCTACACATTCAGACTAATTATAAACCATGATTATCAATTCTAAACCTTGATGGACAGAATCCAGAAAAACCCATTACTAAGGGATCTAGAAGCCTTAAGTTAATTATTTTCTAGTTACTAACTTCTCTTTTCTCTCACATATGAATTTTAGCATCAATTATACATAAACATACTCATATTAACATCATTAAAACAGCATAAAACAGTGAGTGTTCATAGCAAGGCAGAACCAAAAAAATCATCTCCAACAAACAAGGCATAAAACTTGATTTCTGAAACACATAAAATGCTAGTTTCTCTTAGACCCTTTCTAAAACCTTCAAAACTCATTAGTAAACATTTTTATCATATAAAAGTCATCAAAATACTTCCAAGGGTAGTAGCTATTTCGAATGAGTCATAGAGGTTTTAAAATCATAGAACTTTGTTCAAAACATTTCTTAAGCTCATATAAACTTAGAAAAATTATGAAACATGGATTTTAGTACTTATAACAAATCAACCCTCCTAAGGCCGAAACCAAGGAGCTAAGCAACACATATTTTTAAGCCTTTGTTTGAGATAATAATGGGCAAGTCTTTGAGCTCTAGGTTCTCTTAGGTAATGACATAAATTTGAATACTAATGCACATATTTTATCTTCCATTAGAAAATAAAGTGAGAGCATAAAATAAACATGAGATGCAACTTGTTATTATCTTAAAATTTAGGTGAGGACTTGAAAATATAAACATGATAAATGCAAAACTTGAAATATAAATATGATAATGCAAGTTCATTTATTATTCTTGGTATTTAGTGATAGCAAGGAAAATAAACATGATGTGCAAAGCATAACATAAACATGAATGTAAGCTTTATTTTAATCTTAGCTAGAGCTTTTACAAGACTTTAGAGAACAACATAACCCAACACCTATCTCATCAACAAAGTGAGCTTTAGAGTTCTTGAACCAAGTTCTCAAACGAACTACATGGTTCTTGAACATCATCATCAAGCTTAAAAAGAATTAAACTTTAAAAGAAAACAAAACTTTGAGGAAGTAAGAACCAAAGTGACATCATTTCTAGAGATAAAATAAGTATAAGAACACTTTGAAATTTTTAACAAAACTTTTAAAGGAAAGCTCTTGGAGGCCGAAATCATTTAGGAAAAGCAAAGAAAAGAAAAGCCAAAACTTTGCTACATTAAGAACAAAACTCAAGCTTTAGAGGTCTCTTGGAGATGAACACATAGTCATTCTCTAGAGGCACTCATCTTCGAGCCATCATGCTAACATCAAGGCCTCATGGCCAAATAAAGGAAAAAGGAAACCAAAGAAAAGTTTAAAAAAAGAAACCAAGAGAAAACTAGAGAAAAGCACATTTTCAAGCAAAACAAAGTTTTGAAAGCAACTCTTACCAAGAGATGAAGATGAAAACTTGGTCCTGAGGATGAAAATGAGATGAGCAATACCTCCTAGGATGGTGATGTAGCTTCGGCCTTGAGGGAGAGAAAGGAAAGGAGATGTGTTCTTGGTGGTTTAGTGTTTAAGGTTAAGTGTTTGAGTGTTTAGGAGGTGATTTGAGATTGTGAGGTGGTGGTTTGTGATGATGATATGAAGAGAGGATGAAGAAGATGAAGAGGAAAGGAAAACTCTCTTAAAACTTTGAGAGGAAAAAAAAAGGAAACTCACAAAAGCTAAGAACACTCAAACTTGTCAAATGAACAAAAGTATCACAAGTTCTTCCAATGCACCTATTTATAGAAAATGAGACAATGAAGGCTCATCCAAGGAGAGCCTTGGCCGTAGCAAATAGAGCAAAGGGAAGGGAAAAATATCTCTTACAACTTGTCATTCAAGCATGGTATGAGGTATGGAAGGCATGGGCTAAGTTATGGCTCAAAGTATGGTGATTTGAGGTGAGTTTTCTTCTAAATTTGAAATGAAATATTTCTTCTAGAAAGCAAGGAGGGCTGGCTGTTTTTGAGCCACAAAAATGAGAGAAAAAGTCTTCTAGAAGTTGTCCTATGAAGCATGGATGAAAGCATGGAGTTTATGACTCAAAGTATGGTTCAAGGCGAGGTGGAGCATGGTTCTTTGAGTGTAGAAACTCACACATGTGATGGAAATGAGGGGGGGTATGGGTTCGGCTAGACCTGGACAGCCAAGGGGGAGACAGATTTGTTCATGTAATTGTGTGTTAATGATAGGTTTAAGTGTGTATTAGTTTAGGTATAAGGTTAGGAATCATTAAGAACAAGTTTAGGTGACTAAGAAAGTGATTAGGAATTTTTATGACAAGATTAGTAGTGCTCATACATCATTAGAGAATTTAAAAGTTCATTTGTGAATATACAATTTAAAACACAATTCCATGATTTAAGGAATTGGAGAGAGAAAACACTATTCAAGATTCCGTGACTAGGAATCTTGAATTTAAAATAAGGTTTGAGTTTAAATTAAGCATTATTAGACTCTAATCAACTTTAATAAATTATTTTGACTCTAGATTAATTATGGAAATTAATTAATCTTCGATTTGAGCCTAATATTGCTTAGGTTTGCTTGATTACACGATTAAGCTTGAAAACACAATGCTAGGGGCAAAATCGTAATTTTGCACTAATTTTACCTGAGACCACTGGGACTAAAACTGAGGTCATAGAATACATAAAAACATCTTTTAAAACCATCTGGAGAAGTTTCAGGTTCATCTGGCACTTGCAAACGGGTCAAACACTACAAGGGTATTTTGGTCATTTTGACATGAAAACTCAAAAAACGAGATTTCGATCTCGGAAAGGTACACAGGTCAACTAATCCCCTTCCAATGTTGATTTTTCCCTTCGAGGACTGCCAGATCGGCTCTCCTCAAATTTCGGGCAGAAAATGACCTCAGGGGCATTTTGATCATTTTCAATATATCAGAAAATCGGGGCGTTACATATTTTCCCTATATGTTAGAACATGCACAATTGAATTTCTTACTTGTTCTTTTGTCACATATAGTCTATCATCATCTTTCATTTGTTGCCAATGGATGCCCCAATCATATATAAATGCTTGTTTATGACATGAAATTATCATTCATTCCTCATAAATGAATCTCTGAATAAATATAGAATGCATTGTTACTCATCATACTTGTGGCATAAACCATTTAATTTCCAAATCAAGAGTTTAGTTCAATTCCAGCACATTAATAGAATTTTTACTCAAGTAGTAAAACTTATTTCTCATATCAAACCATCGATTTCATGTCCACAAAACTTCTCCACGACACCTCAATGTGTCCCCAATGACCTGTGAAATGTTCATATCAAAACAAGTTCTCTAGCTAGGTCAACAAAATTCCACAAGTTTGGTGGTCAGAGACCACTTAACCTCATATTAGAGCCAAAATCTCTTAATTTTTAACCCTAGCAAATGATTAAATAAACTCAAAATAAAAATCAAGGTTGAACTTCAAGATGTTTAAAACACCCTGTAAAACTTTCAAAGGAAAAAATCAATCATTTACTATGGTAACAAAATTAGACAAGCTCACAGCTTCAGTTCCAAGAGTTTAGACACCATATGTACAAGTTCAGTGCTTGATTTTTTTTTAAGAAAGTATAAATCGAAATCAGGGCTTAAGAAAATTCATGGAACTAGCATAAGATGTTAGCTTCAATATATAATTTTTCTAACTCATAAAAATACTTACAACATAGTCAGAAAAATCGTGATCATACACTACCTGTAAGAAAACTGAAAATCCAGCAAGTATCGCTCAACATCACTCTGACAAAAAATGAGTTTTTCACAACACCAAATTAGCCCACCTATGTAAATACATTAATATCTAGGTGTAAAAGCACATAAGAACCAAATTTTATCACTTGAAAACAAGCCAAAATTAACAAGAACAGAAAAATCACGAAACAAGACACAAAAACCCTATTTTGAAAGCTTTTGAGCTCTATACTCCAAAGGATGCTCTACTTGACTTCTCTTCACTTTAAGGACTCCCAATCAAACACCAAACCTCTCCTAGGTAGTGTGGAAGTCAGGGATCAAAGTGAGAATTGGTAGCAAATTGAAATTTTAATCGGTTAGAATTGTAGAGTTTGAGGTGTAGAACAAGTTTAGTGAAGAGAACTTATGGATTTAACAACTTTAGGCTTAAGATTTTGAGGTTGGAAATCAATGTTTTGTAAATAAGAAAATGGAGTTTCTACACTTCTCTTTGCTGGCCGAACATGAACAGAAAAATTAACGAGGTTAAGTGACTTAAACTTATCTTATAAGGTGTTGGAAAGCATTATTTTAATGTAAGATTTAATTCCTTTATAAAAGAAAGTAATGTGGATGGCTAGGATTTGATCTTGTTATTTAAGATTGAATCTTAGCCACTCATTTGATTTAAATGGATATACATTATCCATTTCTAGCGATTAACTCATCCGTTGGTATTAGAAATCGCACACCGAAATTTTATCGAGCAGGTAAAACTGTGTACCCAGATAATCAAGTATTGCCCGAAAACTAATTATAGGTATAAAATATTTATTCCTAAATATTTTTAATATTAATGCTATAATTTCTCACTTTTGGGCATCTCCGGGCCCTAAATCCAGGGTTTCGGTTGTCCCGGCGGGCCCGTGGGGGTCCACTAGGTTACTATTCACCATTTTTTTTTTACAAATCTATTAAGTTGTTCTCATCATTTCCATGTCTGTAAGAATCTTGAGATTCTTATCAATAAAGTCCCAATAAATTTTTGAATGAAAATTAGGGTGTTATAGGTTGCCACTCAAACTAACCTACACCTATGTTTCCTTATAAATATTCAATAAAACAGAATTGTAAAACATGAACGACTTTTTTCTATCATCTCTTCCTAAGAAGAGTATACAAGTTATTACAAAACATAGTAAGAAGATTTCACACTTCAAGGAGACAAATTACATATTATGATGAACATCACAAGAAGTGTGGAGAAATGTTTCTAAAGTATCCACTATTATGTCTTCAATTCTCACATCAATATTCAGCCATAACATCTCCATTTATACTGGTCCTTCTTCATGATCGTTGCCCTTGATCAGATCTCTAAGTGACATATGTAGATCATCTGTTGTGTTGAGGAACATTAATCTAGAGAGGTAGGCTCACAAACTTGTCACATCAGTTGCAGAAGTTGTTGTATTGTAAAGGTTTCTAATGTCCATCTTGTTAATATGAAAACGCACAAGAAGTGGGGTTGAATCGTGCTTTTTAAACTTTAAACTGAAAAACTTTATATAATAACATCTTATCAAGTTTAGAACTTGAAGAACAATGGAAAAATGGTTAGTGTGTTCAGAAGGTTACTTTTTGAATGAAGCAGTTTGAATAGATAAGCTAACCGTAAGAGACAACGATCTAAATATCTATGCAGAGTTGAAAACAAAATTCAAAAAAGAGAAAGGAAAGAGAATACTTGACTTAGAAGATTTATACTAGTTCAGCCAACACCTGTCTACATCTAGTTCTCTATACACACTAAGTTCCAATAAACTTCCTCACCGAGAAATTACAAGTATAGGATAGTCTTTACCGTAGTCTTCCCAAGCTCGTACTCCTGTCAGTAAACAACCCTTATTAACTCACAATAACAAGTAGTTTTACAGTAGCCTCTTCAAGCTATTTTCCTTTTGATCACTACTGGATCAAAATTATAATCAGACAGAGATTGATGATACGATCGTACAGCCCAGCACTCAAGTTTTTTAATGTGTTCTATTGAAACTGATTCTACTTGAGTGACTTCTTCCTAGTAATTCCTTCTTAGAAGAGCAAATAATCAATAAAGAATATAAAAAGAAGATTTTGATATACAAAGGATTCTACCAATGAATATTTCCAACGGGAAGTTTTTAACGTAAATTTTTCTCTCGTATATGTTCTTCAGTGAAAGCCCAGTCATCTCTATTTATAAATGATTTTCCTCTTGTTACCATTGCCCCTTCATCTTCCACTTTATCAACACATGTTGAACATCTGATTGAGCATTGGAAATATAATCTAGGTGAGTAGCTCGTCTGATGTGTAACACCCTCCTAATTACCATGTTTTTACTCGAGTGTTCACATAGTAATTAGAAAAGTAGTTATCTCCTAACTAGTCAGGAACTCAGTGTACAAAAGAACACTTCTACTAAGTAGTCTGACCTGCTCAAAGTTGAGATCCAGCAAAATTTCATACATACAGAAATGGACTCTAAAGTATCTCACCAAATCAGTCTGCAGGCTAGAAGGTTCCTAATGCTAAACTACAACTATGTACATAACATAAGTCCCTGAATGTCACATGCTCCCCTAAAGAAAACCGTTCGCCATCGGTGGAATGGAGTTGACCCTCAGCAGGGGCACCAGGACCAGCTAGTGGATCGGAGTCTAAGGAGGAAGACGAGGATGGATCATCTCCAAGAGGGGGCATAGGTGGTGCGGGTGGAGCTACAAACTCAACAGGGTGTGCCATGTGTAGGGGCACACCATCATAAGGAAAAGTAAGGTCAAACTCAGCAGTAAAAATAGAGGTACTAAAAGAACGGCTGAAGAATACATAAGCTCGTATCTGAGAATATGCTACTACATATAGTGAATCCAAGTCAGGATCGTAGTGCCATTGCCATTGAGGTGAGTCAAGGAAGAAGATCACTAACGGCATCTGTAGTGTCTGAGCACCATACAAAATATACACAAATAGGGATGAGAATATTATATAATTCCCAGTAGGGTAATCCCTCACCAGTAATCAAAATTAATAAACAAAACATAAGTACGAATTTCATTCTTATAAGCAATATCAAGTAAACTTATATGAAAAAATAACGATTAAACTATGCATAGTCATAGGAATAATTATTAATGTATATAATTCAAGTAAAGTCAAAATGTAACATGATGGTAACCATAAATCTTTCTCTTGTAATCCACGAAATTCAATTAGTGCAGTTGTTTCTTTTCATTAGCATAGGGAAGGCTTAGTTTCACATCAGGTAACATATGTAGCGGATAACTCCTCAGAGGACCATAGACTGCTAGGACATGAGCTCATTCATATTCGTGATCATCAGACTTCATATTTCTTTTCCATTTCCGAATCATACACAGTTCTATCTCCTAGCCGATACGTCTATCGACTCATAAAATTTCCTAGGAAGTTCTTATTTTTGCCTTCCCTCTTTATCCCATATAAGCCTTGTTTCTATTTTTCCCGTATGTTAAAATATGCACCATCACATTTCTCATATTCTCTTTTGTCATACAACAGCCGCATGTACTTTTCTTTTTGGCAAATGTTTGCATCACATGTAGGTAATTTAGTTACATCTAGAGTCTCATTATGCTTTACAAGTAACTCTCTAAAACCATTAGCATGCATTCATATATCATATATGTGGACTAAATGCCATTCCATTATCAATTTAAGACATTTCCACCATTTCAGCAACTTGACAGATTTATCATTCCAGTAGCAACATTTACTTTCCATACTAAATGGCTAATTTAAGAGCCACAAAAATTCCCTATAACACTTAAATGTGTTTAATATTCCCTGTAAAAATTTCAGGGGAAAAAGAATTCTCTAACCTGGTTAAATAAATTATACAAATTTGGTGGTCAGAGACCACTTATTCACAGCTCAGACCAGAATTCTCATAATTTTTAATCCTAGCAATTGATCAAATAAACCCAAAATAAAAATCACAGTTAGACTTCAAGAAGGTGTCAACAACCTGTAAAAAATTCAGATGCTAATTCAATCATTTGATATAGTAATAAAATCACAAACTATCGGAGCTTCAGTCCCCACAATCCAGACAGCAAGGTTACCTTTTCGGTTTCTGATTTTTTTTTGAGACAGTAAAACATACAATTAGTGCTCAAGAATTTTCGTGTAAGTAGTTCAAGATGTTAGGTCCAACATATATTTTTTCCAGGCAATGATCATAACTACAAATATGTCTAAAAATTCATGAGATTTTACTATTTTCAGCAAAACCGAAATTCCAGCACACTATCTAAAACTTCACTTGATAAAATGATTACAATAATCTCATCCAAACCCTCCAAAAAAATTTATAATTCAACAACCATATATCATTAACCAAAATAATGAAAAATTTCAAGTAGAAAAAGTCAGAGATGAGAAATATAAATTTGGAAAGAAAAGTCTCAATAAAACCCTACTCTTGGAAGCTAAAGGTGTCTTGGTCTCTAGGATGCTCCCAAATGGTGCTCTTCACTCCACAACTCTCAAGATACACCCAAATCCTTCTTAAAACAGTTAGGTATCAGGTATCAAGGTTGGGATTTGGCGATGGATTGAAATTCTGATTGGTTATATCTGTAGTTATTGAGCTGTAGAACAACTTTAGTGCAGGGAGAACTTGATTTCGGTAACTCTAGGCTATGGTGTATGGAATTTGAAAGCAAGATGAAGCTCTTGGCTATGGAGGAAGTGCAGCTGCTCTTTCTCCTCTTTTCTGGTTAAAATTGTGGCTTCATAAAGAAGCTAAGTTTGTATTTATCTCATATATATAAAGAATGAATATAATATGATGAAATTTAATGATCTTTGACTTTAAAAGAAAAATGGATGGCTAAGATTAATCTTGTAATTCAAGATTAAATCTCATCCATTCCTTTAATATAAAGTGATAAGGTTGTTTAGTTTTTAAAGATTAAAATAGCTTTCGGTGTTAAAAATCACACATCGAAATTTCATCAAACGGGTAAAACAATGTACCTGGGTAATCAAGCATCGCTTGAAAATTAATTCTAAGTATAAAACCTTTATTCCTAACCATTTCTAATTTCAATCCTATAAGTTTTCACTTTTGGGCCTCTCCGGGTCCCAATTGTAGGGTTTCGGCTGTCCCCATGACCCACGGGTCCCGTAAAACACTATTCATATATATATATATATATATATTTACATTTGTTACATTGTTCTCATCACTTCTATGCACATCAAAAGTTTGATATTCTTATTACTAAAGCCTCAATTATTTTCTGAATAAAATTAGGGTGTTACATGATGTCATAATTCCTTTTTCAGAAGTCATTGATGAGTTAAGGTTTCTGTGGTCTATCAGAAACTATTTTTCCACTTTCTGATCATGGTTTCTGAATCTTTTGATAGGTCCTTTTGTCATTTGATCGAGGGTGCTTGTAGAGATTGTACTTTGATTTCGAGAAACTGATTTGATATTTGATTTGAATTTCAAATATAGTCATTCTTCCCTCCCATTTTAAGTTGGATTTTCTGATGAGCGCTGCTAGTTCGTTAACAATCTGTTTGTCTTCAATCTTGATTTTGATGATGAAACCCTATGATTATGATGATTGAAGATTGAGTAATACTTTTCCTCCAGTATTTTGTACGTTATCGTCATTGTAGCCTTTTTTTTTTAAAGCTCAATATTACTTTCCTACAAACATTTCCTTGATTCTATTTCGTCGGACCTATTTTTCTGACAATGCACTTCTTGCTTCTTCTCATTTTATCTTCTAGTCACGATCAAGACCAGAAGCTTTGTGATGTGAGATCATTTTCTCATGCTTTCTGATTGTGCATCTTAAAGAAATATCTGGTATTTTTACAATAGAAACTCAAGGTGGCCATTAGTTATTCTTCAAAACATTTTCTTTGAATTGGCTTTGTTATCATTCAAAACAATTTTAATTAATCTTTCTGAAGGGTCCTAGAGTTTACAATCTCCCCCTTTTTGATGATGACAAACCAATTTGAAGAAAATCTTTTGAAGAGATGATGAATGAAATGGAAATGATAAATACATAGCAAATTGATCATTCAAACATCATAACTTATGAGTTTCAGTAAATTCTTTTCTTAAGGCATGATATTGATGATTAAAGCATTTTGTAGCCTTAAGAAGAATTTTCTGAGCTTTACTCATAGAGACTTAGAGATAGATTATAGATGCTCATTTTTTTTTAGTATCTATCCTCAACCCTTAATTTTGCTCTCTCTCTTAGAGATGTCTAGAGATAAATTGTAGATGCTCATTTTTTGAGTATCTATCCTCAATTTGAGTATCTATCTCCCCCTTAATTGAGGCATGAGATTTTCATATCACTTCTCCCCTTTTTGTCATCAGCAAAGAGGAGATGGGTAAGAGGTATTTACTTTCCAGAGATATTTGAGTAAATGACAGTCATATGAGCTTTTATAAGATCTTTAAATTTAATAATTTTTTACAGTGCTGAAATGATCTTCAGCTAAAGGTTTTGTGAAAATGTCGGATACTTGACTTTTAGTGTTTATAAATATTAGCTCAATATCTCCTTTCTGAACATGATCTCTAATAAAGTGATGTTTGATGTCAATGTGCTTTGATCTAGAGTGTTGGATAGGATTTTTAGCCAAATTCATTGCACTGGTGTTATCACAAAAGATTGGGATTTTGGAGTATCTTAGGTGATAGTCTTCTAGCTGATTTCTAATCCAAAGCATTTATGTACAGCAATTTGCAGCTGCTACATATTTTGCTTCGGCAGTAGAAAGAGCAATGGTATTCTGCTTTTTATAGGATCATGTGATCAAATTATTCCCAAAGAAGCAGCAACAACCACTAGTACTTTTTCTTTCTACTCTGTCTCCAGCAAAGTCAACATCGCAATAACCTACAATCTCACATGATGTACCTTTCTCATACCATAGACCAAGATTAGTAGTGCTTGATAAATATCTGAAGATTCTTTTAATACCATTTAAGTGTGATTCTTTTGGATTTGATTGAAATCTAGCACATATCCTCACACTTAATTGGATATTTGGTCTACTGGCTGTAAGATATAGTAGTGATCCTATCATCCCACTATAGCTACTTTATGATACTTTTTGACCATCCTGATCTGCATCAATGATTTGAGATGGATGCATAGGAATACTTATTGGTTTTTCCTGATCCATGTGAAATCTTTTCAAAAGCTCCTTCGTATATTTTTTTTGATGGATCAAATTTCCATCCTTTTGTTGTTTTATTTGTAAACCGACAAAAAATTTTAGTTCTCCCATCATACTTATCTCAAATTCACTTTGCATTAACTTTGAAAAATTTTCACACAAAGAAAGATCAGATGCACTAAATATAATATCATCAACATATATTTGTACTATCAGAAAATGATTCTTTGAATTAAGAGTGAATAAGGTTGTGTCAACATTACCCCTTTTGAACCTATTTTGTAGTTAAAAACTGCTTAACCTTTCATACCAAGCTCGAAGGGCTTGTTTCAAACCGTAGATAGCTTTTGATAGTTTATAGACATGATTTGGATGATCATTGCTCTCAAAACCCAGACGTTGCTTCACAAACACTTCTTCAGAGAGAAATCCGTTTAGAAAGGAAAGCTTGACATCCATTTGGTAAAGAGTGAATCCTTTGTAGGCAGCAAAGGCAAGCAACATTCTTATGGCTTCTATTCTAGTAACTGGTGCAAAGGTCTCATCATAATCAATTCCTTCTTGTTGACTGTAGCCTTATGCAACCAGTCTTGCTTTGTTTCTAATAACGCTTCCTGCTTCATCCAGTTTGTTTCTAAATACCCATTTGGTCACGATGATGGTCTTTTCACTAGGTTTTACCACGAGAGTCCAGACTTTGTTTTTCTCAAATTGATCCAACTCTTCTTGCATAGCCTCCACCCATCCTTCGTCATTTAATGCTTCTGCAATGCATGCAGGTTCAATGGTGGAGATTAGAGCATAATTTGAGGTATTCCTTAAGGAGGATCGAGTCTTCACTCCTTTAGAAATATCTCTTATAACATTGTTTTCGTCTTCAGGTTGTTCCTCTTCCCGTTCATCATTTCCTTGTGATGCCTTTGATGAATTTATTACACTTTCTGAAGAATGTGAATCTTGGAGTTTGCTTTCTGATGATTTGATCATTTTGGTTTCTAAGTTTTCTTTGAGATCTAATCTCTCTAGAGGTTCTTCCAGGTCAATTGCATCATCTTCAAAATCTTTCCTAAACTCTTTGAATTTGATATGAATTGTTTCTTCCACGCATTTAGTTCTTTTGTTATAAACCATGAAGGCTTTAGAGACAGAAGAATATCCTAGGAAAATACCATCATCAAATTTTGGATCAAACTTTGCAAGTTTGTCCATGTTGTTAAGTATAAAATATGATGAATCAAATATATGGAAGTATGATATGTTGGGTTTTCTACCTTTCCAAAGCTCATAAGGGGTTTTCTTATTGGTCTTAGAAAGATTCGATTTTGAATGTAATATAAGGTATTTACAGCTTCTGCCCAAAAATCTTTTGATAAACCACTCTCTAAAATGAGTGTTCTAGCCATTTCTTGTAAGGTTTTTTCCTTTCAGCAACCTTATTTTGTTGGGAAGTTCGGGGTGCAGAAAACTCATAAAGAATGCCATGATTTTCACAAAACTCATTGAAAAAATGATTTTCAAATTCTCCTCCATGATCAGATCTTATGGAATTATTTGTGAGTTGTTTTCAGTGAAAACTCATTTTGCAAACAATTTGAATTTTTCAAAGACCTCATCTTTGGAAGTAAAGAAAAACACCCAGGTGAAGCTTGAGAAATCATCTACAATTACCAAACAATATCTCTTACCTACAAGACTAGCTATTTGAGTTGGACTGAAAAGATCCATATGAAGTAATTCTAGAGGTTTAGAGGTAGACATTTTATGTTTATTTTGACAGGAAGCTCTAGTTTGTTTGCCCTTTTCATAGAAGTCACAAGTTGAATCTTTGTCAAATCTGATCTTTGGCAATCCCTTAACAAGCTCTTTCAGAGATAACTCAGAGATAAGTTTCATGTGAGTATGCCCGAGCTTCTTATGTACCATTTTTCATCTGTGAAGGAGGCTAGACATTTAACATCTTGATCTTGATGGTAATCTAACAACAATACATAGGTGCTATCATGCCTCTTTCTAGATAGTATAACTCTTCCTGAGACAGGATTAATTATTTTGCAGTTTTGAGCATTGAAAACAACATTTAAGCCTTGATCACATAATTGACTTATGCTTAGAAGATTATGAGCCAAACCATCCACAAATAATACATCAGAAATTTAGTGAGAATCATCCTTACCAATGTTTCCAATACATGTGACTTTTGCTTTACCTCCATCAGCAAATTTGACTGATCTATAATTCTTTGGCTTGAGGTTTTTGAACCATTTCTTTGTTCTAGACATGTGTCTAGAGCAGCCACTATCCATATACCACTTGTTATCAGATTCTACATGTGTTCTTAGGTATACCTGCAACAAACACATTTCTCAACTTAGGTACCCAAACTCTTTTGGATCCTTCTGAGTTAGTATCAATAAATAAGGGTTTTCTGACCCTTCTTTTCATGAAGCATTTATCTAGAGGGTGTCCTTGTTTATAACAGACAGCGCAGAAGACCTTCTTTCTTACTTTATCCAGTTGGAAAAAGTTTTCTTTTCCTTTTTTAACATCTTTATATCCTAACCTAGTTCTTTGAAAGTAAGGCCTTTGACTTCCAAGCATTAGTTCAAAATTTTTTGAACCATTTACCATTTTTTTAAGATCAGTCTTCAAAAGAATAACTGTTCTCTCTAATTCATCTATATTTTTCTGATAGTCTTCATTATCTTTTGAAATCTTGATTTTTTCCAAATTTAGTTCATTGTTTTCTTCATGAAATTTTTCTTTTTCATTTTCCATATTTTCAAAATCCATTTTGACTGTCTGAAGTTCTAAAACAACTTTCTGATGTTTTTTCTTTAGATTACAATAATGGGAGGAAACAATTTGAGTATTCTCAAGAAGTTCTTCATAAAAAGCCACTAATTCATCATAGGATAGATTTTTGTCAGAGTTATTTACCTCAGACTCATCTTCTGAGTTGTAGCTGGCCATGAAGCATAAATATGTTATGTCTTCTTGTCCTTCCAGGCTTTCTGTTCCCACCTTTTCTTCATTTGAGTCACTCCATGTTGCTAGCATTCCCTTTGTCTTACTCAAAAACCTTTTTTGTGGTCCTTTTAGTTTTGGACATTCAGGTCTGAAGTGATATTTTTCTCCACAGTTGAAACAGATGATGTTGTCTAGCTTTATCTTGCCTTTTTTGTCTCTGTTCAAGTCTTTTCTCCTTTTCAACTTACCTCTCCATGCCCTTGACATCTTTCTTACCAGCATGGAGATTTCATCTCCATCATTAACTATACTGTCATCATCAGATTCATTCTCTTCATCAGAGGTTTCAGTGATCTTCATTGTCTTTGCTTTGCTAGATTTAAGATGAGAGGATTTTAGGGCAATAGACTTAGGTTTCTTTATGGATTCTCTAGGCATCTCTACCAGAGCTGCTTCATGACTTTTTAGAGACCCAATAAGAGCATCCAAACTAAGAGTTTGGAGATCTTTGGCTTCAGTAATGGCTGTTATTTTCGACAGCCATTTTGTATGAAGACTTCTTAAGATTTTTCTAACAAGCTCAGAGTTTGAATATCTTTTGCCAAGTCCTTTCAATTGATTTATGATATGCATAAATCTTGTGGTCATATCATCAATGCTTTCCTAATCAGTCATTTTAAACATTTCATACTGGTGGACCGGCATACTGATCTTGGTTTCCTTGACTTGATTAGTTACTTCATGCAGCATGAGCAATCTATCATATATATCTTTTTCTGTGTCACAGGAAATGATTTTATCATATTCAACTTTGCTTAACGTACAAGTAAGCAAATACTTAGCTTTAGAATTTAATTGAATTATGGCATTGTGTTGCTCTGTCCATCTACTCCTGGGAACTTTTCTTGATATGGGAAGTGAACCATCTATTATAGGAACTTCTTCTGTTGGAATATAGTCACCTTCTTGGATTATTTCCTACAAGTCAAGACTTGTATTTTTTATGAATAATTCCATACGATCTCTCCAATAAGCATAGTCTCCACCATCAAAGAATGATGGCCTGTTGATCGAATGCCTTTCTACTATATGAAAGCTTTGTGCCATTGTTCTTTTGATCCTTTTGTTTCCTTTACAATTGTTAGAATGCTCAACCTCTTAGAGGCCAAGCTCTGATGCCAATTGTTGATATAAAAATGAACGAGAAGAGGGGTTGAATCATGCTTTTTAAACTTTAAACTAAAAAACTTTATATAATAAAATCTTATCAAGTTTAAAACTTGAAGAACAGTGGAAGAATGGTTCGTGTGTTCAAAAGGTTACTTTCTGAATGAAGCAGTTTGAATAGATAAGCTAATAGTAAAATGTAACACCAGAATTTTTTTGTTTGAGCGAAAATGACCGAAATGTCATTGGGGTCATTTTTACCCAGAATTCGAGGATAGCCGCCCGACGGTCCTCAAAGGGTCAACTCAATGTTTAAAGGGGGTTAAAAGTGTTGTGATTGATAACAGAGATGAAAATCTCATTTTCTGAACTTTTGGCTCAAAATGACCAAAATGCCCCTATGATGTTTAACACGGGTATAAGTGTCGTTTGAGCTCGGAATCTTTCCTGGGAGTTCAGAATGCTAATGATATGTGTTTAGTGATAATTGTTTAAGTCAAGGTGGTTTCAGGCATTTTTTTGTAAAATTGCCGTTTTGCCCCTAAAATGGTGTATTTCGGGCCTAATGACGTGATTGAGGGAACCTAAGCAAAATTAAGCTCTAATAGAAGATTAATTAATTTTAGCAATTAATCTAGAGTGAAAATAATTTATTAAGGTTGATTAGAACCTAAGGTTTCTTAGATAAACCTAAATCTCTTTTTTAAAGTCAAGATTCCATGTCATGGAATCTTGAATAATGTTTTCTCTTTCCAATTCCTTAAATTAAGGAATTATGTTTGTGATTGATTACCTTATAAAATGAGTTTTCATTTCACTAATGAGGCAAGAGCGCCCTTTAACCATGTATTGACATCCTTAATTACCCATTACCTTACCTAAACACTTACTTACAAACTCGTAATCAAAAGTTTAATCAAAGATACACCTAAACACACCTCTAAAGCATGATTTGATGAAACAATTCCTTCCCTTGGCTGCATAAAGAACCAGCGCCACTCCTCCGCTACATTCATCACATTTTGATTTATTTTACACACAAAGAACCATGCCTTGAGCCATACCTAAGCCCATGCCTAAACCCATACTTAGCCATGCTTGCACCACTCCATGAAATGATGTATTTAGAAGATATTTTCACCCCCATGGCTGCATGAATGTCGCGGCCTCTCCCCCTCCATTCATCCCTCATATTGCAATTTTCTATAAATACACATCTTGGGTGAATTTGGTTCCATTTGCTCATTCTCTAAGTATTATCTCAAGAGTTCTCTTTTCTTTCATCTCCTTCATCTTCTTCATCCTCGTCAAAGAACCACCTCATATAACCTCAAACCACCACACAACACCATAGATCCTCATTTAAACACATAAGCTTTCATTCTTATACACAAAGCTCACACAAAAATATTTCCTTTCTTTTTCTCTCCTCTTGGCCGAACACATATACCCTCTTGGAGAAGAGTTTTTTTTTCTCATTTCTTTACAAGAACAAGCTCTTTCTCCACAACAAGAAACAGTACTTGATAGGGGTTTGTTCTAAAAGCTTTATCTTTCATTTTATGTTTCGAACAAGTTTTTCTTGGTTTCTCTTGGTCTTTGAACTTCTTTTCTTCCTTTTTATTTTCAGCCTTGGATCTTTGTTTTCTAAAGAGGATTTTTGCTTGATGATGAGGGTTCAAGGTGATGATCATGTGGTTATCACTTGTGTAACCTCTAAAGCTTAAAACTTGGTCTTTGGACCTAAAAGCATGTTGGTTTTCCTTTCCCTTTTCCTTGTTTTGATTTTGATTTTTTTAAGAAATGATATTAGTTTATTTGTTCTCTTGATCCATTTCCTTGAGCATGATGGTGAGGTTCACACTATAAGGTTTCCTTGAAACCTTGGTACAAAGAACTCTAAAGCTCACTTTGTCTTGTTAAGATAAGTTTGGGGTTGAGGTTTGTGTTCCTTCAAAGTCTTGAATGAGCTCCAGTAAAGATAAAAATGAACCTGCATCCATGTTTAAGTTTATGCTATGCATATCATGTTTACTTTCAAATGTCATCACTAAAACCTCAAGAATAAAGAAATGAACTTGCATTCTCATGTTTAAATTTCAAGCTTTGCATTTCATGTTTATATTTCAAGTCATCACCTAAACTTTAAAGATAAGAATGAACTTGCATCTCATATTTACTTTAAAGCTCTCACCTTACTTTTATAATGAAAAATAAAATGAAGTGCATATCATGTTTATGTTTTGCCACCACCTAAAGATTCTAAAGCTCAAAGACTTGCCCTTTTTATCTCAAGTAAAATTTGGAAAATGGAAGCATTCCATGAATGCAAGATTCGGCCATGTGATGATGATGAACTTAGCATAAGTTTCATTTATTCACAAAGGCCAACAAACTATGTTTTAAGATTTTCTTAAGCATAGGAAGACTAAAAAAATACTATGAGTATAGTTTTATGATTTAAGCCTCACTCAAGAAAAATTTAAAATAGCTACTGCCTTAACATTATACTTTTATGATTTTAATGAAACAAATTGGTTTTCAAAGAAGTTTTAGAAGTCCTAAAATGATTCCAAGAGAAACTACTAACTTATATGTATTAAAGATGTGTTTTTATATGTTGTTTGAAACTAAACATTTCGGTTACTGCCTTGTGATGATGGCTGTTGTATGATGCTGTTTTGATGTGTTAGAATGTGTAAAAATTATGTTTATTTGAAGTAGAAACTATTTTATGAACGTTAGGAAAAACTAGTAACTAGAAAGGATGAAAAATGTGAGTTTTATAACCCTTAGAAAACAAAAATATGGCTGCTGTATTAGGATGAGTAAATCAGAGATAAAATTGTTTTAGAATTGTTTAGAAGTGTAGAATTAATTCCTAAAGGTAGTTAGAGAAAGTCAAAACTTAGAAAGGGTCAAAGACGTAGCTTCTAGAACCCCGTAATTGAATTATAACATTTCTGTCCAAACTGCATAATGCTGTTTGGTACTGTTCATAAGCATAAAAACTAGTGAGAGCTATTAGTTGTGATCCCTTAGGTGCATAGAAGACCTATATTGGATACTAGGTTAATTAGACCGTAAGTTTAAGACCCGTAAGGATCAAAAGCATAAGATACTGTAAGATAGGGGAGGTAATGAGAAATAGTATTTCAAATGAATGTATGTTTATTTATGAGTTGTTGTGAGCATAGCATATGCATTAGCTGAGCCCAGTCCCTGATTCCGGCAAACTGGTTAGAAGTATGTTTATTTTTACAAAGAAATTGAGATCTTTATATGCTGAGGAAGTGTTTATATGGCTTTAATAGTGTAACACCCTAAATCTTAACCCAAGACTACTAGTATGTACTTAGGTTAATCTTTAGAATATTACCTCTTGGTCTCATCTTTTACTTAGAAAATACTTAGCGGAAATATGGGTAAAATTTTTCTTTTTGGAATTTAAAATCTAAGTGAGAGCCACGCACGAATCTTTAAGAGGAAGCATAGCAAAACATATAAGCAAAACATAAAGAAGCACATCATTTCATGGAGACATCAACTGAAACATAGATATAGATATATATATATATATATATATATTGTGCCTACCCAAAGGGCAGGACTATTCAATACATCGGGAAGCGGAATACAACTAAAATGCAATACAAGAAAATCATAAAAAGTAAATACAAGAGAAACAACACCCATACCCATGTGCACCTAGAGTAGACAACCTCATATACAAAAGAAGGTTTGTCCTCAACTATGTGGCGTGTGTGCACTAGCTACTACCCCTCCTATGTCTACTCCTGCTGGTCCGAGTACTATGGGGTCGAGTCGATCCACTGACGAATCTCGGTGGGAGTGGTCGAGCGCATCATCGGGGCATGTCCACCGCGGCGAGGGCACATAGATGGCTGACGAGCCAACCTCGGCTGGACCACCGTCTCCTCACTCCCTTCTCTCATCGGTGGGGGAGCGGGACTGGAGCTCCAACTGTACATGTGTGATGGCAGGTCCTCAGATGGGTCCATCTCCGAGTACTGGGTGCGAGGCACATACTCGGGGTAGTCGCGTACCGCTGATGTCTCGAGCTCCATGCAGAGGATCTGCTCATCGCGTGGTCTAGCTCGCTGAAAAATCCCATTATGAAGGTAAGGAGCAGTCGGGGTGAAGCGGTAACTCGGGACGGGGTGCGTGAAGAGTCGTCCCATGAACTTGAACACTCTAACCGTGCAGCGACCCTCAAAATGGTATGACCCGAGTGCCGGGTCATGGTGCAGCTCCCATACCGGGGTGTCGATGAAGAGTACAAATGTCGCCATCTAAAGATATGACGGAAGAAAAGAGAGAGGGAATGAGAATCTTTCTAAAAGAATTCTCAGTAGGGTTATCCCTACCTAGGTGACATCATCATATCCTCAGGAACCTTGGGTTTATTTCTAAAAAGGTATGCATGCATATAGATTCCTTTTAAGTTAGTTTTCTAAAGTGTTATTTATCCAAGGTCCGTCATATTTTATAATGCGTCTTATAACTTAAGCAGAAAATATACTAATGATATGAATGCATCATAAAGGTAAACCAAACAATAGAATAGCTAAGAAACATTATAACATTTGGCATAAGTATAGTATATGTGACATTGTTAGCTTTAACTTTCATCTTATGGGGCCGCCCTAAAACATCTCTAGGTTATGAGCTCATACCTTAACTAGTCGTCACTAGTTCTTGCTTATCCTATGATAAGCGTAACATATACATAATCCCGACTTAATAATGCGGGCTAGGGGGCAATTAAGGATCACCTCTCTTAGGGTCATTTCCTCTTTGAAATGCTCTACTAGCAACTAGTGCATCATAGTATTGTCCGCTTTGGCAAGCTCTATGTCAATACCCTCACGGATTTGTTTTCTTGGGGGTGCTCAGCTAAACCGGTGTCACCCAAGAAGGCGTCTCAGTGTTGTGTCACATTTAAAATCTCATAAAGTGTTAATTCATAGATACATCATTATTCATTACATAAATCTTTCTCATAGCATATACATCATCACAAGAAACTTCTTCATAATGTATACATAAAACCATAGCATTTACATTATCACATAATCACACCTTAGACAATCATTCATACAAACTCCCAAGCTTATTATGTTATAAAATCATAGTATGTTATGCTTTGGTTCCTTTGAGTCTTAAACTTGTAAACTAATCGTTCTAGTATTATTCTTAACCTCTTACACACCTATAGGTTCACAACTAATAAGTGTTACTCATTTTTATGCTCAAGGACTTATCCAAACAGCACTATGCAGATTTGGACAGCTTATATTTGTGTGATTACGGGGTTCTAGAGATTACGGTTTAGATCCTTAAAGTCCTTAACTCACATTCTAAGTTATCGATCATCAAAACCTAATCTCTTGGGAACCTATGAGGTTATAACTAAGTATTCCTCACCTCACACTATGGCCAAGAACATCTCTAAACCTCAAGGATGCAGAATTTGAAATCCTAACTTTACGGGTACCTAGAAGTCACAACAATGACCCTTTCTAAGTTTAGTTTGCTCCTAAGGCTTCAAGATTAAGTCCTAAACCAATTATGAGTCATTCCTACACATTAAACTAATTTAAAACCATGATTATTAAATCTAAACCTTGCTAGACAGAATCCAGAAAATTACATAATTAAAGGATCTAGAATTCTCAAATTAATTCTTTTCTAGTTCCTAACTTATCCTATCTTTCACATGAGTCTTAACATTATTTTTACTCAAACATAGGCACATTATCATCATCAAAACAACACATACAGTGGCAGCAAGGAGCAAGGAAAACCGAAAATATACTTCTCTATAAAAGGCATAAAACATAATTTCTAAAGCATATAAAATACTAGTTTCTCTTGGAACTCTTTTTAAACCCTCTAAGCTCATTTATAAACAATTTTAACATCTAAAATCACAAGAATATTTAAGAGGGCAGTGACCAATTCATCTTTGTCTCAAGAGGTTCTAAATTCTCAAAACTTGGTTCTATGCATTCCTTAAACTCACTTAAGCTTGGAAAAATTATAAGACATAGTCTCAAATACTTGGAAACCTCAAGACCTCTTAGGGCCGAAATATGAACCCAAGAAAAACACATATTGTTAGACCTTTGTTGAGACAACAATGGGCAAGTCTTTGAGCTCTAGATTCATTTAGGTGATGACATAAAAATAAATATGCTCATGCACTTATTTTAGGTTCCATTAGAAAGTAAGGTGATAGCACAAAGTAAACATGAATGCAACTTATTATTATCTCGGTATTAAGTGAGAACTTGAAATATAAACATGATAATGCATAGCTTGAAATATAAACATGATAATGCAAGTTCATTCATTATCTTGGTATTTAGTGATAGCAAGGAAATAAACATGATATGCAAAGCATAAAGTAATCATGATGCAAGGTTCATTTTATGATTAACTAGAGCTCATTCAAGACGTTAACAAGATAACAACCCAATACAATATCTCAAAGATCTCAACACAAAAACCAAAAGTCATATAAAAGAGAAAGAAAGTGAAACTACATCAAGTTCTTTATTAAATACCCAAAACCCCTATCTAGAGAAAAATCTCTAGAACGTGCCGGACAACTTTAAGGTTGACAAGGGTAGGCTTGGGCTTTTAGAAATCCTTAGATTAATTTTCTTAAGTTGAAAAACCATGTGAGTTAGATATCATATAGATGAAGTCATAAGAAAAGAAAAACTCAAGCGTTAGAGGTTTCTTTGAGATGAACACAATGTCATCCTCTAGAAACTCTCATCATCAAGCTATCATGCTCATAATCAAGGCCTCATGGCTGAAATGAAAAGAAAGGAAAAACAAAGGAAAGTTCAAAAAGAATCCAAGAGGAAACTAGAGAAAAACACTTTCTTGAGCAAAACAAAGTTTGAAAACAAATCCTTACCTTGTGATGAAGGTAAAGCTTGGACTTGAAGATGGAAATGAGATGAATAACTCCTCCTAGGATGGTGGTGATGATTCGGCCAAAGAGGAAAGAAAAGAAAGGAAATGTGTTTTGGGTGAAGTTGTGTTTGAGGTGTGGTGTTTGAGGGGTTTGATGATGGTTCAAGGCTTTGGGGTGGTGTTTGATGGTTAAGAGATGATGATGAGATGAAAAGATGAAGGTTATGAAGATGAAAAGAAAGGAAGAACACTCTTGAAATTTTGAGAGAAAAAGAAAGAACTAGCAAGACAACTCTAAAACTCTAAACTTAGCAAATGCTTCAAGGTGCAACAAGGCTATCACAAGCATCCTATTTATAGAAAAACAAAGCCATGGGCTCACAAAGGGGAGGGAGTGGCCATGTGGTTTGAGGGAGGAAGGAAGAGAAAATATCTCTTACACAAGGTCATTCAAGCATGGTTTCAAGTATGGAAGCTATGCTACAAAGTATGGCTTGATGTGAGTTAATTTCCTATCAAATTTTTATGAAATTAGGCTTCTAGAAACTTGTCGTGGCTGGACCTTTTCCAGCCACAAATAAATGGGAAAAATGGGTTGTTTTAATTATTTATTCATGTGGAAATTCAAGCTTGATTGAAAGTTATGACAAGGTATAGTGTATGTGACTTAAGGTATGGCCTTGGAGTGTTGAAAAATTGAACATGTGATGCATAATGGGGATGGGCAGCTTTGGCCAAGGCTGGACAGCAGAGTGGGGGTGAGTTTTGACCATTTAATTGTGTGTTAATGGTAGGTTTAGATGTGTATTAGCTTAGGTACAAGGTTAGGAATGATTAAGCTTAAGTTTAGGTTACTAAGAATATGATTTAGGGAGTTTATGACAAGTTTAGGAGTGCTCATACATCATTAGAGAATTTTAAACTCATTTATGAATAAACAATGTGTAACACAATTCCATGATTTAAGGAATTGGAAAGAGAAAATACTATTCAAGATTCTATGACTAGGTGTCTTGAAATTAAAATATGATTTTAGGTTGTAATTAAGTACTTTTTGGTTCTAATCAACTTTAATAAATTATTTTGACTCAAGATTAATTAAGGAAATTAATTAACCTTCGATTAGAGCCTAATATTGCTTAGGTTTGCTTAATCACGTGATTAAGCGTAAAAACACGAAACTAGGGGCAAAACCATAATTTTGCACTAATTTTGCCCGGGACTTCTAAAATTAAAACTGAGGTCATAGAATATATAAAAGCGCCTTTTAAAACCATCTGGAGAAGTTTCGGGTTCATTCGGTACTTGCAAATGGGTAAAACACCGCAGGGGCGTTTTGGTCATTTTGACCCGAAAACTCGAAAAATGAGATTTTCGATCCCGGGAAGGTACACAAGTTATCTAATCCCCTTTCAACATTGAGTTTGCCCTTAGTCTTGCCGAACCGGCTTTCCTCAGTCAAGTGAAAATGACCTCAGGGGCATTTTGGTCATTTTCACTCTAACAGAAAAATCGGGGCGTTACAAATAGCTTATCATGTTCTTGAGTTGATGATGAAGTGTATGAGTTATGTGTTTACGTGGCATAAAGCAAATTTGGAGAAATTCAGTGTACAATCGTGATGCTATCGAATTTCCACCAAATTTGTGGACTTGGAAAGTTATTTGAAATGCATTTGTTATAACATGATATGAGATGAGAAAACGATCCCCTAGACTCCCCGAATTAAAGGTTATAAGGGGTAATCCGCTAAAAGACTTAAAGTGACATAAGCTGTAACGTCCTAATTTTTACCCCAATACTCCTATAACATATTTAGGTTAACCATTATTTTATTACTCTTTAGTTTCGTTCTTTCTTTAAATTACTTAGCGGAAAATATCGGTAAAATTTTTTTTTTGAAACACATAGTAAGAGCCGCGCATATCGTAAACGAGCATTATAGTAATATACAAAAGAAAGCACAAGATAAAAACATCAAATAACTTCATAACATTTAGACAATCATGCACACCAATGATAATATTATATTAATATATAAACTACCCATCTATGAAAGGTGGGATGAGTTCGATACAACAAAGATACCAATACAACTGAAATAGAAGTATAAAGGAAAGACACCTCGATAATAAAAGAACGTTTATCGTAATCTATGTGTGGTGTGTGCACTAACTCTCCCCAAGAACCTCTACTGCTGCAGTCCCGGAAAGGGTGGGACATAACTGATCCACTGACGTAACTCAGCAGGAGTGGGCATGTGCTGTGGCTGGACATGTGCTCTGTGACGGGGGTGCATGGCCGGCCTCCGGGCCAACCTCAATTGGGTCACGGTCTCCTCACTCCCCTCTCTCATGAACAGGGGAGTGGGGACAAAGCTCTCACTGTACATGTGGGTCGGTGGGTCCTCTAAGGGGTCCGCCTCCGAAAACTGAGTGCAGAGCATATAGTTGGGAAAGTCGCGTATGACCGATGCAGTCATGTGCGTGCGGAGGATGTTCTTGTTGCCCATCCGGGCACTCTCAAAAACCATGTCATCGCCATAGGGGGATGTCGGGGAGAACTGGTAACTGTGTACTGGGTGTGTAAAGGGACGTCCTACGTACATGAAAACTCTAACAACGCATCGTCCCTCAAAATGATATGACCGATGCTCGGGGTCATAGTGAACCTCCCATGTGGGAGTGTCAATGAACAGTACGAAGGTCACCATCTTGATCTAAAGACGTGACAGGAAAGAAAGAGAGAAATAAAGGGAGTGAGAATCTTGCTAAAGAATCTCAGTAGGGAACCTCCTATCTAAGTGACATCGTCATCATCCTCAGGAACCTTGGGTTTATTGTAAAAAGGTGAGCAAGTATATAGTTCATTATTAGGGTTTTAAGCATAATTATCCAAGGTTTGTTCATTTGAGAATGAATCTTCATGTTATGTATGCAACATAGCAAAGCATGAATGCATAATAATACACTATGTAGGGAAATCAATCAGTCATAACATCAAGAAACATCATATAAGTGGCATAAAGTGGCATGTAATCTTTCATGTGAAACTTTTCTCTTTTCTCAACTATGTGACATGAAAACATCATACTTAGCATCGATGGGGTCACAATAAAATATCATATAGGTTATGAGCTCATACCTTAACTAGTCATCACTAGCTCTTACTTATCCTATGATAAGTGTAAACATAATAATCCCGTCTTCTAAAGTACGGGCTAGGGGGCATAAGGATCACCTATCATAACCTTTAATTCGGGGAGTCCATAGGAATGTTTCCTTCTTTGAAATGCTCTACTGGCATCTAGTGCACAGCGAATTGTTCGCTTTGGCAAGCTCGATGTTAATACCCTCAAGGATTTGCCTCCTTTCCACCGAAGCAAGAGAAATGCATCTCAGTGATGTGTCACTTTTAAAATCTCTTGGTGCTTTTCAAAAACATTCTCAAGTCTTTCAAATTTGGCAGAAATTTGGTAGCATAATAACTGTATACCGAATTTCCTCAAATTTACTTTGTGCCACATAAACTCATAATGCATTTACTTTCTCATTCAATTTCCATAATCATGATAAACTTAAAATCATATAAACATACCCATCATAGTACATGCATCATCACATCATACTTGGATTAATAAACTCATTGTGTCATCTAACCTATGGCATCTTATGCTTTGACCCTTAGGGTCTTAAACTTGAAATCTAAGTACTCTATCATCCGATTTTAACCTCTTATGCACCTATAGGTTCATAACTAATTATTCTCACTAATTTTTATGCTTAGGAACCAATCCAAATAGCTTAGGCAGATTTGGACAGTTTTGATTTCATATCATTATGGAGTTCTAGAAACTACGTTTTAGACCCTTTCTAAGTTCCATCTTTGCCTAAGGCGCTATCAATAATTTTCAAACCAATTATGAGGGATTTCTACACATATAAACTAATTATAAAACATGATTACTGCATCTAAAGGTTGCTGGATAGAAACAATATTCTTTGTTTTGTAAGTGCTCTAGAATTCTCATTTTAAATCTTTTTCTAGTTATTAGTTTTTCTTAGCTCTCTCACATTAATTCTTACATCAATTGTACATGAAACCACTCATTCTAACATAATAAAATCATCATATATAGTGAACAAAATGGCAAAGCAGAACTGTGAACATCCATCATCATATCATGCATAGAATCTCATTTCTAATACGCATAGGTTACTAGTTTGTTTTTTAACCTTTTTAGAACTTCTAAAACTCACTGGAAATCAATTTATTTCATTAAAATCATTATAGAATAAATAAGGGAAGTAGCTATTTTAATTTCTTCATGGTTAACATTTAAAACATGAAATCATGCTTGAAATATTCTTTAAGCTCACCTATGCTTAAGAAAATCATAAAACATGGGCTATTGGCACTTATGACTAGATGAAACCTATACTAGGTCCATCTCCATCACATGGATGAAATCACTATCCATGAGACACTTCCATTTTCTAAACTTTACTTGAGATAATAGTGGGCAAGTCTTTGAGCTCTAGGTTCCTTAGGTGATGATATAAACTTAAACATGCAATGCACTTTTTTTTATTCTTTATTATAAGGTGTAAGCATAAAATAAATATGAGATACAACTTATTATTATCTTTAAAATTTAAGTGATGACTTGAAATATGAATATGAGAATGCAAGCTTATTCTTTACTCTTGGTAGCTTAGTATTGACATGAAATAAATATGAGTGCAAGTTTATTTTACTTTAACTAGAGCTCATACAAGACTTTTAGAAGAACAAAAATAATCTCAACCCAACACTTATCTAGCAAAACAAAGTAAGCTTTAGAGTTCTTGAACCAAGATTTCAAAGAAATTTCATGGTTTGAACATCATCATCAAGTTCAAGGAAAATGAACAAAAGATCAAATAAACAACACATTTCTTGAAACAAAATCTATCTAAGGTAAACTACACCATATTCTTTATTTTATGCTCAAGAGCTCCTATCTAGTGTAAACTCTAGAACATGCTGGCCAACTTTAAGGTTGACCGTAAGCTTTGAGATTTTTGAAATCCTTGTAATTATTTTCTTAAAGTAGAATCATTAGTGAGCTAAGTAACATTTTTAATAAAACTTGAAGAAAGAAAAACTCAAGCTTTAGAGGCCTCATTGTGATGAACACAAAGTCATCATCTAGAGGCACCCATCATCAAGCTATCATGAGAAGGTATCTAGGCCTTGAAGGCTGAAAATAAAAAGGAGGGAATAAGGGGAAACTGAAAAGGAAAAGCAAGGAAAGCTCATAAAAATAACATTTTTCTCCAAGAACAAAGCATATTCAAGTAAAGGAATGACTTTAGAACAACTCCCTACCAAGTTTTGAAGATGAAAAGCTTGGTCTTGAAGTGAGAATGAAAAGAAAATCTTCTCCCAAAGCTAGGATGAGGTTTCGGCCAAGAGGGTGGGAAAAGGAAATGATGGGTTTTTATGTGAGCTTGTGTTTGAGGGTGAAAGCTTTGGTGTTTAGATGGTGGTTTATAGTGGTTGTGTGGTGGTTTGAGATTATGATATGGTGGCTCAAGGAGAAGGATGAAGAAGATGAAGAAGAACTCGTAGAAGTTTGAGAGAAAAAGAAAGAACTCAAGTTGCTCTTGAAAACTTAAAGCTTAGCAAATGAACCAAAGTGATCCAAGTTCATCCAAGCAACCTATTTATAGAAAAATCAAAACAATGAGGGTGCTTCAATGGGGTGTCACCATGTTGTTTCCTCATGAAACATGAGGTGAGAAATTGTTTCTTTGAAGCATGGTTGTACGTAAGGTGAGTATGGCTCAAAGCATGGCTCAAAGCATGGTCAAGTATGGCCTCGAAAGTTCATTTGAATTTAAATATTATGAATGGAGGGGGAGGTATGGCCGGTGGCTTCATGGAGTGAGGAAGGAGAGATTTCTTTCATTTAATTGTGGTTTAGGGGTGTATTTAGGTGTATGTTAAATTAGGCTTAAGATTAGGAGTTGTTAAGTAAGTGTTTAGGTAACTAAGTAAGTAATTAAGGACACCAAGACATGATTAGGGAGTGTTCTTACATCATTAGGGGTATTCAAACTCATTTTAAGGCGTAAACAAATGTAGACACAATTCCTTAGAATTCCTTAATCTAAGGAATTGGAGAGAAAAAACACTATTCAAGATTCCATGACTAGGAATCTTGAGTTTAAAAAGATATTTAAGTTTAATCTAAGCAATTTTATGTTCTAATTAACTTTGTTAAATTATTTTGACTCTTGATTAATTATGAAAATTAATTAATTTTTGATTAGAGCCTAATATTGCTTAGGTTCGCTTAATTACATCATTAAGCTAAAAATCACTATTCTAGAGGCAAAATCGTAATTTTACGCAAAAACTGCCCGGGACCACCGGGACTTAAGCAGATGTCACTAAACACATAAAAACATCATCTTAAACCTTTTAGAGAGTTTCCAGGCTCAAACAGCACTCATACCCACGTAAAAGCACTATAGGGGGTATTTCGGTCATTTTGACCCGAAACCTCAGAAAACGCGATTCTTCTGCTTTATTAACATCCGTTCACATATAATCCCCTTCTAACATTGAGTTGGTCCTTCGAGGACTGCTAGGTCAGCTATCTCGAAGTCCAGGTGGAAAATGACCTCAGGGACATTTTGGTCATTTTCGCTCAGACAGAAAAATCAAGGTGTTACATAAGCTATGTGGAAATGACCCTCTAGACTCCCCAAATTAAAGGTTATGAGAGGCACAAAAGGAAATGACCTTATAGACTCCTCGAATTAAAGGTTATGATAGGCGATCCTTAAGCCCCTAACCCGTACTCTAGGAGTCGGGATATATTTATACTTATCTTAGGATAAGTAGAAACTAGTGATGACTAGTTAGGTATGAGCTCATAACCTAGAAATTTTCAAAAGATAAGAGATATTAGGGCGGCCCCATGATATAAAGGAAGATAAATGCAATGTCACTTAAGTAAAAGAAAGGAGAATGAGTTTACATGAAAGTTATATGCCTTTTTATGCCACTTGCATGAGTATGTTTCTTTATGACATATTCAAGTGATATTTGCATAATGTTTCTGTCATACATTCATATTATGCTATGTTGTATTCATAGCATCAAGATTCGTCCTAAAATAAATGGACCTTGGATAATTATGTTTAAAACCTAATAATGAACCTTATGCATGCTCACCTTTTTATAGTAAACCCAAGGTTCCAAGAGACGTAGATGATGACACTAGGATAGGAGGATTTCCTCTACTGAGATTCTTTATTAAGATTCTCACTCCCTCTATTTTTCTTTCTTTCCGTTATGTCTCCAGAGGGCAATGTCTTCATTCGTGATCTTCATTGACACCCCGATGTGGGAGGTGCACTACAATCCGGAGCACCGCTCATATCACTTCAAGGGTTGCTGTGTAGTGTGCATTTTTGCATACATGGGATGCCCTTTCACCTATCTGGTTTCCAGCTTCAGGTTCACCCCTACTTCCCCCTATGGTGACGATTTGATCTTTGATCGCACTTGACCCTGCGATGAGCAGACTCGACGTGCTCGCCCCACCACTTCTGCAATTTGCAATTACCCTAAGTACTTTCCCCGTTTGAGGCGTTTAGAGACCGACTCGTCTGAGGACTCCTCCACACACATGTACTTGAAGGGTTTTGCATTTACGACACCCATGGATGTAGGTAAAGGCAGCGAGGACACAATGACCCAGCTCAGGCTAGCCCAACGACTAGAGATTCATCCATGCCGTGAAGGCCATGTTCATCCCCCGTTCCACCTGCATACACCTATGAAGCTTGCCCAGTTCATTGGGTATATGCCCCTTTCGCTAGAGGATTAGGATCGCCAGTAGACTTTGTCGAAGGACCTGATAGAGTGCCAGAGCTATCATGCCAGGATCCCCTTTTTTACACTGCATTTTTTGTTAAGGGTGACTTTAGATATGAGCACTCGTAGGACTAGTGGAGGGGTAGCTATTGTTGGAATCTTGCGTTTGATGTTCCGTGTATTTTTTGTTCTCATGTATTTCTTTCTACTATTTATTTTTATGTACCAAAATCTCAACCCACTATGTTTCGGTGTAACTCTGCTTATTTTATACCTCCTGATGTATTAACATATATGAACCATGTTATGATGAAATGTTTAATATATGCAACTTGTGATTATGAATGATGTATTTATCCTTTTATGATATGGTTTGATGTTTTCTCTATGATAGTACGCGCAGCTCACGTTTTGTTTTATGTTTCAAAAACAAAATTTACCCTATTAGAGTAATAACTAATGAGACAAAAGAGTAACAACTAATGATTAACTTTAATACTTCCTAGGGGTGTTAGGTTAAATATTAGGGTGTTACATAAAAGACAATGATCTAAACATTTATACAGAATTGAAAACTAAATTCAAAAGAGAAAAAGGAAAGAGAATACTTGACTCGGAAGATTTATATTGGTTCGGCCAATACCTGCCTACTTCCAGTTCTCAGTACACACTAAGTTCTAATAAACTTCCTCACCGAGGAATCACAAGTACAAGATAGTCTTTACCGTAGCCTTCTGAAGCTCTTGCTCCTATTAGTAAACAACCCTTACTAACTCACAATAACAAGAAGTTTTACAGTAGCCTCTTCAAGCTATTTTCCTTTTGATCACTACTGGATCATAATTACAATCAGACAGAGATTGATGATATGATCGTACAACCTAGCACTCAAGTTTTTGAATGTGATCTATTGAAACTGATTCTTCTTGAGTGACTTCTTCTTAGTAATTCCTCCTTAGAAGAGCAAATAATCAATAGAGAATATAGAAAGAATATTTTGATATACAAAGGATTCTACAAATGAATATTTCCAACAGGAAGTTTTTAGCGTAAATTTTTCTCTCATATATGTTCTTTAGTGAAGGCTTAGTCATCTTTATTTATAAATGATTTTCCTTTTTTTATCATTGCCCCTTGATCTTCCACTTTATCAACACGTATTGAACATCTGATCGAGCATTGGAAATATAATCTAGGTGTGTAGATCGTCTGGTGTCAAAGTTCCTTTTTTAGAGGCCATTGATGAGTTAAGGTTTCTGAGGTCTTTCAAAAACTATTTTTCCATTTTCTGATCATGGTTTCTGAATCTTTTGATAGGTCCTTTTGTCATTTAATCGAGGATGCTTGTAGATTATACTTTGATTTTGAGAGACTGATTTGACATTTGATTTGAATTTCAAATATAGCCATTTTTCCCTCCCATTTTGAGTTGGATTTTCTGATGAGCACTGCTAGTTCTTTAACGATTTGTTTGTCTTCAATCTTGATTTTTGATGATGAGTACCTCATGACTACGATGATTGAAGATTGAGTAATACTTTGCCTCCAGTATTTTGTATGATATGGTCATTATAGCCTTTCTTTCTAAAGCTCAGTATTACTTTCTAATGGCCATTTCCTTGATTCTGTTTCGTTGGATCTATTTCTAACAATGCACTTCTTGCTTCTTCTCGTTTTATCTTCTTTTCACGATCAAGACTAGAAACTTTGTGATGTGAGATCATTTTCACATGCTTGCTGATTGTGCATCTTAAAGAAATATCTAGTATCCTTACAACAGAAACTCAAGGTGGCCATTAGTTATTCTTCAAAACATTTTCTTTGAATTGGCTTTGTTGTCATTCAAAACAATTTTAATTCATCTTTCTGAAGGGTTCTCGAGTTTACACGTCTTTCTTTTTACTTTCTGACCATGGTTTCTGAATTCTGTTGGTAAAAGAGTGCACGAGAAGGGGGATTGAATCGTGCTTTCTAAATTCTTCTTTTTAAATCTGAAGCATTCAACATAAAACATACTATCAAGCATGAAGCTTGAAGTGTAGCAAAATAGTAGTTAGATATTTCAGAAAGAAGGTTTCTGACGCATGATAATAGTTATACATTTTAACGATACTTGATTAATAATTAACTTAAGGTGCATAACATGAAAAATAAAAGGTTAGGAAGGAGAAAAATGAACACAAGTATTTTTATACTGGTTCGGCCAATCTACCTTTATCCAGTACTCAACGCACATTGAGATTTCATTAGCAACAACTTTCTCAACCTAAGAAAGTAAATCGAATAGTTTTTACAATAGCTTTCCCAAGCTCTAACTTGTGTAGTGGCCAACCCCAACTACGACTTAACTGAGTAGTTCTATACCAGCCTCTCCAAGCTGAACCTATAACGCCCCGATTTTCTGTTAGAGTGAAAATGACCAAGATGCCCCTGAGGTCATTTTCGGCCCGGAATTCGAGGAAAGCCAGTCCGGCGGTACTCGAAGGGTAAACTCAATGTTGGAAGGGGATTAAATGACTTGTGTTTCTATCCGGGATCGAAAATCTCATTTTTCGAGTTTTCGGGTCAAAATGACCAAAATGGCGCTGCGGTATTTTACCTGTTTGCAAGTGCTGGATGAACCCGAAACTTCTCCAGATGGTTTTAAAAGGCGTTTTTATGTAGACTATGACTTTAGTTTTGGTCCTGGAGGTCCCGGGCGAAATTAGTGTGAAATTACGGTTTTGCCTCTAGTTTCGTGTTTTTACGCTTAATCGCATGATTAAGCAAACCTAAGCAATATTAGGCTCTAATCGAAGGTTAATTAATTTCCTTAATTAATCTCCTTAATTAATCTTGAGTCAAAATAATTTATTAAAGTTAATTAGAACCTAAAAGTGCTTAATTACAACTTAAAATCATATTTTAATTTCAAGACTCCTAGTCATGGAATCTTAAATAGTGTTTTCTCTTTCCAATTCCTTAAATCATGGAATTGTGTTACACATTGTTTATTCATAAATGAGTTTAAAATTCTTTAATGATGTATGAGCACTCCTAATCTTGTCATAAAATCCTTAAAACACATTCTTAGTTACCTAAACTTAAGCTTAATTATTCCTAACCTTGTACCTAAGCTAATACACACTTAAACCTATCATTAACACACAATTAGATGATAAAAACCTCACTCCCCCATGCTGCCAGGTCTAGCCGAAGCCCCTCCCTCCCCATATGCATCACATGTTCAATTTTTCAACACTCCAAGGCCATACCTCAAATCTTATACACTATACCTTGTCATAACTTTCAATCAAGCTTGATTTTCCAAGTAAATAACTAATTAAAATAGCCCATTTTCTCCATTTATTTGTGGCTGGAAAAGTTCCAGCCATTCATTGTTTCTAGAAGCCTAATTTCATCAAAAATTGATAGGAAATTAACTCACATCAAGCCATACTTTGTAGCATAGCTTCCATACTTCAAACCATGCTTGAATGACCTTGTGTAAGAGATATTTTCTCTTCCTTTTCCCTCCAATAGCTACGGCCAGCCCTCCTCCCTTTTGAGCCTTCATTTGTTTTCATTCTCTATAAATACCTTGCTTAGAAACACATACAAACACTTTAGTTCATTTGGTAAGTTTCAAGTTTTCCTAAGCTTTCTTGAGTTCTTTCTTTTTCTCTCAAAGTTTCAAGAGAGTTCTTCCTTTCTTTTCATCTTCATCTTCTTCATCTCTTTATCTCATCATCATCTCTTAACCATCAAACACCACCCCAAGGCCTTGAATCATCTCCTAACCTCTCAAACACCTCACCTCAAACACATTTTCCTCTCCATTGTTCCTCACAAGGCCGAAGCCATATCCACCTCAAGGAGGAGCTCATCATCTTGTTTTCCCTTTTCAAAGAGTTCAAGTTTTCATCTTCACTCTAGGTAGGAGTGTTTTTCTAAACTTTGTTTCTTGAAAAATGAGTTTCTCTAGCTTTCTCTTGGATTTCTTTTGAAACTTTTCTTTGGTTATTTTCTTTCTTGAGATTTCAGCCATGAGGCCTTGATGAGCACATGATAGCTCAATGATGAGGACTCCTAGATGATGACTATGTGTTCATCTCAAAGGAACCTCTAGAGCTTGAGGTTTTACTTTCTTTGAGTTTCAACTCCACTTTCTAACTCAAACATGATTTTTACTCAAGAACACCTTTTCTTTTCTTGCTATTTTGATTTCGGTTCTTTGTTTCCTTTTCTTTAATATTTCGATTTTCCATTTCCTTTTTGATCTTTGAGGTTTTGTTTGTTTAAAAAGTTTGTCTTCTTTGAGCTTGATGATGATGTTCAAGAACCTCATAGTTCATTCAAGAACTTGGTTCAAGAACTCTAGAGCTCTCTTTGTAATGAGATATATGTTGGGTTGTTACTTTGTTAAAGTCTTGAATGAGCTCTAGCTAAACATAAAATAAACTTTGCATCATGTTTATTTTATGCTTTGCATATCATGTTTACTTCCTTGCCATCACCAAATACCAAGATAATGAATGACCTTGCATTATCATGTTTATATTTCGAGCTATGCATTGTTTATATTTCAAGTTCTCACTTAATATCAAGATAATAATGAGTTGCATTCATATTTATTTTGTGCTATCACTTTACTTTCTAATGGAACCTAAAATAAGTGCATGAGCATGTTTATTTTTATGTCATCACTTAAATGAACCTAGAGCTCAAAGACTTGCCCATTGTTGTCTCAAACAAAGGTCTAAAAATATTTATTTCCTTTCGTTCATATTTCGGCCCTAAGGGGTCTTGATGTTTCTAAGTATTGAAAGCTACGTTTTATAATTTTTCCAAGCTTTTATGGGTTTAAGGAATGCATAGAACTAAGTTTTATGAATTTAGAACCTCTTGAGACAAGTTTGATTTAGCTACTGCCCTCTTAAATATTTTTATGATTTTAGATGTTAAAAATGTTTATAAATGAGTTTTGGAAAGGTTTAAAAAGGTTCCAAGAGAAACTAGTATTTTATGTGCTTTAGAAAATGTGTTTGATGCCTTTAAATGGAGATGTTTGTTTCGGTTCTGCCTTGCCATGTTTAACCACTGTATGAGCTGTGTTAATGAGGATAATATGCTTATGTTCAAGTATAATTAATGTTAATACTCATATGTGAAAGATAAGAGAAGTTAGAAACTAGAAAAGAATTAATTTGAGAGTTCTAGATCCTTCAATGTTTGAATTTTCTGGATTCTATCCAGCAAGGTTTAGTAATGCTAATCATGGATTTAAATTAGTTTAAATGTGTAGGAATGACTCATAAATGGTTTAGGACTTGATCTTGATGTCTTAAGAGCAAACCGGACTTAGAAAGGGTCATTGCTGTGACTCCTAGGTACCCGTAAAGTTAGGATTGTGAATTCTGCATCCTTGAGGATTAGGGATGTTCTTGATCATAGTGTGAGGTGAGAAATACTTAGTTAAGACCTCATAAGTTCCCGAGAGATTAGGTTTGATGATTTATAACTTAGAATGTGAGTTAGGGACCTTACGGGTCAATGCATAAGACACTAAAAAGTTGTTAATGCTATGATATGTTGTATGATGCAATGATATGATGAGATGTGCTTGATGCATGAGAAAATGATTGATGAAATGTTAAAGTTTATCATAGCATGAGATTTCATGAGAACATGATGTGTGGATTAGCTTGTGGCAGTTTGAAGGAAATTTGGTTTAACAGCTGTTATGCTTCCGAATTTCCGTCAAACCTTAAAGGGTTGAAAGAAATGTTTATGAGTACCATATGAGTTGAAAACCCTGGGTAACACCGATTCGGCCGAGCACCCCCAGGAGATTTTTATGTGACAAAGCACTGAGACGCGCTTCCCCCGAGGAGGTGCCGGTTCGGCCGAGTACCCCCGAGAGGAGACAAATCCGTGAGGGTATGAGTAGATACAGCCTACCAAAGTAGACAAATTGCGAGGCCATGCGTGGCTAGCAAAGCGTTTCAAAGAGGGTATATCCTAAAGAGAGGTGACCCCTGCCCCCTACCCGTACTTGCGAGTCGGGATTATTATTTATGTTTTGCTTATTCAGATAGTAAGCAAGAGCTAGTGACAACTAGCTGAGGTATGAGCTCATAACCTAGTTATTATTTTTAGGGTGGCTTATATGCTAAAGTACCATGATTGATGTCACGAAGTTGAGGAATGATTCACTTGAAAGTTATATGCCCTTATGCCACATGGATTATGTTTATGCACTTTGCTGTGTTGTCTTATATGCTCAAGTATTGACGTGCATCCATGATATAACATGTTGCATTCAAAACACCAAGATGCATGCTAAAAGGAATGGACCTTGGATAATTAGTTTGAGAAACCCTAAATTGAACCTTATATGCATGATCACTATTTTATAATTAAACCCAAGGTTCCTGAGGATGTGTACGATGTAACCCTAGGATAGGAGACTCCTTCTGAGATTCTTTAGCAAGAATTCTCACTCCTCTCTCTTCTTTCTTCCGTCACATCTTCAGAGAGCGATGGCGACATTCGTGCTCTTCATAGACACGCCTACTTGGGAGGTCCACTATGACCCGGACCATGGGTCATATCATTTTGAGGGGCAGTGTACCGTGCGAGTCTTCATGTTCATTGGACGCCCCTTTGCACATCCTGTATAGAGCTATCGTTTCTCTCCGACGTCACCTTACAATGACGCGATGGTTTTTGAGCGTGCCCGAACACGAGACGAGAGGATTCTACGAACGTATACTGGTGGTTCGATGCCTCGAGACTTCCAGGACTACATGCCTCGATCCCCGAGTTCAGAGGACAACCCATCTAAAGACCCGCCGACGCACATGTATAGTGAGAGTTATGCTCCTACACCTCAGTTCGTGCGAGATATGAGCGAGGAGACCGTTATGCAGCCGAGGCTAGTGAGGCGAGCCGAGAGGCGCCCCCACCGAGGAGCCCACACTCAGTCTTCACATGTTCCCACTCCAGCTGCTCTGCGTGCATGGATCGGTTACACTCCACCGTTTCCCGGATTCCAGTAGTTGACGTCATAGGGGATGCTTAGTGCACACACCACATGTAGAGTGGATAAACCTTCTTTTGTGTTTGAGGTTATTCACCATAGGTGCACTTGGGTAGTGATGGTTTATTTCTACTTTCTTGTTTTCTGTTGTATTTCCTTTTTCGCTGTATTACAAGCTCTGCCCGTCCCTATGAGGGTATGACTACTTATGTACCTTAATTATGTTATTAATAGAATGTTTCTTTTATTATCATGATTGTCCTTTGGTTATATGCTCTACTTTATGACTTTGGATAATTGTTATGCGTGCTTTATGTTTCTGTCATTCGACTAGTTAAGTTCATGGCTCTCACTTTGCTTTATGTTTTCAAAAAGAAAACTTTACCTGTAATTTCCGCTAAGTATTTTAAGAAAATAATGAGACTAAGAGGTAATAACCTAATGATTAGCCTAATATGTTCTAGAATATTGGGTTAAAAATTAGGGTGTTACATAACCAAGTAGTTCTAAACAAACCTCACCAAGCTAAACCATGACCTGCAGACAACTTCTAATGCCACGTTGTAAGTAGTCTTGAACCAACCTTTTCAAGCTGAACCGTGATAAACAAATACATTTGTTATCCCGTTGCAAGTAGTTTTACATTAGCTTCTCCAAGTTATGTCTTACACTGATCACTACTGGATCAAAGTTACAAAGGTTAAGTGTTTGGGTTGCCACTCAAACTAACCCATACTCATGTTTCCTTAAGAAACTTTGCTAATACAGACCTGGGAAACATGAGCGACTCCTTTCACATATCTCTTCATGAGAAGAGCATACAAATCATTACTGTATAAGGAAAAAAGATTTTTATACTTCAAAATGATTGATTACATAATATGATGAACAACACGGGAAGTGTGGAGAGATTTTTCCAACATTTCAGCTATTATGTCTTCAACTCTCTCATTTGCATTTATTTATCACTTCTCTATTTAAACTGGTCTATCTTCAAGATCGTTGCCTCTTATTAGATCTCCAAGTGACACACGTAGATCATTAGTTGTGCCTTGGAATTTTGCTCTAGAGAGGTAAGCTGACAGACTTGTCACATCAGTTGCAGAAGCCGTTGTATTATAGAGGTTTTTGATGTCCTCATCTTTCTTTTTACTTTCTGACTATGGTTTTTGAACTCTTCCTTCTAGAAGACATGATCATTAATCATTTAGGCAGAAGAGATGGCATACCAGTTATAACATTGGGTCAGATTTGATATTTGAATTTTGAAATTCGAATTTTCCTTCCATTTTCCTTAGCGTTCTGCGCTCCATAGTAAAGTGAGCTTTCTGATGGCATAATCAATCTCTTTACCTTTTCTTCAATCTTCCAGTCTTCAATCTTGATTGTTTGATGGTGATGTCTTTGCGATTGTATTGATTAATGACTGAGTAACACGTTGCTCTTGGACATTGTAACGCCCCGATTTTTTCTGCTAGAGTGAAAATGACCAAAATGCCCCTAAGGTCATTTTCAGCCCGGAATTTGAGGAAAGCCGATCCGGCAGTGCTCGAAGGGCAAAATCAATGTTGAAAGGGGATTAGATGACCTGTGTATCTTTTCGGGATCGAAAATCTCGTTTTTCGAGTTTTCGGGTCAAAATGACCAAAACGCCCCTGCGGTGTTTTACCCGTTTGCAAGTGCCGGATGAACCCGAAACTTCTCCAGATGATTTTAAAGGTATTTTTATGCAGACTATGACTTTAGTTTTGGTCACGGAGGTCCCAGGCGAAATTAGAGCAAAATTACGGTTTTGCCCCTAGTTTCGTGTTTTTACGCTTAATCGCGTGATTATGCAAACCTAAGCAATATTAGGCTCTAATCGAAGGTTAATTAATTTCCTTAATTAATCTTGAGTCAAAATAATTTATTAAAGTTGATTAGAACCTAAAAGTGCTTAATTACAACTTAAAATCATATTTTAATTTCAAGACTCCTAGTCATGGAATCTTGAATAGTGTTTTCTCTTTCCAATTCCTTAAATCATGAAATTGTGTTACACATTGTTTATTCATAAATGAGTTTTTAATTCTCTAATGATATATGAGCACTCCTAATCTTGTTATAAAATCCTTAAAACACATTCTTAGTTACCTAAACTTAAGCTTAATTATTCCTAACCTTGTACCTAAGCTAATACACATTTAAACCTACCATTAACACCCAATTAGATAATCAAAACTCACCTCCCCCATGTTGTCCCTGGTCTGGCCGAAACCTCAAGCCTCCATATGCATCACATGTTCAATTTTCTAACACTCCAAGGCCATACCTCAAGTCACATATATCATACCTTGCCATAACTTTCAATCAAGCTTGAATTTCCACATGAATAAATAATTAAAACTATAACATCCCCAAATTTATAACTAAGATAAATATTAATCTTAATTATCAATAGCAAAACCAAGAGAATCTGGACAAATGTTATGAAACACAACAAATAGACTACTTAAGTATGTCTAGAGAAAAATGCAAAGAATTACGAAAATGCCATCACTTAGTAGAAATTACGAAAATGCCCTTGCTATGTAAAGGAAACTACCAAACTACCTTTGCCTTATTAAATGACAAAGATACCCTTACTCTATGAATGGAATTACAAGAATACCACTATCATTGTCTAATTACAAAAATATCCTTGTCTTAGTTAAAGAAATTACTACAATGCCATTTGCACAAATCCCTACACTTGTCTTTAGACAAGAATGAATCTAAGCCATTGGATTAAGATGATAACACAATAATTTAACCACATACATCATACACATTTCTGAATCACATACATGCACTAAAGGTTAGAAAATCTCCACTAACATCTTTTCACAAAACATGGAAACATGTTTTGCACAAAACATGGAGCATTTTCATCCAACATGTTTGCACAAAACATGGAAACATGTTTGCACAAAACATGGAGCATTTTCATCCCAAAATTCAGCCAACATGTTTCCATAAATCATGCTCTAAGTGATCTCCTTCTTCTGTTTTTTTCTCTAATCTTTCCACTATAAATACTCCTCAAACTCTCTTCAATTCAGAAACTCCCTAAGTGTTCTTTCTTTCTTATTCTATCATTCTTCTTATGTTCTTCAAAGACTTCTCTTGATCCTCTAAACTTCATCCAAACACTTAAATCCTAAGTTCAAATTTTCACTAGCCCTCACAAGAGTTACAATCTTTAACTCTAGTGAGAAATATTTTCTTAAGCACTCAAGTTCTAGAGCCAATATTCAAGGAGGGTCATCCACTCCAAAGACTCTTGTTCAAAGCTTAAGGAAGAAGAGAAGGACCCTTTTTAGACCCTACACAAGAGGTAGGAATTTCTTCTTTATTTGTTCAACTATTGTTGGCTTCTAACTTTGCTCATGGATATAATGCCTCAAACTTGAGTTATTGTCAAAATTTTGAATAATTATATTTTAAGAAAATACAACATGTTCTATTCTGCTATGAGTACTTTTATGATGTTATCAAACTCAAATATAACTTAAAAGATTGTATGTGAAACTTGAGTTAATAAAGATAACTTAAGACATGAACATGGCAGATGCTGGAATTTCTAGTTATTTCTGGCAGTAGTTACTTCGAAAATTAGTGTTCATAAAATATGAAGGATCTTGAAATGAAAATATTTGTATTATAAACTAGACTCATTTTAGAATACTCTCCAAAAAGAATCACCTAAAACGGAGTTTCCTAGCCCAAGATATAAATTTTTAAAGTAGAGCATAAGACTAAAACTCTTAATCTGACCTTGTAGTAGTAAAATAGGTGTAACTCACTCTAGCAAAATGCAAATGGACTGATTTCAACTTTGTGGAAAAGCTAACACATCCACAAACACACTTATATATGCTATGCATAAAGTTTTACACCACGAAAATATAGAATGAGAGATATATTTTCGGGACAGTGTGCTGAGAAAGTCTTGAAGGTAGCGTGATACTGTGAGAGTGCAATTTAGAAAGGTTCTGGCTAAGGAAAGACTTGGTATTTAAGCGTGTCCATTGTGACCCACCTCTCTTTCCTGGGAATCTTACTATGCACAATTACAGTTGATTTACACTAATCTAAGATGTTAGTGCTACAAATTTTATTCTAAAAAATGTCAGAACCCTAAATAAAAGATTCAAGTCTTGTAAAGAGATAATTTTAAGGATTTAAATAGAATAATAATCTTCAGGAGATATATATAAAAGTCATAATAAAAATATATAAAGAACCTCTAAAAATATCTTAAAGGGTATTAATGTGTTAATGGAAATACTAAGAGTACAAAGAAGACTAAGAGAAAAAGATAATACCAAGATATCCATAACCTATTAGGAACACTAGAGACCTAACTTGATAACTTAGGTTGCTTAATGTGAATTATCTATGAGAATATTTACTATGAGATTTACATGATATTGTCTATGTTACATTAAGTGATATACAGAAATGTGAATGTATTGATGAGATATGAAATGATAATGATAAAATGATTGACTATGTCATAAATTATTAATGTGCATACATTCATATTTCAAATGAAATAATAAATAGACCAACTCACTGCTTAATCCTCTTTGAGGATTAAGATATTGATGATTTCACTCAGTGAGAATAAAAGTAAAACCTAAAAAAGTAGCAATGATAGTCTGGAAAAGTGGACTTGAGCTAAACTCACGGCTTAACCCCCTAAACCGTTGAGATCATGGCAACGGAAAGAAAACCAAAAGGTTGTGGCGACGGCCACGGTATGAGCTCATTACCCTTTTAGGGTGGTCTAAGGCATTGATGCATTCATCCCGTGAGTAATTAAGAAATATGTTGATGAAATAAATGAAAGATGATGATCACTAAATAAGTGAATGTTGAGGATGAGTAATCATGAAATGCATGCAGCTCCTAAATGATTATTGCTTATTAGTGGTTTTACATGATATGCTTATATGTATGCTTGATGAAATATTGAATGAATATTTCTGCTAATGTTCAAGATTAGTTTAAAAGTAACTGCACTTCGGCTAATCACATTTGTGAAAGTTTGATAATTGAATCCTTACCTGTTCACCTTTTTATAATAAACCCGAAGTGACTGGGACGACAATGATGACACTTTTAGTACAAGTAGGAACTCCTACTGAGAAATCATGTATTTCTCACTCCTATGTTTATTTTCCGTTGTCGTTACCTGAGACAGACGTGTCCACCTAAAGCAACGAAGCCGTAGCTGAGGAAGGAGGTAGTACGTGAAGATTTCAAACCGTTCAAGTAGGAGCATTCCGAGCTTTAGTTACATTATAGTTTGTGAGAAACAATTAGTAATAGTAGAACTTATATTGTTATTTGTAATAACTTATCAGTATGATATATGCCCTGTTATGACTTATGTATTAAGTGATTATATTCCAGTTTATGTGATAGTTGTTCTACACTTAGTCTTTTATTCCGCTTATTTAATTAAGTGCGCAATGTAACTTGATTATTATCTATAAAAGCGCTATGTATTTCACTTCTCGTTATAGGCTTAAGTTTTCAAAAAATTAATTTATTTAAAGAAAAAAAAAACTTCCACTATTTTTCTAAGTTAATTTCAAAAGAAAATTAATACAAGGCATAAGTGACAACTAATAGAATCCAAATGTGAACTTAAGCACAGTGGGGTTCTATTAGGGTGTTACAAAAACAACCTATTTTTCCCATTTATTTGTGGCTGAAAAAGTTCCAGCCATGACAAGTTTCTAGAAGCTTAATTTCATCAAAATTTGATAGGAAATTCACTCACATCAGCCATACTTTGCATCATAGCTTCCATGCTTCAAACCATGCTTGAATGACCTTGTGTAAGAGATATTTTTCTCTCCCTTTTTCCCTCTCAATGCTATGGCCAAGGCTTCCCTTGGTGAGCCCATGGTTTTGTTTTTCTATAAATAGGATGCTTGTGATAGCTTAGTTGCACCTTGAAGCATTTGCTAAGTTTAGAATTCTAGAGTTATCTTGCTAGTTGTAACACCCTCCTAACTACCATGTATTACTCAAGCGTTAACATTGTAATTAGAAGAGTATCACTTCCTTTCTATAATATCCACTAGTTAAATGAAATGAAATAAGATAAATCAAACTCTAGAGTTATAAAGAAAACTACTATAAAATGTACATATATTATTACTTTACATACCGCTTTCTTTAATACATACCAAACTTGAAGTTAAGTCACTTCGCTTATAATACAACACAAGAACTACTATCAAAAGATCTACCAAGCTTGCTCAAATATCAAGGTCCAACAAAATACTAAACACACAGAAATGGACCTAAGACATCTAACACCAATTAGTCTACAAACTGGTAAGTTCCTGGCACTATACTACACTACATACAAGCCAAAAGTCCATGTAAGTCTCATGTCCTCCTACGCGAAACCATTGGCCATCGGTATGATGGCCTCTCCTCAGCCAGAGGCATCTGCAGAGTCTGAGCACAATACAGCATATACACAAATAGAGGTGAGAATATTATAAAATTCTCAGTAGGGTAACCCCTTACATACAGACAGAATATAAACAGTAAATGCATTTATAATAATAAAGAAAAACATCATGTTAGATCACATATATCAATATTAGCATACATGAGACAAAGAAAATTATATGCAAAATGGTAGTAATCATAAGTGTTTCTCTTATATCACATGGAATTCAACTTAGTGTAGTAGTTCTTTTTATTAACATAGGGAAGGCTTAGATTCACATCAGGTAACATATGTAGTGGATAACTCCTCAGAGGACCATAGACTGCTAGGACATGAGCTCATTCCTATTCGTGATCATTAGACTTCATTTTTTTCCATTTCTGAATCACACACAGTTCTATTTCCTAGTCGATAAGTCTACCGACTCATAAAATTTCTTGGGAAGTTCTTATTTTTGCCTTCCCTCTCTATCACACATAAGCCTTGTTTCTATTTTCCCCGTATGTTAAAACATGCACCATTAAATTTCACATATTCTCTTTTGTCATACAACCATGTCAAGTCAGGTTTATATCCCAGATATAGGCATTCAGTATCATTGGAGTCTCATTCATACTTTATAAACAAGCCTTTCAAACAATTTACATACATTCATATGATATATACTTGGATTAAATAGATTTCTATCATTAACTTAATACATCTTCACCATTCCAGCTTCTTGACAGATTTACCATTATGGTGACAACATTTAATTCACATCTCCAATGGGCAATTCACTGGCCATAAAAATTCTCTATGACACCTCAATGTGTCTAAAAGTCCCTGTAAAAATTTCATAGCAAACAGAATACTAGAACCATGTCAAATAAATTCTACAATTTTAGTGGTCAGAGGCCACTTTTTCACAAAATTTCAGAGAATAGGATTCACACAATTTTTAACTTTAGCAAATGATAGAAACAACTCAAAATAAAAATCACAGTTATACTTAAAGATGTCTACAAAACTCTGTCAAAATTTCAAAGGATAAATACATCATTTGCTATGAATAAAAATTTATACAAATTCATAGCCAGCATAGATATACTCTTGGTTCTTGATTTTTCTCAGGCAGTAAAACTCTTTATTATGCACCACAAAAATTATCAGAGTTTCCTTATGATGTTAGCTTCAACATATAATTTTTTATAGCTAATAAAAATGACTAGTAATGAGCCAAAAAATTCGTGAACAAATTATGTTCTGTTGAAATCCGAAAATCCAGCAGCATGTGTCAAATTCTCTTTTAACAAAAATCATTTTTCACAACATCCAAATACTCCACCAAAATTAATACATCAATATCAACATAATATCAACCAAGAAAACTCTGAATTTCGGAATTATTCAATCATAATATTCCAGAGCAAAATCAGAAAGAAAATAGGATGAAATAAGCCCTACTTGTGATGCTTGAGACTTCTAACTCCAAAAGTACTTCCAAGAATAGTTTTTCCTCACTTCAACCTTCCAAACAGCCCCTAAATCTTCCCTTAAACAGTGATGCATAATGGCTCAAGGTGCAAAAATAGTGATTGATTAAAATTCTAATCGGTTAGATTTGTAGGTGTTGATGTCTAGAACAAGTTTTGTGAAGGAAACTTTGTGTTTTAGTGACTTTGGGCTAAGGTTTTTGGAGCTTGAAGCTTGTTAATGGAGGTTTGAGAGGAAACAAACATGGAGGCTGTATTTTTGGAGTGTTGGACGAAAATGATGGAGTGGTGGTGATAAGATATTGATCTTGTGAGTTTAGGGCAAAAATGGATAATGATTTCAAGTACAAAATGGTTTTTCTTAAAGTTAAATATGGTAATTTTGTACAATTCCTATTGGTTAGCCATAAAGGTGCAATGGTGTGGCATATCTCAAGCCACACACTTGTCACCTAGGTGGCATGCTTGCACTGGTAGCTTTATACTGTGTAAAAACTACACACCGTAATTTAACCGAATGGGTAAAATAGTGTACCCGGGTAATCAACTATTGCCTGAAAATTAATTCTAGGTATAAAATATTTATTCCTACCTATTTCTAACCTCAATCCTATAATTTCCAAATTTCGGGCACCTTTAGGTCTTGAATCTAAGGTTTCAGCTGTTCCGGTGGGTCTACGGGCCTGTAAAACACTATTCACATTTTTTTTTTTTTAACGTTCGTTACATTGTTCTCATCATTTTTGTGTACACCAAAATTTTGATATTCTTACTACTAAAGCCTCAATTATTGTCTGAAAAAAAAATTTAGGATGTTACACTAGTTCTTTTCTTTTCTCTCAAAGTTCCCAGAGTTCTTTCTCTTCATCTTCATCCTCTCTTCACATTATCACCTCACCACTTCAATCCACCATATCATAACCTTAGATCATCATCAAAACTCTTAAACACTAAACCTCAAACACAAGCTTCTTCAAAACACATCTCCTTTCCTTTTCTTTCTCTTTGGCCGAAGCCATCACACCACCTTAGGAGGAGTTGCTCTTCTCATTTTCCTTTTCAAGTTCAAGCTTTTGTCTTCATCACTTGGTAGGGATTTGCTTTTCAAACTTGTTTTGCTCAAGAATGTGTTTTTTTCTAGTTTCCTCTTGGATTCTTTTTGAACTTTCCATTGTTTTCCTTTTTCTTTCATTTCGGCTATGAGGCCTTGATTATGAGCATGATAGCTTCATGATGTGAGTTTCTAAATGATGGCCTTGTGTTCATCTCAAAGAAACCTCTAAAGCTTGAGTTTTCCTTTTCTTATAATTTCATCTATATGATATCTAGCTCACATGGTTTTTCAACTTAAGAAAATTAATCTAAGGATTTCTAAAAGCCCAAGCCTACCCCTGTCAACCTTAACGTTGGCCGGCACATTCTAGAGATCTTTCTTTAGATAGGGGTTTTGGGTATTTAATAAAGAACTTGACTTAGCTTTATTTTCTTTTCCTTTGAAAGGTTTTCGATTTTGGTACTTTGATCCTTGAGATTTTGTTTTGTTTTGGAAGTTTATTTATCTTGAGCTTGATGATGATGTTCAAGAACCTCATAGTTCCTTTGAGAACTTGGTTCAAGAACTCTAAAGCTCTCTTTGTAATGAGATATATGTTGGGTTGTTATTTTATTAAGGTCTTGGATAAGCTCTAGCTAATCATAAAATGAACCTTGCATCATGTCTACTTTTATGCAATGCATATCATGTTTACTTTCCTTGCTATCAGTAAGTATCAAGATAATAAGTGAACCTTGCATTATCATGTTTATGTTTCAAGCTATGCATTATCATGTTTATATTTCAAGTTCTCACTTAAAATCAAGATAATAATGAGTTGCGTCTCATGTTTATTTTATGCTATCACTTTACTTTCTAATGCAAGCTAAAACAAGTGCATGAGCATGTTTATTTTTATGTCATCACTTAAACGAACGTAGAGCTCAAAGACTTGCCCATGGTTATCTCAAACAAAGGTTTAAAAATATTTATTTCCTTTGATTCATAATTCGGCCCTAAGGGGTTTTGATGTTTCTAAGTATTGAAAACTATGTTTCATATTGTTTTTTTTTTTTAGCTTTTATGAGTATAAGGAATATGTAGAACTAAGTTTTATGAATTTAGAACCTCAAGTATTTTTATGATTTTAAATGATAAAAGTGTTTATAAATGAGTTTTGAAAATTCTAAAAAGGTTCCAAGAGAAACTAGTATTCTATGTGCTTAAAAAATTGTGTTCTATGCCTTTTATGGAGACGCACATTTCGGTTCTGCCTTGCCATTTATTGCCACTGTATATGCTGTTTTAATGATGATAATATGCTTATGTTTGAGTAAAAATAATGCTAATACTCATATGTAAAAGATAGGATAGGTTAGAAACTAGAAAAGAATTAATTTGAGTGTTTTAGATCCCTTAATTATTGAATTCTCTGGATTCTGTCCAGCAAGGATTAGATTTGATAATCATGGTTTTAAATTAGTTTAAATGTGTAGGAATAACTCATAATTGGTTTAGGACTTGATCTTGATGCCTTAGGAGCAAGCTAGACTTAGAAAGGGTCATTGTTGTGACTCCTAGGAACCCGTAAACTTAGGATTATAAATTATGCATCCTTGAGGTTTAGAGATGTTCTTGATCATAGTGTGAGGTGGGAAATACTTAGTTATAACCTCATAGGTACCCCAAGAGATTAGGTTTGATGATTAATAACTTAGAACGTGAGTTAAGGACCGTAAGGATCAATGCATAAGACATTAAAAAGTCTTGAGTTTTTATGATGCTTAATTTATGTAAGTATGATATATGATACTTGAAGCTTTGTCTATGATGAATTTGATGTATATGCTATGAAGAAGTTTTTACATGATTAGAATGATTATGTGATGATGTATGTGCTATGAAGAAGTTTTATGTGAATGCGTGATAACGTGATGATGTATATACTATGAAGAAGTTTTATATGATGATATGCTATACCTCATAAGAAATGTTTGTATGTCCTATATGTTTTCATGGCATAAGCAAATTTGAGGAAATTCGGTCTACAGCCGTCATGCTGCCAAATTTCCATCAAATTTGGGGAACTTAGAAAAAGGTCTTCTTTTTTTAAAAATCATGAGAACTTAAATGTGACACAACACTGAGACGCCTTCTTGGGTGACACCGGTTTAGCCGAGCACCCCCAAGAAAACAAATTCGTGAGGGTATTGACACAGAGCTTGCCAAAGCGGACAATACTACTATACACTAGTTGCTAGTAGAGCGTTTCAAAGAGGAAATGACCCTAAGAGGTGATCCTTAATTTGCCCCCTAGCCCGTACTTTAAGTCGGGATTATGTATGTTACGCTTATCATAGGATAAGTAAGAGCTAGTGACGACTAGTTAAGGTATGAGCTCATAACCTAGAGATGTTTTAGGGTGGCCCCATGAGACAAAAGTTAAAGTTTAAAATGTCACATATGCTATGAAAAACCAAGAAAAAATTATTATGAGATTTATGCCTGTCACCTTATGCCACTGTTATAATGTTTCTTAGTTATTCTATTGATTGGTTTATCTCTATGATGCATTCATGTCATTAGTGTATTCCATGCTTAGTCATAAGACGCATTGTAAAATATGACGGACCTTGGATAACTAATGCTTTAGAAAACTAACTTAAAAGGAGTTTATATGCATACACACCTTTTTAGAAATAAAACCCAAGGTTCCTGAGGATGTGATGACGTCACTTAGTTGAGGATTGCCTTACTGAGAATTCTTTTAGAAGATTCTCATTCCCTCTCTCTTTTCTTCCGTCACATCTTCGGATGGCGACTTTCGTACTCTTCATCGACACCTCGACGTGGGAGCTGCACCATGACCCAGCACTCGGGTCATACCACTTTGAGGGTCGCTGCACAGTCAGAGTATTCATGTTTATGGGATGACCCTTCGCACACCCAGTACGGAGCTACCGCTTCACCCTGACTGCCCCCTACCATCATAACACGATTTTCGAGCGAGCTAGACCACGCGACGAACAGATCCTCCCCATGCAGCCCGAGGCATTAGTCGTACGTGACTACCCGGAGTACGTGCCCCGGACTCAGTATTCGGAGACGGATCTATCAAAGGACCCGCCCTCGCACATGTATAGTTGGAGCTCCAGCCCCGCTCCCCCACCGATGAGAGCCGGGAGTGAGGAGATGGTGGTTCAGCCGAGGTTGGCTCGTAGGCCATCCATGCGCCTTCGCCGAGGTGGACATGCCCCGATGATCCGCACGACCACTCCCATCGAGATCCGCTAGTGGATCGATTCCACCCCTCAGTACTCGGACCAGCAGGAGTAGGTGCATAGGATGGGTAGTAGCTAGTGCACACACGCCACATAGTTGAGGACAAACCTTCTTTTGTATATGAGGTTGTCTACTCTAGGCGCACATGGGTATGGGTGCTGCTTTTATGATTTCCTTGTATTTGCTTTTCAGTTGTATTTTGTTCTTCTATGTACCGAATAGTCCTGCCTTTTGGTAGGCACACTATCTATATATATATTCAGTTGATGTATCCATGTTATTTATGTGTTTTGTTATGATTTGCTCATATGACTTGTATGTATTCCCATTTCAAAGAATCATGCGTGGCTCTCACTTTGGTTTAAATCAAAAAGAAAAATTTTACCCATATTTTCGCTAAGTATTTTCAAAGTAAAAGATGAAACCAAGAGGTAATATTCTAAGGATTAACCTAAATACATACTAGTAGTATTAGGTTAAGGTTTAGGGTGTTACATTATGGTATCAGAGCAGTTCGATTCTCATGGAGCCTGAGGATTGGACTAATTATGCTTTATAAGCATAAAACGATAGTTATGTCATGTGTTAAGCTTGCTAGAGATAAGCTATAGGATAGGCATACATGACCTTTGTTGTTGCATGTGCCATGGTAACTAGCTCATTTCACATGAAATGTTGAGCCTGATCAACTTAGTGTTTTGCTATCTGATGTGTTTAGGAACCAATGCCACCGCGACGACAGCATAGAGCTACGACCAAAGATAACCAAGATAATGCGACTGCTGCTGCTGTCTGTCGTATGGCGCAAGCCATGGAGTGCATGTTTGACCGTATGAATCAACAAGAGCCTGCTGCTCCTGCTCCCCCTGCTGCTGAGGTGGTCGAGCAAGCCCGCTTCGGTGAGTTTTGCAAGGCGAACGCACCAGTGTTCAGAGGGGCCCTGGACCCCGACAAAGCTGACGAATAGATTAAGGATATGGAGAAAATCTACTCTATGGTTGCCTGCTCGGAGGAGCAGAAGGTTACTTTTGCTGCCTTCATGCTGAAATCCAACGCCGAGTTCTGGTGGGTTGGCACCCGAAGACTGTTGGAAGCTGCTGAAACCTTCATTCATTGGGAGCTGTTCAAGACTTACTTCTACGAGAAGTATTTCCCGGAGTCCGTAAGATACGCGAAGGACATCGAGTTCATGTAGTTGACCCAGGGAGGGTCTACTGTAGCTCAATACACCGCCAAATTCGAGGAACTCATCAAGTTTTCACGAGTTTTCCAAGGGAACCCCGACGAAGTATGGAAATGCATAAAGTATGAGGCAGGCCTCAAAGCAGAATTGAACTTCGCCGTTGCCCACATGGAGATTAAAGATTTCCCAACACTGGTCAACAAATGCCGGATTCTAGAGGAAGGTCAGAAGAAGCTCAGCCTCGCAAGAACAGAGACAAGAACAGAGAGGGCCAAGGGATTAGGACCACAAGCCCCGAGGTTCAAGCCTCAACATCCAAACCAGTCAAGGAGCCACTACACCCCCTATAACAACAACCTCTTCAAGTCACAACCTCAGCACCAACCGCAAAGGAATCCCAACAACCCACAATTCAAACCAAACCAAAGGCCGCCATTCAGATACAATGGCCAAAGGAATAACAACAATCACCAAGGAGGGTCTGGAGGATTGTGAACTGGCAACAACCACCAAGGGAGTGCCAACGGAACCAAAAACAAAGCGTATCAAGGAACCCCCGCCGCCTCTTCTGGATCTATGTCGTCTCCCGAATGCCCACAATGCGGGAAGAATCACGGGAATCGCCCATGCTTAGCAGGTTAGAACGTGTGCTTCAAGTGTGGCAAGCCTGGCCACTATGCAAAAGACAGCGCCAGCAAAGGGACACCAAACCAGGACCCCCGACCACAACACCGAGGAAGAGTCTTTACCTTTAATGCGGAAGACGCCAAGAAGTCCAATGATCTCATTGAAGGTATGTGCGAAGTAAACGGTAAACCCTTAACTGTACTATATGACTCCGGTGCTACTCATTCTTTTATTTCACTTGCTAGTGTCGAGTCCTTAAATCTAAGAGTCTCTAAACTTTCCTTTGATCTTATTGTTTCTACTCCTACAAATCGCCCTGTTAATACCTGCAAATGTTGCTTAAACTGTCATCTTGTTGTAGAGAATAGGTCGTTTATCATAGATTTAGTTTGCTTACCCCTTAAAGACATAGCTATCATTCTAGGCATGGATTGGCTTCACACCAACCGTGTACTGTTAGATTGTGGAACCCAAACTGTCATTTTTCCTTCTCCTCCTAAACCCATTAGTCAACCCATGAGATTATACCTAAACTCCGTAGAGGTCTTCTATAGTGGGGAGAAAACTATGGGATATGTTCTCCTAGCCGCCTGCGATGTAGATTTTGAGCAGAACCTAGGTGAGATACCTGTGGTAAGAGACTATCCCGAGGTATTTCCGGACAAAATACCCGAGTTCCCTCCCGAGAGAGAAGTTGAATTCTCCATAGAGTTGGTTCCTAGAACAGGACCAATCTCTATAGCCTCGTATAGGATGTCACCCTTGGAGCAAGCAGAACTAAAAACTCAGTTGGAGGAGCTGTTGGAGAAAAGTTTTATAAGGCCGAGTGCTTCACCTTGGGGCGCTCCGGTCTTATTTGTGAAAAAGATGGACGGAAGTATGAGAATGTGTATAGATTATAGGCAGTTAAACCAAGTGACCATAAAGAATAAGTACCCATTACCTAGGATTGATGATCTTATGGACCAGTTGAAAGGATTTGTATTATTTTCTAAGATCAATTTGAGGTCTGGTTATCATCAAATTAGGGTTAGAGATTCGGACATTCCTAAAACCGACTTTTGAACTCGGTACGGACACTTTGAGTTCAGGGTGATATCGTTCGGATTGACGAATGCTCCCGCAGTTTTTATGGACTACATGAATATGATCTTTTGACCCTATTTAGATCAATTTGTGGTTGTTTTCATAGATGATATTCTCATATATTCGAAGACCCACGAGGAGCATGAGCGTCATTTGAGGCTAGTTTTAGAAGTACTAAAAGAAAAGAAGTTATACACAAAGCTTTCTAAGTGTGAATTTTGGTTAGATGAGGTAAAATTCTTAGGATATGTTGTGTCAAAAGGTGGCATAGCTGTCAACCCAAGTAAGATAGAAGCTGTGATGAATTGGGACAGACCAACCTCTGTAACTGAGATTAGAAGCTTTTTGGGTTTAGCTGGATATTACCGTAGATTTATTAGAGGATTTTCCTAGTTAGCCCTACCCTTAACCAAGCTCACTAGGAAGAATGCCCCGTTTGAGTGGAGCCCCGAATGTGAAAAGAGTTTCCTAGAGCTTAAGGAAAAGCTCACCTCAACCCCGGTTTTGGTTTTACCTGACCCCAATGTACCCTTCGAGGTATATTGCGATGCTTCTGGCAAGGGTTTAGGTTGTGTGTTAATGCAGAACAGGCAAGTGGTAGCCTATGCATCCAGACAACTCAAGCCTCACAAGGTAACCTACCCCATCCACGACCTAGAGTTAGCAGCCATCGTGTTCGCCCTCAAGATGTGGAGACACCATTTGTATGGTGTAAGGTTTGAAGTTTTCTTCGATCATAAGAGTCTCAAGCATCTCTTTGATCAAAATGAGTTAAATATGAGGCAGAGGAGATGGATGGAATTCCTCAAAGATTACGATTTCGGCTTAAGTTACCACCCCGGCAAGGCTAATGTAGTCACCGATGCCTTGACCCGAAACTCGTTGCGTCTGTCAAGTATGATGGTTAATGAAGCTGGGTTAATAGAGCAGTTTAGAGATATGAATCTGGGGATGTCAATAATGGAGAATGGCATCGTGATGAGTCATCTCACGGTGACCAGTGGGTTTAAGCAAAGAATCATGCTTGCCCAAAGAGAAAATGAGGACTTTATGGAGACAGTAGAGGCAATTAAGGCCGGTAAATTGAAGGGTTTTGAGCAAGGCCCCGACTGGTTGTGGAGGTTTGAGGGGCGAATCTGTGTGCCACAAGATGGCGACCTTCGAGAGAAGATCTTGGAGGAGGCTCGTAAGAGTCACTTTGCCATTCATCTTGGTACTACCAAGATGTATCAGGACTTGAAAATGATGTTTTTGTGGCCCGGATTAAAGAAGGATATGGTTGCCTGGGTGAGTAAGTGTTTGGTCTGTCAAAGGTTAAGATCGAACACCAAAAACCTTCTGGCATGTTGCAACCCCTGTCAATCCCCGAGTAGAAGTAGGAAAGTATATCAATGGATTTCGTGACAGGATTGCCAAGGACCCAAGCTGGTCATGATGCCGTATGGGTAATAGTGGATCGACTAACCAAGTCGGCCCACTTTCTACCTATTCGAGTCACGTACTCATTGGATAGATTGGCTCAGCTTTACATCCAAGAGATAGTAAGGCTACATGGAGTGCCATCAACGATAATCTCGGATTGGGATCCGCGATTCACGTCACGTTTTTGGGGAGCCTTTCAAAAGGCGTTTGGTTCGAAGTTGTGCTTGAGCATAGCTTACCATCCTCAAACGAATGGCCAATCTGAGAGAACCATTCAAAATCTAGAGGATATGTTGAGAGCCTGTGTTTTGGATCAGAAAGGAAGTTGGGATAAGTACATGCCATTGATCGAGTTTGCATATAACAACAGTTATCTCGCAAGTATCGGTATGGCACCGTATGAAGCATTGTATGGAAGGAAGTGCCAATCACCCTTGTGTTGGTACGAACCCGGAGAACAAAGTGTCTTAGGACCTGATATAGTGAGGGAAACGATGGAGCAAATAAAAAGGATCAGGGATAGGATCCTAACCGCTCAAAGTAGACAGAAAAGTTACGCGGACAAAAGGCGTAAGCCCTTGGAGTTCCAATAAGGAGAACATGTATTTCTAAGAATCACCCCCACTACAGGAATAGGAAGAGCCATGAAAGTCAAAAAGTTGAGTCCCCGATTTCTCGGCCCTTTTGAAATTCTTCAGAGAATCGGATCTGTAGCCTACAAAATAGCCCTACCACCCAATCTATCAAACCTTCATGATGTCTTTCACGTCTCTCAGTTACGTAAATATGAGTCCAACCCTAGCCATGTCCTAGAACCAGAGCATGTACAGTTGAGGGAGGACCTCACTTTCAATCTACCGCCTACGAGAGTAGTGGATCACGGAGTCAAGTAGTTAAGGAACAAGTCTGTTCCTTTGGTGAAAGTGGCGTGGGGACGAGACAAGTCGGAAAAATATACGTGGGAACTAGAGTCAGAGATGAAGTCAAAATATCCAGACCTATTCTAAGGTAACGAATTTCGAGGACGAAATTCTTTTTAAGGAGGGGAGTAATGTAACGCCTCGATTTTTTCTGCTAGAGTGAAAATGATCAAAATGCCCCTAAGGTCATTTTCAGCCCGGAATTCGAGGAAAGCCGATCCGGCAGTGCTCGAAGGGCAAACTCAATGTTGAAAGGGGATTAGATGACCTGTGTATCTTTCCGGGATCGAAAATCTCGCTGAAGTTTTCGGGTCAAAATGACCAAAACGCCCCTGCGGTGTTTTACCCGTTTGCAAGTGCCGGATGAACCCAAAACTTCTCCAGATGATTTTAAAAGGTGCTTTTATGTAGACTATGACTTCAGTTTTGGTCCCGGAGGTCCCGGCCGAAATTAGTGCAAAATTACGATTTTGCCCCTAGTTTCGTGTTTTTACGCTTAATCGCGTGATTAAGCAAACCTAAGCAATATTAGGCTCTAATTGAAAGTTAATTAATTTCCTTAATTAATCTTGAGTCAAAATAATTTATTAAAGTTGATTAGAACCTAAAAGTGCTTAATTACAACTTAAAATAATATTTTAATTTCAAGACTCCTAGTCATAGAATCTTGAATAGTGTTTTCTCTTTCCAATTCCTTAAATCATGGAATTGTGTTACACATTGTTTATTCATAAATGAGTTTTTAATTCTCTAATGATGTATGAGCACTCCTAATCTTGTCATAAAATCCTTAAAACACATTCTTAGTTACCTAAACTTAAGCTTAATTATTCCTAACCTTGTACCTAAGCTAATACACATTTAAACCTACCATTAACACCCAATTAGATGATCAAAACTCACCTCCCCCATGTTGTCCCTGGTCTGGCCGAAACCTCAAGCCTCCATATGCATCACATGTTCAATTTTCTAACACTACAAGGCCATACCTCAAGTCACATATACCATACCTTGTCATAACATTCAATCAAGCTTGAATTTCCACAAGAATAAATAGTTAAAACAACCTATTTTTCCCATTTATTTGTGGCTGGAAACGTTCTAGCCATGACAAGTTTCTAGAAGCTTAATTTCATCAAAAATTGATAGGAAATTCACTCACATCAAGCCATACTTTGCATCATAGCTTCCATGCTTCAAACCATGCTTGAATGACCTTGTGTAAGAGATATTTTTCTCTCCCTTTTTCCCTCTCAATGCTACGGCCAAGGCTTCCCTTGGTGAGCCCATGGTTTTGTTTTTCTATAAATAGGATGCTTGTGATAGCTTAGTTGCACCTTGAAGCATTTGCTAAGTTTAGAATTCTAGAGTTATCTTGCTAGTTCTTTTCTTTTCTCTCAAAGTTCCAAGAGTTCTTTCTCTTCATCTTCATCCTCTCTTCACATTATCACCTCACCACTTTAATCCACCATATCATAACCTTAGATCATCATCAAAACTCTTAAACACTAAACCTCAAACACAAGCTTCCTCAAAACACATCTCCTTTCCTTTTCTTTCTCTTTGGCCGAAGCCATCACACCACATTAGGAAGAGTTGCTCTTCTCATTTTCCTTTTCAAGTTCAAGCTTTCATCTTCATCACTTGGTAGGGATTTGCTTTTCAAACTTGTTTTGCTCAAGAATGTGTTTTTCTCTAGTTTCCTCTTGGATTCTTTTTGAACTTTCCATTGTTTTCCTTTTTCTTTCATTTCGGCTATGAGGCCATGATTATGAGCATGATAGCTTGATGATGAGAGTTTCTAGATGATGGTCTTGTGTTCATCTCAAAGAAACCTCTAAAGCTTGAGTTTTCCTTTTCTTATAACTTCATCTATATGATATCTAGCTCACATGGTTTTTCAACTTAAGAAAATTAATCTAAGGATTTCTAAAAGCCCAAGCCTACCCTTGTCAACCTTAAAGTTGGCCGGCACGTTCTAGAGATCTTTCTCTAGATAGGGGTTTTGGGTATTTAATAAAGAACTTGACTTAGCTTTATTTTCTTTTCCTTTGAAAGGTTTTCGGTTTTGGTACTTTGATCCTTGAGATTTTGTTTTGTTTTGGAAGTTTATTTATCTTGAGCTTGATGATGATGTTCAAGAACCTCATAGTTCCTTTGAGAACTTTGTTCAAGAACTCTAAAGCTCTCTTTGTAATGAGATATATGTTGGGTTGTTATTTTGTTAAGGTCTTGGATGAGCTCTAGCTATGCACATCATGTTTACTTTCCTTGCTATCAGTAAGTATCAAGATAATAAGTGAACCTTGCATTATCATGTTTATGTTTCAAGCTATGCATTATCATGTTTATATTTCAAGTTCTCACTTAATATCAAGATAATAATGAGTTGCATCTTGTAACGCCCCGATTTTTCTACTAGAGTGAAAATGACCAAAATGCCCCTGAGGTCATTTTTTGACCGAGGAAAGCCGATCCGGCAGTACTCGAAGGGCAAACTCAATGTTGGAAGGGGATTAGATGGCTTGTACACCTTCCCGGGATTGAAAATCTCGTTTTTCGAGTTTTTTGGTCAAAATGACCAAAACGCCCCTACTGTGTTTTACCCATTTGCAAGTGCCGAATGAACCCGAAATTTCTCCAGATGATTTTAAAAGGTGTTTTTATGTAGACTGTGACTTTAGTTTTGATCCCGGAGGTCCCGGGCGAAATTAGTGCAAAATTACGGTTTTGCCCCTAGTTTCGTGTTTTTACGCTTAATCGCGTGATTAAACAAACCTAAGCAATATTAGGCTCTAATCGAAGGTTAATTAATTTCCATAATTAATCTTGAGTCAAAATAATTTATTAAAGTTGATTAGAACCTAAAAGTGCTTAATTACAACTTAAAATCATATTTTAATTTCAAGACTCCTAGTCATGGAATCTTGAATAGTGTTTTCTCTTTCCAATTCCTTAAATCATGGAATTGTGTTATACATTGTTTATTCATAAATGAGTTTAAAATTCTTTAATGATGTATGAGTACTCCTTAATCATGTCATAAAGGTCCCTAATCACATTCTTAGTCACCTAAACTTATGCTTAATGACTCCTAACCTTGCACCTAAGCTAATACACCCCTAAACACATCACTAACACACAATTACATGACCAAAACTCCCTCCTCCCTTGCTGCATCAGACCTGGCCGAAATTCACACTTCATTTTATCACAATTTAATTTTATTCCACACTCCAAAGACTATGCTTGAAGCCATACTCACCACCATACTCCACCATGTCATCAAAATGCAATTCTCTCACCTCATGTTCCATGAGGATTCATTCTCCTCCACACATGCATTACCTCATGTTCCATGAGGATTCATTCTCCTCCACACACTCACCCTTATTCTTCTCTATAAATACCATGTCTAGATGAACTTTGCTACACTTTTATTCATTTGCTAAGTTTAGTTTTCTAGCCTTTCTCTAAGTTCTTCCTTTTTCTCTCAAGCATTCCAAGAGCTCTTCCTCTTCATCTTCATCTTCTTCATTCTTCCCTCACATAATCACCTCATAATCTCACTCCACCACCTCATAACCTTAGATCATCCTCTAAGCTCTCAAACATCACACCTCAAACACAACCTCACTTGAAACACATCTCCAACCTTCTTGCTTCCTCTTGGCCGAAACCATCAAGCATCAAGGAGGAGCTCATCATCTTGTTTTTCTTTTCAAAAGTTCAAGCTTTGTGTCTTCACTATAGGTAGGAGTGTTTTTCTAAACTTTGTTTCTTGAAAAAATGAGTTTCTCTGGCTTTCTCTTGGATTTCTTTTGAAACTTTTCCTTGGTTCTTTGTTTTCCTTTCATTTCGGCCATGAGGCCTTGATTATGAGCATGATAGCTTGATGATGAGAGTTTCTAGATGATGACCTTGTGTTCATCTCAAAGAAACCTCTAAAGCTTGAGTTTTCCTTTTCTTATAACTTTATCTATATGATATCTAGCTCACATGGTTTTTCAACTTAAGAAAATTAATCTAAGGATTTCTAAAAGCCCAAGCCTACCCTTGTCAACCTTAAAGTTGGCCGGCACGTTCTAGAGATTTTTCTTTAGAAACGGGTTTTGGGTATTTAATAAAGAACTTGACTTAGTTTCACTTTCTTTTTCTTTTGTAAGACTTTCGGTTTTGGTATTTTGATCTTTGAGATATTGTATTGGGTTGTTATCTTGTTAAAGTCTTGAATGAGCTCTAGTCAACCATAAAATGAACCTTGCATCATGTTTACTTTATGCTTTGCATATCATGTTTACTTCCTTGCTATCACTAAATATCAAGATAATAAGTGAACCTTGCATTATCATGTTTATATTTCAAGCTATGCATTATCATGTTTATATTTCAAGTTCTCACTTAATACCAAGATAATAATGAGTTGCATTCATATTTACTTTGTGCTATCACTTTACTTTCTAATGTAACCTAAAATAAGTGCATGAGCATGTTTATTTTTATGTCATCACCTAAATGAACCTAGAGCTCAAAGACTTGCCCATTGTTGTCTCAAACAAAGGTCTAAAAATATTTATTTCCTTTGGTTCATATTTCGGCCCTAAGGGGTCTTGGTGTTTCTAAGTATTGAAAACTATTTTTATAATTTTTCCAAGCTTTTATGAGTTTAAGGAATGCATAGAACTAAGTTTTATGAATTTAGAACCTCTTGAGACAAGTTTGACCTAGCTACTACCTCATAAATATTTTGATGATTTTAGATAGTAAAAATATTTATAAATGAGTTTTGAAAGTTTTAAAAAGGTTCCAAGAGAAACTAGTATTTTATGTGCTTTAGAAAATGTGTTTGATGCCTTTAAATGGAGATGTTTGTTTCGGTTCTGCCTTGCCATGTTTGGCCACTGTATGAGCTGTGTTAATGATGATAATATGCTTATGTTTAAGTATAATTAATGTTAAAGACTCATATGTGAAAGATAAGAGAAGTTAGAAACTAGAAAAGAATTAATTTGAAAGTTCTAGATCTTTTAATGTTTGAATTTTCTGGATTCTATCCAGCAAGGTTTAGTAATGCTAATCATAGATTTAAATTAGTTTAAATGTGTAGTAATGACTCATAAATGGTTTAGGACTTGATCTTGATGCCTTAGGAGCAAACCAGACTTAGAAAGGGTTATTGTTGTGACTCCTAGGTACCCGTAAAGTTAGGAATATGAATTCTGCACTCTTGAGGTTTAGATATGTTCTTGATCATAGTGTGAGGTGAGAAATACTTAGTTAAGACCTTATAAGTTCCTGAGAGATTAGGTTTGATGATTTATAACTTAGAATGTGAGTTAGGGACCTTAAGGGTCAATGCATAAGACACTAAAAAGTTGTTAATGCTATGATGTGTTGTTTGATGCAATGATATGATGAGATGTGCTTGACGCATGAGAAAATGATTGATGAAATGTTAAATTTTATCATAGCATGAGATTTCATGAGAACATGATGTGTGGATTAGCTTGTGGCAGTTTGAAGGAAATTCGGTTTAACAGCTGTTATGCTGCCGAATTTTCGTCAAACCTTAAAGGGTTGAAAGAAATGATTTATGAGTACCATATGAGTTGAAAACCCTGGGTGACACCGGTTCGGCCGAGCACCCCCAGGAGATTTTTATGTGAGAAAGCACTGAGACGCGCTTCCCCCGAGGAGGTGCCGGTTCGGCCGAGTACCCCCGGGAGGAGACAAATCCTTGAGGGTATGAGTAGATGCAGCCTACCAAAGCGGACAAATTGCGAGGCCATGCGTGGCTAGCAAAGCGTTTCAAAGAGGGTAATCCCAGAGAGAGATGATCCCTGCCCCCTACCCGTACTTGCGAGTCGGGATTATTATTTATGTTTCGCTTATTCAAGATAATAAGCAAGAGCTAGTGACGACTAGTTAAGGTATGAGCTCATAACCTAGCTATTATTTTTAGGGTGGCCTATATGCTAAAGTACCATGATTGATGTCACGAAGTTGAGGAATGATTCACTTCAAAGTTATATGCCCTCATGCCACATGATTTATGTTTATGTGCTTTGATGTTGTCTTATATGCTCAAGTATTGCCATGCATCCATGATATAACATGTTGCATTCATAACATCAAAATACATGCTAAAAGGAATGGACCTTGGATAATTAGTTTTGGGAAACCTTAATTAAACCTTATATGCATGATCATTATTTTATAAATAAGCCCAAGGTTCCTGAGGATGTGTACGATGTAACCCTAGGATAGGAGACTCCTACTGAGATTTCTTTAGCAAGATTTCTCACTCCTCTCTCTCTTTCCTTCCGTCACATCTTCAGAGAGCCATGGCGACATTCGTGCTTTTCATTGACATGCCAGTATGGGAGATACACTTCGACCCGGACCACCGTTCATATCACTTTGAGGGTCGATGTGCCGTTCGTGTTTTTGTGTACATGGGACGACCTTTCGCTTATCCAGTTTCGAGCTACCAGTTCACTCCTACCGCGCCTTTTGGTAGTGACGACATGATCTTCGAGCGCACCCGCCCGCGTGAGAAGCAGTTGCAACGTGCCCGTACCTCTGCCTCCGTCGTCCGAGATTTCCCAGAGTACGTACCTCGTTCGAGGAGATCCGAGACTGTCCCATCCAAGGATTGGCCGATGCATGTTCCTTCGGAGGGTTCAGCCCCTTTTCCCCGATCCCGACGTATGGGGAGTGAGGAGACTGTGGTGCAGCTGCGCCTGGCAAGGAGAGCCGAGATGCGTCCGCAACAAGGAGCCCACGTTCAGCCACCTCATGTGCCTTTCACGTTGCATTGGGCCACTCAGGAGGAGTTAGAGCGTTTCCCCGGCTACCTGCCTCCATCACCCGTGGATTCCCGTCGCCACTAGACTCCATTGGAGAGCTTTTGAGTACACGAGCTTCGCAGGGATCTTTCCTTCGGCAGTACGTTTTGGGAGGGGATGTAGTTTAGTGCTCGTAGCATAGTAGGAGGGTATTATTTTGGGTTTTTATCCTTACGTTGTACCATGTACTTTGCTATCTGTTATATTTCCTTTTTCCATTGTATTCCAAGCTCTGCCCGTTTCTATAAAGGTATGACTAGTTATGTACTTTAGCTACTTTATTATTAATGAAATGTTTCTGTCATCTTCATGATCTATGTTCTTCTGATGTATGATTTATTTTGCATGGTTGTTTATGATCGTTACGCGTGCTTTACGTTTCTGTCATTCGATTAGTTAAGCTCGTGGCTCTCACTTTGTTTTATGTTTTCAAAAAGAAAAATTTTCCCGTAATTTCCGCTAAGTATTTTAATGAAAGAATGAGACTATGAAGTAATAGCCTAATGTTTAACCTAATATGTTCTAGAAAGTTGGGTTAAAAATTAGGGTGTTACATTATGGTATCAGAGTAGTTCGATTCTCATGGAGCCTGAGGATTGGACTGACTATGCTTTATAAGCATGATGCGATAGTTATGTCATGTGTAGTGCTTGATAGAGATAAGCTGTAGGACTAGAGATGCATGACTTCTGTTGCTTGCAAGTGCCATGGTAACTAGCCCATCTTGCATGAATATTGAGCCTGATCAACTTGATATTCATTGTTTCATGTGTTTAGGCACCAATGGCACCGCGACGACAGCCTAGGACTACGCCCGAGGCTGACCAAGACAATGCAACTGCTGCTGCTGTTCATAGAATGGCACAAGCCATGGAGCGGATGTTTGACCGCATGGATCAACGCGAGACTGCTGCACCTACTCCCCCTGCTGCTGAGGTGGTTGAGCAAGCCCACTTCGGTGAGTTTCGCAAGGCGAACCCACCAGTGTTCCGAGGGGTAATGGACCCCGACAAAGCTGATGAGTGGATCAAAGACATGGAGAAGATCTACTCTGTTGTTACCTGCTCAGAGGAGCAGAAGGTCACATTTGCTACTTTCATGCTGAAGTTCGACGCCAAGTTTTGGTGGAACGGCATGAAGCATCTGCTAGAAGGTTCTGAAACTCCCATTGATTGGGAGCTATTCAAGACTTACTTCTATGAGAAGTATTTCCCCGAGTCCGTAAGGAATGCTAAGGACATAGAGTTCATGCAATTGACCCAGGGAGGGTCTACTGTTGCCCAGTACACTGCTAAGTTCGAGGAGCTGACCAAGTTCTCTCGGGTGTTTCAAGGGAACCCCGATGAGGTTTTGAAATGCATCAAGTATGAGGCCGGTCTGAAGGCGGAGATGAACTATGCCATGGCCCACATGGAGATCAGATACTTCCCGACTCTGGTCAACAAGTGCCGAATTCTTGAAGAAGGACAGAGAAAGATGCAAGCCACGAGGGTGGAACGAGCTAAGGGGCTCGGACCTCAAGCCCCAAGGTTCAAGCCGCAATACCCATCAAGGGACCACTACCATCCCTACCAAACCAACCAATTCTGACCACCGCAATAACAACAATCGAGAGCTCCTGCATACCAACAGTCTAAGCCATACCAAAGGCCACCGTTTCAACATCAAGGCCCGAGGAACTACAACAACAATCAACCCCGTGGACCGGGTGGACCCCGGAACCACAATGGAGGAGTAAGTGGGGCCAAGAACAAGGCACCACAAACCCTTGTTGCTTACCCTGAGCAAAGATCTCGCCGATGTCCGCCTCAATGCTGGAAGAATCATGGGAATCGCCCTTGCTTTATGGGGCAAGGGGTCTGTTTCAAGTGTGGCAAGCCTAGCCATTATGCCAACAACTGCACCAACGGAGGACCATCAAACCAAAACCCCCGACCTCAACACCAAGGACGGGTCTTCACCCTCAATGCGGAAGACGTACGAACGTCCAACGATCTCATTCAAGGTAAGTGCGAGCTTAACGGTAGAACCTTAATCAGACTTTCTTCGATTCTGGCGCTACTCATTCTTTCATATCGCTTGCTAGTGTCGAGTCTTTAAATTTGCAAGTCTCTAAACTTCCCTTTGATCTTATTGTTTCTACTCCTACAAATCACCCTGTTAATACCTGCAAATGTCGCTTAAACTGTCATCTTGTTGTAGAGAATAGGTCGTTTATCATAGATTTAATTTGCTCACCCCTTAAGGACATAGGTATCATTCTAGGCATGGATTGGCTTCACACCAACCGTGTGTTGTTAGACTGTGGGACCCAAACTATTGTTTTTCCTTCTCCTCCCGAACCTATTAGTCAACCCATGAGGTTATACCTAAACTCCGTAGAGGTTTTCTGTAGTGGGGAGAAAGTTAAGGGATATGTTCTCCTAGCCGCCTACGATGTAGACTTTGAGCAAAACCTAGGTGATGTACCTGTGGTGAGAGACTATCCCGAGGTGTTTCCGGAGGAAATACCCGAGTTCCCTCCCAAAAGAGAAGTAGAATTCTCCTTAGAGCTGGTTCCTGGAACGGGACCTATCTCTATAGCCCCGTATAGGATGTCACCCTCGGAGTTAGCGGAATTGAAAACCCAGTTAGAGGAGCTATTGGAAAAGAGTTTTATAAGGCCGAGTGCTTCACCTTGGGGCGCTCCGGTCTTATTAGTGAAGAAAAAAGATGGAAGCATGAGAATGTGTATAGACTATAGGCAGTTGAACCGAGTGACCATAAAGAATAAGTACCCGTTGCTTAGGATTGATGATCTTATGGACCAGTTGAAAGGAGCAGTAGTGTTTTCTAAAATTGATTTGAGGTCCGGTTACCATCAAATTATGGTTAGAGATTCGGATATTCCTAAAACCTCCTTTCGAACTCAGTACGGACACTTTGAGTTCAATGTGATTTCGTTTGGTTTGACGAATGCTCTCGCAGTTTTTATGGATTACATGAATAGGATCTTTAGACCCTATTTAGATCAGTTCGTGGTTGTGTTCATAGATGATATTCTCATCTATTCGAAAACCCATGAGGAGCATGAGCGTCATTTAAGGCTGGTTTTAGAGGTACTAAAGGAGAAGAAGTTATACGCTAAGTTGTCTAAGTGTGAATTTTGGTTGGAAGAGGTGAAATTCTTAGGACATGTTGTGTCAAAAGGTGGCATGGCTGTCGACCCGAGTAAGATAGAAGCCGTAATGAATTGGGATAGACCAACCTCTATAACCGAGATTAGAAGCTTTTTGGGTCTAGCTGGCTATTACCATAGGTTTATTAAAGGATTTTCCCAGTTAGCCCTACCTTTAACCAAGCTCACTAGGAAGAATGCCCCGTTTGAGTGGAGCCCCGAGTGCGAAAAGAGTTTCCTAGAGCTTAAGGAAAAGCTCACCTCAACCCCAGTTTTGGTTTTACCTGACCCCAATGTACCCTTCAAGGTATATTGTGACGCTTCTGGCAAGGGTTTAGGTTGCGTGTTGATGCAAAATAGGCAAGTGGTAGCCTATGCATCCAGACAACTCAAGCCTCACGAAGTAACCTACCCCACCCATGACCTAGAACTAGCAGCCATCGTGTTCGCTCTAAAGATGTGGAGGCACCATTTGTATGGTGTAAGGTTTGAAGTTTTCTCCGATCATAAGAGTCTCAAGCATCTCTTTGATCAAAAGGAGTTGAATATGAGGCAAAGGAGATGGATGGAATTCCTCAAGGACTACGATTTTGGCATAAGTTACCACCCCGGCAAGGCTAATGTAGTCGCCGATGCCTTGAGTCGAAAGTCATTACGTTTATCTTGTATGATGGTTAACGAAGTTGGGTTAATAGAGCAGTTTAGGGATATGAATCTTGGGATGTCTATGACAGAAAAAGGTATCGTGATGTGTCATCTCACGGTGACCAGTGGGTTTAAGCAAAGGATTATGCTTTCCCAAAGAGAAAATGAGGACTTTATGGAGACAATCAAGGCAGTTAAGGCCGGAAAGTTGAAAGGTTTTGTACAAGGCCCCGACTGGTTGTGGAGGTTCGAGGGGCGAATATGTGTGCCACAAGATGGCGACCTTCGAGAGAAGATCTTGGAAGAGGCTCACAAGAGGCACTTCGCCATAAATCCTAGTACTACCAAGATGTACCAAGATTTGAAGAAGATGTTTTGGTGGCCCAGATTAAAAAGGGATGTGGTCACCTGGGTGAGTAAGTGTTTGGTCTGCCAAAAGGTCAAGATCGAACACCAAAAACCTTCTGGCATGTTGCAACCCCTGTCAATCCCGGAGTGGAAGTGGGAGAGTATATCAATGGATTTCGTGACAGGATTGCCAAGGACCCAAGCTGGCCATGATGCCGTATGGGTAATCGTGGATCGACTAACAAAGTCGGCTCACTTTCTACCTATTCAAGTCACGTACTCATTGGATAAGTTGGCTCAGCTTTACATCCAAGAAATAGTAAGGTTGCATGGAGTACCATCGACGATAATCTCGGATCGAGATCCGCAGTTTACGTCACATTTTTGGGGAGCCTTTCAAAAGGCGTTTGGTTCAAAGTTGTGCTTAAGCACTACTTACCACCCACAGACGGATGGTCAATCTGAGAGGACAATCCAAACCCTGGAGGATATGTTAAGAGCCTGCGTCTTGGACCAGAAAGGAAGTTGGGATAAGTACATGCCCTTGATCTTTGCGTATAACAACAGTTATCACGCGAGCATCGGTATGGCACCGTACGCGGCGTTATATGGAAGGAAGTGCCAATCACCTTTGTGTTGGTACGAGCCTGGAGAACAAAGTGTCTTAGGACCCAATGTAGTGAGGGAAACGATGGAGCAAATCAAGAAGATCAAGGATAGAATCTTAACCGCTCAAAGACGGCAGAAAAGCTATGCGGACAAAAGACGCAAGCCCTTGGAATTCCAAAAAGGCGAGCATCTATTTCTAAGAATCACCCCCACTATAGGAATAGGGAGAGCCATGAAAGTTAAAAAGTTGAGTCCCCGATTTCTCGGCTCTTTTGAAATTCTTCAAAGAATCGGATCGGTAGCTTATAAAATAGCCCTACCACCCAACCTGTCAAACCTTCATGACGTCTTTCACGTCTCTCAGTTACGTAAATACAAGTCCGACCCTAGCCATGTCTTAGAGCCAGAACACGTATAGTTAAGGGAGGACCTGACGTTCAATCTACCGCCAACGAGAATCGTGGACCAAGGCATCAAGCAGTTAAGAAACAAGTCTGTTCCTTTGGTGAAGGTCGCGTGGGGACGTGGCAACACCGAGGAGTTCACATGGGAGCTTGAGTCTGAGATGAGATTGAAGTACCCCGAGTTGTTCTAAGGTACGAATTTCGAGGGTGAAATTCTTTTTAAGGGGGGAGTAATGTAACGCCCCGATTTTTCTGCTAGAGTGAAAATGACCAAAATGCCCCTGAGGTCATTTTCAGCCCGGAATTCGAGGAAAGCCGATCCGGCAGTACTCGAAGGGTAAACTCAATGTTGGAAGGGGATTAGATGGCTTGTACACCTTCTCAGGATCGAAAATCTCATTTTTCGAGAGTTTAGGTCAAAATGGCCAAAACGCCCCTGCGGTGTTTTACCCATTTGCAAGTGCCGAATGAACCCGAAACTTCTCCAGATGATTTTAAAAGGCGTTTTCATGTAGACTGTGACTTTAGTTTTGATCCCGGAGGTCCTGGACGAAATTAGTGCAAAATTACGGTTTTGCCCCTAGTTTCGTGTTTTTACGCTTAATCATGTGATTAACCAAATCTAAGCAATATTAGGCTCTAATCGAAGGTTAATTAATTTCCATAATTTATCTTGAGTCAAAATAATTTATTAAAGTTGATTAGAATCTAAAAGTGCTTAATTACAACTTAAAATCATATTTTAATTTCAAGACTCGTAGTCATGGAATCTTGAATAGTGTTTTCTCTTTCCAATTCCTTAAATCATGGAATTGTGTTACACATTGTTTATTCATAAATGAGTTTAAAATTCTTTGATGATGTATGAGTACTCCTTAATCATGTCATAAAGGTCCCTAATCACATTCTTAGTCACCTAAACTTATGCATAATGACTCCTAACCTTGCACCTAAGCTAATACACCCCTAAACACATCACTAACACACAATTACATGACCAAAACTCCCTCCTCCCTTGCTGCATCAGACCTAGCCGAAATTCACACTTCATTTTATCACAATTTAATTTTATTCCACACTCCAAAGACTATGCTTGAAGCCATACTCACCACCATACTCCACCATGTCATCAAAATGCAATTCTCTCACCTCATGTTCCATGAGGATTCATTCTCCTCCACACATGCATTACCTCATGTTCCATGAGGATTCATTCTCCTCCACACACTCACCCTTATTCTTCTCTATAAATACCATGTCTAGATGAACTTTGCTACACTTTTATTCATTTGCTAAGTTTAGTTTTCTAGCCTTTCTCTAAGTTCTTCCTTTTTCTCTCAAGCATTCCAAGAGCTCTTCCTCTTCATCTTCATCTTCTTCATTCTTCCCTCACATAATCACCTCATAATCTCACTCCACCACCTCATAACCTTAGATCATCCTCTAAGCTCTCAAACATCACACCTCAAACACAACCTCACTTGAAACACATCTCCAACCTTCTTGCTTCCTCTTGGCCGAAACCATCAAGCATCAAGGAGGAGTTCATCATCTTGTTTTTCTTTTCAAAAGTTCAAGCTTTGTGTCTTCACTATAGGTAGGAGTGTTTTTCTAAACTTTGTTTCTTGAAAAAATGAGTTTCTCTGGCTTTCTCTTGGATTTCTTTTGAAACTTTTCCTTGGTTCTTTGTTTTCCTTTCATTTCGGCCATGAGGCCTTGATTATGAGCATGATAGCTTGATGATGAGAGTTTCTAGATGATGACCTTGTGTTCATCTCAAAGAAACCTCTAAAGCTTGATTTTTCCTTTTCTTATAACTTTATCTATATGATATCTAGCTCACATGGTTTTTCAACTTAAGAAAATTAATCTAAGGATTTCTAAAAGCCCAAGCCTACCCTTGTCAACCTTAAAGTTGGCCGGCACGTTCTAGAGATTTTTCTTTAGATACGGGTTTTGGGTATTTAATAAAGAACTTGACTTAGTTTCACTTTCTTTTTCTTTTGTAAGACTTTCGGTTTTGGTATTTTGATCTTTGAGCTATTGTATTGGGTTGTTATCTTGTTAAAGTCTTGAATGAGCTCTAGTCAACCATAAAATGAACCTTGCATCATGTTTACTTTATGCTTTGCATATCATGTTTACTTCCTTGCTATCACTAAATATCAAGATAATAAGTGAACCTTGCATTATCATGTTTATATTTCAAGCTATGCATTATCATGTTTATATTTCAAGTTCTCACTTAATACCAAGATAATAATGAGTTGCATTCATATTTACTTTGTGCTATCACTTTACTTTCTAATGTAACCTAAAATAAGTGCATGAGCATGTTTATTTTTATGTCATCACCTAAATGAACCTAGAGCTCAAAGACTTGCCCATTGTTGTCTCAAACAAAGGTCTAAAAATATTTATTTCCTTTGGTTCATATTTCGGCCCTAAGGGGTCTTGGTGTTTCTAAGTATTGAAAACTATTTTTATAATTTTTCCAAGCTTTTATGAGTTTAAGGAATGCATAGAACTAAGTTTTATGAATTTAGAACCTCTTGAGACAAGTTTGACCTAGCTACTGCCTCATAAATATTTTGATGATTTTAGATGGTAAAAATATTTATAAATGAGTTTTGAAAGTTTTAAAAAGGTTCCAAGAGAAACTAGTATTTTATGTGCTTTAGAAAATGTGTTTGATGCCTTTAAATGGAGATGTTTGTTTCGGTTCTGCCTTGCCATATTTAGCCACTGTATGAGCTGTGTTAACGATGATAATATGCTTATGTTTAAGTATAATTAATGTTAAAGACTCATATGTGAAAGATAAGAGAAGTTAGAAACTAGAAAAGAATTAATTTGAAAGTTCTAGATCTTTTAATGTTTGAATTTTCTGGATTCTATCCAGCAAGGTTTAGTAATGCTAATCATAGATTTAAATTAGTTTAAATGTGTAGTAATGACTCATAAATGGTTTAGGACTTGATCTTGATGCCTTAGGAGCAAACCAGACTTAGAAAGGGTTATTGTTGTGACTCCTAGGTACCCATAAAGTTAGGAATATGAATTCTGCACTCTTGAGGTTTAGATATGTTCTTGATCAAAGTGTGAGGTCAGAAATACTTAGTTAAGACCTTATAAGTTCCTGAGAGATTAGGTTTGATGATTTATAACTTAGAATGTGAGTTAGGGACCTTAAGGGTCAATGCATAAGACACTAAAAAGTTGTTAATGCTATGATGTGTTGTTTGATGCAATGATATGATGAGATGTGCTTGATGCATGAGAAAATGATTGATGAAATGTTAAATTTTATCATAGCATGAGATTTCATGAGAACATGATGTGTGGATTAGCTTGTGGCAGTTTGAAGGAAATTCAGTTTAACAGCTGTTATGCTGCCGAATTTTCGTCAAACCTTAAAGGGTTAAAAGAAATGATTTATGAGTACCATATGAGTTGAAAACCCTGGGTGACACCGGTTCGGCCGAGCACCCCCAGGAGATTTTTATGTGACAAAGCACTGAGACGCGCTTCCCCTGAGGAGGTGCCGGTTCGGCCGAATACCCCCGGGAAGAGACAAATCCGTGAGGGTATCAGTAGATGCAGCCTACCAAAGCGGACAAATTGCGAGGCCATGCATGGCTAGCAAAGCGTTTCAAAGAGGGTAATCCCAGAGAGAGATGATCCCTACCCCCTACCCGTACTTGCGAGTCGGGATTATTATTTATGTTTCGCTTATTCAAGATAATAAGCAAGAGCTAGTGACGACTAGTTAAGGTATGAGCTCATAACCTAGCTATTATTTTTAGGGTGGCCTATATGCTAAAGTACCATGATTGATGTCATGAAGCTGAGGAATGATTCACCTCAAAGTTATATGCCCTCATGCCACATGATTTATGTTTATGTGCTTTGATGTTGTCTTATATTCTCAAGTATTGCCATGCATCCATGATATAACATGTTGCATTCATAACATCAAGATACATGCTAAAAGGAATGGACCTTGGATAATTAGTTTTGGGAAACCTTAATTAAACCTTATATGCATGATCATTATTTTATAAATAAGCCCAAGGTTCCTGAGGATATGTACGATGTAACCCTAGGATAGGAGACTCCTACTGAGATTTCTTTAGCAAGATTTCTCACTCCTTTCTTTCTTTCCTTCCGTCACATCTTCAGAGAGCGATAGCGACGTTCGTGCTTTTCATTGACACACCAGTATGGGAGATACACTTCAACCCAGACCACCGTTCATATCACTTTGAGGGTCGATGTGCCGTTCGTGTTTTTGTGTACATGGGATGACCTTTCGCTTATCCAGTTTCGAGCTACCAGTTCACTCATACCGCACCTTTTGGTAGTGACGACATGATCTTCGAGCGCACCCGCCCGCGTGAGGAGCAGTTGCGACGTGCCCGTACCTCTGCCTCCGCCGTCCGAGATTTCCCGGAGTACGTACCTCGTTCGAGGAGATCCGAGACTGACCCATCCGAGGATTAGCCGATGCATGTTCCTTCGGAGGGTTCAGCCCCTTTTCCCCGATCCCGACGTATGGGGAGTGAGGAGACTGTGGTGCAGCCGCGCCTGGCAAGGAGAGCCGAGATGCGTCCGCAACAAGGAGCCCACGTTCAGCCACCTCGTGTTCCTTTCACGTTACATTGGGCCACTCAGGAGGAGTTAGAGCGTTTCCTCGGCTACCTGCCTCCATCACCCGTGGATTCCCGTCGCAACTAGACTCCATTGGAGAGCTTTTGAGTACACGAGCTTCGCAGGGATCTTTCCTTCGGCAGTACGTTTTGGGAGGGGATGTAGTTTAGTGCTCGTAGCATAGTAGGAGGGTATTATTTTGGGTTTTTATCCTTACGTTGTACCATGTACTTTGCTATCTGTTATATTTCCTTTTTCCGTTGTATTCCAAGCTCTGCCCGTTTCTATAAGGGTATGACTAGTTATGTACTTTAGCTACTTTATTGTTAATGAAATGTTTCTGTCATCTTCATGATCTATGTTCTTCTGATGTATGATTTATTTTGCATGGTTGTTTATGATCGTTACGCGTGCTTTACGTTTCTGGCATTCGATTAGTTAAGCTTGCGGCTCTCACTTTGTTTTATGTTTTCAAAAAGAAAAATTTTCCCGTAATTTTCGCTAAGTATTTTAATGAAAGAATGAGACTATGAAGTAATAGCCTAATGTTTAACCTAATGTGTTCTAGAAAGTTGGGTTAAAAATTAGGGTGTTACACATCTCATGTTTATTTTATGCTATCACTTTACTTTCTAATGCAAGCTAAAACAACTGCATGAGCATGTTTATTTTTATGTCATCACTTAAACGAACCTAGAGCTCAAAGACTTACACATGGTTGTCTCAAACAAAGGTTTAAAAATATTTATTTCCTCTGGTTCATAATTCGGCCCTAAGGGGTTTTGATGTTTCTAAGTATTGAAAACTATGTTTCATATTTTTTTTTTTTAGCTTTTATGAGTATAAGGAATATGTAAAACTAAGTTTTATGAATTTAGAACCTCTTGAGATGAAAATGATTTAGCTACTGCCCTCTCAAGTATTTTTATGATTTTAAAGGATAAAAGTGTTTATAAATGAGTTTTGAAAATTCTAAAAAGGTTCCAAGAGAAACTAGTATTCTATGTGCTTAAAAAATTGTGTTCTATGCCATTTATGGAGATGCACATTTCGGTTCTGCCTTGCCATTTAATGCCACTGTATATGTTGTTTTAATGATGATAATATGCTCATGTTTGAGTAAAAATAATGCTTAGACTTATATGTGAAAGATAGGATAGGTTAGAAACTAGAAAAGAATTAATTTGAGAGTTTTAGATCCCTTAATTATTGAATTTTCTGGATTCTGTCCAGCAAGGATTAGATTTGATAATCATGGTTTTAAATTAGTTTAAATGTGTAGGAATAACTCATAATTGGTTTAGGACTTGATCTTGATGCCTTAGGAGCAAGCTAGACTTAAAAAGGGTCATTGTTGTGACTCCTAGGAACCTGTAAAGTTAGGATTATAAATTATGCATCCTTGAGGTTTAGAGATGTTCTTGATCATAGTGTGAGGTGGGAAATACTTAGTTATAACCTCATAGGTACCCAAGAGATTAGGTTTGATGATTAATAACTTAGAACGTGAGTTAAGGACCTTAAGGATCAATACATAAGACATTAAAAAGTCTTGAGTTTTTATGATGCTTAATTTATGTAAGTATGATATATGATACCTGAAGCTTTGTCTATGATGAATTTGATGTATATGCTATGAAGAAGTTTTTACATGATTAGAATGATTATGTGATGATGTATGTGCTATGAAGAAGTTTTATGTGAATGCGTGATAACGTGATGATGTATATACTATGAAGAAGTTTTATATGATGATATACTATACCTCATAAGAAATGTTTGTATGTCCTATATGTTCTCATGGCATAAGCAAATTTGAGGAAATTCGGTCTACAGCTGTCATGCTGCCGAATTTCCATCAAATTTGGGGAACTTAGAAAAAGGTCTTCTTTTTTTGAAAATCATGAGAACTTAAATCTGACACAACACTGAGACGCCTTCTTGGATGACATCGGTTTAGCCGAGCACCCCCAAGAAAACAAATCCGTGAGGGTATTGACACAGAGCTTTCCAAAGCGGACAATACTACTATGCATTGTTGCTAGTAGAGCATTTCAAAGAGGAAATGACCCTAAGAGGTGATCCTTAATTTGCCCCTAACCCGTACTTTAAGTCAGGATTATGTATGTTACGCTTATCATAGGATAAGTAAGAGCTTGTGACGACTAGTTAAGGTATGAGCTCATAACCTAGAGATTTAAAAATATGCTATGATAACCTAGAGATTTAAAAAATAATTTTTTAGGGTGGCCCCATGAGACAAAAGTTAAAGTTTAAAATGTCAAATATGCTATGAAAAACCAAGAAAAAATTATTATGAGATTTATGCCTGTCACCTTATGCCACTGTCATAATGTTTCTTAGTTATTCTATTGATTGGTTTATCTCTATGATGCATTCATGTCATTAGTGTATTCCATGCTTAGTCATAAGACGCATTGTAAAATATGACGGACCTTGGATAACTAATGCTTTAGAAAACTAACTTAAAAGGAGTTTATATGCATACACACCTTTTTAGAAATAAAACCCAAGGTTCCTGAGGATGTGATGACGTCACTTAGTTGAGGATTGCCTTACTGAGAATTCTTTTAGAAGATTCTCATTCCCTCTCTTTTTTCTTCCGTCACATCTTCGGATGGCGACTTTCGTACTCTTCATCGACACCCCGACGTGGGAGCTGCACCATGACCCAGCACTCGGGTCATACCATTTTGAGGGTCGCTGCACAGTCAGAGTATTCATGTTTATGGGACGACCCTTCGCACACCCAGTATGGAGCTACCGCTTCACCCCGATTGCCCCCTACCATCATAACACGATTTTCGAGCGAGCTAGATCACGCTACGAGCAGATCCTCCACATGCAGCCCGAGGCGTTAGCCGTACGTGACTACCCGAAGTACGTGCCCCGGACTCAGTATTCGGAGATGGATCCATCAGAGGACCCGCCCTCGCACATGTACAGTTGGAGCTCCAGCCCCGCTCCCCCACCGATGAGAGCCGGGAGTGAGGAGACGGTGGTTCAGCCGAGGTTGGCTCGTAGGCCATCCATGCGCCCTCGCCGCGGTGGACATGCCCCGATGATCCGCACGACCACTCCCGCCGAGATCCGCCAGTGGATCGATTCCACCCCTCAGTACTCGGACCAGCAGGAGTAGGTGCATAGGATGGGTAGTAGCTAGTGCACACACGCCACATAGTTGAGGACAAACCTTCTTTTGTATATGAGGTTGTCTACTCTAGGTGCACATGGGTATGGGTGTTGCTTTTATGATTTCCTTGTATTTGCTTTTCAGTTGTATTTTGTTCTTCTATGTACCGAATAGTCCTGCCTTTTGGTAGGCACACTATCTATATATATATTCAGTTGATGTATCCATGTTATTTATTTGTTTTGTTATGATTTGCTCATATGACTTGTATGTATTCCCGTTTCAAAGAATCATGCGTGGCTCTCACTTTGGTTTAAATCAAAAAGAAAAATTTTACCCATATTTTCGCTAAGTATTTTCAAAGTAAAAGATGAAACCAAGAGGTAATATTCTATGGATTAACCTAAATACATACTAGTAGTATTAGGTTAAGATTTAGGGTGTTACAGACATGAATTGATTTCTTCATCTTGGGTGTAATTTTTGGATGTCCTGTGCTACTTTCTGAAGATCTCCTCCTTGGTTTCTTGATCTCTAGCTTGAACTACTTTAGTCCTCAAGCATTTACACTTTCTTTCCACGAGATAATATTCACTCTTTTATGCTTGATCTCCTCTCTTGAAATAAACATGATTTCTCATGTGTAGTGAAATTATTCCCAATTCAAGTCTGCTTCTATGCCTTTGGTCTGTAAACATGAATACGTTCTTTGCTTGAAATAACATTCACTTTCTTTTCACCTTAATCTCTTCCCATGAGATAAATCATGCTTGCGCATGCAAAGTGAATATTATTTTGCTTTAAGTCTGTATTATGCTTTAATCTATATACACGTTCTTTGCTTGACATAATATTCACTTTCTATTTAGCTTAATCTCTTCCCATGAGATAAAACATGTTTACATATGCAAAGTGAAATATCAATCTTGCTTTAAGTCCATGAAATACAAGCTGGATTAACCTATTATGTTGTGTTAAGAAACTCAAGGTAGCCGTTAGTTATTCTTCAAAGTATTTTCCTTAAACTAACTTTGTTGTCAATCAAAACATTTTAGCGTATACTTTCTAAAGGGTTCTGGAGTTTACAAATTCCTCCTTCTAGAAGATAGAATGGTTGACCAATCAGATAGAAGACACGACATATTAGTTATAAAACCGAGTTTGAATCAAGATTTGAATTTTGAATTTCAAATTTGCCTCCAGTTCCTGTAGCTTTATGTGCTCCACAGTTAAGTGGGCCATCTGACATGCGTAGTCAATCCCTTGATCATTCTTCAGTCTTCCAGTCTTCAATCTTGGCATTTTAATGATGAATGATTTGCGATTATGATTATTATTGACTGAGTAACACGTTACTTTCAGAGTTGGCATGATTTCCTCATTCTTTAGTGTACTTTCTGTCGTCCTATGTTAGTTTCTGAAGACCATTTCCTTGGGTTTCTTGTTCCTTCATTGATCTGCTTGTTTTCTTAATGCATTTAAACATTCTTTGCATTATATAATATTCACTTCATTTAAGCACATTCTCTTCCCGTGAGATAAAACATGTTTGCATATGCAAAGTGAAATTATTTTTGCTTTAGTCCATCCAATGCACTTCAGAATCTACCTGTTAAGCTTAGTAAAAAAACTCAAGGGTGCTATTAGTCGTTCTTCAAAATATTTTTTTTAAATTGGCTATGTTGTCATTCAAAACAATAAAGATCATACTTTCTGAAGGGTTCTGGAGCTTACAATCTCGGCCTTGAAGAAAATCAATTCGAAGAAAATCTTTTGAAGAGATATTGAAAGAAATAATACAAATATATTATGATAAGTACATTTTCTTTCAAGACATCATGTTCTTAAATCTTAATAAGTCATTTTCTTAAGGCATAAGTGGATATGTTCAGAAAATTTTGAAGCCTTAAGTTAACTCAAATCAAAGCTATTTGGTTTGTGATGATATTTTCTAATTTAAATCATAATGCTTCTTGAAATTGTATCACAGAGATACTAAAGCAAATGTCATTATTTAAGTTCAATTTTACCAACAGCTTGATTCTTGTCACAAAAATGAATTTATGAAATTTAAGTGTGCTTGAATAAATAAACAAGTAATACTTACGATATTCTTCTTTGATTAAAAATCTTATTCAGCACTTTCTTTTCCAAAACCCCTTTTTCAAAAACTAATACCCAAAGATATATATGTATATGTATGAAAAACCCTTTTGAGCATGTCACTAGAAAACTTAAGTGATACAAAGGTAGTTTCTAATGCTCAGAGAAATATTGATATAAATGTTATTAGCATATTACAAGACAAGTTTTGTAAAGCTCAATTAGGGATCCAACCCAGTTTTATCAAGGCATTAAGCACTAATGAGCTTATTGTTATGAGCTAGGAAACTTTTTAACATAATTATCAAAGGATAAAAACACTTTTTGAAAACTTTTTCTCAAAAATGATATATATTTATGCAAACTATGATTGTTGCTCATTGATACAGATCAGAATTAGAATATAACACCTTGTTAGTCATTTAAGCTCAGCACACTCGAGATTATTCTGAGATCAACTTACTGATCATAGTTAAAGTAGAAGCAATTAAAAGCAGATTTATGAAAGTCCTCAAAAACTATTTACAACTATGTTTAATCAAACTAAATAAAGCATCTCATACATGTGTCAATAATAATGTGTTTTATAATGATAGGCATTTCAAGCAATCTTGTACATATCTAATTACATCAATAGAGTTCGAGTATCCAAGTACCAATAGAAAAAATTTATGCTTCTTAAGGATACATGCTAAAGCTAATCATGGATAATGATGTGAACTAATTTCTCTAGCATGTTAATGATTAGTCAGTTCAGAGCAAGCACTTAAGATATCAAAAGCATACACAAGCAAGTCATGATATATGATTAGCTAAGCATGATAGGTAGGCATTGAAATATATTAAAGCTTAAAGAGCCATATATGTATCAAAGCATGAAAGGACTTAGAGTAAATAAACTAAGCATGAGTGCTTTAGATAAATTATGCAATCCAAAAAAGAAAATTATCAAATTATAAAAGAAAATAGTTGAGGCATAAATATGTTTTAGTCAAAGAAAAAAAATATGCAACATGCTTAAAAGCTAAAAAAGACAATTTTGGGCTCCCCCTTAGCATAGGCTCCCCTTTAGCATAGGCTCCCCCTAAACTTCATATCATAGATTTTCTTCATCTTTCATTTTCTCCCCATTTGGCATTATCAAAAAGGAGGTTTGCAGGGGAGGAGCCAAATCATCATCTTTGACCTCTTCCCCTTAGTTCTTGTCAAATTTCTTAATTAGTCTGAAGAATCTTAAGTTGCAGTTCTTCATTGTGTCTGAGCTGTGCTCCTTGCTCTATGATTATTACCTTAAATCTGTCTTGTCTGGAGGCAATCTCTGTTAGATACCTCAAGATGATCTGATTGAACTGATAGTTTGAAGGAGGCTCGGTTGAGGCTGGAGGAGGTAAGTTGATGGGTGCTGTAGCTGGTGCAACTCTTGGGGAAGGTTAAGCGATGTTAAGGGGTATAGTGTCCCCATAGTTGGGTGATTTGTCATGAGCTTCATCATGTACATTAGCAAGGGGTAGAAAGGATGATGTATCAATAGCCAGGACAGTAAAAGCTAAAGTAGGCTCGGGGATAAGAGTGACAACAATTTTAGGATCTTAAGCCAAGGCAGAAACATCAGTTTCCTCAGCCACAAAGATGCCAGCTTTTGATACTTTTTCTTCCTCATCTTCTACTGGAGATATGCAAATAACAGTGGAAGGTTGAGGCATTATTCTAATGATAGTAGTTTCTAGCCTATGGTCTTCTTCATCAGGCTCTTCAATGATTGGTTCCATTGTTGACATTTCTCCTGTGGATTCTGGTATGATCATCTCACTTTCTGGCCTTTTCACTTCTTAGCAGACTTTCTTCTTCTTTTTCTTCTTCAGATGATGATACTCCAGCTACTTCTTCTTCTTCCACTTCTTCCTCTTCATCTTTAGAGTAGGTGAGAATAACTCGATAGCCAGCCTCTTCATACATTTTGAACTCCCTCTGCAATATATAGATTTTGGACTCATGGATGAGCATTTTTTTTTGCATTTGAGCAAAATATCTTTTCTACTGATGATTTTTACTAGTTTGGTTGTCATATGAGTTTCTTGAGGTCCCAACTCTTGTTTTCTTTTTGTTCTTCTTTCATTTGTGCGAAGAATCTGATTTAGTTCCTCTTCCTCTGAGTTCTCAGTCTCACTTTCAAGGAGGATTATCTTCCTTTTTCCTTTAGCTTTTTCTTATTGAGACTCAACCTTCTGAGAAGCCTTTCTAGCTTAATCTCCTCTTATCCAGGGACTTTGCCATGTTGGCTTAGAAGTTGGAATGATGAGGGCATGAATATAGTCCCTCCCAAATATACATACTTCTCTGTGATAAGTGGAAGACCCATCTTCTGAAGGAGTGTTGTTAGCAGTATGCCATATGGAACACTAGCAGTTCTTTGCTTTTCTTTTGTAGTAGCACTCAGCATATAGTCCAGGATAAGTCTTGGCAAATTCACCTTTCTCTTTGCCATTAGATAGTTCACAAGCATACAATCCATGCCTACTAATGCATAGGTGCTTCCTATACATGGTAGGATTGTAACACCCTGATTTTTCTATCTAAGAGAAAATGACCAAAATTGTAACACCCTAGAAATTATATAAAAATTTATTTGAGCTTTTCTAGTCATAATTTAAAAAATCCAACAAACATAGAAATGATAGGAACGATCCAACAAATCTGTAAAAAAAATATGAATAGTAACTTGTGGGTCCCGTAGGCCCATTGGGACTGTCGAAACCCTAGAATTAGGACCCAGAGACGCTCGAAAGTAAGAAATTATAGGATTAAGGTTAGAAATGGGTAGGAATAAATATTTTATATCTAGACTTAATTTTCGAGCAATAGTTGATTACTCGGGTACACTGTTTTACCTGTTCGGTAAAATTTTGATGTGCAATTTCTAACACTGATGTATAGTTTAATCCTTATCAAAGGAGAATTTATGTCCCCTTTGTAAAGCAAGATTAAATCCTAGCAATCCATTTTACTTCCTTTTTTTAGAATTATGCATTTATATCATATAATATACATGTTCCTAAAACTACAAACTCCCTTTACTAAACTTGTTCTATTTATCAATACCTACCAACCTAACCGATTAAAATTTCAATTCTTCACCTTGATACCTCATACCTCACTGATTAGAGAGGGGTTAGGGGCTATTTGGAAGTGTTAAAGTGAGGGAAAGACCATTTTTGGAAGGACTTTTGGAGTTAGAAGCCTTGACGCAACACAAGTAGGGTCTTCTTTGGCCTTTTTCTTTCAAAATTATTCTTAGAACTTTTTATGTGTTTTATTCTGAAATTTCTAGTTATATTTTATGGTAATATGTTGATATTGTTGTGTTAATTTTAGTGGAGTGTTTGGATGAGGTTAAATAATGATTTTTGTCAAAAGAAGTTTTGGCTAGGCTACTGGATTTTCGGATTTCAACAGGACAAGATTTGTTCATGAATTTTCTAGTCCAATTTTAGTCATTTTTATGAGCTATAAAAATTATATGTTCAAGCTAATATCCTAAGGAAACTCTAAGGATTTTTTTGGTGCATAATAAAGACTTTTACTACCTAAGAAAAATCAAGGACTCAAGTTGTAACTATGTTGCCTGAAATGTTGAATCTAAAGCTATGAATTTCTATAATGTTGTTATCATAGCAAATGATAGATTTTTCCTTTGACATTTTTATAGGAAGTTGATAACATCTTGAAATATGACCATGATTTTTATTATGAACTGATTCCATCATTTGCTAGGGTTAAAAATTATGAGACTCCAGTTCTGAGCTGTGAAAAAGTGGACTCTGACCACCAAACTTATAAAATTTATTTAACATAGTTAGAGAACTATTTTTGATCTGAAATTTTTACAGGAGCTTGGGAACACATTGAGGTATCACAGGGAATTTTTATAGCCCTAGAATAGTTTGTTTGTTCTGCAACTTAATTTGTGCTACCACGTTATGAAATCTGCCTATGAGTTGTTTTGGAGCTGATGCAAGATATAGGAGACATAATGACATTTTGTTCAAGTCTATTGTATATGAAAGCATGCTCCTGACTTTAAGGATTGGTTTGAGGCATAATTGAATTCATATTGTGAATGAATGCCTATATATGTTTTATGCATGCAATTTGAAAAAAAAAAGGAGTAAATGATACATTGACCTAAGTTCAATAGCAATAAGTAGAAATAGATGAGATCCTTTTGACTTTGTCGAGGGCAAATAGAATGATATATGATCCTTTCAACTTTGTTGAAGGTAAATAGAGTGAAATGTGATCCTTTTGACTGTGTCAAGGGCAAATAGAGTGAGATATGATCCTTTTGACTTGTCAAGGGCAAATAAAGAGATATGAGGTTCTTTTTGATTTGTTAAGGGCAATTACAACTAAGTTCACTACATTTAGTATATGCCTGATCATGTTATATTTAAAAGCTTGACTAGAATGATTTACTATGTGTGCGAGCTTTATTATATATATGCATTAAGTGATTGACCATTAAAAGCTACCCACTTCGAAAGTATGATTTGGAACTCTAAAATTTAACCATTGTTATGAAATATATGATCACTCTTTCTTAATAAACCGAAGTGGCGGGGACAATGACGATGACATTATGATTTTGTAATTAGGGAGTTGCCCTACTGAGAATTTTATAATTCTCACCCCTATGTTTATGTGTTCCCATGTCATCTCCAGGTTGAACTAGAGAACTATGGGATGCTACACCAAAAGAGGTCGGATTGGCAGTAGTCGGGTGTTTGAGATTGTATCAAATGTACTTAGATGTATGTATAGATGTGTAAACTTAACAGAGAACATATGTGTATTAGAGCTCATAGAAGAGCTTCCCTATATAATCAACTTTATATTAAATAAATGTTTTGTATCTTGCTATGTATGTTGATCGAATTATGCTAGTTAGTACACGAACCCATCGAATTTGCTATAGTTATTTAAGAAAGGTCCGCAAATTAAAAAGTAACAACTCTCGAGTACGATGTCATGACTTAAGGATAAGGTTATACTTAGGAGGGTGTTACATTATGGTATCAGAGCAGTTCATCCTAGTAGGACCTTGAGGAATGGACTAGCTATGCTTCCTTAGTAAATGTCACGCATTTTAATTCTATATATGTGTATGACTGCTGGTTGGGAATGTTGTGGGTTGTTGCCACACTTAGGTTGGTATTGAGCCTAATCAACTCAATAATTCTTGTTTGGTGTGATAGAAACTGATGACTTCCAATCGGCGTACTAGGAACGGTGCTGGAGATTAAGCTAGTATGATGGACACTTTTCGCGAAATGGCGGCTGCCATGAGCGAACAAGCGGCAGTAGCCAACAGGATGATGGAAAGGTTGGATCGATATGCCAAAGGAAATCGAGTTAGAAATCCTGGAGGAGTGGAAATTGACCTAGAATATCAAAAGTTCACTGAGTTTAGGAAAGCAAACCCTCTACCGTTTCGAGGAACTTTCAATCCAAACAAAGCAAAGGAATAGATTAAAGCTATGAAGAAGATTTTCTCAGTTCTTCCTTGTACTGAGATCCAGAAAGTGGCTTTTGCTACTTACATGCTGGAGGCAGATGCAGACTTTTGGTGGATTGGAACCAAATGGTTATTTGAAGCTTGTCAAACTGAAGTCACCTAGGAAATCTTCAAGGAAGCTTTCTACCACAAGTACGTCCCTGCTTCAGTGAGAAATGCAAAGGAGTTGAAGTTCATGGCACTCAAGTAAGGGTCCATGAGTGTAGCAGAGTACACAACAAAGTTCGAAGAGCTTTGCAAATTTTCCACCATCTATCAGTGTAATCCTGATGAAGCTTGGAAGTGCATGAAGTATGAAGGGGGGTTACGTGAAGATATCGAGGCAGCTGTGAGTCTTTTGGAGATCAGGGATTATGCGACTCTAGTAAACAAGTGCAGGCGTGCAGAGGGCTCCAACAAGAAGTTAGCAATTGCTCAATCTGCTAAGGACACTTCTAACAAAAGACTGATACTTGAAGATTGACGCCATGAGGAGGATTCTCCCCAAAGAAAGCAGTTCTAACCAATTCCTTCCGAGGACCAACAACTACATAAGTCAATCGTGCGACAAGGTTGCCCAAAATGTGGGAAGAACCATGAAGGTAGACCTTGTGGAGCTAGACAAAATGTATGCTATCACTGTGGAAAACTAGGACATAAGATTTGGGAGTGTCAAGAGAGATATCCAAAACCTACTGGAAAGCCACAACACCAGAGTAAGGTCTTCATTGTAAGTGCTGAAGGGACATCACCATCCAAAAATCCAATCTAAGGTAGGAACGCTTAGGATTTGATTGAATTATTTGAACCATGTGAGAATTTCTTGTATTTGTCTTTTGAAATTGTATTCAAATGAATTTTGACGACAAAATTCTTTTTAAGGTGGGTGGTAATAAAACACCTTAAAAATTTATTTGAGCTTTTCTAGTCATAATTTCAAAACTCCGATAGACATAGACATGATAGGAACGATCCAATGAATCTGTAAAAAAAATATGAATAGTAACTTGCTAGTCCCGCAGGCCCATCGGGACTACCAAAACCCTAGAATTAGGACCCGAAGATGCCCAAAAGTGAGAAATTATAGGATTAAGGTTAGAAATGGTTAGGAATAAATATTTTATATCTAGACTTAATTTTCGAGCAATAGTTGATTACTCAGGTATATTATTTTACCCGTTCGGTAAAATTTCAGTGTGCGATTTCTAACACCAATGTATAGTTTAATCCTTATCAAAGGAGAATTTATGTCCCCTTTGACTTAATGAAAGTCTAAGATTTAATCTTGTAAAGCAAAATTAAATCCTAGCCATCCATTTTACTTCCTTTTTTAAGAATTATGCATTTATATCATATATTATACATGCTTGATTACAAGATAAATACAAGACTTGTCATCTTCATTACACCACCCAAAATTTCATGCATCTCAAGGGAAGAACAGCAGCCACCATTTTTACATCTTCAAAAGCTTAAAACATATTTCAAATCACCAAAACTCTTGCTCAAAGTTCCTAAAACTACAAAATCCCTTCACTAAACTTGTTCTATTCATCAATACCTACTAACCTAACTAATTAAAATTTCAATTCTTCACCTTGATACCTCATACCTCACTGATTAGAGAGGGGTTAAGGGCTGTTTGGAAGTGTTGAAGTGAGGGAAAACCCATTCTTGGAAGGACTTTTGAAGTTAGAAGCCTTGAAGCATCACAAATAGAGTTTTCTTTGGCCTTTTTCTTTCAAAATTATTCTGAGAATTTTTTACGTGTTTTATTCTGAAATTTCTAGTTATATTTGATCAAAATATGTTGATATTGTTGTGTTAATTTTGGTGTAGTGTTTGGATGAGGTTAAATAATGATTTTTGTCAAAAGAAGTTTTGGCTAGGCTGCTGGATTTTCATATTTCAACAGGACAGGATTTGTTCATGAATTTTCTGGTCCAATTCTAGTCATTTCTATGAGCTATAAAAATTATATGTTCAAGCTAATATCCTAAGGAAACTCTGAGGATTTTTGTGGTGCATAATAAAGACTTTTACTACCTGAGAAAAATCAAGGACTGAAGTTGTAACTATGCTGCCTGAAATGTTGAATCTGAAGCTGTGAATTTCTATAATTTTGTTATCATGCAATGCCCGGTGACGAGGACGAGGAGTGATCGCCAGTGCAAATGAGGCATAGATAAGGAGCGGCTCCTCACAAGGTCCTCTAAGTGAAGGGGTATATGAATGAACTGACTACACACCAGAATAAGAGGGATCCTAAGACTATATAGGTATGGGAATATACAGTTGAGGAGGGCTTATATGAATTGATTTGTACTACCTATATCAACAAGATGCATCTTCTTTTCAGTAGCCCAAACTGAAAGAACTCCACAGTTAAGCGTGCTTGACTTGGGGCAATTTTGGGATGGGTGACCTCCTGGGAAGTTTTCCTAAGAAGCATGTAAGTAAGAACAAAGCATGCGGAAAAGACCCATGTTGGTTTGTGGGGACAGTCGTCAATCCATAAAGCAGCAGGGAATGTTACAAATGGTATCAGAGCCTGCACCTCTCCCAGTATGGTATGGTTCGAGGACTAACCAAGCAGATGCTGCTGGGCATGCAATGCCCAGTGACGAGGATAGGGAGTGATCGCCAGTGGAAATGAGGCACGGATAAGGAACGACTCCTCGCAAGGTCCTCTAAGCGGAGGGGTATATGAATGAACTGATTACACACCAGAATAAGAGGAATCCTGAGACTGTATAGGTATGGGACTATACAATTGAGGAGGGCTTATATGAATTGAATTGTACTACCTATACCAACAAGATGCATCTTCTTTTCGGTAGCCCAAACTAAAAGAACTCCACAGTTAAGCGTGCTTGACTTGGAGCAATTTTGGGATGGGTGACCTCCTGGGAAGTTTTCCTAGGAAGCGTGTAAGTGAGGACAAAGCATGTGGAAAAGACCCATGTTAGTTTGTGGGGACAGTTGTCAATCCATAAAGCAGCAGCGGATGTTACAAAAATACCCCTAAGGTCATTTTCAACCCAGAATTCAAGGATAGCCGACCCAGCAGTCGTTGAAAGGCCAACTCAATGTTTAAAAGGGATTAGATGGCTTTTGAAAGGTTTCAGGAATGAAAATCTCATTTTCTGATATTTCAGGTCAAAATTACCAAAATACCCCTCTAGCGTTTTTACGTGAGTACAAGTGCTGTTTGAGCCCGAAACTTCTCCAGAAGGTTTTAAATGATGTTTTCATGTATTTAGTGACATCTGTTTAAGTCCCGATGGTCTGGGGTAGTTTAAGCAAAATTACAAATTTGCTCCTAGAATAGTGATTTTGAGCTTAATGATGTAATTAAGCAAACCTAAGCAATATTAGGCTATAATCGAAGGTTAATTAATTTCCATAATTAATCTAGAGTTAAAATAATTTATTAAAGTTAATTAGAACCTAAAATTACTTAGATTAAACTAAAATCTCTTTTAAAACTCGAGATTCCTAGTAAGAGAATCTTGAATAGTATTTTCTCTCTCCAATTTCTTAAATTAAGGAATTATGTCTACATTTGTTTACATTACAAAATGAGTTTTAAATCCCCCTAATGATGCAAGAACACTCCCTAATCATGTCTTGATGTCCTTAATTACTTACTTAGTTACCTAAACACTTACTTAACAACTCCTAATCTTAAGCCTAATCTAAGATACACCTAAATACATCACTAAACCTCAATTAAACGAAAGAAATCTATCCTCTTTCACTCCATAAGGCCGCCGGCCATCCTCCCCCTCCATTCAAAATATTTAAATTCAAATGAACCTCCAAGGCCATACCTTGCACCATGCTGGAAGCCATGCTTTGAACCATACCCACCTTACCTCTAACCATGCTTCACCATGCTTTAAACCATACCCACCTTACCTCTAACCATGCTTCACCATGCTTCAAAAATCAAACCTCTCACCTCATGTTCCATGAGGGAACCACATGGCCATTCCCCGCATTGAAGCACCCTCATTATTTTGATTTTCTATAAATAGCTTGCTTGGATGAACTTGGATCACTTTGGTTCATTTGCTAAGTTCAAGCTTAAAGAATTCTTGCAAGTTCTCTCATTTTCTCTCAAAGTTCCAAGAGTTTTCTTCATCTTCATCTTCTTCATCATTCTCTTTGAGCCACCATATTACAACCTCAAACTACCACACAACCACCATAAACCACCACCCAAACACCAAAGCTTGCACTCTCAAACACAAGCCCATGCAAAAACACATTCCTTTCCTTTCTTGAAGCCTTAGCTGAAACCTCATTTCCATCTTGGAGGAAGTTTTTCTTCTCATCCTCACTTCAAGACCAAGCTTTTCATCTTCAACACTTGCTAGGGAGTTGTTCTAAAGTCATTATTTTACTTGAATATGTTTTGTTCTTGAAGAAAAATTTTGTTTTTATGAGTTTTCCTTGCCCTTCCTTTTTAGTTTTCCTTTGTTTTCTCCTTTCTCTTTTCGGCCTTCAAGGCCTAAATTTCTTCTCATGATAGCTTGATGATGAGTGTCTCTAGATTATGACTTTGTGTTCATCACAATGAGGCCTCTAAAGCTTGAGTTTTTCTTACTTCAAGTTTTATTTAAAAATGTTACTTAGCTCACTAATGATTTTATCTTAAGAAAATAATTATAAGGATTTCAAAAAGCCCAAAGCTTACCCTTGTTAACCTTAAAATTGGCTGGCACGTTCTAGAGTTTACTCTAGATAGGAGCTTTTGGGCACATAATAAAGAATATGGTGTATTTCCTTTCCTTTTTAGTTTCAGCCTTTCTCTTTTCCTTTATGGTTTTGTTTTCTTTTGAGTTCATTTCCTTGAGCTTGATGATGATGTTCAAACCATGAGGTTTCTTTGAACACCTTGGTTCAAGAACTCTAAAGCTCACTTTGTCTTGCGAGATAAGTGTTGGGTTGAGATTATTTTGTTCTTCTAAAAGTCTTGTATGAGCTTTAGTTAAAGTAAAATAAACTTGCACTCATATTTATTTCATGTCATCACTAAGTTACCAAGAGTAAAGAATAAGCTTGCATTCTCATATTTAGATTTCAAGTCATCACTTAAATTTTAAAGATAATAATAAGTTGCATCTCATATTTATTTCATGCTCACACCTTATAAGAAGAATAAAACAAAGTGCATTGCATGTTTTAGTTTATGTCATCACCTAAGGAACCTAGAGCTCAAAGACTTGCCCACAATTATCTCAAGCAAAGTTTGGAAAATGGAAATGTTTCATGGATAGTGAATTCGGCCATGTGATGATGATGAGCTTGGTGTAAGTTTCATCTAGTCACAAGTGCCAATAATCTATGCCTTACGATTTTTCTTAAGCTTAGATGAATTTACAGAACATTTCAAGCATGATTTTATGTTTTAAATGTCAACCTTGAAGAAATTAAAATAGCTACTGCCCTTATTGATTTTATGATGATTTTAATGAAATAAATTGATTTTCAATGAGTTTTAGAAGTTCTAAAAAGGTTCCAAAAGAAACTAGCAGCCTATGTGTATTGGAAATGAAATTCTATGCATGATATGATGATGATGTTCATGGTTCTGCATTGATGTTTTGTTTACTGCATGATGATGATTTTATTATGATAAAATGAGTGGATTCATGTACATTTGATGTTAGAATTAATTTGAGAAAGCTAAGATGAGCTTGTAACTACAAAAAATTTAGAATAAGAATTTTAGAACCCTTAGAAATAAGAATTATGGATTCTATTTCAGTATGTTTAAAATTAGAAATAATGGTTTATAATTAGTGTATATGTGTAGGAACCCCTCATAATTGGTTTAGGAATTGATCTTAGTACTTTAGGAGAAGACGGAACTTAGAAAGGGTCAAAGTTGTGACTCCTAGGTACTCATAATTGTGAAACATAGATTTTGCACTAATGCTATTTAGAATTGGTTATAATCATGATAATTAGTGAGAATTATTAGTTGTGAACCTATAGGTGCATAAGAAGTCAAAATCGGATGATAAAGTACTTAGGTTTCAAGTTTAAGACCCTAAGGGTCAAAGCATAAGACACCATAGGTTATGTGACGCAATGAATTTATTAATCCAAGTATGATGTGATGATACATGTGCTATGATGGGTATGTTTATGTGATTTTAAGTTTATCATGATTATTGAATGTGAAAGTACATGCATTATGAGTTTCTTGTGGCATAAAGCAAATTTGAAAGAAATTCGGTTTATAACAGTTATGCTGCCGAATTTCCATCAAATTTGAGGACTTGAGAATGTTTTTGAAAACCACATGAGATGAGTCCTGGGTGACACCGGTTCAGCCGAGCACCCCCAAGAAAATGAGATTTTTTAAATGTGACATAGCAATGAAATGCATTTCTCATACTTCGTGGGGAGAAGGCAAATCCGTGAAGGTATTGACATCAAGCTTGCAAAAGCGGACAATTCACTGTGCATTACATGCAAGTAGAGCGTTTCAAAGAAGGAAATATTCCTATGGACTCCCTGAATTAAAGGTTATGATAGGTGATCCTTATGCCCCCTAGCCCGTACTCTAGAAGTCAGGATTATTATATTTATGCTTATCATAGGATAAGTAAGAGCTAATGACGACTAGTTAAGGTATGAGCTCATAACCTGGATGATGTTTTAGGGTGGCCCCATGATGCTAGATATGATGTTCTAAAGTCACACAGTTGAGAAAAAAGAAAAGTTTCACATGAAAGATTATATGCCACTTTATGCCACATATATGTTTCTTGATGTTATGCTTTATTGACTTACTTGCATAATGTATTATCATACATTTATGCTTTGCTTTGTTGTATTCATAACATTCAGATTCTTTCTAAAATGAACGAACCTTGGATAATTATGATTAGAAAAACCTAAAAAAGAACTATGTGTATGCTCACCCTTTTTACAATAAACCCAAGGTTCCTAAGGACGTTGACGATGTCACTTAGATAGGAGGATCCCTACTGAGATTCTTACTCCCTTTCTTTCCCTCTTTTCTTTCCCATCACATCTTCAAATCAGGATAGCGACCTTCATACTGTTTATTGACATCCCCCACCTAGGAGGTTCATTATGACTTGGAGCATCGGTCATATCATTTTGAGGGACGATGCGCTGTTTGAGTTTTCATGTACGTAGGGCGTCCCTTTGCACACCCAGTACACAGCTACTGATTATCCCCTACATCCCCCTTATGGCAACGACTTGGTTTTTGAGCGGGCCCGGACGCACAACAAGAGTATCCTCCACATGCACACGAATGCATCGGCCATACGCAACTTCCCCGACTACGTGCCCCGCTTTCAATCTTCGGAGGCGGACCCCTCGGAGGACCCACCGACCTACATGTATAGTGAGAGCTCTGCCCCCACTCCCCCATTCATGAGAGAGGGAAACGAAGAAACTGTGACCCAGCCGAGGCTAGCTAGGAAACTTGAGATGCGCCCCCGTCAAGGAGCACACGTCCAGCCACAGCGTGTGCCTACTCCTGCCAAGTTACATTAGCGGGTTGGTTACATCCCACCCTATCCGAGATTGTAGCAGTAGAGGTTCTTGGGGAGAGTAGTGCACACACACTACTTATAGATTAGGATAAACCTTCTTTTGTTTTAGGGTAGGGGTGTTTTCCTTCATGTTTTCCTTATATTTCTATTTCAATTGTATTTGTATTTCTGATGTATCAAACTAGTCCCGCCTTTAGGTGGGCATATTATGATATTAATGAAATATTACCTTTGATGTGCTATTGATTGTTCAATGCCATGATATGCTTTTCTATCTTGTGATTTACTGTTTATGGGTTACAATGTATGGTGGCGCACATTTAAGTTATACACGGCTCTCACTTTGTCGTTAAATTTCAAAAAAAAAAATTTACCTGTATTTTCCGCTAAGTATTTTAAAGAAAGATTTTTAAAGAATGAAACTAAGAAGTGATAGACTAATGATTAACCTAAATACGTTCTAGGAGTATTGGGTTAAAAATTCAGATGTTACAAGGATAGAGAATTGAACTACTGTATATACTTTTCTAGCCCTAGCACTTAGCATGACAGTGGATATTTCATTTGGCTTGTGGAGAATGGAATCAGTTAGATACCTTGAAATATCTCCTTCCTTAATTTCTAGAGAATGAGCCCCAGCCAAGAGTGGAATTGCATATTAGTCCATCATTGGTTGCTTTAATGATTTTGGATATTCCTGAAGGAGTGATCTTGATGGCACAATCCCTGATTATAGTATTCAAGGATGATGTTGAGTTTCCTTCTAGCTGAAAGTAGAAGGCAGTAACTATCCTTGGATAGACTCGTTCATTTATCTCCAGATATTCTTCCGATTTTTTAAATGAGAATATTTCATCAAGAAATGATATTTCTTCAAGAAGATCTTTACACAAGGTCTTCTTAGGAGCCATTTTTCTCAAAGCAAAGTTCTTTTCATAATGATCCTACTTGTATGGAACATTGACATATGGAAAGAAACTCCTTCTTTAGTAGAGTGATCACATCTCTTACTTTTGGCCATTTTGTATGAAAGAAAAATGAAGAAAGATTGAGTTTTGGAAAGATTTTAAGAAATGAGAGATGGCGATCAATTTAGGATAAGGTGAGAGGGTTTTAGGAGGTGAGAAACAATTTCAGTGAGATATGCCTGGTGAAGATGAAAGGAAGCATGTGAAAGAAGATGAAAACTAATTGATTATGCCTGGTGAGGTGTAGGAGGTTATTTATGTGATGGAATGTGACTGATAGTGATGATCCAATTATAGGGGAAAGAAAGAGAGGGAGAGACAATGTGGCTCGAGGGAATTTTCCCGCCCTTTTGACTTTAATCAGCATGAGTGACTTCTGACTCTTTAGATTAACTTTCTGAAGGGCTTAATTTCTAACTTCACTTCTCACTTTCTCATCCCTTGAAATGTTACAATATTTCGATTCTTGCGTCATCTTTACACTTTGACTTCCATGACACTAAATGTACTAGATTTCTGAACTTCCTCTTCTCTTTTCTTACCATTTCTTCCATTTCCTAAGCAGTTGATCAAATCTTTCTGATTTTAAAGGAATGAACTAGTCTTCCAAATTGATTTCTTTATGTGATCTTCAAATCAGAAGTATGGAGAAAAGAATACCCAGAAATATTTGTGTATGAATGCTTATGCAAATTTTAGAAAATGATGCAACAATGAAAGAAAAAACTTTTGAATAAATTTAACCCTTTTCATCTTCAGTAGTATTAAGCATTTGACATAAAAAGTCTTTTTCCAATCATAACTTTAAACATGATTTATCAATAAAGGAGTGTGGATCTAAAAGGGCTGAAAAGGCTTTCCAGATAGAAATTTATATTACTAGCATTAATGAAGATGATACGGATTTTGGAATACCTTGTGTGATGGTCTTCTTGCTGGCTCTTTATCCGTAGTATCTGGTTGTAACAGTTTGCAATAGCCTCCATTTCTACTTTAGCCATCAGATGTATGTTCTTTTCTTTGCACAATCAGGAGTCTTAAATTTCTCAAGAGAGTGGCGGCATTCTGGAATCTCTTAGTTCCATATGGCTTGTCATTTTGGGCTCATGATGACTTCCTTTTCTTCAGGTATTCAAGTTTTGCATATTCTTGACTTGATTCTGCTCTTGTAGCCAAATATCCACCTAACTTTGACTGATCAAAACTTCTATAATACATACAGGCACAATGGTGGAGATGGAAGCACAATTTGACATATGTCTTAGGAATGACATGTTTCCCAGAACTTTCAAATTGTTCTTCTTCTTGTTCAGAGATGTTTCTTTGATTTTCTTTAGAGTTCTTAGCATACTTTCTGAAGTATCTAAGTTCTAGAGTTTTCTTTCTAAAGGTCTGTCTTTCATCCTATCAGAAGTTTCCTTGAGATTTATTTTCTCAAGATTTTCTCCCAGTCTTTAGTGATAGCCAGCAAGGTTTTTCTTAAATACTTTTCATCAATGAGTTTAAGCCATTTAATATCTTAAGTATCCTACTTTTGATTTTCCTTCTGAATTAGAGAAGATGTTTGAGATAGTTACTGTCTTTAAAGCTCTAAGGAACCTTTTATAATTGTAATGTTCATATGTACCTGCAATAGAAGAATTTTGATTCTAGTACTCAACTTTCTTGAGTCCACCTTGGTTAGTTGTTCAGGGAGGAGTTTCCCATCTTACCTAATAGATTTCTTCTTTAATAATCATTTGTTAGATGAGTGTTCATTCTTGTGATGGATAGCAAAGAGACTATGATAATGATTCTTAGATGAGGTTGCATTTTTTTCTTTACCTCATATTTCCTCTTAATTTCTCAAACTTATTTTCTGAAATAATGGCCTTTGATCTTCAAGAACAAGTTTAAGATTTTAGGACCTTTTGCCATTTGTCTAGTTTAGACTTTTAGAAGCCATAAAGAGTTCTCAAATTCAGAAATAACTTTCTGCTTACAGTTTGAAAACATAATAAATATATATATATATATATATATATATATATATATATATATATATATACTCTTTATGAGTTTCTTTATGAAACTTAGGCTTACACTATTTAAGATGTTTTCAAGAGAAAGTATGCATATTATATTGCAACTCATCATATTATTGCAAGGAAAATAAAGGAATAAGTTTGAGTATTCTTACTTTGTATTCTTCTGTAAAATTATACTCTTGTCATGAATGTAGAAATCTTACATTTTCAACCTTATCATGACTTACTGACCCATTCTCTTCTTTGCTTTTTTTGTCCTCCTCTTGAGATTGATGCTTCTACCATTCTTGGCTTAGCCTCATCAGGCTTTTGACATTTTCTCCATGAGCAAGGAGATCTCATCTCCATTTTCTATTTAAGAATTTTCATCAAATTCTTCCTCTTCACCAGAGGTATCAGCAACTTCTATTACTTTAGCTTTTTGTTGCTTTTGATATGATGACTTTTAGAGCCAAAGATTTTCTCCTTTGAGATTCCTTAAATTTGTTGAGAGAGTATAATCAAATCCAGGAGCATCATCATCGAAAAGGATGGTCAGTTCACAGAGTGATCTTCTGCTTCATTTTGTCCCTTTGATCTTTATCCTCTGCAATTGTTGGATTGTTCAACCCCTCACAGGCTTGGCTTTGAAAAAGAGTGCACAAGAATGGGGATTGCATCGTGCTTTTATTCTTTCTTTGAATGTAAAACATTTAACAAAAATACTATCAAGCATTAAGCTTTAAGTACAACAGAATAATGATTAGTTGTTTCAGAAAATAGATCTCTGAAGCATGTTAATAATAACGCAACTTTAATGGTACTTCTGCTTTTAGTAAATTAAAGTGCGTAACATAAAAATAAGAGATGACACAAATATTTTTATACTGGTTTATCCAATACTGCTTACATCCAGTACTTAACACGTGTTGAGATTCTATAACGCCCTGATTTCCTGTCTGAGTGAAAATGACCAAAATGCCCCTGAGGTCATTTTCTGCCCGGAATTCAAGGGTAGCCGACCCGACAGCTCTCGAAGGGCTAACTCAATGTTTGAAGGGGATTAGATGACTTTCGAGTGGTTTCGGGATCAAAAATCTCGTTTTCTGAGGTTTCGGGTCAAAATGACCAAAATACCCCTATAGCATTTGACGCGAGTATAAGTGCCAGATGAGCCCGAAACTTCTATAGGTGGTTTTAAATGATGTTTTTATGTATTTCCCAACATCAGTTTAAGTCCTGGTGGTCCCGGGCGGTTTTTGTGCAAAATTACGATTTTACCCATAGTATAGTGTTTTTGAGGTTAATCGTGTGATTAAGCAAACCTAAGCAATAGTAGGCTCTATCGAAGATTAATTCATTTCCTTAATCAATCTAGAGTCAAAATAATTTATTAAAGTTAATTAGAACCTAAAATTGCTTAGATTAAACCTAAATCCCTTTTTAAATTCAAGATTCCTAGTCATGGAATCTTGAATAGTGTTTTCTCTCTCCAATTCCTTAGATTAAGGAATTGTGTCTAGATTGTTTATGCATAAAATGAGTTTTAATTCCTCTAATAGTGTATGAACACTCCCCAATCATGTCATAAAATTTTCTAATTACCTTCATAGTACCTAAACACTTACTTACCAATTCCTAATCATAAACCTAACCTAAGATACACTTAATTACATCCCTAAACCACAAATTAAACAAAAGAAACCTCTCCCCCATGGCTTAAGGACCGCCAGCCACTCCCCCAAAAATATCTATCATGTGTTTGAATTCTTGCACTCAAAGAGCCATACTTTGCACCATACTTAGCCATGCTTTGCACCATACTCACCATACCTTCAACCATGCTTCAAGAATTCAATCTCTCACCTCATGGAACATGAGGCAAGGCCACATAGTTACCCCTTCCCCCCCCCCCATGAGCCTTCATTGTTTGTTTTTCTATAAATAGATTGCTTGGAAGAACTTGAATCACTTTTGTTCATTTGCTAAGTTTTAGTTTCAAGCTTTCTTGCAAGTTCTTTCCTTTTCTCTCTAAGTTTCCAAGAAGCTTTCTTCTTCTTCTTCATCTTCTTCATCCTCCACCTTGAGCCACCATATCACCACCTCAAACCACCACACCATCACCTTAGATCATCATCTAAGCACCAAAACTTTCATCCTCAAACACAAGCTCACACAAAAACTCATGTTTTCCTTTTCTTTCTCTCAAGGTCAAACCACCATCACCACTTTGAGGAGAGCTTTTCTTCTCATTCTCATCTCAAAGACCAAGCCTTTGTCTTCACACTTTGTAGGGAGTTATTCTAAAATATTTCTCTTACTCAAAAGTGTTTTGTTCTTGAAGTAAAATGTTGTTCCTCTTGGTTTTTCTTTTCGGTTTTCCTCTTTATCTTTTCCTTTGGTTTTCAGCCTCAAGGCCTTGTGTATCCCTCATGATAGCTTGATGATGAGTGTCTCTAGATAATGACTTTGTGTTCACCTCCATGAGACCTCTAAAGCTTGAGTTTTCTTTCTTTAAGTTCTAATTATGTTACTTATGTTACTTAACTCACTAATGATTTCAACTTAAGAAAATAATTACAAGGATTTCTATAAGCCCAAAGCCTACCCTTGTCAACCTTAAAGTTGGCCGGCACGTTCTAGAGTTTTGCTCTAGATAGGGGTTTTGGGTATATAATAAAGAATATGATGTATTTTCCTTCTCTTTTGTTTAGTTTAAGTTCCTTTCTTTCCTTTTTCCTTTAAAGTGTGGTTTTGAGTTTATGTTCCTTGAGCTTGATGATGATGTTTAAGAGCCATGAAGTTTCTTTGAAGCTATGGTTCAAGAACTCTAAAGTTCACTTTGTGTGGATGAGATAAATGTGGGGTTGAGATTATGTTTCTCTAAAAGTCTTGTATGAGCTCTAAGTTAAGTAAAAAGGACCTGCATCCATATTTATCTTTATGTCATCACTAAACTTTCAAGACTAAAGAATGAACTTGCATTCTCATGTTTATGTTTAAGTTATCACTAAACTTCAAAGATAATAATGGGCTTGCATAGCATATTTATTTTATGCTCTCACCTCATAATAAAGAATAAAACAAAGTGCATTGCATATTTCAATTTATGTCATCACTTAAGAAACTTGGAGCTCAAAGACTTGCCCATTATTATCTCAAACAAAGTTTGGAAATGAATTTATTTTACTCTCTTGATTTTTGGCCATCTGATGATGTTGAACTTGGTGTGAGTTTCACCTAGTCACAAGTGCCAAAACCTATGTTTTATAATTTTCTTAAGTTTAGATGATCTCAAAAAATGTTCCAAACATGGTTTTATGATTTAAATCCCTCTTAAGATTAATTTGAAATAGCTACTGCCCTTGTGTGTTCTATGATGATTTTAATGAAATAAATTGTTCTTTAATGAGTTTTAGAAGCTTTGAAAAGGATCCAAGAGAAACTAGTAATTTATATGTGCTTGAAATGAAACTTTTATGCTTTGTATGATGAGGATGCCCACGATTCTGCCTTGTCTACTTGCTCACTTTATGATGATGATTTAATCATGTTAGAATGTGTATATTCAAAGCATATTTGATGTTGGAATTAATTTGAGAAAGTTAAGACAAGTTAGTAACTGGAAAAGAATTAAAATGAGAATTCTAGATCCCTTAGAAATGGAAATTCTGGATTCTATTCCAGCAAGGATAATATTAGTAATAATGGTCTATAATTAGTGTAAATGTGTAGGAATCACTCATAATTGGTTTAGGAATTGATCTTGATGCTATAAGAGAAAACTGAACTTAGAAAGGGTCAAAGTTGTGACTCCTAGGTACTCGTATTTGGCAAAATATATATTCTGCACTATTGAGATTTATAATTAGTTATGATCATAGAATTGAGTGAGGATTACTTAGTTGTGGACCTTTAGGTGCCCGAGAAATTAAGTCATGATGATAGAGAACTTAGATTTCAAGTTAAAGGCCCTAAGGGTCAAAGCATAAGATATTATAATATTTGATGACTTGAGTTTATTATTTCAAGTATGTTTGTGATGATACATGTGCTGTGATGAGTGTGCTTATGTGATTTTAAGTCTATTATGATTATATAAGTTGAATGAGAAAGTACATGTATTATGAGTTATCGTGGCATAAAGGAAATTTGAAAGAAATTCGGTGTACAGCTGTTATACTGCCGAATTTCCATCAAATTAAGGACTTGAGAATGTTTTTGAAAAGAATATGGGATAAAGTCCTGGGTGACACTGGTTCGGCCAAGCACCCCTAGGAACTGAGTCCTAATGTGACGTAGTACTGAGACATACTTCTCCCGCTCCGGTAGGGAGGAGTCAAATCCGTGAGGGTATGAGTGGATGCAGCCTACCAAAGTGAACAATTTGTTGTGCACTAGATGCCAGTAGAGCATTTCAAAGAAGGAAATATTCCTATGAGAGGTGATCCTTAAGCCCCCTAGCCCGTACTCTAGTAGTCAGGATTATTTTTATGATTTTGCTTATCAAGAAGATAAGTAAGAACTAGTGATGACTAGTTAAGGTATGAGCTCATAACCTAGATAATGTTTTAGGGTGGGCCCATGATGCTTAAGTATAAAGTTCTTAAGTCACAAGTTGAGAAAAGAGAAAAGTTTCACTTGAAAGTTTATATTGCCACTTTATGCCACTTATATGTACCTTGATGTTATGAGTGATTGCTCTATTGCATAATGTATTCTCATGCATTCATGATTTGTTATGCTGCATTCATGCATTAAGAATCATTCTAAAAGGAATGAAGCTTGGATAATAATATTTATAAACTTAATAATGAACTTTATATGCATGCTCAACCCGTCATAATAAACCCAAGATTCCTGAGGATGTTGACGATGTGACCCTAGATAGGAGATACCCTACTGAGATTCTTTAGCAAGATTCTTACTCCTTTTCTTTCTCTCTTTCTCTCCCATCATATCTTCAGATTATGGCAACATTCGTGGTGTTCATCGACACTCACTCTTGTGAGGTGCAATTTGATCCTAACCACGGATCATATCATTTTAAGGGACAATGTGCCATTTGAGTCTTCATGTACATAGAACGTCCCTTTCCATATCCTGTATAGAGCTACCATTTCTCCCCGATGTCTCCCTTCGATGACGACTTGATCTTTGAGCGTACCCGCCCCCGTGACGAGCAGACCCGACGCGCTCGCCCATCCACCTCAACCGTATGTGACTACCCACAGTATGTGCCTCGATCGAGGAGTTCTAAGACGGATCCATCCAAAGACTCATCGACGCACATTTATTAGAAGAGTTCTGCCCCCACTCCCCAATTTAGGCGAGAAGGGAGTGAGGAGACGGTGCTGCAGCCGAGGTTGGCGAGGAGAGCCGAGACGCGCCCTCGTTGCGAAGCACACATTCAGCTGCCCCTTATCCATTCCCTCATCCGCTTGTTTACGTCCGAGGAGCTCGAGCAGTTCCCTAGTTACATAGCCCCGTCACCTGAGGATCACCACCGCTAGCAGTAGAGCGTCTTGAGGAGAGCTAGTGCACACACACCACACGTAGTAGGGATAAACCTTCTTTTGTTATGAGGTTATCCACTTTAAGCGCACTAAGGTAGGAGAGTTTTATTTACGCTTTCTGTATATTTCTGTTTCTATTGTATTTCCTTTTCTGTTATATTAGCATCATCTTGTATCAAATTAAGTCCCACCTTTAGGTGGGCATATTATGAATATTAATGAAGTATTTCTTTTGATGTGTTATCGATTGTTTCATGTTCTATTATGCCTTATTATCTTGTGTTTTATTTTCCGTCTTACAATACACACGGCTCTCACTTTGCTTTTATATTTTTAAAAAAAATTTATCTATATTTTCTGTTAAGTAATTTAAAATTAGATTTCAAAGAATGAGACTAAGAGGTAACAACCTAAGGATTAACCTAAATTTGTTCTAGGAATACTGGGTTAAAATTAGGATATTATAGATTCCACTAACAATAACTTTCTTAACCTGAGAAAGTAAATTAGGTAATCTTTACATTAGCCTTCCCAAGCTCTCACAGTAAGCAATAGATAGCCCTACTATCACAAATCAAGTAGTTCTGTTACTAGTCTCTCCAAGTTGAACTGAGTAGTATTAACCAGCCTCTCCAAGATGAACCGAGTAGTCTTGAACCAGTCTCTCCAAGCTGAGTTGTGACCTGTAGATAACTTATATTGCTACCTTGCAAGTAGTTCTTCGCAACCACTCCAAGATGAACCATGACAACTGGAATGCCTCCATCATCATGCTGCGAGTAGTTCTTTCACAACCTCTCCAAGCTTAACCATGATGAGCAGAATGCCGCTACCATCGCGTTACAAGTAGTTTTACCTTAGCCTTTTCAAGCTATGTCTCACTCTGATCACTACTGGATCAAGGTTTCAAAGGTTATAGGTTTGGGTTGCTACTCAAACTAACCTACACTCATGTTTCCTTACAAATATTCAATAAAACAGACTTGGGAAACATAAGCGACTTCTTTCTAACATCTCTTTCTAAGAAGAGTATACAAATTATTACAATACATAGAAAGAAGATTTTACACTTCAAGGAGATTGATTACATATTATGATGAACATCACAAAAAGTATGGAGAAATTTTTCCAGAGTTTCCACTCTTATGTCTTCAACTCTCACATTGATATTCAAGCATAGCATCTCCGTTTATATTGGTCCTTCTTTATGACTATTATCGTTGATCAGATCTCCAAGTGACACGTGTAGATAATCTATTGTGCCTTGGAATGTTAGTCTAGAGAAGTAGGCTGACAGACTTGTCACATCAGTTGCAGATGTTGTTGTATTATAAAGGTTTCTGATGTCCCTTTTTCTTTTTAATTTATGATCGTGGTTTCTAAACTTCTCCTTCTAGAAGCTAGAATGGTTGACCAATCAGACAGAAGTGATGACATACCAATTATAAAACTAGGTTTGATTCAAGATTTGAATTTTGAATTTTGAATTTCCCTCCATTTCCTGTATCATTTTGTTTTCCACAGTTAAGTGGGCTTTCTGACATGCATAGTCAATCCATTGATCATTATTCACTCTTCTAGTCTTTAATCTTGGTTTTTTAATGATGAATGATTTGCGATTATGATGATTATCGACTACGTAACACGTTACTTTCAGAGTTGGCATGATTTCTGCATTCTTCAGTATACTTTCTGAAGTCCCGTGTTGCTTTTTGAAGACCCGTTCCTTGGGTTTATTGTTCTTTCATTGATCTACTTCATTCCTTAATGCATGTAAGCATTCTTTACATGATATAATATTCACTTCGTTTACACTCATTCTCTTCCCACAAGATAAAACACGTTTGCATATGCAAAGTGAAATTATTTTTGCTTAAGTCCATGTAATGCACTTCGAAATTTACCTATTAAGCTTAGTCAAGAAACTCAAGGCAGCCATTAGTCATTCTTCAAAATATTTTCTTTAAATTGGTTTTTTTGCCATTCAAAACAATAAAGCTCATACTTTCTAAAGGATTCTGGAGCTTACAAAAGTGTAGCAGAAAACTTTGTTAGCAAAGATCAGAAAACAATGTTTTGAACTGAGTTGAAACTATGAAATTAGATAAAGACAAAGTTTTAGAAATGTATTACTGTGAATCATAAAACAGGATGTAAAATAGATGAACGGGTAGACCAATCCTGCTTACTTCCAGTCCTCAACAACTGTTGAGTTCCATTAAATAAACTATTTTTCAACCCTGAGAAATTAAGATAGCCTTTCAATAGTTTTCTCAAGCTGTCTCACGTAACCAATAGCCCACTCTACTATCATTTCCAAGTAGTTTTTTACTAGTCTTTCCAAGCTAACCTCACAATTATCACTACTAGATTAAGGCACAAAAATTTGAGAAAGTTTAGTTCACTCCAACAAATAAACACTCAAGTTTTCTCGGAATAAAATAGTGTGTGATTTGAAAACTTGAATGATTTCTTTCTAACAATTATTCCTAGGAAGAACATGCTAACTAATAAGAACTTAGAAGAAGACATTTACAAAAACAGAAACTGATTTTCAAGAAGTAATATCTTTACAGATGAAGAAAGAGGATTTGCGCTTTGCAAATCTTTCAAAGATTCATGACTTGCTTCAAAGGAAGATAGATTTCTTCATTGCGTGTCAGATTCTAAAGATAAAAGTCACTATTATGAAGATTTAAACTTGGTTTCTAGCTTTGGAAATCCTTCCTTCGTGTGTAAGACATACTTAAGTACATTTCAAGGATTATTTTTCATTTCATTTAAGTTCTAAATCTCTTTGAATGAGATTAAACATGTTGAAACATGATATCATGAAAATAAAACTTGTTAATGGAACTTGTATGCTAATGAGAATGATCTTGTTGAATACTTAAGAAACTCAAGTAAAAGATTAGTTTATTCATCAAAATATTTTAACAAAATTGGTTTTATTGTCACTCAAAACTTCAAGCTGTAACACTTTCTAGAGGGTTCTGAAGCTAACAAATGAAGAATAAGTACTCTTTGCCTATGATCGATGGTTTGATGGATTAGCTAAGGGAAGAAATAGTGTTCTCGAATATCAATTTAAGGTCAGGTTATCATCAAATTAGAGTAAGAGATGAGGACATCCCCAAGACTACATTTAGGACAAGATATGGTTATTCTGAGTTCATGGTGATGTCATTTAGTTTAACTAATGCTCCTATTATATTCATAGACTACATGAATAGGATATGTAGACCCCATTTAGATTAATTTGTGGTTCTTTTCATAGATGATATACTCATCTATTTGAATACTCGCGAGGAGCATGAGTTTCACTTGAGGATAGTTTTAGATATTTTGAAAGAAAAGAAATTGTAAACAAAGTTGTCTGAGTGTGAATTCTTACTAGAGGAAGTCAAATTTTTACGATATGTGGTGTCAAAAAGAGGTATTGCAATAGATCCTAGTAAGATAGAGGTTATGATGAGCTAGCAAAAACATACATATTAGTCACAAAAATATAGAGCTTTTTAGGACTAGTTAATTATTACTATAGGTTTATTGAGGGATTTTCTCATATTTCTTTACCCTTGACCAAGCTTACTAGGAAGAATGCCTCTTTTTTGGACCCCGGAATGTGGAAAGAGCTTCTAAGAGATGAAGATGAAGCTAACTACAACCTTAGTATTAATATTACCTAACCCCAATACACCCTTCAAGGTTTATTATGATGCTTTTGGGAAATGTTTGGACTATGTGTTGATGCAAAATTGCAAGTGGTAGCCTATGCATCTAGATAGTTGAAGCCTCATGAAGCTAATTACCCCACCCATGACCTAGAGTTGGTAGCCATAGTGTCTTCTTGAAAGTGTAAAGGCACATATGTATGGGGTGAAGTTTGAGATGTTCTCTGATCATAAGAGTCTCAAGTACCTCTTTTATCTGAAGAAATTGAATATGAGGTAGAGGAGGTGGATGGAATTCTTCAAAGACTATGATTTTGTGTGCCTATGCATAGTGACCTTCGGAAGGAGATCTTGGAGGAAGCTCACAAGATCCATTTCAGCATTCATCCTAGTACTACCAAAATGTACTAGGTTCTGAAAAAGATATTCTAGTGACCTGGTCTGCAATGAGACATACTCACATGGTTGAGTAAATGCTTAGTCTGTCAAAAAGTGAAGATTGAGCACCAAAAACCTTCTAGAATGTTGCAACCTTTGATGATTCCTAATTAGAAATGGGATGATATCTCGATGGATCTTGTGATGGGTTTATCTAAGACCCAAGCTAGCCATGATGCTATATGGGTGATTGTTGATTGATTGACGAAATCGATTCACTTTTTTACCCATGAAGTTGACTTATTCCTCAGAGAAGTCGGCTCAGTTGTACATCCAAGAGATCATGAAGTTACATGGAGTTCCATCGATGTTAGCCTTGGATTGTGATCTACAGTTTGCATCACAGTTTTGGGAGGCCTTTCAAAAGGCATTTGGTTCAAAGTTGTGTTTGAGCACGGTATGTCACCCTTAAACAGATGATAGGACCATACAAACCTTGGAGGATATGTTAAGGGCATGAGTTTTGGATCAAAGGAAAGTTGGGACAAATACTTGCCATTAATCAAATTTGCATATAACAGTAGTTATCATGCGAGTATTGGTATGGCATCATATGAGATCTTGTATGGGAAAAAGTGTCAATCTCCTCTGGGTTGGTATGAGCCTAGTGAGCAGAGCATGTTAGGACTTGATGTCGTAAGGGAAATGATGGAACAAATTAAGAGGATTAGGGATAGGATCCTCATTGCTTAAAATCGACAGAAAAGCTATATGGATAAATGACACAAGCCATTGGAATTCCAAGAGGAAAAGCATGTATTCCTTAATATCAACCCCACGGCAGTCATAAGATGAGCTATGAGAGTAAAAAAGTTGAGCCTAGATTCTATGTATCTTCCATGTTTCTCAACTAAGGGAATATTAGTCCGACCCTAGTCATGTCTTGGAGCTAAAGCAAGTGCACTCAAAGGAGGACTTGACCTTTAACTTGCCACCCACGAGGATCATGGACAGAGGAGTCAAGCAAGTGGGGAATAAGATAGTATCCTTGATTAAGGTGGCTTGGTGACAAGGAAAGGCAGAGGAATTCACGTGGAAGTTGGAGTCAGAGATGAAGTTCCAATATCCCGAGCTATTCACAGGTAATGAATTTTAATGGCGAAATTCTTGTTAAGTAGAGGAGAAATGTAACGCCCTAATTTTCCCCTTATATGCAAAATGAACAAAATACCCCTAAGGTTATTTTTGCACGAAAATCAAAGATGACCAGTCTCAGGTATCCTTAAGGGGTTAGTTTAATGTTTGAAGGGAAATTGTATATGATTTGGATGGCAATTGATGTGAAAATCGCAATTTGCAATTTTCCTGTGTGCGAAATTACCAAATGACTGTGAGATAATTTAATGCAAAATCAAGTGACAACTACACCCATTAATTTAAGGGAATATACGATGTTTGGTTGAGTCCTGGTGAGATTTTATCTAAAATTATCATTTTGCCCGTAGTTAGTTCTAATTAAGCTTAATTAAAATAATTAAGGCATATGGGTAATATTAGACTCAAATTAAAGAATAATATTTTTTTTAATAATTATGAGTCAAATAATTATTTTAAGCTAATTGAGGCCCAAGATTGATTAGAGAAACTTAATCTTATTTTTAATCAAAGATTGGTGAGAAAGAGTCAAAAAGTGTTTTATAAGACAAAAAAGTAAACGTAGGAGACAAAGCTACTTTATTACTTTCATTTTTCCTTGACATTAGGGAACATGCTTGTATTCAAAATTTGAATTAATTAAGTTTAACCTAATTAAACATGTAAGAAATCCCATAACCTAAGCTTAAAGTGCCTTAAACACCTAATTATCATTTCCTAAAAATTTTTCTAATTAAACTCGCACCCAACCCTAATTTTCACACATACAACATGCAAAATATCCACCACCTAACCCCCTAAAAATCATGGTTGTATCCTCCTCCTCTCACTATCTCATTTTGATTTGTTTTAAAAAAAACACTTATTCACCCTCTCATTCTTTCCAATCATTATTTTTTTGTTACAACCTGAGCACCAAGTTTGTGCAAAAATTCTTTCATTCTCTCCACTTCAAACTTTCTTCTTCTCCTTCACCAAGAAACTTCATTTTTGCTCTCAACTTAAACTCTACATGTCATACCTCAAACACTTAAACATCTCTTTTTCACACGCCAAACACATAACCCTATCAAAATTTGTTTTCTTAATATTTTTCTGTGAACACCCAATTTTGTTCGATCCATAAAGTGAAGATACTCACAGTGAAGATACTAAGTTATCCATAAAGATAACTTAGTACCTTTGAACGAGACGCTCTGGGGAATAGTTGTAACTGAAGATACTCACATCAAGTGAAAAGTAAAGAGGGGCAACTATGAACACCAAAACAATGAAACAACCATCCATTCATCATAGGAGTATATTACAATCATCATATTTTTTTTTTTTTTACATCCATTCCCAGAAATGACAAAAAAGGTACATCATAAAGCCAGATATTGATCCCTAAAAACATCATCACCAAAAGATAATGCCTCTTCAACTTCTTTCGGCAATTATTTGTTTCATCCTTCCAACCAAATCTTTGCAGTAGTTGACAAAGTTGCAGAAGGGATAATTTCTTGCTCAGCTATTTCCAGGTATCTTGGAACATCTTCTATTGCGGTGTTAGCTAGGCCTGCCAAATTTGAAAAACGAATCTTCAACTCATGAATGACATGACTTTGGCGTTGCACCTCAAATTCCAAATCTGTAACTCTTTTCTTTTCTTCTCCTAAGGCAACCTGAAATTTCATGGTCTCATCTTTCATGTATTGTTTTAGTTCCCCAATCTTCCTCTGGTATTCCTTTCTTATCTCTCTCATTTCTTGCTTCATTTGTTCCCCTCTTGCTAGTGCGGCTTCCTCAGCGATTTTGGCATTTTGAAGTAGCTTCTTTAATTGTTGGTTTTTAGCTAATGCTCGATCACGCTCTTGCCTTCGAAACCCTAGCTCTTCATTAGCAGCTTGGAGGCATTCCTTGGTCTTCATCATGTGGTCGTGCCCAATCTTCAACTTCTTACTTGTTCCTTCCAAAATTTGATCTCTTTCGGCACTTTCTCGTTTCAGAACTGCATAATTGTGGTGAACACCTTTCAATTCTACCTCAATTTGCGTTCTTTCTTGCCTAATCTTGTCTAGCCTTTCCTTCATTTCTCTGATCTCCTTATTTTCATCAAAATATGAGGATGATTCTTTGTTAAGAGGAGCGATTGTCAAAGTTCTGAATGGCAGCTTAACCTCTTGAGCCCTGTTTTTCACCCATTGATGGTAGCTTTCTTTCACTGCACAGCTTCTAACTCCCAATTCTTTTCCTTTCCTGACAACATTATTCCAAGCAGATCGAACTTTCTGTAGGAAGCCAAGATCATCAGAGTCCAAGTAATATAAGACAAATGGAGTGATTGCAACTTCCAAAGGTGGTCCCATCATGGGATAACCAAGTTGACGCAACACCAATACCGGGTTGTAATTTATGCATCCTCGGGTGCCCATGAGGGGTACATTTGGGAAGCTTCCGCACTGATAAATCAAAATCTGCCCATCTTCCTACCAAGGGTACCATCGGATCACCTTTTCATTTAATTTGGCTAGGTCTTGAGCCCATTCTTGTCCACTTTTCTTCTTAATACGATGCATTTTTAGATCTTCAATCAGACAGGACGCCTTGTAATTTCTTTGGAATATGTGTGCAGTGGCCCATACATACAACATTGGTAGACAGCATAAAATTCTTTTGCCATTCCTCTCATAGCAAAAATTTAAGGTACAATAAACATCTGCCAAAAGGGCTGGAACAGGATTACAACCATGAAATTTTCGAGCCAGAAGTACATCAATAGCTGCATAGTCTACAAAGCCTTCAATATTTGGAAATAAGACAGTGCCATAAACAGTGAGTGCTAGTATATCTGAAAAAGTGTCCCAATCCCCAGCTTCAGCCAAGCGGTGCATATGTCCTTCCAAGTAATCCTTTGAGAATCCATTGGTCCCATTTCTACACTTTTGAGCTTCCTACAAATCCCTTACATTGACCTTTAAGATAGCTGCTACGGTATGTAAAGAAGGATAATGACCTTGGTAGTGATAAGGTTTTTCCCCTTCTACTGGTAACCCCAAGATTCGCTCAAATTCTTCAAGAGTTGGTGCCAACTGGAAGTGTTGAAAGGTAAAGCACCGGAGTGGAGGATCATAGTACTGTGCCAATGCTGTGATTGCCTCTACCTGTTCTTCCACCTCTAACAGATTCAAAATTTTTCCATACTTCCTTGCAAGAGAAAGGCGTTGTGGCATACTCAATAATTGACCTAGGGATCTCAGACCTTCTATGTCAGGTTTCTTAGCTTTAAGATGTAAAGTCTTCTTTAATTTTTCCCCTTTATGATTGTTTGATCTCATATTTGTTTCCATTTTCCAAAGATACTCACAACAAGACTTTGATATGATTCTCCAACAAACCTGGTAAAACAAAAAATGTGATGATTTTTCATTTAAAAGGAAAAGGAAATAACAAATACTTTGAGCATGTTAAAGAATTTATCTATAAAAAAGTGAGTTAAAGAAAGAGTATGCTCTCTTTGTGTCCTATTTGAGTTGAACTCTGGAGGTCAATCTATAGTTCTATGGTTATTCTACTTTGTGAACACTTGCAACAGATGGATCTATATACTCAGGATCCTATGGCCTCTAGAGTTAAGGCTCATTTCAGAATATTATCCACAACAGCAGGTAAACCACTAGGTGTGGAATATTCACAAAAGAGTCACACTCTAGACGAGATTTTCGCGATAACCAAACAGGATGAACATCCAAAATGGCTATCACTACACAATCTCTTACCTATCTCAAGTTGCACTCAGACCCAGGTATAGGGCCCCACTCGTGTGTGATTAAAGTGTGAGTGTTGTGTGTGAAGAGCGCATACAAACCTGGAATCCTAGAACTACCCATGACAACACTTGCAAAATAGACAATATGGAATAAAAGTCTTCTATCCTAGAGTGCAAAGAAACCAAAATAAATATATATAAACAGAATAAAAGCCTTCAAAGAATTAAATATAAATAAATATATACAAACAGAGCAAAATCTTCTATCCTAGGGTGGTCACAAAGAATTAAATATGAAAATATATACACATACGATGGTAACAAAATTTAAAAGAAAGAGAATAATAGACAACTAATAATAAAATAAAATGAAAAGACAAAAAAAAAGATGAGGTTATAATAATAAGCACAATCAATTATTATAGGCTTGACTCTCACATTCCCCAGTGGAGTCGCCATCTGTCGCAACCGGGATCACGATGGGACGGCTAAAAATGAGATTAGTTTAAGATTGGAGTCGCCACCAAGTTTTATTAAATTGGAAAAACATGGAAGAAAACCATTTTATTTGAATAAATGATCTTTGAAACCAGATTTGAATTTGGGAGTCGATTATGCACAGGGAAGGGCAAAAAGTTCATTTTCGCAGCACCCCTGATACATCCGTATTACTACGGTTACCTTAATTGAATTGTGCAAATTATTAATAACCTTTCAAAATATTTATTTACACCTTTATCTTAAGGAAATTATAAAAGAAAATCTTTCTTAGAATAAGGAAATTTTGGAGTACCAAACTGTCACAGCTCAGGTATCCGTAATATTGAGTTAACAAGCTGTCACAGCTAAATTAAAATCTTTATTTGAAATAAAATATATATATTTCAATGATTAACTTAAATTAAAATAATAAAGAAAGAGGAGGATGATAATAATAATAATAAAAAATAAATAAATAAATATTTGTAATAATGATAATAATAATGAACAAAAATATTTACATGCAAAACAGAATAAAATAATATTATAAAATTTAATTTTAGCTTGAAAATTTGAAACATCAAGCAGTCACAACTTAGATGTCCAAAATATTCAGTTAACAAGCCGTCTCGGCTAAACTAACTTCTTTATTTGAAAATAAAATATTTAACTAATAATCGATTAATTTAAATTTTAAAGAATAAAGTTCATAAAAAAATATTTAAAAGTAAAACAAAAATTATGAAAATTTAATTTCGGCTTGACAGGGAATACTTGCTCCTACGTATCCCCTAGTGCAATGGGGAACTCAAAGTCACGTAGTTCTGTAAAATAATTGTGTTAATTTATTTTATTTTTACAACGGAATTCTTAGAATATTAAGCTGTCTCAGCTAAAATATTCCCGAACATAAAATTAACAAGCCGTCAGGGCTAAATTAATCTTATTTTTTTTTTTAGAATACAATTTATTGATTAATAAAAATAAAAAAGGTAAGTAAATGCCTAAGTATTGATTTTAAACCCAAAACGGATAAAGCAAACATTAACCCAACAAATAAACTCAAATTCAAGCGAAAAAACCCAAAATCCAATTATTTTAAAATAGAAAATAAATCAAATAAAGTTACAACTCCCTATCTCTTTGCCCTAATTTCCTTAGAATAATTTTACAAATTTTATTTTCTTATCCTAATTCTATTCCTAACCTAACTCCTTTTCAGGATATGCATACTAATACTAACATGTACACACGCATTACACATATTAACATTAACTATAATCTGATCTAATAAAAATGAAATAACATTAACTCAAAGTAAAATAACAATAAATAATCAAAAACTCCTCTATTTCCTAATCCCAAAAATGATGTCCACTGATACGTACATACAAAGTCTAGACACATTAATGTAGGCCTAATAATTAATTTAGCTTAATCTCTCTTCTTCTTTTTTTGTCTGGATTTAGCTTAATCTCTAAATGACCTCAGCTAACCCAGATAAGGATATTCCATCACTTAGCCTTTAAATTTTCGGACCTATGACAATCCCAGAATTCTAGATGCAACCCACCATTATTTGACCCAATCACTAACGTAAACTATAAAAGGATAGAGAGAGATATGAGGCGGAGAGAAAGAGAAGAGGAAGAAGGTGAAGCCGCGGCCATGGAGGAAAGGGAGGCAGAGGTTGACTTTCGCGGCTGGGCATGTGCGGCTGTGTGCGGCGGTCTTTGGGTTGCTGGAGAGAGGAAGTTGTGCGGTGGCTGGGTCACACTATGGGGGTAGCGTAGGAAGGGGAAGCTAAGGTAATTCGGACTCCTTTTATTTCTCTTCCCCATTTTTCTGATCTTGGTTTTTCTTGAGTTTTTAGAAAGGTTTGACTTGTGTTTGGCTTAGATGATGGTGATGAGATTTGGGAGGTAGATTTGAACAAATATGCAGCGGTGGCTGGAAAGGGGAAGAGAGAGAGCTGAGTGCAGGAGATAGGGGACATGGGAAGCGCAAGCGCTGCTGTGTTCGAGATGGGTGGCTATCCAGAAAAAAAACTTGCGCAAGGGAGGAAAGAACAGAGATCACAAGCAGTCGGCGGTGGTTCACTCCACCAGCGCATGCAGGCAGCGGTGGCTGGTTCGGGTAGTGGTGATCGTGGCGGCGTGAACCCGTAGGAGCTGTTACTGCTATGGTTCCTCTTCTCTTCTTCTCTTCCTTTTGATCTTAGCTGTTGGGACCGATTTGGTTTTTTTTTTTATTTGCAGTGATTATGATTGGAAAATGACTTGTTACTGGACTGCTGTTGATTTTTGAAGACTATATGAACTGAGTTTGTGCTATGGTGATTTGGTTTAATTTTTGTTTTGTGGTGATGATGATAGTTTGAAGTAGGTGCTAGTGGAGGTAATGAAAGGGAATGATGAAGGATTTGTGATGATACTGATGGTGAAAATGATAAGGAAACTATAGTGTGTATTTATGTATGTGATAAAACTAGATAATCAAAGTTAACCAGAAAGAAAAAGAATATATATATATATATATATATATATATACCATACACGATGCCGCTCTATTTTTTCTCTGAACTTCAGTGATTTTGCTTTAAATTTCCTTCAAAATCCTCAACGTAAGACAACTCCTCTGTGCCTTTTTTTTTAGAAGAATAGAGACTGGGAATGAAAGTGATCCTCGGTCACCCGAGCATCCCCCCTCCTTTTGATCATCATCTGATTTATCTCCCTAGCTCTCTTTTTGACCAAAATCATTACGTATCTCATTTTTTACAGGCTGCTTCGATCTGATTCCCAGCTCATCACCAAAGGAAGTTCCCCATTTTGCGAATGATGGAGAAGACACCATCATTGTGTCCACACTTTCCCTTTTTATTATTTCCACTTTTCCTCATCCCAAATTTGTTATTGCTTAAAGGGTATTTGGCAAAGGATATACAGGAGCATGAGTCCGTGACATTCTTTTGTCCTTTTATTTTTGTTTTATTTTTATTTTTGAATGGAAATAGATTGGGCTGGGCTTCTTTTTTGTTTTTAGGTGCAAATGGGCTAAAAAAAAAATCCAAAAAATGGGTTGAAATGCAAAATAGTAAAGTGTATTTAGTTTAAACACAACAAGGATTAAATTATGAAAATATGCTAATTTTTGGAGTTTTTGTTTTCTGGATCGAACAAAATTAGGTGTTAACAGTTGCCCCTCTTTACTCATTCCTTATAAGAAAAATAATGTACAACCAAATGCTGCAATAATAACTATACCGGGGGGCATCAAATGCGACTATAAATGTCACTCAAGGGATGAATGACGGGGATGGGATTCCAAATAACTCTCATGGGCAACCACCACCTACAATGCAATTAGTGATCCCTATTGGAGAAGGCCATCGTCCCTTAGAGAATGTTCATACTGATGGGCACGGCCGTGCTACCCCTATTTGGGAGTCACCTCGTGTTGTCATCCAAAAGCAACCATTTTCCTCGGAGAATAGCCATGCAGAGGCAGAGAAGAACAAGTTCAAAGAAGAATGGATGAAGAAGCTTCAGGATCAAATTAAAGCCATTCAAGGGCCTAGCACTTATGGCTATATGGAGATTAAGCAGCTTTGCCCTCCTATCAATGCAGTGGTTTCGAAGGACTTCAAGATTCCTGACTTCTCAAAGTATGATGGAACGGGTAACCTTCTGTTCCATTTAAAGAGTTATTGCACCAAGATGTCAATCTGGTCTAAAGATGAAAAGTTTCTCATTAGCTTTTTCCATGAAAGTTTAACCGGACCTGCTTTAGAATGGTATATTCAATTAGACCATTCAAAGATTTCTAGCTAGAGAGAACTGGTGGACCAATTTATGAATCAATACAAGTTTAACATGGAAATAGCACCAACTAGAGAACAGTTGAGCACATTGCAGAAAAAGAGAGATGAATCTTTTAAGCAATATGCTCAAAGATGGAGAGCTTTGGCTGCTCAAGTGTAACCGCCACTTATCCCATCTGAAATGTGTTCATACTTTTTGGGAACCTTGGGATCTCCTTATATCGGAGCAATGGCAGGAGCAGCGTATAAAGATTTCTCTGAGTTGATCACTGCTGGAGAAAGAATTGAGAATCTAGCTAAAACTGGTAAACTTCCCATGAGCAATGAAGACACAAGAAAAGGTTTCCCACCCAAGAAGAAGGAGACTGATGTGAATTATGTGCAGAGTCAGCAACCCTTTAATTCAAAACACGCACCAGTGTACCCAAGATCCCAAACACCACCATACCAAGCCTCAACCACTCCTTACCCATTTTACCAAACCGCACAAACCACAAATACCATCCCATACCCCCAACCACAAGTCAATAACATCCACATACGACCATACCAACCAGTTCGACTAACATATGCCTATAACCCAACCATGCATCCTCAAAACTATCCAAACACCATACCACCACGACCAAATGCCCAAAACCAAAGTCGTTCATGATTCCAGAATTTGCCACCTTTCCCTAAACTATCCATTTCAAACGCTGATCTCTTTCAACGATTAGTTGATGCCCACCTGATCTCGGCTTATCCTGTACGCCCATTAGAACCACCATACCCAGCTTGGTACAACCCGAACGTTACTTGCAAATACCACATGGACATAGCAGGGCATTCAATCGAAGATTGTGAAGGCTTCAAGACGGCAGTAAGAAGACTGATTGCTTGTGGTAGACTAGACTTTCAAGAGGAGTCAAAACCAGATATTGTCCATAACCCAATGTCAAATCATGAAGAAGGAGGCCGGGTAAATGCTGTAGAGAAAAAAGAACTCCTAATAAAGAAGGTTTTGAATCTCAGAACACCCATGGAGGAAATTTTTGTCGGCCTGAATGAGTTTGGTTACAATATAACAGCATCTGCTCTAACAATAAATGAGAATGAGAAGTATGACACGAATTCAAGCTGCCTGTATCACCGTGGGGCCCTTGTCCATGACATAGAAAATTTCTGGGATTTCAAGGCTCGGGTACAGGGATTACTCAACTTAGGAGTAATACAAGCAAAAAAGGGCCTGAATACCCCTGATGAGGTGAATGTAATTGAACCCTTTATACTTCGAGTACCACCACTTAATGTAGCTCCCAAGCCAGAAAAAGTGGTTTACTGTCAAGAAACCTACACCATTTGAGTACAAGAGGACACATGTTGTACCCTGGAATTATGAGACTCAAGTCAAGACGAGTGGAGACATAGGGGAAACCTCGAAGGCTCGAGAAAATGAAGAAGTGATTGGTGTCATGGAGGTCAAAGGAATAACAAGAAGTGGGAGAGTTTATAGGCCTGGAGAGCTGGAAAAAGGGAAGTTTATCAATGAAGGGTATGCTGGAAAGAGTTCAGATTCAGAAAGGAAGGAAAAGGAAGATGAAGAAGAAGAGTTCCTAAAGATAATGAAGCAAAGCGAGTATGATATTCTAGAGCAATTAAAGAAGACTCTCGCCAGAATATCTCTTTTATCATTAATCATGTCATCTGAACCTCATTGAAAGGCAGTAATAAAAGTTTTGAAGGAAGCTTATGTCAAGCCTGACGTCTCATCAGAAAACGTGGTGAATATGGTGGATCCAGTGAAACGTGTTAACATGATTACGTTTTCAGATGAAGAAGTTGTTTCACAAGTCAACCCACGAGCACTATACATAACCCTCAAATGTAAAGGATACATAGTGCCCAGAGTTCTCATTGATGGAGGGTCGGAATTGAATGTCTTACCTGTGTCCACTTTAAGCTATTTGTCAATGAGTAAGGATGATATACTGCCAAAAATGATGGTAGTGAAAGCTTTTGACGGAACGAAGAAGAGCATCCTTGGGGAGATGGTGTTACTACTGGAGATTGGCCCGAGCAAATTTGAAGTGTTATTCCAGGTAATGGAAATTGAGTCCGACTACAATATGCTGCTAGGAAGACCATGGATTAGCAATGTCGGTGTTGTCCCTTCAACCTTGCATCAAAAGGTTAAATATGTTGAAAATGGTTCGGTCATCACAATCCATGGAGAGAAAGAGATCATAGTATTCAAACCAGTGGCATTGCCATATGTTGAAAATGTAGAGCTAGTGGAGAGCAGTTTATGGCAAAACCTGGAAGCAGTAGGGCTGAGACAAAAGCAGGATAAGGCCCCAATATAAAATCAAATAGTGGCTCACATCATGGCTAAGAGTGGATATCTGGAAGGAAAAGGACTAGGACCACAGTTGCAAGGCACCCAAACTCCAGTATCGGTGCTAGAGAAGTCTAACCGATTTGGTCTAGGATATGGGACCTCTCTGGATGACAAGATGAGTGCCTTTGCTTTGGAACAGAATAGACAAAAGGGGAAAATGAAGCTGATTCCTCACTTGAAAGAGACATTCCCTGGTCCAGCTGAAGTGATTATGGCCGGTGAAGTTCGCTCCCTTTGTTATTTCTCCACCATCAACACCTTGGATGCTGAGAAAATGGAGGAAAACAACAAGATTCATGCTGCCAGCAATGATGAAATGCTGAGGAGCTAGACAGCTGAACCAATGCTTGATGTTATTGCTGAAAAGTAATTAGTTAGGTTGTGTTATTCAAGAATTATTTATGCTTTTGTTTATGCTATTCAGAGACATCATTTGAATGAATTTGCATGATTTTCAATAATCTTTCTATATGTTTTCCATTTGCCTCGTGTCTGTTTCTATTCCTTTTGCTTTATCTTTTTCCGTTATGTTTTTCCCTTACCACTTCTAGCTCGGTAATTTGCGTTTCCCATGCTGTTTTATAATCCACCATTTGGTTTAGCATTCCAATCCACCGCAATTACTTTCCAGGAATTTGAATGTTATAGAAATTTTGCCACATGAAAAGGAATTTGGGAGCTTATCAATTGATTCTCTTGCTGCAATTTACTGTGATAACCATGAGTCCGAGGATGACGAAGAAGTTGTTGAGCAGTTTTCAAACCTACTGGAATACTCAGAAAAAGGATTTGGCTTAGACAATGAGGTGATCGAGGTGATTAATATGGGCACTGAAGAAGAAAAGAAAGAGCTGAAAATAGTGGAAAAGGTCCCTTTGTATTGTTTAAAGACTTCCTTGATGTGTTTGCATGGTCTTATCGTGATATGCCAGGATTAGACCCGGAGATTGCTTCACATAAGATCCCTTTGTATCCAAAAGCTGAGCCGAAAAAGCAAAAGTTGAGGAGAATGCGACCTGATATGTCATTGAAAATAAAAGAAGAAGTGACTAAACAGCTGGAGGCTGGATTTTTAGAGGTATCAAGGCACACTGATTGGGTGACTAACATTGTACCTGTACCTAAAAACTGTACCTAAAAAAGATGGAAAGGTCAGGATGTGTGTTGATTATCGGGATTTAAATAAGGCTAGCCCAAAAGATGATTTTCCTCTCCCACACATTGATGTCCTTGTTGATAATACAGCTGGAAATCATCGATTTTCATTTATGGATGGATATTCTGGGTATAATCAGATTCCCATGGATAATCATGATAAAGGAAAAACTACTTTCATAACTCCTTGGGGAACATTTTGTTATACTGTCATGCCATTCGGATTGAAGAATGTCGGTGCCACCTACCAACGTGCTATGGTCGTATTATTCCATGACATGATGCATAAAGAGATTGAAGTGTATGTAGATGATATGGTCGCCAAATCTAAGGAGGGAGAAAGTCATGTGACAGTTCTGCGATAGCTGTTTGAAAGGCTCAGAAAATATAAGTTGCGGTTGAACCCGAATAAATGCATTTTTGGAGCTTCTACAGGAAAGTTACTGGGATTCATTGTTAGCAGAGAAGGGATAAAAGTGGACCCTGACAAGGTGAAGGGGATACAAGAAATGTCTACCCCTCGAACTGAAAGAGAAGTGAGAAGTTTTCTTGGAAGGCTCAATTACATTGCTAGATTTATTACCAATTTGACTAGTACTTGTGAGCCTATATTCAAGCTACTGCGAAAACATCAACCTGGGGAGTGGAATGAAGAATGCCAAGAAGCTTTTGATAAAATAAAAGCCTATTTGATGAAGCCTCCAATTCTAGCCCCACCTATACTAGACCGTCCTTTAATATTGTACCTCACAGTGTTGCCCACGTCATTTGGGGCAATGTTGGGTCAATATGATGAGTCCGAAAAGAAAGAACAGGCAATTTATTATCTGAGCAAGAAGTTTAATGACTATGAATCCCGTTATCTGGCGATTGAAAAGACTTGTTGTGCATTAGTGTGGGCGTCCAAGAGGTTGAGGCAGTACATGTTATACTACACTACCTGGTTAATCTCTCGAATGGATCCATTGAAATACATATTTGATAGTCCTCATGTTTCATTGAGAATGTCAAAATGGCAAGTGATGCTGTCTGAATTTGATATCAAATATGTGACTCAGAAGTCTATCAAGGGAAGTGCAATTGCTGATCATCTAGCTGAAAATCCTCTAGAGGATATACAACCTATCATGCTTGAATTCCCCGATGGTGAGGTGTTAACAGTGGAAAAAGATGAGATAGAAGAGGAGAATGTATTGAAAATGTATTTTGATGGGACTGTCAATATGAATGGATATGGAATAGGAGTTGTAGTGGTATCACCAGCTGGGAAATAGTACCCAGTCTCCATCAAACTAGACTTTGAATGCACCAACAACATTGTAGAATATGAAGCATGTGCAAATGGTTTGCAAGTGGCAATTGACTTGGGAATCAAAGAATTAAAAGTCTTTGGAGACTCGGCACTCATAATCTACCAAGTTAATGGAGAATGGCGTACAAAAGATCCAAAATTGATACCTTATCAGAAGTATTTATCTCGACTGATTGAGCACTTTAATGATATATCATTTTCTCACTTAACTCGAGACAAAAATCAATTTGCGGATGCTTTGGCTACTTTGGCTGTGATGACTAAATTGGAGATCTACACTAATGTCCAACCAATTCATGTAGAGGTGCAAGATGAGCCGGTATATTGTAGCAATGTGGAGATTGAGCCAAATGGCAGGCCATGGTATCATGACATCAAACAGTACATCCAAAAAGGAGAATATCCGACTGGAGCAAATGAAGTGCAAAGGAAAATAATTCGAAGATTGGCCATGGCCTTTTTCCTAAATGGTGAAATCCCTTACAAGCGGAATCATGACACCATTCTCCTCAGATGTGTAGATGCTCATGAAGCTCGAATGATTATGACTGAGATACACGAAGGAATCTGTGGAACTCACGCTAATGGACATATGATGGCACGCAAGATCCTAAGAAGTGGATATTATTGGTCTACCATGGAGAATGACTGCATCAGTTATGTTCGAAAGTGTCATAAATGTCAAACATATGCAAACCGAGTCAATGCTCCTCCAGTTCCATTACACAACATGGTATCTCCTTGGCCTTTCTCAATGTGGGGCATGGATGTCATCGGCCCAATTAATCCTAAGGCATCCAATGGCCATCGTTTCATTTTGGTTGCAATTGACTATTTCACAAAGTGGGTGGAGGCTGCTTCATATGCCAACATCACACAGAAGGTGTTTCTCAGATTTATCAAAAAGGACGTCATATGCATATATGGGATTCCAGAAAGAATTATCACAGATAATGCTCCTAACCTCAATGGTTCCGAAGTTCAAAAGTTCTTTGAAACCTTCAAAATCAAGCATCATAATTCAGCTCCTTATAGGCCTCAAATGAATGGTGCGGTCGAAGCCGCAAATAAGAATATCAAGAAAACCATCGCCAAGATGGTGGTGAATTACAAAGACTGGCATGAAATGCTGCCATATGCTTTGCACACATATCGAACCAATATACGGTCAAGCACAGGAACAACTCCTTTCTCATTGGTATATGGAATGGAAGCTGTATCTCCCATAGAAGTGGAAATCCCATCCTTAAGGGTTTTGATGGAGGCTAACTTGGAAGAATCTGAATGGGTGAAGGTTCGATATGAACAATTGAACATGATAGAAGAGAAAAGACTGGCAGCTATTTGTCATGGCCAGTTGTACCAAAGTAGAATGGCCAAGGCTTTTAATAAGAAAGTCTGTCCTAGAGATTTTTATCCAGGAGATTTGGCTTTGAAGAAAATTCTCCCTAATCAAGAGGATGCACGGGGCAAGTGGGCTCCAAGTTATGAAGGTCCTTACATTGTCAAGCAAGCATTCTCAGGTGGGGCGTTGATTTTGCAAAATATGGATGGACATGAATTGCCCAAACCAATTAACACTGATGCAATCAAAAGGTTTTATGCTTGAAAGGATGTTGAAAAAGCCCGTTAGGTTGAAAACTTGAAAGAGCGACCTAAGCAAAAGTTAGGGTAAAATGAAAAAGGAAAAGATAAAAAAAAAGAAGAAGAAAAAGAGAGCTCGTTAGGTTGAAAACTCGAAAGAGCAGCCTAGGCAAAAATTAGAGCAAAAAGGTAAGTATCACCTCAAGCAACCTACACTGGGGCAGTTTTTAGTGTTGAATTTGTCCATTGAATCAAGCTGACCAAGACTAAAACTGGGGCAATTTTTGGAAAGAAAAGGTTTGAAGATATCATCAAAGATCATGGCTATGGTGTTCAACTTGCTGCAAGAAGTTGATTGATTGAGTCACAAAGAACTTACACTAGGGGCAAATTTTCATGTTTTTCACAATCTTGCCTTTCATTTTTATGATTGTTCCCACCTTTCAAACATTTTGTCATCCTATACACTAAGCAATAAAGACGTCTATTCAGCCAATCTTTTTGTTTCCTCTTTAAATGCATATTTATTTATGATGTCTCGAGTAAACATAAAGTTCAGTTTAAAGCTATACGACCTAATAATTCTTACAGCAATACATCCATGGATAGCATCACACCAAGGAAAATCAGAAGTTTCAGTCAAACTTGACAGAAAAGCAATCATCATCCTAAAAAAGGGAAAAAGGGGAAAGAAGTAAGCAAAGTTATAGAAGAAAAGAAAGTTTATGCCAGAAGGTCCAGCTCGTGAATTACGAGTTTGATCGGTTATAGTCTTCCTTGAGGTTTGCTTGATTTGGTTACGGTTAGTTTTTCTGAAATAAACTGAAAATTGATGACTTGTGCATATAACCTGAAAAAAAAAAAGATAATGTGAAAATCATTATTTTCCATGATTGCCAATTTACATTTCATGTCGGCCTCAGATTGCCAATTTACGTTTCACGTCGGCCTTAGATTGCCATTTACATTTTCAGTCGGCCTCAGATTGCCAATTTACATTTCCTGTCGGCTTCAGATTGCCAATTTACTTTCATATCGGTCTCAGATTGCCATTTTACTTTTCATGTCGGCCTCAGATTGTCAATGTACTTTCCAGTCGGCCTCAGATTGCCGTTTACTTTTTAGTCGGCCTCAGATTGCCAATTTACTTTCCAGTCGGCCTCAGATTGCCACTTTACTTTTCATGTCGGCCTCAAATTGCCAATTTAATTTTCTTGTCGACCTCAGATTGCCACCATTTAATTTTCCTGTCGGCCTCAGATTGCCATTTACATTTCTAGTCGGCCTTAGATCGCCACTTTATTTTTCATGTCAGCCTCAAATTGCCAATTTACATTTCATGTCGGCCTCAGATTGCCAATTTACATTTCATGTTGGCCTCAGATTGCCAATTTAATTTTCGTTTCGGCCTCAGATTGCCACCAATTTACTTTCATGTTGGCCTCAGATTGCCAATTTACATTTCTAGTTGGCCTCAAATTGCCGCTTTACTTTTCATGTCGGCCTCATATTACCATTTTACAATTCCTGTCGGCCTCAGATTGCCATTGCTTCTAAATTTCTTGTCATCTGTTGACCCGTATCCAGTTGGTCACAAGTCAACCCTCATCGGCTTTTATTCTCTTGTCACTTGTTGACCCGTATCCAGTTGGTCACAAGATAACCCTCGTGGCTTTTTAATTCCCTGTTGCTTGTTGATTCGTATCCAGTTAGTCGCAAGACTTTTAACTTCCTGTCGGCTTTTGATTTCCTGTCTCTCGTTGACCTATATCCAGTTGGTCACAAGACTTTTAATTTCTTGTCAGCCCCCATCGGCTTTTCAATTTCCGTTAGCCCCATCGGCCTTTCAATTTCAATCAACCCCATTGGCATTTCTTCTGTCAACCCCATCGGCATTTCTTCTGTCAACCCCATCGGCTATCCCCGTTGGCTTTTCAATTTCTGCTATCCCGTATCGGCTTTTAAATTTCAGCCAGCCCCGTCTGCTTTTAAATTTTTGTTAGTCCCTGTCAGCTTTCTAAAATCTTTGTTTGCCCCAATTGGATTTTAATTTCCTGTACATTTCTGTCCGCTTTTACTGTTTTTTCTTGTACAAATGAATTTAACATTTCTTGTCACTTATACATCTTGATTTTTGATTTGCATCATTGTATTACATATGCCACTCATGAGCATTTAGTTTCTTTCACCATTTGACTTCAGTTTTTCTTGCTGTTTGCATTTCATGCATTGTTGACCAAAATCGATGTTCATGTCTTTACTCATCCCTTATAAAGACAATACTTAAAACTTAGGTTTTTCATATTTTTCTTATAAGGAATGAGTAAAGAGGGACAACTGTGAACACCCAATTTTGTTCGATCCATAAAACAAAAACTCCAAAAATTAGCATATTTTCATAATTTAATCCTTGTTGTGTTTAAACTAAATACACTTTACTATTTTGCATTTCAACCCATTTTTGGATTATTTTTTTTAGCCCATTTGCACCTAAAAACAAAAAAAGAAGCCCAGCCCAATCTATTTCCATTCAAAAATAAAAATAAAACAAAAATAAAAGGACAAAAGAATGTCACAGACTCATGCTCCTGTATATCCTTTGCCAAATACCCGTTAAGTAATAACAAAATTAGGATGAGGAAAAGTTGAAATAATAAAAAGGGAAAGTGTGGACACAATGATGGTGTCTTCTCCATCATTCGCAAAATGGGGAACTTCCTTCTGTGATGAGCTGGGAATCAGATGGAAGCAACCTGTAAAAAATGAGATAAGTAATGATTTTGGTCAAAAAGAGAGCTAGAGAGATAAATCAGATGATGATCAAAAGGAGGGGGGATGCTCGGGTGACCGAGGATCACTTTCATTCCCAGTCTCTATTCTTCTAAAAAAAAAAGGCACAGAGGAGTTGTCTTACGTTGAGGATTCTGAAGGAAATTTAAAGCAAAATCACAGAAGTTCAGAGAAAAAATAGAGCGGCATCGTGTGTGGTATATATATATATATATATATTCTTTTTCTTTCTGGTTAACTTTGATTATCTAGTTTTGTCACATACATGCATACACACCATAGTTTCCTTATCATTTTCACCATTAGTATCATCACAAATCCTTCATCATTCCCTTTCATTACCTTTACTAGCACTGTCACAACGTACCTGGAGGGGGCGCTGAGACTCGGATGGCGATCGTTTGGTTTTTTTGAAAATGTTTGGGAGTCGCCACCAATTTTGATTCTGGAAAAATTGGAAAACCTTTGATTTTGCAAACTGGTCTTTAAAATGAGATTTAAGGTCCGGGAGTCTGATTATGATTAGGGAAGGGTGGAAACTTAATCCCACTGCATCCCTAATACATCCATATAAATACGGTTACCCTAGAGCTTATTATGCAAATTAATTATGACTTTAAAATATTTATTTTTCCCCAAAAGTTAGCAATTATGTAAAATATAAAGTAAAATAAAATAGAAAGAAATTAAATTAAAAGAAAACAATTTAATGAAAAATTAACTTTGGTTTGATAGTTGTAAGCTACGCCGACGTACCCTCTGGTGCAATGAGGAACTCAAAACCACATCATTCTGTAGAAAATGCTTGTGTGTTTGATTGATTTTAGTTAAAAGTGAAAATAAAAATGTGTTGGTTGATTTTACTTTTTGAAAAGATGATTTTTGGTTGGAAAATGATTTTTGATTGATTTTTTTGATTTTTTGAAAATGATTTCTAATTGGGCAACTATTAAAAAAAGAAATCCGATTTTTTGCACGAGGTTCAAGGCAGCATTTAGCTGCTCAGTGAATCTCTATGATTCAATAATGTATGAAGGAGGAATCCACCTCTCAGTCATGGTTATCGACCATCGCACGGATAAAATAATATTTTCTTGTCTTTGTTTTTTTTTTTTATTTTTTTTTATTATTTATATATATTATTTTCGTTTTTTCTTATATTTCTTTTTATATATTTTTTTTAAAGTAGTCCTAAACTCAAATGAAAAAAAAACCTTTCAGAATTTTTTTTTTTTGGTTTTTTTTTGCTTTGAACCTTAAGGAAGGCCCGATTCTACAAAAACAAAAAAAGAACTTAAAAAAAAAAAAGAGTTTGACTCCTAATTCCCACCCAGACCCGAATTACAGATCCTAAGCCCACAGAATTTAAACCCAAAAGAAAGAAACCCCTAGTTTTATAAAGGATGGGATCATAGATGGCAGACCCAAATTATAAAAGCCAGCCCAAACTAAAAGGGGACTCTTTCAAAACAGAAAAAAAAAAGCCAAAACAAAGCCCTGACCCCAGCAGCAAACACAGTCCCACGAACTTTTCAATAACCACGTTTCATTCCCCACCCACCCAAGCTCTATCTTATTCTGAAAACCTAATAAAGGGAACAACACTAACTTAAATATATTAAAAAAAGAGAAAAGCACAGATCAAAGAAGAGAGGGATAAATGGGAACGGGGGTTCTGGAAGACACAAGGACAATAAGGGATGAGGGAAAGATATTGTGCATGTGTGTGTGAGTCATGGCCAAGGGGGAGTCAGGGGAGAGGGAGAAACCGACTGCTTCACGGGACGGTGGGGATGCTGGTTTTGCGGCGGGCTTGCGAGCGGACGGAGGTGGCGGTGCTGACTTAGCGAAGGGCGCTGGAGCGGCGGCTCACGGTGAAGAGAGAAAAAAATAGCGGTGACGTCACTGGCTGTTCGCAGGGAGGACTCCGGCAGCTGCGATGAGATCACAGCTGGGCTTGCGCGGCTTCAGCGAACGGTTCTGGTTCACGGCTCCGATATGGGTTCTCGAGTTGGCTTTGCGGTTGGATGGCGGTGCAGAGGTGGTGGTGAAGCAAGGTCAAGCCAGCGGTGGTTACGCTTAGGTGAGATCGGGATCGGAGGATGCAGAGGCACCAGGCAAGTGCTACTCAGGGTCCCGTAGACGGCGACAGAATTGGGTTGAGTCACGGATCCAGCAGGCGGTGGAGGACTGACTTCAAGCTGAGATTTGCTGCAGATTATCTTTCCTTTCTTGTTGTATTTTCTGAATCGAGTTTATTAATATTGGGTTTGATGTCTACTGCTGGTTTTATTTTGTTTCATTGGCTTGATTTTCTGATTTGGAAAAAAAAGTGATATATTGGGGGTGTTGTAATGGTGTTGGCTGGATGATTGTTGATGATGATGGAAATGAGGGGGTGATGGCTACCAGAGCTCTCCCCCGAGAATGTCAGCCCCCTTTCTATTTGTATGGAGCTTGTTTTGATTTTTTAATATTCAATCCCATGCTGTTCTAGGCTGAAGAGAAACCAAAACGCCTTGTCCCCCATGCGTCTACGCTCCCCATCCTTGGCAGAAAAACCCATCATCCTTGTGTCTTGGATTCTGGCAGTGAATGGAGGAACCGAGGTGAAGAGGAGAATCTGCAAGGATAGGGCCATGATGCAATGTCTGACACTTTGTTTTTCATTTTCTTATTCATTTTTGGTCAGAATCAAAGAAACAAAATTTTGGGGCTAAGAACAGGTTAGGCCAGAAGCTTAAAACAAAAAAACCCGAAATGCATTCAAAGAGTGAGTTAATCACAAACTTAAAACAATATCTGCAATGAGCTAATGCAAATAAAGGACCAACTTAATTTTCTTTTAATTAAATTTGAGAACAGTAAAGCCACCCTCTTTTTATTTTTTCATATATATTTTTGAGTTATCTTTTTTTATTAAATTTTGAGAAAAAAGGAAAAGGACTCTCTTCTCTTTTTTCATATATATATATTTTATTTTCAAAACAAATAAATTTAAAACAAACTTGGGCAAACAAAGCACAAATGACTTACAAAAGGAAGTTTGAAACAAAACTGGGCTAACTTATGAACAACTTTTTTTTATTGTCAAATTTTTTGAGTTTTTTTAAATTGAAACAAAAGACACTTCTTATTTTTTAATTTTTCAAAAGGAATAAACCAACAAACTACAAAGTAACTCTTTTTTATTATTTATTTATTTTTTTTAATTTTTGATTTTTGTGTTTTTTCATTTAAAACATAAATAGCCCAAGTAAAAGATATTTTTTTTTAATTTTTCCAAAAGAAATTATCAAAGAGACCACAAAATAACCCTTTTTTTATTTTTTATTTTCTTCTTTTTTTTTAATAACTCTAAAAGAAGTTGTAAAATATGCAGATTTTAAATGGCCGGACAAAATTGGGTGTTCACAGTTGCCCCTCTTTACTTGTTCCTTACTGAAGAATATAAAGCTTGTGACTTTGATGTTTTGCTGTAAGGGATAAGTAAAGATATGAACACAGATTTTGTCCGAATGCATGAGGTATGATGGTGATGTTGATGATGATAAGTGTATGATGTGAAGGTATGATGAAAATGATAAATGATGCCGGATAAATGCACAATGACAATGCAGAGAAAATCCGATAGCTATTGTATAAAGACTTAATGCAAAATGATGGATGCATGATCATAATAATGCTAGATGATTTCATGGACAGGATGAACGATGTCAGTTTTCTTTGACGAATGATGTGAAATAACTGCCTGGTTTCAATGAATTCCAATGAAACACTGGTTGTATGATGACAATGTGGGATGATATCTGATGGATGTTGTGTAAAGACTTCATGCATGATTTCAATGAATGCACAAGGGAATACTGAATGCATGATGACTATGTGAGATGCTCTAATTGCATGATGCTAAATGACTAACGCACACACATGATGGTGAATGTATGATCACAACGTATAATGAATGATGATTTCATGTAGAGGATGCGTGATGGAAATGCTTTTAATGAATAATGCCGAATGATTTCATGATGGAAGCATATTGCCTCTGTGACAAACTGCATGCAAAAGTCTGAAGGAGACTGAAAGAGAGTGAGGAATTTAGAACTTATGAAAATGAAATACATATGGAGTATCAGACATATGGAATCAGAAATTGTGAAAATGGATGTGAATGTGAATTGTGAAAACAGATAAACGTGAAAGCAGGTAAATGTGAAAACATGTAAATGTGAAGGCTGATAAATTGGTGAAAGTCAGAATTGGTGAAAGTCAGAATTGGAGAAAGTCAGAATTGTGAAAGTCAGAAATTGGAGAAAGCTGTAAATTGTGAAAGCTATAAATTGGAGAAAGCTGTAAATTGGAGAAAGCAGTAAATTGTGAAAGCAGTAAATTGGAGAAAGCTGTAAATTGGAGAAAGCGGTTAAATTGGAGAAAGTAGTTAAATTGGAAAAAAGCTGTAAATTGTGAAAGCAGTAAATGTGAAATTAAAAGGACTTGTGAGATGTAAGGAACTGAGGTCTTGACTCGTGAAGGAGTCTGAAAGTTGTGTACAAATGCATGACTAGTAACTCTGATGAAATGATGATGCAAGATTTGTGTGATGATGCTATAGATAATGCGAAACTGATGTAAATTGGAGAAAGCTGTAAATTGGAGAAAGCGGTTAAATTGGAGAAAGCAGTTAAATTGGAAAAAAACTGTAAATTGTGAAAGCAGTAAATGTGAAATTAAAAGGACTTGTGAGATGTAAGGAACTGAGGTCTTGACTCGTGAAGGAGTCTGAAAGTTGTGTGCAAATGCATGACTAGTAACTCTGATGAAATGATGATGCAAGATTTGTGTGATGATGCTATAGATGATGCGAAACTGATGTCGTGATGACAGGAATGATATAACTAATGATGACACGATGAACTGGTGCAACACTGATGTATTGATGATATGATGAAGGAAATTGTTGATGTAATGATGGTATGAAGAATTGTTGTGAAACTGCTGTAGGAATAGCTTTTCAAAACTAAAAAATTGCCCCAGTTTGAGGTGTCTTTGCATCGTCCTTCAAGAAAGCTTTTGTCTATCTCAAAATGTGCTGTCTCTTTAACTGAGCGGCTTTGTGATCTTCTTCATTGTAGTTTTAGAGCACATCTTTGGCTGATTGATGCTTCAGTGTCTCTTTTCTGCCGTGTGTTTCACCATCCTCACTTTTGCCTTGACCATTAGTCTGGGTCTTTGATCAAATGATCCATCTGGTCCTCCGACACCCACATTCAGGCTGTCATCCTTGAGTCTTGGCTAGTCATGTCTTTTCTCCTTTGACAATCAATCCTAAACCTCCCGTCTGACTTACTGTTTGTGAGTTCTGTTAGCATATTAGTCTCTTATTGTATTTCAGTTTCAATGTCATGATTATGCATGGTCTTATAAGGAGTAAAGAGACAAAGAGTTTGGTGGAAAAAAGAAAGATAAACAAGAACATAGTGGAAGAGAAAGACGATTTTATTGGATTTTCAACCAGAAAGTATTTACAGAATCTCAATGATTGTTAAAAGACAAGGACAGAAGGAAGACAAGACTAATGGTGCTACTTTCATGTGATCCACCCATTTCACTGATTCACTAGTTACACCAAACTTGAGTTCTCTGACAGCAAATTCAACCCTTCATTATGTGCTCAACAACATGCCATAATTCATCGACATTCAAATTGCCCGTGTCAATATCCTTCATAGCTTCTAGCCCTTCCTCATTGCATAAGCCATACTTTTTAAGTTTTCAACCCAGTTCCTATCCCTTTAATGCTCTAACTTTTGCCTAGGTCGCCCTTTCAGGTTTTCAACCTAGCGAGCATTTTTATTTTTAAGCAAAATATTTCTTCACAGCATCCAAATTGATCGGCTTAGCAAGGACTTGGCCTTCCATATTAGTCAGGATCAAAGCTCCTCTAGAGAAAGCATCTTTGACAATGTAGGGACCGTCATGTGTGGGTGCCCATTTGCCTCTGTTATCTTCCTGATTTGGCAGAATTTTCTTTAGAACCAGATCACCTGGCTGAAATGTTCGAGGGCGAACGTTCTTATTGAATGCTTTAGCCATTCTTTTCTGGTACAACTGGCCATGGCAGACCGTGTAACACCCTCCTAACTACCATGTATTACTTGAGCATTAACATTGTAATTAGAAGAGTATCACTTCCTTTCTATAATATCCACTAGTCAAATGAAATGAAATAAGATAAATCAAACTCTATAGTTATAAAGAAAACTACTATAGAATGTACATATATTATTACTTTACATACCGCTTTCTTTAATACATACCATACTTGAAGTTAAGTCACTTCGCTTATAATACAACACAGGAACTACTATCAAAAGATCTACCAAGCTTGCTCAAATATCAAGGTCCAACAAAATACTAAACACACAGAAATGGACCTAAGACATCTAACACCAATTAGTCTACAAGCTGGTAAGTTCCTGGCACTATACTACACTACATACAAGTCAAAAGCCCACGTAAGTCTCATGTCCTCCTATCTTGAAACCATTGGCCATCGGTATGATGGCCTCTCCTCAGCCAGAGGCATCTGCAGAGTCTGAGCACAATACAACATATACACAAATAGGGGTGAGAATATTATAAAATTCTCAGTAGGGTAACCCCTTACATACAGACAGAATATAAGCAGTAAATGCATTTATAATAATAAAGAAAAACATCATGTTAGATCACATATATCAATATTAGCATACATGAGTCAAAGAAAATTATATGCAAAATGGTAGTAATCATAAGTGTTTCTCTTATATCACATGGAATTCAACTTAGTGTAGTAGTTCTTTTTATTAACATAGGGAAGGCTTAGATTCACATCAGGTAACATATGTAGTGGATAACTCCTCAGAGGACCATAGACTGCTAGGACATGAGCTCATTCCTATTCGTGATCATCGGACTTCATTTTTTCCATTTGAATCACACACAGTTCTATTTCCTAGTCGATAAGTCTACCGACTCATAAAATTTCTTGGGAAGTTCTTATTTTTGCTTTCCCTCTCTATCACACATAAGCCTTGTTTCTATTTTCCCCGTATGTTAAAACATGCACCATTAAATTTCACATATTCTTTTTTGTCATACAACCATGTCATGGACCTTTCTATTTCAAAGTCAGGTTTATATCCTAGATATAGGCATTCAGTATCATTGGAGTCTCATTCATACTTTATAAACAAGCCATTCAAACAATTAACATACATTCATATGATATATACTTGGATTAAATAGATTTCTATCATTAACTTAATACATCTTCACCATTCCAGCTTCTTGACAGATTTACCATTATGGTGACAACATTTAATTCACATCTCCAATGGGCAATTCACTGGCCATAAAAATTCTCTATGACACCTCAATGTGTCTAAAAGTCCCTGTAAAAATTTCATAGCAAACAGAATACTAGAACCATGTCAAATAAATTCTGCAATCTTAGTGGTCAGAGGCCACTTTTTCACAGCTCAGAATAGGATTCACACAATTTTTAACTTTAGCAAATGATAGAAACAACTCAAAATAAAAATCACAGTTATACTTAAAGATGTCTACAAAACTCTGTAAAAATTTCAAAGGATAAATACATCATTTGCTGTGAATAAAAATTTATACAAATTCACAGCTTCAGTACCAAGATTTCAGCCAGCATAGATATACTCTTGGTTCTTGATTTTTATCAGGCAGTAAAACTCTTTATTATGCACCATGAAAATTATCAGAGTTTCCTTATGATGTTAGATTCAACATATAATTTTTATAGCTCATAAAAATGACTAGAATTGAACCAGAAAATTCATGAACAAATCCTGTCCTGCTGAAATCCGAAAATTCAGCAGCCTAGCCAAAACTTATTTTGACAAAAATCATTATTTAACCTCATCCAAATACTCCACCAAAATTAACACATCAATATCAACATATTATCATCAAATATAACCATAAATTTCGGAATAAAACCCAAAAAAATTTACAGAATAATTTGGAAAGAAAAATGCCAAAGAAAACCCTACACTTTGAAGCTTTCACGATCTTGGCTCCAAGATTGATTTCCTTTACTTCCAAGCCTTCTAACTCACACCAAACCCTTCCTTACACAGCTGATAATAAGCTCTCAAAGTAGGAAAAGTTGATGGATTCAAATTCTAATCGGTTAGATTGAAAGATCTTGATGAGTGGAATAAGTTTAGTGAAGGGAGTTTGTGATTTTATCAAGTGTAGACAAGGATTTTGGAGCTTTTAATTTAAGTTTCAAGCATTTTGAGGAAGCAAAAATGGAGTTTGGGCTGTCTCCTTTGTTATGGCCGAGAATGAAGATGATAATTATGAGGATTTTGATTTTATTTATATTAAAATAATGTATATAATTTAGCAATTATGAAATTATCTTCTTTGAAATTTTGTAGCATTCTCATTGGCTCTTGAAAAAGGAAAGGATATGTAACATCCCCAAATTTATAACTAAGATAAATATTAATTTTAATTATCGATAGCAAAACCAAGAGAATCTGGACAAATGTTATGAAACACAACAAATAGACTACTTAAGTATGTCTAGAGAAAAATGCAAAGAATTACGAAAATGCCATCACTTAGTGGAAATTACGAAAATGCCCTTGCTATGTAAAGGAAATTACCAAACTACCCTTGCCTTATTAAATGACAAAGATACCCTTACTCTATGAATGGAATTACAAGAATACCACTATCATTGTCTAATTACAAAAATATCCTTGTCTTAGTTAAAGAAATTACTACAATGCCATTTGTACAAATCCCTACACTTGTCTTTAGACAAGAATGAATCTAAGCCATTGGATTAAGATGATAACACAATAATTTAACCACATACATCATACACATTTCTGAATCACATACATGCACTAAAGGTTAGAAAATCTCCACTAACATCTTTGCACAAAACATGGAGCATTTTCATGCATAAAACATAGAAACATATTTGCACAAAACATGGAAACATGTTTGCACAAAACATAGAGCATTTTCATCCAACATGTTTGCACAAAACATGGAAACATGTTTGCACAAAACATGGAGCATTTTCATCCAACATGTTTGCACAAAATAAGGAGCATTTTCATCCCAAAATTCAGCCAACATGTTTCCATAAATCATGCTCCAAGTGCTTTCCTTCTTCAATTTTTTCTCTAATCTTTCCACTATAAATACTTCTCAAACTCTCTTCAATTCAGAAACTCCCTAAGTGTTCTTTCTTCCTTATTCTATCATTCTTCTTATGTTCTTCAAAGACTTCTCTTGATCCTCTAAACTTCATCCAAACACTTAAATCCTAAGTTCAAACTTTCACTAGCCTTGACAAGAGTTACAATCTTTAACTCTAGTGAGAAATATTTTCTTAAGCACTCAAGTTCTAGAGCCAATATTCAAGGAGGGTCATCCACTCCAAAGACTCTTGTTCAAAGCTTAAGGAAGAAGAGAAGGACCCTTTTTAGACCCTACACAAGAGGTAGGAGTTTCTTCTTTATTTGTTCAAGTATTGTTGGCTTCTAACTTTGCTCATGGATAGAATGCCTCAAACTTGAGTTATTGTCAAAAGTTTTGAGTAATTATATTTTTAGAAAACACAACATGTTCTATTCTGCTATGAGTACTTTTATGATGTTATCAAACTCAAATATAACTTAAAAGATTGTATGTGAAACTTGAGTTAATAAAGATAACTTAAGACATAAACATAGCAGGTGCTGGAATTTATAGTTATTTCTGGCAGTAGTTACTTCAAAATTTAGTGTTCATAAAATATGAAGGACCTTGAAATGAAATATTTTTATTATAAACTAGACTCATTGCAGAACACTCTCCAAAAAGAATCACCTAAAATGGAGTTTCCTAGCCCAAGATATAAATTTTTAAAGTAGAGCATAAGACTGAAACTCTTAATCTGACCTTGTAGTAGTAAAATAGGTGTAACTCACTCTAGAAAAATGCAAATGAACTGATTTCAACTTTGTGGAAAAGCTAACACATCTACAAACACACTTATGTATGCTATGCATAAATTTGTAGACCACGAAAATACAGAATGAGAGATATAATTTCGGGACAGTGTGCTGAGAAAGTCTTGAAGGTAGCGTGATACTGTGAGAGTGCAATTTGGAAAGGTTCTGGCTAAGGAAAGACTTGGTATTTAAGCGTGTCCATTGTGACCCACCTCTCTTTCCTGAGAATCCTACTATGCACAATTTACAGTTGATTTACACTAATCTAAGATGATAGTGCTACAAATTTTATTCTAAAAGATGTCAGAACTCTAAATAAAAGATTCAAGTCTTGTAAAGAGATAATTTTAAGGATTTAAGTAGAATAATAATCTTCAGGAGATATATATAAAAGTCATAATAAAAATATATAAAGAACCTCTAAAAATATCTTAAAGGGTATTAATGTATTAATAGAAATACTAGAGTACAAAGAAGACTAAGAGAAAAAGATAATACCAAGATATTCATAACCTAGTAGGAACACTAGAGACCTAACTTGATAACTTAGGTTGCTTAATATGAATTATCTATGAGAATGTTTACTATGAGATTTACATGATATTGTCTATGTTACATGAAGTGATATATAGAAATGTGAATGTATTGATGAGATATGAAATGATAAGGATAAAATAATTGACTGTGCCATGATTTATTAATGTGCATACATTCATGTTTCAAATGAAATAATAAATAGACCAACTCACTGCTTAATCCTCTTTGAGGATTAAGGTATTGATGATTTCACTCAGTGAGAATAAAAGTAAAACCTGAAAAAGTAGCAATGATAGTCTGGAAAAGTGGACTTGAGCTAAACTCATGGCTTAACCCCCTAAACCGTTGAGATCATGGCAACGGAAAGAAAACTAAAAGGTTGTGGCGATGGCCACGGCATGAGCTCATTACCCTTTTAGGGTGGTTTAAGGCATTGATGCATTCATTCCGTGAGTAATTAAGAAATATGTTGATGAAATAAATGAAAGATGATGATCACTAAACAAGTGAATGTTGAGGATGAGTAATCATAAAATGCATGCAGCTCCTAAATGATTATTGCTTATTAGTGGTTTTTCATGATATGCTTATATGTATGCTTGATGAAATACTGAATGGATATTTCTGCTAATGTTCAAGATTAGCTTAAAAGTAACTGCACTTCGGCTAATCACGTTTGTGAAAGTTTGATAATTGAATCCTTACCTGTTCACCTTTTTATAATAAACCCGAAGTGACTGGGACGACAACGATGACACTTTTAGTACAAGTAGGAACTCCTACTGAGAAATCATGTATTTCTCACTCCTATGTTTATTTTCTGTTGTCGTTACCAGAGACAAACGTGTCCACCTAAAGCAACGAAGCTGTAGCTGAGGAACGTGGTAGCACGTGAAGATTTCAAAACATTCAAGTAGGAGCATTCCGAGCTTTAGTTACATTATAGTTTGTGAGAAACAATTAGTAATAGTAGAACTTATATTGTTATTTGTAATAACTTATCAGTATGATATATGCCCTATTGTGACTTATGTATTAAGTGATTATATTCCAGTTTATGTGATAATAGTTCTACACTTAGTCTCGTATTCCGCTTATTTAATTAAGTGCGCAAAGTAACTTGATTATTGTCTATAAAAGCGCTATGTATTTCACTTCTCGTTACAGGCTTAAGTTTTCAAAAAAAATTAATTTATTTAAAAAAAACAAAACTTCCACTATTTTTCTAAGTTAATTTCAAAAGAAAATAAATACAAGGCATAAATGACAACTAATAGAATCCAAATGTGAACTTAAGCACAGTGGGGTTCTATTAGGGTGTTACATTATGGTATCAGCAGTTTATCCTATTTAAGCCTGAGGAATGGACTGACTATGCTTCTGTCTATGATATCATGCTATTAATCTTATCTGTATGATGGGATATAGGATTTAGAAATCCATGATCGTCTTGTGATACTGCCATAGTTGCTACCATGCTTAGCTATAGTATTGAGCCTGATCAACTCGATGACTGTTGTTTGGTGTGTCTAGGAACTAATGGCAGCAAACAGACGTACGCATGGGGCACGCGGTGGAGGTAATCGTGATGAACTGGCAAATGCACTCCAGGAGATGGCTAGGGCTATGCAAGCACAAGCAACAGTGATGATGGAGCAGATGAATAGGTGGTCAGAGGAGTCAGTTGGGAATCAAGAACATGGAAAATTCTCAGAATTCAAGAGGGCTTTGGACCTCCGTAATTCAAAGGGACAACTAACGACGAAATAGCCGACATATGGATTCAAGAGATGGAGAAGGTTTTCTCAGTGGTAGAATGCTCTGATGAACAAAAGGTGGCATTCTCTACTTATATGCTGAAAGGAGAGGCTGCCGCGTGGTGGAAGGGTGCAAAGGGCTTGCTTGAAAGTGCTGACATACAGATTACGTGGGAGGTTTTCTATGTTACGTTCCATAAGAAATATTTTCCAGATCCGGTTAAGAAGGCAAAGGAATTAGAATTTCATGGTCGACACAAGGAAATCGAAGTGTGGCTGAGTACACAGCTAAGTTTGAAGAACTGATCAAACACTCAACTAGCTACCAAAGGGATCCCAACGAGGCTTGGAAATGCATGAAATATGAGAGTGGTTTGAGGCCAGACATTTTGGCATCTGTGGCTCCACCGAGGTCACCGACTATGCATCTTTAGTCAAAGAAAGCCAAGTGGCTGAGAGTTGCAATCGCCAGCTAGTTGCCCACCGAGTTGAAGAGAATAGGAAGAGGTCTGCTCAACAAGGTCACCGAGGGTTCCCACCCCCTCACAAGAAACCCTACCAAGGAGGTGGATTTAAAGGGAAACAACCCCAACACCCTATGATGAATCAACCTAGGACACAAGCTGTTATTCGACCTAGGATGGCTGCTGTCCCTGAACCTATGACTAGACCCCCTTGTGCCACTTGTGGAAAGATACATGGAGGGAAATGCAGATTTGGTAAAAATGTTTGTTATCGGTGTGGACAGGCAGGACACTATTCTAGAGAGTGCCTAAAGTTCAATCAGTCCTCTTCACTCAAGCCTAAGGCACAGGGACGCGTGTTTGCTATCATCACTGAGATGCCCTCAGAATCCGATGATCTGATTCAAGGTAAGTGTATAATTAATGGAAAACCCTTAATTGTATTGTTTGATTCTGGCGCAACACATTCATTCATTTCATATGATTGTGCTAATAAGTTGAGGTTGTATATATCTGACTTAAAAATCATCTTAGTTGTCTCTACACCCACTATAAATACTGTTAGAACTAATCAAGCCTGCCTAAATTGTGAATTTGAGGTAGCTGATAGGATTTTTCATCATGATTTAGTTTGTCTACCCTTGTCTGGTTTTGATGTAATCTTGGGCATGGATTGGCTTTCGGCTAACCATGTGTTACTACATTGTGCAAATAAGTCACTAGTATTTCTTCCCAAACCATCTTTACCCAATCCCTCTAAACTTGATAGAAAGGTACGACTATACCTAAACTCCATTATCATGGGGGATAGTAGGAATGAAAAGCGAGGATATGTCTTCCTAATGACAAGTGAGAAAGAAGTGGAGCAAGCTCTAGAAAAGATCCTTGTAGTAAAGGAATTCTCAGATGTTTTTCCTGATGACATACCTGAATTTCCTCCAAAAAGGGAGATTGAGTTTTCTATAGATTTGGTACCAAGAACAGGACCCATATCTATAGCTCCTTATAGGATGCCATTGGCCAAGTTAACAGAGTTGAAGAAGCAATTAGAGGAACTACTACAGAAGAAATTCATTAGGCCCAGTGGTTCACCATGGGGAGCCCCAGTGCTGTTTGTCAAGAAGAAGGATGGGAGTATGCGATTATGTGTGGATTATAGGCAGCTAAACAAAGTGACTATAAAAAATAAATACCCTTTGCCTAGAATAGATGACCTCATGGACCAATTAAGAGGAGCCCAAGTGTTTTCCAAAATAGATCTGCGATCAGGATACCACCAAATTCGAGTGAAGGAGGAGGACATACCAAAGACAGCCTTTAGGACTAGATATGGACATTATGAGTTTAATGTGATGTCGTTTGGGTTAACCAATGCATCGGCAGTGTTTATGGACTACATAAATAGGATATTTAGACCATACTTGGACAAGTTTGTAATAGTGTTCATCGATGACATTCTAGTTTACTCTAGAACTGAAGAAGAGCACGAAGAACACTTACGAGTGGTGTTAGAGGTGTTGAGGAACAAGAAACTTTATGCAAAGTTGTCCAAGTGTGAATTTTGGATGAAGGAAGTTAAGTTCTTAGGTCATGTAGTGTCACATGGGGGAATAGCAGTAGACCCAAGTAAGATAGAAGCGGTGCAACAATGGGAAACCCCTACCACTGTGAAGGAGATTAGGAGTTTTCTAGGGCTAGTCGACACACCGAAGGTTCATTAGAGGTTTTTCCCAAATTACCTTACCCCTCACCAAGCTAACAAGGAAGAATTCAGCTTTTATATGGAGCCCAGAATGTGAAGAGAGTTTCCAAGAACTAAAGAAGAAGTTGACCACTACCCCCGGCCCTAATCCTATGACCCAAAAGAAAATTTGAGGTGTATTGTGATGCCTCGGGAAGAGGACTAGGATGTGTTTTGATGCAAAATAGGAATGTAGTAGCCTATGCCTCTAGACAGCTCAAACCCCATGAAGTTAATTACCCAACCCATGACTTAGAGCTAGCAGCTATTGTCTTTGCCTTAAAAATCTGGAGACATAATCTTTATGGTGTAAGGTTTGAAGTCTTTTCTGACCACAAAAGTCTGAAATACCTCTTTAACCAAAAGGAACTCAATATGAGAGAAAGGTGTTGGATGGAGTTTCTCAAGGACTATGACTTTGGGTTGAACTACCACCCAGGAAAGGCAAATGTGGTAGCAGATGCTTTGAGTCGTAAGTCCTTGCATGCCGCTTGGCTCATGGTGAAAGAAAATGAGCTGATAGAAGATTTTAGGAACCTCAACTTAGGATATAGGGGGACTTCAGAACAAATTAGGTTAAGCCAACTAAGTGTAACCAGTAGCTTTAAGGATCAAATAATTCAAGCCCAAAGGGAAGATGAGGATTTCCTTAGAACCTTAACCCTTGTCGAAGCAGGAAAGTTGAAAGAGTTTGTCCAGGATAAGGAAGGAGTGTGGAGATACCAAGGGAGAATCTGTGTACCTGCAAAAGAAGGACTGAGAGCTAGCATTTTGGAAGAAGCCCACAAGAGTCAATTTAGTGTACACCCAGGTATAACCAAGATGTACCATGACCTAAAAAAGATGTTACGTGGCCAAAGATGAAAGCAGATATAGCAAATATAGTGCAAAAATGTTTGGTATGCCAAAAAGTGAAGATAGAGCATCAAAAACCCTCCGGAGTGCTGCAACCTCTCGAAATCCCCGAATGGAAGTGGGAAGGAATATCCATGGATTTCGTGATGGGATTGCCAAGAACGCCTACCGGACATGACTCCATATGGGTAATTGTGGATAGTTTGACCAAATCTGCTCACTTTTTACCCATTCGAGCAAATTACCCTTTGGAAAAGTTAGCTCAGGTATACATCCAAGAGATAATAAGGCTCCATGGAGTACCCAAAACCATTGTCTCAGATAGGGATCCAAGGTTCAACTCAAGATTTTGGGGAGCTTTGCAAAAGGCGTTTGGTTCAAGGTTGTGTCTAAGCACTGCCTATCACCCTCAAACTGATGGACAATCAGAAAGAACAATTCAAACCCTTGAGGATATGCTAAGAGCATGTGTCTTAGACTAGCCAAAAGGTTGAGACAAACAGCTTCCATTGATTGAGTTTGCATATAATAATAGTTACTACACTAGCATTGGGATGGCACCCTATGAGGCTTTGTATGGTAGAAAGTGTCAATCACCACTTTGTTGGTGTGACCTGGGAGAGCAAAGTATTTTGGGCCCTGATTTGGTAGAAGAGACAACCAAACAAATAAGAAGAATTAGGGAAAGAATCCTCACTGCTCAGAGTAGGCAGAAGAGCTATGCTGACAAAAGAAGGAAACCTCTCGAATTTCAAGAAGGAGAACACATATTTTTGCGAATTACTCTTACCACAGGTATAGGTCGTGCAATGAAAGTCAAAAAGCTAAGCCCTAGATTCTTAGGACCCTTCCAAATCCTCAAAAAGGTAGGTCCCTCCGCCTACCAAATTGCATTACCTCCAAATTTGTCTAACCTACACAATGTTTTTCATGTGTCCCAATTGAGAAAGTATCAGTCAGACCCCAGTCATGTGTTTGAGCCAGAAACTATACAATTAAAAGATGACTTAACTTTTGAATTACCACCGATGAGGATCGTGGATCATGGCATCAAGCAGCTGAGAAACAAATCTATATCTCTGGTCCGAGTAGCCTGGGGACAAGATGGAATGGAAGAGCACACATGGGAGCTCGAGGAAGCTATGCGAAAAGAATTTCCGAACCTATTCACAGGTATCAAATTTTGAGGGCAACATTTTTAATAAGAAGGGGAGAAATGTAACATCCCCAAATTTATAACTAAGACAAATATTAATCTTAATTATCGATAGCAAAACCAAGAGAATCTGGACAAATGTTATGAAACACAACAAATAGACTACTTAAGTATGTCTAGAGAAAAATGCAAAGAATTACGAAAATGCCATCACTTAGTGGAAATTACGAAAATGCCCTTGCTATGTAAAGGAAATTACCAAACTACCCTTACCTTATTAAATGACAAAGATACCCTTACTCTATGAATGGAATTACAAGAATACCACTATCATTGTCTAATTACAAAAATATCCTTGTCTTAGTTAAAGAAATTACTACAATGCCATTTGTACAAATCCCTACACTTGTCTTTAGACAAGAATGAATCTAAGCCATTGGATTAAGATGATAACACAATAATTTAACCACATACATCATACACATTTCTGAATCACATACATACACTAAAGGTTAGAAAATCTCCACTAACATCTTTGCACAAAACATGGAGCATTTTCATGCATTTTCATGCATAAAACATAGAAACATATTTGCACAAAACATGGAAACATGTTTGCACAAAACATGGAGCATTTTCATCCAACATGTTTGCACAAAACATGGAAACATGTTTGCACAAAACATGGAGCATTTTCATCCAACATGTTTGCATAAAACATGGAAACATGTTTGCACAAAATAAGGAGCATTTTCATCCCAAAATTCAGCCAACATGTTTCCATAAATCATGCTCCAAGTGTTTTCCTTCTTCTATTTTTTTCTCTAATCTTTCCACTATAAATACTTCTCAAACTCTCTTCAATTCAGAAACTCCCTAAGTGTTCTTTCTTTCTTATTCTATCATTCTTCTTATGTTCTTCAAAGACTTCTCTTGATCCTCTAAACTTCATCCAAATCTTAAATCCTAAGTTCAAACTTTCACTAGCCCTGACAAGAGTTACAATCTTTAACTCTAGTGAGAAATATTTTCTTAAGCACTCAAGTTCTAGAGCCAATATTCAATGAGGGTCATCCACTCCAAAGACTCTTGTTCAAAGCTTAAGGAAGAAGAGAATGACCCTTTTTTGACCCTACACAAGAGGTAGGAGTTTCTTCTTTATTTGTTCAAGTATTGTTGGCTTCTAACTTTGCTCATGGATAGAATGCCTCAAACTTGAGTTATTGTCAAAAGTTTTGAGTAATTATATTTTTAGAAAACACAACATGTTCTATTCTGCTATGAGTACTTTTATGATGTTATCAAACTCAAATATAACTTAAAAGATTGTATGTGAAACTTGAGTTAATAAAGATAACTTAAGACATGAACATAGCAGGTGCTGGAATTTATAGTTATTTCTGGCAGTAGTTACTTCGAAATTTAGTGTTCATAAAATATGAAGGACCTTCAAATGAAATATTTTTATTATAAACTAGACTCATTGTAGAACACTCTCCAAAAATAATCACCTAAAACGGAGTTTCCTAGCCCAAGATATAAATTTTTAAAGTAGAGCATAAGACTGAAACTCTTAATCTGACCTTGTAGTAGTAAAATAGGTGTAACTCACTCTAGAAAAATGCAAATGGACTGATTTCAACTTTCTGGAAAAGCTAACACATCTACAAACACACTTATGTATTCTATGCATAAATTTGTACACCACCAAAATACAGAATGAGAGATATAATTTCGGGACAGTGTGCTGAGAAAGTCTTGAAGGTAGCGTGATACTATGAGAGTGCAATTTGGAAAGGTTCTGGCTAAGGAAAGACTTGGTATTTAAGTGTGTCCATTGTGACCCACCTCTCTTTCCTGGGAATCCTACTATGCACAATTTACAGTTGATTTACACAAATCTAAGATGATAGTGCTACAAATTTTATTCTAAAAGATGTCAGAACTCTAAATAAAAGATTCAAGTCTTGTAAAGAGATAATTTTAAGGATTTAAGTAGAATAATAATCTTCAGGAGATATATATAAAAGTCATAATAAAAATATATAAAGAACCTCTAAAAATATCTTAAAGGGTATTAATGTATTAATGGAAATAATAGAGTACAAAGAAGACTAAGAGAAAAAGATAATACCAAGATATTCATAACCTAGTAGGAACACTAGAGACCTAACTTGATAACTTAGGTTGCTTAATATGAATTATCTATGAGAATGTTTACTATGAGATTTACATGATATTGTCTATGTTACATGAAGTGATATATAGAAATGTGAATGTATTGATGAGATATGATATGATAAGGATAAAATAATTGACTGTGCCATGATTTATTAATGTGCATACATTCATGTTTCAAATGAAATAATAAATAGACCAACTCACTGCTTAATCCTCTTTGAGGATTAAGGTATTGATGATTTCACTCAGTGAGAATAAAAGTAAAACCTGAAAAAGTAGCAATGATAGTCTGGAAAAGTGGACTTGAGCTAAACTCATGGCTTAACCCCCTAAACCGTTGAGATCATGGCAACGGAAAGAAAACTAAAAGGTTGTGGCGACGGCCACGGTATGAGCTCATTACCCTTTCAGGGTGGTCTAAGGCATTGATGCATTCATCCCGTGAGTAATTAAGAAATATGTTGATGAAATAAATGAAGGATGATGATCACTAAACAAGTGAATGTTGAGGACGAGTAATCATGAAATGCATGCAGCTCCTAAATGATTATTGCTTATTAGTGGTTTTTCATAATATGCTTATATGTATGCTTGATGAAATACTGAATGGATATTTCTGCTAATGTTCAAGATTAGTTTAAAAGTAACTGCACTTCGGCTAATCACGTTTGTGAAAGTTTGATAATTGAATCCTTACCTGTTCACCTTTTTATAATAAACCCGAAGTGATTGGGACGACAACGATGACACTTTTAGTACAAGTAGGAACTCCTACTGAGAAATCATGTATTTCTCACTCCTATATTTATTTTCCGTTGTCGTTACCAGAGACAGACGTGTCCACCTAAAGCAACGAAGCTGTAGCTGAGGAACGAGGTAGCACGTGAAGATTTCAAAACGTTCAAGTAGGAGCATTCCCAGCTTTAGTTACATTATAGTTTGTGAGAAACAATTAGTAATAGTAGAACTTATATTGTTATTTGTAATAACTTATCAGTATGATATATGCCCTATTGTGACTTATGTATTAAGTGATTATATTCCAGTTTATGTGATAATAGTTCTACACTTAGTCTCTTATTCCGCTTATTTAATTAAGTGCGCAATGTAACTTGATTATTATCTATAAAAGCGCTATGTATTTCACTTCTCGTTACAGGCTTATGTTTTCAAAAAAAATTAATTTATTTTAAAAAAAAAAAACTTCCACTGTTTTTCTAAGTTAATTTCAAAAGAAAATAAATACAAGGCATAAGTGACAACTAATAGAATCCAAATGTGAACTTAAGCACAGTGGGGTTCTATTAGGGTGTTACAGGATATGTATTGCTCTAGACCATACACTTGTCACCCTAGGTGGCAAGCTTGCACTGGTAGCTTCATCCGGTATAAAAACTACACACCGTAATTTTACCAAACGGGTAAAACAGTGTACCCGGGTAATCCACTATTGCCTGAAAATTAATTCTAAGTATAAAATATTTATTCCTACCTATTTCTAACCTTAATCCTATAATTTCCAAATTTCGGGCACCTTCAGGTCTTGAATCTAAGGTTTCAGCTGTTCCGGTGGGTCTATGGGGCCTGCAAAACACTATTTATGGTTTTTTTTTTTTTTTTACGTTTATTACATTGTTCTCATCATTTTGTGTACACCAAAATTTTGATATTCTTACTACTAAAGCCTCAATTATTTTCTGAAAAAATTAGGATGTTACATTACTCCCCACCTTAAAAAAAAATTTTGCCCTCAAAATTTCATACCTGGAAATAATTCCGGATGATCTGTCTTCATACTTGATTCTAGTTCCCATGTATACTCTTCATTTCCAGGTCTACCCCAAGCCACTTTTACAAGTTGCACAGATTTATTTCTAAGTTGCCTGACTTCTCTATCAACGATCTGAATAGGAGGGGCTTGAAACGTCAAGTCATCCCTTAACTGTATAGACTCGGGCTCAATGATATGGTTTTGATCTGGGTGGTACATTCAAAGTTGAGATACATGGAAGACATTATGAAGGTTGGATAAATGTGGGGGTAAGGCTATCTGGTAAGCAGCTGACCCAATTCGTTGAAGAATTTGAAAAGGACCTATAAATCTAGGTGACAACTTTTTAACTCTAAGGGCCCTACCTACTCCAGTAGTGGGCGTGACCTTCAGGAATATATGTTCTCCCTCTTGAAATTCTAAAGGTTTCCTTCGAGTATCAGCATAGCCCTTTTGACGACTCTGTGCGGTGAGAATCTTGCTCCTGATCTTCTGGATTTGCTCCGTTGTTTGATTAACAAGATCGGGTCCCAATAGTCTCACTTCTCCCTAATCATACCAACACAATGGGGATTGACATTTTCTTCCATATAGAGCTTCATACGGGGCCATGCCAATACTAGCGTGATGGCTGTTATTATAAGCAAACTCAACCAATGGGAGTAACTTGTCCCAACTTCCCTTCTACTCAATCACGCATGCCCTTAGCATATCTTCCAGGGTTTGTATGGTTCGCTCGCTTGCTCGTCGTTTGGGGGTGATAGGCAGTGCTCAAACAAAGTTTGGTACCAAAGGCTTTTTGGAACGTTCCCCAAAATCTCGAAGTAAACCTTGGATCTCTGTCAGAAACTATCGAGGAAAGAACACCGTGTAGTCTTACTATTTCTTGGATGTACAAGGAAGCTAACTTATCCAAAGGAAAATTAGCCTTAATGGGTAAGAAATGAGTAGACTTGGTCAATCTATCTACTATAACCCATATAGCATCATGACCTGACGATGTCCTTGGCAAACCCATTACAAAGTCCATAGAAATACTTTCCCACTTCCATTCCGGGATTTCTAAGGGTTGCAGGGTCCCAGCTGGTTTTTGATGTTCTATTTTAACTTTTTGGCAAGTTAAACACTTCCTGACACACTCTTCTATATCTTTTTTTATTCCTGACCACCAGAACATTTTCTTGAGATCTGCATACATTTTACTAATGCCTGGATGTATAGTAAGTTCGCCCCTATGAGCTTCCTCTAAGATCGCCACTTGTGGGTACACATACCCTATCCTTGTATCTCCATATACCTTGTTGGTCTTGAGTGAATCCTGGCAACTTCTTTGCATGAATTGATCTTAATATCTCCTGAAATTCTGGGTTTTCACGTTGTGCAGCTAAAATTTGTCCTTTGAACTCACTTCTTACCTTTATTTGCCCTAGCACCACACCCTGAGGGTCCACAGACATGTCTAAACTAAGTTCCTTGAAACTTTCAACTAGCTCCATCTCTTTAATCATCAAGCATGCTACACTTAGGGATTTTCTACTCAGAGCATCGGCAACAACATTTGGCTTGCCTGGATGGTAATTCAGACTAAACTCATAGTCCTTGAGGAATTCCATCCACCTTCTTTGCCTCATATTCAACTCTTTTTGATCAAAAAGATACTTTAAACTTTTATGATCAGAGAAAACATTAAACTGCACACCATACAAATGATGTCACCAGATCTTTAGGGCAAAAACCACAGCTGCAAGTTCAAGGTCATGGGTTGGATAGTTTACTTCATGGGGTTTCAACTGTCGAGAAGCATAGGCAACCACGTTATGATTTTGCATCAACACACATCCTAAACCCTTACTAGAAGCATCACAATAAACCTCATAGGGTCTATAAGGATCAGGTAATACGAGGACTGGAGCCGTGGTTAACTTTTGTTTCAACTCCTGGAAACTATTTTCACACTCTGGTGTCCAATTGAATGGAGCATTCTTTCGGGTTAATTTAGTCAAAGGTAATGCTATCTGAGAAAAACTCATGATAAAACGCCTATAATATCCAGCTAACCCTAGGAAACTCCGAATCTCCGTCACCGTTGTTGGTCGTTCCCAATGGAGTACTGATTCTACCTTACTGGGATCTACAGAGATTCCTCCTTGTGATACTACATGACCTAGGAATCTAACCTCTCCCATCTAGAATTCACATTTCGACAACTTAGCATACAACTTTCTCTCTCTTAGGATTTGTAACACAACCCTAAGGTGCTCCATATGTTCTTCCTCAGTCCTTGAATATATAAGTATGTCATCTATGAAGACAACTACAAATTTATCCAAGTAAGGGCGGAAGATTCGATTCATATAATCCATGAATACAGCCGGAGCATTAGTCAATCCAAAAGACATCACCCTATACTCGTAATGCCCATATCGAGTTCTAAAAGCAGTTTTAGGTATATCCTCATTCCGAGCCCGAATCTGATGGTACCCTGATCTAAGATCAATCTTTGAGAATACAGTTGCACCTCGTAATTGATCCTTGAGATCGTCAATTCTTGGCAAGGGGTACTTATTTATTATTGACACTTTATTCAATTGCCTATAGTCTACACAAAGCCTCATACCCCCATCCTTTTTCTTCACGAGGAAGAACAGGGGGCTCCCATGGAGAGGCACTTGGTCTAATAAAATGCTTCCCTAACAGTTCTTCAATTTGGGACTTTAATTCTTTCAACTCCAAAGGGGACATCCTATAAGGAGCAATTGAAATAGGACCTGCTCCTGGAACCAACTCGATGGAAAATTCAATCTCTCTTTCAGAGGAAATTCTGGAATATCCTCCTGAAAAACATCCGGATATTCCCCTCACCACTGGAATCTTGCTCAACTCGTAGTCACATTCAGTTTCACTAGTAGAAAGGAGAACATATTCCTGACGATCTGTCTTACTAGGGTTGGATGTTACAAGGTTCAAGTAAAAAGAAAAAGGAACCACAGGAATGGAGGGTAGAGTGGAAAGAAATATGGCACTCGATCCGACAAAGGTAAAAGGACATAGTTGGGTACTAGCCAATCCATACCTAAAATTACATCTAGACCAGATAAAGGAAGACAAACTAAATTGGCAGTAAAGTCTCTAGCACCTATTTGAAGAGGAATATTTACACAGGTATAACAAGTCCTAATAGGACCAGCAATAGGAGTGGATACAAGAAGATCATAAGGTAGTTCGCATACACGTATAATTGCAACTTCGTACACAGTCATGGGATATGAAAGAATGAGTGGCACCAGTATCATACACAAGATATCTAGGACATTACCATTTATTTCACACTTACCTCGGATCAGATCGGCAGATTGAGAAGCTTCTTTGGCACTTATAGTAAAAACGCGCCCATGTTGTTGTGGCTTGGAGGCGGGCTGATGACCTTTCTTGTTAGGGCACTCAAATATCTTATGTCCTGGTTTCCCACAGCCAAAGCAAATGATTTGCGTTGTCCAGCAAGGTCGATTCCCATGATTTTTCCCACACTTGGGGCAATCTCTCCCTGTCTTAGGTCTTAGAGGTTGAAGTTGTTTTCCTTTGTTGTTGTTGTTGTTATTGTTGGGTGGAAACCTTCTTCGAGGTTGGTTAACAGGCTTGAATCGGGGACCTTGAGGTGCTAATCCCCTTCTAGCATTGCTTTGGGCATACTTGAAATTTGTTAGCTTCCTATTGGACTCCTCTGCACGTCAACATTTATTTACCAAGGTAGGATAGTCCCTAATCTCCAAGAGACTTACAGCTGCTTCTATATCTTTTCGTAGACCTCCTTCATATTTCATGCATTTCCAAACTTCATCCGGGTCACGTTGATAAATTGTAAAAAACTTGCAGAGCTCTTCAAATTTGGCAGTGTACTCTGCTACACTCATAGGTCCTTGTTTGAGAGCCATGAACTCCAATTCCTTCGCATTTCTCACAGAAATAGGGAAGTACTTATGGTAAAAAGCTTCCTTAAAAATAGTCCAGGTAACTATAGTATGGGAAGCTTCAAATAATCCCCTGGTGCCAACCCACCAAAAATCTGCATCTGCTTCTAGCATATAGGTGGCAAAGGCCACCTTCTGGATCTCTGTGCAAGGAAGAACGGAGAAAATCTTTTCCATGCCCTTTATCCATTCTTCTGCTTTACAGGGATTAAAAACTCCTCGAAATGGAGGGGGATTTGCCTTTCTGAACTCGGCAAATTTCTGATATTCTACATCGACTTCGTTCACTACAGGATTATCAGCTGGGTTTTGCCTTTCATTGCGGTTCAGTTGCTCCATCATTCGGGTAGTAGCTGTAGCTTGTTCCCTCATGGCAGCCGCCATCTCACGAAAAGTATTCATCATGTCGGCATCGTTTCCAGCTCCACTCCTAGTTCGCCAATTCGAAGTCATTGGTTCCTATCACACCAAACGAAAATATTGAGTTGATCAGTCTCAATACCAAGCAAAGTGTACAACAACCCACAACATTTCCAATCAGCAGTCATACACATATATATAAAGTCATCATGCATGACAATTTCTAAGAAAGCATAGCCGGTCCAATCCTCAGGCTTATAGGATAGTCCGGCTCTGATACCATAATGTAACACCCTCCTAACTACCATGTATTATTCGAGCATTAACATTGTAATTAGAAGAGTATCACTTCCTTTCTATAATATCCACTAGTCAAATGAAATGAAATAAGATAAATCAAACTCTAGAGTTATAAAGAAAACTACTATAAAATGTACATATATTATTACTTTACATACCGCTTTCTTTAATACATACCATACTTGAAGTTAAGTCACTTCGCTTATAATACAACACAGGAACTACTATCAAAAGATCTACCAAGCTTGCACAAATATCAAGGACCAACAAAATACTAAACACACAGAAATGGACCTAAGACATCTAACACCAATTAGTCTACAAGATGGTAAGTTCCTGGCACTATACTACACTACATACAAGTCAAAAGCCCACGTAAGTCTCATGTCCTCCTACGCGAAACCATAGGCCATCGGTATGATGGCCTCTCCTCAACTGCAGGCATTTGCAGAGTCTGAGCACAATACAGCATATACACAAATAGGGGTGAGAATATTATAAAATTTTCAGTAGGGTAACCCCTTACATACAGACAGAATATAAGCAGTAAATCCATTTATAATAATAAAGAAAAACATCATGTTAGATCACATATATCAATATTAGCATACATGAGTCAAAGAAAATTATATGAAAAATGGTAGTAATCATAAGTGTTTCTCTTATATCACATGGAATTCAACTTAGTGTAGTAGTTCTTTTTATTAACATAGGGAAGGCTTAGATTCACATCAGGTAACATATGTAGTGGATAACTCCTCAGAGGACCATAGACTGCTAGGACATGAGCTCATTCCTATTCGTGATCATCAGACTTCATTTTTTTCCATTTCTGAATCACACACAGTTCTATTTCCTAGTCGATAAGTCAACCAACTCATAAAATTTCTTGGGAAGTTCTTATTTTTGCCTTCCCTCTCTATCACACATAAGCCTTGTTTCTATTTTCCCCGTATGTTAAAACATGCACCATTAAATTTCACATATTCTTTTTTGTCATACAACCATGTCGTGGACCTTTCTATTTCAAAGTCAGGTTTATATCCTAGATATAGGCATTCAGTATCATTGGAGTCTCATTCATACTTTATAAACAAGCCTTTCAAACAATTAACATACATTCATATGATATATACTTGGATTAAATAGATTTCTATCATTAACTTAATACATCTTCACCATTCCAGCTTCTTGACAGATTTACCATTATGGTGACAACATTTAATTCACATCTCCAATGGGCAAGTCACTGGCCATAAAAATTCTCTATGACACCTCAATGTGTCTAAAAGTCCCTGTAAAAATTTCATAGAAAACAGAATACTAGAACCATGTCAAATAAATTCTACAATCTTAGTGGTCAGAGGCCACTTTTTCACAGCTCAGAATAGAATTCACACAATTTTTAACTTTAGAAAATGATAGAAACAACTCAAAATAAAAATCACAGTTATACTTAAAGATGTCTACAAAACTCTGTAAAAATTTCAAAGGATAAATACATCATTTACTATGAATAAAAATTTATACAAATTCACAGCTTCAGTACCAAGATTTCAGCCAGCATAGATATACTCTTGGTTCTTGATTTTTATCAGGCAGTAAAACTCTTTATTATGCACCATGAAAATTATCAGAGTTTCCTTATGATGTTAGCTTCAACATATAATTTTTATAGCTCATAAAAATGAGTAGAATTGAACCAGAAAATTCATGAACAAATCCTGTCCTGCTGAAATCCGAAAATTCAGCAGCCTAGCCAAAACTTATTTTGACAAAAATCATTATTTAATCTCATCCAAACACTCCACCAAAATTAACACATCAATATCAACATATTATCATCAAATATAACCATAAATTTCGGAATAAAACCCAAAAAAATTTACAGAATAATTTGGAAAGAAAAAGGCCAAAGAAAACCCTACACTTTGAAGCTTTCACGATCTTGGCTCCAAGATTGATTTCCTTTACTTCCTAGCCTTGTAACCCACACCAAACCCTTCCTTACACAGCTGATAATAAGATCTCAAAGTAGGAAAAGTTGATGGATTCAAATTCTAATCGGTTAGATTGAAAGATCTTGATGAGTGGAATAAGTTTAGTGAAGGGAGTTTGTGATTTTATCAAGTGTAGACAAGGATTTTGGAGCTTTGAATTTAAGTTTCAAGCATTTTGAGGAAGCAAAAATGGAGTTTGGGCTGTCTCCTTTGTTATGGCCGAGAATGAAGATGTTATGAGGATTTTGATTTTATTTATATTAAGATAATGTATATAATTTAGCAATTATGAAATTATCTTCTTTGAAATTTTGTAGCATTCTCATTGGCTCTTGAAAAAGGAAAGGATATGTATTGCTCTAGACCATACACTTGTCACCCTAGGTGGCAAGCTTGCACTGGTAGCTTCATCCGGTATAAAAACTACACATCGTAATTTTACCAAACGGGTAAAACAGTGTACCCGGGTAATCCACTATTGCCTGAAAATTAATTCTAAGTATAAAATATTTATTCCTACCTATTTCTAACCTTAATCCCATAATTTCCAAATTTCGGGCACCTTCAGGTCTTGAATCTAAGGTTTCAGCTGTTCCAGTGGGTCTATGGGGCCTGCAAAATACTATTCACTTTTTTTTTTTTTTTTTTTTTTTTTTTTACGTTTGTTACATTGTTCTCATCATTTGTGTGTACACCAAAATTTTGATATTCTTACTACTAAAGCCTCAATTATTTTCTGAAAAAATTAGGATGTTACAGACCGCACTTAGTCGTTTCTCTTCAAGCATGTTCAATTGCTCGTATCTCACTTTGACCCATTCAGCCTCCTCCAATTCAGTCTCCACCAAGACTCTCAAGGACGGTATCTCTACTTCTATAGGCGTGACTGCTTCCATCCCATACACCAATGAATACGGAGTTGCCCCAGTTGAGGATCTGACAGCAGTGCGATAAGCATGTAATGCACAAGGTAGCATATCACTCCAATCTTTGTACGTGACCACCATCTTCCCCAAGATCCTCTTGATGTTTTTATTTGCTGCTTCCACCGCCCCATTCATCTTTGGTCGATAAGGAGTCGAGTTGTGATGCTTGATCTTGAATTGTTCACACAGTTTTCGTACCTCTGCATTATTGAAATTAGTCGCATTGTCTGTGATGAGTCTTTCTAGTAACCCGTATCTGCAGATGATGTTGTTTTTTAGAAACTTCACCACCACCTTCCGTGTTACATTAGCATAAGAAGCAGCCTCAACCCACTTGGTAAAGTAATCGATTGCTACCAGAATGAACCGATGACCGTTAGAGGCTTTGGGGTTAATTGGCCCGATGACATCCATGCCCCACATTGAGAATGGCCATGGTGATGTAAGACTGTGCAATGATACAGGAGGAGAATGAATTTGATCTGCATAGATTTGACATTTGTGGCATCTTCTGACAAATTCTGTGAAATCTTTTTCCATTGTGAGCCAGTAGTATCCTTGCCTGAGAATCTGTCGGGATAATGTGTGCCCATTAGCGTAGGTTCCACAAATACCCTCATGAACTTCTGATATGATGGATTTGGCTTCCGCAGCATCAACACACCTTAGCAAAACCCCATCGTGGCTTCTTTTGCACAACACTTCCCCTGACAGAAAGAATGACATGGATAGCCGTCTAAGTGTCTTTCTATCATTCTCAGTTGCTGCTAACGGATATTCCCCTTCCTTAATGAACTTCTTAATGTCGTGGAACCATGGTCTACCATCCAGCTCCTCTTCAACATTTGAACAGTATGCCGGTTCTCTCCTAACAGTTACTTGTAGAGGTCGCACGTCCACTTCCTGGTCGAACTTGGTCATTACGGCTAAGGTAGCTAAGGCATCTGCAAACTGATTCTGTTCGCGAGGTAGGTAATGGAAACTGACATCTTTGAACTCATCTTTTAAGCTCATAAGATGTTCATAGTATGACAACAACCTATGCTCTTTAACTCGCCATTCTCCATTGACCTGAAAAATGATCAAGGCCGAGTCCCCATAGACCTTCAAGTATTGCACTCCAAGGGATATCGCTGCCTTTAAGCCAGTTATGCATGCTTCGTATTCAGCCATGTTGTTGGTACAATCAAAAGCTAATTTAAAAGCGACCGAGAACTGTTTTCCTTCAGGAGATGTTATCACTGCTCCAACTCCATTTCCTCGAATGTTGACTGCACCGTCAAAGTACATTTTCCACATAATATCTTCACTTTCCCCATCTTCACTATCTTCTTCCATGGTTACTAAGACATCCTCATCAGGAAGTTCGAGTTCTAGTGGTTGATACTCTTCAAGTGGATTCTCGACCAGGTGATCTGCAATCACACTTCCCTTTATAGACTTTCTGGTCACATACTTGATATCAAATTCTGCTAGGGCCACTTGCCATTTGGACATTCTCATGGAGATATGTGGGCTTTCAAAGATGTACTTCATGGGGTCCACCCGTGATATGAGCAGAGTTGTATAGTGGAGCATGTACTGTCGTAACCTCTTCGCAGTCCATACCAGTGCACAACAAGTCTTTTCAATAGCTAGATACCGAGATTCGCAATCATTGAACTTCTTGCTCAGGTAGTAAATGGCTTGCTCCTTCCTACCAGACTCATCATGTTGTCCTAATACTGCTCCCATAGACCCATACAACACCGTGAGGTATAGTATCAGCGGCCGTCCTGGTGTAGGTGGAACCAGGAGAGGTGGATTTGATAGGTAATTCTTGATCTTGTCAAAAGCCTCTTGGCATCTGTCATCCCACTTAACTGTCTTATCTTTCCTCAGCAGTTTGAATATTGGCTCGTAGGTGTGGGTCATATTGGAGATGAATCTCGCGATATAGTTCAGACGACCCAAGAAACCTCGAACCTCTTTCTCAGTTTTAGGTGTTGGCATATCTTGGATGGCTTTGATTTTGTCGGGGTCAACCTCGATGCCTTTCTTGTTAACAATGAACCCTAACAATTTCCCCGTGGATGCTCCAAAAGTGCATTTCGCCGGATTTAATCGAAGCTTGTAAATTCTGAGCCTTTCAAAAAGTTTCCTAAGCACGGCGACATGACTTTCACCTTCCTGTGATTTCGCCACCATATCATCTACATATACCTCCAACTCCTTGTGAATCATGTCATGGAATAATGTCACCATGGCTCGTTGGTAGGTTGCTCCAGCATTCTTCAGTCCGAACGGCATCACTCGATAGCATAATACTCCCCACTGAGTAATGAATGATGTCTTCTCCTTGTCTTCTTCCGCCATCAGAATCTGATTGTAGCCTGAATAGCCGTCCATGAAGGAGAATCGATGACTTCTTGTTGTGCTATCAACCAAGACGTCTATATGGGGAAGAGGAAAATTGTCCTTTGGGCTTGCCTTATTCAAATCCCGATAGTCTACACACATTCTAACTTTTCCGTCCTTCTTCGGCACAGGTACTATGTTGGCTATCCATTTCGGGTATAGCGGAACTTCTAAAAAGCCTGCATCGAGTTGCTTCTTGACTTCCTCTTTGATTTTAAGAGACATTTCTGGACTCATCCTTCTCAACTTCTGCCGTTTAGGTTCCATGCCCTCAATCAGCGGGATTTTATGTGCCACTATTTTTGGGTCTAAACCAGGCATATCTTTGTAAGACCAGGCAAAAATGCCTGTGAATTCTCGGAATAATGTTATCATTTCTTCTCTTTCTGGATTGTCAACTATCTTCACCTCTTTCCTATCCTCGTCAGTCCCCAGATTCACAACTTCAATGATCTCATCATGAGGATTTATCCCCTTTTCCATCGAGTTTATGATTTTGGCAAATTGCTGGCATAATTCAGGATCTTCATCTTGTTCATGTTCATTCAAGTTCGTTGTAACACAATAATCAATTAATGGGTTTTCACAATCATTTACACAAGATAGAGATTCTGAAGGAGATGAGCCCTGGAATTTAACGAGACCCGAAATAAATAAAAAGGAAGAAATATATAGGAAGGAAAAAATGAAAGGACAAAAATTATGAAAAAGAAAAGAAACCATGCATAATCATTCAATTAAAGTTGAAGTACAAATAAGGTAACTAAAGCATCAATTACTCAAGATACAATAAATCATCACAAGGCACAGAATCCCAATTGTCTAATGGTTCGCAACTCTGGTAGATCAGCTGAGACGTTTCCTTGACTCCTTCTTGAGTGCTAGCGGCTCCTGCTCCTTCTATCATTACCACTACTGCCGGTGTAGGAAATGTGTCCCTGATGTGCAGGATCTTCTGCTTAATAGCCTCAAAAGATGACAGCTCACCTGCTACTTCATACCCCAGGCCAAATTTCCCAGGATTGTCTTGGAGGAAAATTGGATCTTTGATTCCTTGCAACTGTCTTCCTAACCCTTTGCCTTCCTCGAATCCACTCTTCTGCATTATTCTAAAGGCCACTGGAAGTGTGCCACCTCCTCGTTCTACTGGTTCAGCTATCTCGAGGTTTTGAAATGAGACCTCAAGAACATCTTCAGCACAGTCAATGTATGGCACTGCCACTGGTTTAGTTACCAGCAATTCTTCCTCCCCTTTTACAGTAATGAGCTTTCCACAATCTATGAATTTCACCCTCTGATAAAGCGTAGAGGGGACTGCCCCTGCCTCATGGATCCAAGGTCTTCCCAACAACATAGTGTACCCTGGCTCAATGTCCATCACTTGGAATTTAGTTAAGAACATGGTCGGGCCAATTTCCAACTGAAGGTCAATGGTACCCGTGATTTCCCTCAATGATCCATCAAATGCTTTGACGATTGTCTCGCTTGGTTCAATTACGGAAGGATCGATTGGTAGTTGTTGTAGAGTGGAGTAGGGGAGCACATTAAAAGCTGATCCTCCATCAATCAAGACTTTGGCGATATTGCAACCCTGACATTTTAAAGTGACGTGGAGCGCCTTCGGGCATCCCACTGCATGAGGAAAAATTTCATCTTCTTTGAAAATTATGGCATTCGCGGTTTTGATTGCACCCACAATCCCTTTGACCCTATCCGGGGTTACATCTTTTGAGACGTATGCTTGATTCAACACTTTCTTAATCGCGCTGCGATGAGCTTCCGAAGATAAGATCAATGAATAAAGTGAGATCTTTGCCGGTGTTTTCTTCAGCTAATCCACCACATCATACTCACTTTGTTTCATTATTTTTAGAAATTCTTCTTCTTCATCTTTAGGGTCTTTTTCTTTGCTTTCTGGTATTGCTTGAGGGTCTTTTAATAGCTTTCCGGGGGCATAACACCTACCACTCCGAGTGAATCCCCCTGTTCCCATCACATTCGTTATGGACTCTGATGCAAGGGGTTTCGGGCATTCTTTACTATTGGGCTCTTCAATTACTTTTGGTTGATCAGGCTTTGCATGGGTTGCAAGATGAGAAGGCAATCTGGACACTTTGAAGACAGGTACTGCCCCTTGTTTAGGGATTATCTCCCCAAATATCGCAGAACAAGGCTCTGTGACAGTGTCATATCTCCACGGAACAGTGTGATTGCTTTCATACGAAAATGGCGTAGGTACCTTGAGAGCAAGTGCCGGTTCGGGTTTATAAACCTTAAAAACAGGAGGAGCTTGGTTGATCATATTGATACTCTGTTTGATGCCCTTCAGTATCTCAAGCAACCCTAATTTGATCATCCTTTCAACAAAGATCTTCAGCTCTGGACACTCTTCAATGTGATGCTTCCTTCCGGAACACTCACAAAATAGATCACCTTCGTCTCCCTCCACTATTCTTCTACCTTTCTTTCCCTCAACTTCCATCTCATAACCAGCCCTTTTTAAGGCTTCCAGGATCTATTTCATTGGGAGTTTAACATTCTTTACTCCCTGACTTGCTTGCACCTCACAGATAGAATTCACTTGTCCTCCGTCATGATTGGGGAATGGGTTGTTTCTTATGTTTGGCCTCGGCTCTTCTTCCAGTTTAATGGCGCCATGGTTGATCAAACACCATACTGCGCTTTTAAACCCATAACAATCTTCGACGGAATGTCCAGGAGAATTTGAATGGTAATCGCATGTCTGGTTTGGATTGTACCACCGAGGACATGGTGGCATGAAAGTCTTCCCAGGACGGGGGGTTAGCAAGTTGTCTCTGCACAAGCATTTGAACAGCTCAGCATTGCTCATATGGAAATCAGGTAGTGGCCAATTTTCTGTGGGGGATCTGTTGTTGGTGGTTAATGGTGGGGTTGTTATAAAGGGGTTTGTTGCCTGGCGAGCCGGAGGTAGTGTTTGGTGGGGTCTAGGTGCTATCGGAGTATAGGGTCGTGGATGGGAAACATGGTTGATTTGGTGTGGTTGAGGCATGTATGGTGCTTGGGTTTGGGTTGGAATAGTTTGAGGGGATGGGTATTGTTGGTAGGGGTAAGAGGGGTGTTGTGTATGCGGGTAAGGCGGGTAGTGGTTTTGGTAACGATTTGGCTGAGAAGTGGATTGACGAGGCTGGGGGTGGATGTAGTTGACGGTACCCTCTTTTCTCTTGAAATTGGAGCTCTTTTTTTATTCACTTGTTTCCCCTACTGCAAGTTCCACTTTCCCTTCCTGGATGTTGGTTTCTATCCTTTCTCTTATCTCAACCAGATCGACAAATTCCTTGACATGTGTCCCGAGCAAGTTTTTGAAGAATGGGCCTTCTAGTGTGCGAATGAAGTAAGAACACATCTCTGCTCCAAAGATTGGTGGAATAACCCTTCCAGCTATTGCTCTCCATCTCTGAGCATATTCCTTGAAAGATTCATTTCCTTTCTTCCTTATCCCTTTCAGTTGATCTCTGGTAGGAGCAACGTTCAGATTGAATTTGTATTGGTTGGTGAAAGCTTGAGCTAGGTCTTCCCAACATCTAATTTGTGCTCGGTCCATCTGCATATACCATTCCCACGCAGTGCCTTCCAAGCTCTCAGGAAAAAAGCTGATCAGGAAGTTCTCATCCTTGGACCACATTCCCATTTTCGTGCAATACATTCGTAAATGCATGAGAGGATTGGTGCTACCATCGAACTTGATGAGCTCGGGCATCTTGAAATCTTTGGGAATGATCACGTTAGGAGCTAGACACAGATCGTTGATGCTCATTGAGCCATACGGGCTAGGCTCAGCGCAAAGATTCTGAGTCGCTCTTGCATGCTTTCTTGCAGTTCTTGTTTGAACTTCAATCGTTCAGCTTCCTTCTCCACGCTGTTATACGAGGCTGCATTGTTATCATTGTTACGCGGGGTCCCATTGTTGTCATTCCCCTCTGAGTCGTATCCTGGTCCCTCCTCATTCTCCTCATTTTGTTTGGCGGCTTTCACCGTATCGACAATGAATTTCTTGAATTCTTGTCCGAATATGGACTTTATCATGTCTTTAAGCTCATCAATCTCTTGACTCAGGTTCTTTCCCTCATTATTGCCTTCTGTAGCCATACTCTGTTCCTTGTCTTTACCCCTTTCAATCTTCTCTTTCTCAACTCTGGATCGAAGTTCATACGGCTCTCTAGCCGGCACACTAATGCTAGACAAAGCTTTCTTTGAAGGAGCAATGTTTGACAGCCTCTAAACTGATAGAGATTCTTTCCCTGCAAAATGGAGCATGATTTAGTTTTTCTTTTATAATTTTTTCTTTTCTCTTTTTTTTTAGTTCACGAAGGATATCATCAGCACTTGCGACGAATGGAAATATCATCCACACATATCATTACGAGCATCCTACCCTCTAACTTAAGTGTGGTTGATAGCGATCCTGAAGGGAATATTTATTTCCTCATCAGATGCCATTTAATAACACTAGCAATGCAATTTTGGAGCAGAATTTTGCTTCTTGTAAGGAGATCACATCGATTCATGAACACATAGATGGAAAACTTAAACATTTCATTCCTTGAATTAAAACGTAGTTCAATACATCATAAACTACTGAGCCTAGTACATCAAGAGTTTGGTTTTCTGTTTCTTGAATTTCCTAGCATAGCCTTCACATTTCTTCATGAACTTGGTTACCCCTTGTGGTAGGTCGAGAAATGGTGCTTCCTCTATCTCTTCTTTTACTTCTTCAAAGCATTGTATGACCTCCTGACTGTGATCATTGACCTCCTTGATGATTCGGGCATGCTTCATCTTCCATTATTCGGCTTCTTCCCCATTATCCAACACTTTATTTTTCCAAAACTTCCTGTGTTCGGCTGCCGTGACATAGAGGTGCTGGTATTGGTTTGCCGACTTCCGTGCACGAGCATAATCATCCTTTGTTTGTGCTAAGACTTCCAACAGATTTTGGACTTTGCCTTCCAGTTCCTTCCTTGCTTGCCGTTCCATGTTGATTATCTTCTGCAACTCCCTATTCTTCTCTTTTTCATTCATAACCTTTACCCCTAGGTCTCGCAATACTTTCTCCTTCTTGTCGAGCTCAGCTTCTAATTTTACTTTGGTCTTGTTTTGGACCTTGATTTCTCTTTCAAAGTTCTTCTTTTCGTTTAAAAGGCCATGGAGCTCTCCTTCAAGTTCTCGGAGCCTTGCGGTTACTGCGCTTCCTCTTCCTCTTGGGACTTCAAGGGAGTCTGCATATTCATCCTTCAACGTCTCAATCTCTCTTGCCCTTTTGCGACACTGGTCTTGGAGAATGACTACTTGCACATCGGCTTCTTGTTTCTTTTCTTCTAGGAACCTCATTTGTGTCTTTAATACCTCAACATGAGAAATCATTTGGGACATTGCTTGAGATTGTTCTCCATCAGCTCGCGAAGCTTCCATCAAGGTCTGACCGCCCCACTCTTGCTTTTCTCCATTTTTCATATTCTGGGGTTGGGATTGGTAGTTGCTTTCCCAACCTTTGTCTTCCTACCATTTTGATGTCTTCCCAAGCTCTCTTAATTTCCAACTCTTGCTTCTTTGTATCCTGATGCTTTTGGTAGAGGAAATTAAATCCTTGCAATTGTTCTTCTTGAGGTTTAGTTTGTGTCCAGCGAAGCTGCCTTAGTACCAAAGCAGGAGAGTATGATGCGCAACCCCTCGGACCCATTAACGGAACATAAGGGAAAGCCCCACAGCTGTAGATAATGTTTTCACCATTGTACCATGGGCAAACCCATTTAAAAGTACTGGGCTCAATGGTAGAAAATTCTTGTATCCACTTATGTGCCGGTTGTTGAATTATTGGTACGCGATGAAAGTGTTTCAACGGGTCTGGCAAGTGTCCCATATAGTTTCCAGCATGCATGTGTGTCATTACCCACACGTATAGCAAGTGTGAGCAACATCGTAACCTCCCTCCTTTCTTCCGATGGCATATTTCCATAGAAAGGAAAGTGTCGGCTAGAATTGCAGGAATCGGATTTGCCTTACAAGTGCAGAATCTAAAGAAGACATCCATTGAGGCTTGATCAACAATGTCTGGTGTAAAGGGGAAGAACACCAACCCATAAATTGTCAGTGCTAAAGTTCGGTTAAACAAGTCCCATCTTTTTTGTTGGGCTAACATTTCAAGGTGAGTCTCAAGGAAACCTTTGCTCAATCCTCGAATCGATCCCCTTTCTTCTATCACCATCTGGTCCACTTGGACCCCAATTATCTTGGCAATTTTCGCCTCTGTTACATGATTCCCTTGATAGAGGTACACACCTGCCTTTTCGCGGATAGGTAATCTTATCATCCTCGTGTATTCTTCTATTGTCGGAATTATGTCAATCTTCGGCAATTCAAAGCATTGTAGAGGAGACTTCCAAAATTGTGCGAGTGCACTAAGCACAAGTTCCTCGACAGTGATGTACAAGAGGTCAACTAGATGTCCATATGTGTTCTGAAAATCAAGTCTAGTTTCATGCGGCATCAACCGACATAGTTCTCCTATTTTCCGTAGCTCGCTTTGGACTACGGTAATCTTGATGTTTCTCTTTGCATTGCTAGTGTTATTTTGGGTCATTTCCATTGTCTTGAGTGATGATAAGCCTTGTTCCCTGTAAAAAAGAATATAAAATTAAATGACCTCAACAATACTAAATATGCATGAGTAACGGATGATGCATGCGATGCATGAAATGATCTCTTCATTATTATGCAATATGCATGGAATTCCTATATGAAAGTTATGCATGGTACTTCTATCCTTAAAATGTATGTTATGCATGGTAATTTTTTGTATGTTATGCATGATATGTATGCATGAGTTTTTTTTACTGAACGCCCTATGAATGATAGGCTTACAGAAACATTTTTTTTTTAAAATAAAAGAAGTGAAGGATTTGTTATGGAAACATTTTTTTATATATTTTGAGAAATAAAAGAAATGAATGATATGCTTATGGAAATATATATATATATATTTTGAGAATAAGAAAAGAATGCATGTGTGCATGATGAGACATGTTCAATGAGAATGAGAAGAGAAAATGGACACTCCTTTGTGTCCTAAGAGGATTAATTCTAGGGGTGGAATTTCTAAGGTCCAAACCCTAATAGGATAGTCACTAGGTTCAAACTATTAGTGCACAGTTATTGGGACGGGTCTAGACATCTAAAAGCCATGGTCCTCAGATTGCCCCTATCTATAAGATAGAGACCCTGTTCATGAAGAGACCACAAGTAGGGATGAACCCTCTCAGTATGATCAACCTATGAGACCAGTGACAATCTGAGTGGTGTTTCGCCAAATGTCAAGTGAGCATGAAGCCCCTCAGTGACAATATTGGAACTCCTCCCTAATCCTCGGGTCGCACAAGCTCGGGTATAGAGCCAAAAAGTGTGGGAGGTAGTGTGAATGTGCACAGTATGTGAGGAGTATACCAACCTTGTAATCCTAAAACTACCCTTTCCTGCAAAAGAAAACCAAACAGCATATATTCCAGAAGCACAATTGATTATCCAGAAAACAAACAAAGTCTTCTACCCTAAGGTTTCAACTATATACAAAAGTGGAAGTCTTCTATCCTAATGTTTGAATAAGGAATATTTACAAATAAAACATACCATTATTTGCAAAACAAGGGAAATAAAATATTTACAAAAAGTAAACAAATGTGTGATTTGGGGAAAGAATAAATATTTTAAAATCATATTATTTGCATAATTAACTCTAATAGGCTTGACTCTCTAGCTGTCCCCAGTGGAGTCGCCAAGCTGTCACAACGTACCCGGAGGGGGGCACCGAGACTCGGATGGCGATCGTTTGGTTTTTTTGAAAATGTTTGGGAGTCGCCACCAATTTTAATTCTGGAAAAATTGGAAAACCTTTGATTTTGCAAACTGGTCTTTAAAATGAGATTTAAGGTCCGGGAGTCTGATTATGATTAGGGAATGGTGGAAACTTAATCCCACTGCATCCCTAATACATCCGTATAAATACGGTTACCCTAGAGCTTATTATGCAAATTAATTATGACTTTAAAATATTTATTTTTCCCCAAAAGTTAGCAATTATGTAAAATATAAAGTAAAATAAAATAGAAAGAAATTAAATTAAAAGAAAACAATTTAATGAAAAATTAACTTTGGTTTGATAGTTGTAAGCTACGCCGACGTACCCTCTGGTGCAATGAGGAACTCAAAACCACGTCGTTCTGTAGAAAATGCTTGTGTGTTTGATTGATTTTAGTTAAAAGTGAAAATAAAAATGTGTTGGTTGATTTTACTTTTTGAAAAGATGATTTTTGGTTGGAAAATGATTTTTGATTGATTTTTTTGATTTTTTGAAAATGATTTCTAATTGGGCAACTGTTAAAAAAAGAAATCCGATTTTTTGCACGAGGTTCAAGGCAGCATTTAGCTGCTCAGTGAATCTTTATGATTCAATAATGTATGAAGGAGGAATCCACCTCTCAGTTATGGTTATCGACCATCGCACGGATAAAATAATATTTTTTTGTCTTTGTTTTTTTTTATTATTATTATTTTTTATTATTTATATATATTATTTTCATTTTTTCTTATATTTATTTTTATATTTTTTTTTTAAAGTAGTCCTAAACTCAAATGAAAAAAAAACCTTTCAGAATGTTTTTTTTTTGGTTTTTTTTTGCTTTGAACCTTAAGGAAGGCCCAATTCTACAAAAACAAAAAAAGAACTTAAAAAAAAAAAAAAAGAGTTTGACTCCTAATTCCCACCCAGACCCGAATTACAGATCCTAAGCCCACAGAATTTAAACCCAAAAGAAAGAAACCCCTAGTTTTATAAAGGATGGGATCATAGATGGCAGACCCAAATTATAAAAGCCAACCCAAACTAAAAGGGGACTCTTTCAAAACAGAAAAAAAAAAAAAAAAAAAAACCAAAACAAAGCCCTGACCCCAGCAGCAAACACAGTCCCACGAACTTTTCAATAACCACGTTTCATTCCCCACCCACCCAAGCTCTAGCTTATTCTGAAAACCTGATAAAGGGAACAACACTAACTTAGATATATTAAAAAAAGAGAAAAGCATAGATCAAAGAAGAGAGGGATAAATGGGAACGGGGGTTCTGGAAGACACAAGGACAATAAGGGATGAGGGAAAGATATTGTGCATGTGTGTGTGAGTCATGGCCAAGGGGGAGTCAGGGGAGAGGGAGAAACCGACTGCTTCACGGGACGGCGGGGATGCTGGTTTTGCGGCAGGCTTGCGAGCGGACGGAGGTGGCGGTGCTGACTTAGCGAAGGGCGCTGGCGCGGCGGCTCACGGTGAAGAGAGAAAAAAACAGCGGTGACGTCACTGGCTGTTCGCAGGGAGGACTCCGGCAGCTGCGATGAGATCACAGCTGGGCTTGCGCTGCTCAGCGGCAATCCGGTCGTTCACGGCTCCGATATGGGTTCTCGAGTTGGCTTTGCGGTTGGATGGCGGTGCAGAGGTGGTGGTGAAGCAAGGCTGGCTTCACGGTGGTTCTGCTAGGCTGAGATCAGGATCGGAGGATACAGAGGCACGGGCTTCGCAGTGCTACTCAGGGTCCCGTCGATGGCGACAAAACTGGGTTGAGTCACGGATCCAGCAGGTGGTGGAGGACTGACTTCAGGCGGAGATTTGCTGCGGATTATCTCTCCTTTCTTGTTGTATTTTCTGAATCAAGTTTATTAATATTGGGTTTGATGTCTACTGCTGGTTTTATTTTGTTTCATTGGCTTGATTTTCTGATTTGGAAAAAAAAATTATATATTGGGGGTGTTGTAATGGTGTTGGCTGGATGATTGTTGATGATGATGGAAATGAGGGGGTGATGGCTACCAGAGCTCTCCCCCGAGAATGTCAGCCCCCTTTCTATTTGTATGGAGCTTGTTTTGATTTTTTAATATTCAATCCCATGTTGTTCTAGGCTGAAGAAAAACCAAAATGCCTTGTCCCCCATGCGTCTACGCTCCCCATCCTTGGCAGAAAAACCCATCATCCTTGTGTCTTGGATTCTGGCAGTGAATGGAGGAACCGAGGTGAAGAGGAGAATCTGCAGGGATAGGGCCATGATGCAATGTCTGACACTTTGTTTTTCATTTTCTTATTCATTTTTTGTCAGAATCAAAGAAACAAAATTTTGGGGCTAAGAACAGGTTAAGCCAGAAGCTTAAAACAAAAAAACCCGAAATGCATTCAAAGAGTGAGTTAATCACAAACTTAAAACAAGATCTGCAATGAGCTAATGCAAATAAAGGACCAACTTAATTTTCTTTTAATTAAATTTGAGAACAGTAAAGCCACCCTCTTTTTATTTTTTCATATATATTTTTGAGTTTTCTTTTTTTATTAAATTTTGAGAAAAAAGGAAAAGGACTCTCTTCTCTTTTTTCATATATATATATTTTATTTTCAAAACAAATAAATTTAAAACAAACTTGGGCAAACAAAGCACAAATGACTTACAAAAGGAAGTTTGAAACAAAACTGGGCTAACTTATGAACAACTTTTTTTTATTGTCGAATTTTTTGAGTTTTTTTAAATTGAAACAAAAGACACTTCTTATTTTTTAATTTTTCAAAAGGAATAAACCAACAAACTACAAAGTAACTCTTTTTTATTTTTTTTTTTAATTTTTGATTTTTGTGTTTTTTCATTTAAAACATAAATAGCCCGAGTAAAAGATATTTTTTTTAATTTTTCCAAAAGAAATTATCAAAGAGACCACAAAACAACCCTTTTTTTATTTTTTATTTTCTTCTTTTTTTTGAATAACTCTAAAAGAAGTCGTAAAATATGCGGATTTTAAATGGCCGGACAAAATTGGGTGTTCACAAGCACCTACTTCAAACTATCATCATCACCACAAAACAAAAATTAAACCAAATCACCATAGCACAAACTCAGTTCATATAGTCTTCAAAAATCAACAGCAGTCCAGTAACAAGTCATTTTCCAATCATAATCACTGCAAATAAAAAAAAAAAACCAAATCGGTCCCAACAGCTAAGATCAAAACGAAGAGAAGAAGATAAGAGGAACCATAGCAGTAACAGCTCCTACGGGTTCACGCCACCACGGTCACCACTACCCGAACCAGCCACCACTGCCTGCATGCGCTGGTGGAGTGAACCACCGCCGGCTGCTTGTGATCTCTGTTCTTTCCTCCCTCGCACAAGTTTTTGTTCTAGATAGCCACCCATCTCGGACACAGCAGCACTTGTGCCTCCCATGTCCCCTGTCTCCTACGCGCAGCTCTCTCTCTTCCCCTTTCCAGCCACCGCTGCAGATTTGTTCAAATCTGCCTCCCAAATCTCATCACCATCATCTAAGCCAAACACAAGTCAAACCTTTCCAAAAACTCAAGAAAAACCAAAATCAGAAAAATGGGGAAGAGAAATAAAAGGAGTCCGAATTACCTTAGCTTCCCCTTCCTACGCTACCCCCATAGTGCGACCTAGCCACCACACGACTTCCTCTCTCTGACGACCCAAAGACCGCCGCACACAGCCACACATGCCCAGCCGCGAAAGTCAACCTCTGCCTCCCCTTCCTCCATGGCCGCAGCTTCACCTTCTTCCTCTTCTCTTTCTCTCCGCCTCATATCTCTCTTTGTCCTTCTCTCTCAAAGTGTGCGTGTGTGTTTGTGTGTGTGTTTGCAAATGAAGGACTAAAAAAAACCAAATCCCCATCCTTTTGTTCCAGATCCTTCCCGTATTTCCCTTTTAGTTTATTGTTTTTATATTCTTTTATTTAATTGTTTATTTTGTCCTCAGATAGATGTAGAGAGGTGGGTTTATTGGTTTCAAAGTTTTGGGCTGTTAATTATTGGGTCAAGGGATGTTGGGCTTTTCAATTTTTTGCATTATTGCTTGGTTTTTGACTCTTTTATTCTATAGTTTACGTTAGTGATTGGGTCAAATAATGGTGGGTTGCATTTAGAATTCTGGGATTGTCATAGGTCTGAAAATTTAAAGGCTAAGTGATGGAATATCCTTATTTGGGTTAGCTGAGGTCATTTAGAGATTAAGCTAAATCCAGACAAAAAAAAAAAAAAAAGAGAGATTAAGCTAAATTAATTATTGGGCCTACATTAATGTGTCTAGACTTTGTATGTACGTATCAGTGGACATCATTTTTGGGATTAGGAAATAGAGGAGTTTTTGATTATTTATTGTTATTTTACTTTGAGTTAATGTTATTTCATTTTTATTAGATCAGATTATAGTTAATGTTAATATATGTGTAATGCGTGTGTACATGTTAGTATTAGTATGCATATCCTGAAAAGGAGTTAGGTTAGGAATAGAATTAGGATAATAAAATAAAATTTGTAAAATTATTCTAAGGAAATTAGGGCAAAGAGATAGGGAATTGTAACTTTATTTGATTTATTTTCTATTTTAAAATAATTGGATTTTGGGTTTTTTCGCTTGAATTTGAGTTTATTTGTTAGGTTAATGTTTGTTGTATCCGTTTTGGGTTTAAAATCAATACTTGGGCATTTACTTACCTTTTTTATTTTTATTAATCAATAAATTGTATTCTAAAAAAAAATAAGATTAATTTAGCCCTGACGGCTTGTTAATTTTATGTTCGGGAATATTTTAGCTGAGATAGCTTAATATTCTAAGAATTCCGTTGTAAAAATAAAATAAATTAACACAATTATTTTACAGAACTACGTGACTTTGAGTTCCCCATTGCACCAGGGGATACGTAGGAGCAGGTATTCCTTGTCAAGCCGAAATTAAATTTTTCATAATTTTTGTTTTACTTTTAAATAATTTTTTTATGCACTTTATTCTTTAAAATTTAAATTAATCGATTATTAGTTGAATATTTTATTTTCAAATAAAGAAGTTAGTTTAGCCGAGACGGCTTGTTAACTGAATATTTTGGACATCTAAGTTGTGACAGCTTGATGTTTCAAATTTTCAAGCTAAAATTAAATTTTATGATATTATTTTATTCTGTTTTGCATGTAAATATTTTTGTTCATTATTATTATCATTATTGTAAATATTTATTTATTTATTTTTTATTATTATTATTATCATCCTTCTCTTTCTTTATTATTTTAATTTAAGTTAATCATTGAAATGTATATATTTTATTTCAAATAAAGATTTTAATTTAGCTGTGACGGCTTGTTAACTCAATATTACGGATACCTGAGCTGTGACAGTTTGGTACTCCAAAATTTCCTTATTCTAAGAAAGATTTTCTTTTATAATTTCCTTAAGATAAAGGTGTAAATAAATATTTTGAAAGGTTATTAATAATTTGTACAATTCAATTAAGGTAACTGTAGTAATACGGATATATCAGGGGCGCTGCAAAAATGAACTTTTTGCCCTTCCCTGCGCATAATCGACTCCCGAATTCAAATCTAGTTTCAAAGATCATTTATTCAAATAAAATGGTTTTCTTCCATGTTTTTCCAATTTAATAAAACTTGGTGGCGACTCCAATCTTAAACTAATCTCATTTTTAGCCGTCCCATCGTGATCCCGGTTGCGACATTTTCAATGCTTTCAACAATTAAATTGTTTTTGAAAAATACTTCTAACATTCAAGCCTGTTTGTGAAAATATTTCCTATTTTCTTTTTCTGTTTTCATTTTCTGAAAATGATTTTCATTTTCAGATTTTTAAAATTAGAAAATGCATTTGGTTTGTAAAGGTATATTCTATTTTCAGAAAGTGAAATCAATGAAAATATGTTTGTTTAGCCTATCTTCAATTCTAATTTCCAAACTTAGGGGAGTTTCTATGGTGCACCTTACAAATTTAGATGTACCACAAACCTTGTTAATCTAAGCCACCATACTTTAATTCAATTAATATCAATGGTTAAGGATTATTTTATTACAGCTGTATAATAGTGACTAGTGGTGCGTTTTAGAGACATCACCAGAATCCCCCCAATAGAGTCAATTCACACTGACCAAGTTCCATTCTCTTCCTCTCTCGTTGGACCATGAAATCCATTTGATCCCATGTGACCCAAACTGGAGAAGCAGCACCGGAGACCACCTCCTCTTTCACCGTTGATGTCCAGCTTGGCAGAGATCTGCAATTTCACCAACTGTAGACAACAACAACAACACATATTTGCTTAAATAAATGAAAGAACGCAGATTGAAAATAGATAATCAATTACCTATATAACGCAATAATTTAAATTTTTTAAAAAATTAATGCTACACATATATGATCCATCTTCATATGAGAAAAAAGATTAAAAACCTTTTGATGCATGCATGTTAAATCGGTGAAAATAAAAATGGTAAAGTTCTGCAATGCCACTATAATAACAAACATCCCCAGACAAACCCAACAAAGGAAATTAAATAATGAACTGAGAATAAAAAAAGAATGGAACATTGTTGCCAAGGAGGACGCCGTCATGGTGGAACTTGAACTGGAAGAAGAGGTCTTCAGAACCTTCTAGAAGCGAAGGCGTGACCCATCAGAGATCGAAGAGCGCGTCGTGGTTCCACTCAAGGTTACCCTCTCCGCTATCGTCGTCGCTGTGCCTGTCAGTTATGGTTTGTTGCTACTGCTTTTACTCTTCATTCAGTTTTCCTTTTGGGTCGTCGCTGCGGCTGTCTTCGCTGCCACAAGCTGGGATGCCATCGCCGTGAAACGTGAGCTCCGCTAGGGCCCAATCGGAGCTCTGTCATCGGTCCTTCCCTCTCACCCTTGACCGCCGCCTTGCCCCCTTTCTTCTGCCCTGTTTTTAATAGCACTAGTGGGTGGGAGAGAGAGTCTCTCTGTGTGTGAAGCTTGATAAAAATTAAAAACAGAAGAGAAAAGTGAGTGTTGTGGGATTCGAATTATGTATAACGTTATTTACATCACTGCCACCGCGTTTTCATCACTGTTCTTGTTTCCAAATTTTTCAAAAAACACATTGAAAACAAGGATTTGGCATTTTCACTTTTTCACTCAAGTTTGAGAACATTTTCTACAAATATTTTTAAAGAGAGCAACCCAAACGCATTTTCATCCATGTTTCTTATTTCTAGTGAAAATGGAAACGGAAAATAAAGAAACCAAACTCGCTCTAAGTTTTCTTGTAGTGGTATTATATATTAAATGAAAATTATTATACAATAAAACCATTCTGTTTACTATAAAAACATCGTATAATTTATTGACATACGATAATAACAATCAATGAATCACATTCGTTCAAAATTAATGTTATTTATACCATTACTTGACAATGGGAGCATATTGAGTTTATCCTTAGTAGCTAGAAGAAAAGGATTATTTTCACACCCCCCCCCCCCCCCCAACCCCCCTCTCAAAATATAGAAGCCACTAAACCGAAAAGGAGATAGAGATTCAACCAAATCAAAAATCTGTCACAAGGGGATTTGATTCTGACAAAGCAGTAATAAGAACCGTGAGGATAAATGTACCGAGTCCAAAAGACATGCCAACCTTACTGTAGTTTCATGCAATGGCACGAACCATTCCGTAAACTACCACCAAAGTCATTTTCCAACGGCGGCCCCTAAGAATAGCAAAACACATAAACCACTTGTCATCAATAATCAGCTTGAATGCCAGTACCAATAGTGGCTGGAGTCACGGTGGTGGCGGAGCTGTTTTGATCCTTCTTGCTGGAAACATCTTGGCAAACTTTTGCTGGGTATTTTATAGCATTGAGTTCAACCTTTCTCAAAGCAGCTTTTCCAAGATCAACCCCACAGATGTCAGAGAGCCTCACAAGGTAAAGCAGGACATCTGAAAGCTCTTCCCCAAGGTGTACTTTTTCCTCCTCTTTCCAATCTGGAAGCCCCTTTGCAACCTCTCCTTTCCACTGAAATATCTCAGACAGTTCTCCAACTTCACCCACCTATCGGAATCACCACAAAGGAAAAACGAAAAAAAAGAAAAAATTATGATGCCAACATTTTATATCAGCTTGAGCATAATGCTTAATACAATTTTTTACCCACTTTTGCATCCTAATAGTAAAATAAAAAAGTTAAAGCAGACCCGAAGACAAGGCAACCGAAAAGAAAAAGTTTGACGTGTCTTGTGCGGTAACAACAAAATGGTATCTGTTTTCAAAGTCGATTTTTGACTCAGGTTTGTCAGAGCTTGAAAAACACAAAATTATACAACGGCCAACAAGAAACGTCTTGGAATTTATGAAAGTTGAAAAAAGAAATAAGAAAAAGGAGCCAACTTGCAAGCAGAAAGATTTAAAAAACACTCAGAATAATGAGAATATGTTCCAATCCCACTCTCATATCAGATGTGCATCATTTGAGTCAGTCTCCAAACAACCATATAAATAAAATAGATTATAAATTAAAATAACAATAAAAGTGATTCATCTCCCCTTTGACCCTCCCTTCTTTCATGGATCACAAGAACGCAAAAACACAAATGGGTATTCCTCAAAAACGACATAACACACAAGGTTCGTACAAAGGTGCAACAAGATCCGAAATAATAAAATAAAAAATCATTTTTTTTTTTCATTCTGGGTATTGGAAAAGAAGCATACCAAAGCCAAAAGAAGGTTCCTTGGGCTATGAAACCGTTCCCAATCCCTCTCCTTGGCAAACTGAGCCATTATCTGCTTAAGCATGTCAAGGGTAACAGAGTCGCCACCTTCAGTAACCTCAGACATATCGGAGAGAAAAAAAGCGAAGGAAAGAAAAGACGAGAAACCGAAAAGACAAGGGAGCGAAGGGAGAACAGAGAAGAAACCAGAGTTGAGAAGAGAATCAAGGAAGGAGAGAGTGAATAAGCATGAGGGCTTTTATCGGCAAAGATCATAATATATTTTTAATAATAAAAAAGAAATAAGAGAAGCAATGAGTTAGGGGGTGGCGGTGCTGTACAGTCGTTTTCGGACGGAAGCAAATGCGCGTCCTTTGTTTTGTTTCTGGGCAAGTGTTTTGGATGGGAGATAAACAAAAAAATAATTAAATTTTTTATGTACAAATTCTTGGAAAAAGTCTAGAAATTCTTAAGTATTTTGATATATACATATTATTGCAATATAATAATAGTTGTTTATTTTTTTATGTGAATAGTCTAAAAAAATCCTTTGGTTTTTTTATCTATATGGACTTTTATATCCTATTATTTTTTAATACTACTCATTTGACCCGTATGATATACGGAATGATAATAAAAATAGTTTATTGATAATTATCAACTATAAATAATAATTTATTTAACTATATCTCTTATGAAAAATTGAGTATATAAATTTAGAGTAAATATCTAAATTAATCCCTAACAATTTCATTGATGGATAAATTGGTCTCTAACAAAAAAATATTGGTATTGAGATTCCTCAAAATTACAAAAATAGACCATTATAGGACTCTGATAATTCTATTGATGGACAAATTGGTCCATGATAAAAAAAATATTAGTATTAAGATCCCTCACAATTGCAAAAATAAGGCACTATAGGTCCTTGATATTTTCATTCTGATGAAAAAATTGGTTTTCTAATAAAAAAAATTAGGGTTGAGGTTTCTTACAATTGCAAAAATAGGATCCTATTGTGTTATTTCGTAATATGCAATTGTACTCTTTTAGGAAAATAATTATGAATTTATTATATTAGTATCCTTGTAAAATAAGGGAATGATAAAGCATAAAGAATTCAATTCTAAATTATATTCCTTTGAACGGTAACTGTGGGCCAAGATTTTCTTTCTTGATAATGAGTACAGTGAAATATTGAGACGTTTGGGGGAGAAATTTGCAAAAAAAAAAAGGGGGTATTTTAGTTAATATTGATTAAGATTAATGAGTGTCATATAGATCAATAATTAAAGTTCACACATGCATTTAACAATTTTTAGGTGAGTTAGGGACCCATAGTGCACTATTTTTTTATTATTAGCAACTAATTTGTCTATCAATGAAATTGTCAAGGACCTATAGTGTCCTATTTTTACAATTGTAAAAGACTTCAACACTTTTTTTTGTCAAGGACTAATTTTCCATCAATAAAATTGTCAGGAACTAATTTGGGTATTTACTCATAAATTTATTTTCAAAATAAATTAATGTATTTACTCATATATTTATTTTGAAAATAAATTAATAGTTAAATAAATAAATGAAATATAAATGTTTTATTCTATTTTATATTTTATTTTAAATACCATATTTATAAGGTTGCAAACTCTTGGTAGATGACCTTTAACTAATAATAAAGAGTCTATTTGATGAAAATTTTATACGCTTTGAAAGCTGAAATGTTGAATAATGAAAGAAAATAAATGGATATTTTTACTATATCATGAACCATTTATAGAGATGATAATGGGTATTAATGAGAAAAAAGACATGAGCCCCGTCCCCATTTAAAATTTTGTCTCTCATTCTTATCCTCATCCCCATCCTAAGTCCTCATTTCTCATTCCTCGTGGGGATTTGAGCCCCTATGAGGATTCACGAGTTTATTAAAACAATTTCAAAAAGAGAAGATTTTAAAAATACTTCGAAATTAAAATATAAATATCTATAATAACAAATGTTATTAATATAATATAATTCAAATAAAAATAAAAATATATGCATAATACAAATTCAATATATATATATATATATATATATATATATATATATATATATATGTGAGTTGATTTTAAATCATGTATATAAAAAAGAAATTGGCAGGTTTTATGGGGCGGGGACCTTATTTCCTATTTATCCTTAGTTAACCAAATAGGGACTCCATCCCATCCCCATGAAGGCTAAAATGACTGTCCCCACAAACCAACATAAGTATTTTCAAGATGGTTTGTCCTCACTCATACGCTTCTTAGGCAAACTTCCCAGAAGGTCACACATCCCAAAATTTCTCCAGGTCAACCATGCTTAACCATGGAGTTCTTTAGTTATGGGCTACAAAAAAGAATATACATATTGTTGGTATAGGTTGTACAAATCAATTCATATAAGTCATCCTCAACTGTATAGTCCCATACCTATACAATCTTATGATCCCTCTCATTTGAGTGTGTTATTGGTCCATTCATGTACTCCTCCACTTAGAGGGTCTTATAAGGAGCTGCTCATTGTCTGTGCCTTCTTTTGCGCTGGCGATCACTCCTCACCCTCGTCATTAGGCGTTACATGTATTGTAACACCCCAAAATTTATTTCAAAAATTAATTTAACCTTTATTAATGGGAATTTTAAAAATCTGACAGACTTAGCAATGATGAGGACCGCCCAAAGAACAAGTTGAAAAAAAAAACAAATTGGACCGAGCATGAATAGTGACCATGTGGACCCCCATAAGCTCGCCGGGATAGCCGAAACCCTAGAATTAGGGCCTAGAGATGCACGAATTTGAGGAATTATAGAATTAAGACTAGAAATAAGCAGGAATGAAGATTTTAGACCTTGAATTAATTTTCAAGCAATATCCCTTTCCCGAGTATAGTATTTTACCATTCGGTAAAATATTGATGTGCAGTTTCTTACACTGTATAAGACTTGCAGTGTAAGTTAGTCACTTCAAGAGACAAGTGTGTGGCTTAGAAGAAGCCACACCATTGACCGTTTTCAAGAGCCAATAAAATGTCTACAAAATTTACACATTTATCTTTAAGGAAAATGTCTTTATCATAGCATTTAATGTACATTATCTCTAAATAAATTAAAACAAAAAATCATATCATTTCCTTAGTCAAATATTTGGCCATAACTCCTTCATATAGCCTTCTCCATTCTCTTCTTCATCAAACACCATAATCTAACTTGAAACTTCAAGCTACAACACCAATAATCCATCACCAAAGCACAAAACTACCATTTACCTCTTGAAACTCCCAAATCAACCCCTTATAAGGAAATCTTATATTATCATATTGTAACGCCCCGATTTTCTGTTAAGAGTGGAAATAACCAAAATGCCCCTGAGGTCATTTTCAGCCCGGAATTCGAGGAAAGCTGGTTCGACAGTCGAAGGGCAAACTCAATGTTGGAAGGGGATTAGATGGCTTGTATACCTTTCCGGGATCGAAAATCTCATTTTTCGAGTTTTCCGGTCAAAATGACCAAAACGCCCCTCCGGTGTTTTACCCGCTTGCAAGTGCCGGATGAACACGAAACTTCTCCAGATGATTTTAAAAGGAGTTTTTATGTAGACTGTGACTTTAGTTTTGGTCCCGGAGGTCCCGGGCAAAATTAGTGCAAAATTACGGTTTTGCCCCTAGTTTCGTGTTTTTACGCTTAATCGCGTGATTAAGCAAACCTAAGCAATATTAGGCTCTAATCGAAGGTTAATTAATTTCCTTAATTAATCTTGAGTCAAAATAATTTATTAAAGTTGATTAGAACCTAAAAGTGCTTAATTACAACCTAAAATCATATTTTAATTTCAAGACTCCTAGTTATGGAATCTTGAATAGTGTTTTCTCTTTCCAATTCCTTAAATCATGGCATTGTGTTACACATTGTTTATTCATAAATGAGTTTAAAATTCTTTAATGATGTATGAGCACTCCTAATCTTGTCATAAAATCCTTAAATCACATTCTTAGTCACCTAAACTTAAGCTTAATTATTCCTAATTTTGTACCTAAGCTAATACACATTTTACCCTACCATTAACACCCAATTAAATGATCAAAACTCACCTCCTATCTGCTGCCCAAGGCCTGGCCGAAGCTGTCCTCCTCCCATATGCATCACATGTTCAATTTTTCAACACTCCAAGGCCATACCTCAAGTCACATACACTATACCTTGTCATAACTTTCAATCAAGCTTGATTTTCCAAGTAAATAACTAATTAAAATGGCTCATTTTCTCCATTTATTTGTGGCTGGAAAAGTTCCAGTCATGCATTGTTTCTAGAAGCCTAATTTCATAAAAAATTTGATAGGAAATTAACTCACATCAAGCCATACTTTGTAGCATAGCTTCCATACTTCAAACTATGCTTCTATGACACAATCAAAGAGATATTTTCCTCTCCCTTTTCCCTCCAAGACCACACGGCCACTCCCTCCCTTGATGAGCCCATGGTTTTGTTTTTCTATAAATAGGATGCTTGTTATAGCTTAGTTACACTTTGAAGCATTTGCTAAGTTTAGAATTCTAGAGTTGTCTTACTAGTTCTTTTCTTTTTCTCTCAAGTTTCAAGAGAGTTCTTCCTTTCTTTTTATCTTCATCTTCATCCTCTCTTCCTCTCATCATCATCTCTCAACCTTGAAACACCACCCCATAGCCTCGAACCATCATCAAACCTCTCAAACACCACACCTCAAACACAACCTCACTTGAAACACAACTCCAACCTTTTTGCTTCCTCTTGGCCGAAACCATCAAGCACCAAGGAGGAGCTCATCATCTTGTTTTTCTTTTCAAAAGTCCAAGCTTTGTGTCTTCACTCTAGGTAGGGAGTTTCTTTTCAAACTTTGTTTTACTCAAAAGATGTGTTTCATCTAGTTTTCTCTTGGTTTCTTTTTGAGCTTTCCTTTATATTCCTTTTCTTTTTCCATTTCGGCCTCTTGGCCTTTTCTTCTCAAACATGATAGCTTAATGATGAGAGTTTCTAGATGATGACCTTGTGTTCATCTCAAAGAAACCTCTAAAGCTTGAGTTTTCCTTTCCTTATAACTTCATCTATATGATATCTAGCTCACATGGTTTTTCAACTTAAGAAAATTAATCTAAGGATTCCTAAAAGCCCAAGCCTACCCTTGTCAACCTTAAAGTTGGCCGGCACGTTCTAGAGATTTTTCTCTAGATAGGGGTTTTGGGTATTTAATAAAGAACTTGACTTAGTTTCACTTTCTTTTTCTTTGTAAAGACTTTCAGTTTTGGTATTTTGATCTTTGAGATATTGTATTGGGTTGTTATCTTGTTAACGTTTTGAATGGGCTCTAGTTAACCATAAAATGAACCTTGCATCATGTTTACTTTATGCTCTGCATATCATGTTTACTTCCTTGCTATCACTAAATACCAAGATAATGAATGAACTTGCATTATCATGTTTATATTTCAAGCTATGCATTATCATGTTTATATTTCAAGTCCTCACTAAATATCAAAGATAATAATATGTTGCACCTCATATTTATTTTATGCTATCACTTTACTTTCTAATGGAACCTAAAATGAGTGCATGAGCATGTTTACTTTTATGTCATCACTTAAATGATCCTAGAGCTCAAAGACTTGCCCATTTTTGTCTCAAATAAAGGTCTAAAAATATTTATTTCTTTTGGTTCATATTTCGGCCTTAAGGGGTCTTGATGTTTCTAAGTATTGAAGACCATGCTTTATAATTTTTCCAAGCTTTTATGAGTTCAAGAAATGCATAAAACTAAGTTTTAAGAATTTAGGACCTCTTGAGACAAAGATGAATTGGTCACTTCCCTTTTAAATATTCTTATGATTTTAGATGTTAAAATTGTTTATAAATGAGTTTTGAATATTTAAAAAGGTTCCAAGAGAAACTAGTATTTTATGTGCTCTAGAAATTGTGTTTTATGCCTTTATGGAGAGTGTTTGTTTCGGTTCTGCCTTGCCATTATTTTTCCATTGTATGTGCTGTTTTATTGATGTTAATATGCTTATGTTTGAGTAAAAATAATGTTAAAACTCTTATGTTGAAGATAAGATAAGTTAGAGACTAGAAAAGAATTAATTTGAGAGTTCTAGATCCTTTAATGTTTGAATTTTCTGGATTCTGTCCAGCAAGGTTTAGTAACGCTAATCATGGATTTAAATTAGTTCAAATGTGTAGGAATGACTCATGAAAGGTTTAGGACTTGATCTTGAAGCCTTAGGAACAAACCGGACTTAGAAAGGGTCACTGTTGTGACTCCTAGAGATCCGTAAAGTTAGGATTATAAATTGTGCATCCTTGAGGTTTAGAGATGTTCTTGATCATAGTGTGAGGTGAGAAATACTTAGTTATAACCTCATAGGTACCCAAGAGATTAGGTTTGATGATTAATAACTTAGAACGTGAGCTAAGGACCTTAAGGGTCAATGCATAAGACATTAAAACATCTTGAGCTTTTATGATGCTTAATTTATGATATATGATGCATGAGTTTTGTCTATGATAAGTTGATATGTGCTATAACGAAGTTTTACATGATGATATGCTATACCCCATAAGAAATGTTTGTGTATGTCCTATATGTTTTCATGGCATAAGCAAATTTGAGGAAATTCGGTCTACTGCCGTCATGCTGCCGAATTTCCATCAAATTTGAGGAACTTAGAAAAAGGTCTTTTTGAAAATCATGAGAACTTAAATGTGACACAACACTGAGACGCCTTCTTGGGTGACACCGGTTTAGCCGAGAACCCCCAAGAAAACAAATCCGTGAGGGAATTGACATAGAGCTTGCCAAAGCGGACAATACTACGATGCACTAGTTGCTAGTAGAGTGTTTCAAAGGGGAAATGACCCTAAGAGGTGATCCTTAAATTGCCCCCTAGCCCGTACTTTAAGTCAGGATTATGTTACGCTTATCATAGGATAAGTAAGAGCTAGTGATGACTAGTTAAGGTATGAGCTCATAACCTAGAGATGTTTTAGGGTGGCCCCATGAGATGAAAGTTAAAGTTTAAAATGTCACATGTGCTATACCTATCACCTTATGCCAATGTTATAATGTTTCTTAGTTATTCTATTGATTGGCTTACCTTTATGATGCATTCATGTCATTAGTATGTTCCATGCTTAGTCATAAGACGCATTGTAAAATATAACGGACCTTGGATAATTAATACTTTAGAAAATTAAAAGAAGTTTACATGCATGCACACTTTTTAGAAATAAAACCCAAGGTTCCTGAGGATGTGATGATGTCAATTAGTTAGGGATTGCCCTACTGAGAATTCTTTTAGAAGATTCTCATTCCCTCTCTCGTTTCTTCCGTCACATATTCAGATGGCGACTTTTGTACTCTTCATCGACACCCCGACGTGGGAGCTGCACCATGACCCAGCACTCGGGTCATATCATTTTGAGGGTCGCTGCACTGTCAGAGTATTTATGTTCATGGGACGACCCTTCGCGCACCCAGTACGGAGCTACCGCTTCACCTCGACTGCTCCCTATCATCATAACATGATTTTTGAGCGAGCCAGACCACGCGACGAGCAGATCCTCCGCATGCAGCCCGAGGCGTCAGTCGTATGCGACTACCCGGAGTACGTGCCTCGGACTCAGTACTCAGAGACGGATCCATCAGAGGACCCGCCCTCGCACATGTACAGTTGGAGCTCCAGCCCTGCTCCCCCACCGATGAGAGCTGGGAGTGAGGAGACAGTGGTTCAGCCGAGGTTGGCTCGTCGGCCATCCATGCGCCCTTGCCGCGATGGACACGCTCCGATGATCCGCACAACCATTCCCGCCGAGATTCGCCAGTGGATCGATTCCACCCCTCAGTACTTGGACCAGCAGGAGTAGGTGCATCGGATGGGTAGTAGCACGATGATTCTTCTCTTCCTTTCTCTTCCTTCATCTAACTCAGCTGCCCTTTTCAAAGCCACTTCCTTTATCATTTGACTTCTGCTTGTAGCTCCCGTTGTGGTAGCACCTGTTGGCCTTCTAAAGGTTCGAAACGAGTGCTTTTTATATATTCATACCACTTAGTTTCCAAAGGGTATTTTGGATATTGAAAAATATTTGTGAGAAGAATGGCTTGAAGCATGTGATCAAAGATAAGTATAGGCAAACTTACCTTACTTTTGGTTAGCAGACAGAAAAGAAGCATGCAATCCATCCCTATGAGCTTGTGTGTATTCTTAAGCCTGGGCAGAAGAGTGGATTGGATGAGAATAAGAGTTTGACTAGCTTTTGAATTTAGCATTTGAATGGATATATCATTTGGATGTTGTTTGGAAGAATCTGTGAGACATCTTGACATGTCTTCTGCTGGAATCCCAAGACTCATGAACCAAATCCTTTTTGATGAGCATCTGAGTCCTTCGTATAGGGCTTGAGTGATGATAGAGAGATAAGATAGATTGAGCTCCAAGTTTGTATTTCAAATGTAGGAGATTAAAATGGAGTTTGACATCTGTGCTAAACGAGAGTAGAATGTGGTTACCATCCCAGTGTAGACTCTGTCAGTGAGATTTACAAACCCTTCCCATCCCTGAAAGGAGAAAACTTCGCATTGGATGCAAACTTGCTTCATCACCTCTTTTGTCAAGGTTTTTCTAGGAGACACAAGACGGTGAGCAAAGTTTTTAGCATAATGTTGTTCACGAATTGGTTCATCAAACATGTGAAGAGTTCCCTGACTGATTGAATGATATTTTCCTTCAGCCATTTTTTGATACAGTGGAAGAAGAAGAGAAAAAAAAGATTGAGAGGGGCACAGATAAGGTTTTTAAGAGAAGATAAAGATATGATCACTAAGAAAGAGAGAAAGAAAAAAAAAACTTTGTTGAGAAAGGGATAAGAAAAGATTTTTAAGATGCGTGTAGGAGAAGATAAAGAAGATAGAGAAACAGAAAAGGAAGAGGTCGGTTATAAAAAAGCAAGACACGATGATATGGAAATGAAAAGACGTGGGAGAGAGAAAAGGATGTAGTTTCAAGGAAAGTTTTCCCGCTATTTTCGACATCCTCTTTTGATAAGCAATTTTAACAACCTTGATTTACTTTCTAAAGGATTCTAGTTCTAGAAATTTGTATGAACTAATGGTTCCTTAGAGAGTCGCAAAGGATGGATGAGCTTATCTGACAATTTCTCCCAAAGTGAAGAATTTTCAAGATATCTTTATGTAAACTTTCAGACAAAGAAATGAGGAAGAGAATGTCCAAAAAAAATGTGTATTAATACTTTATGCAAAATATTTGAAAGGCAAAAACAAATTTTTAAAAACAGAGAGATATGCTTATCATCAAGAGAGTGAAATATAGATTTTCAGCACTAGAAGAGACTTTTCTAATTAGGATCAAATACCATTATTATTGAAGGGGTCTAGACATACCTTTCAATCTGATGATTTGTCTGGTTCCTTATCCACAACATTTCGGTGTTTGATTACTTCAAACTTCCATTTTCTCCTCATTCTTTTTCTGCATGGTCAGAGGACTGAAACTTCTAGACACTTTGGAGATTCTTAGTTCCCAATAATTAATTTCATTTGATTTTCAAGTATTCAAGCTTTGAGTTTTCTAGTTCGGATCAGAGCCTTTTTCACGAATTATCTTTATAGGTGAATATGGAAGCGTAAATTTCCAGAATTTTCAAGTTGCTTTAGCTTATTGCTCAAAAGTGTTTTTCTGATCTTCATTGAAGTTTGATAGCATGCTTTCTAAAGTGATGATTTCTGGAGTTTACTTTCTGGGGATGCATCTTCCATTCCTTTTTGCTGCTCAAGAGTCTTTTTGAGACTCCTTTTATCAAAGTTGTTCTTGAATACTTTTCATTGGCAAACATAGATTACTTGGAAACCTAGAGACCCCTGCTTCATTTTTGTCCCTTTGATCTTTGACCTCTGCAATCGTCAGACTGCTCAACCCTTAGAGGCCTGGCTTTGATACCACTTATTGGTAAAAATGTGCACGAGAAGGGAGAGTTGAATCATGCTTCCTGAAAACTTCTTTCTGACCTGAAACAATAAATAAATCTATCAAGCCCGAGCTTTGAAGTGCAACAGAATGATGGTTAGTAAATTTAGAAAGTAAGTTTCTAATGTATGATTAATTTCCCTCGGTTTATTAAAATAATCAGTCCATAATCTAAAGTGATTGACAATAAAAATAAAAGTTTAGGGAAGAGAAAAATGAACAAAAGAATTTTTATACTGGTTTGACCAACCTGCTTACATCCATTACTCAACTCATGTTGACATTTCACTAAGAACAACTTTCTCAACTTAAGAAAGTAAAATGGATAGTCTTTACAATAGCCTTCGCCAGCTCTAACTTACACAGTAGCCAACCCAAACTGTGACTTAACTGAGTAGTTCTGTACTAGTCTCTTCAAGCTGAACCTGCACAGTGGACAACACCCTAACTGCGACTTAACTGAATAGTCTTGAACCAGCCTTTCCAAGTTGAACCATGACCTGCAGACACCTTCTACTACCATGCTATAAGTAGTCATTCAAACAACCTTTCCAGGCTGAACCGTGAAGTCCAAATACCTTTGCACTCACGTTGTAAGTAGTCTTTCCAATAGCCTCTTTAAGCTGAACCGTGATAAGCAAATACCTTTGCTAACACGTTGCAAGTAGTTTTACCTTAGCTTCTCCAAGCTATGTCTCACATTGATCACTAATGGATTAAGGTTACAAAGGTTATGTGTTTGGGCTGCCACTCAAACTAACCTATACTCAAATTTCCTTAAAGATGCTAGCAAATACAGATTGGGAAACTTAGAGCGACTCCTTTCTCTGATCTCTTCACATGAAGAGCATACAAATACAAATACATTTTAAAATTGAGAAAGAATATTTTTACACTTCGTGATTAATTATATAAATTGATGAACAACACAGGAAGTGCGGAAAGATTTTTCTAGAGATTCTGTACTAAAGCTTTCAATTCTTTCATCGACTTTCAAGCTTGGCATCTCCATTTATACAAGTCTATCTTTATGACCGTTGCCTCTTTGATCTGATCTCCAAGTGGCATGTATATTTCGTTAGATGTGCCTTGGAACGTTAGTCTAGAGAGGTAGGCTGACAACTTGTCCCACCACTGCAGAAGCCGTTTTAATGTAGAGGTTTCTGAAGTCCTCATTTTTCCTTTTACTTTTAGCCCGTGGTTTCTGAAATCTACTTTCTATGATCTTGAATCATTTAGGCAGGAGAGATGACATACCAGTTATAATACTGGATCTGATTTGAGATTTGAAATTTGAATTTCAAAACTCTCTCCATTTTCCCTTAGCATTCTTTGCTCTACCCTTCAGTGAGCTTTCTGACGTTGTAATCAATCACGTTAATTTTTCTCTAATATTCCAGTCTTCAATCTTGATTGGTTGATGATGATTTCTTTGCGATTGTAATGACTGATGACTAAGTAACATGTTGCTCTTGGACATGAATTGACTTCTTAATCATGAGTGTTCTTTCTAATGTCCCATGCTACTTTCTAAAGATAATTTCCTTGGTTTCTTGATTTCTGACTTGATCAGCTTCAGTCCTCTAGCATTTATGCTTTCTATCCTCGAGATAATATTCACCTTTTAAGCTTGATCTCATCTCTTGAGATAAACATGATTTCTCATGTGTTGTGAACTTATTCCTGATTCAAGTTTGCTTTAATGCCTTTGGTCCATGAACGCGAAGATGTTCTTTGCTTGAAATAACATTCACTTTCTGATTATTTTAATATCTTCCCATGAGATATATATCATGCTTGTGCATGTATAGTGACACGTTATTCTTGCATTCAGCCCGTATTATGCCTTAATCTGTATACACTCACTTCGCTCCACTTCATTTTCAATTTCTGATTAATTCAATTTTCAATTTCTGATTAATTCAATCTCTTTCCATGAGATATAACGTGCTTATACATGTAGAGTGAAATATTAATATTGCTTAGGTTTATGTAATACAGACCGGATATACCTGTTAAACTTTGTCAAGAAACTCAAGGTAGCCATTAGTCGTTCTTCAAAACATTTTCTCTAAATTGGCTTTGTTGTCATTCAAAACCTTTTTAGCTTCGTACTTTTTGAGTACTTTCTGAAGGGTTTTGGAATTTACAGTTAGATCAAGAATTGTGTGTAAAGCTTTTGAAGGGAACCAAGAACAAGAGCAAGAACACATAAGTGACAAGTAGGGATTTCTTTAACCTCTTATTCTCAAAATTGATTATGAAATTAATCTAAGTGTTTAAGCTTGAAATTTATGGTTTTATTGGTTGATTAGACATAGATATTGATGTGTTTAACTTGGTGAAATGTTTGGATGATGTTAGATAATCAATTTTCTCAAAACATTTTCTGACCCTTACTGTTGGAATTCCCATTTTTGAGCAAGCAGGTGAAATATTTTGATTTTTCTCACTAATTTAGAGACACGATATTGAGCTAAAAATTTTATATGATGAATTTAACATATGGAAAAGTTTTTAGTAATTTCTTTTGGCTCATTTTAAGACTTTTTTTGTTTGAAAAAAATGGGAAACCGAGCAAATGAAGGTTTCTGCCTAGCTAGTCCAGCTTGTAGTATAGAATTTGTCTAAATTTGTTACCCTAGCAAATGATCGAATTTTTTGGTGAAATTTTTGCAGGATGTTGAGGACATATTGAGGTCCAACGCCAATTTTTGGTACAAAGTTAGGGGTTCATTTGATAGGTAGAAAAATTAAGACTTTTTGCTGTTGGCTAGAATTGTGTAGTTTTAGACCTTTAAAATTGTGAAATTTTATAAATATAACTAGAGACCCTTTGATGCCTTGAAATTTTTATAGGACCTCATTAATACATTGATTTACCTCTAAAAAATAGTTTGGCTCTGTTTTGGTCATGTTTAATAATTTAACCATAATTTCCTTTAGAACTGAAATCCTAGCAGCATGCTGAATTAGCTAAATAGATGATGAAATGTTTATGATTTGATATCATTTATGTTATGTGAACTTATTGATGATACTAGGCACATATAGATGTGAATACTTATTTCAATGGCTTATATGTGCAAGCAAAGCATGAGATTATGTCTTATTGGGTCGGAGAGTAAATCCACTTAGACAGGGAGTAAACCTGGCTAGGAATAGATCTGTATGAATTGGAGAGAAAATCCAATATCATGTATAGGAATGAGCCCATAAGATCCGAGTGTGAATTGGAGAGAAAATCCAAGGATCACATATAGGAATGTGCTTAGTCCTGAAAAGTAGCCTATCTCCCTATAGTGGTCAAAGTAACAATGATAGAGGGCTGGATAAGTCAAAGTAGCAATTGTCCTAAGTAGTCCTTATGTGCTAAGTGAATGATTTTAACAAATATGTTAAGGCCAATATGTTTAAGTTGAAACTTGGCAGTGTATACTGTATATGATGATGCATGTGTATTAAGAGATTGAATAACAAAAGCAATTGATTTTGGAAGGATGATTTAAGAACTTTAAAATGAACCTTTAATATAAGTTGCATGATTAAATTTTTCTTAATAAACTAAAGTGGTTGGGACGATGATGGTGACATAGATCTTAATTATGTAATTTTGGGGATGCCCTACTAAGAATCTTAGGATTCTCACCCCTATGTTTTGTGTTCCCATGTTGTCTCTAGATTGCTCGGGAAAGATATGAAGCTATTGCCATAGAAGAACTTGAAGTGTAGTAGCTCGATAGTTGAAGTCTCTTATCAATTTTAATTTGTTATGTGTACATGTTTGTAATTATATAAATAGAGAGACGCATATGAAAGCTCATAGAAGAGCTTTTCTTGTATTTGAATCTGTACTCAATAAATATTATATTATCTTTCTAAACATTTTTGAAGAATTACAACTCAATCATTACATGAATCAAATGAACTTTTTATAGATATCTAAGAAAGGTCCACTAATGTGCAAGTAACAACTCCTTAGTCTAATGTCATGGCTTAAGGATGATGTTATACTTAGGAGGATGTTACAGTAATCCCTGTAAATACCTGCTTCTATTAGTTGTTTTGTCATCCCAAACCATTTACATCTTTTTAGTAAATTAAAATTTTTAATTTTTAAAAATATAAAAATATACTTTCTAATTAAAAAATAATGAATAAATTTAATTTATATGATTTTAATTATAAATCCTTTTCTTATACATCCTTTTAGTTAAAATATCAATTTTAACTTTCACATCTGAGAGTTAGTTTTTTGGTACATAATCAAAGCAAACACTAATTTCACAGGAAATTATATTCTCTAAATCCATTTTAGATTTTTGTCCCTTTCAAGCTTCACATAATCAAATGAATATGTTTAGTTGTTCATGAAGTACTCAAATTAAGAAAATGACATACCTTATCAACCACATTGGCTATTCCATCACTAATAGCTTTATAAATTTTAATGCTTTCCAAAGCAAACAATTTGAAATGTGTTAAGAAAAATGATGAAAGCAAACACTACTGAAGAATCTACCATCGAGAGTGCTAATTGAATGACAAAGTTATTACAGCTTCCCCTTGTGGCTGCACTACAAAAAAATTAAAATAAGTTGTACCATTGAAAAAATTCTACATTCCAAGATATGCTATATGCCTAAATCCATAATAAATTTTCTCTTTTTCCTCATTGTTTCTTTTATTAATACTCATACCAAGCATATCGTTGGCATGAAGCATTTTTTTTGCCCTTAGGCTATCTCCAGAAATTAAACACAGCACATGATTATTCCAAATTGGTTGAAAGATTAAGTCATTCAAATATTAAAAATAAAACACAAATCTTCAATGCTGAAAAATCCAGTACATTATTCAGTAAGCTTAAAAAACTAGTCCAATTTACCAGAAGACAAAGGTGTAATACCTCTACCACAGTCAGCAAGCAATAACTATAGAAAAGGAATACTATATTGAACTTTAATAACAACTCAAATGATAGTATGGATGGTAAGTCTATAATAGTCTCGCAAGTACTTTAAAGGAAGAATAGTTTGAGTAATGGGAAGTAATTAAGTATAAAGATCAATGATTAAAAAATAAGAAAGAAGTGTCTTTAACAAGCCTTCTAGAATAGTACCATCTGTAACACCCTAAAAATTATTTACAAATTAATTTGAACTTTATTAGCTATAATTTCAAAAATCTGAAAGATGTAGCAATGATGAGGACAGTCCAAGTGATTTGTAAAAAATAAAATGTGAATACAAACTCGCAGGCCCCGCAAACTAGCCGGGACAGTCGAAACCTTATAATTAGGACCTAGAGATGCCCGAAATTGAAAAATTATAGGATTAAGGTTAGAAATGAATTGAAATAAAGATTTTATACCTAGAATTAATTTTTGAGCAATGTTTAATTACAGGTATACTGTTTTACCCGTTCGGTAAAATTTTAGTGTGCAATTTCTGACACCAAAAGATAGTTTAATCTTATAAAAAGGATAATGTCTATCCTTTATATGTCAAGTGTAAGGCTAAGATTTAATATTGAATTACAAGATCAAATCCTAGCCATTTATCTTCTTTCTTGTAGGAAAAGTTTGGACTTTATATTAAATAAACATTAAACCTAACCTATAATCATTAAAAAGCCACAAAACTTGTCTTTGAAGCCTTATCATTCTCGACCGTGACTAGAACCCTCTTATTCCTCCATTGTTTTCTTCTCAAACAACTTCAAACAAATATTCAAGTTGTAGCATTCTAATTTTTAACTCAATACTCCTAGAACGTATTTAGGTTAATCATTAGTTTATTACCTCTTAGTTTCATTCTTTAAAAGTCTTTCTTTAAAATACTTAGCGGAAAGTATGGGTAAATTTTTTTTTTGAAATATAAAAGCAAAGTAAGAGCCGCGTATGACTTGAACAACCATAAATAATAAAGCATAATTCAAACATAAAAGGAAGTGTAAACATGAACATCAAGTAACTTCACAACAGTAGTCAATCATATACACATCAAAGGAGATACTTCATTAGTATTATAACATGCCCACCTAGAGGTGGGACTTAGTTTTGTACAAAAAAAGACAAATACATAAGGAAGGCAAATACAATTGAAAGTAAATATAACGGAAATAGAAAAGTACAAGGAAAGCGCAAATAAAAACACCCTACCCCAGTGTGTAACACCCTAAAAATTATGTAAAATTTTTTTTAAGCTTTTCTAGTCATAATTTCAAAAATCCAACAGACATAGCAACGATAAGCACAATCCAATGAATTTGTAAAAAAAGAATATGAATAATAACTTGCGGGCCCCACACACTCGCTAGGACAACCGAAACCCTAGAATTAGGATCTGGAGATACCCAAAAGTGAGAAATTATAGGATTAAGATTAGAAATGGGTAGGAATAAAGATTTCATACCTAGAATAAATTTTCAGGCAATGGTTGATTCCCGGGTACACTGTTTTACCCGTTCGGCAGAATTTCTATGTGCGATTTTTAACACCATAAAAGCTACTTGGTGGCAAAGTAACTTCTACCATTCACATCCTGCCAAGTGGATGGCAAGGATTGAAACTTGAAAAGCATGTTTTAATCATGACCTTTCATTTATTATTATTTTACTCGGGTGCCAATATCTAATCTGTTCGGTAGAATTTCGGTGTGCAGTTTTAACACCGAAAAAGCTACTTGCTCCCCAAGTTAAAGAGAGCCAATTATCTTGAGCCAAGTGGATGGCCAAGATACATTCTTTGACTAAGAAACTAGATCCTAGCCATTTATCTCATTATTTCTTTTTAGAATGAAAGAAATACATTTTTGACTATATAATTATGACATATAACTCAAGATAAATACAACACAACTAACCTTATCACTCCATCATCATCATTTTCTACCAGACCTCTCCAAGAACTCCTCCTCTATTGTTCTTGCTCTCAAACCCTCATTCTTTCTTTCAAATCCCCAAAACCTAAGCTCAAACTCACTAAAACACTAAGATTGCTTCATAAAACTTATTCTACTCTCCATAATCTACAAAACCAACTAATTAGAATTTTGAATCATCTCTATTTTCCACTTTGAGATATCATACCCCACTGTTAAGGAAGGAATTAGGTGATGTTTGGAAGGCTTGAAGTGAGGAAAAACCATTCTTGGAAGGACTTTCGGAGTTAGAAGCTTTCAAGCCTCACAAGTAGGGTTTTCTTTGGCCTTTTTTTTCAAATTTTACTCTGGAAGTTATTGATTGATTGAGTCTGAAATTTTTGGTTATATTGGTTGATATGTTGATATTGATGTGTTAATTTTGTTGATGTGTTTTGATGTTGTGAAAAATGATTTTTGTCAAAAGAGAATTTGACATATGTTGCTAGATTTTCGGATTTTAACAGGACAGGATTTGTCCACGACTTTTCTGGTCCAATTCTAGTCTTTTTTATGAGCTACAAAAATTATATGTTGAAGCTAACATCTTAAGCTAGTTCTATAAATTTTCTTGAGCCCTGATTTCGATTGATACCCCGTGAAAAAAAAATGCAGAACTAAAAGTGTATCTATGCTACCTGAAATCTTGGTACTGAAGCTGTGAATTTGTATAATTTTGTGACCATAGAAAATGATGGAATTATCCTTTGAAATTTTTACAAAATGTCTTACACATCTTGAAGTTCAACTTGATTTTTATTTTGAGTTTATTTAATCATTTTCTAGGGTTAAAAATTATGAGAATTCTAGTCTCCATTGTGAATAAGTGGTCTCTGAACACCAAAATTGTAAAATTTATTTAACATGGTTAGGGAAATCTTTTTGCTCTGATATTTTTATAGGGCCTTGTGGACACATTGAGGTGTCTTGGAGAATTTTCATAGCCCTTGAAATGAATCTTTTATATGCATAATAAATCTTATTCCTTAGGCATGAATTCTGCCAGCATGTTGTAATTGTGTTAAAATGATCTCAAGTATTGATTTGGTGACTTAATGACCCTTAATTTAAGTATGATGAGTATGAATGCATGCTATTAACGTTGAGGATTGGCATAAGACATGATTGGAATCATATTGTGAATCAATGTCTATATATGTTTTATTGCATGCATTTGAAAAAGGAAAAGTGAAAAATACATTGAACTAAGTTCAATAGCAATAAGTAGTAACATATGATCCTTTTGACCTTGTTGAGGGCAAATAGAGTGATATATGATCCTCTCCACTTTGTCAAGGGCAAATGAAGTGATTTATGATCCTTTCGACTTTGTTGAGGGCAAATAGTGACATATGATCCTTCGACTTTGTCGAGGGCAAATAGAGTGATATATGATCCTTTCGACTTTGTCGAGGGCAAATAGAGTGAGATATAATCCTTTGGACTTTTTGAGGGCAAATAGAGCGATAAATGATCCTCTTCACTTTGTCGAGGTCAAATGAAGTGATATATGATCATTTCAAATTGTCAAAGGCATATAAAGAGAGATTGAGATCCTCTTCGGATGTACTGAGTGCACATAAAGTTGAGAATAATTACTAGGATCTTGAATGACATGAAATACATGTTTTAAGTGATTGATTATTAAAAGCTATCCACTTCGGAAGTATGATTTAGAACTTTAAAAATGATTCATTGATCTATGTTGCATGCTTACAGTTTCTTAATAAACCAAAGTGGCTAGAACGATGACGATGACATTGTGATTGTATATTTGGGGAAAGTCCCTACTGAGAATTATATAATTCTCACCCCTATGTTTGTGTGTTTCTGTGTCGTCTCTAGGTTGATCCAAAGAACTATGGGCTGTTACACCAAAAGAAGTTAGATTGGCAGTAGTTGGGTGTCTGAGATTGTATAATATGTACTTAGATGTATGTATAAGTGTGTAAATTTAACAGAGAACATATGTGTATTAAAGCTCATAGAGGAGCTTCCTTATGTAATCGACTTTATATTAAATAAAATGGTTTGTATATTTGCTATATATTTTGATCGAATTACGCTAGTTATGACATGAACCCATCAAATTTGCTATAGTTATTTTAGAAATGTCCGCTAATTAATAAGTAACAACTCTTGAGTACGATTTCATAACTTAAGGATAGTGTTGTACTTGGGACAGTATTACATTATGGTATCAGAGTAGTTCATCCAAGTAGGACCTTGAGGAATGGACTAGCTATGCTTCCTTAGTAAATGTCATGCATTTTAATTCTATATATGTGTATGACTGCTGGTTAGGAATATTGTGGGTTGTTGCCACACTTAGCTTGGTATTGAGCCTGATCAACTCAATAATTCTTGTTTGGTGTGATAGGAACCGATGACTTTCAATCGATGTACTAGGAATAGTGCTGGGGATGAAGTGGGTATGATGGACTCTTTCCGCAAAATGGCAGCTGCCATGAGAGAACAAGCTACAGCTACGAATAGGATGATGAAAAGGTTGGATCGATATGCTGAAGGCAATCTAGTTGGGAACCTAGGAGGAGTAGAAGTGGACAATGAATACCAAAAGTTTGCCGAGTTCAGGAAGGAAAATCCCCCGCCATTTCGAGGAGCCTTCAATCCAAATAAAGCAGAAGAATGGATCAAGGCTATGGAGAAGATTTTCTCTGTTCTTACTTGCACCGATACCCAGAAAGTGGCTTTTGCTACTTACATGCTGGAAGCAGATGCAGACTTTTGGTGGATTGGCACCAAGGGGTTGTTCGAAGCTTCTCAAACTGAAGTCACCTGGGAAATCTTCAAGGAAGCTTTCTACCACAAGTACTTCCCTACTTCAGTGAGAAATGCAAAGGAGTTGGAGTTCATGGCACTCAAGTAAGGGTCCATGAGTGTAGCAGAGTACACAGCAAAGTTCGAAGAGCTTTGCAAATTTTCCACCATCTATCAATGTAATCCTAATGAAGCTTGGAAGTGCATGAAGTACAAAGCAGGGTTATGTGAAGATATCGAGGCAACTGTGAGTCTTTTGGAGATCAGGGATTATGCGACTCTAGTAAACAAGTGCTGGCATGCAAAGGACTCCAACAAGAAGTTAGCAATTGCTCAATCTGCTAAAGGAACTTCTAATAAAAGACTGGCACATGAAAACCAAGATTATGAGGAGGCTTCGCCCTAAAAGAAGCAGTTTCGATCAATTCCCTTCGAGGATAAACAGCTACAGAAGTCGATGGTGCGGCAATGTTGCCCAAAATATGGGAAGAACCATGAAGGTAAACCTTGTAGGGCTGGACAAAATGTATGCTTCCACTGTGGAAAACCTAGACATAAGATTTGAGAGTGTCCAGAGAGATATCCAAAGCCTAATGGAAAGCCACAACACCAGAGTAGGGTCTTCACCATAAATGCCGAAGGGACGTCACCACCTAAAAATCCGATCTAAGGTAGGAACGTTTAGGATTTGATTGAATTATTTGAACCATGTGAGAATTTCTTGTTTGATTCACGAATTTGTCTTTTGAAATTGTTTTCAAATGAATTTTGAGGACAAAATTCTTTCTAAGATGGGTGGTAATGTAACACCCTAAAAATTATGTAAAAATTTATTTAAACTTTTCTAGTCATAATTTCAAAAATTCGATAGACATAGCAATGATTAGGGCAATCCAACGAATCTATAAAAAAAAAAGAAAGTGAATACTAACTTGTGGGCCCCACAGACTCGCCGAGACAACCGAAACCCTAGAATTAGGACTCGGAGATACCCGAAAGTGAGAAATTATAGGATTAAGATTAGAAATGGGTAGGAATAAAGATTTCGTACTTAGAATAAATTTTCAGGTAATGGTTCATTCCCGGGTACACTATTTTACCCGTTCGGCAGAATTTCGATGTGTGATTTTTAACACCGTAAAAGCTACTTGGTGGCCAAGTAACTTCTACCATTCACATCTTGCCAAGTGGATGGCAAGGATTGAAACTTGAAAAGCATGTTTTAATCATGGCATTTCATTTATTATTATTTTACTCGGGTGCCAATATCTAATCTATTCGGTGGAATTTCGGTGTGCAGTTTTAACACCAAAAAAGCTACTTACTCCCCAAGTTAACGAGGGCCAATTATCTTGAGCCAAGTGGATGGCCAAGATTCATTCTTTGACTAAGAAACTAAATCCTAGCCATTTATCTCATTATTTCTTTTTAGAATGAAAGAAATACATTTTTTACTATATAATTATGACATATAACTCAAGATAAATACAACACAACCAACCTTATCACTCCATCATCATCATTTTCGACCAGACCTCTCCAAGAACTCCTCCTCTATTGTTCTTGCTCTCAAACTCTCATTCTTTCTTTCAAATCCCCAAAACCTGAGCTCAAAGTCACTAAATTTAGAATTTTGGATCATCTCTATTCTCCACTTTGAGATATCATACTCCACTGTTAAGGAAGGGATTAGGTGCTGTTTGGAAGGCTTGAAGTGAGGAAAACCATTCTTGGAAGGACTTTTGGAGTTAGAAACTTTCAAGCCTCACAAGTAGGGTTTTCTTTGGCCTTTTTCTTTCAAATTTTACTCTGGAAGTTATTGATTGATTGAGTCCAAAATTTTTAGTTATATTGGTTGATAAAATGTTGATATTGATATGTTAATTTTGTTGATGTGTTTTGATGTTGTGAAAAATGAATTTTGTCAAAAGAGAATTTGACAAATGCTGCTGGATTTAGCATGACAGGATTTGCCTATGAATTTTCTGGTCCAATTCTAGTCATTTTTATGAGCTACAAAAATAATATGTTGAAGCTAACATCTTTAGTTAGTTCCATAAATTTTCTTGAGCCCTGATTTCGATTGATACCCCTTGAAAAAAAATGAAGAACTAAAAGTGTATTTGTATAATTTTGTGACCATAGCAAATGATGGAATTATCCTTTGAAATTTTTACAGAATGTCTTACACATCTTGAAGTTCAACTTGATTTTTATTTTGAGTTTATTTAATCATTTTCTAGGGTTAAAAATTATGAGAATTCTGGTCTGAGTTGTGAACAAGTGGTCTCTGATCACCAAAATTGTAAAATTTATTTAACATGGTTAGGGAAATCTTTTTGCTCTGATATTTTTATAGGGCCTTGTGGACACATTGAGGTGTCTTGGAGAATTTTCATAGCCCTTGAAATGAATGTTTGATATGCATAATAAATCTTACTCCTTAGGCATGAATTTTGCTAGCATGTTGTAATTGTGTTAAAATGATCTCAAGTATTGATTTGGTGACTTAATGACCCTTAATTTAAGTATGATGAGTATGAATGCATGCTATTAACGTTAAGGATTGGCATAAGGCATGATTGGAATCATATTGTGAATGAATGCCTATATATGTTTTATTGCATGCATTTGAAAAAGGAAAAGTGAAAGATACATTGAACTAAGTTCAATAGCAATAAATAGTAACATATGATCCTTTTGACCTTGTTGAGGGCAAATAGAGTGATATATGATCCTCTCTACTTTGTCAAGGGCAAATGAAGTGATTTGTGATCTTTTTTACTTTGTCGAGGGCAAATAGTGACATATGATCCTTTCGACTTTGTCAAGGGCAAATAGAGTGATATATGATCCTTTCGACTTTATCGACGGCAAATAGAGTGATACATGATCCTTTCGACTTTGTCGAAGGAAAACAGAGTGAGATATGATCCTTTTGACTTTTTAAGGGGAAATAGAGCGATAAAGGATCCTCTTCACTTTGTCGAGATCAAATGAAGTGATATATGATCCTTTCAAATTGTCAAAGGCATATAAAGAGAGATTGAGATCCTCTTCGGATGTACTGAGTGCACATAAAGTTGAGAATAATTACTAGGATCTTGAATGGCATGAAATACATGTTTTAAGTGATTGATTATTAAAAGCTATCCACTTCGGAAGTATGATTTAGAACTTTAAAAATGATCCATTGATCTATGTTGCGTGCTTACAGTTTCTTAATAAACCGAAGTGGCTGGAACGATGACGATGACATTGTGATTGTGTATTTGGGGAAAGTCCCTACTGAGAATTATATAATTCTTACCCTTATGTTTGTGTGGTTCCGTATCGTCTCCAGGTTAATCCAAAGAATTATGGGTTATTACACCAAAAGAAGTCAGATTGGCAGTAGTCGGGTGTCTGAGATTGTATCATATGTACTTAGATGTATGTATATGTGTGTAAATTTAACTGAGAACATACTTGTATTAAAGCTCATAAAAGAGCTTCCCTATGTAATTGACTTTATATTAAATAAAATGTTTTGTATCTTTGCTATATATTTTGATCGAATTATGCTAGTTATTACATGAACCCATCGAATTTGCTATAGTTATTTCAGAAAGGTCCGCTAATTAATAAGTAACAACTCTTGAGTACAATTTCATAACTTAAGGATGGTGTTGTACTTTGGAGGGTGTTACATAGTGCACCTAAAGTGGATAACCTCGTAACAAAAGAAGGTTTATCCTAAACTATATGTGGTGTGTGCACACTAGACCTCCCCAAGGACCTCTACTGCTGCGACCCGGGATAAGGAGGGATGAATCCGACCCACTCACGAAGCATGGCGGGAGTGGGCACGCGCTGTGGCTGAACATGTGCTCCATGGTAGGCGCATCTCGGCTTTCTCGCCCGACCTTTTGTGTAATCGTCTCCTCACTCCCCTCTCGCACGAACCGGGGAGTACGGGCAGAACTATCGCTGTACATGTGAGTCGGCGGATCCTCCGAGGGGTCTTCCATCGAATGCTGAGAGCATGGCACATAGTCCGGGTGGTCGCGGACGGTCGAACCAGCAGTGTAAGTCCAAAGAATCCTCTCGTTGCGCGTCCAAGAGTGCTCGAAAACCATATCATCGCCATAAGGTGATGTCGGCGAGAAGCGGTGGCTATGTACAGGGTGCATGAAGGGACGTCCTACATACATGAAGACTCGAACGGCACATCATCCCTCAAAATGATATGATCCATGCTCCGGATCAAAATGCACCTCCCACGTGGGAGTGTCTATGAATACCACTAACATAGCCATGATCTGAAGATGTGACGGAAGAGATAAAGAGAAAGAAAGGGACTGAGAATCTTGCTAAAGAATCTCAGTAGGGAACCTTCTATCTAGGGTTACATCGTCAACATCCTCAGGAACCTTGGGTTTATTATAAAAAGGTGATCATGCATATAAAGTTCATTATTAGGTTTACAAACATAATTAGCCAAGGTTTGTTCCTTTTAGAATGGATCTTAAATGTTATGAATGCAACATAGTAAAAAGCATGAATGAATGTCAATACATTATGTAGCAATTCAATAAAACATAACATCAAGAAACATATAAGTGGTATAAAGTGGCATATGTACTTTTAAGTGAAACTTTTTCTCTTTTCTCAACCTTGTGACTTAAGAATCTCGTATTCTAGCATCATGGGGCCACTGTAAAACATCCTCTAGGTTATGAGCTCAAACCTTAACTAGTCGTCACTAGCTCTTACTTATCCTATGATAAGCATAAACATAAAATTCTAGACTTCTAGAGGATGGGTTAGGGGGCTTAAAGATCACCTATCGTAACCTTTAATTTGGGGAGTCTATCGAAATATTTCCTTCTTTGAAATGCTCTATTGGCATCTAGTGCACAGCGAATTGTCCGCTTTGGTAGGCTACATCCACTCATACCCTCATGGATTTGCCTCTCCCCACCAGAGCGAGAGAAGTACGTCTTAGTGCTTTGTCACATAAAAACTCATCTCCTGGGGGTGCTCGGCCGAACCGGTGTCACCTAGGGTTTTATCTCATATGGTTTTCAAAAACATTCTCAAGTCCTTAATTTGACGGAAATTCGACAGTATAACAGCTGTATACCGAATTTCTTTCAAATTTCCTTTATGCCACAAAACTTATGATGCATAAACTTTCATATTCAATTTCTCTAATCATGATAAATTTAAATTCACATAATCATACTCAACATAGCACATGCATCATCACAGTATGCTTGAAATAATCGAACAAATCATTGCATCAGAGAACCTATGGTGTCTTATGCTTTAACCCTTAGGGTCTTAAACTTGAAATCTAAGTTCTCTAATCATTCGATCTTAATCTCTTATGCACCTATAGGTTCACAACTAGTTATTCTCACTAATTATCATGATCATAACTTATTCTAAACCTCATTTGTGCAAAATCTATATTTTTACAATTACGGATACCTAGGAGTCACAACTTTGACCCTTTCTAAATTCGGTTTTCTCCTAAAGTACCAAGATCAATTCCTAAACCAATTATGAGTGATTTCTACTCATTTATACTATTTATAAACCATTATTGCTAATTTTTCCCATGCTGAAACAGAATCCTAATTTCTCATTTCTAAGGCTTCTAGAAATCTCATTTTAATTCTTTTCTTGTTACTAACTTGCCTTAACTTTCTCAAATTAATTCTAACATCAATTATTCATGAATATACTCATTCTAAAATAATAAAATCCTCAACATATAGTGAGCATAATGACAAGGCAGAATAAAAAAAATAAACCTCATATCATGCATAGAATTTCATTTCTAACACAAATAAGTTACTATTTTTCTTGGAACCTTTTTAAAGCTTCTAAAACTCATTAGAAAACATTTTATTTCATTGAAATCCTCATAAAACTAATGAGGGAAGTAGCTATTTCAAAACAATCTCAAGAGGGATTTAATTCATAAAGTCATGCTTAAAATATTCCTTGAGATCATCTAAGCTTAAGAAAATTATAGAACATAGATTTTGGCACTTGTGACTAGATGAAACTTACACCAAGCTCACCATCATCACATGGCTAAATTTAGGTCTATTCAAAACTCTTCCATTTCCAATCTTTACTTGAGATAACAAGGGACAAGTCTTTGAGCTCCAATATTCTTAGGTGATAACAAGAATATAAACATGTTATGCTCCTCATTTTATCTTTATTAGAAAGTAAAGTGAGAGCTTGAAGTAAATATGAGATGCAACTTATTTTTATCTTTAAGATTAGGTGATGACTTGAAAAGTAAACATGAAATGCAAAGCTTGAATTTAAACATGATAATACAAGTTCATTCCTTTATCTTTGAGAGTTTAGTGGTGGCATAGGAAAATAAATATGCTGTGCAAGAAATAAAATTAAATATGAATGCTAGTCCATTTTATATATCATTAGAGCTCATACAAGACTTTAAAGAATTAACATCTCAATCCCAATCATGATCTCATCAAAATAAAGCAAGCTCTAGAGTGCCAAGGTTACAAAGGAACCTCATGGTTCTTTGAACATCATCATCAAGCTCAAGGAAATGAATTTAACAGAACAAAACTTCAAAGGAAAAAGGAAAGGAAGGAACCAAAACACAAAGAGAAGGAAAATACACCATATTCTTTATTATGTACCCAAAACCCCTATCTAGAGTAAAACTCTAGAACGTGTCGGCCAACTTTAAGATTGACAAGGATAGGTCTTGGGCTTATTGAAATCCTTATAATTATTTTCTCAAGTTGAAACCATTAGTGAGCTAAGTAATATATAAAGAACTTAAAGAAAGAAAAACCCAAGCTCTAGAGGTCTCATTGAAATGAACACAAAGTCATCATCTAGAGACACTCATCATCAAGCTATCATGAGGAGCAAACTTAGGCCTTGAGGCCGAAAATGAAAAGGAAACAAAACCAAAAAGGAAAACCAAGAGAAGCTCATAGAAACAACATTTTCTTCCAAGAACAAAACATATTTTGAGTAAAAGAAATATTTAGAACAACTCCCTACCAAGTATGAAGATGGAAAGCTTGGTCTTTGAAATGAAATGAGAATAAAAACTTCTCTCAAGGTAATGATGATGATTCGCCCTTGGAAGGAAGAAAAGGAAAGGATGAGTTTTTGTGTGAGCTTGTGTTTGAGGGTGAGAGCTTAGGTGTTTAGATGATGATTCAAGGTGGGGGTGTGCTGGTTTGAGGTTGTGAGGTGGTGATTCAAAGAGGAAGGTGAAGAAGATGAAGATGAAGGAAATCTCTTGGAACTTTGAGAGAAAAGAAAGAACTTGTAAGAATGCTTGAAACTTAAATTTAGCAAATAATCTAAAGGTTCTTCCAAGTTTCTTAGCATGGGTATTTATAGAAAAACAAAATAATGAAAGGTGATGGAGGGGGAGGGCTGGCCATGTGGTTCCTCATGGAACATGAGGTGAGATGTTTTGATTTTTGAGGCATGGTAAGGCATGGTTGAAAGTATGGTGAGCATGGTCCAAGGTAAGGCTTCAAGCATGGTCTTTTTGAGTGTTTTTTTTCTTTTTAAATTGTGAGGAAATAATTTCCATACACGGAGGTGGAGGGCTGGCGGTTTTTGGACAGCAAAGGGAGGGAAAATATCTCATTCATTTAGTCATTCAAAGCATAGCTTGGAGTATGGTGGAGTATGGTTCAAAGCATGTGCAAGTATGGTGCAAGACATGGCCTAAGGCATAGTTCTTTGAGTGTTTGAATTTCAACATGTGAAGAATATGGGGGAGGGAGGTTTCGGCCAGCCTTGACAACCCATGGGGAGGAGAAATTGTTTCATCTAATTGTGTGTTAATGATGTGTTTAGATGTGGTTTAGGTTAAGCTTAAGATTAGGAATTGCTAAGCAAGTATTTAGGTAATTAAGAAAGTAATTAGGAATCTCAAGACATGATTAGGGAGTGCTCATACATTATTAGAGAGATTTAAATTCATTTTATGCACAAACAAATATAGACACAATTCCTTAATTTAAGGAATTGGAGAGAGAAAATACTATTCAAGATTCCATGACTAAGAATCATGAATTTAAAAAGAGGTTTAGGTTTAGGTTTAATCTAAGCAATTTTAGGTTCTAATTAACTTTAATAAATTATTTTGACTCTAGATTGATTATGGAAATCAATTACTCTTCTATTAGAGCCTAATATTGCTTAGGTTTGCTTAATTACATCATAAAGCTTAAAAGCACTATGCTAGGGGCAAAATCGTAATTTTACACAAAAACTACCTGAGACCATTAGGACTTGAACAGATGTTACAAAATACATAAAAACATCATTTAAAACCATCTGGAGAAGTTTTGAGCTCATTCGGCACTCATACCCGTGTAAAACCGTTATAGGGGTATTTTGTTCATTTTGACCAGAAACCTCAGAAAACTAGGGCTTTATTCCCGAAACCATTCCAAAGCCATCTAATCCCTTTCAAACATTGAGTTGGCCCTTTGAGGACTGTCGAATCGGTTGTCCTCGAATTCCGGGCAGAAAATGACCTCAGGGGTATTTTGGTCATTTTTGCTTAGACAGAAAATCGGGGCATTACACAAGTCACCAAAATCCCTGACTAAGATTACTAAAATCACAAACTTCCTTTACTAAACTTGTTCCACTCATCAATATCTACAAAACTAACCGATTGGAACTTCAAATCCTCACCACTTTTCACTTTTATATCACATAGTATATTAACTAAGGGAGGGTTTGATTTGTTTGAAGGCCTTGAAGCGAGAAAGATCATTATTTGGAGCCAAGATCCTTAAAGCCACCAAAGTAGGGATTTTGAATCTCTTTCGTTACAAATCCATTTTTTCTGCCTTTCCTACTTATTTAATTTGGTATTTTTGATTTTATTGGTTAATAATATATGGATATTAATGTATAAATTTTGGTGGAGTGTTTGGATGGTATTATAAAACTCTTTTTCTCAAAATATGTTTTGAGCTATGTTGCTACAAATCCTAGTTTTAGGCAGACAGGTTATGATTCACAATTTTTTTTAAGGGTTTGTAGATGGATTCTTGCTCTGAAAATTTTATATGATGAAGCTAATATGTTAAGGTGTTTTCAGTATTTTTCTTGGGTCTTAAAAATGACTTTTACTATTTTCTAAAAATAGAAAACCAAGACTATTGTTGAGTTATCTGGACAGCTACTTTTGGAACACTAAATTTTGATAATTTTGTTACCATAGTAAATGATTGATTTTTTCCTTTGAAATTTTATAGGGTGTTGAGAATGTTGAAGTTCAACCTTGAATTTTGATATGATTTTATATGATCATTTGATAAGGTAATAAAATTGGGAACTGTTGGAGAAAACAGAAACAGGACTTAAGTTGAAGAGGGGAAGGCAAAAAGAGAAACTTCCTAGAGATATTATGAGTCGGTAGACGTATCGATTAGGAATAGAACTGTGTGTGATTCAAAAAAGAAAAAAAAATGAAGTTCGATAATCACGTATAAGAATGAGCTTAGTCCTGATAAGCAGTCTATTTCCCATATGTGATGTTATCCACTATAAATACCATTTAGTATAAATTAACTCTTTCCTCTATCAATGAAAATAGATGAATTGAGTTTTGTAGCATGATATAAACTAAGTTTTTCCTATGTCGATGAAAAAGTAAAACTGCACTGAGTGAAGTTGTTTTGCCATAAGATAATCTCACTATAATTGGCACATGCATAGTTATATCATATTGAGTTATGATTATGATCATGAGCATTATGTTACCTGTGTATTAAGTGAGTGAATGTTAAAAGTAACCCACTTCGGAATTATTATTTGGAACTTTAAAAATGAACTATTGTTATGTAATGCATGATCACTTTTTCTTAATAAACCAAAACGGCTGGAACAATGACGATGACATTTATTGTTGTGTAGTTAGGGGAATGCTCCATTGAAAATTGTATAGTTCTCACTCCTATGTGTTTGTGTTCCGTGTCGTCTCCAGGTTGATCTAGAGAACAAGGTGTAAACTCCAAAACCCTTCAGAAAGTATGAGCTTAAATGTTTTGATTGACAACAAAGCCAATTTAAAGAAAACACTTTGAAGAATGACTAAAGGCTACCTTGAATTTCTTGACAAAGCATAACATGTCAATCCGATTTGTACCACACGGACTTAAAATAAGATTAATATTTCACTTTGCATGTGTAAAGCATATTTTATCTCAAGGGAAGAGATTAAGCTAAATAGAAAGTGAATATTATGTCGAGCAAAGAATGTGTATACAGATTACAACATAATACAGACTCAAAGCAAGAATAATGTTTCACTTTGCATGCGCAAGCATGATTTATCTCAAGGGAAGAGATTAAGTTAAAAAGAAAGTGAATGTTATTTCATACAAAGTACGTATTTATGTTTACAGACCAAAGGCATAGAAGCAGACTTGAATCGGGAAAAATTTCACTACACATGAAAAATCATGTTTATCTCAAGAAAAGAGATCAAGCTTAAAAAGGTGAAAATTATCTCATGCAAAGAAAGTATAAACACCTAAGGACTGAAGTAATTCAAGTCAAAGATCAAGAAACCAAGGAGAGGATCTTCATAAAGTAGCACAGAACATCAAAAAATACACCCAAGGTGAAGAAATCAATTCATGTCCAAGAGCAACGTGTTACTCAGTCATCAATCACTACAATCGCAAAGAAATCATCATTAAACAACCAATATTGAAAACTAAAAGATCGAAGAAAAATTAAAGAGGTTGATTACACCATCAGAAAGCTCACTTAACCGTGGAGCACAGAACGCTAAGGAAAATTCGAATTTCAAAATTCAAATCTCGAATCAGACCTAGTGTTATAACTGGTACGTCATCTCTTCTGCCTAATTGATTCATTATCATATTTTCTAGAAGAAGAAGTTCAGAAACCATGGTTAGAAAGTAAAAGGAAAATGAGGATATCAGAAATCTCTATAATACAACAGCTTCTGCAACCGATGTGACAAGTCTATCAGCCTACTTTTCTAGAGTAATGTTCCAAGACACAACTGATGATTTACATGTGTCACTTAGGGATCTGATCAAATGCAACAGTCATGAAGAAGGACCTGTATAAATAGAGATGTCATACATGAATGCAGATGAGAAAGTTGAAGACATTAGAGCATAAATGCTGGAAAAATCTCTCCACACTTCCTGTGCTATTCATCATATTATGTAATTAATCATCTTGAAATGTAAAAATCTTCTTTCCCTATTTTGTAAGCCTTCGTATGCTTTTTTCATGAAGATATATGAGAAAGGAGTCGCCCATGTTTTCCAAGTCTGTATTAGCAAATATTCTTAAGGAAACATAGGTGTAGGTTAGTTTGAGTGGCAAGCTAAACACATAACCTTTTTAACCTTGATCCGGTAGTGATCAGTGTAAGACATAGCTTAGAAAGGCTAAGGTAAAACTACTTACAATGGTATAGCAAAGGTATTTACTTATCACGGTTCAACTTGGAGAGGCTAGTTCAAGACTACTTACAATGTGGCAGTAGAAGTTGTCTGCAGGTCACGGTTCACCTTGAAGAGGCTGGTACAAAACTACTCAGTTCAGCTTGGAGAGGCTGGTACAGAACTACTCAGTTTAGCTTGGAGAGGCTGGTACAAAACTACTTGGTTAAGTCGCAGTTAGGATTGACCACTATGCAAGTTAGAACTTAGGAAAGCTATTGTAAAAAATATCCATTTTTACTTTCTCAGGTAAAACACATTTTGAAATCATCTGGAGAAGTTTCGGGTTCATCCGGCACTTGCAAACAGGTAAAACACCGCAGGGGCGTTTTGGTCATTTTGGCCCGAAAACTCAAAAAACGAGATTTTCGATTCCGGGAAGGTACACAAGTCATCTAATCCCCTTCCAACATTGAGTTTGTCCTTCGGGTACTGCCGAACCAGCTTTCCTCGAATTCTGGGCCGAAAATGACCTCAGGGGTATTTTGGTCATTTTCACTCTAACAGAAAATCGGGGCGTTACATTAAATGTGTGAAGTGAAGTCCCACATCGATTGAGAATGGACTAAGTGAGTAGTATATAATGTGGGGAGGAACCATGACTCATTGCCTTAAGGTTTTGGGTTAAGATGAGGCGTCCGGCCCGATATTGTGGTGCTCTCATTTAGTTTGTTGGTTGTATCGAGGGCTCACTTCACTATGCTTTGATGGCTGTGGGTCCGACTGTGATGTCTGTGGGTTAGGTAGAAGGAGGAAGTCTTTGCTGTTGGGCTCCCCCCGCCTTAACAGTGGTATCGGAGTAGTTTTCATTATTCAAGACCTCATAGGAGTGTCACAACGTACCCGGAGGGGGGCGCCGAGACTCGGATGGCGATCGTTTAGTTTTTTTTTTTGAAAATGTTTGGAGTCGCCACCAATTTTGATTATGGGAAAAATTGGAAAACCTTTGATTTTGCAAACTGGTCTTTAAAATGAGATTTAAGGTCCAAGAGTCTGATTATGATTAGGGAATGATGGAAACTTAATCCCACTGCACCCCTAATACATCCGTATAAATACGGTTACCCTAGAGCTTATTATGCAAATTAATTATGACTTTAAAATATTTATTTTTTCCCAAAAGTTAGCAATTATGTAAAATATGAAATCAAATAAAATAAGATAAACACAAAGAATATTAAAATAAAAGGGAACACAATTTAATGAAAAATTAATTTTGGTTTGATAGTTGTAAGCTACGCCGACGTACCCTCTGGTGCAATGAGGAACTCAAAACCATGTCGTTCTGTAGAAAATGCTTGTGTGTTTGATTGAATTTAATTAAAAGAGAAAATGTTGATTGATTTTAGTTTGTGAAAATGATTCTTAATTGGAAAATGGATTTTGATTGATCGCAAAAAAAGAATCCGTTAATGCAAAAAATTCAGAGTAGCACTAGGCTACTCAGTAAATTCTTATGATTCAATGATTCATAAAGGAAGTATCCACCTCTCAGTTATAATCATTGACCATCGCACGGATTAAAAATATTTTTTATTTTGTTATTTTCTTTATTTTTGTTATTTTTAGCATATTATTTTTTTATTATTTTTTTGAAATAGTCCTAAAACTCAAATAAGATAAAATGAAAAGAAACAAAATCTGGACCTACCCAAAATGAACCAGCACCAAAACAGTCCTAGCCTAATACTAGCCCATTCCTAGAACTAAATAAAACAAAGAGCAAGCCCAATGACTTAAAAGTCTCACTAACCCACGAAAACTTCTATTTTCACCAGAAACTACTCAAAGATGTCGACCCAACTGACCACTAGCCTACCAAACACAGATAAGGTGAAACTCAAGAAAATAAAAAGAAACTGAACAAATCAACAAAGACTGAGGCCCATAAATCCCCTTGACCCAAAACTCAAGACCCTTAAATGGCTTTAACTTAGACAACGCCCCTGATTTTTATCTCAAATGGGTATGGTACCCGAGGAAGAGCAAAACAGAAACTGATAGCTGCACAGCAGGAGGCGAGGGCTCACGTCGGTTAGGCAGCGATGATGGCTGGATTCCTGCGGCGGCTAGACCAAGGACGGCGTGACTGGCTGAGCGAGCAGGGGAGAGTGAAACCGGCAGTGATGGGGGCTGTTCCAGAGATGCCGGCTTCATGGAGGAGAGGCTGGCAGTAGGGCGGAGATGATGGTGGTTCGATCGGTCTCGAGAACTAGGGGCACATGGCAGAGGCTTTGCAATGCTGGCGTAGGCGTCCCCGCAAGGGATGGAGACGCGGAGATGGTTGCGAATCAAGGCTGGCTTCACGGCGGAGCTCCGCAAGCGGCACGACGGGGCTGCGAGGCGGTGGGGTGCTGTCACACACAGAGGGGTGTCAGGCAGGTCGCACAAAGCGGCATGACTCGCCTCTTTCGTGGCGGCCTTTGTGGGAGGGGATCGGGCTTGGCGCGTGGAGGCTGGCTCGGACTGGCGGTGCTGGTTCGCGAAAGGGGAGCCACAGGATGGGGTTGTCCACTGGCAGAGGGGGGATTCGCAATAGTGCTCCCAGGCAGTGTGGATGGCTCACGCGATCCGGGCGGAGATGCCGCGGTGGCTTCTGTGAGCAGAACTCGTGACGGCGTCAGGCAGGGGAGGCTTCAGCGAAGGCGGTGGTGGAGGTCACGGTGGTTGTCAATGCTGGCTGCCTTCTTTCCTTTTCTTAATTCTTTATTTTTTGTTAAGATGAAGAATCTGAGCCTATGATTGGTTATGCTTTTGAATGGTGTTTTTCATTTTGGTTATGAGGGAAGGCTGTGATTTTTGCTTTTGTAAGAGGACGGGATGGTGATAATATTGGGGTTGAGGGTGCTGTCTTCATAAAATGGGATGAGGTGTTGATAGTAGCTGTGTTGATGATGGTGATTATGGTTTATGAAGGGAGGTGTTTGGAGGTTGTTGAGTGATGGTGATGATGGGTCGAAGGCCAGATTCCCTCGGTTACCTTGCAGGCTGCGTCAAGAAAAGGAAAAAATTCCCCCCTTGCTCTTTGAATGGAAACTCAATTCTCTATCATTCCCCCTCTCAAAAAATTGCCGACCCCCCCCCATGGCTCTCTATGCCTCTCCTTACTTATACTGGCTTTGTTGTTGTAATCGATATTATTCCCATGCTGCTTCTGGAGTTGCAGGAGAGCCATGCGAATTTGTTCCCCATGCTTCTGCCTTGCCTGCTCGCTGGGCACTCCACTGACTGGGGCAGAGAGCTCGTTCTTGTTGGAGGGAATGGGGGGCTGCAGGGTCTCAATTTTTAATGACATTGCCCATCCTTCTTGTATGTTAGGTGTGTAGTGTATGGCACAACCGTGACCCCCTGTCCCTTTCTCCTTTTTACCACACGGATGGAGATGGGTTGTGATGAATGAGTTAGACTTTTCATGGACCAGCCAAAAAGGAAGTTAACATGTAATTGGGCTTGGACATTTTTTGGATTGTAAAAAAAAAGGAAAGGAACAAACTAATGGGCTGAAATGGATTAGAGTCTCTTATTGTGGACAAATGTGAATGGGCTAAAAACTTGAACAAAAATTGGGCCAGTAAGAAAAGAACAAACCAACACATTTTTTTATTTTTATTATTTTTGAATTTTTTATTTTTTTAATGGAATGAAAGTAATCAAAATACTAGAGCCAAATCTGGACAACTTTGAATAACATAAAAGATACTTTTTTCATTTTTAAATTTTTCTCAAAAGAAATGAAACAAAAGACTACAAAATAACTTTCTTTTTTATTTTTAATTTTCTGAAAAGACTCTAAAAGAAACTGTGAAGTATGCAAATTTTGGAATTTTCTTGTTTAAATAGTCAGACAAAATCGAGTGTTCACAAGGAGACCAGATGTACTAGATTTAATTCACACTGATGTTTGCACTATGAACACAAAAATACTAGGTGGTGCATCATATTTTGTGACTTTTATTGATGACCATTCTCGGAAAGTGTGGGATTTTGTGTTGAAATCTAAAGACCAGGTGCTCAGAGTTTTTAAGAGCTTCCATGCAAGTGTTGAAAGAGAAAAGGGAATGAAACTAAAATGTGTCCGAGCAGATAATGGTGGTAACTACAAGGGTCCATTTGAAGACTACTGCAGAGAACATGGGATCAGGCTTGAGAAAACAGTTCCCAAGACTCCTCAGCATAATGGAGTTACAGAGAGAATGAACCGTACAATCAATGATAGAATCAGGTGTATGCTCTCTCATGCAAAGTTGTCCAAATCCTTTTGGGGTGAAGCAATGAGAACTACAGTGGATTTGATCAACCTTTCTCCTTCAGCTCCTCTAAATGGTGATGTTCCACAGAGAGTATGGACAGGGAAAGATGTCTCATATAGTCACTTGAGAGTGTTTGGCTACAGGGCTTTTGTTCATGTTCCAAGAGATGAGAGGTTCAAGCTTGATGGGAAGTCCAAGCAGTGTATCTTCATTGGTTATGGTCATGAAGACTTTGGCTACAGGTTGTGGGATCCGGCGAGTAAAAGAATAATCAGAAGCCGAGATATGATTTTTCTTGAAGACCAAGCCATTAAAGGTTTTGAAAAGTTAGATAAGCCAATGTCTGTTACTAGAAGTGACAGTCATGTTGAGCTAGAGTTTCCTCCTATTACTCCTGTTGATGGGGGAGATACAAAGGTTGATGATGAGAATATAGGTGATGTGCCTGCACATACTCTTCAGGTGCCAGTTGAGCAAGTTCCACCAGAACCACCAGTTGAGCCACAACTGAGAAGATCTACAAGACCGCATCAACCTTCCAAGAAATATCCTTTAAATGAGTATGTGATGATCTCTAATAGTAGGGAGCCAGAAAGCTATCAAGAGGCTATTTCTAATGAGCACAAAGACAAATGGTTGAAGGCCATGTAAGAGGAAATGAATTCCTTGCATGAAAATCACACCTTTGAGTTGATGAAGTTGCCAAAGGGTAGAAAAGCACTAAAAAATAAATGGGTGTTCAAGCTGAAAGTTGAAGATAATGTTTCACAACCAATGTACAAAGCAAGGTTGGTTGTGAAAGGTTTTGAGCAGAAGAAAGGAATTGATTTTGAAGAGATTTTCTCACCAGTGGTGAAGATGTCCTCTATTCGAGTTGTGCTTGGATTAGCAGCAAGCTTGAATTTAGAGGTTGAGCAGCTTGATGTGAAGACTGCATTTCTTCATGATGACTTGGAGGAAGAAATTTATATGGAACAACTAGAGGCTTTCAAGGTTAAGGGAAAGGAGCAGCTTGTGGGTAAATTGAAGAAGAGTTTGTTTGGCCTCAAGCAAGCACCAAGGCAATAGTACAAGAAATTTGATTCTTGCATGGTGGATCATGGGTATAATAAAACTACTTCGAACCATTGCATATTTGTTAAGAAATTCTCTGATGGTAATTTCATAATTCTCTTGCTTTATGTGGATGACATGTTGATTGTTGGTCATGACAAGCAGAAGATTCAGAGTCTTAAGAGTGACTTGAGCAAGTCCTTTGCTATGAAGGACATAGGTTCTACAAAGCAAATCCTTGGCATGAAGATCACTCGTGACAGGAAGAATGGTAAGTCGTGGTTATCTCAGTAGAAGTACATTGAGAAGGTGTTGGAGAGATTTAGCATGAGTAATTCAAAGCCTGTTGGTACTCCACTTGGTGGTCATTTCAAGTTGAGTTCATAGCAATGTCCTACAAGTGAGAAAGAAAAAAGAAGAGATGAAGAAGGTTCCATATGCATCTGCAGTTGGCAGTTTGATGTACGCTATAGTATGTGCTAGTCCAGATATTGCTCATACTATTGGTGTTGTTTAGCCGGTTTCTCTCTAATCCTGGTAAGGATCATTCGCAAGCTGTAAAGTGGATTTTCAGGTATCTTCGGGGCACTTCCAAAGTTTGTTTATGCTTTGGTAGTGGTCAGCTTGTGTTGGATGGTTACACAAATGTGAATATGGCTGGTGATCTTGATTCTAGGAAGTCTACTTTTGGGTACTTGATGAATTTTGCAGGGGGCCCCGTGTCATGGCAGTCCAGACTTCAGAAATGTGTAGCTTTGTCTTCCACTGAGGCCTAATATATTGTGGTTACTAAAGCTTCAAAAAAACTCTTGTGGATGCAAAAATTCCTACAAGAGTTGGGTGTTAATCAAGAGAAGTTTGTGTTATTTTGTGATAGCCAGAGTGTTATCCATTTCAGCAACAACCCGACCAGGTCGAAGCACATGGAGGTGCGGTATCATTGGATACGTGAAGCATTGGAGATGAAGTTGCTTTCATTGGAAAAGATCTATACTAATGACAATGGTTCAGATATGATGACTAAAGCTTTGCCGATGGTGAAGTTTGTTTCTTGCAGAGAGAAGACGGGAGCAGCACATCCCCACTTGAGTTGGGAAGGGGGAGATTTGTTGGTGGGCTTCCCTCCTTAAGGGGCCCAACAACTAAAACAAAAAGAATTACAAAAAAAATGAAAACAGAAAAGGAGGAATAAAAGGAAAACGCTAATGTAGCGTTTTTGAATTGAAAAATAAGAACCCATGAGTGACGTGAAGGGAACAGTGCCTCGCGAGAAGAAGAAAAGGGCACTGCAGAGTTCATCATCAGATGGGTAAATGTGCTCTGTTTATGACGAAAATTTAGTATGTTGTTTCTGATGTTGAGCTTGATAATTTGATATAATCTATTAATTTTACTGCCTTCTCTTGTGACTGTTTGAGATACCCATGTTGTGGAGTTATATGGTTGTGTTCTCCCCATTGGGGTGAGTATTTTGTTGATTGTTGAGATTCCCTAGTGCTACTAGGAAGACTGATTGTATTCCCACTGATCATAGTGGAAGTTTTTGCTGGACTAGGTCCCATGGGTTTTTTGTCTCTCTAATTGGGAGTTTTCCCACGTTAAAAAAATTACGGTATCTCTTATTTTATTTTTCTGTCAAATTATTATACTGCCTAGAAGATTTTTAGTACCACCTATTTAACTGCACAGGTGGGGAAAATATTTGTTGCTTTCGCTGTTGATAACAGGTTAATTCCTAAGATTTCCCCAATAAAGTTGGGATTTAACCCAAAGTCCCACATCGATAAGAAATAGAAGTATTGCTAGTGTTTTGGCCTATAAATATGGCTTTGGTTATTTGAGTTTGTTATCCTCCAAAAGTGGGAGTGATCCATATGGGTAGCTTTTAGGAGTTGTTCATGTGATGAAATATTTATAAGGATGGTTTGCAACTTCAACCGTTCAAAAGTTGCAGATAGTGAAAGATTTGGAACTCCTTATAGGGGTCATGGATGTAAGTAGTTGAGGCTGAATCACGTTAAATTTTGTCTCCTTTATATTATTTTTCTTCTTGTGTTATTTTCTCTATTGAGAGAGAGTTTGTTCTTGTATTTTTTTTGTTTCCGCTACCCAACACCTTTGTATTCAACAACATAAAATTTTGGATGATTAAAAAATTTGGAAACCATATTCTACCCTGAAACAATAAAGCAATAAAGTCAAAAGAACAGCATCGAAGCCTACGTGAGTTGAAGGAATTAGATCTCTTTTTTACTTTTTTGGATGTAAGTTCATTTTGAGTGTTCAAAGTCAATTCTTATCTTCTCAAACCTTTTCCATGCTAGGTCTTGTACTCACCGTGCCTGTAATATATATAGTGCTCATAAAGCAAGCACAAGAAGATGGTTAGCCTCCAAAATTTACCAAGATAAACAAGGGAAAGCAGTCAGCTGTATCCTTGTTTGTGGTAGATGGTCTCTGGTGCATTATATTGTAATGCATATGATCAAATAAAAAATACATCACTATGCATTCAACAGTTGCGTTCAAAGTCAAGGTATTAACAGCAAATCATGTCTTTCAACATTTCACTACTTGGTTAGGAATACAATATCTATGCAAAGTTTAAAACTAGCTTCAGATGATGGAGCAAAATAAACTCAGGATTCTCAAGTAATAAAGGGTTACCTAGTAAATAGACAAATTTAATTCTTAAGAAAAATAATTAAAATTGATTAAGAAGTATTTAGAAGTTGACACTGATGGTAATAAAATCAAATTGCAAATATCATTTCTTTTCCCACACCCCTTTTCATCGAAGGGAAGGTCCACCAGTTAGTTGTAACTTGTAAACAGCAAACTGACTGAAAGAACTATACATTCCCCACAATGCCTATTAAAATTAGTACAAAATATAGTCCTTTATGGCTTCCTGGGGCATACATGGTTTTTACAGAGTAAAGTTTAACTCAATCTTTCATACATGTAAATGAAGGAGTTATGATTTGAGGCCATGAGGACCACCATATTATCATGTTGGTATTGCCTCTTCTTTACAGAGAATAAAATCTCCAGTTACAAAAAACTTGCACGGTTGCACTAAATGAGCAACAACACAATATTAGAAGTAAAAGTCAAACGCATCATGAACCTGAAACAGAGTAGAGCCCGTGCCAGGCGACAAATGTGAAATAAAAATCTGGTTCCAAATTCTCCAATTCCCTATTTTTCTAGTTACTTCAAAACAGAAACTTTGAACACTATGCACGAGAAAAGGAAAAAGAATTGCATCATTATCAAAGCGATCTCAATGCAAAATACACTGAAATTATCATGATAAAAAGGCCAAATCATAGAAAAATCAAAGCGCAAATCTGGAAATATCAATTAAACTGAACAAATTATGCATATTAATTATCAAACTTGGAACCCTAACTTGAGGTAACATCATCTGTTATTTATTATGCGATTAATGTTTAATATGTTTTTTCGTCAGTTTAGTTATAAAATATCCAGTTAGGTATAAGTGATAGTTGCTTATTGTTGCACCTAAACTCTGAAATTTAAACACATGATACATGTTATTAACTGCAAATCTGTACGTAATTTATTAGTGTAAATTATAAAAATAAGAGAAACATTTTAATATCATATAAACAAGGACTTCCTTTACCCAAAAAAAAAAAAAAGGAGGACTTCAGCAATCAAGTTACATATTTAAGTGATTGATCCTTTTTAACAAGGACTTCAACAACCATGGAAAGGAAAACGAACGAAAACATAATATTTACGCTAAAGTAAACGAGCAATTGATTCTTTTTAACATCTTACATGGAAGAGTACAAAAGAAAATGCTATACAAGCATTTTCCTCTAAGACCAGCGCAACATTTTCACCTGATTGAGTTCTGATTAGAAGCCTTCTTCTCTTCTTAGCGGATGCTGAAGCCATAGAGAAGCATTCTTTTGGCTTTGTTTTTGTACCATTTATATTTTGAAGGAGAAAAGAAAAAGACAAGTTAAATTCATTAGTTGTGAACTTGTGATTAACAAAGGGGAAATAGTTGGGGACGAAGAAAAGGTAAAGACCAACAATAAGCCTCTATCCAGTGTTCCTTTGGTGTAATTTCCATGATGATCTTCTTCAACATCCGAAGGGGAGCCATGACACCCCATTGTACCACTGGACGTGATCCAAGGCAAAACCCTCGCCGCTTGTTCCCCAGCCGGATGCTGCTGCCTCTTCGCCGCCTTAGCCGCCTCCGTGGATGGCACAAACCAACAAACATTGTAGAATTTGAGAACATTGATATATTGACGACACCTCTCTTGAGCATATTAGTGTAGTTTTTATGAACTGTTTTGTGCAACATGACATGATACTAAACTCTTATATATCATGTAAAAAAGGCAGATTATTCATCATCATCGTCATCATGGTCATAATGGCAGCAATTATAACGATCCTAATGCTTTCAGAATAACTCTAGTGTGCAATAAAATAATGCCTGCAGAAATTCTTTTATTTCACTTTACTTGCTTTTGGGCTGTGGATGTCATGATTAGGAGGAGTAGGCTTTAGTTAGAATCAGATGAAATAAGAATAAATGTAAACCTATAAGACGCAGGGAGAAGCAAAGTCGTTCCTTTTATAAAACAATAGGGAATGGAATGAACCATCCACCTGAAAAAGAGGGTCGCTTTCTTTCTTTCTTTCTTTCTTTTTTGCTTTTTTCTCTCTTATTCATTTTAAATAATGACGCTCCAAGATAGCCGTAAAACACTTCAATTATATTAGATCATACCACAAATTTCAAGGAGAGTTGATTCACTAGTCGATATTTTTTTTCGTGCATCGTCATAATCTGGGATTTTTGGGAAAGAATATCAAACCACAGATAATCACTTCTAGAGATGACTTTTAAATAACAAATAAAATAATTACCCGTGATATTGTATAATGGCATCAATTGTTTGATTAATTTTTTTAATTATAATTTTTTTTGTTACTATTAGCATGTTATAAAGTTTATGAGATTTAACTTGCAAAATATGTTATCTGTGTTTAATAGACGGATTAGAATGAGTTATCGATCTTCAACTTTTTTTGCATTGCCAAATATTTATTAAATGATGTAAACGTAAAAAGTCTCCCTGCTTCCCCTTCTTCCCATATGTTAATGGCAAAATTGACTAAAAATTCACTTTGTCTCTAAAACTATATATATACTTCATTTTAGTCATTGAAATTAAAAAAATATCAATTTAATCTTTAAAATTGTAAAATTTAATTTAAATTAGTCAGTGTAATAATATTCATAGGAGCTAATTTAAGTCACCAAAATATACTAATTTGAATCATTTTTTTTATAATTTCTAAGACTTTTTGATTGCTCAAGGGTATCCCCCAGCTGACATTCAAAAACTAATCTCTCAAAGGCATGGAGATTATTGAAGTGTGTTTTGCCTCTACCAATAAAACCCCTTTCTATATACAAGCTGACACATGCTTAAATGACCGAGTTACCTTATCAACTGTGACAACTTTGTTGGTTAATTTCTGAGGCTAAATTGATACTTTTTTTATTTCAGGAAATAAATTGAGCCTTTACTCTATCAAAATTAGTGGGTGGCCGGAAAATGGTAATGGGTAATTTGGGTTGTGTTTAAGGAAAGAGCAGAGAAGTAAAGAAGCCCATTATTGGATCATTATTTTAGCCGCATGAGTCAGCGGTAAACGGTTAGCTGTGACAAACAGTTTTAATGCTTACACGTACTTGAAGGAAGTGGTTATACTTCAGCACAGCCAGCTGCGGGAGGATTTCAAATTCGAAGGAAAATAGTTGGGAAGAGCATCTCTATTACTAGCACATTTTCAGGACCGATTATCTTGTAGTTTGAGGCCAAGTTGATTATTTGCTGAAGAAGGAGGGATATATAAAAAGAAGACACTTTTATGAAGGACCCGACACATGTCCAGAACACATGTTTTAGCCTCTCTTTTCCTGTTTCCTCCTACTTTAGTTTCTGAGTTATTAGTGTAGTTCGATGCTCTAGATTACTCAAATCTTTGTAATGCTTTGTTGTGACAGCTGTTGTACTGTACTTTCTTCTTTTTCTTTCCTTTTTCCCTTATTTCTTTCATTTTCTCTGCTCTTCCTTCCTTCCTTTCTTCCTTGCGGATTGATCTGGTGTAGTTCTTTGTTGGTATAACCTGTGCAGTCAGTTAAATTTTCAGCGAATTCCCTTTCCCAATCATTGAACCCTTTTCCCAAGTCCCACAACCCCTCTTCCTCTTCGTCTCCCACTCAGTGCATTTTTAATTATTTTGTGTAACTGAAAAAATGGCACTATTTTTGTGAGTCTGCCTTGTTTTAGGCCCAAGCTTCGTGCTTTTCTTTCATCCTCCTATTTCCACCAAAGGTTTATCACTTTCTAGGTGCAGAGGAGAACAATCGTTTGACGCTGACAAGACCTCAGACAGTGGCAAGGACCTTATTGTGTATGTGATCCAAGCCCCAAGACCAAGATGAACATGACCCAGAAAGTGCCACAACCTTGCTCAAACTGTATATGTCCTTCACTATCACTTCCAGAACGTCTCGGGTCTCATTAGCTAGTGCCACCACATGCCCGGAGTTTGAAGTAACGAAAATGATAATAAAAAGTTTATTTTATTAAAAAATAAATTTAAAATGGAGTGTCTATCAATTTTATTTATGTCAAGAATTGAAAAAAAAATTGATTTGTAAAAATTAGTTTTTTAAAAGAGATTAGGTTTGAGAGTATAGTCAAGACCAGAAAATGGTGAAAACTAAATCTCTACTGTACACTTAATAATAGAAACATTGGGAAATAATAGAAATGGCAAAAACGGTTGAATTTATTTTTTTGAAAGAGAAGTGAACTAAAAGACAACACACAAAAGTTAAAGGTTAAAGGTCAACCTTAAACGGTCAAGAGTCAACATGAAAGTAAAAAGTCATAAAGAATAATTAGAAAAGTCAACGTCAAAACCTATGTCTTAATTAAATTTAAAGTAAATAAAATTTAAATAAAAATAATTTAAAAATTCTAATCATGGATTAAGGTTTTAATTAGCAATTACACTAATTGATGAGCATAAAATTCCAATTAGGTTATTAAAATATATTAAAACAAGGATAAAATAACTATAGTTAATATTCTAAAAAGTGCAATTAATAAAAAATTTAAATGTGACACAATTATCATTTAAAGCATCGTGACAAGACTAAAAATCCAAGCACATGCATCCCCATCCCATGCACAAAAGAATTGGTCATCATATACAATATACAATTATTTGACAAAAATTAAATGAAAGCACAAACCAAAGGATCATATGACAATGCAGCACATGATATGTATGCTAAAAAACAGTTGAATTTTCCTCCCTCCATTTTGGCATGCAAACCGTGGCTGTTACGGAGGCTATGAGGAAGGGAGACTTTGTGTTGTTTTAGAACACAATGTCACCTTGAAATCTTGGGTTTGACAAGCTCTTGATATTCATCAATAGATGCACTAAAATAGGCATAGTCTAGCTACTAATCCAAACATAAATGGTATGTCTTGAAACTTAACAATCTAACACAACTTTACTCCAACTAAATGGACATCCATACTTTACAAATTGAAGCACAAATCTGCCTCCCATTACAGCCCCAAACTCATGGCCAAAAGGCCGATAAATAAGGGTATCATGTGTTGCATTTTGTTCCTTTGATCACTTACTAAGTTTCCAAGTCTAGCATTCTTCTATCTTGCTCTTATTCTTCTTTCAATTCTCCTTCTACTCTTTCTCCTAATCATTCTTCAAATTACCTTTCTCCATCCTCAAAACCTCAACCAAACATTTGAATCCTAAGCTCAAACACTTCACTAGCCCTTGCAAGAGTTACAATCTTTGCACTCTTGTAAGAAATATTTTCTTAGCCACTCAAGTTCTCAAGTAAAGGTTCAATGAAGATCATCCACTTCAAGGCTTCTTGATCAAGGTCAAGGAGGGAGAGGAGGACTCTTTTAAGCCCTATATTAAGTAGTAGGAATTCTCTTGGTTGTTCAAGCTTGGCTTCTAACCCCATTCTTTGTTAGAATACATCAAGCTTGTGCTTGTTGATACAAGTTTTTATATGAACATATGTGAAATTGGATTCCATTGGCTTTTAAAGTTGATTCTATTTCTAAGTGTTTTCTAAATGTTTCCATGCTTTCGTGTTGTTTAAAAATGGGAAATGTGTTTGAGGAATGGCTGTTGTAGCACAAAATATACAAAAGCTAGGCTCTGAAATGATTTATTTTTCTAACAGTAAGCATTCAAAATTTTAATCAAGTGTTTTGGAAAAACAATGTTTTTTTTCCCCATAAACTAGACTCATTAGGGAAAACTTTCCAAAAAGAATCACCTCAAAAGAAGTTTTGTAGCCACAAATGTGAATTTTTAAAGTTGAGTAAAAAATTGAAACTCTGTATCTAACCTTCAATAGTAAAATACATACAACTATGCTAGACAAATGCAAATGGAGTTAAAATAACTTTCTTGGAACACAGAGCAACATGTCCATATATGCTATGCACTATACCTTAAACCATGAAAAATTAGACTTTGAAATAAATTCAAGGGTAGTATTCTGAGAGAGTTTGGAAATGGGTGATTTTGTAAGGGTATAACGGTAAAATCACAAATAAGATTTTAATGAAACTAACCTTCTTAGAAAGCTTAAAGAGTTGAAATTTGGAACAATCTTTATAAGACCAAAATGATAAGTATATTGAAATTTATGATTTTTCTTATAAAACTTGTCAGATGTAGAAAATAGAAGAATCAAGTCTTACAAGGAAAAAATTTAAGGAATTTAAATTGTAATAGTTTTTAAGAGAAGAATTATATAAAAAGAAAGCTGTTAGGGACTCCAAAATATATAAAGAAGCTCAAATAACCAAGGATAATATAACAAGTGTATTAATGCATTTATGGAGTATTTAAGGTTCAATGAGGCTTAAAAGAAAATATATTTTTAGATTTTTAAGAATAATGGGTAAAGCTTTGTAATACATTGACACCAAGACATCGATGACTCTTTAGGAACCCTAGGGGATTTGATTTGTTTACTAGGGATATTAAGCATGAGATTTTAGATGAGGTAACTACTATTTAGTTATGAAATTTATATGATATAACTATTATTTGGCTATGAGATTTCATATAAGATATCTACTATGGTTATGAGATTTTGTATGACATGTCTACTGTTTGGTTATGAGATTTTTTATGAGATATCGACTATTTGGCTATGAGATTTGTATGAAATATCTGCTGAATTGCACGAGGTATTTTGTCACAAGGCTACAATTTATAGAGCCATTCCAGCTGATCAAGTAACAATTGTTGACAGCTTAGTCCAAATAGAAATCCTATGCTGACAACTGGTGTCGAGAATAGGAGTTTCCAATTAGTGACCACGTGTTCCTATAAGCATCGCCCATGCAAGGGGTGATAAGGTTCAGTAAATAGGGAAAGCTAAGCCTAGTTATATTGTCCCATTCGAGACTCTAGAGAGAGTGGAAATAATGGCCTACAGATTGGCACTGCCCCCAGTTTATCAGCTATTCATTTTTTCACATTATTATCAAGTAAGGGTGCTCCCCCAATATTTTTAGTGTTGGTTTAGGGTGAACAATAGAGATACTCATGAACTAATCTTGAGTTTTATAGTTGTAATGGCAGACGTTGGTGTCATTCCTTCTCCCCGGAGCTTTTTTGGTGTCATGCATCACTATCCACGCCTCTAGATGAGTGGGTTTTATCTCATGGCTCTCTGCTGGTTATTATATTATTATTTACTTTAGCAGTATGAAGTATTTGGAAATTAGAAATCAAGTTTTCACATGATATGATTTTATTCAAGGATTAGAAAATCCGTCCTCGAAATTATGCATCAAAATCTATGATTTTAGAAAATGCATGGGACCATAATTGCTCTATAAATGTTTTATATGATTTAATGAATGATTTTGATTTGATTATGGAAATGAGAATTGGTTATGATTGATGAAATGAAAAGTAAATCCTTAAGTTTAATTACAAAAATATGAGACAAGTTGAACTTAGAATCATAGAACTCCCCTTTTATGATTTCAGAGGGATTTTAGAATAGAGAATTACTTAGAGAAATAGAATTGTGAGTTAGCGAAGACTATTCTATTAACCTTGGTATACCAAGGATCACCAGGGGCAACCTATCCTTACCTAGATGAGTCCTCCAGGGACATGGTTCACCAGGAACCGTTAAGATCTCAGCTATGAGCTCATGTTTACCAAAGACTGAGCACCACCTTACTGTTATGGATAGTCTGTTCTCTTTAGTAATTTCTTGAGAAATAATGTTAGTTTATATTTCCAGCAAACTTATGATTTCATAGCTATCATGTATATTATAATTGAAATGAGTTTGACGCTCCATTATTATTTATGTATCTTTCTTATTGTCCCATGTATGGTTATAGGTAAGGATTCACTTGTAACATCCTCAAACTTATAACTAAGATAAATATTAATCTTAATTAGCGATAGCAAAACCAAGAGAATCTGGACAAATATTATGAAACACAACAAATAGACTACTTAAGTATGTCTAGAGAAAAATGCAAAGAATTACAAAAATGCCATCACTTAATGGAAATTATGAAAATGCCCTTGCTATGTAAAGGAAATTACCAAACTACCCTTGCCTTATTAAATGACGAAGATACCCTTACTCTATGAATGGAATTACAAGAATACCACTATCATTGTCTAATTACAAAAATATCCTTGTCTTAGTTAAAGAAATTACTACAATGCCATTTGCACAAATCCCTAGACTTGTCTTTAGACAAGAATGAATCTAAGCCATTGGATTAAGATGATAACACAATAATTAAACCACATACATCATACACATTTCTGAATCATACATGCACTAAAGGTAAGAAAATCTCCACTAACATCTTTGCACAAAACATGGAGCATTTTCATCCAACATGTTTGCATAAAACATGGAAACATGTTTGCACAAAACAAGGAGCATTTTCATCCCAAAATTCAGCCAACATGTTTCCATAAATCATGCTCCAAGTGTTTTCCTTCTTCTATTTTTTCTCTAATCTTTCCACTATAAATACTCCTCAAACTTTCTTCAATTCAGAAACTCCCTAAGTGTTCTTTCTTTCTTATTCTATCATTCTTCTTATGTTCTTCAAAGACTTCTCTTGATCCTCTAAACTTCATCCAAACACTTAAATCCTAAGTCCAAACTTTCACTAGCCCTCACAAGAGTTACAATCTTTAACTCTAGTGAGAAATATTTTCTTAAGCACTCAAGTTCTAGAGCCAAGATTCAAGGAGGGTCATCCACTCCAAAGACTCTTGTTCAAAGCTTAAGGAAGAAGAGAAGGACCCTTTTTAGACCCTACACAAGAGGTAGGAGTTTCTTCTTTATTTGTTCAAGTATTGTTGGCTTTTAACTTTGCTCATGGATAGAATGCCTCAAACTTGAGTTATTGTCAAAAGTTTTGAATAATTATATTTTTAGAAAACACAACATGTTCTATTCTGCTATGAGTACTTTTATGATGTTATCAAACTCAAATATAACTTAAAAGATTGTATGTGAAACTTGAGTTAATAAAGATAACTTAAGACATGAACATGGCAGGTGCTGGAATTTCTAGTTATTTCTGGCAGTAGTTACTTCGAAAATTAGTGTTCATGAAGTATGAAGGATCTCGAATGAAAATATTTTTATTATAAACTAGACTCATTGTAGAACACTCTCCAAAAAGAATCACCTAAAACGGAGTTTCCCAGCCCAAGATATAAATTTTTAAAATAGAGCCTAAGACTGAAACTCTTAATCTGACCTTGTAGTAGTAAAATAGGTGTAACTCACTCTAGAAAAATGCAAATGGACTGATTTCAACTTTGTGGAAAAGCTAACACATCTATAAACACACTTATGAATGCTATGCATATAAGTTTTACACCACAAAAATACAGAATGAGAGATATACTTTCGGGACAGTGTGCTGAGAAAGTCTTGAAGATAACGTGATACTGTGAGAGTGCAATTTGGAAAGGTTCTGACGAAGGAAAGACTTGGTATTTAAGCGTCTCCATTGTGACCCACCTCTCTTTCCTGGGAATCCTACTATGCACAATTTACAGTTGATTCACACTAATCTAAGATGTTAGTGCTACAAATTTTATTCTAAAAGATGTCAGAACTCTAAATAAAAGATTCAAGTCTTGTAAAGAGATAATTTTAAGGATTTAAGTAGAATAATAATCTTCAGGAGATATATATAAAAATCATAATAAAAATATATAAAGAACCTCTAAAAATATCTTAAAGGGTATTAATGATTAATGGAAATACTAAGAGTACAAAGAAGACTAAGAGAAAAAGATAATACCAAGATATCCATAACCTATTAGGAACACTAGAGACCTAACTTGATAACTTAGGTTGCTTAATATGAATTATCTATGAGAATGTTTACTATGAGATTTACATGATATTGTCTATGTTACATGAAGTGATATACAGAAATGTGAATGTATTGATGAGATATGAAATGATAATGATAAAATGATTGACTGTGCCATGATTTATTAATGTGCATACATTCATGTTTCAAATGAAATAATAAATAGACCAACTCACTGCTTAATCCTCTTTGAGGATTAAGGTATTGATGATTTCACTCAGTGAGAATAAAAGTAAAACCTGAAAAAGTAGCAATGATAGTCTAGAAAAGTGGACTTGAGCTAAACTTAAGGCTTAACCCCCTAAACCGTTGAGATCATGGCAACGGAAAGAAAACCAAAAGGTTGTGGCGACGGCCACGGTATGAGCTCATTACCCTTTTAGGGTTGTCTAAGGCATTGATGCATTCATCCCGTGAGTAATTAAGAAATATGTTGATGAAATAAATGAAAGATGATGATCACTAAACAGGTGAATGTTGAGGATGAGTAATCATGAAATGCATGCAGCTCCTAAATGATTATTGCTTATTAGTGGTTTTACATGATATGCTTATATGTATGCTTGATGAAATACTGAATGGATATATCTGCTAATGTTCAAGATTAGTTTAAAAGTAACTGCACTTTGGCTAATCACGTTTGTGAAAGTTTGATAATTGAATTCTTACCTGTTCACCTTTTATAATAAACCCGAAGTGACTGGGACAACAATGATGACACTTTTAGTACAAGTAGGAACTCCTACTGAGAAATCATGTATTTCTCACTCCTATGTTTATTTTCCGTTGTCGTTACCAGAGACAGACGTGTCCACCTAAAGCAACGAAGCTGTAGCTGAGGAAGGAGGTAGCGCGTGAAGATTTCAAACCTTTCAAGTAGGAGCATTCCGAGCTTTAGTTACATTATAGTTTGTGAGAAACAATTAGTAATAGTAGAACTTATATTGTTATTTGTAATAACTTATCAGTATGATATATGCCCTGTTGTGACTTATGTATTAAGTGATTATATTCCAGTTTATGTGATAATAGTTCTACACTTAGTCTCTTATTCCACTTATTTAATTAAGTGTGCAATGTAACTTGATTATTATCTATAAAAGCGCTATGTATCTCACTTCTCGCTACAGGCTTAAGTTTTCAAAAAATTTATTTATTTAAAAAAAAAAAACTTCCACTATTTTTCTAAGTTAATTTCAAAAGAAAATAAATGCAAGGCATAAATGACAACTAATAGAATCCAAATGTGAACTTAAGCATAGTGGGGTTTAATTAGGGTGTTACATCACTCACTGAGATTTATGATAAAACTCACCCATTTTCCCTTTCTCTCTCACAGATACAGGTGCAACCATAAATCCTCCACCTCTTCCCTTTCCACAATAGTCATCTTCATAGCGGGTGAGCTTCACATTGGCATGAAGCCATAATGTTTTGCTTTGGCTATAGAGTGCTTCAGTGGTAGTGCAGGTAGAGTCCTGAACCACACATACATGTTTTGCATTTTGATTTTCATGATTTATTGTATGTAAAATGATATATCATTCATGGTTCTTTGTGAAAAAGCAACTCATTATATTTTTGCAGTACAGCTAGAGTTTACAGTTGATTTAAGAAATGAGTTATTCATGTCGGTTATGGATTTCAGAAATGTTAGTTAAATTATATTTCAAAAGTAATTTTCATGAATAAAATAGCACGGCCTAGTGATCACAAGACTTACGTGGTGATTGGATTCCTCGCGTACTGATCACGTTTCCAAGTTAGGTCATGACATCTAGTGGATTTCCTTAGTGGCATTTATTCTTGAGATTATTGAGTTTATTTAAAAAAATACCTTGTTGATATTTATTAGGGAAATTATCAACATTGTTTCAAACCTTATTTCTCCCGCCCAAACTCAATATTCTCAAAGAAGTAACATTCCTTTCTCAAAGACTAATCTATAATTGTGGGACCATAAAGCTTATACTCCTAAGACCATATAAACTATCCAAACTAAGTTGCCACTGACTATTTCCTGAGTCCAGTTTCTTTTCAGTTCACCTACAAGGCCTTGCCTCAATTGGACAACTCCAAATGTTTAAATTCTTTATAATAGAAATTTTTCTAGCCCATAATTCATAAGAAGCTTTGGTCACTACTTTGATTGAAACTTTATTAAGGATATTGGATGCGACTTTTAATACTTCTTCCAGAGTGATATGGTAGGATAGTTTGACTAATCATACTTCTTACCATATCTTGTAATGTTGCGTTTCATCTCTAACCAACACTAGTCATGCTAAAATAGAGTCCAACAAGGTATACTGTGAGATGACATTATATTCCTCCAAGGATTTGGCAAATGGTCCTGGACATTGTTCATATGATCCATCATATCTATTGTAACATCCTCCCAAGTATATCATCATTCTTAAGTCATGACATCGTACTCAAGAGTTGTTACTTATTAATTAGCAGACCTTTCTTAATTAGCTATAGCAAGATTGATCATATCGTGAAATAACTAAGTCATGATTCTATTAAAATATATAGCAAAAGAAACAAAACATTTACTAAATACACAATCAAGTACAAAAGGAAGCTCTTCTATGAACTTTAGTACATATCTATTCTCTCATGGCAGCTGCCATTTCACGGAAAGTGTCCATCATACCCGCTTTGTCTCCGGCACCGTTCCTAGTACATTGATTTGAAGTCATCGGTTCCTATCACACCAAACAAAAATTATTGATCTAATCAGGCTCAATACCAAGCTAAGTATGGCAACAACCCAAAACATTCCCAATGTAACGCCCCGATTTTCTGTTAGAGTGAAAATGACCAAAATGCCCTTAAGGTCATTTTCAGCCCGGAATTCGAGGAAAGCCGGTCTGGCAGTACTCGAAGGGAAAACTCAATGTTGGAAGGGGATTAGATGACTTGTGTATCTTTCCGGGATCGAAAATCTCGTTTTTCGAGTTTTCGGGTCAAAATGACCAAAACGCCCATGCGGTGTTTTACCTATTTGCAAGTGCCAGATGAACCTGAAACTTCTCCAGATGATTTTAAAAGCCGTTTTTATGTAGACTGTGACTTTAGTTTTGGTCCCGGAGGTCCCGGGCGAAATTAGTGCAAAATTACGATTTTGCCCCTAGTTTCGTGTTTTTACGCTTAATCGCGTGATTAAGTAAACCTAAGCAATATTAGGCTCTAATCGAAGGTTAATTAATTTCCTTAATTAATCTTGAGTCAAAATAATTTATTAAAGTTGATTAGTGTAACACCCTAATTTTTAACCCAACTTTCTAGAACACATTAGGTTAAACATTAGGCTATTACTTCATAGTCTCATCCTTTTCTTAAAATACTAAAGGAAAATTACGAGTAAATTTTTTTTATAGAAAAACACACAACAAAGTGAGAGCCACGTTCTTAGTCTAATCGAATAATAGGAATATAAAGCACACTTAACACTCATAGAGAAACACAGAAATGGAAACATATAACAGCTGAGCATAAATCATCACAACAGAGAAACGTTTCATTAATAACATAACTTAGAATACATAAGTAGTCATACCCTCATTGGGACGGGCAGAGCTTGTAATACAGCAGAAAGGAAGTACAATAGAAACAGAGAAACATAAAGTAACATAAAGTAAACCATCACTACCCGAGTGCACCTATAGTGAATAACCTCAAAACAAAAGCAGGTTTATCCAGTCTACATGTGAGTGTGTGCACTAAGCCTCCCCTAAAACATCTGCTATTAGAACCCGGGGAAATGGAGTGTAACTGATCCAAGAATGCAAGGCTGCAGGAGTGGGCATACATGTAGACTGAGCGTGAGCTCCTCGTTAGGGGCGCCTCTCGGACGGATGTGTCAATGAAGACCACGAATGTCGCCATCAGTCTCTGAAGATGTGACTAAGCGAGAAAAAGAAGAGAAAAGAGTGAGAATCTTACTAAAGAATCTCAAGAGGGAATCTCCTATTCTAGGGTTACATCGTTCACATCCTCAGGAACCTTGGGTTTATTTATAAAAGGTGTTCATGCATATGAGATTCATTATTAGGGTTTATGAAACTATTTATCCAAGGTCCATTTCTTTTAGTATGCATCTTGATGTCATGAATGCAACATGTTTAAGCATGAATGTATGGCAATGCTTGAGCACATAAATCAACAAATCACAACAATCTAGATTCATGCAAGTGGCATAAGGGCATATTACAACTCTTACTTTTCTCATACTTATGTGACTTAAAAGCATCATATCTCTTTTGTTCTTTTTCTCAAAAACCACCCTCTTAAAACATATCCACCTATTTCCAACCGATACATCGCCTGGCGATTTTTATCATAACCTCCTATCTCCGTCTCACCTAATCGCCTAGGAATGAGCTCAATCCTAACTAGTCGTCACTAGATTTAATATGGGGTAAAATGAGGGGTAACATAAACATATTTCATTCTTTGAAACGCTCTATCGGCCTCGAGTGCACAAATAATTGTCCGCTTTGGTAAGGCTGCATCTGCACATACCCTCACGGATTTGCCTCCTCCTCACCGGAGCAGGTGAGAAGTACGTCTCAATGCTTGTCACATAAAAATATCCTGCGGATGTTCGGTCGAACCAGTGTCACCCAGGGTTTTCAACTCATATGGTACTTTAAAACATTTTTCAACCCTTTTAGGTTTGATAGAAATTTGGCAGCATAACGGCCGTTAGTCTGAATTTCCTTCAAACCAAAATTCATGCCACAAGCTAATCACACAACTTAACATCTCAATAATAATTTCCTCACGTATCATCAATAAAACATTTTAGGGTTCATGCATCATCAAGCATATTCTTCTAATACATCATTCTCACATAGATAAACATCATAACATATATTTCAAACTCATCATTCTTACATAGATTATAGCATATATTCCAAACTCATCATAGCATATATTTTAAACACATCATACTCATATAGATAAAGCTCATGTATCATATATCATACTTGCATAAAATTAAGCATCATAAAAACTCAAGACTTCTTAATGTCTTATGCATCGACCCTTAAGGTCCTTAACTCACAATCTAAGTTATAAATCATCAAAACCTAGTCTCTTGGGAACCTATGAGGTTATAACTAAGTATTTCTCACCTCACACTATGGTCAAGAACATCTCTAGACCTCAAGGATGCAGAATTTAAAATCCCAACTTTACGGGTACCTAGGAGTCACAACAATGACTCTTTCTAAGTCCACTTTGTTCCTAAAGCATCAAGATTAAGCCCTAAACCAATTATGAGTCATTCCTACACATTTAAACTAATTTAGAACCATGATTATCATTTCTAAACCTTGCTGGACAGAATCCAGAAAATTCCATCATTAAGGGATCTAAAATTCTCAAATTAATTCTTTTCTAGTTCTTAACTTATCCTATCTTTCACATATGAGTCTTAACATTATTTTTACTCAAACATAAGCATCTTATCATTATTAACACAGCTCATACAGTGGCCAAACATAGCAAGGCAGAACCAAAACAAACATCTCCATAAAAGACATGAAACACAATTTCTAAAGCACATACAATACTAGTTTCTCTTGGAACCTTTTTCAACTTTCAAAACTCATTTATGGACACTTTTATCACCTATAATCATAAAAATACTTAAGAGGGTAATAGCTAAATCATTTTTATCTCAAGAGGTCCTAAATTCATAAAACTTAGTTCTACATATTTCTTATACTTACATAAGCTTAGAAAAATTATAAAACATAGTTTTCAATACTTGGAAACACCAAAGCCTCTTAGGGCCGAAATAGGGACCAAAAGCAATAAATATTTTTAGACCTTTGTTGAGACAACAATGGGCAAGTCTTTGAGCTCTAGGTTCATTAAAGTGATGACATAAAAATAAACATGCTCATGCACTTGTTTTAGTTTTTGCTAGAAAGTAAAGTGAGAGCATAAAATAAATATGTGATGCATTATATTATTATCTTTGATATTTAGGTGAGAACTTGAAACATAAACATGATAATGCATAGCTTGAAATATAAACATGATAATGCAAGCTCCTTTATTACCTTGATACTTAGTGATAACAAAGAAAGTAAACATGATGTGCAAAGCATAAAATAAATATGGTATGCATTATATTATTATCTTTGATATTTAGGTGAGAACTTGAAATATAAACATGATAATGCAAGTTCCTTTATTACCTTGGTACTTAGTGATAGCAAAGAAAGTAAACATGATGTGCAAAGCATAAAATAAACATGATGCAAGGTTCATTTTAAGGTGATCTAAAGCTCATCCAAGACTTTAACAACATAATAACCCAACACATATCTCATTACAAAGAGAGCTTTAGAGTTCTTGAACTAAGTTCTCAAAGGAATTATGAGGTTCTTGAACATCATCATCAAGCTCAAAGAAAGCAAAACTTTTTGAACAAATAAAACTTCAAAGATCAAAAAGGAAAATGGTAACCGAAATGTTAAAGAAAGGAACAAAGAAACCGAAATCATAATAGCAAGAAAAGTAAAGGTATTCTTGAGTAAAAATCATTTTTGAGTTAGAAAATAATGTTGGAACTCAAAGAAAATAAAACCTCAAGCTCTAGAGTTTCTTTTGAGATGAACACATAGTCATTATCTAGGAGTCCTCATCATTGAGCTATCATGTACTCATCAAGGCCAAGAGGCCGAAAATACAAGAAAAGGAAACCAAAGAAAGTTTCAAAAAGAAAACCCAAGAGAAAGCTAGAAAGAACTCATTTTCAGGAAGACAAAGTTTAGAAAACACTCCTACCTAGAGTGAAGACAAAAAGCTTGGACTTGAAGATGAAAATGATACGAGCAACACCTCCTAGGATGGTGATGATGACTCAGCCTTGATGAAAGAAAAAGGAAGGAAATGTGTTCTTGGTGAGCTTGTGTTTGAGAATGGAAGTTTAGGTGTTTGTATGATGATCCAAGGTGGTGGGGTGGTGTTTCAAGGTTGTGTGATGAAGTTTCATAAGGAAAAGAAGAAGATGAAGAAGAAGAATGCTCTTGAGATTTGAGAGAAAAAGGAAGAACTTAGAGAAAAACTAAAAAACTAAACTTAGCAAATGAACAAAGTGTAGCAAAGGTTCATCTAGGCATGGTATTTATAGAGAAGAATAAGAGTGAATGAGTGGAGGAGAATGAATCCTCATGGAACATGAGGTGAGGCATGTGTGGAGGAGAATGAATCCTCATGGAACATGAGGTCTCCTCATGGAACATGAGGTCTCCTCATGGAACATGAGGTGAGGCATGTGTGGAGGAGAATGAATCCTCATGGAACATGAGGTGAGAGAATTGCACTTTGATGACATGGCTTCAACCATAGTCTTTGGAGTGTGAAATAAAATTAAATTGTGATAAAATGGATGTTGAATTTCGTGCAGGTCTGATGCAGCAGGAGGAGGGAGTTTTGGTCATGTAATAGTGTGTTAGTGATGTGTTTAGGGGTGTATTAGCTTAGGTGTAAGGTTAGGAGTCATTAAGCATAAGTTTAGGTGACTAAGAATGTGATTAGGAACCTTTATGACATGATTAAGGAGTACTCATACATATTTAGGAGATTTTAAATTCATTTTATGAATAAAACAATGTAGACAAAATTCCATAATTTAAGGAATTGGAGAGACATAACACTATTCAAGATTCCATGACTAGAAATCTTGAATTTAAAATAAGATTTTAAGTGGTAATTAAGCACTTTTAGGTTCTAATCAACTTTAATAAATTATTTTGACTCAAGATTAATTATGGAAATTAATTAATCTTCGATTAGAGCCTAATATTGCTTAGGTTTGCTTAATCACGATTAAGCGTAAAAACACGAAACTAGGGGTAAAATCGTAATTTTGCACTAATTTTGCCCAGGACCTCCATAATTAAAACTGAGGTCGTAGAATACATAAAAACACCTTTTAAAACCATCTGGAGAAGTTTCGGGTTCATCCGGCACTTGCAAATAGGTAAAACACCGCAGGGGCGTCTTGGTCATTTTGACTCGAAACTTCAAAACGAGATTTTCGATTCGGAAAGGTACACAGGTCATCTAATCCCCTTCCAACATTGAGTTTGCCCTTCGAGTACTTGGCAGATCGGCTTTCCTCAGTGCTTTGAAAATGACCTCAGGGGCATTTCGGTCATTTTCACTCTAGCAGAAAATCGGGGCGTTACATTACTCCCCTCCTTAAAAAGAATTTCGTCCTCGAAATTCGTTACCTTAGAAAAGCTCTGGATACTTCGTCCTCATTTCTGACTCCAGCTCCCATGTATACTCTTCTGTCTTGTCTCGTCCCCACGCCACTTTCACCAAAGGATCAGACTTGTTCCTTAACTGCTTGACCCCGTGATCCACGATCCTCGTAGGAGGTACATTGAAAGTGAGGTCCTCTCTTAACTGTACATGCTCTGGTTCTAGGACATGACTAGGGTCGGACTCATATTTACGCAACTGAGAGACGTGAAAGACATCATGAAGATTTGACAGATTGGGTGGTGGCTATTTTGTAGGCTACAGATCCGATTCTCTCAAGAATTTCAAAAGGGCCGAGAAATCTGGGACTCAACTTTTTGACTTTCATGGCTCTTCCTATTTCTGTAGTGGGAGTGATTCTTAGAAATACATGTTCTCCTTCTTGGAACTCCAAGGGCTTACGCCTTTTGTCCGCATAGCTCTTTTGCCGACTTTGAGCGGTTAGGATTCTATCCTTAATCCTTTTGATTTGCTCCGTTGTTTCCCTCACTATATCAGGTCCTAAGACACTTTGTTCTCCGGGTTCATACCAACACAAGGGTGATTGGCACTTTCTTCCATACAATGCTTCGTACGGTGCCATACCGATACTTGCGTGATAACTGTTGTTATACGCAAATTCGATTAATGGCATGTACTTATCCCAACTTCCTTCTCGGTCTAAGACACATGTGCTCTCAGCATATCCTCCAGGGTTTGGATGGTTCTTTCCGATTGGCCATCCGTCTGAGGGTGGTAAGCAGTGCTCAAGCACAGCTTTGAACCAAATGCCTTTTGAAAGGCTCCCCAAAAACGTGACGTAAACCGCGGATCTCTATCCGAGATTATCGTCGACGGCACTCCATGCAACCTTACTATCTCTTGGATGTAAAGCTGAGCCAATTTATCCAATGAGTACGTGAATCGAATAGGTAGAAAGTGAGCCGACTTGGTCGGGCCGATCCACTATCACCCATACAGAATCATGGCCAGCTTGGGTCTTTGGCAATCCTGTCACGAAGTCCATCGATATACTCTCCCACTTCCACTCAGGGATTGACAAGGGTTGCAACATGCCAGAAGGTTTTTGGTGTTCGATCTTAACCTTTTGGCAGACCAAACACTTACTTACCCAGGCGACCACATCCTTCTTTAGTCCGGGCCACCAAAACATCCTCTTTAAGTCCTGATACATCTTGGTAGCACCAGGATGAATGGCAAAGTGACTCTTATGAGCCTCCTCCAAGATTTTCTCTCGGAGGTCGCCATCTTGGGGCACGCAGATTCGCCCCTCAAACCTCCACAACCAGTCAGGGCCTTGCTCAAAACCCTTCAATTTACCGGCCTTAACTGCCTCTATTGTCTCCATAAAGTCCTCATTTTCTCTTTGGGCAAGCATGATCCTTTGTTTAAACCCACTGGTCACCGTGAGATGACTCATCACGACGCCATTCTCAGTCACATACATCCCTGCATTCATATTCCTAAACTGTTCTATTAACCCAACTTCATTAACCATCATACTTGACAAACATAACGATTTTCGACTTAAGGCATCGGCGACTACATTAGCCTTGCCAGGGTGGTAACTTAAGCTTCGAAATCATAGTCCTTGAGGAATTCCATCCATCTCCTCTCGCCTCATGTTTAACTCCTTTTGATCAAAGAGATGCTTGAGACTCTTATGATCGGAGAACACTTCAAACCTTACACCATACAAATGGTGTCTCCACATCTTGAGGGAAAACACGATGGCTGCTAACTCTAGGTCATGGGTGGGGTAGGTTACCTCGTGGGGCTTGAGTTGTCTGGATGCATAGGCTACCACTTGCCTATTCTGCATCAACACACAACCTAAACCCTTGCCAGAAGCATCACAATATACCTCAAAGGGTACATTGGGGTCAGGTAAAACCAAAACCGGGGTTGAGGTGAGCTTTTCCTTAAGCTCTAGGAAACTCTTTTCACATTCGGTGTTCCACTCAAACGGGGTATTCTTCCTAGTGAGCTTGGTTAAAGGTAGGGCTAACTAGGAAAATCCTTTGATAAACCTACGGTAATAACCAGCTAAACCCAAAAAGCTTCTAATCTCGGTTACAGAGGTTGGTCTATCCCAATTCATCACAGCTTCTATCTTACTTGGGTCGACTGACTATGCCACCTTTTGACACAACATGTCCTAAGAACTTTACTTCCTCTAACCAAAATCCACACTTAGAAAGCTTTATGCACAACTTCTTCACTTTTAGTACCTCTAAAACCAGCCTCAAATGACGCTCATGCTCCTCGTGGGTTTTCGAATAGATGAGAATATCATCTATGAACACAATCACGAATTGATCTAAATAGGGTCGAAAGATCCTATTCATGTAATCCATAAAAACTGCAGGAGCATTCGACAAACCGAAAGACATCACATTGAACTCAAAGTGTCCAAACCGAGTTCGAAGGCGCTTTAGGAATGTCCGAATCTCTAACCCTAATCTGATGGTAACTGGACCTCAAATCGATCTTAGAAAACACTCTCGCTCCTTTCATTGGTCCATAAGATCATCAATCCTAAGCAATGGGTACTTATTCTTTATGGTCACTTGGTTCAACTGCCTATAATCTATACACATCCTCATACTTCCATCCTTCTTCTTCACAAATAAGACCGAGCACCCCAAGGTGAAGCACTCGGCCTTATAAAACTTTTCTCCAACAGTTCCTCCAACTGGGTTTTTAGTTCTGCTAGCTCCATGGGTGACATCCTATATGGGGCAATAGAGATTGGTCCTGCTCCAGGAACCAATTCTATGGAGAACTCAACTTCTCTTTCGGGAGGGAATTCGGGTATATCATCCGGGAATACTTCGGGATAGTCTCTCACCACAGGTATCTCACCTAGGTTTTGCTCAAAGTCTACATCGCGGCTAGGAGAACATATCCCATCGCTTTTCTCCCCACTACGTAAGACCACTACAGAGTTTAGGTACAACCTAATGGGTCGAGTGATGTTTTCGGGAGGAGAAGGAAAAACTACGGTTTGGGTTCCACAGTCTAGTAACACACTGTTGGCGTGAAGCCAATCCATGCCTAAGATAATTCCTATGTCTCTCAAGGGTAAACAAATTAAATCTATGTTAAAGGACCTATTTTCTACAACAAGATGACAGTTTAAACAACAATGACAAGTATTAATAGGACGATTGGTAGGAGTAGAAACAATAAGATCAAAAGGAAGTTTAAAGACTCTCAGATTTAAGGACTCGACACTAGCAAGTGATATAAAAGAATGAGTAGCACGAGTCATATAGTACAGCTTAAGGGTTTACCATTTACTTTGCACATACCTTGAATGAGATCGTTGGATTTCTGGGCGTCTTCCGCGTTGAGGGTGAAGACTCTTCCTTGGTGTTGTGGTCGCGGGTTACGGTTGGTGTCCCTCTGCTAGTGCAATCCTTCGCATAGTGGCCAGGCTTGCCACACTTGAAACACGCGTTCTGACCGGCTAGGCATGGGCGGTTCCCGTGATTCTTCCCGCACTTGGGACAAACATCCATAGGTGCGGCTCCAGGGTAAGCAGCAGGGGTTCCTTGTGGCGCCTTGTTCTTGGCCCCGCTGGACCCTCCTTGGTTAAACCGAGGACCGCCCGGCCCTCGTTGTTGGTTGTTGTTGAAGTTCCTCTGACCGTTATGTTGAAAAGATGGTCGTGCTTGAGGTCTAGTCTGCTGAGGGAATGGTGGTCGTTGTTGTTGTTGATGTGTTGGTTGTTGCCTGAACTGGTTGCTCTGGTAGGGGTTGTAGTGGTTCCTTGTCTGACGTGGCTTGAACCTTGGGGCTTGAGGTCCTAGCCCCTTGGCTCGTTCGCCCTTGAAGCATTGATCTTCTTCCGGCCTTCTTCCATGATGCGACACTTGTTGACTAGGGTTGGAAAGTCCCTAATCTCCATGTGTGCTATTGCGTAATTCAACTCCGCATGATCAACCCCGCCTCATTTCTTGACGCACTTCCATACTTCATCTGGATTCCCTTGAAACACTCGCGAGAACTTGATTAGCTCCTCGAACTTTGCCGTGTACTGGGCGACAGAAGACCCACCCTGGGTCAGTTGCATGAATTCGATGTCCTTTGCATTCCTCACAGACTCCGGAAAATACTTCACGTAGAAGTAGGTCTTGAAGCAGTTCGATCAATGAGCGTTCCCAGCAGACTTCTAGCGATCTTGGTGCCGGTCCACCAGAACTCGGCGTCAGATTTCAGTATGAAGGCAGCAAAAGTTACCTTTTGTTCCTCACGAGCGAGCAACCACGGAGTAGATCTTCTCCATATCCTTGATCCACTCGTCGGCCTTGCTCGGGATCCAGGCCCCTCTGAACACTGGTGGATTCGCCTTGCGGAACTCAGCGAAGCGGGCTTGCTCGATTGCTTCAAAGAGCAGGGGGAACAGAGCGGCAGCGCTGTTGAATCATCCTTCCGAACATTCGTTCCATGGCTCGGGCCATGTCACGAACAGCAGCAGCAGTCGCATTGTCTTGATTATCTCCGGCCATAGCCCTAGGCTGTCGTCGCGGTGGCATTGGTTCCTAAACACATCAAACAGCAAAACATTGAGTTGATCAGGCCCAACATTCCATGTGAAATGAGCTAGTTACCATGGCACACGCAGCAACAGCGGTCATGTATGCCTATCCTATAGCTTATCCCTAGCAAGCTTTAACACATGACATAACTATCGTATTATGCTCATAAAGCATAGTCAGTCCAATCCTCAGGCTCCATGAGAATCGAACTGCTCTGATACCATAATGTAACACCCTAATTTTTAACCCAACTTTCTAGAACACATTAGGTTAAACATTAGGCTATTACTTCATAGTCTCATCCTTTTCTTAAAATACTAAAGGAAAATTACGAGTAAATTTTTTTTATAGAAAAACACACAACAAAGTGAGAGCCACGTTCTTAGTCTAATCGAATAATAGGAATATAAAGCACACTTAACACTCATAGAGAAACACAGAAATGGAAACATATAACAGCTGAGCATAAATCATCACAACAGAGAAACGTTTCATTAATAACATAACTTAGAATACATAAGTAGTCATACCCTCATTGGGACGGGCAGAGCTTGTAATACAACAGAAAGGAAGTACAATAGAAACAGAGAAACATAAAGTAACATAAAGTAAACCATCACTACCCGAGTGCACCTATAGTGAATAACCTCAAAACAAAAGCAAGTTTATCCAGTCTACATGTGAGTGTGTGCACTAAGCCTCCCCTAAAACATCTGCTATTAGAACCCGGGGAAATGGAGTGTAACTGATCCAAGAACGCAAGGCTGCAGGAGTGGGCATACATGTAGACTGAGCGTGAGCTCCTCGTTAGGGGCGCCTCTCGGACGGATGTGTCAATGAAGACCACGAATGTCGCCATCAGTCTCTGAAGATGTGACGGAAGCGAGAAAAAGAAGAGAAAAGAGTGAGAATCTTACTAAAGAATCTCAGTAGGAATCTCCTATTCTAGGGTTACATCGTTCACATCCTCAGGAACCTTGGGTTTATTTATAAAAGGTGTTCATGCATATGAGATTCATTATTAGGGTTTATGAAACTATTTATCCAAGGTCCATTTCTTTTAGTATGCATCTTGATGTCATGAATGCAACATGTTTAAGCATGAATGTATGGCAATGCTTGAGCACATAAATCAACAAATCACAACAATCTAGATTCATGCAAGTGGCATAAGGGCATATTACAACTCTTACTTTTCTCATACTTATGTGACTTAAAAGCATCATATCTCTTTTGTTCTTTTTCTCAAAAACCACCCTCTTAAAACATATCCACCTATTTCCAACCGATACATCGCCTGGCGATTTTTATCATAACCTCCTATCTCCGTCTCACCTAATCGCCTAGGAATGAGCTCAATCCTAACTAGTCGTCACTAGATTTAATATGGGGTAAAATGAGGGTAACATAAACATATTTCATTCTTTGAAACGTTCTCTTGGCCTCGAGTGCACAAATAATTGTCCGCTTTGGTAAGGCTGCATCTGCACATACCCTCACGGATTTGCCTCCTCCTCACCGTAGCGGAGAGAAGTACGTCTCAATGCTTGTCACATAAAAAATATCCTGGGGATGTTGATTGAACCAGTGTCACCCAGGGTTTTCAACTCATATGGTACTTTAAAACATTTTTCAACCCTTTTAGGTTTGATAGAAATTTGGCAGCATAGCAATTTGTTAAACTGAATTTCCTTCAAACCAAAATTCATGCCACAAGCTAATCACACAACTTAACATCTCAATAATAATTTCCTCACGTATCATCAATAAAACATTTTAGGGTTCATGCATCATCAAGCATATTCTTCTAATACATCATTCTCACATAGATAAACATCATAACATATATTTCAAACTCATCATTCTTACATAGATTATAGCATATATTCCAAACTCATCATAGCATATATTTTAAACACATCATACTCATATAGATAAAGCTCATGTATCATATATCATACTTGCATAAAATTAAGCATCATAAAAACTCAAGACTTCTTAATGTCTTATGCATCGACCCTTAAGGTCCTTAACTCACAATCTAAGTTATAAATCATCAAAACCTAGTCTCTTGGGAACCTATGAGGTTATAACTAAGTATTTCTCACCTCACACTATGGTCAAGAACATCTCTAGACCTCAAGGATGCAGAATTTAAAATCCCAACTTTACGGGTACCTAGGAGTCACAACAATGACTCTTTCTAAGTCCAGCTTTGTTCCTAAAGCATCAAGATTAAGCCCTAAACCAATTATGAGTCATTCCTACACATTTAAACTAATTTAGAACCATGATTATCATTTCTAAACCTTGCTGGACAGAATCCAGAAAATTCCATCATTAAGGGATCTAAAATTCTCAAATTAATTCTTTTCTAGTTCTTAACTTATCCTATCTTTCACATATGAGTCTTAACATTATTTTTACTCAAACATAAGCATCTTATCATTATTAACACAGATCATACAGTGGCCAAACATAGCAAGGCAGAACCGAAACAAACATCTCCATAAAAGACATGAAACACAATTTCTAAAGCACATACAATACTAGTTTCTCTTGGAACCTTTTTCAACTTTCAAAACTCATTTATGGACACTTTTATCACCTATAATCATAAAAATACTTAAGAGGGTAATAGCTAAATCATTTTTATCTCAAGAGGTCCTAAATTCATAAAACTTAGTTCTACATATTTCTTATACTTACATAAGCTTAGAAAAATTATAAAACATAGTTTTCAATACTTGGAAACACCAAAGCCTCTTAGGGCCGAAATAGGGACCAAAAGCAATAAATATTTTTAGACCTTTGTTGAGACAACAATGGGCAAGTCTTTGAGCTCTAGGTTCATTAAAGTGATGACATAAAAATAAACATGCTCATGCACTTGTTTTAGTTTTTGCTAGAAAGTAAAGTGAGAGCATAAAATAAATATGTGATGCATTATATTATTATCTTTGATATTTAGGTGAGAACTTGAAACATAAACATGATAATGCATAGCTTGAAATATAAACATGATAATGCAAGCTCCTTTATTACCTTGATACTTAGTGATAACAAAGAAAGTAAACATGACGTGCAAAGCATAAAATAAATATGGTATGCATTATATTATTATCTTTGATATTTAGGTGAGAACTTGAAATATAAACATGATAATGCAAGTTCCTTTATTACCTTGGTACTTAGTGATAGCAAAGAAAGTAAACATGATGTGCAAAGCATAAAATAAACATGATGCAAGGTTCATTTTAAGGTGATCTAAAGCTCATCCAAGACTTTAACAACATAATAACCCAACACATATCTCATTACAAAGAGAGCTTTAGAGTTCTTGAACTAAGTTCTCAAAGGAATTATGAGGTTCTTGAACATCATCATCAAGCTCAAAGAAAGCAAAACTTTTTGAACAAATAAAACTTCAAAGATCAAAAAGGAAAATGGTAACCGAAATGTTAAAGAAAGGAACAAAGAAACCAAATCATAATAGCAAGAAAAGTAAAGGTATTCTTGAGTAAAAATCATTTTTGAGTTAGAAAATAATGTTGGAACTCAAAGAAAATAAAACCTCAAGCTCTAGAGTTTCTTTTGAGATGAACACATAGTCATTATCTAGGAGTCCTCATCATTGAGCTATCATGTACTCATCAAGGCCAAGAGGCCGAAAATACAAGAAAAGGAAACCAAAGAAAGTTTCAAAAGAAAACCCAAGAGAAAGCTAGAAAGAACTCATTTTCAGGAAGACAAAGTTTAGAAAACACTCCTACCTAGAGTGAAGACAAAAAGCTTGGACTTGAAGATGAAAATGATACGAGCAACACCTCCTAGGATGGTGATGATGACTCAGCCTTGATGAAAGAAAAAGGAAGGAAATGTGTTCTTGGTGAGCTTGTGTTTGAGAATGGAAGTTTAGGTGTTTGTATGATGATCCAAGGTGGTGGGGTGGTGTTTCAAGGTTGTGTGATGAAGTTTCATAAGGAAAAGAAGAAGATGAAGAAGAAGAATGCTCTTGAGATTTGAGAGAAAAAGGAAGAACTTAGAGAAAAACTAAAAACTAAACTTAGCAAATGAACAAAGTGTAGCAAAGGTTCATCTAGGCATGGTATTTATAGAGAAGAATAAGAGTGAATGAGTGGAGGAGAATGAATCCTCATGGAACATGAGGTGAGGCATGTGTGGAGGAGAATGAATCCTCATGGAACATGAGGTCTCCTCATGGAACATGAGGTGAGGCATGTGTGGAGGAGAATGAATCCTCATGGAACATGAGGTGAGAGAATTGCACTTTGATGACATGGCTTCAACCATAGTCTTTGGAGTGTGAAATAAAATTAAATTGTGATAAAATGGATGTTGAATTTCGTGCAGGTCTGATGCAGCAAGGGAGGAGGGAGTTTTGGTCATGTAATAGTGTGTTAGTGATGTGTTTAGGGGTGTATTAGCTTAGGTGTAAGGTTAGGAGTCATTAAGCATAAGTTTAGGTGACTAAGAATGTGATTAGGAACCTTTATGACATGATTAAGGAGTACTCATACATATTTAGGAGATTTTAAATTCATTTTATGAATAAAACAATGTAGACAAAATTCCATAATTTAAGGAATTGGAGAGAAAACACTATTCAAGATTCCATGACTAGAAATCTTGAATTTAAAATAAGATTTTAAGTGGTAATTAAGCACTTTTAGGTTCTAATCAACTTTAATAAATTATTTTGACTCAAGATTAATTATGGAAATTAATTAATCTTCGATTAGAGCCTAATATTGCTTAGGTTTGCTTAATCACGCGATTAAGCGTAAAAACACGAAACTAGGGGTAAAATCGTAATTTTGCACTAATTTTGTCCGGGACCTCCATAATTAAAACTGAGGTCGTAGAATACATAAAAACACCTTTTAAAACCATCTGGAGAAGTTTCGGGTTCATCCGGCACTTGCAAATAGGTAAAACACCGCAGGGGCGTTTTGGTCATTTTGACCCGAAAACTCGAAAAACGAGATTTTCGATTCCGGAAAGGTACACAGGTCATCTAATCCCCTTCCAACATTGAGTTTGCCCTTCGAGTACTGGCAGATCGGCTTTCCTCAGATGCAATGAAAATGACCTCAGGGGCATTTCGGTCATTTTCACTCTAGCAGAAAATCGGGGCGTTACAATTAGAACCTAAAAGTGCTTAATTACAACCTAAAATCTTATTTTAATTTCAAGACTCCTAGTCATGGAATCTTGAATAGTGTTTTCTCTTTTCAATTCCTTAAATCATGGAATTGTGTTACACATTGTTTATTTATAAATGAGTTTAAAATTATTTAATGGTGTATGAGCACTCCTAATCTTGTCATAAAATCCTTAAATCACATTCTTAGTCACCTAAACTTAAGCTTAATTATTCCTAACCTTGTACCTAAGCTAATACACATTTAAATCTTCCATTAACACCCAATTAAATGATCAAAACTCACCTCCTCTCTGCTGCCCAAGGCCTGGCTGAAGCTGTCCTCCTCCCATATGCATCACATGTTCAATTTTTCAACACTCCAAGGCCATACCTCAAGTCACATACAATATACCTTGTCATAACTTTCAATCAAGCTTGATTTTCCAAGTAAATAACTAATTAAAATGGCTCATTTTCTCCATTTATTTGTGGCTGAAAAAGTTCCAGCCATGCATTGTTTCTAGAAGCCTAATTTCATCAAAAATTGATAGGAAATTAACTCACATCAAGTCATACTTTGTAGCATAGCTTCCATACATCAAACCATGCTTCTATGACACAATCAAAGAGATATTTTCCTCTCCCTTTTCCCTCCAAGACCACACGACCACTCCCTCCCTTGGTGAGCCTCATTGTTTTGTTTTTCTATAAATAGGATGCTTGTGATAGCTTAGTTGCACTTTGAAGCATTTGCTAAGTTTAGATTTTTAGAGTTTTCTTGCTAGTTCTTTCTTTTTCTCTCAAGTTTCAAGAGAGTTCTTCCTTTCTTTTCATCTTCATCTTCATCCTCTCTTCATCTCTTCATCATCCCTCAACCTTGAAACACCACCCCATAGCCTTGAACCATCATCAAACTCTCAAACATCACACCTCAAACACAACCTCACTTGAAACACAACTGCAACCTTCTTGCTTCCTCTTGACCGAAACCATCAAGCACCAAGGAGGAGCTCATCATCTTGTTTTTCTTTTCAAAAGTTCAAGCTTTGTGTCTTCACTCTAGGTAGGGAGTTTCTTTTCAAACTTTGTTTTACTCAAAAGATGTGTTTCCTCTAGTTTTCTCTTAGTTTCTTTTTGAGCTTTCCTTTATATTCCTTTTCTTTTACCATTTCGGCCTGTTGGCCTTTTCTTCTCAAACATGATAGCTTGATGATGAGAGTTTCTAGATGATGACCTTGTGTTCATCTCAAAGAAACCTCTAAAGCTTGAGTTTTCCTTTCCTTATGACTTCATCTATATGATATCTAGCTCACATGGTTTTTCAACTTAAGAAAATTAATCTAAGGATTTGTAAAAGCCCAAGCCTACCCTTGTCAACCTTAAAGTTGGCCGGCACGTTCTAGAGATTTTTCTCTATATAGGGGTTTTGGGTGTTTAATAAAAAACTTGACTTAGTTTCACTTTCTTTTGTAAGGTTTTCGGTTTTGGTATTTTGATCCTTGAGATTTTGTTTGGTTTTGTTTAGAAAGTTTGTTTTCTTTGAGCTTGATGATGATGTTCAAGAACCTCATAGTTCCTATGAGAACTTAGTTCAAGAACTCTAGAGCTCTCCTTGTAATGAGATGTATATTGGGTTGTTACTTTGTTAAAGTCTTGAATGAGCTCTAGCTAACCATAAAATGAACCTTGCATCATGTTTACTTTTATGCTATGCACATCATGTTTACTTTCCTTGCTCTCACTAAGTATCAAGATAATAAGTGAACCTTGCATTATCATGTTTATATTTCAAGCTATGCATTATCATGTTTATATTTCAGGTTCTCACTTAATACCAAGATAATAATGAGTTGCATTCATATTTACTTTGTGCTATCACTTTACTTTCTAATGGAATCTAAAATAAGTGCATGAGCATGTTTATTTTTATGTCATCACCTAAATGAACCTAGAGCTCAAAGACTTGCCCATTGTTGTCTCAAACAAAGGTCTAAAAATATTTATTTTTTTTTGTTCATATTTCGGCCCTAAGGGGTCTTGATGTTTCTAAATATTGAAGACCATATTTTATAATTTTTCCAAGCTTTTATGAGTTCAAGAAATGCATGGAACTAAGTTTTAAGAATTTAGGACCTCTTGAGACAAAGATGAATTGGTCATTGCCCTCTTAAATATTCTTATGATTTTAGATGTAAAAATTGTTTATAAATGAGTTTTGAAAGTTTAAAAAGGTTCCAAGAGAAACTACTATTTTATGTGCTCTAGAAATTGTGTTTTATGCCTTTATGGAAAGTGTATGTTTCGGTTCTGCCTTGCTACTTATTTGCCACTGTATGTGCTGTTTCAATGATGATAATATGCTTATGTTTGAGTAAAAATAATGTTAAAACTCTTATGTGGAAGATAAGATAAGTTAGAGACTAGAAAGGAATTAATTTGAGAGTTCTAGATCCTTTAATGTTTGAATTTTCTAGATTCTATCCAGCAAGGTTTAGCAATGCTAATCATGGATTTAAATTAGTTTAAATGTGTAGGAATGACTCATAAATGGTTTAGGACTTAATCTTGAAGCCTTAGGAACAAACCGGACTTAGAAAAGGTCACTGTTGTGACTCCTAGGGACCCGTAAAGTTAGTATTTTAAATTCTGCATCCTTGAGGTTTAGAGATGTTCTTGATCATAGTGTGAGGTGAGAAATACTTAGTTATAACCTCATAGGTACCCAAGAGATTAGGTTTGATGATTAATAACTTAGGACGTGAGCTAAGGACCTTAAGAGTCAATGCATAAGACATTAAAACATCTTGAGCTTTTATGATGCTTAATTTATGATATATGATGCATGAGTTTTGTCTATGATAAGTTGATATATGCTATAACGAAGTTTTACATGATGATATGCTACAGCCCATAAGGAATGTTTGTGTATGTCCTATATGTTTTCATGGCATAAGCAAATTTGAGGAAATTCGGTCTACAGTCATCATGCTGCCGAATTTCCATCAAATTTAAGGAACTTAGAAAAAGGTATTTTTGAAAATCATGAGAACTTAAATGTGACACAACACTGAGACGCCTTCTTGGGTGACACCGGTTTAGCCGAGCACCCCCAAGAAAACAAATCCGTGAGGGTATTGACATAGAGCTTGCCAAAGCGGACAATACTACGATGCACTAGTTGCTAGTAGAGCGTTTCAAAGAGGAAATGACCCTAAGAGGTGATCCTTAAATTGCCCCCTAGCCCGTACTTTAAGTCAGGATTATGTTACGCTTATCATAGGATAAGTAAGAGCTAGTGACGACTAGTTAAGGTATGAGCTCATAACCTAGAGATGTTTTAGGGTGGCCCCATGAGATGAAAGTTAAAGTTTAAAATGTCACATGTGCTATACCTATCACCTTATGCCAATGTTATAATGTTTCTTAGTTATTATATTGATTGGCTTACCTTTATTATGCATTCATGTCATTAGTATGTTCCATGCTTAGTCATAAGACGCATTGTAAAATATAACGGACCTTGGATAACTAATACTTTAGAAAATTAAAAGAAGTTTACATGCATGCACACTTTTTAGAAATAAAACCCAAGGTTCCTGAGGATGTGATGATGTCACTTAGTTAGGGATTGCCCTACTGAGAATTCTTTTAGAAGATTCTCATTCCTTCTCTCTTTTCTTCCGTCACATCTTCAGATGGCAACTTTCGTACTCTTCATCGACACCCCGACGTGGGAGCTGCACCATGACCCAGCACTCGGATCATATCATTTTGAGGGTCGCTGCACTGTTAGAGCATTTATGTTTATGGGACGACCCTTCGCGCACCCAGTACGGAGCTACCGCTTCACCCCGACTGCTCCCTATCATCATAACATGATTTTTGAGCGAGCCAGACCACGCGACGAGCAGATCCTCCGCATGCAGCCCGAGGCGTCAGCCGTACGCGACTACCTGGAGTACGTGCCCCGGACTCAGTACTCGGAAACGGATCCATCCGAGGACCCGCCCTCGCACATGTACAGTTGGAGCTCCAGCCTCGCTCCCCCACCGATGAGAGCCGGGAGTGAGGAGACAGTAGTTCAGCCGAGGTTGGCTCGTCGGCCATCCATGCGCCCTCGCCGCGGTGGACACGCTCCGATGATCCGCACGACCACTCCCGCCGAGATCCGCCAGTGGATCGATTCCACCCCTCAGTACTCAGACCAGCAGGAGTAGGTGCATAGGATGGGTAGTAGCTAGTGCACACACGCCACATAGTTGAGGACAAACCTTCTTTTGTATATGAGGTTGTCTACTCTAGGTGCACATGGGTATGGGTGTTGCTTTCATGGTTTCCTTGTACTTGCTTTTATGATTTCCTTGTATTTGCATTTCAGTTGTATTTCGTTTTCCTTTGTACCGAATAGTCCTGCCTTTTGGTAGGCACACTATCTATATATATAATTAGTTGATGTGTCCATGTTATTTACGTGTTTTACTATGATTTGTTATTTATGCATTTTATTATGATTTGCTCATACGACTTGTATGAATTTACGTTCGAAGAATCATGCGTGGCTCTCACTTTGGTTTTAATTCCAAAAAGAAAAATTTTACCCATATTTCCACTAAGTATTTTCAAGTAAAGAATGAGACCAAGAGGTAATATTCTAAAGATTAACCTAAATACATACTAATAGTATTAGGTTAAGATTTAGGGTGTTACACCCAACCAGCAGTCATACACATATTTAGAATTATAATGCATGACATTTACTAAGGAAGCATAGCCAATCTATTCCTCAAGCTTATAAGATAGTCTGGCTCTAATACCATAATGTAGCACTCTCCTAACTACCATGTATTATGAGAAAAACCTAAGTGATACAAATGTAGTTTCTGATGCTCAAAGAAACCTTGATATAAATGTATCAGCATATTACAAGACGAGGTTTCTGAAGCTCAATTAGGGATACAACCCAGCTTATCAAAGTATTAAGTACTAGTGAGCTTATTTTTTTGAGCTAGGAAACTTCTTAACATAAGTATCAGAAGATGAAGCAATTTTTGAAAACTTGTTTTTTTGTTTATGCAAACCATGAGTTGTTGCTTACTTATACATGTTGAATCAAAATATAACACATTGTTAGCCAATTAAGTTTAGTATACTTGAGATGATTCTAAGATCAACTTACTGATCATAGTTGAAGCAGATGCATTTAAAAGCAGATTTCTAAAAGTCATCAGAAACTATTTACAACTATGTTTGATCAAATTTCACAAAGCATCCCATACATGTATAAATTATAATATGTTTTATAATGATAGGCATTTTGAGCAATCTTATACAAATCTAAGCACATCAACAGAGTTTGAGTATCCATATACTAGTAGAAAGAATTTGCGCTTCTTAAGGATACTTGCTAAAGCTAATCATGAATATAAATGTGTGCTAATTTCTCTAGCATGTTAATGACTAATCAGTTCAGAGCAAGTGCTTAAGAGATCAGAAGCATACATAAACAAGTCATGATAAATTATTAGATAAGCATGATAGTTAGGCATCGATATGTATAAGAGCTTAAAGCCAACCTATATGTATCAGCATATAAAAAGACTTAAGGATAAAGATCATAAACCACAGTAGATAAATAGTTATAACAGATTATTTAACTTCAAAAAAATTGTCATATCGCAAGAGGGAATGGTTGAAGCATAAATAAAAATAAGTTCTAGTAAAAAAATGCAGCATGCTAAATAAAAAAGTTGGGCTCCCCCTTAGCATGGTCTCTACATTCTCCGTTTGAGTTCCTAAGCACAAATTTTCGTCATATACTTTCTCCCATTTCTGGCATCATCAAAGAGGAGTTGTGCAGTATGTCAAGAGCATCATCTTCAACCTCAACATCTCAGCTCTCGTAGAATTCGTTGGTTAGTCTGAAGGATTTGAAGTAGTAAGTTCTCATGATTACATGACCTTTTTTTCCAAATCATCCAGCCTATCAGCGATCAGCTATTGATTTTCTAACAACATTCCTATTCGAGGACTGATTTGAGGATGCTCGAGCTAAGGATGACTAGTTGAGGGTTGGTTAGTTTCTTAGGATGGATTTGAGTTAAGAAAGGGTGGTGGAGCAGGCATAGAGGATTCCTTGATATGAATAAGAGGAGAGTCATCTGCTAGAGTAAAGTTAGTCTCAGGAACTATACTTACTGTATTATCATCTGATGACTTCCTTTTAATGGATGATGAAGGTTCTTCTTTATTCTCCCTAATTTTTTTTCCCTGATTAGTTCTAGATTCTACAGGTTTGGATGATGGATCAGGTACGTCTTCACCACTGATGTGAGTTTGGGGTTTTGTATAATCTTCTGAGCTACTATCCAGATTGATTATCATTCTCTTTTCCTCAGAGCTTTCAATATTGTTGATGGTTTCTCTCATCTTTTTAAAGTGTTCTGCAGGAGCACCAATGGATTTTCTTTTAGCTCTAAGTGAAGATATGGTATAGTCAATTCCAACTATATATTCATACCATTCATTTACCAAGGGATAGTTCAGGTATTCAAACACTTTGGTTAATAGCATTCCATATGAAATAGAGGTAGATTTTATATCTTTCTTTTTAGCGACAATGGCATCAACCATGTAATTGAAGATAAGTCTAGGCAGGTTAACTTTTCTCATTGTTAGTAAGCAAAAAAAACACCATGTAGTGCATCCATGTTAGTGATTCCATGCTTCATATTCTAGGGAAAAGAGAGAACTGAATAAGGATGCAGACCTGTCTAGCTCTGGAGTTAAGCATAGTGACGGTTATCTTGCTGGGTTAGTGGTTCGAGAATTTGTAAGGCAATACTTCTTCTGCTGACATTCCAAGAGTAGTGAACTAGTTTTTATCGTAAGAACATTGGACTCCCTCATTGGATGCATGGATGATATGAGAGAGGTCATTTGTGCTTAGTTCCAAATCTACAACCTGTGATATAGGAGATGAGTACAAAGTCAGTTACCTGTACCAGTTGGGAATAGAAGGTTGTTACCATTCCAGTAAATATTTTGTTTGTGATGTTAAGGTAAGCTTCCCAGCCTTGGAAGGAGATGATTTCCAGCAGTATTATGAAAAGACCCATAAACTCTTTGGTGAGCCTTTTTCCCAGTGCTATAGGATGAGAAGCGAAGCTATTAGCATAGTATTGTTGATGAAAGGATTCATCATACATCTGGAGTATTCCCAGATCGGCAACATTATCGTCAAACTTATTTTCGTCAACCATGTTTGTGATTATTTTGAAATGATTATTGAAACAAGAATGAATGGTAGAAAGGAATGATAATGATGATTAGTTTGAGTTCAAAGAGGATAAGGGTTTTGAGGAGAGAGAATACAAAACAATTTAAGGGAAGAGCATGAAGAAAGATGAAAGTAGCTAATATACCTCGTGAGGTGTGGAGGTTATTTATGTGATAGGACATGACTGACTTTGGTGAGTTAATCGAGGGAGAGAGAGAAACAACATAACTTGAGAAAATTATCCTGCCCTTTTGTCTTTCCTCAGAATAAGTGATTATTGACTCTTGAATAACTTTCTAAAAGGTTTACTTTCTGAGCTCCTCTTAGCCCTCTTGGCACTTTCTGTTTCCTTGAAGTGTCATGATATTTTTACTTAACTAGTTATCTTTACATCCTTAAGCTCGTGATTCATTCTTCTGAAATCTAGGAGGTAAGCTTGTCCTTCATACTAATACTTCTAGGTGATTTTTCAAGTCAGATTCATAGGAGGAGAATGCCTAGAAATATTTGTGTATAATACTTTTTCATATTTTTAAAAATTATGTATTAACGAAAATGATTTCTGAATGTGATTTTAAACAAGTTTATCAATAAGAGGCATGGATCTATAGTGCTAAATATGACTTTTTTTAATAAGACCAATATCATTAGTATTATAGGGATTTCAGGAATACCTCGATGACTGATCTTTTGCCTGGTTGCTTATCTATAGCATATGGGTGCGTTAGGTTGAATCAATTTTCCATTTTCACCTTAGGTATCAAAAGTATGTACTTTTCTTTGCATAGTCAGAAGCCTTGAGTCTCTTAAAAGAGTGGTAGCATTTTGAAATCTCTTAGTTCCATACGACTTGTCATGATGCCTTCCTTTTTCTTCAAGTATTCAAGTTTTGCATATTCTTGATCTAGTTCTGCTCTTGTAGCAAAGTATCCACCTAACTTTGATTGCTCAAAGCTTTTCCCATATGTTCAAGAGCAATGGTGGAGATGGAAGCATAGTTTAACATACCTCTTAGGAATGACTTGTTTCTCAATACTATCATATTGCTATTCATTTTATTTAGAAATGTTTTTCTGATTTTTTTTTTTTTTTTGGAGTTCTTAACATACTTTTTGAAGTATCTAAGTTCTAGAGTTTACTTTCTGAAGGTCTGACTTCCATATATTTGCTATCAGAGGTTTCCTTAAGACTCTTTTCCTCGAGACTTTCTTCCAGTCCTAAATGACAACTAGCAAAATCATTCTTAAATACTTTTCATTAGCAAATTCAAGCCATTTGGAGATATTGAGTATCTTGTTTTTTATTTTCCTTCTAAGCCGAGAAGATACTTGAGATAGTTACTGTCTTTTAAGCTCTAAAGACCCTTTAACGGTTGAAATGTTTAGATGAACCTAAAAAAGGATTGATTCTGGTACTCAAGTTTCTTAAGTCCACCTTGGTTATTTGTTTAAAGGGATATTTCCTATCCTCTCTTAACAAATTTCTCTTTTAAGGATCATTTGTCATATGAATGTCCCTTCTTGTGAATGATAGAAAAATAGACTATGATACTGATTCTTAGATGAGGCTGAATTTCTTTTTGCTTTCTATTTCCTCTTTATTTCTCAAACTTATTTTTTGAAATAAGGATCTTTGATCTTTACACACAAGTTTAAGGTTTTAGGAACTTTTTCCATTTGTCCAGTTTAGATGCTTAAAAGCCAAAAAAAAGTTCTCTAATTCATAAATAACTTTCTGAGATCTTTCTAATTTAATTATGAGACTTAGCTTCTAAGAGCAAGAGTTTGAAGACATAATTTATACTTTCTTTATGAATTTCTTTACAAACTTAGGCTTATTTTACCTGAGATGTTTTAAAGAGGAAGTATGCATATTATATGGCAGCTCATCATATGATTACGAGGTAAGTAAAGGAGTGAGTTTGAGTATCTTTACCTTGTATTTTTTTGTAAAATTGCACTCGTGTCATAAGATATAGAATTTGTCACTTTCAACCTTGTCATGACTTACTGACCCATTCCCTTCATCTTTAGAGTTGCTCTTTTCAGGATTTTCTTTGCTCCTTTTGTCTTCCTCTTGAGATTGATGCTTCTACCATTCATGGCTTAGCCTCATTAAGCTTTTAAAGTTTTCTCCATGAGCAAGAAGATCTTATCTCCACTTTCAATCTCAGATTTTTATCAGATTCTTCCTCTTCACCAGAGGTGTTAGCAACTTCTATTGCTCTAGCTTCTTGCTGTTTCTAATATGATAACTTTTGTAGCCAAATATTTTCTCCTTTGAGATTTCTTAGTATGATCAAATTCAAAAGCCTCATTAGAGAGAGAGAGCTGTTTAGCTAACAGAGTAATCTTCTGCTTCATTTTGACCCTTTGATCTTTGTTTGTTACAATCATTGGATTATTCAACCCCTTAGAGGCCTTGCTCTAAAACCAGTTATAGGTAAAAGAGTGCACGAGAAAGGGGGTTGAATCATGCTTTGAAGCTTTCTTCAAATCTAAAACATTTAACTAAAAAAATTTAAAAAAAAACTATCAAGCTTAAAGCTTGAAGTGCAGTAGAACCATAGTTAATTTTTTAAAAAAGTAGATCTCTGAAGCATAATAATAATAATACAACTTTAACAATGCTTAAGCAGTAATTAATTTAAAGCGCATAAGATAAAGATAAGAGATCAGGGAAGAGAAAAATGACATAAATATTTTTATACTAGTTCAACCATCCTACCTACATCCAGTACTTAATACACATTGAGATTCCACTAACAACAACTTTCTCAACCTAAGAAAGTAAACTGGATAGTCTTTACATTAGCCTTCCTAAGCTCTCACAATGAATAGTAGACAACCCCTACTATCACAAATAGAGTAGTTTATTTGCAACCTCTCCAAGCTGAACTGAGTAGTCTTGAACCAGCCTCTCTAAGCTAAACTGAGTAGTCTTGAACTAGCCTCTTCAAGCTAAACCATGATCACTGAAATGCCTCCATTATCAAGTTGCAAGTAGTTTACTCACAGCCTCTCCAAGCTTAACCGTGATGAAAAGATGCCCCTGCCATTGCGTTGCAAGTAGCTTTATCTTAACCTCTCCAATCTATGTCTCATTCTGATCACTAATAGATCAAGATTACAAAGGTTATGTGTTGGGGTTGGCACTCAAACTAACCTACACCCACATTTCCTTACAAATGTTCAATGAAACAAACCTGGGAAACATGAACGACTTCTTTCTAACATCTCTTCCTGAGAAAAGCATACAAATCATTAAAAATCATATAAAGAAGATTTTACACTTCAAGAAGATTGATTACATATTATGATGAGCATTACAAGAAGTGTGGAGAGACTTTTCCGTAGTTTTCCCTCCTCTATCTTCAACTCTTTCATCAACATTCAAGCATAGCATCTCCATTTATACTAGTCCTTCTTCATAACCATTGCCTTTGATCAGATTTTCAAGTGACATGTGCAGATCATCAGTTGTGTCTTAGCATATTAGTCTAGAAAGGTAGGCTGACAGACTTGTCATATTGGTTGCAGAAGCCATTGTATTGTAGAGGTTTCTAATGTCCCTATTTCTTTTTACTTTCTGATCATGGTTTTTGAACTCCCCCTTCTAAAATCTAGGATAATTGACCAATCAGGTAGAAGAAATAGCATACCGGTTATAAAATTGGGTTTGATTCGAGATTCGAAATTTGAATTTCAAATTTCTCTCCATTTCCTGTAGCATTATGCGCTCCATAGTTAAGTGAGCTTTATGACATGTGTAATCAATCCCTTGATCATTCTTCGATCTTCTAGTCTTCAATCTTGGATTTTTGTTGCTGATAGATTTGCGATTGTGATGATTGTTGACTGAGTAACACGTTACTTTCAGAGTTGGCATAATTTCCTAATTCTTCAGTGTACTTTATGAAGTCCCATGTTACTTTCTGAAGACCATTTTCTTGGGTTTATAGTTCTTATACTGATCTACTTCATTCCTTAATGCATGTAAGCATTCTTTACATGATATAATATTCACTTCATTTAAGCTCATTCTCTTTCCACGAGATAAAACATGTTTGCAGATGCAAAGTGAAATTATCCTCACTTAAGTTCGTATAATGCACTTTGGAATTTCACCTGTTAAGCTTAGTCAAGAAATTCAAGGTAGTCATTAGTCGTTCTTCAAAATATTTCCTTTAAATTGCCTTTCTTCTCATTCAAAACAATAAAAGTCATACTTTCTGAAGGATTCTGGAGCTTACAGAGCAATCTTTCCCAAGTGTTTTTCTTAATTCGAAACCCTTCCAAATACCCATTAATCCTCTCTTTGGCAGTGAGGTATGATGGTTCAAAGTGGAAAAATAGTGATGGATTAAAATTCTAATTGATTAGATTTGATAATTATGAGGAGTACAGGAAGTTTTGTGAAAGAAGCTTGTAATTTTAGTGGCTTGAGCTTTAGATTATGAGGCCATGGAAGCAAGCTTCTTTTGGGTTTGTGAAAGAAAAGCATGAAGGCTGAAAATTGAGAAGCTTGGCCGAGAATGTTCATTTTGGAGAGATAAGATTATTGTATTGTATTTATCATGTATTAAAGTGTAGATATTATGTAATATAAATGTATAATTCTTTAAAGAAAAGAAAAACAAATGGATGACTAGGATTTAATCTTAGCCTTACACTAGGTTTAAATGGATATACATTATCCTTTTATAATGATTAAACTATCTTTCAGTGTTAGAAATCGCACACCGAAATCTTATTGAACAGGTAACACACCATACCTAGGTAATCAAACATTACTTGAAAATTAATTCCATATATAAATTCTCTATTTCTAACTATGTCTAACCTTAACCCTATATTTTCTCAGCTTCGGACATCTCCGGGTCTCAAATCTAAGATTTTGAGCTTTCCAACGGGCCCGCAGAGCCCATAAAATACTATTCACATTTTTTTCTACTCATCCATTGAGTCATCCTCATCATCACTATATCTGTCAGAAAGTTGAGATTTGCATTAGTAAAACTCTAATTAATTTTTAAATAATTTTTCGGGTGTTACATCCATCATATCATTAACTACCATGTAAGATTTGAGAGTCTAAATGTTTTTACCTTGATTTTCAATATAATCCTTAAATACCTTAAACATGTCAAATGATTCAAACTTCTCGCAAATGAGATAAAGGTATCTATAACTTAAAAATCGACTATGAATAGCAAAAATATAGTTGATCAATCTAGGAAACCATATGGAATGATCCACAAATATGATCATATAAGTTCAAAGGCGTTTGAAGATCTGTCGATACCAAATCTCTTTGTGATTGTTTGTTTCTTTTTAAAAAACACTTATCTGGATAGTAGAACCATAATCTATTCACTAAACGTGTTAAAAATTAACCTTAAAACAAACCGAAATGAGAAGTACATATTTCTTTAGATGCCAAAAGTGATATTTGGCACAATCAATTTTTATAAGTCCAATAGCTCAACACAAGTTACAGGTGAATTCCTTATTTATTCCTGTTGTTCTTTCTTCTAAGGTGAACTATTTGCAGTTTTATCCTTTTCCTTTTATGCTTTTGTCCATCAAGGCATTTGCCAATAAACACTTTTAGTCCTTTTTTTTGGTACTTCCACACATTTCTTCTTTTAGCACACAATTAAAATAAAAAAAGAGCATGACTCGTTAAGAGACCATTTGTCTTTTTTTGCCATTGTAACTAACCCAAGACTAAGTAAATTGTACCAAAAGAAAAATCAAAACTAAATGCATAAGTATATCACAAGATAGCTCCAACCTTAATGCCTTTAGTTTTGAAGCAAGATTAGACATTTCCATGATACACACCCATATATTTTATTTTACTTTTTCTTTGTACTTTATGAAAAAAAAAGCTGTGATAAAAGCATACTTGTTTCAACTATATCGCTATTAACAAAACCTCCTTTTTTTTAAAAAAAAGTAAAAATAAAAATAAAAATTCCTTAAGAAATTTCTTGGCACAGAATACCTTTTCAAACATATTGCCCTTGAATGTGTCTAGAACTTTATGCTACATTTTCATAAGACTCGTGCAATTTGAATAGTTCCATTTCTCAAAATCATACACACACACACACACACACACACACACACACACACACACACACACACACGTAATCCTTATTGGAACTTTTATCCATGGAAGCAACGATGTTGTTTAGTCCATAGTGCACGGTCTAGATCCAAGTAGCCAAGAACGATCATTATATTCTCTTTCCATTCCTTAAAATTGGTCTCATTTAATATAGGAACAAACTAATATCGGTAGATATAACATTAGTTTAACTTGGAAACTCCTATGACACTAATGCAATACCTTTTCACGGAAACGCAACCTGCATAAAACCTTTGACAACATAATAAAATAAAGGGGAAGAAAGTAAAAGAATCTAAAGAACCCCAAATCAAACTGAAAGTTGAAGGCACATAGGGGGTACTATACGATGTATGTACAGAGAAAATGAGGTCTTCAATCAAAGCCTCCTTGTGAACACCCAATTTTGTCTGGCTCATGAAAAATGATGTTTCTAGATTCATTTTGTTATTATTTGCCCATTTGAAAACATAAAATATATATATATAAATGAAAGAGGGTCAGTCATATTTCGGCCCATTTGCACCAAAAAGAAAAAAAAAGAAGAAGTTTCAGTTAAGTTCCATTTGAAAATAATAATAATAATAAATGAAAAAAGAAGGAGTTGTCACGGGTTGACAGTGCTCCCATTAGCCTTGGACAGAATGATGAGGTTCCTCCCACTTCTCCCCCATTCCTTGCAAGATGACAACCTCCCTTCGGTGCTAGGCTATTAAAGGGAGAGAAGTAATGATTTGGTCAGGGGGGAGAGGAGATCGAAAATAATAAAAAACTCATTTTCACGCTTAGCTGTAGGAGGGCCACTTTCATCTGAAGTTTCACAATCCCCTCTTTAGAGAACACATTCCACCACACTACTCCATCTCATCTTCAACACTAACACCTTCACCATTTAACCAAAAATCATCATCATCACAGCATAACCTCTATAACTACTACCCCAACATACATCCTTTACCATGATGACTTTCAACCAAAACCACATCATCCATCATTTTTCAAAACCACCACTAACCATCTTATTAACCTCTAACTACCATATTACTACCAAACCCATCACCTATATTAAACCAAATTACAGCAACTAATCCTAAAAACCAGAACCAGCGCAGAGCTTAGATTCTAAAAAAAAAAAAAAAAAAAGGAAGCAGAAACAGAAAAGAAAAACCAGCAGAGATTTCTTCCCATTACCGTCGCGCACATAGCCGCTAGCGACCTCCTCTTCCATGCTGCCATCCGAGCTTCGCCGCACCATTCCTCTGCATCGCCGCCACAGCGGTGACTTTCCTTTTCTCCTCTCCTAGCCGCGCGGTAACTCCATCAGTCTCCCATCACTAGCGCCATTCCCTTTGGCCACGGTACTTCGCACCTCGTTCCTCGTCAAGCCCAACGCCGCCACGATTTCGACTCCGCCTCCTCCCTGCACGCAGCACCATCTCCACTCGCCTCCGTTTTCCACCGAGCACCGCGCCAGCCACTGCCCAGACGCGCGGCCCTCCCCCACCGCTACTCGTCGACGTTCCTCTTGCTGTCTTGGTGAGCCACCACTCCTTCCCCTCGGATCGTCGCAATCCCGTCAATTTCCAGCTCACCATCATGCTGGGAGTATCACCGTGAAAGCCCAGCTGCGCGATGCCTTGCTTAAGTTCCGTCGCGCCGCCCAACAGCATCCATCATCGACGCACCGCGACGCCTCCGCGAAGCTAGTGTCGCGCCGTTCCTGTTTGCCCTTCCTCCCAGCTCGGTTGATCTCCCTCTCCCTCTCGATCTCTCTCTAGATCTTTCTTTCCCTCTCTTACTCTCTGTGTGCGTGTGTGGTTGTGTGTATGTTCACAAAGTGAAAGAAAAAAAAACAACAAACCCCCCATCCCCTTCGTTCCAGACACTTTTTATTTCCTTTGTTATATTTTTTATTATATTCCTTACTTTGTTCTTTTTTTTTTATTTTTTTTCTGTTGGGTGATTTTGCATTCGGGTAGTGGGTTAGTAATGAAGCATTCGGGCTCATTATTGTTAAACCAATGCATTTTTGGGTTATTTCAAGGGTATATCTTAATCACTTCAGTCCGAAAACAAAAAAAAAGAGATGCCTATTTGGGTTTAGTTCAAAAACAAAAATGATAATGTTAATGAGGTGTTTGAGTTGCTTGATCTAAAAATAAATAGGTAAGAGTGTGAGAAGTTAGACTATTTTAATAAAAAGGGAAGCTAAATGATGAAGTTTTTGGCCTCGATAAAAAAAAAAATAATTAATTTTGTGACTAAATTAATATTTCTATTGTGAGAATGGAATTAATTTAACCGTGACGGTTTGTTAATTCTATTTTCCTGAATATTTCATCTATAACAATTTGATATTATGAATTTCTTTACGTTTAGTTTAAATTTAAAATGATATAAAAATATTGTTTAATTTGAGGTTTAAAATAAATTTTATTGTTTGAAAATAAGATTAATTGAGTCGTGAAGGCTTATTAATTTTATATTATAGAATATTTTAGCTGCGACAGCTTGATATTATAATTTTTTATATAAAAATTAATCAACCCATAATAATTTTGTTAAGAACTACGTGACTTTGAATTCCTCATCGCACCAGGGGATACGTAGGAGCAGGTGATTTCTGTCAAGTCAAAATTGGATTTTATTAGGTTATTTTATGTTATTTCATTTTTGATTTGTAAATATTTATTATTATTTTTGTTTATTTATAAATACTTATTGTCTTTTATTGTTATGTATTATTTTAATTTCAACTAATAATCAGAATATTTTAAATGAGGATGTTAATTTAGCCGTGACGGCTTGTTAACTCAGTTAAACATCTGAGCTGTGACAGCTTGATGTTTTAAATTTTTAAACAAAAATTAGATTTTTATAATTTGTATTACATGTAAATATTTTCTTTAATACCTTTTTATTCTTTAAGTTTTAAATTAATTAATTTGTTAAATATTTTATTTTGAATAAAAAGTTAATTTAGCCGAGACGGCTTGTTAACTGAATATTTTGGACATCTAAGCTGTGACAGCTTGATGTTTCAAACTTTCAAGCTAAAGTTAAATTTTATGACATCATTTTATTCTGTTTTGCATGTAAATATTTTTGTTCATTATTATTATTATTATTGTAAATATTTATTTAGTATTTATTTATGATATTGTTTTATTACATTTTACATGTAAATATTTTTGTTCATTATTATTTATTATTGTAAATATTTGTTTATTTATTCACTTATTTATTATTATTATTATTATTTTTATTATTATTATTATTATTACCCTCCTCTTTCTTCATTGAAATGTATTTATTTTATTTCAAATAAATATGTTAATTTAGCCGTGACGGCTTGTTAACTCAATATTACAGATACCTGAATTGTGACAGTTTGGTATCCCGGAATTTTCTTATGCTAAAAGATTTTCTTTTATAATTTTCTTGAAATAAAAACATAAATAAATATTTTGAAAAAAAAAAGGTTATTAATAATTTGCACAATTAATTAAGGTACCGTCTAAAGGACGGGTGTGTTAGGGGCGCTGTAGGATTAAGTTCCTACCCTTCCCTAAGCATAACCGACTCCCGAGCTCAAATCCGGTTTCAAAGATCATTTTCTTTTAAATTAAATGGGTTTTTCCATAATTTTTCCCAATTAAATAAAATTTGGTGGCGACTCCATTTTAAACAAAATCTTTCATTTTTCGCCGTCCCGTCGCGATCCCGGTTGCGACAGATGGCGACTCCACTGGGGACTATGAGAGTCAGGCCTATAATAATTGATTGTGCTTATTATTATAACCTCATTTTTTCTTTCTTTGTCTTTTCATTTTATTTTATTGCTAGTTGTCTATTATTCTCTTTCTTTTAAAATTTGTTGCAATCGTATCTGTATATATTTTCATATTTAATTCTTTGTGACCAATCTAGGATAGAAAATTCTGCTTTGTTTGTATATATTTTCATATTTAATTTTTTTGTGACCACCCTATGATAGAAGATTTTTGCACTGTTTGTATATATTTATATTTAATTCTTTGTGACTATCTTAGAATAGAAGACTTTGCTCTATCTGTATATATTTACTTTGGTTTCTTTGCACTCTAGGATAGAAGACTTTGTTCTGTCTGTATATATTTATTTTGGTTTCTTTGCACTCTAGGATAGAAGACTTTTGTTCTATTGTCTATTTTGCAGGTGTTGTCGTGGGTAGTTTTAGGATTCCAGGTTTGTATGCTCTCTTCACACACAACACTCACACTTTAATCACACACGAGTGGGGCCCTATACCCGGGTCTGAGTGCAACTTGAGATAGGTAAGAGATTGTGTAGTGGTAGCCATTTTGGATGCTCATCCTGTTTGGTTATTGCGAAAATCTCGTCTAGAGTGTGACTCTTTTGTGAATATTCCACACCTAGTGGTTTACCTGCTGTTGTGGATAATATTCCGAAATGAGTCTTAACTCTAGAGGCCGTAGAATCCTGAGTATATAGATCCACCCATTGCAAGTATTCACAAAGTAGAATAACCATAGAACTATAGATTGACCTCCAGAGCTCAACTCAAATAGGACACAAAGAGAGCATACTCATTCTTTAATTCATTTCTTTATACATAATTTCTTTAACATGTTCAAAGTATTTATTATTTCCTTTTACATTTAAATGAAAATCATCACATTTTTTTTTTTTTGCTTTCCAGGTTTGTTAGAGAATCATATCAGAGTCTTGTTGTGAGTATCTTTGGAAAATGGAAATAAACATGAAATCAAACAATCATGAAGGGGAAAAGTTAAAGAAGACTTTACATCTTAAAGCTAAGAAGCCTGACACAGAAAGTCTGAGATCCTTAAGTCAGCTGTTGAGTATGCCACATCGCCTTTCTCTTGCAAAGAAGTATGGAAAAGTTTTGAATCTGTTAGAGGTGGAAGAACAGGTAGAGGCAATCACAGCGTTGGCACAGTACTATGATCCTCCTCTCCGATGCTTTACCTTTCAAGACTTTCAGTTGGCACCGACTCTTGAAGAATTTGAGCGAATCCTAGGGTTACCACTCGAAGAAGAAAAACCTTATCAATACCAAGGTCATTATCCTTCCTTACATACCATAGCAGCTGTTTTAAAGATCAATGTAAGGGATTTGCATGAAGCACAGAAGTGTAGAAATGGAACCAATGGATTCCCAAGGGATTATTTGGAGAAGCATATGCATGGCTTAGCTGGAGCTAAAGATTGGGACACTTTCTTGGATGTATTAGCTCTCACTTTGTTTATGGCATTGTTCTGTTTCCAAATATTGAAGGCTTGGTAGACTTCGCGGCTATTGATGTATTCCTCGCTCGCAAATTTCATGGTCACAATCCTATTCCAGCCGTCTTGGCAGATGTTTATTGTACCCTAAATTTTTGCTATGAAAGGAATGGCAAAAGAATTCTATGCTGTCTACCGATGCTTTACGTGTGGGTTACTGCACACGTATTCCAAAGGAACTACAAAGCACCATGCCCGATTGAAGACCTAAAAATGCATCACATCAAGAAGAAGAATGGACAAGAATGGGCCCAAGACCTAGCCAAATTGAGTGAAAAGATGATCCGATGGTACCCTTGGTGGGAAGACGGGCAGACTTTGATCTATTAGTGTGGAAACTTCTCAAATGTTCCCCTCATGGGTACCCGAGGATGCATAAATTACAATCCAGTATTGGTATTGCGTCAACTTGGTTACCCCATGATGGGACCACCTCCCGAAGCTGCAATCACTCCATTTGTCTTGTATTACCACGACTTTGAGGATCTTGGCATGTTACAGAAAGTCCGATTTGCTTGGAACAAGGTTGTCAGGAAAGGAAAAGAACTGGGAGTTAGAAGCTGTGTAGTGAAAGAAAGCTACCGTCAATGGGTGAAGAATAGGGCTCAAGAGATTAAATTGCCATTCAGAACCTGGACAGCAACTCCACCTAACAAGGCATCATCCTCACATCTTGACGATGATGAGGAGATCAAAGAAATAAAAGAGAAGTTGGACAGAATTAAGCAAGAAAAGATGCAAGTTGAGGCTGCGTTGGAAAGTGCTCACCATAATTACGCAGATTTGAAACGAGAAAACACTGAGAGAAATCAAATTCTAGAGGGCACCACTAAGAAGTTAAAAATGGGGTATGAGCACATGATGAAGACCAAGGAATGCCTCCAAGCTACTAATAAAGAGCTAGGGCTTCGAAGGCAAGAGCATGACCGAGCAATAACCGAAAATCAACAGTTAAGGAAGCTACTTCAAGATACCAAAATTGCTGAGGAAACTGCGCTAGCAAGAGAGGAACAAATGAAGCAAGAAATGAGAGAAATAAGCAAGGAATATCAGAGGAAGGCCGGGGAACTAAAACAACACATGAAATATGAGACCATGAAGTTTCAAACTGCCTTAGAAGGAGAAAAGAAAAGAGTTACAGATTTGGAGTTTGAGGTGCAATACCAAAGTCATATCATTCATGAGTTGAAAATTCGTTTTTTAAATTTGGCAGGACTAGCTAACACAGCAATAGAAGATGTTCCAAGATACCTGGAAATAGCTGAGCAAGCAATTATCCCTTTTAAGACCCCAACTGGAATTCACAACTTTGTCAGCTACTGCAAGGATTTGGTTGGAAGGATGAAACAAATAATTGCCGAAAGAAGTTGAAGAGGCATTACTTTTTAGTGATGATGTTTTTAGGATCGATATCTAGCTTTATGATGTACTTTTTTGTCATTTCTGGGAATGGATATAAAAAAAAAAAATGATGATTGTAATCTACTCCTCTGATGAATGAATGGTTGTTTCATTATTTTGGTCTTACGGCAATATCCATTAAAGATAACTTATTACCTTTGAACGAGACGTTCTGGAAAAAGTTGTGACCGAAGATACTCACATCAAGACTCAGCACGATTGACGGTCTCTAACAAATCGCGACATTTTTATCTTTTTACTTAAACTATTTTTTTATATATACAGGTGAAACATCGCAACCATTGGGCGCCCAAGGAAAGAAGATACCGATCTAACTCGTGTTCATAACACTAGAGCTCGAACCAAGATGGCCGGCGGAAACACTGAACCAGGAAAGACTACCCCGTCTGCAATTGCTTCTGAATCGGGAAGAGCTATTCCAACTGTAACCACCTCGGCTATAATTACTTCTGAACCCGGAAGAAACTTAAGCATGGAAGTTGATGTAGTGAGAGGAAGACTGAACGAGTTGTCAAACAACCAGGGAAGAATGGAGGAGATGATGCGGGCTATGATGGAGTCACTCGACTTATTGAGAGCCCACCAAAACTCAGGAGGTGTACAACCAAGTGCTACAACGATGACTATACCTGTGGTATCAGATGCAGCTCTAAATGTCACTCAAGGGATGAATGACGGGGATGGGATTCCGAATAACTCTCTTGGACAACCACCACCTACAATGCCATTAGTAATCCCTATTGGAGAAGGCTATCGTCCCTTAGAGAATGTTCATACTGATGGGCACGGGCATGTTACCCCTATTTGGGAGCCACCTCGTGTTGTCATCCAAAAGCAACCATTTTCCTCGGAAAATAGCCGTGCAGAAGCAGAAAAGGACAAGTTCAAAGAAGAATGGATGAAGAAGATTCAGGATCAAATTAAAGCCATCCAAGGGCCTAACACTTATGGCTATATGGAAATTGAACAGCTCGCCCTCCTATCGATGCAGTAGTTCCAAAAGACTTCAAGATTCCTGACTTCTCAAAGTATGATGGAACGGGTAACCCTTTGTTCCATTTGAAGAGTTATTGTACTAAGATGTCAATCTGGTCTAAAGATGAAAAGTTTCTCATTAGCTTTTTCCATGAAAGTTTAACCGGACCTGCTCTAGAATGGTATATTCAATTAGACCATTCAAAGATTTCTAGCTGGAGAGAACTGGTCGACCAATTCATGAATCAATACAAGTTTAACAAGGAAATAGCACCAACTAGAGAACAGTTGAGCACGATGCAGAAAAAGAAGGATGAATCTTTTAAGCAATATGCTCAAAGATGGAGAGCTCTGGCTGCTCAAGTGCAACCGCCACTTATCCTATCCGAAATGTGTTCGTACTTTTTGGGAACCTTGGGATCTCCTTATATCGGAGCCATGGCAGGAGCAGCATACAAAGATTTCTCTGAGTTGATCACTGCTGCAGAAAGAATTGAGAATCTAGCCAAAACAGGTAAACTTCCCATAAGCAATGAAGACACAAGAAAAAGTTTCCCACTTAGGAAGAAGGAGACTGATGTAAACTATGTGCAGAGTCAGCAACCCTTTAACCCAAGACACGCACCAATGCACCCAAGACCCCAAACACCACCATACCAAGCCTCAACCACTCCTTACCCATTTTACCAAACCACACAAACCACAAATACCATCCCATATTCCCCACCATAAGTCAATAACATTCACATACGACCATACCAACCAGCTAGACCAACATACGCCTATAACTCAACCGTGCATCCTCAGAACTTCTCAAACACCACACCACCACGACCAAATGCTCAAAATCAAAGCCGTTCCCGATTCCAGAATTTGCCACCTTTCCCTAAACTATCCATTTCAAACGCTAATCTCTTTCAACGATTAGTTGATGCCCACTTGATCTCGGCTTATCCTGTTCGCCCATTAGAACCACCATATCCAGCTTGGTACAACCCGAACCTTACTTGCAAATACCATATGGACATAGCAGGGCATTCAATTGAAGATTGCGAAGGCTTCAAGACGGCAGTAAAAAGATTGATTGCTTGTGGTAGACTAGACTTTCAAGATGAGTCAAAACCAGATATTGTCCATAATCCAATGCCAAATCATGAAAGAGGAGGCCGGGTAAATGTCAGAGAGAAAGAAGAACTCCTGATAAAGAAGGTTTTGAATCTCAGAACATCCATGGAGAGAATTTTTGTTGGCCTGAATGAGTCTGGTTACAACATCACGGCATCTGCTCCGACAATAAAGGAGAATGAGAAATATGACATGAATTCAAGCTGTATCCTTTGTGGGGCTCTTGGCCATGACATAGAAAATTGCTGGGATTTCAAGGCTCAGTGCAGGGGATTACTCAACTTAGGAGTAATACAAGCAAAAAAGAGGCTGAATATACCTGATGAGGTGAATGTAATCGAACCTTTCATACTTCGAGTACCACCACTTAATGTAGCTCCTAAGCCAGAAAAAGTGGTCATTACTGTCAAGAAACCCACATCATTTGAGTATAAGACTACACATGCTGTGCCTTGGAATTATGAGACTCAGGTCAAGATAAGCAGAGACATCGAGGAAACCTCGAAGGCTCGAGAAAATGAAGAGGTGACTGGTGTCATGGAGGTGAAAGGAATAACAAGAAGTGGAAGAGTTTATGGACCCGGGGAGCTGGAAAAAGGGAAGTTTGTCAATGAAGGATATGCGAGAAAAAGTTCAGATTTAGAAAGAAAAGAAAAAGAAAATGAGGAAGAAGAGTTTCTGAAGATCATGAAGCAGAGCGAGTATGATATTTTGGAACAATTAAAGAAGACTCCCGCCAGAATATCTCTTTTATCATTAATCATGTCGTCTGAACCTCATCGAAAGGCAATAATAAAAGTTTTGAAGGAAGCTTATGTCAAACCTGATGTCTCATCGGAAAATGTGGTGAATATGGTGGATCCAGTGAAACGTGTTAACATGATCACGTTTTCAAATGAAGAAGTTGTTTCACAGGTCAACCCACGAGCACTATACATAACCCTCAAATGTAAAGGATACATAGTGCCCAGAGTTCTCATTGATGGAGGGTCGGGATTGAATGTCTTACCTGTGTCGACTTTAAGCTATTTGTCGATGAGCAAGGAAGATATACTACCACAAATGATGGTAGTGAAAGCTTTTGATGGAGCAAAGAAAAGCATCCTAGGGGAGATGGTGTTATTATTGGAGATCGTCCCAAGCAAATTCGATGTATTGTTCCAAGTGATGGAGATCGAGTCAGACTACAATATGCTGCTCGGAAGACCATGGATAAATGGTGTTGGTGCTGTCCCTTCAACCTTGCATCAGAAGGTCAAATACATTGAAAATGGTTCAGTCATCACAATCCACGGAGAAAAGGAGATCCTGGTATCTAAACCAGTGACATTGCCATATGTTGAAAATGTGGAGCTAGTAGAGAGCAGTTCATGGCATAACCTGGAGGCAGTAGGGCTGAGACAAGAGCAAGATAAGGCATTAATGCAAAATCAGGTAGTGGCTCACATCATGGCTAAGAATGGATATCTAGAAGGAAAAGGACTAGGATCACAACTGCAAGGCTCCCAAACTCCCATATCGGTGCCAGAGAAGGCTAACCGATTTGGTCTAGGATATGAGACCTCCCTAGATGACAAGATAAGTGCCTTGGCTCTGGAACAGAATAAACAGAAAGGAAAAATGAAGCTGATTCCTCACTTAAAAGAGACATTCCCTGGTCCAGCTGAGGTGATTATGGCCGGTGGAGTTCGCTCCCTTTGTTATTTCTCCACCATCAACACCTTGGATGCTGAAAAAATTGAGGAAATCAACAAAGTCCATGTTGCTAACAATGATGAGATGCTGATGAACTGGACAGCTGAACCAATACTTGATGTTATTGCTGAAAAGTAATTTGTTGGGTTGTATTATTCAAGAATTATTTATGCTTTTGTTTATGCTACTCAGAGACATCATTTGAATGAATTTGCATGATTTTCAATAATCTTTCTCTATATTTTCCATTTGCCTCGTTCTGCCTCTATTTCTTTTGCTTTCTCTTTTCTGTTATGTTTTTTTTTTCTTACCATTCTCAATTTGTTAATTTGCATTTTCCATGCTATTTTATAATCCACCGTTTGGTTTAGCATTCCAATCCATCACAATTACTTTCCAGGAACTTGAATGTCATAGAAATGTTGCCATATGAAAAGGAATTTGGGAACTTATCAATTGATTCTCTTGCTGCACTTGACTGCGATAACCATGAGTTCGAGGATGATGAAGAAGCTATTGAACAGTTTTCAAACCTCCTGGATTATTCAGAAAAAGGATTTGACTTAGATAATGAGGTGGTCGAGGTGATTAACATGGGCACCGAAGAAGACAAAAAGGAGCTGAAAATAGTGGAAAATCCTGAACGCACAGAAATGGTTGCATTGTTCAAAGAATTCCTGGATGTGTTTGCATGGTCCTATCATGATATGCCAGGATTAGACCCAGAGATTGCTTCACACAAGATCCCTTTGTATTCCGAAGCTGAGCCAAAGAAGCAAAAGTTGAGAAGAATGCGACCGGACATGTCATTAAAGGTTAAAGAGGAAGTGACTAAACAATTTGGAGGTTTGGATTTTTAGAGGTATCAAGACATACTGATTGGGTGGCCAACATTGTGCCTGTACCTAAGAAGGATGGAAAAGTTAGAATGTGTGTAGACTATCGGGATTTGAATAAAGCTAGCCCGAAAGATGATTTTCCTCTACCCCACATTGATGTCCTTGTTGATAATACTGTTGGAAATCACCGATTTTCCTTTATGGATGGATACTCTGGGTATAACCAAATTCCCATGGATATTCATGACAAAGGAAAAACTACTTTCATAACTCCGTGGGGAACATTTTGCTATGCTGATCATGCCGTTTGGATTGAAGAATGCCGGTGCCACCTACCAACGTGCCATGGTCGCATTATTCCATGACATGATGCATAAAGAGATTGAGGTGTATGTAGATGATATGGTCGCCAAATCTAAAGAGGGAGAAAGTCATGTGACTGCTCACGAAAGTCGCTTTGAAAGGCTCAGAAAATACAAGTTGCGGTTGAATCCGAATAAATGCATTTTTGGAGCTTCTACAGGGAAGTTACTCGGGTTCATTGTCAGCAGAGAAGGGATAAAAGTAGATCCTGACAAGGTGAAGGCAATACAAGAAATGTCTGCTCCCAGGCCCGAGCGAGAAGTGAGAAGTTTTCTTGGAAGGCTCAACTACATTGCTAGATTTATTGTTAATTTGACTAGCACTTGTGATCCTATATTCAAGCTGCTGCGGAAACATCAGCCTGGGGAGTGGAATGAAGAATGCCAAGAAGCTTTTGATAAAATAAAAGCTTATTTGATGAAACCTCCAATTCTAGCCCCACCTATACCAGATCGTCCTTTAATATTATACCTCACAGTGTTGCCCACGTCACTTGGGGCAATGTTAGGTCAATATGATGAGTCTGGTAAGAAAGAACAGGAAATTTATTATCTGAGCAAGAAGTTTAATGACTGTGAATCCCGTTATCTGGCCATTGAAAAGACTTGTTGTGCGTTAGTATGGGCATCCAAGAGGTTGAGGCAATACATGTTATATTATACTACCTGGTTAATCTCTCGAATGGATCCATTAAAATACATATTTGATAGTCTTCACGTTTCATTGAGAATGTCAAAATGGCAAGTGATGCTGTCTGAATTTGATATCAAATATGTGACTCAGAAGTCTATTAAGGGAAGTGCAATCGCCGATCATCTAGCTGAAAATCCCCTTGAGGATAAACAGCCTATCATGCTTGAATTCCCCGATGATGAGGTGTTAACAGTGGAAAAAGATGGGATAAAAGAGGAGAATGTATGGAAAATGTACTTTGATGGGGCAGCCAATATGAATGGATGTGGAATAGGAGCTGTAGTAGTGTCACCAGCTGGAAAACAGTACCCAGTTTCCATCAAGTTAGATTTTGAATGCACCAACAACATCGCAGAATATGAAGCATGCGCGAATGGTTTGCAAGCTGCAATTGACCTAGGGATCAAAGAGTTAAAGGTGTTTGGAGATTCTGCGCTCATAATCTACCAAGTTAATGGAGAATGGCGTACGAAGGATCTGAAATTGGTGCCTTATCAGAAATACTTGTCTCGATTAATTGAACAATTTGATGATGTGTCATTTTCTCACTTAACTCGAGACCATAACCAATTTGCGGATGCATTGGCAACCCTGGCTGTAATGACAAAATTGGAAGTCCATACCAATGTCCAACCCATCCACGTAGAGGTGCAAAGTAAACCGATATATTGTGACAATGTGGAGATTGAGCCAGATGGCCAACCATGGTATTATGACGTCAAGCAGTACATTCAAAAAGGAGAATATCCGACTGGAGCAAATGAAGTGCAAAGAAAAACAATTCGACGATTGGCCATGGCCTGTTTCCTAAATGGTGAAGTCCTTTACAAGCGGAGTCATGATACTACTCTCCTCAGATGTGTAGACGCTCATGAAGCTCGAATGATTATGACTGAGATCCACGAAGGAATCTGTGGAACCCACGCTAATGGGCATATGATGGCACGCAAGATCCTAAGAAGTGGGTATTACTGGTCCACCATGGAGAATGATTGCATCAATTATGTTCGAAAGTGTCATAAATGTCAAATATATGCAGACCGAGTCAATGCTCCTCCAGTTCCGCTGCACAATATGGTATCTCCTTGGCCTTTCTCAATGTGGGGCATGGATGTCATTGGCCCAATCAATCCCAAAGCCTCAAATGGTCATCGTTTCATTTTGGTGGCGATAGATTATTTTACAAAGTGGGTGGAAGCTACTTCATATGCTAACATCACACAGAAAGTGTTTATCAGATTCATCAAAAGAGATATCATCTGCAGATATGGGATTCCAGAAAGAATTATCACAGATAATGCTCCTAACCTCAATGGTGCCGAAGTTCAAAAGTTCTTTGAGACTTTCAAGATCAAGCATCACAACTCAGCTCCTTATAGACCTCAAATGAATGGTGCGGTTGAAGCTGCAAATAAGAATATCAAGAAAATCATCGCCAAGATGGTGGTGAATTACAAAGACTGGCATGAAATGTTGCTTTATGCTTTGCACGCATATCGTACCAACATACGATCAAGTACAGGGACAACTCCCTTCTCATTGGTGTATGGAATGGAGGCTGTATCTCCTATAGAAGTGGAAATCCCATCATTAAGGGTTCTAATGGAGGCTGAGTTAGAAGAATCTGAATGGGTGAAGGTTCGATATGAACAGTTGAACATGATAGAAGAGAAAAGACTGGCAGCTATTTGTCATGGCCAATTGTACCAAAGCAGATTGGCTAGGGTTTTTAACAAGAAAGTCCGCCCTAGATATTTTCATCCAGGAGATTTGGTTTTGAAGAAAATTCTCCCTAATCAAGAAGATGCACGGGGAAAATAGGCCCCGAGCTATGAAGGTCCTTACATTGTTAAACAAGCGTTCTCAGGTGGAGCATTGATTTTGCAAAACATGGATGGACAGGAATTGCCCAAACCAATTAACACTGATGCAGTCAAAAGTTTTTATGCTTGAAAAGATGTTGAAAAAAAAACCGTTAGGTTGAAAACTCGAAAGAGCGACCTAAGCAAAAGTTAGGGTAATATGAAAAGAAAAAAGAAAAAAGAAAAAAAAAAAAAAAAAGAGCTCGTTAGATTGAAAACTCGAAAGATCAACCTAGGCAAAAATTAGAGCAAAAAGATAAGCATCATCTCAAACAACCTATACTGGGGCAATTTTTGAGTGTTGAATTTGTCCAGTGAATCAAGCTGACCAAGATTGAAACTGGGGCAATTTTTGGAAAGAAAAGGTTTGAAGACATCATTAAGGATCATGGCTGTGGTGTTCAACTTGCTGCGAGAAATCGATTGATTAAGTCACAAAGAACCTATACTGGGGCAAAATTTTACTGTTGAATTTGTCCAGTGAATCAAATAACCCAAGACTAAAACTGGGGCAATTGTTCGAAAAAGAAAGGTCTGAAGACATCATCGAAGATCATGGCTATGGTGTTCAACTTGTTGTAAGAAATCGATTGAATGAGCCACAAAGAACCGGGACGCGGGCAAAATTTCATGTCTCTCACAATCTTGTCTTTCAATTTTGTGTTGTTCTAACCTTTCAAATATTTGTCATCTCATACACCAAGCAATAAAGATGCCTGTTCAACTAACCTTTTCATTTCCTTTTCAAATGCATATTTATTTACGATGTCTCGAGTAAGCATAAACTTAAGTTTAAAGTTATGCAGCCTAATAATTCTTACAGCAATACATCCATGACTAGCATCACACTAAGAGAATACAGAAGTTTCAGTCAAACTCGGCAGAAAAGCAACCATCGTCCAAAAAGAGGGAAAAAGGAAAAAGGGAAAGAACTAAGCAAAGTTACAGAAGAAAAGCAAGTTTATGCCAGAAGGTCCAGCGTGTTAATTACGAGTTTGATCAGTTATAGTCTTCCTAGAGGCTCGCTTGATATGGTTACGGTTAGTTTTCTGAAATAAACTGAAAATTGATGACTTGTATATATAATCTGAAAAAAAGGGATAATGTGAAAATCGTTGTTTTCCATGATTGCCAATCTACCTTCTTGTCGGCCTCAGATTGCCAATTTACTTTCCAGTCGACCTTAGATTGCCAATTTACTTTTCTTGTCGGCCTCAGATTGCCAATTTACTTTCCAGTCGGCCTCAGATTGCCAATTTACTTTTCTTGTTGGCCTCAGATTGCCAATTTACATTTCCAGTCGGCCTTAGATTGCCAATTTACTTTCCTGTCGGCCTCAGTTTGCCAATTTACTTTCATGTCGGCCTCAGATTGCCAATTTACATTTCCAGTCGGCCTCAGTTTGCCAATTTACTTTCATGTCGGCCTCAGATTGCCAATTTACTTTCCTGTCGGCCTCAGTTTGCCAATTTACTTTCATGTCAGCCTCAGATTGCCAATTTACATTTCCAGTCGGCCTCAGTTTGCCAATTTACATTTCCAGTCGGCCTCAGTTTGCCAATTTACTTTCATGTCGGCCTCAGATTGCCAATTTACATTTCCAGTCGGCCTCAGTTTGCCAATTTACAATTCCAGTCGGCCTTAGTTTGCCAATTTACTTTCATGTCGGCCTCAGTTTGCCAATTTACATTTCCAGTCGGCCTCAGTTTGCCAATTTACATTTCCAGTTGGCCTCAGTTTGCCAATTTACTTTCATGTCGGCCTCAGATTGCCAATTTACATTTCCAGTTTGCCAATTTACTTTCATGTCGGCCTCAGATTGCCAATTTACATTTCCAGTTGGCCTCAGTTTGCCAATTTACTTTCATGTCGGCCTCAGATTGCCAATTTACTTTCTTGTCAGCCTCAGATTGCCAATTTACATTTCCAGTCGGCCTCAGTTTGCCAATTTACTTTCCAGTCGGCCTCAGATTGCCAATTTACTTTCCAGTCGGCCTCAGATTGCCAATTTACTTTCATGTCACCCTCAGATTGCCATTTTATTTTTCCCTCCTCCCTAGATTATTCTTTTATATGTACAGATTGTCTCAAAGTGTCATTTTTTTCTGATTAGTCTTTAACATTTCTTGTAAGTTGTGAATTTGGGTCAAATTGGTTAGACATTGGTCTTTGAGTGATTCACGCATATTTGATTTCTAAACCGCATCGTCTCATGTGACTTTACTTGAAAGTTTATGTCATTTTTGCTTCGGATTTAGATTTCATTGCATTGCATGCATCGCTGAACAAAATCGATGTTCATGTCTTTACTCATTCCTTATGAAGACAATATTTAAAATTCCAATTTTTGTATTTTCTTATAAGAAATGAGTAAAGAGGGACAACTGTGAACACCCAATTTTGTCTGGCTCATGAAAAATGACATTTCTAGATTCATTTTGTTATTATTTGCCCATTTGAAAACATAAAATATATATATATAAATGAAAGAGGGTCAGTCATATTTCGGCCCATTTGCACCAAAAAGAAAAAAAAAGAAGAAGTTTCAGTTAAGTTCCATTTGAAAATAATAATAATAATAAATGAAAAAAGAAGGAGTTGTCACGGGTTGACAGTGCTCCCATTAGCCTTGGACAGAATGATGAGGTTCCTCCCATTTCTCCCCCATTCCTTGCAAGATGACAACCTCCCTTCGGTGCTAGGCTATTAAAGGGAGAGAAGTAATGATTTGGTCAGGGGGGAGAGGAGATCGAAAATAATAAAAAACTCATTTTCACGCTTAGCTGCAGGAGGGCCACTTTCATCTGAAGTTTCACAATCCCCTCTTTAGAGAACACATTCCACCACACTACTCCATCTCATCTTCAACACTAACACCTTCACCATTTAACCAAAAATCATCATCATCACAGCATAACCTCTATAACTACTACCCCAACATACATCCTTTACCATGATGACTTTCAACCAAAACCACATCATCCATCATTTTTCAAAACCACCACTAACCATCTTATTAACCTCTAACTACCATATTACTACCAAACCCATCACCTATATTAAACCAAATTACAGCAACTAATCCTAAAAAACCAGAACCAGCGCAGAGCTTAGATTCTAAAAAAAAAAAAAAAGGAAGCAGAAACAGAAAAGAAAAACCAGCAGAGATTTCTTCCCATTACCGTCGCGCACATAGCCGCTAGCGACCTCCTCTTCCATGCTGCCATCCGAGCTTCGCCGCACCATTCCTCTGCATCGCCGCCACAGCGGTGACTTTCCTTTTCTCCTCTCCTAGCCGCGCGGTAACTCCATCAGTCTCCCATCACTAGCGCCATCCCCTTTGGCCGCGGTACTTCGCACCTCGTTCCTCGTCAAGCCCAACGCCGCCACGATTTCGACTCCACCTCCTCCCTGCACGCAGCACCATCTCCACTCGCCTCCGTTTTCCGCCGACCACCGCGCCAGCCACTGCCCAGTCGCGCGGCCCTCCCCCACCGCTACGCGTCGACCTTCCTCTTGCTGTCTTGGTGAGCCGCCACTCCTTCCCCTCGGATCGTCGCAATCCCGTCAATTTCCAGCTCACCATCATGCTGGGAGTATCACCGTGAAAGCCCAGCTGCGCGATGCCTTGCTTAAGTTCCGTCGCGCCGCCCAACAGCATCCATCATCGACGCACCGCGACGCCTCCGTGAAGCTAGTGTCGCGCCGTTCCTGTTTGCCCTTCCTCCCAGCTCGGTTGATCTCCCTCTCCCTCTCGATCTCTCTCTCTAGATCTTTCTTTCCCTCTCTTACTCTCTGTGTGCGTGTGTGGTTGTGTGTATGTTCACAAAGTGAAAGAAAAAAAAACAACAAACCCCCCATCCCCTTCGTTCCAGACACTTTTTATTTCCTTTGTTATATTTTTTATTATATTCCTTACTTTGTTCTTTTTTTTTTATTTTTTTTCTGTTGGGTGATTTTGCATTCGGGTAGTGGGTTAGTAATGAAGCATTCGGGCTCATTATTGTTAAACCAATGCATTTTTGGGTTATTTCAAGGGTATATCTTAATCACTTGATCCAAAACAAAAAAAAAGAGATGCCTATTTGGGTTTAGTTCAAAAACAAAAATGATAATGTTAATGAGGTGTTTGAGTTGCCCAGTCTAAAAATAAATAGGTAAGAGTGTGAGAAGTTAGACTATTTTAATAAAAAGGGAAGCTAAATGATGAAGTTTTTGGCCTCGATAAAAAAAAATTAATTAATTTTGTGACTAAATTAATATTTCTATTGTGAGAATGGAATTAATTTAACCGTGACGGTTTGTTAATTCTATTTTCCTGAATATTTCATCTATAACAATTTGATATTATGAATTTCTTTACGTTTAGTTTAAATTTAAAATGATATAAAAATATTGTTTAATTTGAGGTTTAAAATAAATTTTATTGTTTGAAAATAAGATTAATTGAGTCGTGACGGCTTATTAATTTTATATTATAGAATATTTTAGCTGCGACAGCTTGATATTATAATTTTTTATATAAAAATTAATCAACCCATAATAATTTTGTTAAGAACTACGTGACTTTGAATTCCTCATCGCACCAGGGGATACGTAGGAGCAGGTGATTTCTGTCAAGTCAAAATTGGATTTTATTAGGTTATTTTATGTTATTTCATTTTTGATTTGTAAATATTTATTATTATTTTTGTTTATTTATAAATACTTATTGTCTTTTATTGTTATGTATTATTTTAATTTCAACTAATAATCAGAATATTTTAAATGAGGATGTTAATTTAGCCGTGACGGCTTGTTAACTCAGTTAAACATCTGAGCTGTGACAGCTTGATGTTTTAAATTTTTAAACAAAAATTAGATTTTTATAATTTGTATTACATGTAAATATTTTCTTTAATACCTTTTTATTCTTTAAGTTTTAAATTAATTAATTTGTTAAATATTTTATTTTGAATAAAAAGTTAATTTAGCTTAGACGGCTTGTTAATCTAATATTTTGGACATCTAAGCTGTGACAGCTTGATGTTTCAAACTTTCAAGCTAAAGTTAAATTTTATGACATCATTTTATTCTGTTTTGCATGTAAATATTTTTGTTCATTATTATTATTATTATTGTAAATATTTATTTAGTATTTATTTATGATATTGTTTTATTCTGTTTTACATGTAAATATTTTTGTTCATTATTATTTATTATTGTAAATATTTGTTTATTTATTCACTTATTTATTATTATTATTATTATTTTTATTATTATTATTATTATTACCCTCCTCTTTCTTCATTGAAATGTATTTATTTTATTTCAAATAAATATGTTAATTTAGCCGTGACGGCTTGTTAACTCAATATTACAGATACCTGAATTGTGACAGTTTGGTATCCCGGAATTTTCTTATGCTAAAAGATTTTCTTTTATAATTTTCTTGAAATAAAAACATAAATAAATATTTTGAAAAAAAAAAGGTTATTAATAATTTGCACAATTAATTAAGGTACCGTCTAAAGGACGGGTGTGTTAGGGGCGCTGTAGGATTAAGTTCCTACCCTTCCCTAAGCATAACCGACTCCCGAGCTCAAATCCGGTTTCAAAGATCATTTTCTTTTAAATTAAATGGGTTTTTCCATAATTTTTCCCAATTAAATAAAATTTGGTGGCGACTCCATTTTAAACAAAATCTTTCATTTTTCGCCGTCCCGTCGCGATCCCGGTTGCGACACTCCTAACCAACAAACATGACGTTAGCACCTTAACAACAACTGGATGATGGTGATCTCAAGTGATGGTGGCGGTTCACAAGACTCGATTTTTTTGTTTTTAACAGGAAAAGGTGGAGGCTTTTGATGGTAAGGGAATGATGAGTGATGGTTGTTGTTGATGATAGAAATGAAGTTGATGCAGAAGGCTATAGGTGACTGGGATGGTGGTAAAGGGCAGTGTTGGGGAAGATGATAGTGGAGATTAGGTGTGGATTGTGGCGCTGCCTACGTATCTGAAAATTTTCTGGTACCTCCTTTTAATTGACTAATAACAACTATTTATACACATTTTTTACCCTAATATAATTAATGAAAGAATTATTCAACCTCATACTGATTGATACAAATTAAAAAAAAAAAATCGAACTAAATGACACAATAAATCATATTAGAATCAATCAATAAATGCGAAGTAATTAGCCTTAAAAAAGAAGATTTGAATTTTAGCTTTTTTTTCAAAATGTTTCTCGATTTAAAGAAAATTTTTTTTTTGTGATGTGATCAAAATTGGGTGCTAATAATAGGCCCCCTTTGCTTGGTCTTTTAATTTAAAAGGATGAACAAAGTAAAAAGCAACCAATTTTGTTCGAGCCATTTTTTTAAAAAACATATTCACAAAGCAACAACAATTCAATCCTAAGCTTCGCAATACTTAGGAAAGTGTTAGCATTGCAATTGAAGGCATCACAATACCTTCAATGAAAAATATGGGGCATCACAATTCCTTAAAAGAATAAGGAAGACGTCACAATACCTTCAAACTATTGAGTAGATATCACAATACTTACAACGGAAAAAAAAAATGAGTTGTCAAAACACCTCAAAAGGATAGGAAAAACGTCATAATACTTTCAAACAGTTGAGTGGGTTTCACAATACCTACAATGATAAAAACACAGGGCTTCACAATATCTTAAAAGGATAGAGAAGGTGTCACAATACCTTCAAACTGTTGCTTCACAATGCCTCAAAAAGATAAAGAGGGTGTCACAATGCCCTCAAAAGGATAAGCTAGGCGTCTCAATGGCTAGAATGCAAATGAATTGGGATGCAAAATGAGCTAGGCTTCACAATACCTAGAATGTAAATGTGCAAATGAATTAGGCTTCACAATACCTAGAATGTAGATAAACCATGTAAATTATGAAAAGAAACAGTTTTTTTTTTTTACAAAAACCCTTGATAATTCAAATTGAGATTGATTTCAATTGAAAATAATCAGAAAGATTCACCACTGTGACACATCTCAAGTTCAAGTTGCCCAAGGGTAGGTGATATGGGCTTGTAATCGGCAAGAGTGTTTAGGAAATGTGGTAATAAGGATGAGTCATCATGAAGTAAATTTGGCCCCTGAGCTTACCAACTCCCCTTGTCCAAATGATGTAATAGTCTTCGCCTTTCCTTGTCATGAGAAATTCCTTTAAACAGTCCCCATGTTAAAGATCTGATATTGCAAATGTCTTTCTTCTTTGGTCGTTGAAATATTTGCTTCCATCTAAATGGCACATTCGTTCCAAACTTTTTCTTTTTCTACTTTTCATTTCTCTTTTCCTTTTTTTAAAAGTGGTTTCCTTTCTTCTTCTTTTTTTTGTGTCTCACAGTTAAAATAAATGAGAATAAAAGCAATCAATCAAAGATCATAATGGACTTTATTAAGCTTGTAATGTGGCCGAGGTTAAGGGTTATAAATGAAATTATATTAATAGCTCAAAGAAGTGTTTAAAGGTCAATCAAGATCAGGGATCACATTTTTTTAAGAGAAATCCATTGGTTGCATTTTCTTGAAAAAATCCACACTCATCTTCATATTTTGCCTTTTTATTTTTAACATTCTTCTTTCCTTTTTCTTTTATTTGCACACACTTGCTTCAAATATGATGCTTTCCTTCATTTCTAACTTTGGATTATGTTGCAACCTAATTGATAGAAGTTAACGCTCATAAAAAAATAGCCCCCAGTGTAGGGGCGATCCCTATCTAACGTTATTTTAAAAAGAAAAAACATTTAGGCTCAAAATGGGTAACAATGGATAATTAACATCTTCATGGGTAGAGAAACATGGCCAAACTTCATTTCAAATCATGATTGCGTATTTTCAAAAATTTTAATGACAAGACAAAATATGACACCTGCCTTTCTTTCTTTTTTCTTCTTTTTTTTTCTGGGGGAGAAAAAAAGGCAAAAGACTATGACACATGTAACACCCTAATTCTTAACCTAACTTTCTAGAACACATTAGGTTAATCATTAGGTTATTACTTCTCAATCTCACCATTTTATTAAAATACTTAGCGGAAATTACGGGCAAATTTTTTTTTGAAAATATAAATCAAAGTGAGAGCCGCGCTCTTATCTAAATGAGAAACATACACATCAATCATACGGAAACACAAGAACTAAAGCAAGTATCAATAGAACAATAATCATCACGACAAGGAAATATTTCATTAATAACAATATAGTTGAGATACATAAGTAGTCATGCCCTTATAGAAACGGGCTGAGCTTGTAGTACATAAGAAAGGAAATACAATAGGAATAAGAAAGCAATAAAGTACATGGTGCGACAGCAAAAGAAAAATCAACTACACTACCCTCCTACCAAGCAATGAGTACTAGACTAAAACCCCTTCCCAAAAGGTACCGTCGAAGGGAAGATCCTCGTGACTGCTCGGGCACTCGAATAGCTCTCCGATGAGGTCTAGTGACAATGGGGGTCCTTGGGTGATAGAGGTAAGTAACTGGGGAATCGCTCGATCTCCTCCTGGGTAGGCCAATAGAGTGGAACATGAACGTGAGTCGGTTGTACATGAGCTCCTCGGCGAGGGCGCATCTCGGTATCCTCACTGCCCCCTCACCTAAACGGGGGAAAAGGGGCAGAACTCTCCAAATAGATGTGCATCGGCAAGTCCTCAGACGGATCGGTCTCCGACCTCCTCGAGCGAGGCACATACTCCGAGTAGTCACGAACAGCTGAGGCGGACGAGCGGGCACGACGTAACTGCTCGTCATGAGGGCGAGTGCACTCGAAGATCAAGTTGTCGCCACCAAAAGGAGCGGTAGTAGTGAACTGGTAACTGGACACTATATAAGCAAAAGGTTGACCCATGTACACAAAAACACGAACGACACAGCGACCCTTAAAGTGGTAGAAACGAGGCTCCAGGTCGTAGTGCACCTCCCAGACGGGCATATCAATGAAGACCATGAATGTCGCCATCGATCTCTGAAGATGTGACGGAAGAAAGAGGAAGGAGAGAAACGAGTGAGAATTCTTGCTAAAGAATCTCAGCAGGAGTCTCCTATCCTGGGGTTACATCATTCACATCCTCAGGAACCTTGCGTTTGATTATAAAAGGTGGACATACATAAAAGATTCTTTATTAGGGTTTATAAAACCAATTATCCAAGGTTCATTACTTTTAGCATGCGTCTTGATGTTATGAATGCAACATACTAAAATATGAATGCATGGCAATGTCTCAATCAAATATCTCAATGAATCACAACTTCAAGAAAGCACACAAGTGGCATAGAGGGCATATAACTTTCAAGTAGATCTTTCCTCAACTTCGTGACATTAATCATGGTACTTCAGCATAATAAGGCCACCCTAAAATAACTAGGTTATGAGCTCATACCTCAACTAGTCGTCACTAGCTCTTATTATATGAATAAGCAAAACATAATAAAATAATCCCGACTACGCAAGTACGGGTAGGGGGCTAGGGATCACCTCTCTTAGGATATACCCTCTTTGAAACACTTTGCGAGCATCAAGCCACAGTAATTTGTCCATTTTGGTAGACTGCATCTACTCATACCCTCATGGATTTGTATCCCCTGGGGGTGCTCGGCCGAACCAGTGCCACCCAGGAAAACGCATCTCAGTGCTTTGTCACATAAAAAATCTCCTGGGGGTGCTCGGCCAAACCAGTGTCACCAAGGGTTTTCAACTCATGTGGTACTTTAAAACATTTCTTCAACCCTTTTAGGTTTGACGGAAATCTGGCAGCATAACAGCTGTTGAACCGAATTCCCTTCAAACCGAAACTTATGCCACAAGTGTAACACCCTCCTAACTACCATGTAGTACTCGAGCATTAACATTGTAATTAGAAGAGTATCACTTCCTTTCTATAATATCCACTAGTCAAATGAAATGAAATAAGATAAATCAAACTCTAGAATTATAAAGAAAACTACTATAAAATGTACATATATTATTACTTTACATACCGCTTTCTTTAATACATACCATACTTGAAGTTAAGTCACTTAAACATAATACAACACAGGAACTACTATCAAAAGATCTACCAAGCTTGCTCAAATATCAAGGTCCAACAAAATATTAAACACACAGAAATGGACCTAAGACATCTAACACTAATTAGTCTACACATTTGGTAAGTTCCTGGCACTATACTACACTACATACAAGTCAAAAGCCCACGTAAGTCTCATGTCCTCCTACACAAAACCATTGGCCATCGGTATGATGGCCTCTCCTCAGCCAGAGGCATCTGCAGAGTCTGAGCACAATACAGCATATACACAAATAGGGGTGAGAATATTATAAAATTCTCAGTAGGGTAACCCCTTACATACAGACAGAATATAAACAGTAAATGCATTTATAATAATAAAGAAAAACATCATGTTAGATCACATATATCAATATTAGCATACATGAGTCAAAGAAAATTATATGCAAAATGGTATTAATCATAAGTGTTTCTCTTATATCACATGGAATTCAACTTAGTGTAGTAGTTCTTTTTATTAACATAGGGAAGGCTTAGATTCACATCAGGTAACATATATAGTGGATAACTCCTCAGAGGACCATAGACTGCTAAGACATGAGCTCATTCCTATTCGTGATCATCAGACTTCATTTTTTTTTCCATTTCTGAATAACACACAGTTCTATTTCCTAGTCGATAAGTCTATCGACTCATAAAATTTCTTGGGAAGTTCTTATTTTTGTCTTCCCTCTCTATCACACATAAGCCTTGTTTCTATTTTCCCCGTATGTTAAAACATGCACCATTAAATTTCACATATTCTCTTTTGTCATACAACCATGTCATGGACCTTTCTATTTCAAAGTCAGGTTTATATCCCAGATATAGGCATTCAGTATCATTGGAGTCTCATTCATACTTTATAAACAAGCCTTTCAAACAATTAACATACATTCATATGATATAACTTGGATTAAATAGATTTCTATCATTAACTTAATACATCTTCACCATTCCAGCTTCTTGACAGATTTACCATTATGGTGACAACATTTAATTCACATATCCAATGGGCAATTCACTGGCCATAAAACTTCTCTATGACACCTCAATGTGTCTAAAAGTCCCTGTAAAAGTTTCATAGCAAACAGAATACTAGAACCATGTCAAATAAATTCTACAATTTTAGTGGTCAGAGGCCACTTCTTCACAGCTCAGAATAGGATTCATACAATTTTTAACTTTAGCAAATGATAGAAACAACTCAAAATAAAAATCACAGTTATACTTAAAGATGTATAAAAAACGCTATAAAAATTTCAAAGGATAAATCCACCATTTGCTATGAATAAAAATTTATACAAAGTCACAGCTCCAGTACCAAGATTTCAGCCAGCATAGATATACTCTTGGTTCTTGATTTTTCTCAGGCAGTAAAACTCTTTATTATGCACCACGAAAATTATCAGAGTTTCCTTATGATGTTGGCTTCAACATATAATTTTTATAGCTCATAAAAATGACTATAATTGAACCATAAAATTCATGAACAAATCCTGTCCTGCTGAAATCCGAAAATTCAGCAGCCTAGCCAAAACTTATTTTGACAAAAATCATTATTTAACCTCATCCAAACACTCCACCAAAATTAACACATCAATATCAATATATTATCATCAAATATAACCATAAATTTCGGAATAAAACCCAAAAAATTTTACAGAATAATTTGGAAAGAAAAAGGCCAAAGAAAACCCTACACTTTGAAGCTTTCAAAATCTTGGCTCCAAGATTGATTCCCTTCACTTCCAAGCCTTCAAACCCACACCAAACCCTTCCTTGAACAGCTGATAATGGGCTCTTAAGGTATCAAAAGTTGATGGATTCAAATTCTAATCGGTTAGTTTGGTAGATATTGAGGAGTGGAACAAGTTTTGTGAAGGAAGGTTTTGGTTTTGACAAGTTTAGGCTTATGATTTTGAGGTTGGAAATCAAGTTCTCAAGGTTTTTGTGGAGGCAACAATGGAGTTTCTGCACTTATGATTGTTGGCCGAGAATGAAGATGATAATTATGAGAATTTTGATTTTATTTATATTAAGATAATGTATATAATTTAGCAATTATGAATTATCTTCTTTGAAATTTTGTAGCATTCTCATTGGCTCTTGAAAAAGGAAAGGATATGTATTGTTCTAGACCGTACACTTGTCACCCTAGGTGGCAAGCTTGCACTGGTAGCTTCATCCGGTATAAAAACTTCACACCGTAATTTTACTAAACAGGTAAAACAGTGTACCCGGGTAATCCACTATTGCTTGAAAATTAATTCTAAGTATAAAATATTTATTCTTACCTATTTCTAACCTTAATCCTATAATTTCCAAATTTCGGGCACCTTGAGTCTTGAATATAAGGTTTCAAATTGCTCCTGGGTCTACGGGGCCTGTAAAATACTATTCACGTTTTTTTTTTTTTTTTTTTTTTACGTTCGTTACATTGTTCTCATCATTTTTGTGTACACCAAAATTTGATATTCTTACTACTAAAGCCTCAGTTATTTTCTGAAAAAAATTAGGATGTTACATTACTCCCCACCTAAAAAAAAATTTTGCCCTCAAAATTTCATACCTGGAAATAATTAGGATGATCTGTCTTCATATTTGGTTCTAGTTCCCATATATACTCTTCATTTCCAGGTCCACCCCAAGCCACTTTTACAAGCTGCACAGATTTATTTCTAAGTTGCACGACTTCTCTATCAACGATCCGAATAGGAGGGGCTTGAAACGTCAAGTCATCCCTTAAGCTCAGTATAGACTCGGGCTCAATGATATGGTTTTGATCTGGGTGGTACATTCAAGTTGAGATACATGGAAGACATTATGAAGGTTGGATAAATGTGGGGGTAAGGCTATCTGGTAAGCAGCTGACCCAATTCGTTGAAGAATTTGAAAAGGACCTATAAACCTAGGTGACAACTTTTTAACTCTAAGGGCCCTACCTACTCTAGTAGTGGGCATGACCTTCAGGAATACATGTTCTCCCTCTTGAAATTCTAAAGGTTTCCTTCGAGTATCAGCATAGCTCTTTTGACGACTCTATGCGGTGAGAATCTTGCTCCTGATCTTCTGGATTTGTTCCGTTGTTTGATTAACAAGATCGGGTCCCAATAGTCTCGCTTCTCCCGAATCATACCAACACAATGGGGATTGACATTTTCTTCCATATAGAGCTTCATATGGAGCCATGCCAATACTAGCGTGATGGCTGTTATTATAAGCAAACTCAACCAATGGGAGTAACTTGTCCCAACTTCCCTTCTGCTCAATCACGCATGCCCTTAGCATATCTTCCAGGGTTTGTATGGTTCGTTCTGTTTGCCCGTCAGTTTGGGGGTGATAGGCAGTGCTCAAACAAAGTTTGGTACCAAAGGCTTTTTGGAACGTTCCCCAAAATCTCGAAGTAAACCTTGGATCTCTGTCAGAAACTTTCGAGGAAGGAACACCGTGTAGTCTTACTATTTCTTGGATATACAAGGAAGCTAACTTATCCAAAGGAAAATTAGCCTTAATGGGTAAGAAATGAGCAGACTTGGTCAATCTATCTACTATAACCCATATAGCATCATGACCTGATGATGTCCTTGGCAAACCCATTACAAAGTCCATAGAAATACTTTCCCACTTCCATTCTGGGATTTCTAAGGGTTGCAGTGGTCCCAAATGGTTTTTGATGTTCTATTTTAACTTTTTGGCAAGTTAAACACTTCACGACACACTCTTCTATGTCTTTTTCATTCCCGACCACCGTAACATTTTCTTGAGATCCGCATACATTTTACTAGTGCCTGGGTGTATAGTAAGTTCCCCCCTATGAGCTTCCTCTAAGATCTTCTTTCTAAGATCGCCACTTGTGGGTACACATACTCTATCCTTGTATCTCCATATACCTTGTTGGTCTTGAGTGAATCCTAGCAACTTCTTTGCATGAATTGATCTTAATATCTCTTGAAATTCTGGGTTTTCACGTTGTGCAGCTAAAATTTTTCCTCTGAACTCACTTGTTACCTTTATTTGCCCTAGCACCACACCTTGAGGGTTCACAGACATGTCTAAACTAAGTTCCTTGAAACTTTCAACTAACTCCGTCTCTTTAATCATCAGGCATGCTACACTTAGGGATTTTCTACTCAGAGCATCGGCAACAACATTTGCCTTGCCTGGATGGTAATTCAGGCTAAACTCATAGTCCTTGAGGAATTCCATCCACCTTCTTTGCCGCATATTCAACTCTTTTTGATCGAAAAGATACTTTAAACTTTTATGATCAGAGAAAACATTAAACTGCACACCATACAAATGATGTCGCCAGATCTTTAGGGCAAAAACCACAGCTGCAAGTTCAAGGTCATGGGTTGGATAGTTTACTTCATGAGGTTTCAACTGTCGAGAAGCATAGGCAACCACGTTATGATTTTGCATCAACACACATCCTAAACCCTTACTAGAAGCATCACAATAAACCTCATAGGGTATATAAGGATCAGGTAATACTAGGACTGGAGCCGTGGTTAACTTTTGTTTCAACTCCTGGAAACTATTTTCACACTCTGGTGTCCAATTGAATGGAGCATTCTTTCGGGTTAATTTAGTCAAAGGTAATGCTATCTGAGAAAAACTCATGATAAAACGCCTATAATATCCAGCTAACCCTAGGAAACTCCGAATCTCCGTCACCGTTGTTGGTCGTTCCCAATGGAGTACTGATTCTACCTTACTGGGATCTACAGAGATTCCTCCTCGTGATACTACATGACCTAGGAATCTAACCTCTCCCATCCAGAATTCACATTTTGACAACTTAGCATACAACTTTCTCTCTCTTAGGATTTGTAACACAACCCCAAGGTGCTCCATATGTTCTTCCTCAGTCCTTGAATATATAAGTATGTCATCTATGAAGACAACTACAAATTTATCCAAGTAAGAGCGGAAGATTCGATTCATATAATCCATGAATACAGCCGGAGCATTAGTCAATCCAAAAGACATCACCCTATACTGTAATGCCCATATCGAGTTCTAAAAGCGCTTTTAGGTATATCCTCATTAAAAACCCGAATCTGATGGTACCCTGATCTAAGATCAATCTTTGAGAATACGGTTGCACCTCGTAATTGATCCATGAGATCGTCAATTCTTGGCAAGGGGTACTTATTTTTTATTGTCACTTTGTTCAATTGCCTATAGTCTACACAAAGCCTCATACCCCCATCCTTTTTCTTCACGGAAGAACAGGGCTCCCCATGGAGAGGCACTTGGTCTAATAAAATGCTTCCCTAACAGCTTCTTCAATTTGGGACTTTAATTCTTTCAACTCCAAAGGGGACATCCTATAAGGAGCAATTGAAATAGGACCCATTCCTGGAACCAACTCGATGGAAAATTCAATCTCTCTTTCAGGAGGAAATTCTGGAATATCCTCTGGAAAAACATCTGGATATTCTCTCACCACTGGAATCTTGCTCAACTCGTAGTCACATTCAGTTTCACTAGTAGAAAGGAGAACATATTCCTGACGATCTGTCTTACCAGGGTTGGATGTTACAAGGTTCAAATAAAAAGAAAAAGGAACCACAGGAATGGAGGGTAGAGTGGAAAGAAATATGGCAGCTCGATTTGGACAAAGGTAAAAGGACATAATTGGGTACTAGCCAATCCATACCTAAAATTACATCTAGACCAGATAAAGGAAGACAAACTAAATTGGCAGTAAAGTCTCTAGCACCTATTTGAAGAGGAATATTTATACAGGTATAACAAGTCCTAATAGGACCAGCAGTAGGAGTGGATACAAGAAGATCATAAGGTAGTTCAGACACAGATAATTGCAACTTCTGTACACAGTCATGGGATATGAAAGAATGAGTGGCACCCGTATCATACAAAGATATCTAGGACATTACCATTTATTTCACACTTACCTCGGATCAGATCGGCAGATTGAGAAGCTTCCTTGGCACTTATAGTAAAAACGCGCCCATGTTGTTGTGGCCTGGAGGCGGGCTGATGACCTTTCTTGTTAGGGCACTCAAATATCTTATGTCCTGGTTTCCCACAGCCAAAGCAAATGATTTGCGTTGTCCAGCAAGGTCGATTCCCATGATTTTTCCCACACTTAGGGCAATCTCTCCCTGTCTCAGGTCTTAGAGGTTGAAGTTGTTTTCCTTTGTTGTTGTTGTTGTTATTGTTGGGTGGAAACCTTCCCTGAGGTTGGTTAACAGGCTTGAATCGGGGACCTTGAGGTGCTAATCCCCTTCTAGCATTGTTTTGGGCATACTTGAAATTTGTCAGCTTTCTGTTGGACTCCTCTGCACGTCGACATTTATTTACCAAGGTAGGATAGTCCCTAATCTCCAAGAGACTTACAGCTGCTTCTATATCTTCTCGTAGACCTCCTTCATATTTCATGCATTTCCAAACTTCATCCGGGTCACGTTGATAAATTGTAGAAAACTTGCAGAGCTCTTCAAATTTGGCAGTATACTCTGCTACACTCATATTCCTTCAAGTTTGAGAGCCATGAACTCCAATTCCTTCGCATTTCTCACAGAAATAGGGAAGTACTTATGGTAAAAAGCTTCCTTAAAAATAGTCCAGGTAACTATAGTATGGGAAGCTTCAAATAATCCCCTGGTGCCAACCCACCAAAAATCTGCATCTGCTTCTAGCATATAGGTGGCAAAGGCCACCTTCTGGATCTCTGTGCAAGGAAGAACGGAGAAAATCTTTTCCATGGCCTTTATCCATTCTTCTGCTTTACAGGGATTAAAAGCTCCTCGAAATGGAGGGGGATTTGCCTTTCTGAACTCGGCAAATTTCTGATATTCTACATCAACTTCGTTCACTACAGGATTATCAGTTGGGTTTTGCCTTTCATTATGGTTCAGTTGCTCCATCATTCGGGTAGTAGCTATAGCTTGTTCCCTCATGGCAGCCGCCATCTCACGAAAAGTATTCATCATGTCGGCATCGTTTCCAGCTCCACTCCTAGTTCGCCGATTCGAAGTCATTGGTTCCTATCACACCAAACAAAAATATTGAGTTGATCAGTCTCAATACCAAGCAAAGTGTACAGCAACCCACAACATTTCCAATCAAGATCATACACATATATATAAAGTCATAATGCATGACAATTTCTAAGAAAGCATAGCCGGTCCAATCCTCAGGCTTATAGGATAGTCCGGCTCTGATACCATAATGTAACACCCTCCTAACTACAATGTAGTACTCGAGCATTAACATTGTAATTAGAAGAGTATCACTTCCTTTCTATAATATCCACTAGCCAAATGAAATGAAATAAGATAAATCAAACTCTAGAATTATAAAGAAAACTACTATAAAATGTACATATATTATTACTTTACATACCGCTTTCTTTAATACATACCATACTTGAAGTTAAGTCACTTCGCTTATAATACAACACAGGAACTACTATCAAAAGATCTACCAAGCTTGCTCAAATATCAAGGTCCAACAAAATATTAAACACACAGAAATGGACCTAAGACATCTAACACTAATTAGTCTACACGCTGGTAAGTTCCTGACACTATACTACACTACATACAAGTCAAAAGCCCACGTAAGTCTCATGTCCTCCTACGCGAAACCATTGGCCATCGGTATGATGGCCTCTCCTCAGCCAGAGGCATCTGCAGAGTCTGAGCACAATACAGCATATACACAAATAGGGGTGAGAATATTATAAAATTCTCAGTAGGGTAACCCCTTACATACAAACAGAATATAAACAGTAAATGCATTTATAATAATAAAGAAAAACATCATGTTAGATCACATATATCAATATTAGCATACATGAGTCAAAGAAAATTATATGCAAAATGGTATTAATCATAAGTGTTTCTCTTATATCAAATGGAATTCAACTTAGTGTAGTAGTTCTTTTTATTAACATAGGGAAGGCTTAGATTCACATCAGGTAACATATATAGTGGATAACTCCTCAGAGGACCATAGACTGCTAGGACATGAGCTCATTCCTATTCGTGATCATCAGACTTCATTTTTTTTTCATTTCTGAATCACACACAGTTCTATTTCCTAGTCGATAAGTCTATCGACTCATAAAATTTCTTGGGAAGTTCTTATTTTTGCCTTCCCTCTCTATCACACATAAGCCTTGTTTCTATTTTCCCCGTATGTTAAAACATGCACCATTAAATTTCACATATTCTCTTTTGTCATACAACCATGTCATGGACCTTTCTATTTCAAAGTCAGGTTTATATCCCAGATATAGGCATTCAGTATCATTGGAGTCTCATTCATACTTTATAAACAAGCCTTTCAAACAATTAACATACATTCATATGATATAACTTGGATTAAATAGATTTCTATCATTAACTTAATACATCTTCACCATTCCAGCTTCTTGACAGATTTACCATTATGGTGACAACATTTAATTCACATATCCAATGGGCAATTCACTGGCCATAAAAATTCTCTATGACACCTCAATGTGTCTAAAAGTCCCTGTAAAAGTTTCATAGCAAACAGAATACTAGAACCATGTCAAATAAATTCTACAATTTTAGTGGTCAGAGGCCACTTCTTCACAGCTCAGAATAGGATTCATACAATTTTTAACTTTAGCAAATGATAGAAACAACTCAAAATAAAAATCACAGTTATACTTAAAGATGTATAAAAAACGCTATAAAAATTTCAAAGGATAAATGCACCATTTGCTATGAATAAAAATTTATACAAAGTCACAGCTCCAGTACCAAGATTTCAGCCAGCATAGATATACTCTTGGTTCTTGATTTTTATCAGGCAGTAAAACTCTTTATTATGCACCACGAAAATTATCAGAGTTTCCTTATGATGTTAGCTTCAACATATAAATTTTATAGCTCATAAAAATGACTATAATTGAACCATAAAATTCATGAACAAATCCTGTCCTGCTGAAATCCGAAAATTCAGCAGCCTAGCCAAAACTTATTTTGACAAAAATCATTATTTAACCTCATCCAAACACTCCACCAAAATTAACACATCAATATCAATATATTATCATCAAATATAACCATAAATTTCGGAATAAAACCCAAAAAATTTTACAGAATAATTTGGAAAGGAAAAGGCCAAAGAAAACCCTACACTTTGAAGCTTTCAAAATCTTGGCTCCAAGATTGATTCCCTTCACTTCTAAGCCTTCAAACCCACACCAAACCCTTCCTTGAACAGCTGATAATGGGCTCTTAAGGTATCAAAAGTTGATGGATTCAAATTCTAATCGGTTAGTTTGGTAGATATTGAGGAGTGGAACAAGTTTTGTGAAGGAAGGTTTTGGTTTTGACAAGTTTAGGCTTATGATTTTGAGGTTGGAAATCAAGTTCTCAAGGTTTTTGTGGAGGCAACAATGGAGTTTCTGCACTTATGATTGTTGGCCGAGAATGAAGATGATAATTATGAGAATTTTGATTTTATTTATATTAAGATAATGTATATAATTTAGCAATTATGAATTATCTTCTTTGAAATTTTGTAGCATTCTCATTGGCTCTTGAAAAAGGAAAGGATATGTATTGTTCTAGACCGTACACTTGTCACCCTAGGTGGCAAGGTTGCACTGGTAGCTTCATCCGGTATAAAAACTACACACCGTAATTTTACTAAACGGGTAAAACAGTGTACTCGGGTAATCCACTATTGCTTGAAAATTAATTCTAAGTATAAAATATTTATTCTTACCTATTTCTAACCTTAATCCTATAATTTCCAAATTTCGGACACCTTCAGGTCTTGAATATAAGGTTTCAGCTGTTCCAGTGGGTCTACGGGGCCTGTAAAATACTATTCACATTTTTTTTTTTTTTTTACGTTCGTTACATTGTTCTCATCATTTTTGTGTACACCAAAATTTGATATTCTTACTACTAAAGCCTCAGTTATTTTTTGAAAAAAATTAGGATGTTACAACAAGCTATTCACACAACATATTCCTCATTTAAATCTCATGCTATGATAAACTTCATATCTTAAACAATCATTCCCTCATGCATCATAAACATCTCAACATGTTTTAGCATCATATAAACATCATAGCATTAATGATTTCTTAATGTCTTATGCATTGACCCTTAAAGTCCTTAACTCACCGTCTAGGTTATAAATCATCACAACTTAATCTCTCAGATACCTATAGGCTCATATCTAAGTATTCCTCACTCAACACTATGATCACAAACATTTCTAATCCTCAAGAATACAAAACCTAAAATTCTAACTTTATGGGTACCTAGAAGTCACGACAATGACCCTTTCTAAGTCCGGTTTGCTCCTAAGGCATCAAGATCAAGTCCTAGACCATTTATGAGTCATTCCTACACATTTAAACTAATTTAAATCCATGATTATCATTTCTAAACCATGCTGGATAGAATCCAGAAAAATCAATTACCAAGGGATCTCTCAAATTAATTATTTTCTAGTTACTAACTTCTCTAATCTTTCACATAGGAATTTTAACATCAATTATACTCAAACATACTCATATTATCATCATCCAAACAGCATAAACAACACTTAATCACAGCAAGGCAGAACCGAAAATACATCTCCATACAAGGGCATAAAACTTGGTTTCTAAAGCACATAAAATACTAGTTTCTCTTGGAACCTTTTCAAGAATTTCAAAACTCATTTATAAACATTTTTATCATCTAAAATCCTCAAAATATTTGCAAGGGCAGTAGCTAAATTAAATTTATCTCAAGAGGTCCTAAATTCATAAAACCTTGTTTTAGACATTACTTGAACTCATATAAACTTAGAAAAAATTATGAAACATAAATTTTAATACTTTTAACAAATATAGCTTCTTAGGGCCGAAATCAAAGAACTAAACAACATATGGTTTTCAAGCCTTTGCTTGAGACAAAAATGGGCAAATCTTTGAGCTCTAGGTTCTCTTCAGTGATTACATAAAAATAAACATGCCCATGCATTTGTTTTAGCTTTCATTAGAAAATAAAGTGAGAGCATAAAATAAACATGAGATGCAACTTATTATTATCTTTGGTATTTAAGTGAGGACTTGAAATATAAACATGATAATGCAAAGCTTGAAATATAAACATGATAATGCAAGTTCATTTATTATTCTTGATATTAGTGATGGCAAGAAAAATAAATATGATATACAAGGCATAAACATAAACATGAATGCAATATTCATTTTAATCTCATCTAGAGCTCTTACAAGATTTTAGAGATACAACCCAACACTTATCTCATCACAAAGAGAGCTTTAGAGTTCTTGAACCAAGTTCTCAAAGGAACTATGAGGTTCTTGAACATCATCATCAAACTCCAAGGAGATGAACTCAAAAGAAATAAAATCATAAAGAGAAAGTAATAGAAACCAAAACTCAAGGGAAAAGGAGGTTAGAACCGAAACCAACAAGAAAGGAAAAAGATGATGAAACTAAGTCAAGTTCTTTATTAAGTACCCAAAACCCCTATCTAGAGAAAAATCTCTAGAATGTGCCGGCCAACTTTAAGGTTGACAAGGGTAGACTTGGGCTTTTTGAAATCCTTAGATTAATTTTCTTAAGTTAAAAAATCAAGTGAGCTAAATATCATATAGATAAAGTTTAAAGAAAAGAAAAACTCAAGCTTTAGAGGTTTCTTTGAGATGAACACAAGGTCATCATCTAGAAACTCTCATCATCAAGCTATCATACTCATAAACAAGGCCTCATGGTCGAAATGGAGAGGAAGAAAGAAACAAAGGAAAGTTTCAAAAAGAAATCCAAGAGAAAGCTAGAGAAAAACTCATTTTCAAGAAAAACAAGTTTTAGAAAAACACTCCTACCTAGAGTGAAGTTGAAAACTTGAACTTGAAAAGGAAACAAGAAGAAGAACTCCTCCAAGAGTGATGATGAGCTTCGGCCACCAAGAGAGAAAAAGAAAGAAGATGTGTTTTGAGTAAGGTTGTGTTTGAGGTTGAAAGTTTGAGAGGTTTGATGGTGGTTCAAGGTTGTGAGGTGGTGTTTAGAGGTTATGAGATGATGATGAGATGAAGAGATGAAGAAGATGAAGATGAAGAGAAAAGAAGAACTCTCTTAAAACTTGAGAGAAAAAGAAAGGAAACTCAAGAAAGCTTAGAAAACTAAAAGTTTGCAAATGAGCTAAAGTGTTTGCAAGTTCTTCTAATGCACCTATTTATAGGAAATGAAGCAATGAAGGCTCATCCAAGGAGAGCCTTGGCCGTAGCAAATGGGAAGGAAAAGGAAGAGAAAAATATCTCTTACACAATGTCATTCAAGCATGGTTTGAAGTATGGAAGTTATGATACAAGGCATGACTTCAAGTAAGGTGATTTGAGTGAATTTCCTATCAATTTTGAACGAAATAATTCTTCTAGAAGCAAGGCATGGCTTCAAGTAAGGTGATTTGAGTGAATTTCCTATCAATTTTGAATGAAATAATTCTTCTAGAAGCAAGGCATGGCTAGCTGTTTTTGGGCCACAAATAAATGAGGAAAATAACTTAATTTCATTTAGTTATTCACTTGAAAAATCAAGCATGGTGGAAAGTATGACAAGGTATGGTGAGTATGACTTGAGATATGGCTTTGGAGTGTCAAAAAATTGAGCATGTGATGGAAAATGGGGGAGGAAGCATTCAGCCAGAATGTTACAGCAAAGGGGGAGGAAAATTGCTTCACATAATTGTGTGTTAATGATAGGTTTGAGTGTGTATTAGTTTAGGTACAAGGTTAGGAGTTATTAAGCATAAGTCTAGGTAACTAAGAATGAGATTTAAGAGTTTCATGACAAGGTTAAGGAGTGCTCATACACATTTAGAGAATTTAAAATTCATTTTATGAGTAAACAAGGTAGACAAATTTCCAAGATTTAAGGAATTGGAAAGAGAAAACACTATTCAAGATTCCATGACTAGGAATCTTGAATTTAAAATAGGATTTCAAGTTGTAATTAAGCATTCTTAGGTTTTAATCAACTTTAATAAATTATTTTGACTCAAGATTAATTATGAAAATTAATTAACCTTCGATTAGAGTCTAATATTACTTAGGTTTGCTTAATCACGCGATTAAGCTCAAAAACACAAAACTAGAGGCAAAACCATAATTTTGCACTAATTTTGCCCGGGACCTCCGAGACTAGAACTGAAGTCACAGAATACATAAAAATGCCTTTTAAAACCATCTGGAGAAGTTTCGGGTTCATCCAGCACTTGCAAACGGGTAAAACACCACAGGGGCGTTTTAGTCATTTTGACCCGAAAGGTACACAAGCCAACTAATCCCCTTCCAACATTGAGTTTGCCCTTCGAGTACTGTCAGACCGGTTTTTCTAGAATTCCGGGCTGAAAATGACCTCAGGGGCATTTTGGTCATTTTCACTCTAATAGAAAATCGGGGCGTTACAACACATGGATAAATAGAACTTTATTGAAAATTAGAAAAGTACGTCAATTTATTGAAAATGGAATCAAAAAATAAATGATCAAAACATAGAGAAAACACCTAGTACATCCTAAATAAGAAATTTCAACCCTCAAGCTGTGTTCTTTAGGAATGAGTTGACTTGCACATTGGGCACTATAGGCGGCTTATTTACATAATCAAACTCAATCTTGCCCCCATCCTTGAGCCTTTGTACCCGAATCTTGAATGATAAACATCTTTCAATAGTATGCCCAGGTACATCCGTGTGATACTTGCAAGTCTCATTGGAATTGTACCATTTAGGGAGAGGATTTGGGACAGGTCTCAAAACTTCTGGAGCCACTAAGTTTTATGTCAACAGGGAGTCATAGATGTCACTATACCTAAATAGCACCGGCTTTATTGTCACCCTCTCTCTCCCAGGCCTATGAAAATGAGTGCAAGAGGAGGAACTTGACGCATTACTTGGGTTGCTTGCAAGTGGCTTAGGAAAGGAAATATTGTTCACTGAAGGTGGGGTGTGAGTCTCATATGGGAAAGACATGTATGAATAAGGGTAGAATGGGAAAGGTTGGTAAGTGGGCTGGTGTAGATCATTCTTGAGTAAATAGCTTGTAGTCATGTGAACCTCTCCCTCTTTTTTCTAAAAGTTAGGCTTATTAAACTTCTCTGCCAGCCAACTCAACTTTCCTTCTCTAATGGCATCTTACACTTGCTCCCCAATGATCACCACATCAGAAAAACAATTAGTGACACAACCAAGCAGCTTCTCAAAGTACAGCCCATCCAAAGTCTTAACAAAGAGTCAAACAATTTCTTTCTCATTCAATAGCAGCTGCACTTAAGATGCTTTCTCCCTCCACCTTTGTGCATACTCTCTAAAAATTTCTGCCTCAATCTTCCTCATCCTTTGAAGCTCAAAGCAATCGGGTGCAATATCTGTGACAAATAGATATTGTTTCACAAACAATTCTACCAAACTTTTCCAACTCCTTGTCTGACTTTTGTCAAGTTGTAGAAACCAAGTCAAAGCTCCACCTGCCAAGTGATGATGGAAACAATAAATCATCAACTCCTAATTCTAGTGGTTCGAAGCCATGCTCCAAGTATACATGGTCGAATGGACCATAAGATCAGTCTTCCCTTCGAATTTCTTAAAATCTAGAACCTTGAAGTTTACAGGTTTCTCAATATCAGGGAATAGATAGAAATCTTGAACATCTAATCTCCCATAAGCTTCTAGCCCTTGCATAGCCATAACTTTTCCTTCCAGTATCTCCATTTTGCTCTACATCTTGGTGTCCTCTTCCCTAACTGTCTCATGATTCACAGGCCCCTTCTCTTGATGTTTTAGAGTAATGATCACAACTTTAGGTCCACCATTGTCATTGGCTTAGTCTTCTTCAACATTGTCATTGTTGTGTAGCTTCTTGGAGGTGTTATTGTTAGAGTTGTTATTGGGGCTTGATTCCCTATTTGAGGACAGACCCTTTAGCATAATCAATATTTGCTCAAAATTTTCCTCCAATTTCTGTAACCTTTGCTCTGCTATAAGCTTAGAATTCCCAGTCTTTTCATGATTATCAGTCATATGGGAGAGGTCAAGGTTTAATTGTTTGGAGCGAGCACGGGTCAAGATAGGGCTTCGGACTTGAGCAAACTTGCAATGTGGCGCAATGATGAGTAGTCTAAGAAATCGAAAAGAAATAGCGCTAGTTCAACATTTGAGTTTTTCAAACATTTTTTATTATCTTTTTAATTAAAAAAAAGGATGAAAAAACTTTTTGTTCTCTTGTTTAAGGAGAAAACACGAATATGAAGCCTATGTACTTGAAAAAAGTTTTAGTACTATGAATAGAAAAAGACATTTTTTTGTTACATGAGCTTATTTCTAAAGAAAGGATCATATATGTACCTAAACTTCTAGGTGACTCTATCAATGCGTGGCTAATGGGACAGATCTAGACTTCTAAATGTCAATGGTCCCCAGATTGCTCGCATCTCAAGAGATAAGAACCTAGCTTATAAACTTATCACAAGTATGGATGAACCCTCTCAGTATGATCGATTACAAAACTAGTAACAATCTTAGTGATATCTCAACAAATGCCAAGTGGGCATAAATTCCCTCAGTGACAATGTTGGGACCCCTTCTAATCCTCGAGTAGCACAAGCTCGGGTATAGAGCCCAAAAAGTGTGAGGTAAGTGATAGTGAAATATGTATGAGAGAAAAACACCCAAATATATGTATAAAAATAAATAAATGACAAGTCCTATACCCTAAGGTTTTAAGGACAAGGCAAGTAAATCAATTACTTTCAAGTAAGATAAGCAATTATTTACAAATGATTATTTACAAATCTCAATCTAATAAATATTTATCAAAATAATCAAACAATTATTAAGAAATAAAAGGAAACAAAATATAAAATAAATTCAGTTAAGGGAAACAAAAATTTTTCAAGTTATAATATTTTTACACAACTCACTTCATTAGGCTTGACTCACTAACTATCCCCAGTAGAGTCTCCAAACTGTTACAACGTCCCCAAAAAGAGCGCCGCAACGAGAAAAGATTTTAAATTTTCAATGTTTCAATGGGGTTGCCACCAATTTTTATTTTTGGTAAAAAACTAAAACCTTTTAATTTAACAAAGCTGGTCCTTTAAAACAAATTGGATTCGGTAGTATAATTATGATTAGGAAACGGTGAAAACTTAATCCCACTGCACCCATAATACATCCATCTCATGACAGTTGCCCAAAGCTTGTTGTGCAAATTAAACAATAACTTTAATAATTTTATTTTCCCCTAAAAAAGAATTAAAACCAAAAAGTATTTATAGAATTTAATAAAAAAACATTTACCAAAAAATTGAAAACAAATTTTAAAAAATTGAATTTGTCTTTACAGAAAAATATCTACTCCTGCATATCCTTTAACACAATGACTAACTCAAAGTCACATGGTTCTTTTAAAAAATAATTGTGTGTTGAGTTAATTTTATTTACAAAAAAAAAATTAACCAAAAAAAGAACTTAAAAAAGAGATAAAATCTATTTTTGCACAAGATTCAAGAAAACACTAAACTACTCAATAAACCTTTACAATCATGAAGCAAACACCATTTCTCAGTCAGAACTATTGATTATTTAACGGACAAAAAGATGATTGCCAAGAGATTTTATTATTTTTATTCATTGACACAAAAACAATAATGCAAAGAAACTCAAGACATAGTAACACTAAAAGACACAAACTGTACAATACAAGACACGAAATAAAATGAAATGTGAATTCTCTGAGCATGATGCACGAAGTAATAGCACATATTGATGCTATAGCCTATGTGAATACAACTTAACGGTGATAAAATAAAATAAAGGAACTAAACACTAGTTTAACTTGGAAACTCCTATGACACTAATGCGATTCCTTTTCACGGGAGTGCAACCTGCATTAAACCTTTGAAAAGATAATAAAATAAAAGGGAAGAAATTAAAAGAATCTAAAGAACCCCAAATCAAACTGAAAGTTGAAGGCACATCGGGGGTACTGTGCGACGTATGTACAGAGCAAATGAGGTCTTCAATCAAAGCCTCCCGACCATCGAACACGATGTTAGCACCCTTACAACAACTGGATGATGGTGATCTCAAGTGACGGTGGCGGTTGACGTTGGATGACGGTCGCAGTTCACTAGACTCGTTCTTTTTTTGTTTCAACAGGAAAAGGGGGAGGCTTTTGATGGTAGGGGAGTGGTGAGTGATGGTTGTCGTTGATGATAGAAATGAAGTTGGTGCAGGAGGCTATAGGTGGTGGCAAAGGGCAGTGTTGGGGAGGATGATGGTGGGGATTAGGTGTGGATTGTGGCGTTGTGCATGTATTTGAAATTTTTCTGATCCCCCTTTTTAACTGGCTAATAACTATTTATACACATTTTTTACCCTAATATAATTAAAGAAATAAAATAAACTAAATGACACAATAAATCAAATTAGAATCAATCAATAAATGCTTAGTAATCAACTTTTAAAAAAGATTTGATTTTTACTTTGATTTTCAGCTCTTTTTGTTGAAAATTTTTCTTGATCAAAAGAAAAACATTTTTTGGCGAAGTAATCAAAAATTGGATGCTGACACTGAGACTTGTTTAAGATAAAAGAATTTTGAGCTTCCAAAAAAAAGGCATAAATACATTTATCATATAACAAAAGAAATGAAAACACAATTGTCAAGAAAAGAAAGAGCATTTATTAAACAAATTTGCCTTTAATTATGAACAATTTTAAAATTTGATGAACAATTTGCTGAATGAACTATGACGTCATTCGAGAAAATTTTAATGCAATTTTACCGCTAGCAAGTAATGACCCAAAAAAGGAACATTAAAAACTGATATCAATTACCATAGCAATATATATATAGAAAGGCCTCGACATATTAAGCTCTTGAAGACGACCCATGGGCTAGAGAGTGAGACCTTCCTACAAGTCTAGAAGCACACAATGCTTAGTACAGACAGAACGGTAAAACACGACCTACATGGGGAGCTAAAAGAAAATGCAATTACATAATATACACCAATACATAACGTAGCAATCTTCATTTTCATGCAAAACATAACTATTTATCTTTTCCAAAGTAGGAAAATAAGTTTGGTTGTTTATAATCAGCAGTCTTCGCCTTTACCCTTTTCTTTACAGGATCTGAGCTCACTTGATCATTGTTAGGCAGAGCTGGCTTTGAATCAGCTGCAAAAGCCTTATAATCACGCTTGATTGGGACCTTAGTGTCAGCTTGAGAATGGGAAAAGCCACCAGGTTTTAAGTCATTGACTACTCCCTCCTCACTTTTAGCTTCTTTTGGCTGTTCAGTCTTCATAAATTCATGAGTTGGTATTTTCTGCTCTGGCTTTGTGTCTTCACTTTCAGCCCCTTTTCTTGAGAAGAACTTAGAGATTGAAGTGTTCCCTTCTGCCTTTACCTGAATCTGCAAGACATGGGATGGTCCTATTGCTAACTGAAGATATTCAATATTAGGACTAAAGTCCGGCCAACAATCTTTCAAGAACATGAAACAGCTAACTTGTCAGGTCCCCTTCCACACACATGGACACAAAATAATGTTACTGCCAAGAGTGCCGGTATATTTCCTATTTGAACTAACTACAAGTCTCCGAACCGAAAAAAAAAAAAAAAAAAAAAAAAAATCTACAAGTCACACCTGCGGAGCATAGGTCAATTGGTATTTCCCCTGATCTTCAATACTAGTTGTGGTTTATGGTACTTCTAAATATCTAGGCACATTTTTGTTTTTAGCAAATTACAGAGCTTGCCTGAGGGGTCTACAAATATTACACTTGCACCCTATATGTTTTAGTAAGATACAAACACCCTTAATTTCTTCAATTTCATTACAATAACCTCCCTTGATTATAAATTACTAAATGTTCAAATATTGAAAAACGCATAAAATGACTATTTTACCCTTAAAAATTAATTCTATTCTATTTTATGTCATTCTTCTCTACCACCCATAAATAAGACCCTAAATCCCTAACAGGGCGTTTGAAAACCTTTAATGAGATGGAATTGAATTGAATTCCATTAAGAATTGAATTTCATCAAAAATTGAATTGAATTCTTATGTTTAGAATGAACCAGTAAATTAAAAAATTGAATTCAATTCCTTCGTTTGGAATGGATCGAAAAATGAATTAATTTAATTGTTTTTACTATTTTATCCTTCATTAATAGGTTAGAAATAAAACATTATATTTAAGTAAGGTTATTTTGGTATTTTTATTTGTTGAAATTCAATTCCCACACCAAATCGCATCCCTTTGAGTCTGATTTCAATTCCTTAGTTTTGTTGGATTTCAATTCGCATGATAATTCAATTCCTTCACTTAAGTTGCTTCCAAACAATGAAATTCAATTCAATTCCTTAATGGAATTGAATTCCAGGGGTTTCCAAACACCCTGTAAATGAAAAAAAAAGCCACCCACCCAACACCTTCCCCCCAAAGCCCCTGTCAACTCTTCCCTTCTCACCATGTTAGCACCCCCACCCTCAGCAATGGAAGAAGTGCTTTAGGACAACGATCATGGAGGTTGCGCCGTGATGGAGGTGAGGCCCGATGCGATAGCTATTCTTGGGTAAGGCAGCCTTGTGAAGGAGCCAACGGTGATGGTGCTACAATAGGGTGGAAAATCTTTGCAGTGATGTTTGCAAGACACATGAATGCAGTGGTGATGACTTTAGGTGCAGACATCAGGCTCGACAGGCGGCCCATTGCCGTCGGTTTCAGGGAAAGGAGTTGTGGTCATAGTACTCCGTGGGATCTCTTTGCTGGCTCGATTTCCATTTTCTTGAGCTTTGGTGTTGATATTTGAGTGTGGGTGTTGATTGTTTTTGAAGTTGGGCCTTAGTTTATGGCTTATGGTTTGGTGTTTGAGTTGTATCAATTGTAGATTTTTCGTGTTTGATTCACACTGGTGGGTGTATTCGCAGAAAGATTTTGGGGCTCTCACTACCTGCAACATTATTGAGCTTTTAGTGGTGGTGGTGGTGGCAGTGACTGGCCACAGGTGAGCGGTGAAACAAGAAGAGGTAGAAGATGATGGGTAAAATTGGAATTTTGAAAGATATATTGAAAGGGGAGATAAGTGTAAATTTGAAATCAAGGGGGGTGTAGGTGTAATATTGATAAACCTAAGGAGAGGTCTGTGTAATTTGTTTTTTTTTTTTTTCCGATAAGTGATCAGGTAGAGCACAAGGCCTCCAACAAAAGAAACCCGAAACATAATAACTCGAGACAAATACATAGTACCCAGAAAACCCTCGTCACTACACAATGGGCACACACAATGACCAACATATCTCAAGAAGGACTAGAAAAATACAAACCAAAACTATTTTGTAAACTGCACAAAAGAAGAAAATACTCTGAACCTCTGCTCATAACCTTGCCACGACTCACCACCTATTTCGATTGCCAATCTCTAAAAGAGCAATAAACCCAAAACACTTAGGGGACTGCCACTGAGTCCTGGCCAAAGAACAACCCCACTCCTTTGGGACATCCTTCATCATGTGATTTGTTGATTTAGTTGCATGTATGACTTCTCGAGATTGAGTGGGCTAAACTTAATTCCAAAAGCTAGCTTATTGGGAAAGGTTATTCAAGCTCTTACAAAGACTATCTAGGCCATATCCCTAAGCAATGTGGAACTCTAGGATCCCATTAATTAGGAGTTAGTTGGTTGGTGAGTTGTCTATAAATAAAGGGAAGTAGGGATTTTTTAAGGGTCCTTGTCATTTGATTAGTAAGTCTTCCTCATATCATAGTAGTTCGCCAAGAAAGATCAATAACGTCTATTTCTTGTTGTCTTAAGATAACAATCCTAACACTGGTATCACAGCTTCTACAGATCCAGGGGATGCTTTCAAGGTACCAATTTCATGACAATGGAGGCAAAGCTTGAGGACTTCTTGACACACAATGAAGAGGAATGTCGAATAGTGGCAAAGCTAGATGCATTCTTGAAATGCAGTCAATAGGAACATTGAATAGAGGCACAGCTTGAAGTGTTCTTGAGACGCAGTGCAGCGAAGGCCGCCGTGCTAGGGCCTGCTATGACCTAGTTTAGGTGATGGGCGATGACGGCGGCTGAGAGTTATTGGCAACATTTTCGAAAGGCAGCGGTGAAGAGGTTCCCATCGCCGCTCAAGTCATTGCTTGGATTGAAGCCAACCAGATCTGTGGGCAAGCAACAACAAGATTCTCAAGGCCAAGGAGTATCCACAGGACGAAGCACAGAGTCAGTTGACGGCTTAAGCACGGTGTTCAACGGTTTTTCTTCAGAGGCCACGGCGACCGTGTCGGCAGCACTGCATGCAGCAAAGCGGCGCAACATTCACCCACCGCCACTGATGGGCGACAAACAGATGGCTAGCAGGACAAAGACACCGAACATGGAGAGCAGAGCAGAGGATGAGATGACCAATATTGGACCGTCGATGGCGGCGACGCAAGCCATGACGGTGGTTTCTGCTCCACTGGGCTTTCAAAGAGTGGTGCAAGGGAAGATCAGAGATGTCGGAGAACATGTCTATGCACCGCCAAGGTTCCATAAGCATTTTCCAATGAGATATCATTCCAGAAAGTGACGAAGGTGGCTACGTTTGGTACTTCCATCAGTAGCTGCATGAAGGGAAAGGAGGAGAGAGGCGTGAGGACAAAGATGGCTGTGATCCGTGGAAGCTCAGTTTCTAAAAAGATGGATCAAGCCCAAATCGGATGGGGATGGGGTAAGAATGTTACTACTAGGGATTCTATTTTGGGCCCAACCCAATTTGTTATCAATAGCAAAATGATGCCCCATCGACCTTGCATTAGTAGCACAGAGACCCTTATTTCGGGCTCTTATTAAAGGAAATGAGTTTCTGCATTTTACTACATTGGCCCTAATTAATAAGGAGTGATTTAGTCTTTCACTTTTTAAGCAATGAGATCCTAGTGAATTTTTAGTGTAACTTTTTCGATCCCACACATTGAGGACAAGGTATAGCATTTTAAGCATCAATCATCCGTTCTCCACTACTTGAACGCAACGCTGGTACGTTTGGGTGGTTTTATATTGGAGTTCATTCAACGGGTTTTTCACTCGAACCCCAATTGAGGCTGAAGCTTCTTATTGTTGCTTTTACGTTCATAATTGTCTGTTGCATTGAAGAAGAAAAAAAAATCAAATCAAATCCCCGCTTTAGCCTTTTAATAACCATGGACTGTGAGATTGTGTAAATACAATATAACACTCCTACCCACTTTAGCCATTTTTCCTCTTCATGTCTACACATCTGGAGCATGAAGTTTGCAAGATTAAACATCAACACGGTGGCCCAATAACAACCACAAGATAGGCTCTCATACCATCTTAAGATTGAATGGACCTAAATCAGTGGGCCTAAATCAACCCTAAAAGCTAGCTTATTGGGGAGGGTTATCCAAGCTCTTATAAAGGCTATCTAGATCATAACTTTAAGCAATGCATGACTCTATCATGACTTAAATAAACTATGCCATGTTTAAGATGTTCATTTCAAAATGAGGAAAGGCTGATCAATGAGAAACAACATCAAACGAAAACGGAAACCACAAATGTCATACCTCATTTATGCAATCAGGTCCATCAAATGATGGCTTGCCCATGGCAGGTGTCACCGGGTACCATACCTGGTCATTCAAAAGATTTGCTATATTGAATGGAACGATACTAAATGCGTACAGCATTGGGTGCTTTCATTTATGAGAAGACACATTGATTATATAGTTTTCTTTAGACTTTTTTCAAGAAGATATTCTTTCAAACTTATGAGGAAAGGCATTAAAGCTACTTTTCTCCGGAAAACTTATTATCTTGACTGTTTTTTAACATGCTTTAATAGAAAACAAAGCACATTTTTTTTATAGAGAAAGCTCAAATATATGGAAGACTAATGTCAAAACAAATAACAGATAAACAAGCTCCACACTAAGGAATATCTTTTCATTGTAAAGCGCATACCAAATCAGATACTTCATAAGGCTTCAGCAAATTCTTGAAACTAGAAGCAGAACTGCTTAGCCAGGTATCAGTAGAATCCTTGTCCCCCAAAATAACAGGCATCCTATCTACAAGACACATTAAAAGCAATATTTTAGAATTTCACCCCAGTAAAACACAGCAATTCAAATATTATGATAACCTGGGAAGCCATCCTCAATTGGTGCAAGGTAAATAATTAGAGGCACAAAGTTCCCTCTAGCAGGTTGATAATTAAACAGATAATCTTGTGCATCTACAACCCAAACTCATTAAAACCATTAAATCAAATAGTTAAGTGACATGTATTTGTTTCCACGTAAACTTGTATTCTATGTAAAATCTTCTAATTTACAAAAAGGAAAAGAAGGGATGCATAGTACGTGGAATTATACCTAGGATCTCACCAAATTTCACCTTTTCTGGATCAGGCATCATGAGAGTTCATACATTGAAATAAACCACTTACAGCTTAGTTGGAGACTTAGAGCAGGAACATATTCATTTCTTTCTTTTTCGTTTAGGACAGCCACAGGCCATATAATGAATTCATTTGCAATAGGAGACTACTACTAGTGAAGAATATAATTTTTCTTTTTCGATAAAAGACTAGTGGAGAGTACGCGTGTGCACATGTGTGCAAGTGCACTGAGTACAAAGAAAATTGTTTGAATCCAAACAAAAATGGACTGACATGGAGAGTTTAGAAGCAAAGGCAATACCACTAAGGAACAATGAATCATAGAAATCACTGCAAAGCACTGGGATTATATGCCGGATAATTAATCTCAGCCATTTACAAGCATGCTTTTTAAATAAGGGAGGCCAATGTGAAACACATATTTCAAGTTGCAGCAAAATTGTCAGTGCAATACAAGAATCTTGTTCCAGCTATTTAAATAATTAGTTAAGTGATTCATAAGAGTTTCTCATTGAACTATGGAAACATATACAAATAATATTCTTCTTAGAGTAAATAATATAATATCAACTGGAAACTTTGTTGGCACGTAAAGATTTAGGAGTACAGGACTCACCATGAAGCCACTGAAGAGCTTGAGAGGAAGAGGTTGTAATGATAGTAAACGTGTATAGTATTTCGCCTGCAGTTAAGAATAAACATTAACAAGGATATCAAGTAAAATTAACATGACATTTCCTATTGGATAAAGTGCCAATACACTACATCTTTCTGAAGAAAATTTTACCTTCCGGATTTTGCCAAGAATCATAAAGAGCAGCAAAGACAAGTGGCCGTCCATCTTTGAAGTGTATATAGTATGGCTGTTTCCTTGAACCATCTTTTTTCCATTCATAAAATCTTTAAAAATATATGCATTTAATTATTTATAATGAAAGAATTGAACTCATCATCAGAAATAAGTAGAGAATGGATCTAATAGACAGAATTTAAGAAAAATTAGATTAGATATAAAGAAATAAAATCTCATGTCAAACCATAATCTTGCATAAGAACTACTACAGCAAGATGGCCATAAAATTAACAAGAATAACAGAATTCCAGAAAATATAATAGGAAAAGGACATATACTCCAAACCATGGTTGTGAGGGTGGAAATCTCCCTATGATCAAGCTAAACTCTCAAGTATCTATGTGCATAAGAGCAAGACCATCATACACTGGGAATGGATTGCCTACCCAGTGAATAATTTTCATTCAGGTCAGACATTAAACAGCTCAAAATAGATCACTAGGCCTCAACTATTACCTTGAGAACAATGTAAATAAGGGGAAGATGAGGAATTTGTACTGTAAAGAGCTGTAGCAACCTCGCCTATATGCCACAAAGGGTGGGAAGCAAAGAGTGAAACTGGGATGTCCAGATAAAGGGAAGGACAAGGTGTGGGGAGGAGGTAGGCTCTAGCCAGAAAATGAATAAGTGTTGAGGTCTATGGGAAGGGAGGTTTTCAGACACTTGAAGGGATGCATTATCTTTCTTTTCTATTTTCTGTTTTTTGATCTGCAGCTACCTTCATCTTGAACTGATAATCCATCAACATCAGTCACAGGGAAGGCTTCCTAAATTAAATAAAAGACATTCTGATTTTGGGGTCCTGGACATAGACTCAACCAAATCTTCAACCGTACATGCAAGCATTTCAACATATGTATAAATGGAATGTAATCTGTAAAGACAATGATAGAAACTATGGAAATGGAATAAACAAAAGAGAACTGAGTAATATAACAACTCCTTAGGCTGATATCAAATGAGTATCAGCTAAGGGAAGAAGAAGACATACACAAGTAAAATGTAGTAATAAAGAGAAAGGTCTGAGACACTAAAGCAGTCTCCTCTCCCAACCCTAAACCAAAGGCACACCTCACCCATACAAATATCCCCATTTCCTAACTGTATCACACAGAATTACATGCACCCCGCTCCCCCCCCCCCCCCCCTTTTCCTGCCAAAGCACTCACACTCACACCTTCCTCTTGTGGCTAAGCATTAGTTAGTTAGCCCATTAACATTGCCAGTAATGCCCCTATATTTTTTTCTCTTGTACACCTTGATACCCTCAGGAATTGGTCCCTAACAGAAAAGGTCTAATTTTATCATTTGAAATGTATTTCTAAACCAAAATACTTGAGGAAACAAGGTGTGGATATTGAGAAAATGTTCAAACAAGAGGACGCACCCCCATCCCCAAGTCATGCTAAAGCTAAGAAGAGAAAAATGAAAATATGACAAACAATTAATGCAATACATACCCTTCGACTGCTACAAGACACCTGTTTTTAGGAACCAGACGACGAAATGAAGCTTTTTCATATATGGATTCACATCTAGCATTAAACTGCAGAACGTGGCACAAATCAAATCAGAGTGAATACTTCATCAAAAGGATTGTAATTTAAACTTTATAATATTTTGATAAACACACTCAAATATAGATTATTAAAGACAGTAAACATATGCCATGTGATCTTATCAGCTATGTTAGGTAAACCGACATTTCGAAAATTATCAGTTTAGATTGTCAGATTCATATATGAGGAATCACTATAACGATATATAAGACAACAAGAAAATCACAACAATTCTTAACATAGTATATATGCAAAAAAATCCTCTAGAATGCATGCAAGTTGAAAAAGAAGTTGCTACAACGAACCAAAATGACCCATCTCATATAATTCATCTAAAGTTACAAATAATATATAACAACAGCTCAGAATCAAAACAACCCAATATTACAGGGAAGTAGCAAGCTCCCCCCACCCCCACCCGCAACGAGAATAATGAAGAAAACAAAAATACTTTGAATCGGTGAAACCTTACCATCTTGTAGTGATCAGGTTTATCCGTTTTCTTTGTAAAACTGGGAATTAAACCCCATTTCATGCAATGAAGAACATAGCCTTCACTGTCAGATGCATCTTCTCTCCGAACTACCGGCAGGTTAAATCCTGGCGACACATTATACGATGGCCTATACCTACACACAGTCAAATTCAATCATGGAACACAAATTCCACAGAAAACTATTTAGAATGGCATAAAAAGCCCCTTTTTTTGTTTCTGACAAAATGAACGAAAGAAAAAAAAAATCAAAAGCAGCTTTTTAATCCACTCATTCACGCCCACCATCATCTTCTGCTAAAACAACCTTTAACGCCCACTTGAAGAAACCCGATAATAAACAGTTAAAAATGAAGAAAAAAATGTTCTAGTTGTCATTTATGCTACTTCAGACGCAGTTGAAGTGAACCTAACATGACCAAAATCTTTTTGCTGGCAGCAAAGAAACAAAGACAAAAATGAAAACATAACAATGACAAATTAAAAGAAAAAAAATAATTAATAGCCTGTCTTCCATTTACAAGAGGCAGTTGAAGTAGATAGTTTCTAGTTTTATATTATTATTACCGGTCCATATGGAGAGCACGAGTAGGGGGAAGGGTGCGGTGACAAGCCCTTGGTACATCATCGGCTCTGAGAGTACAACGTGCTCTCCCGCACATCCCTCTTCGGTTCTGAGAATATCGAGTTGCCTTGCCTTTTGCTCAGCCAAATAAAGGGCGGGAAGAAAATTATGCTTCGTGTGACAGGAAACTAGAAACTAGTACGCAGGGTTTCCTCAAGAAAAAAAAAAAAAAAAAAAAAAAAACACAACTACTGGGCAGGGTTTTCGGAATTGGACCGAATATTAACCAGCAAATCCGGAATAATAAATGAATACAAACAGAGTTAACTCATGAAAAAAACTTTATTCTACTTTTTACTCTAATCAAACATAGCTTAAGTAATAAATAATTGAATTTAATTTTAATCTACTGACTAATTAAAAAAAATTTCAGTCCTACAATTATATATTATAACATTAATAAATATGGTTATTTTCCTTTTACAATACTTAAAAAGTTATATAAATTATAATATTTAATTGAATGACAATGTAAAACCCTTCTACATTATCAATGCATCAAAATTTAACTCTAAATTTTTCTCTTCTTAAAAAGTGAAACTCTAATAATTTATCTTGATTATTATACTTGCATTTGTAGTTACTTTAATAATTTAATTTTTATGCATTGATAGTATAAAAGTTTGTTTAATATAATCATATAATTATATATAGTCACGTTAGACATACTAGTCAACTCTTCCATCCACTAGTTAAAAAGTCATACAAATAATAGATTTTAATTGGACGACATTGTAAAAGTATTTTATATTATTAATACATTAAAATTAAACTTTTGTTTTACACAAAGGACATAGTTTTTATTTGTTTTATAAAATATAGCGTATTTGACTAGGGGTGGGAACAGGACGTACCATGCCCTAAACAGGCCAACCTAGTAATAAGAACACTGGGGCTAAACGCTTAAACCTGGCATGTTATCTGTTATAAACTTTATTTTTTGTTTGACTTGGCCTACTTGATATAAGTGAAGATGTAGCTCGAGAAGGGGGGTCGAATCGTACTTCCAAAACTTATAAACTTTCCTAAGTTTATCAAGTCTTTAAACTTGAAAGCAGTGGAAAACACAAGTTAATATGCTTTAGAAGTCACTTTTTGAAGTGTTCATAAACTTGACAAAACTTCATAAAATAGTTTAAAATAACAATAAATGTTCACACAACAAAAAAGAATAACACACAATAAAATAAAGAAATAGGGGGAAAGGAATATCACTCAAGGATTTCATACAAGTTCAGGTAAACATTACCTACATCCAATTCTCAACAAATCTATTTAGTTCCACTAACTATCACTTTCTCAACTAAAGAAAGTAAGATATTCTTTTAAATAGCTTTCTCAAGCTATCTCCTATAAGCAATAAGTACACTTAAACCTCACTAACAAGTAGTTTTATTTTAGTTTCTCCAAGCTAATATCACTAATTACTAACGAATCAAGGTTACAAAGAGTATAAGGTTTTGGTGTTTAATTAACACTGTGAGAAAAACACTGAAGTTCCCTAAGATAAATACAGTGTATAAGGAACAACTTGAGAGACTCCTTTCTAATCTTCTAATGAAGGATGCTTGCTAAGAATTACAGGAAATAAGATTTTTTTTTTCATAAATGATAAACAATGTAAGACAGAACTTCAGAAACTATGAATATAGTTTTGAATGCTAAGAGTGCAAAAGTTCCTTCAAGTTTGAAGGCTTCTTCCTTTTATGCTTGGATTTGAATTAGACCATTGTCTTCTGAATCTTTTCTCTTCTTGACATGTGTAAAGCAATCTTTGCGTGTCCTGGGATCTGTTTTCTAGAATAGTAGGTTGAGCTATGTTAGTGCTGGCTTTGTTAGTACAAAATCTAATGACAATGGTTTTTTATCAATACTTTAGAAACTAAATTTTCATTTTGAGTATGGTTTCTTAACTTACTTTCTCGTGAAGGCTTTCTAGTAGATGATGAATATCCAGGCATAAAGTTGATATGTCACTATCAATACTCTCTTACTTGTTGACTTCATTTGAAATTCAAATTCCCATTTAGTTTCTGTGGACCAATTGTAGTTTCTGATGTGTGTGTACTTTCCAATGTACTTTCATAGTTTATGAACCTTTTATGTTTCATCTAAATTTCTCTTTGAGCAAGATAATGGTCTTCAGAGGATGTTGACATTCTTTAATGATGATCACAACATAGATTGACAATGATGTGCTTGACATAATCATGAGAGATCACTTTCTCGTATTGTCACACCAATTCCTGAAATCACAAACCAATTTTGGAAGGTCTAGACTTACTTTATGATACACTAGTTTACTTTTTGAAGTCTCTTATATACGCCAATACACTTTGTGAACAATTTTTCACATTCTTAGGGATATGAATCACTTGGAATAAGATTTTAATCATGTTAAATCATGATGATATGAAAATTATGTCACGAATTAAATTATATGTATATGAGAATAAACATGTTAAGTACTACAAAAACTCAAGCAAACCATTAGTCCTTCTTTAAAATATATTCACTAAATTTGCTTTGTTATCATTCAAAACTCAAGCTATAATAGCTTTTTTAAAGATTCTAGAGCTAACAATCTTTCATTTTTTACGATGATAAACAAAATTTTGAGAAAATCTTTTGGAGAATACTCGAGGGAATTTTCCTTTAATTGGTTAGAGACTTAAAGAAACTTCCTTTTAGAAATTTAGTAGAATTATGTTTTACAACTTAACCCTTTTTAGAAAAAGGAGTTTCTCAAGTTTTCTTATTGTGAAATAACATTATGTTAAGTTTCTCATATCATTAATATTAGAAAATGACATGTTAGATATATATAAAGGCTGGTAACACATAGTGATAGTAATCTTTGATTGAACACAATATTCAGCACACTAAGTAAATTAGAATAACACTTGATTAGAGAATCTTTACTTTTCATTTTATAAGCCAAGGCAAAAAATGTACAATAAGACTAATATAAGAAGATAAAAAGGTTTAGAATTAGAATGCAAAATAAAATATGATATGTATGATAAGAGGTGAGCTTTTTGAAGCTCCCCCTTAACACTTGACTCGTTCATGTAAAAGATTTTTTTTCTTCATATTTCTCCCCCCTTTTGTCATCAGTAAAAGGAGTTTGCACATAGTCAAACCATCACTGGCCACCCTTTTTGAGCTCATGAAGGATTTGCAGCAACAAGTCTTCATGTCTTCCCATTTGAGCTCCAAGTTCTTTGTTGGATGCTTCAACTCTATCATGTCTTTCAACCAAACAACGAGAGTTGAGACTATATGAGATTCAATGGAGGTTCAGGTTGATATTCTGGTTGAGCAAGGATATTGATGGTATAATTGTTGATCGAAGCAACTTCTTCATCAGAGATTTCTAAAGGAACTGTGTCACCAGATCCTTGAGATTTTTGAGATTCTTTCTTAGCCTCAACATCGGGTACGACAACAGGTTTTGCTCCAATTTCTAAAACTTCATCTCCTTCATCCATGGAGGATATTGTGATGAAGGTTGTGGTTAAGGTATATGTAATTAGAAAATACCATGAGAATGATGGTTGAATCATGTTTTAAACTTTTCTACGAAATACTAAACAAAATCTATCAAGTTTTTCACTTGAATGCAGTGAAAACAAGGGTTAGTATGCTTTAGAAAGTAGCTTTCTGAATAAACTATAAACAAACAAGCTTCAGAAACTATTTTAAAACATTTTCCTAAAAGTATACAATACAAACATAAATAAATACTAAATGATAAAGAGATAGTTATAGAAAGATGCTACTCAAAGATTTTATACTGATTCAGCCAAATATTGCCTACATCCAGTTCTCAACAACCTTGTTGGGTTTCACTAATAAACACTTTCTCAACCTTGAGAAAGTAGAATATTCTTTGGATAGCCTTCTCAAGCTATCTCTAGTAAGCAGTAATTCCAATTACTCTTACAACAAGTAGTCTTTGTCCTAGCCTTTTCAAGCTAAACTCACTTGATCATTTCTAGATATGGATACAAGGATATGATCTAGGTTGGTACACTCCAACAAAAAACACTCAAGTTTTCCTTGGAATAAATAGTGTTTGAATTAAAAACTTGAGAGACTTCTTTCTAAATTCTTTTTAAGAAGAAAATGTTAGCTAATGATTACAAGAAAGAAGATTTTCTATACATAAACTAATTTCAAAGGCAATGATGAACTTCACAAAATATTAGAAGATTTTTAACACTTAAAGTGAAAAAGTTCCTTCTTGTATAAAGGCCTTATCCTTATACTTGAATTTTTTAAATGGATCATTGTCCTTTGATTTCATCTCTTCTTGACACGTGTTGATCTTCTTTTGTGTCCTAGGAACTATCCTCTAGAAGAGTAGTTGAGCTGTATTAGAGTTGTCTATGCAAAAATGCTGACAATGTGGGTTCTAGACACGCTTTAGAAACAACTTTTACTTTCTAAATTCATGGTTTCTAAACTTTTCTTTTAGAATACAAGGAATTTGTCCAAGACGATGTGTCACTATCAAAGCTTTTCTGAGTGTTAACTAAATTTGAAATTCAAATTTTCATTCAGTTTCTATTGACTCGGTGTCGCTTCTGAAGTAGTTGTGCTTTTTAAAGTGATTTCACACATTCTGACCTTAACTTTGAGCTTGATAAATATCTTTTAAATATGTAGGAATTCTTCAAAGATGATTACCAAAGTGATTAAAGATTATGATGATGATATACTCGTGTAAAATTGATTTCTTCAATTGATGTCTCACTTTCTGAGTGCATGAATCACTTTTTGGAGATCCATACTTGGTTTTTAATACTCCATATTGCTTTCTCGTGTTTCTCACATATCTTAATTAACTTTCTAAACTATTTTTCACATAATTAAGACTCTGAATCTCTTTGAATGAGATTTTAATTTAAAACATGATATAGTGAAAAATGTTCATAAGTTGAACTTATATTTTATGAGAATTAACCTATTAATGGCTACCGAAACTCAACCAAAAGATTAGTTCTTTCTTCAAAATATTTTAACAAAATTTGCTTTGTTGTCACTTAAAACATAAGTTACAATAGCTTTCTAAATGGTTCTAGAGCTAATAGTATAGTTTTCAAAACAATGGCAGAGTTGGGATTCTTTGGTCTTTATTCTTTTCAGCCTTCTCTATAATGGGCTTCAAGACTATTGAGAGCTCATGCATGTAGAGATTGAGCTCCTTTGTGTCCTCCCCATCAGATTGAGAGGTCTCTTCCTCCATGTTCTTTGAGACAAATTTGAGTATCTGACTGAAGGACATGTGGTCCTCAGCATCTTTAGAAAAAGGACATGTGGTCCTCAGCATCTTTAGAAAATACTTTCTCTTTCTCCTTTGCTAGTTCAATAGTTTTCTCAATGACAGCACCAATGCCCAATGTAAGTTTTGGAGAATTTTCTAAGATAATTTTTGAAGGGGTTTCTAAAAGTAGCTTAGAACTCGAAGCCAACTTTTGGCTTCTACTAGAACTCTGAATTCATTTTGCCTATTGTATTTTCTTAGCTTTTTACATCTTCTTTTCTCTTGTATTGTCTTGCTTTCTTTGAGGATGTCTTCATTTTCCTCATCTTCAGAAAAGGTAAATTCATCTTCAATCACCAATTCATCCTTTTTTGTAGCAAGCTCTTTTTTCAAAATCAAAAAAACTTTTGGCATCCCCTTGGAAAGGTTCTTGAACTTTTTCTCAATATCTCTTCTTTTGATTAGGAGTTTATCAGGTCTCCATTTTGGTTTTTCACTTTTTGAGGACTCCACCTTAGTTTTTAAAGGTTGTTCTTATTGCTTCTTGTGCCTCTTCTTTTCCTTGTTCTTGAATCTCCTCTCTAAGTTTCTGATGGATACATTATCAAATTTAGTACCCTTATTCTTCCCCACTTCTGAAGGAAGAATGAGTTTTCTCTTTAACTTCCTCTTTTCTTCTTTCTGAGCTTTTCCTTTCACTTTATTTTCTTCTTCTTTCCTATTTGGACTTGGCTTCTTGGGGTTAGCTTTCTAAGCTGCTTTCTTGGTTCTTCTTATAAGTTTGAAAGACTTTATTGAGAACTCTATCCCTACCATGATTCCATACCATTCATCTGCTAAAGAATATCCAATGTACTGGAAAATCCTTGTTAGCAACATGCCATAAGGCACATTAGAGTCTTTCTCTTTTCTTATACAATAGCATACAACATGTAATCCATAATTAGTCTAGGAAAATCCATCTTCCTCTCAGTTAAAAGACAGAATAACAATATGGAATCCATTCATATCGGCACATCAGTGCTACCTAACCTAAGCAATAGAGAGAACTGCATCACAGAGAATGTAGCTCTTGTCTTTGAATTGAGCATTGCAGTACGAATTTACCTAGGCTTATGCATGATTGAATCAGTTAAGTATCTAGAGACATCACCTTTGCTGAATCTTATCTCATGGTTCCATCTTTCATGGGATACACATACAATATCTTTCAGTAATGGCCTTGTAAGTATAGAATCTGTTTACAATGGTTCCTTATCAATATTTTAAAAATTGATTTTTCATTCAGAGTGTGGTTTGTAAACATTATTTTTCATAAAGGCTTTCTAGAAGATGGTGAATATCCAATCATAAAGTTGATATGTCACTATCAATAATTTGTGTTGTTAACTTCATTTGAAATTCAAATTTTCATTCAATTTCTGTGTACCAAGTGTACTTTCTAATGTGTGTATGCTTTTTGATGTACTTCTACACTTTTTGAACCTTTTATGTTTCATCTGAATTTCTCTCTGAGCATGATAATGGTCTTCAGAGGATGTTGGCATTCTTTAATAATGTTCATAACATAGATTGATGATCATGTGCTTGATATGATCATGAGAGATCATTTTCTCATATAGTCATGTCATTTTCTGAAGTCATGAACCACTTTCTGAAGGTCCAAACTTCCTTTATGATGCACTATTTACTTTTTGAAGTTTCTTATATATTTCAATTCACTTTTTGAACATTTTTTCACATTCTTAGGGATCTAAATCTTTTTCTAATGAGATTTTAATCATGTTAAATCATGATTATGTGAAAAATATGTCATGAATTTAATTATATGCATATGAGAATGAACCTGTTAAGTACTGTAGAAACTCAAGCAAACGATTAGTCCTTTCTTTAAAATATTTTCACTAAATTTGCTTTGTTGTCATTCAAAACTAAAGCTATAATAGTTTCCTTAAGGGTTCTAGAGCCAACATCTAAAAGGCTTGGCCACCTGGTTACAAAGCTTATTTCTAAAATCTAGACAAAGAAAAAATATCATTTCAATTAGCAAATCATGTAATAAGCCTTAAGACCTAGGCTTTCATGTAGGCCTAAATTGGCTTAGGCCTTTTAACACCCCTTACACGCCTAAATTGGCTTAGGCCTTTTAACACCCCTTACAAAGGCCTAAACAGTCTAGTCTGTACACTATACTAACAAAATATAAAAAGAAATAGAGTAAACCCCAATGTAGTCCCTGACAATTTCAGCATTGGACAAGCTCATTATTGACAACTGGAAAGTGTCAACTTGGTCCCTAACAATGTCAAAAGTCGGACAGTCGTTAGTCCCTGGACGAAAATAGTAAAGTGTTAATGGCAATTTCATTATCGAACAAATTAGTCCCTGACGTCATTTACAAAAAAGTTTTAAAAAAATCATCATTCTCTTCTTCCTTTTTCCATCATCTTCATCCTCACCACCACCACCACCAGACTAGAGAAGCCATAGTCCAAAACCAAAATCAAACCCATACAAAATCAACATAGAAAAGCAAACTCTGACCCAAAAGAAAAGAAAAACTAATGAAAAGGGGCCTAAATCCCTAATTTCCCTACATAGCTACAAGATAAAGGGAACCAAGGTAGAATGGAGACAGTAGCTACGCGCAATAGTAAGGGGAGGAGGGGAGCTCGTGGCGGCACTGGCAGAGGAGATGGTCGAGCTTTGCGGCGGAGAGATCGAAAATGCAGGGTGCGCGTTCTAGTGGCAATGGACACCAGCGTGGACAGGGCTGGCTCACGAGATGCTAGTTGTGGAGATGGGCGCAACGGCGGAAGGGAAAGCTGATGCCACGGTGTGGCTCCTGGCAGCGCTTTCTCGACAAGCGGAGTAACATCCTAATTTGTAACCCAATACCCCTAGAATGTATTAGGGTTAATAATTAGTTATTACTTATTAGTCTCATTCTTTTTATTAAAATACTTAGCGAAAAATATGGGTAATTTTTTTTTTTTTTTGAAAACATAAAGCAAAGTGAGAGCCGCGTGAAACTTGAACAAGCATCGGTGACAAGCATAACTCAAATATAATGAAAGCACAAACATGAATATCAAATAACTTCACAACAGCAAGCAATGGCACATCAAAGATAATATTTCATTAATATTCATAACATGCCCACCTAGGGGTAGGACTTTATTTAGTACAAGGAAATGTAAATATAACAGGAAAAGAAATACAACAAAAATGAAAGTACAAGGAAAGTGCAAATAAAAACACCCCCATCCTAGTTCACCTAAAGTGGATAACCTCATGATAAAAGAAGGTTTATCCTAACTATGGTGGTGTGTGTGCACTAGCTCTCCCCAAAAGACTCTACTGTCGGTGGTGGCGATCCTCAGACGACGAGGGTATGTACCCGGCGAACTGCTCGAGCTCCTCTGGTGTAGGCTAGTAGAGTGGGGAACGGATGCGTGATGACTGCACATGTGCTCCACGGCAGAGGCACATCTCGACTCTCCTTGCCAGCCTCGGCTACGTCACCGTCGCCTCACTTCCTTCTCGTATAAACCGGGGAGTGGGGTAAAACTCTCGCTATACATATAAGTCGGCGGATCCTCTGAGGGGTCGTCCTCCAAATGCTAAGAGTGAGGTATGTAGTCCAGTAAGTCACAAACAACTGAAATAGACGTGTAAGTATGCATAACCCGCTCGTTGTGAGTATGAGCAAGCTCAAAGACCATATCATTGCCGTAGGGAGACATCGGGGAGAAACGGTAGCTATGTACAGGGTGCGTGAAGGGATGTCCTACATACATGAAGAATCCAAGCATCTCTCAAAATGGTAAAATCCGTGCTCCGGATCAAAGTGCACCTCCCATATCGGAGTGTTGATGAAAACCACGAACGTCACCATGATCTGAAGATGTGACAGGAGAGATAGAGAGAAAGAAAAGGGAGTGAGAATCTTGCTAAAGAATCTCAGTAAGGAACCTCCTATCTAGGGTTACATCGTACACATCCTCAGGAATCTTGGGTTTGTTATAAAAAAGGGTGAATATGCATATAAGTCTCTTATTAGGTTTATGAAACTTAATTATCCAAGGTTCATTCCTTTTATAATGTATCTTAATGTCATGAATGCAACATTTCAAAGCATGAATGCATGGTAATGCCTTATACAAGTAATTCAATAAATCATAGCATCAAGAAGCATACAAGTGGCATAAAGTGGCATATAAACTTTCAAGTGGAACTTTCCTCAATATTATGACTTTAGAACATTATACTTTAGCATCATGGGGCCACCCTAAAACATCATCTAGGTTATGAGCTCATATCTTAACTAGTCATCACTAGCTCTTACTTATCCTATAATAAGCGAAAACATAATAATCCCGACTCCTCGAGTACAGGCTAAGGGGTTTAAGGATCACCTCTCACTGGATATTTCCTTCTTTGAAATGCTCAACTTGTAACACCCTAATTTTTAACCCAACTCTCTAGAACTCATTAGGTTAATCATTAGGTTATTATCTCTTAGTCTCATCTCTTTAACAAGATACTCAACGAAAATTACGGGTAAATTTTTATTTTTTTGAAAACATAAAACCAAAGTGAGAGCCACATTCTTATCTAATCGTGAGACAGAAATATAAAGCACAAATATCAAGCATAAAGAACACAGTAAATAAAGCATGTACCAATGGAACATCGATTAACACAACAAAGGATACTTTTCATTAATATCATATTTAGAATACATAGATAGTCACACCCTTATAGAATTGGGCTGAGCTTGTAATACATAAGAAAATGAAAATACAATAGGAATACAAAAGCAAGGAAAGCATGGATAAACCACGACTACCCGAGTGCACCTATAGTGGATAACCTCAAGACAAAAGAAGGTTTATCCTATCTATGTTAGAGTGTGTGTACTAAACCTCCCCTACTATGTCAACTATTGGAACCCGAGGTATGGCGGGACGTAACCGATCCACGGACGCAGTGCGGCAGGAGTAGGCACACGCGATGACTGAGCATGAGCTCCTCAGCGGGGGCGCAACTCGGCTCGCCTAACTAGTCTCGACTGCGTGATGGTCTCCTCGCTCTGGCCTCACTCGAACTAAGGAGTGGGAGCAGAGCTCTCGCTGTACATATGCATCGGCGGGTCCTCAGAAGGGTCGTCCTCCGAGCTAGGAGATCGGGGCACGTAGTCCTGGAAGTAACGGGGCATCGATCCACCAGTATACGTCTGCAAAATCCTCTGGTCATGTGTCCGGGCACGCTCAAAAACCATAGCGTCGTCATAGGGTGACATCGGGGAGAAGCAATAACTCTGTACAGGGTGTGCGAAAGGATGTCCAACAAACATGAAGACTCGTACTGTGCACTGTCCCTCAAAATGATATGATCTGTGATCCGAAACAAAGTGAACCTCCCACGTCGGCATGTCGACAAAGACCACAAACATCGCCATTGCTCTCTGAAGATGTGACGGAAGAAAAAAAAGGAAAAGAAAGGAGTGAGAATTCTTACTAAAGAATCTCAGTAGGAAATCTCCTATCCTAGGGTTACATCGTTCACATCCTCAGGAACCTTGGGTTTAATTATTTAAAAGGTGAACATGCATATAAGATTCATTATTAGGGTTTATAAGACTAATTATCCAAGGTTCATTCCTTTTAGAATGCATCTTAATGTCATGAGTGCAACATATTAGAGCATGAATGCATGGCAATACTTTGAGCATATAATTTCAAATAACTCATAACATCAAAAATCATCCATGTGGCATAAAGGGCATTAACTTTCAAGTGGAACTTTCCTCAACTTGTGTGACATCAATCATGGTACTTTAGCAATTAAAGGCCATCCTAAAAATAACTAAGCTATGAGCTCATACCTCAGCTAGTCATCACTAGCTCTTGCTTATTATCTGAATAAGTGAATAATAAAAATGATAATCCCGACTACTTAAGAGTACGAGCTAGGGGACTAGGGATCACCTCTCTTAGGATATACCTTCTTTGAAATGCTTTGTGGGCATTTCACCACAGCAATTTGTCCACTTTGGTAGGCTGCAACTACTCATACCCTCATGGATTTGTCTCCCCTGGGGGTGCTCGGCCGAACCGGTGTCACACAGGAAAGCGCGTCTCAATGCTTTGTCACATAAAAATCTCCTGGGGGTGCTTGGCCGAACCGGTGTCACCCAGGGTTTTCAATCTCATATCATACTTCAAAAACATTCTCAAGTCCTTTAGGTTTGACAGAAATTTGGCAGCATAACGGCTGTAAACCGAATTTCCTTCAAACTGACTTTATGCCACAATCTTGCATCACATACATATTTCTCATTCAATTCTCATGCTCATAGTCGACTTAACATATCAATAATTCATTCCATCATGGCTCATGCATCACAACATCATACTTGCATAAATAACTCATAGCATTAAAGATTTCTTAATGTCTTATGCACTGACCCTTAAGGTCTTTTAACTCAAATTCTAAGTTGTATCAGATCAAAACTTAAGCTCTCGGGTACCTATAGGCTCATATCTAAGTATTCCTCACTCAATTCTATGATTATAAATATTTCTAAACCTTAAGAATGCAGAATCCAAATTACTTACTTTATGGGTACCTAGGAGTCACAACATTGACCCTTTCTAAGTTCGGTTTGCTTCTAAGGCATCAAGATCAAGTCCTAAACCAATTATGAGCAATTGCTACACATTTAAACTAATTATAAACTATGATTATCAATTCTAAACCTTGCTGGACAGAATCCAGAAAAATACTTTTCTAAGGGATCTAAAAGTCTCAAATTAATTCTTTTCTAGTTACTAACTTGTCTTAACTTTCACATATGAATTTTAGCATCAATTATACATAAACATACTCATATTAACATCATTAAAACAGCACAAAACAGTGAGCATTCATAGCAAGGCAGAACCAAAATTATCTCCATCATAAAATGCATAAAACTTGATTTCTAAAACACATAAAATGCTAGTTTCTCTTGGAACCTTTCTAAAACTTTCAAAACTCATTTGTAAACATTTTTATCTCATAAAAATCATCAAAATACTTGTAAAGGCAGTGGCTAATTTAAATTGATCTCAAGAGGTTTTAAATTCATAAAATTTTGTTCTAAACATCTCTTGAGCTCATAAAAGCTTAGAAAGATTATGAAACATAGATGTTTGTACTTGTAACAAATTAAACCTCCTAAGGCCAAAATAAAAAGGCTAAAGAACATATAATTTTCAAGCCTTTGTTTGAGATAATAGTGGGCAAGTCTTTGAGCTCTAGGTTCTCTTAGGTGATGACATAATCTTAAACATACTCATGCACATATTTTATCTTTCCTTAGAAAATAAAGTGAGAGCATAAAATAAACATGAGATGCAACTTGTTATTATCTTTAATATTTAGGTGAGGACTTGAAAATATAAACATGATGATGCAAAGCTTGAAATATACATATGATAATGCAAGTTCATTCATTATTCTTGATATTTAGTGATAGCAAGGAAAATAAACATGATGTGCAAAGCATAAACATAAACATGAATGCAAGATTTATTTTAATCTTAGCTAGAGCTCCTACAAGACTTTAAAATCCATCATAACCCAACACTTATCTCATCAACAAAGAGAGCTTTAGAGTTCTTGAACCAAGTTCTCAAAGGAACTATATGGTTCTTGAATATCATCATCAAGCTCAAAGAAGTAGACTTTTAAAGGAAAACACAACTTTTAAGTAGATAACAACCAAAACAACATTATTTCTAGAGATGAAATAAATACAAGAACACTTTAAAATTTCCAACAAAACCTTTAAGGAAAAGCACATAGAGGCCGAATCATCTAGGAAAAGGAAAGGAAAGAAAAACTAAAACTTTGCTAGATTAAGGAACAAAACTCAAGCTCTAGAGGTTCCTTTGAGATGAACATAAAGTCATCCTCTAGGAACTCTCATCATCAAGCTATCATGCTCATAAATAAGGCCTCATGGCCGAAATGAAGAAAAGAGGAAAACAAAGGAAAGCTTAAAAAAGAACCAAGAGAAAACTAGAGAAAACACAATTTTGAGTAAAACAAAGTTTGAAAAGCAACTCCTACCAAGTGGTGAAGATGAAAACTTGAACTCTTGAAAAGAAATGAGATGAGCAACTCCTCCTAGGATGCTATGATGGCTTCAGCCTTGAGGGAGAGGAAGGAAAGGAGATGTGTTCTTGGCGGTTTAGTGTTTGAGTGTTTAGGAGGTGATTTGAGGTTGTGAGGTGGTGGTTTGAGATTATGTGATGATGATATGAAGAGGGGATGAAGAAGATGAAGATGAACAAGAAGAACTCTAAGAACTCTTTGAGAGAAAAGAAAAGAACTCAAGAAAGTGTGGAAATTTGAAACTTTGCAAATGATCTAAAGCGTTTCCAAGTTCTTCTAAGCAAGGTATTTATAGAAGAATGAAACAAATGAAGGATCATGGAGGAGGAAAAGAAACCGTGTGGTTCACATGGCTTTGGGGAGAAAATATCTCTTACAAAGTGGTCATTCAAGCATGGTTTGAAGTATGGAAGACATGGTGCAAGGTATGGCTCAAAGTATGGTGATTTCTCTTTGTTTGAAATTGAAATAAATCATCTAGAAGGGCATGAAGGGGCTGACGGTTTTGGGCAGAAAAATGGGAAGGAAAAAGTCTTCTAGAAGTGATCATGTGAAGCATGGATGAAAGTATGGAGTTTATGACTCAAAGCATGGTTTATGGTGAGGTGGAAGCATGGTTCTTTGAGTGTAAAAATTCACACATGTGATGGAAATGAGGGGGGTATGGTTTGGCCAGATTGCTACAGCCAGGGAGAGGAAGAATTGTTTCATGTAATTGTGTGTTAATGATAGGTTTAGGTGTGTATTAGTTTAGGTACAAGGTTAGGAATCATTAAGCACAAGTTTAGATAACTAAGAAAGTGATTAGGAATTTTTATGACAAGATTAAGGAGTACTCATACACATTTACAGGATTTAAAATCCATTTAAGAATAAACAATTGAAAACACAATTCCATGATTTAGGGAATTGGAGAGAGAAAACACTATTTAAGATTCTATGACTAGGAATCTTGAATTTAAAATAAAGTTTTAAGTTGAAATTGAGCATTCTTAGGTTCTAATCAACTTTAATAAATTATTTTGACTCTAGATTAATTATGGAAATTAATTAATCTTTGATTAGAGCCTAATATTGCTTAGGTTTGCTTAATCACGCGATTAGGCTCAAGAGCACAAAACTAGGGGCAAAATCATAATTTTGCACAAATTTTGCCCGGGACTAAAACTGAAGTCACAAAATATATAAAAACGCCTTTTAAAACCATCTGGAGAAGTTTCAGGTTCATCTGGCACTTGCTGTAACATCCTAATTTTTAACCCAATACTCTAGAACACATTAGGTTAATAATTAGGTTATTACTTCTTTGTCTCATTCTTTTATGAAAATACTTAGCGGAAATACGGGTAAATTTTTTTTTGAAATATAAAACCAAGGTGAGAGCCACGTATGACATAACAAAGACTAACATATAGAAAAGGGATCTCATATCATTCATGGTCACAAAACACAAAGGTTGTTCATTACATCACAACAGCATCATAGGTACATAATTTACGACTATCATAGTCCTATTGTTACATCAAAAGAAATACACTTCTATAATTATAAAACTAAAGCGGCATCTACGCGTGTCCGTTACGTCCCACCAGTCCAGCTCATAGTGCATGCCTCATGCCCATGCTTTAGTAGAAATCACGAACCGCATCATGAGATACATCGGCATCTTCGTCTGGAGACGACACGGAAGAAAAAGAGAGAGAGGGATGAGAAACTCATTCAAGATTCTCAGTAGGGATTTCCGACTCTAACACACATGTCATCGTCGTCGTCCCCAGCCACTTCAGTTTTAATTATAAAAAGGTGGTCATGCATAAGGTTTAACTTTTGATCTCCTCAAATCTATTTATCCGAAGTGGGTGTCTTTTAGTATGGGTCTTAATGTTATGAATGCAATAGATATTGGATGCATGCATGATAATACATTATGCAAACAGTCAATAGAACATAGCATCAAGGAAAAAATATTAACATATACGTGGCACATAAAACTCTTTCCTTTCTCATAATAGTGTGACCTTAAAAACATCATATCTCTTTTTCATGCTTGAACTCTTAAGTTCTTTTTCTCAAAGACCACCCTCTTAAACATTGTCACCTAAAACCAACCGACATACCACCCCGGCAATTTTTATCATGGTCCCCAAACTTCGTCTCACCTAATCGCCTAGGAATGAGCTCAATCCTAACTAGTCGTCACTAGATTTAACATGGGGAATAATAGAGGGGGTCACACATCACTAGTATCCATCTCATTATCTGAATAAACAAACCATGAGATAGAATCCCGACTTCTAGAGTACGGGATAGGGGCATAAGGGTCGCCTAATACACCAACTCCTTGAGTGCGGGTTAGGGACTTAAGGATCACCTAATACACCGACTCCCAGAGTGCGGGTTAGGATTATTTCCTTCTTCGAAATGCATCTACGGCATCTAGTGCATAGTAAATTTGTCTGCTCTGGCAGGCTGCATCTACCATACCCTCACGGTTTTGTTATCTCCTTACCAAGGTAGGAGAAATGCGTCTCGGTGTGTTATGCAAGAATGCGTCATAAACACATGCCCTCAACTATCATCATGGAACCTCATGCAATACGTATGTCATGCTCATAGATTTATGCACTTCATCATAGTATGCACATCAACTCATAATGTATGTACTTACACTTTCAATTTCACATTTCATAATTAATTTCTAAAGTCATATAAACATTTTCATCCTAGCACATGCATTCACACATCATCATAGCATCAACATAAAAAGATCATGTCATCATAACTCATATATCATCACATCATGCATATCAACATATCATACTTGCATTATCAAACACAAAGCAATAAAAGATCTCTTAATGTCTTATGCTTTGACCCTTAAGGTCCTTAACTCACAATCTAAATTATAAATCATCACAACTTAAGCTCTCGGGTACCTATAGGCTCATATCTAAGTATTCCTCACTCAACACTATGATCACAAACATTTTTAAACCTCAAGAACGCAGAATCTAAAATTCTAACTTTACGGGTACCTAGGAGTCACAACAATGACCCTTTCTAAGTCTGGTTTGCTTCTAAGGCATCAAGATCAAGTCCTAAACCATTTATGAGTCATTCATACACATTTAAACTAATTTAAATTCATGATTAGCATTACTAAACCTTGCTGGACAGAATCCAGAAAATTCAAACATTAAGGGATCTAAAACTCTCAAATTAATTCTTTTCTAGTTACTAATGTAACGCCCCGATTTTTCTGTCAGAGTGAAAATGACCAAAATGCCCCTGAGGTCGTTTTCAGCCCGGAATTCGAGGAAAGCCGGTTCGGCAGTACTTGAAGGGCAAACTCAATGTTGGAAGGGGATTAGATAACTTGTGTACCTTCCCGGGATCGAAAATCTCATTTTTCGAGTTTTCGGGTCAAAATGACCAAAACGCCCCTGCGGTGTTTTACCCGTTTGCAAGTGCCAGATGAACCCGAAACTTCTCCAGATGGTTTTAAAAGGCGTTTTTATGTGTTCTATGACCTCAGTTTTAATTTTTGAAGTCCCGGGCAAAATTAGTGCAAAATTACGGTTTTGCCCCTAGTTTCGTGTTTTTACGCTTAATCGCGTGATTAAGCAAACCTAAGCAATATTAGGCTCTAATCGAAGGTTAATTAATTTCCTTAATTAATATTGAGTCAAAATAATTTATTAAAGTTGATTAGAATTAATTACAACCTAAAATCATATTTTAATTTTAAGACACCTAGTCATAGAATCTTGAATAGTGTTTTCTCTTTCCAATTCTTTAAATCATGGAATTGTGTTACACATTGTTTATTTATAAATGAGTTTTAAATTCTTTAATGATGTATGAGCACTCCTAAACTTGTCATAAACTCCCTAAATCACATTCTTAGTTACCTAAACTTAAGCTTAATTATTCCTAACCTTGTACCTAAGCTAATACACATCTAAACCTACCATTAACACACAATTAAATGGTCAAACTCACCTCCTCCCTTGCTGAACCAGACCAGGCCGTGAACCTTCTCCCCAATTTTGCATCACATGTTCAATTTTTCAACACTCCAAGACCATACCTCAAGTCACATACATTATACCTTGTCATAACTTTCAATCAAGCTTGAATTTCCACATGAATAAGTAATTAAAACAACCCATTTTTCCCATTTAATTGTGGCTGGAAAAGTTCCAGCCATGTATTGTTTCTAGAAGACTAATTTCATAAAAATGTGATAGGAAATTAACTCACATCAAGCCATGCTTTGTAGCATAGCTTCCATACTTCAAACCATGCTTGAATGACCTTGTGTAAGAGATATTTTCTCTTCCTTCCTCCCTCAAAAGCTACGGCCAAGCCCTCCCCATTCACTCCTCCATGGTTTTGTTTTTCTATAAATAGGATGCTTGTGTTAGCCTTGTTGCACTTTGAAGCATTTGCAAAATTTAGAGTTTTAGAGTTGTCTTGCTAGTCTTTCCTTTTCTCTCAAAGTTCCAAGAGTGTTCTTCCTTTCTTTTCATCTTTATCTTCTTCATCTCTTCATCTCATCATCACCTCTCAACCATCAAACACCACCCCAAAACCTTGAACCATCATCAAACCTCTCAAACACCACACCTGAAACACAACTCCACTCGAAACACATTTTCTTTCTTTTTCTCTCATCAAGGCCGAATCATCATCACCATCCTAGGAGGTGTTGCTCATCTCATTTCCATCTTCAAAATCAAGCTTTTATCTTCATCAATAGGTAGGGATTTGTTTTCAAACTTTATTTTGCTCAAGAAAGTGTTTTTCTCTAGTTTCTTCTTGGATTCTTTTTTAACTTTCCTTTGTCTTTCCTTTCTTTTCATTTTCGGCCATGAGGCCTTGATTTTGAGCATGATAGCTTGATGATGAGAGTTTCTAGATGATGACATTGTGTTCATCTCAAAGAAACCTCTAAAGCTTGAGTTTTCCTTTTCTTATGACTTCATCTATATGATATCTAACTCACATGATTTTTCAACTTAAGAAAATTAATCTAAGGATTTCTAAAAGCCCAAGCCTACCCTTGTCAACCTTAAAGTTGGCCAGCACGTTCTAGAGATTTTTCTCTAGATAGGGGTTTTGGGTATTTAATAAAGAACTTGATGTAGTTTCACTTTCTTTCCTTTTTATATGACTTTCGGTTTTGTGTTGAGAATCTTTGAGATATTGTATTGGGTTGCTATCTTGTTAAAGTCTTGAATGAGCTCTAGTTAACCATAAAATGAATCTTGCATCATGTTTATTTTATGCTATGCATATCATGTTTACTTCCTTGCCATCACTAAATATCAAGATAATGAATGAACTTACACTATCATGTTTACATTTCAAGCTTTGCATTATCATATTTATATTTCAAGTCCTCACCTAAATATCAAAGATAATAATACATTGCACCACATATTTATTTTATGCTCTCACTTTACTTTATAGCAATAACTAAAATAAGTGCATGAGCATGTTTATTTTTATGTCATCACCTTAATGATTCTAGAGCTCAAGGACTTGCCCATTGATATCTCAAACAAAGGTCTAAAACATTTATTTCCTTGGGTTCATATTTCGGCCCTATGAGGCCTTAGTGTTTCCAAGTATTGAAAACTAAGTTTTATGAATTTAGAACCTCTTGAGACAAGTTTGATCTAGCTACTGCCCTCATAAATATTTTGATGATTTTAGATGTTAAAAATATTTATAAATGGGTTTTAAAGGTCTTAAAAAGGTTCCAAGAGAAACTAGTATGTTATGTGCTTTAGAAAATGTGTTTGATGCCTTTAAATGGAGATGTTTGTTTCGGTTCTGCCTTGCTATGTTTAGCCACTGTATGAGCTGTGTTAATGATGATAATATGCTTATGTTTAAGTATAATTAATGTTAAGACTCATATGTGAAAGATAAGAGAAGTTAGAAATTAGAAAAGAATTAAATTGAGAGTTCTAGATCCTTTAATGTTTGAATTTTCTGGATTCTGTCCAGCAAGGTTTAGTAATGCTAATCATGGATTTAAATTAGTTTAAATGTGTAGGAATGACTCATAAATGGTTTAGGACTTGATCTTGATGCCTTAGGAGCAAACCGGACTTAGAAAGGGTCATTGTTGTGACTCCTAGGTACCCGTAAAGTTAGGAATATGAATTCTGCACTCTTGAGGTTTGGAGATGTTCTTGATCATAGTGTGAGGTGAGAAATACTTAGTTAAGACCTTATAAGTTCCCGAGAGATTAGGTTTGATGATTTATAACTTAGAATATGAGCTAGGGACCTTAAGGGTCAATGCATAAGACACTAAAAAGTTGTTAATGCTATGATGTGTTGTTTGATGCAATGATATGATGAGATGTGCTTGATGCATGAGAAAATGATTGATGAAATGTTAAATTTTATCATAGCATGAGATTTCATGAGAACATGATGTGTGGATTAGCTTGTGGCAGTTTGAAGGAAATTCGGTTTAACAACTGTTATGCTGCGAATTTCCGTCAAACCTTAAGAGGTTAAAAGAAATGTTTATGAGTACCATAGGAGTTGAAAACCCTGGGTGACACCGGTTCGGCCGAGCACCCCCAGGAGATTTTTATGTGACAAAGCACTGATACGCGCTTCCCCCGAGGAGGTGCCGGTTCGGCCGAGTACCCCCGGGAGGAGACAAATCCGTGAGGGTATGAGTAGATGCAGCCTACCAAAGCGGACAAATTGCGAGGCCATGCGTGGCTAGCAAAGCGTTTCAAAGAGGGTATATCCTAAAGAGAGGTGATCCCTGCCCCCTACCCGTACTTGCGAGTCGGGATTATTATTTATGTTTCGCTTATTCAAGATAATAAGCAAGAGCTAGTGACGGCTAGCTAAGGTATGAGCTCATAACCTAGTTATTATTTTTAGGGTGGCCTATATGCTAAAGTACCATGATTGATGTCACGAAGTTGAGGAATGATTCACTTCAAAGTTATATGCCCTCATGCCACATGATTTATGTTTATGTGCTTTGATGTTGTCTTATATGCTCAAGTATTGCCATGCATCCATGATATAACATGTTGCATTCATAACATCAAGATGCATGCTAAAAGGAATGGACCTTGGATAATTAGTTTTGGAAAACCTTAATTAAACCTTATATGCATGATCATTATTTTATAAATAAACCCAAGGTTCCTGAGGATGTGTACGATGTAACCCTAGGATAGGAGACTCCTACTGAGATTTCTTTAGGAAGATTTCTCACTCCTCTCTTTCTTTCCTTCCGTCACATCTTTAGAGAGCAATGGCGACGTTCGTTCTTTTCATTGACACGCCAGTATGGGAGATACACTTCGACCCAGACCACCGTTCATATCACTTTGAGGGTCGATGTGCCGTTCGTGTTTTTGTGTACATAGGACGACCTTTCGCTTATCCAGTTTCGAGCTACCAGTTCACTCCTACTGCACCCTTCGGTAGTGACGACACGATCTTCGAGCGCACCCGCCCGCGTGAGGAACAGTTGCGACATGCCCGTACCTCTGCCTCTACCGCCCGAGATTTCCCAGAGTACGTACCTCATTCGAGGAGATCCGAGACCGACCCATCCGAGGATTGGCCGACGCATGTTCCTTCGGAGGGTTCAGCCCCTTTTCCCCGATCCCGACGTATGGGGAGTGAGGAGACTGTGGTGCAGCCACGCCTGGCGAGCAGAGCCGAGATGCGTCCGCATCAAGGAGCCCTCGTTCAGCCACCTCGTGTGCCTTTCACGTTGCATTGGCCCACACAGGAAGAGATAGAGTGTTTCCCCGGTTACCTGCCTCCATCACCCGAGGACCCCCGACGTCACTAGTTCCCGATGGAGAGCCTTGTGAGTACTCGAGCTTTTATGAGGATCTTCCTCTTCGGTTGTACCTTTTAGGAGGGGTGTGTAGTTTGCACTCATAGCCTAGTAGGAGGGTAGTGTTTTGGGTTTTTTTTCTACCTTCGAGTTGAACCATGTACTTTGCGATCTGTTGTATTTCCTTTTCATTGTATTTCAAGCTCTGCCCGTTTCTATAAGGGTATGACTAGTTATGTACTTTAGCTACTTTATTATTAATGAAATGTTTCTGTCATCTTCATGATCTATGTTCTTCTGATGTATGATTTATTTACATGGTTGTTTATGATCATTACGCGCACTTTACGTTTCTGTCCTTCGATTAGTTAAGCTCGCGGCTCTCACTTTGTTTTATGTTTTCAAAAAAGAAAAATTTACCCGTAATTTTCGCTAAGTATTTCAATGAAAGAATGAGACTATGAAGTAATAGCCTAATGTTTAACCTAATGTGTTCTAGAAAGTTGGGTTAAAAATTAGGGTGTTACAACTAACTCCTCCTATCTTTCACATATGAGTTTTAACATTAATTATACTCAAACATACTCATATTATCATCATCAAAACAGCATATAACAGTGATCATTCATAGCAAGGCAGAACCGAAAATACATCTCCATACAAAGGCACAAAACTTGGTTTCTAAAACACATAAAATACTAGTTTCTCTTGGAACCTTTTTAAAACTTTCAAGACTCATTTATAAACATTTTTATCATCTAAAATCATAAAAATACTTAAGAGGGCAGTAGCTAAATCAAACTTGTCTCAAGAGGTTCTAAATTCATAAAACTTAGTTCTATATATTCCTTTAACTCATAAGAGCTTAGAAAAATTACAAAACATAGTTTTCAATACTTGTAAACAATGAATCTCATTGTGGCCGAAAACATGAAGACCAAAAACATAGGTTTTCAAGCCTTTGCTTGAGACAACAATGGGCAAGTCTTTGAGCTCTAGGTTCATTTAAGTGATGACATAAAGATAAATATGCTTATGCACTTATTTTAGGTTCTATTAGAAAGTAAAGTGATAGCATAAAATAAACATGAGATGCAACTCATTATTATCTTGATATTAAGTGAGAACTTGAAACATAAACATGATAATGCATAGCTTGAAATATAAATATGATAATGCAAGTTCATTCATTATCTTGATACTTAGTGATAGCAAGGAAAGTAAATATGATGTGCAAAGCATAAAAGTAAACATGATGCAAGGTTCATTTTAAGGTTGGCTAGAGCTCATACAAGACTTTAACATATAATAACCCAACACTCATCTCATCACAAAGAGAGCTTTAGAGTTCTTGAACCAAGTTCTCAAAGGAACTATGAGGTTCTTGAACATCATTATCAAGCTCAAAGAAACAAGCTTTTAAAGGAAAGTAAAACTTTTAAGAGAGTAAGAACCAAACAACATTCTTTCATGACATAAAATAGAAATAGAGATACTTTAAAAATTTTAACAAAACCTTTGAAGAAAAGCTATGGAGGGCGAAATCATAGAAAACAAGAAAAGGAAAACTAAAACTTTACTAGATCAAGAACAAAACTCAAGCTTTAGAGGCTCCTTTGGGATGAACACAAGGTCATCATGTAGAAGCTCTCATCATCAAGCTATCATGTTCACAAAAACAAGGCCAAGAGGCCGAAATGAAAAAGAAAAAAGGAAAGCAAAAGAAAGCTCAAAAAGAAACCAAGAGAAAACTAGAGAAAACACATTTTTTGAGTAAAACAAAGTTTGAAAAGAAACTCCCTACCAAGTATGAAGACAAAAGCTTGGTCTTGAGGATGAAAATGAGATGAGCAACGCCTCCTAGGATGGTGATGATGATTCGGTCTTGTGGAGAGAAAAAGAAAAGAAATGTGTTCTTGGTGAGCTTGTGTTTGAGAATGGAAGTTTGGGTGTTTGTATGATGATCCAAGGTGGTGGGGTGGTGTTTCAAGGTTGTGTGATGATTATTCAAAAGGAAAAAGAAGAAGATGAAGAAGAAGAATACTCTTGAAACTTAAGAGAAAATGAGAGAACTAGCAAGAATGCTTAGAAACCAAAACTTAGCAAATGATCTAAAGTGTGAGCAAGTTCATCCAAGCAAGGTATTTATAGAGAAAACAACATATAGGGGTTGTAATGGGAGGGGTCTGGCCGAAGCCTTCTTGGCCTTGGGAGGAAGAGAAAATATCTTCTAATGTTGTCATACAAAGCATGGTTTGAGGTATGGAAGACATGGCACAAGGTATGGCTTCAAGTAAGGTGATTTGAGTGAGTTTCCTATCAATTTTGAATGAAATAATTCTTCTAGAAGCAAGACATAGCTGGTTGTTTTTGGACCACAAATAAATGAGGAAAAATGGTTTATTTCATTTAGTTATTCATTTGGAAAATCAAGCTTGATTGAAAATATGACAAGGTATAGTGTGTGTGACTTGAGGTATGACTTTGGAGTGTCAAAAATTTGAGCATGTGATGCATATGGAGGGAGGAGCATTTGGCCAGATTGGGCCAGCAAGGAGAGAGGAAAAATCTCTCATGTAATTGGGTGTTAATGATAGGATTAAGTGTAGGTTAGCTTAGGTACAAGGTTATGAATGATTAAGCTTAAGTTTAGGTGACTAAGAATGTGATTTAAGGATTTTATGACAAGATTAGGAGTGCTAATACATCATTAGGAAGTTTAAATTCATTTTTATGAGTAAACAATTGGAAACACAATTCCATGATTTAAGGAATTGGAAAGAGAAAACACTATTCAAGATTCCATGACTAGGAGTCTTGAATTTAAAATAGGATTTTAAGTTGTAATTTAGTACTTTTAGGTTCTAATCAACTTTAATAAATTATTTTGACTCAAGATTAATTACGAAAATTAATTAACCTTCGATTAGAGCCTAATATTGCTTAGGTTTGCTTAATCACGCGATTAAACGTAAAAACACGAAACTAGGGGCAAAATCGTAATTTTGTACTAATTTCGCCCGGGACCTCCGGGACCAAAACTAAAGTCATAGACTACATAAAATCATCTTTTAAAATCATCTAGAGAAGTTTCGGGTTCATCCGGCACTTGCAAACGGGTCAAACACCACAGGGGTATTTTGGTCATTTTGACCTGAAAACTCGAAAAACGAGATTTTCGATCCCGAAAAGGTACACAAGTCATCTAATCCCCATCCAACATTGAGTTTGCCTTTCGAGGACTACTGGATCGGCTTTCCTCGAATTCCAGGCCGAAAATGACCTCAGGGGCATTTTGGTCATTATCACTCTATCAGAAAAATCGGGGCATTACACTTGCAAATGGGTCAAATACCACAGGGGTATTTTGGTCAGTTTGACCCAAAACTCAGAAAACGAGATTTTTTATCTCGGAAAGGCACACAGGTCAACTAATCCCCTTCCAACATTGAGTTTGCCCTTTGAGGATTGCCGGACCGGCTCTCCTCGAATTCTGGGCCGAAAATGACCTCAGGGGCATTTTGGTCATTTTCACTCTATCAGAAAATTGGGTCGTTACACCACTTGTAACTAGTACACAATGATGTTGTCCGCCCTGGCAAGCTCAATTTCAGTACCCTCACGGTTTTGTTTTTCTGGGGGTGTTCGGTCGAACCGGTGTCACCCAAGGACGCGTGTCAGTGCTTGTCACATAAAAATCTCTTGGGGGTGCTCGGCCGAACCGGTGTCACCTAGGGTTTTATCTCATATGATTCTCAAAAACATTCTCAAGTCCTTTAAATTTGATGGAGTTTTAGCAGCATAACTGTTGTATACCGAATTTCCTTCAAATTTACTTTATGCCACAAAACTCATAACACATATACATTTCTCATTCAACTTTCATAATCATGCTAAACTTAGAATCACATTAAAGTGCTCATCATAATACATGTATCATCACATCATTCTGTAATCAATAAACTTACTGCATCAAGGAACCTAAGGTGTCTTATGCTTGACCCTTAAGGTCTTAAATCTTGAGTTCTCTAATCATTAAATCTTAACATTTTATGCACCTATAGGTCCACAACTAATTATTCTCACTATTTACTATGATCACAACTTACTCTAAATCTTATTAATGCAGAATCTATGTTTTTCATTTTACGAGTACCTAAGAGTCATAACTTTGACTCTTTCTAAGTTCGGTTTTCTCCTAAAGTATTAAGATCAATTCCTAAACCAATTATGAGAGTTTCCTACACATTTACACTAGTTATAAACCATTATTACTAATCTCAATCATGCTGGAACAGAATCCATAAAATCACATTTCTAAGGGTTTTAAAAGTCTCATTTTAATTCTTTTCTAGTTACTAACTTATCTTAGCTTTCTCAAATTAATTCTAACATTAATTATACATGAACATACTCATTTTAACATCATAGAAGCATCATCAAATAGTGACCAATTCATCCAAACAAAACTGTGAACATAATCATCAAATAATGCATATAATTTCAGTTCTAACATGCATAAATTGCTAGTTTCTCTTGGAACCTTTTTGAAACTTCTAAAACTCATTGGAAAACACTTCATTTCATTAAAATCACCATGAATAAAATAGAGGCAGTAGCTACTTCAAAATAATTTCAAAAGGGAGTTAAATCATAACACCATGCTTAGAACATTTTCTAAGATCATCTAAGCTTAAGAGAACCATAAATCATAGGTTTTGGCACTTGTGACTAGATGAAACTTACACCAAGCTCATCATCATCACATGGCTGAAAATCATGTTTATAAACACTTTTATTTGCAAACTTTACTTGAGATAACAAGGGACAAGTCTTTGAGCTCTAATTTATTTAGGTGATAGCAAGAATATAAACATGCTATGCACTTCATTTTATCTTCATTAGAAAAGTAAAGTGAGTGCTTGAAATAAATATGAGATGCAACTCATTTTTATCTTTGAGATTAGGTGATGACTTGAAAAATAAACATGGAATGCAAAGCTTGAAAGTAAATATGATAATGCAAGTTCATTTATTTATTCTTGAGAGTTTAGTGATGACATAAGAAGTAAATATGCCATGTAAGGCATAAATTTAAATATGAATGCAAGTTCATTATTATATGTCACTAGTTTACGATTTTGCCCCTAAGCATAATATTTTTTAGCTTAATCACGTGATTAAGCAAACCTAAGCAATATTAGGCTCTAATCGAAGATTAATTAATTTCCATAATTAATCTAGAGTCAAAATAATTTGTTAAAGTTAATTAGAACCTAAAATTGCTTAGATAGCCTAAATCTCTTTTTAAATTCAAGATTCCTAGTCATGAAATCTTAAATAGTGTTTTCTTTTTCCAATTCCTTAAATCATGGAATTGTGTTCACAATTGTTTATTCATAAAATGAGTTTTAATTCCTCTAATGATGTATGAGCACTCCTTAATCAAGTCTTGAAATTCCTAATTACATTCTTAGTTACCTAAACACATGCTTAGCAATTCCTAATTTTGCACCTAAGCTAATACACACCTAAACACATCATCAACACATATTTAGATAAAAGATTTTTCTCTCCCTTGGGCTGCTGGCCGAAGGCATCTCCCCCATTTTCCATCACATGTGTAAATTCTTACACTCAAATGACCAAGCTTACATTATGCTTGCACCTTACCTTGCACCATACTTGATTATACTTCCACCTATGCTTGAATGACAACATGAATGAGATATTTTCCCTCATTCTTTGCTGCCCAAGCTTGAATCACCTCCTAAACACTTAAACTCTCATTCCTAAAACACAAGCTCATCCAAAACACATCTCCTTTCCTTTTATCCCCTCTTGGCTGAAACCTCATCATCACTCTAAGAGGAGGTGATCTTTTCATTTTCATCTCAAGAATCAAGTTTCCTTTCCTCTCTCAAGATTTCATTAGTAGGGAGCTGTTTCAAAGTTTTTGTTTTGCTCAAAAAGTGCTTTATCTTGCTATTGCTCTTGGTTTCTTTTGGTTTCTTCTCATCTTTTCCTTTTCTTTGTTTTTGGCCTCAAGGCCTAGTATTTATCATGATAGCTTGATGATGAGTGTCTCTAGAGGATGACCTTGTGTTCATCTCAATGAGACCTCTAAAGCTTGAGTTTTCCTTCTTTCTTCAAAGTTTCTCTTATAACTATATAGCTCACTAATGATTTCAACTTAAGAAAAATAATCAAGGATTTCGATAAGCTCAAGGCCTACCCTTGTCAATCTTAAAGTTGGCCGGCACGTTCTAGATTTAACTCTAGATAGGGGTCTTGAGTACATAATAAAGAACATGGTGTTTATTCCTTTTATTGTGATTTCGGCTTCTTATTTCCTTTCCTTTATGTTTCGGCCTTTGTTCCTATTTCCTTATAGCTTTGTTTTCTTTTAAGTTTATTTCCTTGAAGCTTGATAATGATGTTCAAGAGCCATGTAGTTTCCTTGAAACCTTGGTTTAAGAACTTTAAAGCTTACTTTGTTTGTTGGAGATAAATGTTAGGTTGAGATTTTGTTTCTCTAAAAGTCTTGTATGAGCTCTAAGTTAAGATAAAAAGAACAAGCATCCATATTTATCTTCATGTCATCACTAAACTCTCAAGATTAATGAATGAGCTTGCATCCTCACGTTTATGTTTATGTCCTCACGAAATCTCTAAGATAATAATGGATTTGCATAGCATATTTATTTTATGCTCTCACTTCCTAATAAAGAGTAAAATAAAGTGCATTGCATATTTATGTTTATGCCATCACCTAAGAGATTTAGAGCTCAAAGACTTGCCCATTATTATCTCAAACAAAGTTTGGAAATGTATGTGTTTTATTCATATGATTTCGGCCATGTGATAATGGTGAACTTAGAATAAGATCCACCTAATCACAAGTGCTAAAACCTATGTTTTATGATTTTCCTAAGTTTAGATGATCTCAAGAAATGTTTTGAGCAAGGTTTTATGATTTAAATCTCTCTTAAGTTCATTTTGAAATAGCTACTGCCCTTATGTGTTTTATGATGATTTTAATGAAATAATTTGTTCTCAAAGGAGTTTGTGAAGTCCTAAAAAGGTTCCAAGAGAAACTAGTAATTTATGTGTGTTAAAAATGAAACTATGTGCATTATGTGATGATTATATTTTTGATTCTGTTTGAGTGAAGTGCTCACTGTATGATGATGATTTTATGATGATAAATTGAGTTTGTTCATGTATATTTGAAGTTAGAATTAATTAGAGAAAGTTAAGACACGTTAGTAACTACAAAAGAATTAAAAAAGAGAATTTTAGAAACATTAGAAAATGAATATTCTGGATTCTATTCCAGCAAGGATTAAATTAGTATAAATGGTTTATAATTAGTAACTCTCATAATTGGTTTAGGTATTGATTTTAGTATTTTAGGAGAAAATCGAATCTAGAAAGGGTCAAAGTTGTGACTTCTATGTACCCCTAAAGTATGAATTATGGATTCTGCACTAATGGATTTTAGATTAAGTTATGATCACGATAAATAGAAAAATAATTAGTTTTGAGCCTATAGGTGCATAAAATATTAAGATTTGTTGATTAGAGAATTTAAGTTTCAAGTTTAAGGCCTCAAGGGTCAAGCATAATACACCTTAGGTTCTTTGATGCAATAAGTTGTGTATTCAAGTATGATGTGATGATATATGTGATGTGATGAGTGTATTAATGTGATTTCAAGCTAAGCATGATTAGAGAATTTGAATGAGGACATGTATATGTGACATGAGTTTCGTGGCATAAAGTAGATTTGAAGGAAATTAGGTATACAGCCGTTATGCTGCCGAATTTCTGTCAAATTTAAAGGACTTGAGTATGTTTTTGAAGAATCATATGAGATTAAAACCCTGGGTGACAACTGTTCGGCCGAGCACCCCCAGGAGATTTTTATGTGACAAAACATTGAGACGCGCTTTCCTAGGTGACACCAGTTCGGCCGAGCACCCCCAGGAAAGACAAATCCGTGAGGGTATGAGTAGATGCAACCTACCAAAGCGGACAAATTCGCTATGCACTAGTTGCAAGTAAAGCATTTCAAAGAAGGTATATCCTAAGAGAGGTGATCCTTAGCCCCCTAATCCGTACTCGAGGAGTCAAGATTTTATTATGTTTTTCGCTTATGCAGATGATAAGTAAGAACTAGTGACGACTAGCTAAGGTATGAGCTCATAACCTAGATGATGTTTTAGGGTGGCCCTATAATGCTAAAGTATGATGTTCTAAGTCACAAAGTTGAGGAAAGTTCCACTTGAAAGTTATGTGCCACTTTATGCCACTTGTGTGCTTTTTGATGTTATGATTTGTTGAATTATTTATTTAAGGTATTACCACCCATGCATGCCTCGATATATTGCACTCATGACATTAAGATGTATTCTAAAAGGAATGAACGTTGGATAATTATATTTATAAAACCTAAGAATGAACTTTATATGCATGTACACCTTTTTATAAATAAACCCAAGATTCCTGAGGATGTGAATGATGTAACCCTAGATAGGAGTTTCCCTACTGAGATTCTTTAGCAAGATTCTCACTCCTTTTTCTTCTTTCTTTCTCTCCCATCACATCTTCAGAGCATGGCGACATTCGTGGTTTTTGTCGACACCCCAACATGGGAGGTGCACTCTGATTCGAACCATGGATCCTACCATTTTGAGGGACGGTGCACAGTTCGAGTTTTCATGTTTGTAGGATGTTCTTTTCGCTCACCCTGCACAGAGTTACCACTTTTCTCCTACATCTCCCTTTGGCGACGACCTGGTTTTTGAGTGCGCGCAAATGCATAATGAGCGGGTTATGTGAACCTACACTGTTGGATCAGTAGCCCACGGTCACCCGGATTACGTGCCTCACTCGCAGTATTCAGAGGACGACCCCTCGAAGGATTCACTAACGCACACGTATAGCGAGAGTTCTGCCCCACTCCCCAATTCGTGTGAGAAAGGAGTGAGGCGACGGTGACTTAGCCGAGGCTTGCGAGGAGAGCCAAGATACGCCCCCACCATGGAGCACATGTTCAGCCACAGCACGTGCCCACTCTCGTCGTGCTTCGCGAGTAAATCAGATATGTCCTGCCTTACCCGGGATCGCATCAGTAGAGTGTCCCAGGGGGGAGGGAGCTAGTACACCCACTTACTCATAGATAGGATAAACCTTCTTTTGTTATGAGGTTATCCACTTTAGGTGCACTAGGGTAAGAGTGTTTTCTTTTCACGATTTCCTTGCGTTTTAGTTTCTGTTGTATTTCCTTTTCTATTGTATTTGCATTTCCATGTACTAAATTAAGTCCCACATTCGAGTGGGCATATTAGTAATATTAATGAAGTATTATCTTGGTGTGTTATTGCCTTCTGTAGTGAAATTAATTGATGTTCATGCTTGTGCTTTCCTTTATATTTGAGTGGTGCTTTGCTTTCAACGCTTGTCTAAGTTCCACGCTGCTCTCACTTTGTTTTATATTTCAAAAAAAAATTTACCCATAATTTTCGCTAAGTATTTTAAAGAAAGATTTTAAAGAACAAGACTGAGAGGTAATAACCTAATGATTAACCTAAATATGTTCTAGGAATATTGGGTTAAAATTAGGCTATTACAGAGCTCATACAAGACTTTAAAAGAATTAAAATCACAATCCCAACCATAATCTCTTTAAGGTAAAGCAAGCTCTAGAGTTCTAAGTACCATGGTTTCAAGGAAAACTCATTGTTCTTTGAACACCATCATTGAGCTTAAGGAAATGAAACCAAAACACAACTTCAAAGAAAAAGGAAAGCTAGGAACCAAAATCACAAGGAAAATATACTATGTTCTTTATTATGTACTCAAGACCCCTATCTAGAGTAAACTCTAGAATATGCCGGTGAACTTTAAGATTGACAAGGGTAGGCCTTGAGCTTTTTGAAATCCTTGATTATTTTTCTTAAGTTGAAATCATTAGTGAGCTATGTAGTCATAAGAGAAACTTTGGAGAAAGAAAGAAAGAAAACTCAAGCTTTAGAGGTCTCATTGAGATGAACACAAAGTCATCATCTAGAGACACTCATCATCAAGCTATCATGATGAACGCTAGGCCTTGAGGCTAAAAAAGGAAAAAAGAAATGAGAAGGAAAATCGAAAAGAAACCAAGAGAAACTTAAGGAAAATAACATTTTCTTTAAGAACAAAACTCATTTGAGTAAAAAGAAATAATGTAAAACAACTCCCTACCAAGGAAATCTTGAGAGAAGGAAGAAAACTTGATCTTTGAGATGAAAATGAGAAGAACAACTCCTCTTAATGTGATGATGATGATTCGGCCTTAAGGAAAGAAAAGGAAAACAAATGTGTTTTGGATGAGTCTGTGTTTGAGGGTGAGAGTTTTGGTGCTTAGATGATGATCTAAGGTGGTAGGGTGGTGTTTTGAGGTGGTTCTATGGTGGCTCAAGGTGGAAGAAGAAGAAGATGAAGAAGAAAAAAGCTCTTGGAAACTTAGAGAGAAAAGGAAAGAACTTGCAAGAAAGCTTAAAACTAAAACTTAGCAAATGAATAAAAGTGATTCAAGTTCTTCCAAGCAATCTATTTATAGAAAAACAAAACAATGGAGGCTCATGGAGGGGGTAACCATGTGGCCTTGCCTCATGTTCCATGAGGTGAGAGATTGAATTCTTGAAGCATGGTGAAGCATGGTTGAAAGCATGATAAGTATGGTGCAAAGCATGGCTAAGTATGGTGCAAAGTATAGCTCTTTGAGTGTAAGAATTCAAACACATGATAGATATTTTTGGGGGAGTGGCCGGCAGTCTTTAAGCCATGGGGGAGAGGTTTCTCTTGTTTAATTTGTGGTTTAGGAATGTAATTAAATGTATCTTAGGTTAGGTTTATGATTAGGAATTGGTAAGTAAGTGTTTAGGTACTAAAAAGGTAAGTAGGAAATTTTATGACATGATTAGGGAGTGCTCATACACTATTAGAGGAATTAAAACTCATTTTATGCATAAACAATGTAGGCACAATTCCTTAATTTAAGGAATTGGAGAGAGAAAATACTATTCAAGATTCCATGACTAGGAATCTTGAATTTAAAAAGAGGTTTAGGTTTAATCTAAGCAATTTTAAGTTCTAATTAACTTTAATAAATCATTTTTACTCTAGATTAATTAAGAAAATTAATCAATCTTTGATTAGAGCCTAATATTGCTTCGGTTTGCTTAATCACGCGATTAAGTTCAAAAATACTATACTAGGGCCAAAATCGTAATTTTGCACAAAAACTGCCCGGGACCACCAGGACTTAAACTGATGTTGCAAAACGCATAAAAACAAAATTTAAAACCATCTGGAGAAGTTTCGGGCTCATCCAGTGTAACACCCTAAAAATTATAGAAAAATTAATTTGAGCATTTCTAGTCATAATTTCTAAAATCTGACAGACATAGAAATAATGCGACGATACGACGGATCTGTAAAAAAATAAAAAAAAATAAATAGTAACTTGCGGGCCCCGCAGGCCTACCAGGACAGCCGAAACCCTAGAATTAGGGGCCGGAGATGTTCAAAAGTGAGAAATTATAGGATTAAAGTTAGAAATAGGTAGGAATAAATATTTTATACCTAGAATTAATTTTCGGACACTAGTTGATTACCCGGGTACATTGTTTTATCCGTTCAATAAAATTTCGGTGTGCGGTTTTTAACACCGCAAAACCTACTTGGTGGCCAAGTAAAGGTGACCCAATTATCTTGAGCTAATTGGATGGCCAAGATTCATTCTTTGACTTCCAAAACAAATCCTAGCCATCCATTTATTTTTTCTTTCTTAAAAGAATTATGCATTTATGTTTTGTAATATCTTAGTTAAGATAAATACAAAATCAACCTTATCACTCCAAAACTTTTCATTCATGGTTATGAACAAAAGAAACACAACCTCCATTTCTTTGCTTCCAAACCTCCATTATCAAGTTTCAAGCTTCAAAAATCATAGCCTAAAATTGTTAAACACTTAACCTTCCTTCACAAAACATACTCTATACATCACCACCTACAAAACTAACCGATTGGAAGTTTAATTCCTCACCATTCTCAGTTTGATATCTTCATTCTTCACTGTTAAGGGAGGGGATTAGGTGCTGTTTGGAAGGTTTCAAGTGAGGGAAAAACCATTCTTGGAAGGACTTTTGGAGCTAGGAGTCTTGAAGCATCACAAGTAGGGTTTTCTATGGTCTTTTCTTACAAAATTTATCTTGAACATTTCTGAATGAGTTCTGTCCGAAATTTCTTGTTATATGGGTGATTATATATTGATATTGATGTGTTAATTTTGGTGATGTGTTTGGATATTGTGAAAAATAATTTTTGTCAAAAGAGAATTTGACACTTGCTGCTGGATTTTTGGATTTCAACAGGACAGAATTTGTTCACGAATTTTCTGGTCCAATTCTACTCATTTGTGTGAGCTATAAAAATTATATGGTCAATATAATATCCTAATGAAACTTTGAGAATTTTCATGGTGCATAATAAAGACTTTTACTACCTGAGAAAAATCAAGGACTGAAGTTGTAACTATGTTACCTAAAATGTTGAATCTAAAGCTGTGAAATTCTATAATTTTATTATCATAGAAAATGATGGATTTTTATGTTGGAAATTTTAGACGAAGTTAATAACATCTTGAAGTGTAACTGTGATTTTTATTTTGAGTTGTTTCCATCATTTTCTAAATTTAAAAATTGTGAGAACCCTATTCTTAGCTGTGAAAAAGTGGCCTCTGACCACTAAACTTGTATAATTTACTTACCATGGTTAGAGAACTCTTTTTATTCTAATATTTTTACAGGGCCTTGTGGACACATTGAGGTGTCTTGGAGAATTTTTATAGCCCTTGAAATGGATGTTTGATATGGACAATAAATTGTACTCCTTAGGCATGAATTCTGCCAATATGCTGTAATTGTGTGGAATGAACTCAAGTATTGATTTGGTAATATAATGATTCTTGATTTAAGTATGATGAGTATGTATGCATGCTATACAATTTGAAGATTGATTTATGAGGCACAAATAAGAATTTCTTGCGATTGAATGCCTATATGTGGCTTGTGCATGCATTTGAAAAGGAGAAAGCATGTGGTGCAACTATATGAGACAAGAGAATGTATAAATTTTACTTGTGCATATTCTAACATAGGAGAAAACAGAAACAAGACTTAAGTTAGATTGAGGGGAAGGCAAAAAGAGGAACTTCCCTAGTATGCATGTTGTGACATAGGAGAAAACAGAAACAAGACTCAGGTGTAATTGAAGGGAAGGCAAAAAGAGGAACTTCCCCTGAGATATTGAGTCGGTAGACGTATCGGCTAGGAATAGAACTGTGTGTGATTCGGAAATGGAATAAAATGAAGTCCGATGATCACGTATAGGAATGAGCTCAATCCTGATAAGCAGTTTATTTCCCATTGTGGCGTTGTCGACGGCAGATACCTTTTGGTATAAATTATCTATTGTGGAGTTGTCCACGGCAGATACCCATTGGGTATCAACTAAGTCTTTCCTATGTCAATGAAAAATACACTAAATTGAGTTTTGCAGCATGATATGAACTAAGTCTTTCCTATGTCGATGAAAATAGAAAAATGCACTAAGTTTGAGTTTTGTGGCCATAAAAAGAAGTAGGCCCTTGGAGACAATTTCATTGTAATTGGCTTATGCATGGTTATATCATGTTGACTTATGCTGTTTAACATATTTCATATGATCTTAAACCCGATATTACCTGTGAATTAAGTGAGTGAATGTTAAAAGTAACCCACTTCGGAAGTACGATTTGGAACTCTAAAAATGAACAGTTATTATGTAATGCATGCTCACTTTTTCTTAATAAACCGAAGTGGCTGGGACGATGACGATGACAGTATGATTGCGTAATTGGGGAATTGCCCTACTGAGAATTGTATAATTCTCACCCCTATATGTTTTTGTGTTCCCGCGTCGTTTCCAGGTTGATCCAAAGAACTATGGGCTGTTACACCAAAAGAAGTCGGATTGACAGTAGTCGGGTGTTTGAGATTGTATCATATGTACTTAGATGTATGTATAAGTGTGTAAATTTAACAGAGAACATATGTGTATTAAAGCTCATAGAAGAGCTTCCTTATGTAATTGACTTTATATTAAATAAATGTTTTATATCTTTGCTATATATTTTGATCGAATTACGCTAGCTATTACACGAACCCATCGAATTTGCTATAGTTATTTAAGAAAGGTCAACAAATTAATAAGTAACAACTCTCGAGTATAATGTCATGACTTAAGGATGATGTTTCACTTGGGAGGGTGTTACATCCGGCACTTATACCTGCGTCAAACGCCATAGGGGTATTTTGGTCATTTTGACTCGAAACCTCAGAAAACGAGATTTTTGATCCTGGAATCACTCAAGAGTCATCTAATCCCCTTCAAACATTGACTTAGCGCTTTGAGCGCTGCCGGGTTGGCTACTCTCAAATTCCCGGCAGAAAATGACCTTAGGGGCATTTTGGTCATTTTCACTCAGATAGAAAATCGGGGTGTTACATTACTCCCCTCCTAAAAAAAAAATCTCATCCTCAAAATTCGTTACCTTAGAATAGCTCGGGGTACTTCGTCTTCATCTCTGACTCTAACTCCCACGTGAACTCTTCGATCTTGCCTCGTCCCCATGCCCTTTCACCAAAAGGACAGACTTATTCCTCAACTACTTGACGCCGTGATCCATGATCCTAGTAGGCAGCTGATTGAAAGTTAGATCCTCCCTTAACTATACATGCTCTGGCTCTAAGACATGGCTATGTTCGGATTCATACTTTCTTAACTAAGAGATGTGAAAGACGTCATGGAGATTGGAAAGATTTGGGGGTAGGACTATTTTCTAGGCTACTGACCCGATTCTCTGAAGAATTTCAAAGGGACTGAGAAATCAGGGACTCAACTTTTTTACTTTCATGGCTCTCCCTATGCCTGTAGCGGGGGTGATTCTAAGGAATACATGTCGACTTTGAGCGGTTAAGATTCTATCATTGATTCTCTTGATTTGCTCTATTGTTTCCCTTACTACTTTAGGTTCCAACATACTTTGTTCTCCGAGTTCATACCAACACAAAGGTGATTGGCACTTTCTTCCATATAGCGCCTCGTACAGTGCCATACTGATGCTCGCGTGATAACTGTTGTTATACGCAAACTCGATCAGTGGCATATACTTATCCCAACTTCCTTTCTGGTCTAAGACACAGGCTCTCAATATGTCTTTTAGGGTCTGGATTGTTCTTCCTGATTGGCCATCTGTTTCTGGGTGGTAAGCGATGCTTAAGCACAACTTTGAACTAAATGCCTTTTGAAAAGCTCCCCAAAAATGCGACGTAAACCGCAGATCTCTATCCGAGCTTATCGTCGACGACACTCCATGCAACCTTACGATCTATTGGATGTACAACTGCGCTAATCTATCCAAAGAGTATGTCAATTTAATAGGCAGAAAGTGGGCTGACTTGGTCAGTTGATCCACGATCACCCATACAGCGTCATGGCCAGCTTGGGTTCTAGGCAATCCTGTCACAAAATCTATCGATATGCTCTCCCACTTCCACTCAGGGATTGATAGGGGTTGCAACATACCTGAAGGTTTTTGGTGCTCGAACTTTACCTTCTGGCAGACCGGGCACTTACTAACCCAGGCGACCACATCCTTCTTTAATCTAGGTCACCAGAACATCTTCTTGAAGTCCTGATACATCTTGGTTGTACCAAGATGAATGGCGAAGTGGCTCTTGTGAGCCTTCTCCAAGATCTTTCCTCGGAGGTCACTATCCTGTAGCACATAGATCCGCCCCTCGGACTTCCACAAACCATCGGGGCCTTGTTCGAATCCCTTTAACTTACCAGCCTTGACTGCCTCTAGGGTCTCCGTAAACTCTTTATTCTCCCTTTGAGCTAGGATGACCCTCTGCTTAAACCCACTCGTCACACTAAGGTGACACATCTTTATACCTTCATCGGTCACAGACAACCCTAGATTCATATCTCTAAACTTCTCTATTAACCCAACTTCATTAACCATCATATGAGACAGGCATAATGATTTCTGACTCAAGGTATCGGCGACTACATTAACCTTGTCGGGATGGTAACTTAAGCCGAAATCATAGTCTTTTAGGAACTCCATCTACCTTCTCTGCCTCATGTTTAACTCTTTTTTATCAAAGAGATGCTTGAGACTCTTATGATCAGAGAAAACTTCAAACTTTACACCACATAAATGGTGTCTCCACATCTTTAAGGCAAACACTATGGCCGCTAATTCTAGGTCATGGGTGAGGTAACTTACTTCATGGGGTTTGAGTTGTCTGGACGCATAGGCTACCACTTGCCTATTTTGCATTAACACGCAACTTAAACCCTTGCCCGAAACATCACAATATACCTCGAAAGGTACATTGGGGTTAGGTAAAACTAGAACTGGGGTACAGGTTAGCTTTTCCTTCAGTTCTTGGAAACTCTTCCCGCACTCAGGGTTCCACACAAAGGGGGTATTCTTCCTAGTAAGCTTGGTTAAGGGTAGGGCAATCTAGGAAAATCCTTTGATGAACCTACGGTAATAGCCTGCTAAACCCAAAAAGCTCCTTATTTCAGTTATGGTGGTCAGTCTCTCCCAATTCATTACAGCCTCTATCTTGCTAGGGTCAACAGTTATGCCTCCTTTCAACATGTGTCCTAAAAATTTCACTTCATCCAACTAGAATTTACATTTAGAGAGCTTAGCATACAACTTCTTTTCTTTCGAAATCTCTAAAACCAACCTTAAATGACGCTCATGCTCCTCGTGGGTTTTCGAATAGATGAGTATATCATCTATGAACACGACCAACAATTGATCTAAATAGGATCTAAAGATCCTATTCATGTAATCCATAAAAACTGTAGGAGCGTTCATCAAACCAAACGACATTACATTGAACTCAAAGTGTCCATACCGAGTTCTAAAGGTGGTTTTAGGAATATCTTGATCTCTAACCCTAATCTGGTGGCATCCTGACCTCAAATCAACCTTTGAGAATACCACCGCTCCTTTCAATTGGTCTATTAGATCATCGATCTTAGGCAATGGGTACTTATTTTTCACGGTCACTCTATTCAACTGCCTATAATCTATACATAACCTCAAAATTCCATCTTTCTTCTTCACAAATAAGACCGGAGCGCCCCAAGGAGAAGCACTCGGCCTTATAAAACTCTTCTCTAATAGCTCTTCTAACTAGGTTTTTAACTCGGCCAACTCTAGGGGTGACATCCGATACGGGGCTATAAAGATAGGTCCCGTTCCAGGAACCAACTCTATGGAAAACTCCACTTTTCTCTCGGGAGGGAACTTGGATATTTCATCTGGAAACACCTCAGGATAGTCTCTCACCATAGGTATATCACCTAGGTTTTGCTCAAAGTCTACCTCACTGGCGGCTAGAAGAACATATCCCTTAGTTTTCTCCCCATTACAGTAGACCTCTACAGAATTTAGGTAAAGCTTCAAGGGTTGACTAGTGTTACTGGGAGGAAAGGGAAAGATGACAGTTTGGTTACCACAATCTAACAACACACGGTTGGCGTGGAGCCAATCCATGCTGAGGATTATACCTATACCTTTTACGGGCAAACATATTAAATCTATGATAAAAGACCTATCCTCTACAGTAAGGTGACAATTTAAACAACAATTACAGGTATTTATAGGACGATTTGTAAGGATAGAAACAATAAGATCAAAAGAAAGTTTAGAAACTTGCATATTCAAAGACTCGACGCTAGCATGTGAGATAAAGGAGTGGGTTGCACCAGAGTCAAAAAGCACAATTAAGGTTCTACCATTTAGTTCACACTTAGCTTCAATGAGGTCGTTAGACTTCTGCACGTCCTTTGTATTGAGGGCAAAGACCCTTCCTTGGTCTTGTGGCCTGGGGTTCTGATTTGACGGCCTCCCACTCGTGCGATCATTAGCAAAATGGCTAGGCTTGCCACACTTGAAACAGACCCTCTGCCCCGCCAGGCAGGGGCAATTCCCATGGTTCTTCCCGCATTGGGGACAAACATCGGTAGTCTTTGCTCGGGAGTAGCGGCCGGGGGCTCCTTGTGGTGCCTTGTTCTTGGCCCTACTAGACCCTTCTTGGTTGTTTTGATGAACGGCCAATCCTCGTTGTTGATTATTGTTGAAGTTTCTCGGGCCGTTGTGCTGGAATGGTGGCCTCTGATGTTGCTTGGGATGTTGATATGCAGGTGCTCTTGGTTGTTGTTGTTGTTGTTGTTATTGTTGTTGTTGTTGTTGTTGTTGCTTGAACTGGTTGCTATGGTATGGGTTGTAGTGGTTTTGAGACTGATGTTGTGGCTTGAACCTCAAGGCTGGCCTAGCCACTTAGCACGCTCCGCCCTCATGGCGTGGAGCTTCCGTTGTCCTTCCTCAAAGATCCGGCACTTGTTGACCATGGTCGGGAAGTCCCTAATCTCCATGTGCACCACAACGTAATTCAACTCCACCTTCAGACCGACTTCATATGTCACACACTTCCACACCTCATCGGGGTTCCCTTGGAACACCCGAGAGAACTTGATCAGCTCCTCAAACTTGGCAGTATACTGGGTAACAGTAGACCCTCCCTGGGTCAACTGCATGAACTCGATGTCCTTGGTATTCCTCACGGACTCCAGGAAGTACTTCTCGTAGAAGTAGGTCTTAAACAGCTCCCAGTCGATGGGAGTGCCAAAAGCCTCCAACAGTCGTCGCATTCCATTCCACCAAAACTTAGCTTTAGAATTCATCATGAAAGCAGCAAACGTAACCTTCTGTTCCTCCGAGCAGGCAACGACAGAGTAGGTTTCCTCCATGTCTTTGATCCATTCATCAGCTTTGTCGGGGTCCATCATCCCTTGGAAAACATGTGGGTTCGCCTTGCGGAACTAGCCAAAGCGGGCTTGCTCAACCACCTCAGTAGCAGGGGGAGCAGGTGCAACATTCTTTTGCTGGTTCATGTGGTCGAACATCCATTCCATGGCTCTTGCCATCTGTCAGACAGTAGCAGCAGTCTCATTATCTTGGGTTCCCTCGTTTGTAGCCCTAGGCTGTCTCCGCGATGCCATTGTAAACACATAAAACAGTCATATCGAGTTGATCAGGCTCAATATTCCATGCGAAATGAGTTAGTTACCATGGCACTTCACGAATAAACAGAGGTCATGCATGCCTAACATATAGCTTATCTCCATCAAGCTATACACGCGACATACTATCATATCATGCTTACAAAGCATGGTCAGTCCAATCCTCAGGCTCCGTGAGAACCGAACTGCTTTGATACCAAAATGTAACATCCTAATTTTTAACCCAATACTCCTAGAACGTATTAGGGTTAATCATTAGTTATTACTTCTTAGTCTCATTCTTTTGATTAAAATACTTAGTAGAAAGTATGGGTAAATTTTTTTTTTGAAAACATAAAGCAAAGTGAGAGTCGCGTGAAACTTCAACAAGCGTCGGTGACAAGCATGACTCAAATATAAAGAAAGCGCAAACATGAACATCAAATAACTTCACAACAGTAAGCAATGGCACATCAAAGATAATATTTCATTAATATTCATAACATGCCCACCTAGGGGTGGGACTTAATTTAGTACAAGGAAATGCAAATACAATAAGAAAAGAAATACAACAGAAACGAAAGTACAAGGAAAGTACAAATAAAAACACCTCTACCCTAGTGCACCTAAAGTGGATAACCTCATGACAAAAGAAGGTTTATCCTAACTATGTGTGGTGTGTGTGCACTAGCTCTCCCCAAGAGACTTTACTGTCGGTGGCGGCGATCCTCGAACGACAGGGGTATGTACTTGGCGAACTACTCGAGCTGCTCGACTATAGGCCAATGGAGTGGGCAACAGATGCGTGATAGCTGCACATGTGCTCTGTGGTGGGGGCACATCTCTGCTCTCCTTGCCAGCATCGGTTGTGTCACTGTCACCTCACTCCTCTCTCGCATGAACCGGGGAGTGGGGGCAGAACTCTCGCTATACATATGAGTTGGCGGATCCTCTGAGGGGCCGTCTTCCGAATGCTGAGAGCGAGGTACGTAGTCCAGAAAGTCGTGAGCAGTTGAAGCAGACGTGTAAGTATGCATAACCCGCTCGTTGTGAGTACGAGCACACTCAAAGACCATATCGTTGTCGTAGGGAGACGTCAAGGAGAAATGGTAGCTATGTACAGGGTGCGTGAAGGGACGTCCTACATACATGAAGACTCGAATGGTGTAGCGTCCCTCAAAATGGTAAGATTCGTGCTCTGAATCAAAGTGCACGTCCCATATCGGAGTGTTGATGAAAACCACGAATGTTGCCATGATCTGAAGATGTGATGGGAGAAATAGAGGGAAAGAAAAGAGAGTGAGAATCTTGCTAAAGAATCTCGGTGAGGAACCTCCTATCTAGGGCTACATCGTACACATCCTCAGGAACCTCGGGTTTGTTATTAAAAAGGGTGAGCATGCATATAAGTCTCTTATTAGGTTTATGAAACTTAATTATCAAGGTTCGTTCCTTTTATAAATGCATCTTAATGTAATGAATGCAACATTTTAAAGCATGAATGCATGGTAATGCCTTATACAAGTAATTTGATAAATCATAGCATCAAGAAGCATACAAGTGGCATAAAGCGGCATATAAACTTTCAAGTGGAACTTTCCTCAATATTGTGACTTTAGAACATTATACTTTAGCATCATGGGGCCACCCTAAAACATCATCTAGGTTATGAGCTCATACCTTAACTAGTCGTCACTAACTCTTACTTATCCTATGATAAGCGAAAACATAATAATCCCGCCTCCTTGAGTACGGGCTTAAGGATCACTTCTCACGAGATATTTCCTTCTTTGAAACGCTCTACTTGTAACTAGTACACAGCGATATTGTCCGCTCTGGCAAGCTCAATGCCAATACCCTCACGGTTTTGTTTTCCTGGGAGTGCTCGGCCGACCAGTGTCACCCAGGAACGCATCTCAGTGCTTGTCACATAAAAATCTCCTGGGGGTACTCCGCCGAACCGGTGTCACCCAGGGTTTTATCTCATATGATTCTTAAAAACATTCTCAAGTCCTTTAAATTTGCCGGAGTTTCGGCAGCACAACTGCTATATACTAAATTTCCTTCAGACTCTATGCCACGAAACTCATAACACATATACATTTCTCGTTGAACTTTCATAATCATGCTAAACTTAGAATCACATTAAAGTGCTCATCATAATACATGTATCATCACATCATTTTGTAATCAATAAACTTACTGCATCAAGGAACCTAAGGTGTCTTATGCTTGACCCTTAAGGTCTTAAATCTTAAGTCTTGAGTTCTCTAATCATTAAATCTTAACATTTTATGCACCTATAGGTCCACAACTAATTATTCTCACTATTTACTATGATCACAACTTACTCTAAATCTTATTAATGCAGAATCTATATTTTTTACTTTACGGGTACCTAGGAGTCATAACTTTGACCATTTCTAAGTCTGGTTTTCTCCTAAAGTACTAAGATCAATTCCTAAACCAATTATGAGAGTTTCCTACACATTTACACTAGTTATAAACCATTATTACTAATCTCAACCATGCTGGAACAGAATCCATAAAATCTCATTTCTAAGGGTTCTAAAAGTCTCATTTTAATTCTTTTCTAGTTACTAACTTATCTTAGCTTTCTCAAATTAATTCTAACATTAATTATACATGAACATACTCATTTTAACATCATAGAAGCATCATCAAATAGTGAGCACTTCATCCAAACAAAACCGTGAACATAATCATCATATAATGCATATAATTTCAGTTCTAACATACATAAATTACTAGTTTCTCTTGGAACCTTTTTGAAACTTCTAAAACTCATTGGAAAACACTTCATTTCATTAAAATCACCATGAATAAAATAGAGGCAGTAGCTACTTCAAAATAATTTCAAGAGAGAGTTAAATCATAATACCATGCTTAGAACATTTTCTAAGATCATCTAAGCTTAAGAGAACCATAAATCATAGGTTTTGGCACTTGTGACTAGATGAAACTTGCACCAAGCTCATCATCATCACATGGCCAAAAATCATGCTTATAAACACTTTTATTTCCAAACTTTACTTGTGATAACAAGGGACAAGTCTTTGAGCTCTAATTTATTTAGGTGATAGCAAGAATATAAACATGTTATGCACTTCATTTTATCTTCATTAGAAAAGTAAAGTGAGTGCTTGAAATAAATATGAGATGCAACTCATTTTTTTCTTTGAGATTAGGTGATGACTTGAAAAGTAAACATGGAATGCAAAGCTTGAAAGTAAATATGATAATGCAAGTTTATTTATTTATTCTTGAGAGTTTAGTGATGACATAAGAAGTAAATATGCTATATAAGGCATAAATTTAAATATGAATGCTAGTTCATTATTATATGTCACTAGAGCTCATACAAGAATTTAAAAGAATTAAAATCATAATCCCAACCATAATCTCATTAAGGTAAAGCTAGCTCTAGAGTTCTAAGTACCATGGTTTCAAGGAAAACTCATGGTTCTTTGAACACCATCATTGAGCTCAAGGAAATGAAACCGAAACACAACTTCAAAGAAAGAGGAAAGCTAGGAACTGAAATCACAAGGAAAATACACCATGTTCTTTATTATGTACTCGAGAACCCTATTTAGAGTAAACTCTAGAACGTGCTAGCCAACTTTAAGGTTGACAAGGGTAGGCCTTGAGCTTTTTGAAATCCTTGATTATTTTTCTTAAGTTGAAATCATTAGTGAGCTATGTAGTCATAAGAGAAACTTTGGACAAAGAAAGAAAGAAAACTCAAGCTTTAGAAGTCTCATTGAGATGAACACAAGGTCATCATCTAGAGACACTCATCATCAAACTATCATGATGAACACTAGGCCTTGAGGCCGAAAAAGGAAAAAGGAAATGAGAAGGAAAACCGAAAAGAAACCAAGAGAAACTTAAGGAAAACAACATTTTCGTTAAGAACAAAGCTCATTTGAGTAAAAAGAAATAATGTAAAAAAATTCCCTACCAAGAAAATCTTGAGAGAAGGAAGAGAACTTGATCTTTTAGATGAAAATGAGAAGAACAACTCCTTCTAATGTGATGATGATGATTCGGCCTTGAGGAAAGAAAAGGAAAGGAAATGTGTTTTGGATGAGTTTGTGTTTGAGGGTGAGAGTTTTGGTGCTTAGATGATTATCTAAGGTGGAGGGGTGGTGTTTTGAGGTGGTGCTATGGTGGCTCAAGGTGGAGGAAGAAGAAGATGAAGAAGAAGAAAAGCTCTTAGAAACTTAGATAGAAAAGGAAAGAACTTGCAAGAAAGCTTGAAACTAAAACTTAGCAAATGAATAAAAGTGATTCAAGTTCTTCCAAGCAATCTATTTATAGAAAAACAAAACAATAGAGGCTCATGGAGGGGGGTAACCGTGTGGCCTTGCCTCATGTTCCATGAGGTGAGAAATTGAATTCTTGAAGCATGGTGAAGCATGGTTGAAAGCATGGTATGGTGCAAAGCATGGCTAAGTATGGTGCAAAGTATAGCTCTTTGAGTGCAAGAATTCAAACACATGATAGGTATTTTTGGCAGAGTGGCCGACGGTCCTTAAGCCATGGGAGAGAGGTTTCTTTTGTTTAATTTGTGGTTTAGGAATGTAATTAAGTGTATCTTAGGTTAGGTTTATGATTAGGAATTGGTAAGTAAATGTTTAGGTACTAAGAAGGTAATTAGGAAATTTTATGACATGATTAGGGAGTGCTCATACACTATTAGAGGAATTAAAACTCATTTTATGCATAAACAATATAGACACAATTCCTTAATTTAAGGAATTGGGGAAAGAAAACACTATTCAAGATTTCATGGCTAGGAATCTTGAATTTAAAAAGAGGTTTAGGTTTAATCTAAGCAATTTTAGGTTCTAATTAAATTTAATAAATTATTTTGACTCTAGATTAATTAAGGAAATCAATTAATCTTCAATTAGAGCATAATATTGCTTAGATTTGCTTAATCACGCAATTAAGTTCAAAAACACTATATTGGAGGCAAAATCGTAATTTTGCACAAAAACTGTCTGGGACCACCGGGACTTAAATTGATGTTGCGAAATGCATAAAAACATCATTTAAAACCATTTGGAGAAGTTTCGGACTCATCCAGCACTTATACCCGCGTCAAACACTATAGGGGTATTTTGGTCATTTTGACCCGAAACCTCATAAAACGATATTTTTGATCCCGGAATCACTCAAGAGTCATCTAATCCCTTTCAAAAATTGAGTTAGCCCTTCGAGGACTGCCAGGTCGGCTACCCTCGAATTCCGGGCAGAAAATGACCTTAGGGGTATTTTGGTCATTTTCACTCAGACAGAAAATCGGGGCGTTACAGGTCACAGGTTAGAGCTTGGGAAGGTTACTGTAAAGACTATCAATATATTTTTTTCTTGGTTCGAGAAAGAGGCTAATGAATCTCAACTGAAGTTGAGTACTAGATGTAGACATGATTGGCCAAACCAGTGTAAAATATGTGTTATATCTTCTTCTCATTAATCTCTTTTATTTTTACTACTCTATTTTATTATTCAATATATGCTAGCAATTATATTTATCTATTTGGTTATTGACTTTATACTTCATAAACCTTCTTTCTGAAACACCTAACTTTGTCTCTACTGCACTTCAAGTAAATGCTTGATAGTATATTGTTTAAAGTCTCAGCTAAACACAAAGGAGCAGGAGTAAAGTAATGCACGATTCAACCCCCCCTTCTTATATACTTTTCCCCTATAAACATGTCATCCCAAGTCCCTTCCTTCGCAACATTAAAACAACAGGAATATACTCAAGAAATTCCTTTGGATTAGTCCCTAGTGGTTATTAGAATCCTGCATGATTAGCATTGCTAATCTCTTCTTTGCAGTATCTTCTCATTTTGGTGGGTCACAATTTCTTTGGCATAAAAGAAATGTCTTTAATTGTTCTATCTTTTCTGGATGGGAGGACTTGGGCAATTCTAAGGCTTCAAGACAACAAAGGCTAATGATGGTGATGATGATGAATTATAGAAATGTTGGGTAGATGAAGTAACAATGATTACTGGTTTTGACAATGTTGGTGAGTAGTGAAGAAGAGTGGTTGGGACAAAGACATGGCACGTTGAGGTGGATGATTCAAGAGACCTACAAATGATTATTCAAGAGTCTTGAAGGGAGAAGGGCCAGAAATGAAATTATCTTGTCTATTGTTTCTCTGAGTTGGGGTTTTCTATTATGATATGAAGCCTGTTGTTGTTTGGAGCAATGGATTGTTCCATTGTGAGATGTCATCAAATAAACAAATTAGTAGCTTGTGAATTTCTTTCATATGTATCTTACAGGAAGCCACTAGAGTAGATGCCAAAGCAACCAACAATCTTTGGAAAAGACAAAGACAAAGGTACGAAAAGACCCATTTTGTAAAAACAAAAGTTTGGGCCTTTCTTTGTAATTGAATTTTAGGGCATTTATTTTTGTCTTGACGGGGACTAATGTTGTTCTCTAACTAACTCGGACCAACCAATCCCTCGCAAGCAAAGTAACGATATCTACCCATTTTTCTTTTAATAAAAGTTGAAGCGATAAATTATATGGTGGACCTCGTATGTTCAGATCCATTGTAGACCCTCTATTATTAGTTATTATATGCATACCATTTTTATTAGATGACTTGATCCAATAATCAATAAATATGAGGTCCAAGATAAACCCAAACATACAAAACCCACCATAAAATCCAACAACTTGGAGTAGTAACTAAATAATGCAGTTGGGAAGATATATAAACATATGTATTTAAATGTATAATATTACTTGATTCCCATAACACAATATCCGTAGGAAAACCTAATCTGCATGGTCAACCAACCAAACGGCTTCGATGCATAATTTATTTTATTTTATTAATTGTTTACCTTATCTTTACATGTTTGTTATCCGGTTTCCAATTAATTATTTTATTTTGTGTACCAAAAAATTGTCTAGTTTCTACTGCTACTCTGCAAATCTTGAAACCGCAAATACTGCCATTCTGTATCCTTACTCTGGATCGTGAGTTGTTGACCTCTTAAATGACCTCTGCAATTTTTAACTCATTGTTGGACCAGTTTGTCTAGCAGGTCACTAGCAGAGAGTCACGAGCATCAACAGGTACCCTGTGACTGGGCGGTGCACAAAGCACTAAGTTCACACCGGGTACGCGTGTGGGGATAAAAAGTTAAACCCATCGCTAGCAAGGTAGCCTTTGGAGCACCACGAAAAAGAAGTAATTTATACCTTTAGTCATTTTCTCATGCATTGGAATACACATTTGTTCAGAGACAAACTGGACAAAGCAAAAAGTCGACCATTCAACCCACTGATACTTCGTTTGAATTGAGTGAAAATAAAAGAAAACAAAATTAAAAGTAAAACTGAGATATTTTAAAGTTTTTATTAGCATATATTTGTGTAAACCAAAAAAAAAAGAAATCCTCTTCGTTACATTGGGAATAAGTTAGAAAAGAAGAGCTAAAATATTCAAGTACAATTTTATCCATAATTTTAAATAAACACAAGATAACATCGAGACTCATAATTCAAAAAAAAAAATATATTCTTGTAACTTTATTTAATGAGTTTCATTATTTCTCATAAACCTTTTTTCTCATATTTTATATTATCTTATGTCCATAAACATATAATTAAAAGTTTACAAATTAATACATTCAATTTACCAAAAATATATTAAAAATATTTTTAATTAAATTTTTATCTTAAACTGAGATAACTAGGATATTAAGTAAAGTATAATCAGGATATTATTTAAAAGCATTATGCTATTCTCACACCATATTTTGAAAATTATTTCAAACGTGATTAGTCGCGTATAACTGTTTAGTTAATTACTTGCTCCATTCTTTTGGATCAGTTGCTTTGGGAGAAAAATATTGTTCATAAATGTTACTTATTAATGAAGCATTTATTGTTCATATTTCAATTTTGTCTTATATAATATGTTAAACATAAATTTTCTAAGCATATTTTAGCATGTTCAATAAAAATTTGTCATTTGTATAATTTATGGTAATATTATAATATATAGTTACCACTTAAATACACAAGAATTTTTTTTAATGAAATGCACATAAGAAATTAAAATAATAGTATTGAGTAATTCAAGGGGTTGGCAAAGTAGAGTGACACATGATCTCATATCTAAGAAGTTACATGTTCAAGTCCTCATTCGTCGTCTTTGGATGAGAAAATATAAATTTTCTGTAAGTGTTTTCTCAAAAATTTTATTTACCTTGAATTGAGGTGGTGTCCTACCACTCTAAATTATTTCTAATAAAAAATATCAATATTTTTGCTTTTGGAGATTTTTATTTTTGAGTGTTTTGTATATATATATCTCTAAATATTCAATAAGTCCAAATATACATTCTAACCCCAGCCTATTTGTGGCGAGTCTAACTGTCAAATTAAATTTTTGTTCAGAAAAAAGAGATAGTCGATTATATAATGATATTATATTATTCAAGAAATTATATTATATGTAATTAATAAAAATTTATACATGATTTGTAAGTATTAATCTCATATAAAAATGTGAGATTATTTTCAAATTAAAAATCTAAATTTTTATGCATTAATTGCATTTAAAATCTATTTACAAATATTTTAGTATTTAAAAAATTTAAATTTTAGTTTTAATCTCTAATTTTTTTTCTTGTGTAAAAATTTGTAAAATTGTATGATTTCGGTCTTTGTTGTCAGTTTATAAAAGTTAAACATTGAGTTGACTAACAAAAGAGAACGTCATCCAACAATTTTACATGATAACAAGTAATCTTATTATATGATACATTATAATCCTATGAACCAAATTTCTCTTGAAAAATAAGTTAATGGGTCAGATTAGATAAATTATTGTGGATGGTCCAATTGATTACGTTGTTGAGTTAAGATTTTGACACATAAGATTGTATATGATATGCCATATAAAATTACTGTGTGTCATCTAGAATGAATGGCATGATCTATTATTAGTTAGATCACTAGATATGATAGACAAACTACCAATAGAAACCGATATATATATATATATATATATATATATATATATATATATATATATATATATATTTATTTATTTTGTCAAATCAAATATGTTTTAATCCCTAAAAATTATATGAATTTTGATTTTGGCCCCTAGTTTTTTTAATTTAGCTTCAATTCAAAGAGTATTAAAATTGTTTGATTTTAGTTTCTTTCACACATGATAGAATTAAATGTCATAAACCTCTATTAACTAGTTTTGTATTTATTATGGATAGTGTAACGATCGTGACTAAAACTAAAACTAAGTAGTTTTAAAAATATTTAAATTGAAACCAAATAAAAATTATTTTTTAAAAGCTAAAATTTTATCTTAAAAATATGTACAAATATAAATATATCAAAGTCTATTTTTTAAGAAAAATATATTTAATCTTTCAAATATTATTAAATTTCAACTAAATTAATTCAAGTCACATCAACACGTTAACAGAGTAAACCTTTGCGACTCTATTTTTTTTTCCCAACCAAGAATTAGACTTAAAATTGAAAAAAAATGTGAAAGGAAAATTACCATCCGCCTAGAAATTTTATTACAATTTTATATTGATAATAATATATTATAATTTTTAGTTTTTAAATGAATAACAAATAATACTATTTTATTCATGTAATAATTATTATAATTCCTTTTAGAAAATAATATATAATATCAATCTATGTAAAACTATTTGATTTAACGATTACTATTTATTATGTAATAATTATACATTAAAAAAATAATAATGTTATTTGAACTCCATAGATTCCAAGACACCCAATACTCAAGACATAAGTAGAGGTGGAAGTAGGTCAAGTGGTTCGTCGGAGCCTTCAATTTAATCTACATTTATTTTAATTTGACCTAATCTATTTAATAAATAAGATAAATTAAGACTTTTCATCAACCTTTTTGGCTAAACAGGCAACACTCTAGATAATAAAAATAACATATTAGGTCTACCAACGTACCTACTTATATTATTATTATTATTTAAAAAATATAATAATAGAAATATTTTAATTTTAAGAATATAAATTTTAACTTATTTAGGAAACTTTTTAGCCAATTAATTTTTTTTAACATTTATAGAAGTCCTTTGAGTTATTTAAGAGTCGACACCAACTAGGTATTGATTTGAGTGGAATGGGCTTGGGCACCTTAAGGATAGGTTATCGAGTTTAATCCTAAGATTTATGTCATGAAAAAAATACGATTGAGAAAGATCCCTACTTAGATGCATGACTGTATCCTGCAAGATTAACCTCTCAAAGTATTGGGTGTGGAATACTCTTGAAAACAAAAAGAAAAAACTAAGGGTAGATTTTTTAAAAAATTATTGCAATAAATTAGGCCTCTAAATAAATTTTTGGGTTATGCAAAACTTTTAAAAATGTGAGACTAAAATCATGAAAATAACTTACACCAGGTGATAAATATAGATGCAAACTACTCTTTTAATATACCTCGTATACCTATTAAGTTGAAACCTACAGCTACATAAGGCAGCCTCAAACTACAGTCCTTGTTTTTTTTTTTTTTATTAACTACCTAACTTAGTCTCTTGGATTTATAGTCAGGGATAAATTAATTCCTCAATTTGAAAAATTTCATATTAGTTTATCAAATTTCACAATTAGAGACAAGTTAGTCTCTTATCAAATTGTTGTCTAAACTATTAATAGAAATGTTCATACGTTCTGTTAACTTATTTATGTGTATTATTAATTTTTATAGTGGATCATAACTTACATTACTCATATGTTATATGCATAATAAATAACAATTTAAAGTCAAAATATTTTTTTTGAGCAGAAAACTATGGTGAGAAAGAAGATGAAGAAGAATGTTTAAAAATTTTATTTAGAAGAGGCGAGACAAATTAGAATTACCATAAAAATTAACAATACATATAAGTAAGTTAATAGGACACAGTTCATATGAAAATTTTACAAAAAAAATAACTTATACTTATTTATGAAATTTAAAAAATTAATATAAAATTTTAAGTTTAGAGAATTAATTTATTTCCAATTATAAATTTAAAGGACTACGCCGAAGTTTTATTTATTTATGTTTTTTTTTTAACACTTTTAGTGTGGAAGTTGTGAGCGCGTTACCGATGTGTGATGAGCATTTGCCTAAACATTCCCCTGCGCTCTGATCACCTAAAGTAAAAAGTAAAGGGCGAATTTAAAATGAACCATAACGTGATAACAAAAGCAACCTTACCTCCCTCTCCCTCTCCCTCTCCCTCTCTCCCGCTTTCCTTTTCACTCCTTCTGTCTCTGATCCGATCCTTTTACCTTACCGCTTTGTCCCTCTGTCTGATACTGTGAAACTTCGTTATCTGGTTTCTCTCCTATTACCATTAGAGGTTATTTTGCTTTACATCCCATACCCTCGTTGCCCCACACTTTAATCTCTCTCATTCTTTCTAATGCTAACTCTCCGCACGGTCACATTCTCCCCTTTTTAAGTCACTGCAAACCCAAGCTCAGACGCAGACCAAAGACAAGGCCATTTTCAAAACCATTGTTTGAGTCCCTCTAGGTCTATCATTTATCTCTTGTTCTGCTGCAATGGATGTGAGTCTTGTTGCGTTGTTACTTTGTTCAGCTTCCACCTTCTTCTTGCTATATATGCTTGCTTATGTATGATTGAATGGTTTTGAGTTTGATTTCTCTGTGTTATTGGTATGTAACTATGTATAACAGGAATACTACTACAAGAGGAGCCATGTTCCAGCATTTGGGAGCTGGGATTGGAATGACAACCTCCCATTCACGCAGTGCTTCGAGTCAGCTAGGCAAGCTGGATTGCTTCGCTACAGTTACTCTGAGTCTGAGGACCGTGACCTTTACGTTACAGGAGACCTGTATGAGAACGATGTTGTCACACCCGCCATGATTGTTGTTCCTCGCAGAAGGGTACAGATCTACGCCACAAAACTTTTATTCTCCTCTATATTTTTGGAAAAATTAGCTTAATTGCGATTATTAGCAGATGGAGATGTGAAAGTGCTCTGCTCGCAAAGTGCTTTCTTTTTCTTTTTCAAATATAGTTTACTTTCTTGTTGAGCATGAATATATATATATATATATATATATAGATATATATATATTTGGTAAATTTAATTTTGTTAAACTCAGGAAAAAAAATCAATTTAAAAAAGGAAGGGCTATTAATGATCAAAATAGAAAAAAGGAAGGGCTGTGACTGCACCCAAAAAAAAAAAAAAAGAAGTGGTGCTGTGACTAAAAAGAACGTAAAATAATAAGTGTCACGAAAACGAGGTTCAATTTATTGTCATTTATCACCATAGTGGTAGGGTTAGACCGTGAATGGTGAAAAAGAAAGCAACTTTGCCTTTGTAGTATCTTCACTGGTCGCGCTTTATAGTGGGGCCTCCTTATCAATGAATGACGTCCATGATTCACGCCTAAGTGTGAGAAATTATTATAAGCACAGTATCTTGTTCACGAGGCATAACAGGTGTCTGTGTCGAATTATGATGACCAAAGTGCTGGTTAACGAGTCAATAATAAACTAAGAAAAGTGATGAAATTTGTCATAATGACAGAGCTTTATAGGTAAGCATTCATTTGTGTAGGGAGACATGTGGCTCCAAAAATGTCTTTACATAAAGCATTGATAATGTTGATAATGTTAGTATGTGGTGCTGACATTGCAGCCAAGGGTGCGTGACCAGCACGAAAAAGAAGTGAAAAAGAAGAATTGGGTCAGTGATGTTTATGAGCCACCCAGCCCAACTCCACTGCCAAGGCCTACGCCTAAACCTGTTGACGAGGACTTGTATAAGATCTCACCAGGGCTTCTTTATGAGAAAACTAAAAAGGTCGAGCCCCCACAGTCGTTTACTCTTTTTCATTAAAATGTGAAATTTTCATTGATCTTTAATTGCTTTTCTTGTCTTAATTTTCAACTCTTTGTCCACAGCTTTGCATCTTTTGATAAAGTTTAATTTCGTTAATCTCTTTTCCCGATCAGTGTCTTATTGCTCATTTTATTGATTGCAGAAGAGAGGGTTGTGTTTCTTTTCTTGCTGCTTGCTGCCGACTTGCATTGCCTGAAACCCGGAGAAGTGATCGAGAAGCCAATGTACATATACCGGAAATAGGTGAATAGATACTCAATTGGAGGATATATTAATGTAAAAGCAGTATATTATTGTACTCATGATTATTATGGGAATGGTACTGCCAATTTAAGGGGTGTTTGATTGTTTACTTTTTTGTCACTTTTCCGTTTGAAGGTGATCTAGTCATCGATAGGACCGGAACTTTCGTTTGCAAAGCTGTGTAACTATAAATCAAAGAAAAACGCTAAAAAAAAAAAATAGGTTCATCAGTACATTTCAGCTTGTTTTACCAATATTATTTCTGGTCAAACTTTTTTATATTAACTGAATGATTGCTCAAATAAAATACCAGAACACCCGGAAAAGTAAATTGGTCCTGGTGATTGCTTTCCAACGAATGAGATGAACAAGTGGATGCAAATTGTTGTAAAAATCTTGGACATTTATGGTTTTTATTTTTATTTTCTATATTTCCTACCTTTAGAATTTTACAAAGAAAATAATAAACAAAACGAAATCTAGAAAACACTAGAAACGAAAGTACAAAATATAATAAAATAATTAAACTTTTCTTACAATGTAGTTGTTTAGCTTGAATTTTCGTCAGTAAGCAAATCAAACTAGACAAGCTTTGCTTCATGATTTTAATTCGAGGAATGGAAGTGATTTATCTATATGAGTTTCCAAGTTCTTATAGAAAGTGTCAAATAAACTTTAGTTGTCAACTTGACGTCAATAATCACAATACAACAAAATCTAAATTGCTCAAGATTCAAGTATTTTGCAATGAGAGCAAGATAAGAACAAGTTATCACACTTGTAGAATGATTCTTTTTTCCTCTGGATAATGATTGATAAATTACAAGTAATTGCAGTAAATGAATAAGAAATGAACAAAGTGCAAAGGAAAAGAAAGTCTAATCCTATGATTGAAAGACAAGTGAGTGAATAAGTGCGAGAATCTTTACTCTTTTCCCTTCATTCTTAGCATTCATGTGACTTGAACTTGCAGAAGTGTGATTGTTGTAATTTAGATTCGAACTACTATATATGAAAATGAAGTCTTATGCCTCTTATTTATAGACAATTATGTACTTCTGCGATGTGTCATTGATCGTTAATTGCATTTCAGATGATCTTGACACTTGTCCTAGTGGTTGTTTGCACTTCTTGACATTGATGTGCCATTCTGCCCATGTTTCTTGGATTACCCACATCGTCAACGTATGCATTCATCTTCCTTAGCCTCGAAAAGTAATCGTTGCTATAATTGTCAGATAACTACTTACTTTTGACACCCATGATTCTTGCTTCTTGAGCAAAACTCAGTTCCAACATTTTAGCTAAGTGCCCTCCAACCTTGTTGATTCATGCTCGACACTCAACCAAAACACATCTATGCGAGTGGGAATCATCACTAGAATTTTTCTAAGCCAACTATATCTTGGAGTTCCTTTGACGCTCTTATTGGTTATGGGTGTCAATGTTGACCGGTTCTCGACATGTTAAATTTTGTCATGACAACCTCAAAATCATGATCTCCATCATTTTCTCTAAAAGTACCCATATGGGTTTTGTCGAGATCACACATGTTGAACAAGCCTCAACATTGACAATATGCTAATAATATTTTGTACCAACATGATTTCTCCTTTCCCCCTATTTGGTTGTCGAATGATGCTTGTTAAGAGAGATTGCCAAATTTTGAATTGTTGTTTGACCATTGACATTCTCTTTCTCAATTTAACATTTTGTTTTGTGCTCCCCAAGATCTTGTTGGTAAAAGAGTGCACGAGAAATGGAGTTGAATCATGCTTTCTGAAGCCTTCTTCATATATGAAACATTAAACATAAAATATACTATCAAGCATGAAGCTTGAAGTGCAGCGGAATTGCGATTAATAGTTTTAGAAAGTAATTCTCTAAACCATGCCGGTTATCATGCTACTATAACGGAACTTAAACAATAATTGATTTAAAGTGCATAATCATAAAACTGAAGATTCAGGGAAGAGAGAATGAACACAAGAGTTTTTATACTGGTTCGGCCAACCTGCCTACATCCAATACTCAACACATGTTGAGTTTTCATTAACAACAACTTTCTCAACCTGAGAAAGTAAACTATAGTCTTTACAATAGCCTTTCCAAGCTCTCACATTGCACAGTAACCAACCCCAACTACGACTTAACTGAGTAGTTCTATACCAGCCTCTCCAAGCTGAACCAAGTAGTTCTGTACTAGCCTCTCCAAGCTGCAACTGTGATGAACAAATATCTCTGCCATCACGTTGCAAGTAGTTTTATCTTAGCCTTTCCAAGCTAAACCGTGATGAACAAATACCTCTGCTATCACGTTGCAAGTAGTTTTACCTTAGCTTCTCCAAGCTATGTTTCATACTGATCGCTAACGGATCAAGGTTACAAAGGTTATGTGTTTGGGTTGCCACTCAAACTAACCTATATCATGTTTCCTTAAAGATATTTGCTAATATAGACTTGGGAATCATGAGCGACTTCTTTCTCACATCTTTTCATGAGAAGAGTACACAAATCATTACATAATAAGGAAAGAAGATTTTTACATTTCAAGAAGATTAATTATATATTATGATGAATAGCACATGAAATGTGGAGAGATTTTTCTAGAGTTTCTACCCTTATGTCTTCAACTCTTTCATTAGCATTCATGTGTGACATCTCCATTTATATAGGTCCTTCTTGCTTATGGAGAAAATGTCAAAAGCCTGATGAGTCTAAGCCAAGAAAGGTATAGGCATTAATCTCATAGGAGACAAAAGGGTAAAGAAAATCTTGAAAGACACACTTGCTAATTGTGGCAAGAAGGGACATCTTGAACTAACTTATCCCAAGAAGAGTACCTAAAAATGTAACATTCAAGAATGAGAGCATAATGGCCATCTGGAGCAACTTTGAAGATGAAAGGAATGGGTCAACAAGTCATGATAAGGTTGAAAATGCTGAAAATCTATACTTCATGACATGAGTGTGATCTAACAGAAGAATATGAGGTGAGAATATCCAAATCCATTCTTTCATATTTCTTATTCCTTGTATTATATGATGAGCTGCTATATAATTTGCATACTTAGTTATTTCTGAATTTGATAAAACTTCATGACTTCTGAAATCTAACCCAAAGCACATGGTGAAAGGTCCTAAAATCTTAAACTTATGCTTGGAGATCAGAGACCATTGTTTTAGAAAACAAGTTTGAGAAATGAAGAGGAAATAGGAAAGAAAAAGAAATGCAGCCTTATCTAAGAATTATCATCACAATTTCTTTTACTCTCTATCACAAGAAAGGATACCCATTTGACAAATGATATTTGAAGAAGAAATCTATTAGAAAGGATGGGAAACCTCTCCTTCATCAACTAACCAAAGTGGACTCAAGAAAATTGAGTAGCAAAATCAAAATCTCTTGTTGCAGGTGTGTCTGAACATTCTCTCGGATTAAGAATTTAAGAAGGGCTTTGCTAATCATCTTAAATAATTGGAAGAAAGTTCTGAGAAATTAAATCTCAAGGAAACCCTTGAAAGCAAACAAATGAAAGCCAGACCTTTAAAAAGTAGACTCTAGAACTCAGATACTTCAAAAAGTATGCTTAGAACTCTGAAGCAATCAGATAAACATCTCTGAACACATAGAAGAGCAAATCTAAAGTTAAAAGAGAAGTTGAAGATTTTCAAGGCACATAAACTACAAAAGTGTTTCTCATCTAAAAATAGTCTTTAAATATAGAGTTCTTGGAATTAGTTCAAAGGAAATGAAAACCAGATCACCCTTAAAAATATGTCAAACTGTACTTTCATCTCTACCATTGAACCTGGATATATTGAAGAAGCTTTGAGTAATCAAAGTTAGGTAGATGCTTTGCTAAGAGAGCTAAACCACATCAAATAAATGCAAAGTTTGAATGCTTGATCACAAGGAGAAGATCATCATTTGAGATATATCAAAATCCCTACATTTTATAAAAAATTCTAGTGCTATTATTCTAATCAAAGATTTTCATTCAGCACTCTAGATCCTAGCCCTTGACGTCAAACCTTGGTTAAAATCATTTTTGATTTGTCTTGAAAAGACCTCACATTCTAAAGAGTTTTTAAATCTGCATAAGCATTCATGCACAATATGTCTGAGTATTCTCTTCTTCAATGATCTGATATGGAGACCATATAGAAACATCAGTTTGCAAGAACAATTCACTGCTTGAAGTTTAGAAGATCTGTTTGTGAGTTTAGAAAGCTAATGAAGTGATTAGAAAGAATAAGAAAAGGATTAGGAAATAAGGAATAAAAGGTCTCATGACGCTTGGAACTTGAAGATGAACCTATGGCAAAAATATGACAAATCTCATATGGGTTAGAAAGTGAAAATTGAAGGTTTAGATAATAAGCTCTTTAGAAAGTAATCCAAAGAGTTAGAAAATTACTCTTTTAGAAGAATGATTAAAAAGGCGGGATAATTCCCATTTTTTAAAGTTTTTCTCTCCCACGTCTGTTCACTATTAGCCAGTCACGTTCCATCACTTAAATAACCACCTACTCTTCACACGTGATATTTTTTCCATCATCTTCAACCACACACCTCAGCAACCTATTCGTATTCCCCCACTTTCAAAGCCTCTCTGGGACGAACTCATCATCTTCTCAAACCCTCAATCTGTAACTGAAATTGCTTCCTATCCTGCACAAAACTTTCTTCATTCTTTACCTCATAACCCCCTCAAGACCAAATTTTTTTTTTACCTCACACACAACCAAAAATGGCTAAAATAAAAGAAATCGATCTCTCCTCTACCAAAAGGGGACCCTTGTCATGTTTAATGAGGACCATATGCAGGAGATTTACGAAGAAAGCTTCTCACAATGAACGATAACATCTAGAAAGTGGCTAAATCATTTCATGTTAAACCAAGTTCAGATATTCTAACAGGGGTAAGAGTACTTTTTGGATATCTCTGATAGGGTGTTTCCATGTATGGTAATTGCCTTCTATGCACTTCTTGGGAAAAATCAAAACACTCTCAAACCAACTATTAGGGACACCTACACGGAGATTGGGCTGTCTGACTTATCCACGATGGTTAGGGCTCCTTCTACTAGAATGAATTGTTTGGCTCAAGAAGAATGGTTCAAGTCACTTACAATGAGTGCTAAAGAAGTATCCAAATACCTTACTGATTCAGCAAAGCATCAACCTGGCAACATTACCACCTCCATGCTCAGTTCACAGGCAAGGAAAGTCCTTATTGTTTCCCAATTCACCATTCTTCCCAGACATGGAAGCACATATGTTCTATTGGGTATGGATTATGTGCTACTTTTTCATTTGTTGATTAAAAGAAAAGTGAACCTGCCCAAAATGATAATGGACTACATGCTCAGTGCCATTACCAAAGAGAAAAGGAGGACTGCTGGAATTCCCTATGGGATGTTGCTGACAAAGATCTTCCAACATGTCAAATACCGTTTTGTTGAAGAATGGTTTGAATATATGACCGACATAAACTACACCATAAACTCCTTCAGAACAATCAAGAAGGCTCAGTCTATTCCTGTAAAGACTAGCTTCAGAAAAAAAAAAAGGCTCTTTGATTAGGGATACCATAGAACTTGCTACTAAGGCCAAGAAAAAGAAGACTTAGTAGAGAAAAGTAATGACAAAAAGGAAGATCACTCTTCCTAAAAGTAGCTATGAAAGCTCTGAGACAGCAGTAGAAATGTTTGAGACAACCATTTATGAGGAAGCTCCTCTCAAAAGCAGGTAACAAAACAAAAAGAGGCAAGTCAAGAAACAAAAGCAGATAGAGAAACTAAAGCCTTCTGAACCTTCCGAAACTGGGGTTGAGTCCTTATAAAGTGTAATATCTCAAGGAAAACCTGACAAACTTCTTATTCGAAGAAAAGCAGCTAAGCCAAGACTAAAAATTCTACCCAAAAGAGTAAACAAGGCAACACTTATTCTAAAAGGCATGAGTGATGCTGCACATACAGGAACTGGAGCTAAAGTCTCTATATCCTCTAAAGATGAAGAAGATGAAGAAGTGGAAGAAGAAGAACCAGCAGGAATATCATCATCTGAAGAAGAAAAAGAAAGTCTGCTAAGAAGTGAAAAGGCTAGGGTAAGTAGGACGATCAAGTCAGAGTTCACTGTAGAGATATTATCAATGGAGCCAATCATGGAAGAACTAGCCGAGGAAGATCATGAACCAGAATCTACTGTGATTTTGATGATGCCTCAACCTCCCCCTTCTATTCAGATCACTTTAATAGAAGAAGAAGATGATAGAGCATTAGAAGCCTGTGTCCCTCTGATTGAGGAAGCTGCTACTTCTGCCTTGGCTCAAAAGCTTGAAACTGTTGCTACTCCTATTCTTGAGCCTGCTTCTACTCCTGCTACCCATGTTGCTGACATGCTATCCTTTATTCCTTCTACTGATGAACATGCTGATACTTAGGTTGAATCGCCTAAATATAGGGACATTGTACCCCTTAACATTCCTAAGCCTTTTCCAAGAGATGCTCCAGCATTGATACCTATCAATTTACCTCCTCCATCCTCACCTGTGTCTCCAAAAAGTTCTCAACTCAATCAAATCATTTTGAGGCATTTAAGAGAGATTGCTTCAAGACAGGATTGGTTTGAAGCTACACTTATAAAGCACAGTGCTCAGCTCAGACACCATGAAGAACTACAACTGTAGATCCTTCAGACCAATCAAGAGATTCTTCAGGGGCTAAGGCATAGAGGCTAAAGATGGTTCTTCTGATTCCCAACATACTTCATTTTTTATGATGTCAAAATAGGGAGAAAGAGATAGAAGAAAATCTTATGCTATGGAACTCAGAGGGAGTAAATTTAGGGGGAGCTTATGTTGAGGGGGAGCTCAGAGATGAATCTTTTGTTCTTTTCAACATGCTTCTTTTTGTTTTGTTTGGATGTGATCAATTGGTTAACAGTTTTTTCACTATTCTTGAACAATCTCTATATATGCATATGATTTTTCTCCTGATCAATCCGTTATATCTACCAAAATATCATGCTTCATGCTTAAATTTTTTATGCTCTGATACATATATGGTTCTTTTAAGCACTAATACACATATATGTTTTTAAGCTTTGATACATATTGATGCCTACTTATTATGCTTAGCCAATCATATATCATGCTTGTTGATGTATGCTTCTGATCTCTTAAACGTTTGTTTTGAATTGCTTACTCATTGAGACGCTAGAGTAGTTAGCTCACATCTGTATCCGTGATTAGCTCTGACAAGTATCTTTTGAAGCATAAAATCTCTCCATTGTTGCTTTGATACTCGTATTTATCTTATGTGCTTTGATATATATAATATGCTTAAAATGTCTATCTTTATAAAACACATTATCTCTGACACACTCATTTCAGGGTTATGTTCAGCTTGATCAAATATAGTTGTGAATAGTCTCTAATGACTTTTAGAAACCCGTTTATATATGTTTTCAATACAACTAGGATCAGTTTGTAAGCCTCAGAACCCTCTCGAGTGTGCTGTGCTTATATGACATCCAATGTGTTATATTTTGATATGTATCAGTAGCGAGATTACATAAATAGCATAAACATGTGTTTAAGAAAAACTTTTAAATGTATTTCATGCTCTAATACTTATGTAAAAAGTTTCTTAGCTCATGGCATAAAAAGCTTGCCCCTTTTGCATTCTTTAATTTATTCAGGACTGATCCTTGTTTGAGCATCAGAAACCTTGCATTGTAATATGCTGATAAAATATAAAATGTTTCTTTGAGCGTCAGAAACTACATTTGTATCATGTGTGTTTTCTTATGACATGCTCTGATTAATTTATCGTATATACATCTTTTAGCATAAGTTTTAAAAAGGGGCTTAGGAAAAGAATATGCTGAATATGAATTTTAATCAAGAAGAATATCACAAGTATCACTTGTTTTTCATTCAAGTACCTTAACTTTTAGAAAGTCTCTTTGTAACGAAAAGTCAGGTTGTTGGTGTAAAAGGACTTAAACGATAATATTTGCTTTAGCATCTTTATGATACATCTTAGAAAGTACTCTGTTTTAATTCAAAAAATTTCATCATAAATCAAACAATTTGATTTGAGTTACTTAAGGCTTTAAAGCATTGTTGATCACATCCAATCACACCTTAAGAAAAGGATTTCCTGAAATTTAAAGTCAGTGATGTTTTGAAAGAATATGTGCTTACCAAGATATATCATGTTATATTTCTTCCAACATCTCTTCAAAAGATTTTATTCAAATTAGTTTGTCATCATCAAAAAGGGGGAGATTGTAAGCTCTAGAACCCTTTAGAAAGTATGAGAGCTATATTATTTTGAATGACAACAAAACCAATTTAAAGAAAATATTTTGAAGAACGACTAATGTCTACCTTGAGTTTCTTGACAAAGCACAACAGGTATTTGCCAAAAATGGATAACACAGACTTGAGTGAGAATATTTTCACTTTACATGTGCAAACATGTTTTATCTCGTGTTAAGAAATTGAGCTTAATAGAAGTGAATATTATATCATGTAAAGTACATTTATATGCATCAAGGAATGAATCAAATCAAATTAAGAAAGTAGCATGAGACATCATAAAGTATGCTGAGAATGAAGATATCATACAAAATGTAAAAATGTGTTACACAGGCTTTAATAATCATAATCGCAAATAATTCATCATCATAAAGCCTAGCTTGAAGATCAGAAGACCAAAGAACCATCAAGGAACCATCAACACATGTCTGAAAGCTCACTTCATTGTGGAGCATTGAACGCTACAAGAAAAGGAGGGAAATTTGATTTCAAATTTCAAATCTTGAGTCAAACCTAATTTCAAAACTGATATGTCATCTCTTCTGCCTGTTTGGTCAACCATCCTTGCTTCTAGAAAGAGGAGTTCATAAACCATGATCAGAAAATAAAAAAAGTAGTTTCTGAAGGAGCAACAGAAACCTTAACTATACAATAACTTCTACAACTGATGTAACAGCTGCCAACCTACTCTTCTGGACTGCTTTTCCAAGACACAAATGGATTATCTACATGTAACACCCTAATTTTTAACCCAAGATGCTTGAGTCATATTCTGGTTAATTATTAGTTGTTACGCCTTTGTTTTAGAAATTAACTTATTCTTCTTTAAAATACGAGTAATCAAAATATGACTAAATTTCTTTTTTGAACTTTAAAACCAAAATACGAGCCATGTGTGTGTGTAGATATCAGTCAATACATGTATAATAGTAGCAATCACATAAACCTCATTATAATATATATACAAGCCATAGCATAACATAACATATACCAAATTAACATATCATATCCACGGCATAGTAGTGACGTCTTGTGTACATAAAAGACATATAAAGATAATGAGTTCACCATTAGGGGTTTGCATACAGTAGATCAAAAGCTAAGCATGTTTACAACAAAACTAAATTAGTTCCCTATGCATAGCCATCGAAGGACCAGGCTAAGCACGGGTGTATGGGATGTGATAACCCTAAAGCTAATGCCCAAAAGAAATCTATCTCCATGCTTTTGCTGTGACCCTCTGATCTGGTTCATAGCATAGCTCCCACGTCGTATCTTAGGCAAAGTCACGAATAACGCCATTATCCTCGTTTGGAGACGAGACGTAATAAAAAAAGGGGAATGAGAAACTTATTCAAGATTCTCAGTAGGGCTACCTGACTCCAACACAAGTGTCATCGTTATTGTCCCCAGCCACTGTAACATCCTAATAATTATTCCCATATGCTTAAGTCATAGCGGAATTTATCATTAAATTGTTACGCTTTGACGTCATGATTTTTTTCATTTCAATATAGGCAGAAAAATAATGATAATAATTTTTATCTTTATTTAAAAATCAAATTAGAAGCCCAACGCATACATAATTATATGTGATACTAATTTAAAGTGAAACTAGCTAAATAATAATAAACATAATCATCCAATCAAAAATATAAAATAGTATATTGCAATAACAGGTAATTAACTCCAATAAGTGTGTAGTTGCTATAATATAAATAACATGAATAATAATAAATCTTCGGCTAACAATAGTCCGGTCACCAATAAACCAAAATACTGAATTATCAAACAGGTCTAATCAACTAAAGTGTCATAAGTGGAACTTTATCCTATCTATTCTTCAGGTACGTACTCCTCCTCGATGGTTTCTCTAGCTTGCTCTGTAACGCCCCGATTTTTCTATTAAGGGTGAAAATGACCAAAATGTCCCTGAGGTCATTTTCGGCCCGGAATTCGAGGAAAGCCGATCCGACAGTACTCGAAGGGCAAACTCAATGTTGAAAGGGGATTAGATGACCTGTGTACCTTTCTGGGATCGAAAATTTCGTTTTTCGAGTTTTCGGGTCAAAATGACCAAAATGCCCCTGCAGTGTTTTACCTGTTTCCAAGTGCCGGATGAACCCGAAACTTCTCCAGATGGTTTTAAAAGGCGTTTTTATGTATTCTATGACCTCAGTTTTAATTATAGAGGTCTCGGGCAAAATTAGTGCAAAATTACGATTTTGCCCTTAGATTCGTGTTTTTACGCTTAATCGCGTGATTAAGCAAACCTAAGCAATATTAGGCTCTAATCGAAGATTAATTAATTTCCATAATTAATCTAGGGTCAAAATAATTTATTAAAGTTAATTAGAACCTAATAATGCTTGATTACACCTTGAAATCTTATTTTAATTTCAAGACTCCTAGTCATGGAATCTTGAATAGTGTTTTCTCTCTCCAATTCCTTAAATCATGGAATTGTGTTACACATTGTTTATTCATAAATGAGTTTAAAATTCTTTAATGATGTATGAGCGCTCCTAATCTTGTCATAAAATCCCTAAACCTCATTCTTAGTTACCTAAACTTAAGCTTAATTACTCCTAACCTTGTACCTAAGCTAATCTACACTTAAACCCACCATTAGCACCCAATTAGATGATCAAATCTTCCCCCCTCTCTGCTGCCCTGGTCTGGCCGAAGCTTCCCCCCTCTATATGCATCACATGTTCAATTTTCTAACACTCCAAAGCCATACCTCAAGTCACATACACCATACCTTGTCATATTTTCCATCACACTTGATTTTCCAAGTAAATAACCAATTGAAATAAATCATTTCCCACATTTATTTGTGGCTTAAAATGTTCCAGCCATGTTGAGTTTCTAGAAGAACAATTTCTTGCAAAATTAAAATGAAAGCTCACTAAAAAACCCATGCTTAAAGCCTTACTTTGTGTCATGAACTCCATACTTCAAACCATGCTCTATGACACAATCAAAGAGATATTTTTCTCTCCCTTTTTCCTCCAATGCTACGGCCACTCCCCCTCCCTTGGTGAGCCCATGGTTTTGTTTTCCTATAAATAGGATGCTTGTGATAGCTTAGTTGCACCTTGAAACATTTGCTAAGTTTAGAATTCTAGAGTTATCTTGCTAGTTCTTTTCTTTTCTCTCAAAGTTCTAAGAGTTCTTTCTCTTCATCTTCATCCTCTCTTCATATTATCACCTCACCACTTCAATCCACCATATCATAACCTTAGATCATCATCAAATCTCTTATACACTAAACCTCAAACACAAGCTTCCTCAAAATACATCTCCTTTCCTTTTCTTTCTCTTTGGCCGAAGCCATCACACCACCTTAGGAAGAGTTGCTCTTCTCATTTTCCTTTTCAAGTTCAAGCTTTCATCTTCATCACTTGGTAGGGATTTGCTTTTCAAACTTGTTTTGCTCAAGAATGTGTTTTTCTCTAGTTTCCTTTTGGATTCTTTTTGAACTTTCCTTTGTTTTCCTTTTCTTTTTCATTTCGGCCTCTTGGCCTTGTTTATGGGCGTAATAGCTTGATGATGAGAGTTTCTAGATAAGGACCTTGTGTTCATCTCAGAGAAACCTCTAAAGCTTGAGTTTTTCCTTTCTTTAAGCTTCATTATCTAACTTATGTGATTTCAACTCAAGAAACCTTTTTATTTTCCTTGCACATTTTGATTTCGGTTTCCTTGTTTCCTTTCTTTAATATTTCGGTCTCTATTTCCTTGTGATCTTTATGGTTTCATTTGTTTAAGAAAGTTTTGTTTGAGCTTGATGATGATGTTCAAGAACCTCATAGTTCCTTTGAGAACTTGGTTCAAGAACTCTAAAGCTCTCTTCGTAATGAGATATGTGTTGGGTTGTTATCTTGTTAAAGTCTTGAATTAGCTCTAGCTAACCATAAAATGAACTTTGCATCATGTTTACTTTTATGCCTTGCACATCATGTTTATTTTCCTTGCTCACTAAGTACCAAGATAATAAAGGAACTTGCATTATCATGTTTATATTTCAAGCTATGCATTATCATGTTTACATTTCAAGTTCTCACCTAAATATCAAAGATAATAATATGATGCATCTCATATTTATTTTATGCTCTCTCTTTACTTTCTAATAAAAGCTAAAACAAGTGCATAAGCATGTTTATCTTTATGCCATCACTTTAATGAACCTAGAGCTCAAAGACTTGACCATTGTTGTCTCAAAAAAAGGTCTAAAATAATTATTTTCCATAGTTGAGATTTCGGCCCTAAGAGGTTTTAAGTTTTCCAAGTGTTAAAAATACGTTTCATAAATTTTCTAAGCTTATATGAGTATAAGGAATATGTAGAACTAAGTTTTATGAATTTAGAACCTCTTGAGATGAAAATGATTTAGCTACTGCCCTCTTAAGTATTTTTATGATTTTAAAGGATAAAAGTGTTTATAAATGAGTTTTGAAAGTTCTAAAAAGGTTCCAAGAGAAACTAGTATTCTATGTGCTAAAAAAATTGTGTTTTACGCCTTTTATGGAGATACACATTTCGGTTTTGCCTTGCTATGTATTTGCCACTGTATGTGCTATTTTAATGATGATAATATGCTTATGTTTGAGTAAAAATAATGTTAAGACTCATATGTGAAAGATAAGATAAGTTAGAGACTAGAAAAGAATTAATTTGAGAGTTCTAGATCCCTTAATTATTGAATTTTCTGTATTCTGTCCAGTAAGGTTTAGACTTGATAATCATGGTTTTAAATTAGTTTAAATGTGTAGGAATGACTCATAATTGGTTTAAGACTTGATCTTGATGCCTTAGGAGCAAACTAGACATAGAAAGGGTCATTGTTGTGACTCCTATGTACCCGTAAAATTAGGATTATAAATTCTGCATCCTTGAGGTTTAGAGATGTTCTTGACCATAATGTGAGGTGAGGAATACTTAGATATAAACCTATAGATACCCGAGAGCTTAAGTTATGATGATTTATAACCTAGGTTGTGAGTTAAGGACTTTAAGGGCCTAAAACGTAATTTCTAGAACCCCGTAATCACATGAACATAAAACTGTCCAAATCTGTATAGTGCTGTTTGGATGGGTTCTTAAGCATAAAATTAGTAAAACTTATTAGTTGTGAACCTATAGGTGTGTGAGAGGTTAAGGAGGAATACTAGAACAATTAGTTTACAAGTCCAAAGACTCGTAAGGATCGAAGCATAAGACACTATAGGTTTATAACATAATAAGCTTTATGAGTTGTGTGAATGTTTTGTTTAAATATGATTATGTGATGATATGCTATGAAGAAGTTTTATATGATGAATGATTATGTGATGATGTATATGTTATGAAGAAGTTTTATATAATTTCAACTCCTTATGAAGAATGCTTGTGTATGTCCTATATGTTTTCATGGCATAAGCAAATTTGAGGAAATTCGGTCTACAGCCGTCATGCTGCTGAATTTCCATCAAATTTGAGGAACTTAGAAAAAAGTCTTTTTGAAAATCATGAGAACTTAAATGTGACACAACACTGAGACGCCTTCTTGGGTGACACCGGTTTAGCCGAGCACCCCCAAGAAAACAAATCCGTGAGGGTATTGATACTGAACTTGCCAAAGCAGACAATATTACTGTGCACTAGTTGCTAGTAGAGAGTTTCAAAGAGGAAATGACCCTAAGAGGTGATCCTTAATTTGCCCCCTAGCCCATACTTCAAGTTGGGATTATGTATGTTACGCTTACCATAGGATAAATAAGAGCTAGTGACGACTAGTTAAGGTATGAGTTCATAACCTAGAGATGTTTTAGGGTGGCCCCATGAGATAAAGTTAAAGTTGAAATGTCACATATGCTATGAAAAACCAAGAAAGTTATTATGAGATTTATACCTGTCACCTTATGCCACTGTTATAATGTTTTTTAGTTATTCTATTGATTGGTTTACCTTTATGATGCATTCATGTCATTAGTGTATTCCATGCTTAGTCATAAGATGCATTGTAAAATATGACGGACCTTGGATAATTAATACTTTAGAAAACTAACTTAAAAGAAGTTTACATGCATGCACACCTTTTTAGAAATAAAACCCAAGGTTCCTAAGGATGTGATGATGTCACTTGGTTAAGGATTACCCTACTGAGAATTCTTTTAGAAGATTCTCATTCCTTCTCTCTTTTCTTCCATCATATCTTCAGATGGCGACTTTCGTACTCTTCATCGACACCCCGACGTGGGAGCTGCACCATGACCCAGCACTCGGGTCATACCATTTTGAGGGTCGCTGCACAGTCAGAGTATTCATGTTTATGGGACGACCCTTCGCACATCCAGTACGGAGCTACCGCTTCACCCCGACTGCCCCCTACCATCATAACACGATTTTCGAGCGAGCTAGACCACGCGATGAGCAGATCCTCCGCATGCAGCTCGAGGCATCAGCCGTACGTGACTACCTGGAGTACGTGCCCTGAACTCAGTATTCGGAGACGGATCCATCAGAGGACCCTCCCTCGCACATGTACAGTTGGAGCTCCAGCCCCACTCCCCCACCGATGAGAGCCGGGAGTGAGGAGACGGTGGTTCAGCCGAGGTTGGCTCGTAGGCCATCCATGTGCCCTCGCCGCAGTGGACACTCTCCGATGATCCGCATGACCACTCCCATCGAGATCCTCTAGTGGATCGATTCTACCTCTCAGTACTCGGACCAGCAGGAGTAGGTGCATAGGATGGGTAGTAGCTAGTGCACACACGCCACATAGTTGAGGACAAACCTTCTTTTGTATATGAGGTTGTCTACTCTAGGTGCACACGGGTATGGGTGTTGCTTTCATGGTTTCCTTGTACTTGCTTTTATGATTTCCTTGTATTTGCTTTTCAGTTGTATTTCGTTCTTTTATGTATTGAATAGTCCTGCCTTTTTGGTTGGCACATTATCTATATATATATATTCAGTTGATGTATGCATGTCATTGATGTGCTTTGTCTTGCTTTACTCTTATGACTTGTATGAATTCCCGTTCAAAGAATCATGCGTGGCTCTCACTTTGGTTTAATTCAAAAAAGAAAAAATTTACCCATATTTCCGCTAAGTATTTTCAAAGTAAAAGATGAAACCAAGAGGTAATATTCTAAGGATTAACCTAAATACATACTAGTAGTATTAGGTTAAGATTTAGGGTGTTACATGCTCCACATCTAGAGATGACACAGAAAGAAAGGAGTGAGAACTCAAAAGTTCCCAGTAAGGATAAATGCACATGTTAATTAGTGTCATCGAAATCATCTCTAGCCACCTCGGTTTATTTTTAAAAAACATGAGCATATGTTAAATATCCAATTAATAAGTTCCCAAGATCTTTACCCGAGGTAGACGTGTCTTTTAATATGATATTTCTTATTATGGATGCACTTTCTAAATTTACATGAATGCATGACAATCCAGTTAATATATAAATATATATATATAAAATTTGCAAACAGTCACATAAGACACTTAGTCCAATCTTTCTCAGTCTTTTTCTTAATATACATCTAGTTTATCCAATCAGTGGGGTAATGAGTTCATACCAAAAGTCGATTGTCATTGACATATACAGTGGGGATAAACAAGATGTTCAAGCAGTGGGGATCACCTCTTTCTATCAAGGATTATTTCCATATTAGTGGGGTCTGAAACCAACATCTTTAACATTTTATATCACATTAATACTTGTATATCAGTGGGGGCTTTATCTAACCTGTTTAATATTTTATATCATCAATGGGATTACCTCTTCTTAGTAAAGGGTCTGAATTATTATTGTAACTTATTCCTAACATACATAGCAACAAGTAGTTCAAGTTCCATCATAGCATAATAAAAGTGAGGTGTTATTAGAACATATCAATACAACTTAAAGATAGATATATCAACGTAAACTTTAAAACAACTAACACCAAACAAGAACAAGTTAATCTATATCTATTGTAACATACAAGAGTAGGTTTAAATATATTGTAATAATGATAATAACTATTCAAACGGAAACTAACGTAAAATGTTCCTTTTCCCTTTTTTTTATATGAAGTTATATAATTTGTACCTAGTATAAGAAACAATCACATAAGGAAAATAATATAATAAAATATTGATTGTTAAGATCTATCACAAAATAGAAGAAGTTTTCAGAATCAAACTAAAGGATAGATTTTGAATGAATAGATACTGGAAAAGAAGAAATTAACTCACATAATTTGTTAAAGATTTTGATACACATGGATAAATACATCAGTTGCAATATGATGGATTTTAAAGCAATAAGAAAAGCTATAACAATTAACGTCTTGACTTATGAAACATTCTAGATTTTTAGGAAATTTTTCGGTGCAAGTAAGACAAAAAGTCGAAAAGGAACAATATAGGTATATATATATATCTCAAACATAATATAGAATAAAATATTAAATCATAAGAATAATCAATTAATTTGTCTGCAGTATGAAGATCGTAACAAAATCAACACCAGTAAAAAAACATGATGACTCTTTTCACGTATAACAATGGAAAGAGGAAATTATGTACAATGGATTGTTCGTTGTTTTCAAACACATCGATGAACAAATTGAACACTGCAGATGAACTAAAAATACTAAGGTTGCACAAAAACCCTTACTTGATTTGAAGATTAACTGAATTTAGGGACTCCTAAGACTTACTGAGGCAGAAAAGGGAAAAATCCTCTTCTTCTATGCTTGGGTGTGCCACGGCTTCAAGAGGAAGAATTGGGGATGAATTTTGTTCCTCTACAAGTGATGATGATTTGTGATTAGAGATTTTGGAACAGATTAAAGAGACGAAGTGAAGAGAAATTTTATGGAGGTGAAAGGGTGTGCACTCAAGCTTTGATAGGGTTTAGTGGTGGGAGTTAAAAATGAAAAGGGAGAATGTGAGTAGTGGGCACTATTTTTACTTTTAGGGATAAAGATAGTGGGGTCATCCTTTCCCTACTAATTATAAATAGAATCTTTCTAAATAAATAAAAAAAGATATATGTAATCATATCTTATCTAAAAAATATTCTCTTAACACATTTATATATATATATATATATATATATATATATATATATATATATATATATATATATATATATATTTCATAGTGGCTAGATTCCATTAATCTTACACTATCCATATTAGACTAAATATTATTCTAACATATCAATTGATTCCACGTACACAAATTAAAGGAACTAAGAATAAAATAAATTGGGGTCTTACAACCACTTCGGTTTTCATTTTGAAAGAGGTATGTATGCATAAGGTTCAATTTTTAATCTTTCTCAAAATCCTCTTATCCGAAGTGGGTGTCTTTTAACATAGGTCTTAATGTCATGAATGCAACAGATATCTCATGTAACAGATATCTCATGTATGCATGACGATACCTCAGGAGCATAAGTAACATATAAGTCTAAAACACAATATAATACCAGACATATAAGTAGGTGAAAAGCTAGAGGACTAAAGTCACTTAGCACATATCACATGATTAGATGCACCAATGGAAGAATGATATAATATATATGCAACTTTGCTTTACTTTCTCATAACTAAACTCTTAAGTTCTTTTCATAACATCCACCCTCTCTCATGAACACCAAAATCCAACCATCTCATCTTCCCCAGTGATTTTAACATAACCACCAAAACTCCACCTCACTGATCGCCTATGATGAGCTCAACCTAACTAGAAACACATCACTTCCTTTCCTTAACTTTCTTATTATGGGTATGCAATTTCTTTGGATCACCTTTCATAACCATTAATTCCTAGAGTCCAAAGGGTCCTTATTGGATCACCTCTCATAACCATTAATTCCTGGAGCCTAGAGGATCATTTCCATGTGTTTTATGTCATCTTTAATTTTAACATGTTAATCAGAGATGCATGCAAGAGTATATAAAATCATGGGCATTATTTATGCTTGAAATCTTCATAATTCTTTCTAAGGTCATAGTTCTAGTGGAAATCCGGCAGCAGAACGGCTGGGAACGAATTTTCCCCAAATATGTTTTATGCCATATATCATATTAAACATGCATCCAAATGAACCAAACATATTCATAACATGCCACAATTAATCACATAGTCAGGCCTCACTTTCATATATTCATAAGCATATATCATCATCATTTTACTGAAAAGTAAACATGCTCCTACTCAGTATGCCGGAATCAAGGACCGAACTCAACTAGTGCATATGCTATGCTCATCAAACACACACACACACACACACACACATATAGGCAGTGTAACGCCTCGATTTTCTGTTAGAGTGAAAATGACCAAAATGCCCCTGAGGTCATTTTCAGTCCGGAATTCGAGGAAAGCCGATCCGGTAGTCCTCGAAGGGCAAAATAAATGTTGGAAGGGGATTAGTTGACCTGTGTGCCTTTCTAGGATCAAAAATCTCGATTTTCGAGTTTTCGGATCAAAATAACCAAAATACCCTTGTGATGTTTGACCCATTTGCAAGTGTCGGATGAACCCAAAACTTCTCCAGATGGTTTTAAAAGACGTTTTTATGTATTCTGAGACCTCAGTTTTAGTACTGTGGTCCCGGGCAAAATTAGTGCAAAATTACAATTTTGCCCATAGCTTTGTGTTTTTGAGCTTAATCGTGTGATTAAGCAAACCTAAGCAATATTAGGCTCTAATTGAAGATTAATTAATTTCCATAATTAATCTAGAGTCAAAATAATTTATTAAAGTTGATTAGAACCTAATAATGCTTAATTTCAACTCAAATCATATCTTAAATTCAAGATTTCCTAGTCATGGAATCTTAAATAGTAAATTCTCTCTCCAATTTTTTAAATCATGAAATTGTGTTTTCAATTGTTTATTCATAAATGAGTTTTAAATTCTCTAATGATATATGAACACTTCTAATCTTGTCATGAAATTCCTAAAACCTTATTCTTAGTTACCTAAACTTATGCTCAATGATTCCTAACCTTGTACCTAAACTAATCTACACTTAAACCTATCATTAACACACAATTACATGGAAGATTTTTCCTCCTCCTTTGCTGTCCAGGTCTGGCCGAAGCCATGCTTCCCCATTTTCCATCACATGTGCAAATTCTCACACTCCAAAGGCCATACTTCCACCTCACTTACACCATACTTTATCATACTTACATCCATGCTTGATTTGCTAAGTGAATGACTAGATGAATTAAACTATTTTCCTTCATTTTTGTGGTTCAAAAACCGCCAGCCCTCCTTGCTTCTAGAAGAAATATTTAATTTCAAACTTGAGAGAAAACTCACCTCAAATCACCATGCTTGAAGCCATACCTTGCACCATGTCTTCCATACCTCAAACCATGCTTGAATGACAAGTTGTAAGAGATATTTTTCTCTTCCTTTACCTTGTTTTGCTGTGGCCAGCCCCTTCCTTCATTGAGCTCTCATTGTTTTCATTTTCTATAAATACCTTGCTTACTTGAGCTTGCAAACACTTTAGATCATTTGCAAAGTTTCAAGTTTCCAAGCTTTCTTTGAGTTCTTTCTTTTTCTCTCAAGTTCAAGAGAGTTCTCCTTTCCTCTTCATCTTCATCTTCTTCATCTCTTCCTCACATAATCATCTCATTGTCTCAAACCACCTCCTCATCACCTTAGATCACCTCCTAAGCTCTCAAACACTTGACCTCAAACACAACCTCACTCAAAACACACCTCCTTTTCTTTCTCTTGCCCTTGGCCGAATCATCATCATCCCTCAAGGAGGAGTTGCTCTTCTCATCTCTTTTTAAAAGTTCAAGTTTTCATCTTCACTCTAGGTAGGAGTGGTTTTCTAAACCTTGTTGTTCTTGAAAATGTGTTTTTCTCCAGTCTTCTCTTGGTAGCTTTTTGAACTTTCCTTTGTCTTTCTTTTTCTCTATTTCGGCCATGAGGCCTTGATCATGACTATGATGGCTTGATGATGAGTGTTCATAGATGATGACCTTGTGTTCATCTCAAAGGAACCTCTAAAGCTTGAGTCTTATTCTTTATCTAGTGAAGTTTTGGTTTTTCTTTCCTTTTCCTTTTCCTACACATTCGGCCTTCATAGTTCTTCCTCAAAGGATTTTGTTAAAATTTTTAAGGCATCTCTATTTCTATTTTATATCATGAAAGAATGTTGGTTTGGTTCCTATCTTCTTAAAGTTTTACTTTCCTTAAAAAGCTTGTTTCTTTGAGCTTGATGATGATGTTCAAAAACCACTTAGTTCTTTTGAAAACTTGGTTCAAGAACTCTAAAGCTCTCTTTGGGATGAGATAAGTGTTGGGTTGTATCTCTAAATTCTTGTAAGAGCTCTAGCTAAGATTAAAATGAACCTTGCATTCATGTTTATGTTTATGCCTTGCACATCATGTTTATTTTCCTTGCTATCACTAAATATCAAGAAAAATAAATGAACTTGTATTATCATATTTATATTCAAGCTCTGCATTCTCATATTTATACTTTCAAGTCCTCACCTAAATATCAAAGATAATAACAAGTTGCATCTCTTGTTTACTTTATGCTCTCACTTTATTTTCTAATGAAAGCTAAAATATGTGCATGGGCATATTTAAGTTTATGTCATCACTTAAGAGAACCTAGAGCTCAAAGATTTGCCCATTATTATCTCAAACAAAGGCTTGAAAAATATATGTTCTTTAGCTTCTTAAATTTGACCCTATAAGGTTTGATATGTTTTAAATACTAAAATTTATGTTCTATAATTTTTCTAAGCTTATATAAGTTCAAGAGATGTTTAGAACAAAGTTTATGATTTTAAAACCTCTTGAGACAAATTTAAATTAGCTACTGCCTTTGGAAGTATTTTGATGATTTTAGTTGATAAAAATGTTTGCTAATGGGTTTTGAAAGTTTTAAAAAGGTTCCAAGAGAAACTAGTATTTTATGTGCTTTAGAAATCAAGTTCTATGTCTTTTGATGGAGTTGAATTTCAGTTCTTCCTTGCCATGATATGCTCACTGTTTATGCTATTTTAATGATGATAATATGAGTATGTTTAGGTATAATTAATGCTAAAATTTATATGTGAAAAATAAGAGAAGTTAGTAACTAGAAAAGAATTAATTTGGGAGTTCTAGATCCCTTAGTAATTGATCTTTCTGGATTCTGTCCAGCATGGCTTAGAAATGATAATCATGGTTTATAATTAATTTAAAGGTGTAGGAAGGACTCATAATTGGTTTAGGAGTTGATCTTGATGCCTTAGGAGCAAACCGAACTTAGAAAAGGTCATTGTTGCAACTCCTAGGTACCCGTAAAGTTGGAATTTTAAATTCTGCACTCTTGAGGTTTAGAGATTTTTATGATCATAGTATTGAGTGAGGAATACTTGGATATGAGCCTATAAGTACCCGAGAGCTTAGGTTATGATGATTTGTAACTTAGCTTGTGAGTTAAGGACCTTAATGGTCAATACATAAGACATTAAGAAATCTTTAATGCTATAATGTTGTTTATGCAAGTATGATGTTGAGATGAATATGCTTTGATGATGCATGAGGAAATGATTCATTGAGATGTTAAGTTTATTATAAGCATGAGAATTGAATGAGAATTATGTTTGTGATATGAGCTTGTGGCATAAATGTCGGTTTGAAGGAAATTCGGTTTAACAGTTGTTACGCTGCCGAATTTCAGTCAAACCTAAAAAGGTTTGAGAAATGTTTTAAAGTACTATATAAGATTGAAAAACCCTGGGTGACACGATTTAGCCGGGCACCCCTAGGAGATTTTTATATGATAAGCACTGAGATGTACTTCTCCTGCTACGGTGAGGAGGAGGCAAATCCGTGAGGGTATGGACATGAGCCTTACCAAAGCGGACAATTCACTGTGCACTTGAGGCCAGTAGAGCGTTTCAAAGAGGGTATATTCTAAGAGAGGTGATCCCTAGCCCCCTAGCCCATACTCTTAAGTAGTCGGGTTTATTATCATTTTTATTATTCGCTTATTCAGATAATAAGCAAGAGCTAGTGATGACTAGCTAAGGTATAAGCTCATAGCCTATTTTTAGGGTGGCCTTTTATATTGCTGAAGTACCATGAATGATATCACACATATTGATGGAAGTTCCATTTGAGAGTTATTGCCCTTTATGCCACATGGATTGTTTCTTGATGATATGATTTGTTGACTTATATGCTTAAGTATTGCCATGCATTCATACCTTAACATGTTGTATTTCATGACATTAAGATGCATGTTAAAAGGAATGAACCTTGGATAATTAGTTTTATAACTCTTAATAATGAATCTTATATGCATGCACACCTTTTATAAAGAAACCCAAGGTTCCTGAGGATTTGAACGATGTAACCCTAGGATAGGAGATTCCTACTGAGATTCTTTAGTAAGAATTCTCACTCCTTTCTCTTCCTTCTCTTTTTTCCGTCACATCTTCAGAGAGCGATGACGACGTTTGTGGTCTTTGTTGACACGCCGATGTGGGAGGTTCACTTTGATCCGGAGCACGGATCATATCATTTTGAGGGGCAGTGCACAGTACGAGTCTTCATGTTTGTTGGACGTGTAATGCCCCGATTTTCTGTTAGAGTGAAAATGACCAAAATACCCCTGTGGTGTTTTACCCATTTACAAGTGTCAGATGAACTCGAAACTTCTCTAGATGGTTTTAAAAGGTGTTTTTATGTAGTCTGTGACTTCAGTTTTAGTCTCGGAGGTCCCGGGTAAAATTAGTACAAAATTACGATTTTGCCCCTAGCTTTGTGTTTTTGAGCTTAATCGTGTGATTAAGAAAACCTAAGCAATATTAGGCTCTAATCGAAGATTAATTAATTTTCATAATTAATCTCGAGTCAAAATAATTTAATGAAGTTGATTAGAACCTAAGAATGCTTAATTTCAACTTAAAATCTTATTTTAAATTCAAGATTCCTAGTCATGGAATCTTGAATAGTATTTTCTCTCTCCAATTTCTTAAATCATGGAATTGTGTTTTCAATTGTTTATTTACAAATGAATTTTAAATCCTCTAATGATGTATGAGCACTCCTAATCTTGTCATAAAATCCCCTAAACCTCATTCTTAGTTACCTAAACTTATGTTTAATGACTCCTAACCTTGTACCTAAACAAATCTACACTTAAACCTATCAATAACACACAATTACATGAACAATTCTTCCTCCCCCTTGCTGTATAAATCTAGCCGAAACCCATACCCCTCATTTCCATCACATGTGTGAATTTTTGCACTCAAAGAACCATGTTTCCACCTTACCTCAAACCATACTTTGAGTCATAAAACCCATGCTTTCATCCATGCTTCATAAGACAACTTCTAGAAGACTTTTTCTCTCATTTCTTTTGTGGCTCAAAATTAGCCAGCCCTCTTTGCCTTCTAGATGATTTATTTCAAGTTCAAACAAAGAGAAATCACCATACTTTGAGCCATACCTTGCACCATGTCTTCCATACCTCAAACCATGCTTGATTGACAAGTTGTAAGAGATATTTTTCTCTTCCCTTGCCTCCAAAAGCTACGGCCTCTCCCTCTTCTCCATGAGCTTCCATTTGTTTCATTTTCTATAAATAGCTTGCTTACTTGAGCTTGCAAACACTTTAGATCATTTGCAAAGTTTCAAGTTTCCAAGTTTCCTTTGAGTTCTTTCTTTTTCTCTCAAGTTTCAAGAGAGTTTTCCTTTCCTTTCCGTCTCATCTTCTTCATCTCTCCCTCACATAATCATTTCACAACCTTAATCCACCACCTCACAACCTTAAATCACTTCCTAAGCTCTCAAACACTTAACCTCAAACACAACCTCACTCAAAACACATCTCCTTCCTCTCCATTCTCTCAACGCCAAAGCCATCATACCATTCTAGGAGGAGTTGCTCTCTTCATTTCTTTTTAAAAGTTCAAGCTTTCATCTTCACTCTAGGTAGGAGTGTTTTTTTGAACTTTATGTTGCTTGAAAATGTGATTTCCTTCTAGCTTTTTCTTAGTTTCTTTTTGAACTTCTCCTTGCTTTTCTTTTTCTATGTTTCGGCCATGAGGCCTTGTTTGGATCATGATAGCTCAATGATGAGAGCTCCTAGATGATGACCATGTGTTCATCTCAAAGGAACCTCTAGAGCTTGAGTTTTTATTTTCTTTAAGTTTCATCTTCATTTTCTCACTTAAATGATTTTAGCTCGAAGAACATCTTCACTTTTTCTTGTTAATGGATTCGGTTTTCCTTGTTCCCTTTCCCTTGAGATTTTGGTTTTGGTTTCCTTTTTCCTTGAGGTTTTGATCTCTTTTAAAAGTTGTTTTCTTTTGAGCTTGATGATGAGGTTCAAGAACCACTTAGTTCCCTTGAGAACTTGGTTCAAGAACTCTAAAGCTCTCTTTGTGATGATATAAGTGTTGGGTTGTATCTCTAAAGTCTTGTAAGAGCTCTAGATAAGATTAAAATGAATATTGCATCCATGTTTATGTTTATGCCTTGCACATCGTGTTTACTTTTCTTGCTATCACTAAACATCAAGAATAATAAATGAACTTGCATTATCATATTTATATTTCAAGCTTTGATTATCATGTTTATATTTCAAGTCTTCACTTAAATATCAAATATAATAATAAGTTGCATCTCATGTTTATTTTATGCTCTCACTTTATTTTCTAATGAAAGCTAAAACAAGTGCATGAGCATGTTTATTTTTATGTTATCACTTAAGAGAACCTAGAGCTCAAAGACTTGCCCATTATTGTCTCAAACAAAGGCTTGAAAAATATGTGTTCTCTAGCTTGTGACTTCGGCCTCTAGAAGTTTTATTTGTTATAAGTATTAAAATATATGTTTCATAATTTTTCTAAGCTTATATGAGTTCAAGAAATGTCTAAAACAAAGTTTTATGGTTTAAAAACCCCTTGAGATCAATTTGGATTAGCTACTGCCCTTGAGAACATTTTGATGATTTTAGATGATAAAAATGTTTACAAATGAGTTTTGAAAGTTTTAAAAAGGTTCCAAGAGAAACTAGTATTTTATGTGCTTTAGAAATCAAGTTTTATGCCTTCTTATGGAGATGGATTTTCGGTTCTGCCTTGCCTTGATGTGATCACTGTTTATGCTGTTTGGATGATGATAATATGAGTATGTTTGTGTATAATTGATGGTAAAATGCATATGTGAAAGACAGAAGTTAATAACTAGAAAAGAATTAATTTGAGAGCTCTAGATCCCTTAGTAATTGATTTTTCTGGATTCTATCCAGCATGGTTTAGAATTGATAATCATGGTTTATAATTAGTTTAAATGTGTAGGAATGACTCATAATTGGTTTAGGACTTGATCTTGATGCCTTAGGAGCAAACCGAACTTAGAAAGGGTCACTGTTGTGACTCCTAGGTACCCGTAAAGTTAGAATTTTAGATTCTGCATTCTTGAGATTTAGAGAAGTTTGCAAACATAGTATTGAGTAAGGAATACTTAGATATGAGCCTATAGGTACCCAAGAGTTTAAGTCATGATGATTTACAACTTAGATTGTGAGTTAAGGACCTTAAGGGTTAATGCATAAAACATTAAGAAATCCTGTAATGCTGTAATGATGAGATGTAAATGTTTTGATGACGCATGAGCTCTATCTATGTGAAGTATGATGTTGTCATGCATGAGCTTTATCTATGTTAGTATGATGTTGTGATGTATGAGTTTTATCTATGAGAGTATGATGTTGTGATGCATGAGCTATGATGAAACATTTTATTGAGAAGTTATGTCTATCATGCTTATGAGAGATTGAGTAACAGAGATTATGTACCCCTTCTTTTGCCCTCTTAAAAATCTAGTGAAAACTAGTTAGGTTTGAGCTCATTAAGGGTATGTATGGTTGGATTATAAAAGGGTGTGTTTGGTTGGAATTTTTGGTGATGAGTATATATATATATAGTTGAGCTCATTCCTAGGCGATAGGGTGTGTTTGGTTGGATATGGTGATGCGTTAAATATCATCGGGCACTGGTGTTTATGGTTGGATTTGGTGATGTGAAAAGAAGGTGGTCTTTGAGAGAAAGAACTCAAGAGGTCAGACGTGAGAAAAGAGATGCGATGTTTCTTTTCAAGTCACATAGTCATGAGTAAAGAAAAAACTATTCCTAAGTTACCCCTTCTTTTGCCCTCTTAGAAATCTTGTGATGACTAGTTAGGTTTGAGCTCGTTTGGTTTGAGCTCATTCCTAGGCAATAGGGTGTATTTGGTTGGTTTTGGTGATGCGTATAAATATCGCCGAGCACTGGTGTTTATGGTTGGATTTGGTGATGCAATAAGGTGGTTCTTGAGGAAAAAGAATTTAAGAGTTTAAGTATGAGAAAAGAATAGAGGAAAGTTCTGTACTTTTATGCCACTTATCTGTTACTTGATGTCATGATTTTATTGAATTGCTTGCATAGTGTATTGCCATGCATTCATGCTTAAATATGTTGCATTCATGACATTAAGATGCATGCCAAAAGGAATGAACCTTGGATAATTGGTTTTATAAACCCTAATAATGAACCTTTTATGCATGCACACCTTTTACAATTAAACCCAAGGTTCTTGAGGATGTGAACGATGTAACCCTAGGATAGGAGACTCCTACTGAGATTCTTTAGCAAGATTCTCACTCCTTTTCTCTTCTTCCTCTTTCTTCTGTCACATCTTCAGAGTCAGATGACGACGTTATTAGTCTTCATTGACACGCCCGTCTGGGAGGTTCATTATGACCCAGACCACCGCTCCTATCACTTTGAGGGTCGTTGTGCTGTTCGTGTTTTTGTGTACATGGGACGACCTTTTACTTACCCGGTTTCTAGTTACCAATTCACTCCTACTGCTCCTTTTGGTGGTGATGATATGATCTTCGAGTGCACCCACCCTCACGACGAGCAGATGCAACGTGCTTGTTCATCTGCCTCAGCTGTCCGCGATTATCTGAAGTACGTGTCCCGTTCGAGGAAGTCGGAGGTGGGTCCATCTGAGGACTCACCGATGCACGTCTTTTCGGGGGGCTCTGCTCCTTTTCCCTAGTTCAAACGTGAGGGGAGCGAGGAGACTGTGATATAGTTGCGCTTGGCGAGGAGAGCCGAGATGCGCCCACGCCGAGGAGTTAACATCCAGTCATCACACGTTCCTTTCCCACTCCACTGGCTGACTTAGGAGGAGATCGAGCAGTTTGTCGGTTATATACCTCCATCGCCCGAGCGTCCCCGCCATCATTAGGCTCCATTGGAGAGCTGGTCGAGCACACGAGCCATTATGAGGATCTTCCCTTTGATAGTATCTTTTGGGAGGGGTTATAGTTTAGTACTCGTAGCTTGGTAGGAGGGTAGCATAGTGATTTTATTTTCCATTGCACCATGTACTTTATTGCTTTCTTGTTTTCTTGATGTATTGCAAGCTTAGCCCGATTCTATAAGGGCGTGACTAATATGTACCTTAACTACGTATCTAATGAAATGTTTCCTTTTTGTGTTAATGACATATGCCTACTTGTTGTGTTTGTTATGCTTGTTATTTGTACTTTAAGTTTTTTGTCTCACGATTAGATAAGAACGCGGCTCTCACTTTGGTTTTACATTTCAAAAAAAAAAAAAATTTACCGTAATTTCCGCTAAGTATTTTGTTAAATGAATGAGACTGAGAAGTAATAACCTAATGATTAACCTAATATGTTCTAGAGTATTGGGTTAAAAACTAGGGTGTTATAGGACGCCCCTCGCACACCCTGTACAGAGTTATTGCTTCTCCCCGATGTCTCCCTATGATGACGCCATGGTTTTTGAGCGCGCCCGAACGCACAACAAGAGGTTTCTTCGGACGTATACTGGTGGATCGATGCCCCGTGACTTCCACGACTACGTGTCTCGGTCTCTCAGTTCGAAGGATGACCCTTCTGAGGTCCCATCGATGCACATGTATAGCGAGAGCTCCGCCCCCACTCCTCAGTTCATGAGAGGAGAGAGTGAGGAGACCGTTACGCAGTGGAGGTTGGCGAGGCGACTTGAGATGCGCCTCGGCTGAGGAGCTCATGCCCAGTCATCACAAGTGCCTCTCTTGCAGCTTTACGTCCGTGGATCAGTTACGTTCCGCCATATCCCGGGTTCCAGTAGCCGACGTCCTTGGGGTAGACTAGTGCACACACTCACACGTAGATCGGATAAACCTTCTTTTGTCTTGAGGTTATCCGCCTTAGGTGCACTCGGGTAGTTATGGTTTATCTTTGCTTTCCTTGCCTTCGTATTTCTATTGTATTCTCATTTTCCTGTGTATTTCAAGTTTAGCTCATTTCTATAAGGGTGTGACCACTTATGTATCTCAATTATAAGAATTAATGAAGTGTCTTCTTTTGTGGTGTTCATCTTTGCCTCTTTATTATATGTTTTACTTATCATGTTCTTTATGCTTTGTTATTTGTGCATCTTGTCTTCTGTCATACGATGCGATGCGGCTCTCACTTTGGTTTTATGTTTTCAAAAAAAAAAAAATTTTACCGTAATTCTCGCCAAGTATTTTAATAAAATAATGAGACTAAGAAGTAATAACCTAATGATTAACCTAATATGTTCTAGAGTATTGGGTTAAAAGTTAGGATGTTACAAGCAGCATATTTAAGATCCTCATAAGACACTCATCATGCAATTAATCCTAAGTTGTCATAAATTTTGCTATAGTCCCGCAAAGGTTAAAACTACAACTCGGCTTGACCTAATTATTGTAATTTATCCTTTTAGGCATCTAAGAGACCAAACATTGATTTCCACTAAATTTCACCCTCATAGACATTTTCAATGATGCTGGATAGTTGGGGTAGTATCCCCAAAAATAAACAATTTCGGGGTTCTAGAAATTACGTTTTTTTACCCTTTTTAATTACCAAATTTTCCTAAGATGCTAAAATTAATTCCTATCACCATCAATAGAAAATTTTACACTTAAATTCAGTTTCAAACATAAAATTTACTGAAATAATTTTGTTAAAATAGTAGCCATAAATGTCAATTTCTAGAAGTCTCAAAACCTACGTTTTCGGTTCTTTCTAGTTTTTAGTCTTTCTTAAAAATACTCAAAAATGATTTTTACATCAACTACTAGTAATTTATACATATTTAACTCATTCCAAACACCTCTTTACAGAATTTGAAATGCCAAGGCAGTAGCAAAAATTTCATTTTCCAGAATCTTAGAAAATTGCATCTTTGATCCATTTTAATTACTAGTTTTTCCTAGAATGCCAAAAATAATTTTTGCAACAAGTAACAACAATTTTTACAATTAAATCCCCTCCTAACAGCACCTCACTGAATTGACGAGATCAAAATAGTGGCAAAAAATTTGGTTCCAAAATCATTTGAAAATCATATCTTGTGATACTTTCTAGATACTAGTTTTCTTTCTTACTTGATTCAAGACAGGAAATACTTGAAAATATTTTTACCCCTTTGAATGCTCAAATGTTAACACCAAATAGAGAGCAAAACCCAAGTTTCAATAATAAATCTTTTTCTCATAAAAATACTCTTTTACTATTCTTTGAGTTTCCAAAACTTGCAAAACTTTTAAGGCATAACTTACAAAAGTATTAAAACACAAGATTTGAACCATAAAATTCAAATAAAACTCATCTCAACCCCATTATCATGTCATGGCCAAAATGCATATTCATGAGTGTAGCCATGGTTTAAAAGTTTTATTTAAGATCCAAAGACAAGTTTTGAGCTTTAAGGTCTTAATGATGACTTGAAAGTAGAAATGCTATGCACCTCATTTTGTCTTCAAGATTTAAGGTGATGACTTAAAAATAAATATGCTATGCAAATTCATTTTTATCTTCAAGATTAAGGTGATAGCATAAAAGTAAACATGTTATGCAAAACTATTTTTATCTTTAAGGTTAAGGTGATGACATTGAAAGTAAATATGCTATGCACTTCATTTTTATCTTCAAGATTTAAGGTGATGGCTCAAAATATAAACATGCTATGCATAATCCATTCTTATCTTTGAGATTTAGGTGATAGCATAAAAGTAAACATGAATGCAAGTCCATTTTACATCTTGTTCACTTAAAGCTCAAAACTTTACAAGATTAGGTTCTTGTCCATAATATAACTTAAATATAGTGAGCTTTAAAGTCTATTAACACCATGGTTCCAAGAACCTTATCTCTTAGACTCACCATCAAGCTCAAAGAAATGAACAAAGAAAAAGAAACCAACCAACAAAGTACCATTTCTCATGCTTCCTTGAAACCGAAAATGAAGCTAGATCTTAGTCAAGCTCATGGTGGTATCAAAACCTCCATCAAGACTTCTCATCATCAAGCCGCTTATCAAAACTAAAATACATAGAGACAAGGAACTCAAAACCAAAAACTATAAGGAAAAAGAAAGAACAAAACCAAAAAGGAAGAAAAGGAATAAGAATCAAAATCTTTAGGCGCTAGTGGTCATAAACATGGTGGTACCAAGACCACCACCAAGATCCATCATCATCAAGCCTTGGTCTTTAACTATTCCAACAATGTCAAACTAAAAAAGAAAGGAAAACAAGGTTTCCAAAACCAAAATAAAAGAACCAAGAAGACAACACCAGCCATTTTTTCTCATAGTCAAATCGAAATGGAGAAGGAAAAATAAAGCAAGAACCCAAACAAGCATTCTTTATCACACTGAAAAATAAACAAAAGAAAGACCAAGATCTCAAAATATAAACCCTACCAAAGATATCTTCTTGAAGGAAAAGAGAAAGCTTGGTCTCTTGAAAAGGAAATGAGAAGAAAAAAAAATCTTTTCTTGATGCTATATGGTATTTTGGCCAAGAGGAAAAGAATGAGGGGAAGGATTTTTCTTGTGTTGTTGAGCTTAGGAATGGAAGAGTTATGTGTCTAGGAGGTGATTTGTGGTGGTGATGTTGTAGTTTGTGGTGGTGGAAGAAGCTTTCTTGGAGGTGGAGGAGGAGAAGGAAAGCTTGAGCTTTGAGAGAAAGTTAAAACACTTTTTTGTCACAAAAGTTTTGCCAAAAAAGTAAATGGTGAGAAATGAGATTTCTAGGTTGTAAAATGAATAAATATGGTGGTGATTTGGGAGGAGGCAATTGCTGCCTTGGCTATTTGGGAGGGAAAAAATATTTCATTTCATGTGGAATAGGATATGAATTAAAGGTAAGTTGGATTAGGCAAAGGTTTAGGGCTTGGTAATTAAGTGTTTGGAGTTGTAAGCATATGTTTGAGGCTTTCAAGGCATGATTAGGAGTTGTTATACATACTTAGTTTGAATTAAACTTGTTTAGTTTGAAATTCAAAATCCAACATGTTTCCTAAATCTAAGGAACATGTGAGAGAAAATACTATTTGGGCATGACATGACATAATGTCTTAGATGCTCTTTGACTAAGAATGAAATTTGAAATTCCTTAAGTACTTTTAGGCTCTAATTAACCTCAATTAATTATTTTGACTCAAAACTAATAATTAAGATTAAATTATCTTTAATTAGAGCCTAATATTGTTTAGGTTTCCTTAATTGCTGAATTAATCTCATTATGCACTAATCTAGGGGTAGAATGGTCATTTTACATCAAAACTCTCCAGGACCACCTGAATTTATCCAGATAACTTTCATCACATAAAGCCAACATTTCAAACTCCTGGGAAATTGTAATACCCCGATTTTCTGTCTGAGTGAAAATGACCAAAATGCCCCTGAGGTTATTTTCCACCTGGAATTCGAGGATAGCCTACTTGGCAGTCCTTGAAGGGTCAACTCAATGTTTGAAGGGGATTAAATGACTTTCGAGTGGTTCCGGAATCAAAAATCTCATTTTCTGAGGTTTTGGGTCAAAATGACCAAAATACCCTTATAGCATTTTTACGTGGATATAAGTGTCGGATGAGCCCGAAACTTCTCTAGATAGTTTTAAATGATGTTTTTATGTATTTCGTAACATCAGTTTATGTCTCAGTGGTCCCGGGCAGTTTTTATGCAAAATTATGATTTTGCCTCTAAGTATAGTGTTTTTGAGCTTAATCGTGTGATTAAGCAAACCTAAGCAATATTAGACTCTAATCGAAGATTAATTAATTTCCATAATTAATCTAGAGTCAAAATAATTTATTAAAGTTAATTAGAACCTAAGATTGCTTAGATTAAACCTAAATCTCTTTTTAAATTCAAGATTCCTAGTCATGGAATCTTGAATAGTGTTTTCTCTCTCCAATTCCTTAAATTAAGGAATTGTGTCTATAATTGTTTATGCATAAAATGAGTTTTAATTCCTCTAATGATGTATGAGCACTCCCTAATCATGTCTTGAGATTCCTAATTACATTCTTAGTTACCTAAACACTTGATTAACAATTCCTAATCTTAAACCTAATCTAATACACACCTAAACACATCATTAGCACCAAGTAAGCAAAAGAAATCCCTCCCCCCGTGGCCTAATGAAATCGGTGCCATCTCCCTCCCCATTTTCCATCACATGTTTGAATTCTTGCACACAAATGCCCATGCTTTGAGCCATGCTTTGCACCATACTCACCATACTTCAAACCATGCCTCACCATGCCTCAAAAATCAAAGCCTCTCACCTCATGGAACGTGAGGAATGCCACATGGTTACTCCCCCGTCCATGAGCCCTCATTGTTTTGATTTCTATAAATAGCTACCTTGGATGAACTTGTATCACTTTTGTTCATTTGCTAAGTTTAAGTTTCAAGCTTTCTTGTGAGTCCTTTCTTTTTCCTCTCAAGTTTCAAAGAGCTTTCTTCTTCTTCTTCATCTTCTTCATCATCCATCTTGAGCCACCATATCATCATCTCAAAACACCACCCCACCACCTTAAATCATCATCTAAGCACCAAAACTCTCATCCTCAAACACAAACTCACTCAAAAACACATTCCTTTCCTTTTCCCTCTTCTAGGCCGAATCATCATCATCACATTGGGAGGAATTTTCTTCTTATTCTCATCTCAAAGACCAAGCCTTTCATCTTCACACTTGGTAGGGAGTTGTTTTAAAGTTTTTATTTCACTAAAAAATGCTTTGTTCTTGAGGGAAAAATGTTGTTTCCATGAACTTCTCTTGGTCCACTTTTTCGGTTTCTTCTTTATCCTTTCCTTTTGATTTTCGACTTTCAAGGCCTATTTTGTTCTTCATGATAGCTTGACAATGAGTGCCTCTAGATGATGACTTTGTGTTCATCTGAAAGAGACCTCTAAAGCTTGAGTTTTTCCTTTCTTCAAGTTCTTTATATACTACTTAGCTCACTAATGATTTAAACTTAAGAAAATAAATATAAGGATTTCAGTAAACCCAAGGCCTACCCTTGTCAACCTTAAAGTTGGCCATCACGTGCTAGAGTTTTGCTCTAGATAGGGGTTTTGGATGCATAATAAAGAACTTGGTGTATTTTCCTTTCTTTCCTTGATTTCGGTTCCTTCCTTTTCTTTCGTTTGGAATTTTGTTTTAAATTCATTTCCTTAAGCTTGATGATGATGTTCAAAGGATTATGAGATTTCTTTGTAACCTTGGTACTTAGAACTCTAGAGCTTGCTTTATGTTGATGAGATTATGATTGGGATTGTGATCTTGATTTCGTTAAAGTCTTGTATGAGCTCTAATGACATATAATAATAGACTAGCATTCATATTTAAATTTGTGTCTTGCATAGCATATTTATTTCTTATGTCATCTCTAAACTCTCAAAGATAAAGAAATGAATTTGCATTATCATGTTTAAATTCAAGCTTTGCATTTCATGTTTACTTTTCAAGTCATCACCTAATCTTAAAGATAAAAATGAGTTGCATCTTTTATTTATTTTAAGCTCTCATTTTACTTTCTAATAAAGATAAAATGAAGTGCATAGGATGTTTATATTCTTGTTATCACCTAAGAATATTAGAGCTCAAAGACTTGTCCCTTGTTATCTCAAGTAAAGATTGGAAATGGAGGAGTTTGATGGACCTAAATTCGGCCATGTGATGATGATGAGCTTGGTGTGAGTTTCATCTAGTCACAAGTGCCAAAACCTACGTTTTATAATTTTCTTAAGCATAAATGATCTCAAGGAATAGTTTAAGCATGATTTTATCATTTAAATCCCTCTTGAGATTATTTTGAAATAGCTACTGCCCTCATTGGTTTCATGATGATTGTAATGAAATAAATTGTTTTCAAATAAGTTTTAGAAGCTTTAAAAAGGTTCCAAAAGAAACTAGTAAGTTACGTGTGTTAGAAATAAAAATTCTATGCATGATATGAGGTTTATGTTTTCGGTTCTGCCTTGATATTATGCTCACTGTATGTTGATGAATTTATTTTGTTAGAATATGTATATTCATGTATACTTGATGTTAGAACTAATTTGAGAAAGCTAAGATAAGCTAGTAACTAGAAAAAAATGAAAATGTGATTTCTAGAACCCTTTGAAGTGAAAATTTTGGATTCTGTTCCAGAAAGGTTAACATTAGTTGTAATGGTTTATAATTAGTATAAATGTGTAGGAATCACTCATAATTGGTTTAGGAATTGATCTTGGTGCTTTAGGGGAAAACCAAACTTAGAAAGGGTCAAAGTTATGACTCCTTGGTACCCGTAATTAGTAAAGCATAGATTCTGCATTTTTGAGGTTTAGAGTTAGTTATGATCATAGAAATGAGTAAGGACTACTTAGTTGTGAACCCATAGGTGCCCGAGAGGTTAGGTTGTGATGATAGAGAACTTAGATATCAAGTTTAAGGCCCTAAGGGTCAAAACATAAGACACTATAGGTTCTTTGATGCATAAGTTTGTTAATTCAATATGTTGTGATGATTCATATGCCATGATGAGTGTGATTATGTGAAATTAAGTTTATTGTAATCATAGAAGTTGGATGAGAAATATGCATGCATTATGAGTTAGTGTGGCATAAAGGAAATTTGAAAGAAATTCGGTATACAGCTATACTACCAAATTTTCGTCAAATTAAGGACTTGAGAATGTTTTTGAAAAGTATATGGGATAAAGTCCTGGGTGACACCAGTTCGGCCGAGCACCCCCAGGAACTGAGTCCTAATGTGATGTAGCACTGGGACGTACTTCTTCTGCTCTAGTGGGAGGGGGCAAATCCGTGAGGGTATGAGTGGATGCAGCCTACCAAAGTGGACCATTCGCTATGCACTAGATGCCAGTAAAGCGTTTCAAATAAGGAAATATTCCTGTGAGAGGTGATCCTTAAGCCCCCTAGCCCCTACTCTAGTAGTTTTTCTAATTTTCACTTATCAGAGGATAAGTAAGAACTAGTGACGACTAGTTTAAGGTATGAGCTCATAACTTAGATGATGTTTTAGGGTGGCCCCATGAAGCTTAAGTACGAAGTTCTTAAGTCACAGAGTTAAGAAAAGAGAAAAGTGTCACTTGAAAGTTAATATGCCACTTATATATTGTTTGATGTTATGATTTATTGGATTGCTTGCATAATGTATTGACACGCATTCATGCCTTACTATGTTGCATTCATGCATTAAGATTTATTCTAAAAGGAACAAACCTTGGATAATTATGCTTATAAACCTAATAATGAACTTTATATGCATGACTCACCTTTCTATAATAAACCCAAGGTTCCTGAGAATTTGACGATGTAACCCAATGTAACACCCTAATTTTTAACCCAACTTTCTAGAACACATTAGGTTATTACTTCTTAGTCTCATCTTTTGTTAAAATACTTAGCGAAAATTACGCGTAAATTTTTTTTTTTGAAATATAAAACTAAAGTGAGAGCCGCATTCTTAGCTATCCGTGAGACAGAAATATAAAATACCAATAACAAAACATCAAGAATACATCAAGTAAGCATATATCATTAACACAACAAGGAAACCTTTCATTAGATACGTAGTTAAGGTATATATTTAGTCATGCCTTTATAGGATCGGGCTGAGCTTATAATACATCAAGAAAATAGGAAAGCAATAAAGTACATGGTACAATGGAAGATAAAACTGCAATGCTACCCTCCTACCAAGCTACGAGTACTAAACTATAACCCCTCCCAAAAGATACTGCCGAAGGGAAGATCCTCGTGATGGCTCGTGAACTCGAAAAGCTCTCCGATGAGGTATAGTGATGGTGGGGATCCTCGGGCGATGGAAGTAGGAATCCGGGGAATTGCTCAATCTCCTCTTGAGTGGGCCAGTGGGAAAGGAACGTGTGTCGGCTGGACGTGAGCTCCTCGGTGCGGACGCATCTCGGCACTCCTCGCTAAGCGCGGCTGCATCATGGTATCCTCGCTCCCCTCTCGCCTAAATGGGGAAAAGGGAGCAGAACTCTCGAACGAGGCACATACTCCGGATAGTCCTGGATAGCTGAAGTAAACGAATGAACTCGTCGCATCTGCTCGTTGCAGGAGCGGGTGCGCTCAAAGATCAGATTGTCACCACCAAAAGGAGCAATAGGAGTGAACTGGTAGCTGTATACTGGATAAGCAAAAGGTCGTCCTATGTACACAAAAACACGAACGGCACAACGACCCCGAAAGTGATAGGAACGGTGGTTCGAGTTGTAATGCACCTCCCAAACGGGTGCGTCAAGAAAGACTACAAACATCACCATCTGACTCTGAATATGTGACGGAAGAAAGAGGAAGAAGAGAAAAGGAGTGAGAATCTTACTAAAGAATCTCAATAGGAGTCTCCTATCCTAGGGTTACATCGTTCACATCCTCAAGAACCTTGGGTTTATTTATAAAAGATGTGCATATATATAAGGTTCATTATTAGGGTTTATAAAAACTAATTAACCAAGGTTCATTCCCTTTTAGTATGCGTCTGAATGTCATGAATGCAACATAATAAAGCATGAATGCGTGGCAATACACTATGCAAGCAATTCAATAAAATCATGACATCAAGTAACAGATAAGTGGCATAAAAAGTACAGAAATTTCCTCTATTCTTTTCTCATACTTGAACTTTTAAGTTCTTCTCCTCAAGAACCACCTTCTTTTCATAGCCACCAAATCCAACCATAAACACCAGTGCCCGACGATATTAAATGCATCATCATATCCAACCAAACACACCCTATCACCTAGGAATGAGCTCAAATCAAATGGGCTCAAACCTAACTAGTTTTCACTAGATTTTTAAGAGGGCAAAAGAAGGGGTATCTTAGGAATATTTCTTTCTTTACTCATGACTATGTGACTTGGAAAGAGACATCGCATCTCTTTTCTCACATCCGAACTCTTGAGTTCTTTTTCTCAACGACCACCTTCTTTTCGTAGCCACCAAATCCAACCATAAACACTAGTGCCCGGCGATATTAAATGCATCACTATATCCAACCAAACACACCCTATCGCCTAGGAATGAGCTCAACTATATATATATGCATCACCAAAAATTCCAACCAAATACACCCTTTTACAATCCAACCATACACACCCTTAATGAGCTCAAACCTAACTAGTTTCCACTAGATTTTTAAGAGGGCAAAAGAAGGGGTACATAACCTCTCTTACTCAATCTCTCTTAAGCGTGATAGACATAACATCTTAATAAAACATTTCATCATAGCTCTTGCATCACAACATCATACCTCATATATATAAAGCTCATGCATCACAACATCATACCTCATATAGATAAAGCTCATGCATCACCACATCATACCTCATATATCATCACATCATGCATATCAACATATCATACTTGCATTACCAAACTCAAAGCGATAAAATCTCTTAGTGTCTTATGCGTTGACCCTTAAGGTCCTCAACTCACAGTCTAAGTTATAAATCATCATAACCTAAACTCTCGGGTACCTATAGGCTCATATCTAAGTATTCCTCACTCAATACTATGATCATAAACATTTCTAAACCTCAAGAATGCAGAATCTAAAATTCTAACCTTACGGGTACCTAGGAGTCACAACAATGACCCTTTCTAAGTTCGGTTTGCTCCTAAAGCATCAAGATCAAGTCCTAAACCAATTATGAGTCATTCCTATATATTTAAACTAATTATAAACTATGATTATCAATTCTAAACCATGCTGGACAGAATCCAAAAAAATCAATTACTAAGGGATCTAGAACTCTCAAATTAATTCTTTTCTAGTTACTAACTTCTCTTATCTTTCACATATGCATTTTACCATCCATTATACACAAACATACTCATATTATCATCATCCAAACAGCATAAACAATGATCATATCAAGGCAAGGCAGAACCGAAAATCCATCTCCATAAGAAGGCATAAAACTTGATTTCTAAAGCGCATAAAATACTAGTTTCTCTTGGAACCTTTTTAAAACTTTCAAAACTCATTTATAAACATTTTTATCAACTAAAATCATCAAAATACTTTCAAGGGCAGTAGCTAATATAAGTTAGTCTCAAGAGGTTTTAAAATCATAAAACTTTGTTCTAGACATTTCTTGAACCCATATAAGCTTAGAAAAATTATGAAACATAGATTTTAATACTTATAACAAATAAAACTTCTAGAGGCCGAAATCACAAGCTAGAGAACACATATTTTTCAAGCCTTTGTTTGAGACAATAATGAGCAAGTCTTTGAGCTCTAGGTTCTCTTAAGTGATAACATAAAAATAAACATGCTCATGCACTTGTTTTAGCTTTCATTAGAAAATAAAGTGAGAGCATAAAATAAACATGAGATGCAACTTATTATTATCTTTGATATTTAAGTGAGGGCTTGAAATATAAATATGATAATACAAGTTCATTTATAATTCTTGATGTTTAGTGATAGCAAGGAAAGTAAACATGATGTGCAGGGCATAAACATAAACATGGATGCAATATTCATTTTAATCTTATCTAGAGCTCTTATAAGACTTTAGAGATACAACCCAACACTTATCTCATCACAAAGAGAGCTTTAGAGTTCTTGAACCAAGTTCTCAAGGGAACTAAGTGGTTCTTGAACATCATCATCAAGCTCAAAAGAAATAAACTTTTAAAAGAGATCAAAACCTCAAGGAAAAAGGAAACCAAAACCGAAATCTCAAGGGGAAGGGAACAAGGAAAACTGAATCCATTAACAAGAAAAAGTGAAGATGTTCTTTGAGCTAAAATCATTTAAGTGAGAAAATGAATATGAAACTTAAAGAAAGTAAAAACTCAAGCTCTAGAGGTTCCTTTGAGATGAACACATGGTCATCATCTAGGAGCTCTCATCATTGAGCTATCATGATCCAAACAAGGCCTCATGGCAGAAACATAGAAAAAGAAAAGCAAGGAGAAGTTCAAAAAGTAACCAAGAGAAAATTAGAAGAAAATCACATTTTCAAGCAACATAAAGTTTAGAAAAACACTCCTACCTAGAGTGAAGATGAAAAACTTGAACTTTTGAAAGGAAATGAAGAGAGAAACTCCTCCTAGAATGGTATGATGGCTTCAGCCTTGAGAGAATGGAGATGAGGAGATGTGTTCTTGGTGGTTTAGTGTTTGAGGTCAAGTGTTTAAGAGGTTTGATGATGATTCAAGGTTGTGAGGTGGTGTTTTGAGGTTACGAGATGATGATGTGATGAGTGGATGAAGAAGATGAAGATGAAGAGGAAAGGAAACTCTCTTGAGACTTTGAGAGAAAAAGAAAGGAAACTCACAAAGGCTAAGAACACTCAAACTTACCAAATGAAACAAAAGTATCACAAGTTCTTCCTTGGCACCTATTTATAGAAAATGAAACAGTGAAGGCTCACTCAAAGGAGGTCATGGCCGTGAGGTTTTGGGAGGCAAGGGGAGAGAAAAACGTCTTTTAAAACCATCTGGAGAAGTTTCGGGTTCATCCGGCACTTGCAAACGGGTAAAACACCACAGGGATATTTTGGTCATTTTGACCCGAAAACTAGAAAAACGAGATTTTCGATCCCATAAAGGTACACAAGCCAACTAATCCCCTTCCAGCATTGAGTTTGCCCCTCAAGGACTGCTGGGCCGGCTATCCTCGAGTTCCAAGCTGAAAATGACCTCAGGGGCATTTTGGTCATTTTCGCTCTAACAGAAAATCGTGGCTTGCACAAAGCCCATAAACACTAGCCTAGAGTTATTGAAACTTCAAAGTTCCTTCACAAAACTTATTCTACACCTCAAACCCTACAAATCTAACTGATTGAAATCTCAAATTCCCACCTTGATACCCACTTCCTCACTGCCTAAGGAAGGTTTGGGGCTGGAATTGGTGTCTTGAAGTGAAGAGAGATCACTCAAAACATTCTTTGGAGTATAAAACTCAAAAGCTTTCAATGTAGGGTTTTATTGAGTCTTTTCTTGCCAAATTTATATTTCTCATTACTGACTTGTTCTACCTGAAATCTTTAATTTTTTTTGTTAATGATATATGGTTGTTGATGTATAAATTTTGGTGAAGGGTTTGGATGAGGTTAGAGTAATCATTTTATCAAATGAAGTTTTAGTTAGAGTGCTGGATTTTCGATTTTGCTTAAGACAGTAAAATCTCATGAATTTTTAGACATATTTTGGTCATGATCATGGTCTGGAAAAAATTATATGTGTACCTAACATCTTGAACTATCTACATGAATTTTCTTGAGTAGTGGTTTCAATAAATACTACTTTAAAAAAATCAGAGACCAAAATGATGTTCATGCTGCCTAGATTTCTGAAACTTGAGCAGTAAAATTGTATGATTTTATTATCATAGTAGCTGATCAAATTTTCCTTTCAAATTTTTACAGGGAGTTAATGACATCTTTAATTGTAACTTTAGTTTTTATTTTGGGTCAATTCCATCATTTGCTAAATTTTAAAATTGTGAGAACCTTGTCCTAGGTGGTGAAAAAGTGTTCTCTAACCACCAAACTTGTAAAATTTATTGACATGATTATAGAATTCCAATTGTCATGAAAATGTTACAGAGTCTTTTAGACATATGAAAGTGTCACAAAGAATTTTTGTGGATCTTGAATTGGTCATTTGTTATGGAAACTAATTATGAATTCTAGAGTGATAAATCTGCTTGGTTGCTAGAAATGATAAAGATATCTTAAGATAAAGATATCTTAAACTAATGATAGAATAACATTAAATTAAAGCATATATCATATGAATGCATGCTAATTGTTCTAAAGTAATGTTGAGGAGATATGGATGAGACTTCGACATAATTATATGTCTATATATGATATAAGTAGACCTTTGAAAATACAATTACATCATATGGATATTATGATGATAAAAGAGAATATGTGAAGTTTCACAGTGCATGTTTTAACATATGGGGAAAATAGAGACAAGGCTTATGTGGGTTAGAGAGGGAAGGTAAAAATAAGAACTTCCTAGGAAATGTTATGAATCGATAGACATATCAGTTAGGAAATAGAACTGTGTGTGATTCAAAAATAGAAAAAGATGAAGTTCGATGATCACGAATAAACATGAGCTCATGTCCTAGCAGTCTATGGTCCTTTGTGGAGTTATCCACTATAGATATTACTTGATGTAAAACAATGCCTTCCCTATATTAATAAAAAGAAACAACTGCACTAAGTTGAAACCCATGTGATATAAGAGAAACATGTAACGCCCCAGTTTTTCTGTTTGAGTGCAAATGACCAAAATGCCACTAAGGTCATTTTTATCCGGAAATTCGAGGATAGCCAAGCCGACAGTCCTCGAAGGGTCAACTCAATATTTGAAGGGGATTATATATGTTGCGATTGATAATAAAGATGAAAATCTCGTTTTCCAAACTTTCAGCTCAAATGACCAAAATACCCCTATAGCGTTTTATGCAGGTATCAGTGCCGTTTGAGCCCAAAATCTCTCTCAAGAGTTTGAAATGTTAATTATTTGTTTTTGATGATACTTGCTTCAATCTGGGTGGACCTGGATAGTGTTTGTACAAAATTACCGTTTTGCCCCCGAAATAGTGTATTATGGGCTTAACATCGTAATTAAGGAAACCTAACTAAAATTAGGCTCTAATCGAAGATTAATTAATTTTGATAATTAATCTAGAGTCAAAATAATTTGTTAAGGTTAATTAGAACCTAAGATTGCTTAGATACACCTTAATCTTTTTTTAAAAATCAAGATTCCATGTCATGGAATCTTGAATAGTGTTTTCTCTCTCCAATTCCTTAAATTAAGGAATTATGTTTGTGCATGATCATATCATAAAATGAGTTTTGATTTCACTAATGAAGCAAGACCATTCCTAATCATGTCTCAACATCCTTAATTAGCCATCACTTTACCTAAACACTTACTTACAAACTCCTAATCAAAAGCTTAATCAATGATACACCTAAACACATCACTAAACCATTCTCTCCTCCCTTGGCTGCGTATGGCCGAAACCTCCTCCCCCATATTCTTCACATGTTGATTTACATCACACTCAAAGAACCATACTTGCACCGTGCTTGAACCATACCTTGAGCCATGCCTAGCCATACCACCAACCATACTCTTGAATAACCATTTTGAGGAGATATTTTCCTCCCCATTCCCTTGATGAGTACACGGCCACTCCCCCTCCAATTCACTCCTTCATGTTTCAATTTTCTATAAATACCTATCTTAAGAGAACTTGGTTCCATTTGCTTATTTTCAAGTTTGTGTCTTAAGAAATTTCTCTGAGTTTCCTTTCTTTTCCTCAAAGAACTCTAGAGCTCTTTTTCTCCCATCTTCTTCATCCTCTTCAAAGACCACCCTCTTGCAACCTCAAACCACCACACGACCACCATAGATCATCATCCAAACACTTAAACTTCCATCCTCAAACACAAAGCTCATACAAAAACACTTCCTTCCTTTTCTTTTCTTCTTGGCCGAATCATCATCCTTCCCTGGAGAAGAGTTTTCTTCTCATTCCTTTGCAAAGAACAAGCTCTTTTTCCTTCCAACAAGAAACACCACTTGGTAAGGGTTTTGTTTCTCAAAAGCTTTATCTTTTACTTAATGTTTTGATATGAAAAAGTTCTAGTTCCTCTTGGTTTAAACTCTTTTCCTCTCTTTTTATATTTGGCTATGAAGCTTGGTTTGAAAGGAAATTTTGTTTTTTAGCTTGATGATGAGGTTTCAAGATAATGGTCTTGTGGTTATCATTTGAGAAACCTCTAAAGCTAGAAACTTGGTTTTGATTCTAACATATTTTGGTTTTTCCTTTCCTTTTCTTTTGTCATGGTTTCAGTTTTCTTTTCTTTTCCTTTGAATAGTTTTCGATTTTTCTTCTTCCTTTTTCCTTGTTTTGCTTTTGATTCTCAAGAGATATTGTTATTTGTTTTGTTCTCTTGGTCCATTTCCTTGAGCTTGATAATGATGTTCAAACCATAAGGTTTCTTTGAAATCTTGGTACAAAGAACTCTAAAGCTCACTTTGTCTTGCTAAGATATGTGATGGGTTGAGGTTCCTTTAAAGTCTTATGTGAGCTCTAGTAAAGTTAAAAATGAACTTGCACCCATGTTTAAGTTTATGCTTTGCACATCATGTTTACTTTTCCTTGTCATCACTAAAGTCTTAAGAATAAAGAAATGAACTTGTATTCTCATGTTTAAATTTCAAGCTTTGCATTTCATGTTTTTATTTCAAGTCATCACCTAAACTTTAAAGATAATAATGAACTTGCATATCATATTTACTTTAAAGCTCTCACTTTACTTTATAATGGAGAATAAAATAAAGTGCATAGCATGTTTAAGTTTTTCTCATCACCTAAAGATCTTAGCGCTCAAAGACTTGCCCTTTGTATCTCAAGTAAAGTTTGGAAAATGGAAGCATTCTATGAATGCTATTTTCGGCCTTGTGATGAGGATAAGCTTAGCATAAGTTTCATCTAGTCACAAAAGCCAACAAACCATGTTCTAAGTTCTTCTTAAGCATAGAAAACTCAAAGAATACCTTGAGTGTGATTTTTATGATTTAAAACTCATTTAAGAGTGAATTAAAATAGCTATTGCCTTAGCATTATATTTTCATGATTATAATGAAATAAATTGGTTTCTAAAAGAGTTTTGAGGTTCTAAAATGATTCCAAGGGAAACTGGTAACTTATATGCATTAGAAATGTGATTTTATGTGATTATTTGAGATATATGTTTCAGCCACTACCTTGTTATTTTGGCTACTGCATGATGCTATTTAAATGTGTTAGAATGTGTAAAAATTATGTTTGGGTGAAGCACAGATTATTTTGTAAGGGTTAGGAACAACTAGTAAGTGGAAAGGATGAAAATGTCATGATGTGACTAAATTATGGCTATTGTTTTAGAATGGTTTAGATGTGTGGAATTAGCTCCTAAAGGTATTAGAAATTAGTTTTAGTGTCTTAAAAAAAGCCAAAACTTAGAAAGGGTCAAAGATGCGACTTCTAGGCACCCGTAATCGAAATATTGAAATTCTGCCCTTGCTGCCCAAGGCTGTTTGGAGTCGATCAAAAGCATACAAATTAGTGAGAATTGTTAGTTGTGATCCCTTAAGTGCATAAAAGACTTATATCGGGTAATAGATTAATTAGATTGAGAGTTTAAGACCCGTAGGGACCAAAAGCATAAAATACTATAAGATAGGAGAGGAAATAAGAGTTAGTATTTCAAGTGTATAATGGTTTATTTACATAACTTGCTAAGCATAGCATTTGCATTAGCTGAGCCCAGTCCCTTACTCCGGCATCCTGAGTAGGAGCATGTTTACTGCTTTGCGAAAATGCTGATGATGTGTGCTTGATACATGAGTATATGTGTGCTATGATGATTTGCATGATTCGATGAGCATGAAGTATTGAATGAAATGTCATGATGATATTTGAGAACATGTGTTTATGTTGCATTCTTCCATAGCATGCTAAAATGCATTTCTCCTGCTATGGTGAGGAGAAAGCAAAATCGTGGGGGGTATGGACATCGAGCTTGCAGAAACGGAAAATATCACTATGCACTGGATGCCAATAGATGTGTTTCAAAGAGGAGATGACCCTATAGACTCCCCGAATTAAAGGTTATGATAGGTGATCTTTAAGCCCCTTAACCTGTACTTTGGGAGTTGGGATATATTTATACTTATCTGAGGATAAGCTGAAAACTAGTGACGACTAGTTAGGTATGAGCTCATAATCTAAAGATCTCTCAAGGAGAGAATTTCTTAGGGTGGCCCCATGAGAGAAACTGATGATGCAAGTAATGACACATAAGCAAAAGAAAGATAATGCATTCATAAGAAAGTTTTTATCCCTTTTGATACTATACATATGAGCATGTTTATTTATGTTTCTGTTTAAGTAATGATTGCATAAGTTACCTGCCATACATTCATGCTATGATATGCTGCATTTATAACATTAAGATTCATTCTAAAATATATGGACCTTGGCTAAATATGTTTGAAAACCTAATAATGAATTTTATGCATGCTCATCTTTTTTATAATAAACCCAAGATTCCTGGAAACGTAGACGATGACACTAGGATAGGAGGTTTTCCCTACTGACATTCTTTATCAAGATTCTCACTCCATCTATCTTTCTTTCTTTCCGTTACGTCTTCAGAGGACAATGGCATCGTTCGTGATTTTTGTTGACACTCCAGTCTAGGAGGTGCACTACGACCCGGACCACTGATCATATCACTTTGAGGGTCGATGTGTTGTGTGTATTTTTACGTACATGGGACGTCTTTTTGCATACTCGGTTTCCAGCTTCAGATTCATTCACACTTCTCCCTACGGCGATGATCAGATCTTTGAGCACACCTAACCCCGTGATGAGCAGACTCGTTGTGCTCGCCCGACTGCTTCAGCAGTCTGCGACTACCCCGACTATGTTCCCCGCTTAAGGCGATCTGAGACTGATCCGTCTGAGGATTCCCCCACTCATATCTACTCAGAGGATTCTGCTCCTACAATACCTATGGACGTAGGCAGAAGAAGCGAGGATACGGCGACCTAGCCCTGGCTAGCTCAACGACTAGAGATGCGTCCACGCCGAGAAGGCCACATCCATCCCCCGTTTCGTCTGCATACACCCGAGGAGCTTGCGTAGTTCATTGGGTACATACCCCCATCGCCGGAGGATCAAAACTGCCAGTAGATCTCAATGGAGAGTCTGTTTGAGTGCCCGAGCTACCACGAGGATCCCCCTTTTTTGTCGTATCTTTTGCTAGGGTATCTTAGTTTAGCACTTATAGGACTAGTGAGAAAGAGTTGCGGCTGTCTTTTGATTTTGATGTTTCATGTATTTTCTATTTCCTTGTGTCCTGTATTTTCTTTTGTTGGCTTTATGTATTGAAAGCTCAGCCTATTATGTATGGGTGTGACTTCGTTTCCATTGTATTATAAACTATGTTCTCTAATTTAATTGTGTTTCATGTTCAAGAATGATGTGTTTCTAGATATATTTGTACATGACCTGCTTACCCTGTTTACTTTGTTTATGCTTTATGATTTGACTTATGTTAGCACGCGCAGCTCATGTTTTGTTTTATGTTTTCCAAAAAAAAATTTTACCTTATTTTTCGCTAAGTATTTTAATAAAAAGAAATTAAAGAATGAAACAAAAGAGTAATAACTAATAATTAACTATAATACGTCCTAGGCGTGTTGGGTTAAATATTAGGATGTGACAAAACACATACGATTACTACCAGTTTGCATTTAATTTTCCTTGACTCATGTATACTAATATTGATATATGTGATCTAGCATGATGCTATTTTTTTATGAATGAATTTACTGATTATATTCTGTCCACACATGACGGATTACCCTACTGAGAATTTTATAATATTCTCATCCCTATTTGTGTATATGTTGTATTGTACTCAAACTCTACAGATGTCGTCACTAATATTCTTCCTTGATTTGCCACCGTGGGTGTGGCATTACAATCTGATGCTCAACTATCTTTAGTGCATATGTGTTCTCTAGTCGTTCCTTTAGTGCGTCTGTCTTCACCGCTGATTTCGATCCAGCTTTTCCCTACGACGGTGTGCCTCTCCATATGGCGCACCCAGTTATATTTGATATTCCTCTAGCACCACCAGCACCTACCCTAGCAGATGCTCCCTCCTCATCCTCGTCCTCCGATTCGGACCCACCAGAGGGTCCTGATACCCCTGGCGGAGGAAAGGCCATTATACCGATGACCAATGGTTTTGCCTAGGAGGACATGAGACCTATGGGGGCTTTTGACTTGTATAGTGTAGTTTAGTGCCAGGAACTTACCAGCTTGCAGACTGATTGCTGTTAGATGTCTTAGGTCCATTTCTATGTATATACGATTTTTGTTGGATCTTGATATTTGAGTATGGTAGGTTCTAGATAATTGGTATGTCTTTTGATAGGAGTCCCTGAGTTGTATTATAAGTTAAGTGACTTAACTTCAAGTATGGTATGTATTAAGCAAAGTTGTATGTGAAGTATAAACATATGTATATTCTGTAGTAGTTTTCTTTACAACTTAAAAGTTTGATTTACCTTATTTTCATTTCATTTGACTAGTAGGTATTATAGAAAGGAAGTGATACTTTCTAATTACAATGTTAGTGCTCGAGTAATATATGATAGTTAGGAGGGTGTTACAAGAATAAGGGGTGACGAATGGATGATGAGTAGTCGCGAAATGAGTAAAGTTATAGAGGGTAGCGGGAGAAGAAGAGAAGAAAAAGGGAAATGGGTGACTCGGGAAGAGGTGTTGAGGCTATTAGAAGAGCAAAAAGGGGGCAAGACTAGGGAATATGACCTTAATCCGCCTTATCCAATGCACATCGCCTATTCACCTTATCCTATAGGGTACTAGCCGCCCACCTTCTGCAAATTTGACAGCTCGAGGAACGCACGGGAACTTTTGATGGCTTTCATGGATGATCTAAGAGTGTATAGGAGAAGCAGAGAGTTACGTATGAAGGAATTCTCGAAGTCCCTTATAGAACGAGCCTTCGCATGGCATACCAAGTTGTAGCCAGGTTCGCTACACTCCTGGGAAGATATAGTGGCTAGCTTTTGCAGTAAGTTTCTAGAAGAAGGAGAAGTCCATGTAATGGACTTATGGAGGATAAAGCAACAAGGGGGAGAGGCATTGGTGGCATTCATATAGCGGTACAGAGACAAAGCATTGCAGTCCAAAAAAACATTGCCTGAGGCAGATTTGGTGTATGGGTGTATTAAGAACATAGAATACGAGTAGCGGGTATTCCTCCAAATGAGCGAAATCACTACTTTTGCCGAGCTGTTGAGAAAGGGTAATGATGTCACAAAGTCCCTTAAGTACCATGGAATGAGACCTAAAGGTGCAGAGGCAGTGTATGAAGCCCAAGCAATTAGAGGATGGAGTAAAGAGATAAGGAAAAGCCATAGCCAAGAAAGGGATAGGAGCGGGTAGCTAAGATAGAGAAGAGAACGAAGGGAGTACACAGGTCCACAGTAGGTGGGAAACAAGATGGAGAGGGAACCACCAGTCTTCCCAGAAGTCCCGTTGCCAATTGAGAAAGTGTGTAAATTGGTTGATGCATGGATCGTGAAGGGCTAATCAAACCTGTAATAGAGCACAAGCAGTTTTCAAAGAGGGAGAAAAGAAATACGAGCTTTTTTTATGTACATGACTCTCGCATTCACGGATTTATGGATTGTAGGCAAGTGCAGAGGATATTTCAAAGGAAGAAAAGGGCTAGTAGAATAATTTTGTTGTACGAGAGTAATAGCGTACACAATCAACCACTATCTGCAACATACAGTGAATGTGATAGAAGGAAGCCACGCGATTGTAGACCCCGTGGACTGTGAAGAGGGAGACAAAGGCTCAATACAAGAGGTATTGACTGGAGGAATCTTCAAGATAGAGGCAGTGAATTCTTGTTTAAAGTAGTTGGGCTTCAATTAAGAGGCACAGAGAGAAGTGGCGAAGGTCTTAGTAAGCATTACAGAATGGAAGGGTACAAATGGACTGCTCGGTACACCGATAGGATACTCGGTAGAAGCACATGTTAATGACATACTCTTTAGGGAAAATAGAAGAATGAAGAAGATGCCATTGCATAACATGCCAATCTATATGAAAGTAATGGTGAAATAAAGAAGAGTGAGGCGAGCCCTGGTTAACAATGGTATCGGAGTTAATATAATGCCAACAAGAATTTTTGAAGCACTAGGATTACCAAAGGAAAGGATGTGCACCTCATATTTTCTTTTACATACATTTCAGGAGAAACTTGTGAAGGGGATGGGAGTAGCTAGAGTAGCCCTACAAGTCAGACCGATGAAGTCTATAGATGACATGAAGTCTATAGATGACTTCAAATGTAGAAAGGATGCCTAGCTATAACATATTGCTCGAATGTCCGTGGATACATAACCACAGTTGTGTGCCCTCTAACTTACACTAATGCATTAAAGCGTGTCACAAAGGGAGAGACATAGAAGTTGTAGCCACATAATTTCCCTTCAATGATGATGAGACTCATCTCATGGAAGCAGCCTTCTATGATAATAGGGTTGTGCTAGGGACAAGGGCCTTGATTCAATACAGTGGGATGCCACTAGTTTATGACAATATGAAAAAGGGAAATGTGGGTAGCCAGGAGGAAGTAATGAAATAGGGCGAGAAAGAGGGAGTCAGGAAGGTGTAGTTAAGCATATATGAACAAAAAGAGCAGTGAAAAGTTGAGCATGAAGAGGATCGCATGAGGAGTGTTTAGAGTGTGGTAACCCCGAATGCAGCGGTATGTTGGAAAATCTTATAGGGATTCACTAGGTCATCAAGGTTAGAGTCATTGAACTTGACTGACCCCATAAACGAGGAAAAGGGAGATGGGTTAGGGACTAAAAAGGAGAATGACGAAGAACCTCCCACGTTGCAAGACTTAACAAGACCATAAGGAGAAAGAATGGAGGAAGTATTTGTGGACCCTACTAGTAAGGAGCAACCATACCCATTATTTATCAACGCGATGCTTACACAGGAAAAGAAGGTGGAGCTGATGAAACTATTACTAAAGTTTAAGGATGTCTTCGCTTGGGAATATGACGAAATGTCGGGTTTAGATGCATCACTAGTTGTACACAACCTAGCACTCAAGCTAGGCATAGTGCTGGTGAAATAAAATGTTAGAAAGTTCCAGTAAAAAGCAGAGCTACAAATAAAGGCGAAAATGGAGAAACTCCTAGAGGCGGGATTCATAAAACCCATCAAACACCTAGAGTACCTAGCCAATCTAGTCCCAGTGAAGAAAAAGAATGGGCAGATCAAATGTTGTGTGGAATTCAAGGACTCGAACAAAGCATGCCCTAAAGATGATTTCCCACTGCCAAATATTGATAGCCTGGTGAATGCCACAGCGGGGCACGAACGCTTTCGTTCATGGGTGGGTTCAGTGGATATAATCAAATCCGTACGGAAGCAAAGGATGTGGAAAAAATCATTTTACACACACCATTTGGCAACTTCTATGTGGTGATGCCTTTTGGATTGAAGAATGTAGGTGCCACGTATCAGCGCACTATGACAGCCATATTTTATGACATGCTACACAAGAAATTGGAGGATTATATAAATGACTTAGTGATTAAGTCGAAATCGAAAGAGGAGCATGTATGAGACTTAGAACAAGTATTCAAAAGGTGCATAATGTTTAGATTGAAGATGAATTTGCTTAAGTGCGCGTTCAGAGTATCAGAAGGAAACTTCTTAGGCTGTTGAGTGAATAAATAAGGGATCTCAGTGGAAGAGAGGAAGGTGAAAGTAGTAAGAGAAATGAGAAGCTTAAAGAACTTGAAAGAGTTGCAAGGGTTCTTGGGGAAAGTATGATATACAAAGCGATTTATTCCAGCATTGGCAGAGCTCACTTACCTGTTTAAAGGATTGCCAAGGGGAAAAGCCACCTTTACTTGGCAAACACAACATTAGGAGGCTTTTGACAGAATCAAAGTAGTGCTAATGTGCAGTCATGTCATGATGTCCCCCATACAAGGGGAACTACTACTCTTATACCTTACTGCAACAAATACGTATAGGAGGCTAGTAGCACAAGAGGAAGAATGGATTGAAAAACCTATATACTATATCGGTAGAAGCCAGAAGGGACCAGAAGAGAAGTATTATCTGACCTGCCTTATCTCAAAGGCCCTAATATTCCATTATCTACTTGGTCACCAAGGGATATCCCGAAGAATGAGTAGGTAGGCACTCGTGCTCAGCAAGTTTGACATTGTAGTAGTTCCCCCCGAAACATAAAGAGCCAAGCACTTGTTGATATGATGGCACTGCTCCCAAAGAGCAATGCGAAGATGTCGGAATATATTTGTGGGATGATCCCATGGAGGTCGATGTGTGTTAAAGAACACTGAAAGGAGTCTTGTCTTTTGATGGAGCTCCATTACAACCCAATGGAGATGTAGGCATTAAGTTGAGTTTAGAAGATGAGTGGGAGGTGATTGCAAGCCACAAACTTAACTTCCCATGCACTAACAATGAAGCGAAGTATGAGGCTCTAATACAGGGACTTCAAGCGAGCTTAGCATGTGAAGTGGGATGTCTTCAGATAAGAGGGGACTCAAATCTAATATTGAAATAAGTGCAAGGGGAATACAACATCAAAGAGCCTTTGCTAGCTATCTACCGAGAAAAGGTACCGAAGTTGCTAAAGAGATTTATGCTTGTAGAATATTTACATGTTCCGAAAGCAGGGAATAAATAAGCAGATGCATTAGCAGCGCTGTGTTCAAGAGTGGATGGTGATCAAATGATTTGCATTCAAAAAAATGATGAGCCAGTGCATGGCAACAATACCGAGGCAGAGGTGGGGCTGGAAGATTAGCAAGGGCCATTACTTTGCTAAGTCAAAAGAGAAGGGGCACTAGGTGTTAAGGTGATGCAAGGATTCATGATGTATATAGGAGATCATACAAGAGAGAATGGGAAAGTTTACTCATGGGGTGCATAACGGTTAAAGAGGGAAGGAAAGAAATAAAAGCCCTACACGGTGAAGTATGCAGAACACATAGAGGGAGTTTGTATAGAAAAATGCAGCAGCTAGGATATTATTAGGCAAGTATGAAGTGAGATGGTAACGAAATATAGCAAAGGTGTGCAGCTTGTAATGAACTGCATGAGGAGGAGGAAGTAAATTTTGCGGATAGGGGAAGATTGGATACACCCTCTAATAGACTTCTTAGAGCAAGGAATACCGCCGGATGATCCCAGGGAAGCTAAAGGAATACAAAGGAAAGCATGCCGGTACCAGATCAAGTAAGGAGAATTGTATAAGGAGCAATTTTCAAGGGAGCTTATATGGTGTCTAGGGGCAGAGGAGAGTGAGAAAGTATTGAAGTCTGTCCATGAAGGGCAGTGTGGAAGGCACCAAGGTGGGAAGGAGTTAGTAGTGGAGGATTTCAAAATGGGCTACTTTTGGCCCACAATTGATTTAGATGCGATGGCTATAACCAGAAGCTGCCAAGTATGCTAATGACACGTTGATAAGATTCACGCCCCAGTAGTAAGTTTACATACCATTTTTTCACCATATCCTTTTCATACCTAGTGCTTTGATTTCATAGGACCGATTACCTCGGCTTCCAGAGGGAAGAGGTGGATCCTTGTGGGTACAGAACAGTTTACAAAATAGGTGGAGGCTACAGTAGTCAAGGAGGCTACAGCAAAAGTTGTGTTGCAATTTCTAAAAGAGAATGTTATCTGGTGTTTTGGATTACCAAAAAGGATCATATCGGACAATGGGACTCCTTTTGTTAATCAGCGTACAACAGACATTCTACAATATTATCAAATGTCACACAATAAGTCCACTCCCTACCACCCCAGTCTAATAGGAAAACGGAAGCCTCTAATAAGTTGTTAATAAAAATCTTAGCCAAGATGGTAGAAGATGCAAACTCAGATTGGAGCGAACATCTCCCTCTGGCGCTTTAGGCGTACCACATAACTAGACACAGGACAACTCGAGCTTCCCCATTCTCTTTGATCTACAGGGCAAAAGCTGTGTTACCTGCTGCTCATAGTATTGTCAGCAAGAATAAAGTTAAGAGAGGGGGAAGATCAGGTTATAGCAGCAGAATTAGTGGAAGAAAAATGGGAAGGAGTAAGAATAGCTGTGCAAACATATAGAAGAAGGATCACTTTAGCTTATGAGAAGTTAGTGAAGCCCAGAATGTTCGAGAAAGGTGATCTGGTGTTGAAGGCTACAGATGCGATCATGAGGAATCAACATACTTTGAAATAGGAAGGCCCATACATCATAAAGACAGTGAGCCCCAGCAACTACTGCACCTTGATCAATCCTAACAATGACAAGAAAGTGAGACTGCTGAATATCCAATTTATCAAAAAATATTATGCTGAGACATTTTGGCTCTTAAATGAATGAATGTTGTTATCCTCAACCAACCATGAATCATATGTCAAAGCCTTGCTCTTTTTTTTGGCACTGTTATGTCTGTGTAAAATAAAAGGGCATGAAATCCCCTTCCAACGGGGAAAATTTGCTATTTATCAGGGATATGAATGAGGCATGCACATGAGACAATAAATCCACCCACGTAAGCCTCTATTAACGCATTATGTGTGAGGAGGATATACCACCATTTGGTGACAAATAAATCCACCCATGCAAGCCTCTGTCGGCACATTGTGGGCAAGGCCACCGTTTGGTGATAAATAAATCCGCCCATAGGAGCCTCTGTTGCCACATTGTATGTGAGGCTGTACCATCGTTTTGTGATAAATGAAGTTGCCCACACGAACCCTAGCCACTACATTGCATGAAAACCTATTGGGTTCAATGAGCAACAAATTTCTTACATTTATCTAGCCATTTGAAACCCTGAAGCATGACCATTAAAAACAACTCTAAGTGGGGGCCCCCTCTTAGATCATACTTAAATTCTTCTTAAGTTCTCTTATGTCACAATTAATAAATTCTAATAAATATCATAGCAGTTTTTGAAATATCTAAATGTGTTACACTATATTATGTGTGATTAATGCTCACATTCTTTTTAAGATTGAGATCTGGGTGAGTTATATTAGGTGACGCTTAAAATAGGAGAGTACAAGGGTGTGCAAAGATTACAAAGGGGAGATTCAAACTCTATTTTATCATCATGCAAACACCAAATGCCTAATATATAGATATTCATAAGTGACTTGGCGAGTACAAAGGTGTGCAAAGATTACAAAAATAGGACCAAAACACTTAAAAGTCAAGAAGAGGAACATCTATTGCAGCAGTAAGTTTTGTCACTTCATCAGCCAAAGCAGCATACTTCTCAAACCAAGAGCGATGAGAGGCCCCTATAGTTGATAGTGACTCCCTGAGACAAGTTACCTCCGTAGATAGACGGGTCATCTCCACGAGGGCATCATCTCTCTAGTAGTGACACAGGATAAAGCCCATAACAGTGAATCACTTGAAGGAGACAAAACTCTATCTTCCATTTTACCGATTCAGGCAAGGTCAAAGGAAAAGGCTCACAGAGCACCCAACAAATACAAAAATTCATTGTGCAAAGAAGAATCCAAAGCTAAAGAGAATCACTTTACTAAGAGCAAAACTCACCCAAAATAGTGTAAGCTACACCACAATGAGCGAGATAGGTAAAAAGGGGCATCCAAAGCTGTATTAATAAAATGGAAATCAAAACACTGAGATTTGGGATAAAGCGGAGAGCAGAGATCAGCAAGATGAGCTTCAATCTCTAAAACAGGCAACCTATGTTAGCCACCTAAAAAAAAGGGGAGAGTGAGGTATGATGTACAAGTATTGATACACAAAAAATTAAAATATACAAACACTTTATACCAACCTGGCTCTAAAGAAGAAACTACCTCAGGCAACACGTCCTTATCTGCTTGAAGGGAAACATCAGCCTAGGCAGTCTCCATGTCAGTTTTATTGGGCTCAGTAGCGACTGTGAGGGGTTCAATAATTAGGGGTTAGTCCTCGAAAACTTCAATGTTAGAAGGAGATTGTACATGCCCCATGGTATCCTTTATAGTTTTCTAGGACTACTATCCCAACAAGAAATGGGGACTAGGACAACAGATGAAGTAGCAGTCTCTTTTACATCCGCCACAGGACTAAGATTAGCTATTAACGATATGTCATCTAAAGTAACAACACCCCTCACCCCACTTTTTGGCTACATACTATTGAGGGCTCCTGGGGTTAAGTGGATTAGAGGCAGGGTGAGCCCCACTCACATCAACACTTGAACTCCCAAGAGTTTCAAAAACCATCGCTTAGGCAGAGCCACGCACCACAGGAGGATGAGATGGAAGTGGGTCAAAAACATCTATAGGAGTACCTAAAATATATGAATAAGTAGACACGGATCAATAAAATAAAATGAATATATACAATGTCTTAGGCATATTAGACAAATAAAGAGCAACATGCATAAGAAAACTACTTGATGAACCTAGCGGCTAGCAAGAATGTGAAGAAGGATAGGACTTGCCACAAAGCAGTAAGCAGCAGTAGTATAGCCATGCTTTGAGATCGGATGAGAGGAAGGAATGACTCTAGAGGATAGCTTAGCACGAGATGTGAGTTGGGTAATAGCCCAGTGCGAGAAGAAATCGGTTTTATTGGGGGATGTAGAACATGGGTAATGTCTCGAGAAGGGGTAGATGGAACTCTCACCCAAATGCGTTTAGTACTTTGATCAAGTGCAACATTGGAGACCTACTTGCCCTTCCTCACAGGAAGCAAAGAATAATAAGGGTTCGACTTCAAAACAGAAAAGAGATGGCCAAAAGGAAGGCATTTTGGAGGCTATTCTACCTCGTGAAGATCTCGCATCAAAGACTCACAGTAAGCATACCACTTCTCATAGGCACCTACCTCATTACCTGAATAGGGAACCAAGTTTAGATTAGGATATGAATCTACAGGAGGATCAATCAAGTAAAGTAGGTGAATAGCAGACTCAGGCAGTAAAAGGGCAAGGGTTGTGTTGGAATACTTCAAATTCCACCCAAGTTGACGCACGACGCGATCGAGATGATACAAGAAGGAAAAAACATAACCGCTTGGATCACTGAAATGGTCCCATCTGACACACCCTTATTTGCACAAGAATGATTGTTAATGCGAGAAGGGCACTCAAAACCAATGAAGGATGCCTAATAAGGGTAAAAAATGAAGTTGTCTTCATAATCAAGCACATGGCTCAATGGAGTAGCAGGCCTCCCACCTTTCTCATTAACTCCCAGCCAAGCCTATAAATAGAGGGCTAATAAGTTGGAATCATCACTTCTAAATCTGCGTACGGACCAGCAAAGCGGGCTATATACTTTGAAGCACTCAAAAAGGAAAAAAAGATACAAATATGGTGTCCAATAAGATGTTCAGTGAAAAAGGTCATGGGAAATCTCCATTTGCTTTTGGACCTAGTCCAACCGAGCGTATAAATTGCCCAAGAACATGGGGGCTAAAGGAAGGCAGACCCCCACTGCTAACATCATTGAAAAGATATATGCCTTGAGGGTCACAGACTCAGTAGAAGGACCAGGGAAGACATACCTATCAAACCAGAAAGCTATCAATGCCTGAAGCTTCGTGATAGTGTTATAATGAAAACCTGCCTGATGTTTTTCCATACTTTCTTCTACACTTGCCTTAACTCGTTCAAAGTAGCTAAAAAAGTAACGAATATAGCCCGCATACATTTGCGTAGCCTAGGACTTTAGCTTTTGTGGAGAAAGGTCCATGGCATAACTAGCACTCTCCGCCACCTAATCTTTTAGACACTTGGCTGCAAGTGCAATATTAGAAGGGAGGGAGTCTTCAGAGAAGTCGAACTCACCAAAGTAGGGTAATTTCTACATAACATGAGCATCCTCCAATGTGAAAGCAAACTCGCCCAAGCGGTAACGAAGGTGTGAGTGAGATAACTCCACCATTAGACTAGTAACTCCATATCACCTGAACACTAGATTACACCAAGGCGGGATGACTGATAAATGGCATCTCTTATACTCAACACTTCTAATGGCGCTACAAAATCTCCAGCCCGAGAAAAAATATCATCAACCCATTCGGTCTAATTCTCTGTTTGGCCATAGCGACAAAAAATTCAATAGGCTATAAGGGAACTCGCCTTTTTTTAAGCGCATTCAAAGAACACTGTTCTCTAAGTCAGCATTGGGTGCTTTCAGTGTCAAATACCTATTACGGAAGACCATGTCATCCTTGGAGCATGAAGTGGGCTGGTAACCTAAGAGATCCTCCCCAGAATTTAAGGCATCAAAAATTGAAATTCTTCCTCTAATGTTTGATGTTTGCCACAAGAATCCAAGGACGGGGGAGTAGGAGTGCCCATAGCCAATTCATAGTTAAGGTCCAGTAGAAAGTCTCACTAGTAAGTGAAAGAAGTAGGCTGATCAATGCCATTAGTGTCACCAGCGCCTAGTTTAGTCGTATCTGGACTACCACTCACCGTGCGCTTGAGGAAAGGTGGATATCCCTTCGATGCAATATCATCAGCACCAGAAGATATCATAATAGGGATAGGAATAATAGGAAATGAAGAAAAGGATGGGGGTTCATGATAAAGGAAGCAATGAAGTAGGAAAGGATAAAGAAGGTAATAATAAAGAAGAAGAGAAAGAGTTAATGAAAAATGGCGGTTATGGTAAAACTTTGAAATGAAGATGAAAAGGTGGGTAAAGATGCGGCCATCAGAGGGGAATGGAGGGGTTAATAAGGGGGAAATGCCACGTAGCCACGACGTGATAGCCAAAGAGGCACAACCCAAATCACGAGGAGAGAGGGATAGGCACCACATAATAGCTGTAAAAGGGAAGACAATGAAGCAGCAATAAAATCTTGTGAGTTAGAGAGACGAAGAAAGATAGAGCAAGAAAGTGAAAAGATGTGTGATGCTCAATGTAAGGCGACGGATCCCCTCCACCCTACTAAGCATGGGGCTAATGTTTTAGGGGCATGTATGTAAGTATGAAAAATAATGAGTAATTAAGTAAATAAGAGGAGAGAGAGAGAAAGAGAGAGAGAAGCCGATGCAGTAAAGGGAAGAAACGGCGTGTAATGAAGTAGGGCCAGGTGGAAGGTTGTATAAGCGGAATGCAACAAAATTGTCACAACATTCCCAGGAAGGCATCGCAACAAAGAAAGACAACGTTGGTTTTGAAAAATGAACAGGAGTTGCCACCAATTTTTATTCTGAAAAAATTGGAAAACATTTGATTTGATAAATTGGTCTTTAGAAAAGATTTTTAGGTTTGAGAGTCTGATTACGATTAAGGAAGGGTGAAAACTTAATCTCACTGCACCCCTAATACGTCCGTATAAATACAGTTACCCTAGAGCTTATGCAAATTAATTATGACTTTAAAATATTTATTTTTCCCCATAAGTTAATAATTATGTAAAAAAAATAAATTAAATTAAAAGCGAACATAATTTAATGAAAAATTAATTTTTGGTTTGATAGTTGTATGCTACGCCGATATATCCTCTGGTGCAATGAGGAACTCAAAACCATATCGTTCTGTAGAAAATGTTTGTGTGTTTGATTGGTTTTACTTAAAAGGGAAGAACACAAAAAATGTGTTGATTGATTTTGAATTTGAAAAGATTTTAAATTAAAAACTAAAAAAGGAGTGTCTGTTTTGCATCGAATTCAAGGTAGTATTTAGCTACTCAGTAAATCTTTACAATTCAACATTTATAAAGGAAGCATCGGCTTCTCAATTATAGTTGTTGATCATTGCACGGATTAAATATTTTTATTTTTATTATTATTACTATTATTATTTTAAACAAAACAAGGGTATTTATTTCCAAAAAAATGAAACAATTTTTTTTACACCAAATTCAACATGAATTGATAAAAACTAGTTCATAAATAGATAACCACCACATAGTTGACTTGAGCAAAACACAGCAGGTAATATGAACGAAACTAGAAACAAGGGTCTTAACTACCATTTTTTTATTACCTAAAGCTTTTCAACACAAAATTCCTGCAAAATTGGAATAAACTAACTTATTTAATTCCAATCAAATAATTTAAAGTGATTGCTAAAACCACATATCGCAAACCCCTTTTTTATATTTTTTATTTTTTAGAACATATCTTAACCCCAAAAAAATATAATAATAATAATAATAATAATAATAAATAATAGTCCAAACACCTTATCATCATTTAGGCTTTGTTTGAGATAGCCAAAACATTATGGTCTAGTAACTAATGGAAGCACATTCGAACACATAAAATAACACTTGTATTTTATTGGAAGCACATTCAACACGTAAAATAACAACATATAAAATAATAAAATACAAATAATAAGAGTCCTCACAATCCCAAGCATCTGTACATGCAATATAGTCTTCACAAGTCCAAACACACCAACCTTACACTAAGACAGATTCCATAAAATAATAAGATGGAAATAATAAAAGTCTTCACAAGCCCAAACACACCTATCTTACTCTAAAACAGATTCCACACATAAAATAACAAAATTGCAAATAAGGATATAAAAGAAAGAAGGGTCTGCAAAGTTTGGCACTTGAGCTCCAACTTTCAAAGAGGAAAATTCATTCATTTCATCATCTTATTCTTTTTTAAAAAATATCTAACAGCAAGAAAACATTTTTAAAGTCTATATGTGCTTAGAGGCTCAAAATATAAGAACAAATCAATCCAAATGGCGAAGTCCTAAAAGTCTAATACTAAGTAGTGTGAAAACAATAAGGTAATATAAGAGCCTTTGACCAAAATTAAATGAACTTGTCATGTCACAGCCAAATCAAGTCCACACATAAATTTTTTTTTTCTCATGTCATGCACACCAAAAAGGGAATCTAGCTTACAAGCTATTATACTAGCCACACAAATAGTATTCAAATGCGGAAAGAAATTTAAACTAAAAGGTAAACAGGTTTGCAATATTACATTTTTCAAAGACTTTTTTTTAAAAAAAAGGAAAAGTCACGCCACACACCAAGCTAATAATAATGAGAACAAATAATAATAATAAAAAGGGACAAGGGAGAAGAATTCAGTAAAGCTTCTCACGACTTGCACATTTGTTTACTTCGTGTTGACAGAAGAAGAAACCATCTTTGACCAAACAAAAAGAAAAGGAAACCAGCTTTGAAAAAAAAAAAAGTAAGCAGTAAAGTAAGAGGGGCTTTGGGTGCCGCCACAACAAGTTAAAGATAAGCTCATTGCATGTGGCCACAACAACCATATATGACACTAACACAACAACACATACATGTGGCTACCATGGCTCCCACGCAAGGAAGCAGTAATGGTGGTGGTTCGCTGTGCTCTCTCTCTCTCTTGAAGGATGCTTGTTAGTAAAAGAGTGCACAAGAAAGGGGTTGAATCGTGCTTTCTGAAATCTTCTTCTTAAATCTAAAACATTCAACATAAAATATATTATCAAGCATGAAGCTTGAAGTGTAGCGGAATAGTGGCTAGATATTTCAGAAAGAAGGTTTCTGACGCTTGATAATAATTATGTATTTTAATGATACTTAATTATTAACTAACTTAAGGTGCATAACATGAAAATAAAAGGTTAGGGAAGAGAAAGATGAACACAAGTATTTTTATACTGATTCGGCTAACCTGCCTACATCCAGTACTCAACACATGTTGACATTTCATTAAACAACAACTTTCTCAACCTAAGAAAGTAAATTAGATAGTCTTTACAATAGCCTTCCCAAGCTCTAACTTGCACAGTGGCCAACCCCAACTGCGACTTAACTGGGAAGTTTTGTACCAGTCTCTCTAAGTTGAACTGAGTAGTTCTGAACCAGCCTCTCCAAGTTGAACAGAGTAGTTTTGAATCAGCCTTTCCAAGCTGAACTGTGACTTGCAGATAACTTCTACTACCACATTGTAAGTAGTCTTGAATCAGCCTCTCCAAGTTGAACCATGATAAGCAAATACCTTTGCTATCCCGTTGTAAGTAGTTTTACCTTAGCCTCTCCAAGTTATGTATCTCACTGGTCACTACCAGATCAAGGTTACAAAGGTTAAGTGTTTGCGTTGCCACTGAAACTAACCTACACTCATGTTTCCTTAAGAATATTTGCTAATACAGACCTGAAAAACATGAGCGACTCATTTCACATATCTCTTCATGAGAAAAGCATACAAATCGTTACAGAATAAAGAAAGAAGATTTTTACACTTTAAGATAAATGATTACATAATATGATGAATAGCACAAGAAGTGTGGAGAGATTTTTCCAGTATTTCTGCTATCATATCTTCAACTCTCCCATCTGCATTTATGCATGGCATCTCTATTTATACAGGTCCATCTTCATGATCGTTGCCTTTGATCAGATCTTCAAGTGACACATGTAGATCATCAGTTGTGTCTTGGAATGTTACTCTAGATAGGTAGACTGATAGACTTGTCATATCAGTTGCAGAATTCATTGTATTATAAAGGTTTCTGATGTCCTCATTTTTCCTTTTACTTTCTCACCATAGTTTCTGAACTCCTCCTTCTAGAAGTTATGATCATGAATCAATTAAGTAGAAGAGATGATGTACCGGTTATAACACTAGGTCTGATTCGAGATTTGAATTTTAAAATTCGAATTTTCCTTCCATTTTCCTCGGTGTTCTGTGCTCTACAGTAAAGTTAGTTTTCTAACAGCATAATCAATCTCTTGAATTTTTCTTCAATCTTGATTGTTTGATGATGATTTCTTTGCGATTGTATTGATTGATGACTGAGTAACACGTTGCTCTTGGACATGAATTGATTTCTTCATCTTCGTTGTACTTTCTGATATCCCATGCTACTTTCTGAAGATCCCCTCCTTAGTTTCTTGATCTCTGGCTTGAACTGCTTTAGTCCTTAGGCATTTACACTTTTTTCCACAAGATAATATTCACCTTTTTAAGCTTGATCTCCTCTGTTGAGATAAATATGATTTCTCATGTGTAGTGAAATTATTCCCGATTCAGGTATGCTTTTATGCCTTTGGTCCATAAACATGAATACGTTCTTTGCTTGAAATAACACTAACTTTCATTTCAACTTAATCTCTTCCCATGAGATAAATCATGCTTGCACATGCAAAATGAAACATTATCTTGCTTTAAGTCCATATTATGCTTTAATCTATATACACGTTCTTTGCTTGACATAATATCTATTGATACAAAAATGTAGAAAAAAGAGGGGGTTGAATCGTGCTTTTTAAACTTCAAACTGAAAAACTTTATAATATAAAATCTTATCAAGTTTAGAACTTGAAGAATAGTGGAAGAATGGTTAGTCTATTCAAAAGGTTACTTTCTAAATGAAGCAATTTGAATAAATAAGCTAACAGTAAAAGAAAATGATCTAAATATTTATGCAGAGTTGAAAACTAATTTCAAAAGAGATAAAGAAAAGAGAATACTTGACTCAGAAGATTTATACTGGTTTGGCCAACACCTGCCTACATCCAGTTCTCAATACACACTGAGTTCCAATAAACTTCCTCACCGAGGAATCACAAATATAGGATAATCTTTACCGTAGCCTTCCCAAGCTCTTACTCAAGTCAATAAACAACCCTTATTAACTCATAACAACAAGTAGTTTTATAGTAGCCTCTTCAAGCTATCTTCCATTTGATCACTACTAGATTAGGATTACAATCTGACAGAAATTGATGATATGATCGTACAGCCCAACACTCAAGTTTTTTAATGTGATCTATTGAAACTGATTCTGCTTGAGTGACTTCTTCCTAGTAATTCTTCCTTGGAAAAGCAAATAATCAATAGAGAATATAAAAAGAAAATTTTGATATACAAAAGATTCTAGCAATGAATATTTCCAACGGAAAGTTTTTAGCATAAATTTTTCTCTCGTATATGTTCTTGTCTTTGTGAAGGCTCAGTCATCTCTATTTATAGATTATTTTCCTCTTTTTACTGTTGCTCTCTTGATCTTCCACTTAATCAACACGTGTTGAACATCTGATCGAGCATTGGAAATATAATCTAGGTGAGTAGCTCATCTGGTGTCAGAGTTCCTTTTTCAGAAACCGTTGATGAGTTGAGGTTTCTGAAGTCTATCAGAAACTATTTTTCCATTTTCTGATCATGGTTTCTGAACCTTTTGACATTTGACCGATGGTGCTTGTAGAGGTGATATCTTGACTTCAAGAGACTGAGTTGACATTTGATTTGAATTTCAAATATAGCCATTTTTTCCTTCCCATTTTGAGTTGGATTTTCTGATGAGCACTGATAGTTTCTTAACAATCTATTTGCCTTCAATCTTAATTTTTGATGATGAGAACCCCATGATTATGATGATTGAAGATTGAGTAATACTTTGCCTCCAATATTTTGTATGTTATCGTCATTGTAGCCTTTCTTTCTGAAGCTCAATATTACTTTCTGATGACCATTTCCTTGATTTTGTTTCGTGGGACCGATTTCTGACAAAGTTTTGCTTGAGGCGCTTCTTGCTTCTTCTCATTTTATCTTCTTTTCACGATCAAGACCAGAAGCTTTGTGACGTGAGATCATTTTCTCATGTTTTCTGATTGTGCATCAAAACAATTTTAATTCATCTTTCTGAAGGGTCCTGGAGTTTAAAATATTCACTTTCTATTTAGCTTAATCTCCTTCCCTGAGATAAAACATATTTACACATGCAAAGTGAAATATTAATCTTGCTTTAAGTCCGTGAGATACAAACCGGATTAACCTGTTATGCTTTGTCAAGAAACTCGAGGTAGCCGTTAGTCATTCTTCAAAGTATTTTCTTTAAACTGACTTTGTTGTCAATCAAAACATTTAAGCTTATACTTTATGAAGGGTTATGGAGTTTACAATTGATGGAGCCAACAAAAATATGTTTACTGTTGTTACCTATATCTACTGCTAGTGCTTGATCTTTGTGTGTTTTTTTTTTTGTGTATTTTCTTGCTAAATCAATTCCTCCAATGTGTATTCTCTCTTATTTTTCTAACCTCTTTCTTGCCTCCCTTCAATGTTTGTTCTTTCCCTATTTTTTTATTACTTCCCCCTCTACTTGTGATTTTTGGTCTTATTTATACACATTGTGGATCAATCATCCGCTCCTGTAATGATGTCTCAAGCAATGGTTGAGGGGTCATTTGTCCCAAATCATTGATCTTGCTAATGATAACAAAGGATGGTTCATGAACCTTTTGATTTGTTTTTGTTATCTTTAGTTTAGTGTGCTCATCCTGTCCCAACTTTTCATTATTTATTTATTGTTTATTTTTTGTTTGGGTGGTGATGGACTAATAGAAAAATGGGCTAAAATAAAATAAAAAGGTCAGTCTAGCTAGAATGGGTTGATACATGTTTTTTTTTTTAGCTGAATGAGACACATTTTTTAATTTTTTTCGAAAAAAAATAAAGATAAAGGATCCGGACAAAATTAGTATTCACAAAAACAAAGTCAGGCAGAAGATTGTACAAACAAGGTACAATGAGATAAAGTCAAGCAAAGGATTATGTAAAATAAGCTGTCGAGAAAACAGGGTCAAGCAAATGACTGAGGAAGTAGAATGTTGCAGGGATAAAGCTAGAAGGATAATTATAGAAACCACAATGTGGCAGAAACAATGGGAGTAGCTAAAAAAGAAATGATTAAGGAAAGGACCATTGCATAGCCTTTGAAAACCCGTCAGCGCCCCCACACCACCTAGAAGGACCAATGAGCGCAAAACACATGGAGGAGAGTCGTGGGTCATGGAGCTAAAGGAAAAGGGATTATTAGACGGATTAGTAGACATAGACGTCCAAGTGGACCAAGAGCATGATGTGATAGTGAAAAGTGTGAGAAGGGAAGGAAGAATCTATAAATACTTGAAAACATGAAGAAGAGGGGTTTGGCAAAAAAGGAGGAGGGAATTACGTAAGTGAGTGATACATAGAGAGTTTGAGAGGAAAAAAAAAAGAAGAGAAATTTTGAGGAAGAATTCTATCTTACCTCTAAATCCTTTCGGCTCATAATGTGAAACGGGCCTTTCTTTGAAATAGTATGTATCTTCATACATTAATGGTTTTCTACTCATAACAATTTTTATCTTCAAATCCTTAACATGAAGAGCAATTGCAAACTGTAATCCCTAAGGAATAATAAAATAATTAAAAAAAAAACAAGGCATCGAAAGAAGATGTAAGCAATGATGTTTACTTATGTGGTCCCCAAACAAGGGGTGGGAGAGCATGGAAAGGAGATGGACTTGTATAACCAATGTGCATGTAATCCCCAACTATCTGCAAGAACTTGCTATGATCAAATGCACCTACATCCGTTCCTATTTCTACAAAGAAATCTAGATAAGCACATACATATGAAAAAAAAAAAAAGAACAATGGTAGTAAGCAACAAACACAAGTGGAAAAATCCAAATCACATGCTAAAAATAGACATATAGATAAAATACCTTAGAATTAACCAGGCTTAATTCACAAAAAGCAAGAGCACTTGTTTCCAACACATTAACAATGCTTGACTACCCAACTAACCATACCCATTTCATTTCAGAATGTCAAAGCTAGGGTTAGGTTAGATTAAAGCTTAAGCACCATGGATAGGACAACTAACTGCACAAATCTGCATTGTTCTATTTAATTTTAAGTAATTTAAGCATCGGAAAAAAAAATGGAAATGTAATTTGATTTGAAGCATATGATACCTTTTGCTGAAGAGCAAAGTAGAGTGGCGCAAAAAATGAAAAGCAGCGCAAAACAATGGAAACATGTAATCAGAGAATACCAAAGTAGAAAAGAAAGAGAGAGTGTGTGGTAGCACCCCCCATGGCGCAGAGATGCTTGGAATGCAGAAGGGTTATGGCATGAATAGAATGAAGAGGAAGTGAAGGTTAGTTAAGCAGAGGTTAGGTTGTGGTAATGCTCTACGGCGCCCAAGGGTTTTCTCAGTGTTTTCAGCATAGTGAAGGGTTTTTCAAGATAGTGAAGGTGCGAAGAATGAAAGAGGAAGTGAAGAGTGGTGCCGAAGTGAAAGAAATGGGATTTCTATAGTGAAAGGGGTTTTCTCAATGAAGGGTTTTCTAGTGTTGGGTTTTTATTTTTTTCTTACTTCTTGTTGCGAACATAGAGTTAGGCTTTTGGGATCTCATTTTTATCTCAGGCTTGATTTTAAAAGAATTCTCTTTTCTTGGGTTGGCAAGGTTTTTTTTTAAATGTTTTCTATTTTTTTTCCTTTTCTTCTTTCTATTTTATTTAAATTTTAATTAAATCATTTAACTAACATATTCTTCAAAATTAGTCCTTTTTAAAATTTTGAAAGTTCATGTATACACACAATAAAACTTGAGTTAGAATCTAAAAGTTCCACAATGAACAAACGATTTATAAAATGTATGTGTGTGTGTGTGTGTGTGTGCGCGCGCGCGCATGTGTATGCTAGATGAAAAATTTGCTCGAGTTTTATCCACTATTCCACCTTTGTTTCCATTTTCAAGGGAATACAACTACAATTGTAGTAACAAAACAAGTTCCAAATTCAATTAAAATAATAAAAAAAAAGCACAAAATGTGCTCTATTTACCATAGTTCATTGTTTTTATTATAAGATTAAGAAATCAAGCGATCACGCATTCTCTTAGAAGAGTTGACATTTAATTTGAGCTTCCCATCCTCATATTCTCAGTAGCAAATGGCAAAATTTTAGTTAATATTTTTTAATTTTTAATTGATATGTAATTTTACAAATATTAAATAATATAAATAAAGAAAATATTTAAAAAATTAAAGGAAATTGTGACATGTATCATTATATATTTTACCATGTCACCTATCTAACTAAACCCCAAATTGAATAAAATGACTAATTTTGAGGATTAATGTAGTTTGAGCATCTAATTAGAAGATTTACAAGTTAAGGTATCTACTTGTAGCTAGCTTAAAGTTTAAAGAATAGAAATGCTCTTTTTTTCCCCTATTTTATTAAAAAATAGTAAAAATAAAAAAAGACATAAAAATAGTCATGGTAAATAAAGGCAGTTCTTAACCGCTATTATTTGCCCTAACCGCTGTAATTTAGTTAGCATTATGGCGGTTTTACAGAACCACCCTCATCTCACATCCATTTCTTTGACTAAGATTATGGCAATTTTAATGAACCGCCCTATTTTTACTGCTATAATTCACATAAGTTTTTATAGTGAGGAGTTTTCTTTCATCTTCTGTAAAACTATTACAGCTTGTAATCAATTTCATCTTTGTACAAAATCTTCTTTCTACATTCTTAGTTGATCATACATTTTTCCTAGGAAGAATCGATGAAAGAATTCATTCAAGTTTTCAACGCTAAGACTATTTTATTTTGAGAAAACTTGAGTGTTTAGTAGTTTGGGTGATCCAACCCAAACACTTACTTTGTAACCCGATGCAGTAGTGAGCACTATGAGATAACTTGAAGATGCTAGTCAAATATTACTTGAAAGTGAGAGTAACATGAGCTACTAGTCACACTAAGTTAACCTGAAGAGGCTAATTAAAGACTACTTATAAGTGATAGTAGAGTGAACTATCACGTGTTGATAGATTGAGAAGGCTATAGAAAGACTATCTAACTTTCTTAGGGTTGAGAAAGGGTTTTTAGAGGAAATCAACGGTTGTTGAGAACTAGATGTGGACAGGTTAGTCAAACCAGTATATAAACTCTTACGCAGTATCTTCTTTCTCCTTAAATCTCCTTTATATTTTGTTTTGTGCTTACTGTATTTATTTATCTGAAAAGCTTGTTTAATCTTGCATTTATTACATCTGTATTAGTTCAGAAAGTTACTTTCTGACACTTGCTAATGCTATTTTCGCTGCACTTTAAGTTCATACTTGATAGTTTCTGTTTAAGCTTTTCAAAATTCAAAAGGGAAAGAAAAAATAAAGCATGATTCAATTCCCCCTTCTCATACACTTTTCAACCTATAGTAATATCTCTATTATATATCTTAGAATATTCCATATCATATCTTAAATTAATTCTGGTTGATTTACGTTGATTATATCCTTATGTTTCGATTTTATATTTGGCCTATAAAAAGGAATGCCTCTTTGTAAATTATACAACATCTCAAGAAATACATATTATTATTTTCTCTCTGGTCTACCATGGATCTTAACATGGCATTAGAGCCATGGTACCCACCTTGAACCCCCAGTTTCTTCCACTATTATCCATCTATTCTTGGAACTCACTACTTTTTAATTTTTCCCAAGACATATCTATGTTCTTCGTGGCTTCTTCACTTAGCTTCATTGCTGCACTCTATTGCCTCCAGCTGCGCACTACACTACTTGCATGCAGTCCCATGTTTATAGCCTTTTTACGTAGTCTTATGTTTACTACCTCTGTGCAGCCCTTTTGTTTACTGCCTTTGCACAGCCTTAGAGTTTCTTCCACCATAGTACCCATGTTTTCGGCCTCCGCCTAGTCCAGTGTTTTTCGAGTTATGCCCCTTACTTCCCCTACCTTGTAACAAGCTTGAAGCTCGATGAGCTTTAGCTTGAGGGGGAGTATTTGGAATCACTAATTATCTTATATTTATTTAGATTGATTTTGTTATTATGTTATGATTTGATATTGATTTATTTTCTTAATTACCTTAGCCTTATAAATAGGCGCTACTCTTCGTAAGTCATATGAAGATTGAAGAAATACATTTTTTCCTATTTTCCTTACTCTGCCATAGATCTTAATAATATGTAACGATACATATGCCAAAAAAGGTATGAGCCAACTGTGACAATGTAGAAATAATACTATAATAGTATTTTTATGCTGAAGGTGTTTGGTATATGACAAAAATAGAGAAAAAAATTTTATGAATAAATGTAATGTGTAATTTTTCTTTTAGCGTGCCTTTAGTTAGAGGGGAAGGGTAGGGTGAAAATTTTTATGAATGAGTTATTAGTATAAAATTAGATATAGAACTTATCCATAAAAAATTTCATCATATTTTTACTCTCAACCAAATGTATCCTTAGAACCACAAAATTTTCTCTATCATTTTTACCTCATACTAGATAAAAAGCAATACAGTTTTATATAGCATCATGTTTCTTGAAGTTAACTATATATCCCGTAATAAAAATTAGGTTTAAGCATGTTTTAGTTCTTGTAAATATGAGTGTTCTTTTATTTTGGTACCTTTAAAATTTTTATTTTGATTTTGGTCCCTAGGCCTCTTCTTATTCCATTGTTGATTTTGGTACCTATAAAATTTTTATTTTGGTTTTAGTCCCTATGCCTCGTCTTATTTCATCGTTGTTATGTTTTTGGTCCCTTTCGTGTAAATTTGATATTAAATAATTATATTTATAAATATTAAAATAAAATTTTTGAAATAGTTAATGGTAAAAGCAATATTTTTATTATTTGTAAACAATTAATGCATATTCAAAAATATTTTGAGACCAAAATTTAGAATAGTATAGACCAAAAACAAAGAAAATGAAAAAAAAAAAAAACTAAAACCAAAGCAATGATTTTAGAAGGACCAAATACAAAATTATCTATTTTTATAAGAACGAGAAACAAATATATTTAAACATAAAAGTAAGCTTTAATGTCTTTGTTAAAAAGGAAGAAAAAAACTAAGGGTACTTAAATCTTCGAAATATGTATATATAAAGAAAAATAAAATAAAATCTTCGAAATAAACTAAGGTGAAGCTCATTTAAGGGCTTTTTGGCAGCCTCAAAGGTGTTTTTCATTGACACAAATTCAATTCTTGAACATCCATACACGCAGACGTACATATAAAGGAGCAGACGGAGAACATTTCATGCGTCTGATCTTAGAAAGACCATATGCTGAAATGATTATGTCATACACAAAGAGAAGGCACACACATACAGATCAGAGAAGCTCAGCAGTCAACAGGAGTAGTGAGATTGCACTTGGCAGGAAGTGAAATAGCAAGATTTGGGTCAATTCCAAGTAGAGGTAACTCTGCTGAGTTCTTGTAAGAGCAAAGGCATTTCAAGTCAGCCCCACCAACAGCGTTGCAGCACTCAGGGGTTGGATCAACTGGGTTTGGCTGAGTCACTGATGGCCTGCAAGCCATCAATCCATCCTCGCTTATGTTACACACAGTGATGCCCTTCGACCCTATCAGCACAGAAGCCGTCACCACCACCAACATAAGCGGCATTGCCACCCACTTGGTCTCTAACCTCAGCATTATGATGTATCGCTGAACTGTTTTTGGAGTTCTACAAAACGTTGATGGCCTGTAATTGTTGTCCGAGTGTGTGAAACTATGGATTTTGCAATTTAAAAAGAACGGATGAACTCTTAAAAGCACACTTTTATGAACCCGTGAACAAGAATTGGCAGGACATAGGCTCACGGGTGCGGATTCTTGTGCCCGAATCATTACTATCTTATGTCGGTATATATGTCCAAAATGATATAGGTGGTACAAAATGAACAATTCGAAAGGCCCACCAGTAGGAAGTGGAAATAGCTGTTACTGATGGAGTTTTGTTACGTAGACTACAATTAGTTGTGGAGTTTATTTTGACTTTTTTAAGATTTAGAATTTGGGGTTTAGACAATCACAATGAGTCTAAATTATTGTTGATTCAGGTTGTGAATTGTACCTACATGTTGGTGATAATTAATGTAGTTAAAACTAACTAGTTTTTTTTTTTTAATAAATTGTTTTGGATAAATATCACTATCACCAAATGGACATCAGGCTAAAAAGAGGGAACACGAGTCCTACTTACAGAAACACAAGAAAAGAGTCTGATCACGAGCAAAATTAAAAAAAAAAAAAAAAAACAGACTGATCCAATAAATTTTTTTAAAAAGAAAAAAGAAAAAAAAAACTACCAAGCAAGATACCCGTATAGGAAGGTAACACCAGCAGAGCAAACTGCCTACTCGTGGTTCCACAGACAAATCCGGAACATACATGAATTTAAGCGCAATGACCAAATAAGTCCTTTGGGTTACATGTCAGAGAGAACCACAACTCAGCACCACTTCCCAAAATAGCTCCCATAGCAGCTAGGCAACACATACCTCACCAACAAACACATCAGGCTGGAGACAATCAAGAGACAAAATATACTAGGGTAGACTTAATAGCTATTGACGTGGAAGAGTTTCTTGACATTCACTATTGAAGAAACAGACTCCTATCGTTATAAATATGCCGCTAGGTCCCTCTCAACCACTACCAAAACATACACGTTATTTGGATTATAGCCTAGTACATATAAGGACAAGGGTCTAATCAGAGGAACATTTCAGGTTATGTAAATTCAAGATCAATTATATATAGCATACCAATTTTTCTTTTTTTGAGGAACATATATAGGGTCAGTTATTTATATATGGTCTGTTGAGTGGCATTTGACGTTGATATGGATTTGAAAATGAAATTACAAAAGTGTGGAGATACAAATCTCGCACTATGCGAGGAATACAAAAAAAATAATTTTTTATTTTTAAAAATAGAAAACTTACACAATGCGAGATTTTGCAGAAAATAATTAAAAAAAATAATTTGAAAAAAAATATTAAAATATTTATAAAGTTTGTATATATGAATCTGCTGTTAGTTCAACTAAAACATTTCAATTGGAGCATTCGCTGTATTTTACACTTCCATTGTTTCTGCTCAAAACACAGAGAAGTGAGTGGTGATGGGAGGAAAAAATGAATGAAGTCATTTGTTCATTTCATTTTATTTTATTATGAGTTTGTATTTATGTTCTTTATCATCTTTTTTTTTCTCAGTAATTTCTTCCTCCTTTCTTTCTCTTTTTTTTTTTTAGTCTAAGTAATCGCTTCTTTGTTCAACAGAATAGAGTACTACTAAGGAAAAATATTCTTTGATCTACACCAGTTTTTTTTCATCCAACAGAATATAATTTCTTTGTCTAATTTTTTTTTTTTAGTTTTCTTCTTGCTGTATGAAACTTTTTTGGTATTCTTCCTGTTCTAATATTTGTTGGTCTTTTTTTTTTGGTCCTTCACAGTTTTTATTTTTTTCTTTATCTAAGGTTTTTTTTTTTTAGTTTTCTTCTTGCTATTTGAAATTTTTTTGGTATTCTTCCTGTTTTAATATTTGTTGGTCTTTTTTTATTTCTTTGGTCCTTCACAGTTTTTATTATTTTTTCCTTTTATAAGTTTTTTTTTTAGTTTTCTTCTTGCTGCTTGAAATTTTTTTAGCCCTTTTTTCCTACACTAGTTTTTATTTTTTATTTTCTCTGTCTAAGTTTTTTTTTTGTTTTATTGCATCCTGGTCAAAATTTTTTTAGTTTTTTATTTTCTTTGTCTAAGTTATTATTTTGGTCTTCTTCTTCCTATTCAAAAGTTGTTTGGCCTTTTTTATTTTTTATTTTTTTGTTATGCACCATTCTTTTATTTTCTTTGTTTAAGTTTTTTTTAATTTTTTTACTCTTTTTGGTCTACAGGGAAAAAAGCTAAGAATGGATGCAAATATAATAATATATTTCAATGGCAATATTATTACAGATTCGAGTGTGGGGGTCACATTTATTTGTGAGAATCTAGCATGTTTCTTCATTCCATATACTATGTCATTTTCAGAGTTAGAAAATGGACTTTGTCAGAGCATAAATGGTGAGACACCAAAGATAGTGGAAAAAATAACTTATAGGTGGCTAGTCTCAATTTTTGGCAAATTCACACATTTTCAAGCAATTCCAATAAGCGATAATGACCACATGCAACAAATGTTTCAAACATACCATCAACATCGAGGACAAATTTCTGCTATCGAGTTGTATGTTGATTTTAAAGAAGGTGATCTTACTTACCATGAAGTTGACAATAAGGATGAAGAGCCTCTGCCGAACACTTATCCAGAAGGCAGGGTAGAATGGGAAGAAAATAACGGGGAATATGGAAGTGGTGATGATGATGATGATGATGCTAATGATATTGGTTTTGATGATGAAGCATATGATGAGCACATACCAAACACAATTTGTAGTTCACATCCATTTGGGGAGCTATCTTTTATGCGTGCTTTAGATCTTGAAGCTATGCATACACCAGAGTTTCCACAATATACTTGTATCTACATTCACTTTATGTTAATATTTATCTTCAATATAAAATTTGTATTTGATAACACAATATTATTGTTATTTAATATTGTGTTTTGTAGGTGTTCCTGTTGGAGATGATGAATTATGTGTTGGAATGCAATTTAGTGACAGAGAGGCTGTTATACGGGCAATTAAAAAGTACAGCATATTACAAGGTGTGGATTATAAAGTGTATGAGTCAGAACCAATGACATTTTATGCTAAATGCACACGCTATGGGGCAGGTTGTCAATGGCTTGTTAGGGCAACCTTCAGGAAGAATAAGTACTTTTGGGAAATCAAGAGGTACAATGGCCCACACACTTGCATTGGTGAAAGAATTACCGAGAATCAGACAAAATTAGATTCTAACACAATTGTAGAGCTTATAAAGCCCATGGTAGAATCTGACCCATCTTTTAAGATTAAATCTGTGATTGTAGAGATTAAATCCCGATACGGATACACGGTGACATACCGAAAAACGTGGATGGCAAAACAAAAGGCAATTAAAAAAAATTTCGGTCAATGGGAAGCCTCGTATGAAGCTTTGCCACAATGGTGTGTAGCTATGTCTGACGCTATTTGAGGAATAGTAGTTCAGATAGATACTGTAGAGGCTGTACGTGGTGATGAGCTAGTCTCGGATGTTCGAATATTTCGCTGGGTGTTTTGGAGTTTTGGGCCCTGTATCAAAGCATTCAAACATTACAAAAAACTTGTGCAGGTTGATGGAACACATTTGTATGAAAAATACAAAGGGGCTTTATTAGTGGCAGTTGCATAGGACGACAATTATAACATATTTCCAATTGCTTTTGCTATATTGTTAAGGGTAAGACTGCAGATGCTTGAAATTTTTTCCTCCATAATTTTCGCAGAAAAATAGTGACCCAAGATGGGATTGGCATTATTTCTGATCGCCACGAGTCAATAAATGCAGCAATAAGAAGATGCAATGGTGCATGGGATCCTCCGAGAGCATTCCACAAGTATTGCTTAAGGCACATTGGTGCCAATTTCTTGAGGAGATTCAAGGCATCTTATCTGCACAAATTGGTGGTCAACATGGGTAAGTTATATTTTAATCTTAATTGTGAATTGATATATCTGTAATTGAAAATATGAGAAAATAATATATTAAACATGTTATGTTTTGCAGGGTACTCGAGAACTGAGCGTCAATTCAATATTAACTATGATCGGGTACAGGAACGGGGAGATAGCTATATAGCTTGGCTTGATGAAATCCACGAGAAAAATGGGTTTTAGCATATGATGGTGGATATCAATGGGTTCACATAACCACAAACTTAGTTGAGTGTATGAACTCTGTATTAAAAGGGCACGCAGTCTTCCCATTACAGCTTTGGTCAAAGCAATCTACTTTTGATTGGTTGAGTTGTTCACAAGAAAAGGTACTAACGCATTTGCACGTAAAAGTGCCGGACAAATTTTCTCTGATACTATGACTCCTCGACTTCAAGCAAATGAGCAAGCTTCTTGAAACCTCCGTATCACTCAAGTTGATAGACAACATCAGACTTTCTAGGTTCAAGATCCATCTAGTGGAGAAGCATATAGAGTTGATTTGAGGCAAAGGCTATGTGATTGTGGCGACTTCCAGATAGATCATTATCCATGTTGTCTTGTGATGGCTTCCTGCAATTTCTTGAAAGTTACCTGGCATACTTATGTTGATAGTGTCTATACGATCAATGGAATTTTGAAAGTGTATGAGAAAAAGTTTGGGATTGTAGAGAATGAAAATACATGGTGCTGATATCGAGGTGCAAGAGTTTGCCCTAATCCTTTATTGAAGTGCACAATAAAAGGTCGCCCCAGATCAACCCGTTTCTTGAATGAAATGGACTCGCGTGAAATGCGAGGACCTCGACGTTGTGGACTTTGTAGAGGTGACGGCCATAGTCGTAGGGGACTCACTATTATAACCACAATGTGTTCTTTTTTATGTTCTTTTTTAATTTATTTTTATTGTTTGATTAACAAAATCATTTGAAATGTCATAGAGGTTTTAAGATGTCAAATATCATGTAACAAATAACAATATTCTCACTATTTAATAATAAATTAACAAAATAATTCCAAACAATAAACTATATTCATAAATATTTTTATAATAAATAATTCTTTTTATTTATTTTTCATTTTATATTTGGATAATCCTTTTTAGTTTTTTTTTTCTTCATTTGAATTATTTAAATCTCGTAGTGGTTTTAAGATGTCAAATTTTTAATTGTAACATAAAATTTTAAAATAATTAAGATGAACTAAAAATTTTAAATCTTATCTTTAAATTTGTTTAAAAGATATAAAAAATTTAATTTTAGATTTAATTAAAATTTTATATATAAATGTGTGATTTAAAATTTTAAAATAATAAAATATTAATACAATAACTATTTTTATACTAAAGTAGTTAAACTTGAAATAACTATGTGCGATTATAATATTCACATTACATCAAATCACAAAGAAGTACATGTAAAAAAATGATAAAATAAAAATACTAATAACTTTTTCCCTTTAGGCGGCTTCCTTCTTGAAGGCCACCATCTGCAAGGTGGCCAAATCTTTTCTCGTAACCCAGAGCCAACCCCTCTTTGAAAATGTGTGCTAGGACTACTACTTATCCGCCTACTATCTCTTTCTTCCTCATCCATTCCTCCCTCCTCCCTCCCTCTAGTGACATCTCTTGCAGATTTAGATTTAGATTTAGGTGTTGCCACATGGGTAGATGAAGATGTGCCTGCCTATAAATATTTAAGAATATGGACTTAGTACTTATAAATATTAAAAGTTTAAAATTTAGTCCTTGTAAACATTTTAAGGTTTAAGAATATTCTTTTATCCCTAATTACTATTTAATAATAAATTAAACTAAACATATTCCTCTGAACGAAACTAATTTAAAATTAATTAAACTAATTTAAGAAACTAAATATTAAATTAACTAAATTAATTCACGTAACTAAATTAACTAACTTAAAATTAACTAATTAAACTAAATTAACAAATTAAATTAAACATATTCCCCTAAATTTGGATTACTTAAATTGAAAAGTATAAAATGAAATGAAGTTGAACTTTACTAAATATCAATCCATTAAAAAAACCTTAAAAAATTAGTCATCAATATTAATTTTAAACACAAATTATCTTAAATAATTAAATATATAGATTTTGAAGGTTTAACATTGCTCACTTTTCCCTTAAACAAATTAAACTAAACATATTCCCCTAAACTAAACTAACTTAAAATTAACTACAGTAATTCAAGTAACTAAACATTAAATTAACTAAATTAATTCAAGTAACTAAGTTAACTAACTTAATATTAACTAGTTAAACTAAAGTAACAAATTAAACTAAACATATTCTCCTGAACTAAACTAACTTGAAATTAACTAAACTAATTCAAGTAACTAAATATTAAATTAACCAAACTAACTAAATTAATTTTGTAACTAAATTAAGTAACTTAAAATTAACTAATTAAACTAAAGTAACAAATTAAACAAAACATATTCCCCTAAACTAAACTAACTTAAAATTAACTAAATTAATTCAAGAAACTAAACATTAAATAAACTAAACTAACTAAATTAATTCCCATCACTAAATTAACTAACTAAATTAAATTAACAAATTAAACTACACATATTTTCCTAAAGTAAACTTGTTTAAAATTAACTAAATTAACTAACTTAACATTAACTAATTAAACTAATGATGCACCTGTAACAAAAAATAAAAACTAATTATGCACCCACCACCTGTCAACATAAGCACATGATGCCTTCCTTTGTTCAAGCACACAAACATATGATTTTTTCTGCATGCAGTGCACTAGGAAAAATCTCACACCATGTGAGCTTTAGAAATGGCCAACAACAATTTGACACATGCCCTTGTGAAGGACAGCTATTGGAGAGCATGCAGCAAAGGGGAGTGATGTGTGGCTCACATGCGTACAAGCGCTCAAAATCTCGCACCAAGTCAGATTTCCAACAGCCAACTACATTCCGACACGTGGCCATGTAAAAAAACTCACACCATGCGAGATTTTTAAGAGGCCAATCGCTGATTGACACGTGGCCTATGTTCTGAATATGATTTGAAGAGTTTCATGTGCTATACAATGTAAAAATCATTAGTGATAAAAGTTAGTGCTCAATAATCTCGCATTATGCGAGATTTGAAAAACCATAGCAGGCGTAATTTTATCTCAAATCTCATATTATGGCTATTCTCTCATTCAAAATTCATAACAAAATCATTTTTCCACATATATAGATGATTGTGTGTGTGGATGTACCCATGAGTTTGGCCCTATAATTTTCTGGATCTATCCATGAGTTTTAATGACACAAAATCCATCCTTTAGAAAAATCTTCTAAGAAGGACTAATGGTTTATCTAGTGTTGTGATGGACTTATAAATATTGTTGGTAAGGTAAAAGACTTTTGAAAATTTTCAATTCTGCTTGTTTTTTTATCCATGATGATCATATCTAAAAGAAAGGCACATTTAGAAAGTTAAGTTTCTTGAGAAACTTGCCAATCCGTCTTAAAAAAGAAGGAGCTGATCCATAAAAAATATTGTCATCCATTAGAAGGATCGATTGCAGTAACAGAAAGGCAGCATTCTTTAGAAAGAAGACACAAGTTTATATAAAGGCTAACTTTTCTTTAGAAAATATCTACATGTAATACCATGAAATTATTTAGAAATGAATTTAAGCTTTATTAAAAATAACTTCAGTATTTTGATAGGCATAGTTATATGAGAATGATCCAACCGATGAGTAGGGAAAAAAATTCTGGGCCTGGTGTGAATAGTTATAGGCCCCTAAGTGCAATAGTAACCCCGAAATTGGGACTAGGAGATCCCCAATGCCAAGGGAAGATAGGATAAGGGTTGGGATAGAATATTAGGCCTGAGATTAATTTCGGATAATATTATGATTTCTCGAGTATGGTGTTTCACCCATTCGATAGAATTTCAGTATGCAATTTTTAACACCAAAAGATAGGTTAACCTTTAAATTTAGATAATGCTTATTGTAACGCCTCAAGTTTTCCTGCTGTGCAAAATGACAAAAATGCCCCTAGGTCATTTTTACATGAGAACCGAGGATGACCGGTCCAAGCCATCGTCAATGGGCTAATTTAATATTAGAGTGGAGATATATGTGGTTTGGAAAGCAATTTGTGCGAAATCGCAATCCTTGATTTTTCCTTGTGTAAAATTACCAAAATGTCACTGAGGTTATTTTTACCTAAAAGTTGAGGACGGCTGGTCCCGGCCATCCTCAAGGGTTTAGTTTGATGTTCAAAGGGGAATAGATGTGTTTTGGATAATAATAGATGTGAAAATATCAATTCTTGGTTTTCCCTCATGCACAAAATTACCAAAATACCCCTGAGGTAATTTAATATAGGATTAAGTGATGATGGGACCCGATCATCACTTGGGAGTTAGATATGATATTTAGAGGGGATATATGATATCTGAGTGGTCCTAGGAAGTCCCAAGGAATTTTCATGTAAAATTACTATTTTACCCCTAGTTATTGCTAATTAAGCTTAATTAAAGTAATGAAGAAAATATAGGTAATATTAGGCTCTAATTAAAGATAAATTAATTTTATTTATTAATTTTGAGTCAAAATAGTTATTTGAGGTTAATTATGGTCCAAGATTGCTTAGGGAAAGTTTAATCCCACTCTTATTCAAAGATGACTCATGAGACCAAAAATAAAAAGTAAGAGACAAAAATACTTTTTCTCTCTTTCTCTTCCAAAATATTAGGAACTATGTAATTGTTTGAATTTCAAATTAATCAAGCTTAGCCTAACTAAACTTGCAAGATAACTCCTAATACCAAGTTATCAATTCCTAACCCTTTCCCTAATTAAGCCTACCCCTAATCCAAGTCCTAACACACATGAGACCCAAAATTTTCCCCCCAAATCCCCTAATGTGGCTAGCAGCCTCACCCCCATTCCCTATCTCAAATTTGATTTTTTTCAACACAAACACACTCCCACTCTCTCATTCTTACTATATACTTTTTTGGCCAAAACTTGTCTACCAAGTTGTGTAAAAAAAAACACTCTTGTTCTCTCTAACCTTAAGTTCTCTTCTTCCTTTTCTCCTCCATCTTCAAGAACCTCCATTCCTGATCTCTTTCAAGCTACAAATATCAAACCATGACACCACCACCATAGATCAACCCCTAAACACCTAACCTTTCCATTTCCATACACAAGAACACAAGAAAAATCCTCCTCCTTTTAATCCCTTCTTGGCCAAAACTTCACCTTGCCTGAAGAGAAGATCTTTCTTCTCATTTTGTAAGCCCCGGTTTTTCTATTTGAGCGAAAATGACCGAATTGCCCATGAGGTCATTTTTACTCGGAATCCAAGGATGGATGACCCGACGATTCTTGAAGGGTCAACTCAATGTTTGAAGGGGATTAAACATGTTGAGATTGATAACAGAGATGAAAATCTCATTTTCTGAACTTTTGGCTCAAAATGACCAAAATACCCTTATAGCGTTTTGTCTGGGTATGAGTGCCGTTTGAGCCCGAAATCTTTCCCGGGAGTTTGGGATGCTAATTATATGTGATTAATGATGATTGTTTAAGTCCAGGTGGTCCCGGGCAGTGCTTGTGTAAAATTACCATTTTGCCTTTGAAATAGTGTATTATAGGCCTAATGACGTAATTAAGAAAACCTAAGTGAAATTAGGCTCTAATCGAAGATTAATTAATTTCAGTGATTAATTTAGAGTCAAAATAATTTATTAAGGTTGATTAGAACCTAAGATTGCTTAGATACACCTTAATCTTTTTCTTAAAGTCAAGATTCCATGTCATAGAATCTTGAATAGTGTTTTCTCTCTCCAATTCCTTAAATTAAGGAATTATGTCTATGATTGATTACCTTATAAAATGAGTTTTGATTTCGCTAATGAAGCAAGAACACTCCCTCATCATGTCTTGACACCCCTAATAACCCATTACCTTACCTAAACACTTACTTACAAACTCCTAATCAAAAGTCTAATCAAAGACACAATTAAACACACTTCTAATCCACATTTTGGAGAAACATTTCCTCCCCATGGCTGCACATCATGACTAGCCATTCCTCCCTCAAATTTATCACATGTTGATTTATTTTATACACAAAGAAACATGATTGAACTATGCTTTGAACCATGCCTTAAGCCATGCTTTGAACCATACCTAGCCATACTTCCAACCTTACCTTTGAATGACAATTTGGAGGGGATATTTTCACCTCTCCTTGGCTGTATCATTCACGGCCTTTTCCCCCGCAAAATGCACCTCCATATTTTATTTTTTCAACACATGATATATATACTAAAATGCAAAGAAAGCACACACTTTACCACTAGCTTTTTTTGTTGGAGTCTTGTGACAAACAAAAAGCTCTCATACTTTTCTCTCATCTTAAGTACTTTTCCTCCTCCACTCTCAAGAGAAAACCACCATCACAACTAACCACAAACCACCACACAACCACCTCAAGCATCCTTTCACTCCTAAGCTTAGCTTCCCAAGAAAACTCATCCTTTCCTTTCTTTTCCCCTTGGCCGAAAATCATCTAAGCCCCTAAGAGAAGATTTGTCTTCTCTTTAGCTCTAAGAACCAAGCTCTTTCCTTTCCTTCAAGACAATATCTTTGGTAGGGATTTTGTTTTAAAAGCTTTTATCTTTTTCTTTTGATATTGGTTATGAACAAGTTTTAGCTTCTCTTGGTTTTAACTCTTTTCTTCTCTTTTCATTTTGGCCATGAACCTTGGTTTTGAAAAGAAAATTTTAGCTTGATAATGAGGGTTCAAGATAATGATCTTGTGGTTATCATTTGAGAAATATCTAAAGCTTGAAACTTGATCTTGATCCTAAAAACATTTTGGTTTTTCCTTTCTTTTTTCCTTTGTTTTGCTTTTTAGTTCTCTTTTCCTTTTCCTTTGTTTTGATTTTGGTTTTCATTTTCCTTTCTCATTGTTTGATTTCGATTCCCAAGAAATATTGTTATTTGATTTGTTCTCTTAATCCATTTCCTTGAGCTTGATGATGATGTTCACACCATAAGGTTTCCTTGAAACCTTAGTACAAGGAACTCTAAAGCTCACTTTGTCTTGCTAAGATAAGTTGGGGTTGAGGTTGTGTTCCTTTAAAGTCTTGAATGAGCTATAGTAAAGGATAAAATGAACTTGCATCCATGTTTAAGTTTATACTTTGCATATCATGTTTATTTTCCAATGTCATTACTAAAATCTCAAGAATAAAGAAATGAACTTGCATTCTCATGTTTAAATTTCAAGCTTTGCATCTCATGTTTATATTTCAAGTCATCACCTAAACTTTAAAAATAAGAATGAATTTGCATCTCATATTTACTTTAAAGTTCTCACTTTACTTTTATAATGAAGAATAAAATGAAGTGCATATCATGTTTAAGTTTTTGCCATTACCTAAAGATTCTAGAGCTCACAAACTTGCCCTTTTATCTCAAGTAAAGTTTGGATAATGGAAACATTCCATGAATGCATGATTTCGGCCTTGTGATGATGATGGACTTAGTATAAGTTTCATCTAGTCACAAAGGCCAATAAACTATGTCTTATGATTTTCTTAAACATAGGAAAGCTCAAACAATGCTATGAGTATGATTTTATGATTTAAAACTCATTTAAGAAAGTTTTAAAGTAGCTACTGCCTTAACATCATATTTTTATGATTTTCATGAAATAAAATGGTTTTCAAAGAGTTTTAGAAATTCTAAAATGATTCCAAGAGAAACTAGTAACTTACATATATTAGAAATGTGATTTTATGTGATTGTTTAAGATAAACATTTCAGCCACTGCATTGTTATAATGGATGATATGTGATGCTGTTTCAATGTATTAGAATGTGTAAAAATTATGTTTAATTGAAGCAAAAATTATTTTATGAGTGTTAGGAATTACTAGTAATTACAAAGAACCAAGAATGTGAGTTTTAGAACCCATAGAAGTCAAGACCATGGATGCTATTTTGGGATAACTAAATTAGAGATAAAATTGTTTTAAAAGTGTTTAGAAGTGTAGGATTAATTCCTAAAGGTAGTAACAATTAGTTTTAGTACCTTAGGAAAAGCCGAAACTTAGAAAAGGCCAAAGATGTAGCTTCTAGAACCCCGTAATCGCAGTGTAACTTTTTCTGTCCAAATTGCATGATGCTATTTGGTACTGTTCATAAGCATAAAAATTAGTGAGAATTATTAGTTGTGATCCCTTAGGTGCATGGAAAACCTATATTGGATGCTAGTTTAATTAGACCATAAGTTTAAGACCCGTGAGGATCAAAAGCATAAGATACTTAAGATAGGGGAAGTAATGAGAGTTAGTATTTCAAATGAATGTATGTTTATTTGTGAGTTGCAATGAGCATAGCATATGCATTAGCTGAGCCCGGTCCCTGATTCCAGCACACTAGTTAGGAGCATGTTTATTTTACAAAAGGAATGAAGATCTTTATGTGTTGATGTATGTGCTATGAAAAAGTGTTTATATGGCTTTAATAGCTTATCATATTCATGAATTGATGTTGAAATGCATGTGTTATTCCATGACATGAGATGAAATTTAAAGTGATATAATGATATATGGAAATGATCCTCTAGACTCCCGAATTAAAGGTTATGAGAGGTGATCCAAAAGGAATTGCATACTCATGATAAGTTAAAGAAAGGAAGTGAGGTGTTACCCCCTCTATTATCCCATATTAAATCTAGCGATGACTAGTTAGGTTGAGCTCATCCTAGGCGATCAGTGAGGTGGAGTTTTGGTGGCTATTATGAAATCACCGGGGAAGGTGAGATGGTTGGCTTAGGATGGTTACTAAGAAGGTGGTTATTATGAAAAGAACTTAAGAGTTCAGTTATGAGAAAGTAAAGCAAAGGTGCATATGCATGTTTTATCTCATTCTCCCCTCAGTGCATTTAAACATGTGATATGTGCTAAGTGACTCTAGTCCTCTAACATTCCTCCTGCTTGTATACTTAGCATTATGTTGAGTTATAAATTTGTATGCTTGTATTAATTGCTTATGTTACTTATGCCCTTAAGGTATTTTCATGCATACATGAGATAATTGTTGCATTCATAACATTAAGATCCATGTTAAAAGACACCCACTTCGGATAAAGGATTTTGAGAAGATTAAAATTGAACCTTATGCATGTACATTTCTTTCATAATAAAAATCGAAGTGGCTGGGGACGATGACGATGACACTTGTGTTAGAGTCGGGAAGCCCTACTGAGAATCTTGAATAAGTTTCTCATCCCTTCCTTTGTATTATGTGTCATCTCCAGATGAGGATAATAGCGTTGCTCATAATTTTCTGTGAAGCATGGAATTATGAGAAGCATGGACGTGGGAGATATGCTACGAACCAAATCGGAGGGTCACACCGGAAGCATGAAGACAACTTTCTTTTTCATCCCCTCATACTTTTGCGTAGCCTAGTCCCTCAATGGACATGTAGCAGAGATTAGGCTAGTTTGGTGATAACCATGTTTAGTTTTGGTTTAGTGTTTGTGCAACTGGAATTGGTGGATTCAATACCTTTGGGTGTCCTTTATGTATATAGGACATTGCTATTATGTTATAGATATGATACGATAATTTGGTATGTGACATGTTATGCTTTGGCTTTTATATACGTCATGATGAGGTTTATATGATTGCTATTATTATGTGAGTATTAACTGATATCTATACACGCACGTAACTTGCATTTTGGTTTTTAAGTTAAAAAAAAATTATTCGTATTTTTTATTACTTGTATTTTAAAGAAGAATAAGTTAAATTCTGAAACAAAAACGTATCAACTAATAGTTAACCGGAATGTGACTCGAGCGTCTTAGGTTAAAAGTTAGGGTATTACACATTTCATCACAAAGGATCAAGCTTTCTCACTTGCAACCAAGAAACCTTCATGGTAGGGATTTTATTCTTGAGTTTCATGTTTATGTTACAAGTTTTTCATCTTCATGTTTATATTTCAATGTCTTGCATATCATGTTTATATTTCAAGTTGTCACCTTTAAAAACTTAAAAATGAACTTGCATTTCATGTTTATATTTCAAATTATCACCTTGTAATTGTCAAGACTTAAAAATGAGCTTGCTTTCTCATGTTTATATTTTATGCCTTGTATATCATGTTTATATTTCAAGGTTGTCACCTTATAATGTTAAAGACTTAAATGAGTTGCATAGCATTTTTATGATTCTAGTCATCACCTATATCTCTAAAGCTCAAGACTTGCCCCTTTTATCTTGAATGGAAATTTTGATCATGGACACATATTCATATGTACATTTTGGCCATGTAGCAATATTGGACTTGAAGTTGGTTTTATTTTATTTTAAGATTTGAATCTTGTGTCTTGAGTGTACAAAGGAATTTTGAAAGAGATAGAAATTTTAAAGGAGCAAAAATATGATTTTAACTAAGTAAAACCTTATGAAATTTTAAGTTTCACTACTGATTTAAATTGAAATAATTAATTTTTAAGAGGGACAAAATGATTTTATGTGTTTAAATGTCTTAGAATAGTTTTTAAGAAAAACTAGAAATTACAAAGGGTTAAAAATGTAATTTCTAAGCTTTTTGGTAATTTTAATTTTGCCATTGTTTGACACTGTTTAACACTGTAGGACATTGTTTGCCACTATTCATGTGGTAACAAATGTGTTAAAAAATGTTTCATATGGCTTAGATGTCTTAAAATGGCTTTTGGGAAAAACTAGTAATTGGAAATGATTAAAAATATAATTTCTAAAGCTTTTGTAATTTTAATTTTTGCTACTGTTTGACACTATTCAACACTATTTAGCACTGTTCACATGCACAAAATTTGTTAATAATTGTTGTAAAAATTATTTTAGCATATTAGGGAAAACTAGTAAAGGTAAAAAATGTAATTTCTAAAGCTTTTGAAATTAAAATCCTAATACTATCCAGCACTGTTCAATATTGTTTAGTATGGTTCACATGCTTTAAAATTAGTGATAATTGTTGTAAAAGTTGTTTTTGGTGTCTTAGATGCCTAAAAGGATAATTACAAGTGTTAGGTTGGACCATTTTGCAAAATGCGGAAAATTGTGTCTTAAACTTCTCATTATGGAATTTTGGCCAAATGAGTTTGATTAAAGTTAGTAATGATTTTGAATGTGTCCATGTACACAAAATACCATTTATGATGTTAAGAATAAGTTTTAGAAGCATTGACACTTGCTAAGTGTCAAAAATATGAAACCTTGCACTTTAACCCCTAAAATCTAACAAAAATTGGCTAATGGCCCAAAATGATTTTTATGAAGAATTTAAATGATTTCTAAGTGGAATAGGACTCTAACAAGTGTAAATTAATTTTAAGAATCATTAGTTTAAGAAAATGTGTTGAAAAGGAAAATTTACACTTTAACCAACACACTTTTAAGAAATTGCAAGTTTTGACCCCTCTTAGGGCTAACGTGTAATTATTAATAACCTAGTGATATTGATGTGGTTGGTATGTTATGAAGGCTATTTTCGTATGATTGGTTTGAAGATTATATGACTTGGAATAATTGTTCAAGATTATGTACTAATGACTGTACATGCTTGATTCTTGAATTATGCAAATGATGATTACTATTATATTGTATATCTCATGTTGAACATGGCATATGCATTAGCTGAGTTGAGTCCTTGATTTCCAGCATACTGGGTAGGGACATATTTACTTTTCAATGAAATATTGATGATAACATGCTTATGGATATATGCAAATAATATAATGCATGCTTGCGTGATCAATTACATGATAATTTGTGGCAAGTTGTGATTATGAATGAATAATTAAGATGCATGATTGATATGTTTTATGGCATGAAGCAAATTTAGGGAAACTCTGTTTCCAGCCATTATGCTATCGGATTTCTACCAAATTTGTGGACTTAAAAAAATTAGGAAATTGTGAGCATGAAATGTTAAGTGATAAGTTATGCTGATAGCCATGACTATGTGTGCATGTTTTCATCTCTAATTGACATTCTAGGATTAAAGGTGATATAAGACACATGGAAATGATCTTCTAGGTTCTAGGAATTAATGGTTATGAGAGTTGATATAATAAGGGATCCTTCAAGCTCTAGGAGTTAATGGTTATGAGAGGTGACCCAAAGAGCCGATCCTTTGGACTTTAGGAATTAATGGTTATGAAAGGTGACCCTATGCCCCCTATCCCGCACTCTGGAAGTCGAAAATTAGCTTATCGAGAGGATATATGTAGATTAGTGGCGACTAGTTAAGTTTGACCTCATAACCTAGAACTCTTAAGAGGAGAGAGTATTAGGGTGACCCTTAGAAGAGCATAAGAAAGTTAAGTCACCTAAGAAAGTAAAGAGAAAAGATGATGTTATGACAATTTATGTTCTCTATGCTATGTTGATTTATTATGACTCTTGTGATGTGTTGTATATTGTATTGTCATGCATTCATAATGAGGTATGATGCATTCATGACATTAAGAATCATGCTAAAAGGTATGAACCTCGGCTAATGGCTTTTAGAACTTTAATAAAATGAACCTTATTTATGTCCACTACTTCATAATGAAACTCGAGGTTCCCGAGGATGAAGATGAAGACATTTGTTTGGAGGCAAAAGCCCTACTGAGATTCATATATAAGTTTCTAATTCCCTCTTTCTTTCTTTTCCAACTCGTCTTCAAAGGTCGATAGCCACCTTCATGATCCACATTGATGCACCCACCTAGGAAATGCACTACGACTTAGGCAACTGGTCATATCACTTCGTGAGTCATTCGGATGTTCTCCTATTTGTGTTCCTAGACCATCCTTACGTGCATCGAGTTACTAGCTTTTGGTTTTCCACAGCCACCCCCTATACCGATGATTTTGTCTTTGAGCATGCTCGCCCTCGTGTAGAGGAGATCCCTCGTGCTCGCCCTGTTGCCTTTGCTGTGAGAGATTTCTCGGAGTATATACCTTAGTTGCCACCTCGCTTCCATGCTCAGTGGTCTGACCCATCTGAGGAGTCACCTTCTGTAACATCCTCCAAAGTGCAACACCATCCTTAAATCATGAAATCGTACTCGAGAGTTGTTACTTATTAATTAGCGGTCCTTTCTTGAATAACTATAGCAAATATCAATTGAATTGTGTAGTAACTAATTCGTGGTTCTATCAAATATATATATATAATAAACAAAGTAGTTATTGAAATACTAAGTCAAATATAAAAGGAAGCTCTTTTAAGAGCTTTATAGTACATCTGTTGTCTCTTAAAGGTACATGCATATATATATATATATATATACATGAAACTAACTATAACAAGTACAAGTCTTCCCTACTAAACTACTGCAGAGTAGATTTCTTTTGTGCAACAGCCTCTTTGTCCTCCGGATCAACCTGGAGACGACACGGGAACACACAAACATAGGGGTGAGAATTATAAAATTCTCAGTAGGGCAACTCCCCAATTACAAAATCATAATGTCATCGTCATCGTCCCAGCCACTTCGGTTTATTAAGAAAGGGTGATTATGCATTTCATAATAATGGTTCAATTTTAGAGTTCCAAATCATATTTTTTAAGTGGGTAACTTTTAATGATCAATCACTTAATGCATATATATAATAAAGCTCGCACACCTAGTAAATCATTCTAGTCAAACTTTTAAATTTAACATGATCAGGCATATGCTAAATGTAGTGAACTTAGTTGTAATTGCCCTTAATAAATCGAAGAGAACCTCATATCTCTTTATTTACCCTTGACTAGTCAAAAGGATCATAACTCACTTTATTTGCCCTTGACACAGTCAAAAGGATCACATCTCACTCTATTTACCCTTGACACAGTCAGAAGGATCACATCTCACTCTATTTGCCTTTGACAAAGTTGAAAGGATCATATATCACTCTACTTGCCCTTGACACAATCAAAAGGATTATATCTCACTCTATTTGCCCTTGACACAGTCAAAAGGATCACATCTCACTCTATTTGCCTTCGACAAAGTCAAAAGGATCATTTATCACTCTATTTGCCCTCGAAAAAGTCAAAAGGATCATATATCACTCTATTTGCCCTCGACAAAATGGAAAGGATTATTTAGTTTGCCCTCGACAAGTTGAAAGGATTATGTGTCACTCTATTTGCCTTCAACAAAGTTAAAAGGATCTTATGTTACTACTTATTGCTATTGAATTTAGTTCAATGTATCATTCACTTTTCCTTTTTCAAATGCATTGAATAAAACACATATAGGCATTGATTCACAATATGATTCCAATCATTGCTTAAACTAATCCATAAATTCAATAGCATGCATTCATACTCATCATAATTAAATTAGGAGTCATTAAATCACCAAATCAATACTTGAGTTCATTTAAGCACAATTATAGCATGTTGGCAGAATTCTTGCCTAATGGGTATGATTTATTATGCATATCAAACATCCATTTTAAGGGTATACAAATTCTCCAAAATACCTCAATGTGTCCATAAGGCCCTATAAAAATATCAGAGCAAAAGAGTTCTCTAACCATGTTAAATAAATTTTACAAGTTTGGTGATTAAAGACCACTTTTTCACAGCTCAGAACTAGTGTCTCATAATTTTTAACCCTATCAAATGATGGAATCAGTTCATAATAAAAATAATGGTCACATTTCAAGATGCTATCAACTCCTTCTAAAAATTTCAAAGGAAAAATCCATCATTTGCTATGATAACAAAATTATAGAAATTCACAACTTCAAATTCAACATTTCAGGTAGCATAGTTACAACTTCAGTCCTTGATTTTTCTTAGATCGCAAAAGTCTTTATTATGCACCACAAAAATTCTCAGAGTTTTCTTAGGATATTAGCTTGAACATATAATTTTTATAGCTCATAAAAATGACTAGAATTGGACCAGAAAATTCATGAACAAATCCTGTCCTGTTGAAATCCGAAAATCCAGCAGCCTAGCCAAAACTTCTTTTGATAAAAATCATTTTTTAACATCATCCAAACATTCCACCAAAATCAACACATCAATATCAACATATTATCATCAAATATAACTAGAAATTTCGGAATAAAACAGATAAAAAATTCTCAGAATAATTTTGAAAGAAAAAGGCCAAAGAAAACCCTACTTTGATGGCTTTAAGGATCTTGGCTTCAAGGATGTTCCAAGAGTGATCTTGCTCACTTAGAGACCACCAAAACTGCCCCAAACCCTTCCCTAGTAAGTGAAAAAGGTGATATCAAAGTGAGAAGTAATGAGGATTTGAAATTCCAATCGGTTAGTTTTGTAGGTAATGAGGTGTAGAACAAGTTTAATGAAGAAATCTTGAGGTTTTATCAAGTTTAGGAATGAGTTTTGAGAGTTTGGAAGCTTGTTAATGGTGTTTTAGAAGAAAAACAATGGAGTTGGCTGTGTGTTCATTACTTGGCCGAGAATGAAGGATGGAAAATGACAAACTTTGTGGCTTTGATTGATTTAAATCTTTATCCAATAAAAATCAAAACATTTTCTACAAGAAATCATGATAAATGGCTAGGATTTAATCTTGTAAATCAAGATTAAATCTTGGCCTTACATTTGGCTATAAAGGATAACTTTATCCTAAAGATTTGACTTTCTTTCAGTGTTAAAAATCGCACATTGAAATTTTACCAAACGGGTAAAGCAGTGTACCCAAGTAATCAATTATTACCCGAAAATTAATTATAGGTATAAGATATTTATTCCTACCCATTTCTAACCTTAATACTATAATTTCTCACTTTTGGACATCTCCGAGCCTTAATTCTAGGGTTTCGGCTGTCCCGGCGGGCCTGCGAGGCCCGCAGGTTACAATTCATTTTTTTTTTACACATTTGTTGGATCATTTTCATCATTTCTATGTTTGTCAGATTTTTGAAATTATGACTAGAAAAGCTCAAATTAATTTTTATATAATTTTTAGGGTGTCATATTACCACCTACCTTAGAAAGAATTTTGCCCTCAAAATTTATTTGAAAACAATTTCAAAAGAAACCTTCATATATCAAACAAACAGTTAAAATGCAATTCAAGTCAAATCCTAAACGTTCCTACCTTAGATCGAATTCTTGGGTGGTGACGTCCCTTCAGCACTTATGGTGAAGACCCTACTCTATTGTTGAGGTTTTATAGTTGGCTTTGAATTCCTATTTGGACACTCCCTCATTATATGTCCTGGCTTTCCACAACGATAGCATACGTTCTATCCAGCCCTGCAAGGTCTACCTCCATGGTTCCTCCCACATTTTGGGCAATCCCGTCTTGTGGTTGACTGTTGTTGTTGTTTATCCTTAAACAAATTAGGTTGAAACTGCTTCTTCTGGGACGAGGCATCCTCATAATCTTGGTTTTTAGGTGCTAGTTTCTTCTTAGAATCATCCCTAGTAAATTTGGCAATTGCTAGCTTTCTATTGGATTCCTCTACAAGTCTACACTCATTCATGAGAGTAGCAAAATCTTTGATCTCCAAGAGACCCACGACTGCTTCAATGTCTTCCCGTAACCCTCTTTCATACTTCATGCATTTCCAAGCTTCATCCGGATTCCGTTGATAGAGAGTAGAAGATTTGCATAGCTCATCAAACTTTATGATATACTCTACTACACTCATGGATCCTTGCTTGAGTGTCATGAACTCCAGCTCCTTTGTGTTCCGATTTAATCTTTCCATCATCTAGTTGGTCATTGCAGCTTGTGCCCTCATATCAGAAGCCATATCGTGGAGAATACTCATCATGTCGTCCTGTTCAGCCTTGTCATTCCTAGTACGTCTACGGTCTGCCATTAGTTCCTAAACACACCAAACAAAGATATTGAGTTGATCAGGCTTAACACTATGCTAAGTGCGATAGCAACTAACTAAAAAACCACTAGACTGTCATGCATATCTAAATCCTATATCCTATCATATAGATAATATTTAAGGCATGACTTATCTACGCTTTGGGAGCATAGTCAATCCATTCCTCAAGGTCCTACAAGGATGAACTGCTCTGATACCATAATGTAACATCCTCCCAAGTGCAACATCATGAAATCGTACTCGAGAGTTGTTACTTATTAATTAGCGGTCCTTTCTTGAATAACTATAGCAAATATCAGTTGAATCGTATAGTAACTAATTCGTGGTTCTATCAAATATATACATATATATACCTAAAACTAACTATAACAAGTACAAGTCTTCCCAACTAAACTACTGCAGAGTAGATTTCTTTCGTGCAATAGCCTCCTTGTCCTCCAGATCAACCTGGAGACGACACGGGAACACACAAACATAGGGGTGAGAATTATAAAATTCTCAGAGGGCAACTCCCCATTTACAAAATCATAATGTCATCGCCATCGTCCTAGCCACTTCGGTTTATTATGAAAGAGTGATCATGCATTTCATAACAATGGTTCAATTTTAGAATTCCAAATCATATTTTCGAAGTGGGTAACTTTTGACGATCAATCACTTAATGCATATATATAATAAAGCTCACACACATTGTAAATCATTCTAGTCAAACTTTTAAATATAACATGATCAGGCATATGCTAAATATAATGAACTTAGTTGTAATTGCCCTTAATAAATCGAAGAGAACCTCATATCTCTTTATTTTCCCTTGACAAGTGTCACAACGTACCTGGAGGGCATCGTAACACAAATGACAACGTGTTTGAAAATGAATGAGAGTCGCCACCAATTTTAATTATGGTTAAAATTGGAAAACCTTTTAGTTTGCAAACTGGTCTTTAAAAGTTGAGTCCGGGAGTCTGATTATGATTAGAGAAGGGTGGAAACTTAATCCCACTGCACCTCTAATACATCTGTATAAATACGGTTACCCTAGAGTTTATTATGCAAATTAATTATAACTTTAAAATATTTATTTTTCCCCAAAATGTAATTATATATTTGTAAAAATAAAGCTGAAATTAGTAATTATATCTACAAAAATAAAGATAAAATCAATAATTAAATATTTACAAAAATAAAGATAAAATTAAAATTAGTAATTATATTTAAAAGTGATAATTATATATTTATAAAAATAAAGTTAAGACATAATTATGTGAAGAAAATGAAATGAAACAAAATAAACTGAATAAAATAAAATAAGTAAGTCAAGGGGAAATTTAATAAAAAACATAATTCAATAAAAATTAATTTTGGTTTGATAGTTGTAAGCAACGCCGACGTATCCTCTGGTGCAGTGAGGAACTCAAAACCACGTCGTTATGTAGAAAATACTTGGGTGTTGATGGCTTTTAATTAAAAGAAGAATAAAATGTGTTTGTTGATTTTTATCTAAAAAATAATTTATATAAAAGAAAATAAAATCCACTACACTTGTGATTTAGGATAGCATAGACTATACAATAAACCCTTACATTTTTGTGAAACTTGAGGATGATAACTCATACATCAATATCACAAATTGTTGCATGGATTAAAAAGAACATTTGTTCATCTAAAAATCTAAAATAATTAAAAATCTCTTCTCTTTTTTTATTTAAAATAAAATAGTCCTTGCTAATGTTCTAGTCCTGGGCATCATACTTCCAAAAATATACAAACTAAACCCAAATAATGATCCAATTCTTTTTTTTGTCCCAAAAAAATAATATTAAACTAAACAGCCCATATCAGATAAATAAATAAACACAGCCCAAACTACACACCAACAAACTCAAGCGAAATAAAATAAAAGGACTGGACACTCTATACAAGCCCAAAATCCAAATTATTAAACTCTCTTTTTTTTTTTCCTAAGTCCCGACACTATCCAAACAAAATAAGTAAAATGCTACATTTTTTTAACCCAATCCTAACTAAAAAGATAAACCTGAACCCATAAACAATTAACATGCTAGAGGCCCAAACTGAGAAGAAACCTTAACATTCTAAAAACCTTAAAAAAAAACCAATGGTTCCATTCACGACTTTGACCCCTAAGAAAACTACATTTATGACACTAAAGGAGAACAGAGGAAAGGAATAATGATACTCAAAGGCAACAAAACTCAAATCCCTAACTTCTCTCATACACTGACTAAGCTACACAAAGGAAATGGGGGTCCTAGAAAACATGGAGCAAGAGGGGATGAGAGGGAGACTATGCACGTGTGTGAGTGTGTGAACCGCGACCAAGGGGAAGCAGGAGGGAGGCACCGCGGCTGATGGGCAGAGGAAGGCTGCGGGCTTGACGGCGGGACTGGCTGAGAGGGCCATGGTGGCACGATGAGCTCATGGAGCTCGTGAGCAGGAGGCGCGATTTTCGTTCCTAGGCTTGTCTGCGCTGGTGTAAGCAAGGGAAAGAGGGGGCTATCGCGGCCAAGATCTCCACGGAAGAAGAGACCTGGGCAGCGGCGCAATCTGCGATCGCCGCTGCGCGTGGGGACCGGGATCCGCGGCTCCATGGAGGAGGCGTGGGAGGGGGAAAGTGGCGGTGCTGACTGCAGCAGGGAGGAGGGCAAATGGATGCATGACCGGGGCGCGGCTCGCGGCACTGTTCATGGCCGAGAGAGAGGAAAGGAGCACAGCGCGACATGGAGGGTGAGCTCGCGCCAAGGAGGCGCAATGCGGAGGAGCCCATAGTGCGATTCGCCTGAAAGGGGAGATGTTTGCGACCTCGGGGGGCGGCGTTCATGGCTGCAAGGGGAGGGAGCCACGGTGACAATCGCGCCCGGCCTTGGGGTGTTAGGCCGTGAGCTCACGGCAGTGACCACGGAAGAGGGACTGTGTAACATCCTAATTTTTTTCAGAAAATAATTGAGGCTTTAGTAGTAAGAATATCAAAATTTTGGTGTACACAAAAATGATGAGAACAATGTAATGAACGTAAAAAAAAAAAAATGTGAATAGTATTTTGCAGGCCCCGTAGACCCACCGGAACAGCTGAAACCTTAGATTCAAGACCTGAAGGTGCCCGAAATTTGGAAATTATAGGATTAAGGTTAGAAATAGGTAGGAATAAATATTTTATACTTAGAATTAATTTTCAGGCAATAGTGGATTACCCGGGTACACTGTTTTACCCGTTTGGTAAAATTACGGTGTGTAGTTTTTATACCGGATGAAGCTACCAGTGCAAGCTTGCCACCTAGGGTGACAAGTGTATGGTCTAGAGCAATACATATTCTTTCCTTTTTCAAGAGCCAATGAGAATGCTACAAAATTTCAAAGAAGATAATTTCATAATTGCTAAATTATATATATTATCTTAATATAAATAAAATCAAAATCCTCATAATTATCATCTTCATTCTCGGCCATAACAAAGGAGACAGCCCAAACTCCATTTTTGCTTCCTCAAAATGCTTCAAACTTAAATTCAAAGCTTCAAAATCCTTGTCTACACTTGATAAAATCACAAACTCCCTTCACTAAACTTATTCCACTCATCAAGATCTTTCAATCTAACCGATTAGAATTTGAATCCATCAACTTTTCCTACTTTGAGAGCTTATTATCAGCTGTGTAAGGAAGGGTTTGGTGTGGGTTAGAAGGCTTGGAAGTAAAGGAAATCAATCTTGGAGCCAAGATCTTGAAAGCTTCAAAGTGCAGGGTTTTCTTTGGCCTTTTTCTTTCCAAATTATTCTGTAATTTTTTTTTGGGTTTTATTCCGAAATTTATGGTTATATTTGATGATAATATGTTGATATTGATGTGTTAATTTTGGTGGAGTGTTTGGATGAGGTTAAATAATGATTTTTGTCAAAATAAGTTTTGGGCTAGGCTGCTGAATTTTCGGATTTTAGCAGGACATGATTTGTTCATGAATTTTCTGGTTCAATTCTACTCATTTTTATGTGCTATAAAAATTATATGTTGAAGCTAACATCATAAGGAAACTCTGATAATTTTCGTGGTGCATAATAAAGAGCTTTACTGCCTGAGAAAAATCAAGAACCAAGAGTATATCTATGCTGGCTGAAATCTTGGTACTGGAGCTGTGAATTTGTATAACTTTTTATTCATAGGAAATGATGGAGTTATCCTTTTAAATTTTTACAGAGTTTTGTAGACATCTTTAAGTATAACTGTGATTTTTATTTTGAGTTGTTTCTATCATTTGCTAAAGTTAAAAATTGTGTGAATCCTATTCTGAGCTGTGAAAAAGTGGCCTCTGACCACTAAAATTGTAGAATTTATTTGACATGGTTCTAGTATTCTGTTTGCTATGAAATGTTTACAGGGACTTTTAGACACATTGAGGTGTCATAGAGAATTTTTATGGCCAGTGAATTGCCCATTGGATATGTGAATTAAATGTTGTCACCATAATGGTAAATCTGTCAAGAAGCTGGAATGGTGAAGATGTATTAAGTTAATGATAGAAATCTATTTAATCCAAGTATATATCATATGAATGTATGTTAATTGTTTGAAAGGCTTGTTTATAAAGTATGAATGAGACTCCAATGATACTGAATGCCTATATCTGGGATATAAACCTGACTTTGAAATAGAAAGGTCCATGACATGGTTGTATGACAAAAGAGAATATGTGAAATTTAATGGTGCATGTTTTAACATACGGGGAAAATAGAAACAAGGCTTATGTGTGATAGAGAGGGAAGGCAAAAATAAGAACTTCCCAAGAAATTTTATGAGTCGGTAGACTTATCGACTAGGAAATAGAACTATGTGTAATTCAGAAATGGAAAAAAATGAAGTCTGATGATCACGAATAGGAATGAGCTCATGTCCTAGCAGTCTGTGGTCCTCTGAGGAGTTATTCACTACATATGTTACCTGATGTGAATCTAAGCCTTCCCTATGTTAATAAAAAGAACTACTACACTAAGTTGAATTCCATGTGATATAAGAGAAACACTTATGATTACTACCATTTTGCATATAATTTTCTTTGACTCATGTATGCTAATATTGATATATGTGATCTAACATGATGTTTTTCTTTATTATTATAAATGCATTTATTGTTTATATTCTGTCTGTATGTAAGGGGTTACCCTACTGAGAATTTTATAATATTCTCACCCCTATTTGTGTATATGATGTATTGTGCTCAGACTCTGCAGATGCCCCTGGCTGAGGAGAGGCCATCATACCGATGGCCAATGGTTTCGCGTAGGAGGACATGAGACTTACGGGGGCTTTTGACTTGTATGTAGTGTAGTATAGTGCCAGGAACTTACCAGCTTGTAGACTAATTGGTGTTAGATGTCTTAGGTCCATTTCTGTGTGTTTAGTGTTTTGTTGGACCTTGATATTTGAGCAAGCTTGGTAGATCTTTTGATAGTAGTTCCTGTGTTGTATTATAAGCGAAGTGACTTAACTTCAAGTATGGTATGTATTAAAGAAAGCGGTATGTAAAGTAATAATATATGTACATTTTATAGTAGTTTTCTTTATAACTCTAGAGTTTGATTTATCTTATTTCATTTCATTTGACTAGTGGATATTATAGAAAGGAAGTGATACTCTTCTAATTACAATGTTAATGCTCGAGTAATACATGGTAGTTAGGAGGCTGTTACATTATGGTATCAGAGCCGGACTATCCTATAAGCCTGAGGATAGGACCGGCTATGCTTTCTTAGAAATTGTCATGCATTATGACTTTATATATATGTGTATGACTGCTGATTGGAAATGTTGTGGGTTGCTGTACACTTTGCTTGGTATTGAGACTGATCAACTCAATATTTTCGTTTGGTGTTATAGGAACCAATGACTTCGAATCGGCAAACTAGTAGTGGAGCTGGAAACGATGCCGACATGATGAATACTTTTTGTGAGATAGCGGCTGCCATGAGGGAACAAGCTACAGCTACTACCCGAATGATGGAGCAACTGAACCGCAATGAAAGGCAAAACCCAGCTGATAATCCTGTAGTGAACGAAGTCGATGTAGAATATCAGAAATTTGCCGAGTTTAGAAAGGCAAATCCCCCTCCATTTCGAGGAGCTTTTAATCCCTGTAAAGTAGAAGAATGGATAAAGGCCGTGGAAAAGATTTTCTCCGTTCTTCCTTGCATAGAGATCCAGAAGGTGGCCTTTGCCACCTATATGCTAGAAGCAGATGCAGCTTTTTGGTGGGTTGGCACCAGGGGATTATTTGAAGCTTCCCATATTGTAGTTACCTGGACTATTTTTAAGGAAGCTTTTTACCATAAGTACTTCCCTATTTCTGTGAGAAATGCGAAGGAATTGGAGTTCATGGCTCTCAAACAAGGACCTATGAGTGTAGCAGAGTATACTGCCAAATTTGAAGAGCTCTGCAAATTTTCTACAATTTATCAACGTGACCCGGATGAAGTTTGGAAATGCATGAAATATGAAGGAGGTCTACGAGAAGATATAGAAGCAGCTGTAAGTCTCTTGGAGATTAGGGACTATCCTACCTTGGTAAATAAATGTCGACGGTGAGGAGTCCAACAGAAGCTAACAAATTTCAAGTATGCCCAAAACAATGCTAGAAGGGGATTAGCACCTCAAGGTCCCCGATTCAAGCACATTAACCAACCTCGGAGAAGGTTTCCACCCAACAATAACAACAACAACAACAAAGGAAAACAACTTCAACCTCTAAGACTCGAGACAGGAGAGATTGCCCTAAGTGTGGGAAAAATCATGGGAATCGACCTTCTTTGGACAACGCATAAATCATTTGCTTTGGCTGTGGGAAACCAGGACATAAGATATTTGAGTGCCCTAACAAGAAAGGTCATCAGCCCGCTTCCAGGCCACAACAACATAGGCGCGTTTTTACTATAAGTGCCAAGGAAGCTTCTCAATCTGCCGATCTGATCCGAGGTAAGTGTGAAATAAATGGTAATGTCCTAGATATCTTTGTGTAATCTGGTGCCACTCATTCTTTCATATCCCATGACTGTACTGAAGTTGCAATTATACGTGTCTGAACTACCTTATGATCTTCTTGTATCCACTTCTACTGCTGGTCCTATTAGGACTTGTTATACCTGTGTAAATATTCCTTTTCAAATAGGTGCTAGAGACTTTACTGCTAATTTAGTTTGTCTTCCTTTATCTGGTTTAGATGTAATTTTAGGTATGGATTGGCTAATACCCAATTATGTCCTTTTACACTTTGCATCGAGCTGCCATATTTCTTTCCACTCTACCCTCCATTCCTGTGGTTCCTTTTTCTTTTTACTTGAACCTTGTAACATCCAACCCTAGTAAGACAGATCGTCAGGAATATGTTCTCCTTTCTACTAGTGAAACTGAATGTGACTACGAGTTGAGCAAGATTCGGTGGTGAGGAATATCCAGATGTTTTCAGGAGGATATTCCAGAATTTCCTCTGAAAGAGAGATTGAATTTTCCATCGAGTTGGTTCCAGGAACGGGTCCTATTTCAATTGCTCCTTATAGGATGTCCCCTTTGGAGTTGAAAGAATTAAAGTCCCAAATTGAAGAACTGTTAGGGAAGCATTTTATTAGACCAAGTGCCTCTCCATGGGGAGCCCTTGTTCTTACAGTGAAGAAAAAGGATGGGGGTATGAGGCTTTGTGTAGACTATAGGCAATTGAACAAAGTGACAATAAAAAATAAGTACCCCTTGCCAAGAATTGACGATCTCATGGATCAATTACGAAGTGCAACTGTATTCTCAAAGATTGATCTTAGATCAGGGTACCATCAGATTCGGGTTCGGAATGAGGATATACCTAAAACTACTTTTAGAACTCGATATGGGCATTACGAGTATAGGGTGATGTCTTTTGGATTGACTAATGCTCCAGCTGTATTCACGGATTATATGAATCGAATCTTCCGCCCTTACTTGGATAAATTTGTAGTTGTCTTCATAGATGACATACTTATATATTCAAGGACTGAGGAAGAACATATAGAGCACCTTAGGGTTGTGTTAAAAATCCTAAGAGAGAGAAAGTTGTATGCTAAGTTGTCGAAATGTGAATTCTGGATGGGAGAGGTTAGATTCCTAGGTCATGTAGTATCACGAGGAGGAATCTCTGTAGATCCCAATAAGGTAGAATCAGTACTCCATTGGGAACGACCAACAACGGTGACGGAGATTCAAAGTTTCCTAGGGTTAGCTGGATATTATAGGCGTTTTATCATGAGTTTTTCTTAGATAGCATTACCTTTGACTAAATTAACCCGAAAGAATGCTCCATTCAATTGGACACCAGAGTGTGAAAATAGTTTCCAGGAGTTGAAACAAAAGTTAACCACGGCTCCAGTCCTAGTATTACCTGATCCTTATAGACCCTATGAGGTTTATTGTGATGCTTCTAGTAAGGGTTTAGGATGTGTGTTGATGCAAAATCATAACGTGGTTGCCTATGCTTCTCGACAGTTGAAACCCCATGAAGTAAACTATCCAACCTATGACCTTGAACTTGCAGCTGTGGTTTTTGCCCTAAAGATCTGGCGACATCATTTGTATGGTGTGCAGTTTAATGTTTTCTTTGATCATAAAAGTTTAAAGTATCTTTTTGATCAAAAAGAGTTGAATATGCGGCAAAGAAGGTGGATGGAATTCCTCAAGGACTATGAATTTAGTCTGAATTACCATCCAGGCAAGGCAAATGTTGTTGCCGATGCTCTGAGTAGAAAATTCCTAAGTGTAGCATGCTTGATGATTAAAGAGACGGAGCTAGTTGAAAGTTTCAAGGAACTTAGTTTAGACATGTCTGTGAACCCTCAGGGTGTGGTGCTAGGGCAAATAAAGGTAACAAGTGAGTTCAAAGGACAAATTTTAGCTGCACAATGTGAAAACCCAGAATTTCAGGAGATATTAAGATCAATTCATGCAAAGAAGTTACCAGGATTCACTCAAGACCAACAAGGTATATGGAGATACAAGGATAGGGTATGTGTACCCACAAGTGGCAATCTTAGAAAGAAGATCTTAGAGGAAGCTCATAGGGGCGAACTTACTATACATCCAGGCATTAGTAAAATGTATGCGGATCTCAAGAAAATATTCTGGTGGTCAGGAATGAAAAAAGATATAGAAGAGTGTGTCAGGAAGTGTTTAACTTGCCAAAAAGTTAAAATAGAACATCAAAAACCAGCTGGGACCCTGCAACCCTTAGAAATCCCAGAATGGAAGTGGAAAAGTATTTCTATGGACTTTGTAATGGGTTTGCCAAGGACATCGTCAGGTCATGATGCTATATGGGTTATAGTAGATAGATTGACCAAGTCTGCTCATTTCTTACCCATTAAGGCTAATTTTCCTTTGGATAAGTTAGCTTCCTTGTATATCCAAGAAATAGTAAGACTACACGGTGTTCCTTCCTCGATAGTTTCTGACAGAGATCCAAGGTTTACTTCGAGATTTTGGGGAACGTTCCAAAAAGACTTTGGTACCAAACTTTGTTTGAGCACTGCCTATCACCCCCAAACTGACGGGCAAACAGAACGAACCATACAAACCCTGGAAGATATGCTAAGGGCATGCGTGATTGAGCAGGAGGGAAGTTGGGACAAGTTACTCCCATTGGTTGAGTTTGCTTATAATAACAGCCATCACGCTAGTATTGGCATGGCCCCGTATGAAGCTCTATATGGAAGAAAATGTCAATCCCCATTGTGTTGGTATGATTCGGGAGAAGCGAGACTATTGGGACCTGATCTTGTTAATCAAACAACGGAGCAAATCCAGAAGATCAGGAGCAAGATTCTCACCGCACAAAGTCGTCAAAAGAGCTATGCTGATACTCGAAGGAAACCATTAGAATTTCAAGATGGAGAACATGTATTCCTGAAGGTCACGCCCACTACTGGAGTAGGTAGGGCCCTTAGAGTTAAAAAGTTGTCACCTAGGTTTATAGGTCCTTTTCAAATTCTTCAACGAATTGGATCAGCTGCTTACCAGATAGCCTTACCCCCACATTTATCCAACCTTCATAATGTCTTCCATGTATCTCAACTTCGAATGTACCACCCAGATCAAAACCATATCATTGAGCCCGAGTCTATACAGATAAGTGATGACTTGACGTTTCAAGCCCCTCCTATTCAGATCGTTGATAGAGAAGTCAGGCAACTTAGAAATAAATCTGTGCAACTTGTAAAAGTGGCTTGGGGTGGACCTGGAAATGAAGAGTATACATGGGAACTAGAATCAAGTATGAAGACAGATCATCAGGAATTATTTCCAGGTATGAAATTTTGAGGGCAAAATTTTTTAAGGTGGGAGTAATGTAACATCCTAATTTTTTCAGAAAATAATTGAGGCTTTAGTAGTAAGAATATCAAAATTTTGGTGTACACAAAAATGATGAGAACAATGTAACGAACGTAAAAAAAAAAAAAAAAAATGTGAATAGTGTTTTGCAGGCCCCGTAGACCCACCGGAACAGCTGAAACCTTAGATTCAAGACCTGAAGGTGCCCGAAATTTGGAAATTATAGGATTAAGGTTAGAAATAGGTAGGAATAAATATTTTATACTTAGAATTAATTTTTGGGCAATAGTAGATTACCCGGTACACTGTTTTACCCGTTTGGTAAAATTACGGTGTGTAGTTTTTATACCGGATGAAGCTACCAGTGCAAGCTTGCCACCTAGGGTGACAAGTGTATGGTCTAGAGCAATACATATCCTTTCCTTTTTCAAGAGCCAATGAGAATGCTACAAAATTTCAAAGAAGATAATTTCATAATTGCTAAATTATATACATTATCTTAATATAAATAAAATCAAAATCCTCATAATTATCATCTTCATTCTCGGCCATAACAAAGGAGACAGCCCAAACTCCATTTTTGCTTCCTCAAAATGCTTCAAACTTAAATTCAAAGCTTCAAAATCCTTGTCTACACTTGATAAAATCACAAACTCCCTTCACTAAACTTATTCCACTCATCAAGATCTTTCAATCTAACCGATTAGAATTTGAATCCATCAATTTTTCCTACTTTGAGAGCTTATTATCAGCTGTGTAAGGAAGGGTTTGGTGTGGGTTAGAAGGCTTGGAAGTAAAGGAAATCAATCTTGGAGCCAAGATCTTGAAAGCTTCAAAGTGTAGGGTTTTCTTTGGCCTTTTTCTTTCCAAATTATTCTGTAAATTTTTTTTGGGTTTTATTCCGAAATTTATGGTTATATTTGATGATAATATGTTGATATTGATGTGTTAATTTTGGTGGAGTGTTTGGATGAGGTTAAATAATGATTTTTGTCAAAATAAGTTTTGGGCTAGGCTGCTGAATTTTCGGATTTCAGCAGGACAGGATTTGTTCATGAATTTTCTGGTTCAATTCTACTCATTTTTATGAGCTATAAAATTTATATGTTGAAGCTAACATCATAAGGAAACTCTGACAATTTTCGTGGTGCATAATAAAGAGCTTTACTGCCTGAGAAAAATCAAGAACCAAGAGTATATCTATGCTGGCTGAAATCTTGGTACTGGAGCTGTGAATTTGTATAACTTTTTATTCATAGCAAATGATGGAATTATCCTTTTAAATTTTTACAGAGTTTTGTATACATCTTTAAGTATAACTGTGATTTTTATTTTGAGTTGTTTCTATCATTTGCTAAAGTTAAAAATTGTGTGAATCCTATTCTAAGCTGTGAAAAAGTGGCCTCTGACCACTAAAATTGTAGAATTTATTTGACATGGTTCTAGTATTCTGTTTGCTATGAAATTTTTACAGGGACTTTTAGACACATTGAGGTGTCATAGAGAATTTTTATGGCCAGTGAATTGCCCATTGAATATGTGAATTAAATGTTGTCACCATAATGGTAAATCTGTCAAAAAGCTGGAATGGTGAAGATGTATTAAGTTAATGATAGAAATCTATTTAATCCAAGTATATATCATATGAATGTATGTTAATTGTTTGAAAGGCTTGTTTATAAAGTATGAATGAGACTCCAATGATACTGAATGCCTATATCTGGGATATAAACCTGACTTTGAAATAGAAAGGTCCATGACATGGTTGTATGACAAAAGAGAATATGTGAAATTTAATGGTGCATGTTTTAACATACGGGGAAAATAGAAACAAGGCTTATCTGTGATAGAGAGGGAAGGCAAAAATAAGAACTTCCCAAGAAATTTTATGAGTCGGTAGACTTATCGACTAGGAAATAGAACTATGTGTGATTCAGAAATGGAAAAAAATGAAGTCTGATGATCACGAATAGGAATGAGCTCATGTCGTAGCAGTCTATGGTCCTCTGAGGAGTTATTCACTACATATGTTACCTGATGTGAATCTAAGCCTTCCCTATGTTAATAAAAAGAACTACTACACTAAGTTGAATTCCATGTGATATAAGAGAAACACTTATGATTACTACCATTTTGCATATAATTTTCTTTGACTCATGTATGCTAATATTGATATATGTGATCTAACATGATGTTTTTCTTTATTATTATAAATGCATTTACTGTTTATATTCTGTCTGTATGTAAGGGGTTACCCTACTGAGAATTTTATAATATTCTCACCCCTATTTGTGTATATGATGTATTGTGCTCAGACTCTGCAGATGCCCCTGGCTAAGGAGAGGCCATCATACCGATGGCCAATGGTTTCGCGTAGGAGGACATGAGACTTACGGGGGCTTTTGACTTGTATGTAGTGTAGTATAGTGCCAGGAACTTACCAGCTTGTAGACTAATTGGTGTTAGATGTCTTAGGTCCATTTCTGTGTGTTTAGTGTTTTGGTGGACCTTGATATTTGAGCAAGCTTGGTAGATCTTTTGATAGTAGTTCCTGTGTTGTATTATAAGCGAAGTGACTTAACTTCAAGTATGGTATGTATTAAAGAAAGCGGTATGTAAAGTAATAATATATGTACATTTTATAGTAGTTTTCTTTATAACTCTAGAGTTTGATTTATCTTATTTCATTTTATTTGACTAGTGGATATTATAGAAAGGAAGTGATACTCTTCTAATTACAATGTTAATGCTCGAGTAATACATGGTAGTTAGGAGGCTGTTACAGACTGCACGACAATGGCTCCGTCGCCGGCAAGGTATGGTCGCGGCCTTCCTCTTCACTACCTCCTTATTGATTTTATTACCATTGTTTTTTTTTGGTTGGTGCTGGAATTTTGTGTTTACTGATTTGAACTAAAATGGAAATTTTTGTGTGTATTGTGACTATGGCTTGGATTATTGTAAGGAATTAGTGTTGGACTTTTGGTTACATTGGTATAGAGGAATTAAGATTATGCTCGTTGTGGGGAATCCAAGTTCATGGAAGAGTTCGGGATCTTTGAATGAGTAGTTATGATGATGCTATTAGTGAAGGCAAGAAGGAGATGTATGCGGAGATTATGATATGCACATGTTTTAGAATTCACTCTACCTGGTTACTTCTCTGATCTGAAATAAAACTCACTTCTTTGTCACTTTTCTAACATTACTCTTGCTATTTCAGGTACTACTCTGTGTGTTAGATAATGAATACCGTTCCCCCCCCTTTTCGCGCTTGCTATTGATCAATATATATAGAAACTCAATTGTTGACCAAATCATTTCTCTTTTCACCTTTACAGGTTGCCACACCGGAAGAGAATTCCTTTTGCAAGGATTGAGGAAGAACACAATCATAGGGTTGGCACTTATTGTTATTTGACTTCCCTTTCCTTTTTAGCTGAGTGTCACGGGGATTCAGATTGAAAAGAAAATTTTATTTTTTATTATGTATTTTGTTATTTTTGGTAATGGGCTGAAAGATGGATTGGACTATCAAACAAAACAAAATAAAATGGATCAAATACTGAAACGAAATTAGCCTGAATACACACTCAAAATAAGGTTTACGATTGCACAACAACACTCAAATACACAAGAAGTGGGCTTATGGACCATTATTATTATTTTTGTTATTTTTTATTATTTTCAATTAAATTTGAAAACAGCAAAGCAATTTTTTAAATTTTTTATGCATATATGCATATTTTGAGTTTTTTATTTAAAACATAATAATAACAAAAGGAGACATTTTTCATTTTTAATTTTCCTCAAAAGAAATGGACCAAGAGATTACAACACAACTTTTTTATTATTTTTATTTTTGAGTTTTTGAAAATACTCTAAAAGAAATTGTAAAATATGCAAAATTTAAAATTTCTGTTTAAATGGCCGGACAAAATCAGGTGTTCACAATTGCCCCTCTTTACTTGGTTCTTACTAGAGAATATTGAAAACTGTAGTTTTTAATATTTCTTTTGTAAGGACTAAGTAAAGATTTGAACACATATTTTGTCCGACCATATATAGTGCATGATGATGAATGCATGTTAATAATGCGAAATGGTGCATGATGGCCATCTAAGATGTTTTAATTGGATTATGCTAAATGGCTAATGCGCATGACAATGAATGCATGATGATAAGTGTATGATTGTGAGTGAATGCATTGTGACGATGCTGAAAACTCTTATGGATGTACAGACAATAAATGACAATGCGAAAAGAGGTTAAACGATTTCATGAAGAGAATGAATACATGATGTCAATGCTTTTAATGGATGATGCCAAATGATCTCATGATGAATGCACATTGCTAATGTCAAGTAGGGAATGAAACATATATGAACCTTAGATACATGCAAATTCTGATAGAAACCGGAAGAGGATGAGGGATTCAAAAGCTTGTGAATGTGGAATGCGTGTGAGATGTGAAGTATGTGAAAATGAGAAAGTGAATGTGAAGCCATCCAGTGAAAGTGAGTGTGAAAACAATGATAGCCCATGAAATGTGAAAATTTAAAATCTGTGAAAACATGTAAATGAAAAAGCTCATAAATGTGAAATCATGTAAATCATATAAATGTGAAAGCTGTAAGTGTGAAAATGGTAAATGTGAAAGCAAGTAAAAGTTTGTGAAAGCAAGTAAAAATCTATGAAAGCAATTAAATATCTGTGAAAGCATATAAAAGTCTTGTGAAAGCAAATAAATGTCTGTAAAAGCTGTAACTGTCTATGAAAGCAAATAAATGCCTTGTGAAAGCAGTAAATGTCTGTGAAAGCAGCAAATGTCTGTGAAAGCTGTAAATCTCTTGTGAAAGCAGTAAATGTCTTATGAAAGCAAGTAAACGTATGTGAAAGCATTTAAATGTGAAAGCGGTAAATGTGAAAGCTTGTAAATTATGAAAGCTGTTAAATTGTGAAAGTTGATAAATTGTGAAAGCGGGTAAATGTGAAAGCATTTAAATCTAAAAGCCTGTACATGTGAAAGCAGTTAAATTGTGAAAGTATTTAAAGGTGAAAGCTATAAATGTGAAAGCTTGTAAATGTGAAAGCATGTACATGTGAATTTAAAGACTTGTGAAATGTAAACTTGTGAAGTTGAATATATGTGAAAAACAACTGTGAATGCATGGTTGGCAATTTGATGAAATGATGATGCGGAATCGGTGTGATAATGAATGAATCATACGGGATTGATGTCATAATGGCGTGAATGACATGAAACTAATGTGAACCAATGAATAAATTGATGCAAAATTGATATGTTGATGATATGATGAATGAATTGCTGCAAACTTAATGTAAGGATGAAAATATCTCAAAACTAAAAATTGCCCCGGTCTGATGCGTTTTTGCATTGTCCTTCAAGAAAGCTTTTGTTTCTCTCAAAATGAGTTGATTCTACATCTGAGCTGCTCTATGAACTTCTTCATTGCACTTTTAAACACATCTTCCACTGGTGACATTTCAATGTCTCTTTGCTGCCCCATATTATCATTGTTCCCACTTTTGCTTCAATTGACAGCCTGGTTTTTTTAAAAAAAAATCAAATGACTGATTCGATCCACTAACATCTACATTCAAGCTGTTATCTTCGAATCTCAGTCAAGCAAGTTGCTTCTTTTCCTTTGACAGTCAATCCTGAGTCCTTTGTTTAACTTATTGTTTCTGAGTTTTGTTTGCAAATTAGTCACTTATTGTACTTCAACTTTAACATTATGATTATGCATGGCTTCAAAATAGAATAAAGAGACAAAGATTTGATAGGAGAAAATAAACAAAGACACAAAGTAAGAGAAATATGATTTTATTGGATTTCAAACTAGAAAGTATTTACAGAATTTCACCGACTGTTAAAAGATAAGGAAGGAAGAAAGATAAGACCGGTAGTGCTGCTTTCATGTGCTCAACCCATTTTGCTGATTCATTGGTTACACTGAACTTGAATTCCTGACGATAAGTGCAATCCTTTATTGTGTTTAACAATATGCCGTGACCCACCAACATTCAAATTGCCCCAGTGTCAGATTCATTTGTAGCTTCTCAGCCTTTCACCATTGCATAGACTGCATTTTTCGAGTTTTCAACCCAGTTCCCATCCATTTTGGTGCTCTAATTTTTGCCTAGGCCGCCCTTTCAGGTTTTCGACCTAGCGAGCATTTCTTCTCTCTCTTTTTTTTTTTTGTGTGCTCTAATTTTGGCCTAAGCCGCCCTTCCGGGTTTTCAACCTAGCGAGTTTTTTATTTTTAAGTAAAGTATTTTTTCACAGCATCTGAATTGATTGGCTTACCAAGCACTTGGCCTTCCATATCAATCAAGATCAAAGCTCCTCCAGAAAAAGCATCTTTAACAATGTAAGGGCCTTCATGCGAGGGTGCCCATTTGCCCCTGTTATCCTCTTGGTTCGGGAAAATCTTCTTCAGAACAAGATCACCTGGCTGAAATGTTCGAGGACGGACATTCTTATTGAATGCTTTAGCCATCCTTTTCTGGTACAATTGGCCATGGCAAACAGCGATCAGCTGTTTCTCCTCAAGCATGTTCAATTGATCATATCTCATCTTGACCCATTCAGCTTCTTCCCATTCAGCTTCCACCAAGACTCTTAAAGATGGGATTTCCACTTCGATGGGTGTTACTACCTCCATGCCATACACCAGTGAATACAGAGTTGCCCCAGTTGAGGATCTGATAGAAGTACGATAGACGTGTAATGCATAAGGTAGCATATCACTCCAATCCTTATATGTTACCACCATCTTCCCCAAGATCTTCTTGATGTTTTTGTTTGCTGCTTCAACAGCTCCGTTCATCTTTGGTCGATAAGGAGCCGAATTATGATGCTTGATCTTGTACTGCTCACACAGTTTCTGTACCTCTGCATTGTTGAAATTAGTAGCATTATCTGTGATGAGTCTTTCTGGCAACCCGTATCTACAAATGATATTGTTTTTTAGGAACTTCACCATCACTTTCCATGTAACATTGGCATAAGATGCAGCCTCTACCCATTTGGTGAAGTAATCAATGGCAACCAGAATAAATCGATGCCTATTAGAAGCTTTGGGACTAATTGGTCCTATGACATCCATGCCCCACATTGCAAACAGCCAAGGTGATGTCAAAGTATGTAATGGCATAGGAGGAGAATGGATTCGATCAGCATAGATTTGGCATTTGTGGCACTTTCTGGCGAAATCTATGCAATCTTTCTCCATAGTGAGCCAATAGTATCCCTGTCTGAGGATATGTCGGGATAATGTGTGCCCGTTAACATGGGTTTCACAAATACCCTTATGGACTTCTGATATGATGGATTTAGCTTCTACGGCTTCGACACACCTTAATAAGACTCCGTCATAGTTTCTTTTATACAACACATCTCCCGAGAAGAAGAAAGACATTGATAACCTTCTGAGTGTCTTTCTATCATTCTCATTTGCTGCTGCCAGATATTCTCCATCCTTAATGAACCTCTTGATATCATGGAACCATGGTCGGCCATCTGGCTCCTCTTCAATGTTAGAATAGTATGCTGGCTCTCTTCTAATAGCCACTTGCAAAAGAATGGTCATCACGGCCAAGGTAGCTAAAGCATCTGCAAACTGATTCTGTTCACGAGGTAGGTAATGAAAACTGACATCCTTGAACTCATCTTTCAAGCTCACGAGGTGTTCATAATATGACAATAACCTGTGCTCCTTGACTCGCCATTCTCCATTAACTTGAAAAATGATTAAGGCTAAATCCCCATAGACCTCCAAGTATTCCACCCCAAGCGATATTGCTGCCTTTAAACCTGTTATACATGCTTCATATTCAGCTGTGTTATTGGTACAATCAAATGCCAATTTGACAGCGATTGGGAATTGCTTTCCATCGGGGGACACTAAAACTGCTCCAACCCCGTTCCCGTGAATATTGACAGCACCATCAAAGTACATTTTCCACATTAGGTCTTCCTCTTCCCTGCTTTCGCCATCCTCCTCTACAGCTGCTAAGATATCCTCATCAGGAAGTTCAAGTTCTATTGGCTAATGTTCATCTAGTGGATTATCGGCCAGGTGGTCTGCTATCACGCTTCCTTTTATAGACTTTCTGGTCACATACTTGATGTCAAATTCTGCTAGAGCCACTTGCCATTTGGACATTCTCATGGAGATATGCGGGCTTTCAAAGATGTATTTCATGGGATCCACCCTCGATATAAGCAAAGTTATATAGTGGAGCATATACTGTCGTAACCTCTTTGCCATCCATACTAATGCACAACAAGTCTTTTCAATAGCCAGATACTTAGACTCGTAATCATTGAATTTCTTGCTCAAGTAGTAAATGGCTTGCTCTTTTCGACCAGACTCATCATGTTGTCCTAACACCGCTCCCATAGACCCATGCAACACTGTAAGGTAAAGTATCAACGGTCGACCTGGTGTAGGTGGAACCAGGAGAGGTGGATTTGACAAGTAATTCTTGATTTTATCAAAGGCCTCTTGACATTTGTCATCCCATCCACCTGAATTACTTTTCCTCAATAGTTTGAATATCGGTTCGCAGGTATGGGTAAAATTGGAGATAAATCTCGCTATATAGTTTAGACAACCCAAGAAACCTCAAACCTCTTTCTCTGTTTTGGGCTCAGGCATGTTTTGAATGGCTTTAATTTTGTCTGGGTCGACCTCAATGCCTTTCTTGTTAACAATGAACCCCAACAACTTTCCAGTGGATGCTCCAAAGGTGCATTTTGCTGGGTTTAATCGAAGCTTGTAAATCCTCAGTCTTTCAAACAACTTTCTGAGTACAGCAACATGGCTTTCTCCTTCTTGTGACTTTGCTACCATATCATCAACATACACCTCTAGCTCCTTGTGAATCATGTCATGGAAAAGGGTCACCATTGCTCGCTGGTAAGTTGCTCCAGCATTCTTTAACCCAAATGGCATCACTCGGTAGCAAAATAATCCCCACTGAGTGATGAATGATGTCTTCTCCTTGTCCTCTTCTACCATTAGGATCTGATTGTAGCCTGAATAACCATCCATGAAAGAGAATCGGTGACTTTTTGCAGTGCTATCGACTAGGACATCTATATGGGGCAAGGGAAAGTTGTCCTTTGGGCTTGCATTGTTCAAATCTCAATAGTCCACACACATTCTAACCTTTTCGTCTTTTTTCGACACAGGTACTATATTGGCTATCCATTTTGGGTATAGCGGGACCTCTAAAAAGCCTACATCGAGTTGCTTCTTGACTTCCTCTTTGATTTTAAGTGATATTTCTGGACTCATCCTCCGCAACTTCTGCCATTTAGGTTCTATCCCCTCAATTAACGGGATTTTATGAGCCACTATCTCTGGGTCCAAGCCAGACATATCTTTGTAAGACTAAGCAAAAATGTCTATGAATTCACGGAACAGTGCAATCATTTCTTCCCTTTCTAGGTTGTTAACTATTTTCATCTCTTTCCTATCCCCATCAGTCCTCAAATTCACAGTTTCTACAATCTCATCATGTGGATTTATCCCCTTTTCCATTGAATTTATGATCTTGACAAATTGTTGGCACAACTCAGGATCTTCATCTTGTTCATTTTCATTCAAGTCCATTGTAATGCAAGAATCAGTTAATGAGTTTTCACAAGCATTTGCACAAAATAAAGGTTCTGAAGGAGATAAGTCCCTGGAATTGAGATGAGACCAGAAATAAATAAAAGAAAAGAAAAAAAAGATAAACGAAAAGAAGAAAACAACAGAAGGAGAATGGAAAGGAAAACCATGCATAATAATCTTTTATTTAATTAAAATGGAAGTACAAAAGTGACCAAAGCGTTCATTACTCATGATACAACAAGTCATCAAAGGGCACAGAATCCCAATTGTCTAATGGTTTGCAACTCGGGTAGATCAATCGAGGAGTTTCTTCAACTCCTTCTAGAGTGCTAGCAGCTCCAGTTCCTTCAATCATCACCACTGCTACAGGTGTGGGAAATGTGCCCTTGATATGTGGGATCTTCTTCTTGACAGGCTCAAAAAATTGCGACTCTCCTGTGACTTTCATATCCCAGGCCAAACTTTCCGGGATTGTCATGGAGGAAAATTGGATCTTTGATTCCTTGCAATTGTCTTCCTAACCCTTTGCCTTTCTCGAATCCACTCTTTTGCATTATTCTAGCGGCCACTGGAAGCTTGTCTCCTTTTCGTTCTACTGGTTCCACTATCTCAAGATTTTGAAATGAGACCTCGAAAGTGTTTTCAGCACAGTCGATGTATGGCACTGCCACTGGTTTAGTCACCAATAGCTCCTCTTCTCCTTTTACTGTAATGAGTTTTCCATAATCTATGAATTTCACTTTCTGATGAAGAGTAGAGGGGACATCACCTGCTTCATGGATCTAGGGTCTTCCTAACAGCATCGTGTATCCAGGTTCTGTAACACCCTAATAGAACCCCACTATGCTTAAGTTCACATTTGGATTCTATTAGTTGTCACTTATGTCTTGCATTTATTTTCTTTTGAAATTAACTTAGAAAAATAGTGGAAGTTTTTTTTTTATAAATAAATTAATTTTTTGAAAACTTAAGCCTGTAACGAGAAGTGAGATACATAGCGCTTTTATAGATAATAATCAAGTTACATTGTGCACTTAATTAAATAAGCGGAATAAGAGACTAAGTGTAGAACAATTATCACATAAACTGGAATATAATCACTTAATACATAAGTCACAACAGGGTACATATATCATACTGATAAGTTATTACAAATAACAATATAAGTTCTACTATTACTAATTGTTTCTCACAAACTATAATGTAACTAAAGCTCGGAATGCTCCTACTTGAAAGGTTTGAAATCTTCACGCGCTACCTCCTTCCTCAGCTATAGCTTCGTTGCTTTAGGTGGACACGTCTGTCTCTGGTAACGACAATGGAAAATAAACATAGGAGTGAGAAATACATGATTTCTCAGTAGGAGTTCCTACTTGTACTAAAAGTGTCATCGTTGTCGTCCCAGTCACTTCGGGTTTATTATAAAAAGGTGAACAGGTAAGGATTCAATTATCAAACTTTCACAAACATGATTAGCCGAAGTGCAGTTACTTTTAAACTAATCTTGAACATTAGCAAAAATATCCATTCAGTATTTCATCAAGCATACATATAAGCATATCATGTAAAACCACTAATAAGTAATAATCATTTAGGAGCTGCATGCATTTCATGATTACTCATCCTCAACATTCACTTGTTTAGTGATCATTATCTTTCATTTATTTCATCAACATATTTCTTAATTACTCACGGGATGAATGCATCAATGCCTTAGACCACCCTAAAAGGGTAATGAGCTCATACCGTGGCCGTCGCCACAACCTTTTGGTTTTCTTTCCGTTGCCATGATCTCAACGGTTTAGGGGGTTAAGCCGTGAGTTTAGCTCAAGTCCACTTTTCCAGACTATCATTGCTACTTTTTCAGGTTTTACTTTTATTCTCACTGAGTGAAATCATTAATACCTTAATCCTTAAAGAGGATTAAGCAGTGAGTTGGTCTATTTATTATTTCATTTGAAACATGAATGTATGCATATTAATAAATCATGGCACAGTCAATCATTTTATGATTATCATTTCATATCTCATCAATACATTCACATTTTTGTATATCACTTCATGTAACATAGACAATATCATGTAAATTTCATAGTAAACATTCTCATAGATAATTCATATTAAGCAACCTAAGTTATCAAGTTAGGTCTCTAGTGTTCCTAATAGGTTATGGATATCTTGGTATTATCTTTTTCTCTTAGTCTTCTTTGTACTCTTAGTATTTCCATTAATACATTAATACCCTTTAAGATATTTTTAGAGGTTCTTTATATATTTTTATTATGACTTTTATATATATCTCCTGAAGATTATTATTCTACTTAAATCCTTAAAATTATCTCTTTACAAGACTTGAATCTTTTATGAGTTTTGACATCTTTTAGAATAAAATTTGTAGCACTAACATCTTAGATTAGTGTAAATCAACTGTAAATTGTGCTTAGTAGGATTCTCAAGAAAGAGAGGTGGGTCACAATGGACACGCTTAAATACCAAGTCTTTCCTTAGCCAGAACCTTTCCAAATTGCACTCTCACAGTATCACGGTACCTTCAAGACTTTCTCAACACACTGTCCCGAAAATATATCTCTCATTCTGTATTTTTGTAGTGTAAAACTTTATACATAGCATACATAAGTGTGTTTGTAGATGTGTTAGCTTTTCCACAAAGTTGAAATCAGTCCATTTGCATTTTTCTAGAGTGAGTTACACCTATTTTACTATTACAAGGTCAGATTAAGAGTTTTAGTCTTAGGCTCTACTTTAAAAATTTATATCTTGGGCTAGGAAACTCCGTTTTAGGTGATTCTTTTTGGAGAGTGTTCTACAATGAGTCTAGTTTATAATAAAAATATTTTCATTTCGTGATCTTTCATAATTTTTGAACACTAATTTTTGAAGAAACTACTGCCAGAAATAACTAGAAATTCCAGCACCTGCCATGTTCATGTCTTAAGTTATCTTTATTAACTCAAGTTTCTCATACAATCTTTTAGGTTATATTTGAGTTTGATAACATTATAAAAGTACTCATAGCAGAATAGAACATGTTGTGTTTTCTAAAAATATAATTATTCAAAACTTTTGACAATAACTCAAGTTTGAGGCATTCTATCCATGAACAAAGTTAGAAGCCAACAATACTTGAACAAATAAAGAAGAAACTCCTACCTCTTGTGTAGGGTCTAAAAAGGGTCCTTCTCTTCTTCCTTAAGCTTTGAACAAGAGTCTTTGGAGTGGATGACCCTTCTTGAATCTTGGCTCTAGAACTTGAGTGCTTAAGAAAATATTTCTCACTAGAGTTAAAGATTGTAACTCTTGTGAGGGCTAGTGAAAGTTTGGACTTAGGATTTAAGTATTTAGATGAAGTTTAGAGGATCAAGAGAAGTCTTTGAAGAACATAAGAAGAATGATAGAATAAGAAAGAAAGAACACTTAGGGAGTTTCTGAATTGAAGAGAGTTTGAGGAATATTTATAGTGGAAAGATTAGAGAAAAAATAGAAGAAGGAAAGCACTTGGAGCATGATTTATGCAAACATGTTGGATGAAAATGCTCCATGTTTTGTGCAAAGATGTTAGTGGAGATTTTCTAACCTTTAGTGCATATATGTGATTCAGAAATATGTATGATGTATGTGGTTAAATTATTGTGTTATCATCTTAATCCAATAGCTTAGATTCATTCTTGTCTAAAGACAAGTCTAGGGATTTGTGCAAATGGCATTGTAGTAATTTCTTTAACTAAGACAAGGATATTTTTGTAATTAGACAATGATAGTGGTATTCTTGTAATTCCATTCATAGAGTAAGGGTATCTTCGTCATTTAATAAGGTAAGGGTAGTTTGGTAATTTCCTTTACATAGCAAGGGCATTTTCATAATTTCCACTAAGTGATGGCATTTTTGTAATTCTTTGCATTTTTCTCTAGACATACTTAAGTAGTCTATTTGTTGTGTTTCATAACATTTGTCCAAATTCTCTTGGTTTTGCTATCACTAATTAAGATTAATATTTATCTTAGTTATAAATTTGGGGATGTTACAGGTTCAATGTCCATCACCTGGAATCTAGTCACGAACGTGGTCGGCCCAATTTCTAGCTGAAGGTCAATGGTACCCATGATTTCTCTCACCGATCCATCAAATGCTTTGACGATTGTCTCGCTTGGTTTAACTATAGAAGGATCGATTGATAGCTGCTGCAGGGTGGAGTAAGGGAGCACGTTGAAAACTTATCCTCCATCAATCAGTACTTTGGCAACATTGCAACCATGGCATTTTAGGGTGATATGGAGCGCCTTCGGGCGTCCTACTGCGTGAGGAAAATTTCATCCTCCTTAAAGGTGATGGTATTAGCGGTTCTGATTGCTCCTACAATCCCTTCAACCTTGTCCGGGGTTACATCTTTTGAGACGTACGCTTGATTCAATACTCTCTTGATCGCGTTGCGATGAGCTTCTGAAGACAAGATCAATGAATAAAGTGAGATTTTTGCCGGTGTTTTCTTCAACTGATCCCCACATCATACTCGCTTTGTTTCATTATTTTAAGAAATTCTTTGTCTTCGTCTTCCTGACCCTTTCCTTTGCTTTCAGGTATCACCTGGGGGTCTTTCAATAGCTTCCCGGGAGTATAACACCTTCCACTTCGAGTGATTCCCCCTGTTCCTGTGACATTGGTTATGGACTCTAATGCAAAGGGTTCAAAGCATTCTTTATTACCGGGCTCTTCAACTGCTTTTGGTTGATCAGGCTTTGCATGGATTGCAAGATGAGAAGGCAATCTAGACACTTTAAAGATAGGTACCTCCCCTTGTTTAGGGATTATTTCTCCAGGTCTCACAGAATGAGTTTCTATGACAGTGTCATATCTCCACGGAATCGTGTGATTGCTTTCATAAGAAAATGGCGTAGGTACCTTGAAAACAAGCGCCGGTTCAGGTTTATAAACTTAATAACAGGAGGCGCTTGGTGGACCATGTTGATGCTCTGTTTGGTGACTTTTGGTATCTCGAGCACCCCTAGTTTGATCATTCTTTCAACCAAGAGCTTCAGCTCTAGACACTTTTCTATGTCATGTTTCCTTCCGGAACACTCACAAAATAAATCACCTTCGTCTCCCTCCACTATTCTTCTGCCTTTCCTTCCTTCAGCTTCTATTTCATAACCAGCCCTTTTCAGGGCTTCCAGGATCTTTTCCATTGGGAGTTTGACATTCTTTACTTCTTGACTTGCTTGAACCTCACGGATTGAATTTACTTGTCCTCCACTATGATTGGGGAATGGGTTGTTCCTTATGTGTGGCCTTGGCTCTTCTTCCAGTTTAATAGAGCCGCTGTCAATCAAGCGCCATATTGCACTCCTAAACCCATAACAATCCTCGACAGAATGTCCAAGAGAATTTGAATGATAGTTGCACATCTGGTTTGGATTGTACCACCGAGGATATGGTGGCACGAAGGTCTTCCCAGGACGCGGGGTTAGCAAGTTGTCTCCGCACAAGCATTTGAACAGTTCAGCATTGCTCATGTGAAAATCAGGTAGTGGCCGATTTTCAATCGGAGGTTTATTGCTGGTGTTGGATGGACTGATTATCTGATGGGTTAGGGGTAGTGTTTGGCGAGGTCTAGGTGTTGTTGGGGTGTAAGGTCGTGAGTAGGAGACATGGTTGATTTGGTGCGGTTGAGGTACAAATGGTGTTTGGGTTGGAATAGTTCTTGGAGGTGGGTAAGATATGTGTTGTGTGTGTGGATAAGATGGGTAGTGATTTGGGTAAGATGAGTAATGGTTTAGTCGAGTATTAGGTTGATGAGGTTGAAGGTGGATGTAGTTGACAACATTCTCCTTCTTTTTTAAATGGGGACCTTTCTTGGGTTCGCTTGTCTCCTCCATTGCTAGCTCCAACTTCCTTTCTTGGATATTGGTCTCAATTCTTTCTCCTATTTCAACCAAATCCACGAACTCTTTTACATGAGTCCCAATCATGTTCTTGAAAAAGGGACCTTCCAAGGTACGAATGAAGTAAGAGCACATTTCTTGCTCTAACATTGGTGGGATAACTCTTCCAACCATGGCCCTCCACCTCTGGGCATATTCTTTGAAGGTTTCATTCTCCTTCTTCCTCATCCCTTTCAGCTGATCTCTAGTGGGTGCAACATTCAAATTAAACTTGTATTGGTTAGTGAATGCCAAAGCCAAGTCTTCCCAATACCGAATTTGAGCCATGTCCAGTTGCATGTACCATTCCCAACCAGCCCCTTCTAAACTTTCAGAGAAGAAACTAATTAAGAAATTTTCATCTCGAGACCACATACCCATCTTAGTACAGTACATCTTCAAGTGCATGATGGGGTTAGAGGTGCCATTAAACTTGACGAGTTCTGGCATTCTAAAATCCTTAGGAATGTTGACATTGGGAGCAAGGCATAGCTCCTTAATATTCATAGAACCGAATGGACTTGGTCCTCTTAATGCCCAGAATTGCTCTTGCATTTTTTCCTCTAACTCTTCTCTTAACTTTGTTCGTTCTAACTCCCTTGCAATTTCATTGGCAGAGCCGTTATCATTTTGCTTGCCTGGCATAGATCCCTCATCATTCTCATATCCTGGCTGATCTTCAGGGTCAGCGTTCTCAGCATTTTCTTTCAAAGTGTCAACGATGAATTTCTTGAATTCTGGTCCAAACATGGACTTTATCGTGGCCTTAAACTCATCAATTTCTTAACTCAGATTCCTTCCCTCATTATTGCCTTCTGCAGCCATTGTCTGTTCCTTGTCTTTACCCTTCTCAGTTTTCTTTTTCTCAACTCTGGATCGAAGTTAAATGCGGCTCTCTAGCCGGCACACTACTATCAGACAAAGCTTTCTTTGAAGGAGCAATGTTTGACGACCTTGTGTCACAAAAACAAAAGGTAAGCAAATGAAAATAAAACTTAAAAATTCTTTGATAGCGAGGAATATAGTCTATATTTGATGGTAACAGACTTGACTCATATCCTATTCAGAGGACGTTTTGTCCATAAGACAGGGTATGTGATGGACCAAAGTACAGGGGGCTATTAGCACACTAGCAATGTAAAGCTTGATCTTCTTTCTTACATTTTACACAGAAGGAAAATTTTCCTATAAGGTAGAAATGTAATTGACAAAATATCCATGGGAGATTTCATTTCACAATGGATATGGTCTTGCGCATTTGTTTGAAGAGAAATGGAAGAAAGCCAAAGGACGAATTCATTTCATTCAAAAGGTACAATTACATCATAGTTGAGTCAAGAATGGACAACTTCTTTCTCTTAAAACCCCTAACTATACCCCTGCTCATATCCATGAAGTCATTCATTTCCTTAGGTAAATGAAGCTTGAGATAGTTTAGAACTTCCTTCTCTGCCCTTTCAAAATGACAGATAAACTTCGGAATATGATGGCCCAATTCCTCAATTAATCTTGCATGCTTTTCTTTCCATATTTCAGCCTTCATTGCCCAGTCACCGGCTTGCTTTTTCCAGAATCTACCTGCATCTTCTGTATGGTGAAGTCGATATCGGCATTGCATAAAGCGAACCCATTCTTGGTCACATTCTTCCTGTGCTAAACACGCGTTTAACTTTTCTATCTTCAGCTCTAACTTTTCTTTTTACTTTTGCATTTCGACTTCCAATTCTTCCTTCATTTGTTTTTCTTGACCAAGTTTGTTCTTTAATTCTTCGTTTGCTTCATTCAGTTGGCTAATATGCTTCACAAATCTATTCTTCTCATCAACCATCATTTTAATCTTCTTTTCAAAGTTCTGGATCCTTCGTCTTTCTCTTTCCTGATCAGTGACATCAGCAAGCTTATCCTTCAGTTGCTCAATCAACTTCTCTTTCTTTTCACAATGACTTCGTGTGATAACAACTTCTAGCTCTGCTGCTTGTTTTTGCTGTTCCAGAAGCTTCATCTGTGCTTTCATGACCTCTATTTGTTTAGCCAATTGATGATCATTTCTTTTTTTGTGAGGAGAGCTAGGGACACTTTGAGGTACCTTTCTTGTCTCCCTCCACGTGACATATTCATGGGTACTGATTACAAGTGGTTTTCCTAACTCGTCTCTGCCTGCTATGTGAATATCCCTCCATGCCTCTTTGACTTCTCGTGATAACATCTTAGTGTGTTCACCTTCTCTATACCAAAAGTAGAGTCCTCCAAGTTGCTCTTCTCGTGGTTTCTTTTGTGTCTAACAAAGCTGTCTGAGAGCTATTGTCGGCGTGTATGATATGCAACCCCTTGGACCCATTAGTGGTACATTCTGAAATTTTTCATAGTTAATAATGATATCACCTCTTTGATGCTCATACCATGGACAAACCCATTTGAATGACTGTTCCTTTATGCTATCAAATTCGGCCCTCCATTCATGGACTTCTCTTGGCTTGGTTGGAATACGATGAAAGCTTCTTAGTGGATCTGAGACATTTTTTATGTGATTTCCTGCATACATGTGTGTAATGATCCACACGTATAAGAGATGTAGACAACATTGAAGTTTCCCTTTTTGTTTCTGCTGACAGAAGTTTAAGGTCAAGAATGTTTCAGCTAACATGGCAGGAACTGGATTTCTTTGTTTATTCTCTATAGCAAAGAACACATCCATGGCAGCTTGATCAATTATATCTGACTAGAAGGAAATAGTACTAGCCCATAGATAGCAAATGCCAGTACTCTTGAAAAAGTAGTCCATTCTTTTTTATGCCCCAAGTCTTTTAAACGATCTTCCACGAATGCTTTAGTCACCCCTTTTGAATCTGCATGCCCCGTTAACTTCACTCGAGTCACCGGTACCCCTAGTAATTCTCCGAATTGCTCTACTATCTTTACATCTGAAGAGGGTTATTTTAGATGAAAATAAATAGAGGCACTTTTCTTCATTGGTAATTTTAGCAAACAAGCATACTCTTCAATAGTAGGAGTGATATCAATGTTGGGCAGCTCAAAACATCTCAAGACAGGACTCCAATATTGAGCTAGAGCATTGATGGTAGAAGTTTCCACTGATATGAGTAACAGATCTAAAATAGACCCATACTTGCTTGAGAAAGTTCTTCTATCTTCATTAGGTAACAACTGACTCAACTTATACAACTTCTCTAGAGAGCTGGTATTTCCCATCACATTGAAGTGCTTCTTTGAACTGGATACATTGCTAGTGTGTTGTGTTCCTTCCATCATTTACTGTCAAATATAATGTTATCCCTCTGCCACCAATAGATTTTTCAAAGAAGGAAGAAAAATGAATGAGATGCATGTCATGAATAAAAATAAATATGTATGTTGGATGAAGAGAATGCATGTGACATGAATAAGTGATTAAAATGTGATTGTTATTTCTCATGTTTGAAAAGTAAATATGCTTGAGGAGAAAAATACATGTGCTATGCACAATTACACTATGCATTATTTATGCGAAAGGAAAGAAAAAAAAATTATTATGCATGTTATAATGTCTATGTTGAATGCTGCAAGATATCAATAATGCATGATGCACGACAAAATGGGTAAAAACAATATGCTCCCTTATGTCCTAACAGGGTGGGACTTAGTGCTTGATGGTTCTATAGTCGACCCTACTTGAGGTTAGTCAACTACGGTCATTCTAGTAGTGCACGGCTCTTGGATGGATTTAGACCCCTAAAAGATATGGTTCCCAGGTTGCCTTTACTAATAAGATAAAGACCTAGTTCCATGAGTCATACCACAGGGACATGAAAGTCACAATATGGCCACCTATAGTTCTAGTAACAATCTGAGCGGTGAGTTAACGACTGTCAGGGAAGCATAAGCCTCACAATAACAACGTCAAAACCCCTTCTTGCCCTATGGTTTTCCAAGGTTCGGGTGTAGAGCCTAAATAGTGTGTGAGGACGGTGATAGTGCAAGTGTGTGTAGGGAGCATACAAACCTTGCAATCCTAAAACTACTATTTCCTGAAAAAGAAAACAATCCAGTATATATTCAAGAAACACAATCAACTATCCAAAAGAAATAAATAAAACAAAGTCTTCTACCCTAAGGTTCAAAATATATGCAAAAATAAAAGTCTTCTATCATAATGTTCAAATAAGAAATATTTACAAGCGAACCAAAATTAAATAAATTAATATTTATAAAAAGGAAAATAAAATATTTACAAAAGTAAAACAAATGTAAATAAATCGATATTTACAAAAATGGAAATAAAATATTTATAAAAGGAAAACAAATGTAAATAAACCAATATTTACAAAAAGGTTTTGAATAGGAAATATTTACAAGTAAAATAAACCATTATTTAAGAAAATAAAAAAATAAATAAAATAAAATAAAATATTTACAAAGGTAAAACAAAATGTAAATAAACCAATTTTTACAAAAAAGGGTTTGAATATTTACAAGTAAAATAAATCATTATTTAAAAATAAATAGTCAAATGAAATAAAATATTCACAAAAGTAAAACAAATATAAGTAAAACAATATTTACCAAAAGGGAAAATAAAATATTTACAATAATAAAAAAAATATTTTATGAGGGAAAAAATAAGCATAATAAAGTTATAATTATTTGCATAATTAACTCTAACAGGCTTGACTTTCTAGTATTCCCAGTGGAGTCGCCAAGCTCTCACAACGTACCTGGAGGGCGTCGTAACACAAATGACAATGTGTTTGAAAATGAATGAGAGTCGCCACCAATTTTAATTATGGTTAAAATTGGAAAACCTTTTAGTTTGCAAACTGGTCTTTAAAAGTTTTGAGTCCGGGAGTCTGATTATGATTAGAGAATGGTGGAAACTTAATCCCACTGCACCTCTAATACATCTGTATAAATACGGTTACCCTAGAGTTTATTATGCAAATTAATTATAACTTTAAAATATTTATTTTTCCTCAAAATGTAATTATATATTTGTAAAAATAAAGCTGAAATTAGTAATTATATCTACAAAAATAAAGATAAAATCAATAATTAAATATTTACAAAAATAAAGATAAAATTAAAATTAGTAATTATATTTAAAAGTGATAATTATATATTTATAAAAATAAAGTTAAGACATAATTATGTGAAGAAAATAAAATGAAACAAAATAAACTGAATAAAATAAAATAAGTAAGTCAAGGGGAAATTTAATAAAAAATATAATTCAATAAAAATTAATTTTAGTTTGATAGTTGTAAGCTACGCCGACGTATCCTCTGGTGCAGTGAGGAACTCAAAACCATGTCGTTCTGTAGAAAATACTTGGGTGTTGATGGCTTTTAATTAAAAGAAGAATAAAATGTGTTTGTTGATTTTTATCTTAAAAATAATTTATATAAAAGAAAATAAAATCCACTTCTGCACAGGATTTAGGATAGCATAGACTATACAATAAACCCTTACATTTTTGTGAAACTTGAGGATGATAACTCATACATCAATATCACAAATTGTTGCATGGATTAAAAAAAACATTTGTTCATCTCAAAATCTAAAATAATTAAAAATCTCTTCTCTTTTTTATTTAAAATAAAATAAATAAAATAGTCCTTGCTAATGTTCTAGTCCTGGGCATCATACTTCCAAAAATATACAAACTAAACCCAAATAATGATCTAATTCTTTTTTTTGTCCCAAAAAAATAATATTAAACTAAACAGCCCATATCAGATAAATAAATAAATAAATAAACACAACCCAAACTACACACCAACAAACTCAAGCGAAATAAAATAAAAGGACCGGACACTCTATACAAGCCCAAAATCCAAATTATTAAACTCTCTTTTTTTTTCTAAGTCCCGACACTATCCAAACAAAATAAGTAAAATGCTACATTTTTTTAACCCAATCCTAACTAAAAAGATAAACCTGAACCCATAAACAATTAACATGCTAGAGGCCCAAACTGAGAAGAAACCTTAACATTCTAAAAACCTTAAAAAAAAAAACTAATGGTTCCATTCACGACTTTGACCCCTAAGAAAACTACATTTATGACACTAAAGGAGAACAGAGGAAAGGAATATTGATACTCAAAGGCAACAAAACTCAAATCCCTAACTTCTCTCATACACTGACTAAGCTACACAAAGGAAATGGGGGTCCTGGAAAACATGGAGCAAGAGGGGATGAGAGGGAGACTATGCACGTGTGTGTGTGTGAACCGCGACCAAGGGGAAGCAGGGGAGAGGCACAACGGCTGATGGGCAGAGGAAGGCTGCGGGCTTGACGGCGGGACTGGCTGAGAGAGCCATGGTGGCATGATGAGCTCATGGAGCTCGTGAGCAGGAGGCGCGATTTCTGCGCCTAGGCTGGTCTGTGCCGGTGTAAGCAAGGGAAAGAGGGGGCTGTCACGGCCGAGATCTCCACGGAAGAAGAGACCTGGGCAGCGGCGCGATCTGCGATCGCCGCTGCGCGTGGGGACCGGGATCCGCGGCTCCATGGAGGAGGCGTGGGAGGGGGAAAGCGGCGGTGCTAACTGCAGCAGGGAGGAGGGCCAGTTGATGCATGACGGGGGCGCGGCTCGAGGCGTTGTTCATGGCCGAGAGAGGGGAAAGGAGCACTGCGCGACATGGAGGGTGAGCTTGTGCCAAGGAGGCGCAGTGCGAAGGAGCCTATAGTGCAATTCGCCTGAAAGGGGAGATGTTCGTGACCTCGGGGGGCGGCATTCGTGGCTGCGAGGGGAGGGAGCCACGGCGACGATCGCGCCCGGCCTTGGGGTGTTGGGTCGTGAGCTCACGGCAGTGACCACAGAAGAGGGACTACACGACAATGGCTCCGTCGCCGGCGAGGTATGGTCGTGGCGGCCTTCCTCTTCACTACCTCCTTATTGATTTTATTACCATTATTTTTTTTTTGTTGGTGCTGGAATTTTGTGTTTACTGATTTGAACTGAAATGGAAATTTTTTGTGTGTATTGTGACTATGGCTTGGATTATTGTAAGGAATTAGTGTTGGACCTTTGGTTACATTGGTATAGAGGAATTGAGATTATGCTCGTTGTGGGGAATCCAAGTTCAAGGAAGAGTTCGGGATCTTTGAATGAGTAGTTATGATGATGCTATTAGTGAAGGCAAGAAGGAGATGTATGCGGAGATTATGATATGCACATGTTTTAGAATTCACTCTACCTGGTTACTTCTCTGATATGAAATAAAACTCACTTTTTTGTCACTTTTTCTGCTGTTACTCTTGCTATTTCAGGTACTACTCTGTGTGTTAGATAATGAATATCATTCCCCCCCCCCTTTTCGCACTTGCTATTGATCAATTTATATAGAAACTCAATTGTTGACCAAATCATTTCTCTTTTCACCTTTACAGGTTGCCACACCGGAAGAGAATTCCTTTTGCAAGGATTGAGGAAGAACACAATCATGGGGTTGACACTTATTGTTATTTGACTTCCCTTTCCTTTTTAGCTGAGTGTCACGGGGATTCAGATTGAAAAGAAAATTTTATTTTTTATTATGTATTTTGTTATTTTTGGTAATGGGCTGAAAAATGGGTTGGACTATCAAACAAAACAAAATAAAATGGATTAAATACTGAAACGAAATTAGCCTGAATACACACTCAAAATAAGGTTTACGATTGCACAACAACACTCAAATACACAAGAAGTGGGCTTATGGACCATTATTATTATTTTTGTTATTTTTTATTATTTTTAATTAAATTTGAAAACAGCAAAGCAATTTTTAAAATTTTTTATGCATATATGCATATTTTGAGTTTTTCATTTAAAACATAATAATAACAAAAGGAGACATTTTTCATTTTTAATTTTCCTCGAAAGAAATGGACCAAGAGATTACAACACAACTTTTTTATTATTTTTATTTTTATTTTTATTTTTGAGTTTTTGAAAATACTCTAAAAGAAATTGTAAAATATGCAAAATTTAAAATTTCTGTTTAAATGGCCGGACAAAATCAGGTGTTCACAACAAGTCAAAAGGATCATATCTCACTCTATTTGCTCTTGACATAATCAAAAGGATTATATCTCACTCTATTTACCCTTGACACAGTCACAAGGATCACATCTCACTCTATTTGCCTTCGACAAAGTCGAAAGGATCATATATCACTCTATTTGCCCTTGACACAATCAAAAGGATCATATTTCACTCTATTTGCCCTTGACACAGTCAAAAGGATCACATCTCATTCTATTTATCGATGAAATGATCATTTATCACTCTATTTGCCCTCGAAAAAGTTGAAATGATCATATATCACTCTATTTGCCCTCGACAAAATCAAAAGGATTGTTTAGTTTGGCCTCGACAAATCGAAAGGATCATGTGTCACTCTATTTGCTTTCGACAAAGTCAAAAGGATCTTATGTCACTACTTGTTGCTATTGAATTTAGTTCAATGTATCATTCACTTTTCCTTTTTCAAATGCATGCAATAAAACACATATAGGCATTGATTCACAATATGATTCCAATCATGCCTTAAACTAATCCATAAATTCAATAGCATGCATTCATACTCATTATACTTAAATTAGGAGTCATTAAATCACCAAATCAATACTTGAGTTCATTTAAGCACAATTACAGCATGTTGGCAGAATTCTTACCTAATGGGTATGATTTATTATGCATATCAAACATCCATTTCGAGGGTATAAAAATTCTCCAAGATACCTCAATATGTCCACAAGGCCCTATAAAAATATCAGAGCAAAAGAATTCTTTAACCATGCTAAATAAATTTTACAAGTTTGGTGGTCAGAGACCACTTTTTCACAGCTCAGAACTGGAGTCTCATAATTTTTAACCTTAGCAAATGATGGAATCAATTCATAATAAAAATCATGGTCACATTTCAAGATTCTATCAACTCCCTCTAAAACTTTCAAAGGAAAAATCCATCATTTACTATGATAACAAAATTATAGAAATTCATAGCTTCAGATTCAACATTTTAGGCAGCATAGTTACAACTTCAGTCCTTGATTTTTCTCATATAGCAAAAGTCTTTATTATGCACCACAAAAATTCTCAGAGTTTCCTTAGGATATTAGTCTGAACATATAATTTTTATAGCTTATAAAAATGACTATAATTGGACCAGAAAATTCATGAACAAATCCTGTCCTATTGAAATTCGAAAATCCAGCAGCCTAGCCAAAACTTCTTTTGACAAAAATCATTATTTAACCTCATCCAAACATTCCACCAAAATTAACACATCAATATCAACATATTATCATCAAATATAAAAAAAAAATTCGGAATAAAATAGATAAAAAATTCTCAGAATAATTTTGAAAGAAAAAGGCCAAAGAAAACCCTACTTTGATGGCTTTAAGGATTTTGGCTTCAAGGATGTTCCAAGAGTTATCTTGCTCACTTAGAGGCCACCAAAATAGCCCCAAACCCTTCCCCAATCAGTAAAAAAGGTGATATCAAAGTGAGAAGTGATGAGGATTTAAAATTCCAATCGGTTAGTTTTGTAGGTAATGAGGTGTGGAACAAGTTTAATGAAGAGTTCTTGAGGTTTTATCAAGTTTAGGAATGAGTTTTGAGAGTTTGGAAGCTTGTTAATGGTATTTTAGAAGAAAAACAATGGAGTTAGTTGTGTTTTCATTACTTGGCCTGGAATGAAGGATAGAAAATGACAAACTTTGTGGCTTTGATTGATTTAAATCTTTATCCAATAAAAATCAAAACTTTTTCTACAAGAAATCATGATAAATGGCTAGGATTTAATCTTGTTTTACAAGATTAAATCTTGGCCTTACATTTGGCTATAAAGGATAACTTTATCCTAAATATTTGACTTTTTTTCGGTGTTAAAAATCGCACACCGAAATTTTACCAAACGGGTAAACTGGTGTACCCAGGTGATAAACTATTGTTTGAAAATTAGTTCTAGGTATAAGATATTTATTCCTACCCATTTCTAACCTTAATCCTATAATTTCTCACTTTCGGGCATCTCCGAGCCTTAATTCTAGGGTTTCGGTTGTCCCGGCAGGCCTGTGAGACCCGCAAGTTACTATTCACTTTTTTTTTTTACAGATTCATTGGATCGTTTTCATCATTTCTATATTTGTCGGATTTTTGAAATTATGACTAAAAAAACTCAAATTAATTTTTATATAATTTTTAGGGTGTTACACATTTCAGCATTCCTCGAGCGACTTTGGACCTACGGTCCCTATGGATGCGGGGAGTGGTAGCAATGGAGAGACTACAATGTCACAGTCCTTGAAGGGAGTCTAGTCGGTTCATATAGGAAGGACGTTCCTACCTTAATCAACAAATGCCGCATCATTGAGGAGGGCCACAAGAAGTTGAATGTGTCAAGCACTGAGAATTTCACCAAGAAGCTAGCATCGTAAGCTCCAAGGTTCAAGCCGTAACTCAAGCCACGATTCAAGCCGCAAGGTCCTAGGAAGACTTTTCATCAGGATGGATTGAGTGATCTGAAAGGCGAGGCACTTTAGAGGGCCTTGGTTACACCCACATGCCTTGCACTTACTGCATCATGTCCCAAATACAGGAAGTCACATGGAGATCAATCTTGCTTGATGGGCTAGGGAGTTTGTTTCAAGTGCAAGAAGTCAGACCATTATGCTAGAGAGTGTCCCGGAAAGAACTCGATGGCCCCTGCTACTAGGCCACAACGTTAATGGAGAGTCTTTACTTTCAATGCAGAAGACTCAGAGAAGTCCATCGACCTCATAGAAGGAAAGTGTGAAATGAACGGTAGGACCTTAATTGTATTGTATGTCTCTAGCGCAACTCTTTCATTCATATCACATGATAGTCTCAAGTGCTTGCATTTGCATGAATCAAAACTTCCTTTTGACCTTACTACTTCTACATCTTCTTGTAGCCCTGTTAGGACATGTAGATGTTGCTTAAATTGTCATTTCATTGTTGAAGTTAGACCTTTTGTCTTACATTTAATTTGTTTACCCATGCATGGTCTAAACATGATTCTTGGCATGGATTGGCTTTACGCTAAACATGTATTGTTGGACTATTACACAAAGTCTGTCATCTTTTCTCTCATACCTAGAGTGCCTAGTAAACCTTTGAGTCTTTACTTAAATGTTGTAGAGGTCAACTATTATGGGAAAGAGAGTAAGGGATATGTTCTCTTAGCCGCTAACGATATAGACCTTAAGCAGAACATTGGTGATGTGCCAATAGTGAGAGACTATCCTGAGGTGTTTCCTGATGAGATACCTCCCTTCAGTGAGAGAAATAGAGTTCTCTATAGAGTTGGTCCTGGGGACGGGACCTATCTCTATAGCACCCTATAGGATGTCACCCTTAAAATTGACCAAGTTAAAAAACTCAATTAGAGGAGCTTTTAGAGAAGAAGTTTGCGAGACCTAGTGCATCACCTTGGGGAACCCTGGTTTTGTTTGTCAAAAAGAAAAATGGGAGTATGAGGCTTTGTATAGACTATAGTCAATTGAATTGAGTGACAGTGAAGAACAAGTTCCTTTTGCCTAGGATTGATGATTTCATGGATCAGTTGAAGGGAGTGGTAGTGTTCTCAAAGATCGACTTGAGGTCAGGATATTATCATATTAGAGTAAGGGAGAGGACATACCCAAGACTGCCTTTAGGACCTGATATGGCCATTTTGAGTTCATAGTTATATTGTTTGGTTTGACTAATGCTCATACTGTGTTCATGAACTACATGAATCTGTTAAAAATGTGTTAAAAATGCTCCTACCATGGTAAAAAATGTGTTAAAAATTGTTTTATGTCTTAGATGTCTTAAAATAGCTTTTAGGAAAAACTAATAATTGGAAATGGTTAAAAATGTAATTTCTAAAAATTTTGTAATTTTAATTTTTAATACTGTTTAACACTGTTCAACACTGTTTGGCATTGTTCATATGTATAAAAATTATTAATAATTGTTGTATAAATTATTTAGCATTATAGGAAAAACTAGTAACTAGAAAGGGTCAAAAATGTAATTTCAAAGCTTTTGAAATTAAAATCCTAATACTGTCTAGCACTATTTAGTACTGTTTGGCACTGTGCACTTGCTTAAAGATTAGTAATAATTGTTGTAAGAATTATTTTTCGTGTCTTAGGTGCTTAAAAGGATAATTGCAAGTGTTAGGTTGGACCATTTTACAAAATGTGAAAAATTGTGTCTTGAACTTCTCATTATAGAATTTTGGCCAAATGAGTTTGATTAAAGTTAATAATGATTTTGAATGTGTCCATGTACACAAAATACCATTTATGATGTTAAGACTAAATTTTAGAAGCATTGACACTTGCTAAGTGTAAAAAATGTGAAACTTTGCATTTTGACCCCTAAAATCTAACAAAAATTGGTCAATTGACTGAATGATTTTTAAGTGGAATGGGTTTCTAAGAAGTGTAGATTAATATTGAGAAACATTAGTTTAAGAAAATGTGTTGAAATGGAAAATTTACACTTTGACCTACATACTTTTAAGAAATTGCAAGTTTTGACCCCTCTTAGGGCTAACGTGTAATTATTAATAACCTAGTGATATTGATGTGATTGGTATGTTATGAAAACTATGCTCATATAATTGGTTTGAAGATTATATGACTTGGAATCATTGTGCAAGATTATGTACTGATGACTATGCATACTTGATTCTTGAATTATGTAAGTGATAATTACTATTATATTGTATATATCATGTTGAATATGACATATGCATTAGCTGAATCCAGTCCTTGATTTCCGGCATATTAGGTAGGGCATGTTTACTTTTCAATTGAGATATTAATGATAACATGCTTATGGATATATGCAAAGAATATGATGCATGCTTGCGTGATCAATTATATAATGATTTATGGCATGTTATGATTATGAATGAATAATTAATATGCATGATTGATACATTCTATAGCATGAAGAAAATTTAAGGAAACTCTGTTCCTAGCTGTTATGCTCCCGGATTTCTACCAAATTTGTGGACTTAGAAAACTTAGGAAATTGTGAGCATGAAATGTTGAATGATAAGTTATGATGATAGCCACAATTTTGTGCTTATGTTTACATCTCTAATTGACATGCTAAGATTAAAGGTGACATAAGACACATAGAAATGATCCTCTAGTCTCCAGAAATTAATGGTTATGAGAGGTGATCCAATAAGGGTATCCTTCAGACTCCAGGAATTAATGGTTGTGGGAGGTGACCAAAAAAGGTGATCCTTTAGACTCCTAGAACTAATGGTTATGAAAGGTGACCCTATAGCCCCTATCCCGCACTATGGGAGTCGAGAATTAGCTTATCGAGAGGATAAATGTAGACTAGTGATGACTAGTTAAGTATTAGCTCATAACCTAGAACTCTCAAGAGGAGAGAGTATTAGGGTGGCCCCTTAGAAGAGAATAAGGAAGTTTAGTTACATAAGAAAGTAAAGAGGAAAGATTATGTTATGATGATTTATGTTCTTTATGCCATGTTGATTTATTATGATTCCTATGATGTGTTGCATTGGTATTGTCATGCATTCATAATGAGGTATGATGCATTTATGACATTAAGAATTATGCTAAATGACATGAACCTCGACTAATGGCTTTTAAACCTTTAATAAAATGAACCTTATTTATGTCCACTACTTTCATAATGAAACCCGAGGATCCTGAGGATGAAGATGATGACTTTTGTTTGGAGGCGAAAGCCCTACTGAGATTCTTGTATAAGTTTCTCATTCCATCTCTCTTTCTTTTCCATCTTATCTTTAGAGGTTGATGGCCACCTTTGTGATCTACATTGATGCACCCACCTTGGAGATGCACCGTGACTCGGGCAACTGGTCTTATCACTTCGTGGGTTGTTGTGTTGTTCGTCTGTTCATGCTCCTAGACCGTCCTTTTGTGCACACAGTTACTAGCTTTTGGTTTTCCAAAGCCACCCCATATACCAATGATTTTGTCTTTGAGCGTGCTCGCCCTTGCGTAGAGGAGATCCCTTGTGCTTGCCCTGCTACCTTTGTTGTGAGAGATTTCGCAAAGTAGGTACCTTGGTCACCACCTTGCTCCCATGCTTAGTGGTCTAACTCGTTTAAGGAGTCACCTTCTTAGCATTCCTTGACAACTCTGCACCTACGGTTCCCATGGAGGTGGGGAGGGGTAGCGATGGAGAGACTACAATGTCATAGCCCTTGAAGGGAGTTGAGTCGGTTCATAGAGGAGCTTCTTGTTCGTGTCGTCGTGCTCATGTTCATCCCGTTAGTCATCTTGCCACACCTACCAATCTTGCCCGCATGCTCAAATACCTTCCTCCCTCCTAGGAGCGACACACTTGGGAACTGATAACAGATCACATAGAGTGCCTTTGCATATTACGTGGAGAGGATAACCTTATTTTGTTATTATATCATGGGTTATATACTCTAGGCGCATCTTGATTGGAGTATTTGTAATACCCTTAAAATTATTTAAAAATTAATTTGAGTTTTTCTAGTCATAATTTCAAAAAATCTAACAAACATAGAAATGATGCGGACAATCCAACGGATTTGTAAAAAAAAAAATGTGAATAGTAACTTTCGAGCCCCACAGACCCGCCAGGACAGCCGAAACCCTAGAATTGGGGTTTGGAGATGCCCGAAAGTTAGAAATTATAGGAATAAGATTAGAAATAGGTAAGAATAAATATTTTATATTTAGAATTAATTTTTGAGCAATAGTTGATTACCCGGGTACACTGTTTTACCGGTTCAATAAAATTTCAGTGTGCGATTTTTAACACCAAAAGAAAGTCAAATCTTTAGAATAAAGTTACCCCTTATAGCCAAATGTAAGGCTAAGATTTAATCTTGATTTACAGGATTAAATCCTAGCCATTTATATTACTTTCTTCTAGGAAAGGTTTGGTTGATATTAGATAAAGATCAAAACCTAACCTATGATCATTTAAAGCCACACAACTTTATTACTTTTCATTCTTCATCCTCGGCTATGAAGAGAAACACCAGCCACCTCTACTGTTCTTCACAAAAAACCATGAAAACTTGATTTGAAACCTCTATTTCCTAGCCTAGACTTGATAAAAACACCAAGATCCTTTCACAAAACTTGTTCTAGTCATCACTGCCTACAAATCTAACAGATTATAATTTTAATCCATCACTATTTTTTCACTTTGAGCCATTATACATTACTATTTTAGGGAGGTTTACGTGCTGGTTAGGAGGTCTTGAAGTGAAGGGAATCCATCTTCAAATCATCCTTGGAGCCAAGATCACTAAAGCCACCAAGTAGAGCTTATTTCATCCAATTTTATTTCTGATTTTGCTCTGGAATGTTATGATTGAATAATTCCAAAATTCTGGGTTTTATTGGATGATTATGCATGAATATTGATGTGTTAATTTTGATAGGGGGTTTGGATGAAGTTAGATAAGCTATTTTGTTAATATATGTTCTAACCCTTGCTGCTAAAAATCCCATTTTTAAGTAACCAGTTGAAAAACTTTGATTTTTCTCACTAATTTAGAGACATGGTTATGTGCTAAAAATTTTATATGATGAAGCTAATATATGGAAGAGTTTCCACTTATTTTCTTGGCTCATATTAAGCACCTTTTCTATTTTAAAAAAATGGAGAACCGAATAGGTCAGGGTTTCTACCCAACCAGTCCAATTTGTAGCACTAAAATTGTCTAATTTTGTTACCCTAGTAAATGATCAAATTTTGAGCTGAAATTTTTACAAGAGGTTGAGGACATCTTGAAGTTGATCTTTAAATTTTTGTATGAAGTTGTGAGCTCATTTGATAAGTTAGAAAAATTGAGATATCTGGCTGTTGGCTGAAACTAAGCAATTCTGACCTCTGAATTTGTGAAATTTTATAAATATAATTAGAGAACTTGTTTTGCTCTGAAAATTTTACAGGACATTGGAGACACATTGAGGTGTCATGGAGAATTTTTGTGGACATGAAATTGATGGTTTCATATGAGAAATAATTTTTATTATTTGACTGAGAAATCTATCAATGTACTGGAAATGAGCTAAATTCTTGATTTTGAAGCAAAATGTCCTTTAATGCAACTATGATGAATATTAAGGCATGCTATGTACTTTAAAGTTTGGTTTATGAGAAATGAATGAGAATCACATGTGATTGATTATTTATATGTAAGTAAAGCATGCATTGGTAAAAAGAAATGTGATAAATGAATGATATGTATGTTGGAAGCATTATGAAATTTAAAAATTTATGTTAATACATGCTTGTATATGTGAGTTTAAGGATGATGTATATGCTAAGTAAGGAAGAAAAAGTCCCTTTTAATGACAAGGTTCTGGAAAATGTCCTCTTTAATAGGTAAAGGGCACGGGCAAGTCTCCTTTAGAGTATAAAGGGCACGGAAAAGTCTCATTTAATGACAAGGCGCGAAAATGTCCCCTTTATTAATAAGGGCACGGAAAGTCCCCGTTAATATGACAAAGGCACGGAAAGGTCCCCTTTATTATGTCAAGGGCACAGAAAGACACGGATAATGTTTATAGGATTCCCTTCGAGATACCGAGGGCATGTAAAGTGGTAGATGAATTACTATAATGTTAAGTAGTAAAGCATATGTATATTAAGTGATTGAATAATAAAAGAGATCTACTTCGGAAGAATGGTTTTTGGAACTTTAAAACGAACCTTCGATATATGATGCATGCTCACATTTTCTTAATAGACCGAAATGGCTAGGACGATGATGATGACATTATTATTGTGTATTTGGGGAGTTGCCTTACTGAGAATTATATAATTATCACCCCTATGTCTTTGTGTTCCCATGTCGTCTCCAAGTTGAACCATAGGATTATGAGGCTGTTTCGCAAAAGAACTCAGAACTACAATAGTGTAGTGTTTAATACTTTTATTATGCTGTACTTAATGGAATGAATATATATATAAACATAATATAGAACGGATATGTATTAAAGCTCATAGTAGAGCTTTCTTTTGTACTTAGCTATGTATTAAATAAAGATTGTGTTTCTTTGTCATATATTTTAATAGATTACGCTTAGTTATTACATGTGTTAGTCAAGCTTGCCATAAAATATTTAAGAAAGGTCCGTTATGTTATAAGTAACAACTTTCGAGTACAATGTCATGACTTAAGAATAACATTGTACTTAGGAGGGTGTTATAGTATTGAGAAGGAGGTTTTAGTAGGCTATCTATATCGGCCATTTATGTTTTGTTTATGGCTTTACTTATCAAATTACTGTACTTAGCTCAACCTCTGTTGGTGGGCATGATACTATTTGGTATTTTGTTGTGGTGTGTGATATGGAATGATTAACACTTATGATTACTTAAATATATATGATGACATGTTATGCTCATGATGTGGTTATATTTGGATTCTTATATATGCCTGTGATGTGTGTTATTTTCTTTATGGTACGAGATGAATGACGTGTTTTACTTTGTACGCACAGCCGATATCTTGTTTTTAAGATTAAAAAAAATTTACCGCTATTTTACTAAGTATATTTTGACAATTTAAAGTTAAAATCTGAAACAAAAGAGTAATAACTAATAATTAATTTAAATGCGTCCTAGGCGTATTGGGTTAAATATTAGGGTGTTACACTTACATCCTTTTATGCCAAGTGAATGGTCAAGATTTAATCTTGACTAACAAGATCAATCCTAGCCATCCACTTCATTTTTTAAAAAAAATGAAAGAACTAAAAATCAGTCTAGATAATTATAACACCTAAGTGTAAAGTGTTACTTTGGCCTTGAAATTGTAAGTGTGCTTTACTTTAGTCCCTGAAATTTTCAAATTATAACTCTTTAGTCCATGAAATTGCATTTTGTAGGTCATGTCACATGGAAATGTAATGATTGACTGACGGTTATTTGACCAAGGATTAAAGTGACCTATAGAATCCAATTTCAGGGACAAAAGAGTTAATTTCGAAATTTCAGAGACTAAGTGAGTATGCTTATAATTTAAGGACCAAAGTAACATTTTACTCGAACAATTGTATCACTTACTTCATCATCATCATTTTGGACAAGACAACATCAAACACCATCTCCATTGTTTTTCTCTGAAAAAACCCTAACCATAACTTCAAACTCCCAAAATCCTAGCTCAAAATTACCAAAATCCCAAATCTCCTTCACAAAACTTCATTTACTCATCACAGTATACAAAATTAACCAATTATAATTTTGAATTATCACCATTCCCCATCTTAAGATATCATACCCATTGTTGAAGGAAGGAGTTAGAGTTGCTTGGAAGAGCTAGTAGTGAAGAAAACCATTTTTGAGAAGTACATATTGAGTTAGAAGCCCTAAAGCTTCAAGAGTAGGGTTTTGTAACCTTTTCTTTTTCAAAATTATTTTCTGCAAGTTATTGAATGGTTGAGCTTGATATTTTTTGTTTATTTGTATGGTTATATATAGATTTTGATGTGTTTGTATGGGTGGAGTAGTTTGATATTATTAGAAAATCATTTTTGTCAAAACGAAGATTTGAAATTAGTTGCAATAGAAATTCAGATCTTTCATGGGGCAGTAAGTATCTCATGATTTTTCTTAAGATATCTTTCTCAAATTAAATTTTTATATGGTGAAGCTAAATTCTAAGGTAATCCCATGATTTTTCGTGAGTCCATTTGAAGATTGTTACTATTTTTGATTAAAAAACTAAAAACCGAGGCTGTTAGGATTGCTGGCTGATTAGCTAGCTCTGAAGCTTTGAATTAAAAACTCCATGGTTTTTATGCATGTCATGGTTGAAGATGGAGCTTGATTTTGGTGTCTCTGTGACCAACAGGAAAGATGAACTTGATTTAATTACAAATTCATTTTGTTTGCCATTGCATTGATGATGGAGATGGTGTTGGAGAGTGGAATGCAGATAGGGGTAAGGATCGAAGTAGGAGTTGAGACAAAAATGAAACGTTGGCCGTGGTTAGGGGTGGCAAATAGGGTGAGGTAGGTCAGGTGAGTTAACCCGTTTTGATTATTTAGGTTGAAAGTGCCAACCCATCCCGTAAAAAAAATGGCAGGTTGGCGCGTTAACGTGACAAACCACCCATTTTCTGTTATATTTTTAGTTATTTTACCAACCAGACTTACCCTGTCACTGGTTGGTCATAAAACAGAGCAGGTGTGTTAACCTGCCATAGTTATTTAGGTTGAAAATGCCAATCCATATCGTAAAAAAAGGTGGGTTAGTAGGTCAACTGGGTAGATCCAACCCATTTTGCCACCTCTATTGGTTAGGGATGTTCATAGTGCGATTGGATCTATTTTGGACTAAAAAACCATTTAATGCAAAAACTAAAATTTTATGCAGGGAGGTTTTGGATTGGATGATTTTCACTTCGTAATGCAATCCAATATGATCCTATTAACATGGGTTTGGATTGGATTGAATATACGATTCCTTTTTAAAAATAAAAATTGTAATATGACAAAAAAAGAAATAAAAATATTCCATTAAATAAAAATATTCCATTGTGTTATGTACAAAATCAATCTCTCGAATACACTTAGTCTCAATGAAACAATGAGCTACTCAATGTTTTGTTTTTGGGTCCACAAGATAGTTAATGTTAGTCTTCATTTTTTAGTCATTTGATCATATGTGTGATTTGACAAAAAAAAAAAAATCATGTGTGAGTTTTTTTGTTTGAGTCAGGTCTTATGATTGTTAATGGTAGGGAGTCACTGAAAGGAAAAATGAGCTTAAAATAAACTGGACTCAATTAGACATGTATATGAAATGGATTGACCACTTGTTGGACTAAGTATGTAATATTGTATGCGGTTTGGTTTGGATTGGATCGGTTTTTAATATGCTAACCACAAACCAAACCGAACCACATGAAAACCGCAGTTGAAATCCAAAATCATCCAAAATTTTGTTGGTTTGATCGGTTTTTGGATTGGATGAGTAGTTTAGATTGGATCTGATCACCTCTACTAGCGGTTTTTTTTTGGGGGGGGGGGGTGAGGGACTAACTTGGATAGATGAGTGGTTGTCGTTAATTTAGAGTCTCATTGTGCAATTTCGTCAAACTTAACATTACGACCAATAAGTGTCTGACATTTGACATTGTTAGCGGATAAACTTGGTAATTTCTTTTTATCAGGAGCCAAGTTATCTGACGTCGAAATTGTCAGGAACCAGTTTGGAGATTCACTCTTAGATTAATTCTTAATATCATTATAAAATCATCTATCAATTTAATTTACAAAATATGTTTAAAGTTAAATTAAAAATGACTTGTTAATTATTTATTACAATAATGATATATTTTTCAATTTTTCTCAAATATAATTCTTATTTTTTTTCTCTCTCATTTTCTGGTCATTTTAATCCAAACATACCACTTCATACAAGTTTTTATCATTTAGTTATGTTTGAGAACAGGTGCGACCCGGATCGACTTCGGCGGGTTTTTTGGTAAAGCCGGTGACTTAGCCCGTCAGTGGGCTTTAATTGAACCGACCTTGGGGGCAATTTTTTATTCCCTTTATCTTTTCAAGAAGAAAAGAGATATAAAACACCGTTGTTTCCGTCCCAAAAAATAAATAGGAGACATAAAACGAGAAAAAATTGGTTGCGTTTTGCTGCGGCTACTCTTGAAGGCTGGATAGTCGAAGAAGGCTCTCTTCACCTCCCAGCCACCATCGTCGTCTTTACAGCAGCCCTGTTCTTGTCGTCGCTTTTGGTTACCTCATTTCTATTTTGAGGTGTAGTGTTGATAATACATAGGAATGGTGTTTTAGCATGTTTCTCTAGAGTTGTACAAATCTGCAAAGCAGTTCAAGTGCTTGTAACTTGTTTCTCGTGAATTTTTGGATTAGAGGCATGCTTTATCATAGTTTCCCATCTCTGAGTGTTCCTCCAATGTTCGAATGCAAGTTGCTCTCATTATGCTTGTAATTGTTAATCTGTTCTCTTCCATCGCAAGTTCTGGTGGTCCTAATCATAATAGAACTGCGTTGCGACTTGTATAAAATTTAGATTTAGATTAGATTTGGATATATATATTTTTGAAAACCCTTTTTAAGCTTCTATTGCGTGAGTTAAACCAAAGTGTATAATATTATTTTACATACTTCTAAGTAGTTATTTCATTATATTCGATTCAATTGGTTTAACGAGTGACCTCGTGCCTTAGCCTTAGCCTTAGCCAAATAGTCCTTACTTCTTGTTTTATGCTTATCATTTACACAGATCACAGCCTACTTCTCTTCTCTGGCTCGTCCTTATCCACCAAGTCTCTAATCTGACACGAATTCACAACTCAATCGCATCCGACCTCCTTGTCCATACCAATGGTTTGTTTTCCTATTTTTCTTTTGATCTTATGTTCTTACTATCACACCTGTTGTGTGTGTTTTGAGGCAAAATCAGTGCACTAAGACTGCAAATTTGGGGTTCTTTTTGTTTGTTCGGTTGCAGGCTACTCTTGCCGATTCTTTTCTTGCTGACCTTGATGAACTCTCTGATAATGAGGCTGAAATAGCCGTGAGTATAATATTCTATTTCTTATTCTTAATGGTTTTTATCTGAAAAGTTGGAGGAAAAGTTGGTTATGATTGATAAATAATGTGGTTTCTTTTCTTACAGGAGGATAATGATGTCGATGCTGCAGATATGGAAGAAGATATTGATGGGGACCTGACTGACCTAGAAAACCTCAACTATGATGACTTGGACAGTGTTTCCAAGTTGCAGAAAACCCAGAGATACCTTGATATTATGCAGGTTAGTCAATAACCATTTTCTTTTAAGTGGTTTTAAACTGCAACTGCTGTTACTCTGCAATTATAGAAATTGCAGACTGCTGGGGAAAATGTTGCTGAGGTGCCCCCAATTGCACCTGTGGAAACCTCCTTCCTTACCACACTCCCTTTATGGATCTCAGTTAAAACAAGGCTTTTTTGGTTGCCATTGCATTCTTTCTTGATTGTCGTAGAATCTAAAATCCATTCAACTAAGCTGTTTGTTGGTTGCAACTGAAGCTTTTAAAATTTCTATCATCATTGTTTTATGTTGTAAATATAGTATCGTTGTTTTGAGTCTTTTATTTTTTGCAAGTATCCTGTGCTGGTTACTTTATCATTATCTCAGTGTTTTTTTTAAGTGTATATTGACATGGGTATGTGAGTAAGGGTTAACTTTATTCTTCTATGGCAGAAAGTGGAAGAAGCCCTTCAAAAGGATTCAGATGTCTCAATTCAGGGAGTAGATTTAGAAGATGATCCTGAATACCAATTGATTGTGGAATGCAATGCACTTTCAGTTGACATTGAGAATGAAATTGTTATTATCCACAATTTTATTCGTGACAAGTATCGCTTGAAATTTCCAGAGCTTGAGTCACTGGTGCATCACCCAATTGATTATGCACGTGTTGTTAAGAAGATTGGAAATGAAATGGATCTGACTCTTGTTGATCTAGAAGGGCTTTTGCCTTCGGCTATTATCATGGTTGTCTCAGTTACAGCGTCAACTACAACTGGCAAGCCTCTTCCAGAAGATGTCCTTAATAAGACAATTGAGGCCTGTGACCGAGCTCTCACTCTTGATTCGGCTAAGAAAAAAGTTCTTGATTTTGTTGAGAGTAGAATGGGGTACATAGCACCTAATCTTTCTGCTATAGTTGGGAGTGCTGTTGCAGCTAAACTCATGGGGACAGCTGGTGGTTTAGCAGCTCTTGCAAAGATGCCTGCTTGTAATGTTCAGCTTCTTGGTGCCAAGAAAAAGAATCTTGCTGGGTTCTCCACTGCAACATCTCAGTTTCGTGTGGGATACATTGAGCAAACAGAAATATTTCAGACTACTCCTCCTTCTCTTAGGATGCGAGCATGCCGACTGCTGGCTGCAAAGTCTACACTTGCAGCACGAGTAGATTCAATACGTGGGGATCCATCTGGAAAAACTGGGAGGGCTTTCAAGGATGAGATCCACAAAAAAATTGAGAAGTGGCAGGAGCCCCCTCCTGCCAAGCAACCCAAACCACTTCCAGTTCCTGATTCTGAGCCTAAAAAGAAGAGAGGTGGTCGTCGGCTTAGGAAGATGAAAGAAAGGTTATCATACTTTTAATCTTGTTGTCTGTACTGGTTTTTACTTTGTAGTATTGCAAGATTGAGGGCATATTTTTTTAACTTCTATAATTCATGACCTGGTAAATTTTATGCCAGGTATGCAGTAACAGACATGAGAAAGTTAGCAAATAGGATGCAGTTCGGTGTTCCTGAAGAGAGTTCTTTAGGTAATTTACCAGACTTCACTTGTACAGTAGTCCTGATCTGATTTATTTGCAATGCAATATTTTTTATGATTTGTTATTTGATGCATCCATTTTTGTTCCTTATGATGAAGTTATAGGGACTGAATGGAATGAGAGAAGAGAGAATATACTAACAATCTAGGTCAATGTCCAAGTATACTAAAAGTGTAAAACTAGAACAAGCCCAGCCAAACAGTCCTTTAAACATGATAAGACTCTTAGGCACTAACACAATGTAACCAATTAACCGTAATCATCACCAGGAAAAAAAATGACTATATGTGATGACACAGTACAAAATCCTTTGGAAAATTAGTTTCATCGGTTTTTTTATTTTTTTGTAGTACTGTGACTTTGTAAAAATTTCAATACATCCTTATTTTCTCATATATATATGTATTGCTTTCGCATTTTAGGGGATGGTCTGGGTGAGGGTTATGGAATGCTTGGTCAGGCTGGCAGTGGCAAGCTTCGTGTGTCAGTTGGCCCAAGTAAACTTGCAGCAAAAGTTGCTAAGAGGTTAGTCCTTGTAGATGTCTTCAGTTATACGTATCTAATTATGTTCTTGTTATTTGATTGTGTCACAATATGCTGAATCATCATTCTATTTGTCTGACTGATCACAGTTACATTTCTGATGGACTATTTTTTATTTTTCAGATTCAAGGAAAAGAATTATGGTAGCAGTGGTGCTACATCTGGTTTGACCTCAAGTTTGGCATTTACACCGGTGCAGGTTAGTGATAGAATCTTGGATTTCTTTAGAAAAATATGGAGGTGTGCTCCTTACATGAGACAAGTCTTTCTAATCGCTTGCAGATAAAATATAAAAAGGAAACAGAAAAGAAAAAAGACACTGTAGAACTTCAAGGGTCTGCCCTCCCAGCCCAAGCCCCAAATGTGCCAATTTCCTCACAAAATGATTCGATGCTCTCCTCCCACACCTCTGCTTCCCTTTTTATCTTTGCTACTAATCTGCTCGCTCTTACCCAATTTCATATTCTGCCCCATGCCTTCTGTGCACAAGAAGCTAAAAATATGAAAGAGATTGATAGAAACCAGAAAAATAAAGAGGAACAAATAGGAATAATTGTGATAGAATTGGCTCAGTAAAGAAAATGTAATACAAGCGAGAAAATGAGCACTATAGCAGCTCTACTCTCCTATGTCTAGCCTTAGCCAAAATGGAAAATAATGCCTATCTCCTTCTCTCTGCTTGCCTACAATTATACTCTTTTGCCCTAACAAATTCCTCACCCACACTACTGCAAAAACACTGCCAGCACACACTCACGCACAACAAACACTTTTTCACAAATTAGTTAGGGCCACTGGGTCCCATACAATCATTAATTCCTGATTCTTTTGTATACTTGCATTCTTTTGGGGAAGCAGTCTCTAACAATACCCCCCCGCTTTGAACCACCACCTTGTCATGAAGGTGGAACACTGGAAAACTAAGTTGTATGTCTTCAACAAGCTCCCAAGAGCTCTCAAAGGATGGCACATCCTTCCATTTAATCAACACTTCCTTGCTGCCCTGCTGTGATGTTTTGACTGCTAATACTTTGGGTTGTTCCTTTAGCTCTAATTCTTCTGTCAAACCAGTAGGAAGCGGCTGGCTAAGAGCTTAGGGAGTAATACATTTTTTGAGCAAAGAAACATGAAAGATAGGATGGACCAGTGACTCTGGGTAGCTCCAGCTTGTAAGCAACCTGGCCAATTTTTTCTATCCCCTTGTAAGGTCCATAAAATCGGGGGCTCAGCTTCTGATTGGTCCTTGTGGCCAAAGTCTTCAGCCTATATGGCTGCAGCTTCATATCACCAACCTCTAGCTCCACTTCTTTTCTCTTTTTATCAGCTTGGCTTTTCATATGGCCTGGGCTCTAGTGAGATACCATTTTAAATCATCTAGGATAGCATCTCTTTCTGCCAGTAATAAATTAATCTCTACCACTAAAGTGGAGTGTGTTTCTGTTAGAGATCATTTTCACAAAGGCATGCAAGTATACAAAAGAAAGAGGTTTAGGGGTATTAAGGGAAATGCAGGAAGGGAATCAGGAAATGTTGATTGCATGGTGCCCATTGGCCCTAACTAAATTGTAGAAAGGTGTCTATTGTGCGTGAGTGTGTGTGCTGGGTGCATTGCAGCAAAGTGGGGTGAGGAATGTGTTGGGTGAAAAGATTATAATTGTAGGCTAGTGCAAAGGGGGACATAGGCATATTTTCGGGTAAGTCTAAGGATAGGCATAGGAGAGTAGAGCTACTTCAGTAATCATTTTCTCTTGTACTGCACAATTCCTTACTGAGCTAATTCTATCACAGTTATATTTCCATTTGTTCTCTTTATTTTTCAGGTTTCTATCAATTGGTATTTAGAGCACTTGCCTGGGGTGTGGAGCCGAATTGCATAGGAGTTGATAATGGAGAACAGGTTGGAGAACGTGGGGAAGACGCTAGAACGGATGATGCGGAACATGAGGGTGCGACAACGTGGCAGGTCTCACGCGAGGTCGCCACTGAGGAGGAACCGTGATCGGGTAGACTCAAGTGACTGTTGGAATGGGGGTTCCAGAGATGGTTGTGAGTCTCAAGACTCATCTTCCCCTCACAACGAGACACATCCTTCGAGGTCTAGAAATTGAGAAGGGAGTGACTCCCCCTGTTCCCCAGGAAGGTCATTGCATCACCGAGATGGGAACTCTTGGCGAAGTCGACCACCCAACTCGCGTCGGCAAAGCCCTTTATCAGGCCGGCGTTTCCGCAATAGAAAAATGGAGCTCCCTGTATTCACCGAAGATGATCCGTTGGGATGGCTGGTGAAGATTGAACGATACTTGAGAGTCAACGAAATAAAAGGAGAGGAGAAGCTGGACGTGGTAGGCTAGCCCTGGAAGACAGGGCCCGGAATTGGTTCTAGACTTGGGGAGGACTAGATTCTGGCGCTATCATGTTGGCAGTTCAGGAATTCCGTCCTCAGAAGGTTGCAACCGGGGGTCCCTTATGGGCCTCTGCTAAGGATTAAGCAGACTGGGACAGTGATGGAGTACATTGAGGAATTTGAGAGAATTTCTGGGCCCATGAAATCATTGGACCGAGAAGTGCTTATTGGAATGTTTATTAATGGGCTTCGAAAAGAGATGGGGCTGGAATAAGGGGTTTGGATTTGGGCTCACTCTTCGAAATCAAGGACAGGACCCTATTGCTAGAAGAAAGAAATTTGCAGTGGGCTGAAGGTGGTGTTAGCCCATGGGAGAAGAAAGGAGAGTCCAGCAAAGCTGTTGTCCCAACACGGGTTGGGCCTATCTTACCCAGAACATGGCCCAATAAGGCTAGAGAAGAGATGGGTGGCCCTAAGAGAGAAGCAACAGACTTGGGTGAAAGGGAAAGTGGAGGACGGCGACTCTTTCAGGCGGAGATCCGAGAGCGGAGTTGATGTGGCCTCTGTTTTAAATGTGGAGAACGTTGGGTCTGCGACCACGTGTGCAAGATGAAGCATTACCACCTTCTCTTGGTGGAAGAATCCGATTGAGACGCCTCGGAGGAGCTCGAGGACAGTGGTGACGATGGGATGCTGGAGCTGAAGATGAAAGCAGTCCACCTATTCGTCAAAAGCATGCATGGGTTCACAACTAGGAAGTCTTTCAAGGTACGAGGGGTGTTAAGGGGGACTGAGGTCACTATTCTAATCGATTGTGGGGCCACTAGTAATTTCCTATCAAGGGACTTGGTCAAAGGGCTGGAAATGGAGGTCACGGACACCCCTGAATATGTTGTGGAAATGGGTACTGGGCAAAAAACCCCAAGTAAGGGGATGTGCAAGGGAATACTTTTGTAGGTTCAAGGGATCAAAATTGTGCAATCCTTCTATCTCTTGATGTTGGGTGGAGTGGATGCTGTTTTGGGCATGGAATGGTTGGACGGTTTGGGAACCATTTTGGCAAATTTCTAGAAATTATTTATAAAGTGGAAGGAAGATGGGGAAATTAAGAAAATCCAAGGAGAGCCAACATTGTCAAAAACACGGGCTTCATGGAGGACTACTTTGAAGGCCCTTAGGGATGATGGAGTGGGGTATTTCATCACCCCCTATGAGCAGATTGAAGGGGACAACCATGAGCAAGAGTTACCTGAGGAATTCAAGAAGCTGTTGGGAGAATTTGAAGATATTTGCCAGTTACCAACAGGTTTGCCTCCACCAAGAGAGCATGATCATGCCATTATTCTGAAGGATGGAGCCCCTATTCCTCATGTGAGGCCTTACAGGTATCCCTACTTTTAGAAGAATGAAATTGAGAAAATTGTAAATGAAATGCTACATGCTGGAATTATTAGGACCAATATTAGTCCACACTCGAGCCCAATTTTGTTAGTTAGAAAAAAAGATGGAGGCTAGAGATTTTGTGTGGATTATAGAGCCTTGAACAAAGTTACTGTGCCAGATAAATTCCCTATCCCTGTCATAGTTGAACTTTTAGAGGAGTTGGGGGAAGCTAAGGTGTTTCTAAACTAGATTTAAAATCTGGGTATCACCGAATAAGGATGAAGGAGGAAGATGTTGAGAAAATAGCTTTTAGAACACATGAGGGCCATTTTGAATTCTTGGTGATGCCATTCGGGTTGTCTAACGCCCCTTTGACGTTCCAAGCTTTAATGAACCAAATCCTCAGGCCATATTCGAGGAAATATGTGTTAGTATTCTTTGATGATATTTTAATATTCAGCAAGTCAATGGGAGAGCATCTGAAACATATTAGAAAAGTCTTGGAAATGTTGAGAGAGAACAAACTCTTCATCAATAGGAAGAAATGTAACTTTGTACAAACCCAAGTGGATTATTTGGGCCATATAATATCTAGCAAGGGTGTGGCAACAGATCCTAGAAAAATTGAGGCTGTGCTCTCTTGGCCTACTCCCACTGATCTTTAGGGGCTGAGGGGTTTTTTGGGTTTGATAGGATATTATAGGAGGTTTGTGAAGGGGTATGGGGAGATGGCGTGGCCCCTAACTCAACTCTTAAAAAAGGAGGGATTTCAATGGGGTTTAGAGGCTCAATTAGCCTTTGATGAACTGAAGAGAGTTGTGACCTCCCTACCTGTACTTGCTGTCCCCAATTTTGAAAAAGAATTTGTAATTGAAACAGATGCTTCGGGCAAAGGGTTAGGAGCAGTGCTCATGTAGGAAGGAAAACCATTGGCGTATTGGAGTCATACTTTGTCAGAGAAAGCACAACACAAATCAGTTTATGAGAGAGAATTAATGGCCATTGTGTTGGTTGTACAGATGTGGAGGCACTATTTATTGGGGAGGAGGTTCATAGTTAATACTGATCAAAAGAGCCTAAAATTCTTGATTGATTAGAGGATGATGGGGGAGGAACAGCAAAAGTGGGTTGCTAAATTAATGGGGTTTGATTTTGAAATCCGCTATAACACTGGAAGGGAGAACCGGGCAGCTGATGCCCTTTCTAGGAGACACTGCTTTGCTGCCATATCAGCTGTGACCTTCCAAGAGTAGGAGGGGTTAGAAGAGGAGGTGCAACAGGACAGCAAGTTGCTGAAAGTGCAACAGGCCCTTTTGAGAGGGGACAGTGGACAACAGGGGTATCAAATCAGAGGGGGTAAACTATGTTTCAAGGGGCGATTGGTGATTCCCAAGAATTCTCCAAGAATCCCTCTCATCCTACAAGAATTCCATGACTCTGCAGTGGGATGACATTCTGGATTTTACAGGACTTACAGGAGGATTTCTAGATTGCTTTGGTGGGAAGGAATGAAGACTACTATTCAGCAGTACATCAGGGCTTGTGACATTTGCAACCGGAATAAATATCAAGCTCTCTCCTCGGCTGGTTTGTTGCAGCCACTGCCTATTCCATCTCAAGTCTAGGAAGAACTGACAATGGATTTCATAGGTGGCCTCCCCAAGTCACAAGGGCTGGACACAATTTTAGTTGTGGTGGACAGGTTGACGAAGTACTGCCATTTCATTGGATTATCCCACCCATGTAGTGCAAAAGATATGGCTGGGTTGTTTGTTAAGGAAGTGGTTCGATTGCATGGATTCCCATCCTCCATCATTACTGACAGGGATCGGATATTCATGAGTAACTTTTGGTCTGAGCTTTTTAAATCTGCTGGGACTAAGCAAAAATACAGTTCAGCTTACCATCCGCAAACGGATGGTCAGACCGAAGTGGTTAATAGATGCTTAGAAACCTATTTAAGATGTTTTTCAAGCTCCAAACCTAAGCAGTGGGCTAAATGGCTGTGTTGGGTTGAGTTTTGGTTCGATACTACCTACAACGCATCCATCAATACTACCCCATTTCGAGCTCTTTATGGGAGAGACCCCCCTATGTTTTTTAAAGGGGAAGCATACTCCTCTGCAGTAGAAGAGGTTAATGAATTGTTGATAGAAAGAGATACTGTCCTAGATGATCTAAAATGGTACCTCACTAGAGCTCAATCTCGTATGAAGAGTCAAGCTGATAAAAGAAGAAGAGAAATGGAGCTGGAGATTGGTGATATGGTTTATTCGAAGTTGCAGCCATATAGGTTGAAGACTTTAGCCACAAGGATAAATCAGAAACTTAGTCCCCGATTTTATGGGCCTTATAAGGTGACAGAAAAGATTGACCAGGTTGCTTACAAGTTGGAGCTACCCCCGGGGTCACTTGTGCATCCTATTTTTCATGTCTCCCTGCCAAAGAAATGTATTACTCCTAAGGCTTTGAGTCAGCCTTTTCTTGTTGGACTAACAGAAGAATTGGAGCTGAAAATGCATCCTGAAGAGGTGCTGGCTGTCAAAACTTCGCAGTAGGGCAGCAAGGAAGTGTTGATCAAGTGGAAAGACATGCCATCATTTGAGAGCTCTTGGGAGCTCACTGAAGACATTCAATTGAGTTTCCCGGAGTTCCACCTTGAGGACAAGGTGGTTGTCCAAGGGGGGGTATTGTTAGAGATCGTTTTCCCAAAGGGATGCAAGTATACAAAAGAAAGAGGTTTAGGGGTATTAAGGGAAATGCAAGAAGGGAATCAGGAAATGTTGATTGCATGGGGCCCATTGGCCCTAACTAAATTGTAGAAAGGTATCTGTTGTGCGTGTGAGTGTGTGTGTTGGCTGCATTGGAGCAGAGTGGGGTGAGGATTGTGTTAGGTGAAAAGGGTATAATTGTAGGCTAGTGCAAAGGGGGACGTAGGCATATTTTCGGGCAAGTCTAAGGATAGGCATAGGAAAGTAGAGCTACTGCAGTGCTCATTTTCTCTTTTACTGCACAATTCCTTACTGAGCTAATTCTATCACAGTTTTATTTCCATTTGGTCTCTTTATTTTTCTGGTTTCTATCAGTTTCCCCCTTCAGAAGCATAGGGGGTCCCTCCCATAGAGAGCTTGAAATGGCGTAGTGTTGGTGGATGTGCTGTAGGTGGTATTGAACCACAACTCAGCCCAACACAACCACTTAGCCCACTGCTGAGGCTTAGAGCTTGAAAAACACCTCAAGTAGGTTTCTAGACGTCTATTAATCACTTTTGTCTGGCCATCCATTTGGGGATGGTAAGCTGAATTGTATTTCAGCTTGGTTCCAGCTGATTTGAATAGTTCAGGCCAAAAGTTACTCATGAACAACCTATCTCTGCCAGTAATGATGGAAGATGGGAACTTGTGCAAGCGGACCACTTCTTTGATAAACAACCCAGCTACATCCTTCGCACTATAAGGGTGGGCTAACCCAATGAAATGACAGTTCTTTGTTAGTCTATCCACCACCACTAAAATAGTGTCTAAACCTTGGGACTTCAGAAGGCCCCTTATGAAATCCATTGTCAACTCTTCCCATACTTGGGATGGAATGGGTAGTGGCTGCAATAAGCCAGCCGAGGAAAGACCTTGATATTTGTTTCTGTTGCACGTGTTGCAAGCTTGGATATATTGTTGAATAGTGCTCTTCATACCCTCCCATCATAACAAACCCGGGATCCTTTTGTAGGTTCTGAAGAATCCGGAGTGATCCCCTACTGCAGAATCATGAAATTCTTGTAAGATCAGAAGGATTCTTAGGGAATTTTTGGGAATCACCAATTGCTCTTTGAAATGCAGGTTTTCTCCTTTCAACTCATACCCTTGCTGGGAATTTTCTCCTCTTAACAAGTCCTGTTGCACCTTTACCAACTTGTTGTCTCACTGAACTTCTTCCTCCAACCCATCCCAATCTTGGAAGCTTATAGCTGAAATGGCAACAAGACAGTGTTTTCTCGAAAGAGCATCAGCCACACGGTTTTCTTTCCCAGCCTTGTATCTGATTTAAAAATCAAACCCCATGAGTTTAGCAACCCATCTTTGCTACTCCTCCCCCATCATCCTTTGATATACAATAACTTAAAACTCTTTTGATCAGTGTTGACTATGAATTTCCTACCTAACAAATAGTGCCTCCACTTCTGTACAGCCAACACTAATTCCCTCTCATAAACTGATTTCTGCTATGCTTTCTCCGATAAGGTTTGGCTCCAATATGCCACTGATTTTCCTTCTTGCATCAGGACTGCCCCTAACCCCTTGCCTGAAGCATCAGTCTCAATTACAAATTCTTTTTCAAAATTGGGGACAGCAAGTACGGGCAGAGACGTCATCGTCTTCTTCAACTTTTCAAAAGCTAGTTGAGCCTCCAAACTTCATCAAAATCCATCCTTCTTTAATAGCTGAGTTAGAGGCCACGCAATCTTTCCATACCCTTTCACGAATCACCTATAATAGCCTGTCAACCCAAGGAAACCCTTTAGCCCCTTAAGGCTAGTAGGGGTGGGCCAAGAGAGCACAACTTCAATCTTTCTAGGATCTGTTGCCACTCCTTTGCTGGATAAAATATGACCCAAATACTCAACTTGGGACTGCACAAAGTTGCATTTCTTTAGATTGATAAAATGTTTGTTCTCACTTAACAATTCTAGGATTCTCTTGACATGCCTCAGATGCTCTTCCGTTGACTTGCTGAATATTAGAATATCATCAAAAAACACCAATACAAACTCCTCAAAAACGGTTTGAGTATTCGATTCATCAAGGCTTGGAATGTTGAAGGAGCATTAGACAATCCAAATGGCATTACAAGGGACTCATAATGCCCTTCTTGTGTTCTAAAAGCTGTCTTCTCAGCATCTTACTCCTTCATCCTTATTTGATGATACCCTGATTTTAAATCTAGTTTGGAAAATACTTCAGCTCCCCCTAACTCATCTAATAGCTCATCTATGATAGGAATAGGGAATTTATCAAGTACAGTAATCTTATTCAAGGCCCTATACTCCACACAAAACCTCTAACCCCCATCTTTTTTGCAAGCAATCGAATTGGGCTTGAGTAGGGGCTAATATTTGGCCTAATAATTTGAGCATGCAACATTTCATTTACAATTTTCTCAATTTCATTCTTATGGAAGTAGGGGTACCTGTAGGGTCTTACATGAGGAATAGGAGCTTCTTCCTTCAGAATAATGGCATGATCGTGCTCCCTTCGTGGAGGCAAACCCGTGGGTAGTTGGCAAACGCCTTAAAATTCTCCTAATAGCTTGAATTCCTCAGGTAGCTCTCGTTCATGGTTGTCCCCCACAGTGTGCTTACAGGGGGTGATGAAGTAACCACCTCCATCATCCTTAAGTGCCTTTAAAGTGGTTTCCATGGAGCCTTTGTTTTTGACAATGTTGGGTCTCCTTGGATCTTAATTTCACCATCCTCCTTCCACTTTATGAATAGTTTTTGGAAGTTTGTAGCAATGGTACCCAGACCCTCCAACCACTCCATGCCCAAAAACGCATCTACTTCCCCCAATGTCAAGAGATAGAAAGGTTGCACAATGCTGACCCCTTGTATTTCCAAGATACCCCCTTGCAGATACCCCGACTTGGGTTTCTCTGCCCTGTGCCCACCTCAACAAGATATTCAAGAGTGTCTTCCACCTCCATTTTGAGCTTCTAGACCAAGCCTTTTGATAAAAAAGTACTAGTGGCCCCACAATCTATAAGAATGACTACCTTAGCACCCCTTAACTCTCCGTGAACCTTGAAAGACTTCCGAGTTGTAAACCCTCGCATGCTATGCAACGATAAGTGGAGTGCTTTAAGCTCCAACTCTGGCATCCCCCCGTCTTTGTCTTCCTCGAGCTCCTCCGAGGTTTCTTTATCTGATTCTTCAACTAGGAGCAGATGATAATGCTTCATCTTGCAAACGTGGTCGCGGCCCCATTGTTCCTCGCACTTGAAACTCCGCTCGCAACGACTCCGCTCGCGAATCTCTACTTGAGAAAGTCGCCTCCCACTGTTATCTTTTTCAGCTAAGGCTGCTTCTTCTTTCTTAGGGCCAACACTCTCCCTTGGGGTTTTATTGGGCCAAACTCGGGTTAAGCTAGGTCCAGCCCGATATGGAATTAGTGCCTTGTTGGATCCACCTTTTTTCTCAAATGGGCTCACTCCACCCCCACTCCATTCACGGTTCCTTTCTTCTAATAACAAGGCCCTGTCTTTGATCTCGGAAAGAGAACCCAAATCCAAGCTCCTTAGCTTAGACCCAATCTCCTTACGAAGCCCATTAATGAACATCCTAATTAACACCTCTCAGTCCAATGACTTGATGGCCCAAAAACTTTTTCAAAGTCTTCAATATACTCTATCACCATCCCAGATTGTTTGATCCTCAGCAGGGGCCCATAAGGGTCCTTCACCACTCCCGATTGGAACCTCCTAAGGATGGCGCTCTTGAACTGACGCCACGATGGCGCTAGAATTTGGTCTTCCCATGTCTGGAACCAATTGAGGGCTCTGTCTTCCAGTGCCAGCACCACAACATCCATCTTCTCCTCTCCTTGTATTTGGTTGACCATGAAGTAGTGCTCAATCTTTACTAGCCACCCGAGCAGGTCTTCTCCAGAGAACATGGGAAGTTCCATCTTCTCCCCTCCTTGTATCTGGGTGACTTCGCCATGCGTTCCCATCTTGGTGGCGCGATGACCTGCCAGGGGAATGGGGGGAATCACTTTCTTCTCGGTTTCTAGACCTCCAAGGTTGTGTCTCGTTATGGGAGAAGGTGAGTACGGAGACTCCCTGCCACCTCTGGAACACTCGTTCCAACAGTCACCGGAGTCCACATGATCCTAGTCCCTCCTCGATGGCGACCTCCCACGAGACCGTCCCCAATGACGCACCCTCATGTTTCGCATCATCTGTTCTAGCATCTTCACCACGTTCTCTAATCTACACTCCATTATCAGCTCCTATGCAAGTCGGCTTCACACACACAGGAAAGTGCTTTGAATACCAAATGATAGAAACCAGAAAAATAGAGAGGAACAAATAGGAATAACTGAGATAGAATTGGCTCAGTAAAGAAAATGCAGTACAAGCGAGAAAATGAGCACTATAACAGCTCTACTCTCCTATGTCTAGCCTTAGCCAAAATGGAAAATAATGCCTACCTCCTGCTCTCTGCTCCCCTACAATTATACCCTTTTTCCCTAACAAATTCCTCCTCCCCTACAATTATACCCTTTTTCCCTAACAAATTCCTCACCCACACTACTGCACAAACACTGCCAACACACACTCTCTCACGGCGGACACCTTTTCACAAATTAGTTAGGGCCATTGGGTCCCATACAATCATCAAATCCTGATTCTCTCTCTGAATTACCCCTTGTACCCCTAAACTTCTTTCTTTTGTATACTTGCATTTCGATGGGCAAGCGGTCTCAGAGATGAAAGCATAGGTGAAAACTCACTTCATCATTTTCCATGAAGAGAATAGCATCATCTGCAAGCTCATTCATTATTTTCCTGAAAGAGAACGGTGTTATTCGCAAAATCAAGACTAGAATCCGGAGCCCCGTTTGTTCCATGGGAGAAGTTGGATGTCAGTTTGCCTTTCCTCAGCTATTGTTCATGGGAAACCCAAATCTTGGTTTTTGTTTGCACAGAGGGCTTAGGCAGGAATATCCTGTCTCTCCTTTCTTGTTTAATCTTGTGGTTGATGTGTTAAATCATCATCATCATCATCAGCGCATCTTTTCTGAAAAGAAAAAGGTGCAAGTCATCTGTACCGTTTTGTTTTTCATGTGCCTTTCTTTATTCCCCATTTCTAAATGCGTGATCATATTTCACGTTACTTCCATAGGAATTGGATTGGCATATAGACAAATTCTTTCTTAATTATTAATATACAACTTTACTTAGCCCCTATTTAGTATGGTTGATGGAATATTTGATTTGATTTTGATTGGCTCTTTTAGAACAATCATAGATTATTAGACTTCCTTTAATTGATGTTTTGCATTCTTTACCCAAAATTATTTTCAGGGGATTGAGCTGACTAATCCACAGGCTCATGCACACCAACTTGGTAGTGGCACTCAAAGTACCTACTTCTCTGAAACGGGAACATTTTCAAAGATCAAGAGGACTTGAAACCAAGCACCAGTACAAATTCTTGCTGGTAGAATACTGGGAGATTGTTGATGCTGCTGTTGGATGTTACTTGATAGGTTTATGGTAGATTTGAAGCATCGCCTTGTGTGCTCTTGGTTGTTTGGGAGTACCCTTGTATTTGACTTTTGCCATGCTTTATATTGGATACAAGGTCTGGTCGAATATGGGAAATTTGAACTTTTGGTGAGGCCTAAAGCTGCAACAGTTCTGGGTTTGAAACACCGTCACTAGGGTAGCTTCGGGTCTCTGACATACGTCAGTTGAAAGCTTATGATTTAGAAGTGTTAGTTGCTTTAATTTTAATGTTTTTTTTTATATGATCTTATATATTTAGTTACATTCTGTTCAATCAATTCAATCGGTTAGCAACTGGTTGACCCAGAGAACTAATCCCCTTGGCCAATAAGTCGATTTCTGGCACGTTTAATAACAATGGAATGAACGGAGGAAGTTACCATTAATTTTGGACCAAAATAAAATGTCCTTGTTGTTTTAAAATTTGAATATTTGAGTATTAAGAAAATATTATTTTAAATTAGGTTAGTCTACATAAAATATTATAATGTATGCAATCATAGAAAAGATAGGAGTATGTTCTTGAATAAATAGCATAAACCCCCCTTTGAGGTTTGGCTAAATTATACTTGCACTCTATTCTTACTAAAAACTTGCACTTCACCACAACAACTAATAATAATAATAATAATGGGATTAGACACCTCACGAGAGCAATTCACATTAGGTAATTTAAAGTACAATTACCAATAATTTATATCGTTTAACTCATACAAAAGGTCTTCTAAGGGTTTACCTGGTATTCATGATATAATAAGGTTTGATTAGATAAGATTTTTGAGTTTAAGGTTTGGTAATATTACTTTTGTTAGAAACTTAGATACAATATAATATTTGATTTGATATTATATAAGATGTTACATTATATGATATATATTTATCCTCTCACTAGTACAAATCATTCTAACGATAAGCAAATATTTAGTAAAAAAGTAAAATTATAATAAAATAAAATTTTTATTTATTATTTATTTATAAATTTAAAAAATGTTATTATTCAAAGATTTATTATTTCTATTTATAGTTATTATAAACATTTATTCATTTTTATTATTTAAAATTATAATTTATATTGTTTGAAAATACCTCCACATCCAAGATCAGAGGCATCTGTTTCAACTAATAAGGATGCAAAAGGATGTGGAATTCCTAAATAAGGAAGGCTCTTAACTATAGATTTGACTTTTACAACTGATTGGCTCATTTCTTCATCCCATACTCCCTAAGATGCTTACACAATGATGCACAAATAGTTCTTATATTAAGAATGAAATCTGCAATATAATTCAGACATCCTAAAAATCATTGTAATTGTTTTCAATCAATATTTTATTAGAAAATTTTTCTGTAAATTCTAATGATCTTTTAATAGGGTAATTGTACCTTAACATATTTCATATTCTAAAAATCTCACTTTTACTTGGAATATTTTCATTTTTTTGGTTGATACAACTAATGTATTCTTTTTTTTATAATTTCTATGAATTTTTCTAAATGTTGATTAATTGCTTTTGAGAAGATTAGAATATCATCTAAATACCCAATGGAAAATTCCATGTGTGGATACAAGATGTTATTAATGATTTTTTGAAATTCACTAGGAGCATTCTTAAGCCATTGTGGCATGACATTCCACTCATAATGTCCAAAAGGAACTGCAAAAGTTGTCTTATACCTATATTCTTCTTTTATGGATATCGGATAATATCATAATTTCATATCAAAATTTGAAAATATATTAGCATGATTTAGTCCTTTAATTAAATCACTTTATTAGGTAGAGGATATCTAATCCATTTTAAAACTTTGTTTAATGGCTTATAATTAATTACAAGTCTATGTTCTCCTCTTTCTAGTTCTGATGCTTTCATTATATAAAATCTTGAATAACTCCAAAGGGATTTCGATGGTCTTATTAATCATTTATCTAAATACTCTTGTATTTTTTGTTTACAATATCTTAAATATTCTCCAATCATTTGTATTGGCTTCGCCTTTGTTGGTATATATTTTTTACTAAAAGAAGGTGAAAAATACTTCATGCTTTTTCCTATAATGAAATGCCATTGGATTTGTTTCACAAATTTCCTTTTCTATCTTGTCTTCAAATTCTTTTATTATTTTTTGTATTCTTGGAGTTTGTATTTCTTCTTGTACTCTTTTATATTGAATTTCTTCATTTAACAAATTAATTTTTTTGTTTATTATTTATTAGATTTTCTTTTGATATTGAAATTTCTTACAATAGATTTAATTCGGCGGTTCTAAAAGTTCAAAACAAATAGGAGTTTCTGGTATTATGTACGTCACTATACCTTTTTCAATTGTTAAGAAGGGTACAACAATATTACAAATGGGGTTCCTTGTATAATTTTGTTAGCTAAGTTTTTTGCTAATATAAAAGATGTTGTAAAACACATTTTATTTTTACCAATTTTTGTATTTGAGAGTTTATAACTTAATTTTAATCCTACTCCACTTGCTTCTAATACTCTTTCAGTTGTTTTTTTAATAATATTTGATTGGTATTAGTCCTTCTTGTATATAATTAACATTTGCTCCAGAATCTACTAATGCTACCATGTCAATTTTTTCTCCTTTTATTATTAAAGTGATTTTAGTCCACCATTTGGGGCTTGTCATTAAACTTAATAGATTGATAAAAGGAACTGAACTTTCACCTTCTTCACTTTCCTTAATCTGCATTGATTGATTTTTTTTGTAACTATTTTATAGTCTATAGTCTATTTTAATATTTTGTTTTAATTCTTCGATTTCTTTTAATAACTTGATTCCATCTTGTAAATCTTTTATATTAATGGATTCTTTTTGGGGGGCTTAAATCTATTATAAATTTCTTTCATTTCTACAAGTTTTATCTCTTTTTGACTCTGTTTTTCTTTTGTAGTTAATTCATTTAATTATTGTAAAAACTCATTTCTTAATTTTGAATCTTCTAATTTATCTATGATTGATACTAATGTTGAAGTTTGTTTTTGTGTTAAAATATTTAATGTTTTTTGTACAGTTTTCACAATTACATAAATATGATCCTAAGCAATAATTTTCTTCTTCTAATTTCAATTCTTCAGATGAATTTTTGTCTAACTGATAAATTTCATTATCCAATGCTTCTTCTTCTTCACTTATAATTTCTTCTTCTTCTAACTCTAGTTCAAGGTTAGAATTAATTAATATTGCTAATAATGTTTGTTTTAATTCCTTATTAAATAATTCATTTATTTTTTTGTTCTACTCTATAGTTTTTAGCAATGTGAGATGACTTGAGTTGTACCCTTTACTACATTTTTTGTGCACCTTAACAATTTATAAATTTTAATTTGTTTGTAAGTCATAACAGTTCACATCAAATTTTAGCACCGTTGCCACAGAATACATTGCTAGCAGTAACTAAAGTAGGGTCCACCTGCAATGTGAACATACATTAGTGGTATGGGTATTATAAGGGCAAATACCACAAGTTGTTTGAGGTGAAGGAGCCTGTCTGGACTGATTCAAGGCAATTTATTTTAAAATCTCAGTCATCTCCTCTAGTTTTTGTTAACTTCATAACCCTTTAGAAAGCTCTATAACTTGTGCTTTGAGTGATAACAAAGAAAATTTTGTTAAATATTTTGAAGAAAACACTAATGCTTCAATTGAGTTTTTATAGCATTTAACAGGACTATTCTCGTTACATATAAGTTCAATTAATTACATATTTTTCACAATATCATGTTTTAACCTGATTATAATTTCATTCAAAGAGATTCAAAACTTTGATGATGTGGAAAATAGTTCAAAAAAAGATCAAAGGTATATTAAAGACATGAGAAAACAATATCCAGCATAAAAAACTAAGTCGTGATCTTCAAAAAGTACATTACGTGCCTAGAAAGTGCTATATCATTGAAGAAATCAATTTCTCTTGAGCATATCATGATCATAATCTTCAATCTCGATGAAAATCAACTCTGCAGACATCTTAAATGTTGAAAAGATCCTTATCAAGCTCAGAGTTAAACAAAGAAGATCAACGTCAAGATTAGAAATTGTGAAGCTACATCAGAAAGCACGTGTCACTCAGAAACTACGTTGAGTTGAGTTAATAGAAATGGAGGGAAATTTGAAATTCAAATTTAGTCAACTTTTGGAAAAGTATTGACAGTGACACATTACTTTTATGCTTGGTCAAAATCCTTATCATCTAGAAGAAAAAGTTCAGAAACCATGTTCAGAAAGTAATAGTTGTTTCTGAAGCTCCATTCAAAAATCACAACTAACAACGGTTCTGCACCTACAAGGACAGCTCTGACACAGCTTAGCTACTCTTCTAGAGGACAGTTATTAGGAAAAAAAAAGGCAATCAACATACATTAAGAGTGTTAGCTTCAGAACCCTTAAAAAAACATCAGTGCTAAATGTTTTGAATGATATATACCAATTTCGTGAAAATATTTTGAAGACGGACTAATCTTTTACTTGCGTTTCTTGAAGCACCAAACATGTCTATTCAAGTTTGCATACTCAGTTCTAAAACGAGATTATTTTCACAATGATATATGCAAACATGTTTGATCTCATTTAAAGAGATTTGGAACTCAATGAAAGTGAAAAATAAATCTTGCTTTGAACAACTCTATGCTAAACGTATAAACGAAAATTCACAAGAATAAGAAACCAAACTCAGATTTTCAGAAAGTAACATGTGACTTCAGAAAGTGCAATTCAAGTGAAGATTTCAATCCAACTCTGAAGCAAAGTGTGATTATCATCTTCAATCATCATGATCGTAATCATATAATTTACAAAAAGCTCTGATTGAAGAGTAGAAAATCAAAGAGAAGTCTGCAAACTAAGACGGCATTTCAAAAAGTACGTTTCACTGTAAATGGTACACTTTACAGGAATGGGAGCAAAATTTGAAACCAAATTTAAAGTCAAACCCAGTCAAGGACTGACTGACATCTCTTCTATCAACTTAGTCAACTACCCTAGCTTCTAGAGGAAAAGTTAAGAAACCTTGTTCAAAAAGTAAAAAGTAGTTTTTGAAGGTGGACTCAGAAACCTTTATTATACGACGGCTTTGGCAACTGCTCTGACATGCCGAACTATTCCTGTAGACTTCATTTTCAAGACACAAAAAGAAGATCAACATGTATCATTAGGAAAACAGAACATGGGCAACAGTCATAAATGAAGATCAAGTATAAAAGGAGATGTTGTGCTTACAATGAAGAGACTTATGCTCATCAACTATGCTGAAACGCTGAAGAAATTTTCCCTTATGTTCTGTGAAATTATAATAGCTTGTAATCATTTCCATCTTTGAAAACAAATCTTTCTACGTTTTTAGCATATCATACATTCTTCCTAGGAAGAATGGATAGAAAAAAGTTATTCAAGTTTTTAGCTCTGATATTTTTTTTATCCTAAGAAAACTTAAAGGTTTGTTAGTTTGAGTGATACAACCTAAACACAATCCTTTGTAACCCGATCCGGTAGTGGTCACTGTGAGTTAGCTTGGAGAAGCTAAGCAAAGACTACTTGTAAGTGACAGTAGAGTGAGCTACTGGTCACTAGATAAATCTTGAGAAGGCTACTATAAAAACTAGCTAACTTTCTCAGGTTAAGAAAAGGGTTTTAGTGGAATTCGAAGGTGATTGAGAACTGAATGTAGGCAGGTTAGTCGAACTAGTATAAAAATCCCTGTGCAGTATCTTTCCTTCCTTAACTCTCTTTTATTTACTACTTTGTGCTCATTATATTGTGTTTTCTGGAAAAACTTTTTCAACACATTTTTTCACATCTTTGTTATAGTTTAGAAAGTTACTTTCTGACGTACACTAACTTTATTTTTGCTGCACTTCAAGTTTGCCCTTGATGGTATCTGTTTGAGTTTTTCATAAATGAAAAAGCAAAGAAAAGCCAAAGCATGATTCAACCCCCCTTCTTGTGCACTTTTCAACCTACAATTGGCATTAGAGCTTAGGCCTCTAAAGGGGTTGAGCAATCTAATGACAACAGAGGACAAAGATCCTAGGGACATATGGCACAAAATATTCATATTGCAGAAGGACACTCTATTAATAGACCACTATTCTTTGATAGTGAAGACTACACATATTGGAGAGATAGAATGAACTTGTTCATCAAATACACAAGTATTGACTTATGGGAGATTATTCAAGAAGGTTGATTACATTCCAATGGATAAGGTTCTTGGAACTGAAGATACACTTTCCACCTCCAGAGAAGTCCCTAAGAGTAGGTGGACAGAGCAACATAAAGCTAGAGTTTAGTTGAACTCTAGGGCTAAGTCCCTACTCACGTATACATTAAGCAAAGCTGAATATGATAAGATTATTGCTTGTGACATGGCCAAAGAGATTTGGGACAAACTTCAGATGTTGATGAAGGTACTGATCAAGTGCAAGAAACAAAGATTAGTATGTTGGTTCATCAATACGAAACATTTAAAATGACTAAGCAAGAAAGTATTGATGACATGACCATAAGGTTCACGCACATTGTAAACCAACTGAAGGGATTAGGCAAAAGATATTATGACTCTGAAATAGTTAGAAAAATTTTAAGAAGCCTCCCTACACAATGGCTTCCCAAAGTCACTACCATCATAGAAGCCAAAGATTTTCAAACTCTTGGCTCGGATGCACTTATTGGGTCTTTCAAAACCCATGAGGTTGCTGAATAAGAGGAAGTCCATCGCCCTTTATCACACCAAAACTAGAGTAAAAGTAAAGTAATGAACAATGAAAGTTGTTGAAACCTCTAATGGCGAGGAAGGATCAGAGATGAGTATGAAGAAAAGGATAGAGATAAGATCTCAATGCTCGTGGGAAGATGTTCAAAGCTTGGAAAAATAGAATAAAGAGAAGAAAAGACATCAACCTCAGAAAGGACAAGAAAGGAAAAGGAAAGTCGAAAAACGTTACTTGCTATAACTGTGGAGAGAAGGGACATTTCAAAACTAATTGTATCAAGCTCAAGGGTCCACAGAAAAAGTTCTACTCTAAGAAGAAAGGGATGCTGGCCACTTGGAGCGACTTAGAGGAGGAAAAAGAAGGTTCAAAAAGTCAGGATGAGTTGGAAGATGTTGCAAACCCATGCTTCATGGAAAGCTACTCTCTAGAAGGAGAACCCGAGGCAAGTAATTCTTCTGAACTTGATCCTTCTTATGACAAATTATTGGCTTTATATGAGAAATTACTTGAAAATTCTTAAACTCTTTCCTCTTATTATCTCAACCTCAAAAAGAACCATTAGAAAGTGGTTCTAAAACTTGAAAAGGCCAAATTAGATGTTGAGAATCTAAGGCTTGAAAAGAAAAAAATAAATGGAGAAAACATGTTTTTAAATGTTAAACTCAAAGCCTTGGAAGTAGAAGTCACTGAAAAAAATCAGAAAAATCATAAAATAATTTTTGAACTTAAAAGGACTTCAAGACTTCACAAATCTGATCTTGAAAAAAATGGTAAATGGTTCCAAGGGTCTTGAGTTGATTCTTGGTGGCTAAAGGCTTCATTTTTAGAAAACTGGGTTAGGATATGAGAATGAGATAGATGACAAAGGAAAAGCAATCTGATCCAAGAAAGTAAAAAACAAAGTTTATTATACTTTCTACCACAAGAAGGGACATCCACCTGACAAGTTCTTTATGAGAAAAAAATCCCTAAAACAAGCTGGGAAACCTCTCCTAAGAAAAACTAACTGAAGAGGACCCAAGAAAGTCTGGATGCCTAAGTTAAAAGTTGTTTTTGTTGCTAATGTGTCTGAGAACGCACGTTGACAAGGACAACAAGTGGTGTATGGACAGTGGCTGCTCTAGACACATGTCCGAATCTAGGAAGTGGTTCAGAAACTCGAAGCTTAAGAACTCTAGATCAGTAAAATTTGTTGATAGAGGTAAGGCTAAGGTCAGAGGTATAGGAAATATTGGCAAGGATGACTCTCACCAAATTTCTGACGTTTTACTTGTTGATGGTCTAGCTCACAATCTCCTGAGCATCAACAAATTCTATGACCAAGGTTTTAATATTTTTCTTTAATACTCATGCTTGCAAAATTGTAAATACCACTTCTGGAAAAGTCATTTTATCTTGTAAGAGACATGATAACATTTATGTGCTATTCTTGGATGACCTTCTAGATCAAGATGTAAAATGTCTTGCATCCTTCATAGATGATAAGTGGTTGTGCTATAAGAAGCTTGGACATGCTCATATGAAGTTTACTTTTGAGCTATTTTAAAAAGAGCTTGTTAAAGGCCTGCCAAAGATTAGATTTAACAAGGATTCAACTGGTGATTTTTATGAGAAATGCAAGCAAGCAAAACCTTTTTTCCATAACAAAAACATGGTTTCAACCACTAAGCCACTTGAGCTTTTATATATGGATCTTTTTGAACTAACCAAGGCTACAAGTCTTGATAGAAAAAGATACTGCCTTGTCATAGTGGATGATTTCTCTAGATTTAGTTGGGTTTTCTTCCTAGCTTCTAAGGATGAGGTGATTGAAAGATTCAAAGTTTTTGAAAAACATGTTTGTATTGAAAAAAGATTCTCAAATTACCTCTATAAGATTAGATCATGGAGGACAATTTGAAAATCATGTTTTTTAAGAGTTTTGTGAAAAATATGGCATCTCTCATACGTTTTTTGCGCCAGAACTCCTAAACAAAATGAGGTTGCTAAAAGAAAGAATAGAAGCTTGCAAGAGATGGTCAAAACCATGCTTTTAGGAAATGATTTATTAAAAGGGTTTTGGGCAGAGGCTATAAATACCTCGTGTTATATCCAAAATAGAATCATTTTAAGGCTAATCGTCAAGAAAAGCCCTTATTAGCTATAGAAGGCTAGAAAACCTAACATATCTTATTTCCATTTTTTTGGCTCATCTTACTTTATTCTCAACACCAAGGAAAAACTCGCAAAGTTTGATCCTAAATCTGATGATGGGATTTTCTTAGGATATTCTTCGGTCTCAAAAGCTTATAGGGTGTACAACAAAAGAATGCTATGTATTGAAGAGACTATCCACATCAAATTCCAAGAGCTTAAAAAGGACTTTGGTTATGATCTGGAATAGCTAGAAGAGAACCTTGAGAAATGGAACCTCAAGGAATCCTCAAAAAGCAAGCAGATGAAAGCTTAATTTTCAGAAAGTAAGCTCTAGAACACAGACTCTTCAAAAAGCTTACTCAGAACTCCAAAGCCCTCAAAAAGTGACTTTTCTAAGCATGAAAAAGAGCAATATGATGATAATAAAGAAATTGAAGAACATCAAGGTTATAGAAAATATAGAGGAATTTCTAATCTAAAAGCATTTTCTTAAAACACTAGGAGACATTTTCAAGGGCGTGAGAATAAGATCCTCCTAAAAACCCTCTCCAACTGTGCTTTCATTTCCACCATCAAGCCTGATAGCATTAAAGATGCTTTGAATGATCAAAGTAGGTGAATGTTATGCAAGAAGAACTGAAGCAATTTAAGAGAAGCAAATTCTTGATGCTCATGGAGAAGCCCAAAGGAAAAACCATCATTGGAACTAAATGGATGTTTAAAAATAGCTTGATGAAGTTGGAATGGTTGTACAAGGTTATAATCAATAAGAGGGAATTGATTATGATGAAAACTAGGCTTGAAGCCATAAGAATGCTACTTGCTTCTTCTGCCTTCAATAGATTCACTCTTTACCAAATGGATGTTAAATCTGTGTTCCTAAATAGATTCCTCTCTGAGGAAGTATATGTGAAACAGCCTGTGCAAAAAGTTAAAAAAGGCACTTTATGGTTTCAAACAAGCTCTCGAGCTTGGTATGAAAGGCTAAGTAACTTTTTACTAAAGAATGGATTCAAGAAAGGTAAAGTTGATACAACCCTATTTACTCTTGCAAAAAATAATCAATTTTTGATAGTTCAAATATATGTTGATAATATTATATTTGGCACCACTGATCATTCTCTTTGTGAAAAGTTTTCAAAATTGATGCAAAGTGAATTTGAGATGAGCATGATGGGTAAACTCAAGTTTTTCCTTGGACTTCAGATAAAGCATAAACAAGAAGGAACTTTGATCAATTAAGAAAAGTATACAAAAAAACTTTTGAAAAAGTTTAATATGAATTAAGCCAAACCCATGAGTATCCCCATGCATCCATCTTAAGTCATCGATGCTTATGAGAATTGTGAAAAGGTATCAGAAAGTAATTGTAGAGGAATGATTGGTTTACTTCTGTATCTTACAAAATTGATCAAACATTCAATTAAGTGTGGGAATTTGGGCTAGATTTTAATCTAACCTAAAGCAATCACACTTAAATACTATTAAAAGGATTTTAAGATATTTAATCAGTACTACTAATCTTGGTTTATGGTATGAGAAAAATACATCTTGGAAATTGTAGGGTACTGTGATACTGACTTTGCTGTAGATAGAGTAGATAGAAAAAGAACCAGTGGATGCTGTTGTTCTTTTGGAAAGAGCCTCATCACTTGGTCATGCAAGAAGTAAAACACCATTGCTCTCTCTACAGCTAAAGCTGAATACATAGCTACTGCAAACTACTACACCTTGATGCTGTGAATATGGAACCAACTTGAAGATGATCACCTAAGGTATTCCAAAATTCCTATTTTTTGTGATAATACAAGTGCTATTAATCTTGCTAAGAATCCTATTTAGCATTCTAGATCCAAGCACATTGGTGTTAAACATCATTTTGTTAGAGATCATGTTCAAAAAGGAGATGTTAAGTTAATGCATGTGAACACTGAAGACCAAGTGCCTGATATATTCACAAAACCATTAGCTAAAGATCATTTTTGCTGCTTGAAAATGCTTTTGAATCTTAAAAGTTGTTAAAACATGCATAAGCACTCATTCATAAATATCTCTGAATACTCCCTATCATGGCTCTAAACTGAAGCACAAACAAAGACATCCATTTGCAAAAATAGCAAATTAGTTTGCAAGACTACTGAATTAGTTTGAACGATCGGAAATTTAGTTTGCAAGCTCAGAAAGAAGATCATATGTTCAGAACATGGGTTATATGATCTTATGGTGTTCAGAATCTGAACATGGATCAGTTATGAGGAAGTAGTAATATCTTAATGGTTTAGAGAGTTGACAAGGTTCAGAAAGTGGTTCCATGCTTCAGAAACTACTTATTTCGGAATAATGAAAAAGGCGGGATAATTTTCACTCTTTTTGAGTTTCTCTCTCTCACGTCGCCTCACTTTCAAACTTTATATTTGATCACTTAAATAACTTCCTTTTCCTTACACATCACACCTTAATCCTTCATCTTCAACCTCAAACGCTTTCACCTGTAAGCTCCATAATCCTTCAGAAAGCATTAAGGAAATATGTTTTGAATGATAACAAAACCAATTTAAAGAAAATGTTTTGAAGAGCTACTAATATCTACCTTGAGTTTCTTGAAATAACATATAGGTAATTTTGGGTTGCATAACACGAACTTGAAGTGAGAATAATTTCACTTTACATGTTAAACATGATTTATCTCATGTTAAGAGATTGAACCTAATTGAAGTGAATATTATATCATGCAAAGTATGTATATATGCCTTATGGATTAAGGAAAACAAAATCAGGAACAAGAAAACAAGGCATGAGTCTTTAGAAAGTAAAAAAATAGTTTCTGAAGGGCCATCAGAAACCTCAACTTTAAAATAGCTTTTGGAAAGACCTCTGATAGTAGATGAGCTACTCTTCTAGATTACGTTTTTAAGACACAAACAGATGATCAACACGTGTCACTTGGACAACAGATTAAGGGCAATAGTCATAAAGGAAGACCTCTATAAATGGAGATGCTGTGCTAAAAAGAAAAATGGGATTGACATTACACAAGAGTGGAAACTCTGTGAAAATCTCTCCTCACATCTTACAAGGTTCATTACTTTTAGTAATCAGTTCCCTTGATTGTAAAAATCTTCTTTCTATGTTCATAACTTGCTCATATGTTCTTCCAAGGAAGAAATGTTAGAAATGAGTCATTCAAGTTATCCCAAGTCATTCATTGTATATTTGTCAGGAAACTTGAGTGTAGGTTAGTTTGATTGGCAATCCAAACACAAAACCTTTGTATCCTCGATCCAATAGTGATTGATGTGAGATAGCTTGGAGAGGCTAAAGTAAAACTACTTGCAATACAACAGTAAGGTATTCTACTAATAATGGTTTAGCTTAGAAAGGCTGGTCAAAGACTACTCGATGTTACCTTGGAGATGCTAGTAAAATACTACTTGCAATGAGACAGTAAAGGTTGTTTTACTGTCACAGTTTTAGCTTGGAGAGGCTGGTCAAGTACTACTTGGTTCAACTTGAAGAGGCTGGTGAATAACTACTTGATTTCTGACAATAGAGGTTATATTCTTGTCATGGTTTTAGCTTAGAGAAGTTGGTGAAAGACTAATCGATTCAGCTTGAAGAGGCTGGTGAATAACTATTTGGTTTGTGGCAGTAAGGGTTGTTTACTGGTCATAGTTTAGAGGTTAAGAAGGATACTATAAAAACTATCCAATTTTTCTTTCTCGAGTTGAGAAAAGTGTTAATGAATCTCAATAGAAGTTGAGTACTGGATGTAGGCAGAACTTGTCGAATTAGTATAAAATCATCATTCTCATATCTTCTTCTCTTGTATCTCTTTTATTTTCACTGCTCTACATTATCTTTCAATGTTCATTGCTCTACATTATTTCTAATGTTATGCTTCAGAAAGTTACTTTCTGAAATATCTAACTAGTTTTCGTTGCACTTCAAGCTTAACGCTTGATAGTATATTATCTAACGTTTCAGTTTAGAAAAGAGAACAAGAAAAGCAAAGCACGATTCAACCCTCCTTCTGTGCACTTTTCAACCTATATCACCTTCAACCAAAATAGCTTTATATTCTCTTTCACAAACCTTCCTTCTCTATAACCTTTACCTTTTCCTTAAACCCTTACCTTTTTCGTTCAATCTTCTCACACTTAATCTACCATGGCTATAGGAAAGCACCTTGACAAAACCATCACTAAAAGGGGCAAATTCCTTATGTATAATGAACCTTTAATGTAGGAGTTCTATGCTGATAACTTCTCATAAAGAAAGATGGCTCCAGATAAAATGCTCAGTAATTATTTGATGAACGAAGTACCCATTGTAAAGGACGTCTTTACCTTCCAAGGATGGGAGGAGTTTCTGGACATTTTTTATAGAGTGTTTCCAAGTATGGTCATTGTCTTCTACTCCCATATAGAAGCTAAGACCAATACTCTCTACACTACCATCCATGATACCTACATGGAGATAGGCCTATTTGAGCTATCTATAGTGGTTAAGGCTCCTGTTGCTAGACTAACCTTTCTAGCTCAGAATGACTGGTTGAAGTCTATAGGGGTGAGTGTTAAATAGGCTTCCAAGTGTCTCACTGATTCGTCAAGACACAAGGCCAGTGACATTGCCACTGCCATGCTGAGCTCAAGGGTGAGAAAGGTATTTACTGTCATTCAGTTTATCATTCTCCATAGGTTTGGTAGTACTAACGTATTATTGGGTATGGACTGTATGCTTCTATTTTTCTTGATGGCAAAGAAGAAAGTTAATCAGCAGAGAATGATAATAGATTTCATGCTTAGTACTATCACTAATTTGAAAAGAAGAATAGTGGGAGTCCTATATGGAATGTTGCTGGCAATGGTTTTTCAACCCATTGGATACCCTCTTACTGAAAAATGGTACAAGTTCATGTCTGGGACAAAATACACAATGCTCTCTTTGAAGATAATGAAAAGAACCAAGTCTGTACCCATCAAAACAAGTTCCACGAAATAGAGCTCTCAAATAAGGGATGCCAAAGTAAACAAGGCTGCTACTGAAGCAAAGAAGAAGAAAACAAAAAAAGGGCAAACCAAAGAGGAAAATACTCCTCCTTGAAAGCAATTTAGAAAGCTCTAATCAAGCAGAGCAAGAATTCGAGAGGAGTTTGTGTAAGGAAGTCTTCCCCAGAGCTGAATAGAGAAGAAAAAAGAAAGCTGAAATACCAAAGCTTCCTTAACCTATAGAAACTAAGACTAAGACCTCAGAAAGTGAGCTCCCTTGGAGTAAGGCATGACAAACTCCTAATCTGCAAAAAAACATATTGAGCATAAATATGTGAATCTGCCTAAGGAGTGCCTAGGACAACTAAAATATTGAAAGACATGTTCGATGCTATGTAGGTTGGGTTGCTGCAAGAGACAATGACTTTTCTAAAAAAGAAGATGAGGAGCAAGCAAGAAAACTAGAGAGGGCCAAAGGGATTCAAAGCTCTAGCAAAAGAAGAAAAAGATTGTAGTTCCTGAACCCTTTGTAGTCATTGAAGAACAACTTACAAGGCCAATGACCTAGCAATTCGGGTTCACTTCCTTTTCAATTGCTGCTACACCTCCTAGAACTCAAATGCCTTTAGAAACCTGTTCCACAATATAATCAACGGTAGCTCTAGAGAGAATGGCTACAGTTAAAGCTGAGATGGCTTCCCAAGGCATAGATGATGACTCTCTGACCATAAAGCAAAAAGTCCATAACCAAAGCCATGGAGTCAAAAGTCACAGCTTGAGGAAGAAGGTATGGAAGAACTCAATTTTTTTGTGAATAAGCTTTTTCAAACCTTGGAGCCAATTATGGAAAAGCCTATTGAGGAAGTTGCTGAACCAGAAACTGCGTTAATTCTAATGATGCCTCAACTTCCTCCTTCTATAAGAATAACTTCTATATAAAAGGAAGAAAACAAGACCTCATAAACTAGCACTCCTCATGCTGAAAATGGTCCTATAACTCTGCTATGTCTGCTTCCATTGTTGCTTCTGTTCCTATTTTTATACTTTCTACCTCTACTGTTGAGTTCCATTTATCACCTCACTCATTGTGCCACCAGAAAATGAATCACCATACACTCCACCACTTATTGCTCCACCTATTGATGTTAATATTGACTCACCAAGGATTAGAGACAATTCCCAATTGATCAAGGTGCCAGATGCCTCCAACAGCCTTCGGGTGCCAGTCCAGCAAAACTCGGAATCAGCCTTCAATATATATGCAGCAAAGGTTACCTTCTGCTCCTCAGAGCAAGCAATCACCGAATAGATATTCTCAATGTCCTTAATCCTCTCGTCAGCCTTGTCGGGATCTGTAGTTCCTCGAAATTCCGGCGGGTTCGCCCCACGAAACTCTCCAAATCGGTCTCGCTCCAATACTTCAACAGCAGGGGGTGCAGGTGCAGCATTCCCTTGTTGGTTCATGCGATCGAACATGCGTCCCATGGCCCTCGCCATTTCTCGAACAGCTGTTGCAGTCTCATTGTCTTGGTTACCTCCACTCGGAGTCCTAGTCTGTCGTCATGGCGCCATCAGTCCCTAAGCCCACAAAAAAAGAAATACCAAGGTGATCAGGCTCAATATTCCATGCAAAATTACGGTTTTGCCCCTAGTTTCGTATTTTTACGCTTAATCGTGTCGTTAAGCAAACCTAAGCAATATTAGGCTCTAATCGAAGGTTAATTAATTTCCTTAATTAATCTTGAGTCAAAATAATTTATTAAAGTTGATTAGAACCAAAAAGTACTTAATTACAACCTAAAATCATATTTTAATTTCAAGACACCTAGTCATAGAATCTTGAATAGTGTTTTCTCTTTCCAATTCCTTAAATCATGGAATTGTGTTACACATTGTTTATTCATAAATGAGTTTAAAATTTCCTAATGATGTATGAGCACTCCTAAACTTGTCATAAACTCCCTAAATCACATTATTAGTTACCTAAACTTAAGCTTAATCATTCCTAACCTTGTACCTAAGCTAATACACATCTAAACCTACCATTAACACACAATTAAATGGTCAAAATTCACCCCCACTCTGCTGTCCAGCCTTGGCCGAAGCTGTCCCTCCCCATTGTGCATCACATGTTCAATTTTTCAACACTCCAAGGCCATACCTCAAGTCACATACACTATACCTTGTCATAACTTTCAATCAAGCTTGAATTTCCACATGAATAAATAATTAAAACAACCCATTTTTCCCATTTATTTGTGGCTGGAAAAGTTCCAGCCATGTCAAGTTTCTAGAAGCCTAATTTCATAAAAATTTGATAGGAAATTAACTCACATCAAGCCATACTTTGTAGCATAGCTTCCATACTTCAAACCATGCTTGAATGACCTTGTGTAAGAGATATTTTCTCTTCCTTCCTCCCTCAAACCACACGGCCAGCACCTTCCCTTTGATGAGCTCCATGGTTTTGTTTTTCTATAAATAGGATGCTTGGGATAGCCTTGTTGCACCTTGGAGCATTTGCTAAGTTTAGAGTTTTAGAGTTGTCTTGCTAGTCTTTCTTTTTCTCTCAAAATTTCAAGAGTGTTCTTCCTTTCTTTTCATCTTTATCTTCTTCATCTCTTCATCTCATCACCATCTCTTAACCATCAAACACCACCCCAAAGCCTTGAACCATCATCAAACCTCTCAAACACCACACCTCAAACACAACTTCACTTGAAACACATTTCCTTCCTTTTTCTTTCATCAAGGCCGAATCATCATCACCATCCTAGGAGGTGTTGCTCATCTCATTTCCATCTTCAAGTCCAAGCTTTTACCTTCATCACAAGGTAGGGATTTGTTTTCAAACTTTGTTTTGCTCAAGAAAGTGTTTTCTCTAGTTTCCTCTTGGATTCTTTTTGAACTTTCCTTTGTTTTTCCTTTCTTTTCATTTTCGGCCATGAGGCCTTGATTTTGAGCATGATAGCTTGATGATGAGAGTTTCTAGATGATGACATTGTGTTCATCTCAAAGAAACCTCTAAAGCTTGAGTTTTCCTTTTCTTATGATTTCATCTATATGATATCTAACTCATATGGTTTTTCAACTTAAGAAAATTAATCTAAAGATTTCTAAAAGCCCAAGCCTACCCTTGTCAACCTTAAAGTTGGCCGGCACGTTCTAGAGATTTTTCTCTAGATAGGGGTTTTGGGTATTTAATAAAGAACTTGATGTAGTTTCACTTTCTTCCTCTTTTATATGACTTTCGGTTTTTGTGTTGAGATCTTTGAGATATTGTATTGGGTTGTTATCTTGTTAAAGTCTTGAATGAGCTCTAGTTAATCATAAAATGAACCTTGCATCATGTTTGCTTTATGCTTTGCATATCATGTTTATTTCCTTGCTATCACCAAATACCAAGATAATGAATGAACTTGCATTATCATGTTTATATTTCAAGCTATGCATTATCATGTTTATATTTCAAGTTCTCACTTAATATCAAGATAATAATAAGTTGCATTCATGTTTACTTTGTGCTATCACTTTACTTTCTAATGGAACCAAAAATGAGTGCATGAGCATGTTTATTTTTATGTCATCACCTAAATGAATCTAGAGCTCAAAGACTTGCCCATTGTTGTCTCAACAAAGGTCTAACAATATGTGTTTTTCTTGGGTTCATATTTCGGCCCTAAGAGGTCTTGAGGTCTCCAAGTATTTGAGACTATGTCTTATAATTTTGCCAAGCTTAAGTGAGTTTAAGGAATGCATAGAACCAAGTTTTGAGGATTTAGAACCTCTTGAGACAAAGATGAATTGGTCACTGCCCTCTTAAATACTCTTATGATTTTAGATGTTAAAATTGTTTATAAATGAGCTTTGCAAATTTAAAGAGAGTTCCAAGAGAAACTAGTATTCTATGTGCTTTAGAAATTATGTTTTATGCCTTTTATGGAGAAGTATATTTTCGGTTCTTCCTTGCTCTTAGCTGCCACTGTATGTGCTGTTTTGATGATGATAATGTGCCTATGTTTGAGTAAAAATAATGTTAAGACTCATATGTGAAAGATAGGATAAGTTAGGAACTAGAAAAGAATTAATTTGAGAATTCTAGATCCTTTAATTATGTAATTTTCTGGATTCTGTCCAGCAAGGTTTAGATTTAATAATCATGGTTTTAAATTAGTTTAAATATGTAGGAATGACTCATAATTGGTTTAGGACTTAATCTTGAAGCCTTAGGAGCAAACTAAACTTAGAAAGGGTCATTGTTGTGACTTCTAGGTACCCATAAAGTTAGGATTTCAAATTTTGCATCCTTGAGGTTTAGAGATGTTCTTGACCATAGTGTGAGGTGAGAAATACTTAGTTATAATCTCATAGATTCCCAAGAGACTAGGTTTTGATGATCAATAACTTAGAATGTGAGTTAAAGACTTTAAGGGTCTAAACCGTAATCTCTAGAACCCTGTAATCACACAAATATAAGCTGTCCAAATCTGTATAATGCTGTTTGGATAAGTCCTTGAGCATAAAAATTAGTAAAACTTATTAGTTGTGAACCTATAGGTGTGTAAGAGGTTAAGAATAATACTAGAACCATTAGCTTACAAGTTTAAGACTCAAAAGAACCAAAGCATAACGTACTATAGGCTTATAACATAATGAGCTTGGGAGTTTGTATGAATGATTGTCTAAGGTGTGATTATGTGATAATGTATATGCTATGGTTTTATGTATACACTATGAAGAAGTTTCTTGTGATGATATATATGCTATGAAAAAGATTTATGTAATGAATAATGATGTATCTATGAATTAACACTTTATGAGAATTTAAATGTGACACAACACTGAGACGCCTTCTTGGGTGACACTGGTTTAGCCGAGCACCCCAAGGAAAACAAATCCGTGAGGGTATTGACATAGAGCTTGCCAAAGCGGACAAAATTACGATGCACTAGTTGCTAGTAGAGCGTTTCAAAGAGGAAATGACCCTAAGAGAGGTGATCCTTAATTGCCCCCTAGCCCGCACTATTAAGTCGGGATTATGTATATGTTACGCTTATCATAGGATAAGTAAGAACTAGTGACGACTAGTTAAGGTATGAGCTCATAACCTAGAGATGTTTTAGGGCGGCCCCATGAGATGAAAGTTAAAGTTAACAATGTCACATATACTATACTTATGCCAATGTTATAATGTTTCTTAGTTATTCTATTGTTTGGTTTACCTTTATGATGCACTCATATCATTAGATTATTTTATGCTTAGCTATAAGACGCATTGTAAAATATGATGGACCTTGGATAAATAACACTTTGGAAAAATAACTCAAAAGGAATTTATATGCATGCACCCCTTTTTAGAAATAAACCCAAGGTTCTTGAGGATGTGACGATGACACCTAGGTAGGGATAACCCTACTGAGAATTCTTTTAGAAAGATTCTCATTCCCTTTCTCTTTTCTTCCGTCATATCTTCAGATGGCGACATTCGTACTCTTCATTGACACCCCGGTATGGGAGCTGCACCATGACCCGACACTCGGGTCATACCATTTTGAGGGTCACTGTACTGTCAGAGTATTCATGTTCATGGGACGACCCTTCGCACACCCAGTCCCGAGTTACCATTTTACCCCGACTGCTCCTTACCGTCATAACGGGATTTTTGAGCGAGCGAGACCACGCGATGAGCAGATCCTCCGCATGGAGCCCGAGACATCAGCAGTACGCGACTACCCCGAGTATGTGCCGCGTCCCCAGTACTCGGAGACGGACCCATCCGAGGACCCGCCATCCCACATGTACAGTTGGAGCTCTAGTCCCGCTCCCCCACCGATGAGGGCTGGGAGTGAGGAGACAGTAGTCCAGCCGAGGTTGGCTCGTCGGCCATCTATGCGCCCTCGCCGCGGTGGACATGCCCTGATGATGCGCTCGACCACTCCTGCCGAGATTCGTCAGTGGATCGACTCAACCCCACAGTACTCGGACCAGCAGGACATAGGAGGGGTAGTAGTTAGTGCACACACGCCACATAGTTAAGGACAAACCTTCTTTTGTATATGAGGTTGTCTACTCTAGGTGCACATGGGTATGAGTGTTGTTTCTCTTGTATTTGCTTTTTATGATTTCCATGTATTGCATTTCAGTTGTATTCCGCTTCCCTATGTATTGAATAGTCCTTCCCTTTTGGGTAGGCACAGCATATATATATATATAACTATGTTTCAGTTGATGTCTCCATGAAATGATGTGCTTCTTTATGCTTTGCTTATATGTTTCGCTATGCTTCCTCTTAAAGATTCGTGCGTGGCTCTCACTTTGATTTTAAATTCCAAAAAGAAAAATTTTACCCATATTTCCGCTAAGTATTTTCTAAGTAAAAGATGAGACCAAGAGGTAATATTCTAAAGATTAACCTAAGTACATACTAGTAGTCTTGGGTTAAGATTTAGGGTTTTACACAAAGTGAGCTAGTTACTGTGATACACACGCACGTACAGGGGTCATGCATCTCTATCCTATAGCTTATCCTAGTAAAGCACTACACATGACATAACTATCGCATCATGCTCTCAAAGCATGGTCAGTCCAATCCTCAGGCTCCGTGAGAATCGAACTGCTCTGATACCAAAATGTAACATCCTAATTTTTAACCCAATACTCTAGAACACATCAGGCTAACCATTAGGTTATTACTTCTTAGTCTCATTCTTTTATGAAAATACTTAGCGGAAATACTGGTAAATTTTTTTTTTGAAAATATAAATCAAAGTGAGAGCCGCGTATAACGTAACAAAGACTAACACATAGAAAAGAGATCTCATATCATTCATGGTCACAAAACACAAAGGTCGTTCATTACATCACAACAGGATCATATTATTATAGGTACATAATTTACGACTATCATAGTCCTATTATCGCTTCAACAGAAATACACTTCTATAATTTATAAAACTAAAGCGGCATCTGCGCGTGTCCGTTGCATCCCACCAACCCGACTCATAGTGTATGCTTCATGCCTATGCTTTAGTAGAAATCACGAACTGCGTCACGAGATACACCATCATCTTTGTCTGGAGATGACACGGAAGAAAAGAGGATAGGGATGAGAAACTTATTCAAGATTCTCAGTAGGGAATTCCGACTCCAACACACGTGTCATTGTCGTCATCCCCAGCCACTTCGGTTTTAATTATGAAAGAAGTGTTCATGCGTAAGGTTTGGTTTTAAACTTTCCAAAGCTATTTATCCGAAGTGGGTGTCTTTTAGTATGGGTCTTAATGATATGAATTCCGCAGATATTGGATGAATGCATGGCAATACATTATACGAGCAAATCAATAAATCATAACATCAAGTAACAGATAAGTGGCATAAAAAGTTCAGAACTTTCCTCTATTCTTTTCTTATACTTGAACTTTTAAGTTCTTCTCCTTAAGAACCACCTTCTTTTCTCATCACCAAAACCAACCATAAACACCAGTGCCCGGCGATATTTATACGCATCACCAAAACCAACCAAATACACCCTATCGCCTAGGATTGAGCTCAACCAAACAAGCTCAAACCTAACTAGTCCTCACTAGATTTCTAAGAGGGCAAAGAAGGGGTAACTTAGGATTAGTTCTTTCTTTACTCATGACTATGTGACTTGAAAAGAGACATTGCATCTCTTTTTTCATGTTCGAACTCTTGAGTTCTTTCTCTCAAAGACCACCTTCTTTTCTCATCACCAAATCCTACCGTAAACACCGTGCTCGGTGATATTTATACGCATCACCAAATCCAACCAAACATACCCTATCACCTAGGAATGAGCTCAACTATATTTGTACTCATCACCAAATTATTTTCACTATCAAGTCCAACCAAATACACCCAAATCCAACCGTAAACACCCATATTGCATAAATGAGCTCAAACCTAACTAGTTTTCACTAGATTTTTAAGAGGGCAAAAGAAGGGGTACATACTCTCTCTCATTCAATTCTCACAAACATGATAGACATAACATCTCAACAATCCACACAACTCATCATAACATGCCACACCAACTCACAATGCATGTACTTACACATTCAATTCCACAATTCATAATCAATTTCTACATCATCATAGCATCATCATAAAAGATCACATCATCATAACTCATATAGATAATGCTTGTGTATCACACATCACACCTCATATATCATCACATCATGCATATCAACATATCATACTTACATTACCATACTAGAAGCGATAAAATCTCTTAATGTCTTATGCATTGACCTTTAAGGTCCTTAACTCACAATCTAAGTTATAAATCATCATATCCTAAGCTCCCGGGTACCTGTAGGCTCATATCTAAGTATTCCACACTCAATACTATGATCACAAACATTTCTAAACCTCAAGAATGCAGGATCTAAAATTCTAACTTTACTGGTACCTAGGAGTCACAACAATGACCCTTTCTAAGTTCGGTTTGCTCCTAGGGCATCAAGATTAAGTCCTAAACCAATTATGAGTCATTCCTACACATTTAAACTAATTTACATCCATGATTACCATTTCTAAACCTTGCTGGACAGAATCCAGAAAAATCAATTACTAAGGGATCTAGAACTCTCAAATTAATTCTTTTCTAGTTGCTAACTTCTCTTATCTTTCACATATGGGTTTTAGCATTAAACATACATGAATATGCTCATATTATCATCATCAAAACAGCATATGACAGTGATCATTCATAGCAAGGCAGAACCGAATTCATCTCCAAACAAACAAGGCATAAACTTGATTTCTAGAACACATAAAATGCTAGTTTCTCTTGGAACCTTTTTCAAACTTTCAAAACTCATTTATAAACATTTTTAATATTTAAAATCATCAAAATATTTATGAGGGCAGTAGCTAAATCAAACTTGTCTCAAGAGGTCTTAAATTCATAAAACTTAGTTCTATGTATTCCTTGGACTCATAAAAGCTTACAAAAATTGTAAAACATAGTTTTCATTACTTGTACACAATAAACCTCTTAGGAGCCGAAAACATAAGCTAAGGAAATACAAATTTCAAGCCTTTGTTTGAGATAATAAAGGGTAAGTCTATGAGCTCTAAATCTCTTAAGTTGTAACATAAAAGTAAATATGCAATGCACTTTATTTTAGTCTTTATTTAGAGGTGAGGACATAAAATAAATATGCTATGCAACTCATTATTATCTTAGAGATTTAGTGAAAGCATAAACATAAATATGGAGATGCAAGTTCATTCTTAAATCTTTGAGCATTTAGTGATGATATAAAAGTAAACATGGATGCCAAGTCTTTTATCTTAATTTAGAGCTCACATGAGACTTTTAAAGAGAACTACAAATCTCAACCCAACACTTATCTCATCACAAAGAGAGCTTTAGAGTTCTTGAACTAAGTTCTCAAAGGAACTATGTGGTCCTTGAACATCATCATCAAGCTCAAAGAAACAAGCTTTTAAAGGAAAGTAAAACTTTAAGAGAGTAAGAACCAAAACAACATTCTTTCATGACATAAAATAGGAATACAGATGCTTTAAAAATTTTAACAAAAACCTTGAGGAAGAGCTATGGAGGCCGAAATGTATGGGAAAAGGAAAAAGAAAGAAAACCAAAACTTCACTAGATAAAGAACAAGACTCAATCTTTAGAGGTTCCCTTGAGATGAACACAAGGTCATCATCTATGAACACTCATCATCAAGCCATCATAGTCATAAACAAGGCCTTGAGGCCGAAATAGAAGGAAAAGAAGAAACAAGAGAAGCTTAAAAAGAAACCAAGAGAAACTTTGAGAAAATCATATTTTTGAGTAAAAATAAAACATGAAAGCAACTCCCTACCAAGTGTGAAGACAAAGGCTTGATCTTTGGGGTGAGGATGAAAAGAAAATCTCCTTCCAAAGTGAAGAACAAGATTCGGCCAAGGAGGGTGGAGAAGGAAAGAAAAGTGTTTTATGTGAGCTTTGTGTTTGAGAAAGGAAGCTTGGGTGTTTAGATGATGATCTATGGTGGTGGTGTGGTGGTTTGAGGTGGTTTGTCGTGGTTTGTCGTGGTGGAAAGAGTTTCTAAGTGGTGGAGAAGAACTTGGGGTTGAGAGAAAGTAAGAGAGCTTTTTTGGTCACAAACTCAAACAAAAAAGCAAATGGTAAAAGTGTGAGATTTCTTTACACTTTTCTATATATATTATGGGTTGAAAATTGAAATGTGGAGGTGAAATATGGGGGGAAAGTGCACGAAATTTTGGAGCCTTTGGGGGAGAAAAATATCTCCTCAAAGTGGTCATTCAAAGCATGGTTTGAGGTATGGAAGTCATGGTGCAAGGTATGGCTTCAAGTATGGTAATTTCCCTTTGTTTGAATTTAAAATAACCCTTCTAGAAGGCAAGGAGGGCTGGCTGAATTTGAGCCACAAAAATGAGATAAAAAGTCTTCTAGAAGTGGTCATATGAAGCATGGATGAAAGCATGGAGGTTATGACTCAAAGCATGGTTCTTTGTGAGGTGGAAGCATAGTCTTTGGAGTGTGAAATAAAATTAAATTGTGATAAAATAGGGTATGAATTTCAGCCAGGTCTGATGCAGAAAGGGAGGAGGGAGTTTTGGTCATGTAATTGTGTGTTAGTGATGTGTTTAGGGGTGTATTAGCTTAGGTGCAAGGTTAGGAGTCATTAAGCATAAGTTTAGGTGACTAAGAATGTGATTAGGAACCTTTATGACATGATTAAGGAGTACTCATACATATTAGGGAGATTTTAAATTTATTTTATGAATAAAACAATGTAGACAAAATTCCATGATTTAAGGAATTGGAGAGAGAAAATACTATTCAAGATGGGACTAGGAATCTTGAATTTAAAATAAGATTTTAAGTTGTAATTAAGCACTTTTAGGTTCTAATCAACTTTAATAAATTATTTTGACGCAAGATTAATTATGGAAATTAATTAATCTTCGATTAGAGCCTAATATTGCTTAGGTTTGCTTCATCACGCGATTAAGCGTAAAAACACGAAACTAGGGGCAAAATCATAATTTTGCACTAATTTCGCCCGGGACCTCCAGGACCAAAACTAAAGTCATGGACTACATAAAAACGCCTTTTAAAACCATCTGGAGAAATTTCGGGTTCATCTGGCACTTGCAAACGGGTAAAACACCGCAGGGGCGTTTTGGTCATTTTGACCCGAAAACTCGAAAAACGAGATTTTCGATCCCGGGAAGGTACACAAGCCAACTAATCCCCTTCCAACATTGAGTTTGCCCTTCGAGTACTTCCGGACCGGCTTTCCTCGAATTCCGGGCTGAAAATGACCTCAGGGGCATTTTGGTCATTTTCACTGTAACAGAAAATCGGGGCGTTACAGTTGAAAACTAGATATAGGCAAGTTAGCCGAACCAGTATAAAAATCCATGTGCAGTATCTTCTTCTTCCTTAGCTTTCTTTTATTTATTGCTTCGTGCATATTATATTGTGTTTTCTAGAAAACCTTTTGTAGCACCTTTTTCACATCTTTGTTATAGTTCAAAAAGTTACTTTCTGACATACTAATGCTATTTCCCTTACACTTCAAGTTTTCACTTGATAGTATCTGTTTGAGTTTTTCAGAAATGAAAAAGTAAAGAAAAGTCAAAGCAAGATTCAACCCCCCTTCTTGTGCACTTTTCAATCTACAAAGAGGTAGGAAAATCAAGAGGAAATGGTAATGTTTGGAATCCAAGTATAAAATGATGAGACCTTCATATGGGAAAAAGACTTTTGCTCAACTAATGTTGAAGCTTTTCAATACAATCTAAAAGTTTATATATTATTTCTTATAATCAATTTCTATTGCATAAAATCCTCTTTATTGTTCTCATTAGATACAATTTTCTTCTCAGGAAGAATTTAAAAAGAAGTCTCTCAAGTTTTCAATTTACACATTTTCATTCTTTGAAAAACTTAAGTGTTATTTGTTGGAGAGAACCAACCAAAACCAAAACTTTATACCTTGATCTGGTACTGATCAAAGTAAGGTTAACTTCAAGAGACTAGTAAAAAGACTACTTAGTGTAAGAGTAAATCGGAACTACTGGTCACTGGAAATATTTTGAGAAGGTTATCCAAAGAATAACTGACTTTCTCAAGGTTGAGAAATGCTTTTAGTGGAACTCAACAGGTTGTTGAAAACTAGATATAGGCAATGCTTGACCGAATCAGTATAAAATATCTGAGTAATATCTCTTTTTCTCTTTATCTCTTCATCTTTCAACATTTGTGTTAGTTCGTATTGTGTGTTTCTTTGAAAATGATTTCAAAATAGTTTCTAATGTTCTGAGTTTACTACTTGGTTTAGAAGGTCACTTTCTGAAGCACACTAATAATAATTTCTGCTACCTTAAAGTTAATAACTTGATAGGTGTTGTTTTATTATTTCAGAAATGAAAAGAAGTTTGAAGCATAATTCAACTCCCTTCTCATGCTACTTTCTACCTAGAATTTCTTCTCCACCCTGCTATTATCCATTAGAGATACTTCATTCACATTGTGGGTGTTGATACTAGTACTTCAACCAAGTTGTTGAGAATTCTCTACCATGTTCTTTATAAAAGCTTTAGCTGCAGCAAGGGTTTTGCCAACCGATACACCCCCTCTTGCAGCATCAATCATGCTCCTCCCCATAACTAGCAGTCGTTCATAGAAATACTAAATAAGGAACTACTTTTGAATTTGGTGCTAGGGATAGTTGGCACACAGTCTCTTAAACCTCTTACAATACTCATAGAGAGGTTCATCCTACAATTGTCAAATGCCACAAATATCTTTCCTTATTATGGCTAATCTAGAGCCTGGGAAATTTTTGCTAGGAAGATATGTTCGCTCCAGAACCCTTTAGGAATGCTAAAGGAATATGTTTTGATTAATGACATAGAAAATATTTTAAAGAATGACTGATGCTTTCCTTTGAGTTTCTTGAAATACAAAACAGGTTCTTCTGGATTGTATAACATGTCTTAAATTGGGAATAATTTCACTTTACATATGCAAACATATTTTATCTCATCTAAAGAGATAGAACCAAATAAAAGTGAAAATTATATCATGCAAAGTACATATACATGCTCAACTGATTGAAGAGAATCAATCGTGTACAAGAAACCAAAGCTGGAATCTTCAGAAAGTAGAACATGACTTCATAAAATACTCATAAAATGAAGATATCAAACCAGTTCTAAAGTAGAGATGTTCTACAACCTTCAATCATCATCATCGCAATCAATTTAATCATATACATGCTCTAATTAAAGACTAGAAGATCACTCTTTCATTATGAAACTGATTCTGCGCTTCAAAAAGTTCACTTGACAGTGAAACAACGCCCTCTACAAGAAAAAGAGGGAATTTTGAGATTCAAATTTAAAGTCAAACCCAGTTAGAGACTGGCATGTCATCTCTTATGCTAACTTGGTCAACTACTCCAACTTCTAAAAGGAAGAGTTCAGAAATCATGTTCATAAAGTAAGAAGTAGTTTCTGAAGAGACCTCAGAAACCTCTAATTTAGAACGACTTCTGCAACATATTTGACAAAAAGACAAGCTACTCTTCTAGACTGCATTTCCAAGATACAAACAGATGATCAATACATGTCACTTGTACAATTGATCAAGGGCAATGATCATAAATGAACACCATATACAAATAGAGATGTTGTATTTTCAAAGATGTAGATATGGACTTTGCACAAGTGCTGAAACTTTGAAAAAATTTCTCCTCATATCTTATATTGTTCATTACATCTTACACTTAGTTTCTTTGCTTATAAAAATCTTCTTTCTATGTTCGTAAAGAGTTTACACATTCTTCCTAGGAAGAATCATTAGAAAGAAGTCAATCAGGTTATCACAGGCCATTGATGGTATATTATAAGGAAATTTGAATGTAGGTCAGTTTTAGTTGCAAACCCAAATATTGATCGATGTGAATTAGTTTGGAGAGGCTAGTCAAAGACTACTTCCAAAACGAAGTAAAAGGATTTTACTAGTTACGATTTAGCTTGGAGAGGATGGTCAAATACTACTTGGTTTAGCTTAGAGAGGTTGATTAAAGACTACTCGGTTCAGCTTGGAGAGGTTGGTTGTCTACTGGTCACTAGTAAGAGTTTAGGAAGGCTACTACAAAGACTATCCTGTTTTTCTTTCTCGAGTTAAGAAAGGTATTAGCGAAACTTAATGGTGGTTGAGAACTAGATGTATATAGGTTAGCAAACCAATATAAAAATATCGGTGTAGTATCCTCTTTTTCCTTATCTTTTTTACATTCACTGTCCTGTGTTCATTATTTTATATATGCTTAAATTTCATCTTTTTAGCTCTTTTGTAACTAATGTTGTAATTCAAAAAGTAACTTTCTAAAACATCTAAGATTGTTTCCATTGCATTTCAAGCTCAACACTTGATAGTATCTTGTTTAAGTTTTCATAAACTAAAAAGAAAAAGAAAAGCAAAGCACGGTTTAATCCTTCTTCTCATATGCTTTTTTACCTACAAGTGGTATCAAAGCTTGGCCTCTAAAGGGTTGAACATTCTAATGATTGTAGAGGATAAAGACCCTAAGGAAAAATGACATAGAATATTCATATAACATAAGGACACTTCATCAACAGATCATCACTCTTTGGTGGTGGAGATTATGCCTACTGGAGAGACCCCATGGAGTTGTTCATAAAATACCAAAGTCTTGATTTCAGGGAAATAATTCAAGAAAGTGACTATGTTCCAATTGAAGAGGTTCCCAGAGCTGATGATGCACCTTCAAAATTGAGAGAAGTCCCTGGGAGCAGGTGGATAGAGCAACACAAAGCCAGAGTTCAGTTGAACTCTAAAGCTAAATACCTACTCACGTGTACACTAAGCAAGTCAGAATATGATAAAATCATTGATTGTAACACAAAAAAGGAGATGTCGGACAGACTGCAAATGTTGCATGAATGTACTAATCAAGTTAAAGAGACTAAGATTAGTATGTTAGTTCACCAATATGAGATGTTTAAAATGACATATCAAGAAAGTATTGATGAAATGACCACAAGAATTATGCACATCATAAACTAGCTAAAGCGACTGGACAAAAGACACTCTAACTTTGAAATGGTTAGAAAAATCTTGAGAAGCCTCTCTGTTTAGTGGTTGCCTAAGGTCATAGCCATTACAAAGGCTAAAGACCTTCAAACTCTTAGTCCAAACACACTCATTAGGTCACTTAAAACACATGAGATAGTGCTCTCTGAAATGCCTGGTGAACCTATAAAGAAGAGCAAACCCATGGCCTTGAAGTCATCTCATTAGAAGCTCAATAAGGCTAAGGAAATGAAGGTTGATGAAACCTCTTATGAAGAGGAAGACTCTAATGATGAGATAAAAGAAGAAGATAGAGACAAGCTCTCCATACTAGTGAGGAAGATGTCCAAAGCCTCAAGAGACAAGACAAAGAGAAGAAGAAACATCAACCTCAAGAAGGATGAGAAGGGCAAAGTAAGGCTAGAATGCATCACCTGCTACAATTATGGAGAGAATGGACACTTTAAACCAGAATGTCCAAACTCAATGGTCCACAGAAAAAGTTCACGCCTAAGAAGAAAGGCATGCTAGCCACCTAGAATGAATCAGAAGAAGAGAATGAAAGATCATAAGATTAGGAGGAGCTAAATATTGCAAACATATGCTCCATGCCAAGCTATATGTTAGAAAGTGAACTTGAGGTAAACGGCTTTGACTCTGACCTTTCCTATGATAAGCTTTTAGCTTTGTATGAAGAGTTGCTTGAGGACTTTCAAACTCTTTCCTTTCATTATCTAAACTTGCAAAGGAAACACCAAAAGGTTGTTTTAGAACTTGAAATGACTAAAACAGAAGCTGAGAGTCTAAGGCTTGAAAAAGAAGAATTAAAGGAGAAAACAAAGTCTTAAATGTAAAATTCAATGCCGAAGTCTCAAATAAAAGTAAAAACACTCAGAAGGTCATTTATGAGTTAGAGAGAACTTTAAAGCTTCTCAAATCTGACCTTGAAAAAATGATAGATGGATCAAAGAACCTTGATCTAATGCTTGGAGGTCAAAGGCCATATTTTCAAAAAATGGGTTGGGATATGAATAGAAAATAGAAAAGAAATGAAAGCCAACTCAGTTTAAGAAAGTAAAGAACAAGATTTCTTGTACTTTCTATCATAAGAAGGAACATCCACTTGACAAGTGCTTTGTAACACCCTAATTTTTAGCCCAACTCTCTAGAACTCATTAGGCTAATCATTAGGTTATCACCTCTTCGTCTCATCTCTTTAATAAAATACTTAGCAAAAATTACGGGTAAATTTTTTTTGAAAACATAAAACCAAAGTGAGAGCCGCGTTCTTATCTAATCATGAGACAGAAATATAAAGCACAAATAACAAGCATAAAGAACACAGAAATTAAAGCATAGAACAATGATTATCACAACAAGGAAACATTTCATTAATAATGTAGTTAAGGTACATATATGGTCACGCCCTTATAGGATCGGGTTGAGCTTGCAATACATAGGAAAATGAAAATACAACAGAAACAAGAATGCATAAATAAACTGCAACTACCTGAGTGCACCTATGGTGGATAACCTCAAGACAAAAGAAGGTTTATCCTATCTATGTGAGAGTGTGTGCACTAAACCTCCCCTATGACGTCGACTACTGAAACTCGGGATATGGTGGAACGTAACCAATCCACGGACACAGTGCAGTAGGAGTAGGCACACACGATGACTGAGCATGAGCTCCTCGATAGGGGTGTATCTCGGCTCGCGCAACTAGTCTCGGCTACGTGACGGTCTCCTTGCTTTCGCCTCGCATGAACTGAGGGGTGGGAGTGGAGCTCTCGCTGTACATATGCATCGGCGGGTCCTCGAAAGGGTCGTCCTCCGAGCCAGAAGATCAAGGCACGTAATCCTGGAAGTCATGGGGCATCGATCCACCAGTATACGTCTACAGAAGCCTCTCGTCGTGCGTCCCGGCGCGCTCAAAAACCATGGCATCATCGTAGGGAGACATTAGGGAGAAGCGATAACTCTATACAAGGTGGGCAAAGGGACGTCTGACAAACATGAAGACTCATACTGTGCACTGTCCCTCAAAATGGTACGATCGGTCGGGATCAAAGTGAACATCCCACGTCGGCGTGTCGATAAAGACCACAAACGTTGCCATCGCTCTTTGAAGATGTGAGGGAAGAAAGAGAAAGAAGAGAAATGAGTGAGAATTCTTACTAAAGAATCTCAGTAGGGAATCTCTTATCCTAGGGTTACATCGTTCACATCCTCAGGAACGTTGGGTTTATTTAAAAAGGGCGAGCATGCATATAAGATTCATTATTAGGGTTTGTAAAACTAATTATCCAAGGTTCATTCCTTTTAGAATGTATCTTAATGTCATGAATGCAAGTATGAATGCATGGCAATACTTAAGCATATAAATCAAATAACTCATAACATCAAGAAACATCTTTGTGGCATAAAGGGCAATAACTTTCAAGTGGAACTTTCCTCAACTTGTGTGACATCAATCATGGTACTTTAGCAATATAAGGCCACCCTAAAAATAACTAGGCTATGAGCTCATACCTCAACTAGTCATCACTAGCTCTTGCTTATTATCTGAATAAGCGAAATATAATAAAAATAATCCCAACTACGCAAGTAGGGGTAGGGGGCTAGGGATCACCTCTTTTAGGGTATACCCTCTTTGAAACATTTTACGGGCATCTAGCCACAGCAATTTGTCCATTTTGGTAGGTTGCATCTACTCATATCCTCACGGATTTGTCTCTCCTGGGATTGCTCGGTGGAGCCGGTGTCACCCAGGAAAGCGCGTCTTAATGTTGTGCCACATAAAAATCTCCTGGGGGTGCTCGGTTGAACCGGTGTCACCTAGGGTTTTAGTCTCATATAGCATTTCAAAAACATTCTCAAGTCCTTTAGGTTTGATAGAAATTCGGCAGCCTAACGGCTGTTAATCCGAATTTCCTTCAAACCGTCTTTATGCCACAAGCTCATATCGCATACACATTTTTCATTCAATTCTCATGCTTATCATCTCAATAGTTCATTTCATCGTAGCTCATGCATCATCAAAACATACACATCACAACATCATGCTTGTATCAATAAACCCATAGCTTAAAAGGTTTCTTAACATCTTATGCATTGACCCTTAAGGTCCTTTACTTCAGAATCTAAGTTGTAAATCATCATAACTTAAGCTCTCGGGTACCTATAGGCTCATATCTAAGTATTTCTCACTCAATTCTATGATCATAAATGCTTCTAAACCTTAAGAGTGCAGAATCTATAATTCCTACTTTACGAGTACTTAGGAGTCCCAACATTGACCCTTTCTAAGTTCGGTTTGCTCATAAGGTATCAAGATCAAGTCCTAGACCAATTATGAGTAGTTCCTACACATTTAAACTAATTATAAACCATGATTATCAATTCTAAACCTTGCTGGACATAATCCAGAAAAATACTTTTCTAAGGGAACTAAAAGTCTCAAATTAACTCTTTTCTAGTTACTAACTTATCTTATCTTTCACATATGAATTTTTGCATCAAATATACATGAACATACTCATATTATCATCATTAAAACAGCACAAAACAGTGAGCATTTCGTGGCAAGGCAGAACCGAATTCATCCCCAACAAACAAGACATAAAACTTGATTTCTAGAACACATAAAATGCTAGTTTCTCTTGGAACCTTTCTAAAACTTTTAAAACTCATTAGTAAACATTTTTATCAACTAAAATCATCAAAATACTTTCAAGGGTAGTAGCTAATTTAAATTAATCTCAAGAGGTTTTAAAATCATAAAACTTTGTTCTAATCATCGCTTGAACTCATATAAGCTTAGAAAAATTATGAAACATAGATTTTAGTACTTGTAACAAATAAAACCTCTTAAGGCCGAAATCAAGAAGCTAAGGAATAAATATTTTTCAAGTCTTTGAGCTCTAGGTTCTCTTAAGTGATGACATAATCTTAAACATGCTCATGCACATATTTTATCTTTCCTTAGAAAATAAAGTGAGAGCATAAAATAAACATGAGATGCAACTTATTCTTATCTTTGATATTTAAGTGAGGACTTGAAAATATAAACATGATAATGCAAAGCTTGAATTATAAACATGATCATGCAAGTTCATTTATTATTCTTGATATTTAGTGATAGCAAGGAAAATAAACATGATGTGCAAGGCATAAACATAAACATGAATGCTGTAACAACCTAAATCTTAACCTAATACTACTAGTATGTATTTAGGTTAATCCTTAGAATATTACCTCTTGGTTTCATCTTTTACTTTGAAAATACTTAGCGGAAATATGGGTAAAATTTTTCTTTTTTGAATTAAACCAAAGTGAGAGCCACGCATGATTCTTTGAACGGGAATTCATACAAGTCATATGAGCAAATCTTAATAAAACACATTAATAACATGGATACATCAACTGATCATATATACATAGATAATGTGCCTACCAAAAGGCAGGACTATTCGATACATAGAAGAACGAAATACAACTGAAAAGCAAATACAAGGAAATCATAAAAGCAAGTACAAGGAAACCATGAAAGCAACACCCATACCCGAGTGCACCTAGAGTAGACAACCTCATGTACAAAAGAAGGTTTGTCCTCAACTATGTGGCGTGTGTGCACTAGCTACTACCCATCCTATGCACCTACTCCTGCTGGTCCGAATACTGAGGGGGTGGAATCGATCCACTGGCGGATCTCGGCGGGAGTGGTCGTGCGGATCATCGGAGCGTGTCCACCGCGGCGAGGGCCTACGAGCCAACCTCAGCTGAACCACCGCCTCCTCACTCCCAGCTCTCATCGGTGGGGGAGTGGGGCTGGAGCTCCAACTGTACATGTGCGAGGGTGGGTACTCTGATGGATCCGTCTCTGAATACTGAGTCCGGGGCACGTACTCTGGGTAGTCACGTACGGCTAACGCCTCAGGCTGCATGCAGAGGATCTGTTCGTCGCGTGGTCTAGCTCTTTCAAAAATCGTGTTATGATGGTAGAGGGCAGTCGGGGTGAAGCGGTAGCTCCGTACTGGGTGCACGAAGGGTTGTCCCATAAACATAAATACTCTGACGATGCAGCGACCCTCAAAATGGTATGACCCGAGTGCTGGGTCATGGTGCAGCTCCCATGTCGGGGTGTCGATGAAGAGTATGAAAGTCGCCATCTGAAGATGTAACGGAAGAAAAGAGAGAGGGAATGAGAATCTTCTAAAAGAATTCTCAGTAGGGTAATCCCTAACTAAGTGACATCATCACATCCTCAGGAAACTTGGGTTTTATTTCTAAAAAGGTGTGCATGTAGGTAAACTTCTTTTAAGTTAGTTTTCTAAAGTATTAATTATTCAAGGTCCGTCATATTTTACAATGCATCTTATGACTAAGCAGGGAAAACACTAATGACATGAATGCATCATAAAGGTAAGCCAATCAATGGAATAACTAAGAAACATTATAACATTGGCATAAGGTGGCAGGTATAACTTTTCTTGGTTTTTCATAGCACATGTGACATATTAAACTTTAACTTTTATCTCATGGGGCCACCCTAAAACATCTCTAGGTTATGAGCTCATACCTTAACTAGTCGTCACTAGTTCTTACTTATCCGATGATAAGCGTAACATACATAATCCCGACTTAAAGTACGGGCGAGGGGGCAAATTAAGGATCACCTCTTAGGGTCATTTCCTCTTTGAAACGCTCTACTAGCAACTAGTGCATAGTAGTATTGTCCGCTTTGGCAAGCTCTATGTCAATACCCTCACGGATTTGTTTTCTTGGGGGTGCTCGGCTAAACCGGTGTCACCCAAGAAGGCATCTCAGTGTTGTGTCACATTAAAGTTCTCATGATTTTCAAAAAGATCTTTTTCTAGGTTCCTCAAATTTGATGGAAATTTACAAAGATGACGGTCAGAGACCGAATTTCCTCAAATTTGCTTATGCCATGAAAACATATAGGTTATACAAACATATCTTATGAGGTATAGCATATCATCATATAAAACTTCTTCATAGCACATATCAAACTTATCATAGATAAAGCTCATGTATCATATATCATATTTACATAAATTAAGCATCATAAAACTCAAGACTTTTTAATGTCTTATGCATTGACCCTTAGGGTCCTTAACTCACGTTCTAAGTTATTAATCATCAAACCTAATCTCTTGGGTACCTAAGAGGTTTATAACTAAGTATTTCTCACCTCACACTATGATCAAGAATATCTCTAAACCTAAAGGATGCAGAATTTATAATCCTAACTTTACGGGTACCTAGGAGTCACAACGGTGACCCTTTCTAAGTCCGGTTTGCTCCTAAGGCTTCAAGATCAAGTCCTAAACCAATTATGAGTCATTCCTACACATTTAAACTAATTTAAAACCATGATTATCAAATCTAAACCTTGCTGGACAGAATCCAGAAAATTCAATAATTAAGGGATCTAAAACTCTCAAATTAATTCTTTTCTAGTCTCTAACTTATCTTATCTTTCACATATGAGTCTTAACATTATTTTTACTCAAACATAAGCATATTATCATCAATAAAACAGCACATACAGTTTCTAAAGGCAGAACCGAAACAAACACTCTCCATAAAGGCATAAAACACAATTTCTAAAGCACATAAAATACTAGTTTCTCTTGGAACCTTTTTAAAACTTTCAAAACTCATTTATAAACATTTTTAACATCTAAAATTACAAGAATATTTAAGAGGGCAGTGACCAATTCAACTTTGTCTCAAGAGGTCCTAAATTCATAAAACTTAGTTCTACGTATTCCTTGTGCTCATAAAAGCTTAGAAAAAGTATGAAACATAGTTTTCAATATTTAGAAACATCAAAACCTCTTAGGGTCGAAATATGAACCATAGGTAATAAATATTTTTAAACCTTTGTTTGAGATAACCATGGGCAAGTCTTTGAGCTCTAGGTTCATTAAAGTGATGGCATAAAGATAAACATACTTATGCACTTGTTTTAGCTTTTGTTAGAAAGTAAAGTGAGAGCATAAAATAAATATGAGATGCATCATATTATTATGTTTGATATTTAGGTGAGAACTTGAAATGTAAACATGATAATGCATAGCTTGAAATATAAACATGATAATGCAAGTTCCTTTATTATCTTGGTACTTAGTGATAGCAAGGAAAATAAACATGATGTGCAAGGCATAAAAGTAAACATGATTCAAGGTTCATTTTATGGTTAGCTAGAGCTCATTCAAGATTTTAACAAAATAACAACCCAACACGTATCTCATTACAAAGAGAGCTTTAGAGTTCTTGAACCAAGTTCTCAAAGGAACTATGAGGTTCTTGAACAACATCATCAAGCTCAAGTAAATCAACTTTCAAAACAAAACAAAATCTCAAGGATCAAGAAATCAAAACCGAAAACCTTACAAAAAGGAAAAGAGATTGAAACTAAGTCAAGTTCTTTATTAAGTACCCAAAACCCCTATCTAGAGAAAACTCTCTAGAATGTGCCGGCCAACTTTAAGGTTGACAAGGGTAGGCTTGGGCTTTTAGAAATCCTTAGTTTAATTTTCTTAAGTTGAAAAATCATGTGAGCTAGATATCATATAGATGAAGTTATAACAAAAGGAAAGCTCAAGCTGTAGAGGTTTCTTTGGGATGAACACAAGGTCATCATCTAGAAACTCTCATCATCAAGCTATCATACTCATAATCAAGGCCAAGAGGCCGAAATGAAAAAGAAAAGGAAAACAAAGGAAAGTTCAAAAAGAATCCAAGAGGAAACTAGAGAAAAACACATTCTTGAGAAAAACAAGTTTGAAAAGCAAATCCCTACCTAAAGTGAAGACACAAAGCTTGAACTTTTGAAAAGAAAAACAAGATGATGAGCTCCTCCTTGGGGCTTGATGGTTTCGGTCAAGAGAAAACAAGAAGGTTGGAGTTGTGTTTCAAGTGAGGTTGTGTTTGAGGTGTGATGTTTGAGAGGTTTGATGATGGTTCAAGGCTATGGGGTAGTGTTTCAAGGTTGAGAGATGATGAAGAGAAGAAGAAGATGAAGATGGAAAGAAAGGAAGAACTCTCTTGAAACTTGAGAGAAAAAGAAAAGAACTAGCAAGACAACTCTAGAATTCTAAACTTAGCAAATGCTTCAAAGTGCAATTAAGCTATCACAAGCATCCTATTTATAGAAAAACAAAACAATGAGGCTCACCAAGGGGAGGGGGAGTGGCCGTGGCTTTTGAGGGGAAAAAGGGATAGAAAAATATCTCTTACACAAGGTCATTCAAGCATGGTTTGAAGTATGGAAGGTATGCTATAAAGTATGGCTTGATGTGAGTTAATTTCCTATCAATTTTTGATGAAATTAGGCTTCTAGAACCTTGACATGGCTGGAACTTTTCCAGCCACAAATAAATGGGAAAAATGGGTTGTTTTAATTATTTATTCATGTGGAAATTCAAGCTTGATTGAAAGTTATGACAATGTATAGTGCATGTGACTTGAGGTATGGCCTTGGAGTGTTGAAAAATTGAACATGTGATGCATATGGTGGGCATGGAGCTTCGGTCAAACCAGACAACATGGAGGGAGAGAGGTTTTGATCACCAAATTGTGTGTTAATGGTAGGTTTAAATGTGTATTAGCTTAGGTACAAGGTTAGGAATAATTAAGCTTAAGTTTAGGTGACTAAGAATGTGATTTAAGGATTTTATGACAAGATTAGGAGTGCTCATACATCATTAGAGAATTAAAAACTCATTTATGAATAAACAATGTGTAACACAATTCCATGATTTAAGGAATTGGAAAGAGAAAATACTATTCAAGATTCCATGACTAGGAGTCTTTAAAATATGATTTTAAGTTGTAATTAAGCACTTTTATGTTCTAATCAACTTTAATAAATTATTTTGACTCAAGATTAATTAAAGAAATTAATTAACCTTCTATTAGAGCCTAATATTGCTTAGGTTTGCTTAATCACGCGATTAAGCGTAAAAACACGAAACTAAGGGCAAAACCGTAATTTTGCACTAATTTTGCCCGGGACCTCTGGGACCAAAAATAAAGTCATAGTCTACATAAAAACACCTTTTAAAATCATCTGGAGAAGTTTCGGGTTCATCCGGCACTTGCAAACGGGTAAAACACCGTAGGGGCGTTTTGGTCATTTTGACCCGAAAACTCAAAAAATGAGATTTTCGATCCCGGGAAGGTACACAAGTCATCTAATCCCCTTCCAACATTGAGTTTGCCCTTCGAGTACTGCCGAACTGGCTTTCCTCGAATTCCGGGCTGAAAATGACCTCAGGGGCATTTTGGTTATTTTCACTCTAACAGAAAAATCGGGGCATTACAAATGCAAGGTTCATTTTAGTCTTAGCTAGAGCTCTTACAAGACTTTAACATCCAACACAACCCAACACTTATCTCATCACAAAGAGAGCTTTAGAGTTCTTGAACCAAGTTCTCAAAGGAACTATAAGGTTCTTGAACATTATCATCAAGCTAAAAAAAAATAAACTTTGAAAGAACACAAAACTTTAAAGAAGTAAGAACCAAAATAACATTATTCCTAGAGATGAAATAATCATAAGAACACTTTGAAATTTTAACCAAGTTTGAAAGGAAAGCTCCTTGAGGCCGAAATCATTCAAGAAAAGGAAAGGAAAAGAAAAACCAAGACTTTGCTAGATTAAGAACAAAACTCAAGCTTTAGAGGTTCCTTTGAGATGAACACAAGGTCATAATCTAAGAACACTCATCATCAAGCTATCATGGTCACAACAAGGCCTCATGGCCGAAAACGAAGAAAAAGAAAACCAAGGAAAGTTTCAAAAAGAAACCAAGAGAAAGCTAGAGAAGAACACATTTTCAAGTAAAACAAAGTTTAGAAAACAACTCCTACCAAGTGATGAAGATGAAAGCTTGAACTTTTGAAAAGAAATGAGATGAGCAACTCCTCCCAGGATGCTATGATGGCTTCGGCCGTGAGAGGATGGAGAGGAAGGAGGTGTGTTCTTGGTGGTTTAGTGTTTGAGAGGTTTGAGGATGATCTAAGGTTGTGAGGTGGTGGTTTGAGATTATGTGATGATGATATGAAGAGAGGATGAAGAAGATGAAGATGAACAAGAAGAACTTTAAGAACTCTTTGAGAGAAAAGAAAAGAACTCAAGAAAGCTTGGAAACTAAAGCTTTGCAAATGATCTAAAGTGTTTCCAAGTACTTCTAAGCAAGGTATTTATAGGAAAATGAAACAAATGAAGGCTCATGGAGAGGAAGGAGGAACCGTGTGGTTCTCATGGCCTTGGGGAGAAAATATCTCTTACAAAGTGGTCATTCAAGTATGGGAGGTATGATGCAAGTTATGGCTCAAAGTATGGTGATTTATCTTTGATTTGAATTGAGAAAATTCCTTCTAGAAGGTGAGGGAGGGCTGATGGGGGAAAAATTGCTAATTCATCTAGTCATTGACTTGGTAAATCAAGCATGGGTGTAAGTATGACAAAGTATGGTGCATGTAAGGTGAAAGCATGGCCTTTGGAGTGTAAAAATTAGAGCATGTGATGGAAAATAGAGGGTATAGATTCGGCTAGACCTGGACAGCAAGGGAGAGGAAGAATTGTTCATGTAATTGTGTGTTAATGATAGGTTTAAGTGTGTATTAGTTTAGGTACAAGGTTAAAAATCATTAAGCACAAGTTTAGGTGACTAAGAAAGTGATTAGGAATTTTTATGACTAGATTAGAAGTACCCATACACATTTAGAGGATTTAAAATTCATTTGTGAATAAACAATTGAAAACACAATTCCATGATTCAAGGAATTGGAGAGAGAAAACACTATTCAAGATTCCATGACTAGGAATCTTGAATTTAAAATAAAGTTTTAAGTTGAAATTAAGCATTCTTAGGTTCTAATCAACTTTAATAAATTATTTTGACTCTAGATTAATTATGGAAATTAATTAATCTTTTATTAGAGCCTAATATTGCTTAGGTTTGCTTAATCATACGATTAAGCTTGAAAACACAAAGGTAGGGGTAAAATCGTAATTTTGCACTAATTTTTCCCGGGACCTCTGGGACTAAAATAAAGTAATAGAATACATAAAAACGCCTTTTAAAACCATCTAGAGAAGTTTCGGGTTCATCCGGCACTTGCAAACGGGTCAAACACCACAAGGGTATTTTGGTCATTTTGACCTGAAAACTCGAGAAACGAGATTTTCGATCCCGGAAAGGTATACAAGTCATTTAATCCCCATCCAACATTGAGTTTGCCCTTTGAGGATTGCCAGATTGGCTTTCCTCGAATTTCAAGCCGAAAATGACCTCATGGGCATTTTGGTCATTTTCACTCTATCATAAAATCGGGGCGTTACATGCTTCATGAAAAAGAAGTCTGTTAAAAAGATTAGGAAACTTCTCCTCAAAAGACTAACCTAAGAGGACCCAAGAAAGTCTGGGTACCTAAATTGAAAACTGTGTTTGTTGCGAGTTTGTTTGAGAATACACATGAAACCTGAAAACAAGTGATACATGGAAAGTGGCTGCTCCAAACACATGTTTGTATCCAAAATGTGGTTCAGAAACTTGTGGCCTAAAAATTCTGGATCAGTAAAGTTTGCTGATAGAGGTAAGGCCAAGGTCACATGCATAGGAAATGTTGGTAAGGATGATTCCTACCAAATTTCTTATGTGCTGATTGTCGAAGGTCTGGCTCACAACTTGTTAAGTATCAGCTACTTCTGTGACCAAGGCTTTAATGTTGTTTTTAATGCACATGCATGCAAGATAGTAAGTCTACTTCAGGATAAATCATCTTGTCTAGTAAGAGGCATGATAACACATATGTGTTATTCTTGGATGACCTTCGAGATCAAGATATAAAATGTCTCGTATCCTTCATGGATGAAAAGTGATTGTGGCATAAGAAGCTTGGGCATACTCATATAAAGCTAATTTACCAGCTTTCTAAAAAAAGAACTGGTTAAAGGCCTACCAAAGATCATGTTTGACAAGGATTCAACTTGTGATTTATGTGAGAAAGGTAAGCAAACCAAAGCTACTTTCCACAACAAACATGTGGTTTCAATGACTAAACCACTTGAGCTTTTATATATGGATCTCTTTGGACTAACTACGACTGCAAGTCTTGCCAGGAAAAGATATAGCCTTGTCATAGTGATGACTACTCTAGATTTACACTCGTTATCTTCCTAACTTCTAAGGATGAGGTGGTTGAAAAGATTCAAAGTTTTTTCAAAATGTGTTGCTATTGAAAACAATTCTCAAATCATCTTTATCAGATCTGATCATGGAGGAGAATTTGAAAATCATATTTTTGAGGAGTTTTGTGAAAAACATGGCATCCTTCATAAGTTTTTTGCACCTAGAACTCCCCAACAAAATAGGGTTACTGAAAGGAAAAATAGAAGCTAGCAGTAAATGGCTAGGACAATACTTTTAGAAATTGGTTTATCAAAAAGTTTTTGGGCAGGGGCCACAAACACTTCTTGCTATATCCAAAATAGAATCTTTCTAAGGCCAATTGTCAAGAAGACTCCCTATGAGTTTGGAAGGGCAGAAAACCCAACATATCATATTTTCACATCTTTGCCTCATCATGTTTTATTCTTAACACCAAGGAGTTTGATCCTAAGTCTGATATTGGTATTTTCCTAGGGTACTCTTCAATCTGTAAAGCTTACAGAGTACATAATAAGAGAATGCTATGCATCTAAGAGACAATCCACATCAAGTTTAAGGAGCTCAAGAAAGACTTTGCTAATGATCTTGAAGAATTAGAAGAAAACCTTGGGAAAACAAGTCTAAAAGAAACCTTAGAAAGCAAGAAAATGAAAGCCGAACCTTCAGAAAGTAGGCTCCAAAACATAGACACTTCAAAAAGCTTGCTCAGGACTCCAAAGGAATCAGAAAATAGTATGTTTGATCATGAAGAAGATCAATCTTAAAATGAAGGAGAAGTTAAAGAACCTCAAATCTAAAGAAACTACAAGGGAGTTTCTGATTTAAAGGCAGTTTCTCAAAGCAGAATTCTTGGAGACATTTCCAAGGGTCTGAACACCAGGTCATCTCTTATAAATATGTCAAATTGTGCTTTCATCTCCACCATCGAACCTGAGTGCATTGAAGAAGCTTTGAGTGATCAAAGTTCGGTGGATGCTATGCAAAAAGAACTGGACCAGTTCAATTAAAGCAAATTATGAACGCTCATTGAAAGACCAAAAAGAAAGACCATTATTAGGACAAAATGGTGTTAAAAAATAAGCTCGATGAAGTTGGAAAAGTCATCAGGAACAAAGTAAGATTGGTTGCACAAGGTTATAATCAACCAGAGGGAATTGATTATGATGAAACCTTTGCACCAATAGCTAGACTAGAAGCTATCAAAATGTTACCTGCTTTTGCTACCTTCAAGGGATTCACTCTTTACCAAATGGATGTTAAGTTTGCATTCCTAAATGGTTTCCCCTCTGAGGAAGTACATTGAAGCAGCCTCTTGGTTTTGAAAGTGAAGACTTTCCCAACCATGTGTTCAAGCTAACAAAGGCTCTCTATGGTCTAAAACAAGCTCTTTGAGCATGCTACGAAAGACCAAGTACTTCCTTACTGAAGAATGGGTTCAATAGAGGTAATATTGATACTACTTTTTTACTCTTGAACAAGATAATCATGTTTTGATAGTTCAAATATACATAGATGACATTATATTTAGCACATCTAATCATTTTCTCTATGAAACATTTTCTAAATTAATGCAGAGTGAGTTTGCGATGAGCATGATAGGTGAACTCAAGTTTTTCCTTGCTTAGCAAAAAAACAACTAAAAGAAGGAACCTTGATCCATCAAGAAAAATACAAAAGAGCTTTTGAAGAAGTTTAATATGGATCAAGCCAAACCCATGAGTATCCCCATGCATCCTTCTCAAACCATTGAAGCTAATGAAAATGGCGAGAAAGTTTCAGAAAGTAATTATAGAGGAATGATTAGTTCACTTCTGTATCTTACAGCTAGTAGACCAGACATTCAATTCAGGGTCAGAATTTGTGCCAGATTTCAATCTAACCTAAAGCAATCACACTTAAATGCTTTTAAGAGAATTTTCATATATTTATTAGGTTATACTAATCTTGGCTTGTGGTATGAAAAAGGTTAATCTTGCGAGATTGTAGGTTACTGTGACAGAGTAGAGAGAAAGAGCACCAGTGTTTGTTGTTGTTTCTTTGAAAAAACCTTGATCACTTGGTCATGCCAAAAGCAAAATACCATTGCACTATCCACTACTGAAGCTGAATATATAGCTATTGCAAACTACTACACCCAGATGTTGTGGATTAGGAACCAACTAGAAGATTATCACCCAGGGAATTCCAAAATCTCTATCTTCTGTGATAATATTAGTGCTATTAATCTTGCTAAGAATCATATCCAGCATTCTAGATCTAAGCATATTGATGTTAAACATCATTTTATTTGGGATCATGTTCAAAATGGAGATGTTGAGTTTGTGTTTGTGAATACTGAAGACCAAGTGTCAGATATGTTCACAAAACCATTAACTGAAGATTGTTTTTGTGTTTTGAAAAGGCTTTCAAAATTAAAGGTTTTTAAATCTGCATAAGCATTCATACACAAACATCTCTGGGTATTTTCCCTTCACAACTTTGAATTGAAGCCTAAACAAAGAAATCAGTTTGCAAAACCATAGAATCAAACTGAAAATTAGAATTTTAGTTTGGAAGCTCAGAATGAAGATGGGTTGATTAGAAAGAAGATTTAAGGATTAGAAAATCGAGTATGTATGGTCGCATGAAGTTCAAAAGGTGAAGATGAATTAATGATAAAAATGTTATGAGACTCTGAAGGATCAGAAAGTGGAAAAGTAAATCTCAAAAAGTAATAAATTCATAAATGTAAACTCCAGTGCCTTTCAGAAAGTATGAACTTTATTGTTTTGAATGACAACAAAGTTAATTTAAAGAAAATACTTTGAAGAATGACTAATGGCTACTTTGAGTTTCTTGACAAATCATAACAAGTTAATCCAGTTTATATCACATGAACTTAAAGCAAGATTAATATTTCACTTTGCATGTGTGAGCATGTTTTATCTCATGGGAAGAGATTAAGCTAAATAGAAGGTGAAAATTATGTCAAGCAAAGTACGTGTATACAGATTAAAACATAATATGGACTTAACGCAAGAATAATGTTTCACTTTGCATGTGCAAGCATGATTTATCTTATGGCAAGAGATTAAGCCAAAAAGAAAGTGAATGTTATTTCATGCAAAGCACATATTCATGCTGACGAACCAAAAGCAAAAAAAAAGACTTGAATCGAGAATAATTTCACTACACATGAGCAATCATGTTTTATCTCAAGGGAAGAGATTAAGTTTAAAAAAAGTGAATATTATCTCATGCAAACAATATGTAAATGCTTAAGAACTAAAGTAGATCAAGTCAAGATCAAGAAACCAAGGAAAGGATCTTCAGACAGTAGCATGAGATATCAGAAAGTACACTCAAGATGAAGAAATCAATTCATGTCCAAGAGCAACATGTTACTCAGTCATCAATCACTGCAATCGCAAAGAAATCATCATCAAATAGCCAAGATTGAAGACTAGAAAATCGAAGGATATCAGAGAGATTGATTACGCCATCAGAAAGCTTACTTAACTGTAGAGCATAGAATGTAACACCCTAGCTTTTAACCTAACACGCCTAGGACGCGTTTGAGTTAAATACTAGTTATTACTCTTTTGTTCTAGTTACACGACATTACTTTTCTAAAATACTTAGCAAAATAAGGGTAAAATTTTTTTTTTTTTTGAAAACATAAATTGAAAAGTAGGAGCCACGAAACTTTAAATAGACGACGTCATATGGCGCACATACAAGGAGATCAAAACATAAAGTAAATGAGTAGAAGAGATACAAGTTATAAATATAAACAACACCATCATAGGCTTCATAGCAACATAGATGTTCCGAGTACACACCATAATAAATACATAACACTAACATAGTACCCACCAACTAAGGGTGAGTTGATACGGTCATATGGGAGATAAACAGAAAAACTGGAAATGCATACATCAGGAAATGTGGCCTACTCGAGTGCACCTAAAGAGGATAACCTCAAAAGCAAAAGAAAGTCATCCTAAGCAATAAGTGAGTGTGTGCACTATAAACTCCTCAACCACTACCCTTTACTACTGTCCCTCCTAGGAGGGAGGAGCATAACCAATCCACTGCGTAGCTCAGAAGGAGTGGCAAAGCAAAGAGGCGGCTGGACATGAGCTCCACAACATGGTCACATGGCTAGCCTACGTTCTAACACAGGCTGGGTCACTGTGTCCTTGCTACCACCTCCCATCTCCATAGGCACTGTAGGTGCAGAACCCTCTGAAAAGACATGAGTGGTGTCCTCCGATGCGTCGGTCTCAAAGTACATTGAGCAGGGAACATAATATGGGTAGTCACAAATTGTAGAAACAGCAGGGCAAGCACGACGGATCTGCTCATCAAGTGGCCGAGTACGCTCGAACACCAGGTTATCTCCAAAAGGTGAAGCAGGGGAAAGAATCTCAGTAGGGAATCCTCTGAAGACGGGATGGAAAAAAAGATAGAGGGAGTGAGAAAGAATCTCAGTAGGGAATCCTCCTATCCTAGTGTCATCATCTATGTCCTCAGGAACCTTGGGTTTCAAACATACTTGTCCAAGGTTCGTGTTTTTTTAACATGATTCTTGATGTTATGAATGCATCATACCTCATTATGCAATGCATGGCAATACAAGGTGCAACATATTACATAGAGACGTAAGTAGTAAACATAGTAAGTGTTGCATGTATGTCTTTCATTTATACTTGAGGTGACTTAACTTGTTCTTTTCTTTCTTTGGGGCCACCCTATTATTATCTCCTATGAGAGTTCTAGGTTATGAGCCCATACCTAACTAGTCGTCACTAGTTTCTGCTTACCCTGTGGTAAGTTACTTATCCTATGACAAGTTCAACACCTGGGGCAAGGATCACGTTTCATAGCCTTTAATTCGGGGAGTCCAAAGAATCACTTCCTTATTGGATCACCTCTCATAACCTTTAATTCGGGGAGTCTAGAGGATCATCTCCATGTATCTTATGTCACCTTTAAAACTTAGCATGTTATTTAGAGATGTAACCATAATCCATAAATACACTCATCATTCATAGCACATCATGTGGTGATTCATGTTTGGAAATTTTCATCCTTTATCTAGATTTGCTAACTTGGCGAAAATCCGGCAGCATAATAGCTAGAAACTGGATTTCCCCAAATTTGCTTTAGGCCCTGTAATCACATACCATGCATCTCAATAATTCAAACATAAACATAGCATGTCGTTCAATTCACAAAATCACCACTTTTTTTCATGTATACATCAGCATATGTCATCATTATTTTTATTGAAAACGAAGCATGCTCTTACCCAGTATGTCGGAATTATGGACAAGGCTCAGTTAGTGCATATGTTATGCTCATTAACATAATGTATACATACAATCAAGGTATTAAAATTACCATTATCAAATGTAACGCCCCGATTTTTCTGTTAGAGTGAAAATGACCAAAATGCCCCTGAGGTCATTTTCAGCCCGGAATTCGAGGAAAGCCGGTTCGGCAGTACTCAAAGGGCAAACTCAATGTTAGAAGGGGATTAGATAACTTGTGTACCTTCCCGGGATCGAAAATCTCGTTTTTCGAGTTTTCGGGTCAAAATGACCAAAACGCCCCTGTGGTGTTTTACCCGTTTGCAAGTGTCGAATGAATCCAAAACTTCTCCAGATGGTTTTAAAAGGTGTTTTTATGTATTCTATGACCTCAGTTTTAATTTTAGAAGTCCAGGGCAAAATTAGTGCAAAATTACGGTTTTGCCCCTAGTTTCCGGTTTTTACGCTTAATCGCGTGATTAAGCAAACCTAAGCAATATTAGGCTCTAATCAAAGGTTAATTAATTTCCATAGTTAATTTTGAGTCAAAATAATTTATCAAAGTTGATTAGAACCAAAAAGTGCTTAATTACAACCTAAAATCATATTTTAATTTCAAGACACCTAGTCCTAGAATCTTGAATAGTATTTTCTCTTTCCAATTCCTTAAATCATGGAATTGTGTTACACATTGTTTATTCACAAATGAGTTTTAAATTCTTTAACGATGTATGAGCACTCCTAAACTTGTCATAAACTCCCTAAATCACATTCTTAGTTACCTAAACTTAAGCTTAATCATTCCTAACCTTGTACCTAAGCTAATACACATCTAAACCTACCATTAACACCCAATTAAATGGTCAAAACTCACCCCCACTCTGCTGCCCAGACCTGGCCGTGAGCTTCCCTCCCCATTATGCATCACATGTTCAATTTTTCAATACTCCAAGGCCATACCTCAAGTCACATACACTATACCTTGTCATAACTTTCAATCAAGCTTGATTTTCCAAGTAAATAACTAATTAAAATAACTTATTTTCTCCATTTATTTGTGGCTGGAAAAGTTCCAGCCATGCATTGTTTCTAGAAGCCTAATTTCATAAAAATTTGATAGGAAATTAACTCACATCAAGCCATACTTTGTAGCATAGCTTCCATACTTCAAACCATGCTTCTATGACACAATTAAGGAGATATTTTCCTCTCCCTTTTCCCTCCATTTGCTATGGCCATTCCCTCCCCTTGGTGAGCTCCATGGCTTTGTTTTTCTATAAATAGGATGCTTGTGATAGCCTTGTTGCACGTTGAAGCATTTGCTAAGTTTAGAGTTTTAGAGTTGTCTTGCTAGTTCTTTCTTTTTCTCTCAAGTTTCAAGAGAGTTCTTCCTTTCTTTTCATCTTCTTCATCTCTTCATCTCATCATCATCTCTTAACCATCAAACACCACCCCAAAGCCTTGAACCATCATCAAACCTCTCAAACACCACACCTCAAACACAACTTCACCCGAAACACATTTCCTTTCCTTTCCTTCCTCTTTGGCCGAATCATCATCACCATCCTAGGAGGTGTTGCTCATCTCATTTCATCTTCAAGTCCAAGCTTTTACCTTCATCACTAGGTAGGGATTTGTTTTCAAACTTTGTTTTGCTCAAGAAAGTGTTTTTCTCTAGTTTCCTCTTGGATTCTTTTTGAACTTTTCTTTGTTTTTCCTTTTCTTTTCATTTCGGCCTCTAGGCCCTATTATGAGCATGATAGCTTGATGATGAGAGTTTCTAGATGATGACATTGTGTTCATCTCAAAGAAACCTCTAAAGCTTGAGTTTTCCTTTTCTTGTAACTTCATCTATATGATATCTAGCTCACATGGTTTTCCAACTCAAGAAAATTAATCTAAGGATTTCTAAAAGCCCAAGCCTACCATTGTCAACCTTAAAGTTGGCTGGCACGTTCTAGAGATTTTTCTCTAGATAGGGGTTTTGGGTATTTAATAAAAAAGTTGACGTAGTTTCACTTTCTTTCTCTTTTATATATGACTTTCGGTTTTTGTGTTGTGATCCTTGAGATATTGTATTGGGTTGTTATCTTGTTAAAGTCTTAAATGAGCTCTAGTTAACCATAAAATGAACCTTGCATCATGTTTACTTTATGCTTTGCATATCATGTCTACTTCCTTGCTTTCACTAAATTTCAAGATAATAAGTGAACCTTGCATTGTCATATTTATATTTCAAGCTATGCATTATCATGTTTATATTTCAAGTTCTCACTTAATACCAAGATAATATTGAGTTGCATTCATATTTACTTTGTGCTATCACTTTACTTTCTAATGGAACCTAAAATAAGTGCATAAGCATGTTTATTTTTATGTCATCACCTAAATGAACCTAGAGCTCAAAGACTTGCCCATTGTTGTCTCAACAAAGGTCTAACAATATGTATTTTCCTTGGTTCATATTTCGGCCCCAAGAGGTCTTGAAATTTCTAAGTATTTGAGACTATGTTTTATAATTTTTCCAAGCTTACATGAGTTTAAGGAATACATAAGAACTAAGTTTTATGAATTTAGGACCTCTTGAGATAAAGATAAATTGGTCACTGCCCTCTTAAATACTCTTATTGTAACACCCTCCTAACTACCATGTATTACTCGAGCATTAACATTGTAATTAGAAGAGTATCACTTCCTTTCTATAATATCCACTAGTCAAGTGAAATGAAATAAGATAAATCAAACTCTAGAGTTATAAAGAAAACTACTATAAAATGTACATATATTATTACTTTACATACCGCTTTCTTTAATACATACCATACTTGAAGTTAAGTCACTTCGCTTATAATACAACACAGGAACTACTATCAAAAGATCTACCAAGCTTGCTCAAATATCAAGGTCCAACAAAATACTAAACACACAGAAATGGACCTAAGACATCTAACACCAATTAGTCTACAAGCTGGTAAGTTCCTGGCACTATACTACACTACATACAAGTCAAAAGGCCACGTAAGTCTCATGTCCTCCTACGCGAAACCATTGGCCATCGGTATGATGGCCTCTCCTCAGCCAGAGGCATCTGCAAAGTCTGAGCACAATACAACATATGCACAAATAGGGGTGAGAATATTATAAAATTCTCAGTAGGGTAACCCCTTACATACAGACAGAATATAAATAGTAAATTCATTTATAATAATAAAGAAAAACATCATGTTAGATCACATATATCAATATTAGCATACATGAGACAAAGAAAATTATATGCAAAATGGTAGTAATCATAAGTGTTTCTCTTATATCACATGGAATTCAACTTAGTGTAGTAGTTCTTTTTTATTAACATAGGGAAGGCTTACATTCACATCAGGTAACATATGTAGTGGATAACTCCTCAGAGGACCATAGACTGCTAGGACATGAGCTCATTCCTATTCGTGATCATCAGACTTCAGTTTTTTCCATTTCTGAATCACACACAGTTCTATTTCCTAGTCGATAAGTCTACCGACTCATAAAATTTCTTGGGAAGTTCTTATTTTTGCCTTCCCTCTCTATCACACATAAGCCTTGTTTCTATTTTCCCCGTATGTTAAAACATGCACCATTAAATTTCACATATTCTCTTTTGTCATACAACCATGTCATGGACCTTTCTATTTCAAAGTCAGGTTTATATCCCAGATATAGGCATTCAGTATCATTGGAGTCTCATTCATACTTTAAAAACAAGCTTTTCAAACAATTAACATACATTCATATGATATATACTTGGATTAAATAGATTTCTATCATTAACTTAATACATCTTCACCATTCCAGCTTCTTGACAGATTTACCATTATGGTGACAACATTTAATTCACATATCCAATGGGCAATTCACTGGCCATAAAAATTCTCTATGACACCGCAATGTGTCTAAAAGTCCCTGTAAAAATTTCATAGCAAACAGAATACTAGAACCATGTCAAATAAATTCTACAATTTTAGTGGTCAGAGGCCACTTTTTCACAGCTCAGAATAGGATTCACACAATTTTTAACTTTAGCAAATGATAGAAACAACTCAAAATAAAAATCACAGTTATACTTAAAGATGTCAAAAAAACTTTGTCAAAATTTCAAAGGATAACTCCACCATTTTCTATGAATAAAAATTTATACAAATTCACAGCTCCAGTACCAAGATTTCAGCCAGCATAGATATACTCTTGGTTCTTGATTTTTCTCAGGCAGTAAAACCTTTATTATGTACCACAAAAATTATCAAAGTTTCCTTATGATGTTAGCTTCAACATATAATTTTTATAGATTATAAAAATGACTAGAATTGAACCAGAAAATTCATGAACAAATCCTGTCCTGCTGAAATCCGAAAATTCAGCAGCCTAGCCAAAACTTATTTTGACAAAAATCATTATTTAACCTCATCCAAACACTCCACCAAAATTAACACATCAATATCAACATATTATCATCAAATATAACCATAAATTTCGGAATAAAACCCAAAAAAAATTTACAGAATAATTTGGAAAGAAAAAGGCCAAAGAAAACCCTACACTTTGAAGCTTTCAAGATCTTGGCTCCAAGATTGATTTCCTTTACTTCCAAGCCTTCTAACCCACACCAAACTCTTCCTTACACAGCTGATAATAAGCTCTCAAAGTAGCAAAAGTTGATGGATTCAAATTCTAATCGGTTAGATTGAAAGATCTTGATGAGTGGAATAAGTTTAGTGAAGAGAGTTTGTGATTTTATCAAGTGTAGACAAGGATTTTGGAGCTTTGAATTTAAGTTTCAAGCATTTTGAGGAAGCAAAAATGGAGTTTGGGATGTCTCCTTTGTTATGGCCGAGAATGAAGATGATAATTATGAGGATTTTGATTTTATTTATATCAAGATAATGTATATAATTTAGCAATTATGAAATTATCTTCTTTGAAATTTTGTAGCATTCTCATTGGCTCTTGAAAAAGGAAAGGATATGTATTGCTCTAGACCATACACTTGTCACCCTAGGTGGCAAGCTTGCACTGGTAGCTTTATCTGGTATAAAAACTACACACCGTAATTTTACCAAACGGGTAAAACAGTGTACCCGGGTAATCCACTATTGCCTGAAAATTAATTATAAGTATAAAATATTTATTCCTACCTATTTCTAACCTTAATCCTATAATTTCCAAATTTCGGGCACCTTCAGGTCTTGAATCTAAGGTTTCAGCTGTTCCGGTGGGTCTACGGGGCTTGCAAAACACTATTCACATTTTTTTTTTTCATATAACGCCTGGGGACGAGGACGAGGAGTGATCGCCGGTGCAAAGAGGGCACGGACAAGGAGCGGCTCCTCACGAAGGTCCTCTAAGCGGAGGGGTACATGAATGAACCGATTACACACCCGAATGAGAGGGATCCTGATACTGTATAGGTATGGGACTATACAGTTGAGGAAGGCTTATATGAATTGATTCGCACTACCTATACCAATAAGATGCATCTTCTTTTCGGTAGCCCAAACTGAAAGAACTCCACAGTTAAGCGTGCTTGACCTGGGATAATTTTGGGATGGGTGACCTCCTGGGAAGCTTTCCTAGGAAGCGTGTGAGTGAGGACAAAGCATGCTGAAAGGACCCGTGTTGGTTTGTGGGGACAGTCGTCAATCCATAAAGCAGCAGGGGATGTTACAAATGGTATCAGAGCCTGCACCTCTCCCAGTACGGTGTGGTTTGGGGACGAACCAGGCGGAAGCTGGTGGGCATGTAACACCTGGGGACGAGGACGAGGAGTGATCATCGCTGCAAAGAGGGCACGGACAAGGAGCGGCTCCTCACGAAGGTCCTCTAAGCGGAGGGGTACATGAATGAACCGATTACACACCCGAATAGAGGGATCCTGATACTGTATAGGTATGGGACTATACAGTTGAGGAGGGCTTATATGAATTGATTCGCACTACCTATACCAATAAGATGCATCTTCTTTTCGGTAGCCCAAACTGAAAGAACTCCACAGTTAAGCGTGCTTGACCTGGGGTAATTTTGGGATGGGTGACCTCCTGGGAAGCTTTCATAGGAAGCGTGTGAGTGAGGACAAAGCATGCTGAAAGGACCCGTGTTGGTTTGTGGGGATAGTCGTCAATCCATAAAGCAGCAGGGGATGTTACACTTATGATTTTAGATGTTAAAATTGTTTATAAATGAATTTCGAAAGTTTAAAAAGAGTTCCAAGAGAAACTAGTATTTTATGAGCTTTAGAAATTATGTTTTATGCCTTTTATGGAGAAGTATATTTTCGGTTCTTCCTTGCTCTTTACTGCCACTGTATGTGCTGTTTTAATGATGATAATGTGCCTATGTTTGAGTAAAAATAATGTTAAGACTCACATGTGAAAGATAGGATAAGTTAGGAACTAGAAAAGAATTAATTTGAGAGTTCTAGATCCTTTAATTATGTAATTTTCTGGATTCTATCCAGCAAGGTTTAGATTTAATAATCATGGTTTTAAATTAGTTTAAATGTGTAGGAATGACTCATAATTGGTTTAGGACTTAATCTTGAAGCCTTAGGAGCAAACTAAACTTAGAAAGGGTCATTGTTGTGACTTCTAGGTACCCGTAAAGTTAGGATTTCAAATTCTGCATCCTTGAGGTTTAGAGATGTTCTTGACCATAGTGTGAGGTGAGAAATACTTAGTTATAACCTCATAGGTTCCCAAGAGACTAGGTTTTGATGATCAATAACTTAGAATGTGAGTTAAAGACTTTAAGGGTCTAAATCGTAATTTCTAGAACCCCGTAATCACACAGCTGTCTAAATCTGCATAGTGCTGTTTGGATAGGTCCTTGAGCATAAAAATTAGTAAAACTTATTAGTTGTGAACCTATAGATGTGTGAGAGGTTAAGAATAATACTAGAACAATTAGTTTACAAGTTTAAGACTCAAAAGAACCAAAGCATAACATACTATAGGTTTATAACATAATAAGCTTGGGAGTTTGTATGTATGATTGTCTAAGGTGTGATTATGTAATAATGTATATGCTATAGTTTTATGTATACACTATGAAGAAGTTTCATGTGATGATGTATATGCTATGAAAAAGATTTATGTAATAAATAATGATGTATCTATGAATTAACACTTTATGAGAACTTAAATGTGACACAACACTGAGACGCCTTCTTGGGTGACACCGGTTTAGCCGAGCACCCCCAAGAAAACAAATCCGTGAGGGTATTGACATAGAGCTTGCCAAAGCTGACAATACTAGGATGCACTAGTTGCTAGTAGAGCGTTTCAAAGAGGAAATGACCCTAAGAGAGGTGATCCTTAATTTGCCCCCTAGCCCGTACTTTAAGTCGGGAATTATGTATGTTACGCTTATCATAGGATAAGTAAGAACTAGTGACGACTAGTTAAGGTATGAGCTCATAACCTAGAGATGTTTTAGGGCGGCCCCATGAGATGAAAGTTAAAGTTTACAATGTCACATATATTATACCTATGCCAATGTTATAATGTTTCTTAGTTATTCTATTGTTTGGTATACCTTTATGATGCATTCATATCATTAGTATATTTCATGCTTAGTTATAAGATGCATTGTAAAATATGACGGACCTTGGATAAATAAATACTTTAGAAAACTAACTTAAAAGAAGTTTATATGCATGCAAACCTTTTTAGAAATAAAACCCAAGGTTCCTGAGGATGTGACGATGTCACCTAGGTAGGGATAACCCTACTAAGAATTCTTTTAGAAAGATTCTCATTCCCTCTCTCTTTTCTTTCATCATATCTTCAGATGGCGACATTCGTACTCTTCATTGACACCCCGGTATGGGAGCTGCACCATGACCCGGCACTCGGGTCATACCATTTTGAGGGTCGCTGCACAGTTAGAGTGTTCATGTTTATGAGATGACCCTTCACGCATCCAGTCCCGAGTTACCGTTTTACCCCGACTACTCCTTACCGTCATAACGGGATTTTTGAGCGAGCTAGACCACGTGATGAGTAGATTCTCTGCATGCAGCCTGAGGGATCAGCGGTACACAACTACCCAGAGTATGTGCCTCGTACCCAGTACTCGGAGACGGACCCATTCGAGGACCCGCCATCACACATGTACAGTTGGAGCTCCAGTCCCGCTCCCCCACCGATGAGGGCTGGGAGTGAGGAGACGGTGGTCCAGCCGAGGTTGGCTCGTCAGCCATCTATGCGCCCTCTTCGCGGTGGTCACGCCCTGATGATGCGCTCGACCACTCCCGCCGAGATTCGTCAGTGGATGGACTCGACCCCACAAGATTCTGACCAAAGAGGAGTAGGCATAGGAGGGGTAGCAGTTAGTGCACACACGCCACATAGTTGAGGGCAAACCTTCTTTTGTATATGAGGTTGTCTACTCTAGGTGCACATAGGTATGGGTGTTGTTTTCCTATATTTACTTATATGATTTCCTTGTATTGCATTTCAGTTGTATTCCGTTTCCCGATGTATCGAATGGTCCTGCCCTTTTGGGTAGGCACAGTATATATATATATATATATATATATATATATATATATATCTATGTTTCAGTTGATGTTTCCATGACATGATGTGTTTCTTTATGCTTTGCCTATATGTTTCGCTATGCTTCCTCTTAAAGATTCGTGCGTGGCTCTCACTTTGATTTTAATTCCAAAAAAGAAAAATTTTACCCATATTTCCACTAAGTATTTTCTAAGTAAAAGATGAGACCAAGAGGTAATATTCTAAAGATTAACCTAAGTACATACTAGTAGTCTTGGGTTAAGATTTAGGGTGTTACATCAAACACTTGTCATGCAATTACCCTCAAGCCGTTAGGAATTACGCCATGACCCTTTATGGTCTAAAACTACACCCGACGTAACCTAATTTTCCGAAATTAATTCTTCAAGTACCCAATTGACCTACCCCAAAGATTTTCACTAAGTTAAACCTTATAAACATTTTCAATGTTGCTGGATCGCTTCGAGCAGCGTTTAAAGAATAATGTTTCGGGGTTCTATAAATCGCATTTTTGACCCTTTCTAATTATCGATTTTTCCTAGAACGCCGAAATTAATTTTTACCACCACTAATGGAAATTTTTACACTTGAAAACAGTTTCAAACAGAAACCTTTAAAAAATAAGTTACCAAGGCAGTAAATATAAAATTTTAATTGTTAGAATTCTTGAAAACACATTTTTTGATCTTTTCTAGTCTCTAATTTTTCCTCAAGATAAAAAATCGACTCCTCTCATAAATTTTTAGTGATCATACACATTTAAATCAGTATTTTACAGAAATTCAATAAAAGGGGGCAGTAGCCAAAAAAATCCACTTCTTAAAAGTACCCGAAAATTGTTCCTTTGACCCGTTCTCGTTGCTAGTTTGTCCTAGGATACCAAAAATAATTTTTACATCATTTAATTCTAATTTTTACATCCTCTAACTCATCCAAACAGCATCAAATAGAAAAGGAAATACCAAAACAGTAGCTAAAATTTGAGTTCTAAAAACACGTAAAATCACATTTTTGCTATTCACTACATACTAGTTTCCTTTTGGAAAATACAAAGGATGGCCCTTAAGGTAGTAGCAAAACTGAAATTTATTTTAGACAACTTGTATCCCTAAAAATCATATATTTAGCACCCATAGAGCCTCTAATTCTTGTAAAAATTACAAGACACAAAACTTGAAATCTTAGAACAAAACAAAACTCATTTTTCAAACCCTTCATAAAGTGATGGCTGAATTTGCTAATCAAGGAGAACAATCATGAGCAAAACTTTTATTTAAAATACAAGGGCAAGTCTTTGAGCTCTAAGAATTTTAGGTGATGGCAAAATCATAAACATGCTATACAACCTCATTCTTAATCTTCATTATTAGAAGGTGATGGCTTGGAAACATAAATATGATGTTCAAGACTTGAAAATAAACATTAGATGCAAGTCCATTTTAAGTCTTTAAGATTAGGTGTTAACTTGAAAAGTAAACATGAAATGCAAGACTTGAATTTAAACATGAGAATGCAAGTCCATTTATTTAATTTTCAAGATTTAAGGTGCTAGCTTGAAAATAAACATGATATGTAAAGCATTGAAACTTAAACATGATGTGCAGGGGCTTGAAATATAAACATGAATGCAAGTTCATTTCTTTATCTTGCTAGAGCTCATTTAAGACTTTAAAGAATACAACTCTCAACCCCAATCAATCTTAAACAAGATATAATGAACTTTAGAGCCTCAAACCATCTTGGTCCTAAGAACCACACTTTTAGACTCATTACAAAGTTCAAAAGAAAAACCATTCATGAAACTAACAAGCATTTAACCTTGATGTCTCCTTGAAGCCAAAACCTTACCCTAAGTTCTAAAGGTCCAAGACATGGTGGTTTCTCACAACCACCATTCAAGATCCATCATCCTTAAGCTATGGTTCAAAACTTTTTAAAACCAAAAATGAAAGGAAAGCCATGAAACCTAGGCCAAAAATGAAAGAAGAAAGAATGAATCTTTGAGCTTTAGAGACCCTAAACTTGGTGGTACCAAGACCACCATCAAGGGTTCTCATCATCAAACCATAGATCCACCACTTTTCCTTCAAACAAAACCAAAAAAACAAAGGAAAGGAAACCTAAACCAAAACCATGAAACAAATAAAGGAAAAACTCAAACCAAAACATAGAAAGAAGGAAATATAAAAAGCTTGTTCAACCATTCAACACTAGATCTGAAAATGGAGTAAAAGAATAAAGCTCAACACCAAACCAACCATATAAGGCCGAAAATGAAAAATACAACACAAGGAAAACTTTGCTCATAAAAACCAAAAATCTATAAACAAGAAAAGAGAAGAAACTTCAAACAAAAACCCTACCAAAGATGTTGTCTTTGTAAGAAGGAAGAAAGCTTGGTTCTTGTGGTTAAAATAAGAATACAAAATCTTCTCTTAGGGGCTTGAGGGGTTCCGGCCAAGGGGGAGAGAAGGGAAAGGAATGGCTTTCTTGTGAGGTTGAGCTTAGGGGTGGAAAGGTTGTGTGTTTAGGAGGTGGTTTAAGATGGTGGTGTGGTGGTTTGAGGTGGTTTGCGGTGGTGGTTTTCTCTTGAGAGTGGAAGAGGAAGAAGAACTTAAGATGAAAGAAAATATGAGAGCTTTTTTAGTGACAAACTCTCAACAAAAAAAAATGGTAAGAATGAGGCTTTTTCACTAAGCTTGAGTGTATTTCTATGTTGTAAAATAAAATATGAGTGAAGATGAGGGGAGAAGTGGCCGGCGGCCTTATGGACATTTGGGGGGAAGAATTTTCATTCTTTTGGGTGTGGGAATTGGGTTTTAGGGTAATTTCAATTAGGAGGCACAGTTAAAAACTTATGTTTTGGTGTTAGGAGTTGTAATTATGTGATTAAAGTTAGAAATCATAGGTTTAACAATGCAAGACAAGATTAGAGTGTTGTCATTCTTACTTAGTTTGAATTAAACATGTTTAGTTTGAAATTCAAACTCCAACAACGTTCCTAATTTTATGGAACATGAGAGAAAAAAATACTATTTAGCCATAACATGACATAAAGTCTTGAAAACTCTTTGACTAAGAATGCAAATTTGAAATTCCTTAAATACTTTTAGGCCCTAAACAACCATAATTAACTATTTGGACTCAAGATTAATAATTAGAATTAAATTACCTTTACTTAGAGCATAATATTGCTTTGGTTTTCATAATCGTTTAATTAAGCTCATTAATCACTAATCTAGGGGTAAAAAGGTCATTTCACATCAAAACTTCTTCGGGACCACCCGAACTCATCCAAATATCATGCATTACGTAAATCATTATTTTAAACTCCTAGGAAATCTTTCCGGCTCAGTTGGCACTAAAACTCGTGTAAAAACGCCGCCAGGGCATTTTCGTCATTTTATGCCGAAAGTTCAGAAAGTGAGATTTTCATCTCTATTATTATTTCTAAGACATCTGTCCCCTTCAAACATCAAACCAACCCCTTGAGGATGGTCCGAGTCGATTGCCCTCGAATTCCGGGCTAAAATGACCTCAGAGGCAATTTGGTCATTTTTAGGCGAGAAAAATCGCGGATTGCAATTTTCGTATGGGTCGCTACCTAACCCTTGTGTAGTCTATTCCTAACATAGAAATGAACTTTTGAGGGTGGCTGGAGTTAGCCGGCCTCGATTTTACACAAAAATGACCTAGGGGTATTTTGGTCATTTTTGCTAAGAAGAGAAAACTGAGGCGTTACATAGAACACTAATGGAAATGAGGGAAAATTCAAATCTCAAATCTCAAATCAAACCCAATTTTATAACTGGTACATCATCTCTTCTGCTTAATTGATTCATGATCCTAGCTTCAAGAAGGAGGAGTCCAGAAACCATGATCAGAAAGTAAAAAGAAAGAGGACATCAGAAACCGCTTCAATACAACAGCTTCTGCAACTGATGTGATAAGTCTGTCAGCCTACCTTTCTAAACTAACGTTCCAAGACACAACTGATAATCTACATGTGTCACTTGGAGATCTGATCAAAGGAAATGGTCATGAAAAAGGACTTGTATAAATGGAGATGCCATAGATGAATGCCGATGAGAGAGTTGAAGACATAAAAGTGAAATCTTTGGAAAAATCTGTGCATACTTCATGTGCTATTCATCATAATATGTAATCAATCTCTTGAAGTGTAGAAAATGTTCTTTCCTATTCTTGTAATGTTAAATGTTATTCTTAGGAAGAAATATGGAAAGGAGTTGCTCTACTTTCCCAAGTCTGTATTAGCTAACATCTTTAAAGAAACTTGAGTGTAGGTTAGTTTGAGTGGCAATCCAAACACATAACCTTTATAACCTTGATTTGTTAGTGAGTGATCAGAGTAAGACATAGCTTGGAAAGGCTAAGGTGAAACTACTTGCAATGAGATGACAGAGATATCTGTTCATCACGTGTCAGCTTGGAAAGACTGGTTCAAGACTACTTACAACGTGGTGGTAGAAGTTGTCTGCAGGTCACAATTTTAGCTTGGAGAGGCTTGTTCAAAACTACTCAGTTAAGCGTGGAGAAGCTGGTTCAGAACTACTCAGTTTGTGACAATTAGGGTTGTCCATTGTTCACTATGAGAGCATGGGAAAGCTAATGTAAAGACTATCCAGATTACTTTCTCAAGTTGAGAAAGTTATTGTTAATAAAATCTCAACATGTGTTGAATACTGGATGTAGGCAAGTTGGCCGAACCAGTATAAAAATACTTACATCGATTTTCTCTTCCCTGATCTTTTATTTTTATATTATGCACTTTATGTTTATTACTAATTAAGTTTTATTAAAGTTGCATCATTATTATTATTACCCTTCAGAAATCTACTTTTTGAAACATCTAACCATCACACCGCTGCACTTCAAGCTCTATGCTTGATCGTATCATTTATTGCAAATGTTTTAGATTTGAAAGAAAGCTTCAGAAAGCACAATTAAACCCCTCTTCTTGTGCACTCTTTTACCTTGATCTCAAGCGTCAGAACCACTCTTTCTGAAAAGAATGAAAAAGGTGGGATAATTCCCACTCTTTTGAGTTACTCTCTCCCATGTCAATTCACCTTCAGTCAGCTACGTCCCATCACTTAAATAACTCCCCACTTCTTACATGTCACACTGTTGCGTTCATCTTCTGCCACAAGCTTCCTCAACCATTTTGTATTCTCTTACTTTCAAACCCTTATTTTGGCAACTTAAACCACTCTCCATCCTCATAAACCTTCACCTTCCAACCATCTCAAGCCTTAACTTTTGTTTTCTATCCTTACACACAAAACTAACAATGGCTGAAGGGAAAAAATTCAATGGGAACATTGTTAACATGGGAACTCTTCCAATGTACGATGAATCATGTTATTAGTAGTACTATGCTGACAATTTCACTCACCAAAGGGAAGCCATTGGGAAACGACTAAGCCAAGAATTGTTGACTCTAGACATCATTCTGCTGGAAGTCATTACCTTCCTAGGGTGGGAAAAATTCTTCAACATCACAGACAATGTCTTCCCTGGAATAGTCATGGCAATCTATTCACAGTTGAAATAAGTGTCTGACTCTATGCTGACCTTTTACATCAAGGGCACTCACATGATGCTGAGCATAGCTTATCTCTCCAGTATCGTCCATGCTCTTGAAGAAGGCGTCAGATGCACATATGAAGGAAACTGGTTTTTAGCCCTTGGAGTCATAGCAGAGGAGGTTTCCAAGTGTCTCATGGACTCTCCCAAACACTAACCTAGAGAGATAACTACTACTATGTTAAACTCTAGGGCTCATCAAGTCTTCACCCTCATATAGTTTTCTCTTTTCCCAAGGCTGGGAGCACGTATGTTGGTAGGAATGGACTGTATGTTACTATTCTATCTATTGGCAAAAAGGAAAGTAAACCTGCCCAAACTAATCTTTGATTATATGTTAAGTGCCATCTTCCTAGAGAAAAGAAGAAATGCTATTGTTCCTCATGGGTCTCTGCTAACCATGATTTTTGAATACTTGAACTACCCATTGGCACATGAGTAGTACAAGTATGTGGAAGGTACTATGTACTCTTCCAATTATTTTCAAAGCCCTAAGGAGACCTACCAGTGCTACCACATTTGGTTTCAAGAGACAGAGCTTAAGAATAAGAGATGTAGCTCTTGAGAAGGCCACTGCAAAAGCCGACTGAAAAGGAAAAAAAAGAAAAATAATCATTCTTCAGGACAGTTCTAAGGGTAGTGAGAAACATGAAGTAATCATAAAACACATTAAAAAATCATCTCGCTTATCTAGATACTCAGACTCTGAATAATGATCAAGATCAGAGATGCCTGAGAATGTACATGTCATCAGGATCAAGCCAAGGGATGAAAAATCTTCCTTTTCCTCTGAATCTTTAGATTCTAAAGAAATATCTTCAATGGTTGTACTAGGCACTGAACCTACTTATCTTCCTACTCCAATAGTCTCTGGACCAACACTTGCTCAAGATGTGGATCCTTCACCTAGTCAACCTCCACTAATAGTGCAGTCAAGCTACTCTGAAGCTCAATTATAGTTGCGAGAGCAATGCCTCATCAAAAACCAGTTAGATCATATGGACGTCTCACTACTAACACATGAAGCACTGCTACAAGAAATTCTCCAAGAGATCTAGGACTAGGGCTGATGATGGTGTTCCTCGCTTCCAACACACCTCATTTTTGCTTATGTCAAAAAGAGGAGAAGATAAGAGAAGAACATCTTGTGTTGTGAAAGACAGGAGAAGTACACTGAGAGGGAGCTGCTAGATTCTTTTTCTTTTAAGCATCTTTATTTTTTGCTTTGTTTATTTGATCAGATAATTTTATTTTATTTTTATTTAAACTGCTCTAATATAATTATTTTTGCTCTGTTTTTTACCCAGTTATAGCTCTAATACGTTTATATTTGTTCATATAAATTGCTTGCACATATATATATATATATATATATATATATATATATAGAGCTATCCTTGTGCGAGCTAATATGAAAGCCATGACATATTTTTTTAAGCATTGTTTTACAAAAATACATGCATTAGTACTCATATGACAAGTTTTCTTAGCTCATAATACAAGCTCAAAATTGCTTTTGCTCTGATACAGTTGGACTTAGTCCTTCTTGAGCTTTAGAATCCTCTTGGTACATTTGCTAATAAAATTAAATTAAGGTTTCTACGAGTGTCAAAAACTTCATCTATGTACAAAGCTTGTAAGTTTTTCATACATATATATGCATCCTTTTTCGAAAACAAGCTTGGATAAAGATGTGCTGAATAAGAAAATTAATCAAGAGTAAATATCATATGTATTACTCTCTTTATTCAAAACAGGTGTTTTTGTTCAGAGCGTTAACAATGACTAAAAATAAAGTTGTATCCAAAAAGCTTAATTAAGCACAATCCTTCTACATCTTTTTCTCTCTCTCTCTAATACCTCTTAGCAATTTCTTTGGGAAACCTCAGAAACCTAAAGGAGAAATAAAAATAGCTTTGATCTAGGTCATACAAGGGGATAAAACGTTTTTGTACTCCTTATCTTGCCTCATGAAAAGAACCTTATCAAAATCACATCTTATGATGTTTTGAAAGAAATGTGTTTCATCTCTATTCTATTTTATATTTCTTTCAAAATCTCTTTAAAAGTTTTTGTTCAAATTTAGTTTGTCATCATCAAAAAGGGAGAGATTGATAGCTCTAGAACCCTTCAAGAACGCTAAAGAAATATCTTTTGAGTGATGACATAACAATTTTGAGAAAATATTTTGAAGAACGACTAATGCTTTCACTTGAGTTTTTTGAAATAGAAAACAAGTTCTTCCATATTGCATAACATGTCCTGAATCGGGAATAATTTCACTTTACATGTGCAAATATATTTTATCTCATTTAAAGAGATAGGAACCTAATAGAAGTTAAAATTATATTATGTAAAGTATGTATACATGCTTAATAGATTGAAGAAAATCAATCATGTACAAGAAACCAAGGCTAGGATCTTCAGAAAATAGAGCATGACTTCAGAAAGTGCTCATACAATGAAGATATCAAACCAGTTCTGAAGTAGAGATGTTCTACAATCTTCAATCATTATCATCACAATCAATTTAATCATATATATTCTCTAATTAAAGACTGGAAGATCGCTTTTTCACTATGAAACTGATTCCACACTTTAGAAAGTTCACTTGACAGTGAACAATGCACTCTATAAAAAAAATGAGGAAAATTTGAAATTCAAATTTAAAGTCAAACCTAGTTACAGACATACATGTCATCTCTTCTGCCAACTTGGTCAACTACTCTAGATTCTAGAAGGAAGAGTTCAAAAATCACGTTCAGAAAGTAAAATGTAGTTTATGAAGGGACCTCAAAAACTTTTACTTTACAACGACTTTTGCAATAGATTTGACAAAAAGATGGCTACTCTTCTAGACTGCGTTTCCAAGACAAACAAATGATCAACATGTATCACTCTGAAAACTAATCAAAGGCAATGATCATAAATGAAGACCATCTATAAATAGAGATGATGTTCTTTCAAAGATGTAGCTCGGGATGTTGCACAAGTAATAAAACTCTGAAAAAATTTCTCCTTATATCTTGTATAGTTCATTACATCTTGTAACCAGTTTCTTTTCTTGTAAAACTCTTCTTTCTGCGTTCCTAAAGAGTTTACACGTTCTTCCTAGGAAAAAACATTAGAAAGAATTCATTTAGTTTGTGTTGCAAACCCAAACCCAAACCTTTGTTTCCTCAATCAAGTAGTGATTAGTGTGAATTAGCTTGGAGAGGCTAGTCAAAGACTATTTGCAACGCAACTATAAAGGTATTTTACTAGTCATGGTTTAGCTTAAAGAGACTGGTTAAAGACTACTCGGTTCAGCTTGGATAGGGTAGTGAATAACTACTTAGTTTGTGATAGTAGAGGTTGTCTACTGGTCACAAGTAAGAGCTTGGGAAGGCTACTGGAAATACTATCCTATCTTTCTTTCTCGGGTTGAGAAAGGTATTAGTGATACCCAACAGTGATTGAGAACTGGATGTAGGCAAGTTGGCAACCAGTATAAAAATATATGTATAGTTTCCTTATCTCTTTTACATTTGTTGTCCTGTGTTCATTATTGTATACATGCTTGAAGTTTATCTTTCTAGCTCTTCTGTTACTGACGCTGTAATTCAGAAAGTAACTTTTTGAAACACCTAGCATTATTTCCATTGCACTTCAAGCTCAACGCTTGATAGTATCTTGTTTAAGTTTTCAGAAACTAAAAAGAGAAAGCGAAGTGAAGCAAGATTGAACCCCCCCTTCTCATGTGCTTTTCTACCTGCAAGATACACTTCAAACTGACCCAGCTGTCGATTGTTCCATGTGGAATATAAAAAAACCAATAATTAGCAGTGCCCTCAAAGATGAACAGGAAGGCTCGTAACTTGATTTTGTCCTCCACTACTCCTGCAGGCTTCATCATAGCACAAACTATATGAAATTTCTTGAGATGTTTATTCGAATCTTCCCCACTTAACCCATGGAACTTAGGTATGTGATGTAAGAGCCTAGACTTGAGCTCAAAGTCAACCTCAAGGTCAAAGGTAGATGATCCCCAATGGCTAGTAAGTAAGGTTAGGAGCAACAAGCTCCTTCAAAGTCCTGTCATGGTTTGGCATGCCACCTGAAACACTAGCAAATAGATCAAAAAGTTCATGAGAATTGAAAAAATTAGCTAATCCCCAAGATATATCTAAAGAAGAGGAAGAATAAGAAAAAAGGTTGTCAAGTAATTTAACTTGCTCTCTTGCAACCTTTCTAAGCTATCTACAGTTTTCTCAATCCCCAAATTAAGTGGAGGTATGGGAAAATTAGGAAGAGAGTAGGTCATAAGATTAAATTACAATAGTAGTTAAATACACAAGGGTTGCTATGAAACAAATTAAAATTAAATTAAATCAATTTTTTTAAAAATTAGATAAATAAAAACAAAAGGCAAAATAATAAAAATAAAAAATTCATAAAAATATATATGAAAATAAAAAAAATAAAAAAAATCAACTAGCACCACCTCTCTAGCAACAGCGCCAAAATTTGATGTCATTTGTTGCTACCCACAACAAATTAAAAATATTTTAATTACTAAATTACACAAAAAATGCAGTTAGGGTGTAATCTAGGTCATCTCGTGTGGAAGCGTTCTAATTAATTCAAGAAATTTGGGGGGCTTCTAGAATTGTTAAAAGCAAAATTAATTTGAGAAAATAATATAAGAAGACTTATCTGCATAAGGAGTCCTTTAGATTAAGAGCTATTTAATCATTAGTTCAAAAAATAAATTCATTGCAGTGGATTACTTTCATTAATTATGTTTTCACACAACAATGATGCAATTCTACTTAATTGTCATACAATTGCACTCCCACTAAAGGTTTGACTAACACATGCATTAATAATCTATAATTATGGTTTTATGAACCTATGCCAGTTTAACTACCAATTATATCAACCTAATCTCCCAACGAAGTTAATTCTAACCCTTTACCAAATGGATGTAATTTATCAATTTGTAACACTCTAATATTTAACCCAACACGCCTAGGACATATTACAGTTAATTATTAGTTATTACTCTTTTGTTTCATTCTTTAACTTCTTTTATCAAAATACTTAGTGGAAATTAGGATAAAATTTAAAAAAAAATGCAAAACAAAACATGAGCCGCGTGTACTAACATAAATCGAATCATGAAGTACAAACAGAATGAACAGGGTAAACAGATCAAACGAACATATATCTAGAAGCACATCATTCTTAAACATGAAACAAAAATTCATTCATGAAACATAATTACATCAGATAACTTAATTCATAATACAACAGAAACATAATAAATGAAGTCACACCCACACATAGTGGGCTGAGCTTTCAGTACATAGACTCAATAGAAGAAAATACAAGAAAGTAGTAAGTACATGGAACGTAAAAACCAAAAGCCAACTACAGCTCCTTAACACCAGTCCTATGAGTACTAAACTAAAGATACCCTAGCCAAAGATACAACATGAAAAGGGGATCCTTGTGATAGATCAGGCACTCGAACAAGTCTTCCATTGGAATCTACTGGCGGCACTGATCCTCCGCCGATGGGGGTATATACCTAATGAATTGCGCGAGCTCCTTGGGTGTATTCAGACAAAATGGGGGACGAACATGGCCTCCACGGCGTGGACGCATCTCCGGTCATCAAGCTAGATGGGGCTGGGTCACTGTATCCTCGCTACCTCTGCCTACGTCCATGGGTACCATAGGAGCAGACCCCTCCGAGTAGATATGAGTGGGGGAGTCCTCGGATGGATCGATCTCTGATCATCTCAAACAGGGAACATAATTGGGGTAGTCGTGGACTGCTGAAGCGGACGGGTGAGCACGATGAGTCTGCTCATCGCGAGGGCGGGTGTGCTCGAAAATTAGATCATCACCATAGGGAGAAGTGGGAGTGAATCTGAAGCTGGACACTGGATAAGCAAAAGGATATCCTATGTACTCAAAAATATGCACAGCACATTGACCATTGAAGTGGTATGAACGATGATCTGGGTCATAGTGCACCTCCCAAACTGGAGTGTCAACAAAAATCACAAACGACGCCATCGGCCTCTAAAGACGTAATGGAAAGAAAGAGATAGATGGGGTGAGAATCTTGTTAAAGAATTTCAGTAGGGAAAACCTCATATCCTAGTGTCATCGTCTACGTCCCCAAGGTCCTAGGGTTTATTAATAAAAAGGTGAGCACACATAAGGTTCATTATTTAGGTTTTCAAACACATTTATCTGAGGTCCATTCATTTTAGGATGAATCTTAATATCATGAATGCAGCATATCATAGCATGAATGTATGGCAGAAGTTATGCAATTATTACTTAAACAACAACATAAAGAAGCATGCTCATGTACACGATATCAAGAGGAAACAAACTTTCATATGAATGCAATTTGCTTATGTGTCATTACTTGCATCATTAGTTCTCTTTCATACGAGCCACCCTAAAACATCTAGGTTATGAGCTCATACCTAACTAGTCGTCACTAGTTTTCAGCTCATTCTGAGATAAGTATAAATATATCCCGACTCCTAGAGTGCAGGTTAGGGGGCTTAAGGATCACCTGTCATAACCTTTAATTCGAGGAGTTTATAGGGTCATCTCCTCTTCGAAATGCATCAACTGGCATCCAGTGCACAGTGATATTGTTCACTTCGGTAGGCTCGATGTCCATACCCTCCACGGTTTTGTTTTCTCCTCACCGTAGTAGGAGAAATGCATTTCAGCATGCTATGCAAGAAGGCAACATAAACACATGTTCTCAATTATCATCATCACATTCATTGAATACTTCATGCTTATCAAATCATGCAAATCATCACAGCATGCCACAGTGTACACAACACACATATCTCAAATTCATACATTTATATGCATATATCATCAGCACTTTCACAAAGTAATAAATATGCTCCTACCCAGAATGTCGAAATAAGGGACCGGACTCAGCTAATGCATATGTTATGCATTACAAGTCATATAAATAAACAATCTCATAGTTGAAATACAAACTCTCATTTTTTCTCTTATCTTACAATATTTTATGCTTTTGATCCTTACGGGTCTTAAACTTACGACCTAATTAACCTAGCATTCGAATTAGGTCTTTTATGCACCTAAGGGATCATTGCCAATAATTCTCACTAATTATATGATTATGATCAAATCCAAACAGCATAGAGAAGAATGGGTAGAATTCCATTATTTCAAATTATGGGTGCCTAGAAGTCACATCTTTGACTATTTCTAAGTTTCAACTTTTCTTAAGGCACTAAAACTAATTCCCACCACCTTTAGGAACTAATTCTGCACTTCTAAAATAATTTTATCTCTAATTTTTCTCATCCTAAAACAGTATCTATATTTTAGATTCTAAGGGATCTAAAACTTATATATATATATCATATTTTATCTATATTTTTCTCATCCTAACACTCACAAAATAATTTTTGCTTTACTCAAACATAATTTTTACACATTCTAACACATTAAAGCAGCATCATGCAGTGGCCAAAACATCAAGGCAGTGGCCGAACCATATATCTCACATAATCACATAAAATCACATTTCAAGTGCATGTAAGTTACTAGTTTCCCTTGGAATGAGTTTAGAACCTCAAAACTCTCTTAGAAACCAATTTATTTCATTAAAATCATAAAAATAAATACCAAGGCAGTAGCCATTTTGAATCATTCTTGAATAAGTTTTAAATCATAAAAAAAATCATACTCAAGGTATTCTTTGAGCTTTTTTATGCTTAAGAAAAATCTTAAAACATAGTTTGTTGCCTTTGTGACTAGATGAAACTTATACTAAGCTCATCCTCATCTCAAGGCCGAAAATAGTATTCATAGAATACTACCATTTTCTAAACTTTACTTTAGATAAAAAGAGCAAGTCTTTGAGCTCTAGGATCTTTAGGTGATGGCAAAACTTAAACATGTAATGCACTTTATTTTATTCTCCATTATAAAGTAAAGTGAGAGCTTGAAATAAATATGATATGAAAGTTCATTATTATCTTTAAAGTTTAGATGATGACATGAAATATAAACATGAAATGTAAAGCTTGAAATTTAAACATCAGAATACAAGTTCATTTCTTTATTCTTGAGATTTTTGTGATGACAAGGAAAAGTAAACATGATATGCAAAGCATAAACTTAAACATGGATGCAAGGTCATTTTATTCTTTACTAGAGCTCATTCAAGACTTTAAAGGAATATAAAACCTCCACCCAACACATATCTTAGCAAGATTAAGTGAGCTTTAGAGTTCTTTGTACCAAGATTTCAAAGAAACCTTATGGTTTGAACATCATCATCAAGCTCAAGGAAAAGGACCAAGAGACAAAAACAAACAACAACATTTCTTGAGAACAAAGAAAAGGAAAAACCGAATCCATGCATAAAGGAAAAGAAGGAAACCGAAACCATAGCCAAGAAAAGGAAAGGAAAATAAAAAATGAGTTAGAATCAAAACCAAGTTTCAAGCTTTAGACGTTCCTCAAATGATAATCACAAGACCATTGTCTTGAAACCTCATCATCAAGCTAAAGTTTTCCTTTCAAAACCAAGCTTCATAACCAAAAACAAAAAAGAGAGGAAAGGAGTTTAAACCAAGAGAAACTAGAAGTTTTCATATCAAAACATCAGCATAAAAGATAAAGCTTTTGAAAAAAAAAAAACCCTACCAAGTGGTGGTTCCTTTGTTGGAAGAAAAAGAGCTTGTTCTTGTAAAGGAATGAGAAGAAAAATTCTCCTCTCAAGGATGATGAGGTTTCGGCCAAAAGGAAAGGAAAGAAAAGGAAGTGTTTTTGTGTGAGCTTTGTGTTTGAGAATGGAAGCTTAGGTGTTTGGATGATGATTTCTTGTGGTTGTGTGGTGGTTTGAGGTTGCAAGAGGGTGGTCTTAGAAGAGGATGAAGAAGATGAGAGAAAAAGAGCTCTAGAGTTCTTATGAGGAAAAGAAAGGAAACTTAGAGAAATTTCTCAAGACATAAACTTGAAAATGAGCAAATGGAACCAAGTTCTCTTATGATAGGTATTTATAGAAATTTGAAACATGAAAGAGTGAATTGGAGAGGGGAGTGGCTGTGTATTATCAAGGGACAATGGGGGAAAATATCTTCTCAATGTGGTCATTCAAAGGTAAGGTTAGGTATGGTTTGAAGTATGGCTAATTATGGTCTCAAGTATGGTCCAAGGTATGGCTCAAAGCATGGCTTTTGTGTGCAAAACAATTCAACATGTGATGAATGTGGGGAGGAGTGGCCGGTTCTTATTGAGCCATGGTGAAGGAGATTTGTTTCATCTAATTGTGGTTTAATGATGTATTTAGGTGTATCTTTGATTAAGCTTTTGTCTTGGAGTTTGTAAGTAAGTGTTTAGGTGAAGTAATGAGTAATTAAGGGTGTTGAGACATGATTAGGAGTGGTCTTGCTTCATTACCAAAATCAAAACTCATTTTATGATATGATTATGCACAAACATAATTCCTTAATTTAAAAAATTGGAGAGAAAAAACACTATTCAAGATTTCATGACATGGAATCTTGATTTTTAAAAAAGGATTAAGGTGTATCTAAGCAATTCTTAGATTCTAATCGCCCTTAAAAAATTATTTTGACTCTAGATTAATTATCGAAATTAATTAAGCTTTGATTAGAGCATAATATTGCTTAAGTTTCCTTAATTACGTCATTAGGCCTTTCAGGGGTAAAACGGTAATTTTGCACAAACACTGCCCGGGACCACCCGGACCAAAACAAATATCATAAAACACATATAATCAACATTCTAAACCCTTGGGAGAGATTCTGGGCTCAAACGACATTGATACCCGCATAAAATGCTATAGAGGTATTTTGGTCATTTTGAGCCGAAAGTTTGAAAAATTAGATTTTTATCTCTTCTATCAATCATAACATATATAATCCCCTTCAAACATTGAGTTGACCCTTCGAGGACTGCCGGATCAGTCATCCTCGAATTTCCGGGTAAAAATGACCTTAGGGGCATTTCGGTCAATTACACTCAAACAGGAAAAACCGAAGCGTTACACAATTGACCAATACCCCAATGGAATCCTAATTATGTTACAACTCACAATATGGATGAACACACAATCAGGCTACTATAAAAAACACAATTTCAATAATTTATACCATCAATATTATATAAAGGTAACAAAAGGGAAAGAAAAAGCAACTATGAATTGCAATTAAAATAGGAAACTCAAGAACAATCTTAATCCTCGGTTATCCTTGCACAAGGTAAACGGATTACTCATTCATAGGTGGAAGATCACAAGCAATGTTGAGGAAAAATGTAAATTGCAATCCCAAACGGGAGCCAAAACAAGGATTGAAAGCTCCAAAACCTAGAGAGAGAGTAGAGAGAGAAAGTACTTGACGGCAAAAATAATTACAATGAGCCAAAAGTGTCTACAATGTTTGACCTAGTCGTATTTATAATATAGCACAAAATTACATAAAAAGTGGTCCAAATAAAGTCAAATTGTGCTTGTTGATGCTAGGTTACAGGTGCACGACCGTTGGGACTGTCATACTGTTGAGAAGGTCAATTAAAAAATATCCGGAACTTGCGCCTTCTCTGTCCACTGCACATTGCTAAGCCTATTTTGAGGTTCAAAATGTTCAAATTAGCTCTTGGACCTAGAAATAGAAGTTGTAGTCCTTTGAATAAGATTTCTAACGCATTAAGAATTACCTTAATAAGATATCTATAGCTCAAGATATTGACAAAATATGAATTGGATGTCAGTCTAGACAACATTAGAACATCGACAGTCTTTAATCTTGAAACTCGATTTTCATCAAGATGATCTTAGAACTAGGTTTTGAGATAACCATAAAAGTTTTAATGAACTTCTTGAGCTTTCCAAAACATCTTTGTTTGTCTTAATCCAACCCCTGTAGAGAAATATATAAATGTTTTATTACAATACTCCTTGTGAACACCCAATTTTGTCCGGCCCATAAACAAAAAAAAAAAACAAAAATTATCATATTTTCATAATCTAGCCCATGTTGTGTTTAACCCAAACATACCATTGGTTATTAGGTTCATTTTTACATTTTCGTTCACGTGCATAACAACCTAAAAAAAAAGTCCAAATCAGATTTCAGCCCATTTCCATTCAAAAAAATAAAATAAAAATAAAATAAAGTAAAATCAGCCTTTCTGTACCCATCTGTTCTCACTGGCCCATTTCCATTCATGATCATCGTTCTTTTGTCACAGTCTGTGACACAAAATAAAACAAAGGAAAAAGTCAGAAAAGTGGAGAAGGCAATCATATCATCCAGCCCATGCTTCCATTGATCCGTGAATTGAGGGATCAAAAGCAACCACCATATCAGCAAAATCACTATGACTGGGGTCTCTCAACCATTGACTATCATAGCTGGAAAGATCAGTCACGAATCAAGGCATTTAATGCTTAGGGTGTATAAATAAAACAAAAAAAATTTCAAAGAGGGGGGTTTATCTTTGATTCATCACACACCATTCACAGAGACCCATCAACACCATTCACAGAGACCTAAAAACCATTCCTCCCAAGCTTTAACCTCCATTACCATCACCACACAATATCACCACCCATCACCATAGCCTCCTTCCTCTATCCTCTGCCACCATAGCCAAACTAGCCACATAAACATAAAACCTTCAACCTCTACCTGCTCACATCGTTATCTCTCTAATATAATCCATCAAGCCCCTACCTTCATCAATAAAGAATCAAAACAAAACTACATGACCCAATCCTCCACCTGAACCAAACACAGATCTCAAATTTTCAAAACACAAAATAAAAAAAAAGAGGGACACAGAAACAAAAAAGGAATAGGCAAAGGTCTCACCATCATCATTCCTTTCCTCACCACAGCCTTGACCACAGACCTTGATCTCACAGCCACCGTGAGGTTGGCTTTGCACCACCGCGGATCCCGTATGCAAATCACACCCCTGGTGAGTCACTGCTGTTGCGGATTAGTGTCCCTTTCTCCCTGCCATTTCCTTTTTTTCCTCGAGACATCGCAGAAAATACATTCCTTTGGTTCCTCTTATCCTTGATCTAGTTTCCTTTCTTTTTTTTGTTTCTATTTATTTATTTGAGTGTGTTCCGTTAGTGGACAGCAATAATGTCCATGTATGGACTATTCTCATTTATGCTATTACCTTTTCATTTGGTTCTTTTAAAAAATAATAAATAAAATGATAATAATAATAACAATAAAGAAACATAACATTCTACTTGCTTTAGTCTACATTTCTTTCACATGTTTGAGGTTTGTTGGCATGGCAAGCATAATAGCATGTAGGGTAGGTTTTTTGTGTGCCTGAATTGAAACAAAAAGCGATCTTTTGAGTTCAGACTAAAAGGGGTTATTCAATATGTCATTTGGGTTTAACTAATTACTAGGCTATGTTGTATAGGCTGTTACAGTCTCTGAAAAACTGAATGATGAGAAAGTGTTTGGGTTGTTGTTGGTATTATTATTCTTATGTTTTTGGGATTTAATTTTAGTTTCTTTTAGTGGGTTTCGGCCTTTGGGTTGATTAGGTTTTATTTCCTTTTATTTTTATTTTATTTTAAAATAATAATAATTGTATTATTATTATTATTATTATTATTATTATTATTATTATTATTATTAATTTAACCTTCCTTTTCGGGTCAGTATTGCTGAGTTGAAGTTAATCTTTGGGCTTTGAAGTTTTCTATTTCTTTTCAAGGTGTCAAGTTTTTTCTTTTTTTTTAGTTTGGACTTCTAGGATGTTAAGTTTGGGTTTGTTTTTTTTGTTTAGAGAATAGGTGGTCTTCCTCTTAGAGTCTTAGGATCTAGAAACTTTTTGTTTTTTCTAAAAAATTTATGTGTCTATATATATATATATATATATAATAAAAAATTAAATGTCAAAAATTAGGAAGAATGAAATTAAATAAAATGTTTTCATCCGTGTAACAAATAACAAGTGAGTTTTTTTTAACATTTATCAATCAAAACTCATTTCAAAATTAAAAGCAACCAACACATTTTTATTTTTATTTTTATTTTTTGGTTAATTAAAATCAATCAATAGACAAATATTTTCTACAAGAACGACGTAGCTTTGAGTTCCTTATTGAACTAGAGGATACGTCGGCGTAGCCAACAACTATCAAGCCAAAATCTCTTTTTCAGAAAATTAGTTCTTTAATTTCTGTTTAAGTTTTAGCTTTATTTTTGCAAATATATAATTATTAATTTTAACTTTATTTTTGCAAATATATAATTATTAATCATAACTTTATTTTTGAAAATAAATAATTATTAATTTTAGCTTTATTTTTGTAAATATATATATAATTACATTTTCTTTGGGGAAAAATAAATATTTCAAAATTATAATTAATTTGTATAATGATCTTTAGGGTAACCGTATTTATATAGATGTATTAGGGGTGCAGTGGGATTAAGTTTCTACCCTTCCCTAATCATAATCAGACTCCCAGACTCAAAACTCTTTAAAAGACCAGTTTTACAAATTAAAATGTTTTCCAATTTTTGCTAAAAACAAAATTGGTGGCAACTCCCGTTATTTTTTAAATGTTTGTCATTCTCGTCGCAGCGCCCTCCGGGTACGTTGTGACACTCCTTATAAATGAGCTCCAAAACCCTTATATTTAGCTCTCCAAATTCTCATAAATTGAACACTGCTACAAGCTCCATGTGCATCTATGATCTTCATTCATGGTAAGTGCTTGGAAGAAAATAACACTCACAAAAGAAGATTAAAAGCACAGAAAGCGCCAAAATATATTTATTCATATATGATGGCGCACTTAACCATGATTTCACGCAATGATGCACAATGAGGACTAAACCTAAATTCACCAAAAGTCAATCATGATAACATACAAAATTATGTAATATGCCTATAGTATAGAGAAAAAGGGATGCATGAATGCAACCCATCAGTGAGCTTAGGAGCCATCTCAATTGCAAAATAGAAAAAAAAAAAAGCCAAGATAACATTAGTAAACATCAATAGTAAATTAACAACCTCAAAACCTACCTGTCTGATTGAGGACTTTCTAATTATTGTGCCCCTACTCCCACAACACATTGCAAGACAAAGGAGTAATTGGACTCACACTCTCCTCCAGATAGTTGATCACTATTTGTTCATCCAAGGGAAGAGAGCCATACACCATCCTCAAAATCTGGCACAGATTATGCTACCAGTATAAGGAGAACCTTTCCAGCCCATACTTGTCTAGGAGAAATGGGAACTCAGATTCCACTGACCTTATCTTTAGAAAGCTATCCTTAAACTTCTTAGAGTTTAACAAGGCCAACAACTTTTTCCTGTGAACACTATTCAAGGATACTCAGGTCCCTTTGTCAACCCCTTAACTTAAAAGAAATAAAAAAGGACTCCAACACTAGGCTCCTAGCCAAGCACTCCAAATAGAACCTCAAATGCTCGAATGAAAGCCCAGCTATTTGGGTGTAGCTAAGAACAAGCTACATTTACCTTATTAAGGCAAGCCTCCTCAAAACAAGTAAAGGGAACCCTCACATCCAATTTCTCAAAGAAATCAATGTACATATAAATAAAGTTGGCCTCATCCTCCATCGACTTGTAATGACACACCCTATCCTCAGGAGTACAAGGAAGACACTTAATTTTCCTTTCCCCATAGGATGACACAAACAATACTCCCTAAACATGTGCACACTCTCGTCATCATAAAAAGTTGAGGCCACTTCCTTAACTTCGCGGCCAACCCAACCACAAGGGTCGTATTTCGCGTCATCCATGACAGCTTTCCCCTTCCTCGAAGTAGATGCACCATTTTCTTGTGGCCATTGACAAATTATCTAGAATAGAGCAAAAGGACAAGGGGCTTGGGAAAAGGAAACACCCGCAGCCAAAATAGAATAATGAAAAAGGAGAGCAAAATAATCTACCCTAACATTAAGGCAAAAATAAACTGATCAAATGATAGAGGAAGAATAGGATAAACAAACTCTCCAATTGAAATCTGAAGAAAATCGAGTCCGAAAGCTTGGACAACGCTAGAATAAGTGTCAGCAAAGAAAAAAAAAAGAGCAAGTGCAAAATTAGAATTTATGAGAAACGACTTTATTTTTCCTTTCTCTCTTTTTCAATTAACCTGAGCTCATCTAATGGCTGAAAGTGTTTCCCTCCACTTAAAAACATATCTAAAGTGTTTCGTATCATCTAATGGTAGAAATTAGTCATTTTAATCCAACAACTCACATGCAACCCCACGATCTCCCTTTAATGAGATGTGATTGCTTGCCATCTAGGGTGTGACACGTGTCATCACATGTGTCCTTATAACCATCACTTTAGCAATTGAAAAGCCACATCAAGCTGCACACAACATGTCAACTCATTCGAGCTCGACATAAAGTCCTTGACTCATATATCATAGTCATGACACCTTGGAATCAACTACTTGGCATACTACCAAACCTAGGCGCTATATACTTGAGTAGAAATATAAGCCCGAGACCTCGGCCCAATCATATAGAGCTCGGATAGGGGGCTCCAGAGATTTTCCATGTGACATAATGACCTTCTAGAGATTCTCTCCCAATTTAGCTTGTGATATCTCCTAAATTGACTTCCAGACAGCACGAGATCTCCTATTATTTCATGGAACCTCCCATTATCACACTACATATTCTATATTAAATCATATATCCCACTAAATGTGGAATATATCTAATTTATACTAAATCACAAGAAGATCTCCCTTGTTCAAGGAAGATTGCTACCAGATTATCATGGGGTCACCTCTCAATGCCCCCTAGGATACACTTCTAATCCTCATTATACTCTTAAAGTCTCTATGCCTCATTCATTCACTGACTTGAGCATTAAAATGTTTTTGCAGGTACCCCACCTCGTGCTCACACGGATGTAGAGACACCTGCAGCCTTACCTCTATTTTTAGGTAAGAACATTTTAAATGGTTAATATATTGGCTTGCATAAGACTTATCGTGAGTTTAAATCTATACTAACATCACTCTATTTTAAACACTTTATTTAAATTCAGGATCATACAAATCAAATTTGATCACTTTAAAAATATATTTAGCCATATTTTTGTAAAATATCTAATTAAAATAAAATAATTACATATGATATACCTTACGAATTATGATCATAACCTTTAGATTACAAGGTGTGTATATATATATATATATATATATATATATTCGAATGGTACGTGCGGTGCATTGTAGGCGTAGCACTCGCCTTATCCCTTTTTTTTCTATTGGTGGGGTTGCCATGCCGTTGGTCCTGAAAAGCAGCTAAGTTCGTTCGGAACTGTAGAACCATTGCCAATAAATAAGCCAGCCCATTCATTGTTCGTTCTTTGCTTTGTTGCATGGCAGTAAATGTTAATATCGACGTTGACCCCAAATAAATAAACATCGTTAATATGTAAATTTTATTCTTATCGATGATATTAATTTTAAATTTAATTCGTACCCAAAAAATAAAAAAAATCTCTACTCAATTAATCACATCCGAATAAATAAATAATGAAGTTATAACTCTAGTTGACATCGGTTAATTGACTATTGCAACAAATAACATATTATAACGACAAGTAAAGAGTTAATTTACAAAAGACAGCATTGTTAGATATCGTTTTAACTTTTAAAAGTCTTTTGCGTGCAATAACTAAATTCAAAATTATTCACGCATATAAGCAGCAAAACTATATTTTAACCGTAAAAAGCGCAAACGGCAATACCCATTAAACGCCGGTGCTGTGGTGTACCTTGGCAAAAGGTGTAGATAAATAGTGTGGTGTAATAGTTAAATGCAATGTAATTTCTCCCACATTTCAACAATTTGGCTAAATGCCTTTCGCCTCACTTTCATGAAGGCACCCACGCACTTATAAAGGTGGCTAAAGTCAAGGTCGTTGGTACCTAACTGCATGTGAGACAGCCTTGATTAAATTATTAGAAAGCCAACGAGTATAATCCATAATCCTGGCTACATTCATTCTGCAGGGCTAAGGTACCTTAATGAATTCCTCTCACAAATTATAGAAAAATAATTATGAGTTTCTATTACCTTATAACTACGTTTTTTACCTTTTAATTAAGATTAATACACATTTACAAACTATGTATATAAAGAAAAAAAATTATATTACTTGAGAAGCAATATAAAAATAATTTGAGAATGAGATTCATTATTTAATTCGAAGGAAAGAGTTACAAATTTGATAAGAATTTTATTTTTAAAAAAATGTGTAGTTAGACAAAAATCATATAAAGGAAGTTAGAGGTAATGGTTTTCGTCTTTTGTATTCGTCAAAAAAGAAAAAAGAAAAGCGCGAATTGTATTTTTGCATTAATCAAGGCTGTTTGAAATTTTTTTTTTTTTTGGATCAAGTTTGAGATGATTATTCTAAATTATATATCTTCTTATCTTGGGTTTTTTTATACACAATCTGATCTTGGATGTCGTCGTATTGTCGTAGACGAAATGGTTCAACCAATTCACTACTCATGGCACCACAAGATTCACATTCTTTTTCTTTAGCGATTCGCCTTATGTTTGTAGTTAAGATTTTTCAAGAAGCTCTTCCACCTGAGTTTTCAAACAAGTTATTTATAGTAGTTGCTGATTGTTTTGGGGTGGTCCGATGAACACTATGAGGCATGAGAGCTCACAATCGGAGGACTAAGAATTGAAGGGAAGGATCAGGAGAGTTTCTTCACCCCCAGGGAAATCTGTCTTCTCCCTTGTCCACCGTCCCATTTATCAAAGACAGACATCGTGAAGGGAAGCCCATGCTTCCGTAAAGGCAGCTTCCTCTCTCCCTCTATTGTCTTTTCATATCACATCAAAAATATGATGGGGGAGAGAAGGCCATACTTCCGTGAAGAAGTGGATTCAGGTTTTGTTATATTCTATATTGAAAATTACTTGCGTGCATAATTACATTGATTATATGTGTATATTTATATTTTATATCTTTTACTCTGAAACACTGATTTTTGTCGATGAATAGCCTTACTGCTGATTTTTGTGGATAAAGAGCCTTGTTACCTTTCTTTGTTGTAATGTTTACTCCGTAGTTTATTCCATCCGTCAACTAACTGAATTTAGTTGTTTTTTTATCTTGGAAATTGTAGCTATTTTTTCCTTTCACTGTCTAGCATTACTCTTTGTAATTTAATTATACTTTTTGCCACATCCACCAAGGAATTCAGCTGCTTGACAATATATAGCAAGCCACTTGATCAAATAAATATTCAGGATACAAATTACTATATAAAGAATGTGAGGCTACAATTCTTACAAATTATGTAACAAGGATTACTGGAGCTCCAAATTAAATGGTGCTCCTGGCATATGGGATAAGAGAAATATCCTAGTTTTGTTTTGATACCAATATCAATCAATGGGAAGATTACTTTACATTGTGAAGTATGAACAAGATCTACACATTCTCTGGTGATGCTTGATCAGAAGGGCTGACAAGGTGCTCCGTGATTTGATCATCTTGTTCAGGAGGGGTTACCAGTTTGGAGGGTTTTTTAGCAGCAGGATACAGCAAATAATGTTGACATATGAAAACAATGTCAAAGAGTACTGATATCTGCAGTGGTGTATACCATCAAAAACAATATAAGAGCCTCAAGCAGTGGTGACTTACTGAAGTAAATGAAAAACTATAATCTATCAGGCACAAGCAACATCCTGCATCTATGCAAAATGCATAATTGCATTCTCAGTACTGCTCCTACTATTCTGTATGAGTGGTAAGCTGTAGTTCTTGGACCACTAATTTTTTGCCTTGACCAACTTAGAATAGTAGTACTAAGTCCAATAAGTGATAGAACCAGTACTCCATCCAAAATATATGGAAAGGAAATGGACAAAGCAAACAACTACAACTAAAGAATGGAGTATGCAAGAGAATTTTGCATACCAGAGATAGCAACACTTTTCCTATATTCCCATAGAAGTTGACCCATGAATCTGGAAAGACGGCATTTAAAAAATGTTACTGTGAAAATACAGAATCAAATGTCAAGAGATAGAAATAGCAGAGATGACAGACCTTGATCTATGGATTGCACAACCATCTGTGCATAGTTTCCTATCCCTCCAGAAAAATCTAGTAGAATGTTACCAATGCTGAAGCCATCGGTACTTTTTCTTAGGAAGTTGAAGATTGCCTACATTCACAACATGAGTTATTAACAGGAAATGAATGGCTAGAAGCTGTAAATAAATTTAGTCTCTTGAGACAATGACTACAAGGGTGTCTGGAAAAAGAAAAAAGGAATTAATTTCATCAGCATTTTGGAGCATAATAAATAAATTAGGTTCTGCAGACAACTTTTAGCCTTTTTAAAGAAGAAGACATTATTTCAACAATCATATAGAGAAAAGCAACACATACTTAAATTTGAAAGAAATCCTTACCTGGGGAATGTATTTTATAGCTGTCATAAGTACTTGAATTCCACTGCAACATAATCAATTTAAAGAAAATGTCAGAAAAAAAAAAAAAAAACTAAATCACATCCATATGTCAAAGCATGGTGAAACCATAGTAATAGTAACTGGTCGACGGGAGAAAAAATCCACTTCCACAGGCTAAAGAAAACTGACATTTTCTAAGATACCAAACATAGGCAGCAGCACTACAGCAAGGATGGGTCTGCAGTTGTTGAAATAGAGAAGACTCTAAGCTTTTGCACTAAGATAATATGTTAGGTCTAGTAATAATTGTAAGGGTTTTCTGACTAATTGTGAGGGTTTTGTAACTAACTCTGCCACCTAGGCAGAGAGAGAATAATCAAGTTAGTTAGGGAAGAGCTTATATAAGCAAGGGGAGGGATATTGAGGAGGATATCTGGGAATTGGTTAGGTAATTGGGAGAGTTTCAGAGTCTCTTTACCACTTTGAGTTGTTTTACATTTCAATTTGTCCTCAATACACACAACATCCATGGCTTGGTACCTATCAAATGGTATCAGAGCTCCCGTTCTTGGGAGCCCTGTGCCAGGACCCATGCCAGCTGCTGCTGCTGCCGCCTTGAAGTCTGAGTCCGAGAAGATGAAGCAAACAAAGAAGATGGAGCAGGATCTGAAGAAAATTAAAACTCTAGTAAGAGGCCGGGACCAACGGCGTTATCAAGAATCTGTTTGGGAGGGTGATGAAGATTGGTGGTGGAGGAGAAGAAAGAGATCCACCATAGCCGATTGGCCGCCTAATGTTCGATCGTTTTTTCTAAGCATGCAGAATGAACTAGAGGAAGAGGATGGAGATGCTGCACCAGAGGACGTTGATGATGAAGGTAATGATACGCATCAATCTGAGGAAGCATTGGAGTTGGAGACCGTGAACGAAGAAGGACCATTGAAGGAGGTCAAGCAGCTGATGGACGAAGCTCCGACCGACGCGAACGTGTGATGGAATCCCGCAGGTGAGCAGCAAAGGGGAGAATAGCTCACAACCGCCGGAAAGCTCTGGCCTTAGAGACAATCTGCCAAACTCGCGCCGCCAAAGCCGCCGGAACCACCAGATATGGTGGTGAGGGAGGCCGCCGAGGACGATGCAGAAGTATGGAGGATGGCAGCCGAGTTTCCATCGCGAGAAAGGCAAGATTCCGAAGTCAAGTCGTGCATGACAGCGGAAGCGCAACCGGAGACGGCGGCTAGGCGAACTCTCACAGGCAGCGATGTGAGCGAAAAAAAGAAAGGAGAGAAGCAAGTCACGGTGGAGAGTGAGTCGGCTGAAGAAACTTCCCCCAGCCCCTACCGGAACGAAGTTCGACCACCGCCTCGACCATTGAAACCATCGGATCTATCGAACTCAGCCTCGTCGGCGGGAACAGAGAAGATGCGAGCCATGATTGAGCTCGGGGTCTCGCGCACGATGAGTCAGCTCCCACCAGCCGAACCACTGGAACCACCTGATTCGCAAGTCGCTGTGAGTGTCACGGCGGAGAGGGCAGAAAGACGACTTGCTAGAGGTGGCACCGTAAACGACAAGAAGGGGGCGGAGCACATGATAGTGGAGGAGTTTCAGATTGCGGGGTTGCTGACCAAACTACCTCTGCCGAAGCCGCCAGATTGCAAGGATGTTGTGACCGTCACGGCGGAGATGCTGGCGACCATGGTGACCATTGAAGGAACTCTCTCGAGCAGCTATGTGGAAGAGAAGGAGAGATGGCAGCTCACGCAAGGGAGGATTTGGGACCAGCTTTTGCCCTAATGGGCCAGGCCCAATTAATTGAAGAGAATGAGTTCTCTCAATTGCTGGTGGCCCAGACGAAAGGGGTTGAGCAAATAATGGCAAAAGCTACATGTAAAAGGGCTGTGGAAAAGACTCAAACAACGAACCAAGGAGAAGCGCATGCTCAGATGGGCGGAGACATGGTTTGCGTGAAATGGGAGAGGGAAGGAAAGCATGGCTGTGGGTATAACATTCCAGAAATTGGGCAAGAGACTAGACCTAATGGGCCAGGCCAAAATCATTAAGAAAAAAGCAGATTCAATTTGGAAGGAGGCCCAGAAGAAGGGTGTTGCACCAACAGAGGTTCATAACAAAAACGTAGCAAACATGGCATGGCAGAAGTTGGGTCGCATGCGAGACCCAATGGTCGAAGCCCAAATATGGGAGGCTGGAATTGCGAAAGACTCATCTATAGCTCTCAGCCGTGCATCATGGAGTCCAGGTCATGGGGCACCTGTTTATTTTGTTTGTCTTCACTACAAGGAAAACATCCACTCACTCAATGTAGTCCTTACCACCCACTCAAAGGAAAACTCCATGTTCAAGCCGGTAGCCAGAGGAGTTGAGTCTAATTGCTGTGAAGGGAGCTATGATTCAGGAAATTGCTGTCAATCAAGGCATAAGGCCTCTTTGGTTGATCTCTTGGGTGCACCTAGTAATAGACCTAGCATCAAAATCATGGGACCCAGGAGGGCAACTCAACAATGCAAGCTCACTTTCCTTCTTCCTCAAGATATGGGACCCAGGAGGAAGTCTTTTATTTTTCAGCACTATTGTTTTCCTTTATGTACATCACCTTGAGGACAAGGTGATTTTTTAGGGGGGAGTATTGTTAGGTCTAGTAATAATTGTAAGGGTTTTTTGACTAATTGTAAGGGTTTTGTAACTAACTCTGCCACCTAGGCAGAGAGAAAATAATCAAGTTAGTTAGGGAAGAGCTTATATAAGCAAGGGGAGGGATATTGAGGAGGATATCTGGGAATTGGTTAGGTAATTGGGAGAGTTTCAGAGTCTCTTTACCACTCTGAGTTATTTTACATTTCAGTTTGTACTCAATACATACAACATCCATGGCTTGGTACCTATCATAATATGATAAATAAATAAGAGTACCATAGTGGTAGCAACTAGGAAGGCCAACACAAAACCTCATGCAATTGCCCACTAGCTGCAGTTTGGTCACAAAATAATAAACAAAGTAGTGAAAATGGATTATACTTCAACAACAACAATAACAACAAAGCCTTTTTCAATCAGATGAGCTTGGCTATATAGATCAAACTACACCATTGTCTCCTGTCGTAGACCATGTTTATAGAAAAGCCTAGAAAAAAAAAAAAAAACAAACTTATACCCAAATATAAAAAGAACTATTCTGAAAACATTAATCACCAAATACTCTGAGATGTAAGGTCAACTATCACTAGGAGGCTCATATAAGATCAATAATTATGTAGGATTCTCACAATAGAATCGAAATATTTTCACTTAAAGCATCAATTTCATATGCTGCTCTGTATAACTAAATGCTGATCAACCATATACAGATCCAAAAGAAATTATTTGCTAAGACTGAGCACACTGTTGCCTAAATTATTGAAAATGAGAAATAATCTTTCTCCTAATGCGCAGCCAGGATTCCAGTTAGAGTTGAACTAGGATGGTCTCAAGAATGCATCAACAATTATATCATTCACAATCTCTTAAATTGGTAACAAACTAATTAAGATTCAACAATATCAAATCTCCAGTTGAAAAATAAACTAAATCTGATATAAAACTAAAAATACATCCGTCCATATATTCCATGGAGTTAAGTTGAAGGTAAAAGAGCAGGAAACCGTGCAAGAAACTGCAGAAACATACTTGAAGATGGAGAGAAGCCAGAGCCAGGAATGACTAGGCAAAGCAATAAAGAAACAAACTGCAGCAGTTAGCCACGCAACAGAGACAATTCCAATAGAAATTTTGGAGACTTTCTGACTCCCACGCTACAATAAAAATAAACTAAGTTCAGCCAAAAAATCAAGAATTCAGGTAGTAGAACGAAAAAAAGAACAATACTCTCAATGAGAAGTAATATCTGTCGTACTTCATAGATCACGATCTGGAACAAAGTAATTGCTGTCAGTAGAACAGCATGGATTGAGAAAGCAACATCATTTGCTGCCACAGGTATCATCTGAAACAGGTAAAATCAAAACAATAAGATTGTTAAGTAAAACCCTCTGCATCAAAGTCGTCATAAGTTCCATGCCCTAAGTTGACCAAATCCTATGATGCCAATCCCTGCTATAACCACGTTTATAATTTTAATGTACATCAGAACAGACTTTACTTTCACTAAAAAATCAATAATCAAGCAGGGGGAAAAAAGATTAAAAAATTTAATAAATAAAAAAGAAATATGAGACGACAAATATTCCTCCCATACAGGAAATTACAAGAACTCCTGGAAGAGTTAGTCATAAGAAAGGAAAGGAAAGAATTTCAGAAAGAAAATTGCCTATTTTATATATATATATAAAAGAAGATTTCCCTTGTTAGCATGAAGGCATAGCACAACAAAAAATCTTTAACATTATGAAAATATCTTTTAAAGAAACGAGTTTCCGTGCTATTTCATTGAAAAGTGAAAACTTATTCAAGTCAATTTGCTAAGTGGATATCTGGGACAGAACGAACCTCCCCATAACCGTATTTCTCGAAGTATTGCTTCTGAATAGCAGAGCTGAAGTAGAGCGAAGCGTTGTATATCAGATAGGAACTGTGCTTGGTCAGGTTCAACAGCACGAAATCGAAGTTCAGCCCCACAACACTAAATTCGAAAAAAGAATATTTTTAAAAATTAAGAAAAAAAAATGAATGAAGGGTGAATAAGAAAAGAATGCCAAAAAAAGAGAAAGACAAGGATGAAGATTGAAGAAGGAAAGAAAGGGTGAAGGGACCTCTTCCTGCGGAAATTCAAGATGACTTGAGGGTAGAAGCTGATGGACCAGGAAACGAAGGCGAACCAACCCAGAACTTCGTAGGAGACTTGAAGTGGAACTGAATTCCATGGTGCCATCTTTCTTTTCGCTCCCTCTCTTCTTCTTCTCCCTTTCCGTTTCTATGCCCCCCAGCGAGTCCCCAACGCAACATTCATCCCAAACCGTATCTTATGCGTGGACCTTTTCTCAAAGGAGGCCCAATGCTGACGTATATGCCGACTCCTTAAATTCGGATAAACTGCGAACAAATGATGTATTTTTGTTTCACTTAGGTTCCAAAATTTGAATTTTTACCGAGTGAATTTTCACTAGTCGCTTATATAGAAAAACGAATCAATAAAAATTTATGTCATGGTATGTTTTGGCACTGCTCATTTAATATTAGTGTAGAAATAATCACCTTATAATACATATAATATTTGAAATAGTTTACTAAAATATAAATAATTTTAAGAAAAATTTGTATTTTATTCCTTTGAATTATAATTCTTATGCATTTTACTTATTAAACTTTGAAAATGTGCAAATCAACCCTCTAATATTTTTTTATGATCCTTTTAGTCCTTTTGCTAAATTTCTGCTTATTGTTAACCAAAAAATAAGTGCATTGCTTAAACTTGAGATAAGGTGCAATCAAACACCATAACTAATAAAGATTGTGCAATTTGATACCTTAAACTTGTTTGAATGTTTGCTATTCTTGTTAACAATAAATAAAAAAAAGTCAACAAAAGGATCAAAAGTTTAATTCGTATGCACTGAAACTGTAAAAAAATTTTACACTATCATCTAATCAAATTACCTCATTTGTATGACTTTAATTTTTAAATAGTGGGTATATGACTCAATCATTTTTACCGATGTATCAATATATGATTAAATGACAGTGTAAAAAAAAAACTCAAGGATCAATTGTACATTTAGGAAACATTAGGGAGGTTGATTTGCATATTTTTTAACTTTTAGGGTAAAATGCACAAGAACTATAGTTCAGGAGGTTAAGTGAAATTTTCTCTAATTTTAAGATAAAATAATATTAATAATGTATTAGAATTCAACTATTTTATTCATATATTGACTTTGCACTGTCAATCAATATAATTTTATCAAAGTGATAAATCATAGAGAATAACTATCCACTTTACAACTATTATGTATCATTTTTGCAAAATTCTATTAATTGGTAATGTAAAACTATTTGTATACTGCCATTTGTGTATCATTACTTTAATTAAAAATATTTTTTTATTCAAAAAGTAACTTTTGTGTTTTAATATGTTTAAGTAATTTTTTAATGAAAGCAGATTAAATAAATAATTATTATGCAGGTAAAGATAAATAATGTGTTATTTTATTTTATAATATAAAATTATATATAGGTAATTAATGTCTTGAATAACTTATAATGAGTATTTGATTTTGATATAGTGTTTATATAAAGAGTTTTATATTGTCATCCAATTACATATTATTATATGTAAGATTTCATGAGATAATGAAGGTGAATATCAACCGATTATATTGATATGATAAAAACCTTGAAATATTTAGATATTTTAATGATCATAGTTGTCTTTAAGAAAGAATTCTATTTTATTCCTAAAGAATTATGCACATTACCACATTAGTTCTTTGAAAATAATTTGTAGGTGGAGTAGAGAAAGCAAGAGAACGGGGTAGTTGAATTGTGCTACTTAAAAACCTTTTGATTTCTAAAACTTTAAACAAAATTTATCCAGTGTAGAAACTTGAAAGCAGTGGAAAACAAGTTAATATATCTTGACAAAGTGACATTTTAAAGTGTCCATAAAACAAATAACTTTAGAAAGTTATGAACACAATTTTAATGAATCATATAGAATCAGGAAATGCACATAGAGCAGATTATGAGTTTATGGATGAGAAAATCACTCAAATGATTTATACTAATTCGACTAAACTCGTCTTCATCTAGTCCTCAACCATACTTGTTGAGAGTTCCATTAAATCTTCTTTCTCTTACAAGAGAATACCAAGATAGTCTTTCTCTAGCATTCTTAAGCTAAACTAAGTGAACAGTCAGTACAATCGACCCTCACTCATAAGTAGTTGTCCTCTAGCCTCTCCAAGCTAAACCAAATTATCTTTACCGGATCAAGGTACAATGTATTGAATGTTTTAGTGTTTCACTCAAATCTTCACTCAAGTTTCCCAAGATGTGTATATGAAGTAAGGAAAATACCTAAGAGAATTCTTTCTTAATTTCTCACAAAAGAATGCTTGTGGATAAATTCTAGAAAGAAGATTTCTAATCTTAGAAATTGGAAATGATTAAGAAATTGACTTCAGAAGGTTGAAAACAGGTTTGAATACTTTTGAGTGCCAAAGTTCCTTCTAGCTTGAATAAGTGTTGCTTTTGTAATTGAAATTTGAATTAGATTGGTAATCCTTGATTTCTTCTCCATTTGACATGTGTTGATCAATCACTGTGTGTCCTAGGATTAGTGTTCTAGAGACTTGAGCTAAGCTTGTCAGTGACAACTATCATGGTACAAAAATGGTTGTCCTTTATTTCAAAGGTACTATGGAATATTTAGAGACTTCCTTCTAAATGCATATGTGGTTTCTGAACTTCTCAGCTTAGACAAACATCATCAAGGATGTTGATCTTTCAAGCAGAAAGTCAATAAATCACGAGCAACAACTTTGTAAGGCTATGTCTTCATTAATACTCAAATGTCTTCGGTTTCTTATGAGTCCTTGTAGTTTCTAATGTGCACTTCAGTTTTTTATGATGCTTCTAACTTTATGAGCTCTTCAAACTCATATAGAGTTTCTTACTAAAGTAGATATGTAGATATATATATATATATATATATATATATATATATATATACACACACACACTACATCTTACAATTTTTATTTTTATTTTAAAGGGCAAATTAGATAGTATATCATAAGATCATAGGTATTAGGTTCAAACCTCATCTCCAATGTAAAAACAAGTAAATAGTTTATAGTAGGTAAAATTAAACTAAATAACATAATTAGTATTATATATTCTTAATAAATAAGGTTTTTGGTTTTTTTTTTATATGTAGTCCTTCCAAAACACTATATTGTGGTAATTACACGGCTAAAATGTCTTAAAAAAAGAGCCATACCTTATTTTACTTTATATTTTTATTCGTTGAATTAAATTTGTGGTAAAAAAATGAATATATAGTAAAAAGATAAAAGTTGAATTTTGATGTATTGACATTACACTATCATCCAATCAAATCTCTCATTTTATATAATTTTTCAAGTATTGAGATGAAAAATAATCCTATTTATTTATGTACTATTACATAATTAAATAAATATATAAATTTTTTTATATTATCAATATATTCCAATAAGAGCATGATTATGATAATGGTTGGACAGTAGAGGGGTTGGGTTGGAGATGAAAGTGCAAGTATGGTAGGGTGTGGAGTCGAAGGTAGGATTGGGTTCGGATGAAAATTGGGGTACCAAGGATTAAGTTTTGTTTGAAATATCCGAGATTATTAAAAGCAATTTCTTTTTGTCAAGGATTAACTCGTCCAAATAATAAGTTGTGAGGACTCTAAAAAAAACATTTGTGGCAAGATACGAAATTTATATACGATTTATTATGGACAAATTCCATCAAACCCACAAATTGTAAATAAACTATTCAGAACATATCTAACATATCTAGACAATTAAATAATAAAATTGATAAAAATAGAAATGGATGAGGGAATAGACGAAGAAATTGACGAGTGCACACATTCTGATCATAATCTTGACTTGTTGCTCATTGTGGTGGTTCTATTTTTAACGCAACACGCTATTGTGTATGATTGGGGGATGGCGAGACCATACTCCTATTGGACGCTATTGCGGTCAGATTCAACTTGTAAAGCAAAGTGATCATCCCTGCAGAGTTGTATGATTGGATGGAATGAGTATGCATCCTCGTAATGAACGTGATTAAAACTTTTTAATCCTAATATTTAAAAATTGATATCAATTTAGTTTAGAAAATCGTTATATTGATTTTTTTTAATATTTAAATTTTACAGCCAATTTTATTGTTAAGTTCAAATTATTGGTAATTTTCGATATAATTTATCAATAATTTTGAATTGATAACGTAAAAATTGTGCCTTTTTCAGTAATTAATGAGGCAAATAAGTTATCTATATCAGTACATTGGCATACCCATTAAGATGAATTATAATAAAAATTATTAATGCTTTATTAAAGAGATAAAAATGTCAAAACTCAAATTGTTGGAATCAAATTGACATAAAAAATTTATTAGCCTTAAATTGATATTGACTTTAAAATATTAGAACTAAAAAGAGTATTTACTCATATTCATATAATAATCATTTTAATTATTAAATAAGAAAAATTACTAAATAGACTAAGATTGTGATAACAATGCTCCTCATTCTCTCAGCAATAAGTATTTGATGCATTTTCACATATTCATACTCAAGCTGAATTACAAAGACACCACAAATTGAAGAGTAATGATATGTGAATACTAAAACAGTGTTATATTTATGGTTCCACCATATAAAAAAGAAAAAAAAGACAAAAATAGTACTATCAATCTCTCTCTCTTTGTCTATGTCTCTATCTCTCTCTCTCTCTCTCTCTCTCTTTCTCTCTCACACACACACAGTTCACATGGAAGAAGATTAACAACAATAAATATACATCTGTTTCAATTTTTCTATAACAATATTGTTTATAAGATATGTGTTCCTCCTTTTCATTTCTTGTCTTTTTTTTATGTGTTTGTGATGTTTGTGTTCATGAGTTTCTTATTTATTTGCATGATTTGAGCTAAGTATGATTGTTGAACAAAGAATAAATGATTATCATTTAATAAACCTGTTAAATGACTCTATAACTCATAAAGTAATGCTAAAAAAGGGTTTACAAGCTTGTTGTAATTGGCTTATAAGTTTTCAAACATGATTTACAAGTTTTTTTATACTATGTTTACAAGTTATAAGGATGATTTTATAAGTCTTATAAATGAAGTTCAAATAATTTGTAAAACTGAGTATTGTTTAAAACTTGTAAACTAAGTGTAAAAGTTTGTAAACCATGGGAATTAAACTTGTAAGCTATTGCTTAAGACTTACATAATGGTTCTTGCACAAAGTGGTTCCTTAAAGTTCTGAAGTGATTGTAAATAGTTGGAATCTGAGACTAACCGATATGAACATGATTTACAATACAATATAATTGGGAGAAGAGTTTTGTCATTGATTTACAAGTTTTTTGCCCTTGGTTTACGAGTTTTTTGTATTATGTATACAAGTTTTAAGCATAATTTTACAAGTCTTGTAAACCAAGTGCAAAAACTTGTAAAACAAAGCATTGCTTAAAACTTATAAACCAAGTGCAAATAACTTGTAGACAAACAGTACAAAACTTGTAAATCTGTGCTTAAAAATTACAAATCAATGCAATAATTAAGCTTTGTAAACTAAGTATTTTTGCACAAAGTCGTGCTACAAAGTTCTGAAGTGGTTCTAAATACTTGAAATTTGATTCTAAATATTGTGGAAATGGTTTACAAGATATTAAAGAAAAAAAATTTCCATTAGTTGTTGTCATTGGTTAACAAGTTTTATGCACTTAGTTTATAAGTTTTGTAAACCAAGTTTAAAAAACTTAAAAAACTAAGCATTGCTTAAAACTTGTAAACCAAAACATTGTAAACATATGCTTAAAACTTACAAACCAAGTGCAATGAGATTGCAAACCAAGTTTTTTCCACAAAATGGTGCTACAAAGTTATAAAATGATTGTAAATAAGTTGAATCTAATTCTAAATATTGTGAAATTGGTGATAAAAAAGTTGATACATGGTGCAAGATACTTGTAAATTGGTTTTAAATTCTTGAAAACCTATTCTAAAAGCTTATAAACCTAGTGATAAATATTATATATGTAGGTTTTGTATGACAACTTTATTATAATTTATTTGGATTTTTTTTTGTAGGTTTTGTATCATATTCCATATGTAAAGTATAGAGGATTCAATTACTCTTGATGCAAATTTTGATGTTGATGTTCACATTGATGACGATAATGGGGATTGTGACCTCTCGGTGCATGCTATTGGAATGATATTTAATTCAGAAGAAGAAATGAAATTATTCTACAAAAATTGCTCAAGTAACAAGAGTTTTAGGTCTAATAAATTCATAAATTCATATGGACAACTCAATTGCATGGTACTTGCATGCTCATGGGAGGGAAGTCGTGCATCAAAAACTAACTAATTTGTTCATACATTTCAAGTTTATTACAACCAATGAAAAATTCAGTCTTTCCGTTATCATTATTTATAACTTCACACTACACTCTTATCTATTGATTCATTATTACCACCAACAAATATATTATTTTGAGATAAATCATTGGCACTATTGATTCCTTTGTCCACAACAATCCTATCATGTTCACATCTCTGCTTTGCCTTCTTAGGGTTTTGTCTTCTTTTTTCATTTTTTTTATTCTTTGCTTTTGAATGTATCATTTGGTTGTGAGCCAGATCATCAACAAACAACACATAAGAAATTTGGTGGAAATCATTCTTACCAATGTTTCTAATGCCTATGACCTTAGCCTTACCTCCATTGGCAAACTTTACTGATCCAAAATTTTTGGGTCATAGATCTCTGAACCATATTCTGGATCCAGACATATGTCTGGAGCAGCCATTGTTCATGGATCATTCTTATCAGGTTCTACATGCATTCTCAGGCACACTTGCAACAAACTCATTTTTCAATTTAGATACCTAGACTTTCTTGGGTCCTCTAGGGTTAGTCCTACAAGAAGAAGGTTTTCCAACCCTTTTGACAAACTTCTTTCTCATAAAGCACTTCTCAGTTTCTGACTTGGCCATTTCAAGTTCTAAAGCAACCTTTTAATTTGATGTTTCCTTTTTAGGTTGAGATAGTGAGAAGAAATGTTTGAGAATTTTCAAGCAACTCTTCATATAAAGTCATCAGTTCATCATAAGAGAGATCAAAGTTAAAGTTACTTACCTCAGGTTCACCTTCTAAAGTGTAGTCAACCATAAAGCATAGGTTGGCAACATATTGTTGCTCATATTGGCTTTCTAATCCTTCCTTTTCTTTATCAGAGTCACTCTATGTTGCCAGCATTCCTTTTTTTTTTTTTGTGGAAAACTTCTTCTGGGGACCCTTGAGCTTGGGACATTCTGGTTTGAAGTGTCTTTTTTTCACCACAATTATAGCAAGTGATGCTTTCCAACTTCACCTTGCTTTTTCTTGTCCCTTTTTAAGTTGATATCTCTTCTTCTCGTCAATTTGCCTTTCTAGGCTCTTGACATCTTTCTTACTAACATGGAGATCTTGTCTCCATCATCATCTTTAGAGTCATCATCCCATTCATCCTCATCATTGGAGGCTTCAACGGCTTTCATTGCTTTTCCTTTACTCGACTTCTGATGAGATGACTTTAAGACCATGGACTTACTCTTCCTCATGGATTCACCATGCATTTTTGTAAGCACTACCTCATGGGTTTTGAGTGACCCAATGAGTGCGTCCAAGCCAAGAGTTTGAAAATCTTTGGCTTTAGTGATGGCTGTAACTTTGGGCAGCTATTAGCAGGAAGGCTTCTTAAGATTTTTCTAACTAACTCCGAGTTAGAAAATATTTTGCCAAGACCTTTTAATTGGTTTATGATGTGCATAAACCTTGTGGTCATGTCATCAATAATTTCTTGATCTGTCATTTTAAACATTTTGTATTGATGGACCAGCATACTGATCTTTGTTTTTGTAACTTGATCAGTTCCTTCATGCAGCATGTGCAATCTGTCCTATATTTCCTTTATTGTATCACAAGCAATGATTTTGTCATATTCAGCCTTGCTTATTGCGCACGTGAGCAGGTACTTAGTTTTAGAGTTCAGTTGAACTCTGGCTTTATGTTGCTCTGTCCACTTGCTCCTAGGGACTTCTCTTGATATTGAAGATGCAGAATCAGTTCTAGGAACCTCTTCAGGTGGAACATAGTCACTTTTTTGGATCATTTCCCACAAGTCAAGATGTGTGCATTTTATGAACAACTCCATGCGATCTCTCCAATAGGCATAGTCCCTACCATAAAAAAATGACAGGCTGTTGATGGAGTGTCCTTATGCTATATGAATGTTCTGTACCATTTTTGCCTTGAATCCTAATCCTCTACAATTGTTAGAATGATCAACCCTTCAAAGGCCAAGCTCTGATGCCACTTGTAGGTAGAAAAGCACACGAGAATCGAGTTGAATCGCGTTTCACTTCTCTTCACCTTTTGATAGCTAAAATTTTGAATAGGGTACTATCAAGCATTGAGCTTGAAGTGTAACGGAAACATTGTTAGATATTTCAGAAAGTAACTTTCTAAAATACATCATAAATAACAGATAAGCTAAAAAGATAGACTTTAGATAGATATTAAATAATGAACCTTGGACAGTGAACATAAAAATGATAAAGGAGATGAAGATACTACACAAATATTTTATTTTGGTTCTATCAACCTACCTATATCTAGTATTCAACCATCATTGATTTTCATTAACTTTTTAACTCGAAAAAGGAACAAACCATATAGGGGTCTAATAAGAAACTAGCAAGTTTCAAGCATGCACAAGGCAATGCTAGGAGAAGGTTATCACCCTAGGGACCCTGAAGCTTGTCAATCAGCCTAGGAAAAGATATCCACCTAACAACAACACCAATAAGAACAAAGGAAAACAACCTCTTTCCAAGACTAGAAACAGGACGAAAGTGCCCTATATGTGGGAAATATCATGGGAATAGGCCTTGTTGGACAACTCAAATTGTTTGCTTCGACTGTGGGAAACTAAGACACAAAATATTTGAATGCCCCAACAAGAAGGGTCTGCAGCCCATTTCCAGGCCACAACAACATGGGCGCGTTTTTAGTACAAGTGCAAAGAACCTTCTCAATCTGCTGATCTGATCTGAGGTAAGTTTGAAATAAATGGTAATGCCCTAGATATACTGTATGATATGGCCACTTATTCTTTCATATCCCATGACTGTGTACAGAAGTTGCAATTATTTGTGTCTGAATTGCCTTATGATATACTAATATCCACTCTTACTGCTGGTCCTATTAGAACTTGTTATGTATGCATGAACCTTCTTCTTCAAATAGATACTAGAGATTTTACTACCAATTTAGTTTCTCTTCCTTTATCGGGTTTAGATGTAATTTTAGGTATGGATTGGTTAGTACCCAACTATGTCTTTTTACATTGTTAAGATCGTGCTGCTATATTTCTTTCCACTTTACCTTCCATCTCTGTGGTTCCTTTGTCTTTTTACTTGAACCTAGTAACACCTAACCCTAGTAAGACAAATTGTCAGGAATATGTTCCCCTCTCTGCTAGTGAAACTGAATATGACCACAAGTTAAGCAAGATTCCAGTGGTGAGAGAATATCCATATGTCTTCCCAAAGGATATTCTAGAGTTTTTTCCTGAAAGGGAGATTGAATTCTCCATTGAGTTAGTTCCAGGAATGGGTCCTATCTTAATTGTTCCTTATAGGATCTCCCCTTTGGAGTTGAAAGAATTAAATTCCCAAATTGAAGAACTATTAGGGAAACATTTTATTAGACCAAGTGCCTCGCCATGGGAAGCCCCTATTCTTCTAGAGAAGAAAAAGGATGGGGGTATGAGGCTTTGCGTAGATTATAGGCAATTGAATAAAGTGATGATCAAGAATAAGTACCTTTTGCTAAGAATTGACGATCTTATGGATCAATTACGAGGTGCAACTGTATTCTCAAAGATTGATCTTAGATCAGGTTATCATCAGATTTTGGTCCGAAATGAGGATATAGCCAAAGCTGCTTTTAGAACTCGATATGGACATTAGGGTGATGTCTTTTGGACTGACTAATGCTCCGGCTGTATTTATGGATTATATGAATCGAATCTTCTGCCCTTACTTGGATAAATCTGTTGTAGTCTTCATAAATGACATACTTATATATTCAAGGATTGAGGAAGAACATGCGAAGCATCTTAGGGTTATGTTACAAATCCTAAGAGAAAGGCAGTTGTATGCTAAGTTGTCAAAATGTGAATTTTTAATGGAAGAGGTTAAATTCCCAGGTCATGTAATATCACGAAGGGGAATCTCCATAGATTCCAGTAAGGTATAATTAGTACTTCATTGGGAACGATCAACAACGGTGACTGAGATTCGGAGTTTCTTAGGGTTAGCTGGATACTACAGGCGCTTTATCATGAGTTTTTCTTAGATAACCTTACCTTTGACGAAACTAACCTGAAATAACGCTCTATTCAATTGGACACCAGAAAATGAAAATAGTCTCCAGGAGTTGAAGCAAAAGTTAACCATGACTCCAGTGTTAGTATTACCCTATCCTCACAAACCTTTTGAGGTTTACTGTGATGCTTCGAGTAAGGGTTTAGGATGTATGTTGATGCAAAAATTGTAATGTGGTCACCTATGCTTCTTGATAGTTGAAACCCCATGAAGTAAACTATCTAACTCATGACTTTGAACTTGCGGCTGTGGGTTTTTCTTTAAAGATTTGGCGACATCATTTGTATGGTGTACAGTTCAATGTTTTCTCTGATCATAAAAGTTTAAAGTATCTTTTTGATCAGGAAGAGTTAAATATGAGGCAAAGAAGATGGATAGAGTTCCTCAAGGATTATGAGTTTAGTTTGAATTACCATCCAGGCAAGGCAAATGTTGTTGCTAATGCACTAAGTAGGAAATCCCTAAGCATAGCATGTCTGATGATTAAAGAGATAGAGCTAGTTGAAAGCTTCAAGAAGCTTAGTTTAGACATGTCTGTGACCCTTCAAAGTGTTGTGCTAGGTCAAATAAAAGTAACAAGTGAGTTCAAATGAAAAATTTTGGTTGCACAATGCTAAAACCTAGAGTTTCAAAAAATGTTAAGATCAATTCATGCAAAGAAATTGCTGGGATTCACTCAAGACCAACAAGGTATATGGAAGTACAAGGATAAAGTATGTGTACTTGTAAGTGGCGATCTCAAAAAGAAGATTCAAGAGGAAGCTCATAAGGGCAAATTCACTATATACCCAGGGACTAGTAAAATGTATGCGGATCTCAAGAAAATGTTTTGGTGGTCAGGAATGAAGAAAGATATAGAAGAGTTTGTCAGGAAGTGTTTAACTTGCCAAAAAGTTAAAATAGAACACCAAAAACCAGCTGGGACCTTGCAACCCTTAGAAATATCGGAATGGAAGTGGGAAAGTATCTCCATGGACTTTGTAATAGGTTTACTAAGGACATCGTCAGGTCATGATGCTATATGAGTTATAGTAGATAGGTTGACCAAGTCTGCTCATTTCTTACCCATTAAAGCTAGTTACCCTTTGAATAAGTTAGCTTCTTTGTACATCCAAGAAATAGTGAGACTACACGGTGTTCTTTTTTCAATAGTTTCTGATAGAGACCCAAGATTTAGTTTGAGATTTTGGGGAGCTTTCCAAGAAGGCTTTGGGACTAAACTTTGTTTAAGTACTGCCTATCACCCCCAAACTGACGGGCAAACTTAACACACCATACAAACCCTGGAAGATATGCTAAGGGCATGCGTGATTGAGTAGAAGGGAAGTTAGGATAAATTGCTTCCATTGGTTGAATTTGCTTATAATAATAGCCATCACGCTAGTATTGGCATGGATCCATACGAAGCTCTGTATGGAAGGAAATTCCAATCCCCATTATGTTGGTATGATTCTGGAGAAGCGTGACTGTTGGGACCCGATCTTGTAATTAAACAATGGAGAAGATCCAGAATATCAAGAGAAAAATCCTTCTCGCACAAAGTCGTCAAAAGAGCTACATGTATTCCTGAAGGTTACACCTACTACTGGGGTAGGTAGAGCTCTTAGAGTTAAAAAGTTGTCACCTAAGTTCATAGGTCCTTTTCAAATTCTTAGATAAATTGGGTCAGCTACCTACCAAATAGCTTTACCCCCATATTTATCTAACCTTCATAATGTCTTTCATGTCTCCTAACTGAGGGAATATCATCCAGACGCAAATCATGCTATAGAACTTGAGTACATACAGTTAAGGGATGACTTGACATTTCAAACCCCTTATGTTCAGATCGTTGATAGAGAAGTCAGGCAACTTAGAAATAAATCTGTACAACTTGTAAAAATGGCTTCGGGTGGACCTGGAAATGAAGAATACACGTAGAAATTAGAGTCAAACATGAAGAAAGATCATCAAGAATTATTTCCAGGTATGAAATTTTGAGGACAAATTTTTTATTAAGGTGGGTGGTAATGTAACACCATAATTTTTATTTAGAAATTAATTGAGACTTTATTAATAAGAATTTCAAAATTCTGATAGGCATGGAGATGATGAGAACAACTCAGCGAATCTTTAAAAAAAATATGAATAGTAACCTAGTGGGCCCCATGGGCCCACCAGGACAGCCAAAACCCTAGATTCGGGACCTGGAAGTGCTCGAAATTGGGAAAACATGGGATTAAAATTAGAAATGGTTAGGAATAGAAGTTTTATACTTAAAGTTAATTTTCGGGCGACGTTTAATTACCCGGGTATACTATTTTACCCGTTCGGTGAAATTTTGGTGTGCGATTTCTATCACTGAAAACTATTCTAATATTTACAAAATAAAGAACCTTATTTCATTATAATAAAGGAATGGCTAGGATTCAATCTTGAGTTACAAGATTTATCCTAGCCATCCATTTATCTTTATTAGGTTAAGAAATATCTATGTTTAATATATAAAATTCATGGCATTTATTACAAGATTAGCTTAAAACCAAGCTTCTCCAATAAGCAAGCAATTTCGGCTAGCAAAAAGAAGAGAGGCAGCTGCATTTCCTCCATAGCCAAGAGCTCCATCTTGATTTCGAATCCCATACACACTAGCCTAGAGTTATCAAAATCAAAATCTTAATCTTCTTTCACTAAAATTGTTCTACACCTTAACACCTGCAAATATAACCGATTAAAATCTCAATCCATCACCAAATCTCAACCTTGATACTTTATACCTCACTTTTGAAAGGGTTTTGGGTGTGTTTAGAGAGCTTTGAAGTGAAGAGCATCATCTTAGAGCATACTAAAGACAAAGACACCACTAGCTTCCAAGAGTAGGGTTTTGTGTTCTCGTTTGTTCGTTCTATTTTTTTTTTCATATTTTCAATTGTTGAAGTTCTAAATTTGTTTGTTATATTGGTGTTTTTAAATTTGTGGAGTGTTTGGATGAGGTTAGAAAAATCATTTTGTCAAAGGAAGTTTTGACTAGGCTGCTGGATTTTCGATTTTCCTACTGGCAGTGATTGTTCTACGAATTTTATGAGGGAATTGTGGGTGTTTTTATGAGCTATAAGAATTATATGGTGAAGCTAACATCCTAGGCTAGTTCCAATAATTTTCTTGAGCTCTGTTTTTGATGCCTAATGCTTTAAAAAAAAAAAAAAGAACTGAGGTTGTAACTATGCTACTTGGATTGTGGGAACTGGAGCTTTGAGGTTCGAGACCACAACCCAGGGTATGGGTGGTTTAGGGTCTGAGATCCGAGGTCCGTAACTAGAAATCTAAGGTCCAGGACAAAAATTAGGGCTATGGGGTGGTTAACTCCAGGATGGAACAAGAATGGTATTTAGTCCAAATATATGGTGTACAAATGCATGCTAGTTGTTTTAAAGAGTTGCTTATAAGGCATAAATGAGACTTTAATGCAACTAAATGCCTACGTGTGATATAAGCATGCCTTTGGAAAAGGAAAAAGTATATAATGCAGTTATATGACAAAAGAGAATATGTGAAATTTAATGGTGCATGTTTTAATATATGGGGGAAAATAGAAACAAGGCTTATATAGGATAAAGAGGGAAGGCAAAGATAAGGACTTCCCAGGAAATTTTATGAGTCGGTAGATGTATCAGCTAGGAATAGAATTGTGTGTGATTCGAAAATGGAAAAAAATGAAGTCCGATGATCATGAATAGGAATGGGCTCATGTCCTAGCAGTCTATGGTCCTCTGTGAAGTTATCTAGTATAGATATTACTTGATGTGAAATTAAGCCTTCCCTATATTAATGAAAATAAACAACTGCACTGAATTGAAATCCATGGATTACAAGAGTAAAACTTATGATTACTACCATTTTGCATTTGACTTTACTTGAATTGTGTACATTAATATTTATACCCATGACTTAGCATAATGATTTCTATATGAATGAAATTACTGGTTATGTTCTGTTCATATGTGAGGGATTACACTACTGAGAATTATATAATATTCTCACCCCTATTTGTGTATATATTATATTGTGCTCAGACTTTACTGATGCTGTTAGTGATCTTCCTCCTTGACTTACCTCAATGGCATTGGCATTATGATCCATACTTGGATTCCTTATATGTAGTTGCGTATTCTCATATACGAGCTTATGTATTTTTTAGTCATTCATTTAGTACCTCTGTTTTTGCAGCTGAGTGCGCCCCTTCACATGGCATATCTTACTCTTTTTGTAACTCCACCTACAGCACCTATGCCCTCTCCTAGAGATGACCCTTCCTCATCTTCATCCTCGGACTCCGATTCACCTGCTGGACTGGATGCCCTTGCTGGGGGCAACACCATCCCACCGATGGCGAATGGTTTTCTTTAGGAAGGCATGAGGCATTCAGGGATTCGTGTTATGTATATAGTTGCAGTTTAGTATTAGGAACCTACTAGCCTGTAGACTGACTTTGTTAGACTTTTTTCTTAGGGTCCATAAAATGCAATTTTGTTGGGCCCTAATATTTGGGCAGGTTAGACTAGACATTAAGGATGTCTTCTTTTGTATTGAGTTCCTCAATAGTTTAGTAGTTGACCAGTTTATAGTCCAATGTACTGTACATATTGTTAACTTGTTTATGATGTATGTATATATATATATATATATTTTTTCATGAGATATAGTTGTTGCAACATATGAGCTCAATTTATTATCTTTTCATTTCTCTCGACTAATATAAAGTAGAAAAGAAAGTAACACTTTTCTAATTACTGTATAAACACTCGAGTAATATATTCAAGTTTTTAGCTTTGATACTATTTTATTATGAAAAAACAAGTGTTTAGTAGTTTGAGTAATCCAACCCAAACACATCATTAATAACCCAATCTGGTAGTGATCGCTGTGAGATAGCTTCAAGAGGCTAGTCAAAGACTACTTGAAGGTGATAGTAGTGTGAGCTACTAGTCACGCTGAGTTAGGTTGAAAAGGCTATTGAAAGACTACTTGAAGGTTATAGTAGAGTATGCTACTAGTCACGCTGAGTTAGCTTCAATAGGCTAATTAGAGACTAGTTGAAGGTTATAGAAGACTATAGAAGACTATATAACTTTCTCAGTGTTGAGAAAAGAATTTTTAGTGGAACTTAACGGTTGTTGAGAATTGGATGTAGGCAGGTTGGCCGAACCAGTATAAAAGCTGTTATGGAGTATCTTTTCTCTCCTTAAATCTCCTTTATATTTTGTTTTGTGCTTATTGTATTTATTTACCTAAAAGCTTATTTAATCTTGTGTTTATCACATATGTTTTACTTTTGAAAGTTACTTTTTGACACTTACTGATGCTATTTCCATTATAGTTCAAGTTCGTACTTAATGATTTCTATCTAAGCTTTTCAGAATCTAAAAGGGAAAGAAAAGTTAAAGTACAATTCAATCCATCTTTCTCGTGCACTTTTTAACCTACAATTAGTATCAGAGCTTATGCCTCTAAGGGGTTGAGCAATCTAATGACTGCAAAGGATAAAGATCCTAGAGACAAATGCCATAAAATATTCATATTGCAGAAGGACAATCCATAAACAGACCACCATTTTTTGATGGTGGAGGCTAAGCATATTGGAGAGACAGAATGGAGCTGTTCATAAAATATACAAGTCTTGACTTGTTAGAAATTATTCAAGAAGGAAACTACGTTCCTATGGAGGAAGTTCTAGGAACTAAAGATACAGCCTTCACCTTTAGAGAAGTTCCCAAAAGCAGGTGGACAGAGTAACACAAGGCAAGAGTTCAATTGAACTAACAAACCAAATTCCTACTTACGTGTGCACTGAGCAAAGTTGAATATGATAAAATCATTGCTTGTGACATGGCTAAAGAAATCTGGGACAGACTTTATATGCTGTATGAAGGTACTGATCAAGTGAAGGAGATAAAGATCAGAATGTTAGTCTATCAGTACAAGATGTTTGAAATGATGGAGCAGGAAAGTATTGGTAGCATGACCACCAAGTTCATGTACATAGTAAACCAACTCAAAGGTTTGGGTAAGAGATACTCAAACTCTAAAATGGTAAGGAAGGTTTTTAGAAGCCTTCTTGCAAAATTGCTTCCCAAGTTCACAACCATTATAGAAGTCAAAGATCTTCAAACCCTTGGCTTGGATGCTCTCATTGGGTCTCTCAAAACCCATGAGGTTGTCCTCTCTATGATTCAAGGTGAACCTATGAAGAAAAGCAAATCCATGGCCTTGAAGTCATTACAATAGAAACAGAGCAAAGGAAAAGCAATAAAAGATGCTGAAACTTATGATGAAGAAGAAGATTAGAAGATGAGTTCGAAGAAGAGGATGAAAATGAGTTCCATGCTTGTGAGGAAGATATCCAAAGCATGGAGAAGTAGAACAAAGAGAAAAAGAGACATCAACCTTAGAAAGGATAAAAAAGGCAAAGGAAAGCTAGACGACATTACTTACTATAATTGTGGAGATAAGGGACACTTCAAAATTGATTGTCCCAAGCTCAAGGGTCCACCAAAAAAGTTCTCATAAAAGAAGAAGGGAATGTTGGCCACTTGGAATGACTCAGAGGAAAAGAAAGAAGATTCAGAAAGCCAGGACATGCATGATATAGCAAAGTTATGCTTTATGGCAGGGTACACTTTAGAAGGAGAACTTGAGGTAAAGACATCCTGTGAATTTGATCTCTCTTATGATGAATTACTAACTTTATATGATGAATTGCTAGAAAATTCTTAGACCCTATCCTTTTACTTTCTCAACCTCAAAAAGAATCATCACAAAGTCATTCTAGAGCTTGAAAAGGCCAAATCAAATGTTGAGAATCTAAGGCTTGAAAAGGAATAAATAAAAAGGAGAAAAAAAATTTTTAAATATTAAATTCAAAGCCTTAGAAGTTGAACTCACTGGAAATGATCAAAAGGCTCAGAAAGTAATTTATGAACTTGAAAGGACTTCAAAACTTCTCAAATATGATATGGGAAAGATGGTCAATGTCTGCAAGAATCTTGAGTTGATGGTTTGTGGTCAAAGGCCATACTTTTTGTAACACACTAAAAATTATATAAAAATTAATTAAAGCTTTTTTAGTTATAATTTCAAAAATTCAACACACATAGAAATAATGAGGATGATCCAATGAATCTGAAAAAAATAAAATGAATAGTACCCTTGCGGGCCCCGTAGGCCTAACGGGACAGTCGAAACTCTATAATTAGAGCCTGGAGATGCCCAAAAGTGAGAAATTATAAGATTAAGATTAGAAATGGGTAGGAATAAAGATTTTATACCTATAATTAATTTTCAGCCAATAGTTAATTACCCAGGTACACTATTTTACCCGTTCGGTTAAATTACGGTGTGTAGTTTTTACACCGTATAAAGCTACCAGTGCAAGCTTGCCACCTAGGCTGACAAGTGTGTGGCTTGAGATATGCCACACCATTGCACCTTTATGGCTAACCAATAAGAGTATTACAAAATCACCACATTTAGCTTTAAGAAAAACCATTTTGTACTTGAAATCATTATGCATTTTGCCCTAAACTCACCAGATCAATATCTTATCACCACCACTCCATCGTTTTTGTCCAAGACTCCAAAAATACAGCCTCCATGTTTGTTTCTTCCAAACCTCCATTGACAACCTTCAAAGCTTGCAAAACCCGAGCTCAAAGTCACTAAAACACAAAGTTTCCTTCACAAAACTTATTCAGTTGTTCTAGACATCACCACCTACAAATCTAACCGATTAGAATTTTAATTCATCACTATTTTTTCAGTTTTAGCCATCATACATCACTGTTTAAGGGAAGATTTAGAGGCTGTTTGGAAGGTTGAAGTGAGGAAAAACCATTCTTGGAAGTGCTTTTGGAGTTAGAAGTCTCACGCATCACAAGTAGGGCTTTATTCATCCACTTTTCTTTCAAATTTTGGTCTGAGATTTGCTGAATGATTTAGTTCAAAATTTATAGATTTATTTGATGATTATACATGAATATTTATGTGATAATTTTGGTAGAGGGTTTTGATGAAGTTAGCTAAGCTATTTTATTAAAATATGTTCTAACCCTTGCTGTTGGAAATCCCAAATTTAGTAAACAGGTGAAATGTTTTGATTTTTCTCACTAATTTTGAAACATGATTATGAGCTAAAACTTTTATATGATGAAGCTAACATATGGAAGCGTTTTCACTAATTTTCTTGGCTAATATTAGTTACTTTTTCTATTTTTAAAAATTGGAAAACTGAATAGGTTAGGGTTTCTACCAGTATAGTTCAGTTTGTAGCACTGAAATTTTCGAATTTTATTACCCTAGCAACTGAACAGATTTTGAATTGAAATTTGTACAGGAGGTTGAAGACATCTTGAAGTTGAACCACAAATTTTGTATGGATTTTTGAGTTCATTTGATAGGGTAAAAAAAATTGAGACTTATGGCTATTGGCTGAAACTGAGCAATTCTGACCTCCGAATTTGAGAAATTTAATAAATATAGTTAGAGACCTTATTATACATTGAAAATTTTACAAGAACTCATTGATACATTGAATTGTCTTTGAAAATTATTTTTTCTCTGTTCTAATGATGTTTACTAATTTAACCATAATTTGCTTTAGAACCGAAATCCTAGCAGCATACTAGATTGGCTGAAAAGATGATGAAATGCATATGATTTGGTTTCATTGATACTATGTGAGTTTAAAGATGATGTTACACCTATATAAATGTGAGTGCTCATGATAAACGTTCCTATATAAAGAGAGGATTAGAATGAGTGACACACATATATATATATATATGTGGTTGAAGTATTAAGAAGGTTATAAATTGATGTTCATGCATGCCTGTATATGTGAGCTTGATGATGATATATAAGCTATGTAAAGGAGGAAAAGTCCTCTTTAATATGCGAAGAGCACAGAAAAGTCCTCTTTAATGTGTAAAGAGCACGGAAAAGTCCCCTTTAATGTGTAAAGGGCATGGGCAAGTCCCCTTTTATTTTGGTTGAGGGCACGAAATGACAGGGATAACATTTCTAAGATTCTTTGTGATATACCGAGAGTACGTAAAGTTGTAAATAAAGCACTATAATGTTAAGTAGTATGCTATGTGTATATCAAGTGATTGAATAATAAAAGAGACCCTCTTCGAAAGTATGATTTTAGAACTTTAAAAATAGACCATTGATCTAGGTTGTATGCTTAAGGTTTAGGGTTTAGGGTTTAGATGACGATGACGATGACATTAATTTCAGTGCATGTTTTGGGGAATGCCCTATTAAGAATTTTGTAATTCTCACCCCTATGTGTTTTTGTGTTCCCATGTCGTCTCCAAGTTGAACTAGAGAACTATGGGATGCTACACCAAAAGAGGTCGGATTGGCAATAGTCAAGTGTTTGAGGTTGTATCAGATGTACTTAGATGTATGTATAGATGTGTAAACTTAACAAAGAACATATGTGTATTAGAGCTCATAGAAGAGCTTTCCTATGTAATCGACTTTATATTAAATAAATGTTTTGTATCTTGCTATATATGTTGATCGAATTACGCTAGTTAGTACACGAACCCATTGAATTTGCTATAGTTATTTAAGAAAGGTCGGCTAATTAAAAAGTAACAACTCTCAAGTACAATGTCATGACTTAAGGATAATGTTGTATTTGGAAGGGTGTTACATTATGGTATCAGAGCAGTTCATACTAATAGGACCTTGAGGAATGGATTGGCTATGCTTCCTTAGTAAATGTCATGCATTTTAATTCTATATATGTGTATGACTGCTGATTGTCAATGTTGTGGGTTGTTGCCACACTTAGCTTGGTATTGAGCCTGATCAACTCAATAATTCTTGTTTAGTGTGATAGGAACCGATGACTTCCAATCAGCGTATTAAGAATGGTCCTGGAGACGAAGCAGGTATGATGGACACTTTTCGCGAAATGGCAGCTGCCATGAGAGAACAAGCTGAGGTTGCTAACCGAATGATGGAAAGACTGAATTACAATGAGGAGCAGAACCTAGCTGGAAACCTTGGAGAAAATGAAATAAATGTGGAATATAAGAAATTTTCTGAGTTCAAGAAAGCAAATCCCACGCCATTTCAAGGAGCCTTCAATCCAAATAATGTAGAAGATTGGATCAGGGCTATGGAGAAGATTTTCTCTGTTCTTCCTTGTACCGAGGTCTAGAAAGTGGTTTTTGCTACTTACATGCTGGAGGCGGATGCAGACTTTTGGTGGGTTGGCACTAAGGGCTTGTTCAAAGCTTCTCAAACTGAAGTCACATGGGAGATCTTCAAGGAAGCTTTCTACCACAAGTACTTCCCTGCTTCGATTAGAAATGCAAAGGAATTGGAGTTCATGGCACTCAAACAAGGGTCCATGAATGTAGTAGAGTACACAACAAAGTTCGAAGAGCTCTGCAAATTTGCCACTATCTATCAGCGTAATCCTGATGAAGCTTGGAAGTGTATGAAGTACGAAGGAGGGTTACGTGAAGACATTGAAGTTGCTATGGGACTCTTAGAGATTCGGGATTATGCAACCTTGGTAAATAAGTGTCGTCGTGCGGAGGACTCCAACATGAAGTTAGCAATCGCGCAAACAACTTCTAATAAGAGACTAGCGCCTGAAGACCAAGAATATGAGGAGGCCCCGCCCCAACTGAAACCATTCCAGCCCAATTTGCATAGAGATAAACAACATTAACGGTCAACCACGAGCCACGATTGTCCAAAATGTGGGAAAAACCATGGGGGTAGACCTTGCTTGGCTGGACAGAATATATATTATCACTATGGAAAACCAGGACATATAATGAGGGGGTGTCCAAATAGGGATCCAAACCCAACTACAAAGCCCCAACCACAGAGTAGAGTCTTCACCATAACTGCTAAAAGGACATCACCATCCAAGAATTCGATCTAAGGTAGGAACATATACGATTTGACTTGAATTATGTGTGATTTGTTTGTTTGGTTTATAAAAAACTATCTTTTGAAAATTTATTTCAAATGAATTTTGAGGGCAAAATTCTTTTTAAGGTGGGTGGTAATGTAACACCCTAAAAATTATATAAAAATTAATTTGAGTTTTTCTAGTCATAATTTCAAAATCCAACACACATAGAAATAATGAGGATGATTCAATGAATCTGTAAAAAAAAAAAAAAAAAATAGTACCCTTGCAGGCCCCGCAGGCCTATCGAGACAATCGAAACCCTATAATTAGAGCCAGGAGATGCCCAAAAGTAAGAAATTATAAGATTAAGATTAAAAATGGGTAGGAATAAAGATTTTATACCTAGAATTAATTTTCAGGCAATAGTTGATTACCCGGGTACACTATTTTACTTGTTCGGTTAAATTAAGGTGTGTAGTTTTTACACCGTATAAAGCCACCAGTGCAAGCTTGTCACCTAGGGTGACAAGTGTGTGGCTTGAGATATGCCACACCATTGCACTGTTATGGCTAACCAATAAGAGTATTACAAAATTACCATATTTAATTTTAAGAAAAACCATTTTGTACTTGAAATCATTATGCATTTTGCCCTAAACTCACAAGATCAATATCTTATCACCACCACTCTAACATTTTCGTCCAAGACTCCAAAAATACAGCCTCCATGTTTGTTTTTTCCAAACCTCCATTGACAACCTTTAAAGCTTGCAAAACCCAAGCTTAAAGTCACTAAAATACAAAGTTTCCTTCACATAACTTGTTCTAGGCATCACCACCTACAAATCTAACCGATTAGAATTTTAATTCATCACTATTTTTCCAGTTTGAACCATCATACATCACTATTTAAGGGAAGATTTAGAGGCTGTTTGGAAGGTTGAAGTGAGGAAAAACCATTCTTGGAAGTGCTTTTAGAGTTAGAAGTCTCAAGCATCACAAGTAGGGCTTTATTCATCCACTTTTCTTTCAAATTTCGGTCTGAGTGTTGTTGAATGATTTAGTTCGAAATTTTTAGATTTATTTGATTATTATACATGAATATTTATATGTTAATTTTGGTAGAGGGTTTTGATGAAGTTAGATAACTATTTTATTAAAACATGTTCTAACCCTTGCTGTTGAGAATCCCGAATTTAGTAAGCAGGTGAAATGTTTTGATTTTTCTCACTATTTAGAGACGTGATTATGATCTAAAAATTTTATATGATGAACCTAACATATGAAAAAGTTTCCACTAATTGTTTTGGCTCATATTAGTTACTTTTTCTATTTTTAAAAATTGGAAAACCGAACAGGTTAGGGTTTCTACCAGTATAGTTCAGTTTGTAGCACTGAAATTTTCCAATCTTATTTCCCTAGCAAATGAGTGAATTTTGAACTGAACTTTGTACCGGAGGTTGAAGACATCTTGAAGTTAAACCATAAATTTTTGTATGGTGTTTTGAACTCGTTTGATAAGGTATAAAATTTGAGACTTCTGGCTATTGGCTAAAACTGAGCAATTCTGACCTCCGAATTTGAAAAATTTTATAAATATAGTTAGAGACCTTATTATACATTGAAATTTTTACAGGAACTCATTGATACATTGAATTGTCTTTGAAAATTATTTTTGCTCTGTTCTAAGGATGTTTACTAATTTAACCATAATTTTCTTTAGAACCAAAATCCTAGCAGCATACTAGATTGGCTGAAAAGATGATGAAATGCATATGATTTGGTTTCATTTATACTATGTGAGCTTAAAGACGATGTTACACCTACATAAATGTGAGTGCTCATGATAAACGTTCCTATATAAAGAGAGGATTAGAATTGTAACCCCCCGATTTTCTATTAGAGTGAAAATGACCAAAATGCCCCTGAGGTCATTTTCGGTCCAGAATTCGAGGAAAGCCGGTCCGGCAGTACTAGAAGGGTAAACTCAGTGTTGAAAGGGGATTAGATGACTTGTGTACCTTCCCGGGATCAAAAATCTCATTTTTTGAGTTTTTGGGTCAAAATGACCAAAATACCCCTGCGGTGTTTTACCAGTTTGCAAGTGTCGGATGAACTCGAAACTTATCCAGATGGTTTTAAAAGGCATTTTTATGTAAATTATGACTTTAGTTTTGGTCCCGGAGATCCTGGGTGAAATTAGTGCGAAATTACAGTTTTGCCCCTAGTTTCGTGTTTTTACGCTTAATCGCGTGATTAAGCAAACCTAAGCAATATTAGGCTCTAATCGAAGGTTAATTAATTTCCATAATTAATCTTGAGTCAAAATAATTTATTAAAGTTGATTAGAACCTAAAAGTGCTTAATTACAACTTAAAATCATATTTTAATTTCAAGACTCCTAGTCATGGAATCTTGAATAGTGTTTTCTTTCTCCAACTCCTTAAATCATGGAATTTTGTCTACATTGTTTTATTCATAAAATGAATTTAAAATCTCCTAAATATGTATGAGTACTCCTTAATCATGTCATAAAGGTCCCTAATCACATTCTTAGTCACCTAAACTTGTGCTTAATGACTTCTAACCTTGCACCTAAGCTAATACACCCCTAAACACATCACTAACACACAATTACATGACCAAAACTCCCTCCTCCCTTGTTGCATCAGACCTGGCTGAAATTCATACTCCATTTTGTCACAATTTAATTTTATTTTACACTCAAAGAACCATGCTTCCACCTCACCATAAACCATACTTTGTCATACAAACACCATGCTTTCATCCATGCTTCATATGACCACTTCTAGAAGACTTTTTCTCTCATTTTTGTAGCTCAAATTCAGCCAGCCCTCCTTGCCTTCTAGAAGGGTTATTTTAAATTCAAACAAAGGGAAATTGCCATACTTGAAGCCATACCTTGCACCATAACTTCCATACCTCAAACCATGCTTTGAATGACCACTTTGAGGAGATATTTTTCTCCCCCAATGGCTCCAAAATTTCGTGCACTTTCCCCCCATATTTCACCTCCACATTTCAATTTTCAACCCATAATATATATAGCAAAGTGTAAAGAAATCTTACACTTTTACCATTTGCTTTTTTGTTTGAGTTTGTGACAAAAAAAAGCTCTTTTACTTTCTCTCAACCCCAAGTTCTTCTCCACCACTTAGAAACTCTTTCCACCACCACAAGCCACCACAAACCACCTCAAACTACCACCCCACCACCATAGATCATCATCTAAACACCCAAGCTTCCTCTCTCAAACACAAAGCTCACATAAAACACTTTTCTTTCCTTCTCCACCCTCCTTGGCCGAATCTTGTTCTTCACTTTGGAAGGAGATTTTCTTTTCATCCTCACCTCAAAGATCAAGCCTTTGCCTCCACACTTGGTAGGGAGTTTCTTTTCAAACTTTGTTTTACTCAAAAAATGTGTTTTCTCTAGTTTTCTCTTGGTTTCTTTTTGAGCTTTCCTTTATATTCCTTTTCTTTTTCCATTTCGGCCTCTTGGCCTTTTCTTCTTAAACATGATAGCTTGATGATGAGAGTTTCTAGATGATGACCTTGTGTTCATCTCAAAGAAACCTATAAAGCTTGAGTTTTGTTTCTTGATCTAGCAAGGTTTTAGTTTTTCTTCCCTTTTTCCTTCCTATATGATTCGGCTTCCATGTGCTTTCCTTTAAAGGTTTTGTTAAAAATTTTAAAGTGTTCTTATATTTATTTCATCTCTAAAAATAATGTTGTTTTGGTTCTTACTTCTTTAAAGTTTTGTTTTCTTCTAAAGTTTACTTCTTTTTGAGCTTGATGATGATGTTCAAGAACCATGTAGTTCCTTTGAGAACTTGGTTCAAGAACTCTAAAGCTCTCTTTGTGATAAGATGAGTGTTGGGTTGAGATTTGTTTTTCTCTTTAAAAGTCTCATATGAGCTCTAAGTTAAGATAAAAGACTTTGCATCCATGTTTACATTTTATGTCATCACTAAATGCTTAAGATTAAAGAATGAACTTGCATTTCCATATTTATGTTTATGTTCTCACTAAATTTCTAAGATAATAAGGAGTTACATAGCATATTTATTTTATGTCCTCACCTCTAAATAAAGACTAAAATAAAGTGCATTGCATATTTACTTTTATGTCACAACTTAAGAGATTTAGAGCTCATAGACCTACCCTTTATTTCCTCAAACAAAGACTTGAAAAAAAATGTGTTCTTTAGCTTATGATTTCGGCCTTAGGAGGTTTGCTTTGTTACAAGTACTAAAGTCTATGTTTCATAATTTTTCTAAGCTTTGATGAGTTCAAGAAATATCTAGAAACAAGTTTTATGAATTTAGAACCTCTTGAGACTAATTTAAAATAGCCACTGCCTCTAAAAGTATTTTGAGGATTTTAGTTGATAAAACTAGTTATCAATGAGTTTTGAAATCTTTAAAAAGGTTCCCAAGATAAACTAGTATTTTATGTGTTCTAGAAATCAAGTTTTATGCCTTGTTTGTTTGGAGATGATTTAGTTCTGCCTTGCTTGCTATGCTCACTGTTATATACTATTTTGATGATGATAATATGAGTATAATCATGTATATTTGATGTTAAAATTTATATGTGAGAGATAAGAGAAGTTAGTAACTAGAAAAGAATTAATCTGAGAGTTTTAGATCCCTTAGTAAATGATTTTTATGGATTATGTCTAGCATGGTTTAGAAGTGATAATCATGGATTTAAATTAGTTTAAATGTGTAGGAGTGCCTGATAAATGGTTTAGGACTTGATCTTGATGCCTTAGGAGCAAACCGGGCTTAGAAAGGGTCATTGTTGTGACTCCTAGGTACCGTAAAGTTAGGATTATGAATTCTGCATCCTTGAGGTTTAGAGATGTTCTTGATTATAGTATGGAGTGAGGAAGACTTAGTTATAACCTTATAGGTTCCCAAGAGATTAGGTTTGATGATTTATAACTTAGATTGTGAGTGAAGGACCTTAAGGGTCAATGCATAAGACATTAAGAGATTTTCTCGCTTTTAGCTTGGAAATGCAAGTATGATATGTTGATATGCATGATGTGATGATATATGAGGTGTGATGTGTGATACACGAGCATTATTTATATGAGTTATGATGTGATCTTTTATGATGATGCTATGATGATGTAGAAATTGATTATGAATTGTTGAGATGTTATGTCTACCATGTTTGTCAAAATTGAATGAGAGAGAGTGTGTACCCCTTCTTTTGCCCTCTTAAAAATCTAGTGAAAACTAGTTAGGTTTGAGCTCATTGAGGCAATATGGGTGTTTACGGTTGGATTTGGGTGTATTTGGTTCGACTTAATAATGAGAATAATTTAGTGATGAGTATAAACATAGTTGAGCTCATTCCTGGGCGATAAGGTGTGTTTGGTTGGATTTGGTGATGAGTATCAATATCGAGAAACCTTGGTGTTTATGGTTGGGTTTGGTGATGAGAAACGAAGGTGGTCTTTGAGAGAAAGAACTCAAGATTTCGAACATGAGAAAAGAGATGCGATGTCTTTTTTCAAGTCACATAGTCATGAGTAAGGAAAGAACTAATCCTAAGTTACCCCTTCTTTGCCCTCTTAGAAATCTAGTGATGACTAGTTAGGTTTGAGCTCGTTTGGTTGAGTTCAATCCTAGGCGATAGGGTGTATTTGGTTGGTTTTGGTGATGCGTATAAATATCGCCGGGCACTGGTGTTTATGGTTGAATTTGGTGATGAGAAAAGAAGGTGGTTCTTGAAGAGAAGAACTTAAAAGTTCAAGTATGAGAAAAGAATAGAGGAAAGTTCTGTACTTTTATGCCGCTTATCTGTTACTTGATGTTATGATTTATTGATTTGCTCGCATAATGTATTGCCATGCATTCATCCAATATCTGCAGAATTCATATCATTAAGACCCATATTAAAAGACACTCACTTCGGATAAATAGCTTTGGAAAGTTTAAAACCAAACCTTACGCATGAACACCTCTTTCATAATTAAAACCGAAGTGGTTGGGGATGATGACGATGACATGTATGTTGGAGTCGGAATTCCCTACTGAGAATCTTGAATAAGTTTCTCATCCCTCTCTCTCTTTTCTTCTGTGTCGTCTCCAGACGAAGATGATGGTGTATCTCGTGACGCGGTTCGTGATTTCGACTAAAGCATGGGCATGAAGCATACACTATGAGTCGGGTTGGTGGGATGCAACGGACACACGCAGATGCTGCTTTAGTTTTATAAATTATAGAAGTGTATTTCTGTTGAAGCAATAATAGGACTATGATGGTCGTAAATTATGTACCTATGATAACATGATCCTGTTGTGATGTAATGAACAACCTTTGTGTTTTATGACCATGAATGATATGAGATTTCTTTTCTGTATGTTAGTCTTTGTTACATCATACACGACTCTCACTTTGATTTATATTTTCAAAAAAAAAAATTTAACAGTATTTTCGCTAAGTATTTTCATAAAAGAATGAGACTAAGAAGTAATAACCTAATGGTTAGCCTGATGTGTTCTAGAGTATTGGGTTAAAAATTAGGATGTTACAAGAATGAGTGAGATATATATATATATATCTGTGTGTTTGTGTGTGGTTGAAGTATTAAGAAGGTTATAAATTGATGCTAATGCATGCCTATATATGTGAGCTTGAGGATGATATATAAGCTATTTAAAGGAGGAAAAGTCCCTTTTAAAGTGTAAAGGGCACGGGAAAGTCCCTTTTAATGTGTGAAGGGCACAAAAAAGTCCTCTTTAATATGTGAAGGGCACGGAAAAGTCCCATTTAATGTGTAAAGGGCATTGGCAAGTCCCCTTTAGTGGGTAAAGAGCACGAAAATGTCCCTTTTTTTTGGGTCAAGGGCACGAAAAGACAGAGATAATATTTCTAAGATTCTTTTTTATGTACCGAGAGTACGTAAAGTTGTAAATAAAGCACTGTAATGTTAAGTAGTATGCTATGTGTATATCAAGTGATTGAATAATAAAAGAGACCCCTTCGAAAGTATGATTTTAGAACTTTAAAAATAAACCAATGATCTAGGTTGTATGCTCACAGTTTCTTAATAAACCGAAGTGGCTGGGATGATGACGATGGCATTAATTTCAGTGCATATTTTGGGGAATGCCCTACTGAGAATTTTGTAATTCTCATCCCTATGTGTTTTTGTGTTCCCATGTCGTCTCCAAGTTGAACTAGAGAACTATGGGATGCTACACCAAAAGAGGTCGGATTAGTAGTAGTCGAGTGTTTGAGGTTGTATCAGATGTACTTAGATGTATGTATAGATGTGTAAACTTAACAAAGAACATATGTGTATTAGAGCTCATAGAAGAGCTTCCCTATGTAATCGACTTTATATTAAATAAATGTTTTGTATCTTGCTATCTATGTTGATCGAATTACACTAGTTAGTACACGAACCCATCGGATTTGCTATAGTTATTTAAGAAAGGTCTACTAATTAAAAAGTAACAACTCTCGAGTATGATGTCATGACTTAAGGATAATGTTATACTTGGGAGGGTGTTACACTTTTAGAAAGCTGGGTTGGAATATGAGAATGAGATGAATGAGAAAGGAAAAACTATCTCATCAAAGAAAGTAAAGAACAAAGAATCCTATACTTTCTGTCACAAGAAGGGACACCTACTTGACAAATGTTTTATGAGAAAGAAATATGTAAAACAGGTTGCAAAACCTCTCTAAAGAAAAGCTAACCTAAGAAGACCCAAGAAAGTCGGGTACCAAAAATAATTTTTTTTTTACTTTTACAAGTGTGTCTGAGAATGCATGTTGACAAAGACAACAAGTGGTACATGGATAGTGGCTACTCCAGACACATGTTCGTTGTAACACTATCCCAAGTACAACGTCATCCTTAAGCCATGACATCGAACTCAAGAGTTGTTACTTATAAATTAGCTGACCTTTCTTAAATATCTATAGCAAGTTCGATCGAATCGGGTAGTAACTAATTTGTAATTCTATTAAAATATATAATAAAGAAACAAAACATTTATTAAATACAAAGTCAGGTACAAAAGGAAGCTCTTCTATGAGCTTTAATGCACATCTATTATCTCATTTATTTACATACATATACATATAACTGTAACACCCTAATTTTTAACCCAATACTCTAGAACATATTAGGCTAATCATTAGGTTATTACTTATTAGTCTCAACTTTTTAATAAAATACTTACCAAAAATTACGGGTAAAATTTTCTTTTGAAAACATAAACAAAGTGAGAGCCACATACTTAACTAGTCGAACGACAGAAACATAAAGCACGCGTAACAACCATTGCTAAATCATAAAGTAAAGCAATAACCAAACAACAATCATGATAATAAAGGAAACATTTCATTAATAACATAATTAAGGTACATAAGTAGTCATACCCTCGTAGGGACGAGCAGAGCTTGTAATATAGCAGGAAAGGAAATACAATGGGAAAACAAGAAAGCAGAAATAAACCATAACTACCCGAGTGCACCTATGGTGGATAACCTCAAAAGCGAAAGAAGGTTTATCCACTCTACATGTGGTGTGTGCACTAAGCCTCCCCTACGACGTCAACTATTGGAATCCGGGAAACGGTGGAGCGTAACCGATCCATGGACGCAGAGCAGTAGGAGTGGGAACACGTGAAGACTGAGCGTGGGCTCCTCAGTAGGGGCGCCTCTCGGCTCGCCTCGCTAGCCTCGGCTGCGTAACGGTCTCCTTGCTCACATTGCGCATGAACTGAGGCGTAGGAGCAGAACTCTCACTATACATGTGCGTCGGCGGGTCCTCGGATGGGTCGTCCTTGGGGATCGAGGCACGTAGTCCTGGAAGTCTCGAGGCATCGAACCACCAGTATACGTCCACAAAATCCTCTCGTCTCGCGTCCAGGCACGCTCAAAAACCATCGCGTCGTTGTAAGGTGACATCGGAGAGAAACGGTAGCTCTGTATAGGATGTGCAAAGGGACGTCCAAGGAACATGAAGACTCACACAGTACACTGCCCCTCAAAATGATATGACCCATGGTCCGGGTTATAGTGGACCTCCCAAGTAAGCGTGTCAATGAAAAGCACGTACGTCGCCATCGGTCTCTGAAGATGTGACGGGAGAAAGAAGACAGAAGAGTGAGAATTTTTGCTAAAGAATCTCAGTAGGAGTCTCCTATCCTAGGATTACGTCGTACACATCCTCAGGAACCTTGGGTTTAATTATCAAATAGTGATCATGCATATAAGGTTCAATTTAGGGTTTTCCAAACTAATTATCCAAGGTCCATTCCTTTTAGCATGCATCTTGATGTTATGAATGCAACATATTATATCATGGATGCATGTCAATACTTGGGCATATAAAACAACACATCAAAGCATATAAACATAAACCATGTGGCATAAGGGCATATAATTCTCAAATGAGATCATTCCTCAACCTCATGACATCAATCATGGTACTTTAGCATATAAGCCACCCTAAAATAACTAGGTTATGAGCTCATACCTCAGCTAGTCGTCACTAGCTCTTGCTTATTATCTGAATAAGCGAAACATAAATAATAATCTCGACTACTTGAAATGCGGGTAGGGGCATGGATCATCTCTCTGTGGGATTACCCTCTTTGAAACGCTTTGCGGGCATCAAGCCACAACAATTTGTCCGCTTTGGTAGGCTGCATCTACTCATACCCTCACGGATTTGTCTCCCCTAGGGGTGCTCACCAACCGGTGTCACCTAGGGGAGTGCGTCTCAGTGCTTTGTCACATAAAAATCTCCTGGGGGTGCTCGGCCGAACCAGTGTCACCCAGGGTTTTCCATTCATATGGTACTCATAAACATTTCTTTAACCCTTTAAGGTTTGACGGAAATTTGGCAGCATAACAGCTGTTAAATCGAATTTCCTTCAAACTGCCACAAGCTAATTCACATAACAAGTTCTCATGAAATCTCATGCTATGATAAACTTTTAACATTTCATCAATCATTTTCTCGTGCATCAGGCACATCTCATCATATCATTGCATCATGCAACACATCATAGCATTAACAACTTCTTAGTGTCTTATGCACTGACCCTTAAGGTCTTTAACTCACATTCTAAGTTATAAATCATCACACCTGATCTCTCGGGAGCTTATAAGCTTATAACTAAGTCTTTCTCACTTCACACTATGGTCAAGAACATCTCTAAACCTCAAGAATGCAGAATTCATAATCCTAACTTTACGGGTACCTAGGAGTCACAACAATGACCCTTTCTAAGTCCAGTTTGTTCCTAAGGCATCAAGATCAAGTCCTAAACCATTTATGAGTCATTCCTACACATTTAAACTAATTTAAATCCATGATTATCATTGCTAAACCTTGCTGGACAGAATCCAGAAAATTCAAACATTAAAGGATCTAGAACTCTCAAATTAATTCTTTTCTAGTTTCTAACTTCTCTTATCTTTCACATATGAGCTTTAACATTAATTATATTCAAACTTAAGCATATTATCATCATTAACACAACTCATACAGTGGCAAATAATGGCAAGGCAGAACCGAAACAAACATCTCCATTTAAAGGCATCAAACACAATTTCTAAAGCACATAAAATACTAGTTTCTCTTGGAATCTTTTTAAAACTTTCAAAACCCATTTATAAACATTTTTAACATCTAAAATCATAAAAATATTTAAGAGGGCAGTGACTAAATCAACTTTGTCTCAAGAGGTCCTAAATTCATAAAACTTAGTTCTACATATTCCTTGTACTCATAAAAGCTTAGAAAAAGTATGAAACATAGTTTTCAATACTTAGAAACATCAAAACCTCTTAGGGCGAAATATGAACCAAAGGAAATAAATATTTTTAGACCTTTGTTTGAGACAACAATGGGCAAGTCTTTGAGCTCTAGGTTCATTTAAGTGATGACATAAAAATAAACATGCTCATGTATTCATTTTAGGTTCCATTAGAAAGTAAAGTGATAGCATAAAATAAATATGAGGTGCAACCTATTATTATCTTTGATATTTAGTGAGAACTTGAAATATAAACGTGATAATGCATAGCTTGAAATATAAATATGATAATGCAAGTTCATTCATTATCTTGGTACTTAGTGATAGCAAGGAAGTAAACATAATGCGCAAAGCATAAAATAAACATGATGCAAGGTTTATTTTATGGTTAGCTAGAGCTCATCCAAGACTTTAACAAAATAGCAACCCAACATATATCTCATTACAAAGAGAGCTGTAGAGTTCTTGAATCAAGTTCTCAAAGGAACTATGAGGTTCTTGAACATCATCATCAAGCTCAAAGAAAACAAACTTTTTAAACAAACAAAACCTCAAAGATCAAAAAGGAAATGGAAAACTGAAATATTAAAGAAAAGGAAACAAAGAACCGAAATCAAAATAGCAAGAAAAGAAAAGGTGTTCTTGAGTAAAAATCATGTTTGAGTTAGAAAGTGAAGTTGAAACTCAAAGAAAGTAAAACCTCAGGCTCTAGAGATTCCTTTGAGATGAACACTTAGTCATCATCTAGGAGTCCTCATCATTGAGCTATCATGTGCTCATCAAGGCCTCATGACCGAAATCTCAAGAAAGAAAAGAACCAAAGAAAAGTTTCAAAAGGAATCCAAGAGAAAGCTAGAGAAACTCATTTTTCAAGAAACAAAGTTTAGAAAACACTCCTACCTAGAGTGAAGATGAAATCTTTGAACTTTTGAAAAGGAAAACAAGATGATGAGCTCCTCTTTGGGGCTAGATGGCTTCGACCTTGTGGGGAGGAAAAGAAAGGAAATGTGTTCTTAGTGGGCTTGTGTTTGAGAATGGAAGTTTAGCTGTTTGTATGATGATCTAAGGTGGTGGGGTGGTGTTTCAAGGTTGAGAGATGATTATGAGATGAAGAGAGGATGAAGATGGAGATGAAGAACAAGAGGAAACTCTCTTGAAACTTAGAGAGAAAAAGAGAGAATACAAGGAAAGCTTAGAAAACTAAAAGTATGCAAATGAGCTAAAGTGTTTGCATGTGTTTCTAGGCAAGGTATTTATAGAGAATGAAAACAAATGAAGGTTCAAAGAGGAGGAGGGCTGGCCGTAGCTATTGGAGGGAAAAGGAAGAGAAAATATCTCTTACAAAAGGTCATTCAAGCATGGTTTGAAGTATGGAAGCTATGATACAAGGTATGGCTTGATGTGAGTTAATTTCCTATCAATTTTGAATGAAATTAGGCTTCTAGAAACAATGCATGGCTGGAACTTTTCCAGCCACAAATAAATGGAGGAAATGGGCTATTTTAATTAGTTATTTACTTGAAAAATCAAGCTTGATTGAAAGTTATGACAAGGTATAGTGTATGTGACTTGAGGTATGGCCTTGGAGCGTTGAAAAATTGAACATGTGATGCATATGGGAGGAGGGAGTGCTTCGGCCAGGCCTGGTACAGCAAGGGGGAGGTGAGGTTTGATCATCTAATTGGGTGTTAATGGTAGGTTTAGATGTATATTAGCTTAGGTATAAGGTTAGGAATAATTAAGCTTAAGTTTAGGTAACTAAGTACGAGTATTAGGAATTTTATGACAAGGTTAGGAGTGCACATACATCATTAAAGAATTTAAAACTCATTTGTGAATAAACAATGTGTAACACAATTCCATGATTTAAGGAATTGGAAAGAGAAAACACTATTCAAGATTCCATGACTAGGAGTCTTGAAATTAAAATACGATTTTAAGTTGTAATTAAGCACTTTTAGGTTCTAATCAACTTTAATAAATTATTTTGACTCAAGATTAATTATGGAAATTAATTAACCTTTGATTAGAGCCTAATATTGCTTAGGTTTGCTTAATCACGCGATTAAGCGTAAAAACACGAAACTAGGGTCAAAACCGTAATTTCGCACTAATTTCGCCCTGGACCTCTGGGACCAAAACTAAAGTCATAGTCCACATAAAAACGCCTTTTAAAACCATCTGGAGAAGTTTGGGGTTCATCCGGCACTTGCAAACGGGTAAAACACCGCAGGGGCATTTTGGCCATTTTGACCCGAAAACTCGAAAAATGAGATTTTCGATCCCGGGAAGGTACACAAGTCATCTAATCCCCTTCCAATATTGAGTTTGCCCTTCGAGTACTGCCGGACCAGCTTTCCTCGAATTCCGGGCCGAAAATGACCTCAGGGGCATTTTGGTCATTTTTACTCTAACAGAAAATCGGGGCGTTACAATAACTAAATACAACAGATATAAGTCTCCATCACTAAACTATTGTAGTTCCAATTTGATCTTTTTGTAGCAGCTTCACTATCCTCTGGATCCACCTTGAGATGACATGCAAATACAAACCCATAGGGATAAGAATTATACAAATTCTCAATAGGGCATTTTCCCTAAATACTCAATTATAAATGTCATTGTCATTATCCCAACTACTTCAGTTTATTAGAAAGTTATGAGCATGCAATATATATCAAAGGTTCATTTTAAAGTTCAAAAACCATTCTTCTGAAGTAGGTTTCTTTTATTGTTCAATCGCTTAGTATACACATGTCATACTACTCAACATCATAGTAATTTATTCTCAACTTTAAGCGCCCTTAACACATCATAGGGGATCTCATACTCATTATATAGAGCATATACTATTACATACAACTTAAACATATTGGCTTCAATATCGATTCTAAAATTCTTCACTTAGCACATAGGATAAAGGAGTACTTAGAACAATTGCTACTTCAACTTGTCTTGGCCCTCGACTTTTATGGCTTTGACCACTTTAGGGTAATATGCTGCTTTTCAGGACTGAGCTCATTCCTATACATGATCATTGGATTTACTTTCTATATGATTCGGCTTCCATGTGCTTTCCTTTAAAGGTTTTGTTAAAAATTTTAAAGTGTTCTTATATTTATTTCATCTCTAAAAATAATGTTGTTTTGGTTCTTACTTCTTTAAAGTTTTGTTTTCTTCTAAAGTTTACTTCTTTTTGAGCTTGATGATGATGTTCAAGAACCATGTAGTTCCTTTGAGAACTTGGTTCAAGAACTCTAAAGCTCTCTTTGTGATAAGATGAGTGTTGGGTTGAGATTTGTTTTTCTCTTTAAAAGTCTCATATGAGCTCTAAGTTAAGATAAAAGACTTTGCATCCATGTTTACATTTTATGTCATCACTAAATGCTTAAGATTAAAGAATGAACTTGCATTTCCATATTTATGTTTATGTTCTCACTAAATTTCTAAGATAATAAGGAGTTACATAGCATATTTATTTTATGTCCTCACCTCTAAATAAAGACTAAAATAAAGTGCATTGCATATTTACTTTTATGTCACAACTTAAGAGATTTAGAGCTCATAGACCTACCCTTTATTTCCTCAAACAAAGACTTGAAAAAAAATGTGTTCTTTAGCTTATGATTTCGGCCTTAGGAGGTTTGCTTTGTTACAAGTACTAAAGTCTATGTTTCATAATTTTTCTAAGCTTTGATGAGTTCAAGAAATATCTAGAAACAAGTTTTATGAATTTAGAACCTCTTGAGACTAATTTAAAATAGCCACTGCCTCTAAAAGTATTTTGAGGATTTTAGTTGATAAAACTAGTTATCAATGAGTTTTGAAATCTTTAAAAAGGTTCCCAAGATAAACTAGTATTTTATGTGTTCTAGAAATCAAGTTTTATGCCTTGTTTGTTTGGAGATGATTTCGGTTCTGCCTTGCTTGCTATGCTCACTGTTATATACTATTTTGATGATGATAATATGAGTATAATCATGTATATTTGATGTTAAAATTTATATGTGAGAGATAAGAGAAGTTAGTAACTAGAAAAGAATTAATCTGAGAGTTTTAGATCCCTTAGTAAATGATTTTTATGGATTATGTCTAGCATGGTTTAGAAGTGATAATCATGGATTTAAATTAGTTTAAATGTGTAGGAGTGCCTGATAAATGGTTTAGGACTTGATCTTGATGCCTTAGGAGCAAACCGGGCTTAGAAAGGGTCATTGTTGTGACTCCTAGGTACCCGTAAAGTTAGGATTATGAATTCTGCATCCTTGAGGTTTAGAGATGTTCTTGATTATAGTATGGAGTGAGGAAGACTTAGTTATAACCTTATAGGTTCCCAAGAGATTAGGTTTGATGATTTATAACTTAGATTGTGAGTGAAGGACCTTAAGGGTCAATGCATAAGACATTAAGAGATTTTCTCGCTTTTAGCTTGGAAATGCAAGTATGATATGTTGATATGCATGATGTGATGATATATGAGGTGTGATGTGTGATACACGAGCATTATTTATATGAGTTATGATGTGATCTTTTATGATGATGCTATGATGATGTAGAAATTGATTATGAATTGTTGAGATGTTATGTCTACCATGTTTGTCAAAATTGAATGAGAGAGAGTGTGTACCCCTTCTTTTGCCCTCTTAAAAATCTAGTGAAAACTAGTTAGGTTTGAGCTCATTGAGGCAATATGGGTGTTTACGGTTGGATTTGGGTGTATTTGGTTCGACTTAATAATGAGAATAATTTAGTGATGAGTATAAACATAGTTGAGCTCATTCCTGGGCGATAAGGTGTGTTTGGTTGGATTTGGTGATGAGTATCAATATCGCCGAGCACTGGTGTTTATGGTTGGGTTTGGTGATGAGAAACGAAGGTGGTCTTTGAGAGAAAGAACTCAAGATTTCGAACATGAGAAAAGAGATGCGATGTCTTTTTTCAAGTCACATAGTCATGAGTAAGGAAAGAACTAATCCTAAGTTACCCCTTCTTTGCCCTCTTAGAAATCTAGTGATGACTAGTTAGGTTTGAGCTCGTTTGGTTGAGTTCAATCCTAGGCGATAGGGTGTATTTGGTTGGTTTTGGTGATGCGTATAAATATCGCCGGGCACTGGTGTTTATGGTTGAATTTGGTGATGAGAAAAGAAGGTGGTTCTTGAAGAGAAGAACTTAAAAGTTCAAGTATGAGAAAAGAATAGAGGAAAGTTCTGTACTTTTATGCCGCTTATCTGTTACTTGATGTTATGATTTATTGATTTGCTCGCATAATGTATTGCCATGCATTCATCCAATATCTGCAGAATTCATATCATTAAGACCCATATTAAAAGACACTCACTTCGGATAAATAGCTTTGGAAAGTTTAAAACCAAACCTTACGCATGAACACCTCTTTCATAATTAAAACCGAAGTGGTTGGGGATGATGACGATGACATGTATGTTGGAGTCGGAATTCCCTACTGAGAATCTTGAATAAGTTTCTCATCCCTCTCTCTCTTTTCTTCTGTGTCGTCTCCAGACGAAGATGATGGTGTATCTCGTGACGCGGTTCGTGATTTCGACTAAAGCATGGGCATGAAGCATACACTATGAGTCGGGTTGGTGGGATGCAACGGACACACGCAGATGCTGCTTTAGTTTTATAAATTATAGAAGTGTATTTCTGTTGAAGCAATAATAGGACTATGATGGTCGTAAATTATGTACCTATGATAACATGATCCTGTTGTGATGTAATGAACAACCTTTGTGTTTTATGACCATGAATGATATGAGATTTCTTTTCTGTATGTTAGTCTTTGTTACATCATACACGACTCTCACTTTGATTTATATTTTCAAAAAAAAAAATTTAACAGTATTTTCGCTAAGTATTTTCATAAAAGAATGAGACTAAGAAGTAATAACCTAATGGTTAGCCTGATGTGTTCTAGAGTATTGGGTTAAAAATTAGGATGTTACAAGAATGAGTGAGATATATATATATATATCTGTGTGTTTGTGTGTGGTTGAAGTATTAAGAAGGTTATAAATTGATGCTAATGCATGCCTATATATGTGAGCTTGAGGATGATATATAAGCTATTTAAAGGAGGAAAAGTCCCTTTTAAAGTGTAAAGGGCACGGGAAAGTCCCTTTTAATGTGTGAAGGGCACAAAAAAGTCCTCTTTAATATGTGAAGGGCACGGAAAAGTCCCATTTAATGTGTAAAGGGCATTGGCAAGTCCCCTTTAGTGGGTAAAGAGCACGAAAATGTCCCTTTTTTTTGGGTCAAGGGCACGAAAAGACAGAGATAATATTTCTAAGATTCTTTTTTATGTACCGAGAGTACGTAAAGTTGTAAATAAAGCACTGTAATGTTAAGTAGTATGCTATGTGTATATCAAGTGATTGAATAATAAAAGAGACCCCTTCGAAAGTATGATTTTAGAACTTTAAAAATAAACCAATGATCTAGGTTGTATGCTCACAGTTTCTTAATAAACCGAAGTGGCTGGGATGATGACGATGGCATTAATTTCAGTGCATATTTTGGGGAATGCCCTACTGAGAATTTTGTAATTCTCATCCCTATGTGTTTTTGTGTTCCCATGTCGTCTCCAAGTTGAACTAGAGAACTATGGGATGCTACACCAAAAGAGGTCGGATTAGTAGTAGTCGAGTGTTTGAGGTTGTATCAGATGTACTTAGATGTATGTATAGATGTGTAAACTTAACAAAGAACATATGTGTATTAGAGCTCATAGAAGAGCTTCCCTATGTAATCGACTTTATATTAAATAAATGTTTTGTATCTTGCTATCTATGTTGATCGAATTACACTAGTTAGTACACGAACCCATCGGATTTGCTATAGTTATTTAAGAAAGGTCTACTAATTAAAAAGTAACAACTCTCGAGTATGATGTCATGACTTAAGGATAATGTTATACTTGGGAGGGTGTTACACTTTTAGAAAGCTGGGTTGGAATATGAGAATGAGATGAATGAGAAAGGAAAAACTATCTCATCAAAGAAAGTAAAGAACAAAGAATCCTATACTTTCTGTCACAAGAAGGGACACCTACTTGACAAATGTTTTATGAGAAAGAAATATGTAAAACAGGTTGCAAAACCTCTCTAAAGAAAAGCTAACCTAAGAAGACCCAAGAAAGTCGGGTACCAAAAATAATTTTTTTTTTTACTTTTACAAGTGTGTCTGAGAATGCATGTTGACAAAGACAACAAGTGGTACATGGATAGTGGCTACTCCAGACACATGTTCGTTGTAACACTATCCCAAGTACAACGTCATCCTTAAGCCATGACATCGAACTCAAGAGTTGTTACTTATAAATTAGCTGACCTTTCTTAAATATCTATAGCAAGTTCGATCGAATCGGGTAGTAACTAATTTGTAATTCTATTAAAATATATAATAAAGAAACAAAACATTTATTAAATACAAAGTCAGGTACAAAAGGAAGCTCTTCTATGAGCTTTAATGCACATCTATTATCTCATTTATTTACATACATATACATATAACTGTAACACCCTAATTTTTAACCCAATACTCTAGAACATATTAGGCTAATCATTAGGTTATTACTTATTAGTCTCAACTTTTTAATAAAATACTTACCAAAAATTACGGGTAAAATTTTCTTTTTGAAAACATAAACAAAGTGAGAGCCACGAACTTAACTAGTCGAACGACAGAAACATAAAGCACGCGTAACAACCATTGCTAAATCATAAAGTAAAGCAATAACCAAACAACAATCATGATAATAAAGGAAACATTTCATTAATAACATAATTAAGGTACATAAGTAGTCATACCCTCGTAGGGACGAGCAGAGCTTGTAATATAGCAGGAAAGGAAATACAATGGGAAAACAAGAAAGCAGAAATAAACCATAACTACCCGAGTGCACCTATGGTGGATAACCTCAAAAGCGAAAGAAGGTTTATCCACTCTACATGTGGTGTGTGCACTAAGCCTCCCCTACGACGTCAACTATTGGAATCCGGGAAACGGTGGAGCGTAACCGATCCATGGACGCAGAGCAGTAGGAGTGGGAACACGTGAAGACTGAGCGTGGGCTCCTCAGTAGGGGCGCCTCTCGGCTCGCCTCGCTAGCCTCGGCTGCGTAACGGTCTCCTTGCTCACATTGCGCATGAACTGAGGCGTAGGAGCAGAACTCTCACTATACATGTGCGTCGGCGGGTCCTCGGATGGGTCGTCCTTGGGGATCGAGGCACGTAGTCTGGAAGTCTCGAGGCATCGAACCACCAAAGATATCGCCCACAAAATCCTCTCGTCTCGCGTCCAGGCACGCTCAAAAACCATCGCGTCGTTGTAAGGTGACATCGGAGAGAAACGGTAGCTCTGTATAGGATGTGCAAAGGGACGTCCAAGGAACATGAAGACTCACACAGTACACTGCCCCTCAAAATGATATGACCCATGGTCCGGGTTATAGTGGACCTCCCAAGTAAGCGTGTCAATGAAAAGCACGTACGTCGCCATCGGTCTCTGAAGATGTGACGGGAGAAAGAAGACAGAAGAGTGAGAATTTTTGCTAAAGAATCTCAGTAGGAGTCTCCTATCCTAGGATTACGTCGTACACATCCTCAGGAACCTTGGGTTTAATTATCAAATAGTGATCATGCATATAAGGTTCAATTTAGGGTTTTCCAAACTAATTATCCAAGGTCCATTCCTTTTAGCATGCATCTTGATGTTATGAATGCAACATATTATATCATGGATGCATGTCAATACTTGGGCATATAAAACAACACATCAAAGCATATAAACATAAACCATGTGGCATAAGGGCATATAATTCTCAAATGAGATCATTCCTCAACCTCATGACATCAATCATGGTACTTTAGCATATAAGCCACCCTAAAATAACTAGGTTATGAGCTCATACCTCAGCTAGTCGTCACTAGCTCTTGCTTATTATCTGAATAAGCGAAACATAAATAATAATCTCGACTCGCAAGTACGGGTAGGGGGCATGGATCATCTCTCTCTGGGATTACCCTCTTTGAAACGCTTTGCGGGCATCAAGCCACAACAATTTGTCCGCTTTGGTAGGCTGCATCTACTCATACCCTCACGGATTTGTCTCCCCTAGGGGTGCTCAGCCGAACCGGTGTCACCTAGGCGAGTGCGTCTCAGTGCTTTGTCACATAAAAATCTCCTGGGGGTGCTCGGCCGAACCAGTGTCACCCAGGGTTTTCCATTCATATGGTACTCATAAACATTTCTTTAACCCTTTAAGGTTTGACGGAAATTTGGCAGCATAACAGCTGTTAAATCGAATTTCCTTCAAACTGCCACAAGCTAATTCACATAACAAGTTCTCATGAAATCTCATGCTATGATAAACTTTTAACATTTCATCAATCATTTTCTCGTGCATCAGGCACATCTCATCATATCATTGCATCATGCAACACATCATAGCATTAACAACTTCTTAGTGTCTTATGCACTGACCCTTAAGGTCTTTAACTCACATTCTAAGTTATAAATCATCACACCTGATCTCTCGGGAGCTTATAAGCTTATAACTAAGTCTTTCTCACTTCACACTATGGTCAAGAACATCTCTAAACCTCAAGAATGCAGAATTCATAATCCTAACTTTACGGTACCTAGGAGTCACAACAATGACCCTTTCTAAGTCCAGTTTGTTCCTAAGGCATCAAGATCAAGTCCTAAACCATTTATGAGTCATTCCTACACATTTAAACTAATTTAAATCCATGATTATCATTGCTAAACCTTGCTGGACAGAATCCAGAAAATTCAAACATTAAAGGATCTAGAACTCTCAAATTAATTCTTTTCTAGTTTCTAACTTCTCTTATCTTTCACATATGAGCTTTAACATTAATTATATTCAAACTTAAGCATATTATCATCATTAACACATCTCATACAGTGGCAAATAATGGCAAGGCAGAACCGAAACAAACATCTCCATTTAAAGGCATCAAACACAATTTCTAAAGCACATAAAATACTAGTTTCTCTTGGAATCTTTTTAAAACTTTCAAAACCCATTTATAAACATTTTTAACATCTAAAATCATAAAAATATTTAAGAGGGCAGTGACTAAATCAACTTTGTCTCAAGAGGTCCTAAATTCATAAAACTTAGTTCTACATATTCCTTGTACTCATAAAAGCTTAGAAAAAGTATGAAACATAGTTTTCAATACTTAGAAACATCAAAACCTCTTAGGGCCGAAATATGAACCAAAGGAAATAAATATTTTTAGACCTTTGTTTGAGACAACAATGGGCAAGTCTTTGAGCTCTAGGTTCATTTAAGTGATGACATAAAAATAAACATGCTCATGTATTCATTTTAGGTTCCATTAGAAAGTAAAGTGATAGCATAAAATAAATATGAGGTGCAACCTATTATTATCTTTGATATTTAGTGAGAACTTGAAATATAAACGTGATAATGCATAGCTTGAAATATAAATATGATAATGCAAGTTCATTCATTATCTTGGTACTTAGTGATAGCAAGGAAGTAAACATAATGCGCAAAGCATAAAATAAACATGATGCAAGGTTTATTTTATGGTTAGCTAGAGCTCATCCAAGACTTTAACAAAATAGCAACCCAACATATATCTCATTACAAAGAGAGCTGTAGAGTTCTTGAATCAAGTTCTCAAAGGAACTATGAGGTTCTTGAACATCATCATCAAGCTCAAAGAAAACAAACTTTTTAAACAAACAAAACCTCAAAGATCAAAAAGGAAATGGAAAACTGAAATATTAAAGAAAAGGAAACAAAGAACCGAAATCAAAATAGCAAGAAAAGAAAAGGTGTTCTTGAGTAAAAATCATGTTTGAGTTAGAAAGTGAAGTTGAAACTCAAAGAAAGTAAAACCTCAGGCTCTAGAGATTCCTTTGAGATGAACACTTAGTCATCATCTAGGAGTCCTCATCATTGAGCTATCATGTGCTCATCAAGGCCTCATGACCGAAATCTCAAGAAAGAAAAGAACCAAAGAAAAGTTTCAAAAGGAATCCAAGAGAAAGCTAGAGAAACTCATTTTTCAAGAAACAAAGTTTAGAAAACACTCCTACCTAGAGTGAAGATGAAATCTTTGAACTTTTGAAAAGGAAAACAAGATGATGAGCTCCTCTTTGGGGCTAGATGGCTTCGGCCTTGTGGGGAGGAAAAGAAAGGAAATGTGTTCTTAGTGGGCTTGTGTTTGAGAATGGAAGTTTAGCTGTTTGTATGATGATCTAAGGTGGTGGGGTGGTGTTTCAAGGTTGAGAGATGATTATGAGATGAAGAGAGGATGAAGATGGAGATGAAGAACAAGAGGAAACTCTCTTGAAACTTAGAGAGAAAAAGAGAGAATACAAGGAAAGCTTAGAAAACTAAAAGTATGCAAATGAGCTAAAGTGTTTGCATGTGTTTCTAGGCAAGGTATTTATAGAGAATGAAAACAAATGAAGGTTCAAAGAGGAGGAGGGCTGGCCGTAGCTATTGGAGGGAAAAGGAAGAGAAAATATCTCTTACAAAAGGTCATTCAAGCATGGTTTGAAGTATGGAAGCTATGATACAAGGTATGGCTTGATGTGAGTTAATTTCCTATCAATTTTGAATGAAATTAGGCTTCTAGAAACAATGCATGGCTGGAACTTTTCCAGCCACAAATAAATGGAGGAAATGGGCTATTTTAATTAGTTATTTACTTGAAAAATCAAGCTTGATTGAAAGTTATGACAAGGTATAGTGTATGTGACTTGAGGTATGGCCTTGGAGCGTTGAAAAATTGAACATGTGATGCATATGGGAGGAGGGAGTGCTTCGGCCAGGCCTGGTACAGCAAGGGGGAGGTGAGGTTTGATCATCTAATTGGGTGTTAATGGTAGGTTTAGATGTATATTAGCTTAGGTATAAGGTTAGGAATAATTAAGCTTAAGTTTAGGTAACTAAGTACCAGTATTAGGAATTTTATGACAAGGTTAGGAGTGCACATACATCATTAAAGAATTTAAAACTCATTTGTGAATAAACAATGTGTAACACAATTCCATGATTTAAGGAATTGGAAAGAGAAAACACTATTCAAGATTCCATGACTAGGAGTCTTGAAATTAAAATACGATTTTAAGTTGTAATTAAGCACTTTTAGGTTCTAATCAACTTTAATAAATTATTTTGACTCAAGATTAATTATGGAAATTAATTAACCTTTGATTAGAGCCTAATATTGCTTAGGTTTGCTTAATCACGCGATTAAGCGTAAAAACACGAAACTAGGGTCAAAACCGTAATTTCGCACTAATTTCGCCCTGGACCTCTGGGACCAAAACTAAAGTCATAGTCCACATAAAAACGCCTTTTAAAACCATCTGGAGAAGTTTGGGGTTCATCCGGCACTTGCAAACGGGTAAAACACCGCAGGGGCATTTTGGCCATTTTGACCCGAAAACTCGAAAAATGAGATTTTCGATCCCGGGAAGGTACACAAGTCATCTAATCCCCTTCCAATATTGAGTTTGCCCTTCGAGTACTGCCGGACCAGCTTTCCTCGAATTCCGGGCCGAAAATGACCTCAGGGGCATTTTGGTCATTTTTACTCTAACAGAAAATCGGGGCGTTACAATAACTAAATACAACAGATATAAGTCTCCATCACTAAACTATTGTAGTTCCAATTTGATCTTTTTGTAGCAGCTTCACTATCCTCTGGATCCACCTTGAGATGACATGCAAATACAAACCCATAGGGATAAGAATTATACAAATTCTCAATAGGGCATTTTCCCTAAATACTCAATTATAAATGTCATTGTCATTATCCCAACTACTTCAGTTTATTAGAAAGTTATGAGCATGCAATATATATCAAAGGTTCATTTTAAAGTTCAAAAACCATTCTTCTGAAGTAGGTTTCTTTTATTGTTCAATCGCTTAGTATACACATGTCATACTACTCAACATCATAGTAATTTATTCTCAACTTTAAGCGCCCTTAACACATCATAGGGGATCTCATACTCATTATATAGAGCATATACTATTACATACAACTTAAACATATTGGCTTCAATATCGATTCTAAAATTCTTCACTTAGCACATAGGATAAAGGAGTACTTAGAACAATTGCTACTTCAACTTGTCTTGGCCCTCGACTTTTATGGCTTTGACCACTTTAGGGTAATATGCTGCTTTTCAGGACTGAGCTCATTCCTATACATGATCATTGGATTTACTTTCTCTAATTCTCATATAGACTTATTCCTAGTCGGGTTTACTTTCCCCGACTTAATTCAAGGGTAGTCAGGTGTACTTTCTCCGCAGATTGGATTTATTTTCTCTAGCCCAAGACATATAGTCTCATGCTTTTCTTGGTAGTCAGGTCTACTCTCCTTGACAGACCAGATTTACTTTTTACAGGCCAAGAAATATAATCTTATGCTTTTCTTTCTCATATAGGCAATTGTAAGCAGTATTCATATATGTGTGTGTGTGTGTGTGTGTGTCTAACCTCATCAATAAGTTCATATGCTCAATTATTCTCATTCATGTACTCATGTCATACTAGAACAAAATGCCATTACTTCATCAATTCAAAGCATCGGTTCATTTTCAACCCAATGGCATATTTTACACTTATCTAGCACCAATTAGTTCGCATATCAAACAATCAATTCCAAGACTACAAAAGTTATCCAAGAAACTTTAATGTGTCCCCAAGCTCTTGTAAATATTTAAGAGCAAGAATCATTCTGTAACTATATTAACAAAATTAGACAAATTTGGAGGTCAGAAACCCCCTAATTATAGCCAGCAGTCATAGTTCCCAATTTTATTACCATATCAAATAAACATATCAATTCCTACCAAAATTCAGAGTTGGAATTTAAGATGTCTCAACACCCAATAAAAATTTCAAGTGATAATTCAATCATTTGCTAAGGTAACAAAATTAGACAAACTCAGCTCCAAAATTGGCAGTCTGGATAACTCAACAATAGTCTTAGTTTTTTATTTTTAGAAAATAGTAAAAGCCATTTTAAAGACCAAGAATAATAACAAAAACACTTTAACATTTTAGCTTCACCATATAAAAATTTTAGCTCAAGAATCCATCTACAAATGTTGATAAAAAATTGTGAACTATAACTTGTTTGGGAGGAATTTGAAAATCTAGCAATCTACTTCAAAAATTCTTTTGACAAAAATTATTTTTCAATAGCACTAAACTACTCCACCAATGCAAATACATCAATATCTATGTATAATCATATATTACGAAAAGAAAATATCACTTTCCAATCAAGAAAAATATGAAAATAGCAGAAGTTCACAAGAAGGTACAAAAAATCATATTTGAATCTTCATAGTTCCTTGCCTAGAACAATCATTCCTAACAACCCTTAAACCTCTCTTTGGCAGTGAAGTATGATGGATCAAAGTGGAAAAATAGTGATAGATTAAAATTCTAATAAGTTAGTTTGGTAGATTATGGAGAATAGAACAAGTTTAGTGAATGAATCTTGATATTTTAAGGACTTTGAGTTAGGGTTTTGGAAGCTTGAAGCAAGTATGCAGGTTTGAGAGAAAAAAATAATGGAAGATGTGTTTCTTGAGTAGGCTAGCTGAAAATGACGATGGTGAGGGTGATGAGGTTGGGGGCTTATACTTATCTTGGTATAAATGTAGTCCTTATGTAGATAAGGTTTGAATATCTTTCTTTCTTTTTCAAAAATAAATTATATGAATGGCTAGGATTGATTTGTTGGTCAAAGAATGAATCTTGGCTATTCATTTGACTCAAGATAAGTGGCTCACTTTAAGTTGGTGAGTAAGTAGCCTTTTCGGTGTTAAAATCGCACACTAAAATTCCACCAAACAGATGAGATATTGGCACCCAGGTAAAATAATAATAAATGAAAGAAATGATTAAAACTTTCTTTTGAAGTTTCAATCCTTGCCATCCACTTGGCAAGATGTGATTGGTAGAAGTTACTTGGCCATCTATTAACTTTTATGGTGTTCAAACTGCACATCAAATCTCTATTGAATGGGTAAAATACTATATCCGGGAAACTTAAAACATTTTTTCGTGGGCGCTAGGCCTAATATTCTATTTGGGCCCTAGGCTTAATGTAACATCCTAATTTTTATTCAAAAATTAATTGAGACTTCATTAATGAGAATCTCAAGATTCTGATGGACGTAGAAATGATGAGGATAACTCAACAGATCTAGAAAAAAAAATGTGAATAGTTACCTAGTAGGTCCTACGGGCCCGCGGGACAGCCGAAAACCTAGAATTGGGGCCTGGAGATGCTCAAAATTGAGAAATTATAATATTAAGGTAAGCAATGGGTAAGAATAAAGATTTTATACCTAGAATTAATTTTCGGGCAATGTTTAATCTCTCAGGTACACTATTTTATCTGTTTGGCGAAATTTCGGTATGCGATTTCTAACACTAAAAGCTAATTAAATCTTTACAAAAGGAAGGAACTTATCCATTTTTATCAAATGAATGGCTAAGATTTAATCTTGAATTACAAGATTAAATCTAGCCATCCATTTACTTTCTTAGATTAGATATTATACAATTATAATATATAATATTCATTCATTAATTATAAAGATCAACACAAGCTTAATCTTCTCCAAGAAGCCAAGCGTACTTTTGATCAACACAAGGAGAAGACCAGCCACGATTTTCATCTTCTCAAGAGCTCAAGCTTTGTCTTCAAACCACCAAAACACTTGCTCAAAGCTCCTAAAACCATAAACTTCCTTCATGAAAATTGTTCTACACATTAATATCAACAAATCTAACCAATTGAAATATAAATTTCTCACCAATTCCCACCTTGCTACCTTATACCTCACTATCTTGAGATCGGTTTGGGTGTGTTTTGAGAGCTTTGAAGTGAAGAGCATAATCTTGGAGTATACTAGAGACAAGGACACACTAGCTTCCAAGAATAGGGTATTATTTGGTCTTTTCTTTCAAAATTATGTTGAACATTTTTGAGGGGTTTTGGTTTGAAATTTTTTGGTTGATTATATATGGTTACTGATGTATGAATTTTGATGATGTATTTGGATGGTAATAAAAATCATTTTGTCAAAAGAGATTTTGGACTATGCTGTTGGATTTTCAATTTGGCTATAGATAGGGAAATTTTGTGAATTTTTAGACATGTTTGTGGTTATGGTCATGATCTGAAAAAATTAGATGTTGGATTTAACATCTTAAACTAAATACAATTTTCTTGAGCACTGGTTTTAAGGTATACGGCCTCAAAACCATGAGAGACCAAAATGGTACTTATGCTATATAGATTATTGAAATTGGAGCTGTGAAATCTTCTAATTTTGGTACCATAGCAAATGATTGATTCTTACTTTGAAATTTTTACAGGAAGTTGGTAACTTCTCTAAGTGCAATCGTGATTTTTATTTTGAGTTGATTCCATCATTTTCTAGGTTTACAAATTTCAAGAATCTTGTTTTGAGTTGTAAATACGAGGTCTCTGACCACCAAGCTTGTATAATTTGGTTAACAGGGTTAGAGAACTCGCCTTGCTATGAAATTTTTACAGGGACTTTTAGACACATTAAAATGTCATAGAGAATTTTTGTGGCTCTTGAATTAGCCATTTGATATGGAAATTAATTGTGGTTACTAGAATGGTAAATCTGCCAAGATGTTGGAATGGTGAGAATATCTTAAATTAATGATAGAATGACATTTAGTCCAAATACATGGCATATGAATGCATGCTAGTTGATTTATAGATTTGCTTATAAGGCATGAATGAGATGCTAATATAACTGAATGCCTACATGTGATATAAGTAGGCCTTTGAAAAAGAAAAGTATGTTGGTAAAAGAGTGCACGAGAAGGGGGGTTGAATCGTACTTTTTGAAGCTTTTTTTCAGATCTGAAAACATTAAACATAAAACTTATTATCAAGCATGAAGCTTGAAGTGCAGCGAAATAATGGTTAGATATTTTAGAAAGTTGATTTTCGAGGCTTATTAATTGTAATGCATTACCATGAAGCTTAATTAATATTCAACATAAAGTGTATCACATGAAATCAAAAGATTAAGGAAGAGAGAATGAACACAAGTTTTTTTTTACTGGTTTGACTAACCCGCCTACATCCAGTACTCAACATATGTTGAGATTTCATTAACAACTTTCTTAACTAGATAAAGTAAATGGATAGTCTTTATAATAGTCTTCCTAATTTCTCACAATGCACAATGGCCAACCCCAACTGCGACTTAACTAGATAGTCTTATAATGTTCCACCTAGGTTGTAACTAAGGTTTTAACACCATAACTGTAGTGTTCCACCTAGATTGTAACACCCACTTATGCTAGAAATTCCTAGATTGAGATTCCTAAAGATCTCTACAAGCTCTTCCTCTTTGATCATCATCTATGCCAAGCTTAAAGACTTCCTACTTAGTGCATTGGCTACAACATTTGCTTTTCCAGGGTGATAGTTCAAATCAAACTCATAATACTTAATGAACTCCATCCATATCCTTAGTTACATATTTAGTTCTTTTTGATTGAAGAGATGCTTCAAACTCTTATAATATGAGAAAACTTTGAATCTTACCCCTATAGAGGTAATGTTACCAAATCTTTAAGGTAAAGACTGTAGCTGGGAGTTCGAGATCATGAGTTAGATAGTTCACTTCATGTGGTTTTAATTGTCAAGAAGCATAGGCAACCATATTCTGATTTTACATTAGTACACACCCAAATCCTTTACTAGAAGCATCACAATACACCTTAAATGGTTCACGAGGATCATGTAGTACAATCACTGGTATGGTGGTTAACCTCTGTTTAAGCTCTTGGAAACTCCTATCATGTTCAGGTGTCCACTGGTATGTGGCATTCGTCCTAGTTAGCTTTGTCAAAGGTAAGGCTATCTGTGAAAAACCCTTGATAAACCATCTATAATATCCAGTTGATACTAAAAAACTTCAAATTTTTGTAACCATTGTTAGTCTTTCCTAATGAGTGCTGCTTCTACCTTACTTAGGCCTACTGATATACCTCCCTAGGATGCCACATGTCCTAGGAATTTGACTTCTTCCATCCAAAATTCATGCTTGGGCAGCTTGGCATAGAGCTTTCGTTACTTTAGAATTTGAAGTACTATCCCAAGGTGCTTGGCATGCTCTTCCTTAGTCTTCGAATAGATAAATATATCATATATGAAAACAACTACAAACTGATCTAAGTAATTCAAAAAATTTGATTAATGTAATCCATGAAAATAGCTGGAGCATTAGTTAGCCTAAATAACATTACAATATACTCGTAATGTCAATAACGAGTCCTAAAGATGTCTTAGGAACACCATTGATCCTCACAGTTGATCCATAAGGTCATCAATTCTCTGTAAAGGATATTTACTCTTTACCGTTACCTTGTTCAGTTGCATATAATCAATACACAACCTCACGCCTCCATTTTTTCTCTTTAATAAAAGGACAGAGGCTCCCTATGGTGAAGCACTTGTCTAATAAATTGCTTTTTTAAAAGTTCTTCAATATGTGCCTTCAAGTCTACTAGTTCAAAAGGAGACATTCTATATGGGGAAATAAAGATAGGACCTGTTCCTGGTACCAATTCAATTTCCTTTTCTAAAGGAAATTTTGGAATATCTTATAGGAAGACATTGGGGTATTCCTTTACTATAGGAATTTCATCTAGTTTATTCTCATTTTCAGCCTTACTTGCCAAGAGGAGAATAAATCCTTGACTCTTAGCTTTCCTAGTGTTTAACTCTATGGAATTTAAACAACAACACATAGAAGTCACATGTTTTCCAAATAAGGCCAAACAAAAGGAAATAGTTTTTTCAGCACAATTTAAAAGCACTTAGTGTGGTGGAAGCCAATTCATACTGAAAATTACACCTAAGCTAGATAAAGGAACACATATTAAGTCAAATACAAATTTCCTATCTTCTATTTGAAAAGAAGGGTCTATACATACTTAACTAGTTTTAATAGACTTATCATCAGGGGTGGAGACCATCCTATTATAAGGTAGTATGAATACAGGTAGTTGTAACTTGTGTATGCAACCATAGGATATAAATGAGTGAGAAGCACCTGAATCATATAGCACATTTAAGATGTTACCATTAATTTTGCACTTACCTTGGATTAGATATTTGGATTGAGAAGCTTCTTCAGCATTCAGAGTAAAAACATGCCTTTGTTGTTGTGGCCTGGAGTTAGTCTGCTGATTCCAAGTAGGGGACTGGAATATTCTGTCTCTTGGCTTGTCGCAGCTAAAATAAACATTATGCCCTGTTGAACATGGGTTGTTTTTGTGATTCTTTCCATACTTTGGACAAGGTTTGGATTGCTATGTTTGCTTCCCTCTGTTGTTGTTTGGTTGAAGTCTCCCTCTTTGCTGGTAGTTGGGCTTGAATCTTTGGCCTTGTGGTGCTAATCTTCACTTGGAGTCTTCTCTTGTGGACTTAGAGATTGCTAACTTCTGATCATATCCTTTTACCAACTGAAATTTGTCCCCTAAGCCTACAAATCTAATTTTTAAAAGTCCAACTACGACTTCAATATCCTCCCATAATCCATCCTCATACTTGATACACTTTCAAGTCTTCTCTTGATCTCATTAGTAGATGGTAAAGAACTTGCATAACTCCTCAAACTTTGTAGTATACTTAGTCACACTTATATTCCCTTGCTTAAGCACCATGGATTCCTACTCCTTTGTATTTTTCACTAGAACAAGAAAGTTCTTCTGATAAAAGGCCTCTCTAAAAGTATCCCAAGTGATTTCAGTCTAAGAAGCCTTGAGCAACCTCTTAGTCCCATTTCACCAAAACTCAGCATCAGCCTCCAGCATATAGGAAGCAAAGGCTACCTTTTGACTTTTTGTACAGGCTAAAATTGACAAAATCTTTTCCATTGCCTTTATTCATTCTTCTACCTTACCTAGATTGAAGGCTCCTCTAAAAGGTATCATGTAACACCCTAGCTAGTAGAACCTAATTACGCTTAAGTTTGCATTTGGATTCTATTAGTTGTCACTTATGCTTTGCGTTTATTTTCTTTTGAAATCAACTTAGAAAAATAGTAGATAACTTTTTTTTGTGTACAACTTACTTTTTGAAAGCTTAAACCTGTGGCGAGAATTGAAATACACAGTGTTTACGTAGATGATAATCAAAATTACTTTGCGCACTTACTTTAATAAAGCGGAATATGGGAATAAATGTAAAATTACTATCACATAAACTGAAATATAACTACTTGATACATGAGCCATACTAGGACATATATCATAGTGATAAGTTCTTACAAATAACATTATAAGTTCTACTACTACTGGTCTATTCTTTGCAATCTACAACATAACTGAAATTTAAGTGCTAATTCTTGAAAGTTTTGAAATCTTCATGAGTTGCCTCCTTCCTTAACTATAGCTCAATTGCTTTAAATGGACTCGTCTGTCTCTGGTAATGACAATGGAAAAAGAAACATAGGAGTGAGAAATATAAGATTTCTTACTAGGGGTTCCTACTTGCACTAAACATGTCATCGTTGTCGTCCCAATTACTTCGAGTTTATTATAAAAAGGTAGACATACCAATGGTTCAATTACTAGATTTTTCGCAAACATAATTAGCCAAAGTGTAGTTGGTTTTTTTAAAAAAACTCTTATAACATTAACAAGAATATCCATTCAATCATCCATCCAAGCATATCATATATAATCACTAATGGGTAACAATAATTTGGGAGATGCATATATTCATTCTGATCCTCAACATTTATTTGTTTCATGATCATTATCTTTCTTTCATTCCATTCTCATTTCCTTACATTAACATATTTACCAATTACTCATGGGATGAATGTATCAATGCCTTAAACCACCCTAAAGGGTAATGAGCTCACACCGTCGCTATTGTCATAACCTTTCAGTTTTCTTTCTGTTGCTGTGATCTCATCGGTATATGGGGCCAAGCCGTGAGCTTTAGCTCAAGTCCACTTTTCCATACTTTCATTGCTACTTTTTCAGGCTTTACTTTTATTTTCTTTATGTTGTTGTAATCTCAACTGTTAAGTCAAGACCTTAGCTCAAGTCCACTTTTTCGGACTTTCATTGCTATTTTCCCAGCCTTTACATTTATTTTCTTTCCATTGTCATGATATCAACGGTTAAACCGTGAGTTTAGCTCAAGTCCACTTTTTCAGACTTTCATTACTACTTTCCCAAGCTTTTCTTTTATTTTCTTTCTATTGCCGTAATCTCAATGGTTAAGTCGTGAGTTTAATTTCATCAGTGTCATATATGATGCTTCATAAAGTCTAATATGAAGGTGTATCAACAAAAACTTGGAAGCGCATCGTACCGACACGACATAGGAAAAGTAGAACCTTCATGGTTTTGATTACCTGGAAGGACGCAGTGAACCGAAAGCTTCACGATCGGTAGTAACACTCCACGAACGGTCATAATTTGCTCTATGGTCGATCTTCCTGACTATCTCTTGAGGGGAATAGAGTGGCTATGTGGACAACCATTCAGATGATGAACATCTGCCTCTAAGGTGTCTGTTTCTGATGAAAACCTCTGGAGGCTCAACGGTGAAATGATTAGTTTATATATATATATGCTGTGAAGTCCAATATCTAACCCTAAGCCACATGGGCCATATGGTCCTTGGGCTTTTAGTCTCACTAAAGTCTTTTTAGGCTTAAGTGACTAAAGAGCATATAACCCAACAATCTCCCACTTGGTCTTTAAGATACAAACTTGAGTTCATAAACCCAAGACCATGTATCCCATAAGCCATCATCATCTGATAATATACCCCATCCCTTGTCTCAAGCTAGCCTGGGGATCTACCATTTGTCATATATCAAGGCTCCTAATAATCTACAGAAGATTATCTAATTCAGTGCTACTCCACTAAAAGCCCGAACGTGAACTCCAAGAATAATGACACTTATAACATGAATATGCATCGTCCCTTTATAGAATGTCTATAATTGATTAACTAGTTTTCTGTGACCCAATCAATTATTTATTTCCTTGACTGTGATAGTTTCTCTAATGGATTACATGCACTGGCCAGTGTCTTCAATATCCAAGTACCGAAACATATCAAGGGGACATTTCCTATAAATTCCATGTTGTTTATCTCATAAATACCGATAACCAAATAGTTTCAATCCCAAACTACCAAGTTATTAGCCGTCAATAGATCGAACCTCACCCGTTGGTAAATCAAAGAATGAAAACTATTCAACTACTTATTTAAAATAAACTTAGGATTAAGAGCAACTACATAACTATAGTTATCTGGAGATTTGATTCCTTATGACAGAAAGAACAACCTTAATCAAATTTCTCCTTGATCCATTCAATGTAAGTATTAACTCACACCAATATTTAACAATGATTTGGACAAAATCATTTCATAAATATTGCAGCCTAAAAAAATGCCCAACTTTATTTAATAGCTGTGAACCTATTCATCAATTGTGAGAACCTATGACCATGTCCTCCATGAACGTATCCATATGATCATATATTCCACAATTGATCCGGACCTTAGTGTTTGTAAATAGTGTGTAGACCTCATTTATAACATTAAAAAAAATTACAATGTCATAATGTCTTGCTACAAAAAAAGCACAAAACAACAAAGTGAAATAACAACTCCTAAAGCTATAGCAAATCTGGAATCCTCCTAAGACCCATAGATGTAACATGCTTCTCGAACACACGTTCAGGCAAACTCTTAGTAAAAGGGTCAGCAAGGTTCTCGTCCGATGCTATCTTGACTACCACTGTATCTCCTCTTTCAATTATATCTCGGATAAAGTGGTACTTCCTCTCTATGTGCTTTTGTCTTTTGTGACACCTTGGTTCCTTGGACTGTGCTACTGCCCCACTATTGTCACAGTAAAGTGTGATGGGACGACTAACACCTGGTATCACCTGAAGATCCGTTAGGAACTTCTTTAACCATGCGGCTTCCTTTGTAGCCTCAGAAGCAGCTACATACTCAGCCTCTGTGGTAGAGTCAGCCACACATGATTGTTTGACACTCCTCCAACAAAAGGCCCCGCCATTAAGAGTGAACACATACCCAGAGGTGGATTTTCTTGAGTCAATGTCTCCTTGGAAATCTGAGTCTGTATAACCAATGGTTTCAAGACTCCCAGTAGAATAGACCAACATATAATCTCTCATTCTCCTAAGGTACTTGAGTATATGTTTAACCGCTATCTAGTGTTCCTCTCCAAGATTAGATTGGTATCGACTTACTACTCCCACTGCATAGCAGATATCTGGTCTGGTACACAACATAACATACATAAGCCTACCTACTGCTGAAGCGTAAGGTATCCTACTCATGCGTTCTCTTTGCTCAGGAGTTTTAGGAGAATGCTCCTTAGAGAGATGAATCCCATGCCTGAAGGGTAAAATTCCCTTCTTGGAATTCTCCATTCTGAACCTGGCAAGAATTTTGTCGATGTAATTAGCCTGAGATAATGCCAAAACCCTATTCTTCCGGTCTCGCAAGAGTTTAATACCAAGAATATAATTGGCTTCCCCCAGGTCCTTCATATCAAAATGCTTGCTTAGCCAGGTCTTTATGCCTAACAATACCTCCGTATCATTTCCAATAAGGAGTATATCATCCACATAAAGTACCAGAAAAGATACTACATTACCTTGGATCCTTTTATACACACACGGCTCATCAAGACTTTTCTCAAAACCATAAGACTTAATGACTTGATCAAACTTGATGTTCCATGATCTGGATGCTTGCTTAAGTCCACAAATGGACCTTTGCAACTTGCATACCATGTTTTCTTGTCCTTTGGCTATGAACCCTTTTAGTTGCTGCATATAGATATCCTCTTCCAAATTTCCATTTAGAAAACCAGTTTTGACATCCATTTGCCAAATCTCATAATCAAGATTTGCTGCAACAGCTAAGAGAATCCAGATGGACTTGAGCATGGCAACCGGCGAAAAGGTTTCTTCATAATCCACACCTTTTATTTGGGTGTACCCTTTCGCCACCAATCTAGCTTTGAAGGTTTCAACCTTCCCGTCCGATCTTCTCTTTCTCTTGTAGATCCACTTACACCCAATGGGTCTTACCCCTTTTGGTGTATCTACAAGAGACCAAACTGAGTTGGAATACAAAGAATCCATTTCACGATTCATAACCTCAAGCCATTCTTGAGCATCAACATCTCCTAGTGCCTCATCATAACTAGTGGGATCATCTTCTTTTTCAATGATGACATCCTGAGACGATTCGTCCAACCAGAGAAATCTTGCGGGTTTACGAATCAATCTCCCACTACGACTTTGCCGCACTTGTTGTTGTGCATCTACAGGGGGATCCAATTCTAGATGAGGACCCTCATTAAGTGGATTAACCAATTCATGATTTTGTTGTTCTTCCATAAGCGGTAACTGCATCTCTACAGGTTCCACTTGTTGATCATCATGCTGAACTTCTGGTTCTATTTCTGGTTCCTGTGTATGTTCAACATCAGGTATATTTTCCCCTCTTTAAACAACCACAGGAACAAAAGTTGGAACCACCTGAGGTTGAGGCGAAACTTGATTTGAGACTAGCTCATCAAGTATAACCTTACTCCTTTGCTTACAATTTGCCATATAGTCCTCCTCTAAGAAAATCGCATGTGTGCTCGCTATGACCTTCTTTTCTTTCAGACTATAAAACAACCAACCTCTGGTTCCTTTAGGATAGCCTATAAACATGCATACTTCTATACACAAGTCCATCTTATTTGGCTTCTGTTATAAGACATGTGTCGGAGCACCCCAAACCCGAATATGATTCAAGGTGGGCTTACACCCTTTCCATAATTCTATTGGTGTCTTTGAAACCGACTTGGATGGAGCTAAGTTCAATAGGTACATAGCAGTTTCTAAGGCATATCCCCAGAATGAATCAAAAAGAGATGAATAACTGAGCATAGATCTTGCCATTTCTAAAAGGGTTCTATTTCTCCTTTCAGTAACTCCATTCTGCTAGGGTGTCCTTGGAGAAGATAATTGTGAAACTATCCCCTCTTTGGTCAGGTAAGACCTGAACTCTCCAGATAAGTATTCACCCCCTCGATCAGACCGAAGAGTCTTAATTTGAACACCAAGATGCTTTTCTGCCTCAGCCTTGAACTCTTGGAATTTTCCAAAAGCTTCAGACTTGTGACGCATCAGGTACACATGTCCAAATCTAGAGTAATCATCAGTAAATGTGATAAAATAATGATACCCACCTCTGGCCTGGACATTTATTGGTCCACATACATCAGTATGTACCAATTCCAGTTGAAGTGTGGCATGATTTCCCTTGGCCTTGAAAGATCTCTTAGTCATTTTACCCTCTAAACAAGATTCACAAACTGGTATTGGTTCAAAGTTCAAGGATTTTAAAATCCCACTATTGACCAAACCTTGTATCCTGTTAGAGTTAATATGACCCAATCTCAAATGCCAAAGATAAGTTTCATTGGAAACTTTTATTTTCTTTGATGAATGAACATGCTCAACATCTCCTAATTCAACATGATTAACTTCACAGGGCACAGGACTAAGGAAATAGAGACCATTAAACATTACACCAGAACAAATAAAAGAAGATGAACTTCTTATTGAAATTGAGGAATTAAACTAAATTGTCAAACCATGTTTAACTAAACAACTAACAGAAATTAAATTCCTCTTAAAATCCGGAATAAATAGACAATTTTCTAAAACCAAAGTTCTGTAATTATCAAAAGATAAAATAACTTGTCCCACTGCTAGTGCAGACACAAGCTCCCTATTTCCAAGCTTCAAAACTCTTTGTCCTTCACTTGCAGGCAAGCTATGTTTGAACCACTGCAAAGAGTAACAAACATGGTTAGTGGCTCCTGAATCAATGATCCATTTATCATTGTAATTCTCCACTAAACAAGCCTCAATCACATGCAAATTACCCACACCTGGTTTATTCATACGTGGGCAATTTTTCTTCCAATACCCCTTTTGTCCGCACTTGAAGCACTTGCCTTTTGGCTGCTTCATTGCAACTGGTTTGGCAACTGGAACACCTAATTTCTTCTTTTTCTTGTTTTTGTGTTCCTTCCCTTGGGTTTCCCTTTAGGTTTCACAGAACTCTCACCAGCAAAAAATGCACTGCCCTACTTGACTAGAGACTGTTCAGCACTCTCAAGCTCGTGCATCAGTTGAGTAAGGTCAAGATTCATCTTATTCATATTATAATTCACCTTGAACTGATTGAAGTATTCAGGCAGTGATTGCAAGAGAAGGTCAACTTTTACTTCTTGTTCAAATTTGACCCCATGGTTTTCAACCTTCTTAAAGTTTGCTATCATTGTCAGACAATGATCCCACACACTTCCTCTAGACATCACTATCTTGGTGACTACATTCAGCGCATTCTTCCTAGCAGAGCTGCTAGACATAGCAAACATGCCATCAAGAGTTTGGAGCATCTTTGTTCCACTCTCAATCATGCTCACTTGATCCTGAAGGTGACTGGCGAGACTGGCTAAAATATAGTAGTGAACTGCCACATTTGCCTTCTCCCATCTTTCCTTCTCCTGCTGAAAACGTGTCTTTGTTGCCTCAGGCGCATCTTCAGCAAGCTGTGCTGGCATAGGGGTAGTCGGAACAAAGTTGACCTTTTCATATTGAAGAACAATATCCAAACTAGTTTTCCATTGTTTGTAGTTTGTACCATCCATAGGTTTTTGGCTCAAGATAGTAGCTAAAGGATTGGATGAAGACATTTTTCTGAAAACAAGGAAAAACACACTAATTACAAACTAGAATAACAACAAACAGATATAGCGCTAGTAGATTCTAATAACTACTACTTGTTTATAGTTTAACAATCCATTAGTTATCTTTACAACGCTTACGATGGGCAAGATACTTGTAAAACTAATATTGTTTATTTTGGGCCTTCAGTTCCATTGCCAGAGCCTCGATGGGAGGGTTAACAACTTTACCAAAGTTGAATATATTTAACCATTGTTTACTTTCAAAATTATCTTTAGTGTCTAAGTGTTGCCGACGATGGGCCGTACAAACTTTACTAAAATTTTGAAAATATTAAGGTTTAATCTAGCGAAATCCGATTATCCTTATCCGATGGGACTTCAGCGATAACCATTTCACTAATAAACCCACAATTGGAGCCCACAGGTTTAATACTTTTAAAAATTTAATTTTTAAACCTTCACCTACTCAATATTTTTAATGTTTAGAATTTTCCAATTTCCAAGAAATGTTTCATTCGAAAATAATTTTTGTTTGATTTTAAAAACTATGTAAGTAGGTGCGCCGATGAACGTGCATCACCTAACTTAACGTAATTTTGAAAACATTAAGGTCCTAAAATCTGGTCACTTTACGTCAGCGTGTGCTCCACACAATCATGATACATGATTGTTGTATGCAACGTGTGTTATTCCATGACCATTTTAGAAGACCCACAAAATTTTATTTTCAAGAAACCATTTTCTCTCAGGAAATTATCTGGATTATTTGTCTAGATTTTAATTCCACAATTAATTAAATTCCATTATTAATCTTGATTTCTTATCGAAAATCATAATAATTGATAATTAATCTAGTGGATAACTTAAAATTTAAATAATCGCACATAATAACTATATACTAGTCGTATCATGAAAAAAGTTACTATGCAGATATGACATGTGATTATGCAACAATATGGCACCATCCTATTCTATATGGCATGCTGTTACAAACATCATGTTAATCGCACATATAATTCATACAATTCAATAAAAGCAATAAATAATTAAACAAATAACTTTAATCCATGGTTTTCCTATACTTTTTTTTTTTTAAAAAAAATTACAACTTTGGAATTCCTCTTTCGTCCAGCCCACAGTATCTGCCTCAAGCCCCTTTAGGGTATCCATGGGCCCAAAAGCCCAAAAAAAAGATCCCAATCCTTGGCAAGAAACCCTAGGACACGAAAGAGGAACCCTAGCCGTCGAATCGCTGTCGGCCACCAATTGTCGTCTCAAAGACTAAACTTGAGGGGAAGGACTGCCATGAGGAGACGAGAACACGGCCGCTAGAACCACCCAAAAAGGGTGGCCCACGCGCCCTTACGCGCGGCCCCTCTGCTGACGTGTAAAGGCCACTCTCAGCCGCCTGTAGCGGCGCGTGGAGGCTCCCCTGGCTGCGGTCCACCCATCATTTTGGTCGTCTTTTTGTCCTCTTTCCAACCATATATGGATCGTCCAATTCTGAGATCCAGAGGTCCACGAAAAGTCTCTGACAGTGTTGATTGCTCATCTTCTTCGTGGTTTCTCGATTTTGAACTTTTACAGAAATTTGAAAAATACATAGAAAAATGTGAAAATCATAAAATAAAGCAAGGAGGAAACCTAATCATATGGGATTAGCCTCCTTGTTACAAATCGAGAGAAACACGAAAGAATCTAACCATGGATTAAAGCGATTAACCGATTAAAAATTAAGACTTTTACCGAATATGAACTATAAGCGAATAAATAACATGAAATAAATAACAAATACAGAAAAATAAGGTGCCATATTTTGCAAAAAAAAATTTCGAAATAAATCACATGAAATATAAATTAATATCAAAACTGGTTCTTTTCCTCATCGTGATCCGGCTCTAATACCACATGAAGGTGTATCAACAGAAACTCGGAAGCGCATCATACCGACACAACGTAGGAAAAGTAGAACCTTCATGGTTTTGATTACTTGGAAGAATGCAGTGAGTCGAAAGCTTCACTATCGGTAGTAACACTCCACGAATGATCATAATCCGCTCTATGGTCGATCTTCCTGACTATCTCTTGAGGGGAATAAAGTGGTTGTGTGGACAACCGTTCAGATGATGAACGTCTGCCTCTAGGGTGTCTGTTTCTGATGAAAACCTCTGGAGGCTCAACGATGAAATGATTAGTTTATATATATATGCTGTGAAGTCCAATATCTAACCCTAAGCCACATGGGCCATATGGTCTTTGGGCTTTTAGTCTCACTAAAGTCTTTTTAGGCTTAAGTGACTAAAGAGCATATAACCGAACATAATATTTATACAGTAAACATATCATACTAATCTCATAACCACCAACAAATGATCTCATGAAAAATCTCGTAATTATACAGTAGGCAGATCAAACAAATCTCATGTAAAATCTCATATAGATTCTCATAGACAATCTCATATTAAGCATCTTAAGTAATTAAGTCAAGCCCTTAGTGTTTCTAAAGGGTCATAAAGGTCTTCGTATTCATACATTATGAATGTCTTTCTCATTATTTTTACAAATCTCTTTTCTTTTAAATATCTTTGAACCTTACACATTCCTTAAATACCTTTTATGCATTTAAATGTTATTTTTGGGTATTTTGAGCTTCCTTAAGTATTTTGAAGTTCTTGCAATCTCTTTAAATATGTACTTTTCATCTTGAGGATTATGAAAAATTAAAATCTCTTAATCTTTCATTATATTTCATGTGTGTCTCAAGGTCACTAAATCTTGTTTTATTAGTGCATAAGCTTATAGGTCAAGAACTAAGTTCTCTTAGTCATTTATGAGTGAAAATCCTTAATTATGTGTAATCACAGATTATATATAATAATTATTATTACATTAATCTAGTGAGTATTAGTAAATAATTTTTAGCCCTCATGGAAATGAGAAATTACTATTTTTCCATTAAAAAGTGCCATTTTTTCTTGTTAGAGTTTTACAACTTATTTTCAATTCTAGCATATCTACAAGAAAAATTGATTTCTCTCACTATACTCACTCTTTCAAGAAAATAAAAGTATGATCAGAATCTTGACTCACTCCACTTTCTCTGAATGTGATCTTTGTAAAAATATACTAAGTGAAATGAATTTTATACTCTTACAAAGTTACCCTATTCTGGCCGTGTCCAGAAACTCAACCCGTGGCTTATTTTGTGGTTTTGGAACCACATACATATTTTTTGTAAGTGTATTTTACATATCTGTGTTCCTTAAAATCTGAGTGTAAACTTCAGGATGCTTCAGAAAATATGAGCTTAAATGTTTTGATTGACAACAAAGCCAATTTAAAGAAAATACTTTGAAGAATGACTAACGGCTACCTTGAATTTCTTGACAAAAGTTTATCAGGTGACTTCGAGATGCATTATCGAAATTAAGTTCAGAAGATTAGGGACAACGGTAACAAAGGAGAATCATCTACAAATAGAGATGACCGAGCTTTAAAAGGAAAGAGATGAGACATAGTGAAAAAATGCTGTAAAATCTTTCTAAATCTTTGTAAAAATTATTTGCTAGATTTTTTATATATTAAAATCTTCTTTCCACATACTAGATTGTTCATATGTTCTTCTGAGGAAGAATTAGCATAAAGAAGCCACTCAAGCCGGTTTAGATTTATCACTTCACATTCAGAAAAGGAGAAGCTTGAGTGTAATATCATTCAAATCGTGAATCCAATGTATCATCGATCCAGTAGTGATCGGAAGTTGAAAGCTTAAAGGGGCTACTGCAAAACTACTTGTTGTTATTGAGTTAGTACAAATGATTTACTAACATTGGTAAGAGTTTAGGAAGGCTTTAGTAAAGACTATCCTGTATTGTTATTTCCTTGAGTTAAGGGAGCTTAGTGGAGCTCAGTGGTTACTAAGAACTGGATGTGGGTAAGTGTTGGCCGAACCAGTATAAATCTCTTGATTCAGTATCTTCTCATCCTTAATCTCTTTTATTTTATAGTATTTGATTTTGCAAAAACACCTTATCATTATCTCCTTTTTTTTATCTGCTTACTAAAATTACTTAATTCAGAAAGTAACTTTCTGAATAAACTAATCTATCTTCCATTGCACTTCAAGCTCTAAGCTTGATAGAGTTTCTTTGAAAAAGTTTTTAGTTTTCAGTTTAAAGAAAAGAAGCACAATTCAACCTCCCCTTTTCATGCAGTTTCTCGCTATCAATTGGCATCAGAGCTTGGCCTCTAAAGGTTGAGCATTCTAACGACAGCAGAGGAAAAAATCCATATATAAATGGCACAAAGCATTCATATAGCAGAAGGGCACTGGATCAACAGACCACCATTCTTTGATGGTGGAGACTATGCCTACTAGAGAGATCGAATGGAATTGTTCATAAAGTATACAAGTCTTGACTTGTGGGAAATAATACAAGAAGATGTCTAACATTCCACTTGAAGAAGTTCCTGCAACAGATGATGCACTTCCCACATCAAGAGATGTTCCCATAAGCAAATGGACTAAGCAACATAAAGCTAGGATTCAACTAAATTCAAAAGCTAAGTATCTACTCACCTGTGCACTAAGTAAAGCTGAATATGATAAAATTATTGCCTGTGACACAGCAAAAGAAATATGGGATAGAGAACTTATATTGCACGAAGGAAGTGATCAAGTCAAGGAGATAGAGATTAGCATGCTAGTTCACTAGTATGAAATGTTTGAAATAATTGATCAGGAAAACATTGATGATATGACTACAAGATTTATGCATATCATAAATCATTTGAAAGGTCTTGGCAAAAGATATTCTAACTCTGAGCTAGTTAAAAAAATTTTAAGAAGCCTCCCTACAAAATGGCTGCCAAAAACAAAAACCATTGCTGAAGCCAAAGATCTTCAAACATTGAGTTTGGATGCACTTATTGGATCTCTTAAAACTCATAAGGTAGTTTTGACAGAAATGCATGGTGAATCCATGAAGAAAAATAAATCCATTGCCTTAAAATCTTCCTATAAGTCAAGCAAAGGGAAGACAATGAAAATTACTGAAACCTCTGATGAAGAGGACGAATCTGACAATGACACTAAAGATAATGATGGAGATGAGATCTCCATGCTGGTAAAAAGGATGTCAAGAGCCTAGAAAGGCAAGTTCAAAAGAATAAAAGACATAATAAGAGAAAAGAAAAGAAAAATAAAGTCGGACAACATTATTTGCTTTAACTGTGAAGCAAAGGGACACTTTAGACCTAAATGTCCAAAGTTAAAAGGCCCACAAAAGAAGCTCATGAACAAAACAAAGGGAATGCTGGCAACATGGAGTGACTCTAATGAAGAAAACATAGGAGTAGAAAGTTTAGAAGGACAAGAACATATACCAAACCTATGCTTTATGACAGGATATAACTCGGAGGATGAATCTGAGGTAAATATTTCTAATCAAAATCTATCTTATGATGAATTAGTAGTATTATATGAAGAATTACTTGAGAACACTCAAACTATTTCCTCTTATTATTTAAATCTAAAGAAAAAACATAAATAAATTTTTTTTGAACTACAAATAGTCAAAACAGAAGCTGAAAACTTGAAATGTAAAAAGAAGGAATTACAAAAAGAGAATAATGAACTCAATACCTCAAAATCAAGTTAGCAAAAGATTGTGAAGAAAATCAGAAGACTATGTCTAAACTAGAAAAAACTGTTATACTTTTAAAGTCTGATCTAGAAAAATTTATAAATAGCTCAAACAATCTTGAACTTATGCTTGGAGGACAAAGGCTATATTTTTAGAAAACTAGGTTAGGATATGAAGAAGTAGAAAAAGGAAAAAAGGAGTAGATTTCATTGAGAGAAAACTAGAAACAAAGTTTGCTGCCCTATTTATTATAAAAAGGGACATCCTCCTAACAGATGCTTCATGGGAAGGAAATCTGTTAGAAGAATTGGGAAACCCTGCCTTTACGATACTAACTTAGAAGGACCCAAGAAAGTCTAGGTACCTAAATTAAAAAATGTGTTTACTATAGGTGTGCCTAAGAACACATATAGAATCTGACAAAAATGGTAAATGGACAGTGGCTACTCCAAACACATATCCGAATCCAGAAAATAGTTAAAAAATCTTAGCAAAAAAACTCTGGATCAGTAAAATTTGCTGATGTAGGAAAAGCAAAAGTTATAGGTATTGGAAACATTGGTAAGGATGATTCTCACCAAATTTCTGATGTATTACTTGTTGATGGTCTGGCTCACAATTTAATCAGCATAAGCCAATTCTATGATAAAGGATTTAACATAAATTTTAATGCCAATAATTGCAATATAGTTAGTCCTATCTTAGGTCATGTTATATTGTCTAGCAAAAGACATGATAACACTTATGTGCTGCTCTTAGATGATGTCTAGCATCCTTGATGGATGAAAAGTGGTTATGGCATAAAAAGCTTGGACATGCTCACATGAAGCTTATCTCTAAGCTATCTTAGAAAGAGCTTGTCAAAGGATTCCCAAAGATTAGGTTTGATAATGACTCAACCTGTGATTTCTGTGAAAAAAGAAAACAAACTAAAGCTTCTTTTCAAAATAAACATGTGATATCCACCTCTAAACCACTAGAACTACTTCATATGGATCTTTTTGGTCCAACCCAAACCTAGCCTTACTGGTAAAAGATATTGTCTAGTTATTGTAGATGATTTCTCAATATTTAATTGGGTGTTTTTCCTAGCATCTAAAGATAAAGTGTTTGAAAAGTTTAAAGCTTTTACAAAACATGTTAGCACTGAAAAGAATTCACAAATCATTTCCATCATATCTAATCATGGAGGGGAATTTGAAAATCATATATTTAATGAGTTTTGTTGAAAACATGGTATTTGCCATGAGTTCTTTGCACCTAGAACTCCCCAACAAAATGGGGTTGCAAAAAGGAAAAATAGAAGCTTATAAGAGATGGCTAGAACTTTGATTTTAGAAAGTGGCCTATCTAAAGGATTTTGGGTAGAGGCTATAAATACCTCATGTTATATACAAAATCGAATTTTTCTAAGACTGATTCTCAAAAAGACCCCCTATAAGCTATGGAAGGGTAGAAAACCCAACATTTAGTATTTTTATATTTTTGGTTCATCATGCTTTCTACTTAACAATAAGGACAAACTTGCCAAGTTTGATCCAAAGTCTGATGATGGTATCTTTCTAGGATATTCATTTGTTTTAAAAGCATACATGGTATATAACAAGAGAATGCTATGTGTGGAAGAAACAATTCACATCAAGTTCAAGGAACTCAGAAAAGATTTTGAAAATGACCCAGATGATCTAGAGGAAGCTCTTGAAAGGTTGAATCTTGGAAAAGACTAAGAATCCAAGCAGATAAACACATCAGAAAGAAGACTCCTGAATTCAAATTCTTCAAAAAAGTTTACTTAAGACACGAAAGTTGGCACTAAGCAATAGTTCTAAATAAGAGGAAGAGCAACCTGAGGATGAACAAGAAACTGATGAAAACCATAAGCACAGAAACTACAAAAGAGTCTCTGACCTTAAAGGTGTTTCTCAAAACTATGCTATAAAGACATCTCTAAAGGAGTAAAGACTCAATCCTCTCTAAGAAATATTTCAAATTATGCTCTAATCTCCACCATTGAACCTACATGCATTAAAGAAGCCTTAAATGAAAAAGGATGGATAGAGGCTATGCATGAATAGCTAGATCAATTTGAGAAAAACAAAGTCTGGATTCTTGTAGAAAAACCAAATGAAAAAACCATCATTGGAACAAAATGGGTTTTTAAAAATAAATTGGATGAAGCAAGCAGAGTTATAAAAAATAAAGCAAGACTGGCTATACAAGGCTACAATCAACAGGAAAGAATTGATTATGATGAGACCTTCGCACTAGTTGCTAGATTGGAAGCCATCAGAATGTTACTTACCTTTGCTGCCTACAAAGGTTTTACTCTCTATCAAATGGATGTCAAGTTGGCATTTCTAAATTGTTATCTCTCTGGAGAAGTATGTGTAATGCGCCGATTTTCTATTAAAGTGAAAATGACCAAAATGCCCCTGAGGTCATTTTCGGCCTGGAATTTGAGGAAAGCCGGTCCGGCAGTACCCGAAGGGCAAACTCAATGTTGGAAGGGGATTAAATGACTTGTGTATCTTTCCGGGATCGAAAATCTCATTTTTCGAGTTTTCGGGTCAAAATGACCAAAATGCCCCTACGGTGTTTTACCCGTTTGCAAGTGCCGGATGAATCCGAAACTTCTCCAGATGGTTTTAAAAGGCGTTTTTATGTATTCTATGACTTTAGTTTTGGTCTCGGAGGTCCCGGGCGAAATTAGTGCAAAATTACGGTTTTGCCCCTAGTTTCGTGTTTTTATGCTTAATCGTGTGATTAAGTAAACCTAAGCAATATTAGGCTCTAATTGAAGGTTAATTAATTTCCATAATTAATCTTGAGTCAAAATAATTTATTAAAGTTGATTAGAACCTAAAAGTGCTTAATTACAATTTAAAATCTTATTTTAAATTCAAGACTCCTAGTCATGGAATCTTGAATAGTATTTTCTCTTTCCAATTCCTTAAATCATGGAATTGTGTTACACATTGTTTATTCACAAATGAGTTTTTAATTCTCTAATGATGTATGAGCACTCCTAATCTTGTCATAAAATCCTTAAACCTCATTCTTTGTTACCTAAACTTAAGCTTAATTATTCCTAACCTTGTACCTAAACTAATACACACTTAAACCTACCATTAACACACAATTACATGAAACAAATCCTCCTCCCCCATGCTGTCTGAACTTGGCCGAAGCCTCCTCCCCCTCCATATGCATCACATGTTCAAATTTTCAACACTCCAAGGCCATACCTCAAGTCATATACACCATACCTTGTCATATTTTCAATCAAGCTTGACTTTCCAAATGAATAACTAAATGAAATAAACCATTTTTCCCCATTTATTTGTGGCTGAAAAACTTCCAGCCATGCTTTGTTTCTAGAAGCCTAATTTCATTCAAAAATTGATAGGAAATTCACTCACATCAAGCCATACTTTGTATCATACACTCCATACTTCAAACCATGCTTGAATGACCTTGTGTAAGAGATATTTTTCTCTTCCTTGCCTCCAAAACCACACGGCTCCTTCTCCCCCTCAATGAGCCCTCATTTGTTCTCATTTTCTATAAATACCATGCTTACTTGAGCTTGTAAACACTTTAGTTCATTTGCTAAGTTTCAAGTTTTCTAAGCTTTCTTGAGTTTCCTTTCTTTTTCTCTCAAGTTTCAAGAGAGTTCTTCTTTTCTTTTCATCGTCATCCTCTTCATCCCCTCATCACATAATCATCTTATAACCTTGAAACACCACCCCACCACCTTAGATCATCATACAAACACCTAAACTTCCATTCTCAAACACAACCTCACTTGAAACACAACTCCAACCTTCTTGTTCTTCCTTGGCCGAAACCATCTAGCCCCAAGGAGGAGCTCATCATCTTGTTTTCCTTTTCAAAGAGTTCAAGTTTTCATCTTCACTCTAGGTAGGAGTGTTTTCTAAACTTTGTTTTTCATGAAAATGAGCTTTTCTAGCTTTCTCTTGGATTTTCTTTTTGAAACTTTCTTTGTTTCTTCTTCTTGTATTTTCGGCCTCTTGGTCCTTTTGGCTACATGATAGCTCAATGATGAGAGCTCCTAGATGATGACTTTGTGTTCATCTCAAAGGAACCTCTAGAGCTTGAGTTTTTGCTTTATTTGAGTTTCAACTTTATTTACCAACTCAATATGATTTTTACTCAAGAACACCTTTACTTTCCTTGCTATTTTGATTTCGGTTCTTGTTCCTTTTCCTTTAAATATTTCGGTTTTGATTCCTTGATCTTTGAGGTTTTGTTTTGTTTTGAAAGTTTATTTATTTTGAGCTTGATGATGATGTTCAAGAACCTCATAGTTCCTTTGAGAACTTGGTTCAAGAACTCTAAAGCTCTCTTTGTGACGAGATGAGTGTTGGGTTGTTATATGTTAAAGTCTTGTATGAGCTCTAGCCAACCTTAAAATGAACCTTGCATCATGTTTACTTTTATGCTTTACACATCATATTTACTTTCCTTGCTATCACTAAGTATCAAGATAATGAATGAACTTGCATTATCATATTTATATTTCAAGCTATGCATTATCATGTTTATGTTTCAAGTTCTCACATAATATCAAAGATAATAATAAGTTGCATCTCATGTTTATTTTATGCTATCACTTTACTTTCTAATGGAACCTAAAATGAGTGCATGAGCATGTTTATTTTTATGTCATCACTTAAATGAACCTAGAGCTCAAAGACTTGCCCATTATTGTCTCAAACAAAGGTTGGAAATGTTTATTCCTCTAGCTTATGTTTTCGGCCCCTAAGAGTTTATTTGTTTCCAAGTATTGAAACTATGTTTCATAATTTTTCTAAGCTTATATGAGTTAAAGGAATATATAGAACTAAGTTTTATGAATTTAGGACCTCTTGAGACAAGTTTGATTTAGCTACTGCCCTCATAAATATTTTTATGATTTTAGATGATAAAAATATTTAGAAATGAGTTTTGAAAGTTTTAAAAAGGTTCCAAGAGAAACTAGTATTTTTTGTGCTTTAGAAATTGTGTTTAATGCCTTTGTATGGAGATGAGGGATTCGGTTCTGCCTTGCCTTGTATGACCATTGTATGAGCTGTTTTAATTATGGTCATATGCTTATGTTTGAGTATAATTAATGTTAAAACTCATATGTGAAAGATAAAAGAAGTTAGAAACTAGAAAAGAATTAATTTGAGAGTTCTAGATCCCTTAATGTTTGAATTTTCTGGATTCTGTCTAGCAAGGTTAAGTAATGATAATTATGATTTTAAATTAGTTTAAATGTGTAGGAATGACTCATAAATGGTTTAGGACTTGATCTTGATGCCTTAGGAACAAACCGGACTTAGAAAGGGTCATTGTTGTGACTCCTAGGTACCCGTAAAGTTAGGATTATGAATTCTGTATCCTTGAGGTTTAGAGATGTTCTTGACCATAGTATGAGGAGAGAAATACTTAGTTATAACCTTATAAGTTCCCGAGAGATTAGGTTTGATAATTTATAACTTAGAATGTGAGTTAAGGACCTTAAGGGTCAATGCATAAGACACTAAGAAAGTTGTTAATGCTATGATGTGTTATATGATGCAATGATATGATGAGATGTGCTTGATGCATGAGAAAATGATTGATGAAAATGTTAAAGTTTATTATAGCATGAGATTTCATGAGAACATGATGTGTGAATTAGCTTGTGGCAGTTTAAAGGAAATTCGGTGTAACAGCTGTTACGCTGCCGAATTTCCGTCAAACCTTAAAGGGTTAAAGAAATGTTTAAGAAGTACCATATGAGTTGAAAACCCTAGGTGACACCGATTCGGCCGAGCACCCCCAAGAGATTTTTATGTGACAAAGCACTGAGACGCGCTTTCCTGGGTGACACCGGTTCGACCGAGCACCCCCAAGGGAGACAAATCCGTGAGGGTATGAGTAGATGCAGCCTACCAAAGCAGACAAATTGTTGTGTAATGCCTGCAAAGCGTTTCAAAGAGGGTATATCCTAAGAGAGGTGATCCTTGCCCCCTACCCGTACTTGCGAGTCAGGATTATTTTATTATGTTTCTCTTATTTAGATAATAAGCAAGAGCTAGTGACGACTAGCTGAGGTATGAGCTCATAACCTAGTTATTTTTAGGGTGGCTTATTATGCTAAAGTACCATGATTGATGTCACGAAGTTGAGGAATGATTCACTTGAAAATTATATGCCCTTATGCCACATGGTTTATGTTTATGTGCTTTGATGTGTTGTTTTATATGCTCGAGTATTGACATGCATCCATTATATGATATGTTGCATTCATAATGTCAAGATGCATGCTAAAAGGAATGGACCTTGGATAATTAGTTTTGAAAAACCCTAAATTGAATCTTATATGCATGATCACTGTTTTAGAATTAAACCCAAGGTTCCTGAGGATGTGAACGATGTAACCCTAGGATAGGAGACTCCTACTAAGATTCTTTAGCAAGAATTCTCACTCCTCTCTCTTCTCTCTTCCGTCACATATTCAGAGAGCGATGGCGACGTTCGTGGTCTTCATTGATACACCCACTTGGGAGGTTCACTATGACCCGGACCACGGGTCATATCATTTTGAGGGGCAGTGCACCGTGCGAGTCTTCATGTTCATCAAACGCCCCTTTGCATAGCCTGTACAGAGCTACCGTTTCTCCCCAATGTCACTCTACGACGATACGATGGTTTTTGAGCGCGCCTGGACTCGAGACGAGAGGATTCTGTGGACGTATACTAGTGGTTCAATGCCTCGAGACTTCCAGGACTATGTGCCTCGATCCCTGAGTTTGGAGGACGACCCATCCGAGGATCCGCTGATGCACATGTACAGCGAGAGCTCTGCTCCTACACCTCAGTTCATGCGAGGCGAGAGCGAGGAGACTGTCACACAGCCGAGGCTAGCTAGGTGAGCCGAGAGGCGCCCCTATCGAGGAGCTCACGCTTAGTCTTCACGTGTACCCACTCTTGCTGCCTTGCGTCCATGGATCGATTACACCCCACCTTTCCCCGGATTCCAATAGTTGACGTCATAGGGGAGGCTTAGTGCACACACCCACATGTAGAGTGGATAAACCCTCTTTTGTTTCGAGGTTGTTCACCATAGGTGCACTTGGGTAGTTATGGTTTATTTCTGCTTTCGTGTTGTATGTTGTATTTTATTTCCGCTATATTACAAGCTCTGCCCGTCTCCAAGAGGGTATGACTACTTATGTACTCTAATTAAGTTATTAATGAAATGTTTTGTTACCTTGATCTTTGTCCTTTGGTTAGATGCTTTACTTTATGATTTTTAATGATTGTTACGTGTGCTTTACATTTCTGTTGTTCGATTAATTAAGTTCACGACTCTTACTTTGCTTTATGTTTTCAAAAAAAATTTACCCGTAATTTTCGCTAAGTATTTTATTAAAATGATGAGACTAAAAAGTAATAGTCTAATCTTTAACCTAATGCATTTTAGAGAGTTGGGTTAAAAATTAGGGTGTTACAGTATACGTGAAGCAACTACTAGGTTTTGAAAGTGATGACTTACAAAACCATGTCTACAAATTAACAAAAGCTCTTTATGGTCTGAAACAAGCTCTTGGAGCTTCGTATGAAAGGCTAAGTAGCTTCTTGCTAAAGAATAGGTTCAAAAGAGGTAACGTTGTTACAACTCTATTCACTCTTAACTTTAAAGAACACTTTCTAATAGTTCAAATATATGTTGATGATATCATATTTGGTGCCTCTGATCATCATCTTTGTGAAAAAATTTTAAAACTAATGCAAAGTGAGTCTGAAATGAGTATGATGGGTGAACTGAAATTTTTCCTTAGTATGCAAATAAAGCAACAAAAGGATGGAATTATGATCCATCAAGAAAAATATACAAACGAACTCTTAAAAAAATTTCACATGGATCAAGCAAAGCCAATAAGTACTCCTATGCATCCATAACAAATCATTAATGAAGATCAGAATAGTGAAAAAGTATTAGAAAGTAGTTACAGAGGAATGATAAAGTCATTGTTGTATCTTACAGCCAGTAGACTAGATATTCAATTAAGTATGGGCATATGTGCTGTATTTCAATCAAATCCAAAATAATCACACTTAAATGTCGTTAAAAGAATTCTCAAATATTTAGCAGGCACTACTAATCTTGGCCTTTGGTACGAGAAAGGTACATCTTATGAGTTTGCAGGTTATTGTGGTGCTGACTTTGCTGGAGACAAAGTAGAAAGAAAAAGCACTAGCGGCTGTTGTTGCTTCTTTGGAAATAGTCTGATTACATGGTCATGTACAAAGCAAAATACCATTGCTATCTCTACTGCAGAAGCAGAAAATAGTGGTTGCAAATTGCTATACTCAAATGTTATAGATCAGAAACTAGCTACAGGACTATCACTTAAGGTATTCCAAAATCCCAATCTTCTGTGGCAATACTAGTGATATATGTAACATCGTCCCAAATATAACCTCATCCTTAAGTCATGATATTATACTCGAGAGTTGTTACTTATAAATCAGTGGACCTTTCTTAACTATCTAGAACAAGGGTCGATAGAATTGTATACTGATTAACTTGTGGTTATATAAAAAAATATATATAAAAGAAACGAAGTACTTATTTAATACAAGTTAAATACAAAAGGAAGCTCTTCTACGAGCTATAGTACACATCTATTATTCTCTATATTTACCAAGGTTAAGAAAACCGGACCGGGCATCGAACCGGTTAAGGTACTGGTTCAAAGGTTTAGAGTTCCAACCGGTTCAACCGGGGTTCAACCGGAATATAATAAAATATATATATAAATATATATGTATAATTAATTAGAACATAAAAAATATATTAAATCATTAACATTAACATAATTAACACAAAAATATATATATATTCATAGATTTACAAAAATAAACCTAATCCATATAAAATTTTTCTAGTTTTAGTCGCACAATATGGTTATAAAAGTATTTGAAAACAATATTTGTTGGATGACTAGCGAATTTTATGATGAGCAGCTCGTGGATATTAGTATTTTTTTCATATATAAAATAAATATAACCCATTTTTTTCATTTTTGCTTTGTAATTGCTATAAAATATTAGTATTTAAGCTTTGAAACTAAAAAAAAATTAAAAAAAAAATCAAAAGCTTCGGACCGGTTGGACCGGTCCGGTTCGCCGGTTTTCCCGGTTTTTCCCGGTTTTGACCGGTTCTTGACCGGTTCTGAAATGCCCCGGTTTTCCCCACTCAACCGGACCGGCCAGGCGGCCGGTTAACCCGGTCGGACCGGCCGGTCCGGTCCGGTTTTCTTAACAATGATATTTACAGGCACATATATTTAGTTAAGTACAACATATACAAGTTTCCATTACTAAGCTATAGAAATTTAGTTTAGTCTTTCTTGTAGCTGTTTCACTGTTCTTTGGAATCAACCTGGAGACGACACGGAAACAAACACATAAAGGTGAGAATTCTAAAATTTTTAGTAAGGCATATTCCCCAAATACACAATTCATAATGTCATCGTTATCGTCCCAGCCACTTTGGTTTATTAAGAAAATGTGAGCATGCAACATATATCAAAGGTTCATTTAAAGTTCAAAAACTATTCTTCCAAAGTGGGTTTCTTTTATCATTCAGTCACTTAATATACGCATATCATACTACTCAACATCAGATAAAAGCATATACTGATAAATCACAACTTAAACATATTAGCTTCAATATTGATACTAAAATTCATTACTTGATACATAAGATAAAGAACTACTTGTAACAATTGCTATCTCGACTCGTCTTGGCCCTTAACTAATCTTGTCACGTTTGTGTGTTACGTACCGCCATCCCTAGCATGACAATAATGGGTAATAGATTGCTTTTCAGGACTGAGCTCATTCCTATACATGATAATTGGATTTACTTTCTCCAATTCTTATACAGACATATTCCTAGCAGGTTTACTTTCCCCGACTCAATTGAAGGGTACTTAGGTTTACTTTCCCCAACAAACCAGATTTACTTTCTCTAGCCCAAGATAGATAATCTAATGCTTTTCTTGGTGGTTAGGTTTACTTTCTCTAATAGACTAGATTTACTTTCTCCAGCCCAAGAAATACAATCTTATACTTTTCTTTCGCATATACACAATTGTAAGAAATATTTTCATATCTATGTGTGCCTAAACTCATCAATAAGCTCACATGCTAAATTATTCATATTCATATACTCATGTCAAACTAGTACCAAGTACCATTATTTCATCAATGAGTTCACATAACATGAATGAGATCAAATCATCAATTTCTCATTATCCTTTTTGCTATTTTAGCATGCTTCTAGAATTCCAGTCATCAAGAAAATTATGATTAAATTAGTAACCATCATTAAAGGAGAGAAAATATAATTTTCAGAGACAATTCAATGTATTAATGAGCTCCTATAAAATTTTCAAAGCACGATAAGGTCTCTAACTATATTTATAAAATTTTACAAATTTGGAGGTCAGAATTGCCCAGTTTCAGCCAATAGCCAGAAGTCTCAAATTTTCTACCCTATCAAATGAGCTCAAAACTTCATACAAAAATTTAGGATTCAACTTCAAGATGTCTTTAACCTCCTGTAAAAATTTTGCTCAAAATTTGATCATTTGCTAGGATAATAAAATTAGACAATTTTAGTGCTACAAACTGGATTGCATAGGCAGAAACCCTGACCTGTTCAGTTTTCCATTTTTTAAAAATAGAAAAAGTGCTTAATATGAGCCAATAAAATTAGTGGAAACTTTTCCATATGTTAGCTTCATCGTATAAAAATTTTAGCTCATAATCATGTTTCTAAATCAGTGAGAAAAATCAAAGTTTTTCAGCTACATACTCAAAAATGGGATTTCCAGCAACAAGCTCAGAACATGTTTTAAGAAAATAGCTTATCTAATTTCATCAAAACCCTCTATCAAAATTAACACATAAATATTCATGTATAATCATCAAATAAATCCAAAAATTTCGGACTTAATCATTCAGCAAATCTCATAGAAAAATTTGAAAGAAAAGTGGATGAATAAAGCCATACTTTGATGGCTTTAGTGATCTTGGCTCCAAAAGTGATCCAAGATGGATTCCCTTCACTTCAAGACCTCCCAAGCAACACCTGAACCTCCCTAAAATAGTGATCTATGGTGGCTCAAAGTGGAAAAATAGTAATGGATTAAAATTCTAATAAGTTAGTTTTGTAGGCAATGAGGTGTAGAACAAGTTTAGTGAGCAGAGTTTATGGTTTTATCAAGTGTAGGTTAGGAAATGGAGGTTTAAAATCAAGTATCAAAGCCCTTTGAGGACAACAATGGTGGCTATGTGTGCAGCAAGTTTTAGCAGAGAATGAAGAACAAATTAATGAGGTTTAAATCTTAGCCTTATACTTGTCTCTAAAGGATAATCATTATCCTTTTATAAAGATGAAACTATCTTTCGGTGTTAGAAATCGCACACTGAAATTTAACCGAACAGGTAAAACAGTATACCCAGGTAATTAAACATTGCCCGAAAAATAATTCTAGGTATAAAATATTTATTCATACCCATTTATAATCTTAGTCCTATGATTTCTTAGTTTCGGGCATCTCCGGGCCCCAATCATAGGGTTTCGACTGCGGGCCCACAAAACACTATTCACATCTTTTTTTATAAATTCGTTTGATTATCCTTATCATTGCAATATCTATTGAATTTTTGAAATTATGACTAGTAAAACTCAAATTAATTTTTATATAATTTTTACGATGTTACACTATAAATTTGGTCAAAAATCCTATTCAATATTCCAGAGCAAAACACAGTGATATAAGCATCATTTCATTAGAGATCATGTTCAGAAAGGAGATGTTGAATTAATGTTGATAAGCACTGAAGACCAAGTGTCTGACATTTCACAAAACCTTTAGTTGAATAATGCTTCTGTATTTTGAAGAGTTTCTTGAACTTAAAGCCTTTTAAACCTCATAAGACTATCTACATCTTACAACTCCTAATTTCCAGCACACCCTCTCATTACTGATGACAAAAAGGGGAGAAGAGAAATGAAAATCTTATGTTGAAAAAGATAGGGGGAGTAAAAACCTGAGATGGGGTGCTTATCCCAGCACACCTAAATATTAGAAAGTTACTTCATGACTGAAATCAAGCTGACTGGCAAATTTGGATTAAAATGATAACATTTACTTAAGTATCTTGTGATATGATTTAAAGAAGTGATCTAATTTAAATCAGGAAAATCATCATAAACCAAACATCATTGATTTAAGTCAACTTAAGGCTTCAAAATTCTCTAAGAACATATCCAATTATGCATTAAGAAAAGGGACTGACTAAGATTTGAGAATCATGTAGTGTTGAAAGAAAATAAAGTTTATCGATTTATGTTCTATCTTATTTCTTTCAACCTCTTTTCAAAATATTTTCTTCAAATTAGTTTGTCATCATCAAAATGGGAGAGATTGTAAACTCTAAAACCCTTCAGAAAGTATGAGCTTAAATGTTTTGATTGACAACAAAGCCAATTTAAAGAAAATACTTTGAAGAATGACTAATGGTTACCTTGAGTTTCTTGACAAAAGTTTATCAGGTGACTTCGAGATGCATTATCAGAATTAAGTTGAGATGATTTCACTATGCATGTGCAAACATGTTTTTCTCTTATCAGGAGGAAAAATTTAGATAAAGCGAAATTTATCAAGCAAAATACGTTCATGTGCATCAAAGAAGCAAGCTCACTATAACAAAATCAAGGAATCAAGGATATGGTTGTCAGAAAGTAACATTGAATCTCAGAAAGAAGGGATTCAATGATGATAACATTCAAAAGCTGGAAGCAATGTGTTACTCAATCGTTAGTCATCATAATCATGGACTATTCATCAGTACAAGTCAAAGATTGAAGATCAAAAGACAAATAAATCAACAAGAAGCTAGCAGCGCTCTTCAAAAAGTTCACATCTTAAAAAGAGAGGGAAAGCAATCAGATTTGAAATTCAAATTCAAAAGTCAAATTAGTCTCTTTTACCCGGAACATTATTTTTTCAATACCCTCGATGAACAAAGAAAGACTTGCTAAGAAGTTTAAAAACCTCGTTCAGAAAGTAGAAGAATAGTTTCTGATAGACTTCAAAAACTTCAACTCATCAACGGTTTCTGAAAAAAAGTTCCTGACACCAGACGGGCTACTGCTCTAGATTATATTCCCAATACTCAATTAATGTTTGACACATGCTGGTTGGATAGAAGATCAAGGACAACGATAATAAAGGAGAACCATCTATAAATAGAGATGACCGAGCTTTAAAAGGAAAAAAATGAGACATAGTAAAAAAATGCTATAAAATCTTTCCACATCTCTCTGCAAAAATTATCTGCTAGATTTCTTGTATATTAAAATCCTTTTTCCACATACTAGATTGTTCATACGTTCTTCTGAGGAAGAATTAGTAGAAAGAAGTCACTCAAGCTGGTTTAGATTTATCACCTCATATTCAGAAAAGGAGAAGCTTGAGCATAATATCATTCAAATCGTGAATCCAGTGCATCATCAATCTAGTTGTGATCAGAAGTTGAAAGCTTGAAGAGGCTACTGCAAAACTACTTGTTGTTATTGAGTTAGTAAGAGTGATTTACTAATGTTGGTAAGAACTTGGGAAGGCTACAGTAAAGACTATCCTGTATTGTTATTTCCTTGGGTTGAGCAAGCTTAGTGGAACTTAGTGGTTGCTGAGAACTGGATGTAGGCAATTGTTGGCCAAACCACTGTAAATCTCTTGATGCGGTATCTTCTCATCCTTAATCTCTTTTATTTTATAGTCTTTGATTTTGGAAAAACACCTTATCATTATCTCCTTTTTTTCTCTGCTTACTAAAATTACTTGATTCAAAAAGTTACTTTCTAAATAAACTAATCTATCTTTTGCTGCACTTTAAGCTCTAAGCTTGATAGAGTTTCTTTGAAAAAGTTTTCAGTTTTCAGTTTAAAGAAAAGAAGCATGATTTAACCCCTCCCCTTTTCGTGCATTTTCTCGCTATGATTAGATTTCTAACAAGACCAACTTCACACATTTTTCATTTTTGTAGAAAGAGAAAAGCTCAATTTAGTGTTAAATGGTCAGACAACATTTCCAGTAAAAAATCTGAACTTTAAAATTTTATATCTTGAGCTCGAAAACTCATTTTTGAGTGATTCATTTTGGAGAGTATTTTATAATGTGTCTAGTTTATGATAAAAATAGTTTTATTACAAGATACTTCATATTTTATGAGCATTAATTTTTGGAACACCAATTGCCAGAAACAGCTAAAAATTCGACACCTATTATTTTCATGTTTATGTCACTTGTTTCAACACAAGGATTACACAACATATTTTAAGCAACATTTGAGAATGAAAACACCATAAAATCACTTAGAAAAAAGAAAGCAAAATGGGGTTCACAAATATTTATACAACATCCCCTTCAAACATTTTTATCAACAAACATAAGCTTGATGGCATCCTAATCATGAGCAAGGTTAGATGCCATCAAGGCTTACACAACCAAAGAGAGGGCTCATACCTCTTAGTGTAGAGGTTTAAATGAGTCCTTATCTCTACTCCTACAACTCAAACAAGGAGCTTGATGTAGGGTGACTCTTCTTGAATCTTTGCTTGAAAATTAGTGTTTGTCCTAGTATTTTACAAGAGCTAAAAGATGTAGCTTTTACAAAGCTTGGTGTGGGTTCTTTGTGGCTTGGAAATGGAAAGGAATGCAAGAGAATTTGGAGAGAGCTTGAAGTAGAAAGAACAAGAGAAAAATGGAAGAAAAAGAACACTTGGAAACCTTAGAACATGGAGGAAGTTGTAAGTGAAAGCAAAGAGCAAAATGAAGTTCACATGCCTTATATTTATAGGCACAAGAACCATATGACTTAGGGCCTGTTTGGAGGATTTTTAATTTTCTATCTAGTTCATTTCGTTGGCCACTTAGTTAGGGTAATGGGAAATTAGATCTTAGTTAGGTTTGCTAGTTGGTTTTATACTACAAAAACACTAACCTATAGCTAGTCTTTATGCCTAATGACACCCATAAATGTTTCATCTAGACATCCAAGCAAGCTTCAAATCAAGTCCTTATCACCCTAAAGCTGGCTTTAAATTTCGGCCAATGTAGAGGAAAATTAAGAGAATCTTGTGCTTTGTATTTTGATGTAGAACTTGGGGTTGGCTTGTAGTTAATTTAGGTTTAGTGTAAGTTGTTTTGAAGAAACTTGTATGGGTGTATTGCTTTACATGTTGGCAAAAAATATGAGGATTAGAAAGGGTCCAATGTGTTTTACGAGTTATTCTGTAAGGAAACATATTGTCTGCTGGTTATTCGAGTGTTTTTACCACTTTTGGCAAGGGTACTTTTAGCAAAAATGGTTTAATCAATTTTTTTTATCTATATTTTATTTCTAATGAGGAATCTATCATAGAATAATTATACTAAACCCTTATTAGGTTAGTAATCACTCTTATTAGTTCTTAATCATGTCTACTTGAATTATTTTAGGTATAATTCATTTTTAAGATTATTATAATTTATAGTAAATTACTAGTTAGGCTTATTTTATTATTATTTTGGGGAATCCTATGCTATTCACTTTGTCAGTATTTCACTCATATTGTTAAATAAGTTATCTGTAGAAACTTACATTGATAAATTAATATTCTATGCTAGAGATTTGCTACCTTAGGGTAGTTTAGCTTTTAACCATTCTTCGTATTAATCCAATAGCTTATATTCATTCTTGCTTAAAGACAAGTCTAGGGAGTTGTGCAATGGTATTGTTGTAAGTATTAAAGTAGTGGCATGTGCTAATTTCCTAATCCAAGACAATGGTATTTTAGTAATTAGACAAGGTTAGTGGCATTCTTGTAATTCTATTTATAAAATAACGGTATCTTTGTCATTTATTTATAAGTCAAGGGTATACTTGTAATTTTCTTTACATAGTAAGGGTATTTTCATAATTGCTACTAAGTAATGACAATTTTGTAGTTCCTTACATCTTTCTCTAGACTCATTTGATTATTCTAATATTATTTGTTATATTTTATGACACTTGTGCAATTTCTATTGGTTCTGTTCTTTTGTGTCTTCTAACTATTACATTAATCAACAATAAATCATCAATGTTGACTTTTCCCGCTATGGGGCCAAGATCAACTATCTAGTCAGTAGATTAATTGCTCGAGTTCATTAAGTCAATTAGCCTAAGCAAAATCTGGGAATGTTACAGATTACCTTTGAATTGAGTTGGGGAAAGTAAACCCGACTAGGAATAGGTTTGTGCAAGGACTAGAGAAAGTAAATCCAATGATCATGTATAGGAATAAAGCTCAGTCCTAGAAAGTAGTCTGTTACCTAGAAGTGGAATAAGTCATGACAGTCGAGGGCCAAGACAGTTCAAGTAGATATTGTTTTAAGTTACTCTTTATGATGTGTGCTATATGAATGGGTTTTATTAACCCATTAAGATCAAATACTTGTGTGCTAGGTTAACACTTTAAATTCTAAGAATGATGATCGAATAGGATGAATTTGCTTCGAGTAAAGATTTTATAAACTAAGATAATTGTTATTAATTATTCTACTTGCATGAAATACATTTATTTATAAACTGAAGCAGCTAAAGTAGATAATAATGATAGTTATATGTGTGCAAGTATCCTACTGAGGATTTTAGAATTCTCATCGCTATTTGCATTCCATGTCTACCTCAAGACCAAAGAAGGTTTATCCCATCTATGTGAGAGTGTGTGCACTAACCTTCCCCTATGGCGTCAGCTACTGGAACCCAGGGTATGGCGGGACATAACCGATCCATGGACGCAGTGCGGCAGGAGTGGGCACGCGCTAAGACTGAGCATGAGCTCCTCGATAGGGGTGCCTCTCGGCTCGCCTAGCCAGTCTTGACTGTGTAACAGTCTCCTCACTCTCGCCTCGCACTAACTGAGGTGTAGGAGCAGAGCTTTCGCTATACATATGCGTCGGTGGGTCCTCAAAAGGGTCGTCCTCCGAACTAGGAGACCGAGGTATGTAGTCCTGGAAGTCTCGAGGCATCAATCCACCAGTGTACGTCCATAGAATCCTCTCGTTGCGTGTTCGGGCGTGCTCAAAAACCATGGCATCATCATAGGGAAACATCGGGGGAGAAATGGTAGCTCTGTACAAGGTGTGCGAAGGGGCATCCGATGAACATGAAGACTCGCACTATGCACTACCCCTCAAAATGGTATGATCCGTGGTCCGGATCATAGTGAACCTCCCAAGTTGGCGTGTCGACAAAAACTACAAACGTCGCCATCGCTCTCTGAAGATGTGATGGAAGAAAGAGAAGGAAGAGAGAGGAGTGAGAATTCTTACTGAAGAATCTCAGTCGGAGTCTCCTATCCTAGGGTTACATCGTTCACATCCTCAGGAACCTTAGATTTAATTATAAAAAGGTGTACATGCATAAAAGGGTTCATTATTAGGGTTTATAAAACCAATTATCCAAGGTTCATTCCTTTTAGCATGCATCTTGATGTTATGATTGCAACATATTAAAACATGAATGCATGGCAATACTTGAACATATAAATCAACAAATCAAATCATATAGAAATAATCCATGTGGCATAAGGGCAATAACTCTCAAATGAAACTTTCATCAATATGTGTGATATCATTCATGGTACTTTAGCAATGTAGAGGCCACCCTACTAATAAAACTAGGCTGTGAGCTCATACCTCAGTAGTCGTCACTAGCTCTTGCTTATTATATGAATAAGCGAATAATAAAATAATACACCCGACTACTTAAAAGTGCGGGCTAGGGGGCTAGGGAACTCCTCTCTTAGGATATACCCTCTTTGAAATGCTATACTGGCCTCGAGTGCACAACGAATTGTCTGCTTTGGAAAGGCTCATGTCCAGACCCTCATGGATTTGCCTCCTCCTCACCGTAGTAGGAGAAGTACGTCTCAGTGCTTGTCACATAAAAATCTCCTAGGGGTGCCCGGCTCAACCGTGTTACCCAGGGTTTTCAACTCGTGTGGTACTTTTAAAACATTTTTCAACCCTTTTAGGTTTTACGAAAATTCGGCAGCATAACAGCTGTTAAACCGGATTTCCTTCAAACCGACATTTATGCCACAAGCTAAACACACAACATATTTCTTATGCAATTCTCATGTTCATAATAAACTTAACATCTTAAACAATCGTTTCCTCATGCATCATATACATCTCAACATCTTATTACATCATCATAAAATTCAAGACTTCTTAGTGTCTTATGCATTGACCTTTCAGGTCCTTAACTCACAATCTAAGTTATAAATCATCACAACTAAATCTCTCGGGTACCTATAGGCTCATATCTAAGTATTCCTCACTCAACACTATGATCATAAACATCTCTAAACCTCAAGAGTGCAGAATCTAAAATTCTAACTTTACAGGTACCTAGGAGCCACAACAATGACCCTTTCTAAGTTCAGTTTGCTCCTAAGGCTTCAAGATCAAGATCAATTATGAGTCATTCCTACACATTTAAACTAATTTAACACCATTATTATCATTTCTAAACCATGCTGGACAGAATCCAAAAAAATCATTCATTAAGGGATCTAGAACTTTCAAATTAAATCTTTTCTAGTTACTAACTTCTCTAATATTTCACATATGAGTTTTAACATTAATTATGCACAAACATACTCATATTATCATTATCAAAATAGAATAAACAGTGATCAATCATAGCAAGGTAGAACTAAAAATCCATCTCCATAAAAAGGCATATAACTTGATTTCTAAACACATAAAATACTAGTTTCTCTTGGAACCTTTTTAAAACTATCAAAACTCATTTATAAACATTTTTATCATCTAAAATCGTCAAAATATTCTCAAGGGTAGTAGCTAATCTAAATTGATCTCAAGAGGTTTTAAAATCATGAAGCTTTGTTCTAAACATTTCTTGGACTCATATAAGCTTAGAAAAATTAAGAAACATAGGTTTTGATGCTTGAAACAAACAAAACTTCTCAAGGCTGAAATCAAGGCTAAAGAACACATATTTTTAAGCCTTTGTTTGAGACAACAATGGGCAAGTCTTTGAGCTCTAGGTTCTCTTAGGTGATGACATAAAAATAAACATGCTCATGCACTTGTTTTAGCTTTCATTAGAAAGTAAAGTGAGAGCATAAAATAAACATGAGATGCAACTTATTATTATCTTTGATATTTAAGTGAGGACTTGAAATGTAAATATGATAATGCAAGGCTTGAAATATAAATATGATAACGCAAGTTCATTCATTATCTTGGTACTTAGTGATAGCAACGAAAATAAATATGATGTGGAAGGCATAAACATAAATATGAATGCATAGTTCATTTTTAATCTTAGCTAGAGCTCTTACAAGACTTTAGAGATCAACACAACCCAACACTTATCACATCACAAAGAGAGCTTTAGAGTTCTTGAACCAAGTTCTCGAAGGAACTATGTGGTTCTTGAACATCATCATCAAGCTCAAGAACAAGCTTTTTAAAGGAGAGCAAAACTTTAAAAAAATAAGAACCAAAACACATTCTTTTATGACATAAAATAGAAATAGAGACAGTTTAAAAATTTTAACAAAACCTTTGAAGAGAAACTATGGAGGCCGAAATGCTTAGGAAAAGGAAAAAGAAAGGAAAATAAAAAACTTCACCAAATAAAGAACAAGACTCAAGCTTTAGAGGTTCCTTGGAGATCAACACAAGGTCATCATCCATGAACTCTCATCATCAAGCCATCATAGTCATGAACAAAGCCTCATGGCCGAAATAGAAAGGAGAGAAAACAAAGAAAAGTTTCAAAAAGTAACCAAGAGAAAACTAGAGAAAAACACATTTTCAAGAAAAGCAAGTTTTAGAAAAACACTCCTACCTAGAGTGAAGATGAAAACTTGATCTTTTAAAAGGAAATGAGATGAACAACTCCTCTTTGAAGGATGATGATGATTCGGCCAAGGGAGAATGGAGATGATGGAGATGTGTTTTGAGTAAAGTTGTGTTTGAGGTCAAGTGTTTGAGAGGTTTGATGATGATTCAAGGTTATGAGTTGGTGTTTAGAGATTATGAGGTGATTATGTGAGGAAGAGATGAAAAGGATGAAGATGAAGAGGAAAGGAAACTCTCTTAAAACTTGAGAGAAAACAAAGAACTCAAAGAAAGCTAGGAAACTTGAAACTTTGCAAATGATCTAAAGTGTTTGCAAGCTCAAGTAAGCAAGGTATTTATAGAAAATGAAAACAAATGAGAGCTCAATGGGAGGAGGGGCTGGCCGTAGCAACGAGGCAAGAGGGAAAAGAAAAATATCTCTTACAAGTGGTCATTCAAGCATGGTTTGAGGTATGGAAGTTATGGTGCAAAGCATGGCTTCAAGTATGGTGATTTGAAGTGAATTTTCTTTCAAATTTGAAATGAAATATTTCTTCTAGAAACAAGGAGGGCTGGCAGATTTTGAGCCACAAAAATGAAGGAAAATAGCTTAATTTATCTAGTCATTCACTTAGCAAATCAAGCATGGATTAAAGTATGACAAAGTATGGTGTAAGTGAGGTGGAAGCATGGCCTTTGGAGTGCAAGAATTTGAGCATGTGATGAAAAATGGGGTAGGAGTGGCTTCGGCCAGAACGGATAGCAAGGAGGGAGGAAAAATCTTCCATGTAATTGTATGTTAATGATAGGTTTAAGTGTAGATTAGTTTAGGTACAAAGTTAGGAATCATTAAGTATAAGTTTAGGTAACTAAAAATGATGTTTAGAGATTTTTATGACAAGATTAGGAGTGCTCATACATCATTAGAGAATTTAAAATCCATTTGTGAATAAACAATTGAAAACACAATTCCATGATTTAAGGAATTGGAAAGAGAAAACACTATTCAAGATTCCATGACTAGGAATCTTGAATTTAAAATAAAATTTTAGGTTGTAATTAAGCATTCTTAGGTTCTAATAAACTTTAATAAATTATTTTGACCTTAGATTAATTATGAAAATTAATTAATCTTCGATTAGAGCCTAATATTGCTTAGGTTTGCTTAATCACGCAATTAAGCTCAAGAACACAAAACTAGGAGCAAAATCGTAATTTTGCACTAATTTTGCCCGGGATCACCGAGACTAAAACTAAGGTCACAGAATACATAAAAACATCTTTTAAAACCATCTAGAGAAGTTTCAGGTTCATTTGGTACTTGCAAATGGGTAAAACACCACAGGGGTATTTTGGTCATTTTGACCCAAAAACTTGAAAAACGAGATTTTCGATCCCGGAAAGGTACACAAGCCAACTAATCCCCTTCCAACATTGAGTTCGCCCTTCGAGGACTACCGGATTGGCCTTCCTCGAATTCCGGGCTGAAAATGACCTCAGGGGCATTTTGGTCATTTTCACTCTAACAGAAAATCGGGGCATTAACAAAACTCCACCTCATCTATCGCCTAGGAATGAGCTCAATCCTAACTAGTTGTCACTAGATTTAACATGGGCCAATAGAAAGGGTAACTTATCATTTCTAAGGATCACCTATCATAATCTTTAATTCGGGGAGTCCATAGGAATATTTCCTTTATTGAAATGCTCTACTAGCATCTAGTGCACAACGAATTGTTCACTTTAGCAAGCTGCATCTACCATACCCTCAAATTTTCCTCCTCCCTACCGAAGCGGGAGAAGTACGTCTCAATGATATGTCACATTTAAAAAACTCATTTCCTGGGGGTGCTCGCCCGAACCGGTGTCACCCAGGACTTATCTCATGTGGTTTTCAAAAACATTCTCAAGTCCTTTAAATTTGACGAAAATTCGGCAGCATAACTGCTATATACCGAACTTCTCTCAAATTTACTTTATGCCACAAGAATCTAAAATGCATGTACTCTCATATTCAGTTTCTATGATCATGATAAACTTAAGTCACATAAGCATACTCATCATAGCACATGCATCATCTCATCATACTTGAATTAACAATCATGACAACTCATAATGATTTATTTCATTTGAAAAATTAAAAGGAAAACACCTCAAAGACCATGCTTGAAACCATGCTTAAGCCGATGCTTGCCTTACTTTCATCCATGCTTTTTATGATAACATGTAAGAGATATTTTCTCTCTCCCAAGGCCATGTAGGCTACGGTCAGCCCTCCTCCTTTGTGAGCCTTCACTGTTTTTGTTTTCTATAAATACATGTGTTAAGGAACTTGAAGGAACCTTTAGATCATTTGCTAAGTTTTAGTTTCAAAGCTTTCTTGCAAGTTCTTTCATTTTCTCTCTAAGTTTCCAAGAAGCTTTCTTCTTCTTCTTCATCTTCTTCATCCTCCACCTTGAGCCACCATATCACCACCTTAAACCACCACACCACCATCTTAGATCATCATCCAAGCACCAAAACTCTCATTCTCAAACACAAACTCACTCAAAAACACAGTCCTTTCCTTTTCTCTCCTCTAGGCCGAATCATCATCATCACATTGGGAAGAGCTTTTCTTCTCATTCTCATCTCAAAGATCAAGCCTTTGTCTTCACACTTGGTAGGGAGTTATTTTACATTATTTCTTTTTACTCAAATGAGCTTCGTTCTTAAAGAAAATGTTATTTTCCTTAAGTTTCTCTTAGTTTCTTTTCGATTTTCCTTCTCACTTCCTTTTTCCTTTTTCGGCCTCAAGGCCTAGTGTTCATCATGATAGCTTGATGATGAGTGTCTCTAGATGATGACCTTGTGTTCATCTCACTAAGACCTCTAAAGCTTGAGTTTTCTTTCTTTCTTTCTTCAAAGTTTATCTTATGACTACATAGCTCACTAATGATTTCAACTTAAGAAAAATAATCAAGGATTTCAATAAGTTCAAGGCTTACCCTTGTCAATCTTAAAGTTGGCCGGCACGTGCTAGAGTTTACTCTAGATAGGGGTCTTGAGTACATAATAAAGAACATGGTGTATTTTTTTTGTGATTTTGGTTCCTAGCTTTCCTTTTTCTTTGAAGTTGTGTTTTGGTTTCATTTCCTTGAGCTCAATGATGGTGTTCAAAGAATCATGAGTTTTCCTTGAAACCATGGTACTTAGAACTCTAGAGCTTACTTGGCCTTAATGAGATTATGGTTGGGATTGTGATTTTAATTCTTTTAAAGTCTTGTATGAGCTCTAGTGACATGTAATAATAAACTAGCATTGATATTTAAATTTATGCCTTGCATAGCATATTTACTTCATATGTCATCACTAAACTCTCAAGAATAAATAAATGAACTTGCATTATCATATTTACTTTCAAGCTTTGCATTCCATGTTTACTTTTCAAGTCATCACCTAATATCAAAGATAAAAATGAGTTGCATATCATATTTATTTCAAGCACTCACTTTACCTTTCTAATGAAGATAGCTTTACTTTTCTAATGAAGATAAAATGAAGTGCATATCATGTTTATATTCTTGCTATCACCTAAATAAATTAGAGTTCAAAGACTTGTCCCTTGTTATCTCAAGTAAAGTTTGGAAATAAAAGTGTTTATAAACATGATTTTCGGCCATGTGATGATGATGAGCTTGGTGTAAGTTTCATCTAGTCACAAGTGCCAAAACCTATGATTTATGGTCCTCTTAAGTCTAGATGATCTTAGAAAATGTTCTAAGCATGGTATTATGATTTAACTCCCTCTTGAAATTATTTTGAAGTAGCTACTGCCTCTATTTTATTCATGGTGATTTTAATGAAATGAAATGTTTTCCAATGAGTTTTAGAAGTTTCAAAAAGGTTCCAAGAGAAACTAGCAATTTATGTATGTTAGAAATGAAATTATATGCATTATGATGATTATGTTCACAGTTCTGTTTGGATGAATTGCTCACTGTATGATGATGCTTCGATGATGTTAAAATGAGTATGTTCATGTATAATTAATGTTAGAATTAATTTGAGAAAGTTAGAACAAGTTAGTAATTGGAAAAGAATTGAAATGCAATTTCTAGAACCCTTAGAATTGGAAATTCTGGATTCTATTCCAGCAAGGATAAAATTAGTAATAATGGTTTATAATTAGTATAAATGTGTAGGAATTACTTATAATTGGTTTAGGAATTGATCCTAGTACCTTAGGCGAAAACCGAACTTAGAAAGAGTCAAAGTTGTGACTCCTAGGTGCCCATAATTAGCAAAATAGAAATTCTGCATTATTGAGGTTTAGAAATTATTATGATCATAGAATGAGTGAGGACTACTTAGTTATGGACCTACAGATACCCGAGAGGTTAAGTTGTGACAATAGAGAACTTAGATTTCAAGTTTAAGGACCCTAAGGGTCAAAGCATAAGACATTAATAGAATCTTTGATGACTTGAGTTTATTATTTCAAGTATGTTTATGATGATGCATGTACCATGATGAGTGTGCTTATGTGATTTTAAGTTGATCTTGATTATAGAGGTTGAATGAGAAAGTACATGTGTTATAAGTTTTGTGGCATAAAACAATTTGAAAGAAATTCGGTATACAGCTATTGTGCTGCCGAATTTCCGTCAAATTAAGGACTTGAGAATATTTTTGAAAATTATATGGGATAAAGTCCTGGCTGACATCGGTTCGGCCGAGCACCCCCAGGAACTGAGTCCTAATGTGACCTAGCATTGAAACATACTTCTCCCGCTCCGGTGGGGAGGAGGCAAATCCGTGAGGGTATGAGTGGATGCAGCTTACCAAAGTGGACAATTCACTGTGCACTAGATGCCAGTAAAGCATTTTAAAGAAGGAAATAATCCTATAAGAGATGATCCTTAAGCCCGCTATCCTATACTCTAGTAGTTGGGGTTATTTTTATGATTTCGCTTATCAAGCGGATAAGTAAGAACTAGTGATGACTAGTTAAGGTATGAGCTCATAACCTAGATGATGTTTTAGGGTGGTCCTATGATGCTTAAGTACGAAGTTCTTAAGTCACGAGTTGAGAAAAGAGAAAAGTTTCACTTGAAAGTTTATAGATTGCCACTGTATACAACTTATTTATTCCTTGATGATGAGTTGATTGCCTTGTTGCATAATGACTATTCATGCATTCATGATTTGCTATGCTGTATTCATGCATTAAGATTCATGCTAAAAGGAACGAACCTTGGATAATTATATTTATGAACTTAATAATGAACCTTATATGCATGCTCACCTCTTCATAATAAACTCAAGGTTCCTGAGGATTTGATGATGTAACCCTAGATAGAAGATACCCTACTGAGACTCTTTAGCAAGATTCTCACTCCCTTTTCTTTCTCTCTTCCTCTCCCGTCACACATTAAGATCATGGTGACATTCGTGGTGTTCATCCACACTCGCATATGGGAGGTGCACTTTTATCTAAAGCACGGATCATACCATTTTGAGGGATGATGCACTGTGCGAGTCTTCATGTATGTAGGATGTCCCTTCACGCACCCTGTACATAGCTACCGCTTCTCCCCAGCATCTCCTTATGGCGACGACATGGCCTTCGAGCGAGCACGGACACACAACAAGTGAGTTCTTCGGACTTACACTACTGGATCGGCCGTCCGCAACCACCCGAACTACGTGCCCCGCTCGCAGCATTCGGAGGACGACCCCTCGGAGGATCCACCGATGCATATGTATAGCAAGAGTTCTGCCCCTACTCCTCGATTTGTGTGAGAGGGCAGTGAGGCGACAGTGACGCAGTCGAGGCTAACGAGGAGAGCCAAAAGGCGCCCCCACTGCGGAGCACATGTCCAGCCGTCACGCATCCGATCTCTACTCCATTGGCCTATGCCTAAAGAGCTCAAGTAGTCCCTAGTTATATACCCCCGTTACCCGAGGATCGCCGCCGCCAGCAGTAGAGCGTCTTGAGGAGAGCTAGTGCACACACACCACACGTAGTAGGGATAAACCTTCTTTTGTTTTGAGGTTATCCACTTTAGGCACATTAGCATAGGAGAGTTTTATTTACGCTTTTCGTGTATTTCCATTTGTGTTGTATTTCCCTTCCTGTTGTATTTGCATTATCTTGTAAGTCCCACCTTTAGGTGGGCATATTATGAATATTAATGAAGTGTTTCCCCTAATGTGTTATTGATTGTTCCATGTTCTTTTATGCCTTGTTATTCCGTGATTTTATCTTCCTGTCTTACGATGTACACGGCTCTCACTTTGCTTAATATTTCAAAAAAAAAAAAATTATCCATATTTTCCGCTAAGTAATTTAAAGAAAGATTTTAAAAGAATGAGACTGAGAAGTAATAAACTAATGATTAACCTAAATACATTTTAGGAGTATTTGGTTAAAAATTAGGATGTTCCACTTGGCATTCCTTATTGATTCTGGAAAATACTTCTCATAAAAGTAGGCCTTAAACAATTCGCAATTGATCAAGGTGCCAGATGCTTCCAACAGCCTTTGGGTGCTAGTCCACCAAAACTCGACATCCGCCTTCAACATATAGGCAACAAAAGCCTTATGCTCCACAGAGCAAGCGATCACTGAATAGATCTTCTCCAAGCTCTTGATCTACTCGTTAGCTTCATCTGGATCCATAGTTCCTTGAAATGCTGGCGAATTCGCCCCACAAAACTTTCCAAATCAGATTTGCTCAAGTCCTTCAGCGACATTAGGACCACGACTTGCATTGTCTTGTTGGTTCATCCTCTCAAACATCCTTTACATGGCCCTTGCCATGCCTCTAATAGCTTCAGCGGTCTCGTTGTTTTGCTCGCCTCTGCTCGGAGTCCTAGTTTGTCATCGTGGTGCCATCAGTCTCTAAGTACACAAAATAATGAACACTGAGGTGATCAGGCCCAATATCCCATGCAAAGTGAGCTAGTTACCGTGATACACTCGCACACACAGGGGTCATGTATCTCTATCTTGTAGCTTATCCTATCAATAAAGCAACTACACATGACTTAACTATCGCATCATGCTTAAGAAGCATAGTCAATCCAATCCTCAGGCTTCGTGAGAATCGAACTGCTTTGATACCAAAATGTAACATCCTAATTTTTAACCCAATGCTCCTAGAACATATTCAGGTTAATCATTAGTTTGTTACTCTTTAGTTTCATTCTTTCTTTAAAATACTTAGCAGAAAATACAGGTAAATTTTTCTTTTGAAACTTGAAAACAAAACATGAGCCGTGTGCTAAAATAAACCTAACGTTCACCGCAAACATAACATACAAGAATGAGAAACCATATCATTTATAACCACAAAATACAAATGTTATACATAAGAACACAACATAGTAATAACATCTTAGATACATAAATTACTACTATGATAGATCCATTGTCACATAAAAAAGAAATACATATATGTATATATATATATATAAAGCGGTATCTACGTGCTTCCGTTGTATCCCTCTAACCCAACTCGTAGCTTGTGCCCCATTCCCATCTCTTAGTAGAAGTCACGATCCACGTCATTATCTTTGTCTGAAGATGATACGGAAGAAAAGAGAGGGATGAGAAACTCATTCAAGGTTCTTAGTAGGGATTTCTGACTCCAACACACGTGTCATCGTTATCATCCCCAGCCACTTTGGTTTTAATTATGAAAGAGGTGTTCATGCATAAGGTTTGGTTTTAAACTTCTCAAATATATTTATCCGAAGTGGGTGTCTTTTAGTATGAGTCTTAATGACATGAAAGCAGCAGATATTGGATGCATGCATGACAATACCATATGCACATTAACATGAAAACCATAGTAATTGAGCACAACATAAAGAAAACGTAATCATATAGGTGGCATAAAGGTACAGTACTTTCATATAACTTCTTTCTCATATTCAAACTCTTAAGTTCTCTTTCATAAAGATCACCTTCTTATCGTATCCACCAAAATCCAACCAACATGTCGGCCCCGACAATTTTAACATAACCAAAAAAACTTCACCTCACCTATCGCCAAGGAATGAGCTCAATCCTAACTAGTCGTCACTAGATTTAACATGGGGCAATAGAAGAGGTAACTTATCATTTCTAAGGATCACCTATCATAACCTTTAATTCGACGAGTGCATAGGAATATTTCCTTCTGGCATCTAGTGGACAACGAATTGTCCTGTTTGGCAGGTTGCATCTACCATACCCTCACGAGTTTGCCTCCTCTCCACCGGAGTAGGAGAAGTACATCTCAATGCTATGTCACATTTAAAAAACACATTTCCTGGGGGTCCTCGGTTGAACCGGTGTCACCTAGGACTTATCTTATGTTGTTTTGAAAAACATTCTCAAGTCCTTTAAATTTGACGGAAATTCGGCAGCATAACTGCTGTATACCAAATTTCTCTCAAATTTACTTTATGCCATAAGAATCTAAAATGCATGTACTCTCATATTCAATTTCTATGATCATGATAAACTTAAGTCACATAAGCATACTCATCATAGCACATGCATCATCTCATCATACTTGAATTAACAATCATCACAACTTAACTTGAATAAATAAGCTCATTATGTCATTAGTCCTATGGCGTTTCAAGCCCTCTTAAACCTTACGGGTCTCAAACTTCCGATATAATCAATCTATTACCCAAATTAGGTCTTTTATGCACCTATGGGATCACAACTAATAATTCTCACTAATTATTATGATTATAATTAATTCCAAACCGCATAAGGCAGTAAAGGTAGAATCTACATTTTACAATTACAGGTGTCTAGGAGTCAGAACTTTGACCCTTTCTAAGTTCCGTCTTCACCTAAGGTACTATAATCAATTCCTAAACCAATTTTGAGGGATTCCTATAAATTTATACCAATTATAAACCATTTTTACTATGATTTATCATGTTGGAACAGAATCATTATTTTTGGTTTCTAAGGGTACTAAAAGTCTTATTTTGCATCCTTTCTAATTATTTGTTACTAACACTCACCAAATAATTTTTCCTTCACTCAAACATAATTTTTACTCATCCTAGCTTATAAAAACAGCATCAAACATAATCACACAGTGGCTATAAATTCCAGGCAGTGGCCGAAGTATATGTGTCATAAAATCACATGAAATCACACTTTCAAGTACATATAAGTTGCTAGTTTTCTCTTGGAATAATTTTAGGACCTAAAACTCTTTCAGAAAATAATTTATCTCATAAAAATCATGAAAATATACATGAGGGAAGCAACTATTTCAAAATACTCTCAAGAAGGATTTAAATCATAAAACCATGCTCAAAGTGTTTCTTTGAACTTTTCTATGCTTAAGAAAATCTCAAGACATAGTTTGTTGGTCCTTGTGACTAGATGAAACTTGTACTAAGTTCATCCTCATAACATGGCCAAAAATACATCTATAAAATACTTCCATTTTCCAAACTTTACTTGAGATAAAGAAAAGGCAAGTCTTTGAGCTCTAGGTTCCTTGGGTGATAAAATAAACTTAAACATGAAATGCACGTTGTTTTATTATTCATTATAAATAAAGTGAGAGCATAAAATAAAAATGAGATGCAACTCATTATTATCTTTGAGTTTAGTGATAACTTGAAATATAAATATGGGATGCAAAGCTTGAAATTTAAACATGATAATGCAAGTTCATTTCTTTATTCTTGATATTTTGTGATGACAAGGAAAGTAAACATGATATGCAAAGCATAAACTTAAACATGGATGCAAGTTCATTTTATTCTTTACTAGAGCTCGTACAAGACTTTTACAAGGATCAATATTATCCTAAACCCATACTTTATCTAGCAAGACAAAGTGAGCTTTAGTGTTCTTGTACCAAGGTTACAAAGAAACCTCATGGTTTGAACATCATCATCATGCTCAAAGAAAATGAACAAAGAACTCAAAATAAATCACAACACTTCTTGAAACAATGTAAAGAGAACTACTTTATATTTTTGACAAACTTTTTGAAAAGAAATGAAAAGGAAACCAAACCATCAAGAAAGAAAAAGAAAAGAAAAACCAAAGAGTTTCAAAATCTAGAACGAGGCTTTAGAGGTTTCTCAAATATAAATCTCAAGATCATTATCTTGAAATCTCATCATCAAGCTCAAGTTTTTCATTTAACAACCAAGTTTCAAAATAAAACAAAGAGGAAAAAGAGTTTGAACCAAGAGAAAACCAACACTTTTTCATCTCAAACGTCAAAACAAAAGAAAAGCTTTTGAAAGCAAGAACCCCTACCAAGTGGAAATTTCTTTGGAAGAAAAAGAGAACTTGTTCTTGAAAAGACAATAAGAAGAAAAATTCTCTCCAAGATGAAGATGATGATTCAGCCAAGAACCAAGAAAAGGAAAGGAAATGTGTTTTGTGTGAGCTTGTGTTTGAGAAAGGAAACTTTGGTGTTTGGATGATGGTTTATGGTGGTTGTGTGATGGTTTGAGGTTGCAGTATGGTGGCTCTAGGAGGAGGATGAAGAAGATGAAGAAGAAGAGAAAATGAGAGAACTTTTGAACTCTTGGAAGAAAAGAAAGAAAACTCAAGACAACTCTTGAAGCTAGTTTGCAAGAATGAACAAAATGGACCAAGTTCTTCTAACACACGTATTTTTAGAAATTTGAAACATGAAGGAATGAATGGAGGAAGGAAGGCCATGGTTTTGAGGGCTTCGGGGGAGAGAAAAATATCTCTCAAATGGTCATTCGAGGCATAGAAGAAAGCATGGGTAAGTATGGTCAAAGATATGGGTTAAGGCATGGCCTAATGCATGGCTTTGGAGTGTTTGAAATTCAACATGTGAAGAATATGGAGGAAAAGGTTTCAGCCATGTGCAGCCCATGGTGAAGGAATTTTTGTCATTTAATTGTGGTTTAGTGATGTGTTTAGGTGTATCTTTGATTAAACTTTTGATTAGGAATTTGTAAGAAAGTGTTTAGGTGAGGTAATGGATTATTAGAGATGTCTAGACATAATTAAGGAGTGATCTTGCTTCATTTAGCAAAATAAAAACTCATTTTATGATATAAACAATTGTAGACACAATTCCTTAATTTAAGGAATTTGAGAGAGAAAACACTATTCAAGATTCTATGACTAGAAATCTTGAGTTTTAAAAAGAGATTTAAGTTGAATCTAAGCAATTTTAGGTTCTAATTAACTTTGATAAATTATTTTGTCTCTAGATTAATTATGAAAATTAATTAATCTTCGATTAAAGCCTAATATTGCTTAGGTTTGCTTAATTACATCATTAAGCTCAAAAATACTGTACTAAGGGTGAAATCATAATTTTGCATAAAAACTGACTGGGACCATCAGGACTTAAGCAGATGTCCCCAAATGTATAAAAACATTATTAGACACATATATGATTAACATTTCGAACTCTCAAGATTGCTATAGGGGTATTTTGGTCAATTTAACCCGAAACCTTAGAAAATGAGATTTTCTACTCTAATAACATTCATTCACATATAATCCCCTTCTAACATTGAGTTGACCCTTCGACGACTGCCGGGTTGGCTATCCTTGAGTTTCAGGTGAAAAATGACCTTAGGGGCATTTTGATCATTTTCTCAATATAGGAAAAAGCGGGGCGTTACATTAGGTGGCAATTTACATTGCAAACTTCATAGGTGTAAAAACTGTACATCGTAATTTAACGAAATGGGTAACATATGGTATCCGTAAAATAGATATTGCCCGAAATTAAATTATAGGTCTAAAATTCTCATTTATAACATTTCCTATTCTTAATCCTATATTTTCTTAGTCTCAAGCATCTCAAGGTCTCGATTCTAAGGTTTCGATGGTCTCGACATGCTAGTAGGGCCTATAATGCTGCTATTTACTTTTTTTTTTCATCAAGCCTTTCTTATCTCGACTAACCTTATTAGAATTATAAAATTATGATTAATAAAGTCTAACTAAAATTTTTACAATAACCTCGATTGTTACAGCAAACAGTTCAGATAGTCACACTCTATCATGTATCCCTGATGGTGGTCTAAAAGGTGGTATATGTCTTTGCTTCTTAGTGAAAGTAAAAGGCATTGACCATACTAAGAAACATCCTATCTGAGATGTCCAGGATCTCTTCCAACCTTCAAAAGTAAAGACTTTCTTTAGGATAGCTACTTGATTCATCAAGTCATTGCTGAGCCTTTTTCTTGGAGCCACCTTCCTTTGTGAGAAGTTGTCCACATAATACTCCTGCACTAGAGGTTCGTTGTACATGAGGAATGGACCTTTTTTCACCATGCTCTCATCAAGTTGTTTCGCTTATGCCATTTATGATTTGGTTTGAGAACATTGAGGGTTTAAAGATATGTGAGAGGTTATGGGAAGAAGTTTTGCAAAAGATGAAATGGTTTCATAGTTAAGGGAAAAGTGTTTGAAGTTGAAGGTGAAGGGCTTTTATATGACGTGTGAAAAATAGGAAGTTAGTAATGAGATGTGACATAAAGTCTAAAAGTTGAGGTAACTTGGGAGAGAGAAACACAAAAAGAATGGGAATTATCCTTCCTTTTAATATCTTCCAGAGACTGTAAGTGGTTTTTGAACTATAGGAGCATATTCTAAGTCTTTATCCACTTTTTGAGCTAACAAAAAATAGGATCTGAGTCTTCACAATAGTACTAAATCCTCTTCTATGAGTGGTCTTCCATATTCTAAACTTGTGTGACTTTGTAACCTATTTTCTAAACCTCGAACCTTTTTTTGAGCTTGTACTCTGACTTTCTAAGCTAGCCTTGATATCTTTCTTTGGGACCTCAAGTTAAAGTCTTATTTAGGGAGACTCCAAAGATGTTGTGCATATAAGCTAAGCATATTATGTTGTGCATATAAGCTAAGCATATTTTAAAAACTTTTGAGATTTAAAAGCCTTTTCAAACATAAAAAATGATCTTTAGCTAATAACTTGGTGAATATGTCATACACTTGGTCTTCAGTATTCACAAACATTAACTCAACATCTCCTTTCTAAACATGATCTCTAATAAAATTATATTTAACATCAATGTGTTTAGATCTAGAGTACTGAATAGCATTCTTTGCAAGATTAATGGCACTAGTATTATCACAAAAGATATGGATCTTGGAATGCCTCATGTGATAATCCTCTAATTAGTTTCTTATCCACATCTATGTTTAGCAATTTGCAGGAGCCACAAATTCAACTTTAGCTATTGAAAGAGCAATGATGTTTTGCTTCTTCATGACTAAGTGATGAGGCTTTTTCCAAAGAAATAGTAACATCCACTAGTGCTTTTCTGTCCAGTTTATCTTTAGCAAAATCAGCATTACAGAATCCTACAACCTCACAAGATATACCTTTCTTATACTATAAGTCAAGATTAGTAGTACCAGCTAAATATCTTAGACTTCTTTTAATAGCATTTAAGTGTGATTGTTTTAGGTTAGATTGAAATCTAACAGAAATTCCCATACTTAGCAAAATATTTGGCCTACTTGTTGTTAGATACAGATTTCTCCATTCTCATATGCATTAATGACTTGAGATTGATGCATGGCATGGGTTTGGCTTCATCCATGTTAAACCTTTTCAAAAGCTCTTTTGTGTATTTTTATTGATGGATCAAGGTTCTTTCCTTTTGTTGTTTTATTTGAAGTGTAAGGAAACACTTGAGTTCACCCATTATGCTCATCTTAAATTCACTTTGCATTAATTTTGAAAGCATTTCACAAAGAGAATGAATAGTGGCACCAAATATAATATCATCAACATATATTTGGACTATGAGAAAGTGATTATTTTGTTTTAGAATAAATAAAGTTGTGTCAACTTAACCTCTCTCAAACTCATTCTTAAATAAGAAGGTACTTAGCTTTTCATACCAAGCTCGAGGAGCCTATTTTAGATCATAGAGTGCCTTTGATAACTTGAAGACATATTTGGAAAGGTTTTTACTCTCAAAACCTAGAGGCTGCTTCATATAAACTTTCACATAAAAGAATCTATTTAAGAATGCAAACTTTGCATTCATTTGGTACAAAGTGAAACCTTTGAAGGCTATAAAAGCAAAGAGCATTCTGATGGCTTCAAGCCCTACTACTGGTGCAAAAGTTTCAGCATAATGAATTTCCCTCTTCTTGATTATACCCTTGTGCAACTTGTAACACCCTAATTTTTATTCAGAAATAAATTGAGACTTTATTAATGAGAATCTCAAGATTCTGAGAGATGTAAAAATAAAGAGAACAACTCAATAGATCTGTAAAAAAAATATATGAATAGTAATCCAATGGGACCAACGGGCTTGCGGGATAGCCGAAAACCTAAAATTAGGGCCCAAAGATGCCTGAAATTGAAAAATTATAATTAGAAATGGATAGGAATAAAGATTTTATACCTAGCATTAATTTTTGAGCATTGTTTGATTTCCCGGGTACACTATTTTTCCCATTCGGTGAAATTTTGCTGTGCGATTTCTAATACCAAAAGCTAATTAAATCTTTGCAAAAAGAAGGGACTTATCCATTTATATCAAATGAATGACTAAGATTTAATCTTAAATTACAAGATTAAATCCGACCATCCATTTACTTTCTTGGATTAGATATTATACAATTATAATATATAATATTCATTCATTAATTATAAAGATCAACACAAGCTTAATCTTCTCCAAGAAGCCAAGCACACTTTCAGCCAGCACAAGGAGAAGACCGCCACCATTTCCATCTTCTCAAGAGCTCAAGCTTTGTCTTCAAACTACCAAAACACTTGCTCTGAGTTCCTAAAACCATAAACTTTCTTCAAGAAAATTGTTCTACACATCAATATCAATAAATCTAACTGATTGAAATCTTAATTTTTCACCAATCCCCACCTTGCTGCTTTATACCTCACTGTTTTGAAAAGCATTTGGGTGTGTTTTGAGAGCTTTGAAGTGAAGAGCATCATCTTGGAGCATACTGGAGACAAGGACACACTAGCTTCTAAGAATAGGGTTTTATTTAGTCTTTTCTTTCAAAATTTATGCTAAACATTTTTTAAGGGTTTTGGTCTGAAATTTAGATTGAATTGGTTGATGATATATGGTTACTATTGTGCAAATTTTGATTATGTGTTTGGATGATGATAAAAATCATTTTTGTCAAAAGAGATTTTGGACTATGCTGCTGGATTTTTAGTTTCACTGCAGATAGGAAATTTCATGAATTTTTACACATGTTTGTGGTAATTGTCATGACCTGTAAAAAATTATATGTTGGATTTAACATCTTTAACTAAATACTTGAATTTTCTTGAGCACTGGTTTTAAGGTATAAGTCCTCAAAAAAATCAGAGACCGAAATGGTACTTATGCTGTCTAGATTATTAAAACAGTAGTTGTGAAATTGCCTAATTTTTACAGGGAGTTGATAACTTCTTGAAATATAACCTTGATTTTTATTTTGAGTTGATTCCATCATTTTCTAGGCTTAAAAATTTCAAGAATACTACTTTGAGCTGTGAATAAATGGTCTCTGACCACCAAATTTGTATAATTTAGTTAATAGGGTTAGAGAACTCTGCTTGCTATGCAACTTTTAAATGAGTTTTAGACACATTGAAGTGTCATAGAAAATTTTATAACCCTTGAATTGGCCATTTGATATGGAAATTAATTGTGATTACTAGAATGGTAAATCTGCCAAGATACTAGAATGGTGAGAATGTCTTAAATTAATGATAGAATGACATTTAGTCCAAATATATGGCATATAAATGAATGCTAGTTGTTTTATAGATTTGCTAATAAGGCATGAATGAGACTCTAATATAACTGAATGCCTACATGTCACGTAAGCAGGCCTTTGAAAAAGAAAAGTACATGATGTTGTTATATGACAAAAGAAAACATGTGAAATTTAATGATGCATATTTTAACATATGGGGAAAATAGAAACAAGGCTTATATGGGTTAAAAAGAGAAGCCAAAAATAAGAACTTTCTAGGAAATTTTATGAGTTAGTAGACATATTGGCCAATAATAGAACTGTATGTGATTCAGAAATGGAAAAAAAATAAAGTTTGATCATCACAAATAGGAATGAACTCATGTTCTAGCAGTCTATGGTCCTCTGTGGAGTTATCCACTACAGACAGTACTTGATGCGAAATTAAGCCTTCCTTATGTTAATGAAAAGAAACAACTGCACTGAATTGAATTCCACAAATTATAAGAGAAAAACTTATGATTACTATCATTTTACATTTAACTTTACCTGAATTATGTACATTAATATCTATACATATGACAGCATGATGATTTCTATATGAATGAATTTACTGGTCATATACTATTCACATTTGAGGGAGTACCCTACTAAGAATTTTATAATATTCTCATCCCTACGATTGTATTTATTTTGTATTATTCAGATTCAGCTGATGTCGTCAATAGTATTCTTCCTTGATTCGCCACAGTGGGTGTGGCACTATGACCCGGTGCTTGACTCTCTTTACGTGGCAGCTTATTCCCAGATTCATAAGTATGTGTTGTAACGCCCCGATTTTCTGTTAAAGTGAAAATGACCAAAATACCCCTGAGGTCATTTTCGGCCCGGAATTCGAGGAAAGCCGGTCTGACAGTACTCGAAGGGAAAACTCAATGTTGGAAGGGGATTAGATGACTTGTGTATCTTTCCGGGATTGAAAATCTCGTTTTTCGAGTTTTCGGGTTAAAATGACCAAAACGCCCCTGCGGTGTTTTACCCGTTTGCAAGTGCCGGATGAACCCAAAACTTCTCCAGATGGTTTTAAAAGGAATTTTTATGTATTCTATGACTTTAGTTTTGGTCCCAGAGGTCCCGGCGAAATTAGTGCAAAATTATGATTTTATCCCTAGTTTCGTGTTTTTATGTTTAATCATGTAATTAAGCAAACCTAAGCAATATTAGGCTCTAATTGAAGGTTAATTAATTTCCATAATTAATCTTGAGTCAAAATAATTTATTAAAGTTGATTAGAACCTAAAAGTGCTTAATTACAACTTAAAATCTTATTTTAAATTCAAGACTCCTAGTCATGGAATGTTTTCTCTTTCCAATTCCTTAAATCATGGAATTGTGTTACACATTGTTTATTCACAAATGAGTTTTTAATTCTCTAATGATGTATGAACACTCCTAATATTGTCATAAAATCCTTAAACCTCATTCTTAGTTACCTAAACTTAAGCTTAATTATTCCTAACCTTGTACCTAAACTAATACACACTTAAACCTACCATTAACACACAATTACATGAAACAAATCCTCCTCCCCATGCTTTGTCCAGGTGCAGTTGAAGCTCCATGCCCTCCATATGCATCACATGTTCAAATTTTCAACACTCCAAGGCCATACCTCAAGTCACATACACCATACCTGGTCATACTTTCAATCAAGCTTGATTTTCTAAGTGAATAACTAATTAAAATAACCCATTTTCCTTATTTATTTGTGGCTGAAAAACTTCCAGCCATGCTTTATTTCTAGAAGCCTAATTTCATTCAAAAATTGATAGGAAATTCATTCACATCAAGCCATACTTTGTATCATACACTCCATACTTCAAACCATGCTTGAATGACCTTGTGTAAGAGATATTTTTCTCTCCCTTTTTCCCCCCTCAATGCTACGGCCAAGGCTTCCTCTTGGAGGGCCTCAATGTTTTATTTTTCTATAAATAGGTGCCTTAGATGAACTTGTGTCACTTTTAGTCTTTTGGTAAGTTTCAAGTTTCTAAGCTTTCTTTAGTTTCCTTTCTTTTTCTCTCAAGTTTCAAGAGAGTTCTTCCTTTTTTTTCATCTTCATCCTCTTCATCCTCTCATCACATAATCATCTCATAACCTTGAAACACCACCTCCACCACCTTAGATCATCATACAAACACCTAAACTTCCATTCTCAAACACAAGCTCACCAAGAACACATTTCGTTTCTTTTTCTCTCCACAAGGCCGAAACCATCTAGCCCCAAGGAGGAGCTCATCATCTTGTTTTCCTTTTCAAAATTTCAAGCTTTTTGTCTTCACTCTAGGTAGGAGTGTTTTCTAAACTTTGTTTTTCATGAAAATGAGCTTCTCTAGCTTTCTCTTGGATTTTCTTTTTGAAACTTTTTTTGTTTCTTCTTCTTGTATTTTCGGCCTCCTGGTCCCTTTGGCTACATGATAGCTCAATGATGAGAGCTCCTAGATGATGACTTTGTGTTCATCTCAGAGGAACCTCTAGAGCTTGAGTTTTTGCTTTCTTTGAGTTTCAACTTTATTTACCAACTCAAAAGGATTTTTGTTCAAGAACACCTTTTCTTGCTATTTTGATTTCGGTTCTCTTGTTCCTTTTCCTTTAAATATTTCGGTTTTGATTCTTTGATCTTTGAGGTTTTGTTTTGTTTTGAAAGTTATTTTATTTTGAGCTTGAGGATGATGTTCAAGAACCTCATAGTTCCTTTGAGAACTTGGTTCAAGAACTCTAAAACTCTCTTTGTGATGAGATGAGTGTTGGGTTGTTGTATGTTAAGGTCTTGTATGAGTTCTAGCCAACCTTAAAATGAACCTTGCATCATGTTTATTTTTATGCTTTGCACATCATATTTACTTTCCTTGCTATCACTAAGTATCAAGATAATCAATGAACTTGCATTATCATATTTATATTTCAAGCTATGCATTATCATGTTTATGTTTCAAGTCCTCACATAATATCAAAGATAATAATAAGTTGCATCACATGTTTATTTTATGCTATCACTTTACTTTCTAATGGAACCTAAAATGAGTGCTTGAGCATGTTTATTTTTATGTCATCACTTAAATGAACCTAGAGCTCAAAGACTTGCCCATTGTTGTCTCAAGCAAAGTTTTGAAAATCTATGTTTTTGGTCTTTATGTTTTCGGCCTCAATGAGATTTATTGTTTACAAGTATTGAAAACTATGTTTTGTAATTTTTCTAAGCTCTTATGAGTTAAAGGAATATATAGAACTAAGTTTTATGAATTTAGGACCTCTTGAGACAAGTTTGATTTAGCCACTGTAACGCCCCGATTTTTCTGTTAAGAGTGGAAATGACCAAAATGCCCCTGAGGTCATTTTCGGCCAGAATTCGAGGAAAGTCAGTTCGGCAGTACTCGAAGGGCAAACTCAATGTTGGAAGGGGATTAGATGACTTGTGTACCTTCCCGGGATCGAAAATCTCGTTTTTTGAGTTTTCGAGTCAAAATGACCAAAACGCCCTTGTAGTGTTTTACCCATTTGCAAGTGCCGGATGAACCCAAAACTTCTCCAGATGAATTTTAAAGGCGTTTTTATGTAGACTACGACTTTAGTTTTGGTCCCGGAGGTCCCGGGCGAAATTAGTGCAAAATTACGATTTTTTCCCTTGTTTCGTGTTTTTACGCTTAATCGCGTGATTAAGCAAACCTAAGCAATATTAGGCTCTAATCGAAGGTTAATTAATTTCCTTAATTAATCTTGAGTCAAAATAATTTATTAAAGTTGATTAGAACCTAAAAGTGCTTAATTACAACCTAAAATCATATTTTAATTTCAAGTCTCCTAGTCATGGAATCTTAAATAGTGTTTTCTCTTTCCAATTCCTTAAATCATGGAATTGTGTTACACGTTGTTTATTCATAAATGAGTTTAAAATTCTTTAATGATGTATGAGCACTCCTAACCTTGTCATAAAATCCTAAATACTCATTCTTAGTTACTTAAACTTAAGCTTAATTATTCCTAACCTTGTACCTAAGCTAATACACATTTAAACCTACCATTAACACCCAATTAAATGATCAAAACTCACCTCCCCCATGCTGCCCCTGGTCTGGCCGTGTACCCTCCCTCCCCATATGCATCACATGTTCAATTTTTCAACACTCCAAGGCCATACCTCAAGTCACATACACTATACCTTGTCATAACTTTCAATCAAGCTTGATTTTCCAAGTAAATCACTAATTAAAATAGCCCATTTTCTCCATTTATTTGTGGCTGGAAAATTTCCAGCCATGCATTGTTTCTAGAAGCCTAATTTCATCAAAACTTGATAGGAAATTAACTCACATCAAGCTATACTTTGTAGCATAGCTTCCATACTTCAAACCATGCTTGAATGACCTTGTGTAAAAGATATTTTCTCTTCCTTTTCCCTCCAATAGCTATGGCCAGCACCCCCCCCCTTGGTGAGCTTCATTGTTTTGTTTTTCTATAAATAGGATGCTTGTGATAGCTTAGTTGCACTTTGAAGTATTTGCTAAGTTTAGAATTCTAGAGTTCTCTTGCTAGTTCTTTCTTTTTCTCTCAAGTTTCAAGAGAGTTCTTCCTTTCTTTTCATCTTCATCTTCGTCCTCTCTTCATCTCATCATCATCTCTCAACCTTGAAACATCACCCCTTAGCCTTGAACCATCATCAAACCTCTCAAACACCACACCTCAAACACAACCTCACTTGAAACACAACTCCAACCTTCTTGCTTCCTCTTGGCCGAAACCATCAAGCACCAAGGAGGAGCTCATCATCTTGTTTTTCTTTCCAAAAGTTCAAGCTTTGTGTCTTCACTCTAGGTAGGGGTGTTTGCTAAACTTTGTTTTCTTGAAAATGAGTTCTTTCTAGCTTTCTCTTGGATTTTCTTTTGAAACTTTCTTGTTTTTCTTTCCTTGTGATTTCGGCCATGAGGCCTTGAGGAGCACATGATAGCTCAATGATGAGGACTCCTAGAGAATGACTATGTGTTCATCTCAAAGGAACCTCTAGAGCTTGAGTTTTTCTTTTTCTTTAACTTCATCTATACCATACTTAGCTCACATGGTTTTTCAACTTAAGAAAATTAATCTAAGGATTTTTAAAAGCCCAAGCCTACCCTTGCCAACCTTAAAGTTGGCCGGCACGTTCTAGAGATTTTTCTCTAGATAGGGGTTTTGGGTATTTAATAAAGAACTTGGCTTAGTTTCACTTTCTTGTCCTTTTGTAAGGTTTTTGGTTTTGGTATTTTGGATCCTTGAGATTTTGTTTGGTTTTGTTTAGAAAGTTTGTTTTCTTTGAGCTTGATGATGATGTTCAAGAACCTCATAGTTCCTATGAGAACTTGGTTCAAGAACTCTAGAGCTCTCTTTGTAATGAGGTAGATGTTGGGTTGTTACTTTGTTAAAGTCTTGAATGAGCTCTAGCTAACCATAAAATGAACCTTGCATCATGTTTACTTTTATGCTATGCACATCATGTCTACTTTCCTTGCTATCACTAAGTATCAAGATAATAAGTGAACCTTGCATTATCATGTTTATATTTCAAGCTATGCATTATCATGTTTATATTTCAAGTTCTCACTTAATACCAAGATAATAATGAGTTGCATTCATATTTATTTTGTGCTATCACTTTACTTTCTAATGGAACCTAAAATAAGTGCATGAGCATGTTTATTTTTATGTCATCACCTAAATGAACCTAGAGCTCAAAGACTTGCCCATTGTTGTCTCAAACAAAGGTCTAAAAATATTTATTTCCTTTGGTTCATATTTCGGCCCTAAGGGGTCTTGATGTTTCTAAGTATTGAAGACTATATTTTGTAATTTTTCCAAGCTTTTATGAGTTTAAGGAATGCATAGAACTAAGTTTTAAGAATTTAGGACCTCTTGAGACAAAGATGAATTGGTCACTGCCCTCTTAAATATTCTTATGATTTTAGATGTTAAAATTGTTTATAAATGAGTTTTGAAAGTTTTAAAAAGGTTCCAAGAGAAACTAGTATTTTATGTGCTTTAGAAATTGTGTTTTATGCATTTATGGAGAGTGTTTGTTTCGGTTCTGCCTTGCTACTTGTTTGCCACTGTATGTGCTGTTTTAATGATGATAATATGCTTATGTTTGAGTAAAAATAATGTTAAGACTCATATGTGAAAGATAAGATAAGTTAGAAACTAGAAAAGAATTAATTTGAGAGTTCTAGATCCCTTAATTATTGAATTTTCTGGATTCTGTCCAGCAAGGTTTAGATTTGATAATCATGGATTTAAATTAGTTTAAATGTGTAGGAATGACTCATAAAAGGTTTAGGACTTGATCTTGAAGCCTTAGGAACAAACCGGACTTAGAAAGGGTCACTGTTGTGACTCCTAGGCACCCGTAAAGTTAGGATTATAAATTCTGCATCCTTGAGGTTTAGAGATGTTCTCGGTCGTAGTGTGAGGAGAGAAATACTTAGTTATAACCGCATAGGTACCCAAGAGATTAGGGTTGATGATTAATAACTTAGAACATGAGTTAAGGACCTTAAGGGTCAATACATAAGACATTAAAATGTCTTGAGTTTTTACGATGCTTAATTTATGATATATGATGCATGAGTTTTATCTATGATAAGTTGATATGTGCTATAAAGAAGTTTTACATGATGATATGCTATACCCCATAAGAAATGTTTGTGTATGTCCTATATGTTTTCATGGCAAAGCAAATTTGAGGAACTTAGAAAATGGTCTTTTTGAAAATCATGAGAACTTAAATGTGACACAACACTGAGACGCCTTCTTGGGTGACACCGGTTTAGCCGAGCACCCCCAAGAAAACAAATCCGTGAGGGTATTGACATAGAGCTTGCCAAAGCGAACAATACTACGATGCACTAGTTGCTAGTAGAGCGTTTCAAAGAGGAAATGACCCTAAGAGGTGATCCTTAATTTGCCCCCTAGCCCGTACTTTAAGTCGGGATTATATTACGCTTATCATAGGAAAAGTAAGAGCTAGTGACGACTAGTTAAGGTATGAGCTCATAACCTAGAGATGTTTTAGGGTGGCCCCATGAGATAAAAGTTAAAGTTTAAAATGTCACATGAGCTATGGAAAACCAAGAAAAGTTATACCTGTCTCCTTATGCCAATGTTATAATGTTTCTTAGTTATTCTATTGATTGGTTTACCTTTACGATACATTCATGTCATTAGTATATTCCATGCTTAGTCATAAGACACATTATAAAATATGACGGACCGTGGATAAATAATACTTTAGAAAACTAACTTAAAAGGAGTTTATATGCATGCACACCTTTTTAGAAATAAAACCCAAGGTTCCTGAGGATGTGATGATGTCACTTAGGTAGGGATTGCCCTACTGAGAATTCTTTTAGAAGATTCTCATTCCCTCTCTCTTTTCTTCCGTCACATCTTCAGATGGCGACCTTCGTACTTTTCATCGACACCCCGACATGGGAGCTGCACCATGACCCAGCACTCGGGTCATACCATTTTGAGGGTTGCTGTACTGTCACATTATTTATGTTTATGGGACGTCCCTTCGCGCACCCAGTACGGAGCTACCGCTTCACCCCGACTGCTCCCTACCATCATAACATGATTTTTGAGCGAGCTAGACCACGTGACGAGCAGATCCTCCCCTTCTCCTCCTGAAAACGTCACTCAACCCATTAGGTTGTACCTAAATTCCATAGAGATCTTCTGTAGTGGGGAGAAAACTAAGGAATATGTTCTCCTAGCCGCCTGCGATGTAGACTTTGAGCAGAACCTAGGTGAGATACTTGTGGTAAGAGACTATCCCGAGGTATTTCCGGACGAAATACCCGAGTTCCCTCCCGAGAGAAAAGTTGAATTCTCCATAGAGTTGGTTCCTGGAACAAGACCAATCTCTATAGCCCCGTATAGGATGTCACCTTTGGAGCTAGCAGAGCTAAAAACCCAGTTGGAGGAGGTGTTGGAGAAAAGTTTCATAAGGCCGAGTGCTTCACCTTGGGGCGCTCTGGTCTTATTTGTGAAAAAGAAGAACGGAAGTATGAGGATGTGTATAGACTATAGGCAGTTATACCAAGTAACCATAATGAATAAGTACCTGTTTCCTAGGATTGATGATCTTATGGACCAGTTGAAAGGAGCCGTAGTATTTTCTAAGATCGATTTGAGGTCTGGTTATCATCAGATTAGGGTTAGAGAGTCGGACATTCCTAAAACCGCCTTTCGAACTTGGTACGGACACTTTGAGTTCAAGGTGATGTCGTTCAGATTGACGAATGCTCCCGCAGTTTTCATGGACTACATGAATAGGATCTTTTGACCCTATTTAGATCAATTCGTGGTTGTGTTCATAGTTGATATTCTCATATATTCGAAGACCCACGAGGAGCATGAGCGTCATTTGAGGCTGGTTTTAGAGGTACTAAAAGAGAAGAAGTTATACGCAAAGCTTTCTAAATGTGAATTTTGGTTAGAAGAGGTAAAGTTCTTAGGACATGTTGTGTCAAAAGGTGGCATAGCTGTCGACCCAAGTAAGATAGAAGCCGTAATGAATTGGGATAGACCAACCTCATGGAATCGAGATTAGAAGCTTTTTGGGTTTAGCTGGATATTACCGTAGGTTTATTAAAGGATTTTCCCAGTTAGCCCTACCCTTAACCAAGCTCACTAGGAAGAATGCCCTGTTTGAGTGGAGCCCCGAATGTGAAAAGAGTTTCCTAGAGCTTAAGGAAAAGCTCACCTCAACCCCGGTTTTAGTTTTACCTGACCCCAATGTACCCTTCAAGGTATATTGCGATGCTTCTGGCAAGGGTTTAGGTTGTGTGTTGATGCAGAATAGGCAAGTGGTAGCCTATGTGTCCAGACAACTCAAACCTCACGAGGTAACCTACCCCACCCATGACCTAGAATTAGCAGCCATCGTGTTCGCTCTAAAGATGTGGAGACACCATTTGTATAGTGTAAGGTTTGAAGTTTTCTCCGATCATAAGAGTCTCAAGCATCTCTTTGATCAAAAGGAGTTGAATATGAGGCAAAGAAGATGGATGGAATTCCTCAAGGACTACGATTTTGGCTTAAGTTACCACCCCGACAAGGCTAATGTAGTCGCCGACGCCTTGAGCCAAAACTCGTTACGTCTGTCGAGTATGATGGTTAATGAAGTTGGGTTAATAGAGCAGTTTAGGGATATGAACCTGGGGATGTCAATAATGGAGAATGGCATCGTGATGAGTCATCTCACGGTGACCAGTGGGTTTAAGCAAATGATCATGCTTGCCCAAAGAGAAAATGAAGACTTTATGGAGACAGTAGAGGCAATTAAGGCCGGTAAATTGAAGGGTTTTGAGCAAGGCCCCGATTGGTTGTGGAGGTTTGAAAGGCGAATCTGTGTGCCACAAGATGGCGACCTCCGAGAGAAGATCTTGGAGGAGGCTCATAAGAGTCACTTTGCCATTCATCCTGGTACTACCAAGATGTATCAGGACTTGAAAAGGATGTTTTGGTGGTCCGGATTAAAGAAGGATGTGGTCACCTGGGTGAGTAAGTGTTTGATCTGTCAAAAGGTTAAGATCGAACACCAAAAACCTTTTGGCATGTTGCAACCCCTGTCAATCCCTGAGTGGAAGTGGGAAAGTATATCAATAGATTTTGTGACAGGATTGCCAAGGACCCAAGCTGGCCACGATGCCGTATGGGTAATTGTGGATCGACTGACTAAGTCGGCTCACTTTCTACCTATTTGAGTCACATACTTGTGGGATAAGTTGGCCCAGCTTTACATCCAAGAAATAGTAAGGTTGCATGGAGTACTATCGACGATAATCTCGGATCGAGATCCGCGGTTTACGTCACGTTTTTAGGGAGCCTTTCAAAAGGCATTTGGTTCCAAGTTGTGCTTGAGCACTGCTTACCACCCATAAACGGATGGTCAGTCCGAGAGGACAATCCAAACCCAGGAAGATATGCTAAGAGCCTGTGTCTTGGACCAAAAAGGGAGTTGGGATAAGTACATGCCTTTGATCGAAGCCTATGATAACAACAGTTATCATGCAAGCATCGGTATGGCACCGTACGAGGCGTTATATGGAAAGAAGTGCCAATCACCTTTGTGTTGGTACGAGCCCGGAGAACAAAGTGTCTTAGGACCTGATGTAGTGAGGGAAATGACGGAGCAAATAAAAAAGATCAAGGATAGAATCTTAACTGCTCAAAGTTGACAGAAAAGCTACGCGGACAAAAGGCGTAAGCCCTTGGAGTTCCAAGAAGGAGAACATGTATTTCTAAGAATCACCCCCACTACAGGAATAGGAAGAGCCATGAAAGTTAAAAAGTTGAGTCTGCGATTTCTTGGTCCTTTTGAAATTCTTCAGAGAATTGGATCTGTAGCTTACAAAATAGCCTTACCACCCAATCTGTCAAACTTTCATGATGTCTTTCACGTCTCCCAGTTACGTAAATATGAGTCCGACCCTAGCCATGTCCTAGAACCAGAGCATGTACAGTTGTGGGAGGACCTCACTTTAAATCTACCGCCTACGAGAGTAGTGGATCACGGAGTCAAGCAGTTAAGGAACAAGTCTGTTCCTTTGGTGAAAGTGGCGTGGGGACGAGACAAGTCGGAAGAATACACGTGGGAACTAGAATCAAAGATGAAGTCCAAATATCTAGAGCTTTTCTAACGTACGAATTTCGAGGGCGAAATTCTTTTTAAAGAGGGGAGTAATGTAACGTGTAACATCCTCAAATTTATAACTAAGATAAATATTAATCTTAATTAGCGATAGCAAAACCAAGAGAATCTGGACAAATGTTATGAAACACAACAAATAAACTACTTAAGTACGTCTAGAGAAAAATGCAACGAATTTCGAAAATGCCATCACTTAGTGAAAATTATGAAAATGCCCTTGCTATATAAAGAAAATTACCAAACTACCCTTGCATTATTAAATGACGAAGATACCCTTACTCTATGAATGGAATTACAAGAATACCACTATCATTGTCTAATTACAAAAATATCCTTGTCTTAGTTAAAGAAATTACTACAATGCCATTTGCACAAATCCCTAGACTTGTCTTTAGACAAGAATGAATCTAAGCCATTGGATTAAGATGATAACACAATAATTTAACCACATACATCATACACATTTCTGAATCACATACATGCACTAAAGGTTAGAAAATCTCCACTAACATCTTTGCACAAAACATGGAGCATTTTCATCCAACATGTTTGCATAAAATATGGAAACATGTTTGCACAAAACATGGAGCATTTTCATCCAACATGTTTGCATAAAACATGGAAACATGTTTGCACAAAACAAGGAGCATTTTCATCCCAAAATTCAGCCAACATGTTTCCATAAATCATGCTCCAAGTGCTTTCCTTCTTCTGTTTTTTCTCTAATCTTTCCACTATAAATACTCCTCAAACTCTCTTCAATTCAGAAACTCCCCAAGTGTTCTTTCTTTCTTATTCTATCATTCTTCTTATGTTCTTCAAAGACTTCTCTTGATCATCTAAACTTCATCCAAACACTTAAATCCTAAGTCCAAACATTCACTAGCCCTCACAAGAGTTACAATCTTTAACTCTAGTGAGAAATATTTTCTTAAGCACTCAAGTTCTAGAGCCAAGATTCAAGGAGGGTCATCCACTCCAAAGACCCTTGTTCAAAACTTAAGGAAGAAGAGAATGACCCTTTTTAGACCCTACACAAGAGGTAGGAGTTTCTTCTTTATTTGTTCAAGTATTGTTGGCTTCTAACTTTGCTCATGGATAGAATGCCTTAAACTTGAGTTATTGTCAAAAGTTTTGAATAATTATATTTTTCGAAAACATAACATGTTTTATTCTGCTATGAGTACTTTTATAATGTTATCAAACTCAAATATAACTTAAAAGATTGTATGTGAAACTTGAGTTAATAAAGATAACTTAAGACATGAACATGGCAGTCTTTGGAATTTCTAGTTATTTCTGGCAGTAGTTACTTCGATAATTAGTGTTCATAAAATATGAAGGATCTCGAAATGAAAATATTTTTATTATAAACTAGACTCATTGTAAGAACACTCTTCAAAAAGAATCACCTAAAACGGAGTTTCCTAGCCCAAGATAGAAATTTTTAAAGTAGAGCCTAAGACTGAAACTCTTAATCTGACCTTGTAGTAGTAAAATAGGTGTAACTCATTCTAGAAAAATGCAAATGACTGATTTCAACTTTGTGGAAAAGCTAACACATCTACAATCACACTTATGTATGTTATGCATAAAGTTTTACACCACGAAAATACAGAATGAGAGATATATTTTCGGGACAGTGTGCTGAGAAAGTCTTGAAGGTAGCGTGATACTGTGAGAGTGCAATTTGGAAAGGTTCTGGCTAAGGAAAGACTTGGTATTTAAGCGTGTCCATTGTGACCCACCTCTCTTTCCTGGGAATCCTACTATGCACAATTTACAGTTGATTTACACTAATCTAAGATGTTAGTGCTACAAATTTTATTCTAAAATATGTCAGAACTCTAAATAAAAGATTCAAGTCTCGTAAAGAGATCATTTTAAGGCTTTAAGTAGAATAATAACCTTCAGGAGATATATATAAAAAAGTCATAATAAAAATATATAAAGAACCTCTAAAAATATCTTAAAGGGTATTAATGTATTAATGGAAATACTAAGAGTACAAAGAAGACTAAGAGAAAAAGATAATACCAAGATATCCATAACCTATTAGGAACACTAGAGACCTAGCTTGATAACTTAGGTTGCTTAATATGAATTATCTATGAGAATGTTTACTATGAGATTTACATGATATTGTCTATGTTACATGAAGTGACATACAGAAATGTGAATGTATTGACGAGATATGAAATGATAATGATAAAATGATTGACTGTGCCATGATTTATTAATGTGCATACATTCATGTTTCAAATGAAATAATAAATAGACCAACTCACTGCTTAATCCTCTTTGAGGATTAAGGTATTGATGATTTCACTCAGTGAGAATAAAAGTAAAACCTGAAAAAGTAGCAATGATAGTCTGGAAAAGTGAACTTGAGCTAAACTCACGGCTTAACCCCCTAAACCGTTGAGATCATGGCAACGGAAAGAAAACCAAAAGGTTATGGCGACGGCCACGGTATGAGCTCATTACCCTTTTAGGGTGGTCTAAGGCATCGATGCATTCATCCCGTGAGTAATTAAGAAATATGTTGATGAAATAAATGAAAGATGATGATCACTAAACAAGTGAATGTTGAGGATGAGTAATCATGAAATGTATGCAGCTCCTAAATGAATATTGCTTATTAGTGGTTTTACATGATATGCTTATAAGTATGCTTGATGAAATACTGAATGGATATTTCTGCTAATGTTCAAGATTAGTTTAAAAGTAACTGCACTTCAGCTAATCACGTTTGTGAAAGTTTGATAATTGAATCCTTACCTGTTCACCTTTTTATAATAAACCCGAAGTGACTGGGACGACAACGATGACACTTTTAGTAAAGTAGGAACTCCTAATGAGAAATCATGTTTTTCTCACTCCTATGTTTATTTTCCGTTGACGTTACCAGAGATAGACATGTCCACCTAAAGCAACGAAGCTGTAGCTGAGGAAGGAGGTAGCGCGTGAAGATTTCAAACCTTTCAAGTAGGAGCATTCCGAGCTTTAGTTACATTATAGTTTGCGAGAAACAATTAGTAATAGTAGAACTTATATTGTTATTTGTAATAACTTATCAGTATGATATATGCCTTGTTGTGACTTATGTATTAAGTGATTATATTCCAGTTTATGTGATAATAGTTCTACACTTAGTCTCTCATTCCGCTTATTTAATTAAGTGCGCAATGTAACTTGATTATTATCTATAAAAGCACTGTGTATTTCACTTCTCGTTACAAGCTTAAGTTTTCAAAAAATTAATTTATTTAAAGAAAAAACAAACTCCCACTAATTTTCTAAGTTTATTTCAAAAGAAAATAAATGCAAGGCATAAGTGACAACTAATAGAATCCCAATGTGAACTGAAGCACAGTGGGGTTCTATTAGGGTGTTACATAACGCCCCGGTTCGGCAGTACTCGAAGGGCAAACTCAATGTTGGAAGGGGATTAGATGACTTGTGTACCTTCCTGGGATCGAAAATCTCGTTTTTCGAGTTTTCGGGTCAAAATGACCAAAACACCCCTGCGGTGTTTTACCCGTTTACAAGTGCCGGATGAACCCGAAACTTCTCCAGACGATTTTAAAAGGCGTTTTTATGTAGACTATGACTTTAGTTTTGGTCCCGGAGGTCCCGGGGCGAAATTAATGCAAAATTACGGTTTTGCCCCTAGTTTCATGTTTTTACGCTTAATCGCGTGATTAAGCAAACCTAAGCAATATTAGGCTCTAATCGAAGGTTAATTAATTTCCTTAATTAATCTTGAGTCAAAATAATTTATTAAAGTTGATTAGAACCTAAAAGTACTTAATTACAACATAAAATCATATTTTAATTTCAAGACTCCTAGTCATGGAATCTTAAATAGTGTTTTCTCTTTCCAATTCCTTAAATCATGGAATTGTGTTACACATTGTTTATTCATAAATGAGTTTAAAATTCTTTAATGATGTATGAGCACTCCTAACCTTGTCATAAAATCCTAAATACTCATTCTTAGTTACCTAAACTTAAGCTTAATTATTCCTAACCTTGTACCTAAGCTAATACACATTTAAACCTACCATTAACACCCAATTAAATGATCAAAACTCACCTCCCCCATGCTGCCCCTGTTCTGGCTGTGTACCCTCCCTCCCCATATGCATCACATGTTCAATTTTTCAACACTCCAAGGCCATACCTCAAGTCACATACACTATACCTTGTCATAACTTTCAATCAAGCTTGATTTTCCAAGTAAATATCTAATTAAAATAGCCCATTTTCTCCATTTATTTGTGGCTGGAAAAGTTCCAGCCATGCATTGTTTCTAGAAGCCTAATTTCATCAAAAATTGATAGGAAATTAACTCACATCAAGCTATACTTTGTAGCATAGCTTCCATACTTCAAACCATGCTTGAATGACCTTGTGTAAGAGATATTTTCTCTTCCTTTTCCCTCCAATAGCTACGGCCAGCACCCCCCCTTGGTGAGCTTCATTGTTTTGTTTTTCTATAAATAGGATGCTTGTGATAGCTTAGTTGCACTTTGAAGCATTTGCTAAGTTTAGAATTCTAGAGTTCTCTTGCTAGTTCTTTCTTTTTCTCTCAACTTTCAAAAGAGTTCTTCCTTTCTTTTCATCTTCATCTTCATCCTCTCTTCATCTCTCAACCTTGAAACACCACCCCTTAGCCTTGAACCATCATCAAACCTCTCAAACACCACACCTCAAACACAATCTCACTTGAAACACAACTCCAACCTTCTTGCTTCCTCTTGGCCGAAACTATCAAGCACCAAGGAGGAGCTCATCATCTTGTTTTTCTTTCCAAAAGTTCAAGCTTTGTGTATTCACTCTAGGTAGGGGTGTTTGCTAAACTTTGTTTTCTTGAAAATGAGTTCTTTCTAGCTTTCTCTTGGATTTTCTTTTGAAACTTTCTTGTTTTTCTTTCCTTGTGATTTCGGCCATGAGGCCTTGAGGAGCACATGATAGCTCAATGATGAGAACTCCTAGAGAATGACTATGTGTTCATCTCAAAGGAACCTCTAGAGCTTGAGTTTTTCTTTTTCTTTAACTTCATCTATACCATACTTAGCTCACATGGTTTTTCAACTGAAGAAAATTAATCTACGGATTTCTAAAAGCCCAAGCCTACCCTTTCCAACCTTAAAGTTAGCCGGCACGTTCTAGAGATTTTTCTCTAGATAGGGGTTTTGGGTATTTAATAAAGAACTTGGCTTAGTTTCACTTTCTTGTCCTTTTGTAAGGTATTTAATAGGGGTTGTAGATTGTATTCGTAGCTTAGTAGGAGGGTAGCATTTTGGGTTTATCTTCTTGTCGTACCATGTACCTTGTATTTTCTTGTTTCTATTATATTTTATTTCCGATGTATTACAAGCTCTGGCCGTCCCCATGAGGGTATGACTACTTATGTACTCTAACTAAGTTATTAATGAAATGCTTCCTTTGTTATCATGATTGTTGTTCTTTGGTTATATGATTTACTTTATGATTTCTAATGATTATTACGCATGCTTCATGTTTCTGTCGTTTGACTAGTTAAGTTCGTGGCTCTCACTTTGCTTTATGTTTTAAAAAACAAAATTACCCGTAATTTTTGCTAAGTATTTTATTAAAATGATGAGACTAAGAAGTAATAGCCTAATGTTTAACCTAACGTATTCTAGAGAGTTGGGTTAAAAATTAGGGTGTTACATATGTTCTTTTTCCGTTCCTTTAGTGTATCTGCCTTCACTGTTGATTTTGATCCAGTTTTTCCCTATAATGGTATGCCTCTCCATATGGCACACCCAGTTATATTTGATATCCCACTAGCACCACCAGCACCCCCTCCAACAAATGCTCCCTCTTCATGCTCGTCTTCCGACTCAGACCCACCAGAGGGTCCTGATGCCCGACAGAGGTGAGGCAACGATTTCATCTAGGAAGACACGATATCTACGGGGATTTTTTACTTCTATATAGCATAGCATAGTGCTAGGACCTTGCTAGTCTGCAAACTGATTATTGTTAAATGTTTTTAAGTCCATTTTTGTGCATATATGATTTTACTGGACCTTGATATTTGAGCAGGCTAGATTTTAAATGCTTGAAATGTCTTTTGATAGGAGTCCCTGGGTAGAATTATAAGCGAAATGACTTAATTCAAGTATGGTATGTACTAAGAAAAGTTGTATGTGAAATACAAACAAATGTATATAGAAGTTTCTTTGCAACTTATGAGTTTCATTTACCTTATTTTTCATTTCACTCAACTAGTATGTATTATAGAAAGGAAGTGATACTCTTCTAATTACAGTGTTAATACTCGAGTAATACATGGTAGTTAGGAAGGTGTTACACAACCAAGCTTGCTTTATTGCTTATCACCTTTCGAGCTTCATCCGACTTGTTTCTAAACACCTACTTGGTTCCAGTAATGGTTTTTCCTTTAGTATTTTCCACAAGTATCCAAACTTTACTTTTCTCGAACTGATCTAGTTCTTCTTGCATAGCTTCCACCAAACTTTGATCACTCAAAGCTTTAATACATTCTGGCTTGATAGTGTGAATGAAAGCATAGTTGTATTCAATTTATAGGGAAGATCTAATTCTTATACGCTTAGAAATGTCCCCATGACCTTGATTTTGAGAAACCATTCTTAAATTAGAAAATCTTATGTAGTTTCTATATCCTAGTTTGTCCATCATCTTCAAATTATCCATCATAATGTTCAGAAATTCCACTTTTTGAGGGCTTTAAAGTTCTAAGTAAGTTCTCTAACTGGATTGGGTTCTGGAGTCTACTTTATTAAGATTGCATTTTCTTCTGCTTGCTTTTCGAGGGTTTCCTGAGTTCCAACTTCTCAATATTTTCTTCTACTCCTTCTAGATCATTAGCAAATTCTTTCTTAGGTTCCTTAAACTTGATGTGGATAGTCTCTTCAACACATAGTGTTCTGTTATTGTAAACCCTATAAGCTTTAGAGACTAAAGAATAACATAAGAAAATTCTATCATCAAATTTAGGATTAAAGTTTGTAAGCTTGTCCCTGGTGTTAAGAATGAAACAAGGTAAACCAAAGATATGAAAATATTATATGTTGGGTTTTCTACCTTTCCATAGCTCATGAGGAGTTTTCTTGAGGATTGACTTTAGAAAGATTCTATTTTGAATATAGCATAAGGTGTTAACAGCCTCTACTTTAAATCTTTTTTATAAACTACTTTCTAAAAGCATGGTTCTAGCTATTTGCAACAAGGTTCTATTATTCCTTTTTGCAACCCTATTTTGTTAGGGAGTTATAAGAGCAAAGAACTCATGGGAGATACGATGGTTGTCACAAAAGTTTTTTAAAACATAATTTTCAAATTCTCTTATATGATATGATCTTATAGAGGAAATTTGAGAATTTTTTTCATTACAAACTCATTTGCAAAAACCTTGAATTTCTCAACCACCTCATCCTTAGAAGCTAAGAAAATAACCCATGTAAATCTAGAGAAATTATCCACTATGACAAGAAAATATCTTTTTTCTAGCAAGACTAGTAATCTTGATTAGTTCAAAAAGATCTATAAGTAAAATCTCAATTGGCTTAGTAGTAGAGACCATATTTTTGTTGTGGAAAGAAGCTTTGGTATGCTTGCCTTTTCCACAGAAATCACTAGTGGAGTCCTTGTCATAACTGATCTTTGGTAGGCCTTTAATAAGCTCTTTTTGATATATAGCTTCATATAAGCATGCCCAAGCTTCTTATGCCACAACTATAGGTAGAAAAGCACACGAGAAAGGAGGTTGAACATGTTTTACTTTTCTTTACCTTTTAGCAACTAAAACTTAAAATAAAGACTATCAAGCATTGAGCTTGAAGTGCAGTGAAAACAAGGTTAGAAGATTCAGAAAGTAACTTTCTAAATTATAGCGTTAGTAACAAATAAGCTAAAATGGTAAACTTTAATAGATAAGGATTTAGTTAAACTGAACAATGAAAGTAAAAGATAAAGGAGAATAAGATACTGCACAGTAATTTTATAGTGGTTCGGCCAACATCTGCCTACATCCAGTTCTCAATAACAATTAATTTTCACTAACCTTTCTCAACTGGAGAAAGAAAGTGCCAGATAATCTTTACAATAGCCTTTTTAAGCTATAACCAGTAACCAGTAGGCAGCCTTTACCGTCACAAACCAAGTAGTTTTTCACAGTCTCTTCAAGCTGAACCCTGAGTAGTCTTGTCCTAGCCTCTCCAAGCAAACACGGAGCAGTCGTCTTTCCAACCTAAGTCATGAGCAGCAAGAACACCTTCATTGTCACGTTGCAAGTAGTTTTGTAGTTGCCCCTTTAAGCTATCTCACATTGATCAAGAATACAAAGGTTAACTTATAAACTAACTTGCACTCAAGTTTCCTTACAAATATATAGTGAATAAACTTGGGATAACTTGAATGAATTCTTTCTAATGATTTTTCCTAGGAAGAACATGTAAGCAATCTAAGAGCGTAAAAACAAGACTTTTTTCAAACAAAGGACCTTATTACAAGAAGTAACAAACTTCACAGGAAAAAAATAAGGAAAGATTTTGCAGCATTTTAGCACTTACGAGAATGTCGAGATTGATTCTTTGAAGGCTCAGTATCTCTATTTATAGATGGCATCCCTTTGTGACCATTGCCCTTGATCAGTTCTCCAAGAGACATGTGTTGATCAACTATTTGTGTCTTGGAAACATAATCTAGAGGAGTAGCTCGTCTGTTGTCAAAGCTTTTTGCTGATGTCGTTGATGTTGGTAAAAGAGTGCTCGAGAAGACAGCTTGAATCGTGCTTTATGAAGTCTTCTTTTTAAATCTGAAACATTCAACATAAAACATACTATCAAGCATGAAGCTTGAAGTGAAATGGAATAGTGGTTAGATGTTTCAAAAGGAAGGTTTCTGAAGCTTAATAATTATTATGCATTTTAACAATACTTGATTAATAATCAACTTAAGGTGCATAACATGAAAATAAAAGGTTAGGGAAAAGAAAGTACTCAACACATGTTGAGATTTCATTAAACAACAACTTTCTCAACTCGAGAAGGTAAACAAATAGCCTTCCCAAGCTCTAACTTGCATAGTGGCCAACTCTAACTGCAACTTAACTGAGTAGTTCTATACCAGCCTCTCCAAGCTAAACCAAATAGTTCTGTACCAACCTCTCTAAGCTAAACCGTGACTTGTAGACAACTTCTACTGCCACGTTGTAAGTAGTCTTGAACCAACCTCTCCAAGCTGAACCATGATAAGCAAATACCTATGCCATCACGTTGCAAGTAGTTTTACTTAGCCTCTCCAAGCTATGTCTCACATTGATCACTACTGGATCAATGTTACAAAGGCTATGTGTTTGGGTTGCCACTCAAACTAACCTACACCCATGTTTCCTTAAGAATATTTGCTAATACAGACTTGGGAAATATGAGTGACTCCTTTCTCATATCTCTTCATGAGGAGAGCATACAAAATGCTTACTGAATAGGGAAAGAAGATTTTTACACTTCAAGATGACTAATTATATAATATGATGAACAAAACAGGAAGTATGGAGAGATTTTTCCAACATTTCTACTATTATGTCTTCAACTTTCTCATTTGTATTCATATATGGCATCTCTATTTATACAAGTCCTTCTGCATGACCGTTGCCTTTAATCAGATCTGCAAGTGACACATGTAGATCATCAGTTATGTCTTGGAACGTTACTCTAGAGAGGTAGGCTGACAAACTTGTCACATCAGTTGCAGAAGTCATTGTATTATAGAGGTTTCTGATGTCCTTATTTTCTTTTTACTTTCTGACATGGTTTCTGAACTCCTCCTTCTAGAAGATATGATCATGAATCAATTAGCCAAAAGAGATGATGTACTAGTTATAACATTGGGTTTGATTTGAGATTTAAATTTTGAAATTCAAATTTTCCCTCCATTTTCCTTAGTATTATGTGCTCCACAGTTAGGTGAGCTTTCTGATGACATAATCAACCTGTTTAACTTTTCTTCAATCTTCTAGTCTTCAATCTTGGTTGTTTGATGATGATTTCTTTGTGATTGAAGTGATTGATGACTGAGTAACATATTGCTCTTGGACATGAATTGATTTCTTCATCTTGGGTGTACTTTCTGATGTCCTATGCTACTTTCTGAAGATCCTTTCCTTGGTTTCTTGATCTCTGGCTTGATCTGCTTCAGTCCTCAAGCATTTACACTTTCTTTCCATGAGATAATATTCACCTTTTTAAGCTTGATCTCCTCTCTTGAGACAAACATTGTAACATCCAAACTCTTAACCCAATACTCCTAGAATGTATTTCGGTTAATCATTAGTTTATTACCTTTTAGTTTCATTCTTTCTTTAAAATACTTAGTGGAAAATACGAATAAATTTTTCTTTTTAAAACTTGAAAACAAAACATGAGCCGTGTGCTAAAATAATATCTAACGTTCACCGTAACATAACATATAAGAGAGTGAAATCATATCATTCATAGCCACAAAATACAATTGTTATACATAGCAACACAACTCAGTCATATCATTATAGATACATCAATTACTACTAACATAGTTTCATTGTCACATCAAAAGAAATACATACATACATATATACATACATACATACATATATATATATATATATATATATATATATATATATGAAAAGGCATCCACGTGCTTCCACTGCATCCTTCTAATTCAACTCGTAGCGTGTATCCTATGCCTATGCCTTAGTAGAAGTCACAAACCACGTCACTATCCTCATCTGGAGATGACACGGAAGAAAAGAGAGGGATGAGAAACTCATTCAAGGTTCTCAGTAGGGATTTCCGACTCTAACACACATGTCATCGTCATCATCCCTAGCCACTTCGGTTTTAATTATGAAAAAGATGTTCATGCATAAAGTTTGGTTTTAAGCTTCTCAAATCCATTTATCCGAAGTTGGTGTCTTTTAGTATGAGTCTTAATAATATGAATGCATCAAATGTTGGATGAATGCATGACAATACCATATGCATATTAACGTGAAAAGCATAACAATTGAGCACAACATAAAGAAACATAATCATGTAGGTGGCATAAAGGCACAGTACTTTCATATAATCTCTTTCTCATATTCAAACTCTTAAGTTCTCTTTCATAAAGACCTCCTTCTTATCGTGTCCACCAAAATCCAACCAACATGCTGGCCCCGGTGATTGTAGCATAACCACCAAAATTCTATCTCATCTATCGCTTACGAATAAGCTCAATCCTAACTAGTCGTCACTAGATTTAATATGAGGTAAAAGAAGGGGTAACATATCATTTCTAAGGATCACCTAATACACCGACTCTCGAAGTGCGGGTTAGGGCTATTTCCTTCTTTGAAAACATTCTACTGGCATCTAGTGCACAGTGAATTGTCCGCTTTAGCAGGTTGCATCTACCATACCCTCACGGATTTGCCTCCTCCCCACCAGAGCAGGAGAAATGCGTCTCAGTGTTGTGTCACATTTAGAAAAACTAATTTCTTGGGGGTGCTCGGCTAAACTGGTGTCACCAAGGGCTCATCTCATGTCCTTAAATTTGACAAGAATTCGGCAGCATAACGGCTGTAAATTGAATTTCTTTCAAATTTGCTTCATGCCACAAGAATTCATAATGCATATGCTTTCACATTCAATTTCCATATTCATGATAAACTTGAAACCATATAAACATACTCATCATAGCACATGCATCATCACATCATACTTCAATTAATAAACTCATTGCATCATAGAACCTATGGTGTCTTATGCTTTGACCCTTAGGGTCTTAAACTCGAAATCTAAGTTCTCTGGCATCCAATCTTAACCTCTTATGCACCTATAGGTTCACAACTAATTATTATCACTAATCCTCATGATTATAACCAATTCTAAATATCAAAAGTGCATAATCTATGTTTTACAAATTACGGGTACCTAGGAGTCACAACTTTGACCCTTTCTAAGTTTCGTCTTCTCCTAAAGTACTAAGATCAATTCCTAAACCAATTATGAGAGATTCCTACACATATATTCTAATTATAACCATTATTACTAATATTAATCATGCTGAAACAGAATCCATAATTCTTGCTTCTAAGGGTTCTAGAATTCTCATTTTAAATCTTTTCTAGTTACTAACTTGTCTTAGCTTTCTCAAATTAATTCTAACATCAATTATACATGAATACACTCACTCTAACATAATAAAATCATCATCATACAGTGAGCAAAACATCAAGGCAGAACCGAAATTTATATGTCATGAAATCTCATGAAATCACATTTTTAAGTGCACATAAGTTACTAATTTTCTCTTGGAACCTTTTTAGACCCTCAAAACTCTTTTAGAAATCATTTTATTTCATTAAAATCATAAAAATACAACCAAGGGCAGTAGCTAATTTATTTTGCTCATAGTTGAGATTCAAAAACATAAAAACAAATTTATATCACATGCTAAGTTCATCTAAGCTTAAGAAAATCCTTAAAACATGGTTTGTTGGTCCTTGTGACTAGATGAAACTCATACTAAGCTCATCCTCATCACATGGCCAAAATCCATTTATAAAAACATCTCCATTTTCCAAACTTCTCTTGAGATAAAATGGGCAAGTCTTTGAGCTCTAGGATCTTTAGGTGAGGACCTAAATTTAAACATGCTATGCACTTGTTTTATTCTTCATTGTAAAGTACAGTGAGAGCATAAAATAAATATGAAATGAAACTTGTTATTATCTTTAAACTTTTAGTGGTGACTTGAAACATAAATATGAGATGCAAAGCTTGAAATATAAACATGATAATGCAAGTTCATTTCTTTAATCCTGATATTTAGTGATGACAAGGAAAGTAAACATGATATGCAAAGCATAAACTTAAACATGGATGCAAGTTCATTTTATTCTTTGCTAGAGCTCATACAAGACTTTAAAGGAACATAAAGCTCAACCCAACATATATCATGACAAGGTGAAGTGAGCTTTAGAGTTCTTTGTCCCAAGGTTTCAAAGAAACGTTATGGTTTGAACATCATCATCAAGCTTGAAGAAAATGAACAAAGAACTTAATAAATCAAAACACTTCTTAAAACAATGTAAAAAGAACCATTTTATATTTTTAACAAACTTTTGGAAAAGAAATGAAAAGGAAACCGAATCATCAAGAAAGAAAAAGAAAAGAAAAACTAAAGAGTTTCTAGATATGGGACAAGTTTTAAGCTTTAGAGGTTTCTCAAATGTAAATCTCAAGATCATTATGTTGAAACCTTATCATCAAGCTCAAGTGTTTCTTTTAACAACCAAGTTTCAAAATAAAAATAAAACAAAGAGGAAATAGAGTTTGAGCCAAGAGAAAACCAACATTTTTTCATCTCAAACATCAAAACAAAAGAAAAGCTTTTGAAAGCAAGAACCCCTACCAAGTGTGAGGATGCAAGCTTGGTTCTTTGAAGTGAGAATGAGATGAAAAACTCCTCCCAAGGTGGAGATGAAGATTCGGCCAAGCTAAGAGGAAAGGAAAGGAATGTGTTTTGTGTGAGCTTTGTGTATAAGGAAGGAAGCTTTGGTGTTTGAGTGGTGGTTTGAGGTTGTAATGTGGTGGTTCAAGGAGGAGGATGAAGAAGAAGATGAAGAACTCTTAGAAGTTTTAAGAGGAAAAAGAAAGAACTTAAGTTGCTCTTGAAAATTCAAAGCTTAGTAAATGAACCAAAGTGATCTAGGTTCATCCAAGCAAGCTATTTATAGAAAAATCAACACAATCGAGGGTGACTGGTGTGTGTGTGGCCGTGAGTTTCTAGGCCATGGGGGGGAAAGAAAATGTCTCTTTGTTGTGTCATTCAAAGCATGGTTGAAAACATGGCCAAGTATGGTGCAAGGTAAGGTGCAAAGTATGGTGTTAAGCATGGCCTTTGAGTGTAAGAATTTCAACATGTGAATAATATGGGAAGGGGAGAATTCGGCCATGTGCAACCATGGGGGAAGGATTTGTGTCCTTTAATTATGGTTTAGTGATGTATTTAGGTGTTTCTTTGATTAGGAATTTATAAGAAAGTGTTTAGGTGATTGAGTAGGAAATTAGGGCCATGTGAGACTAGATTAGGAGGTGGTCTTGCCTATATTAATGAAGTCAAACCTCATTAACTTAGAATCCAAAGCCAACATGCTTCCTTGATTTAAGGGAATAGGTAAGAGAAAATACTATTCATAGATTCCTTTATTAAAGAATTAAGACTAGAAAAGGATTTTGAGTTTCCTTAAGCAATGTTAGGTTCTAATTAACTTTAATAAATTATTTTGACTCTAGATTAGTTATGGAAATTAATTAAGCTTCGATTAGAACTTAATATTGCTTAGGTTTGCTTAATTACATCATTAAGCTCAAAAATACTATTCTAAGGGCAAAATCATAATTTTGCATAAAAATTGCTCGGGACGACCGGGACTTAAACAGATATCCCCAAACACATAAAAACATCATTTTAAACCTTTTAGAAAGTTTCTAGGTTCAAATAGCACTTATACCTGCGTAAAAACATTGTAGGGGTATTTTGGTCATTTTGACCCGAAACTTTAGAAAATGAGATTTGTAACGCCCCGATTTTCTGTTAGAGTGAAAATGACCAAAATGCCCCTGAGGTCATTTTCAGCCCGAAATTCGAGGAAAGCCAGCATGGCAAGATCAAGGGCAAACTCAATGTTGGAAGGGGATTAGAAAACTTATGTACCTTCCCGGATCGAAAATCTCGTTGAGTTCGGTCAAAATGACCAAAACGCCTCGTGGTGTTTTACCCGCTTGCAAGTGCCTGATGAACCCAAACTTCTCCAGATGGTTTTAAAAGGCGTTTTTATGTATTCTATGACCTCAGTTTTAATTTTTGAAGTCCCGGGCAAAATTAGTGCAAAATTACGATTTTGCCCCTAATTTCGTATTTTTACGCTTAATCACGCGATTAAGCAAACCTAAGCAATATTAGGCTCTAATCGAAGGTTAATTAATTTCCTTAATTAATCTAGAGTCAAAATAATTTATTAAAGTTGATTAGAACCAAAAAGTACTTAATTACAACCTAAAATCATATTTTAATTTTATGACACCTAGTCATAGAATCTTGAATAGTATTTTCTCTTTCCAATTCCTTAAATCATGGAATTGTGTTACACATTGTTTATTCATAAATGAGTTTTAAATTCTTTAATGATGTATGAGCACTCCTAAACTTGTCATAAACTCCCTAAATCACATTCTTAGTTACCTAAACTTAAGCTTAATCATTCCTAACCTTGTACCTAAGCTAATACACATCTAAACCTACCATTAACACACAATTAAATGGTCAAATCATCCTCCCATTCTGCTGTCCCAAGCTGGTCAAGCCTCACCTCCTCCATATGCATCACATGTTCAATTTTTCAACACTCCAAGGCCATACCTCAAGTCACATACACTATACCTTGTCATAACTTTCAATCAAGCTTGAATTTCCACATGAATAAATAATTAAAACAACCCATTTTTCCCATTTAATTGTGGCTGGAAAAGTTCCAGCCATGCATTGTTTCTAGAAGACTAAATTCATAAAAATGTGATAGGAAATTAACTCACATCAAGCCATGCTTTGTAGCATAGCTTCCATACTTCAAACCATGCTTGAATGACCTTGTGTAAGAGATATTTTCTCTTCCTTTTCCCTCCAAACCACACGGCCACTCCCTCCATTTGCAAGCTCCATGGTTTTGTTTTTCTATAAATAGGATGCTTGTGTTAGCCTTGTTGCACTTTGAAGCATTTGCAAAGTTTAGAGTTTTAGAGTTGTCTTGCTAGTCTTTCCTTTTTCTCTCAAAGTTCCAAGAGTGTTCTTCCTTTCTTTTCATCTTTATCCTCTTCATCTCTTTATCTCATCATCACCTCTCCACCATCAAACACCACCCCAAAACCTTGAACCATCATCAAACCTCTCAAACACCACACCTCAAACACAACTCCACTTGAAACACATTTTCTTTCTTTTTCTCTCATCAAGGCCGAATCATCATCACCATCCTAGGAGGTGTTGCTCATCTCATTTCCATCTTCAAGATCAAGCTTTTATCTTCATCACTAGGTAGGGATTTGTTTTCAAACTTTATTTTGCTCAAGAAAGTGTTTTTCTCTAGTTTTCTCTTGGATTCTTTTTGAACTTTCCTTTGTCTTTCCTTTCCTTTCATTTTCGGCCATGAGGCCTTGATTTGAGCATGATAGCTTGATGATGAGAGTTTCTAGATGATGACATTGTGTTCATCTCAAAGAAACCTCTAAAGCTTGAGTTTTCCTTTTCTTACAACTTCATCTATATGTTATCTAGCTCACATGGTTTTCCAACTTAAGAAAAATTAATCTAAGGATTTCTAAAAGCCCAAGCCTACCCTTGTCAACCTTAAAGTTGGCGGCACGTTCTAGAGATTTGTCTCTAGATAGGGTTTTGGGTACTTAATAAAGAACTTGATGTAGCTTCACTTTCTTTCTCTTTTATATGATTTTCGGTTCTTGTGTTGTGATCTTTGAGATATTGTATGGGGTTATGACCTTGTTAAAGTCTTAAATGAGCTCTAGTTAAACATAAAAATGAAACTTGCATCATGTTTACTTTAAGCTTTGCATATCATGTTTATTTCCTTGCTATCACTAAATCCCAAGATAATGAATGAACTTGCATTATCATGTTTATGTTTCAAGCTTTGCATTATCATATTTATATTTCAAGTCCTCACCTAAATATCAAAGATAATAATATATTGCACCACATATTTATTTTATGCTCTCACTTTACTTTCTAGCAATAACTAAAATAAGTGCATGAGCATGTTTATTTTTATGTCATCACTTTAATGATTCTAGAGCTCAAAGACTTGCCCAATGGTATCTCAAACAAAGGTCTAAAACATTTATTTCCTATGGTTCATATTTCGGCCCTATGAGGCCTTAATGTTTTCAAGTATTGAAAACTTTGTTTTATAATTTTTCTAAACTTATAGGAGTATAAGGAATGTGTAGAACTAAGTGTTATGAATTTAGGACCTCTTGAGATGAAAATAATATAGCCACTGCCCTATTAAGTATTTTCATGAGTTTAGATGATAAAAGTGTTCATAAAAGAGTTTTGAAGGTTTTAATAAGGTTCCAAGAGAAACTAGTATTTTATGTGCTTTAGAAACTATGATTCAAGGCCTTTAAATGGAGTTTCTGTTTCGATTCTGCCTTGCTATGTTTGGCCACTGTATGAGCTGTGTTAATGATGTTAATATGCTTATGTTTGGGTAATAATTATGTTAAGACTCATATGTGAAAGATAGGATAAGTTAGGAACTAGAAAAGAATTAATTTGAGAGTTCTAGATCCCTTAAAGATTTATTTTTCTGGATTCTGTCCAGCAAGGTTTAGATTCAATAATCATGGTTTTAAATTAGTTTATATGTGTAGGAATGACTCATAATTGGTTTAGGACTTAATCTTGAAACCTTAGGAGCAAACCGAACTTAGAAAGGGTCATTATTGTGACTTCTAGGTACCCGTAAAGTTAGTATTTTGATTTCTGCACTCTTGAGGTTTAGAGATGTTCTTGACCATAGGGTGAGGTGAGAAATACTTAGTTATAACCTTATAGGTTCCCAAGAGACTAGGTGTTGATGATCAATAACTTAGAATGTGAGATAAAGATCTAAACCATAATTTCTAGAACTCCGTAATCACATAAACATAAAGCTATCCAAATTCTGCTTAGTGCTATTTGGATTAGTTCTTGAGCATAAAATTTGTATAACTCATTAATTGTCAAACTATAGGCGTATAAAGAAGTTAAGGATAATGTTAGAACAATTAATTTGCAAGTTTAAGACTCATAAGAATCGAAGTTTAAAACACTATGAGTTATAACATAACATGTCTATGAGCTTATGGGGATGATTGTTAAATATGACTATGTGATGATGTTTGTGTGTGAATGTTATGAGAAAGTTTCATGTGATGATATATATGTTATGAAAAAGCTACATGAGAATGCATGATAAAAATGAATATGATAAATGATGAGGTAATTGTGATTTAATACTTATGAGAATATAAATGTGACACAACACTGAGACGCGCTTCTTCTGGGTGACACCAGTTCGGCCGAGCACCCCCAGGAGGAGACAAATCCGTGAGGGTATGTGTAGATGCAGCCTGCCAAAGCGGACAAATTGCGAGGCCCACGTGGCTAGCAAAGCGTTTCAAAGAGGAAATGATCCTAGAAAGGAGATCCTTAATTTGCCCCCTAGCCCGTACTTTAAGTCGGGATTATGTTACGCTTATCATAGGATAAGTAAGAGCTAGTGACGACTAGTTAAGGTATGAGCTCATAACCTAGAGAAGTTTTAGGGCGGCCCCAAGAGATGAAAGTTAAAGTTAACAATGTCACATAAACTATACTTATGCCAATGTTATAATGTTTCCTAGTTATTCTATTGTTTGGTTTACCTTATGATGCATTCATATCATTAGTATATTTCTGCTTAAGTTATAAAGATGCATTATAAAATATGACGGACCTTGGATAAAATACTTCTTTGGAAAACCAACTTAAAAGGAATTTATATGTATGCACACCTTTTAGAAATAAACCCAAGGTTCCTGAGGATGTGACGATGTCACCTAGGCAGGGATAACCCTACTGAGAAATATTTTAGAAAGATTCTCATTCCCTCTCTCTTTTCTTCCGTCATATCTTCAGATGGCGACGTTCGTACTCTTCATCGACACCCTGGTATGGGAGCTGCACCATAACCCAGCACTCGGGTCATACCATTTTGAGGGTCGCTGCACTGTCAGAGTATTCATGTTCATGGGACGACCCTTCGCAAGCACTCGCCCCGAGCTACCGCTTCACCCCGATCGCTTCTCAGTCATAACGGGATTTTTGAGCGAGCGAGACCACGCGATGAGCAGATCCTCCGCATGGAGCCCGAGACATCAGCTGCACGCGAGTACTCGAGTATGTGCCGCGCCCCGATTTCTGGAGACGGACCCACCCGAGGACCCGCCATCCCACATGTACAGTTGGAGCTCCAGTCCCGCTCCTCCACCGATGAGGGCTGGGAGTGAGGAGACGGTGGTCCAGCCAAGGTTGGCTCGACGGCCATCTATGCGCCCTGCGCGGTGGACATGCCCCGATGATGCGCTGACCACTCCTGCCGAGATTCGCCAAGGATCGACTTCGACCCCACAAGATTTCTCGGACCAGCAGGAGTAGTCATAGGAGGGGTAGTAGTTAGTGCACACACACGCCACATAGTAGAGGACAAACCTTCTTTTGTATATGAGGTTGTCTCCTTTAGGTGCACATGGGTATGGGTGTAGTTTCTCTTGTATTTGCTTTTTATGATTTCCTTGTATTGCATTTCAGTTGTATTTTGCTTCATGATGTATCAAATAGTCCTGCCTCTTTGGGTAGGCACGTTATATATATATATATCTATGATTCAGTTGATGTTCCCATGACATGATGTGTTTCTTATGCTTTGCTTATATGTTTCGCTATGATTCCCCTTAAAGTTTCGTGCGTGGCTCTCACTTTGATTTTAAATTCCAAAAAGAAAAATTTTACCCATATTTCCGCTAAGTATTTTCTAAGTAAAAGATGAGACCAAGAGGTAATATTCTAAAGATTAACCTAAGAACATACTAGTAGTCTTGGGTTAAGATTTAGGGTGTTTCAAGATTCTTCTGCTCTATTAACATGAAATCACATATAATCCCCTTTTTATCATTGAGTTGGCCTTTCGAGGACTGCCGGGTCGGCTACCCTCGAATTCTGGATGGAAAATGACCTCGGGGGCATTTTGGTCATTTTTGCTCAGACAGAAAAATCGGGGTGTTACAAACACGATTTCTCATGTGTAGTGTCATTATTCCCGATTCAAATCTGCTTCTATGCCTTTGGTCTGTAAACATGAATACGTGCTTTGCAGGAAATAACATTCACTTTCTTTTTAACTTAATTTCTTGCTTTGAGATAAATCATGCTTTCGCATGCAAAGTGAAACATTATTTTTGCTTTAAGTCCTATTATACTTTAATTTGTATACACGTTCTTTGCTTGACATAATATTTACTTTCTATTTAGCTTAATCTCTTCCTATGAGATAAAACATGCCTACACATGCAAAGTAAAATATTAATCTTGCTTTAAGTCCGTGTAATACAAACCGGATTAACCTATTATGCTTTGTCAAGAAACTCAAGGTAGTCGTCAGTCATTCTTCAAAGTATTTTCTTTAAGTTGGCTTTGTTGTCAATCAAAACATTTAAGCTCATGCTTTCTGAAGGGATCTGGAGTTTACAGTTGGAAGGTTAAGGTTTCTGATGTCCCTTCAGAAACTACCTTTTTGCTTTTTGAACATGGTTTCTGAACTCTTCTTTCTAGAAGTTGGAGTGGTTGACCAAAAAGGCAGAAGAGATGACATGCTAGTTTGGAAATTGGGTTTGACTTGAAATTTAAAATTCAAAAATTCAAATTTTCCTCTTTTTTAGTAAAGTGGAGCATTTTATATTGATATGTATTTTCTGAAGTATAGTATCAGTCCCTTGATGAAATATTGATCTTCTAGTCTTCAATCAGAGCATGTGTATAATTAATATATTTGCGATGATGATGAATGAACATTGTAGAATGTCCTTGCTTTAGATTTGGCTTAACATCTTCATTTCATGTGTACTTTCTGAAGTCTAGTTCTGCTTTCTGAAGATCTATGCATTGGTTTCTTGTGTACAAATGATCTCTTCAGTCTAGTAGGCACACATACATTTATTTCACGTTATAATATTCACTTCCATTTAGTCTTTATCTCTTTTCATGAGATATAATCACGCATGCACATGTAGAGTGAAATTATTTACACTTTAAAGAATGAATAATGCATTCGAAGTACCATGTTTGCTATGTCAAGAAACTCAAGGAAACCATCAGTCATTCTTCAAAAAATATTTTCTTACAATTTGCTATGTCATCACTCAAAACATATTTCTTTAAGGCTTCTGAAGGGTTATGGAGCTAACAATCTCCCCTTTTTTTATGATGACATACCAATTTGAAGAAAATCTTTTGAAGAGAAATTGAACGAAATATAGCAAGAACTATATCATGATAATTAATAAATTTTCAACTTATCATATGATGTGATTTTTAGTGTATCCTTTTCTCCAAGCATGAGATAGATAAGATCAAAAGCGTTTCACAGCCTTAAGTGACTTAAATCAGAGTTTTTTTTATTGTTAATGAAGGTTCTGTAGTTACTCAGAGTACTTTCTGGGAGATATCAAAATAGAAAGAAAAAGATATTATCATTTAAGCCTTTTTGACAAAAACATCTCGATTTTTTCGGCATAGAGTTATTTCTGAAAGTACTCATGCTTGAACAATAAGAAAAAAAAAAAAAAAAAGATAATGCTAGTGATATTTAATCTTGAATAAATTCTTTTATTCAGCATATTTTTATCCAAAACCATTTTCAAGACGAATGCTCAAATATATATGATAAATGAATTAGAGTATTTAATGAAAGACAAAACTATACAAATGTAGTTTTTGATGCTCAAAGAAACCTAAATATGATTTTTCAATAGGGATCAATCCAAATGTATCAGAGCAAATAAAAAGAGGATGAGCTTTTTGTACTTAAGAGCTAAGACATGTATCAGGGCATGAAGTTTCATAAATCAGAACTTGAAGCATATGTTCATGCTAGTTCGCTCACTTATATATATATATATATAATTAGCATACAACATTTTGCATATCAGAGCATTTCAACACATTATGTTCTAAGACTTAAGCATATAGAGATAGAGATAGATGTATTGAGATATCAGATTGGGTCATTCCAACAAAATAGCACTCACACATCAACCTACTTTGCCAAAATAGCAAAACATGATATATATCATAGAGAAAGTGACAAATAGTGATAGTAATATCTGAGCTGTAGTATAAGACAATTGTAACAAACCAGAAATAAAAAGGATAAGTAACAGAGTAGATAACAGAAAAGAAAAAAAATGTCTGAGCATAAAAGAGATAAAGGAACATAAAAAAATGATAAAAATGAAAAGATTTAAACTCTATGCTATCTCCACCTCAATGTACTCCTTCTGTGTTTCTCAGGACAAGATTTTCTTCATTTTCTTTCTCCACTTTTTGACATCATCAAAGAGGAGGTGTGCTAGAAGTCAAGAGCAACATCACTAACCTCGTTGCCTTATCTCCTGAAGAATCCCTAGTAAAAGTGCCTCTTGTCTTCATGACTAAGCTTCTAGCTTGTTTAGTCAAATGTTAATGAGGTGTTTTTCTTGCAACAATGTCTAAATTTTAATGAAGTTCAACTACGATGCAGATGGTGGTTGACTGGATGAAGAAGTAGCATTGTGAGCAAGAGTTGTTCTAGAGACAATTTGAGCTGAAAGAGGACTAGGATCATTGTCTGGTTCATTCTTTGAAGATGTTTTTTCAGAAAAAGAGGAGGATTTGTCTTTGCTTGGCGCAATCCTAATGACATGTACATTTTTAGGAGTCTCTGATCTTGATACTTCTTCTGAGTTTGTAGAAGAGTGACCCTTTTATTTTTTCAAATTTGCTGCAGTTTTCTCAAGGGTTGCATGTCTTATCATTTGGCTCTGTCTCCTATGACCAAAGGTGGAAGCACCAATAGGTTTCCTTAGAGTCTTGAAGGATTTGAGAAAGCACAAAGTACTTTCCATGTACTCATACCACTCATTTGCTAGAGGTAGTTCAAGTGTCCAAACTTTTGGTTAATAGCATATCGTAAGGAACAACAATATTTTTCCTCTTTTCTAGGGCAAAGGCATTCAACATGTAAAAAACAATTAATCTAGGCAAATGTCTTTCTCTTTGCCAATAGAGAGTAGACCAACATTCAATCCATTGCCACCAGCAAGTGCATGCTCCCCATTTATGGAAGGAGAGAAAATTTGATTAGAGTGAAAACTTGACGAGCTCTAGAGTTTAACATAGCAGTGCTTATCTCCCTAGGTTGATGTTTGGGAGAGTCAATAAGACACTTGGAAACTTCCTCTGCTATAATTCCCAGGGTTATGAACCAGTTCCCACGGATGATATTTGAGAGGTTAGGTAGGCTCAATGTTAAATGAGTTCCCCTAATGCATGAGGTCACCACAGAATCAAAGACTTCTTACATGAATCTGGGGATGTCGTTGACCGACGGAGGAATAAAGATGTGTCACCTTAGTGTGACGAGTGGTTTTAAGTAGAGGGTCGCTCTAGCTCAAAGGGAAAATGAGGAGTTTAGGGAGACCTTAGAGGCGGTCAAGGCTGGTAAGTTGAAAGGTTTTGAGCAAGGCCCCGATAGTTTGTGAAAGTTCGAAGGGCGAATCTGCGTGCCACGGGACGGTGACCTCCGAGAAAAGATCTTGGAGAAGGCCCACAAGAGCCACTTCACCATTCATCCTGGTACTACCAAGATGTATCATGACTTGAAGAAGATGTCTTGGTGGCCCAGATTAAAGAAGGATGTGGTCACCTGGGTGAGTGAGTGCTTGGTTTTCCAAAAGGTGAAGATCGAGCACCAAAAACATTCAGGTATATTGCAACCCCTATCAGTTCCCGAGTGGAAGTGGGAGAGTATATCGATGGATTTCATGATAAGATTGCCTAGGACCCAAGCTGGCCATGATGCCGTATAGGTGATTGTCGATCGACTGATCAAGTCGGCCCACTTTCTACATATAAGAGTGACATACTCGTTGGATAAATTGGCGCAACTGTACATCCAAGAGATTGTAAGGTTACATGGAGTGCCATCGACGACAATCTCGGATAAAGATCCGCAGTTTATGTCACGTTTTTGGGGAGCCTTTCAAAAGGCATTTGGTTTAAAGTTGTGCTTAAGCACAGCGTACCACCCATAAACAGATGGTCAATCGAAAAGAACTATCCAAACCCTAGAAGACATGTTGAGAGCCTGTTTCTTGGACCAAAATGGAAGCAGGGATAGGTATCTGCCGCTAATCGAGTTTGCGTATAACAATAGTTATCATGCGAGTATCGGCATGGTACCCTATGAAGCCCTGTATGGACAGAAGTGTCATCCCCTCTATGTTGGTATGAGCCCGAAGAGTAGAGTTTGTTAGGACCTGAAGTAGTGAGGGAACGACAGAGCAAATCAAGAGGATCAAGGATACCGCTCAAAGTCGACAGAAAAGCTATGCGGGCAAAAGGTGAAAGCTCTTGGAATTCCAAGAAGGCGATCATGTATTTCTTAGGAGAGCTATGATAGTCAAAAAGTTGAGTCCCTGATTTCTCGGTCCCTTTGAAATTCTTCAGAGAGTCGGGTCAGAAGCTTACAAAATAGCCCTACCCTCTAATCTTTCCAACCTTCATGATGTCTTTCACGTCTCTCAGTTGAGAAAATATGAGGCCGACCCTAGCCATGTCTTAGAACCAGAGCATGTACAGTTAAGGAAGGACCTAACTTTCAATCTACTGCCTACGAGGATCATGGACCACGGTGTCTAGCAGCTGAGGAACAAGTCTGTTCCTTTGGTGAAAGAGGCGTGGGGACGAGACAAGATTGAGAAATTTACCTGGGAGCTAGAGTTAGAGATGAGGATGAAGTATCCTGAGCTGTTCTAAGGTAACGAATTTCGAGGATGAAATTCTTTTTAAAGAGAGGAGTAATGTAACACCCCGATTTTTCTATCTAAGCAAAAATGACCAAAATACCCCTGAGGTCATTTTTCCATCCGGAATTCGAGGATAGCCAACCCAACAGTCCTCGAAGGGCCAACTCAATGTTTGAAGTGGATTAGATGACTTTTGAATGGTTTCGCGAATGAAAATCTCGTTGTCTGAAGTTTCAGGTCAAAATGACCAAAATACCCCTATAGCGTTTTTACGTGGGTACAAGTGCCAATTGAGCTCGGAACTTCTCCAGATGGTTTTAAATTATGTTTTTATGTATTTTGTAACATCTGTTTTAAGTGCCGGTGGCCCCGGGCAGTTTTTGTTCAAAATTATGATTTTGCCCATAAGCATAGTGTTTTTAAACTTAATCGTGTGATTAAGCAAACCTAAACAATATTAGGCTCTAATCGAAGATTAATTAATTTTCATAATTAATCTAGAGTCAAAATAATTTATTAAAGTTAATTAGAACCTAAAATTGCTTAGATCAAACCTAAATCTCTTTTTAAATTCAAGATTCCTAGTCATGGAATCTTCAATAGTGTTTTCTCTCTCCAATTCCTTAAATTAAGAAATTGTGTCTACATTTGTTTATGCATAAAATGAGTTTAAACCCCTCAAATAATGTATGAGCACTCCTTAATGATGTCTTGAAATCCCTAATTACTTTCTTAGTTACCTAGACACTTACTTAGCAATTCCTAATCTTAAACCTAATCTAATACACACCTAAACACATCACTAAACCTAGATTAAATCAAAGAAACCTCTCCCCCCTCACTCCTCAAGGCCGCTGGCCACATCCCCCTCATTTCCCACATGATCAATTTATTTTACATGCAATGGCCATGCTTACACCATACTTGCACCATGCTTGAGCCCATACTCACCATACTTTCAACCATTCCTTTGAATGACCATAACAAAGAGATATTTTCTCTCCCTCCCTCCATGAAGCCACACGACTACCTCCTTCTCCATTCATCCTTCATTTTTTTGTTTTTCTATAAATACATATGCTAAGGAGCTTGAAAGAACCTTTGGATCATTTGTCAAGTTTAAGTTTCAAGCATTCTTGCAAAGTTCTTTCTTTTCTCTCAAAGTTTCAAAGAGCTTTAATTTCTTCTTCTTCATCGTCTTCAATCTCCACCTTGAGCCACCACATCACAACCTCAAAATACCACCCCCACCACCTTGAATCATCATCCAAACACCAAAGCTCTCATCCTCAAACACAAGCTTACACAAAAACACATTCCTTTCCTTTTTCCTCACCAAGGCTGAATCATCATCACCATCTTGAGAGGAGCTTTCCTTCTTATTCTCATTTCAAAGACCAAGCTTTTCATCTTCATACTTTGTATGGAGTTGTTCTAAAATATTTCTTTTACTCAAATATGTTTTGTTCTTGAAGAAAAATGTTGTTTCCTATGAGCTTCTCTTGGATTTTCCCTTTTCAGTTTTTTTTTGTTATTTCCTTTTCATTTTCGGCCTCAAGGCCTAAGTTTATTCCTCATGATAGCTTCATGATGAGTGTCTCTAGATGATGACCTTGTGTTCATCTCTGAGACCTCTAAAGCTTGAGTTTTCTTTCTTCAAGTTATACTTATGTTACTTAGCTCCTAATGATTTCAACTTAAGAAAATAATTATAAAGATTTCAAAAAGCCCAAAGCCTACCCTTGTCAACCTTAAAGTTGGCTGGCACGTTCTAAAGGTTACTCTAGATAGGGGCTTTGCGTACATAATAAATAATATGGTGTATTTTCCCTTCTTTGTTGATTTCGGCCTTCATCCTCTTTTCCCTTAGAAAGTTTTGTTTACTTGAATCCATTTCCTTGAGCTTGGTGATGATGTTCAAAGAACCATGAGGTTTATTTGAAACCTTGGTTTTTAGGACTCTAGAGCTTACTTTATCTTAGTGATATTGAGTTTAGGATTGAGATGTTGATTCTTTAAAGTCTTATATGAGCTCTAATGATATATAAAAATGGGCTAACATTCATGTTTAAATTTATGCCTTGCATAGCATATTTATTTTTCTATGTCATCACTAAGCTCTCAAGAATAAAGAAATGAACTTGCATTATCATGTTTAATTTCAAGCTTTGCATTCCATGTTTACTTTTCAAGTCATCACTTAATCTTAAAGATAAAAATGAGTTGCACCTCATATTTATTTTAAGCCCTCGCTTTAGTTTTCTAATGAAGATAAAATGAAGTGCATAGCATGTTTATATTCTTGTTATCACTTAAAGACATTGGAGCTCAAAGACTTGTCCCTTGTTATCTCAAGTAGAGTTTGCAAATGGAAATGTTTTATGAACATGATTTTGGCCATTTGACAAGGATGGACCTAGTATGGGTTTCATCTAGTTACAAGTGTCAAAAGCTTATGTTTAAGGAATTTTCTTAAGCATAAGTGAGTTCAAGGAATGTTATGACATGATTTCACATTTTAAATCTCAAATATGTAACGCCCCGATTTTTCGGTTAGAGTGAAAATGACCAAAATGCCCCTGAGGTCATTTTCAGCCCGGAATTCGAGGAAAGCCGGTTCGACAATACTCGAAGGGCAAACTCAATGTTGGAAGGGGATTAGATAACTTGTGTACCTTCCCGAGATCGAAAATCTCGTTTTTCGAGTTTTCGGGTCAAAATGACCAAAACGCCCCTACGGTGTTTTACCCGTTTGCAAGTACCGGATGAACCCGAAACTTCTCCAGATGGTTTTAAAAGGCGTTTTTATGTATTCTATGACCTCAGTTTTAATTTTAGAAGTCCCAGGCAAAATTAGTGCAAAATTACGATTTTGCCCCTAGTTTCGTATTTTTACGCTTAATCGCGTGATTAAGCAAACCTAAGCAATATTAGGCTCTAATCAAAGGTTAATTAATTTCCTTAATTAATCTTGAGTCAAAATAATTTATTAAAGTTGATTAGAACCAAAAAGTACTTAATTACAACCTGAAATCATATTTTAATTTCAAGACACCTAGTCATAGAATCTTGAATAGTGTTTTCTCTTTCCAATTCCTTAAATCATGGAATTGTGTTACACATTGTTTATTCGTAAATGAGTTTAAAATTCTCTAATGATGTGTGAGCACTCCTAAACTTGTCATAAACTCCCTAAATCACATTCTTAGTTACCTAAACTTAAGCTTAATCATTCCTAACCTTGTACCTAAGCTAATACACATCTAAACCTACCATTAACACACAATTAAATTGTCAAAACTCACCCCCACTCTGCTGTCCAGCCTTGGCCGAAGCTGTCCCTCCCCATTATGCATCACATGTTCAATTTTTCAACACTCTAAGGCCATACCTCAAGTCATATACACTATACCTTGTCATAACTTTCAATCAAGCTTGATTTTCCAAGTAAATAACTAATTAAAATAGCCCATTTTCTCCATTTATTTGTGGCTGGAAAAGTTCCAGCCATGCATTGTTTCTAGAAGCCTAATTTCATAAAAATTGATAGGAAATTAACTCACATCAAGCCATACTTTGTAGCATAGCTTCCATACTTCAAACCATGCTTCTATGACACAATCAAAGAGATATTTTCCTCTCCCTTTGTCCTCCAATGCTACGGCCAGCACCCCTCCCTTGATGAGTCCATGGTTTTGTTTTTCTATAAATAGGATGCTTGTGATAGCCTTGTTGCACCTTGAAGCATTTGCTAAGTTTAGAGTTTTAGAGTTGTCTTGCTAGTTCTTTTCTTTTCTCTCAAAATTCCAAGAGAGTTCTTCCTTTCTTTTCATCTTCATCTTCTTCATCTCTTCATCTCATCATCATCTCTCAACCATCAAACACCACCCCAAAGCCTTGAACCATCATCAAACATCTTGAATTCTTTTTGAACTTTCCTTTGTTTTTCCTTTTCTTTTCATTTCGGCCTCTAGGCCCTATTATGAGCATGATAGCTTGATGATGAGAGTTTCTAGATGATGACATTGTGTTCATCTCAAAGAAACCTCTAAAGCTTGAGTTTTCCTTTTCTTGTAACTTCATCTATATGATATCTAGCTCACATGGTTTTCCAACTTAAGAAAAATTAATCTAAGGATTTCTAAAAGCCCAAGCCTACCCTTGTCAACCTTAAAGTTGGCCGGCACGTTCTAGAGATTTTTCTCTAGATAGGGGTTTTGGGTATTTAATAAAGAACTTGACGTAGTTTCACTTTCTTTCTCTTTTATATGACTTTCGATTTTTGTGTTGTGATCTTGAGATATTGTATTGGGTTGTTATCTTGTTAAAGCCTTGAATGAGCTCTAGTTAACCATAAAATGAACCTTGCATCATGTTTACTTTATGCTTTGCATATCATGTTTACTTCCTTGCTATCACTAAGTTTCAAGATAATAAGTGAACCTTGCATTGCCATGCTTATATTTCAAGCTATGCATTATCATGTTTATATTTCAAGTTCTCACTTAATAACAAGATAATAATGAGTTGCATTCATATTTACTTTGAGCTATCACTTTACTTTCTAAAGGAACCTAAAATAAGTGCATAAGCATGTTTATTTTTATGTCATCACCTAAATGAACCTAGAGCTCAAAGACTTTCCCATTGTTGTCTCAACAAAGGTCTAACAATATGTATCTTTCCTTGGTTCATATTTCGGCCCCAAGAGGTCTTGAAGTCTCTAAGTATTTGAGACTGTGTTTTATAATTTTTCCAAGCTTACATGAGTTTAAGGAATGCATAGAACTAAGTTTTATGAATTTAGCACCTCTTGAGATAAAGATAAATTGGTCACTGCCCTCTTAAATACTCTTATGATTTTAGATGTTAAAAATGTTTATAAATGAGTTTCGAAAGTTTAAGAAGAGTTCTAAGAGAAACTAGTATTTTATGAACTTTAGAAATTATGTTTTATGCCTTTTATGGAGAAGTATATTTTCGGTTCTTCCTTGCTCATTACTGCCACTATATGTGCTGTTTCAATGATGATAATGCGCCTATGTTTGAGTAAAAATAATGTTAAGACTCATATGTGAAAGATAGGATAAGTTAGGAACTAGAAAAGAATTAATTTGAGAATTCTAGATCCTTTAATTATGTAATTTTCTGGATTCTGTCCAGCAAGGTTTAGATTTAATAATCATGGTTTTAAATTAGTTTAAATATATAGGAATGACTCATAATTGGTTTAGAACTTAATCTTGAAGCCTTAGGAGCAAACTAAACTTAGAAAGGGTCATTGTTGTGACTTCTAGGTACCCGTAAAGTTAGGATTTCAAATTCTGCATACTTGAGGTTTAGAGATGTTCTTGACCATAGTGTGAGGTGAGAAATACTTAGTTATAACCTCACAGGTTCCCAAGAGACTAGGTGTTGATGATCGATAACTTAGAATGTGAGTTAAGGACTTTAAGGATCTAAACCGTAATCTCTAGAACCCCGTAATCACACAAATATAACCTGTCCAAATCTGCATAGTGCTGTTTGGATAAGTCCTTGAGCATAAAAATTAGTAACACTTATTAGTTGTGAACCTATAGGTGTGTAAGAGGTTAAGAATAATACTAGAACGATTAGTTTACAAGTTTAAGACTCAAAGGAACCAAAGCTTAACATACTATAAGTTATAACATAATAAGCTTGGGAGTTTGTATGAATGATTGTCTAAGGTGTGATTATGTGATAATGTATATGCTATGGTTTTATGTATACACTATGAAAAAGTTTCTTGTGATGATGTATATGCTATGAAAAAGATTTATGTAATGAATAATGATGTATCTATGAATTAACACTTTATGAGAACTTAAATGTGACACAACACTGAGACGCCTTCTTGGGTGACACCGGTTTAGCCGAGCACCCCCAAGAAAACAAATCTGTAAGGGTATTGACATAGAGCTTGCCAAAGTGGACAATACTACGATGCACTAGTTGCTAGTAGAGCGTTTCAAAGAGGAAATGACCCTAAGAGAGGTGATCCTTAATTGCCCCCTAGCCCGTACTTTAAGTCGGGAATTATGTATGTTACGCTTATCATAGGATAAGTAAGAACTAGTGACGAATAGTTAAGGTATGAGCTCATAACCTAGAGATGTTTTAGGGCGGCCCTATGAGATGAAAGTTAAAGTTAACAATGTCACATATACTATACTTATGCCAATGTTATAATGTTTCTTAGTTATTCTATTGTTTGGTTCACCTTTATGATGCATTCATATCATTAGTATATTTTATGCTTAGTTATAAGATGCATTGTAAAATATGACGGACCTTGGATAAATAACACTTTAGAAAACTAACATAAAAGGAATTTATATGCATGCACACCTTTTTAGAAATAAACCCAAGGTTCCTGAGGATGTGACGATGTCACCTAGGTAGGGATAACCCTACTGAGAATCCTTTTAGAAAGATTCTCATTCCCTCTCTCTTTTCTCCCATCATATCTTCAGATGGCGACATTCGTACTCTTCATCGACACCCCAGTATGGGAGATGCACCATGACTCGGCACTCGGGTCATACCATTTTGAGGGTCACTGCACAGTTAGAGTGTTCATGTTTATGGGACGACCCTTCGCGCATCCAGTCCCGAGTTACTGTTTTACCCCAACTGCTCCTTATCGTCATAACGGGATTTTTGAGCGAGCTAGACCACGCTATGAGCAGATTCTCCGCATGGAGCCCGAGACATTAGCGGCACGCGACTACCTAGAGTATGTGCCTCGTACCTAGTACTCGGAGACGGACCCATCCGAGGACCCGCCATCACACATGTACAGTTGGAGCTCTAGTCCCGTTCCCCCACCGATGAGGGCGGGGAGTGAGGAGACGGTGGTCCAACCGAGGTTGCCTCGTCGGCCATCTATGCGCCCTCGCCGCGATGGACACGCCTCGATGATGCGCTCGACCACTCCCGCCAAGATTAAATCGGTGGATCGACTGACCCCACAAGACTGCACTCAGGAGTAGACATAGGAGGGGTAGCAGTTAGTGCACACACGCCACATAGTTGAGGATAAACCTTCTTTTGTATATGAGGTTGTCTACTCTAGGTGCACACGGGTATGGGTGTTGTTTCTCTTGTATTTGCTTTTTATGATTTCCTTGTATTTGCATTTCAGTTGTATTCCGCTTCCCGATGTATTGAATAGTCCTGCCCTTTTGGGTAGGCACAGTATATATATATATATATCTATGTTTCAGTTGATATCTCCGTGATATGAAGTGTTTCTTTATGCTTTGCTTATATGTTTCGCTATGCTTCCTCTTAAAGATTCGTGCGTGGCTCTCACTTTGATTTTAATTCCAAAAAGAAAAATTTTACCCATATTTCCGCTAAGTATTTTATAAGTAAAAGATGAGACCAAGAGGTAATATTCTAAAGATTAACCTAAGTACATACTAGTAGTCTTAGGTTAAGATTTAGGGTGTTACAAAATATGAGTAGAATAATATAGCTACTGCCCTTGTTTATTTTATGATGATTTTAATGAAATCAATTGTTTTCAAATGAGTTTTAGAAGTCTTAAAAAGATTCCAAGAGAAACTAGCAATTTATGTGTGTTTGAAATGAAGTTCTATGCATGATAGGATGATAATGATTTCGGTTCTGCCTTGTTTATTTTGCTCACTGTATGATGATGATTTTATGATGTTAGAATGTGTGTATTCATGTATATTTGTTGTTCGCATTAATTTGAGAAAGCTAAGATAAGTTAGTAATTAGAAAAGAATTAAAATGAGATTTCTAGAACCCTTAGAAATGAAATTTTTGGATTCTATTTCAGCATGGTTAAAATTAGTAAATATGGTTTATAATTATTGTAAATATGGAGGAGTCCCTCATAATTGGTTTAGGACTTGATCTTGGTACTTTAGGAGAAAATCGAACTTAGAAAGGGTCGAAGTTGTGACTCCTAGGTACCCGTAATTCTAAAAATATAGGTTTTGCACTAGTGATGTTTAGAATAGGTTATGATCATGATAATTAGTGAGAGTAATTAGCTGTAAAACCTATAGGTGCATAAGAGGTTAAGATCGGATGCTAGAGAACTTAGATTTCAAGTTTAAGGCCCTAAAGGTCAAAGCATAAAACACTATAGTTTCTTTGATGCAATGATGATGTTAATTTAAGCATGATGTGATGATGTATGTGCTATGATGAGCATGATTATCTGGTTTCAAGTTTATCATGATTGTAGAAGTTGAATAAGAAATGTACATGCATTATAGGTTATTGTGGCATAAAGTTAATTTGAAAGAAATTCGGTTTACAGCGGTTATGCTGTCGAATTTTCGTCAAATTAAGAACTTGAGAATGTTTTTGAAAACCATATGAGATGTGTAACACCCTAAATCTTAACCCAAGACTACTAGTATGTTCTTAGGTTAATCTTTACAATATTACCTCTTGGTCTCATCTTTTACTTAGAAAATACTTAGCGGAAATATGGGTAAAATTTTTCTTTTTGGAATTTAAAATCAAAGTGAGAGCCACGCACGAAACTTTAAGGGGAATCATAGCTAAACATATAAGCAAAGCATAAGAAACACATCATGTCATGGGAACATCAACTGAATCATAGATATATATATATATAACGTGCCTACCCAAAGAGGCAGGACTATTTGATACATCATGAAGCAAAATACAACTGAAATGCAATACAAGGAAATCATAAAAAGCAAATACAAGAGAAACTACCCCCATACCCATGTGCACCTAAAGGAGACAACCTCATATACAAAAGAAGGTTTGTCCTCTACTATGTGGCGTGTGTGTGCACTAACTACTACCCCTCCTATGACTACTCCTGCTGGTCCGAATACTGTGGGGTCGAGTCGATCCACTGACGAATCTCGGCGGGAGTGGTCGAGCGCATCATCGGGGCATGTCCACCGCGGCGAGGGCGCATAGATGGCCGTCGAGCCAACCTCAGCTGGACCACCGTCTCCTCACTCCCAGCCCTCATCGGTGGAGGAGCGGCACTGAGCTCCAACTGTACATGTGGGATGGAGGGTCCTCGGATGGGTCCGATCTCAGAAATCGAGGCGCGGCACATACTCGGGGTACTCGCGTACCGCTGATGTCTCGGGCTCCATGCGGAGGATCTGCTCATCGCGTGGTCTCGCTCACTCAAAAATCCCATTATGACGGTAAGGAGCAGTCGGGGTGAAGCGGTAGCTCGGGACGGGGTGCGCGAAGGGTCGTCCCATGAACATGAATACTCGACAAAGGCAGCGACCCTCAAAATGGTATGACCCGAGTGCCGGTCATGGTGCAGCTCCCATACCGGGGTGTCGATGAAGAGTACAAACGTCGCCGTCTGAAGATATGACGGAAGAAAAGAGAGAGGGAATGAGAATCTTTCTAAAAGAATTCTCAGTAGGGTTATCCCTACCTAGGTGACATCGTCACATCCTCAGGAACCTTGGGTTTATTTCTAAAAGGTGTGCATACATATAAATTCCTTTTAAGTTGGTTTTCCAAAGAGGTATTTTATCCAAGGTCCGTCACATTTTATAATGCGTCTTTATAACTTAAGCAGAAATATACTAATGATATGAATGCATCATAAGGTAAACCAAACAATAGAATAACTAGGAAACATTATAACATTGGCATAAGTATAGTTTATGTGACATTGTTAACTTTAACTTTCATCTCTTGGGGCCGCCCTAAAACTTCTCTAGGTTATGAGCTCATACCTTAACTAGTCGTCACTAGTTCTTACTTATCCTATGATAAGTGTAACATAATCCCGACTTATAGTACGGGCTAGGGGGCAAATTAAGGATCTCCTTTCTAGGATCATTTCCTCTTTGAAACGCTTTGCTAGCCACGTGGGCCTCGCAATTTGTCCGCTATGGCAGGCTGCATCTACACATACCCTCACGGATTTGTCTCCTCCTGGGGGTGCTCGGCCGAACCAGTGTCACCCAGGAGAAGCGCGTCTCAGTGTTGTGTCACATTTATATTCTCATAAGTATTAAATCACAATTACCTCGTCATTTATCATATTCATTTTTATCATGCATTCTCATGTAGCTTTTTCATGACATATATATCATCACATGAAACTTTCTCATAACATTCGTCACATAAAACTTTCACACAAACATCATCACATAGTCATATTTAACAATCATCCCCATAAGCTCATAGACATGTTATGTTATAACTCATAGTGTTTTAAACTTCGATTCTTATGAGTCTTAAACTTGCAAATTAATTGTTCTAACATTATCCTTAACTTCTTTATACGTCTATAGTTTGACAATTAATGAGTTATACAAATTTTATGCTCAAGAACTAATCCAAATAGCACTAAGCAGAATTTGGACAGCTTTATGTTTATGTGATTACGGAGTTCTAGAAATTACGGTTTAGATCTTTATCTCACATTCTAAGTTATTGATCATCAACACCTAGTCTCTTGGGAACCTATAAGGTTATAACTAAGTATTTCTCACCTCACCCTATGGTCAAGAACATCTCTAAACCTCAAGAGTGCAGAAATCAAAATACTAACTTTACGGGTACCTAGAAGTCACAATAATGACCCTTTCTAAGTTCGGTTTGCTCCTAAGGCTTCAAGATTAAGTCCTAAACCAATTATGAGTCATTCCTACACATATAAACTAATTTAAAACCATGATTATTGAATCTAAACCTTGCTGGACAGAATCCAGAAAAATAAATCTTTAAGGGATCTAGAACTCTCAAATTAATTCTTTTCTAGTTCCTAACTTATCCTATCTTTCACATATGAGTCTTAACATAATTATTACCCAAACATAAGCATATTAACATCATTAACACAGCTCATACAGTGGCCAAACATAGCAAGGCAGAACCAAACAGAAACTCCATTTAAAGGCCTTGAATCATAGTTTCTAAAGCACATAAAATACTAGTTTCTCTTGGAACCTTATTAAAACCTTCAAAACTCTTTTATGAACACTTTTATCATCTAAACTCATGAAAATACTTAATAGGGCAGTGGCTATATTATTTTCATCTCAAGAGGTCCTAAATTCATAACACTTAGTTCTACACATTCCTTATACTCATATAAGTTTAGAAAAATTATAAAACATAGTTTTCAATACTTGAAAACATTAAGGCCTCATAGGGCCGAAATATGAACCATAGGAAATAAATGTTTTAGACCTTTGTTTGAGATATCATTGGGCAAGTCTTTGAGCTCTAGAATCATTAAAGTGACGACATAAAAATAAACATGCTCATGCACTTATTTTAGTTATTGCTAGAAAGTAAAGTGAGAGCATAAAATAAATATGTGGTGCAATATATTATTATCTTTGATATTTAGGTGAGGACTTGAAATATAAATATGATAATGCAAAGCTTGAAACATAAACATGATAATGCAAGTTCATTCATTATCTTGGGATTTAGTGATAGCAAGGAAATAAACATGATATGCAAAGCTTAAAGTAAACATGATGCAATTTTCATTTTTATGTTTAACTAGAGCTCATTTAAGACTTTAACAAGATCATAACCCCATACAATATCTCAAAGATCACAACACAAGAACCGAAAATCATATAAAAGAGAAAGAAAGTGAAGCTACATCAAGTTCTTTATTAAGTACCCAAAACCCCTATCTAGAGACAAATCTCTAGAACGTGCCGGCCAACTTTAAGGTTGACAAGGGTAGGCTTGGGCTTTTAGAAATCCTTAGATTAATTTTTCTTAAGTTGGAAAACCATGTGAGCTAGATAACATATAGATGAAGTTGTAAGAAAAGGAAAACTCAAGCTTTAGAGGTTTCTTTGAGATGAACACAATGTCATCATCTAGAAACTCTCATCATCAAGCTATCATGCTCAAATCAAGGCCTCATGGCCGAAAATGAAAGGAAAGGAAAGACAAAGGAAAGTTCAAAAAGAATCCAAGAGAAAACTAGAGAAAAACACTTTCTTGAGCAAAATAGAGTTTGAAAACAAATCCCTACCTTTTGATGAAGATAAAAGCTTGATCTTGAAGATGGAAATGAGATGAGCAACACCTCCTAGAATGGTGATGATGATTCGGCCTTGATGAGAGAAAAGAAAGAAAATGTGTTTCAAGTGGAGTTGTGTTTGAGGTGTGGTGTTTGAGAGGTTTGATGATGGTTCAAGGTTTTGGGGTGGTGTTTGATGGTTGAGAGGTGATGATGAGATGAAGAGATGAAGAAGATAAAGATGAAAAGAAAGGAAGAACACTCTTGGAACTTCGAGAGAAAAAGGAAAGACTAGCAAGACAACTCTAAAACTCTAAACTTTGCAAATGCTTCAAAGTGCAACAAGGCTAACACAAGCATCCTATTTATAGAAAAACAAAACCATGGAGCTTGCAAATGGAGGGAGTGGCCGTGTGGTTTGGAGGGAAAAGGAAGAGAAAATATCTCTTACACAAGGTCATTCAAGCATGGTTTGAAGTATGGAAGCTATGCTACAAAGTATGGCTTGATGTGAGTTAATTTCCTATCAAATTTTTATGAAATTAGGCTTCTAGAAATAATGCATGGCTGGAACTTTTTCAGCCACAATTAAATGGGAAAAATGGGTTGTTCTAATTATTTATTCATGTGGAAATTCAAGCTTGATTGAAAGTTATGACAAGGTATAGTGTATGTGACTTGAGGTATGGCCTTGGAGTGTTGAAAAATTGAACATGTGATGCATAATGGGGGAGAAGGTTCACGGCCTGGTCTGGTTCAGCAAGGGAGGAGGTGAGTTTGACCATTTAATTGTGTGTTAATGGTAGGTTTAGATGTGTATTAGCTTAGGTACAAGGTTAGGAATGATTAAGCTTAAGTTTAGGTAACTAAGAATGTGATTTAGAGAGTTTATGACAAGTTTAGGAGTGCTCATACATCATTAAAGAATTTAAAACTCATTTATGAATAAACAATGTGTAACACAATTCCATGATTTAAGGAATTGGAAAGAGAAAACACTATTCAAGATTCTATGACTAGGTGTCATAAAATTAAAATATGATTTTAGGTTGTAATTAAGTACTTTTTGGTTCTAATCAACTTTAATAAATTATTTTGACTCTAGATTAATTAAGGAAATTAATTAACCTTTGATTAGAGCCTAATATTGCTTAGGTTTGCTTAATCGCGTGATTAAGCATAAAAATACGAAACTAGGGGCAAAACCGTAATTTTGCACTAATTTTGCCCGGGACTTCAAAAATTAAAACTGAGGTCATAGAATACATAAAAATTCCTTTTAAAACCATCTGGAGAAGTTTCGGGTTCATCCGGCACTTGCAAACAGGTAAAACACCACAGGGGCGTTTTGGTCATTTTGACCTGAAAACTCGAAAAACGAGATTTTCGATCCCGGGAAGGTACATAAGTTTTCTAATCCCCTTCCAACATGGAGTTTGCCCTTCGAGTACTGCCGCACTGGCTTTCCTCGAATTCAATTTGAAAAATGACCTCAGGGGCATTTTGGTCATTTTCACTCTAACAGAAAATCGGGGCGTTACAAGATGGGTCCTGGATGACACTAGTTCGGCCGAGCATCCCCAGGAAATGAGTTTTTATATGTGACATAGCATTGAGATGTACTTCTCCCACTCCGGTGGGAAGAAGGAAAATCTATGAGGGTATGGTAGATATAGCTTGCCAAAGTGGACAATTCACTGTGCACTAGATGCCAGTATAGCATTTCAAAGAAGGAAATATTCCTATGGACTCCCCAAATTAAAGGTTATGATAGGTGATCCTTAAGCCCCCTAGCCCGTACTTTAGAAGTCTGGATTTTTATGATTTCGCTTATCATAGGACAAGTAAAAGCTAGTGATGACTAGTTAAGATATGAGCTCATAACCTAGATGATGTCTTAGGGTGGCCCCATGATGATAAGATATGAAGTTCTTAAGTCACAAGTTGAGAAAAGAGAAAGATTTCACTTGAAAGATTATATGTCACTTTATGCCACTTATATGTTTCTTGATGTTATGTTTGATTGGCTTCTTGTATAAAGTATTATCATGCATTCATGCTTTACTATATTGCATCATAACATTAAGATTCATTCTAAAAGGAATGAACCTTGGATAACTACGTTTATGAACTTAATAATGAACTTTATATGCATGCTCACCTTTTTATAGCAAACCCAAGATTCCAGAGGATGTTGACAATGTCACCTTAGATAGGAGATACCCTACTGAGACTCTTTAGTAAGATTCTCACTCCTTTTTTCTTCCTCTCTTTCTTTCCCATTACATCTTTAGATCACGATGGTGACGTTTGTCCTGTTCATCGATACCCCCATGTGGAAGGTCTACTATGACCCAGAGCACCAGTCATATCATTTTGAGGGTTACTGCACGTTGAAAGTCTTCATGTTTATGGGATGCCCCTTTACTCACCCTGTACATAGCTACCGCTTCTCCCCGACGTCTCCCTACAATGATGACATGGTTTTTGAGCATGCCCAAATGCGCAACGAAAGGATTCTCCGAACATACACGGCAGGTTCGACCATCCGCGACTACTCGAACTACATGCCCCGCTCTTAGCATTCGGAGGATGACCTCTCGAAGGATCCACCGACCCACATGTATAGCGAGAGCTCTGCCCCTATTCCCCGGTTTGTAAGAGAGGGGAGCGAGGAGATTGTAATGCAGCCGAGGCTGGCTAGGAGAGCCGAGATGCGCCCCTATTGTGGAGCACATGTTCAGCCGCAGTGAGTGCCCCCTCCAGCCGAGCTTTGTTAGTGGATTGGTTTTATCCCTCCTTATCTTGGGTCGCAGCAGTAGAGGTCTTTGGGGAGGACTAGTGCACACACACCACACATAGTTTTAGAATCAACCTTTTTTTGTTATGAGGTTATCCACCTTAGGTGCACTAGGGTATGGGTGCCATTTCTTATGGTTTCCTTGTACTCTTCTATTTCAGTTGTATTTGCTTTCTTTATGTATTTACCTTCTATTGTACTAAACTAAGCCCCACCTTTAGGTGGGCATATTATGATACTAATGAAGTATTTCCTTCGATGTGTATATGACTGACTATTGTTGTGAAGTTACTTGATGTTCATGTTTGTGCTTTATTTTATATTTGTGTTATGCTTTATCATTAATGCTTGTTTAAGTTATACGTGGCTCTCACTTTGCTTTTCTATTTCAAAAAAAAATTTACCTGTATTTTCCGCTAAGTATTTTAAAGAAAGAATGAGACTAAGAAGTAATAACTAATGATTAACCTAAATACATTCTAGGAGTATTGGATTAAAAATTAGGATGTTACACCTTCAGTAGTCACAAACATTAACTTAGCATCTCCTAATTGAACATGATCCCGAATAAAATGATGTTTTGTATCAATGTACTTGGATCTAGAATGCTGGATAGGATTTTTGGCAAGATTAATAACACTAGTATTATCATAGAAAATAGAGATTTTGGAATACCTCAAATGATAATCTTTGAGCTGATTTCTTATTCATAGCATTTGGGTTCAATAGTTTGCAACAACTATATATTTTACTTCTACAGTAGAAAGTGGAATCATATTTTGCTTTTTGCATGACCAAATGATCAAGATTTTTCCAAAGAAACAACAGCATTCACTGGTGCTTTTTCTCTATCTCCTATGAAGTCAGCATCACAATATCCTACAATTTCATATGATGTACCTTTCTCATATCACAAGCTGAGATTAGTTGTACCTGATAAATATATGAAAATTCTTTTAACAGCATTTAAGTGTGATTGTTTTGGGTTATAATGAAATCTAGCACGAATTCCCACACTTAATTAGATGTCAGGTCTACAAGCTATAAGATACAATAGTAAATCAATCATTCCACGATAATTACTTTATAAAACCTTTTCACCATTCTCATCAGCATTAATGATTTGAGATGCGTGTATAAGAGTACTCATAGGTTTAGCCTGATTCATATTAAACTTTTTCAAAAGTGCTTTTGTATACTTCTTTTGATGGATCAAGGTCTCATCTTCTTGTTGTTTTATTTGCATACTAAGAAAAAATTTGAGTTCACCCTTCATGCTTATTTCGAATTCACTTTGCATTAATTTTGAAAACATTTCACAGAGAGAATGATTAGGGGCACTAAATATTATGTCATCAACATATATTTGAACTACCAGAAAGTGATTATCTTGTTCAAGAGTAAAAAGAGTAGTATCACCATTACCTCTCTTGAACCTATTCTTCAGCAAGAAAGTGCTCAGTCTTTAATACCAAGCTCGAGGAGCTTGTTTTAGACCATAAAGATCCTTTGTTCCGATGATGGTTTTTCCATTTGGTTTTTCCACACGAGTCCAGACTTTTCTTTCTCGAATTGATCTAGCCCTTCTTGCATGGCCTCCACCCATCCTTTGTAACTTAAAGCTTCTTCAATGCATGTAGGTTCAATGGTGGAGATTCAAGCACAGTTTGAAGTATTTCTTAGGGAGGATTGAGTCTTCACTCCCTTAGAGATATCTCCTATAACATTATTCTGAGAAACAATTTTAAGATTAGAGACTCCTTTGTAGTTTCTATGCTTAGGATTTTCTTCAGTTTCTTTTTCATCTTCAGGTTGCTCTTCCTCCTATTCAGAAATATTACTTTGTGATGGCTTTAGTGTCATGAGCATACTTTCTAACAGATTTGAGTCCTGAAGTCTACTTTCTAATTTTTTTTTTCTTCTTGATTTTAGAGTCTTCTCTAAGATTCAATCTTTCAAGAGCTTCCTCCAGATCATCTACGTCATTTTCAAAGTCTTTCCTGAGCTCCTTGAACTTGATATGAATTGTTTCTTCCACATATAGTGTTCTTGTAAGCTTTAGAAATAGATGAATATCCTAGAAAAACACCATCATCAGATTTTGGATCAAACTTGGTAAGTTTGTCTTTATTGTTAAGTACAAAGCATGATGAACCAAATATATAAAAATATGATATATTGGGTTTTCTGCCCTTCCATAGCGCATAGGGGGTCTTTTTGAGGATTGATCTTAGAAAGATACAATTTTGTATATAACACGAGGTATTTACAGCCTCTGCCCAAAATCCTTTAGATAAACTACTTTCTAAAATCAATGTTCTGGCCATCTCTTGTAAGCTTCTATTTTTCTTTTCAGCAACCCCATTTTGTTAGGGAGTTCTGGGTGCAGAGAACTCATGAATAATGCCATGTTTTTCCAAAACTCATTAAATATATGATTTTCAAATTCTTCTCCATGATTACATCTGATAGAAATAATCTGTGAATTCTTTTTAGTGGAAATATGTTTTGCAAACACTTTGAACCTTTCAAACACCTCATCCTTAAAAGCTAGGAAGAACACCCAAGTAAACCTTGAAAAGTCATCTACGATGACTAGACAATATCTTTTCCTGGCGAGACTAGCCGTTTGAGTTATATCGAAGAGATCCATATGAAGTAATTCCAGTGGTTTAGTGATAGATACCACATGTTTATTACGTAAAGAAGCTTTAGTTTGCTTGCCTTTTTCACAGAAATCACATGTTGAATCCTTGTCAAACCTGATTTTTTGCAATCCTTTAACAAGCTCTTTCTAAGATAACTCAAAAATAAGCTTCATGTGAGCAAACCCAAACTTCTTATGCTATAACCACTTTTCATCCATGAAGGATGCCAGACATTTTACATCTTGATCTTGAAGATCATCCAAAAGTAACACATGAGTGTTATCATGTCTTTTTTCGGATAGTATAACTCATCCTAAGATAGGACTAACTATTTTGCAATTATGAGCATTAAAAATGACATTAAATCCTTGATCACAAAATTGGCTTATGCTTAGTAGATTGTGAGCCAGACCATCAACAAATAATACATCACAAATTTGGTGAGAATCATCCTTACCAATGTTTCCAATACCTGTGACTTTCGATTTACCTCCATCAACGAATTTTATTGATCCAGAATTCTTTGGTTTGAGATTTTTAAACCATTTTCTAGATTCGGACATGTGTCTAGAACAGCCACTATCCATGTACCACTTGTTGTCAGATTCTACATGTGTTATCAGGCACACATGCAATAAACACATTTTTCAATTTAAGTACCTAGACTTTCTTGGGTCCTTCTGAGTTAGTATCGTAAAGAAAGGGTTTTCCAACTCTTTTGACAAACATCTTTTTCATGAAACATTTGTCAGGAGGATGTCCCTTCTTATAACAGACAATGCTGGAGACTTTGTTTCTTATTTTATCTAGTTGAAAAGCATTTCCTTTTCCTTTTTCCACTTCTTTATATCCTAACCCAGTTTTTTGAAAGTATGGCCTCTCCTTCAAGCATCAATTCAAGATATTTCGAGCCATTTACCATTTTTTCTAGATCAGACTTTAGAAGATTACCCGTTTTCTCCAGTTTAGACATAGTTTTATGATTTTCCTCATTATCTTTTGATAACTTGACTCTCAAGGTGTTGAGTTCATTGTTTTCTTTTTGTAATTCCTTTTTTTCACAGTTCATATTTTCAACTTCCATTTTGACCAATTGAAGTTCTAAGACAACCTTTTAATGCTTTTTATTTAGATTTAGATAATGAGAGGAAACGGTCTAAGTATTCTCAAGTAGTTCTTCATATAAATCTATTAATTCATCATAGGATAATTTTGGTCAGAGTTATTTATCTCATATTCATCCTCAGAGTTATAGCTGGCCATGAAGCATAGGTTGGCTACATCTTCTTGTCCTTCTAGGCTTTCTGTTCCCTTATTTTCTTCATCAGAGTCACTCCATGTTGCCAGCATTCATTTTGTCTTGTACAAGAGCTTCTTATGTGGGCCTTTTAGTTTAGAACATTCAGGTTTGAAGTGACCTTTCTCCACAATTAAAGCAAATAATGTTGTTTGGCTTTATTTTGCCTTTCCTGTCCCTTTTTATGTATTTCTTCTTTTGAACTTTTCTATGCTCTTGACATCTTTCGTACTAGCATGGAGATCTCATCTCCATCATCATCTTTAGTATCATCATCAAATTCATCCTCTTCATCAAAAATTTCAGTGATTTTCATTACCTTCCCTTTGCTTGACTTAAGATGAGAAGATTTTAAGGCAATGGACTTGTTTTTTCTAATCAATTCGCCATGCATCTCTGCCAATATTACCTCATGAGTTTTGAGAGATCCAATAAGTGCATCCAAACCCAGAGTTTGAAGATCTTTGGCTTCAGTAATGGCTGTTGTTTCAGGCAGCCATTTTGCAAGGAGCCTTCTTAAGATTTTTTTAACAAGCCCAGAGTTAGAATATCTTTTGCCAAGACCTTTCAATTGATTTATGATATGCATAAATCTTGTGGTCATATCATCAATGCTTTCCTGAGCAGTCATTTTAAACATTTCATAGTGGTGGGCCAGCATGCTGATCTTTGTCTCCTTGACTTGACCAGTTCCTTCGTGGAGCATTAGCAAACTGTCCTATATTTCTTTCATTGTGTCACAAGCAATAATTTTATCACATTCAACTTTACTTAGTGCACAGGCGAGCAGATACTTAGCTTTGGAGTTTAATTGAATCCTGGCTTTATGTTGCTCTACCCATCTGCTTTAGGGAACTTCTCTTGATATAGTGGTGCACCATCTGTTGCAGGGATCTCTTCAGTTGGAATGTAGTTGCCTTCTTGGATTATTTCCCACAAGTCAAGACTTGTATATTTTATGAACAACTCCACCAATAGGCATAGTCCCCACCAACGAAGAACGTGGTCTATTGATCGAGTGCCCTTCTGCTATATGAATGCTTTATGCCATTTATCTTTGTATCTCTTTTCCTCCGCAGTCGTTAGAATGCTCAACCCCTTAGAGGTCAAGCTCTGATGCCACTTATTGGTGAGAAAATGCATGAGAAAGGGGGTTGAATCGTGCTACTTTTTTCAAACTTTCAAAACTAAAATTTTATAGCAAAAAATAATATCAAGCGTTAAGCTTGAAGTGTAGCAGAAGATAAGTTAGATTATTCAGAAAGTAACTTTCTAAATCAAGCAGTTCAAGTAAATGAATTGACAATAAAAGATAATGATCAAAATATTTATGCAGAGTCAAATGTTGAAAACAAAGAGTGAAAGATGAGAAGATACTAAAACAAGAGTTTTATACTGGTTCGGCTAGCACTTACCTACATCGAATTTTTAATCACTATGGAGCTTCACTAATCTTCCTTAACCCGAGAAGATAAAAATACAGGATAGTTATTATAGTAGTCTTCCCACTCTCTTACCAGTGTCAATAAACAACACTTACTGACACAACAATAAAAAGTAGTTTTGCAATAGCATCTTCAAGTTATTCAACTTTTGATCACTACAAGATCAAGGACATAATCGACTCAAGATTGATGTTTAGTTTGAACAATCTTGCACTCAAGCTTCTTTTCGAATGAATATAGAATGACAAATCTGAAACGACTTGAGTGACTTCTTTTTACTAATTCTTCCTCAGAAAAACATACGAACAATCTAGAATTTAGAAAGAAGATTTTAATGTACAAAGGAATTTACCAAATGTTTTTCACAAAAGGATTTGGAAAGATTTTTTTTTTTTTGGCATTTTTGCTCACTTTTCCTTTATCTCTTTGGAAGCTCAGTCATCTCTATTTATAGATTATTTTCCATTGTTACTGTTGCCCCTGATCTTCTATCCAACTAACACATGTCAAGCGCTAAATTAAGCATTGGAAACATAATCTAGAAGAGTAGCTCGTCTGGTGTCAAAGTTCCTTTTTAGAAGTCGTTGATGAGTTGAGGTTTCTGAAGTCTATTAGAAACTACTTTTCTATTTTCTTAGCATGGTTTTTGAACTCCTTAATAAGTCTTTCTCAGTTGATCGAGGGTACTGAAGAGATGATGTCCTGGTTAAAAGAGACTAGTTTGACTTTTGATTTTGAATTTTGAATTTAATCGTTTTCCCTCCATTTTTATGAAGCAAACTTTCTAAAGAGCATTGCAAATTCTTTGTTGATTCCTTTGTCTTCTAATATTCAATCTTGGCTTTTTGATAATGAATAATCCACGATTATGATGATTGAAGATTGAGTAACACATTGCTTCCAGCTTTTGTATGTTATCTTCATTGTAGCCATTCTTTCTGAAGTTCAATGTTACTTTCTAATGACCATATCCTTGATTTCTTGATTCTGTTTCGATGAGGTTGCTTCCTTGATGCACAGGATTACATTTTGTTTGATATAATTTTCACTTCATCTAAGTTTATCCCTTTCCCACGAGAGAAAAAAACATTCTTGCACATGCAAAGTGAAATCATTTCTGCTAAATTCCAATAGTGCATCTCGGAAAAACCTGTTAAGCTTAGCCAAAAAAATTCAAGGTGGCCATTAGTCATTCTTCAAAGTATTTTTTTTAAATTCACTTTGTTGTCATTCAAAACCATAAAGCTAATACTTTCTAAAAGGCTCTGGAGTTTACATTATGTAGGTAATTTTTGACAGGATGACTAAGTCATCTCACTTCCTATTGTAAACTCCAAAGCCCTTTAGAAAGTATGAACTTTATGGTCTTGAAGGAAAACAAAGTGAATTTTAAAAAAATACTTTGAAGAATAACTAATGGCTACCTTGAGTTTCTTGACAACGTATAACAAGTTAATTCAGTTTGTATCACATGGACTTAAAGTAAGATTAATATTTCATTTTGCATGTGTGAGCATGTTTAATCTCATGGGAAGAGATTAAGCCAAACAGAAAGTGAATATTAAGTCAAGAAAAATACGTGTACATATTTAATATGGACTTCAAGCAACAATAATGTTTCACTTTGCAAGCACAAGCATGATTTATCTCATGGGAAGAAACTGAGCATAAAAAGAAAGTGAATGTTATTTCAAGGAAAGCAGGTATTCATGTTTACAAACCAAAAGCATAAAAATGGACTTGAATCGAGAATAATTTCATGACACATGAGTAATCATATTTTATCTCAAGGGAAGAAATTAAGCTTAAAGGAAGTAAATATTATGTCGTGCAAAGAACATGTAAATGCTTAAGAACTGAAGCAGATCAAGTCAAGAGCAAGAAGTCTAAGGAAACGATCTTTAGAAACTAACACGGGACTTCAGAAAATACACTAAATATTGAGGAAATCATGCTAACTCTGGAAGTAACGTGTTACTCAGTCAACAATCATCATAATTGCAAATTAATCTGCATCAAATAGACAAGATTGAAAATTGGAATATCGAAGAAAGATCAAAGAGATTGATTATGACATCAGAAAGCTCACTTAACTGTGGAGCATAGAATGCTAAAAGAAATGGAGGGAAAATTCAGATTTCAAATTTCAAATCTCGAATCAGACCCAGTTTTATAATTAGTACGTCATCTCTTCTGCCTAATTGATTCATAATCCTAGCTTATAAAAGGAGGAGTTCAGAACCACGATTAGAAAGTAAAAAGAAAGAGGACATCAGAAACCTCTTCAATACAACGGCTTCTACAACCAATGTGACAAATATGTCAGCCTACCTCTCTAAACTAACATTCCAAGGCTAATGATCTACACATGTCACTTGGAGATTTGATCAAAGGCAACGGGCATGAAGAGGGACCTGTATAAATGGACACTTGGAGATCTGATCAAAGGCAATAGGCATGAAGAGGGACTTGTATAAATGGAGATGTCATACATGAATACCGATGAGAAATATGAAGATATAAGAGTGAAAACTCTGAAAAAATCTCTCCATGCTTCCTGAGTTGTTCATCATAATATGTAATCAATCATCTTAAAGTGTAAAATCTCAACATGTATTGAGTACTGGATGTAAGCAGGTTGGCCGAACCAGTATAAAAAAAACCTGTATTCCTTTTCTCTTCCCCAACCTTTTATTTTCATGTTATGCGCTTTATATTGATTATTAATTAAGCATCATTAAAATGCATTACAATTATTAAGCCTCAGAAACCTTCTTTCTGAAACATCTAATCACTATTTCATTGCACTTCAAGCCTCATGCTTGATAGTATGTTTTATGTTTAATGTTTAAGATTCAAGAAAAGATTTTAGAAAGCACAATTTAACCCCCATCTTCTTGTGCACACTTTTACCAACAAGTGGTATCAAAGCCAGGCCTCTAGGGATTGAGCAATCTAATGATTGTAAAGGTCAAAGATTAAAGGGACAAAATGAAGGTCAAAATGTATCCTCTTAAATTGCATGACATGATAAATAGCCTACAGAAGCACACAAGGTAAGAATACTCAAACTCACTTCCTTACTTCATTAAGGTCATATGATGAGCTACCACATAATAAGCTTTCTCCCTCTTCAAAGAATCTCTGGAAAAATAAGCCTAAGTTTGTTAGAGAAACTCAAAAAGAAAATATAAATTTTGTTTTCAAACATTAGGTGTTTAGAAGCCAAAGTCTCATAATTAAATTAAAAAGATCTCAGAAAGTCACTTCTGAATTTGAGAATTTTCCTTTGTAGATTTTGAACATCTAAACTAGTCAAATGACAAAAGAACATTGCTTCAGAAAATGAATTTGAGAAATGAAGAGGAAATAGGAAGTAACAAGAAAATGCAGTCTCATGAAAAATCATTTTCTCAGTTATTCTTACTATCCTTCACAAGAAGGGAGTATCCTTCTTGATCAACTAACCAAGGTGGACTCAAGAAAGTTTAGTACCAGAATAATTTTCTTTCAGGTACTATATCAGACAACTTTCATGACTCAAAAAAGGAAAATTGGAAGCAGGATGTTCTAGACCGACTTTGCCAACTGTCATTAAGGATTTGAAAAAGGTCTCAAAAACCTCTAATTAGCAAAAGAATGGAAGTTGTACTTTCAAAAAGTAAACTCCAGAAATCATAAACTTTAGAAAGCATAATAAAGAGCTTTAACGAAAACCAGAAAACATTTCTGAACAAAAAGATAAAGCAATTTGAAAATTCTGAGAAACATGTGCTTCCATCTCCACCTCTGAAGCAAATATGTGAAAAAGGTGTTGACAAGTCAAAACTAGGTGGAAACTTCACTGTAAAAGCTGATCCTAATTGAAAAAATGCAAAGCTTGAATACTTGAAAATAAAATGAAGTCATTGGGGACTAAGAAACTCCAAGGTGCTTCCACTCTTAAAAGATTCAGAGACTTCAGACTATATAGAGAAAGGAACAAGGAGAAATTGGAGAATTGAAGCAATTTAGCACGCCCAAATGCTGTAGAAAAGGAACTAGACAAAAGATCATATATTAAGGTATTCCTAAAATCTCTCTAATAGTAGTGACATTGATCCTGATTAGAAGACCCTTATTTAGCAACGTAGATTTGTGTCTCTTTATTAATTAACCATGTAATAAGTCTTTGTTTTTTCTTTCTTTCAAAAATTATGTCAAATGTATTCAAAAATGTTTTTCAAAAATTTGCATAAGCATTCATATACAAATGGTTCTAGGCACTCTCCTCTCCATGAAAGACCCAATGATCACGTAGATGCATTAGTATGGTAGACGAAACTTATCTTGTGAATTTCAAATAGGATAAATCACAATCACAAAGGGGAAGATAAGACTCAAAGATGATTAAAAAAAAAGGTGTTAACATCATAATAGATGATTTGTTAAGCTAAAACATCTCAATTCTCAAGGAAGTCAGAAAGTAAATTCTTTAGAAAGTGATTCAAAAGGGTCAACAATCACTTATTCTAAGGAAGATCTAAAGAACGGAAAAATTTTCTCGAAGTACTATCTTCTCTCTCCCACGGCGCTTCAACTTCAGACTATCACGTTCTAACACCTGTTAACTAACCTCTCACCTCTGTCTTCCTCTATACGCTTCCTAAGTCGTTTCAAACCTCTACCTTCTAAAACTCCTTGGCTGAAATCAAATTTGCTCAACCTCTCTCAAAGTTTTATCTTACTTTTCTCAAATCCCCAAACCTACTACCATAACCATGGCTGAAGGAAAACACTTCAAAAGGCATACTATCAATATGGAAACTCATTTCATGTATGATGAATTGGTGTACCAACAGCACTATGCTGAAAATTTCTCTCAACGACCCATAGCCCCGTGAAAAAGGTTGAGCAGGGAACTACTGATGCAGGTAGTCATCTTCCTTGAAGTCATCTCCTTCCAGGATTAGATGGAATTTCTAAACTTCTCTAGAAGGGTTTATATTAGGATGGTCATAGCCTTTTACTCGCAGTTAAAACATGTATCCGACTCAGTGCTGACTTCTCACATAAAAGGAAATCATATGGTACTAAGCATAAACGATCTCTCAAACATTGTTCATACACCTGATAAAGGCATTAAATGTTCTTCAGAGGAAAACTAGTTCATAAACCTTGGTGTCTCAGCAGAGGAAGTGTGAAGAACCCTAACAGACTCTCCTAAACATCACTCATGCGAAATATCCACTGCAATGCTAAACTCAAAGGCTCGTCAAGTCTTCACCCTCATCCAGTTCTCCATCTTATCGCAGTTAGGCATTCACCTACTAGTAGCAATGGATTGCATGCTCCTGTATTACCTATTGGCAAAAAGAAAGTCAACTTGCCTAGATTGATATTTAAACACATGTTAAATGCTATCTCACCACAAAAAAGAAGAAATGCCTCTATCCCGTATAGTATTCTGCTAACAAAAGTGTTTGAATATCTAATTTATCCTCTTAGAGACGAATGGTGCAAAAACATGGAAGGTACCTCATACTCCTCCATCTTGTTTTGAACCTCAAAAAGATCCATAAGGGTTGCCACTATCGGAGCCACTAGATAAAGTCTAAGGATAAGATATGCAGTCATTGAAAAAGCTGCAGCAGAAGCAAAAAGTAAAAAAGGAAAAAGAATATTAATCATCATTGAAGATAATTCAGAGGAAAGTGAGAAAAATCCTCCTCACTCACCCACAAACTCAGTAAAAGAAGCTAGATCTAAAACCCCTGAAAATGAAGTGTCAGGGCTATGCCAAGGAAAGAAAAATTCTTTTCCTTTGAATCTTCCAGCTCAGAAGGAACACCTTCTATGGATACACAAGAAAAACATCGTCAAGAAAAACTCCTGTACAAAAAGTTGACCCCTCGTCAAGTCTACCACCGCTATCTGCACAATCAAGGTATTCAGATACTCAGATGTTGCTGCAAAGGCAACACATCATAAATAATAGATTGGATAAACAAGAGACCCAATTAAAAAGCCATTAGCCTCTTCTAATGGAGATTCTCCAAGAAATAAAGCATCAAGGCTAATGGTGTGATTCACTCTTCTCTTGCATACTCTTTTCTAATACATATCAATATCTAAACCATCATGCTTATGATTATGCCTACTTGTTTACATATTTATCTTTAACATTGAGTTATACATTTTTAAGCCATAGTACATAATCAATGCCTATATCATTAATCTTAGCTAATCATATAAAATGACTAAAAATGTGTGGCTCTAATGCGTATTCTCTGTCTTGCTTTATCATCAACACGCAACTATAGTCAGTTCACACACATATCCATGATTAGATATAAGCTTGATTTCATCTAAGTGTCTTTGATATGTATAATGTGCTTAATATGGTATTAACACATTGTTATCTATTACTCACTTAAGATGTGCTTAATATGCTCTGCTTAACTTGTTCAAAATTGGTTATGTATATCTTGTTTCTGATGACCTTCAGAAACCTATCCTCACCATGCCTTAACATAACTAAGATCAGTTAGGGAGAATCAAATCTTTCTCAAGTGTGCTATGCTTATATTGCAAATGATGTGTTATAGTGTGATCATACTTGTATCAACAAGCAAGCTAACATAGAAAAACATGAGCAATATATTATATTCTGACTTGATATGTATTAGTTGGCAATTTCTTTTTTGAAAAAGAATTTCAAAAATCATTTCATTCTCTAATACTCATAAAGTTTTCTAGCTCATGAAAATAAGCTCACAAAAACATGATGCTTGATAAAGCTAGAATGAATTCCTATTTGAGCTTTAGAAACCTCATATTGAAATTCTCCAATATCATTGATATCAAGGTTTCTCTGAGTATCAAAAGCTTCATTTGTATCTCTTTTCTCATATCATGCTCAGAAGTTTTTTTAATCATATATATATATATATATATATATATATATATATCTTTGAGCATCAATCTCTTTATTGAAAAGAGAGCATAAGAAAAGAAAGTACTGAATAAGATTCTCTATCAAGAAACAATATCGCAAGTATTACTTGTTTATTTATTCAAGAACACTTTAATATTAGAAAGTCATTTTATGACTAGAATCAAGCTGATTAGGAAAATTGGATTAAAAAGATAACATCTGCTTAAGTATCTTTGTGATACAAATTAAAGAAGTTCTCTAATTAAATTAGAACATATCATCATGAACCAAACAGCTTTGATTTGAGCCAACATAAGGCTTCAAAATTTTCTTAAACATAACTATTCATGCCTTAAGAAAAGGACTTGCTAAGATTTGAGAATTATGATGTGTTGAAAGAAAATGCAATTTATCAATTCATATTCTATCTTATTTCTTTCAACCTCTCTTCAAAAGATTTTCTTCAAATTGGTTTGTCATCATCAAAAAAAAGGAGATTGTAAACTCCAGAACCCTTTAAAAAGTAAGAGCTTCATTATTTTGAATGACAACAAAGTCAATTTAAAGAAAATATTTTGAAGAATAACTGATGGCTACCTTGAGTTTCCTGACAAAGCATAACAGGTTAATCCAGTTTGTATCACACAGACTTAAAACAATATTAATATTTCACTTTGCATGTGTAAGCATGTTTTATCTCATGGGAAGAGATTAAGTTAAAAGGAAAGTGAATGTTATTTCAAGCAAAACACGTATTCATGTTTACGAACCAAAAGCATATAAGCAAACTTGAATGGGGAATAATTTCACTACACATGAGAAATCATGTTTATCTCAAAGGAAGATATTAAGCTTAAAAAGGTTAATATTATCCTATGCAAAGAAAGTGTAAATGCCTAAAGACTGAAGCAGATCAATACAAAGATCAAGAAACCAAGGAAAGGATCTATAGAAAGTAGCAGGGGACATTAGAAAGTACACTCAAGATGAAAAAATGAACTCATGTCCAAGAGCAACATGTTACTTAGTCATCAATCACTACAATCGCAAAGAAATCATCATCGAATAGCCAAGATTAAAAACTGGAAGATCGAAGAAATTGTAAAGAGATTGATTACGTCATCAGAAAGTTCACTTAACTGTGGAGCACAGAACGCTAAGGGAAATGGAGGGAAAATTCAAATTTCAAATCTCAAATCAGTCCTAGTGTTTTAAACTGGTACATCATCTCTTCTTCCTAATTGATTCGTGATCATATCTTCTAGAAGGAGGAGTTCAGAAACCATGGTCAGAAAGTAAAATGAAAATGAGGACATCAGAAACCTTTAAAACACAATGGCTTCTGCAACCGATGTGAGCCTACCTCTTTAGAGTAACATTTCAAGACACAACTGATGATCTACATGTGTCATTTGGAGATCTGATCAAAGGCAACGGTCATGAAGAATGACCTGTATAAATGGAGTTGAAGACATAAGAGAAGAAACTCTGGAAAAATCTCTCCACACTTCCTATGCTGTTCATTATAATATGTAATCAATCATCTTGAAGTGTAAAAATCTTCTTTCCTTATTTCGTAATAATTTGTATACTCTTCTCTTGAAGAGATATAAGAAAAAAGTCACTTTTGTTTCCCAAGTCTGTATTAGCAAATATTTTTAAGGAAATATGAGTGTATGTTAGTTTGAGTGGCAACCCAAATGCATAACCTTTATAACCTTGATCTATTAGTGGTCAGTGTAAACTTACAACATGATGGCAAAGGTATTTGCTCATCATGGTTTGGCTTGGAGAGGCTGGTTCAAGACTACTTACAACGTGGTAGTAGAAGTTGTCTGTAGGTCACGATTCAACTTGAAGAAGCTGGTACAGAACTACACGGTTCAGCTTGGAAAGGCTAGTACAAAACTACTCAGTTAAGTCACAGTTGGGGTTAGCCATTGTGCATTGTGAGAGCTTGGGAAGGCTATTGTAAAGACTATCTGTTTACTTTCTCAGGTTGAGAAAGTTGTTGTTAATGAAATCTCAACATGTGTTGAGTACTGGATGTAGGTAGGTTGCCGAACCAATATAAAAATACTTGTGTTCTATCTCTCTTCCCTAAACTTTTGTTTTCATGTTATGTGCTTGATATTGATTATTAATTAAGCATCATTAAACCTTCTTTCTGAAACATCTAACCACTATTCCGCTGCACTTCAAGTTTCATGCTTGATAGTATGTTTTATGTTTAATGTTTTAGATTCAAAAAAAAGATTTTAGAAAGCACGATTCAACCCCCCTTCTTATACACTCTTTTACCAGCATGAAGATGAAAAGAATGGGTCAATAAGTCATGATAAGGATTGAAGACACTAAAAATTTATGATTTATGACATGAGTATGGATTGACAAAAATATACAAGGTAAGAATATCTAAATCCATTCTTTCATAGACCTTATTCATTGCATTATATGATGAGCTTCTATATAATTTGCATACTTCCTCTTCAAAATACCTTAGGTAGAATAAGCCTAAGTTTAATAAAGAAGATCATAAGAAAATTGCAAATTTTGTTTTCAAACTCTAAGCCTTAGAAGCTGAAGTCTCAGCACTAAATTTGAAAGATCACAAAAAGTCATTTATGAATTTGAGAAATCTTCATGACTTCTTAAATCTAAACTTAAACAAATGGCAAAAGATCCTAAAATCTTAATTTTATGCTTGAAGGTCAAAGGCCATTGTTTTAGAAAACAAGTTTGAGAGATGGAGAGGAAATAGGAAATAAAAAGAAATGCAGCCTTGTCTAAGAATTATCATTATAGTCTCTTTTACTCTCTATCACAAGAAGGGACACCCATCTGACAAATGATTTTTAAAGAAGAAATCTATTAGATAGGATGGAAAACTTCTCCCATAACAACTAACCAAGGTGGACTCAATAAAGTTGAGTACCATAATCAAAATTCTCTTATTGCATGTACATCTGAACATTACAACTGTTAAAGGTTCCTTAGTGCTTAAAAGACAATAACTATCTCAAACATCTTCCCTAACTCAGAAGGAAAATCAGGAGCCAAATAGTCAAGATCTCCAAATGGCTTAAATTCATTGATGAAAAGTATTCGAGAAAAACTTTGCAAGATGTCACTTAGGATTGGAAGAAAGCCTTGAGGAAATGAATCTCAAAAAACTTCTGATAGCAAACAGATGGAAACAAGACCTTCAGAAAGTAAACTCCAGAGCTCAAATACTTCAGAAAGCATGCTCGAAACTCAAAGCGATCTGAAAAACAATTTTGAACACATAGAAAAGCAATCTAAAGATGGAAAAGAAGCTGAAGATTTTCAAGGCATAGAAACTACAAAAGTGTTTCTTATCTAAAGATAGTTTCAAATATAGAGTTCTTGGAAACATGTCAAAGGGAGTGAAAACCAAATCACCTCTAAGAAATATATCAAACTGTGCGTCCATTTCCACCATTGTGCCAGAATACAGTGAAGAAGATTTGAGTAATCAAAGTCAGACGAATGTTTTGCTATGAGAGCTGAACTAAATCAAATAAATACAAAGTCTAAATGCTTGACCAAAAGAGAACTCGTCATGAGCTCAAAACAATTAGCCATATGGAACTAAGAGATCACGGGATGTTGTCATTCTCTTGAAAAACTTAAGCTCCTAATTGTGCAAAGAAAAGATTACATCTATCCTCTCCAATGCCTAAGGTGAAAATGGAGATTGTTGTGAACAACTGCACCTAGATGCTATGGATAAAGAACTAGCCAGAAAATCAAAAGTTGAGGTCTTCTGAAAATCCCTGTCCTCTTTAAAAATACTAGTGCTATTAATCTAGCGAAAGTTTTTATTTAGCACTCTAAATCCAAGCATCTTAATGTCAAACCATGCTTGAAATCGTTCTTTTTTGTGAAAAAGTCCTATATGTTAAAAATCTTTAAAAATTTGCATAAGCATTCATGCACAACATCTCTGGGCATTCCCTTCTTCAATGCTTTAATCTGAAGACCACAATAGAAACATTAGTTCGCAAGACCAGTTTACTCCTTAAAGTTCAGAAGATCTGTTTGAGTTTAGAAAGCTGATGAAGTAATTAGAAAGAAAAAGAGAATGATCAAAAAACAAGGAATAAAAGGTTGTCATGACGCTTGAAACATGAAGATGAACCTATAGCAAAAATATGAGAAATCTCATATGGGTCAGAAAATGAAAACTAAAGTTCAGAAAGTAAGCCCTTTAAAAAGCGATCCAAAGAGTCAGAAATCACTCCTTCTTAAGGAAGACAAAAAGGCGGGATAATTCCTATGAGTCTAGTTGTTCCTCTCTCCCACGATTGGTCCACCTTAGACTGTCATGTCTCATCACTTAAATAACCTCCCACTTTTCACACGTCACCTCTTTTACCCCCGTCTTCCTTTACATGCTTGCTCAACCGTTTCATTTCGCTTTTCTCAAAATTTTCTCTGAAACAGTTCATCATCTTCTCAAACTGTAAAACCTCAACCTAACCAGCTTGTCATCTCTTATAACCCTTCTTTCTTTCTTATCTTACAATTCTCTCTGAGACTCAATCTTTCTCTATCATTTTCACTTACCAAATGGCTGAAGGTAGGAAACATGACCAATCTGCTGAAGAAGGAGTCTCCTTCTACATATATGATGATCCTCATATGCAGGATCATTATGAAAAGAACTTTGCTTAAAGAAAAATGGCTCCGGGAAAAACTTTGCAAAAGGACCTTCTTGAAGAAATATCAGTTCTTGATGTAGCCTCATTTCAAAAATGGTGATAAAGGCATTCTGCTCATCATGGTTCAGCTTGGAGAGGCTGGGAAGAACTACTTGCAATGTGGCTGTAGGAGTTATCTACTAGTCATAGTTCAGCTTGGATAGGCTGGGAAGAACTACTCAATTTGTGGCAATAGGGATTGTTTACTGTTCACTGGTAAGAGCTTAGGAAAGCTACTATAAAGACTATCGAGTTTTCTTTATCAAATTTAGAAAGATGTTTAGTGGAATCTCAACGTGTGTTGAGTATTGGATGTAGGCAGGTTTGACTGAACCAATATAAAATATTTGTGTCATACTCTTCTTCTCCTTAATCTCTTTTGTTTTTACTGCACCGCTTTATTATTTCACATATGCTGAAAACATTATTAATTTGGTTGTTTATTAATGTTATATTTCTAAAATCTACTTTCTGAAACAACTAACAATAGTTCCATTACACTTCAAACTTAATACTTGATAATATTTTTGTTAAATTTTTCAGATATGAAAAAGTGGCAAAACACGATTCAACCCCCCTTCTTGTGCACTTTCATACCTACACTTGTTTAGTGCATTGTAAAGAATAAGGCCTAATAGTATTATATATGATACTATAAGGTCTGATAGTAGTAGTATAAAGAACCAATTGTATAAGTTTTTATACTTTCCATTGTTTTGTGCACTACATGACCAGCGTTGGATGAGTGAGCGAGCGGCGACTACGAGGGGCAACAACTATGAGGGGTAGAGGCCGATCGGTGGGGGGCAAAAGGCAACACATGGGTGGAAAACGGCGATCGAGGGATGACACACGGCAACAAAAGGGTAACAGGTGGCGACTAAGGACCATTAACTAGTAGACAACGAGTAAAGGGCATAAACATGCAAGTGGCAAACTAACGGCAGCGACAACAAAGGGCGGTGACAGGCGGCAAGCAGCAATGACCGATGGGTGACAGGCAACTACCAACAGCGGGTGGGCGTGAGGTATTGACATAAAAGAGCAAGTCAAGGTTAAGTTGGGATTAACTAACAAAAATAATACCATAAAAGATTATCACGGCTCTTAAAACCTGATAACTTAATAGTCATGGGATAAAAATAATTTGACCATATAATATTATAATATCATATATGACTTCAAACATATAATAAAAATTGATTTTAAAGTATTAACTAATATTCTGAAATCTTACCCAAACCTAGAGCGCAGTAGAAAACAGGTCAATTCATATTTGGGGGAGATTGGCAATCCGCAAAATCTGACAGGACACGCACCATTCCGGGACTGTGAAAGAGCAAAATGTTTTAGGAGGACCCATCTACACGTCAGAAATTTTTCCTTGCTTTAACGAGCAAGGAAATACTTGATCCAGAAACCCACAGTTCTAAAGTACTTGGCTCCGCTAGAATATCATTTCATTTCCAATTTTTAAGTAAAAATGACTAAAATAAAAACAGTTTATATTTTAGATAGGAACCAACAGAATCCATTCAACATCACGAGGATTCCATTCCCTTCCCTGTACCACAAAACGCCACCATACCCACCCACAGAAAATTAATTGTAGGCCTCAATTGGAGGGACCACGCCACAAAGTGAAACATTTTTCCCAGAGTCCAAAATTTCAAATGCTCCAACCATTCGTCGATAGTCTGGTACCATAAAATGCGTGCTGCAACATATCGCTACCGTACTAACCCCTAACTTAAACCGTTCGTGAATCGGGGATCTAACTCGGGATTAATATAACCACAAGTTTCCACAAATCAACGAAGAAGCCACTGGGCCACTTTAACCACACTAAGTGTCTTCAATTTGATGTATTAGTGTTTTACAAAACTCAACAGAGCTATTCTAGAAATTTATGTAAATAAATTAACGCTTTTGCTTGAGCACAAATCAAATAGGTCTCATCCTTTTTAGAGGAACATGGCTTAACACTGGAATAAAGAAAAGGGCAGTGGTAGAACTTAAAAATTTTAAGATTTAGTCATTTTGAAGTCTTTTTGGGTGGACCATGATACAATCCAAAACATGCGGAGGACTGCTAAAACGCTACCAATTGAAGTTTTGAACCAATACCCGTTTCCCATGTGTACCGCATAAATTCTCACCCTCCCCATTACCCAAAGATGGGTTTGATAATAATATTGGAACAGAAAACCGGACCAGATATCAAACTGATCAAGGTACTGGTTCAAAGGTTTAGAGGTCCAATGATTTAATCGAGATTCAACCGAAATATATACACACACGTATGATTAGTTAGAATATAAAAGATATATTAAATCATTAATGTTAACATAATTAATATATATATATATATTCGTAGATTTATAAAAATAAACATAATCTATATGAAATTTCTCTAGTCTTAGTCTTACAACACAATCACAAAAGTATTTGAAAATAATATTTGTTGGTGACCAGCGAGTTATGGTGAGTAGCATATGAATGACGGAGAGAAAAGAATGATAATCTAACAATATTTGTTAATGCCCTTCTTTGATTCCATTTTTTTTTTCATTTTTGCTCTATAACTGTCACAAGATATCAGTATTTAAGCTTTGAAACAAAAAATAAATAAATCGAAAGCTCCGAATAATTCCAACCGATTTGATTCATCGGTTTTCCTAGTTTTTCCTAGTTTTGACCGGTTCTCTTAACCATAATATTGCAAAGCTCGAGTTTAATCCCTTTTTTTTGTCTGTCAACTGTTTGATATTTTAATCTCAACTAATAGTAAAAACTATCATTAATTTACCTACTTAGAATCATAATCATAATTTAATTTAGGAAAATGAATATTTATGAACTAAAACAAAATACAATATAGTTAAAATCAAAATATTTACTGAAGAGTAAAATTAAACACAATCATATATAAATATATAAAACTACAATAAATTACATAACATTTTATAAAATAATTATGCATATTGATACAAATTCCTAAATAATGCCATTGACAACATTTCAAACTGAATTATAGATAATTCTTAGCAATTTAATTACAATAAACTCCACTTAGGCACTTACCTTGCAAAATGGATAAAAATCAGCTGTCCCATATTTTAATGCATCACGTACTGAAATCGGATAAACATATCATCCTTCTATTTTTTAACGCATCAATTACAATTTTACTTCTGGTTCTAAAAAAAAAATTAAAATTTTACTTCTGCAGATTTATGTGACGTTGCGTTCCTTCTCGAATAAGCATTTAAACTATTCATATTACTTTACATAACGACAATTTTTAACTGAGACATGGAAAGCCGAAAAAATAGCACATGCATTGAATAAGAGAATAAATACCATTTTCAAAAAAGAACTAACAAAAAGAGAATGAGATTTTAAAACAACCACTATTTTTAGCATATCGTTCAATTTACAGTTCTAAATTGCAAAACCATTCAAAAAATAAAAATCCATTAGTTTATTCAAAGGATTTAATTTAAATTATGAAGAAAAGTATAATTAATTAATTTACAGATAACATAATAACTTTACACAAAAGTTAATTATACCACAACATAATTTACAGATAATATAATTACTTACACAGGTTAATCATACCACAACCTATTAGTGAAAAAGTTAAATAACTTCAACAACATTTTTAAGTAGATTATTTGAGTACCTAAAAAGTACAAAATACTCATCTACATGTGGTGTGCCTAATGTTGCTATAGAAAGACAACTATAATAATCAATTGCATTGCAATGCCCCGATTAGTGACAAGAGTTGCCTATTATAACTTATTGTTTTACCCGATTATAATTAAAATCTATCATAATTTAAAATAGTAACTTCTTTTGGATTGAATAGAAAATCACCTTCGTATAAGAATTCACAATAAAAAGATTAAAACAAACGACTCAAATAATGATAATGCATATACACTCTTTTACGTGAGTTAAGTTTCTTAGACTCACTCTTTGATTTAGAGTCACTCTTTGATAGAGACACCACATCGTCACACATATTCAATAAAAGGTGTAAATACGATATCCCAGAAAGAGTTACTCAAAATAGCATTTCTCCTTTTACATAGACAATATTCCCCCATCAACGATGCAAGGGTGCCAATTTACTATCACACAATTATTATATAAAAAAAAAGTAATAACATAACGCAATTCACTATTACGAAATTTTAAACTCGTAATAACCACGCGAGTTATGACGGTAACCAACAATGAAAGTTTCCAGTGCAGAAATTTTAACCACTTTCTTAGGAACCACATCATTAGGCAAGACAGAAAAAAAAAAGCCAGCCGAGAGACAGATACACCACGAGATCAATGTCAGTAAATGCAAACTACATCCGATTAGTAATTTATGATGATACTAAAAGTTAACCCACTACAAGGTTTCAAAAGAGTAGAACATAGTATTCAGCCTAGTAAAATATTGAGAATAGAAATGGCAAAGCCCAGTAGGATAGAGAAATTGTCCGCAGTGCACTTAAAGAGGTCAACATACCCTGCTACACCTAAGGAAACTATAAAATCATAACTGTCAAAGCACCATCTAGATCCGACGACCTTCAGGCTTCCACGTCAGCACCCCTGTTCCCGGGGGAGCAAACGAACCAGACGAAACCGTACGGATCCTTCACCTTCCCCACGCGCCCGCCACAGCACGCGCCTTCACCTTCCTGCACTTCTCCATCCGCAACTGCTCCAGCGTTCACGGCCTTCGCTATGGCTCCTTCAACATCATCCGTCTCCAGGCAGAAAACGACGCCGTTTCCCCCAACTTTCGCTCTATTATTAGTTCCCGAACAAAAATGCAAACGAGAACACAAAGTAATAAAAGTTATCCTCAACCAACAACTTAAATAAAAAAAAATCAATAACTAGAAAACTGACCACAATAACGTTTCCACGACTGAACACGAAGGGAAAAATCCAAAAGTAAATAAAACAACGGAACTATAGTAAAGTCAATCACATAAACAGATGGCTAAACGAAAAAAAAAAGACTTTTTGGAAAACAACAAAACTAGATGAACTAAATAAATAAAACAGCGACAATAGAAAATCACGAATATCGACGAAAACAGTACACAAAGGCAGATCAGACAAAAATAATTATAAACAGTACAAAACATGAAACAAAGATTCATATAAATGTTATGATAAAAATGTAAAATAGAAATATGAACATTCTAAATCAGCGAATAACTGAAGAACTTCAAAATTTATGAAAAATATATAAATAAATAACTCAAACTACACAACAACTTCAATAGATCGCAGCAAGAGTACTGCGCATGATAAAAAGGAAGGGGGACTCACGGTGAAGCAGAGTCATCAACAAAGTCAGCAACGAGAAAGGAGGAACCACCGATCTTGATCTCAGCTGAGAGTATGAGAGGAAGTTCATGCTCCGCCTTGCGCTTAGGGTTCAAAGTACGACCAACCTCCTCTGCTCCGAACGCAGCCTTGTAGAACTGCACAGCGTCATTTGCCTTCGGAGCTTCAACCAGCAGCTGCGGCTTCACAGCGAGGAACGACACAGAAGCAGCTGCAGCAGCATTCTTCTCAGATCCACCGTTTTGAGCATCTTGCTGAGCCATTGATGGTAAACGACAGATAGCCCTAAAGAGAAGAAGAAGGGAAATGGAAGAGACTAAAAACCCTAACCCTAAGAGAGAGAACACGAAAGAGAAGAAAATGAAATGGCCGTGAAGCGAGAAGACCGGGTGGGGCTGTGCTTATATAGAAGAAGCGGGGAAGCGGAAACGTCTTTGAGGGCAAAATGGTAACTGACCGAAATGGGAGCACAGTGCATTACTTTACCGATTGGAAAAAGGAGAATAAATAAATATAAAATTAAAAAGTTTCGGATAAGGGCGAACCAAAGGTTTGCCCCAGACTTTTGGTTTATTTACCGGTCGATGCCATTACGAGGCCAACGGTCTAATTTTACTTTTCGTTAATGAATTATGATTACTAGTGAATATCATTTTACAAAATTTTCATTTTAAGTTACTTTTATGTTTTTAAGTACTATAATAAATAGTATATAAATAGGGGTATTATAACAACTAATAATTTTTCAAGGTGAATAGGTTTTTAACTGTATTTGTTCTAAATAGTAATTATTTTAATTTATTTTGAAATTGATTTTATATATTATTTATAAAAATTATATTAATGGACTTTAAAACACAATTCAATCTATTTAGGAGACACCAAAAAAATAATTATAAAAAGAATTATCTTTATATATAGTATAAGATACAATGCATACTGAAATGAGACAAACAAACCAACCAATTAGTCAGAAACCCATACCAAGTATGGTTTATTGGAATTTTAGTAATAAAATACTGTAAATACTTAGTTACACATATTTTGTCAACTAATTTAGGTTATAAATGTGATTTGAAAAAATAAATACTTACAACAAAATAGCCATGTCAAATTGTTTTAACTAAATACAAACCCATAGAATATTACTATGTTGTCTCTTTTCACTAAATGTGCACCCATTGAATGTGATCGAGTTTGAATAACAAACGAAGGCAACACGATCAACCTTCCTTGAAGAAACTACAAATAACTAAGAAAAAAAATCCATAATCAATTAATGCTTATCTTAACATGCAAATAGTTGACATTTAAGTAGTGGAATATAGATACAAAAAATAAAAAATAAAAAAAAGCATTCACACAATCATGAAGACCACTTGGTATTCTAATCTCTACTCCTCATATGTATAACATTGTGAGGGAGCACAAGCAATAACTGAACAGATGTTTCGAATGCTTCTATTTTTTTTCTATTTTGCTTCATAAACTTTGTAGCAGTTTAAAAAGAGTACATTTTACACATAATATGGAAATCACCTAGAAGTACAAAGGAAAACAGATGGAAAAATATATACTATTGCATAGATTACTACTGTTAGCAAGTTTGTAGAACTCCATATATAGGAATTGATAGCCTAAAAACAAAACAAATGGTGATTAAAGATTGGAAAAAAAATTTAGTTTTAATCAGATACAATTTTTTTTTTACTTAATACAAAAGTTCTTCTAAACGATAAAAACTTGGAAAGATAGTTGATCATAGTCGCATTTGGCCTTCGAATGACATCATCATGACTTTGTTTTTTCCTTTTATCTTTATTAACCCTGTATTTTCTTCTACTCTTAATATATATATATATAAACAAATGTCATTTCCTATTAAAAAATGAAAAACAAATGTGATAAGTCTATATATATCCCAAACAAATGTCATTTCCTATTAAAAAAATGAAAAACAAATGTGATAAGTCGTGATTTCTTAGTGCTATTGCTTTTTTGATACTCAGTTTAGTGCAAAAATTATGAGATGATATTGTAACCAAAACATTATATGACGGCAACACACTAAAGATTGGACATTTTTTTCTTGCTTTAGTCGTGGGAAAATTTTACCTCCAAATTCCAGCAAACATGTGAAGAGTCATATGGATGGTTAGTGTCGTCCAAATCCAAACAAAATGTTTGGTCTTGTAGAGAAGGAACTCTGTAAACCTGAACAAATATTGGAGGAACAAATCATTGAATACACTTGGATAAAAACTTAATTATTATGTATGTTTGGTTGGACAATAGAAAAGAAGATAAATTTTTAGAGATAAGACACACAGAGCTCGCCTATAAAAATTTATCTCAATTTTCACCCCTTAACCAACTATACATTTAAAAGAAATTAAAAGAGGGTATGTCAGTGAAGTTGCCAAGAAATATGCTAAGTATGGAAAATCAAAAGCCTCATTTATGGCTTACACCATCAAAGATGAAGGCTAGTGAGTTATTGGTTGAATATTAGCAACAAATTGGTGAAATGAGGCTGATGTTTGGGCTTCCCCTCATTGCCTTAATCCAATCATCACATCAATTAGAATGGGGCTAGAAACTCAATAGAAAGCTCAAGAAGCTCAAATAATCGCACCACTCAGGATGGAAAAGAATGGTAAAGCAAGTGAGTACACAGTAGAGGAAATGGCATTAACTAACTACTTATGAAATAGAAAAATGTTAATTGAATGCAGTAAGTGGACACACAAGTCGATGCATACGGTACGAATGGGGAGGTGTTTATCATGCATAGTCATTGTGAAGGCATATAGTGTGGTGAAGAGATTTAAAAAAAATAGTAAAAAAAAGATTTTTAAGAGTAAAAAAGCAATGATAGATGCACATTTTTATATTTACACAATACTCTTCCACCTCACTATAAGACAAAAAAGGAGGATAAAATACAAAGGATAAAATAGGAAGAGAAAATAGAAAGGAAAAAGCAACTCCAAAACTTCTTCTCTCTCTCACTCACTATCTCTTAAAAGCTTTCATTCTCTGTCTGTCACATTTATATATCTCATTCTTCATCGTTTACAAGAAGAAGAAGAAGAAGAATAATCAAGATCTGTTGGCAGCATGCATTAGTCCTTATTCATGAAGACTTATCTCATTCCATTTGATTTTTCATGTGTTTGTGGTTTATATCCTAAAACATGGACGGTTATTTTTTTTTTAACAATTTTTCAACAACTAAAATAACTAAGAATGACTATGCTAGAAGTTGAGATTTGTCGTTATTGTTGGAAACTGAAGTTAGAAAATTGTAAATACGTGTTATGGAAAGTTGTAAATCAATACTCAACAAGTTATAAACCAGCACACAAAAGTTGTAAACCAATTGAGGACACATACTAAACAGGTTTAAGATTAAATGTGAAACCACATGTAGAAAAGTTATAAACTAGTATGTAAAAAGTTGCAAACCATTACACAAAAAGTATTTTTAGTATTAGTTTACAACCTTTTTGTAACATGCATTTACAACTTTCTAACTCCAATTTCCAACAATAACAACAAATCCCAACTTCTAGCATAGCCATTCTCAGCCCGTTTTGTTGCGGACATAAACCACATACACATGAAAAATCAAATGGAATGAGCTAAGTCTTCATGCATATGGATTAATGCTGTGAGCTGTCAACAGATCTTGATTCTCCTTCTTCTTCTTCATGTAAATGATGAAGAACAAGAGGAAGGGGGGACAGAGAGAGAGAGGGAGAAAGAGAGAGAAACATGAAAAAGAAAGATAATGAAAACTTTTGAGGGATGGTAGGTGAGAGAGAGAAACAAGACAAAGAGAGAGAAAAAGTTCTAGACATTGCTTTTTTTCTTTCTTTTTTTTTCTTTCGATTTTATCCTCCATATTTCTCTTTTTGGCTTGCAATGACATAAAAGAGAATGGAGTAAATGTGAAAGTGTGTACCTATCATTCCTCAAAGTAAAAAAGTATAACCACAAATTTAAGACATGAGTGATTTTATTTTTCAACTTTTTCAACAACAAAATGAACTGAGAATGATTATTCTAGAAGCTGAGATTTGATGTTATGTTTGAAATTTGAAGTTAGAAATGTGAATGCTATTTTGTAGGTTTTGATGATGACAATGAACAAGCAAATGACAACAAGAAGATATGCAAAAATGACATGGCAATTCTTGAAGATGAACACTCAAGTGATCAAGGTTAAATGGTTAGAATTAGGATTTAGATCACTTTGTTAAAAGGTTTCTTTTGATAAGTTTAATTGGCCATCTTTTAAATTAATCAAGTTTTAATTTAAGAAATAAGTTTGATTTTAAGAAAAATTTGATTTAGAATAATTCATTGTTTTTTAATGAAAAACTTAGTTTTGGTTTATGAAAATATAATTATGGTTACAAAGGAAATGATTGAATAATGTTTAAAATGTTTTAGAATGAACAAGAGTTTGTAAAAGTGTGTTAAAATTTATGTTTTGCATATTATGAAACCAGTGTAATCGATTACAACACAGTGTAATCGATTACTAGGATGCAAATGTGCCAGAATTCAAAATTAACGCAAGCAACCGTTGCCAGTTTTTAAATTTTGAATTGTGTAATTGATTACCAGTCATTGTAATCGATTACCAGACCCCAAAATGCACTAGTAAGTGTGTTTTGAAGAGACACATCTCTTGGGGTCAATCTTCAACGGCTCATACGATTTGTTTTCTATAAATACCCTTGTTTATCACTGTTTAACACACAGAAAAACATATTATTAAAATCATTTTGAACAATCACTCTTATTAATTATTCCTCTTGATCAATACTTGGCCAAATTGTCTTATTCTTGAGAAACCTTATACGACTTCAATTTGTAACATCTACTCTATACAGAGAGTAAGTTGTTGTATTCTTTTCTTTTACTCAAGTTTGTGAACAAGGGTAGGGTATCCCTTGAAAGAACAAGAGTGTGGTATCTCTTGGTTCTTAGAGGCTCAAACACAAGGGTGAGGGATCCCAAGGTGTAAGAGTGCTCATCATTTGTAAAGTCTAAAGTGATAGTGGAACTCTCAAGTGGGTTACTTGAGAGAACTGGATGTAGGCCACAAGTGGTGACCGAACCAGTATAAATCAAGTTTGCAATCTCTCTTCCCTTGACTCTTTACATTTATTGCAAATTCACTCTTCATTATATTGTTAATATCACTCACATACTTAATTAGTCATTTATATCTCTTGCATGTACATTCATTAATCTAAGTTTTTGAGTCAAATCTTTAAAACTCATTGAAAAATCACTTTGAGTGTGAAATCTAAGAAAAAGTTCTTGAACTCAATTCACCCCCCCTCTGAGTTCATTGAGACCACTTGAATAACAAGAAAATTGTAAATGTATGTTATAAAAAGTTGTAAATCAATACTCAAAAAGTTGTAAACTAGTATGCAAAAAGTTATAAATCAGTACACAAAAGTTGTAAACCAATTGAGGACACATTAAACCTATTCATGATTAAATGTGAAACCATATGTAGAAATGTTATAAACCAGCACGTAAAAAGTTGTAAAAATGTATGCAAAAAGTTGTAAATCATTACCGAAAAAGTTTTTTTAGTATTAGTTACAACTTTTCATAACACGTATTTACAATTTTCTAACTCCAATATCCAACTGTAACAACAAATTCCACCTTCTAGCATAGCCATTCTCAACTCGTTTTGCTACTGAAAAAACTAAATAAAACAAAAATCATCAATGTCTTGGGACAAATAACAAACATATGAAAAATCAAATTGAATGAGCTAAGCCTTCATGGATAAGGATTAATGTTGCATATTGCTAATAGATCTTGATTCTCCTTCTTCTTCTTCCTATGAACGATTAAAAATGAGAGAGAGAAATGTGACAAATAGAGATAATGAAAACTTTTGAGAGATGGTGGGTGAGAGAGGGAAACAAGACAAAGAGAGAAGTTCTAGACGTTGTTTTTTTTTTTCTTTTTCTTTCTTCTCATTTTATCCTTCATATTTCATATTCTCTTTTTGTCTCATAGTAAGATGGAAGAGTATGGTCACTCATCCAAGTAAAAAAAGATAACCACAAGCCCAAGACATGGATGATTTTTTTTTCAACAACAAAACAAATTGAGAATGATTATACTAGAAGTTGAGATTTGCTGTTATTGTTGGAAACTATAGTTAGAAAATTATAACTTCATGTTATGAAAAGTTGTAAATTAGTATGCAAAAATGTTGTAAACTAGTATGCAAAAGTTATAAATCAATTGAGGATATATACTAAACGAGTTTAAGATTAAATGTGAAACCATATATAAAAAAATTATAAATCAGTACCTAAAAAGTTGTAAACCTTTATGCAAAAAGTTTTTTTTTTAGTATTAGTTTACAACTTTTTGTAACACATATTTATAATTTTCTAACTCCAGTTTTCAACAATAACAATAAATCGCAACTTTTAGCAAAGTCATTGTCAGCTTGTTTTATTGCTAAAAAATTGAAAAAATAATAATAATCATCCATGTTTTGGGACAAACTTTAAACACATGAAAAATCAAATGAAAAGAGCTAAGTTTTCATGCATAACAATTTATGTTGCGTACTAATAACAGATCTTGATTCTTCTTTTTCTTCTTCTTCTTGTAACGATGAAAAGAGAGAGAGAGAGAGAGAGAGAGAGAGAGAAAGAGAGAGAAATGTGACAAAGGGAGAGAATGAAAGTTTTTGAGGGACGGTGGTATGAGAGAGAACAAGACAAAGAGAGAAGAAGTTCTAAACGTTGTTTTTTTTTTCTCTTTTTTTCTTCCCATTTTATCCTCTATATTTTATACTCTCTTTTTGTCTTGTACTGAGATGGAAGAGTATGGTGTAAATGTGAAGGTGTGCATCTTCAAAGGATGAGCCCAATATACCAAAAGAGGCCCAATATGCTACTACTCTTAGAGACCAACCTAATGCACCTTTAGCCCATATAGTAGCAGCATTTCAACATAGCATTTCTCACATCAGGTCTCAGCAAACTAGTTATGATTGCAAGGAAGTGCAAAAAATACTCCTTCTAGAAAAAGGCTAACCTGTCAAGTTTGTTAGGATTTGGATTGCATTTGCATTCTGTTTTCATTTTGCTCCATTGGAAGATTTCATTAGATTTGATTCTTTATTTCTATGAGCTGTAGATATTTTTTCTATTTTCCCTTGCTAGTATATAAGCTATTGTACAGTGGCTGTTTCTGGTTTATGCGAATAGAACACAATTTCTTCTGCAGATTTTCTTCATCTTTTATGGTATCAGAGCTCCACCTTGGAGCTCTGCTAATACCTTCCTCACTTCATCATGCCTTCTTCTACCACAAGTTCTTCTTCTTCCCCTGCATCTGACATGCATATTCATCAACCTATTCTTGACATTTCTTAAAACCCTTCTAGCCCCTTTTTTATTCACCCAAGTGAAAACCCCACCTCTGTTTATGTCTCATCTCCCCTTGTTGGTAACAATTACCACTCTTGGTCCCATTCTTTTCGAATGGCTTTAGTTTCCAAAAATAAAATGGCTTTTCTCCCTAGTTCAATCCCTATTCCACCTCCTTCTGATCCATCTTACTCCTCCTGGGAATGTTGCAATACCCTTGTCCTTTCTTGGATTCTCAACTTAGTTTCAGAATCTATTGCTCAGAGTATTATAAACTTTGACCATGCCATCGATGTGTGGAATGATCTTCGAGACTGTTTCTCCTAATGTGATCTTCTCAGGATAGCAGAGCTCCAAGAACAACTTTACAACCTTAAGCAAGGCTCTCAATCTGTTACAGACTACTACTCCTCTCTCAAATCTGTGGGAGTAACTTGACAATTTTAGATCCCTTGCTCCCTATTCTTGTTCTGCCCACAGCTATCACAATCAAGATTTCATCATACGATTTCTGAAAGGTCTTGATGAATGCTTTGCTGTTATGCATTCTCAAGTCCTTCTCATGGATCCCTTGCCCTCTTCGACTAGGGTTTTCTCGATGGTTATTCATCATGAAAGGCAACTCCAGGTACCTCTTCTCCCTGCGCCACCTGATGCCAACATCCTTTTCAATTCTTCAGGCACCCGACACTCCTCTTTTGGCTGAGGTCACAACTTTGGTTCTTCAAGTCGCGATAATTACTCTGGCTGAGGCAGAGGCCAGTCTAACAAAATGTGCACTTTTTGTGGTCTTTCCGGGTATACGATCGAAGAGTGTTATGAAAAACACTGGTATCCCTTTGGGCATCCAAAGTACCCTGGTAAACCCTATGTGAATCGCTCCATTAACTCTGCTGCCGTTACTAAAGGAAGCTCTGCAGTAGTCGCTGACATGAAGAAGGAAGTATCTGCAAGTGGGCATGGGTTCACTTTCACTCTAGCCCAATATGAGCAACTAATGGCTTTACTCTAACCTCCTCTTTGTCCTGGTACTGGTTCAGGCCCAGATGACAATATGCAGCCCAGTCACATAAATCTTACTCACTCTACTCAACCAAATGGGCACCTTCAATTTTCTTTTAACCCAATATTTGGTATCCTATCTGTTTTTAGTTTCATCAATCAGACTTTTCAATTACTTACACACTTCCTTTTAATTTTTCAACTTTTAATTCCTGGATTATTGATTCGGGAGCTACTGATCATGTAGCTTCCTCTTTGAAATGGTTTACACACTATTCACGCATTAATCCTGTCCAAATTAATCTCCCTAATGGTTCCCATTTTTTTGCACATTATTCTGGCACTGTTTCTTTCTCTACTGATTTTGTCATTGACAATGTTTTGTTTGTTCCGGATTTTACATTTAATTTACTTTCCATCTCCAAGCTTATTTTACCACTTTGTTACACACTAATTTTTGCCTATGATTTTTGCAAAATTCAGGAGTTGAGCACGTCAAGGATGATTGGTTTGGCTAAATTGAAAGGAAGACTTTATCACTTGGTAATCAACAAGCAAGACTGGGATTATTTCTCCATTAACTCCATCCATGTTTCAACCACCACTACCACCATCTCTCCATCAAACCTTTGGCATTATAGATTGGGACACTTGTCTGGAAAATGCTTGAATGTTTTACATCAATAATTTCCCTTTGTTTCTAAGCATTCTAATGAAACTTGTGACGTTTTTCATTTAGCAAAACAAAAGAAATTGTCTTTTCCTTTAAGTGCAAACAAAGCTTCTAAACCTTTTGAATTACTTCACATGGACATCTGGGGCCCTTTTTCTCAATCCTCTATTCATGGGCATAAATATTTTCTCACCATTCTTGATGACTTTAGTCGTTATACATGGGTTGTCTTGTTAAAATCAAAGGCTGAAGTTGGTTCTAATATTACAAGTTTCATTACTTTAATAGAAAACCAATTTGACACAACCATCAAGTGCATTCGATCTGATAATGGCCCTGAATTTTTCTTGAAGGATTTATTTTCCTCAAAAGGAATTTTGCATCAAACTAGTTGTGTTGAAACTCCTCAACGAAATGGAAGAGTTGAACGTAAACACCAACACATTCTCAATGTTGCTAGGGCTCTAATATTTCAATCTAATTTACCATAACATTTTTGGAATTATGCCATCAAACATGTTATTTATTTAATCAACTGGGTTCCATCACCCCTCAATTCCAACAAAACTCCATTTGAGCTTTTATTTCAAACTTTTCCTAATTTTTCTACTCTCAAGGTTTTTGGTTGCTTATGCTATGCTTCTACTCTTTCCTCACAACGTCACAAGTTTGATCCATGTGCTAGGCATGGAGTCTTTTTGGGTTTTCAACTTGGAACTAAAGGGTACATTGTTTATGATTTACATAACAAAGAAATTTTCATTTCCAGGCACATTCTCTTCTATGAGCTCCAATTTCCATTTCTTAAGTCCACCGTTTCCAATCAACCTCACGTGTCTTTCCCAATTGACCTGCACATGCCTAACCCATCCCCACACCTTATCCCTCAACCTAAAACCCTTATTCACCCTTCTTTATTTGACCCAATAACAGATACTGGCCCAATCCCATTCAACCAACCCAATATTACTCTTGACTTAGATCATTCTCCCTCTGCCTCACATCCCACACTCCCCACTGAGAACAAGTCATCCTCTTCTTCCTCCATCTTTGACGCTCTTCCTCTCCGTCGCTCAACTCGGCCACACAAAACCCCATCGTATCTTGTCGATTATCACTGCAACCTTGCTTCCAATTTGCCTCTTCAATCATCTTCGAAGTGTTTATATCCACTTACCTCTTTTCTTGATTACTCACAGCTTTCTTCTCCTCGTCGTCATTTTCTCTTATCACTGTCATCTGACCAAGAACTTACAAGTTACAAAGAGGCTATGCAATATCATTGTTGGTGTGAAGCCATGCAGCGTGAGATTGAGGCTTTGGAGTGGAATAACACTTGGGAGATTGTTGATATTCCTTCCAATGTCAAGCCAATTGGGTGTAAATGGGTTTTCAAAATCAAATGAAAACTTGATGGCAGTATAGAACACTATAAGGCAAGGCTGGTTGCCAAGGGCTTTTCACAGACTGAGGGAGTAGACTACTTTGAGACATTCTGACTAGTGGTAAAAATGGCTACCATCAGAGTCATTCTTGCACTTGCCTCCGTTAACAAATGGCACATCCAACAACTTGATGTCAACAATGTGTTTCTACATGGTGACCTTGCTGAGGATGTGTACATGATGATTCCTCCTGGACTTGAACCTCCAATTCTTCTCAATGCTGTAAACTTACCAAGTCCATCTATGGATTGAAGCAGGCCAGTCATAAATGGTATAAGAAGTTGTCCCTTCTTCTTTTGTCTTGTGGTTATAAACAAGCCCAATCTGATCATAGTCTATTTGTGAAATATGGTGCGAATCATTTTACTGCATTGATTATATATGTTGATGACATAGTCTTAACTGGAAATTCAATGGAAGAAATAACTTCTATTGAGCATATCCTGCACTCTGAATTGCAAATTAAAGATCTTGGAGTTTTAAAATATTTTTTGGGCCTCGAAGTATCACATTCCAGCACTGGCATTTTTGTATGTCAAAGAAAATACTGTCTTGACCTCATCTCTGATTATGGTTTATTGGGATGTAAGCCTGTCTCAACCCCCATGGACAGTGCTATTAGATTACATCAAAATTCTGGGGATTTGATTGAGGATGTTCTAGTTTATAGGTGATTGGTTGGAAGGTTATTATACTTATTAGCTACATGACCTGATATTGCATTCGCCACACAACAACTAAGCCAATTCATGTCTCAGCCCCGAAAAGAACATTTCCAGGCAGCCTTGCGCATTCTAAAATACCTCAAGGGTAGTCCTGGGCAAGGCCTATTGTTTCACAGGGATTCTCCTCTTCAAATAATGGCTTTTAGTGATGCCAATTGGGGTCGATGCGTTGATTCTAGGAAATCCATTACTGGTTACTATTTCTTTCTTGGCACATCATTGGTTTCTTGGAAAACCAAGAAGCAGCCTACAGTTTCGCGTTCCTTTGCGAAAGCTGAATACAGAGCACTTGCTACAACCACTTGTAAGTTGCAATGGCTTGCTTACCTTTTACATGATCTCAAGGTCTTTTGTGTTACGCTTGTTGTTTTATATTGTGACAACCAAAGTGCATTACACATTGCAGCCAACGCAGTTTTTCATGAATGCACCAAGCACTTGGACATTGATTGTCATATTGTGCGTGAAAAACTACAGGCAGGTCTCATGAAATTGCTACCTGTTTCTTCTCATAATCAACTTGCTGACATCTTCACTAAAGCTCTTCCTCCTAGGTTGTTTTTTGCTTTAATGTCCAAGCTGGGGTTACTCAATATTTTCCAACCGCCAGCTTGTAGGAGGGGGGTATCAAAGGATGAGCCAAATATACCAAAAGAGGCCCAATATGCTACTACTCTTAGAGACCAACCTGATGCACCTTTAGCCCATATAGCAGCAGCATTTCAACATAGCATTTCTCACATCAGGTCTCAGCAAATTAGTTACGATTGCAAGGAAGAGCAGAAAATACTCCTTCTAGAAAAAGGCTGACCTGTCAAGTTTGTTAGGATTTGGATTGCATTTGCATTCTGTTTTCATTTTGCTCCATTGGTAGATTTCATTAGATTTAATTCTTTATTTCTATGAGCTGTAGATATTTTTTCTATTTTCCCTTACTAGTATATAAGCTATTGTACAATGGCTGTTTATGGTTTATGCGAATAGAACACAATTTCTTCTGTAGATTTTCTTCATCTTTTACATCTATCATTCCTCAAAGTGAAAAGGATAACCACAAGCTCTCTTCCCTCACTCTCTCCTTATGAACTCTCTCTCTCTCTCTCACACACACACACACACACACACACACACACAATCGCCTCTACCCAAAACCATCTCTCTTACGACCTCTAGTGCGGTATCATCGAGGCAATGGTCCCATGGAATAAAGCAACATTGTGCAAAATGGTGGTTGTTGACGGTGGCGACGGTTTAGATGAACACGAAAAAGCGACAGCTCAAACGGGCACGAAAATTGAGTTGCAAGGTCGAGCTTAGCAACGATGGCTAAGGGTGGTGATTGGGTGGTGCGATTGATGGGGCTTGGGGTAAGGGAGTGGATGGCGGTAGGGAACAAAGGAGGTGGTGTGTCTTGGCTGGGTTCACGGTGATTGGTCAAGTAGATGGTGTAGGGCCATGGTGCAGGTTGAGGTCCGTCGTATAGAACATGGATAACTAATGGTCAGTTTCTGAGACACATTGTAATATAAATGTCTTTCTTTCTGCTAGTTTTGATTTTGTTTGAAAGTAGTTTACACATACTGGATTCATTTAGAATTGCTTATGATATCTTCCATTGTTAGCAATCTTAATATCTTGTCAAATGAGTTCTAAATGTGTTGTATTGTTTTACACATTTGTCATAAGTCAGGACAAGGGAGCAGTAGTTTCATGGAAGACAAATACCACAACTCATGAAGTTGTGGTTGTGTTGACAAGAGGAGACACACAAATATTGAGTAACTTGGTTGATTATTTTATTGCATTGTGTGTAAAAGGGGATTCTATGAGGCTACAATCGAACTTGATGCACAAAGGGCTATTATGCTTTAGGGATATTTGATAGACTAATATAATTTTGACAGTGAATATAGGAATTTTATATGATCCATAATATGCACATAATTCTCTTCAAGATATAGTTTGAAATGATTGATTATATGGATTTCGTCTAAATATGATTTTCTTGACCTACAACAAGTATGGTTGAGCTGACAAAGTACTCAAATAGTTATAGTAATAGGGCATCTGATCATCAATTGTTGATATGTCTGTTTGGTCAATTTTTTATGAAACTTGATTTTCAGTTTAATGCTTTTGTCATGGACTTCATTATGCAAAGTGAAGAAAAGTTCACAATTTAAAGTAAAGATTTTACGTGATATGATTACATTTTTTCTAGAGCCAAGTACACAAACCAATTACAACAAGGCTCCTAATTTTTAATGTGCTTAATTCTAGCACAATACTGCTTCACCTGTATGTTTTCCCATGTTATCCTTTGACTTGAATAAGTTTGCAATTTGGACTGTATGTTGAGCACTTGATAAATTAAATGTTCACTTTGGTGATGAACAAGGGACATGAAAATTCCCGGGAGGCTACACTTGTTCTAAGACCAAATCCTATCTCTCTTCCACGTGTGTACTCCTTTCAGGCTTCAAAGAGCCCAAACTGAATTTCTGCATTTATAATATGGCAAAAAATAAAAAATAAAGGTGGAAGGAATGAAGTATTCTCTCCTAAATTTGAGTCAAACAACACATGAAACAATGGATAATGCTCTAATCCAATAGATGAAGAATATATTGGACAGGAAAACATGACGCAAAAGAAAATCACTGTGCCATAATGAATTTGAGTCTCATAATTGAAACAATAAATTGAATAAAAAGAGAGATAGTAATTAGATACAATGCGTACATAAATATATATGATGAAAAGGAATATATGCCAAATCAATCATAGAAAAATAATGCTATATCTTTTGATGATTTATCTAATTATAATTACTTGTTACTTCGATTATTTGATTTGATTTATTAATTATAATATCATAATATAAGGATTTCATGCAATATTACAAAAATTGATATGATATTTAGAATTTTCAAACATATAATTGCTCATAAAATTCTCATTGAAGGCGAATCCACCATGTGGAAAAACTTTCTTGAGAATGAATTCCCTAATTTATTTTTATAGGATATAAAATGAATACCAACAAAATCAAAAATGCCATTGAGAAAAAAAGGATTCACCTAAGAGATCGTTGAACAGTTAAAAAAGGGATTCAAGTACCCTAAAAAAAAAAAGGATTCACATAACAATTGCTGGTACAAGATTTGCTCTAAAACCATTAATTTACCTAATCTTGTGTGCCTTATGATCTCTCTGTCTTGGCAATTCACATTTTCAGCAGGCAAGCCACATTATTGCTAATCAGTAAAATGCTTTTGATAAAAAAAAAAAAATAGAGTAAAATGCTTCAATTCGATCGGCATGTTAAGTGTCATGCGCCCATGCCCTAAAAACTATTATATATGGATCCTCTAAAGTGAAAATCGTACTATAGGGACTAAAGTGAGAGGATTTCACTTTTGGATTAATAAAGTTAAAAGTGGAAGCCTCTTCTTACTCTATTGATCTAAGGTTTAGATTGCTCAATTTACTCTCTAAAGTAATATCCTTATTTTAGATGGTCCAAATCTTTAGTTTTAATAGCTGTGCCACCAAAACTATTGTTACTTTCATAACTGAAACTGATAACTGTAGGAGGAAAAAAATGGGATTCACATAACAATTGACCAAAATTGCTCTGAAACCATTAATTTACCTAATGTCATACATTGATCTTTCGATCAACTTTAATGAGGGGGTACATGTTACATTTGTGGATCATAACAAAAACGTATTTGGTCTTTTCAAACAACAGTCATATTTACATGTTCCCATTCTCTTCCGCTGATGAATCAGAAGCAGAGTCATCCATTGTTGAATTTGATGTAGTCTCCAATTGACTTCCACTCTCACTGTCTGAAGTCCCCACTGTCCTTTCTTCATGAGGGTGTTTTAAGAACCAATACATTATACTAGCTGTTAGTGTAAGGATCATCTTTTGATTCACCTGGAAATGTGTAACAGCATTGAACAATTCAGATAAAAGGCACAAAGAAGCATAAATAAGAAAGGTATAACCTAGTTGTAAATGACACGAGCTAATGACTGCTTCTTTATCAATTAATATAGAACAGTAGAAGTCATTCCCCATTCAGAATAAAAATAAATGTTTAAGCAGTTGTTATCAAAAACTACATTTTAAATGTTTGTATCAACACCGAAGATGAAGGTGAAAAAGAGAAGTGGGAGCAACATAATACTGATTCCGAACTACCTCAGTGATATCTTCAGGAAGCAAGAATATAGAACATCCAAGCTTTCTCGCAATACTGATAACGTAGGTGGCATTCATCTTTTTCTCCTGATCTGTGTAATTTAAACCAAACATTAAGTAAATTCTTCCTGATACAAATCCTTTTCCCTGTATTCCAAAAGTGTCTATGTTCCTACATTTTTGTTCACGCCAACCCACACAATTGTACAAATGAAGGGCACAAACTTTTCTGTTCAGTTCATGTGGAAGAAAGGAGATAATTCCAGCTTGATACATGATGATTTATGGAAGTTAATTTATAACAAAGAATATATAAAATAATACAACAGCAAATTCAAACAGCAGACGGACTATGGAATCTGCCAGTCATCAAAAGTTGTTGATTATGAATGGCAGAACAACAATTTATCCCATGAACCACTTCGAGACAAAGATAGGCAAGGCCGTTACTGCTTAAAGAATCTAATTAGAACATAAAACTATAAAGCAATATGAATAATGAATGTTATGAAGTTTAAGCAAAGGCAGCGATGCCTAAAGAATAAAAAATTTAGGGAAATCATTATTTCAGTCTAATATCATGTAATTGACAGGGTTTTGAAAGCGGATGCAATTTAAATACTGAAAGAGTAAAGAGAAAACATACCAGTAACTCCTTTTGTAACAAGACCCCAATTTACTGCTCTGGGCTGCACAGAACTAAGAAGCTCAAGGAAAAATATTCCATTCGATAAACTTTTATCCTGAGATGATAAATAATTATGAGAATTAATGAACCTAGTTCTATAATCCTTTAATCCTTGAACAAATTCTACTGGCACAGAAAACCAAAAAGCAAAATAAACACATCTACCTAAAGGATTTAGCAGAAAAGTATAGTAGTAAAAGATAATTATTTGGATTTAGCAATGCATTTTCCGCATTATCATGGGGCTATAATAACTACAAAGAGAAGACTACTCAATTTCATATGGATAATACTGCTGGGTTTTGTTCCGCACCCTCACCAAACCATCACATTTGACAGACCAGGACACAGTACTACTTTGCAAGCTTTCTTACAAATTTGAAAACTTCAAATTTTCTGTCAGATAAACAAGATACTATGACCAAAATTCTGAATAGGATATTGGTCAAATCCGTGAGATGAAGAGAAGAATAAAAATTGATATGGGGATAGTAGATCCTCTTTACAAGAGAAGGAACAGACGAGGAAAAAACTACCAATGTGGCTGAACTTTCCAATCTCTCAACAGGATAAGAAGCAAGCATACACAATCTAACTTCAGAGGAAAATTCAGATTCTTTTCTGGCTAACAAGCATGGTACCAAGAGCAGGTGTAAAAGAAGAGCTTACGAAATTATTAGGGCCTGTTTAGTTGCAGTTTTCAGGATTTTGTGAAGAAAATATTGAAAATTAGAAATGATAATAGAAAACTGGATTTTGAGTTTTTACAATTTTCAATATTTCCTTCACAAAATCTGAAAATCTGAAAATAAAAACTGAAAACTAGACATTGAGACCAGACATACCCTTAGCTTTTCATACAAAAGTAAAGTGGCTCCTTGCTTCGTAGAACAAGCATTAGAGAGAGGTATAACAAGAAAATGCCATAAATATTACTAACAAAATGCATCACTAGATACTGCTTTTAATAATTAAAATGAAAAAGACTAAGGCAAAATAAAAAATGAATATGATAAAGTCAGTCCTTTGTAGATGCTTAAGTGAGATGAATATATATTCAATACCTTAAAACTATTCATTCGGCTTTGACTCCCCGAGCTGCTCACTTTGCTGTTGGCCCATTGTAGAATATCAGCATCATTTATTTCCTTCCCATGGGAGTGAAATCTCAAGTTCTTTAGAAGTTGTAGGATGTTGTATCGCATCAACTGCCACAAATAAGCTGAAGATAAAACAAATAGTATTTAGTTTAGATATTGTTAACATCCTCAAATATAAGATGAAAGACAAATTCTGAGAAGTTTCATAGAAGGGGATATGTGATCACTGAATTGATTGGAGTAAATCCAATAAAGCTGACTTACTATCAGGTAACTGCACATAACTGGGAGGTCAACATACCTAGTATTAATTTTTTATATCCCTGCACAATGTCATTACCAGCAATATTTACTAGGGAAAATTTAAGTTGTTTCCCTATTTTCACAACTTGGTTGCAGTTCTCTACTTTTTTAAATGGCATCTTAATAGGAGGCTTGTTAGCAATCTTCCAATTAACAATCCCCGGGGACACCTTGTCAAGAGTCTCCAGAAGAATCCACCTGTAAAAGAAGCAACATCATCCCGCACAAAATATATAAATCTCAGATGAAAAATTAAAATATCATGGGAGATGAAGAATATTGTTACTTCGATTCTTGTTATCCTAAATGCCAGAATAATTTACCCATCAACTCACATCCTCTGAGTACCTATAAATTCTTAAGTGGATAAGAAATGAAATAAATAAAAAAATAAAATGATTGAATTAATTAAAATTTTATGACTACTTTTACATTGAAATACTATAAAATGAGTTCAAATTGAAAATATACACGAGGAATAATAATAACATGAGATACCCTACCCGTTTCTGACATCTTCAAAGACATTGTTGATATATGTCGAATTGCCAAGGCTATTAATCCAGAGGCGAAACGCTCTCTCTTCTCTAGAGTCTTGGGTATCATCTGGCAATGTCTCAAGCAGAGAACTGTGTTTTGCTTGAGTTGAAAGTCCATTCCTATAAGAGGGATATTACGTTAGACTGCATATATTTCTCAGACACTAATAATAAATTATGTGAAATTCAACATTTTAGTATACATAGACAGTCAATCTATTTTCAAAAACAGTACAAAAAAGTAAGGAACCAGATGAATAGTGGGCGGCTATATCCTTGGCCTATATGTTTAAACAAGTTGGTACATCTAGTTGAAAAACTCATGAACTGTGGAGGCTTTAACAAACAAATTCAGTATCAATGTGTGGTTAATGTATGATAAGCAATGAAGATTAACAACCACGTTAAACTCTTTAGTATGAACTGAATCTCTGGATAACCTTTATTATTTTGCATTAACAATCTAGCAATTTATAGCCGCAAGTGCATATTATGAACTTGCTACTAACAAGAGAATATGAGAGTAGTTAACGCTACAGCCACCTAAACAATGGTAAAAATGATGAGGTGCAACAGTTCAGGATTTATGGGGATCAGATATTCAGGACCAAAGACAGAGTGAAGAACATTTTTGACTAGCAATATTCTACTAACTGACAATTAATTTTACTCAAAGCTGACAAACTGTTTGGGAAGACTGCAAGGGCCTCTGTGAAAAGTCAATGATGAATAATCTCGAGATTCTCAACTATAGAAATTGGAAAAAAGAAAAAAAAATCAAAAGTCACTCCTTATTCAAAGCCTAAATTAAATTTCCTCTTTTATGGCCTTATCCATCACAACCCAAAATTGAAATATTTTAAACATATAATATTGCTGAAGAGAAAGATTATTATCACCTGTGCTGGAAAATATGTGCAACAAAAGCAAGGTTAAGATTTGGGGAACCTTCCACTATGTCTCTTGCAGTCAAGTATCGTTTGCAACCCATCTTATCAGCGTGTTCAAGAACTAACTTTGCTCGTTCAAAAGGATTTTTGACTGCCAATGTGGATGGATTAGTGTGTTCAGGTGCAAGGACATTTAGAAGGTGAGCATAAGCCTCAGCATCCTGCAAAGTCAGAACCATGTATGTTCAAACATGTCATTTTCTTTGCAGGAAATTTGTTAACCTAAATCTTCATCACAGGATCAACAATGTTGTAATGACTCAACTTATATAATTTCCGCACTTCGAATGTTTTGCCTAGTTTTTGAACATGAAACTTTTTAAAGGAAAAAGTAGAGAACTACTTGAAGAATCCTTAAAGAAATGTGTTTTTCCTCAAAAAAAATTTTCAGGCATAATTCAATTCTATTAATATTCAAAACTGCAACTTTCCAGTCAACGCTTGTAAGCCCATAAGTTACTCATTTCTTTTTATCATCATTTGGATCAGATTTAAATCCCAATTCACTAATATTAAATGTTCCAGGCTGGCTATAAATGCAGCCTTTGAACCGGCCAATCAAATGAATATATTATCCCAGAGTCCAACTGAATATATCTTTGACAGTCAAATAGGCCTTTGAACCGGCCAATCAAATGAATAGATTATCCCAGAGTCCAACTGAATACATCTTTGACAGTCAAATAGTAGTATAGTACTGGAGAAAAATATATAGTTCTGAGCATCTCAAGCAAAGAATCGCATGAGTACTTCTTATTCTAAAAATATTTAGTTACCTTAACATCAGAGGAGAAGTTTGTGACAATCTTCTTGTACCCTGCTTTCTTCAAATGGAAATTCATCCACCTTAACAAAATCTTTTCTGGTGGAAGGCTCATCAACTCTTCCATATCCTGTTGATTGCATAGATATGAAGGCAACATATACAACCAATGTCAAAATTTGAAAAGATTATGAAAAAAAGAAAAAGAAAAAAGGTTTACCTTACTATCATCGACTAGCTCCACAAGCTGAGGTGTTTTCTTTAGGTTCAGGTCCGCCAATAATTGTATCTATTTAGCATCCAATTAGGAATGTCAAAAGTCTGTCTCTTAAAAGTTAATATGATGTTTGCAATTTCTGTTAACTAGATTGATTAAAAAACTAGGATGCACAACTAGATAACAATATTCCAGATTCATTCACAGGATATGTCAAAAAATTAAGCAAATCTAAACGTAAAGATGATGAACATCATTTAATCAATGAGCATTCACCTTAATAATCTGTGAAATCAATCCAAGCACCAGATGACGCTGAAATTAAAACAGAGAGGAGTTTAGATAGCAACCCACAAAAATGTAAAGGAAATTATCAATAGCACATTAAGCAGGAAGACTTATTTCGACAAGATGAACAGAAGCTCCAATGAGCGCAGTTGACCAAATGAAAGATTGTTCGACGAAAACAGGTAGGGAAAGTTGTAAGAAAATACGAGGAGAAGTCATCAAATTAGATGTTGCTCTAGAAAAAAATTATTACGGTTCTAAATTTCTATAAGAAAAGATTTTCTCAGGTCACTTTCTGAAAATCTGATCACGTGATCTGGAGAAACTTTTTGTTTGAATCTTGGTAAGGTGTAGAAAGGCAGAATATGAATCTATAGTTGATTGGAAATTTCATTGAGCCTTGAACTTAGGTTATCATAGTGAAGCAAATGCACATCACATATGAAGAAACACAGTACACGAGTAATAGAGGCAGTACCTTGCCAGAGGCATGGCCTAAGTCTAATATAATTACAAAATACTTGTGGAATCCACTCTCATAGTATCCCAGTTACATTTGCAACACTCCATAGAGGAAAATAAAGGCTTTGAATGTGCACATCGTGCAGCAAGATACAAAAAATAACATTACATACCAGTAATAGTGCTGCTTTAAAGTGTGAAAACTAGAAATGCATACAAACGTACCCTTCCTTCAATGAAGTCTTGAGTTCCAATGTTGACTACAGTACATCCTATTGCTTTAGCAGAGTTGAGGCAAAGTGTGTGATTTTCATTCCTTTCCCATGGATTAAGCAGTCTTTTTGTGTTGATTGCCCGTTCATCAATGGTCCCCGGAACTGCCACATTAATTAGCTTGCTGCAACAAGTGTAACAATATTAAAAAACAAACATTGTCATAAATAGTAAAACAGAGACATAAAGGAAAATATATCGTACCAAAGAAGAACACCATCTTTTGCAATTTCAAAAAGGTCATTGGTTGAAGGATCTATAGGAAGGTATTTCTTGAGGAACTCATCTCCTGCAAGATAGTTATTTATATGTGCAACATACGATGCCTTCTCAGATTCACTTATTGTGTGAAGCAATGTAGTAGTAGCAGTCTTGAGAAATGCCGAAGAATTCTTTGCACTACTTCCAGTTCTGGAACTTGCAAAAGTTTGTAATTTCAAGTAAACCTGTCATTATTACAGCACGATTATTTGTCTCCTCACCAAAATAAAACTTAGCCGCAACTACTGAATTTTTTTCACACCTATTAAGCATCAAGTGTGTGTTTAGGAAAGTTCTGAGATTAAAACTACTTCAATAATCAATTATAAGTATAATCCCTTTATTCTTTATAAATGATTATGTGAAAATCAATTTATGTTTGGATGCATATAAAAAAGAAAAGTTATGTTTGGATGTATTAACTTAAAAGTAAATTTGAAGTAGTGCGTTCTACTTATAATCAAAAGATTAAAAAAGTTACCCATAGTTATATTTTTTGCTGATATTCCAACTTACTTCAGAACAGCTTTTATTATTAAAAGAAAAGAAGAAGAAGAAGAAGAAGAAGAAGAAGCTAATTTTAAATTATAACCATGTTTCCCAAACCCACTTCAAGTGCTTTTAATTTTTTGAAAAAGGTGAACAATTTTAAGGTTTAATCCCCTTAAGATGTATAGTTACTAAAGAAAAGCAACCGAAATACTCCAAAATATGGTTACGGTTCAACATGTGCTGTCGCCAGTGAATCAAAATACGGTTTCTACCGGTTCCTGTCTCTCTTTCTTTCTTTCTCGTTTTTCTTTTCTTCTTTCTTAATTTAATCCCCAGTTCTTTAATACAAGGAAAACTCTATTAAATCACACCACCAAAAAACACTATCAAATCAACATCTGATATTTTATTGCCTCGTTGGTTCCAAAGCATAGGATGATACAGTTAATGTAAATTTATTTTCTTGCTTACATCTTCTGCTCCCCAATCCACAGATATTTAAATGAATAGATATCAAGATTGGGAGAGATCTGCAGAAGAAAAATAAATGGGAAGGAAAAAAAAAAAAAAGGTGATCTGTTGTGGATATGGAACTTGGAAAAAGGCAAAAGGATCCATTATCCTTGAAAAATTGATACTTGAAAGGGTGACATAAAATCCAACTTATAAAACCCACCTTGAGAAACAATTCAAAGTCCACCTCCTCATCTGTGTTCTGATACAAATCCTGGATGTAAGATGCTCTCTCTTCCTCACTCAGATTTTCTCCAACAACCTTCAACCTTGACATCTTGGAAGCCAAGTCTCCAATCGTAAGTCTCCCACTCTCCCTCCTCATGCTTATGAACTGTGCCATCCATAAACAAACGATCATCACCCAGAAGCCCAATTGCAACAAGAAGTATAGAAAATCAAATCGTACCAAAAAAGTAAAACCAAAGACTCAAAGGCTACTGCTCGACAACGCTTGCTTGCAGGCCAAACAAAAGGGTAGGAAACGCTGATGAACTTACTTGTGATTTTAAACTGCGGAGCTCCACTTGAGTGAACTGGTTCTGGAGCCATGGATCTGAAACAAGAATGCCCCAGTGACTTGACATGTCTAGAAAGCTATTTGTTGAATTTCTTATGCTTCTGTTTATGCTGCTTGATCTTGCACTAAATGCAGAATGGGAAGAGAGATGAGAAAAGCAGAACCTATGTATCTGATTTTCTCTTATTAGCTGTTGCTCTCTCTCTCTCTCTCTATGTATCACTCTAACCCACTCTCTCTCTTCAGTTTATAAAAAGTTGGAAGTGGTAGGAGAGTGTCAGAGAACGAGATAGAAGAAGGCCAACACTCTGGGACAGGGAAGAGCTGTCATAGTTCAAAGTTGTTCGGGTGATAGTGAGAGAGAGAATTCAAATTATGACAACAATGTCCCTGTCCTACGTCCGAATTTGTTGAGGTAAGATCGGAAGAATGACAATAAAGTGAGTGAGAAGAATTAGTAACACTAAACTAAAATTATCTTTATTTAGAAATGATCTTGGGAGAGAAAGCGACACAGAAAAATAATATATCTTTTTCTTACCATTCAAAATTGAGTATTTTTTATCCTTTAAATTAAAAGATTAAAAGAGGGATTAAAAGCCACTTTAAAAAAAAGTGTCATATGCTCTCTTTTATTTTTTTGGCAGATATATACTCTCTTTTATTTTAGTTCTCATTTTTTTTTTCTATTACGTTATTACTCACTCCATTTTATTATCTACAAAAACTTTCTATCACAGTCTAAACACTTGCGATGGGGCCCCTTTGTTGCCGTTACAGAAATTGTTTGAAAGTTTCTATCGCAGCCAATCGCTGTATATTTTTTCATTCCACTTTATTTATTTACAAGCTGTTATAATCTCAAAGTTCAAGTGTTAAATTCATCATCCAACTAAAAGACAAGTAGCCTTCCTTATTCAAACAGTTGAAATTAAAGATGGCATCAAGTTTTTATCCAAAAAAAAAAAAAATGGCATCAAGTTGGTTCCGGAAATTGTGAGCTTGAGCTGCTTTGGTTTCTAATTTTTCCAAAAATTAGTTTTTTATGTTTTTATTTTTCAAAATTATCAATTATGTTGGTCTCTCAAACTCTATCCATTTTATTTGATATGTTAAGTGACATGTATTTGAGGTTGCATGGTTGAAAAATGTGTTCTTATCTATGAAACTTTGGGACATTTGGTCAGCTTGTTTCCATTTTCATTTTCAATTAAAATAAAAAATTACATCAAAATATGTTTGGTCACAGCTTGAGAGACAACATTTTCACTTGAAGTATTTTTAGAAAGATAGAGAAAATTGAAAACACTAATTTCATGTTTTCAATATATATATATTTCAATTGTTGGAAATATGTTCTTTTGAAAAGGTGGCAGCAATATTGTAGTTACGGTAAATAGAAGAACATTAGTGACTGATATGCAACTGGCATGGCTTGACTTGGCTCTCCCTCAGCAAAAGTCCTTGTCCTCTTAAGTTTCCCCTTTTTTGCCACCAACAAAACCAAAAAGAGACGGGAACATAAAAATATCAATGGATGCTTCAAGAGTCCATCTACTAAAGAGCCTTCAAAGCTTGAAGAAGCATGTCTTTAGTCCTGTCATCCTTCTATTCAGAGCTTGTTGGTCTGATCTTTGTTCTCTTTGATCTTGAAGGAATAAAATCCAAGTGAACTTGTTTTGGAGCAACCATGGCGTGGACTTGTTCTGAAGTGGCTCTTGTTAGAAAAAACAATAGATTAACACAGCGGAATATTAAACAGTAGTGAACAAAATTTCTCATCACATGAACTATTCATATAGGACAAAAAACACTCTAAATGAAATCGTATTTCATGAGATTGGTATCACCTTGTGTCATTTAGATAACATAAACACTTGAAGCAAAAATGAATAAACAGGATATGTACCAGCAATCAATTTGGGAGAAATTTAGGGCTAAATAGAAATGTTTTTGAGCTCATTTGAGTACATTTGCAGAAAGTATTATAATAGAAAATATGCATCTCTCTCGATTGAGACCAGATTGAGACAAAGAAAGATGTTTTGGAAATCTCAATAAGTCCTCTAAAATTTTCATGTTTAACTCAAAACCCATTTCTAAGAGTATCTTAAGGAAAATCGAGTTCCAAGATTAAAACTTGTTGATATTCTGATGCTGTCCAACTTGACCTCCAGTTAGTATTTTTGCAATACCTAGAGCTACATATGTCTGATTGAAGTGATTCTTATGGAGTTAGAAAGCTTATTCAAAGGGATACAATTGCTAGTTCTAGTGCTAATGATAGATTTAGATATTTAAGGGGCCAAAATGTCCAAATAAAGAAAGATGTCGATTATGCCCAGCGCTACAGTGTTCAATGGCACCGGAAAAATGACTTTATAGAGTGTAACTCATTGTTGAGCACTATAGCATTAATGCGACAGCGGGATTGTAGATAAATTATCTGTTTTTGGGCCCACTTTGGGTTATCTGAGAGAGCATTATAAAAAGGATTGACATAAATGTTTACCCTCATTTTTTACTCAATTTTAGATATCTAAATAAGCAATTAGTTTCTCTATGACACCCTGGATTTATTCATAAATTAATTAGAGTTTTATTAATGAGAATTTCAATATTTTGACAGACGTAGTAATTATGAGATGACTCAACGGATGAGTTAAAAAAATGAATAGTGTTTGGACCTGTCGGGACAGTCGAAACCCTAGATTCAGGACCCAGAGATCCCCAAAACTAAGAAAACAAAGGGATAAGGTTAGAAATAATTAGAAATAAAAATTTTATATCTAGAATTAAATTTTTGGCAATATTTGATTACTTGGGTACGGTGTTTTACCCATTCGGTGAAATTTCGGTGTGCGATTTCTAACATTGAAAGATGATTTAATCACTACAAATGGATAATGTATATCCATTCAAGACAAGTAGAAAGCTAAGATTTAATCTGGAATTACAAGATTAAATCCTAGCCATCCATTTTACTTTCTTTCTCTATAAATTAACCATTTATATTATATAATATTCGTTCATCATTCTAAGATAAACACAACACCAAACTTTTTCCTCAAGCCAATGATATTTCGACTAGCAATAAGGAAGAAGCAGCAACCTCCATTTCTATTCTCAAGAGCTCCAACTTGAATTCTGATCTCAAAAACCATAGCCTAGAGTCATTAAAACTTTCAACTTCCTTCACTAACTTGTTCTACACATTAATACTTACAAATCTAACTGATTGAAATATGAATTTCTCACCAATCCTCACCTTGCTACATCATATCTAATTGATTAAGGAAGGGTTTAGGGTTGATTTGGGAGCTTTGAAGTGACGGGAATCAATCTTGGAGTATCTTGGAGCTAAGGATCCATTAGTTTCCAAAAGTAGGGTTTTTGTGTCTTGTTTTGTGTTTTTCTATTCTTACAAATTTTTGGTTGTTTTAAAGTGATAGATTCTGGTTTTAATGTGAGGTTACACCTAGATATTGATGTATTTCCATAGGTGGTTAGTTTGGTGTTGTGAAAAAATCATTTTTGCTGAAGAGATGTTGAATGATGCTTGCTGGATTTTCAGTTTTGCTACAAGCAAGGATTTATCACGAATTTTTAGATATATTTGCAGGCATTTTTATGAGCTAGAAAAATCATATGTTGAAGCTAACATCCTAAGCTAGTTCCATGAATTTTCTTGAGCTATGTTTTGGAGTTACACTATTTCAAAAAAATCAAGAGCTGAGATTGTACCTATACTGCCTGAATTGTCGGAACTTTCAATTGTGCATGTTCTAACATATGGATAAAATAGAGATAAAACTTATGTTGGAAAAAATGGAAGACAAAAATAGGGACTTCCCCATAGATATTATGAGTCAGTAGACGTATAGGCTAGGAATAAAACTGTGTGAGATTCGGAAAAAGAAAAAAATAAAGTCGGATGATCATGTATAGGAATGAGCTCATTTCTTGATAAGTAGTCTATTGCCCATTGTGGAGTCATCCATTGCAGCTAGCATTTGGTATATAATCAAGTCTTCCCTATGTTGATGAAAAGAGAAAAATGCGCTGAATGGAGTTCCTTAGTCATAAGAAGAAACAAATGATTCATATTATTTCTGGATTGGCTAGTAGCCAATTACATCCTTCTACATTGTCCAGATAGAGCTGCTATGTTTCTTTGTACCTTATCTTTTATCCCTATTGTTCCTTTTTCTTTTTACTTAAAGTTAGTAAAACCAAACCCTAGTAAAACGGAATGTCGGGAATATGTTCTCCTCTCGACTAGTGAAACTGAAAGTGATCACGAGTTGAGTAAGATTCTAGTGGTGAGAGAGTATCCAGATGTTTTCCTAGAGGATATTCTAGAGTTTCCTCTAGAAAGGGAGATTGAATTCTCCATTGAGTTAGTTCCAGGAACGGATCTTATCTCAATTGCTCCTTATAGAATGTCACCTTTGGAGTTGAAAGAATTTTAAAGTCACAAATTGAAGAACTAATAGGGAAATATTTCATTAGACCAAGTGCCTTTCCATGGGAAGCCTCTGTTCTTTTGGTAAAGAAAAAGGATGGGGGTATGAGGCTTTGTGTGGACTATAGGCAATTGAATAATGTGATGATTAAGAATAAGTACCCTTTGCTAAGAATTGACGATCCCATGGATCAATTATGAGGGGCAATCGTATTCTCAAATATTGATCTTAGATCAGGCTATCATCATATTCAAGTTCGAAATGAGAATATTCCCAAGACTGCCTTTAGAACTCGATACGGACATTATGAGTATAGGTGATATCTTTTAGACTGACCAATGCTCCAGCTGTATTCATGGATTATATGAACCAAATATTTCGCCCTTACTTGGATAAATTTATAGTTGTCTTTATAGATGATATACTTATTTATGCAAAGACCGAGGAAGAACATGCAGAGCATCTTAGAGTTATGCTACAGATCTTAAGGGTCGAACCTGTCAGATGAGTCACCCTTCCAAAACTCTTCAGGCTATTCTGCCCCTATGATCCCCATGTAGGTGGGAGGTGGTAGCGATGGAGAGGCTACTTGTAACATCCTCCCAAATACAACATCATCCTTAAGTCATGACATCATACTCGAGAGTTGTTACATATTAATTAGTGGACCTTTCTTAATTATCTATAGCAAGATCGATCAAATCATAAAGTAACTAATTCGTGGTTCTATCAATATATATATATATATATAGCAAAGAAACAAAATATTTATTTAATACAAGGTCAAATATAAAAGGAAGTTCTTCTAAGAGCTTTATAATAGATTTTGATGGTGAGAAAATGCACGAAATGAGGGGGGTTGAATCGTGGTTTCTTTCTTATGATTTTCAAACTGAAATTTTACAATAAAAATCTATCAACCTTTGAGCTTGAAATGCAGCGAAAGATAGGTTAGATTATTTAAAAAGTAACTTTCTGAATCAAGCAGTTCTAGTAAATAGTTTAATAGCAAGAGATAGGGATAAAAAAACTTATGTAGAATTAAAAATAGAAAATAAGGAAGTAAAGGATGAGAGAATACTAAATCAGGAGTTTTATACTGGTTCGGCTAACACCTGCCTACTTCCGGTTCTCAATAACTACTGAGTTTCACTACACTTCCTCAATCCGAGGAGATAACAATACATGATAATCTTTATCGTAGCCTTCCCAAGCTCTTACTAGTGTTAGTAAACCACACTTACTAATACAACAACACCAAGTAGTCTTACAGTAGCCTCTTCAAGCTTTTAACTTTCGATCACTACTGGATCTATGATATAATAAATTTAAGATTGATGTTTATTTTGAACAATCTTATACTCAAGCTTATCTTCCTAATGAGTATGAGATGATAAATCTGAGACGACTTAAGTGACTTCTTTCTATTGAGTTTTTCTCAAAAGAACATATGAACAATCTGGTATGTAGAAAGAAGATTTTAATATACAAAGAATCTAGCATATTATTTTCATAGAGGGATTTGGAAAGATTTTTACAGTGTTTTTGCTCTCTTGTTCATCTCTATTCTTTTGAAGCTTAGTCATCTCTATTTATAGATGATTTTCCTTTGTTACCATTGCCTTTAATCTTCTATTCAACCAACATGTGTCAAGCATCAAATCAAATATTGGGAACATAATCTAGAGGAGTAGCTCGTCTAGTGCCAGATTTCTTTTTCAGAAGCCGTTGTTGCGTTAAGGTTTCTGAAGTCTATTAGAAACTGCTTTTCTATTTTCTAAACGTGGCTTTTGAACTCCTTAATAAGTCTTTCTTTGTTGATCAAGGATGCTGAAGAGATGATATTTCAGGTAAAAGAGATTGATTTGTCTTTTAATTTTTAATTTCAAATCTAATCGCTTTCCCTTTCTTTTTATGATGCGAACTTTCTGAAGAGCGCTGCTGGTTCCTTGATGATTTATTTGTCTTCTGATCTTCAATCTTGACTTTTTGATAATGAATAATCCATTATTATAATGACTGAAGATTGAGTAACACATTGCTTCTAGCTTTTGTATGTTATCTTCATTGTAGTCATTCTTTCTGAAGTTCAGTGTTACTTTCTGACGACCATATCTTTGGTTTCTTGATTCTGTTTCAAAGAGCTTGCTTCCTTGATGCACATAATCACATTTGGCTTAATATAAATTTCACTTTATCTGAATCTATCTTCTTCCTATAAGAAAAAGATATTTGCATATGCATAGTGAAATTATTTCCACTTAATTCAGATAGTGTATCTTGAAGTCACCTGTTAAGCTTTGTCAAGAAACTCAAGGTAGCCAGTCATTCTTCAAAGTATTTTCTTTAAATTGGCTTTGTTGTTCATCAAACATTAAATCTCATACTTTCTGAAGAATTCTGGAGTTTGCAGATTTATTATCTCTTAAAGGTGTGTGTGTATATATATATATATAAAACTAACTACAACAAATACAAATCTCTCTACTAAACTATTGTAAAGTTGATTCTTTTCATGCAGCAGCCTCCTTGTCCTCTGGATTAACTTGAAGATGACATCGGAACACAAACATATATAGGTGAGAATTTTAAAACTCTCAGCAGGGTATCCTTAATACATATACTAAAATAAAATCCATGTCATTGTCATCGCCCCAGCTATTTCAGTTTATTAAGAAAATGTGATCATGCAACATATATCAAAGGTTCAATTTAAAGTTCAAAAAGCATTCTATTGAAGTGGGTCTCTTTTATTATTCAATCACCTAATATGCATATATCATACTACTCAACATCATATAAACTATATACTGCTAAATAACAACTCAAACATATTGGTCTCAATATCGATACTAAAATTCTTCACTTAGCACGTAGGATAAAGGACTACTTATAGCCATTGCTATTTCCACTCATCTTGGCTCTTGACTAATTTTGTCATGTCTGGGCGTTACGTATCGTCGTCGCCAATGTGGCAATAATGGGTAATAGACTATTTTCAGGACTGAGTTCATTCCTATACATGATAATTGGATTTACTTTTTTCAATTCCCACACAAACCTATTCCTAGCTAGATTTACTTTCCTCGACAGACCAGATTTACTTTCTCTGGCCCAAGATAGATAATCTCATGCTTTTCTTAGTAGTCAAGTTTACTTTCTCCAACAAACCAGATTTACTTTCTCAAGCCCAAGAAATACAATCTTATGCTTTTCTTTCGCATATACACAATTGTAAGAAGCATTCATATCTATGTGTATGTAAGCTCATCAATAAGCTCACATAATCAATTATTCATATTCATATTCATGTGCTCATGTCATGTTAGTACCAAATGTCATTGTTTCATCAATTCAAAGTGTAACACCCTAATAGAACCCCACTGTGCTTAAGTTCACATTTGGATTCTATTAGTTGTCACTTATGCCTTGTATTAATTTTCTTTTGAAATTAACTTAGAAAAATAATGGAAGTTTTTTTTTTCTTTAAATAAATTAATTTTTTTGAAAACTTAAGCCTCAGAATTTAGAAGTGAAATACATAGCGCTTTTATAGATAATAATCAAGTTACATTCTTGTGATTAATTAAATAAGCGGAATAAAAGACTAAGTGTAGAACAATTATCACATAAACTGGAATATAATCACTTAATACATAAGTCACAACAGGGCATATATCATACTGATAAGTTATTACAAATAACAATATAAGTTCTACTATTACTAATTGTTTCTCACAAACTATAATGTAACTAAAGCTCGGAATGCTCCTACTTGAACGGTTTGAAATCTTCACGTGCTACCTCCTTCCTCAGCTATGGCCTCGTTGCTTTAGGTGGACACGTCTGTCTGCAGTAACGACAACGGAAAATAAACATAGGAGTGAGAAATACATGATTTCTCAGTAGGAGTTCCTACTTGTACTAAAAGTGTCATCATTGTCATCCCAGTCACTTCGGGTTTATTATAAAAAGGTGAACAAGTAAGGATTCAATTATCAAACTTTCACAAACGTGATTAGCCGAAGTGCAGTTACTTGTAAACTAATCTTGAACATTAGCGAAATATTCATTCAAGATTTCATCAAGCATACATATAAGCATATCATGTAAAACCACTAATAAGCAGTAATCATTTAGGAGCTGCATGCATTTCATGATTACTCATCCTCAACATTCACTTGTTTAGTGATCATCATCTTTCAATTATTTCATCAACATATTTCTTAATTACTCACGGGATGAATGCATCAATGCCTTAGACCACCCTAAAAGGGTAATGAGCTCATACCATGGCCGTCGCCATAACCTTTTTGGTTTTCATTCCGTTGCCGTGATCTCAACGGTTTAGGGGGTTAAGCCGTGAGTTTAGCTCAAGTCCACTTTTCCAGACTTTCATTGCTACTTTTTCAAACTTTACTTTTATTATTTCTTTTGGAAAATGAATGTATGCATATTATCATGTAATCACAATAAACCCTGGGCAATCAATCATTCATCCTCATCATTTCATAATTCATCACCATACATTCACATTACTATAAATCACTTCATAAAACATGGACAATATCATGTAAATCTCATAGTAAACACTTTCATAGATAATTCATATTAACTAACCAAAGTTATCAAGTTGAGTTCCTAGTGTTCGTAAGAGGTAATGGATGTCTTAGTATTATCTTTTTCTCTTAGTGTTCTTTGTACTCTTAGCATTCCATTAATACATTAATGCACTTCAAAATATTATTATAGGTTCCTTATATATTTTTATTATGACTTTCATATAACTCTTGAAGATTATTATTCTACTTAAATTCTTAAAATTCTCTCTTTACAAGACTTGATTCTTTTATTTATAGTTTTGACATCTTTTAGAAGAAAGTTTATAATTCTCTGTATACTTGTTATCTCAGCTTAGTAAAGGTAGTTCCAAATTCCTAACTCATCAAATTTTAGCATTTACATCTTTGGAATAGTGTAAATCAACTGTAAACCATGCATAGGAGGGTTCCCACGAAAGAGAGGTGGGTCACAATGGACATGCTTAAATACCAAGTCTTTGCTTAGCGAGAACCTTTCCAAACTGCACTTTCACAGTACACTATCCCGAAATTTATTTCTCATTCTGTATTTACGTGGTACAAAGCTTTATACATAACATACATGGGTGTATTCCTATATGTGTTAGCTCTCCAAAAAAGTTGAAATCAGTCCATTTGCATTTTTCTAGAGTGAGTTACATCTATTTTACTACTACAAGGTCAGATTTAAAGTTTCAGTCTTAGGCTCTACTTTAAAAATTTATATCTTGAGCTAGAAAACTCCGTTTTAGGTGATTCTTTTGGAGAGTGTTCTATAATGAGTCTAGTTTATAGTAAAATTATTTTAATTTCGAGATACTTAATATTTTATGAACAGTAGCTTTCGAAGTACCTGCTGTCAGAAACAACTAGAATTTCCAGCACCTACCATTTTCATGTCTTAAGTTACCTTTATTAAATCAGGTTTCACATACAATCTTTTCAAGTTATATTTGAGTTTGATAACATCATAAAGGTACTCATAACAAAATAGAACATGTCATATTTCTAAAAATATATTTTTCAAATAATCATTTAAAACTTTTGACAATAACTCAAACTTGAGGCATTCTATCAAGGTTAGAAGCCAACAATGCTTGAACAATTAAAGATGAAGCTCCTACCTCTTGTGTAGGGTCTCAAAAGGGTCCTTCTCTTCTTCCTTAAGCTTCGAACAAGAGTCTTTGGAGTGGATGACCCTCCTTGAATCTTGGCTCTAGAACTTGAATGCTTAAGAAAATATTTCTCACTAGAGTTAAAGATTGTAACTCTTGTGAGGGCTAGTGAAAGTTAGGACTTAGGATTGAAGTGTTTGGATGAAGTTTAGAGGATCAAGAGAAGTTTTTGAAGAACATAAGAAGAATGATAGAATAAGAAAGAAAGAACACTTAGGGAGTTTCTGAATTGAAGAGAGTTTGAGGAGTATTTATAGTGGAAAGATTAGAGAAAAAAACAGAAGATGGAAAGCACTTGGAGCATGATTTATGGAAACATGTTGGCTGAATTTTGGGATGAAAATGCTCATTGTTTTGTGCAAACATGTTTCCATGTTTTGTGCAAACACGTTTCCAGGTTTTGTGCAAACACGTTTCCATGTTTTGTGCAAACACGTTTCCATGTTTTATGCAAACATGTTGGATGAAAATGCTCCATGTTTTATGCAAACATGTTTCCATGTTTTATGCAAACACGTTTCCATGTTTTATGCAAAGATGTTAGTGGATATTTTCTAACTTTTAGTGCATGTATGTGATTCAGAAATGTGTATGATGTATGTGGTTAAATTATTGTGTTATCATCTTAATCCAATGGCTTAGATTCATTCTTGTCTAAAGACAAGTTTAGGGATTTGTGTAAATGGCGTTGTAGTAATTTCTTTAACTAAGACAAGGATATTTTTGTAATTAGACAATGATAGTGGTATTCTTGTAATTCCATTCATAGAGTAAGGGTATCTTTGTCATTTAATAAGGCAAGGGTAGTTTGGTAATTTCCTTTACATAGCAAGGGCATTTTCGTAATTTCCACTAAGTGATGGCATTTTCGTAATTCTTTGCATTTTTCTCTAGACTTACTTAAGTAGTCTATTTGTTGTGTTTCATAACATTTATCCAGATTCTCTTGGTTTTGCTATCGATAATTAAGATTCTTAGTTATAAATTTGGGGATGTTACACAAAGCATCAATTCATTTCAGTACAATGGTAGATTTCACATATTCGTAGCACAATTTATTCTGCATTTCAAACCATCAAATCCGAGGCTATAAAAATTATCAAGGACACCTCAATGTGTCCCTTAGGTGCTATGAAAACTTCAAACTAAAAAGATTTATCTAACTATATTAACAAAATTAAAAAAATTTAGTGGTTAGAGACCACTTAATCTTAGCTCAATGCTAGAATTTCCTAATTTTTAACCCTAGCAAATGAATGAATCAACTCAGAATAAAAATCATGGTTGAACTTTAAGATGTTTCCAATACCTAGTAAAACTTTCAAAGGAAAAGCCAATTATGTGTTATGGTAACAAAATTAGACAAAATTGCAACTTCTATTCCAACAATTCAAGCAACATAGGTATCATTTCAGTTCATGATTTTTTTTCAAGTAGTAAAAGTCTTTAACATAACCCAAGAAAAATCATAGAGTTGCCTTAGGATGTTAGCTTCAACATATAATTTTTCTAGCTCATAAAAATTCCTATAACACACCCAGAAAATTCATGATCATCCTTTGCCTGTAAGAAAACCAAAAATCTAGCAACATGGTTCAAAATCTCTTTTCACAAAAGTGATTTTCCCACAAGAAGAAACCAATCCACCAAAGTAAGTACATATATATATGTGTGTGTGTGTTTGTGTGTAATCTCACAATAGATCTAGAAAATATCAATTTTAAATCATCAAAATATGCAAGAAACAGAATTGAAGCAAACAAGATACAAAAACTCTACTTTGAAAACTTTAGAGATCTATACTCCAAAGGATGCTCTAATTAATTTCTCTTCACTTCAAGAACTCCCAATTAACCCCTAAACCTTCCCTAGGCAGTGAAGAAGTGAGATATCAAAGTGAGGATCAGTGGAGAATTGAAATTTTAATCGGTTAGAATTATAGGTGTTGAGGTGTAAATTAAGTTTAGTGAAGGAAGTTGGTAGTTTTAACAACTCTAGGATAGTGTCTTTGGTATTTGAAATAAAGTTTGGAGCTCATGGACATGGAGCTTGTTGGTTTTTCCTTCCTACTGCTGCTAGTCGAGAAGTCTCTTAGTTTCTTGGAGAACATTAGTTGTATTTATCTTATACAATGTTGGAATATTATATAATATGAATAAATAATAATTAATTTAGGAAATAAAAATAGGTTGCCAGGATTTAATCTTGTAATCCAAGATTGAATCTTAGCTATTTATTCTATATAAGTGGAAAATCTTTTCATTTAATATAGATTAAATTAATTTTCGGTGTTAGAAATCGCACACCGAAATTTCACTGAACAGGTAAATCACCGTACCCGAGTAATTAAACATTGCCCAAAAATTATCTCTAGGTATAAAATCTTTATTCTTACCCATTTCTAATCTTAATCCTATAATTTATCGATTTTGGGCATCTTCGTGTTCCAATTCTAAGGTTTCATAATTGCTCACGTTTTGATTTTAAGTTCAAAAAAAAAATTTACCCATATTTCGGTAGGTACTTTTCATAATTTAAAATTAAGAACTGAAACAAAAGAGTAATAACTAATAATTAACTTAAATATGTCCTAGGCGTGTTGGGTTAAATATTAGGGTGTTACAGTGGCTGCAAAACTGGTTACAGGTACAACTTCAATAGCAGTTATGTTTTTCTCTAGTTGCTCAAATATGAGTAGGGAAGTGTAAGGTCGAGTAATGGTGGTCAAAGATTCTCACAAGAAGGTTCTATAGCTATGGAAAGAGGACGAACTACTAATGTGCATGGTTAAACATCTTAATGGATTATGTAGTTAGCACCGACCAAAAGGGTTACACATTTTGGAACTAGATCCTTACATATTGACTGGAAAGTAACCCCAATATGAAAATGTTAGCTCCAAAACCCTTTAGAAAGCCTCAATGCTTAAGGTTTTGAATGACAACAAAATAAATTTTGATTAAATATTTTGAAGAAATGACTAATGTTTCACCTGAGTTTCTGTGGCATTTATAGGACTATTCTCGTAAACATACTAGTTCAATCAACGAGTCAATTTTTCCCAATGACATATTTCAACATGTTTATAATCTTATTCAAAGAGATTCCAAACTTATACAATGTGAAAAATAACTCTGAGAAAGAGCATGTGTATGTTGGTTACATAAGAAAGGATTTTCCAGTTCAAAAACCAAGTCTAGATCTTTAGAAAATAGTTCACACATTCAGAAAGCACTAATCAATGAAGAAATCTATCATTTTTTTTATATGAGTCATGAATACAATCACCAATCTCATGAAAAAGATATCTATGAAGCTTAGATTGAAGAAGTGAAGGTTAGAGAAGAGTTTAGAAACTGAGTACCTATCAGAAAGCACGTGTTAGCAGAAAACCATGTACTTTGCAGAAAAATGAGGGAAAATTTAAATTTCAAATTAAAGTCAATACCCAAAAAGGTCTGACAATGACATTTATCCTTTTAGCTTGGTCAAACAATCCAGCTTCTAAAAGAATGTGATCAGAAGCCATGGCCAAAAAGTAAAAAAGTTGTTTATGAAGTACCACTTAGAAAAGCTCCCATTTGACAACTGTCTCTGAGCCTACAAAAAGTAACTTTGACATTTTTGAACTACTCTTCTAGATGGCTTTTCCCATGACATAAAAAATAAATTTATAGGTGTCAAATGGAAAGAAAATCAATTTGTAATGGTCTGATTTGAAGATCAAGTATAAAAGGATGTCAAGTGCTTACAACTCAAGACTTTTTGCTGAATCTTTGAAAGACTTCCTAAAACACAAATCCTTTTTCTTCCTCCGCAAACAATATCACATCTTGTAATCAGTTTCCGTCTCTATAAAAATCTTCCTTCTAGCTCAAATTAGAAAATAATTTCTTCTTGGGAAGAATATTTAGAAAAAAGTCACTCAAATATTTAGAACTTATACTGTTTCATTTATAGAAAACTTGACAATTTGTTATTAAAGTGAACCAACCTTTAACAAATCATTATACCCTGATCTAGTAGTGATCATTGTGAGATTACCTTGGAAAGATTAGTCAAAGACTACTTGAAAGTGACAGTAGAGTGAGCTACTACTCACTTGAGTTATGTTGAGAAGGCCAAGAAAAGACTATCACTCTTTCTCAGGGGTGAGAAAGGTTTTAGTGGAGCTCAATAGATTATTGAGAACTATGTAGGCAGGACTGACCGAACTAGTATAAAAGTTATGTGCAATCTTTCTCTACTCATTCTATTTCATTTTCGCTCTGCTTTTGAGATTCAAAATTATACATTTCTAAAAATTCTTTTGAAACTATTTTAAGTTTTCAACTAAGTTCAGAAAGTTAATTTCTAAATGCTACTAACCAAGTTCTCCAGTGCACTTCAAGCATACACTTGATAGTTTTTATTTAAAGTTTCAGAAATACAAAGGAGTTAAAGCACAATTCAACCTTCTTCTCGTGCAACCTTTAACCTACAATTGGCATCAAAACTCAGGCATCTAAGGGGTTGAGCATTCCAATGAGTGTAGAGGTTAAATATCCTAAAGATAAATGGCACAAAACATTCACATTATGGCAAAACACTACATAAATAAACCATCATTCTTTGATGGTGGAGACTATGCTTATTAGAGAGATAGAATAAAGTTGTTCATTAAATACACAAGTCTTCAATTATGGGAGATCATACATGAAGGATACTATGTTCCCATGGGAGAAATTCTAGGAACTAAAGCTACACCCTCCACCTGTAGAGAAGTTCCCAAAAGTAGGTGGACAGAGCAATGTAAAGCAAGAGTTCAGTTGTACTCTAAGGCTAAATACCTACTCACCTATACAATTAGCAAGGCCGAATATGATAAAATCATTGCATGTGACACAGTAAAGGAAATCCAGGACAGACTCCACATGTTGTATTAAGGGACAGATCATGTCAAGGATACCAAAATTAGCATGTTAGTCCATCAATACGAGATGTTCAAAATGACTGAACAAGAGAGTATTAATGACATGACCACAAGGTTCATGCATATTCTGAACCAGCTCAAAGGTTTGGGTAAAAGATACTCAAACTCTAAGATGGTAAGGAAAATCTTGAGGAGTCTGCTTGCAAAATGACTTACCAAGGTCACAGCCATCATGGAAGCTAAGGAGATTCATACTTTTAGCTTGGATGCTCCCATTAGGTCTCTTAAAACCCATGGACTTGTACTCTCTACGGTTCATGGTGAAACCATTAAAAAGAGCAAGTCTATGGCCTTGAAGTCTTTTAACAAGAAGCAGGTCAAAGGCAAAGTAATAAAAGTTGCTGAGACCTAAGAAGAAGAAGAAGAAGATTCAGAGGATGAATCTAAGGAAAAAGATGGAGATGAGATCTCCATGCTTGTGAGAAAAATATCTAGAGCCTAGAAGGGCAGAATCAAGAAGAAGAAATATTTCAATATCAGAAAAGATAAAAAGGGTAAAGAAAAACCAGAGAATGTAAACTGCTACAACTATGGAGAGAAGGGACATTACAAAACTGATTGTTCCAAGTTCAAAGGTCTACAGAAAAAGGGAATACTGGTTACTTGGAGTGACTCAAAAGAAGAGAAGAAAGGATTAGAAAGCCAAGAAAGCTAGGACGAGCTTGAAGATATGTCCAACCTATGCTTCATGGTGACTGCACTTCAGAAAGAGAATAGACATAAATATGCTTCTTGAATCTAATCTCTCTTATGGTGAATTATTAGCTCTAAATGATAAGTTACTTGAAAAATCCTAAACCCTAACTACTCACTATCTCAATCTTAAAAAAAATTATAAAATTTTTTTATTAGAGCTTGAGAAAGTTAAGATAGATTTTGTGAATCTAAGGCTTGAGAAGAAGAAATAAAAGGAGAAAACAAGTTTTTAAATATAAAAAACTCAAAGTCTTAGAAGTTGAAATTACTAACAAAGGTTAGAAAGCTCATACTATTTATGAACTTGAGAAAACTTCAAAGTTTCTCAAATCTAACTTAGAAAAGATAGTAAATGGCTCCAAGAATCTTGAGTTGATGCTTGGTAGTCAAAGACCATAATATCAAAAAATAGGATTGGCATATGAGAGTACAATGGATGAGAAAGATAAAGCAATCTCATCAAAGAAAATAAAGAATAAAAAATCCTATAATTTTTATCATCAGAAAGGGCAACCACTTGGCAAATGTTTTATGAGAAGAAAAGTAGAAAAATAGGTTGGGAAACCACCCCAAAGAAAACTAACCCAAAAAGACCCAAGAAAATATGGGTACCTAAAATAAAAACTATCCTTGTTGTAGATGTGTCTGAGAATACACGTTGAGAAAGACAACAAGTGGTATATGGATATTGATTGCTCTAGATACATGTCCGGATCCAGGAAATGGTTCAAAAACCTGAAACTAAAGAAATCTTTGAGCTTGATAGTGAGTCCAAGGAAATGAGGTTCTTGGAATCATGGTGATTAGGTACTCTAAAGCTTACTTTGTTTAAGATTGATTAGGGTCAAGAGTTTCATCTTGCAAAGTCTTGAGCTTTGAGTTTAATAAGAGATAAAATGGACTTGCACTTATGTTTAAGTTTTAAGCCCTTGCATTTCATGTTTACATTTCAATGCCTTGCATATCATTTTTATTTTCAAATCATCACCTTAAATCTTGAAGACTTAAAAATGGACTTGCATTTCATGTTTAAATTCAAGTTTTGCATTTCATGTTTATATTTCAACTTATCACCTAAACCTTAAAGACTTAAAAATCAACTTGTATATCATGTTTATATTTCAAGTCTTACACATCATATTTATATTTTCAAGTCATCACCTTAGGATGTTAAAGACTAAAAATGGGGTTGCATAGCATGTTTATGATTCTAGTTATCACCTAACTCTCTAAACTTGCTCTTAGATCTTGAATAATTTTTTTTTATCATGGCTATGTTTTTATGCATATGTTCGGCCATGCCATGGAGTTGGTCTTTGTGGTGGATTTATTTTGTTTTTAAAGTTCAAACCTTGTGCCTTGTTTATGTAAGGAATTTTGAAAGTATTGGACAATCAAAAGTTGTGATTTTTATGAACAAACGCTTATTAATGAAGTTATACTTTTAGCTACTGTTTGGACATTAAAAAATTCTGTAAGATGCTATTTGGAATGATTTAAATGTGTAAAAAAAAATCATTATTAATTAATGTAGAAGTTATTTTTAGCATTCTAGGAAAAACTAGTAACTAGAATGGATCGAAGATGCAATTCTTTAATGCTTTTAGGAAATATAATTTTAGGTACTGCCTTGGTATTATAAATTCTATAAAGTGTTGTTTGAAACTATATAACTGTGTAAAAATCATTATTAATTGATGTAAAAACTATTTCTAACATCTTAAGGAAAACTAGTAACTAGAAAGGATTACAAATGTGATTTCTAATGCTTCTAGAAATTAAAATTTTAGCTACTATATGGGCATTAATAATTCTATATGATGCTGTTTGGAAGTGTTTAAATGTGTAAAAAATTATATTAATTGTGGTAAAAACTATTTCTAGCATTCTAGGAAAGACTAGTAACTAGAAATGATTAAAAAAATGTGATTTTTAAGGCCTCTAGGAATTAAAATTTTGAGTTACTGCTTTGACATGATTAATTCTATAAAAAGATTCTATTTGATGATGATTACAAGTATAAAAATTTCTATTAATAGTGGTCTCTTAGATGCCTACAAGAATAACTACGAGTATTAGGTTAGACTGATTTGCAGTTTCAACCCTTTTAGGGTGAAAAGTGTAATTACTGGTAACTTAAGGATAATAATTTGAATGGTATCTATGCTGATCTTTAGTACATTGTATATATATTCTATTGAGCATAGTGTATGCATTAGCTGAGCCTGGTCCTTAGTTTCAGCATACTGGGTAAGAGCATGTTTACCGTTCAATAAGATAATGATGATAATGCGTGCTTATGGATATCTGAAAGTGAGGCATGTTTATGTCATTAATTATGGAATGTTATGATTATGACTGGATGATTAAGATGCATACTTGATATGATATATGACCTAAAACAAATTTGGGGAAACTCTATTCCTAACCATTATGCTGTCAGATTTTTGCTAAATTAGTGAACTTAGAAAAATTATGAAGATTGTAAGCATGAAATGTTAAATGATAAGTTGTGATGATATCTATAATTATATGCTCATGGATGCCTCTCTAATTAACATGTTAAGATTAAATGTGACATAAGACACATGGAAATGATCCTATAGACTCTAGGAATTAATGGTTAGGAGACGTGATCCAATAAAGACCCTTTAAGCTCCAGGAATTAATGGTTATTAAAGGTGTTCCTATGCCCCCTATCTCGCATTCTGGGACTCGGGAATTTGCTTATCACAGGATAAGTGTAGACTAGTGACAACTAGTTTAGGTATGAGCTCATAACCTAGAACTCTCAAAAGGGGAAAGTATTAGGGTAGCCCCCATAGAGAAAGAATAATGAATTTAAGTCACCTAAAAGAAAAATAAAGGAAGAATCATGTGGAATGATATTGTGTTCTCTATGCTATGTTCATTCAGTATAATTCTTGTGATATGTTACATGTGGCATAGACATGCATTCATGATATGGTATGATGCATCCATGACATTAAGATTCATGCTAAAAGACATGAACCTTGGATAATGTTATTTGGAACTTAATAAATGAACTTTATACATGCTCACCATTTTCATAATAAACTCAAGGTTCCTGAGGATCCAGACGATGACACATGTTAGAAGGTGAAAACCCTACTCACATTCTTTTATAAGTTTCTCATTCCTTTTTTCTTTCTTTCCATCCTATCTTTAAAGGCTGATGGCAACCTTTGTCATCTACGTTGACGCTCCCACTTGGGAGATGCATTTCGACACCACTCACCAGACATATCATTTCGTGGGTCGATGTGCAGTTCGTATGTTCATGTTTTTGGAGCATCCCTTCGCACACCTGATCATTAGCTATGGGTTCTCCATCATTACCCCATTTACTGATGATCTTGTTTTTTACTGTACTTGTTCACGCGGGGAGCAAATCCACCGTACTCATCCTGCTGCCTCGACTATTCATGACTATCCTGTTTACATTATCCGATTGCCCCCTCACTAGATTGAGTCCATGATAGACCTATTTGAGGATTCCCCTTCCCAGCGTTCCTCAAGTGGTTTTGCACCTTCAGTCCCCATGGAGATTGGGGTGGTAGTGAGGTTGAGGCTACTGTGACTTAGCCCTTGAGAGGAGTCAGGGGAGCTACTCGACCACATCATGGAGCATCATGGACCACATCATGATATGTCCATCCCGGGCTTACTCTCGCTGATATCGCTTGAGTACTCGACTACATCCTTTCTTATTAGTAGCGTTACCAGTAGAAGCCTATGGCAAACCTCGGAGTGCCAGTGTACATATCATGTATAGGATAGCTTTCTTTTGCTTTTGATTTAGAGGTTATCTACTTAAGCGCACCTAGTAGGAGTAGGGGGGGAGAAGGGGTTTTGGCTAGTATGTATTTAGTTGTCCTTACGTTCCTTTCATAGTGACTGTGTGTGACTATACTATTGGTAAAAGAATGCACAAGAAGGAGGGTTGAATCCTGCTTTCTAAAGTATTCTTGCAAATCTAAAAATATTAATAGAAAGATACTAACAAGCTTTTGGCTTGAAGTGCAACGAAATTATGGTTAATTGTTTCAGAAAGTAACTCTCAAAACTATACTAGTTATCTTGCTACTATAACAAAACTTAACTAATAATTAACTTAAAGTGCATAATCATAAAATTAAAAGATCAGGGAAAAGAGAACAAGCACGATAGTTTTTATACTGGTTCGGCTAACTTGCCTACATCTAGTACTCAACACATGTTGAGATTTCATTAACAACAACTTTCTCAACCTGAGAAAGTAAATTGAATAGTCTTTACAATAGCCTTCCCAAGCTCTCAAAGTGCACAGTGGACAACCCTAATTGTGACTTAACCAAGTAGTTTTATACCAGCCTCTCCAAGCTGAACCGAGTTGTTTTGAACCAGCCTCTCCAAGCTAAACCGAGTAGTTATGAACCAGCCTCTCCAAGCTAAAACCATGACTTGCAGGCAACTTCTACTGCCACGTTGTAAGTAGTCTTGAACTAGCCTCTCCAAGCTGAACCGTGATAAACAAATACCTCTGCTATCACGTTGCAAGTACTTTTACCTTAGTCTCTCTAAGTTATGTCTCACACTGATTACTAATGGATCAGGATTACAAAGGTTATGTGTTTGGGTTGCCACTCAAACTAACCTACACCCATGTTTCCTTAAGAATATTTGTTAATACAGACCTGTGAAACATGAACGACTTCTTTTTCATATCTCTTCATGAGAAGAGTATATAAATCATTACAGAATATGGAAATAAGACCTTTACACTTCAAGATGATTGATTATATATTATGATGAACAACACAGGAAGTGTGGATAGATTTTTCCAAAGTTTCTACTCTTGTGTCTTCAACTCTCTCATCTGCATTATGTATGATATCTCCATTTATACAGGTCTTTCTTCATGGCCATTGCCTTTGATCAGATCTCCAAGTGACACATGTAGATCATCAATTGTGTCTTGGAACGTTGCTCTAGAGAGTTAGGCTGAAAGACTTATCACATTGGTTGTAGAAGCCGTTGTAGTTTAGAGGTTGCTGATGTCTTCATTTTTCTTTTACTTTCTGACCATGGTTTCTGAACTCCTCCTTCTAGAAGCTAGGATCATGAGTCAATTAGGCATAAGAGATGACGTGCCAGTTATAACACTGGGTCTGATTCAAGATTTGAAATTTGAAATTTGAATTTTCCCTCCATTTTCCTTAGCATTATGTGCTCCACAGTTAAGTGAGCTTTCTAACGGTGTAATCAATCTCTATGACATTTTTTCGATCTTCCAGTCTTCAATCTTGGCTATTTAATTATGATTTCTTTGAAATTGTTGTGATTGATGACTGAGTAACATATTGCTCTTGGACATGAATTGATTTCTTCATCTTGAGTGTACTTTCTGATGTCCTGTGCTATTTTCTGAAGATTCTTTCCTTGGTTTCTTGATCTTGACTTGATATGCTTTAGTCCTTAGGCATTTACACTTTCTTTCCATGAGATAATATTCACCTTTTTAAGCGTAATCTCTTCCCTTGAGATAAAACATGATTTCTCATGTGTAGTGAAATCATTCTCGATTCAAGTTTGCTTTTATGCCTTTGTCCGTGAACATGAATACATGCTTTGCTTCAAATAAAATTCACTCTCTTTTTAACGTAATCTTTTCCCATGAGATAAATCGTGGTTGCGCATGGAAAGTGAAACATTATTCTTGCTTTAAGTCCGTATTATGTTTTAATATGTATACATATTCTTTGCTTGACATAATATTCACTTTCTATTTAGCTTAATCTCTTCCCATGAGATAAAACATGCTTACACATGTAAAATGAAATATTAATCTTGCTTTAAGTCTGTGTGATACAAACCGGATTAACCTATTATGCTTTGACAAGAAACTCAAGGTAATCATTAGTTATTCTTCAAAGTATTTTGTTTAAATTGGCTTAGTTGTCAATCAAAACACTAATGCTCATACTTTCTGAAGGGCTTCTGGAGTTTACATATACTACCCTAACCTTTATCAGTAGGTGTTACTTATTACGTATGGATATTTTGGTGTGTGAGGTGGAATGATGATATTAGTACTATATGGATCTACGAATATTTACTTATGTGTATGGTGTTGTGATATTTGTATTTCATGGATGACTATGCCATGTTTTATTCCTTCCCACTTGTATGCAGGATAGATGATGTAAAATACCTTAGTATGCATAGCTCAAGTTTTTATTTTAAAGTTAAAAAAAATTTGCCCATATTTTGCTAAGTATTTTGAAAATGTGAAGTTAAGAACTAAAATAAAAGAGTAATAACTAATAATTAACTTAAAATGCGTCCTAGGCATTTTGGGTTAAATATTAGGGTGTTACAAGATAGGGTGGAATCCTCAAACAGAGAGCTTGGAGCCCAGATGAGGAGACATGAAGAGTAGTTCTTGCAAATCTTGCATGAGTTGAGAAGAAGAGGCTAGTGATGGGTTGAACAAGTGCATAACCTTTTGCTGATAGCAAAATGGGGAGAAATAAGAATAAAGAAATCTTTTGTTGAGGGGAACCTATGTGTTGGGTCACATGCTATGGGGGAGCTTCAGAAAGCTCATGTTCATACATGCATATTTATTTATTTTTGTTCCAAAAACTTTGTTTCCTTAATATTTATGCTTTGATACTTATATAGTTCAAAAACTATGATCTTATTTCTCTCTTACAGTTTTGTGCTTTGACACCCTTATGCTCTATATATTGGTTTCTATATATGATTATACTCATATAAGTTTCTTTTGTACAACTTCTAGTTCTTACTCAAATATATATTAAAATCAATATTGACTCTCTATTACAAATGTTAGTTCTGAAGAATTGGGGAAGATTATGCTGAATTATAAGTTCAATACAAAATTAGTATCATAATATATCCTTAACTCTGATACCATTAGACTCAAATTCTATATCGGATTAGCTATGAAATTAGTTATTAAAACTTGTTGAGAAACTTAAACAAAACTTTATCTCATAATGATAAACCTTGAGAAAGTTTACTTTTTGAAAAAGGCGAAGTTATAAGACATAGTTTTATCAAGTTTCTAAAAGAAAATTTCATTAAGGTTCTAACCTTAAGGAAAACTCTTTCAAAGTGCTCTCCAAAAATTTTTTCTCACAATTTGGTTTGTCATCATCAAAAGGGGGGAGATTGTCAGCTCCAGAACCTTTCAGAAAACTAATAAAGCTTATGTTTTGAGTGACAACAAAGCAACTTTTGTTGATATGTTTTGAATAAAGGACTAACATTTTAGTTGAAATACTGTAGTGATTAACAAGACTATTCTCGTAATATATAAGTTCAACTAATGACATATTTTTGACGATATCATGTTTGAACATGATTAAAATCTCATTCAAAGAGATTCAAAGTTTTAATGATGTGAAAAATAGTTTAGAAAGTTAGCTAAAATGTGTTAGAGACACGAGAAAGCAATATCCAGCATAAAAAACTATGGATCTTTAAAGAGTGTTTCACGCATCCAAAAAATGTGATATCCATTGAAGACATCATTTTTTTTCATAAGCATATCATGATCATAATCTTCAATCAAGCTGGCTATTAACTTTCAAGGCTTCCTATGTGTTGAAAAATTAATTATTAAGCTCAGAGTTAAGCTCAGGAGTTGAACACGAAGCTTAGAAAGTATGAAACAACTTCAGATAGCACTTGCTCTTCAGAAACTGTACTAAGTCAATAGAACCCGAGGGATATTTGAATTTCATATTTAGTCAACTTTTAGAAAAGCATGACAGTGATACACCACTTTTATTCTTGGCAAAATCCTCATCTTCTAGAAGAAAAATTTCAAAAATCATGTTCAGAAGGTAAAAGTTGTTTCTAAAGTTCCATTTAGAAACCACATTTGTCAACGATTTTGCACCTGCAAGGATAGCTCTGACACAGGTCAACTACTATTCTAAAGAATAGTTTCTAGGACACAAAAAGAAGATCAACACATGTCAAGAGGAGCTGAAATCAAGTAACAATCGTCTATTTCAAAATCCAAGTATAAAAAGATGGAGCCTTCATATGAGAAGGAACTTTTTATCTTTAACATTGAAATCTTCTAACATTTTCAAAAGTTGATCATTTGCTTTACAATCGGTTTCTGTATAGAAAATCTTCTTTCTTTCACTCAAAATAGAAAACATTTTGTACTTAGGAAGAACTTGAAAGAAGTCTCTTAAGTCACTAGCCTAAAACACTATTGTATTCTTGAAAAAGGCTTAAGTATTCTTTGTTAGAAAGAACCAATCCAAAATCATATTCTTGTATCCTAATCCAGTAGTGATCAAGAGAGGTTAGCTTGAAAAGACTAGGATATGGACTACTTGTTATGAGAGTAAATTGGAATTACTGCTCACTATAGATAGCTTATGAAGACTATTCAAAGAATATCTTTCCTTCTTGAGGTTGAGAAAATGTTTTTAGTAGAACTCAACAAGTTGTTGAGAACTAAATGCACGTAGTGTTCGGCCAAACTAGAAGAAAATCACTGAGTAATATATTTCTCTCTCTTTATCTCTTTGTCATTCAACATTTGTTTTTGTTTGTATTGTGTGCATCTCTAAAAATGATTTCAAAATAGTTTCTAAAGTTTCTATGTTTATTACTTGGTTCAAAAAGTTACTTTATGGAGCACACTAACTATTATTTCTGCTGTGTTCAAGTGAATAACTTGATAGACTCTATTTAGCATTTTACAAATTAAAAGAAGTTAAAAGAACAATTCAATCCCCTTTTTCATGCTCCTTTCTACTTACAGTAATGACAAAAAAGTTGATAGAAAATAGGGGAAAGTTGCTGAAGCTAGTGTGATTTAGTTTAGGGTGAAATTTTTGTGTTTAATTATTCAATAATGTGTTGCATTATTTTTTTATCTTTTCCCAATTAAGTGTATCTCTTTTCATGTGAAATAAATCACTATTCCTTCTCTTATATCACATATTATGCATTTTTTTTATACATCATCACACTACGTATCATACATTTGATATTATATATTTATACATTACAAATTTACTTTTGATTTTATGTTGACTCCTTTTTTAATATATTTATATATATTTGATATCATTATATAGACAAAACCCCCCATTTTTGTCTCTGTAAAATTTCATGTCAGACAATTTTGTTCTTTAAAAAATAAATTCATTGATTTGTCCCTATAAAATTAAAAACTAAGACAAATTGGTCCCTATAAAAAAAACCTCCCAAATTAGTCTTTACAAAAATAAATTGTTAGATAAGTTAGTCTCCTCAGTCAAAGTTAATAGAGGGACTAATTTGTCTGATTATACAATTTTACAAGGGCTAATTTTTCTGACTACTTAATTTTACAGGGACCAATTTAGGAGATTTTTTTTATAGGGACTAATTTGTCTGACTTTTTGATTTTACAAGAACCAATTTGTTTGACTTAAAATTTTATAGGGATTAAAATGGGTGTTTTGTCCATTATATATATGTTAGGTGCATTAGGTTATCTCTTGCACATGTCATAAATCTTTGTTATAATCTTGTACATATCCTACTAAATTATTATAGATATTTGAGTATTTTACATATGATATATTTTCTTATCTTATAAAAGTTTATATTTAATCTTACTATTTCTATTACCATTAGCTAAGTACATGCTTGGATGCATTCATGATTTCTATTTTTTGTGTGTGCACATTATATACTTATTATTATTTATTATTATGTTACTCAACGACCGACACACACACACACACACACATATTCATTTCTATGTTTTATTTTGTTGTTAGATAATTCATAATGCTCTTGTGATTTACATTATCTACTTGGTTGAAGTATCATAGATTTAACTATAATTAAGTTTCTAAACATTTTTCATTTTTATTATCTATTTATTCATTCATTTATCTTTTTTATTTTTTATTATTATTGTTATTGTAGTTGTTGTTTAACTTAAGCTTTTTCTTTCGTATATAGTTAGTGAATCAACCCTTGTTTAATTTACTAATTAATTATTCTAATTATTGTAATGACTCATTTTTAGTATTATTGTGATAAAATAATTAAATATGAAGAATCTGTAGGGATTTTGAAAATTTGTACAGACACAATTATGATCACAACAATGTGAAGATTTTGTATGTCAAAAAAAATGAAAATTTATTTAATATTATTATAAATTCAATATAATAATATTTTAATCAGGGATATAGAATGATGCCCTATAATTGGTATAAGGAAATACATAAAAATAACGATAAGGTTAAATAAGTATTTTTAACTTGATAAAATTATTTATGTAGTAATCGGGTATCAAAATGGTACTAATCGGTACATTGAAATAGTAATAACCGGTACACTAAAACACTAAAATTAGTCCAAATAATGGATATAATCGTATCCTAGATAATTTTTACTTAGGACAATTAAATAAACATAAACATTTCCAATATAACTCCAAGACAAATTGATCCAAAAGTAGTAATACATATTACTTTCTCTCCAAGTCAATGTTATTATATAAAAGAGAAAACAAAAGAAATGACATTTTTTCTTTGATGGGCAGCTGCTTCATATTCCTTTATTCTTTCCTTTCACTATCTTCATTTCTTTTTCTTCAAACTCTATCAAACCACCAAATCTTTGAATGTTATACTTAGGTAAACACTCAAGCTAGTTCAAGAACACTTCCTTTACATCAAACTCAAGTCAAAGCCTTTCTTTTCATCTTCAAAGATGTCCAACCAGCAACTTATAGAAGGGTTGAAAAATGGGTTTGAAGCTTTAAATTAGAGAAGAAAAGCTAGAGGAAAAGTTTGTCAAAAGCTTGGAGAAAGGTAGGAAAAATCTATGCCTATTGCTTGGTGATTGTTTGACTATTTTACTAATATAAACTCTTGAGACATGTTTGAAATTATGTTGGTGAAATATGAAATTATTTCAAGATGCATATATTTATGAACTTGATATATGTAAAAGGATGCAAGAGATAAGGATCTTGAGCATAGATTGAATGGATTTGAGAGATTTATTAAATAAATGAAGAGATTTTTTGTTCTTTAAAAAGATTGATATATCTGGAAATTTTACCAAAGTATTATTAGAAATAGTTTTGAAAAATCTAAAAGATTGGTATTTTGAAGTATGATGCTAAAGTTTTATGAAAATATGAGATTTTATTCTATAGAAGAAAAGCCCTGAAATCTAAGTAAGACACTTGGTTTAATTTCCTAGAATTTTTAAGAATTATCACATGAGTAGTCCTATAAGTTTCTGTAGTGAAGAAATCTTATAAAAGATTAGTAGATTTTATAAAAAAAATCTCATAAAAAGTTTAACTATTTTCTTTCAGGAAATTTCATAAAAAGTTTAGTAGATTTTCTGATGAATTTCATAAGAATTAAAGAGAATTTTTGCAAAGAAGTTTCATAAGAAGTGAAAAGATTTTGAAGAGAATATCTTATAAGAAATTCAAGAGATTTTAAAGAGAAAGGTCTCATAGTAATTTAGGAGACTTAATAGAGAAAATCTCATAAGAGTTGAGAAGATTTCAAGGAAATCTCAAAGCAAAAGTATAAGAAATAGAATTATTAAGAAGAGATTTTACTTAATAATTATAAGATTCCCTAACCAAATATTAAAGATTCTTTTGAGAAGAGAAAACTTTAGAAAATAAGCCTTATTTAATATCAATTGCTTGATTGTAAGCTCATGGATTCAAGTTGTGATCTATATTAGGTTGTCGTACGAGATACTACAACAATTGAACTATATCAGGTTGTAACACGAGATGTTACAAAATTATGAGGAAAATGATGTATTGAGAATAACATGCTATTGTGATCTATATCAAGATGTAGTAGGAGGTACTACATCAAGTGAACTATATCAGGATGTAACACGAGGTGTTGCATCACAGACAATACATCAAATGAGAAGTATATCAGGAATCTTATGAGTTCTATTCTCAATCCTAAATTTATTAGTAAGACTATGATAAAGAAGAAATAAAACAAACAAACTAAGTGTTATGTAGACAACTAGAAAACTGATTAATTATTTAAATAATTCTGGTGATTTTATTCTCAAGACTAAGTGCACTCGCAATATTATGTTAGATAAGAAAATAAATAAGCACAACTAAGCATTTAAGAAGAAATCACGGATACTTTAATTACTTTAATACTAGGTCAAATGTCACTGTGTAGTATACTAGTGTTTTTCCTATTGGGAATCTTTGATTCTCATTTCTACTGTTATCATTTTTTTCATAGATTGAGATTATGGTGATTATTTGTGGAGATCCTTAACTGGTATTGGTACCACGGGCCAAACGTTTTGATGAATTGATGATAGACAATTTAATCAGTTCTTTTATTTTCTTTTAATAAAATTTTGAGTAGTACCATACCTAGACTAGAAGGTTCTTGCGTGAACTAGGGCAAGGGTTTGACATAGTTATTGACACTATTGATTGGTCATTGGGTAACAAAGTTATATATTATTGATATATTATTTATGTTCAAATTTAGTGACTCAAAGAGAAAGAGTTTTATGTTTACCACAAAAGCAAGCTCGTATTTAATATTGTATACACACCTCTAAGGATAAGCAAAGCTAACAAGTAACAACTGTAAACTCTAGAACCCTTCAAAAAGTATGAGCTTCATTGTTTTAAATGACAACAAAGCCAATTTAAAGAAAATACTTTGAAGATGGCTACCTTGAGTTTGTTGACAAAGTATAATAGGTTAATCCAGTTTGTATCACATGGACTTAAAGCAAAATTAATATTTCACTTTGCATGTGTGAGCATGTTTTATCTCATGGGAAGAGATTAAGTCGAATAGAAAGTGAATATTATGTCAAGCAAAGTACGTGTGTACAGATTAAAGCATAATATAGACTTAGCAGGAATAATGTTTTACTTTGCATGTGTAAGCATGATTTATCTCATGGAAAGAGACTGAGCCTAAAAGGAAAGTGAATGTTATTTCAAGCAAAGCACATGTTCATGCTTACAGACCAAAAGAATAAAAATGGATTTGAATTGACAATAATTTCACTATACATAAGCAATCATATTTTATCTCAAGGGAGGAGATTAAACTTAAAAGAGGTGAATATTATCTCATGCAAAGAACGTGTAAATGCTTAAGGACTGAAGCATATCAAGTCAAGAGCAAGAAGCCCAAGGAAATGATCTTCAGAAAGGAACTCGAGACTTCAAAAAGTACACTAAAGAAGGAGAAAATCATGCTAACTTTGGAAGTAACATGTTACTCAGTCAACAATAATCTCAATCACAAATTAATTTGAATCCAAAAGTCAAAATTGAAGACTAGAAAACTGAAGAAAAATTAAAGAGATTGATTACACCGTCAAAAAGCTCACTTGACTATGGAGCAAAGAATGCTAAAGGAAATGGAGGAAAGATTTGAAATTCAAATTTCAAATCTCGAATTAAACACAGTGTTACAGCTAATACATCATCTCTTTTGCCTGATTGATTCATGATCCTAGCTTCTAGAAGGAAGAGTTCAGAAACCACGAATATAATGTAAAAAGATAGAGGGCATCAGAAACCTCTTCAATACAATGACTTCTACAACCAATGTGACAAGTCTATCAGCCTACCTCTCTAGACTAACATTCCACAACACAACTGATGATCTACATATGACACTTGGAGATCTGATCAAAGGCAACAATCATGAAGAATGACTTGTATAAATAGAGATGTCATACATGAATGTCGATGAAAGAGTTGAAGACATAAGAGTGAAAACTTTGGAAAAATCTCTACACACTTCATGTGTTGTTCATTATAATATGTAATCAATCATCTTGAAGTGTAAAAATCTTCTTTCCATGTTCTGTAATGATTTGTGTACTCTTCTTAGGAAGAGATGTGAGAAAGAAGTCACTCATGTTTCCCAGGTTATATTGTTGAATATTCTTAAGGAAACATCGGTGTAGGTTAGTTTAAGTGGCAACCCAAACACATAACCTTTGTAAGCTTGATTCGTTAGTGATCAGAGTAAGACATAGCTTGGAGAGGCTAAGGTAAAACTACTTGTAACATAATGATAGAGGCATTTGCTCATCGCGGTTCAGCTTGAAGAGGTTGGTTCAAGACTACTTACAATGTGGCAGTAGAAGTTGTCTACAGGTCATGGTTTAGCTTGGAGAAGCTGGTTTAGAACTACTCGGTTTAACTTGAAGAGGCTGGTTCAGAACTACTCAGTTAATGATAGTTGGGGTTGTTCATTGTGCATTGTGAGAGCTTAGGAAGGCTATCATAAAGACTATTGAGTTTACTTCCTCATGTTGAGAAAGTTGTTGTTAATGAAATCTTAACATGTGTTGAGTAGTAAATGTAGGCGGGTTGGTCGAAACAATATAAAAATACTCGTGTTCATTCTCTCTTTCCTAATCTTTTATTTTTGTATATGCACTTTAATTACTGATAAAGTTTCATTAAAGTTGCATCACTTTTCAAACTTCAGAAATCTACTTTCTGAAACTACTAACCACCTTTTCTGCTACACTTCAAGCCAAAAGCTTGATAGTACCTTTTTATTAAAAGTTTCAGATTTAGAAGATAACTTCAAAAAGCATGATTCAAACCCCTTTCTCATGCATTCTTTTACCTGCAAGTGTTATCAAAGCCAGGCCCCTGAGGGGTTGAGAGTCCAATGATTGTAGAAGACAAAGATCAAAGGGACAAAATGAAGGAGAATATCACTCTATCTACTGACCATCCTTTCTCTGATGATGCTCCTAGATTTGATCACACTAAGGAATCTCAAAGGAGACAATCTTTGGCTGTAAGAGTCATTGTATTAGAAGCATCAATCTTAAGAGGAAGACACAAAAAAAAGGGAGCAACTTTGAAGATAAAAAGAATAAGTTAGTAAGTCATGACATGAAAGTGCAAAAATTTTTATATTACTTGACGTAAGAGAGATTTTACAGAAGCACGCAAGGTAAGAATACTCAAACGCACTTCTCTATCTTCCTTGAGGTCATATGATGAGTTGCCACATAATATGCTTACTTCCTCTTCAAAACATCTCTAGTAGAATAAGCCTAAGTTTGATAAAGAAACTCTTAAAGGAAATATAAATTATGTTTTCAAACCCTAGGCCTTAGATGCTAAAGTCTCAAAATTAAATCAGAAAGATCTCAGAAAGTTATTTCTGAATTTCAGAACCTTCTTTTATAGCTTCTAAACATTTAAACTAGTCAAATGGCAAAAGATTCTAAACCTTCAAACTTGTGCTTAAAGATTAAAGACCATTGCATCAGAAAATAAGTTTGAGAAATGAAGAGGGAATAAGAAGTAAAGAGAAATGCAACCTCCTCTAAAATCATTCTCATAGTCACCTCTACTATCACTCATAAGAAGGGATACTCATTCGACAAATGATTCTTGAAAGAGAAATCTATTGAAAAAGAATGAGAAATCTCCTTCTTAATCAACTAACCAAAGTTGACTCAAGAAAGTTGAGTTCCAGAATCATTTTCTTTCAGGTACTATATCAGATATCTTTCATAGCTTAAGAAAGAAAATCAGAAGCATGATATTCTAAATCTACATATGACCTAAATTTGTAGATGAAAAGTTTTCAAGATTGATTTTGCTAAGGATTGGAAGAAAGTCCCAAGGGAATTCCTGATATCAAATAGATGGAAGCTAGACCTTCAGAGAGTAAACTTCAGAAATCAGATACTTTAAAAAGTATGTTGAGAGCTCTAAAGAAAATTAGAAAACAATTCTAAGAAAAAAGATAAAGCAATCTGAAAGTTTTGGGAAACATATAAACATGTGCTTCCATTTCCACCACTGCAGCCAAATATGTGAAAAAGCTTTGAGCAGTCAAAGTTAGGTGGATATTTTGCTACAGAAGCAGAACCAGACTGAGAATATGCAAAGCTTGAATACTCGAAGATAAAATGAAGTCATATGGAATTAAGAAATTAAAAAATGGTTCCATTCTTGAAAGACTCAGAGACATCCGACCATGCTGCAGATAAGGAATCATCCAACTTTGGAAGTAACGTGTTACTCAGTCAACAATCGTCTAAATCGCAAATTAATCTGAATCCAAGAGCCAAGATTAAAGACTGGATGATTGAAGAAAAATTAAAGAGATTGATTTATGCCATCAGAAAGCTCGCTTGATTGTGGAGCAAAGAATACTAAAGGAAATGGAGGGAAAATTTGAAATTCAAATTTCAAATCTCGAATAAGACATAGTGTTACAACTGATACATCATCTCTTCTACTTGATTGATTCATGATCCTAGCTTTTAGAAGGAGGAGTTCAGAAACCACGATCAGAAAGTAAAAAGATAGAGGACATCATAAACTTCTCCAATACAATGGCTTCTGCAACTAATGTGACAAGTCTGTCAGCTTACATCTTTAGAGTAACGTTCCAAGACACAACTAATAATCTACACGTGTCACTTAGAGATCTGATCAAAGGCAACAGTCATGAAGAAGGACTTGTATAAATGGAGATGCCATACATGAATGCCGATGAGAGAGTTGAAGACATACGAGTGAAAACTTTGGAAAAATCTCTCTACACTTTGTGTATTGTTCAGCATAATATGTAATAAATGATCTTGAAGTGTAAAAATCTTCTTTCCATATTCTATAATGATTTGTATACTATTCTTTGGAACAGATGTGAGAAAGAAGTCGCTCATATTTCCTAGGCTTGTATTATTGAATATTCTTAAGGAGACATGGGTGTAGGTTAGTTTGAGTGGCAACCCAAACACATAATCTTTGTAGCCTTGATTCGTTAGTGATTAGAGTGAGACATAGCTTGGAGAGGCTAAGGTAAAACTACTTGCAATGTGATGGCAGAGGTATTTGCTCATCGCGGTTCAACTTAGAGAGGCTGGTTCAAGACTACATACAACGTGGTAGTAAAAGTTATCTGCATGTCACAATTTAGCTTGGAGCTGGTTTAGAACTACTCGATTCAGCTTGGAGAGGCTGGTTCAGAACTACTCAGTTAGTGACAGTTGGGGCTGTCAATTGTACACTATGAGAGCTTGGGAAAGCTATTGTAAAGAATATTCAATTTACTTTCTTAGGTTGAGAAAGTTATTGTTAATGAAATCTCAACATGTGTCGAGTACTAGATATAGGCAGGTTGACCGAACTAGTATAAAAATACTTATGTTCATTATTTCTTCCCTAATATTTTATTTTTGCATTATGCACTTTAATTACTAATAAAGTCTCATTAAAGTTGCATCACTTTTCAAACTTTAGAAACCTACTTTCTGAAACTACTAACCATTTTTCCACTGCACTTCAAGCCAAAAGCTTAATAGTACCTTTTTATTAAAAGTTTCAGATTTAGAAGATAACTTCAGAAAGCAAAATTCAACCCCCTTCTCGTGCACTCTTTCACCTATAACAACTACTCACTATAAGATTATAGCTTAAGCATAGCTCTATGGTAGGAAGGGTGTTGTAATTACTCATAATAATGAGCTAATTAATCTAAGAAAATTGGGATGTTACATTACTTCCCTCTTTTTTTAAAAAAATTTCCCTTAAAATTTGATACTTCTAAAAGGCATGGGGATTCATTTTCACTATTTCCTTTGATTAGATATCTATAATCATTAGCCTTTGATCTACTAAGGGCAAGGACCCATCTTTAGTGTTTGGCTCTAGAGTAGGGAGTCAAGAGATAACAACCTAGTTCCTTGCAATAGTCCAAGCTTCCTACACTGGGATCAAACATTCTACTAGCTAAGTAGGTTTCTTTATTAGTTCTCCCATATCGCAGGTTGAGACTTTGAGACATTAAGATTGGTATCCTTGATACATTGAGGATTATTTACAGAGATCTTCAATTTTGACTGTTTATCTCGCGGTGCTTGTAACACCGTAACTTTTAACCTAATACGCTCGAGTTGCATTCCGGTTAATTATTAGTTGTTACGTCTTTATTTTAGAAATTAACTTAATCTTCTTTAAAATACAAGTACTAAAAATACGGATATTTTTTTTTTAACTTTAAAACCAAAATACGAGCCATGTGTGTGTATAGATATCCGTCAAATACTCATGTAATAATGGCAATCATATAAACCTCATCATAATATATGTGTAAACCATAGTATAACATGATACATAGCAAATTAACATAACATAACCATAACAGCGATATTCCATATACATAAAGGACGTCCAAAGATCCTAAGCCAACCAATAAGGGTTGCACATATGCTAGACTAAAGCTGAACATGGTTATAGCAAAACTAGGCTAGGTCCTGCTACATATCCATTGAAGGGTTAGGGTACGCAAAAGTATAAAGGATATGACAACTCTCAAGCTAATGCCAAAAGGAAAACTGTCTCCATGCTTTCGCTATGACCTTTGCTCCGGTGGGTAAAGTGACTCTCATGTCCACACCTCAAAGAAGATCCCAAACAACAACACCATCCACGTCTGGAGACATCACCGGAGAAAAGAGAGGGATGAGAAACTTATTCAAGGATTTTAGTAGGGCTTCTCGACTCCAACACAAGTGTCATTGTCATCGTCCCCAGCCACTTCGATTTTTATTATCAAAGAGATGTCCATGCATAAGTTTCAATTTTAATCTTCTCAAAAGATCCTTTTATTCAAAGTGGGTGTCTTTTAACATGGTCTTAATGTCATGAATGCAGCAGATATCTCATGTATGCATGATAATACCTCTAAGTAACACATGTAAATAACACAAGCATACTCACAACATGAGTTGGTAGCGTACAAATCTAAAATACAACATGATGCCATGTATATAAGCAGGAGATAAGCTAAGGAATTAAAATCACTTAGCACATATCACATGATTAATTGCATCAATTGAACAATAATGCAATATATGTATCTTCGCCTTTACTTTACTTTCTCATAATTGAACTCTCAAGTTCTTTCTTAATGACCACCCTATCCCATGACCATCCTAAACTAACCATCTCACCTTCCCTGGTGATTTTACAATAACCACCAAAACTTCACCTCACCGATTGCCTAGGATGAGCTCAACTTAACTAGTCATCACTAGATTTAATATGGGTTAATAAAGGGGGAAACACATCACTTCCTTACTTTAACTTAATTTTCTTATCATGAGCATGCTACTTCTTCGAATCACCTTTCATAACCATTAATTCCTGGAGTCTAAAGGATCATTTCCATGTATCTTATGTCACCTTTAATCTTAGTATGTTAATTAGATATGCAAACATGAGCATATAATTTGAAATATCATCATGACTTATCACATAACATTTCATGCTCATAATTTTCATAATTTTTCCTAAGTTCACAAATTTGGCGGAAATCTAGCAGCATAACGGCTGGGAACGGAGTTTCCCTAAATTTGCTATATGCCAGTAAACACATCAATCATCCATCTCAAATCCCTCAATCATAATTACAATTCGTCATACAATTGTTCACATAAGCATGCCATCATCAACATTTCATTGCAGGGTAAACATGCTTCTACCCAGTATGCTGGAATTAAGGATCGGACTTAACTAATGCATATGCTATGCTGAACAGAATATATATACACATATATCTAGTACTGAAGATCACCACAATTACCATTCACATTATTACCCTTAAGTTATCGATAATTACTTCTTTAGCTCCAAATGGGTCAAAACTGCAACTTGGCTTAACCTAATACCTGCAATTGATCTTTTAGGGATCTAAGAGACCAATTACCATGATTCCAACCAATTATTAACTTTATGAATATTTTCAAACAATGCTGGACAGTTTTGGCCAGTTTCGAAAATACAAAATTTCGGAGTTCTAAAAGTTACGTTTCTGACCATTTCTAGTTATTGGTTTTTCCTAAGGTGTCAAAATTAATTATCACCATAACTAATAGAAATTTTATACATAAATTCAGTCTCAGATAGAATTATTTCAGAAAATAGTGTGTTACAATAGTAGCTATAATTCTCAATTCCTAGAAGTCTTGAAAATCATTTTTTTGGTCTTCTCTAGTTTCTAGTCTTTTCCTAAGATGCTAGACATAATTTTTTACACCAATTAATGGTAATTTTTACATATATAAGCCATTCCAAACAGAAACTTACTGACTTTACATTATTAAAATAGTAGCTACAATTTTAATTTCTAGATGCATTAGAAACTCCATTTTTATTCTTTTCTTGATATTAGTTTTCCCTAGAATGTTAAAAATAATTGTTACACTAATTTCTTTGTAATTTATACACAATTAAGTAGTCCCAAACAACAGATTTTAGATTTAAATAGAACAAAGCACTAGCCAAAATTTTAATTTCTAAAAGCTTTTAAGAATTATATTTTTAGACATTTCTAGTCACTAGTTTCTCCCAAAAATTATTACAAGGCATTGGAAACAGTTGAAAGCATTTTATCCCTTCGAACACATAAATAATAACCCTTAAAATAGTAGCAACAATCAAAATCTCATCAAGGAGGTTTTATACTTCATAATCACATTTTTACTCCTTTAAGAGTTTCGAACACTTTCAAAAATTCTAAGACACAATTTTAGGTCTTTAAAATAACATAAAACTAATTCCAAATCTATCATTATCATGAGATAAAAAATACATGCTCAAGATTATGTCCATGACCAAAACTTCCAAATGAGATACAAAGGGCAAGTCTTGAGCTCTAGGAATTTTAGTGATAACAAAAATCATAAACATGCTATGCATCCTCGTGCCCGGGCATTACATGAGGACGAGGAGTGATCGCCAGTGCAAAGAGGGCACGGACAAGGAGCGGCTCCTCGCAAGGTCCTCTAAGCGGAGGGGTACATGAATGAACCGATTACACACCCGAATGAGAGGGATCATAAGACTGTATAGGTATGGGACTATACAGTTGAGGAGGGCTTATATGAATTGATTCGTACTACCTATATCAATAAGATGCATCTTCTTTTCGGTAGCCTAAACTGAAAGAACTCCACAGTTAAGCGTGCTTGACCTGGGGTAATTTTGGGATGGGTGACCTCTTGGGAAGTTTTCCCAGGAAGCGTGTGAGTGAGGACAAAGCATGCTAAAAGGACCCGTGTTAGTTTATGGGGACAGTCGTCAATCCATAAAGCAGCAGGGGATGTTACATAAGGCATTAAAACGTGAACATGAGATGCAAGTTCCTTTTTAAGTCCTTGAGATTTAAAGTGATGGCTTGTAAATAAATATGATATGCAAGGTATTGAAACATAAGCATGAGATGCAAGGACTTGAAACATAAACATGAATACAAGTTCATTTTATATCTTACTAGAGCTCATTGCAAGACTTTAAAAAACAAAACTCTTAACCCCCAAATCAATCTTAACATAGTGGAAGTGAGCTTTAGAGTCCACCAACACCATGGTTCCAAGAACCTCATTTCTTGGACTCACCATCAAGCTAAAAAAGAAATAGACAAGAAAACTGACTAACATTTTACTCATTTTACCTCTTGAAACAAAAAACAAAGCTAAACTCTAGAGGTTACCAATATAATGATTTCACAACCACCACCTAGGAACCCTCATCATCAAGCCATGGTCTTAAGCATCAAAGAAAATATTTCAAGAAAAACAATAAGTATCCTACTTTCCTATTTCTTTCAAAATCGAAAATAAAACCAAGTTTTAGGCTTTAGAGGCCAAACACATGGTGGTATCAATACCACCATCAAGATTTCCTCATCATCAAGCCTTGATCTCAAACTTCCATCATAAACCAAAACCAAAAATGGAAGATACACAAAAGGAGTCCAAAACTGAAAAAGAAAAAGAAAGGAAAGGAAATGAAAGATCAAACCGAAATGGAAAGAAAGAATACGAGCATGAACTTAGGTAGCATTTGGTTTGTGTCTCATGAGGGACAGGGATAGAAATACAGAGACAGTGAAGACAGAGACAGAAAAAATATTGTCCCCATATCATGTTTGGTGGTGGGGATAGAGACAAAAATATTGGCCGTTGACCACCATTGACCGGCAGCTGGTGGCGTTGATCGGCATTGACTTTAGGCGTTGACCGTTGAGTCTGGAGTTGATCATTGGTCAACGGTGTTGACCGGTGGCCGGAGGTGTTGAATGGCCATTGAATGGCAGTGGTTGGTGGTGGCCGGTGACCAGAGGTTTTTGTCTCCGTGTTCTGTTTCCACTGTCCCCATTTTTTGGAGGGATAGAAATACAGGAAATTTTTGTCTTTGGGATAGAAAATTTTTCCGTCCCCGTACTCCGTCTCCACCACCAAACATGATACAGGGATAGAAAATAAAAAGCTGTCTCTGTCCTATCCTGAGATAGCAACTAAACGCTACCTTAGCCATTCTTTCACCATTAAAAATAAAAAATGGAAAGAAAAGAAAAAGAGGAGAACTTTTCCATTCAATCAACAACCAAAACCGAAAATAAAACAAAGAAAAGATATGGAACTCAAAACAAAATCCCTATTATCTTCTTGGAGAAAAAGAGGAAGCTTGGTCTCTTGTCAAGGAAATAAGAAGAAAAAATCTTCTTGTAAAGGAAATGAGAAGAAAAAATCTTCTCTTGAGGCTAGGTGTAGGTTCAGCCAAGAGAAGGAAAATAAGAGGAAGGATTTTTCTTGTGTTTATAACCTTAAGAATCGAAAGGTTTTGTGCCTACGAGGTGGTTTGTTGTGGTGTGGTGGTGGTTTGAGGTGGAGGAAGAAGGTTTCTTGAAGGTGGAGGAGGAGGAAAGAAAACTTAGGTTGAGAGAAGGTTAGAGAGCATTTTTTTAACACAAAGCTTTTGCCAAAAAAGTGAATGGTAAAATGAGAGTATTGTGAGTGTTGGTCTGTTAGAAAAATTAAAATATGAGAGTGTAATGGGAAGGGACAGCTGCTGCCTTTGGGGCTGTTTTGGGAGGGAAAATGTTTCATTTCATGTGGGTTAGGGTGTGTATTAGAGGTAAGTTTGATTAGGCAAAGGCTTAGGAATTGGTAATTAAGCGTTTGAGTTAGTAAGCATGTGTTTAGGAATTCAAGACATGATTAGAGAGTTGTCTTGCTTATTTAATTTGAATTAAGTATGATTAATTTGAAACTGAAATGGGAACAAAAACTCCTAAATTTAAGGAAATTGAAAGAGAAAATACTATTCACTTTTTGATTTTCTTTATGTTTTAGGAGTTCTTTGATTAAGAATTAGATTTTGAATTTCCCTAAGAAATCTTAGGCTTTAATAAACCTCAATTAATTATTTTGACTCAAGATTAATAATTAAAATTGTATAATCTTTAATTAGAGCCTAATATTATCCATATTTCTTTAATTACTTAATTAAGCTCATTTTGCATTAATTAGGGGTAAAATAGCAATTTTACATGAAAACTCCCCAGGACCTTTCCAGATATCATTCAACCCTTATAATCGACATTTCTAACCTCCGGGTAATAACTGGGTTTGGTCCGCACTTAGTCCTGTGTTAAATCACCGCAGGGGTATTTTGGTCATTTTGCGTAGAAAGTCTAGAAATTGAGATTTTCATCTTCATTATTATTTCTAACACATCTAATCCCCTTCAAACATTAAATCTACCCCTCGAGGATAGCCTGGGCCTACCGTCCTCAATTTTCAGGCAAAAATGACCTCAAGGACATTTTGGTCATTTTCATACAGGAAAAATTGCGGATTGCGATTTTCGCACAAATTGCTATCTAATCCTTATGTAAGCTATTCCTAATATTAAAATATCTTTTTAGGGTTGGCCAGGGTTGGTTGGCTTTGATTTTCACACAAAAAATGACCTAGTGGTATTTTGGTCATTTGTACACATGAAAAATCATGTATTGAGATTTTCTCACAGATTACTATCTAATCATCATATAACCTTATCCTAATATTAAGATATCCCTTTGGGGGTGGCCGGGACTGGTCGGCCTCAATTTTCATACAAAAATGACCTAGGGGTATTTTGGTCATTTTAGCTAAGCAGGAAAAATCGGGGTGTTATAGGGCTCTTGGTCCCTTGCTTTAGGTGCTAGTAACTATGGCTCCTTGTTGTTTCAAACCAACATAAGAAGGCACTTCTTGTAGAAAGTCACCTTAAACACTTCCTATTTAACATTAGAGCCAACACTCCCTAACAAACCCTTAGTGTCAATCCACCAGAAGTTAGCATCTCTATACGCAGCATAGATCCTTTGTATAAGTAAGTACAAAATATCTTTTCTGTCTTCTTGATCCACTTGTTAGTAGCATCAAGGTTATAGGTTCCTAGAAATTCGAGTGAATATGTCTTTGAAAACTCCACCAACTTCACGCACCCATAATCTACCTCTACATTTATGTTTCCTTGCCTACCTCTATTCCCATTGTCGTTGTTGTTGTCATTTGCGATCAATCAGGCTAAAAGGGTTAGCTACTTGTTCCTTCCCAATCTAGCCATAGATTTGAAGGGTTTCATCACACTTCTGTTGCATCACTTTTCTTGTCCTAGTTTTAGCTATGAAGGGTTCCATTAATCCTCAATGACATTAACTTTAAAATGGCTTAGGCTTGGTAACTGTTTCCCCTATTCCATGCAAAATCATTGAGTTGATCATGATCAACATAGGGCTAAGTGTGGCAGAAACCAACTACAATCACCCATTAGATGGTCATGCATTTCTAAGTCCTACATCCTATCTGCAGATATGATTTATGGCATGAAAAACTATGAACATGGAATTATGCTTATAAGCATAGTTAGTCCCATCTTCAAGCTCCATCAAGATGACCTTATCATATTGAATGTTCATATTATTCTTGAGGATCATCTTCCCTGATTGAAGGATCCTATCCGTTATCTTGTCTTTAGGGGTCACCCTATCTTACTAGGGGATCCTACCCTCAGTTCTTTGTTTTCTTTCTTAATGCATAAACATATGATACATGATATATTAACTTTCTTATTTCTTACATGTACATACAATTAAGGAATTGTGTGCTAAACATTAGCAAATTGGGCATTCTATCATCATGCATTATGGCTTCGAAGCATTGAACTTAAATAAAAGCCACATCGTTATGCATGCACGTAAGAGAATTGCTAATTAAAACCAACATTACTAACTGTTAGTACTACACATGAAACATAAATTATAACATTCAAAATCATTTGTCATAAAGCAAATAAGGTCAAAGCTAAAAGGTTAGGATTGTCAAGTTGACTATCAATTTTATTTAGTGAAATAATGGTCCCTTTACTCACTTATTAAGGATTTTGTTAGGTAAAAGATTTAGACAAATTAAGCCTAAACTTACTAAAACTCCAAATTTCAATGTCTAGACAGAACTAACATATGTGAATAGAAAATTAACCACAACTTTGCTTCTCAACATTTTAGCTCCAAACTTTTATAAGGTATTCTTAACTGACTATTCTTTTAAATAGAACATGATTAGGTCAGTTTCATTATGTATTGAATTTTTGAAAATTCGCATACTAGGGTTGGGCAACAGTGTGTTACAAAAATTATTGAGAAATCTATATGAGGAATTTGAATGAGATGATTTTTAGTTTTGGAGCCCTATCTGTTAGATTTCTATCAAATTTTGTTTTGCTTAATTTCGATTTGTAAAACTTGAGTTTTGAATTTTTTGTGTGTGTGCACTATTCAGAATCTTGATAGCAGCACCTAGGGTGACTTTGGGGAGTTCTTATGTGTTCTCTGGGTCTTCTAAATTCATCAAATAACTTCTATAACATTCCTAAATGCTTTATGTTTCAAACAAAATTTGAATGGACCAAAATGAAGGTCCGTAGACTGAGTTACAAATTTTTCATTACAAATTGCAACAAAATCAAAGAATCAGGACTTTGATGACTATAAGGAAATTTTCATAAAAAGAGAGTCTTTGTAATTTCTTCTAACTTTTAAAGTGTTTTTCAACATGAAACCAACAAAACATTTATCACCAAGAAGTTATAATAGAGTATCTTGAAGAAAAAATGCATGAAATAGAGTGTTGAGCCATAGTTTGGCTAGAACGTCTTACATTCTTAGCAATTGGATCAAATGGAACATTGTAGCCATTATTAGACTTGAACAAATCCATGATCACCGGGGGAGAGCTCTCACAAATATTCCCTACCTCTGGATTGTATAAATCAAACAAGATAAAAATAATTGGTAGAAGAAAGCTTGATCCTTCAAGAAATTTTTTTTTTAAGGTAATGGCAATAAAAATTGATAGAAAATAAGGGAACAATGTTGTAGCTAGTGTGATTTAGTTTAGGGTCAAAAAAATAGGTAAATTATGGTAGTTTATAAAAAAAATTGCCGCAATCACCTTGTGTAACTGCAATAATTCAGGTGAATTATGGCGGTTTTAAATTGCCACAATTAGTGAAATATTTTAAAAAATAAATTACGACAGTTTGAAACTACAACAATTTTTGGTAATGTTTTAAAATAAATATTAATCATGGTGGTTTGAAACCACAGCAATTTGCAGTGAAATATTTTTGAAACCTTTGTAAAACTATTTATTAAAAAAATTTTAAACCACCCTAATTGTATCACCAATTTTAAAAAAATCCAATAATCATACAAAATAGTTTAATAAAACTAGTTTCAATTTCATATTAAGCTAATTAGATAAAGTAAAATAATGAAACGTGGATCAAAACACATTTTCAACACTAAAATGACTAATAGCTTTAATTACTTCAAGAAGAGCAGTTTTCACTATTCCAATCTATGCGTGATATGATATACCAACATCCTCCCTTTAAATTCATGCAACTAGGGGGTTAATCATGTGCTCTCCATCCTCTTTCTTTCTCTCACACATAAACACAAACTAGCCTTAACTTTGTTTCCAATACCTTTAAGGAAAACGCTATTAATGCTAATCACATAGGGTAAGCAAAGTTTACTAGGGTAACTTTGCTTTGGATACGTTGTTTTTACCTAATTATGCATAGTTTTCTAGATTGGTAAGTACTACCACTTTTCTATCAAAATTCAAGGATAGAGCTTTCTCATTGTACTAGTAACATTAAATAGAGTAGTGATATACAACCATATCTAGATGTCAAGTGCAATATGTAGAATGAAGATATAATGTAAGAAAATAAAGGATTGCTAGTTCTTTTGTCTTTAGGTTACAAGAGTTAGCAATAAGGGTTTGCTAGCATAAGAACTTTGCTTAAAAATTGAAAGAACCTAACCTTTTGTTGAGTAAAAAAATAAGAACTTCTTTCAAGCTTCAAAATTGATATCAATGAATTAAGTTACGGTCTTTCTTAGTAGAACCTAGACAATGCATAATTGAAATCATAACCATGATTAGAATTAACTAAACACAACAATGAATGTGAGCTTTCATATACCCTCTAAACACAATAGCTACAATACATACACAACTTAACTACCCTTTTACAATAAGATAACATTGAAAAAGTATTTATTGAAGTTATTAAAGACTAGCACATATATAAGTTGAGCTTTGAGTTACCACCAATGTTTCCTTCAACACAGAAAGGAGGAATTAATAGATGATGTAACAGCTCATGTTGCTTTATGGATTGACGATTATCCCCACAAACCAGCATGAGTCTTTTTAGCATGCTTTGTCCTTACTCACACACTTCCTGGGAAAACTTCCCAGCAGGTCACCCATCCCAAAATTGCTCTAGGTCAAGCATGCTTAACCATGGAGTTCTTTAGTGATTGGGTTACCAAAAAGAAGATGCATCTTGTTAGTATAGGTTGTACAAATCAATTCGTATAAGCCATCCACAATTGTATAGTTCCATACCTAGACAGCCTTAGGATCCCTCTTATTCGGATATGTAATCGGTTCATTCATGTACCCCTCTACTTAGAAGGCCTTGTGAAGAGCCACTCCTTGTCCGTGCCTTCTTTGCACTAGCAATCACTCTTCGTCCTTGTCCCCAAGTGTTACATGCCCACCAGCTTGGGCTTGATTCGTCCCCGAACTATAGAGAGATAGCTCTGATACCATTTGTAACAGCCCATGCTACTTTATGGATTAATGATTATCCCCACAAACTAACATGGGTATTTTCAACATGCTTTGTCCTTACTTATACGCTTCCTAGGAAAACTTCCCAGGAGGTCATTGATCCCAAAATTGCTCCAGGTCAAGCACACTTAACCATGGAGTTCTTTAGTGATAGGCTACTAAAAAGACGATGCATCTTGTTGGTATAGGTTGCAAAAATCAATTCATATAAGTCATCATCAACTGTATAGTCTTATATCTATACAGTCTCAAGATACCTCTCATTCGGGTGTATAATTGGCTTATTCACGTACCCCTCCGGTTAGAAGGCCTTGTGAGGAGCCGTTCCTTGTCTGTGCCTTCTTTGCATCGGCGATCACTTCTCGCCCTCATCCTCGAGCATTACATATCTAGTCTTGTAGCCATATTTCTCCAGTTATGTATCAACATTTGAACCTCAGTGAGATGTGGTGGAGAACTTGGTTGAGATTAAGGTTGATATGGAAAATGAATGGTTAGTTTAGGGGTAGCTTTGGGTGTAGCTTGCTCTTTAGGTATCTCAAGAGGAGCTGTATCACCAAATCCTTGAGATTGTTGAGCATTTTCAAGATCATTTTCAATTATAGCAACAACAACAGTTGTAGCTGTAGTAGTGGCAATAGCGACAGAAGTAATAACGGTAGAGCTAGAGACATCCTCTTGATATGAGCCAATTTTTGAAGCCTCTTCATCTTCCTCCATGGCTGTGATTCTGATGGATGGTGGAAGTTGAGAAATGTTCTTTAGAACAAGGATAATGGATAAATTAAAAGGTTGTTCTTCCTCAAGCTCCTCAATAATTGATTTAAAGGCTGTTGATAGTTCATTCATAAAAGCCTCAACTCCTTAGTTCCCCACTAGTGTGAGATTCTTCTTCCATACTCTTGAAAATTGATATTAAAATCTAGTTCAGAGTTATAGTGTCTTTAGTAACTTCAAGGGTGGCTTCTAGAACCACTTGCTCAGCCTTCTCGCCCTATTCTAGAACCACATTCTCAGGCTCTAAGGATTATTCAATAGCCTTCTCAATTACATTACTTGTAGCTTCTGGAGCAGTTACGGATTCTATGGTGGAAGTGGTTTTTGAAGGTGCCTTGCGAGGTAGTGCAACAGAAATTGGGAAGGAAATATAGCCAAATTGTTGGGTCATAGTCCTTGAAGGTTAATCCTAAATAACCATCTTAAATAACTACAAAGTGTTCAGAGATTGGTACCTAGTTGTTTCTTCTACTTGAACTCTAAATCCTTTGGGCCTGTTGAATTCTTTGAGCTTCCTCTATTTTCCTTTTCTCTAAGAGAATTTTGTTCTCCTTGACAATTTCTTCAGCTTCTTCTTCATTCTCTAAGAATTCCTTGTCCTCAATATCATGACTAGCTTCCTCAGCATCAAGTATCTTTTCTTAGAATCAGAGAGCTTCTTGGAACATCTTTTGGCAAGTTCCTACACTTGTGCTAAATGTCTTTCCTTCTTCTAGGAAGCTTGTCAGGCCTCCTTTAGGGTCCTTCATTTCCTTAGTATTCATTCTTAGTATCTAAATGTTTATGGAGCTCCACCCTTTGCCTCTTTTTCTCCAAGTGCTTTGTTCTCTTCTTCAAATTAATGATTGGTAAATTTTTAGACCCAACACCTTCAGAATCATCACTTTTTGAAGGCAGGACCAGCTTTCTTTTCATTTTTCTTGATTCTTTTTCTTCTCAACCTTCCTCTTAGGCTTTCTTTGTTATTCTTTTTTCATTTCATCCCTTGTCTTGTGTAACACACTACTTTTAACCAGCTTCCTCGAGTCGCATTCCGGTTAATTATTAGTTGTTATGTCTTTGTTTCAGAAATTGACTTATCCATTTTTAGAAATACTGGTAATAAAAATACGACTAATTTTTTTTTGAACTTTAAAACCAAAATGCGAGCCACGTGTGTGTATAGATATCAATTAATACTTGCATAATAAAAGCAAATCACATAAACCTTATCATGATATGTATAAAGGCCATAGCATAACAAGTCATATGCCAAATTATCGTAACATATCTATAACATAATAGTGACGTCCTATATACATAAAGGACATCCAAAGACATTACATCTACCAATAAGGGTACATTTACTAAACCAAAACTAAACAGGGTTATCACCAAACTAGCCTAGTCTTAGCTACAGGTCCATTGAGGGACTACGCTACGTGAAAGTATAAGGGGATTAAAAAGGAAGTTATCTTCATGCTTCCGCTGCGACCTTCTAATCCGGTTCATAGCATAGCTCCCACACCTGTATCTCAGACAAGGTCATGAACATCGCCATAATCCTCGTCTGGAGACAACACGGGAGAAAAGAGAGGATAAGAAACTTATTTAAGATTCTCACTAGGGCTTTCTGACTCTAACACAAGTGTCATCGTCATCATCCCCAGCCACTTCGGTTTTCATTATGAAAGAGATGTACATGCATAAGGTTTAATTTTAATCTTCTCAAAATCCTTTATCCGAAGTGAGTGTCTTTTAGCATGGGTCTTAATGTCATGAATGCAACAATTATCTCATGTATGCATGACAATACCTTAGGGGCATAAGTAGCACAAGCAATTAACACAAGCATACAAATTTATAATTCAATCATAATGCTAATTATATAAGTAGGAGGAAAGTTAGGGGACTAGAGTCACTTTAGCACGTAACACATGATTAAATGCACTGATGGGAGAATGAGATAAAATATGCATATGCACATTTGCTTTACTTTCTCATAACTGAACTCTTAAGTTCTTTTCATAATAACCACCCTCTTACGTAACCATCCTAAGCCAACCATCTCACCTTCCCCGACGATTTTATAATAGCCACCAAAACTCCTAGCTCGCTGATCACCTAGGATGAGCTCAACCTAACTAGACGTCACTAGATTTAACATGGGGTAATAGAGGGGGTAACACATCACTTTCTTTCTTTAACTCATCATGAGTATGCAATTCTTTTTGGATCACTTCTCATAACCTTTAATTCAGGGAGTCCAAAGGATCATTTCCATATATCATTATATCATTTTAAATCTCGTCTCATGTCATGGAATAATACATGCATTTCATCATCAATTCATGAATATGATAAGCTATTAAAGCCATATAAACACTTTCTCATAGCACATACATCAACACATAAAGATCTCCATTCCTTTTGTAAAATAAACATGTGCCTAACCAGAATACCGGAATCAGGGACCGGACTCAGCTAATGCATATGCTATGCTCACAACAATTCACAAGTAAACATACATTCTGTAACGCCCCGATTTTCTGTCAGAGTGAAAATGACCAAAATGCCCTTGAGGTCATTTTCGGCCTGGAATTCAAGGAAAGCTAATCCGACAGTACTCGAAGGGCAAACTCAATGTTGGAAGGGGATTAGTTGGCTTGTGTACCTTCTCGGGATCGAAAATCTCGTTTTTTCGAGTTTTCAGGTCAAAATGACCAAAATACCCCTGTGGTGTTTTACCGGTTTGCAAGTGCCGAATGAACCTGAAACTTCTCCAGATAGTTTGAAAAGGTGTTTTTATGTATTCTGTAACTTCAGTTTTAGTCCTGGAAGTCCCGGGCAAAATTAGTGTAAAATTACAATTTTGCCCCTAGTTTGGTGTTTTCAAGCTTAATCGTGTGATTAAGCAAACCTAAGCAATATTAGGCTCTAATCGAAGATTAATTAATTTTCATAATTAATCTTGAGTCAAAATAATTTATTAAAGTTGATTAGAACCTAAGAATGCTTAATTACAACTTGAAATCTTATTTTAAATTCAAGATTCCTAGTCATGGAATCTTGAATAGTAAATTCTCTCTCCAATTCCTTAAATCATGGAATTGTGTTTTCAATTGTTTATTCACAAATGAGTTTTAAATTCTCTAATGATGTATGAGCACTCCTAATCTTGTCATAAAATCCTTAAACCTTATTCTTAGTTATCTAAACTTATGCTTAATAATTCCTAACCTTGTACCTAAACTAATCTACACTTAAACCTATCATTAGCACCCAATAACATGATCAACACTTCCTCCCCCTTGCTGTACCTATTCTGGCCAAAGCCATCCTCCCCCATTTTCCATCACATGCTCAAATTGTTGACACTCTAAGGCCATGTTTCCACCTCACCATAAACCATACTTTGTCATACAAACACCATGCTTTCATTCATGCTTCATATGACCACTTCTAGAAGACTTTTTCTCTCATTTTTGTGGCTCAAAATCAGCTAGCCCTCTTTGCCTCCTAGAAGGATTATTTTAATTTCAAACAAAGGGAAATTTCCATACTTGAAGCCATGCTTTGCACAATAACTTCCATACTTCAAACCATGCTTGAATGACAAGTTGTAAGAGATATTTTTCTCTTCCTTTGCCTCCCAAACCACACGGCCTCTCCCTCCTCCCATTGAGCTCTCATTTTTTTTCATTTTCTATATATACCTTGCTTACTTGAGCTTGCAAACACTTTAGATCATTTGCAAAGTTTCAAGTTTCCAAAGCTTTCCTTGAGTTCTTTGTCTTCTCTCAAGTTTCAAGAGAGCTTCCTTTCCTCTTCATCTTCATCCTCTTCATCTCTTCCTCACATAATCATCTCATTGCTTCAAACCACCACCTCACAACCTTAGATCACCTCCTAACCTCTCAAACACTTGACTTCAAACACAACCTCACTCAAAACACATCTCCATCCTCTCCATCCTCTCTTGGCCGAATCATCATCATCCTTCAAGGAGGAGTTGTTCATCTCATTTCCTTTTAAAAGATCAAGTTTTCATCTTCACACTAGGTAGGAGTGGTTTTCTAAACTTTGTTTTGTTTGAAAATATGATTTTCCTCTAGTTTTCTCTTGGTTTCTTTTTGAACTTTCCTTTGTTTTTCTTTTTCTCTATTTCGGCCATGAGGCCTTGTTCATGGCTATGATGGCTTGATGATGAGTGTTCATAGATGGTGACTTTGTGTTCACCTCAAAGGAACCTCTAAAGCTTAAGCCTTGTTCTTTATCTAAGTAAAGTTTTTGTTTTTCTTCTTCTTATACATTCGGCTTTCATAGCTCATCCTCAAAGGTTTTTGCTAAAATTTTTAAAGTGTCTCTATTTCTATTTTATGTCATAAAAGAATATGTTTTGGGTTCTTATGCTTGTTCTTTGAGCTTGATGATGATGTTCAAGAACCACCTAGTTCCTTTAAGAACTTGGTTCAAGAACTCTAAAGCTCTCTTTGTGATGAGATAAGTGTTGGGTTGAGGTTTGTAGTTCTCTCTAAAAGTATCATGTGAGCTCTAAGTTAAGATAAAAGACTTTGCATCCATGTTTACTTTTATGTCATCACTAAATGCTCAAGATTAAAGAATGAACTTGCATCTCCATATTTATGTTTATGCTTTCACTAAATCTCTAAGATAATAATGAGTTGCATAGCATATTTATTTTATGTCCTCACCTCTAAATAAAGACTAAAATAAAGTGCATTGCATATTTACTTTTATGTTACAACTTAAGAGATTTAGAGCTCATAAACTTGCCCCTTATTATCTCAAACAAAGGTTTGAAAGTTTTAGGTTTCTTAGTCTCTTGATTTCGGCTTTAGAAGGTTTGATTTGTTACAAGTTCTACAATCTATTTTTCATAATTTTCCTAAGGTCATATGAGTTCAAAGGATGTTTAGAACAAAGTTTTATGAATTTAAAACCTCTTGAGTTTAGTTTAAAATAGCCACTGCCTTTACAAGTATTTTGATGATTTTAGATGATAAAAATGTTTACTAATGAGTTTTGAAAGTTTTAGAAAGGTTCCAAGAGAAACTAGTATTTTATGTGCTTTAGAAATTAAGTTCCATGCTTTTATGAAGATCGATTGTCGGTTCTGCCTTGCCATGTTATGCTCACTATTTATGCTGTTTGGATGATGATAACATGAGTATGTTTGTTTATAATTGATGCTAAAATTCATATGTGAAATATTAGAGAAGTTAGTAACTAGACAAGAATTAATTTGAGAGTTCTAGATCCCTTAGTAATTGATTTTTCTGGATTCTGTCCAGCATGGTTTAGAAATGATAATCATGGATTTAAATTAGTTTAAATGTGTAGGAATGACTCATAATTGGTTTAGGACTTGATCTTGATGCCTTAGGAGCAAACCGGACTTAGAAAGGGTCATTGTTGTGACTCCTAGGTACCCGTAAAGTTAGAATTTTAGATTCTGCATTCTTGAGGTTTAGAGATGTTTATGACCATAGTGTTGAGTGAGGAATACTTAGATATGAGCCTATAGGTACCTGAGAGATTAAGTTGTGATGATTTATAACTTAGATAGTGAGTTAAGGACCTTAAGGGTCAATGCATAAGACACTAAGAAGTCTTGAAGTATATGATGATATAATAAGATGTTGAGATGTATATGATGCATGAGGGAATGATTGTTTAAGATGTTAAGTTTATCATGAACATGAGAATTGCATAAGAAATATGATGTGTGTTTAGCTTGTGGCATAAATGTCGATTTGAAGGAAATTCGATTTAACAACTGTTATGCTGCCGAATTTTCGTCAAACCTAAAAGGGTTGAAGAAATGTTTTAAAGTACCACATGAGTTGAAAACCCTGGGTGACACCGGTTTGGCCGAGTACCCCCAGGAGATTTTTATGTGACAAGCACTGAGACGTACTTCTCCTGCTACAGTGAAAAAGAGGCAAATCCGTGAGGGTTTGGACATGAGCCTTTCCAAAGCAGACAATTCGCTGTGCACTCGAGGCCAGTAGAGCATTTCAAAGAGGGTATATCCTAAGAGAGGAGTTCCCTAGCCCCCTAGCCCATACTCTTAAGTAGTCGGGTGTATTATTTTATTATTTGCTTATTCAGATAATAAGCAAGAGCTAGTGATGACTAGCTGAGGTATGAGCTCATAGCCTAGTTTTTATTATTAGGGTGGCCTCTTCATTGCTAAAGATTCCATGAATGATGTCACACATATTGATGAAAGTTCCATTTGAGAAGTTATTACCCTTATGCCACATGGATTGTTTCTATATGATTTGATTTGTTGATTTATATGCTCAAGTATTGCCATCCATTCATGTTTTGATATGTTGCACTCATGACATCAAGATGCATGCTAAAAGGAATGAACCTTGGATAATTGGTTTTATAAACCCTAATAATGAATCTTATATGTATGCACACCTTTTATGATTAAACCCAAGGTTGTAACCCTAGGATAGGAGACTCCTACTGAGATTCTTTAGTAAGAATTCTCACTCATTTCTCTTCCATCTCCTTCTTCCATCACATCTTCAGAGAGCGATGGCGACGTTTGTGGTCTTTGTCGACACGCCGACTTGGGAGGTTCACTTTGACCCGGACCACGGGTTATATCATTTTGAGGGGCAGTGCACAGTACGAGTCTTCATGTTCATTGGACGCCCTTTTGCACACCCTATACAGAGCTACCGTTTCTCCCCCATGTCGCCCTATGACGATACAATGGTTTTTGAGCGTGCCCGGACGCGAGATGAGAGGATTCTGCGGATGTACACTGGTGGTTCGATGCCTTGAGATTTCCAGGACTATGTGCCTCGATCTCCTAGTTCGGAGGACGACCCTTCCGAGGACCCACCGACGCATATGTATAGCGAGAACTCTGCTCCTACACCTCAGTTCATGCGAGGCAAGAGCGAGGAAACTGTCATGTAGCCGAGGCTGGCTAGGCGAGCTGAGAGGCGCCCTTACCGAGGAGCTTACACTCAGTCTTCACGTGTGCCTACTCCTGTTGCACTACGTTCATGGATTGGTTATGTTCCGCCATACCCCAGGTTCCAGTAGTCGACGTCATAAGGGAGGGTTAGTGCACACACTCTCACATAGATGGGATAAACCTTCTTTTGTCTTGAGGTTATCCACTTTAGATGCACTCGAGTAGTTGTGATTTATCTATGCTTTCTTTGTTTTATGTATTTTGGTTGTATTTCCATTTCCTCTATGTATTGCAAGCTCAGCCCATTCCTATAAGGGCGTGACCACTATATATCTTAACTATGCTATTAATGAAATGTTTCCTTTGTTGCGATGACCATTGTTCTATTGTTACTTTCTTTAGCTTTTGTGTTCCTTATGATTGAAATTTATGTCTCTCGTTTAGATAAGAGCGCGCTCTCACTTTAATTTATGTTTTAAAAAACAAATTCACCCGTAATTTCCGCTAAGTATTTTAATAAAATGATGAGACTAAGAAGTAATAACCTAATAATTAACCTAATGTGTTCTAGAGAGTTGGGTTAAAAATTAGGGTGTTACATATTCATTTGAAATATTAACTCTCATTACCTCCCCTATTTTACAGCATCTTATGCTTTTGATCCTTACGGGTATTAAACATACGGTCTAATTAACCTAGCATCCAAATTAGGTCTTTTATGCACCTATGGAATCAAAACTAATAATTCTCACTAATTATATGATTATGATCAAATCCAAATAGCATAGTACAGAATGGGCAGAATTCCATTTTTTCAAATTATGGGTGCCTCAAAGTCACATCTTTGACCCTTTCTAAGTTTTGGCTTTTCTTAAGGCACTAAAACTAATTTCCACTACCTTTAGGAACTAATTCTACACTTCTAAATCAATTTTATCCCTAATTTTACTTATCCTAAAATAGTAGCTATATTTTAGATTCTAAGGGATCTAAAACTCACAATTTTTATCCTTTCCACTTACTAGTTATTCCAAACACTCACAAAATAAATTTTGCTTTGCTCAAACATAATTTTTACACATTCTAACACATTAAAATAGCATCATGCAGTGGCCAAAACATGTATCTCACATAATCACATAAAGCCACATTTCAAGTACATGTAAGTTACTAGTTTCCCTTGGAATCATTTTAGCACCTCAAAACTCTTTTAGAAACCAATTTATTTTATTCAAATCATAAAATAGGATGCCAAGGCAGTGGCTATTTTAAACCATTCTCAAATGAGTTTTAAACCATAGAGATCATACTCAAAGTATCCTTTGAGCTTTTCTATGCTTAAGAAAAATCCTAAGACATAGTTTGTTAGTCCTTGTGACTATATGAAACTTATACTAAGCTCATCCTCATCACATGGCCGATAATAGCATTCCTAGAATGCTTCCATTTTCCAAACTTTACTTGAGATAAAAAGGGCAAGTCTTTGAGCTCTAGGATCTTTAGGTGATGGCAAAAACTTAAACATGCTATGCACTTTATTTTAGTCTCCATTATAAAGTAAAGTGAGAGCTTGAAAATAAATATGAGATGCAAGTTCATTATTATCTTTAAATTATTTTGACTCTAGATTAATTATCAAAATTAATTAATCATCGATTAGAGCCTAATATTGCTTAGGTTTTCCTAATTACGTTATTAGGCTCGAAAACACTATTTCAGGGGCAAAATGGTAATGTTGCACAAACATTGCCTGGGACCACCCAGACCAAAACAAGTATCATAAAACACATATAATTAACATTCCAGACTCCGGAGAAAGATTCTGGGCTCAAACGACATTCATACCCGCGTAAAACGCTATAGAGGTATTTTGGTCATTGTGAGCCGAAAGTTCAGAAATCGAGATTTTTATCCCTGCTATCAATCACAACATATATAATCCCATTCAAACATTGAGTTGACACTTCGAGGACTACCGGGTCAGCCATCCTCAAATTTCGGGTAAAAACAACCTCAGGGGCATTTCGGTCATTTTTGCTCAAACAGAAAAATCGAGGTGTTACGTTACTCCCCTCCTCAAAAGAAATTTCACCCTCGAAATTCATCACACGTACATAGTCATACTAGTCGGGTAGGCTTGACAAGTGAAGAAGATGGAAATAGAACCAAACTTGATGGGGAAAATCAGGTAATACGAGGTTTCCGAACAACTAGAGCTCTTATGAACAAGCGTCCTAACTGGACATAAAAGACTAGGTGAGGCATAAATCGATACTTATGGCTTACATAAGGTTAGAACTTGAAGGCAGTAAGACAACTTATCTCTAACTATTTGTAAATTCATGGAAAGAGGTGATAAAGTACAACTAGTTTGAGAGTTTAAAAAGAAGGGGCATGTTAACTCTTATGGGAAATCAGCATCAAACACCCACAGAGTCCTTGCTAAGACTACCTACAAGTAGACAATTAAAATAGGGAGGAAGGGACATTCAACACTTACTAGGTTAGGAGTCCAAGAAATCATGACACATGTGATAAGCTCAGTAGAAGAAATACAGCTAAGCAATTCCGAAGGAGACTCGAATACAAACAAATCTTTAGAAAGCCTCCAAAAGTTAAAGGTAAAGGCACAAAGGAGTCATGAAGTTTCTACTCTATCATGAGCTACAAACCAAAATAGAGAACCAAAATCAAGAAGCACAACTGAAAACCTATCATTTTATCGCATATTTACCTCGGTTGTTAGAACGGGAGGTATCTTCAGTATTGATCGTGAACACTCGTCCTTGGCGTTGGGCTCTGAAAATGGCGTTCAATTGTGGGGCCTTTACATTAAAATCTCGAATCATGTGACTGAGCTTACCACACCTGAAGCACATTATTTGACTAGCTAGACAGGGACTATCACCATGGTTCTTTCCACACCTTGGACAACCGATATCAAGGTTCCTCTAGGCTACCTCCTCCTTTAGGCCACTCGACCTGCCATATTGAAAACCATTCTTGGGGCCTTGTGGCTTGTACTGCGGCCTGGGTTGTGGCTTAAACCTCGGGGCTTGTGGCACCAGCTTCTTGGTGAAATTCTCTGGCCTTGTCATGCTTAACTTCTTATGGCCTTCCTCAAGGATGCAGCACTTGTTAACCAAGGTAGGGAAGTCCCTAATCTCTATGTGCACAACAACAATGTTGAGCTCTGCCTTAAGCCCAGCTTTGTATTTGACACATTTCCAAATTTCGTCGGGATTCCCCTAAAAACCCCTTGAGAACTTGATCAGCTCCTCGAACTTTGCAGTATACTGCGCAATGCTCATCTTGCCTTAGGTTAGCTTCATGAATTCTATGTCCTTAGCATTCCTCACAGATTCCGGGAAGTACTTCTCATAGAAGTAGGCCTTGAACAACTCCCAATTGATCAAGGTCTCTATCGCCTCTAACAATCTTCACGTGTCAGTCCACCAAAACTCCGTATCCACCTCTAGCATGTAGGCAGTGAAGGTCACCTTTTGTTCCTTTGTGCATGCGATCACTGAAAAGATCTTCTCTATGCTCTTGATCCCCTCATCCGCCTCATCCGGGTTGATAGCTCCTCGAAAAGTTAGTAGGTTTGCTTTACCGAATTCCCCAAATCTGGCTTGTTCTAGCCTCTCTGCAGAATTAGGGCCATGGCCTACATCATCTTAGCATCCCATCCTTTCGAACATCTACTCCATGGCTCTCACCATGCTCCTGATGGCTTCCGTAGTCTCATTGTCTTGGTTGCCTTCACCGGGATTCCTATCATGTTGTCGAGGTGCCATTGGTCCCTGAGCACACCAAGCAGCAAACACTAAGGTGATCAGGCTCAGTATTCAAAGCAAAGTGAACTAGCTACCATGGCACATACTCACGTACAAGGGGTCATGCATCTCTACCTTAAGGTTCACCCTATTGGTAAACAACTACACATGACTTCACTATCGTATCCATGCTTAAGAAGCATAGTCAGTCCAATCCTTAGGCTCCGTGAGAATTGAACTGCTCTGATACCAAAATGTAACACCCAGCTTTTAATCTAATATGCTCGAGTCGCATTCCGGTTAATTATTAGTTGTTACGCCTTTGTTTTAGAAATGGACTTATCCATTTTTTTTTAACTTTAAAATCAAAATACAAGCCACGTGTGTGTATAGATATCGATTAATACTTGCACAATAATAACAAATCACATAAACCTCATCATGATATATATAAAGGCCATAACATAACAAGTTGCATACCAAATTATCGTAACATATCTATAACATAATTGCGACGTCCTATATACATAAAGGACATCCAAAGACATTACATCCACCAATAAGGGCACATTTACTAAACCAAAACTAAACAGGGTTATCACCAAACTAGCCTAGTCTTAGCTATAGGTCCATTGAGGGACTAAGCTATGCGAAAGTATAAGGGGATAAAAAGGGAATTTGTCTTCATGCTTCCGCTGTGACCCTCTGATCCGGTTCATAGTGTAGCTTCCACGACTGTATCTCAGGTAAGGTCATGAACGTCACCATAATCCTCGTCTGGAGACAACACGGGAGAAAAGAGAGGGATGAGAAACTTATTCAAGATTCTCAATAGGGCTTCCTGACTCTAACACAAGTGTCATCCTTATCATCCCTAGCCACTTCGATTTTCATTATGAAAGAGATGTACATGCATAAGGTTCAATTTTAATCTTCTCAAAATCCTTTATCCAAAGTGGGTGTCTTTTAGCATGGGTCTTAATGTCATGAATGCAACAATTATCTCATGTATACATGACAATACCTTAGGGGCATAAGTAGCACAAGCAATTAACACAAGTATACAAATTTATAATTCAATCATAATGCTAATTATATAAGCAGGAGGAAAGTTAGGGGACTAGAGTCACTTTAGCATGTAACACATGATTAAATGCACTGATAGGAGAATGAGATAAAATATGCATATGCACTTTTGCTTTACTTTCTCATAACTGACCTCTTAAGTTCTTTTCATAATAACCACCCTCTTACGTAACCATCCTAAGCCAATCATCTCACCTTCCCCAGCGATTTTATAATAGCCACCAAAACTCCTAGCTCACCGAACGCCTAGGATGAGCTCAACCTAACTAGCCGTTGCTAAATTTAACATCGGGTAATAAAGGGGGGTAACACATCACTTTCTTTCTTTAACTCATAATGAGTATGCAATTCCTTTTGGATCACCTCTCATAACCTTTAATTCGGGGAGTCCAGAGGATCATTTCCATATATCATTATATCATTTTAAATCTCGTCTCATTTCATGGAATAACACATGCATTTCATCATCAATTCATGAATATGATAAGCTATGAAAGCCATATAAATATTTTCTCATAGCACATACATCAGCACATAAAGATCTTTATTCCTTTTGTAAAATAAACATGCGCCTAACCAGAATGTCGAAATCAGGGACCGGACTCAGCTAATGCATATGCTATGCTCACAACAACTCACAAGTAAACATACATTCATTTGAAATACTAACTCTCATTACCTCCCCTATCTTACAGCATCTTATGCTTTTGATCTTTATAGTCTAATTAACCTAGCATCCAAATTAGGTCTTTTACGCACCTAAGGAATGAAAACTAATAATTCTCACTAATTATATGATTATGATCAAATCCAAACAGCATAGTGCAGAATGGACAGAATTCCATTTTTTCAAATTATGGGTGCCTAGAAGTTACATCTTTGACCCTTTCTAAGTTTCGGCTTTTTTTAAGGCACTAAAACTAATTTCCACTACCTTTAGCAACTAATTCTACACTTCTAAACCATCGTAAAACAATTTTATCCCAAATTTTACTCATCCTAAAATAGTAGCTATATTTTAGATTCTAAGGGATCTAAAACTCACAATTTTCATCCTTTCCAATTACTAATTGTTCCTAACACTCACAAAATAAATTTTGCTTCACTCAAAAATAATTTTTACAAATTCTAACACATTAAAATAGCATCATGCAGTGGCCAAAACATGTATCTCACATAATCACATAAAATCACATTTCAAGTGCATGTAAGTTACTAGTTTCCCTTGGAATCATTTTAGAACCTCAAAACTTTTTTAGAAACAAATTTATTTTATTCAAATCATAAAATAAGATGCCAAGGCAGTGGCTATTTTAAACCATTCACAAATGAGTTTTAAACCATGGAGATCACACTCAAAGTATTCTTCGAGCTTTTCTATGCTTAAGAAAAATCCTAAGACATAGTTTGTTGTCCTTGTGACTAGTTGAAACTTATACTAAGCTCATCCTCATCACATGGCTGAAAATAGCATTCCTAGAATGCTTCCATTTTCCAAACTTTACTTGAGATAAAAAGGGCTAGTCTTTGAGCTCTAGGACCTTTAGGTGATGACAAAAACTTAAACATGCTACGCACTTTATTTTAGTCTCCATTATAAAGTAAAGTAAGAGCTTGAAAATAAATATGAGATGCAAGTTCATTATTATCTTTAAAGTTTATGTGATGACTTGAAATTTAAATATGAGAATGCAATTTTATTTCTTTATTCTTGAGATTTTAGTGATGGCAAGGAAAAGTAAACATGATATATAAAGCATAAACTTAAACATGAGTACAAGTTCATTTTAACTTTACTAGAGCTCATACAAGACTTTAAAGGAATGATAACCTCAACCCAACACATATCTTAGCAAGATAAAGTGAGCTTTAGAGTTCTTTGTACCAATGTTTCAAAGAAACCTTATGGTTTGAACATCATCATCAAGCTAAAGGAAAAGGACTAAGAGAACAAAACAAATAACAACATTTCTTGAGAACCAAAATCAAAGTAAGAACAAAGAAAAGGAGAAACCGAATCCATGCATAAAAGAAAAGAAAGAAACCGAAACCATAGCCAAGAAAAGGAAAGGAAAATCGAAAATGAGTTGGAATCAAAAGCAAGTTTCAAGCTTTAGAGATTCCTCAAATACTAACCACAAGATCATCATCTTGAAACCTCATCATCAAGCTAAAGATTTCCTTTCAAAACCAAGCTTCATAGCCAAAAACAAAAAGGGAGGAAAAGAGTTTAAACCAAGAGAAACTAGAACTTTTCATATCAAACCAACAATATAAAAGATAAAGTTTTTGAAAAGAAAAACCCCTACCAAGTGGTATTCTCTTTGTTGGAAGAAAAGAGCTTATTCCTTTCAAAGAAATGAGAATAAAAAATCCTTCTCCAAGGTATGATGATGATTCGGCCAAGCAAGGGAAAAAGGAAGGCAATGTGTTTTGTGTGAGCTTTGTGTTTGAGAAAGGAAGCTTTGGTGTTTGGATGATGTTTTATGGTGGTTGTGTGGTGATTTGAGGTTACAAGAGAGTGGTTTTAGAAGAGGATGAAGGAGATGAAGAAGATAAGAGCAAAGAGTTTCTTTGAGAGAAAAGAAAGAAAGCTTAGAGAAATTCTTAAGACACAAACTTGAAAGTGAGCAAATGCAACCAAGTTCTCTTGAGATTGGAATTTATAGAAAAATGAAATGTGAAGGAGTGAAGTGGAGGGGCCTGTCCATAGCATGATGCAGCCATGGGGAGGAAAATATCTCTTTTAATTGGTCATTCAAAGGTAAGGCTAGGTATGGTTTGAAGTATGGCTAAATATGGTTTCAAATATGGTCCAAAGTATGGCTCAAAGCATGGCCTTTGTGTGCAAAAAAATTCAACATGTGAAGAATATGGGGAGAGGATTTTGACCATTGTGCAGCCAAGGGGAGGAGGAAATGTTTCATCTAATTGTGGTTTAGTGATGTGTTTATGTGTATCTTTGATTAAGATTTTGGTTAGGAGTTTGTAAGTAAGTGTTTAGGTGAGGTAATGGGTAGTTAAGGGTGTTGAGACATGATTAGGAGTGGTCTTGGATCATTAGTGAAATCAAAACTCATTTTATGATATGATTATGCACAAACATAATTCCTTAATTTAAAGAATTGGAGAGAGAAAACACTATTCAAGATTTCATAACATAGAATCTTGATTTTTAGAAAAGATTAAGGTGTATCTAAGCAATCTTAGGTTCTAATCAACCTTTATAAATTATTTTGACTCTAGACTAATATTGCTTACGTTTTCCTAATTACGTCATTAGACCCGTAAAACACTATTTTAGGGGCATAACGGTAATTTTGCACAAATACTGCTCGAGACCACCCGGACCAAAACAAATATCATAAAACACATATAATTAACATTTCAGACTCCCGAGAAAGATTCCAGGCTCAAACGGCATTCATACCCGCGTAAAACATTATAGGGGTATTTTGGTCATTTTGAGCTGAAAGTTCAAAAATTGAGATTTTTATCCCTACTATCAATCACAACATATATAATCCCCTTCAAACATTGAGTTGACCCTCCGAGAACTGCCGGGTCGGCCATCCTTGAATTCCTGGGAAAAATGACCTCATGGGCATTTCGGTCATTTTTGCTTAAACAGAAAAATCGGGGCATTACATCTTGGGGTTGTACTTCTAGGTGTAGGTTGAATAATGCACAAGAAGGGGGGGTTAAATTGTGCTTTTCTTCTTTTCATCTCTTTATGATTAAAAACATTAAACAATATACTATCAAGTGTTGAGCTTGAAGTACAACAAAAACATGTTAGATATTTCAGAAAAGAACTTCCTAAAGCATAACGTCAATAACATAACAACCAAAAATGAATTTTCAATAGATATTGAACAATAATATAGAGCAATGAAAATAAAAGAGATGAAGGAGAAGAAGATATGGCACATGTATTTTTATATTGATTTGACCAATCCTATTTGCACCCAGTACTCAACTTACATTGAGATTCACTAAAACTTTTCTCAATCCCAGAAAGAAAAAAAAGATAGTCTTTATAGTAGCCTTCCTAAGCTCTAACTTGTGACAAGTAGACAACCTCTACTGTCACAAACCAAGTAGTTATTCACCAACCTCTTCAAGCTAAACCGAGGAGTCTTTCACCAGCCTCTCTAAGCTAAACTGTGACTAGCAAGAACACTTTAGCTTCTCTAAGCTATCTCACACCGATCACTACTAGATCAAGGATACACATGTTTTGTGTTTGGGTTGCCACTCAAATTAACGTACACTTAAGTTTCCTTAAAATATACAATGAATAACCTGGGATAACTTAAATGACTTCTTTCTAATAATTCTTCCATTGAAGAACATATAAGCTATTAAGGAACGTAGAAAGAAGATTTTTTACAAGCAAGGAATCTGATTATAGAAGTAATGAACCTTACAAGATGTGAGAAGAGATTTCACAGAGTTTCCACTCTTGTGGGACGTCAATCCTACTCTTTTTTTTAGCATAATGTCTCTATTTATAGAGGATAGTTCTCCAATTGACACATGTTGATCATCTGTTTGTGTCTTAGAAACATAATATAGAGGAGTAGATCGTCTAGTGCTAGAGCTTTTGCAGAAGCCGTTGTAGAGTTGAAGTTTCTGATGACCCTTCAAAAACTACTTTTTTACTTTCTGAACTCTTCCTTTTAGAAGATGGAGTGATTGAGAAGTTTGCAGAAAAGATGACACACCAGTTTGAAAACTATGTTTGACTTGAAATTTGAATTTCAAAAATTTAAATTTCTCTCATTTTTTAGTAAAGTTCAACACTCTACAGTAAAGTGAGCTTTTTGATATGTGGTATCAGTTCCTTGATAATTCTTTGGTCTTCTAGTCTTTAATCAATGCTTTATTGATGATGAAAGTATTGCGATCATGATGATTGAAGGTTGTGTAACACATTGTTTTTAGAGTTTGATTGATATCTTCATTTTAAGCATACTTTCTGATATCCAATACTACTTTCTGAAGACTCGTGCCTTGGTTTCTTATTCTCAATTTGATCTTCCTCAATCCGTAAGGCATGTATACGTACTTTGCACAATATAATGTTCACTCTTATTAGGTTCAATCTCTTTATATGAGATAAACCATGTTTGCATATGTAATAGTGAAATTATTCTCACTTCAAGTTTGTATTATGCAATCTGGAAGTTGAAGGGTAGACATTAGGTATTCTTCAAAATATTTTCCTTAAATTGGCTTGGCTGTCATTCAAAACATATTACCATGAAGCTTTCTGAAGGGTTCTGAGGCTAACAATCTCCCATTTTTTGATGATGACAAACCAATTTGAAGAAAATCTTTTGAAGAGAAATTGGAAGAAATATAACATGATAATCAATATTCTTTCAACTTATCAAATGATGTAATTTTCAGGAAATCCTTTTCTTAAAGCATGACATAGATAAGATCAAAAACATTTCATAGCCTTGAGTGACTTAAATCAGAGCTGTTTTGATTGTCAATGAAGCTTTTGAAGTTACTCAGAGTATGTTCTAAGAAGTATCAGAGTAGTATGAAAAGGATATTATATTTTAAACCCCTTTTACAAAAACAGCTTGATTTTTCATCATTAATTACTTTATGAAAATACTCATGCCTGAATAAAAAATAAGTAATACTTATAATATTCCATCTTGATTAATTTCCTTTTTCAACACAACTTTATCTAAACTAATTTTCAAATGGGATAAAAAAAAATATCATAACATGTGAGGAATGTATCAGAGCATGTATGATTGAGAGAGTAAACAAACTAATGCTCATGTAGTTTCTAATGCTCAAAGAAACCTTAACACAGTTTTATCAACATATTACTATGCGAGATTTCTGACGCTCCATAGGGATTAATCCCAAATGCATCAAAGCAAAGCAAGAACATAAGCTTTTTGTATTTTGAGCTCAAAACCTTTTCATAAGTATTAGAGCATGAAATTTTATAAAACAAAAATTGAAACATATGTTCATGCTTTTCATGTAAGCTTACTTACTGATATATATATATATATATATATCTGTGTGTGTGTGTGTGTGTGTGTATGAAACAGAACATAACACATTATATGTCATATAAGCATAGTACACTTGAGAAAGTTTTGAGGCTCATAAACTTATCTTATTTTTATTAAAGCATGTAGGAACAAATTTATGAGGATAGTCATAAACTAAGCACAACTGTAATTTGATCAAGTTATATAGAGCTTTTTGAAAACATCTGATATGTGTGTCAGAAAGTATATGTTTTATAAAAGGAAACATTTTAACCATAACATACATATCAAAGCATAATAGATAGATATGAGTATCAGAGCAATAGTAGAGAGATTTTGTGCTTCAAAAGATACTAGCCAGTGCTAATCACAGATATACATATGAGCTAAATATCCTAGCGTGCTAATGAATAATCAAATCAGAGCAAATACTTTAAGAGATAAGAAGCAAACTTCTACAAGCATGATATATGATTACCTAAGCATAATAAGAAGGGATCAATATGTGTTAGGGCCTAAAACATATATGTATCAAAACCAAACAAAAGCATATATATAGGCATCGATATGTATCAGGGCTTAAAGCAAATATGTATTAGGGCTTAAAGTAGATATGTATCTGAGCCAAACAAGAAGCATAAACATGACTTCTGAATAGATATAATGAATTGGATAGTTCAAGATAAAATATCTATCAAAGCAAAGAGAAAAAAATCATAGCTAAAAAAAAATGATGAAAAACAAAAAGGCCTATGGGTTCCCCCTCAGCATAGGCTCCCTTTGTGTAACATCCTAAAAAAATACTTATATAAAAATTACTTTGAGCTTTACTAGTCATAATTTCAAAAATCTGACAGATATAGAAATGATAAGGACGATCCAATGGATTTGTAAAAAAAAAAAAAAGGTGAATAGTAACCTAATGGGCCCACGGGCCTGTTGGGATAGCCAAAACTCTAGAATTGGGGCTTGGAAATGCCCAAAATTGAGAAATTATAAGATTAAGGTTAGAAATGGGTAGGAATAAAGATTTTATACCTAGAATTAATTTTCTGGCAATAGTTGATTACTCGGTTACAGTGTATTAGCCATTCGGTAAAATTTCGGTGTACGATTTTTACACCAAAAGAAAGTTGATCTATAAGATATGGATAATGTCTATTCATTTAAACCAAGTGGGTGGCTAAGATTCAATCTTGAATAACAAGACCAAATCCCAACCATCCATCTTATTTTTCTTTTGGAAAAAATTAGATTTCATATTAGATAATTCTAACAATATAATATAATATCATAAAAAGTTATGAAATCTTATCTTTTGAAGCATTATTCTCGGCCAAGTTCTCTCACCATATAGCCACCATTTTCTTTCTTCTAAACCACCATTAACAAGCTTCTAAATCCTCAAAATTTATGTTTACACTTGATAACACCTCAAGATCTTTTCACTAAACCTGTTATACTCATCACTACCTACAAAACTAACCGATTGGAATTTTAATTTCTCACCTTTCTAACTTTCATATTTTCATTTTTCATTGTTAAGGGAGGGTATTAGGTGCTGTTTGGAAGGTTTGAAGTGAGAAAAATTGTAACGCCAGGATTTTTCTGTTAGAGTGAAAATGACCGAAATGCCCTTGAGGTCATTTTCGACCTAGAATTCGAGGATAACCGACCCGGCAGTCCTTGAAGGGCTAACTCAAATGTTTGAAGGGGATTAGATGCCCTTTGAATGGTTTCAAGATTGAAAATCTCGTTTTTTGAGGTTTCAGGTTAAAATGACCAAAATAACTCTGTTGTGTTTTACACAGGTACGAGTGCCAGATGAGCCCGAAACTTCTCCAGATGGTTTTAAATAGTGTTTTTATGCTTTTTGTGATATCAGTTTAAGTCTCGGTGGTCCCAGGCAGTTTTTGTGCAAAATTATGATTTTGCCCCTAGTATAGTGTTTTTGAGCTTAATCGCGTGATTAAGCAAATCTAAGCAATATTAGGCTCTAATTGAAGATTAATTAATTTCCATAATTAATCTAGAGTCAAAATAATTTATTAAAGTTAATTAGAACCTAAAATTGCTTATATTAAACTTGAATCTCTTTTTAAATTCAAAATTCCTAGTCGTGGAATCTTGAAATAGTATTTTCTCTCTCCAATTCCTTAAATTAAGGAATTGTGTCTATAATTGTTTATGCATAAAATGAGTTTTAAATACTCTAATTGTGTATGAGCACTCCTTAATCATGTCATAAAATTTCTAATCACCTTCTTAGTACCTAAACACTTGCTTAGTAATTCCTAATCACAAACCTAACCTAAGATACACTTAATTACACCCCTAAACCACAAATTAAACAAAAGAAACCTCCCCTCCCTCTTTTCTAGACCTACGGCCACTCCTCCCCTCCATTCCCAAATATTTGAAATTCAAATGAAGCTTCAAGTCCATGCCAAGCCATGCTTGAGCCATACCTCCAACCATACTCTCCATACTTTCAACCATACTCCTCCATGCCTCAAAAATTCAATCTTTCACCTCATGGAACATGAGGCAAGCTACATGGCCAGCCCTCCCTTTTGTGCACCCTCATTGTTTTGATTTTCTATAAACAGCTACCTTGGATGAACTTGTATCACTTTTGTTCGTTTGCCAAGTTTGGAACTTCTAAGTATTCTTGTGTGTTCTTTCTTTTTCTCTCAAGTTTCAAGAAGCTTTCTTCTTCGTCTTCATCCTCTTCATCTCCTCTTTGAATCACAACCTCAAACCACCATACCACAACTTTGAATCATCTTCTAAACACTTAAACCTTCATCCTCAAACACAAACACACCCAAAAACACATTCCTTTCTTTTTCTCTCCTCAAGGCCGAAACCTCATAATCACCTTAGGAGGAGTTTTTCCTTTCATTCTCATCTCAAAGACCAAGCCTTTGTCTTCATACTTGGTAGGGAGTTGTTTCAAAGTTTTTATTTTGCTAAAAAATGCCTTGTTCTTGAAAGAAAAATGCTATTTTCCTTAAGTTTCTCTTGGTTTCTTTTCGATTTTCCTTCTCATTTCTTTTTCTTTTTTGGCCTCAAGGCCTAGTATTCATCATGATAGCTTGATGATGAGTGTCTTGAGAGGATGATCTTGTGTTCATCTCAATGAGACCTCTAAAGCTTGAGTTTTCTTTCTTTCTTCAAAGTTTCTCTTATAACTATATAGCTCACTAATGATTTCAACTTAAGAAAAATAGTCAAGGATTTCAATGAGCTCAAGGCCTACCCTTGTCGACCTTAAAGTTGGCTGGCACGTTTTAGAGTTTACTCTAGATAAGGGTCTTGAGTACATAATAAAGAACATGGTGTATATTCCTTCTATTGTGATTTTGGTTTCTTGTTTCCTTTCCTTTATGTTTCGGCCCTTGTTCCTATTTCCTTATGGCTTTGTTTTCTTTTGAGTTTATTTCCTTGAAGCTTGATGATGATGTTCAAGAGCCATGTAGTTACCTTGAAACCTTGGCTCAAGAACTTTAAAGCTTACTTTGTTTGTTGAAGATAAATGTTGGGTTGAGATTTTGTTTCTCTAAAAGTCTTGTATGAGCTCTAAGTTAAGATAAAAAGAACTTGCATCCATATTTTTTTTATGTCATCACGAAATGCTCAAGATTAAAGATTGTACTTGAATCCTCATGTTTATGTTTATGCTCTCACTAAATTTCTAAGATAATAATGAATGTGCATAGCATATTTAATTTAAGCTCTCACCTCCTAATAAAGAGTAAAACAAAGTGCATTGCATATTTATGTTTATGTCATCACTTAAGAAACTTAGAGCTCAAAGACTTGCTCATTATTATCACAAAAAAGGTATGGAAATATATGTGTTTACTCACTTGGTTTCGGCATTATGATGATAATGAATCCTAAAGTAAGATTCATCTAGTCATAAGTGCTAAAACCCTTGTTTCATAATTTTCCTAAGTTTAGATGATCTCAAGGAATGCTTTGAGCAAGGTTTTATGATTTAAATCTCTCTTAAGTTCATTTTGAAATACCCACTGCCTTTATGTGTTTCATGATGATTCTAATGAAATAAATTGTTTTCAAAGGAGTTTTTGATGTCCTAAAAAGGTTCCAAGAGAAACTAGCAATTTATGTGTTTTAGAAATAAAGTTCTATGCATTATATGGTGACTTTGATTTCGGTTCTGCCATGACATGTTTGCTCACTGTATGATGATGTTTTAATTATGTTAGAATATGTATATTCATGTATATATGATATTAAAATTAATTGGAGGAAGTTAAGACGAGTTAATAACTAAAAAAGAATTAAAATGTAATTTGTAGATCCTTTAGAAATGAGATTTTCTGGATTCTATTCCAGCAAGGGTATTATTAGTAAATAATGGTTTATAATTAGTTTAAATGTGTAGGGAATACTCATAATTGGTTTAGGACTTGATCCTAGTACCTTAGGAAAAGATCGAACTTAGAAAGGGTAAAAAACGTGACTCCTAGGTACCTGTAATTAATGAAATATGGATTCTGCATTCTTAAGGGTTAGAATTACTTATGATCATAGAATTGAGTGAGAATTACTTAGTTATGAACCTATAGGTACTCGAGAGGTTAAGTTGTGATGATAGAGAACTTAGATTTCAAGTTTAAAGGCCCTAAGGGTCAGAGTATAAGACATTAAGAGACCTTAATGCTTTGAGTTTATTATTTCAAGTATGTGGTAATGATGCATGTGTTTTGATGAGTATGACTATGTAATTCAAGTTTACTATGATGATAGAGATTGAATGTGATAGCACATGTATCATGAGTAATTGTGGCATAAAGTAGATTTGAAAGAAATCCGGTACACAGCTGTTATGCTGCCAAATTTTCGTCAAATCAATTCTTGAGAATGTTTTTGAAAAAGTATACGGGATAAAGTCCTGGGTGACACCGGTTCGGCCGAGCAGCCCCAGGAACTGAATCCTTATGTGACGTAGCACTGAGATGTACTTTTTCCGCTCTGGTGGGGAGGAGGCAAAATCGTGAGGGTATGAGTGGATGCAGCCTACCAAAATGGACAATTCGCTGTGCACTAGATGCCAGTAGAGCATTTCAAATAAGGAAATAATCTTAAGAGGGGTGATCCTTAAGCCCCCTAGCCCATACTCTAGTAGTCGGGATTATATTTTTATGATTTCGCTTATCAAGAGGATAAGTAAGAACTAGTGATGACTAGTTGAGGTATTAGCTCATAACCTAGATGTTTTAGGGTGGCCCATGATGCTTAAGCATGAGTTCTTAACTCACGAGTTATGAAAAGAGAAAAGTTTTACTTGAAGAGTTTATATGCCACTTATATGCTGTTTTGATGTTAGGTTGATTGCTTGACGCATAATGTATACCCATGCATTCATGAGTTGTTATGTTGCATTCATGCATTAAGATTCATGCTAAAAGGAACGAACCTTGGATAATTATATTTATGAACTTAATAATGAACCTTACATGTATGCTCACCTTTTTATAATAAATCCAAGATTTCTGAGGATGTAAACGATGTAACCTTAGATAGGAGATACCTTACTGAGATTCTTTAGCAAGATTCTCACTCCTTTTTTTTTTCTCTCTTTCTCTTCCATCAGATCTTCAAAGCATGGCAACGTTTGTGGTTTTTGACGACACCCTGACATGGGAGGTGCACTTTGATTCGGACCATGGATCCTACCATTTTGAGGGACGATGCACTGCTTGCATTTTCATGTACGTAGGATGTCCCTTCGCTCATCCTGTACATAGCTACTAGTTCTCCTTGACGTCTCCCTTTGGCGACGACCTAATCTTCGAGCGCACACGCCCCCGTGACGAGCAGATCCGACACGCTCGCCCATCCACCTCAGCTGTACGCAACTATCCAGAGTATGTTCCTCAATCAAGGAGGTCAGAGACGGACCCATCCGAGGACTCACCGACGCACATCTACTCGGAGAGTTCTACCTCCACTCCCTCGTTTAGGCGAGAGGAGAGTAAGGAAACGGTGATGCAGCTGAGGTTAGCGAGGAGGGCCGAGATGCCCCTCGCCATGGAGCACACATCCAGTCACCCCGTATTCGTTCCCCTATCTACTTGTTCACCTCCGAGGAGCTCACTCAATTCCTTGTTACATGCCTCTGTCGCTCGAGGATTACCGCCGTCAGCCGTAGAGCATATCAAGGAGAGTTAGTGCACACACACCACACATAGTAGGGATAAACCTTCTTTTGTTATGAGGTTATCCACCTTAGGCGCACTAGGGTAGAGGTGTTATCTTTTCACGTTTTCCTTATATTTCAATTTCCGTTGTATTTCCTTTCATGATGTATTTGCACTACCTTGTATCAAACTAAGTCTCGCCTTCGGGTGGACATATTATTAATATTAATGAAGTACTATTTTGGTGTGTTATTATCTTCTGTGGTGAAATTATTTGATGTTCATGCTTGTGCTTTTTGTTATATGTGAGTGATGCTTTATTTTCAACGCTTGTTTAAGTTTTACGTGGCTCTCACTTTGTTTTATATTTCAAAAAAAAAAATTTACCCATATTTTCCGCTAAGTATTTTAAGGAAAGATTTTTAAGAATGAGACTGAGAAGTAATAACCTAATGATTAACCTAAATATGTTCTAGAAATATTGGGTTAAAATTAGGATGTTACAAAAATCATTATCGGAGCATCCTTTGGAGCCAAGAGCCACAAAGCTTCAAAGAGTAGGGTATTTGACCTCTTTTGCTTTCAAATATATTTTTCTATTTAAACCACTTATTTAATTTGATATTTTTGGTTGTATTGGTTGATAATATGTTGATATTAATGTGTTAATTTTGGTGGAGCGTTTGGATGATTTTAGAAAATCCATTTTGGCAAAACAAATTTTGAATTATGTTGTGGGAATTCTCAGATTTGTTCTGATAGGTTATGGTTCACGAATTTTCTGATGTATTGTAGATGTTTTTATGAGCTATAAAAATTATATGCTGAAGCTAACATGCTAAGGCAACTCTATGATTTTTCTTGGATCTTAAAAATGACTTTTACTATTTTCTAAAAATATAAAACCGGGACTGGTGGTTGAGTTGTTTGGATAGCCAATTTTGAAGTTTTGAATTTGTGTAATTTTTTTACTATAGCAAATGATTGAATTATCACTTGAAATTTTTATATTTGTTGAGGACATATTGAAGTCCAATCCTGAAATTTTTCAGGACCTTATATGATCATTGGATGGGGTAATAAAATTGATACATTTGGCTCTGACTAGAAACAAGTAGATTCTAACCTCCAAATTTGTGGAATTTTATTAACATATATAGTTAGAGAACTCTTTTTACTCTAAAATTTTTACAGGAGCATGGGGACACATTAAGGTGTCATAGGAAATTTTTATAGCCTCTAATTGGTTATTTGATGTGCAAATTAAATTGTGCTACCAGGTTATGAAATCTTCCCATGTGCTGTATTGGTGCTAATGCATTATATAGGTGACATAATGACATTTTGTTCAAGTATATTGTATATGAAAGCAGGCTAGTGACTTTAAGGATTGGTTTGTGGCATAATTGAATTCACATTATGAGTGAATGCCTACATGTGTTCTATGCATGCAATTGGAAAAAGAAAAGCAAATGACACATTGAATTAAGTTCTATATCCATAAATAATAAAATGAGATCCTCTTGACTTGTCAAGGGCAAATAAAGATACCTGAGATCCTCTTTGACTTGTCGAAGGCAAATAAATACATATGAGATCCTTTTCGACTTGTCGAGGGCACATAAAGAGAGATAAGATCCTCTCCGACTTGTTGGGGCATATAAAGAGAGATAAGATCCTCTCTGACTTGTTGAGAGCATATAAAGAGAGATGAGATCCTCTTTGATTTATCAAGGGCAATTAAAGATAATTTCACTTCATTGGGCATATACATAATTATAACATATGGATCATTTTGTTTAATATTATTTACTATGATTATGAGCTTATGGTGAATGTGTACTAAGTGATTGATTTCCTTTAAAAGTAACCCACTTCGAAAATGTGTTTTGGAACTTTAAAAATGAGTCATTATTATTTAATGCATGATAACCTTTTTGTTAATAAATTGAAGTGGCTGGGACGATGACGATGACATTTTGATTGTGTATTTAGAGAATGCCCTACTGAGAATTTTATAATTCTTACCCCTATGTGTTTGTGCTCTATGTTGTCCCTAGGTTGATTCCAGAGACAGTGAAGCTGCTACAAGAACTAAATTGAATTTCTATAGTTTTGTAGTGGATACTCGTAACTATTGTTCTTAGTTCTATATATGTCTGTAAATATTGAAAAGAATATATGTGTACTAAAGCTCATAGAAGAGCTTCCTTTTGTACTTGACTTATATTAAATAAATACTTTATTTCTTTGCTATATATTTTGATAGACCATGATGTAGTTACTATACGATTCGACCGATTCTTGCTATAGATATTTAAGGAAGGTCCACTAAATGATAAGTAACAACTCTTGAGTACGATATCATGACTTAAGGATAATGTTGTACTTGGGAGGATGTTACACCCTGAACTCCTCCATAGCATGGCTCCTTTGAGTCACACAACACTAGATTTTCTTCATGTCTTTACTTCTCCCTCTTTTGTCATCAGCAAAAAAGAGGTGTGCAAGAAACCAGGAATACCATCTTCAACCTCGGCGCCTTAGCGCTTGTAGAATCTCCTAAGAGGTCTGAACAATCTGAAGCTGTAATTCCTCTTGATGTTTGAGTTGGGTGCTGTTTTCTATGATTGTTGCCTCAAGCCTATCATTTCTGGAGGCTACATCTCTTATATGCTGTAGGATAAGTTGATTAGACTGATAGCTTAAGAAAGGCTTGATTGAGGTCGAATGAGGTAAATTAGGATAAGGCTTAGGAATGTCAAGGGGTACAGTGTCCCTAAACTTAGGCAATTCAACTTGAGCATCAATATGAGTAGCAACAAGTGGTGGAGAGGGTGGTGTCAGCAGCAGGAGCAAAAAGGGTGTCAAGCATCTGAGTGGAGGCAAAAGTAGCAGCTTCCTCAACATGAGAAGCATCGGTTTCTGATGCTTTATCCTCTTTTTTTCCATGGGAGTAATACAGATGGAAAGAGGGGGTTGAGGCACCATCAAGATTATAACAAATTCTAGTTCATGGGCTTTTTTAGCTGGTTCCTTAATGATGGGTTCCACAAGTGGCTCTTCGTGAGTTAGCTCTAGATTGGAAAAAAGTTTATTGACAAAGAAGTTTAGTTCATCTACTCCTTCTTTCCTTAGGCCGTGACTTTGACGCAATAGACTTTGACATTGATTCCAACAACTGATTGATGGTTATGAAGTCATTATTGTCTCTTAGAGAAGTCATTTTAGGCTGCATGATTGTTGTCCTTGCGAAAGCAGTAGCTGGTTCAGTGGTGAAGCTTGTTTTAGAAGCCACTGTCCTTCTAGGAGGTCCAGCTGAGATAGAAAAGAAGATGAACCTGAACTGTAGATTCATGGGCCTTGCTGATTGCTTCTTAGTTACAACAAAGGGTTTAGGTATGACAGATCTTCTTCTTCGTGTACTAGGCCCTTGAATCCCTTTAGCCCATTGTAATTCTCTGATTTCTTCTAGCATCCTTTTTTCTTGATAAATTCTTTTCTCTTTGAGAATTCGCTCTTCCTCTTCTTCATCCTCAGAAGATTCAGAGACTTTAGCCGCAGCTCCTGTTCGCACAACATCACACATGTTTTTTAGAATAAGTGCCGCCTTGTTAATTCCTTTAGGCAAATTTTTGAATTTTGGCTTAGTAACTTTTCTCCAAATAGGATGTTTGTCAAGTCTTCATCTTGGTAGCATACTCTCTGAGGACTCAACACCAGTTTCAGAAGGTTCAGAAGGCTTTAGGATCTCTGCTTGCTTTTGTTTCTTGTTTTTGCCTTCTTTTGCCTTTTTGAGTGTTTTTGAGAGAAGCTTCTTTAGCAATGGTTCTTTCATATGTTTCTTCTACTACCTCAGAGATTTCGAAACTACTTTCAGGAAGGGCAATATTCTTCTTTGTCACTACATTTTTATGCTCATTCTTCTTTTTCTTGGTTTCAGTAGTAGGTTCTGTTGTTTCCCTGATCAGGGAGATTTTCTTTCTAGATCTAGTCTTCACAGGTACAAACTGAGTCTTCTTCATTGTCCTGAAGGAATTCATGGAGTAGTCTATGCTAGTGAGATATTCAAACCATTCTTTAGTAAGAGGGTATTTGACATGCTAGAAGATCTTTGTCAGCAACATCCTATAGGGAACTCTAGCTATTTTTCTTTTTTCCTTAGTAATGGCACTAAAAATGTAGCCCATTATTATTTTGGGAATATTTACGTTTCTTTTAGACAATAGGTAGAAAAGCAGCATATAATCCATGCCTAATAGAACATCCATGCTTCCTCGCCTGGGAACAATGGTGAATTGGACAACAGTAAAAAATTTTCTTACCCGTGAACTGAGCATAGAAGTTGTAATGTTGCCCGGTTGATGGTTTGTTGAATCAATAAGACATTTGGACACTTATTTAGCGATTACTACAAGTGATTTGAACCATTCCTCTTGAGCTAAGTAGTTGATTCCAGTGGCAAAAGCCCAGTCACTATAGATAGGTTGTGTAACACCCTAAATCTTAACCTAAGACTACTAGTATGTACTTAGGTTAATCTTTAGAATATTACCTCTTGGTCTCATCTTTTACTTAGAAAATACTTGGCGGAAATATGGGTAAAATTTTTCTTTTTCTAAAATCAAGGTGAGAGCCACGCACGAATCTTTAAAAGGAAAATAACGAAACATATAAGCAGAGCGTAAAGGAACACATCATATCATGGAAACATCAACTGAAACATATATATATATATATATATATATAATGTGCCCACCCAAAGGGCAGGACTATTCGATACATCGGGAAACAGAATACAACTGAAGAACAAATACAGGGAAATCATAAGACAACATCCATGCCCGAGTGCACCTAGAATAGGCAACCTCATACACAAAAGAAGGTTTGCCCTCAACTATGTGGTGTGTGTGCACTAACTGCTACCCCTCCTATGTCTACTCCTACTGGTCCGAGTACTGTGGGGTCGAGTCGATCCACTGACGAATCTCGGTGGGAGTGGTCGAGTGCATCATCGGGGCATGTCCACCGCGGTGAGGGCGCATGGATGGCCTACGTGCCAACCTCGGCTGGACCACCGTCTCCTCACTCCCGGCTCTCATCGGTAGGGGTGTGGGACTGGAGCTCCAACTGTACATATGTGATGGCGGGTCCTCGGATGGGTCCGTCTCCAAGTACTGGGTGCGAGGCACGTATTCCGGGTAGTCGCGTACCGCTGATGCCTCAGGCTGCATGCGGAGGATCTGCTCGTCCCGTGATCTAGCTCGCTCAAAAATATTGTTGTGATGGTAGGGGGCAGTCGGGGTGAATCGGTAACTCCGTACTGGGTGTGTGAAGGGTCGTCCCATGAACATGAAGACTCTAACAGTGTAGCGACCCTCAAAATGGTATGACCCGAGTGCCGGGTCATGATGTAGCTCCCATACCAAGGTGTCGATGAAGAGTACGAATGTCGCCATCTGAAGATATGACGGAAAGAAAGAGAGAGGGAATGAGAATCTTCTAAAAGAATTCTCAGTAGGGTAATCCCTACCTAGGTGACATCATCACATATTTAGGAACCTTGGGTTTTATTTCTAAAAAGGTGTGCATGCATATAAACTCCTTTTAAGTTAGTTTTCTAAAGTATTATTTATCCAAGGCCCGTCATATTTTATAATGCATCTTATGACTAAGCATGGAATATACTAATGACATGAATGCATCATAAAGGTAAGCCAATCAATAGAATAACTGAGAAACATTATAACATTGGCATAAGGGGATAGGTATAGCACATGTGACATTTTAAACTTTAACTTTCATCTCATGGGGCCACCCTAAAACATCTCTAGGTTATGAGCTCATACCTTAACTAGTTGTCACTAGCTCTTACTTATCCTATGATAAGCGTAACATAATCCCGACTTAAAGTACGGGCTAGGGGGCAATTAAGGATCACCTCTTAGGGTCATTTCCTCTTTGAAATGCTCTACTAGCAACTAGTGCATCGTAGTATTGTCCGCTTTGGCAAGCTCTATGTCAATACCCTCACGGATTTGTTTTCTTGGGGGTGCTCGGCTGAACCGGTGTCACCCAAGAAAGCGTCTCAGTGTTGTGTCACATTTAAGTTCTCATAAAGTGTTAATTCATAGATACATCATTATTCATCATATAAATCTTTCCCATAGTATGCATATAATCATATATAAAACTATAACCTATTTTCACATAAAACTTTTTCATAGCATATACATAATCACATGAAACTTCTTCATAGCATGTACATAAAACTTCTTCATAGCATATACATAAAACTTCTTCATAGCATATACATCATCACATAATCACACCTTAGACAATTATTCATACAAACTCACAAGCTTATTATGTTATAAACCCAAAGTGTTTTATGCTTTGGTTCTTTTGAGTCTTAAACTTGTAAACTAATTGTTCTAGTATTATCCTTAACCTCTTACACACCTATAGGTTCACAACTAATAAGTTTTACTAATTTTTATGCTCAAGGACCTATCCAAACAGCACTATGCAGATTTGGACAGCTTTATATTTGTGTAATTATGGGGTTCTAGAAATTACGGTTTAGACCCTTAAAGTCCTTAACTCACATTCTAAGTTATCGATCATCAAAACCTAGTCTCTTGGGAACCTATGAGGTTATAACTAAGTATTTCTCACCTCACACTATGGTCAAGAACATCTCTAAACCTCAAGGATGCAGAATTTGAAATCCTAACTTTACAGGTACCTAGAAGTCACAACAATGACCCTTTCTAAGTTCGGTTTGCTCCTAAGGCTTTAAGATTAAGTTCTAAACCAATTATGAGTCATTCCTACACATTCAAACTAATTAAAAACCATGATTATTAAATCTAAACCTCTCTGGACAGAATCCAGAAAATTACATAATTAAAGGATCTAGAACTCTCAAATTAATTCTTTTCTAGTTCCTAACCTATCCTATCTTTCACATATAAGTCTTAACATTATTTTTTCACTCAAACATAGGCACATTATCATCATTAAAACAGCACATACAGTGGCAGTAAAGAGCAAGGAAGAACCAAAAATATACTTCTCCATAAAAGGCATAGAACACAATTTCTAAGGCACATAAACTACTAGTTTCTCTTGGAACTATTTTAGAACTTTCAAAACTTGTTTATAAACACCTTCATCCTTTAAAATCATAAGAATACTTAAGAGGGCAGTGGCTAAATTATTTTTATCTCAAGAGGTCCTAAATTCGTAAAACTTAGTTCTACATATTCCTTATACTCACATAAGCTTAGATAAATTATAAAACATAGTTTTTAACACTTAGAAACACCAAAGCCCCTTAGGGCCGAAATGGGAACCACAAGAATTAAATATTTTTAGACCTTTGTTGAGACAACAATGGGCAAGTCTTTGAGCTCTAGGTTCATTAAAGTGATGACATAAAAATAAACATGCTCATGCACTTGTTTTAGGTTCCATTAGAAAGTAAAGTGATAGCACGAAGTAAATATGAATGCAACTCATTATTATCTTGGTATTAAGTGAGAACTTGAAATATAAACATGATAATGCATAGCTTGAAATATAAACATGATAATGCAAGGTTCACTTATTATCTTTATACTTAGTGATAGCAAGGAAAGTAGACATGATGTGCATAGTATAAAGGTAAACATGATGCAAGGTTCATTTTATGGTTAGCTAGAGCTCATTCAAGACTTTAACAAGATAACAACCTAATATAATATCTCAAAGATCAAAATACCAAAACCGAAAGTCTTACAAAAAGAAAAAAAAAAGTGAAACTAAGTCAAGTTCTTTATTAAATGCCCAAAACCCTTATCTAGAGAAAAATCCCTAGAACGTGCTGGCCAACTTTAAGGTTGACAAGGGTAGGCTTGGGCTTTTAGAAATCCTTAGATTAATTTTCTTAAGTTGAAAAATCATGTGAGCTAGATATCATATAGATGAAGTCATAAGGAAAGGAAAACTCAAGCTTTACAGGTTTCTTTGAGATGAACACAATGTCATCATCTAGAAACTCTCATCATCAAGCTATCATGCTCATAACAAGGCCTAGAGGCCGAAATGAAAAGAAAAGGAAAAACAAAGGAAAGTTCAAAAAGAATCCAAGAGGAAACTAGAGAAAAACACTTTCTTGAGCAAAACAAAGTTTGAAAACAAATCCCTACCTAGTGATGAAGGTAAAAGCTTGGACTTGAAGATGGAAATGAGATGAGTAACACCTCCTAGGATGGTGGTGATGATTCGGCCAAAGAGGAAGGAAAAGAAAGGAAATGTGTTTTGGGTGAAGTTGTGTTTGAGGTTGAGTATTTGAGAGCTTAGAGAATGATTTAAGGTTATGAGGTGGTAGATTGAGACTATGAGGTGATTATGTGAGGGAAGGATGAGAAAGATGAAGATGAAGAGAAAGAACTCTTGGAACTTTGAGAGAAAAGAAAAACTTAGCAAGACAAATTCTAAAACTCTAAACTTAGCAAATGCTTCAAGGTGCAACAAGGCTATCACAAGCATCCTATTTATAGAAAAACAAAACCATGGAGGAGTGAGGGGAGGGGCTGGCCGTAGCTTTTGGAGGGAGAGGGTAAGAGAAAAATATCTCTTACATGGTGTCATTCAAGCATGGTTTGAGGTATGGAGTTCATGACACAAAGCATGGGTTTTTGAGTGAGCTTTTATTTTAATTTTGTAATAAATCACCCTTCTAGAAACTCAACATGGCTGGAACATTTTCAGCCACAAATAAATGGAGGAAATAATTTATTTTGCTTTGTTATTTCATTGGAAAATCAAGTGTGATGGAAAATATGACAAGGTATGGTGTATGTGACTTGAGGTATGGCTTTGGAGTGTTAGAAAATTGAACATGTGATGTGTAACATCCCCTACTGCTTTATGGATTGACGACTGTCCCCACAAACCAACATGGGTCTTTTCAGCATGCTTTGTCCTCACTCGCACGCTTCCTAGGAAAACTTCCCAGGAGGTCACCCATCCCAAAATTACCCCAGGTCAAGCACGCTTAACTGTGGAGTTCTTTCAGTTTAGGCTACCGAAAAGAAGATGCATCTTGTTAGTATAGGTAGTACAAATCAATTCATATAAGCCCTTCTCAACTGTATAGTCCCATGCCTATGCAGTGTTAGGATCCCTCTCATTCGGGTGCGTAATCGGTTCATTCATGTACCCCTCCGCTTAGAGGACCTTACGAGGAGCCGCTCTTTGTCCGTGCCCTCTTTGCACCGGCGATCACTCCTCGTCCTCGTCCCCGGGTGTTACATGCCCACCAGCTTCCGCTTGGTTCGTCCCCGAACCACACCGTATTGGGAGAGGTGCAGGCTCTGATACCATTTGTAACATCCTGTTTGCTTTATGGATTGACGACTGTCCCCACAAACCAACACGGGTCTTTTCAGCATGCTTTGTCCTCACTCACACGCTTCCTAGGAAAACTTCCCAGGAGGTCACCCATCCCAAAATTACCCCAGGTCAAGCACGCTTAACTGTGGAGTTCTTTCAGTTTAGGCTACCGAAAAGAAGATGCATCTTGTTCATATAGGTAGTGCGAATCAATTCATATAAGCCCTCCTCAATTTGTATAGTCCCATACCTATCTGATCTCAAGATCCCTCTCATTCGGGTGTGTAAACGGTTCATTCATGTACCCCTTCGCTTAGAGGACCTTGCGAGGAGCCGCTCCTTGTCCGTGCCCTCTTTGCACCGGCGATCACTCCTCGTCCTTGTCCCCGGGCATTACATGCCCACCAGCTCACTTTGGTTAGGTCCCAGAACCACACCGTCTTGGGAGAGGTGCAGGCTCGATACCATTTGTAACATCCCCTCTTTGCTTTATGGATTGACTGTCCCCACAAACCAACATGGGTCTTTTCAGCATGCTTTGTCCTCACTCGCACGCTTCCTAGGAAAACTTCCCAGGAGGTCACCCATCCCAAAATTACCCCAGGTCAAGCACGCTTAACTGTGGAGTTCTTTCAGTTTAGGCTACCGAAAAGAAGATGCATCTTGTTAGTATAGGTAATGCAAATCAATTCATATAAGCCCTTCTCAACTGTATAGTCCCATGCCTATGCAGTGTTAGGATCCCTCTCATTCGGGTGCGTAATCGGTTCATTCATGTACCCCTCCGCTTAGAGGACCTTGCGAGGAGCCGCTCTTTGTCCGTGCCCTCTTTGCACCGGCGATCACTCCTCGTCCTCGTCCCCGGGTGTTACATGCCCACCAGCTTCCGCTTGGTTCGTCCCCGAACCACACCGTATTGGGAGAGGTGCAGGCTCTGATACCATTTGTAACATCCACCAGACTTAGGTTCCTGTCTCCTTAGAACTCAAGGATACAGATGTACGACCTTACTTGAACAGGATGTAACGCCCGGGGATGAGGACGAGGAGTGATCGCCGGTGCAATGAGGGCACGGACAAGGAGCGGCTCCTCGCAAGGTCCTCTAAGTGGAGGGGTACATGAATGAACTGATTACACACCCGAATGAGAGGGATCCTGAAACTGTATAGGTATGGGACTATACAGTTGAGGAGGGCTTATATGAATTGATTTGCATTACCTATACTAACAAGATGCATCTTCTTTTCGGTAGCCTAAACTGAAAGAACTCCACAGTTAAGCGTGCTTGACCTGGGGTAATTTTGGGATGGGTGACCTCCTGGGAAGTTTTCCTAGGAAGCGTGCGAGTGAGGACAAAGCATGCTGAAAAGACCCATGTTGGTTTGTGGGGACAGTCGTCAATCCATAAAGCAGTAGGAGATGTTACAAATGGTATCAGAGCCTGCACCTCTCCCAGTACGGTGTGGTTCGGGGACGAACTAGGCGGAAGCTGGTGGGCATGTAATGCCCGGGGACAAGGACGAGGAGTGATCGCCGGTGCAAAGAGGGCACGGACAAGGAGCGGCTCCTCACAAGGTCCTTTAAGCGAAGGGGTACATGAATGAACCGTTTACACACCCGAATGAGAGGGATCTTGAGACTGTATAGGTATGGGACTATACAGTTGAGGAGGGCTTATATGAATTGATTCGTACTACCTATATCAACAAGATGCATCTTCTTTTCGGTAGCCTAAACTGAAAGAACTCCACAGTTAAGCGTGCTTGACCTGGGGTAATTTTGGGATGGGTGACCTCCTGGGAAGTTTTCCTAGGAAGCGTGCGAGTGAGGACAAAGCATGCTGAAAAGACCCATGTTGGTTTGTGGGGACAGTCGTCAATCCATAAAGCAGTAGGGGATGTTACAAATGGTATCAGAGCCTACACCTCTCCCAATACGGTGTGGTTCGGGGACGAACCAAGCGGAAGCTGGTGGGCATGTAACACCCGGGGACGAGGACGAGGAGTGATCGCCGGTGCAAAGAGGGCACGGACAAAGAGCGGCTCCTCGCAAGGTCCTCTAAGCGGAGGGGTACATGAATGAACCGATTACGCACCCGAATGAGAGGGATCCTAACACTGCATAGGCATGGGACTATACAGTTGAGAAGGGCTTATATGAATTGATTTGTACTACCTATACTAACAAGATGCATCTTCTTTTCGGTAGCCTAAACTGAAAGAACTCCACAGTTAAGCGTGCTTGACCTGGGGTAATTTTGGGATGGGTGACCTCCTGGGAAGTTTTCCTAGGAAGCGTGCGAGTGAGGACAAAGCATGCTGAAAAGACCCATGTTGGTTTGTGGGGACAGTCGTCAATCCATAAAGCAGTAGGGGATGTTACAAATGGTATCAGAGCCTGCACCTCTCCCAGTACGGTGTGGTTCGGGGACGAACCAGGCGGAAGCTGGTGGGCATGTAACGCCCGGGGATGAGGACGAGGAGTGATCGCCGGTGCAATGAGGGCACGGACAAGGAGCGGCTCCTCGCAAGGTCCTCTAAGTGGAGGGGTACATGAATGAACTGATTACACACCCGAATGAGAGGGATCCTGAAACTGTATAGGTATGGGACTATACAGTTGAGGAGGGCTTATATGAATTGATTTGCATTACCTATACTAACAAGATGCATCTTCTTTTCGGTAGCCTAAACTGAAAGAACTCCACAGTTAAGCGTGCTTGACCTGGGGTGAGGCTTCGGCCAGACCTGGAAGCAGAGTGGGGATGATGATTTGATCATGTAATTGGGTGTTAATGGTGGGTTTAAGTGTAGGTTAGCTTAGGTACAAGGTTAGGAGTAATTAAGCTTAAGGTTAGGTAACTAAGAATGAGTAATTAGGATTTTATGACAAGGTTAGGAGTGCTCATACATCATTAGAGAATTTTAAACTCATTTATGAATAAACAATATGTAACACAATTCCATGAGTTAAGGAATTGGAGAGAGGAAATACTATTCAAGATTCCATGACTAGGAATCTTGAAATTAAAATATGATTTTAAGTTGAAATTAAGCACTTTTAGGTTCTAATCAACTTTAATAAATTATTTTGACCCTAGATTAATTAAGTAAATTAATTAACCTTCGATTAGAGCCTAATATTATTTAGGTTTGCTTGATCACACGATTAAGCATAAAAACACGAAACTAGGGGTAAAACCGTAATTTTGCACTAACTTCGCCCGGGACGTCCAGGACCAAAACTAAAGTCACAGTCTACATGAAAACGCCTTTTTAAATCATCTGGAGAAGTTTTGGGTTCATCCGGCACTTGCAAACGGGTAAAACACCGCAGGGGCATTTTGGTCATTTTGACCCGAAAACTCGAAAAACGAGATTTTCGATCCCGGGAAGGTACGCAAGTCATCTAATCCCCTTCCAACATTGAGTTTGCCCTTCGAGTACGGCCGAACCGGCTTTCCTCGAATTCCGAGCTGAAAATGACTTCAGGGGCATTTTGGTCATTCTCACTCTAATAGAAAAATCGGGACGTTACATTACTCCCCTCCTTAAAAAGAATTTCGCCCTCAAAATTCGTACCTTAGAAAAGCTCTGGATATTTGGACTTCATCTCTGATTCTAGTTCCCACGTGTATTCTTCCGACTTGTCTCGTCCCCACGCCACTTTCACCAAAGGAACAGACTTGTTCCTTAACTGCTTGACTCCTTGATCCACTATTCTCGTAGGCGGTACATTGAAAGTGAGGTCCTCCCTCAACTATACATGCTCTGGTTCTAGGACATGGCTAGGGTCGGACTCATATTTGCGTAACTGGGAGACGTGAAAGACATCATGAAGGTTTGACAGATTGGGTGGTAAGGCTATTTTGTAAGCTACAGACCCGATTCTCTGAAGAATTTCAAAAGGACCGAGAAATCGGGGACTCAGCTTTTTAACTTTCATGGCTCTTCCTATTCCTGTAGTGGGGGTGATTCTTAGAAATACATGTTCTCCTTCTTGGAACTCCAAGGGTTTGCGCCTTTTGTCCGCGTAGCTTTTCTGCCGACTTTGAGCGGTTAAGATTCTATCCTTGATTTTCTTGATCTGCTCTGTCATTTCCCTCACTACATCAGGTCCTAAGACACTTTGTTCTCCGGGCTCATACCAACACAAAGGTGATTGGCACTTCCTTCCATATAACGCTTCGTACGGTGCCATACCGATACTCGCGTGATAACTGTTGTTATAGGCAAACTCGATCAAAGGCATGTACTTATCCCAACTCCCTTTTTGGTCCAAGACACAGGCTCTTAGCATATCTTCCAGGGTTTGGATTGTCCTCTCGGACTGACCATCCATTTGTGGGTGGTAAGCAGTGCTCAAGCACAACTTGGAACCAAACGCCTTTTGAAAGGCTCCCCAAAAACGTGACGTAAACCGCAGATCCCGATCCGAGATTATCGTCGATGGTACTCCATGCAACCTTACTACTTCTTGGATGTAAAGCTGAGCCAACTTATCCAACTAGTACGTGACTCGAATGGGTAGAAAGTGAGCTGACTTAGTCAGTCGATCCACGATTACCCATACGACATCGTGGCCAGCTTGGGTCCTTGGCAATCCTGTCACGAAATCCATTGATATACTCTCCTATTTCCACTCGGGGATTGATAGGGGTTGCAACATGCCAGAAGGTTTTTGGTGTTCGATCTTGACCTTTTGGCAGACCAAACACTTACTCACCCAGGCGACCACATCTTTCTTTAATCCGGGCCACCAAAACATCTTCTTCAAATCTTGGTACATCTTGGTAGTACCAGGATGTATGGCGAAGTGGCTCTTGTGAGCCTCCTCCAAGATCTTCTCTCGAAGGTCGCCATCTTGTGGCACACAGATTTGCCCCTCGAACCTCCACAACCAGTCGGGGCCTCGTACAAAACCTTTCAACTTTCCGGCCTTAACTGCCTCGATTGTCTCCATAAAGTCCTCATTTTCTCTTTGGGCAAGCATAATCCTTTGCTTAAACCCACTGGTCACCATGAAATGACTCATCACGATGCCATTCTCCGTTATTAACATCCCCAGATTCATATCCCTAAACTGCTCTATTAACCCAACTTCATTAACCATCATACTTGACAGACGTAACGAGTTTCGGCTCAAGGCGTCGGCTACTACATTAGCCTTGTCGGGGTGGTAACTTAAGCCAAAATCATAGTCCTTGAGGAATTCCATCCATCTCCTCTGCCTCATATTTAACTCCTTTTGATCAAAAAGATGCTTGAGACTCTTATGATCGGAGAAAACTTGAAACCTTACACCATACAAATGGTGTCTCCACATCTTTAGAGCGAACACGATGGCTGCTAGTTCTAGGTCATGGGTGGGGTAGGTTACCTCATGAGGCTTGAGTTGTTTGGACGCATAGGCTACCACTTGCTGGTTTTGCATCAACACACAACCTAAACCCTTGCCAGAAGCATCGTAATATACCTCGAAGGGTACGTTGGGGTCAGGTAAAACTAAAACCGGGGTTGAGGTGAGCTTTTCCTTAAGCTCTAGGAAACTCTTTTCACATTCGGGGCTCCACTCAAACGGGGCATTCTTCCTAGTGAGCTTGGTTAAAGGTAGGGCTAACTGGGAAAATCCTTTGATAAACCTACGGTAATATCTAGCTAAACCCAAAAAGCTTCTAATCTCAGTCACAGAGGTTGGTCTATCCCAATTCATTACGGCTTCTATCTTACTTGGGTCAACAGCTAGGCCACCTTTTGACATAACATGTCCTAAGAACTTTACCTCCTCTAACCAAAATTCACACTTAGAAAGCTTTGCATACAACTTCTTTTCCTTTAGCACTTCTAAAACTAGCCTCAAATGACGCTCATGCTCCTTGTGGGTCTTCGAATAGATGAGAATATCATTTATGAACACAACCACGAATTGATCTAAATAGGGTCTAAAGATCCTATTCATGTAGTCCATGACAACTGCGGGAGCATTCGTCAATCCGAACGACATCACCTTGAACTCAAAGTGTCCGTACCGAGTTTGAAAGGCGGTTTTAGGAATGTCTAACTCTCTAACCCTAATCTAATGATAACCAAACCTCAAATCGATTTTAGAAAATACTACAGCTCCCTTCAACTGGTCCATAAGATCATCAATCCTAGGTAATGGGTACTTATTCTTTATGGTTACTTGGTTTAATTGCCTATAGTCTATACACATCATCATACTTCCGTCTTTCTTTTTCACAAATAAGACCGGAGCGCCCCAAGGTGAAGCACTCGACCTTATAAAACTCTTCTCCAATAGCTCCTCCAACTAGGTTTTTAGCTCTGCTAGCTCCAAAGGTGACATCCTATACGGGGCTATAGAGATTGGTCCTGTTCCAGGAACTAACTCTATGGAGAATTCAACTTCTCTCTCAGGAGGGAACTCGGGTATTTCATCCGGAAATACCTCGGGATAGTCTCTCACCACAGGTATCTCACCTAGGTTCTGCTCAAAGTCTACATCGCAGGCGGCTAGGAGAACATGTCCCTTAGCTTTCTCCCCACTACAGAAGACCTCTACGGAATTTAGGTACAGCCTAATGGGTTGAGTGATGTTTTCGGGAGGAGAAGGGAAAACTACGGTTTGGGTTCCACAATCTAACAACACACGGTTGGCGTAAAGCCAATTCATGCCTAAGATAATGCCTATGTCTTTCAAGGGTAAACAAATTAAATCTATGATAAAGACCTATTTTCTACAACAAGATGACAGTTTAAACAACAACAGCAAGTATTAACAGGGCAATTTGTAGGAGTAGAGACAATAAGATCAAAGGGGAGTTTAGAGACTCTTAGATTTAAGGATTCGACACTAGCAAGTGAAATAAAAGAATGAGTAGCACCAAAGTCATATAGTACAGTTAAGGCTTTACCGTTTACTTTGCACATACCTTCAATGAGATCATTGGACTTCTTGGCGTCTTTTGCATTAAAGGTAAAGACTCTTCCTCGGTGTTGTGGTCGGGGATTCTGGTTCGATGTCCCTTGGCCGGCACAGTCCTTTGCATAGTGGCCAGGCTTGCCACATTTGAAGCATACATTCTGACCGGTCAAGCATGGGCGATTCCCGTGATTCTTCTCGCATTGGGGACAGACGTCAGCAGATGCTGCTTCGGGGTAAGCAGCAGGGTTTTGTGGTGCCTTGTTCTTGGCCCCACTTGGTCCTCCATTGTGGTTTCGGGGTCCACCCGGTCCACAGGGTTGATTGTTGTTGAAGTTCCTCGGGCCTTGATGTTGAAACGGCGGCCTTTGGTGTTGCTTGGATTGTTGGTGTGCAGGAGCTCTCGGTGGTTGTTGTTGTTGTTGTGGTCAGAACTAGTTGGTCTGGTAGGGGTTGTAGTGATTCCTTGAAGGGTACTGTGGTTTGAATCTCTGGGCTTGAGGTCCAAGTCCCTTAGCTCCGCCCTCGTGGCTTGCATCTTCCGTTGCCCTTCTTCAAGAATCCGGCACTTGTTGACCACAGTTGGGAAGTCTCTGATCTCCATGTGGGCCACGGCGTAGTTCATCTCCGTCTTCAGACCGGCCTCATACTTAACGTATTTCCAAACCTCATCGGGGTTCCCTTGAAACACCCGAGAGAACTTGATCAGCTCCTCGAACTTCGCGGTGTACTGGGCAACAGTAGACCCTCCCTGGGTCAACTGCATGAACTCAATGTCTTTTGCATTCCTCACGGACTCTGGGAAATACTTTTGGTAGAAGTAAGTCTTGAATAGCTCCCAGTCAATGGGAGTTCCAGAAGCCTCTAGCAGACGCCTCGTGCCGTTCCACCAGAATTCGGCATCCGACTTTATCATGAAAGCAGCAAAGGTGACCTTTTGCTCCTTCAAGCAGGCAACCACAGAATAGATCTTCTCCATGTCCTTAATCCACTCGTCAGCTTTGTCGGGGTCCATTACCCCTCGGAACACCGGCGGGTTCGCCTTGCGGAACTCGCCAAAGCGGGCTTGTTCCACCTTCTCAGCAACAGGGGGAGGATGGGGAACAGGAACAGCATTTGCTTGTTGATCCATCCGATCGAACATTCGTTCCATGGCTTGCGCCATGCAACGGACAGCAGCAGCAGTTGCATTGTCTTGGTCAGCATCGAGCGTAGTCCTAGGCCGTCGTCGCGGTGCCATTGGTCCCTAAACACATGAAACAATGAACATCAAGTTGATCAGGCTCAATATCCATGCAAAATGAGCTAGTTACCATGGCACTTGCAAGCAACAGAAGTCATGCATTTCTAGTCCTACAACTTATCTCCATCAAGCACTACACATGACATAACTATCGTATCATGCTTATAAAGCATAATCAGTCCAATTCTCAGGCTCCATGAGAATCGAACTTCTCTGATACCATAATGTAACACCCTAAATCTTAACCTAAGACTACTAGTATGTACTTAGGTTAATCTTTAGAATATTACCTCTTGGTCTCATCTTTTACTTAGAAAATACTTGGCGGAAATATGGGTAAAATTTTTCTTTTTTTAAAATCAAGGTGAGAGCCACACACGAATCTTTAAAAGGAAGCATAACGAAACATATAGGCAAAGCATAAAGAAACACATCATATCATGGAAACATCAACTGGAACATAGATGTATATATATAATGTGCCTACCCAAAGGGGCAGGACTATTCGATACATCGGGAAATAGAATACAACTGAAGAACAAATACAAGGAAAACAAATAAAGGGAAATCATAAAACAACACCCATGCCCGAGTGCACCTAGAGTACGCAACCTCATACACAAAAGAAGGTTTGCCCTTAACTATGTGGCGTGTGTGCACTAACTGCTACCCCTCTTATGTCTACTCCTGCTGGTCCGAGTACTGTGGGTCGAGTCGATCCACTGATGAATCTCGGCGGGAGTGGTCGAGCACATCATCGGGGCATGTCCACCGTGGTGAGGGCGCATGGATGGCCTACATGCCAACCTCGGCTGGACCACCATCTCCTTACTCCCGGCTCTCATCGATGGGGGAACGGGACTGGAGCTCCAACTGTACATGTGTGATGGCGGGTCCTCGGATGGGTCCATCTCCAAGTATTGGGTGCGATGCACATATTCCGGGTAGTCGCGTACCGCTGATGCCTCAGGCTGCATGTGGAGGATCTGCTCGTCCCGTGATCTAGCTCGCTCAAAAATATTGTTGTGATGGTAGGGGGCAGTCGGGGTGAATCGGTAACTCCGTACTGGGTGTGCGAAGGGTCGTCCTATGAACATGAAGACTCTAACAGTGCAGCGACCCTCAAAATGGTATGACCCGAGTGCCAGGTGATGGTGCAACTCCCATACCGGGGTGTCGATAAAGAGTAAGAATGTCGCCATCTGAAGATATGATGGAAGAAAAGAGAGAGGGAATGAGAATCTTCTAAAAGAATTCTCAGTAGGGTAATCCCTACCTAGGTGACATCATCACATCCTCAGGAACCTTGGGTTTTATTTCTAAAAAGGTGTGCATGCATATAAACTCCCTTTAAGTTAGTTTTCTAAAGTATTATTTATCCAAGGCCCGTCATATTTTATAATGCGTCTTATGACTAAGCATGGAATATACTAATGACATGAATGCATCATAAAGGTAAGCCAATCAATAGAATAACTGAGAAACATTATAACATTGACATAAGGGGATAGGTATAGCACATGTGACATTTTAAACTTTAACTTTCATCTCATGGGGCCACCCTAAAACATCTCTAGGTTGTGAGCTCATACCTTAACTAGTCGTCACTAGCTCTTACTTATCCTATGATAAGCGTAACATAATCCCGACTTAAAGTACGGGCTAGGGGGCAATTAAGGATCACCTCTTAGGGTCATTTCCTCTTTGAAACACTCTACTAGCAACTAGTGCATTGTAGAATTGTCCGCTTTGGCAAGCTCTATGTCAATACCCTCACGGATTTGTTTTCTTGGGGGTGCTCGGCTAAACTGGTGTCACCCAAGAAAGCGTCTCAGTGTTGTGTCACATTTAAGTTCTCATAAAGTGTTAATTTATAGATACATCATTATTCATCATATAAATCTTTCCCATAGTATGCATATAATCATATATAAAACTATAACCTATTTTCACATAAAACTTTTTCATAGCATATACATAATCACATGAAACTTCTTCATAGCGTGTACATAAAACTTCTTCATAGCATATACATAAAACTTCTTTATAGCATATACATCATCACATAATCACACCTTAGACAATTATTCATACAAACTCACAAGCTTATTATGTTATAAACCCATAGTGTTTTATGCTTTGGTTCTTTTGAGTCTTAAACTTGTAAACTAATTGTTCTAGTATTATCCTTAACCTCTCACACACCTATAGGTTCACAACTAATAAGTTTTACTAATTTTTATGCTCAAGGACCTATCCAAACAGCACTATGCAGATTTGGACAACTTTATATTTGTATAATTACGGGGTTCTAGAAATTACGGTTTAGACCCTTAAAGTCCTTAACTCACATTCTAAGTTATCGATCATCAAAACCTAGTCTCTTGGGAACCTATGAGGTTATAACTAAGTATTTCTCACCTCACACTATGGTCAAGAACATCTCTAAACCTCAAGGATGCAGAATTTGAAATCCTAACTTTACAGGTACCTAGAAGTCACAACAATGACCCTTTCTAAGTTCGGTTTGCTCCTAAGGCTTTAAGATTAAGTCCTAAACCAATTATGAGTCATTCCTACACATTCAAACTAATTAAAAACCATGATTATTAAATCTAAACCTTGCTGGACAGAATCCAGAAAATTACATAATTAAAGGATCTAGAACTCTCAAATTAATTCTTTTCTAGTTCCTAACCTATCCTATCTTTCACATATAAGTCTTAACATTATTTTTTTACTCAAACATAGGCACATTATCATCATTAAAACAGCACATAAAGTGGCAGTAAAGAGCAAGGAAGAACCAAAAATATACTTCTCCATAAAAGGCATAGAACACAATTTCTAAGGCACATAAACTACTAGTTTCTCTTGGAACTATTTTAGAACTTTCAAAACTTGTTTATAAACACCTTCATCCTTTAAAATCATAAGAATACTTAAGAGGGCAGTGGCTAAATTATTTTTATCTCAAGAGGTCCTAAATTCGTAAAACTTAGTTCTACATATTCCTTATACTCACATAAGCTTAGATAAATTATAAAACATAGTTTTTAACACTTAGAAACACCAAAGCCCCTTAGGGCCAAAATGGGAACCACAAGAATTAAATATTTTTAGACCTTTGTTGAGACAACAATGGGCAAGCCTTTGAGCTCTAAGTTCATTAAAGTGATGACATAAAAATAAACATGCTCATGCACTTGTTTTAGGTTCCATTAGAAAGTAAAGTGATAACACGAAGTAAATATGAATGCAACTCATTATTATCTTAGTATTAAGTGAGAACTTGAAATATAAACATGATAATGCATAGTTTGAAATATAAACATGATAATGCAAGATTCACTTATTATCTTGATACTTAGTGATAGCAAGGAAAGTAGACATGATGTGCATAGCATAAATGTAAACATGATGCAAGGTTCATTTTATGGTTAGCTAGAGCTCATTCAAGACTTTAACAAGATAACAACCCAATATAATATCTCAAAGATCAAAATACCAAAACCGAAAGTCTTACAAAAAGAAAAAAAAAAGTGAAACTAAGTCAAGTTCTTTATTAAATACCCAAAACCCCTATCCAGAGAAAAATCCCTAGAACGTGCCGGCTAACTTTAAGGTTGACAAGGGTAGGCTTGGGCTTTTAGAAATCCTTAGATTAATTTTCTTAAGCTGAAAAACCATGTGAGCTAGATATCATATAGATGAAGTCATAAGGAAAGGAAAACTCAAGCTTTAGAGGTTTCTTTGAGATGAACACAATGTCATCATCTAGAAACTCTCATCATCAAGCTATCATGCTCATAACAAGGCCTAGAGGCCGAAATGAAAAGAAAAGGAAAAACAAAGGAAAGTTCAAAAAGAATCCAAGAGGAAACTAGAGAAAAACACTTTCTTGAGCAAAACAAAGTTTGAAAACAAATCCCTACCTAGTGATGAAGGTAAAAGCTTGGACTTGAAGATGGAAATGAGATGAGCAACACCTCCTAGGATGGTGGTGATGATTCGGCCAAAGAGGAAGGAAAAGAAAGGAAATGTGTTTTGGGTGAAGTTGTGTTTGAGGTTGAGTATTTGAGAGCTTAGAGCATGATTTAAGGTTATGAGATGGTAGATTGAGACTATAAGGTGATTATGTGAGGGAAGGATGAGAAAGATGAAGATGAAGAGAAAGAACTCTTGGAACTTTGAGAGAAAAGAAAAACTTAGCAAGACAAATTCTAAAACTATAAACTTAGCAAATGCTTCAAGGTGCAACAAGGTTATCACAAGCATCCTATTTATAGAAAAACAAAACCATGGAGGAGTGAGGGGAGGGGCTGGTCATAGCTTTTGGAGGGAGAGGGGAAGAGAAAAATATCTCTTACATGGTGTCATTCAAGCATGGTTTGAGGTATGGAGTTCATGACACAAAGCATGGGTTTTTGGGTGAGCTTTTATTTTAATTTTGCAATAAATCACCCTTCTAGAAACTCAACATGGCTGGAACATTTTTAGCCACAAATAAATGGAGGAAATAATTTATTTTGCTTGGTTATTTCATTGGAAAATCAAGTGTGATAGAAAATATGACAAGGTATGGTGTATGTGACTTGAGGTATGGCTTTGGAGTGTTAGAAAATTGAACATGTGATGCATATGGAGGGGGTGAGGCTTCGCCGGACACTGGCGGTGAGTGGGAAGGATGATTTGATCATGTAATTGGGTGTTAATGGTGGGTTTAAGTGTAGGTTAGCTTAGGTACAAGGTTAGGAGTAATTAAGCTTAAGTTTAGGTAACTAAGAATGAGTAATTAGGATTTTATGACAAGGTTAGGAATGCTCATACATCATTAGAGAATTTTAAACTCATTTATGAATAAACAATGTGTAACACAATTCCATGATTTAAGGAATTGGAGAGAGGAAACACTATTCAAGATTCCATGACTAAGAATCTTGAAATTAAAATATGATTTTAAGTTGTAATTAAGTACTTTTAGGTTCTAATCAACTTTAATAAATTATTTTTATCCTAGATTAATTAAGGAAATTAATTAACCTTCGATTAGAGCCTAATATTGCTTAGGTTTGCTTAATCACGCGATTAAGCGTAAAAACACGAAACTAAGGGCAAAACCATAATTTTGCACTAGCTTCGCCCGGGACCTCCGAGACCAAAACTAAAGTCACAGTCTACATAAAAACGCCTTTTAAAATCATCTGGAGAAGTTTCGGGTTCATCTGGCACTTGCAAACAGGTAAAACACCGCAGGGGCGTTTTGGTCATTTTGACCTGAAAACTCGAAAAACGATATTTTTTATCCCGGGAAGGTACGCAAGTCATCTAATCCCCTTCCAACATTGAGTTTACCCTTCGAGTACTGCCGAACCGGCTTTCCTCGAATTCCGGGCTGAAAATGACCTTAGGGGCATTTTGGTCATTCTCACTCTAACAGAAAAATCGGAGCGTTACAGGTTGGACAACCCAATCTCCATGTTGGTTTCCCTGATGGTGGCCTTGAGAGTGTTTCAGTTCTTCCTAAGAAAGGCATAGAATGCAGTTACCATTCCCAAAAACACCCTGTCAGAGATATCTAGAAAGTATTCCCACCCTTGAAAGGTAAACACTTCTCTGAGTACCTAGACCTAGTTCAGTAGAGAGTTGTTTAATCTTTTCCTAGAGGCTATCATTCTTTTAGAAAAACTCTCTTTGTAGATCTCCTACATATAGTCTTGATCAAACATAATGAAAGATCCCCTTTTAGCCGAAGAAAAGTTTAGTTCTTTTCCTTCAACCATTTAGGTTGTGTGTATGAGGTTAGAGCCAAAAAAAAAAAAAAAATTGAGACTTGAAAAAATTGATGGTGATAGTTCATGAGAAATGGAGAGTGGTTTAGGTGACAGGAATTGAATGGTGCTTTGCTTTACTTCTGCTCTTTTGGGATTTGCTGAAATTTTAAATTATAAACTATCAAGAATTTTGCTTAAAGTACAGCGAAAACAAAGTTAGGTATTTCAGAAAGAAGGTTTCAGAAGTTTAACGTTAATAACTAAATAGATAATGATTAATTTCAACACATATTGAATAATATGGTAGAGCAGTAAACACAAAAGAGATTAAGGAGAAGAAGATTAGGACACAGATATTTTTATCCTAGTTCAGCCAATCCAGCCTACATCCAGTACTCAACTCTCGTTGAGGTTCATTAACCTCTTTCTCAACCCGAGAAAGAAAAAAACGGATAGTCTTTACAGTAACCTTACCAAGCTCTAACCACTGACCAGTAAACAACCCCTACTGTCACAACTTAAGTAGTTCTTCCTAGCCTCTCTCAGCTGAACTGTGACTAGTAGACAACCCCTACAGCTATGTTGCAAGTAGTTCTTCCCAACTGCTCCAAAAATGAATCGTGATAAGTAGAATGCCTCTACCATCATGTTGCAAGTAATTCTTCCTAGCCTCTCCAAGAAGAATCGTGATAAGTAAAATACCTCTACCATCACATTGCAAGTAGTTTTACCTTAGCCTCTCAAAGCTATGTCATACTAATCACTACTGGATTAAGGATACAAAGGTTTTGTGTTTAGGTTGCCACTCAAACTAACCTGCACTCAAGTTTCCTTATAAATGTACAATGAATAAACCAGGGATAACTTAAGCAACTCTTTTCTAACTTTTTTTCTAGGGAAGAGTATATAAACTATTTAGGAATTAGAAAGAAGATTTTTACACTTTAAGGAAACTGATTACACTTTAAAGAAGAGTATACACGATTTTTACTCAAGTTTCCACTCTTATGTATTCAATCCTCTCATTGGCTTTTGAGCATAACATCTCCGTTTATAGAGGTCTTCTTTTATGACTGTTGCCTTTGATCAGTTTTTCAAGCGACACGTGCAGATCATCTGTTTGTGTCTTGCAAAGTTAGTATAGAAGCGTAGGTTGGCAGTCTGCCACATTGGTTGCAGAAGCTGTTGTATAGTTGAGGTTTTTTATGTTCTTTCATAAACTACTTTTTCATTTTCTGATCATGGTTTCTGAACTTCTCCTTCTAAAAGCTAAAATGGTTGACCAAATAGTTAGAAGAGATGACATAACAATTTTGAAACTAGGTTTGACTTGTGATTTGAATTTTAAAATTCAAATTTCCCTTCTTTCTTGCAACGTTCAACGCTCCACAATGAAGTGAGCTTTCTGACATGTGCTCAGTTCTTTGATGCAAATTTAGCTTTCTAATCTTCAATCTGAGCTTTATGATGATGAACGAATTATGATCATATGATTGAAGAATGTGTAACATGTTATACTCAGAGTTTCCATAATATCTTCATTCTCAGCATACTTTATGATGTCCAGTGCTGCTTTCGAAAAACCTGTGCCTTGGTTTCTTGTTCTTGACTTGATTTGCTTTAATCTACAATGAATATATACATGCTTTACACAATATAATGTTCACTTCTATTTGGCTTAATCTATTAACACAAGATAAACTGTAACGCCCTGATTTTCTACTAGAGTGAAAATGACCAAAACGCCCTTGCAGTGTTTTACCCGTTTGCAAGTACCGGATGAACCCAAAACTTCTCCAGATGGTTTTAAAAGGCGTCTTTATGTAGTCTGTGACTTTAGTTTTGGTCCTGAAGGTCCTGGACGAAATTAGTGCAAATTACAATTTTGCTCCTAGTTTTGTGTTTTTATGCTTAATCGCGTGATTAAGCAAACCTAAGCAATATTAGGCTCTAATCGAAGGTTAATTAATTTCCATAATTAATCTTGAGTCAAAATAATTTATTAAAGTTGATTAGAACCTAAAAGTGCTTAATTACAACTTGAAATCCTATTTTAAATTCAAGATTCCTAGTCATGGAATCTTAAATAGTGTTTTCTCTCTCCAATTCCTTAAATCATGGAATTGTGTTTCACATTGTTTATTAACAAAAGAGTTTTTAATTCTCTAATGATGTATGAGCACTCCTAATCTTGTCATAAAATCCCTAAACCTCATTCTTAGTTATCTAAACTTAAGCTTAATTATTCCTAACCTTGTACCTAAGCTAACCTACACTTAATCCTATCATTAACACCCAATTACATGAGAGATTTTTCCTCTCTCCTTGCTGCCCCAATCTGGCCGAAACTCTCCCCCTCCATATGCATCACATGCTCAAATTTTTCTCACTCAAATTTTTCGTACATGAACCATACTTTGAAGCATACAAACCATGTTTTCATCCATGCTTCATAGGACAACTTCTAGAAGGCTTTTTCTTTCTCTGTTTTCTGGTCTGAAAACCGACAGCCCTCTCCCCCATTTTGATGAATTATTTCATTTCAAAATTGAAGGGAAATCACCTCAAATCACCATACCTTGTCATACCTTGTCATACTTTCAATCAAGCTTGATTTTCCAAATGAATAACTAAATAAAATAAACCAATTCCTTCATTTATTTGTGGCTGAAAACCTTCCAGCCATGTCAAGTTTCTAGAAGACTTATTTCATTCAAAATTTGAAAGAAAACTCACTCAAAAACCCATGCTTGAAGCCATACCTTGTATCATACACTCCATACCTCAATACCATGCATGAATGACAAGTTGTAAGAGATATTTTCTCTTCCTTTCCCTCTCAAATGCTACGGCTTCTTTCCCCCTTGGATGAGCCTTCATTTGTTTTCATTTTCTATAAATACCTTGCCTAGAAACACATGCAAACACTTTAGCTCATTTGCATACTTTTAGATTTCTTAGCTTTCTCAAAGTTCTCTCTTTTTCTCTCTAAGTTTCAAGAGAGTTCTCTCTTGTTCTTCATATTCATCTTCATCCTCTCTTCATCTCATCATCATCTCATAACCTTCAAACACCACCCCCAAAGCCTTGAACCATCTCCTAACCTCTCAAACACCTCACCTCAAACACAACCTCACCCAAAACACATCTCCTTTCCCTCTCCCTCTCCAAGGCCAAAGCTATCTTGCCCTAAGGAGGAGTTCTTCATCTTGTTTTCCTTTTCAAAGATCAAAGCTTTTAACTTCACTCTAGGTAGGAGTGTTTTCTAAACTTTGATTTTCATGAAAATGAGTTTTCCTAGCTTTCTCTTGGATTTTCTTTTTGAAACTTTCTTGTTCTTATTTTTCTATGAGTTTGGCCTCTTGGCCTTGATGAGCACATGATAGCTCAATGATGAGAGCTCCTAGATGATGACTATGTGTTCATCTCAAAGGAACCTCTAGAGCTTGAGTTTTTATTCTCTCTAAGTTTTATCTTGATTTACTAACTCAAAATGATTTATAGTTCAAGAACACCTTTACTCCTTCTTGTTTTTCATTTCGGTTTCCTTGTCTCCTTTCCTCTAGTATTTCGGTTTTATTTCCTTTTCTTTAAGGCCTTGAGTTTCTTTGAAAGTTAATTTATTTTGAGCTTTATGATGATGTTCAAGAACCTCATAGTTCCTAGGTTCAAGAACTCTAAAGCTCTCTTTGTGATGAGATGAGTATTGGGTTATTATTTTCTAAAGTCTTGTAAGAGCTCTAGATAACCTTAAAATGAACTTTGCATTCATGTTTACTTTTATGCTTTGCACATCATATTTATTTTCCTTGTCATCACTAAGTACCAAGATAACAAAGGAACTTGCATAATCATGTTTATATTTTAAGCAATGCATTATCATATTTATATTTCAAGTCCTCACTTAAATACCAAAGATAATAACAAGTTGCATTCATGTTTATTTTATGCTATCACTTTACTTTCTAAAGGAACCTAAAATAAGTGCATGAGCATGTTTATTTTATGTCATCACTTAAGTAAACCTAGAGCTCAAGGACTTGCCCATTGTTGTCTCAAACAAAGGCTTGCAATATGTATTTCCTTAGCTGATGTTTTCGGTCCCTAAGAGATTTATTGTGTACAAGTATTGAAAACTATGTTTTATAATTTTTCTAAGCTTTTATGAGTTCAAGGAATACATAGAACTAATTTTTATGAATTTAGGACCTCTTGAGACAAGTTTGATTTAGCTACTGCCCTCATAAACATTTTGATGATTTTAGATGTTAAAAATGTTCATAAATGAGTTTTGAAAGTTTGAAAAAGGTTCCAAGAGAAACTAGTATTTTATGTGCTTTAGAAATTGTGTTTGATGCCTTTGTATGAAGACTTGGTTTCAGTTCTGCCTTGCTATTTTATGGCCACTGTATGTGCTGTTTGATGATGATAACATGATTAAGTTTGAGTATAATTAATGTTAAAACTCATATGTGAAAGATAAGAGAAGTTAGTAACTAGAAAAGAATTAATTTGAGAGTTCTAGATCCCTTAATGATAGAATTTTCTGGATTCTGTCCAGCAAGGCTTAGTAATGATAATCATGGTTTTAAATTAGTTTAAATGTGTAGGAATGACTCATAATTGATTTAGGGCTTGATCTTGGTGCGTTAGAAGCAAACTAGACTTAGAAAGGGTCATTGTTGTGACTCCTAGGTACCCGTAAAGTAAGGATTTTAGATTCTGCGTTCTTGAGGTTTAGAGATGTTTGTGATCATAGTGTTGAGTAAGGAATACTTAGATATGAGCCTATAGGTACCCGAGAGATTAAGTTGTGATAAATTATAACTTAGATTGTGAGTTAAGGACCTTAAGGGTCAATGCATAAGACATTAAGAAATTGTTAATGCTATGATGTTTATATGATGGAATAACATGTTGAGATGTTTATCATGCATGAGGAAATGATTATTTAAGATATGAGGTTTATCATGGCATGAGGTTTTATTGAGGAATATGTTGTGTGAATAGCCTGTGGCATAAGTTTGGGTTTGAAGGAAATTCGATTTAACAGCGGTCATGCTGTCAAATTTCCCTCAAACCTTAAAGGGTTAAAGAAATGATTAAGAGTACCATATGAGTTGAAAACCCTGGGTGACACCGGTTTGGCCGAGCACCCCCAGGAGATTTTTATGTGACAAAGCACTGAGACACGCTTTCCTGGGTGACACCAGTTCGGCCGAGCACCCCCAGGGGAGACAAATCTGTGAGGGTATGAGTAGATGTAGCCTACCAAAATGGAAAAATTGCTATGGCTTAATGCTTGCAAAGCGTTTCAAAGAGGGTATATCCTAAGAGAGGTGATCCCTGCCCCCTACCCGTACTTGCATAGTCAGGATTATTTTATTATGTTTCGCTTATTCAGATAATAAGCAAGAGCTAGTGACGACTAGCTGAGGTATGAGCTCATAACCTAGTTATTTTAGGGTGGCCTTATTATGCTAAAGTACCATGATTGATGTCACGAAGTTGAGGAATGTTCCACTTGAAAGTTATATGCGCTTTATGCCACTTGTATGTTTCTTGAAGTTGTGATTCATTGAATTATTTGATTGAGGCATTGCCACGCATTCATGGGTCAATATGTTGCATTCATAACATCAAGATGCATGCTAAAAGGAATGGACTTTGGATAATTGGTTTTATAAACTCTAATAATGAACCTTTTACGTATGCACACCTTTTATAATGAAAGCCAAGGTTCCTGAGGATGTGAATGATGTAACCCTAGGGTAAGAGACTCCTACTGAGATTCTTTAGCAAGAATTCTCACTCCTTTCTCTTTCTTCTTCCATCACATCTTCAGAGAATGATGGCGACGTTCGTAGTCTTCATTGACGAGCCCGTATGGGAGGTGCACTACGACCCAGACCACCACTCGTATCACTTTGAGGGTCGTTGTGCGGTTTGCATTTTTATGTACATGGGACGACCTTTCACCTATCCAGTATCGAGCTACCAGTTCACTCCTACTGCACTTTTTGGTGGTGATGACATGATCTTCAAGCATACCTGCTTGTGCGATGAGCAAAGACGTCATGCTCGTCCGTCTGCTTCGGTCGTCCGTGACTTTCCGGAGTACGTGCCACGTTCGAGGAGGTCTGAGACGGACCCATCTGAGGATTCGCCTATGAACGTCCCTTCAGAGGGTTCTGCACCTTTTCCCCAGTACCGACGTGCGGGGAGTGAGGAGACCGTGATGCAGCCGCATCTAGCGAGGAGGGCCGAGATACGTCCGCGCCGAGGAGCTCATGCCCAGCCGGCACGTGTTCCCTTCCCACTCCACTGGCCAACTCAGGAGGAAATCGAGCAGTTCGTGGGCTACATACCCCTATCGCCCGAGCATCCCCGTCGTTACTAGATTCTAGTGGAGAGCCTTACGAGTACCCGAGCCTTCATGGAGATCTTCCCTTCGGCAGTACCTTTTGGGAGGGGTTGTAGATTAGTACTCGTAGCTTAGTAGGAGGGTAGCATTTTGGGTTTCATTTCCTGCTGTGCCATGTACTTTACGCTTTCTAGTTTTCTGTTGTATTTTATTTCCGCTATATTACAAGCTCTGCCCGTTCTTAGGGTATGAATAGCTATGTACTTCAACTATATTATTATTAATGAAATGTTTCTTTTGTTATCCTGATCATTGTTCTTTGAGTATATGCTTTACCTTATGATTTCTAATGACTATTACTAGTGCTTTATATTTCTGTCATTCGATTGGTTAAGTTCGCGGCTCTTACTTTGATTTATGTTTTCAAAAAAAAATTTATCTGTAATTTCTGCTAAGTATTTTAATAAAATGATGAGACTAAGGAGTAATAACCTAATATTTAACCTAATGTATTCTAGAGAGTTGGGTTAAAGATTAGGGTGTTACATAAACCATGCTTGCACATGTAAAGTGAAATTATTCTCATTTAAGTCTATGTTATGCAATTTGGAAATACCTATTATTCTTTGTCAAGAATCTTAAGGTAGACATTAGTCGTTCTTCAAAGTATTTTCTTTAAATTGGTTTTATTGTCATTCAAAACATATAGCTCTAATGCTTTCTGAAGGGTTTTGGAGCTTACAATCTCCTCCTTTTCTATGATGACAAACCAATTTGAAGAAAATCTTTTGAAGAGATATTGAAAGAAATATAACAGAATATATCTTGATAAGCACATTTTCTTTCAAAACATCACAGACTTTCAATTTTAGGAAGTCCTTTTCTTAAGGCATGATATAGATGTGTTCAAAAACATTTGACAGTCTTAAATAACTCAAATTAGAACTGTTTGTGTTATGATAATACTTTTTGAATTAAATCATAGTGTTTTCTGAGATGTATCATAGAGATACTAAAGCAGATGTCATCGTTTAAGTCCTTTTACACTAACAACCTGATTTTTTGTTATAAAGAGACTTTCTAAAATTTAATGTGCTCGAATGAAAAACAAGTAATACTTGTGATATTTCTTCTTGATTAAAGGTTCTTATTCAACACATTTTTTTAAGCCCTTTTTAAGACAGATGCTCAAAGATGAAGAAAATTTTATCTAATTCTAAATATGACATGTGATAATCAAATGCTATAAATTGAATTAAGTGTCAGAATTATCTGGAGTGGAAGAGATTGATGAATCCATGATCTTATGATTAGCCTTTCAATGTGTGTATCCAAGCAGCAGAGAGAAACTTCTTCTATCACCCTATCAGTTGCCAAAACCTGTGCACTGTTTCAATGGGTTAACAGCCACTCTGATTAGGGTTAGGAGTAGCGGCCTCTGCAGGTTTTATATTAACTAAATGAGCCAAGCTTACCCATTATAGCTAAGCCCAGTAACAATAACTAAATATCACCATATCCACTAATAACAAAATCAAAATTGAGCCCAATAACAAAATTAAACCATAAAATTGGGCTAATCAATATGATTAAATATTTTAGCATCCAATTAATCTGGAATCAAATTATAACGAAAAAATTGATTTATGTTAGTCCACACATAGGATATTCAACATTCTCCCACTTGGACAACATAAATCAAAACATCAAGATATACCAGATTAATCAACAATATGTGGCCACAACAAGATGTCAAAATAAGCCAACATAAACCACGAAAAGGTCCAAAATGGAACTATAAGCATCTCAACAATGCAAAAAATCATACTCGAAGGAATAGTGATATCATACATTGTAAGACACTTATATCCTGTGACCCAACAACAAAGTGGAATATGGATAAATGGGAAAACACAACAAAATGGCATGCCAAAATTTGAACAAGGTGCAATTTCCCAACAAAATGGTCCAAATATCCGCCCAAGATGCCATATAAGATTTAATAAATCTTATCACAATAACAATATTGAGACTGGGTCCAAAATGTCTCCACAATATGCCATCACAATATATAAATATATAATAATAATTATAACAATTAAACTGCGCAGAATATTCATATGGCAATACCAATAGCAACAATAACCATTATTTGAACAATGTCTCAAATATTATAAATACGAGGTCATAACAAAACATAAACATAAACTCCCACTAATCCAAAACATCAAAAGACACCACTATACCCATACGGGTTACATGATCAACAAATGCTTTAATAGTTATTCCTTTTGTTAGGGGATCAGCAGCATTAAGCTCTGTAGGGATATGCTCAACACGAGTTTTAAACTCTTGAATCTTCTCTCTCACAAACATAAACTTTGTCTCAAAGTGCTTTGTCCGCTTTGATCTCTTATTATTAAGAGAGAAGCTCACCACAGCAGAGTTTTCACAACATATAGTCAGAGGCCTAAAGATACTCTCCACAAAAATAAACTCAGCAATAAAGTTCTTCAACCATATCTCTTGACGTGTAGCCTCATAACAAGCTATATACTCTGCTTCCATGGTTGATGTAGCTGTAAGAGTCTGTTTGGCACTCTTCCAAGAAATAGCTCCTCCAGCTAACATAAATACATAACCTGATATGGACTTATGATCATCTGGACAACCACCATAATCAGAATCACAACAACATGTTACGTCAAGATGATCTGACCTCCTGTATGTAAGCATACAATCTTTGGTACCTTTCGGATACCTCAAAACATATTTTGCAGCCTGCTAATATGCCACACCAGGTTTACTCAAGTATCTCCCAAGTACACCAACAACAAAAGCAATATCAGGACGTGTACAAACTTGAGTATACATAAGGCTGCCAACAACAGAAGAATAGGGAATCTTTTCATATCTGCCATTTCACTTTCAATCTGAGGACACTGGGCATTAGAAAGCTTCTCACCCTTTTGAATGGGTGCAACACAGGACTTACAAGATTGCATATTGAACCGGTTCAGGATTCTATCAATATATCCTTGTTGAGACAAACCAAGGATACCATGAGATCTATCACGATGAATCTCGATGCCCAAAACAAAAGATGCATCACCAAGATCCTTCATATCAAAATGTGTTGTAAGCATCTGTTTGGTTTCATTCAGAAAACCCATATCATTACTAGCCAAAAGGATATCATCAACATAAAGAATAAGAATAACAAAATTTCTCCCACTGTTCTTTAGATAAATGCACTGATTAGCTGCATTTTCCTTAAAGCCAAGAGAGCATATAATATGATCAAACTTCAAGTACCATTGTCTAGAAGCCTGCTTCAAACCATAAATGGATCTTTTCAATTTGCAAACCATGTGTTCCTTATCACTTTCAACAAAACCATCAGGTTGATCCATATAGACATCCTCAAACAAATCACCATTCAAGAATGTTGTTTTAACATCCATCTGATGAAGCTCTAAATCAAAATGAGCATCTAAGGCCATCACAACATGAAAAGAGTCTTTAGTAGAGACAGGAGAGAACGTCTCTTTATAGTCTATGCCTTCCCTCTGGTTGTACCCTTTAGCAACAACTCTGGCTTTGTACCTCTCTATCTCTCCTTTAGCATCACGTTTCTTCTTAAAGACCCATTTACAGCCAACAGATTTGCAACCTTTGGGCAATTCCACCAAATCCCAAACATCATTCTTTCGCATAGAAGCCAATTCATCTTCCATAGCAGCCAGCCATTGTGAACTATGAGAATCAAAAATGTCTTCATGGAAAGTAATAGGGTCAGAATCCCCAACACAAGTGAACTCATGTTCCTGCAAATAAACAACATAATCCTTGAATCTAGTAGACTCAGTAGATGTAGGAACACACTCAGATCGCCTCAATTGAGGCTCAACAATATCAGGATTCTAAACATCATAATTAACATGTGGATTAACATCAGTACCAACAATGGGATCAGTGGCTTCATCATGAGTGACAATAGTGGCCATAGACTCGGGAAAAGGAGCAATAGGTATAGAAATAGTGACATGTTCTTCTCTAAAGCTAACAACACGCGGCTCCTCAGTTGCAACATGTTCTATATCATTTTCAAAATAGATAGCACGATCAGATCAATAACTCTAGTGGTATGAGTAGGACAATAAAATCTAGAACCCCTAGAGCCAATACAATATCCTACAAAGAAACCACTAATCGTCTTAGGATCAAGCTTTTTTATTTTTGGATTATAGAGCCTGACTTCTACCTTACAACCCCAGACACGAAAATGCTTTAAAGTAGGCCTTCTCCCTGTCATAAGTTCATATGGAGTCCTTGGAACTAACTTACTAGGCACATGATTCAGAATATAAACTGCTGTCTTCAAAGCTTCTCTCCATAAAAAAATCTGGAAGAGTTGAATGACTAAGCATACACCTAAACATTTCTATGAGAGTATGATTTCGCCTTTCAGCAACATCGTTTTGCTGGGGAGTGCCAGGCATGGTATACTGTGCCTCAATACCACAATCCTGTAGAAACCTTACAAAAGGACCAGGATTCCTGCCAGTTTCATCATACCTCCCATAAAATTCACCACCTCTATCAGATCTAACACACTTAACCTGTGTGCCAAATTTCAACTCACCAGTAGCTTTGAAAGTCTTAAAAGCATCCAAAGAGTCTGATTTCTCACGTAACAAATCAATCTATCCAAATCTTGAGAAATCATCAATAAAAGTGATGAAATATCTAAATCCTCTCAATGCAATGGGAGTAATTGGCCCACAGATATCTGTATGAATCAACTGCAGTATACCTTCACTCCTACCAATTATTTTCTTCCTGACTCCAGCAGTGAGCTTTCTGTTCACACAATCAATACAAGTATCAAAATCTGAGAAGTCCACACTATGAAGAATATTCTCCTTGATCAATCTCTCCATCCTTTCTCGGGATATATGTCCCAACCTCTTGTGCCACAACATAGAAGAATTCTCAACAGCTTTTCCACGCTTTTGCCCAACAACATTATTAACATTGGAATGTCGTTGTTCAAGAGAAAGAGGATCAAGATCCAACATATACATGCCATTCAATTTAACACCATAACCAACAACAGCAGATGCATAATATAAAACAACTTTATTAGATCCGAAATGGAAAGAGTAGCCACATTCATCCAAAACTGAAACTGAAATCAAATTCCTTCTCATAGAAGGTACACAAATAGTGTCTTGCAAAATCAACTCATGTCCACTACTTAATTTCAAAGCAACTACTCCTATATGTTCTACTTTGACATTTATCCCATTTCCAACTGTAACAGACACCTCTCCTTCATTTGGCCTTCTCTTGGTTTTGAGCTCCTTGCTTTTTCTTCTCTAGCTATTTCTTAAACTTAAAATAGTCAGATTGTTTGTGCTCGAACACATCACAAAATTTGCAAGTGCCATTGAATCTCTTTTTAACACCAGATGGTTCACCATCTTCATGAACTGAAGGAGGTCCAGATTTATCACTCCACTTCTTCTTGAATTGAGGCTTGTTACTCGTTCCCTTAAAATGTTTCTTCTTCTTGTCATGACTCTTATGAGAGGCCAACTAAACAACTTGAGCCTTACCCTTCCTCATAGTTTACTCCTCCTCATTAAGAATGGCTATAAGCTCATCAATAAACCACTCCTCCTTTTGTGCATTATAAGAAGTTTTCAGAACATCATCAGAAGGAAGAGAGTCCAACACCTGCCAGACTAGAAAGTCACTTCCCAGTTCCACTTTCATGGATTTCAACTTGTTGTACCAATTGGTGAGCTTCATAGCATGCTCACGAATACCCGATACGCCATCATATCTAGTCTTTGTCAATAATGACAAGTAGTAAGCCTTTTCAGTCTTGTCAAATTTCTTGAACTTCTGTCCTACAGACTCGAGAAACTCCTTAGCACTGTTCGTCTCAGGAACATTATCTTTGATGGTCTTGTCCATAGTGAACCTCATAGTCATCAGACAGGCTCTATTAGAATGAGCCCACTTATCATGTTTTTCTATAACAACAGTGGAAGACTCAAGTGTGGGAACTTCAAGCTCATTCTCAGTAAGGGCAGCATCGACATTAGAAATGGCAAGGAACAACTTAACAGAGTCGGCCCAGTCCTCATAATTGGTTCCATTCAGCTTTGGTAAAGAGTTCATACTCATAGGCAAAGTTGGAATTTGCACATTAATGGAAGATTTTTATCAAGCATATCCAACTAAAGAAATAGAGCTTATAACAATAATAAAGTCACCTCATACAATTGTAATCCCGCCTAAGGGTCCCGAATTACAATGCACAACTTAACTCCCAAATTACATAAAATAATTATATTCTTAAAGCTAATATTGAGAGGATACTGAAAACTTTAAAATACAATTACCAATCATCAGATAGGGTATGTGCATTATTAAAATAATTTCTAATGCCACATTAGTAACAATAATTTTCCAACAATAGTATTTTATCATAATCTGTCCCGCGAAGACGAGCTCACAACTATGAAAAATATTCAATAACAGTACAAAATGGTCTAAAATAGCATATTTCAGAAATATATGTCATAAAATTTTATAATAGCAATATGTCATAATCACAATAATCAATAATATGTATATAATAGAGCACAATTGTTTAATTAACCAAATAATACTAATATCTGAGATTATGTTGTACATAGTGTGCCTAACAATATCATAAATATGCACAAAAAATTTTAGACCAAAAGTAGGAGAGTATCAAATATTTTTAAGGAATTTATTCAATGAAAAAAATTAATAACAATAATTTCTGATGCCCAGAAAAATAAATAAAATTCACCAATAATTTTAAAATATTAAAAAACCTTAAAATGAAAAAAAAGGGCCAAAACGGGCCTCGGATGGGCCTGCACGCGCTGCATGAGCCAAGCCCGAGCGTGGGCCTTACCTGGATGCTACTATTCATCATCTTCAAGCTTCAGTCGGGTCCTGGTTCTAGGTCTCGACCCGCTTTGCAGTGATATAGGTCAAAAGCGATATCTCTCTCAATTGTCAACGAAATTAAATGTTTTTTGTGTCTATGGAGTCCTCTCTTAATGCTCTACAAAACCCATATACTTTTGTTTCGAACTATAACCCCTATGAGTACAAAAAATTCCGCGAAGTTTAACACCATTACTCTCGATTTTTTAGCAATTTCTCTCTCTATACTTGATGAAAACTCATGATTTTGGTGTCAATAGATTCGAAATTTTATTCTCTACGAAATAAATTCAAAATAATTTCACACGTATATGGGTTAGGGAATTTTAAAACAGAATCAGCTTTCAATACAGGGTTTATAACTTCAAAATCGAAATTCTCCTTGTACACTAACACGATTCCAATGATCTTTATGTCATTTTTCTCAGGATATTCTCAGTAACAAAAACCCTCAATCAATTTCGAATTTAATCAATAAACTTATAAAATTCGGAATTGGTAATTTAGGGTTCATCACATATATGAATTTTACATTATAAACACCTAATATGAATTATATTATCACAGCCATATTAGAATTAGCCTATCTCTTATACTAATGGAAGAAAATTTTATCTAATTCTAAATATGACATGTGATAATCAAATGCTATAAATTGAATTAAGTGTCAAAATTACCTAGAGTGGAAGAGATTGATGAATCCATGATCTTATAATTAGCCTTTCAATGTGTGTATCCAAGCAGCAGAGAGAAACTTCTCCTATCACCCTATCAATTGCCAAAACCTGTGCACTATCTCAATGGGGCAATAGCCACTCTGATTAGGGTTAAGAGTAGCGGCCTCTGCAGGTTTTATATTAATTAAATGGGCCAAGCTTGCGCATTATAGCTAAGCCTAGTAACAATAACTAAATATCACCATATCCACTAATAACAAAATCAAAATTGAGCCCAATAACAAAATTAACCATGAAATTGGGCTAATAAATATGATTAAATATTTTTGCATCCAATTAATCTGGAATCAAATTATAACAAAAAAATTGATTTATGTTAGTCCACACATAGGATATTCAACAAAAGATGTATATATGATAAACCAATGAGAGCATGTCATAAGAAAACACACATGATACAAATGTAGTTTCTGATGCTCAAACAGGGATCAGTCCCAAATGAATTAGAGCATACAAAAAGGGACAAGCCTTTTATGCCATGAGCTAAGAAACTTTTTACATAAGTATCAGAGCATGCAACACTTTAAAAGTTTTTCTTAAAACAAACATATGTTTATGCTATTTATATAATCTTACTCACTGATGTATGTATGAATCGGAATATAACACATTGTATGTCATATAGGCGCAACTCACTTGAGAGGGTTCTGAGGCTTACAAACTAATCTTATTTGTATCAAATCATGTAGAAACAAGTTTCTGAGGGTCATCAGAAACTATACACAACTATATTTGATTAAGTTATACAAAGCCTTTGAAAACACCCCATACCTGTGTCAGGGAGAATATGTTTTATAAAGATAGGCATTTTAAGCATATCATACATATCGAAGCACATTAGATAGATATGAGTATCAAAGCAACAATAAAGAGGTTTTTGTGCTTCAAAAGATACTTGCTAATGCTAACCATAGATACATATGTGAGCTAATTACTCTAGTGTGTCAATGAGTAAGCAAATCAGAATAAGCACTTAAGAGATCAGAAGCATACATTAATAAGCATGATATATGATTAGCTAAGCATGATAAGTAGACATCGATATATATCAGAGGTTAAAAAGAAACATATATGCATCAAAGCGTATCAATACTTAAGCAGAAAGAATAAACATGATTTTTGACTAGTTATAACAAATTATATGATCCAAGATAGGAAATTGTCAAAGCATAAAAACAAGATACAAAAAATTCTAGACAAGTAAAAAAATGCATGCATTTAGAAAAATTATCTCTGACCTCCCCCTCGACATAAGCTCCCCCTAAATTTCATAGCTTGGCTCCCCCTTATTTAACTCTTTTTTAGTTTCATAGCATAATATTTTCTTCATTTTCTTTCTCCCCCTTTTGACATCATAAAAAAAGAGGTGTGCTAGAAATTAGAAACACCATCTTTAGCTTTGACGCCTTAGCTCCTAAAAAATCTCTTGTTTGGTTTGAAGGATTTGTGGCTATAGTTCTTCATGGTGTCTGAGTTGAGCACTGTGCTCTATGAATGTAGCTTCAAACCAATCCTATCTTGAAGCAATCTCTCTCAGATGCCGCAAGATGATCTGATTGATATAAGAGCTTGTTGGAAACAAGGTTAAGGATGGAGGAGGTAAATGGATAGGTGATGATGTTGGAGTAGCTCTTAGAGAAAGCTCAAGAAGGGCTACAATCTCCCTATATTTTGGCGATTCAACCTGAGTTTCAGCATGTGCATTAACAAGATGTGGAGAGGATGGCATGTCAGTAGTAAGAGCAACAAGACTAAAAGCAGGCTCAGAGATAGGAGCAACAAAAGTTTCAAGCTCTTGAGCCAAGACAGAAGTAGCAATTTCTTCAACCAGAAGAACACTAGCTTCTGATACTTTGTCTTCTTCATCTTCTATTAGAGAGATGCAAATGGAAGAAGGAGATTGAGGCACCATTAGAATTATAGCAATTTCTGTTCTATGGTCCTCTTCATCTGGTTCTTCAATGATTGGCTCCATTGATGAAATCTCTATAGTGGACTCTGGCCTGATCATCCCACTTATGCTCGCTTTTTCATTTCTCAGAAGACATTTTTCTTCTTCTTCAGATGATGATACTTTTGCTAGTTCTTCTCCTTCCATATCTTCCTTTTCATCTTCAAAGTTAGTAAGAACAACTCAATAGCCAGCCTCTTCATACTTTGTAATTTCCTTTTCAGTATAGAGATTATGGATTCATGTATAGGCATTTGTTTGCATTTAAGCTAGACATATTTTCTATTGATGAGTTTCACTAGCATGGCTACTATCTGAGTTTCTTGAGGTGCCAACTCTTGTTTTCTTTTTATTTTTCTTTTGTTAGTGCAGAGAATCTGATTTAATTCCTCTTCTTTCGAGTTCTCAATTTCACTTTTTGGGAGTATTATCTTTCCTTGCCTTTAGCTTTTTCCTATTGAGATTCTACCTTTCTAAGAGGCTTTTCTGGCATGATCTCTCCTTGTTCAGGGACTCCACTATACTGGTTTAGAAGTTGGAATGGTAAGCCTTTTTCTTGAGGTTCCAAATGAAGAAAGCATGAATACAGTTCCTTCCAAGTATACATATTTTTCAATGATAAGTGGAAGACTCATCTTCTGAAAAAGCCTTGTTGAGAACATGCCATAGAGAACACTAGCAATTCTCCGTTTTTCCTTTATGGTTGCACTTATCATGTAGTCCAGAATTATTCTTAACAGATTCACCTTTCTCTTTGCCATTAGACAATACAAGAACATGTGATCCATGCCTACTAGTGCATCTATGCTCCCTATATAGGGTAGAATAGAGAATTGTACAACCATATATATTTTCCTAGCCCTAGCACTTACCATGGTAGTAGAGATTTCATTTGGCTTGTGAAGAATGGAATTAGTTAGATACCTCGAAACATCTCCTTTATTGATTCTTAGAAAGTGAGCTAAGGAGCTACAAATAAGTCCATCATTTGGTGCTTTGATGATCTTGGGAAGTCCTATAGGAATAATCTGTAATACCCCGATTTTAAATAAAAGGATTAGAAAACATTTTTGAGCTAAGTCGGGTATTAGTTACCTTTATCTGTCATTTCGGGTCCTGAATTTCACTAAGTCTGGACCATATGCTCCCTTGGAGGGCTATATAAAAGAGTCATATTCTTGGGATCAAAAGTCCCGATAATTATTTCCTAGAGAAAAACAAGTTAAAGAATGATTTTTAATGAATTTTTCGAAACCTGTAAAAGCCTTATTTTTAGTGTACAAGTTTATAAAACTGTGAAAATTTTCAGATTTCAACTAAAATCCAAAAATTAGATTTTTATTTGTTGGGATTTTGATTTTTCTAATATTTTATTTGAATCCAAATGGAGGATAATCCCTTATTTACATTTATGTTTTAAACATTAACTTACAATTAATAAATGTAAATAAGTGAGTATTAAGACAGTGTAGTCCAATACATATCAGTACCTATCCCTGAAGACACCAAAACATCTTCCTGGAGATCGCCCCAACGGTCACCTGACCGCCCAAGCGGTTAACAGAGCCCCAGAGACATTAAAACACCTCCCTGGAGACCGCCTAGGCGGTCATATACCCGCCTAGGCGGTCATCAGAGAGTAAGGTGGTGCGCAACTGCACTAGAAACCGCCCAGGCGGTCATTAGAGTGATAAAAAGCCCCAATTCGACTCTAGAACCTTCATCCACCATTTTCACCCCCTCCACTCGAGCTCTCACTCCCAAAAATGAGTTTTCACCCCTAAAACTCCATTTCCTTCCATTTTTCTCAGTTCTAGCTTCAATCTTTGATTCCTAAGGCTTTAAGGTATGTTATTCTCCTAGTATTGCTTTCCTTTCTCCCTATTCTCTAGGTTTTCGAGGTGATCTTCTAAGCTCCTCAAGGGTGAGAGGTTTTGTACCTTGTTAGAGATAGACTCCTGAATATTTAGAGGTTTTAGACAATGATTTATAGTTCTATGGTTGTTATATCAGATTCTGCTTCCTAGGGTGCTATTAGTGTAGTTCTAGATTATTTACCCATCCAGGTGAGTGGGTTTTCATTTGTGACTTCTATGTTCTGCATTAGCGTTATTTTCATAAAAATATGAACTATTGCTTGATTTAGAGAGATATTATACGAAGATTTCAAGTTTACTGTTTAATATATGTTTTGGAACTATTGATTTGAGAGCATGAAATATGTTTTTCATAAAACTCATGGGACCATATTTGTTGAATTGATTTCAAGTGTATTTGAAGTTGATTGTGATTATGGAAACCATTTATAAATGCTAAACTGATTTTAGAAGTAGTTTATGAATATAACATAGTTATGTATCCTGAAGTGTTATTTAGAAAGATTATGGAATTGTGAATTTGGGAACTTGGTCGATTTTATGCAGAATTGATTATCTATCTGACTGTTAGAGACAGGTGATTGTTTTACTGGATTCTGGTACTGATTTATATATATGATTCAGTTTTAGAATGAGATATGAAGTTAAGAGAAATGATTAGAACTATGGTTTTAACCTTTTATTTCAAGTATGTGGCTAAGTTTCCTAGACTATGAGAAGTTTGACAATTTGAATTATGTTTTAGAGAATAAATCAAATGATTTTAAAGCCTGAATCCTCATGAGATTCAGAACAGCTGGCGGATACATACTCTGTGAGGTTATGAAATCGCAAATGCCTACAAAGGGTGATCCCTTGGGCATGATTTCATAGCCACAGTTATGCTAAGGTCAGACTGTTAGAATCAAATAGATTTAGAGTTCACAGAGTTAAAGGATTTTTAAAGATTCTTATATTTATTTGTTTATTTAGTTAGAAGGTAGCTATAGAGAAACAGGTTGTGTGTTAATGGCAGTAAATTCGTTAACCTTGGTACCAAGTAGCCCGAGCCAGAGATATTCAGAGATATTATATTCAAAGTTTTGTTACGTCACAGATACTGTACGTAACCAGAGCAGAGCAGAGAATGGAACCTATTTAGGTGTCCAATTTCGATTCTATAAGAACCACAGAGCAGAGATTACTGTTTCTCTAGGAGCTACTATATTGTGTGTTTGCATGATTACATGTATGAAATTGAATTGAGAATATTATTTTTAAGTTATAATGTGATAGTTATAAAGGACTTTTAGAAGTATATATGTACACTTATTTATGTGAGATTTCTTAGTATTAGTAATATTACTATGCTGTGGTGCATTGTTTCCTTAGTGTCCCATGAGAGGGGGTTTCAGGTGAGGATTCACTCACTGAGTTTTGGTAACAAAACTCACCCCTCTCTTCTTTCTCCTATTTTTACAGATAGAGCAGCTATTGTGAATCTTCCAGCAGTCATAAGTTCCAGTTGGTGAGTTTGTAGGTGAAGCAGGTGATGTTTTGGTTAGAGTGCTCCAGTACAGTGCAGGCAGGATTCCGGACCTAGAGCATATTTTATTTTTGCATTTGACATAATATAATTACATTTTGAATTGTATATAATTGGATCTGGACATTGGACAAAGTGTATTTTGATTTATATGTATAAATAATTCATGATTCTGAGATCCGAAAAGCTATTATGAGATTTTAAATGTAATGATTTTGATTCTAGAGAACAGTTGATTTGTATGTAGAAAAAGAGAAACTCTCTATCTTTTATGGATGTCAGAACAAAATATGCATGCAAAATTAGTAAACAAGTCATAAGGCTTGCGCGAGAATGAGAATTCTCACGCGCCGGTCACGTGCCTAAGTCGGGACGTGACATAATCTTGATGGCACAATCCCTGATTACCATATTTAAGGATGATGCTAAGTTTCCTTCCAGATGGAAGTAGAAGGCAGTAACTAGTCTTGGAAAGACCCGTTCATTGATCTTCGGATATTCATCCCATTTTTTAAATGAGAATACTTCATCAAGAATTGATATTTCTTTGAGAAGATCTCTTCGTAAAGTCTTCCCTGAAGCCATTTTTCTTGAAACAAAGTTCTTTTCATAATGATCCTACATATGTGGATCATCATACATGTGGAAAGAAACTTCTTCTTCAGCAAATTAGTCATGTTTCCTGCCTTCGGCCATTTGGTATGTGAGAAGGATAAAGAAAAATTGAGTCTTGGAGAGATTTGAGAGATAGTAAACAACTTAGGTCGAAGTGTGAGAGTTTGAGAAGATGATGAATGATTTTAGAGAAAATTTTGAAAGAAAGGAATATGAAATGGTTAAAGAAGTGTGTAGAGGAAGATGAAGGTAAAAATGTAATATGTAAAGTGTGTGAGGTTATTTAAGTTATGGGACATGACTGACTGAGGTGGACCAATCATGGGAGAGAGAAACTCTTAATTAGAGTGATCATTATCCCGCCTATTTCATCTGTTTCAGAAAGAGTGATTTCTGACTCTTGAGATTACTTCCTAAAGAGGTACTTTCTGAGCTCCATATCCCACTTTCTGATCCCTCTGAACGCTATCATATTTTAACTAACGAGTCATCTTTACATTCTAAACCTTAGTAGACTAGATGTTTCCCATTTTCTAATCCTTAACTCTTCTTTATGATCGTTTCTCCTTATTTTTTAGCTTGCAAACTAATAAAACGTTCTTCAATGTAATCTTTGTTCTTGAAGACTAATGTCTATATGTGGTCTTTAGATTAGAGCAATGAAAAGGAGAATACCCAGAGATGTTGTGCATGAATGCTTATTTAGCTTTTAGAAATTTTTGAATATAATGCGACAACAAAACAATTTTCAGCAAAGGTCTTGTGAATGCATTTGACATTTTCATCTTGCATATTCACAAGCATTTGACATAAAAGATCCTTTCTCAAATGCGATTTTAAACAAGATTTGTTAATAAGTGGCACGAATCTAAATAGTTGAAAGGAATTTTCAAACAAGATTAATATCACTAGTATTATTAAATAAGATAGGAATTTTGGAATACCTCAAGTGAAGACCTTCTGGCTCATTCCTTATCCACAGCATTTGGGTGCGGCAGTTTTCAACAATCTCAATTTTCACCTTCGGCATCAGAGAGGACAAAAGTATTTTGTTCTTTGCTTAGTCAGGTGCTTAAGTTTCTCAAGAAGATAGTAGCATGATCTGTTCTCTTGGTTCTATCTAGCTTATTCTTAAGCATCATTTTATTTTGGTCAAGTATTCAAACTATGCATTTATTTGAGGGTTCAGCTCTCTTAGCAAAGCATCTGGTTCAGCTCTCTTAGCAAAGTATCCACCCAACTTTGATTGCTCAAAACTTCTTTAATACATTCAGGTTCACTGGTGGAAATGAAAGCACATATTGACATATTTCTTAGGGGTAATCTGGTTTTCAATCCCTTTGAAATGTTTTCAAGAACTCTATATTTTGAAACTGTCTTTAGATTAGAAACACTTTTGTAGTTTCTATGCCTTAAAATCTTCGGCTTCTTTTCCATCTTCATATTACTCTTCTTTGTGTTTAGAGGTGTTATTTTCTGATTACTTTAGAGTTCTGAGCATGCTTTCTAAAGTGTCTGAGTTTTGGAGTCTACTTTCTAATGGTTTGGCTTTCATATGTTTACTTTAGAAGTTTCCCTGAGATTTAAATTCTCAAGACTTTCTTCCAGTTCTTCTAGATAATTTGAAAAGTTCTTCTTAAATGCTTTTCATCAATTAACTTGAGTCATTTAGAGATCTTAAGCATCTTGCCCCTGATTTTCCCTCTGAATCGAGGAAGGTGTCTAAGATAGTCACTATCTTTTATGCTCGTAGGAACCTTAATTAGTGAGAATGTTTAGATATACCTGCAATAAAGAATTTTGATTATGGTACAACTTTCTTGAGTCCACCTTGGTTAGTTGTTAACGGAGATCTTTCCTATCTTTTCTAACAAATTTTTTCTTTAAGAATAATTTATCAGACGGGTGTTCCTTCTAGTGATAGGACCTTTTGCCATTTGTTTTAGGTCAGACTTAAGAAGCCATAAGTTTTCTCAAATTTAAAACCAACTTTTTGAGATCTTTCTAATTCAGTTCTAAGACTTCAACTTCTGAGGCCTAGAGTTTGAAAACAGAATTTGTATTTTCCTCATCGAACTTAAGCTATTCAACTTGAGATATTTAGAAGAAGCAAGTATGCAAGTTATATAGAAGCTTTATATAATACAAGGAATAAGAAATATGAAAGAATGGATTTGGATATTCTTACATTGTAGACTTTGTTAAACCATATTCATTTCATGAAAAATAGATTTTCATCATCTTCAACCTTGTCATGACTTACTGACCCATTCTTTTCATCTTCAGAGTTGCTCCAGGAGGCCATCATGCTCTTCTTGAATTTTACATTTTTGTGGTACTCTAAGCTTGACATAAGTTTGTTTAATGTATCCCTTATCACCACAGCTAGTAGGTAGCTTTTTCAAGATTTTCTTTGCCCTTTTTATCTCCTTTGGGATTTATGCTTCTGCCATTCTTGGCTAAGCCTTATCAAGCTTTTGACTATTTCTTCACAAAGCAAAGAGATCTCATCTTCACTTTCAATCTCATATCTTTCATTAGGTTCTTCCTCTTCATCAGAGGTATCAGCAACTTCCATTGCTTTAACATTTTACTGCTTCTGATGTGATGACTTTTAAGGTCAAAGACTTGCTCCATTTTATGGACCTTTCATATTGTTGAGAATGTCTTATCAAATCCTAGAGCCTATCAAAGAAGGATGGTTAGTTAATAGAGTGATCTTCTGTTGTGTGAATCATATGTGCTATTTTGTCCATTCGATCTTTGTCCTTTGCAATCATTTGATTGCTCAACCTCTCAAAGGCCTTGTTGTGATACCACTTGTGGGTGAAAAAATGCACGAGAGGGGTGATTGAATCATGTTTTGCTTTAATTCTGGTCCTTTTGGAATTTGCTGAAATTTGAAACAATAAACTATCAAGTATTTTGCTCGAAGTGCAACAGACACAAAGTTAGGTATTTCAGAAAGAAGGTTTTTGAAGTATATCATTAATAACTAAATAGTTAATGATTAATTTCGACACATATTGAATAATAAGGTAGAGCAGTAAAAATAAAAGAGTTTAAGAAGAAGAAGATTATGACACAGATATTTTTATACTAGTTTGGCCAATTCAGTCTACATCTAGTACTCAACTCCTATTGAGATTCATTAACCTTTTTCTCAACACAAGAAAGAGAAAAACATATAGTCTTTACAGTAGCCTTCCCAAGCTCTAATCAGTGAGCAGTAAACAACCCCTATTGTCACAACCTGAGTAGTTCTTCACAGCCTTTCAAGCTAAACTGAGTAGTTCTTCCCATCCTCTCCAAGTTGAACCGTGATAAGAGAATGCCTCTACTATCACATCGCAAGTAGTTCTTACCAACCTCTCCAGCTGAACTATGATAAGTAGAATACCTTTACCATCATGTTAGAAGTAGTTTTACCTTAGCCTCTCTAAGCTATGTCACACTAATCACCACTAGTTCAAGGATATAAAGGTTTTGTATTTGGGTTGCCACTCAAACTAACCTACACTCAAGTTTCCTTACAAATGTGCAATGAATAGACCTGGGATAACTTGAGTGACTCCTTTCTAACATCTCTTCCGGGGAAGAGTATATAAATTGTTTAGGAACTAGAAAGAAGATTTTTACACTTCAAGGAAATTGATTACATGATATGATGAACCTTACAAGAAGTATGGAGGGATTTTCGCAAAGTTTCCACTCTTATGTATTCAATCCTCTCATCAATTTTTGAGCACAACATCTCTATTTATAGAGATATTCCTTTATGACCGTTACGCTTGATCAGTTCTCCAAGTGATACATGTAGATCATCCATTTGTGTCTTAGAAAGTCAGTCTAGAAGAGTAGGTTAATAGCCTATCACATCAGTTGCAGAAGCTGTTGTATAGTTGAGGTTTCTAATGTTCCTTCAGAAACTACTTTTTCACTTTCTGATCATGATTTCTGAACTCATCATTCTAAAAGTTAGGATGGTTGACCAAATAGGTAAAAGAAATGACATAGCAGTTTTGAAACTGAATTTGACTCAAGATTTGAATTTTGAAATTCAAATTTCCCTCTTTTCTCTATATCGTTCAATGCTCCATAATGAAGTGAGCTTTTTGACGTGCGCTATCAGGTCCCTGATGCAAATTTGGTCTTCTAATCTTCAATCCAAGTTTTATGATGATGAACAAATTGCAATCATGATGATTGAAGAATTGGTAACATGTTGTACTCAAATTTTGCATGATATCTACATTCTTAGTGTACTTTCTGATGTCGCGTGCTACTTTCTAAAGACTCGTGCCTTGGTTTCTTGTTCTTGACTTTATTTGCTTCAGCCCGTAACACATGTATGCATACTTTACACAATATAATGTTCACTTCTAGTTGGCTCAATCTCTTAACACTAGATAAATCATGCTTGCACATGTAAAGTGAAATTATTCTCATTTAAGTCCATGTTATGCAATTTGGAAATACTTGTTATGCTTTGTCAAGAAACTCAAGGTGGACATTAGTCGTTCTTCAAAGTATTTTCTTTACATTGATTTTTTCATCATTCAAAACATATAGCTCTAATGATTTTTGAAGGGTTCTGAAGCTTACACCTTTTAGGACCTGCTTAATTGCTTTATTTTTCATATAGCATTTATTAGGCAGATGCCCTTTTTTATGATTGAAATTGCATGATATTTTGATCTTTACTTAGATGAGGTAGCTTTCACTTTCTCATCCATTTCCTTTTCATAACCAGTCCCCTGTCTTTTGAAAATAAGGTCTTTAACCTCTAAGCATCATGTTTAAAAACTTAGAGGCACTAACCATTTTCTGTAAATCTGATTTAAGAAGTTTAGAAGTTTATTCAAGTTCAGAAATCTCTTCTTGGGCTTCTAATCCTTGATAGAAACTTTAGTGTTCAAGGGCTTGAGTTTGATATTTAAAAACTCATTTTCTCCTTGGATTTTTTTTTCTCAAGTCTTAGATTCTCAAAGTTAGTTTTTACTTTCTCAAGCTCATAAGTTACTTTCTGGTGACTCTTTTGAGAGATATGTAATGCGAAGTTAAGGTTTGCGATTTTCCAGCAACTTATCATATGATTTCAAAAGATCATCATAAGAGGGTTTAGTTTCTAAAAGGTCATTTACTTCAGTTTCACCTTCAAAAGTGAAGTCAGCCATGAAGTTGAGGTTGGCAACATCTTCAAGCTTATCTTGACTTTTTGAAACATCATTCTCTTCACCAGAGTCATTCCATGTGGCAAGCATTCCTTTCTTTTTTAGAGAGAACTTACTGCCTAGACCTTTCACCAATTTGTCTTGAAATGTCCTTTTTTTTCACAATTGTAGCAGTTCATATTCTCTAACTTTCCTTTGCCTTTCTTTTCCATTTTGTAGTTAACGTCCTTCCTCTTTATGATCTTGTTTTTCCAAGCTCTTGACATATTCCTTGTAAGCATAGAGATTTCATTTCTATCTTCTTCATCTGATTTTTCTTTCGAATCTTCGTCATCATTAGAAACTTCAATAACTTTCATTGGTTTTCCTTTATTTTGTTTCTTGTGATAAGACTTTAGAGCTATAGATGAATTTTTCTTTTAGCTTTACCATGAAATTTAGAAAGCACAACCTCATGGGTTTTGAGAGACCTAATGAGAGCATCTAAGCTGAAGGTTTGAAGATCTTTAACTTCTGTGATAGCTATAACCTTGGGAAGCCGTTTGGAAGGAAGGCCCCTCAAGATCTTTCTCACCATCTCAAAGTTTGAGTGTCTTTTGCCCAAGCCCTTGAGTTGGTTCACTATGTGCATGAATCGAGTAGTCATCTCATCAATACTTTCTTACTATGTCATTTTAAACATCTCATATTGATGGAGTAGCATGCTTATTTTATTTTCCTTAACCTGGTCTGTTCCTTCATGCAGCATATGTAATCTATCCCAATTTTCTTTAGCTATGTCACAAGCAGACTTTATCATATTTTGCTTCACTTGCTGCACAGGTAAGTGAATATTTAGCTTTGGAGTTCACCTAAACTCTTGGTTTATGTTGCTCTATCCATTTACTTCTCAGAATTTCTCTTGAAGTAGAAGGTCCACTTTTAGCTCTAGGTACATCCTCCATTGGAATATAATCTCCTTTTTGAATGATCTCCCATAAGTTAAGACTTATATATTTTATGAATAACTCCATCCTATTTCTCCAATAGGCATAATCACCACTATCACAGAATGGAGGTCTGTTTATGTAGTATTCCTCAGTAATATGAACATTGTGTGCCATTTTTCTTCAAGATCTTTTCCTTTACAACCATTTGATGCTCAACCCTTTAGAGGCTTGAGGTCTAATGCTAACCGTAAGTAGAAAGTAGCACAAGAAGAAGGGTTGAATCGTGCTTTTAACTTCTTTTAATTTTGTAAATGCTAAACAGAGTCTATCAAGTTATTAACTTGAAGGCAATGGAAATAATAGTTAGTATGATTCAGAAAGTAACTTTCTGAACCAAGCAATAAACACAGAAACTTGAGAAAATCTATTGAACTTGTTTTCAGAAAAACACACAACACAAACAAAAACAAATGTTGAATGATAAAGAGATAAGAAAAGAGAAAGACATTACTTAGTAATTTCGTACTAGTTCAGCCAAACGTGGCCTATATCTAGTTCTCAACAACTTGTTGAGTTCCATTAAAAACACTTTCTCAACCTCAAGAAAGAAAGATATTCTTTGAATAGCCTTTGCAAGCTATCTATAGTGAGTAGAAGTTCCAATTTACTCTCATAACAGGTAGTCTTGGTCCTAGCCTTTTCAATCTAAAGTTTCTTAATCACTATTGGATCAGGATACAAGAATATGATTTTAGGTTAGTTCTCTCCAACAAAGAGCACTCAGGCCTTTTTCAAGAATACAATAGTGTTTTAGGCTAATGACTTGAGAGACTTCTTTGAAGTTCTTCCTAAGAAGAAAATGTGTTCTAATGAGTGCAAGAAAGAAGATTTTCTATATAGAAACTAATTGTAAAGCAAATGATCAACTTTAGAAATGTTAGAAGATATTCAATGTTAAAGATACAAAAGTTCCTTCTCGTATGAAGGTTCCATTCTTTTATACTTGGATTTTGAAATAGACTATTGTCCCTTGATTTCACCTCCTATTTTTAGGTTCAAAGTAGCATAAGAAGGGGGTTGAATTATGCTTTTTACTTCTTTTTAGTATTTGAAACTTTAAATAAAATTTATCAAGTTATTGACTTGAAAGTAGCAGAAATTATAGTTAGTTAGCTTCAAAAAGTATCTTTTTGAATGAAAATAAAATACAAGAACTTCAGAAAATATTTTATAAAACTTTATCTAGGAAACACAACAAAGATAGATACAAAAGTTGAATAATAAAGAGATAAGAGGGAATGAGAGATTACTTGGTGTTTTTATATTGGTTCGGTGAAACACTGACTACATCCAGTTCTCAACAACTTATTGAGTTTCACTAACAACCCTTTCTGAACCTCGAGAAAGTGAGATAGTCTTTATATAGCCTTCTCAAGCTATCTTCAGTGAGCAATAGTTCCAATTTACTCTCACACCAAGTAGTTTTTGTACTAGCCTTTTCAAGCTAACCTCACTTTCATCACCACTGCGCCATGGTACAAAGTTTTGGTTTTGTTTGGTTCTTCCAATAAACAACACTCAAGGTATTTATAAACTTTCTAAAGCATAGTTTAATTTATAAACTTTCTAAAGCATAGTTTAATTTATAAACTTTTTCTTCTAGAATGCAAGGTATTTGACCAAGTACAAAAGCAATGTGTTGTTGTCAATACTTTTCTGAAAGTTGACTAAATTTGAATTTCAAATTTTCCTTTATTTTTATTAACTCAGCACGGTTTCTAAATAACACGTACTTTCTGATGTAGCTTCACAATTTCTGATATTCTTTGCTTAACTTTAAGCTTGATAAGGATCTTTTCATCATTTAAAATGTCTTCAGAGTTGATTCCTATTGAGATTAAAGATCGTGATCATGATATGCTCAAGAGAAATTGATTTCTTCAATGATATAACACTTTCTGAATGTGTGATACACTTTATGAAGATACATATATATGGCTTAGGACATTGGATATTGCTTTCTTGAGTATCTAACATATCTTAGCTCGCTTTCTGAACTATTTTCACATTGTTAAAGCTTTGAATCTCATTGAATGGGATTATAATTATACTAAAACATGATATTGTGAAAAATATGTCATTAATTGAACTTATATATAATGAGAATAGACTTGTTAAATGCTCCAAAAACTCAATTGAAATATTAGTGCTTTCTTCAAAATATTTTAACAAAATTTACTTTGTTGTCACTCAAATCATAAGCTATGGAGCTTTCTAAAGTGAAGGGTTGTGAAGCTAGCACTCTTGACATGTGTTAATTTTCTTTTTGTGTCATAGAAGCTATCCTTTAGAAGAGTAGTTGAGTTGTGTCAGAGCTATCCTTGCAGGTGTAGAACCATTGACAAATGTGGTTTCTGAATGGAGCTTCAAAAACAACTTTTACTTTCTAAGTATGGTTTTTAAATTTTTTCTTCTAGAAGATAAGGATTTTGCCAAGAATAAAAGTGATGTGCCACTTTATCTATCTAGACTGAAATACGTTGACGATCTCAATTTTTGTTTTTAGACTACTTTATCTCAATTTTCGTAGAAAATAAATTTTTTTAGGTATTTGCATGTTTATGTAATTTGTCTCTTTTTGAGTATGAGTTTCATTAATACAATTAATGTATTATATGATACATGCAGTTCAAAGTTGTATGTTTACTTGACGCAGTTGTCCGTGCAACTAAGTGGGTCAGATACTAATTTATCTAAGGGTCAGTTTGGTGTTTACCTTTTTTTTTCTTTATCTTGAATAATTCTCGTAGCACTCAAGTTAACACTACACATGTCTTCAATATCTCCAACTCAACCCCAAGCTTTTCCCTTTTCTTGAAAAAAACAAAATAATAGGGAATAAACATACTCCTAACAGTTATTTATTCCGTTTATAGCTCAAAATTCTTCCATTTGGACATTTCTTAGCCATCTTCGATGGAACTTGTGTCCATTAGACTATAACAGTTGTTTCTGGGGTCCGTGCTGAAAGTAACTCATTAACCACACAAGCACGGTTGGGAAGCACAAATTTGAAAAAGACTATTCACGTGGGCTACTCAACTTTTTTCTAATTGGGGTTTAGCCATCCTACCAAAAGCAAAAAGCAAAAAAGGTGCCATTTCATTTAGAAGAAAACTGCTAAAAGACTACCTAGCGGTAACTCTCAAATTGTGAGCACAAAAAAGCCACCAACAGCATGGGGTGGGCCAAACCAAGGGGACGTCTGCCATGGTCCTTGGGCCATATTAATATTATTATAAAAATGAAAACATAAAGTTTTAAAGGTATGTTGGGATCGGATTCTTTTGCTGCCAAGATGCTTCAGATGATGGTCGGGCTTGAATATTAAGAGGTGTCGATGTCCCGCTGTTTTTTGTGTTTACATTTACTATGATGCAACTCTTTTTTTGGGACTGGTTGTCGACCTTATTAGATGGTCCCTTATTGACGCTAAGGATAGTTTTTGCTAGCAACCAATCGATCTTAACACAGCCGATACGTTTTTCAACCAAAATCTCTTCTCCTTCAACGTTGGTAGGTGACTCGTGGGTGCCTCTTCTTCTGATGTGCGTTCTGTGAATCGCGGGCAAGGATGAGAATTTTGTCTGATTTAGACACCGGGCCAAAAAGTTTTGGGAAAGGGAAATAGGAGGAGATACGTTGGAAGGGTCGGAGGGCAAGCCAAAATAGGAAAAGGGAGGAGAAGGCCGGGTAAAATTGAAAATCCATTTGACAAGAATTACTTAAGTATTAAAATATGAATATAAATTATTGTAGTATTTTTTTAGTTTAAAACAATATTTAATTTCAGTTAATTTTAACCATTAGGTTGTAATTTAACATTCTAGATTTAAGAATGAGTAATGTTTGGTATAGAATAAAGTTGTATAATAATATTATGAGTTTTAGTATAGTATTATTGTACAACTTTATTCTACATCAAATATTATCTTTTAAAAATCATGTGGTCCCAAACTAAACCATGAGCATTGCTGAAGCCACCCTAAATGAATAATAGATTCTCTCATGTTAAGATTTTATATGATATTATTATATGTAAACTTTTACCATTTATTTTCTCACATATTCGACTTCCAATATTCAAATCAATAATAAGATATCATTCATAATAAAATCATATAAATTTTAATATAAGATGATTCATTTCTGCCCCAAATCACGTGTCCAAATTAAATATGGGACTAATCAAGACTGAACGGGTGTGGTTCAAAATTTTAGTCGGTGGTCTGCAGTGTTTTGTAACTTTTGTTAGTTCATATAAAATTTTCAATCTATTTGCCTAAAAGGCAACAATACAGTCACATTTGAGATGAAGAGAAAGCAGCAAATTTGGAAATAAATAATAGAGGAAATTGTAGAAGTCTTTGCCGTTTTTGCTTCCACTCCTCTCATCACCATGAATCATTATTAAGGTCCACCGTGCAAGTATATCCTGGTACTGCCAGTATCAAACAGTTTTCATTGCCCTGTGTATCAGAAATTGCCCTGTGTATCAGAATGGGGCCTTCACACACATGGTCTTTCCACTATTGCTAACTGGACACTGCTAGCTTCATCATTATTTGCTGATTTCGGATGCCTTGGCTTTTGATCTCATTTATCATTAAACATTTGATTAGGCCTTCACTCTTCTTTTTAGGCAAAAGGCATGAAGTTTGATTTAGTTTAAGAATTTGGTGTATAAAGCTGAAATGGAGATTCCAAAAGATATTGGGCTTATCTGAAATTAGGGGTCAAAATTATTTTATAGTCGCTCGGAATAGAAAATTTGAGGCAGTAGAAATCCTTTCTTTTAAATTTTTTTTTATAGCTATCTTCTTTTTTTTTGGTCAAAACTTTTATAGCCACTAAAAACTGGATTTGCTGATTTAGTTCATAACGTTATGGAAGCCCGTTTGACTTGACACATATCAAGCCACCCTAAAAGTTTCGGAATCGTTTATTTGTAATCCGTTTACAAAACATGGAGTTTTTTTTCTGGCCAGAAACATAAAAAATTATAACACAATTACTTCGGATAAACCTACAAATTATTTTTGGGATTTGTTCCGTTTTATAAGAACACATATTTTTGGACTTGTCGGGCTCAACAAAAGCTCTCGGCTTCAAACGGACCAATCCAATGTGAACCGCTCATAGTTAAACGTTATGTTCTAGCTTGAGAGATCTGTGGAGCCAAAACGTTAATTTATACAAGTCATTTATGTATGTTATTTTTGACACCAAACCTTCTTTCTCATTTTCGTCTTTTCTTCTTATGCTGCTACATTTCTGATGTATTCGGGCTCTACTGAGAAAGGAAATGTAACGACTCATCTTTTTATGGTATTATTTAAGATAAATACTAAATATGAACTAATTGTAATGATTTTATAATTTTTGAAAGACATAGTTATGATCATAATAGTTTGAGGATTTCATAAAAAAAATTAAATATTAATAAAAATTCAAGATAATAGTAGAATGAGATCCTATGAGTGGTATAAGGATAAAGATAAAAGTACATATAAGGTTAAATAGATATTTTTAACCAATTAAAGTTATTTAGGTATTAATTAGGTACCGAAAAGGTAATAATCGGTACACCAAAACACCAAAATTGATCCAATTAAAAGATATTAGCAAACTTCAAATAATTTTAACTCAAAACAATCATATAAATATAGATACATATTTCTAACATAGATATGAGGCAAATTGAGCCGAAAATATTAACACTTATCCATTTATTACTTTTTCTCCAAGTAAATGCCTTCCTATATAAATCAAAATTTATTAGAAGAAAAAGTCACATTTTATTCTCTCCCATTAGCAACCTTCACACTACTTTATCTCTTTCTTTCACTATCTCCATTTCTCTTCCAAAAACTCTATCAAAAACATTAAAATTTTAAAGACCACTCTAAGCTTTACACTTAAATTAGTTCAACAACACTTCCTCTACATCAAGCTCAAGTCAAAACCTTCTTTTTTCCTCTTCAAATCTATTCAGCAAGCAGCATATACAGGGGCTAGAATATGAGTTTTAAGACTCTAATTAAGAAGAAAAGGCTGGAGAAAGAATCAACAAAAGCTTGGAGGAAGATAGAAAAAATCTAAGTCTTAAGCTTGGTGGTTATTTGGCTATTCTTGTTAATACTCTTTTGAGATATGTTTATAATATGTTTATGAAGCTTGAAATTTAAATCCTAGATGTATACATATAACCTTGATAGGTGTTAAAAAAGACAGATAAAAGTCTTATTAATTACTTGAAATATTTTAAGAAATTTAACTAAGTGAATGAAGTTAATTTCTTTTTTTGTGAAGTTAAAAAGATCATTTTCAGCCATGTTTAGTAGAAGAGAAAGGCTATATTTTGGTTCACAAAGTTTATGTTAGAAGCTTGGTAAGGTAGCATAGAGACCTTAATTAAGTAAGCAAAGAAACTCTTAGGTTGAAAATTTTAAGGGTAAATATATAAATGCAATTAAAAATAATACATGATGAAACTAAACTTTTGGTAAATTAAAAAAGGGCCTTGTGACCATGATGGATAAAAAAAGAAAGGAAAAATAAATTGTGAATTGTTAATCTATGATTTGGGATTATGTTAGTATTTAGTTAAGAGACAAAAACTTAGATTAAGTTAAAAACAAACTACTCTAATCAACAAAAGAAGTAATTTTGGTCCTTTGAAAAAAATTAGGCACATAGAAATTGTACAAGAATATAATTATAAATAATTTCACAAATTCTGAAAGATTAGCACCTTTGAAATATGCTAGTAAAGTTCCATACACTAGAATGAGATTTTTTATATATAGAAGAAGAAGAAGCATTTAAGTCTAAGTAAGACACTTAGTTTTGATTCCTTAAAAATTATAAGAAATATCAAGTAAAGAATTCTAAGAAATTATAAAGAAATTTTTTTTAGAAGAATTTAGGAAATTTTGAAGAGAAAAATATCATAAAAATTTAAGAGATTTCTAGAAAATCTCATAAATGAGAAATAGAACTGTTAAATGGAAACTCTAAATAATAATCATAAGATTTCCTAAAACAAATATTAAAGATTCATACAAAGATAGAGAACTTAAGAAGTAGTAATAAATAAGCTTTATGTAACATTAATTACTTGATTGTATGCTCATGGATTCAAATTATGATGAAAGTGATGTATTGAGTATAACATGTTATATGATTTGTGAACTATATTAGTGATTTATATAAGGTTATAGTAGAAGGTATTACATGGATTGAATGATATCAGTGATCTATATAAGGTTGTAACACAGGGTGTTACATCGTTGGTAATATATTAGATGGGAAGAATATTAAGAATCCTTTGAGTACTATTCTTAAACCTAAATTGAACCATTAGAGGGTAGGATAGTAGAGAATTTGTTGAACCATTGCCTAGAAACCTATTTGAGCCCATAAATTGATTTTCTTAACTTGCATACAAGGCGCTTCCCCTCACTATGATAGCCTAAGGGTTTCTCCATGTATACTTCCTCAAAAAGGTCCCCATTCAAGAATACATTATTAATGTCCATCTGAAGAAAATGCTAGGTTTTGATGGCTGCCAAAGATAGAAGAACTCTAACTATTGTTAATTTTGCTACTCGTGAAGAAGTTTCTTGGAAGTCTAAGCCCACTTGTTGTGTGTAACCTTTTGCTATAAGTTTGGCCTTGTATATTGCCAATAGGTAAAAGAACTAGTTTCTTTGTTTGGTTGTCTTCCATAGCCTTTAATTCAACTACCATAGCCTCTCTCTATCCAAGTAGTTTAACAACATGGTGGTAAAACGTAGCTTAAGTATGGTGTCAACATTCATGACAAAATGCTGACAAGAGTTGGTAAGGTTTGAGTAGCACAAGTGATACATGATAGGATACCGGGTTAAGACATTGATGCAAATATATTGTTCTAGGTAAGGTGGAGGATTTGAGGGTCTAGAGGATTTTCTAATTGGAATAAGGGTATTGATAATGGATGGTTGATGGTCAGCAATGGTTTTAGGTTATTTTGCAGGCATCGAGTTATCAACAGGTTGAGTATTATGGTCAAGTGAAGCATTAATTTTAGGTAAAGGATCAAGGTTGGCAATATTTGTGGGATTAGTAAAAGGAATATCAGCATCAAGTTGAGGGTTTGGGAAGGTTACATCAGAAAACAAGTCAGGCTGTAAGTTTGACTGAGGTAATAATTGAAAAGGAAAGGTATTTTTCATGGAATTGGACATTCCTAGAGATAAAATAACTATTTTCTCTCCAAGTTGTATAGTTTATAGCCTTTGTAGCAAATTAGATATCCAACAAAAATTGATGGAATTGCCCTTGGGGAAAATTGTGGTTTATAAGTAGAAAGTGTAGTGGCAAAGCATAAACAACCAAATGTTACAAGTGTTAGAAATTGGATACAAAGAATAGAGTATTTGGTAAGCTTTGAAGTGTGAATTATTATTCTCTTTAAAAAGATATTGCCCGCACACTCTTAGGGGAAAACACAGACAAGTCTCTTTTAAGGATACACCAAAGCCACTCAAATTCTCTTAATAATTGTTCTGGAATATTTTTCTAAATATAAAGATTTGAATATGGCACATATTTATAGGGATATTTAGACACCTTTTGGCTACAAAAAGATTACTAACATCTCTTCAAAAGTGGAAACCATTTGTCCAGAAAGTTCATCATTCCACGATTCAATTGTTTCCTTTCATTTAAGAAACTAAAAGTAACATAATCTTTAACAATATTTTGAAAAGCAATGCTATAGGAAAAGCAATGATACAATATGCAATGTGTATGTATATATATATATATATATATATATATACATATATATATATATATCTATGTGTATGTGTGCATTTCTCTTTTTTATACGTATTATAATAATAATTATTACAAACTACTCAACAATCCCCCACTAATTTGAAATAACAACTCTAATATCATGCATAATAGAAAGTATCTCATGGATTTAAACTTTCTTTTAGTGTGAACATTTTAAGATTAGACAAAGTTATTGGTATACGAGTATTGAACCATGACTCTTCATGTTAAATTGAAAATGTTACACACATGATATCATACAATTATTAATAAGCTTTAACAACAAGCTTTTAATAGTTTTATGGCTATGTGCTAATCCTACATTCATGAATACTTATAAGGATAAACCTTTGACCCTTGTTCAAGGTGGCACCATTTTAATATTTATATAGGTGAAATTTGTCATTTTGATCCTACTACTATAGACATTTAACAATTTCATTAAGACATCTAGTCATCATCTTTTCACAACAGTACACACTGAACATCATATAATGGGACCTTAAAGAAACATCAGTGTCTAGTCCAATATATAGTAACTTGTTTTTACCCATTAAACTTATATTGTTAGAATTTCTAACTCAAAGTTGGATTTCCATTACTAGTGCATTTTTAATATCAAGGTTTCAACCCCATTCTCTTAGAATGCAATTGGAATGCATCTCTTGGCAATGCTTTTGTAAGTGGATCAGCAAAATTTTTATTTGATCTCACAAAGATTATAGTTAAGACTTCACTCTTAATTAATTCTCTTATATAGACATGTCGCAAACTTATATGTCTAGACTTTTTATTGTATATCTTATTATAGGCTAAACACATTGTTGCCTCACTATCACAATATATAGGAATGGCTGGCATCGGGTGTGGCCACAACTTTTTATCTAATAACATATTCCTTAACCATTCTACTTCTTTTGCTGTAGCTGGTACTGCAATAAATTCATATTCCATAGTGGAATGTGAAATACAAGTTTGCTTTTTGGATGCCCAACTAATATCGCCACCTCCTAAAGTAAATATTCATCATGTTGTAGATTTATTATTGTTGGTAAAAGAGTACACGAGAAAGGGGTTGAATAGTGCTTTCTGAAGTCTTCTTTTTAAATATGAAATATTCAACATAAAATATACTATCAAGCATGAAGCTTGAAGTGCAGCGGAACAGTGGTTAGATGTTTGAAATAAGGTTTCTGACGCATGATAATAGTTATGCATTTTAACGATACTTGATTAATAATTAACTTAATATGCATAACATGAAAATAAAAGGTTAGGGAAGAGAAAAATGAACACAAGTATTTTTATACTGGTTCGGCCAACCTGCCTACATCCAGTACTCAACACATGTTGAGATTTCACTAACAGCAACTTTTCTTAACCTGAGAAAGTAAAATGGATAGTCTTTACATTAGTCTTCCCAAGCTCCCACAGTGCATAGTGGACAACCCTAACTGTCACTAACCAAGTAGTTCCGAATCAGCCTCTCCAAGCTAAACTGAGTAGTTTTGAACTAACCTCTCCAAGCTAAACTGTGACCTACAGACAACTACTACCATGTTGTAAGTAGTCTTGAACTAGCATCTCCAAGCTAAACTATAATAAGCAAATACCTTTGTCATCACGTTGCAAGTAGTTTTTACCTTAGCCTCTCCAAGCTATGTCTCACTCTGATCACTATCGGATCAAGGTTACAAAGGTTATGTGTTTGGGTTTCCACTCAAACTAACCTACACCCATGTTTCCTTAAGAATATTCAATAATACAGACTCGGGAGATATGAGCAACTTCTTTCTCATATCTCTTTCTAATAAAAGTATACGAATCATTACAGAGCATGGAAAAAAGATTTTTACATTTCAAGATGATTAATTACATATTATGATGAACAGCATAGGAAGTGTGGAGAGATTTTTCCAGAGGTTTCACTCTTATGTATTCAACTTTCTCATCAACATTCATGTATGGCATCTCTATTTATACAGACCCTTCTTCATGACTTTTGCCTTTGATCAGATCTCCAAGTGACATGTGTAGACTATTAGTTATGTCTTGGAATGTTAGTCTAGAGAGGTAGGCTGATAGCGTTGTCACATCGGTTATAGAAGCCGTTGAATTGAAGAGGTTTTTGATGTCCTCTTTCTTTCTACTTTCTGATCACGATTTTTGAACTCCTCCTTCTAGAAGCTAGGATTAGGCAGAAGAGATGACATACCGGTTATAAAACAGGGTCTGATTCGAGATTTGAAAATTGAATTTTCCCTCCATTTCCTTTACCGTTCTATGCTCCATAGTTAAGTGAGCTTTTTGACATCGTAATCAATTTCTTTGATCTTTCTTTGATCTTCTAGTCTTTAATCTTGGTTGTTTGATGCAAATTAATTTGTGATTATGATTGTTAATTGAGTAACATGTTACTTCCAGAGTTGGCATGATTTCTTCAATCTTCGATGTACCTTCTAAAGTCCCATATTACTTTATGAAAATCGTTTCCTTGGGCTTCTTATCTTTGGCTTGATTTGCTTCAGTCTTTAAACATTTACAAAATTCTTTGTATGAGATAATATTCACCTATTTTAAGCTTAATCTTTTCTCTTGAGATAAAACATGATTGTTTATGTTGAATGAAATTATTCTCGATTCAAGTCCATTTTTATGCTTTTGGTCCGTTAGCATGAGTACGTGTTTTACTTGAAATAATATTCACTTTCCTTTTAGACTCACTCACTTCCCATGAGATAAATCATACTCGCGCATGCAAAGTGAAACATTATTCTTGCTTTAAGTCCGTATTATGCTTTAATTTGTATACGCGTACTTTGCTTGTCATAATATTCACTGTCTATTTGGCTTAATCTTTTTCCATGAAATAAAATATGCTCACACATGTAAAGTGAAATATTAATCTTGCTTTAAGTCCGTGTGATACAAACCGGATTAACCTGTTATACTTTGTCAAGAAGCTCAAGGTAGCCATTAGCCATTCTTCAAAGTATTTTCTTTAAATTGGCTTTGTTGTCATTCAAAACAATGAAGGCCATACTTTCTGAAGGGTTTTGGAGTTTATAGTCTGGACACTAGCACTTGCAATTCATGCACTTGATCCATAATTGGCTTGGTACCAAACATTTTAAATCCATAATATTGTAAAGCCAAGAATTTATCTATACCTTGTTTTTCATTCTTATATGTGGTCTCCAATGATGTCCAAATTTTTTTTGGTGTCTTGAGATTGGAGTAGAGGTCACATAGACAATCCATCAAGGTATTCAAAATATGTCCACAACAAATTAATTTGTCTTCTTCACATTTCTTCCTCTTGTTCTTGATTTCCTCATAATCATGTGAAGTGGAGTTGGGTAAAGATGATAAGTCTGGATCTAAAATGTAACAGACTTTCAAATCAATGAGTATGAACACCATCTTGTCCCTCTATCGAGTAAAATTTGTCCCATCAAAATGATCAAGTTTGATGTCTTGCTTGATAGGATATGGAGAACATGAATTCGACTCCATTGGAATATCTCTTTAAAATTGTTAGAGATTGGATACAAGGAATAGAATATTTGGTAGGCTTGAGGCGTGAATTATCATTCTCTTTAAAGAGGTATTGCTCGCACACTTTTAAGGGGAAAGACAGATAAATCTCTTTTAAAGATATAATTAAGCCACTCAAACTCTTTTAATAATTGTCCTGGAACTTGTTCTACATATAAAGATATGAATATGGCACATATTTATAGAGATATTTTGACATTTTTTGGCTAGAAAAAGATTACTAACATATCTCTTCAAAATTGGAAACAGCCTATCCAGGAAGTTACATGCTTCCACTGTTCAATTGTTTCCTTTCATTTAAGAAAATAAAAGTGACATAACCTTTAACAATATTATGAAAAGTAACTTTACAGGAAAAGCAACGTTACAGGAAAAGCAACGAAATAATATGTGTGTGTGTGCACTTCTTGTTCTTATGTGTATTATAATAATAATTATTACAAAATACTTAACAACAAGAAGCTACACAAACAGTAAAAACTTATAATTTTCTGAAGATGAGGCCCTATTACCAACAGGGACATAAGTAGTGTCTTTACCTATAAAGTGGTTTTCAAAGGAGTAGACATAAAGCCAATTATGCTACCTCTTCTAATCACCTTCGAGGTGTTGTGCTCCTATATGAGAAAATTATTGGAATTGATTCAGACAAAGAAATGAGAAACTTTAAGTAGTGCACTAACTGATATTAAGTTGACTTTAATTTAAAGGAAGGAATATAAAGAATATTTTGTAATATGAAAAATATTATTGATCTTAACAGTTCCAGCAGAATGCACAGAGACTAATTGATTATTAGGAAGTGAAACAGAGGTATTGGTCATTATTTTGGAGGGGATAAAACTGTTATGAGAGCAAGTAATATGACTAGTAGCACTCGAATCCAAGATCCAAATTAGCTTTTGGTGAAGATTTATCAATAACAACATATAGGATAATCTCGATAGAAGAATTGGGCTTAAAAATTCAGAGGATGTTACCAATATAAGAGGGACTGCTAAAGTATAGTAGTGACATTACAACGTGAGAAGTGAGATTTTGAAGCAATTGCTGGTACTGAGATGGGGCGAATTGGATAACAGAATTTCCTAATTGTTGTGTCAGCATACTAGAGACATTATCAGTTGTTCTAGCAACATTCTTGTTCTTCTTGTAGTTAGGAGGATATCCTATTATCTCGAAGCATTTTTCCTTGACATGACAAACATCCTAAAATGAGAGCACATAGGTCGATTCTTGTTACTTGATTTCTGATCAAATAAAGTCTTATGATCTGTTTGTCTAACAGCAAAGGCTATTTGAGAGTTTGGTTGATTTGCCATATTCGTTGTTCTTCTTGAAGAAAACACAATCGATTGTAGGAATGGGGCTCATGAACAAGATTTGCACACAAGTTGAAGAAATAGAATAGTTGAGCCCCATTAGAAAAGCCAAGACAAATTTAGTTTGGATGAGTTAATGCATTTGTCCAATACCTCCACAACCACACTCAATGACCACATAACACTCATTGAATTCTTCCCAAAGAGCAGTGATCTTTGTAAATACTAGGTCATAGGGAGGTTACCTTGCATAGTGTTTACCAACTCCTTTGAGATGGTGTTTAAGAGCCAAGAAACAACATTGTTGTTTCTTTCCCAAGAAATTTGAAGTAAAGGGTTGGTAGCATCTAGCTTTGGCAAAGAACCATCAACAAAACCGAGCTTATTTCGAGCTGAAAGTGCAATTTTGTGGGTTGACTCTAGGTGTTGTAATTGTCATCGATGAAGGGGTGGTAAACAAGAACCAGTGTTGGAATGTCTAAGGAAGCAGGACACATGGATTGGTGAAGTCTTCCATGCCAAAAGATTGAGCCATGGAAGAGGAAAGCAAGGAATCAAAAAGGAAAGATCACAGAAGCAAAAAAACAGAATCAATTTAGAATACTTCTGATACCATATTGAGATCGAAAAGTGAATGTTTCATTAAGATTGAAGTGTGTAAAAGTACATGGGTTTAAGGTATTTATAACATATGAGTAATTTTAATAACTAACTACTTTAATAACAAGTTGATGGTTATATTAACTACCCTATAACAAAATATAAACATCCTAAAATTATTCCAGAGGTTCAAATATACGTCATACAAGAGCAGTACAAATATTTTATTGCTCTCCTTCAATAATCTAAAGTCATCACAATATTTTCCCATGCTTCTAACCAAGTGTCTTCATTGGAACAAAACACTTCCAATTCTTTTTAACATGCTATCTTCAAGAGCCACTAATCATATATGTCATTAACTAAATTTTTAATTGAATTAACAGATCCTTGATACAGGAGCCACTCAACTCATGTCATGCTTAATGCTTATCTTATTCCCTTCATAGACATATTATCTTTCCCTGGATATCTATTTGACGCAAATCCTAGTGCGGATCAGATCAGATCCTCTAGTTAGTTAGAGTCATAGCCCTTATTTTTAGGTGAGCCCAATGAGTATTTGTGATAGCTCTATAATATAGTAGTTTTATCTTGTGTATTGCTGGATTTAGTCTGGAATCTAGACAGGTCCTGCTTGCTTTATTTTTTTTTTTTGTTGTTATTGTAATGTCAAGTTTGATTCTATGATGCATTTTGAGAATGTTTGTGATTTAGTGTCCGAATTAAACTTGCATATGCGACATGAATATATTAAACGGGAAGTTGTACATTTTGGGATTTTTGACTTTTAGGGAAAGATCTATTTAGTTTTTCCATAAAAATCTTGCATGAGCTCATCATGGCTTAGGTTTGGTTCTAACATGTTTATTAGCAATTTAAATTAAATCTAAATTAATGGTGTATGTGCATATGTTTTTAATGTCTTACTAATTAATTTTTTATATTATGATACGATGAGTACTCATATCACAAAAAAAATTACCAATAGAATATATTTCTAAATAATTTGGCACCCAAGTAAGTGATATTAAATTTATACATTGTATGATAACAAACATGCATATTACGTGGGCAGTTTACCTACCAAATAACTACTATCAATTTATTTCAAATTAAACTAATAAATCGCATGTTTATAAGATCTTTTATACTACAAGGTCTTTTTAATAAATAAAAATAGTATGGATTTATTGGCTCGAAGAAATAATGGATGAGAAGTTTTACAAGGTCTTTTAACTATAAATTCATGATGAAATCTTATTTTAATGATGCCCTCACAATATATAAAACTAACTACAAAAAAAAAAAAATGCTTATAAACATTGATAACTAATAGCATAATACCAAATATCAACATTGGAATATTGGGTGCTTAGATTAACCATGAACATTTAAAGATAGCTTATCATTATTATACATTTAAAAATATTTAAATAATAAATTATGTTTACATATATTTTTAATCTTTTGATGAATACATTTTAAAATCAACTTGTATGGACAAGTCTTAAAATAGGAAGATTGAATAAATTTATTCGATTGCTATTAAATTTATCAATTAAGCGAATAATATTTGTCTATATTGTTAAGTTTGATAATTACTATCAATTTGAAAATTGATAATTAAATATAAACAATTACAATCGTTATTCATTATTTTTTTTTTCAATTTTATGACACAAAAACTGTAAACCTATATATTATGACTGTATTTAGTAGAATATATAATTTAAGTTTCAAAAAACAATACCAGTTATTCTTTGAAAATTCTAGAGATTTAATTGGTTGAAGAAGAAAATGATAAATATTTAAAATATTAACTTTTTAAACGTTCTTGTAATTACAAGGTGATATCAAAACTAATTATATATTTATCACATACAAATATTTTTATTAGAATAATTTAATCTATATACATGTATTATACAATTTATGGAGCAGAGACGGTAAACAAAATAGTTACACAAATTTAATTCATTGATGTTACATTTGATTACACAAATTTAAATAAATTATAAATTATATAATAGTTAGATATATAAATAGCTACTAAATAATATGTGATGTATAAAAGAAAGGACTAATAATAAAAATATTTTGATTTAATATTTATTTTTAAATAAAAATTTAAATAGGTATGATAAAACATACCAAAAAAATATTGAATTTTACATATGAAAGAGTATTTTATATTTTTATATTTTATTTAATATTTTTTATATCTAAAATTACCTATAAATAAATGATAATATTATTATATATTTTAAAAGTATATTTAAATAACTAATAAAAAGTACCATTTTATTTTTTGTTTAATATTTATGTATAATTAGAATTATTAGTAGAAAAATAATAATGTTATGTAATATAAAAATATAATATTATACAATGTTATAATAAATAATGTATAATATCAAAAATTTATTTTATCTTATACCATTAGACATGTCAAATAGGCTCTTAGGGTGGTTAGTGTTGAATAATCATTTTATGTCTATAAATAATCTTGTACATCATGTGAGATTATTTTGCATTATTATGGTGTAGTCCATATGTAACTAATATACTGACTCTAAAAAAAGAGAATTAAGATAATGATCATTAATCTTTTAAAGTAAATAGAGTTAGCAGGGAATTTTAAAACAATTATTTAAAAATCCCTCCCTTCTCCTTCTTGAAAAGAGTTAGTGGTTACTCCTAATAAAATGAAAAGACAGCCAAAGGAAGATATTAGTAATTTCTTTCAGCATCAATGGAAAGCTAAAAGAGGAAAGAAGATAGGGGAAAAAAAAGAACACTCAAAGGAACTCAAGAACAAGAAATCAAGGATTTCAACAATAGATCTGAGTATGTCATCATAGTCCCTTTTATATACTGTTATGTGCTAATTATAAAATCTAATATTCTTAAGGGCTCTATAATTTTCTGAACTATGTATTAAATAATAAAAATTATGATTAACAATTGATATCAGAGCAATAGGTTATGGTTAACTATGACGTCGGGATTTAACTGTGTTATAAGTTTATGATAAATTTTGTAATGCCTCGATTTTTCCTTCTGTGCAAAATAACTAAAATGCCCATGATGTCGTTTTTTCGCAAGGTTCGAGAATAGCCGGCCTTGACTATCCTCAAAGGGTTAGTTTAATATTTAAAGGGGACTATATATGTTTTAACTAGCAACAAGTACAAAAATTGCAACCCTGATATTTCCAGTGTAAAATGACCAAAATACCCCTAAGGTTCTTTTTGTATGGAAATTGAGGACGGTTGATACCGGCCACCCTCAAGGGGTTAATTTGATGTTTGAAGGGGACTATATGTGTTTTGAATGAAAATTTCAATTCTTGGTTTTTTCTCGTATGTAAAATTACCAAAATATCATTGGGGTAATTTAACGTGGGATTAAATGATGACCAAACCTAGTCATCACCCGGGAGTTGGATATATTAATTAGTGGGGATATGTAATGTGTAGATGAGTCCCGGAGAGTTTCTTTATAAAAATTACCACTTTACCCCTAGTTAATGCTAATTAAGCTTAATCAAGTAATTAAGGGTATATAGGCAACATTAGGTTCTAATTAAAAATTAATTATTTTTCTTAATTAATTTTGAGTCAAAATAATCATTTGGAGTTAATTGAGACACAAAATTAGTTAGAAAAATTTTAATCTCATTTTTAATCAAAGATTAGTGAGAAAAAGACAAAAGTGTTTTATGAGACCAAAAAACAAAAGCAGAAGGTACTCTCTCTCCCTTTCTTTTCCATAGGATTAGGAACATGTTAGTATTTGAATTTCGAACTAATCGAGTTTAGCCCCATTAATCATGCAAGATACCCCTCTAACCTTGTCTTGAAAGTTTTAAACACCTAATTATCAATCCTTAACCATTACCCTAATTAAACCTACCTTAATTCCTAACCCTAGCACTTACAAAACAAAAAAATATATCTCACCTACTCCCCCTATATTGCCATGGTAAACATACTTTTCTCATTTTCTTTTTTATTTTTCCAAACACTCTCACACTCACACTCTCTCATTTCTTTCCAATAGCTTTTTTGGCCAAGACTTGTGTAAAAAAAATATACTTTTATTCTCTCCTCCTTGAGATCTCTTCTTTTTCTTCCTCACCACCTTCAAGAACCATTATTATTAGTCCATATCCAAGCTTCAAACCTCAAATAAACATACTACCATTATAGATAAAGCCCCAAATACATAACATTTTCATTCCCATACACAAAGACATCACATAACCTTCTCAAGCCCCAAACACATATCCTTTTTCTAAGAGAAGATTTTTCTTTTCTTTTCTTTGCAAAAGATCAAGCATTTTCATTTTCAAATAGAAAACACACTTGGTATGGATTTTATTTTATGTTCTTCCTCTTATCTTCTTTTTTTTTTTTTTTTGGTTTTGGTGTTTGGTTGTCATCAAGGCTATGGCTTGATGATTATAGTTCGTGATGATGAGACCATCATGTTTAAGACCCCTAAAGCTCAAAGCTTGATCATTTGCTTTCAAAAGAAAAGGGTTAAAGAATGCACACTTTTTTTCTTGTTTATTTTGAGCTTGATGGTGAGTCCAAGAAAATAAGGATATTGGAACCATGAAGTTGAAAGACTCTAAAGCACATTCATGCTCTTTAAGGGCTGAAAGTTCATCCATTGTTTGTTTTGGAAAGGTTTTTATTTTAAGATTGATGGGGTTGAAAATTTCACTATTTAATTTGATATCTTGAGTTCTTGAGCCCCAATTATATGTGAAAATGTGTAACGCCCTAATTTTCTACTAGAGTAAAAATGACCAAAATGCCCCTGAGATCATTTTTAGCCCGGAACTTGAGGATAGCCAACCCGACAGTGCTCGAGGGGCTAACTCAATGTTTGAAAGGGATTAGTTGACTTGTGTATGTTTCTGAGATCGAAAATCTCGTTTTCTGATATTTCAGGTCAAAATGACCAAATACCCCTGTTGTGTTTAACACAGGTACGAGCTCCAGATGGACCCGAAACTTCTCCAGATGGTTTTAAAAGGTGTTTTTATGTATTTGGTGACCTCAGTTTTAGTCCTGGTGGTTCGGGGCAATTTTTGTGCAAAATTACGATTTTACCCCTAGTTTAGTGTTTTTGAGCTTAATCGCGTGATTAAGTAAACCTAAGCAATATTAGGCTCTAATCAAAGGTTAATTAATTTCCTTAATTAATCTAGAGTCAAAATAATTTGTTAGAGCTAATTAGAACCTAAGATTGCTTGATTTAAACTCAAATCTCATTTTAAATTCAAGATTTCTAGTCATGAAATCTTGAATAATGTTTTCTCTCTCTAATTCCTTAAATCATGGAATTGTGTCTACATTATTTATTCATAAAATAAATTTTAAACCTCCTAAATGTGTATGAGCACTCCTTAATCATGTCATAAAAATTCCTAATCACATTCTTAGTTACCTAAACACTTATTTAGGAATTCCTAATATTGTACCTAATCTAATACACACCTAAACACATCTCTAAACAACTTCTAGAAGCCTCATGGCCACTCCTCCTCCCATGCCTCAAATATTTGAAATTCAAATGCAATTTCAAGTCCATGACAAGCCTTACTTAGCCCATACTTTGCACCATGCTTTCATCCATGCTTTGAATGACATTGTGTAAGAGATATTTTCTTTCCTCTTATGCCATCCAAAGCTACAGCCAGCCCTCCTCCATTGCCTTCTTCATTGTTTCATTTTCTATAAATAGGTGCCTTAGATGAACTTGTGTTACTTTTGATCATTTGGTAAGTTTAAGCTTTCAAGCACTCTTTGCAAGTTCTTTCCTTTTTCCTCTTAAGTTCTTCATTTCCTCTCAAGTTCTTAGGAACTTTCTTTCATCTTCATCTTCTTCATCTCCTCTTTGCATCATCACCTCATAACCTCAAACCACAACCTTGAATCATCTTCTAAACACTCAACCTCAAACACAAGCACACTAAGAACACATTTCTTCTCTTTTCCTCTCCACAAGGCCAAAGCTTCATCATCCTTTTAGGAGGAGTTTTTCCTTCCATTCTCATCCTCAAGACCAAGCCTTTGTCATCACACTTGGTAGGGAGTTGCTATCTAGTTTTGTTTTATTTAAAAATGCTATTTTCTCAAAGTTTCTCTTGGTTTCTTTTTAAGTTTTTCCTTGCTCCTCCCTTTTTCCTTATTTCGGCCATAGGGCCTTGTTGTTAGCATGATAGCTTGATGATGAGTGCCTCTAGAGAATGACTTTGTGTTCATCTCAAAGAGACCTTTAAAGCTTGAGTTTTTCTTTTCTTTGAACTTTATCTATATTACTTAGCTTACATGGTTTTTCAACTTAAGAAAAATTAATCTAAGGTTTTCAAAAAGCCCAAGCCTACCCTTGTCAACCTTAAAGTTGGCCGGCACGTTCTAGAGATCTTCTCTAGATAAGGGTTTTGAGTGCTTAATAAAGAACATGATGTAGTTTCATTCTCTTTTTCTTTCCTTGTATGCTTTCAGTTCTTATTTCCTTTTCCTCTATATTTCGGCCTTGATTCCTATCTCCCTATGGTTTCATTTTCTTTGGAGTTTACTTCCTTTGAGCTTGATGATGATGTTCAAGAACCATGTAGTTCCTTTGAAAACTTGATTCAAGAACTCTAGAGCTCACTTTGTTGATGAGATAAGTGTTGGGTTGAGATTTTTGGTTCTCTCTAAAAGTCTTATATGAGCTCTAAGATAAGATAAAAAGGACTTGCATTCATATTTACTTTTATGTCATCACTAAATGCTCAAGATTAAAGAATGAACTTGCATCTCCATATTTATGTTTATGTTCTCACTAAATCTCTAAGACAATAATGGATTTGCATAGCATATTTATTTTATGCTCTCACCTCCTAATAAAGACTAAAACCAAGTGCATTGAATATTTATTTTTATGTCAATCACTTAAGAGATTTAGAGCTCATGGATTTACCCATTATTATCTCAAACAAAGTTTGAAAATATAAATCTTTGCTCTTTGATTTTGGCCTTGTGATGATGTTGAGTTTTAGAATGAGATTCATCTAGTTACAAGTGCTAAAATTTATGTTTCGTGATTTTCCTAAGCTTAGATGATTTTAAGGAATGTTTTGAGCAAGGTGTTATGTTTTAAAACACTCTTGAGATTTATTTAAAATGGCTACTGCCCTCACATGTTTTATAATGGTTTTGATGAAATAAAATGTTTCCAAGTGAGTTTTATAAATCTTAATAAGGTTCCAAGAGAAACTAGCAATTTATGTGCTTTAGAAATGAAATCTTATGCATTGTTTGATGGAGACGTTTTCGGTTATGTTTGGTTGGAATGCTCGCCGTATGATGCTGTCTCGATGACGATAAAATGAGTATGTTCATGTATAATTAATTTTAAAATTCATTTGAGAAAGTTAAGACAAGTTAATACCTAGAAAGGAATTAAAATGCAAGTTTTAGATCCCTTAGAAATGTAATTTTTTGGATTCTATCCAGCAAGGTTTAAAATTAGAAATCATGGTTTATAATTAGTTTAAATGTGTAGGAACTACTCATAATTGGTTTAGGAATTGATCTTGATGCTTTACGATCAAACCGAACTTAGAAAGGGTCAAAGTTGTGACTCCTAGGTACTCGTAAAATGTAAATTATGGATTCTGCACTCTTGAGATTTAGAATTGTTTATGATCATAGAATTGAGTGAGGAATACTTAGATATGAGCCTATAGGTGTTCGAGAGCTTAAGTTGTGATGATAGACAACTTAGATTTCAAGTTAAAAGGCCTTAAGAGTCAAAGCATAAGACATTAAGAGACTTTAATGTTTTAAGTTTGATAATGCAAGTATGATGTGTTGATGCATATGCTTTGATTCATGAGCTATGATGAAGTGTTTTATTGAAATGTTAAGTCTATCATGAGTATGAAAGATGAATGAGAAATGTGTATGTGTTATAGACTTGTGGCATAAAGTTGGTTTGAAGGAAATTTGGTTTGAAGGAAATTTGGTGTACAGCCGTTATGCTGCCAAATTTCTGTCAAACCTAAAGGATTTGAGAATGTTTTTGAAGTACCATATGAGATTAAAACCCTGGGTGAAACCGGTTCGGTCGAGCACCTCCAAGAGATTTTTATATGACAAAGCACTGAGACGCGCTTTCTTGGGTGACACCAGTTTGACCGAGCACCCCCAAGAAAGACAAATCCGTGAGGGTATGAGTAGATGCAGTCTACCAAAGCAGACAAATTGCTGTGGCTAGATGCCCACAAAGCATTTCAAAGAGGATATATCCTAAGAGAGGTGATCCCTAAGCCCCCTAACCCGTACTCGAGGAGTCGGCATTATTTTATTATGTTTCGCTTATTCAGATAATAAGCGAGAACTAGTGACAAATAATTAAGGTATGAGCTCATAACCTAGATGTTTTTAGGGTGGCCCTATAATGCTATAGTATGATGATTTATGTCACAAAGTTGAGGAAGTTCCACATGAAAGATTTATGCCCCTTTATGCCGCTTGTATGCTTCTTGATGTTATGATTTGTTAAGTACTTGCTTAAAGTATTGCCATGCATTTATGCTTTGATATGTTGCATTCATGAATTTAAGATGCATTCTAAAAGGAATGAGCCTTGCATAATTTAGTTTTATAAAGCCTAATAATGAATCTTATATGCATGAATATCTTTTGCAAATAAACCCAAGATTCCTGAGGATATGAACGATGTAACCTTAGATAGGAGATCTCTACTGAGATTCTTGAGTAAGATTCTCACTCCTTTCTCTTCTTTCTTTCTCTTCCGTCACATCTTCAGAGCTCGATGGCAACGTTTGTGGTTTTTATCGACACCTCGAATTGGGAGGTGCACTTTGACCCGGACCACGGGTCATATCATTTTCAGGGACGCTGTGTTGTTCGCGTCTTTATGTTCGTCAGATGTCCCTTCACACATCCTGTATAGAGCTATCGCTTCTCTCCTATGTCTCCCTATGACGATACTATGGTTTTTGAGCACGTCCGGACGCGTGACAAGAGGATTCTTCGAATGTATAATGGAGGTTCGGCTGCCCGCGACTTCCAAGACTATGTGCCCCGATTTCCAGGTTCAGAGGATGACCCCTCAAAGGATCCACCGACACACATGTATAACAAGAGTTTTGCCCCCACTCCTCAGTTCATGAGGGGCGAGAGCGAGGAAATAATTACGTAGTCGAGGTTGGCTAGGCGGGCTGAGATGTGCCCTGCCGAGGAGCACATGATCAGCCACTACGCGTACCTACTCCTATTGCCCTATGTCCATGGATCGGTTTCATCCTGCCATACCCCGGGTTCCAATAGTAGCTGTTTTAGGGGAGGTCTAGTGCACGTACTCACTCATAGATAGGATAAACCTTCCTTTGTCTTGAGGTTATCCACCTTAGGTGCACTAGGGTAGGAGTTTTCATTTACGCCTTTCATGTATTTCCGTTCATGTTGTATTTCTTTTTCCTTGTATTTCAAGCTCAACCCAATTCTATAAGGGTGTGACTCTATGTATTCCTAATTACATTATTAATGAAATGTTTCTTTGTTGAATGTTTCTTTGTTGAATTGTTGATTGCTCTGCGCCTTTGCATATCTGGTCATATTGTGATTTATCTTTCCGTATCTCGATAAATGCGGCTCTCATTTTGATTTTATATTTCAAAAAAAATTTACCCGTAAGTTCTGCTAAGTATTTTAATAAAGAATGAGACTAAGAAATAATAACCTAATGATTAACCTAATGTGTTCTAGAGGATTGGGTCAAAAATTAGAGTGTTACAAAATGAGCTGGCATTCATGTTTATATTTCAATTGTCACCTTATATTCTTAAAGGATTGAAAACGAACTTATATTTCCTGTTTATATTTCAAGCCTTACATATCATATTTATATTTCAAGTTATTACCTTATATCCATAAAGGCTTAAAAATGGACTTATGTTTCATGTTCATGTTCCATGCCTTGCATTTCATGTTTATGTTTGTCAGCTTATATCCTTAAAGGCTTAAAAATGAACTTGCATTTCATGCTTAGATTTCAAGTATTGCATATCATGTTTATATTCTTAAAGGCTTAAAATGAGCTTGCATAACATATTTATGATCCTAGTCATCACTTATATGTCTAACACTCAAAACTTGCCCCTTTTTGCCTTAAATAGAAATTTTGATCATGGACACACACACTCACAGTGTGTGTGTGTGTGTGTGCATATATTTTGGCCAAACATGGACAATGAGTTTTTAGTTGGTTTTATTTTATTTTAGAACTTAAATCCTGTGTCTAAAATATTCAAAGGAGTTTTAAAAGAATTAGAAACCCAAAAAGAGAAAAAAATGTGATATTTATTTCCCACTATTTTAATAATAAAATTTAAGTTCTCCAAGTGTTAAAATGATTTCATGTGTTTTAAATTGTCTTAGAATAGTTTTTTTGGGAAAAACTAATAACTGAAAGGGGTAAAAATGTAATTTTTAAAGCTTTTTGTATTTTCAATTTTTACCATTGTTGTTCACTATTTTGTTTTGTTTGGCATTGTTTGGTTGTTCCAAAATATTAATAATTGTTGTAGAAATTATTTTAGCATCCTAGGTGTTTAAAAGGACAATTGCAATTGTTATGTTCATGTAGTTTTGCAAATATGAAGAGTTATACCTTGAAACTTCTCAAAAGATGGGAATTTTGGCCAAATGAATTTAATTAAAGCTAATAATGATTTTGAATATGTCCATATGTTCAAAATATTAAATAAACACGGATACGAGACTCAGTAACCAGGTACAGTGACCTTAACTCCGGGTCATAATGACATTGCAAATCAAGCATCTTGAGAAAGAACACGATCGAGGCCATCTATATAAAATATATCATACAGCGAGAATGAGAGTCAATGATTCTCAGTAGGAAAAATACCAATCTAATACTCATTAATATCTAACTTAATGTGAAATAATTAACGCATTTTCATTTGTTGATATAATAATTTCATTCGTTTGTTTCATTACTTCTTTTAACATCGTCATGTTAGAAAGATTTTGGGCTTGATAATACAACTCATAGGATTCCTGATATACTTATCATTTGATGTATTGTCAATGATGTAACATTGTTGTGCTACAACCTTATATAGTTTACTCGATGTAGTACGTCTATTACAATCTTATATAGATCACATCTCAATAGCATGCTATTCTTAGTACATCTCTTTCATCTCAATGATGAAATGTAACACCATAAATCTTAACCCAAGACTACTAGTATGTACTTAGGTTAATCTTTAGAATATTACCTCTTAGTCTCATCTTTTACTTAGAAAATACTTAGCGGAAATATTGGTAAAATTTTTCTTTTTGGAATTTAAAATCAAAGTGAGAACCACGCACGAATCTTTAAGAGGAAGCATAGCGAAACATATAAGCAAAGCATAAAGAAGCACATCATATCATGGAGACATCAACTGAAACGTAGATATATATATATATACTGTGCCTACCCAAAGGGCAGGACTATTCAATACATTGGGAAGCGGAATACAACTGAAATGCAATACAAGGAAATCATAAAAAGTAAATACAAGAGAAACAACACCCATACCTATGTGCACCTAGAGCAGACAACCTCATATTCAAAAGAAGGTTTGTCCTCAACTATGTGGCGTGTGTGCACTAACTACTACCCCTCCTATGTCTACTCCTGCTGGTCCGAGTACTGTGGGGTCGAGTCGATCCACTGACGAATCTCGGCAGGAGTGGTCGAACGCATCATCGGGGCATGTCCACCGCGGTGAGGGCGCATAGATAGCCGACGAGCCAACCTCGGCTGGACCACCGTCTCCTCACTCCCAACCCTCATCGGTGGGGGAGCGGGACTGGAGCTCCAACTGTACATGTGGGATGGCGGGTCTTCGGATGGGTCCGTCTCCGAGTACTGGGGACGCGGCACATACTTTGGGTAGTCGCGTACTGCTGATGTCTCGGGCTCCATGCGGAGGATCTGCTCATCGCGTGGTCTCGCTTGCTCAAAAATCCCGTTATGACGGTAAGGAGCAGTCGGGGTGAAGCGGTAGCTCGGGACGAGGTGCGCGAAGGGTTGTCCCATGAACATGAATACTCTGACAGTGCAGCGACCCTCAAAATGGTATGACCCGAGTGCCGGGTCATGGTGCAGCTCCCATACCGGGGTGTCGATGAAGAGTACGAATGTCGCCATATGAAGATATGACGGAAGAAAAGAGAGAGGGAATGAGAATCTTTCTAAAAGAATTCTCAGTAGGGTTATCCCTACCTAGGTGACATCGTCACATCCTCAGGAACCTTGGGTTTATTTCTAAAAAGGTGTGCATGCATATAAATTCCCTTTAAGTTATTTTTCCAAAGTGTTATTTATCCAAGGTCCATCATATTTTACAATGCGTCTTATAGCTAAGCATAAAATAATCTAATGATATGAGTGCATCATAAAGGTAAACCAAACAATAGAATAACTAAGAAACATTGGCATAAGTATAGTATATGATGGACCCTAAACCCTAAACCCTAAACCCTAAACCCTAAACCCTAAACATTATAACATTGGCATAAGTATAGTATATGTGACATTGTTAACTTTAACTTTCATCTCATGGGGCCGCCCTAAAACATCTCTAGGTTATGAGCTCATACCTTAACTAGTCGTCACTAGTTCTTACTTATCCTATGATAAGCGTAACATATACATAATCCCGACTTAATAGTGCGGGCTAGGGGGCAATTAAGGATCACCTCTCTTAGGGTCATTTCCTCTTTGAAACGCTCTACTAGCAACTAGTGCATCGTAGTATTGTCCGCTTTGGCAAGCTCTATGTCAATACCCTCACGGATTTGTTTTCTTGGGGGTGCTCGGCTAAACCGGTGTCACCCAAGAAGGCGTCTCAGTGTTGTGTCACATTTAAGTTCTCATAAAGTGTTAATTCACAGATACATCATTATTCATTACATAAATCTTTTTCATAGCATATACATCATCACAAGAAACTTCTTCATAGTGTATACATAAAACCGTAGCATATACATTATCACATAATCACACCTTAGACAATCATTCATACAAACTTCCAAGCTCATTATGTTATAAACCTATAGTATGTTATGCTTTGGTTCTTTTGAGTCTTAAACTTGTAAACTAATTGTTCTAGTATTATTCTTAACCTCTTACACACACCTATAGGTTCACAACCAATAAGTTTTACTAATTTTTATGCTCAAGGACCTATCCAAACAGCACTATGTAGATTTTAGACAACTTTATATTTGTGTGATTATGGGGTTCTAGAATTTACGGTTTAGACCCTTAAAGCCCTTAACTCACATTCTAAGTTATCGATCATCAAAACCTAGTCTCTTGGGAACCTATGAGGTTATAACTAAGTATTTCTCACCTCACACTATGGTCAAGAACATCTCTAAACCTCAAGGATGCAGAATTTGGAATCCTAACTTTATGGGTACCTAGAAGTCACAACAATGACCCTTTTTAAGTTTAGTTTGCTCCTAAGGCTTCAAGATTAAGTCCTAAACCAATTATGAGTCATTCCTACATATTTAAACTAATTCAAAACCATGATTATTAAATCTAAACCTTGCTGGACAGAATCCAGAAAATTACATAATTAAAGGATCTAGAATTCTCAAATTAATTCTTTTCTAGTTCCTAACTTATCCTATCTTTCACATATGAGTCTTAACATTATTTTTACTGAAACATAGGCACATTATCATCATTGAAATAGCACATACAATGGCAGTAAAGAGCAAGGAAGAACCGAAAATATACTTCTCCATAATAGGCATAAAACATAATTTCTAAGCACATAAAATACTAGTTTCTCTTGGAACTCTTTTTAAACTCTCAAAACTCATTTATAAAAAATTTTAACATCTAAAACCTTGAGAATATTTAAGAGGGCAGTGACCAATTCATTTTTACCTCAAGAGGTCCTAAATTCATAAAACTTAGTTCTATGCATTCCTTAAACTCATATAAGCTTGGAAAAATTATGAAACATAGTCTCAAATACTTAGAAACTACAAGACCTCTTGGGGCCGAAATGTGAACCAAGGAAAATTACATATTGTTAGACCTTTGTTGAGACAACAATGGGCAAGTCTTTGAGCTCTAGGTTCATTTAGGTGATGACATAAAAATAAACATGCTCATGCACTTATTTTAGGTTCCATTAGGAAGTAAAGTGATAGCACAAAGTAAATATGAATGCAACTCATTATTATCTTGGTATTAAGTGAGAACTTGAAATATAAACATGATAATGCATAGCTTGAAATATAAGCATGATAATGCAAGTTCATTCATTATCTTGGTATTTAGTGATAGCAAGGAAGTAAACATGATATGCAAAGCATAAAGTAAACATGATGCAAGGTTCATTTTATGATTAACTAGAGCTCATTCAAGACTTTAACAAGATAACAACCCATTACAATATCTCAAAGATCACAACACAAAAACTGAAAGTCATATAAAAGAGAAAGAAAGTGAAACTACGTCAAGTTCTTTATTAAATACCCAAAACCCCTATCTAGAGAAAAATCTCTAGAACGTGCCGGCCAACTTTAAGGTTGACAAGGGTAGGCTTGGGCTTTTAGAAATCCTTAGATTAATTTTCTTAAGTTGAAAAACCATGTGAGCTAGATATCATATAGATGGAGTTACAAGAAAAGGAAAACTCAAGCTTTAGAGGTTTCTTTGAGATGAACACAATGTCTTCATCTAGAAACTCTCATCATCAAGCTATCATGCTCATAATAGGGCCTAGAGGCCGAAATGAAAAGAAAAGGAAAAACAAAGGAAAGTTCAAAAAGAATCCAAGAGGAAACTAGAGAAAAACACTTTCTTGAGCAAAACAAAGTTTGAAAACAAATCCCTACCTTGTGATGAAGGTAAAAGCTTGGACTTGAAGATGGAAATGAGATGAGCAACACCTCCTAGGATGGTGATGATGATTCGGCCTTGATGAAAGAAAAAGGAAGGAAATGTGTTTCAAGTGAAGTTGTGTTTGAGGTGTGGTGTTTGAGAGGCTTGATGATAGTTCAAGGCTTTGGGGTGGTGTTTGATAGTTGAGAGGTGATGATGAGATGAAGAGATGAAGAAGATAAAGATGAAAAGAAAGGAAGAACACTCTTGAAATTTTGAGGGAAAAAGAAAGACTAGCAAGACAACTCTAAAACTCTAAACTTAGCAAATGCTCCAAGGTGCAACAAGGCTATCACAAGCATCCTATTTATAGAAAAACAAAGCCATGGAGCTTACAATGGGAGGGAGTGGCCGTGTGGTTTGGAGGGAAAAGGAAGAGAAAATATCTCTTACACAAGGTCATTCAAGCATGGTTTGAAGTATGGAAGCTATGCTACAAAGTATGGCTTGATGTGAGTTAATTTCCTATCAAATTTTTATGAAATTAGGCTTCTAGAAACTTGTCATGGCTGGAACTTTTCCAGCCACAAATAAATGGGAAAAATAGGTTGTTTTAATTATTTATTCTTGTGGAAATTCAAGCTTGATTGAAAGTTATGACAAGGTATAGTGTATGTGACTTGAGGTATGGCCTTGGAGAGTTGAAAAATTGAACATGTGATGCATAATGGGGAGAAGGGTACACGGCCAGGTTCAAGACAGCAGAGAGGAGGTGAGTTTTGACTATTTAATTGTGTGTTAATGGTAGGTTTAGATGTGTATTAGCTTAGGTACAAGGTTAGGAATGATTAAGCTTAAGTTTAGGTAACTAAGAATGTGATTTAGGGAGTTTATGACAAGTTTAGGAGTGCTCATACATCATTAGAGAATTTTAAACTCATTTATGAATAAACAATGTGTAACACAATTCCATGATTTAAGGAATTGGAAAGAGAAAACACTATTTAAGATTCTATGACTAGGTGTCTTGAAATTAAAATATGATTTTAGGTTGTAATTAAGTACTTTTTGGTTCTAATCAACTTTAATAAATTATTTTGACTCAAGATTAATTAAGGAAATTAATTAACCTTTGATTAGAGCCTAATATTGCTTAGGTTTGCTTAATCACGCGATTAAGCGTAAAAATACGAAACTAGGGGCAAAACCGTAATTTTGTACTAATTTTACCCGGGACTTCTAAAATTAAAACTGAGGTCATAGAATACATAAAAACGCCTTTTAAAACCATCTGGAGAAGTTTCGGGTTCATCCGGCACTTGTAAACGGGTAAAACACTGCAGGGGCGTTTTGGTCATTTTGACCCAAAAACTCGAAAAACGAGATTTTCGATCCCGGGATGGTACACAAGTTATCTAATCCCCTTCCAACATTGAGTTTGCCCTTCGAGTATTGCCGAACTGGCTTTCCTCGAATTCCGGGCTAAAAATGACCTCAGGGGCATTTTGGTCATTTTCACTCTAACAGAAAAATCGGGGCGTTACATGAAACACCATCATGTTACAACCTTATATAGTTCAATGGGTGTAATACGTCTACTACAACCCATTTGAATCCATGTGCTTACAATCAAGCAATTGATATTACAGAAGGCATATTTTCTTAAGTTTGCTTTCTTCACATGCAATTTTATCATTCGTTTAAGAAATCTCATAATTATTAAGTAAAATATTTTCTTAATAGTTTTATTTCTAGTACTTTTGCTTGGGGATTTCCTTGAAATATCCTTAATTTTTGTGAGATTTTCTTTATAAGTCTCCTGAATTACTGTGAGACTTTTCTCTTGAAAATCTCCAGAATTCTTATGAGATTTTCTCTTTAAAATCTTTTAAATTCTTATGAGATTTTTTGTTCAAGAATCTCCTGAAGTCTTATAAGATATTTAGTTAAAAAAATCTCCTGAATTGTTATGAGATATTACGTTCAAAAATCTCCTACTGTTTTATGAGATATTCTGTTAAAAGTCTATTAAAATCTTATGAGATATTCTATTAAAATCTTTATAGATTCCTTATATTGTTTTGATCATAACTGTGTTTGTAAAAATTTTTAAAATCCCTAAATACTGTTCACATTTAATTATTTTATCACAGACAATACAAAAGGCGAGTCGTTACAAGCTACTCGCCCTAGCCAAGGTACCCATGTTCTTCTTGATTATTGTCTCGCTATGCCTATCAACCTTGCTCGTGTGATCGGTTACCTTCCTTCCTCCAAAGAGTGACGTCCTTAGGAGTCGGTGGTAGATCTCATAGAGCGTACATGCATATATTGTGGAGTGGATAGCATTTCTTTTGTTAGTATGTTATGGGTTATCTACTCTATGGCGTATCCCAATAGGGGTAGTGGGAGGGGAGGTTTTTAGTAGACTGTTGATATTTTCTATTTATGTTTTTTTTTTTGTCAAATGACAGTACTATGCCCAACATCTATTAGTGGAAAAGATATCAGTTAGTATTTTAGTTTGGTTCACAATATGGAGCGATTAATGTTCATGATTATCTCTCTATCTATCTATATATATGAGGTGTTTATGTTCATAGTTCTATCATGATACGTATTTCTTGTATGTTTTTGTATATATTACTGTTCATTCTGTATATGGCAAGTGAGGGTTCAATTTAGTGTACATGGCTCACATTTTGTTTTTAAAGTTCAAAAATAAAATTTATCCCTATTTTTACTAAGTATTTTCAAAGTTTTAAGGCTAAGGACTGAAACAAAAGAGTGATATCTAACAGTTAACTTAAATGAGTCATATGCATGTTAGGTTAAATATTAGGGTGTTACAAATTTCACTACTTATTTATGAATGCATGACTCATATGTATATTATGATGTTCATGAAATTCAAATATGTCTCGTGTGTATATGTGTGTGGGAATTCGATTGGGATGACTAACTTCGTTGCAATATTAAAGTGTGAAATTGAAAACCCGTATATACTAAAGGTTTTGAAGTTGATTTCCTTTTCCCTTTTCAATACTGAAGTGTGAAGCCTATGTGTAACTCATCACAAAACTATTAGTATAGTGTCAAATATGCCATGGTTGGTTATAGTGTCAAGGAAAAGATTTTTTAATATTTCAATGCATATGGCACTCTACAAAACCCATTTATGCTTCCAATAAAGTTTCAAGAATGCATATGTTACATGTGACTTTGATTTTATATGCTTCAATACGTGTTGATGTTTAAAAATATTTAAACAAATCATTAGGATGAAATTAAGGAATATTTATACTTTGTAATTATTGTATTTAAGATTTGTTAATCACCAACGTAGCCAAACCTGAAAATTATTTAATAATTCAAAATTTCATGAGATTAAAGAATATAATTTGCATATTGGAATTATCGTATGTTAGATTTGTTAATCACCAAAATGGTCAAATCTAAAGGTTGTTTAATGATTCCAATTTCTAATGTTTTGTTTCAATTACTCATATGATGAATACTAAATAATGATTATTTTATGTATGGGTATATTGAAGTTCATTTATTATAAGACATTTAGGGATCACCCAAAGGTTGATTATTGTTCTTATAATAATTGGACATGATGGTTGGTAGTGTGAGGGCACTCTTAGTTTTCTTTATATATCCAAAGATAGTAAATATTTTTAGTTAGTGCATGTATCATTGCCAAAGAATGTTAAATTTGTTAGCATTATTATATTGTTGTATATTAATGTATCACCCACAGAAGAGCATTGATATGCAATGAATGTTTAAATGATTATTGTTTGAATATATTAAGTTTATTCAAAGCATTAATGTATGGGCTTATATAATGTTTTTGGCTTCCATGAATATGTTTGCTTTGGGCAATGGAATTGTCAAGTCCAATGGGTTGAACTATGTTGATTGGAATTGTCAAGTCTAATGGGTTATAGACTTGGACCAAGCATTAGTTATGTATAAAAAGCCTGCATAAATTACTGAGACTAGTACAAAAGAGAATAAGTCTTTTTAAGAGGCTTGAGAACAATCTAACAAATTAAGTTTGAACTTGATTAGGATGACAATGGTTGTAAATGTTAAGCCATATATGCCTAAGATAGACAGTGCAAAGGAATTTATGGTGAAAATTAAGAAATATTCTCAAACAGACAGTACTGAAAAATCCATTGTGAGCAACTTTATGACTGAGTTGACAACTAAAAAGTTTGATGGTCACAACATATTCATGATCATGTGACTAGAATGTAAAATCTAGTAGCAAAGCTAAAATTAATAGGTACGGATATGAGTGAATGTTTTCTTGTACAGTTTATCATGAACTCTCTTCCTCTTGAGTTTGGCCAATTCTAGGTGAACTACAACACCCTTAAAGAGAAATGGAACTTTTAGGAAATTAAGGCCATTTGGTTGAAGAGGAAGGGAGGTTGAAGAAGTTGAAAGATCTCTCTCTCCATCTCACATTTCATTATGGTTCTAGTAGCAGCAAGACTAAGCTAGGTAAAAAGGGCATAAAGGACAACGGTTCACTGAAGGTTTGTGAAGGTCAAATCCATAAGGAGCAGAGATGCTTTTTCTGCACAAAGTTTGGAAATATGAAGAAAGATTGTCGGAAAAGAAAGGTATTTACTATGTTTCAATAAGTTTTGAATCAAGTCTTATTAAAGTGCCTAATAATACCTAGTGGTTAGATTTTGGTGCAACAACTCATATATCATATGTTATGTAGGGATTTCTTTTGATCCAACCCATAAAAGGAACTGAAAAGTTCCTGTATATGGGGAACATAATGATGGCACAGATAGAAGGCATTAGGACTTATAGATTGATCTTGGATGGTGGTTGTTGTTTTGATCTAGAAAAGTGTCTCTATGTTCCTGCATGTGCTAGGAAATTAGTTTCTATTACAAAGTTTGAGAGTGTAGGATTTAAGTTAAGGATTGGAAATGATTTGTTTTCTTTGTTTAAACATATGTACTAGTATGGTTATGGAACTTTGGTTTACAATTTATATCATTTCAATCTTGATGTTAAATTTGCTGAATCTCTATTTCATGTTGAACATGGTATTGGTAGTAAGTGTAATACGTGTAACAAGAATTCTGCTTTTTTATGGAACCAAAGGTTAGGTCACAAATCCAAAGAAAAGATGTTGAGGTTAATGAAAAATGAAAACTTACCTCAATTAGATTTTATTGAATGGCATGTAATTGTGGACTGCTTTAAAGGCAAGTAAACCAAACACATATAAAAAAATCTAGCCACAAGAAGCATGACATTTGTGGTCCTCTTGACTATCCATCTTGGGGTGCTGAAAGTATTTTATCTGTTTTATTAGTGACTTCTCATGGTATTTATTATTTGTATCTATTGCATGAAAAGTCTAAATCAATATATGCACTTGAAGTGTTTATAAACGAAGTCAAAAGGTAGTTAGATAAAAAGGTGAAAGTTGTGAAGTTAGATAGAGGCAGTAAATATTATGGCAAATTTAATGAAAAAAGGGCAATGTCCAAGTCTATTTGCAAAGTATCCGCACCCAATTTTGAGCAGGCCACAAAAAACATTTTTTTAATCTAGAAAAAAATAAAAAATGAAAAAAAGAAAATCTTTGAAAAAAAATCAAATCTTTCTAACTTTTGTTCCTATTTTAAAGCTGGTTGTATTTAGCATTTATTAACTAATTATAACTGGATTTGTTTTGTTAATTAGCTTGATTTTATTTCTCTAATAAGCGTCAATAGCATCAAATCAAATATTTTGTCATTAATTACATTTAAAGTAAAAGTTTATGTGTATAAATAGTTGTTATTAGTTAGTTAAAAAGGAGGAACAATGGTACAACCCTCATTAGTGCTACAGACATTCTCTCTACCCCAATAATCCTAGGAACAACCAAATACTCTCACCACCAGAAACCTGCAAATCCTTCATTCCAGAAACCATTCACACAGCCACCACAACCACACTCCAAGCCCTTCATTGGATAATCCCCACACCACCATCCTTTCAACCTGTAAAGTCAAAATCATTGCCTTCACGTTTGCAAAATCAGGAAGAGTCCTGTTCTGCCGATGGCCATGCGGCCCATCCCTATCCTCTCTTTTCATAAAATTTTAATCTAGGTTATTTTTTTATTCTTGGTACATTGCATATTCAATGCTTGTTTTTTTTTTTTCCATTCCTTTAATGTTTAGCTTTTACGTGTTTGAAGTAGAGTTCCTACTCCTAAACTTTTTCTTCTTTTTTTTTCTCCTTTTTCCGTGTTTGCACTTTTAGTGTAGCTTTGGTTTAAGTTTTTTTTTTTTTGGGGTTTCCAAGTAGGCTTTCTTAATTTTTAATTTCATTGAGTCGTTTTTTAATGGGATGCTAAGATGTTAGTGTATTTAAAAGTGCAAAGTCTCAAGAAATACAAAATAAATGTTTTAGTTATCCATGCAACAATCAATAATTGTGACTAAGTGGCTGTGCCTCCTTTATCACTGTTGAATTGTAAAACGTTTACTGAGTAGCCTATTGTATTTAAAAGTACAAAGTCTCAAGAAATACAAAATAAATGTTTTGTTATCCATGCAACAGTTGACTAAGTGGCCGGTGCCTCCTTCATCACTGTTGAATTGTAAAGGGTTTACTAAATAGCCTATTGCTCTACCTTGACTCCTGCATAAAAATAGATTTTTTCTCTTTTAATTCTCTTTTAAAAAATAATAAAATTAACTCAACACACACTTATTTTTTAGAAGAACCATATGATTTTGAGTTTCTCATTGCACCACAGGATAACGTAGGAGTAGATATTTTCTTTCAAGCCAAACTTGATTTTCTTAAATTTGTTTTCCTTTTTGTAAATTTTTTTAAAACTCTATAAGTTTTTTCTTGGCTTCAATTATGTTTTAGGGGAAAATAAAATTGTTAAAGTTATTATTTAATTTGCATAATGAATGTTGGGCAACTGTCATGAGACGGATGTATTAGGGATGCAATGGGATTAAGTTTTCACCCTTCCCTAATCATAATCAGACTCCCTAACCCAATTTTATTTTGAAAGACCAATTTTGTTAAATTAAAAAAAATTATAATTTTTACCAAAAATAAAAATTGTTGGCGACTCCATTGACCCATTAAAAATTTAAAATCTTTTCTTGTTGCGGCACCGACAATTTAGCAACTCTACTGGGGACAGTTAAAGAGTCAAGCATGATAAAGTGAGTTGTGCAAAAATATTATAACTTGAACAATTTTTGTTACCCCTAACTGTGTTTAGTTTATTTTTTATTTCCTTTTCTTTGTAAATAATTGTTTGATTCTTTGGATGAATACTTATGTGATTGTGATTTGTAAGTAATTGCTTATTATACCTCTAAATAATTGATTTACTTGCCTTATAATTAAAACCTTAGGGTAGACAACTTGTGATTTTTTTCTTTTTACATATCTTTTGGCTTTATTCTTTCACATGTTTCATTATCACTTAGCTCACACACTTTTTGGGCTCTATACCCAATCTTGTACTACCCAAGGATTGTCCCAACATTGTTACTGAGGGGCTTTATGCCCACTTGGCATTTGTTGAGACACTAGTAAGATTGTTACTAGTTTTGTGAGTTGATCATATTGAGAGAGTTCGTCTCTACTTATGATCAGTTTATAAGCTAGGTTCTTATCTCTTGATATGGAAGCAATATGGGGACCATTAACCTTTAGAAGTCTAGATTTGTCCCATTAGCCATGCACTAATAGAGTCACCCAAAAGTTTAGGTACATATGTAATCCTTTTTTAGAAGTAAGCTCATGCAAAAAATAAAAATAAAAATTATGTCCATAATACAAAACTTTTTGTCCAAGCCCGTGGGCTTTATAATTGTGTTTGTAACATCCTCCCAAGTGCAACATCATCCTTAAGTCATGATATCGTACTCAAGAGTTGTTACTTATAAATCAGTGGACCTTTTTTAAATATCTAGAACAAGGGTCGATAGGATCGTATACTGATTAAATTGTGGTTATGTAAAAAAAATATATAAAAGAAACAAAGTACTTATTTAATACAAGTTAAGTACAAAAGGAAGCTCTTCTATGAGCTGTAGTACACATCTGTTGTTCTCTATATTTACAGGCACATATATTTAGCAAAGTACAACATACACAAGTTTCCATTACTAAACTATAGAAATTTCAATTTAGTCTTTCTTGCAGCTACTTCATTGTTCTTTAGAATCAACCTAGAGACGACATGAAAACAAACACATAGGGTGGGGAATTCTAAAATTCTCAGTAGGGCATTTTCCCCAATTACACAATTCATAATGTCATCATTATCGTCCCAGCCACTTCGGTTTATTAAGAAAGTGTGAGCATGCAACATATATCAAAGGTTCATTTTAAAGTTCAAAAACTATTCTTTTGAAGTGGGTCTCTTTTATTATTCAATCAATTAATATACATATATCATACTACTCAACATCATATAAACCATATATTGCTACAGCACCACTCAAACATATTAGTCTCAATGGCGTTACTAAAATTCGTCACTTGATACATAAGATAAAAGACTATTTATAACATTTGCTATGTCAACTTGCCTTGGCCTTTGACTAATCTTGTTACGTTTGGGTGCTATGTACCGCCATCCTTAGTGTGGCAATAATGGATAATAAGCTGGTTTTTAGGATTGAGCTTATTCCTATATATAATAATTAGATTTACTTTCTCTAATTCTCACACAGACCTATTCCTGGCCAGGTTTACTTTCCTTAACTTAATTCAAGAATAGTCAGGTTTACTTTCCCCAACAAACTGGATTTACTTTCTCCAGCCCAAGATAGATAATCTCATGCTTTTCTTGGTGGTCAGGTTTACTTTCCTTGATAGACTAGATTTACTTTCTTCGGCCCAAGAAATACTATCTTATGCTTTTCTTTTGCATATATACAATTGTAAGAAACATTCTCATATCTATGTGTGCCTAACCTTATCAATAAGTTTATATGCTCAATTATTCATATTGATATACTCATGTCAAACTAGTACCAAGTACCATTATTTCATCAATGAGTTCATATAATATGAATGAGATCAAGTCATCAATTTCTTATCATCCTTTTTGCTAATTCAACATGTTGCCAGAATTTCAATCATCAAGAAAATTATGATTAAATTAGTAAACATCATTAGAATAGAGCAAAAATAATTTTCAGAGGCAATTCAATGTATCCTTGAGCTCCTATAAAAATTTCAAAGTATGATAAGGTTTCTAACTATATTTATAAAATTTAACAAATTCAAGGGTCAGAATTGCTCAGTTTCAGCCAATGGCTAGAAGTCTCAAATTTTATATCCTATCAAATGAGCTCAAAACTTCATACAAAAATTTATGGTTCAAATTCAAGATCCTCAACCTCCTATAAAAATTTCAGCTCAAAATTCGATCATATGCTAGGGTAATAAAATTAGACAATTTCAGTGCTACAAACAGGACTGTACAGGTAGAAACCCTGACTTGTTTGATTTTCCATTTTTTAAAATTAGAAGAAGTACTTAAAATGGGCCAAGAAAATTAGTAGAAAATATTCCATATATTACCTTCATCATATAAAAATTTTAGCTCATAATCATGTCTTTAAATCAGTGAGAAAAATCAAAGTTTTTCAGCTGCTTACTAAAAAATGGGATTTCCAGCAACAAGGTCAGAACATGTTTTAAGAAAATAGCTTATCTAACTTCATCAAAACCCTCTACCAAAATTAACAGATAAATATTCATGTATAATCATCAAATAAGTCCAAAAATTTTGGACTTAATCATTTAGCAAATCTCAGAGCGAAATTTGAAAGAAAAGTGGATGAATAAAGCCCTACTTGGCTCTTAGAACTCTAATTCTTGTTCTTGGCTTCCCTTCAAGAGTTCTCTACCCGATTATTGATATAACCCTCTCAAATCTTCTCCTACCCAAGAGGGAACAACATCCAAGATTATTGATATGATGAGGTGAGGATTTGTTGTAAGGAGTTTATTCAAAGATTCCAAGAGATAAGGTAGTGTTTGTGCTTAAATCATGGACTCTTGGTCTTATGACATGAGATTTCTAGTTAGTTCATGGTATTTTGGTCAAAAAGGTACCCGAACTTGGAGAAAGAAAAATGGTGAGTTTTTTTATTAATTTTCTTATTTGAAGATAATGTGCAAAATTCATTAATTATGAAAATATTTTCTTTGAAGATAATTATGTGCATTTTGTAATGTTTTCATTGGTTAGCCTTAAAGGTGCAATGGTGTGGCATATCTCAAGCCACAGACTTGTCACCCTAGGTGGCAAGCTTGCACCGGTAGCTTTATATGGTGTAAAAACTATACACCATAATTTAACAAAACGGGTAAAATAGTGTATCCGAGTAATCAACTATGGCCCAAAAATTAATTCTAGGTATAAAATCCTTATTTTTACCCATTTATAATCTTAATCCTATAATTTCTCAATTTCGGGCATCTCCGAGCTCTAATTATAGGGTTTCGGCTGTCCCAGTGGGCCCGCGGGGCTCAAAAAACACTGTTCACTTTTTTTTTTTACTGATTCGTTGGATTGTCCTGATCATTACTATGTCTGTCAGATTTTTGAAATTATGACTAGTAAAAATCAAATTAATTTTTATATAATTTTTAGGGTATTACAGTATTTTATCCTAAAAAAAAGACCAGAACAAAAAGTTTTTTTCATCCTTTCTTCTTTTATTAAAAAAAGTTGAACAAAAAATTCAAGTGCTAAGGTGGCATTATTTCTTTCCAATTTCTCATATTACTCATCATTGCGCCACATCACAAGTTTGCTTAAGTCTAAAGCCCTGTCTTGACCCATGCTTGCGCCAAACAATTAAATCTTGACCTTTCCCAAATGGTCGATAATCATGAAAAGAATAATCATAGAGCAGACCAAATGCTGGAAAGATTGGAGGGAAATTTTGAGCAAATACTAATTATGCTGAAGGATCTGTCCTCTAGTAGGGAATCAAGCCTCCGTAACAACTTTGACAACAACACCTCCATCTTTGAGAAGCTACACAACAATGAAAATGTTGAAGGAAACCAAGCCAAAGATGATGGTGGATCCGAAGTTGTGATCATCACTTCAAAATGTCAAGAGAAAGGGGCCTTAAATCATGAGACAATTAAGGAAGAAGACACCAAGATCTTGTGCAAAATGGAAATATTTGAAGAAAAAGTGAGGGCTGTGCAAGGGCTAGAAGCTTATGGGAGATTAAATGTTCAAGATTTCTATTTATTCCCTGATATTGAGATACCTGCAAACTTCAAGTTTCCAGGTTTCGAGAAATTTGAAGGGAAAACTGATTTTATGGTCCATCTTGTAACACCCTAATTTTTAACCCAACTTTCTAGAACACATTAGGTTAAACATTAGGCTATTACTTCATAGTCTCATTCTTTCATTGAAATACTTAGCGGAAATTACGGGTAAATTTTTCTTTTTTGAAAACATAAAACAAAGTGAGAGCCACGTTCTTAGTCTAATCGAATAATAGGAATATAAAGCACGCTTAACACTCATAGAGAAACACAGAAATGGAAACATATAACAGCTGAGCATAAATCATCACAACAAGAGGAACGTTTCATTAATAACATAACTTAGAATACATAAGTAGTCATACCCTCATTGGGATGGGCAGAGCTTGTAATACAGCAGAAAGGAAGTACAATAGAAACAGAGAAACGTAAAGTAACATAAAGTAAACCATCACTACCCGAGTGCACCTATAGTGAATAACCTCAAAACAAAAGCAGGTTTATCCAGTCTACATGTGAGTGTGTGCACTAAGCCTCCCCTAAAACATCTGCTACTAGATCCCGGGGAAATGGAGTGTTACTGATCCAAGAACGCAAGGCGGCAGGAGTGGGCATACGTGTAGACTGAGCGTGAGCTCCTCGTTAGGGGCGCCTCTCGGACGGATGTGTCAATGAAGACCACGAATGTCGCCATCAGTCTCCGGAGATGTGACTAAGCGAGAAAAAGAAGAGAAAAGAGTGAGAATCTTACTAAAGAATCTCAGTAGGAATCTCCTATTCTAGGGTTACATCGTTCACATCCTCAGGAACCTTGGGTTTATTTACAAAAGGTGTTCATGCATATGAGATTCATTATTAGGGTTTATGAAACTATTTATCCAAGGTCCATTTCTTTTATTATGCATCTTGATGTCATGAATGCAACATGTTTAAGCATGAATGTATGGCAATACTTGAGCACATAAATCAACAAATCACAACAATCTAGATTCATGCAAGTGGCATAAGGGCATATTACAACTCTTACTTTTCTCATACTTATGTGACTTAAAAGCATCATATCTCTTTTGTTCTTTTTCTCAAAAACCACCCTCTTAAAACATATCCACCTATTTCCAACCGATACACCGCCCCGGCGATTTTTATGATAACCTCCTATCTCCGTCTCACCTAATCGCCTAGGAATGAGCTCAATCCTAACTAGTCGTCACTAGATTTAATATGGGGTAAAATGAGGGGGTAACATAAACATATTTCATTCTTTGAAACGTTCTCATCGGCCTCGAGTGCACAAATAATTGTCCGCTTTGGTAAGGCTGCATCTGCACATACCCTCACGGATTTGCCTCCTCCTCACCGTAGCGAGAGAAGTACGCGTCTCAATGCTTGTCACATAAAAAATATCCTGGGGATGTTCGGTCAAACCAGTGTCACCCAGGGTTTTCAACTCATATGGTACTTTAAAACATTTTTCAACCCTTTTAGGTTTGATAGAAATTTGGCAGCATAACGGCTGTTAAACTGAATTTCCTTCAAACCAAAATTCATGCCACAAGTTAATCATACAACTTAACATCTCAATAATAATTTCCTCACGTATCATCAATAAAACATTTTAGGGTTCATGCATCATCAAGCATATTCTTCTAATACATCATTCTCACATAGATAAACATCATAACATATATTTCAAACTCATCATTCTTACATAGATTATAGCATATATTCCAAACTCATCATAGCATATATTTTAAACACATCATACTCATATAGATAAAGCTCATGTATCATATATCATACTTGCATAAAATTAAGCATCATAAAAACTCAAGACTTCTTAATGTCTTATGCATCGACCCTTAAGGTCCTTAACTCACAATCTAAGTTATAGATCATCAAAACCTAGTCTCTTGGGAACCTATGAGGTTATAACTAAGTATTTCTCACCTCACACTATGGTCAAGAACATCTCTAGACTTCAAGGATGCAGAATTTAAAATCCCAACTTTACGGGTACCTAGGAGTCACAACAATGACTCTTTCTAAGTCCAGTTTGTTCCTAAAGCATCAAGATTAAGCCCTAAACCAATTATGAGTCATTCCTACACATTTAAACTAATTTAGAACCATGATTATCATTTCTAAACCTTGCTGGACAGAATCCAGAAAATTCCATCATTAAGGGATCTAAAATTCTCAAATTAATTCTTTTCTAGTTCTTAACTTATCCTATCTTTCACATATGAGTCTTAACATTATTTTTACTCAAACATAAGCATCTTATCATTAATAACACAGCTCATACAGTGGCCAAACACAGCAAGGCAGAACCGAAATAAACATCTCCATAAAAGACATGAAACACAATTTCTAAAGCACATACAATACTAGTTTCTCTTGGAACCTTTTTCAACTTTCAAAACTCATTTATGGACACTTTTATCACCTATAATCATAAAAATACTTAAGAGGGTAATAGCTAAATCATTTTTATCTCAAGAGGTCCTAAATTCATAAAACTTAGTTCTACATATTTCTTATACTTACATAAGCTTAGAAAAATTATAAAACATAGTTTTCAATACTTGGAAACACCAAAGCCTCTTAGGGCGAAATAGGGACCAAAAGCAATAAATATTTTTAGACCTTTGTTGAGACAACAATGGGCAAGTCTTTGAGCTCTAGGTTCATTAAAGTGATGACATAAAAATAAACATGCTCATGCACTTGTTTTAGTTTTTGCTAGAAAGTAAAGTGAGAGCATAAAATAAATATGTGATGCATTATATTATTATCTTTGATATTTAGGTGAGAACTTGAAACATAAACATGATAATGCATAGCTTGAAATATAAACATGATAATGCAAGCTCCTTTATTACCTTGATACTTAGTGATAACAAAGAAAGTAAACATGATGTGCAAAGCATAAAATAAATATGGTATGCATTATATTATTATCTTTGATATTTAGGTGAGAACTTGAAACATAAAAATGATAATGCATAGCTTGAAATATAAACATGATAATGCAAGCTCCTTTATTACCTTGATACTTAGTGATAACAAAGAAAGTAAACATGATGTGCAAAGCATAAAATAAATATGGTATGCATTATATTATTATCTTTGATATTTAGGTGAGAACTTGAAACATAAACATGATAATGCATAGCTTGAAATATAAACATGATAATGCAAGTTCCTTTATTACCTTGATACTTAGTGATAGCGAAGAAAGTAAACATGATGCAAGGTTCATTTTAAGGTGATCTAAAGCTCATCCAAGACTTTAACAACATAATAACCCAACACATATCTCATTACAAAGAGAGCTTTAGAGTTCTTGAACTAAGTTCTCAAAGAAATTATGAGGTTCTTGAACATCATCATCAAGCTCAAAGAAAGCAAAACTTTTGAACAAATAAAACTTCAAAGATCAAAAAGGAAAATGGTAATCGAAATGTTAAAGAAAGGAACAAAGAAACCGAAATCATAATAGCAAGAAAAGTAAAGGTATTCTTGAGTAAAAATCATTTTTGAGTTAGAAAATAATGTTGGAACTCAAAGAAAATAAAACCTCAAGCTCTAGAGTTTCCTTTGAGATGAACACATAGTCATTATCTAGGAGTCCTCATCATTGAGCTATCATGTACTCATCAAGGCCAAGAGGCCGAAAATACAAGAAAAGGAAACCAAAGAAAGTTTCAAAAAGAAAACCCAAGAGAAAGCTAGAAAGAACTCATTTTCAAGAAGACAAAGTTTAGAAAACACTCCTACCTAGAGTGAAGACAAAAAGCTTGGACTTGAAGATGAAAATGATACGAGCAACACCTCCTAGGATGGTGATGATGATTCGGCCTTGATGAAAGAAAAAGGAAGGAAATGTGTTCTTGGTGAGCTTGTGTTTGAGAATGGAAGTTTAGGTGTTTGTATGATGATCCAAGGTGGTGGGGTGGTGTTTTAAGGTTGTGTGATGAAGTTTCAAAAGGAAAAGAAGAAGATGAAGAAGAAGAATGCTCTTGAGATTTGAGAGAAAAAGGAAGAACTTAGAGAAAAGACTAAACTTAGCAAATGAACAAAGTGTAGCAAAGGTTCATCTAGGCATGGTATTTATAGAGAAGAATAAGAGTGAATGAGTGGAGGAGAATGAATCCTCATGGAACATGAGGTGAGGCATGAGTGGAGGAGAATGAATCCTCATGGAACATGAGGTCTCCTCATGGAACATGAGGTGAGGCATGTGTGGAGGAGAATGAATCCTCATGGAACATGAGGTGAGAGAATTGCACTTTGATGACATGGCTTCAACCATAGTCTTTGGAGTGTGAAATAAAATTAAATTGTGATAAAATGGATGTTGAATTTCGTGCAGGTCTGATGCAGCAAGGGAGGAGGGAGTTTTGGTCATGTAATAGTGTGTTAGTGATGTGTTTAGGGGTGTATTAGCTTAGGTGTGAGGTTAGGAGTCATTAAGCATAAGTTTAGGTGACTAAGAATGTGATTAGGAACCTTTATGACATGATTAAGGAGTACTCATACATATTTAGGAGATTTTAAATTCATTTTATGAATAAAACAATGTAGACAAAATTCCATAATTTAAGGAATTGGAGAGAAAACACTATTCAAGATTCCATGACTAGAAATCTTGAATTTAGAATAAGATTTTAAGTGGTAATTAAGCACTTTTAGGTTCTAATCAACTTTAATAAATTATTTTGACTCAAGATTAATTATGGAAATTAATTAATCTTCGATTAGAGCCTAATATTGCTTAGGTTTGCTTAATCACGCGATTAAGCGTAAAAACACGAAACTAGGGGTAAAATCGTAATTTTGCACTAATTTTGCCCGGGACCTCCATAATTAAAACTGAGGTCGTAGAATATATAAAAACACCTTTTAAAACCATCTGGAGAAGTTTCGGGTTCATCCGGCACTTGCAAATAGGTAAAACACCGCAGGGGCGTGTTGGTCATTTTGACCCGAAAACTCGAAAAACGAGATTTTCGATTCCGGAAAGGTACACAGGTCATCTAATCCCCTTCCAACATTGAGTTTGCCCTTCGAGTACTAGCAGATCGGCTTTCCTCGAATTCTGGGCCGAAAATGACCTCAGGGGCATTTCGGTCATTTTCACTCTAGCAGAAAATCGGGGCGTTACATTACTCCCCTCCTTAAAAAGAATTTCGTCCTCGAAATTTGTTACCTTAGAAAAGCTCTGGATACTTCGTCCTCATTTCTGACTCCAGCTCCCATGTATACTCTTCTGTCTTGTCTCGTCCCCACGCCACTTTCACCAAAGGAACAGACTTGTTCCTTAACTGCTTGACCCCGTGATCCACGATCCTCGTAGGAGGTACATTGAAAGTGAGGTCCTCTCTTAACTGTACATGCTCTGGTTCTAGGACATGACTAGGGTCGGACTCATATTTACGCAACTGAGAGACGTGAAAGACATCATGAAGATTTGACAGATTGGGTGGCAGGGCTATTTTGTAGGCTACAGATCCGATTCTCTGAAGAATTTCAAAAGGGCCGAGAAATCGGGGACTCAACTTTTGACTTTCATGGCTCTTCCTATTCTGTAGTGGGAGTGATTCTTAGAAATACATGTTCTCCTTCTTGGAGCGCAAGGGCTTACGCCTTTTGTCCGCATAGCTCTTTTGCCGACTTTGAGCGGTTAGGATTCTATCCTTAATCCTTTTGATTTGCTCGGTCGTTTCCCTGACTATATCAGGTCCTAAGAGACTTTGTTCTCGGGTTCATACCAACACAAGGGTGATTGGCACTTTCTTCCATACAATGCTTCAGACGGTGCCATATCGATACTTGCGTGATAAGCTGTTATACGCAAATTCGATTAATGGCATGTACTTATCCCAACTTCCTTTACGGTCTAAGACACAGGCTCTCAAAGATATCCTCCAGGGTTTGGATGGTTCTTTCCGATTGGCCATCCGTCTGAGGGTGGTAGCGGTGCTCAAGCACGACTTTGAACCAAATGCCTTTGAAAGGCTCCCAAAAGCGTGGCGTAAACCGCGGATCTCTATCCGAGATTATTGTCGACGGCACTCCATGCAACCTTACTATCTCTTGGATGTAAAGCTGAGCCAATTTATCCAATGAGTACGTGAATCGAATAGGTAGAAAGTGAGCCGACTTGGTCGTCGATCCACTATCACCCATACAAAGATCATGGCGACTTGGGTCTTTGGCAATCCCGTCACGAAGTCCATCGATATACTCTCCCACTTCCACTCAGGGATTGACAAGGGTTGCAACATGCCGAAGGTTTTTGGTGTTCGATCTTAACCTTTTGGCGAGACCAAACACTTACTTACCCAGCGACCACATCCTTCTTTAGTCCCGCCACCAAAACATCCTCTTTAAGTCCCGATACATCTTGGTAGCACCAGGATGAATGGCAAAGTGACTCTTATGAGCCTCCTCCAAGATTTTCTCTCGGAGGTCGCCATCTTGGGGCACGCAGATTCGCCCCTCAAACCTCCACAACGATCAGGGGCCTTGCTCAAAACCCTTCAATTTACGGCCTTAATCGCCTCTATTGTCTCCATAAAGTCCTCATTTTCTCTTTGGGCAAGCATGATCCTTTGTTTAAACCCACTGGTCACCGTGAGATGACTCATCACGACGCCATTCTCAGTCACATACATCCCCAGATTCATATTCCTAAACTGTTCTATTAACCCAACTTCATTAACCATCATACTTGACAAACATAACGATTTTCGACTTAAGGCGTCGGCGACTACATTAGCCTTGCCGGGGTGGTAACTTAAGCCGAAATCATAGTCCTTGAGGAATTCCATCCATCTCCTCTGCCTCATGTTTAACTCCTTTTGATCAAAGAGATGCTTGAGACTCTTATGATCGGAGAACACTTCAAACCTTACACCATACAAATGGTATCAGAGCCTGCACCTCTCCCAGTACGGTGTGGTTCGGGGACGAACCAGGCGGAAGCTGGTGGGCATGTAACGCCCGGGGACGAGGATGAGGAGTGATCGCCGGTGCAAAGAGGGCACGGACAAGGAGCGGCTCCTCGCAAGGTCCTTTAAGCGGAGGGGTACATGAATGAACTGATTACACACCCGAATGAGAGGGATCCTGAGACTGTATAGGTATGGGACTATACAGTTGAGGAGGGTTTATATGAATTGATTCGTACTACCTATACCAACAAGATGCATCTTCTTTTCGGTAGCCCAAACTAAAAGAACTCCATAGTTAAGCGTGCTTGACCTGGGGTAATTTTGGGATGGGTGACCTCCTGGGAAGTTTTCCTAGGAAGCGTGTGAGTGAGGACAAAGCATGCTGAAAAGACCCGTGTTGGTTTGTGGGGACAGTCATCAATCCATAAAGCAGTAGGGGACGTTACACTAGGTGTCCTTCTCATACTATAATGTACATACGGTGTAAGAAACTACACATTGTAATTTAACCAAACGGGTAAAATACCGTACCATTAAAACATATAGTACCCAAAGTTTTATTCTAGGTCTAAAATTTTCATTCTTAATTCTTTTAACCTAAATCTCACATTTTCTTAGTCTCGAGTTTCTCTAGGCCCAAATCCAGGGCTTTGGTGGTCTTGGCGGGCCCACAACGATACTATCCACATTTTTTTTCATCCTTATCAAGTCATTTGTATCTTGACTAATCTTATCAGAATCATAAAATTCTTATTAATAAATTATAAAAAAAATTTCTAATATAACCTCGGGTATTACATTATCACCCTTTATAAAAGAAAATTTTGCCCTCATCAAGTCGTTCGTATCTTGATTGATCCTATCAGAATCGTAAAATTCTGATTAATAAAGTCTAAATAAAATTTCTAAAATAATATTGGGTGTTACAAATGGTAGAGAAATGAGACATAACCAAACAAAATCCTTACCAAAGAGTATATATTTGATGGAACAAAAGAAAATGAAGCTTATTGGGACATAGAGAAGAAAAATCTTTCCTTTTCTTGGTGACAATCGTGGCGGGCTAATGAGGAGAAGAGAGGGTGAGATTTGTGTTTTGATGGTCATGTTTGGCTTGTGTTTAGATCTAGGTGAGTAGAGAGATCTTCATGGAAGTGGTTTGGTTTGTGTTTGGAAGGTTGAGAGTGAAGAGAAGTTGAGTGAGTTGAGAGTGTCTGTGAGAGTTTCTCTTGTCTCAAGTTAAGAGACAAAATGGATAAATGTTAAATAGTGAGAAGCAAGTGAGTATGAAAGAGTGTCTCTCGAGTTTAAAAGATCAAATGAGAGAGTGAGAGGGGGAGGGTTGGCCGTGAGCATCTTTGGGCAAGGGTAGGGGTTAGGGTTTTCAAAATCTTGTAATTAGGATTGAGTTGGCATTTCATGCATTAAAAATAATTCAAAAAAGAAAGGGATTTAATATTTAAGATACAAAAACTAATTAAATGACGAGCTTCTAGATGAAAATCATCTTATAAAATTATAAATTGGAAATATCATGAGACACATCTCCTACTCTTTAGGAGAGCAATCTTACAAAAAAAAATGTTGGTCTTCTTCTTTTAATGATGATGTCATAATTATTGTCTCTTTGACTTGTTAATTATAATTAAGGATGAGATTAAGTTTGATTAATCATTGAAAGGTTATAATTAATCCTAAGATAATCAAATTATCCTTAGATTAATTAAGGTGATTAAATATTAATTAAGCTTGATTATCCTTAATTAATGATGATTATCCTAATTAGTACTAATTAGAATTAATTAGCCTAATTACACATCATGATTTATTCATTCATCATTTAATCCTCATCAAACATCTAACTAAATCTTTGAAGAAAGTCCCATTCTAAGTTTCATCTCTGGAACATTTTAGTAATTTTGCACAGGATCAAAATTGGGACCTTACATATCTGACCTTCATTCAAGCGCACGAAGAGTCTCCCTAAATCGGAGGGCAGATCAAACCCCCCGAGTGTAGAAATCCAAGCTTTGGGAGAATATTCTATAACATGTTGACTCATATAACGGTTTTCACAAATCACGAAACGGTTTTATTAACCGCGTTAATGGTCTGCCATCTACGAGGGCTAATAGCTCTGCCAGCGAGTTAATAGCATCAAAGGAAAACTCTGTACAACATAAAAAGGAAGAATTGAAATTTCCAAGCCACATGCCGAGCCAGCCAGCCACCCAAACTTTGCTACAACTGTAGAGCTCGGAGCTTCTCATCCTTATTCATTTCCCTTCTACTTTCCAATTTCATCATTATTTTTTTTACCCTCTTTTTTCTCTTCTCTCAACCAACTAGAAGCACATGGAAAAGAAGGGCTTAGCTAGAAGGGTCAAGTGATTAAGCAAGCAGCAAGGAAGCAAACTAGACTGCCTTTGGGATATCAATCTGTGTTTTAGTTATGACGACTAGCGTCCTTGATATGGCACAACATCGATCAATCTTCTTCCATATCTGCACCTAGCTATATGTGTTCACCAGAATGTCCAATCAAAATCTTATATTGTTTATAACATGCTATGCAAGGAGCAATTTGCCAGATCCAGATATGCAGGCACAGTTTGCTCTACCATGCACATACACAGGGAGAGGGAGAGAGAGAGAGAGAGAGAGAGAGAGAGAGAGAGAGAGAGATTTCTTTTATTGATAAATCATCTACAATATACTGACGCTATGTACAGCTACATAAGAAGAGGTACTCATCTGTAAATCTATAATTCTGTAACCAAGTGATTTTGTCATTAATCATGTGTGTATGGTGTTACTAATCGAACCTCATTCTTGTTGGCTCATATGTGAGTTACTGAGTTGTCACTAACCTATACAGTTGAAAATTTCTCATATGTCTACCCTTCCTAGCCATATCTAACAAGTACCATAGAATTTTTTTTATCAAGCTTCCAGCCCCCAACAGATGCTAACGTAACTCAGTCTCAATCACATGCACCAGAAACAAAAAATTAAGCTTTAACAGTGGAATTGATCCTTAGTGTAAGTGATGAACGCAGGTCTCTAATTCGAAAGCCACTTCCCCAAAAGGAGGCAAGACAGAGGCCCATTATAGCCATTGCAACTACAGAGCATGCAGGGGGAACTGCCTGACTACCTCCCAAAAATTGAGTCGCAAGAAGCCCTGCAAGGGTAGAGCTCTGCATTCCAGTGCATAATGAAATTGTCCTGCTAACCGATTCTTCCTGTCTGAGACAATATTCATATAAGATACTGTGAAATATGGCACCCATAAACAATTGCTTTACTAGTGTTTTTCATAATAAACTTAAAAACGAAATTGATGTTGGACTAATACCAAAGTCAGTGCAGAGTAATCAAATACGGTCAGGAATATAATATTGATTCCTGTAGAAGAAAGAGACCTCTATTTTGTCCATCATTTCATATAAGAAATGTGATATAAAAATGAATGTGTTAGGTACCCGAATTGGATTGGGCCTAAATTGTAATTGTTGGGTAACTTGTAATAGTTGGGTTTGCGAGAAGAGAGAGGATGAGAGGCACACTCTTGTGTAACTGCTTGTTGAGTAAGCAATAGGATAGTGGAGAAGGAAAATACCACGTGACTCTGTTATGAGGGAGGTTATATATATGTAAGGTATGAAGGGAGAGGGGAGGTAGAATATTGGCTAGGCACTTGGGAGAGTTAAGCTGATGTAGTGCTCAAGGCTCTTTTCTCTCATTTTCTGCACGATTTATACTGTTTTTCTCTTCTAAGGGTGTTAATAATACATTACACTTCTTCTACTTCATAGTTTGTATCTGTGGTTTCTATCAGAATGCTGATATACTCAACTTCAATATTGAACACAGAAGAACCTTATTAAAATAACACAAACCAATCAATTTAGAACAGTCAACAAATATAATCAATTAGACTACTTTTTCGAAGAAATAAAATCTTAAAGCACTTCCTCAAAACATATCAATGATGTCATTTTAAATTGAAAGGCATATCAATATATGACACAGATCAGAAGCATGGATGGCCAGCTCCATAAAAATGAGTAGCTATTACTATTACAGCAAAGCAACAAAAAACAAGAGAATATAACTAAGCACTGAATTCTGCATATATTTTTCCTACTTTTAGAATTGATCATACCTCAATGATGGAATGTTTGAGAACCAATATCCTAAGGTGAAGGCAACCGCATGAAATGTTATTACTGGAAAAACTAATCGCAGACCTTCACCAGACAAAATTTGACTTCGGTTTATAGCAAGAGGGCTCCCAATGCACATTGAAGTACATATCATAGCAACAAAGGGCATCACAGGTTGAAGAACAGATACCACTGGCCTTGCATATGTATTGAGAAGAAGGCCAAGTGTAACTGGTACAAGAACAACCTGTTGAATAATTACAGCTAAATCTGTCACCAAATCTAATTCAGGTAGAATAGAGTACATGTTCATTGATGGGGTATGTTTTGAAGCACCACTTACCTGTAGTATGGACTTCGACATGGCAATTGCATCAACTGGAACTACTGATCCAATTAGAAGACCAGTTAATAGGGGTGTAAAAAGAACTGACGCAATAGTGGTAGAGCTTGTGAGAAGAATGCTCAGGGCTACGTCGCCTTTGCTTAAAAAGCTGGCATAGCTGGATAACTGGGCCCCTGAAACACAAGCTGTGAGGATGAAGCCCGCATAAAACATTCTTGAAATGCCAAAAACCTTTGCAATCAAGACACCAAGAGCAGGTTTCAGAACATATTGCGCAATAAACCCAAGGGAAAGTGGTAGAGGTCTGCAACAGAAAAAAAATAATGAATCCTGAAGCAAGGTTGATGACTTCATTGACTCCACATATATTTGAAATTAAGCAGAAAATAAATAAAGTAGTAGTGAAAATCAAACCTTTTAAATGCAAGAGCGAAATCGTCTATGGATAGTTTTATTCCAATAGACAACATAATCCCACCAAGAGCAGGAGCATATAACTCTTTAGATACCCTGGAAAAGTTTAAAAAACGATCAATTCTTCCATTTCTAGACTGTTACATTCTGTAAGCTCCAATTTCATGATAGGATTTACTAATTCGGCAAACAAAAGATTAACAAAAATTAGAGAAAACAAAAGTAGAGTTAATTTGGTTCGGCTCAGTAATATATTCACAGATAAAAAGATCAGCCATAAAAAGGGGTACTCTACCACAAGCCTTTAATCAAAAAGATCATAGCAGTTACTATTCTAGTAACACATAGTCCTCAATGATCTCAATGAAATTGGAGTCGAATAACTTAAACATACAAGGACAAAAACTCCGTATATAAACAATCAATTTCCTAAGGACGCAAATCAATTTCTAGAAAACAACAACCTTCCAAGCACAAATACATATTGAAAAATTCAAATACCGTTCTAATAAACAAGCGGGATATAACAAAAAAAAAAAAAATCACCAGAGAGAGTAAAACAACAAACAAGTCAAGAAAAAAACAATTAAAAAAGGCCAAAAAGAAATTTACATGAATATAATTAATACTCTTACGAAAAAAAAGAAAGAAAAAAAAAACATCTTCATGCAGAAGAGAACCCCACCAAGTGAAAGTAGAAGGTTGAGCAAGGGCAGCGACTGCAGTGGCAGCAACAACAAAAGGAAGCAATGCAGACAGAACCTGAGACCAATCTCTTTCTCCAGCTTCAGCGACGGCACTCCCATCAACCCCAAAAGAGAGCAAGGAAGACTTCGCATGCCTACGGGGGAACCCGAGTCCCCCCTTGAACTGCGAGGTGGAGCACGCGAAACTCGACACAGCACCGCCCTTTGAGGCCCTACGAACCCTCGAGGTCGAATACGAAGCACAAGAGCGAAAGAGGGGGTGGAAGGTTAGAGCTTGAAGCTTTGGGTTGGTGTGAGTTCCGGGACACAGAACGGGAATTGAGGCAATTGAAGAGGAACAGAAAGTTCCGGCCATCGAGTAAGGGAATCTGGTGTCGCCGGCAATGGCCTTACGGTGCCGCCGGCGAGGTCAGAAGGAGGAGAGAGAAGGGAAGGGGTGCTGTTTTCGTGGAGGGATGAGAAGCAGAGAAGACGAGGAGATAAGGAAAAGAGATTCGCATATTACTTGGGAAAGAGAGCGGGACGGTGTACGAATAAGATCAGGTACTTCGAGGATACATGGTTGTTCGTCGTTGGTTTGGGTTTTGGATTGTGGCAACACGAGGTCAGGTCAAGATAGCATGGATCGTGTGCGTGGCGTATCATGGCTCATGAGTCATGTCTCGGCCACACTATCAATCAATAATTGTATGCGATGCGCTATGCCATTCCGTCCATTTCGATAACACGATTAATGATTTTTTTTTTTCTTTCTCACTTCTTAGAAATTTAAAACCACATTTCAATTTTTTGAATTTAATTTCTATAGACTAGCATAAATTTTTTTTTTTTACTATCATCCAATTAAATTATCTTATTCATATAACTTTTTAAGTAGTGAATGGAGTACATATGGGATTGAATCACTTTTATTAATGTGACAATACATGATTGGATGATAATATAAATTTTTTTTACAATATAAGTACATAGAAATTAAAGTAATCTTTTATCTTGTTTGGTTAGTGAAAATGAAGCATCTTTCAAAAACACTGAAAAAGAAAATTATTTTTATTGCTAGGTATTAAATTACAAAATAACTTATTCACAAGATAGGGATTAATTATTGTCATGTTCTATTGTCTATTGTTATACCTTATTACATGAAGTTTTATTTAATTGTCCTAAAATACTCCTCTACAAAACCCAATAGTAATCATATTAGATAAAAAAAAAAAACAATTGAAAAACTGAACAAATAAATTGTAATATACAATATATATATATGGATTTTTTTATCTTGTGTTTACCTTTTTTATTACTATTATGTTTTGCAGAAAATTATTATATAAAAAAATTCTAATTAACTTAATATTTATGCCTATATTGTTATATTAAATAAAGTAATTAAAAATATTTGGAATATAACATGATCATATAAAAATTAAAAATAAAATCAATATTGAAAATCTTGAAATTAAATTAATTATCATTGAATAAAACGAGTACAAAATTTATGAGAATAATATATTGCAAAAATTGTAATAAGCTTGTGCATATTATAAATTTATGTTAGCGTTTTATTTTAATATTTTATTTGAACAATATGCTTTTATTTTTTCGAACTATGAAAAAGATTATCTGACTTATTACAAGGTAATTACCACCTTAATCAATCCAATATTAGTAGTATTTCACTTTAAATCAAAAACTTTTATTTTCATTTCTATATTAAAATAATAATAATATATCTTATTTTAATAGTTTTAATAATTATTGGTTAAATTAATTTATAATTTTACATTATGATAATAAATCGTGCAACACCTGGCCATTTTATGCTAATTGTTATTAATATTGTTAAGAAAATATTCTTCAGATACATGATAATATTTGTTTATGTATATTTTATTTTTTAAAAAACATTTACAAAAATTTTATGTAATTTTTATTAAATGATTGTTAATTAAATTTCAAAACCTTTAATATTGATTTTATTTTGTATTTTTACATGACCATGATATATTATAAGTATTTTTAACTAAATTATTTAATATAACAACATAGATATAAATATTAAATTAATATGAAATTTTTTAATATGTAAAAATTATCTGAAAAATATAATAATAATTAAAAAAGTAAATGCAGGATGAAAAATCCTTGAGTAATGAATCTAGTCAGTGGTTCGAATTCTAGCGAAATGTATAGAGAAGGTCTTTGTGATTAGAGATTTATCTCTTTATATAACACCCTAACCTAACATGTCTAGAACGCATTTAAGTTAATTATTAGAGATTATTCTTTTATTTCAGTTCTTAACTTTAAAACTTTGAAAATACACAGTGAAAATATGGATAAATTTTTTTTTTGAACTTTAAAATCAAAATGTGAGCTAGGCGTACTAAATAAAACCCTTCACTCACCTCAAAACAAAAGGAACAATAGTCATTATGTGGACATACACATAATTGCAACAACATCATGAACCTAAACACATCATAATATATATATATATATATACCAATCATTCCATCACATGCACCAACAAAATACTAAATAAATATTAGGGCCATCAGATGCACCAACAAAATACTAAATAAATATTATGCCTACCAACAGAGGTTGAGCTAAATACCTACTAAAAACCCTGCAACACTACTCCTACTTAAATGTGTTCAAAGGTAGATGACCCCATGACATACTAACAAAATAAGGGCTATCCTCTCTATGAAATCTGTACAAGTGCTCCAAAAGTTCTGTTGCCGACTCCTAGGCATGTCATTCCTGGGAGAGATCAAGGAAGGTAACCAAGCACACAGACGACATCAGTAGGCGTAGCGAGACAACAAACGGGATGAACATGAGCACCTCTATGCGGGCAAGTAGCTCCTTTCATGGCATGCGTGACTCCCTTCAAAGGCTGTGTCACTATGGCCTCATAATCATTGCCATTCCCCATCTTCATAGGAGCCGTGGGCGCATAATCATTGGAAGAATGCTAAGAGGGTGACTCATCGGATAGGTCTGACCATGGTATGGGGAGTGAGGCGCAATTAAGGCACATACATAGGGAAATATCTCATCGTTGATGAGGCAGGATCGGTGTAGGAGAAAACCCTATGTGAGAATGCGGGCACGAGCATGAGCACTTGAAAGTGAAGTCATCGTCAAAATGAGTAGCCATAGAAACCAAAAACTAGTTGCACAAAAGCGCAATCTAGGAACACGAACAAGTAGACTACACAACGATTGACAAATGGTATGACCAATTGCCCAGGTCAAATTGCAGCTCCCATATAGGCGTGTCAATGTGTAGGACAAAGGTTGCCATTAGCTTTTGAAGACGAGATGGAAAAGAAAGAGAAAGGGAATGAGAAACTTATACAGGAATATCAACTGGACTTTCACCTTCAAATATATGTCATCATCTTCATCTCCAGAAACCTCGAGTTTCATTATGAAAATAGTGGACATATCAAAGTTCATTTATTAAGGTTTTAAAAGCCATTAGAGGTTCATTTCTTTTAGCATGAGTCTTAATGTCATGCTAACATCATACCATCTTATGAATGCATGTGTATGCAACATACCACACATATTACAGTAGACCATCATAGCATAAGGAACATAAACATCTTAGCACACACTTTCATCTTTTTCTTTCTAAGGTGACTTAACTTTCTTATAGGAAGCCACCCTAATACTCTCTTCCTCTTGAGAGTTCTAAGGTTATGAGCTAATACCTAGCTAGCTGTCACTAGCATATTCTTATCCTCTCGATAATCTATTTCTTGACTCCTAAAGTGGAGAATAGAGGGCATTAGATCACTTTCCACTAGGCTCGGCCCATTACAAAAGGGTTTCCAAATGTCTAATGTCACCTTCATCATTAGCATGTCATTTATGTAGGTTGAAAATAGCATGAGAAAGGGGGTTGAATCGTGCTTTGACATTTCTTTCCTTTTTCTTTTCTAAAAAACTTAAACGAATACTATGAAATGTAAACTTGAAATGCAGTAGAAATAACGTTAGTAAACTTGAGAAAGTAGCTTTTTGAACTATAACAAAGATATAAAAAGCGCGTTTAAAAAGGTTTTCCAGAAAACACAATATAATATGCATAAAGTAGTAAATAAAGAGGAGTTAAGGAAGGAGAAGATATTGCACAAGGATTTTTATATTAGTTTGGTCAATCTGCTTACATCCAGTTCTCAACCACCCTTGAGTTTCACTAAAATCCTTTCTCAACTCAAGAAAGTTAAATAGTCTTTATAGTAGCTTTCTCAAGCTTTATCCGATGACTAGTAGTTCACTCTACTATCTCACCCAATATAATACTTAAAATATGATCTTTTCTAAATATTTAGCATTTTTCTTTAATTAAAACATAATATTTTATTTCATAACATGAAAGTATTGAATATACCAAAACCCTGAGGATATCTTAATCATATTCTAAAATCTGTTCAACGCTTGAAGCCAAATCATAAATTCATCTCTAATTGATTACATAAATCTTTATCCATAATTTACGTTTCAATTTGCATACTTGAACTCTGAGAACATATACATAAATATTTCAATTTCTGAAATTAAATACATAGTCCAAAAATAAATGCATGGTTGGATCCTACCTACGCATCTACTGGAGCACTCTACTCTAACAAGACTCTAAACTAAGCCTTACTTCAAAGTAAGACTCACCATTGAGAATAACTACGTCTATGGAACAGGAGTCTGAATCATCTATAGACCTACAACTATGAAAGGAAGGGAAATGAGTGAGTCAACGGATTCAGTGAGTGAGCTCTCACCCATCACCTATTTATAAATTCATAGAAAACATCTCTAAATTCTTACTCTAATGAGAAATCATCTTCCATATACATACATATATATATATATTACATAATTAAATCAAATATTCCCTGAAAAACATCAATAATCTCTAAAAATGTAATTAATAGTACTCTAATAGAGAAACATGGATCTCTAGTTATGCATTGCATAAAAATATACTCTCTAGCTATGCATGTCAACCATGGCATAGCAAATTTTCTGATCTCTAGGATCCTTCAAGGATCCGAATTGGACACCCAACCAGATTCCATTATTTACTCTGTGAGATTGTCCTCTCAAGACAACTTGGTACCAAGGTTAACGGTCGGACTCCAGCCATTAACTCACTGTCTGTTTCTCTAAAGCTACCATCTAATCTCTAATTTATAAAATATGTCATTTTCTCTAAAACTCTGCTATGGGCTTTTCTCTAGACATAAAACTCCATAATACATAATTACCTTACTCTTAGAATTACTGGGGAAATTCATAAAATCTCTAAATCAAGTTATAATCATACTCTAGTTCTTTCAATAAAATCATTTCAAATCTAAAAGGTGGGTGCTCAGTCCCTGGTGAACAAGAGCCCCTAAATTCTTAGTACTCTGAGAGTTCTGAACTTATATAACTATAACAATGTGACTTTAGTATAATTGTGGCTGTCAGAATTGAGTCCAAGGGTTCACCACTTGTAGGCATTCCAATTTCAAGTCCACAGAATATGTATCTGGCAGTTGCTAGGAATCATATTGAATTTCGTACCCTTTGGTACCATAAACTGAAGTTTTAAATTCATATCTTTACTAATATATTTTCCCATATACTTAATAACTCTAAAATCATAGTTCAAACACTAGGGTTAATAACCATAAAACTTGAAATTCATCTAATGTATTGATTTGTAAAGGTAGGTCATACTTTCGTTTCACATTTCTCTAACATATATAAATATATTAACTGAATGTTAAAAAACATAGCTTGAAATCTAAATCTTGAAAACATGATAATATCATAAATCCATAAGAACATATTTATTTATTTATTTTTCTCAATTTGACATGTTGCTAAATCATACATTTTGCAATAAATCTTTCCATGAATATATAAAATATTTTCAGAGCACCCAACATATCAATCACAGTCTCATGGTTTTCTAAATTTTATTTTCATACTACAGTCAAAATTATAATATTTACTAGCTTTACCATAACTTGAAAAATCATAATTCATACATACTCTTGTCTCCAACTTCATATATATAGTGATCATAATGCATAAAACACAATTATAATGACTAAAATAAGGTCATGAGTTTGAACCCACTCACCGTTTAAAGCCGGGAGTGTGTGGGCACCACTAACTTGACCTTGAGAGCTTGGAATGACACCAACAACTACCATAGAGCAACTATAAACTCTAGATTAGACTCTAACAACCTCTAGATAGCTCAAACATAACTCTAACAACATTGGGAGAGTACCCCCACTTGACAACAATGGAGAGAAAGGGGATGACAAAAATCCATAAAACTCTTACCTTTGATCTTGGAAGGAGAAGGAATGGAGTGGGATTGAGAGAGAAGGGTTGGGAGAGCATTTGAAAGTAAAGGTTTTCGATTTTAGGGGAGGGGAGTTGGAAAATGGGGTTTTAAAAGGGGTGGAGGGGTTCATTAAGTGAAATGGCATTGTTTTGCACTATTTTTGCCAAACTGACACCGCTATAGCAGTTTATGACCGTTATAGTGGTCTAGCCAATTTCTTGTGCCTGCTTGGATCAGTTATGACCGCTATAGCGGTCCTACACCCCTATAGCGGCCCTTAGACCACTAAAACGCCCTCCACTATACACTTATGATGGCTATAGCGATGTCACATGGCATTTGGTTGTCTTAATACTCACTTATTTATATAAGTTAATGTCTATATTTATTTTACTCTCTATTAACTTTAAAACATAAATGTAAATAAAAAAAAAATTCCCCAATTTGGATTCAAATAAAATATAAAAATAATCAAATCCCTAACCAATCAAAATCTAATTTTTGGGTTCTAGTTCAAATTCAAAAATTTTTATGATTTTTTAAACTTGTGGGCTAAAAATAAAACATCTAGAGGTTTCTTAAAATTCATTCAAAATCACTCTTTAATTCATTTTTCCTTTGGAGAGCAATTACTAAGACTTTTGGTCCCAAGAATGTGGCTCTATCATATAGCCCTCTAAGGAGGTGTAGGATCTGGGCATAGCGAAAAATCCAGACTCGGTAACATGGGTGGGTCCCAGGAGACCTTGAGGCAGTATAGAATTTTTAAATTGACACGTGTACACCGGGTATTACAAGTAGTCTTGGTTTAGCCTCTCCAAGCTAACTCACAACAATCACTACCTTATTGGGTTACAAGGAATTGTGTTTGGGTTGTTTCACTTAAACTAACAAAGACTCTAGTTTTTGTAGGATAACCAATATCAGAGCTGCAAAACTTGAATGACTTCTTTCTATCTATTCTTCCTAAGAAGAATTATATTATCTACTAAGAATGTAGAAAGAAGATTTTTCCAAAGATGAAACTTATTACAAGCTGTAATAACTTTACAGATGATGGGAGGAAATTTGTTCAGCGTTTCAGCATAGTATATCAGCAAAAGCCTATTCATTGTAAGCACGACATCTCCTTTTATACTTGATCTACATTTACGATTGTTGCCCTTGATCTATTTTCCCAATGACACAGGTCAATCATCTTTTTGTGTCTTGCGGAAATAAAGTCTAGAATAGTAGCTTGGCATCTCAGAGTAGTTGCAGAAGTCGTTGTGTAATAAAGGTTTCTTAGTCCACATTCAGAAACTAGTTTTACTTTTTGAATGAAGTTTCTGAATTTTTCCTTCTATAAGCTGGGGCAGTTGACCAAGTTAGCAGAAGAGATATCATATCAGTCCCTAATTGGATTTGACTTTAAATTTGAATTTCAAATTTCCTTCATACTCCTGGAGAGTGCACCGTTTATAGTGAAACGTGCTTTCCGAAGTGTTGTCTCATTTTCTGGACTTTTCTTTAATCATCCACACTTCAATCAGAGTTTGTTGTGGATGATGTGATTATGATCATGATGATTGAAGATGATAATCACACATTGCTTTAGAGTTATATTGAAATCTTCACTTGAATTGCAATTTCTAAAGACATGTGTTACTTTATGAAGATTTGAGTCTTGGTTTCTTGTACTTGAGAAATTTCTTTCAACCGTTGAGCATATATACATTTACAACAATATATTTTCACTTTCATTAAGTCCAAATCTCTTCCAATAAGATTAAACATGTTTGTACATGTTATTGTGAAAATAATCTCATTTTAGGAGTGTGTATGCTAATGTAAAAAGACCTATTTATTGCTTCAAGAAACTTAAGGAAAAGATTAGTCCTTCTTCAAAACATTTTCAAGAAATTGGCTTCACTATCACTCAAAATCTTTAGCACTAATGCTTTCTAAATGGCTCCGGAGCTAACATTTTTTCTATTTTTGAAAATCTTAAACGAAGTCTATCAAGTTTACACTTGAAGACAGTGGAAAAACTCTATTAATAAGGTTCAAAAAGTTACTTTCTAAACTAAGTGAAAATTCAAAAACTTTTTAAAAATATTTTTCAAAAATATATAACAATAAATCTCAAAAGAAGAATATAAAAGGAGTAAGAAGAGATGGAGAGATACTACACAATAATTTTTGTACTAGTTTGGCTAACCCTGCCTATATCTAGTTCTCAACAACCTGTTGAGTTCACTAAGTCCCTTTCTCAACCTAAAGAAAAAATGATAGCTTTTGCATAGCCTTCTTAAGCTATTCCTATGACCAGTAGTTCCAATTTACTGTCACTTCTATGTAGTCTTTGACTAGCCTCTTTAAACAAATCTCACAATGATCACTAGTCGATCAGTGTACAATGATTTTTTTTTAGGTTAGTTCTCTCCAACAACTGAACACTCAAGTTTTTCTAAGAATGGAACAATGTATGATATGAAAACTTGAATGACTTCTTTTTAACAACTCTTCCTGAGAAAAAGATGTTATTTAATGAGAACTTAGAAAGAATATTTTTACAGAAGAAGAAACTGATTACAAGATGTAATGTACTTAATGAAAGAAAAGGGATTCACGTTTTGACAATATTTTCAAAAGTCTTTCATCCAATCTTAAGTTGTAAGTGCATGACATCCTTTTATACTTGATCTTCAAATAAGACTGTTACACATTGATTTTACTTTTTCTTGATCGTGTACAGAAAAAGAAACTGATTGCAAGATGTAATTTACTTTATGAAAGAAGAGGGATTAGTGTTTTGACAATCTTTTCAAAACTCTTTCATCCAGTCTTGAGTTGTGTGCACATGACATCCTTTTATACTTGATCTTCAAATAAGATCGTTACCCATTGATTTTACTTCCTCTTGACATGTGTAGATCTGCTTTTTGTGTCCTAGGAAAAGTCATCTAGAAGACTAGCTCAATTGTGTCAGAGCTACATTTGTAGGTGTAGAGCCATTGTCAAATATGATTTTTGTGTGAAGCTTCAGAGACTATTTTTTATTTTCTAGTTGTGGTTTCTTAGCCTTTTCTTCTAGAAGTTGGGACGGTTGACTAAGTGAAAAAGTAAACATGTCACTATCAACCCTTTTTGGGTATTGACTTAATTTGAAATTTGAATTTTTCCTCCTTTTCTACAGAGCACACAGTTTTTGAAAATGAGTGCTTTTTGATGCGTTCTCTCAGTTTCTGCCCTTCTTGTTGATCTTCATTTCTTCAATCTGAGCTTGACAAGAAACTTCTCATCGTGATTGAAGATTGTAACCATGATTTGCTTCAAGAAAAGATAGATTTCTTCATTGAATAGCACTTTCTAAATGCATGAAATGTTTCTTGAAGATATGGACTTAGTTTTTGAACTCGAAATTCCTTTCTCATGTATCCAACATACACAGGTTCATTCTTTAAAACTATTTTTCACATTATTAAGGTCCTAAATCTCTTTGAATGAGATTATAATCATGTTAAAGCATGGCATTGTGAAAAATAACTCATTGCTTGAACTAGTATGTTTACGAGAATGTTCTTGTTAAGAACTATAAAAACTCGGGTAAATTATTAGTCCATTCTCAAAATATTTTAACAAAATTTGTTTTGTTGTCACTCAAAAGTCAATCTATAGAGTTTTCTGAAGGGTTTTGGAGCTAACAATCTCCTTTTTTTTTATGATGACAAACCAAATTTTAAGAAAATCTTTTAGAGAATACTTAAAAAGACTTTCCAAAGTTAGAACCTTGTATTAGAGCTTTAAAATGAAAACTTTATATCAGCACTTAAAAGAACCTTCTATTAAAGCTTAAGAGTTCTTTCAAAAAGCATATTCTTTCATAAAGTAGTTGACTTAAAGCTTCTTGTTGATTTTGTCATGATACATAACAACCTTAAATAAACTAGAATCAGAGCCTTTTTTTAAACAAATTTGATACGTTGTATCATAGCTATTTAATTTTCTGGACTAAAAATAGCTTGTAAAATAGAGTCATTATAACTTTTTGAACGTAATTACATCGAGTATTAGAGTTATAATATGATAATACTTGTTACATTAATCTCGTCTAAGAACTCAATACTCAGCACAATTTTTTCCAAGATTTTTTAGAAAACCTATTTTTCTTTAGAGAATTAGTATTAGTTTTTAATGTATGTGGGATCAATAATTTTAAAAACATGCAACTGATAATGATGTAATATGTTCTGAAGTGTGTGTGTGTGTGTATATATATATAAGCATAAATATTAGGCTTATGAATTAAATTAGAACATCAATGATATGAAGCCATAGATCATAAGCTAAGCACATGATAGATGTATCAGAGTAAGAAATATTTGCACATGATAAATGTATCAGAGCAGTATCAAGGCATCAATCAGATTATATCAGACTATGATAAAGTTACTAAATCAAATCATGATATAACTTGTATCAGAACAAAAGAAGTGATAAATATATCAGATTGAGAATTAGAATGTATCTTAGGAGAAATTGTTTAGAAATATAAAACAATTGTTCCAAAAGACAGAAAATAAAATAAAATGAGTATGAGCAAAAAGAAAAATGATATGCATGACTTTCTGAAGAGCTCCCTTTCAGCTATACCCTCTTTGACTCCCTTGCACAAAAAGCTTTCCTTCTTTTTCTTCTCACCTTTTTGTCATCAGTAAAAGAGTATGCAGGTGGTCACATCATCACTGGCCTCCCCTTCTAAGATCGTAAAGAAGTTGCAGAAGCAATTCCTCATGTCTTCTCATTTGGGCTCCAATCTCCCTGTTGAAAGCTTTAACTCTATTTAATCTAGCTGTCATATCTCTCTAGTTGTTCAGTAGTAGTTGAACTTCTAAGAGACTAGGTCGAGGTTGGCTTGGGAGGTGTATTATTGTTGTTAGGGTAGCCTTAGGAGTAGGATCTGAAATATCTAGAGGAGTAGTGTCCCCAGACAATGGTGAGTCATGAGCTTCTTCTAGCTCAGTAGTAGGTGTTGGAGTGGTTGGTATAGTAATATGATTAGTAAGTAAAGCAAGTGGAGTAAGAGTAGTTGAAGTAGGAACATCAAGAGGTAGGGCAGAAATATCAAGAGTAGAAGCAGAGACATCATCAGTAGAGTGAGTAGGCTGAGCAGTATAAGGGGAGCTAGTCTCTAAAGCTTCATCATTTCCCTCCAATGGAGTTATTCTAATAAATGGAAAAGGATAAGGCATATGTTTCAAGATTATAGCCTTGGATAATTCAATAGCTTCCTCTTCAAGTTCTTCCACTATAGGCTCTAGAGCATTGGAAAGTTCACTCATAAAGATCTTCAGTTCCTTAAAGCTATCCCCCTTAGGTTGTGACTCCTTTTCCATGTTCTTGAACATGGACTTCAGCATTTATTTTATGGTCAGGGAGTCATCATCAGTACTTTTCAGCAGGGAACTTAGGACATCAAATTGAGTTTTCTTAGCTTCAGCATTAGCTGCTTTCTCAAGCCCCATTGATTTCTCAATGGCCTTGTTCAATGCAATACAAGCAGCCTTTGGAGTATTTGTGGACTTTGTTGTTAAGCTGGTTAATAAGGGAATTTGGCTTGTGGGAAGTGTAGCAGAAATTGGGAAAGAGGTATACCCAAACTAGTGAGTTATTGGAAGACTGGGTTGTTCTTCATCTGGGATAGGTGATCTTGTTCTCTTTCTACTTGAACTCTAAATCCCTTTGGCCTTTTCTACTTTCTAAGTCTCATCCAATCTTTTCTTTTCTTGGAGAATGTTATTCTCTTTGAGGATCTTTTCTGCTTCCCCTTCATCCACTTCTTCCTTAAAATTAGGCTTGTTTTCAACAACATAGCTAGCTTTCTAAGCTGTAGCTATCTTATTTAGGATTAGAGTAGCCTTTGGCACATTTTTTCGCAAATTTCTGAATTTCTGCTCTATGTCCCGTATAATAATAGGCAATTTATCAAGCCTTCCCTTTGGTTTCTCACTTTTTGAAGACTCATCTTCAGTTTCTAGAAGGTTAGTAGGCTTAAGAGACTTTCGGTTTTACTTCTTATTCTCACAGTCCGCAGTGGACAGCCCCAACTATCACTAATTGAGTAGTTCTGAACCAGCCTCTCCAAGTAGAAATCGTGAACTATAGACAACATCTATTGCCACGTTCTAAGTAGTCTTGAATCAGCCTCTCCAAACTATATCTCACACTAATCACTAATGGATCAAGGTTACAAGGTTATGTGTTTGGATTACCACTCAAACTAACCTACACCCATGTTTCTGTAAAAATATTCAATAATATAGACCTGGGAAACATGAGTGACTTCTTTTTCACATCTCTTCCTAAGAAGAGTATACAAATCATTACAGAACATGGAAAAAAGATTTTTACACTTCAAGATGATTGATTACATATTATAATGTATAGCACAGGAAGCGTGGAGAGATTTTTCTAGAGTTTTCACTCTTATATCTTCAACTCTCTCATCGGCAATCATGTATGGCATCTCCATTTATACAGGTCCTTCTTCATGATTGTTGCCTTTGATAAGATCTCCAAGTGACACGCGTAGATCATCAGTTGTGTCTTGGAATGTTGGTCTAGAGAGGTTGGCTGACGGACTTGTCATATCAGTTGCAGAAGCCGATGTGTTGAAAAGGTTTCTAATGTCCTATTTCCTTTTAATTTATGATCATAGTTTTTGATCTATTCCTTCTAGAACCTAGGATCATGAATCAATTAGGTAGAAGAGATGACGTACCAACTATAAAACTGGGTCTGATTCGAGATTTGAAATTCGAATGTCAAATTTTCCCTTTATTTCTTTTAGTGTTCTGTGCTCCATAGTTAAGTGAGCTTTGTGACATCGTAATCAATCATTTGTTCTTTCTTTTATTTTCCATTCTTCAATCTTAGCTGTTTGATGCAGGTTAATTTGTGATTATGATGATTGTTGACTGAGTAACACATTACCTCCAGAGTTAGCATGATTTCCTCAATCTTCAGTGTGCTTTCTGAAGTCCAGTATTACTTTTTGAAGATAATTTCCTTTGGCTTCTTGCTCTTGACTTGATCTGCTTCAGTCCTTAAGCATTTACATGTTCTTTGCACGAGATAATATTCACCTCTTTTAAGCTTAATATCTTCCCTTGATATAAAATATGATTTCTCATGTGTAGTGAAATTATTTTCAATTCAAGTCCATTTTTATGCTTTTGGTCTGTAAGCATGAATATGTGTTTTGCTTGAAGTAACATTCATTTTCTTTTTGGCTTAAGCTCTTCCCATGAGATAAATCATGGTTGTGCAAGCAAAGTGAAATATTATTCTTGCTTTAACTCTGTATTATGCTTTAATTGTACACACATACTTTGCCTAACAAAATATTCACTTTCTATTTGGCTTTATTTCTTCCCATGAGATAAAACATGCTCACACATGCAAAGTGAAATATTAATCTTACTTTAAGTCCGTGTGATACAAATCAGATTAACCTATTATACTTTGTCAAGAAACTCAAGGTAGCCATTAGTTATTCTTCAAAGTATTTTCTTTAAATTGGCTTTGTTGTCATTCAAAACAATGAAGCTTATACTTTCTGAAGGGCTCTGGAGTTTACAATCTCCCTTTTTTTGATGATAACAAACCAATTTGAAGAAAATCTTTTGGAGAAAGGTTGAAAGAAATAATACATAATACAATATGATGAATTTTATTTTCTTTCAACACATCATGATTCTTCAATCTTAGTAAGTCCTTTTCTTAAGACATGATTAGATATGTTCAAGAAAATTTTGAAGCCATAAGTTGACTCAAATCAATGTTGTTTGGTTTATGATGATTTTTCTTATTTAGATCAGAAAGCTTCTTTTAATTTGTATCACAAAGATATTAAAGCAGATATCATCATTTTAGTTCAATTTTGCCAATCAGCTTGATTTCAATCATAAAACAAATTTCTAACATTTAAGTGTGTTTGAATAAATAAACAAGTAATACTTGTGATATTGTTTCTTGATAGAAAATCTTATTCAGTACTTTCTTTTCCTATGCTTCCTTTTTCAATAAAGAATTTGATGCCCAAAGATTTATATGGATATGAATGATAAACAACTTTTGAGCATGATATGAAAGAAGCTTAGGAGATACAGATGAAGTTTTTGATGCTCAGAGAAATCTTGATGTCAATTATATTGGTGAATTACAATCTAAGGTGCCTGAAGCTCAAATAGGGATCCATCCCAGCTTTATCAAAGCATTAAGTTCTTGTGAGCTTTTTTTGTCATGAGCTAGGAAATTTTATAAGTATCAAATGATGAAGTAATTTTTTGAAATCCTTTTCTCAAAATAATTTTTGTTTACTGATACATATTGAATCAGAATATAACACATTGTTGATCAAATAAGCTCAGCATATTTGAGATGATCCTTAGATCATTTTACTGATCATAGTTGAATTTGAGACATTTAAAAGCAGGTTTCTGAAAGTCCTCAGAAACTATTTACTACTAAGTTTAATCAGATTTAAACAGAGCATCTCATGTATGTGTCAATAAAAATGTGTTATGTAATGATAGACATTTCAAGTAGTCTCATACATATCTATGCACATCAATAAAGTTCAAGTATCTCAATACTGATAGGGGTGGAAATAGGCCAGGCCACGCCCTAAACAAGCCAGGCCTGCAACAAGAACATTGGGCCTGAACCTGGCCTGTTACTTGTCATAGGCTTTTTTTTCGGCTTGGCTTGGCCTACTTAAGAGGCCTGGCCTGGCCTGAAGCCTATTTAAAAAGCCTGCTTTTAGAAATCATTCAGACAATATATAATAAGCCAAAAGGATTAGGCTTTCACCTAGGCCTAAACAGGCCTAGACCTTTTAATACTCCTTTAAAAGGCCTAAAAAGGCCTCTAAAGCTTACTATTCAATTTCATATAATCAAATTAAATCTAACAAAGTTCAAATTTTAAACACATTAAGATTAAACACTCAATCAAAAGTCCAAGCAAATTCAAACATACAACTAAATCAAAGTTCAAAAAGAAAATTCAAGCACAGCAAACCAACAAAAGTCAAGAACAACCCAAGTCTCAAGAGTCAAGAACAAAGCATGAGCAATTCTAAATATTACATAACTCAATAAAACATAATCTTCAAATAAACCTAACAAAACCAACAAAAATCATATCTTCAACATGATCTCCTCCTCTTCTTCAAGCTTAAGTACCTTGAAAAAAGGAAATTATTTGTAGTTAGATTATGCCATAAGTTAACAGTCACTAGAAAAGATAACATTGTAGTACATAAAATTCGTACCATTTGTTTCTTCATATTATACTTGTTGCATAGCCAATCCCCACCACAAATGAGGGCTGTAATAGATGCTTCATTCAATCTCGAACGAAACTCATCAATTACTCTTCCTCTAACACTAAATGTTGATTCAAATGAAACTGTTGAGATTGGGATGGCTAGAATGTCAGTAGCCATCTTTGACAAAATATTATATTTTAAGCTGTTGGTTTTCCACCATTACAAAGCACTAAAAGAGTTAGTGCTTTTGTCAGGAATATAAACATTCTCCTCAAGATAAACCTCCAGCTCAGTTTTCATTGAGGGAATTGCCTGCTTGTCGCAAACAAAATTCATAAATTGGTCAACTCCAGTGATTTCCTGTTGAAAATCAATCTCATTGGAAGGATTGATATTGTCAATGCCACCATCATCAACTTCACCACTACCATTAGCCATTCCCTCTTCCTCCCACATTTTAACATACTCATCATATAACATATTCAATGAGGTCATAACAATATCCACATTCTCTCTAGCCGCATAATCAGGTTCATATATCAAAGGAAAACAATATTCAATAACATGAAATTTGAACCTAGGATCCAAAACAAGAGCAATGGACATTAACAGATTGCATTCCCCCCAATATTTGTCAAATTTAGCTTTCATTGAGGTTGCCATCTCTCTCATGAAGTGGTCTTTATCCATTGCCGCCTTGTCAATCACTTCTTTCACCCTCCAAACCTTAGGCAGATATAAATTTGCAGTTGGATAGTCACTACCTGAAATGACATTAGTAGCCAGATTGAATACCCTCAATACTTGGTAAACTTTCTCAACCTTTCTCCAGTCCTCTTGCGATGGCTCAAAGGAATAATGTAGTTTTCTTTCCTTATAAACTTCAAAAACCATCTTAAAATTCAAGGCAGTAGATAGCATCTTGTAGGTAGAATTCCACCTTGTTGGACAATCATTAATGAGCTTTCTTTCTTTCAAGTGCTTTTGCTCCACTATATCACAAAATGCCTTCAACCTTGAATCATTATAATTAACATACTTGACACTCTCACGAATATTATAAATAATATCTTTTATTCTTCCAAGGCCATCTTGCACCAACAAATTCAGAATATGTGCACAACATCTAACATGAAACAACTTACCATCAAGCACTAATTTGTTACTTAATGATAAGTTGTCCTTGAGATTCCTCAAGCATGAGTCATTGTATGAAGCATTATCAATAGACACAGAAAATACCTTATTCTCAATGCCCCAAGCTTTCAAACACTTGAAAATGGCATCAGCTACATCAATTCCCCGTCTAAGTGCAGGCACTTTCACAAAGCTTAAGACCCTCTTCTGAAGATTCCACCTCACATCAATGAAATGGCCCGTTAAAACCATATATTCAGCTACTTGGTGACTAGATTTCCACATATATGTGGTCAAGCTTATTTTGTTCACACCTTTCAACAAGGCCTTCAAGCTTTTCTTCTCTGCCTCATAGATTGCCAAACAATCATTCCTAATTGTTTTGCGAGAAACCTTCTTGAACTCAGGATTCACATATTGGAAGTCCCACATCAACAATTGATCCTCAACAATGCTAAAAGGGTACTCGTGCACCATGATTGAACTAGCAAGTATTTCTCTCATCTTTTCATTTGTATACCTAACTCTAGGTGTTAGAAAAGGATTAAGATCCAAGCTGGAAGGTGGAAATGGAATGGCGGGCTGCTTCTTTTGCGAGGCCATATGTAGCCTCCTTTGTAAGTAATTTTTTGTATGTCTTTTCAAATGGCTAATGTAACACCCTAATTTTTAACCCAACTCTCTAGAATACTTCAGGTTAAACATTAGGCTATTACTCCTTAGTCTCATCATTTTAATAAAATACTTAGCGGAAATTACGAGTAAATTTTTTTTGAAAACATAAATCAAAATGAGAGCTGTGAACTTAACTAGTCGAATGACAGAAATGTAAAGCACGCGTAACAATCATTAGAAATCATAGAGTAAAGTATATATCCAAAGAACAACAATCATGATATCAAAGGAAACATTTTATTAATAACTTAATTAGAGTACATAAGTAGTCATACCCTCATGGAGACGGGCAGAGCTTGTAATACAACGGAAATAAAATACAACATAAAACAAGAAAGCAGAAAGAAACCATAACTACCTGAGTGCACCTTGGCGGATAACCTCAAAACAAAAGAAGGTTTATCCACTCTACGTGTGGGTGTGTGCACTAAGCCTCCCCTACGACGTCAACTACTGGAATTTGGGAAACGGTGGAGTGTAACCAATCCATGGATACAGGGCAGCAGGAGTGGTAACATGTGAAGACTGAGCGCGAGCTCCTCGATAGGGGCGCCTCTCGGCTCGCCTAGCCAGCTTCAGTTGTGTAACCGTCTCCTCGCTCTCGCCTCGCATGAACTGAGGTGTAGGAGCAGAACTTTCGTTATACATGTGCGTCGGTGAGTCCTCGGATGGGTCATCCTCCGAACTCAGGGATTGAGGCACGTAGTCCTGGAAGTCTCGAGGCATCGAACCACCAGTATACGTCCACAGAATCCTCTCGTCCACGCTCAAAAACTATCACATCGTCATAAGGTGACATCAGGGAGAAACGGTAGCTCTATACAGGATGTGCAAATGGGGCGTCCAATGAACATGAAGACTCGTATGGTGCACTGCCCCTCAAAATGATATGACCTGTGGTCCGGGTCATAGTGAACCTCCCAAGTAGGTGTGTCAACGAAGACCACGAACATCGCCATCATTCTCTGAAGATGTGACGGGAGAATGAACATGAATTCTTGCTAAAGAATCTCAGTAGGAGTCTCCTACCCTAGGGTTACATCGTTCACATCCTCAAGAACCTTGGGTTTAGTTAATAAACAGTGATTATGCATATAAGATTCAATTTAGGGTTTTCCAAACTAATTATCCAAGGTCCATTCCTTTTACCATGCATCTTGATGTTATGAATGCAACAGGTTATATCATGGATGCATGTCAATACTTGAGCATACACAACAGCACATCAAAGCATGTAAACATAAACCATGTGGCATAAGGGCATATAACTTTCAAGTGGATCATTCCTCAACTACGTGACATCAATCATGGTACTTTAGCATAATAAGCCACCCTAAAAATAACTAGGTTATGAGCTCATACCTCAGCTAGTCGTCATTATCTCTTACTTATTATTTGAATAAGCGAAACATAAATAATAATAATCCTGACTCGCAAGTACGGGTAGGGGGCAAAGATCACCTCTCTTAGGATATACCCTCTTTGAAACGCTTTGCGGGCATTAAGCCACAGCAATTTGTCCGCTTTGGTAGGCTGAATCTACTCATACCCTCACGGATTTGTCTCCCCTGAGGGTGCTCGGCCGAATCGGTGTCACCCAAGAAAGCGCGTCTCAGTGCTTTGTCACATAAAAATCTCCTGGGGGTACTCATAAACATTTCTTTCAACCCTTTAAGGTTTGACGGAAATTCGGCAGCATAACAGCTGTTAAACCAAATTTCCTTCAAACTGCCACAAGCTAATTCACACAACATGTTCTCATGAAATCTTATGCTATGATAAACTTTAACATTTTCATCAATCATTTTCTCATGCATCAAGCACATCTCATCATATCATTGCATCATTTAACACATCATAGCATTAACAACTTCTTAGTGTCTTATGCATTGACCCTTAAGATCCTTAACTCACTTTCTAAGTTATAAATCATCAAACCTAATCTCTCGGGAACTTATAAGTTTATAACTAAGTATTTCTCACCTCATACTATGGTCAAGAACATCTCTAAACCTGAAGGATGCAGAATTCATAATCCTAACTTTATGGGTACCTAGGAGTCACAACAATGACCCTTTCTAAGTCTGGTTTGCTCCTAAGGCATCAAGATCAAGTCCTAAACCATTTATGAGTCATTCCTACACATTTAAACTAATTTAAATCCATGATTAGCATTACTAAACCTTGCTGGACAGAATCCAGAAAATTCAAACATTAAGGGATCTAAAACTCTCAAATTAATTCTTTTCTAGTTTCTAACTTCTCTTATCTTTCACATATGAGTTTTAACATTAATTATTCTCAAACATAAGCATATTATCATTCTTAAAACAGCTCATACAGTGGTCATACAAGGCCAACCAATATCTCCATTCAAAGGCATCAAACACAATTTCTAAAACACATAGAATGCTAGTTTCTCTTGGAACCTTTTTAAAACTTTCAAAACTTTCAAAACTCATTTATAAACGTTTTTATCATCTAAAATCATAAAAATATTTAAGAGGGCAATAGCTAAATCAAACTTGTCTCAAGAGGTCCTAAATGCATAAAACTTACTTCTATGCATTCCTTAAACTCATAAAAGCTTAGAAAAATTACAAAACATAGTTTTCAATACTTGTATACAATAAATCTCATTGAGGCCGAAAACATGAAAACCAAAAACATAGATTTTCAAGCCTTTGCTTGAGACAAAAATGGGCAAGTCTTTGAGCTCTAGGTTTATTTAAGTGATGACATAAAGATAAATATGCTCATGCATTTATTTTAGGTTCCATTAGAAAGTAAAGTGATAGCATAAAATAAACATGAGATGCAACTCATTATCATCTTGATATTAGGTGAGAACTTGAAACATAAACATGATAATGCATAGCTTGAAATATAAATATGATAATGCAAGTTCATTCATTATTTTGATACCTAGTGATAGCAAGGAAAGTAAATATGATGTGCAAAGCATAAAAGTAAACATGGATGCAATATTTATTTTAGTCTCATCTAGAGCTCTTACAAGACTTTAGAGATACAACCCAACACATATCTCATCACAAAGAAAGCTTTAGAGTTCTTGAATCAAGTTCTCAAAGGAACTATGAGGTTCTTGAACATCATCATCAAGCTCTAAATAAATAAACTTTCAAAACAAAACAAAACCTCAAAGATCAAAGGACCAAAACATAAATATTAAAGGAAAAGAAGCAAGAAAAATCGAAACCAAAATAGCAAGGAAAGTAAAGGTGTTCTTGAACAAAAATCCTTTTGAGCTAGATAATAAAGATGAAACTTAGAGAAAACAAAAACTCAAGCTCTAGAGGTTCCTTTGAGATGAACACATAGTCATCATCTAGAAGCTCTCATCATTGAGCTATCATATACTCCTCAAGACCATGAGGCCGAATACTCAAAGAAAAAGAACAAAGAAAGTTTCAAAAAGACAATCCAAGAGAAAGCTAGAAAAACTCATTTTTCAAGAAACAAAGTTTAGAAAAACACTCCTACCTATAGTGGAGACAAAAAGCTTGAACTTTTGAAAAGGAAAACAAGATGATGAGCTCCTCCTTGGGGCTAGATGGTTTCGGCCAAGGAAGAACAAGAAGGTTGGAGTTGTGTTTCAAGTGAGGTTGTGTTTGAGGTGTGGTGTTTGAGAGGTTTGATGATGGTTCAAGGCTATGGGGTCGTGTTTGAAGGTTGAGAGATGATGAGGAGATGAAGAGAGGATGAAGATGAAGATGAAGAACAAGAGGAAACTCTCTTGAAACTTAGAGCGAAAAAGAAAGGAAACTCAAGAAAGCTTAGAAACTTGAAACTTATCAAAAGACTAAAAGTGACACAAGCTCATCTAAGGCACCTATTTATAGAAACACAAAACATTAAGGCCCTCCAAGAGGAAGCCTTGGCCATAGCATTGAGGGGGAAGAAGGAAGAGAAAATATCTCTTACACAAGGTTATTCAAGCATGGTTTGAAAGTATGAGAGGTATGGCTTCAAGTATGGTGATTTGTGTGAGCTTTTCTTTTAATTTTGAAAGAAATAATCCTTCTAGAAGTGAGACATGGCTGGAAGTTTTTCAGGCACACATAATTGAGGAAAATGGGTTATTTCAATTAGTTATTCATTTGGAAAATCAAGCTTGATTGAAAATATGACAAGGTATGGTATATGTGACTTGAGGTATGGCTTTGGAGTGTTAAAAATTTGAACATGTGATGTATATGGAGGGCATGGAGGTTTGGCCAGACCAGGGACAGCAGAGAGGAGGTGAGGTTTGATCATCTAATTGGGTGCTAATGGTAAGTTTAAGTGTGTATTAGTTTAGGTACAAGGTTAGGAATAATTAAGCTTAAGTTTAGGTGACTAAGAATGTGATTTAAGGATGTTATGACAAGATTAGGAGTGCTCATACATCATTAAAGAATTAAAAACTCATTTGTGAATAAACAATGTGTAACACAATTCCATGATTTCAGAAATTGGAAAGAGAAAATACTATTCAAGATTCCATGACTAGGAGTCTTGAATTTAAAATAGGATTTTAAGTTGTAATTAAGCACTTTTAGGTTCTAATAAAATTTAATAAATTATTTTGACTCAAGTTTAATTATGAAAATTAATTAACCTTTGATTATAGCTTAATATTGCTTAGGTTTGCTTAATCACGCGACTAAGTGTAAAAACACGAAACTAGGGGCAAAACCGTAATTTTGTACTAATTTCGCCCGGGACCTCCGAGACTAAAACTAAAGTCATAGAATACTTAAAAACGCTTTTTAAAACTATCTGGAGAAGTTTTGGGTTCATCCGGCACTTGCAAACGGGTAAAACACTGCAGGGGCGTTTTGGTCATTTTGACCCGAAAACTCGAAAAACGAGATTTTCGATCCCAGAAAGATACACAAGTCATCTAATCCCCTTCCAACATTGAGTTTGCCCTTCGAGTACTGCTGGACCGGCTTTCCTCGAATTCCGGGCCGAAAATGACCTTAGGGGCATTTTCGTCATTTTCACTCTAATAGAAAATCGGGGCGTTACAGCTAGTGTTAGCCCCCTTCCTTGAGTAAGAAAATTGTCCCTTACAATAATTGCAGATAGCTTTTGTCACTCTTTTAGAAACTTCAATATCTTTGAAATCATTCCAAATAATTGATGTCTTTTGCCTTTTTTTTCTTAATGACACAATTTGCATCATCTTCTTGAGCTTGGCTTGAATCTTGAGGCTGGCTTGAATCTGTTGGTGTCGTTGGTAATGGTGTGACTCCTTGTCCACTATTTTCATTAGGGCCAGGGACATGCATACCAGATGACATTGTCTCGTCAACATCAATTGGAGAAGCCATTGAATAAACCTGTCATATGGTAGATTAAACAAGTATGTTATTATTTATTTGAAAACAGACAAGAAACATAATTTTCTTGATACCAATACAAAAATAGAAAATGAGAATGAAAATCTGAATGAAAATGAGAAACAAAAACAGAAACTAAACAATGTGAAAATAAATATATCCTAATCTAGCAAATAGATACCAATAAAATTACTCTTAGTAAGCAAATAGATACCAATAAAATTTCTCCAACAGATACGTTAGCATTAAAAAATAATAGCAAGGGACCTAAGTACCTAACCATTCTTTATCTCCTTAATAAGATGTAAACTATTAATTTTATGGAAGGTTTATAGAATTACAGTGGGTCAGTGGCTAATAATTAGTCAGCTCGTATCATACATTCTCAAAAAAAAAGAAAATCCACCTTAAAATTTGAAGAAACACACACAAATATTACAGTTAGTACAAAACACCCTATTATACATAAAGAAAACCAGCACTACAAATAATCATTTCAACTTTTGGGACCTTTCTCTGCATATTCAATAAATAGTAGGTCTCCTATATTTTAACAAATGAAAACTATGAATTGTAAAATACCTTGCGTGATGGTGATGTTGAGGTGAATCTGAAGGTTCAAGGCTTCAAGCCTTCAAGGACGGCAGCCAGCAGGACACGAAATCTGGAAGTTCAAGGATGGCAGGAGTCTAGGACACAAGATTTGTAGGTTCAAGGATAGTTGGATGCGAAACTGAAGGTTCAAGCCTTCAAGGACGCAGATTTGAACCTTCAAGGACTGTGAGACCGTGAAAGTGTAAGTCTTGGAGAGAGATCCTTCAAGGACGCGACTCAAGCAAGATCTGAATTAGCTTCCAGTCGAGGTCGACGGTGGGTGTGGTGTTGAGGCTGTGACTGACGCGACTACACGACGGTACGGCGAGTTGGCCGACTCATGCGACTATACGACGGTGCGGTGGGCTGGCAAACGATGCGGTGGGCTGGCGAACGTTGCGGTGGGCTGGCAGCTTAGGTGAGTGAGTGACGTTGAGCTTGTAAGTGAGAGTCGAGAGTGAGAGTCTGAAAGGGTGAGAGTCCGTGAGGTTTCTAAATCTAGGTTTTAGATTGGGAATTTAGAATTAGTTTAATTGTTTTGTTTAATAAAACTCACATCCTAAAAAGCTGTCACGACCCGACTTGGGCACGTGACTGGCATGTGAGAAATTCCATTCCCACGTAAGCCTTGGGACCTGCTGACTGTCTCTAAATGCATGCTCTATTCATAAAGTCGGTTTAAATTATTATATTTTCTGTAAATCGTTCGCATATTCTCTAAAATCACAATAATTACCTCTGAAATCTTTTAACAAATATCTAAAGTTTAGCTCTTAAAATCATTTATCTATATAAATCAATATACACTTATCTGATTGTCCAAGTCCTTATATACAAAACAAACGTAGCTATAATATACCAAATGCAAATTACAAATCATGCACTAAGGTCTGGGATTCTGCCTGCATCTACACTGGAGTACACTAAACCCATGAACATCATGCTCACCTCTTGACTCTAATACTGCTGGAAATGCCCTCAGCAACTATGGTATCTGTAAAAATAGGAAAAGAATAGAGGGGTGAGTTTTGTAACCAAAACTCAGTGAGTGAATCCTCACCTGAAACCCCCTTTCATGGGACACCAAGGAGACAATGCATAATATCATAATAACGCTATAACAGTTTTAAAACATTTCATATATACATATACATAATCAAATCGTCATTTTCATAAATAAGGTCAACAATACTCTAGTACAAAACAGGAGTCTCTAGTTACGTCTGTATATATACTCAATTCATCATGTCACAAATTCTATAATTAGATTCTCAATTTACTTTTATACCTAAAAATCATATAAATTCATAGTATAGCAGCTCTTAGAGAAACAGAAAGGTCTGATTTGTTCTAGTGGGTGCCAGACACAGGCCTCACCACATTGAACGGTCTACTATGGTCCACCAGTGCCAGACACGGGCCTCACTGGAGACTTAATGTGGACACCTAACTAGGTTCCATTCTCTGGTCTGCTTTGTGAGATTGCCTTTAGGCAACTTGGTACCAAGGTTAACGATCATGCAGCCGTTAACACGCTGTCTGTTTCTCTATAGCTACAATCCAACTAAATAAACAAATAAATATAAGAATCCTTAAAATCTTTTAACTCTGTGAACTCTGAATCTATTGGATTCTAACAGTCCAACCTTAGCATAACTGTAGCTATGAAATCATGTCTAAAGGATCACCAGTTCAAAGGCATTCCGACTTCAAAAGCCATAGAATATGTAGCTGGCAGTTGTTACGAGTATACAACTCTAACAATCTGACTTTAGCATAACCATGGCTATGAAATCATGCCTAAGAGACTCCCCTTGTAGACATTCATGATCTCATAAACTCACAGAATATGTATCTGCCAACTGTTTTGAATCTCATGAAGATTCAAGCTCTAAAATCTCTTTTGATTTATTCTCTAAAACATGATTCAAATTACAAACATTTCATAGTCTAGAAAGCTCCACATCATACTTTAAGTATAAATGTTAAAACCATAATTCTAATCATTTCTCTAGACTTCATATTTGATTATAAAACTAAATCATATATATAAATCAGTTCCAGAATCCAGTAAAACAATCACAAGTCTCTAACAGTCACATAGATCATCAATTCTGCATAAAATTGACCAAGTTCCCAATTCATAATTCCATAATTTTTCTAAATAGCACTTCAAGATACATAACTATGTTTTATTCATAAACCACTTCTAAAATCAATTTTGCATTCATAAATGCTTTCCATAATCACAATCCACTTCAAATACACTTGAAATCAATTCCACAAATATGGTCCCATGAGTTTTCTCCAAAATGGGTTTCATGGTCTAAAATCCACAGTTCAAAACATATAAATCAACAGTAACTTAAAATCCTTATACAGTATTTCTCTAAAATCAAGTAATAAGTCACATATTCATGAAAATAGCTCTAATGCAGGACATAAGGATCACCGATGAAAACCCACTCACCTGGAGGGGTGAACAGTGAGGAACTATTACCAACAACACCCTAAGAAGCATAACTGACAACAGAATCTGATACAAAAGGCATAGAACTCAAAATCACTATCTAAAACCTCTGAATATTCAAGAATCCATCTCTAATGAGGTAGAAAACCTCCCTCCCTTGAGGAACTTAGAGAATCACCCTAATAACCCAAAGAAAAGGGAGAAAGGAGAGCAGAACTAGAAGAATAACGTACCTTAAAGCCTCAGGAATCAAAGATTGAAGCTAGAATTGAGAGAAATGGAGTTTGGAAGGTGTAAAATGGTGGGGGAACCAAGGTTGGGGGTGAAACTCGCATTTCTCTGCAAAAGGGAAAGGGTGGAGACAGGTATGGAATGGTCTGGAACTCGAAATGTGGGTTTTGATCGTTCTAATGACCGCCTGGGCGGTTATATGACCGCCTGGGTGGTTTCCAGAGAGTTCCCGCACCAACTTATTTTTCCTGATGACCGCTTGGGCAGTCTCAATGATCGCCTGGGTGATCTCCAGAGATTTTTTTTTTTACATCTAGGGTATTACAAAAGTGTAAATATGATCTCAGAATTTTAATTTTATAAAATTATCTTTAGTTTTAAAAACTAATATAAATATACTACCTTGCTTACATATTAACAAAGTAAGTTGGTGTAGTGGTATGTACTCTTTAAAGAATACATATGTCCTGGGTTTAAACTCTTTACACCCCTATATATGATTTTACATATAATTATGTATATACATAAACAGGCCGGCCTATCAGGCTTACCAGGCCTTTAAAAGAGCCTAGGCCTGGCCTCTTTACATATACAGGCTTTTTGAAAGGCCTGAACCTGACTTAATTTTTAAAAAGGCCATATCACAAGCCCCTAACAGGCTGCCTGGCCTGTTCCCATCCCTAGATACTGATAGAGAGAATTTTCATTTCTTAAGGATACTTGCTAAAGCTAATTAATGATAAGTATGTGCTTATTTCTCTATTATGTTAATGATTGATCATTTCAGACTGAGTGCTTAAGAGAACATAGTATACATAGGCAAGTCATGATATATGATTAGTTGAACATGATGGATTAGGCATTGATATGCATCAAAACTTAAGAATAACCATCTATGTATCAAAGTACAAGAGAACTTAAAGGAACTATGTATTTATCAGAGCAAATAAACACTTATGGAAAAACATGAACCAAGCATAATCATGGCATTTTGTCAAAATAATAATATTCAGAATACTATAACCATATTCTAGAAAGACAAGAATATATGCAGTATGCAAAGTAAAACCATTTGGGCTCCCCTCAGCATAACTCCCCCTAAGTTCTTCAGCATGGCTCCCCTTGAACTTCATATGTTCCTTCTAAACTCCTTAGCACATGATTTTCTTCATCTATTTCTCCCCCTTTGGCATCATAAAAAAGAATGTATAAGAAGGGAATCAAAGTGACATCTTTAACCTCTTCGTTTCAGCTCTTATAAGATTTCTTGATTGGTCTGAAGCATCTGGAGTTTTAGTTCTTCATTTTGCCTCAACTATGCCCCTTGCTCTATGATCATCACCTCAAGTTTGTCTTGTCTCGAGGCAATTTCTCTTAGATGCCTCAAGATGATCTGCTTAAACTAATAGCTTGGGGGAGGCTCATTTGTGGCTGGAGGAGGCAAGTTAATAGGTGCAAATGCTTGAACGGCTCTAGGAGAAGGCTCAGGAATGTTAAGAGGTACAGTGTCCCCAATCTTAGGTGATTCGTCCTAAGTGTTGTTTTGTGCTCCTGCAGGGGGTGTGGAAGATTGTCGATTAGTAGCAGGAGAAAAAGTAGACTTAAGAATAGAAGCAACAGTAGTTTCATGTTTTTTAGCCAAGACAGAAGTAGTGTCTTCATCATCCAGAAGAGCACTAATTTCTAATGATCTGTCTCCTTCTTCTTCTTCCATTTGAATAATGCGAATGGAAGGAAAAGGTTGAGGTACTATAAGAGTAATAGCAGTCTCAGTTCTGAGACACTTTTCTTCTGGCTCTTCAATTATTGGCTCTATGGAGGAAGTCCTAGCAATGAGCTCAGATCTGACCATTTCACTTATCCTGGTTTTTTCATTTCTTATCAAACTTTCTTCTTCTTCTTTTTCAGATGATGATATTTCGGTTCATTCTTCTTCTTCTATTTCTTCTCTCTCATCTTCAGAGTAATTGAGAATAACTTGATATCCTGTTTCTTCATACTTCTTGACTTCCTTCTGTAGAATAGAGATTGTGGACTCATGGATGGGCATTTTCTTCCTCTTGAGCCAAATGTCTTTTCTACTGATGATTTTTACTGGTTTGGCTACCGGTTGAGTTTCTTAAGTTTCCAATTCTTGTTTTCTTTTAGTCAGTCTTTCATTTGTGTGGAGAACCTGACTCAGTTTCTCTTCCTCTGAGTTCTCAGTCTCACTTTCTAGAAGGATTATCTTCCTTTTTCCTTTAACTTCTTCTTGCTGAGACTTATCTTTGACTTGGTTTCCCCTTGTCTGAGTACTTTACTGAGTTGGCTCAGAAGCTGGAACATTAACTCTTTTTCTTGAAGTTCTAAATCAGAAGGGAGTGAAAACTATTCCTTCTGGATATATATATCTCTCTATGTGTGTGTGTGTGTGTGTGTATTTCAGTGATAAGTGGAAGATTCATCTTCTAGAAAAGTATTGTTAATAGCATGCCATATGGAATACTGGTAGTTCTTCGCTTTTCTTTTGTGGTAGCACTTAACATATAGTCCAGGATAAGTCTTAGCATATTTACTTTCCTTTTTTCCATTAGATAGTACAGGAGCATGCAATCCATGCCTGCTAATGCATCTGTGGTTCCTAGTGTTTCTTGCTTTCAATCATATTGTATAAAGGAAGGATGAAAAAAGATTGAATCTTGGAAGGGTTTTGAAAGAAGAAAGAAGACAAACGGTTTGCAGAGAAGTGAGAGATTTCTAGGAGTCAATAAGCAGTTTTTGGTAAGAGATGAACCAGTAAAGAAAACATGTGAGGGAAGGAAGCAATGAGGAAACTAAAGTGCAAAGCAGAGGTTATTAAGTGATTGGACGTGATTGTCTAAAGTTGAGGTGACGTGGGAGAGAAAAAAGTTAAATGCAACGCCCCGATTTTCTGTTAGAGTGAAAATGACCAAAATGCCTCTGAGGTCATTTTCGGCCCGGAATTCGAGGAGAGCCTGTCTGGCAGTACTCGAAGGGCAAACTCAATGTTGGAAGGGGATTAGATGACTTGTGTACCTTCCCGGGATTGAAAATCTCATTTTTTTTGAGTTTTCGGGTCAAAATGACCAAAACGCCCCTGCGGTGTTTTGCCTGTTTGCAAGTGCCGGATGAACCTGAAACTTCTCCAGATATTTTTAAAAGGCGTTTTTATGTAGACTATGACATTAGTTTTGGTCCCAGATGTCCCAGGCGAAATTAGTGCGAAATTACGGTTTTGCCCCTAGTTTCGTGTTTTTACGCTTAATCGCGTGATTAAGCAAACCTAAGCAATATTAGGCTCTAATCGAAGGTTAATTAATTTCCATAATTAATCTTGGGTCAAAATAATGTATTAAATTTGATTAGAACCTAAAAGTGCTTAATTACAACTTAAAATCATATTTTAATTTCAAGACTCCTAGTCATGGAATCTTGAATAGTGTTTTCTCTTTCCAATTCCTTAAATTATAGAATTGTGTTACACATTGTTTATTCACAAATGAGTTTTTAATTCTCTAATGATGTATGAGCACTCCTAGCCTTGTCATAAAATTCCTAATACTCATACTTAGTTACCTAAACTTAAGCTTAATTGTTCCTAACCTTGTACCTAAGCTAATACACATTTAAACCTACCATTAACACCCAAGTAGATGATCAAACCTCACCTCCCCCTTGCTATACCAGACCTGTCCATGCACTCCCTCCTCCCATATGCATCACATGTTCAATTTTTCAACACTCCAAGGCCATACCTCAAGTCACATATACCATACCTTGTCATAACTTTCAATCAAGCTTGAATTTCCACATGAATAAATAATTAAAACAATCCATTTTTCCCATTTATTTGTGGCTGGAAAAGTTCCAGCCATGTCAAGTTTCTCGAAGCCTAATTTCATCAAAAATTGATAGGAAATTCACTCACATCAAGCCATACTTTGCATTATAGCTTCCATACTTCAAACCATGCTTGAATGACCTTGTGTAAGAGATATTTTTCTCTCCCTTTTTCCCCCTCAATGCTACGGCCAAGGCTTCCCCTTGGTGAGCCTCATTGTTTTGTTTTCCTATAAATAGGTGCCTTAGATGAACTTGTGTCACTTTTGGTCCATTTGGTAAGTTTGAGCACTTTAAGCATTTGTAAGTTCTTTTCCTTTTCTCTCTAAGTTTCAAGAGAGTTCCCTCTTGCTCTTCATCTTCATCCTCTCTTCATCTCTTCATCTTATCATCATCTCTTAGCCCTCAAACACCATCCTAAAGCCTTGAACCACCATCAAATCCCTCAAAAACCTCACCTTAAACACAACCTCACCTCAAACACAACTCCAACTTCCTTATCTCCCCTTGGCCGAAACCATCAAGCCCTTGGAGGAGCTCATCATCTTGTTTCTTTTTCTCAAAGTTCAAGCTTTTAAACTTCACTCTAGGTAGGAGTGTTTTCTAAACTTTGTTTTCTTGAAAATGAGTTCTTTCTAGCTTTCTCTTGGATTTTCTTTTTGGAACTTCCTTTGTTATTTTTTTTCTTTGAGATTTCGGCCATGAGGCCTTGATGAGCACATGATAGCTCAATGATGAGGACTCCTAGATGATGACTATGTGTTCATCTCAAAGGAACCTCTAGAGCTTGAGGTTTTATTTTTTGAGTTTCAACTTCATGTTCTAACTCAAATATGATGTTTACTCAAGAACACTTTTTCTTTTCTTGCTATTTGGAGTTCGGCTCCTTTGTTTCCTTTTCCTTAACATTTCGATTTCTATTTCCCTTTTGATCTTTGAGGTTTTGTTTGTTTAAAAAGTTTGCTTTCTTGAGCTTGATGATGATGTTCAAGAACCTCATAGTTCCTTTGAGAACTTGGTTCAAGAACTCTAGAGCTCTCTTTGTAATGAGATATATGTTGGGTTGTTATTTTGTTAAAGTCTTGGATGAGCTCTAGCTAACCATAAAATGAACCTTGCATCATGTTTATTTTATGCTTTGCACATCATGTTTACTTTTCTTGCTATCACTAAGTATTCAAGATAATAAGTGAAACTTGCATTATCATATTTATATTTCAAGCTATGCATTATCATGTTTATATTTCAAGTTCTCACTAAATATTAAAGATAATAATAGGTTGCATCTCATGTTTATTTTATGCTATCACTTTACTTTCTAATGCAAGCTAAAACAAGTGCATGAGCATGTTTAATTTTATGTCATCACTTAAATGAATCTAGAGCTCAAAGACTTGCCCATTGTTGTCTCAAACAAAGGTCTAAAATATTTATTTCCCTTGGTTCATGTTTCGGCCCCAAGAGGTTCTAATGCTTCTAAGTATTGAAAACTATGTTTCATAAATTTTCTAAGCTTTCATGAGTACAAGAAATATGTAGAACCAAGTTTTATGAATTTAGGACCTCTTGAGACAAAGTTGATTTAGTCACTGTCCTCTTAAATATTTTTATGATTTTAGATGTTAAAAATGTTTATAAATGAGTTTTGGAAATTTTAAAAAGGATCCAAGAGAAACTAGTATTTTATGTGCTTTAGAAATTGTGTTTGATGACTTCAAATGGAGATGTTTGTTTCGGTTCTTCCTTGCCATGTTTGGCCACTGTATGAGCTGTGTTAATGATGATAATATGCTTATGTTTAAGTATAATTAATGTTAAGACTCATATGTGAAAGATAAGAGAAGTTAGAAACTAGAAAAGAATTAATTTGAGAGTTCTAGATCCTTTAATGTTTGAATTTTCTGGATTCTATCCAGCAAGGTTTAGTAATGCTAATCATGGATTTAAATGAGTTTAAATGTGTAGGAATGACTCATAAATGGTTTAGGACTTGATCTTGATGCCTTAGGAGCAAACCGGACTTAGAAAGGGTCATTGCTATGACTCCTAGGTACCCGTAAAGTTAGGATTGTGAATTCTGCATCCTTGAGGTTTAGAGATGTTCTTGACCATAGTGTGAGGTGAGAAATACTTAGTTAAGACCTTATAAGTTCCCGAGAGATTAGGTTTGATGATTTATAACTTAGAATATGAGTTAGGGACCTTAAGGGTCAATGCATAAGACACTAAGAAGTTGTTAATGCTATGATGTGTTGTATGATGCAATGATATGATGAGATGTGCTTGATGCATGAGAAAATGATTGATGAAATGTTAAAGTTTATCATAGCATGAGATTTCATGAGAACATGATGTGTGGATTAGCTTGTGGTAGTTTGAAGGAAATTCGGTTTAACAGCTATTATGCTGCCGAACTTCCGTCAAACCTTAAAGGCTTGAAAGAAATGATTTATGAGTACCATATGAGTTGAAAACCCTGGGTGACACCGGTTCGGCAAAGCACCCCCAGGAGATTTTTATGTGACAAAGCACTGAGACGCGCTCACCTAGGTGACACCAGTTCGGTCGAGCACCCCCAGGGGAGACAAATCCGTGAGGGTATGAGTAGATGCAGCCTACCAAAGCGGACAAATTGCTATGGCGAAAAGCCCGCAAAGCGTTTCAAAGAGGGAAATCCTAGAGAGAGATGATCCCTGCCCCCTACCTGTACTTGTGAGTCAGGATTATTATTTATGTTTTGCTTATTCAAGATAATAAGCAAGAGCTAGTGACGACTAGCTGAGGTATGAGCTCATAACCTAGTTATTTTTAGGGTGGCTAATATGCTAAAGTACCATGATTGATGTCACGAAGTTGAGGAATGATTCACTTGAAAGTTATATGCCCTCATGCCACATGATTTATGTTTATGTGCTTTGATGTGTTTTCTTATATGCTCAAGTGTTGACATGCATCCATGATATAACCTGTTGCTTTTATAACACCAAGACACATGCTAAAAGGAATGGACCTTGGATAATTAGTTTGAGAAACCCTAAATTGAACCTTATATGCATGATCACTATTTTATAATTAAACCCAAGGTCCCTGAGGATGTGTACGATGTAACCCTAGGATAGGAAACTCCTACTGAGATTCTTTAGCAAGAATTTTCACTCCTCTCTCTTCTTCCTTTTGTCACATCTTCAGAAACCAATGGCGACGTTCGTGCTATTCATTGACACGCCTGTTTGGGAGGAGCACTACGACCCGGACCACCGTTCGTATCATTTCGAGGGTCGTTGTGCCGTCCGCGTTTTTGTGTACATGGGACGACCTTTCACTTACCCGGTTTCGAGCTACCAGTTCACTCCTACTGCACCTTTTAGTGGTGATGACATGATCTTCGAGCAGACTCGCTCGCATGACGAGCAGCTACGCCGTGCCCGTACCTCTGCCTCAGCTGTCCGTGACTACCCGGAGTACGTGCCTCACTCGAGGATGTCTGAGACTGATCCATCCGAGGATTCGCCGATGCATATCCCTTCAGAGGGCCCCTTTCCCCAGTTCCAACGAGAGGGGAGTGAGGAAACCGTTAGGCAGCCACGTTTGGCGAGGAGAGCCGAGATGCACCGCGTCGAGGAGCTCATGTTCATCCGCCGCGAGTTCCCTTCACACTCCACTGGCCCATGCAAGAGGAGATAGAGCGTTTCCCCTGTTACCTGCCTCCATCACCCGAGGATCCCTGTCATCACTAGTTTTCGATGGAGAGCTTTGCGAGTACTCTAGCTCTTATGAGGATTTTCCCCTCGGTAGTACCTTTTGGGAGGGGTTTTGTAGTTTGTACTCGTAGTCTAGTATGAGGGTAGCGTTTTGGGTTTTTCTATCTTCATGTTGAACCATGTACTTTACATTTCCTTGTATTTTATTTCCGCTGTATTACAAGCTTTGCCCGTCCCTATGAGGGCATGACTACTTATATACCTTAATTATTTTATTAATGGAATGTTTCTTTTATTATCATGATTGTTCTTTGGTTATATGCTCTACTTTATGATTTCTGATAATTGTTATGCATGCTTTATGTTTCTGTCGTTCGACTAGTTAAGTTCATGACTCTCATTTTCCTTTATGTTTTCAAAAAGAAAAATTTACCCATAATTTCCGCTAAGTATTTTAATAAAATAATGAGACTAAGAAGTAATAACCTAATGATTAGCCTAATATGTTCTAGAATATTGGGTTAAAATTAGGGTGTTACATTAAATACATCGAGCAAGTTTTCTCTCGCTTTAGACGTTTACTCAGAATAAGTGATTTGTAACTCTTTGAATCACTTTCTGAAGGATTAACTTTCTGTCCTCCTTTTAGTAGTTTATGTTTCCTTGGAGGGCTATGATGTTTTCATTTAACTAGTCATCTTTACATTATGAAGCTTATAATGCCAATTCTTTTTTCAATCTTCTTTGAGCCTTATCTTCCCCTTTGTGATTCATTCTTTTTTAAATCCACGAAGTAAGCTTTATCCTCCATACTGATGCATCTATGTGATCTTCAGGTCTTTGATGGAGAGGAGAATGCCCAGAACCATTTGTATATGAATTTTTATGTAAAATTTTTTTTTTAGAATAATGCAACAAGATTAACCTTTTAGTGAAAGTCTTTGAATTCTTCTGATAAAAATATGTTATAGGATACTTTTGTTAGAGTTTAATCTTAACCAAAAGTTAATCAGTGGAGAAACATGGATCTATAGTGCTAAATATGACTTTCTAATAAGAACTAATATCTCTCGTGATATGAGAATCTTAGAATTACCTTGATGTTTGACCTTTTTGATTGGTTCCTTATTCGCATCATCTGATTTTGGTTGATTAAGGTTTCCATAATCCATACAGATACAGTGGTGGAGGTGGAAGTACATTTGTTGAAGTATTTGGCTTCTAGAGTTTACTTTCTGAAAGTGCAGCTTCCATTCTTTTTGCTGATAAGGGATTTTCTTGAGACTCTTTTCTTCAAGACCTTTTTTTAGTCCTCAATGACAATTAGCAAAGTAGTTATTGAATACTTCTCATCAGCAAATTCAGGTCATTTGGAGATCTAGAATATCCTACTTCGGATTTTCTTTCTTGAGCCATGAAAGATGCCTGATGTTGTTCCTTGCGTGCTTCTGGAAACTCTCAATCATGTCACGTAATGAAAATTTTGCACTTTCATCCTTCATTTTGTCCCTTTGATCTTTGTCCTTTGTAATCGTTGGACTGCTTAACCCCTCAGAGGCTTGGCTCTAATACCACTTGTTAGTAAAAGAGTGCATGAGAAGGCGGGTTGAATTGTGCTTTCTAGAACCTTCTTCCTTATCTGAAGCATTTAACATAAAAGATACTATCAAGTATAAAGCTTGAAGTGCAGCCCAATAATGGTTAGATATTTCAGAAAGTAGATTTCTGAAGCTTAATAATTATCATGCGACTTTAATGGAGCTTAATCAATATTTAACATAAAGCGTATAACATAAAAATAAAAGATTAGGGAAGAGAGAATGAACACAAATATTTTTATACTAGTTTAGCCAACCTGCTTACATCCAGTACTCAACACATGTTGAGATTTCACTAACAACAACTTTCTCAACCTGAGAAAGTAAAATGGATAGACTTTACATTAGCGTTCCCAAGCGCTTACAGTGAACAGTGGACAACCCCAACAATAACTAACTAAGTAGTTCTAAACCAACTTCTCCAAGCTAAAACCATGACCTACAGACAATTTCTACTACCATGTTGTAAGTAGTCTTGAACCAGCCTCCCCAAGCTGAATAGTGATGAGCAAATAGCTCTACCATCACGTTGCAAGTAGTTTTACCTCAGCCTCTCCAAGCTATGTCTCACACTAATCATTAATGAATTAAGGTTACAAAGGTTATGTGTCTAGGTTGCCACTCAAACTAACCTACACCCATGTTTCCATAAGAATATTCAATAATACAGACTTGGGAAACATGAGCGACTTCTTTCTCACATTTCTTCCTAAGAAGAGTATACAAATCATTATAGAACATAGAAAGAAGATTTTTAAACTTCAAGATGACTTATTACATATTACAATGAATAACACAAGAAGTGTGAAGAGATTTTTCTAGAGTTTTCACTTTTATATCTTCAACTCTCTCATCAACATTCATGTATGGCATCTCTATTTATGTAGGTCTTTCTTCATGATCATTGCATTTGATCAAATCTCCAAGCGACACATGTAGATCATCAGTTGTGTCTTGGAACGTTAGTCTAGAGAGGTTAGCTGACAGACTTGTCACATTGGTTACAGAAGCCATTGTGTTGAAAAGGTTTCCGATGTCCTCTTTCTTTTTACTTTCTGATCGTGGTTTCTAAACTTCTCCTTCTAGAAGCTAGTATCATGAATCAATAAGGCAGAAGAGATGACGTACCAGTTATAAAACTGGGTCTAATTCGAGATTTGAAAATTGAATTTTGAATTTTCCCTCCATTTTCGTTAATGTTCTGTGCTCTACAGTTAAGTGAGTTTTCTAATGTCGTAATCAATCTCTTTATTCTTTCTTCGATCTTCCTGTCTTCAATCTTGGCTATTTGATGCAAGTTGATTTGTGATTATGATGACTATTGACTGAGTAATACGTTACCTCCAGAGTTAGCATGATTTCCTCAATCTTCAGTGTATTTTCTAAATTCCTGTGTTACTTTCTGAAAATCCTTTCCTTGGGCTTCTTGCTCTTGACTTGATCTGCTTCAGTCCTTAGGTATTTACATGTTCTTTACACGAGAGAATATTCAACTCTTTTAAGCTTAATCTCTTCCTTTGAGATAAAACATGATTTCTCATGTGTAGTAAAATTATTCTCGAATCAAGTCCTTTTATGCTTTTGGTCTATAAGCATGATAGTGCTTTGCTTAAAATAACATTCACTTTCTTTTTGGCTTAATCTCTTCCCATGAGATAAATCATGCTTGTGCATGCAAAGTGAAACATTATTCTTGCTTTAACTTCGTATTATGCTTTAATTTGTATACACGAACTTTGCCTAACATAATTTTCACTTTCTATTTTGTCTCTTCCCATGAGATAAAACATGCTTACACATGTAAAGTGAAATATTAATCTTGCTTTATGTCACAACCTGACTTAGGAATGTGACCAACACATGAGGAATCCCATCCTTACATAATCCTATTGGGTGATGTGTCTTTCTAAATGCTTAAATTATTAATAGATATGATAATTAAAATGTAATCTCTTTGAAATCTCTAGCATTTTCTCTAATGAAAACATAATGATTGATTTCATAAACTGAAAGTATTTAATACTTTTAAACTCTGAAAACTGAATTACAATTTCATCTTTAGTTCATCACATAAAACTTTATCTAAAATTTTCATTTCAATTTCCATACTTGAACCCTAAGAAACATATACATAAATATTTCAATATCTGAAATTAAATACATAGTCTGAAAATAAATGCATGGTTGGATCCTGCTTACACATCTACTGGAGCACTTTACTCTAACATGACTCTAAACTAAGCCTTACGCCAAAGTAAGACTTACCTCTAAGAGTAACTGCATCCACTGAATGGGGGTTTGAACCACCTCTGAACCTGCAACTATGAGAAGAAGGGAGAGGGATGAGTCAAGGGACTCAGTGAGTGAGCTCTTACCCATCACCCACATGGAACAACTAAGAAATATAGTAAATAATATATATGCTACAATCACAAACCATTTGATATTCATATCCATAACTATAGAAAAGGTATCTCTATATTTATACATTCATAGAAAACATCTCTAACTTCTTACTCTAATGAGAATTTGCTTTCCATATATTTACACCATATCTCTTAAATCAAATATTATCAAAAAACATATTTATCCATAAACAAAATGCTACAAATCTAGCAATCTCTAGTAAAATATAAAAACTATAATCTTCTATAGAAATACAGATTTCTGGTTATGCCTCGCATAACAAAATATAAATTCTCTGGTTATACATGTCAACCATGACATAACAATTTCTCTAATCTCTAGGATCCTTCTGGATCCAAATTGGACACCTAACTAGGTTCTATCTCTGGTTATGCCTCGCATAACAAAATATAAATTCTCTGGTTATACATGTCAACCATGACATAACAATTTCTCTAATCTCTAGGATCCCTCAAGGATTCGAATCGGACACCTAAGTAGGTTCTATCTTTGCTCCAGAGTTTAAAACTCTATAATTATTCTTCTCTTTAAAACTATAAAAATACATATAAATCCTTTAATGGGTGCTCAGTCCCTAATGAACAAGAGCCCCTAAATCTTAGTACTCTGAGAGTTCTAGACTCAAATAACTCTAACAATCTTACTTCAGTATAACTGTAGCTCTGAAAATTGAGCCCAAGGGTTCAGCATTTGTAGGTATTCTAATTTCAAGCCCACAGAATATGTATCTGGCAGTTGTTAAGAATCATACTGAATTCCATACCTCTTAGTACCATAAACTAAAGTTCTAAATTCATATCAAGCTAACATATCTTTAATATACTTAATATATTTGATATTGTAGTTCAAAACATTGGGGTTCTAATTCATATAAAATCTCTGGCATAATAATAATATCCCAAATCATGGAACTAAATCATATAGCTATGAAATTACATAACATATTTATTCAAAGATTCAATCATAATCTTGCTCACATTCTTCCAATATATGTATATACTTTAACTGAATACTATTAAATCATATCTCTAAATCTCAAGTCTTGAATCATAAATTCTTAAAACATAAATGATGAAATAACAACTATTAAACCATATTCTCTTGTATAAATCTCTTAGAGTTGAACATGAAACATTTTTATAACATACCATCTATCAATCATGGTCCCATGGTTTTCTAAAATACATTTCTTTCATGTTATCATGATAAATCATAATTTTTTTCTAGCTTGACATAATCATGTAAAATCATAATATATACTTATTCCTGTCTCTAACTTCATATTTAACAACCATATTTGAAGAACATATTATTATAATGTGGAAACTAAGGCTATGAGATCAACCCACTCACCTAAAGGGAGAGGAAAAGATAACGTCAACACCAACTGAGCTATGGGGAGCTGGAAGGGCACCAACGTCAACTATTAAGATCATAAAACTCTAGATTAAACTCTATTAACCTCTAAATAACTCCTGTAACATCCTAATTTTTAACCCAATACTCCTAGAACGTATTTAGGTTAATCATTTGTTTATTACTTCTTAGTCTTATTCTTTTAAAATCTTTCCTTAAATTACTTAGCGGAAAATACGGATAAATTTTTTTTTTAAAACATAAAGCAAAGTGAGAGCCACGTTCATCATAAGACAGGAAAATGAATCACAAGATAACAAGGCATAATAGAACATGAAACAATCAATAACACATCAAAAGAAATACTTCATTATATTCATAATATGCCCACCTAAAGGTGGGACTTAGTTTGATACAAGATGATGCAAATACAACAGAAATGGAAATACACAGAAAGCATAAATAAAACATTCCTACCCTAGTACACCTAAGGTGGATAACCTCATAACAAAAGAAATTTTATCCCTACTACGTGTGGTGTGTGTGTGTACTAGCTCTCCTTGAGATGCTCTATGGTTAGTAGCGGCGATCCTCGGGTGACGGGGGTATGTAACCAGGGAACTGCTCGAGCTCCTTTGATGTAAACAAGGGGAGTGGGGATCGGATGTGGGGCGGCTGAATGTGTGCTCCATGACGAGGGCACATCTCGGCTCTCCTTGTGAACCTCGGCTGCATCACCGTCTCCTCACTCCCCTCTCGCCTGAATGGAGGAGTATGGGTCGAACTCTCTAAGTAGATATGTGTCGGCAAGTCCTCGGATAGGTCCATCTCTAACCTCCTCGATCGAGGGACATACTCCGGGTAGTTGCATACAGCTAAGGCGGATGGCCGAGTGCGTCGGGTCTGCTCGTCAAGGGGGCGAGTGCTCTCAAAGATCAAGTCATCACTAAAGGGAGACGTCGAGGAGAAGTGGTAGCTCTATACAAGATATGCGAAGGGATGTCCTATGTACATGAAGACTCAGACGGCGCAGCGTCCCTCAAAATGGTATGATCCGTACTTCAGATCAAAGTGCACCTCCCATGTGAGAGTGTCTATGAACACCACAAATGTCACCATGATTTAAAGATGTGATGGGAGAGAGCAAGAGAGAAAGGAGTGAGAATCTTGCTAAAGAATTCTCAGTAAGGTATCTCTTATCTAGGGTTATATCATTTATATCCTCAGGAACCTTGGGTTTATCATAAAGAGGTGAGCATGCATATATAAAGTTTATTATTAAGTTTATAAATATAATTATCCAAGGTTTGTTCCTTTTAGAATGAATCTTGATGCATGAATGCCACATAACAAATCATGAATGCATGAGTATACATTATGCAATACAGCAATCAATATAACATCCAGGAACATATAAGTGGCAAAAAGTGGCAATGTAAACTTTCAAGTGAAACTTTTCTCTTTTCTCAACTAGTGACTTAAGAACTTCGTACTTAAGCATCATGGGTCACCCTAAAACATCATCTAGGTTATGAGCTCATACCTTAACTAGTCGTCACTAGTTTTTACTTATCCTTTGATAAGCGAAATCATAAAAATAATCCCGACTACTAGAGTACAGGCTAGGGGGCTTAAGGATCGCCTCTCATAGGAATATTTCCTTCTTTGAAACACTCTGCCGGCATCTAGTACATAGTGAATTGTCCGCTTTGGTAGGCTGCATCCACTTATAGCCTCACGGATTTGCCTCATCCCCACCGAAGCGGGAGAAGTACGTCTTAGTGCTACATCACATTAGGACTCAGTTCCTGTGGGTGCTTGGCCGAACCGATGTCACCCAAGACTTTATCCTGTATAATTTTCAAAATCATTCTCAAGTTCTTAATTTGACGGAAATTCGGCAGCATAACAGCTGTATACCGAATTTCTTTCAAATTTTACTTTATCCCACGATAACTTTTAATACATGTACTTTCTCATTCAACTTCTATGATCATGATAAACTTAAAGTCATATAAGCATACACGTCATAGCACATGTATCATCATAAACATACTTAAAATAATAAACTCTAGTCATCAAGGATTCTAATCATGTCTTATGCTTTGACCCTTAGGGCCTTTAAACTCAAAATCTAAGTTCTCTATCATCATGACATAATCTCTCGGGCACCTAAAGGTTCACAACTAAGTAGTCCTCACTCAATTCTATGATCATAACTAATTCTAAACCTCAATAGTCTAGGAGTCACAACCTTGACCCTTTCTAAGTTTGGTTTTCTCCTAAAGCACCAAGATCAATTCCTAAACCAATTATGAGTGATTCCTACACATTTACACTAATTATAAACCATTATAACTAATGTTAACCTTGCTGGGATAGAATCCAGAATTTCCATTTCTAAGGGATCTAGAAATCTCATTTTAATTCTTTTTTAGTGACTAACTTGTCTTAGCTTTCTCAAATTAATTCTAACCTCAAATATACATGAACATATTTATTCTAACATGATTAAATCAACATCATACAGTGAGCAAACACTCAAGGCAGAACCAAGATTATATTCATCATATCATGCATAGAACTCTATTTCTAACACATATAAATTACTAGTTTCTCTTGGAACCTTTTCAAAGCTTCTAAAACTCATTTGAGGACAATTTATTTCATTTAAATCACCGTAAAACCAATGAGGGCATTAGCTATTTCAAAATAATCTTAAGAGGGATTTAAATCATAAAACCATGCTTGAAACATTTTTTGAGATCATCTAAACTTAAGAAAAATATAAAACATAGGTTTTGGCACTTGTGACTAGATGAAACTCACACCAAGTTCATCATCATCACATGGCCGAAAATCAAGTGAATAAAACACATTCATTGCCAAACTTTGTTTGAGAAAATAATGGGTAACTCTTTGAGCTCCAAATTTCTTAGGTGGTGACACAAACTAAAATATGCAATGCACTTTGTTTTATTCTTTATTATGAGGTGAGAGCATAAAATAAATATGCCATGCAAACTCATTATTATCTTTAGAAGTTTAGTGATAACTTAAACATAAACATGGGAATGCAAGTTCATTCTTTATTCTTGGAAGTTTAGTGATGAAATAAAGACAAATATGCATGCAAATTCTTTTTACTTCACCTAGAGCTCATACAAGACTTTTTAGAGAAAAACAATCTCAACCCAACGCTCATCTTAACCAGACAAAGTGAGCTTTAGAGTTCTTGAATCATGACTTCAAAGAAACTTCATAGCTCTTAAACATCATCATCAAGCTCAAGGAAATAAGCTCAAAAAAACACTTTAAAAGAAAAGGAAAGAAAGGAACTGAAACTTAAACTAACCAAAAGAGAAGGAAAATACATCATATTCTTTATTATGTACCCAAAACCCCTATCTAGAGTAAAACTCTAGAACGTGCCAGCCAACTTTAAGGTTGACAAGGGTAGGCTTTGAGTTTCTTGAAATCCTTATAATTACTTTCTTAAGTTGAAACCATTAGTGAGCTAAGTAACATAAGTAAAACTTAAAGAAAGAAAGAAAAACTCAAGCTTTAAAGGTCTCATTGAGATTAACTCAAATTCATCATCCAGAGGTACTCATCATCAAGCTATCATGAAGAGTAAACTAGGCCTTGAGGGCTGAAAATCAAAAGGAAAGGATAAAGAAGAAACCAAAAAAGAGAACAAAGAGAAGTTCATGGAAACAACATTTTTCCTTCAAGAACAAAGCATTTTTGAGTAAAATAAAAACTTTAGAACAACTCCCTACCGAGTATGAAGATGGAAAGCTTGGTCTTTGAAATAAAATGAGAAGAAAAGCTCTCTTCAAAGTGGTGATGATGATTCAGCCTTGAGAGGAAGAAAGGGAAATGATGGGTTTTTGTGTAAGCTTATATTTGAGGATGAAAGTTTGAATGTTTAGAAGATGATCTAAGGTGGTGGTGTGGTGGTTTAAGGTTGTGATATGGTGGCTCAAGGTGGAGGATGAAGGAGATGAAGAAGATGAAGAAGGCTCTTTGAAACTTGAGAGAAAAAGAAAGAACTCACAAGAAAGCTTGAAACTTAATACTTAGCAAATGAACAAAAGTGATACAAGTTCATCCAAGGTACCTATTTATAGAAAATTAAAACATTGAGGTCTCATGGAGAGGGGAGTAATCGTGTGGCCTTCCTCATGTTCCATGAGGTGAGAGGTTTTGATTTTTGAGGCATGGTTTGAAGTATGGTGAGTATGGTGCAAAGCATGGCTCAAAGCATGGGCATTTGTGTGCAAGAATTCAAACATATGATGGAAAATGGGGAGGGAGATGGCCAGCGGTCCTTAAGCCATGAGGGGAGATTTCTTTTGTTTAATTGTGGTTTAGTGATGTGTTTAGGTGTGTATTAGGTTAGGTTTAAGATTAGGAATTACTAGGCAAGTGTTTAGGTAATTAAGAAGGTAATTAGGAATCTCAAGACATGATTAAGGAGTACTCATACATCATTAGAGGAATTAAAACTCATTTTATGCCTAAACAAATGTAGACAATTCCTTACTTTAAGGAATTGGAGAAAGAAAATACTATTCAATATTTTATGACTAGGAATCTTGAATTTAAAAAGAGATTTAGGTTTAATCTAAGCAATTTTAGGTTCTAATTAACTTTAATAAATTATTTTGACTCTAGATTAATTATGGAAATTAATTAATCTTCGATTAGAGTCTAATATTTTTTAGGTTTGCTTAATTATGCGATTAAGCTCAAAAACACTATATTAGGGGCAAAATCGTAATTTTGCACAAAAATTGCCTAGGACCACCGGGACCTAAACTAATTTTGCAAAATATATAAAAACATCATTTAAAACCATCTGGAGAAGTTTCGGGCTCATCCGGCACTTATACTCGCATAAAAAAAATGTTGTTGGGGTATTTTGGTCATTTTGACCCGAAACCTCATAAATGAGATTTTTTTTATTCCGGAACCACTCAAGAGTCATCTAATCCCCTTCAAACATTGAGTTAGCCCTTTGAAGACTGCCGGGTCGGCTATCCTCAAATTCCAGGCAGAAAATGACCTTAGGGGCATTTTGGTCATTTTCACTCAAACAGAGAATCGGGACGTTACAACTCCAATTTAGCTCTAACAATATTGGGGAAACACCCCCACTTGACAAAAAGGAGAGAAATGACAGTGCCCATGCTAAAAGCATAAAAGAATGGAAGAAAGAAGACCAAAAACCCATGAAAAAATCTTACCTTAAACTTGGAAGAAGAAGGAAAGATGATGGATAGAGAGAGGAAGAGAGAAATCTGCTGTGGGAGAGGGGTTAAGGTTCTGGTTCGAAAAAAAAAGGGAAGGAAATGAAGGGGAAGCATTTCCTCCTCTTTTTCAAGTTTTTCACGCATCTCAGGGGCATCATGCCCAATTACTATGCACTTAAAACATCTAGCCATGGCGCTCATGCCTTAGCCGTGACAACTCGCGTTTCAGCCGTGGAGTTCATCCCCAGCTGTGAAACTCATGCCTCAGGGGAACTTCACCACTGTACTGTGCACTTACTAGCCATGCCGAGAAACTCGCCCCTAACCGTGGAGAACGTATCCTCAGTCGTGGGAGGAAGAAAAGGGAAAAGCTTTACACACGTTCACTCTATGCAGCCGTGGTGAGTAATCCTAGTCGTGGGATTACATCCTAACTGTAAAAACTTATTCCCTAGCTGTGAAACTTATCCCCTAGCTGGGGGAAACTCATCCCCAGCCGTGTCCAGCCATGGGCGAAAAGCTCAACGGCAATATTTTGCTGTCATCTACATTTATTGTCATGATATAAATTCCCAGCCATGGGGAACTCATCCCCAACCTCTAGCCGTAGGGAACTCATTCCCTAGTTATGGAAACTCATTCCCTAGCTGTGGAAACTCATTCCCCAGCCATGGGAATTCATTCCCAACTATGGGAACCTTTATGACAGCAACTTTTGCTGTTATTAAATGGTTTGCACTGCTTCTCTGAAAGTCTCAGTCGTGGACAGCAAAACCAACAGCACACTTTGCTGTCATGAGACACTCTGCTATCATGGTATTAGATTAACTCCATACTTATTCACTTATCTGCATTTCTTTGCTCAAACCCAGCTGTGGACAGCTAACCCAGCTGCGAACTGTAAATGTAGGTCCTAGGGAGTCCAAGGACTACATGGAACTCGTCTATTAACATGTGTACACCAAGTATTACACTTTAAGTCCGTGTGATACAAACCGGATTAACGTGTTATGCTTTGTCAAGAAACTTAAGGTAGCCATTAGTCATTCTTCAAAGTATTTTCTTTAAATTGGCTTTATTGTCATTCAAAACAATGAAGCTCATACTTTTTGAAGGGCTTTGGAGTTTACAGAGGCTGGGCAAGTTTACATTTTGCTTTGCCAATAGACAATAAAGCAACATGCAGTCCATCCCAATGAGGACATCTGTGCTTCCCAATCCTAGGAGGGTAGTAAACTAAATAACGATAAAGACCTTTCTAGCCCTAGGAATAACCAAGGCCGTAATAATCTCAATAGGCTTATATATGGGGGAGTCAGTGAGAGACCTAGAGACCTCTTCAGTACTGACACCAAGGGATTTGAACCAATCATCTTGAGCCTGGCATGTTATTCTAGCAGCAGGACTATTGACTATGTTGGATAGTCCAGATGGTCCAATTTCTTATGCTTGTCTTGGGTATAGAGTTTGCATTTCTCTCTAGGTGAGAGTAGAAAGCAGTTACCATTCCCAAAATATAGTATTATATATTTCTAAGAAATCTTCCTGACCTTGAAATGAGAAGGCCTTTATTAGGATAAGAACCTTATTAAGTAACTCCCTGCTCAGCTTCTTCCCAAGTGCCACCTTTTTTAAAGAGAAGTTGGTGGTATAGTGTTCTTACATTAGAGGCTTATTATACCTAAGGAATGTGCCCTTCTTCGCTACATTGTAGTCTAGCTATTTACTTTCTACCATTAGATTAGTGTTTTGAGAAGGGTGAAGGAATGAGATTGAAGGTTTGTGATGAGGAAAGGTTGTAGGTATAAGGGTTTGCAGAGAATGTGCAATGGTGTGAGGTTGAGGAAAAAGTGTTTGAAGTTAAAGAAGAAGGATTTTTTTATGTGAGGTATGAGATGTTATTAATTTAAAATGACAAAAAGTCTAGAAACTGACAAGATATGGAAGAGAGAAACTCAAAAGGTGGGAATTATCTCGCTATTAAAAGTTCTTCAAAAACCGTAAGTGGTAGATGAACCTGAAATTTAGTTTTTGAGTCTTCATCCCACTTCCTAAGCCATCTTCTGAAAGATTCTTCTACATTCCAAATCTATATTGCTTTCTGACCCATTTTCTGAACCTCTAATCCTCTTTCTGATCTTGCAAACTAACTTTCTGAACTTGTCTTTATTATCTTCTTTAGAGGCCTGAGTTCAAAGTCTTATTGAGTGACTCTAGAAAGTTGAAAGATTCTTCCATATTCTAAATCCATATAGCTTTCTGACCCATTTTCTGACTTCTAATCCTCTTTCTAATCTTGCAAACTAACCTTCTAAACTTGTCTTGATTGTCTTCTTTAGAGGCCTTAGTTCAAAATCTTATTGAATGACTCCAAAAAGTTGAAAGATTCGTCTACATTCTAAATCGATGTAGCTTTCTGACCTATTTTCTGAACTTCTAATCCTCTTTATGATCTTGCAAACTAACCTTCTGAACTTGTCTTGATTGTCTTCTTTAGAGGCCTCAGTTCAAAGTCTTATTGAGTGACTCCAAAAAATGTTATGTATGCATGTAAAGTTACTATTCATGCCTCGGCCCAAAAATTTTGTTTTCCCTACTCGTCCGTTAAATTGTCCTCATTGTCACTAAGTTTATCAAAATACTCAAATTCTCGTTAATAAGGCTCAAATTAATTTTTGAATAACTTCAGGTGTTACATTACCATATATGCAAAATGCTTTATTTTGATCCTCACTATCAAAAAAAGAAACCACTTTTATTTATATGGCAGCACATGGTTGAATGTCAATGTAAAATTATTTTAGGGTGCCAGTGCATATAAATTAAACTATTTTAAAATTTAAAATAAAATTACTTTTTAAAGTAACGTTCAACTTGATTATTGAAACCATCTTTCCAAATTTCCAAAAAGACAATTGTAACATGGGATTTTTACACAAAAAAATGATTAATTATAGATGTGCATCGATTTTGATATTATTTATCAATATACACTAGTCTTTGAATTATAACAATATGTTTGATTGTAAAATGTTTTAATCACTATAATATGTTTGGTAGTTGAATTTTTTTATGTGTTCAACATTTAGCAGTGCACCATATTAGCAATGCACGTTCTCAGGTCTATTACACATAAATTGGCTAACTGCTAGCTATTTTGTGTGTAGTAAAACATTCGAGAGCCAAACTTCTTATGTGACATGACTCCTAGCCAAACTTATTAGATCCACAAGTTGTTCTATAAAACTCCTCCTAGATGAATACTGAGTGAGAAACATATGTGAGGAAATTTGTTTTGTTTGTTGAGTAAGCATCTAGGAAAAAAATGCCAGAGAGGTTTTCTATGGTTATTCATTATAACTATGAGATAATTCAAAATTAACAAGAAGGAGTCTAATTTTGCTGTCAAAATCCACCATTTGTTTGTGTTTGTTCATCTATGACTCTTTCTGAGCGCCATGCCAAAATTCTTCACAAGTTGCATGAAAGAAACAAGCAAATAATTCAAATGATGTATCGGCTACCTATGTTGATTACTTAAGGTGCATTTCGGTATGGAAGCTGCAACATTGATTTGAGCATGATGTTTGATTGTAATAGTCAATTTCTTGACCTTCTTGTTATGGATGTATTCATAGCTTTGGGAAAGCTACAGATAAGCTCTGATGGAAGCACTCCCATCCAAGCATTTAATGGATTATCATTAGCTCAACCTTCCAACGCAATTTCAATGCCAAGTCTAGTGGTCAATGAAAACCTTGAAGAAGTAAACGAAGAAAATTTGATGAGTGTAAGACCGCCTGGTTGTCATAAAAAGTCCATATAAACTGCAAGAATAGAGAATCTTCATCATTATTTATCAAAACTAAATTTTTAACTAATAAATAATTGACATGAAAACCAATAGACTTACATCATCATGGGTCAATAGGTCAATGCGCATCCTCAGCATTTGCAGTCTTGTGTTTGCACCATCCAGCAAACATCTACATCCACTCCACCTGAAATATTTACATACCTTTATTGGTATTAATCTTTTGGTTAGATAAGATAATAAAATAATAAAACAAGAAAAAAAAAACAATAATGACACACAAAACAATCATACCTCCTAGTCAGTGAAAATGAAATACTAGTATCAACTATGGGCCTCAGCTTTGGCAACCTAAACCAAATCCACGATTGTAGCAGATTCGAACATCCAAAAAGATCTGTGGTATGCATGCCACATGCCCGACTTAGTCCGCAGTATAGTATGCACAGCACAACTGAAGCCCAACTAAGGCTCCTACAAATTTGCAAATTCCTCCAGTAGTAGGAGATATCTCACATGGACTGTAGCTGATGACTTATTAGGAAGTAGCACCCCCTTAATCAACGTCAAATTATATGCTTGTGTTGCCTGCATGATCCGAGCATTAGTCTTCTATGGACCCGACTCATATACTGCAATCCTAAGCCATGGCATAACAAGCATATTTTTATAACGCCTCCAGTAATCCTTAGATGGCACCATCCCCAGCAAGCGCTCACAAATGAACTATATATCCTCTCCAATATGGTCGAGCCATCCCCCAATGTAACTCCTAATGGGCTCCCCATTGACTCTAAGTCCAAGTTGGTAGGATATGTCCTGTAGAATGATGGTATAGTCTCCACCAGGCTAGTGGAACGTGTGTGTCTCAGGTCGCCATCTTCTACAAAGGCTAACAACAATGCGTTATCATACTCATAAGAAGGAATGTGTACGCCATGCCAAAACCCAGTTGAATCAGGTATGTCTCAATACATGGATCCAATTAAACACACATAAAATCATATTGACCATGCAGTATTAGACTAGGCTGCACAAAAGAAATATATATTTTTAATTTATTTTACCATAAACTATAGTATAAACTAAAGCAAATTTCTAAATAACCTTATTTTTTGTTAGAAAATAAGTTATCATAAAATCTCCAACCTAAATCCCTGACCTTAAACCACACCAAACTAAACTTACTAACTATTATTAAACTTGTATAATATAAACAAAGTTAATTGAACCAAACTAAAGCTACATTACTAAATTGTTATCAAGCTTAATTATTCATAAATAAAACATATTAAAATCTGAGAAGTAAACAAAATTAGTCAAGCAGAACCTTAAACCGTACTAAACCAAACTTACAAACTATTATTAAACATGTACAATATAAATAAAAGTTAACTGAAATAAACTAAAACTACATTACTAATTTCTTAGCAATCTCAAACATTTAAATAAATTTCATATATTAAAATCTATAAACTAAACAAAATTAATTAAAATGTAGATAATAGAAACTAAACATGCAGACTAAAATTCAACATGTATAATATAATCTAAATTGAATTTATAGACCACTCTAAATTAAATCTATACACTACACTAATTAAACTACATAAACTCAAAAAATTCATAAAACTATTTCAACTAATTTGTTTCTATAACTACATAAATTAAAATAAATGCACTATACTATTCAAATAAGAAAAATACGCTACTTAAATAAATGCACTACACATGATAAAATAAATAAAGTTATAATCCTTAACTTAAAGAAAATTACCAATGCATCTAGGTTCGCAAAAATATGTCTGCACTAATCCCGATGATATAGATTATTTTGTGCCATGTCTTTCACACTACTTTTTCTCACCACTTTTCTAGCCCACTTTTAGTAAAAAAAAAAAAAGCAAGAATATAATATTCGGTGTATACGTGTCAGTAGACAAGTTCTGAACAGCCTCAAGGTCCCCAGGACCTACCCATGTTGCTGAGTCCATGATTTTGCTAAGTCTGAAGCCTACACTTCCTTGGAGGGCTATATGATAGAGTCATATTCTTGGGATAAAAAGTCTCGATAATTACCCTCCAAAAGAAAATGAATAGAAGAGTGACTATTAATGAATTTTTGGAAACCTCTATATGTTTCGTTTTTAGCCCCCAAGTTTAGAAAATCATAGGAATTTCAGAATTTGAACTAGAACTCAAAAATTAGACTTTGATTGGTTGTAGTTTTGAGTTTTTAGATATTTTATTTGAATCTAAATGGGGGGAATTCTCTTATTTACATTTATGTTTTAAGGTTAATGGGGAGTAAAATAAATGGGGACATTGTAAATAAGTGAGTATGGAGTCAACCAGGTGAAAATATATACCCATAGATCCTAATATAGCGGTCCCCGAGAAACCAGAAATGGTGCAAAATGTCATCGTTTCACCAAGTGAACCCCCTCCACCCCAATATATACCCCCAAACTCAGGATTTCTTCCTCATTTCCGAACCCTACCCCAAAAATATCGTCTCCTCTTCTTCTTCCTTCCCTTCACTCTCATCCTCCATTAAATTTTCTTCCTCTATGCTTCAAGGTGAGTATACGTTGTAAGATTTTGTCTCTATTTCCACTATTCTTTCACATTCTTGATATGGGTATTATTATTTCCCTCATTATAGTCAAGTAGAGGTGCTAGCCTAATGTTGTTAGAGTGAGTTTAGATAAACCTAGAGCTACCCATAGATCTTTGATAAGTTTTATGGTTATAATGGTAGACATTGGTCCCAACCCTCCTCCTCGAAGCTTTACCAAAGTTGTTCCCTCTTGTTCTTCCCCTTCAGGTGAGTGGGTTCAATCTTGTGACCTTTATTTTTTGTTATTAAAGTTATTTTCCGTATATTGTAGCATAACTTATAATGTTAGAGCATATTTCAAAGAGATTTTAAATAGATGTTAATTATGTTAAGTTTATGAAATTATGATTTTTGGGATATCATGAAATGTATGATTTGAGGCTATTTTAGAAAGGATTAGACATTGGCAATTATTTTCTTAATTGATGAGATTGTGGTTTTCAAAGAGCATGAACTATATTTTCAAAAACTCATGGGACCATGTTGCTAAAAATGATTTTCTTTACAAGTAGCTAAGGCAGGCTTATGATTATATATGTTAGAGATGTTTCTACTTCTATTATGATTTTAAGAGTGAGATAATTATACAATAGAGGGTGTAAATTAGAGAAGAGCTTAGCAAAAGGTATTTAGAGAAAATAAATATGAAGAGCAAGTATGATTAGTTTTTGAATAAATATGTTACTTTGCTTCAAGAGCTATTATTGTATGATTTCGAACCCCAGTGTTTTGAGTTATGATTTTAGATTTATCATATATATAAAGATTTATGCTAGCTTGAGATTTAAATTGAGAACTATGGTTTTATAGTACCCAGAGGTACGAACTTCAATATGATTTATAGCAATTGCTAGATACATATTCTGTGGGCTTGAAATCAGAATGCCTACAAGCGAGTGATCCCTTGGGCTCAATTTTCACAACCACATTTATGCTAAAGTTATATTGTTAGAGTTATATGAATCTAGAATGCTCAAAGTACTAAGAATTTAGCAGTTCATGTTCGTAAGGGACGTAGTACCCATTTTTAGAAATGTTGATTTTATTTAATTCGGTTGAGTTATGTATGATGAGATTTGATGATGGCCATGGAGGCACTAGTATTAAACAGCCATGGAGGCAATAGTGTTTAAACGGCCATGGAGACAATAGCGTTAGACAATCATGGAGACAATATTAAATAAACAGCCATAAAGGCAATATTAAATAAATAACCATGAAGGCAAACCCTTTATTAACATCCATGGAGGCAAAGCTTCTAGAGAACATAGTAAATCGGGACCTAGTGAGGTGCCTATAGAGAATAGAGATATTTACAAATGGTTGTTATTGTTATTATTATTCTTATGCGTGTTTATCAGGTTCAAAGTATTATTGACTGTGACTTAGAGGAGTTTAGAGCTTTGTTTTATATGTTTATACATATGATTACTAGAAACCATTTTAGAATTTATTTTATTATTGTTATTGTTATTGATTATTCGTAATATTATGGTTTTTATGCATTTTGGTTGTTGTCCCATGAAAAGGGTTATGGGTGAGAATTCATTCATTGAGTGTTAGATGAAACTCACCCATCTCCCTTTTTCCATTACAAATACTTTAGCTGCTGCGAGTCCCTCTCAGCCACCTCCTCCCCAAAAGTAGAGGTTTCCAGTTGGTGAGCTTCACTTCAGAGTGATGTGCCTTTGCTTTTTGGTTGAGATAGAGTGCTCCAGTGTGCATTACGGGCAGGGTCCCAGACCATAGAGATAGATTTGCATAGTGTTTTATCATGATTATTTTGTGTTCACATGGTGATAGTTTTCTAGATATCTTGTATAGAGAGAAACTTATATATTTTGTATCACATAGACAAATTTAGAGTTGATTATAATATGTTATTTATGAAGAGCATGATTTCAAAAGAGCTAAAGATTTATTAGCGATGAAAGGATATTTTATAAATGGAATTTATTATTAAATTATACATATAGAGAGACTCAGAGGTCATGAGACTTACGTGGGGATGGGATTCCTCATATGCCGGTCACATTCCCAAGTGGGGTTGTGACAAAAAAAGGCATGGTCCACCACGAAGTGACTCCGCTTTATAGTGGCCCAAAGCCTAATTTGGCTATCTGTCCAACGTATGCATAATACGTTAGGCTGTTAGCCGTTTTTGTAATACGACTGACAAGTAGCCATTTTGTGTGTGCAACGGTCAGTTTGACTGCACTTAATATGATGCACATTTAGCTATTTTAATTAGTGACACCCACAATGATTTATTTGGTAGCCAAACATATTACGGTGCTTAAATCGACTTATCGCAAGTCATATTGCTATAATTCAAAAAATGATGTATATCCATGAATAATATCAAAAGCAATGGATTTGTGTATTTTATCATTTTTTTTAATTTTTGGTAAAAAAAAAACTTTTAACTTTGGTGCCAAGATACATAAGGTTGACTTTCTAGGGCTGTTTTACCAAAAAACAAATTACAAAGATGGTTAATTATGGATTTCCATCTGTTTTGATATTATTTATCAATATACACCGGTTTTTTAATTATAGCAAAATGGCTTACAAGTAAACGAAATATAGCATATAAAATGTTAGACTATCAAATGTTTTAACTGATTACACCTTTACTAATGCAACGAATTTGTGCAACACATGGCAAGTGATGTTTGGGACAAATTCGCTAGCTACTAGCTGAATCATATACAGTGAAAAACTTAGCGGCTAAATGTTTTATATTACACAGCCCACAACCCATAGCCCAATGCATTAGCTCCCACGAGCTGCCTATAAAACCACTCTCAAATGAATACCAAGTGAGAAGCATATGTGATGAATTCTTTTTATTTTTTTTCGGTAAAGTGAGTGCTTGAAAAAAAATGGCAGGGAGGTATTTTTGTGGTTGTTCATTACAATTATGAGATAATTCAAGACTCACAAGATGGAGTCTGGTTTTGTTGTCAAAATTCACTCCTTATTAGTGTACGTTCATATATGACGATTTGAGCTTCATGCCAAAATTCTTCACAAATTATGCACAAGAAACAAGGAAATAATTCAAATGGTGTATTGGCTACCTATGTTGATCGGTCAAGGTGCAATTCGGTATGGGAGTTGTAGTATTGAAAGTGATGATGACTTGAAGATGATGTTTGATTGTCATAATCAATTTTTTGAATTTCATGTTATAGAGGTATTCATAACTTTAGAAGAGTTACTGATAAACTTTGATGAAAGCACTCCTGTTCAAGCATTTGATAGATTGTCTTCAGCTCAACCTTCCTAGATTATTTCATGCCAAGTCCAGTGGTCAATGAAAACCATGAAGAAGAAAATGCAAATAATGTGATGAGTGGCCCAACCTTAAGAGAACTAGTGGCCAAGGTTGGTAGAGAGGTTCCACTTGACGATCCACTAACAACTAATTCGATCCAACTAACACAAGTAAATAAGTGTCATGTTAACATACATATGACAACTTTGCAAATAATAATAATAATAATAATAATAATAGTAATAGTAATTTACAGAAGATAAATGTCCTCACTATCCTGGTATGCTAGCTATAAAGTGCTTGTACATCATACCAATAAAAGTTCAAAAATTGGATTTAATTTAAGAATTCAAATAATTAAAAAATTGAAAATTTTAATTACAAATAAAATAAAAGTCATTTACATAAGTGTATACTTTGTGACATTGATGACTAGCAGTCCCACCTAGGCCAAATGGGCTCTCTGATGTGTCCTCTGGTGTAACAATGAATAGCACAGATCTCAAGCATAGGTCTATCGAGCATCGAGGGTCCTGTTGCTGATCCTCCTCTAATCATGCTCTTGCATAGGCTCCTCCTAGTGCATGTTAGCTGAGGGTGGAGTGCCACCTAAGTTATCAAATGTTGGAATAGAAAAGGCCACATGTAGCGAAGGACCAACATGTAGTGGAGATATCAAAGGCTACCTCAGTGGTGTAACATTTAAATCAAAATCATGAACTGTGGAAGGCATAGAGTCCCTTGTCACCTAGGGAATTGTGAAACCAGGGGAAGGCTGATTGGGAGAGAGTCCTAGGGCAAGGTAAAGATTATCAAGGTCTCCATAAGTCAACTCATGTCTAGGGTCAACATGATCATGTGGATGGAAAACAGGTTGTGAACTAGACATGCTAATGTGAAACTATGGCTGGAATATCAGGTAACAATCACATGAAATTTGAGTGCTACCCTCAACCATATAGGAAGTGCTGCCACCATACTCAGGCTAAGTGCTGTCCCAACCTTGGTGATATCTGCCATGTGGATCACCCCTACCACCATGATCAACCCCGCCACCATCACCACATTCGCCTTTGTCACCATCATCACCGTTATCGCGATCATTCTTATTATTCTGCCATGGCTGGGCATGTCTAACTTTTGGTCCCTACACGGGCTTTTTGATCGGGTCGCCACCTATCAAGAACGTGATTGGGCAAGGGGGAACCAACACCATTGGAGCATGCTCCTACGCGTAATATTGCAATACATGCAAAGTACTATGACCAAATTACTAAATTGTTATGAAGATTAATTATTCACAGGTAAAACATATTAAAATCTCAAAACTTAACAAAATTCATTAAGGAGAACCTTAAATTACACCAGTCTAAACTTACAAAGTATTATTAGACTTGTACAATATAAATACAATTCCCTAAAATAAACTAAAGCTACATAACTAAATTCTTATAAACTTTATTTATCCATAAACAAAATATAAATAAAATCTCAAAAACAGACAAAATTTGTTAAGCAACAGCAAACCTAAATTAAACTAAACTTACAGACTTAAAAAAAAACATTAATACATATAAAAAAAATTAACCATACATGACTAATCTCTTAGCAATCTCAAACATTTAAATAAATGTCATCCATAAACTAAACTAATTTAATTAAAAAATAGAGAATATTAACAAAACTTGCACACTACAATTCAACATGCATAATATAAATTCAATTAAATTGATAGACTATAAATTAAGTATGTAAACTAAACTACTTAAACTAAAAAAGTTCATTAAACTATTTCAAGTAATTAGTTCCCACAACTACACAAATTAAAATAAATGCACTACACTATTCAAATAAAAAAATGCATTACTTAAATTAATGTACTACACTATATAAAATAAAGAAAATTATAATATTTATCTAAAAAAAATTATCTGCGCATCCAGATTTGCGTTTGCCTGCACTGATCCCGATGATAGAGATTGTTTTCTCCCATGCCTTTTACATTACTTTTCTTCCACTCCAACTCTCTTACCAGATTTGAATAAATAACCAAAAAAAAAAAAAAGAAACAGCGAGGTCCATCACGAAACGGACCCCTTTTATAATGGTCCCGAGCCTTAATTCATTTGGCTCTAGGACGTTTATGCGATACGTTTGGGAGTAGGCCATATTGTGCAATTCGGCTAGCCATTGGCCGTATTGTATGCTGCTTTCCCTTCAAATGGTAAGTTTGATTGCATGCTTTACGGTGCACAATTGAGTATTTTTTCATCTAACAGATGCTATAATTCGTTCAGCAATCAGACGTATTATGTAGATTATTCTTTTTACTGTAAGCCATATTGCTATAATTTAAAAAACAATGAATATAGGTAAATAATATCATAACAGATGGACATCCGTATTTAATAATTTTATTTTAATTTTTTTGGTAAAAAAGTTGACTTTCTAGCTATATAAAATTTCTGCTTTGTAATTAGAGCTGGGTATGCAGATCGGTTCAGTCCATTTAGCCCGATCCGTTTCTTAAATGGACTAGCCTTTAGGCTACTTCGCGTCCACCTCGCATAGACCCGCAAGTCCGCGGACTAGCCCGCACAACCTTTTTTTTAGTCACATTTTTTTCCCTGCAAAAAGCTAGCAAACCAGCCCCCATGTGAGACTTGCTTTAGTAGTAGAAGAACCCCCACTTGACTTTGACATATTCATATTTAATTTTCAATCTAAATCACACCAAACAATCATAATAAAAATAAAAAAAGATAAAAAAAATAATACTCATACTCACAGAGGCAGAAGTGTGAAGAGTTGCTTTTATTTTTTCAGCAGTGACGGAGGTGTCTTGTGGTTGTGAAGGTTTCCTAGCAGTAGCACTTCACAGCAACCCGTGGAGATCTCCTGGAGGCAGCATAACACAGTGTCTCGCGAAGACGTGGATGTCTCTTGGCAGTAACCCAACGACGGAGTGGCTTGGTGGTGGACTAGCACAGTGGCTTAGTGGCGACAAGAGACTGAGAGTTGAGAGACGAGAGTAAGATCTAAGATTGAGGGGTGAGGTCGCGAAGGCTTCATCATCACTTAAGTGAAAGAGACAGAAAGGTGAGAGAGGGCTTGGCGGCTAGAGGAGGTGGCTGGTGGCGGCTAATGGGCTAATTTGAGAGAAGGCTAGAGGGGAGTGGGTGAGCAAAGTACATAGTGAAAAAATGGAACTCACTGTCACTAAGGAGAGAAGGAATTAATGAAACCCTAGTGTTCACTACTTATTTTAGTTATTTATGTTATGAAGACTAAAGACTGGGCCATTAAAATATGGGCTTGTTGGGCTTGGGCACTTCACACTTAATATGGACCGGTGCCAAACTGCCAAGCACTAGATAGGATCACAAGAGTATTGGACTGGACTATTCTATGCGGGTTAGCGGACTAGTCTACAAATTTGCGGGCCAGGCCTTTTTAGCCCATGAGTTAGGTGGTGTGGACTAAAAAAGTTCACGGGTTGGCGGACTAAAAATTTTCTACTCCATTTTCTTGCAAATTGCAAGTTAAACGGGTTAGTTTGCGGATCGCAACCTATATACCCAGCTCTATTTGTAGTAAAAACCAACTTGGACCGACTAGTTGAACTAGTAAACCAGTGAATCGGTCAACCAGCCAGTTCTAATTGAATTTACGACCGGACATGTAATTGAACTGGAGCAAACCGATATGAACCAGCTGGTTTCATTAAAAACCGGCAACCCGGCCTTATTTGTTTGAACCAACCGAGTCATTTATTTTCATAGACTAATTTTGTAAAATTTTAGCTACTATAAAATAATTAGACCCAAATAATTTCTCAGCCCAAGTTTTATACTATTAGAAGCCCATTCGTTTGAGAGGATACTGCTTCTATTAATTTATAGATTGTATGGACAATACTCATATTTTATAATAGAACCACTTGGTTCCACTTTCTCTTCCCACCAATGTGGGACTAACTTCCCATTGCACTCATGCCCAATACCTGTGGCTGTGAGCCTAATAGGGCATTCTAACATAAAAACTCCTTGACTATGCACTTATGTGGCTTCCACTACTACTCCACAACTGGGATTTAAAGCAAAGTTGGGAGTCTTATAAATCTGCTGCCAATATATGAGGTGCTATGAGTCCTGCTGTGTGGCAAAGTCTTCTGAATCCTACTGTGTGGCAAATTCTTCTAAGTTTCAGCACATCATGCTATCGTGTGTCATCATTTTCTATTAAGAAATATTGGGGAACTTTTGGTGGGCCTTGATATTGGCTTGGGAGTTAACATAATTTCCATTTGCAGGGTGCTTGTAGTGTTTATTTTTTTGTTCTTTGTTGCTTTCTTGGAGGTTTATACCTGTATCTTGCTCCTCCTTTTGTTTACGGGGGTTCTTTATCTTGTCTCTAATAGCTGGAGAAAAAACAAATGACAACTTCTGCCTGTGAACACCCGATTTTGCCCGGTCATTTAAACTAAAAATTCAAAAATTTGCATACTTCATAGTTTGTTTTAAAGTCTTTTCAAAAAATAAAATAAATTCTTGTTTTGTAGTTTGTTGGTTCATTTCTTTTGAGAAAAATTTGAAAAATGAATTTTTTTTTTCTTTTCAAGCTTTTAGCCCATTTTGCGTGTTTGGGTCCAACTAGTGCCAGCCCATTAATGTGTTCCTTTTATTTTCGTTTGTCCAAAGAAATACAAAATATAAAAAAACAAAAATAAAAATAGATAGTACAAGAGATGGGGGGCATGGATGGGCAATAATGTTTGAAACAATCCATCACACAGCAAGTGGCATTGGTTTTGGAAAATACAATAATAAAAATGCTGCAGCCTTCTCGATCTCCTGCGCTCCACGTCCTGCACTCCGCTCATCGCAGGGAATGGGCACTCTGCCAGAGCCCAAAACACTAAGACAAAGATGATGGGTAAGGTTGAGGCGTGGGGGGCAGGGGGCAACGCTGCTCATCCTCCTGCGAAGCATAAAAAATGTCAATGGCAAAGATGGTTAGTATAAGTATCAGGGGAGACAGAATCAGAGGGGGGGAGTTCTGGAAAAGCATATTAAAGGCTTACACTAATTATCCTTGTTCTTCATCACCACACAGTGACAATCCTCCATCACCAACAGCCCTCCACGACCACCGTTATCATCTCCCACCCCTCATCATCATAACTACAAAATATCATTACCACTGCCACTAAGCTCACGCCATAGCCCAAGCCTCCGTTGAAAAATCATAACCCATATTCACCAAGTTTCAACCATTACAAACAGCAGGTCCCAACAATCACTAAACAAGCATATCACATTCTATTTCAAACCAAGTTCCATAGCCAAGGACCAAACCTTCACAAATAAAAATAAAATAACAGAGAGGAAATAAGGAACGAAGCTCTGCCCCGTCCTCCTCACACAACAGTACTGCGCACCTTGAACCTCCACCCTCGTGCGACCTTGTTTTGCCCGGTGCTGCCACGCAAACATCGCCAACAGGTAGCGCATCCTCCTCACAGAAACCTTCATAGCCCCGACAGCGCCAGAATCTCCATCAACAGATTAACCTTTTCGCAGACCAAAGACCCCTTGCCTACCAAGATCACCATAGGCGCCAGAACCCCAACCGGGCCATGACTTCGAGCCCCACCGCAAACAAAGATCCTTCTCTCGCAGTGCAGGCGAACTCAAGGCCCGCCTCTCCCCACCCTCGCGCAACCCATCCTCCATGAACAACTAAGCCTCTCCGCGATCTGCTTGAGTCCGCGGAGACCAGACGCATCGCAAGACCCCACCTGTCCGAACAAGATCGCACGCCAGCCTTTCTTGACACTGCCGCTTAGCGCCTCGCATCCCAGGGAACTCCCCTTGCCGCCGCGAAGCCTTCGTGGAGCCAGCCTCCCAACAGCCTCAGACCTCTTCTCCTCCGCCGCCCTTCCTTACCTTGTCAGCGCCGTGACTCCTTTTGCCTCTGCAGCATTTCTTTTTCTTTGTATGAATACCAGCAATAGAGAGAATTAGGTTTCATTCTAGTTCGGGCTTTGGGTTTCATACGGGGCTTGGGTTTTTTTTTTTTTAAGTTGTTTTTTGTTTTTGTTGAAATGGGCCTCTTTTTTGGGTTTCCAAAAATAAAAATTTTTTTTTTAACAAGTATAAATTTTTTAATCCGTGCAACATTTAATAATTGTGACTGAGGAGTTGGTACTCCCTTCACAATTTTGAATCATAAGAGTTCACTGAGCAACCTAGTGCGGCCTTGAATCTCGTGCAAAAGCGGATTTCCTTTTAAATCTTTCATTAATAAAAAATCATTTTTCAAAATCAAAATCAACCAAAAATCATCTTCAAATCCATTAACACATTTTTATTTTCAAAATTAAAATCAATCAACACAGCTTTTGAGTTTTATCTTAATTAAAACCCATCAACACACAAGCATTTTCTACAGAACGACGTGGTTTTGAGTTCCTCATTGCACCAGAGGGTACGTCGGCGTAGCTTACAACTATCAAACCAAAATTAATTTTTCATTAAATTGTTTTCTTTTAATTTAATTTCTTTCTATTTTATTTTACTTTATATTTTACATAATCGCTAACTTTTGGGGAAAAATAAATATTTTAAAGTCATAATTAATTTGCATAATAAGCTCTAGGGTAACCGTATTTATACGGATGTATTAGGGGTGCAGTGGGATTAAGTTTCCACCCTTCCCTAATCATAATCAGACTCCCGGACCTTAAATCTCATTTTAAAGACCAGTTTGCAAAAATCAAAGGTTTTCCAATTTTTCCAGAATTAAAATTGGTGGCGACTCCAAACATTTTCAAAAAAACCAAAATGATCGCCATCCGAGTCTCGGCGCCCCCCCTCCGGGTACGTTGTGACACTGCCTATATATAAAATATGCAACATGCAATGTTTACTAACAAAAACTAAAGTATTTAATGAGTTTTTGTTTTTGGATTATATAATTTTTATATTTTTTAATTATATTTGGTTCAACCCGTGACCTACCAGTTGAACTAGTGACCTAGTGATCCGGTGCCTTGATTCAGTCTAGCACCAGGTTAAGTCTAATAACTATCATTTGTTACATAGATGTTGCCCTCCTTCCCCCTTTTTCTTCTTCACGTCCATGAGTCCTTCGTCGATTGACATCTATGCGAACTCAACCTCGACACCTTCCATGTCTTCTCCTATTTTCTTCTGTGTTTTTTGTTTTGGAGGTACAATTTCCCTTTGGATTTTATTGTGTAATGGAGGTCATAGGGGTTGGGTCCTCAAATTTAGTGTTTCAACAGAGGATGATTTTGCTAGTGGCTTGCTTTTATGCTTTAGGTGCGATTTTGGAGTTAATAGTCACTACAATCCCCTTAACTTGTATTTGTAAACAGCATGGAAATATTAGTGGGTTTGATGGGTGCCTTGTGTGTAAATAACTTAAAACTACAACTTCAACTTAATCCTTGATAGGCTATTTGGAATGCCTAAGAAATAAATTCCTTCAAGAATTGGAATTCAATTTCTTACTTTAGAACATAATTGGGTCAAGAATCAAATTCTCACAAGAATTCAATTCCACCATTTGAGCCAAAAATAAATCAGGCCTAAAGTGATCTGATTTGCTGAAAGAATTGATTTGCAAAATTGAAACTACCAACTTACCCTTCCTCCTTGTTGCGAGCGAGGACACAGCCGCTTCTTGGGCCTCGCCTCATCTCGGAGGGCATGGTTGGCTAGACCTCAGCTTGCAAGGTCGCCGGTGTCATCCTCCAGATGATTTGCGGCAGCAAGATCGCCGGACGCGCCGTCCTTATCGCCAACTTACTGCCATCGCCATGGGAATGGCCAAGTCCCTCGGCCTCGAGACACCATTCGCCATGATCGCCGGTAGCGATCTCTTCTCCCTCGAGATGTAAAAAACCGAAGCCCTCACCTAGGTCTTTCGCAAGGCCATCGGCGTCCGAATCAAGGAGGAGACCGAGGTCATCAAAGGGGAAGTCGTCGAGGTCTTGATCGACCGCCCCGCCCTCGCCGGCGCCGCCTCAAAGTCCGACGAGCTCACCCTCAAGACAACAGAGATGGAGATTGTGTACAACCTTGACGCCAAAATGATCGAAGTTGAGAAATGGATCTCCTGCTTTTTGGTCTTTGTTAGGGATGATGGGGATTTTAATAATGGGAGACAAAATGGTAAAAATATACAAATCAATTCATTTTCAAATAGATTCCAAATAAATGAATTCAATTCAATTATGTTATTTACTAACTCGTTTCAATATAAGAATTGAATTCAATTTCATTACTTAAAAGCTTTCTAAACACCATGTGAGAATTATAGTGGGGGAAAATAATGTGATGAAAAGATTAATTTATCTCAATTTATGAAATTTAAAATATTAATATAAGATTTTTTAAATTTAAAAGACTAATTTATTTTTTGACTATAAATCTTATATAAATATTAGAAACTGAATTGAATATTTAATTTTAATTAAATCAAAAGAAAAAAGACAGAATGGGGGCTTAAGGTTTCTCTCGGTTTGTCTGTCTGTCTCTACTCATCCAACACAGACGCCGCTCACTCTCAAATCTTGAACTCTGCGAGTCACCCCCAAGTCGACTCGGCCATGGCCATCATCTCTGAATTCAACGAAGACGACCACAAAGACAGTCACTCCAGACCGCCCTCCTCACAAGCCTCTTCATCTTCCTCCTCCTCCTCGTCGTTCAGCGCCAGCTTCGATCCCTCCAATCCCGTTTCTTTTCTTGAGAGAGTGTTCGATTTCGTGTCCCAAGAGAGCGACTTCTTCAGGAGCAACACGGCGGATAAGGAGATCGCCTCGCTGGTACGCGCGGCCAAGGAGAAGCGGCAGAAGAAGATAGAGGAGCTGAAGGCCGCTGAAGAGAAGCAAAAGGCCGAGAAGAGGTTGAAGGAAGAAAAGGAGCACAAGGCGGAGGACAACAACAAGGAGGGATCCGGCGCCTCCAGAGGTAAATATTAAGGCCAAAATTGATTCGAGGAATTTTCAGTCTGCGTTTGGGTGAAAAGCGATTGTTTTAGGCGATTTCTTTCTTTGTTCTGTTATATATGACCTTTAGTTTGTGTTATCTTGCAGTGTGTACGCTGATATGACCCCTTTCTTTTTTTTCTTTTTTTTTTATCTTCTTGAAAATATCTTATCTAGTCACTACGTTTTAAAGCTGACATCAATTTTATTCTGCAAAAAATATTGACATCAATTAGGAGCTAGCAATTTTGACATCAATTTCATCTTCTTTTTTTTGGTCAAAGCATTGGCAGTAATCTCCTTTTATGATTCATCTTAGTTGGCATGTTAAGTTAATTGTTTGTTTTAGTGATTGATGAACAGAGATGATTTTCACCTCCTCAACTTGAAATTATTGATGAGTTATACTGAAAATTACTATTGATTTTAATGGAAGGATGAAATTGGTGTTAAAATTCAAAATATTTGGACCAAATGTCAAAATTTTTTTTCAAGGCCAAACTGATGTACCTTCTAACTTTTAGGACTAAAAGACGTACAGTTACTCTATTGTAATTGCTAATGCTGATTGTTTGAGGGTATTGTTGGAGCACATGTGCTCGTTTCTGTTAATATTGAGAATTTTCGTTTGTTTTTTATATTTTTGAAGAAATTGATGAGTAAAACCCTATTTTAGTACTCAAATATAGGCTCGCCACTTAAGCCATCAAATAGCCAAAATAATTCATTACCCAAAATTAAAAAAAAAAAAGCCAAAATAATTACATAGGTCATTTTGTTTCCTTTATGTCACCACTGTGTTGAGATCTTCTATCATTGAGGGATGCGGTGACAATGATATTTGGAGGATTAATATGGTGAAACCTGTATCTTTTGAAGATTAAAATAGGGTTAATACTTGGATAGATAGTGTTAGGAGTTAGGACTGAAACTGAATATGTATGTGTTTATTGATGAGAATCTTTGGCAATATCCAAGAATCCCTAGGCATAATACAAGTATGAACCTAGTAGAGCATATATTGTGAACTTGCTCCTGTAACTTGTGAGGTAGTTGGAGACTTCTGCCCCATGCCTAGTTCTTACAGTCCAAGTGCACTTTAGGGCCAGCCTCCCCTAACCTCCCCACAGCAACGTGCCAATCTGCCTCCAATTGCCCTTCAGGTTCCTCTTCCAAGAGCATCAATCAGAACCCCTTGTTTTTGCACAGGTGATCTGTTGTGAACCTCTCCTTGCAATAGAAACACATCCTTCTGGTCATCTTCTCCCTGTACTCCTCATCTGATAATTGCCTGAAATCCTTTTTACCTTGTCCTGGCCCCCTTTTCCCTCCTCTTTATGCCTTGGGACCTCACTCGAAGGTTCTGATACCAATTGGCTCTGCCTTTCCTATACTTGACTCTACCTTGTGTCCCATTCGGATAGTCTGGGGCATAGTTGTCAAATCGTGAATTGTTTGATCATGTTTTGAATCTTGAATTGTTAATTGATTCGTATCATATCATGTTTTGAATCTTGAATTGTTAATTGATTCGTATCATACGATATAGAAACATATCAATTAAAGTTTGAATAACAATTTTATACCTAAAATATAAAGAGAATGCTTAAAAAATTTAAAATGAATACTTAATTTTCAGTATATCAATGAAGAAATAGTAAACTTATGGTGCAATTCCTATTCCTTTATCTTCCTTCACCTCCTGATGTCACAGCCTCAATCCATTGTCAACCCAATACCAATAGCCAACACCAACAACAAACCCAACCCGCCCCATCTTCTAATAGTAAAAGCCCAAATCAAATAGGAAAGAAGTTTGCCCAAATTACACACACACACACAAAAGAGAAGAAAGAGTGAGAAATAAATGGCAAACAAGTAGCATCATTTGGTTTTCTGTTTGGGGGGCTTAGAATTGATTTTGCCCCCCAAAAATTGATTCTAAATTTTTTTTTCATCTTGTTTGGTTGGAAAATTTCAGAATAATCAACTCTTGCTCCTAGAATTGATTCTAGGTAATCTAGGAGAAGTGAAAATTTCTTACTTTTTGTCGGAATCATTTAGAGGAATTATCCAACATAAATCACTTTGTTTTAAAACCAATTCTCCCTAAAATCAATTCTACAAATGGAGAACCAAACACGCTAAGAGTAGCCTATTCAGTTATAGCTGGCAACCAACTAAATGATTCTGAAATTAAAAAAAAAAAAAGAAATGTAAATGTAAGTTAAAAACAACTCTCAGTTATAAGCCTTATGATCTTCTTCCTTCATGCTTCAACTACACCCAAGGCACTCTGTAACATCCCCTGCTGCTTTATGGATTGACAACTGTCCCCACTTGGGTTACAGATTGGCGTTACCCAACTCGGCAAATTTCTGATACTCCACATCCACTTCGTTTCCTCCAGGGTTCCCTACTAGATTGCCTTCGGCATATCGGTCCAACCTTTCCATCATCCTATTGGCTGCTGCAGTTTGTTCTCTCATGGTAGCTGCCATTTCGCGGAAAGTGTCCATCATACCCGCTTCGTCTCCGGGACCATTCCTAGTACGCCGATTGGAAGTCATCGGTTCCTATCACACCAAACAAGAATTATTGAGTTGATCAGGCTCAATACCAAGCTAAGTGTGGCAACAACCCACAACATTCACAATCAGCAGTTATACACATATATAGAATTAAAATGCATGACATTTACTAAGGAAGCATAGCTAGTCCATTCCTCGAGGTCCTACTAGGATGAACTGCTCTGATACCATTTGTAACATCCCCTGCTGCTTTATGGATTGACGACTGTCCCCACAAACCAACACGGATCTTTTTCAAAGATGCTTTGTCCTCACTCACATGCTTCCTAGGAAAACTTCCCAGGAGGTCACCCATCCCAAAATTACCCCAGGTCAAGCACGTTTAACTATGGAGTTCTTTCAGTTTAGGCTACCGAAAAGAAGATGCATCTTGTTGGTATAGGTAGTGCAAATCAATTCATATAAGCCCTCCTCAATTGTATAGTCCCATACCTATACAATCTTAGGATCCCTCTCATTCGGGTGTGTAATCGGTTCATTCATGTACCCCTCTGCTTAGAGGACCTTGCGAGGAGCTGCTCCTTGTCCGTGCCCTCTTTGCACCGGTGATCACTTCTCGTCCTCGTCCCCGGGCGTTACAACTGAAAGAACTCCACAGTTAAGCGTGCTTGACCTGGGGTAATTTTGGGATGGGTGACCTCCTGGGAAGTTTTCCTAGGAAGCGTGTGAGTGAGGACAAAGCATGCTGAAAAGACCCGTGTTGGTTTGTGGGGGCAGTCGTCAATCCATAAAGCAGCAGGGGATGTTACAAATGGTATCAGAGCCTACACCTCTCCCAGTACGGTGTGGTTCGGGGACGAACCAGGCGGAAGTTGGTGGGCATGTAACGCCCGGGGACGAGGATAAGGAGTGATCGCCGGTGCAAAGAGGGCACGGACAAGGAGCGGCTCCTCGCAAGGTCCTCTAAGCGGAGGGGTACATGGATGAACCGATTACACACCCGAATGAGAGGGATCCTAAGATCAGATAGGTATGGGACTATACAGTTAAGGAGGGCTTATATGAATTGATTCGCACTACCTATACCAACAAGATGCATCTTCTTTTCGGTAGCCTAAACTGAAAGAACTCCACAGTTAAGCGTGCTTGACCTGGGGTAATTTTGGGATGGGTGACCTCCTGGGAAGTTTTCCTAGGAAGCGTGTGAGTGAGGACAAAGTATGCTGAAAAGACCCGTGTTGGTTTGTGGGGGCAGTCGTCAATCCATAAAGCAGCAGGAGATGTTACACACTCTCTCTTCAGAACTCAGTGCGATGACCACTACACCTTTCTCCTTTCTCAACTCGACCATGACTCAGCCCAAGTAACTCGATCATCACCAAGCTCCAACTTGCCTCACTCATGCCAACAAGCCGGAGCTTCCACTCAAAGACCTCTCGGCACCGATGACATGGCAGTGGGCACGGGCAACAACATTGGGTGGCTCCAATGCAAGCCCTGCTCCCACTGTCATCGACTATCCTACCCAGTTTTCAACCCATGCACGCCATCATTGTATGACCCACTTCCTGCAAGGCCCAAAAAAGTGGTTGGCTCCTGAATCACAAGTATTGTGCAGTTCAAATCGGAGCTCATGAATTGCACGATTCGGCCTATTCATGTCCGATTCATTTCAATTTCTGATTTACCATTGTTTGTGTATCACTGGCTGGCTGAACCGTATTGAATCGTATAATTCGAACCGTGAATCGTACGATTCTAACAACTATGGTCTGGGGGTTTCTAGTGAATGTAGGGTGGTAATAGTGTCTTGGATATGTTTGGCTAATTTTAAGAGGATGGAGTGGAATGGGAATGCTTCATAATAGAAGTGTTTGGAATGCATGAGAGTGAAACTGTTTGAAAGTTAAGGATTGACCAGAGTTCCCATCTGGTTGTTTGGAAGTCAAGGTGATAAATAATGGAGTGTGAGAGAGAGAGTAAATTTTAACTTTCAACATTTTTACTGCCCACTTCATTGTCAATGAACATTGCATTTTCTAGACTAAATAACAAAGACTATCCTTGAGATTTGCTCAAATGATACTCCACCCCATTCTTCATAAAATTTGACACCCCGCCCCATTTTTCATGAAAAAAATATATAAATAAGTAAACAAATAAAGAATTAATTAATAAAGCAAATAAAAACTAGTAAAAGAACGAATTTTATAAATGTAACTCCAACTCGACATGTTTTTTAGATTAAATTAATTGTCAAAATTCAAATACTAAATTCGATATCCTCAAATCTATACCTGACTAAAAAAATTAAATTAATTGATTGCTGCCCTGCAAATGAAAAGTACTGAGAAATATAGGATAAATTAGTCCATCTTCAGTATTTTTGAAGAATTTAAAGGATAAATTGAGCCTTAACTATTTATAAAATCGTTCAAATTGGTTTCTAATAAAAATACAAATAGAATAAATAAATTCACTAAAGAATAATTAATTTTTTTTACATTTTTTAATTTTGAGGGAACACAAATGTATTTTTTTTTCCCCGTGGAGGATCAATTAATCTGTGCTGTTTTTATCATGGGTCAACTTAGCAGTATACTCTTTTTTTATAAAAAAAAAAAAATATTTGTGTTGTTCTTATGCAGCAATTCAAATAAATGAATAATTTGATTTTGTTTTAAGCTAGGTATAGATTTGATGATATTAAATTTAGGATTTGAACTTTAAGGACTAAGAAATTTGTTGAGTTAAATTGCATCTATAAATTTTATTCTCTCTCACTAGTTTTATTTTCTGTTTTAGTTATATGTCCTTTTTTTTTTTAATAGAATGGGGATTGGAGTGTCAATTTGGAGAAGAATGGGGTGGAGTGTCATTTGAGCAAATTTTAACGGTAGTCTTTGTTATTTACACTATTTTTTAAACAGCATTCTTAGTATTTAAAATTCTTTTGGTGTTAAAACCCTTTTTTGTTTTGGACGGTGAAAGTTGAAATCTAGCAATGTTTGGTACTGTTTATTTTAAAAGTAAGGGTATAGTGTTAGAAAAATATATATTTGGCTTTTGAAAAAAAAATTTGTGTAGTTGGATCCATGTAGTTGAAAAATTAACTCTATCTGCACTCCGGAGATTAATATACTTACGCAATATTTTTTTTTTTTGGGAAAGCTGAAAGTATAAAATCCAACAAAATTATATAAGCTTTCAGGCTTAAGAAGGGTATAAACTAATTTAGTGTTTATTATGATTAGATTTGTAAATAGCTACCTTTAAGTGTTTGTTAGGGTTTTATATATATATATATATATATATATATAGAGAGAGAGAGAGAGAGAGAGAGGAGAGTTTGTTCCATTGCAAGTCCTCCAAATTGGTATATGAAAATATGAAGATTTGAACTGTATGGAGTGTTTTGGTTTTCTTACTAAACTACATTACTCCATCATTGATAAAACTCCCAAACAATAAACTAGAGCACTCTTACCATACCAGTTAATTAGGCCACTCCATTCATTCAAACATACCCTTAGTCTATTGTTCGGGATAAGTTGATCACCTTTTCTGTTAAAGAACCATGGATTCAATTGGGTGGTATCACAGTTGGAAACCAAAATGAATATCGCTGCTTACATATATCTATTTGACTGGTGATGAGCTAGAATATCAAGTTCTGAATTTTTTTTTTTTTAATCTTTCGTTTGATTCTCTTGTTTCATTACTTGGACAGTTCCAAACAAAGGTAATGGCTTGGATCTAGAGAAATATTCTTGGACTCAAACTCTACAGGAGGTCAATGTAAATGTTCCCATGCCAAATGGAACCAAATCAAGGTTTGTCGTCTGTGAGATTAAGAAGAACCATATAAAAGTTGGACTCAAAGGCCAGCCTCCAATTATTGAGGTAAGTTTTCCCTCTTAGGATTTTGGAGAGGAGGAGGAGGAAAGGCTTGTATGGTAAAAATTTTAAATCTTATACTATAAGCGCTCCCTTCCCCTCCTCTCTCTTCTAAAATCCAAACTCACAAACATATCAGTGGTTGAGAATTAGAAATGGGGGTAAACTTTCCATGGACAAACTTCATGTGTGTATTACACACGGAGCTCAATCATGGGAAATTTTCCCTTGTTTTTACCTCCCAACTGAAGATACCCTCAGAGATATGTTATTATAAGACGTACTGTACACTACAACACTAATATTTTTCTCATAGATGATATGTCTCACTCTCACATGTTAATTTTTCTGTAATGACTGCACTGATACGTGATTTTTTAAAATTTGCAGGGGGAGTTATATCAGCCTGTCAAGCCAGATGACTGCTATTGGAGTATAGGTACTGGACTAACTTGAAATTATGGAATCCTTGAAGTGCAATATCCCTTTACCATATTAATGAAGTAATGTCATCCCATGTTCACCAAATCAACACCTATTTTGCAGAGGATCAGAGTGCAATTTCTATTCTTTTGACCAAGCATGATCAAATGGAATGGTGGAAATGCCTAGTGAAAGGTGATCCTGAAATTGATACCCAAAAAGTTGAACCTGAGAACAGCAAACTTTCTGACCTGGACCCAGAGACTCGACAGACTGTTGAAAAAATGATGGTAACTAATTGATGTTTACTTTAATTGGTTATATAGCTTGTGATTGGTTTGGATAGGTCATCTTCCCCATTTCTTAAGATCCTTTTCTTCCTTTGTTCAACTCGTCCAGTTAAGGGTGTTGGCTGCCTTATTGGTTTTCTGGTGGTTGCTTCAAGTTATCTGTTTTGTACTTAAATGAAGATATCTTGGCCTGTTAAATTTGTGAAACCCTGATGTTAACCCTCATATAACGAAAGATCAAAGGATATATAGCCCTTTTCCACAGTCGTAGGAAACATATATCTGCTTGAAATTGCTTAGGATTTTGGGATGTTTCTCTGCTTGTCGGTTAATGATCTTGTACTGTTCTACAGTTTGATCAGAGGCAGAAGTCTATGGGCCTCCCTACCAGTGATGAACTTCAGAAGCAGGAAATTCTGAAGAAATTTATGACTGAGGTGGATACTTGACTCTGTTAAAAACTTGCTCTCTTCGGCTTCTCTTGATCTATTGCGCTTGACTGATATAAAATCTGTTACCGTTTGTTGGCTATGTTTTGCAGCATCCGGAGATGGACTTCTCGAGGGCAAAAATATCATAACCGGCATGTTGCTCTCCGCATGCTCTTTTTGGGTCCGACCTTGGCATACAAGCTCTCGTTGTGGTGGTATTTATAGGCGGTTCAAGTTATTGCACATTTTAGTATAAATATGATATGATGATGATATCTCCCAGTCTAAAATGTTAGATCGACATTTTTCGTTTTTGTACTGGAAGTATGGAATTATTCTGCAATGCCGCTTGTGCCATTCTATCTTTAAACAAGTTAATATCGTGATGTGGAATGGGAATGACAGATGGTTTGAGCTTCCATACTTGATGCATAATATTTCTTCCTCGCAGCGCTATCGAATGCGTGGCTTGTGAATTGGCCTATTCGGATTTGCATGAAATGAAAAAGGTTTGCATACTTGCATTCGAGACTTAAGAATAAGAAAATTCCTACACAATCAGAATCTACTGCTAATAATTAAGCGCCGACTATGTGATATGAGTGATCAATATTGGTTAATTAATTGCAATTTTTTTCGCTTACAAGGCGTATCTAACAAGTGTGTTGTGTGCGGCTGAGTCACTGAAAGGAGCACATTAACCATCATTCGAAAGTTACTCTATTGGACCGTTCCATAGTTCTAAACAACAGATCAGATTAGTTCAGCAGAGGATTGGCGCTCTGTTCGGTTTGGTTATAGCGATAAAACTGGTATTTTGAAAACAGGTAAAAAAATTCCTGTGGTTTGGTTATAGCATTAAAACTGGTGTTTTGCACAAAAATGTGGCTAGCAAAATGGATATAATTAAGGTAGCGTTTGTTTTGTGTCACGGGAGGGACAGACAAAAATACCGGGATAGTGGAGACAGAGACAGAAAAAATATTGTCCCTATATCATATTTGGTTATAGAGGAAAAATATTAGTCGTTGACCATCATTGACTGCAGTTGACCATTGTTGACCGGGAACCGGCCACCGTTGACTGGAGGCCGACAACCGTTAACTGGGCATTGACGGGCGTTGACTCCAGCGTTCAACGTTGACATTGGCGGTTGATTGGCGGCGGCAGGTAGCCGGACCATTGTCCCCATTTTCTATTTCCACTGTCCCTACTTTTTGGAGGGAAAAAAAATATAGGAAATTTTTTTTTGGGACGAAAATTTTTTTCATCCTCGTAACTTGTCCCCATCACCAAACATAATATAGGGACAGTGCGTCTCTATATTTGTGTCCCACAACACAAAACAAACACTACCTTAAAGGTGCGTCAGGGAATGTTCTCACATCCACAGAGAAGAGATAGGTTGGTGCAGGACACTATTGTTTTCCCAAGTATTAGACGATCAACATCAAAGTGAGGGAATTTGTTACATGGAAAATAAATTCCTAAACTATTTTAAAGGTAAATGTAAATGGACTACATTAACCATAATTTTCATTATTTAATACACAATCCAGAAAATTATAGAGCCTTTAAGGATTTTAGATTTTATAATTATCACATAATAGTATATAAAATGGAGTATGATGACATATCCGGATTCATTGTTGAAATTATTAATTTTTTCTTCTTGAGTTCCTTTGAGTGTTCTTTCTTTTCCATTCTCTTCCTTCCTCTTTTAGTTTTGCTTTGATGGTGAAAGAAGTTACTGATACCTTTACTTTGACTGTCTTTTCATTTAATCTAGTAGAGTAATTGCCAACTATTTTCAAAAAGGAGAGGGGAGAGATTTTTAAATAATTATTTTAAAATCCCCCACTAACTCTATTTACTTTAAAGGGACTAATAACCATAATATTAATCCCCTTTTATTAGAGTTACTCTATTATTATATGAACCATATCATAATAATGCAAACTAATCTTACAATCTTCCACTTGGTCCATGTGATGACTTGAAGATTCAGCAATCATAAGTGGGCACTTTATATTGAAGTAACAAGTCATCATCCTCAATTGAATTGAATTGATTGGATCATGGCAGTCAATGTCATTTAGTGATATGGTTTCTTTCATGTATCACAAAATCAACTCAACTCAAAGAACTTAAATCAAAGTGTACTGTAATATTTTATTATAATGTCTTTCAAAGAACATAGCATGGTATCACACTAAAATATAACATGTACATAACATTATATGGACAATAAGTAAAATAAGTAGAAACATAAATTTAATTGAATCCATGTCACAACAATACAAGCAAATGTTTTGTGTGGGTTAGTCGATTTGCTATCATTAAATATGTACCAATATGCTCAATTGACATTTTTTGTTTCTGCACTTCTTCCTTGACTGACAAATACTTCAGCTCCATGTGTTTTGCACCTTTTAAGTACTTGTCATTCTAAAAGAAGAAGATAGTTTACATAATTATCACAATAAATTCTCAGTGGCCTAGCTATTCTATCGACAACACTTAGCCCTAAGATAAAGTTTCGCAATCACAATGAATGAATTGTGGCCTCAAAGCATGCCACAAATTTAGCCTCCATAGTAGAAGTAGCAATGATAGACTCTTTTCCACTTTTCCATGAAACTGCACCTCTAGACAAAAGAAAAATATAACCAAATGTGGATTTTCTTGAGTCTATGCATCTAGCATAGTTTGAATCTAAGTAGCCAACCACCTCAAGGCTATCTAATCTCCTATAAGTGAGCATGTGATCCTTGGTGCCTTGCAAATACCTAAGGACTTTCTTTGCGGCTTTCTAGTGGTCTATTCTAGGATTACTTTGGTACCGGCGTAACATTCCAATAGCAAAACTTATATCTAGTTAAGTGCATGTTTAGGCTTACATCAAGCTCCCAACCACCGAAGCATAGGGAATAGATTTCATTGCCTTTCGTTCTAAATCATTCTTGGGACATTGCATTTGACTAAATTTGCCTCCTTTTTGAATTGGAACTATTCCTAAAGAGTAACTTTCCATTTTGAATCTCTCTAACACTTTATTGATATAGCCTTTCTAAGACAATCCTAACACTCCAATCCTTATGATCTATCACATAATATTTCTATTCCTATCACACAGGATGTCTCACCCATATCTTTCATTCCAAATTTATTATAGAGAAACTTCTTTACATCATGTAACAAGCCAAGCTCATTAGTAGCAAGAAGAATGTTGTCAACATATAGGACCAATATGACAAACTTGCTTGCGCTAACCTTCATATAGATACACCGATTAACAATGTTCTCTATAAAACCATATGACAAAATAGTATCATTGAACTTGAGATACCATTGTCAGGAAGCTTGTTTTAGTCCATATATTGGCTTCTTTAACTTAAACAACAAGTTTTCCCTTCTTTTTTTTTTTTTTTGGTTTCATCCATATAAACCTATTCTTCTAAGTCACTATTAAGAAAAACGGTCTCTACATCCACTTGGTGGAGATCTAGGTTATAATGAGCCACCAAAGCCATAACAATTCCTAAAGAGTCCTTCTTTGAAACTGGAGAGAATGTCTTTTTATAGTCAATGCCATCCTTTTGAGTGTAACCTTTGGTGACAAGTCTAGCCTTATACCTTTCAATGTTGCCTTTTGAGTCTCATTTGGTCTTAAAGACCCATTTACAATTAACTCATTTTGAACCTTTAGGCAACTCGATTAGATCCCAAACCTTATTGTCATCTATTGATTCCATTTTTTCCTTCATAGCATTGAGTCACTTTTCAAAATTTCTACATTCCATAGCTTGCATAAATGGATCCTCATAAATGCTAAAGTCACACTCTTGCTCAAGTAAATAAACCACATAGTCATCCGAAATTGCTGGTCTTCTCTGCCTTTTAGACCTTATTAAAATCATTTCTAGTGATTCATTTACCATTTGCTCATTTGTGACTTGTACATTGTTAGTCAATTCATCATCCATGTGTTCATCTTGTGGGTTTGGGATATCAATTTGTTCTCTTGACATGTTTTGTGACTATGATACAACAAAAAGGACAACAACTTGAGGAGAAACACTAGGTTTAGGAGTTTCTACATGATTCCCTTGAATATCCATCTTTCATGATTCCTCAATCCCATTGAACTGGTCATTCTCAAGGAACCTTGCATTACCAGACTCAACTATTCTTGTATTATGGTTAGGACAATAAAATATGTACTCATTTTACCTTTCAAGATAGCCAATGAAACAACCACTCTTGCATCAAGTTTTTTTCATGTGGATTGTATACCTTTATTTCTAATAGGCAACCCTAAACACGAAGATGCCTCAAATTGGGTTTCCTTCCTGTCCATAATTCATACGGAGTCTTAGGAACTGTTTTACTAAGAACCCTATTAAACAAATACGCAATGTATTTTAATACATACATCAACAATGATAGAGGTACATTACTATGATTTATCACACACTTACCATTTCCATAAGAGTACGATTCCACCTTTCAGCTATACTATTTTGTTGTGGTGTACCTGACATTGTATACTATACATATATCCCTCTACTTTCAAGAAACTTTGTGTCACAACGTACCCGGGATGGGCCACCGTGACAAGAAAAGATTATAATTTTTAATGGGTCAATGAAGTCACCAACAATTTTTATTTTTGTAAAAATTGGAAAAACCTTTTAATTTAACAAAATTGGTATTTTAAAACAAATTGGGTTTAGGAATCTGATTATGATTAGGGAAGGATAAAAACTTAATCCTACTGCACCCCTAATACATGGTCTCATGACAGTTGCCCAAGGTTCACTATGCAAATTCAATGATAACTTTAACAATTTTATTTTCCCCTAAAAAAAGAATTAAAGCCAAGAAAAAATTTATAGATTTTAATAAAAAACTTTTAAAAAAAGAAAACAAATTTAAGAAAATTTAATTTTGACTTGACAGAAAATATTTGTTTCTACGTATCCTTTGGTGTAATGAGTAACTCAAAATCATGTAGTTCTTCTAAAAAAATAAGCGTGTGTTGAGTTAATTTTATTATTTTTTTAAAAAGAGAATTAAAAAAGATAAAATCTATTTTTGTGCAGGATTCAAGGTAGCAATAGGGTACTTAGTAAACCCTTTACAATTCAACAATGATGAAGGAGGCACCAGCCACTCAGTGACAACTATTGACTATTGCATGGATAACAAAAACATTTATTTTGTATCTCATAAGACTTTTTACTTTTCAATAGACTAACATACTAGCATCCCATTAAAAAAAGACTCAACGAAATTAAAAATTAAGAAAGCCTACTTGGAAATTAAAAAAAAAAAAACTTAAACTAAAGCTAAACTAAAATTGTAAACATGTAAAAAGGAGAAAAAAGGAAAAGTTTAGGAACAGGAACTCAACTTCAAACACGTAAAGGTTAAACACTAAAGGAAAGGGAAAAAAATAAAAGCAAGCATTGAATACGTAAAGTGTAACACCCTAATTTTTAACCTAACTTTCTAGAACACATTAGGTTAAACATTAGGCTATTACTTCATAGTCTCATTCTTTCATTAAAATACTTAGCGGAAATTACGAGTAAATTTTTCTTTTTTTGAAAACATAAAACAAAGTGAGAGCCGCGAGCTTAACTAATCGAATGACAGAAACGTGAAGCACACGTAATGATCATAAACAACCATGTAAAATAAATCATACATCAGAAGAACATAGATCATGAAGATGACAAAAACATTTCATTAATAATAAAGTAGCTAAAGTACATAACTAGTCATACCCTTATAGAAACGGGCAGAGCTTGTAATATAGCGGGAAATGAAATACAACAGAAAACAAGAAAGCAGAAATAAACCATAACTACCCGAGTGCACCTATGGTGAATAACCTCAAAAACAAAAGGAGGTTTATCTACTCTACATGTGGTGTGTGCACTAAGCCTCCCCTACGACGTCAACTACTGGAATCCAGGAAACGGTGGAGTGTAACCGATCCATGGACGCAGAGCAGCAGGAGTGGGAACACGTGAAGACTGAGCATGGGCTCCTCGGTGGGGGCGCCTCTCGGCTTGCCTCGCTAGCCTCGACTGCGTAACGGTCTTCTCGCTCATGTCTCGCACGAACTGAGGTGTAGGAGCAGAACTCTCACTATACATGTGCGTCGGCGGGTCCTCGGATGGGTCGTCCTCCAAACTCGGGGATCGAGGCATGTAGTCCTGGAAGTCTCGAGGCATCGAACCACCAGTATACGTCCGTAGAATCCTCTCGTCTCACGTCTGGGCGCGCTCAAAAACCATCGCGTCGTCGTAAGGTGACGTCGGGGAGAAACGGTAGCTCTGTACAGGGTGTGCAAAGGGGCGTCCAATGAACATGAAGACTCGCATGGTACATTGCCCCTCAAAATGATATGACCCGTGGTCCGGGTCATAGTGGACCTCCCAAGTAGGCGTGTCAATGAAAAGCACGAACGTCGCCATCGGTCTCTGAAGATGTGACGGAAGAAAGAGAAGAGAGAGGAGTGAGAATTCTTGCTAAAGAATCTCAGTAGGAGTCTCCTATCCTAGGGTTACATCATACACATCCTCAAGAACCTTGGGTTTAATTATAAAACAGTGATCATGCATATAAGGTTCAATTTAGGGTTTCTCAAACTAATTATCCAAGGCCCATTCCTTTTAGCATGCGTCTTGATATTATAATGCAACATGTTATATCATGGATGCATGTCAATACTCGAACATATAAGACAACACATCAAAGCACATAAACATAAATCATGTGGCATGAGGGCATATAACTTTCAAGTGATTCGTTCCTCAACTTCATGACATCAATCATGGTACTTTAGCATATTAACCACCCTAAAAACAACTAGGTTATGAGCTCATACCTCAGCTAGTCGTCACTAGCTCTTGCTTATTATCTTGAATAAGCGAAACATAAATAATAATCCCGACTCGCAAGTACGGGTAGGGGGTAGGGATCACCTCTCTTTAGGATATACCCTCTTTGAAACGCTTTGCTAGCCACGCATGGCCTCGCAATTTGTCCACTTTGGTAGGCTGCATCTACTCATACCCTCATGGATTTGTCTCCTCCCGGGGGTACTCGGCCAAGTCGGCACCTCCTCGGGGGAAGCGCGTCTCAGTGCTTTGTCACATAAAAATCTCCTGGGGGTGCTCGGCCGAACCGGTGTCACCCAGGGTTTTCAACTCATATGGTACTCATAAATCATTTCTTTCAACCCTTTAAGGTTTGACGGAAATTCGGCAGCATAACAGCTGTTAAACCGAATTTCCTTCAAAATGCCATAAGCTAATCCACACATCATGTTCTCATGAAATCTCATGCTATGATAAACTTTAACATTTCATCAATCATTTTCTCATGCATCAAGCACATCTCATCATAGCATTAACAACTTTTTAGTGTCTTATGCACTGACCCTTAAGGTCCCTAACTCTCATTCTAAGTTATAAATCATCAAACCTAATCTCTCGGGAACTTATAAGGTCTTAACTAAGTATTTCTCACCTCACACTATGATCAAGAACATCTCCAGACCTCAAGAGTGCAGAATTCATATTCCTAACTTTACGGGTACCTAGGAGTCACAACAATGACCCTTTCTAAGTCTGGTTTGCTCCTAAGGCATCAAGATCAAGTCCTAAACCATTTATGAGTCATTCCTACACATTTAAACTAATTTAAATCCATGATTAGCATTACTAAACCTTGCTGGACAGAATCCAGAAAATTCAAACATTAAAGGATCTAGAACTCTCAACTTAATTCTTTTCTAGTTTCTAACTTCTCTTATCTTTCACATATGAGTCTTAACATTAATTATACTTAAACATAAGCATATTATCATCATTAACATAGCTCATACAGTGGCTAAACATGGCAAGGCAGAACTGAAACAAACATCTCCATTTAAAGGCATCAAACACATTTTCTAAAGCACATAAAATACTAGTTTCTCTTGAAGCCTTTTTAAAACTTTCAAAACTCATTTATAAATATTTTTAACATCTAAAATCATCAAAATATTTATGAGGGCAGTAGCTAAATCAAACTTGTCTCAAGAGGTTCTAAATTCATAAGGCTTAGTTCTATGCATTCCTTAAACTCATAAAAGCTTGGAAAAATTATAAAACATAGTTTTCAATACTTAGAAATATCAAGACCCCTTAGGGTCGAAATATGAACCAAGGGAAATAAATATTTTTAGACCTTTGTTTGAGACAACAATGGGCAAGTCTTTGAGCTCTAGGTTCATTCAGGTGATGACATAAAAAAAAACATGCTCATGCAGTTATTTTAGGTTCCATTAGAAAGTAAAGTGATGGCACAAAATAAATATGAATGCAACTCATTATTATCTTGGTATTAAGTGAGAACTTGAAATATAAACATGATAATGCATAGCTTGAAATCTAAACATGATAATGCAAGGTTCACTTATTATCTTGATATTTAGTGATAGCAAGAAAGTAAACATGATATGCAAAGCATAAAGTAAACATGATGCAAGGTTCATTTTATGGTTGACTAGAGCTCATTCAAGACTTTAACAAGATAACAACCCAATACAATATCTCAAAGATCAAAATACCAAAACCGAAAGTCTTACAAAAGAAAAAGAAAGTGAAACTAAGTCAAGTTCTTTATTAAATACCCAAAACCCCTATCTAGAGAAAAATCTCTAGAACGTGCCGGCCAACTTTAAGGTTGACAAGGGTAGGCTTGAGCTTTTAGAAATCCTTAGATTAATTTTCTTAAGTTGAAAAACCATGTGAGCTAGATATCATATAGATAAAGTTATAAGAAAAGGAAAACTCAAGCTTTAGAGGTTTCTTTGAGATGAACACAAGGTCATCATCTAGAAACTCTCATCATCAAGCTATCATGCTCATAATCAAGGCCTCATGGCCGAAATGAAAGGAAAACAAAGAACCAAGGAAAAGCTTCAAAAGAAATCCAAGAGAAAGCTAGAGAAACTCATTTTTCCAAGAAACAAAGTTTAGAAAAAAACACTCCTACCTAGAGTGAAGACACAAAGCTTGAACTTTTGAAAAGAAAAACAAGATGATGAGCTCCTCCAAGAGGCAAGATAGCTTCGGCCAAGGCAGGATGAGAAGGTTGGAGTTGTGTTTCAAGTGAGGTTGTGTTTAAGGTGTAGTGTTTGAGAGGTTTGATGATGTTTCAAGGCTATGGGGTGGTGTTTCAAGGTTGAGAGATGATGATGAGATGAAGAGAGGATGAAGATGAAGATGAAAAGAAAGGAAGAACTCTCTTGGAATTTTGAGAGTAAAGAAAAGAATTAGCAAGACAACTCTAGAATTCTAAACTTAGCAAATGCTTCAAAGTGCAACTAAGCTATCACAAGCATCCTATTTATAGAAAAAAAAAACCATGGGGCTCACCAAGGGGAGGAGTGGCCATAGCAAATGGAGGGAAAAGGGGGAGGAAAATATCTCTTACACAAGGTCATTCAAGCATGGTTTGAAGTATGGAAGCTATGCTATAAAGTATGGCTTGATGTGAGTTAATTTCCTATCAATTTTTTATGAAATTAGGCTTCTAGAAACTTGTCATGGCTGGAACTTTTCCAGCCACAAATAAATGGGAAAAATGGGTTGTTTTAATTATTTATTCATGTGGAAATTCAAGCTTGATTGAAAGTTATGACAAGGTATAGTGTATGTGACTTGAGGTATGGCCTTGGAGTGTTGAAAAATTGAACATGTGATGCATATAGGAGAGAAGGGTATATGGCCAGGTCTGGTATAGCAAGGGGGAGGTGAGGTTTGATCATCTAATTGGGTGTTAATGGTAGGTTTAAATGTGTATTAGCTTAGGTACAAGGTTAGGAATAATTAAGCTTAAGTTTAGGTGACCAAGAATGTGATTTAAGGATTTTATGACAAGATTAGGAGTGCTCATACATCATTAAAGAATTTTAAACTCATTTATGAATAAACAATGTGTAACACAATTCCATGATTTAAGGAATTGGAAAGAGAAAACACTATTCAAGATTCCATGACTAGGAGTCTTGAAATTAAAATATGATTTTATGTTGTAATTAAGTACTTTTAGGTTCTAATCAACTCTAATAAATTATTTTGACTCAAGATTAATTATGGAAATTAATTAACCTTCGATTAGAGCCTAATATTGCTTAGGTTTGCTTAATCACGGGATTAAGCGTAAAAACACGAAACTAAGGGCAAAACCGTAATTTTGCACCAATTTCGCCCGGGACCTCCGGGACCAAAACTAAAGTCATAGTCTACATAAAAACGCCTTTTAAAACCATCTGGAGAAGTTTCGGGTTCATCCGGCACTTGCAAACGGGTAAAACACCATAGGGGCGTTTTGGTCATTTTGACCTGAAAACTCGAAAAACGAGATTTTCGATCCGGGAAGGTATACAAGCCATCTAATCCCCTTCCAACATTGAGTTTGCCCTTCGAGTACTGCCGAACCGGCTTTCCTTGAATTCCGGGCTGAAAATGACCTCAGGGACATTTTGGCCATTTTCAGTCTAGCAGAAAAATCGGGGCGTTACATAAAGTACCAAAACAAAGCAAAAAATAACAAAATAACAAAAAATAACCTAGATTAAAATTTTATGAATAGAGAGGATGGAGATGGGCCGCATGGCCATGGGCAAAAGAGGACTTTTCTTGACTTTGCAAAAGTGATGGCAGTGATTTTGACTTTGCAGGTTGAAAGGATGGTGGTGTGGGGGTTGTGCAGTGAAAGGCTTGGGGTGTTGTTATGGTAGTTGTGTGGATGGTTTCTGGAATGAGGAATTTGCAGGTTTCCACAGGTGAGAGGATTTGGTTATTCCTGGGATTATTGGGGTGGAGAGAATGTCCATAGCACTTATGAAGGTTTTACAATTGTGCCTCCTTTTAAAGCTATTTACACACATACATTTTTACCTTAATGTAATTAATGACAAAATATTTGATTTGACGCTATTGACCCTCATTAGAGAAATAAAATCAAGCTAATTAATAAAACAAATCAAGTTACAATCAATTAATAAATACTAAATATAATTAGCTTTAAAAAAGAAAAAAAGTTAGAATGATTTGATTTTTTTTTCCAAATTTTCTTTTTTTTTAATTTTTAATTTTTTGGAGTAAAAAATATGTTTTATGACTTCAACAAAATTGGATGCTGACAGTAACTCCCTTACTTGGTCTTTTAACTTAAAAGGACAAGCAAAGTAAAAAGTAACTAATTTTGTTTGAGTCAATTTTTTTTAAAACTTATTTACAAGGCAACAACGATCCAATCCTAAGCTTTGTAATACTTAGAAAAGTGGCAATGTTGTAGTTAAAGGCATCACAATACCTTCAATGTGATGAGTAGGCGTCACAATACCTACAATAGTAAAACAAGGCGTCACAATACCTCAAAAGGATATGAAAGGTGTCACAATACCTACCATGGATAAAAAATAAGGCATCACAATACATCAAAAGGATAAGGAAGGCTTCAAAAGTGTTGAGTAGGCATCACAATACCTACAATGGATAGAAATGAGGCGTCACAATATCTTAAAAAAATAGAAAAGGCATCACAATGCTTTCAAAAGTGTTGAGTATGAGTCACAATACCTATAATGGATAAAAAATGAGGTCTTCACAATACCTCGAAAAGATAAAGAAGACATCACAATGCCTTCAAAAGGATAAGCTAGGCATCCTAATACATAGAATGTAAATGAATTAGGATGTAGATGAACTAGGCTTCATAATACCTAGAATGATGCAAAATGAGCTAGGCTTCACAATACCTAGAATGCATATGTAAATCGGCTAGGTTTCACAATACCTAGAATATAAATGTGCAAATGGACTAGGCTTCACAATAACTAGAATATAGATGAACCATGCAAATTATGAAAAGAAACAATTTGTTTTTCCTTCTACAAAAAACCTGATGAATTCAAATGGAGCTATATTTCATTTGAAAATAATCAGAAACATTCACCACTATGACACATCTCAAGTTCAAGTTGTCCAAGAATAAGTGATATGGGCTTGTGATTAGCAAAAGTGTTTGGGAAATGTCGTAATGAGGATGAGTCATCGTAAAGTAAATTTGGCCGCTAAGCTTACGAACTCCACTTGTACAAAATTTGTCATGAGAAATTCCTTTAAATAGCCCCCAAGTTAAAGATCGAATATTGTAGACATCCTTCTTCTTTGGTGGTTCAAACGTTTGCTTCCATCTAAATTACACATCCCTTTGTTCCAAACTTCTTCTTTTTTACTTTTCATCTCTTTTTTCCTTTTTCCTTCTTTTTTTTTTTTTTGTATCACAGTTAAAGTGAATGAGAATAAAAAAAATCAATCAAAGATTAGATCAATGGACTTTATTAAGCTTGTAATGTTGCCAAGGTTAAGGGTTATGAATGAAAGGATATTAATGGCCCAAAGAAGTATTTAGAGGTCAATCAAGATCAAGGATCATTTCTTTCTTCTCCTATTCATGAGCATCCACACATTTGAGGAGAGTGTTGTCATGATTCCACTTGTAAAAGACTTCACCATTTAGGAAAAAGGCCATGCCCAATCAACGAATTGTCTTTCTTTGCACTTCATTTGCTCCAGTAGGGTATTCTCTTTTTTGAATATACTGCTTGATGTCATAATACCATGGTTGGCTGTCTAGTTCATCCTCCACATTGCCACAATATACCGGTTCACCTTGCACTTTTACATGAATAGGTTGTACATTGGAATGGACTTCCAATTTAGTCATTATAGCCAAATTTGCTAAAGCATCTGCAAATTAGTTCTTGTCTCAAGTTAAGTGAGAGAATGATATGTCATCAAAGTGCTTAATTAGACGAGACAAGTACTTCTGGTAAGGTACCAATTTTGGATCCTTTGTACGCCATTCTCCATTAACTTGGTATATCATGAGTGCTGAGTCTCCAAAGACTTTTAGTTCTTTGATCCCCAAGTCAATTGCAACTTGTAAACCATTTGCACATGCTTCATATTCTGCAATATTGTTAGTACATTCAAAGTCTAGTTTGATGGAAAACTGGGTATTGCTTCCTTGTTGGTGACACCACTATAGCTCCTATTCCACATCCATTCATATTGACAGCCTCATCAAAGTACACTTTCCACACATTCTCCTCTTCTACATCTTCTTTTCCTACCCACAACACCTCACTATTAGGGAATTCAGACATGGTGGGCTGTCCATCCTCAGGCAGATTTTTAGCTAGATGATAAGCAATTGTACTTCCCTTGATGGACTTTTGAGTTACATATTTGATATCAAATTTAGATAGCATCACTTGCCATTTTGACATTCTCAATGACAAGTGAGGACTATCAAATATATATTTCAACGAATCCATTCAAGAGATTAACCAGGTGGTGTAGTATAACATATACTGCCTCAACCTCTTAGAAGTCCACACTAACGCAAAACAAGTTTTTTTAATTGCCAGATAGCGGGATTCACAGTCATTAAACTTCTTGCTCAAATAATAAATTTCCTGTTCCTTCTTTCCAGATTCATCATGTCGTCCTAACATTGCCCCAAGTGACGTGGGCAACACTGTGAGGTATAGTAATAAAGGACAATTGGGCATGGGTGGTATCAAAATGGGTGGTTTCATTAAATAAGCCTTGATTTTGTCAAAGCCTTCTTGTCAATCTTCGTTCCATTCTCCAGGTTAATGTTTTCACAGCATCTTGAATATAAGCTCACAAGTACTAGTTAGATTGGCAATAAATCTAGCAATATAGTTGAGCCTCCCCATAAAACTTCTAACCTCCTATTCGGCTCGGGGGGTGGGCATCTCTTGTATTGCCTTCACCTTATCAGGATCCACCTTTATCCCTTCTTTACTGACAATGAACCCAATTAATTTCCCTGTAGAAGCTCCAAACATGCATTTGTTCGGGTCCAATCAGAGTTTATATCTTTTGAGCCTTTCAAACAACTTTCGTAGGACTGCCACATGACTTTCTCTTTCCTTAAACTTGGCGACCATGTCATCCATGTACATTTCAATCTTCTTATACATTATGTCATGGAATAATGCAACCATGGCATGTTGGTAGGTGGCACTAGCATTCTTCAATCCGAATGGCATGACTGTATAGCAAAATGTTCCCCACGGAGTTGTGAAAGTAGTTTTTCCTTTGTCATGAATATCCATAGGAATCTGATTATACTTAGAGTATCCATCCATAAAGGAAAATCGATGATTTTCGGCTATATTATCAACAAGGACATCAATGTGGTTTAGAGGAAAATCATATTTTGGGCTTGTCTTATTTAAATCCCGATAATCTACACACATCCTGACCTTCCTATCCTTTTTAGGCATGGGCACAATGTTAGCCACCCAATTAGTATGTCTTGATACCTACAAAAACCTAGCCTCCAACTGTTTACTCACTTTTTCTTTTATTTTTAATGACATATTAGGTCTCATTCTTCTCAACTTTTGCTTTTTTGGTTCAGCTTTTGGATACAAAGAGATCTTGTGTGAAGCAATCCCCGAGTCCAATCCTAGCATATCATGATAGGACTATGCAAACACATCAAGGAATTCCTTAAACAATGCAATCATTTCTGAGCGTTAAGGATTTTCCATTATTTTTAGCTCATTCTTTTCTTCTTTAGTGCCCATGTTAATCACTTTGATCACCTCATTGTCTAGGCCAAATCCTCTTTCTGAGTATTCCAATAAGTTTGAAAACTATTCAAAAACTTCTTCATCATCCTCAAACTCATGGTTATTATAGTCAAGTGCAGTAAGAGAATCAATTGATAAGTTTCCAAATTCCCTTTCATGTGGCAAAATTGCCATGGCATTCAAATTCCTGCAAAGTAATTTTGGTGGGTTGGAATGCTAAAATAAATGGTGGATCATAAAATATGGAAAAGCCACAAATTAACAAGCTCAAAGTGTTAAAGGAACGAAATAGAATAAAGGAGAAAGAAAAGAAACAGAAACGAGGCAAATGGAACATATAAAGAAAGAATATTGAAAAATCATGCAAGTTTATTTAGATGATGTCTCTGAGTAGCATAAACAAAAGCATAAGCAATTCTTGAATAATACAACCTAACTAATTACTTTTTAGCCATAACATCAAGTACCGGTTCAGTTGTCCAGTTCATCAGCATCTCATCATTGGTGGTAGCATGAACCTTGTTGTTTTCTTCGATTGTCTCGACATCCAAGGTGTTGATAGTGAGGCGGTAGCAAGGGGAGTAAACTTCCTCAGCTACAATTACTTCAGCTGGACCAAGAAACGTCTCCTTCAGGTGAGGCATCTGCTTCATTCTTTCTTTTTGCTTTTTCTGCTCCAGACTCAAAACATTCATCTTTTCATCCACTAGAATCTTATACCGTAGACCAAATAGGTTGAACTTCTCTAGGACCAATATAGGTGTTCGGGTGCCTTGCAACCATGGTCCCAATCCTTTACCTTCCAGATATCCACTTTTGGCCATGATATGAGCCATTACTCAATTTTGCATTGGGGTTTTATCTTATTCCTGTCTCAGTCCTACCACTTCTAGGTTATGCCATAAATTGCTCTCCACTGGCTCTACATTTTCAACATATGGCAATCCCATTGGTTTGGATACTATGATCTCTTTCTCTCCGTGGATTGTAATGACTGAATCATTTTCAATGTACTTAACCTTTTGATGCAAGGTTGAAGGGAGAGCACTAACGCTGTTTATCCATGGTCTTTCGAGTAGCATATTGTAGTCGAACTCAATCTCCATTACTTGGAATAACACCTCAGATTTACTTTGGTTGATCTCCAGTAACAACACTATCTCTCTAAGGATGCTCTTCTTAACTCTTTCAAAAGCTTTCACTACCATTATTTGTGACAGTATATCATCCTTACACATCGACAGATAGCTCAAAGTCGAAATAGGTAAAATATTCAATCTCGACCTTCCATCAATGAGAACTCTGGGCACTATGTAACCTTTACATTTGAGGGTTATGTATAGTGCCATTGGGTTGGCCTGTGACACAACTTCTTCATTTGAAAACATGATCATGTTAACAAGTTTCACTGGATCCACCATATTCACCACATTTTCCGATGAGACATCAGGCTTGACATAAGCTTCCTTCAGAACTTTTAATACTGCTTTTTTAGACGACATGATTAATGACAAAAGAGATATTCTGGCAGGAGTCTTCTTTAATTGCTCCAGAATATCATACTCGGTCTGCTTTATGATCTTTAGGAACTTTTCTTCCTCATTTTCTTCTTTCTTATTCCTTCTAAAGTCATCTTTTTTGTTAACAAATTTTCCTTTTTCCAGCCTTTTAGGCCCATAAACCTTTCCACTTCTTGTTATTCCTTTCACCTCTATGATACCAGTCACTTCCTTACCTTCTCGAGCCTTTGAGGTCTCCCCTATGTCTCCATTCGTCTCCACTTTAGTCTCATAATTCCAAGGCATGACGCGAGGATTCTCATAACCAAAAGGCATGGGCCTCTTCATAGTGATCACCATTTTTTTTCTGGTTTAGGAGTTGGATTAAGTGGTGGCACTCAAAGGACAAATGGTTCGATTACTTTCACCTCATCAGGGGTGTTTAGCCCATTTTTTGCTTGTATCACTCCCAAGCTGAGTAATCCCTGTACTCGAGCCTTGAAATCCCAGCAACTTTCTATGTCATGCCCGAGACCTCCGCAATGGTATGTACAGCTTAACGTCATATCATATATCTCATTCTCTTTTATTGCAAAGGCAGGCGCAATTATGTTGTAGCCAACTTTTTCTAGACCAATGAAAATTTCCTCCATGGACATTATGAGATTCAAAACCTCCTTGATTAATGGTTTTTCAATCTCCACAGAGTTCACCTGATTTCCTCCTTTATGATTTGGCATTGGGTTGTGGACAATATCTGGTTTGACTCTTCTTGCAGGTCTAATCTACCACAAGCAATTAACTTCCTTATTGCTGTTTTGAAGCCTTCATAATCTTCGATTGAATGCCCTACTATGTCCATATGGTATTTCCAAGTAAGGTTTGGGTTGTACCAAGCTGGGTATGGCGGTTCTAGTGGATGCATAGGACATGGTGAGATCAGGTGAGCCTCGAATAACCTTTGAAAAAGGTCAACGTTCGAGATGGATAATTTTGGGAAAGGTGGAAGGTTTTGAAATCGATTGCGATTTTGGTTTTGGAAGTTTGGTCGGGGTACCGAGGTGTTTGGGTAATTATGGTGATGCATGGTTGGATATATAGGATGAGCTGATTGGTATGGCTGTATATGAATGATATTAACTTGAGGTTGGGGATATGGGATGGCATTTGTGGTTTGTGTGGTTTGGTAAAGTGGGTAAGGAGTGGTCGAGGTTTGGTATGGTGGTATTTGAGGTCTTGGGTGCATTGCTGCATGTCTTGGGATAAAGGGTTGTTGACTCTACACATAATTCACATCAGTCTCCTTCTTCCTAGGTGGGAAACCTTTTCTTGTGTCTTCATTACTCATGGGAAGTTTACCAGTTTTGGCCAGATTCTTAATTCTTTCTCTAGCAGTTATCAGCTCAAAGAAATCCTTGTACGATACTCCCACCATTTCCCCAATATAAGGAGATCCCAAGGTTCCCAAAAAGTATGAACACATTTTAGATGGGATAAGTGGTGTTTGCACTTGAGCAGCCAAAGCTCTCCACCTTTGAGCATACTGCTTAAACGGTTCATCTTTCTTTTTTTGCATTGTGCTTAGTTGCTTCCTAGTTGGTGCCACTTCAAGGTTGAACTTGTATTGGCTCATGAATAGATAAGCCAATTCTCTCCAGTTTTCGAATGGTGCGGTTGAATGTGCCATTCTAAGGCAGGTCCAGTCAAGCTTTCATGGAAAAAGCTAATAAGAAACCTCTCATCCTTAGATCATATTGCCATTTTAGTACAGCAACTCTTCAAGTGGAACAAAGGACTGGCGGTCCCATCATATTTCAAGAAATCAAGAATCTTAAAGTCCTTCGAAACTATTAAGTCTATAGGAGGGCAAAGGTATTCAATCTCCACATAGCCATAGTTGTTAGGTCCTTGGATGGCCTTAATTTGGTCCTAAATCTTCTTCATCCATTCTTCTTTGAACTTGTCCTTTTTTGCCTTTACATGGATATTCTTTGAGGAAAATGGCTGTTTCTGGATGACAACACAAGGTGGCTCCCAAACAGGGGTAGCATGCCCATGCCCATTAGTATGAACGTTCTCTAAGGCAAGATAACCTTCTCCAACAGGAATCACTAATGGCATTGTGGGTGGTGGCTGTCCATGAAGGTTATTCAGAATCACCCATGTCATTCACTCATTGAGTGATACCTATGGCATCGTTTGATACCATAGGTATGGCAGCAACATTAGGTTGGATAGTCACAGGTGTTCCCATTCTGTTTCCTCCCAATAGGTCCAATGATTCTTTCATGGCCTTCATCATCTCTTCCACTCTTACTTGGTTATTTGACATTTCATTCAACTTCCCTCTTACTGCATCAAATTCCAGGCTCAAATTTCTTCCCAATTCAGAAGTAGTTGTAGTTGGGATGGTCTTTCCTGGTTCAGCGTTACCTCCAACCATCTTCGTTCAAGCTCTGGTGTTATGAACATGAGTTAGATCAGTGTCTTCTTTCCTTGGACGCCCAATGGTTACAAGTTACACACGCACACTCACACAATGAAGAAGGATAATAATAACTGAAAAGGTTAAATTTTTTTATATATAATTATATGTAACAGAACAAATAAACAATAGTCATCAAAAGTTGTTTTCAAGAATAAGGATACCCCACTCCTATTCTTATGGGTATGTCACCCTATAAGTCAAAGTACGGTTGATAGTAAATCCACAGTGAGAATCCACTCCTCTGTAAATGCTATCTAATAAACACTAGCAATGCAGTTGTTTTCCTTATGACTAAGCTTCTCACATTTTTGCATGAGAATGAACCATCTCAAGACAAAAATGTGATTGACCACTTTCTAAGGGAACATTTATTGTTCTATAGAAAGCATCAAATGAGTTAGAGAAATGACAATTTGAAGTAGAAATACGAACGTTGAAAATTTCATTAATTCCCATGTGAAGTTCTAACTATAATTATTTTCAAGATTGACAACAGAGAAAGCAACTACATCAACAGCCCTTTATTCCATACAGGTTACTACATCAAAAACTTCATCTTTTTTCTTCTAAAGTCTTTAATGATGCTTTCACATGAGTCCATAAATTCTGTCACCTTTCAAGGTTATCTGAATGGTGGCATCTTGCTAATTTGTTCATTGGCTTGCTCAAATCGGTATATAAAGTTGGGGACGTAATGACTCAATTCTTTATTGAGTTTTCCATACTTGTCTTCCCACCCCAATGCCTTTTCTCTCCATGACTTTCCAAATTCTACTTCATCAACAAACAAATCACGATACTGATTTGCTGATGCCCACCCTCAAGTGGCATTTTGCTCAGTCTGTACCAATACTGTTGACAGATGTTCCACTTGTCCTTCCAACTTCTTTCGTGCATCTTTCTCTTTATTGATCACTATTTTTAAGCTGAAAATGTTTCTATCCCTTCTGTTGACTTCTTGTTCTACTCTTCCCACCATGCGGCTCTTCTTATTAATCTCTTTCTCTAACTTGCTCTTTTCTTTCGTGGACATGTGGAGTTTTTCTTCGAGCTCTTGGATCTTGGCCAAATGAGTGGTTGAGATCTTCGCCTTGCCTTTCCTAGACTTTGTAATTTCTACAACTTCGGCACATTCATCCTTCAAGGTCTCAATCTCCTTAGCCATTTTCTCGCATTGGTGTTGAAGAATGTTAGCTTTTAGGTTGGCTGCCTCCTTTCGCTCTTCCAAGAATCTCATTTGTGCCTTCATTGCTTCTACTTGGGAAGTCCATTGAGGTGCCTTTAGGGTTTACATGGGAATTGAATTGCTTAGAATATCCTTTGAGATGTTATCTCTGCCAATTCTTATTTTCTTCCAATCTTTGTACTCTTGAGAAGAGGTTAAACGTTGTTGGCCAAGTTCCCTTTTCCCTAGGATTTTAATAGCATCTTATGCCATTTTGATATTCTTTTCCTGCTCCATGGTGTTTTTATCTTTCTGATATGGGAAGCTAAACCCTTTTATTTGTTCCTCTTATAGCTTTGTTTGGGTCTAGTGAAGTTGTCTGAGCACCAATACGGGTGTGTAGGCAATGCATCCCCTCAAACCCATCAAAGGAACATTGTGAAAATCACCACAATTTTGGATAACACTCTCTCCATGATACCAAGGACAAACCCATTTGAAAGCACTAGATTGGATTTGTGAGAACTCCTTTTTCCATATCTATGCTTCTTGATGATTTATCTGTACAGAATGAAAGTCTCCTAATGGATTAGGAAGGAGGCCCATGTGGTTATCAGCATATGCATGAGTCATGAACCAGACGTATAACATAGGCAAACAATAGCGCAATCTCCCTCCATTTTTTTGAATGCAAACTCACAAGGAAAGAAATGTATCTACCTAGATAGCTGGGATAGGATTCATGCCACACATCTCGTACTTGAAAAATACATCCATGGCAACCTTGTTAACAACATCTGGTGTGAATGGGAATAAGATCGATCCATAAATCATCAGTGCTAGTGTACGATTGAAGAAATCCCAACTTCTTTGTTGAGACAACATCTGCATATGGGTTTCCAAAAAACTCTTTATGATTCCTTGTATAGATCCCCTTACTTCCATTCCCATCTGGTTTGGATCAACTCCAACTATTATGGCAATCTTTTCTTTGCTAACATAATGCCCTTGGTAGGGATATACACTTGATTCTTCTTGAATCGATAGCCTTAACATGACTATATACTCTTCTATAGTGGGTGTTGCATCAAGATCAGGCAATTCGAAACAGCAAAGAGAAGGATTCCAAAATTGTGAGAGAGCGCTCAATCCTGGAGCTTCCACAGGGATGAACAAAAAATCCAATATGCGCCCATATGTATCCTTGAAAGAAAACAAGACTTCACGAGGCATCAACTGAATTAGTTCTTTCACTTTCTCTAACTCGTTGCTTGTCACTGTAACCTTGATGTTTCTCTTCCAGTCATGTGCATTGCTAGTGTTTATCTGTGTTGTTTCCATTTGATCTGCACTAATGATGCCTTTGTTTTATTAACAATTAAAAACCAATGTGGACAAAAAATGACATAATTGACTACAATGAAAAGAAAAGAAAAATGTATGCTTCTATTGAGAATACTCTTTTATGAAATGGATGGGAAGTTCTAAGGCCAAAACGGGAGGCTGCTATGTTTAACTGTGCGTGCACACGTTTATGGTAGGTCTAGACTTCTAATGACCATGGTCCCCAGATTGCACGTGTCCAAAGGACAAGGATCCGACTTTTGAACCAACCACAAGTAGGGATGAACCCTCTCAATATGATTGATCCATAAAGTATGAACAATCTAGTGGCGTCCCAATAACTACCAAGTGAGCATGAAGCCCCTTATGGCAATGTCAAGAAACCACCAAATCCTTGGCTCGCACAGGCTAAGGTATAGAGTCCAAGAACACAGTGTGTGAAATAAGTGATTGTGAAGTGTGTGCAGGGAGCATACAAACCTTTCAATCCTAGCACTACATACACTCCTGCAAAACAAAATACAAACAACAACATATGTACAGAATAATAATCGTCATCTACCCTAAGGTTTTAGCAAATAAAGGAAACATTATACAAATAAAATGACAAAAATATTTAACATAATACAAAGAACAAATATATACAAAAAAAATAATAGTTGTCTACCTTAAGGTTTTAACAAATAAATTCAAAATTATAAATAAACATATGAGATACGAAACTCTAAAAAAAAAATTAAATAAATAAAGAAAATGATGTACAAAATTAAACAAGAGAAAAAAAATAAAAAATAAAAAATAAAAAATCAAAATATTATATTTAATTTGCACAACTAACTATAATAGGCCTGACTTTCTTACTGTTAACTGTCCCTAGTGTAGTTGCCATCTATCGCAACCGGGATCGCGACGGGGACAGTGATAAAGAGTTTTATTTGAAATTGGAGTCGCCACCAAGTTTATTTAAATTAAGAAAATGCAGAAAAATCCATTTTATTTTAGAAAATAGTCTTCGAAAACAAGATATGGGTTCGGGAGTCAGTTATGCATATGAAGTATAGGAACTTAATCCTACAACACCCCTAATACACTCGTCCTTAGACGGTACCTTAGAAAATTATGCAAATTAATTGATAACCCTTAAAAATTTTAATAAAGGAAGATAAAAATTACAATTTAAACACATAAATTAAGAAAATTTAATTTAGCAAAATATTTACAATTTAAACACATAAGTTAAGAAAAATTAATTTAGACAAATATATTTATAATTGAAACATATAAATTAAGAAAATTAATTAACACATATATATTTACAATTTAAACAAATAATTTAAGAAGAATTAATTTTTACAAATATATTTACAATTTGAACAAATACATTAAGAGAAATTAGTTTTGGAAAAATATATTTACAATTTTAACACATAAACTAAAAAATGAATTACAAAAAATATTTACAATTTTAACAAATAAATTAAGAAAAATTAATTTTGGCTTGACAAGGTTGTCTGCTCCTACGATCCTCTGGTGCAATGAGGAACTCAAAGTCACGTAGTTTTATAGAAAATATTTGTGTGTTGGTTGATTTTAATCAAAAAATCTTTTTCTGAAAACTTCATCATAAGATTAAAGTTAGCACTTGACTATTCAATAAACCCTTATAGTTCGACAACGGTGAAGATAACATTTACTACTCAATCACCATTATTGACCATTGCATGAAATTATTTATTATTTTCAAGAAAGAATCAAATTTATTTTATTTATTTTTAATGCTAATTCCAACATCAATAGACGATGCTAGCTCATAAACAAATAACTACCACATATTTTATTTGAGCAAAGCAGAAACAAAAAACATGAATGTAACTAAACAAACAAGAGTCTTAACTATCATTTTTTTGTATTTTTCTTTTTTAAAAACTTTAAACACAAAAATATTTAAGATCTAATACACAACTGAATCACTTCCTTTTTATTTATTTATTTATTTATTGTTTAATTTTTGAAGAACACATAAATTCTAAAGCCATTTCTGAAGACCACCATATTTCACAATGTAATAGTCCAAATTAAAGCCAACATGCCAAAAACAATTTAACAACCAATAAACTAAACCCACGTCACAGCCCAAATCACATATAGCCCAGTAACTATGAGATGCTCAAATAAATCCTAAACAAACTAATAAATCTCAAAAGCAAACAAACGTTAAACAAAAGACAAAATAAAATAAATAAAATAATACAATAACATGAACTCTAGCAAAGTGAGATACAAAATGGGTTTTGGTTTCATTGTAAACACAGCCACATATACTCTCTCCAATTCCACGGTTCCTAAATGCAAGCTTCCCCTTTTTTTATTCTAAAAAATGGCTAAGTGAGCAACACATGAACTAGACTCATGACACTTAAAAAACAAGACAATAATAGGTCAAGACTATAGTAAACCACATTCAGGAAAGAAACACAAATAAATGAAAGAAAAATAAAATAAAAAAATAAAAAGAATGCGTGAACATTCCTGTAGCTTTTGAAAGTGGAGTTTAGTTTTTGTCATGGCCTTCACTTATAAAAAATAAAGGCAAGAAAGTTTAGTCTTAGTGAAAACAAGAGTGAGAGAGAAATGGGAGGCAGAAGGGTCTAGAGACTTAGGGTTTCCATGGTTTCCTTGGGCTGTAGCACACATACACACAACCGAGAGAGAGAGAGAGAAGGGGGGGGAGGAAAGCAGTACTTCCAGTAGATACAAGGAGGAAGAAGGGTACCACGCGATTAAGGGGACAGGAGGAGGAGCGCTTAGCAACTGGCACTGGATCGCAACCAGGGAGCATGACCTCAGCACGGTACAACGTGGCGAAGAAAGGGGCAGTGCGCAGTCGTGAATAAAGGAAACATCTGGCGGCGGCCTCGATGTGCGACGTAGACCATCGATCCTAGGCTGCTTGAAACCATGACAGTGGCAGCGACCTCTACTCCTCCGCACGATCATGGTTTCCCTCTCTTGCTGTCACGAGGTTCCAGCCAAGAGAAGATCGAGGTTCTGGGATCTCTTTTTTGACTTTGTTTTATATTCAACCTCCATTCACACTTTATTCATTTAATTGATGTTGTTCATGGTTTTGAGAGTGTTATGGGTTGTTGATGATTATGTTGATTATGGGGTTATGGATCTAGTGAAGGTTCTATGTGGTAAAGGTAGTGGTGGTGGGGGTAGTGATGTTGTGTGCCATGCTAAAAAATGGTTTACTGTGCATGTGTATGTCAACTCAACAGAAACTTGTGAACATGTGATTTATGACCTAAAGTTCAAAACAAAGAATGTCACAACCAAATAATAAGGGAAATGAGAACTAAATACCACCAATGCCTAGGTGTTTTCTTTTTTCAATATCTCAAACTTCAAAACTCCCTACAATGGTCATCGAGAAATGAAGTTTTAAGCTTGTGATGATGGCTTCCCCTCTCTTATTCCTCAATTTGCTTGTAATGTTTTATTCTTGCGAGTCTCGGAATCACTAAAAAAACTCTCTCTATCTTTTGGATTGGAGATTACAATCCAAGATCCCTCTCCGAATGTGAACTTTGATCCCATTTATACAGTCATTGAGAATCAATTTTGTCAAATTTGATAGCAACCATTTTTTATCTAACTGCTATGATTTGCTAATTTCATGGGATTTTCATCCATTGCATCTAATTCCATGCATGTTCTATTACTCTTAATTTCTGACTTTTTCATGTATGGTTCATCAAATCCTTTCAAAAATTCAATAAAAAAACAAGACTGAAGTGACGCCTTGTCATGTTAATCTAAAGAAAATAATAGAATGGTGAACGAAACAAAGAATTTCAAAGAAAGCAATCGGTGCTGTTCTTTCTGACTTCCCTCACTGCTCTTTTTGACTTGCCACTGTGATGCGCGCTTCCAGCTTGCACTTCTCTCTGCATGTCTTTTCCAGCTGATAGATTTTTTATTTTTTATTATTTTTTAATTTACAACTCAAAACAAAACAAAACAAAGTAGATTTTTTTTTTTGGTTTGCAGTTCAACAAAACGAAATGGGCGTGACCAACATTTTTATGTAAAAGAAAAAAAAAAGAAACGGGGTTAATCAAGACAACATGAAACGGGCTTTACTTTAAAAATGAAATGTGCTAAGAATTTTTTTTTACTTTCTTTTAAAAATAACTAAAAAATAAAATGAAATGAAATGAACTGAACATTGAAGAAACTTGAGTTTTTTAATATGAGCCGGACAAAATCGGGTGTTAATACCTGGTTTTTCTCGTGCACAAAATTACCAAAATATCCCTGAGATAATGATTAAGTAACGACTGAATTCAGTCATCACCCGGGAGTTGGATAAGATATTTAGAGGGGATATTTAATATCTAGATGGTCTTGGGAAGTCTTGGAGAGTTTTTAAGTAAAATTACCATTTTACGCATAATTAGTGTTAATTAAGTTTAATTAAAGTAATTAAGGAAATATAGGCAATATTATACTCTAATTAAAGATAAATTAATTTTTCTTATTAATTTTGAGTCCAAATAATTATTTGAGGTTAATTAGGGTTCAAGATTTCTTAGGAAAAGTTTAATTTCATTCTTATTCAAAGAATGACACAAGAGACCAAAAAGCAAAAAGTGAGACAAAAAACACTTTCTCTCACTTTCTTTTCCTAAAGATTAGAAATCATGTTGATGTTTGAATTTCAAATTAATCAAGCTTAGCCCAACTAAGCTTGCAAGACAACTCTTTAACCTTGTCTTGAAAGCTTTAATCACTATATTACAACTCCTAACACCAAATTATCAATTCATAACCAATCCCCTAATTAAAATTACCTAGAAACCCTGATTCCCACACCTAAATGAAATGAAAATTTCCCTCCAAATCCCCTTGAGTGGCCGGCGGCCCTACCTCTCTTTCCCTCTCATAATTTAATTTTTCAACACTCACACACTCACAAAAACTCTCATTTTTACTATCTACTTTTTTTTGCTGAAGTCTTGCTCAATAAGACTTGTCAAAAAACTCTCTTTTCTTTCTAAACTCAAAGCTCTCTTCTTCTTCCTCCTCCACTTTCAAGAAACTCCATTCTTGATCTCCATTCAAGCTACAAACATCAAACCACCACACTACCACCATAGATAAACTGCTAAACACCTATCATTTCCATTCCCAAACACAAAAATACAAGAAAAATTCTCCTCCTATTTTTCCTCTTCTTGGCCGAAACCACCCATAGCTCCAAGAGAAGACTTTTCTTCTCATATCTTTGCAAAGGATCAAGATTTCTCACTTGCAACCAAGAAACCTTCTAGGTTGGGGTTTATGTATTAAGTTTTCTCTCCATTTATACTCTTTTCTTTGGTTATTGTTGTGATCAAGGCTATAGCTTGATGATGAGTGTTCTTGATGATGGTTGTAAGACCCTCATGAGCTTGACCTCTAAAGCTTTATTCTTGATCTTTGATTTCAAAAAAAGAGAAAATAGAGAGAGAGAGAGAGAGAGAGAGAGAGAGAGAGAGAGAAGAATGCTCATTTGGTTTCTTTGTTATTTTGAGCTGAAACCAAGAAATGAGGTTCTTAGAACCATGATGTTGAGAGACTCTAAAGCTCACTTCCATTTTGTTAAGATTGATAGGGTTGAAAGTTTCATTCTTTAAAGTCTTGAGTTTGAGCTCTAACAAGATATAAAAATGGACTTACATTCATGTTTATGTTTCAAGTTATCACCTTAAACCTTAAGGATATAAAAATAAACTTGCATTCTCATATTAAAATTTCAAGTCTTGCACATCATGTTTACATTTTCAAGTTGTTACCTTATAATGTTAAAGACTTAAATGAGATTGCATGGCATGTTTATGATTCTAGTCATCACATAAGTCTCCAAAGCTCAAGACTTGTCCCCTTTGTCTTAAATGGAACACACATTCATATATGTATTTTGGCCTTATGAGGCTATTAGGTTTGAAGTTGGTTCTATTTGATTTTGAAACTTGAACCTTGTGTCTGGAGTGCACAAGGAATTTTTGAAAGAATTAGAAACTCAAGAGGAGTGAAAATGTGATATCGAAGTGAATAAAAACTTATTAATGAAATTATTAGTTTTGCCATTGTTTTAGTATTAATATTTAAGTTGTTAAATAGATATAATGGTTTTAAGTGTTTTCAACATCTTAGAATAGTTTTTGAAAAAAACTAATAACTAGAAATAATAAAAAATGTAATTTTCAACGCTTTTAAGAAATTTTAAAATTTGTCACTGTTCATCACTATTCACTACTGTTCATCAATGTTTGGCACTGTTTATGTGCTAAAAAACTGTTAATAATTGTTGTACAAATTTTTTTTAGCATCTTAGGAAAAACTAATAACTAGAAATGATCAAAAATGTAATTTTCAAAGCTTATAGAAATTGCAATTATGACCATTATCATGCAATTATGTAATTTTCAAAAAAGTAATTTACTACTGTTAATTATTGTGCACTAGTTTAAATTATTGTCCATTATCATTCATATGGTTTAATTATGTCAATAAGTGTTGTAAAAATTATTCTTAGTATCTTAGGAAAAACTGATAATTAGAAAGGGTCAAAAACATAATTTCAAAAGCTCTAGAAATTAATGTTTTTTAACAATGACCAACACTATACAGTACTATTTGGTACTATTTATGTGCTTAAAAATTATTGAAAACTATTGTATAAATTATTTTTGGTCTCTTAGGTTCTTAAAAGAATAATTACAAGTGTTAGGTTTGACCATTTTGCAAAGTGTGAAAAATTGTGTCTTGAACATTTCAGTATGGGATTTTGGCCAAACAGGTCTAATTGGATTTAATAATAATTTTGAATGTGTCCATGTATCCAAAATACCATTTATGATGTTAAGAATAAGTTTTAGAGCCATTAGCACCCATTATGTGTCAGAAATTTGAAACTTTGCACTTTGACCCTTAAAATCTAACAAAATTTGGGCAACGACCCAAAATGATTTTTATGATGAATTTAAATGATTTCTAAGTGGTATGGGTCTCTTAAAAGTGTAAATTAATTTTGAGAATCGTTAGTTTTGAGAAAATGTATTGAATGAGAAATTTATACTTTGACCCACAAACTTTTAGAAATTGTAGTTTTGACCTCTTTTAGGGCTAAAGTATGATTATCCTTAACCTGATGATATTAATGAGAATGATATGTTATGGGAGCTATGTTCATATGATTTGTTTGGAAATTATATGATTTGAAGTGATCATATGAAATTATAAATTAATGACTATGCATGCTTGATTCTTTAATTGTGCAAGTGATGATTATTGCCTATTTTACACATATATCTTGTTAAGCATCACATATGTATTACCTGAGTCCAGTCGTTAATTTCCGACATACTGGGTAAGAGTATGTTTGCTTTTCAAAGAGATATTGATAATAACATGCTTATGGATATATGCAAAGAATGTGATGCATGCTTACATTGTATCACCCTAAAAATTATATAAAAATCAATTTGAGTTTTTCTAGTCAGAATTTCAAAAATCTGACAAACACAAAAATGATGAGAACGATCTAACGGATCTGTAAAAAAAAATGTGAATACTAACTTGCGGGTCTCCTAAGCCCGTCGGGACAGCCAAAACCCTAGATTAGGGCCCGGAGATGCCAAAACCCTAGATTAGGTTTTATACTTAGAATTAATTTTTGAGCAATGTTTGTTTACTCGAGTATACTGTTTTACCCGTTCGGTAAAATTTCGGTGTGCGATTTTTACACCGAAAGAAAGCTCACTCTTTAAGTTTGGATAATATCTATCCATCTAAACCAAGTGGATGGTTAAGATCTAATCTTGACTAACAAGATTCAATCCTAACCATCCATCTCCTTATTTCTCTTTATTCCTTTGATTACATAATTAATGTATCTAACTTTTTATATATTAAAGAAATACCAAACCTTATCATTTTGGAATGCAATTCTCAGCCATGAACAAGAACCAAACAGCAGCCACCATTTTTGTTTCTTCAAGAGCTGCATCTTGCTTTCTAACCCCAAAAACCTTAGCCTAGAGTCATTGAAACTTCAAAGTTCTTTCACAAAACTTGTTCTACACCTCAAACCATACAAATCTAACCGATTAAAATCTTAAGTCCTCACCTTGATACCTCACTTCCTCACTGCCTAAGGAGGGTTGGTGCCTTGAAGTGAAGAGAAATCACCTAGAACATCCTTTGGAGTATAAAGCTCAAAAGCTTTCAAAGTAGGGTTTTCTTTTGCCTTTTTCTTTCAAAATTATTCTGAGAATTTCTGATAGGTTTTATTTCAAAAATTTTAGTTATATTGGTTGATAATATTTGATGTTGATATGCTAATTTTGTTGATGTATTTGAATGTTGTGAAAAATGATTTTTGTCAAAAGAGAATTTGACAGATGCTGCTGGATTTTCGGATTTTGACAGGATAGTAATTGTTCACGAATTTTCTGGTTCAATTCTAGTCATTTTTATGAGCTATAAATATTATATGTTCAAGCTAATATCCTAAGGAAACTCTGAGAATTTTCATGGTGCATAATAAAGACTTTTGCTACATGATAAAAATCAAGGACCAAAGTTGTAACTATGCTGCTTGAAATCTTGGTACTGAAGATGTGAATTTGTATAATTTTGTGACCATAGCAAATGATGGAATTATCCTTTGAAATTTTTACAAAGTGTCTTACATCTTGAAGTTCAACCTTGATTTTTATTCTGAGTTTGTTTGATTATTTTCTAGGGTTAAAAATTATGAGAATTTTGATCTGAATTGTGAATAAGTGGTCTCTGACCACGAAATTTGTAAAATTTATTTAACATGGGTAGAGAACTCTTTTTGCTCTAATATTTTTATAGGGCCTTGTGGACATATTGAGGTGTCTTGGGGAATTTTTATAGCCCTTGAAATGTATGTTTTATATGCATAATAAATCATACCCCTTGGGCAAGAATTCTGCCAACATGCTGTAATTGTGTTTAAATGAACTCAAGTATTGATTTGGTGATTTAATGACTCCTAATTTAAGTATGATGAGTATAAATGCATGCTATTGAATTTATGGATTAGTTTAAGGCATGATTGGAATCATATTGTAAATCAATGCCTATATGTGTTTTATTACATGCATTTGAAAAAGGAAAAGTGAATAAGAGATTGAACTAATTTCAATAGCAATAAATAGAGTGACACATGATCCTTTTGACTTGTCGAGGGAAAATTAAATGATCATTTTGACTTTATTAAGGGCAAATAGAGCGATATATGGTCCTCTTCACTTTGTCGAGGCAAATGAAGTGATATATGATCCTTTCAAATTGTCAAAGGCATATAAAGAGAGATTGAGATCCCCTTCGGATGTACTGAGTGCACATAAAGTTGAGAATAATTACTAGGATTTTGAATGGCATGAAATACATGTTTTAAGTGATTGATTATTAAAAGCTATCCACTTTGGAAGTATGATTTAGAACTTTAAAAATGAACCATTGATCTATGTTGCATGCTTACAGTTTCTTAATAAAACGAAGTGGCTGGAACGATGACAATGACCTTGTGATTGTATATTTTGGGAAAGTACCTACTGAGAATTATATAGTTCTCACCCCCTATGTTTGTGTGTTCCCGTGTCATCTCCAAGTTGATCCAAAGAACTATAGGCTGTTATGCTAAAAGAAGTCGGATTGGCAGTAGTCGGGGGTCTGAGATGGTATCATGTGTACTTAGATGTATGTATAAGCATGTAAATTTAACATAGAACATATGTGTATTAAAGCTCATAGAAGAGCTTCCTTATGTAATCGACTTTATATTAAATAAAATGATTTGTATCTTTGCTATATATTTTGATCGAATTACACTAGTTATTACACGAACCCATCGAATTTGCTATAGTTATTTTAGAAAGGTCCACTAATTAATAAGTAATAACTCTCGAGTACGATTTCATAACCTAAGGATGATGTTGTACTTGGGAGGGTGTTACATTACATGTAACGCCCAGGGACGAGGGTGAGGAGTGATCACCGGTGCAAAAGAAGGTGAACAAGGAGCAGCTCCTCATAAGGCCCTCTAAGCAGAGGGGTACATGAATGGACCGATTACACACTTGAATAAGAGGGATCCTAAGACTGTATAGGTATGGGACTATACAGTTGAGGAGGGCTTATATGAATTGATTTGTACTACCTATACCAATAAGATGCATCTTCTTTTCGGTAGCCCAAACCAAAAGAACTCCACAGTTATGCGTGCTTGACTTGGAGCAATTTTGGGATGGGTGACCTCCTGGGAAGTTTTCCTAGGAAGCGTGTGAGTGAGGACAAAGCATGCTGAAAAGACCCGTGTTGGTTTGTGGGGACATTCGTCAATCCATAAAGTAGCAGGGGATGTTACATACGTGACCAATTACATGATGACTTTGGCATGTTGTGATTATGAATAAATAATTGAGATGCATACTTGTTATGTTCTGTGGCATGAAGCAAATTTGGGGAAGCTTCATTTCCAATTGTTATGCTGCCGAATTTCCACCAAATTTGTGGACTTAGAGAAATTCCAAAGTTCATAAGCATGATGTTAAGTGATAAGTCATAATGGTAGCTATGATTATATGCCTAAGTTTGCATCTCTAAATTTACATGCTAAGATTAAAGGTGACATAAGACACATGGAAATAATCCTCTAGACTCCAGGAATTAATGGTTATGAGAGGTGATCTAATAAGGGGATCCGTCAGACTTTAGGAATTAATGGTTATGGGAGATGAACAAAATAGGTGATCTTTTATACTCCAAGAATTAATTGTTATGAAAGGTGATCTTATGCCCACTATCCCATACTCTGGGACTTAGGAATTGGCTTATCGAGAGGATAAATGTATATTAGTGATGACTAGTTTAGGTATGAGCTCAAAGCCTAGAACTCTAAAGAGGAGAGAGTATTAGTGTAACACCCTAAAAATTATTTAAAAATTAATTTAAGCTTTACTAGTCATAATTTTGTGGTTATTAATGATATGCTTTCTTTCCCTCTCATGTTATGTTTGCAATAATCATTAGATTTTAATTTAGCACGCAGCTCATGTTTTGTTTTTAAGTCTCAAAAAGAAAAATTTATTCATATTTTTCGCTAAGTATTTTGAAAAGAATGAAACTAAAAAGTAATAAACTAATGATTAACCGAAATACGTTCTAGGAGTATTGGGTTAAGAATTAGGATGTTACATTTTGGTATCAGAGCAGTTTGGTTCTCATGGAGCTTGAGGATTGGACTGACCATGCTTTAAAGAGCATGATGCGATAGTTATGTCATGTGTAGTGCTTTATTGATAGGATAAGCGATAGGATAGAGATGCATGACTACTGTATATGCATGTGTATCACGATAACTAGCTCACTTTGCATGGAATATTGAGCCTGATCACCTTGGTATTTCTTGTTTTGTGGGCTTAGGGATCGATGGCACCACGATGACAAACTAGGACTTTGAGTGGAGGCGATCAGAACAACGAGACTGCTGAAGCTATCAGAGGCATGGCGAGGGCTATGGAAAAGATGTTTGAGAGGATGAACTAACAAGGCAATAGGGGTCGTGGTCCCAATGCTGCTGAAGGACTTGAGCAAACCCGATTTGGACAGTTTCGTTGGGTGAATCCACCGAAATTTCAAGGAACTATGGATCCCAACAAGGCTGATGAGTGGATTAAGGACATGGAGAAGATTTACTCAGTGATCACTTGCTCTGAGGAGCATAAGGTAACTTTTGTTGCCTATATGTTGAAGGCTGATGCCGAGTTTTGGTGGACTGGCACCCGAAGGCTGTTGGAGGCAGCTGGTACCTTGATCAATTGGGAATTGTTCAAGGCCTACTTTTATGAGAAGTATTTTCCAGAATTAGTAAGGAATGCCAAGGATATAGAGTTCATGCAGCTGACCCAAGGAGGGACGAGCATTGCACAATACACTGCAACGTTCGAGGAGCTAATTAAGTTCTCGAGGGTGTTCCAAGGAAATCTCAACGAGGTATGGAAGTGCGTCAAGTACGAAGCTGGGTTGAAAGCAGAGCTCAACATTGCTATTGCACATATGGAGATTAAGGACTTCCTTACCTTAGTCAACAAGTGCCGTATCATAAACGAGGGCCATAAGAAGCTGAGCACCGTGAGCGTGGATCGGGTTGCCAAGGGACTAGCACCGCAAGCTCTAAGGTTCAAGCCGCAGCACAAACATCAACCCAGAACACACCTTATTCCGCAGCACGATCAGCAGTTCACGTCGCAATTTGAGCCACAATCTAGGCTGCAGTTCAGGCCACAAGGCCCTAAGGATCACTTTCAACTTGAAGGATCAAATGGCCCAAAGGAGGAGGCATCTTGGAGTCACCCCGCCGTCATTTGTCCGAAGTGCGGAAATAACCATGGTAACTGCCCTTGTCTAGCTAGTCAACGAGTATGCTTTAGGTGTGGTAAGCTTGGCCACATGATTTGGGATTGCAATGTGAAAGCCCCACAGTTGAACGCTGTAACACCCTAAATCTTAACCTAATACTACTAGTATGTATTTAGGTTAATCTTTAGAATATTACCTCTTGGTCTCATTCTTTACTTGAAAATACTTAGTGGAAATATGGATAAAATTTTTCTTTTTGGAGTTAAAACCAAAGTGAGAGCCACGCATGATTCTTCGAACGGAAATTCATACAAGTCATATGAGCAAATCATAATAAAACGCATAAATAACAAATCATAGTAAAACACGTAAATAACATGGACAAATCAACTGATTATATATAGATAATGTGCCTACCAAAAGGCAGGACTATTCGGTACAAAGGAAAATGAAATACAACTGAAATGCATATACAAGGAAATCATGAAAGCAAGTACAAGGAAACCATGAAAGCAACACCCATACCCATGTGCACCTAGAGTAGACAACCTCATATACAAAAGAAGGTGTGTCCTCAACTATGTGGCGTGTGTGCACTAGCTACTACCCATCCTATGCACCTACTCCTCCTGGTCCGAGTACTGAGGGGTGGAATTGATCCACTGACGGATCTCGGCGGGAGTGGTTGTGCGGATCATCGGAGCGTGTCCACCGCGGTAAGGGCGCATGGATGGCCGACGAGCCAACCTCGGCTGAACTACTGTCTCCTCACTCCCAGCTCTCATCGGTGGGGGAGCAAGGCTGGAGCTCCAACTGTACATGTGCGAGGGCGGGTCCTCTAATGGATTCGTCTCAGAGTACTGAGTCTGGGGCACGTACTCCGGGTAGTCGCGTACTGCTGACGCCTCAGGCTACATGCGGAGGATCTGCTTGTCGCGTTGTCTGGCTCGCTCAAAAATCGTGTTATGATGATAGGGAGCAGTCGGGGTGAAGCGGTAGCTCCGTACTGGGTGCGCGAAGGGTCGTCACATAAACATAAATACTCTGATAGTGCAGCGACCCTCAAAATGATATGATCCGAGCGCTTGGTCATTGTGCAGCTCCGATGTCGGGATGTCGATGAAGAGTACGAAAGTTGCCATCTGAAGATGTGACGGAAGAAAAGAGAGAGGGAATGAGAATCTTCTAAAAGAATTCTCAGTAGGGCAATCCCTAACTAAGTGACATCATCACATCCTCAGGAACCTTGGGTTTTATTTCTAAAAAGTGTGCATGCATGTAAACTTCTTTTAATTTTCTAAAGTATTAATTATCCAAGGTCTGTTATATTTTACAATGCATCTTATGACTAAGCATGGAACATACTAATGACATGAATGCATCATAAAGGTAAGCCAATCAATAGAATAACTAAGAAACATTATAACATTGGCATAAGGTGATAGGTATAGCACATGTGACATTTTAAACTTTAACTTTCATCTCATGGGCCCACCCTAAAACATCTCTAGGTTATGAGCTCATATCTTAACTAGTCATCACTAGCTCTTACTTATCCTATGATAAGCGTAACATAATCCCGACTTAAAGTACGGGCTAGAGGGCAATTTAAGGATCACCTCTTAGGGTCATTTCCTCTTTGAAACGCTCTACTAGCAACTAGTGCATCGTAGTATTGTTCGCTTTGGCAAGCTCTATGTCAATACCCTCACGAATTTGTTTTCTTGGGGGTGGTTGGCTAAATCGGTGTCACCCAAGAAGGCGTCTCAGTGTTGTGTCACATTTAAATTCTCATGATTTTCAAAAAGACCATTTTCTAAGTTCCTCAAATTTGATGGAAATTGGGCAGCATGATGGTTGTAGACCGGATTTCCTCAAATTTGCTTATGCCATAAAAACATATAGGACTTACACAAGCATATCATCATGTAAAACTTCTTTATAGCACATATCAACTTATCATACACAAAACTCATGTATCATATGTCATAAATTAAGCATCATAAAAACTCAAGACGTTTTAATGTCTTATACATTGACCCTTAAGGTCCTTAACTCACGCTCTAAGTTATTAATCATCAAACCTAATCTCTTGGGCACCTATGAGGTTATAACTAAGTATTTCTTACCTCACACTATGACCAAGAACATCTCTAAAACCTCAAGGATGCAGAATTTTATAATCCTAACTTTACGGGTACCTAGGAGTCACATCAGTGACCCTTTCTAAGTCCGGTTTGTTCCTAAGGCTTCAAGATCAAGTCCTAAACCAATTATGAGTCATTCCTACACATTTAAACTAATTTAAATCCATGATTAGCATTACTAAACCTTGCTGGATAGAATCCAGAAAATTCAAACATTAAAGGATCTAGAATTCTCAAGTTAATTCTTTTCTAGTTTCTAACTTCTCCTATCTTTCACATATGAGTCTTGACATTATTTTTACTCAAACATAAGCATATTATCATTATTAAAACATCATATACAGTGGCAATTAATTAGCAAGGCAGAACCGAAACAAAACTCTCCATAAAGGCATAAAACACAATTTCTAGAGCACATGAAATACTAGTTTCTCGTGGAACCTTTTTAAACTTTCAAAACTTATTTATAAACAATTTTAACATCTAAAATCATAATAATTAAGAGGGCAGCGACCAATTCATCTTTGTCTCAAGAGGTCCTAAATTCCTAAAACTTAGTTCTATGCATTTCTTGAACTCATAAAAGCTTGGAAAAATTATAAAACATGGTCTTCAATACTTAGAAACATCAAGACCCCTTAGGGCCGAAATATGAACCAAAAGAAATAAATATTTTTAGACCTTTGTTTGAAATAACAATGGGCAAGTCTTTGAGCTCTAGGGTTATTTAAGTGATGACATAAAAGTAAACATGCTCATGCACTCATTTTAGGTTCCATTAGAAAGTAAAGTGATAGCATAAAATAAATATGAATGCAATTCATTATTATCTTGGTATTAAGTGAGAACTTGAAATATGAACATGATAATGCATAGCTTGAAATATAAACATGATAATGCAAGGTTCACTTATTATCTTGATACTTAGTGATAGCAAGGAAAGTAGACATGATGTGCATAGCATAAAAGTAAACATGATGCAAGGTTCATTTTATGGTTAACTAGAGCTCATTCAAGATTTTAACAAGATAACAACCCAATACAATATCTCAACGATCAAAATACCAAAACCGAAAGTCTTTACAAAGAGAAAGAAAGTGAAACTAAGTCAAGTTCTTTATTAAATACGCAAAACCCCTATCTAGAGAAAAATCTCTAGAATGTGCCGGCCAACTTTAAGGTTGACAAGGGTAAGCTTGGGCTTTTAGAAATCCTTAGATTAAATTTTCTTAAGTTGAAAAACCATGTGAGCTAGATATCATATAGATGAAGTCATAAGGAAAGGAAAAACTCAAGCTTTAGAGGTTTCTTTGAGATGAACACAAGGTCATCATCTAGAAATTCTCATCATCAAGCTATCATGTTTGAGAAGAAAAGGCCAAGATGCCGAAATGGAAAAAGAAAAGGAATATAAAGGAAAGCTCAAAAAGAAACCAAGAGAAAACTAGAGGAAACACATCTTTTGAGTAAAACAAAGTTTGAAAAGAAACTCCCTACCCAGAGTGAAGACACAAAGCTTGAACTTTTGAAAAGAAAAACAAGATGATGAGCTCCTCCTTGGTGCTTGATGGTTTCAGCCAAGAGGAAGTAAGAAGGTTGGAGTTGTGTTTCAAGTGAGGTTGTGTTTGAGGTGTGATGTTTGAGAGGTTTGATGATGGTTCAAGGCTATGAGGTGGTGTTTAAAGCTTGAGAGATGATGAAGAGATGAAGAGAGGATGAAGATGAAGATGAAAAGAAAGGAAAAACTCTCTTGAAACTTGAGAGAAAAAGAAAGAACTAGCAAGACAACTCTAAAATTCTAAACTTAGCAAATGCTTCAAAGTGCAACTAAGCTATCACAAGCATCCTATTTATAGAAAAACAAAACCATGGGCTCACTAAGGAGGAGGAGTGGCCATGTGGTATTGGAGGGAAAGGAAGAGAAAATATCTCTTACACAAAGTCATTCAAGCATGGTTTGAAGTATGGAAGCTATGCTACAAAGTATGGCTTGATGTGAGTTATTTTCCTATAAATTTTTGATGAAATTAGGCTTCTAGAAACAATGCATGGCTGGAACTTTTCCAGCCACAAATAAATGGAGAAAATGGGCTATTTTAATTAGTTATTTACTTGGAAAATCTAGCTTGATTGAAAGTTATGACAAGGTATAGTGTATGTGACTTGAGGTATGGCCTTGGAGTGTTGAAAAATTGAACATGTGATGCATATGGGGAGGGAGAAGCTTCGGCCAGACCTGACAGCATAGGGGAGGTGAGTTTTGATCATTTAATTGGGTGTTAATGGTAGGTTTAAATGTGTATTAGCTTAGGTACAAGGTTAGGAATAATTAAGCTTAAGTTTAGGTAACTAAGAATGTGTTTTAAGGATTTTATGACAAGATTAGGAGTGCTCATACATCATTAAAGAATTTTAAACTCATTTATGAATAAACAATGTGTAACACAATTCCATGATTTAAGGAATTGGAAAGAGAAAACACTATTCAAGATTCCATGACTAGGAGTCTTGAAATTAAAATATGATTTTAGGTTGTAATTAAGCACTTTTAGGTTCTAATCAACTTTAATAAATTATTTTGACTCAATATTAATTAAGGAAATTAATTAACCTTCGATTAGAGCCTAATATTGCTTAGATTTGCTTAATCACGCGATTAAGCGTAAAAACACGAAACTAGGGGCAAAACTGTAATATTGCACTAATTTCGCCCGGGACCTCTGGGACCAAAACTAAAGTCATAGTCTACATAAAAATGCCTTTTAAAACCATCTGGAGAAGTTTCGGGATCATCCGGCACTCGTAAACGGGTAAAAAACCGCAGGGGCGTTTTGGTCATTTTGACCCAAAAACTCGAAAAATGAGATTTTTGATCCCAGGAAGGTATACAAGCCATCTAATCCCCTTCCAACATTGAGTTTGCCCTTCGAGTACTGCAGAACCGGCTTTCCTCGAATTCCGGGCTGAAAATGACCTTAGGGGCATTTTGGTCATTTCCACTCTTAACAGAAAATCGGGGCGTTACAAACGCCATTTTTAGGCCCTAACGCCAATGACGAGTGCTCATGATCAACGTCGAGGACATCTCTCGCTCTGATGATCGAGGTAAGCGTATAGGGTAGGAGTTTTTGGTTGTAGCATATGATGGTGTGGAAACCTCATAAGCCTTTTTATACATGTAATGAATTTCGAGGACGCAATTCTTTTTAAGGAGGGGAGTAATATAACACCCCAATTTTTCTGAGAGAAAATGACCAAAATGCCCCTGAGGTCATTTTCCACCCAGAATTTGAGGATAGCCGAATCGGAAATCCTCGAAGGGTCAACTCAGTGTTAGAAGGGGATTGTATGTGATTGAATGTTAATAGAGCATAAAAATCTCATTTTCTGCAATTTCGGGTCAAAATGACTAAAATACCCTTATAGCGTTTTTATGCGGGTATAAGTGCCCTTTGAGCCCAAAATATCTTCTGAGAGTTTGAAATCCTAATTATAAGTGTTTAATGATGTTTTTATGTGTTTAGGAGTAACTGTTTAAGTCCCGGTGGTCCCGAGCAGTTTTGTGCAAAATTACGATTTTGCCCCTAGAATAGTGTTTTCAAGCTTAATGATGTAATTAAGCAAACCTAAGCAATATTAGGCTCTAATCAAAGATTAATTAATTTCCATAATTAATCTAGAGTCAAAATAATTTATTAAAGTTGATTGGAACCTAAAATTGCTTAAAGAAACTCAAAATCCTTTTCTAGTCTTAATTCTTTAAGAAAGGAATCTAGGAATAGTGTTTTCTCTTACTAAATCAAGGAAGCATGTTGGCATTGGATTCTAAATTGATAAGACCACCTCCTAATCTAGTCTCACATGGCCCTAATTACCTACTTAGTCACCTAAACACTTGATTAGCAATTCCTAATCTTAAGCTTAACCTAAGCTACACCTAAACACATCATTAACACCCAATTAGAAGAACAATTTCTCCTCCCCATGGGCTGTCACATGCTGGCCGAAAATACACTTCTCCTCATGTTTCCCACATGTTAAATTTTCTTGCACACAATGGCCATACCTTGCACCATACTTAGTCATGCTTGAACCCATGCTTATCATCCTTTCACCCATGCTTTCAATGACAACTTGTAAGAGATATTTTTCTCCCCCAAAGCCATCAAAACCGTGACTTCTTCTCCTCCATACATTCCCTCACATTTTGTTTCTTTATAAATACCACACTTAGAAGAACTTGGTCCATTTTTGCTCATTTCTAAGCTTATGCCTTAAAGCTTTTCTCTAAGTTTCCTTTCTTTCTCTCAAAGAGCTCTTGATCTTTTTTCCTTTAATCTTCTTCATTCTCTTCTAAGACCACCATCCTTGCAACCACAAACCACCATACAACTACCATAGATCATCATTCAAACACTAGAGCTTTCACTCTCAAACACAAGCTCACATAAAACACTTTTCCTTTCCTTTTTCCTTGCCTTGGTTGAAGCATCATCACCATCTTAAGAGGAGTTCTTCTTCTCATCCTCACTTCAAAGGACCAAGCTTTCATCTTCACACTTGGTAGGGGTTCTTGCTTTCAAAAGCTTTTGTTTTGTTTTGATGTTTGAAATGAAAAAGTGTTAGTTTTCTCTTGGTTTTCCTTTTCGGTTTTACTTTATTATTACCTTCTCATTTTCGAGCTTCAAGGCCTTGTTACTCCTCATGATAGCTTGATGATGGGTGCCTCTAGATGATAACTTTGTGTTCATCTCAATGAGACCTCCAAAGCTTGAGTTTTCTTTCTTTAAGTTTTATGAAAAATGTTACTTAGTCATGAGATTTGATTCTTTAAAAAGGAAAAAAAAAACTTGAGCTTGATGATGAGCTTTCAAGATAATGGTCTTGAGAGTTCTCATTTGAGAAACCTTTAAAGCTTGAAACTTGTTCTTGATCTTGAGATATTTTGGTTTTCTTTTCTTTTCTTTTCCTTGATGGTTTCAGTTTCCTTTTCTTTCTTTTCAAAAAGTATGTTAAAAATATAAAGTAGTTCTTTTTATATTGTTTCAAGAAGTGTTGTGATTTATTTTGAGTTCTTTGTTCATTTTCCTTGAGCTTGATAATGATGTTCAAACCATGAGGTTCCTTTATAACCTTGGTACAAGAACTCTAAAGCTCACTTTGTCTTGCTAGATAAAGTATGGGTTTAAGATAATATTGATCCTTGTAAAAGTCTTGTATGAGCTCTAGTAAAGTTAAAATACGCTTGCATCCATATTTATTTTTATGACATCACTAAATGCTCAAAGATTAAAGAATGAACTTGCATCCTCATGTTTATATTTATGTCCTTACTAAATTTCTAAGATAATAATGGATGTGCATAGCATATTTATTTAAGCTCTCACCTCCTAATAAAGAGTAAAACAAAGTGCATTGCAGATTTATGTTTATGTCATCACTTAAGAAATTTAGAGCTCAAAGACTTGCCCATTATTATCTCAAACAAAGTTTGGAAAAGTATGTGTATTATTCATATGATTTTCGGCCATGTGATGATGATGAACTTAGAATAAGATCCACTTAATCACAAGTGCTAAAAACCTATGTTTTATGATTATCCTAAGCTTAGATGATCTCAAGAAATGTTTTAGGCAAGGTTTTATGATTTAAATCCCTTTTGAGACTATTTTGAATTAGCTACTGCCCTTATGTGTCTTATGATGATTTTAATGAAATAATTTGTTCTCAAATGAGTTTTGAAGTTCTAAAAAGGTTCCAAGAGAAACTAGCAATTTATGTGTTTTAGAAATAAAGTTCTATGCATTATATGGTGACTTTGGTTTCGGTTCTGCTATGACTTGTTTGCTCAGTGTATGATGATGTTTTAAATATGTTAGAATGTGTATTTTCATGTATAATTGATTTTAGAATTAATTTAAGAAAGTTAAGATAAGATAATAACTAGAAAAGAATTAAAATGAAATTTCTAGATCCCTTAGAAATAAGATTTTCGGGATTCTGTTCCAGCAAGGGTATTATTAGTAAATAATGATTTATAATTAGTTTAAATGTGTAGAAAATACTCATAATTGGTTTAGGACTTGATCCTAGTATCTTAGGAAAATACCGAACTTAGAAAGGGTAAAAAAACATGACTCCTAGGTACTCGTAATTAGTGAAATATGGATTCTCCATTCTTGAGGTTTAGAATTACTTATGATCATAGAATTGAGTGAGGACTACTTAGTTATGAACCTATAGGTACCCGAGAGGTTAAGTTGTGATGATAGACAACTTAGATTTCAAGTTAAAGGACCCTAAGGGTCAAAGCATAAGACATTAAGAGAATTTTGATACTTTGAGTTTGGTATTTCAAGTATGTTTGTGATGATGCTTGTACTATGATGAGTATTCTTATGTGATTTGAGTTGATCATGATCATAGAAGTTAAATGAGAAAGTACATGTATTATAGTTTTCGTGGCATAAAGTAGATTTGAAAGAAATTCGGTATACAGCTGTTATGCTGTCGAATTTCGGTCAAATCAATACTTGAGAATATTTTTGAAAACCATATGAGATAAAACCCTGGGTGACAGCGGTTCGGATGAGCACCCCAGGAGATGAGTTTTTAATGTGATATAGCACTGGGACGCACTTTTTTGGGTGACACCGGTTCGGCCGAGCACCCCCAGGAAAGACAAATCCATGAGGGTATGAGTGGATGCAGCCTACTAAAGCGGACAATTTTCTGTGCACTAGATGCCAGTAGAGCGTTTCAAAGAAGAAAATATTCCTATGTTACCCCTTCTATTACCCCATATGAAATCTAGTGACGACTAGTTAAGAGTGAACTCATTCCTAGGCGATATGGTGAGAGGGATTTTGGTGGCTATGATAAATATCGCCGGGGCAGGGTGTGTTTGGTTGGATTTTGGTGGCTATGATAAGAAGGTGGTCTTTGAGAAAAAGAATTTAAGAGTTCAAGTATGAGAAAAGTTATATGAAATTTTGTGCTCTTTATGCTATTTATATGTTTACTTGATGTTATGTTTTATTGAGTTGCTTGCATAATGTATTGTCATGCATTCATCCAATATCTATTGCATTCATGTCATTAAGACTTATACTAAAAGACACCCACTTCGGATAAATAGATTTGAGAAGTTTAAAACTAAACCTTATGCATGAACACCTTTTCATAATTAAAATCGAAGTGGCTGGGGACAATGACGATGACACGTGTGTTAGAGTCGGAAATCCATACTGAGAATCTTGAATGAGTTTCTCATCCCTCTCTCTCTTTTCTTCCATGTCATCTCCAGATGAAGATAGTGACGCGATTCGCGATTTCTACTAAGGCATGGGCATTAGGCATACGCTACGAGTCGGATTAGTGGGATGCAATGGAAGCACGTAGATGTCACTTTAGACTTACATATGTGTATTTCTTTTGATGTGGCTATGGAACTATGATAATAGTAATTGATGAACTTATGAAGATATGACTATGTTGTGTTAATATGTGTAACACTTGCATTTTGTGGTTATTAATGATATGCTTTCTTTCCTTCTCATGTTATGTTTGCGACAATCATTAGATTTTATTTTAGCATGCGGCTTATGTTTTGTTTTTAAGTTTCAAAAAGAAAAATTTATTCGTATTTTCTGCTAAGTATTTTGAAAAAAATGAAACTAAAAAGTAATAAACTAATGATTAACCGAAATACGTTCTAGGAGTATTGGGTTAAGAATTAGGATGTTACATCTTTTAGGATAGATCTTAATGTCATGAATGCAATAATTATCTCATGTATGCATGACAATACCTTAAGGGCATAAGTAACACAAGCAATTAAAGCAAGCATACAAATTTATAACTCAATATAATGCTAAGTATATAAGCAGAAGGAAAGTTAGAGGAGTAAAGTCACTTAGCACATATCACATGATTAAATGCACTGATGGGATGATGAGATAAAATACGCATATGCACCTTTGCTTTACTTTCTCATAACTGAACTCTTAAGTTCTTTTCATAATAACCACCCTCTTAAGTAACCATCCTAAGCCAACCATCTCACATTCCCCAGCGATTTTATAATAGCCACCAAAACTTCATCCCACCGATCGCCTAGGATGAGCTCAACCTAACTAGCCATCGCTAGATTTAACATGGGGAAATTAAGGGGGTAACACATCACTTCCTTTCTTTAACTTATCAAGAGTATGCAACTTCTTTTGGATCACCTTTCATAACCTTTAATTTAGGGAGTCCAAAGGATCACTTCCTTATTGGATCACCTCTCATAACCTTTAATTCGGGGAGTCTAGAGGATCATCTCCATGTATCTTATGTCACCTTTAAAACTTAGCATGTTAGATAAAGATGCATGCATGAACGCATAACTTTATATATCATCAAAACTTATCACATAACATTCCATGCTCATAAATTCCATAGATTTTCTTAAGTTAACAAATTTGGCATAAATCCGGTAGCCTAACGGCTAAAAATGGAGTTTCCCTAAATTTGCTACCTATCAACAAACACATCAATTCATAAACATGATAAGCTATTAAAGCCATATAAACACCTTCTCATAGCACATCCATCAGCACATAAAGATCTCAATTCTTTTGTAAGATAAACATGCTCCTAATCAATGTGCCGGAATCAGGGACCGGGCTTAACTAATGCATATTCTATGCTCTTAGCAACTCATAAATAAACATACATTCATTTAATATACTAACTTTCATTACCTCATCTATCTTACATTATCTTATTATGCTTTTGATCCTTATGGGACTTAAACTTACGATCTGATTAACCTAACATTCGTTATAAGTCTTTTATGCACCTAAGGTGTAACACCCTAAAAATTATTTAAAAATTAATTTGAGCTTTTCTAGTTATAATTTCAAAAATCCAATGAATATAGAAATGATCAGGACAATCCAACGAATCTGTTAAAAAAAAAAAAAAAGTGAATAGTATTTTACGGGACCCGCAGACCCGCCAGAAAAGCCGAAACCTTAGAATTCGGGCTCGGAGATACCCGAAATTGAGAAAATATAAGGATTGAGGTTAGAAATAGTTAGGAATAAATATTTTGTGCTTAGAATTAATTTTCAGACGATAGTTGGTTTCCCGGGTACACTGTTTTACCCGTTCGATAGAATTTCGGTGTGCGGTTTTTAACACCGTAAAAGCTACTTGGTGGCCAAGTAAAGGTGAGCCAATTATCTTGAGCTAATTGGATGGCCAAGATTCATTATTTGACTTTTAAAACAAATCCTAACCATCCATCTCTTTATTTCTCTTTATTTCTTTGACTACATATTTATTGTATCTAACTTTTTATATATAAAAGAAATACAAAAACTTGTCTAAGAAGCCAAGCATTCACGGTTCTTATCTCCATGATGCAGCCACCATTGTTATCTTCTCCAAGAGCTCATGCTTTCATTTCAAATCATCAAAACCCTTGTCTAAAGTTCATTAAACACTAAACTCCCTTCACAAAACTTGTTCCACTCCTTAATATCTACCAAACTAACCGATTAGAATTTGAATCCATCAACTTTTCATACCTCAAGAGCTCATTATCAGCTGTTTAAGGAAGGGTTTGGTGTGTGGTTTGAATGCTTGGAAGTGAAGGGAATCAATCTTGGAGCTAAGATCTTTAAAGCTTCAAAGTGTAGGGTTTTCTTTGGCCTTTTTCTTTCCAAATTATTCTGTGAATTTTTTATGGGTTTTATTCCAACATCTCTGTTTATATTTGATGATAATAGGTTGATATTGATGTATTAATTTTGGTGGAGTGTTTGGTGTTGTGGAAAAATCATTTTTATCAAAAGAGTGTTTGAATTGGTTTGCTGGAATTTCAGTCCTTTGATAGGCAGCAACTGTACACGAATTTTCTGGTGTGATTGCAGGTATTTTCATGAGCTATAAAAATTATATATTGAAGCTAGCATCCTAGGATAGTTTCACTAATTTTCGTGAGCTCTGGTTTTGACTCCTAATGCTTCAAAAAAATTCAAGAACCGAAATTGTAAGCATGCTGCCTGGAAAGTTGAATCTGAAGCTAGGAAATTGTCAAATTTTGTTATCATAGCAAATGATGGAATTATCCTTTGAAATTTTTACAAAGTGCTGGAAACATATTGAAGTTTAACCATGATTTTTATCCTGAAGTGATTCATTCATTTGCTATGGTTAAAAATTACTGAATTCTGGCATTGAGCTAAGGTTAAGTGGTCTATGACCACCAAATTTGTAGAATTTGTTGACAGAGTTAGGGGACTCTTCTTCCTATGAAATTTTTACAGGGACTTGTGCACACATTGAGGTGTCTTGGGTAATTTTTATAGCCTTGGAAATGGATGTTTGGTATGCATAATGAATTTTACTGTTTAGGCATGAATTCTGCCAACATGCTGTAATTGTGCTGAAATGAACTCAAGTATTGATTTGGTGATATAATGATTCTTGATTAAGTATGATGAGTATGTATGCATGCTAGACAATTTAAAGATTGATTTACGAGGACAAATAAGAATTTCTTATGATTGAATGCCTATATGTGGCTTATGCATGCATTTGAAAAGAAGAAAGCACATGGTGCTACTATATGGGAAAAGAGAATGTATAAATTTCACTCGTGCATGTTCTGACATAGGAGAAAACAGAAAGAAGACTTAAGTCAAATGAGGGGAAGGCAAAAAGAGGAACTTCCCTAGAGTTTATATTCTGACATAGGAGAAAACAGAAACAAGACTTAGGTTGAATTGAGGGGAAGGCAAAAAGATGAACCTGTCCCGAGATATTATGAGTCGGTAGACGTATCGGCTAGGAATAGAACTGTGTGTGATTCGGAAATGGAATAAAATGAAGTCTGATGATCACGTATAGGAATGAGCTCAATCCTGATAAGCAGTCTATTTCCCCTTGTGGCGTTGTCCACGGCAGATACCTTTTGGTATAAATAATCTATTATGGAATAGTCCACGGCAGATACCCATTGGATATAAACTAAGTCTTTCCTATATCAATGAGAATAGAAAAACGTACTAAATTGAGTGTTGCAGTATGATATGAACTAAGTCGTTCCTATGTCGATGAAAAGAGAAAAATGCACCAAGTTGAGTTCTATGGTCACAAGTAAGGCCAGGTTCCTTTGAGATAAGTCCATTACATTTAACATATACATAATCATGCTATATTTAAATGTTTGATTATGATTATTTACTATGTGCTTGAGTTTTATTATATATGTATATTAAGTGATTGATAATTAAAAGCTACCCACTTCGGAAGTATGATTTAGAACTCTAAAATTGAACTATTGTTATGAAATGCATGATCGCTTTTTCCTAATAAACCGAGGTGGCTGGGACAATGACGATGACAGTATGATTGTGTAATTGGGGAATTGCCCTACTGAGAATTGTATAATTCTCATCCCTATATGTGTTTTGTGTTCCCGTGTCGTCTCCAGGTTGAACCAGAGAACTATGGGATGCTACACCAAAAGAGGTCGGATTGGCAGTAGTTGGGCGTCTGAGATTGTATCATATGTACTTAGATGTATGTATAAGTGTGTAAATTTAACATAGAACATATGTGTATTAAAGCTCATAGGAGAGCTCCCTTATGTAATCAACTTTATATTAAATAAATGTTTTGTATATTTGCTATATATTTTGATAGAATTACGCTAGTTATTACACGAAACCATCGAATTTGCTATAGTTATTTAAGAAAGGTCCAAAAATTGATAAGTAACAACTCTCGAGTACAATGTCATGACTTAAGGATAATGTTGTACTTGGGAGGGTGTTACATTATGGTATCAGAGCAGTTCATCCTTGTAGGACCTTGAGGAATGGACTGACTATTCTTCCAAAGCGTAGATAAGTCATGCCTTGAATCTTGTCTATATGATAGGATATAGGATTTAGATATGCATGACAGTCTAGTGGTGTTGTAGTTAGTTGCTATCACACTTAGCATAATGTTGAGCCTGATCAACTCAATATCTTTGTTTGGTGTGTTCAAGAACTAATGGCAAACCGTAGATGTGCTAGGAATGGGAAAGCTAAGCAGGATGACATGACGAGTACTCTCCGTGAAATGGCTGCCGATATGAGAGCACAAGCCGCAATGGCCAAGTGGATGATGGAAAGATTAAATCAGAACACAAAGGAGCTGGAGTTCATGGCACTCAAGCAAGGGTCCATGAGTGTAGCAGAGTACACAATAAAGTTCGAAGAGCTCTGCAAATTTTCCACCATTTATCAACGTAATCCTGATGAAGATTGGAAATGTATGAGATATGAAGGAGGGCTACGGGAGGACATTGAAGTAGTCGTTACTCCCTTAGAGATCAAAGAGTTTGCTACTCTGGTGAACAAGTGTCGACTTACAGAGGAATCCAATAGGAAGCTAGCAATTGTCAAATTTGCTAGGGACAATTCTAAGAAGAGACTAACACCTGAAGACCAAGCTTTTGAGGATGCCCTGCCCCAGAATAAGCATTTTCAACTTAATTTGCAAAAGGATAACCAACAACAACGATCAACCACGACCCAAAATTGCCTGAAATGCGGAAGGAACCATGAAGGTAGACCTTGTAGGGCTGGACAAAATGTATGCTACTGCTGTGGAAAGTCAGGACATAAGATGAGGGAGTGTCCAGAGAGACATACAAAACTTGATGGGAAGTCACCCCACAAGAGTACCGAGAATTGATGGGACACCACCATAGGGAGATCCGATCCAAGGTAGGAACGTTTATGATTTGACTTGAATTGTGTGTGAATTCTATGTTTGATACATGAAATTTGTCTTTTGAAAATCGATTCCAAACGAATTTTGAGGACAAAATTCTTTTTAAGGTGGGTGGTAATGTAACACCCTAAAAATTATTTAAAAATTAATTTGAGCTTTTCTAGTTATAATTTCAAAAATCCAATGAATATAGAAATGATCAGGACAATCCAACGAATCTGTAAAAAAAAAAAAAAAAAAGTGAATAGTGTTTTGCGGGACCCGCAGACCCGCCGGAAAAGCCGAAACCTTAGAATTCGGGCTCGGAGATACCCGAAATTGAGAAAATATAAGGATTGAGGTTAGAAATAGTTAGGAATAAATATTTTGTGCTTAGAATTAATTTTCAGGTGATAGTTGGTTTCCTGGGTACACTGTTTTACCCGTTCGATAGAATTTCGGTGTGCGGTTTTTAACACCGTAAAAGCTACTTGGTGGCCAAGTAAAGGTGAGCCAATTATCTTGAGCCAATTGGATGGCCAAGATTCATTCTTTGACTTTTAAAACAAATCCTAACCATCCATCTCTTTATTTCTCTTTATTTCTTTGACTACATATTTATTGTATCTAACTTTTTATATATAAAAGAAATACAAAAACTTGTCTAAGAAGCCAAGCATTCACGGTTCTTATCTCCATGATGCAGCCACCATTGTTATCTTCTCCAAGAGCTCATGCTTTCATTTCAAATCATCAAAACCTTTGTCTAAAGTTCATAAAACACTAAACTCCCTTCACAAAACTTGTTCCACTCCTTAATATCTACCAAACTAACCGATTAGAATTTGAATCCATCAACTTTTAATACCTCAAGAGCTCATTATCAGCTGTTTAAGGAAGGGTTTGGTGTGTGGTTTGAATGCTTGGAAGTGAAGGGAATCAATCTTGGAGCCAAGATCTTTAAAGCTTCAAAGTGTAGGGTTTTCTTTGGCCTTTTTCTTTCCAAATTATTCTGTGAATTTTTTATGGGTTTTATTCCAAAATATCTGTTTATATTTGATGATAATAGGTTGATATTGATGTATTAATTTTGGTGGAGTGTTTGGTGTTGTGGAAAAATCATTTTTATCAAAAGAGTGTTTGAATTGGTTTGCTGGAATTTCAGTCCTTTGATAGGCAGCAACTGTACACGAATTTTCTGGTGTGATTACAGGTATTTTCATGAGCTATAAAAATTATATATTGAAGCTAGCATCCTATGATAGTTGCACTAATTTTTGTGAGCTCTGGTTTTGACTCCTAATGCTTCAAAAAAATTCAGGAACCGAAATTGTAAGCATGCTGCCTGGAAAGTTGAATCTGAAGCTAGGAAATTGTCTAATTTTGTTATCATAGCAAATGATGGAATTATCCTTTGAAAGTTTTACAAAGTGCTGGAAACATATTGAAGTTTAGCCATGATTTTTATCCTGAAGTGATTCATTCATTTGCTATGGTTAAAAATTACTGAATTCTGGCATTGAGCTAAGGTTAAGTGGTCTATGACCACCAAATTTGTAGAATTTGTTGACAGAGTTAGGGGACTCTTCTTCTTATGAAATTTTTACAGGGACTTGTGCACACATTGAGGTATCTTGGGTAATGTTTATAGCCTTGGAAATGGATGTTTGATATGCATAATGAATTTTACTCTTTAGGCATGAATTCTGCCAACATGTTGTAATTGTGCTGAAATGAACTCAAGTATTGATTTGGTGATATAATGATTCTTGATTAATTATGATGAGTATGTATGCATGCTAGACAATTTAAAGATTGATTTACGAGGACAAATAAGAATTTCTTATGATTGAATGCATATATGTGGCTTATGCATGCATTTGAAAAGAAGAAAGCACATGGTGCTACTATATGGGAAAAGAGAATGTATAAATTTCACTCGTGCATGTTCTGACATAGGAGAAAACAGAAAGAAGACTTAAGTCGAATGAGGGGAAGGCAAAAAGAGGAACTTCCCTAGAGTTTATGTTCTGACATAGGAGAAAACAGAAACAATACTTAGGTTGAATTGAGGGGAAGGCAAAAAGATGAACCTGCCCCGAGATATTATGAGTCGGTAGACGTATCGGCTAGGAATAGAACTGTGTGTGATTCGGAAATGGAATAAAATGAAGTCTGATGATCACGTATAGGAATGAGTTCAATCCTGATAAGCAGTCTATTTCCCCTTGTAGCATTGTCCACGGCAGATACCTTTTGGTATAAATAATCTATTATGGAATAGTCCATGGCAAATACCCATTGGGTATAAACTAAGTCTTTCCTATATCAATGAGAATAGAAAAACGTACTAAATTGATCAAGGTAAAGATGATATGAACTAAGTCGTTCCTATGTCGATGAAAAGAGAAAAATGCACTAAGTTGAGTTCTATGGTCACAAGTATGGCCAGGTTCCTTTGAGATAAGTCCATTACATTTAACATATACATAATCATGCTATATTTAAATGTTTGATTATGATTATTTACTGTGTGCTTGAGTTTTATTATATATGTATATTAAGTGATTGATAATTAAAAGCTACCCACTTCGGAAGTATGATTTAGAACTCTAAAATTGAACTATTGTTATGAAATGCATGATCGCTTTTTCCTAATAAACCGAGGTGGCTGGGACGATGACGATGACAGTATGATTGTGTAATTGGGGAATTGCCCTACTGAGAATTGTATAATTCTCATCCCTATATGTGTTTTGTGTTCCCGTGTCGTCTCCAGGTTGAACCAGAGAACTATGGGATGCTACACCAAAAGAGGTCGGATTGGCAGTAGTTGGGCGTCTGAGATTGTATCATATGTACTTAGATGTATGTATAAGTGTGTAAATTTAACATAGAACATATGTGTATTAAAGCTCATAGGAGAGCTCCCTTATGTAATCAACTTTATATTAAATAAATGTTTTGTATATTTGCTATATATTTTGATAGAATTACGCTAGTTATTACACGAAACCATCGAATTTGCTATAGTTATTTAAGAAAGGTCCAAAAATTGATAAGTAACAACTCTCGAGTACAATGTCATGACTTAAGGATAATGTTGTACTTGGGAGGGTGTTACATAAGGATCACAACTAATAATTCTCACTAATTTTTATGCTTATGATCAATACCAAACAGCCATAGGCAGTTTGAACAGAATTAATATAATCCAATTATGGGGTTCTAGAAGTTATATCTTTGACCCTTTCTAAGTTTCAGCTTTCCTTAAGGTACTAAAATTAATAATAACCATATTTAAGACTAATTCCTATACTTCTAAAACCATTCTAAAATAGTTTTATTTATGATTTAATCATCCTACAACAGCAGCCATAATCTTATTTTCTAAGGGTTCTAAAACCCGCATTCTTAATCCCTTCTAGTTACTAGTTTTTCCTAACATTCATAAAATAGTTTCTACTTCAAATAAACATAATTTTTACACATTCTAATACATCAAAAAATTATCATACAGCAGCCAACATAGCAAGGCAGTAACCGAAATGTGTAATTCAAAACAACACATAAAATCACATCTTTAATACATATAAGTTACTAGTTTCTCTTGGAATCACTTTAGGACTTCTAAAATTCTTTTGAAAACCAATTTATTTCATTAAAATCATAAAAATACACTACAAAGGCAATAGCTATTTTAAATCATTCTTAAGTGAGTTTTAAATCATAAAATCATACTCATAGTATTCTTTGAGTTTTCCTATGCTTAAGAAAATCTTAAGACATAGTTTGTTGGCCTTTGTGACTAAATGAAACTTATGTTAAGTCCATCATCATCACATGGCCAAATCTTGTATTCATGGAATGCTTCCATTTTCCAAACTTTACTTGAGATAAAAAGGGCAAGTCTTTGAGCTCTACGATCTTTAGGTGATGGCAAAAACATAAACATGCTATGCACTTCATTTTATTCTTCATTATAAAAGTAAAGTGAGAACTTTAAAGTAAATATGAGATGCAAGTTCATTTTATCTTTAAAGTTTAGGTGATAACTTGAAATATAAACATGAAATGCAAAGCTTGAAATTTAAACATGAGAGTGCAAGTTCATTTCTTTATTTTTGAGGTTTTAGTGTTGACATTGGAAAGTAAATATGATATGCAAGACATTAAATTTAAACATGGATTCAAGTTCATTTTTATCTTTACTAGAGCCCATCAAGACTTTAAAGGAACATATGCCTCAAACCTAAACTTATCTTAACAAGACAAAGTGAGCTTTAGAGTTCTTTCTACCAAGGTTTCATTAACAAGACAAAGTGAGCTTTAGAGTTCTTTGTACCAAGGTTTCAAGGAAACCTTATGGTGTGAACTTCATCATCAAGCTCAAGGAAATGGACTTTAAGGAAGTAAACCCACTAACAACATTCCTTAAAACAAAACCCAAAAGCTTGAAGGAAAGGAAATACGACCGAAGTTAAACAAGAAGAAAAAGCAACCTTTGAGACTCTAGAGACCATGACTTAGTGATACATTAACACCACCATCATGAGCTCTCATCATTGAGTTATTTTTCAACCAAAATCACACTTCAAAATCAAAACCAAGACAAGGAAAGAAAAGGAAAAACCACTTGGTCTAAAAGCCAAGTTTCAAACTTTAGAGGTTACACAAGTGATAATCTCATGATCATCATCTTAAACTCTCATCATCAAGCCAACATTTTCTTTAAAAAGTAAGGCTCCAAGGCCGAAAATGAAAAGAAAGAAGAAGAGCTTAAGTTAAGAGAAACTAAAGAACTTATTCATAACCAAACATCAAAGAAAAAGATAAAAACGTTTAAAACAAAATCCCTACCAAGGATGTAGTCTTTGATGGAAGGAAGAAAGCTTGGTTCTTGGAGCTAAAATGTGAAGACAAAAACTTCTCTTGGTGCTTAGAAGGGTTTCACCCAAGGGGGAAATAAAGGAAGGAGATGGTTTTCTTATGAGGTTAGGCTTGGGGGTGGAAAGGTTGTGTATTTAGGAGGTGGTTTGAGATGGTGGTGTGGGGGTTCAGGGTGGTTTGTGGTGGTGGAAGAAGTTTCTTGAGGTTGGAAGAGAAGAAAGAAAGCTTTGAAGTTGAGAGAGTTTATGATCACATTTTTGGACATAAGTGTTTCTCCAAAAAAGTGAATGGTAATGAATGAAGTTTTTGGGTTGAAAATAGAATAAATATGATGGTAATTGTTTTAGGGGGAATATCTCTTCTAAATGCATCATCACATGGAATGGTGTAGGAATGGCTAGGTATAGGCTTGGGTATGGTGTAGGAATGACTAGGTATGGGCTTGGGTATGGTGTTCTTTGAGTGTGTAAGAAAAGAGATTTTGTGTTTCACTAAGCAATCTTAGGTCCTATTTATTCTCAATTAATTATTTTGACTCTAGATTAATTATTAACATTAAATTACCTTTAATTAGAGCCTAATATTGCTAATGTTTCCTTAATCATTTAATTGAGCTCATTATGCACTGATCTAGGGGTAAAAGCGTCATTTCATATCAAAAACCTTCCGGGACCACCCAGACTCATCCAAACATCGTGCATCACGTAAAAACAACATTTCAAACTCCTGAGAAATCTTTCTGACTCAGTCGGCACTAAATCTCGCGTAAAAACACTGTAGGGGCAATTTCGTTATTTTATGTCAAAAGTCCAGAAAGTGAGATTTGCGTCTCTGTTATTATTTCTAAGGCATCTAATCCCCTTCAAACATCAAACAAACCCCTTGAAGATGGCCCGAGTCGGCTGCCCTTGAATTCCAGGCAAAAATGATCTCAAGGGTATTTTGGTAATTTTTACACGGGAAAAATCGCTTATTGCGATTTACGCACAAATTGCTATCCAATGTTCACCTAACCTCATCCCAATATTAGGATATCCCTTTGGAGGTGGCCGGGACTGGCCGGCCATGATATTTATACAAAAATGACCTAAGGGCATTTTGGTCATTTTTGCAAGGCAAGAAAAATCAGGCCGTTACGCTCTTGTCATTCTCGATTATGAGCAAAAGGAATACATCCTCCATTTCTTTGCTTCCAAACCTCCATTATCAAGTTTCAAGCTTAAAAAACCATAGCCTAAAGTTGCTAAACACTTAAAAACTTACTCTACTCATCACCACCTATAAAATCTAACTGATTAAATTTTAATCCATCACTATTTTTCCATTTTGAGCCATCATACACCACTGCCAAAGAGGGGGTTAAGGGCTATTTAGAAGGGTTTTGAATAAAGAAAGACACTTGAGAAAGATTGCTCTAGGTAAGAAGCCTTGAAATTTCAAAGTAGGGTTTTGTGTTCTTATTTATTCATTTATGTTTTTCCAGATTTTAAATTGTTGAAATTCCAAAATTTCTGGTCCTAATGTATGATTTCACATAGATATGTGTGTATTTGCATAGGTAGAGTAGCTTGGTGTTGTGGAAAAATCATTTTCATCAAAAGGAATTTTAGGACACCTTACTATAATTTCAGTTCTGTGATAGGCAGTGATTGCTCACAAATTTTCTAGTATAATTATAGGTATTTTTATGAGCTAGAAAATTATGTTGAAGCTGACATCCTAGGGCAGCTCCATGATTTTTGTTGGGTCATGTTAAAGGCATTTACTACTTGAAAAAAATCATAAACCAAAATGACACTTGTGCTGCCTGAATTTTCAAAATAAAAGCTGTGATATTGTCTAATTTTTTTACTATAGCTAATGATTGATTTTTCCTTTGAAATTTTTATAGAGTGTTGGAAACATATTGTATTGTAACCACAATGTTTTATTCTGAATTGATTTAATCATTTTCTAGGATTAAAAATTATGAAATTCCAGTTCTAAGTTGAGATTACGTGGTCTCTGACCACCAAATTTTTAGAATTTTGTTAACATAGTTAGAGAACCCTTTTTGCTCTGACATTTTCATAAGACATTACAGACACATTGAGATATCATTGCAAATTTTTATAGCCTTGGATTCGATGGTTTGAAATGTAGAATCATTCATGTTATGAATATGTGAAATCTGCCATGCTGCTAAAAATGAATTGATGCTTTGAATTGATAAAATAAGGGCATTTGCTACTAGTGTGATATGAGTACATGAATATGAATAATTGAGCATGCGAAGTTATTGATGAGATTATATTTCTTGGGCTGAAGAAAGTAAATCTGGTTTGTTGGGGGAAAGTAAACTTGACTACCAAGAAAATAATGAGATTAAATGTCTAGGGTTGGAGAAAGTAAATCCGGTTTGTTGAGGAAAGTAAACCTAACTACCCTTGAATTAAGTTGGGAAAAGTAAACCTGGATAGGAATAGGTTTGTGTGAGAATTGGAGAAAGTAAACCCAATGATCATGTATAGGAATGAGCTCAGTCCTGAAAAGTAATCTATTACCCATTATTGCCGTAATAGGGATTGTGATACATAACACCCAGATATGACAAGATTAGTCAAGGGCCAAGATAAGTTGAAATAGAAATGGTTATAAATAGTCCTTTATCCTACGTGCCAAATGAAGAATTCCAGTATCGATATTGAGACTAATATTTTTTAGTGTGATTTAGTAGTATATGTTTTATATGATGTAGAGTCGTATGATATATGCATATTAGATTATTGAATAATAAAAGAGACCCACTTCGAAAGAATGGTTTTTGAACTATAAAATGAACCTTTGATATATATTGCTTGCTCACATTTCTTAATAAACCGAAGTGAGTAGGACGATGATGATAACATTAATTTCGTTGTATATTTTGGGGAATACCCTACTGAGAATTTTAGAATTCTCACCTCTATGTGTTTGTGTTTCTGTGTCGTCTCCAGGTTAATATAGTAAATAGTGAGCTCGCCACCTGAAAGGAATTGAAATTGCAATAGTTTAGTAGCTGAGACTTGTATTTATTTTACTTAGTTATAGGTATATTTCTGTAAATATAGGAGATAACCTATGTGTATTAAAGCCCATAGCAGAGCTTCCTTTAGTACTTGACTTTGTAATCAACAAATGTTTTGTCTCTTGGAGCACCTGTACATATCTCAAGGAGAGGATAGCCTTCTTTTGTTATTTTGATTGGAGGTTATCTACTCTTGGCATATCCCAATAGGAGTAGTGGGAGAAGAGGTCCTTTTAGGTTTTATTTAGTTTCTTTCTATATACTATCTATGCATATTTTGGATGACTGTACTTAGCCCAACCTCTGTTGGTGGATATGATACTATTAGGTATATTTATGTTGGTGTGTGATAAGGAACGGTTGGTACTTATGCTATACATAGATACATACATACATATATATATATATATATACATATATGTATATATATATATATATATATATAATGATATGATTCTGTTCATGATATTGTGATGTTTGTGTTCTGTGTATACTGTGACCTGTTTCTATTTTTTCCTTTCACATCCGAGATGAACGACATGTTTTACTTAGTACGTGCGACTCATATTTTATTTTTAAGTTAAAAAAAAAATTTACCCATATTTTCGCTAAGTATTTTTCATAATTTTAAAATTAAGAACTGAAATAAAAGAGTAATAACTAATAATTAACTTAAATGCATCTTAAGCGTATTGGGTTAAATATTAGGGTGTTACCGGAGGAACTTGATCCATTACTTGGGTTACCTATAGGTAGGTTAGGAAAGGAAACATTGTCCATTGATGGTGAGATGTGAGTCTCATATGGGTAAGGCATGTATGGATAAGGGTAGAATAGGGAAGGTTGGTAAGTGGGTTGGTGTAGATTATTCTTAGGTAAGTGGCTTGCAATCATGTGAAGCATCCCGTCCTTTTTCTTAACACCAGGCCATTTAAACTTCTCTACTGGCCTACTCAATTTTCCTTTTCTTCCACTTGCTCCCTAGCAATCAACACATTAAAAAAAATGATTCGTGACACAATCAAGTAGCTTCTCAAAGTACGATACGGCCTATCCAGAGTCTTAATAAAGACTCGAAGAATTTCTTTCTTATTTAGTAGAGGCTACACTTGAAAAGCTTTCTTTTTCCACCTTTATGCATACTATCTGAAAGCTTCTGCCTCAATCTTCCTCATCCTTTGAAGCTCAAAGCGATCAGGGGCAATATCCGTGATAAACTGATACTATTTCACAAATAGTTATTGCAAACTTCTCTATCTCCTCGTCTGATTTTTGTCAAGTTGTAGAAACCAAGTCAAAGCTCTGCCTACCAAGTTATGCTGAAAACAATGAATCATCAACACCTTATTCCTATGGTACGAGACCATGCTCTGAGTATAGATGGCCAGATGTGTAACGCCCCGATTTTCTGCTAGAGTGAAAATGACCGAAATGCCCCTGAGGTCATTTTATTGAGTCGAGGAAAGCCGATCTGCCAGTACTCGAAGGGCAAACTCAATGTTGGAAGGGGATTAGATGACCTGTGTACCTTTCCGGAATCGAAAATCTCATTTTTCGAGTTTTCGGGTCAAAATGACCAACACGCCCCTGCGGTGTTTTACCTATTTGCAAGTGCCGGATGAACCCGAAACTTCTCCAGATGGTTTTAAAAGGTGTTTTTATATATTCTACGACCTCAGTTTTAATTATGGAGGTCCCGGGCAAAATTAGTGCAAAATTACGATTTTACCCCTAGTTTCGTGTTTTTACGCTTAATCGCGTGATTAAGCAAACCTAAGCAATATTAGGCTCTAATCGAAGATTAATTAATTTCCATAATTAATCTTGAGTCAAAATAATTTATTAAAGTTGATTAGAACCTAAAAGTGCTTAATTACCACTTAAAATCTTATTCTAAATTCAAGATTTCTAGTCATGGAATCTTGAATAGTGTTTTCTCTCTCCAATTCCTTAAATTATGGAATTTTGTCTACATTGTTTTATTCATAAAATGAATTTAAAATCTCCTAAATATGTATGAGTACTCCTTAATCATGTCATAAAGGTTCCTAATCACATTCTTAGTCACCTAAACTTATGCTTAATGACTCCTAACCTCACACCTAAGCTAATACACCCCTAAACACATCACTAACACACTATTACATGACCAAAACTCCCTCCTCCCTTGCTGCATCAGACCTGCACGAAATTCAACATCCATTTTATCACAATTTAATTTTATTTCACACTCCAAAGACTATGGTTGAAGCCATGTCATCAAAGTGCAATTCTCTCACCTCATGTTCCATGAGGATTCATTCTCCTCCACACATGCCTCACCTCATGTTCCATGAGGATTCATTCTCCTCCACTCATGCCTCACCTCATGTTCCATGAGGATTCATTCTCCTCCACTCATTCACTCTTATTCTTCTCTATAAATACCATGCCTAGATGAACCTTTGCTACACTTTGTTCATTTGCTAAGTTTAGTTTTTTAGTTTTTCTCTAAGTTCTTCCTTTTTCTCTCAAATCTCAAGAGCATTCTTCTTCTTCATCTTCTTCTTTTCCTTTTGAAACTTCATCACACAACCTTAAAACACCACCCCACCACCTTGGATCATCATACAAACACCTAAACTTCCATTCTCAAACACAAGCTCACCAAGAACACATTTCCTTCCTTTTTCTTTCATCAAGGCCGAATCATCATCACCATCCTAGGAGGTGTTGCTCGTATCATTTTCATCTTCAAGTCCAAGCTTTTTGTCTTCACTCTAGGTAGGAGTGTTTTCTAAACTTTGTCTTCTTGAAAATGAGTTCTTTCTAGCTTTCTCTTGGGTTTTCTTTTTGAAACTTTCTTTGGTTTCCTTTTCTTGTATTTTCGGCCTCTTGGCCTTGATGAGTACATGATAGCTCAATGATGAGGACTCCTAGATAATGACTATGTGTTCATCTCAAAGGAAACTCTAGAGCTTGAGGTTTTATTTTCTTTGAGTTCCAACATTATTTTCTAACTCAAAAATGATTTTTACTCAAGAATACCTTTACTTTTCTTGCTATTATGATTTCGGTTTCTTTGTTCCTTTCTTTAACATTTCGATTACCATTTTCCTTTTTGATCTTTGAAGTTTTATTTGTTCAAAAAGTTTTGCTTTCTTTGAGCTTGATGATGATGTTCAAGAACCTCATAATTTCTTTGAGAACTTAGTTCAAGAACTCTAAAGCTCTCTTTGTAATGAGATATGTGTTGGGTTATTATGTTGTTAAAGTCTTGGATGAGCTTTAGATCACCTTAAAATGAACCTTGCATCATGTTTACTTTCTTCGCTATCACTAAGTATCAAGGTAATAAAGGAACTTGCATTATCATGTTTATATTTCAAGCTATGCATTATCATGTTTATGTTTCAAGTTCTCACCTAAATATCAAAGATAATAATATAATGCATACCATATTTATTTTATGCTTTGCACATCATGTTTACTTTCTTTGTTATCACTAAGTATCAAGGTAATAAAGGAGCTTGCATTATCATGTTTATATTTCAAGCTATGCATTATCATTTTTATGTTTCAAGTTCTCACCTAAATATCAAAGATAATAATATAATGCATACCATATTTATTTTATGCTTTGCACATCATGTTTACTTTCTTTGTTATCACTAAGTATCAAGGTAATAAAGGAGCTTGCATTATCATGTTTATATTTCAAGCTATGCATTATCATGTTTATGTTTCAAGTTCTCACCTAAATATCAAAGATAATAATATAATGCATCACATATTTATTTTATGCTCTCACTTTACTTTCTAGCAAAAACTAAAACAAGTGCATGAGCATGTTTATTTTTATGTCATCACTTTAATGAACCTAGAGCTCAAAGACTTGCCCATTGTTGTCTCAACAAAGGTCTAAAAATATTTATTGCTTTTGGTCCCTATTTCGGCCCTAAGAGGCTTTGGTGTTTCCAAGTATTGAAAACTATGTTTTATAATTTTTCTAAGCTTATGTAAGTATAAGAAATATGTAGAACTAAGTTTTATGAATTTAGGACCTCTTGAGATAAAAATGATTTAGCTATTACCCTCTTAAGTATTTTTATGATTATAGGTGATAAAAGTGTCCATAAATGAGTTTTGAAAGTTGAAAAAGGTTCCAAGAGAAACTAGTATTGTATGTGCTTTAGAAATTGTGTTTCATGTCTTTTATGGAGATGTTTATTTCGGTTCTGCCTTGCTATGTTTGGCCACTGTATGAGCTGTGTTATTAATGATAAGATGCTTATGTTTGAGTAAAAATAATGTTAAGACTCATATGTGAAAGATAGGATAAGTTAAGAACTAGAAAAGAATTAATTTGAGAATTTTAGATCCCTTAATGATGGAATTTTCTGGATTCTGTCCAGCAAGGTTTAGAAATGATAATCATGGTTCTAAATTAGTTTAAATGTGTAGGAATGACTCATAATTGGTTTAGGGCTTAATCTTGATGCTTTAGGAACAAACTGGACTTAGAAAGAGTCATTGTTGTGACTCCTAGGTACCCGTAAAGTTGGGATTTTAAATTCTGCATCCTTGAAGTCTAGAGATGTTCTTGACCATAGTGTGAGGTGAGAAATACTTAGTTATAACCTCATAGGTTCCCAAGAGACTAGGTTTTGATGATCTATAACTTAGATTGTGAGTTAAGGACCTTAAGGGTCGATGCATAAGACATTAAGAAGTCTTGAGTTTTTATGATGCTTAATTTTATGCAAGTATGATATATGATACATGAGCTTTATCTATATGAGTATGATGTGTTTAAAATATATGCTATGATGAGTTTGGAATATATGCTATAATCTATGTAAGAATGATGAGTTTGAAATATATGTTATGATGTTTATCTATGTGAGAATGATGTATTAGAAGAATATGCTTGATGATGCATGAACCCTAAAATGTTTTATTGATGATACGTGAGGAAATTATTATTGAGATGTTAAGTTGTATGATTAACTTGTGGCATGAATTTTGGTTTGAAGGAAATTCAGTTTAACAGCCGTTATGCTGCCAAATTTCTATCAAACCTAAAAGGGTTGAAAAATGTTTTAAAGTACCATATGAGTTGAAAACCCTGGGTGACACTGGTTTGACCGAACATCCCCAGGATATTTTTATGTGACAAGCATTGAGACGTACTTCTCCTGCTACGGTGAGGAGGAGGCAAATCCGTGAGGGTATGTGCAGATGCAGCCTTACCAAAGCGGACAATTATTTGTGCACTCGAGGCCAATGAGAACGTTTCAAAGAATGAAATATGTTTATGTTACCCCTCATTTTACCCCATATTAAATCTAGTGACGACTAGTTAGGATTGAGCTCATTCCTAGGCGATTAGGTGAGACGGAGATAGGAGGTTATCATAAAAATCGCCGGGGCGGTGTATCGGTTGGAAATAGGTGGATATGTTTTAAGAGGGTGGTTTTTGAGAAAAAGAACAAAAGAGATATGATGCTTTTAAGTCACATAAGTATGAGAAAAGTAAGAGTTGTAATATGCCCTTATGCCACTTGCATGAATCTAGATTGTTGTGATTTGTTGATTTATGTGCTCAAGTATTGCCATACATTCATGCTTAAACATGTTGCATTCATGACATCAAGATGCATAATAAAAGAAATGGACCTTGGATAAATAGTTTCATAAACCCTAATAATGAATCTCATATGCATGAACACCTTTTGTAAATAAACCCAAGGTTCCTGAGGATGTGAACGATGTAACCCTAGAATAGGAGATTCCTCCTGAGATTCTTTAGTACGATTCTCACTCTTTTCTCTTCTTTTTCTCGCTTAGTCACATCTTGAGAGACTGATGGCGACTTTCGTGGTCTTCATTGACACATCCGTCCGAGAGGCGCCTAACGAGGAGCTCACGCTCAGTCTACACGTATGCCCACTCCTGCCGCCTTGCGTTCTTGGATCAGTAACACTCCATTTCCCCGGGATCTAGTAGCAGATGTTTTAGGGGAGGCTTAGTGCACACACTCACATGTAGACTGGATAAACCTGCTTTTGTTTTGAGGTTATTCACTATAGGTGCACTCGGGTAGTGATGGTTTACTTTATGTTACTTTACGTTTCTCTGTTTCTATTGTACTTCCTTTCTGCTGTATTACAAGCTCTGCCCATCCCAATGAGGGTATGACTACTTATGTATTCTAAGTTATGTTATTAATGAAACGTTCCTCTTGTTGTGATGATTTATGCTCAGCTGTTATATGTTTCCATTTCTGTGTTTCTCTATGAGTGTTAAGCGTGCTTTATATTCCTATTATTCGATTAGACTAAGAACGTGGCTCTCACTTTGTTTTATGTTTTCAAAAAAGAAAAATTTACCCGTAATTTCCGCTAAGTATTTCAATGAAAGAATGAGACTATGAAGTAATAGCCTAATGTTTAACCTAATGTGTTCTAGAAAGTTGGGTTAAAAATTAGGGTGTTACACCTAGCAAGACAAGTGTATGGCTTAGAGGAAGCCACACCATTGTCTTTTCCTAGGGACCAATGAGAAGCTAGCAAAATTGCATGCCATTATCTTGAAGAAAAATCATTTTTCAATTTCATTTATTACTCAAAATATTATAACATTACAAGACAATATTTCAACACATTTCTCTTGTGAATTTCGGCAAAGACACCACCATTTCCAGCCTTCTACATCTTCTTCTTCAAAATACTCATATGAACCCTAGCAAAGAACATCATGCTTCACCCAAAATCCCATAGCCAAAATTATAACCTATGTGCTACCGTTCCTAAACTCAAGATCAACTCTTTATTATAAACCCCAATCTTAGAAATATCTCCAATAACTTTAATCTGAGAAATTGTTTTAAGATCATAAACTCCTTTATAGTTATGTACTTATAATTATCATCAACTTCTCTTTCATCTTCAGGTTGCTTTTCTTCCTGTTCAGAGTTATTACTTTATGATGACTTTGGTGTTTTGAACATACTTTCTGAAGAATATGAATCTTGGAGTCTACTTTCTGAGGTTTTTATCTACTTGTTTTCTGAGTTTTCTTTAAGATTCAATCTTTCAAGAGCTTCTTCCAGATCATCTGGGTCATCTTCAAAGTCTTTCCTGAGCCCCTTGAACTTGATATGAATTGTCTCTTCTAAGCATAGCATTCTTTTGTTGTATACCCTCTAAGCTTTAGAGACAGAAGAATATCCTAGGAAAATACGATCATTAGATTTAGGATCAAACTTTGCAAGTTTGTCCCTGTTGTTAAGTATGAAGTATGATGAACTAAATATATGAAAATATGATATGTTGGGTTTTCTACTCTTCCATAGCTCATAGGGGGTCTTTTTGAGGATTGACCTTAGAAAGATTCGGTTTTGTATGTAACACGAGGTATTTACAGTATCTGTCCAAAATCCTTTAGACAAACCGCTTTCTAAAATAATTGTTTTGGCCATCCCTTGTAAGCTTCTATTTTTCCTTTCAGTAGCCCCATTCTGTTGGGGAGTTCTAGGCACAGAAAACTCATAAATAATGCCATGTTTTTCACAAAACTCATTAAATGTATGATTTTCAAATTCTCCCCCATGATTAGATCTGATGGAAATAATTTGTGAATTCTTTTCAGTGCAAATACGTTTTGCAAAAACTTTGAATATTTCAAACAGCTCATCCTTAGAAGCTAGGAAGAACACCCAAGTAAATCTGGTAAAGTCATCTACAAAGACAAGACAATATCTTTTTTCAGGAAAGACTAGCAATCTGAGTTGGACCGAAGAGATCCATATGTAGTAATTCCAGTGGTTTAGTGGTAGGTACCACGTGTTTATTATGAAAAGAAGCTTTGGTCTGCTTACTTTTCTCATAGAAATCACAGGTTAAATCTTTGTCAAACCTAATCTTAGGTAGTCCTTTAACAAGCTCTTTCTGAGATAACTCAGAAATAAGTTTCATATGAGTATGTCCAAGATTCTTATGTCATAACCACTTTTCATCCATGAAGGATGCCAAACATTTTAATTCCTGATCTTGAAGATTATCCAAAAGTAACACATATCATGCCTTTTCGGATAATATAACTCGTCATGAGATAGGACTAACTATTCTAAAATTATGAGCATTAAAATAACATTAAATCCTTGATCACATAATTGACTTATACTTAAAAGATTGTGAGCCAGACTATCAAAAAATAATACATTAGAAATTTGGTGAGAATCATCCTTACCAATATTTCCAATACTTGTGACTTTTGCTTTTCCTCCATCAGCAAATTTTACTGATCCTAAATTCTTTGGTATAAGATTTTTGAACCATTTTCTAGATCTAGACATGTGTCTGGAGCAGTCACTGTCCATGTATCACTTGTTGTCAGATTCCATATGTGTTCTCAGGCACACCTACAATAGACACAATTTTCAATTTAGGTACCCAAACTTTCTTCAGCCCTTTTGAGTTAATATTGTAAAGGAAGGGTTTTCCAACTCTTTTGACTGACTTCCTTTTCATGAATCATTTGTCAGGTGGATGTCCCTTTTTATAACAAACAATGTAAGAGACTTTATTTCTTATTTTACTTAACTGAATTGCATTCCCTTTTCCTTTTTCCACTTCTTTATATCCTAACCTGGTTTTTTGAAAGTATGGCTTTTGTCCTCCAAGCATTACTTCAAGATTTTTTGAGCCATTTACCATTTTTTTCTATATCAATTTGTTGAAGTCTAACCATTTTCTCTAGTTCAGACATAATTTTCCGATTTTCCTCATTATCTTCTGATAGCTTGGTTCTTAAAGTGTTGAGTTCATTATTTTCCTTTCCTAATTCGTCGTTTTTACTTCCCAGATTTTCAACTTCCGATTTAACAAATTCAGTCCTAAAACAACCTTTTGGTGCTTTTTCTTTAGATTAAGGTAATGAGAGGAAATAGTTTTAGTATTTTCAAGAAGTTCTTCATATAATGCCATTAATTTCATCATAGTATAGATCTTGGTTAGAGTTATTTACCTTGGATTCATCCTCCAAATCATAGCCAACCATGAAGCATAGGTTGGCTATATCTTCTTGTTCTTCTAGGCTTTCTATTCCCCCCTTTTCTTCATCGGAATCACTCCATGTTGCCAATATTCCCTTTGTCTTGTTTAAGAACTTCTTTTATGGACCCTTTAGTTTGGAACATTCAGGTCTGAAGTGACCTTTTCCTCCACAATTAAAGCAAATACTGCTTTCTAGCTTTATTTTTCCTTTCTTGTCCCTTTTTAAGTTTGTGAATTCTTCTTTTGAGCTTGCCTTTCCAGGCTCTTGACATCTTCCTTACTAGCATGGAGATCTCATTTCCATCATTATCTTCAGAGTCATTATCAAACTCGTCCTCTTCATCAGAGGTTTTAGTGATTTTCATTGCCTTCCCTTTGCTTGACTTATGGTGCAAAGATTTTAGAGTAATGGACTTGTTCTTTCTCATGGATTCACCATGCATTTCTACTAGTACTACCTCGTGGGTTTTGAGAGATCCAATAAGTGTATCCAAGCCCAGAGTTTAAAGATATTTGGCTCTATAATGACTATTAGTTTAGGTAGCCATTTTGCAGTGAGATTTCTTAAGATTTTTCTAATAAGCTCAAAGTTAGAATATCTTTTACCAAGACCTTTTAGTTGATTTATGATATGCACAAACCTTGTGGTTATATCATCAATGCTTTCCTGATTAGTCATTTTAAACATCTCATACTGATGAACCAGCGTTTTGATATTAGTCTCCTTGACTTAATTAATTCCTTCGTGTAGCATGAGCAATTTGTTCCATATTTTTTTTGCTATGTCACAAGCAATAATTTTATCATATTCAACCTTGCTTAGTGCATAGGTGAGTAGATACTTAGCTTTGGAGTTTAGTTGAATCCTGGCTATATGTTGCTTTGTCCATCTGCTTCTAGGGGCTTTTCTTGATGTGAATGATGCACCATCTGTTGCGGGGACCTCTTTAGTTGGAACATATTCATCTTCTTGGATTATTTCCCACAAGTCAAGACTTGTATATTTTATGAACAGTTCCATACGATCTCTCCAATAGGCATATTCTTCACCATCGAAGAATGATGGTTTGTTGATTGAGCGTCCTTCTGCTATATGAATGCTTTGTGCCATTTTTCTTTGGATCCTTGTCCTCTGGAGTCGTTAGAATTATCAACCCCTTAGAGGCCAAGCTTTGATGCCACTTGTTGGTAAGGAAGTGCATGAGGAAGGGGGTTGAATCGTGCTTCTTTTCTTAGTCTTATGAAACTGGAATTTTATAACAAAGATCTATCAAGCATTGATCTTGAAGTGCAACGAAAAACATGTTAAAGTATTCAGAAAGTAACTTTCTAAGTCAAGCAGTTTGTAAAAATGGATTGAGAATAATAAAGAGTAGCTAAGATATTTTATGTAAAGTTAAATGCTGAAAAAAGAGAGATGAAGGATAAGAAGTTACTAAACAAGAGTTTTATATGGTTCGGCCAACACTTGCCTACATCCAATTTTTAGTCACTACTATGTTTCATTAATCTTCCTCAACCCGAGGAGATGAAAACATCGAATAGTTTTTATAATAGCCTTTCCAAGCTCTTACTAGTGACAATGGACAACACCTACTGATACATAACAAGTAGTTTTGCAGCAGCCTTTTCAAGCTATCAAAATTTTTATCATTATTGGATCAAGGATACAGACGTTTGGTGTTTGATGTTTAGCTCAAACTATCTTGCACTCAAGCTTCTTTTCAAATGGATAAGAAATTGCAAATCTAAAATGACTTGAGTGACTTTTTTCTACTAATTCTTCCTTGGAAGAACGTGTGAACAATCTAGAAGCTAGCAAAAAGATTTGTAATGTACAGAGGAACTAACAGAAAAATTTGGGAATGGATTTTTCAGCATTTTTGGCTCTCTTCTTAAAAAATTCTACCTTGAAGGCTCAATCATCTCTATTTGTAGATGGTCTCCCTTTATTACCATTGCCCTTGATCTTCTATCCAAGCAACACGTGTCGAGCATTAGATTGTATCTTGGAAACATAATCTAGAAGAGTAGTTCATCTGGTGTCAGAGCTCTTTTTCAGAAGCCATTGATGAGTTGAGGTTTCTAAGGTCCATCAGAAACTACTTTTCTACTTTCTGAGCATGGTTTCTAAACTCCTTCTTTTATATGCTTTTCATAGTTGACTAAAGGCGCTGAAGAGATGATGTGCCAGTTAAAAGAACTAGTTTTGAATTTTGATTTTGAGTTTCAAATATTAAGTGTTTTCCCTCCCTTTTTGTGAAGTGAACTTTTTGAATAGTGCTACTAGTTCTTGTTGACTTATCTATCTTCTAATCTTCAATCTTGGCTTTTTTTATGATGAATAATCCATGATTGTGATAATTGAAGATTGATTAACACGTTGCTTTCAGCTTTGGTATATTATCTTCATTGTAGCCATTCTTTTTGAAGTCTCATATTACTTTCTGACGATCATTTCCTTGGTTTGTTGTTTCTGCTTTGATGAGCTTTATTCCTTGATGCATATGAGCATATTTTGCTTGATATAATTTTCACTTCATTTAAGCTTATCCTATTTTTACGAGGTATACCATATTCACACATGCAAAGTGAAATTATTCTTGCTTAAGTCCAATAGTGCACTTTGGAAATACCTGTTAAACTTAGTCAAGAAACTCAACGTAGCCATTAGTCATTCTTCAAAGTATTTTCTTTAAATTGACTTTATTTTCATTCAAAACAATAAAGCTTATACTTTCTAAAAGGTTTTGGAGTTTATAGTTTTTATAATAATTAGAGGTTATTATGTTGTTTTGGTAAAAAAATGTATAGAAGTATTTTTTTCTTATAAAATTACAATTAAGTACATGAAAATTTAATTGTTAATAAAGATGGATGACGACTCAAGTGAGATGAGTGATTTATTTTGAGAGTATGAGGAGCAAATCCGGGTCGTACATCCATACATAGATAGTCTTTGATTGAAAGTCAATTGATGATTGAAAGTCAATTGATGATAATTAATGCTCATGTGATCACATAAAAAATCATATGATTTTAGGTTTTAATTTTGACTACTATTCATGTAAAATCAAACTGTCAAGATAGGTTCATGTAACTCTCATAATAAATCATTCCTCTCACTTGAGTAACCACCTAAAGACGATTACATAAAATTAGTGTTTTTTATACATGATAAATATTTTTAAAAATTTTAATTAATTTATATTCATTAATTTTAATTTAAAATTGTTAAATTTAATATATAATCAATTAAAAAGTAAATAAAAGTTTATTTTAACAATGGACTCTTAGATTTATATGTGAAAAGTATATGGAGTCACCACCAATTTAATTATGGAAAAAATGAAAAGCCTTTTTGTAACACCCTCTTAACTACAGTGTCTTGCTTAAGTCAAAACATAGTAATTAAGAGTGTGGTACTTTGTATCATCTTTATATGTCATATAATAATCAATTTGTGTATTCTAAATTCTCCATTACATAAAATATCTCTTGCTCATATTCAAGTGGTATAAAGTATTAGAACTTGGACACATATAGTTAGAATCTTATGATTAAAGACAAAATAATGTATAAATGAGTATCAATAAATTTTCTCAAAGTACTAAAAACATCAGTACATTATATAAATATACAATCATCCATTATATCAAATAGTCCTCCTAGAGACTGTCCAAAACGCATCAAAATACATCAAAGTATAAAGCATAATCTTGCTTTAAAGTAAAACTCATTAGCTATGCCTATAATTCTAACATAGTGTGGTCAGTCGGCAGTTCGTGTGCATCACCAAACTCTTTAGCGAACACCATAGCATCACCAAACTCTTTAGCAAACACCATATTCTAAAATTCTCAGTAGGGTACTCCAATACACATACAACTGTCATCATTATCTACCTTAGCTGCTTCAGTTTATTCATAAAAGTATTGCATACAAGTAAAATAACTAATAACAATTGTCTTAGCTTGTAAAATCTTTATCCAAAGTAAGTTCATTTTATCTAATCATCATCTTGCAATTTATAATGTCAACTTACCACATAAATATCTGATCTCAATTGAATAATAAAACTCATTCTTATAGCACATAGCATAAAGAGTAATTTAAAACAATTACTACTTTAATTGTCTTGGCCCTTGGTTATAATGACTTATTCCACTCTTAGGTAATAAACTGCTTTTTAGGATAGAGATCATTCCTATACATGATCATTAGATTTACTTTCTCCAATGCTCATACAAACTTATTTCTAGTCAAGTTTACTTTTCCTGACTTAATTCAAAGATAGTTAGGTTTACTTTCCTCAATAGACCGGATTTACTTTCTCCCGCCCAATAAATGTAATCTAATTCTTTCTTTCACATATAAGAAATTGTAATAAGTTTTAACATTTCTATGTGCCTAACATCGTCAAAAGATTCATATAGCATAATGAGTTCAAATCATAGTCATTCCATCATATTTTTTTAGCCAGTTTAGTGTGCTATCCTAAGTTTCAATCTTAAAGAAAATTATGGATCGGCTACTAAACCTTATCAAAATAGAGCAAAATAATTTTTTAGAGTCAATTCATCATATCTGTGAGACCCTATACAAATTTCAAAGAAAAATAAGATCTCTAGCTATATTAACAAAATTCCACAATTTCAGAGGTCAGAAACCCCTTATTTTCAATCAACAATCAGAAATTTCAATTTTATTACCTTATCAAACAAACAAATAAAATCCAATTATTTGATATAGTAAACAAATTGAACAAATTCAGTACTCTAGAATTTACTGTTCAGGCAGAAAACCTAACCAACTTGGTTCTCGAAATTTTAAAAATAGCAAAAGTGCTCAAAATGACTCAAGTAAAATGTGGAGACACCTTAACATATTGGTTTCATCATATAAAATTTTCAGCTCTAAGTAAGGTGTCTAACTAGTTCAAAAAATTCTAGTATTTTCACCTACTTACTTAAAATCGAGAATTCCAGCAATATAGTTCACACCTTATTTTATCAAAAAGGATTTTCTAACATTATCCAATCACTATACCAAATTAAACACATCAATATCTACATATTATGAACCAATATAATAAAAAATTTCAAGCCTAATCAATTAGAAAATTTCAAAATAATTTTTGACAGAAAAGAAGCCAAAGAAAGCCCCACTTGGCTCTTAGAAGCCTTAACTCTTGTTCTTAGCTTCTTCAAAAGTTCTCCACCTAATTATTGATCTAACCCTCTGAATCCTCTTGTATCACAACAAGAACAGTAGCTAATTTGATGATATGATGAGGTGAGGGTTTGTTATATTGATTTGGAATTTATACAAGATGGTATGTAGGTGGTGCCTTTTATTATAGGGTTTTTGAGTGTAGTTTAGGATTTCTAGCTAAGGTTCTATTGTTTCTATAGGAAGAAGATGAAGATGATTGTATCCTTCGGGGGTTTGGCAAAAAATTGTAAGAAAGAAATGGTAAGAGTTTTGCTTTTATTCATTTTAAGATGATGTACACATTAATAATTATAAAAATATTTTCCTTAAAGATAAATGGTGAATTTTTGTAAATCTCTCATTGGCTATTTGCAAAGGCAATGGTGTGGCATTTTCTAAGCCATACACTTGTCACACTATATGGCAACTTGCATTGCAAGCTTCGTACGATATAAAAGCTATACATTGTAATTTTACCGAATGGGTGAATACTATACCTGTAAAGCAGATATTACCCAAATTTAATTTTGGGTCTAAAATTTTTATTTCTAACCCTTCTTAACCTTAATCCTATATTTCTCAGTCTTGGGCATTTCCTGGTCCCGATTTTAGGATTTCGGTGGTCCTAACGAGCCTGCGGGTCTCACAAGTACCACTATTCACCTTTTTTTTACCATCTCATTATGACTAATTCTATTAGATTCATAAAAAATATAATTAATAAATCTCAAATAAAATTTTTGAAATAAATTTTGGGGTGTTACACTTTTGATTTTGTAAAATTGGTGCTTGAAAGAGATTTGAGTCTAAAAGTCTAATTATAATTAGAAAATGATGGAAAATTAATCTCATTGTACTCTTAATATATCCATATAAATACGATTACCCTAGAGCTCATTATGCAAATTAATTTATAACTTTAATCATTTATTTTTCTTAAAAAATGACAATGATGTACAAGAATTAAGATAAAAGTTATGTACAAATAAAAATGGAAGAAATCAAAATAAAAGAATAAAAAAAAATATGGGAACAAAAATTAAAGAAAAATAATTTTGGTTTGATAGTTGTTGACTATACCGACATATACTGTAGTGCAATGAGGAACTTCTTGCACATGATTTAAGTTAGCACCAAATTATTCAATAAACCTTTACAATTCAACACAGGTGAAGGAGACATCCATTCTCAATTATAACTATTGATTGTTGAAAGGATAACAATTTTTTTTTTCATTTTTAAATGTTTTACAAAACCCCATGAAGTGCAAAAAATAACGATTGACCAATGGTTATTTAACCAGGGACTAAAGTGACCTATGAAATGAAATTTCAGTAACTAAATAGTTAATTTTGAAATTTCAGGGACTAAAATGAAGCAAACTTACAATTTTAGGAACTAAAGTGAGGCTTTATTCATTTTAAATGTATCGGTACCCACAAATTTATCTTTTCCAGGAAAAGAGTATTATTATTATTTTGGGTAAAGATGGTGGAAGCCCAAAAAATGGCGAAGAATATTATTGAGACTGGAGACCAATTTTTTGAAAACTTACACTTATACAATAAAAATTTATAAATAAGCTTTTACACGAGTTTGTATTCAAGTACATAAAGAGAATTTTGAAGAGAAGAAATGAGAACTAACATTCTATTTTTGGGATTTATAATCATATGATTAGTGATGTGGTATTTTGGCTCCTATTTACAAAAACAAAGGGATATATAAAATTGTGCAAATTAGTAAAAGATTACCCTCCTGAGTCATAACTTGTAAGTCATATTATGAAACTGCAGGAGAGGATGATGGAGCTAAGACTGAGATGATACCTTTATCATAGAGAATCAATTTGGTTTTATACCTAGAAGGTCTATTATGAAAGTAATCTACTTGTTTCAAAGAAATCACGAGAGCAAAAAGGATTCACATATGATCTTCGTTGATTGAGAATAGGTGTATCATATGATGCCAATTGCCAAAGGAAGTCCTATGGAAGGTTTTGGAAAATAAGGGAGTTCAGATAGCCTATATTTGAGTAATTAAAGATATGTATGATGAGGTTATAACTAGTGTGAAGACATAAGTTTGAGTAGCAGGATTTTCCCATAACTATAGTATTGCATCAATGTCAACTTTGAGCCTATATCTTTGCACACTGATTATGGATGCACTTATAAAACATATTCACGATCCAATGCCATGGTGCATGCTTTCTGCAGACAATATAGTCCTAATAAGAGAATCGAGAAAAAAGAAACAAAAAAAAGTTAGAGTTGTGAAGAGAAGCTTTAGAGGCATACAATTTAGGAATTAGGAATGAATACATTAGAGAAAAAATTAAGATAAAGCTTATTACAAATAAAAGATGATGCAATCTTGTCTTAGATGGTTTGGACATATATAAAGGAGACTTGAAGAGACCCTACTTAATGGGACAATTGAGTTGTTACTTGTTATTGTTGTTGGATAATTATATAATGAGATTTTAATGAAATAATTTAATAAAACAAACTTCTCAAATACTTGCTCGAATATATGATGTCTTTTGACGAAAATTTCAAATAAAAATCCCCAAGTGATACATAAATCTCTACCACACAATGATACCATGAAAAAAATTAATGACTAAAATAGGAAATAAAATGATTTGATTCGTATATAAGTTTTAAAATCAATTTATTTCTATTCAAATCCTATCAAAATCCAAAGAATTTGAAATTAAAAGAACGGAATTACAAATAATTCATTTCTTATTTTTTTTAAAATGATTTGCAAATCATTTCATTTCCATTTTTACATGATTCCAATCACACTCCTAAAAGAAATTATTTAAAAACAAAAAGAGAATATGTTTTACTCACTATTAAATAGTTGAACCATCTCTAAAACTTGTTCTTCAGTCTCTATTGGAGGGTTCATTGCAAAAGTTAAATTTGTGAGCAACAATACTTAAAAACCTTTTCGTGAGAACCTAAAACTCCTACTAAAAAGCCTGACATCTTTATGACACTATCTCATGCCTTTTGCCCTCTTCTCCATATAACACAAAACAAGTACTATAAGGAACTATACCTGGAGACCATTTCCCTTATTCCATGTTTGGAAAGTCAAATTTCAACCAGATAATACTCATTTTAGTCCTTAACTTTATACTTATAAGTCATTTTAGTCCCTAACTTTCAAAATGAGTCAATTTAGTCGATAACATTGTAAAACATGAGCCATTTTAGTCCCTTAATTCACTTTTATTTAACATTCCATTAATTAAATGATGATAGGTGTTACCTCCAGAACCCTTCACAAGCATAAGGAAACATTTTTTGAGTGATGACATAACAAATTTTAGAAAATATCTTGAAGAACGACTAATACTTTCCCTTGAGTTTCTTGAAATAGGAAACAAGTCCTTCCAAATTGCATAACACGTCTTGAATTGAAAATGAATTCACTTTACATGTGCAAACATATTATATCTCATGTAACTTAATAGAAGTAAAAATCATATCGTATAAAGTACGTATACATGCTTAACAAATCAAATCATGAACAAGAAACCAAGACTGAGATCTTTAGAAAGTAGAACGTGACTTCAGAAGGTGCTCATAAAATGAAGATATCAAATCAGCCATGAAGCAAGGATTGTTCTACAACCTTGAATCATCATCATCGCAATAGGTTTAATCATATACATACTCTAATTAAAGACTGGAAGATCATTCGTTCATCATGGAATTGATTTCACACCTCATAAATCTCACTTGACAATGAAATAGTGTGCTCTACGAGAAAATGAGGGAAATTTGAAATTCAAATTTAAAGTCAAAGTCAGTTATAGGCTGGCGTGCTATCTCTTCTGCCAACTTGATCAACTACCTAAGCTTCTAGAAGGAAGAGTTCAAAAAGTAAAAAGTAGTTTTTGAAAGGTCATCAGAAACCCAAACTTTACAACTGCTTCTGCAACAAACCTGACAGACAATCAAGCTACTCTTCTAGACTGTTATTCCAAGACACAAACAGATGATCAACACGTGTCACTTGGAGAACTGATCGAGGGCAACGATTATAAATGAAGACATCTATAAATAGAGATGTTGTGCTTTCAAAGTAAGAAGACATGACGCTGCACAAGTACTGAAACTCTGTGAAAATTTCTCCTCATCTCGTGTAAAATTCATTACATCTTGTAATCAGTTTCCTAGTCTATAAAAATCTTCTTTCTATGTTCTTGAATAGTTTATATGTTCTTCCAAGGAAGAATCGATAGAAAGATGTCATTCATGTTATCCCAAGTTATTTATTTATATTTTAAGGAAATTTGAGTGTAGATTAGTTTGCATTGCAAACTCAAACACAAACCTTTGTATCATTGATCTAGTAGTGATCAATATGAGTTAGCTTGGAGAGGCTAGTCAAAAAATACTTGCAATGCGACAATAAAGTTGTTTTACTAGTCATGGCTTAGTTTGGAGAAACTAGTTAAAGACTACTTAATTTAGTTTGGAGAGACTGGTTAAAGACTACTCGGTTCAGCTTGGAGAGGCCGGTGAATAACTACTTGGTTTGTGATATTAGGGGTTGTCTACTAGTCACAGGTTAGAGTTTGGAAAGACTAATGTAAAGACTATTCGATTTTTCTTTCTCGAGTTGATAAAGGTTTTAGTAAAACTCAACGGTACTTGAGTACTGAATGTATGTAAGTTAGCCAAACCAGGATAAAAATAGTTGTGCAGTATCTTCTTCTCCCTTATCTCTTTTTACTTTTGCTGTCAAGTGTTATTATTAATATCTGCTTAAAGTTTATCTTTTAGCTTATCTATTACTGACATTGTATTTCAGAAAGTTCTTTCTGAAACATCTAATATTGTTTCCGCTGCACTTCAAGCTCTGCGCTTGATATTATCTTGTTTAAAGTTTCAATCGCTTAAAAGTAAAAAGAAGCAAAACACAATTCAACCCCCCTTCTTGTATGTTTTTCTACCTACAATAGATAATCTTAAATGATACCTTGACATACCTTATGTCATTCAAATTTTCATTCTAAATCATAAAATGACTAATTTTGTACAATATTAGATACCAAAACGAGTTATTTGAAATTTCATTCTACTTTAAAAAATAAATGGTATATCAACGTATCACTTAAAATTACCTATTACCATTTAATTGACGAAATCTTAAATAAAAGTGAATTGAATGACTAACATGACTCACATTTTATGATATGAGGGACTAATTTAACTTATCTTAAAAGTCAAGAACTAAAATGACTCATGAGTGTAAAGTGAGGAATTAAAATGGGCATTAACTAGATAAAAATCTATGGGTTTCTACGCCATTCATTGGAGACGTGTAGCAGCGACTAAAACAACAGGTTATGGTACCCAAAATATTCAGATGAAAATTGAAACAGATATAAACTGTGATCAAGTCAGCATTTCTCAGACAAACAACGGAAAACCAATTAATATTATCTTCATCTTGAAAAGTGTACAATTCTGCATATCTTTTCCACTGGGAATCACGTAGCAAGACATTATAATCAAATACCAAACAGATTACAAGCTGAAAGGTGTTACATTTACTAAAAGAGTACCAGGTATGCAGATCAGCATTTGAACTATTGTAGGTCTAGAGAAGCATGCACCACCAACACACTAGCTAGGTAAATAAACTTATCATGGTTACACCAGAGCAGATGAAGTTAAAAAAAAAGTCCCTTCAAGATAAAGATGCTGCCAGTCAGTATAATCTTATAAAGTGTTGATAACTTTTATTCACAAAATGATGTTAAATAAACTCAAGTCAAGAACGTTCATATCAAAAGTGCACATGGTTCTGTCTTTTTTTAATTAGTAACATAAATTTGATTCAATTAAACACCTGAATACATTCTTATAACACCATAAAATTTAACATACACCAAAATCTTTTGCAGACGTGTCCCCTGAATCCATTTCAACAACACGCTCCATTTAGCTCAGTTTTTTTTTTTTTTCTTTTTTTCATTGTGAAACAGATTCTGGAAATATATCTCATTGCTTTCCTTTATAAGTACCTATCAACCAATTAATTACCAAGACACGGGGCTGCCTTACTACACTGACTCTGCACTATTTCGGGAGATAACACAAACAACACAGCAGGACCAAATCATTGGATCTGTTCATTCATACTCTCCGAAGACATACAGTCTGATTGTACAGGATTGGACTGCAGAGAAACTTTATTCACCCATTCCTGCGTGGTGGTCTATAGAACATCTCTTCCAGAGGTTTCCTCATCAACTTGATACCTGAACCTTCCAGATTGACCCTACATATGAAATAATACAGCATACTTTAGCCAGATGCTTAAACTATTTACATTCTGCAATACACTTTAGGCCATTAACATTCGGACACAAAGAAGAAGCACAAGAGTCATACTCCAACTCTCAAAAAAAAAAAACTAATGAAAGAACTTCATTCGATCAGGGAATCATCATTCCAAACAGAAAAGTGAAGAGGATTTAGATGAAAGTCTTGACTACTTGAGACTTCCAAAGAGAAAAATCAAGTCGTCATAAGTAAGATCAGCACAACATATTGGGTAGAAAATCGTTTCCAGTGTATCAGAAGTCAACAATACAACAACTCCCTGATAGGGTGACGATAAAGAAGGAACGGGGAAAAAACATAAAACCAAGATCAAACCCATCGATCATTTTATGTCTCCCATGTGCACCTACTTAATCACCCAAAAAAGTTATAGTTCCCATGATTTGAAAAAAAAAAAAAAATGACCACGCACCAAACTAAACTAATTAATCAGACCACAACCACTCTTCATTCCCAGTCCTCCTCCCGCCATGACACTGGCAACAAAACACACACAGCATGAAAACTTTTCCTATGCAACAAAAATTAAGAAGAAAAAAATTACCAATTCCCTTATGGAATGGCAGCAATGACAAATAAAAAACCAATGAAGATCAAAACCAGTGATTTCAAATCTCCATGTGCATTTACCTAACCACCAAACAAACATTACGGTTCCTAAATCTTAACAAAACCATGACCACCCACCAAACTAAGCCACATAATAACTGAAATTGACCACGACCAATACGATTACCCCCTTTTCCAGTTCCTCCTCTACAACATTAACACCATTTATGTTCTCAACGTTGTAGATTGCACAATAAACAACAAAAAAATAAAAATAGAAAAACAAAGGGGAATAGAATTACTAAAAAAAAAAAACAGAGAAAAACAAACTCAACCTCGGAAACATCTCGAAGCGCAGACAAAGCACCTTGACCATCCTCAGGCAAAACGGCAACACATTCGGGTGGCTTTTCGAAAAGGGAGACGGCGAATTTCTTGGAAGCAGCGCCAACATCGATGTAAATTAAGCCAGAACTGGGAACGTCGACGCGGATGCTCAAGACGCGCAACCAGAGGAACAGATCTTGGGCCTTAATGCCAGAGAGGGAGTCGATCTTGCCACAACTGAGGGAGCCAGAGACGTTGCGGTCGTAATGTAACTGGCTCTCGAACTTGGCGTTGCAGGCGTGGTCAAGGTGCACCCAGAAGCGGCCATCGGCGCCCATGCCGAAGTCCTTGACGCCCTCTGGGAAGAGGCCCCTGGGGAGGGCGTGGTTGCTGAGGGCGTCGTAGATGGAGGTCGCATTGGAGCCAAGCCCGGGGCATGGGGCGGAAAAGGTTGGAACAAGTAGCAGGAGGAGGAGGAGCTGAATACTGACGCAAGGGAAGGAGAAGAACATGATCTTTTTTATTTTATTTTTTGGGGGGGTTGGGCGTGTGGTGGTGTTAGAACATTGGTAGTGTTTGGTAGTGGCTTGAAGGGGGAGGAGAGGAAGTGGATTCAGTGATTTGGGTTTTGGGATTGGTGAAGCGCAGGAGCCACTGGGAGAGAGAGGGAGAGAGTGGTGACAGCTTGAATACAGAAGGGATTAGGAGGAGAATGATCAATTATTGGTATTTGGTGGTGACGGGTGGGTGATGCGTGGGCCTGGGTTTGTTTGATTAATTGAAATCTCTCATTTTGTTACTACCCATTTCGAGATTACTGGTCTTTGGTGATGACGTTTGTTTCGAGATTACTCCTAACAAGAGTTATACAGTCGATATACTTTTTTTCACTAAATACAGTTTTCATACTAAAAAATAAATAAATTTTAATTTTTACCATCAGAAAAAAGTTTATATTTGATTTCGATTCAAATTGTACTAGATTAAAAATATGGGTTCGAGATATCAACTCAATCTTTCGATTAAGGAGTGCTTCGTATCATATCTCCGATGAGCACAGAATATATTTAATATTCACTAAATCCTAACAGCCCAGGCTTCTAGTGATACATATATTATTCATTTGGGGCCTCATACCCCTCACGAGTTTGCTCGTCATCCCTCGTAGGGGAAAACATGTCTGCACGGGGAAGGTACATGCAACTTTATAAGACATGTTTCGTTCACGTCCCCAACCGATATAGGACTCGCTCTACCCCCTTGTGGGAGCCCAACGTCCTTGCTGGCACACCGATCCTAGGATCAGCTTTGATACCATCTTGTCACGGCCCGACTTGAAAACGTGACCGCCATCTGAAAAATCTCATCCCCACATAAGTCTTATGGGTAATGTATTTATCTAAATGCATAATTTATCGTAATTTCAAACTTAAAATATGATTTTCTTCTAAATTTTTTTCATTTTCTCTGATTAAAACATAATGTTCAAATTCATAAATTCTAAGGTATTTAATATATAAAACTCTAAAAACATCTTACTCATACTCTACAAATCCGTGTAATGCATGAAAATTCAATCATAAATTCATTTATAGCTTATTACATAAATTATAGTTACAATCTACAATCTTAACTTCATGCTTGAAATCTGTAAACATGTACATAGATGTTTTTAATTCTAAAACTAAATACATAGCCTAAAATAAATGCATGGCCCGAATCGTACCTGCACATTCATTGGAGTATTCTACTTTAACATAATTCTAATCTAGGCCTTACTGCAAAGTAAAGCTCATCACTGGATAGCTGTGGGATACTGGATCGGTGCTAAACCATGTCTGTACTTACAACTATGAGGAGAAAGGGAGAGAGATGAGTTAACATATTCAATGAGCGAATTCTCACTCATTACCCACATAAGACAACCAACAGGATCTATATCTAGTGTAATCTAAGCCTTACTGCAAAGTAAAGCTCATCATTGAATAGCTGCAGGTTACTGGATCGGTGCTAAACCATGTCTATACCTACAACTGTGAAGGGAAAGGGAAAGGGATGAGTTAACATATTCAGTGACCGAATTCTCACTCATCACCCACATAAGACAACCAATAGGATCTATATCTTTTGTGTGTGTGTGTGTGCATGTAACAACATAAATAATTTGATATTTGCATACATAGCTAGCTAGAAAAACACTTTCCATCCCATGTCATCATAAAAAGAAAACGTTTCTAAATTCAGAACCTATCATAAAATCATTTTAACTAAGGGTGTAGTAAATCCTCAAAAAACAGTAAACTCTGGATAGCTATATATATAGTGTAATGACAAAACCTTTGACTTTCTCTAGTTATACATATTACATATGACATAACAATATAATTCTTTATTTTCTCTAGGCACCTTACCAGGTCCCAAATTTCTCTAATTACTCTGGAGCACCTTACTAGGTCCTGAAGTTCTCCGATTTCTAGAAGCTCTGAATTCATATAACTCTAACAATCTGAATTTAGCATAAATATGGCTATGAAATCATGCTCAAGGGATTATCAAGTTGTAGGCATTTCGATTTCAAGCCCACGAAATATATATCTGGTAGTTGCTATGAATCATATTCAATTCGATACTTCTAAGTGTAATAAAAACTGAAGTTCTAAATTCATATCTCAATCTAAAAAATTTCCATAAACTTGATATCTCTAATAACATAGTTCAAAAACCAATAGTGTTCAAAATCATGAAAACTCTAAAATCATGATAGCATCTCTGTTCGAGAAGCTAAATCATGCTCTTATTCTCTTTCTTTCCAACACACATATTAACTGGATACTCTAAAACATGGCCTGAAATCTCAAATCTTATATATGTAGTGATGATATGAACTCATAAAATAGGTTTGATAAAAATAACCACTTGCTACAATACATAATTTCTTCATAAATCCTTTTTCATGAGCATATCATACATTTCCATAGCATATAACATAGTAATATGGTCCCATAATTTTCTAAAACATATTTCTTTCATGCTATCATCACAAAATCATAGTTTTGGTTCTTTCAACATAATGTGTAAAAATCATATTCCTATACTAATTTCATGTTTAACAATCACAATTCATAAACATACTCATAATGATTAAACTAAAACTATAAGTTCAAATCCACTCACTGTTTGGGGTCAAGAATATGTGGGCACCATTAACTTGAGCTTTAGAGCTTTGAATGGCAACAACAACTGCCATATAGTAACATTTATCCATGATTGATCTCTATTAATCTCTAGACAACTCTTAAACAACTTTATGAATATTTGGGGAGCACCTCCACTTAACAGTAACTAAGAGTATAAACAATCTAACGTATGAACATAGAGGAAAGAAGAAAAAGGAAGCATAAACTAACATGAATCTCTTACCTTGAAGCTTGGAGGAGGAAAGATTGAGCAAGGTTGAGAGTGGGGAGGGTGTAGAATGATTTGGGACTTGGGGATTTCAGAAATGGGGGAAAAACATGGTTGGAAAGGGTATTTATAGGGTTAGGGAGCTCATTAAGCAAAACTACATCATTTCACATTGCTCTGGTATTGAAAGACACCACTATAGCAGTCTATGATCCCTATAGTGGTCAGGAGACCTGAAGCCCTTGCCCGCTACAACACATGATCGCTATAGTGATCTAAGACTGCTACAGCGGCTGGCAGAGTGCCCAAATCTACTAACCCACATTCCTAAGTTCTATAGACCACTATAGTGGTGTCAGCAACGCATGTTTTTGCATCTTGAAGGTCATTCATACATTTGGGGTCTTCCCAACAACACAGGTAGGTCTCAGGAGACCCTAAGGCCTTACTAGACTTGTCTAAGGACAAATGTACTCGAGGTATTATAGTTGGGACTCTGCGTATGGCCCTTCCACAACCATGACAAGGATTGTCACAAGTACCAATTCAATTGACGTCGCCACACCCAATTGCATCTATGACCATATTAGCCACTCATTAGTTGCCTATTGTTGTTTTCTTTAGGCATTAAGGCTTTCTTACTCTATCAGTCTATTCTTTTCTTATTGGAACCTTTGCCTAAACTTGATTTCTTGAAATCTTGAATCATTACACCAATGCTTAGGTTTTATAATTTAAGAGGAATATGAATTGTCTATTTTTTTCATTAAATCTTTCCAAGCCAAATGGTTTGGCTCATTGAAAAAAGCTAATGACACTACTCTAGGGTATGATACTAGTCTTGCTAGGCATAACCAACACTTAAGATATCCACGTAAAACAGTAATCAGAAAAATGTACTAACCATTTTTAAGAGTACAAAGAATCTTGATTAAAAGTGCTTCAAAATAAGGTTGTTGATAAACTACAATTGATCTTGTTTTTGGTCTTTCAAAGAATTTTACAACAAAAGAGTTGCTTTCATGCCCTACATAGAAGGCTCTCAATGAGAGCACCAATGATAGAACTATATTTGAGTCTAGTTGCCAAACTTCAAGAGTTCTACAAGAATCCACTAAGTTGATTATTAACAATCCTCTTATTTTTATGCTAAGTGACTAACAAATAGTCCACTAATATCTTTAAAACATAAATTGACTACTACGAACACCCCTACTAAACTATCTAACTACTTTGAGGCTCAACAAATCCTCTCTATATTGACCAATATCTTTGTAAATGACACTTGCAAAAAGAAAATATATTACATAGTTATAATTTGAGCTTGCATAGTGTTTCATATACCATCTTCAAGAAAAAGTCTGATAAAAGAAAGTTTAATTTTTTAAGTTTTTCTTCATAAATTTTCATAGTCAATGGTACATAATGGAATTTAATCTCCATTGATTGTTATTATAATTCCTTTTAACTATCATTTAATTATGCATAAATATGTTATTATTTTGTTGCAATAACTATTTGTAAATTATATGAATAACAGTAATTACTTCATTGATTTTATGCAAAATTTATAGTATGTATCAAAATTAAACAATACAGGATACATTGTTTTAGTTTGTTTATTAAAAAAAGAAAGAAAGTATGTTGAATTATGGCGAGTGGTTATGTGGTGACCTTAACTTTGTCACCACATGGTCATGTTTAATATTTTATTAAAAAAATATGAAAAATATTCTTTTGCTCTTCATTCTAACTTTCATCTAATCCTCATTCCTTTTGTGCTATTGCAGACACACTTATACACCTCATCAAACCTAAACCTCTTCCAAAATGATATTCCTCATAATCAAACACCAAAAGAATCCCAATTCACACCACGATTATCTCAAGCCCTAAAACACTTCCGCAATCCCATCCACAAGAGTCATCATGGGATTAGTTTATGGAAATTATAGAATATGAAATTGTCATGACTCGACTTGGATCGTGAACGGCACATAAGGAATCCTATCCTCACGTAAGTCTCGTGATTTTTGTGCCATACTATATGCATGTGTGTGTGTGTGTGTGTGTGTCATAAATACAAATTCAAAGCATAAAATCCATTTCTTGCAGAGTAATTAATCTTTAATATAAATCTCTTGCTCTTAATTTTTTTTTTTCATCATGGGTCATTTCATAACTAACTCTGCAATCTGAAATCATGATACAAAATGAGTTGCTTTCCACACAAAATAAACCATGGAAACTATATTCATTAAACAGAAAACATGCAACCTATCTCTATGGTCTAGGACTCTGTCCACAATGTATACTGGAGCACTCTATTGCTATACAAAATGCAAAAGGAATACTTTACTCCAAAGTGAAGCTCACTCACAAGAATATCTCTACTGCAGGGGAGGAAGAGGAAGAGAGGAACCCACAACAACTACTGTACCTATAATGGAAAAAAGGAGGGTGAGTTTCATTTAAAACTCATTGAGTGAATTCTTACCCACAACCCCTTTCATGGGACAACAATCAAGATGCATAAAAATCATAATAATACTAATAATCAATAACAATAACAATTATAAAACAAATTCTAAAACTATTTCAAGTAATATATATAACATATAAAACAAAGTTCTAAAGTCCTCTAAGTCTTCATCAATGGTACTATGAATTTGATAAACAATCATAAGAATAATAATAATTATTATTATTTGTAAATATTTCTATTCCCTATGGGCACCTTACTAAGTCCTGATTTGCTATGTTCTCTAGAAGCTCTACTTCCATGGCCGTGAAAGGGGTTTGCCTCGGTGGGTATTTATTTCTATTGCCTCTATGGCCGTTTAATACTATTGCCTCCATGGTTGTTTAACGCTATTGCCTCCATGGTTATTTAATACTATTGCCGTCATGGTTGTTTAATACTATTACCTCCATGGCCAATTAACACTATTAAAGTTAACAATAAGCTCATAATACCCTAAGAGCTCTGAATCCATGAAACTCTAATAGTCTTATTTTAGCATAACAGTAGCTGTGAAATCATGTCCAAAGGATCGCCTTTCATAGACCTTATGATTTCAAGCCTCCACAAATTATGTAACCATCAGCTATTAGGAGTTCTATGAAGATTCTTGCTTCGAAATCTTTAAATTAAACTTTTAATTCATATCTCAACCATCATGTTTTTCATAAACTAGAAAACTCAATATCACACTTCAAAGTAACGGGGTTTAAATCATGAGAACTCTGAGATCCTAAATACATAGGCTTTCAAAAGCTAGATCATACTTCGCTATATAAATTTATTTTCCATAAAACACCATGCTAAGCTCTTCTCTATGTTTAAAGCTCTATCATATACTTAACCTCTACTCTTGCAATCATTATAGTAATTCATAATCCTCTAAATCAGTTCACATTCATACTCTAGCTCTTTAAATCATTTTTGCTACAAATGGTCTCATGAGTCTCTTAAAACAGATAGTTCAAGCTTCTTTGAAAATTGAAATCTCACAACTTAACGAAACTAATAATAATTTATAATCTCTTTAGGATCATCTCTAAAATCATGTAATAGCAATATGATTGTGAATAAAATAGCTCTAATGACCAAAATAAAGGTCACAAGATAGAACCCACTCACTTGGAAAGGAAGAACAAGAGGGAACAACTTCGGTAAAACTCCGGGGAGGAGGGATGACACCAATGTCTACCATTACAACAATAAAACTCATCAAAGATCTTGGGTAGCTCTAGATTACCCTAAATTAACTCTAACAACATTGGGGGAGCAGCCCCACTTGACAATAATGAGAGAAATAACCATACCCAAACTTTAGGATGAGAAATGGAGAGGAAAGAGATGATAAAATCCAACATAATCTTACCTTTGATCCTTGGAAGGAGAAGGAAATGGGGTTAGATTGAGAGGGAAAGAATGGAAATTTGTAAGGAAGGAAGGGTTTTCGGTTTTGTAAAGGGAAAGCCCGATTTGGGCTTATAAGGAAGGGAGGGTATTCCTTAAATGAAACTACATTATTTTGCACTGTACTGATATTAGACACACTTGCTACAGTGAGTAAAGCTAGTTGCAGCGAACCTGGAGAATCAACAACTCGTTGTAGTGAACATATCTTGCTGCAACGAGCCTCCTGGTTCACATGCTTGCTACAGTGAACTTAACTCACTGCCGAGGCTGTTTTGTAGAATTATACAAAGAATAAAGACTAACAAAGATATTTACATTTCTTAATTTCAAGTTAATGTCCATTAACTTTAAAACATAAATATAAACAAGGAAATACCCCCGTTTGGATTCAAATAAAATATCAAAATTTTCAAAATTCCAACCAATCAAAATCCAAATTTTGGGTTTTAGTTCAAATCCCGGAATCTTCAAGATTTTCTAAACTTGTAGGCTAAAAACAAAGCATCTAGAGGTTTCCTAAAATTCATCAAAAATCACTCTTTAATTCATTTTTCTTTGGAGAGCAATTACCAAGACTTTTGATCCTAGGAAAATAGCTCTATCATATAGTCCCCCAAGGAGGTGTAAGCTCTAGACTTAGCAAAATCCCGAACCCAGCAACATGGGTGGGTCTTGAGGGACCTTGATGCCATATAGAACTTGTCTACTGACACATGTACACCGGGTATTATAGAAATTCAAACTTTCTTAACCTTTTCACCAAAAGCCCCCCACAATTACTTCGAATTTACAAATCTTGGCCTATATGGCCTTCTTGCAACATCCAGTTTTCTCGTATTTACTAGTGAACTAGGCAAATACTCCTTTGTCGGTTGAAAATAGAATGAGAAGGGGGGGTTGAATTGTGCTTTAACTTCCTTTGAAATCTAAAACAATAAAACAGGTTCTATCAAGTTTTTCATATGAAGGCAGCAAAAATGTTTGTTAGTTTGGTTTAGAAAGCTACTTTCTGAACTAAGTGAGAACTTAGAAATAATTTTGAAATTGTTTTCATATATATATATATATATATATGAACAAATATCAAATGCAGAATATAAAGGAGATGAGAAGGGATAGAGAGATACTACATAAGAATTTTTACTGGTTCGACCAACACTGCTTACATCCAGCTCTCAACTACCTGTTAAGCTCCACCAAATACCTTTCTCAACCTAGGGAAAGAACGATACTCTTTGCTTAGCATTTTCAAGCTATTCCTATTACTAGTAGTTCCAATTTACTATCACTTATAAGTAGTCTTTGACTAGTCTCTCCAAACTAACTCACATGACTAGCAGCTCACTCTACTGTCATTTCCAAGCAGTCTTTGACTAGACTTTTCAAGCTAACCTCACAATGGTCACCAACGGATCAGGGTACAATGATTTGTTTAAGGTTAGTTCTCTCAAACAAATGGGCACTCAAGTTTTATTGTAAACTTTGAGTGACTTCTTTCTAAACAATTCTTCGTAAGATGAATGTATTATCTAATTAGAGCTAGAAAGAAGATTTTTACATATGCAGAAACTGATTACAAGATGTACTATGATTTATAGAAGAAGAAGAGGGATTCATATTTTAGTGTTCTTTGTCAAATATCCTGCAAAAGTCTTGAGTTGTAAGCACTTGACATCATTTCATACTTAATCTTCAAATCAGAGCGTTGCCTCTTGATTTTGCTTCCACTTTACACGTGTAGATTTGCTTTTTGTGTGTTAGGGAAAGCCAACTAGAGGAGTAGCTCAGCTATGTCAGAGCTATGTTTTGCAGGCGCAGAGGCTGTTGTCAAATGTGGTTTTTGAGTGGTGGTTCAGAAGCTACTTTTTACCTTCTAAGCATGGTTTCTGATCTTTTTCTTTTATAACATGGGACGGTTGACCACGTGAAAAAGTAAGATGTCACTGTCATCTCTTTCTAGGTATTAACTTTAATTTGAATTTTGAATTTTCCCTCCTTTTCTATAAAGTACACGGTTTTTGATTTCATGTGCTTTCTGATAAGTGCTTTTAGTTTCTGAATTTCTCATTGATATTCATTTCTTCAATCTAAGCTTGATAGGGATCTTCTTGTTCAGATTGAAGACTGCATTCATGTCTTGCTTCAAAAAAAGATGGATTTCTTCATTGATCAGCACTTTTTTAATGTGTGAAATACTTCCTGAAGATCTGGACTTGGTTTCTAAACTTAAAAATGTTTTCCTATGTGTTCAACATGACATTGTGAACTAATATTGAATCATGTTGAAATCTCTTTGAATGAGATTAGAATTATGTTGAAACATGACTTTGTGAAAAATTGTCTCGTTCATTGAACTAATATGTCCACGAGAATGGTCCTATAATTGATATAGAAACTCAAGTGAAATACTAGTCATTTTCTTCAAAACATTTTATCAAATTTGTTTTATTGTCACTCAAAACCTTTAAGCTTTGAAGTTTTCTAAAAGGTTTTGTATCTAACAATATTTCCTTTTTTTATTATGACGAACCAAATTTTGAGAATTTTTTTGGAGAATACTTAATAAAAAATACTTTCAAGAATAGAATCTTGTATCAGAGCATTAAAATGAAATTTGTATCAGTGCTTGAAAGAACCTTACACAAGATATTGGCATAACATTGTATCAAACCCTAAGAGTTCTTTTAAGAAACATGTGAAAATATATTTTTCAGAAAGTAGCCAACTTAAGATTTTCTTATTGAAATTATCAAGAGGTAGAACAACCTTAGTAAGCTAGAATCAGAGATATATTTGAAAATGATTTTTTGGGAGGTATAAGAGTATTTTAATTTTTTGAACTAAAAAGTAGCTTGATTGTCAATGTCATTGTTACTTTCTGAACTCAATCGATCAATGTGTCAGAGTTTACAATGATCATACTTTGTGATATTGATCTTTATCAAAACTTAACTACTTAGCACACTTACTTCTAAGATGTTTCAAAAAACTCATCTTTCTTAGAGAATCAATGTCAGAATTTTATGTAATTGTAAGCAATAGTTTAAAGCAAGAATTGATAATGGTGAAAGATGCGCGAGTTTCTGAAATGTATATGCTAGATTATAAGCTCACGTACCTAAGCATAAAACAAATCAAATGCTAAACATACATGTATGAAAGTATGTGAGCATGTATCAGTATAGGTTTTAGAGCAGCATATCACTTATACATATCATAACAAATGAAATTAATATGTATGTCATAACAAGTATTATAACATCAATTTTAAACCTATATATTTTAAAGCAAGAAATAGCTTGTACTCACAACATTAGGAAGTGATAATGCATCAAATCATAAGTGAAATAACTTGTATTTAGAGCATATGGAAGTGATAAAGTATCAGAGCATAAGTAAGATAATGGATATATTAGAGCATAAACTTAGATTGTTAAAAAAAAATTATGGTCCAAAAATAGCAAAAAATGCTATACACGATGAAAAAGATGAAAAAATAATAATGAAATTCTTTTTCTTTGAAGCTCCCTTTTGGTTTGGCCCCTTGACTCTCAACACTCAGAACAAAAGATTTTCTTCTTCTTCTTTCTCCCCCTTTTTGTCATTAGCAAAAAGGTTTGCTTGAGGTCACACCATCATTGGCTTCCTCTTCTAAGCTAGCAAAGAAGTTCTAGGAATAATTCTTCATGTCTTCTCAGTTGAGCTCCAATGTCTCTATTTGAAGCTTCAACCCTGTCCAATCTTGCAACCATATCTCTCTGGTTATGCAGTAGTAGCTAGACTTCTAAGAGACTTGGTTGAGACTCAGGTTGAGATTGGCTGGGAAGGTGTGTTGTTGTTGTTAGTGCAGCCTTGGGAGCATGCTCTACGGTGTCTAAAAGAATAGTGTCCCTATACTTAGGAGAATCATGAGTTTCCTCTGGTTCATGTTCAGTAGCAGCAATAGGTGGAGTGGTTAGTGGAACAACATAAGGTGAAGTGATTAGTGCAGAAATAGTGGCAGCAAGTGTTGGAGTAGGCTAAGTATAAAAAAGATGAGCAGGAACATCAAGAATGAAATTAGAGACATCACCAACAGAATGAGTAGGCTGAGTAGTGTGAGGGGAGCTAGTCTCTGAAGCTTTACCCTCTTCCTCCAAATGAGTACTTCTAATGGAATAAGGAAGTTGAGGCATCATCAAGATCATGGAATTTGATGGTTCAACAGCTTCCTCCTCTGTCTCTTCCACTATGGGCTCTAAGGCATGAGAGAGCAAACTCATATACATCTTTAGCTTCTTAGAGCTTTCCCTCTTAGGTTGAGACTGTTCCCCCATGTTTTTAGACACAGATTTTAGCATATGCTTAATGGTTAGGGAGTCATCATCAATACTTTTGGGAATGTTTCAAATTGAGCCTTTTCAGCTTCAGTATTAGCTGCCTTCTCATGATCCATTGATTGCTTAATGGCCTTTTTTGGAGCAGTCCAAGTAGCTTCTAGAGCATTTGTAGATTCTATGATTGAGCTAGTTTCTGACTAAGCTTTCTCCATTTTCCTTTTCTCTTGGAGAATTTCATTCTTCTTGAGAATTCTCCCTACTTCCTCCTTATCCTCTTCATCTTTAGAAGAATCTGTATCCTTAACCTCATATCTAGCCTTCTGATATCTTATAATTTCCACTAGGAGTACAGTATTGGTTGGCACATCATTGGGTAAATTTCTGAGCTTGTATTAAATGTCCCTTCTCCTGATGAGAAGTTTGTCAGGCTTTCCCTCAGGTAGCTCACTTTTTGAGAACTCTTCCTCAGTTTCTGAAGGCTTGGATGCTTTAGCTTTCTTTAGCTTCTTATTGTTCCTCTGCTTGCTTCTCCTATCTGATTTGAGAGGAACTATTACAGACTCTGTCCTCAAATTCTTTAGTTTTCTCAACTTTTTTAGTGTCCTTAGAGCTGCTTTGAATAAAGATCACATTTCTTTTTCCTTTTTTTTTCTTTCCTTTTTCTCCTTCTCTACTTCTTCTATACCTTTCAACTTTCTATCACTTATCTTGATAGCAACAATCTTTCTCCTTATGGCCTTGAAAAAGATCATGGTATATTCAGTTCCTAGCACATTCAAACCACTCATCAGCTAGAAGGTAGCCCATATACTAGAATAACCTGGATAATAACATCCCATAGAGTATGCCAGCTATTCTCCTTTTATCTTCGGTAATGGCATTGAGTATGAAATCCCTGATTTGCCTAGGTAGGTTCACCTTCTTCTTATCCATGAGGCAATACAATAGTATACAATCCATGCATGTAAGCATACCTATGCTTCCCAATCTAGGTAGGATTGAGAACTAAATAACTATGAACACCTTTCTAGAATTGGCAATCAACATGGCAGTTGTAATTTCATAGGGTTTGTGAATGATGAAGTCAGTAAGATATCTATCCCAATCTAGGTAGGATTGAGAACCAAACAACTGTGAACACCTTTCTAGAACTAGCAATTAGCATAGCAGTTGTAATTTCGTGGGGCTTATGAATGATAGAGTCAGTAAGATACCTAGAAACATCTCCTACATCCCAAAGAGCGAGTCCAGTTGCTTGAAGAGTATAGATGATCCCTTCATGGGGCGCTCTAACCACATTAGATAGGCTTGTGGAGCCAATCTCTAGAGAGAAATCTCTAATGGAGGTCCTCAGGGAGGTGTTTGTGGTTTCAATTATGAGTATAAAGCAGTCACCATACCAGGGAAGACTTTGTCATTGATCTTTAGGAAGCCTTCCCACCTTTGGAAAGAAAAGACCTCCTTGACAATGGAAATTTCTTCAAGAAGCTCATTTCTTATAGTTTCATGTGCAACGTTTTTTAAACAGAATTTATTAACATAGTGATCCTACATCTCTGGATCATCATATGTGTGGAATGTACCCCTTTTGGTGACATTACGGTCGATTTTCTTTCTTTCTACCATTAGGTTTGAGGTTTGAGAAGAGTGAAAGAATGAGTTAAGGGTTTGAAATAAGGAGAGGTTACAAAAGCAAGGGTTTGTAGGAATGTAAAGTGGTTTAAAGGTTTGAAGTTGAAAATGAAGGGTTTTGCTGTGTGACATGTGATAGGGATTGATTAATGTGATGTGACAAAAGTCTGGAAACTAACACGTGTGGGAGAGAGAAACTCCAAAAGGTAGGAATTATCCCACCATTAATAACTCTTCAGAAACCAAATGTGGTATATGAACTTAAGGTGTAGTTTCTGAGTTCTCATCCCATTCTTTGATACATTTTTTGAAATATTTTCTCTATTCTAAATCTATGTAACTTTCTAACCTATATATCTAAATCTTTGAGCTTGCAAACTGACATTTTGAACTTGTCTTGATGATTTTCTTCATAGGCCTTAGTTTAAAGTCTCATTGGGCTACTCCAGAAAATGTCATGTATGCATGTGATGCAGATTTTTCAAAAACATTTGAGATTTAAAAACATTTTCAAATAACAAAAGAAATATTTAGCTAATGGTTTAGTGAATATATCAAAAACTTGATCTTCAGTATTCACAAACTTTAACTCAACATTAACTTATGATCTCTGATAAAGTGATGTTTTACATCAATATGTTTTGATCAAGAGTACTAAATAGGATTCTTTGCAAGATTAATAGCACTTGTATTATAACATAAGATAGGGATTTTGGACTACCTCAAGTAATAATCATCCAACTAGTTTCTAATCCAAAGCATTTAAGTATAACAATTTGCAGTAGCGACATACTCAGCTTCAACTATTAAGAGAGCTATTGTGTTTTGTTTCTTGTATGACCAACTGATAAGGCATTCTCCAAAGAAATAGTAACATCGAATGGTGTTTTATCTGTCCATATTATCTCTAGTGAAGTTAGGTCATAGAAACCTACAATCTTGCAAGAAGTACCTTTCTCATACTATAAACCAAGACTAGTAGCACCAGCTAAATATCTTAGAATCCTTTTAATAGCATTTAAGTGTGATTGTTTTGGGTTACATTGAAATCTAGTACAATACCCACACCTAATTAAATGTCTAGCCTACTTGTTGTGAGATACAGAAGTGAGCCAATCATTCAACCATAATTACTTTCCGGTATTTTTTTCTCTATTCTCAACTATTTCAATGACTTAAGATGGATGCATGGAAATGCTCATAGGTTTAGCTTGATCCATGTTAAATCTTTTCAAAAGTTCTTTTGTGTATTTTTCTTAATGCATCAAGATTCCTTCTTTTGTTGTTTTATTTGTTAGCAAAGAAAGAATTTTAGTTCACCCATCTTACTTATCTCAAATTCACTTTGCATTAGTTTGGAAAAATTTTCACATAGGTAATGTAATACCCAGTGTACACATGGTAGTAAACAAGTTCTATATAGTCTTAGGGTCCCCCGAGACCAACCCATATTGTTAGGAAGGCCCCTAACGCGTAAAGGGCCAAGGATGTGGCTTGGGTGTTATTACTAGAAAATTCTGTAGGCAATGAGATATGTTCGCTGTAGCGAGGGGCAGCTTCAGTAAGCTCACTACAGCGAGCAGGCCCTAATGTCAGCATAGTGCAAAATGACATAATTTCATTTAAAGAGCTCCCCAACCCTTTAAAACACCCTATACTCAGGTTTCCTTCTTCAAAACTGAAACCCTCTTCCTCCAAACCCTTCTCCATTTTCTTCCACTCCCTTCTCTCAATCTAACCCCAAATCTTTATCCTCCAAGATCAAAGGTAAGGGTTTGTATTGGGTTTTGTCATCTCGTTCTTCTTCTTTTCATGTTTCATGGTTTGGGCTTTGTTGCTTCTCCCATTATGGTCCAGAGGGATGCTCCCCCAGTGTTGTTAAAATTATATTAGGTCTATCTAGAGGATGCTAGAGATTAATCTAGATTTTATGGTTTTTCTATGGCAGTTGTTGGTGTTATCCCTGCTCCATAGAGCTCCCTTGGCATTGTTGTCTTTTGTTCTCCTTCTCCAAAAGAGTGGATTTGATCTCAAAGCCTTAGTTTCATCGTTACAAGTATGTTCTTACATTATGATTGTTAAATATGGAATTCAAGATGAGAAAAAGAATAGAAGATGGTTTTACATGATTATGTCAAGCTAGAAAAATTATGATTTATGATGATAACATGAAAGAACGAGTTTTGCAAAACCATGGAACCATGATTGCTATGTTATGTGTTATGGAATATGTGTTACATGTTTTAGAAGGGATTTGTTAAGAAAATATGTATTGTAGCAACTTTTCTATTTTATCAAATACATTTTATGAGTTTATGACATCGCTATGATTTCAAGATTTCAAATTTCAGACCATGTTTTAGAATACCTACTTGAGATAGATTAGAAAATGTTTAGTTGAGCTATGTTGAACAAAGTATGCTTTAGTTTCATGAACAAAAGTTTCATTATGATTCTAGATTTATCAAGTATATGAAAAGTTATGTTAGCTTAAGATTTGAATTTATAACTTCAATTTTTCGGTACCAAGAGGTACAAAACTCACTATGATTCGTAGTAATTGTCAGATACATATTATGTGAGCTTGAAATTGGAATTCCTACAAGTGATGATCCCTTGGGCTCGATTATCATATCTACAGTTATGCTAAAGTCAGATTATTAGAGTTATGTGAATCCAGAACTCTCAGAGTACTAAGAATTTAAAGACTCTTGTTTGCTAAGAGCTGAGCACCCACCCTTCAGTTTTGGTTTTTGACAAATTAGTTTAGCTAGTAAAGATGAGGAAATAAACAGTTAGTTAATGGCTATGAAGAGATCATTAACCTCGGTACCAAGTTATCCGCTATAGGACAGTTTTGCCTAGAGCAGATACAGGAAATGGGACCTAGTTAGGTGGCCATAGTTTGTCCATCAAGGACTAGTATGATTTTCAATAGGTGCTCTTGTTCATAAGGAACTGGGCAACCATCTTACAGTTTATAATTTTGTAGCTTTTATTGTTTTATATGTATTTGTCATGTTTAGCAAATAATGCTTCCTGACACTCTATCGTACCCTCAGTTAAGATGATTTCATGCTTGACTTTGAGTTAAGAAATTCTTGTTTATGAGTTTATGGAATGAAAAGCTATTTCCTATATGGCCATGTATTTAAATATATATCAAATCGCTTTCGAGTATTCCATGTATATTATTTTATGCATCTCCTTTGGTTGTCCCATGTGGGTGATGGGTGAGAGTTCACTCATTCAATCTGTTGACTCACTCCTCTCTCTTCTTCTTATACACTACTAGAAAAACTGCCATTACTGACGAAGTTTTCATGTTACCGATGGAAAATTCCATTTCCAATGGATTTTTTGATAGATTTTGACCCACGGTAATAACGTAGCCGGAAATCCTTATCGACAGCAAAAATTCGTCAAAAAATGTTATTAACGGAATTACCGATAGATTTTTTTCTAAAAACTCCATCGGTAATGGGATGAACAAAATCGCCAGAAAATTCGTTAAGGGGATGAAATTTATTGACGGATTTTGTATAATTACCAATGGATTTTTTCCATTAGTAATTATTAAATTTTTTTCATTTTTTAATTTACTGATGGATTTTTTCTATCGAAAATTCTGAAATTTTAATTTTATTAGGAATTTTTATCTATGTTACCGACAGATAAATTATCCGCCGGTAATCGTAAATTTTTTTATTTTTCATTTATTTTGCTGATGGAAAAATCCATCAGTAATTTTTTTTTAATGATTATTTTGTAATTTGTGTGTTAGCTGATCATTTAAGAGTTTATTTCTTATTTAAAGGTAATTATAAATACATAAATATATTTAATAATGAAAATTGGTAAAAAAAAATTCCTAATAAATAATAAACACAACGAATTTAAGTTCAACGGATAATAATACACTACTATTGTGACTAACGTGCAAGACTTCTCACTAAGCCAGATAAAATGGTTCTATAAGCTCATTACATCTTCATCTACTTACCCATAAATTAACTAATTCAGCCACAACTATGAACTTTGGTTTTCAAAATCTATTTGTGAGGTGCATGTTGTATGTGTAGTAACCCCATTTGACGGCCAAGTATATGTGAAACTAAGTCAGTAATCACTAATCAGTATATGGCACAAAAGCTGCATATGGAGTGTCATGGGGAAGTATCTAACATTGCAAAAACTTCGAAGTGGCCAACAACTTCATCGCTAAACAAGCGCATAGCAGCTCCTTGAGAGAATTTCCTAGCAAACAAAAAGCATGGAACCGATGAATTTGTTTGACACCATTCTACCTGGTAATCAGTCTCATAATATACATGATTGATGCCCTGTTAAGAAGAGACATGAGATTAAGAAAATAGTAGCATCTAAAAACATGTCATTCCTTTTGAAAAAGCAAAACAAATGCAATTATGCTAATTGAATTAAATTATGAAAATATGTGATGAGTGATAGATTGATTATTGCATATGAAGTGCGCCATGATATAGGATCATCTTATGCCACTCCAAGCAACAATTTCTAGGACTAATTTCAAAAAAGTTCTGCTTATCATTGTTTTCAACCTCCCCTAACTCTAAAGACAGTATACCAGAGCAATTAATGAAACCGTGGTTTATTCATTAATTGTGCCTCTCATCACAATATTATCAGTATAAACAATGGCCTAATCTCAGCCCGCTCCATAGTTTGATCAAGTCATCATATGTCTTTTAGATGAGAAATAGGATAACATAAAGGAAGTAATGGACGTTCATTTAGGATGTGAGAAGGTTAGTTAGCACATTGCCCAAAAAAAAGGGAAAACAAAAACTTCACAAAAAATTCTCAATCAGGTATTAAATTATTAATTCATACACATGGATGTAAAAGTAACTCCTATGAACATATTTTGGGGTCAGATGTGTAAAAAGGCAATAGCAACAATAGGAGACAATTTAAATAGCAACATCATGTGTACCCATGATGCTCGCATAATCATCCATCGAATAGATTTTTTACCATTATTACATACTATAATTATGTCCAATTAGATAAGAGAAAATAATAAGCTACAAAAGTACAAATTTCTAATCCCAGTAATTGAATTTTCCAATGTGTTTCCATTATTCTCCAAGTCAAACACAACACAATCCAATTTGAAACTTGACAAAGCTGCACTAAACATTTGCAACACATTACTTGGTCAAAGGTAGGATGCATGCCCCAATGAAAATTTCAATGTTCCCACTTACCAGAAAAACATAATTAGGAACTTTCAATTCAAAGCCTTTTAACAATGTTACATCAAACCATCAATCTTAACCCTACAACTTGTGCTTGACCGTGGTGCATAGGGTTTCCATCAGCCAGTTGTAACTATTTAGAATTACCAGAATAATGACATACTTTTAAAGCACACTGCCCTGAATTTATGGTTTCCAATTAAAGGCAAAGAATGAATTTTACAATTATGCATAACAGCAAGATAATGTGATACATTCCAGCAAAGATTACAAAGTCAGAGGACTAAAATTAAACCACTTACAAGATTCATCTTTCCCTTTTGGATATCAACTGGTGGACGTCTCTATGATGAGAAGAAAATTAACAAGTTATTCCTTAGTATCAACACATTATTCCTACGATGGCGCGTAGTTTCCTTCTTCTCCTACTCCATTTACCCGCGTACGACAAGGGCAGCGACTTTGGCATTGGGCGGAGAAAGAGCTGCTAAGTTGGGAGCCATGCAGGGCACTGTGTGCAGTGGAGGCGGCAAGGGTCCTGTAGCGTGGCACGAGGTACATTTAGGGGTGGAAGTGGCACGATGCAAGGGCACAGTGGAGGTGCGAGACGCTGCGCGAGGTGCAAGGCACAGCGCCGGGTCTAGGGTGGAGGCGGCACAGCGTGCGATGGAGGCGGTACAGCATGTGGTGGAGGTGGCATGGCATTTGGCAGCGTCCAGAGGTTAAGGGCGGGCGGTTAGTTGCATGGGTTTCTCCTTCAGTGAGAAGGAGAAAGAAACCAGATGAGAGTGTGTGTTTCATGATAAGGAAAATGTGGTTATTATCAACAGAAAGGTTACCGACGGAACTTTGAAATTTCTGACGGAAAAAATCAGTTGGTAATAAACAATATTGGTGCCATAACAAAAGTTTTCACTGCAACATTTATCGACAGAAAAATCCTTCGGTAATGTTAATTTATAAAAAGATTTTGACAGTTTTTTTTTCCCGTCGATAACAATAGCTTTGAAAAAATTTTCTTGAAAAATAATTATCGACAAAAAAATCTATCGATAATATTAATTTTTTATAAAAATTATTTGTTACTGACGGAAAAATCCGTCAATAATACATGCGCCATATTTATCTGAATTGGTGTGAACAATACCGATGGATTTATTTTCGTCGGTAATGACTAAAACACAAAATTCACAATTTTCTTGTGTTTCAATGGTAAATCCATCATAAACTCACCTATTTCTTGTAGTGATAGTTACATGCACAAGTTTAGTTTCAGCCCCAGCATGGTAGATGCAACTCTTCCCAGTGGTGAGCCTTATTTTGGAGTAAGGCTTAGTTAGGTTCATGTTGGTATTAGAGTGCTCCAATAGAGGTGTAGGTAGGATCCGAGCTATACATTATTTTGAGATATTATATTTATTTTCAGAGTTGGTGAATCTTTATTTATGTTTTATGAATTCAAGTGTAGATTTGAAATGTAGTCTATGGTTAAAGATTTATATGGCAAACCAAAGATGTATTTGTGTTTCAGCTTTTAAGAATTTCAATTGATTTTCAGTTTATGACCATGATTAGAATAGGAAAGAGCTTACCCTTTCATGAATAATAGATTTGATCAAGATGTTTATAGAGATATGAATTTTATATATTTCTTATTTTATGAATTGAAATATTATGTTTTAAATAGAGAAATGATTGTTGTTTTAGAAGAAAATCATATTTTAAGTATAATATTATGATAAGTTATGCATATAAAGAGTTACGTAATCCAGAAGGCTTATGTCGGGATGAGATTTCTCACATGCCAGTCACATTCCTAAGTCGAGTCATGATAGAGAATGATCAGTAGCACAAAATATGATGTCATCAATTCATATTTCGACTATCAGAAAGTGATTATCTTATTGCAATGTAAATAAGGTTGTGTTAACGTTACCTCTCTTGTACCCCATTCTTTAGTAAGAAAGTACTCAGTCTTTCATACCAAGTTCTAAGAGCCTACTTCAGACTATAGAGTGTCTTTGTTAACTTAAAGATATGGTTAGAAAGATCTTCATCCTCAAAACTTAGAGGCTGCTTCGCATAGACTTCCTCAGAAAGAAATCCATTTAGAAATGGAAACTTCATATTTATTTGATATAGAGTGAATCTCTTGAAGGATCCAAAAGCAAGAAGCATTCTAATGGCTTCATGCCTTGCTACCGGTGCAAAGGTTTCATCATAATTAATTCTCTATTATTGATTATAACATTGTGCCACCAATTTTACTTTGTTTCTAATAATCTTTCCAGCTTTGTCCAACTTGTTTCTAAACACCCACTTAGTTCCAATGATAGTTTTTCCTTAAAGTTTCTCCACAAGTGTCAAAACTTCACTTTTCTCAAATTGATCTAGTTCCTCTTGCATAGCTTCCATATAGCTTTGATTGTTCAAAGCATCTTCACTATTTCCTGGTTCAATGGTGGAGATAAAGGCATAGGTGGTTTCATTTCTAAGAGATGATCTTGTCTTGACACCCTTAGTCCCTTTGAACTTGACTATTAGAGACTGCTCTTAAATTAGAAACTTCTCTATAGTTTCTATAGCCATGTTGATCTGCAATTTCTCTATCATCTTCAAATTGTTCATCTTCATGTTTAGAAATATCATTTTCTAAAGGCTTTGGAGTTTTGAATAAGCTTCTGAGTTGACTGCATTATATAGCTTACTTTATGAAAATTGTTCTTTCTCTTGCTTGTTTTCTGAGGAGTCCTTGAGATTAAGCTTCTCAAGAATTTTTTCTAAGTCCACTATATCATCAACAAAGTCTTTCTTGAATTCTTTGAACTTGATGTGGATAGTCTCCTCAACACAAAGTGTCCTTTTATTGTATACCCTATAAGATTTAGCGAGTGAAGAATATGTAAAAACATTCCATCATCAAACTTAAGATCAAACTTTGCGAGCTTGTCCTTGCTTTTAAGAATGAAACAGTTAGATCCAAAGACATGGAAACATGAGATGTTGGGTTTTCTACCATTCCATAGCTCATAAGGTGTTTTATTTAGGATTGGCCTGAGAAATATTTTGTTTTGGATATAGCATGAGGTATTGACATCCTCTTCCTAAAATTCTTTTGATAAACCACTTTCTAAAAGTATTGTTCTTGCCATTTCCTACAAGTTTCTATTTTTCCTTTTAGTAACCCCATTTTCTTAGGGAGTTCTAGGAGCAAAGAACTTATGGAAAATGTCATGGCTTTCACAAAACTCTTCAAAAACATGATTTTCAAATTCTCCTCCGTGATCGGATCTAATAGAAGTAATTTGAGAACCTTTTTAACTACAAACTCGTTTTGCAAAAACTTTGAATTTCTTAACCACCTCATCTTTAGAAGCTAAGACAATAACCCATGTAAATCTAGAGTAGTCATCTACTATGACAAGACAGTAATTTTTCCTACCAAGACTGCAAGTCTTGGTTGGTCCAAAAAGATCCATGTGTAAAAGCTCTAGTGGCTTAGTAGTCAATACTACATTTTTATTATGGAAAGAGACTTTGATTTGCTTGCCTTTCTCACAGAAATCAGGAGTGGAGTCCTTGTCATAACTGATTTTAAGCAGGCCTTTAACAAGCTCCTTTTGAAATAACTCAAAAACTACATCTTGATCTAGAAGGTCATATGAGAATAACATATTAGTGTTATCATGTCTTTTTCCAGATAAAATGACTTGCCCAGAAGTAGGATTCATCACATGGCATGCCTTGGCATTAAACTAGACATTAAAGCCTTGATTACAAAATTGCCTGATGCTCAACAAATTGTGAGCTAGATCATCAACTACCAAAACATCAGAAATTTGGTGAGAATCATCCTTACCAAATTTTCAATACCTATGACTTTGGCTTTTCCTCCATTAACAAATTTTACAGAACTTGAGTTCCTTGGATTCAGGCTTTTGAACCACTTTCTACTTCCTAACATGTGTCTAGAGTAGCCACTGTACATGTACCACTTGGAGTCCTTCTTAACATGCATTCTCTTATACACCTATAACAAAGACAGTTTTTATTTTAGGTACCCAGTTTTTTTGGGTCCTTCTGGGTTGGTTATTTTTGGAGGAGGTTTTCCAACATGTTTTACTACTTTCCTTCTTATAAAGCATTTTTCAAGTGGATGCCCATTTTTGTAATAAAAATTACAGGATTTTTTATTCTTTATTTTCTTTGATGAGGTTACTTTACCTTTCTCATCCATTTCATTCTCATACTCCTAATCCTATTTTCTGAAAATAAGGTCTCTGACGACCAAGCATCAAATCAAGATTCTTGGAGCCATTTACCATATTTTCTAAATTTGATTTGAGAAGCTTCAAAGTTTTCTTTAGTTCAGAAATAACTTTCTAAGCTTTCTAATCTTTGTTAGAAACTTCATTTTCCAAGGACCTGATTTTTATATTTAAAAACTTATTTTCTCTTTATATTTCCTATTTCTCAAGTCTTGGGTTCTTGAATTCTGTTTTAGCTTTGTCAAGCTCTAAAACTACTTTCTAATGATTATTTTTGAGGTTCAGATTGTGAGAAGTCAGGGTTTGAGAGTTTTCAAGAAACTCATCATATAAAACTAATAGTTCATCATAAGAGAGATCGGATTCAAAAGGCTTATTGACCTCAGTTTTTCTTCTAAAGTATAGTCAGTCATGAAGCAAAGGTTGGCCACGTCTTTGAGCTCATCTTGGCTTTTTGGCTCCTTCTTTTCTTCGTCTAAGTCACTCCAAGTGGCAACCATCCCCTTTTTCTTTGAAAGGTATTCTTTTGTGGACCTTGAGCTTGGGACAATTAATCTTGTAATATCCTTTTTCTCCACAATGATAACATCTCACGTTCCCTAGCTTCCCTTTGCCCTTTTTGTCTTTTTTGAAGTTGATGTCCTTCCTCTTCTTGGTTTTACTCTTCCAAGGTTTGAACATTTTCCTTATTAACATGGAGATCTCATTTCCATCTTCTTCATCAGATCTTCTCCTAAGTCTTCTTCTTCTTCTTCTAAGGTTTTAACAATTTTCATTACCTTACCCTTGATTTGCTTCTTATAGGATGTCTTCAGGGCAACAAATTTATTTTTCTTCATGGTTTACCATGAATTTCAGAAAGTACTACCTCTTGGGTTTTTAGGGACCTAATGAGGGCATCCAAGCTAAAGATTTGAAGATCCTTAGCTTTAGTGGTAACTATGACCTTAGGAAGCCATTTTTTTAGGGAGGCTTCTCAAGATTTTCCTCACCATCTTTGAGTTTGAGTACCTTTTACCAAAACCCTTGAGTTGGTTCACAATGTGCATAAACCTAGTCATGTCATTAATACTTTCTTATTCAGTCATTTTGAAGATCTCGTATTGACGGACCAACACGTCGATCTTGGTCTCATTAACCTAATATTTCCTTTGTGTAGCATGTGTATTCTGTCCCAAATTTCCTTCGTTGTGTCATAAGCAATGATTTTGCCATATTCTGCTTCACTAAGTGCATAAGTGAGTAGGCATTTAGCCTTGGAGTTTAGCTGAACTCTTACTTTATGTTTCTATGTCTTCCTATTCCTAGGAACTTCTTTAAAAGTGGAGGGCACATCTCCAATTCCTAGAACTTCTTTCAGATGAACATAATCTCCTTCTTATATTATCTCCAATAAGTTAAGACTTGTGTATTTGATAAATAGCTCCATCCTATCCCTCCACTAGGTATAGTCTCCACCATCAAAGAATAGTGGTCTATTTATGGAGTGTCTGCAGTGTGAATGTTTTGTGCCATTTGTCCTTAGGTTCTTTAATCTCTACACTCGTTTGAATGCTCAACCCCTTAGAAGCCTGAGATTTTATGCCAATTGTAGGTTGAAAATAGCACAAGAAAGGGGGACTGAATCATGCTTTAACTTCTTTTGAAATCTGAAACACTAAAACAGATCCTATCAAGTTATTCACTTTAAGGCCATGGAAATGTTTGTTAGTCCAATTTAGAAAGCTACTTCTGAACTAAGTGAGAACTTGGAAACAATTTTGAAATCATTTTCAGATATATGTATATGAACAAATATCAAATGCAAAATATAAAGGAGATGAGAACGGATAGAGAGATGATATTGCACAAGAATTTTATGCTTGTTTAGCCAACCCCTACCTACATCCAGTTCTGAACTACTTGTTAAGTTCCACTAAGTGTAACACCCTAACTTTTGACCTAATATGCTCAAGTCACATTCCGATTAATTATTAGTTGTTATGCTTTTGTTTCAGAAATTAACTTATTCTATTTTAAAATACGAGTAATAAAAATACGACTAAATTTTTTTTTTTACTTTAAAACCAAAATGCGAGCCACGTGTGTATGTAGATATTGATTAGGACACACATAATAATAGCAATCATCTAAATCTCATCATGATATAAGCCATAGCATAACATGTCATGTGCCAAATTATCGTATCATATCTATAACATAATAGTGACGTCCTATATACATAAAGGACATCCAAAGATATTAAATTCACCAATAACGTTGCACATACACTAAACCAAAACTAAACAAAGTTATCACCAAACTAGCCTAGTCTCCGCTACATGTCCATTGAGGGACTAGGCTATGCAAAAGAATAAGGGGATGATAGGGAAAACTATCTCCATGCTTTTGCCACGACCCTCTGATCTGGTTCATAGTGTATCTCCCACAACCATGCCTCATGGAAAATCATGAGCAACGCCATTATCCTCGTCTAGAGATGACATGGAAAAAAAGAGAGGGATGAGAAGTAGGGCTTCCCGACTCTAACACAAGTGTCATCGTCATCTTCCTCAGCCACTTCGATTTTCATTATGAAAGAGATGTACATGCATAAGGTTCAGTTTTAAACTTCTCAAATATATTTATCCGAAGTGGTATGTTTTAGAATGGGTCTTAATATCATGAATGCAACAAATATCTTATGTATGCATGACAATACCTCAGGAGCATGAGTAACATATAAGTCTAAGACACAACATAATGCCAGACATATAAGCAGGAGGAAAAGCTAGAGGAATAAAGTCACTTAGCACATATCACATGATTAGATGCACCAATGGGAGATGATATAATATATGTATATACATCTTTGCTTTACTTTCTCATAACTGAACTCTTAAGTTCTTTTCATAATGTCCACCCTCTCTCATGAACACCATAATCCAACCATCTCACTTTCCTGGCGATTTTATAATAAGCACAGAAACTTCACCTCACCGATCGCCTAGGATGAGCTCAACCTAATTAGCCATCGCTAGATTTAACATGGGATAACAAAGAGGGAAACACATCACGTACTTACTTTAACTTATCATGAGCATGCAACTTCTTTGGATCACCTTTCATAACCATTAATTCCTAGAGTCCAAAGGGTCCTTATTGGATCACCTCTCATAACCATTAATTCCTAGAGTCTAGAGGATCATTTCAATGTGTCTTATGTCACATTAAAAGCTTAACATGTTATTTAGAGATGCAATCATAATCCATGATTATAATCATCATTTATAACATATCATGTAATATATCATGCTTGAAAATCTCATCAGTTATCCATGTTCGTAAATTTGGCGAAAATCCAGCAGCATAATTGCTAGAAACTAGATTTCCCCAAATTTATTTCATGCCATGTATTCACACAGATCATGCATCTCAATAACTCAAACATAATCATAGCATGCCATAAAGTCACATAATCACCTCTTATTTTCATACATCTATCAGCACATATTATCATCAATTCCATTGAAAGCTAAATATGCTCCTACCCAGTATGCCGGAATTATGGGCCGGACTTAGCTAGTGCACATGCTATGCTTATCAACATAAGATATACATACACATACACAGGTAGGGCAATAAAGATCATCATCAAGCATTTTATATGAAAGCGTACTCGATTTATCATAATCGCAACATAGTCCTGTATGGATTAAAACATACGACCTGGTTTGACCTAATTGCCAAAATTATTTCTTTAAGCATCTAAGGAACCTTCCCCAAAGATTTTCACTAACATAAAACCTCATAAAAATTTTCAAATGTTGTTGGACAGCTTTGGGCAGCATTTTAAAAAGGCCGTTTCGGGGTTCTAGAAATCATGTTTTCGACCCTTTTTATTTCCGGTTTCTCCTAAAAAGCCAAAATTAATTCTTGCCACCACTAGTGGGAATTTTTTACACATAAAATTAGTTTCAAATAGAATCCTCATCAAAATAAATTCACCAAGGCAGTAGATATAAAATCTCAAATTTTAAAAGTCTTAAAAAAGCATTTTTCAGTTCTTTCTAGTTCCTAGTTTTCCTCAAGATAAAGAATTGGATCCTCACATCAACTATCAGTGAATAATACACATTTAGATCATTTTGAACAACATTTTCTAGAAATTAAATAAATGGGGCAATAGTCAAAAATCCATTTCTTAAAAGTACCAGAAAATGGTTTCTTTGACCTGTTCTTATTACTAATTTACCTTAGGATGCCAAAAACAATTTTTACAACTTTTAATACCAATTTTTACATCTTCTAACCTCTCCAAACAGCATCAAATAGAAAAGGAAATATCAAAACAGTAGCCAAAAGTTTGTGTACTAGTAACACATAAAATCATTTTTTTTTACTTTTTCTTATAGCAAGATTTCTAATACAACTTCTAAGAAAATTCTAAGACATAGAGGTTGAGCCATAAAACCCAATAAAACTCATCTCAAACCTCAATATTTTGTCATGGCCGAAATGCACATGCATTAAGTGTAGCCATGATTTAAAATTTCATTCTAGATCCAAGGACAAGTTTGTGAGCTTTAAGATCTTTTAGGTGACAACTTGGAAATAAACATGTTATGCATCATATGTTTATCTTCAAGATTTAAAGGTGATAGCTCAAAAATAAATATGCTATGCAAATCCATTTTTATCTTCAAGATTAGAGTGATAGCACAAAAGTAAACATGCTATGCAACTTATTTTTACCTTCAAGGTTAAGGTGATAACATTAAAAGTAAACATGCTATGCACTTCATTTTTATCTTCAAGCTTTAGGGTGATGGCTCAAAATATAAATATGCTATGCAAACTCATTCATATCTTTAGATTTAGGTGATAGCATAAAAATAAATATGAATGCAAGCTCATTTTACATCTTGTTCACTTAAAGCTCAAAAACCTTACAAGATTAGTTTCTTGCTCCTAGTAGATCTTAAACATTAGTGAGTTTTAGAGTCCATCCATACCATGGTTCCAAGAACCTTATCTCTTGGACTCACCATCAAGCTCAAAATAAAATGAAAAAAGAAGGAAATAACCAATAATATTTTATTTTTATGTTCCTTTTTAAAACCAAAAATAAAGGAAAATAAAGGATGAAAACCGAAAAAGACTATGAACCAAGGAAATCAAAACTTTAGGCATTAGAGATCTTAAGGTTAGTGATATCAGGCCACCATCAAAGATACTCATCATCAGGCTATGATTTTTTAAACTCATACCAACAACAAAACCAAAATCAAAGAGGAAAAAAAAAAGAGATAAAATCGAAATTGAAATGAAACTAAGAAACCAATCCTTTGGCTTTAGAGGCCTCAAACATGGTGATGTCAAGACCACCACCAAGGGCTCTCATCATCAAGCCATGGTTCCAACACTTTATTTACAACCAAGAACCAAAAACATAGAGGAAAGAGGACTAAAAACCGAAAATATACATCAAGAAGAGAAGATCCAAACCGAAACATAAAGAAAGGAAACCAAAAGAACTTGTTCAACCAACCAACCATGAATCCGAAAATAAAGCAAAAGGAAAGCAAAGGAACTCAAAACAAAACCCTACCAAGGATGTTATCTTTGATGGAAGGAAGAAAGCTTGGTTCTTGTGGGTTAAAATGAGAAGACAAAAAACTTCTCTTGGTGGCTATATGGTTTCGACCAAGGGAGAAAGAAAAGAAGGAAATGGTTTTCTTGTGTGGTCGAGCTTGGGGATGGAAAGGTTGTGTATTTAGGAGGTGGTGGTGGTGTGGTGGTTCAAGGTTGTTTATGGTGGTTTGTGGTGGTGGTGGAAGGAGTTTCTTGAAGTTGGAAGTATAGAAAGAAAGCTTGGAGTTGAGAGGATTCTAAGACAACTTTTTTGACACAAAAGTTTGCCAAAAAAGTAAATAGTGAGAAATGAGATTTTTGGGTTGTAAAATGAATAAATATGAGGGTGTTTTGGGGGGAGGCAGCTGCTGCCTTTGCTGTTTAGGAGGGAAAATTTTCACTTTCATGTAAGTTAGGATGTGTATTAGAGGTGAGTTTAATTAGGCAAAAGGGTTAGGGGTTGATAATTAAGTGTTTGGAGTTATAAACATGTGTTTAAGGATTTCAAGACATGATTAGGAGTTGTCATACACACTTAGTTTGAATTAACTTTGTTTAGTTTGAATTAATTTAAATTTCAAATGGGAACACAATTCCTAAAATTAAGGAAATAGAGAGAAAAAAATACTATTTGAGCATGACATGACATGACATGATGTCTTGAATGCTTTTGACTAAGAATGGAATTTGAATTTCCTTAAGTACTTTTAGGCTCTAATTAACCTTAATTAATTATTTTAACTCAAGATTAATAATTAAAATTAAATTATCTTTAATTAGAGCCTAATATCATTTAGGTTTCCTTAATCGTTTAATTAAGCTCATTATGCACTAATCTAGGGGTAAAATAGTCATTTTACATCAGAACTCTCCGGGATCACCCGGACCCATCCTGATATCATACATCACATAAAAACAACATTTCAAACTCCCGGGAATTCTTTCCGGGCTCAGTCAACACTTAATCTCGTGTAAAAACGCCGCAAGAGCATTTTCGTCATTTTGTGCCGAAAGTCCAGAAAGTGAGATTTTCACCTCTGTTATTATTTCTAAGGCATATAATCCTCTTCAAATATCAAACCAACCCCTTGAGGATGGCCTGGGTCAGCCGCCCTTGAATTCCGGACAAAAATGATCTCAGGGGCATTTTAGTCATTTTTACACGAGAAAATCGAGAATTGCAATTTTCGCACAGATTGCTATCCAATCCTCACCTAACCTTATCCTAATATTAAGATATCCCTTTGGAGGTGGCTGGGATCGGTCTGCCTCGATATTCATACAAAAATGACCTAGGGCCATTTTGGTCATTTTTGTAAAGCAAGAAAAGTTGGGGCGTTACACTAAGTACCTTTCTCAACCTAGGGAAAGAACAATAGTATTTTTCTAGCTTTCTCAAGCTATTCCTGTGACCAGAAGTTCCAAATTACTATAAGTTACAAGTTGTTTTTGACAAGTCTTTCCAAGCTAACTCACGTGACCAATAGTTCACTCTACTATCACTTCCAATTAGTCATTGACTAGCCTCTCTAAGCTAGCCTCACAATGATCACTAATGGATCAGGGTACAATGATTTGTTTAAGGTTAGTTCTCTCCAACAAATAAACACTCAAGTTTTACAGTAAATGAAACAATATAAGTTCTAGAAAACTTGGAGTAACTTCTTTATAAACAATTCTTCCTAAGGAGAACGTATTATTTAATCAAAGCTAGAAATAAGATTTTTACAGACGCAGAAATAATTACAATATGTAATATGATTTATAGAAAAAGAAGAAGAAGGATTCACATTTTAGCATTTTTTATTAAATATCCTGCAATTTATTAAATATCTTGCAAAAATCTTGAGTTGTTAAGGTGGCAATGGCATTGCTTCTGGGGGAGGGTGGTGGTGGCCTTGCTTCTGCCAACTGTGGTGGGGTGGGGTGAGCCATTGAGCAAAAGAATGAGAGGGTAGAATAGACAAATTAATTCTCAAATACATTTTATAAATATTAGAATTAAAGATATATATTTTAATTGTAGTTAATTTCAACCATTAGGATTCAATTTTCAATAAATGAGATTTAGTCGGCGTGTGGTGAAAAATTCATCACTCCTTACAAAAGAAATTGCCAGTATTGTTGTTGTATTACTCACTCTTCAAACAGTGTTGGTACTATAATCATGGGTTCATGACTAATTAAATATATAATAATATATCCATCATTTAAATTATAATTTAAAATTATAAATAAATAGATATTGTAAAAGCATAAGATCATATCATGTCATGAGTAGAATTCACCATGGACTTAAGTCTACATTACCATTTTCCCTCATCACAACAAACCTACAAATTGAAGTTCCCAATATTTGTTCAAATTAATTTTGGCGATTGAGCCATTGGATTGTGTCAGTATTTCTATGTTTTGAACAGTATTACAGGCTCGGGTTATTATGATTCAAGCAAAAACATTCGCTTCGGCCTCGGCACGAACTAGGCTAGCATACAAGCCATCTTGTTGGGAAGCCATAAGAGTTTCATGGCTCCCATACTCCACCACTGCTCCATCTTTCATAACTGCTATCCTGTCAGCTTCTTTGATTGTGGAAAGACGGTGAGCTACAATTATGGTTGTTGCCTCTTTGGAAACTTTTTTAAGGGCATCCTGTACGTGTTTCTCTGATTCCAAGTCCAAGGCACTGCTAGCTTCATCAAGCAGAAGAACCCTTGATTTCTTCAATATGGCCCTGGCTATTGCAATTCTTTGTTTCTGGCCACCTGATAACTGTACGCCACTTTCGCCAACCTGGTGCGGAAACAGAGAAAATAAATCATATTCTTCACTAATGCAACTATACAAGGGTGTTGGGATTATTAACTAGGAAACAATGTTGCGTGAAGAGTAATGTTACTAAATACTGATCACGACATGAGGTGGTTTTTGCGCATATGGATTATGTAAGGACCAGTCCTATTAAGGAAAATAGGTAAAATGTGATGCATCACAAATGGCTGTTGATAAAAGCACATGCTTGTGAGATATACAAAGTCAAGCATTGTTTTTTTTTTTTTGTTTTGGGTCTGAGGTCATCGGTTAAAATGAAGTGAAGATACTGATGTTCAATAAAGCTTAGGATGGGCCAGGAGCCCAGGACCCAAAGATTGTGGAATTAAAAGAGTTTAGATATCAATTTGGTACTTAAAAAGTTATGGGTGTTAATTTGATTCTTAAATTATTTGTTATATCAATTTGGTGTTTAAAAGGTTAAAATTTATTTTATATTTGTCTAAACTAAATTTTAATCTTTGAAATACTAAATTGATATTATGAAGTTTTTAAGGTTTAAGGATCAAATTAATATTATGACTCTTTCAAAAACTAAAATAATATTCTACAACTTTTTCAATGGTCAATTAGATTTTTAGTGAGTCAACTGTCACTTTAGTCTTTGAAATCGTAAGCATATTTCACTTTAGTACCTGAAAATTTGAAATTAACTCTTTAGTCCCTAAAATTGTATTCTGTCTGTCACTTTAGTCCCTGATCAAATAATTGTTAGTCAATCATTACATTTTTTTAATGTGGCACGTTAAATGACACATGGCATGCCACGTATCGATGACGTGTTATGTTAATCCTACATGGCATGCTGATGTAGTAGCAGATCAAAATAGGTTTAAATTAGTCCCTGAAATTCTTAATTTATCAAAATAATCCCTGAAATTTTCTAAAATGTGTCAAAAAAGTATAAATCCCAAATTTCTCTTTTAATTCACAAAATCTAAATCCTCGATAATTTTTAAACCAACATATTTCTTTCTTATTTTCACAGCGTACATAAACAAAAATCTCTTTCACATAAAATAACAATGAGAAAAGAATGTATCTTTGTTTTATTCGCATCAACATCCCCAAAAGATGATGATTTCCTATGATCCACTATCGTTAAGGTGACATAAAAGACACAATCCTCTACTTGAGCCCAACTAAATCCTCTCATATTTGAGATGATTTGCGGATACATTTGACATGAGAATAGAATTTCTTTTCATTGGCATGCTATATTCCTTTGATATCAAATTGCTTTCTAAATTGCAACTAAAATATTTCAAATAGGCCCTTGATAAACTCCATCTACATATAATGTTTCTTTTGAATCCTATAATTAATATTTTAAAACCCAGTTTATTCTAAAAATGTAATGTAATGGCTAATAAACTAATTATGTTAGCTAAGTATAGAAGGTTTCAAATTTGCTATATACTAAATCAATGTCACTGTGTTTTGCCCTATTCGTATCAACATTCCAATAGATAGTGGTTCCCTACAATCCACTATCATTCAGGTGGAATAAGAAACACGATCATCTACTTGAACTCAACTCAAGCTTATTATATTTGAGATGGTTTGGGGTACATTTGCCATAGGAGTAGAGTTTCTTTTCATTATCATGATAGATTTTTTTTTTTATACCAAATTCCTTTCCAAATTGCAACTAAAATATTCCAAATAGGCTCTTGATAAACTCCATCCACATATTATATTTGCCTTTGAATCCCATTTTTAATATTTAAAATCTCAATTTATTTCAAGAAATATAATGTAATAACTAATAAACTAATTATGTTAACTGAGTATGGAGAGTCTCAAATTTGGACTAATCAAGTTCTTAATTATCTTTAAGATATTTAAAATTTTAGATTATTTAAATAGGGTGTGAAAATAAGATAGAAATAAGTGGGTCAAGAATTATCGAGAATTTAGATTTTGTGAACCAAAAGAGAAAAAAATTTGGAATTAGGACTTTTTTAACACATTTTAGAAAATTTCAGGGACTATTTTGACACATTTAGAAATTTCAGGAATTAATCTGAATCTATTTTGATATGCTGCCACGTCAACATACCACATGTTACTTAATGTGCCACGTCAGCAAAATGTAACAGTTATTTGACTAGGGATTAAAATGACATACGGAATGTAATTTTAGGGGCTAAAAAATTAATTTCAAAATTTAGGGACTAGAGTGAAGTATACTTACAATTTTCAGAAATAAAAGTAACACTACTCAATTTTTAGTGAAAAATCAAAATATCATCTCTATTACATTGGATGCATAGATTTTCAAAGATAAAAAAATATATATTTTGTTAAATCAATCACTATCAAAAGAAATATGTTAGAAAAACTTTTATATGGGTACAATTGTAAGATTTTTTTTCATATAAAAGTTAATAAGATATAGATAAGTGACTGTATATTGAATAAAACTGACATGACCCACTTCTATTACCGGTGTATTTAGGATGATGTATTGGACTTATGTTATATAAGAATCGCTCGTTATGGTAATATACCTGGGTTTCATATCCTTGAGGAAGGCCACTGATAAATTTATGGATGAATGCTTCCTTTGCAGCAGCTTCGATTTCAGCCCAGGACGCATTTGGGTCCCCAAAGGCAATATTCTCCCTTATACTCGCAGCAAACAGTGCCGGTTCCTGACCCACCAAAGCTATTTGCCTCCTCAGCGACTTCACATCAATGTCCTTCAAATCTACCCCACCCAGCATTACCTTTCCTTGATCTGGATCATAGAACCTCTGCGTCAACCATATGACTGTTGACTTTCCTGATCCACTTGGTCCCACCAGGGCCACTTTGCTTCCACCTTTGATCTTCAAAGAGAAATCCCTCAACACAATCACCCCAGGCCTAGATGGGTATGCAAAACTCACCATTTTGAAATCAATTTTGAATGACTTTGATGGATCTACTTTCCTGTCTTTTGTTTTATCATTTCCTATTAGTGGCCTACGATTTATGATATCTTGAACAGCAGGGATTGCTGTAGCCGCCATCGAAGTATCTGGTGCTAAACCAGCTAGTTGCCCCACAGAAAATGAGCTCAACACAAGAATGAGAAAAATCTTATTCACATCACTAAATTTTGCTTTGTCGTCTTCTACTAGCTTGGCTCCAAACCAAAGAGTTAACGTGTATGCTCCGTACATAGCACCTTGAAAGAATCCAAATGTTAGACCTTGGATTTGTGAACCTTTTAATGATTTTCTTCTAGGTTCTGACAGTGCTCGATCAAAAGAATTCACTATCTGTTCCTGGGCAGAAAACGTAGTAACTGTCCTTATGTTCGATACTGCCCCAGAAGCAATGTTGCTAGCTCTCGTATAAGTGTTATTATCAACCCGTGGCCCAATGTTTATGAGCAAGCTTATGTAGCTTGCACCAAGAGTGAAGGGGGTTACTGCAGCTGCCAAAAGGGTTAGCCTCCAACTGAGGTAAAAGGAGACACCAAGGCCAACAGCGGCTGAACCCAACCCCATAAGAAGGACTGAGAATCGGTCACCAAGTACTGAACGAAAACTGACACAGTCTATTGAGAGCCTTGACACAAGCACGCCAGTTGAGTTTTCATCAAAATCAAACCACCCAGGTTCTTGTTTCAAGATGGATTGGAACAAAAGGTCTCTAACCCTTAGTGTTAGCTTTGCTCCAGCCCAACCACAAAAACCTTGTTGTCCAGTCATGGAAAGTATACAACCAAATCCAAGGCCTACAAGTGCTAAACAAAGGTGCCCAACATCTATTTTCATCTTATGATGGTCATCACCAAAATATACTGAGAGAGATATGCCTAAAACCAACGGAAAGAGGGACAGAAAAGCGCCCGCAGTCATGCCCAAGAAGAATCCTAAAATTAGCATCCAAAGCTCTGGTCTTTGCAATTTCAGTATCTCGGAAAGTCTGAATTTTCTTGGCTTTCTACTTGGCTCATCTTCCATCTCTGCTTGTTTTTCCTCCTCTGCAGATTTGAAGTATCTAGACCTTGTGATATCTACTGCATATCTTGATCGTGATATATCATTAGCAGATTTATCATAGGTTGAAAGATCATTGGCCTTTTGCATGCCATTTTCTATACAGAAAGGCTGTGAAATGGCTTCGGTGGCAAGCTTGACAAGGTTATAGTAGGTTCCAGCTTTCCCCATAAGCTGGCGATGGTCACCAATCTCAGTGACAGTACCATTTTCAAGAACCACAATGGCATGAGCGTTTTTCACTGTTGCTATCCTGTGAGCAATGACAATGGTTGTTCTGCCAGCAGAAATCTTGTCAATGGCCCGCTGGACTGCAGACTCTGACTCAGCATCAAGAGCACTAGTAGGTTCGTCTAACAGAAGAATTTTAGGATCTTTGATCATTGCTCGAGCTAGTGCAATTCGCTGCTTTTGACCTCCTGAGAGTTTTGTACCCCTGTCACCAGCCTGCATAAGAGATGGTACTTCCAAGATAAGAGTCAATCCATAAATTGTTTAGTTTGTCTATATTGTGTATGCTCTGTAGATTACAAGTCTCAATAATTTGGAGAACCAAAAACTATACATGTACATATATATGAAAAACAAAAAGTCATTTGGTGAGACTGTATAGGCATATTGTTGTTAATTGTATAACTACCTTGCATCCTTATGCTTGAAAATACTAGTATAAAAAAATGAGATATTTCTTTTTTGGTCAGTTACAGCACCTGAGTGTCATAGCCTAGTGGTAGGTTAGAGATGAAGTTGTGAGCATCTGCTGCAATGCAAGCAGCAATTGCCTCTTCCTTCGTGGCATTATCTTTCCCCATCATCACGTTTTCCAGTATTGATGTAGCAAAGAGAATTGGCTCTTGACCAACCATCCCAATCTGACCTCTTAGCCACTTAACTTGTAGTGTCCTCAAATCATGGCCGTCCAAGGTTATTATCCCTGCAAAGATATTCAAATTGAACAAATTAAGGAGTATAATTAATTTTGCTTAGTTTTCTGAAGATCCTTCATCACATTATTATTGTTATTTTGATGTATTCTTACCTTCAATAGGGTCATAAAACCTCTCTATGAGAGCAAAAATAGTGGACTTGCCCCCTCCACTGGCACCAACCAATGCCAAAGTTTTCGAGGACGGAAATACTAAACTAAGGGAATGAAGTATCAGAGAATCCGGACGAGATGGGTATGCAAAACTGACATTTTTTAACTCAATTCTTCCACGAACAGAAGAAAGCTTCCTTCCCTCGAGGCTATAGGGATCAATGTCAGGGATTCTGTCAATAATAAAAAATACCCGACTTGCTGCAACAGTACCTTGAGCAAATTGCGCAAAATATGACAGTGCCAGTGCCAAGCCTCTGCCAATTGAATAAACAAAGAAACTTTTGAGAATCGAAAGTTAGACATAGAAAGTCCACGTAGTCTTTAGTTGCAACATGAAGAACTATTTCTTTGTATATTTGCTTCAAAATCAAAACATAGTCAAGAACGTTATAGAGAGAGAGAGACAGAGAGAAAAAGAAACCAAACCTTCCCCCTACGTTGACACCAAAGAAACAGGCAATAGCTGAACCCCCGTCAAGCTCGCCCTTGGCAATTAAGATAGCACCATACCAGAAAGCTAAGGCCCATGTTGAATAGGTTACTAAATAGATAACACCCATCCCTGCACCCTTAGCAAAACCAATTTTTGCCCCTATTGGAGCTGATTTTTGCAGTAATTCAGCATATTTTATAGCCAGTTGGCTTTCTGCAACAAAGGAAAACACTGTCCTAATTGAACTGATGGCTTGCTCCGCAATGCTACCAGCTTTCCTATAAGAAGCCTTTACCCAAAGGGAAAAAAAGGTAAAAGAATGAACAAAATAGTAAGACACAACATTTAATTTGATAGATGATATTAAGGCTGTATTTTTATCTTACTTCTTCTTTTGCAGTTAGACCACCATAGACTGCTTTGTAAACCATGCCGCAGAGCATTGTCAATGGAGTGACTGAGAAAACCACCAAAGAAACTCTCCATGACCTTCTAAACCCGACAATGTAGCCACATATGAATGTAAATACATGATGAACGAAGTGAGCCATCTGCAGTGTCATGTACAAAAAAAAAAACAAAAAAGAATCAAAGAATGTTGAATACTTTGCAGAAGATTGTGTACATACATATAGTATACAGATAGTGATAGAGATATATTAGTTATGATTAGTCTCAAAATGTATGGGTAATGCTTGTTTTAAGGGATTTAATTAAATAGTTATTAGCTGGAAACTTATATCAGCAGTAGTCTAAGCTTTTTGCATGTATGAGTATGCAAATATGAGTGAAATAGGCAATAAGTATTTCTCCTGCCATACATTTCTTTTCTTATAATTTTTTACCCTCGACAGTGGTTCAAGCTTTATTGTCTCAGAGGGACCTCCAAAGCTTAACAAAGTGTTCGCAAAATTATCCCTTCCCCGAGATGTAAAGTCTGATGAAAGTTCTCCGTGTAATTGGGACAAGATGGTGTCAAAGGTTTAGGCAATTCAGCAGAATTGTAAGACAGAAATAATTGGAAATTTGATCATCAAGGAGATGAGATGATCTTGATGATGATCTTACTATTAAAGGCACTAAGTCGCTTGATCAAGTTATAGTAGATGCGATACAGCATTGCTTGAACTATCCAATTATGAAAAAGCTATTGAATTTGTTGATTTGCAAGCTACAATGAAGGAAGAGATGAATTACATGTAGCAAATTGCAGATGTTCTTACAAAAGCTCCACCTAAGACAAATTTTCAAAAATAAAAAACACAAATAAAAAAAGGCTTGGAGATTGCAACAAGCTTGTCAAGGACAAGTGTTGATGACTGACAAAGCTCACTACATTAAAAAGATTTTGATACATAAAAGCATGGTTCCTATCATGGTTTACGGCTAGAAGCAGAGGATATTAGCTTTGTTTGGTTTTCTGAAATATATGGGAAATGCTTGTTTTGAAAGTTTAAATTAATTAGGTGATTAATTAGTAAATTGTAGCAGCAGTCAATACTTTTTGTATGTAAGTGTATGAAAATGTGAATGAAACCAGCAGTGTTGCTCCTCCTACTCATATTCTATTCACACAAGTTCTACCCTCTGTTGTTCCTTTATATTCGAAGAGCAATTATAAAAAAATAAAAAATAAAAACATCTTTTGATTGATATCAACCAAATATGAAGCAAAGAAATTAATAGCTTAGATCTCTAGGCTCAGAAAATTTATGAAACTAGTTGTATGAAACGGCAATGGTTTTTCAATCATAGTATTTGAAAATTATGTAATGACAGCTGACAATCTATGTATCTGCAAAAATAAGATGATGCACAAGAACTGAAAAGTGCAATAAATAAATATATAATTAGATTCGGGGAAGTATTATTCTGTTTAAATCTGTATATTATATTAATATTAGTGATGCATGGGTTAATCTTTACCAAATACCCAACTTGGTACCTGACTAATATTTTGGGGGACAAATTGATCTTGTAGGATTTGAAAGTCTCCCTACGATCCATCACTTTTCACCAAAGAAGACATACTAATCTATTTGTTAACACATCATTCCAATACTTGATGAAAAACATATGTGATCTGTTAAATTGTTGATTTGATGTTTTATTAAGATCTAAAATTACATATTCCTAATTTCTTTTTTCTAAACGTATATGTTTGGATATTTTTTATAAGTACAATTTTGCATTCCCAAACACTAACCTCAATCATTTTCTAGTTCCTTCTTTATTTTCACACATCTCCAGCCAAAAAGGCATCCTTTAAATAGCATTAGGTAAATGTCCCATAACAGAAAATACAGAGATATTGTGGACAAAAATTTATTTGGATAAGGAAATAGAGACAGAAACCATCAAATATTTTCCAATTGGGGCAAAGATAATTTTTAAGCAATTTCTAGGACACAAATTTAAAATATTTTATTTAAATAATATCATTTTAAATGTTTCATATTTCATCTTTGTTATGCTCATTTTTTTAATTTTCATCAAATTATAACCTAATCTCTTTCATCTATTAATCAATCACTATATCTTGTACAACATTATCAAACACAGTTTCATCTTCATCTCTAATATTATCTTTATCTTTACTATCTCCTTGTCTTCGTCCTTTTTGTCCTCCAATATGTAATAAAAGGAGCCTTAGTACTACCATTGAGTTTAAGAAAGCCACATCAACAATTTAACAAATCACGTGTGTTTTTTCATCAAGTATTAGAAAGTTAAATATATGTAAGGACTAATACATCCCCTCTTGTTGTAAAAAATGAGGGACCACAAGGAGACTTTCAAATATTATTGGATCAATTTATCTCTTGTAATATTAGTTAGAGGCAAACCTAGCGATTTAACATCTTAATTTTGCGAGAAGAAAGTCAATCATAGAAAAATAATTATAATAAAAGGGGAAAGAAAATATAATCGATTTTTTTTCAATGATTAGAAATGGACTCCAATATATACCTTTTCGCTTTAAGAAAATAAAAAGGAAATTTTAATTAGTATGCAGCGTCAGTTTGAATTGTTTTGCACCCATAAAATATAGGAATAGTTTTTTGATATAAGAATCTTACATTCTCATAGTTACATTTCCAAGAGAAATCTAAAATTATTCTTTCTACAAAATGCCCCCAACAAGCATGCTTAACAGTGAATCAAGTTAAGTTTCCCAAACAATGAATTCGAATCATGTATCATTATCAATGCTTTCAAGATAGTAACTACTAAACAAATTGAAAAGGAAAGAAACGGGGCTGGGGGGAACAATTTTATAGTTTATCTTTGCGTGCAAGCTGCAGATCAGAAGTCAGAAGACATTGTTAATTATATTAATGCAATGTAGCTATCAAGTGGTTCGTCATCAGAATTAAAGAAATAAGAATCAACCTTCTCTCCCATAACTTCTTGAATTTGTGCAACATCACTTGCAATTCCATGCATAATATCACCCGTGTTGGTCTCCGTATCAAAGAAACTTATGTCCTGTCGAAGAACTGCTCTTAAATACTCTGTTCTGATTCTTTGAGCAGATCGCTCCCCCACTAACCTCCAACAAGTGATCTCTGTCAATTTAATGAACAATCAATCACTGTAACACCTCTGGAATGTACTCAATACTTGAGTTCTAGGCTAATTATTGAAAATCAGAGTGAAAAAGGAAAAAAGAATAGACTAAAGCCTTAATCTCCGTACCCAAATATGCTCCAACAAACACAACTGCAGCTAAACCGATCATAAATATGCATATCTGAAAATTGCAATTTCAAAGAAGAGACAGATAATAGATAACGAAAACATGATTCAACTTCACTTCAAACGCAAACATTTGAGTTAGTATATTGCAAGAATGGACTAGGGAAGAAGCAGTACCTTCTCTACGTCTTTCAACATCTGGGTTTTGTCGTCTGATGATTCTCGTGAAATCTTATTGACCAAGTTTCCAAAAAGATAAGAATACCAAGGAAGTGATCCTCCGTTTATGAAAGCGCCTACACAACCCACAAACACGAGCACCCAATCCCACGTGGTTGCGTACCTAAACAGGCTGAACAACCCAACTGTCTTTGGAGGCCCTGCGTCCTCCTCATCCAAATCATCCTCACCTTCTTCATCATATCCTGAAATCGTGTGAACGTCATGGTGACTATAAGCACCATGGCTTCCATAATGCGCACCGTAATCACGATGATCACTTTTAATATATGATAATTCAGGATCGTAACCAACAGGTTCATCTGATATGCTATAATCCGTCAGATTAAGCTCATCCTCCTCAGCTAGTGGACTACTCTTACCTTTTCCACTGCTCCCGTCTTTGATGATTCCCAGCTTTGAGAACCGACCAGACGACTCACTGTGCTGATCAAAGTAACTATGGTCACTGTCCCTAGCTACATAGCTCTGAAGCTCAACTCTTCCATAGCCCGAATGTTCATGATAAGGTGAGTTGGTGAGTCCTCTGAAGCCACTTGTTCGGCCAAGGAAATAGTCATTGGCTGACTGACGAAACACACGGCTGCGATCAGATGGGGAGCTGCCTGGCCATGGATTCAGAACTGAGCCCAAGTTTGTGCTATACTCGCTCCACCCTCTGGCCTCAAACTTCCATGAAACCTCGCCTTGCCATGAATGATCGTCGTCTGAAGCGAAAGGCGTTGCAGGAACTCTGTTGCGGCGAGCTCTTCTGGAGCTGGCTTTGCTTCTGGAGCTGGACAGGGTGAAACTAGAGCCTGAGACGTGAGACACATTGTGATTACTCGCTGGCGTTGGGTAGTATCGTCTCTGGCGGTTTGGGGTGTAGTACTCAGTCTCAAAGGAAGAATCAGCCATGGCTATCTGGGTGCCGGTGATTGATATATATTTGATATGTTGATTTGATAAGAAGAATCAGTAGAGGAAAGAATAAAATGGTGAAAAGGTAGAAAAGAGGGCTTCAACTTTGTGATTAGTCGCAGAGATTAGTCCAATGTGCTAAACAACTTTGCTCTCCCCGCCTATGCTTTCTAGCAACCGGACAAAGATTAAACAAGAAACTAACACGTAAAAGGGTCTCTGCGGCTTATGTAACAGCATTTACATTACAAAAAACTGGGTCAAACTTATTTGTAAGGCTATCTTGTTATTGGAACATATCTTTATGAATATAATGGACGTCTTCATCATCTTCATTGCATAAAAAACACCTAACGATTTTTTTTTTCTCTAATTTTTTTTATTTGTTTCCCACTTCCATTTAACTTGGATATGACTAAAAGTGGGTTTAATATGGTGTCATTTATGTTTAGAAGCCTTTATTCTAAGAGTTTGATTTTTATGCACCATAAGATTTTTCTACATAATCATTCAATCATACGTTCTCACATAAATAAAAGTGTTTGAATCTCGTTCATTACTTAAAAAATCATTCAAATAAGAGGATTTGATTAGATGAAAGTACAAAAAAATTTACATTGTCAATGCGTCAAAATGGAAATCCTATTTTAAAAGTGATTTCAACAAAATAAATATTTTTTGAATTATATTGGTCAAAATCATTTTTACTTATGAAATTAATTAAAATAGTATATATTATAAGGACAGATTACGCTAACCTCCTTGAGATTTGGTGAAATTCACCCCAACTCTTCTCTATTTGCAAAATTTACTTAGGAAATCTCTATGTTTATGAAATTATTATACTGACCCACCCTTAATATATAAAATCATAACACCACTCTCCCTCGTTTACATATTGTATTAAAGGGAAGTCAATATTACACGGACAAATGGGGCCAGGGTGATTTTCAATAAATATAAGAGGAGGTCAATATAATTTGCCCATAATATAGTATTAATATTTTCTTCTTTTTTATCATTTTTCAAATTTTCAACTATATTCTAATAAATTATATAGATCTTATTGTTTTATTTATAATTTTTGGGTATACTATATTAAAATAAAAATAAAAAATTATTATAAATAAATTAGACACGAGAAATTGACAAATTGTAATGTTTTTCTGTGCACATAAGAAATTGAAACTTAATATGGAACAAACAGGATCAGGATAGGAGCAAATTCAGGAGTATTACCCTCGCAGAATACAAGCATACCCCTTGCAGTGTTGTGCAGTTCTGGAAGCAGTTTTCATGGAATCATGAACGGCTGCAGGCTCATGAATGGTGGCGAAATGTTGGGCGACAGTGTGTTGACAGATTTCATAGCTCTCTTTGCTACTGTCTTAGACTAATATTTTTCAGTTGTATTGTTTGATTGGTGTTCTGTTTCTTCTGCTGGGCTTATGTATTATCGACAAAACAATGTACAAAATCATAGTATTCTTTATCTGTTTGTTTGAGAGTGTGCTGAGTTTAGGCTTATTGGTCCTGCACGGACGGCATTCAAGTCTAAGCGGCCGGCTGAGCATATTCGTGACTGGCTTGCTTGTTTTAATTAGTTAAGCACATTACTTTTAAATATGGAGATTAGAGCATGTTGGGATCGAAATGACTTCTGTGAATGTTAATTACGCTAAGTCAACCTTTGTATCTCCCAAATAGAGCATAAACCAACAAAGGCTATCCATTTGTCATTTAGACACGGCCTCGTGAATTTTCTTTCTCGGAAGCAACGGCACTGTCTTTACGTAAGCTCAATTATATATACAAACCAATGTTAGGAAGAACGGGAATCAAATCGGTCAAGCTACTACTGGTTCAGAGGTTTAACCGGTTCAATCGAAATATACTAATATATATATATATATATATATATATAATTAATTAGAATATAATAAATATATTAAATCATTAAAATTAACATAATCCATATAAAATTTATTCAGTCTCAGCATTATAACATGATCATAAAAGTATTTAAAAATAATATTTGTTAGTGACCAGTGAGTTTTATGATAAGCAGCCTGCGAATGATGAAGAGAGAAGAATGATAACCCAATAATCTTTATTAGTATCTTTCTTTGGTTCCACTTTTTTCATTTTTGCTCTGTGACTGCCACAAGATACCAGTATTTAAGCTTTGAAACAAAAAAAAATCAAAAGTCCGAATTGGTCCAACCGGTTCGGTTGGTCAGTTTTCCCAATTTTCCCCGATTTTGACCATTTCTGAGCCCCTCCAGTTCCAACCACTAAACCAAACCGATCAGGCAGCTTTGTACGTCAATTGGGTCGAACCAACCGGTCTGATCCGATTCTCTTAACACTGATATAAACCAGCTTTGTACGTCCCCATGCGAAATGTCAAGGGAAAAAACACTTTTTACATATAATAATATAAAAGTATAAAAATTGATTTGATTAAAATGATTAGATTTGAGTGGTTGAACTTGCAACTTATTGGCTGTAGTTATCTCCATATCCTTGGAGAATATCATTTCGATCCTCAACTTTTTTTTTTCTCATCCCACGATGAATTCCTAACTTTAATGTTTTTATAAAGAAAAAAAAAGGATTATTAGATTTGAAAATCAATTCTTTTAAAGAGGAAACGACACCGTTATTAACAACTAATAAACTAAACCAATAAATTACAAATTAATCTAAACATTAAATTAAATTAATAATATAAAATGGATTAAATTGAATAAAAGGATTCTTTTATCTTTGACATTAAGACTCTACATTGAAATGAAAATAAATAGCAATTATAACGTAAAGAACTAAAAAAAGATAGATATAATAACGATGAATTTAAAAATATTGAAATTATTTACTTGATAAGTACCCCTACTTGCAAAATTATTAAATTAAAAAAAAATTAAGTTTTTCTAAATTTTATTTAAAAACTAAAAATAAAATTTAAAAGCCCACTTTACATTATAAGATTAGTCTCATTATCTTCTCTGAATCATCATGACATATTAAATTTTTCAATAATCTTTTCTAATTGATAACTCCATAAATTGTAAAACATACAATTGATTATGACTAAAACAGGAATCGAAAGTTTGACTGTAACATATGGAATATTAAATAAAAATAGTTTACAATTAATTTCTTAAAATTTAATTCAATATTACATACAATTATATATTCCGGAATTAACCGAAAAAATATTAGAAATCTTAAACACAATGTCAAACAATTAACCTAACAAATCGTATTAATGAATCACATGTACTGCTCGTTATTTATTAAGTGAAATTCAGGGAATAGAATGTCAATCTCTTTTTCTATATAACTAAATTGTTGGAAATATGTATAGTCGGATAGTTGAAGTAAAATATTTTTCGTATTTTATAATTTCGCGAAGTAATATAAAAAAAGAAAAAAAAATGGAACGTGACTGTTGTCAACTTGTTATCAAGGTTATATGCATATTTTGTTTCTATCAAGTAGTAGTTCCATCAATAATGTTTTAGTGTTAGTAGTTTTGCTTTTGAAGTCATTGTTGCTAAAGATTAAATAATGTCATTAATGAGGTAAGTACAACTATTGTTAAACCCAAAAAAGTGTGCCGATGTCTAGCCCATTAATGTGACAGATATGGACCCATCTGTTGACCGAAAAATTGGGTTTGTACTTGATCCAATATGGATGAAGTTGAATCCATTCCATTGCCATTAAGTCAAGTGTCATCAGCCAAAAAAAGGAGTTGCTTTTAAACTATGATTGTGACACCTTGATCAATCCACTTCGCTAAAATTCTATTTTCAACAAAGATATAGATATAGAAAGATATAGGTATATATTTTCAAGAAGATACTTCCCAACCGAAAGAATAATGACATTTGGACATCAAAAAATTTGTATCCATTTGACACCTATTGAATTTAAGGGCGACAAGATAGAAGAGTAAGGGAAATTGAGGCCACAATTTTATCCAATGATGGCATTGTAGATGTCCAAATGGTGTGCCCACTTTGGAATATCCAACATTATTAATAATGTGCTAGAAACTAATGATTAGAATTGTTGCATCAATAGTTATCACTAGGCTGAAAAAATATAGTGGTTAACAAGAATATAGTTTTATTAAATCCAAAGAGTAATATTGGCCAAATAATTAATCTCCCTTAGTGTTAGTAAGGGAATTTGAACCCATGACCATACTCTAAAATACCACTTGTTGGATCAAGCAATTGCTACTAAATTAAAAGCTATAGCAGTTAGCAAGGATGTGTAACGCTCTGATTTTCCTTTCTGTATAAATGACCAAAATGCCCTTGAGATTATTTTTGCACAGGAATCAACAGTAACTGGTCTCGGTTATCCTCATAGGGTTAGTTTAATGTTCGAATGAGATTGTATATGTTTTAAATGGCAATCGATCTGAAAATTGCAATTCCCAATTTTTTTTGTACAAAATTATCAAAATATTCTTGAGAAAATTTAACGTGAAATTAGGTGATGAACGAATTCGATCATCACTCGATAGTTGGATATGTTAATTTGAAGGGATATATGATGTTTGGTTGAGTCCTAGTGAGATTTTACCCATAGTTAGTGCTAATTAAGCTTAATTAAAGTAATTAAGAGCATATAGACAATATTAAACTCAAATTAAAAAATAATTATTTTTAAGGTTAAATACATTTTACTTCCCTGAATTATAGGTCATGTACAATTTGCACCCTAACTTTTCAAAATGTGCATTACGACACCCTAAACTTTTCAAACTGTGCGAAAAAACCTACTTTTCAAACAGTGCAATACTTTAAGCCATAGCAGGGTGTTAAGCTGCACACAATAAAAAATCAGGGGGTAATTGCACATAGCAATCACAGAAAAGATGTCAAGTTGTACAAATTAGAAACTTTAGGGGGTTAAGTGCACATAAGTCTTATCTTCATTAGTTGCCAAAATTATACTAAGGGGTATTTTACATAATTTGGAAAGTTCAGGGTGTTGCAATACAAATTTTGAAAAATCAATGTGTAAATTGCACATGACTTAAAGTTCAGGGGATAAAACACATTTATCTTGTATTTTTATTAATTAATTATGAGTCAAGATAATTATTTTGAGTTAATTGAGGCTCAAGATTGATTAGAGAAAACTTAATTGCGTTCTCAATAAAACATTAGTGAGAAAGAGACAAAAATGCTTTCTAAGATAAAGAAGACAAAGTCACTTTTGCTTTTCCTTAAGATTAGAGACCATGCTTGTATTTGAAATTTGAATTAATCAAGATTAGTTTATTTTTGCATGCATGAAACCCCTTAACCCAAGCTTAAATTGTCCAAAACACCTAATTATCATTTCCTAATAATTTCCCTAATCAAACCCACACCCAACCTTGTTAGCTCTAGAACCCTTCAGAAAACATTATTGCAAAATATTTTGGAGAATGACTAATGTATACCTTGAGTTTCTTGAAGCCTTAAGCAGGTCCTTTAGCGAGTATAACATGTCTTGTAATGCCTGGGAACGAAGGCAGGGAGTGATCGTTAGTGCAAAGAAGGCACGAACAAGGAACGACTCCTCACAAGGCCTTCTTAGTTGAGGGATACATGAATGAACCAATTACACACCATAACAAGAGGGATCCTAAGACTGTATAAGTATGAGACTATACAGTTGATGATGACTTATATGAATTGATTTGTACTATCTATAAAAATAAGATGCATATTCTTTTCGGTAACCCATCTTTAAAGAACTTAATGGTTAAGTGTGCTTGACTTGGAAAAATTTTGGGATGGGTGACATCCTGGGATGCTTTCCCAAGAAGCGTGTGAGTGAGGACAAAGCATGCTGAAAAAACTCATATTGGTTTGTAGGGACAGTCGCCAATTCATAAAGCAGCATGGGCTGTTACACGTTTCCTAAAATGTAAATAATCTCACTTTTCATATGTAAACATGATTATCTCATTTAAAGAGATGGGAATTTAATGCAAGTGGAAATTATATCATGAAACAAACGTATACATGCTTGACAGATTGAAGAAAATCATCATGTACAAGAAACCAAGGTACTGATCTTCAGAAAGTAAAATATGACTTCAAAAAGTACATTTTAAGTAAAGATTTCAACCCATCTCTGAAGCCAATGTGTTCTACAGCCTTCAATCATCATGACTGCAAACATTTCATCACCCACAAGCTCTGATTAAAGATTGACAGTACATTTTAGAAAGTTCTCTTTACAGTGAAATAATGCACTTTATAGGAAAAGAAGGGAAATTTGAGATTCAAATTTAAAGTCAAACCCAATTACAGACTGATGTGTCATCTCTTTTACCAACTTGGTCAATTACACTAGCTTCTAGAAGGAAAAGTTTAGAAACCATATTCAGAAAGTAAAAATGAGTTTCTGAAGGTGACCTTAGAAACCTCTATTTCACAACAACTTCTGCAACAGCTCTGATAGACAATGAACTACTCCTCTAGACTGCTTTTCAAGATACAAACAGATTATCAACATTTGTTACTTAGAAAATTGATCAAGGGCAACGGTCATAAATGCAGACCATCTATAAATAAAGATATTGTGCTTACAATGAAATAGAGCTTGACATTACATAAGTGCTAAAAAGTTCATTACTTCTTGTAATCAATTTCTTGTCTATAAAAATCTCCCTTCTATGTTCTTAATAGATCATACGTTCTTCCTAGGAAGCATCATAGAATGAAGTAATTCAAGTTTTTTCGAGGTCTGTTATTGTATATCTTGAGTGCAGGTTAGTTTGAGTGGCAAACCCAAACACAAACATTTGTATCCTCGATCCAGTAGTGATCGGTGTAAGTTAGCATGGAGAGGTTAAGTAAAGACTACTGACAATGCGATAGTAGAAGTGGACTACTAGTCACGGTTTAGCTTGGAAAGGTTGGTTAAAGACTACTCAGGTTGTGACAGTAAAGTGTACTTGCTGCTCACTAGTTTAGCTTAGAGAGGCTAGTGCAAAGACTACTTGGTTTGTGATAGTAGAGTTAGCTACTATTCACATATAAGAGCTTGGGAAGGCCACTATAAAGACTATCATTTTTTTCTTTCTCAGGTTGAGAAAAGTTTTAGTGGAACTCAACAGTTGTTGGAAAGTGAATATAGGCAGGATTAGTCGAACCAGTATAAAAACTCTTGTGTAGTATACTCTTCTCCATCATCTCTTATTTATTTACTTCATATCGTTTATTATTTTGTGTTTTCTGGAAAGATTGCTCTTATGCATTTTGTTACACACAAACACAAATATATATATATATATATATATTCGAGTTAAGAAAGTTTACTTTCTGACATATCTAATGCTGTTTTCACTGCGCTTCAAGTTTAATACTTGATAGTAATCTGTTTGAGTTTTTTAGAAAGTAAGAAGGAAAGAAAGGAAAACACAATTCAACCCTGTCTCATGGGCTTTGCTATCTACAAATCCTAATTTCCACATACATAAAACGCAAAATATCCCCATATAACCCCCATATGGCTACTATTGCCCTCCGTTATCCACTCTCTCATTTTGATTTTTCGCAAGCATAAACACTCAAACTTCACTCACATTCTCGTTCCTTCACATCACTTTTTTTTTTTTTATCATAACTTGAGTACCAAGTTTGTTCAAAAATCTTCTCATTCTCTCCACTTCAAACTCTCTTCTTATCCTTCTCCAACAAACTCCATTTTTGCTCTTAACCAAAGATCTAAAACCTCAAATAAACACACTACAACCTTGAATTTTACCCTAAACACCTAAGCTCTCACCCCCACCAACAAAGCCGCAAAAAAATCCCTTCTTTCCTCATTTATCTCTTGGCCAAAAAATCATCATCATTAAGAGAAGATTTTTTCTTCTCTTCTTTTTATAAAGAACAAGTATTTTCATCCTTGAAGCAAGAGAAACACTTTGGTAGGGATATGTTTTTGTGTTTTCCTTTTTTTTTCTATTCTTTTCTTTTGGTTTTTTGTTGTGATCGTAGCTATGGCTTGATTATAATGGTTCTTGATGATGGTTGTGAAACCATCATGTTTATTACCTCTAAAACTCAAAGTTTGATCCTTTGTTTAAAAAAAGAAGAAGATGAGGTGCATGCTCCTATTCACATACAGATATGAGGAAGCTCAAATAATCCCATGAGATGTGGCATTATTTAATAGAGATGTTTGTTGTGTTGTAAGCTGAATAGTTTTATAATAGATCATCATGATTTAATAACTATACCGGTCTCTAAATCCCCTAAATCTCAAGCTTTTATTTATTTTTTTTATCAGCCTTGTCTTTTTTCCTCCATTAATGTCCTGTTTCCTTAACATTCTTCCATTTTTCAAACACTCAACAACTTTTTTCCCTCTTCTTCACGTTGGTTTATCAATGGTAGATCTCTCCGCCAATAACTTCACCACTGTATTTCCATAGTTCAATTTGCAAAGAAAGTTTCACATGAACCACAAATAATGTCTCTAATTACTTCAAATTTCATCACTCAACAATAACCAATATAACAAAACTTTCAGCTTTTTTTTTCCTACAGAAGATAAAAATAATGAAAAATCAAAAATGAAAACTTTCAGCTTTCAATGTTGGTTCATTTTTTTATGCACACAAATGAAAAATCAAAACTTGAAAAAGGAGGACCTCTCCACCTAGCCATCACTACACTCACTCAGAGAAAAGCATGTTGAAGCATTTGGAAAAGGTGAAACACAAGAGCAATCAAAAGACATAAAAGTATTCTAACAAAGCGAAAAGGACTTGAAATTGAAATCTCAGAATTTGCTCATCTAGGTTTTAAAAGAAAAGACTAAAAAAAAAAACAGCAACATGGTGGTGTCACCATTGTTGTGGTTGTTTAGTTTTCTCCAATGCGAAGCAGAAATGGATCTTGTATAGGCAAATCTTGCATGAGTAAGTGTTCTTATTGTTCTTGTTTTTCCCTTTTCTCTGATGGTGAGCAAGGAAATCGTAGATCTGGATCTATGGAGATAGAGAAAGTGCTTGGGTGAGAGAGGGACAGAGAGATCGCAAGAGAGTGATGGAATGGCAGAGGTTCCTCACGGTACAGCTCGTATAATAGCAGTGTGATGATACCGGCTAGTTTGACAACAATGAGGGCTTCCCGTCTCCTAGCCAAAGAGTCCAACGATGTGTTGCGGCACATGTTGTTGAAGGATCCTTGAAGGGTGCGATGGGTGCCACCACTAGGGACACGAAGTACGGGAGACAGCACGGTTGATTCCTTAGGAATCGACGAGGGTATGGTGGCCAGCACAATAGTGGATGACATAGGGTCGTGCTTGTTCTTGGAGATGTTATGGAGAAGAGAGAGAAGGGAGGGTCAGAGAGGAGAGGAAGAAAAAATTATTAAGATTGTGAGGAGCACGATGTTGCTTAAATTGTAAGGACTTTTTAAAAAAATTTCTTATCATTGACATTCAACAAGTGTCATCCAGTTATTTGATATTTTTTATATCTGCAGGTGAAGATAACTCTTTGACTTGCATAGGAGAATCCGCCAGAAGATAAATCATGCACATTTTCTTCTTTTGGTTATTTTGAAGTTGATGGTTAGTCTAAAGAAATAAGGTTCTTGAAACCACAAAAAATGAGAAACTCTAAAGCTCATTCATGCCCATTGAAGGCTAAAAGTTCATTCATTGTTCAGTTTTGTGAGAAAACTCTTAGTCTTGTTAAGATTTATGGAGTTAAAGTTCCACAGTTTTTAGTGACTTTGATTCTTGAAGCTCCAATGTTATGTTTAAATGGCTTAGAATGGATTTACATTGCATATTTATATTTCAAGTCGTCACTTTATATTTCTAATGGCTTAAAAATGGGCTTGCATTGCATATTTATGTTTCAGGTCATCACTTGATATTTCTAATGGCTAAAATGAGCAAGCATTGCATATTTATGTTTCTAGTCATCGCCTTATATCTCTAATGCTCAAGACTTACCTTTCACCATCTTAAATGAAATTTTTGAACATGGACACATTGCAAGTATGATTTTTGGCCAAGCACATATATGGGATTTGGGGTTAGTTTTATTTCATTTAAAACTAGTATGTTGGGTCTAAGGTGTCCCAAGAAATTTTTGAAAAAGCTAGGAACCCATAAGGGATAAAAATGTAATTTTTGAATAAATAGGACTCCATGAATGTGATTTTGAGTTAGCCATTGTTTTATTGCCAAAAACTGATTTCTCTAAGTGTAAAAATGATCTCTTATGTTTAAAGGGTCATAGAATAATTTTTGAAAAAAAACTAATAATTAGAAAGAACCAAAAATGTAATTTTCAAAGGCTTGCATATTTTCAATTTTTATCACTATTACTCACTATTTGCTACTATTTTGAGTGTTTAGAGTGTTAATAACTGTTGTAAAAATTATTTTTAGCATCCTAGGTATCTAAAGGGATATTTAGAAGATTGGTTTGGGTAGTTTTGCAAATATGAGAAGTTGCATTTTAAACTTCTCAAATATGTGCAATTTTGGCCAAATGAGCTTAATTAAAGTCAAAAATGATTTTGAACGTGTCCATGAGTTCAAAATGCCATTTATAATGTTAAGAACGATTTTTAGAAATGCTGACACTCGCTAAGTGTCAAAAACTGAAATTTTGCACTTTAACTCCTAAAGTCTAACAATTCGGCCAATGGCCCAAAATGATTTTTATGATTTTTAAAAATGATATCTAAATGGTATTGGATCTTTTAAAAGTGTAAAGTAATTTTGAGAATCATTGTTTTTGAGAAAAGTGTTGAAAAGAGAAATTTACACTTTGACCCATATACTTATAGATTTTTTTTTGGATCCCTTTGGGGACTAAAGTATAAACATTAATGACTTTTTAATAATGATGTGATTGGTACACTATGTGGATTATACTTGTGAGAATTGTTTAGAATTTGAATGACTATGTGAAACTATGAATTGATGACTATGCATGCTTGAAACCTTGGATTATGAAATTGATGATGATGGTGATGATGACGTGTGTGTATATATATATATATATAGCATTGTATGTACATTAGCTAAGTCCGAGTTTGTAACATTTTCCAAGTATAACATCATCCTTAAGTCATGATATTAGACCTAGGAGTTATTACTTATAATTTAGCGGACTTTACTTACATATCTATAACAATTTCGATCGATTTGCATAGTAACTAATTCGTAATTCTATAGAAACATGTGGAAAAGGAAATAAAGTATTCATTGAGTAATAATCCAAATACGGGAAGGCTTTTCTATGAGCTTTAATACACATCTGCCTATCTATATACTTACAAATGCATATACATAACAAAAATAAAATTGAAAAGAGACTTCAACTATCGAGCTACTACATATCAGATTCTTTTATGGGTGCAGCTTTATATCTCCCCTAATCAATCTAGAGATGACAGGGAAATACAAAACATAGGAGTGAGAATTAAAAAATTCTCAGTAGAGTATCCCCAAAACATATACTAAAATCTATGTCATCATCATCGTCCCAGCCACTTTAGTTTATTAAAAAAATGTGATCATGCAATCCATATCAAAGGCTCATTTTAAAGTTCAAAATCCTTTTTCCAAAGTAAGTTCCTTTTAGTGTTCAATCACTTTGTTCAAATATCATTGTATAAAGCATTTAAAACATATACTGTCAAGTGTCAACATTAACATATTGGTCTCAACATGGATGCTAAAATCATTCACTTTGCACATAAGATAAAGGACTACTTAGGACAGTTTCTACTTCGCCTTGTCTTGGCCCTCGACTATGGTGTCTTAGACTAATCTAAGGTAATAGATTATTTTCAAATCTGAGTCCATTCATATATGTGATCCTTAGATTTTCTTTCAAGTTCACACAGATCTATCCCTACCCAAGTTTGCTCCCCGCCTTAATTCAAGGGTAGTCAGGTTTACTCCATGACTGATCGTATTTACTCTCCGGCCCAATAAGACATAATCTCATGTTTCTCTTGCACATATAAGCAATTGTAATAAGTATTCGCATCTATATATGCCTAGTATCATCAATAATTTCACATAACATAAATGAGATCAAATCATAAATAGTTTATCATCTTTTCAGCCAATCTAATATACTGTCAAAAGTTTGATTCTAAAGAAAATTATGGTTAAATTATTAAACATGATCAAAATAGTGAAAAACTCTTTTTTAGAGATAACTCAATATATCAATGGGACCCTGTAAAAATTTCAAAGCATAATAAGGTTTCTAGCTATATGAACAAAATTCAAAGGTAAGAATTTACTCAGTTTCAGCCAATAGCTAAAAGTTTTGAATTTTCTACCCTATCAAATGGACAGATAAAATCTTACAAAAATTCAAGTTGGACTTCAAGATGTCCTCAACACCGTGTAAAACTTTCAACTTAAATTTTGATAATTTAATATGGTAACAAAATTAGATAAATTCAGTACTTTAGAATGGACTATGCAGGTAGAAACCCTGACCTGTTCGATTTTCAAATTTTAAAAAATATAAAAGTGTTTAAAATGACTCAAAAAAAATTTCTAGAAACACTTGCATATGTTACCTTCATCATATAAAAATTTTAGCTTGAAATAACATCTCTAACTATGTCAGAAAAATCATGAAATTTGATCTGCTTGCTTGAAATCTGAGTTTCAGCAATACAACACACAATTTCTTTTGAGAAAAAGAGTTTTCTAATAACATCCAAACACTCCACCAAATTAAACACATGAATATCCATGTCTAAACATTCAATAAAATTGAAAATTTCAAGTGAAGTCATTCAAATAAATTTTAGAATCAATTTTGAGAAAAAAAATGTTAAAGAAAACCTACTTGGCCCTTTGAAAGCTTAAGCCTTTGTTTTTAGTTTTCTTCAAAGGTTCTCCACCAAATTCTTGATCTAACTCTCTCAAATCTTCTAGTGACATAGCAAAAAAAAATATTTGTTTTGATGATATAATGAGATGAGGGTTTGTGATAAAGGGTTGATTTGGAGTTTACAAGAGGTAGTATGTGATTTGAGCATTTGATTATGGAGCTTTTGGATGAAATCTTGAATTTCTAGCTAGGGTTCTTGGTTTACTGGAGGAAGAAGATGAAAAAATGATGATTTGTGTAATAATTTCAATTTGCGAAAATGGTTTTTCTTCAAGATAAATCCATGTATTTTTGTGAGGCCTATCGGTCCCTAAAAAACGCAATGGTGTGGTTTCTTCTAAACCACACACTTGTCCTACTAGGTGTCCCACTTATATTGCAAATCTCATCAATATAAGAAACTACATATTGATATTTTACCGAACGGGTAAAATATTGCACCCAGGAAACATATATTGCTTGAAATTTAATTCTAGGTCTAAAATCTTCATTCATAACCATTTCTAACCTTAATAATATATTTTCTTAGTCTAGGGCATCTCTAAGTCTTGATTCTAGAGTTTCAGTGGGTCCAATGGCCCTATAGGGTCCACATGGTTACTATTCATATTTTGTTTTTGTGTTTATCAAGCCATTCTTATCTTGGCTAACCTTATCAGAATAATAAAATTTTGATTAATAAAGTCTAAATAAAATTTTTAAAATAATTTCAAAGTGTTTCATGGTCCCTTGATTTCCGACAACTGGGTACGAGCATATTTACATTTCAATGTGATATTGATGATATGCTTATGAATATATGCAAATGGGAAGTGCATGCTTATGTGATCAATGAAATAATAATTGTAGCATGTGGTAATTATGTGTATGGATGAATGAGATGAATGATTCATACGTTAAATGAAATGAAGCAAATTTGGGAAAAATTCCATTCCTAGCCATTATGCCACCGAATTTTCACCAAATTTATGGACTTAGAGAAAATTTATGTGAAGTATATAAGCATGTCTAGCTTTAATAAGAATTGATGGTGAATTGTGTTAAATGTGTTAACTCTAGAACCCTTTAGAAAGCTTTATAGCTTAAATTTTGAGTGACAATGTAACACCCTTAAAAATTATGCAAAAATTAATTTGAGATTTTCTGGCCATAATTTCAAAAATCCGATGAATATAGAAATGATCAGGACAATCCAACGGATTTGTAAAAAAAAAATAATAATAATAGTAACTTGTGGGTCCCACAGGCCCACCGGGACAGTCGAAACCCTAGAATTAAGGCCCGGAGATACCCGAAAATAAGAAATTATAGGATTGATATTAAAAATAGGTAGGAATAAATACTTCATAGTTAGAATTATTTTTCGGGCAATATTTGATTTCCCGGATACACTGTTTTACCCGTTCGATAGAATTTCGGTGTGCGGTTTTTAACACCGTAAAACCTACTTGGTGGCCAAGTAAAGATGAGCCAATTGGATGGCCAAGATTCATTCTTTGACTTTTAAAACAAATCCTAACCATCTATTTCTTTATTTCTCTTTATTCCTTTGACTACATAATTATTATATATAACTTTTTATATATAAAAGAAACACAAAAACTTGTCTAAGAAGCAAGCATTCACGGTTCTTGCCTCCATGATGCAGCCACCATTGCTATCTTCTCCAAGAGCTCAAGTTTTCATTTCAAATCATCAAAACCCTTGTCTAAAGTTCATAAAACACTAAACTCCCTTCATTAAAATTGTTCTACACCTTAAACTCTACAAATCTAACCGATTAGAATTTTCCATTCCTCACTATTTTAACTTTGATACCTGAAACCTTACTACCTTAAGGAAGAGTTTGATGTTGGTTTGGAGTCCTAGGAGTGGAGAAGATTAATCTTGGAACATCCTTTGAAGTTAAGGACCACAAAGCTCCAAAGAGTAGGGTTTTTTTTGGCCTTTTTCCTTCAAAATTATTTCTGATAATTGCTGATGGGTATTGGTCTGAAATTTCTAGTTGTATTTGATGATAATATGTTGATATTGATGTGTTAATTTTGGTGGAGTGTTTGGATGAGGTTAAATAATGATTTTTGTCAAAATAAGTTTTGGCTAAGCTGCTAGATTTTCGGATTTCAGCAGGATAGGATTTATTCATGAATTTTCTGGTCCAATTCTGGCCATTTTTATGAGCTATAAAAATTATATGTTCAAGCTAATATCCTAAGGAAACTCTGCGAATTTTCATGGTGCATAATAAGGACTTTTGCTACCAGAGAAAAATCATGGACCAAAGTCGTAACTATGCTGCCTAAAATCTTAGTATTGAAGCTGTAAATTTATATAATTTTGTGACCATAGCAAATGATGGAATTATCCTTTGAAATTTTTACAGGGAGTTTAGAACATATTGAAGTGTAACATTAATTTTTATTTTGAGTTGATTCCATCATTTGCTGAATTTAAAAATTATGGGAACCCTGTTTTGTGCTGTGAAAAAGTGGTCTCTGACTACTAAACTTTTATAATTTAGTTAATGGTTAGAGAACTCTTTTCACTTTGAAATTTTTACAGGAGCTTGGGGACACATTGAGGTATCATAGGGAATTTTTATAGTCTTTTAACTGCTTGTGTGATGTGCAAATTAATTTTTCTATCAAGTTATGACATCTGCCCATGAACTATTTTGGTGCTGATGCATGATATAGGTGACATAATGACCTTTTGTTCAAGTTTATTGTATATGAAAGTATGCTAGTGACTTTAAGGATTAGGTTGAGGCATAATTGAATTCATATTTTGAATGAATGCCTATATGTGTTTTACGCATGCAATTTGAAAAAGGCAAGTGAAGGATACATTGACCTAGTTCAATCGCAATAAGTAGAAATAGATGAAATCTTTTCGACTAATCGAGGGCAAATAAGGTGATGAATGATCATTTCAGTTTGTCGAGGACAAATTAAATGATCCTTTCGACTTTTTCAATGGTAAATAGAGTGCTATATGATCCTTTCGACTTTGTCGAGGGCAAATAGATTGATAAATGATCCTTTCGACTTTGTCGAGGGCAAATAGAGTGATACATGATCCTTTTAACGTTGTCGAGGGCAAATAGAGTATTATGTGATCCTTTCAATTTTGTCGAGAGCAAATAGAGTGATAGATGATCCTTTTGACTTTATTGAGGGCAAATGAAGTGATATATGATCCTTTCAAATTGTCAAAAGCATATAAAGAGAGATTGAGATCATCTTTGGATGTACTGAGTGCACATAAAGTTGAGAATAATTACTAGGATATTGAATAACATGAAATGTATGTTTTAAGTGATTGACCATTAAAAGCTACCCACTTCGAAAGTACGATTTAGAACTCTAAAATTGAACCATTGTTATGAAATGCATGATCACTTTTTCTTAATAAACCGAAGTGGCTGCAACGATGACGATGACATAATTTTCAATGCATGTTTTGGGGAATGCCCTACTGAGAATTGTGTAATTCTCACCCCTATGTGTTTTTGTGTTCCCGTGTCGTCTCCAGGTTGAAGCAGAGAACTATGGGATGCTACACCAAAAGAGGTCGGATTGGCAGTAGTCGAGTGTTTGAGATTGTATCAGATGTACTTAGATGTATGTATAGATATGTAAACTTAACAGAGAACATATGTGTATTAGAGCTCATAGAAGAGCTTCCTTATGTAATCTACTTTATATTAAATAAATGTTTTGTATCTTGCTATATATGTTGATTGAATTACGCTAGTTAGTACACGAACCCATCAAATTTGCTATAGTTATTTAAGAAATGTCCGCTAATTAAAAAGTAACAACTCTCGAGTATGATGTCATGACCTAAGGATGAGGTTGTACTTGGGAGGATGTTACACTCAACACTAGAAGCAAATATGTTGTAGCTGAAAATTGTCGTACATAGATATTGTGGATCATAAGCCAACCAGAAGATTATCACTTGAGGTGTTCCAAAGCCCCTATCTTATGTGATAACACTAGTGCTATTAATTTTGATAAGAACCCAATTTAGCACTCTAGGTCCAAACATATTGACATAAAACATCACTTTATTAGAGATCATGTTTAGAAAGGTGATGTTGAGTTAAAGTTTGTGAATACTAAAGATCAAGTATTTGATATATTCACTAAACTATTACCTGAGGATCGCTTTTGTTATTTGAAAAAGCTTTTGAACCTGAAAAGTTTTTGAAACTTGTATTACATGCAAACATAACACTTTATGGAGTCCTCTAAAGAAGAATTGAGGCCTTGCAAAGAAAACCATCAAGTCAAGTTCAAAAAGTCAATTTGCAAGATCAGAAAGTCGACAAGGGGTTCAGAAAATGGCCAAGACATGGTATATGAGTTCAAAAAAAAGGTTGAAGATTCAGAAACTCAGAAGATAGTTCAAAATGTAGGATAAAGACTTAGAAACTACACTTTAGGTTTAGATACCAGTTTTAGTTTCTGAAGCAATATTAATGGAGGAATAATTCCCATATTTTGATTTTCTCTCTCCCATGTCTTGTCAGTTGCCAATCTTTTAGTCAAATCAAATTAATAACTCCCCATACTTAAACTCCTTATATATAAACCCCTTATCTTCAACCTCAAACACTTTTCCAAAACCATTTTATATTCCCCTATAAACCTTTCCTCTTTTAACCTCTTTTCATCCAAAATCCATAATCCCGTAAACTTTTTCCAATTTCAGAATCAATGGCAGAAGAAAAACAACTTGATTGCCTTACTACCAAAAGAGGAACCTTCTATATGTACAATGAGCAACAGATGCAAGAACACTACACCAACAACTTTTCAGTCAGAAAAATTATACTTGGAAAGGCATTGAAAAAAGGAATTACTTGATGAAGTCCCTATTCTTACAGAAGTCTTCTCATTTCAAGGGTAGGGAAAGTTTCTTGAAATCTTCGATAGGTTGTTCCCTAGGAAGGTGACTACCTTCTATTCCCATCTAGAACGAAGCTCACAAATAGTCCTCAAGACCATTATCAGAGACTGCTTCTTGGAGGTTTGACCTTCAGGGTTGTCCAATATAGTTAGAGAATCTGCTGCAAGGATCACATGCTTGTCTCTCAACTCCTAGCCTTAATCTCTTGGTGTCTTTGAAGAAGTAATCTTAACATATCTCACTGACTCTCTCAAATATAAGCCTAGTGAGATTACTACTATAATGTTGAGTGCTGTAATTTGAGCTTTTCTAGTCACAATTTCAAAAATATGATAGAGACAGAAATAATGAGGATGATCCAATGGATCTGTTAAAAAAAAGTAAATAGTAACTTGCGGATCCCGTAAGCTCGCCGAGACAGCCGAAACCCTAGAATTAGGACTCGGATATGCCCAAAAGTGAGAAATTATAGAATTAAGATTAGAAATGGATAGAAATAAAGATTTCATACCTAGAATTAATTTTTGGGTAATGGTTAATTCCCGGATACACTGTTTTACCATTCGGCAGGATTTTAATGTGCGGTTTTTAACACCGTAAAACCAACTTGGTGGCCAAGTAACTTCTACCATTCACATCTTGACAAGTGGATGGCAAGGATTGAAACTTGAAAAGCAATTTTTAATCATGGCCTTTCATTTATTATTATTTTACTCGGGTGCCAATATCTAATCCGTTCAGTGGAATTTCGGTGTAGTTTTAACACCGAAAAAGCTACTTACTCCCCAAGTTCAAGAGAGCCAATTATCTTGAGCCAAGTGGATGGCCAAAATTCATTCTTTAACTAAGAAACCAAATCCTAGCCATCCATCTCATTATTTCTTTTTAGAATGAAAGAAATACACTTTTGACTACACAATTATGACATGTAACTCAAGATAAATACAACACAACCAACCTTATTACTCCATCATCATCATTTTCGTCCAGACCTCTCCAAGAACTCATCATCCATTCTTCTTGCTCTCAAACCCTTATTCTTTCCCTCAAATCCCCAAAACTTAAGCTCAGAGTCACTAAAACACCAGGATTACTTCACAAAACTTGCTCTACTCTCCATAATTTACAAAATCAACCGATTAGAATTTTGAATCATCTCTATTCTCCACTTTGAGATATCATACCCCACAATGAAGGAAGGGATTAGGTGCTGTTTAGAAGGATTAAAGTGAGGAAAAACCATTCTTGGAAGGACTTTTTGAGTTAGAAGCTTTCAAGCCTCACAGGTAAGGTTTTCTTTGGCCTTTTTCTTTCAAATTTATTATAAGAATTTTTAATGTGTTTTATTCTGAAATTTCTAGTTGTATTTGATGATAATATGTTGATATTGATGTGTAAATTTTGGTGGAGTGTTTGAATGAGGTTAGAAAATGATTTTTGTCAAAAGAATTTTGGCTAGGCTAATGGATTTTCAGTTTTCCTACTGGCAGTGACTTTTCGCGAATTTTATGAGGGAAATGTTAGTGCTTTCATGAGCTATAAAAATTATATGTTGAACCTAATATCCTAGGCTAGTTCCAATAATTTTCTTGAGTTCTGTTTTTTACTCCTAATGATTTAAAAAAACTCAAGAATCGAAGTTGTAACTATGCTACCTAGAAAGTTAAATCTGAAGTTGGGAAATTGTCTAATTTTATTATCATAGCAAAAGATGGATTTTACTTTTATATTTTTACAGAGTATTGAAAACATATTTATGTTTAGCCATGATTTTTATTCTGAAGTGATTCATTCATTTGTTATGGTTAAAATTTAGTGGATTATGGCTTTGAGCTGAGGTTAAATGGTCTGTGACCACTAAATTTGTAGAACTTGTTGATAGAGTTAGAAAACTCTTCTTGCTATGAATTTTTACAGGGCCTTGTGCACACATTGAGGTGTCTAGAAGAATTTTTATAGCCCTGGCAATGGATGTTTTAGATGCACAATAAATTTTACTCTTTAGGCATGAATTCTGCCAACATGCTGTAATTGTGCTAAAATAAACTCAAGTTTTGATTTGGTGATATAATGATTCTTGATTTAAGTATGATAAGTATGTATGCATGCTAGACAATTTGAAGATTGATTTATGAGGCACAAATAAGAATTTCTTATGATTGAATGCCTATATATGGCTTATGCATGCATTTGAAAAGAAGAAAGCACATGGTGCAATTATATGAGAAAAAAGAATGTATAAATTTCACTTGTGCATGTTCTGACATAGGAAAAAACAGAAACAAGACTTAAGTTGAATAATGGGAAGGCAAAAATAGGAACTTCCCTAATGTGCATATTGTGACATATGGAGAAAACAGAAACAAGACTTGAGTTGAATTGAGGGGAAGGCAAAAAGAGGAACTTCTCTCGAGATATTATGAGTCGGTAGACGTATCAGCTAGAAATAGAGCTGTGTGTGATTTGGAAATGGAATAAAATGAAGTCCGATAATCACGTATAGGAATGAGCTTAGTCCTGATAAGCAGTCTATTTCCCATATGTGATGTTATCCACTATAAATACCATTTAGTATATACTATTCATTGTGGAGCTATCCATGGCAAATACCCGTTGGGTATAAACTAAGTCTTTCCTGTGTCAAAGAGAAGAGAAAAATGCATTGAATTGAGTTTTGTAGTATGGTATAAATTAAGTCTTTCCTATGTCGATGGAAAAAGAAAAATGCATTGAATTAAGTTTTATGGTCATAAATAGAATTAGGCCCATTGAAAATAATTTCACTATAATTGGCATATGCATGGTTATATTATATTGAGTTATATTGTTTAGCATTATTTCATATGATCTTGAGTATCATATTACCTGTGAATTAAGTGATTGTGAACATTAAAAATAACCAACTTCGGAAGTATGATTTGGAACTTTAAAAATGAACTATTGTTATGAAATGCATGATCACTCTTTTTCTAATAAACCGAAGTGGCTGGGGCGATGACGATGACATTATTATTGTGTATCTGGAGAACCCTACTGAGAATTTTATAATTCTCACCCCTACTTGTTTGTGTTCCCCTGTCGTCTCCAGGGTGATCCAGAGGACAAGGAGGCTATCGCATGAAAGAAATAAACTTTATAGTAGTTTAGTAGTGGATATTTTAATTCCCTGTATTTAGTTGTATTCACTACAAGAAAATTGCCATATACCCACGGCAAAAAACCATAGGTAAAAGCAGTAAAACCATGGGTATAGCCACAAAAAACCTATACCCACAAACGTCTACTTCCATCATTTTTAATATGGCTTTACCTACAGTTTTTTTGCCGTACGTATAATATGTAGTGACGGAAGCCATTACTGTCAGAAAATGTCTTGACTTATACCTATAGATTTCATTTTGTCACTATATGTTTTAGTGACAGAACTAAACCATCACAAATAATCACCAAGTAATTACCCACAGAAACAATTCTGTCACTATATATGTTAGATTAAAGGTCTCTTTTCTGTGGGTATAGCTTATAGCCACACTTTTATTAGTTTTTAATTTTTCGTGGGTATATTTTTTAATGATTTTTTTTTTACAAAAAATTAAAATTTGGAATTCAATTTATGTATTTAAATTTAATTATATAAGAATAACAATCATATAAAAAAAGACTCCAATTATATTAAAAGTAAAATAAATCTTCAAGTAATAGGTATCAATATTACAACAAAAAAAAAAAAGAATCATATCAATCTAAAAAAGCACACATGTTATGCTCCCATAAAGCAAATATGGTGCATACAAAATACAATTCCAAAATACAATCTCCCTTGGATACTTAGTTGTGTGGCAGGGAGCTTGAAACTCAGCCTTGCTATTCTTCCCAGCAATCCCACCCAATACAAGTGGAGGAGATGTAACAAGTGTCCATATCAGAACTATAACGATGATTGTGCCAAATGGGAGGGCAACAGTAGCATTGTAAGCAATTGCAACAGTGTTCAGGAAGAAAATGTGTGAAACAAAGGCCCACAAAAGAGGCATCCAGTCAATAACAGATTCCTAACCTGTCAAGATAAAAGAAAGAACAAGAATATATAAATGACCCATGACAGAAAACAAAATGCAAGTTTAGTGGTGACTAGACCATATTGCAAGGTAGATTCAGAAGTGAATACCCAGTTTGTTCCCTCCAGTTGATAATAAAACAAAGTTGCAGTGTAGCCAGTAATTGCTAAAGTGAGTGCATATATGAAATCACAAGTGAATGCAATCGCAGGGACAATCATATATGAAATAAAACTTCTATCAACCATTTACATATATTTATACATAACCACATGCACATTATGATTCTTAGAAACCCAGTATTCACTTTGATAAAACAGGAACCACCACAACTGTTGTAAGTGGGTATGTTATTTTTCATATTAACAAATGCTTTTGTTTTCTATTCCCAATCCTCTTTTCTATCAAAAAACATTTAAGCAACTGGGTTTTGTTCTCCTTTACCTGTTAGGCAAGGTCATCTTTTTTTTGTTTTTTCAAACTTTACCTCCACCTGCACAAACAGCAAGTCAAATTCCGTGTTAAAGAGTGGCTATCATATTTCAGGGTCCTTATTCTACAAGAATTACATATGTAATACCTAGTGTACACATGTCATTAGATAAGTTCCGTATGGCCCTAGGGTCCCCCGGGACCCACCCATGTTACCGGGTCCGGGTTTTCGTCAAGTCTGGAACCCTACACCTCCTTGGAGGGCTATATATTAGAGCCACTTTCTTGGGATCAAAAGTCCCAGTAATTGCTCTCTAGAGGGATATGAATTGAAGTGTGATTTTTAATGAATTTTAGAAAACCTCTAGATGTTCCTTTTCTAGCCCCCAAATTTAGAAAATCACTGGAATTCCGAAATTTGAACTAAAACTAAAAAAAATGAGATTTTGATTAGTTGGGGTTTTGATTTTTTTTCATATTTTATTTGAATTCAAATGGGAGACATTTTCTTATTTACATTTATGTTTTAAAGTTATTTAACTCAAAATAAAGGAATGTAAATAACCATGACAACAAACCATGACAGCAACAGGTCTGCTGATATATCAACAAAATGTTGTTGATATAAACTGTTACCATGGCAGCAAAAATGTTTTTGTCCACGGTTGGAATTCCTTTGCTATCCACGGCTGGCTAATTTGCTATCCACGACTGGCTAATCTGCTATCCACGGCTAGAGAGTTTGCTGTCCATGGCAAGGAAATTCCATAGAAGTAGTATAAGTGTTGGTGAAGCTAAAATGACAGCAAAATGTTCAACGACAGCAAGAGTTGCTATCATAATTAGTTTCCACAGCTGGGAATGAGTTCTCACAGCTGGGAATAAGTTTCCATAACTAAGCATGAGCTTCCATAGCTGGGAATTAGTTCCCACAGCTGAGGATGAGTTCTCACAGCTGGGAATAAGTTTCCACAGCTGGGAATGAGTTCTCATAGCTGGGAATGAGTTTCCACCGCTGAGCTTGAGTTTGCCACAGCTGAGGATGAGTTTTCACAGCTGGGAATGGGTTTCCACAGCTGGGAATGTAATTCCACAACTGTGTTAAGTTTGTCACAGCAGAGGCTTTAAGTGCACAGTACCCCACTCTAAAAACACAAATGGAGGTGTTAAAACCCTTCCCCCTCATTTTCCTTCCATTTCCTTTGAACCAGAAACCCTCCCCTCTCCTTTTTCTCTCATTTTTCTTCAACTCCAATCCAACCTAGCTCTAATAAATCATCAAGGTGAGTATATGTGATAAGATCTTGTCTCCATTTTTGTCATTCTTGCACATTCTCAAAATGGGCATTTTTATTTCTCTCTTTTTGTCACCCCCAATATTGTTAGGGCTAGATTAGAGTTACTTAGGTGTTGATAAATTTTAATACTGAGTTTATTGGTCATTTTAGTCAACTTAGTGCCTCCCCCTACTCCCCGGAGCTGAGTTAGAGTTGATGTCACCTCTCCCTCCCCTCCAAGTGAGTGGGTTCAGATCCTATGGCCCTTATATTGGTCATTAGAGTTAATTTCTTTAAATCATAACATAATTTTCCTGATTTTAGATAATAACTTAAGAGATTTGAGTTTATGATTGGTTATCAAAATTATTGGAAGAAATGATTTTCAACATGAGCATGAAATATTTATTTTAATATAAACTCATAGGACCATTATTGATAAAATGATTTTATCAAAGAGCTAGAATATGATTATGACTTGATTTAGAGACTTTATAAATTTTCTCCAATGATTCTAAGATAAATGTAATTATGTATTATGGAGTTTAGTTACTAGAGAGAAGTCCAGAGGAGAGATTTAGAGAAAATAACATACTTTATAACTATAGAGAAACAAACAGTGAGTTAATGACTGAACCCAATCGTTAACCTTGGTATCAAGTTGTCCAAAAGGACAATCTCACAGAATAAAGAATGGAACCTAGTTAGGTGTCCAATTTAAAGATTAGAGAAATTGTTATGTCATGGTTGACATGCATAACCAGAGAAATTATATTTTGTTATGCGAGGCATAACCAGAGATTCTTGTTTCTCTAATAGATTTATGTTATTTATGCATTACCAGAGAATTTCTAATATGATCAGAGTTAATATATTAATCAGCTGTATGTTTATATATATATATAGATATCCTTGTTTTCATCCCATGAAGGGGTTATGGGTGAGGACCTATATGTATATCCTTGTTGTCGTCCCATGAAGGGGTTATGGGTGAGGACCTACTCACTGAGTTTTAGATGAAACTCACCCCTCTCCCTTTTCCATTACAGATACGTTAGCTACTGCAGGTTCCTCTCAGCCACCTCCTCCCCAGCAGTAAAGTTGTTCAGTTGGTGAGCTTCACTTGGAGTGAAGTACTTTTTGTATTTTGTATAGTGATAGAGTGCTCCAGTGTATATTGCGGGCAGGGTCCCGGACCATAGAGATTTTTTGCATTGATTCATCATCATTATTTTTTTGTATTCACTCGATTATGGTTAATGGATTTATTGTATAGAGAGCAACTCAGATATTTTGTATTACAGAGAAATATTTAGAGTTTTAAATATAATATGTTATTGATGAAGATCATGATTTCAAATGAGCTAATTAATTAGTAGAATGAAACAATATTTTATAAATGGAATTTATTATCTAATTATGCATATAGAGAGACTTAGAGGTCACGAGGCTTACATGGGGATAGGATTCCTCACGTGCCGATCATGTTCCCAAGTTGGGTCGTCACAAAGTGGTATAAGAGCCCTAGGTTTCCTTGCATGTCACTAGAGCAAGTGTCCACAAGTAGCACGTCGTTTATGTAAATGGAAGCGCACCCATTTGCACTAACGAAGTGTTACTTGAGGCCTTTAGGAATAGTCAATTATGTCTAGGTTCAAAGATAGAGTTTTGTTATCCTTTTTAATATTTATGTCTTATTCCTTGTATTCCTGATCTTTCAGATTCAGTATGCTTCCCCTACGTCATCGTTCTTTGCACCGCCACCGTAATAGTGGTTCTTCACCAGTGCCCGCTTTAGAGTTATAGAGCAGGCTTTGGCCACGCTTTTTGATGTGTTGGCCAGACAGGCTGAGGCAGGGTCGCAACCACCCCTGGTTCAGCCTCAGATCAAAGATCCAGACGATTCAGCTTTAGAGCGCTTCCGGAGGATGGATCCACCTATCTTCCAGGGGCGTCTCACCACGGAGGATCCTTAGGCTTTCCTCCGAGAGATAGAGAAGATCAGCAGAGTTATTCACTACTCTTCTGAGAAGGCAGCAGGGTTGGCTGGCTTCTAGTTAGGAGGCCAGGCGGGTATCTGGTGTGACGAGTTCCTTCACAGGCGTGACGACTCTGAGCCACCTTCTTGGGAGGAATTCCGGGTAGCATTTTTGAGGAGGTTCTTGTCCGAGAGCAGACGAGCATAGATGGTTGAGGAGTTCTTGAAACTCCAATTGACTCCGGGCATGTTAGTTGCAGAGTATGATGAGAGGTTTAGGTACTTAGCGCAAGCTGCTGCTAGTATGCTACCATCAGAGACAGAGATGGTCAGGCGCTTTGTCTAGGGGTTACCCAAGGCCATGTTTCTGAGTCTTCAGCCACACATTGGGATTATGGACTATGCCCAAGTAGTAGACAAAGCTATAGGGTTAGAGGCCGATTTGGTAGAGAGGAGAGCTGCTTCTGAGTTTGGCAAGAAGGCCAAGACGCATGGTTCTTTTTCTGGGGGAGCTGGTTTAAGTATAGGATGTGGCCAACAGGGCCAGCAACAGTCCTAGTCAGGCAGGGCCACCTTCTTTGAGCCTGCTTCGACTGGGCCTGCTGCTTCTCAGAGTTAAAGTAGAGGGAACAGTCAGTATAGCAGTCAAGCATCGATTCAGAGCTTTCACCAGTGTTAGACTTGTGGGAAGAAACATGTCGGGAAGTGCATAATGGGTACTTTTGCTTGTTATGGTTGTGGCCGGCAAGGCCATAAGCGTGCAGAGTGTTCGTTCCTCTAGGGAACATTTAGCCATGGGTCGGCGAACCCTACTGCTTCAGTTCAGTCTTATCAGTCAGGCACCCAGGGTAGCTCGGCTGCTTCAGCTGGTAGAGGTGCTAGGGGCAGGGGCTCTGAGGGTAGAGGTCTAGGTGGCAAAGGCAAAGGTCAAGGTAATGGGGGACAGCCCCATTTATTTGCTCTCACACGTCAGGATGCGGCAACTTCAGCCGATGTTGTGACAGGTATCATCAAAGTTTTCTCCCTTGAAGCTTTTGCATTGATTGACTCCGGGTCCACATATTCATATGCGTCCCCATTCTTTGCTGCACGGTTTGAGAAGTCTGTTTCCACCTTAGAGAAGCCGTTTCTTGTGGGGATTCCTGTAGAAGGACCCCTCCTAGTTCAGTTGGCCTACAAAGAGTGTGAAGTTAAGGTTGGGGGTATGGAGGTGCTGGTGGACCTTCATTTATTAGACATGACAGATTTCGACGTCATCGTGGGCATGGACTGGTTAGCCCTATGCCATGCCATGGTGGACTGCTACAGCAAGTCCGTTAAGTTTGATGTTCCTAGAGGCGAGCTCCTTGAGTTTAGGGGTACCAACTGTTCGGTCCCTACTAGCCTGATCTCGGCCATGAGTGCCTTGAGGCTTATGGATAAGGGAAGTTATGGATTCTTGGCAGCGGTCAAAGATGTATAGATGGAGGTTCCGAGCCTGGAGTCAGTTCCTGTAGTTTGTGAGTTCCCGGATGAATTACCGGGGATGCCACCCAAGAGAGAGAGAAAGATATAGAGTTCGGGATAGAGCTTGAGCCGGGAGTTAGGCCCATCTCTATTCCTCCGTATCGGATGGCTTCCACAGAGTTGAAGGAGTTAAAGGAACAGTTGCAAGAGTTGCTTGACAAGGGGTTAATAAGGCCAAGTACTTCTCCTTGGGGTGCTCTGGCCTTGTTTGTAAAGAAGAAGGATAGGTCTATGCGGATGTGCATAGATTACCGGCAGTTGAACAAGGCGACCATCAAGAACCAGTACCCCTTGTAACGCCCCGATTTTCTGTTAGAGTGAAAATGACCAAAATGCCCCTGAGGTCATTTTCGGCCCGAAATTCGAGGAAAGCCGGTCCGGCAGTACTCGAAGGGCAAACTCAATGTTGGAAGGGGATTAGATGACTCGTGTAACTTTCCGGGATTGAAAATCTCATTTTTCGAGTTTGCAAGTGTCAAATGAACCCGAAACTTCTCCAGATGGTTTTAAAAGGCATTTGTATATATTTTATGACTTTAGTTTTGGTCCCGGAGGTCCCGGGCGAAATTAGTGCAAAATTATGGTTTTGCCCCTAGTTTCGTGTTTTTATGCTTAATTGCGTGATTAAGAAAACCTAAGCAATATTAGGCTCTAATCGAAGGTTAATTAATTTCCATAATTAATCTTGAGTCAAAATAATTTATTAAAGTTGATTAGAACCTAAAAGTGCTTAATTACAACTTAAAATCTTATTTTAAATTCAAGACTCCTAGTCATAGAATCTTGAATAGTGTTTTCTCTTTCCAATTCCTTAAATCATGGAATTGTGTTACGCATTGTTTATTCACAAATGAGTTTTTAATTCTCTAATGATGTATGAGCACTCCTAATCTTGTCATAAAATCCTTAAACCTCATTCTTAGTTACCTAAACTTAAGCTTAATTATTCCTAACCTTGTACCTAAACTAATACACACTTAAACCTATCATTAGCACATAATTAGATGATCAAATCTCTCTCCCCCCATCTTTGTGATCTGGCCGAAGCCTTCCCCCCTCCATATGCATCACATGTTCAATTTTTCAACACTCCAATGCCATACCTCAAGTCACATACACCATGCCTTGTCATATTTTCAATCAAGCTTGATTTTCCAAATGAATAACTAATTAAAATAACCCATTTTCCTCATTTATTTGTGGCTGAAAAAGTTCCAGCCATGTCAAGTTTCTAGAAGCCTAATTTCATTCAAAAATTGATAGGAAATTCACTCACATCAAGCCATACTTTGTATCATAAACTCCATACCTCAAACCATGCTTGTATGACACCTTGTAAGAGATATTTTCCTTCCTTTTCCCTCCCAAACTACAAGGCCAACCCTCTTCCTCTTTGAGCCCTCAATTGTTTTCATTTTCTATAATACCTTGCCTAGAAACACATGCAAACACTTTAGCTCATTTGCACACTTTTAGTTTTCTAAGCTTTCTTTGTATTCTCCTTTTTTTCTCTCTAAGTTTCAAGAGGGTTTCCTCTTGTTCTTCATCTCCATCTCCATCCTCTCTTCATCTCATAATCATCCCATAACCTTGAAACACCACCCCACCACCTTAGATCATCACACAAACACCTAAACTTCCATTCTCAAACACAAGCTCACCAAGAACACATTTCCTTTCTTTTTCTCTCCACAAGGCCGAAGCCATCTAGCCCCAAGGAGGAGCTCATCATCTTGTTTTCCTTTTCAAAAGTTCAAGCCTTTTTCCTTCACTCTAGATAGGAGTGTTTTTCTAAACTTGTTTTTCTTGTAAAGGAGTTTTTCTCTAGCTTCCTCTTGGATTTCTTTTGAAACTTTTTTTTGGTTCTTTTCTTCCTTCTCATTTCGGCCATGAGGCCATGTTTATGAGCATGATAGCTTGATGATGAGAGTTTCTAGATGATGACCTTGTGTTCATCTCAAAGAAACCTCTAAAGCTTGAGTTTTTCCTTTCCTTTAACATTATCTATATGATACTTAGCTCATATGGTTTTCAACTTAAGAAAATTAATCCAAGGATTTCTAAAAGCCCAAGCCTACCGTTGTCAACCTTCAAGTTGGCCGGCACATTCTAGAGATTTTTCTCTAAATAGGGGTTTTGGGTACTTAATAAAGAACTTGACTTAGTTTCATTCTCTTTTCCTTTCTGTAAGGTTTTCGGTTTTGGTTCCTTGATCTTTGAGGTTTTGTTTTGTTTTGAAAGATTATTTACTTTGAGCTTGATGATGATGTTCAAGAACCTCATAGTTCCTTTGAGAACTTGGTTCGAGAACTCTAAACCTCTCTTTGTGATGAGATATGTGTTGGGTTGTATCTCTAAAGTCTTCTAAGAGCTCTAGATGAGACTAAAATAAATATTGCATCCATGTTTACTTTTATGCTTTGCACACCATATTTACTTTCCTTGCTATCACTAAGGATCAAGATAATGAATAAACTTGCATTATCATATTTATATTTCAAGCTATGCATTATCATGTTTATATTTCAAGTTCTCACTTAATATCAAGATAATAATGAGCTGCATCTCATGTTTATTTTATGCTATCACTTTACTTTTTAATGGAACCTAAAATAAGTGCATGAGCATGTTTACTTTTATGTCACCACTTAAATGAACCTAGAGCTCAAAGACTTGCCCATTGTTGTCTCAAACAAAGGTTTAAAAATATTTACTTCCCTTAGCTTATGTTTCGGCCATTAAGGTTTTGTTGCTTTACAAGTATTGAAAACTATGTTTTATAATTTTTCTTAGCTCTTATGAGTTAAAGGAATATATAGAACTAAGTTTTATGAATTTAGAACCTCTTGAGATAAAATTTATTTAGCTACTGCCCTCTCAATTATTTGGATGATTTTTAGATGTTAAAAATGTTTATAAATGAGTTTTGAAAGTTTTAAAAAGGTTCCAAGAGAAACTAGTATTTTATGTGCTTTAGAAATCATGTTTGATGCCTTCAAATGGAGATGTTTGTTTTGGTTATGCCTTGCCTTGTATGACCACTGTATGAGCTGTTTTAATGATGGTCATATGCTTATGTTTGAGTATAATTAATGTTAAGACTCATATGTGAAAGATAAGAGAAGTTAGAAACTAGAAAAGAATTAATTTGAGAGTTCTAGATCCCTTAATGTTTGAATTTTATGGATTCTATCCAGCAAGGTTTAGTAATGATAATTATGGTTTTAAATTAGTTTAAATGTGTAGGAATGACTCATAATTGGTTTAGGACTTGATCTTGATGCCTTAGGAGCAAACCAGACTTAGAAAGGGTCATTGTTGTGACTCTTAGGTACCCGTAAAGTTAGGATTATGAATTCTGCATCCTTGAGATTTAGAGATGTTCTTGACCATAGTGTGAGGTGAGAAATACTTAGTTATAACCTTATAAGTTCCTGAGAGATTATGTTTGATGATTTATAACTTAGAATATGAGTTAAGGATCTTAAGGGTCAATGCATAAGATGTAACACCCTCCTAACTACCATGTATTACTCGAGCATTAACATTGTAATTAGAAGAGTATCACTTCCTTTCTATAATATCCACTAGTCAAATGAAATGAAATAAGATAAATCAAACTCTAGAGTTATAAAGAAAACTACTATAAAATGTACATATATTATTACTTTACATACCGCTTTCTTTAATACATACCATACTTGAAGTTAAGTCACTTAAACTTATAATACAACACAGTAACTACTATCAAAAGATCTACCAAGCTTGCTCAAATATCAAGGTCCAACAAAATACTAAACACACAGAAATGGAACTAAGACATCTAACACCAATTAGTCTACAAGCTGGTAAGTTCCTGGCACTATTCTACACTACATACAAGTCAAAAGCCCACGTAAGTCTCATGTCCTCCTACGTGAAACCATTGGCCATCGGTATGATGGCCTCTCCTCAGCCAGAGGCATCTGCAGAGTCTGAGCACAATACAGCATATACACAAATAGGGGTGAGAATATTATAAAATTCTCAGTAGGGTAACCCCTTACAGAATATAAACAGTAAATGCATTTATAATAATAAAGAAAAACATCATGTTAGATCACATATATCAATATTAGCATACATGAGTCAAAGAAAATTATATGCAAAATGGTATTAATCATAAGTGTTTCTCTTATATCACATAGAATTCAACTTAGTGTAGTAGTTCTTTTATTAACATAGGGAAGGCTTAGATTCACATCAGGTAACATATGTAGTGGATAACTCCTCAGAGGACCATAGACTGCTAGGACATGAGCTCATTCCTATTCGTGATCATCAGACTTCATTTTTTTCCATTTCTGAATCACACACAGTTCTATTTCCTAGTCGATAAGTCTACCGACTCATAAAATTTCTTGGGAAGTTCTTATTTTTGCCTTCCCTCTCTATCACACATAAGCCTTGTTTCTATTTTCCCATGCGTTAAAACATGCACCATTAAATTTCACATATTCTCTTTTGTCATACAACCATGTCATGGACCTTTCTATTTCAAAGTCAGGTTTGTATCCCAGATATAGGCATTCAGTATCATTGGAGTCTCATTCATACTTTATAAACAAGCCTTTCAAACAATTAACATACATTCATATGATATATACTTGGATTAAATAGATTTCTATCATTAACTTAATACATCTTCACCATTCCAGCTTCTTGACAGATTTACCATTATGGGGACAACATTTAATTCACATATCCAATGGGCAATTCACTGGCCATAAAAATTCTCTATGACACCTCAATGTGTCTAAAAGTCCCTGTAAAAAGTTCATAGCAAACAGAATACTAAAACCATGTCAAATAAATTCTACAATTTTAGTGGTCAGAGGCCACTTTTTCACAGCTCAGAATAGGATTCACACAATTTTTAACTTTAGCAAATGATAGAAACAACTCAAAATAAAAATCACAGTTATACTTAAAGATGTCTAAAAAACTCTGTAAAAATTACAAAGGATAACTCCATCATTTGCTATGAATAAAAATTTATACAAATTCACAGCTCCAGTACCAAGATTTCAGCCAGCATAGATATACTCTTGGTTCTTGATTTTTCTCAGGCAGTAAAACTCTTTATTATGCACTACAAAAATTATAAGAGTTTCCTTATGATGTTGTCTTCAACATATAATTTTTATAGCTCATAAAAAGGAATAGAATTGAACTAGAAAATTCATGAACAAATCCTGTCCTGCTGAAATCCGAAAATTCAGCAGCCTAGCCAAAACTTATTTTGACAAAAATCATTATTTAACCCCATCCAAACACTCCACCAAAATTAACACATCAATATCAACATATTATCATAAAATATAACCATAAATTTCGAAATAAAACCCAAAAAAATTTACAGAATAATTTGGAAAGAAAAAGGCCAAAGAAAACCCTACCCTTGGAAGCTAATGCCTCTTTGTCTCTTGTATACTCCAAGATAGATATACTCTACCCCAAAGCTCTTAAAATACAGTAAAATACTCCTCTAACCAGAGATGAGTGATGTGATAAGGTGAGGTTTTTGGAGAATCTAATCGGTTATATTTGTAGGTGTTGATGTCTAGAACAAGTTTTGTGAAGGAAACTTTGTGTTTTAGTGACTTTAGGCTAGGGTTTTTGGAGCTTGAAGCTTGTTAATGGAGGTTTGAGAGGAAACAAACATGGAGGCTGTATTTTTGGAGTGTTGGACGAAAATGATGGAGTGGTGGTGATAAGATATTGATCTTGTGAGTTTAGGGCAAAATGGATAATGATTTCAAGTACAAAATGGTTTTTCTTAAAGTTAAATATGGTAATTTTGTACAATTCCTATTGGTTAGCCATAAAGGTGCAATGGTGTGGCATATCTCAAGCCACACACTTGTCACCCTAGGTGGCATGCTTGCACTGGTAGCTTTATACTGTGTAAAAACTACACACCGTAATTTAACCGAATGGGTAAAATAGTGTACCCGGGTAATCAACTATTGCCTGAAAATTAATTCTAGGTATAAAATATTTATTCCTACCTATTTCTAACCTTAATCCTATAATTTCCAAATTTCGGGCACCTTCAGGTCTTGAATCTAAGGTTTCAGCTGTTCCGGTGGGTCTACGGGGCCTGTAAAACACTATTCACGTTTTTTTTTTTTTAACGTTCGTTACATTGTTCTCATCATTTTTGTGTACACCAAAATTTTGATATTCTTACTACTAAAGCCTAAATTATTTTCTGAAAAAAAATTAGGATGTTACATAAGACACTAAGAAGTTGTTAATGCTATGATGTGTTATATGATGCAATGATATGATGAGATGTGCTTGATGCATGAGAAAATGATTGATGAAAATGTTAAAGTTTACCATAGCATGAGATTTCATGAGAACATGATGTATGATTTAGCTTGTGGCAGTTTGAAGGAAATTCGGTTTAACAGCTATTATGCTGCCGAATTTCCATTAAACCTTAAAGGGTTGAAAGAAATGTTTATGAGTACCATCTGAGTTGAAAACCCTAGGTGACACCGGTTCGGCCGAGCACCCCCAGGAGATTTTTATGTGACAAAGCATTGAGACGCGCTTCCCTGGGTGACACCGGTTCAGCCGAGGACCCCCAGGGGAGACAAATCCGTGAGGGTATGAGTAGATGCAGCCTACCAAAGCAGACAAATTGATGTGGCTTAATGCCCGCAAAGCGTTTCAAAGAGGGTATATCCTAAGAGAGGTGATCCCTTCCCCCTACCCGTACTTGCAAGTCGGGATTATTTTATTATGTTTCGCTTATTCAGATAATAAGCAAGAGCTAGTGATGACTAGCTGAGGTATGAGCTCATAACCTAGTTATTTTTAGAGTGGCTTATTATGCTAAAGTACCATGATTGATGTCACGAAGTTGAGGAATGAATCACTTGAAAGTTATAAGCCCTTATGCCACATGGTTTATGTTTATGTGCTTTGATGTGTTGTTTTATATGCTCAAGTATTGACATGCATCCATGATATAATATGTTGTATTCATAACATCAAGATGCATGCTAAAAGGAATGGACCTTAGATAATTAGTTTTGGAAAACCCTAAATTGAATCTTATATGCATGAATCACTGTTTTATAATTAAACCCAAGGTTCCTGAGGATGTGAACGATGTAACCCTAGGATAGGAGACTCCTACTGAGATTCTTTAGCAAGAATTCTCACTCCTCTCTCTTCTCTCTCTTCTGTCACATCTTCAGAGGTCGATGGGGATGTTCGTAGTCTTCATTGACGCGCCCGTGCGGGAGGTGCACTACAACCCGGATCACCGCTCATATCACTTTGAGGGTCATTGTGCGGTTCGCGTTTTTGTATACATGGGACGACCTTTCACTTATCCGGTATCGAGCTACCAGTTCACTCCTACTGCACCCTTTGATGGTGACGACATGATCTTCGAGCATACCCATCGGCGCGACGAGTAGAGACATCGTGCTCGTCCATATGCTTCTGCCGTCCGTGACTTTCTAGAGTATGTGCCACGTTCAAGGAGGTCTGAGATGCACTCGTCTGAGGATTTGCCCACGCATGTCCCTTTGGAGGGTTCTGCACCTTTTCCTCAGTACCGACGTGTAGGGAGTGAGGAGACTATGTTGTGTAACACCCTAATTTTTAACCCAACTTTCTAGAACACATTAGGTTAAACATTAGGCTATTACTTCATAGTCTCATTCTTTCATTGAAATACTTAGCGGAAATTACGAGTAAATTTTTCTTTTTTTTTTAAAACATAAAACAAAGTGAGAGCCGCGAGCTTAACTAATCGAATGGCAGAAACGTAAAGCAATGCGTAGCGATCATAAACAACGATGTAAAATAAATCATACATCAGAAGAACATAGATCATGAAGATGACAGAAACATTTCATTAATAATAAAGTAGCTAAAGTACATAACTAGTCATACCCTTATAGAAACGGGCAGAGCTTGAAATACAACGGAAAGGAAATACAACAGATAGCAAAGTACATGGTTAAACCTGAAGATAGAAAAACCCAAAACGCTACCCTCATACTAGGCTATGAGTACAAACTACACACCCCTCCCAAAAGGTACGACCGAAAGGGAAGATCCTCATAAAAACTCGAGTACTCACAAGGCTCTCCATCAGGAGCTAGTGACGTCGGGGGTCCTCGGGTGATGGAGGCAGGTAACCGGGGAAATGCTCTATCTCCTCCTGTGTGGGCCAATGCAACGTGAAAGGCACACGAGGTGGCTGAACGTGGGCTCCTTGATGTGGACGCATCTCGGCTCTCCTCGTCAGGCGCGGCTGCACCACAATCTCCTCACTCCCCATACGTCGGGATCAGGGAAAAGGGGCTGAACCCTCCGAAGGAACATGCGTCGGCCAATCCTCGGATGGGTCGGTCTCGGATCTCCTCGAATGAGGTATGTACTCCGGGAAATCTCGGACGACGGAGGCAGAGGTACGGGCAAGTCGCAACTGCTCCTCACGCGGGCGGGTGCGCTCGAAGATCATGTCGTCACTCTGAAGGCGCAGAGGAGTGAGCGGTAGCTCGAAACTGGATAAGCGAAAGGTCGTCCCATGTACACAAAAACACGAACGGCACATCGACCCTCAAAGTGATATGAACGGTGGTCCGGGTCGAAGTGTATCTCCCATACTGGCGTATCAACGAAGACCACGAACGTCGCCATCGTTCTCTGAAGATGTGACGGAAGAAAGAAGAGAGAGGAGTGAGAAATCTTGCTAAAGAAATCTCAGTAGGAATCTCCAACCCTAGGGCTACATCGTACACATCCTCAGGAACCTTGGGTTTAATTATAAAATAGTGATCATGCATATAAGGTTCAATTTAGGGTTTCTCAAACTAATTATCCAAGGCCCATTCCTTTTAGCATGCGTCTTGATATTATAAATGCAACAGGTTATATCATGGATGCATGTCAATACTCGAACATACAAGACAACACATCATAGCACATAAACATAAATCATGTGGCATGAGGGCATATAACTTTCAAGTGATTCGTTCCTCAACTTCGTGACATCAATCATGGTACTTTAGCATATAAGCCACCCTAAAAATAATAACTAGGTTATGAGCTCATACCTCAGCTAGTCGTCACTAGCTCTTGCTTATTATCTTGAATAAGCGAAACATAAATAATAATCCCGACTCGCAAGTACGGGTAGGGGGCAGGGATCACCTCTCTTTAGGATATACCTTCTTTGAAACGCTTTGCTAGCCACGCATGGCCTCGCAATTTGTCCGCTTTGGTAGGCTACATCTACTCATACCCTCACGGATTTGTCTCCTCCCGGGGGTACTCGGTCGAACCGGCACCTCCTAGGGGGAAGCGCGTCTCAGTGCTTGTCACATAAAAATCTCTTGGGGGTGCTCGGCCGAACCGGTGTCACCCAGGGTTTTCAACTCATATGGTACTCATAAATCATTTCTTTCACCCCTTTAAGGTTTGACGGAAATTCGGCAGCATAACAGCTGTTAAACCGAATTTCCTTCAAACTGCCACAAGCTATTCCACACATCATGTTCTCATGAAATCTCATGCATCAAGCACATCTCATCATATCATTGCATCAAACAACACATCATAGTATTAACAACTTTTTAGTGTCTTATGCACTGACCCTTAAGGTCCCTAACTCACATTCTAAGTTATAAATCATCAAACCTAATCTCTTGGGAACTTATAAGGTCTTAACTAAGTATTTCTCACCTCACACTATGATCAAGAACATCTCTAAACCTCAAGAGTGCAGAATTCATATTCCTAACTTTACGGGTACCTAAGAGTCACAATAATGACCCTTTCTAAGTCCGGTTTGCTCCTAAGGCATCAAGATCAAGTCCTAAACCATTTATGAGTCATTCCTACACATTTAAACTAATTTAAATCCATGATTAGCATTAATAAACCTTGCTGGACAGAATCCAAAAAATTCAAACATTAAAGGATCTAGAACTCTCAAATTAATTCTTTTCTAGTTTCTAACTTCTCTTATCTTTCACATGAGTCTTAACATTAATTATACTTAAACATAAGCATATTATCCTCATTAACACAGCTCATACAGTGGCTAAACATGACAAGGCAGAACCGAAACAAACATCTCCATTTAAAGGCATCAAACACATTTTCTAAAGCACATAAAATACTAGTTTCTCTTGGAACCTTTTTAAAACTTTCAAAACTCATTTATAAATATTTTTAACATCTAAAGTCATCAAAATATTTATGAGGGCAGTAGCTAGATCAAACTTGTCTCAAGAGGTCCTAAATTCATAAAACTTAGTTCTATGCATTCCTTAAACCCATAAAAGCTTGGAAAAATTATAAAACATAGTTTTCAATACTTAGAAACACCAAGACCCCTTAGGGCCGAAATATGAACCAAGGGAAATAAATATTTTTAGATCTTTGTTTGAGACAACAATGGGAAAGTCTTTGAGCTCTAGGTTCATTTAGGTGATGACATAAAAATAAACATGCTCATGCACTTATTTTAGGTTCCATTAGAAAGTAAAGTGATAGCACAAAATAAATATGAATGCAACTCATTATTATCTTGGTATTAAGTGAGAACTTGAAATATAAACATGATAATGCATAGCTTGAAATATAAACATGATAATGCAAGTTCATTCATTATCTTGGTATTTAGTGATAGCAAGGAAGTAAACATGATATGCAAAGCATAAAGTAAACATGATGCAAGGTTCATTTTATGCTTAACTAGAGCTCATTCAAGACTTTAACAAGATAACAACCCAATACAATATCTCAAAGATCACCACACAAAAATCGAAAGTCATACAAAAGAGAAAGAAAGTGAAACTACGTCAAGTTCTTTATTAAATACCCAAAACCCCTATCTAGAGAAAAATCTCTAGAACGTGCCGGCCAACTTTAAGGTTGACAAGGGTAGGCTTGGGCTTTTAGAAATCCTTAGATTAATTTTCTTAAGTTGAAAAACCATGTGAGCTAGATATCATATAGATAAAGTTATAAGAAAAGGAAAACTCAAGCTTTAGAGGCTTCTTTGAGATGAACACAAGGTCATCATCTAAAAACTCTCATCATTAAGCTATCATGCTCATAATCAAGGCCTCATGGCCGAAATGAAAGGAAAACAAAGAACCAAGGAAAAGTTTCAAAAGAAATCCAAGAGAAAGCTAGAGAAACTCATTTTTCAAGAAACAAAGTTTAGAAAAACACTCCTACCTAGAGTGAAGATGAAAACTTGGACTCTTTGAAAAGAAAATGAGATGATGAGCTCCTCCAAGAGGCAAGATAGCTTCGGCCAAGAGAGGATGAGAAGGTTGGAGTTGTGTTTCAAGTGAAGTTGTGTTTGAGGTGTGGTGTTTGAGAGGTTTGATGATGGTTCAAGGCTTTGGGGTGGTGTTTGATGGTTAAGAGATGATGATGGGATGAAGAGATGAAGAAGATGAAGATGAAAAGAAAGGAAGAACACTCTTGAAACTTTGAGAGAAAAGAAAAACTTAGCAAGACAACTCTAAAACTCTAAACTTAGCAAATGCTTCAAGGTGCAACTAAGCTATCACAAGCATCCTATTTATAGAAAAACAAAACCATGGGGCTTACCAAAGGAAGCCTTGGCCGTGACTTTGAGAGGGAAAAAGGGAGAGAAAAATATCTCTTACACAAGGTCATTCAAGCATGGTTTGAAGTATGGAAGCTATGCTACAAAGTATGGCTTGATGTGAGTTAATTTCCTATCAATTTTTGATGAAATTAAGCTTCTAGAAACAATGCATGGCTTGAACTTTTCCAGCCACAAATAAATGGAGAAAATGGGCTATTTTAATTAGTTATTTGCTTAGAAAATCAAGCTTGATTGAAAGTTATAACAATGTATAGTGTATGTGACTTGAGGTATGGCCTTGGAGTGTTGAAAAATTGAACATGTGATGCATATGGGGGAGAAGGGTACACGGCCAGGTTCAAGTCAGCAGAGAGGAGGTAAGGTTTGATCATCTAATTGGGTGTTAATGGTAGGTTTAAATGTGCATTAGCTTATGTACAATGTTAGGAACAATTAAGCTTAAGTTTAGGTAACTAAGAATGTGTTTTAAGGATTTTATGACAAGATAAGGAGTGCTCATACATCATTAAAGAATTTTAAACTCATTTATGAATAAACAATGTGTAACACAATTCCATGATTTAAGGAATTGGAAAGAGAAAACACTATTCAAGATTCCATGACTAAGAGTCTTGAAATTAAAATATGATTTTAAGTTGTAATTAAGCACTTTTAGGTTCTAATCAACTTTAATAAATTATTTTGACTCAACATTAATTAAGGAAATTAATTAACCTTCGATTAGAGCCTAATATTGCTTAGGTTTGCTTAATCACACGATTAAGCGTAAAAACACGAAACTAGGGGCAAAACCGTAATTTCGCACTAATTTCGCCCGGGACCTCCGAGACCAAAACTAAAGTCATAGTCTACATAAAAACACCTTTTAAAACCATCTGGAGAAGTTTCGGGTTCATCCGACACTTGCAAATGGGTAAAACACCGCAGGGGCATTTTGGTCATTTTGACCCGAAAACTCGAAAAATGAGATTTTCGATCACGGGAAGGTACACAAGCCATCTAATCTCCTTCCAACATTGAGTTTGCCCTTCGAGTACTGCCGAACCAGCTTTCCTCGAATTTCGGGCTGAAAATGACCTTAGGGGCATTTTGGTCATTTTCACTCTAACAGAAAAATCGGGGCGTTACATGTTGCAGCCGCGTTTAGTGAGGAGGGCCAAGATGCGTCAGCGCCGAGGAGATCATGCCCAGCCGGCACGTGTCCCCTTCCCACTCCACTGGCCGACTAAAGAGAAGATTGAGCAGTTCGTGGGCTATATACCCCCGTCGCCCGAGCATCCCCGTCATCACTAGATTCCGATGGAGAGCTTTACGAGTACCCGAGCCTTCGTGGAGATCTTCCCTTCGGCAGTACCTTTTGGGAGGGGTTGTATATTGTACTCATAGCTTAGTAGGAGGGTAGCATTTTGGGTTTATCTTCTTGTCGTACCATGTACCTTGTATTTTCTTATTTTTGTTATATTTTACTTCCGCTATATTACAAGCTCTGCCCGTCCCCATGAGGGTATGACTACTTATGTACTTTATTTAAGTGATTAATGGAATGTTTCCTTTGTTATCATGATTGTAGCTCTTTGGTTATATGCTTTACTTCATGATTTCTAATGATTGTAATGCGTGCTTTATGTTTCTGTCGTTCGACTAGTTAAGTTCGTGGCTCTCACTTTGCTTTATGTTTTCAAAAAAAAATTTACCCGTAATTTTCGCTAAGTATTTTATTAAAATGATGAGACTAAGAAGTAATAGCCTAATGTTTAACCTAATGTATTCTAGAGAGTTGGGTTAAAAATTAGGGTGTTACACCCCTTGCCACGCATTGATGACTTATTTAATCAGCTCCAAGGGGCTAGGTGTTTCTCTAAGATTGACCTTCGCTCAAGTTATCACCAGTTGAAGATCAAGGGTGAAGATGTGCCCAAGACCGCCTTTAGGACACGCTATGGGCACTATGAGTTCTTAGTGATGTCCTTTGGGTTGACCAATGCCCCAGTAGTTTTCATGGACCTGATGAATAGAGTTTTCAAACCGTTCCTAGATCACTTTGTGATTGTTTTCATTGATGACATTCTAGTGTACTCTAGGAGCGAGGAGGAGCATGAGCAACACTTGAGGATTGTCCTGCAAACCTTGAGAGAAAATCAGTTGTATGCCAAGTTCTCCAAGTGAGAGTTTTGGCTAGACTAGGTGGCATTTCTTGGACATATAGTGTCCAAGGATAGCATCCTAGTTGACTCGAAGAAAGTTGAGACGGTTCAACAATGGCCAAGGCCTTCTACGGTTTCAGAAATTCGGAGTTTTCTAGGTTTGGTGGGGTACTATCGGAGATTTGTTAAGGATTTCTCGAGGATAGCGGCGCTGTTAACCAAGTTAACTCAGAAAGGTGTTAAGTTTCAATGGTCGAATGCTTGTGAAGAGAGTTTTCGAAAGCTAAAGACCTATTTGACCACAGCTCCAGTGTTGGTATTGCCTTCTGGCATGGGTGGTTTCTCAGTATATTGCGATACTTTGAGAGTAGGACTCAGTTGTGTCCTTATGCAGCATGGTTAGGTTGTGGCATATGCTTTTAGGCAGCTTAAGATGCATGAGCAGAACTACCCTACCCATGATTTAGAGATGGCGGCAGTGGTCTTTACATTGAAGATCTGGAGGCATTATTTGTATAGAGAGACATGTGAGATAGTCACTTATAATAAGAGTTTGAAGCATATCTTCTAGCAAAAGGACCTAAATCTTAGGCAGTGTAGATGGTTAGAGTTGTTGAAAGATTATGACTGCACGATCTCCTATCACCCACGCAAGGCCAATGTAGTGGCGGATGCATTGAGTAGAAAGTCTATGGGCAGCTTAGCCCACATAACACCTTTGAGGCAGCGGTTGATAGAGGATATCCATAGACTAGAGGCAGAGGGGATTTCAGTTTGGGCTAGATGAGTCTGGAGCCTTTCTTGCTCACATTAGGGCCCATTTGACCTTAATGGAGCAGATTAAGGCACAATAGGGAGAAGACCCTAAGTTGGTCAAGCTTATGGAGGATGTGCATAGAGGAGAGAACTTTGAGTTTTCGGTTGATATGGGGGGTGTATTGCACTTTGGTGATCGATTATGTGTACCCGATGTGGGTGAGTTGAAGAAAAGGGTGATGGAAGAGTCCCATAGTGCAGCATACTCCGTCCAACTCGGTTTAGCTAAGATGTTTCAAGATATTAGACGGCTATACTAGTGGAAAGGTATGAAGAGAGACGTTGGTGACTTTGTGGCATGGTGTTTGGTGTGCCAGCAAGTCAAGGCTGAACACCAAAGGTCTGCCGGGCTGCTTCAGCAGATAGAAATCCCATAGTGGAAGTAGGAGAAGATAACCATGGACTTTGTAGTAGGGTTACCTCGGACCACTAGAGGTTTTGACTCCATATGGGTGATTGTGGATAGAATGACCAAGTCAACTCACTTCCTTCCAGTGAAAATGACTTTCAGTGCGGCTCAGTATGCCCAGCTTTATATAGATGAGATTATCGTACTTCATGGCGTGCCAGTGTCGATCATATCAGATAGAGGGTCTCAGTTCTGGAGAGCTTTTTAAGAGGCTCTTGGAACTCATGTGGACATGACCACAGCCTTTCATCTGCAAACAGATGGCTAGTCAGAGAGGACTATCCAGACTTTGGAGGATATGCTCAAAGCTTACGTCTTAGACTTTGGTGGAAATTGGTGTGACCACTTGCCACTGATAGATTTCTCTCATAACAACAGTTATCAAGCTAGCATCCTGATGGCACCATTTGAGGCGTTGTATGGGAGACGTTGTAGATATCCCATTGGATGGTTTGAGCTTGAGGAAGCTAAATCCCTAGGCCCAGACTTGGTCCAAGAGGCTTTGGAAAAAGTTCAACTAATTAGAGAACGATTATTGGCAGCTCAATCTAGACAGAAATCTTATGCTGATAACCGACGCAAAGACTTAGAGTTTGCTGTGGGTGATCATGTGTTTCTGAGGGTATCTCCCATGAAGGGAGTAGTGAGGTTTAGTAGGCGGGGTAAGTTGAATCCATGCTATATCGGCCTATTTGAGGTTTTAGAGAGAGTTGGAGCAGTGGCCTATAGATTGGCACTGCCTCCCAGTTTATCAGAGATACATCCAGTCTTCCATGTCAGCATGCTCAGAAAATACATGCCTGATCAGTCTCACGTGCTCACGCCACAAGTGGTTCAAGTTGACAAGAGCCTATCTTATGAAGAAGAATCGATTGCCATCATGGATAGGCAAATCAAGAAGTTTTGCTTCAAGGAAGTTGCCTCAGTGAAGGTTATTTGGAGGAACCACTCTAGCGAGGAAGCCACTTAGGAAGCTGAAGAAGCCATAAGGATCAAATATCCGCATCTTTTCCTTCCTCAAGGCATGTTTTAGATTTGGGGACCAAATCTCTTTTAAGAGGGGTAGTATGTAATACCTAGTGTACACGTGTCATTAGATAAGTTCCGTATGGTTCTAGGGTCCCCTGGGACCCACCCATGTTACCGAGTCCGGGTTTTTGCTAAGTCTGGAACCCTACACCTTCTTGGAGGGCTATATATTAGAGCCACTTTCTTGGGATCAAAAGTCCCGGTAATTGCTCTCTAGAGGGATATGAATTGATGTGTGATTTTTAATGAATTTTAGGAAACCTATAGATGTTCCTTTTCTAGCCCCCCAAGTTTAGAAAATCACCAAAATTCCAGAATTTGAACTAAAACTAAAAAAATGAGATTTTGATTGGTTGGGGTTTTGATTTTTTTGATATTTTATTTAAATTCAAATGAGGGGTATTTTCTTATTTACATTTATGTTTTAAAGTTAATAGGAAGCAAAGAAATGATTTAACTTAAAATAGAGGAATGTAAATAACTATAACAGCAAACCATGACAGCAACAGGTCTGCTGATATATCAGCAAAATGTTGCTAATATAAGCTGTTACCATGGCAGCAAAATGTTGTTGTCCATGGCTGGAATTCCTTTGTTGTCCATGGTAAGGATTCCATAAAGGAGGTAGTGTTGGATTTGCTGTCCACGACTGGCTAATTTTCTGTCCATGGCTAGCTAATTTGTTGTCCACGGCTGGCTAATCTGCTGTCCATGGCTGGCTAATCTGCTATCCATAGCTAGAGAGTTTGCTGTCCACGGTTAAATAATTCCACAGAAGTAGCATAAGTGTTGGTGAAGCTAAAATGACAACAAAATGTTCAATGATAGCAAGAGTTGTTGTCATAAAGAGTTTCCACAGTTGAGAATGAGTTCTCACAGCTGGAAATAAGTTTCCACAGCTGAGAATGAATTCTCACAGCTGGGAATGAGTTCCCACAGCTGAGAATGAGTTCTCACAGCTAGAATGAGTTCCCACAGCTAAGCATGAGCTTCCATAGCTGAGGGGGTTATGGAAGAAGAACCTAGTCACTGAGTTTTAGATGAAGCTCACCCCTCTCCCTTTTCCATTACAGATATGTTAGCTGCTCGGATTCCTCTCAGCCACCTCCCCCCAGCGGTAAAGTTGTTCAGTTGGTGAGCTTCACTTGGAGTGAAGTACATTTTGTATTTTGTATAGTGATAGAGTGCTCCAGTGTATATTGCAGGTAGGGTCCCAGACCACAGAGATATTTGCATTGATTCATCATCATTATTTTTTGTATTCACTCGATTATGGTTCGTGGATTTATTATATAGAGAGCAACTTATATATTTTGTATTACAGAGAAATATTTAGAGTTTTAAATATAATATGTTATTAATGAAGAACATGATTTCAAATGAGCTAATTAATTAGTAGAGATGAAACAATATTTTATAAATGGAATTTATTATCTAATTATGCATATAGAGAGACTCAGAGGTCACGAGGCTTATGTGGGGATGGGATTCATTACATGCCGGTCACGTTCCTAAGTAGGGTCGTGACAACATAACTCCTAAAGCACTCGTGAACCAGGTGCGTGCAATGAAAATTAGGATAGGCACAAGAAGCTTAATAGAGTAGGAAAAAGCATGCATTAATTCAAGTACCATGGGGAAAGAAATCTCCCCAAAGCCAACAACATATGATTGACCAGAGCCCACTGCACCTTCATCATAGCCCCTCACCATGGTTGTTCCACCAATTGCAAAAGCTTCAAAGGGAGAGAAATTTCCCACCACATGACCACCAAAAAGACCAGCACAAAACCATTTGAAGTTGGAAGAACACATAAGGTTGTTTGTTTTGCTTTGATATAAGTAACAAAGTATTCATTAATCTTTCCATGAGAACAGGCATGCATTCATACCTTAAATTGTGGCGGGTGGGACCTATCTTTACACCCTTCCTAGCATGTGCCTTCACCCTAGTGAAGGCTAGCCATTCAAACAAAACAGGAAGTCCCTGTTCCAAGTTAAGGATGAACTACAAGACCAAGCAAGTAATGATGAGTCATAGTAGGAAAATTTAAAATAAAGGACTTTATTTCAAGCATAATGAACCATAGAAGACCCATGGTCGCCAGAACCAGTGTAAAGAATCTCAAATTTAGCAAGCAACGTGTCATCATGATTATTGCCACTACAAATAAAAAAATCACAAAAGATTAGAAACACGCACACAAAGTCATCATAACCATACTCTCATAAACAAGCAATTCCATCGAGAGAGATGATTCATAAAAATATTCACAACTCTCACTAACACTAGATGCATGATCCAAAGATTCTCAGTTCTCACTCTCAACACAACAATCCTTCCTTTCAATTCATTAAACTATTTTTGCCTTCTTTTTTTTTTTGTAGAAAGACATATGTGGACTAAAGAAGAGGATATGGTACTGATCCAAGCTCATGCAGAGTTACAAATCAAATGGGCAGAGGTTGAAAAAAGATTGCTAGGAAGAATTAAGAACTCAATCAAGAACCATTGGAATAAAGAGGAGGCCATATTCAAAAAGAAAATACAGATCAAAGTACCCTATAGACTCTATTCTGCAAGAATATATCAAGAGCTTGAACTTGGAGGCCGCATCACAACCAGCCACCATCTAACCACCCACTGTCAAATGCTTCAGTTAGTCACCCATTGCTGCTTCAATAACCATGAGGGGTTGGGTCGCTCTCAGATCGGAGGTGGTTGTGCGAAAGGCGGAGCAGTGGCATCGTGAGTAGATCGGTGGTTTCACAAGCATATCGATGTTGTCGCTCTCAGTTTGGTTGCGTAGCGAGCCGTGCACTGGCGTCCCTCTCAGATACATGGCATCGCGAGTAGAGCGACCAAGAGCACAGCACGGGTGCATGGAGCACAGAGTATATGGTGGGATCTAAGCGGGAGCACGTAGAAAGGAGCACAGGAACGGAAGAGCAGGCACAAGACCGACAGAAAAGAGGGCACACAAAGGTGATTGGAACTGAGGAACTCAAGCCGAGGCGAAATGAGCTGCTCGAGGCGGCCACTAAATCTGCTCCTGGGGGTGGGTAGAGCCGCTGGCACTATGGAGATGGCGATGGGTAGTATGACTCACGGCCAAAAGTGTATGGTGGTGTGGGCATGCATAGGGAAATTAGGGTTTGTAAAAATTAGGAATAGAGATGAATCTCTCTATTTCTTTTTGGTTATGGACCTCTCTCCCTTTGTGAACATTATGTGAAGAGAGGGAAAAATAAAAACAAAAAATGAGGGAACAAAAAATTTAGGTGCTACTTTTTTTCAAATTGGCACTAGAAAAAGGAAAAAATATATATCTAAAAAAGAAAACTATAGTCACAGTAAAATGAGTGTAGGTATCAATGTTTAAGTATTATAATGACAATAAAATATGAGTGTGGGTATACATTCTTTATACCCACCAAAAAACAAAAAAATAAAGTTATAGTGACGGCAAATTATCAGTGTAGGTATATACTACTTATACCCACAGTAAAAATGTTTATAGTGATAGTAAAATTTAAGTGTGGGTATAGATATCCAATACCCATGATATTAATATCCGTCACTTATAGTGACGGTACCATATATTTGTGGCTATATGCTATCTATACCTACAGTTTGTATATGTGTAGCTAAAAATTACTGTGGGTATAAGGCAATTTTTTTGTAGTGAGTCATATATATATGTAAATGTAACAAAGATTGTATATGTAAATGTTTTGTATCTTTGCTATATATTTTAATCGAATTACGCTAGTTATTACATGAACCCCTCGATCTTGCTATAGATAATTAAGAAAGGTCCACTAATTAATAAGTAACAACTCTCAAGTACAATATCATGACTTAAGGATGAGGTTGTACTTGGGAGGGTCTTACAAGTGCTAGAACCAGAAAAGTTTTTATTGTTGGCCAGTTTACCATTCTACCTAAACTGGGAAGAATGGATGAACTGGTAGGAATAAATTGCATGTTGTTGTTGTATTATTATTATTACCACCACTAGCTTTATTAGTATTATTATTGTTATAGTTATTATTGTTGCTACTTTAAAGGTAACAATATAAGTAACTTTATTTTATATATATATAGAAGAAATCTCATATGGAAGTTCACGTTCCTTTCAAACTGAAAGTTTAAAAACTCAAAAATCTTTAAAATGCTATGCTTCCACGCTTCGAGCGCATGTTGTACGCGGATCACATCACGGTTTTTATTTTATACCGCTAGTATATATTTGGCACATCATAACATTCTCAAATATTTTTCTAAGAACCCTAGCTGCCCAAGGATTTTTCCCTAGAGAGAAAAACATGGTTTCTCTCAATTTTCTCCAATTAATCCTTTCCGGTAAGTGATCTTTATGGAATTCAGTCAGTTTCTTCCATTTTGTATTTAGTCTGTGAGTTCGAGTACTGCCAGGCATGGTTTTCTCTCAAAATTCTTCTTTTCTACCATCCTAAACTCAGTTTGAGTGATAGAATTAGATTGTTTATGTTTTCATTATATTATTTGATAGTTGTCACTGTCATTCCTGCTCCTCAAGGTCAAGTTGTTAGTGGAAGCACATTCTTGACTACAAACAGTGAGTGGGTTTAAGCTCATGGTCATACTTTTAGTCATTATTATTATTTTCCTATATGATATAAATCATTTATGAAATTTTAGAATGATTTATGCTTAGAAAACATGCTTTTATAAATTATAGAAATTTTAGAAAATTATTCTTTTGTAGTTATCATGAAAAATTATTATTTTAGAATGCTTATGGGACTATACTTGCTATATTATAATTTAGATTTATTTTATCAGTCAGAAAAATTCATGAACTCCAGTTTTGTATGAACAGTAAGAACAATGAATTTTATTACCATTAGTTTCTAGCCAATAATTATAGAGAAACAAATCAGCGAGCTAACAACGGTAGAATTGGTCCTTAACTTTCGCATCAAGTGGTCCATCAGAGGACTAGCTCACCTACAGTAAGGAACCGAGTATGTGTCTATTTATGGGACCTAGTTAGGTACTCATCAGATTAGCAATTGGCTCAGATTCAGCTATTCAGCTATTCAACTTAGATATTTATGTACAGAATAATTCATGGTTCTCTACTAGTTATTGCCATGGATGTAGTTAAATATTGTTTTCAGTACAATTATATGTTATTATATATAAAATGTTTTACACCAGTTGCATGTATATGTTATGTATTTTTGTTGTTGTCCTATGTGGGTTGTGAGTAGAGGCTCACTCACTAAGTTTTAATGAACTCACCCATCTCTTTTCCTCCCCTTCCTCTACAGATACAGCTACAGGTTCAGTTGCACCACATGATCCCTCCTCAGTAGTGTTGCAGCTTCTTTTGGTGAGCTTTGCTTTGAAGTGAAGCTTATAATAGGTTATGTTAGTTTAGCAGTGCTCCAGTAATTGTGTAGGCATGATCTTGGACATGCATCATATTATTTTAATTATTTTTAGAATTTCAGTTATTTATTTAATTATGTTTAGTTTTGGCCCAGATTATGGATTTTACATAGTCTTATATTTAGGATTTATGTTCTAGAAACATTTTCAGATTATGAAATTTTAGTTAAATTTGAGATATTTTGAATATATTTTGATTTATTTATGCATATTAGTCAGTCACATTACCAAAGGCTTCTGTGGAGACTCAATCCTTTATATGCCGGTCATGCTCCTTAGGCGGGTCGTGACACTAGCTCCACCTTTGCTTTGCAATGTATGCTGCTCTTCCTTCTTCTCCACCTTAAAACCATCTCCTCCACTAGCACTATATAAGTACATATCAAAATTAAGAGGGATGATGGTGAGGAAAACAGATGAATAAGTGATGTGGTCTTGAAACATTTCACTAAGAGATGGGTATTTGAATACTCGAATAAATTTTTTAATGGTTTTTATTTTAAAATAAATAAGTATTTTTGAAACTTTAAGTTATTTGTAATCTCGCCGGGGGGGTATATTCTTCAATTACCTAGTACAAATAGGCCAATATCACAAAATGAAAAACATTCTTTGATAGAGTGAATTGGTGGGCTTATTTTACCACATTTACCAATAAAATGCTTTCATTTAAGATAGAGTTCCATCCCATTAATTTTAACCGAGTATCACATAACCCAGCTTAAATATATAAGTTACATGTTTATACTAAACTTGTATATTAGTTGGATATTAATTTATCTACGGTATAATTATTGTCATTTTATATTAGATTCAAGCTAGCAAATTATATATCTATATATATGAACCACATAAAATACTACTAATTAATCTTTCATTCTTATAACACTTTAATTGTATACATCAGTATTTTACAATTATATATATTAAGTAATTTTAACTAGAATAAAAATGTTATCTAGCTTTTTCTTAATAAAAATATCATGAATTTAATGTCAAGTGCATAAGGACATTGATAATTCAAACTATATTAAACAAATAAATATTATTCTAATCAAATTCAAATTCTTCAGATATATTGGTACCTTCATATATTTGTCATCATAAGTATTTGATACTTTATACTTACATAAATTAATAATTATATCAATTTTATTCACGTAACTTTAATAATTTAAGTTATGTGTACATATTTTTTAAGTTTTTTCTATTTTGCAGATAATGTTAATATGATGTTAGGTGATTGTAATCGATGATAAAATATAGAACGATTAAAATTGCCGCCTCCATACAAATAACTATTCAAATCCAATCATTTTGAGTATTTTAAATTTTTTAAAGTATATCTATAATTGATATTTGATAATCATTGTTGCATTATTCTGAAAAATTAGTTGTTACCACTGTTATTTCTATTACACAATTTAATACTTTTCCTTAAGAAAATTAAGTATTTTTAATTTTTTTCATTTTTTATGTATATATAATTCCTGTGGATCGCACAAATTTATTTTACCAGTAAAAATTAAAATCCAATCCATCCAATTTTAATTACTAAAAACTAATATACTTCAACAAATTTATCGTAAAAAAATAATCTCTTAAATTATAATTCCTTTGCTGAAAAAGAGAAAAAGAAAAGCCAAAAGAACCGGCAAAGTTTTGAAAGATAAAAATATTGGGGCCCACGACAGCACAATTAAGTCAGGAAGCGTCTTCTCTCTCCCATGTGGTACAGAGAACTGGCCAAATTTGCTTACTTCATTCAGTTTCGGAAATCTCACTCTCTCTCTTTCCTCATTCCTCTGTGCAATCAACTGGAGAAGAGATACCCGACCAAAAGAGATTCACTGACGAACACGATGCCATCGTTATCCTCTTTGTTTATCACAACGCTTCTATGCTTCTTGCATGTTGCTTTTGCAGGTGACCCTTTTGTTTACTATGACTGGACTGTATCCTACATCACCGCCTCCCCGCTTGGAGTTAAGCAGAAGGTTCATTTTCTCTCTCCAATTTCTGCATCCATGCATTTGCTTTGGCAGGTGTGCTAGTTGATTGAATAGATGTTGTTAAGGCTAAGAGCGGTGGTAACATTTTGTATCATAAATTACAAACTGTAGAACTCAATTTGCCAGTTGAGCAGTGTTGTAACTATCATGAGCTGCAAGTTGCAGAACTCAATAGCGTACCAGAATTTGTTGTTACTTGTTAACTTAGTTAATATGACACCACCGCTTAATATGCCTTCTACCAGTTCTACGCATTTGCTTGTTTATGAATTGCAGTAAGTGTTAATTATTGAAAATCTCAAATGGATAACGTAAATTTACAACGGTTGTTTACTTCGAGTCTTCGATGTTTGGCTTTCGGTATTTATCTGGAGATGAATTTGACTTTCGTTCATACTTGAGCACTACCTAATTTATTGATACACGTGGGTATTTTTAGTGAATAATTCATTCCTGATCTGTTCTCCTCAAAAAAATTTCTAAGGTTGGTCGAAGTTACATCTGGGGATATTTTTGTCTGTAAGAAGTCATAAAATGTCAGTTCTCTACATAACAAATTTTAATAATTTTGCATTTTCTCTAGGGGATGAACTGAAGGTTTTGTTAGCCTCCATGTTCAATCACCCTTTGTGGCATTTTGGGCAAAGAGGAAGAGGGAAAGTGAGGATCCTTCTGCGGTGGAAACAAAAGTCAATAATAAAAAAGAAGGGGGGAAACATTGAATCTTCAATGCCCTATGCCCTCAAAACCCGTTTGCCATCCCGTACAAATATGATTTAATATACACTATATTGTTAAGAAACCATTTCTCTCAAGTTTAAGCTGTTTGGTAGAGGCGCATGATTGATTTTATATTTAACACATCTCTTCACAGGAACGACTTTTTTGACCTTGAAGCATGAGGAATAGCAATAGTTGAATCTCGGACCATTTGGCCATAGATGATTTGATACCATGTCATGAAACCATTTTTGCCAAAAGTTTAAATTGTTTGGTAGAAACACATAAATGATTTTATATCTAAAATTTCAGAATCCTAGCAGCACCTAGTAGGACATTAGTTGTCATTATATATTTGTATGTCCTCTTAAATTTGTTACTTCTTGCTCCTTTTGCCTTTCATTTTCGCTCCTAGTTCTCATTAATGAATCCATATTGTTCGGCTCAGCATATTCCTCTTGTTCTATTGGGAAATCAAGTGTGAGTGAAGATGTTAGGAACCCACACATTATTACTAGAGTGCATGGAAGAAAGGGCAACAGGAAGTAGATTTAGAGAGAATTAGGGAGTAGTGGGGTTGCATATTTGTAACCAACTTTGCTGAGTAGGCAAAGGGAGAGAGGTGAGAGGGTATATGTATGAGAGGAGGTGAGTGAAGAGTTAGGCAAGTATTGAGACTAGGCTATTGGGGGAGTCTAAGCCTTTGTATCATCTTCTTCCTCCTTTTCAATTTCTTGCTACCTTTGTATCTTCTTCCTCAAATGATCCGCACTGTCATCTTTAAGGTATTAATAACAAATTTAGTTTTTTCTATTTTCTAGTGGCCACTTATGGTTTCTATCAATTGGTATCAAAGCTCCACCTTAGAAGTTGTGGAGCCTATTCCTGAAGTTGCCATGGAAGCTAGGTGAAGAATCTAGAGAGGAAAATGGATGAAGTTAAGTGCCTCTTGTGAGGAAAACACCATGCTTAAACCTTGGGCCAATCACCGCGACAAAGAGAGCACCATTGAATTGAGGTGGAGGACCATTGGGATAGGGGAATCACAAGGATGAAAGAGAATTGCAACTTCTTTTCTCACCACTGGGAGGAGTGATATTCTCCTCCTAATTCTTAGGAAGACTCTTCGAGATAGAAGGAAGGAGTCTCTTGGGCAAGTAGGCTGCCTAACTCCTTGAGGAAATAGTAGGCACCCACAAACGGCATCTTTAAGGTATTAATAACAAATTTAGTTTTTTCTCTTTTCTAGTGGCCACTTGTGGTTTCTATCAATTGGTATTAGAGCTCCTACCTTAGAAGTTGCGGAGCCTATTCCTGAAGTTGCCATGGAAGCTAGGTAAAGAATCTAGAGAGGAAAATGGATGAAATTTAGTGGCTCTTGTGAGGAAAACACCATGCTTAAACCTTGGGGCAATCACCGCCACGAAGAGAGCACCATTGAGTTGAGGTGGAGGACCGTTGGGATAGGGGAATCCCGAGGATGAAAGAGAATTGCAACTTCTTTTCTCACCACTGGGAGGAGTGATATTCTCCTCTGAATTCTCAAGAAGACTCTTCGAGATAAAAGGAAGGACTCTCTTGGGCAAGTAGGCTGCCTAACTCCTTGAGGAAATAGTAGGCACCCATAAATGGCATGATTGAGGACAAAGTCGAGCAATTGTCTACGGTGACAGCTGTCAAACCATTAGAGTTGGAACGTGGGTAGGGAAAAGAGAAAAAATTCTTTGGTTGTGGTTCATCACTATTGAAGCCACTAGATATTGAGATTGCCACCGTGATCGTGAGACTATGGAGAGGTCTTCTTGTTCTCCTGGGCAGCCACTTCATGATTCAAAAAGTTAAGAACTATTTAGGAACTATGTTCATTCCTGCTAGTAGAGACAATGGTCTATGCTTTAAGAACTAGATTTGATAATATATGGACTTCATCTACATTCTACAGCTGAAAGAGTCTTCTGGAGATGCTAAAAGGAGGTATCATAATCCCACATTAATTTCCTAATATTTATTATGCTTCTGCTGCAATTGATTTGTATGTGAGAGTGTCACTGTGTCAACATGTTTGGTGCTCCGAGAATCACTTTGAACTACTCTATTTACTGTTGAGGAGGTTAAGGTAGATTTGCATGTGTGTGGGCATTTGAATGGTGAATTGTGAGAATTGTGTTATGCTCTTTGGCATTCTAGTTCATGTATTATATCCTAGAGGCTTCCAGAATGGTATATCTTTGGCATTCTTGATCCAGCAAGAACTAGTCAACATGTTACTTAAGTCTATATAATGCTAGATTTCTTGGGCCCCATCTCCTGTTTACCATGGGAAAACATATTGTTGTGCTAGCAGAAACTCAGCGAGTTATTGCAAGTGACTTCAACAGGAGAACTGTCCTGCATTCAAAGACACAGGACAAAAAGATGCTCATCAAGTGTCTTGAAAACCAGGAATTTAAGTACTGCTAGGATCCCACACTTTATTATTAGAGTGCATGGAAGAAGGGCAAATGAGGAAAAATACTTAGAATCAGGGAGTTGTGAGGGTGCACATTTGTAACCAACTCTGCTGAGTTGGCATAGGGATTGAGGTGAGAGGCTATATGTACAAGAAGGGGGGTGTGAAGTGGAAGGCTACTATTGGGACTAGGCTATTGGGAGAGTCTGAACCTCACTAATGCTCCGGAACTTCCTTTTCAAATGATCTGCACTGGTTCATCCTGAGAGTGTTAATAACACATTCAGTTTCTTCTATTTTCTAGTTGTCATTTGTGGTTTCTATCAAATGATGTTCCAAATTGGGAAAGGATTTACTAAGTGATAATCATACTAAGGGAAAGACCTGTGGACCTAATGCCTCTGGGTTTTGGGTACTGATTTGGGCTTCAACCCACAAGCAAGCATGGATGCTAAGCCCAGGAAGGTCATCTCTTTGCTGTTTTGGGCTCTCCCTGACATAAAACTTTGTTCTGCCTCAAGATTTCAACACTTCTATCATGGTGTCTGAAATTCAAGTTTTGCATGACTCGATGATTAATATTGTTAAGTATTAACTGGCTTTTAAGGAAGAATCCTGTTCTCCATATAATAACATGAATGCTTCAATATCATTTGAAGGAAATTACAAGGATGTGAACTATCACAGAATATTTTGGACAAAACTGACTTGGAGCTTTTTCTTGTTTAAGTAATGTCACATACTGGAACTAGCAAACACATGGTTTTGTCTGACCATTACACTGCTTCCTCAACCCAAATCCAAACAAAAATTTAGGATGCTCTCAAGTCTTTGGACAGACCTTCTATTTTTCAGATATGTTTGAACATTTAGCTTTCAAATTGTACCACTGAATTTGCTTCTAGTTGTCTTATGCATTGTATTATGTGAACTTAATTTGATACTATTTCAGGTCATTGGGATCAATGGACAATTTCCAGGACCAATTCTGAATGTCACCACAAATTGGAATGTTGTTATCAATGTGAAGAATGACCTTGATGAACCATTGCTTCTGACATGGTAGGACAATTGTATTTTGTCAACAGTGGTCATGATAAATAGTAATGATGATGGTAATAATTATGTTGCGTAGTTAAATGCAGGAATGGCGTGCAACATAGGAAAAACTCCTGGCAGGATGGAGTATCAGGAACTAATTGTCCGATTCCTGCTGGATGGAATTGGACATATCAGTTTCAAGTTAAAGATCAGATCGGGAGCTTTTTCTACTTCCCTTCTCTAAACTTTCATAGAGCTGCAGGAGGATATGGAGGAATTATCATAAACAACCGAGACGTTATTCCTGTTCCCTTTGGATTGCCAGATGGTGATATTACGATATTTCTGAGTGACTGGTACACTAAGAGTCATAAGGTCTTATTGCTCATTGTGACTTAATGTTGTTATTTTATTTTGTGCGTTGGATTTGACCAATGCATCTGGTGATACAGGAACTCAGGAAGGATGTGGAAAATGGGGCCTATATTGGAATCCCTGATGGTGTGCTTATTAATGGACTAGGTCCTTATCGCTATGATGACACACTTGTCCCAAATGGAATTTCATACCAAATAATAAATGTTGAACCGGGTAAGGACATAGGATGTACATGATTTTTTCATCTTTCCTATGTTGTAGAGGTGGCTCCAGATCCAGGACAAGTACCACTTTACTTAACATATATGCAAAAGTCTACCTTCTCTTTTGACCTTTTCATTTCATGAAATCTCCTACCAAATTTTATATGACTCAAATTTTATGTTTCTACAGTAAAACAAGTAGTCAAAATATTACACAAAGATTTACACTTAGAGATGGGCAAACAGGCCACGATTTGCAGGTTGATCTGTCTAATCTACAATCTGCATGGTTTAGGACCAAGTAATTTCCTAACCCATAAATTTGTGAGCTTTTTGGCCCATTCTGCCTAACCCCCAGGCTAAATGGGCTAAACATGTGGGTTAGTATATCACCTCATTGACTTGCTTATTTTAACTTTTAAATAGAAAGTTCATGCCTATTTAAAAAAAAGAAAAACGATATATTAAAGTTAATAAGGTTTTATGACATAACTCGTAGTTGTATCTTTGGTAAGTACTCCTTTTTCTAATTTAGATGTCCAGGGTTCAACTCTCATCTAGCCAAGTTTTTGTACCTAAAAATTAAAAAGAATAGTAAAAGATCATGGTGAGGACCAGTCCACGAACTTGTGGACCTATGCAAGGCAAACAAATGCTTTGTGAATGGAAGTCCATTTATTTTGTAGACCAACTCGGTCCAGTCCATTAAAATATGGTTTGTTGCACATTGGTCTAAATGGATTGGGCTGATCCACCATCCCACCTCTATTCACACTCTAGTTACTAGTTATGTGGTTCAAAAATTCAGAATTGTAGATATTTAGTGGATTGGATGTGCATAGCCTACAAGCACCAGCCAATGTTGCAAATATTTGTGAGAGTAAACCCCCAAATTCGTTCCTAACAATGTTACCTACGTACAATTTGGCCCTTGAAAATAATAAATTAGTCTTAAGGTCTTTCATGAGTGCAACATATGGACACATTAGTTTCTAGCCATTTACAATCTATAAATTAATAGGTAACCATGATTGACACCTTCCTAAGCTCATTCCCACCTCAGTTATCTGATTATCTCCTTTATTCTCGCTTCTACCCCTTAGAAACAACGTTATGTCAAGATCCATGAAAAAACTTGCAAACTAAGTAATCAACATGCGATGACAATGTATGAATAGAAATTATAAAACACAAGTTTTGAATTAACAAACTCACAAGAATAAGAAATGTTTCAATTAATCAAACATTATCGCCAATGAGACTGGGGGAAGTGGTATGGCAATGAGGATTGAGATGCAAACAGGACAAAATTGTAAGTGAGGGTTAAGGAGTTAAGTGAGGTGGGAGTGGGGTGAGGTGGGGGATGATGATTTACTGATGAATTTGCTAATTGCACGTGATCAAGGACTAATATGTCCATATGTTGCAATTGTGAGGAATCTCAAGATTGATTTATTTTTGTTAGGGATCAAACCGTCAATAAGGTAGCATTTGGTAATTGTCCTAGGACAGAAAATACAGAGACATTGAGGATAGAAATGTGTTTGGAGATCTGTTTGTATACTTCAATAATGGAGTATTCTCAAGTGGAAAATAAAATAATTTTTTTATGCAGAGAAATGGCAATTTCGAATGGTCTGTCATTTAAGTGAGTGCTGAAATACATGAATTGAATGCCTGCTTGACTTGGACATATAGTTGCTGAGGCTGAGATAGTCCTTCGTGTCTATGGTGTATGGGCTAATACATGAGTTCATGCTCAACAGACCAAGAGGTCTTGATTCTTTAAAGTACCTCTCTCTTCTCTTTTGTAAGATGTTCTATTATTACTGGTGTATCCTGCTGCGGATACTATTGATAGCATCCTCCTAATTTGTAAGAACTGGTATCAGTAAAATCAAATAAAAGGCAGAAACTGAATTAATAACTCACAGAAGGAATAATACCAGACTAGTATTGCTTTCCCCTTGCTGTAATTTGTGTTATTGTAGCAGAAAAACCAAAGGATAGTATGTAACAGCCAAGTATTTGAGAGACTTGACACTCTCCTAGTTCTATTCCTCTCCAACAAGTCTGAATATCCCCCAGCATCCTCCCTCCTCCCATATATTTCCCCCCTCCTTCCCTCTAACAGAATCACACTCCACACACCCCACCCCTACTAACTATGCCAGCTAAGCAAAGTTAGTAACAGCCCTTCCCTCTCCTTTATGTCACGTTTTTTTTTTTTTTCGTGTCATCAATTCCCTTTTTGTTCCTTTTTCTATAAACTTTTTCATAAGGTAAAATCATATTATTAGGGGTCCTAACATAATTCCTTTCTTGGATAGTGTTGCCCTTTGATATTGATGCATTCATTGCCCAGCATTCTATGCAAACTGTCATTTCTTTTTGCCTTGTGGATTTCCTTAAAGCAAAAAAGAGAGTAGGATATTTAACTATGTCACCTGTATTTCACCCTGAAAAAACAATTGTGGCTGCTGCAATGTTTTCAATAGATCTGGACATCTATCTCTGAAGGTAATTTGGAAATAGGGGAGGAAATAAATACCCAAAATTTTAAGATGTAAAACAAGTAATTTGTGGCTGAAGCTTTCAGCTGCTTGTTTGTGCTGTACTCGTGCTCTGAACTGTTTATCATTCTGTCCAAAACAGGGAAAACATATCGTTTACGGGTTCACAATGTCGGTGTCTCCACAAGCTTGAACTTTTGGATACAAAATCACAACCTGCTCCTTGTGGAGACCGAGGGATCATACACAGTTCAGCAAATCTATGCAAACATGGATATTCATGTGGGTCAGTCATATTCATTCTTGGTTACTATGGATCAAAATGCCAGCACTGATTACTATATTGTTGCCAGTCCTCGGTTTGTTAATTCATCATGGGCTAGAGCTACTGGGGTTGCCATTTTGCACTACTCCAATTCTCAGGGACCTGCTTTGGGTCCTCTTCCCAGTCTTTCGGATCAAGATGATCCTTCTTTTTCAATGAATCAAGCAAGATCAATAAGGTTATTATTTAGCACTTTGTCTCATTATGCTATTCCTGGACTACTTAATGTCTAACCCGAGAATCTTACATTGATTGGAAACTTCTTCTTTGATAAATGTGTAAGATATAATATTGACATGCAAAAGCTTCAGATCAACATTTTTTATTTTACTGTCTTGGACTGGAGTCCCTACATGATTGCAATTGTTCTTGGGCATGGGGTTTTTAGGATGGACAACACTAAAGAAAGCTGGAATTTCAATTTATCTGTTTCCCTTTTCGATCTCCCTAAACCCTGACTGTTCAAAATCTAATCTGATGATGATACACTGTAGGTGGAATGTGTCTGCTGGTGCTGCACGTCCAAACCCACAAGGATCCTTCAGATATGGTGATATTACTGTGACAGATGTCTATGTTATTCTTAATAGACCTCTGGAGCTTATAAATGGAAAGTGGCGTACTACCCTTAATGGAATATCATATTTACCACCTTCAACACCCCTGACGCTTGCACAACAATTTAAAATTCTAGGGGTGTACAAGCTTGATTTTCCAAATAGATTGATGAACAGACCTCCCAAAGTTGATACCTCTCTGATTAATGGCACTTACAGAGGTTTTATGGAAATAATCTTTCAAAACAATGACACCACGGTCCAGGCTTACCATATGGATGGCTATGCTTTCTTTGTTGTTGGGTGAGACGTTAGCTTCAAAACTTCCGTTTAGCATTTTTTTTTCTCATCTTTGTGATGTTTAAGAAATAGGCTTTATTCAAATCTCATTTGAACTGTAGCATGGATTTTGGAGTGTGGACAGAAAATAGCAGAAGTACTTATAACAAGTGGGATGGTGTGGCTCGCTGCACTACACAGGTATTACTGCATTAACTTCCAACATAATTCTCCTGTTCCATTCATTAGCTTAGGAAACTGTATGCCTGCTATGTTAGAATGGACCGTTTCCATAGAGGATGTTCATAGATTCAACTGAGAAATCCGTCTTCCTTGCTTCCCTAACATTTATGAGTAAACGATTATATTGGTCCTTGAATGATTAGGTTGATATCAATTTAGTCCCAAAAAGATGGAGAGGGCAATCATTTCCAAAGAAATTGATAGAGTGTAGTCCCTAAATTATATAAAACTGACATCAATTAAGCCTTTTAATAATAAAAACGGCAGTCCAATGCATGAGGCTACCATGAGTGGGTCTTGAAAAGTATATGCACACAGCCTTATTCTTGCTTCGCGGAGATGTTATTTTCGATATTTGAACCCGTGACCTCCCAGTCACAAGGCAGTAACCTTATCGTTGTGTCGATACTCACCCTTTAATTAAGCCCTTTAATCATAGAAAGTTATATTTATTTTGTCATTGGGTAATAACAAATTACATCAATTTAGTCCCTCAATCACATCTTTTGGAACAAAAGGAAGATTTTAATGTCACTTTCCATGATTGAGGGACTAGGTGCTTTCACTTATCATTTAAGGCCTAAAATGATGTCAACCCATTATTTACGGACCAAAATGGCAGTTTAGTGAAAATTTAAAGATTTCCTTTTAATTTGACCGTGTTAACTTATCATCTCTGCTTCCCATGAGTTTAGAATCATCATAATAAAGATTCCGCCTTAAACCCAATGAAATTTACTTTTTCTGCTTTTTGGCCAAGTTGGCTTTCTTGCTCTGTCTTTATAGAAGCTTCTCAGCCAACGCACCAAAATAGATTTTCTATACACTATTTATGGAACACTTTATTTCTTGTTAGCTGTTCAAAGAATATAAGAACATGTAATTGCAATGAATTTGCCGTGCATAGCTTGAATAGCTTTGCAAGACCAAAAAGAAAGTTATACAGTCATGGATCCAAAAAATTCAGATAATGAGGGAAAATATAATAGATAATAATAATAATAATAAGTTACCCTTAATTTTTATCTTAATGTAGGATCAAACTTAAGAGAAATAATAGGGACCAAATATTTATATACATTTGTACTACAAATAATTTTAAAATTTTGGTAGGGCCATGTGACCCCATCATCTCATATCTAGATCCACCTGAGGTTATATGCTTTTTATAACAACTTATTTTAACCTGTGTGCAGGTCTTTCCAGGGGCTTGGACAGCCATTTTAGTATCTCTTGACAATGCTGGCATTTGGAACCTTCGTGCAGAGAACCTCGATTCTTGGTATCTGGGTCAAGAAGTTTATGTGCAAGTTGTAAACCCAGAGACTGATTATACAGAGAATTCCTTGCCTCAAAATGCAATATACTGTGGCGTACTTTCCTCGCTTCAAAAGTAAGAATGAAAATCAGGTTTTATCATTATTTTGGTTTGATATGCTTTTCCTTAAAACCATAGTCATCTCTCTCTTCATCGCTCCCTTCCCCCTGAGTATTCACGTCTTCACTCATTACACATCCTAAAAGACAATTTACAAGTAATTACCACGTCTGCCATGCATGTGGCTGTAACCGGAAAATGCTTTAGCTACCACGAAATTTCTTTTAGGAAAACATGTTCTCAGATTTTTTCCCCAGGATTTGTGGTTAAAATTAAATGAGGATTTCATGCTAATATATTATATTTTAATTGGAATGTATTAATAGTAACTCTAATGCTTGTTTCTCTTCTGCAGGGACCAGTCGCATAAATTCCAGTTCTCTATGGGATCACCTTTCTACAATAATTCTAGAGTACTATTACTCATGTTATTCCTAGCACTACTTGAAAGTTTGTTTGGTATTTGGAGTGTTGAACTTTAAGTTAATTCAAACAAAGGTCATTTTTTGTAATATGACACTAGCCATTTTAAGATTTATATAGGCGTTACCATGAAAAAGGAAATTGTGTGTATAATTTGTTAGACAAACTTCATGCACAATTGTAATCATCATTGTAGACCCTGAACCCTAGAATCCTACATTTTTTCCCCTTCTTTTCTCTCCTCCAAATACTTATAATTTTGCTGCATTGACTTACCTCCGGGATATTCTTACCTCCAACTGTTGAGAAATGGGAAAGTGGATGAATTTGTTGTATAAACTATTAAGTTTGCGTCCTTTTTTATGCAGGAAACTTTTTTAAATAGAAAGCGGTTATTTGGAAAAAATTAGGTGGTGAAAACTCTCAAAATACCTCAAGGCTCACTATTTGAAGAGATCCTTGACCGAATTAGTACTTTAAATATTTTCCTTGTATTTTTAAAGTCTTAGATTTAGATTTTAGGCTTAAGCAACTTTTGTCAATTATCTTATAGTTGACAATGCCTGTTGTCAACCTTTCTCTGTTGTATTAATAGGATTGTGAGATTATTCGCCATTTCCCTTTCTTGTGTTGGGTTTACTTCTTTCCACAATAGAGTAACCTCGGCCAAAGATTTATCATAAACCACTTTGAGAACTCGCATTAGAAGAATTGATTTTTCTCTTTAAAGTAATCGGTGGATCTTTGAAATCAACATAGACTTTTGTTCTCAGACCTATAGTTTTGTTCTCAGACCTATCAATTTAAGAGATCTACCATTCCTAACACTTCACACCCATAAGTCAACAATTAGCCTATAACACATGCACAAATTTTAACTTTTGAACTAAATAGTATTTAGCTCCTTTCTTTTATATGTTAATATAGTATTATTTTTTCTCTTTTTACTTTCTAATTAATAGTTTCATGATTGTCATGTACTACTAGAAATAATTATTTAATTTTTATATACTACTATTTAAATAAATTTATAATTTTATATTATGATAATAAATCGTGCATTGCATAAGTCTTCGATATAAAGCAATAATAAACGTTAGCAACTACAATGTTAGCGCAGGTGTTAGACCGCAACTCTTTCAAGGACGAGAATATATATATCTCTACTAATAAATTTATTGGTCTTAAGTGAGCTCAACCACGTTGTACTACAAGGAGATGAGTAGTAAGGAATTCCCGATTCCTGACAATTTCAGAGTCAGATAGATTGATCCCTAACAATAAAAAAGTATCAACTTAGTCCTTGACAGTATAAAAAATCAGACACTTATTAGTCCGTGGACGGAAAATATTAATGATGTTAATGACAATTTCATTACTAGATAAATTAGTTCTTCACATTATTTACACACAAAAAAAAAAAAATTCACATTCCCATCAACTTCCTTCCTTCATCTTCTTCACCATCACCACACCAGACATCAAACCATTGTCCATCATACACACCTCTTACCCACTCCATGAAATTCCATTCCTCAACAACCATGAAAATCATTATCTTTTTCAAGGCATTGAAACTTCCACAAACACTAACCACAAACAAAACACAATACCTAAGTATAAACAATATCCCTATTCTTCATTCAAAAATAAACCCAAAAAAGAAGAAGAAGAAAAGACAACAAAAACAGCAACAGCAACTCATCGACAACACACCAAAACGAAGAAGAAGACCAATAGAGCATATCAGCAAAGGGAAAACAATGACAAGAAGAAAGACAAAAAAGCATCGCAAGGAGCAAAACACACATGGAGAAAACAGTGTAGAGACAAGGCTGGTGGAGAGAGATTGCCTTGTGCTTCTACGACTTAGGCTTTGTTTGCCAGCTGAGAATTGGAAGGTAAGGGAGGGGAGGGGAAGGTATTGGGAGATTGATCTATGTTTAGGAGTTTTTAAATTAATAAAAGGAGGAGTTTAGGGGTGTTTGACAACCCTTCTAAATCCTCCTTACTCCTTGATTCTTGGTTCCCTCAATTTGGGGTATTTTAAGTGGGATATAAATTGAAATCACTCTTTTACCTTTATTAGTTTTTTCTAATTTTCAAACTAGCCATCATCAAACCATACCATAATCACATCATCAGAGTCTCTCATCTCTCGCCTTTGAGAAGTTCGAACCCTAACCATGGAACCCAAATCCCATTCTTCTTCATCTCTGGTAACCATCGCCCCTCGTATCTCCGTTCACTACAGCACGCGTCTTCATCGGCAGTCGCATGCATCTTCATTGACCGCCGCACACGTCTTCATCGACCACTGCATGCGTCTTCATCGACCACCACATGCGTCGCCTTCCACTTCACCACCCATAAACGTCGGCAATATTGTATGTTTTGCAGCCACCGCCATTTGTGACTTCATCTGCCTAAGCATCCACTGCCGTCAGTTGTGCCGCTCTCCACCTAAGCAGCCACCATTGCAGCTGGATCCTCTCTTTCCTCTGCAAAGGTTTCCTCATTTTCTAGCTTCTACTATCTAGTTTCTTTCTTCAGATCTTCTAATTCTTGTGTCACTATTTGCATTCTTTGATTCTCTACAAAGAAAAATTGAAAAGTGTGTTTATGTTTGATTTGGAAAATTGATAACAAATTTTCGCTTCCTCTCTTTGTGATGGATCTGGAACGTTTTGCAATATGGTTTTGTTTGATTTGGTTGCTACAAGTGGTGTGTGTTTGATTTGTGATGTAGCTTGTTATGATTGTGTTTGTGAGTGGAGCAGAAATGTTAATGTTATTGCGGTGGTATATATGTGCTTATTTTGGTTCGGTTGCATTATGCATCGTCATTCTTTGTGTTTGATTCTGATGTAGACAGATACATCATCTTTTGCAATTGAGATCCTACCATGTCTTCCCCTAATTTAGCTCTAATGTTAATGATAATGTAGTTTGGCTATGAAAAGAGTAGAGGATTATTAAGCTTTTAAATGGGGAATAAAATTAATGTGAGTCTTGAGTTCAGTTATTAGATTGAATGACTAATCATGCTTTTATGTTTTTGTTTTTTTATCTACTTTCATTATCATTAGCAAATATGCTTTATCGTAGTTGCTAAATGCTACTTCTCATGGACTTTGGATTTCAGAAGCTAAAACTAGTAACTTGAAAAATGTTTTAGTAGCCCTTAAGACCAAGTAGCATTCGTCACTCAATTGCCTTCAACCGAAATATTAATTTTAGTAGGCATGCTTCACTTCTTTATAAAATTATGGTTTTAGTTCATGAAATTATTAAATGTAATTCAAAATAGTTGTAAAAATATGTTTCGTACTTTCATGTTCATTCTTGTTTAAGTTAGCCCACACTTATCTAATGATCTCAATGATATAAGACAACTCCCTCATCCCCAATCAAGAATGAACATGAAAGTACGAAACATATCATTTATGTTTAATGTTGGTAAAAGAGTGTACAAGAAGGGGGGTTGAATCGTGCTTTCTGAAGTCTTCTTTTCGGATCTGAAACATTAAACATATACGATACTATCAAGCATGAAGCTTGAAGCGCAACGGAATAGTGGTTAGATGTTTCAGAAAGTAGATTTCTAAGGCTTAACAATTATAATGAACTTTAATGAAACTTAGTCAATATTCAACATAAAGCGCATAACATAAAAATAAAAAATTAGGGAAGAGAGAATGAACACAAGTATTTTTATAATGGTTCGGCCAGCTTGCCTATATCCAGTACTTAACACATGTTGAGATTTCATTAACAACAACTTTCTCAACCTAAGAAAGTAAACCAGATAGTCTTTACAATAGCCTTCCCAAGCTCTCACAATGTATAGTGGTCAACCCCAACTGTGACTTAACTGAGTAGTTCTGTATCAGCCTCTCCAAATTGAAACCGTAACCTGCAGACAATTTCTATTACCACATTGTAAGTAGTCTTAACTGTGATAAGCAAGCTGAACTGTGATAAGCAAATACATCTGCTATCACGTTGCAAGTAGTTTTACCTTAACCTCTCCAAACTATGCCTCACATTGATCACTAACAGATCAAGGTCACAAAGGTTATGTGTTTAGGTTGCCACTCAAACTAACCTACACCCATGTTTCCTTAAGAATATTTGCTAATACAGACGTGGGAAACATGAGCTACTTCTTTTTCACATATCTTCATAAGAAGAGTATACAAATTGTTACAGAATAAGGAAAGAAAACTTTTACACTTCAAGATGATTGATTACATATTATGATGCAGACGCAAGTATCGGCATGGCACCCTACGAAGCCCTGTATGGATGGAAGTGTCAATCCCCTCTATGTTGGTATGAACCTAGAGAGCAAAGTATGTTGGGACCCGAAGTAGTGAGGGAAACGATGGAGCAAATTAAGAAAATCAAGGACAGAATCTTAACCACTTAAAGTCGACAGAAAAGTCATACGGACAAATAGCGAAAGCCCTTGGAATTCCAAGAAGGCGAGCATGTTTTCCTTAGGATCACCCTCACTAGGCATAGGAAAAGTCATAAGAGTCAAAAAGTTGAGCCCCTAATTTTCTTGGTCCCTTCGAAATTCTTCAAAAAGTCGGGTCAGTAGCTTACAAAATAGCCTTACCCTTTAACCTGTCAAATCTCCACGATGTCTTTCACGTCTCACAGTTACAAAAATACGAGTCCAACCCTAGCCATGTCTTAGAGCAAGAGCAAGTACAATTAAGGGAGGACCTGACTTTCAATCTACCGGCAATGAGGATCATGGATCACGAAGTCAAACAGCTGAGGAACAAGTCTGTTCCTTTGGTGAAAGTGGCGTGAGGACGGGACAAGACCGAAGAATACATGTGGGAGCTAGAGTCAGAGATGAGGACAAAGTATCTAGAACTGTTCTAAGGTAACACATTTCGAGGACGAAATTCTTTTTATGGAGGGGAGTAATGTAACACCCAGATTTTTCTGTCTGAGCGAAAATGACCAAAATGCCCCTGAGGTTATTTTCCACCCGGAATTCAAGGATGGCTGACCCGGCAATCCTCAAAGGGTCAACTCAATGTTAGAAGAGGATTATATGTGAATGAATGTTATTAGAACGAAAAATCTCATTTTCTGAGGTTTCGGGTCAAAATGACCAAAATACCCCTATAGCGTTTTTCCGCGAGTAAAAGTACCGTTTGAGCCCAAAAACTTTCTAAAAGGTTTAAAATGATGTTTTTATGTGTTTAGGGATATCTATCTAAGTCCCGGTGGTCTTAGGCAGTTTTTGTGCAAAATTACGATTTTGTCCCTAGAATAGTGTTTTTGAGCTTAATGATGTAATTAAGAAAACCTAAGAAATATTAGGCTCTAATTGAAGAGTAATTAATTTCCATAATTAATCTAGAGTCAAAATAATTTATTAAAGTTAATTAGAACCTAAGATTGCTTAGTTACACCTTGATCTTTTCTAAAAATCAAGATTCTTTGTCATGAAATCTTGAATAGTATTTTCTCTCTCCAATTCCTTAAATCAATGAATTGTGTTTGTGCACAATCATATCATAAAATGAGTTTTTATTTAGCTAATGAAGCAAAACCACTCCTAATCATGCCTTAATCTTCCTAATTATATAATTACCTCACATAAACATTTTCTTACAAATTCCTAATCAAAAGCTTAATCAAAGAAACACCTAAGCACATCATTAAACCACAATTAGATGAACAAATCCCCCCCTGGCTGCATCATGGCCGAACCTCCTCCTCCTCATTTCCCACATGTTGAATTTGTTTTGCACTCCAAGGCCATGCTTGCACCATACCTAGGCCTTATCTTGAACCTTACCTTGAACCATACCCACCATACTTCAAACCATGCCTCACCATGCCTCCATGAAGCAATCTCTCACCTCATGGAGCATGAGGAAACCTCACGGCCAGCACCCTCCTTTCATCCTCCATTGTTTTGTTTTTCTATAAATACACATGCAAATGAACTTGTAAGAGCCTTTAGATCATTTGCTAAGTGTAAGTTTCAAAGCATTCTTACAATCCTCTCTTTTTCTCTCAACTTCAAAGAAGCTCTCTTCATCTTTATCTTCTTCATCCTCCTCGTTGAGCCACCATATCACAATCTCAAACCACCACACAACTACCAAAAACCACCACCCAAACATCAAAGCTTCCTTGCTCAAACACAAAGCCCACACAAAACTCATTCCTTTCCTTTCCTTTAAGCTTGGCCGAAACCTCTTTTCCATCTTGGAAGAAGCTTTTCTTCTCATCCTCACTTCAAAGAACCAAGTTCTCATCTTCATACTTGGTAGGGGTTTTGTTTCAAAAGCTTTTCTTTTATTTGATATGAAAAACTACTAGTTTCCTCTTGGTTCAAACTCTTTTATCTCTTTTTATTTTTAGTCATGAGACTTGATTTTTGAAAGGAAAATCTTGAGCTTAATGATGAGATTTCAAGATAATGGTATTGAGATTTTCATTTGAGAAACCTCTAAAGCTTGAAACTAGTTTTTAATCTTGAAAACACTTTGGTTTTTCCTTTCCTTTTCTATTCCTCTTGGTTTGATTTTCCTTTTTCCTTTCCTTTTGAATTTGGTTCTCATTTTCTTTCTTTCTACAAAGTGATGAAAATGCTAAATAGATCACATAATGTTTACTTAAGAAAATATGTCACTTGATTTTAAAAAGCTCAAAGCTTACCCTTGTCAACCTTAAAGTTGGCCGACACGTTCTAGAGTTTACTCTAAATAGGAGCTCTTGAGCATAAAATAAAGAATATGGTATAGTTCTCTCTATGTTTTATTTCAAGAAATGTAGTTATTTATTTTGATCTCTTTATCTATTTTCCTTGAGCTTGATGATGATGTTCAAACCATGAGGTTTCTTTGAAACCTTGGTACAAAGAACTCTAAAGTTAACTTTGTCTTGTTAGATAAATGTTGGGTTGAGATTATTATTGTTCTTCTAGAAGTCTTGTATGAGCTAGAGTTAGATTAAAATGAACTTGCACTTATATTTATCTTTATGTCAACACTAAACTTCCAAGAATAAAGAATAAACTTGCATTCTCATATTTATATTTCAAGTCATCACTTAAACTTTAAAGATAATAATAAATTGCATCTCATATTTATCTTTATGCTTACACTTCATAATTAAGAATAAAACAAAGTGCATAGCATGTTCAAGTTTATATTATCACCTAAAGAACCTAGAGCTCAAAGACTTGCCCACTATTATCTCAAGTAAAGTTTGGAAAATTTTTATGAATAATAATTTCAGCCATGTGATGAAGATGGACCTAGTATAGGTTTCATCTAGTCATAAGTGTCAATAGCCTATATTTTAGGATTTTCTCAAACAGAGGTGAACTTGTAAAAGGTTATAAGTATGTTTTTAAGTTTTAAATCTCAACTAGGAGTGAAATAATATAGCTACTGCCCTTGCTTATATTTTCATGATTTTTAAGAAATAAATTAGTTCCTAAAAGAGTTTGAGGTCATAAATTAATTCCAAGAGAAAACTAGTAACTTGTATGCACTTGAAACTGTGAATTTATGTGATTATGTGCCATATATGATTCGGCCACTGCCCTGGAATTATGGCCACTGTGTGATGTTGTTTTATTGAATTAGAATGTGTAATATATATATATTCTGCACTATGCTGTCCAATATTGATCATAATCATAATGATTAAGTAAGAATTATTGGTAATGGTTCTCTAGGTGCATAAAAGGTTAAGAGCAGATTTTAGATTAATCGGATTTTAAGCTTAAGATCTATGATGCTGTGATCTTATTATTTTGATGCTATGATGATGTGTGATACATGTGCTGTGATGAAACTGTTTATATGACTTTTGTGATTTATTCTAAAATGTGGAATTGAATGTGAAAGTAAATGCACTATGAGTTCTTATGGCATTAAGAAAATTTGAAAGAAATTTGGTACACAATAGATATGCTTCATGAGATGCGTCCTGGGTGACACCGGTTTAGCCAAGCACCCCAGGAACACAAAAATGAGATTTTAATGTGACATAGCACTGAGACGCATTTCTCCCGCTCCGGTGGGGAGGAGGCAAATCCGTGAGAGTATTGACATCGAGCTTGCCAAAGTGGACAATTCGTTGTGCACTAGATGCCAGTAGAGCGTTTCAAAGAAGGAAATATTCCTATGGACTCCCCGAATTAAAGGTTATGATAGGTGATCCTTATGCCCCTAGCCCATACTCTAGAAGTCGGGATTATTATGTTTACGCTTATCATAAGATAAGTAAGAGATAGTGACGACTAGTTAAGGTATGAGCTCATAACCTAGATGATGTTTTAGGGTGGCCCCATAATACTAAGTATGATGTTTTAATGTCACACAGTTGAGAAAAGAGAAAAGTTTCACATGAAAGATTATATGCCACTTTATACCACTTATATGTTTCTTGATGCTGTGTTTTATTGATTTACTTACATAATGTATTATCATGCATTCATGTTTTGCTATGTTGCATACATGACATTAAGATTCATTCTAAAATGAACGAACCTTGGATAATTATATTTAATAACCTAAAAATGAACTATAAGCATGCTCACCTTTTTACAATAAACCCAAGGTTCCTGAGGATGTGACAATGTCACTTAGATAGGAGGTTCCCTACTGAGATTCTTTAGTAAGATTCTCACTTCCTTTCTTTCCCTCTTCCTTTCCCATCACGTTTTCAGATCAGGATGGCGACCTTCGTACTGTTCATCAACACCCCTACCTACGAGGTTCGCTATGACCCCGAGCACTGGTCATATCATTTTGAGGGACGATGCGCTGTTAGAGTTTTCATGTTCGTAGGACGTCCCTTCGCACACCTAGTACCCAACTACCGATTCTCCTTGACATCCTCTTATGGCGACGACATGGTTTTTGAGCGTGCTCAGATGTGCAATGAGAGGATCCTCCATACGCATACGACTGCATCAGCCATACATGACTTCCCCAACTATGTGCCCTGTTCACAATCTTCGGAGACTAACCTCTCGAAGGACCCACCAACCCACTTGAACAGTGAGAACTCTACCCCCACTCCCCCGTTCATGAGAGAGGGGAGCGAGGAGACCGTGACTCAATCGAGGTTGGCTCGGAGGCCAGCCATTCGCCCCTGTCGCATAGCACACGCCCAGCCACAGCACATGCCCACTCTTGTCAAGTTACGTTAGTGGATTGGTTACGTCCTACCCTTTCTGGGACAGCAGCAGTAGAGGTTCTTGGGGAGAGCTAGTGCACACACCACGCATAGATTAGGATAGACTTCTTTTATTTAAGAGGTTATCCATTTTATGTGCACTAGGGTAGGGGTGTTATTCCTTTATGTTTTCCGTTGTATTTTCATTTCAGTTGTATTTGCATCTATGTTGTATCGAACTCATCCCGCCTTTCATAGGTGGGCAGTTTATTGTATTAATATGATATCTTATTATTGTTGGTGTGCACATGATTGTCTAATGTTATGAAGTTATTTTATTGTTCTTATCTTATGTTTTCTTTTGCATGTGTTACGCTTTATGATAACGATTGTTTATGATATGCGCGGCTCTTACTTTACCATTATGTTTCAAAAAAAAAATTTACCCGTATTTTCTGCTAAGTATTTTAAAGAAAGAATGAAACTAAGGAGTAATAAACTAATGGTTAACCTAAATACGTTCTAGGAGTATTAGGTTAAAAATTAGGATATTACAAAGTTCGTATTTCTGATATAGGAGATTAGCACAGAATCAGACATCTGTGCTAGCCTGGAATAGAAAGCAGTCACCATCCCCATGAAAACCCTATCAATAAGGTTTATAAATCCTTCCCATCCCTGAAATGAAATAATTTCCCATAGGGTAAAGACTTGCATCACCACCTCCTTTGGAAGAGTTTTTCCTGGAGACACTGGAGGTTGGGCAAAGTTCTCGGCATAGTATTGCTGGCGAATGGGGTCATCAAACATGTGAAAAGCTCCTATGTCACGAGAAAGAGATTTACCTTCAGCCATTTCAGCATTTCAAAGAAGATGTTTGTGAAACGAGTGGTTGAAGTTTTTGGAAGAGAAAGATGAAATTCAGTGAGAAGTTGAGTGAATTTGATTTCAACAAAGGAGTTTTAGAGGTTAGAGAAATGAAACAATTTAGGAAGCGTGTAGAAGAAGACAGAGGTGAGAGGAAGAGCGTGTAAAGAGAGGTTGGTTAACAGATGTTAGAACGCGGTAGTCTGAAGTTGAAGCGACATGGGAGAGAGAAGATAGTATTTCGAGGAAGTTTTCCCCTCAATAGACTTTCCTTAGAATAAGTTATTATCGACTCTTTGAATCACTTTATGAAGGATTTACTTTCTGACCTCCTTTTAGCACTTTTCATTTCCTTGGAGTGTTGTGATATTTACATTTGACTAGTCACCTTTATGAAGCTTATGGTGTCAACTTTCTTCCCAATCTCCTTGAGCCTTATCTTCCCTTGAGATTGTGATATAAGCTATTTGAAAACCACAAGATAAGCTTTGTCATTCATGTTGATGTAACTGCATGATCTTCAGATCTTTCATGGAGAGGAGAGTACCTAGAATCATTTGTGTATGAATGCTTATGCAAATTTTTGAAAAACTTTTTGAATACATCTGACACATTTTTTTTTAAAAAATAAACCTATCACAGGATTAATGAATAAAAAGACATGGATCTACAGTGCTAAATAAGGCTATTCTAATCAGGGTCAATATCAATATTATTATAGAGATCTTAGAAATACCATAATGTCTGATCTTTTGTTTGGTTCCTTAATCCCAGCATCTGGGTGTGCTAGATTGCTTCAATTTTCCATTTTCTCATTGTTCCTTTTTTTCTATGTAGTTAAAGGTCTCTGAATCTCTTAAGAGTCAAAGCATTTTGGAGTTTCCTAGTTCCCTATGACTTCATTTTATCTTCAAGTATTCAAGCTTTGCATATTCTTAGTTTGGTTCTGCTCCTTTTAGCAAATTATCCACCTAACTTTGATTACTCAAGACTTTTTCACATATTTTGCTACAGAGGTGGAGATGGAAACACATGTTTCCTAGAATTTTTAGATTGCATTATCTTCTTGCTTAGAAATATTTTCTGATTTTCTTTAGAGCTCTTTAGCATGCCTTCTAAGGTAACTGATTTCTGGAGTTTACTTTCTAAAAGTACAACTTCCATTCTTTTTGCTGATCAGGAACTTTCTTGAGACTCTTTTACTCAAGACCATTTTCAGTCGTTAGTGACAGTTGGCAAAGTAGTTCTTGAATACTTTTCATCATCAAATTCGAGTCATTTGGGGATCTAGAAACCCCTGCTTTTGACTTTCTTCCTTGAGCCGTGAAAGATGTTTGATATAGTACCTGAAAGAAAATAATTCTGGTCTTCAATATTTCGAGTCCATCTTGCTCAAGAAGGATATTTCCCAACCTTTTTCGACAAACTTCTCTTTTAAGAATCATTTGTCATATGGGTATCCCTTCTTGTGAAAGATAGCAAGAACAACTGAGAAAATGATTTTTGATGAGACTGCATTTTTTTGTTACTTCTTAGTTCCTCTTCATTTCTTAAACTCATTTTCTGAAATAATGATCTTTAATCTTTAAGCACAAGTTTGAGAATTTTGAATCTTTTGCTATTTGATCAGTTCAGATGTTCAGAAGCTATAAAGAAAGATTCTCAAATTCAAAAATGACTTTATGAGATTTTTCCAATTTAATTATGAGACTTTAGCTTCTAATTGCCTAAAGTTTGAAAACATAATTTATATTTTCTTTATGAGTTTCTCTATCAAACTTAGGATTGTTCTTTTACAGATGCTTTGAAGAGGAAGTAAGCATATTATGTGACAACTCATGAAATAACTTCAAGGAAGATAAAGAGCTGAGTAGAATATTCTAACCTTGCATGCTTCTGTAAGCTATTGCTCATGTCTTGCAATTTAAGAGGATACATTTTTAACCTTCATTTTGTCCCTTTGATCTTTGTCCTCTACAATCATTGGATTGCTCAACCCTTCAGAGGCCTGACTTTGATACCATTGTTGGTAAAGGAGTGCACGAGAAGGGGGTTGAATCATGCTTTCTGAAGTTTTCTTTTTGGATCCGAAACATTAAATATAAAAGATACTATCAAGCATGAAGCTTGAAGTGCAGCGGAATAGTGGTTAGATGTTTTAAAAAGTAGATTTCTGAGGCTTAACAATTATAATGCACTTTAATGAAACTTAGTCAATATTCAACATAAAGTGCATAACATAAAAATAAAAGATCAGGGAAGAGAGAATGAACACGAGTATTTTTATACTGGTTCGACCAACCTGCCTACATCCAGTACTTAATACATGTTGAGATTTCATTAACAACAACTTTCACAACTTAAGAAAGTAAACCAGATAGTCTTTACAATAGTCTTCCCAAGCTCTCACAATGCACAGTGGCCAACCCCAACTATGACTTAACTGAGTAATTATGTGCCAACCTCTCCAAGCTGAAACTGTGACCTGTAGACAACTTCTACTGTCATGTTGTAAGTAGTCTTGAACCAACCTCTCCAAGCTGAACCGTGATAAGCAAATACCTCTGCTATCACGTTGCAAATAGTTTTACCTTAGTCTCTCCAAGCTATCTCTTACATTGATCACTAACAGATAAAGATTACAAAGGTTATGTGTTTGGGTTGTCACTCAAACTAACCTACACTCATGTTTCCTTAAGAATATTTGCTAATACAGACCTGGGAAACATGAGCAGCTTCTTTCTCACATCTCTCCATAAGAAAAGTATACAAATCCTTACAGAATAAGGAAAGAAGAATTTTACACTTTAAGATGATTGATTACATATTATGATGAACAGCACAGATAGTGTGGAGAGATTTTTTTAGAGTTTCTACTCTTATGTCTTCAACTCTCTCATCTGCATTCATGTATGACATCTCCATTTATACAGATCCTTCTTCATGATAGTTGCCTTTCGATCACATCTCCAAGTGACATATATAGATCATCAGTTGTGTCTTAGAACATTACTCTAAATAGGTAGGCTGACAGACTTGTCACATCGGTTGCAGAAGCCGTTGTATTTTAGAGGTTTCTGATGTCCTCAATTTCTTTTTACTTTCTGACCATGGTTTCTGAACTCCTCCTTCTAGAAGATAGGATTATGAATCAATTAGGCAAAAGAGATGACATACCAGTTATAATATTGGGTGTGATTCGAGATTTGAATTTTGAAATTCGAATTTTCCCTTCATTTTCCTTAGCATTCTGTGCTCCGCAGTTAAGTGAGCTTTCTGAGGGTGTAATTAATCTCTTTAATATTTCTTCGATCTTCCAGTCTTCAATCTTGGCTATTTGATAATGGTTTCTTTGCGATTGTAGTGATTGATGACTAAGTAACAAGTTGCTCTTGGACATGAGTTGATTTCTTCATCTTGAGTGTACTTTCTGATGTCTCATGCTACTTTCTGAATATCCTTTCCTTAGTTTCTTGATCTTGACTTTATCTGTTTCATTCCTTAGGCATTTACATTTTCTTTGCACGAGATAATATTCTCACCTTTTAAGCTTGATCTCTTCCCTTGAGATAAACATGATTTCTCAGGTGTAGTGAAATTATTCCCGATTCAAGTATGCTTTCATGCCTTTGGTCCATAAACATAAATACGTGCTTTGCTTGAAATAACATTCACTTTCTTTTTAACTTAATCTTTTCCTGTGAGATAAATCATGCTTGCTCATGCAAAGTGAAACATTATTCTTGCTTTAAATCCGTATTATGCTTTTATCTGTATACACGTTCTTTGCCTAACATAATATTCACTTTCTATTTAGCTTAGTCTCTTCCCATAAGATAAAACATGTTTACACATGCAAAGTAAAATATTATTCTTACTTTAAGTCTGTGTGATACAAAACTGGATTAACCTGTTATACTTTGTCAAGAAACTCGAGGTATCTATTAGTCATTCTTCAAAGTATTTTCTTTAAATTGGTTTTGTTGTCATTCAAAACAATAAAGCTCATATTTTCTTAAGGGTTCTAGAGTTTACAATAAACATATATGCTTACTTATATAGAGTGGGTAAAATGATGGAATAATGGGCGGATTTCATCAATTGGGAAGGGGGCAACCCTTAAAATGTTACCCATAATAATTATGGTGAAAATAAAAATGTTATGGGTAGTTACAGTTACACCCTTTGTTTAGGAGCATGATCTTAGAATGAATTGTTGTTCTACATCTTTATTTATTTATTTATTTTTACATTGGTTAAGGTAAGGGCTACACCTACAAGTTAGGCAATGCTTAATTTCTCTGTATTATATTTATGACTTAGTAGAGAATCAAGTTTCTTTGCACTAGTGTCTGATTACCATGTGTTATTCCGTAGTTTGATGCTTAGAAGTTGAAAGATATTGGCATGTGTGTTTTTCTTGCCCTTGTCCTATTATGGGACCTGTCATATGATGCTTGTAGGCAAACTGGCAATCATTAGTTGGAAGAATTTTGGTGGTGATTAAAATACAATCTGTTGATGGATGATTATCAAGGACTCAAGTTTCTGTGTAGAAGTGCATGGCCACCTCATGTTATTCCTAAGTTTTCTTTAGTCCCTTTCAATAATTTTAGTTTCATGTTTGAAAAATATAAACATGTATGTTACGAGATAAGTATGAAACAAATTAGTAAACTAGTCAAAGTTGTATCGAATTTACCTCCCTCACATTCTCTCCACTGAACCATAACCAAACACACAAAGTGTTTTCTCAACTCTTCAATTGGCTATCTTTGGATTCATATTTGGATTTCATGGCATTGTTTCTTGACACATTACCTGTTATTACCTATTACTATTCTCAATCTTTATAAATGTATATATAAACATCATTCGATACATTACCTTTTTGCATATTGAGAGTTGGGAGAGAGTTGTTAGTTAACTCAGGCATGCCATTGATTTGTATCCTATGTATAGTAATTCATACTTTTGGAAAATCTATTTTAGGTATGTTTACTGCTATTATCTCATACTTTTTGGTGTCATGATTGAAGCAAGTTCTTGAGTTTGCATATGCTTGATTCAAGTTAGGAGTTTCCTTCTTGGCCTCTATTGAATTCTGATTTTCTCCTTCAAATTTATTAATGCTTAATATCGTTCTGAACTTGAAGTTATTATTTTTTATATGGCAGACTAAATAATAACTTCAGAAAGTGAAGTCTAGAAAATTCTTGAAGATTTGCAAATTGAGGACCAATTGACCAATTGTGATACTTGTATCTTATTGGTCATCCCAAGTGCATTAAAGGAGTAATCGGTTATCCCCAAGACGAGCATAAGATGTTGCTATTTGAGATGATGTTTGATCCTAATGGTCCTTCTTGATGTAGCTTTTAAATAGATTTTGTTTGTGAACCAATGATTTAGTATTTAGGTTGATTTAATACTTGACATTATTGGACAATTTGAGTTTCAATTAATGGAATTTTTTTTCCTTGTGTATTATTATGAAAAGATTGCCAAGTGTTGGATCGACAGTATATTCTTTTTTTTTTTCTTTTTGTAAGTTGCAATTGTGTATCCAATTGATAGTTACACTTTTTTTCCTTTTTGTAATTCTTTTGTAAATACAAATTTTTTTCATGGTATTATTTTTTTTTATAAATATGAATTTTTAAAGAATTTTATAAAAAAAAATTTCTTGACAGACTTTTTAAAAATATTGATAAGAAAAGTCATTTTTAGCGATAAAAAATAAAGAGATAATTTTTTTAAATGATTTATTATATAGAGTAAAACATTTGAGGAAAAAGCAGTTTTTAAATTATTTTAGAATAATTAATTACTTTTAAAATAATTAATTATTTGAAAAATAAAATAATTAAATATATTATTGAGGGATAAAAGTGTTAGAAAAAATCATAAAATTTTTATTTCTTTTTTTTATCGGTATAAATATGTATTTTTAACTAAAATAATTAACTCTATAAAAATAAAATAATTAAATATTGTAAGAAATGATACATTGGTAAAAATAAATCACAATTCCCCCAATTCCCCCAATTCCCTTCCCTCTATAAATCTTACACTCACAAACAAATGTACGATCAATTCTCTAAACTCGTTCATTCCCTCACTTTCCTTCCCCTCTAATGTCTTCCCTTTCCTTTCCCTCCAAACTCCCAAACAAAGCCTTAAGGTATAGCATAGGCAAAAAACAATAAAAAATACAGAAGAAAAGAGAGGCAGGGAGCATAAGAATCAGGCATTTTCTCACAAACACAATTAACACCGTCATCAACAATCCTTTCATCATCCAAAATAGGTTCAGCATCCACACAATAAACCAAAGCCTTTTTTTTTTTATTTTTTTGCTTTTGGGTCTTGAAGCCATTTTCAACATACACATTCAAGTCAACATTAGAGCAAAAATAGAAGCAAATCTCAGTCACAAACCAAGCCCCAAAACCAAGCAGAATCCCTCACCTAGGTTTTCCTAACCCAAAACCCTAATTTTAATTTCAGCCCCTTTTCCCTTGGTTTTGTCATTTTTTTTTTGTCGGACCCTTTTTCCCTCTTATGCACTCTTATTTTTGCTTTTTTGGGTCATGATGAAAGAGAGAAAAGATTGGTGATGGGGATGAAAAGAATTGATGATGCAATGTTGGTGAAGATATGAGTGAAGAGAAGTTAAAAGGTTAAGAGATCTTGTTATGCACTCTCAGTGGTTGTTGTAATTTTTGCTTTTTTATAATGATAGTGGTGGTGATGGTAAGGATGAAGAGGATGGAAAAAAAGAAGGATAAATTACCTTGACCTCCCCTGAGGTTTACTGAAATTACAATGACCTCCCCTCTAGTTTGTCACCTTACAATAACCTCCTTTTAACCTCCCTTCTGTCAAATGCATTTTAACGGCGTTAATGATATAAGTGAATTGTCCAAAATACCCTCAAACCAGTCCCTCCATCGCAGCATACCCTAAGTCCCTCACACACATTCTCATCTCACAGCCCCTCAGTCCCTTATACTCACACCAGCCGCTCCATCTCCATCGCAGCATACCCTTAAACCAACCTTGAAAAATCTTCTAATCTCGCACACACACACCCACACGCGAGCACTTCCGCACCGACACACCCCCGCCGGCGTCATAGTCACTTTGATAGGCACTACTACCATGCCCAAACCCACCAAAACCATAGCCACTGCCAAAGACCAGAGACACAAGGTTGAGTTTCATTTTCCTTTCTGGGACCAAAATAGAGGGTATGGTTGGGTTTTTCAAACACAAAAAGAGAGAGGGAGCAATAGAAATCGAGAGAAAGGAAGAAGGATGCAGCGTCGTGGCCATGGAGAAGGAAGCTGACGGCAAGCGCGCGTCCATGGGGGAGACCGCGGCTTCGCTGGCGCTGGATGGTGGCCATGCAACTCGGGGTAGAGGAGAAGCCGCTGCGACTTGCAGGGTGGGCGGTGGTGGCAGCGATAGTTTAAATGGGGGAAAAAGGAGGCTGCGCTGAGGTGACAAGATCGGCGACAGGACCTCCATTGCGCGACTAGACCGGACGCAACCTCCAACTTACAGCGGCCAGATCAGTGGCGGCGACCGGACAGGACCTCCATTGATGGCGATGGCGAAGGTGGCAAGGGGTTTGTGCGCGCGATCTCAGCGGTGATTGATGGCTACCACGGTCGCGGGCTGGGGAACGAGCTTCACACGATGGGTGTTGGCCGATGGCACTGCCACCGTCGCAGTGACGCTCCGTAGGGTTGCTAGGGGAGGGGAGAACCACGGCTGTGAGGCTGGTGATCGCGTGGCTGAATGAGCAGGGAAAGGTGTGATGATTTGATGAGGAGGCTTGGGGCTTGGCTGTGAGTGCAGGGGCTGGAGGCTTGGTGTCGCTGAGGGGAAGGCCTCGAAGGGCTAAGGTGAAGGCCGCGGCCTTCGCGGCGGAGGCAGCCACGAACCTTCTCTTCCCTCTTTCTCCCACTTTGATTTCCAGTTATGAATTTGTTGTTTTTTTTAGTTTGAGGTTTGCTTTAATTTTTATGTAAGTTTCGTATCTAGTTGGGTTTGGGTTGTGGATAGTGATGGTTTATGGTTCTGGTTATCTTTTATATGGATTGTGGTTTTGATTTGTAAGTGATGGTGATGGCGCTTGAGAGGGTTGGAATTGATAGGTTGATGGTAGATGATGATTGCAACTCTGGTTATGATCTATTTGTGATGGATTTTTGTAACCAGCTTGCATGCTCAACCTTTCTGTTTGTTATGGATTGGATCTGACTTTGGTTTTGGTTTTGGAATGTGATTGGGTTTGATTTTGGTTATTTTTGTGTTTGGTTTGTGGAAAGATGGAGTTCTGGTTTTTTCATTCTATGGAAAAATGGGTTATGGTTCTGGTGTGTGACTTCTGTGGAGGTTTTGGCTATTTGTCTATGGAGGTTCAAAGAGGTGCTCCATTGTCATGGATCTGGGAAAGAAGAAGAACGAGACAATGAGTTTAGGGGTCTCTGCTAATGTGAGTGGTATCTGTGAGTCAAATGGTGATTGATCCCTTCCTTTGTTGCTGATGATGAGATAAGAGTGTTTAAGTCTTTTCATATCTTAAAAACTTCTAATTAATTACGTGTCTGCAATTAAAAATCATGTGCATGGCACATGATCTAACTTCAATTTGAATAGTTAACGGAATGTTAACTGCAGGGGTGCTTAATGTAAGAGTCAATAAAGTTTGGGGAGGTCATTGTAAGGTTTGCAAACTAGAGGGGTGGTGTGTGTAATTTCGTTGAACCTTAGGGGGAGATCAAAGTAATTTACCCAAAAAAGAATGGAATATAGAATGGTGATTTTTTTTTTTTATATAAATGGCATTAGAAATTAATTTATCCAATAATGAAATTGTTATTAACAACGTCAATATTTTCCGTCTAGAGACTAGTTAGTGTCCAACTTTTGACATCATTAAGGACCAAATTGACACTTTCCAGTTGTCATGGACTAACTTATTTGATGTCTAAATTATTAGGAACTACTTAGGTGTTTACTCAAAAGAAATACTCATGTTATAGTTCAAAAAGATCTCCATCTACCGAAATAGGTGCCACATATATGAAATGGAGTCGTCATAAATTTTAACGTCACTTTGATCGCGTTGATTAATCACCGAATCAACCGTTATCAACATTGACCAGGTTTCCTGTTAACATGATCTGATACCCAGTTGATTAATGATGAGGAAGTCTTGCGAGATCCCTCATAAACTCACAGAGCAGCCCAAAAGATATGTCAAAAAATGTTGGAATAATTTCATTACTACCAGCTTTAGTATAATCTCACACGCCGCCCGCTCCCAGTCACCGGCCACCATTGCTCTTGTCCAAACAGCATATTTTGTAAATTAAGCACTATAATTTCCTTATGCATACAAAATAATAAAATTAGAAATTTCAATTCTAACGCTGCCTCCTCCCTAGTGGGTAGATTACTTTTCACTTCAACCAACCCGTGGGTAGAGGAGTCTTTCCAATAACTAAAAATACTAAACAACTGGACCTAAGCTTGAAATCCAGTCAAATTATCACGGTAAATACAACTATGTGATTATTCCGATCAAGATTGGGATTGAGAAGACAAATTCCATTCATTGCAGAGGAGAGGCGTATAATCCAAATTAAGCATGGGTAGGGAATCTGCCGTAAACCCTGGCCCAAGCTCTAACCCACTCCAATATTAATCACCACTGTCATCTTCATGTAACAACTATACAATGACTGGGAATGATGCCTCTTACATTGAAATTTCACATGAACTTAGTATGTGTGATCTCTTAACATTGATTTAAATGGTGAGATCCAAACATAACATATAACACAAGGAAATGAATGATCCAAGATCACACATGACAAAATCATGTGAAATTTCAATGTACGATGATCTATTCCCACAATGATTATCTTTTGGGCTCTTCAACGTGAAAACTGTCTTGCCAACCTCTTATTCAAGCACCTATGTATAATTATATTCACCAAATAAGACTTCAAACACTAGAAAGCTATATAATGTCTTTAGCTAAGGATAGGGTATAGAACCAAGGTTCGTCTGCATCCAGCTAGTAAAAAAAATCAATTGTGGCAAATAATTCTAGAAATTATCATTGCAGCCAGAACATATATAGCTAAAGACAAATCCATACATGAAGGCTTAACAAATCCATCTCACTTGAACATTGTTCCCTCAGTTCATATCTTCTGTTGGTATGATGCCTTCTTTATGTGCTAGTAGTATAACATTCCTAGATCCCTACACTTGAATAGCCAGTCACACGCATTTTTACCAGTAACAAATAACTGCTCCCTTTGAAATCCAACAACTAGCAATAAAATCTTGTCCTGCTAAGGGAATGTTGGTGAGTTAGACTTTTGGATGGAAAAGGATAGAAGGGAAGAAATTTGTACAGTAAACTTCCAAATCTTACTCTAAACCCCTCTCCCCCTTCTTTTCCCTTCCATTCGTTCCAAAATCGAACTCACAAACACACCCTAAGTGGAATTGACCGTATAGACCAGGTAATACTGAAGTCTCCTACTGCCCCATTCAAATCCAAAATTGAAATAATACTGCTTCCAAGTTTCAGCCTTTCAGGTAGCATAAAGCAGACAGAATTTTCTATTCATTTGGCTGAGATCCTTATGCAGGAAATGTTTCATTGCAAATTCCTTATGGCTGCAAATAACATAACTTCTTTAATTAGTGAAAAAGCCCTTGCACACCTCATTGTACTTTAACAGTATGTTTCTGCCAACGTAGCTTCATATCTTCGTGAATATACTTAATCATTCAAGCATCTAAACTAATGCCAGCAGAAGGATTTCAACATCCATCAATCATTGCATCGAACAACATACAATCTATCTAAAGAACCAAAAAGGGTGAATTAAATTTGGCTGTCTGATTTAGGGACTTTTGTATATGAACCGACCCCAGTCATATCTAATTTTAAACCCACAAGTAATAAGGGGAAGGGAAAAAGAATGATGGGGAAGGGAACTTCTTCACTTGATTAAAAGTTTAATAACAAGTAGGAAGGGACAGGAACTCAAAGGAAATAGTCCCCTCAATTTCCCCCTCAAAAACCAATAATCTTTTTCCCACAAAATTCAGATGGAATGAGGAGAACGGAAAATTTAGGGAATTGATAACTATAATTCCAAACATAACTAATGAATTTTCATTTCATTCCATTATTAATCCTCCAAACAAGTAGGAAGGTAACTCTGTTCACTTTCTTTCCTTTCCTTTCCTTTCCTTCCCTTCCACACTCCCTTTCTTCTAATTCCAATTAATGAAAAAAACATCAAAACATGCAAGGCAAACTTGAGTGTCCCCAAACATTGTGCAATATTAGCTTCTACATTTGAAACTGAGGAAATATCACGATAAGAAACTACTTTTCCCTAAATATTTCAGACTACTGCTTTATTTGTTTTAACTTTTAATCACTGACTGCATAGCTATGTGCCTTCTAACCATTTTCACAAAGAACAGGGAACCAAAAACTCGTAGCAAACACAGAGAAACACACATCAAATAATCAACAAAAAGAGTGGTTAACAACATTCAAGACGATAAACTTGCTCAACCACTCCTACCATTAGTCACGGCACATTGCTGATAGATTCAAGATGGAACCCTAAACCGTGTAATTCACCCATTATCAGATCAGAAAACGCTGGTGAAACCCTGATTACCCCTTAAGAAACCCAAATAATATTCCAGTGAGTTCAAATTTGCAAATTACTAAACCGCCAGCGAAAGAAACCCCCATTACTCTTTTTTTTTTTTTTTTTTTTTTGCAATCCAAAAATTCAGGAGAAACGGGGTCACGACAAGCGACAAAGTGACCTAACAAGATCACCCGCAAAAACCAAACAAAGACCATCAAGTCTATGCAGTTTGAAGATCCGCTAACAGTTATACGCATAAAGAAACACAACTGCTGCAGTAGTTATGCATAGCAGAGCCAATCACTGGCTCAAAAGTCCAACACGCCAAACAGTACAAGTAACACTTCAAAAACTTCCGGTCTTCTTTCAAATTCATTATTAAGGAAAAGAAAAAAAAAATAGAAGTACCCAATTCAACCAAAGAAAACTTGGTTAAAAACACACTAGCTAGGGAGTATCCCAGGGTTTGGGTTCGGGTACGGCGACGACCATACCTTGGAGGTCATGGTTGAGAACGACCTGGCAGCCGAGCCTAGAATGCTTGTTGAGGACCCTAGCCCTGGAGTTGCGCTTAAGGACGTACTCCTCCTCGTAGGACCTCGGAGGCAGCTTGTCCAGCCACTCCTGGGCGATGTTCACCTCGCACTCCGCCGAGCACGCGTCGATCTCCTCCAGACGGTGGGACGCTGGGTCGATGAGGCCCGTGTTCGTCAGGGCCTTCAGCAGGGTCTGGCCCGCAAGGCCCACCACCTCGTGCTTCTTGCCATCGAAGTCGATAGCCGAGAGCCTCACGATGCGTTCCGAGACCTTCCTCGAGGACGACGGCGAAGAGGAGGAGGAGGCGGAGGATCTGGCGATCAGGGATTTGGAGAAGAAGGAAAGGGATGGGAGGCGGTGGGCTTGGGAGGAGAGCCTGCGAAGATTCGCGACCGCCATTGTTGCACGGAGAATGAGATTTCGCAAGACAGTGTTTGTTTTTGTTTAGAGACGGGATGGGAAAGGGAAAGAAATGACGATCTTGCTTGGATGGATTTTACCAAGCGGGGCACACGGGCCCACATGAAGTTTTTATTTTATTTTATTGTTTTTGCAGTTACGTTCCAAACGGACCTCCAGTTACCCGCAAATAAAGTGTGAGTCAGGCCCTTTTTTTTTGTTTTGTTCATAAGTGGACCAAGTCCACGGGCTAAAAACTTTTAATTCATTTAATACCATTCCGTAATTAGCATATCCATTTAACTCGTGGGCTAAACGAGCCCGCCTGCCAAATAAATGGGTTGATCTGTTTACCTGCAATGGTTTTTATTTTCTGGTCGGTTTACCTTTTTTGTTATTTTAGGTTTTTACTTGGTGGCCAACCAACCCACCCCAAACGCAACAAAGCACCTAGTTTGTGATAGCTTAAATCCACGAGTCCAGACAAAAAAAAAACAAAACCCCATGAGTGAAATTAAACATTTTTAAACAAATTATATATATGTATACATGTCTGGGTCCGCGCATGTGTCTGTATATTTTTTGTCATAACTAAGTTAGATATTTAAACAAACAAATTAAACACACTAGTCATTTAGGACCCAAGCCATGACAACCTAAATCCATGAGTCTAATCCCCTTCTCTTTGTGGTTGAGAATGACAAAGAAAAATGTGATGAAGTTTGGTTGAATAGTATTTATCTTCATATAAATGTAATATATGTGTAAGTAAAGTATAGTTTCTTTCTAAAAACAAAAAGAGATTAATGGCTAGGATTTGGTTTCTTAGTCAAAGAATGAATTTTGACCATCCATTTGGTTCAAGATAAGTGGTTCTCTTTAACTTGAGAGTAAGTAGCTTTCTCGGTGTTAAAATCGCACATTAAAATTCTATCAAATGGGTAAAATATTGTACCCGGGAAATCAAACATTTCTAAAAATTAATTATAGGTCTAAAATCTTTATTCCTACCGGTTTCTAATATTAATCTTATAACTTCTCAATTTCGGACATCTCCCAGCTCCAATTCTAGGGGTTCGGCTATTCTGACAAGCCCGTGGAGTCCACAAGTTACTATTTACCTTTTTATAAGATCCCTTGAACTGTCCTCCTCATTGCTACGTCTGTCAGATTTTTTAAATTATGACTAATAAAATTCATTAATTTATAACTAATTTTTAGGGTGTTACAGCATATGTGGCACATTTTGAGGCGTTTAGCTATACTTGTAAACTCCATAACCCTTCAAAAAGTATGAGCTTTAATATTTTGATTGACAACAAATCCAATTTAAAGAAAATACTTTGAAGAATGACTAATGGCTACCTTGAGTTTCTTGACAAAGCTTAACTGGTAACTTCGAGATGCACTATTGGAATTTAGTGAAAATAATTTCATAATGCATGTGCAAACATGTTTTTTTTTCTCATGGGAAGAGAACAAATTTAGATGAAGTGAAAATTATATTAAGCAAAATGTAACTGTATGCATCAAGGAAGCAAGCCCTTTGAAACAAGATCAAGAAACCAAGGAAGATAACATATAAAAGTTGGAAACATTGTGTTACTCAATCTTCATTCATCATAATCATGGATTATTCATCATTAAAAAGTCAACATTGAAGATTAGAAGACAAATAAATCAACAAGAAACTAGCAGCGCTCTTCAGAAAGTTTGCATCATAAAAAAATAGGGAAAGCAATCAGATTTGAAATTCAAATTCAAAAGTCAAATCAGTCTCTTTTACCCGAAACATCATCTCTTCAGTACCCTCGATCAACAAAGAAAGACTTATTAAGGAGTTCAGAAACCACGTTCAGAAAATAGAAGAGTAGTTTCTGATAGACTTCAGAAACGTCAACTCATCAATGGCTTATGAGAAAGAATCCTAACACCAGACGAGCTACTTCTCTAGATTATGTTCCCAATACTCTTTTGATGTTCGACACGTACTGGCTGGATAGAAGATAAAGGGCAACGGTAATAAAGGGAAACCATCTATAAATAACAGATGACTGAACTTCAAGAAGTAAAGACAAAACTTAGAGCAAAAATGCTGTAAAAATCTTTCCAAAACATCTTTGTAAAAATTATCTACTAGATTCTCTATATATTAAAATCTTCTTTCTACATATTGGATTGTTCACACGTTCTTCTGAGGAAAAGTCAATAGAAAGAAGTCGCTCAAGACGCCTCAGAGTTATCATCTCATATTCATTAGGAAGAGAGTCTTGAGTGTCAGATTGTGTTAAAGAAACATCAACCTTGAATCCATTGTATCATCGATCCAGCAGTGATCGGAAGTTGAAAGCTTGAAGAGGCTATTGCAAAACTACTTATTGTTGTTGGTATTGTGTTAGTAAGTGTGATTTACTAACACTAGTAAGAGTTTGGGAAGGCTACGGTAAAGACTATCCTGTATTTTTATCTCCTCAGGTTGAGGAAGTTTAGTAGAACTCAGTGGTTACTGAGAACTGGATGTAAGCAAGTGCTGGCTGAACCAGTATAAATCTCTCGATTCGGTATCTTCTCATCCTTAACCTCTTTATTTTATTGTCTTTGATTTTGCATAAATACCTTCATTATTATCTCTTGCTTTTAATCTATTTACTCAAACTACTTGATTCAAAAAGTTACTTTCTGGATAAACTAATTTATCTTCCGCTGCACTTCATGCTCTAAGCTTGATAGAATTTTATCGTAAAAGTTTTCAATTTGAAGATTTGAAAAAGAAGCATAATTCAACCCCCCCCCCCCTTTTTCGTGCATTTTCTCACCATCAATTGGTATCAGAGCTTGGCCTCTAAAGGATCAAGCATTCTAACAACTTTAGAGGAAAAAAAATTCAAAAATAAATAGCACAAAGTATTCATATAGCAGAAGGGCACTCGATCAACATACAACCATTCGTTGATGGTGTAGACTATGCCTATTGGAGAGATCGAATGGAGTTGTTCATAAAGTATAGAAGTCTTAACTTATGGGAAATATTCTAAAAAGGCGACTACATTCCAGTTGAAGAAGTTCCTGCAATGGATGGTGCACTCCCCACATCAAGAGAAGTTCTTAGAAGTAAATGGACTGAGCAATATAAAGCCAGGATTCAACTAAATTCCAAAGCTAAGTATTTACTCACCTGTGCACTAAGTAAAGTTGAATATGGTAAAATTATTTCCTATGACACAGCAAAAGAAATATAAGACAGACTACTCATTCTACATGAAGGAACTAATCAAGTCAAGGAGATAAAGATTAGCATGCAGGTCCATCGGTATGAAATGTTCAAAATGACTGATCAGGAAAGCATTGATGATATGACTACAAGATTCATGCATATCATAAAATCAATTGAAAGGTCTTGGTAAAAGATATTCTAACTCTGAGTTAGTTAGGAAAATCTTAAGAAGACTCCCTACAAAATGGTTGCCTAAAATAATAGCCATTACTAAAGCCAAAGACCTTCAAACTTTGAGTCTAAATGCACTTATTGGATCTCCCAAAACTCATGAAGTAGTTTTGGCAGAAATGCATGGTGAATCCATGAAGAAAAACAAGTCCAATAGCCTTAAAATCTTCTCATCATAAGTCAAGTAAAGGAATGGCAATGAAAATCACTAAAACCTCTGATGAAGAGGATGAATTTGATGATGACACTAAAGATGATGATGGAGATGAAATCTCCATACTAGTAAGAATGATGTCAAGAGCTTGGAAAGGCAAGTTCAAAAGAAGAAAGGACATAAAAAGAGATAGGAAAGGCAAAATAAAGCCAAACAACATTATTTGTTTTAACTGCAAAGAAAAAGGTCACTTTAGACCTAATTGTCCAAAAATGAAAGGCCCACAAAAGAAGCTCGTAAACAAGACGAAGGGAATGTTGGCAACTTGGAGTGACTCCGATGAAGAAAATGAGCAAGTAGAAAGTCTGGAAGGACAAGAAGATATAGCCAACCGATACTTCATGGCAAAATATAAACTTTGAGGATGAATCTGAGATAAATATTTCTGACCAAAGTCTATCCTATGATGAGTTCATAGTTTTATATGAAGAATTGTTTGAAAACACTCAAACCAGGGACGGATATATGTGTTGAGGAGTGGGGGCAGGTGCCCCCATAAAATTTTAAAATTTTATAATAATTATATGGTTTTATTATGTTTTTGCCCCCACTGTCTTGTTGAATTTGCCCCCATATTAGTTTTGAATGAGACAAAATAATAAGACACAATGAATTACACTCCTTTCTATATTGATGTATTATTTTTTCCCCCAGTACTAAAATTTTCTGGATCCGTCACTGACTCAAACCATTTCCTCTCATTATTTAAATCTAAAGAAAAAACTTCAAAAAAATTGTTTTAGAATTTCAAATGATCAAAACAGAAGCTAAAAATCTGAAATGTGAAAAGAAGGAATTACAAAAGGAAAATAATGAACTTAACACCTCAAACATCAAGTTAGCAAAAGATTGTGAGGAAAATGAAAAGACTAAGTCTAAAATGGAGAAAACGATTATACTTTTGAAATCTAATCTATAAAAATTTGTAGATGGCTCAAATAATCTTGAACTTATGCTTGGAGGACAAAGGCTATATTTTCATAAAACTGGGTTAGGATATGAAGAAGTAGAAAAAGGGAAAAGGAAATAGATTTTATCGAGAGAAAACTAGAAACAAAGTTTCCTGCACTATTTGTTATAAAAAGGGACATATTCCTGGTAGTTGCTTCTTGAGAAGAAAATCTGTCAGAAGAATTGGAAAACCCTGTCTCTACGATACTTTCTCAAAAGGACCTAAAAAATTATAGGTACCTAAAGTGAAAAATGTGTTCATTACAGATATGCCTAAGAACACATATAGAATCTGATAACAAATGGTACATGGACAGTGGCTATTCTAGACACATGTCCAGATCTAGAAAATGGTTCAAAAATCTCAAACCAAAGAACTCTGGATCAATAAAATTTGCTAATGGAGGTAAAGCAAAAGTCACAGGTATTGAAAACATTGGTAAGGATGATTCTCACCAAATCCCTAATATATTACTTGTTGATGGTCTAGCTCACAATCTACTCAGCATAAGCCAATTCTATTATCAAGGATTTAACGTTGTTTTTAATGCTCATAATTGTAAAATAGTTTTCCTATCTCAAGTCGTGTTACACTATCCGAAAAAAGGGATGATAACACTTATGTACTGCTCTTAAATGATCTTCAAGATCAAGATATAAAATGTCTGGCATCCTTCATGGATGAAAAATAGTTATGGCAAAATAAGCTTTGGCATGCTCACATGAAGCTTATCTCTGAGCTATCTCAGAAAGAGCTTGTAAAAGAATTGCCAAAACTAAGGTTTGACAAGGATTCAACCTATGAATTATGTGAAAAAGAAAAATAAACTAAAGCTTCATTCCATAATAAACATGTTGTATCTACCACTAAACCTCTAGAACTACTTCATATGGACCTTTTCGGTCTAACTCAAATGGCCAATCTTGCCGGTAAAAGATATTGTCTAGTCATTGTAGATGACTTCTCAAGATTTACTTGGGGTATTCTTCCTAGCTTCTAAGGATGAGGTGTTTGAAAGGTTCAAAGTTTTTGCAATGAAAAAAATTCACAAATTAATTCTATCAGATTTGATTATGGAGGCGAATTTAAAAATCATATTTTTAATTAGTTTTTGTGAAAAACATGGCATCTTTCATGGGTTCTCAGCACCCAAAACTCCTCAACAAAATGGGGTTGCTAAAAGGAAAAATAGAAGCTTACAAGAGATGGCCAGAACATTGATTTTAGAAAGTGGACTATCCAAAGGATTTTGGACAGAGGTTGTAAATATCTTGTATTATATACAAAACGGAATCTTTCTAAAACCAATCCTTAAAAAGACCCCCTATGAGCTATGGAAAGGTAGAAAACCCAACATCTCATATTTCCATATATTTGGTTTATCATGTTTTATTCTTAACAACAAGAACAAACTTGCCAAATTTGATCCAAAATTTGATTATGGTATCTTTCTAGGATATTCATCTGTTTCAAAAGCTTACGGGGTATATAATAAAAGAATACTATGTGTGGAAGAAACAATTCACATCAGGTTCAAGGAGCTTAGGAAAGATTTTGAAGATGACCAAGATGATCTGGAGGAAGCTTTTGAAAGATTGAATCTTGAAAAAGACCCAGACTTCAAGCAGATAAACACATCAAAAAGAAGACTCCAGGATTCAAATCCCTTAGAAAGTACGCTCAAGATACCAAAGTAGTCACAAAGCAATAATTTTGAACAAGAGGAAGAGTAACCTAAGGATGAACAAGAAATTGATGGAAATCATAAGCACTAAAACTTCAAAGGAGTCTCTAACCTTAAAGCTGTCTCTCAGAATTATGTTATAAGAGACATGTCTAAAGGAGTGAAGCCTCAATCCTCTCTAAAAAATACCTCAACTTATGCCCTAATCCCCATCATTGAACCTACATGCATTGAAGAAGCGTTAAGTGACAAAGGATCGGTGGAGGCCCTGCAAGAAAAGTTAGAACAATTTGAGAAAAGCAAAGTCTGGACTCTTGTAGAAAAAATAAATGGAAAAACCATCATTGGAATAAAATGGGTTTTTAGAAATAAATTGGAAGAAGCAGGCAAGGTTATTAGAAATAAAGCAAGACTGGTTGGACAAGGCTACAATCAACAGGAAAGAATTGATTATGATAAGACCTTCGCACTAGTTGCTAGATTGGAAGCCATCAGAATGCTACTTGTCTTTGCTGCCTACAAAGGTTTTACTTCCTATTAAATGAATGTTAAGTCTGCCCTTTTAAATGGTTTTCTCTCTGAAGAAGTATACATGAAGCAACCTCCTAGCTTTGAGAGTGATGACTTCCCAAACCATGTCCACAAATTAACAAAGGCACTCTAAGGTCTGAAACAAGCTTCTCAAGCTTAGTATGAAAGGTTAAGTAGTTTTCTGCTGAAAAATAGGTTCAAGAGAGATAACGTTGACATAACCTTATTTACTCTTCAGTCAAAATATCACTTTCTGATAGTACAAATATATGTCGATGACATTATATTTAGAGCCTTTGATCATTCTCTTTGTGAAAGTTTTTCAAAACTAATGCAGAGTGAGTTTGAAATAAGTATGATGGGTGAACTGAAATTTTTCTTTGGTTTGCAAATCAAGCAACAAAAAGATAGAACTTTGATCCATTAAGAAAAATATACAAAAAAGCATTTGAAAAGGTTTCATGTGGATCAAGCAAAGCCAATGAGTACTCCTATGCATCCTTCACAAATCATTGATGCTAATCATAATGGTGAAAAAGTATCAGAAAGTAGTTATAGAGAAATGATAGGGTCACCATTGTATCTTGCAGCTAGTAGACTAGACATTCAACTGAGTGTAGAGATCTGTGCTAGATTCCAATCAAGTCCAAAATAATCAAACTTAGATGCCGTTAAAAGAATCTTCATATATTTATTAGACACTACTAATCCTGGCCTATGGTATGGTAAAGGTACATCTTGTGAGATTGCAGGTTATTAGATACTGACTTTGCAGGAGATATAGTAGAAAGAAAAAGCACTAGTGGGTGTTGTTGCTTCTTTGGAAATAGCCTGATTACATGGTCATGTAAAAAGAAAAATATCATTGCTCTTTCTACTGCAGAAGCTGAATACGTAGCAGTCGCAAATTGCTGCACTCAAATGATATGGATCAGAAACCAATTAGAAGGCTATCATTTAAGGTATTCCAAAATGCCAATCTGCTGTGACAATAATAGTGTTATAAATTTAGCTAAAAATCTCATTCAGCACTCCAGATCGAAACATATTGATATAAAGCATCATTTCATTAGAGATCATGTTCAGAAAAGAGATATTGAATTAATGTTTGTAAGCACTGAAGACCAAGTGTCTGACATATTCACTAAACCTTTAGCTAAAGAACATTTCTGTGCCCTAAAAAGTCTGTTAAACTTAAAGCATTTTTAAATTTCTTAAGACTCTCATCTATTCAAATTATTATGGGTACTTCATCTTCAATCGTGTTAATAAATTACTCCTAACTCTTAGCACACCTCCTCTTTGCTGATGACAAAAGGGGGAGAAAAGAAATGAAAATCTTGTATTGAAAAAGCTAGTGGAAGAAAAACCTGAGGGGGAGTTACTCAGGGGGAGTAAAAACTGAGGGGGAGTTTCTTAAGGAAATGCTTAAAATTTGTGTCTAAGTATCTGCACACAATGCATATCATATGATCCAAAGAAAAGTGACGAATAGGGAAAGTGCTTATCTTGACAGTTATTGTAGCACACTTAAATATTAGAAAGTCACTTCATGACTAAAATCAAGCTGATTGGAAAATTGGATTAAAACGATGACATCTGCTTAAGTATCTTTGTGATATAAATTAAAGAGGTTCTTTGATTAAATCAAAGCATATCATCATGAACCAAACATCTTTGATTTAAGTCAACTTAAGGTTTCAAAATTTTCTTGAACATAACGGTTCATGCCTTAAGAAAAAGGCTTACTAAGATTTAAGAGTCATGATATGTTGAAAGAAATTATAATTCTTTGTATTTATATTCCATCTTATTTGTTTCAACCTCTCTTCAAAAGATTTTCTTCAAATTGGTTTATCATCATAAAAAAGGGGGAGATTGTAAACTCCAGAACCCTTCAAAAAGTATGAGCTTTAATGTTTTGATTGATAACAAACCCAATTGAAAGAAAATACTTTGAAGAATGACTAATGACCACATTGAGTTTTTTAACAAAGTTTAACAGGTGACTTCGAGATACATTATCAGAATTTACTGAAAATAATTTCACAATGCATGTGCAAACATGTTTGTTTTTCTCATGGGAAGAGAACATATTCAGATGAAGTGAAAATTATATCAAGCAAAATGTAACTGTATCCATCAAGGAAGCAAGCCCTTTGAAACAGGATCGAGAAACCAAGTATATGGTCATCAGAAAGTAACACAAAACTTCAGAAAGTAGAGCTATAATGAAGATAACATACAAAAGCTGGAAGCATTGTGTTACTCAATGTTCAGTCATCATAATCATGGATTATTCATCTTTAAAAAGTTAAGATTGAAGATCAGAAGACAAATAAATCAACAAGGCATTAGCAACGCTCTTAAGAAAGTTTGCACGTTAAAAAGAGAAGGAAAGCAATCAGATTTGAAATTCAAATTCAAAAGTCAAATAAGTCTCTTTTACTCGAAACATCATCTCTTCAGTACCCTCGATCAACAAAGAAAGACTTATTAAGGAGTTTTGAAACAATATTCAAAAAATAGAAGAGTTTTTTCTGATAGACTTTAGAAACCTTAATTCATCAACGGCTTCTGATAAAGAACCCTGACACCAGACGAGCTACTCATGTAGATTATGTTCCCAATACTCATTTGATGCTCCACACGTGCTGGTTAGATAGAAGATTAAGAGTAATGGTAACAAAGGGAAATCATCTATAAATAAGAGATGATTGAGCTTCAAGAAGCAGAGATGAAACTTAGAGCAAAACTGCTGTGAAAATCTTTCCAAAATCTCTCTGTAAAAATTATTTGCTAGATTCTTTGTATATTAAGATCTTCTTTTTACATACTGGATTGTTCATATGTTCTTCTAAGAAAGAATCAATAGAAAGAAGTCACTCAAGATGCCTCAGAGTTATCATCTCATATTCATTAGGAAGAGAATCTTGAGTGTCAGATTGTGTTAAAGAAACATCAACCTTGAATCCATTGTATCATCGATCCAATAGTGATCAGAAGTTGAAAGCTTGAAGAGGTTATTGCAAAACTACTTATTGTTGTTGGTGTTGTGTTAGTAAGTGTGGTTTACTAACACTAGTAAGAGCTTGGAAAGGCTACGGTAAAAACTATCCTGTATTTCTATCTCTTCAGGTTGAGGAAGTTTAGTGGAACTCAGTGGTTACTGAGAACTGAATGTAGGCAAGTGTTGGTCGAACTAGTATAAATCTTTGGATTTGGTATCTTCTCATCCTTAAGCTCTTTATTTTATTGTCTTTGATTCTGCATAAATATCTTCATTATTATCTCTTGCGTTCAATCTGTTTATTCAAACTGCTTGATTAAGAAACTTACTTTTTGAATAAACTAACTTATCTTCCACTGCACTTCAAGCTCTAAGTTTCATAGAATTTTATTGTAAAAGTTTTTTGTTTGAAGATTTGAAAAAGAAGCGCAATTCAACCCTCCCTTTTCATGCATTTTCTCACCATCAATACTAACTATGCTTTACGCTCCTATTCGGTCTCGATGGATTCATCTGATTCTTCCAAGGAGTCTCCTAACCTTCATTCATCCTATGGCTCTTCTCCCTTTGTGGGGTTAGTTCCGATGAGGGTGAGCCTTTGGTTTGGCCTCATGCTCGTAATTGTCTACACAAGGGAGCTCATATGGTCCGTCCAGGCATGGTGGGTGTAGGATGGTGACTTCTTCTAAAATTGTGGTGCTATAAGTAGTTAGAGTTGTTGTTTGATGCATGCAGAGCTTCAGGAACATAGCCCTTCTTTTTGTACATATGTTTTAGGGGTTATCACATTATCTTTAGCATGCTTGGAGTGTAGGCTTTGGGGGATGTGGTTAATTGACTATCAATTTATGTTTATGTTTATTTCGAATGATTGTATTTATGCAAAACCTTCATTGGTTGGCCAGCTATATGATCTAGTTGTTGTTTATGCGAATGCCATATGATGGATTATATTATGATATATCTATATATGCTATGTGATGTTTAATTATGACTAGGCTTTGTTATGATTTTGAGATTGTATGCAATGATTTACATTTGGTTTATCGATGTCTTGATCGGATATGTTTAATTTTATTACTATGCCTTATGTACAAGGCACTCACATTTTCGTCTTCATGTTTAAAAAATTGTATTTTCATTATGTTATATTTTGAGAAAACATATTACATCTAAATAAAAGCATGATATCTAATCAAAAGGTGTAATGCAAATTAGGCATATTGGGTAATTTATTTGGAGTGTTACCACTGTCATCTTAATATTATTTTTTAATTTGTTAGTATCAGCATTATTTGGCTAGCATTACTCTCAATATTGGATAAGCTTAATATTGTACTTTTGTCTAATATAACATATACAGCCTCTCAAATTTGATGCTGTTATGCGAAAATTAAAAGGAATCAGGTGTGCAGCATTGCTCATAATCATATCTTTTTGGTCAAATAATATGCACTATATCTAACAAGAGGTATCATAGCAGTCATGACTGCGAATTCCCTGCTGCCACCTGGAGGAGATTGTTGTGCTATGTTTTGCCACGCATGGACACTACTGGTTTAAGCGCTTGATAGTAGCGTTGACCTGGTGGGACTTTCTGCTGATTAGCCTTTCCGTTTTTTGTTTTCTCTTTTTCAACGAGGAGGAGGCAAAGAAAAAAGTTTGCAAGTTCCGCCACTTCGCTGTAGAGCAGTACCCATGGCTTCACACTCGATATTCTTGCCTAGCGCCGGCCTTCATAGGCACAACATCACTCCGTCTTTCATCCCCACTCACCATTCTATTTTTTCCTCTCAGTCGTTCTTGTTCGGCTCTCCACTGTTCCCGAAATATCTTTCCTTGACAATGCCCACCTATAGAAACCAGCTTGGTGGGTTCTCTGGCCCCAATCTTATCTCTTCTTTTTCTTCTTCTCCCTCGTCTCAAGAGTTTGATGTTGTGATAGTCGGCGCTGGCATCATCGGGTTGACCATTGCCCGTCAGTTTCTGACGGGTTCGGATCTATCGGTCGCCATAGTTGATAAGGGTGTCCCATGTTCTGGTGCCACTGGTGCAGGTAAATCATTTGTGGAGATTTCAGCGATACCCATCTACTTTTTATCTGCGTAGGATCTTGAATGGTTTCGGTTCTCATTTTGGTATGTTACTTGAATCTATGAGTGTGTGTAGCTTTATTGATTGTGTTTTGACAATTTTCTCTTCTTTGGAGGGAAAAAAACTATTTTTCCTTAAAATCTGTTCTTTAATTGTTTTCTTCTCTTTTCATTGTCATATTTATTCTCCACTTAGCGCTTATACTTTGTTTGGTCAAATATTCACTTGGGTAGTGTTTGGTATATGTCTCAGGATACACATACAGTAGAACTAGTAGAGATGGAGACATAAAAAAATATTATTTGTGGAGTACAAGACATGATGATAACTGTCATCATATCTTATTTGGAAACACATAGACAATATAACAAATACATAGTAAAATACATGATATACTCTCGTTGGACTGCCGGTTGTGATGACACACAGGGAAATATTAAATATATATAAGGGCATTATTAAAAGAAAAAATATTAAGTTTTTGTCTCTTGTTCCCAATTTTTGGAGGTACAAAAATTTTTTATATTTCTGTCCCGGTTTCCTCTCCCCACCACCTAATATCTTTCAAATTTTCTATATTTCTGTCCCGGTTTCCTGTCTCCTGTCCCCACCACCTAACATCTTTCCATTTTCATTGTCCTTGTCGTTTGTCTTGTCCTTGGAACCAAACGCTACCTTGGCACTAAATATGGGAGTACAGTGTCCACTCAACAGCTTGACGGATTTATATTTTGGCATTTACATTGTTGATTTCTATTTGTCTCTTTAGATTGTATATTGTGATTGTGGGTAGTCAAGGAAAGGTGTAAAATTTCCATTATTCTCTTGATATTTTGCAATTAAAAACGTTGTTTAATGCTGAATTTTGATTAATTATTGGGTCTCTCCTCCTCTGTTTTGGAATTTGGGGTGGTTATAGGGCAGGGATATCTTTGGATGGCGCACAAAACACCTGGGAGTGGTATATGGGATCTAACCTGGAGAAGCCATCAACTTTGGAATTTTCTAGCTGAAAGCCTACAAGAGCAAGGTGTGAATCCGATGGTTGAGCTGGGTTGGAAAAGAACAGGTATAATATAATAGCAGCGCCCTTCTATAAATTTTCTCTCTGTTTGCTATGCTGTTTTGAAGGGAGCCAATCAAATGTCTGACTTAATTTGAAGCTGCTTGACAGCTGCATCTTTTAATTGTGAGCCATAAGTGGATTTGAAAGGTGCAAGGGCAGCTATATATGTGCAGGATGAGCAGTATGCAGTATGTAGTTGCTTTACAGTTACAAACTTCCATTGTTACATAGAATAGCTTAATCATGTTTTGTAGAACCCCATTCTGAGTACTGAAAACACAAATATATTTGTTTTTGTAGGAAATGTTTTAGATGTCTACTGTCTTGTCTTTGTTTGATAGCGTGCATGGATCACTCCATGCTGTGGCCCTTGAAATGGTTATTGGGAACATGATCAAGGCTATTCCCTGATCAACCCAGAAGGTCATCTGGCTATTTTTGGACGAACTAAAATGGTGTGCCTATGATAGCAACTAGTATCACAGAGAAGAAATGAAAGAAATATAACAGAAAAAGACAATAGAAAAGATGATGTAAATGTATGTTTCTGTATCTCCCCAAATCTCATTTTCTCTCTCCTGTCATGGCAACTCAGCTAGTTATTTATTTTGTTGCTGTTGAATGGGCCCAACCCACCTCTTCTTTCCCTCTTATACACAGTGGTGATTTTGGGTCTAGGAGCTCTAATGGATCCGGGTCTCTTAACAATATCTCTCTCTCAAAATTCACCTTGTCTTCAAGGTAAAAATAAAAAAATTGTTGAATGTTAGCCACTAACTTTTAAGAGTTTTCGAACTCTAGGAGGTGTCACCAATGCTTCCTGTGGTTTAACTTGCAATTCCTGTTTTTCATTACGATAAGGCTAGTAGGTGGAGTTGGGAGTCACTCTTATGCATCTTGTAAGGATTTCCAACCTGGATCCCATTGCTTAAAGAATAAGATCTCCCTAGAAAGAGATAATACTTGCTGCTCTCTCCAATAATTTCTCTGAAAAACTGTAACCTGGTCATGTGGCTTACCGATGCAGAAATCCTTGCCATGATCCTGATCACCCTGATAAATTGATTCCTTGGTTCCACTTAGGGACTCAGCTAAATATCAAAGATCAGCCAGCATAGGGAAAAGAACTCTCTCATCAAATGATAGTTGTGCCTCAAAAGCAATGGTGCATGCCCATATGAGTGGTAGTCAATGTTGCACGAATACAGGTATGGTACTTGTACTCACGAAATTTTTTTAAAAAGTGGGGCATAGGTATGACAATAGATATGGGAATAAAATTTGGGAATTGAGGAGTTAGGGTTGAATGTTTAACAAAATAAAAAAAAACATAGAAATGACATAGTTTGAGTAAAATTGTATATTTTGGTGTACCTAGACATCCCCACGCTGCACGAAAAGAGCTTTGATACTAGTGCTAGGATTGGATTAGTACAATAGGGAAAATGAAAGGAAATGAATGAATCTGTATATTCAATTGGGATTCCTGAACAATGTATTCAAGAACCCTAAAAATTGGGGAAGAGATTGTGTGTGCTAGTGAGGGAGAATTAGAGCCCCATTGTTCTCTAAATCCAGGTTTGTTACAAAATGACTAGTCTAAGAGTCTATATACCTGTGATCCAATTATATACTGGGAGACACCCACAGACCACTCTAACTTATTTGCTAACTGTTGGAATCCATGGTAACACAGAATAGATATAAATAATTGAGAGAATGCTGGATGGAAAATTTTAGTAAGAGATGAGAAAAGTGATGTATATATGTGATGTGAGCCTTATATCAACTCTTTTCTCTTCAGAGTTGTGCATGTGTTGGCAAGGGAATGTTGCGCAACCACCCTCCTCCACTGAACCTCCACCATCATCAACCACTTAGTGTCGGCACTCACCATTGCCGCCGCTCTTTCTACTACCTTCGGATCAAGTTTCTCCAGCAAATCCGACGAGTCAAGTGATTTTGGTGGCGGTGGTTGAACATGTTTGATGCAATAGCTAGGGTTGTTGTCCTCAGCTGCCTCCATCTCTGCCCACACATTCGCCGCGATCTTGGCGACTGTCGCGCTTGCTTCTAAGTCAATTGGAGGTGGTATGTTGCTAGCATTCAATGGGAGCTCATTGGCTGGCACCCATGGAATCGGGTCTGGCAAATTTAGCGGCACTAGTCGGTCTTCATTCATGCTGTACATATGAGCTTCTTTGGCCGCTCTCACCTTCACCAATAGCTCCGTCGCGACAGTCTCTGCCTTTGGTGGCTTCCGTGGTGGTCGTCCACAACCGGAGAATTCTTCCTTCCGTTCCTTCCTCATGCATTCTTTTTTGTTGTGCGATGATTCCCACATTCCAGCTCTCACGGTTTGATGGCCACCTGTGTCCATGGTTGCTCGTCTTTGTTCCCCATTGTACTGTCGTGAATGTCTACCGTTCCAAGAGGTGTCACGCTGCTTACTCCCCCAAAAGAATCCTTCCCTCTGCTTTGAAGATTCATCTCGAGAGTAGGGAGGAAAATATCGCTCCTCCCTGTGGTGAGAAGAGGAGCTGCGATTCACCTTCGTCCTCCTGATTCCTTCATCCTCCACGGCAATCCAACAACACTTTCTTCGTGGTGGAGATCGCCCCATGGTTCAAGCATGGTGATTTCCTTTCAATAGCTGCACAGCCTCAACCAGTTTCCTCTCCAATCTCTCCATCCTAGTCTCCAACGCAGCCTCCACAGTAGGCCCCCATAGCTCCCGAGACCGGAGCTCTGATGCAATTGATAGTGACCATAGAAAGAAACCTAAGAAATGAAGAAGAATGAAGTATTAGTCACACCCTTGAGCTGAGATTAATGTGATTTTCAGCCAAGGAAGAAGAGAGAAACAGTATAGGAAATGCAAGAAATGAGAAGAGCCTCTGGACACTATAGTAGTCCAACTCTCCTAATGCCTAAGCCAATATTCAGTCACCCTTTCACACGCCTGCCCTCTGATACATAGTCTCATACCTCACTCTCCTCATGCCAACTCAATAGAGTTGGTTACAATTGTGTGCCTTCCACTACTACCTAATTCTCTATGTCTATTTCCCTATTTGCACTATCTTCCATGTACTCTAATTATATGTAGGTTCCTAACATTAATACTGTGATATGAGTTGTCGTTTGATATGGTAGGGAGCATATTAGTTGGTCGAACTCGTGCTGAGTCGGACATGCTAAAAGGAAGGGTGAAACAGCTTAGTGAAGCTGGGTTGAAAGCAGACTACCTGTGTAGCAGTGATCTGTCTAACCAGGAACCTGATCTGTTGGTGGGAAAAGACAGTGCAGGCGCATTTCTACCAGATGACAGCCAATTGGATGCTCATCTTACTGTTGCATATATTGAAAAGGTTCTTTATTCTTGTTTAACTTTTCTTGGGATATCTTTAGCTTTCAATTTGTAAGTAATAATCAATATATTCATTTTTCTTTTCAACTAAATACTTGCCACGATGATGGTATGAACATATGCTTATGGTCATGAATTTATTGTTGATGTGTAGGTTAACAGGAGTTTTGCCTCAAAAGGAAGATATGCAGAATTTTATGATGAGCCAGTGAAACGTTTTATCAGGTTTAATTTTCTTTTTCTTTCTTTTGCAGTAACTGTGGCATGGAAAATAAGATAAAACAAATACTGTGGAGTAAATTTCACATTTCATATTTTGCTCAGGTCATACAGTAATGGAGAAGTCGAAGCTGTTGAAACTTTCAATCATACATTATACTGCAAAAAGGCAATTATAGTTGCAGCTGGTTGTTGGACTGGTTGTTTGATAGAGGGTTTGTTTAGAAAATGGGGAATGGAGTTACATGTTCCTGTTAGGCCCAGAAAGGTATGTGTCTACATGTAGAATTCCTTCATGGTTTTAGGACTATCTTTTACCAGCCCTAATATTGTGTAAATTGAAATGGTGTCAGAACAATTTATACAATTTCCTTAGCCATACTCTTTGGTTTGTGGGTGGTTACACTGACAGTTAAGGGCAACAAGATAGAGAAACCATTTATCTCTGGCTTGCAGTATCTCTTGTTAAATGTCTAACAAGAAAGGTGTAGGTGTGCTTAGAGACATACTAGTAATTTTCCTAAATGACTAAAATCAGTTGTATCCTTATGCATGATACATTGGACTTTAATTAAATATTATTTTTTGATTTTAAGATTATTTTTTTTATTTAATATGTTTATGTATATATTTAAATACAACATTATTTTTTATGTAACTTTGATCCGGGTTACCATCTCCCAATATACACGTTTACTTTCGGGTCCTACGTATGATCTTGATCTCACAACCTTATTTGCTTATCCTCATTTTGTCTGCTATTAGATTCTGTGGTTTATTTCTTCTATTTCATGTATACTTTTTAAGTTTGTAGACTTTATTTTATTTGTTTACTTATATATGTATTTATTTATTTTTTCTGCTGTTGGCATAGAAGAAGCATTGCCAGTCTTTTCCAAAATTTGCTTCAAGAGTTGTCTTCCTCTGCCCTGACCACTTTGACTTCAAAATTGTTTACAGCTATTTTTGGCACAAGACAACATAGGGTGCAACAGGATTATGCATCATGTTTCATTATAATGAATTTTCTCTTTAAAATTATTAAAGAATTGAATATTATTTGCGGAGATGGTTTTTAATTTTGAGCCTCTGGTTTGTTTATTTCCATATTGAGTTTTATTATGTCAGCAGTTTCGTGATACTGAGTAAATGACTTTGACACTTGTCATTGTGACAAGCAGAAAGAGCACCTTAGTCTCCTGAAATACAAGCTTGTGCCTACAAAAAATGTTTGGTTGGTCATGCTCATGAAAATATGATACTTTCCATATCTTGAATAAAATTCCTTTAACATGCACAAAATTATTTAAGACGATCTAGTTCTTTGTTGTTTGAGTGGCTACTATATTTCATTTATACGTTCTTTTGTTTTGTGTGAAGGGGCATCTACTTGCAGTTAAGGATTTCAATTTGCTTCAGTTGAATCATGGCCTGATGGAGGCAGGTTATGTTGATCATCCAACCGTTTCTGGTTTAGAATCATCCGATCCTGGACGAATGTTATCTGTTTCAATGACAGCAACTTTAGATGCAGCAGGGAATCTTCTCATTGGTATGCTTCTTTTCTATACAGCCTATGTAAATATCTCTGATGGCAATGCCGAAGCTTACATTGCCAATCTATATGTTGGTGATTGCATATGTTGCTTTCAATTACTATTTATATTGAATAATGTTTATCTTATTAAAGAATTTCCGAACAAGTGTGTATCCTTTGTGTAAGAGACCATGTGCATCGTCCCGGGGGGGGGGGGGGGGTGGCTGATTTTGTTAGTTGATGCTATATCAGCTGTGTGGGGGTAGCTTGAGGCTAGGCAAGAATTAGGAATTGGGCTTGGAGTGACTTAGCTGCTGAGTGCTAAGATCCTTTTCTCTCTTTGTTGACATACTATCATACTGGCTTTTCTCTTCTTCCCTAAGCTAGAATCCCAATTGTTCTAGTCTAGGAGTGTGAATAATGCACATACCTCCTTATTTTATATTTTTTGTAGTGGTTTCTTACGATGGCATGGAGCTGTGTGGGCCCATCATGGATGTTACGATGGAAGCTAGAATGGAGGAGTTGGAGAGGAAGATGGATGACATGATCTGACTTTCGAGAGGCAACAATCGGGGGTTGACGGAGGAGGCGATCTCTGCTAGCATGGAGAGAGGCTCCTTCGATGGGTGTGGAGGATCACTAGAATGGAGGTCCAAAAAGGCTTGAGGGTGCATGACAATTGTAGCACTCTCCTTTTTGCTTCCGAGGGTCATACAACTCCCCTGTTAATGAGATGGTTCCTTGTGTCATTGGGATGCAAGCACGTTGGGAAGTCGATCTCCTCATTTGCACTAGGACAGACAAAAGCATCACGACAGTTATTAAGGTGACTAGCACTATGAGCGGTGCAATGAATGACACCATGTCTAGCAAGACGAATAACGGGAATTGTGGTGATGGTAAATAATTCAGGTAGTGAAGGGGGAATTAGAGGAGGTCGAGTGATGGTCGGTAAGGCTGGGGTTGAACAAAAGAAGAATTGGGGATTGAGGGATGGAGTTGTTCGAATTCGGAATTAGTCAGTTGCCCAACCCCCCAACAAAGTTCTCAGAAACCTAGGATCTATTGGAGCCACCTTAGCTGTCGAAACCACATGCATCACTATCGCTAGCACCCAAGCCACTAGAATCGGCTTCATCGGGGAAGATAGAGAAGTCATGAGCTGCAACCAAGCTTGAGCTTTCAAGAATGCTGATCGAGCTCCTGCCACTAGAACCACCCAAAATTCCATAACCACCCAACCTAGGCTCACATGTGATGGTCAGAAAACCACCACCGGTGGAGGTCAAAGTCAAAATGTAGAAGGATTTGCATAGCGACATGGTTTGCTTTAAATAGGAGAACTAGAACAGAAGGGAGCTTGGGATTCAAGGCGGCTTCGACCTTTGGGAATGCTAGCCAGCGAGCCATCGAAGGTGGGAAAAAGGAAATGGAGGAACCATCTTCCTTCATTGGAAGCTTCGTGAATGTGCCAGAAACTAAAATGAGGGCAGCGCCTAGGGCAACCAAGTTTTCTAGTTAGTTTTTTGACCCACTGGGCTGGACCCAAATTCAAAGGGAAAATATGATTTTTGATGAAGAGAATGTTGGTGAGAAGCTATTGGGCCAAGCCCAATATATTGACAACAGAGGGGTTTTAATGATTGCAGATAAAACAAGGTTGAGTTTATTTTTCGGTTGAATGGGCCAGGCCCAACAAGGTGATTTTACTGGTGTTAAACTTAAAATTGCTATTGAAATGGGGCCTATTGTACTTGTTTTGGTTTTTGACCTTTTAGTACCCAACGAGTTAGGGTGGAAGTGAGTTAGGCCACTCTACTTCGGCCATCGGCCTAACCTACATTCGGCCTAGTTTGGCTTAGCTTATTTATTAAATAAGCTATGCTAAGACTTTTTAGTAGTCTTTTTAGCTAAATAGGCCGAGCTCTAGGCAATGCAAATAGCCTATTAGACCCAGTAGGCCCAGGCTACCTTTTGGGCATATGTAAAAAACAACCAACAAAAACAACACCAAATAGTCACTTAAGTGTGTCGTCTAGCCTCTTTATTATGATTTGGGTCTATCATTCAAAGGGAGTATTTGAGATGAATTCTTCTTGGGAATAGAAAGTCCAAGGTGCTATCGGGCCACCTCTAAAAAATATAGGCCCATTGAGCAAATATATAGTCACAGGTCTTGATGAGGGGGTGGAAGCATTGGAGTCTCAACAAGCCACTACATCAATTATATGTTGGGTTTCTGTATATGATATCTTCAATAGTGTGAAAGTAACCTTGGGGTCCTTATTGGACAAGGCTATTCCATTACCTACTGCCCACATGAACAGACAGGAGATTCATGCGAAGTTGCGAAAGAAATCACACTCCACTGCTGGCTCTCTAAACATCCTTTCTGGTGCATTTTCACAGAATATTTGGACAGGGTTGGGTAATACCTATGGCCATTATCACAAGCAGACTCAAAATCAAGTATTTTATGTTACATGCTAACTACTCTAGTCATGCTAATCTCAATTCATTGGTTGAGTGGAACCTGTTTATTGAAATGGTGGACAAAGATGATCTTGAGGACTATGGAGTGAACTCTGAGGCTGAGAAGCATGAACCTGAAGGAACAGGAGATATTTTCCAACACAAACGTGGGGGCCCTCTTTCTAACATGCAAGGTGAAGTGTGGTATTCTTTATGTTCCCAACTATGTATTATGTGTAAGCTATTCTTCCAATCAATTTAAATCAAAATATCTAGCTGTTTTTACTGGAGAGGGCAAGGAGGGTGGGTGTATTATTGTTGTTTGATAGTGTTGAAGATCAATTGGGATCCAAATGTGATAGTGGACTGCACTCCGTTGGTTGGTTGGGGTTGGAGCCTTTTCGTGTACAGAACAAAATAGTTCTGGCAAAGGGAGAGAAGCTTGAGTTGGATATCCTGCTGAAGGTCACAGATTTGTCTTGCCAAATAGTGCTATCCTGTTATTGATGTTAGAACATTTGCAGCTAAGTTGGCTTTGATTTTTACTCTTCAACAGTACAATGGAGCACCTAGACCAGATATATTAGAGCTTGTTATGCTTGAAGAGGTGCCAATGCTAACAGCATTTAAGAGGGTTGTTGCAAATGACATCAACAGGAGAAAAAGTGTGCTTGTTGGCAATGATCAAGATGAAGATAGTCTACAGGTTTGCAACTCCTTGGTTGGCTTTGAGTGTCACAGCCCAACTTGGGTTGTGATTGACACATGGAGAACATGTTCCCTAACAAGCCTTGAAACACATTCTCAAGGAAAACGGACAGAGCTTCCTTTGTATTTTGGAGTTTGGATGTATTTTGGATATTTTCCAAGATACAAAACCTGTAGAAATACATTCTTACAATATCCAAACCCCACAGCACAGCTAGAGTACTATAATTATATGTATTTATATGTTGCAAAATAAGGTTTTCTCATCACGTACATCATTCTAAATCGAAAGCATAACATATCATAAAACTTATCAATCCATGATGTCCAAATTTAGGAAATAAAAAGAAATTGAGTTATCATATACAATACATATGCGGGAAACATAATAAATAACCATTACGTCTAAATATATATCAAAATAAGTTTTAAATCGTAAACTCATCCTTGACCCTGCTTGTGACAAAAAGGAGCTATATCTATAGTTAAGAACAAGGGAATCTTCCCTTAATATGCCCCACATATCAAAGTGAGCTTACCAAAATAGAGGATCTGAAGTCTACTAAGCTGGAGGTGTAACATCCTCCCAAGTGTAACACCATCTTTAAGCTATAACTTTAGACTCTAGAGTTGTTACTTATCTATTAGCGGACCTTTGTTAAATATATATAGTAAATTTGATTGATTCCTGTCATAACTAATTCATAATTCTATAAAAACATGTGAAAAAGGAAATAAAGTATTCATTAAATATAAATCCAAATACAAGAAGGCTCTTCTATGATCTTTAATATACATCTGTCTATTTATATAATTACAAACATATATTCATAACAATAAAAGTGATAAGAGGCTTCAACTATCGGGCTACTACATATCAGATTCTTTTATGGTAGCAACTTCATAATTTCCCTAAGCAATTCTGAGACGATATGGAAATATAAACAAAGGGGTGAAAATTCTAAAATTCTTAGTAGGGCATCCCCAAAATGCATAATGAAATCTGTCATCGTTATCGTCCCAACCACTTTGGTTTATTAAGAAAAATGTGATCATACAGCATATATCAAGGCTCACTTTAATGTTCAAAATTATGCTTCCAAAGTGGGTTCCTTTTATCATTCAATCACTTAATATATAGACATAATCATATAAAGCATATACTGTCAAGTTTCAACTTAAACATGATGGTCTCAACATAGATGTTAAAATCATTCACTTAGCACATAGTATGAAGGACTACTTAGGACAGTTGCTACTTTAACTATCTTGGCCCTCGAATATAGAGGATTATTCCACTCCTGGGTAATAGACTGCTTTTTAGGACTGAGCGCATTCCTATATATGATCCTTGGATTTACTTTCTCAAATTCACACACAGATCTATTCCTAGTCAGGTTTATTTTCCCCGACTTAGTTCAAGGGTAGTCAAATTTACTGTTCCTGACAGACTGGATTTACTTTCTTCGGCTCATGAAAACATATTCTTGATCTTTCTCTCATATAGAGGCAATTGTCAAAAGTATTCACAGTTATATGCATATATTTTATCATCATTCTCACATATACAAGCAACACAGTCACATATGCATCTCAATCATGTGTGCATCTTTATTATATATGCACACATATTACTCATAATCTCAACTCTAGCTCATAGAGCATCTATCAATACTTTTAGTCTTAAACATTCACCATTGTATATGCATAACATTATCAATAGATTCACATAGTATCAATGAGATCAAATCATAGACATTCATCATCTTTTTAGCCAAATCTAGTATTTTGCCAGAATTTCAATTCTAAAGAAAATTATGGAACAACTACTAAATCTCATCAAAATAGAGCCAAGTAAATTTTCAGAGTTAATTCAATGTCTATAAGATCTTGTAAAAATTTCAAAAGAAAATAAGATCTCGCTATATTAACAAAAATTCGGAGGCCAAAAACTAAGTTTCAGCCAACAGCCAGAAGTCTCGATTTTTCTACCTTATCAAATGAACAAATAAAATCGTACTAAAATTCACGATTGGATTTTAGATATCCTCAACATCGGGTAAAAATTTCAGCTCTAAATTTTATCATTTGATATAGTAACAAAATTAGATAAATTTAGTGCTCCAGAATTGACTGTTCAGGCAAAAACCTTGACCAACTTGGATCTTGATCTTTTAAAGATAGTAAAAGTGCTCAAAATAACTCAAGAAAATTACTGGAAACACTTCCATATGCTAGCTTCATCACATAAAATTCAGCTCAAGATAAGATCTCTAAATCAGTAAAAAAAATCATGTAATTTGAGCTGCTTGCTTGAAATCCAAGTTTGAGCAACATAGTCCACAACGTATTTGGAGAAAAGGATTTTCTACCATAATCCAAACACTTAACCAAATTAAACACATCAATATCTATGTCTAAACATTCAATGAAACTAAAAATCTCAAGCCAAATCATTCAAATAAATTTCAGAATCAGTTTGAAAGAAAAGAGGTTAAAGAAAACCCTACTTGGCTCTTGGAAGCTCTTATTCTTGTTCTTTGCTTTTGTTAAGAGCTTTTATACGAAAATTCAATTCAAACCTTCCAAACCCTTTTCCTAGGCAGCCAACACAACATAAATTATTGACAGTGAAGTGAAATAAGGAGCCTTGGAAGGAGGTTGATTCAAAGATTTCAAGAGGTAATCTTGTGTTTGTCTAAATCTATTGATACTTGATGTTGTAGCTTAAGGTTTTTGTAAGTTCGTGATGATTTGAGGAAGAAAAGAATGGAGAGATGGCTGTAGGAGTTACTGGCCGTGAACTTAAGGAAGGAAAATGATGGATTTTGAACTTTTTTATTCATTTGAAGATAATGTATACAAGAATTAGTTATGAAAATGTTTTTCTTAAAGACAAATGAATGAAATTTTGTGCAACTCTTATTGACTCATAAAAAGGGCAATTGTGTAGCTTTTTCTAAGCCACACACTTGTCACCTTAGGTGATAAACTTGTACTGCAAGACTCATACGGTGTAAAAACTACACCGTAATTTTACCGAATGGGTAAAATACGTACCCCTAAAATAGATATTGTCCGAAATTAAATCCTAAGTCTAAAACCTTTATTTTTATTCATTCCTAACCTTGATCCTATATTTTCTCAGTCTTGGGTATCTCTTGATCCCGATTTTAGGGTCTTGGTGGTCTTGACGAGCGAGGACCACATAGTCACTATTCATGTTTTTTGTTCATCAAGCCTTTTTTATCTTGACTAACCCTATTAGAATCATGAAATTTTGATTAATAAAGTCTAAATAAAATTTTTGAAATAAATTTCGGGGTGTTATAGGAGGCGGATTGGAACTTGGTACTTGAATATGAAAATGACGGAAGATAACAAAGTTTGACAATTTAGGGAGTAGATAAAGCATTCATAACCCACGAGATAATAACAAAATCAACAAATACTATTAGAAAACTATATAAAATAACGTGTGAAAATAGATTTGTAATCAAAGCAAATAAATATGGGGAAGTGCTTTGGATAAGAAATTCCATCAGGATCACACACTCGGTGGCCATTCTCTCATGATCCCGCCTTCCATTAGGAACCACAAACAAGTTGACTTACACTCATCCATCAAATACCATTCTCATATGGTCATGTAACACACTCATTAGTTAAGGTACGTCTTGGCTAACACCACTTGCCATTAGCTACAGTTCCTATCTTAGGCATTCCCAAAACAATTATAAAAGAACTAATCATTTTCATTACTCAATAGCTTTTCCAGATATTCTCATACAAGAGACTAAATATAAGCATTTCCATGAACTATTCAAGTTCTACTCATTTTTCATTTTATTAGATCTAGTCATTCTAGCCCATAAACCAATTTCCAGTTCTAAAATCTTTATTCATTATATCCAAACCAATCTTTTTGTAATGTTGCATAAAACAATTTCTTTGTCTCATGTGATGATTAAAACATGTTTATTTTTTCAATCAGTAGTAACAATTAAATTTTCAATACATAAATCATATAAATCAATTAATAGGAGATAGCAAGTATTCAATAAATTCAATAAAATTCATAAATAATTTATAGTATAAGAAATCAACTACAAACACTAAATCTACTCACAACAGTGATTCTCAAGAAACTGAAGAGCACTACACAAGCTATGAAAAATCTTCATTTGGCGTTTGTTTGCTTTAAAAATCTAGGATCAAGACTATAACAACACATGCGAGCAAACAAAACCCCAAATTTCTACACCCTAGGGTTCCCAAAACCATCCAAATTCTCCATAACCATGCATTAGAAGCTCAATAGGGTCAAAAGAAAGTTATTGAAGCTAAGCACACTACCGAGAGGAAGGAAAGAGGGAGGGAACACCCCAAATCTTGTGGTTGCAGCAGTTTCCATTTATAGAGAGAGAGAGAGAGCTCCGTGGGAGGGGTTGAGGTCACTAGTGGGATCTCGGCGGTGGTTGGTGAGGATGAGAAGAGAGAATGAGAGGAAGAAGGAAAGAAAGAAGGAAAGAGAGAGGGAGATGGTGTTGTAAGAAAGGAGGGTAAAATAAAATGAAGAGAGAGAGAAAAAGAGAAAGAGGAAGGAAGGAAAAAAAAGAAAAGAAAAAGAAAAAAAGAATGGGTTTCCCCACTGTGTCACCAACACTATTTCAACTTAATCCATGTGAAAAGTAGGTTCGCATTTTTATTTTTCTCATGATCACTATTATTTTTAAAACATGTTCAAATTTTAATTTTTGGGTCATCACACTGAGGACAAAGGTTTGAAGAAGTCTTTATTAGACGGGCATGGTTTTTGTCGAGTATCGGACCAGCTTACCAGCAAAGCTAGATGAATTGATAGGATGGATAGAAGAACAGTAAGAATATGTATAATTTTTGTATTTGTGTATTATTCACAAAGTGAAAGAAAGAAGCATAATGCTAGGTATTTGAGAGGCCTAGCTCTCCCCCAAGAGGATAATTCCACTATTTGAGATGCCCCCCCCCCTTTCCTTCTCTCTCGCTCTCACAACATCCCTCCCCTTCCCTATATACCACCCTCACTTCCCATTACATGATTCATGTTTTTCTCTTCGCACTAACATTGCCTAGTTGGCAAGTTGAAACTCTCTCCCCACCCCCTTGGCCACATGCCCTACTCGTGCCATTATCATTCTTTCTATTCCTTCCTACATGAACCTTAGCAGGTGAAGCCTCATTAATTGGGGTCCTCTCTTTTCTTAAAAATCACCTTGTTGGGAAGGTGATGTTGGAAAGCCAATACCCTTTTGCGGTAAGAAAAGACTTCTTTTGCACTACGTGTAGTGAGTCTATTCCTAACTCACCATGAGAAGGTCATTGGCATGTTGTGATTTGCATTTTGAAGTAGGACAAAGGAGCTCTTGGAAAGGGCCTTATCTATGAGGACGAAGGTTAACATAAGGTAGTTGGGTATTCATATGCTGATTGGGTAGGTTCTCCTACTGATAGGCGTTCTACTTCGAGATATTGTATACTTGTTGGAGGCAATCTTATTTCCTGGAAGAGTAAGAAATGAACTGTGGTTGCAAGGTCTAATGCCAAAGCGGAGTATTGTGCCCTGACATCCACTACATGCAAACTTATTTGGCTGAATCAACTTCTTAAAGAACTTCAATTTTGAGAGAACAAGCAAATAGCACTTGTTTGTGATAATCAGGTGGCATTTCGCATTTAATCCAGTTTTCTAGCAGAGGATCAAACACATTGTGGTTGATTGCCATTTTATCAGAGAGGGAAAGTATTCTATCTGGTGTGTTTCATGAACTCAAATGATTAGATAGCAGACATCTTTACCAAGTATTAAAGAGGTCTTAGAATATGTTATCTATGTAATCAGGTTGGTGCATATGATGTATATGCTCCAACTCGAGGGGGAGTGTTAGAATCTGTAAATAATCAGTCATGATATCAAATCATGTATTTAGGAAGAATGGAATATTTGTAAATATTCTTGTATTTATTACTCATTGTCTTTATATGTCATACTCTGCTATCTAGTTGAAACACACGGATTCTCATATGTCTTTCTCTTCTCTTTCTCTCTAACTCAACAAAAGTGTTGCACTACTTTGATGGACCAACAATAAGCAAGATCTTCGTCAAATATCGTAATCATCTTCGTCTTCAATAACATTGACTCTGCCATTCCCTCCTATTTTCTATCTCTAATATGATCGGAATAGGGTTCCCATGATTGGAAACTCTAATACCAATTGTAAGTATAGTTTTGAGAACTACACCGAACTGGTTGGTTCATACCAGAAATCGGTGAATCGATCATTGGTCTGGTTCATTTCTCAGCTTAGGTCGAATTAGCATAAGAACTGGTCAACTTTGGTCAAACTCGGGGTGAACCAGCAGGTTTGTAGTTGAACCGGTTGGAGTGAACCGCGTGAATTGGTCTTGCACCTGGAAAACTGGACAATGAAATTATGAAATTCTCCAAAAATTCCAAGTATGGGTTTGAAACCAGGACCACTAGCATGGTTGTGCGCCTACTTCACCACTAAGCCAACTGGTGTTATCAAATGGCGGCCATGACGGTCTTATGGCGGTCTTATGGCGGGCATAAATGGCGGATTTTTGGTCTACCGCCATGAGCCGCCATCCGCTATTGATAACTTTGAAGCCAACCATGTATTTCTGTCATTATACTTCAATTTTTTATATATGTTGAAATTGAGGGTTTTAGATGGAGGAAGAGAGAGAATAGAGACTCAATAATATGAAAATATTTTTGATATATTATGTGGTGTTATAATATATTGAGATAATCCTATTTATAAGTTAAAGACAAAATCTAATTATAATGATAAATCAACCTAAATAAATATAAATCAATTTAAGATATGATGTGAAATATTCTACAATATAATGGAGATATTAATAGATATTTCCTTATTTCTAATACTCCCCCTCAAGCTAAAGCATATTAAGCTTTAAGCTTGTTACAATTAAACCCTTTAAATAAAAATATGCTTTCCATTGAAGACTAGCAAGGCAATTCACGAATGTTGGATACATCTGAAAAAGGTAACCCAAGAAGGCAGCTAGAATGACCATCAGCTGGAATTTGAATAATTGTATGACTAGGAAAAGAAAAGAGACGCACAGCTATCCGCACCAGCAATGAAAGTTGGAAGAGATGCAGTAACGGTAGTGAAAATTTCCTATACATGCAACAATAGATTGCAAGAACAGTATATGGAAGCCTTGAAATAGTGGAGATCCAAAGCCGGAAGAGCATATCATCGACACAACTGACTGAAAGGCAAATATCACTATTGGTATGATTCACAATAGGAGGTTGGTAGGAATCCCAACCAAATATTCATCATTCCCAGGCATGGGTCACAAGCGGGGATATAACCAAAAATATGAAAAAGCTGAAGTAGTGCACGGGTCATGAAACCAAGCATAGATTCGGAAAGAGGATTGTGAGGCGAGTCAGGTGATGCAAGTGGTGACTAGAGATGATGCCGGATGTGCCCTCTTGGGAAGCGGAAAGAGCGGTTGACGAACAGTGTCACAGACACTGTTAGAGACGCGTGGAGGCGCGTTAGTCACTGGAAAAGGACACGGATGATGGGGTTGTGTTGTGCTGAGGGAGGCGACCTTGATGGTGAGTCTTCCGACTTGAGAAGCTGCTGGCAAATGTTGCCATCAGCAGCGGAGAGCAATGAATAGTGGCGGAGAATGACAAACAACGGCTTCTGATTGTTTCCATGCACGGGTTTTGGGGATAGGCCATGCAGCAGACAGCAGTCTTGAGGTTTCTAGTTGAAGTCAATGCCGAAAAACTCGCTGAGAAAGGTGGCGGATGGTGGTTTTGGGCTGCTGGAATGGATGACACAATAGAGAGAAGGTTGACACACTAGCAGAGGGGTTGGCACAACAAGGAGGAGACTGGAACAGTCGCTGGAAAAGTGGTTGACAGCAGAAACAGTGGTGGTTTGATGCCATGTTGAAATTTTCCAGAAAGCAAGAACACTGTCAAACCTAAAACAGAATTGAAGGGCTTGACAGACATTGTAATAGTGGGATAGAAAGAAGAGTAAACATAGTGGAATCTATGTAGTGGGACAATGGACACAGGTCATGGTGGATGGTATCGCTCTGGCACCATGTTGAAATTAAGGATTTTAGGTAGTGGAGGAAGAAAAGAGAAAGATAGAGACTCAATAATATGAAAGTATATTTGATATATTATGTGGTGTAATAATACAATGAGATAATCATATTTATACTATAAAGATAAAATCTAATCACAGTGATAAAATCAACTTGAATAAATATAAATCAATCTAAAATATGACATGAAATATTCTACGAGATAATGGAGATATTAATAGATATTTCCTTATTTCTAACAATATATATTATAAATTCAGTAGTATTAAATTGTAGTTTTATCTATTGATTTAATTATATCCGGTTCAACTAGTGGGTTTAATCAATAACCCGGTGCCATGACTGAGTCGATCACTAGGCCGGTTCCGAAAAGTTTTAAGGTACTGGATCAGATTATTAGAAAGCTGGAAGAATTGATAGGAAGAATAGGATAGTAAGAATATGTGTAATTTCTGTATTTGTGTATTATTCACAAAGTAAAAGAAAGAAGAATAATGGTAGGTACTCGATAGACCTAGCTCTCTCCCAAGAGTTGAATTCCACAATCTGAGATGCCCCCTGACCATCCCTCCACTTCCCGATATACCACCCTCAATTCCATATACCTTTCCAATTCTACATCCCCTGCCCATGCCACTATCTTTCTTTCTATTCTCTCTCATAAACCTTAGCATAAGATGAAACCTCATTAATTGGGGCCGGTCCTAATAGTTTCATTTGCATATATGTAATTATTGTTATATTTGTGTTGTTACTATTAGTTTTTGATAGCATATTGTCATTATTAAATTGTTAAGACATGCGTTTGGATTTCATTCTTATCTCTTGGCTGACTTATTTGCTGAACTTATTTGTATTTTCGTTTGCTTTACGTATAGCTTTCAAGTTATAAATTAGTTTCATGAAATAGATTAATCTTTGCAATTGATGCAAATGCTTCGTTTACAGTATCAGAATTTTGACATTATTTGCTTATTTTGTAACAAACTGAAATCATATCCATCAAGGTAGCAGCCGTGAATTTGTTGGTTTCAGCACAGAATTGGACGAGTCTGTCGTCAGTTGTATATGGAAGCGAGTTGGAGAATTCTTTCCCAAATTGAAATTGCTTTCCCTTTCTGATTTAAGTTCAAGTAGAAAAGTCAGAATAGGATTACGACCTTACAGTGAGTTACTACACCTCTTTGCAAACTTATGCACATGAACTTTGCATATTTCGGTTACATTTTCAAAATACATCTCACTTTCTACCGAAAATTGGACTCGCATAACATTTAAACTGCAGTGCCTGATGGGAAGCCAGTGATTGGGCCCGTGCCTGGTTTGTCGAATGTGTACCTTGCAGCTGGACATGAAGGGGGAGGGCTTTCAATGGTGAGTTCTCTAAGAGTGTATTTGTGAATTTGATTTTGGAGGGAAAGGAAGAGAATGCAAACTTTTACTCCACAATCTCCTTCCATTCCCTCCTTCCCCTACAAAAGTCTAACTCACAAACACATCTTCAAATTATAAAAGCAGAATTTAAATAACAATGCCTATTTAAATTAAAGCTGTGGTTAGCATGATTTTCACTGGATCAAGCAAATGCAATTGTGTTTACGTTTAATTTGGAGGTAATTGAGAAGTCTTATATTTATGGAGAAATTTACAGGCTTTGGGGACTGCTGAAATGATTGCTGATATGGTGCTGGGCTGTCCAGGAAAAGTTGATAGTGCACCTTTTTCTGTTCATCGAGTTCTTCATAATATGCATGCTGCACAGGAGAATTATTAGTGGCCCCTAGGATGTGAATGCATCAAGGCGAATTGCAATTTTCATACATCAGTTTTGAGTGCTGGCTTATTTCAGTGGTGAAGTTTTTATTTGTAGTAACACATTTTTAATTATATTTTCACCAAGTGGCCATGAACCGTTTCCTTTATTTGTCGGCATTTTTTTTTCCCAATCTTGCCCTCCATCGTTTGGAAATAAGGGGCCACCTGGAACTACATTATCATTGTTGGGGAGTTAAAGTAGACTTGTGCTTGGTATTTTTTAACAATCCCTCTACTGCGCTAGCCTTTAGCCACTCTTATCTCAGACCTATTTTCCATTTACTTGGACCCATCCTACTATCACTAGTTATTTGATCCTGTTGGAAGTAAAAAGAGCATTTAATAATAATGTATCTGAAATATACTTAGGAAATATCCATCATCACATTCAATGATAATAAATTGTGATACTCATTTTTTAGTGCTAAAATAACACTTACAAAAGAGACTACGAGCATTGGTGATCCCATGAACATTCTCGATGGCCTTGGCCTAAAAAGAAAGCTTACATAAAGAATGAACTCTAGACCGAAAAAAAAAAGGAATGAACTCAAAATAATGTCTGTGTTTGAAAGTGTGAGATGAGAGGAGGAGGGTTGAGTAATGACCTTTAAAAAATAATTTTCAATTATGAAAGACCTTAAAAATGGTTTCTCAAGCAAGAGCTTGGAATGTGGAAGTGTTCGAGTTAGATGAATAAAATAATCTCTCGTAAGAAGACTCATTTGAAAATAGAATAAAAGAATAGTAGAAACTAACACACAAATATATAAGTAATTGAAGTATAAAGAAATTTTAAGAGTTTAGGATAGAGATATTCTCATAAGATTTTTTATCCCGATTTAATCAAGCTTACATCCAATCCTTAGCAAATTAATTGAGATTTTTTCACTGAATGCTCTTGTACAAACCTTCCTAAACATACAATCAAGTGTTTTTTTTTTTTCCTTAACCTCTTCAAGTTATTGAATATTCTTTATCCAAACCTCTTCTAGCTAGTCATATGACCATTTCCTTTTGACATGTGTTGATCATGTTTTTGTGTCCCAAGAGACGAGTAGTTGAGATGTGTCAGTGTCGACTTTTGCAGGTTCAGTACTACTGTCAAATGAGGTTTCTGAATGAACTTTAAGAAAAACTTGTACTTTCTAAATATGGTTTCTGAACTTCTTCTAGAAGGTGAGGATGTTGACCAAGTACAAAAGTAACATGTCATTGTTAATGCTTTTTTGAGAGTTGACTTTAATTTGAAATTTAAGTTTTCCATTCGTTTATATTAAAATAGCACGATTTCTATATATGCTGTAGAACTCTCTAGAAAGCATTAAAGTTAATTGTTTTGAATGACAATAAAGCCAATTTGAAGAAAATAGTTTGAAGAATGACTAATGTGTTTCTTGACGAAGCATAACAGGTATTCCCGAATGCATAACATAGACTTGAGCAAGAATAATTTCACTTTTGATGTGCAAATGTGATTTATCTCGTGTTAAGAGATTGAGCCAAATAGAAGTGAACATTATATCCTGTAAAGTATGCATACATGTCTTATGGACTGAAGCAAATCAAGTCAAGAACAAGAAACCAGGGCACAAGTCTTTAGAAAGTAGCACAGGATATCAGAAAGTATGTCAAAAATGAAGATATCATATGAAACTGAAAGCAATGTGTTACACAGTCTTTAATCTTCACGATTGTAATTCTTTAATCATCATAAAGCTCAGATTAAAGATTAGAAGACCAAAGAATTATCAAAGAACTGTTAGCGTACATCAGAAAGCTCGCGTCATTTGTGGAACATTGAACACTATAGGAAAAGAAGGGAAATTTGAATTTCAAATTTCAAATCTCGAGTCAAACCTAGTTTCAAAATTGGTATGTAATCTTTTCTGCCTATTTGGTCAACCATCTTAGCTTCTAAAAGGAGGAGTTCAAAAACCATGATCAAAAAGTAAAAAAGTAGTTTCTGAAGGAACATAAGAAACCTCAACTATACAATGACTTTTGCAACCAATGCGGCAGATTGTCAACCTAATCTTCTAGACTAACTTTCCAAGACACAAACGGATGATCTACACGTGTCACTTGGAGATCTGATCAAAGGCAACAGTCATAAAGGAAGACTTCTATAAATGGAGATGTTGTGCTTAAAAGTTGGTTAGAGGATTGAATACATAAGAGTGGAAACTCTGAAAATCCCTCCACACTTCTTGCGAGGTTTATCATATTATGTAATCAGTTTCCTTTAAGTGTAAAAATCTTCTTTTGAGTTCCTAACGTTTTGTATACTGATCTTAGAAATGAGTCGCTCAAGTTATCCCACGTCTATTTATTGTATATTTGTAAGGAAACTTTAGGGTATGTTAGTTTTAGTGGCAACCAATACACAAAACCTTTGTATCCTTGATCTAGTAGTAATCAGTGAGACAGCTTGGAGAGGCTAAGGTAAAACTACTTGCAACATGATGGTAGATGCATTCTACTTATCACATTTTAGCTTGGAGAGGCTGAGAAGAACTGCTTGCAACATGATGGTAGAGACATTCTACTCATCACAGTTCAATTGGAGAGGTTGGAAAGAACTACTTGCAACATGGCTGTAGAGGCTGTCTACTAGTTATAACGCCCTGATTTTTCTGTTAGAGTGAAAATGACCAAAATGCCCTTGAGGTCATTTTCGGCCCGGAATTTGAGGAAAGCCGGTCTGGCAGTACTCAAAGGGAAAACTCAATGTTGGAAGGGGATTGGATGACTTGTGTACCTTCCCGGGATCGAAAATCTCGTTTTTCGAGTTTTCGGGTCAAAATGACCAAAACGCCCCTGCGGTGTTTTACCCGTTTGCAAGTGCCAGATGAATTCCTAATACTCATACTTAGCTACCTAAACTTAAGCTTAATTATTCCTAACCTTGTACCTAAGGTAATACACATCTAAACCTACCATTAACACCCAATTAGATGATCAAACCTCACCTTCTCTCTACTGCCCCTGGTCTGGCCGAACACTCCATGCTCCCATATGCATCACATGTTCAATTTTTCAACACTCCAAGGCCATACCTCAAGTCACATATACCATACTCTTGTCATAACTTTCAATCAAGCTTGATTTTCAAAATAAATAACTAATTAAAATAGCCCATTTTCTCCATTTATTTGTGGCTGGAAAAGTTCCAGCCATGCATTGTTTCTAGAAGCCTAATTTCGTTCAAAAATTGATAGGAATTCACTCACATCAAGCCATACTTTGCATCATAGCTTCTATACTTCAAACCATGCTTGAATGACAATGTGTAAGAGATATTTTCTCTTCCTTTCCCTCCAAAACCACACTGCTTCTTCCTCCCCCTTTGAGCCTTCATTTGTTTTCATTCTCTATAAATACCTTGTAACATCCCCAAATTTATAACTAAGATAAATATTAATTAGCGATAGCAAAACCAAGAGAATCTGGACAAATGTTATGAAACACAACAAATAGTCTACCTAAGTATGTCTAGAGAAAAATGCAAAGAATTACGAAAATGCCATCACTTAGTGGAAATTACGAAAATGCCCTTGCTATGTAAAGGAAATTACCAAACTACCCTTGCCTTATTAAATGACAAAGATACCCTTACTCTATGAATGGAATTACAAGAATACCACTATCATTGTCTAATTACAAAAATATCCACTAACATCTTTGCATAAAATATGGAAACATGTTTGCATAAAATATGGAGCATTTTCATCCAACATGTTTGCACAAAACATGGAAACGTGTTTGCACAAAACATGGAAACGTGTTTGCACAAAACAAGGAGCATTTTCATCCCAAAATTCAGCCAACATGTTTCCATAAATCATGCTCCAAGTGCTTTCCTTCTTCTGTTTTTTCTCTAATCTTTCCACTATAAATACTCCTCAAACTCTCTTCAATTCAAAAACTCCCTAAGTGTTCTTTCTTTCTTATTCTATCATTCTTCTTATGTTTTTCAAAGACTTCTCTTGATCCTCTAAACTTCATCCAAACACTTAAATCCTAAGTCCAAACTTTCACTAGCCCTCACAAGAGTTACAATCTTTAACTCTAGTGAGAAATATTTTCTTAAGCATTCAAGTTCTAGAGCCAAGATTCAAGGAGGGTCATCCACTCCAAAGACTCTTGTTCAAAGCTTAAGGAAGAAGAGAAGGACCCTTTTTAGACCCTACACAAGAGGTAGGAGCTTCATCTTTAATTGTTCAAGTATTGTTGGCTTCTAACCTTGATAGAATGCCTCAAGTTTGAGTTATTGTCAAAAGTTTTAAATGATTATTTGAAAAATATATTTTTAGAAATATGACATGTTCTATTTTGTTATGAGTACCCTTATGATGTTATCAAACTCAAATATAACTTGAAAAGATTGTATGTGAAACCTGATTTAATAAAGGTAACTTGAGACATGAAAATGGTAGGTGCTGGAATTTCTACTGTTCATAAAATATCAAGTATCTCGAAATTAAAATAATTTTACTATAAACTAGACTCATTATAGAACACTCTCCAAAAAGAATTACCCAAAACGGAGTTTTCTAGCTCAAGATATAAATTTTTAAAGTAGAACCTAAGACTGAAACTTTAAATCTGACCTTGTAGTAGTAAAATAGGTGTAACTCACTCTAGAAAAATGCAAATGGACTGATTTCAACTTTGTTGGAGAGCTAACACATATAGGAATACACCCATGTATGTTATGTATAAAGCTTTGTACCACGTAAATACAGAATGAGAATAAATTTCGGGATAGTGTACTGTGAAAGTGCAGTTTGGAAAGGTTCTGGCTAAGGAAAGACTTGGTATTTAAGCATGTCCATTGTGACCCACCTCTCTTTCCTGGGAACCCTCCTATGCATGGTTTACAGTTGATTTACACTATTCCAAATATGTAAATGCTAAAATTTGATGAGTTAGGAATTTGAAACTACCTTTACTAAGCTGAGATAACAAGTATACAGATAATTATAAACTTTCTTCTAAAAGATGTCAAAACTATAAATAAAAGAATCAAGTCTTGTAAAGAGAGAATTTTAAGAATTTAAGTAGAATAATAATCTTCAAGAGTTATATGAAATTCATAATAAAAATATATAAAGAACCTATAATAATATTTTGAAGTGCATTAATGTATTAATGGAATGCTAAGAGTACAAAGAACACTAAGAGAAAAAGATAATACTAACACATCCATTACCTCTTACGAACACTAGGAACTCAACTTGATAACTTTGGTTGGTTAATATGAATCATCTATGGAAGTGTTTACTATGAGATTTACATGATATTGTCCATGTTTTATGAAGTGATTTATAGTAATGTGAATGTATGGTGATGAATTATGAAATGATGAGGATGAATGATTGATTGCCCAGGATTTATTGTGATTACATGATAATATGCATACATTCATTTTCAAAAGAAATAATAAAAGTAAAGTTTGAAAAAGTAGCAATGAAAGTCTGGAAAAGTGGACTTGAGCTAAACTCACGGCTTAACCCCCTAAACCGCCGAGATCACGGCAACGGAATGAAAACCAATAAGGTTATGGCGACGGCCATGGTATGAGCTCATTACCCTTTTAGGGTGGTCTAAGGCATTGATGCATTCATCCCGTGAGTAATTAAGAAATATGTTGATGAAATAAATGAAAGATGATGATCACTAAACAAGTGAATGTTGAGGATGAGTAGTCATGAAATGCATGCAGCTCCTAAATGATTACTGCTTATTAGTGGTTTTACATGATATGCTTATATGTATGCTTGATGAAATACTGAATGAATATTTCTGCTAATGTTCAAGATTAGTTTAAAAGTAATTGCACTTCGGCTAATCACGTTTGTGAAAATTTGATAATTGAATCCTTACTGCTCACCTTTTATAATAAACCCGAAGTGACTGGGACGACAACGATGACACTTTTAGTACAAGTAGGAACTCCTACTGAGAAATCATGTATTTCTCACTCCTATATTTATTTTCCGTTGTCGTTACCAGAGACAGACGTGTCCACCTAAAGCAACGAGGTCAGAGTCGAGGAAGGAGGTAGCGCGTGAAGATTTCAAACCTTTCAAGTAGGAGCATTCCGAGCTTTAGTTACATTATAGTTTGTGAGAAACAATTAGTAATAGTAGAACTTATATTGTTATTTGTAATAACTTATCAGTATGATATATGCCCTGTTGTGACTTATGTATTAAGTGATTATATTCCAGTTTATGTGATAATAGTTCTACAGTTAGTCTCTTAATCCGCTTATTTAATTAAGTGCACAATGTAACTTGATTATTATCTATAAAAGCGCTATGTATTTCACTTCTTTCTGAGCTTAAGTTTTCAAACAATTAATTTATTTAAAAAAAACTTCCACTATTTTTCTAAGTTAATTTCAAAAGAAAATAAATGCAAGGCATAAGTGACAACTAATAGAATCCAAATATGAACTTAAGCATAGTGGGGTTCTATTAGGGTGTTACATTATGGTATCAGAGCAGTTCATCCTATTTAAGCCTGAGGAATGGACTGACTATGCTTCTGTCTATGATATCATGCTATTAATCTTATCTGTATGATGGGATATAGGATTTAGAAATGCATGATCGTCTTGTGATACTGCCATAGTTGCTACCATGCTTAGCTATAGTATTGAGCCTGATCAACTTGATGACTGTTGTTTGGTGTGTCTAGGAACTAATGGCAGCAAACAGACGTACACATGGGGCACGCGGTGGAGGTAATCGTGATGAACTGGCAAATGCACTCCAGGAGATGGCTAGGGCTATGCAAGCACAAGCAACAGTGATGATGGAGCAGATGAATAGGATGTCAGAGGAATCTGTTGGGAACCATGAACATGGAAAATTCTCAGAATTCAAGAGGGCTGGACCTCCAGAATTCAAAGGGACAACTAACCCCGAAATAGCTGACGGATGGATTCAAGAGATGGAGAAGGTTTTCTCAGTGGTAGAATGCTCTGATGAACAAAAGGTGACATTCTTTACTTATATGCTGAAAGGAGAGGCTGCCGCGTGGTGGAAGGGTGCAAAGGGCTTGCTTGAAAGTGCTGACATACAGATTACGTGGGAGGTTTTCTATGCTACATTCCATAAGAAATATTTTCCAGATCCGGTTAAGAAGGCAAAAGAAGTAGAATTTCTGTTGCTGACACAGAGAAATCGAAGTGTGGCTGAGTACACAGCTAAGTTTGAAGAACTGATCAAACACTCAACTAGCTACCAAAGGGATCCCAACGAGGCTTGGAAATGCATGAAATATGAGAGTGGTTTGAGGCCAGACATTTTGGCATCTGTGGCTCCACTGGAGGTCACTGACTATGCATCTTTAGTCAGCAAAAGCCAAGTGGCTGAGAGTTGCAATCGCCAGCTAATTGCTCACCGAGTTGAAGAGAATAGGAAGAGGTCTGCTCAACAAGATCACCGAGGGTTCCCACCCCCTCACAAGAAACCCTTCCAAGGAGGTGGATTTAAAGGGAAACAACCCCAACACCCTATGATGAATCAACCTAAGACACAAGCTGTTAATCGACCTAGGATGGCTGCTGTCCCTGAACCTATGAGTAGACCCCCTTGTGCCACTTGTGGGAAGATACATGGAGGGGAATGCAGATTTGGTAAAAATGTTTGTTATCGGTGTGGACAGGCAGGACACTATTCTAGAGAGTGCCTAAAGTTCAATCAGTCCTCTACACTCAAGCCTAAGGCACAGGGACGCGTGTTTGCTATCACTGCTGAGATGCCCTCAAAATCCGATGATCTGATTCAAGGTAAGTGTATAATTAATGGAAAATCCTTAATTGTATTGTTTGATTCTGGCGCAACACATTCATTCATTTCATATGATTGTGCTAATAAGTTGAGGTTGTATATATCAGACTTAAAAATCATCTTAGTTGTCTCTACACCCACTATAAATACTGTTAGAACTGATCAAGCCTGCCTAAATTGTGAATTTGAGGTAGCTGATAGGATTTTTCATCATGATTTAGTTTGTCTACCCTTGTCTAGTTTTGATGTAATCTTGGGCATGGATTGGCATTTGACTAACCGTGTGTTACTACATTGTGCAAATAAGTCACTAGTATTTCTTCCCAAACCATCTTTACCCAATCCCTCTAAACTTGATAGAAAGGTACGACTATACCTAAACTCCATTATCATGGGGATAGTAGGAATGAAGAGCGAGGATATGTTTTCCTGATGACAAGTGAGAGGGAAGTGGAGCAAGCTCTAGAAAAGATCCTTGTAGTAAAGGAATTCTCGGATGTTTTTCACGATGACATACCTGAATTTCCTCCAAAAAGGGAGATTGAGTTTTCTATAGATTTGGTACAGGAGCAGGACCCATATCTATAGCTCCTTATAGGATGCCACTAGCCGAGTTAATGTAATTGAAGAAGCAATTAGAGGAGCTACTAGAGAAGAAATTCATTAGGCCTAGTGCTTCACCATGGGGAGCTCCAAAGGTTATTTGTCAAGAAGAAGGATGGGAGCTTGCGGTTATGTGTGGATTATAGGCAGCTAAACCAAGTGACCATAAAGAATAAATACCCTTTGCCTAGAATAGATGACCTCATGGACCAATTAAGAGGAGCCCAAGTGTTTTCCAAGATAGATCTGCGATCAGGATACCACCAGATTCGAGTGAAGGAGGAGGACATACCAAAGACAGCCTTTAGGACTAGATATGGACATTATGAGTTTAATGTGATGTCGTTTGGGTTAACCAATGCACCGGCAGTGTTTATGGACTACATGAATAGGATATTTAGACCGTACTTGGACAAGTTTGTAATAGTGTTCATCGATGACATTCTAGTTTACTCTAGAACTGAAGAAGAGCACGAAGAACACTTACGAGTGGTGTTGGAGGTGTTGAGGAACAAGAAACTTTATGCAAAGTTGTCCAAGTGTGAATTTTGGATGAAGGAAGTTAAGTTCTTAGGTCATGTAGTGTCACATGGGGGAATAGCAGTAGACCCAAGTAAGATAGAAGAGGTGCAACAATGGGAAACCCCTACCACTGTGAAGGAGATTAGGAGTTTTCTAGGGCTAGCTGGTTACTACAGAAGGTTCATTAGAGGTTTTTCCCAAATTACCTTACCCCTCACCAAGTTAACAAGGAAGAATTCAGCTTTTATATAGAGCCCAGAATGTGAAGAAAGTTTCCAAGAACTAAAGAAGATGTTGACCACTACCCCTGTCCTAATCCTACCTGACCCAAAAGAAAAATTTGAGGTGTATTGTGATGCCTCGGGAAGAGGACTAGGATGTGTTTTGATGCAAAATAGGAATGTAGTAGCCTATGCCTCTAGACAGCTCAAACCCCATGAAGTTAATTACCCAACCCATGACTTAGAGCTAGCGGCTATTGTCTTTGCCTTAAAAATCTGGAGACATCATCTTTATGGTGTAAGGTTTGAAGTCTTTTCTGACCACAAAAGTCTGAAATACCTCTTCAACCAAAAGGAACTCAATATGAGACAAAGGCGTTGGATGGAGTTTCTCAAGGACTATGACTTTGGGTTGAACTACCACCCAGGAAAGGCAAATGTGGTAGCAGACGCTTTGAGTCGTAAGTCCTTGCATGCAGCTTGGCTCATGGTGAAAGAAAATGAGCTGATAGAAGATTTTAGGAACCTCAACTTAGGATATAGGGGGACTTGAGAACAAATTCGGTTAAGCCAACTAAGTGTAACTAGTAGCGTTAAGGATCAAATAATTCAAGCCCAAAGGGAAGATGAGGATTTCCCTAGAACCTTAACCCTTGTCGAAGCAGGAAAGTTGAAAGAGTTTGTCCAGGATAAGGAAGGAGTGTGGAGATACCAAGGGAGAATCTGTGTACCTGCAAAAGAAGGATTGAGAGCTAGCATTTTGGAAGAAGCCCACAAGAGTCAATTTAGTGTACACCCGGTATAACCAAGATGTACCATGACCTAAAAAGATGTTACGGTGGCCAACGATGAAAGCAGATATAGCAAATATAGTGCAAAAATGTTTGGTATGCCAAAAAGTGAAGATAGAGCATCAAAACCCTCCGGAGTGCTACAACCTCTCGAAATCCCCGAATGGAAGTGAGAAGGAATATCCATGGATTTCGTGATGGGATTGCCAAGATCGCCCATCGGACATGACTCCATATGGGTAATTGTAGATAGATTGACCAAATCTGCTCACTTTTTACCCATTCGAGCAAATTACCCTTTGGAAAAGTAAGCTCAGCTATACATCCAAGAGATAATAAGGCTCCATGGAGTACCCAAAACCATTGTCTCAGATAGGGATCCAAGGTTTACCTCAAGATTTTGGGGAGCTTTGCAAAAGGCGTTTGGTTCAAGGTTGTGTCTAAGCACTGCCTATCACCCTCAAACTGATGGACAATCAGAAAGAACAATTCAAACCCTTGAGGATATGCTAAGAGCATGTGTCTTAGACCAGCCAAAAAGTTGGGACAAACAGCTTCCATTGATTGAGTTTGCATATAATAATAGTTACCACACTAGCATTGGGATGGCACCTTATGAGGCTTTGTATGGTAGAAAGTGTCAATCACCACTTTGTTGGTGTGACCCGGGAGAGCAAAGTATTTTGGGCCCTGATTTGGTAGAAGAGACAACCAAACAAATAAGGAGAATTAGGGAAAGAATCCTCACCTTTGCTCGAGTAGGCGTAAGAGCTATCTTGACAAGAGAAGGAAACCTCTCGAATTTCAAGAAGGAGAACACATATTCTTGCGAATTACTCCTACCACAGGTATAGGTCGTGCAATGAAAGTCAAAAAGCTAAGCCCTAGATTCTTAGGACCCTTCCAAATCCTCAAAAAGGTAGGTCCCTCCACCTACCAAATTGTATTACCTCCAAATTTGTCTAACCTACACAATGTTTTTCATGTGTCCCAATTGAGAAAGTATCAGTCAGACCCCAGTCATGTGTTTGAGTCAGAAACTATACAATTAAAAGATGACTTAACTTTTGAATTACCACCGATGAGGATCGTGGATCATGGCATCAAGTAGCTGAGAAACAAATCTGTATCTCTGGTCCGAGTAGCCTGGGGACAAGATGGAATGGAAAAGCACACATGGGAGCTCGAGGAAGATATGCGAAAAGAATTTCCGAACCTATTCACAGGTATCAAATTTTGAGGGCAAAATTTTTAATAAGGAGGGGAGAAATGTAACATCCCCAAATTTATAACTAAGATAAATATTAATTAGCGATAGCAAAACCAAGAGAATCTGGACAAATGTTATGAAACACAACAAATAGTCTACCTAAGTATGTCTAGAGAAAAATGCAAAGAATTACGAAAATGCCATCACTTAGTGGAAATTACGAAAATGCCCTTGCTATGTAAAGGAAATTACCAAACTACCCTTGCCTTATTAAATGACAAAGATACCCTTACTCTATGAATGGAATTACAAGAATACCACTATCATTGTCTAATTACAAAAATATCCACTAACATCTTTGCATAAAATATGGAAACATGTTTGCATAAAATATGGAGCATTTTCATCCAACATGTTTGCACAAAACATGGAAACGTGTTTGCACAAAACATGGAAACGTGTTTGCACAAAACAAGGAGCATTTTCATCCCAAAATTCAGCCAACATGTTTCCATAAATCATGCTCCAAGTGCTTTCCTTCTTCTGTTTTTTCTCTAATCTTTCCACTATAAATACTCCTCAAACTCTCTTCAATTCAAAAACTCCTAAGTGTTCTTTCTTTCTTATTCTATCATTCTTCTTATGTTTTTCAAAGACTTCTCTTGATCCTCTAAACTTCATCCAAACACTTAAATCCTAAGTCCAAACTTTCACTAGCCCTCACAAGAGTTACAATCTTTAACTCTAGTGAGAAATATTTTCTTAAGCATTCAAGTTCTAGAGCCAAGATTCAAGGAGGGTCATCCACTCCAAAGACTCTTGTTCAAAGCTTAAGGAAGAAGAGAAGGACCCTTTTTAGACCCTACACAAGAGGTAGGAGCTTCATCTTTAATTGTTCAAGTATTGTTGGCTTCTAACCTTGATAGAATGCCTCAAGTTTGAGTTATTGTCAAAAGTTTTAAATGATTATTTGAAAAATATATTTTTAGAAATATGACATGTTCTATTTTGTTATGAGTACCCTTATGATGTTATCAAACTCAAATATAACTTGAAAAGATTGTATGTGAAACCTGATTTAATAAAGGTAACTTGAGACATGAAAATGGTAGGTGCTGGAATTTCTACTGTTCATAAAATATCAAGTATCTCGAAATTAAAATAATTTTACTATAAACTAGACTCATTATAGAACACTCTCCAAAAAGAATTACCCAAAACGGAGTTTTCTAGCTCAAGATATAAATTTTTAAAGTAGAGCCTAAGACTGAAACTTTAAATCTGACCTTGTAGTAGTAAAATAGGTGTAACTCACTCTAGAAAAATGCAAATGGACTGATTTCAACTTTGTTGGAGAGCTAACACATATAGGAATACACCCATGTATGTTATGTATAAAGCTTTGTACCACGTAAATACAGAATGAGAATAAATTTCGGGATAGTGTCTTGTGAAAGTGCAGTTTGGAAAGGTTACGGCTAAGGAAAGACTTGGTATTTAAGCATGGCCATTGTGACCCACCTCTCTTTCTGGGAACCCTCCTATGCATGGTTTACAGTTGATTTACACTATTCCAAATATGTAAATGCTAAAATTTGATGAGTTAGGAATTTGAAACTACCTTTACTAAGCTGAGATAACAAGTATCTGAGATAATTATAAACTTTCTTCTAAAAGATGTCAAAACTATAAATAAAAGAATCAAGTCTTGTAAAGAGAGAATTTTAAGAATTTAAGTAGAATAATAATCTTCAAGAGTTATATGAAATTCATAATAAAAATATATAAAGAACCTATAATAATATTTTGAAGTGCATTAATGTATTAATGGAATGCTAAGAGTACAAAGAACACTAAGAGAAAAAGATAATACTAACACATCCATTACCTCTTACGAACACTAGGAACTCAACTTGATAACTTTGGTTGGTTAATATGAATCATCTATGGAAGTGTTTACTATGAGATTTACATGATATTGTCCATGTTTTATGAAGTGATTTATAGTAATGTGAATGTATGGTGATGAATTATGAAATGATGAGGATGAATGATTGATTGCCCAGGATTTATTGTGATTACATGATAATATGCATACATTCATTTTCAAAAGAAATAATAAAAGTAAAGTTTGAAAAAGTAGCAATGAAAGTCTGGAAAAGTGGACTTGAGCTAAACTCACGGCTTAACCCCCTAAACCGTTGAGATCACGGCAACGGAATGAAAACCAAAAAGGTTATGGCGACGGCCATGGTATGAGCTCATTACCCTTTTAGGGTGGTCTAAGGCATTGATGCATTCATCCCGTGAGTAATTAAGAAATATGTTGATGAAATAAATGAAAGATGATGATCACTAAACAAGTGAATGTTGAGGATGAGTAGTCATGAAATGCATGCAGCTCCTAAATGATTACTGCTTATTAGTGGTTTTACATGATATGCTTATATGTATGCTTGATGAAATACTGAATGAATATTTCTGCTAATGTTCAAGATTAGTTTAAAAGTAGCGCACTTGACTAATCACGTTTGTGAAAATTTGATAATTGAATCCTTACTGCTCACCTTTTATAATAAACCCGAAGTGACTGGGACGACAACGATGACACTTTTAGTACAAGTAGGAACTCCTACTGAGAAATCATGTATTTCTCACTCCTATATTTATTTTCCGTTGTCGTTACCAGAGACAGACGTGTCCACCTAAAGCAACGAAGCTGTAGCTGAGGAAGGAGGTAGCGCGTGAAGATTTCAAACCTTTCAAGTAGGAGCATTCCGAGCTTTAGTTACATTATAGTTTGTGAGAAACAATTAGTAATAGTAGAACTTATATTGTTATTTGTAATAACTTATCAGTATGATATATGCCCTGTTGTGACTTATGTATTAAGTGATTATATTCCAGTTTATGTGATAATAGTTCTACACTTAGTCTCTTAATCCGCTTATTTAATTAAGTGCGCAATGTAACTTGATTATTATCTATAAAAGCGCTATGTATTTCACTTCTCGTTACAGGCTTAAGTTTTCAAACAATTAATTTATTTAAAAAAAAAAAACTTCCACTATTTTTCTAAGTTAATTTCAAAAGAAAATAAATGCAAGGCATAAGTGACAACTAATAGAATCCAAATATGAACTTAAGCATAGTGGGGTTCTATTAGGGTGTTACATACCTTGCCTAGAAACACATGCAAACACTTTAGTTCATTTGCACACTTTTAGTTTTCCTAAGCTTTCTTGAGTTCTTTCTTTTTCTCTCAAGTTTCAAGAGAGTTTCCTCTTGTTCTTCATCTTCATCCTCTTCATCTCTTCTTCTTATCATCATATCACAACCTCTAAACACCACCCCAAAGCCTTGAATCATCTCTTAACCTCTCAAACACCTCACCTCAAACACAACTCCAACCTTCTTGTTTCCCCTTCGCTGAATCATTTTCCACCTCAAGGAGGAGCTCATCATCTTGTTTTCCTTTTTAAAGTTCAAGCTTTGTGTCTTCACTCTAGGTAGGAGTGTTTTCTAAACTTTGTTTTCTTGAAAATGAGTTCTTTCTAGCTCTCTCTTGGATTTTCTTTTTGGAACTTCCTTTGTTGTTCTTTCTTTGAGATTTCGGCCATGAGGCCTTGATGAGCACATGATAGCTCAATGATGAGGACTCCTAGATGATGACTATGTGTTCATCTCAAAGGAACATTTAGAGCTTGAGGTTTTACTTTGCTTGAGTTTCAACTTCATTTTCTAACTCAAACATGATTTTTACTCAAGAACACCTTTTTTTTTCTTGCTATTTTGGAGTTTGGTTTCTTTGTTTCCTTTTCTTTAACATTTCGGTTTTCCATTTCCTTTTTGGTCTTTGAGGTTTTGTTTGTTTAGAAAGTTTGTTTTCTTTGAGCTTGATGATGATGTTCAAGAACCTCATAGTTCCTTTGAGAACTTAGTTCAAGAACTCTAGAGCTCTCTTTGTAATGAGATATATGTTGGGTTGTTATTTTGTTAAAGTCTTGGATAAGCTCTAACTAATCATAAAATAAACCTTGCATCATGTTTATTTTATGCTTTGCACATCATGTTTACTTCCTTGCTATCACTAAGTGCCAAGATAATAAAGGAACTTGCATTATCATGTTTATATTTCAAGCTTTGCACTATCATGTCTATATTTCAAGTCCTCACTTAAATCCTAAAGATAATAATAATGTGCATCTCATATTTATTTTATGTTCTCACTTTACTTTCTAATGAAAGCTAAAACAAGTGCATAAGCATGTTTATCTTCATGTCATCACTTAAATAAACCTAGAGCACAAAGACTTGCCCATTGTTGTCTCAAACAAAGGGTTGAAAATATTTATTTCCATGGCTTGAGCATTCGGCCTCTAAGGGTTTGTTTGGTTACAAGTATTGAAAACTATATTTTATAATTTTTCTAAGCTTTTATGAGTTTAAGGAACGCATAGCACTAAGTCTTATGAATTTAGGACCTCTTGAGACAAAGTTGATTTAGTCACTGCCCTCTTAAATATTTTTATGATTTTAGATGCTAAAAATGTTTATAAATGAGTTTTGAAAGTTTTAAAAAGGTTCCAAGAGAAACTAGTATTTTATGTGCTTTAGAAATTGTGTTTTATGCCTTTATGGAGAATGGTTGTTTTGGTTCTGCCTTGCTATTATTTGCCACTGTATGAACTGTTTTAATGGTGATAATATTCCTAAGTTTAAGTATAATTAATGGTAAAGCTCATATGTGAAACATAAGAGAAGTTAGAAACTAGAAAATAATTAATTTGAGAGTTCTAGATCCTTTAATGTTTGAATTTTTTGGATTCTGTCCAGCAAGGTTTAGTAATGATAATCATGGATTTAAATTAGTTTAAATGTGTAGGAATGACTCATAAATGGTTTAGGACTTGATCTTGACGCTTTAGGAGCAAACCAGACTTAGAAAGGGTCATTGTTGTGACTCCTAGGTACCCGTAAAGTTAGGATTATGAATTCTGCATCCTTGAGATTTAGAAATGTTCTTGACCATAGTGTGAGGTGAGAAAGACTTAGTTATAACCTTATAAGTTCCTGAGAGAGTAGGTTTGATGATTTATAACTTAGAATGTGAGTTGAGGACCTTAAGGGTCAATGCATAAGACACTAAGAAGTTGTTAATGCTATGATGTGTTGTATAATGCAATGATATGATGAGATGTGCTTGATGCATGAGAAAATGATTGATGAAATGTTAAAGTGTATCATAGCATGAGATTTCATGAGAACTTGTTATGTGAATTAGCTTGTGGCAGTTTGAAGGGAATTCGGTTTAACAGCTGTTATGCTGCCGAATCTCCGTCAAACCTTAAAGGGTTAAAGAAATGTTTTAAAGTACCACATGAGTTGAAAACCCTGGGTGACACCGGTTCGGCCGAGCACCCCCAGGAGATTTTTATATGACAAAGCATTGAGACGCGCTCGCCTGGGTGACACCGGTTCGGCCGAGCACCCCCAGGGGAGACAAATCCGTGAGGGTATGAGTAGATGCAGCCTACCAAAGCGGACAAATTGCTGTGGCTTAATGCCCGCAAAGCGTTTCAAAGAGGGTAATCCCAGAGAGAGATGATCCCTGCCCCCTACCCGTACTTGCGAGTTGGGATTATTATTTATGTTTCGCTTATTCAAGATAATAAGCAAGAGCTAGTGACGACTAGCTGAGGTATGAGCTCATAACCTAGTTATTTTTAGGGTGGCTTATTATGCTAAAGTACCATGATTGATGTCACGAAGTTGAGGAATGATTCACTTGAAAGTTATATGCCCTTATGCCACATGATTTATGTTTATGTGCTTTGATGTGTTGTTTTATATGCCCAAGTATTGACATGCATCCATGATATAATATGTTGCACTCATAATATCAAGATGCATGCTAAAAGGAATGGACCTTGGATAATTTGTTTGAGAAACCCTAAATTGAACCTTATATGCATGATCACTATTTTATAATTAAACCCAAGGTTCCTGAGGATGTGTACGACGTAACCCTAGGATAGGAGACTCCTACTGAGATTCTTTAGCAAGAATTCTCACTCCTCTCTCTTCTTTCTTCCATCACATCTTCAGAGATCGATGGCGATGTTCGTGCTTTTCATTGACACACCTACTTGGGAGGTCCACTATGACTTGGACCACGGGTCATATCATTTTGAGGGGCAGTGTACCGTGCGAGTCTTCGTGTTCCTTGGACGCCCCTTTGTACATCCTGTACAGAGCTACCGTTTCTCCCCGATGTCACCTTACGACGACGCGATGGTTTTTGAGCGCGCCTGGATGCGAGACGAGAGGATTCTGCGGACGTATACCGGTGGTTCGATGCCTCGAGACTTCCAGGACTACGTGCCTCGATCCCGGAGTTCGGAGGACGACTCATCCGAGGACCCACTGACGCACCTGTATAGTGAGAGTTCTGCTCCTACGCCTCAGTTAGTGCGCCATGTGAGCGAGGAGACCATTACGCAGCCGAGGCTAGCGAGGCGAGCCGAGAGGCGCCCCTACCGAGTAGCCCACGCTTAGTCTTCACGTGTTCCCACTCCTGCTGCTCTGCGTCCATGGATCGGTTACACTCCACCGTTTCCCAGATTCCAGTAGTTGGCGTCGTAGGGGAGGCTTAGTGCACACACCACATGTAGAGTGGATAAAACCTTCTTTTGTTTCTGAGGTTATTCACCATAGGTGCACTCGGGTAGTGACGGTTTATTTCTGCTTTCTTATTTTCTGTTGTATTTTCTTTTCCATTGTATTACAAGCTCTGCCCGTCTCCATGAGGGTATGACTACTTATGTACCTTAATTATGATATTAATGAAGTGTTTGCTTTGCTATCATGATTGTTGTTCTTTGCTTATATGCTTCACTTTATGATTTATGATGAGTGTTACGCGTGCTTTACATCTCTATTATTCGATTAGCTAAGTTCGCGGCTTTCACTTTGTTTATGTTTTCAAAAAGAAAAATTTACCCGTAATTTCTGCTACGTATTTTATTAAAAAGTTGAGACTAAGAAGTAATAACCTAATGATTAGCCTAATATGTTCTAGAGTATTGGGTTAAAAATTAGGGTGTTACACTAGTCATGGTTCAGCTTGGAGAGGCTGGGAAGAACTACTCTGGTTGTAACAGTAGAGGTTGTCTACTGTTCACCGGTTAGAGCTTGGGAAGGCTACTGTAAAGACTATCCAGTTTTCTTTCTCAGGTTGAGAAAGATGTTTATTGGAGCCTCAACGTGTGTTGAGTACTAGATGTAGACAGGTTTAGCCGAACCAATATAAAAATATTTTTGTCATATTTTCTACTCCTTGATCTCTTTTTCTTTGTGTTATGCTGGATAACTTAATATTTGCTAAAATATCATTTTAGCTGTTTTGTTACTAAATCAATGTTTTAGAAATCTACTTTCTGAAACAACTAATTCTATTTCCGCTGCACTTCAAACAAAATGCTTGTTAGTATATTGTTAAATATTTCAGATATGTAAAAAATAGCAAAGCATGATTCAACCTCCTTTCTTGTGCACTTTTATACCTACAAGTGGTATCAAAAGCAAGGCCTCTTAGGAGTTAAGCAATTCAACGATTGTAGAGGACAAAGATCGAAGGGACGGAATGGCATAGACTATTAACACAACAGAAGAATAAAAAGTAATAATATCCAAATCCATTCTTTCATGTTCCTTATTCCTTGCATTATATGATGTGTTGTTATATAACTTGCATACTTCCTTTTTCTAAATATCTTAAGTTGAACAGCTTACATCTGATAAGAAAAATCATAAGTACAAATTCTGTTTTCAAGCCCTAGGCCTTTGAAGCTGAAGTCTCAAAGCTGAATTAGAAAAATCTTATAAAGTTATTTCTTAATTTGAGAAAACTTCATGGCTTCTGAAATCTGACCTAAAACAAATGGGAAAAAGGTCCTAAAATCTTAAACTTATGCTTGAAGGTCAAAGGCCATTGTTTTAGAAAACAAGTTGAGAAATGAAGAGGAAACATGGGAGAAAAAAAAATGCAGCATCATCTAAGAATTATAATCATAGTTCCTTTCACTCTCTATCACAAGGTTTGATGATGATTCAAGGTTATGAGGTGGTGTTTAGAGATTATGAGGTGATTATGTGAGGAAGAGATGAAGAAGCTGAAGATGAAGAGGAAAGGAAAGCTCTCTTGAAACTTGAGAGAAAAAGGAAGAACTTAGAGAAAGCTTTGGAAACTTGAAACTTTGCAACTGATCTAAAGTGTTTGCAAACTCAAGTAAGTAAGGTATTTATAGAAAAATGAAACAAATGAAGTCTCATGGAGAGGAGGGAGAGGCCGTGTGGTTTGGGAGGCAAAGGAAGAGAAAAATATCTCTTACAACTTGTCATTCAAGCATGGCTTCAAGTATGGTGATTTGGAGTGAAATTTCTTTCAAATTTGAAATGAAATATTTCTTTTAGAAGCAAGGAGGGCTGGCTGATTTTGAGCCACAAAAATGAGGGAAAATAGCTTAATTTATTTAGTCATTCACTTAGCAAATCAAGCATGGATGAAAGTATGACAAAGTATGGTGTAAGTAAGGTGGAAGCATGGCCTTGGAGTGTCAAAAATTTGAGCATGTGATGGAAAATGGGGGAGGAGTGGCTTCAGCCAGACCTGGGTAGAAAAAGGGGAGGAGAAATCTTCCATGTAATTGGGTGTTAATGATAGGTTTAAGTATAGATTAGTTTAGGTACAAAGTTAGGAATCATTAAGCATGCGTTTAGGTAACTAAGAATGAGGTTTAAGAATTTTATGACAAGATTAGGAGCGCTCATACATTATTAGAGAATTTTAAAATTCATTTGTGAATAAACAATTGAAAACACAATTCCATGATTTAGGGAATTGGAGAGAGAATTTACTATTCAAGATTCCATGACTAGGAATCTTGAATTTAAAATAAGATTTCAAGTTGTAATTAAGAATTCTTAGGTTCTAATCAACTTTAATAAATTATTTTGACTCAAGATTAATTATGGAAATTAATTAATCTTCGATTAGAGCTTAATATTGCTTAGGTTTGCTTAATCACACGATTAAGCTCGGAAACACAAAGCTAGGGGTAAAATTGTAATTTTGCACTGATTTTGCCTAGGACCTCCGGGACTAAAACTGAAGTCACAGAATACATGAAAATGCCTTTGAAAAGCATATGGAGAAGTTTTAGGTTCATCCGGCACGTGCAAACGGGAAAACACCATAGGGGTATTTTGGTCATTTTGACCCGAAAACTCGAAAAATGAGATTTTTGATTCCGAAAAGGTACACAAGCCAACTAATCCCCTTCCAACATTGAGTTTGCCTTTCGAGTCTATGGGATCGGCTTTCCTCGGTCTGGTGAAAATGACCTCATGGGCATTTTGGTCATTTTCACTCTAACAGAAAATCAGGGCATTACAATGCTCTAGTTAGGGGTCTTGGGTACATAATAAAGAACTTGGTATATATTTTTCCTTCTTGTGATTTCGGTTCTTGTTTCCTTTACTTTATGTTTCGGTTTTTGTTTTTATTTCCTTGTGGTTTTGTTTCTTTTTAAGTTCATTTCCTTGGAGCTTGATGATGATGTTCAAGAGCTATATAGTTCCTTTGAGAACTCGGTTCAAGAACTCTAGAGGTCACTTTGTTGATGAGATAAGTGTTGGGTTGAGATTTTTGGTTCTCTAAAAAAGTCTTGTATGAGCTCTAAGTTAAGATAAAAGGAACTTGCATCCATATTTATCTTTATGTCATCACTAAACTCTCAAGATAAAAGAATGGACTTGCATCTTCATATTTATGTTTATGTTCTCACTAAATCTCTAAGATAATAATGGATTTACATAGCATATTTATTTTATGCTCTCACTTCTTAATAAAGACTAAAACAAAGTGCTTTGCATATTTATGTTTATGTCATAACTTAAGAGATTTAGAGCTCATGGACTTACCCATTATCATCTCAAATAAAGTTTGAAAGTATATGTCTTTTACCTCTTTGGTTTTCAGCCTTGTGATGATGTTGAGTCTTAGAATGAGATTCATCTAGTTACAAGTGCTAACACTCATGTTTCATGATTTTCCTAAGTCTAGATGATCTTAAGAAATGTTTTGAACTAGATTTCATGATTCAAATCCCTCTTGAGACTAATTTAAAAATAGCTACTGCCCTATTTGGTTTTACGATGGTCTTAAAGAAATAAATTGTTTTTAAGTGTGTTTTATAAGCTTTAAAAAGGTTCCAAGAGAAACTAGCAAGTTATGTGCTTTAGAAATGAAGTTCTATGCATTATTTGATGGAGATGTTTTCAGTTCTGCCATGTTTGGTTGCTCACTATGTGATGCTGTTTTGATGATGATAAAATGAGTATGTTCATGTATGTTTGATGTTAGAATTAATTTGAGAAAGTTAAGATAAGTTAATAACTAGAAAGGAATTAAAATGAGACTTTTAGATCCCTTCGAAAATGAATTTTTCTGGATTCTGTCCAGCAAGGGAAAAATTAGAAAAAGATGGTTTATAATTAGTTTAAATGTGTAGGAACTACTCATAATTGGTTTAGGAACAAACCGAACTTAAAAAGGGTCAAAGTTGTGACTTCTAGGTACCCGTAAACTGTAAACTATGGATTCTGCACTCTTGAGGTTTAGAATTGTTTACGATCATAGAATTGAGTGAGGAATACTTAGATATGAGCCTATAGGTACCCAAGAGCTTAAGTCATGATGATGGACAACTTAGATTTCAAGTTAAAGGGCCCTAAGGGTCAAAGCATAAGACTTTAAGAGACTTTGATGCTTCGAGTTGATATTGCAAGTATGATATGATGATTTATGAATTATGATGAATGTTTGATTGAGTTGTTATGACTATCATGTTTATGCTAGTTGATTGAGAAATGAATATGTGTTGTGAGACTTGTGGCATAAAGTAGTTTGAAGGAAATTCAGTATACAGCTGTTATGCTACCGAATTTCCATCAAATCTAAAGGACTTGAGAATATTTTTGAAGTATGATATGAGATTTAAAACCCTGGGTGACACTGGTTCGGCCGAGCTCCCCCAGGAGATTTTTATGTGACAAAGCATTGAGACGCGCTTTCCTGGGTGACACCGGTTCGGCCGAGCACCCCCAGGAAAGACAAATCCATGAGGGTATGAGTAGATGCAGCTACCAAAGTAGACAAATTGCTATGGCTAAATGCTGACAAAGCGTTTCAAAGAAGGTATATCCTAAGAAAGGTGATCCTTAGCCCCCTAACCCGTACTCGAGGAGTCGGGAATTTTATTATGTTTTTCGCTTATCCAGATGATAAGTAAGAACTAGTGATGACTAGTTATGGTATGAGCTTATAACCTAGATGATGTTTAGGGTGGCCCTATCCACTTGTATGCTTCTTGATGTTATGATTTGTTGAATTATTTGCTTAAAGCATTGCCATGTATTCATGCTCTGATATATTGCATTCATGACATTAAGATGCATTCTAAAAGGAACGAACCTTGGATAAATTAGTTTTATAAACCTAAAGAATGAACTTTATATGCATGCTCACTTTTTAAATAATAAACCCAAGGTTCCTGGAGATATGAATGATGTAACCCTAGATAGGAGATCCCTACTAAGATTTTTTAGTAAGATTCTCACTCCCTTCTCTTCTTTCTTTCTCTCCCGTCACATATTCAGAGCTCGATGGCAACTTTCGTGCTATTCATTGACACGCTAGTTTGGGAGGTGCATTATGACCCGGATCACCGCTCATATCACTTCGAGGATCGATGCGCCGTATGTGTTTTTGTGTACATGGGACGACCTTTTGCTTACCCTGTGTCCAGCTACCGTCTCACTCCTACTGCTCAGTTTGGTGATGATGATCTGATCTTCGAGCTCACACACCCTCGAGATGAGCAGACTTGTCGTGCTCGTCCATCCGCCTTCGCTGTATGTGACTACCCTGAGTACGTTCCCCACTTGCAGTGATCGGAGATTGATCCATCCGAGGACTCCCTAACACATATCTATTCGGAGGGCTCTACACTTGCGGTCTCGATGGACATTGGTGGCCGTAGCGAGGATACGGTGACTCAGCCCTGCCGAGCTCGGCAACCAGAGATACATCCCTGCCGTGGAGGCCACACCCGACCCCCGTTCCGTCTGTTCACCTCTGAGGAGCTCGTGCAGTTTCCTGGGTACATACCTCCATCGCCCGAGGGTTCTCACCACCAGTAGACTTTGTTGGAGGGCTTTTCGAGTGCTCGAGCTGTCATGAGGATTTTCCGTTCTGTAGTATCTTTTGATCGGGGTATTCTAGTTTAGCACTCATAGCTTTTGTGGGAGGGTAGTGTAGTTGGCTTTTGCCCTGCATCGTACCATGTATTTTACTGCTTCTGTATTTTCTTGTCATTGTTCCTTGTATCGAAAGCTCAACCCGATTCTATAAGGGTGTGACTTTATGTACTTTTAATTATGATATTAATGAAAGTATTTCCCTTGGTGTGTTATTGATGGTTTCATGTGCTACATGCTCTTTTGTTTCATGTTTGTTCCTTATGAATTACAATGTATGTTTAGTTATGATTTCGTCAACGCGGCTCTCACTTTGCTTTTATATTTAAAAAAAAAATTTACCCGTATCTTCCGCTAAGTATTTGAATAAAAGAATGAGACTAAGAAGTAATAACCTAATGATTAACCTAAATATGTTCTAGAGTATTGGGTTAAAAATTAGGATGTTACAGAAAACATCAAGGCAGAAGCGAAAAATATATGTCATAAAATCTCATGAAATCACATTTTCAGGTGCACATAAGTTACTAGTTTTCTCTTGGAACCTTCTTAGACCCTCAAAACTCTTTTAGAAATCATTTTATTTCATTAAAATCATAAAAATACTACCAAGGGCAGTAGCTAATTTATTTTGGTCGTAGTTGAGATTCAAAACATAAAAATATATTTATATCACATGCTAAGTTCATATAAGCTTAAGAAAATCCTTAAAACATAGTTTGTTAGTTCTTGTAACTAGATGAAACTCATGCTAAGCTCATCCTCATCACATGGCCGAATTGCATTTATAAAACATCTCCATTTTCCAAACTTCTCTTGAGATAAAAATGGGCAAATCTTTGAGCTCTAAGACCTTTTAGGTGAGAACATAGATTTAGACATGATATGCACTTATTTTATTTTTCATTATAAAGTAAAGTGAAAGCATAAAATAAATATGAAATGCAACTTATTACTATCTTAAATATTTAAGTGATGACTTGAAATATAATCATGAGAATGCAAAGCTTGAATTATAAACATGATAATGCAAGTTCATTCCTTTATTCTTGTTATTTAGTGATGACAAGGAAAAGTAAATATGATATGCAAAGCATAAACTTAACCATGGATGGAAGTTCATTTTATTCTTTGCTAGAGCTCATACAAGACTTTAAAGGAACATAAGCCTCAACCCAACATATATCATAATAAGGTGAAGTGAGCTTTAGAGTTCTTTGTCCCAAGGTTTCAAAGAAACCTTATGGGTTGAGCATCATCATCAAGCTCAAAGAAAATGAACTAAAAGAATCAAAACAACATTATTTCTTGAAACATAATACATAGAGAGGTACTTTACATTTTTGACAAACATTTTGAAAAGGAAGAAAAGGAGGCTGAAGCCATCAAGGAAAAGAAAAGGAAAGAAAAACCAAAACTTCACAAGAACATGAACAAGTTTCAAGATTTAGAGGTTTCTTAAATGCAAATCTCAAAATCATTATCTTGAAACCTCATCATCAAGCTCAAGTTTTCCTTTCAAAAATCAAGTCTCATAACTAAAAACAAAAAGAGAGAAAAAGAGTTTGAACCAAGAGGAAACTAGCACTTTCATATAAAAAATAATATCATAAAAAGGAAAGCTTTTGAAAACAAAACCCTTACCAAGGTGTAGTCTTGAACAAGGAGGAAGAAAGCTTGGTTCTTGGTTGGAATGAGAAGACAAAAACCTCCTCTTTGTGCTTTGGTGATTTCAGCCAAGAGATAGGAAAAGCAAAGGAGGAGTTTTTCTTGAGAGTTTGAGCTTAGAGGTGGAAATGTTGAGTGTTAGGGAGGTGGCTAGGAGTGGTGGTGTGGTGTTTCAAGGTGGTTTATGGTGCTTTGTGGTGGTGGGAAGAGTTTCTAAGTGGTGGAGGAGAACTTGAGTTTGAGAGAAAGCTAGAGCTTTTTTTGTCACAAACCCAAACAAAAAAGCAAATGGTAAAAATGTGAGATTTCTTTACACTTTACTATATATATTATGGGTTAAAAATTGAAATATGGAGGTGAAATTTGGGAGGGGGGGAGGCAGTGCCATTTTCAGCCTTGAAGGAGAGAAAAATATCTTCTTCAAAGGTTATTCAAGACATGGTGGAAAACATAGGTAAGTATGGCCAAAGGTATGGGTTAAGGCATGGCCTAAAGCATGGCCTTGGAGTATTGGAAATTCAGCATGTAAAGAATATGGGGGAGTAGTGGCTGGTTGTTTATCATGTCATGGGGGAGAGATTTGTCTCATTTAATTGTGGTTTAGGGGTGTGTTTAGGTGTATCTTTGAAGATCAAGGATTTGTGACTAAGTGTTTAAGTAATTAAGTAGGTAATTAGGGCCATGAAAGACTACATTAGGAGGTGGTCTTGCTAGATTAATGAAGTCAATCCTCACTAACTTAGAATCCAATGCCAACATGCTTCCTTGATTTAGGGAAATAGGTAAGAGAAAATACTATTCCTAGATTCTTTTATTAAAGAATTAAGACTAGAAAAGGATTTTGAGTTTTCTTAAGCAATGTTTGGTTCTAATTAACTTTAATACATTATTTTGACTCCAGATTAATTATGGAAATTAATTAATCTTTGATTAGAGCCTAATATTGATTAGGTTTGCTTAATTACATCATTAAGCTTAAAAACACTATATTAGGGGCAAAATCGTAATTTTGCACAATAACGGTCCGGGACCACTGGGACTTTAATAGATGTTACGAAATACATAAAAACATCATTTAAAACCATCTGGAGAAGTTTCGGGCTCAAATGGCACTTATACCTACGTAAAAACGCTATAGGGGTATTTTGGTCATTTTGACCCGAAACCTCAGAAAACGAGATTTTCATTTCCAAAACAATTCAAAAGCCATCTAGTCCCTTTCAAACATTGAGTTGGCCCTTCAAGGACTGCCGAGTTGGCTATCCTCGAATTCCACACGGAAAATGACCTCAGGGACATTTTGGTCATTTTTGCTCAGACAGAAAATCGGGGCATTACACTTAGCACACTTTCTAATGCCCCATTGTACTTTCTGAAGACCATTACCTTTGTTTCTTGTTCTTGATTTGATTTTCTTCATTCCTTGATGCATGTAAACATACTTTACATGATATAATATTCACTTCATTTATGGTTAGTGTCTTAACACGGCATAAAACATGTTTGCACATGTAAAGTGAAATTATTCTCGCTCAAGTCTGCATTATGCATTGCGGAAATACCTGTTATGCTTAGTCATGAAACTCAAGGTAAACATTACTCATTCTTCAAAATATTTTCTTTAAATTAATATTTTTGTCATTCAAAACAATATAGTTCTCGTACTTTCTGAAGGGTTTTGGAGCTTACAATGTGTAACACCCTAAATCTTAACCTAAGACTACTAGTATGTACTTAGGTTAATCTTTAGAATATTACCTCTTGGTCTCATCTTTTACTTAGAAAATACTTAGCGAAAATATGGGTAAAATTTTTCTTTTTAGAATTGAAATCAAAGTGAGAGCCACGCGCGGATCTTTAAAAGGAAGCATAACGAAACATATAGGCAAAGCATAAAGAAACACATCATATCACGGAAACATCAACTGAAACATAGATATATATATATATATATATATATATATATATATATATATATATATATATATATATATATAATGTGCCTACCCAAAGGGCAGGACTATTCGATACATCGGGAAACAGAATACAACTGAAATGCAAATACAAGGAAATCATAAAAGTAAATACAAGAAAAACAACACCCATACCCATGTGCACCTAGAGTAGATAACCTCATATACAAAAGAAGGTTTGTCCTCAACTATGTGGCGTCCTGCTGGTCCGAGTACTGAGGGGTGGAATCGACCCACTGGCGGATCTCGGCTGGAGTGGTCGTGCGGATCATCGGAGCGTGTCCATCGCGGAGAGGGCGCATAGATGGCCGACGAGCCAACCTCGGCTGAACTACTGTCTCCTCACTCTTGGCTCTCATCGGTGGGGGAGCGGGACTGGAACTCCAACTGTACATGTGCGAGGGCGGGTCCTCGGATGGATCCATCTCCGAATACTGAGTTCGGGGCACGTACTCCTGGTAGTCACGTACGGCTGACGTCTCGGGCTGAATGCGGAGAATCTGCTCATCGCATGGTCTAGCTCGCTCAAAAATCCCGTTATGACAGTAAGGAGCAGTCGGGGTGAAATGGTAGCTCGGGACGGGGTGCGCGAAGGGTCGTCCCATAAACATGAAGACTCTAACAGTGCAGCGACCCTCAAAATGGTATGACCCGAGTGTCGGGTCATGGTGCAGCTCCCATGTCGGGGTGTCGATGAAGAGTATGAAGGTCGCTATCTGAAGATGTGACGGAAGAAAAGAGAGAGGGAATGAGAATCTTCTAAAGAATTCTCAGTAGGGTAATCCCTACCTAGGTGACATCATCACATCCTCAGGAACCTTGGGTTTTATTTCTAAAAAGGTGTGCATGCATATAAACTCCTTTTAAGTTAGTTTTCTAAAGTGTTATTTATCCAAGGTCCGTCATATTTTACAATGCGTCTTATAACGAAGCATGAAATATACTAATGATATGAATACATCATAAAGGTAAACCAAACAATAGAATAACTAAGAAACATTATAACATTGGCATAAGGTGATAGGTATAGCACATGTGACATTTCAAACTTTAACTTTCATCTCATGGGGCCACCCTAAAACATCTCTAGGTTATGAGCTCATACCTTAACTAGTCGTCACTAGTTCTTAATAGTGCGGGCTAGGGGGCAATTAAGGATCACCTCTCTTAGGGTCATTTCCTCTTTGAAACGCTCTACTAGCAACTAGTGCATCGTAGTATTGTCTGCTTTGGCAAGCTCTATGTCAATACCCTCACGGATTTGTTTTCTTGGGGGTGCTCGGCTAAACTGGTGTCACCCAAGAAGGCGTCTCAGTGTTGTGTCACATTTAAGTTCTCATAAAGTGTTAATTTATCATTATTCATCATATAAATCTTTTTCGTAGTATGCATCTCATCATATAATCATATATAAAACTATAACCTATTTTCACATAAAACTTTTTCATAGCATATACATCATCACATGAAACTTCTTCATAGCATATACATTATCACATAATCATGCCTTAGACAATTATTCATACAAACTCACAAGCTTATTATGTTACAAACCCATAGTGTTTTATGCTTTGGTTCTTTTGAGTCTTAAACTTGTAATCTAATTGTTCTAGTATTATCCTTAACCTCTTACACACCTATAGGTTCACAACTAATAAGTTTTACTAATTTTTATGCTCAAGGACCTATCCAAACAGCACTATGCAGATTTGGACAGCTTTATATTTGTGTGATTACGGGGTTCTAAAAATTACGGTTTAGACCCTTAAAGTCCTTAACTCACATTCTAAGTTATCGATCATCAAAACCTAGTCTCTTGGGAACCTATGAGGTTATAACTAAGTATTTCTCACCTCACACTATGGTCAAGAACATCTCTAAACCTCAAGGATGCAGAATTTGAAATCCTAACTTTACGGGTACCTAGAAGTCATAACAATGACCCTTTCTAAGTTCGGTTTGTTCCTAAGGCTTCAAGATTAAGTCCTAAACCAATTATGAGTCATTCCTACACATTCAAACTAATTAAAAACCATGATTATTAAATCTAAACCTTGCTGGACAGAATCCAAAAAATTACATAATTAAAGGATCTAGAACTCTCAAATTAATTCTTTTCTAGTTCCTAACTTATCCTATCTTTCACATATGAGTCTTAACATTATTTTTACTCAAACATAGGCACATTATCATCATTAAAACAGCACATACAGTGGCAGTAAAGAGCAAGGAAGAACCGAAAATATACTTCTCCATAAAAGGCATAAAACATAATTTCTAAAGCTCATAAAATACTAGTTTCTCTTGGAACTCTTTTTAAACTTTCAAAACTCATTTATAAACAATTTTAACTTCTAAAATCATAAGAATATTTAAGAGGGCAGTGACCAATTTATCTGTATCTCAAGAGGTCCTAAATTCATAAAACTTAGTTCTATGCATTCCTTAAACTCATGTAAGCTTGGAAAAATTATAAAACATAGTCTCAAATACTTAGAAACTTCAAGACCTCTTGGGGCCGAAATATGAACCAAAGAAAATACATATTGTTAGACCTTTGTTGAGACAACAATGGGCAAGTCTTTGAGCTCTAGGTTCATTTAGGTGATGACATAAAAATAAACATGCTTATGCACTTATTTTAGGTTCCATTAGAAAGTAAAGTGATAGCACAAAGTAAATATGAATGCAACTCATTATTATCTTGGTATTAAGTGAGTACTTGAAATATAAACATGATAATGCATAGCTTGAAATATAAACATGATAATGCAAGTTCATTCATTATCTTGGTATTTAGTGATAGCAAGGAAGTAAACATGATATGCAAAGCATAAAGTAAACATGATGCAAGGTTCATTTTATGATTAACTAGAGCTTATTCAAGACTTTAACAAGATGACAACCCAATACAATATGCCAAAGTTCAAAACACCAAAACCGAAAGTCTTACAAAAGAAAAAGAAAGTGAAACTAAGTCAAGTTCTTTATTAAATACCCAAAACCCCTATCTAGAGAAAAATATCTAGAACGTGCCGGCCAACTTTAAGGTTGACAAGGGTAGGCTTGGGCTTTTAGAAATCCTTAGATTAATTTTCTTAAGTTGAAAAAAAACCATGTGAGCTAGATATCATATAGATGAAGTCATAAGGAAAGGAAAACTCAAGCTTTAGAGGTTTCTTTGAGATGAACACAATGTCATCATCTAGAAACTCTCATCATCAAGCTATCATGCTCATAACAAGGCCTAGAGGCCAAAATGAAAAGGAAAGGAAGAACAAAGGAAAGTTCAAAAAGAATCCAAGAGGAAACTAGAGAAAAACACTTTCTTGAGCAAAACAAAGTTTGAAAACAAATCCCTACCTAGTGATGAAGGTAAAAGCTTGGACTTGAAGATGGAAATGAGATGAGCAACACCTCTTAGGATGGTGGTAATGATTCGGCCAAAGAGGAAGGAAAAGAAAGGAAATGTGTTTTGGGTGAAGTTGTGTTTGAGGTTGAGTATTTGAGAGCTTAGAGAATGATTTAAGGTTATGAGGTGGTAGATTGAGACTATGAGGTGATTATGTGAGGGAAGGATGAGAAAGATGAAGATGAAGAGAAAGAACTCTTGGAACTTTGAGAGAAAAGAAAAACTTAGCAAGATAACTCTAAAACTCTAAACTTAGCAAATACTTCAAGGTGCAACAAGGCTATCACAAGCATCCTATTTATAGAAAAACAAAGCCATGGAGCTCACCAAGGGGAGGGAGTGGCCGTAGCAAATGGAGGGAAAAGGGAGAGGAAAATATCTCTTACATGGTGTCATTCAAGCATGGTTTGAAGTATGGAAGCTATGCTACAAAGTATGGCTTGATGTGAGTTAATTTCCTATCAATTTTTATGAAATTAGGCTTCTAGAAACAATGCATGGCTGGAACTTTTCCAGCCACAAATAAATGGAGAAAATGGGCTATTTTAATTAGTTATTTACTTGGAAAATCAAGCTTGATTGAAAGTTATGACAAGGTATAGTGTATGTGACTTGAGGTATGGCCTTGGAGTGTTGAAAAATTGAACATGTGATGCAAAATGGGGAGGGACAGCTTCGGCCAGGCCTGGGCAGCAGAGTGGGGGTGAGTTTTGACCATTTAATTGGGTGTTAATGGTAGGTTTAGATGTGTATTAGCTTAGGTACAAGGTTAGGAATGATTAAGCTTATGTTTAGGTAACTAAGAATGTGTTTTAAGGATTTTATGACAAGATTAGGAGTGCTCATACATCATTAAAGAATTTTAAATTCATTTATGAATAAACAATGTGTAACACAATTCCATGATTTAAGGAATTGGAAAGAGAAAACACTATTCAAGATTCCATGACTAGGAGTCTTGAAATTAAAATATGATTTTGAGTTGTAATTAAGCACTTTTTAGTTCTAATCAACTTTAATAAATTATTTTGACTCAAGATTAATTAAGGAAATTAATTAACCTTCGATTAGAGTCTAATATTGCTTAGGTTTGCTTAATCACACGATTAAGCGTAAAAACACGAAACTAGGGGCAAAACCGTAATTTTGCACTAATTTTGCCCGGGACCTCCGGGACCAAAACTAAAGTCACAGTCTACATAAAAACGTATTTTAAAATCATCTGGAGAGGTTTCGGGTTCATCTGGCACTTGCAAACGGGTAAAACACCGCAGGGGCGTTTTGGTCATTTTGACCCGAAAACTCGAAAAACGAGATTTTCGATCCTGGGAAGGTAGACAAGTTATCTAATCCCCTTCCAACATTGAGTTTGCCCTTCGAGTACTGCCGAACCGGCTTTCCTCGAATTCCGGGCTGAAAATGACCTCAGGGGCATTTTGGTCATTTTCACTCTAACAGAAAAATCGGGGCGTTACACAATGGACTCATCTGCAGCTTCTCACCTGGCTGGGCTGACTTTATAGGAATCAATAAAGGAGATTTCTCAAGGTGTCTAACTGATTCCATTTTTCACAAGCCAAATGAAATCTCTACTATCATGCTGAGTGCTAGGGCTAAGAAAGTATAGACAGTGGTGCAATTTTCTATTTTGCCTCATATAGGAAGCACATATGCACTTGTAGGCATGGATTGTGTGCTCTTGTATTGTCTAATAGCAAAGAGGAAAGTGAATCTGCTAAGACTCATTCTGGACTACATGACAAGTGCAACCACAAAGGAAAAACGGAGAATTGCCAGTGTTCCGTATGGCATGCTGTTAACAAGGCTTATCCAAAAGATGGGTTTTCCACTTATCACTAAAAATTTTGTATACCTAGAAGGAATTGTATTCACACCCTCTTCATTTCGAACATCAAGAAAAAGGCTCACTATTCCAACTTCTAAACCATCATAGTAGAGTCCTCGGACAAAGAGGATTAAGCCAAAAAAGCCTCCCAAAATGCAGAATTTCAACAGAAGAAAGCTAGAGGCAAGAGGAAGATAATACTCCTAGAAAGTGAAATTGAGAACTCGGAGGAAGAGAAAATAAATCAGATTCTTTGCACTAATGAAAGAACAAAAAGAAAGCAAGAGTTGGCACCTCAAGAAACTTAAATGGCAGCCAAACTTGTGAAAATCATTAATAGAAAAGATTTCTGGCTCAAATGCAAACAAATGCCTATACATGAATCTAGAATCTCTATATTGAAGAAGGAAATCGCAAAGTATGAAGAGGCTAGTGATCGAGTTGTTCTTACCTACTCTGAACATGAAGAGGAATAAGTGGAAGGAGAAGAACTAGCGAGTGTATCCTCGTTTAAAGAAGAAGAAGAAGGTCTATTGAGAAGTGAAAAGGCCAGGATAAGTGGGATGATCAGGTCGAAGTCCACTGCAAAGATATCATCAATGGAGCCAATCATTGAAGAGCCAGACGAAGAGGATCATAGACCAGAAACTACTATCATTCTTGTAATGCCCCGATTTTCTGTTAGAGTGAAAATGACCGAAATGCCCCTGAGGTCATTTTCGGCCCGGAATTCGAGGAAAGCCGGTCCGGCAGTACTCGAAGGGTAAACTCAATATTGGAAGGGGATTAGATGACTTGTGTCACTTTCCGGGGTCGAAAATCTCGTTTTTCTAGTTTTCGGGGTCAAAATGACCAAAATGCCCCCGCGGTGTTTTACCCGTTTGCAAGTGCCAAATGAACCCGAAACTTCTCTTGATGGTTTTAAAACGCGTTTTTATGTAGACTATGACTTTAGTTTTGGTCCCGGAGGTCCCGGGCGAAATTAGTACGAAATTACGGTTTTGCCCCTAGTTTCGTGTTTTTACGCTTAATCGCGTGATTAAGCAAACCTAAGCAATATTAGGCTCTAATTGAAGGTTAATTAATTTCCATAATTAATCTTGAGTCAAAATAATTTATTAAAGTTGATTAGAACCTAAAAGTGCTTAATTACAACTTAAAATCATATTTTAATTTCAAGACTCCTAGTCATGGAATCTTGAATAGTATTTTCTCTTCCAAATTCCTTAAATCATGGAATTGTGTTATACATTGTTTATTCACAAATGAGTTTTTAATTCTCTAATGATGTATGAGCACTCCTAACCTTGTCATAAAATTCCTAATACTGATACTTAGCCACCTAAACTTAAGCTTAATTATTCCTAACCTTGTACCTAAGCTAATACACACTTAATCCTATCATTAACACCCAATTACATGAGAGATTTTTCTTCCTCTCTCATGCCCCCAATCTGGCCAAAGCCATGCCCTCCCATATGCATCACATGTGTGAATTTTTCTTACTCAAAGAGCCATGCCTTGACCTTACACAAACCATACTTTGAGTCATACAAACCATGCTCTCATCCATGCTTCCAAGGACAACATCTAGAAGCCTTTTCTTCCCCATTTTTTTGGTCAGTTTCACGCCAGCCTTTTCCCCTATTTTCATGAATTATTTCATTTCAAAAGTTGAAGGAAAATCACCTCAAATCACCATACTTGTCATGCCTTGTCACAATTTCAATCAAGCTTGCTTTTCCTAATGAATAACCAAGTGAAATAAATCAATTCCTCTATTTATTTGTGGCTGAAAAACTTCCAGCCATGTCTCACTTCTAGAAGCCTAATTTCCTTCAAAAATTGATAGGAAATTCACTCAAATCACTATACTTGAAACCATACCTCTCATACTTTCAAACCATGCTTTGTATGCTAACATTAGAAGATATTTTCTCTTCCTCCCAAGGCCAAGAAAGCTTCGGCCAGACCTCTCCCCTTTACAGCCCCTATATGTTGTTTTCTCTATAAATACCTTGCTCACTTGAGCTTGCAAACACTTTAGCTCATTTGCATACTTTTAGTTTTCTAAGCTTTCTTTGTATTCTCTCTTTTTCTCTCCAAGTTTCAAGAGAGTTTCCTCTTGTTCTTCATCTCCATCTTCATCCTCTCTTCATCTCATAATCATCTCTTAACCTTGAAACACCATCCCACCACCTTATATCATCATACAAACACCTAAACTTCCATTCTCAAACACAAGCTCACCAAGAACACATTTCCTTTCTTTTCCTCCCCACAAGGCCAAAGCCATCTAGCCCCAAGGACGAGCTCATCATCTTGTTTTCCTTTTCAAAGAGTTCAAGTTTTTATCTTCGCTCTAGGTAGGAGTGTTTTCTAAACTTTGTTTTTCATGAAAATGAGTTCTTTCTAGCTTTCTCTTGGATTTTCTTTTTGGAACTTCCTTTGTTGTTTTTTTCTTGAGATTTCGGCCATGAGGCCTTGATGAGCACATGATAGCTCAATGATGAGGACTCCTAGATGATGACTATGTGTTCATCTCAAAGGGACCTCTAGAGCTTGAGGTTTTACTTTGCTTAAGTTTCAACTTCATTTTCTAACTCAAACATGATTTTAACTCAAGAACACCTTTTCTTTTCTTGCTATTTTGGAGTTCGGTTTCTTTGTTTCCTTTTCTTTAATATTTCGGTTCTCCATTTCCTTTTTGATCTTTGAGGTTTTGTTTGTTTAGAAAGTTTGTTTTCTTTGAGCTTGATGATGATGTTCAAGAACCTCATAGTTCCTTTGAGAACTTGGTTCAAGAACTCTAGAGCTCTCTTTGTAATGAGATATATTTCGGGTTGTTATTTTGTTAAAGTCTTGGATGAGCTCTAGCTAACCATAAAATGAACCTTGCATCATGTTTATTTTATGCTTTGCACATCATGTTTACTTCCTTGCTATCACTAAGTACCAAGATAATGAATGAACTTGCATGATCATATTTATATTTCAAGCTATGCACTATCATGTTTATATTTCAAGTTCTCACTAAATATCAAAGGTAATAATAGGTTGCACCTCATATTTATTTTATGCTATCACTTTACTTTCTAATGGAACCTAAAATGAGTGCATGAGCATGTTTATTTTTATGTCATCACTTAAATGAACCTAGAGCTCAAAGACTTGCCCATTGTTATCTCAAACAAAGGTCTAAAAATATTTATTTCCTTTGGTTCATATTTCGGCCCTAAGAGGTTTTGATGCTTCTAAGTATTGAAAACTATGTTTTATAAATTTTCTAAGCTTTTATGAGTACAAGGAATATGTAGAACTAAGTTTTATGAATTTAGGACCTCTTGAGACAAAGTTGATTTAGTCACTTCCCTCATAAATATCTTTATGATTTTAGATGATAAAAATATTTAGAAATAAGTTTTGAAAGTTTTAAAAAGGTTCCAAGAGAAACTAGTATTTTATGTGCTTTAAAAATTGTGTTTGATGCCCTTAAATGGAGATGTTTGTTTCGGTTCTGCCTTGCTAGTATTTGCCACTGTATGAACTGTTTTAATAGTGATAATATGCCTAAGTTTAAGTATAATTAATGTTAAAACTCATATGTGAAAGACAAGAGAAGTTAGAAACTAGAAAGAAATTAATTTGAGAGGTTTAGAACCTTTAATGTTTGAATTTTCTGGATTCTGCCCAGCAAGGTTTAGTAATGCTAATCATGGATTTAAATTAGTTTAAATGTGTAGGAATGACTCATAAATGGTTTAGGACTTGATCTTGATGCCTTAGGAGCAAACCGGACTTAGAAAGGATCATTGTTGTGACTCCTAGGTACTCGTAAAGTTAGGATTATGAATTCTGCATCCTTGAGGTTTAGAGATATTCTTGACCATAGTGCGAGGTGAGAAAGACTTAGTTATAACCTTATAAGTTCCCGAGAGATTAGGTTTGATGATTTATAACTTAGAATGTGAGTTGAGGACATCAAGGGTCAATGCATAAGACACTAAAAAGTTGCTAATACTATGATGTGTTGTATGATGCAATGACATGATGAGATGTGCTTGATGCATGAGAAAATGATTGATGAAATGTTAAGGTTTATCATAGCATGAGATTTCATGAGAACTTGTTATGTAATCTTTTTTGTGCCAGTTTGAAGGAAATCGGTTTAACAGCTGTTATGCTGCCGAATTTCTGTCAAACCTTAAAGGGTTAAAGAAATGTTTATGAGTACCATATGAGTTGAAAACCCTGGGTGACACTGGTTCGGCCGAGCACCCCCAAGAGATTTTTATGTGATAAAGCACTGAGACGCGCTCGCCTGGGTAACACCGATTCGGCCGAGCACCCCCAGGGGAGATAAATCCGTGAGGGTATGAGTAGATGCAGCCTACCAAAGCGGACAAATTGCTGTGGCTTAATGCCCGCAAACCGTTTCAAAGAGGGTAATCCCAGAGAAAGATGATCCCTGCCCCCTACCCGAACTTGCGAGTCGGGATTATTATTTATGTTTCGCTTATTCAGATAATAAGCAAGAGCTAGTGACGACTAGCTGAGGTATGAGCTCATAACCTAGTTATTTTTAGGGTGGCTTATATGCTAAAGTACCATGATTGATTCACGAAGCTGAGGAATGATTCACTTGAAAGTTATATGCCCTTATGCGACATGATTTATGTTTATGTGCTTTGATGTGTTGTTTTATATACCCAAGTATTGACATGCATCCATGATATAATATGTTGCACTCATAACATCAAGATGCATGCTAAAAGGAATGGACCTTGGATAATTAGTTTGAGAAACCCTAAATCGAACCTTATATGCATGATCACTATTTTATAATTAAACCCAAGGTTCCTGAGGATGTGTACGATGTAACACTAGGATAGGAGACTCCTGCTGAGATTCTTTAGCAAGAATTCTCACTCCTCTCTCTTCTTTCTTCTATCACATCTTCAGAGACCGATGACGACGTTCGTGGTTTTCATTGACACGCCTGTTTGGGAGGTGCACTACGATCCGGACCACCGTTCGTATCACTTCGAGGGTTGTTGTGCCATCCGCATTTTTGTGTACATGGGATGACCTTTCGCTTACCCGGTTTTGAGCTACCAGTTCATTCCTACTGCACCTTTTGGTGGTGATGACATGATCTTCGAGCGCACTCGCCCGCATGACGAGCAGCTACGCCGTGTCCGTACCTCTGCCTCGGTTGTCCGTGACTACCCGGAGTACGTGCCTCGCTCGAAGAGGTCCGAGACTGATCCATCCGAGGATTTGCCGATGCATGTCCCTTTGGAGGGCTTCGCTCCCTTTCCCCAGTTCCGGCTCGAGGGGAGTGAGGAGACCGTGAGGCAGCCATGTTTGGCGAGGAGAGCCGAGATGCGCCCGCATCGAGGAGCTCACGTTCAGCCGCCGCGAGTTCCCTTCACACTCCATTGGCCCACACAGGAGGAGATAGAGCATTTCCCCGGTTACCAGCCTCCATCCCCCGAGGATCCCCGTCGTCACTAGTTCCCGATGGAGAGCTTTGCGAGTACCCGAGCTTTTATGGAGATCTTCCCTTCGGTAGTACCTTTTGGGAGGGGTTTGTAGTTGTACTCTAGTCTAGTAGGAGGGTAGCGTTTTGGGTTTTTCTATCTTCATGTTGAACTATGTACTTTACATTTCCTTGTATTTCGTTTCCGCTGTATTACAGGCTCTACCCGTCTCCATGAGGGTATGACTACTTATGTACCTTAATTATGATATTAATGAAGTGTCTCCTTTGCTATCATGATTGTTGTTCTTTGGTTGTATGCTTCACTTTATGATTTCTGATAATTGTTACGAGTGCTTTATGTTTATGTCTTTCGACTAGTTAAGTTCGTGGCTCTCACTTTGTTTATGTTTTCAAAAAGAAAAATTTACCCGTAATTTCCGCTAAGTATATTATTAAAAAGTTGAGACTAAGAATTAATAACCTAATGATTAGCCTAATATGTTCTAGAGCATTGGGTTAAAAATTAGGGTGTTACAATTCTAATGGTGTCTCAACCCCCTTCTTCATTCACATTTCTCTAATGGAGGATAAAGAGGACAGGGCATCAGAAGCTGGTGCTCCTATGCCTGAAAAAGTTGTTGCTTCTACCTCGCTTCAAGAGCTTGAAACTGTTGCTGCTCTTATCTTTGAGCCTGCCTCTACACCTGTTGCCCATGCTATTGACATGTCATCCTCTCCACCTATTGCTGATGCACATGTTGATACTTAGGCTACATCACCTAAGTCTGGGGACACCATACCCCTTAATATTCTGAGTCTTCTCCAAGAGCTGCTCCAACATCAACACCTATCAATTTAAAGAACCCTTTAGAAAGTATGAGCTTTAATACTTTTAATGATAGCAAAGCCAATTTAAAGAAAATATTTTGAAGAATAGCTAATGTCTACCTTGAGTTTCTTGACTAAGCAAAATAGATATTTCCCAAGTGCATAACACGGATTTGAGCAAGAATAATTTCACTTTACATATGCAAACATGTTTTATCTCGTGTTAAGAGACTGAGCTTAAATGAAGTGAATATTATATCATGTAAGTACACTTACATGTATCAAGGAATAAAGAAAATCAAAGCAAGAACGGGAAACCAAGGAAAAAGGTCTTCAGAAAGTAGCACGAGACATCAAAAAGTAAGCTGAGAATGAAACTATCATGCAAGATCTGAAAGCCACATGTGACGGAATCTCCAATCATCATAATCATAAATCATTCATCATCATAAAGACAAGATTGAAAATCAGAAGACCAATGAATCATCAAGGAATTGACAACACTTGTCAGAAAGCTTAGTTCATTGTGGAGCATTGAACGTTACAAAAAAAGAGGGAAGCTTGAAATTCAAATTTAAAATCTCGAGTCAAACCCAGTTTCATAACTGGTATGGTATCTTTTCTGCCTAAATGGCCTATCATTAAAGCTTCTAGAAGGAGATGTTCAGAAACCATATTCGGAAAGTAGAAAAAAAAAAGGTTCTAAAGGGACATCAAAAACCTTAGCTGTACAAATACTTTTGCAACCAATGTGGCAGACTGTCAGCCTACTGTTCTAGACTGACTTTCCAAGACAAAAGGGATTATCTACACATGTCACTTTGAATCAGATCAAAGGCAACAGTCATGAAGGAAGACCATTATAAATGGAGATGCTGTGCTCAAACGCTGATGAGAGAGTTGAATACCTAAGAGTGGAAACTCTAGAAAATCTCTCTACACTTCCTGTGATTTTCTTCATATCATAAAATCAGTTTCCTTGAAGTGAAAAAAAATTCTTTCTAAGTTTCTCAATGATTTGTATACTCTTCTTAGGAAGAGATGTTAAAAAGGAGTTGCTAATGTTTCCCAAGTCTGTTTTATTGAATATTTGTAAGGAAACCTGAGTATATGTTAGTTTGAGTGGAACCCAAACACTTAACCTTTGTATCCTTGATCCGATAGTGATCGGTGAGACATAGCTTGGAGAGGCTAAGGTAAAACTACTTGCAACATAATGGTAGAGACGTTATATTCATTATGATTCAGCTTAGAGAGGCTGGGAAGAACTACTTGTAACATGATAGTAGAGGCGTTCTACTTATCATAGTTCGACTTAGAGAGGTTAGGAAGAACTACTTGCAACATAATAGTAGAGGTGTTCTACTTATCATGGTTCAACTTGGAGAGGCTGGGAAGAACTACTTGCAATGTGGCTGTAGCGGTTGTCTACTAGTCATGATTCAGCTTGGAAAGGTTGGTACAGAACTATTCGATTTAGCTTGGAAAGGCTAGTATAGAACTACTCGGTTCAGCTTTGGGAGGCTGGTACAGAACTACTCAGTTTGTGACAGTAGGGGTTATTTACTGGTCATTGGTAAGAGCTTGGAAATGCTATTATAAAGGCTACCTAGTTTACTTTCTCAGGTTGAGAAAGTTGTGTAGTAGAATCTCAACATGTGTTGAGTACTGGATGTAGACAGGTTTGGCCAAACCAGTATAAAAATATTTGTATTATCTTTATTCTCCCTGATCTCTTATTTTTTATGTTGTGCACGTTAATTTAATAATTGCTGAAATACTGTTAATGCTACGACATTAATAAAAGGCTTCAAAGATCTACTTTCTGAAACAACTAACTATGATTCCGCTGCACTTCAAGCTTAATACATAACCAATTCTAGAGTATCTTTTAACATTCATAAAGGTTTCTTGTACCACCTTAAAAATTATTCAAAAATTAATTTGAGCTTTATTAATCATAATTTCAAAAATTTGATAGACATAGAAATGATGAGGATGATCCAACGGATCTATAAAAAAAAATAAATAGTAACCTAGTGGGCCCCAAGCTTATTCAAGAAGCTAATTCTCAGCTAGCAGATGCATCAAGAGAAAACCACAAGCTCCATGTCCATGAGCTCAAAAACTTCATTTCAAAACCCAAAATCCTAGCCTAGACTTGATAAAACTTCAAGATCCTTTCACAAAACTTGTTCCACTCCTCATAATCTTTAAAACTAACCGATTAGAATTTGGATCTATCAACTTTTTCTACTTTGAGAGCTCACTTTCTGCTGTGTAAGGAAGGGTTTGGTGTAGGTTAGAAAGATTTGAAGTGAAGGAAACTATTCTTGGACCACTCTTGGAGCCAAGATCACTAAAGCCATCAAAGTATGGCTTTATTTCATCCAATTTTCTTTATAATTTTGCTCTGGAATTTGATGATTAATTAATTTTGAAATTCCTAGTTTTATTGGCTGATTATACATGAATATTGATGTGTTAATTTTGGTAGAGGGTTTGGATGAAGTTAGATAAGCTATTTTCTTAAAACATATTATGACTCTTGCTACTGGAAATCCTATTTTTGAGTATGCAGCTGAAAAAATTTGATTTTTCTTACTAATTTAGAGACATGATTATGAGCTAAAATTTTTATATGATGAGTCTAACATATTGAAGAGTTCCTAGTAAGTTTCTTGGCTCATCTTAAGTACCTTTTCTATTTTGAAAAAATGGAAAACCAAACAGGTCAAGGTTTCTACCTGCACAGTCCAGTTTGTAGCACTAAAATTGTCTAATTTTGCTACCCTAACAAATGATAGAATTTTGAGCTGGAATTTCTACAGGAGGTTGAGGATATCTTGAAGTTGAATCCTAAATTTTGGTATGAAGTTTTGAGCTCATTTGATAGGGTAGAAAAATTGAAACCTCTGGCTGTTGGCTGAAACTAAGTAATTCTGACATTCGAAAATGTGAAATTTTATAAATATAGCTAGAAGATTTATTATACTTTGAAAATTTTACAGGAGCTCATTGATACATTGAAATTGTCTTTGATAGTTATTTTTGTTCTGTTCTAATGATGTTTACTAATTTAGTCATAATTTTCTTGATGACTGAAATTCTGGCAGCATGCTGAATTAGCAAAAAGGATGATGAGAAATTAATGATTTGATCTAATTTATACTATGTGACTCTATTGATGATGTTAGGTGTAATGCCCTCAATTTTTCCGACTTAGCAAAAATGAACAAAATGCCCTTAGGTCATTTTTATGGGAAAACCAAGGCTGGCCAACCCCAGCCACGCCCAAAAGAATATTTTAATATTAGGAGTAGGTACACGAGGATTAGGTAACAATTTGTGCAAAAATCGCGATCCGCGGTTTTCTCGTGTGAAAATGACCAAAATGCCTCTGAGGTCATTTTTGCTCGGAATTCAAGGACGACCGACTAAGGCTATCCTCAAGGGGTTAGTTTAATATTTGAAGGGGATTAGATATGTTAGAGATAGTGATAGGAGTGAAAATCTCAATTTTGGTCTTTTCCGCACGCGAAATGACCAAAATGCCCTTGCGGTGTTTTAACTCGAAATTAAATGCCGATTGAACCTAGTCTCTTTGCGAAGGTTAGAAATGTCAATTGTAAGGGGTGACCAATATCTGGAAAAGTCCCGGTGTCTTGGGGATTTTTTGCACAAAATTACTATTTTGCCCTTAGTTAGTGCAAAACGAGCTTAATTAAGTAATTAAGGAAATAAATACAAAATTATACCCTAATTAAAGATAATTTGATTCTAATTATTAATCTCAAGTCAAAATATTTAATTGAGGTTAATTAAGGTCTAAAAATGCTTAGGAAAAGTCAAAATCTCATTCTTAATCAAAGGAATCATGAGACATAAAGAAAGTAAAAAAGTGAATAGTGTTTCTATCTCCATTTCCTTAATTTTAGGAGATGTGTTCCCATTTGAAATTCAAATTAATCATGTTTAATTCAAACTAAACAAGCAAGAAAACTTCTAATCATGTCTTGAAATTTCTAAACACATGATTAATGTAAGGCCCCGATTTTTCTGTCTGAGTGAAAATGACCAAAATGCCCCTGAGGTCATTTTCGGCCCCAAATTTGAGGAAAGCCGGTCCGACAGTCCTCGAAGGGCTAACTCAATGTTTAAAGGGGATTAGTTGACGTGTGAATATTTCCGGGAGTGAAAAGCTCATTTTCTGAGGTTTCAAGTCAAAATGACCAAAATACCCCTGTTGTGTTTGACACGGGTACGAGTGCCGGATAAGTCCAAAACTTCTCCAGATGGTTTTAATAGGTGTTTTTATGTATTATGTGATCTCAGTTTTAGTCCCGGTGGTCCCGGGCAATTGTTGTGCAAAATTATGATTTTGCCCCTAAGCATTGTGTTTTTTAGCTTAATCACGTGATTTAGCAAACCTAAGCAATATTAGGCTCTAATCGAAGATTAATTAATTTTCTTAATTAATCTAGAGTCAAAATAATTTATTAAAGTTAATTAGAACCTAAAATTTCTTAGATTAAACCTAAATCTCATTTTAAATTCAAGATGTCTAGTCATGGAATCTTGAATAGTATTTTTTCTCTCCAATTCCTTAAATCATAGAATTGTGTTCACATTTGTTTATTCATAAAATGAGTTTTAATTTCTCTAATGATGTATGAGTACTCCTTAATCAAGTCTTGAAATTCTTAATTACATTCTTAGCTACCCAAACACATGCTTAGTAATTCCTAATCTTGCACTTAAACTAATACACACCTGAGCACATCATTAGCACACAATTAGATGAAACAATTTCTCTCCCTTGGGCTGTCATGAGGCTGGCCGAACCCCTCCCCCTTATTTCCCACATGTTGGAATTGTTTTACACTTCATAGCCATGCTTACACCTCACCTTGAACCATACTTTGAGTCATACACACCATGCTTTCATCCATGCATCATATGACAACTTTTAGAAGATATTTTCCCTCCTTCCTTGCTGCCCAAAACTGTTAGCCGTCCTCTCCCTTCTAGAAGGATTATTTCAATTCAAATCAAAGAGAAAACACCATGCTTTGAGACATGTTTAAGCCCATGCTTGTCATACCTTCAACCATGCTTTGAATGAAAACTTGTAAAAGATATTGTCCTCCCTAAAGCCTTGTGAACCACACGACCAGCCCTCCCATTGTGCACTCCTCATTGTTTTATTTTCTATAAATAGGTGCCTTAGAAGAACTTGTGTCACTTTCGTTCATTTGGTAAGTTTAAGCATTCTTTGCTAGTTCTTTTCTTTTTCTCTCAAAGTTCCAAGAAGCTCTCTTCTTCTTCTTCTTCTTCTTCTTCTTCCTCTACCTTGAGCCATCATATCACAATCACAAACCACCACCCCACCATCTTAGATCACCATCAAAGCACCTAAACTCTCATTCTTAAACACAAACTTATCTAAAACAAATCTCCTTTCCTTTTCTTTCTTCAAGGTTGAAGCCTCATCATCATCTTAGGAGGAGTTCTTCCTTTCATTCTCATCTCAAAGACCAAGCCTTTGTCTTCATACTTGGTAGGGAGTTGCTCTCTAGTTTTTGTTTTACTAAAAAATGTTGTTTTCTTGAAGTTTCTCTTGGATTCTTTTTAGTTTTTCTTTGCTTCTTCCTTTTCCTTTCATTTCGGCCTCAAGGCCTTATTATGATCATGATAGCTTGATGATGAGTGTCTCTAGATGATGACTTTGTGTTCATCTCAAAGAGACCTCTAGAGCTTGAGTTTTTCCTTTTCTTGAACTTTATCTATGTTACTTAGCTCACATGGTTTTTAACTTAAGAAAAACTAACCATAAGATTTTCAATAAACCCAAGGCCTACCCTTGTCAACCTTAAAGTTGGCCGACACGTTCTAGAATTTTCTCTAGATAGGGGTGTTGGGTACTTAATAAAGAATATGGAGTAGTTTCCTTCTCTTTTGCTTAACAAAGTTTCGGTTCTTTTTCTTTGAAGGTGTTATTTTGGGTCATTCCTTGAGCTTGATGATGATGTTCAAGAACCATGAGGTTTCTTTGAAAACTTAGTTCAAGAACTCTAAAGCTTACTTTGTTTGGTTGAGATAAGTGTTGGGTTGACATTATGTTTCTCTAAAAGTCTTGTATGAGCTCTAAGTTAAGATAAAAAAGAACTTGCATCCATATTTACTTTTATGTCATCACTAAATGCTCAAGATTAAAGAATGAACTTGCACTCTCATGTTTATGTTTATGTCCTCACTAAATCTCTAAGATAATAATGAATTTGCATAGCATACTTATTTTATGCTCTCACTCCCTAATAAAGAGTAAAATAAAGTGCATTACATATTTATGTTTATGCCATCATCTAAGAAATTTAGAGCTCAAAGACTTGCCCATTATTATCTCAAACAAAGCTTGGAAATGTATGTGTTTTATTCACATGATTTCAACCTTATGATGATAATGAATCTTAGAGTAAGATTCATTTAGTCACAAGTGCTAAAACCTTTGTTTCATAATTTTTCCTAAGTTCAGAGGATCTCATGAAAAGCTTTGAGCAAGGTTTTATAATTTAAACCCCTCTTGAGATTATTTTGAAATAGCTACTGCCTCTAATGAGTTTATGATGATTTAATGAGATAAAAATGTTTTCTAATGAGTTTCATAAGTTCTAAAAAGGTTCTAAGAGAAACTAGCAATTTATGTGTACTAGAAATGAAACTATGTGCATTGCGTGATGACTATGAATTCGGTTCTGTTTGAGTTGTTTGCTCACTGTATGATGATGATCTTATGATGATACATTGAGTTTATTCATGTATATTTGAGGTTAGAATTAATTAGAGAAAGTTAAGACAAGTTAGTAACTTTAAAAGAATTAAGAAGAGAATTCTTAAAACATTAGAAAATGAATTTTCTGGATTCTATCCAGCAAAGGTAACATTAGCAAATGATGGTTTATAATTAGTTTAAATGTGTAGGACCTACTCATAATTGGTTTAGGAATTGATCTTGATACATTAGGAGAAAACCGAACTTAGAAAGGGTCAAAGTTGTGACTCCTAGGTACCCGTAAAATGTAAATTATAGATTCTGCACTAATGGATTTTAGATTAAGTTATGATCACAATAAATTGGAGAATAATTAGTTTTGAGCCTATAGGTGCATAAAATATTAAGATTTGATGATTAGAGAATTTAAGTTTCAAAGTTTAAGACCTTAAGGGTCAAGCATAACACACCTTAGGTTCTTCAATGCAATAAGTTGTATGACGTGATGATATATGTAATGTGATGAGTGTATTAATGTGATTTCACGTTGAGCATGATTAGAGAATTTGAATGAGGAAATGCTTATGTGTTATGAGTTACGTGGCATAAAGTTAGTTTGAAGGAAATTTGGTGTACAACCGTTATGCTGCCGAATTTCCATCAAATCTAAAAGGGATTGAGAATGTTTTTGAAGAATCATATGAGATTAAAACCCTAGGTGACACCGGTTCATTCGAGCACCCCCAGGAAAAACAAATCCGTGAGGGTATGAGTAAATGCAGCCTACCAAAGCGTACAAATTGCTATGCACTAGATGCAAGTAAAGCATTTCAAAGAAGGTATATCCTAAGAAAGGTGATCCTTAGCCCCCTAACCCATACTCAAGGAGTTAGGATTTTATTATGTTTTTCGCTTATCCAGATGATAAGTAAGAACAAGTAACGACTAGTTAAGGTATGAGCTCATAACCTAGATGATGTTTTAGGGTGGCCCTATGATGCTAAAGTATGATGTTCTAAGTCACAAAGTTGAGGAAAGTTCCACTTGAAAGTTATATGCCACTTTATGCCACTTGTATGCTTCTTGTTGTTATGATTTGTTGAATTATTTGTTTAAGGTATTACGATGCATTCATGCTTTGATATATTGCATTCATGACATTTTGCATTCATGCTTTGATATATTGCATTCATGATATTAAGATGCATTTTAAAAGGAACAAACCTTGGATAATCTAGTTTTATAACTCTAAATAAGGAACACTATATGCATGCTCACCTTTTAATAATAAACCCAAGGTTCCTAAGGATGTGAACGATGTAACCCTAGATAGGAGGTCCCTACTGAGTTTCTTTAGCAAGATTCTCACTCCCTTATCTTTCTCTCTTCCTTCGCATCACATCTTCAGAGCTCGATGGCAATCTTCGTCCTGTTCGTTGACACGCTGGTCTGGGAGGTGCATTGTGACCCGGAGCACCACTCCTATCACTTCGAGGGTTGATGCACCGTACATGTTTTTGTGGATATGGGGTGACCTTTTGCTTACCCTGTGTCCAGCTACCGTTTCACTCCTACTGCCCCGTTTGGCGATGATGACCTGATCTTTGAGCGCACCCGCCCCCATGACGAGCAGATCCGACACACTCACCCTTCTGCCTCAGCCATACGTGACTATCCAGAGTATGTACCTCGATCGAGGAGATTGGAGACGGATCTATCTGAGGACTCGTCGATGCACATCTACTCGAGTGAGGAGACAGTGCTGCAGATGAGGCTAGCGAGGAAGGCCGAGATGCGTCCTCGCTGTGGAGCACACATCTAGTCACCCCACATTGTTTCCCCCATTCGCTTGTTCACCTCTGAAGAGCTCGCGCAGTTCCCTGGTTACATCCCCTCACCACCCGAGCATTTTCGCTGCCAGTAGACCTTGTTGGAGAGCTGATTGAGTGCTAGAGCCGTCACAAGGATTTCCCCTCTTGTAGTATCTTTTGTTAGGGGTATTTTAGTTTAGCACTCATGAGCTTAGTAGGAGGGTAGAGTAGTTGGCTCTCATTCTTTGTCATACCATGTACTTTACTGCTTTTGTACTTTCCTGTTATTTCCTTATATTGCAAGCTCAGCCCGATTCTATAAGGATGTGACTTTATGTAACCATGATATTAATGAAAGTATTTCCTTTCATGTGTCATTGGTTGTTTCATTTGTTATATGTTCTTTTACTTTGTGTTTATTGATTATGAGTTGCAATGTATGATTAGTTCACGATTATAACAAACGCGGCTCTTACTTTGTTTTTATATTTCAAAAAAAAAATTTTACCCATATTTTCCGCTAAGTATATTAACAAGGAATGAGACTAAGAAGTAATAACCTAATAATTAACCTCAATATGTTCTAGAGTATTGGGTTAAAAATTAGGATGTTATAATTAACAACTCAAACAATTAATTACCAGTTCATAAACCTTTGCCTAATCAAACTTACCTCTAATACACCTCCTAACCTACATGAAATGAAAATAATTTCCCTCCCATGGCTGCCTCAAGGTTGTGACCTCTCCCCTTAAAATTACCTTCATATTTATTCTTTTTTCAACCCAAAAACTTCATTCTTTACCATTCACTTTTTTGGACAAACACTTGTGTCAAAAAAGTGCTCATAAACTCTCTTAAACTCAAAGTTTTCTCTCTTCTCTTCCACCCTCAAGAAAGCTTCTTCCACCACCACAAAGCACCTCCTAAATACATAATCTTTCTATTCCTAAGCTTAAAAACACAAGAAAAATCCTTCCTCTCTTTCCTCCTCCTTGGTCGAAATCACTTTTCCCCAAAGAGAAGATTTTTCTTCTCTTTTTCCTTACAAGAAACCAAGCCTCTTCCTTTTCCTTTCAAGAAGACAACTTTGGTAGGGTTTTTGTTTTGAGTTTCTTGTTCTTTCTTTGTTTTATTTTGGTTTTGATGAATGAAAGAATGGAAGAGATTTGTTTCCTTTATGGTGTATTCCTTCCTCCATTTTCGGTTTAAGCTTTGATCCTTCTCCTTTTTTGTTTTTGGTTTGGACCTCCTTGTGTTTTGTGAATAATGAAAGTTTGAGATCAAGGTTTGGTGATGGATCCTTATGGTGGTTGTGAAACCATCATGTGTTGGACCTCTAGAGCCTAAGTTTTTACTCTTGGTTTTTGTTCATTTCGGTTTCCATCTTCACTTTTTACTTTTTATTTTCAGCTTTGGCCACTCTTATTCTTCTTATGTTTGGTTTTTGGTTGTAAAAGAATGGTTGGAAATATGGTTTAATGATGGGAGCTCTTGATGGTGGTCTCAATATCACCATGTTTATGGCCCTATAGCATAAAGTTTGATCCTTTTCCTTCCTTTCTTTTCGGATTTCCCATGGAGCATGAGAAATGAGATATTGTTGGTTGGTTTCTTTTCTTTCTTGTTCTTTCTTTGAGCTTGATGGTGAGTCCAAGAAACAAGGTTTTTTGGAACCATGTTGTTAAAGGACTCTAAAGCTCACTATGTTTGAGATTTATTAGGAACAAGAATTTAATCTTGTAAAGTTTTGAGCTTTAGGTGAACAAGATATAAAATGGACTTGCATTCATGTTTATGTTTCAAGCCCTTGCATCTCATGTTTATATTTCAATGCCTTGAACATCATATTTCTTTCAAGTCATCACCTTAAACTTCGAAGACTTAAAAATGGACTTGCATCCTCATGTTTAAGTTCAAGTCTTACATTTCATGTTTATTTTTCAAGTTACCACCTAAATCTTCAAAACCTAAAAATGAACTTGCATATTATGTTTACAATTTCAAGTCTTGCGTATCATATTTATATTTTTAAGTCATCACCTTATAATGTTAAAGATTAAAAATGATATTGCATAGCATGTTTATGATTCAAGTCATCACCTAAATCTCTAGAGCTCAAGACTTGTCCTTGGATCTTAAATAAAAATTATAAATTATGGCTATGCCCATAGATATGCATTCGGCCATGACATGAAAAATGGGGTTGAGATGAGTTTTCTTTTATTTTATGGCTCAAATATTGTGTTTTAGAACTTTTGTAAGTTATGCCTTAGAAGTTTTTCAAGTCTTGGAGACTCAAAGACTAGTAAAAGAGTATTTTTAGGAGAAAATAGATTTGTTAATGAAACTTGAGTTTGCTTTCTGTTTGATATTGATATTTGAACATTCAAAGAGGTAAAAATAGTTCCAAGAATTTTGTAAATCTTAAATCAAGTAATGAGGAAAACTAGTGTCTTGAAAGTATCAAGAAATAGGATTTTCTAATATTTTGGAACCAAGTTTTCGGCCACTATTTTGGCCTTCTCATTTATGTGACATTCTGTTTTGAGGGGGTTTAATATGTAAAATTTTTTATTACTTGTTGCAAAAATTATTTTTGGTGTTCTAGGAAAAGCTAGTAACTAGAATAAATCAAAAATACAATTTTTGGATGCTCGTAGGAAATGAAATTTTTGCTACTGTCTTGTTATTTCCAATTCTGTAAAAAGATGTTTGTGAGGTATAAAATGTGTATAAATTACTAGTAGTTGATGTAATATTCATTCCAAGTCTCTTGAGGAAATACTATAAACTAGAAAGGACTAAAAATGTGGTTTTGAGACTTCTAGGAATTGAAAAATTACAGCTACTGTTTTGGTAATATTAATTTAGCTAACATTCTATTTGGAACTGAGTTTAAGTGTAAAAAGTTCTATTAGTGGAGGTAGGAATTGATTTTAGCATCTTAGGAAAAATTGGTAACTAGAAAGGGTTAAAAACGCGACTTCTAGAACCCCGAAATAATTTATTTCAAAACACTGCCCAAACTGTCCAACCTTGTTTAAAAATGTTTATGAGGTTAAAAGTTAGTGTAAATTATTGTGGTGGGTTCCTTAGATGGATAAAAGAATAGTTACGGTAATTAGATTAAGCCGGGTTCTGGTTTTAAACTGTGTAACACTATGGCATAATTTTCTGACAACTTGGGGATAATTGTATGATGAGTATCTCATGATATACACTGCCTATGTATATATATATATATATGTGTGTATGTGTGTGTGTATTGATGAGCATAACATATGCATTAGCTGAGCCCAATCCTTGATTCCGGCATACTGGGTAGGAGCATGTTTACCTTTCAGTGAAATGATGGTGATAGGTGCTTATGAATATATGAAAGTGAGATATGATTATGTGATAAATTGTGGCATGCTATGACCATGATTGAGACATTGAGATGCATGTTTGATGTGTTTGTTGACATGTAGCAAATTTGGGGAAACTCTATTCCCAGTTGTTATGCTACCGGATTTCCGCCAAATTTGTGCACTTAAGAAAATTCATGGAATTTATGAGCATGAAATGTTATGTGAAAAGTTTTGTTGATATTTAAAGTTATGTGTTCATGCATGCATCTCTAATCAACACATAAATATGAAAGATGACATAAAACACATGGAAATGATCCTCTAGACTCCAGGAATTAATGGTTAAGAGAGGTGATCCAAAAAGGACCCTTTGGACTCCAAGAATTATTGGTTATGAAAGGAGTTTCTATGCCCCCTATCACACACTCTTGGAGTTAGGAAACTGCTTATCATAGGATAAGTATAGACTAGTGACGGCTAGTTTATGTATGAGCTCATAACTTAGAACTCTTAAAAGGTGAGAGTATTAGGGTGGCCCTATAGAGGAAAAGAATAATGAATTTAATTCACCTAAGAAAATAAGAAAGGAAAGATTTCATGTGAAATGATTATGCATCTCATGCTATGTTCGTTTAGTATTATTTTCGTGCAATATTACATGTGGCATTGACATACATTCATAATTTAGTATGATGCATTCATAACATTAAGACTCATGACTAAAAGAGATGAACCTTAGATAATGATATTTAGAACCTAATAAATGAACTCGATATACATGCTCACCATTTTAATAATGAAACCCAAGGTTCCTAAGTACATAGATTGTTGGTAAATGAGTGCACGAGAAGGGGGTTGAATCATGCTTCATTTTTCTCTCAAATTCTTTTCACTTTCTGAACCTGTTGAAACAGAGTTCTATCAAGCTGAAGCTTGAAGTCCAGTAGAGAAGTTATTAGTTAGTTCAGAAAGTAAATCTGTAAAGCATAACAACATAGATATTAATTTAATAAGTACTTAATCAGTAAAGAATATAGAAAGATAACGTAAAAATAAAAGTTCAAGGAAGAAATAATTAAACATAAGAAGTTTTATACTGGTTTGGCCAACCTTCCTACATCCAATACTTAACACATGTTGAGATTTCACTAACAACAACTTTCTCAACTTGAGAAAGTAAAATGGATAGTTTTACAATAGCCTTCCCAAGCTCTAACTTGTATAGTGGCCAACCCCAATTGCGAATTAACTGAGTAGTTCTGTTCTAGTCTCTCCAAGCTGAACTTGCATAGTGGACAATCCTAAATGCGACTTAACCGAGTAGTCTTGAACTAGCCTCTCCAAGTTGAACCATGACCTGCAGACACCTTCTACGGCCACGTTGTAAGTAGTCTTTCAAATAGCCTTTCCAAATTGAACCGTGAAGTACAAATACCTTTGTACTCACGTTGTAAGTAGTCTTTCCAACAGTCTCTCCAAGCTGAACCGTGATAAGCAAATACTTTTGCTAACACGTTGCAAGTAGTTTTACCTTAGTCTCTCCAGGCTATGTCTCACACTGATCACTAATGGATCAAGGTCACAAAGGTTATGTGTTTGGGTTGCCACTCAAACTAACCTACACTCAAGTTTTCTTAAAGATGCTAGCTAATATAGACTGGGAAACTTAGAGCGACTCCATTCTCTTATCTCTTCACATGAAGAACATACAAATACAAATACATTTTAAAACCGAGAATGAAGAATTTTACACTTCGTGATTGATTACATAAATTGATGAACAACACACGAAGTGTGGAGAGATTTTTCCAGAGATTCTGTACTAATGCTTTCAATTTTGTCATCGGCTTTCAAGCTTGACATATCCATTTATACATGTCTATCTTTATGACCGTTGCCTCTTTGATCTAATCTCTAAGTGACATGTGTATTTCATTAGATGTGCCTTGGAATGTTAGTCTAAAGAGGTAGGCTAACAACTTGTCCCATCATTGCAGAAGTCGTTGTAATGTAGAGGTTTCTGAAGTCCTCACTGTTCCTTTTACTTTTAGCCCATGGTTTCTGAACTCCACCTTCTAGGATCTTGAATAATTTAGGCAGGAGAGATGACGTACCAGTTATAACATTGGATCTGATTTGAGATTTGAAATTTGAAATTCGAAACTCCCTCTATTTTTTCTCAGCGTTCTTTGCTCCACCCTTTAGTGAGCTTTCTGACATTGTAATAAATCACATTGATCTTTCTATGATCTTCCAATCTTCAATCTTGATTGCTTGATGATGATTTCTCTGTGATTGTAGTGATTGATAACTGAGTTACATGTTGCTATTGGACATGAATTGATTTCTTCATCATGAGTGTTCTTTCTGATGTCCCGTGCTACTTTCTGAAGATCTTTTCCTTGGTTTCTTGATTTTTGACTTGATCAGCTTCAGTCCTCTAGCATTTATGCTTTCTATCCTCGAGATAATATTAACCTTTTAAGCTTGATCTCCTCTATTGAGATAAACATGGTTTCTCATGTATTGTGAACTTTTTCCCGATTCATGTTTGCTTCAATGCCTTTGGTCTGTGAACATGAATACGTTCTTTACTTGAAATAACATTCACTTTCTGATTATTTTAATCTCTTCCCATGAGATATATATCATGCTTACACATGCATAGTGAAACGTTATTCTTGCATTTAGCCCATATTATGCCTTAATCTGTATACACTCACTTTGCTCGACTTCATATTCACTTTTTGATTAATTCAATCTCTTTCCATGAGATATAACATGCTTACACATGCAGAGTGAAATATTAATCTTGCTTAGGTTTGTGTAATACAGACCAGATCTACCTGTTAAACTTTGTCAAGAATCTCAAGGTAGCCATTAGTCGTTCTTCAAAACATTTTCTCTAAATTGGCTTTATTGTCATTCAAAACCTTTTAAGCTTTGTACTTTCTGAACGGTTCTGGAATTTACATAGATAATGGCATGTTTTAAGAGGATAGTACCTTACTGAGATTCTTGTTTAAGTTTCTCATCCCCTTTTTCTTTCTTTCTTTCCGTCTCTTTTTCAGAGGCCGATGGCGACGTTGTGATCTACGTTGATGCTTCCAACTAGGAGTTCCACTTTGACCCTATGCACTAGTCCTACCATTTTGTGGGTCAATGTTCAGTTCATCTTTTTATATTTATGGAGCGCCTGTTTGCATACTCTGTCACTAGCTTTTGATTTTCTCCCACCACTCCATTTGTTGACGATATGATTTTTGAGTGTGCTTGTAACATCCCCTGCTGCTTTATGGATTGACGTCTGTCCCCATAAACCAACACGGGTCCTTTCAGCATGCTTTGTCCTCACTCGCACGCTTCCTGGGAAAACTTCCCAGGAGGTCACCCATCCTAAAATTACCCCAGGTCAAGCACGCTTAACTGTGGAGTTCTTTTAGTTTAGGCTACCGAAAAGAAGATGCATCTTGTTTTAGTTTTTGCTAGAAAGTAAAGTGAGAGCATAAAATAAATATGTGATGCATTATATTATTATCTTTGATATTTAGGTGAGAACTTGAAACATAAACATGATAATGCATAGCTTGAAATATAAACATGATAATGCAAGCTCCTTTATTACCTTGGTACTTAGTGATAACAAAGAAAGTAAACATGATGTGCAAAGCATAAAATAAATATGGTATGCATTATATTATTATCTTTGATATTTAGGTGAGAACTTGAAATATAAACATGATAATGCAAGTTCCTTTATTACCTTGGTACTTAGTGATAGCAAAGAAAGTAAACATGATGTGCAAAGCATAAAATAAACATGATGCAAGGTTCATTTTAAGGTGATCTAAAGCTCATCCAAGACTTTAACAACATAATAACCCAACACATATCTCATTACAAAGAGAGCTTTAGAGTTCTTGAACCAAGTTCTCAAAGGAATTATGAGGTTCTTGAACATCATCATCAAGCTCAAAGAAAGCAAAACTTTTGAACAAATAAAACTTCAAAGATAAAAAGGAAAATAGTAACAGAAATGTTAAAGAAAGGAACAAAGAAACCGAAATCATAATAGCAAGAAAAGTAAAGGTATTCTTGAGTAAAAATCATTTTTGAGTTAGAAAATAAAGTTGGAACTCAAAGAAAATAAAACCTCAAGCTCTAGAGTTTCCTTTGAGATGAACACATAGTCATTATCTAGGAGTCCTCATCATTGAGCTATCATGTACTCATCAAGGCCAAGAGGCCGAAAATACAAGAAAGGGAAACTAAAGAAAGTTTCAAAAAGAAAACCCAAGAGAAAGCTAGAAAGAACTCATTTTCAAGAAGACAAAGTTTAGAAAACACTCCTACCTAGAGTGAAGACAAAAAGCTTTGACTTGAAGATGAAAATGATACGAGCAACACCTCCTAGGATGGTGATGATGATTCGGCCTTGATGAAAGAAAAAGGAAGGAAATGTGTTCTTGGTGAGCTTGTGTTTGAGAATGGAAGTTTAGGTGTTTGTATGATGATCCAAGGTGGTGGGGTGGTGTTTCAAGGTTGTGTGATGATGTTTCAAAAGGAAAAAGAAGAAGATGAAGAAGAAGAATGCCCTTGAGATTTGAGAGAAAAAGGAAGAACTTAGAGAAAAACTAAAAAACTAAACTTAGCAAATGAACAAAGTGTAGCAAAGGTTCATCTAGGCATGGTATTTATAGAGAAGAGTAAGAGTGAATGAGTGGAGGAGAATGAATCCTCATGGAACATGAGGTGAGGCATGTGTGGAGGAGAATGAATCCTCATGGAACATGAGGTGAGAGAATTGCACTTTGATGACATGGCTTCAACCATAGTTTTTGGAGTGTGAAATAAAATTAAATTGTGATAAAATGGATGATGAATTTCGTGCAGGTCTGATGCAACAAGGGAGGAGGGAGTTTTGGTCATGTAATAGTGTGTTAGTGATGTGTTTAGGGGTGTATTAGCTTAGGTGTAAGGTTAGGAGTCATTAAGCATAAGTTTAGGTGACTAAGAATGTGATTAGGAACATTTATGACATGATTAAGGAGTACTCATACATATTTAGGAGATTTTAAATTCATTTTATGAATAAAACAATGTAGACAAAATTCCATAATTTAAGGAATTGGAGAGAAAACACTATTCAAGATTCCATGACTAGAAATCTTGAATTTAAAATAAGATTTTAAGTTGTAATTAAGCACTTTTAGGTTCTAATCAACTTTAATAAATTATTTTGACTCAAGATTAATTATGGAAATTAATTAATCTTCGATTAGAGCCTAATATTGCTTAGGTTTGCTTAATCACGCGATTAAGCGTAAAAACACGAAACTAGGGGTAAAATCGTAATTTTGCACTAATTTTGCCCGGGACCTCCATAATTAAAACTGAGGTCGTAGAATACATAAAAATGCCTTTTAAAACCATCTAGAGAAGTTTCGGGTTCATCCGGCACTTGCAAATAGGTAAAACACCGCAGGGGCGTTTTGGTCATTTTGACACGAAAACTCGAAAAACGAGATTTTCGATTCCGGAAAGGTACACAGGTCATCTAATCCCCTTCCAACATTGAGTTTGCCCTTCGAGTACTGCCAGATCGGCTTTCCTCGAATTCTGGGCCGAAAATGACCTCAGGGGCATTTCGGTCATTTTCACTCTAGCAGAAAATCGGGGCGTTACAGGTTGGTTTAATGTTTGAAGGGGATTAGATGTGTTAGAGGTAATGATAGGAGAGAAAATCTCAACTTTGGTCTTTTCCGCACGCGAAATGACCAAAATGCCCATGCAGCAAATTAAAGCGAAATTAAGTGCTAACTGGACTCAGACACTTCCCGAAGGTTAGAAATGTTAATTATAAGGGGTAAACAATGTCTGGAAAGGTCCCGGTGATCCCAAGCAGCTTTTGTGCAAAATTACCATTTTACCCTAGTGCAAAATGAGCTTAATTAAGTAATTAAGAAAATAAATACAAAATTAAGCTCTAATTAAAGATAATTAAATTCTAATTATTAATCTTGAGTCAAAATAATTAATTGAGGTTAATTAAGGCCTAAGATTGCTTAGGAAAATTCAAAATCCATTCTTAATCAAAGGATTCATAAGACATAAAGAAAGTCAAAAAGTAAATAGTATTTTCTCTCTCTATTTCCTTAAAATTAGCAATTGTGTTCCCATTTGAATTTTAAATTTAATGATGCTTAATTCAAACTAAATGAGCAAGATAACTCTTTAATCATGTCTTGAAAAGTGTTAAACACATGCTAACAACTCGAAACACTTAATTACCAACCCTTAACCCTTTGCCTAATTAAATCTACCTCTAATTCATGATCTAAAAACAAATGAAAATGAAAATTTTCCCTCCCAAGGGTTCTTCCCCCTCATACACCCTCATATTTATTCTTTTTCACAATACAAACATCTCATTTTACCACTTACTTTTTTGGTAAAACTTTTGTGTCAAAAAGTGATCTTGCTTTCTCTCAAAACTCAAGTTTTCTTTCTTCTCCTCCATCTTCAAGAAAGCTTCTTCCACCACCACAAACCACCACACCACCACCATAAACCACCTTCTAAATACACAACCTTTCCATTCCTAAGCTTAAAAACCCAAGAAAAATCCTTCATCTCTTTTCTTCCTCTTTGGCCGAAACTACATTGCTCCAAAGAGAAGATTTTTCTTCTCTTTTTCCTTACAAGAGACCAAGCTTCCTCCTTTTCCTTTCAAGAAGACAATGTTGGTAGGGTTTTTTTTTTGAGCTCCTTGCTCCTTTTCTTGTTTTGTTTCGGTTTTGATGTTGCAAGTGTGAACAAGATCATGCTTTTCTTTGTGTTGTGTTCTTCCTCTCTATTTTTTGGTTGGAGCTTGTTGTTCTTCCTTTTTCCTTTTTAGTTTGGACTTCTTGAGTTTTTTGTTGTTGATGGATGTTTGAGATCAAGGCTTGATGATGATGGATCTTGATGGTGGTTGTGAAACCACCATATGTTGGACCTCTAGAGCCTAAGCTTGACTTCTTGGTTGTTTGTTTATTTCGATTTTTATGTTTCCTTTGCTTCATGTTTTCAGTTTTGTACCTCTTTGTTCTTCTCATGTTTGGTTTTGGTTGTAAAATAATGGTTGGAAATATGGCTCAATGATGAGAGTTCTTGATAGTGGTTTGATATCACCATATTTATGACCTTTAGAGCCTAAAAGCTTGGTTCTTTTTCCTTCCTTTCTTTTCGATTTTCCAAGGAGCAAGAGAAAAGGAATGTTGTTGGTTGGTTTTTTTCTCTTGATTCATTTCTTTGAGCTTGATGGTGAGTCCAAGAAATAAGGTTCTTGGAACCATGGTGTTGAAGGACTCTAAAGCTCACTATGTTTGAGATCTATTAGGAATAAGAATCTAATCTTGTAAAGTCTTGAGCTTTAATGAACAAGATGTAAAAATGGACTTGCACTCATGTTTATTTTTGTGCTATCACCTAAATCTTGAAGATAAAGAATGGATTTGCATAGCATATTTATTTTTGAGCAATCACCTTAAATCTTGAAGATAAAAATGAAATGCATAGCATGTTTGCTTTCAATGTCATCACCTTAACCTTAAAGATAAATATAGATTTGCATAGCATGTTTACTTTTGTGCTATCACCTTAACCTGAAAGATAAAAAATGAATTTGCATAGCATGTTTATTTTTGAGCCTTTACCTTAAACCTTGAAGATAAAAATAAAGTGTATAGCATATTTACTTTCAAGTCATCACCTAAGACCTTAAATCATGGCTATACTCATGTATAAGCATTTCAGCCATGACATGATAATGGAGTTGAGATGAGTTTTATTTGATTTTATGGCTCAAATCTTGTATCTTAGAAATTTTGCAAGTCTTGGAAACTCAAAGGATAGTAAAAAGAGGATTTTTATGAGAAAAAGATTTATTAATGAAACTTGGGTTTTTGTTCTCTTTTTGGTGTTGATATTTGAGCATTCAAGGAGGTAAAAATAGTTTCAAGTGTTTCCTACGTCTTGAAGCAAGTAATAAAGAAAACTAGTATCTAGAAAGTATAAAAAAATATGATCTTTAAATGATTTTGGAACCTAATTTTTGGCCACTGTTTTGATTTTCGCATTTTTGTGAGGTGCTGTTTGGAGGGGTTTTAATGTGTAAAAATTGATGTTGCCTATTGTAAAAATTATTTTTGGCATTCTAGGAAAAGCTAGTAACTAGAATGGATCAAAGATACAATTTTCTAATGCTTCTAGGAAATGGAATTTTTGTCACTGCCTTGACATTATAATTTCTGTAAAGAGATGTTTGGGATGAGTTAAATGTGTATAAATTAGTAGTAGTTGAGGCAAAAATTATTTCAAGCATTTTTGAGAAAGACTAGAAACTAGAAAGAACCGAAAACATGGTTTTGAGACCCCCATAAGTTAAAAATTTAGGGCCACTATTTTCACAACATTATTTTGGTAAATATTTCGCATTTACCTTGAATGAGGTCATTGGACGTTCGTCCGTCTTCTGCGTTGAGAGTGAAGACCCATCCTTGGTGTTAGGGTCGGGGGTTCTGATTCGATGGTCCTCCATTGGTGCAGGTGTTGGCATAGTGGCTAGGCTTGCCACATTTGAAGCAAACTCCTCGCCCAGCCATGCAGGGGCGATCACCATGATTCTTTCGGCATTGCAGGCACACAACAGCCGGTGCTACTTCGGGTTTAGCAGTAGGGACTCCTTGTGGTGCCTTGTTCTTGGCCCCACTGGATCCTCCATTGTGGTTTCGGGGTCCACCCGGTCCACGTGGTTGGTTGTTGAAGCTCTTCGGGCCTTGATGTTGGAACGGTGGCCATTGGTGTTGTTTGGATTGTTGGTGTGCGGGTGCTCTTTGTTGTTATTGTTGTTACGATCAGAATTGGTTGGTCTGGTAGGGGTGGTAGTGATTCATTGATGGGTATTGCGGTTTGAACCTCAGGGCTTGAGGTCCGAGCCCCTTAGCTCGCTCTGCTCTTGTTGCTTGCAGTTTCTGTTGTCCCTCTTCTAGAATTTGGTGTTTGTTGACCAAAGTCAGGAAGTCTTTGATCTCCATATGGGCCATGACGTAGTTCAACTCTGCCTTCAGACCGGCCTCATATTTGACGCATTTCCAAACCTCATTGGGGTTCCCTTGGAATGTAACACCCTAATTTTTAACCCAACTTTCTAGAACATATTAGGTTAAACATTAGGTTATTACCTCTTAGTCTCATCACTTTACTAAAATACTTAGCGAAAATTACGGGTAAATTTTTTTTTGAAAACATAAACCAAAGTGAGAGCCGCATTCTTAGTCTAATCGTAAGACAGAAATATAAAACACGAATAGCAAGCAAAGAGTAACACGGAAATTAAGAACAAGTAACAATAGAGCAATGACCACCATAATAATAGAAACATTTCATTAATCACATAATTAGGAATCCATATGTAGTCATACCCTCATAGGGATGGGTAGAGCTTGTAATACAGTGGATAAGGAAATACAACAGATACAGGGAAACATAAAGTAACATAAAGTAAACCATCACTACCCGAGTGCACCTGTAATGGATAACCTCAAAACAAAAGCAGGTTTATCCAATCTATGTGTGAGTGTGTGCATTAAGCCTCCCCTAGGACGTCTACTACTGGAACCCGGGGAAAGGTGGAGTGTAACCGATCCATGGACGCAGGGCAGCAGGAGTGGGTACACGTGAAGACTGAGCGTGAGCTCCTCGATAGGGGCGCCTCTCGGCTCACCTAGCCAGCCTCGGCTATGTAACAGTCTCCTCGCTCATGCCTCGCATGAACTGAGGTGTAGGAGCCGAACTCTCACTATACATGTGCGTCGGTGGGTCCTCGGATAGGTCATCCTTCGAACTCGATGACCGAGGCATGTAGTCCTGGAAGTCTCGAGGCATTGAACCACCAGTATACATTGGTAGAATCTTCTCGTCTAGCGTCTGGGCACGCTCAAAAACCAGCGCATCGTCGTAGGGTGACATCGGGGAGAAACGGTAGCTCTGTACAGGGTGTGCAAAGGGGCGTCCGATGAACATGAAGACTTGCATGGTACACTGTCCCTCAAAATGGTATGATCCGTAGTCCAGATCAAAGTGGACCTCCCAGGTCGGCGTGTCAATGAAGACCACGAACGTCACCATCGCTCTCTGAAGATGTGATGGAATAAAGAGAAAGGAGTGAGAATTCTTACTAAAGAATCTCAGTAGGAGTCTCCTATCCTAGGGTTACATCGTTCACATCCTCAGGAACCTTGGGTTTAATTATAAAAGGTGTCCATACATAAAAGGTTCATTATTAGGATTTATAAAACCAATTATCCAAGGTTCATTCCTTTTAGCATGCATCTAGATGTCATGAATGCAACATATTAAAACATGAATGCATGGCAATGCCTCAATCAATTAACTCAAAGAATCACAACTTCAAGAAACACACAAGTGGCATAAAGGGGCATGTAACTTTCAAGTGGATTATTCCTCAACTTCGTGACATCAATCATGGTACTTTATCATAATAAGACCATCCTAAAATAACTATGTTATGAGCTCATACCTCAGCTAGTTGTCACTAGCTCTTGCTTATTATTTGAATAAGCGAAACATAATAAAATAATCCCCACTACGCAAGTACGGGTAAGGGGCAGGGATCACCTCTCTTAGGATATACCCTCTTTGAAACACTTTGCGGGCATTAAGCCACATCAATTTTTCCTCTTTGGTAGGCTGCATCTACTCATACTCTCACAGATTTGTCTCCCCTGGGGGTGCTCGGCCGAACCGGTATCACCCAGGAAAGCGCGTCTCAGTGCTTTGTCACATAAAAATCTCCTGGGGGTGCTCGGCCGAACCGGTGTCACTCAGGGTTTTCAACTCATGTGATACTTCAAAACATTTCTTCAACCCTTTAAGTTTTGATGGAAATTTGGCAGCATAACAGCTATTAAACCGAATTTCTTTCAAACCGAAATTATGCCACAAGCTAATCACACAGCATATTTCTCAGTTAAATCTCATGCTATGATAAACTTCATATCTCAAACAATCATTTTCCTTATGCATCATAAAAATCTCAACATATTATTGCTTCATATAAACATCATAGTATTAATAGTTTCTCTAATGTCTTATGAATTGACCCTTAAGGTCTTTAACTCACAATCTAAGTTATAGATCATCAGAACTTAAACTCTCGGGTACCTATAGGCTCATATCTAAGTATTCCTCACTTCACACTATGGTCAAGAACATCTCTAAACCTCAAGGATGCAGAATCCAAGATCCTAATTTTACGGGTACATAGGAGTCATAACAATGAGCCTTTCTAAGTCCGGTTTGCTCCTAAGGCACCAAGATCAAGTCCTAAACCAATTATGAGTCATTCCTACACATTTAAACTAATTTAAAACCATAATTATCATTTCTAAACATTGCTAGAAAGAATCCAGAAAAATCAAACATTAAGGGATCTAAAACTCTCAAATTAATTCTTTTCTAGTTACTAACTTCTCTAATTTTTCACATATGAATTTTAACGTTAAATATTCTCAAACATACTCATATTATCATGATTAAATAGCACATACAGTGGTCATAAAATGGCAAGGCAGAACCGAAACATACATCTCCATAAAAAGCATAGAACTTGGTTTTTAAAACACATAACACATTAGTTTCTCTTGGAACCTTTTCAAGACTTTCAAAACTCATTTATAAACATTTTTATCATCTAAGATCATCAAAATATTTGTAAGGGCAGTAGCTAAATTAAATTTATCTCAAGGGGTCCTAATTTCATAAAACTCTGTTCTAAATATTTCTTATACTCATAAATGCATAGAAAAATTATGAAACATAGTTTTCAACACTTGTAAACAAATAAGCCCTTAGAGAAAATTTCAAGCTAGGGAAATAAATATTTTCAAACCTTGGTTTGAGACAACAATGGGCAAGTCTTTGAGCTCTAGTTTCTCTTAAGTGATGACATAAAAATAAACATGCTCATGCACTAGTTTTAGCTTTTCATTAGAAAGTAAAGTGAGAGCATAAAATAAATATGAGATGCAACTTATTATTATCTTTGGTATATTAAGTGGGGACTTGAAATATAAACATGATAATACAAAGCTTGAAACATAAACATGATAATGCAAGTCATTTATTATCTTGATACTTAGTGATAGCAAGGAAAGTAAATATGATGTCTAAGGCACAAACATAAACATGGATGCAATATTCATTTTAATCTCATCTAGAGCTTTTACAAGACTTTAGAGATACAACCCAACACTTATCTCATCACAAAGAGAGCTTTAGAGTTCTTGAACCAAGTTCTCAAAGGAACTATGAGGTTCTTGAACATCATCATCAAGCTCAAAAGAAACAAACTTTAGAAAGAACATAAAATCTCAAAGAAAAGGAAACCAAAACCAAAATATTAGAGGAAAGGAAATAAGGAAACCGAAATGAAAAACAAGAAAAAGTAAAGGTGTTCTTGAGCTAAAATCATTTTGAGTTAGTAAACAAAAGTAAGACTTAAAGAAAGTAAAAACTCAAGCTCTAGAGGTTCCTTTGAGATGAACACATAGTCATCATCTAGGAGCTCTCATCATTGAGTCATCATGTACTCATCAAGGCTAAGAGGCCGAAACTCAAAGGAAGAGAAAACAAGAAAGTTTCAAAAAGAAAATCCAAGAGAAAGCTAGGATAACTCATTTTCAAGAGAAACAAATTTAGAAAAAACACTCCTACCTAGAGTGAAGATGAAAAGCTTGAACTTTGAAAAAGGAAAACAAGATGAAGAACTCCTCCTTGAGGGAAGGATGGCTTCGGCCAAGGCAAAGAGGAAGGGAAGGAGATGTGTTTTGGGTGAGATTGTGTTTGAGATGAAGTATTTGAGAGCTTGGGAGGTGATTCAAGGCTATGGGGTGGTGTTTAGAGGTTATGAGATAATTATGTGATGAAAGGATGAAGAGGATGAAGATGAAAAGATGAAGAGGAAAAAGGAAAGTTCTCTTGAACTTTGAGAGAAAAAGAAAGAACTCAAGAAAGCTTAAACTTTACAAATGATCTAAAGTGTATGCAAGCTCAAGTAAGCAAGCTATTTATAGAAAAATGAAACAAATGGAAGCTTATGGAGAGGAGGAAGGAACCGTGTGGTTCCCATGAGGAACATGAGGTGAGAGATTGAAATTTTGAAGCATGGAGGAGTAAGGTTGAAAGCATGGGAGGTATGGCTTCAAGTATGGGTTCAAGCATGGAGTTTAAATTGATTTTTCTTCAAAATTGGAAATGAAATAATTCATTAAATTGGGAGGGAAAGGCTGACGATTTTCAGCAAGGAAAATAAGGGAAAAATGTCTTCTAGAAGTCCTTGGAGGCATGGATGAAAGTATGGAAGTTGTGACACAAAGCATGGTTCATGCAAGGTGAAAGTATGGCCTTGGAGTGTCAAAAATTTGAGCATGTGATGAATATAGGGGAGGGAAGCATTCGGCCAAAATGCTACAGCAGAGAGGGAGGAAAATTGCTTCATGTAATTGTGTGTTAATGATAGGTTTGAGTGTAGGTTAGCTTAGGTACAAGGTTAGGAATAATTAAGCTTAAGTTTAGGTAACTAAGAATGAGGTTTAGGGATTTTATGACAAGATTAGGAGTGCTCATACATCATTAGAGAGTTTAAAACTCATTTAGGATTAAACAATTGAAAACACAATTCCATGATTTAAGGAATTGGAGAGAGAAAATACTATTCAAGATTCCATGACTAGGAATCTTGAATTTAAAATAGGATTTCAAGTTGTAATTAAGCACTTTTAGGCTCTAATAAACTTTAATAAATTATTTTGACTCAAGATTAATTATGGAAATTAATTAACCTTCTATTAGAGCCTAATATTGTTTAGGTTTGCTTAATCACGCGATTAAGCGTAAAAACACGAAACTTGGGGCAAAATCGTAATTTTGTACTAATTTCGCCCAGGACCTTCGGGACCAAAACTAAAGTCATAGTCTACATAAAAATTCCTTTTAAAACCATCTGCAGAAGTTTCGGGTTCATCCGGCACTTGCAAATGGGTAAAACACCGCAGGGGCGTTTTGGTCATTTTGACCCGAAAACTCGAAAAATGAGATTTTCGATCCCGGGAAGGTATACAAGCCAACTAATCCCCTTCCAACATTGAGTTTGCCCTTCGAGTACTGCGGGGTCGGCTTTCCTCAAATTCTAGGCCGAAAATGACCTCAGGGGCATTTTGGTCATTTTCACTCAATCAGAAAATTGGGGTGTTACATTGAACACCCGAGAGAACTTAATCAGCTCCTCAAACTTGGCGGTGTATTGGGCTACAGTAGACCCTCCCTAGGTCAACTGCATGAACTCGATGTCCTTGGCGTTCCTCACGGACTCCGGGAAATACTTCTCATAGAAGTAGGTCTTCAACAACTCCCAACTGATAGGGGTTCTAGAAGCTTCCAACAATCGCTTCGTGCCATTCCACCAAAACTCGGCATCAGATTTCATCGTGAAAGCAGCAAACATAACCTTCTGCTCCTCAGAGCAGGCAACCACAGAGTAGATCTTCTCCATATCCTTGATCCACTCATCATCTTTGTTGGGGTCCATTACCCCTCAGAACACGGTCGGGTTCACCTTGTAGAATTCGCCGAAGCGAGCTTGCTCAACCACCTTAGTAGCAGGGGGAGCGGGGGCAACATTCTCTTGTTGGTTCATGCGGTTGAACATCCTCTCCATGGCTTGCGCCATTTGACGGACAGCAGCAGCAGTCACATTATCTTGTTCAGCATCAGGCGTAGTCCTAGGCTGTCGTCGCGGTGCCATTGGTTCCTAAACACATGAGACAGTGAACATCAAGTTGATCAGGCATAATATTCATGCGAAATGAGCTAGTCACCATGGCACTTGCAAGCAACAGAAGTCATGCATCTCTAGTCATATAGCTTATCTCTATCAAGCACTACACATGACATAACTATCGCATCATTCTTCTAAAGCATGGTCAGTCCAATCCTCAGGCTCCGTGAGAATCGAACTGCTCTGATACCAAAATGTGACACCCTAATTTTTAACCCAACATTCTAGAACACATTAGGTTAATCATTAGGTTATTACTTCTTAGTCTTATCATTTTATTAAAATACTTAGTGGAAATTATGGGTAAAATTTTTTTTTGAAATATAAAACTAAAGTGAGAGCCGCGTTCTTATCTAATCGAGAGACATAAATATCAATTATAAGGAACACAAAGGTTAAAGCAAGTAACAATAGAACAATGGTCGTCACAACAAAGGAAACATTTCATTAATAATATAGTTAAAGTACATAAGTAGTCACGCCCTTATAGAAACAGGCTGAGCTTGTAATACAGCAGAGAAGGAAAAACAATAGAAATAAGAAAGCATAAATAAACCGCGACTACCCGAGTGCACCTATGATGGATAACCTCAAGGCAAAAGAAGGTTTATCCTATCTATGTGAGAGTGTCTGCACTAACCCTCCCCTATGACGTCGGCTACTGGAACCTGGGTTATGGCGGAACATAACCGATCCACGGATGCAATGCGGCGGGAACAGGCACACGTGAAGACTAAATGTGAGCTCCTCGGGAAGGACGCCTCTCGGCTCGCTTAGCTAGTCTTGGTTGCGTGACAGTCTCCTCGCTCTCGCTTCGCACAAACTGAGGAGTAGAAGCAGAACTCTCACTATACATATGCATCGGCGGGTCCTCAGAAGGGTCGTCTTTCGAACTAGGACACCGAGGCACGTAGTCCTGGAAGTCTCGAGGCATCGAACCACTAGTGTACGTCCACAGAATCCTCTCGTTGTGCGTTCGAGCGTGCTAAAAAACCATGGCATCGTCGTAGGGTGACATCGGGGAGAAACGGTAGCTCTGTACAGGGTGTGCGATGGGGCGTCCGATGAACATGAAGACTCGCATTGTGCACTGCCCTTCAAAATGATATGATCCATGGTCCAGATCAAAGTGAACCTCCTAAGTCGGCGTGTCGAGAAACGTTGCCATCGCTCTCTGAAGATATGATGGAAGAAAGAGAAGGAAGAGAAAGGAGATAGAATTCTTACTAAAGAATCTCAGTAGGAGTCTCCTATCCTAGGATTACATCGTTCACATCCTCAGGAACCTTGGGTTTAATTATAAAAAGGTGTGCATGCATAAAAGGTTCATTATTAGGGTTTATAAAACCAATTATCCAAGGTTGATTCCTTTTAGCATGCATCTTGATGTTATGAATGCAACATATTAAAACATGAATGCATGGCAATACCTGAGCATATAAATCAACAAATCAAATCATATAGAAACAATCCATGTGGCATAAGGGCAATAACTCTCAAACGAAACTTTCATCAAGATGTGTGACATCATTCATGGAATCTTTAGCAATGTAGAGGCCACCCTAATAATAAAAAAACTAGGCTATGAGCTCATATCTTAGCTAGTCGTCACTAGCTCTTGCTTATTATCTGAATAAGCGAATAATAAAATAATACACTCGACTACTTAAGAGTACAGGCTAGGGGGCTAGGGAACTCCTCTCTTAGGATATACCCTCTTTGAAACACTCTACTGGCCACGAGTGCACAGCGAATTGTCCGCTTTGAAAAGGCTCATGTCCAGACCTTCACGGGTTTGCTTCCTCCTCACCGTAGTAGGAGAAGTACATCTCAGTGCTTATCGCAAAAAAATCTCTTGGGGGTGCCCGGCTCAATCGCGTCACCCAGGTTTTTCAACTCATGTGGAACTTTTAAAAACATTTCTCAACCCATTGGGTTTGACGGAAATTCGGCAGCGTAACAGCTGTTAAACTGAATTTCCTTCAAATTGACATTTATGCCACAAGCTAAACACACAACATATTTCTCATGCAATTCTCATGTTCATAATAAACTTAACATCTTAAACAATCATTTCCTCATGCATCATATACATCTCAACATCTTATTATATCATCATAAAATTCAAGACTTCTTGGTGTCTTATGCATTGACCCTTAAGGTCCTTAACTCATAATCTAAGTTATAAATCATCACAACTAAGTATCTCGGGTACCTATAGGCTCATATCTAAGTATTCCTCACTCAACACTATGATCATAAACATCTCTAAACCTCAAGAGTGTAGAATCTAAAATTCTAACTTTACGGGTACCTAGAAGCCACAACAATAACCCTTTGTAAGTTCAGTTTGCTCCTAAGGCTTCAAGATCAAGTCCTAAACCAATTATGAGTCATTACTACACATTTAAACAAATTATAAACCATGATTATCAATTCTAAACCATGCTGGGCAGAATCCAGAAAAATCAATTACTAAGGGATCTAAAACTCTCAAATTAATTCTTTTCTAGTTACTAGCTTCTCTAATCTTTCACATATGAATTTTAACATTATTTATACTCAAACATACTCATATTATCATCATCAAAACAACATAAACAGTGATCATATCAAGGCAAGGCAAAACCCAAAATCTATCTCCATAAGAAGGCATAAAACTTGATTCCTAAAGCACATAAAATACTAGTTTCTCTTGGAACCTTTTTAAAACTTTCAAAACTCATTTGTAAACATTTTTACCATCTAAAATCATGAAAATACTTTCAAGGGCAGTAGCTAATATAAATTAGTCTCAAGAGGTTTTAAAATCATAAAACTTTGTTCTAGACATTTCTTGAACTCATATAAGCTTAGAAAAATTATGAAACATAGATTTTAATACTTGTAACAAATAAAACTTCTAGAGGTCAAAATCACAAGCTAGAGAACACATATTTTTCAGGCCTTTGTTTGAGACAATAATGAGCATGTCTTTGAGCTCTAGGTTCTCTTAAGTGATAACATAGAAATAAACATTCTCATAAACTTGTTTTAGCTTTCATTAGAAAGTAAAGTGAGAGCATAAAATAAACATGAGATGCAACTTATTATTATCTTTGATATTTAGGTGAGGGCTTGAAATATAAGCATGATAATGAAAATCTTGAAATATAAATATGATAATGCAAGTTCATTTATTATTCTTGGTGTTTAGTGATAGCAAGGAAAGTAAACATGATGTGCAAGGCATAAACATAAACAAGGATGCAATATTCATTTTAATCTTATCTAAAGCCCTTACAAGACTTTAGAGATACAACCCAACACTTATCTTATCTCATCACAAAGAGAGCTTTAGAGTTCTTGAACCAAGTTCTCAAGGGAACTAAGTGGTTCTTGAACCTCATCATCAAGCTCAAAAGAAACAAACTTTTAAAAGAGATCAAAACCTCAAGGAAAAAGGAAACCAAAACTGAAATCTCAAGGGAAAGGGATCAGGGACAATTGAATCCATTAACAAGAAAAAATGAAAATGTTCTTTAAGCTAAAATCATTTACGTGAGAAAATGAAGATGAAACTTAAAGGAAGTAAAAACTCAAGCTCTAGAGGTTCCTTTGAGATGAACACATGGTCATCATCTAGGAGCTCTCATCATTGAGGTATCATGATCCAAACAAGGCCTCATGGCTGAAACATAGAAAAGAAAAAGTAAAGAGAAGTTCAAAAAGAAACCAAGAGAAAACTAGAGGAAAATCACATTTTCAAGCAACATAAAGTTTAGAAAAACACTCCTACCTAGAGTGAAGATGAAAACTTGATCTTTTAAAAGGAATTGAGATGAACAACTCCTCCTTGAAATATGATGATGATTCGGCCAAGGGAGAATGGAGAGGATGGAGATGTGTTTTGAGTGAGGTTATGTTTGAGGTCAAGTGTTTGAGAGGTTTGATGATGATTCAAGGTTATGAGGTGGTGTTTAGAGATTATGAGGTGATTATGTGAGGAAGAGATGAAGAGGATGAAGATGAAGAGGAAAGGAAGCTCTCTTGAAACTTGAGAGAAAACAAAGAAGTCAAAGAAAGCTAGGAAACTTGAAACTTTGCAAATGATCTAAATTGTTTGCAAGCTCAAGTAAGCAAGGTATTTATAGAAAATGAAAACAAATGAGAGCTCAATGGGAGGAAGGGCTAGCCGTAGCAATGAGGCAAGAGGGAAGAGAAAAATATCTCTTACAAGTGGTCATTCAAGCATGGTTTGAGGTATGGAAGTTATGGTGCAAAGCATGGCTTCAAGTATGGTGATTTGGAGTGAATCTTCTTTCAAATTTGAAATGAAATATTTCTTCTAGAAGCAAGGAGGCCTGGTAGATTTTGAGCCACAAAAATGAAGGAAAATAGCTTAATTTATCTAGTCATTCACTTAGCAAATCAAGCATGGATGAAAGTATGACAAAGTATGGTGTAAGTGAGGTAGAAGCATGGCCTTTGGAGTGCAAGAATTTGAGCATGTGATGAAAAATAGGGGTGGGAGTGGCTTCGGCCAGAATGCTACAGCAGAGAAGGAAAGAATTGTTTCATGTAATTGTGTGTTAATGATAGGTTTAAGTGTAGGTTAGTTTAGGTGCAAGGTTAGGAATCATTAAGCATAAGTTTAGGTAACTAAGAGTGATGTTTAGAGATTTTTATGACAAGATTAGGAGTGCTTATACATCATTAGAGAATTTAAAACTCGTATATGAATAAACAATTGAAAACACAATTCCATGATTTAGGTAATTGGAGAGAGAATTTACTATTCAAGATTCTACAACTAGGAATCTTGAATTTAAAATAAGATTTCAAGTTGTAATTAAACATTCTTAGGTTCAATCAACTTTAATAAATTATTTTGACTCAAGATTAATTATGGAAATTAATTAATCTTTGATTAGAGCCTAATATTGCTTAGGTTTGCTTAATCACACGATTAAGCTTGAAAACACAAAGCTATGGGCAAAATCGTAATTTTGCACTAATTTTTCCCGGGACCTCTGGGACTAAAAATGAAGTCACAGAAAACATAAAAATGCCTTTTAAAACCATCTGGAGAAGTTTCGGGTTTATCCGGCTCTTGCAAATGGGTCAAACCCCATAGGGGTATTTTGGTCATTTTCACTCTAATAGAAAATCGGGGCGTTACATTACTCCCCTCCTTAAAAAGAATTTTGCCCTCGAAATTCGTACCTTAGAACAACTCAGGGTACTTCAACCTCATCTTGGATTCAACCTCCACGTAAACTCCTCGGTGTTGCCTCGTCTCCACGCGACCTTCACCAAAGGAACAGACTTGTTCCTCAACTGCTTGACGCCTTGGTCCACGATTCTCATAGGCGGTAGATTGAACGTCAGGTCCTCCCTTAACTGTATGTGTTATGGCTCTAAGACATGGCTAGCGTCGGAGTCATACTTCCTCAACTGAGAGACGTGAAAGACGTGGTGAAGATTTGACGGATTGGGTGGCAGGGCTATTTTGTAAGCTATAGATCCGATTCTCTGAAGAATTTCAAAAGGACCGAGAAATCAGGGACTCAACTTTTTGACTTTCATGGCTCACCTTATTCCTGTAGTGGGGGTGATTCTGAGAAATATGTGTTCGTCTTCTTGGAATTCCAAGGGCTTACGCCTTTTGTCCACGTAGCTTTTCTGCCGACTTTGAGCGGTTAAGATTCTATCATTAATCTTTTTGATTTGCTCCATCGTTTCCCTTACTACATCAGGTCCTAAAACATTCTACTTTCTAGGCTCATACCAATACAAAGGTGATTGGCACTTCCGTCCATACAGCGCTTCGTATGGTGCCATACCGATGCTCGCGTGATAACTGTTGTTATACGCAAACTCGATCAAAGGTATGTACTTATCCCAACTCCCTTTTTGGTCCAAGACACAGGCTCTTAACATATCTTCTAGGGTTTGGATTGTTCTTTCAGATTGGCCATCTGTTTATGGGTGGTAAGTAGTGCTTAAGCACAACTTTGAACCAAACGCCTTTTGGAAGGCTCCCCAGAAACGCTACGTAAACCGCGGATCTTGATCCGAGATTGTTGTCGACGGCACTCCATGCAACCTTACTATCTCTTGGATGTAAAGCTGGGTCAATTTCTCCAACGAGTACGTGACTTGGATAGGTAGAAAGTGAGCCGACTTTGTTAGTCAATCCACGATTACCCATACGGCATCATGGCCAGCTTGGGTCCTCAGCAATCCTGTCACGAAATCCATCGATATACTCTCCCACCTCCACTCGGGGATTGACAGGGGTTGCAACATGCCCAAAGGTTTTTGGTGTTCGATCTTAACCTTTTGGCAGACCAAACACTTACTCATCCAGGCGACCACATCATTCTTCAATCCGGGCCACCAGAACATCTTCTTCAAATCTTGGTACATCTTGGTAGTACCAGGATGGATGGTGAAGTGGCTCTTGTGAGCCTCCTCCAAGATCTTCTCTCGGAGGTCACTATCTCGTGGCACACAGATTTGCCCCTCGAACCTCCACAACCAATCGAGGCCTTGCTCAAAATCCTTCAACTTTCCGGCCTTAACCACCTCTACAGTCTCCATAAAGTCCTTATTTTCTCTTTGAGCAAGCATAATCCTTTGCTTGAACCCACTGGTCACCGTGAGATGACACATCACTATGCTACTATTGGCTGCAGACATCCCCAAATTCATGTCTCTAAACTTCTCAATTAACCCAACTTCATTGACCATAATACAAGACAAGCGTAATGACTTTCGACTCAAGGCATTGGCGACTACATTAGCCTTGCCGGGGTGGTAACTTAAGCCGAAATCATAATCTTCGAGGAATTCCATCCATCTCCTCTGCCTCATGTTTAACTCCTTTTAATCAAAGAGGTGCTTGAGACTCTTATGATCGGAGAAAACCTCGAACCTTACACCATATAAATGGTATCTCCATATCTTAAGGGCAAACACGATGGCAAGTAACTCTAGGTCATGGGTGGGGTAGGTTGGCTTGAGTTGTCGGGATGCATAGGCTACCACTTGCCTATTTTGCATCAACATACAACCTAAACCTTTGCTCGAAGCATCACAATATACCTGGAAGGGTACATTGGGGTCAGGTAAAACCAAAACTGGGGTTGAGGTGAGCTTTTCCTTAATCTCTAGGAAACTCTTTTCACACTCGGGGCTCCATTCAAACGGGGCATTCTTCTTAGTGAGCTTGGTTAGGGGTAGGGCTAACTGGGAAAATCCTTTAATGAACCTACAGTAATAACTAGCTCAACCCAAAAAGCTTCTAATCTCGGTCACTGAGGTTGGTCTATCCCAATTTATCACAGCCTCAATCTTACTAGGGTCAACAGCTATGCCACCTTTTGACACAACATGTCCTAAGAACTTCACCTCATCTAACCAGAATTCACACTTAGATAACTTAGCGTATAACTTCTTCTCCTTTAATGCCTCTAAAACTAGCCTTAAATGACGCTCATGCTCTTCGTTGGTTTTCGAATAGATGAGGATATCATTTATGAACACAACCACGAACTAATCTAAATAGGGTCGAAAGATCCTATTCATGTAATCCACAAAAACTGCGGGAGCATTCGTCAAACCAAACGACATCATATTGAACTCAAAGTGTCTGTACCGAGTTTGAAAGGCAGTTTTAGGAATGTCCTGATCTCTAACCCTAATCTGATGGTAACCTGATCTCAAATCAATCTTCGAAAACACTATAGCTCCTTTCAACTAGTCCATGAGATCATCAATCCTAGGCAACAGGTACTTGTTTTTCACGGTTACTCAGTTCAACTGCCTATAATCTATGCACATTCTCATGCTTTCGTCCTTCTTCTTCGCAAATAAGATAGGAGCGCCCTAAGGCAAAGCACTTAGCCTTATAAAACTTTTCTCCAACAACTCTTCTAACTGGGTTTTCAACTCCGCTAACTCCAAGGGTGACATCCTATACGAGGCTATAGAGATAGGTCCCGTTCCAGGAACCAGCTCTATGGAAAATTCTACTTCTCTTTCAGGAGGGAACTTGGGTATTTCATCCGGAAACACCTCAGGATAGTCTCTCACCACAGGTATCTCACCTAGGTTTTGCTCAAAGTCTATATCACAGACGGCTAGGAGAACATATCCCTTAGTTTTCTCCCCACTGCAGAAGACCTCTACGGAGTTTAGGTACAATCTTAAGGGTTGACTAATGGGTTTAGGAGGAAAAGGAAAAACAGCAGTTTGGGTTCCACAGTCTAATAGTACACAGTTGGTGTGAAGCCAATCCATGCCTAGAATGATACCTATGTCCTTAAGGGGTAAGCAAATCAAATCTATGATAAAAGATCTATTTTCTACTACAAGATGACAATTCAAACAACATTTGCAAGTATTAACAGGACGATTTGTGGGAGTAGAAACAATAAGATCAAAGGGAAGCTTAGAAACTCACAAGTTCAATGACTCGACACTAGCATATGAGACAAAAGAATGGGTAGCGCTAGAATAAAAAATTACAGTTAAGGTTCTACCGTTAAGCTCGCATTTACCTTGAATGAGGTCGTTGGACGTTCGTCCGTCTTCCACGTTGAGAGTGAAGACCCGTTCTTGGTGTTGAGGTCGGGGGTTCTGATTTGATGGTCCTCCGTTTGTGCAGGTGTTAGCATAGTGGCCAGGCTTGCCACATTTGAAGCAAACTCCTCGCCCAGCCATGTAGGGGCGATCACCATGGTTCTTTCCGCAGTGTGGGCAGACAACAGCCAGTGCTACTCCGGGGTTAGCAGCAGGGACTCCTTGTGGTGCCTTGTTCTTGGGCCCACTGGATCCTCCGTTGTGGTTCTGGGGTCCACCTGGTCCATGGGGTTGGTTGTTGAAGCTCCTCGGGCCTTAATGTTGGAATGGTGGCCATTGGTGTTGTTTGGATTGTTGGTGTACGGGTGCTCTTTGTTGTTGTTGTTGTTACGGTCGGAACTGGTTGGTTTGGTAGGGGTGGTAGTGATTCCTCGATGGGTATTGCGGTTTGAACCTTGGGGCTTGAGGTCCAAGCCCCTTAGCTCGCTCCGCTTTTGTTGGTTGTAGTTTCCGTTGTCCCTCTTCTAGAATTCGGCATTTGTTGACCAAAGTCGAGAAGTCTTTGATCTCCATATGGGCCACGGCATAGTTCAACTCCGCCTTTAGACCGGCCTCATATTTGATGCATTTCCAAACCTCATCGGGGTTCCCTTGGAACACCCGAGAGAACTTAATCAGCTCCTCAAACTTGGCGGTATATTGGGCTACAGTAGACCCTCCCTGGGTCAACTGCATGAACTCGATGTCCTTGGCATTCCTCACAGACTCTGGGAAATACTTCTCATAGAAGTAGGTCTTGAATAGCTCCTAGTCGATGGGAGTTCCAGAAGCTTCTAGTAGTCGCTTCGTGCCATTCCACCAGAACTCAGCGTCAGATTTCATTATGAAAGCAGCAAACATAACCTTCTGCTCCTCACAGTAGGCAACCATAGAGTAGATTTTCTCCATATCCTTGATCCATTCATCAGCTTTGTTGGGGTCCATTACCCCTCGAAACACGGGTGGGTTCGCCTTGCGGAACTCACCGAAGTGGGCTTGCTCAACCACCTCAGCAGTAGGGGGAGCAGGGGCAACATTCTCTTGTTGGTTCATGCGGTCGAACATCCGCTCCATGGCTTACGCCATTTGATGGACAACAGCAGTAGTCGCATTATCTTGATCAACATCAGGCGTAGTCCTAGGCTGTCATCGTAGTGCCATTAGTTCCTAACCACATGAGACTATGAACATCAAGTTGACCAGGGTTAATATTCATGTGAAATGAGCTAGTTACCATGGCACTTGCAAGCAACAGAAGTCATGCATCTCTAGTCCTGTAGCTTATCTCTATCAACCACTAAACATGACATAATTATCGCATCATGCTTCTAAAGCATGGTCAGTCCAATCCTCAGGCTCCGTGAGAATCGAACTGCTTTGATACCAAAATGTAACACCCTAATTTTTAACCCAACTTTCTAGAACACATTAGGTTAATCATTAGGTTATTACTTCTTAGTCTCATCATTTTATTAAAATACTTAGCGGAAATTATGAGTAAAATTTTTTTTTGAAATATAAAACCAAAGTGAGAGCCGCATTCTTATCTAATCGAGAGACATAAATATCAATCATAAGGAACACAAAGGTTAAAGCAAGTAACAATAGAACAATGGTTGTCACAACAAAGGAAACATTTCATTAATAATATAGTTAAGGTACATAAGTAGTCACGCCCTTATAGAAATGGGCTGAGCTTGCAATACAGCAGAGAAGGAAATACAACAGAAATAAGAAAGTATAAATAAATCGTGACTACCCGAGTGCACCTATGATGGATAACCTCAAGACAAAAGAAGGTTTATCCTATCTATGTGAGAGTGTGTGCACTAACCCTCCCCTATGACGTCGGCTACTGGTGTAACACCCTAAATCTTAACCCAAGACTACTAGTATGTACTTAGGTTAATCTTTAGAATATTACCTCTTGGTCTCATCTTTTACTTAGAAAATACTTAGCGGAAATATGGGTAAAATTTTTCTTTTTGGGAATTTAAAATCAAAGTGAGAGCCACGCACGAATCTTTAAGAGGAAGCATAGCGAAACATATAAGCAAAGCATAAAGAAACACATCCTATCATGGAGACATCAACTGAACATAGATATATGTATATATACTGTGCCTACCCAAAGGGCAGGACTATTCAATACATCGGGAAGCGGAATACAACTGAAATGCAATACAAGGAAATCATAAAAAGCAAATACAAGAGAAACAACACCCATACCCATGTGCACCTAGAGTAGACAACCTCATATACGAAAGAAGGTTTGTCCTCAACTATGTGGCGTGTGTGCACTAACTGCTACCCCTCTATGTCTACTCCTACTGGTCCGAGTACTGTGGGGTCGAGTCGATCCACTGACGAATCTCGGCGGGAGTGGTCGAGCGCATCATCGGGGCATGTCCACCGCGGCGAGGGCGCATAGATGGCCGACGAGCCAACCTCGGCTGGACCACCGTCTCTTCACTCCCAGCCCTCATCGGTGGGGGAGCGGGACTGGAGCTCCAACTGTACATGTGTGATGGCGGGTCCTCAGATGGGTCCGTCTCCGAGTACTGGGTACGAGGCACATACTCTGGGTAGTCGCGTATCGTTGATGTCTTGAGCTCCATGCGGAGAATCTGCTCATCGCGTGGTCTAGCTCGCTCAAAAATCCCATTATGACGGTAAGGAGCAGTCGGGGTAAAACGGTAACTCGGGACTGGGTGCGCGAAGGGTCGTCCTATAAACATGAACACTCTCACTGTGCAGCGACCCTTAAAATGGTATGACCCAAGTGCCGGGTCATGGTGCAGCTCCCATACTGAGGTGTCGATGAAGAGTACGAATGTCGCCATCTGAGGATATGACGGAAGAAAAGAGAGAGGGAATGAGAATCTTTCTAAAAGAATTCTCAGTAGGGTTATCCCTACCTTGGTGACATCATCACATCCTCAAGAACCTTGGGTTTATTTCTAAAAAGGTGTGCATGCATATAAATTCCTTTTAAGTTAGTTTTCTAAAGTGTTATTTATCCAAGGTCCGTCATATTTTACAATGCGTCTTATAACCAAGCATGAAATGTACTAATGGTATGAATGCATCATAAAGGTATACCAAACAATAGAATAACTAAGAAACATTATAACATTGGCATAGGTATAATATATGTGACATTGTAAACTTTAACTTTCATCTCATGGGGCCGCCCTAAAACATCTCTAGGTTATGAGCTCATACCTTAACTAGTCGTCACTAGTTCTTATTTATCCTATGATAAGCGTAACATATACATAATCCCGACTTAAAGTACGGGCTAGGGGGCAAAATAAGATCACCTCTCTTAGGGTCATTTCCTCTATGAAACGCTCTACTAGCAACTAGTGCATCGTAGTATTGTCCGCTTTGGCAAGCTCTATGTCAATACCCTCACGGATTTGTTTTCTTGGGGGTGCTCGGCCAAACCGGTGTCACCCAAGAAGGTGTCTCAGTATTGTGTCACATTTAAGTTCTCATAAAGTGTTAATTCATAGATTCATCATTATTCATTACATAAATCTTTTTCATTGCATATACATCATCACATGAAACTTCTTTATAGTGTATACATTAAACTATTGCATATACATTATCACATAATCACACCTTAGACAATCATTCGTACAAACTCCCAAGCTTATTATGTTATAAACCTATAGTATGTTATGCTTTGGTTCTTTTGAGTCTTAAACTTGTCAACTAATGGTTCTAGTATTATTCTTAACCTCTTACACACCTATAGGTTCACAACTAATAAGTTTTACTAATTTTTATGCTCAAGGACCTATCCAAACAGCACTATGCAGTTTTTAGACATCTTTATATTTGTGTGATTACGGGGTTCCAGAAATTACGGTTTAGACCCTTAAAGTCTTTAACTCACATTCTAAGTTATTGATCATCAAAACCTAGTCTCTTGGGAACTTATGAGGTTACAACTAAGTATTTCTCACCTCACACTATGGTTAAGAACATCTCCAAACCTTAAGGATGCAGAATTTGAAATCCTAACTTTACGGGTACCTAGAAGTCACAACTATGACCCTTTCTAAGTTTAGTTTGCTCCTAAGGCTTCAAGATTAAGTTCTAAACCAATTATGAGTCATTCCTACGCATTTAAACTAATTTAAAACCATGATTATTAAATCTAAACCTTGCTGGACAGAATCCAGAAAATTACATAATTAAAGGATCTAAAATTCTCAAATTAATTCTTTTCTAGTTCCTAACTTATCCTATCTTTCACATATGAGTCTTAACATTATTTTTACTCAAACATAGGCACATTATCATCATCAAAACAGCACATACAGTGGCAGCAAAGAGCAAGGAAGAACCGAAAATATACTTCTCCATAAAAGGTATAAAACATAATTTCTAAAACACATAAAATACTAGTTTCTCTTGGAACTCTTTTTAAACTTTCAAAACTCATTTATAAACAATTTTAACATCTAAAGTCATAAGAATATTTAAGAGGGCAGTGACTACTTTATCTTTATCTCAAGAGGTCCTAAATTCATAAAACTTAATTCCATGCATTCCTTAAACTCATGTAGGCTTGGAAAAATTATGAAACATAGTCTCAAATACTTGGAAACCTCAAGACCTTTTATGGCCGAAATGTGAACAAGGAAAAATACATATTGATAGACCTTTGTTGAGACAACAATGGGCAAGTCTTTGAGCTCTAGGTTCATTTAGGTGATGACATAAAAATAAACATGCTCATGCACTTATTTTAGGTTCCATTAGAAAGTAAAGTGATAGCACAAAGTAAATATGAATGCAACTCATTATTATCTTAGTATTAAGTGAGAACTTGAAATATAAACATGATAATGCAAGTTCATTCATTATCTTGGTATTTAGTGGTAGCAAGGAAGTAAACATGATATGCAAAGCATAAAGTAAACATGATGCAAGGTTCATTTTATGATTAACTAGAGCTCATTCAAGACTTTAACAAGATAACAACCCAATACAATATCTCAAAGATCACAACACAAAAACCGAAAATCATATGAAAGAGAAAGAAAGTGAAACTACGTCAAGTTCTTTATTAAATACCCAAAACCCCTATCTAGAGAAAAATCTCTAGAACATGCCGGCCAACTTTAAGGTTGACAAGGGTAGGCTTGGGCTTTTAGAAATCCTTAGATTAATTTTCTTAAGTTGAAAAACCATGTGAGTTAGATATCATATAGATGGAGTTACAAGAAAAGGAAAACTCCAGCTTTAGAGGTTTCTTTGAGATGAACACAATGTCATCATCTAGAAACTCTCATCATCAAGCTATCATGCTCATAATCAAGGCCTCATGGCCTAAATGGAAAAGAAAGGAAAAACAAAGGAAAGTTCAAAAAGAATCCAAGAGGAAACTAGAGAAAAACACTTTCTTGAGCAAAACAAAGTTTGAAAACAAATCCCTACCTTGTGATGAAGGTAAAAGCTTGGACTTGAAGATGGAAATGAGATGAGCAACACCTCCTAGGATGGTGGTGATGATTCGGCCAAAGAGGAAGGAAAAGAAAGGAAATGTGTTTTGGGTGGAGTTGTGTTTGAGGTGTGGTGTTTGAGAGGTTTGATGATGGTTCAAGGCTTTGGGGTGGTGTTTGATGGTTGAGAGATGATGAAGAGATGAAGAGATGAAGAAGATAAAGATGAAAAGAAAGGAAGAACACTCTTGAAACTTTGAGAGAAAAAGGAAGAACTAGCAAGACAACTCAAAAACTCTAAACTTAGCAAATGCTTCAAGGTGCAACAAGGCTATCACAAGCATCCTATTTATAGAAAAACAAAACCATGGGGCTTACCAAAGGAAGCCTTGGCCGTGACTTTGAGAGGGAAAAAGGAAGAGAAAAATATCTCTTACACAAGGTCATTCAAGCATGGTTTGAAGTATGGAAGCTATGCTACAAAGTATGGCTTGATGTGAGTTAATTTCCTATCAAATTTTTATGAAATTAGGCTTCTAGAAACTTGACATGGCTGAAACTTTTCCAGCCACAAATAAATGGGAAAAATGGGTTGTTTTAATTATTTATTCATGTGGAAATTCAAGCTTGATTGAAAGTTATGACAAGGTATAGTGTATGTGACTTGAGGTATGGCCTTGGAGTGTTGAAAAATTGAACATGTGATGCATAATGGGGAGAAGGGTACATGGCCAGGTTCAAGACAGCAGAGAGGAGGTGAGTTTTGACCATTTAATTGTGTGTTAATGGTAGGTTTAGATGTGTATTAGCTTAGGTACAAGGTTATGAATGATTAAGCTTAAGTTTAGGTAACTAAGAATGTGATTTAGGGAGTTTATGACAAGTTTAGGAGTGCTCATACATCATTAAAGAATTTAAAACTCATTTGTGAATAAACAATGTGTAACACAATTCCATGATTTAAGGAATTGGAAAGAGAAAATACTATTCAAGATTCTATGACTAGGTGTCTTGAAATTAAAATATGATTTTAGGTTGTAATTAAGCACTTTTTGGTTCTAATCAACTTTAATAAATTATTTTGACTCAAGATTAATTAAGGAAATTGATTAACCTTCGATTAGAGCCTAATATTGCTTAGGTTTGCTTAATCACGCGATTAAGCATAAAAACACGAAACTAGGGGCAAAACCGTAATGTTGCACTAATTTTGTCCGGGACTTCAAAAATTAAAACTGAGGTCATAGAATACATAAAAATGCCTTTTAAAACCATCTGGAGAAGTTTTGGGTTCATCCGGCACTTGCAAACGGGTAAAACACCGCAGGGGCATTTTGGTCATTTTGACCCGAAAACTCGAAAAACGAGATTTTCGATCCCGGGAAGGTACACAAGTTATCTAATCCCCTTCCCACATTGAGTTTGCCCTTTGAGTACTGCCAAACCGGCTTTCCTCGAATTTCGGGCTGAAAATGACCTCAGGGGCATTTTGGTCATTTTCACTCTTAACAGAAAAATCGGGGCGTTACAACTGGAACCCGGGATATGGCGGAACATAACCGATCCACGGACGCAGTGCGGCGGAAGTAGGCACACGTGAAGATTGAGCGTGAGCTCCTCGGTAAGGACGCCTCTTGGCTCGCCTAGCCAGTCTCGGCTGCGTGACAGTCTTCTCGCTCTTGCCTTACACAAACTGAGGAGTATGAACAGAGCTCTCGCTATACATATGCATCGGCGGGTCCTCAGAAGGGTCATTCTTCGAACTAGGAAACCGAGGCACGTAGTCCTGGAAGTCTCGAGGCATCAAACCACCAGTGTACATCCGCAGAATCCCCTCGTTGCATGTTCGAGCATGCTCAAAAACCATGGCATCGTCGTAAAGTGACATTGGGGAGAAACGGTAGCTCTGTACAGGGTGTGCGAAGGGGCGTCCGATGAACATGAAGACTCGCATTGTGCACTGTCCCTCAAAATGATATGATCTGTGGTCCAGATCAAAGCGAACCTCCCAAGTCGGCGTGTCGACAAAGACCACAAACGTCGCCATCGCTCTCTGAAGATGTGACGGAAGAAAGAGAAGGAAGAGAAATGAGTGAGAATTCTTACTAAAGAATCTCAGTAGGAGTCTCCTATCCTAGGGTTACATCGTTCACATCCTCAGGAACCTTAGGTTTAATTATAAAAAGGTGTGCATGCATAAAAGGTTCATTATTAGGGTTTATAAAACCAATTATCCAAGGTTGATTCCTTTTAGCATGCATCTTGATGTTATGAATGCAACATATTAAAACATGAATGCATGGCAATACCTGAGCATATAAATCAACAAATCAAATCATATAGAAACAATCCATGGGGCATAAGGGCAATAACTTCAAATGAAACTTTCATCAATATGTGTGACATCATTCATGGAATCTTTAGCAATGTAGAGGCCACCCTAATAATAAAAAAACTAGACTATGAGCTCATACGTCAGCTAGTCGTCACTAGCTCTTGCTTATTATCTAAATAAGCGAATAATAAAATAATAGACCCGACTACTTAAGAGTATGGGCTAGGGGGCTAAGGAACTCCTCTCTTAGGATATACCCTCTTTGAAACGCTCTATTGGCCTTGAGTGCACAGCGAATTGTCCGCTTTGGAAAGGCTCATATCCAGACCCTCACGGGTTTGCCTCCTCCTCACCGTAGCAGGAGAAGTACGTCTCAGTGCTTGTCGTATAAAAATCTCCTGGGGGTGCTCAGCTCAACCATGTCACCCAGGGTTTTCAACTCATGTCGTACTTTTAAAAACATTTCTCAACCCTTTAGGTTTGACGGAAATTCGGCAGCGTAACAGCTGTTAAACAGAATTTCCTTCAAATCGACATTTATGCCACAAGCTAAACATACAACATATTTCTCATGCAATTCTCATGTTCATAATAAACTTAACATCTTAAACAATCATTTCCTCATGCATCATATACATCTCAACATCTTATTATATCATCATAAAATTCAAGACTTCTTGGTGTTTTATGCATTGACTCTTAAGGTTCTTAACTCACAATCTAAGTTATAAATCATCACAACTAAGTCTCTTGGGTACCTATAGGCTCATATCTAAGTATTCCTCACTCAACACTATGATCATAAACATCTCTAAACCTCAAGAGTGCAGAATCTAAAATTCTAACTTTACGAGTACCTAGGAGCCACAACAATGACCCTTTCTAAGTTCAGTTTGCTCCTAAGGCTTCAAGATCAAGTCCTAAACTAATTATGAGTCATCCCTACACATTTAAATAAATTATAAACCATGATTATCAATTCTAAACCATGCTGGGCAGAATCCAGAAAAATCAATTACTAAGGGATCTAAAACTCTCAAATTAATTCTTTTCTAGTTACTAGCTTCTCTAATCTTTCACATATGAATTTTAACATTATTTATACTCAAACATACTCATATTATCATCATCAAAACAGCATAAATAGTGATCATATCAAGGCAAGGCACAACTGAAAATCTATCTCCATAAGAAGGCATAAAACTTGATTTCTAAAGCACATAAAATACTAGTTTCTCTTGGAACCTTTCTAAAACTTTCAAAACTCATTTGTAAACATTTTTACCATCTAAAATCATCAAAATACTTTCAAGGGTAGTAGCTAATATAAATTATTCTCAAGAGGTTTTAAAATCATAAAACTTTGTTCTAGACATTTCTTGAACTCATATAAGCTTAGAAAAATTATGAAACATAGATTTTAATACTTATAACAAATAAAACTTCTAGAGGCCGAAATCACAAGCTAGAGAACACATATTTTTCAAGCCTTTGTTTGAGACAATAATAAGCAAGTCTTTGAGCTCTAGGTTCTCTTAAGTGATAACATAAAAATAAACATGCTCATGCACTTGTTTTAGCTTTCATTAAAAAGTAAAGTGAGAGCATAAAATAAACATGAGATGCAACTTATTATTATATTTGGTATTTAGGTGAGGGCTTGAAATATAAACATGATAATGCAAAGCTTGAAATATAAATATGATAATGCAAGTTCATTTATTATTCTTGATGTTTAGTGATAGCAAGGAAAGTAAACATGATGTGCAAGGCATAAACATAAACATGGATGTAATATTCATTTTAATCTTATCTAGAGCCCTTACAAGACTTTAGATGTAACATCCTAAATTTTAACCCAATACTCTAGAGCACATTAGGTTAATCATTAGGTTATTACTTTTTAGTCTCATTCTTTTATGAAAATATTTAGCGGAAATACGGGTAAATTGTTTTTTTTTAAATATAAAATCAAAGTGAGAGCCGCGTATGACGTAACGAAGGCTAACATATAGAAAAGGGATATCATATCATTCATGGTCACAAAACACAAACATTGTTCATTACATCATAACATAATCATATTATCATAGATACATAATCTATAACTATCATAGTCCTATTATAACATCAAAAGAAATAAATTTCTATAATCATAAAACTAAAGCGGCATCTACGCGCGTCCGTTACGTCCCACCAGTCCGGCTCATAGTGCATGCCTTATGCCCATGCTTTAGTAGAAGTCACGAACCACGTCATGAGATACATCAGCATCTTCATCTGGAGACGACACGGAAGAAAAAGAGAGAGAGGGATGAGAAACTCATTCAAGATTCTCAGTAGGGATTTCCGACTCTAACACACATGTCATCGTCATCATCCCTAGCCGCTTCGGTTTTAAATATAAAAAGGTGCTCATGCATAAGGTTTAGTATTTAACTTTTCAAATCTATTTAACCAAAGTGGGTGTCTTTTAGTATCGGTCTTAATGATATGAATGCAACAGATATTGGATGTATGCATGACAATACATTATGTAAGCAATTCAATGAAACATAACATCAGGTAAATATATAAGTGGCATATAACTTCTCATATAAAACTCTTTCTTTTCTCATAACCGTGTGACTTTAAAAACATCATTTCTCTTTCTCATGCTTGAACTTTTAAGTTCTTTTTCTCAAAGACCATCCTCTTAAACATGGTCACCTGAATCCAACCGACATACCGCCTTGGCGATTTTTATCATGGTCCCCAAACTCCATCTCACCTAATCGCCTAGGAATGAGCTCAATCCTAACTAGTCGTCACTAGATTTAATATGGGGAATAATAGAGGGGGTAACACATCACTAGTTTCTAACTCATTATCTGAATAAACGAACCATGAGATAGAATCCCGACTACTAGAGTACGGGTTAGGGGCGTAAGGGTCACCTAATACACCGACTCCTTGAGTACGGGTTAGGGACTTAAGGATCACCTAATACACCGACTCCCAGAGTGTGGGTTAGGGTTATTTCCGTCTTCGAAATGCATCTACGGCATCTAGTGCATAGTAAATTTGTCCGCTCTGGCAGGCTGCATCTACCATACCCTCACAGTTTTGTTATCTCCTTACCGAGGTAGGAGAAATGCGTCTCGGTGTGTTATGCAAGAATGCATCATAAACACATGCCCTCATCTATCATCATGGAACCTCATGCAATATGTATATCATGCTCATAAATCTATGCACTTCATCATAGTATGCCACATCAACTCATAATGCTTGTACTTGCACATTCAATTTCACATTTCATAATTAATTTCTAAAGTCATATAAATGGTTTCATCCTAGCACATGCATTCACACATCATCATAGCATCAACATAAAAGATCACATCATCATGTCAACATATCATACTTGCATTATCAAACACAAAGCAATAAAAGATCTTTTAATGTCTTATGCTTTGACCCTTAAGGTCCTTTATCTTGAAATCTAAGTTGTCTATCATCACAACCTAAGCTCTCGGGTGCCTATAGGCTCATATCTAAGTATTTCTCACTCAATTCTATGATCATAAATAATTCTAAACCTCAAGAGTGTAGAATCTAAAATTCTAACTTTACGGGTACCTAGGAGTCATAATATTGACCCTTTCTAAGTTCGGTTTGCTCCTAAAGCATCAAGATCAAGTCCTAAACCAATTATGAATCATTCCTATACATTTAGACTAATTATAAACCATGATTATCAATTCTAAACCATTCTGGACAAAATCCAGAAAAATCAATTACTAAGGGATCTAAAACTCTCAAATTAATTCTTTTCTAGTTACTAACTTCTCTTAACTTTCACATATAAATTTTAGCATCAAATATACATGAACATACTCATATTATCATCATCCAAACAGCATAATCAGTGAGCATAACATGGCAAGGCAAAACCGAATCCATCTCCAAACAAACAAGGCATAAACTTGATTTCTAGAACACATAAGATACTAGTTTCTCTTGGAACCTTTCTAAAACATTCAAAACTCATTAGTAAACATTTTTATCATCTAAAATCATCAAAATACTTGTAAAGGTAGTGCTATTTTAAACTAAACTCAAGAGGTTTTAGATTCATAAAACTTTATTCTAAACATCTTTTGAACTCATATGAGCTTAGGAAAATTATGAAACATAGATTGTAGTGCTTGTAACAAATCAAACCTTCTAAGGCCGAAATCAAGGAACTACGAAAACATAAAACTTTCAAACCTTTGTTTGAGATAATAAAGGGTAAGTCTATGAGCTCTAAATCTCTTAAGTTGTAACATAAAAGTAAATATGCAATGCATTTTATTTTAGTCTTTATTTAGAGGTGAGGACATAAAATAAATATGCTATGCAACTCATTATTATCTTAGAGATTTAGTGAAAGCATAAACATAAATATGGAGATGCAAGTTCATTCTTTAATCTTGAGCATTTAGTGATGACATAAAAGTAAACATGGATGCAAAGTCTTTTATCTTGACTTAGAGCTCACATGAGACTTTTAAAGAGAACTACAAACCTCAACCCAACACTTATCTCATCACAAAGAGAGCTTTAGAGTTCCTGAACCAAGTTCTCAAAGGAACTAGGTGGTTCTTGAACATCATCATCAAGCTCAAAGAATAAGTTTTTTAAAAGGAAGCAAAACTTTTAAAAGAAAAGAAATAAGAACCCAAAACACATTCTTTTATGACATAAAATAGAAATAGAGACACTTTAAAAATTTTAACAAAAACCTTTGGGGATGAGCTATGAAGGCCGAATGTATAAGAACAAGAAAAAAGAAGAAAAACAGAAACTTTACTTAGATAAAGAGCAAGACTCAAGCTTTAGAGGTTCCTTTGAGGTGAACACAAGGTCACCATCTATGAACACTCATCATCAAGCCATCATAGCCATGAACAAGGCCAAGAGGCCGAAATGAAAAAGAGAAGGAAAACAAAGGAAAGCTCAAAAAGAAACCAAGAGAAAACTAGAGAAAACACATTTTTGAGTAAAAACAAAGTTTGAAAGCAACTCCCTACCAAATGTGAAGACAAAGGCTTGATCTTGAGGATGGAAATGAGAAGATCAACTCCTCCTAGAGAGGTGAGGTAGCTTTGGCCTTGAGAGAAAGAAAGGAAAGGAGATGTGTTCTTGATGAGCTTGTGTTTGAGGTCAAGTGTTTGAGAGATTTGATGATGATTCAAGGTTGTGAGGTGGTGTTTTGAGGTTATGAGATGATGATGTGATGAGAGGATGAAGAAGATGAAGATGAAGAAGAAAGGAAACTCTCTTGAGACTTTGAGAGAAAAAGAAAGGAAACTCACAAAGGCTAAGAACACTCAAACTTACCAAATGAAACAAAAGTATCACAAGTTCTTCCTATAACACCCTAAATCTTAACCTAATACTACTAGTATGTATTTAGGTTAATCCTTAGAATATTACCTCTTGGTCTCATTCTTTATTTGAAAATACTTAGCGGAAATATGGGTAAAATTTTTCTTTTTGGAATTAAAACCAAAGTGAGAGCCACGCATGATTCTTTGAACGGAAATTCATACAAGTCATATGAGCAAATCATAATAAAACACATAGATAACATGGATACATCAACTGATTATATATATATAATGTGCCTACCAAAAGGCAGGACTATTCGATACATAGAAGAACGAAATACAACTGAAAAGCAAATATAAGGAAATCATAAAAGCAAGTACAAGGAAACCATGAAAGCAGCAGCCATACCAGTGTGCACCTAGAGTAGACAACCTCATATACAAAAGAAGGTTTGTCCTCAACTATGTGGCGTGTGTGCACTAGCTACTACCCATCCTATGCACCTACTCCTGCTGGTCCGAGTACTGAGGGGTGGAATCGATCCACTGGTGGATCTCGGCGGGGAGTGGTCGTGCGGATCATCGGAGCGTGTCCACCGCGACGAGGGCGCATGGATGGCCTACGAGCCAACCTCAGCTGAACCACCGTCTCCTCACTCCTAGCCCTCATTGGTAGGGGAGTGGGGCTAGAGCTCCAACTGTACATGTGTGAGGGTGTCACGTACGACTGACGCCTCGGGCTGCATGTGGAGGATCTGCTCGTCGCATGATCTAGCTCGCTCGAAAATTGTGTTATGATGGTAGGGGGCAGTCGGGGTGAAGCGGTAGCTCCGCATTGGGTGCGCGAAGGGTCGTCCCATAAACATAAATACTCTGACAGTGCAGCGACCCTCAAAATGATATGACCCGAGTGCTGGGTCATGGTGCAGCTCCCACGCCGGGGTGTCGATGAAGAGTACGAAGGTCGCCATCTAAAGATGTGACGGAAGAAAAGAAAGAGGGAATGAGAATCTTCTAAAAGAATTCTCAGTAGGGTAATCCCTACCTAAGTGACATCATCACATCCTTAGGAACCTTGGGTTTTATTTCTAAAAAGGGGTGCATGCATGTAAACTTCGTTTAAGTTAGTTTTCTAAAGTATTAATTATCCAAGGTCCGTCATATTTTACAATGCGTCTTTATGACTAAGCAGGGAATACACTAATGACATGAATGCATCATGAAAGTAAACCAATCAATGAAATAACTAAGAAACATTATAACATTGGCATAAGGTGACAGGTATAACTTTTCTTGGTTTTTCATAGCACATGTGACATTTTAAACTTTAACTTTTATCTCATAGGGCCACCCTAAAACATCTCTAGGTTATGAGCTCATACCTTAACTAGTCATCACTAGCTCTTACTTATCCTATGATAAGCGTAACATAATCCCGACTTAAAGTACGGGCTTGGGGGCAAATTAAGGATCACCTCTTAGGGTCATTTCCTCTTTGAAACGCTCTACTAGCAACTAGTGCATAGTAACATTGTCTGCTTTGGCAAGCTCTATGTCAATACCCTCACGGATTTGTTTTCTTGGGGGTGCTCGTCTAAACCGGTGTCACCCAAGAAGGCGTCTTAGTGTTGTGTCACATTTAAGTTCTCATGATTTTCAAAAAGACCTTTTTCTAAGTTCCTCAAATTTGATGGAAATTAGTGACAGCATGACTGTAGGGCCGAATTTCCTCAAATTTGCTTATGCCATGAAAACATATAGGACATACACAAACATTTCTTATGGGGTATAGCATATCATCATGTAAAACTTCTTTGTAGCGCATATCAACTTATCATAGACAAAACTCATGTATCATATATCATAAATTAAGCATTATAAAAACTCAAGACATTTTAATGTCTTATGCATTGACCCTTAAGGTCCTTAACTCACGTTCTAAGTTATTAATCATCAAACCTAATCTCTTGGGTACCTATGAGGTTATAACTAAGTATTTCTCACCTCACATTATGATCAAGAACATCTCTAAACCTCAAGGATGCAGAATTTATAATCCTAACTTTACGGGTACCTAGGAGTCACAACAGTGACCCTTTCTAAGTCCGGTTTGTTCCTAAGGCTTCAAGATCAAGTCCTAAACCATTTATGAGGGATTCCTACACATTTAAACTAATTTAAATCCATGATTAGCATTATTAAACCTTGCTAGACAGAATCCAGAAAATTCATACATTAAAGGATCTAGAACTCTCAAATTAATTCTTTTCTAGTCTCTAACTTATCTCATCTTTCACATATGAGTCTAAACATTATTTTTACTCAAACATAAGCATATTATCCTCAATAAAACAGCACATACAGTGGCAAGTAAATAGCAAGGCAAAACCAAAACAAAACTCTCCATAAAGGCATAAAACACAATTTCTAGAGCACATAAAATACTAGTTTCTCTTGGAACCTTTTCAAAACTTTCAAAAATCATTTATAAACATTTTTAACATCTAAAATCATAAGAATATTCAAGAGGGCAGTGACCAATTCATCTTTGTCTCAAGAGGTCCTAAATTTATAAAACTTAGTTCTACATGTTCTTTGTACTCATAATAGCCTAGAAAAAGTATGAAACATAGTTTTCAATATTTAGAAACATCAAAAACTCTTAGGGCCGAAATATGAACCAAGGGAAATAAACATTTTTAAACCTTTGTTTGAGACAACCATGGGCAAGTCTTTGAGCTCTAGTTTCATTAAAGTGATGGCATAAAGATAAACATGCTTATGCACTTTGTTTTAGCTTTTATTAGAAAGTAAAGTGAGAGCATAAAATAAATATGAGATGCATCATATTATTATCTTTGATATTTAGGTGAGAACTTGAAATGTAAACATGATAATGCATAGCTTGAAATATAAACATGATAATGCAAGTTCTTTTATTATCTTGGTACTTAGTGATAGCAAGGAAAATAAACATGATGTGCAAGGCATAAAAGTAAACATGATGCAAGGTTCATTTTATGGTTAGCTAGAGCTCATTCAAGACTTTAACAAGGTAACAACCCAACACATATCTCATTACAAAGAGAGCTTTAGAGTTCTTGAACCAAGTTCTCAAAGGAACTATGAGGTTCTTGAACAACATCATCAAGCTCAAGTAAACAAACTTCCAAAACAAACCAAATAAAGTCTCAAGGATCAAGATACCAAAATCGAAAACCTTACAAAAGAAAAAGAAAGTGAAACTAAGTCAAGTTCTTTATTAAATACCCAAAACCCTTATCTAGAGAAAGATCTCTAGAACGTGCCGGCCAACTTTAAGGTTGACAAGGGTAGGCTTGGGCTTTTAGAAATCCTTAGATTAATTTTCTTAAGTTGAAAAAAACCATAGATGAAGTCATAAGAAAAGTAAAACTCAAGTTTTAGAGGTTTCTTTTAGATGAACACAAGGTCATCGTCTAGAAACTCTCATCATCAAGCTATCATACTCATGATCAAGGCCAAGTGGCCGAAATGAAGAAGAAAAGAAGAACAAAGGAAAGTTTCAAAAAGAATCCAAGAGGAAACTAGAGAAAAACATATTCTTGAGCAAAACAAGTTTGAAAAGCAAATCCCTACCTAAAGTGAAGACACAAAGCTTGAACTTTTGAAAAGAAAAACAAGATGATTAGCTCCTCCTTGGGGCTTGATGGTTTCGGCCAAGAGGAAACAAGAAGGTTGGAGTTGTGTTTCAAGTGAGGTTGTGTTTGAGGTGTGATGTTTGAGAGGTTTGATGATGGTTCAAGGCTATGGGGTGGTGTTTGATGGTTAAGAGATGATGATGAGATGGAGAAGATGAAGATGGAAAGAAAGGAAGAACTCTCTTGAAACTTGAGAGAAAAAGAAAAGAACTAGTAAGACAACTCTAGAATTCTAAACTTAGCAAATGCTTCAAAGTGCAACTAAGCAATCACAAGCATCCTATTTATAGAAAAACAAAACAATGAGGCTCACCAAGGGGAGCCTTTGGCCATAGCATTGAGGGGGAAAAGGGAGAGAAAAATATCTCTTACACAAGGTCATTCAAGCATGGTTTGAAGTATGGAAGCTATGCTACAAGGTATGGCTTGATGTGAGTTAATTTCCTATTAATTTTTGATGAAATTAGGCTTCTAGAACCTTGACATGGTTGGAAATTTTCCAGCCACAAATAAATGGGAAAAATGGGTTGTTTTAATTATTTATTCATGTAGAAATTCAAGCTTGATTGAAAGTTATGACAAGGTATAGTGTATGTGACTTGAGGTATGGCCTTGGAGTGTTAGAAAATTGAACATGTGATGCATATGGGAGGAGGACAGCTTCGGCCAGGCCTTAGGCAGCAGAGAGGAGGTGAGTTTTGATCATTTAATTGGGTGTTAATGGTAGGTTTAAATGTGTATTAGCTTAGGTACAAGGTTAGGAATAATTAAGCTTAAGTTTAGGTAACTAAGAAGGTGTTTTAAGGTTTTTATGACAAGATTAGGAGTGCTCATACATCATTAAAGAATTTTAAACTCATTTATGAATAAACAATGTGTAACACAATTCCATGATTTAAGGAATTGGAGAGAGGAAACACTATTTAAGATTCCATGACTAGGAGTCTTGAAATTAAAATATGATTTTAAGTTGTAATTAAGCACTTTTAGGTTCTAATCAACTTTAATAAATTATTTTGACTCAAGATTAATTAAGGAAATTAATTAACCTTCAATTAGAGCCTAATATTGCTTAGGTTTGCTTAATCATGCGATTAAGCGTAAAAACACGAAACTAGGGGCAAAACCGTAATTTCGCACTAATTTCGCCCGGGACCAAAACTAAAGTCATAGTCTACATAAAAACACCTTTTAAAATCATCTAGAGAAGTTTCGGGTTCATCCGGCACTTGCAAACGGGTAAAACACCGTAGGGGCGTTTTGGTCATTTTGACTTGAAAACTCGAAAAATGAGATTTTCGATCTCGGGAAGTCATCTAATCCCCTTCCAACATTGAGTTTGCCCTTTGAGTACTGCCGAACCGGCTCTCCTCAAATTCCGGGCTGAAAATGACCTCAAGGGCATTTTGGTCATTTTCACTCTAACAGGAAAATCGGGGCGTTACACTTCCTAAGCACCTATTTATAGAAAATGAAACAATGAAGGCTCACTCAAAGGATGTCATGGCCATGAGGTTTTGGGAGGCAAGGGGAAAGAAAAATATCTCTTACACAATGTCATTCAAGCATGGTTTTGAAGTATGGAAGACATGGTGCAAGGTATGGCTCAAAGTATGGTAATTTCTCTTTGTTTGAAATTGAAAGAAATCATCTAGAAGGCAAGGAGGGCTGGATGATTTTGAGCCACAAAAATGATAGAAAAAGTCTTCTAGAAGATGTCCTATGAAGCATGGATGAAAGCATGGTGTTTGTATGACAAAGTATGGTTTATGGTGAAGTGGAAGCATGGTTCTTTGAGTGTAAAAATTTGAGCATGTGATGGAAATTGAGAGGGTATGTTTCGGCTAGACCTGGATAGCATGGAGGGAGGAAAAATCTTCCATGTAATTGTATGTTAATGATAGGTTTAAGTGTAGGTTAGTTTAGGTACAAGGTTAAGAATTATTAAGCATAAGTTTAGGTAACTAAGAATGGGGTTTAAGAGTTTTATGACAAGGTTAAGGAGTGCTCATACACATTTAGAGAATTTAAAAATTCATTTTATGAGTAAACAAGGTAGACAAATTTTCATGATTTAAGAAATTGGAAAGAGAAAACACTATTCAAGATTTCATGACTAGGAGTCCTGAAATTAAAATTAGATGACTTGTGTACCTTCCCAGGATCGAAAATCTCGTTTTTCGAGTTTTCAGGCCAAAATGACCAAAATGCCCCTGCGGTGTTTTACCTGTTTGCAAGTGCCGGATGAACCCGAAACTTCTCCAGATGATTTTAAAAGGCGTTTTTATGTAGAATATGACTTTAGTTTTGGTCCCGGAGGTCCCGAGCAAAATTAGTGCAAAATTACGGCTTTGCCCCTAGTTTCGTGTTTTTACTCTTAATCGCGTGATTAAGCAAACCTAAGCAATATTAGGCTCTAATCGAAGGTTAATTAATTTTCTTAATTAATCTTGAGTCAAAATAATTCATTAAAGTTGATTAGAACCTAAAAGTGCTTAATTACAACTTAAAATCATATTTTAATTTCAAGACTCCTAGTCATGGAATCTTAAATAGTGTTTTCTCTTTCCAATTCCTTAAATCATGGAATTGTGTTACACATTGTTTATTCATAAATGAGTTTTTAATTCTCTAATGATGTATGAGCACTCATAATCTTGTCATAAAATCCTTAAATCACATTCTTAGTCACCTAAACTTAAGCTTAATTATTCCTAACCTTGTACCTAAGCTAATACACACTTAAACCTATCCTTAACACACAATTTGATGATCAAAACCTCTCTCCCTCCATGATGTCTGGTTTGGCCAAAGCTCCATGCCCACCATATGCATCACATGTTCAATTTTTCAACACTCCAAGGCCATACCTCAAGTCACATACACTATACCTTGTCATAACTTTCAATCAAGCTTGAATTTCCACATGAATAAATAATTAAAACAACCCATTTTTCCCATTTATTTGTGGCTGGAAAAGTTCCAGCCATGTCAAGGTTCTAGAAGCCTAATTTCATCAAAAATTGATAGGAAATTAACCCACATCAAGCCATACTTTGTAGCATAGCTTCCATACTTTTTCTCTCCCTTTTCCCCCTCAATGCTATGGCCAAAGGCTCCCCTTGGTGAGCCTCATTGTTTTGTTTTTCTATAAATAGGATACTTGTGATAGCTTAGTTGCACTTTGAAGCATTTGCTAAGTTTAGAATTCTAGAGTTGTCTTGCTAGTTCTTTTCTTTTACTCTCAAAGTTTCAAGAGAGTTCTTCCTTTCTTTCCATCTTCATCTTCTTCATCTCTTCATCATCTCTCAACCTTGAAACACCACCGCATAGCCTTGAACCATCATCAAACCTCTCAAACATCACACCTCAAACACAACCTCACTTGAAACACAACTCCAACCTTCTTGTTTCCTCTTGGTCGAAACCATCAAGCCCCAAGGAGGAGCTCATCATCTTGTTTTTCTTTTCAAAAGTTCAAGCTTTGTGTCTTCACTTTAGGTAGGGATTTGCTTTTCAAACTTGTTTTGCTCAAGAATGTGTTCTTCTCTAGTTTCCTCTTGGATTCTTTTTAAACTTTCCCTTGTTCTTCTTTTCCTTTTCATTTTGGCCTCTTGGCCTTGAATATGAGTATGATAGCTTGATGATGAGAGTTTCTAGATGATGACCTTGTGTTCATCTCAAAGAAACCTCTAAAGCTTGAGTTTTCCTTTTCTTATAACTTCATCTATATGATATCTAGCTCACATGATTTTTTTTCAACTTAAGAAAATTAATCTAAGGATTTTTAAAAGCCCAAGCCTACCCTTGTCAACCTTAAAGTTGGCCGGCACGTTCTAGAGATCTTTCTCTAGATAGGGGTTTTGGGTATTTAATAAAGAACTTGACTTAGTTTCACTTTCTTTTTCTTTTGTAAGGTTTTCGGTTTTGGTATTTTGATCTTTGAGATTTTGCTTGGTTTTGTTTTGGAAGTTGTTTACTTGAGCTTGATGATGTTGTTCAAGAACCTCATGGTTCCTTTGAGAACTTGGTTCAAGAACTCTAGAGCTCTCTTTGTAATGAGATATATGTTGGGTTGTTACTTTGTTAAAGTCTTGAATGAGCTCTAGCTAACCATAAAATGAACCTTGCATCATGTTTATTTTATGCTTTGCATATCATGTTTACTTCCTTGCTATCACTAAATACCAAGATAATGAATGAACTTGCATTATCATGTTTATATTTCAAGCTATGCATTATCATGTTTATATTTCAAGTCCTCACTAAATATCAAAGATAATAATATGTTGCACTTCATATTTATTTTATGCTATCACTTTACTTTCTAATGGAACCTAAAATGAGTGCATGAGCATGTTTACTTTTATGTCATCACTTAAATGAACCTAGAGCTCAAAGACTTGCCCATGGTTGTCTCAAACAAAGGTCTAAAAATATTTATTTCCTTTGGTTCATATTTTGGCCCTAAGAAGTTTTGATGTTTTCAAATATTGAAAACTATATTTCATATTTTTTTTCTAAGCTTTTATGAGTACAAGGAATATGTAGAACTAAGTTTTATGAATTTAGGACCTTTTGAGACAAAGTTGATTTAGTCACTGCCCTCTTAAATATTCTTATGATTTTAGATGTTAAAATATTTTCAAATGAGTTTTGAAAGTTTTAAAAAGGTTCCAAGAGAAACTAGTATTTTATGTGCTTTAGAAATTGTGCTTTATGCCTTTATGGAGAATATTTGTTTTGGTTCTGCCTTGCCATTATTTTGCCACTGTATGAGCTGTGTTAATGATGATAATATGCTTGAGTTTGAGTATAATTAATGGTAAAGCTCATATGTAAAAGATAAGAGAAGTTAGAAACTAGAAAAGAATTAATTTGAGAGTTCTAGACCCTTTAATGTTTGAATTTTTCGGATTCTTTCCAGCAAGGTTTAGTCATGCTAATCATGGATTTAAATTAGTTTAAATGTGTAGGAATGCCTCATAAATGGTTTAGGACTTGATCTTGATGCCTTAGGAGCAAACCAGACTTAGAAAGAGTCATTGTTGTGACTCCTAAGTACCCGTAAAGTAGGAATATGAATTCTGCATTCTTGAGGCATAGAGATGTTCTTGACCATAGTGTGAGGTGAGAAATACTTAGTCATAACCTTATAAGTTCCCGAGAGATTAGGTTTGATGATTTATAACTTAGAATGTGAGTTGAGGACCTTAAGGGTCAATGCATAAGCCACTAAGGAGTTGTTAATGCTATGATGTGTTGTATGATGCAATGGTATGATGAGATGTGCTTGATGCATGAGAAAATGATTGATGAAATGTTAAAGTTTATCATAGCATGAGATTTCATGAGAACATGATGTGTGGATTAGCTTGTGGCAGTTTGAAGGAAATTCGGTTTAACAGCTGTTATGCTGCCGAATTTCCGTCAAACCTTAAAGGGTTGAAAGAAATGTTTATGAGTACTATATGAGTTGAAAACCCTGGGTGACACTGGTTCGGCCGAGCACCCCCAGGAGATTTTTATGTGACAAAGCACTGAGACGCGCTCGCCTAGCTGACACCGGTTCGACCGAGCACCCCCAGGGGAGAAAAATCTGTGAGGATATAAGTAGATGCAGCCTACCAAAGCGGACAAATTGCTATGGCCTAGTGCTTGCAAAGCGTTTCAAAGAGGGTAATCCCAGAGAGAGATGATCCCTACCCCCTACCCGTACTTGCGAGTCGGGATTATTATTTATGTTTCCCTTATTCAGATAATAAGCAAGAGCTAGTGATGACTAGCTGAGGTATGAGCTCATAACCTAGTTATTTTTAGGGTGGCTTATATGCTAAAGTACCATGATTGATGTCACGAGGTTGAGGAATGATCTCATTTGAGAGTTATATGCCCTTATGCCACACGATTTATGTTTATGTGCTTTGATGTGTTGTTTTATGTGCTCAAGTATTGACATGCATCCATGGTGTAACGTGTTGCATTCATAACATCAAGATGCATGCTAAAAGGAATGGACCTTGGATAATTAGTTTGGAAAACCCTAAGTTGAACCTTATATGCATGATCACTATTTTATAATTAAACCCAAGGTTCCTGAGGATGTGTACGATGTAACCCTAGGATAAGAGACTCCCACTGAGATTCTTTAGCAAGAATTCTCACTCCTCACTCTTCTTTTCTTCCGTCACATCTTCAGAGACCGATGGCAACGTTCGTGCTCTTCATTGACACGCCTGTTTGGGAGGTGCACTACTACCCGGACCACCGTTCGTATCATTTCGAGGGTCATTGTGCCGTCCATGTTTTTGTGTACATGGGTCTACCTTTCGCTTACCCGGTTTCGAGTTACCAGTTCACTCCTACTGCACCTTTTGGTGGTGATGACATGATCTTCGAGCGCACTTACCCTCGTGACGAGCAGCTACGCTGCGTTCTGCACTCCGCCTCTACCGTCCGCGACTACCCGGAGTACATGCCTCGCTCGATGAGGTCCGAGACTGATTCATCTAAGGATTCACCGACGCATATCCCTTCGGAGGGCTCCGCTCCCTTTCCCCAGTTCCAGCGCGAGGGGAGTGAGGAGACCATGAGGCAGCCACGCTTGGCGAGGAGAGTCGAGAGGTGTCCGTGTCGAGGAGCTTATGTTCAGCCGCCGCGAGTTCCCTTCACGCTCCATTGGCCCACACAGGAGGAGATAGAGCGTTTCCCCGGTTACCTGCCTTCATCGCTCGAGGATCCCCGTCGTCACTAGTTCCCGATGGAGAGCTTTGCAAGTACCCGAGCTTTTATAGAGATCTTCCCTTCGGTAGTACCTTTTGGGAGAGGTTGTAGTTTGTACTCGTAGTCTAGTAGGAAGGTAGCATTTTGGGTTTTTCTATCTTCATGTTGAACCATGTACTTTACATTTTCTGTTGTATTTTCTTTTCCGTTGTATTACAAGCTCTGCCCGTCTCCATGAGGGTAAGACTACTTATGTACTTACATTATGTTATTAGTGGAATGCTTCTTTGGTTATATGCCTTACTCTGTGATTTCTGATAATTGTTACGCGTGCTTTATGTTTCTGTCGTTCGACTAGTTAAGTTCACGACTCTCACTTTGTTTATGTTTTCAAAAAGAAAAATTTACCCGTAATTTCCGCTAAGTATTTTATTAAAAATTTGAGACTAAGAAGTAATAACCTAATGATTAGCCTAATATGTTCTAGAGTATTGGGTTAAAAATTAGGGTGTTACATGTCACATAAAAATATCCTGGCGGTGCTCGGCTAAACTGTGTCGCCCAGGGTTTTCAATCTCATATGGTACTTTAAAAAATTTCTCAAACCCTTTGGGTTTGACAGAAATTCAGCAGCGTAACAGCTGTTAAACAGAATTTCCTTCAAACTGACATTTATGCCACAAACTCACAACACAAACATAATTCTCATTCAATTCTCATGCTTATAATAAACTTAACACCTCAATGAATCATTCCCTCATGCATCATCAAAGCATATACATCTCAACATCATACTTGCATAAACAACATCATAGCATTAAAGGTTTCTTAATGTCTTATGCATTGACCCTTAAGGTCCTTAACTCACAAGCTAAGTTATAAATCATCATAACCTAAGCTCTCGGGTACTCATAGGCTCATATCTAAGTATTCCTCACTCAATACCATGATCATAAACATCTCTAAACCTCAAGAGTGCAGAATCTAAAATTCTAACTTTACGGGTACCTAGGAGTCACAACAATGACCCTTTCTAAGTTCGGTTTGCTCCTAAGGCATCAAGATCAAGTCCTAAACCAATTATGAGTCATTCCTACACATTTAGAGTAATTATAAACCATGATTATCAACTGTAAACCATGCTGGACAGAATCCAGAAAAATCAATTACTAAGGGATCTAGAACTCTCAAATTAAATCTTCTCTAGTTTCTAACTTCTCTTATCTTTCACATATGAGTTTTAGCATTAAACATACATGAATATACTAATATTATCACCATCAAAATAGCATATAACAGTGATCATTCATAGCAAGGCAGAACCGAATTCATCTCCAAACAAACAAGGCATAAACTTGATTTCTAGAACACATAAAATGCTAGTTTCTCTTGGAACCTTTTTAAAACTTTCAAAACTCATTAGTAAACATTTTTATCAGCTAAAATCATCAAAATACTTTCAAGGACAGTAGCTAATTTAAATTAGTCTCAAGAGGTTTTAAGATCATAAAACTTTGTTCTAGACATTTCTTAAACTCATATAAAGTTTGAAAAATTATGAAACATAGATTTTAGTACTTGTAACAAATAAAACCTCTTAGGGCTGAAATCAAGAAGCTAAGGAATAAATATTTTTCAAGCCTTTGTTTGGGATAATAATGGGCAAATCTTTGAGCTCTAAGTTCTCTTAGGTGATGACATAATCTTAAACATGCTCATGCACATATTTTATCTTTCTTTAGGAAATAAAGTGAGAGCATAAAATAAATATGAGATGCAACATATTATTATCTTTGATATTTAAGCGAGGACTTGAAAATATAAACATGAGAATGCAAAGCTTGAAATATAAATATGATAATGCAAGTTCATTTATTATTCTTAATATTTAGTGATAGCAAGGAAAATAAACATGATGTGCAAGGCATAAACCTAAACATGAATGCAAGGTTCATTTTAATCTTAGCTAGAGCTCTTACAAGACTTAAGAAATACAACCCAACACTTATCTCATCACAAAGAGAGCTTTAGAGTTCTTGAACCAAGTTCTCAAAGGAACTATGTGGTTCTTGAACATCATCATCAAGCTCAAAGAAACAAACTTTTAAAAGAAATCAAAACCTCAAGGAAAAAGAAACCAAGGCCGAAAATATTAAGGAAAGGAAACAAGGGAACCGAAACCAAATAGCAAGAAAAGTGAAGAAGTTTCTTGAGCTAAAATCATTTAAGTTAGAAAATGAAGATAAAGCTTAAAGAAAGGAAAAACTCAAGCTCTAGAGGTTCCTTTGAGATGAACACATGGTCATCATCTAGGAGCTCTCATCATTGAGCTATCATGAACATATCTAGGCCTCATGGCTGAAAACAAGAAAAGAAAACAAAGAAAAGTTTAAAAAGAACCAAGAGGAAACTAGAGAAAAATCATATTTTCAAGCAAAACAAAGTTTAGAAAACCACTCCTACCTAGAGTGAAGATGAAAACTTGAACTTTTGAAAGGAAATGAGATGAGCAACTCCTCCAAGGATGGTGGTGATGGTTTCGGCCTTGAGAGAATGGAGAGGAAGGAGATGTATTCTTGGTGGGTTAGTGTTTAAGGTTGGGTGTTTGAGAGATTTGATGATAATTCAAGGTTGTGAGGTGGTGGATTGAGATTATGAGATGATTATGTGATGAAAGGATGAAGAAGATGAAGAGAAAGGAAACTCACAAAAGCTAAGAACACTCAAACTTGCCAAATGAACAAAAGTATCACAAGTTCTTCCAAGGCACCTATTTATAGAAAATGAAACAACGAAGGCTCACTCAAAGGAGGTCATGGCCGTAGCTTTTGGGAGTCAAGCAGGAGAGAAAAGTATCTCTTACACAATGTCATTCAAGCATGGTTTGAAGTAAGGAAAGCATGGTGCAAAGTATGGCTTCAAGCATGGTGTTTAGAGGTGATTTTCCTTCAAATTTGAAATAAAATAACTCTTCTAGAAGGCAAGCAAGGTTGGCAGTTTTTGAGCCACAAAAATGAGAGAAAAAGTCTTCTAGAAGTTGTCATATAAAGCATGGATGAAAACATGGAGTTTATGACTCAAAGTATGGTTTGAGGTGAGGTGGAAGCATGGTTCTTTGAGTGCAAAAATTTGAGCATGTGATGGAAAATGGGAGGGTATGGTTCGGCCAGACTTGGATAGCAAGGGAGAGGAAGAATTGTTTCATGTAATTGTGTGTTAATAATAGGTTTAGATGTGTATTAGTTTAGGTACAAGGTTAAGGGTCATTAAGCATAAGTTTAGGTAACTAAGAATGAGGTTTAGGGATTTTATAACAAGATCAGGAGTGCTCATACATCATTAGAGAATTTAAAACTCATTTATGAATAAACAATTGAAAACAGAATTCCATGATTTAAGGAATTGGAGAGAGAATTTACTATTCAAGATTCCATGACTAGGAATCTTGAATTTAAAATAAGATTTGGGTTGAAATTAAGCATTAATAGATTCTAATCAACTTTAATAAATTATTTTGACTCTAGATTAATTATGGAAATTAATTAATCTTCTATTAGAGTCTAATATTGCTTAGGTTGGCTTAATCATATGATTAAGCTTGAAAACACAAAGCTAGGGGCAAAATCGTAATTTTGCACTAATTTTGCCCGGGACCACTGGGACTAAAATTGAGGTCACAGAATATATAAAAACGCCTTTTAAAACCATCTAGAGAAGTTTCGGGTTCATCCAGCACTTGCAAACTGGTCAAACACCACAGGGATATTTTGGTCATTTTGACCCGAAAATTCGGAAAACGAGATTTTCGATCCCGGAAAGGCACACAGGTCAACTAATCCCCTTCCAACATTGAGTTTGCCCTTCGAGGACTACCGGATCGGCTTTCCTCGAATTCCGGGCTGAAAATGACCTCAAGGGCATTTTGGTCATTTTCACTCTAACAGAAAATCGATATATATATATATATATATATATATATATATATATATATATATATTATTTCATATGCATTAGTTGAGTCCGATTCTTAATTCTGGCATACTGGGTAGGAGCATGTTTACTTTTCAATGAAATGTTGATGATGGCATGCTTATGTGAATTATTGTATGATGAATTGCAATTATGATTGACATATTGAGATGCATCGTGATGAATTTTATGGCATGTAGCAAATTTGGAAAATTCCGTTTTCAGCCGTTATGCTGTTGGATTTTTGCTAAATTTGTAAACTTAGAAAGATTGTGAAGTTGTGAGCCTAAAATATTAAGTCATGACAATGTACATAATTGTATGCTCGTGTGCATCTCTAACTTATATGCTAAGATCATGGGTGACATAAAACACATGGAAATGATCCTTTAGACTCCAAGAATTAATCGTTATGAAAGGTGATCCAAAGAAGTTGCACACTGATGATAAGAAAGTTAAGTTACAGTAAGGAGGTGATGTGTTTCCATAGCCAGTTAGGTTGAGCTCATCCTAGGCAATCGGTGAGGTGAAGTTTTGGTGGTTATTGTAAAATCACCGGGGAAGGTGAGATGGTTGGTTTAGGATGGTTATGAAAGAGGGTGGTCATTAAGAAAAGACATTGAGAATCAATTATGTGAAAGTAAAGACACATATCATGTTAATGCTCTATTGGTTAGGTTAAATGTGTTTTATGTGTTAGGTGTCTTTAGTTCTTTGGCTTATCTTGGGAATTAGATTTGAATACTATAAACTTAAGTTGTGATCATGCTTATGTTATTTACATACATTACTTGTGCATTTGAGGTATTGCCATGCATGCATTAGATACCTGTTGCATTCATTACATTAAGACCTATGCTAAAAGACACCCACTTTGGATAAATAGATTTGAAAAGTTTAAAACTGAACTTTATGCATGTACATCTCATTCATAATGAAAATCGAAGTGGCTGGGGACGATGATGATGACACTTGTGTTAGAGTCAGGAAGCCCTACTGAGAATCTTAAATGAGTTTTTCATCCCTCTTTTTTCTTCCGTGTCTTCTCTAGATAAGGATGATGGCATTGTTCATGGTTTTCCCTGAGACATGAATGTGGGAGATGCGCTACGAACCGGATTAAAAGGGTACAGTAAAAGCATGGAGATAGCTTTCCCTTAGGCATTAGCTTTAGGTTTTTCATATCTCCTATACTTTTGCGTAGCGTAGTTTTGCTATAATCATGTTTAGCTTTGGTCTATTGTATATGCAATCCTTATTGGTTGGCTTAGGATATTTGGACGCCCTTTATATATATGGGACGTCGCTATTATGTTATGGTTATGATATGTTAATCTGGTATGTGTTATGTTATGCTACAGTTTTCACATATATTATGATGAGGTTTATATAATTGCTATTATTATGTGACTATTGACCGATATCTATACATATACGTGGCTTGTGTAACGCCCCGATTTTCTGTTAGAGTGAAAATGACCAAAATGCCTCTGAGGTTATTTTCGGCCCGGAATTCGAGGAAAGCCGATTCAGCAGTACTCGAAGGGCAAACTCAATGTTGGAAGGGGAATAGATGACTTGTGCACCTTCCCGGGATCGAAAATCTCATTTTTCGAGTTTTCGGGTCAAAATGACCAAAACACCCCTGCGGTGTTTTACCCGTTTACAAGTGCCGGATGAGCCCGAAACTTCTCCAGATGGTTTTAAAAGGCATTTTTATGTAGACTATGACTTTAGTTTTGGTCCCAGAGGTCCCGGGCGAAATTAGTACGAAATTACGGTTTTGCCCCTAGTTTCGTGTTTTTACGCTTAATCGCGTGATTAAACAAACCTAAGCAATATTAGGCTCTAATCGAAGGTTAATTAATTTCCATTATTAATCTTGAGTCAAAATAATTTATTAAAGTTGATTAGAACCTAAAAGTGCTTAATTACAACTTAAAATCATATTTTAATTTCAAGACTCCTAGTCATGGAATCTTGAATATTGTTTTCTCTTTCCAATTCCTTAAATCATGGAATTGTGTTACACATTGTTTATTCACAAATGAGTTTTTTAATTCTCTAATGATGTATGACCACTCCTAACCTTGTCATAAAATTCCTAATACTCATACTTAGCTACCTAAACTTAAGTTTAATTGTTCCTAACCTTGTACCTAAGCTAATACACATTTAAACCTACCATTAACACCCAGTTAGATGATCAAACCTCATCTCCCCCTTGCTGTACCAGACCTGGCCGTGCAGTCCCTCCTCCCATATGCATCACATGTTCAATTTTTCAACACTCCAAGGCCATACCTCAAGTCACATACACTATACCTTGTCATAACTCTCAATCAAGCTTGATTTTCCAAATGAATAAATAATTAAAACAACCCATTTTTCCCATTTATTTGTGGCTGAAAAAGTTCCAGCCATGTCAAGTTTCTAGAAGCCTAATTTCATTGAAAATTGATAGGAAATTAACTCACATCAAGCCATACTTTGTAGCATAGCTTCCATATTTCAAACCATGCTTGAATGACCTTGTGTAAGAGATATTTTCTCTTCCTTTCCCTCCTAAAACCACATGGCCAGCCCTCCTCCCTTTGAGCCTTCATTTGTTTTCATTCTCTATAAATACCTTGCTTAGAAACACATGCAAACACTTTGGCTCATTTGCATACTTTTAGTTTTCTAAGCTTTCTTTGTATTCTCTCTTTTTCTCTATAAGTTTCAAGAGAGTTCCTTCTTGTTCTTCATCTCCATCTTCATCCTCTCTTCATCTCATAATCATCTCATCACCTTCAAACACCACCCCATAGCCTTGAACCATCATCAAACCTCTCAAACACCTCACCTCAAACACAACCTCATCTCAAACACAACTCCAACCTCCTTATCTCCCCTTGGTCGAAACCATCAAGCCCTTGGAGGAGCTCATCATCTTGTTTTCCTTTTTAAAAGTTCAAGCTTTGTGTCTTCACTCTAGGTAAGAGTGTTTTCTAAACTTTGTTTCTTGAAAAATGAGTTTCTCTAGCTTTCTCTTGGATTTCTTTTGAAACTTTCCTTTGGTTCTTTTCTTTCTTCTCATTTCGGCCATGAGGCCTTGATGAGCACATGATAGCTCAATGATGAGGACTCCTAGATGATGACTATGTGTTCATCTCAAAGGAACCTCTAGAGCTTGAGGTTTTACTAGTTTCAACTTCACTTTCTAACTCAAACATGATTTTTACTCAAGAACACCTTTCCTTTTCTTGCTAGTTTGATTTCGGTTCTTTGTTTCCTTTTCTTTAATATTTTGGTTTCCATTTCCTTTTTGATCTTTGAGGTTTTTTTTGTTTAGAAAGTTTGTTTTCTTTGAGCTTGATGATGATGTTCAAGAACCTCATAGTTCCTTTAAGAACTTGGTTCAAGAACTCTAGAGCTCTCTTTGTAATGAGATATATGTTGGGTTGTTACTTTGTTAAAGTCTTGAATGAGCTCTAGCTAACCATAAAATGAACCTTGCATCATGTTTATTTTATGCTTTGCACATCATGTTTACTTCCTTGCTATCACTAAGTACCAAGATAATGAATGAACTTGCATTATCATATTTATATTTCAAGCTATGCATTATCATGTTTATATTTCAAGTTCTCACTAAATATCAAAGATAATAATAGGTTGCACCTCATATTTATTTTATGCTATCACTTTACTTTCTAATGGAACCTAAAATGAGTGCATGAGCATGTTTATTTTTATGTCATCACTTAAATGAACCTAGAGCTCAAAGACTTGCCCATGGTTGTCTCAAACAAAGGTCTAAAATTATTTATTTCCTTTAGTTCATATTTCAGCCCTAAGGGGTTTTAATGTTTCTAAATATTGAAAACTATGTTTCATACTTTTTCTAAGCTTTTATGAGTACAAAAAATATGTAGAACTAAGTTTTATGAATTTAGGACCTCTTGAGACAAAGTTGATTTAGTCACTGCCCTCTTAAATATTTTTATTATTTTAGATGGTAAAAGCATTTATAAATGAGTTTTGAAAGTTTTAAAAAGGTTCCAAGAGAAACTAGTATTTTATGTGCTTTAGAAATTGTGTTTTATGCCTTTATGGAGAATGTTTGTTTCGGTTCTGCCTTGCCATGATTTGCCACTGTATGAGCTGTGTTAATGATAATAATATGCTTGAGTTTGAGTATAATTAATGGTAAAGCTCATATGTGAAAGATAAGAGATGTTAGAAATTAGAAAAGAATTAATTTGAGAGTTCTAGATCCTTTAATGTTTGAATTTTTTGGATTCTGTCCAGAAAGGTTTAGTAATGCTAATCATGGATTTAAATTAGTTTAAATGTGTAGGAATGACTTATAAATGGTTTAGGACTTGATCTTGATGCCTTAGGAGCAAACCGGACTTAGAAAGGGTCATTGTTGTGACTCCTAGGTACCCGTAAAGTTAGGAATATGAATTCTGCATTCTTGAGGTTTAGAGATGTTGTTGATGATAGTGTGAGGTGAGAAATACTCAGTTAAGACCTTATAAGTTCCCGAGAGATTAGGTTTGATGATTTATAACTTAGAATGTGAGTTAAGGACCTTAAGGGTCAATGCATAAGACACTAAGAAGTTGTTAATGCTATGATGTGTTGTATGATGCAATGATATGATGAGATGTGCTTGATGCATGAGAAAATGATTGATGAAATGTTAAAGTTTATCATAGCATGAGATTTCATGAGAACATGATGTGTGGATTAGCTTGTGGCAGTTTGAAGGAAATTCGATTTAACAGCTGTTATCCGTCAATTTCAAATCAAACCTTAAAGGGTTGAAAGAAATGTTTTATGAGTACCATATGAGTTGAAAACCCTGGGTGACACCAGTTCAGCCGAGCACCCTGTAACACCCTAAATCTTAACCCAAGACTACTAGTATGTACTTAGGTTAATCTTTAGAATATTACCTCTTGGTCTCATCTTTTACTTAGAAAATACTTAGCGGAAATATGGGTAAAATTTTTCTTTTTGGGAATTTAAAATCAAAGTGAGAGCCACGCACGAATCTTTAAGAGGAAGCATAGCGAAACATATAAGCAAAGCATAAAGAAACACATCATATCATGGAGACATCAACTGAACATAGATATATATATATATACTGTGCCTACCCAAAGGGCAGGACTATTCAATACATCGGGAAGCGGAATACAACTGAAATGCAATACAAGGAAATCATAAAAAGCAAATACAAGAGAAACAACACCCGTACCCATGTGCACCTAGAGTAGACAACCTCATATACAAAAGAAGGTTTGTCCTCAACTATGTGGCGTGTGTGCACTAACTGCTACCCCTCTATGTCTACTCCTGCTGGTCCGAGTACTGTGGGGTCGAGTCGATCCACTGACGAATTCCATGATTTAAGGAATTGGAAAGAGAAAACACTATTCAAGATTCTATGACTAGGTGTCTTGAAATTAAAATATGATTTTAGGTTGTAATTAAGCACTTTTTGGTTCTAATCAACTTTAATAAATTATTTTAACTCAAGATTAATTAAGGAAATTGATTAACCTTCGATTAGAGCCTAATATTGCTTAGGTTTGCTTAATCGCGTGATTAAGCGTAAAAATACGAAACTAGGGGCAAAACCGTAATTTTGCACTAATTTTGCCCGGGACTTCAAAAATTAAAACTGAGGTCATAGAATACATAAAAACACCTTTTAAAACCATCTGGAGAAGTTTCAGGTTTATCCGGCACTTGCAAACGGGTAAAACACCGCAGGGGCGTTTTGGTCATTTTGACCCGAAAACTCGAAAAACGAGATTTTCGATCCCGGGAAGGTACACAAGTTATCTAATCCCCTTCCCACATTGAGTTTGCCCTTCGAGTACTGCCGAACCGGCTTTCCTCGAATTCCGAGCTGAAAATAACCTCAGGGGCATTTTGGTCATTTTCACTCTAACAGAAAAATCGGGGCGTTACACACCCGCAGGATATTTTTATGTGACAAAGCACTGAGACGCGCTCGCCTGGGTGACACCGGTTCGGCCGGGCACCCCCCAGGGGAGACAAATCCGTGAGGGTATGAGTAGATGCAGCCTACCAAAGTGGACAAATTGCTGTGGCTTAGTGCCCGCAAAGCGTTTGAAAGAGGGTAATCCCAGAGAGAGATGATCCCTGCCCCCTACTCGTACTTGCGAGTCGGGATTATTATTTATGTTTAACTTATTCAGATAATAAGCAAGAGCTTGTGACGACTAGCTGAGGTATGAGCTCATAACCTAGTTATTTTTAGGGTGGCTTAGATGCTAAAGTACCATGATTGATGTCACAAGGTTGAGGAATGAATCCTATTTGAAAGTTATATGCCCTTATGCCACATGATTTATGTTTGTGTACTTTGATGTGTTGTTCTATGTGCTCAAGTATTGACATGCATCCATGGTATAACATGTTGCATTCATAACATCAAGATGCATGCTAAAAAGAATGGCCCTTGGATAATTAGTTTGGAAAACCCTAAATTGAACCTTATATGCATGATCACTATTTTATAATTAAACCCAAGGTTCCTAAGGATGTGTATGATGTAACCCTAGGATAGGAGACTCCTACTGAGATTCTTTAGCAAGAATTCTCACTCCTCTCTCTCTTCTTTTCTTCCGTCACATCTTCAAAGACTGATGGCGACGTTTGTGCTCTTCATTGACACGCCTACTTGGGAGGTCCACTATGACCCGGACCATGGGTCATATCATTTTGAGGGGCAGTGTACCGTGCGAGTTTTCATGTTTCTGGGACGCCCCTTTGCACATCCTGTATGGAGCTACCGTTTCTCCCCAATGTCACCTTAAGACGACGCAATGGTTTTTGAGCGTGCCCGGATGCGAGACGAGAGGATTCTGCAGACGTATACTGGTGGTTCGATGCCTCGAGACTTCCAGGACTACGTGCCTCGATCCCCGAGTTTCGGAGAATGACCCATTCGAGGACCCGTCGATGCACCTGTATAGTGAGAGTTCTACTCATACGCCTCAGTTCGTGTGCAATGTAACCGAGGAGACCGTTACGCAGCCGAGGCTGGCGAGGCGAGCCGAGAAGCGCCCCTACCGAGGAGCCCACGCTCAGTCTTCACGTGTTCCCACTCCTACTGCTCTGCGACCATGGATTGGTTACACTCCACCGTTTCCCGGATCTTAGTAGTTGACGTTGTAGGGGAGGCTTAGTGCACACAACACATGTAGAGTGGATAAACCTTCTTTTGTTTTTGGGGTTATTCACCATAGGTGCACTCGGACAGTTATGGTTTATTTCTACTTTCTTATTTTCTATTGTATTTTCTTTTCCGTTGTATTACAAGCTCTGCCTGTCCCCAAGAGGGTATGACTACTTATGTACTTAAATTATGTTATTAATGGAATGATTCCTTGGTTATATGTTTTACTCTGTGATATCTGATAATTGTTACGCGTGCTTTATGTTTCTGTCGTTAGACTAGTTAAGTTCGCGGCTCTCACTTTGTTTATGTTTTCAAAAAGAAAAATTTACCCGTAATTTCCGCTAAGTATTTTATTAAAAAGTTGAGACTAAGAAGTAATAACCTAATGATTAGCCTAATATGTTTTAGAATATTAGGTTAAAAATTAGGGTGTTACAGCTTAGATTTTTGTTTTAAAGTCAAAAAAAGAAAATTTAGTCATATTTTTATCACTTGTATTTTAAAGAAGAATAAGTTAATTTCTAAAACAAAGGCGTGACAACTATTAATTAACCAAAATGCGATTCGAGCATATTAGGTTAAAAGTTAGGGTGTTACAGTTTTGAGGATGGTGTATGTCTTTGTGTAACACCCTAATTTTAACCCAATACTCTAGAACATATTAGGCTAATCATTAGGTTATTACTTCGTAGTCTCAACTTTTTAAGAAAATACTTAGCAAAAATTACGGGTAAATTTTTCTTTTTGAAAACATAAACAAAGTGAGAGCCGCAAACTTAACTTGTCGAATGACAGAAACATAAAGCACGCGTAACTATTATCAGAAATCATAGAGTAAAGCATATAACCAAAGAACAGTCATGATAAAAAGGAAGCATTCCATTAATAATATAATTAAGGTACATAAGTAGTCGTACCCGCATGGAGACGGGCAGAGCTTGTAGTACAATGGAAAAGAAAATACAACAGAAAACCAGAAAGCAGAAATAGACCATAACTACCCGAGTGCACTTATGGTGAATAACCTCAAAAACAAAAGAAGGTTTATCCACTCTACATGTGGTGTATGCACTAAGCCTCCCCTACGACGTCAACTACTGGAATCCGGGAAACGGTGGAGTGTAACCAATCCATGGACGTAGAGCAGTAGGAGTGGGAACACGTGAAGACTGAGCGTGGGCTCCTCGATAGGGGCGCCTATCGGCTCGCCTCGCCAGCCTCGGCTGCGTAACGGTCTCCTCGCTCACATCGCGCACGAACTGAGGCGTAGGAGCAGAACTCTCACTATACAGGTGCATCGGCGGGTCCTCGGATGGGTCGTCCTCCAAACTCGGGGATCGAGGCACGTAGTCCTAGAAGTCTCGAGGCATCGAGCCACCAGTATACGTTCACAGAATCCTCTCGTCTCGCGTCCTGGTGTAACACCCTCCCAAGCACAACATTATTCTTAAACCATGACATCGTACTCGAGAGTTGTTACTGTTTACTTAGTGGACCTTTCCTAAGTAACTATAGGAAATTCGATGGGCTCGTGTACTAACTAGCGTAATTCGATCAACATATATAGCAAGATACAAAACATTTATTTAATATAAAGTCGATTACATAGGAAAGCTCTTCTATGAGCTCTAATACACATATGTTCTCTGTTAAGTTTACACACCTATACATACATCTAAGTACATCTAATACAATCTCAAACACTGGACTACTGCCAATCCGACCTCTTTTGGTGTAGCATCCCATAGTTCTCTGGTTCAACCTGGAGACGACACGGGAACACAAAAACACATAGGGGTGAGAATTACACAATTCTCAGTAGGGCATTCCCCAAAACATACACTGAAAATTAATGTCATCGTCATCGTCCCAGCCACTTCGGTTTATTAAGAAATTGTGAGCATACAACCTAGATCAAAGGTTTATTTTTAAATTTCTAAATCATACTTCTGAAGTGGGTCGCTTTTATTATTCAATCACTTGATATACACATAGCATACTACTTAATATTATAGTGCTTTATTTACAACTTTACTTACTCTTGGTACATCAAAAAGAATCTTAGAAATACTATCCCTGTCTTTTCGTACTCTTGACCTAATCAAGGGGACTTTTCCGTGCCCTTTACCCACTGAAGGGGATTTGCTCGTGCCCTTTACACATTAAAGGGGACTTTTCCATGCCCTTTACACTCTAAAGGGGACTTTTCCTTCTTTACATAGCATATATATCATCCTCAAGCTCACATATACAGGCATACATTAGTATAAATTTTTGAGCTTCATAATGCTTCAAACACACACACACACACACACACACACACACACACACATATATATATATAGCATTCATTTATCACATTTCTCTTTACCAATGCATGCATTTATAATCATATAAACAATCAATCACATGTGATTCTCATTCATTCCTCATAAACCAAGCTTTAAAGTACATAGCATGCATCTAAGTTCATCATACTGGCATCAAAGGACATTTTACTTCCAAATCAAGAATTTAGCTCATTTCCAAAGATATTGGATTTCTCATTCCAATAACAACAATTAATTTCTCAATCAAACGGCCAATTCAAGGATCATAAAAATTCCTCATGACATCTCAATGTGTCTAAAAGACCCTATAAAATTTTCATAGCAATCGGAGTTCTCTAACCATGCTAAATAAATTATATAAATTTAGTGGTCAGAGGCCATTTTTTCACAGCTCAAAACAGGGTTCTCATAATTTTTAATTGATTGAACTACTTCAAAATAAAAATCACAGTTGTACTTGAATATGTTACTAACTCCCTGTAAAAATTTCAAAAGATAATTCCATCATTTTCTATGGTCACAAAATTATACAAATTTACAGCTTCAGTACCAAGATTTCAGGCAGCATAGTTAGACTCTCAGTTTATGATTTTTCTCAAGTAGTAAAGTTCCTTATCATGAACCATGAAAATTATCAGAGTTTCCTTATGATGTTAGCTTCAACATATAATTTTTATAGCTAATAAAAATGACTAGTAATGAGCCAGAAAATTCGTTAACAAATTCTGTTCTGTTGAAATCCGAAAATCCAGCAGCATGTGTCAAATTCTCTTTTGACAAAAATAAATTTTCACAACATCCAAACACTCCACCAAAATTAATACATCAATATCAACATAATATCAACCAATAAAACTCAGAATTTCGGAATTAATCAATCATAATATTCCAGAGCAAAATCAGAAAAAAAAAAATAGGATGAGACAAGCCCTACTTGGTGGCTTTAGTGATCTTGGCTCCAAGGATGATTCCCTTTACTTCTAAGCCTTCAAACCCACACTAAACCCTTCCTTACACAGCTGATAATGAGCTCTCAAAGTAGGAAAAGTTGATGGATTCAAATTCTAATCGGTTAGATTGAAAGATCTTGATGAGTGGATTAAGTTTTATGAAGGAAATTTAGGGTTTTGGTGATTTAAAACTAAGGTTTTTGAGCACCTAACTTAGGTTTTGTGAAAAAAAACACCATGGAGATGTGGTTTCTGGTTCATGGCCGAGAAATTCAATGGCTTCTTGGAGAAGAATGCCTTGTATTTTTCTTACATTAATGTAGGAATATTATAACATATAATAAAGTAATCTTTGACCTTAGAAAGAAAAATGGATGGCTAAGATTAATCTTCTAATTCAAGATTAAATCTTAGCCATTCATTTGATATAAAGGGATAAGGTTCATTATTTTTGTAAAGATTAAAATAGCTTTCGGTGTCATAAATCGCACACCGAAATTCTACCGAACGGGTAAAATAGTATACCCGGGAAATCAACTATTATCCGAAAAATAATTCTAAGTATAAAATTTTTATTTCTAACTATTTCTAACCTTATCCTTATATTTTCTCAATTTCGGGTATCATCGGGCCCGAATTCTAGGGTTTCGGCTGTCCTGGCGGGCTTGCAGGACCAACAAGTTACTATTCATGTATTTTTTTTTTTTTTTTACAGATTCGTTGGATTGTCCTTATCATTTCTATGTTCATCAGATTTTTGAAATTATGGCCAGAAAAGCTCAAATTAATTTTTGCATAATTTTTAGGGTGTTACACCGGGCACGCTCAAAAACCATCGCGTCGTCGTAAGGTGACATCGGGGAGAAATGGTAGCTCCATACAGGATGTGCGAAGGGGCGTCCAAGGAACATGAAGACTCGCACGGTACACTGCCCCTCAAAATGATATGACCCGTGGTCCGGGTCATAGTGGACCTCCCAAGTAGGCGTGTCAATGAAAAGCACGAACATCGCCATCGGTCTCTGAAGATGTGACGGAAGAAAAGAAGAGAGAGATGAGTGAGAATTCTTGCTAAAGAATCTCAGTATGAGTCTCCTATCCTAGGGTTACATCGTACACATCCTCAGGAACCTTGGGTTTAATTATAAAATAGTGATCATGCATATAAGGTTCAATTTAGGGTTTTCCAAACTAATTATCCAAGGTCCATTCCTTTTAGCATGCATCTTGATGTTATGAATGCAACACATTATATCATGGATGCATGTCAATACTTGAGCACATAAAACAACACATCAAAGCACATAAACATAAATCATGTGGCATAAGGGCATATAACTCTCAAATGAGATCATTCCTCAACCTCGTGACATCAATCATGGTACTTTAGCATATAAGCCACCCTAAAAATAACTAGGTTATGAGCTCATACCTCAGCTAATCGTCTCTAGCTCTTACTTATTATCTTGAATAAGCGAAACATAAATAATAATCCCGACTCGCAAGTACGGGTAGGGGGCAGGGATCATCTCTCTCTGGGATTACCCTCTTTGAAACGCTTTGCGGGCACTAAGCCACAGCAATTTGTCCGCTTTGGTAGGTTGCATCTACTCATACCCTCACGGATTTGTCTCCCCTGGGGGTGCTCGGCCGAATCGGTGTCACCCAGGCGAGCGCGTCTGAGTGCTTTGTCACATAAAAATCTCCTAGGGGTGCTCGGCCTAACCGGTGTCACCCAGGGTTTTCAACTCATATGGTACTCATAAACATTTCTTTCAACCCTTTAAGGTTTGACGAAAATTCGGCAGCATAATAGCTGTTAAACCGAATTTCCTTCAAACTGCCACAAGCTAATGCACACATCATGTTCTCATGAAATCTCATGCTATGATAAACTTTAACTTTTCATCAATCATTTTCTCATGCATCAAGCACATCTTATCATATCATTGCATCATACAACACATCATAGCATTAACAACTACTTAGTGTCTTATGCATTGACCCTTAAGGTCCTCAACTCACATTCTAAGTTATAAATCATCAAACCTAATCTCTCGGGAACTTATAAGATTATAACTAAGTATTTCTCACCTCACACTATGGTCAAGAACATCTCTAAACCTCAAGAATGCAGAATTCATAATCCTAATTTTACGGGTACCTAGGAGTCACAACAATGACCCTTTCTAAGTCTAGTTTGTTCCTAAGGCATCAAGATCAAGTCCTAAACCATTTATGAGTCATTCCTACACATTTAAACTAATTTGAATCCATGATTAGCATTACTAAACCTTGCTGGACAGAATCCAAAAAATTCAAACATTAAAGGATCTAGAACTCTCAAATTAATTCTTTTCTAGTTTCTAACTTCTCTTATCTTTCACATATGAGCTTTATCATTAATTATACTTGAACATAGGCATATTATCACCATTAAAACAGCTCATACAGTGGCAAATAATAGCAAGGCAGAACCGAAACAAACATTCTCCATAAAGGCATAAAACACAATTTCTAAAGCACATAAAATACTAGTTTCTCTTGGAACCTTTTTAAAACTTTCAAAACTCATTTATAAACATCTTTAACATCTAAAATCATAAAAATATTTAAGAGGGCAGTGACTAAATCAACTTTGTCTCAAGAGGTCCTAAACTCATAAAACTTAGTTCTACATATTCCTTGTACTCATAAAAGTTAGAAAAAGTATGAAACATAGTTTTCAATACTTAGAAACATCAAAACCTCTTAGGGCCGAAACATGAACCAAAGGAAATAAATATTTTTAGACCTTTGTTTGAGACAACCATGGGCAAGTCTTTGAGCTCTAGGTTCATTTAAGTGATGACATAAAAATAAACATGCTCATGCACTCATTTTAGGTTCCATTAGAAAGTAAAGTGATAGCATAAAATAAATATGAGGTGCAACCTATTATTATCATTGATATTTAGTGAGAACTTGAAATATAAACATGATAATGCATAGCTTGAAATATAAATATGATAATGCAAGTTCATTCATTATCTTGGTACTTAGTGATAGCAAGGAAGTAAACATGATGTGCAAAGCATAAAATAAACATGATGCAAGGTTCATTTTATGGTTAGCTAGAGCTCATCCAAGACTTTAACAAAATAACAACCCAACATATATCTCATTACAAAGAGAGCTCTAGAGTTCTTAAACCAAGTTCTCAAAGGAACTATGAGGTTCTTGAACATCATCATCAAGCTCAAAGAAAACAAACTTTCTAAACAAACAAAACCTCAAAGATCAAAAAGGAAATCGAAAACCAAAATATTAAAGAAAAGGAAGCAAAGAACCGAAATCAAAATAGCAAGAAAAGAAAAGGTGTTCTTGAGTAAAAATCATGTTTGAGTTAGAAAGTGAAGTTGGAACTCAAAGAAAGTAAAACCTCAAGCTCTAGAGGTTCCTTTGAGATGAACACATAGTCATCATCTAGGAGTCCTCATCATTGATCTATCATGTGCTCACCAAGGCCTCATGGCCGACAAGAGAAGAAAGAAAAGAACAAAAGAAAAGTTTCAAAAGAAATCCAAGAGAAAGCTAGAGAAACTCATTTTTCAAGAAACAAAGTTTAGAAAACACTCCTACCTGGAGTGAAGATAAAAAGCTTGAGCTTTGAGAAAAGAAAACAAGATGATGAGCTCCTCCAAGGGCTTGATGGTTTCGGCCAAAGGGAGGTAAGGAGGTTGGAGTTGTGTTTAAGATGAGGTTGTGTTTGAGGTGAGGTGTTTGAGAGATTTGATGGTGGTTCAAGGCTTTAGGAAAGTGTTTAAGGGCTAAGAGATAATGATAAGATGAAGAGATGAAGAGAGGATGAAGATGAAGAGCAAGAGGGAACTCTCTTGAGACTTAGAGAGAAAAGGAAAAGAACTCACAAATGCTTAAAGTGCTCAAACTTACCAAATGGACCAAAAGTGACACAAGTTCATCTAAGGCACCTATTTATAGGAAAACAAAACAATGAGGCTCACCAAGGGGGGTGGAGTGGTCGTAGCTTTTGAGGGGGAAAGGAAGAAGAAAATATCTCTTTGATTGTGTCATACAAGCATGGTTTGAAGTATGGAGTTCATGACACAAAGCATCGGTTCAAGCATGGGTTTTTGAGTGAGCTTTTCTTTTAATTGTGAATGAAATTAGGCTTCTAGAAGTGAGACATGGCTGGAAGATTTTCAGCCACAAATAAATGGAGGAATTGATTTATTTCACTTGGTTATTCATTAGGAAAAGCAAGCTTGATTGAAATTGTGACAAGGTATGACAAGTATGGTGATTTGAGGTGATTTTCCTTCAAGTTTTGAAATGAAATAATTCATGAAAATGGGGGAGAAGGCTGGCGTGAAACTGACCAGAAGCATGGATGAGAGCATGGTTTGTATGACTCAAAGTATGGTTTGTGTAAGGTCAAGGCATGGCTCTTTGAGTAAGAAAAATTCACACATGTGATGCATATGGGAGGGCATGGCTTCGGCCAGATTGGGGGCATGAGAGAGGAAGAAAAATCTCTCATGTAATTGGGTGTTAATGATAGGATTAAGTGTGTATTAGCTTAGGTACAAAGTTATGAATAACTAAGCTTAAGTTTAGGTGGCTAAGTATGAGTATTAGGAATTTTATGACAAGGTTAGGAGTGCTCATACATCATTAGAGAATTAAAAACTCATTTGTGAACAAACAATGTGTAACACAATTCCATGATTTAAGGAATTGGAAAGAGAAAACACTATTCAAGATTCCATGACTAGGAGTCTTGAAATTAAAATATGATTTTAAGTTGTAATTAAGCACTTTTAGGTTCTAATCAACTTTAATAAATTATTTTGACTCAAGATTAATTATGAAAATTAATTAACCTTCGATTAGAGCCTAATATTGTTTAGGTTTGCTTAATCACGCGATTAAGCGTAAAAACACGAAACTAGGGGCAAAACCGTAATTTCGTACTATTTTTGCCCGGGACCTCCGGGACCAAAACTAAAGTCATAGTCTACATAAAAATGCCTTTTAAAACCATCTGGAGAAGTTTTGGGTTCATCTGGCACTTGCAAACGGGTAAAACACCGCAGGGGCGTTTTGGTCATTTTGATCCGAAAACTCGAAAAACGAGATTTTCGATCCCGGGAAGGTACACAAGTCATCTAATCCCCTTCCAACATTGAGTTTGCCCTTCGAGTACTACCGAACTGGCTTTCCTCGAATTCCGGGCCGAAAATGACCTCAGGGGCATTTTGGTCATTTTCACTCTAACAGAAAATCGGGGCGTTACACTTTGCCTCTAGGTGAAAGTAAAAGGCAGTGACTATACTTGGAAACACCCTATCTAAAATGTCTAAGAACTCCTCCTATCCTTGAAAGGTGAAAACTTCCTTCAAGATGGGTACTTGATTCATCAAGTGACTGCTAAGTCTTTTCCCCAGAGCAACCTTCCATTTAGAGAAGTTGTCCACATAATACTCCTGCATCAGGGGTTCATTATACATGTGGAATAGACCCCTTTTGGCAACGTTGCAGTTTAGTTGCTTTCCTTCTACCATTTGTGTTTTGATTTGGGAAAAAAAGAAGGAAAAAGGATTGAGGGTTTGATGATGCACGAAAGGTTACAAGACGAGAGTTTGCAAAAGATGAAATAGTTTCAAGGTTGAGAGAAAAGTGTTTGAGGTTGCAAGTTAAGGGGCTTTATGTGATGTGTGAGAAGTGAAGAGTTATTTATGAGATGTGACATAAAGTCTAGAAGTTGAGACGATGTGGGAGAGAGAAACTCAAAAAGAGTGAAAGCTCTTTGGCATTTTCAATGTCATCTGGAGATACCATGTGGTTTTTGAACTATAGGACTGCGCTCTGAACCTTCATTCACTTTTTAAGCCGGCATAAATGGAATTTGAGTCTCCACAAATATACTGGATCATCATTTATGAATGAACTTCCATATTCTGAACTCATGTGACTTTTTGCCCTATTTTCTGAACCTCTGACTTTCTTTTTTAACTTGCACACTGACTTTCTAAGTTTGCCTTGATGTCTGCATTAAGGCCTCAATTCAGAGTCTTGTTGGAAAGACTCCAAAGCTGTTGTGCATGTATGCTATGCAAATTTTAAAACTTTTAAGATTTAAAAGCCTTTCAAATGGCAAAAATGGTCTTGAGCTAATGGCTTAGTGAATATATTACACACTTGGTCTTCAATATTCACAAACATTAACTCAACATTTTCTTTCTAAACATGACCTCTAATAAAATGATGTTTAACATCAATGTGATTGGATCTAGAGTGCTGAATAGGATTCTTTGCAAGATTACTAGCATTAGTATTATCACAAAAGATAGGGATTTTGGAATACCTCAAGTGATAATCTTCTAGTTGGTTTCTTATCCACAGTATCTGGGTACAGTAATTCATAGCAGCTACATATTCAACTTCAACTATTGAAAGAGCAATGGTGTTCTGCTTCTTGCATGACCAAGTGATTAGGCTTTTTCCAAAGAAATAACAACATCCACTTGTGCTTTATTTCTCCACTCTATCTCTAGTAAAGTTAGCATCACAAAATCCTACAATCTCACAAGATGTACCTTTCTCATACCATAAGCCAAGATTAGTAGTACCGGCTAAATATCTCAAAAATTTCTTAATAGCATCTAAGTTTGATTATTTCGGGTTAGATTGAAATCTAGCACAAATATCCATACTTAATTAAATGTCTGGCCTACTTGGTATGAGGTATAGAAGTGAGCCAATCATTCCTCTATAATTACTTTTTGATACCTTTTCTCCATTGTCATATACATCTGAGATGGATGCATGAGGGTTCTTATAGGTTTGGCTTAATCCATGTTAAACATTTCAACAACTCTTTTGTGTATTTTTCTTGATGGATCAAGGTTCCCTCTTTTTGTTGTTTTATTTGAAGTCCAAGGAAAAAATTGGGTCCCCCCATCATGCTCATCTCAAATTCACTTTGTATCAATTTTGAAAATATTTAACATAGAGAATGATCCATGGCACCAAATATAATGCTATCAATATATATTTGGACTATTAGAAAGTGATTATTTTATTGTAGAGTAAGCAAGGTTGTCTCTACTTTACCTTTCTTTAACACACTCCTAAAGAAGAAGGTACTCAGCTTTTCATACTAAGCTCTAGGAGCCTATTTCAGAACATAGAGCACCTTTGTTAATTTGAAGACATGGTTGGGTTTTTATTCTCAAAACCTGGAGGCTGGTTCACATAACCTTCCTCAGAGAGGAATCTATTTAAGAATGCAGACTTTACTCCATTTGGTATAGAATGAATCCCTTGAAGGCAATAAAAGCAAGTGATATTCTGATGGCTTCAAACCTTGCTACTGGCACAAAGGTTTGATCATAATCAATTCTGTCTTGTTGATTATAACCTTGTGCAACCAATCTTGCTTTGTTTCTGAATACCTTTCCAGCTTCATTTATCTTGTTTCTAAACTCCCACTTGGTTACAATGATGGTTGTAACACCCTAATTCTTAACCCAACTTTCTAGAACACATTAGGTTAATCATTTGGTTATTACCTCTTAGTCTCATCATTTTATTAAAATACTTAGCGGAAATTACAGGTAAATTTTTTTTTGAAAATATAAATCAAAGTGAGAGCCGCGCTTTTACCTAAACAAGAGACATAAACATCAATCATAAAGGACACCATAGTTAAAGTAAGGAACGATAGAACAATGATCATCACCACAAAGGAAACAGTTCATTAATAACATAGTTACGATACATAGTAGTCACGCCCTTATAGAAACGGGCAGAGCTTGTAATACATAGAAAAATAGAAATACAACCGAAGCAAGAAAGCAGTAAAGTACATGGTGTGACGGCAAAAGAAAAACCAACTACACTACCCTCCTACCAAGCTATGAGTACTAGACTAAAACCCCTTCCCAAAAGGTACCGCCGAAGAGGAGATCCTCGTGACTGCTAGGGCACTCGAATAGCTCTCCGATGAGGTCTAGTGACAACGGGGGTCCTCGGGTGATGGAGGTAGGTTGTAACACCCTAAATCTTAACCCAAGACTACTAGTATATACTTAGGTTAATCTTTAGAATATTACCTCTTGGTCTCATCTTTTACTTAGAAAATACTTAGCGGAAATATGGGTAAAATTTTTCTTTTTGGAATTTAAAATCAAAGTGAGAGCCACGCACGAATTTTTAAAAGGAAGCATAGCGAAACATATAAGCAAAGCATAAGAAACACATCATGTAATGGGAACATCAACTGAATCATAGATATATATATATAACGTGCCTACCCAAAAAGGCAGGACTATTTGATACATCATGAAACAAAATACAACTGAAATGCAATACAAGAAAATCATAAAAAGCAAATACAAGAGAAACTACACCCATACCCATGTGCACCTAAAGTAGACAACCTCATATACAAAAGAAGGTTTGTCCTCTACTATGTGGCGTGTGTGTGCACTAACTACTACCCCTCCTATGACTACTCCTACTGGTCCGAGTACTGTGGGGTCGAGTCGATCCACTGGCGAATCTCGGCGGGAGTGGTCGAGCGCATCATCGGGGCATGTCCACCGCGGCGAGGACGCATAGATGGCCGACGAGCCAACCTCGGCTGGACTACCGTCTCCTCACTCCCAGCCCTCATCGGTGGGGGAGCGGGACTAGAGCTCCAACTGTACATGTGGGATGGCGGGTCCTCGGATGGGTCCGTCTCCAGCAATCGGGACGCGCACATACTGGTACTCGCATCGCTGAGGTCTCGGGCTCCATGCGGAGGATCTGCTCATAGCGTGGTCATGCTCGCTCAAAAATCCCGTTATGTCGGTAAGGAGCAGTCGGGGTGAAGCGGTAGCTCGGGACGGGGTGCGCGAAGGGTCGTCCCATGAACATGAATACTCTGACAGTGCAGCGACCCTCAAAATGGTATGACCCGAGTGCCGGGTCATGGTGCAGCTCCCATACCGGGGTATCGATGAAGAGTACGAATGTCGCCATCTGAAGATATGACGGAAGAAAAGAGAGAGGGAATGAGAATCTTTCTAAAAGAATTCTCAGTAGGGTTATCCACCTAGGTGACATCGTCACATCCTCAGGAACCTTGGGTTTATTTCTAAAAGGTGTGCATGCATATAAATTCCTTTTAAGTTAGTTTTCTAAAGAGATATTTTATCCAAGGTCCGTCATATTTTATAATGCGTCTTATAACTTAAGCAGAAATATACTAATGATATGAGTACATCATAAAGGTAAACCAATCAATAGAATAACTAAGAAACATTATAGCATTGGCATAAGTATAGTATATGTGACATTGTTAACTTTAACTTTCATCTCATGGGGCCGCCCTAAAACTTCTCTAGGTTATGAGCTCATACCTTAACTAGTCGTCACTAGTTCTTACTTATCCTATGATAAGCGTAACATAATCCCGACTTAAAGTACGGGCTAGGGGGCAAATTAAGGATCTCCTTTCTAGGATCATTTCCTCTTTGAAACGCTTTGCTAGCCACGCGGGCCTCGCAATTTGTCCGCTTTGGCAGGCTGCATCTACACATACCCTCACGGATTTGTCTCCTCCTAGGGGTGCCCGGCCGAACCGGTGTCACCCAGGAGAAGCGCGTCTCAGTGTTGTGTCACATTTAAGTTCTCATAAGCATTGAATCATAAGTACCTCATCATTTATCATATTCATTTTTATCATGCATCCTCATATAGCTTTTTCATAACATATATATCATCACATGAAACTTTCTCATAACATATGCATCGACACATAACACTTCCACATAACATAAACATCATCACATAGTCATATCTAACAATTATCCCCATAAGTTCATAGACTTGATATGTTATAACCCATAGTGTTTTAAACTTCGATTCTTATGAGTCTTAAACTTGCAAATTAATTGTTCTAACATTATCCTTAGCTTCTTATACACCTATAGTTTCACAACTAATGAGTTATACAAATTTTTATGCTCAAGAACTAATCCAAACAGCACTAAGCGGAATTTGGACAGCTTTATGTTTATGTGATTACGGGGTTCTAAAAATTACGGTTTAGATCTTTATCTCGCGTTCTAAGTTATTGATCATCAACGCCTAGTTTCTTGGGAACCTATAAGGTTATAACTAAGTATTTCTCACCTCACACTATGGTCAAGACCATCTCTAGACCTCAAGAGTGCAGAAATCAAAATCCTAACTTTACGGGTACCTAGAAGTCACAATAATGACCCTTTCTAAGTTCGGTTTGCTCCTAAGGTTTCAAGATTAAGTCCTAAACCAATTATGAGTCATTTCTACACATATAAACTAATTTAAAACCATGATTATTGAATCTAATCCTTGCTGGACAGAATCCAGAAAAATAAATCTTTAAGGGATCTAGAACTCTCAAATTAATTCTTTTCTAGTTCCTAACTTATCCTATCTTTCACATATGAGTCTTAACATAATTATTACTCAAACATAAGCATATTAACATCATTAACACAGCTCATACAGTGGCCAAACATAGCAAGGCATAACCGAAACAGAAACTCCATTTAAAGGCATTTGAACATAGTTTCTAAAGCACATAAAATACTTGTTTCTCTTGGGACCTTGTTAAAGCTTTCAAAACTCTTTTATGAACACTTTTATCATCTAAACTTATGAAAATACTTAAGAGGGCAGTGGCTATAGTATTTTCATCTCAAGTGGTCCTAAATTCATAAAACTTAGTTCTACATATTCCTTATACTCATATAAGTTTAGAAAAATTATAAAACATAGTTTTCAATACTTGGAAACACTAAGGCCTCATAGGGCCGAAATATGAACCAAAGGAAATAAATGTTTTAGACCTTTGTTTGAGATATTAATGGGCAAGTCTTTGAGCTCTAGATTCATTTAGGTGATGACATAAAAATAAACATGCTCATGCACTTATTTTAGATTCCATTAGAAAGTAAAGTGATAGCTCAAAGTAAATATGAATGCAACTCATTATTATCTTGGTATTAAGTGAGGACTTGAAATATAAACATGATAATGCAAGGTTCACTCATTATCTTGATATTTAGTGATAGCAAGGAAGTAAACATGATATGCATAGCATAAAATAAACATGATGCAAGATTCATTTTATGGTTAACTAGAGCTCATTCAAGACTTTAACAAGATAGCAACCCAACACAATGTCTCAAAGATCTCAATACACAAACCGAAAGTCATATAAAAGAGAAAAAAGTGAAACTACATCAAGTTCTTTATTAAATACCCAAAACCCCTATCTAGAGAAAAATCTCTAGAACGTGCCGGCCAACTTTAAGGTTGACAAGGGTAGGCTTGGGCTTTTAGAAATCCTTAGATTAATTTTCTTAAGTTGAAAACCATGTGAGTTAGATATCATATAGATGAAGTCATAAGAAAAGGAAAACTCAAGCTTTAGAGGTTTCTTTGAGATGAACACAATGTCATCATCTAGAAACTCTCATCATCAAGCTATCATGCTCAAAATCAAGGCCTCATGGCCGAAAATGAAAAGAAAGGAAAGACAAAGGAAAGTTCAAAAAGATTCCAAGAGGAAACTAGGGAAAAACACTTTCTTGAACAAAACAAAGTTTGAAACCAAATCCCTACCTATTGATGAAGATAAAAGCTTGATCTTGAAGATGGAAATGAGATGAGCAACACCTCCTAGGATGGTGATGATGATTCGGCCTTGATGAGAGAAAAGAAAGAAAATGTGTTTCAAGTGGAGTTGTGTTTGAGGTGTGGTGTTTGAGAGGTTTGATGATGGTTCAAGGTTTTGGGGAGGTGTTTGATGGTTGAGAGGTGATGATGAGATGAAGAGATGAAGAAGATAAAGATGAAAAGAAAGGAAGAACACTCTTGGAACTTTGAGAGAAAAAGGAAAGACTAGCAAGACAACTCTAAAACTCTAAACTTTGCAAATGCTTCAAAGTGCAACAAGGCTAACACAAGCATCCTATTTATAGAAAAACAAAACCATGGAGGAGTGAATGGGGAGGGCTTGGCCGTAGCTTTTGAGGGAGGAAGGAAGAGAAAATATCTCTTACACAAGGTCATTCAAGCATGGTTTGAAGTATGGAAGCTATGCTACAAAGCATGGTTTGATGTGAGTTAATTTCCTATCACATTTTTATGAAATTAGTCTTCTAGAAACAATGCATGGCTGAAACTTTTCCAGCCACAATTAAATGGGAAAAATGGGTTGTTTTAATTATTTATTCATGTGGAAATTCAAGCTTGATTGAAAGTTATGACAAGGTATAGTGTATGTGACTTGAGGTATGGCCTTGGAGTGTTGAAAAATTGAACATGTGATGCACAATGGGGAGGACAGCTTGGCCAAGGCTGGACAGCAGAGTGGGGGTGAGTTTTGACCATTTAATTGTGTGTTAATGGTAGGTTTAGATGTGTATTAGCTTAGGTACAAGGTTAGGAATGATTAAGCTTAAGTTTAGGTAACTAAGAATGTGATTTAGGGAGTTTATGACAAGTTTAGGAGTGCTCATACATCATTAGAGAATTTTAAACTCATTTATGAATAAACAATGTGTAACACAATTCCATGATTTAAGGAATTGGAAAGAGAAAACACTATTCAAGATTCTATGACTAGGTGTCTTAAAATTAAAATATGATTTTAGGTTGTAATTAAGTACTTTTTGGTTCTAATCAACTTTAATAAATTATTTTGACTCAAGATTAATTAAGGAAATTAATTAACCTTCGATTAGAGCCTAATATTGCTTAGGTTTGCTTAATCGCGTGATTAAGCGTAAAAATACGAAACTAGGGGCAAAACCGTAATTTTGCACTAATTTTGCCCGGGACTTCAAAAATTAAAACTGAGGTCATAGAATACATAAAAACGCCTCTTAAAACCATCTGGAGAAGTTTCGGGTTCATCCAGCACTTGCAAACGGGTAAAACACCGCAGGGGCGTTTTGGTCATTTTGACCCGAAAATTCGAAAAACAAGATTTTCGATCCCGGGAAGGTACATAAGTTTTCTAATCCCCTTCCAACATTGAGTTTGCCCTTCGAGTACTGCCGCATTGGCTTTCCTCGAATTCCGAGCTGAAAATGACCTCAGGGGCATTTTGGTCATTTTTACTCTAACAGAAAAATCGGGGCATTACATCATACCTCAGCTAGTCGTCACTAGCTCTTGCTTATTATCTGAATAAGCGAAACATAATAAAATAATCCCGACTATGCAAGTATGAGTAGGGGGCTAGGGATCACCTCTCTTAGGATATACCCTCCTTGAAACGCTTTGCGGGCATCAAGCTATAGCAATTTGTCCGCTTTAGTAGGCTGCATCTACTCATGCCCTCATAGATTTATCTCCCCTGGGGGTGCTCGGCCGAACCGGTGTCACCCAAGAAAGCGCGTCTCAGTGCTTTGTCACATAAAAATCTCCTAGGGGTGCTTGGCTGAACCGGTGTCACCCAGGGTTTTCAACTCATGTGGTACTTTAAAACATTTCTTCAACCCTTTTAGGTTTGACAGAAATTTGGCAGCATAACAGCTATTAAACTGAATTTCCTTCAAACCAAAACTTATGCCACGGGCTAATCACACAACATATTCCTCATTTAAACCTCATGCTATGATAAACCTCATATCTTAAACAATCATTTCCTCATGCATCATAAACATTTCAACATGTTATATAAACATCATAGCATTAGCAATTTCTTAATGTCTTATGCATTGACCCTTAAGGTCCTTACTTACAATCTAAGTTATCAATCATCACAACTTAATCTCTCGGGTACCTATAGGCTTATATCTAAGTATTCCTCACTCAATACTATGATCATAAACTTCTCTAAATCTCAAGAATGCATAATCTAAAATTCTAACTTTATAGGTACCTAGGAGTCACAACAATGACCCTTTCTAAGTTTGGTTTGCTCCTAAGGCATCAAGATGAAGTCCTAAACCAATTATGGGTCATTCCTACACATTTAAATTAATTTAAATCCATGATTATCATTTCTAAACCATGCTGGACAGAATCCAGAAAAATCAATTACCAAGGGATCTAGAACTCTCAAATTAATTCTTTTCTAGTTACAAACTTTTCTAATCTTTCACATGTGAATTTTAGCATCAATTATACACAAACATGCTCATATTATCATCATCCAAACAGCATAAACAGTGAGCATAACATGGCAAGGCAGAACTGAAATACATCTCCATACAAAGGCATAAAACTTGGTTTCTAAAGCACATAAAATACTAGTTTCTCGTGGAATCTTTTCAAGACTCTCAAAACTCATTTATAAACATTTTTATCATCTAAAACCATCAAAATATTTGTAAGGGCAGTAGCTAAATAAAATTTACCTCAAGAGGTCCTAAATTCATAAAACTTTGTTCTAGACATTTCTTGTACTCATATAAACTTAGAAAAATTATCAAACATAGATTTTGATACTTGTAACAAACCAAACCTCTTAAGGCCGAAAATCAAGGACCAAAGAACACATTTTCAAGTCTTTGTTTGAGACAATAATGGGTAAGTCCATGAGCTCTAAATCCCTTAAGTTGTGACACAAAAGTAAACATGCAATGCACTTTATTTTAGTCTTTATTTAGAGGTGAGGACATAAAGTAAATATGCTATGAAACTCCTTATTATCTTAGAAATTTAGTGAGAACATAAACATAAATATGGAAATGCAAGTTCATTCTTTAACCTTGAGCATTTTGTGATGACATAAAATATAAACATGGATGCAAAGTCTTTTTATCTTAACTTAGAGCTCATATGAGACTTTTTTTAAAGAGAACAACAAATCTCAACCCAACACTTATCTCATCACAAAGAGGGCTTTAGAGTTCTTGAACCAAGTTCTCAAGGGAACTATGAGGTTCTTGAACATCATCATCAAGCTCAAAAGAAACAAACTTTCAAAGAACATAAAACCTCAAATAAAAGGAAACCAAAACCAAAACCTTGTGAGGAAGAAAGACAAAGAAAATTGAAACCATTAGCAAGAAAAAGTAAAGGTGTTCTTGATCTAAAATCATTTTGAGTTAGAAAGTAAAGATGAAACTTAAAGAAAATAAAAACTCAAGCTCTAGAGGTTCCTTTGAGATGAACACTTAGTCATCATTTAGGAGCTCTCATCATTGAGCTATCATGTATCCAACAAGGCCTCATGGCCGAAACTATGAGGAAGAAAAACAAAGGAAAGTTTCAAAAAGAAATCCAAGAGAAAGTTAGAGAAAAACTTATTTTCAAGAAAAACAAAATTTAGAAAACACTCCTACCTAGAGTGGAGATGAAAAGCTTGAACTTGAAATGAAAAACAAGACGAGGAACTCCTCCAAGAATGGTGATGAGCTTCGGCCACCTAGAGAGAAAGAGAAAGGAGATGTGTTTTGAGTGAGGTTGTGTTTGAGGTTGAGAGTTTGAGAGGTTTGATGGTGGTTCAAGGTTGTGAGGTGGTGTTTAGAGGTTATGGGATGGTGATGAGATGAAGATATGAAGAGTTTGAAGATGAAGATGAAGAGAGAACTCTCTTGAAACTTGAGAGAAAAAGGAAGAACTCAAGGAAAGTTTGGAAAACTTGAAACTTAAAAAATGAACAAAAGTGTCACAAGTTCTTCTAATGCACCTATTTATATAAAATGAAGTAATGAAGGCTCATCCAAGGAGAGCCTTGGCTGTAGCAAATGGGAGGGAAAAGGAAGAGAAAATATCTCTTACACAATGTCATTCAAGCATGGTTTGAAGTATGGAAGTTATGATACAAGGCATGACTTCAAGTAAGGTGATTTGAGTGAATTTCCTATCAAATTTGAATCAAATAATTCTTCTAGAAGCTAGGCATGGCTGGCTGTTTTTGGACCACAAATAAATGAGGAAAATAGCTTAATTCATTTAGTTATTCACTTGAAAAAATCAAGCATGGTGGAAAGTATGACAAGGTATGATGAGTATGACTTGAGGTATGGCTTTGGAGTGTCAAAAATTTGAGCATGTGATGAATTGGGGGGGGGGGGGAAGCATTCGGCCAGAATGCTACAGCAGAGAGGGAGGAAAATTGCTTCATGTAATTGTGTGTTAATGATAGGTTTGAGTGTGTATTAGTTTAGGTACAAGGTTAGGAGTTATTAAGCATAAGTTTAGGCGACTAAGAATGAGGTTTAGGAGTTTTATGACAAGGTTAAGGAGTGCTCATACACATTTAGAGAGTTTAAAATTCATTTTATGAGTAAACAAAGTAGACAAATTTCCATGATTTAAGGAATTGGAAAGAGAAAATACTATTCAAGATTCCATGACTAGGAATCTTGAATTTAAAATAGGATTTCAAGTTGTAATTAAGCATTCTTTGGTTCTAATCAACTTTAATAAATTATTTTGACTCAAGATTAATTATGGAAATTAATTAATCTTCGATTAGAGCCTAATATTGTTTAGGTTTGCTTAATCACACGATTAAGTTTGAAAACACAAAGCAAGGGGCAAAATCATAATTTTGCACTAATTTTGCCTGGGACCTCCGGGACCAAAACTAAAGTCGCAAAATACATAAAAACATCTTTTAAAACCATCTGGAGAAGTTTCGGGTTCATCCGGCACTTGCAAATGGGTAAAACACCACATGGGCGTTTTGGTCATTTTGACCCAAAACTCAAAGATGAGATTTTCAATCCCGGAAAGGTACACAAACCAACTAATCCCCTTCCAACATTGAGTTTTCCCTTCGAGTACTGTCGGATCAGCTTTCCTCGAATTCCAGGCCGAAAATGACCTTAGGGGCATTTTGGTCATTTTCACTCTAATAGAAAATCGGGGCATTACAATGGTTTTTCCTTTAGGCTTCTCAATAAGTGTCTAGACTTTGCTTTTCTTGAACTGATCTAGTTCTTCTTGCATATCTTCCACCCAACTTTGATCACTCAAAGTATCTTCGATGCATTTTGGCTCGATGGTGGAAGTGAAATCATAGTTGGATTCATTTTTTATGGAAGATCTGGTTTTTACACCCTTAGAAATGTCCCCAAGAACTTGATTATAAGAAACTATTCTTAAATCAAAAAGTCCTCTGTAGTTTTTGTGCCCATGTTGTTCTTCGATTTCTCTATCATCTTTAGATTGTTCATCTTCATGTTCAAAAATGTCAATTTCTGAGGGCTTTGGAGTCCTGAGTAAGCTTTATGAGTCATGGGAAATGTCATGCTTTTCACAAAACTCTTCAAAAATATGATATTCAAATTCTCCTCCATGATCTAATCTAATAGAGGTAATTTGAGAATCCTTTTCATTACAAATTCGTTTTGCAAAAACCTTAAATCTCTTGTCCACCTCATACTTAGCAGCTAAGAAGATAACCCATGTGAATCTAGAGAAATCATCCACTATGACAAGGCAATATCTTTTTTAGTAAAACTAGCAGTCTTGATTAGTCCAAAAAGATCCATATGTAAAAGCTCATGTGGTTAGTGGTAGAGACCACATTTTTGTTATAGAAATAAGCTTTGGTTTGGTTGTCTTTCTCACAGAAATCACAAGTAGAGTCCTTGTCATATATGATCTTTGGCAGACCTTTAACAAGTTCTTTTTTAGATAACTCAGAAATTAGCTTCATACGAGCATGCCCAAGCTTCTTATGCCACGACCACTTTTCATCCATAAAGGATACAAGATATTTTACATCTTGATCTCGAAGGTCATCCAAGAATAACACGTAAGTGTTATCAAGTATTTTACTAGATAAAATGACTTGTCTAGAGTGGGATTTACAATATTGTAATTATTTGCATCAAATATGTAACGCCCCAATTTTTCTCTACTTAGCAAAAATGACTGAAATGCCCCTAGGTCATTTTTGTGTAAAAATCGAGGCTGACTGACCTCGGCCACCCTCAAGAGGTCATTTCAATGTTAGGAATAGATTATATGAGGATCAGATAGCAATCTGCGCGAAAATCGCAATCCGTGATTTTTCCCATGTAAAAATGACCAAAATGCCCCTAAGATCATTTTTATCCGGAACTCGAGGATAGCTGACCTAGACCATCCTCGAGGGGTTAGTTTGATGTTTGAAGTGGATTAGATGTCTTGGAAACAATAGTAGAGGTGAAAATCTCATTTTCGAGATTTTCGGCATAAAATGATGAAAATGCCCTTGCGACGTTTTCGCGCGAGATTTAGTGCTGACTGAGCCGAAAAGAGTTACTGGGAGTTTGAAATGTCATTTTTATGTCATGCATGATGATTAGATGAATCCAGGTGGTCTTGGGTAGTTTCGATGTAAAATGACCTTTTTACCCCTAGATTAATGCTTAATGAGCTTAATTAAACAATTAAGAAAACCTAAGCAATATTAGGCTATAATTAAAGGTAGTTTAATTAGAGGAAACCACCATATCAAACCACCACAAACAACCTCAAACCACCTCCTAAGTACATAATCTCTCCACCCTTAAGCTTAACCTTACAAGAAAACATTTCCTTTCCTTTCTTCTCTACTTGGTCAAAGCCATCCAAGCCCACAAGAGAAGATTTTGTCTTCTCATTTCGACCAAGAACCAAGCTTTCTTCCTTCTTGCTAAAGACAACACCTTTGGTAGGGTTTTACTTGATGATCTTTTCTTTTTCTTGCTTTTATTTTTAGTTTTGTTGAGCTCAAGTGAATAATGATTTTTATCCTTAGTGTTCTTCTTGTTTTTGGTGTGATGATGATGGATGAGCTTGTATTTTGTGTTCTTTGCATATTTTCGGTTTTGAGCTTCTTGTTCTTTAGTATTTTTTTTGGTTTATATTGGTTGGAAAATGATAAATCTGAGAACCCTTTAAGGTGGTCTTGATATCACCAAGCTTAGGGTCTCTAAAGCTCAAAGTTTTGTGTTTTTCCTTTTTCATTTCAGTTTGGTCTTTTCCTCTCTTTAGATTCTTTTTTCGGTTTCGAAAAGTTGTGAACCATGGTTTGATATGAGAGCTCTTGGTGATGATCTTGATATCATAATGTTTGAGGCCTCTAAAACCATAGGCTTGATTCCTTAGTTTTATTTCATTTTTGACCTCCTCTTTATTTCCTCTTAGATTTTTAGTTTTTGTTGTTGTTATGAGCTTAGACCATGGCTTGATGATGAGTATCTTTGATGGTGGTTGGACATCACCAATCTTGAGATCTCCAAAGCATAAAGTCTTGATCTTTTGGTCTTTTCATTTTCGGTTTCCACCTCCATTTTTCCTTTTCATTTTTGGTTTCAAAGAGAAACCTAGAAAGGAAATGTTTTTAGTTGTTTTCTACTCTTTGTTTCTTATTTTGAGCTTGATGGTGAGTCCAAGAGGTAAGGTTCTTGGAACCATGGTGTGGATGGACTCTAAAGCTCACAAATGTTTAAGATCTATGAGGAGCAAGAAACTAACCTTGTAAGGTTTATGAGCTTTAAGTGAACAAGACATAAAATAAGCTTGCATTCATATTTACTTTATGCTATCACCTAAATCTCAAGATAAGAACAAGTTTGCATAGCATATTTACTTTTATGTTATCACTTAAATCTTGAAGATAAAAATGGGTTACATAGCATATTTATTTTGAGCTATCATCTCTAAACCTTGAAGATCAAATATGATGCATAGCATGTTTACTTCCAGGTTGTCACCTAAAAGATCTTAAAGCTCATAAACTCGTCCTTGGACCTAGAATGAAACTTTAAATCATGGCTACACCTAATGCAAGAGCATTCGGCCATGACAAAGAAAATGAGGTTTGAGATTACTCTTATTTGGTTTTATGGCTCAACCTTTATGTCTTTGTATTTTCTTAAAAGTTGTCTTAGAAACCTTGCTACAAAGAAAAATAAAACATGATTTTATGTGGCTATGGAAACATAAATTTTTGGCTACTACCATAATGTTCCCTTTTCTGTATGATACAGTTTGGATGAGTTAGAGGATGTAAAAATTGGTAACAAATGTTGTGAAAATTGTTTTTGGCAATCTAGGACAAACTAGTAACAAGAACGGGTCCAAGAAATAATTTTCGAAGACTTTTGGAAATGGAATTTTGCTAACTGCCTCACTTAATTAAGTTCTGGAAAATTATTGATTAGAATGTTTTAATGATGTATAACCACTAATAATTGGTACAAGGATTCAATTCTTTGATTTTAAGAAAAACTAGAAACTTGAAAGAACCGAAAAACGCACTTTTGAGACTTTTAAAATTGAGATTTTGTACTCACTGCCTTGGTAAATTTATTTTGATGGGGATTTTGTTTGAAACTCATTTTTTGTGTAAAAATGTCCATTAGTAAAGGTAAGAAATTAATTTCAACTTTTTAGAAAGAAACGGAAATTAAAAAAAGGTCAAAAACACGATTTCTAGAACATTGAAACAAATTAATTTAAAATGCTACCTTACTGTCTAGAACCTATTTGAAAATTTTTTTGGAGGTTAAAAATTATTGAAAGCTTTTAGGGTAGGTCCCTTAGATGCGTAAAGAAGTCATTTCGGTAATTAGGTCAAACCAGGTCGCGAGTTTCAACCCGTGCGGGACTATGTTGTGATTTCGATAAACCGGGTATGCTCTTGTATAAAATGCTTGAGGATGATCTTTATGGTCCTATCTGTGTATGTATATTTTATGTTGATGAGCATAGCATGTGCATTAGCTGAGTTCGGTCCATGATTTCGGCATACTGGGTAGGAGCATGTTTAGCTTTCAATAAAATTGATGTTGATATATACTAATGAATGTATGAAATTAAGTGATGATTATGACTTGAGATGGCATGCTATGAATATGTTTGAGTATTGAGATGCATGATATATGTGAATATGTGTGTCATGAAGCAAATTTGGGAAAATCCGGTTTCTAGCCGTTATCTTGCCGGATTTTCGCCAAATTTGCAAACCTAAGACGATAATGAGAATTTCCTTGCATAAGGTACTAATGGATATGTCATGAATGATGAATGTGCTTATGGATTGTGATTGCATCTCTAAATAACATGCTAAGTTTTAAAGGTTACATAAAATACACGGAGATGACCCTCTAGACTCCAGGAATTAATGGTTATGAGAGGTGATCCAAGAGGACTCTTTGGACTCCAGGAATTAATGGTTATAAAAGGTGTTCCTATGCCCCTTAACCCGCACTCTGGGAGTCGGGAAGTTGCTTATCATAGGATAAGTGTAGATTGGTGATGACTAGTTTAGGTATGAGCTCATAACCTAGAAACTCTCAAAATGGAGAGTATTAGGGTGGCCCCATAGAGGAAAGATTGATGAAACTTAAAGTCACCTTAACTAATGAAAGAGAAAAGATTCATGTCATTTTATGATATCCATGTAGTCATGCTTTCTTATGCCATGTTTACTAAGTGTGTTCCTATGATATGTAGCATATGGCATGGACATGCATACTTAATATAATGCAATGTATTCATAGCATCAAGAATCATGATAAAAGACACGGATCTTGGATAATGGGTTTTAGGACTTAATAAAATGGAACTTATACATGATCACCCTTTTCATAATAAACCCAAGGTTCCTGAAGACGTAGATGATGACATGCATTAGGAGGAGAGTACCCTACTGAGATTCTTTTTAAGTTTCTCATCCCCTCTTTATTTTTTTTCTCCGTCACGTCTACAGAGGTTAATGGCAATGTTCGTGCTATACGTTGACGCTCCCACCTGAGAGTTTGACTACGACCCCAAGCTCCACTCCTACCACTTCGTGGGTCACTGTTCCGTTTGGCTTTTTGTGCTCCTGGAGCAATCGTTCGCCCACCCCGTTGATAGCTATAGGTTCTCTCCCACCGCCCCGTACCGTGAGGACATGATCTTCGAGCACGTTCACCCCCCACGAAGAGCAGATTCGATGTGCCCGTACTTCTGCTTCATCAATTCGAGGTTTTCCCGAGTACATCCCCCGTTCACCACCTCGTTCATCCGAGCTCGAGACGGACCCTTCTAAGGAGTCTCCATACCAGCACTCCTCTAGAGGTTCCGCCCCGATTGTTCCTATGGAGATAGGAGGAGGTAATGACAGATAAGCCATTGTTCAAGGTCCACTGAGAGGAGTCGCATAGATACCATGAGGAGCGACTCGTCCCTACCGAGCTACCCATGCCGGTCCTTCATACTGTTTCGGTACCCCCGATGAGTTGGCTCATTTCATGGGCTACATCCCTCCCTCTCCTTAGAGCTACCCAAGAGGACGAGGATGGAACTTGTAGGGAGTGCACGAGCATATGTTATGGATAGTTGCCTTTTGCCGCTTGTATTTTGAGGATTATCCTACTTAGGTGCACATGGTTAGGTGTAGTGGTGGAGAAAGGTCCTTAGGTAGTTTGCTCTTTACTTATTTCCCTGTATTTCGTACCCAGACTTGGATTACTGTATCAACCCAACCATTAATGGTGGGTACTATGCTACTTATTACTTATGTTATTATTATATGATGTGGATGGTGATCTTAATGTTTTATGAATTCCATGATTTTTATCTATGTCTATGTTAATGTGTTATTATGTTTTATGTGCTTACTTAGCGTTCTCTATTTCATCCGGTATAATAGTGAGAAACGTATATGTATCTTGCTTAGTACAAAGGGCTCATATTTTGTTTTCATGTATTCAAAAAAAAAAAATTTACCCGTATTTTCGCTAAGTACTTTGGAAAGAAAATGTCTTAGAACTGGAACAAAAGAGAAATAACCAGTATTTAACTTAAATACGTCCTAGGCGTGTTAGGTTAGATATTAGGGTGTTATAGAATAAAACATTGTAACCTTGGTCAAAAATTGGCTAATGCTCAATAGAATGTGAGCCAAACCATCAACAAGTAAAACATCAAAAATTTGGTGAGAGTAATCTTTGCCAACATTTCCTATACTCATGACCTTAGTTGTTCCTCCATCAGCAAACTTTACTGATCTAGAGTTCTTGGGTTTCAAGTTTCTAAACCACTTTATGAACCCAAACATGTGTCTGGAGCAGCCACTGTTCATGTACCACTTGTTGTCTTTGTTAGCGTACATTCTTAGGCACACCTTGTAATACTCGGTGTACACGTATCAGTAAACAAGTTCCGTATGGCCTCAAGGTCCACCGGGACCCACCCATGTTGCCGGGTCCTGGATTTTGCTAAGTTTGGAGCCATACACCTCCATGGAGGGCTATATGTTAGAGCCATATTCTTTTGACCAAAAGTCTTGGTAATTGCTCTCCAAAGAAACATAAATTGAAGAGTTATTTTTAACAAATTTTAGGAAACTTCTAGATGTTTCATTTTTAGCCCACAAGTTTAGAAAATCGTAAGAATTCTCGAATTTGAACTAGAACTCAAAAATTGGATTTTGATTAGTTGGAGTTTTGATTTTTTTTTTATATATTTTGTTTGAATCCAAATAGGGGATATTTTCTTATTTACATTTATGTTTTAAAGTTAATGGAGAGTCAAATAAATGAAGACATTAACTTATATAAGTGAGTATTGAGACAACCAGATGTCATGTGAAACTAGTGAAGTTAGTCATTGTTGTCACCGCTGTAGCAGTTACAAGACTTCAATTCGTGAGTTTCAGTGTTCTGAGGAACGCTATAGCAGTCCTAAGTGATTTGTTCGTGGAGACGGGGAACGGCTAGACAGCTACAGCTGTCTATGACTGCTGTAGCAATGTCAGTAAATTAGAAACAATGCGAAACATAATTATTTCATCAAGTGAACCCCTCTACCCTAATATATGCCCCCAAACTCAGGATTTCTTCTTCATTTCCAAACCCCACCCCAAAAATATCATCTCCTCTTCTTCTTCCTCCTCTCCACTCTTATCCTCCATCAAATCTTCTTCCTCCAAGATTCAAGGTGAGCTTGGTTGTTGTTTATACTTCCTTTTTCTCCATCCTTTCATATTCTATGGTTTGAGTTATGGTCTTTTCTCATTATTGTCAAATGGGGGTGCTCCCCCAATGTTGTTAGAGCTAGATTAGAGTTATTTAGAGGTTAATAGAGTTTAATCTAGAGTCAATGTTACTCTATGGCAATTATTGGTGTCATTCCAAGCTCTCAAGGTCAAGTTGGTGGTGCCCATTTACTCCCGACTCCAAACAGTGACTAGGTTCAAACTCATGATGTTAGTTTCATCATTATAATTATGTTTTATGCATGATAATTGTTAAATATGGGATTAGGGATGAAAAAATGAATATATATGATTTACAGGCTATGACTTTGAATATATAGCATGAAAATGAAATTTAGAAAACCATGGGACCATGATTGATAGATTGTGTGTTATGAAAATGTTTTAAGTTCAACTCTAAGATATTTATTGTAAGAATATATGAGTTAATAAGTTATTAATTTATCAAATATATTTTAAGAGTTTATATATCATTATGCGTCAAGATTGGAGATTTCAAAATATGATTTTTGAGCATCAGTTAATATATGTATATGTTGTAACGCCCCGATTTTCTGTTAGAGTGAAAATGACCAAAATGCCCCTGAGGTCATTTTCAAATTGGATCGAGGAAAGCTTGCGGCAGTACTCGAAGGGCAAACTCAATGTTGGAAGGGGATTAGAAAACTTATGTACCTTCCCGGGATCGAAAATCTCGTTTTTCGAGTTTTCGGGTCAAAATGACCAAAACGCCCCTGTGGTGTTTTACCCGTTTGCAAGTACCAGATGAACCCGAAACTTCTCCAGATGGTTTTAAAAGGCGTTTTTATGTATTCTATGACCTCAGTTTTAATTTTTTAAGTCCCGGGCATAATTAGTGCAAAATTACGGTTTTGCCCCTAGTTTCGTACTTTTACGCTTAATCACACGATTAAGCAAACCTAAGCAATATTAGGCTCTAATCGAAGGTTAATTAATTTCCTTAATTAATCTAGAGTCAAAATAATTTATTAAAGTTGATTAGAACCAAAAAGTACTTAATTACAACCTAAAATCATATTTTAATTTTATGACACCTAGTCATAGAATCTTGAATAGTGTTTTCTCTTTCCAATTCCTTAAATCATGGAATTGTGTTACACATTGTTTATTCATAAATGAGTTTTAAATTCTTTAATGATGTATGAGCACTCCTAAACTTGTCATAAACTCCCTAAATCACATTCTTAGTTACCTAAACTTAAGCTTAATCATTCCTAACCTTGTACCTAAGCTAATACACATCTAAACCTACCATTAACACACAATTAAATGGTCAAACTCACCTCCTCCCTTACTGAACCAGACCAGGCCGTGAACCTTCTCCCCCATTATGCATCACATGTTCAATCTTTCAACACTCCAAGGCCATACCTCAAGTCACATACACTATACCTTGTCATAACTTTTAATCAAGCTTGAATTTCCACATGAATAAATAATTAAAACAACACATTTTTCCCATTTAATTGTGGCTGGAAAAGTTCCAGCCATGCATTGTTTCTAGAAGACTAATTTCATAAAAATGTGATAGGAAATTAACTCACATCAAGCCATGCTTTGTAGCATAGCTTCCATACTTCAAACCATGCTTGAATGACCTTGTGTAAGAGATATTTTCTCTTCCTTTCCCTCCAATACCACACGGTTACCCCCTCCCCTTTTGAGCCTTCATTTGTTTTCATTCTCTATAAATACCTTGCTTAGAAACACATGCAATCACTTTAGCTCATTTGCATACTTTTAGTTTTCTAAGCTTTCTTTGTATTCTCTCTTTTTCTCTCTAAGTTTCAAGAGAGTTTCCTTTTGTTCTTCATCTCCATCTTCATCCTCCCCTCATCTCATAATCATCTCTCAACCTTGAAACACCACCCCACCACCTTAGATCATCATATAAACACCTAAACTTCCATTCTCAAACACAAGCCTACCAAGAACACATCACCTTTCTTTTCCTCTCCACAAGGCCGAAGCCATATCCACCTCAAGGAGGAGCTCATCATCTTGTTTTCCTTTTTAAAGTTCAAGCTTTCTGTCTTCACCCTAGGTAGGGATTTGTTTTCAAACTTTATTTTGCTCAAGAAAGTGTTTTACTCTAGTTTCCTCTTGGATTCTTTTTGAACTTTCCTTTGTCTTTCCTTTCTTTTCATTTTCGGCCATGAGGCCTTGATTTGAGCATGATAGCTTGATGATGAGAGTTTCTAGATGATGACCTCTAAAGAAACCTCTAAAGCTTGAGTTTTCCTTTTCTTACAACTTCATCTATATGTTATCTAGCTCACATGGTTTTCCAACTTAAGAAAAAATTAATCTAAGGATTTCTAAAAGCCCAAGCCTACCCTTGTCAACCTTAAAGTTGGCCGGCACGTTCTAGAGATTTGTCTCTAGATAGGGGTTTTGGGTACTTAATAAAGAACTTGATGTAGCTTCACTTTCTTTCTCTTTTATATACGATTTTCGATTCTTGTGTTGAGATCTTTGAGATATTGTATGGGGTTATTATCTTGTTAAAGTCCTTAATGAGCTCTAGTTAAACATAAAAATGAAACTTGCATCATGTTTACTTTAAGCTTTGCATATCATGTTTATTTCCTTGCTATCACTAAATCCCAAGATAATGAATGAACTTGCATTATCATGTTTATGTTTCAAGCTTTGCATTATCATATTTATATTTCAAGCTTTGCATTATCATATTTATATTTCAAGTCCTCACCTAAATATCAAAGATAATAATGTATTGCACCACATATTTATTTTATGCTCTCACTTTACTTTCTAGCAATAACTAAAATAAGTGCATGAGCATGTTTATTTTTATGTCATCACTTTAATGATTCTAGAGCTCAAAGACTTGCCTAATGATATCTCAAACAAAGGTCTAAAACATTTATTTCCTATGGTCCATATTTCGGCCCTATGAGGCCTTAATGTTTTCAAGTATTGAAATCTATGTTTTATAATTTTTCTAAACTTACATGAGTATAAGGAATGTGTAGAACTAAGTATTATGAATTTAGGACCTCTTGAGATGAAAATAACATAGCCACTGCCCTATTAAGTATTTTCATGAGTTTAGATGATAAAAGTGTTCATAAAAGAGTTTTGAAGGTTTTAATAAGGATCCAAGAGAAACTAGTATTTTGTGTGCTTTAGAAACTATGATTCAATGCCTTTAAATGGAGTTCTGTTTCGGTTCTGCCTTGCTATGTTTGGCCACTACATGAGCTGTGTTAATGATGTTAATATGCTTATGTTTGGGTAATAATTATGTTAAGACTCATATGTGAAAGATAGGATAAGTTAGGAACTAGAAAAGAATTAATTTGAGAGTTCTAGATCCCTTAAAGATTTATTTTTTCTGGATTCTGTCCAGCAAGGTTTAGATTCAATAACCATGGTTTTAAATTAGTTTATATGTGTAGGAATGACTCATAATTGGTTTAGGACTTAATCTTGAAACCTTAGGAGCAAACCGAACTTAGAAAGGGTCATTATTGTGACTTCTAGGTACCCGTAAAGTTAGTATTTTGATTTCTACACTCTTGAGGTTTAGAGATGTTCTTGACCATAGGGTGAGGTGAGAAATACTTAGTTATAACCTTATAGGTTCCCAAGAGACTAGGTGTTGATGATCAATAACTTAGAATGTGAGATAAAGATCTAAACCGTAATTTCTAGAACTCCGTAATCACATAAACATAAAGCTGTCCAAATTCCGCTTAGTGCTATTTGGATTAGTTCTTGAGCATAAAATTTGTATAACTCATTAATTGTCAAACTATAGGTGTATAAAGAAGTTAAGGATAATTAATTTGCAAGTTTAAGACCCATAAGAATCGAAGTTTAAAACACTATGAGTTATAACATAACATGTCTATGAGCTTATGGGGATGATTGTTAGATATGACTATGTGATGATGTTTGTGCGAAAGTTTTATGTGACGAATGTTATGAGAAAGTTTCATGTGATGATATATATATGTTATGAAAAAGCTATATGAGAATGCATGATAAAAATGAATATGATAAATGATGAGGTAATTGTGATTTAATACTTATGAGAATATAAATGTGACACAACACTGAGACGCGCTTCTCCTGGGTGACACCGGTTCGGCCGAGCACCCCCAGGAGGAGACAAATCCATGAGGGTATGTGTAGATGCAGCCTGCCAAAGCGGACAAATTGCGAGGCCCACGTGGCTAGCAAAGCGTTTCAAAGAGGAAATGATCCTAGAAAGGAGATCCTTAATTTGCCCCCTAGCCCGTACTTTAAGTCAGGATTATGTTACGCTTATCATAGGATAAGTAAGAGCTAGTGACGACTAGTTAAGGTATGAGCTCATAACCTAGAGAAGTTTTAGGGTGGCCCCATGAGATGAAAGTTAAAGTTAACAATGTCACATGTACTATACTTATGCCAATGCCATAATGTTTCTTAGTTGTTCTATTGTTTGGTTTACCTTAGGATGCACTCATATCATTAGTATATTTCTGCTTAAGTTATAAAGACGCATTATAAAAATATGATGGACCTTGGATAAAATACCTCTTTGGAAAACCAACTTAAAAGGAATTTATATGCATGCACACCTTTTAGAAATAAACCCAAGGTTCCTGAGGATGTGACGATGACACCTAGGTAGGGATAACCCTACTGAGAATTCTTTTAGAAAGATTCTCATTCCCTCTCTCTTTTCTTCCGTCATATCTTCAGATGGCGACGTTTGTACTCTTCATCGACACCCCGGTATGGGAGCTGCACCATGACCCGGCACTCGGGTCATACCATTTTGAGGGTCGCCACCGCCGTCGAGTATTCATGTTCATGGGACGACCCTTCAAGGCATTCCCGTCCCCGAGCTACCGCTTCACCCCGATCGCTCCTACCGTCATAACGGGATTTTTGAGCGAGCGAGACCACGCGATGAGCGAGATCCTCCGCATGGAGGCCGAGACATCAGCAGACGCGAGTACCAGTATGTGCCGCGTCCCGGTGCTGAGAGGCGGACCCATCCGAGGACCCGCCATCCCACATGTACGGTTGGAGCTCGGTCCGCTCCTCCACCGATGAGGGCTGGGAGTGAGGAGACAGTGGTCCAGCCGAGGTTGGCTCGACGGCCATCTATGCGCCCTCGCCGCGGTGGACATGTCCCGATGATGCGCTCGACCACTCCCGCCGAGATTCGCCAGTGGATCGACTCGACCCCACAGTACTCGGACCCGCAGGAGTAGTCATAGGAGGGGTAGTAGCTAGTGCACACACACGCCACATAGCAGAGGTCAAACCTTCTTTTGTATATGAGGTTGTCTCCTTTAGGTGCACATGGGTATGGGGGTAGTTTCTTTTGTATTTGCTTTTTATGATTTCCTTGTATTGCTTTTCAGTTGTATTTTGCTTCATGATGTATCAAATAGTCCTACCTCTTTGGGTAGGCACGTTATATATATATATATCTATGATTCAGTTGATGTTCCCATGACATGATGTGTTTCTTATGCTTTGCTTATATGTTTCGCTATGATTCTCCTTAAAGTTTCGTGCGTGGCTCTTTCTTTGATTTTAAATTCCAAAAAGAAAAATTTTACCCATATTTCCGCTAAGTATTTTCTAAAAGATGAGACCAAGAGGTAATATTCTAAAGATTAACCTAAGGACATACTAGTAGTCTTGGGTTAAGATTTAGGGTGTTACATATGTGCTAGAGAAATGTGAACAAGAGTATGACTTCATATTAAAAGACTAGAGATGTTATTACAGTTTTAGAGTTTTTAAGATTATGAACACTTTGGTTTGAAGTATGATTTTAGAGCTTTCAAGTATATGAGAATATGTTAGCTTAAGATATAAATTTAAAACTTCAGTTTATGGCACCAAGAGGTACGGAATTTGTAACGCCCCGATTTTTCTGTTAGAGTGAAAATGACCAAAATGCCCTTGAGGTCATTTTCATTGAGTCGAGGAAAGCGGTCTGACAGTACTCGAAGGGCAAACTCAATGTTGGAAGGGGAGTAGAAAACTTATGTACCTTCCCGGGATCGAAAATCTCGTTTAGAAGTTTTAGTCAAAATGACCAAAACGCCCCTGTGGTGTTTTACCCGTTTGCAAGTGCCGGATGAACCCGAAACTTCTCCAGATAGTTTAAAAAGGCGTTTTTATGTATTCTATGATCTCAGTTTTAATTTTAGAAGTCCCGGGCAAAATTAGTGCAAAATTACGGTTTTGCCCCTAGTTTCGTATTTTTACGCTTAATCGCGTGATTAAGCAAACCTAAGCAATATTAGGCTCTAATCGAAGGTTAATTAATTTCCTTAATTAATCTTGAGTCAAAATAATTTATTAAAGTTGATTAAAACCAAAAAGTACTTAATTACAACCTAAAATCATATTTTAGTTTTATGACACCTAGTCATAGAATCTTGAATAGTGTTTTCTCTTTCCAATTCCTTAAATCATGGAATTGTGTTACACATTGTTTATTCATAAATGAGTTTTAAATTCTTTAATGATGTATGAGCACTCCTAAACTTGTCATAAACTCTCTAACTCACATTCTTAGTTACCTAAACTTAAGCTTAATCATTCCTAACCTTGTACCTAAGCTAATACACATCTAAACCTACCATTAACACACAATTAAATGGTCAAATCATCCTCCCATTCTGCTGTCCCAAGCTGGCCGAAGCCTCACCTCCTCCATATGCATCACATGTTCAATTTTTCAACACTCCAAGGCCATACCTCAAGTCACATACACTATACCTTGTCATAACTTTCAATCAAGCTTGAATTTCCACATGAATAAATAATTAAAACAACCCATTTTTCCCATTTAATTGTGGCTGGAAAAGTTCCAGCCATGCATTGTTTCTAGAAGACTAAATTCATAAAAATGTGATAGGAAATTAACTCACATCAAGCCATGCTTTGTAGCATAGCTTCCATACTTCAAACCATGCTTGAATGACCTTGTGTAAGAGATATTTTCTCTTCCTTCCTCCCTCAAAGGCTACGGCCAAGCCCTCCCCATTCACTCCTCCATGGTTTTGTTTTTCTATAAATAGGATGCTTGTGTTAGCCTTGTTGCACTTTGAAGCATTTGCAAAGTTTAGAGTTTTAGAGTTGTCTTACTAGTCTTTCCTTTTTCTCTCAAAGTTCCAAGAGTGTTCTTCCTTTATTTTCATCTTTATCTTCTTCATCTCTTCATCTCATCATCACCTCTCAACCATCAAACACCACCCCAAAACCTTGAACCATCATCAAATCTCTCAAACACCACACCTCAAACACAACTTCACTCAAAACACATCTCCTTTCCTTTTCCTTTCCTTAGCCGAAATCATCACCACCATTCTAGGGGGTGTTGCTCATCTCATTTCCATCTTCAAGATCAAGCTTTTTCAGGTAGGGATTTGTTTTCAAACTTTATTTTGCTCAAGAAAGTGTTTTTCTCTAGTTTTCTCTTGGATTCCTTTTGAACTTTCCTTTGTCTTTCCTTTCCTTTCATTTTCGGCCATGAGGCCTTGATTGGAGCATGATAGCTTGATGATGAGAGTTTCTAGATGATGACATTGTGTTCATCTCAAAGAAACCTCTAAAGCTTGAGTTTTCCTTTTCTTACAACTTCATCTATATGTTATCTAGCTCACATGGTTTTCCAACTTAAGGAAATTAATCTAAGGATTTCTAAAAGCCCAAGCCTACCCTTGTCAACCTTAAAGTTGGCCGGCACGTTCTAGAGATTTGTCTCTAGATAGGGGTTTTGGGTACTTAATAAAGAACTTGATGTAGCTTCACTTTCTTTCTCTTTTATATGATTTTCGATTCTTGTGTTGTGATCTTTGAGATGTTGTATGGGGTTATTATCTTGTTAAAGTCTTAAATGAGCTCTAGTTAAACATAAAAATGAAACTTGCATCATGTTTACTTTAAGCTTTGCATATCATGTTTATTTCCTTGCTATCACTAAATCCCAAGATAATGAATGAACTTGCATTATCATGTTTATGTTTCAAGCTTTGCATTATCATATTTATATTTCAAGTCCTCACCTAAATATCAAAGATAATAATATATTGCACCACATATTTATTTTATGCTCTCACTTTACTTTCTAGCAATAACTAAAATAAGTGCATGAGCATGTTTATTTTTATGTCATCACTTTAATGATTCTAGAGCTCAAAGACTTGCCCAAGGATATCTCAAACAAAGGTCTAAAACATTTATTTCCTATGGTTCATATTTCGGCCCTATGAGGCCTTAATGTTTTCAAGTATTGAAAACTATGTTTTATAATTTTTCTAAACTTATATGAGTATAAGGAATAAGTAGAACTAAGCGTTACGAATTTAGGACCTCTTGAGATGAAAATAATATAGCCACTGCCCTATTAAGTATTTTCATGAGTTTGGATGATAAAAGTGTTCATGAAAGAGTTTTGAAGGTTTTAATAAGGTTCCAAGAGAAACTAGTATTTTATGTGCTTTAGAAACTATGATTCAATGCCTTTAAATGGAGTTTCTGTTTCGGTTCTGCCTTGCTATGTTTGGCCACTGTATGAGCTGTGTTAATGATGTTAATATGCTTATGTTTGGGTAATAATTATGTTAAGACTCATATGTGAAAGATAGGATAAGTTAGGAACTAGAAAAGAATTAATTTGAGAGTTCTAGATCCCTTAAAGATTTATTTTTCTGGATTCTGTCCAGCAAGGTTTAGATTCAATAATCATGGTTTTAAATTAGTTTATATGTGTAGGAATGACTCATAATTGGTTTAGGACTTAATCTTGAAGCCTTAGGAGCAAACCGAACTTAGAAAGGGTCATTATTGTGACTTCTAGGTACCCGTAAAGTTAGTATTTTGATTTCTGCACTCTTGAGGTTTAGAGATGTTCTTGACCATAGGGTGAGGTGAGAAATACTTAGTTATAACCTTATAGGTTCCCAAGAGACTAGGTGTTGATGATCAATAACTTAGAATGTGAGATAGAGATCTAAACCGTAATTTCTAGAACTCCGTAATCACATAAACATAAAGCTGTCCAAATTCTGCTTAGTGCTATTTGGATTAGTTCTTGAGCATAAAATTTGTATAACTCATTAATTGTCAAACTATAGGTGTATAAAGAAGTTAAGGATAATGTTAGAATAATTAATTTGCAAGTTTAAGACTCATAAGAATCGAGGTTTAAAACACTATGAGTTATAACGTATCATGTCTATGAGCTTATGGGGATGATTGTTAGATATGACTATGTGATGATGTTTGTGTGAAAGTTTTATGTGACGAATGTTATGAGAAAGTTTCATATGATGATATATATGTTATGAAAAAGCCATATGAGAATGCATGATAAAAATGAATATGATAAATGATGAGGTAATTGTGATTTAATACTTATGAGAATATAAATGTGACACAACACTGAGACGCGCTTCTCCTGGGTGACACCGGTTCGCCGAGCACCCACAGGAGGAGACAAATCCGTGAGGGTATGTGTAGATGCAGCCTGCCAAAGCGGACAAATTGCGAGGCCCACGTGGCTAGCAAAGCGTTTCAAAGAGGAAATGATCCTAGAAAGGAGATCCTTAATTTGCCCCCTAGCCCGTACTTTAAGTCGGGATTATGTTACGCTTATCATAGGATAAGTAAGAACTAGTGACGACTAGTTAAGGTATGAGCTCATAACCTAGAGAAGTTTTAGGGCGGCCCCATGAGATGAAAGTTAAAGTTAACAATGTCACATAAACTATACTTATGCCAATGTTATAATGTTTCCTAGTTATTCTATTGTTTGGTTTACCTTATGATGCATTCATATCATTAGTATATTTCTGCTTAAGTTATAAAGACGCATTATAAAATATGACGGACCTTGGATAAAATACCTCTTTGGAAAACCAACTTAAAAGGAATTTATATGCATGCACACCTTTTAGAAATAAACCCAAGGTTCCTGAGGATGTGACGATGTCACCTAGGTAGGGATAACCCTACTGAGAATTCTTTTAGAAAGATTCTCATTCCCTCTCTCTTTTCTTCCGTCATATCTTCAGATGGCGACGTTTGTACTCTTCATCGACACCCCGGTATAGGAGTTGCACCATGACCCGGCACTCGGGTCATACCATTTTGAGGGTCGCTGCACGGTCAGAGCATTCATGTTCATGGGACGACCCTTCGCGCACCCCGTCCCGAGCTACCGCTTCACCCCGACTGCTCCCTACCGTCATAACGGGATTTTTGAGCGAGCAAGACCACGCGATGAGCAGATCCTCCGCATGGAGCCCGAGACATCAGCAGTACGCGAGTACCCCGAGTATGTGCCGCGTCCCCAGTACTCGGAGACGGACCCATCCGAGGACCCGCCATCCCACATGTACAGTTGGAGCTCCAGTCCCGCTCCTCCACCGATGAGGGCTGGGAGTGAGGAGACGGTGGTCCAGCCGAGGTTGGCTCGACGGCCATCTATGCGCCGCCATGTGGACATGCCCCGATGATGCGCTCGACCACTCCCGCCGAGATTCTGGATCGACTCGACCCCACAAAGATTCGGACCAGCAGGAGTAGTCATAGGAGGGGTAGTAGTTAGTGCACACGCACGCCACATAGTAGAGGACAAACCTTCTTTTGTATATGAGGTTGTCTCCTTTAGGTGCACATGGGTATGGGTGTAGTTTCTCTTGTATTTGCTTTTTATGATTTCCTTGTATTACATTTCAGTTGTATTTTGTTTCATGATGTATCAAATAGTCCTGCCTCTTTGGGTAGGCACGTTATATATATATATCTATGATTCAGTTGATGTTCCCATGACATGATGTGTTTCTTATGCTTTGCTTATATGTTTCGCTATGCTTCCTCTTAAAGATTCGTGCGTGGCTCTCACTTTGATTTTAAATTCCAAAAAGAAAAATTTTACCCATATTTCCGCTAAGTATTTTCTAAGTAAAAGATGAGACCAAGAGGTAATATTCTAAATATTAACCTAAGTATATACTAGTAGTCTTGGGTTAAGATTTAGGGTGTTACAAAATTTAGTATGATTCATAGCAACTGTCAAATACATATTCTGTGGGTTTAAAATTGGAACGCCTACAAGTGGTGAACCCTTGGACTCGATTTTCACAATCACATTTATGCTAAAGTCAAATTGTTAGAGTTATATGAGTCCAGAACTCTCAGAGTACTAAGATTTAGGGGCTCACATTCGTGAGGGACGGACTGCCCACCCTTTAGTTATGTAATTTCAATATTATCATTTTTTTTTAATTTCAGTTGAGTTATATAGCAATAGTATTAAATAGTCATGGAGGCGATAGGGTTAAACAACCATAGAGGCAATCCCAGTAAATAGCTACGGAGGCAAATCCAATGAACAGCCATGGTGGCATATATAGAAAACGAGACCTAGTTAGGTGTTCAATTCGGATCCTTGAGGGATCCTGGAGATCAGAAAATTCGCTATGCCATGGTTGACATGCATAGCTAGAGAATATATTGTTATGCAATGCATAACTAGAGATCCATATTTCTCTATTAGAATACTGTTATTTATATTTTCAGAGATTTTTTATGCTTTTCAGAGAACATTTTATTTAAGAGCTATTATGTATATGTATGGAAAATGATCTAACATTAGAGTAAGAATTTAGAGACCTTTTTCCTATGAGTTTATAAATACAGAGAAAATCTTTCCTATATATAGTTATGGATATGAATAGCAAATGGTTTGTGATTGTTTCATGTATATTATATTATATTCGTTGGTTGTCCCATGTGGGTGATGGGTGAGAGCTCACTCACTGAGTTCGTTGACTCACCACTATCCCTTCCTCTCATAGTTGCAGGTTCAGAGATGATTCAGATTCCTATCCATAGACGCAGTTATTTCCAGTGGTGAGTTTTACTTTGCAATAAGACTTAAAGTAAGACTATGTTAGAGTAGAGTGCTCCAATATCTGTGTACGCAAGATGCAACTATGCATTTATTTTTTGACAATGTATTTAATTTCAGATATTGAAATATTTATGTATATATTCTCATAGTCCAAGTATGCAATTGAAATATAAATTATAGATAAAGATTCATGTGATGAACTAGAGATGTATTTGTAATTCAGTTTTCAGATATTAAAATTATTGAATACTGTTAGTTTATGAAATTAAGCATTTTGGTTTAATTGAGAAAAATGCTAGAGATTTCAAAGAGATCACATTTTAATTATTATATTTATTGATAAATTAAGCATTTAGAGAGCCATGTCACCTAGAAGGCTTATGTGGGAATGGGAATCCTCACATGCTAATCACGTTCCCAAGCCAGGTCATGACACACCTGCAACAATAGTTTTTAACTTAAGTACCCAAATTTTCTTGGGTCCTTTTTGGTTAGTTTTCTTTGGGGGGAGGTTTCCCAACCTATTTAACAGCTTTTCTTCTCATAAAACATTGTCATGTGGGTGTCCCTTCTTGTGGTAGAAGTTATAAGATATTTTATTTTTTACTTTCTTTGATGAGATTGCTTTACTTTCCTCATCCTTTTTACTCTTACATCCCAGCCCTGTTTTTTGAAAGTATGGCTTCTGACCTCCACGCATTCGCTCAAGGTTTATCGAGCCAATGACCATCTTTTCAAGGTTAGATTTGAGAAGATTTGAAGTTCTTTCAAGTTCAGAAATAACTTTCTGAGCTTTCTAACATTTGTTAGTGACTTCAACTTCTAAAGTTTTGAGTTTGACATTTAAAACCTTGTTTTCTCCTTTAATCTCTTCCTTCTTAGGCCTTAGGTTCTCAATATCTATTTTTTCTTTTTCAAGTTCTAGAACCACTTTCGGGTGGTTCTTTTTGAGGATGAGATAGTGAAAGGATAGTGTCTGAGAATTTTCAAGCAATTCATCATGCAAAGCTAGCAATTCATCATAAGAAATGTCATATTCGAAAGATGTTATTACCTTTGGTTCTCCTTCTGAGGTGTAGCCAGCCATAAAGCACAGGTTGGCCACATTTCAAGCTCGTTCTAGCTTTCTGATCCTTATTTCTCCTTTTCTGAATCACTCTAGGTAACCAGCATTCCCTTTTTCTTTGTAGGGAACTTTTTCTATAAACCTTTGAGCTTAGGATGATCAGTTTTGTAATATCCATTCTCACCATAGTTGTAGCAGTTCATGCTTCCTAGATTCCTTTTTCCATTTTTTTGGTTTCTAAAGCTGATATCCTTCTTGTTCTTAGTCATGCTCTTCCAGGCTCTGGACATCTTCCTTACGAGCATAGAGATCTCATCTCCATCTTCTTCTTTTGACTCATCCTCTGAATCTTTTTCTTCATCTGATGCTTCAGTAACTTTCATTATTTTACCCTTGGTTTGCTTCTTGTGAGAGGACTTCAAGGCCATGGACTTGCTCTTTTTCATGGTTTCACCATGAACTTCATATATAGCACAACTTCGTGGGTTTTAAGAGACCCAATGAGAACATCCAAGCCGAGAGTTTATAGGTCCTTAGCCTTAGTGATGGCTGTGACCTTAGGAAGCCATTTTGCAAGGAGCTTCTCAGCATTTTCCTTACCATCTTAGAGTTTGAGCATCTTTTACCCAAACCTTGGAGTTGGTTTACTATATGCATGAACATGGTGGTGATGTCATAAATACTTTCCTGTCAATCATTTTGAACATTTCATATTGATGGACCAACATGTTGATCTTGGTCTGCTTGACCTGATCTGTCCCTTCATACAGCGTGTGAAGTTTGTCCTAGATTTTTTTGGCCATGTGACAAGCAATGATTTTATCATATTCAACTTTGCTTAGTGCAAAAGTGATTAGGTACTTAACCTTAGAGTTCAGCTGAACCCTTGATTTATGTTACTCTATCCACCTACTCTTGGGAACTTCTTCCCTCATAGTAGCATTCATGCCACTATCTCCCTTATTCTCCAATATCATTATCAATTTTCAAACACCACAAACTCTCTGAAACTTTGAACTCCACTCTTAGTTCAACACTTAAACTAGTGCAACAACACTTCGTCTATATCAAACTCAAAGAAAAACCTTCTTTTTTCCCCCTCCAAATCTATTCAGCCAATAGCATAATAGGGGTTGGAAAGTGATATTGAGACTTTAATTAGAGAAGGAAAGGCTAGAGAAAGAATTAGCAAAAAGCTTGTAAAAAGGTAAGAAAAATCTACGTCTTAAGCTTGGGGATTGTTAGGTTGTTTTGATAAATAAACTCTTTGAGATATATTTGAAACTATGTTTGTGAAACTTGAAATTTATTCTTAGATGCATACATATGAGCTTAATAGATGTCAGAAAAGACATAGATAAAAGTCTTGTGAATTATTTGAATTAATGTCAGTGATTTAACTAAGTAAATGGAGTTGATTTTTTTGTGAAATTAGAAAGGCCATTTCAACCATATGTAGTTGAAGAGAAAAATAAATTATGATGTATTAATCTAATGTTTGAGATTATGGTAGTATTCAGTTAAGAGACAAAAACTTAGATTAAGTTAAAAACTACATTTAAGCAACAAAAGAAATAATTTTGACTCATTGAAAAGAATGAGATACATGGAAATTATGCAAGAATATAATTAGAAAGGATTTTATAAATTCTCAAAGATTAGTAAATTTTAAATATGATAATAAAGTTTCATAAACAAGCACGAGATTTTGATCTATAGAAAAAAAAACATTGAAGTCCAAGACACTTGGTTTAATTCCTTGAAAATTATAAGAATTATTAAGTAAGAAGTTCGACAAGAATTTGAAGTGAAAAATCTCATACAAGTTTAGGATATTTTGTAAAGAAATCACATAAGAATTTAAGATGTTTTGAAGATAAAAATCTCATAATAATTTAGTAGACTTTAAGAAAATCTCATAACAAAAGTATGAGGACTAAAACTATTAAAAAGATAAAGAATAATCATAAGATTTCCTAAACAAATATTTAAGATTCATATGAAGAAAGAAAACTTAAGAAAATAATACATTGATAAATGTTATGTAATATTAATTGCTTGATTGTAAGCTCATGGATTCAAATTGTGATGAAAGTGATGTATTCAGAGGAGCATGCTATATGAATTGTGACCTATACAAGGTTGTAGTACGAGGTACTACATCGATTGAACTATGTCAGTGATCTATATAAGATTATAACACGAGGTGTTATGTTATTGGCTATACATCAGATGTGTAGTATATTAGGAATCCTATGAGTTTTATTCTCAAACATAAATTTACCCATAAGACTATGTAACAAAGTAAAGGAACAAATAAAGTAATTATTACAAAAACAATAAAAAATAGATTAACCGTTTAAGACTAAGTCAAATGTCACTAAGTAGTAAACTAGTGTTTTTCCAATAAGGAAACTCTTTGATTCTCATTCCTACTGTTGTCATATTTTTACATAGATTGTGATGATGGTGATCCTTGTGAAGATCCTTAGCTGGTACTGGCACTATGGTCCAGACCTTTTGACGAGCTGATAATAGAGAACTTAGCCAGTCCTTTTATTTTCTTTTAATGAATTATGAGTAGTGCCCAACCTAAACCAGATGGTTCTTGCATGAACCAAGGTAAGGGTTTGATCTAGTTATGTACACTATTTATTCGTCAATGGATAATGCAATTATGTTATTTCACTGTTTTACAACGACATATTATTTATGTTTAAACTTTGCGATGCAGAGGGAAATTGTGGTTTATGTTTTTACAAAAACAAGCTCATATTTAATATCACATATAAATTTTAAGATCAAGTTTAATCAATAAGAATTAATAAGTAGCAAGTACTCATTGTAAGGTTATGGCTTAAGCATAACTTCATTGTAGGAAAAATATTACAAGAGGATTGGAGAAGAGATTGGTATTCGCGAGGTTAAGCACATGGAGTTACTACTTGAGATGGTGGTTGGTCCTCTAGGTCAAGGCAATTTTTGCAGCTTTACTTTAACACATTAATCTAATATAACAATAATGTTTACGAGCCTTTTTTTTTTATATTGCAGATTTTAGTACATGCAAGTTTGAATCTATTAGTGGAGTTTTGCTTCAAACATCTTCACTTCTTGAATATTTGCTTGTTCCTTTGAGTGCTTTTTGTCATATTAAATTTTCACTTGAAGACGCTTACTTTTTTTTTTTTTTGGGTTATTGTCTATTGTTGGGGTCCAGAAATAATAAATTATGTTAATTTTTTTAGATGATATTAAAATATTTCGTAATTTTTTACTTATGAATTAGATGGCCAATGTTGAGGAAGGGGATTTATTAGACTTTATATTTATTGCGAATAATTGTTTCTGCAATATATTTATATATTCTGTTATTAAAGTGACAATTTTGAAAACAAATAATTTTAAAATTAATAAAATGTAAAATATTTTCTAGAATTTTAAAAATTAATGTAAGACATATTAACTATTAAAACTGTTAATTATATTGAATTTATTGAAGTAAATGGTAAAATTGTAAAAATATATTATAAATCCTCTATTTTTTTCCCTTGTCAATTTTAAACTCATCAATGAGATTGATTGAAACCTTTCAAAATTCATCAATTCCTTTCCCTCCATTTCTCTTAGATAGCTTCCCTTTAAAATTCACAAATAGACCCTGATGTTGCATTTGTTTTCTACCTCAGGATAAAAATATAGGGATAATTTATTCATGTATTATATTTGTGGTGGAGATGGGGTATGGGGACAAAAGTTTACTGTCCTAGAGACATTTTTTGTATTTTTGTCCCTTCAAAAAGTAGGGATAGGACTCAGACAGAAATCTTCAATAATGCTTAGGTCGCCAGTCAACCGCTGGCCGCCACCAATCAACGATCAACAACAATGGTCAACGTAGTCAATTATCATGTCTTATACTCTACAACCAAACATGATACAGAGACGATTTTTTATATCTTCATCTCTACTATCTCTACTGACTCTATATTTCCTGTCTGAGGATAATAAACAAATGCTACCTGAGTGATTAAGTTAGGTTTCAAGAGACAAAAATTAAAATGAGATTAAAAGCATAAGATATGACATCAATTTGACCCCAATAAATTTTTTTTACATCACTATGATCTCAACAAAATTTTCATATAAATTTATTCCTAACAATTTTTATTTTTGAAATCAAGTAGTTATAACATTTTTTTTATTTCAATATTAATTTAATCATTCCATCAAAGTGGGGATCCAATAAAATGACTAAATTAATGACAAAATTAAAAATATTATAACTAAATTGATATAAAAACATTTTAGGACCAAATTGATACCAAATTAAAAATATTTGGAACAAAAAAAGAAAAAAAAAATTGACGCAAATTTATCAAATAATCGAGATCAACTGGAAGAAATGGTTTAAAAAACTCTTTCGGCTGTTCTACTCTCGCGCGCTTATAACGTAATTACACCAACACTTTCTATCTCCGGAAATTGAACTGCAAGTTTGATACATAATGAATGAAGCAAGAGCGTCATCCCCCGATGACAAGTTCAGCATCACATCAGAAGTTGCCATGTTTCTTGAAATTAGTGAATGAAAGCATTAACTATCAAGAATAGGTTAAAAATCAAAGATCATCCAAGTTAAATTACATTGTCATTGTACCAATGAATCACAGAAGAATTTCTTTTAGAATCAGTCTTTATATCACAATGAGAACTCTCCAAGGTTCTTTCTAATGACTCTGCAAGATCCATCTCCCATAAACCTAGCCTACACATTATCTTGTAGGTCTCGTAACAGGTTACCCTCATGCCATCCGATACCAGTTCCTTTAAGGCTCCACCAATTTCTTGACTATTCATCAAATCAAGAAACTCTTTTGATAAACCAGGTTGCCAGAAAACAACAATGGCACAACTCTTATCCACCAATTTAACATCAAAGTCTCCTGAAAAGATATGATGGGATGCATGAAGTAGATTCTTCAACATGCCAGCAGTCACCCCAAATTTGAATCCCCACAAGAAAACCAAATGTTCACTGCTAACTTTCCTTGTATTATTGGCCCATACACTAATATCCCCATTAAATGTACCTTGGGTATTGGCTACACATGAATGGAATACATTAGAGAAGTCTTCAAGCTCAGCTGCCAAATCCTTGCTGCCCGATTCAGTACCATTCGGGGAAATTCTCAATACAGAGCAGAGCTTCATAAACAAATAGCATAGCCTTAGTGCATTAAGTCCATGAGTCTTGCCTTCGTTCACTGTAGCTGTATTATCCCACAAATGAAAATAAAAGAAACTAAGCCACCAGTCATGAGATTAATACTAACCTTTTCAAATTTTTTCCAGAGAAAAGAAAAGAGAATCTTAAAGGAATAAAAAGAATACTCAGCATGACTTTAAATTTTGACTAAGCATGCAAGTAGTAAAGGACTGATCATGACACTTTCCACCTAATAAAACTGTGTTAATGCATGGAATCCACGAATCTTGACTTCACTCACTGTAGCTTTTACAAACCCAAAAATGAAAGATAAAAGACTAAGCTGCAGGTCATGATATTAAAACTAATTGTTGGAACCAGTATCAACAGGTAAGGAAGGTAAGGAATGAAGTAAAGATATCTATATAATAATGAGATTGAAGCTTCAAGCTGAAAGCTCAGTCCAGTTGTATCAGTATTTTCTGGAAGGTGAACGAGTATGAAAATAACAGAGGAAAGATAAAAGTCCTGGGCATGGAGGAGCCTTTCACCCTCTCAAACTCTAGTCTCAATTTTGGTCTACCTTTCCCCTAACCTCACTACATGGTTATATTGTAACCTCACACAACTAACAAATCTCTCAAAATCATAAATCTCTCTCCTACTCAGCTGCATGACAGCAGTCTCAGCATGTGTAACAACTTCCTAGCAGTCCTTACTCCCCGTAGGGCCTAACAACAGCCCCAATTCCTCTCTTCTTGCTGTATGTCCCTGAAGAGCTTGGGGTTGCTATCAATACCCCTTCTTGAAGTATCAACTTTTCTTCAAGGGAATGGTGTAAAAAGTAAACATTCCTGCTGGAAATACTTTGAAAGAAACTGGCATCTAGCTAGCCAAAAAGTAATAAAACAGTAGCTGGAAGTTCCTCAGATTCAAGTTTCAGCGTGAAACCAAGCCTTGGTCTCTGTATTTCTTGGAATGAAAAACAAGAGCAAAGCTTATGAAATGATAATGCAGAAAATAAAACAAGTTCCTGGGCATAGAGGAGCCCTTCCGCCTCTAATTTTCCTCACTGGGTAATGATGCAGGAAGATCAGGAATTGCGGTATGGGGAGGTTGCTCTTAGATCAACCTTGCACACATTACAAGATCGGGGAAACATTTTTCTGGTGCATTTGTGGCCTCATCCGTAGGAACCTGTTGAGATGCAGATGCTGCCAGGAGAGGGCTACCAATGAAGAGATTTTCTAGCCCTTCCCAGGTCTGCCTCCCAACAGAAAACATAACAATTCTATTACTTTGAAGGAGGGGGCTGATATCCCAAATTTGAGGCCATATTGCTATTATCAGAAATCTGAGATTGAGAGGTTGGTCCATGATATGCTCAATGCCTGAAATTCCTCACTGATCAATGCTTTCAGGAGGAGCAGTTGCATTGGACTTTGAAATCCAGTTTCAGCCTGGTCCAGAGAATAAGGCAACTGATAAACTTTCACAGAGGATGATGTACAATGCTATTTCTGAGGTGCATGCTAGCTTATGGGAATTGATTTCTTCTGAGAGTGAAGAGGATTCTTCTGTTAGAGACAGAGCTCCTGAGGGCATAAAAGTTTATAACAGAAAGAAATATAGGGGTCTTGTGGGAAATGTAGGGGCTGCTAACTAAATGCTGAGGTGGCAAGAGTGTGTGTGTGTGATTCTGTTAGGGAAAAGGGATATTTGTAGGGTAGTGGCGGAGGAATTGAGGTAGGCTATTTTCACGCTTAGGTGTTGGGAGAGTGGACTATTATAGCGTCAAAAACTCTCTCTTTTACTTCATTAATATTGTGTCTTTCTTCTTCAAATCTTGCTGATATCTCTTTGATTTCAGTCAAGTGACTGCCGGTACAATACAGTTTCCTCAATTGCTTGGTTTCTTTTGTGGTTGCTATCAATTTGGTATTAAAGCTCCTTTCCTAGGAGCTGCGAGGTCCAACCACTAAAGTTGCAATGAAGAATCCCCTTGGGCCTAACAATAGCCCAATTCCTCTCTTTTTGTGGGTATACACCCTATGAGCTTGGAGTTGCTATCACTAACCTTTTCAATTGTTTTCTTATAGAAAGAATATGCAATTCCTAAAGGAATAAAAACTAAGGGTCTGTTTGGTTTTAGCATTCAGTTTTCATTTTTAGTTTTCCAAATTTTAGGATTTTGTCAAGGAAATACTAAAAACTATGAATGAAAACTGAACACTGAATTTTCTAGGGCCTGTTTGATTTGCTATTTTCAGTTTTCAATTTCCAATTTTCAGTTTTTGTGAAGGAAAAACTGAAAAAACTGAAAACTGAAATAGTTTTCAGAATTTCCTCTACAAAATCTTGAAAATTGGAAAACTAGAAATGAAAACTGAAAACTGAAATCAAATAGGCTTTCTAAGCATGCAAGTTGTAAAGGAATGATCATGACACTACACAAAATCAGCAACATAAAATGGATGAACTCATTTAGTAAGCATGTTGTTGTAATTTGCATGTGAGACTAGGTTGCAGCAGAGTGACTGACCTTGGTCAGGAATTTCCATGTCAACAGGTGCAAAGAAACGACTATTCAAGCAGGATATAGCAGTAGATATGTTGGCCACTTTTCTCTTGGTTCCAATTTGCTTCATTAAATAATTGATGTCAAGTACTTTGGAGAAAACCGAGCACATGGAGCTCACAAATTCATCTACTTCAGGTGGAAGTGGCGCAATGAATTTTGAATGGATAAGTGTACAATCTACAAACCAATAAAAGGTTAATAAAAAGAAGCAGGTAGAACAGGTCGGTACACAAGAACTAAGTGGAGAAATTTCCATTTAAGAGATACACCATTAAGGCAATCGTGGCAGATAACTGGTTTCTGTGAAGCAGAAATCAAATCGATCACCTCTCGAAAACCTCGAATTTTCTTGCTCCCCTCCTCTTCAAAACTTTGAAGCTCTCTCTGCAGTGTAACAACAAAATTATTTCCAAAGAAAACCCTATCTGGAAATAGAATTGAAGATTTATTTACCTCCAACAAATCCTTCTCTTCTTTTGAATTTGCCAAAACAATACGAACAGCTTGAGTGGTCCCACTCTTTGCAGGGATTAGCAGAGGGAGGAGATCATCTGTGAGGTCTACCAACATCTGCAAATAACCCGAAGTACAAATGAAAACGAAAAAAAAAAAAGAAGTCATTCAGTTGACAGAGAGGTGGCCCAGATTGCATCATTCAAGTCAGAACAAGTAAGATTTCATTTGCTCATAATACCTCCAGAATTAGCTGCACTTGACGTTCACTGCAAACATCTATAGTCAAGCAAGGTCTTGATCTGAATTGTTCATTGCCCAGGACAATATTCCTAAGGGAGTTGATCAGTTCTTCTGCACAAAATGAGAGTTAAAGAACAAAAGGACCTAACCAAAATCTTTTTGTACAAAGTATCTGCCAAAGATTTCATACCATCTTTGCTTGTTCCCGTGCCAGAGTTTTTACAAGTCTTTCTCCAGTGTTTAATACGTGATCTAATCCTTTCAACAAAAACTGTATCAGCAACGGTGGAGGATGAAGAAGATTTCATCCCACCAAGAGAAGGGAAAGCAGTCCCAAGACGAATTTTAGCCCCTGACTCTTGTGATCTGGAAAGATATGATATGCCTGTCACACAAAAAGAAATGGATCATAGGTCATTAGGATATCAAAGTATCAAAGCCATAGATCCTCAATTCACATAGCATAGCAAAGCTTTTTGTAGTCACATATTCAATGGAGTTCCTATACAATGTTGTTTGCAGGTAAAGAAACGTTGTGTTTGGGGGAGCCAACAATTAATAAACTGAAGAAAACACAAAAACAATTGCTCTATTGCTTCAAGTGTATTTACAAGTGTTTGCTCATTCACCTTGTTAGACACAAGCAGTATCTAGGAAGAAAAAGCACTTTATTGATCACAAGTCTTGGCAAATCACCAAAGAATTCCCAAAATCTGAGCTAGTTACATATGAATTCACACTCTACCAAATGTCTATATTCAGGTATTTATACTCTCCTAAAGCTGCTAACAGCTTTTCCCTCCAAAACCCCCCTTTCTAACTAACTTCTAGCTGCTGCAGAATTAGTTATCTGTTGCAAGGAGAGCTATTGGCCCCACATTTGGCCCCCTAGAGCTGTCATTGTTCCTTCTAACATATACCTTGCTATATGTTGAGAGACAGAGAAAGAGAGAAAATCATAGAATGAATCCGTGTGTGTTTAACTACACAACCGGTGAATATATATAGACAATGTGCAATAAATACACAATAATTACAAAAATATATTATCCCTATTTACAGATAACAAAAGATAATAGAAAAGATAATAAAAGATATTCACATATTCTAACACTCCCCCTCAAGCTGGGGCATATAGATCATATGCACCTAGCTTGTTACATAGGTAACTTATTCTAGGACTTCTCAATGATTTGGTGAGAACATCTGCCAATTGGTCATTTGAATTGACGAAGCTTGTGGAGATGTCTCCAGATAGAATCTTCTCTCTAATAAAGTGACAATCAACTTCAATGTGTTTGGTCCTCTCATGAAAAACTGGATTTGAGGCAATGTGTAAAGCGGCTTGATTGTCACAAACAAGTGTCATTTGTTTGGCTTCCCCAAATTGAAGTTCTTTGAGGAGTTGTTTGAGCCAGATAAGCTCACACGTGGCTGAAGCCATTGCACGGTACTCTGCCTCAGCACTAGATCGAGCCACTACAGTTTGCTTCTTGCTCTTCCAGGATATGAGATTGCCTCCAATAAGTATACAATACCCTGAAGTGGAACGCCTATCAGAAGGAGATCCCGCCCAATCTGCATCAGAATACCCAACTATATCAGTATGCCCCCTATCTTCATAAATAAGGCCCTTTCCTGGTGCTCCTTTGACATACTTCAAAATACGGATAACAGCATCCCAGTGAGCTTCACATGGTGAGTTTAAGAATTGACTAACCACACTTACTGCAAAAGAAATGTCTGGACGAGTAACTGTGAGATAGTTCAATTTCCCAACCAATCTTCTATATCTCCCAGGGTCAGATAGTGGCTCCCCCTGATTTGGTAGAAGCTTGACATTAGGATCCATAGGAGTATCAACAGGTTTTGCAGCAAGTAAACCTGTTTCCTCTAGAATGTCAACAGCATATTTTCTCTGAGAGAGAACTATGCCATCTTTGGACTGTGCTACTTCAATTCCCAAGAAGTATCTGAGTTTGCCAAGGTCTTTGGTCTGGAAATGCTTGCATAGGTGCTGTTTGATCTGTGCTATACCCTGAGTGTCGCTCCCTGTAATGACAATGTCATCAACATACACAACAAGGTAGATGCAACCTCTCTGAGTATGACGATAAAACACGGAGTGGTCAGCTTCACTTCGAGTCATACCAAATTGCTGAACTACAGTGGAGAACCTTCCAAACCAAGCTCGAGGAGACTGCTTAAGACCATACAATGATTTTCGAAGGCGACAAACAAGGCCAGAAGACTCCCCCTGAGCAACAAACCCAGGAGGTTGCTCCATATAAACCTCTTCCTCGAGATCACCATGGAGGAAGGCATTCTTAATATCCAACTGATGAAGAGGCCAATGACGCATAGCAGCCATAGAGAGAAACAAACGAACAGAAGCCATCTTAGCAACAGGGGAGAATGTATCACCATAATCCAAACCAAAGATCTGAGTGTACCCTTTGGCAACAAGACGAGCCTTCAGACGATCAAGTTGGCCATCAGGCCCCACCTTAATCGTAAAATTCCAACGACAACCAACCGCAGATTTACCTGGAGGGAGAGACACCAGTTCCCAAGTACCACTGTCCTGAAGTGCACACATCTCAGTAATCATAGCTTGTCTCCACCCAGGATGGGAGAGAGCCTCACCTGCAGTCTTAGGAATAGACACGGAAGACAAAGAAGACAGACAAGCATAATGTAGAGAAGACAAACGGTGATAACTCAAGGCAATATAGTGAGGAGATGGGTTATGAGTGGAACGAGTACCTTTACGAAGGGCAATGGGAAGATCAGGTGAAATCGGCAGGACCGAAGGCGGCAGAGGATCAAACACCGGAGGAGAGTCCACATCAGCCAAGACAGGCTCGGAGGAAGGAGCAAAGTGAGGCGCGGGTCATGGTCGTGTGCAATGGGTGGGTCAGGCTCGATTTGTGGACGGGCTCGACGATGGTAGACCTGAAGGGGGCGAGGCGTGGGTGTAGGTAGAAGAGGTGGCAAAGGCATAGGGATCACAGGAAGTGGGAGTTCCTCAGAAGCAGGAGAGGTGGAATGGTTAGATGGCTCAAAGAAGGGAACAGTGTCAAAAAAGGTAACATCCGCGGAGACCAAATAACGACGCAGAGTAGGAGAAAAACACCGAAAACCTTTTTGAGACTGAGTGTAACCAAGAAAAACACATTTAAGTGAACGTGCAGAAAATTTGTCAAGACCAGGAGCTAAGTTATGAACAAAGCAAGTGGACCCAAAAACGTGCGGGGGAAGGGAGTGCAAGGGGTCATGGGGAAATAAGATGGAGTGGGGAACTTGGTAGTCCAAAACAGAAGAGGGCATGCGATTGATTAAATAACATGCAGTTAAAAACAAAGATCCCCCAAAAACGAAACGGTACATGATGATGAAGAAGAAGAGTACGGGTGGTTTCAATGAGATGACGGTTCTTGCGTTCAGCCACCCCATTTTGTTGAGGGGTATGAGCACAAGACGTCTGGTGAAGAATGCCATGAGAAGCTAAAAAAATTTTAAAATCATGAGATAAATATTCTTTTGCATTATCACTACGTAAAGCACGAATAGGAACACCAAATTGGGTTTTTATTTCTTGATAAAAATTGGTAAAAATAGAAAACAACTCAGACCTATGCTTCAATAAAAATAACCAAGTACAACGAGAGTAGTCATCAATAAACGTAACAAAATAACGAAATCCTAAACTAGACACTGTGCGACTAGGACCCCAAATATCTGTATGAACTAAAGTAAAAGGAGGCCTTGATCATTTGCTAACACTATCAGGAAAATGACTCCGCGTGTGTTTCCCAAGTTGACACGATTCACAAGGCAAACTGGATAGTTTGGATAGGCGAGGCACCATGCGCTGCAAGTTAGCAAGGCTGGGATGACCTAACTGGGCGTGAAGGGTGAGAGGGTCTGTGGCGAGGGAGCAAACACTAGACGGGGGGCGGAGCCAGTAAAGGCCACGAGACTCACATCCGGTGCCAATCATCCGTCCCGTGCTCCGGTCCTGCAAGGAAACAGAATCTTCAGTGAAGGAAATGATGCAATTAAGGGCTTTAGTTAACCGATAAACAGAGAGTAGGTTGAATGGAGAACCAGGAACATAAAGGACAGAATCAACTGACATAGAAGGTAGGGGATGGGCAGTGCCCACCCCGTGAGACTGTGTGTGAGAACCGTTGGCTAAAGTGACAGTAGGTAAACAACCAGAAGTAGAAAGTGTGGAAAATAAAGCTTTATTACCAGAGATATGGTCAGTGGCGGCGGAATCAAGAACCCAAGGACCCAATGAGGCCGACTGAGAAAGACAAGCAAAAGAATTACCAGAGTGTGCAACAGAGGCGGTGGAACCAGAGGTCTGACGTTGCTCAAACCACTTCAGAAAATCGGCATAGTCACCGGAGACTACCGAGGTAGAGTAGGTGCGTCCGAGGTAGCAGGAATACTGGCATGGGCAACATTAACAGAATGGCGCAAGTGAGGATGCAAAGTGTAACATCGGTCAATGGTGTGGCCCAACTTATGACAATGATCACACTTGGGACGGGACTTCCGAGAACGGCCACGATTGTTACTTTGCGTGACGAGGGCAGAGGTATCAACCGGCGGAGGAAGGAGCAACTCAGTGGACGGCTTGGCGGGAACGCGAAGTAGAGAGGCAGACACTGTGGAGATTGTAGGCACAGTCGGTGATCCTAGAAGCTGATCACGGGTAGCAGAGTACTCTGAAGGTAAACCATAAAGGGCCAGGAGCATAAAGAAAGAGCTGCGTTGCTCTAATTCCTTCGCCGGGGTATCAGCAGGAGGCAAAAGTTCATTGAAATCATGAAGAGCGCCGTGAATCTTACCCAAATAAGATGACATAGAACCATCAAGTTGACGAGGAGCAATGATATTCATAAGATCCTGACAAACACGATAGAGACGTTGAGTGTCATTGGTGAAAAGTGTTTTTGCCTGTGCCCAAACAGATTCACAAGTGACATGAGCCCGAAATATCTGTTTGATGGAAGGAGCAATGGTAGACTTGAGAATGCTACACAACTAAGCATCAATCTTAACCCAACGAGGACGCTCAGCTTCTGGGATGTCAACAGCTATCTTGGTGAGATGATCAGAATAATCCTGTCCCAACAACCAAAGACGGATATCAGACGCCCAAGTATCATAGTTATTTCCATCAAGCTTGTCAATGGAGAGAGGCACACTGACATAACTAGTGAACGCCGGGGGATCGGGCTTCGGAACACCCTTATTATCAAAGGAAGAGTTGCAGCTGACCATGGGCACAAGAGAACAAGGGCAGAATCGGTATTTTCAAAATACGAGGTTGGCAACGTGCACGGATTGCAAAAGGGGGGCCAGATCTGGAAAGAGTACAGTGAGCACAACTGGCCGAACCGCCGGAAGGTCGCCGGACGCGCCTCAAGCACTTGAAGATGCGGTGAACAAAGGTCACGAGAGGAGCGGTGGCGCGTGGAAGGGATTCTGGTGGTGCGGTCAGCGGGGTTGGCCCGTGCACGGCGAGGCGAGGCGAATGGTGATGTCGGCGGTCAATTCCGGCCAACTGAACAAAGGGTCGTGGCGATGGGCAGCGACAGTAATGCTTTTTGCGATAAGAGAGGCACAACTTAGGGAAAAAGGCAGCAAACCGGAAAGGAAACACGGTGTTGCTGAAAAAAAAAAATTTCACCGGAGAGCAGTGGGCCCTCCTGACGGCACGGAGTAGGGTTTTCTTTCTTCCTAGGCTCTAGATACCATGTTGAGAGACAGAGAAGGAGAGAAAATCATAGAATGAATCCGTGTGTGTTTAACTACACAACCGGTGAATATATATAGACAATGTGCAATAAATACACAATAATTACAAAGATATATTATCCCTATTTACAGATAACAAAAGATAATAGAAAAGATAATAAAAGATATTCACATATTCTAACACTATATTTAAGAGACCATGTGCCTAAGGAAGGGTTAAAAGTGTACAAAAGGAAGAAGGTCAAGGGCATTTTAGATAACTCAAGGGGAGAGATATTTGTACAGCCCAACAAACCTGCTAAGTCAGCAAGTGAGGGCGTGGGAGTGCTGCCAAGGCATTCTGTTAGCTGAGCTGTAGTATTTCAGCTGAGTGTAGGGGGTTAGCTTGCTCTTAGGCAAGAATTAGGCATTGGAATTGGCGAGCTCAGCCGCTTAGTACTGAACCTCTACTCTATACTTGCATATTTGTTATTTCTCTTCTTTCTCATCTCCCCTAAGCTAGGATTTTACTGGTCCTAGTTGAGGTTGTGAATAATACACATATATATACCCCATACTTACTCATATACTCTATGGTGGTATCTTCCATTTGGTATCCAAAGCACTTTCCTGGACCTCTAGACCTACTGCAATGGAATCACAGATGGATGACCTCGAGAAGAAGATGGATAACGTGTTGCGACTTGTGAGGGAGGGCAATCGGCCCCGACGACGAGGACGTTCTTCACCGCCCCAGAGAGCAGCTTGCCCGGTGGTTGTGAAGGACCATTGGGATGGGGGTTCTAGGAGACAGGAGAGTGTATGACACTCGTACTACTCTCCACAATGAGCAGCGCGATCCAAGGTCTCAAGACCGGGGATCACAAAATAGAGGTTCTTCGCGCTACTAGGGTGAGCCTTCGTAGGGGAGCCGTCCACCGAACTTACGTAATGAAAGTCGTCCACCTCATGGCTGGTCCATGGATCGAAAAATGGATTTATGTGCGCATCAAGCGCTACTATGCGATCAATGGGGTTGTCGATGACGAACACCTTGGCTACATGCTCATTGCGATGGAAGGTTAAGCACTCAACTGGTACCAGGCGTGGGAGGAGCAGGTGCCTTTTCCGTCACGGCATCAATTCCCGAAGGCAGTGTTACGTCGGTTCCAACCAAGCATGACGAAGGACCTATACGAACCATTGTTGAAGCTGAAACAAAGCGGCTTGGTGATGGACGATGTCGAACAATTTGAGAAGGTCTCCGCTCCCTTGAAGGATGTCGATGCAGAAATGATAAAGAGTATGTTCATTAATACGTTGTAGGGAGAGTTAAAGGCCGAAATTAAAGGTATGGAGCTGGTCTCAGTTGCAGAAGTCAAGGACAAGGCCATTTGTGGTGGGAGGGAATGAAGAAGGGTGTTCAACAATATTGTGAGGTTTGCCAAAGAAATAAACAATAGACTCTTTCACCTGCTGGGTTGCTGTAACCAGTTACCATTCCTTCCTAGGTTTGGGAGGATATCTCCATGGATTTCATTGGAGGACTCCCTAAATCCAATTGGGTAGATACTATTTTTGTGGTGGTGGATTGTCTAACTAAATATGCCCATTTTATAGAGCTAAGACACCCTTTTACGGCCAAAGAAGTTGCTGCTGCCTTTGTAAGAGAAGTGGTAAAGATTGCATGGGTTTCCATCCTCTATAGTATCTGATAGGGACAAAATCTTCATGAGCTCTTTTTGGTTAGAAATGTTCAGGCCGACAGGTAGAAAACTCAAATTTAGCTCCACCTATCATCCACAAACTAATGGATAAACAGAGGTGGTGAACAAATGCTTGGAAACCCATTTGAGATGTTTCACTAGGACCAAGCCGAAGCAATGGAGCAAGTGGCTCAATTGGGTAGAATTTTGGTTCAACACCAACTATAATGCATCTACCCAAACCACCCCCTTTAAGGCTTTATATGGCAAAGAACCATCTGTCCTACTCAGAGGGGAAAAGTTGCTTTTTATTGTGGAAAAAATCAACTTACTGCTGCAACAACAAAACCACATTTTAGATGAATTCAAGTGGCAGCTGAACAAAGCACAAAGCATAATTAAGGCACAAGCTAACAAACATCGGAGAGAGGTGGAATTTCAGGTGGGGGATATGGTCTATCTGAGAATACAGCCATATAGATTGAAGACTTTGGCCAACCGCACCAATCAAAAGCTGAGTCCAAGGTTTTATGGGCCATCTGAGATCCTTGAAAAGGTTATGGTAGTGGCATACAAACTCAAGTTACCACCCAATTCTTTGATTCACCCTGTCTTTCATGTTTCATTATTGAAGAAGTGCACTACTCTTGATGTAACTCACCAACCTCTTCCAATAGCTATGCAAGAATATTGGGAGCTTAAGGTTCATCCTTCAAAGATATTGTCTGTCAGGCACAATGTTGTGTGAGAATTGGAAGTTTTAGTTCAATGGGCTAACATGCTAGAGTTTGAGAATTCCTAGGAATTGGCAACTGATATCAAGCTGAACTTTTCCAGCTTGAGGACAAGGTGATACTTCAAAAAAAGAGGGGGGGTTGTCTGTAAGAGACCATGTGCCTAAGGAAAGGTTAAAAGTGTACAAAAGGAAAAGGAAGAAGGTTTAGATAACTCAAGGCGAGAGATATTTGTACAACCCAACTAACCTGCTGAGTTAGCAGGTGAGGGCATGGGAGTGCTGCCAGGGAATTCTGTTAGCTAAGCTGTAGTATTTTAGACGAGTGTGGGGGGTTAGCTTGCTCTTAGGCAAGAATTAGGCATTGGAATTAGAGAACTCAATGCCTTAGTGCTGAACCTCTACTCTATACTTGCATACTTGTTATTTCTCTTCTTTCTCATCTCCCCTAACCTAGGATTTTATTGGTCCGAGTTGAGGTTGTGAATAATACACACATATCCCATACTTACTCATATACTCTATTGCAGTATGTTTCGCTGCCCTACAAAAATGAAAAAGAAAGTGAAGCACCTTGTCCTCAAGGTGGCTGATGGGGAAACAATCCCGCAAGGAACTCAGCAACTCCCAAGAATTGTCAAGTGCAGGCAATCCTTTTCACTAGACAAGCACGTCTTCTGCTCCTTCGGAATTGTGATGCATCTGTAGAAACTGCTCGGGTTCAATCTCCAAGATGCCTTCATCGGTTAACCCCTGTGGCAGCTGCTATGACTGCTGGTTGGAAGAGAAAGCACGCTTCTGCTGGCTAACATGAAAGACAGGATGGAGTTTGCAATCCCCAAGGAAATCTAACCGGTAAGCTACTGGACCAATTCTGTTCAGGATCAGAAATGGGCCATAAAAGTGGGGGCTTCGCTTTTCATTTGGCCACTGTGCCAAAGACTTCATACGGTAAGGTTGAAACTTGAGAAAGACCCAATCTCCCGCCTGGAAAAATCACCTCCCATCGCTTCTTATTGGCAAAATACTGCATATGCTCTTGAGCAAGCAACAATTGAGTCTTCAACTCAGCTAAAGTTTCATCACGGTCAGCCATAAGGGATTACACCTTGGCTTCCTTAGAAGGATATGTTGCTTGCTTCACTAGTGCAGGGCAAATAAAATTGTGAGGGGTCAATTAGGACACGAACGTTACACCCTTGCACCGTGCCCCAGCCTGAATATGCCTCTGAAAACCCTGGCCAGACATGGTGATAGAAACCACACAAGAAGAAACAGAAAATGGAAGAAGAAATTGATATTTCACTAGAGAAAATATAGAGAAAACAAAATGCAAAACAAAAGAGAAAGCCTGGACACTATAGCAGTCCACCTCTCCCAAAGCCAAAGCCAAAATTCAGCCTCCAACTTTCCCTATTTCCTTCCCTTATATACTATTCACATCCGCATGTGCATATGCTGTTACAACCCTTACCCCACAAGTATTCTGTTACAATCTTCACACCGCACACTCACATCCACACGCACAGCACACAAACATCACAATTCACACTTCTAACGTCGTTTTTTTCCCTCACTCATACTTCAGTAATTACAATTAGGGCTCATTGTGCTTAGCCCAATTCCCTTGGTTTCTAACAATACTCCCCCCCTTAAAGAATCACCTTGTCCTCAAGGTGATGCTTTGGAAAGTAAAGGCTTCCTCCTGGGTCCCAAATCTTGAAAAATGATGGAAATAGGGTTGCAAAGTAGCAATGGTTGCCTGGGTCCCATAGTTTGAAACATGATGGCTCAAGACCCTTGCCCTCATAACTAGTCATCGTGCTGTAATTTTGCAGAATCAGCAAAGAGTAGCAATTCATCCATTGAATGAGAATGTTGACAATGATGATAGTGACCTTTCCCTGAGTTAGAATACATGTTTTATCAAACATCACACACTTCACCCTTTGAGCCCTTTCCAAGGCATCTCCCACTTTAACTAACACTCCATTGCTAGCCCCAATCGCCAGGTGCTATAGCAAGCCTGAGCATAAAATCAAAGTAAATTCCATCCTTTGGCAGCCATTCTTCAGGATATGCTGCAGCAGACCCAACAATGTACCAACCCAATAATATGTCAATAAAGTGGAAGAAATGCCTGTAGGGACAATTATACTTGTTTCATAGTCAGCAATTTCCAGAATTGGAACTATTGACACTTGAAATGACTCCATAAAACTGATTTTGTGACTCAAAGCTGTAGTAGATCCTACTTTGGCAGCAACATGTGCTAAAGCCTTCCCTACACTAAAAATCATTTTAACCCAAACTTTGCTTTCCTCATCACCACCACTTCGAAGGGAATACTGCCACCAAAAATCCATGATGTGTGCATGAAGGAATTGCGCATGCCCCATAAATGCCATATTTTTCACCTCAACATCATCAGACCCACCAAGAAAATTCTCTGTTAGTCGCCGTATGTGGAGATTTCCAGTGAACTCATGGATGGAAACTTCCAATTAGCGACACTATATTCCAGTGCTCTCTTCTTCCCCAGTCACGATGTGAGCCCAAGGACTCGGACGAAAAGTATCCATCTGATACCAGTTGTGAGATGTTAGAACTGGAATTGAATGCTATTCTTTATTGCTAAGAGCCCTTGGTAAATCCCCAAGAATCCCCAAACAATTACAATAGTGTGAGGAAGAGTGAGAGCTCCTCTACTCTCTCAAGAGACTAAACTCAATACAAATGATCAAAGACTCCTAACTAATCCCTATTTTCTTTATTTATACTCAATTAATTCCCTAACTAACTAACTAACTTCCCTACTAACCTCTAACTAATGCACCCTAACACTACTCCCCCCCTAAAAATTCACCTTGTCCTCAAGGTGATGTACAAAAATTTCAAATCAAAATCCACCAGGGTCCCACTGCCTAAAAAATAAAATACTGAAATTTATCTGTACAATTGTGGTTAAAATGGCAAAAATAAGGAAACAATTCTTTTCAGTAAGAGCCCAAAATAATTGCCTCTTTATTGTTGAATTCAGCCCATCTCTCCAAGCCCAAAAAGCTTGTGTAACTTCCGCTGCTGAGCCTGCTTGAGCTTGGTCCAGGAGTTTTGGACAATAGCCCGTCACCTTTTGTGCTGTCACTGTTGTAATGACTTGTGGCAAGTAGCTTCTTTTAGTGGCACCCCATTCCTTCTCTTCTCTTATTTGGGTTCGGCCCACAAAGTAAGGCAAGGTTTCTTTGTGTCCTGACCCTAGCTGTTTCTTCATCTTTTGGTTCTGGGCCTGGACTTGGCCCAATAGGAAAACACCAACACCCCACCTTTCCCACCTTGGGTTTGCCCTAATCTGTTCCTCCTTCACTGTGAATCTGCTTGGCCAGCCTCCCCCCTTTCCCACAGCTTCTTCATCCATCTCCGCTCTCTCTGCTGGAGTCATCGTCGGCGTCGGAGAAACCCCATCGGCCACCGCACGAGTAATCGCTGCGAGGGTCATCCAGTCTTGTCCTCCGCCGAGAGCTTCGTCTAGTTCTCCACTAATCGCCGCCCTTATTCCTGCAGCGGCTGCCGCACCAGCAGCCGTCATCGCCGGAGCGTAGACCGCGCCGGTTTCCGCGCGCAGGTCCGCAATGACGCTCCGTCACCGGTTGCCCGAAACTGTGACTCATCTTTTCTCTTTCCATCGCACGATGATTCCGCTTCGACGTCTGCTTGCTTCGCCTCTGCCATTGTGACGACGTCCATGGCCTTCTTCACGAAGCTTCCGGTGGAAGACGGCGTTGTCGCCACTGTTATTGCATGAGTCGCTGCCGTCGATAACTCCAGTAGCAGTCCCCTAGCATTGTCAGCGCAACCAGTGAGGCCGCCCTCATCTCGATAGTCGTAGCTCGGGAACTACTTCGACATGTTTTGCCGTCGTTCCTCCCTTACGATTAATCGGCCGCCACCGTCAAAAATGGCGTTCTCCCTACCGCTCGTTATGCCCTTCGCCTTGCCATGACTACAACTCAGCTTTCCTTTGCGGTCTCGTCCGCCAGCGATGGCGTATTCGCCGCTGTCGTCAAAGGACGATCTACTCTCCTCGAACTCCTTCCGTCGTCGGCCTTCAACGTCCGCACTCAGATGCAGCCCCAAATCCTTCGTTTGTTCTTTCCCTTGTTCTACCAGAGGTGGTTGTCGTGGGACGCTTACTGGCCTTGGCTGCTGACGTTTAACTTGCTCTGTCACTGCCTTCGTTGATCGTTTTGGTCCGTCCATCGTAAATGGCCACGGTTGCGCTTCTTTCCCTTCTCGGTGTGACTCTTCCTCAGAAGTCCCATCAAGAACGGTGCAGACGACCTCTTTTACACCTCTTGCCTTCTTGGTTTCTTCTTCGATTCTTGATACAAGAAGGTCCAAATCAGAAACTTCATTCTGGACAATTCTTGGCATAACAGGTCTGAAATCTGGCTGGTAGCGGTGGATAAATGCCAATTCGAAGGTAAACATCGTTGCATTGGGATTGCGCTGCTTCCATAACTGACACCATCTTAGTGCTTGGCCGGATAACCCCTTCTCTGCCTCGATCAGTCTCTGTGCCTCTGGTGTTCCCATGGCATCCCAAAACTGCCCTGCACAGAGGATCCACCAATACCCATTTTTCCCATCGAACATAGGAAACTCTTGATACTCCATCGCCTCCATGGAAGCTTTTCCCAGGATGATACAAGGCTCTCTGATACCAGTGTTAGAACTGGAATTGAATGCTATTCTTTATTGCTAAGAGCCCTTGGTAAATCCCCAAGAATCCCCAAACAATTACAATAGTGTGAGGAAGAGTGAGAGCTCCTCTACTCTCTCAAGAGACTAAACTCAATACAAATGATCAAAGACTCCTAACTAATCCCTATTTTCTTTATTTATACTCAATTAATTCCCTAACTAACTAACTAACTTCCGTACTAACCTCTAACTAATGCACCCTAACATGAGATGCCTCTAGGTGTTGACTGCTGAAACTGAAATCCCTTTAATTCTTTTATCCATGTTGCAACTTCGATTTTCGGATCCGCATTTTCAAGTGAGAGCTGGTTGGGTTTCTCCCAAGTAAAAGCAGGAGTTGCCACCAAAATTTCCACTCTTCTTTCACGAATCTTCAATTTGAAACTTAAGAAAGGAAATATCCCCTTACCATAAGAAAAATTGAGTCCTTGGCTGGAAAATGCAAGTTCAGCCTCATGGAGCATGTGAAAAGAATGCGAACACAAGTGGGAGGAATTGCAATGTATTTCGAGGTGAGCATCACCAAGGAAAATGCGCTCCCAAAGGCAGGTGGACATAATGCTCGGTTGTGCGATGAGGTTGCGATGTGGAAAACAAAGGTCAGGGGTTATGGCCGTTAACCCCTCCCTTACTGTTTCCATTCTAAATATGCTTCCAGCACGTTTTTTCGTTGAGGACATGGCATAGCCTTTACATTGACACCTGCCTGATGATGAGTCTCTAATACCGCTTGGCCTTTTACACATAATTGAGCTTGGCCCATCAAACTAAGAAACCCAATCCCCCTTCCATTAATCCCTTTCTTCTCTCTTCCAATTTGGGCTTGGCCATTTAAAACAAAAGCATGACCCAGTTCATGTTGTGTAGTACCTTCTACCCAATTTTCCCTTTCCTTCGTGATACTGCCGCCATTGGGTTGGCGAGGCTTAGCAATTGAAGCTACAAAGTATTTAGTTCCCAGATTAGCATTCCACTTACATTGAGACCTAGAAGTGATCTTGTGTACAGTAAATAAGAATGCTTCCTCATAAATTGGGCTTTGGCCGATTAGTTTTGAGAAATAAATTCCCAATGCCATATTACCATTCGTGATATTGTTTTTACCCATTAAATAAGCAACTTGATGCCAAAATTCAGCCTCCAACTTCCCTTATTTCCTTCCCTTATATACTATTCACATCAGCATGTGCATATGCCATTACAACCCTTAACCCACAAGTATTTTGTTACAATCCTCACACAGCACATTCACACTCCACACACACGGCACACAAGCATCACAGTTCACACTTCTAGGCCGTGTTCGTTTGCTGTCGCGAGACAGCGATACAGGGAAAAGATTCCGCTTGGAGCTCGAGACAGTATACAGAGACACGAAGATGGTCCTGTCCTGCGACAAAATTTTTCTGTCTTTAGTGTCCCTCCAAAAAGCGGAGATAGAGCGGGACACGGGATTGAGTTACTGGGACAAATTGGTTTAATGAAATTTCTTCCAATGCTACCCTCATAATAATTGGAAACTGACATGGCTTGCCCTTATCACAGATTTAACTTAAGCTACTCTTTCCTTCTCCATCGTGTGCTGCCTTCAAGTGCATTGCTACTGCGTCGTCTTCACCTTCAGCTTCCCTTTCATGATTTGCTAGACTTCAGTTAGGTTCGTTCATCTGCTATGTTCACTGGTGCCTTAAGCCTTACTTTTTTATAATGATTTGGTACCATCTTCATGATGGTTTGTTCATCTGCCATGTTCATTGTGCCTTTTCTTGCTGTTTTCCATAACAAGTTGCTACCATATTCACGATTTGCATTTGGTTTGTTCCTAAGGCTCTCTCTTTCCTTTTGAATTTTTTCATTCATCTGTGAGTTTTTTTTTGTTTTTATTTATTGATTTATTTCCTTTCTTATGAGTAGTCTTCTTGTTTTTATTTGCTATGAATCACTTTTACTTAGTGTTTGTTTTTTTTTTTTTTTTGATTCATTTTTTTATGACTCTGTTTTTACCTTCATTGTTCTTTTTTTTTTTTTTATTTGCTACAAACCAATCATGAAGAAATTTTCAATTTCAGAAGGGATGACGGAGGAGGTCAAAACACGAGAGGGAGAGGAGACTCTCTTCTGAACACGAGAGAGAACATTCTGTTTTTTAACATTTTGTTTTCATTTTTAAATTTGTTTGTTAGTGGGGGTAAAAAGGTCTTTTATCATGCATTCTTGTTCTTGTCTTCATGTATTACCAAACAAAATACAGAGACAATCTTTTTTTCTGTCTTCATCTCCACTGTCTCCGTGTCTCTGTCTCTATTGTCCCAGGACAACAAACCAAACGCAGCCCTAATTTTTTTTTTTTCTCACTCATACTTCAGTAATTACAATTAGGGCCCATTGTGCTTAGCCCAATTCCCTTGGTTTCTAACACATGGATTTGAGCATAAGGTGGGCTGGTTCACTACCACCCCCAAGTTCCCCGGGAGCATCATGCCACTCCCTTTCAACCACCATCAATTTGAATCCTTTGTTTTTACAAACATGATCAGCTGTAAATTTATCCTCACAGAAAAAACACAGCCCTTTAGCTCTCTTTGTACTCCTCATCAGATAAGTGCTATATCTAGGATCCCTAACACACCTTGTCCTAATACTTATACCCAAAAAGAACAAAGAAATTCCAATTTACTTTGTAGTTTATTGACTGGATTATATAAACAACTTGATATTAAAATGGTACAAAAAAAGGCACAAACAGTGTCCACATGAGCACAACTCCATTTTCCAAAGTGTCCATAATAAAAACCAGAAATAGAACAAACAGAAATGGAAGAAACTGTGCTATTAGCACTTGCAGGAAAATAAGCTTAGTAAGCAAATGCAATACAGAGAGAAATAAACAGAGCACTAAAGAAGCCCTTACTCTGCTATGTCTAGGCTTTTCTTAGAAAATGCCTAACCTTCCTACTTCCAGCCCCCACCAATTATACCCTTTTCCTCATAATCCTGACACGGGGGCAAATTTGCCAGCACACACACTGATATAGCAGGAATACAAAAGCAAATCAATTACGACCCAAGGGCCCCACAAGATCTACATTCTCTGATTCCCTTTCCCTAATTCCTTTAATACTCCTGTATTTTATTCTCTTGTACACTTCTATCCCTTTGGGAAATCAGTCGCTAACAGTCCATCCTCGTGAACAAAGCTAAACTCATAAAGACTAACTTTTATCCTTTTCTTCACTCAGTAACTTAAAAAGTAAACTGCAAAATAAATATAAGGGTAGAAGAAGATTGTCATCGTGTCAATCAATAAGCAGGAAGACAATATTATGTAAAATTTTCTGAACAGCTTGAGTTACGGTGCAATACAAAATAAAGCATTGCATGTAATAAACCACTGTGCATAAACAACGAAACACAATCTTATTTGCCCAAAACACCTGCAGATACCGGTCTTAATTATTTTACACAGCACAAACAAAATCCTTCCCAAATCATAAAACCATTCAAGCACACGTGATTCGAATCACACTCCATGAGAACAACATTTTTTGAGCCAATTAAAATCCCTCAAAGGAGAACAAAAATGCAAGAACTACAAGAAAGCCTCACCGTCATATACGCATGCATTGAAATCAAAACCTTGACGAGCCATGGACACCAGGGACGATGTCCGACATGAAAAACTGTAAGAAGGGATCCCCATTTTCAGCTCATCTCTGGGAAACAAGAGGAAATTATACCTGCAACATACCCAAAAACCCATATCTTATTTCCCTTTTCTTCAAGAACAAAAAAAAAAAAAAAAGGGTCCCAGTGCACGAGGCTTCCACCAGGTGGAGTCAGGGGAAAGTAGGTGTATGTAGCCTCATCCGCTTGTTTCCAGGAGTTAAACCCGCGACCTCCAAGGTCACAAGGCATTGCTCCGAGGCTCACTCTCTAAATTAAGAGAGTAAACTAGCATTTCAATCCCTAAATTAAAATTAACGCAAGATTCAGTCCTAAAAAGTTGGACATTTCTGCTATTTTGTGTGAGTGGTAACCCAAAACGGGTTTAAACAATTTGAGGACTGAATCATACATTAAATTACGGTCACTGACGACTCCCTGACTAAAAATTAAACGCATGATACAGTCCTTGAGAAGGGAGAGGCATATTTGCACGTAAGAAGGAGAACTGGAAAATGAAAAAAGAGAAAAAAATAAATAAAGATATGAAATGGAACTCCACAACATACCACATCCTATAGTAAATATGTGAATGGGATGCCAAAATAACATTTTACTCTTTTTCAAAAAAATAAAAGCAAAATCAAAATCAAAAGTCAAAACAGTTGTGGTTGCAACGTGCAAGTTGCAGGACGACTGACGGGTGAGCAACGAGGGTGATGGAGTCCGTGATGGAGAACGGGCAGACGGCGAACTGGAGAGGCTGGAAGCGCTGGGCGGAGCGCCTGGCCTTGAGGTAGGCGGTTTCTGCCGTGTCGTAGGGCAGGACGCGGTGCCACGACGGCGCCGAGGGGGAGCCGGTCTTCTCCGTCGATATGGCCACGAAATTGGAGTTGGCAATGTGGGTCTTGATCTCCTCCAAGGATTCAGGGAAATTGGAGTTGCTGACCTGTTTGACCCTCCATCTCGGGAGGGAGACCCTGGTGCACAGGGAACGCCTCTGCTTCAGAAACAGCAGCTGAAAGGCCAAAGCCATGACGATGGCGCTTCCTGGTTCTCCCTTTAAGGCGAGAGCTCCTGTAAGCCTAAATCTCTGGTACCTCTTACCGTATAATTACCTTCAATCAGTGCACAGTACATACTCAAATTTTCCGTCGGACACAAATATAAGCTCATTCAAAAAACATTCAAAACGTAAATAATATGAAAAATAGTTCAAAAAGCGAATTGCAAAGTTGCCACCCGCCTCCTCAAATTAGAAGTTATTTTAATATTAAATTACATAAAATAAAAAAAGTAGTAAAAAGTGTAAGCTCTAAAACCTCTTCAGAAAGTATCGGGGCTATATATTTTGAATGATAATTTAAAGAAAATATTTTAAAAAATGACTAATATCTACTTTGAATTTCTTAACATAGCATATAGGAATTTCTAAATTGCATAACACGAATTTGAAGCGAGAATAATTTCACTTAATATGTGCAAATATAATTTATCTCATGTTGAGAGATTAAGCATAATAGAAGTGAATATTATATTGTACAAAGAACATATACATGCGTTATGAATTGAAGTAAATCAAGTCAAGAACAAGAAACAAAGACATGGGTCTTCAGAAAAAATAGCATTGGACATTAGAAAGTGCACTCAAAATGATGATATTAAGCAAATTCTGATAACAACATGTTACACAACCTTCAATCATCATAATCACAATACTTTCAATATCAATAAAGCTTTTATTGAAGACTAAAGACCAAAGAATCATCAAGGAACTGATATCCCATATCAGAAAGCTCACTTCACTGTGGAGCACTGAACCTTACTGGAAAAGGAGGATCAGAAATTCAAATTTCAAACTCAAACCTAGTTTCAAACTGGCGTATCATCTCTTTTGTCTATTTGGTTAACCACTCTAGCTTCTAGAAAGAAGAGTTCAGGAACCATGTTCAGAAAATAAAATGGTAGTTTCTGAAGGGATATTAGAAACCTTAACTACATAACGACTTATGTAACAAATCTGACAATCTATTAGTCTATTCTTCTAGATTGCATTTCCAAGACACAAACATATGATCATACGTGTCATTTGGACAATAGATCAAGGGTAATGGTCACAAAGGGAGATTATTTATAAATAGAGATGTTGTGCTCAAATGGAAAATAGGATTGATGACATAAGAATGGAAACTCTATGAAAATCTATCCTCATGTCTTGCAAGGTTCATCACCTCATGTAATCAATTTCCTTGAGAGTGAAAAATCTTCTTTTTATGTTCCTAAATAGTTATATACTCTTCCCTGGAAGAGATGTTAGAAAGGAGTCATTCAAGTTGTCCCAGGTTATTCACTGTATATTTGTAAGGAAACTTAAGTGTAGATTAGTTTGAGTGGTAACCCAAACACTTTTACCTTTGTATCCTTGATCCAGTAGTGATCAGTGTGAGGTAGCTTGGAGAGGCTAAGGAAAAACTATTTGCAATATGGCAATGAGGGTTGTCCACTTATCATGGTTAATCTTGGAGAGGCTAGTGCATAACTACTTACAACATGATAGTAGGGGCTGCTTACTTATCATGGTTCAACTTGGAGAGACTGGTCAATAACTACTTGCAATGTGATAGTAAGGGTTGTCTACTTATCACGGTTCAGCTTGGAAAGGTTGGTGAATCACTACTTGCAACATGATAATAGGGGCTGTCTACTTATTATGATTCAGCTTGGACAGGCTGGTGAATCACTACTTGCAACGTGATAGTAGGGGTTGTCTACTTATCACGATTCAGCTTGGAAAGACTGGTGAAAAACTACTCGTTTCAGCTTAGAGAGACTGGCGAAAAACTACTTAGTTCAGCTTGGAGAGGCTGGTAAATAACTACTTTGTTTATCATAGTAGGGGTTGTCTACTATTCACAGGTTAAGGATGGGGAAGGCTACTGCAAAGACTATCTAGTGTTTACTTTCTCAGGTTTATAAAGGTTTTAGTGAAACTCAACAGAAGTTAAGTACTAGATATAGGCAAGTTTGACTGAACCAGTGTAAAATCATATGTGTCATATCTTTTTCTCCTTCATCTATTTTATTTTCACTTCTCTGCATTACCTTTCAATATTTACTGAATGCTTGTTCTTTTTATGTAATCTATTCTAACGTTATGGTCAGAAGTTACTTTCTGAAATATATAACTTGCTTCTATTGCACTTCAAGTTTAATGCTTGATAGTATATTGTCAAATGTTTCAGCTTATGAAAAGGATAAAAGAGTAGCAAAGCACAATTCAACCTCTCCTTTTCATGCATTTTTACCAACAAGTGGTATCAGATATAGGCCTCTAAGGGGTTAAGTAGTCCAACTATTGCAGAGGACAAAGACCAAGGGACAAATGGCATAGATATTCACAAAGCAGAAGGATGCTTCAACAACAGACTGTCATTCCTAAATAAGATTTCTAGAACAATAATGAATCTTCATATTCAAGAGAAGTCCTCGGGAGCTCATTAACGGAAGTTGCTCTTCTGCTTCTAAGGCTTGCAAAGTGTACAATAAGAGTGCGCTATGCAATGAATAGGCAATTCACATTTGAGGAACTTATGAAGGACGTTGTTGATGATCTCAAAGAACTGATAAAAAGTCTTGAGAAAATAAGTCTCTAGAAAACTTTTGAAAGCAACCAAATGGAAGCCAGACTTCCAGAAAGAAGACTCCAGAACTCAGATACTTCAAAAAGCATGTTCAGAACTCCAAGGCTATAAGAAAATTACACTTTTGAACACAAAAAAGAGCAACATGAAGATGAAAAGAAGTTGAAGATTCTCAAGGTTCAGAAACTATAGAGGAGTTTCTAATTTAAAGGTAGTTTCTTAAAACAGAATTCTTGGAGACATTTCAAAGGGAATGAGAACCAGATCATTCCTAAGAAATATAGCAAGCCGTGCTTTCATCACCACCTCTGAACCTGAATATATTTAAGAAGCTTTGAGTGATCAAAGTTGAGTGAATGCTATGCAAGAAGATTTAGACCAGATCGAGAAAAACAAAGTCTGGATGCTTGACCAAAATAAAGGTGATCATAAAATACATAGTGAGTGCTTATGAATAAGCTAGATGGAGCTGAGAGAAAGAGATCAGTAGACGCTACTAATGTACGCGGATGAGTAAAGAACATAATACCTTTACACTTTCTTGATTGAGATCACTTTGACATCTTGATTGAAAAACTTAAGTACGCGGATGAGTAAAGAACATAATACCTTTACACTTTCTACTATCGAAGCTAAATATGAAGATTGTTGCAAACTGCTGCACCTAGATGTTGTCGATAAGGAACTAGCTAGAAGGTCATCATTTGAGGGTATTCAAAATCCCTACCCCCTATAGTAATACTAGTGTTATTAATCCATTTAAAGTTTCCACTTAGCACTCTAAATCCAGGCATTGTGATGTCAAACCTTGTTTTGAAATCATATTTGAAAAGGATCTTCAGAGTCAATGCTCGTTAATACTGAAGATGATAGTGTCAGAAATATTCACAAGACCTTTAGCTGAAAATTGTTTTTGTTATATTTTGAAAAGGCTTTATAATCTAAAAAGTTTTAAAATCTACATAACCATTCATGCACAATATCTCTGGGTATTCTCCTCTTCATTGCTCTGAACTGAAGACCACACGGAAACATCAGTCTGCAAGATCAGTCCACTACTTGAAGATTAGAAGGTCTGTTTGTGAGCTCAAAAAGCAGATGAAGTGATCAGAAAGAAGAAGAGTAGGATCAAAAAATGGGGAATAAACAATCTCATGACGCTCAAAATATAAAGATGAACCTATGGAAAAAATATAATAAGACTCTTGATGGGTCAAAAAGGAAGAAATGAAGCTCAGAAAATAAGGCACTTCAGAAAGTGATCCAAAGATTAAGAAATTGCTCTTTCTCAAATAGGATGAAAAAAGGTGGGATAATTTCCACCCTTATGAGTTTCTCTCTCCCATATCACCTTATCTTCAATCAGTTATGTCCTATCAATTAAATAAATCTCTTACTCTTTACACGTCACACCTTACCTTCATCTTCCATTGCACGCTTCCTCAACTGTTTCATATCTTAGTCCTTCAAACCCTCATTCCAAAACCCAACCTGATTTTCATATCACACAAACTCTTACCATTCCTCTTCTATCAATCCCTTCAAGCTTTAAGCTTCCTGCTTCTAATAATCTCAAATATGGCTGAAGGAAAAAGATTGGATGGTAACATTAATGATCTACAAATACTCCAGATGTACAATGAATCTTCTGATCAACAATACTATGCTGACAGTTTTGCCTATCGAGCTATGGCACCTAGAAAAAGGATCAGCAAAGAACTAATAACTCAAGTTATGATTCTGATGGAAATCATCTTCTTCTAAGGTTGGGAAGGATTTTTTACCATCTCATCCTCCCAAATACAACCTCATCCTTAAGTCATGATATCATACTCGAGAGTTGTTACTTATTAATTAGCGAACCTTTCTTAATTATTTATAGCAAGCTCGATGGATTGGTGTAATAACTAGCGTAATTCGATTAAAATATATAACAAAGATACAAAACTTTTATTTAATATAAAGTCAATTACAAAAGGACGCTCGACTATGAGGTTATATACATATGCAATCTCTATTATATTTACATACATATGACTCCAACTAAATACAGTGAACCAAAATATTAACTACTAAACTACTGCAATCCCGAGTTCCTTTGTCTAATAGTGCCCATAGTTCTTTGGATCAACATGAAGACGACACGAAAATATAAACACACAGGGGTGAGAATTCTAAAATTCTCAGCAAGGTATTCCCCAAAAGATACACAGAAATTAATGTCATCGTCATCGTCCTAACCACTTCGATTTATTAAGAAAATGTGAGCATGCAACATATGTCAAAGGTTCATTTTAAAGTTCAAAAACTATTTTTCCGAATTAGGTCTGTTTGATTATTCAGTCACTTAATATACACATATCATACTACTCAGCATTAGATAAAACATATACTGCTAAATCACAACTTAAACATATTGACCTCAATATCAATACTAAAATTTTTCACTTAGCACATAAGATAAAAGACTACTTAGAACCATTGTTATTTTAACTCATCTTGGCCTTGACTTTTGTGGCTTTGACCACTTTAGGGTAATAGACTACTTTTCAAGACTGAGCTCATTCCTATACATGATAATTGAATTTACTTTATCCAATTCTCACATAGACCTATTCCTAGCTAGGTTTACTTTCCCTGATAGACCATATTTACTGTCTCCAGCCCAAGACATATAATCTTATTCTCATCTTGGTAGTCAGGTTTACTTTTCCTGACAGACCAGATTTACTTTCTCTAGTCCAAGATAAATAATTTTATGCTTATCTTGGTAGTCATGTTTACTTTCCCTAACAAATCGGATTTACATTCTCTAGCCCAAGAAATACAAGCTTATATTTTTCTTTTGCATATATGCAATTTTAAGAAGCATTCATATCTATGTATGCCTAACCTCATCAATAAGATGAGATTCTTAATTATTCATGTTCATATTCATGTGCTCATGTCATACTAGTACAAAATGTCATTATTTCATCAATTCATTTTCGGCACAATGGTAGATTTGACATATTCATAGCACAATTTATTTTGCACATCAAACCACTAATTTAGGGGCTATAAAATTATCTAAAACATTTCAATGTGTCCCTAAAGTACTGTGAGAATTTCAGGGCAAAAATAATTCTCTAACTATATTTATAAAATTTTACCAATTAGGAGGTCAAAATTGCTCAGTTTCAACCAACAGCCAGAAGTTACAATTTTTCTAACTTATCAAATGAGCTCAAAACTTCATACAAAAATCTAAGGATCAACTTTAAGATATCCTCAACTTATTGTATAAATTTCAACTCAAAATTCGATCATTTGCTACCGTAACAAAATTAGACAATTTCAGTACTACAAACTGGACTGTATAGGCAGAAACCCTAACCCTCACGGTTTTCAATTCTTTTTAAATAGGAAAATGGTTTTTATGCCTCAAGAAAATTTCTGGAAACACTTACATATGTTAGCCACATAACATAAAATTTTTAGCCTAAGATCATGTATCTAAATTAGTGAGAAAAATCAAAACATTTCATTTGCTTGCTAAATTCGGGATTTCTAACAGTATGATCCATAACATGCTTTAGCAAACAAGGTTTCCTCACTTCAACAAAATTCTCTACCAAAACTAATATATCAATATTCATGTATAATCAGTAAATAAAACTAAAAATTTTGGACTAAATCATTTAGAAAATTTCATAGTAAAATTTGAAAGAAAAGTGGATGAATAAAGCCCTACTTTGATGGCTTTTAGTGATCTTGGCTCAGAGTGATCCAAGAATGATTTCCTTTACTTTAAAGCCTCTAAAGCAACACCAAACCCTTCCTTTTATAGCAGATTGTGAAATCTCAAAGTAGAAAAGGATGATGAATTTAAATTATAATCGGTTAGTTTTGTATGTGGTGATGAGTAGAGTAAGTTTTGTGAAGAGATCTTATGATTTTATCAAGTTCTAGCTAGGCTTTTGAGGGTTTGAAATCAAGTTTCCATGGTTTTGAGAAAGAACAATGGTGGCTGGTGTATTAAGGAAGCATGGCTGAGAATGACATAAATGGAGAGATAAGGTTTGGTCTCTTGTATTTATCTTGTATTAAATGTGGATATTATGTAATGCAAATGTATAATTTTTTAAAGAAAAGAAAAATAAATGGATGGCTAGGATTTAATCTTGTAAACCAAGATTAAATATTAGCCTTACACTAGGTTTAAATGGATATACATTATCCTTTAATAAGGATTAAATTATCTATCGATGTTAGAAATCGCACATCGAAATTTTAACAAATAGGTAAAACAGTGTACCCGGGTAATCAAACATTATCCTAAAATTAATCTAGGTATAAATCTTTATTCCTACCCATTTCTAATCTTAATCCTATAATTTCTCATTTTCGGGTCCTAATTTTAGGGTTTCAACTGTCTCAGCGAGCCCCTGGGGCCCATAAATATACTATTCACTTTTTTTTAAAGATCCGTTGGATCATCCTCATTATTGCTATGTCTGTCGGTTTTTTGAAATTATGACTAGTAAAGCTCAAATTAATTTTTAAATAATTTTTAGGGTATTACAATCTCTAATCGTGTATTTATTGGAATGGTGACAACTTTTCCCAGTTGATACAGGTAACTAAGTCTATTCTCACATCCTATATCGATGTATAGATTTATAACTAAGCCCTACAAACCTTTCCAACATCATCCAGGCCCCGAACCAGGGACTCAGATGCTCATCTAACAAAGAGTGGTTCACTACCATTGGAGTCTAGTTGAGGAAGTTTCCAACTATCTCACAAACTCTCAGGGGCACTAACCTAGTGAAATAATCGTCGTCGTGTTAAACTCTAGGGTTAGGCAAGTTTTCATTCTCATTCATTTCTCCCTTATTTCAAGATTAGAAGGCATGGACTTGCTGATAAGAATGGATTGCACGTTGTTTTTCTACTTGTTAATAATGAGAAAAGTCAACTTGCCCAAACTCATCTTCGACTATATGCTTAGTGCCACCATTGTCAAAGAAGACAAAACTACCTTTGTTCTATACGGAATCCTGTTAACCAAGGTGTTTGAACACCTAAAGTATCCCCTAGCAAATGATTGGTATGAATATATGGTTGGAACTGACTACACCATATCCTCCTTTAGAGCTAAGAGGAAACCTATTGGTGCTTCTGCAGAACACTTCAAAAAGATGAGAGAATTCATAAAGGATGTTGAGATTTTAGACGAGAAGGATAAAAGAAGCAAATCAGATGTCAGAAGTCATAAAATACATACCTGATCCATCATCGAAACCTGCAGAATCTGAGATTGATCAAGGAAGTAGAGTTTGACTGAGCAAAGAAGCAATTTCCTCACCTGCTAAAAGAAGTCGTTGAATGATAATACAGAAAGTGTAGTTCCTAAGATTGACTTCACTTTTGCTGCTGATTCTCCTTCTACTCATGCTAAGCAACCCTTCATGCCAGCTCCACCACCTATTCCTGACTCTAATCCAATTCAGGAAACTGATCAACCTTTAACTAGCCATCCTCGGCCTATGCCTCCCTCTAACTATCCTTGAGTTCGAATGCTACTGGAAAATCAACAACTCATCTTTAACAGACTAGATGAGTAAGAAAGAAGGTCGTGCAATTATGACACCTTACTATTTCAAATTCTTCAAACCAATCAAGAGATTATTCAAGAAATAAGGCACCGGGGATAACAATGTTCATGGCCTCCAGCATAACTCCTTTTTGCTGATGACAAAAAAGGGAGGGGAAAAATCATGAAAAAAAATCCTGTGCTATGAAACTCAGGGGGAGTCATGCTATGGAATTCAGGGGGAGAGCTTATGCTAAGTGGAAGCTCAAAGATCATTTTTTTTTCAGTACGCATTTTTTGTTTTGAACTATTACCTTTCTAATGCTTTGATAGTTTTCTTATTATTCTTGAACAATCGTTATATGCGTATGATTTTCTCTTAGTCATATTCATTATAATTGTTCATTAATCTTGCTTATGCTTTTTGTTTGGCACTAATACATATATGTTTTTAAGCTCTGAACACATATCGATGCCTTTTATCTTGCTTAGACTAATCACATAGATGTTTGCTTCTTATCTATTAAGCGCTTGCTCTGATTTGCCTATTCATTAAAATGCTAAGGTTTTTAGCTCACATGTATATATATGTGTGTGTGTGTGATTAGCATTGGCAAGTATCTTTTAAAGCACAAAGTGTTTCTACTATTGCTTTCATACTTATAATTATTTGTTGTGCTTCGATATGTATACCATACTTAAAATATCTATTTTTATAAAAGACATTGTGTTATTCTCTGACATACTTATGAGATGTTGTTTAAAAGCTCTGTATAACTTGATCAAAATATAGTTGTGTATTGTTTCTGATGACCTTTAGAAACTTGTTCATACGTGTTCTTGATACAACTAAGATCAGTTTGTGAGTCTCAAAACTTTCTTAAGTGTGCTATGCCAAAATGATGCATAATGTCTTATGTTCTGTCACACACACACACACACACACATATGTATCAGTGTGTGAACTTACCTAAAAAACATGAACATACGTTTCGAGTTTTGATTTATAAAATTTCATGCTCTGATACTTATATGAAAAGTTTCTTAGCTCATAATATAAAAGGCTCATCTTTTTTTTATCTACTCTAATTCACTTGGGACTAATCCCTGTTGAGCATCAGAAATCTCGTGTAACACCCTAAATTTATCCAAAAATTAAGTGAGGCTTTATTAATGAGAATTTCAATATTTTGACAGACATAGTAATGATGAGAACAACACAACAAATGAGATTAAAAAAAATGAATAGTATTTTGTGGGCATAGTGTTTTACCCGTCCGGTGAAATTTTGGTGTGCCATTTCTAACATCGAAAGATGATTTAATCACTATGAATGGATAATGTATATTCGTTCAAGACAAGTGAAAGGCTAAGATTTAATCTTGGATTACAAGATTAAATCTTAGCCATCCATTTTACTATCTTAGATTAAAAATTATCCATTTATATCATATAATAATCCAACATCATTACAAGATAAATACAACTTAATCTTCTCTAAGAAGCCAAAGACATTTTTGGCCAGCAACAAGAAGAAACCAATAGCCTCCATTTCCATGAGCTCCAAACTTGAATTTCAACCTCAAAAACCTTAGCCTAGAGTTGCTAAAACTTCCAATTCCCTTCACTAAACTTATTCTACACATCAATACCTACAAATCTAACCGATTGAAATTTCAATTCCTCATCAATCATCACCTTGATACCTCACTTCCTCACTATCTAAGGAAGGTTTAGGGCTTGATTTAAAGTCCTTGAAGTGAAGAGAAATCCCTTGGAACACCTTTGGAGTACAAAGCTTTAAAGTTTGCAAAGTAGGGTTTTTGTGTCTTGTTTTGTGTTTTTCTATTCTAGCAGATTTTGGGTTGTTTTAAAATGATAAATTTTGGTTCTAATATGAGATTACACCTAGATATTGATGTATTTGCATGGGTGGAGTAGTTTCGTGTTGTGGAAAAAAAAATTCAATTTTACTAAAGAGGTGTTAACTATGCTTGTTGGAAATTCAATTTTCATACAGGTAGGAGATGATCATAAATTTTCTGAGGGTGTTGTAGGTACTTTTATTAGCTATAAAAAAATATATGTTGCAGCTGACTCTTAGGCTAGTCCCATGAATTTTCTTGATGTCTGTTTTTTACTGTAATACTTAAAAAAAATCAAGAATCGAAATTGTACCTATGCTACCTTTTGTTACCATAGAAAATGATTGATTTTTCCTTTGATATTTTTATAGGGTGTTGGAAACATCCTTAAGTTCAACCATGCTTTTATTCTGAATTGATTCAATCATTTGCTAGGGTTAAAAATTATGAAATTCTGGTTCTGAGCTATGGTTAAGTGGTCTCTAACCACCAAATTTGTAGAATTTTGTTAACATAGTCAGAGAATGATTCTTGCTCTGATTTTTACAAGATTTTGAGGACACATTGAGGTGTCATGGAGAATTTTTATAGACTTGGAATCGGTTATTTGTATGAGAAATAATTTTTCCTACTTGAATGAAAAGTCTACCAATGTGTTGAAATTGTGAGACTGTCTTGAACTAATGATATAATGACTTTGATTCAACTATGATGAATATGAATGTATGCTATACATTTTGAATAATGGTTTATGAGACATGAATATGGCTTACTTGTGATTGAATGCTTACATGTGTTCTAAGCATACAGTTAAGAAAAGAAAAGGACATGATGTATCTATATCACAAAAGAGTATGTTGGAACTTTCAATTGTACAAGTTCTAGCATATAGGGAAAATAGAGACAAGACTTATATTGGTGAAAAAGGAAGGCAAAAATAAGGACTTCCCTAGAGATATAATGAGTCAGTAAACGTATCAGCAGGAATAGAAATGTGTGAGATTCGGAAAAAGGAAAAAAATGAAGTCCGATGATCACGTATAGGAATGAGCTCATGTCTTGACAAGAAGTCTATTCCCATTGTGGAGTTGTCCACTGTAAATACCACTTAGAATAGAATTAAGTCTTCTCTATGTTGATGAAAAGAGAAAATGCATTGAATTGAATTCCATGGTTACAAGAGAAAATGCATAACCACTACTACTTCTACATTTGACTTTGCATGATTTATGTACATTAGTATTTATGTATATGGTTTTGCATGAGGATTCCTATATGAATGAACTTATTGGTTATATCATGCTCACCTTTAAGAGAGTGCCTTACTGAGTATTTTATAATATTCTCATCCCTACATTTGTATGTGCTTTGTATTATTCAGATCCAGCCAATGTCGTCCCTGGTATTTTACCTTGACTCGCCCCAGTGGGTGTGGCACTACGACCTAGTACTTTATTCTCTATATGCAGTAGCTTATTCCCAGGTTCACACATACGTGTTTTTCAACCGTTTTTTCAATGCTTTGGTTTTTACCACTAACTTTGACCTCGCTTTCCCCCATGATGATGTGCTTCTCCGTATGGTGCATCTAATTATATTTGATGTCCTGCTTGCACCACCAGCACCCTTTCTAGCAGATGCACCCTCCTCGTCTTCTTCCTTAGAGTCAGATCCACTTGAGGGTCTTGACACCTCTGGCAGAGGTAAGGCCATCATACTGATGGCCAATGGCTTTCTCTAGGAGGACACGAGATCTTCAGCGACTTTTGACCTGTATATAGTTGTAGCATAGTGCTAGGACTTTGCCAGCCTGCAGACTAATTTCTGTTAGATGTTTATAGGTCTATTTCTATGTATATGCAATTTTATTGGACCTTGATATTTGAGTAAGCTAGGTTTTAGGTACTAGATATATCTTTTTATATTAGTCCCTAAGTAGTATTAAAAGTGACATGACTTAACTTCCAGTATGGTGTGTATTAGGATAAGTTGTGTATAAAGTACATATGTATATATTTGAGTTTCTTTGCAACCTATGAGTCTTTACCTTATTTTCATTTCACTTGACTAGTATATATTATAGAAAGGAAGTGATAGTCTTCTAATTACAATGTTAATACTTGAGTAATACATGGTAGTTAGAAAGGTGTTACATTATGGTATTAGAGGCGGACTATCCTATAAGCCTAAGGATTGGACTGGCTATGCTTCCTTAGTAATTGTCATGCATTATGATTTTATGTGTGTGTGTGACTGCTGGTTGGAAATGTTGTGGTTACTGCCACACTTAGCTTGGTATTGAGCCTGATCAACTCAATATTTTCTTGTTTGGTTTGATAGGAATCAATGACATCAAATCAGTGTACTAGGCACAGTGCGGGAGATGAAGCTGCTATGATGGACACCTTCCTTGAGATGGCAGCTGGCATAAGCGAACAAGCTCCAGCAGCTAATAGAATGATGGAAAGGTTGGATCGATATGCTGAAGGAAATCCAGTTGGGAATCCTAGGGGAGCAAAAGTGGACATAGAATATTAGAAGTTCATAGAGTTCAGGAAAGCAAACCCTTCGCCTTTTCGAGGAGCCTTTAATCTAAGTAAAGCAGAATAATGGTGGTTCAAGGTGGCTTATGGTGGTTTGTGGAGGTGGGAGGAGTTTCTTGGTGGTGGAGAAGAACTTGGAGTTAAGAGAAAATTAGAGAGCTTTCTTGGTCACAAGACTTAAACAAAAAAAAGCTAATGGTAAAGTGTAACGTTTCTTTACATTTTGCTATATATATCATGGGTTGAAATTTGAAATTATGAGAGTGTATATGGGGGGAGAAGGCTGCGACATATGCAGCCATGGGGGAGAGAAAATATCTCCTCCAAATGGTCATTCAAAGGTAAGGCTAGGTATGGTTCAAAGCATGGTTCAAGGTATGGCTTAAAGCACGGTCCAAAGCATGGTCCTTTGTGAAATAAATTAACATGTGATGAATGTGGGGAGGAGTGGCTTCGGTTCTATGGAGCCAAGGGGGAGGAAATTGTTTCATTTAATTGTAGTTTAGAGGTGTGTTTAGGTGTATCTTTGATTAGGCTTTTGGTTAGGAGTTTGTAAGTAAGTGTTTAAGTAAGGTATAGATAATTAGGGATGTCAAGACATGATTAAGGAGTGATTTTGCTTCATTAGTGAAATCAAAACTCATTTTATAATAAAATCATTCACAAACATAATTCCTGAATTTAAGGAATTGGAAAGAGAAAACACTATTTAAGATTCCATGACATGGAATCTTGACCTTAAGAAAGAGTTTTGAGTTTATCTAAGCAATCTTAGATTCTAATTAACCTTAATAAATTATTTTGACTCTAGATTAATTATCAAAATTAATTAATCTTTGATTAGAGCCTAATATTATTTAGGTTTTCTTAATTACGTCATTAGGCCCATAAAGCACTATTTTGGGAGCAAAATGGTAATTTTGCACAAACACTACTCAGGACCACCCGGACTTCATCATTAACCACATATAATTACCATTCCAAACTCCCGGGAAAGATTCCGTGTAACACCCTAATATTTAACTCAACACGCCTAGGATGCATTTAAGTTAATTATTAGTTATTACTCTTTTGTTCCAATCTTAAACTTAAACCTTGAAAATACTTTAGTAAAAATAGGGTAAATTTTTTTTTCTTTAAATACAAAACGTGGGCCGCGTATACTGACTAATTTGTATCAACCATCTTACTCATAAAAGTAAAAGAATAATATCAGGTCACCAATAATTATGAAATACCTCTCTCAATCAATATAATAACACCATTATAAATAATGATCGTTCCTCATCGAACATCTAAAACTTAAAGGAAACAAAACAGCACACCACTGTCATAGTCAAAGCAAATACATTAATCCAACAGAAATTATCATGCAAATAAAAGCTTAACAAACTAGTATAAGACTTTTTCTCCCACGTTTCCTACTCGAAGCGCCTAGAATGGATTCTACGAGTCGGTTCATCATGAGGAGCAAGACATCTCACAAGTAGAACACGAATGGCATCAACTTAAATCACGAACATCGCCATCTACCTCTGAAGACGAGATGGAAAGAAATAAAGAGGGAGTGAGAATCTTATAAAAGAATCCCAGTAGGGTAATCGCCTCCTAACATGTGTGTCATCATCATCGTCCCCAGGAACCTCGGGTTTCATTATGAAAAATGTGGGCATATATAAGATTCATTCATTAAGTTCCAAATACCATTAGCCGAGGCCCGTGTCTTTTAGCATGAATCTTGATGTCATGGATGCATCATACTATTATTATGTATGCATGTCAATGCCATATACATTATAACATAAGAGATTCTATAAATGCATCATACATAAAGAACATAAATTCCTTTAACATAAATTTTCCTTAATATGCTTTTTAGGTGACTTAAATTTCTCAATCTTTTTCCTTGGGGAAACCACCCTATAATTTCTCTCCTCTTGAGAGTTCTAGGTTATGAGCTCATACCTCACTAGTCGTCACTAGTATACACTTATCCTCTCGATAAGTTAATTTCCGACTCCCAGAGTGCGGGTTAGGGGGTTTAGGAACATCTTTCATAACCATTAATTCCTGGAGTCTAAAGGGTCTTTATTGAATCTCCTCTTATAACCTTTAATTCAGGGAGTCTAGAGGATTACCCCATTGGATCACCTCTCATAACCTTTAATTCGGGGAGTCTAGAGGATCATTTCCATATGTCTTATGTCACCTTTTATCTTAGTATGTTATTCATAGATGCAAGCACGAACATATAATCATAGCTTATCCTTTAATATATCATGCTTATAGAACTCTTAAATATGCATCTAAATTAATCAATCATACACATAACATGCTACAATTCATCAAGTAATTGATCATATAAGTGTGCATATATATACATTTATATAAGCATTCTAATATCAAATATCTCATGAAAGCGAACATACTTAACAGGATAGATGCCATATATTAATGATCGCCAATTGCATAAAACAAGTAGTAAGCATCCATAATCATTAATTAGTAACATAACACTAATATCACAAGTCATAAACTAAAACACATGAATATGGCTTCCATAAGATATAGATCTATGCTAATCTCCTCAAGTTATTAATATTTACACTTAAGCCCAAAAGAGGGTCAAAATTGCAATTTCTCAAAGTTACGGGTCAAAACGTAATTTTTCTTTTTAACACATCTCCTCAAGCAAATGATCATCAAAATTTCTCTATACTTTTAAGAGACTCATAACACTTATAATTCACCTAAGTTCATCATAAAAATCATCTTTGGTCATAGAACAAATTTTGCTACACTTTAGGGGTCAAAGTGCAAAATCACTTATTTTTCACTCTTAACAATTACCGAAACTTCTAAAACTTTTTCTAAACATCATAAATGGTATTTTGAATACATGGATACATTTAACATCATTAATAACTCAAATTAAAGTCATTTGGCTGAAATCACATAATTGATAGTTCAAAACACAACTTTCTATATTTTGCAAAATGGCCCAAACTAGAACTTGTAATTATTCTTTTATACATCTAAGATACCAAAAATAATTTTTACAACAATTATTAATGATTTATTATGGCTATGAACAGTACCCTACAGTGATGAATAGTTCGAGACAGTAATGAATAGTACCAGAAAATTATTTTTCTAAATCTTCCTAAAATTATAATTTTGATCCTTTCTAGATACTATTTTTCCTTGTTACTTGATTTAAGACTTAGCAAATACTTAAAATTATTTTTACCACTTAGCATTACCAAATATTAATACCAAATAGAGAGCAAATCACAAGGTTTAATAATAAATCTTTTTCTCATGAAAATGCTATTTTTACTATCTTTTAAGTTTCAAGACTTGTAAAACTACTAAAGCACAACATACTAAAATTCCAAAACACAAAAAATGAAATAAAAGTTATCTCAACCTCACCATCATTTCATGGCCTAAAATACATATCCATTAGCATAGCCATGAAATAAAATTTGTTTTTATTTAAGATCCAAGGACAATTTTTGAGCTTTAAGATCTTAGGTGATAACCAAAAGTAAACATGCTATGCAACCTCATTTTTTAATCTTTAACATTATAAGGTGATGACTTGAAAATATAAATATAATGTGCAAAGCTTGAATTATAAACATGAGATGCACATTCATTATTAAGTCTTTAAAATTTAGTGATGACTTGAAATAAATATGATATGCAAGACTTGAAAATTAAACATGATCATGCAAATCCATTTCTTTAATCTTCTAGATTTAAGGTGATGACTTGAAAATAAACATGATATGCAAGGCATTAAAACATAAACATGAGATGCAAGAGCTTGAAATTTAAACATGAATGCAAGTCCATTTTATATATCTTGCTTACTTAAAGCTCAAAAACTTCACAAGATTAAATTCTTGTCCCTAATAGATCTTAAACATTAGTAAGCATTAGAGTCCTTTATTACCATGGTTCCAAGAACCTTATTTCTTAAATTTATTATCAAGCCATGGTCATCATCAAAATTCAAAGGATTAAAGAAGAAGAACATGAGAAAGAATATAAAATAAAGTCCCTACCAAGTTATTTCTTGATTATTAAAGAAAGCTTGATCTTCTATGATCAACCAAGAACCAAAAATATGGTCCTAATGCTTGTGATATTTCGTCCAAGAAGGTTGGAGTGGAGGATGGATTTTCTTGTGTTCTAGTGCTTGGAAATGGAAAGTTTAAGTGTTTAGGAGTTGGTTTATGATTGGAATATGTATGCTTGAGGTTTAGAGCTTGGTTAAAGGTTGGAAATGAAGTCTCTTAAGTAAGAATGAGGAAGAAAAAGAAAGCTTGAAGTCTTGAGAGAATTAGAGAACTTTGAGCACACTTTGAGTAAGAAAACTATCAAGTAAGAAAATGCTAAGGCCAAGAGTGTTTGTGTGAACATTTTAGCAATGAAAGAGCATGTATTTATAGCCTCATGGAGCTTGTTTGGCCATGACATATGGGCCGGAAAATGGAGGGTTTATTTCATTTTTTTGTTAAAGAAAACTTTAGAAAAAGAAAGCATATGGTATTGTAATGATTTTGCACATGTATAATGGATGGAAATGCTAAAATATGATGCATGTGGGAGACATCTTGGCTGCTCATATCATGGCTGAAATGGGTGGGTTTTCTTTTGATTAAACATAACCAAAAACAATGCAAAAGAAAGCTTAAGGTGTGGTGTCTTTGTTGTATATGTTTTTATGTTGGAAAAGCAGTAAAATATGGTGCACATGGAGCATTATGGCCGTGGTTTCTGGTTCATTATGATCAGATTTGGTGTTCTTTTACATGTATTAGATGTGTAATTACTTAGGTAAAAGATTTGGAATTGATAGATTAGTAAAAATAGTAAAAGGTTAAGTGTTTAGAACAAATTAAAATGAAGTAAAAGAATGATTATACACTAGTAAATGAAGTTAGTTTCAAATGAGTTAAAAATCAATTTGTAACATAAGTTCTATACTAAATTTTACCTAAACCGTAATTTTTAACTTTGATCTTAGCATCACTAATTTTTATGAGCTCTAGAAATCACGAAAGGAAATTAACTCTCCTAAAACTTTCTTAAACTCTAATCATCCTAGGTAATTATTTTTAACCTCAAGTAATTATTTTTAACCTTAGGTAATTAATTTTTAACTCAAGGTTAATGAATGAAATCAATTCTGAGTTCAATTAGAGCTTTAACATTTCCTTAATTACATAAGTGAACTTATTTAGCACAACTAGGGGTAAAAAGGTAATTTCACATAAAAACTTTCTAGAATTACCTGAACATTTCTAGATATCAAGTCATACTTGAAATAAACATTTTTGAACTTCTTGGGTGATAACTGGGTTCAAGGATTGCTTAATTTCACACTAAATTACCGCAGGGGTAATTTGGTAATTTTACGTACAGTAAAAATCGGGACTTGAGATTTTAACCGTGACATCAACATAACACAAATAATCCCCTTCAAACATAAAATTAACCCCTTGAGGATAACCGGAATTGGTTATCTTTGATTTTCGGGGCAAAACGACCTTAGGGGCATTTTGGTCATCTTACACAGCATGAAAAATCGGGGCGTTACATTCCGAGCTTAAATGACACTTATACCAGCGTAAAATGCTATACGGGTATTTTGGTCATTTTGAGCCGAAAGTTCAGAAAATGAGATTTTCATCTCTGTCATCAATCACAACACCTTTAATCCCCTTCAAATATTAAGTTGACCCTTTGAGGATCGCCGGGTCGGCCATCCTTGAATTCCAGATAAAAATGACCTCAGGGGCATTTCGGTCATTTACGCTCAAATAGAAAAATTGGGGCATTACATTACTCCCCTCCTTAAAAAGAATTTTACCTTCGAAATTCATTACCTGAAAAGAGCTCAGGGTACTTCATTCTCATATCTGATTCTAACTCCCACGTGAATTCTTTTGCGTTCCCTCACCCCATGCTGCTTTCACCAAAGGTACCATCTTGTTCCTCAACTGCTTGACTCCTTGTCTATAATGCTCGTAGGCGGTAGGTTAAAAGTCAAGTCCTCCCTTAATTGTAATTGTTCCGGCTCTAACACATGACTAAGGTTAGACTGGTATTTTCTTAGTTATGAGACATGGAAGACATCATGGAGATTAGACAGATTGGGTGGTAAGGCTATTTTGTAAGCTCCTGGTCCTACTTTATTGAGAATTTCAAAGGGGCCAAGGAATCTAGGACTCAACTTTTTGACTTTCATGGCTCGTCCTATACCAGTTGTAGGGGTGTCCTAAGGAAAACATGTTCTCCCTCTTGGAATTCCAACAGCTTTTGCCATTTGTCCGCGTAGCTTTTATGTCGACTTTGAGCAATTAGGATCTTGTCCTTGATTCTCTTGATTTGCTCTGTCGTTTCCTTTACCACATCGGGTCCCAACATGCTTTGTCCACCGGGTTCATACCAACACAAATTAAGGTGATTGGAACTTCCTTCCATACAACGCCTCGTACGGTGCGCTGTTGATACTTGCGTGATAACTATTGTTATATGCAAACTCGATCAATGTCAGGTACCTATCCCAATTCCCCTTTTTATCCAAGACACACGCCCTCAACATGTCTTCCAAGGTTTGTATCGTCCTTTCTGACTGACCATCTGTTTGAGGGTAGTATGCCGTGCTTAGGCACAGCCTTGAACCGAATGCTTTTTGAAAGGCTCCCAAAAAATGTGATGTAAACCACAGATTTCGATCTGAGATTATCGTTGATAGTACTCCATGTAACCTTACGATATCTTGAATGTACAACTAGGCCAACTTATCTAAGGAATAGGTTACCTTGATGGGTAAAAAGTGGGCTGACTTAGTTAGCCGATCCACTACCACCCATATAGCATCATGGCCGGCTTAGGTCTTAGGTAAGCCGGTCACAAAGTCCATAGAAATGCTATCCCACTTCCACTTGGGGATAGACAAAGGTTGTAATGTAACGCCCCGATTTTTCTATTAGAGTGAAAATGACCAAAATGCTCCTAAGGTCATTTTCAGCCCGGAATTCGAGGAAAGCCGGTTCGGCAGTACTCGAAGGGCAAACTCAATGTTGGAAGGGGATTAGATAACTTGTGTACCTTCCCGGGATCGAAAATCTCATTTTTCGAGTTTTCGGGTCAAAATGACCAAAACGCCCCTGCGGTGTTTTACCCGTTTTCAAGTGCCGGATGAACCCGAAACTTCTCCAGATGATTTTAAAAGGCGTTTTTATGTATTCTATGACCTCAGTTTTAATTTTAGAAGTCTCGGGCAAAATTAGTGCAAAATTACGGTTTTGCCCCTAGTTTTGTGTTTTTACGCTTAATCGCGTGATTAAGCAAACCTAAGCAATATTAGGCTCTAATCGAAGGTTAATTAATTTCCTTAATTAATCTTGAGTCAAAATAATTTAGTAAAATTGATTAGAACCTAAAAATGCTTAATTACAACCTAAAATCATATTTTAATTTCAAGACACCTAGTCATAGAATCTTGAATAGTATTTTCTCTTTCCAATTCCTTAAATCATGGAATTGTGTTACACATTGTTTATTCACAAATGAGTTTTAAATACTTTAATGGGCACTCCTAAACTTGTCATAAATTCCCTAAATCACATTCTTAGTTACCTAAACTTAAGCTTAATCATTCCTAACCTTGTACCTAAGCTAATACACATCTAAACCTACCATTAACACCCAATTAAATGGTCAAAACTCACCCCCACTCTGCTGCCCAGACCTGGCCGTGAGTTTCCCTCCCCATTATGCGTCACATGTTCAATTTTTCAACACTCCAAGGCCATACCTCAAGTCACATACACTATACCTTGTCATAACATTCAATCAAGCTTGATTTTCCAAGTAAATAACTAATTAAAATAGCTCATTTTCTCCATTTATTTGTGGTTGGAAAAGTTCCAGCCATGCATTGTTTCTAGAAGCCTAGTTTCATAAAAATTTGATAGGAAATTAACTCACATCAAGCCATACTTTGTAGCATAGCTTCCATACTTCAAACCATGCTTCTATGACACAATCAAGGAGATATTTTCCTCTCCCTTTTCCCTCCATTTGCTACGGCCATTCCCTCCCCTTGGTGAGCTCCATGGCTTTGTTTTTCTATAAATAGGATGCTTGTGATAGCCTTGTTGCACCTTGAAGCATTTGCTAAGTTTAGAGTTTTAGAGTTGTCTTGCGAGTTGTTTCTTTTTCTCTCAAAGTTTCAAGAGAGTTCTTCCTTTCTTTTCATCTTCATCTTCTTCATCTCTTCATCTCATCATCATCTCTTAACCATCAAACACCACACCAAAGCCTTGAACCATCATCAAACCTCTCAAACACCACACCTCAAACACAACTTCACCCAAAACACATTCTCTTTCTTTTCCTTCCTCTTTGGCCGAATCATCACCACCATCCGAGGAGGTGTTGCTCATCTCATTTCCATCTTCAAGTCCAAGCTTTTACCTTCATCACAAGGTAGGGATTTGTTTTCAAACTTTGTTTTGCTCAAGAAAGTGTTTTTCTCTAGTTTCCTCTTTGATTCTTTTTGAACTTTCCTTTGTTTTTCCTTTTCTTTTCATTTTGGCCTCTAGGCCCTATTATGAGCATGATAGCTTGATGATGAGAGTTTCTAGATGATGACATTGTGTTCATCTCAAAGAAACCTCTAAAGCTTGAGTTTTCCTTTCCTTATGACTTCATCTATATGATATCTAACTCACATAGTTTTTCAACTTAAGAAAATTAATCTAAGGATTTCTAAAAGCCCAAGCCTACCCTTGTCAACCTTAAAGTTGGCCGGCACGTTCTAGAGATTTTTCTCTAGATAGGGGTTTTGGGTATTTAATAAAGAACTTGACGTAGTTTCACTTTCTTTCTCTTTTGTATGACTTTTGGTTTTTGTGTGGTGATCTTTGAGATATTGTATTGGGTTGTTATCTTGTTAAAGTCTTGAATGAGCTCTAGTTAATCATAAAATGAACCTTGCATCATGTTTACTTTATGCTTTGCATATCATGTTTACGTCCTTGCTATCACTAAATACCAAGATAATGAATGAACTTGCATTATCATGTTTATATTTCAAGCTATGCATTATCATGTTTATATTTCAAGTTCTCACTTAATACCAAGATAATAATGAGTTGCATTCATATTTACTTTGTGCTATCACTTTACTTTCTAATGGAACCTAAAATAAGTGCATAAGCATGTTTATTTTTATGTCATCACCTAAATGAACCTAGAGCTCAAAGACTTGTCCATTGTTGTCTCAACAAAGGTCTAACAATATGTATTTTCCTTGGTTCATATTTTGGCCCCAAGAGGTCTTGAAGTTTCTAAGTATTTGAGACTATGTTTTATAATTTTTCCAAGCTTACATGAGTTTAAGGAATGCATAGAACTAAGTTTTATGAATTTAGGACCTCTTGAGATAAAGATAAATTGGTCACTGCCCTCTTAAAAACTCTTATGATTTTAGATGTTAAAATTGTTTATAAATGAGTTTCGAAAGTTTAAAAAGAGTTCCAAGAGAAACTAGTATTTTATGAGCTTTAGAAATTAGGTTTTATGCCTTTTATGGAGAAGTATATTTTCGGTTCTTCCTTGCTCTTTACTGCCACTATATGTGCTGTTTTAATGATGATAATGTGCCTATGTTTCAGTAAAAATAATGTTAAGACTCATATGTGAAAGATAGGATAAGTTAGGAACTAGAAAAGAATTAATTTGAGAGTTCTAGATCCTTTAATTATGTAATTTTCTAGATTCTGTCCAGCAAGGTTTAGATTTAATAATCATGGTTTTAAATTAGTTTAAATGTGTAGGGATGACTCATAATTGGTTTAGGACTTAATCTTAAAGCCTTAGGAGCAAACTAAACTTAGAAAAAGTCATTGTTGTGACTTCTAGGTACCCATAAAGTTAGGATTTCAAATTCTGCATCCTTGAGGTTTAGAGATATTCTTGACCATAGTGTGAGGTGAGAAATACTTAGTTATAACCTCATAGGTTCCCAAGAGACTAGGTTTTGATGATCGATAACTTAGAATATGAGTTAAAGACTTTAAGGGTCTAAACCGTAATTTCTAGAACCCCGTAATCACACAAATATAAAGCTGTCTAAATCTGCATAGTGCTGTTTGGATAGGTCCTTGAGCATAAAAATTAGTAAAACTTATTAGTTGTGAACCTATAGGTGTGTGAGAGGTTAAGAATAATACTAGAACAATTAGTTTACAAGTTTAAGACTCAAAAGAACCAAAGCATAACATACTATAGGTTTATAACATAATAAGCTTGGGAGTTTGTATGAATGATTGTCTAAGGTATGATTATGTGATAATGTATATGCTATAGTTCTATGTATACACTATGAAGAAGTTTCATGTGATGATGTATATGCTATGAAAAAGATTTATGTGATGAATAATGATGCATCTATGAATTAACACTTTATGAGAACTTAAATGTGACACAACACTGAGACGCCTTCTTGGGTGACACCGGTTTAGCCGAGCACCCCCAAGAAAACAAATCCGTAAGGGTATTTACATAGAGCTTGCCAAAGCAGACAATACTACAATGCACTAGTTGCTAGTAGAGCGTTTCAAAGAGGAAATGACCCTAAGAGAGGTGATCCTTAATTGCCCCCTAGCCTGCACTATTAAGTCGGGATTATGTATATGTTACGCTTATCATAGTATAAGTAAGAATTAGTGACGACTAGTTAAGGTATGAGCTCATAACCTAGAGATGTTTTAGGGCGGCCCCATGAGATGAAAGTTAAAGTTTACAATGTCACATACATTATACCTATGCCAATGTTATAATGTTTCTTAGTTATTCTATTGTTTGGTTTACCTTTATGATGCATTCATATCATTAGTATATTTCATGCTTAGTTATAAGACGCATTGTAAAATATGACGGACCTTGGATAAATAATATTTTAGAAAACTAACTTAAAAGAAGTTTATATGCATGCACGCCTTTTTTTAGAAATAAAACCCAAGGTTCTTGAGGATGTGACGATGTCACCTAGGTAGGGATAACCCTACTGAGAATTCTTTTAGAAAGATTCTCATTCCCTCTCTCTTTTCTTCCGTCATATCTTCAGATGGCGACATTCGTACTCTTCATCGACACCCTGGTATGAGAGCTGCACCATGACCCAGCACTCGGGTCATACCATTTTGAGGGTCACTGCACAGTTAGAGTGTTCATGTTTATGGGACGACCCTTCGCGCATCCAGTCCCGAGTTATCATTTTACCTCGACTGCTCATTACCGTCATAACGGGATTTTTGAGCGAGCTAGACCACGCGATGAGCAGATTCTCCACATGGAGCCCGAGACGTCAGCCATACGTGACTACCCGGAGTACGTGCCTCGCACCCAGTACTCGGAGATGGACCCATCCCAGGACACATGTACAGTTGGAGTTCCAATCCCGCTCCCCCACCGATGAGAGCCGGGAGTGAGGAGATAGTAGTTCAGCCGAGGTTGGCTCGTCGGCCATCTATGCGCCCTCGCCGCGGTGGTCACGCCCCGATGATGCGCTCGACCACTCCTGCCGAGATTCGTTAGTGGATCGACTCGACCCCACAGTACTCGGACCAGCAGGAGTAGGCATATGAGGGGTAGCAGTTAGTGCACACACGCCACATAGTTGAGGACAAACCTTCTTTTGTATATGAGGTTGTCTACTCTAGGTGCACATGGGTATGGGGGTTGTTTCTCTTATATTTGCTTTTTATGATTTTCGTGTATTTGTTCTTCAGTTGTATTCTGTTCCCTGATGTATCAAATAGTCCTGCCCTTTGGGTAGGCACATTATATATATATATCTATGTTCAGTTGATGTTCCCATGATATGATGTGTTTCTTTATGCTTGCTTATATGTTTCGTTATGCTACCTTTTAAAGATTCGTGCATGGCTCTCACTTTGATTTTAATTCCAAAAAAAAAAATTTTACCCATATTTCCACTAAGTATTTTCTAAGTAAAAGATGAGACCAAGAGGTAATATTCTAAAGATTAACCTAAGTACATACTAGTAGTCTTGGGTTAAGATTTAGGTTGTTACATGTAACATTCCGGAGGGCTTTTGGTTCTCAATCTTCACCTTTTGATAGACCAAACACTTACTTACCCAAGCAACTACATCTTTCTTTAAACCATGCCACCAAAACATCTTCTTCCAGTCTTTATACATCTTGGTTGTACCGGGGTGGATGGTAAAATGGCTTTTGTGAGCCTCTTCCAAAACCTCTTTTCGGAGGTCACCACATGCTGGCACACAAATCCTGCCTTCAAACCTCCACAGCCCATCTTCTCCTTGGTTAAAACCCTTTAATTTTCCAGCTCTTACTACCTCCAAGATCCCTTTAAATTCCTCATCTTCTAGCTGAGCTCGAGTAATCCTCTCCTTAAAATCACTCGTCATACTAAGATGACATATCCTTATGCTCTCAGTGATCAAAGCCATCCCTAGATTCATGTCCTTAAACTTCTCAATTAGTTCCGCCTCCTTAATCATCATCTGACATAGGTGCAATGACTTTTGACTCAAAGCGTTGGCTACCATATTGGCCTTGTTGGGATGATATTTCAAACCAAAGTCGTAGTCCTTCAGGAACTCCATCCACCTTCTTTGTCTCATATTTAACTCCTTCTGATCAAAGAGATATTTAAGACTCTTGTGATCAGAGAACACCTCAAACTTCAACCTATACAGATGGTGCCTCTACACCTTCAAGGCAAACACTACTGTTGCTAGCTCCATGCCATGGGTGGGGTAATTAGCTTCATAAGGCTTGAGTTATCTAGATGTGTAGGCTACCACTTGCCTATTCTGCATCAACACACACCCTAAACCTTTCCCTGAAGCATCGTAATACACCTCGTAAGGAGCATTGGGATCGGGTAAAACTAGTACTGGGGTGGTGTTCAACTTCACCTTCAACTCTTGGAAACACTTCTCACAGTTTGGGGTCCACACAAAGGGGGAATTATTCCTAGTTAAAGGTAAGGAGATATGGGAAAATCCTCAAATGAACCTATGATGATAGCCAGCTAAACCCAAAAAGCTCCATATTTTTGTTACGGTGGTCGGTCTTTCCCAACTCATCACTGCTTCAATCTTACTAGGATCTACGGCGATACCTCCTTTCGACACTACATGTCCTAAAAACTTAACTTCCTTCAGCCAGAATTCACATTTAGACAACTTAACATACAACTTCTTTGCTTTCAGAATCTCCAAAATCATTCTCAGATGTCACTCATGCTCCTTGTGAGTTTTCAAATAGATGGGTATATCATCTATGAAAACAAGCACGAATTGATCTAAATAGGGTTTGAAGATCCTATTCATGTAATCTATAAACATAGTAGGAGCACTGGTCAAACCAAACGACATGAACATGAACTCAAAGTGGCCATACCGAGACCTAAAAGTAGTTTTGGGTATGTCCTTCTCCTTAACCCTGATTTGGTGATATTCCGACCTTAAATCAATCTTGGAGAATACCACCATTCTTCTCAACTGGTCCATTAGATCATCAATCCTAGGCAAATGGTACTTATTCTTCACTGTCACTCGGTTCAGCTGCCTATAATCTATGCAAAACCTCATACTCCCATATTTCTTTTTGACAAACAAAACCAAGACTCCCCACGGTGATGCACTTGACTTCACAAACTTCTTCTCCAACAACTCCTCTAACTAAGTTTTCAACTTGGTCAACTCTAGGGGCGACATTCTATTGGGTGCTATGGATATCGGCCCAGCTCTCAGCACCAACTCGATAGAGAACTCAACCTTCTATTCAGGAGGGAATTCAGGTATCTCGTCAAGAAACACTTCAGGGTAGTCTCTCACTACGGGTATAACACCTATGTTCTGCTTAAGGTCCATATTGCTAGCGGCTAGGAGAACATATCCCTTACTCTCTTCCCTATGACAGTTAACCTCTACTATGTTTAAACAGAGTTTGAAAGACCTACTAGGCTTACTAGGGATTGAAAGGAAAACGACAGACTTTGTGTACAATCTAACATTACACAGTTGGCATAAAGCTAATCCATGCCAAGAATTATGTTTAAACCACTCATGGGCAAACAAACCAAGGTTAAAATGAAAGGTCTACCCTCAGCAAAAAGATGACAGTCTAAACAACATTTGAAAGTCTTAACAGGTTTACCAGTGGGTGTGGAAATAATTAGTCAAAAGGAAGTTTTGTCACTTGCAATTGTAGGAACCTAACACTATCATATGATATGAAAGAATGAGTGGGGCCGAAATCATATAGTACAATTAAGGTCCTACCGTTCATTTCACATGCACCTTCTATGAGGGTTCTGGACTTCGTCGAGTTTTTTGCGTTGAGGGTGAAGACTTTCCTTTGGTGTTGTGGATGAGGGTTTGGGGTCCTCGAATTCTGCTGCATGCACTCCCTCACAAAGTGGTCGGGCTTCCCATATTTGTAGCAGGCTCTTTGCCCAGCCAGGAAGGGGCGATCTCCATGCGGCTTCCTACACCATGGGCACTCCATAATAGGTGCGGGTTTGGAAAAAGCAACAGGGGCTCCTTGAGGCGCTTTGTTTTTGGATCTACTTGATCCTCCTTGGTGATGGTTGTTTTGGTGGTCATTGTGCTTGAACGGTGGTCGTGATTGTGGCTTGGATTATGGATTGAAGTGCGTCCTTTGTTGTTGTTATTGTTGTTGGTTATGCTGTGGCTTGAACTGCTGATTGTATTACGGGCTGAAGTGGGTTTTGGATTGATTCTGGTGTTGCGACTTGAACCTCGGGGCTTGAGGTCCTAGCCCACTAGTGTGTTCCGTCCTCGCAGTGCTCAGCTTCTTGTGCCCTTCCTCGATGATGCGACACTTGTTGACCAGGGTAGGGAAATCCCTGATCTCCATGTACACAACAGTTACACTAAGCTCTGCCCTCAGTCCGGCCTCATACTTAACGCACTTCTAGATTTATTGGGATTTCCTTGGAAAACCTATGAGAATTTGATCAGCTCTTCAAATCTCGCCGTGTACTGGGCGACTGTTGACCCTCCCTAGGTCAGTTGCATGAACTGGATATCTTTCGCATTCCTCACTGACTTGGGCAAGTAATTCTCGTAGAAGTATGTCTTGAACAGCTCCTAGTCAATTATAGTACTGGAAGCTTCTAGCAGTCGTCGAATACCGATCCACCAGAAATCGGCATTTGACTTCATCATGTAAGCGACAAAGGTGACCTTCTACTCCTCTAAACAGGCAGCCACAGAGTAAATCTTCTCTAGGTTCTTGATCCATTCATCAGCCTTGTCCGGATTCATGGCTCCTCTAAATGTCGGCGGATTCACCTTGTGGAAATCTCCAAACCGAGCTTGTTCTAATGCTTCGGTAGTAGGGGACCATGCCCAGCATCTCCTTGTTGATTCATTTGATTGAACATGCGTTCCATGGCTCTCGCCATTTCCCTAACAGCCATCGTGGTCTTGTTGTCCTGATTCCCTTCGTTTGTAGCCTTATTCTGTCGTTTGGGTGCCATTGGTTCCTAAACACACCAGACAATAGATATTGAGGTGATCAGGCTGAACATTTCATGCTAAATGAGCTAGTTACCATGGCACACACAAACAGACATGAGTCATGCATATCTAGCCTATAGCTTATCTTTATTAGCTAAGCATTGCACATGATATAACTATTGCATCATGCTTAAAAAGCATGGTCAGTCCAATCCTCAGGCTCCGTGAGAATTGAATTGCTCTTATACCAAAATGTAATACCCTAACATTTGACCCAACACGCCTAGGACGTAGTTAAGTTAATTATTAGTTATTACTCTTTTTGTTTGATTCTTTAACTTTAAAATACTTAGTGGAAAATATGGGTATTTTTTTTTTTGAAACATAAAACAAAACGTGAGCCACACGTACTAACACAAACCGAATAGCAAGTTCCATTAAAGTAAACAGGGAAATATAGATCATACGTGCACATGTCTAGAACATAGCATTCATGAACATCAAACACAAATACATTAAATATCATAATAAAGCATGGTTAATAATACACTAGCAATATAACAAGCAGAGTCATACCCATACATAGTGGGCTGAGCTTTCGATACATAAGTAAATAATAGAAAGAAATACATGGAACATAAAACACCAGATGCCGTCTACAGCTCCCTCTCACTAGTTCTATGAGTGCTCAAAACTAAAGATACCCCTAACAAAAGATACATCATAAAAAAGGGGATCTTTGTGATAACTCAAGCACTCAAACATGTCCTCCACTGAGATCTATTGGCGATGCTAATCCTCTGGTGAATGGGGTATGTACCCAATGAAATAGGCAAGCTTCTCGGGTGTATACAGGCAGAACGGGGGACAAACATGGCCTCCACGATGTAACACCCTAAATCTTAACCCAAGACTACTAGTATGTACTTAGGTCAATCTTTAGAATATTACCTCTTGGTCTCATCTTTTACTTAGAAAATACTTAGCGGAAATATGGGTAAAATTTTTCTTTTTAGAATTTAAAATCAAAGTGAGAGGCACGCACGAATTTTTAAGAGGAAGCATAGAGAAACATATAAGCAAAGCATAAAGAAACACATCATATCATGGAGACATCAACTGAAACATAGTTATATATATATATATATATATATGTTGTGCCTACCCAAAAGGGAAGGACTATTTAATACATCGGGAAGCGGAATACAACTGAAATGTAATACATGGAAATCATGAAAAGCAAATACAAGAGAAACAACACCCATACCCATGTGCACCTAAGGTAGACAACCTCATATACAAAAGAAGGTTTGTCCTCAACTATGTGGCGTGTGTGTGCACTAACTACTACCCCTCCTATATCTACTCCTGCTGGTCCGAGTACTGTGGGGTCGAGTCGATCCACTGACGAATCTCGGTGGGAGTGGTCGAGCGCATCATCGGGGCGTGTCCACCGCGGCGAGGTCGCATAGATGGCCGATGAGCCAACCTCGGCTGGACTACCGTCTCCTCACTCCCAGCCCTCATCGGTGGGGGAGCGGGACTGGAGCTCCAACTGTACATGTGGGATGGCTGGTCCTCGGATGGGTCCAGTCTCAGAAATCTTGGGGCCAGCGGCACATACTCGGGATACTCGCGTACTGCTGATGTCTCGGGCTCCATGCGGAGGATCTGCTCATCGCGTGGTCTCGCCGCTCAAAAATCCCGTTATGACGGTAAGGAGCAGTCGGGGTAAAACGGTAACTCGGGACAGGGTGCGCGAAGGGTCGTCCCATAAACATGAACACTCTAACCGTGCAACGACCCTCAAAATGGTATGACCCGAGCGCCGGGTCATGGTGCAGCTCCCATACCGGGGTGTCGATGAAGAGTACGAATGTCGCCATCTGAAGATATGATGGAAGAAAAGAGATAGGGAATGAGAATCTTTCTAGAAGAATTCTCAGTAGGGTTATCCCTACCTAGGTGACATCGTCACATCTTCAGGAACCTTGGGTTTATTTCTAAAAGGTGTGCATGCATACAAATTCCTTTTAAGTTATCTTTCCAAAGTGTTATTTATCCAAGGCCCATTATATTTTACAATGTGTCTTATAGCTAAGCATAGAATAACCTAATGATATGAGTGCATCATAAAGGTAAACCAAACAATAGAATAACTAGGAAACATTATAACATTGGCATAAGTATAGTATATGTGACATTGTTAACTTTAACTTTCATCTCATGGGGCCGCCTTAAAACATCTCTAGGTTATGAGCTCATACTTTAACTAGTCGTCACTAGTTCTTACTTATCCTATGATAAGCGTAACATATACATAATCCCGACTTAATAGTGCGGGCTAGGGGGCAATTAAGGATCACCTCTTCTTAGGGTCATTTCCTCTTTGAAACGCTCTACTAGCAACGAGTGCATCGTAGTATTGTCCGCTTTGGCAAGCTCTATGTCAATACCCTCACGGATTTGTTTTCTTGGGGGTGCTCGGCTAAACCGGTGTCACCCAAGAAGGCGTCTCAGTGTTGTGTCACATTTAAGTTCTCATAAAGTGTTAAGTCATAGATACATCATTATTCATTGCATAAATCTTTTTCATAGCATATACATCATCACAAGAAACTTTTTCATAGTGTATACATAAAACCATAGCATATACATTATCACATAATCACACTTTAGACAATCATTCATACAAACTTCCAAGCTCATTATGTTATAAACTTATAGTATGTTATGCTTTGGTTCCTTTGTATCTTAAGCTTGTAAACTAATCGTTCTAGTATTATTCTCAACCTCTTACACACCTATAGGTTCACAACTAATAAGTGTTACTAATTTTTATGCTCAAGGACTTATCCAAACAGCACTATGTAGATTTAGACAACTTTATATTTGTGTGATTATGGGGTTCTAGAGATTACGGTTTAGATCCTTAAAGTCCTTAACTCACGTTCTAAGTTATCAAAACCTAGTCTCTTGGGAACCTATGAGGTTATAACTAAGTATTTCTTACCTCACACTATGGTCAAGAACATCTCTAAACTTCAAGGATGCAGAATTTGAAATCCTAACTTTACGGGTACCTAGAAGTCACAACAATGACCCTTTCTAAGTTTAGTTTGCTCCTAAGGCTTCAAGATTAAGTCCTAAACCAATTATGAGTCATTCCTACACATTTAAACTAATTTAAACCCATGATTATTAAATCTAAACCTTGCTGGACAGAATCCAGAAAATTACATAATTAAAGGATCTAGAATTCTCAAATTAATTCTTTTCTAGTTCCTAACTTATCCTATCTTTCACATATGAGTCTTATCATTATTTTTGCTCAAACATAGGCACATTATCATCATAAAATCAGCACATACAGTGGCAGCAAGGTGCAAGGAAGAACCGAAAATATACTTCTCCATAGAAGGCATAAAACATAATTTCTAAAGCACATAAGATACTAGTTTCTCTTGGAACCTTTTGAAAACTCTCAAAACTCATTTATAAATATTTTTAACATCTAAAATTATTAAAATACTTATGAGGGCAGTAGCTAGATCAAACTTGTCTCAAGAGGTCCTAAATTCATAAAACTTAGTTCTATGCATTCCTTAAACTCATAAAAGCTTGGAAAAATTATAAAACATAGTCTCAAATACTTAGAAACCTCAAGACCTCTTAGAGCCGAAATATGAGTTAAAGAAAACACATAATGCTAGACCTTTGTTGAGACAACATGGGCAAGTCTTTGAGCTCTAGATTTACTTAGGTGATGACATAAAAATAAACATGCTCATGCACTTATTTTAGGTTCCATTAGAAAGTAAAGTGATAGCACAAAGTAAATATGAATGCAACTTATTATTATCTTGGTATTAAGTGAGAACTTGAAATATAAACATGATAATGCATAGCTTGAAACATAAACATGATAATGCAAATTCATTCATTATCTTGGGATTTAATGATAGCAAGGAAGTAAACATGATATGCATAGCATAAAATAAACATGATGCAAGATTCATTTTATGGTTAACTAGAGCTCATTCAAGACTTTAACAAGATAGCAACCCAATACAATATCTCAAAAATCACAACACAACAACCGAAAGTCATATAAAAGAGAAAGAAAGTGAAACTACATCAAGTTCTTTATTAAATACCCAAAACCCCTATCTAGAGAAAAATCTCTAGAACGTGCCGGCCAACTTTAAGGTTGACAAGGGTAGGCTTGGGCTTTTAGAAATCCTTAGATTAATTTTCTTAAGTTGAAAAACCATGTGAGTTAGATATCATATAGATGAAGTCATAAGAAAAGGAAAACTCAAGCTTTAGAGGTTTCTTTGAGATGAACACAATGTCATCATCTAGAAACTCTCATCATCAAGCTATCATGCTCAATATCAAGGCCTCATGGCCGAAATGAAAAGAAAGGAAAAACAAAGGAAAGTTCAAAAAGAATCCAAGAGGAAACTAGAGAAAAACACTTTCTTGAGTAAAACAAAGTTTGAAAACAAATCCCTACCTTGTGATGAAGGTAAAAGCTTGAAATTGAAGATGGAAATGAGATGAGCAACACCTCCTAGGATGGTGATGGTGATTCGGCCTTGATGAGAGAAAAAGAAAGGAAATGTGTTTCAAGTGAAGTTGTGTTTGAGGTGTGGTGTTTGAGAGGTTTGATGATGGTTCAAGGTTTTGGGGTGGTGTTTGATGGTTGAGAGGTGATGATGAGATGAAGAGATGGAGAAGATAAAGATGAGAGGAAAGGAAGAACACTCTTGAAATTTTGAGAGAAAAAGAAAGACTAGCAAGACAACTCTAAAACTCTAAACTTAGCAAATGCTTCAAGGTGCAACAAGGCTAACACAAGCATCCTATTTATAGAAAAACAAAACCATGGAGCTTGCAAATGGAGGGAGTGGTGGTGTGGTTTGGAGGGAAAAGGAAGAGAAAAAATATCTCTTACACAAGGTCATTCAAGCATGGTTGAAGTATGGAAGCTATGCTACAAAGTATGGCTTGATGTGAGTTAATTTCCTATCAAATTTTTATGAAATTAGGTTTCTAGAAACTTGTCATGGCTGAAACTTTTCCAGCCACAAATAAATGGGAAAAATAGGTTGTTTTAATTATTTATTCATGTGGAAATTCAAGCTTGATTGAAAGTTATGACAAGGTATAATGTATGTGACTTGAGGTATGGCCTTGGAGTGTTGAAAAATTGAACATGTGATGCATAATGGGGGAGGACAACTTCGGCCAAGGCTGGACAGCAGAGTGGAGGTGAGTTTTGACCATTTAATTGTGTGTTAATGGTAGGTTTAGATGTGTATTAGCTTAGGTACAAGGTTAGGAATGATTAAGCTTAAGTTTAGGTAACTAAGAATGTGATTTAGGGAGTTTATGACAAGTTTAGGAGTGCTCATACATCATTAGAGAATTTTAAACTCATTTATGAATAAACAATGTGTAACACAATTCCATGATTTAAGGAATTGGAAAGAGAAAACACTATTCAAGATTCTATGACTAGGTGTCTTAAAATTAAAATATGATTTTAGGTTGTAATTAAGTACTTTTTGGTTCTAATCAACTTTAATAAATTATTTTGACTCAAGATTAATTAAGGAAATTAATTAACCTTCGATTAGAGCCTAATATTGCTTAGGTTTGCTTAATCACGCGATTAAGTGTAAAAATACGAAACTAGGGGCAAAACGGTAATTTTGCACTAATTTTGCCCGGGACTTCAAAAATTAAAACTGAGGTCATAGAATACATAAAAACGCCTTTTAAAACCATCTGGAGAAGTTTCGGGGTTCATCCGGCACTTGCAAATAGGTAAAACACCGCAGGGGCGTTTTGGTCATTTTGACCCAAAAACTCGAAAAATGAGATTTTCGATCCCGGGAAGGTACACAAGGTATCTAATCCCCTTCCAACATTGAGTTTGCCTGTCGAGTACTGCCGAACTGGCTTTCCTCGAATTCCGAGCTGAAAATGACCTCAGGGCCATTTTGGTCATTTTCACTCTAACAGAAAAATCGGGGCGTTACACACGACGTGATCACATCTCCGGTCATCGGACTAGCCTAGGCTGGGTCACCATGTCCTCGCTGCCTTTACTTATGCCCATGGGTGCCGTAGGTGCAAAACCCTTCGAGTAGATGTGTGTGGGGGAGTTCTCAGATGGGTCGATCTCTGATTGCCTCAAATGGGGAGCATACTCGGGATAATCGTGAATTGTTGAAGTGATGGGGCGAGCATGTCGAGTCTGCTCATCGTGGGGTTGAGTGCGCTCAAAGATCAGATCATCACCATAGGGGGTAATGTGAATGAACCTGAAGCTGGAAACTGGGTAGGCAAAAGGGTGTCCTATGTACGACCCTCAAAGTGGTATGAGTAGTGGTCTGGGTTGTAGTGCACCTCCCATACTAGGGTGTCAACGAAGATCACGAACAAAGCCATCGCCCTCTGAAGACGTAATGGAAAAAGAGAAAGAAAGATAGAGGGAGTGAGAATTTTAATAACGAATCTCAGTAGGGAAATCCTCCTATCCTAATGTCATCGTCCACGTCTCCAGGAACCTTGGTTTTATTATTTAAAAGGTGAGCATTCATAAGGTTCATTATCAGGTTTTAAACATAATTATCCAAGGTTCATTCATTTTAGGATGAATCTTGATGCTATGAATGCAGCATATCATAATATGGATGTATGATAGAAACATTATCCACATATCGCTTGAACATATCATAAAGAAGCATATAACTTTCATGTAAACTCATTCTCCTTTCATTTGCTTAAGTGACATTCCTTTCATCAATTGTTATCCATGGAGCCACCCTAATAACTTCTCTCCTTTGAGAGTTTCTAGGTTATGAGCTCATATCTAACTAGTCATCACTAGTTTCAGCTTATCCTAAGATAAGTATAAAGTTATATCGACTCCTAGAGTGCGGGTTAGGGGGCTTAAGGATCACTTATCATAACCTTTAATTCGGGGAGTCTATAGGGTCATCTCCTCTTCGAAATGCATCCACTGGCATCCAGTGGACAGTAATATTGTCCGCTTCGGTAGGCTCGATGTCCATACCCCCCACGGTTTTGCTTCCTCCCTACCGTAGCATGAGAAATACGTCTCGGCATGCTATGCAAGATTGCAACAAAAACACATGACTTCAAATATCATCATTACATTTCACTTAATGCTTCATGCTCATAAATTTCATGTAAATCATGCGTCTCAATCCATTATACTCATAGCATAGCACAATTAACACAATGCTCATGTCTCAGGTTCATATATCCATATGCACACATCATTAATACTTTCGCAAAGTAGTAAACATGCTCTTACCCAGTGTGCCGGAATCATGGACCGGGCTCAGCTAATGCATATGCCATGCTCACAACAACTCATAAACAAGCATACATTCACTGGAAATACTAGATCTCATTATCTCCTCTATCTTACAGTATCTTATGCTTTTAATCCTTGTGGGTCTTAATCTTATGGTCTAATTAACCTAGCGTCCAAATTAGGTTTTTTATACACCTAAGGGATCATAACTAATAATTCTCACTAATTTTTATGCTTATGAACAGTATCAAAGAGCATCATGCAGTTTGGATAGAAATGTTATAATTCAATTATGGGGTTCTAGAAGCTATGTTTTTGACCCTTTCGAAGTTTCAGCTTTTTCTAAGGTACTAAAATTAATTGTTGCAACCTTAGGGGATTAATCCTACACTCCTAAACACTTCTAAAATAATTTTATCTCTAATTTAATCATCCTAAAATAGTATCCATGATCTTGACTTATGAGGGTTCTAAAATTCACATTCTTGATCCTTTCTAGTTCCTAGTTTTTCCTAACACTCATAAAATAAGTTTTGCTTCACTTAAACATAATTTTTACACATTCTAACACCTCAAAACAGCATCATACAGAAGCCATCATAACAAGGCAGTAACCAAAATGTTCGTTCCAAGATAACACATAAAATCACATTTTCAATACATATAAGTTGCTAGTTTCTCTTGGAATCATTTTAGAACTTCTAGAAGTCTTTGAAAACCAATTTATTTCATTAAAATCATAAAAATATAACACTAAGGAAGTGGCTATTCTAAATCATTCTTGGATGAGTTTTAATCATAAAATCATACTCCTAGTATTCTTTAAGGTTTTTTATGCTTAAGAAAATCTTAAAACATAGTTTGTTGGCTTTTGTGACTAAATGAAACTTATACTAAGTTTATCATCATCACATGGCCGAATCTAGCATCCATAGAATGCTTCCATTGTCCAAATTTTGCTTAAAATAAAAAGGGCAAGTATTTGAGCTCTAGGATCTTTAGATGATGGCAAAACATAAACATGATATGCACTTAATTTTATTCTTTATTATAAGGTGAGAGCTTTAAAGTAAATATGAGATGCAAGTTCATTTTTCATCTTTAAAGTTTAGGTGATAACTTGAAATATAAATATGAAGTGCAAAGTTTGAAATTTAAAATAAGAATGCAAGTTCATTTCTTTATTCTTGAGGTTTTAATGTTGACAAGGAAAAGTAAACATGATATGCAAAGCATAAACTTAAACATGGATACAATTTCATTTTTATCTTTACTAGAGCTCATTCAATACTTTAAAGGAATATATACCTCAACCCCAAACTTATCTTAGCAAGACAAAGTGAGCTTTAGAGTTTTTTGTACCAAGGTTTCAAGGAAACTTTATGGTGTGAACATCATCATCAAGCTCAAGGAAATGGATCAAGAGAACAAACCAAGTGATAACATTTCTTGAGAACCAAAACCAAAAACAAAACAAAAGGAAAGAAAAACCGAAATGCTTTTAGGATCAAGACCAAGTTTCAAGCTTTAAAGGTTTCTCAAATGATAACCACAAGATCATTATCTTGAATCCTCATCATCAAGCTAAAATTTTCTTTTCAAAACCAAGATTCATGGTCGAAATGAAAAGAGAAGAAAAGAATTTAAACCAAGAGAAACTAAAACTTTTCCATAACAAAACATTAAGTAAAAGGTAAAAATTTTAAAAACAAAACCCCTACCAAAAGTGTTGTCTTTGTAAGAAGGAAGAAGGCTTGATTCTTGTAATATCCTAATTTTTTTCAGAAAATAATTAAGGCTTTAGTAGTAAGAATATCAAAATTTTGGTGTACACAAAAATGATGAGAACAATGTAACGAACGTAAAAAAAAAAAAAAAACATGAATAGTGTTTTGCAGGCCCCGTAGACCCACCGGAACAGCTGAAACCTTAGATTCAAGACCTGAATGTGTCCGAAATTTGGAAATTATAGGATTAAGGTTAGAAATAGGTAGGAATAAATATTTTATACTTAGAATTAATTTTCAGGCAATAGTGGATTACCCGGGTACACTGTTTTACCCGTTTGGTAAAATTACGGTGTGTAGTTTTTATACCGGATGAAGCTACCAGTGCAAGCTTGCCACCTAGGGTGACAAGTGTATGGTCTAGAGCAATACATATCCTTTCCTTTTTCAAGAGCCAATGAGAATGCTACAAAATTTCAAAGAAGATAATTTCATAATTACTAAATTATATACATTATCTTAATATAAATAAAATCAAAATCCTCATAATTATCATCTTCATTCTCGGCCATAACAAAGGAGACAGCCCAAACTCCATTTTTGCTTCCTCAAAATGCTTGAAACTTAAATTCAAAGCTCCAAAATCCTTGTCTACACTTGATAAAATCACAAACTCCCTTCACTAAACTTATTCCACTCATCAAGATCTTTCAATCTAACCGATTAGAATTTGAATCCATCAACTTTTCCTACTTTGAGAGCTTATTATCAGCTGTGTAAGGAAGGGTTTGGTGTGGATTAGAAGGCTTGGAAGTAAAGGAAATCAATCTTGGAGCCAAGATCTTGAAAGCTTCAAAGTGTAGGGTTTTCTTTGGCCTTTTTCTTTCCAAACTATTCTGTAAATTTTTTTGGGTTTTATTCCGAAATTTATGGTTATATTTGATGATAATATGTTGATATTGATGTGTTAATTTTGGTGGAGTGTTTGGATGAGGTTAAATAATGATTTTTGTCAAAATAATTTTTGGCTAGGCTGCTGAATTTTCGGATTTCAGCAGGATAGGATTTGTTAATGAATTTTCTGGTTCACTTCTAGTCATTTTTATGAGCTATAAAAATTATATATTGAACCTAACATCATAAGGAAACTCTGATAATTTTCGTGGTGCATAATAAAGAGTTTTACTGCCTGAGAAAAATCAAGAACCAAGAGTATATCTATGCTGGCTGAAATCTTGGTACTGGAGCTGTGAATTTGTATAAATTTTTATTCATAGCAAATGATGGAGTTATCCTTTGAAATTTTTACAGAGTTTTGTAGACATCTTTAAGTATAATTTTGATTTTTATTTTGAGTTGTTTCTATCATTTGCTAAAGTTAAAAATTGTGTGAATCCTATTCTGAGCTGTGAAAAAGTGGCCTCTGACCACTAAAATTGTAGAATTTATTTGACATGGTTATAGTATTCTGTTTGCTATGAAATTTTTACAGGGACTTTTAGACACATTGAGGTGTCATAGAGAATTTTTATGGCCAGTGAATTGCCCATTGGATATGTGAATTAAATGTTGTCACCATAATGGTAAATCTGTCAAGAAGCTGGAATGGTGAAGATATATTAAGTTAATGATAGAAATCTATTTAATCCAAGTATATATCATATGAATGTATGTTAATTGTTTGAAAGACTTGTTTATAAAGTATGAATGAGACTCCAATGATACTGAATGCCTATATCTGGGATATAAACCTGACTTTGAAATAGAAAGGTCCATGACATGGTTGTATGACAAAAGAGAATATGTGAAATTTAATGGTGCATGTTTTAACATACGGGAAAATAGAAACAAGGCTTATGTGTGATAGAGAGGGAAGGCAAAAATAAGAACTTCCCAAGAAATTTTATGAGTCGGTAGACTTATCGACTAGGAAATAGAACTGTGTGATTCAGAAATGGAAAAAAATGAAGTCTGATGATCACGAATAGGAATGAGCTCATGTCCTAGCAGTCTATGGTCCTCTGAGGAGTTATCCACTACATATGTTACTTGATGTGAATCTAAGCCTTCCCTATGTTAATAAAAAGAACTACTACACTAAGTTGAATTCCATGTGATATAAGAGAAACACTTATGATTACTACCATTTTGCATATAATTTTCTTTGACTCATGTATGCTAATATTGATATATGTGATCTAACATGATGTTTTTCTTTATTATTATAAATGCATTTACTGTTTATATTCTGGGTATGTAAGGGGTTACCCTACTGAGAATTTTATAATATTCTCACCCCTATTTGTGTATATCTTTGTATTGTGCTCAGACTCTGCAGATGCCCTGGTGAGGAGAAGCCATCATACCGATGGCCAATGGTTTTAGCGTAGGAGGACATGAGACTTACGGGGGCTTTTGACTTGTATGTAGTGTAGTATAGTGCCAGGAACTTACTAGCTTGTAGACTAATTGGTGTTAGATGTCTTAGGTCCATTTCCGTGTGTTTAGTATTTTGTTGGACCTTGATATTTGAGCAAGCTTGGTAGATCTTTTGATAGTAGTTCCTGTGTTGTATTATAAGGGAAGTGACTTAACTTCAAGTATGGTATGTATTAAAGAAAGCGGTATGTAAAGTAATAATATATGTACATTTTATAGTAGTTTTCTTTATAACTCTAGAGTTTGATTTATCTTATTTCATTTCATTTGACTAGAGGATATTATAGAAAGGAAGTGATACTCTTCTAATTACAATGTTAATGCTCGAGTAATACATGGTAGTTAGGAGGGTGTTACATTATGGTATCAGAGCCGGACTATCCTATAAGCCTTAGGATTGGACCGGCTATGCTTTCTTAGAAATTGTCATGCATTATGACTTTATATATATGTGTATGACTGCTGATTGGAAATGTTGTGGGTTCTTTGTACACTTTGCTTGGTATTGAGACTGATCAACTCAATATTTTCGTTTGGTGTGACAGGAACCAATGACTTCGAATCGGCAAACTAGGAGTGGAGCTGGAAACGATGCCGACATGATGAATACTTTTCGTGAGATGGCGGCTGCCATGAGGGAACAAACTACAGCTACTACTCGAATGATGGAGCAACTGAACCGCAATGAAAGGCAAAACCCAGCTGATAATCCTGTAGTGAACGAAGTCAATGTAGAATATCAGAAATTTGTCGAGTTCAGAAAGGCAAATCCCCCTCCATTTCGAGGAGCTTTTAATCCCTGTAAAGCAGAAGAATGGATAAAGGCCATGGAAAAGATTTTCTCCGTTCTTCCTTGCACAGAGATCCAGAAGGTGGCCTTTGCCACCTATATGCTAGAAGCAGATGCAGATTTTTGGTGGGTTGGCACCAGGGGATTATTTGAAGCTTCCCATACTGTAGTTACCTGGACTATTTTTAAGGAAGCTTTTTACCATAAGTACTTCCCTATTTCTGTGAGAAATGCGAAGGAATTGGAGTTCATGGCTCTCAAACAAGGACCTATGAGTGTAGCAGTATCTTGCCAAATTTGAACAGCTCTGCAAGTTTTCTACAATTTATCAACGTGACCTGGATGAAGTTTGGAAATGCATGAAATATGAAGGAGGTCTACGAGAAGATATAGAAGCAGTTGTAAGTCTCTTGGAGATTAGGGACTATCCTACCTTGGTAAATAAATGTCGACGTGCAGAGGAGTCCAACAGGAAACTAACAAATTTCAAGTATGCCCAAAACAATGCTAGAAGGGGATTAGCACCTCAAGGTCCCCGATTCAAGCCTATTAACCAACCTCGGAGAAGGTTTCCACCCAACAATAACAACAACAACAGCAAAGGAAAACAACTTCAACCTCTAAGACCTGAGATAGGGAGAGATTGCCCTAAGTGTGGGAAAAATCATGGGAATCGACCTTGCTGGACAACGCAAATCATTTGCTTTGGTGTGGGAAACCAGGACATAAGATATTTGAGTGCCCTAACAAGAAAGGTCATCAGCCCGCCTCCAGGCCACAACAACATGGGCGCGTTTTTACTATAAGTGCCAAGGAAGCTTCTCAATCTGCCGATATGATCCGAGGTAAGTGTGAAATAAATGGTAATGTCCTAGATATACTGTATGATATGGGTGCCACTCATTCTTTCATATCCCATGACTATGTACAGAAGTTGCAATTATCTGTGTCTGAACTACCTTATGATCTTCTTGTATCCACTCCTACTGCTGGTCCTATTAGGACTTGTTATACCTGTGTAAATATTCCTTTTCAAATAGGTGCTAGAGACTTTACTGCCAATTTAGTTTGTCTTCCTTTATCTGGTCTAGATGTAATTTTAGGTATGGATTGGCTAGTGCCCAATTATGTCCTTTTACCTTTGTCGGATCAAGTTGCCATATTCCTTTCCACTCTACCCTCCATTCCTGTGGTTCCTTTTTCTTTTTACTTGAACCTTGTAACATCCAACCCTAGTAAGACAGATCGTCAGGAATATGTTCTCCTTTCTACTAGTGAAACTGAATGTGACTACGAGTTGAGCAAGATTCCAAAGTGGTGAGGAATATCCAGATGTTTTTCCAGAGGATATTCCAGAATTTCCTCCTGAAAGAGAGATTGAATTTTCTATCGAGTTGGTTCCAGGAACGGGTCCTATTTCAATTGCTCCTTATAGGATGTCCCCTTTGGAGTTGAAAGAATTAAAGTCCCAGATTGAAGAACTGTTAGGGAAGCATTTTATTAGACCAAGTGCCTCTCCATGGGGAGCCCCTGTTCTTCTGGTGAAGAAAAAGGATGGGGGTATGAGGCTTTGTGTAGACTATAGGCAATTGAACAAAATGACAATAAAAAATAAGTACCCCTTGCCAAGAATTGACGATCTCATGGATCAATTACGAGGTGCAACTGTATTCTCAAAGATTGATCTTAGATCAGGGTACCATCAAATTCGGGTTCGGAATGAGGATATACCTAAAACTGCTTTTAGAACTCGATACGGGCATTACGAGTATAGGGTGATGTCTTTTGGATTGACTAATGCTCCGGCTATATTCATGGATTATATGAATCGAATCTTCCGCCCTTACTTGGATAAATTTGTAGTTGTCTTCATAGATGACATACTTATATATTCAAGGACTGAGGAAGAACATATGGAGCACCTTAGGGTTGTGTTACAAATCCTAAGAGAGAGAAAGTTGTATGCTAAGTTGTCGAAATGTGAATTATGGATGGGAGAGGTTAGATTCCTAGGTCATGTAGTATCACGAGGAGGAATCTCTATAGATCCCAGTAAGGTAGAATTAGTACTCCCTTGGGAACGACCAACAACGGTGACGGAGATTCGGAGTTTCCTAGGGTTAGCTGGATATTATAGGCGTTTTATCATGAGTTTTTCTCAGATAGCATTACCTTTGACTAAATTAACCCGAAAGAATGCTCCATTCAATTGGACACCAGAGTGTGAAAAGAGTTTTCAGGAGTTGAAACAAAAGTTAACCACGGCTCCAGTCATAGTATTACCTGATCCTTATAGACCCTATGAGGTTTATTGTGATGCTTCTAGTAAGGGTTTAGGATGTGTGTTGATGCAAAATCATAACGTGGTTGCCTATGCTTCTCGACAGTTGAAACCCCATGAAGTAAACTATCCAACCCATGACCTTGACCTTGCAGCTGTGATTTTTGCCCTAAAGATCTGGCGACATCATTTGTATGGTGTACAGTTTAATGTTTTCTCTGATTATAAAAGTTTAAAGTATCTTTTTGATCAAAAAGAGTTGAATATGCGGCAAAGAAGGTGGATGGAATTCCTCAAGGACTATAAGTTTAGTCTGAATTACCATCCAGGCAAGGCAAATGTTGTTGCCGATGCTCTGAGTAGAAAATCCCTAAGTGTAGCATGCTTGATGATTAAAGAGACGGAGCTAGTTGAAAGTTTCAAGGAACTTAGTTTAGACATGTCTGTGAACCCTCAGGGTGTGGTGCTAGGGCAAATAAAGGTAACAAGTGAGTTCAAAGGACAAATTTTAGCTGCACAACATGAAAACCCAGAATTTCAGGAGATATTAAGATCAATTCATGCAAAGAAGTTGCCAGGATTCACTCAAGACCAACAAGGTATATGGAGATACAAGGATAGGGTATGTGTACCCACAAGTGGCGATCTTAGAAAGAAGATCTTAGAGGAAGCTCATAGGGGCGAACTTACTATACATCCAGGCATTAGTAAAATGTATGCGGATCTCAAGAAAATGTTCTGGTGGTCAGGAATGAAAAATGATATAGAAGAGTGTGTCAGGAAGTGTTTAACTTGCCAAAAAGTTAAAATAGAACATCAAAAACCAGCTGGGACCCTGCAACCCTTAGAAATCCCGGAATGGAAGTGGGAAAGTATTTCTATGGACTTTGTAATGGGTTTGCCAAGGACATCGTCAGGTCATGATGCTATATGGGTTATAGTAGATAGATTGACCAAGTCTGCTCATTTCTTACCCATTAAGGCTAATTTTCCTTTGGATAAGTTAGCTTCCTTGTACATCCAAGAAATAGTAAGACTACACGGTGTTCCTTCCTCGATAGTTTCTGACAGAGATCCAAGGTTTACTTCAAGATTTTGGGGAACGTTCCAAAAAGCCTTTGGTACCAAACTTTGTTTGAGCACTACCTATCACCCCCAAACTGACGGGCAAACAGAACGAACCATACAAACCCTAGAAGATATGCTAAGGGCATACGTGATTGAGCAGAAGGGAAGTTGGGACAAGTTACTCCCATTGGTTGAGTTTGCTCATAATAACAGCCATCACGCTAGTATTGGCATGGCCCCGTATGAAGCTCTATATGGAAGAAAATGTCAATCCCCATTGTGTTGGTATGATTTGGGAGAAGCGAGACTATTGGGACCCGATCTTGTTAATCAAACAACGGAGCAAATCTAGAAGATCAGGAGCAAGATTCTCACCGCACAGAGTCGTCAAAAGAGCTATGCTGATACTCGAAGGAAACATTTAGAATTTCAAGAGGGAGAACATGTATTCCTGAAGGTCACGCCCACTACTGGAGTAGGTAGGGCCCGTAGAGTTAAAAAGTTGTCACCTAGGTTTATAGGTCCTTTTCAAATTCTTCAACGAATTGGGTCAGCTGCTTACCAGATAGCCTTACCCCCACATTTATCCAACCTTCATAATGTCTTCCATGTATCTCAACTTCGAATGTACCACCCAGATCAAAACCATATCATTGAGCCCGAGTCTATACAGTTAAGGGATGACTTGACGTTTCAAGCCCCTCCTATTCAGATCGTTGATAGAGAAGTCATGCAACTTAGAAATAAATCTGTGCAACTTGTAAAAGTGGCTTGGGCTGGACCTGGAAATGAAGAGTATACATGGGAACTAGAATCAAGTATGAAGACAGATCATCCGGAATTATTTCCAGGTATGAAATTTTGAGGGCAAAATTTTTTTTAAGGTGGGGAGTAATGTAACATCCTAATTTTTTTCAGAAAATAATTAAGGCTTTAGTAGTAAGAATATCAAAATTTTGGTGTACACAAAAATGATGAGAACAATGTAACGAACGTAAAAAAAAAAAAAAAACATGAATAGTGTTTTGCAGGCCCCGTAGACCCACCGGAACAGCTGAAACCTTAGATTCAAGACCTGAATGTGTCCGAAATTTGGAAATTATAGGATTAAGGTTAGAAATAGGTAGGAATAAATATTTTATACTTAGAATTAATTTTCAGGCAATAGTGGATTACCCGGGTACACTGTTTTACCCGTTTGGTAAAATTACGATTGTGTAGTTTTATACCTGGGATGAAGCTAAAGGTGCAAGCTTGCCACCTAGGGTGACAAGTGTATGGTCTAGAGCAATACATATCCTTTCCTTTTTCAAGAGCCAATGAGAATGCTACAAAATTTCAAAGAAGATAATTTCATAATTACTAAATTATATACATTATCTTAATATAAATAAAATCAAAATCCTCATAATTATCATCTTCATTCTCGGCCATAACAAAGGAGACAGCCCAAACTCCATTTTTGCTTCCTCAAAATGCTTGAAACTTAAATTCAAAGCTCCAAAATCCTTGTCTACACTTGATAAAATCACAAACTCCCTTCACTAAACTTATTCCACTCATCAAGATCTTTCAATCTAACCGATTAGAATTTGAATCCATCAACTTTTCCTACTTTGAGAGCTTATTATCAGCTGTGTAAGGAAGGGTTTGGTGTGGATTAGAAGGCTTGGAAGTAAAGGAAATCAATCTTGGAGCCAAGATCTTGAAAGCTTCAAAGTGTAGGGTTTTCTTTGGCCTTTTTCTTTCCAAACTATTCTGTAAATTTTTTTTGGGTTTTATTCCGAAATTTATGGTTATATTTGATGATAATATGTTGATATTGATGTGTTAATTTTGGTTAAGTGTTTGGATGAGGTTAAATAATGATTTTTGTCAAAATAATTTTTGGCTAGGCTGCTGAATTTTCGGATTTCAGCAGGACAGGATTTGTTCATGAATTTTCTGGTTCAATTCTAGTCATTTTTATGAGCTATAAAAATTATATGTTGAAGCTAACATCATAAGGAAACTCTGATAATTTTCGTGCTGCATGATAAAGAGTTTTACTGCCTGAGAAAAATCAAGAACCAAGAGTATATTTATGCTGGCTGAAATCTTGGTACTGGAGCTGTGAATTTGTATAAATTTTTATTCACAGCAAATGATGGAGTTATCCTTTGAAATTTTTACAGAGTTTTGTAGACATCTTTAAGTATAACTGTGATTTTTATTTTGAGTTGTTTCTATCATTTGCTAAAGTTAGAAATTGTGTGAATCCTATTCTGAGCTGTGAAAAAGTGGCCTCTGACCACTAAAATTGTAGAATTTATTTGACATGGTTCTAGTACTCTGTTTGCTATGAAATTTTTACAGGGACTTTTAGACACATTGAGGTGTCATAGAGAATTTTTATGGCCAGTGAATTGCCCATTGGATATGTGAATTAAATGTTGACACCATAATGGTAAATCTGTCAAGAAGCTGGAATGGTGAAGATGTATTAAGTTAATGATAGAAATCTATTTAATCCAAGTATATATCATATGAATGTATGTTAATTGTTTGAAAGGCTTGTTTATAAAGTATGAATGAGACTCCAATGATACTGAATGCCTATATCTGGGATATAAACCTGACTTTGAAATAGAAAGGTCCATGACATGGTTGTATGACAAAAGAGAATATGTGAAATTTAATGGTGCATGTTTTAACATAAGGGGAAAATAGAAACAAGGCTTATGTGTGATAGAGAGGGAAGGCAAAAATAAGAACTTCCCAAGAAATTTTATGAGTCGGTAGACTTATCGACTAGGAAATAGAACTGTGTGTGATTCAGAAATGGAAAAAAATGAAGTCTGATGATCACGAATAGGAATGAGCTCATGTCCTAGCAGTCTATGGTCCTCTGAGGAGTTATCCACTACATATGTTACTTGATGTGAATCTAAGCCTTCCCTATGTTAATAAAAAGAACTACTACACTAAGTTGAATTCCATATGATATAAGAGAAACACTTATGATTACTACCATTTTGCATATAATTTTCTTTGACTCATGTATGCTAATATTGATATATGTGATCTAACATGATGTTTTTCTTTATTATTATAAATGCATTTACTGTTTATATTCTGTCTGTATGTAAGGGGTTACCCTCTCGAGAATTTTATAATATTCTCACCCCTATTTGTGTATATCTTGTATTGTGCTCGGACTCTGCAGATGCCCCCTGGCTGAGGAGAGGCCATCATACCGATGGCCAATGGTTTCGCATAGGAGGACATGAGACTTACGGGGGCTTTTGACTTGTATGTAGTGTAGTATAGTGCCAGGAACTTACCAGCTTGTAGACTAATTGGTGTTAGATGTCTTAGGTCAATTTCCATGTGTTTAGTATTTTGTTGGACCTTGATATTTGAGCAAGCTTGGTAGATCTTTTGATAGTAGTTCCTGTGTTGTATTATAAGGGAAGTGACTTAACTTCAAGTATGGTATGTATTAAAGAAAGCGGTATGTAAAGTAATAATATATGTACATTTTATAGTAGTTTTCTTTATAACTCTAGAGTTTGATTTATCTTATTTCATTTCATTTGACTAGAGGATATTATAGAAAGGAAGTGATACTCTTCTAATTACAATGTTAATGCTCGAGTAATACATGGTAGTTAGGAGGGTGTTACAATTCTTGGTTGAAATAAGAAGACAAAAGCCTTCTCTTGGTGCGTAGATGATTCAGCCAAGGGGGTAAGAAAAGGAAAGGATGAGTTTTCTTGAGAGTTTGAGCTTAGATGTGGAAAGGTTGTGTATTTAGGAGGTGATTTGAGGTGGTGATGTGGTGGTTCAAGGTGGCTTATGGTGGTTTGTGGAGGTGGGAGGAGTTTCTTGGTGATGGAGAAGAACTTGGAGTTGAGAGAAAATTAGAAAGCTTTTTTGGTCACAAAACTCAAACAAAAAAAAAAGGTAATGGTAAAGTGTAAGGTTTATTTACATTTTGCTATATATATCATGGCTTGAAATTTGAAATTATGAGAGTGTATATGAGGGGAGAAGGCTGTGGCATATGTAGCCATGGGGGAGAGAAAATATCTCCTCCAAATGGTCATTCAAAGGTAAGGCTAGGTATGGTTCAAATCATGGTTCAAGGTATGGCTTAAAGCATGGTCCTTTGTGTGTGAAATAAATTAACATGTGATGAATGTGGGGAGGAGTGGCTTTGGTTCTATGTAGCCAAGGGGGAGGAAATTGTTTCATTTAATTGTGGTTTAGAGGTGTGTTTAAGTGTATCTTTAATTAGGTTTTCAATTAATTAATCTTTGATTAGAGCCTAATATTGCTTAGGTTTTCTTAATTACGTCATTGGCCCGTAAAGCACTATTTTGGGGGCAAAATGGTAATTTTGCACAAACACTGCCTGGGACCACTCGAACTTAACAATCATCATTAACCGCATATAATTAGCATTCCAAACTCCCAAAAAAGATTCCGGGTTCAAACGACACTTATACTCATGTAAAATGCTATAGGGGTATTTTGGTCATTTTGAGCCGAAAGTTCGAAAAATGAGATTTTCATATCTGCCATCAATCGCAACACCTTTAATCCTCTTCAAATATTGAGTTGACTCTCTGAGGATCGCTGGGTTGGCCATCCTCGAATTCTGGGTAAAAATAATCTCAGGGGCATTTCAGTCATTTACGCTAAAACAGAAAAATCGGGGCGTTACACTTACTGTCACACTTTAGCTTTGTATTGAGCCTAATCAACTCAATATTTCTTTTTTTTTTTTATAAGATTCAATGACATCAAATCAGTGTACTAGGCACAATGCGGGAGATGAAGCTGCTATGATGGACACCTTCCTTGAGATGGCAGCTGGCATGAGAGAACAAGCTCCAGCAACCAATAGAATGATGGAAAGGTTAGATCGATATGCTAAAAGAAATCCAGTTGGGAATCCTAAGGGAGCAGAAGTGGACATAGAATATTAGAAGTTCATAGAGTTCAGGAAAGCAAACCCTTCGCCTTTTCGAGGAGCCTTTAATCCAAGTAAAGCAGAATAATGGATTAAAGCCATGGAGAAAATTTTGTCAGTTCTTCCTTGCTTTGAACTTCAAAAAGTGGCTTTTGCTACCTATATGCTAGAAGCAGATGTTGAATTTTGATGGGTTGGCACGAAGAGGTTATTCAAATATTCCCAAACTGAAGTTACTTGGGATTGCTTCTATGTGGAATGCAAAGGAGTTAGAGTTCATGGCACTTAAGCAAGGGTCCATGAGTATAGCAAAATAAACAGCTAAGTTTGAGAAGCTCTGCAAGTTTCCTACTATATATCAGCGTAATCCTGATGAAGCTAGGAAGTGTATAAAGTATGAAGGAAGGTTACATGAGGATATAGAAACAACCATGAGTCTTCTGGAGTTTAGAGACTATTATACTTTGGTAAACAAATGTTGGTGCACTGAGGAATCAAATAAGAAGCTAGCAAGCTTCAAGTATACACAACAACACTGGAAGAGGATTAGCACCCCAAGGCCCAAGATTCAAGCTGGTCAACCAGCCTAGGGAAAGATTTCCACCCAACAACCACAACAACAAATGGAAACAAACCTTGCTGGACAATGCAAATTGTTTGCTTCGGATATGGAAAACCAGGACATAAAATATTTTAATGCCCCAACAAGAAAAGTTAGTAGCTTGCCCCTAGTCTACAACAATAAAGGTGAGTTTTCACTATAAGTGCCAAGAAGCTTCTCAATTTGCTAATCTGATCCGAGTTAAGTGTGAAATAAATGGTAATACCCTAGATGTACTATATGATTCGGGTGTTATTCGTTCTTTCATATCCCAAGACTATGTACATAAGTTACAATTATCTATGTTTGAATTACCTTATGATCTTATTGTATCCACTTATACTGCTGGTTCTATTAGAACTTGTTATGCATGCATAAACCTTCCTCTTCAGATAGGTACCAGATAGTTTACTGCCAACTTAGTTTGTCTTCCTTTATCTAGTTTATATGTAATTTTAGGTATGGATTGGCTGGTAGCCAACTACGTCCTTCTACATTGTTCAAATAGAGCTGTTATGTTTCTTTCTACCTTACCTTCTATACCTTCTATACCTGTGAACTAAATACAGTGAGCTAAAATGTTAACTACTAAACTACTGCAATCCCGATCCCTTTGTCTAGTAGTCCCATAGTTCTTTGGATCAACCTAGAGATGACATAGGAAAGCAAAAACATCGGGGGTGAGAATTATACAATTCTTAGTAGGGCAATTCCCCAAATACATAATCATAATGTCATCGTCATCGTCCAAGCCACTTTGGTTTATTAGGAAAAAGTGATCATGCATTTCATAACAATGGTTCAATTTTAGAGTTCTAAATTGTACTTCTGAAGTGGGTAGCTTTTAATGATCAATCACTTAATGCACATATATAATAAAACTCAAACACATAGTAAATAATCCTAATCAAAACATTTAAATATGGCACGATTATGCATATGCTAAATGTAATGAACTTATTTCAAAGGAACCTGGCCTTACTTATGACCATAGAACTTAACTCGGTGCATTTTTCTCTTTTTATTCACATAGGAAAGACTTAGTTCATATCATACCACAAAACTCAATTCAGTACATTTTTCTCTTTTTATCGTTGACATAGGAAAGACTTAGTTTATACCCAATGGGTATTTTCCATGGACAACTTCACAATAAATAATTGATACCAAATGATATTTATAATGGTTAACACCAGATATAGGAAATAGACTACTTCTCAGGACTAAGCTCATTCCTATACATGATCATCGGACTTCATTTTATTCCATTTCCGAATCACACACAGTGCTGTTCCTAGTCGATACATCTTCCAACTCATAATATCTCTGGAGAAGATCCTCTTTTTGCCTTCCCTTCAATTCAACTTAAGTCATGCTTCTGTTTTCTCCATATGTCACAATATGCACATTAGGGAAGTTCCTATTTTTGCCATCCCATTATTCAACTTAAGTCTTGTTTATATTTTCTCCTATGTCAGAATATGCACCATATGTGAAATTTATGCATTTTCTTTTCTCATATAATTGCACCATATGCTTTCTTCTTTTCAAATGCATACATAAGTCACATATAGGCATTCAATCACAAGAAATTCTTATTTGTGCCTCATAAATCAATCTTTAAATTGTCTAGCATGCATACATACTCATCATACTTAAATTAAGAATCATTATATCACCAAATCAATACATGAGTTCATTTAAGCACAAGTACAGCATGTTGGCAGAATTCATGCCTAAAAAGTAAAATTTATTATGCATCTCAAACCTCTATTTCCAGCACTATAAAAATTCTCCAAGACACCTCAATGTATGCGGAAGGCCCTGTAAAAATTTCATAGTAACAAGAATTCTCTAACTCTATCAACAAATTCTACAACTTTGGTGGTCATAGACTACTTTACCTCAGCTTAGAACAAGAATTTCATAATTTTTAATCCTAGCAAATGATGACATCAACACAAAAAAAAAAAAAAAATCACAGTCATATTTCAAGAAGTTATCAACTCACTATAAAAATTTCAAAGTAAGAATATATCATTTGCTATGGTAACAAAATAAGGAAATGTTATAGCTTCAATTTCAATTTTCCAGGCAGCATAGTTACAACTTCGGTTCTTGAATTTTTTAAATCATTAGGAGTCAAAAAAAGAACTCAAGAAAATTATTGGAACTAGCCTAGGATGTTAGTTTCAACATATAATTTTTATAGCTCATGAAAATACCCACAATTCCTTCAGAAAATTCGTGAACAATCATTGCCAGTAGGAAAACCGAAAATCTAGCAGCCTAGCCAAAACTTCTTTTGACAAAACTCATTTTTTAACCTCATCCAAACACTCCACCAAAATTAACATATCAATATCAACATATTATCATAAAATATAACTAAACATTTTGGAATAAAACACATCAAAAATTCTTAGAATAATTTTGAAAGAATAAGGCCAAAGAAAACCCTACTTTGATGGCTTTAAGGATCTTGACTTCAAGGATGTTCCAAGAGTGATCTTACTCACTTAAAGGCCTACAAATCAGCCCCAATCCCTTCCATAAACTGTGGAGAGTGAGATATCAAGGTGGCGATTAATAGAGAATTGAGATTTTAATCGGTTAGAATTGTAGGTATTACTGAGTGGAATAACTCTGGTGAAGAAAGCTTGTGATTTTATGAATTCTAGGCTGGGAGTTTAGGCATTTGAATCAAGTTTTGAGCTCTCAAAGAAATGAAAATGGAGGTTTCTGCTATGTTTTCTTCATAGCCGAGAATAAAGGCTTCATGAATAAGTTTTGGTGGCTTTTTAATGTATATCTTAGATTAGATACATTAATGTAGTCAAAGATGTATACTTTTCTAATAATAATAAAAAATCAATGGCTAGGATTTAATCTTGTAAAGCAAGATTAACTCTTAGCCTTACACTTGACATTAAAAGGATAAACATGATCCTTTTGTGGAGATTAAACTATTTTTTGGTGTTAAAAATCACACACCGAAATCTTACCGAACGGATAAAACAGTCTACCTAGGTAATCAACTACTATTTGAAAATTAATTCTAAGTATAGAATATTTATTCCTACCTATTTCTAATCTTAACACTGCAATTTGATAGTTTCGGGCATTTTCGGGCCCCAATTCAAAAGTTTTGGCTGTCCCGGCAGGCCTGCGGGGCTTACAAGTTAGTATTCACTTTTTTTTTTCCATTTTACAGATTCGTTGGATCGTGCTCATCATTTCTATGTCTGTCGGATTTTTGAAATTATAACTAGAAAAACTCAAATTAATTTTTATATAATTTTTAGGGTGTTACACCTACCACCCTCAAACTGATGGCAAACAGAATACACCATACAAACCTTGGCAGATATGCTAAGGGCATGCATGATCAAGTAGAAGGGAAGTTGGGATAAGTTGCTTCAATTGGTTGAATTTGCTTATAATAATAACCATCACGTTAGTATTGGCATGGTCCCGTATAAAGCAATATATGGAAGAAAATGCCAATCTCCATTATGTTGGTATAATTCAAGGGAAACAAGATTGTTGGGACCTGATCACGTTAATAAAATGATAAGCAGATCCAGAAAATCAAGAGCAAAATCCTCATGGCACAAAGTTGTCAAAAGAGTTATGTGAATACTTGAAGGAAACTATTAGAGTTTCAAGAGGAAGAACATATATTCGTGAAGGTTACACTCACTACTGGAGTAAGTAGAGCCCTAAGAGTTAAAAAGTTGTCACCCAGATTCATAAGTCCTTTGCAAATTCTTCGACGAATTGGGTCAGCTGTTTACCAGATAACCTTACCCTCGCATTTATCCAACCATCATAATGTCTTCCATGTATCTCAACTCGGAAAGTATCATCCAGATCCAAGCCATATTATTGAACCTGAATCCATATAATTAAGGGATGACTTGACATTTCAAGCCCTTCCTGTACAAATCGTTGATAGAAAGTCAGGCAACTTAGAAATAAATCTACGCAACTAGTAAAAATGGCTTGGGGTGGACTGGGGAGTGAAAAGTATACATAGGAATTATAATAAAATCTAAATAAGGATAATCCATAGTTGTTTTCGAGTATGAAATTTGAGGGCAAAATTTTTCTTAAGGTAGGTGGTAATGTAACACTCTAAATTTATTTAGAAATCAATTGGGGCTTTATTAATGAGAATCTCAATATTTTGACAGATGTAGTAACGATGAGTAAAACTTAATGAATGAGAGGAAAAAAAGTGAATAGTATTTTGTAGGCCCCGCAGGCTCGTTGGGATAGCCAAAGCCCTAAATAGAAATAGTTAAAAATGAAAATTTTATACATAGAATTAAATTTCAGGTAATATCTAATTGCCTAGGTACAGTATTTTACCCATTCAGTGAAATTTCGGTGTACCATTTCTAACATCGAAAGATGATTTAATCACTACAAATAGATAATGTATACCCATTCAAGACAAGTGAAAGGCTAAGATTTAATCTTAGGTTATAAGATTAAATCATAGCCATCCATTTTACTTTCTTAGATTAAAAATTATCTAATTATATTATATAATACTCTAACATCATTATAACATAAATACAACTCAATCTTCTCCAAGAAGTAAAAGACATTTTTGGCTAGCAATAAGAAGAAACCAGCAGCCTCCATTACCATGAGCTCTAAACTTGGATTTCAACCTCAAAAACCTTAGCCTAGATTTGTTAAAACTTCCAATTCCCTTCACTAAACTTATTTCACACATCAATACCTATGTAACGCCCAGATTTTCTGTTAGAGTGAAAATGACCAAAATGCCCCTGAAGTCATTTTCGGCCCGGAATTCAAGGAAAGCCGGTTCGACAGTACTCGACGGGTAAACTCAATGTTGGAAGGGGATTAGATGACTTGTGTACCTTCCCGGGATCGAAAATCTCGTTTTTCGAGTTTTCGAGTCAAAATGACCAAAACGCCCCTGCAGTGTTTTACCCGTTTGCAAGTGCCGGATGAACCCGAAACTTCTCCAGATGATTTTAAAAGGCGTTTTTATTTAGACTGTGACTTAAGTTTTGGTCCCAGAGGTCCCGGGCGAAATTAGTGCAAAATTACGGTTTTGCCACTAGTTTTGTGTTTTTACGCTTAATCGCGTGATTAAGCAAACCTAAGCAATATTAGGCTCTAACCAAAGGTTAATTAATTTCCTTAATTAATCTTGAGTCAAAATAATTTATTAAAGTTAATTAGAACCTAAAAGTGCTTAATTACAACTTAAAATCATATTTTAATTTCAAGACTCCTAGTCATGGAATCTTAAATAGTGTTTTCTCTTTCCAGTTCCTTAAATCATGGAATTGTGTTACACATTGTTTATTCATAAATGAGTTTAAAATTCTTTAATGATGTATGAGCACTCATAATCTTGTCATAAAATCCTTAAAACACATTCTAAGTTACCTAAACTTAAGCTTAATTATTCCTAACCTTGTACCTAAGCTAATGCACATCTAAACCTACCATTAACACCCAATTAGATGATCAAAACCTCACTCCCCCCATGCTGCCAGGTCTAGCCGAAGCCCCTCCCTCCCCATATGCATCACATGTTCAATTTTTCAACACTCCAAGGCCATACCTCAAGTCACATACACTATACCTTGTCATAACTTTCAATCAAGCTTGATTTTCCAAGTAAATAACTAATTAAAATAGCCCATTTTCTCCATTTATTTGTGGCTGGAAAAGTTCCAGCCATGCATTGTTTCTAGAAGTCTAATTTCATAAAAAATTGATAGGAAATTAACTCACATCAAGCCATACCTTGTAGCTTAGCTTCCATGCTTCAAACCATGCTTGAATGATCTTGTGTAAGAGATATTTTTCTCTCCCTTTTCCTCCTCAAAAGCCACAGCCACATCTCCCCTGGGTGAGCCCCATGGTTTTGTTTTTCTATAGATAGGATGCTTGTGATAGCTTAGTTGCACTTTGAAGCACTTGCTAAGTTTAGAATTCTAGAGTTGTCTTGCTAGTTCTTTTCTTTTTCTCTCAAGCTTCAAGAGAGTTCTTCCTTTCTTTCCATCTTCATCTTCTTCATCTCTTCATCATCTCTCATTCTTGAAACACCACCCCAAAGCCTTGAACCACCATCAAACCTCTCAAACACCACACCTCAAACACAACCTCACTTGAAACACAACTCCAACCTTCTCATCCTCTCTTGGCCGAAGCTATCTTGCCTCTTGGAGGAGCTCATCATCTTGTTTTCCTTTTCGAAGAGTTCAAGTTTTCATCTTCACTCTAGGTAGGGATTTGCTTTTCAAACTTGTTTTTCTCAAGAATGTGTTTTTCTCTAGTTTTCTCTTGGATTCTTTTTAAACTTTCCTTGGTTTTTCTTTTCTTTTTCATTTCGGTCTCTTGGCCTTGAATATGAGTATGATAGCTTGATGATGAGAGTTTCTAGATGATGACCTTGTGTTCATCTCAAAGAAACCTCTAAACTTGAGTTTTCCTTTTCTTATAACTTCATCTATATGATATCTAGCTCACATGATTTTTCAACTTAAGAAAATTAATCTAAGGATTTCTAAAAGCCCAAGCCTACCCTTGTCAACCTTAAAGTTGGCCGGCACGTTCTAGAGATCTTTCTCTAGATAGGGGTTTTGGGTATTTAATAAAGAACTTGACTTAGTTTCACTTTCTTTTTCTTTTGTAAGGTTTTCGGTTTTCGTATTTTGATCCTTGAGATTTTGTTTGGTTTTGTTTTGGAAGTTGTTTACTTGAGCTTGATGATGTTGTTCAAGAACCTCATAGTTCCTTTGAGAACTTAGTTCAAGAACTCTAAAGCTCTCTTTGTAATGAGATATGTGTTGGGTTGTTATCTTGTTAAAGTCTTGAATGAGCTCTAGCTAACCATAAAATGAACCTTGCATCATGTTTACTTTTATGCCTTGTACATCATGTTTATTTTCCTTGCTATCACTAAGTACCAAGATAATAAAGGAACTTGCATTATCATGTTTATATTTCAAGCTATGCATTATCATGTTTACATTTCAAGTTCTCACCTAAACATCAAAGATAATAATATGATGCATCTCATATTTATTTTATGCTCTCACTTTACTTTCTAATAAAAGCTAAAACAAGTGCATAAGCATGTTTATCTTTATGCCATCACTTTAATGAACCTAGAGCTCAAAGACTTGCCCATGGTTGTCTCAAACAAAGGTTTAAAAATGTTTATTTCCCTTGGTTCATATTTCGGCCCTAAGAGGTTTTGATGTCTCTAAATATTGAAAACTATGTTTCATACTTTTTCTAGGCTATTATGAGTACAAGGAATATATAGAACTAAGTTTTATAAATTTAGGACCTCTTGAGACAAAGATGAATTGGTCACTGCCCTCTTGAATATTCTTATGATTTTAGATGTTAAAAATGTTTATAAATGAGTTTTGAAAGTTTTGAAAAGGTTCCAAGAGAAACTAGTATTTTATGTGCTTTAGAAATTGTGTTTTATGCCTTTATGGAGAGTTTTGTTTCGGTTCTACCTTGCTAATTATTGCCACTGTATGTGCTGTTTTAATGATGATAATATGCTTATTTTGAGTAAAAATAATGTCAAGACTCATATGTGAAAGATAGGAGAAGTTAGAAACTAGAAAAGAATTAATTTGAGAGTTCTAGATCCTTTAATGCTTTAATTTTTTGGATTCTGTCCAGCAAGGTTTAGTAATGCTAATCATGGGTTTAAATTAGTTTAAATGTATAGGGATGACTCATAAATGGTTTAGGACTTGATCTTGAAGCCTTAGGAACGAACCGGACTTAGAAAGGGCCACCGTTGTAACTCCTAGGTACCCGTAAAGTTAGGATTATAAATTCTGCATCCTTGAGGTTTAGAGATGTTCTTGATCATAGTGTGAGGTGAGAAATACTTAGTTATAACCTCCTAGGTACCCAAGAGATTAGGTTTGATGATCGATAACTTAGAACGTGAGTTAAGGACCTTAAGGGTCAATGCATAAGACATTAAAAAGTCTTGAGTTTTTATGATGCTTAACTTATGTAAATATGATATATGATACATGAGCTTTGTCTATGATAAGTTTGATATGTGCTATGAAGAAGTTTTATATGATGATATGCTATACCTCATAAGATATGTTTGCATTACCTATATGTTTTCATGGCATAAGGAAATTTTTGGAAATTCGGTCTACAGCCGTCATGCTGTCGAATTTCCATCAAATTTGAGGAACTTAGAAAAAGATCTTTTTGAAAATCATGAGAACTTAAATGTGACACAACACTGAGACGCCTTCTTGGGTGACACCGGTTTAGCCGAGCACCCCCAAGAAAACAAATCCGTGAGGGTATTGACATAGAGCTTGCCAAAGCGGATAATACTACTATGCACTAGTTGCTAGTAGAGTGTTTCAAAGAGGAAATGACCCTAAGAGGTGATCCTTAATTTGCCCCCTAGCCCGTACTTTAAGTCGGGATTATGTATGTTATGCTTATCATAGGATAAGTAAGAAGTAGTGACGACTAGTTAAGGCATGAGCTCATAACCTAGAGATGTTTTAGGGTGGCTCCATGAGATAAAGTTAAAGTTGAAATGTCACATATGCTATGAAAAACCAAGAAAGTTGTTATGAGATTTATACTTGTCAACTTATGCCACTATTATAACGTTTTTGTGACTTTGTTGATTAGCTTATCTTTATGATGCATTCATATCATTAGTATATTCCATGCTTAGTCATAAGACGCATTGTAAAATATGACGGACCTTGGATAATTAATACTTTAGAAAACTAACTTAAAAGAAGTTTACATGCATGCGCACCTTTTTAGAAATGAAACCCAAGGTTCCTGAGGATGTGATGATGTCACTTAGTTAGGGATTACCCTACTGAGAATTCTTTTAGAAGATTCTCATTCCCTCTCTCTCTTCTTCCGTCACATCTTCAGATGGCGACTTTCGTACTCTTCATCGACACCCCGACATGGGAGCTGCACCATGACCTAGCACTCGGGATATACCATTTTGAGGGTCGCTGCACTGTCAGAGTATTTATGTTTATGAGACGACCCTTTGCGCACCCAGTACAGAGCTACCGTTTCACCCCGACTGCCCCTACCATCATAACATGATTTCCGAGCGAGCTAGACCACGAGACGAGCAGATCCTCCGCATGTAGCCCGAGGCATCAGCCGTACGTGACTACCTGGAGTACATGCCCCGGACTCAGTATTTAGAGACGGATCCATCAGAGGACCCGCCCTCGCATATGTACAGTTGGAGCTCCAGCCCCACTCCCCCACCGATGAGAGCTGGGAGTGAGGAGACGGTGGTTCAGCCGAGGTTGGCTCGTAGGCCATCCATGTGCCCTCGCCGAGGTGGACACGCTCCGATGATCCGCACGACCACTCCCGCCGAGATCCGCCAGTGGATCGATTCCACCCCTCAGTACTCGGACCAGCAGGAGTAGATGCATAGGATGGGTAGTAACTAGTGCACACACGCCACATAGTTGAGGACAAACCTTCTTTTGTATATGAGGTTGTCTACTCTAGGTGCACACGGGTATGGGTGTTGCTTTCATGGTTTCCTTGTACTTGCTTTTATGATTTCCTTGTATTTGCTTTTCAGTTGTATTTCGTTCCTCTATGTATCAAATAGTCCTGCCTTTTTGGTAGGCACATTATCTATATATATGATGAGTTGATGTATCCATGTTATTTATGTGTTTTATTATGACTTGCTCATATGCCTTGTATGAATTCCCGTTCAAAGAATCATGCTTTGCTCTCACTTTGGTTTTAATTCCAAAAAGAAAAATTTTACCCATATTTTCGCTAAGTATTTTCAAGTAAAGAATGAGACCAAGAGGTAATATTCTAAAGATTAACCTAAATACATACTAGTAGTATTAGGTTAAGATTTAGGGTGTTACATTATGGTATCAGAGCAGTTCGATTCTCATGGAGCCTGAGGATTGGACTGATTATGCTGTATAAGCATAAAATGATAGTTATGTCATGTGTTAAGCTTGCTAGAGATAAGCTATAGGATAGGCATACATGACCACAGTTGTTGCATGTGCCATGGTAACTAGGTCATTTCACATGAAATGTTGAGCCTGATCAACTCAGTGTTTTGCTATCTGATGTGTTTAGGAACCAATGCCACCACGACGACAGCATAGGGCTACGACTGAAGATAACCAAGATAATGCGACTGCTGCTGCTGTCTGTCGTATGGCGCAAGCCATGGAACGGATGTTCGACTGGATGGATCAACAAGCGAATGCTGTTCCTGTTCCCCCTCCTCCCCCTGCTGCTGAGACGGTGGAACAAGCCCGCTTCGGCGAGTTTCGCAAGGCGAACCCGCCGATATTCCGTGGGGTAATGGACCTCGACAAAGCTGATGAGTGGATCAAGGAGATGGAGAAGATCTACTCTGTGGTTGGCTGCTCGGAGGAGCAGAAGGTCACCTTTGCTGCCTTCATGATGAAGTCGGATGCCGAGTTCTAGTGGAACGGCACGAAGCGCCGGCTAGATGCTTCTGGAACTCCTATTGATTGGGAGCTATTCAAGACTTACTTCTACGAGAAGTATTTCCCGGAGTCTGTGAGGAATGCAAAGGACATCGAGTTCATGCAGTTGACCTAGGGAGGGTCTACTGTTGCCAAGTACACTGCTAAGTTTGAGGAGCTGATCAAGTTCTCTCGGGTGTTTCAAGGGAACCCCGATAAGGTTTGGAAATGCGTCAAGTATGAGGCTGGTTTGAAGGCGGAAATGAACTACGCCGTGGCCCACATGGAGATTAGAGACTTCCCAACTCTGGTCAACAAGTGTTGGATCCTTGAGGAAGGACAGAGAAAGATGCAAGCCACGAGGGCGGAACGAGCTAAGGGACTTGGACCTCAAGCCCCGAGGTTCAAACCGTAGTACCCTTCGAGGAATCACTATAATCCCTACCAGACCAACCAGTTCCGACCACAACAATAACAACCACCAAGAGCTCCTACACACCAACAATCTAAGCAACACCACGTTTCAACATCAAGGCCCGAGGAACTTCAACAACAATCAACCCCGTGGACCAGGTGGACCTCAGAACCACAATGGAGGACCAAGTGGGGCCAAGAACAAGGCACCACAAACTCCTGCTGCTTACCCTGGAGCAATATCTGCTGATGTCTGTCCCCAATGCGGGAAGAATCACGGGAATCACCCATGCCTAGCTGGTCAGAACGTGTGCTTCAAGTGTGGCAAGCCTGGCCACTATGCAAAGGATTGCGCTATCAAAGGGACACCAAACCAGAACCCTCGACCACAACACCAAGGAAGAGTCTTTACCTTTAATGCGGAAGACGCCAAGAAGTCCAATGATCTCATTGAAGGTATGTGCGAAGTAAACGGTAAACCCTTAACTGTACTATATGACTCTGGTGCTACTCATTCTTTTATTTCACTTGCTAGTGTCGAGTCCTTAAATCTAAGAGTCTCTAAACTTCCCTTCGATCTTATTGTTTCTACTCCTACAAATTGCCCTGTTAATACTTGCCGCTGTTGTTTAAACTGTCATCTTGTTGTAGAAAATAAGTCTTTTATCATAGATTTAATTTGTTTACCCTTGAAAGATATAGGCATTATCTTAGGCATGAATTGGCTTCACGCCAACCGTGTGTTGTTAGATTGTGGAACCCAAACCGTAGTTTTCCCTTCTCCTCCCAAAAACGTCACTCAACCCATTAAATTGTACCTAAACTCCGTAGAGGTCTTCTGTAGTGGGGAGAAAGCTAAGGGATATGTTCTCCTAGCCGCCTGCGATGTAGACTTTGAGCAGAACCTAGGTGAGATACCTGTGGTAAGAGACTATCCCGAGGTATTTCTGGACGAAATACCCGAGTTCCCTCCCGAAAGAGAAGTTGAATTCTCCATAGAGTTAGTTCCTGGAACAGGACCAATCTCTATAGCCCCGTATAGGATGTCACCTTTGGAGCTAGCAGAGCTAAAAACCCAGTTGGAGGAGCTGTTGGAGAAAAGTTTTATAAGGCCGAGTGTTTCACCTTGGGGCGCTCCGGTCTTATTTGTGAAAAAGAATGATGGAAGTATGAGGATGTGTATAGATTATAGGCAGTTAAACCAAGTGACCATAAAGAATAAGTACCCGTTACCTAGTATTGATGATCTTATGGACCAGTTGAAAGGAGCTGTAATATTTTCTAAGATCGATTTGACGTCTGGTTATCACTAGATTAGGGTTAGAGATTCGGACATTCCTAAAACCGCCTTTCGAACTCGGTACGGACTCTTTGAGTTCAATGTGATGTCGTTCGGATTGACGAATGCTCCCGCAGTTTTTATGGACTACATGAATAGGATCATTCGACCCTATTTAGATCAATTTGTGGTTGTGTTCATAGATGATATTCTCATCTATTCGAAGACCCACAAGGAGCATGAGCGTCATTTGAGGCTGGTTTTAGAGGTACTAAAGGAGAAGAAGTTGTATGCGAAGCTTTCTAAGTGTGAATTTTAGTTAGAAGAGGTAAAGTTCTTAGGACATGTTGTGTCAAAAGGTGGCATAGCAGTCGACCCAAGTAAGATAGAAGCCGTAATGAATTGGGATAGACTAACCTCCGTAACTGAGATTAGAAGCCTTTTGGGTTTAGCTGGATATTACCGTAGGTTTATTAAAGGATTTTCCCAGTTAGCCCTATCCTTAACCAAGCTCACTAGGAAGAATGCCCCGTTTGAATGGAGCCCCGAATGTGAAAAGAGTTTCCTAGAGCTTAAGGAAAAGCTCACCTCAACCCCGGTTTTAGTTTTACCTGACCCCAATGTACCCTTCGAGGTATATTGCGATACTTCTGGCAAGGGTTTAGGTTGTGTGTTGATGCAGAACAGGCAAGTGGTAGCCTATGCATCCAGACAACTTGAACGTCACGACGTAACCTACCCCACCCACGACTTAGAGTTAGCAGCCATCGTGTTCGCCCTCAAGATGTGGAGACACCATTTGTATGGTGTAAGGTTTGAAGTTTTCTCCGATCATAAGAGTCTCAAGCATCTCTTCAATCAAAAGGAGTTAAACATGAGGCAGAGGAGATGGATGGAATTCCTCAAAGATTACGATTTTGGCCTGAGTTACCACCCCGGCAAGGCTAACATAGTCGCCGACACCTTGAGCTGAAACTCGTTACGTCTGTCAAGTATGATGGTTAATGAAGTTAGGTTAATAGAGCAGTTTAGGGATATGAATCTGGGGATGTCAATAACGGAGAATGGCATCGTGATGAGTCATCTCACGGTGACCAGTGGGTTTAAGCATAGGATCATGCTTGCCCAAAGAGAAAATGAGGACTTTATGGAAACAATAGAGGCAGTTAAGGCCGGTAAATTGAAAGGTTTTGAGCAAGGCCCCGACTGGTTGTGGAGGTTTGAGGGGCAAATCTGTGTGCCACAAGATGGCGACCTCCGAGAGAAGATCTTGGAGGAGGCTCATAACAGTCACTTTGCCATTCATCCTAGTACTACCAAGATGTATTAGGACTTGAAAAGGATGTTTTGGTGGCCCGAATTAAAGAAGGATGTGGTCGCCTAGGGGAGTAAGTGTTTGGTCTGTCAAAAGGTCAAGATCGAACACCAAAAACCTTCTGGCATGTTGCAACCCCTATCGATCCCCAAATGGAAGTGGGAGAGTATATCAATGGATTTCGTGACAGGATTGCCAAAGACCCAAGCTGGCCATGATGCCGTATGGGTAATCGTGGATCGACTGACTAAGTCGGCTCACTTTCTACCTATTCGAGTCAAGTACTCGTTGGATAAGTTGGCTTAGCTTTACATCCAAGAAATAGTAAGGTTGCATGGAGTACCATCGACGATAATCTCGGATCGAGATCCGCCGTTTACGTCACGTTTTTGGGGAGCCTTTCAAAAGGCGTTTGGTTCCAAGTTGTGCTTGAGCACTGCTTACCACCCACAAACGGATGGTCAATCTGAGAGGACAATCCAAACCCTGGAAGATATTCTAAGAGCCTGTGTCTTAGACTAAAAAGGAATTTGGGATAAGTACATGCCTTTGATCGAGTTTGCGTATAACAACAGTTATCACGCGAGCATCGGTATGGCACCGTACGAGGCGTTATATGGAAGGAAGTGCCAATCACCTTTGTGTTGGTACGAGCCCGGAGAACAAAGTGTCTTAGGATCGGATGTAGTGGGGGAAATGACGGAGCAGATAAAAAAGATCAAGGATAGAATCTTAACCGCTCAAAGTCGGTAGAAAAGCTACGCGGACAAAAGGCGCAAGCCTTTGAATTCCAAGAAGGAGAGCATGTATTTCTAAGGATTACTCCCACTACAGGAATAGGTAGAGCCATGAAAGTCAAAAAGTTGAGCCCCCGATTTCTTGGTCCTTTTGAAATTCTTCAAGAATCGGATCTGTAGCTTACAAAATAGCCTTACCACCCAATCTGTCAAACCTTCATGATGTCTTTCACATCTCTCAATTACGTAAATATGAGTTCGACGCTAGCCATATCCTAGAACCAGAGCATGTACAGTTGAGGGAGGACCTCACTTTCAATCTATCGCCTATGAGAGTAGTGGATCACGGAGTCAAGCAGTTAAGGAACAAGTTTGTTCCTTTGGTGAAAGTGGCGTGGGGACGAGACAAGTCGGAAGAATATACGTGGGAACTAGAGTCAGAGATGAAGTCAAAATATCCAGAGCTTTTTTAAGGTACGAATTTCGAGGGCGAAATTCTTTTTAAGGAGGGGAGTAATGTAACGCCCCGATTTTCTGTTAGAGTGAAAATGACCAAAATGCCCCTGAGGTCATTTTCGGCCTGGAATACAAGGAAAGCCGGTTCGGCAGTACTCAAAGGACAAACTCAATGTTGGAAGGGGATTAGATGACTTGTGTACCTTCCCGAGATCGAAAATCTCATTTTTCGAGTTTTCGGGTCAAAATGACCAAAACGCACCTGCGGTGTTTTACCCGTTTCCAAGTGTCGGATGAACCCGAAACTTCTCCAGATAATTTTAAAAGGCGTTTTTATGTAGACTGTGACTTTCGTTTTGGTCCCGGAGGTCCCGGGGAAATTAGTGCAAAATTACGGTTTTGCCCCTAGTTTCGTGTTTTTACGCTTAATCACGTGATTAAGCAAACCTAAGCAATATTAGGCTCTAACCAAAGGTTAATTAATTTCCTTAATTAATCTTGAGTCAAAATAATTTATTAAAGTTGTTTAGAACCTAAAAGTGCTTAATTACAACTTAAAATCATATTTTAATTTCAAGATTCCTAGTCATGGAATCTTAAATAGTGTTTTCTCTTTTCAATTCCTTAAATCATGGAATTGTGTTACACATTGTTTATTCATAAATGAGTTTAAAATTCTTTAATGATGTATGAGCACTCATAATCTTGTCATAAAATCCTTAAAACACATTATTAGTTACCTAAACTTAAGCTTAATTATTCCTAACCTTATACCTAAGCTAATACACATCTAAACCTACCATTAACACCCAATTAGATGATCAAAACCTCACTCCCCCCATGCTGCTAGGTCTGGCCGAAGCCCCTCCCTCCCCATATGCATCACATGTTCAATTTTTCAACACTCCAAGGCCATACCTCAAGTCACATACACTATACCTTGTCATAACTTTCAATCAAGCTTGATTTTCCAAGTAAATAACTAATTAAAATAGCCCATTTTCTCCATTTATTTGTGGCTGGAAAATTTCCAGCCATGCATTGTTTCTAGAAGCCTAATTTCATCAAAAATTGATAGGAAATTAACTCACATCAAGCCATACCTTGTAGCTTAGCTTCCATGCTTCAAACCATGCTTGAATGACCTTGTGTAAGAGATATTTTTCTCTCCCTTTTCCTCCTCAAAAGCCACGGCCACATCTCCCCTGGGTGAGCCCCATGGTTTTGTTTTTCTATAGATAGGATGCTTGTGATAGCTTAGTTGCAATTTGAAGCACTTGCTAAGTTTAGAATTCTAGAGTTGTCTTGCTTGTTCTTTTCTTTTTCTCTCATGCTTCAAGAGAGTTCTTCCTTTCTTTCCATATTCATCTTCTTCATCTCTTCATCATCTCTCAACCTTGAAACACCACCCCAAAGCCTTGAACCACCATCAAACCTCTCAAACACCACACCTCAAACACAACCTCACTTGAAACACAACTCCAACCTTCTCATCCTCTCTTGGCCGAAGCTATCTTGCCTCTTGGAGGAGCTTATCATCTTGTTTTCCTTTTCAAAGAGTTCAAGTTTTCATCTTCACTCTAGGTAGGGATTTTCTTTTCAAACTTGTTTTGCTCAAGAATGTGTTTTTCTCTAGTTTTCTCTTGGATTCTTTTTAAACTTTCCTTGGTTTTTCTTTTCTTTTTCATTTTGGCCTCTTGGCCTTGAATATGAGTATGATAGCTTGATGATGAGAGTTTCTAGATGATGACCTTGTGTTCATCTCAAAGAAACCTCTAAAGCTTGAGTTTTCCTTTTCTTATAACTTCATCTATATGATATCTAGCTCACATGGTTTTTCAACTTAAGAAAATTAATCTAAGGATTTCTAAAAGCCCAAGCCTACCCTTGTCAACCTTAAAGTTGGCCGGCACGTTCTAGAGATCTTTCTCTAGATAGGGGTTTTGGGTATTTAATAAAGAACTTGACTTAGTTTCACTTTCTTTTTCTTTTGTAAGGTTTTCGGTTTTGGTATTTTGATCCTTGAGATTTTGTTTGGTTTTGTTTTGGAAGTTGTTTACTTGAGCTTGATGATGTTGTTCAAGGACCTCATAGTTCCTTTGAGAACTTGGTTCAAGAACTCTAAAGCTCTCTTTGTAATGAGATATGTGTTGGGTTGTTATCTTGTTAAAGTCTTGAATGAGCTCTAGCTAACCATAAAATGAACCTTGCATCATGTATACTTTTATGCCTTGCACATCATATTTATTTTCCTTGCTATCACTAAGTACCAAGATAATAAAGGAACTTGCATTATCATGTTTATATTTCAAGCTATGCATTATCATGTTTACATTTCAAGTTCTCACCTAAACATCAAAGATAATAATATGATGCATCTCATATTTATTTTATGTTCTCACTTTACTTTCTAATAAAAGCTAAAACAAGTGCATAAGCATGTTTATCTTTATGCCATCACTTTAATGAACCTAGAGCTCAAAGACTTGCCCATGGTTATCAAAAACAAAGGTTTAAAAATGTTTATTTCCCTTGGTTCATATTTCGGCCCTAAGAGGTTTTGATGTCTCTAAATATTGAAAACTATGTTTCATACTTTTTCTAGGCTATTATGAGTACAAGGAATATGTAGAACTAAGTTTTATAAATTTAGGACCTCTTGAGACAAAGATAAATTGGTCACTGCCCTCTTGAATATTCTTATGATTTTAGATGTTAAAAATGTTTATAAATGAGTTTTGAAAGTTTTGAAAAGGTTCCAAGAGAAACTAGTATTTTATGTGCTCTAGAAATTGTGTTTTATGCCTTTATGGAGAGTTTTGTTTCGGTTCTGCCTTGCTAATTATTGCCACTATATGTGCTGTTTTAATGATGATAATATGCTTATGTTTGAGTAAAAATAATATCAAGACTCATATGTGAAAGATAGGAGAAGTTAGAAACTACAAAAGTATTAATTTGAGAGTTCTAGATCCTTTAATGTTTGAATTTTCTGGATTCTGTCCAGCAAGGTTTAGTAATGCTAATCATGGATTTAAATTAGTTTAAATATGTAGGAATGACTCATAAATGGTTTAGGACTTGATCTTGAAGCCTTAGGAACGAACCGGACTTACAAAGGGTCACCGTTGTGACTCCTAGGTACCCGTAAAGTTAGGATTATAAATTCTGCATCCTTGAGGTTTAGAGATGTTCTTGATCATAGTGTGAGGTGAGAAATACTTAGTTATAACCTCCTAGGTACCCAAGAGATTAGGTTTGATGATCGATAACTTAGAACGTGAGTTAAGGACCTTAAGGGTCAATGCATAAGACATTAAAAAGTCTTGAGTTTTTATGATGCTTAACTTATGTAAATATGATTTATGATACATGAGCTTTGTCTATGATAAGTTTGATATGTGCTATGAAGAAGTTTTATATGATGATATGCTATACCTCATAAGATATGTTTGCATGACCTATATGTTTTCATGGCATAAGCAAATTTGAGGAAATTCAGTCTACAGCCGACATGCTGCCGAATTTCCATCAAATTTAAGGAACTTAGAAAAAGATCTTTTTGAAAATCATGAGAACTTAAATGTGACACAACACTGAGACGCCTTCTTGGGTGACACCAGTTTAGCCGAGCACCCCCAAGAAAACAAATCCGTGAGCGTATTGACATAGAGCTTGGCCAAGCGGACAATACTACTATGCACTAGTTGCTAGTAGAGGGTTTCAAAGAGGAAATGACCCTAAGAGGTGATCCTTAATTTGCCCCCTAGCCCGTACTTTAAGTCGGGATTATGTATGTTACGCTTATCATAGGATAAGTAAGAAGTAGTGATGACTAGTTAAGGTATGAGCTCATAACCTAGAGATGTTTTAGGGTGGGCCCATGAGATAAAGTTAAAGTTGAAATGTCACATATGCTATGAAAAACTAAGAAAGTTGTTATGAGATTTATACTTGTCAACTTATGCCACTATTATAACGTTTTTGTGACTTTGTTGATTCGCTTATCTTTATGATGCATTCATATCATTAGTATATTCCATGCTTAGTCATAAGACGCATTGTAAAATATGATGGACCTTGGATAGTTAATACTTTAGAAAACTAACTTAAAAGAAGTTTACATGCATGCACACCTTTTTAGAAATGAAACCCAAGGTTCCTGAGGATGTGATGATGTCACTTAGTTAGGGATTACCCTACTAAGAATTCTTTTAGAAGATTCTCATTCCTCCTCTGTCTTCTTCCGTCACATCTTCAGATGGCGACTTTCGTACTCTTCATCGACACGCCGACATGGGAGCTGCACCATGACCCAGCACTCGGGTCATACCATTTTGAGGGTCGCTGCACTATCAGAGTATTTATGTTTATGGGACGACCCTTCGCGCACCCAGTACGGAGCCACCGCTTCACCCCGACTGCCCCCTACCATCATAACACGATTTTCAAGTGAGCTAGACCGTGCGACGAGCAGATCCTCCGCATGTAGCCCGAGGCATTAGCCGTACGTGACTACCCGGAGTACGTGCCCCGGACTCAGTATTCGGATACGGATCCATTAGAGGACCCGCCCTTGCATATGTACAGTTGGAGCTCCAGCCCCACTCCCCCACCGATGAGAGCTGGGAGTGAGGAGACGGTGGTTCAGTCGAGGTTGGCTCGTAGGTCATCCATGCGCCCTCGCTGCGGTGGACACGCTCCGATGATCCGCACGACCACTCCCGCCGAGATCCGCCAGTGGATCGATTCCACCCCTCAGTACTCGGACCAGCAGGAGTAGGTGCATAGGATGGGTAGTAGCTAGTGCACACACGCCACATAGTTGAGGACAAACCTTCTTTTGTATATGAGGTTGTCTACTCTAGGTGCACACGGGTATGGGTGTTGCTTTCATAGTTTCCTTGTACTTGCTTTTATGATTTCCTTGTATTTGCTTTTCAATTATATTTCGTTCCTCTATGTATCGAATAGTCCTGCCTTTTTGGTAGGCACATTATCTATATATATGATCAGTTGATGTATCCATGTTATTTACGTGTTTTATTATGATTTGCTCATATGCCTTGTATGAATTCCCGTTCAAAGAATCATGTGTGGCTCTCACTTTTGTTTTAATTCCAAAAAGAAAAATTTTAATCATATTTCTGCTAAGTATTTTCAAGTAAAGAATGAGACCAAGAGGTAATATTCTAAAGATTAACCTAAATACATACTAGTAGTATTAGGTTAAGATTTAGGGTGTTACAACCTACAAATCTAACTAATTGAAATCTCAATTCCTTATTAATCCTCACCTTGATACCTCACTTCCTCACTGCCTAAGGAAGAATTATGGCTTGATTGGAATTCCTTGAAGTGAAGAGAAATCCCTTGGAATAACTTTGGAGTACAAAGCTCTAAAGTTTGCAAAGTAGGGTTTTTGTGCCTTATTTTGTGTTTTTCTATTCTTGCAAATTTTGGGTTCTTTTAGATTGATAAATTTTGGCTCTAATGTGATATTACAACCTAGATATTGATGTATTTGCATGGCTGATGTAGTTTGGTGTTGTGGAAAAATTCATTTTTACTAAAGAAATGTTAACTATCGTTGCTGGAAATTCAGTTTTCTTATAGGCAGGGGATGATCACGAATTTTCTGAGGGTGTTGTAGGTATTTTAATGAGATAGGAAAAATATATGTTGAATCAAACATCTTATTCTAGTTCCAAGAATTTTCTTAAGCTCTTTTTTTTTTATACTGTTTTAAAAAAAATCAAGAATCGAAATTGCACCTTTCTTGCCTGAACTATTGGAACTGAAGCTACAAATTTGTCTAATTTTGTTACCATAGCAAATGGTTGATTTTTCCTTTGAAATTTTTACAGGTTGTTGAAAACATCCTAAAGTTCAACATGATTTTTATTCTAAATTGATTCAATCATTGCTAGGGTTAAAAATTATGAAAGAGCTAAGGTAAACTAGTCTTTGACCACCAAATTTGTAGAATTTGTTAACATAGTTAGAGAATGATTCTTACTCTAAAATTTTTACAGAACTTTGGGGACACATTGAGGTGTCATGAAAAAATTTTATAGACTCGGAATCGGTTATTTGATATGAGAAATAAATTTTGCTACTTGAATAAAAAATCTGCCAATGTGCTGAAATTGTGAGGATGTCTTGAACTAATGATATGCTGACTTTGATTCAACTATGATTTATATGAATATATGCTATACACTTTGAATATTGGTTTATGAGACATGAATGAGGTTTACTTGTGATTAAATGCCTACATGTGTTCTAAGCATACATTTGAGAAAAGAAAAGTACATGATGCATCTATGTGACAAAAGAGTATGTAGGAACTTTCAATTGTGCATGTTCTATCATATGGGAAAAATAGAGATAAGACTTCTATCTGTTAAGAAGGGAAGGAAAAAAAAATAAGGACTTCCCTAGAGATATAATGAGTCGATAGATGTATTGGCACGAATAGAAATGTGTGAATTTGAAAAAGGAAAAAATGAAGTCTAATGATTACATATAGGAGTGAGCTCATGTCCTGACAAGCAGTCTGTAATGTCCTCCCAAATACAACACCATTCCTACATCATAACATCATACTCAAGAGTTGTTACTTATAAAATAATGGACCTTTCTTAAATATTTATGGCAAACTCGACTAACGCGTGTAGTAACCAAGCGTAATCTATTAAATATATGACAAGGAAACACAGTCTTTATTTAATACATACTTAAGTACAAAAGGAAGCTCCACTATGAGCTTTAAAACATATCCGTTCTATATTACATTTACATACATATCCATTCTATTAAGTACAACATAATAAAAACTACTACACTATTGCAGTTCTGAATTCTTTTGCAGAGTAGCCTCATAATTCTTTGGTTCAACCTGAAGACAACACGGGAACACACAAATATAGGGGTGAGAATTTATACAATTATTAGTAGGAACATTCCCCAAATACACAATTTCATATGTCATCGCCATCGTCCTAGCCACTTCGGTTTATTAAGAAACTGTGAGCATACAACATAGATCAATGGTTCATTTTTAAAGTTCCAAATCATACTTCTGAAGTGGATTGCTTTTAATAATCAATCACTTAAAACATGTATTTCATACCTTTCAAGATCCTAGTAATTATTCTCAACTTTATGTGCACTCAGTACATTCAAAGAGGATCTCATTCTCTCTTTATATGCCTTTGACAATTTGAAAGGATCATATATCACTTCACTTGCCTTCGACAAAGTGGAAAGGATCATATTGTAACGCCCCAGTTTTCTGGTAGAGTGAAAATGACCAAAATGCCCTTGAGGTCATTTTTGGCCTGGAATTCGAGGAAAGCTGGTCCGGCAGTACTCGAAGGGCAAACTCAATGTTGGAAGGGGATTAGTTGTATTGTGTACCTTTCCGGGATCGAAAATCTCATTTTTCGAGTTTTTGGGTCAAAATGACCAAAATACCCCTATGGTGTTTTACCAGTTTGCAAGTGCCGGATGAACCCGAAACTTCTCCAGATGGTTTTAAAAGGCGTTTTTATGTATTCTGTAACTTTAGTTTTAGTCCCGGAGGTCCCGGGCAAAATTAGTGCAAAATTATGATTTTTCCCATAGTTTTGTGTTTTTAAGCTTAATGCGTGATTAAGCAAACCTAAACAATATTAGGCTCTAATAAGAGATTAATTAATTTCCATAATTAATTTTGAGTCAAAATAATTTATTAAAGTTAATTAGAACCTAAAATTGCTTAAGGGAACTCAAAATCCTTTTCTAGTCTTAATTCTTTGAGAAAGGAATCTAGGAATAGTGTTCGTGCTTACTAATGCTTTGCACATGCCTTGGAGGACACATTTGAGAAGATATTTTCCCTCCCCCAAGGCTGAAAAAAATGGCTCCTATTTCCTCCCCAAAATCCACCTCCACATTTCAAAATTCAAACAATGATATATATAGCAAAGTGTAGAGAAATTTCACACTTTTGCCATTTGCCTTTTTTCTGTTTTTTTTTAAGCTTGTGACAAAAAATCTCTCTCACTTTCTCTCACCTCAAATTCCTTTCCACCACCTAGAAACCCTTTCCACCACCACAAACCACCATAAACCAACTTGAAACACCACACCACCACCTCAAGCCACCTCCCTAGCACTCAACCTTTCCATCTTCAACTTAAACTCTCAAGAAAAACTCCTCCTTTACTTGTCTTCACCCCTTGGCCGAAATCACCAAGCCACAAAGAGGAGGTTTTTGTCTCCTCATTTTAGTTCCAAGAACCAAGCTCTTTTCCTTCCAAAGAAATTTCCACTAGGTAGGGGTTTTGTTTTCAAAATGCTTTTCTTGTGATGTTGTTTATGACATAAAAATGCTAGCTTTCTCTTGGTTCAACTCTTTTTCTCTCTTTTTGTTTTTAGTCATAAGACTTGGTTTTTGAAAGGAAAACCTTGAGCTTGATGATGAGGTTTCAAAATAATGGTTTTATGATTCTCATTTGAGAAACCTCTAAAGCTTGAAACTTTCTTTTGATCTTGAAGCATTTTAGTTTTTCCTTTCCTTTTCTTTCCTAAAGTTTCGGTTTTCCCTTTCTTATTTTCTTTTCCATTTTCAGCCTCAATGGCCTTATTTCATCCCCATGATAGCTTGATGATGAGTGTTTCAAGATGATGACCATGTTTTCATCTCAAAGAGACCTCTAAAGCTTGAGTTTTGTTTCTTGATCTAGCAAAGTTTTGGTCTTTCTTTCCTTTTTCTTTCCTACATGATTTCGGCTCCTCTAGGTTTCCTTCAAAGATTTTGTTAAATTTTTTTAAAAGTATCTCTATATTTATTTATTATTAAGAAAGAATGTTGCTTTGGTTTTTGCTTGCTTGAGATTTTGTTTTCCTCTAAGTTTACTTCTTTTTGAGCTTGATGATGATGTTCAAGAACCATGTAGTTCCTTTGAGAACTTGGATCAACAACTCTAAAGCTCACTTTGTTTGTAGGATAAGTGTTGGGTTGAGATTTTTTATTCTCTATAAAAGTCTCATATGAGCTCTAAGTAAGATAAAAAGACTTGCATCCATATTTACTTTTATGTCATCACTAAATGCTCAAGATTAAAGAATAAACTTGCATCTCCGTATTTATGATTATGCTCTCACTAAATCTCTAAGATAATAATGGATTTGCATAGCATATTTATTTTATGCTCTCACCTCTTAATAAAGAGTAAAACAAAGTGCATTACATATTCATGTTTATATCATAACTAAAGAGATGTAGAGCTCATGGACTTACCCATTATTATCTCAAACAAAGTTTTATAATATATATTATTTACCTCCTTGTTTTCGGCCTAGTGATGATGTTGAGTCCTAGAATGGGATTCAACTAGTTACAAGAGCTAAAGTTTATGTTTTATGATTTTTCTAAGTTTAGATGATCTCAAGAAATGTTTCGAGCAAAGTTTTATGTTTTAAAACCCTCTTGAAATAATTTTTAATTAGCTACTGCCTTCATGCTATTTAGGATGATTTTAATGAAATAAAATGTGCTCTAATGAGTTTTTAAAACCTTGAAAATTTTCCAAGAGAAACTAGCGATTTATGTGTGTTAGAAATGAAACTATGTGCATTGTATGATGATTATGAATTCGGTTCTGTTTGAGTATTTTTCTCTCTATATGATGCTGTTTTGATGGTGATAAAATGAGTATATTCATGTTCTTTTGATGTTATAATTAATTTGAGAAAGTTGAGACAAGTTAGTAACTAGAAAAGAATTAAAATGAGACTTTTAGATCCCTTAGAAATGCAATTTTCTGGATTCTGTCCAGCAAGGGTAAATATTAGTAATGATGGTTTGTAATTAGTTTAAATGTGTAGGAACTACTCATAATTGGTTTAGGAATTGATCTTGATGCCTTAGGAGCAAACCGGACTTAGAAAGGGTCATTGTTGTGACTCCTAGGTACCCGTAAAGTTAGAATTTTAGATTTTGTATTCTTGAGGTTTGGAGATGTTTGTGATCATAGTGTTGAGTGAGGAATACTTAGATATGAGCCTATAGGTACCCGAGAGCTTAAGTCGTGATGATGGACAACTTAGATTCCGAGTTAAAGGACCCTAAGGGTCAAAGCATAAGATATTAAGAAACTTTGATGCTTTGAGTTTGACAATGCAAGTATGAAGTATTGATTCATATGTTTTTTATGAGTGTCTTAATGTGGCATTATGATTGAGAAGTTGAAGTATATGTGATATGAATATCGTGGCATAAAGTAGATTTGAAGGAAATTCGGTATACAGCCGTTATGCTACCGACTTTTCGTCAAATCCAAGGAACTTGAGAATGTTTTTGAGAATCATATGAGAAAAGAAAACCTGGGTGACACCGGTTCGGCCGAGCACCCCCAGGAAAGACAAATCCGTGAGGGTATGAGTAGATACAGCCTACCAAAGCGGACAAATTGCTGTGGTTAGATGCCCGCAAAACGTTTCAAAGAGGGTATATCCTAAGAGAGGTGATCCCTAGCCCCCTAGCCCATACTCTTAAGAAGTCGGGATTATGTTATTTTATGATTCGCTTATTCAGATAATAAGCAAGAGCTAGTGACAACTAGCTGAGGTATGAGCTCATAACCTAGATGTTTTAGGGTGGCCCATAATGCTCAAGCATAAGTTCTTAAGTCACAAGTTGAGAATAAGAGAAAAGTTTATTGGAATGTTCATATGCCACACTATGCCACTGATTATGTTTTTTTGATGATATGTTGCTTTGCTTGATTTCATAAGGTATATTCATGCATTCCATGCCTTGCTATATTGTATTCATGCATTAAGATCCATGTTAAAAGGAACGAACCTTGGATAATTATGGTTACGAAATTAAATAATGAACTTTATATGCATGTACACCTTTTTATAAATAAACCCAAGGTTCCTGAGGATGTGAACGATGTAACCTTAGATAGGAGGTCCCTATTGAGTTTCTTTAGTAAGATTCTCACTCATTTTCTTTCTCTCCTTTCTTTCCCGTCACATCTTCAAAGCTCGATGGCGACATTCGTGGCTTTTATTGACACCCCGACGTGGGAGGCGCACTATGATTCAGAGCACGGATCATACCATTTTGAGGGACGCTATGCCGTACGCATCTATCCGAGGATTCGCCGCCGTCAGTAGGATCCTTTGGGGAGCGCCAGTGCACACATATTATCATGATTAGGATATTCCTTCTTTTGTTATGAGGTTATCCACCTTAGGTGCACTAGCGTAGAGGTGTGTTTAGTTATGCTTTTATGCATTTCAGTTTCTGATCTATTTTCCTTTCGTTTGTATTCGTATTATCATGTACTAAACTAAGCCCCGCCTTTGGGTGGGCATATTATGGTATGAATGGGATGTTTCTTAGTGAGTTATTGATTGTTTCATGTCCTTTCATGCTCTATTAATCTGTGATTTATATTTCTGTCTTGCGATGAACGCGGCTCCCACTTTGCTTTATGTTTCAAAAAAAATTTACCCATAGTTTCTGCTAAGTATTTTTAAAGATTTTACAAAGAATGAGACTAAGAAGTAATAACCTAGTGATTAACCTAAATATGTTCTAGAAATATTGGGTTAAAAATTAGGATGTTACACATATATCACTTCATTTGCCCTTGACAAAGTGGAGAGGATCATATATCACTCTATTTGCCCTTAACAAAGTCAAAAGGATCATATGTCACTTTATTTGCCCGTGACAAAGTCGAAAGGATCTTACATGTTTCTATTTATTTCTATTGAACTTAGGTGAATGTATCATTCACTTTTCTTTTTCAAATGCATGTAACACAACACATATAGGCATTGATTCATAATATGATTCCAATCATGCTTTAAACCAATCTTTAAAGTCAATAGCATGCATTCATAGTTGTCATACTTAAATTAAGAGTCATTAAATCACAAAATCAATACTTGAGTTCAATTCAACACAATTACAACATGTTGGCAAAATTCATGCCTAAGGAGTACGATTTATTATGCATATCAAACATCCATTTCAAAGGCTATAAAAATTCTCCAACACACCTCAATGTGTCCCCAAGCTCCTATAAAAATTTCAGAGCAAAAAGAGTCCTCTAACCATGTTAAATAAATTTCACAAGTTTGGTGGTCAGAGACCACGTATTCACAGCTCAGATTCAACATTTTAGGCAGCATAGTTACAACTTTAGTTCTTGGTTTTTCTCAGGTAGTAAAAGTGTTTATTATGCACTATGAAAATTCTCAAAGTTTCCTTAGGATATTATCTTGAACATATAATTTTTATAGCTCATAAAAATGACTAGAATTGAACCAGAAAATTCGTAAACAAATCTTATCCTGTTAAAATCTGAAAATCCAACAGCATGTGTCAAATTCTCTTTTGACAAAAATCATTTTTAATAACATCCAAACACATCACCAAAACTAACACATCAATATCAATATATTATCAACCAATATAACAAAAATTTTTGACTCAATCAATCAATAACTTTTGGAGTAAAATTTGAAAGAAAAAAGCCAAAGAAAACCCTAGTTGAGTGGCTTTAAGGATCTTGGCTTCAAGGATGTTCCAAGAGTGATCTTGCTCACTTCAAGGCTACCAAATCAACATCAAACCCTTCCCTAAATAGCAGGTGGTTATCTCTCAAAATAGAGAAAGTTGATGGATTCAAATTATAATCGGTTAGTTAGGTAGATATTGATGAATAGAATAAGTATTGTGAAGGGAGTTTGTAGTTTTAACAAGGTTTGGCTATGATTTTAGGAGCTTGAAGTTTATCAATGGTGACTTGAAGATATCGAAATGGAGGCTGCGTTTCATGGCCGAGAATGAGCATTATTTTGGCTTCCTAGAGAAGATTTGAATTTGTAGTAATCTTGTAATAAATGCTTGAATTTTTTTATATTATAACCAAATAAATCCTAATCTAAGAAAGCAAAATGGATGGCTATGATTCACTCTTGTAATTCAAGATTGAATCTTAGTCATTCATTTGATTTAAAGAGATAAGGTCATCCTTGTTGTAGAGATCAAACTATCTTTTGGTGTTAAAAATCGCACATCGAAATTTCATCGAACGGAAGAAACACCGTACCGAGTAATCAGATATTGCTCGAAAATTAATTCTAAGTATAAAATTTTTATTTCTAACTATTTGTAACCTTATCCTTATATTTTTCTCAATTTCAGGCATCTTCAAGCCCAAATTCCATGGTTATAAAAGAAAAGGCATAACCACTACTACTTCTGCATTTGACTTTGCATGATTTATGTTCATGAGTATTTATGTATATGATTTTGCATGAGGACATATGAATGAACTTATTGCTTATATCCTGCTTACCCTTTAGGGAGTGTCCTACTGAGAATTTTATAATATTCTTGTAACGCCCCGATTTTCTGCTATAGTGAAAATGACCGAAATGCCCCTGAGGTCATTTTCGGCCCAGAATTCGAGGAAAGCCGATCTGGCAGTACTCGAAGGGCAAACTCAATGTTGGAAGGGGATTAGATGACCTGTGTACCTTTCCGGAATCAAAAATCTCGTTTTTCGAGTTTTCGGGTCAAAATGACCAAGACGCCTCAAGGGTGTTTTACCTATTTGCAAGTGCCGGATGAACCCGAAACTTCTCTAGATGGTTTTAAAAGGCATTTTTATGTATTCTACGACCTCAGTTTTAATTATGGAGGTCCCGGGCAAAATTAGTGCAAAATTACGATTTTACCCCTAGTTTCGTGTTTTTACGCTTAATCGCGTGATTAAGCAAACCTAAGCAATATTAGGCTCTAATCGAAGATTAATTAATTTCCATAATTAATCTTGAGTCAAAATAATTTATTAAAGTTGATTAGAACCTAAAAGTGCTTAATTACAACTTAAAATCTTATTTTAAATTCAAGATTTCTAGTCATGGAATCTTGAATAGTGTTTTCTCTCCAATTCCTTAAATTATGGAATTTTGTCTACATTATTTTATTCATAAAATGAATTTAAAATCTCCTAAATATGTATGAGTACTCCTTAATCATGTCATAAAGGTTCCTAATCACATTCTTAGTCACCTAAACTTATGCTTAATGACTCCTAACCTTACACCTAAGCTAATACACCCCTAAATACATCACTAACACACTATTACATGACCAAAACTCCCTCCTCCCTTGCTGCATCAGACCTGCACGAAATTCATCATCCATTTTATCACAATTTAATTTTATTTCATACTCCAAAGACTATGGTTGAAGCCATGTCATCAAAGTGCAATTCTCTCACCTCATGTTCCATGAGGATTCATTCTCCTCCACACATGCCTCACCTCATGTTCCATGAGGATTCATTCTCCTCCACTCATTCACTCTTATTCTTCTCTATAAATACCATGCCTAGATGAACCTTTGCTACACTTTGTTCATTTGCTAAGTTTAGTTTATTAGTTTTTCTCTAAGTTCTTCCTTTTTCTCTCAAATCTCAAGAGCATTCTTCTTCTTCATCTTCTTCTTTTTCCTTTTGAAACATCATCACACAACCTTGAAACACCACCCCACCACCTTGGATCATCATACAAACACCTAAACTTCCATTCTCAAACACAAGCTCACCAAGAACACATTTCCTTCCTTTTTCTTTCATCAAGGCCGAATCATCATCACCATCCTAGGAGGTGTTGCTCGGATCATTTTCATCTTCAAGTCCAAGCTTTTTGTCTTCACTCTAGGTAGGAGTGTTTTCTAAACTTTGTCTTCTTGAAAATGAGTTCTTTCTAGCTTTCTCTTGGGTTTTCTTTTTGAAACTTTCTTTGGTTTCCCTTTCTTGTATTTTTCGGCCTCTTGGCCTTGATGAGTACATGATAGCTCAATGATGAGGACTCCTAGATAATGACTATGTGTTCATCTCAAAGGAAACTCTAGAGCTTGAGGTTTTATTTTCTTTGAGTTCCAACTTTATTTTCTAACTCAAAAATGATTTTTACTCAAGAATACCTTTACTTTTCTTGTTATTATGATTTCGGTTTCTTTGTTCCTTTCTTTAACATTTCAAGTTACCATTTTCCTTTTTGATCTTTGAAGTTTTATTTGTTCAAAAGTTTTGCTTTCTTTGAGCTTGATGATGATGTTCAAGAACCTCATAATTCCTTTGAGAACTTGGTTCAAGAACTCTAAAGCTCTCGTTGTAATGAGATATGTGTTGGGTTATTATGTTGTTAAAGTCTTGGATGAGCTTTAGATCACCTTAAAATGAACCTTGCATCATGTTTATTTTATGCTTTGCACATCATGTTTACTTTCTTTGCTATCACTAAGTACCAAGGTAATAAAGGAACTTGCATTATCATGTTTATATTTCAAGTTCTCACCTAAATATCAAAGATAATAATATAATGCATACCATATTTATTTTATGCTTTGCACATCATGTTTACTTTCTTTGTTATCACTAAGTACCAAGGTAATAAAGGAGCTTGCATTATCATGTTTATATTTCAAGCTATGCATTATCATGTTTATGTTTCAAGTTCTCACCTAAATATCAAAGATAATAATATAATGCATCACATATTTATTTTATGCTCTCACTTTACTTTCTAGCAAAAACTAAAACAAGTGCATGAGCATGTTTATTTTTATGTCATCACTTTAATGAACCTAGAGCTCAAAGACTTGCCCATTGTTGTCTCAACAAAGGTCTAAAAATATTTATTGCTTTTGGTCCCTATTTCGGCCCTAAGAGGCTTTGGTGTTTCCAAGTATTGAAAACTATGTTTTATAATTTTTCTAAGCTTATGTAAGTATAAGAAATATGTAGAACTAAGTTTTATGAATTTAGGACCTCTTGAGATAAAAATGATTTAGCTATTACCCTCTTAAGTATTTTTATGATTTTAGGTGATAAAAGTGTCCATAAATGAGTTTTGAAAGTTGAAAAAGGTTCCAAGAGAAACTAGTATTGTATGTGCTTTAGAAATTGTGTTTCATGTCTTTTATGGAGATGTTTGTTTCGGTTCTGCCTTGCTATGTTTGGCCACTGTATGAGCTGTGTTAATAATGATAAGATGCTTATGTTTGAGTAACAATAATGTTAAGACTCATATGTGAAAGATAGGATAAGTTAGGAACAAGAAAAGAATTAATTTGAGAGTTTTAGATCCCTTAATGATGGAATTTTCTGGATTCTGTCCAGCAAGGTTTAGAAATGATAATCATGGTTCTAAATTAGTTTAAATGTGTAGGAATGACTCATAATTGGTTTAGGGCTTAATCTTGATGCTTTAGGAACAAACTGGACTTAGAAAGAGTCATTGTTGTGACTCCTAGGTACCCGTAAAGTTGGGATTTTAAATTCTGCATCCTTGAGGTCTAGAGATGTTCTTGACCATAGTGTGAGGTGAGAAATACTTAGTTATAACCTCATAGGTTCCCAAGAGACTAGGTTTTGATGATTTATAACTTAGATTGTGAGTTAAGGACCTTAAGGGTCGATGCATAAGATATTAAGAAGTCTTGAGTTTTTATGATGCTTAATTTTATGCAAGTATGATATATGATACATGAGCTTTATCTATGTGAGTATGATGTGTTTAAAATATATGCTATGGTGAGTTTGGAATATATGCTATAATCTATGTAAGAATGATGAGTTTGAAATATATGTTATGATGTTTATCTATGTGAGAATGATGTATTAGAAGAATATGCTTGATGATGCATGAACCCTAAAATGTTTTATTGATGATACGTGAGGAAATGATTATTGAGATGTTAAGTTGTGTGATTAGCTTGTGGCATGAATTTTGGTTTGAAGGAAATTCAGTTTAACAGCCGTTATGCTACCGAATTTCTATCAAACCTAAAAGAGTTGAAAAATGTTTTAAAGTACCATATGAGTTGAAAACCCTGGGTGACACTGGTTCGGCCGTGCACCCCAGGGATATTTTTATGTGACAAGCATTGAGACGCATTTCTCCTGCTACGCTGAGGAGGAGGCAAATCCGTGAGGGTATGTGCAGATGCAGCCTTACCAAAGCGGACAATTTCTTTGTGCACTCGAGGCCAGTAGAACGTTTCAAAGAATGAAATATGTTTATGTTACCCCCTCATTTTACCCCATATTAAATCTAGTGACGACTAGTTAGGATTGAGCTCATTCCTAGGTGATTAGGTGAGACGGAGATAGGAGGTTATGATAAAAATCGCCGGGGCGGTGTATCGGTTGGAAATAGGTGGATATGTTTTAAGAGGGTGGTTTTTGAGAAAAAGAACAAAAGAGATATGATGCTTTTAAGTCACATAAGTATGAGAAAAGTAAGAGTTGTAATATGCCCTTATGCCACTTGCATGAATCTAGATTGTTGTGATTTGTTGATTTATGTGCTCAAGTATTGCCATACATTCATGCTTAAACATGTTGCATTCATGACATCAAGATGCATACTAAAAGAAATGGACCTTGGATAAATAGTTTCATAAACCCTAATAATGAATCTCATATGCATGAACACCTTTTATAAATAAACCCAAGGTTCCTGAGGATGTGAACGATGTAACCCTAGAATAGGAGATTCCTACTAAGATTCTTTAGTAAGATTCTCACTCTTTTCTCTTCTTTTTCTCGCTTCCGTCACATCTTCAGAGACTGATGGCGACATTCGTGGTCTTCATTGACACATCCGTCCGAGAGGCGCCCCTAACGAGGAGCTCACGCTCAGTCTACACGTATGCCCACTCTTGCCGCCTTGCGTTCTTGGATTAGTTACACTCCATTTCCCCAGGTTCTAGTAGCAGATGTTTTAGGGGAGGCTTAGTGCACACACTCACATGTAGACTGGATAAACCTGCTTTTGTTTTGAGGTTATTCACTATAGGTGCACTCGGGTAGTGATGGTTTACTTTATGTTACTTTACGTTTCTCTGTTTCTATTGTACTTCCTTTCTTTGTATTACAAGCTCTGCGGTCCCAATGAGGGTATGACTACTTATGTATTCTAAGTTATGTTATTAATGAAACGCTTTCTCTTGTTGTGATGATTTATGCTCATTGTTATATGTTTCCATTTCTGTGTTTCTCTATGAGTGTTAAGCGTGCTTTATATTCCTATTATTCGATTAGACTAAGAACGTGGCTCTCACTTTGTTGTGTGTTTTAAAAAAAAAAAAAAAATTTACTCGTAATTTTCCTTTAGTATTTTAAGAAAAGGATGAGACTATGAAGTAATAGCCTAATGTTTAACCTAATGTGTTCTAGAAAGTTGGGTTAAAAATTAGGGTGTTACATTATGGTATCAGAGCAGTTCGATTCTCATGGAGCCTGAGGATTGGGTGACTATGCTTTATGAGCATAATACGATAGTTATGTCATGTGTTAAAGCTTGCTAGGGATAAGCTATAGGATAGGCATACATGACCGCTGTTGCTGCGTGTGCCATGGTAACTAGCTCATTTCACATGGAATGTTGGGCCTGATCAACTCAGTGTTTTGCTGTTTGATGTGTTTAGGAACCAATGCCACCGCGACGACAGCCTAGGGCTACGGCCGGAGATAATCAAGACAATGCGACTGCTGCTGCTGTTCATGACATGGCCCGAGCCATGGAACGTATGTTCGAAAGGATGAATCAACAAGCGCTGCTTGCTCCTGCTCCCCACATTCTTTGAAGCAATCGAGCAAGCCCGCCGGTGAGTTCCGCAAGGCGAATCCACCGGTGTTTAGGGGCCCTGGATCCCGACAAGGCTGACGAGTGGATCAAGGATATGGAGAAGATCTACTCCGTGGTTGCCTGCTCAGAGGAACAAAAGGTTACTTTTGCTGCCTTCATGCTGAAATTCGACGCCGAAGTTACGGTGGACCTGGCACCCAAAGATCGCTAGAAGGCTGGGAACGCGTCATTGGTAGGGAACTGTTCAAGACCTACTTCTACGAGAAGTATTTTCCGGAGTCTATGAGGAATGCAAAGGACATCGAATTCATGTAACTGACCCAGGGTGGGTCTTCTGTCGCCCAGTACACGGCAAAGTTCGAGGAGCTAATCAAGTTCTCACAAGTGTTTCAAGGGAATCCAGATGAAGTATGGAAGTGCGTCAAGTACGAGGCGGGGTTGATCATGGAGTTGAATTACGCAGTAGCACACATGGAGATTAGGGACTTTCCAACCCTAGTCAACAAGTGTCGCATCATGGAAGAAGGCCGGAAGAAGATCAATGCTTCAAGGGCAGAACGAGCCAAGGGGCTAGGACCTCAAGCCCCAAGGTTCAAGCCATGTCAGTCAAGGAACCACTACAACCCCTACCAGAGCAACCAGTTCAGGCAACAACCAACACATCAACAACAACAACGACCACCATTCCCTCAGCAGACTAGACCTCAAGCACGGCCATCTTTTCAACATAACGGTCAGAGGAACTTCAACAACAACCAACAACGAGGGCGGGGCGGTCCTCGGTTTAACCAAGGAGGGTCCAGCGGGGCCAAGAACAAGGCGCCACAAGGAACCCCCGCTGCTTACTGGAGCCGCACCTATGGATGTCTGTCCCAAGTGCGGGAAGAATCACGGGAACCGCCCATGCCTAGCCGGTCAGAACGCGTGTTTCAAGTGTGGCAAGCCTGGCCACTATGCGAAGGACTGCACTAGCAGAGGGACACCGAACCAGAACCCCCGACCACAACACCAAGGAAGAGTCTTCACCCTCAACGCGGAAGACGCCCAGAAATCCAACGATCTCATTCAAGGTATGTGCAAAGTAAATGGTAAACCCTTAACTGTACTATATGACTCTGGTGCTACTCATTCTTTTATATCACTTGCTAGTGTCGAGTCCTTAACTGAGAGTCTCTAAACTTCCTTTTGATCTTATTGTTTCTACTCCTACCAATCGTCCTATTAATACTTGTCATTGTTGTTTAAACTGTCATCTTGTTGCAGAAAATAGGTCCTTTAACATAGATTTAATTTGTTTACCCTTGAAAGACATAGGAATTATCTTAGGCATGGATTGGCTTCACGCCAATTACTAGACTGTGGAACCCAAACCGAAGTTTTTCCTTCTCCTCCCGAAAACATCACTCGACCCATTAGGTTGTACCTAAACTCTGTAGTGGTCTTCTGTAGTGGGGAGAAAAGGATGGGATATGTTCTCCTAGCCGCTTGCGATGTAGACTTTGAGCAAAACCTAGGTGAGATACCTGTGGTGAGAGACTATCCCGAAGTATTCCCGGATGAGATACCCGAATTCCCTCCCGAAAGAGAAGTTGAGTTCTCCATAGAATTGGTTCCTGGAACAGGACCAATCTCTATTGCCCCATATAGGATGTCACCCATGGAGCTAGCAGAACTAAAAACCCAGTTGGAGGAACTGTTGGAGAAAAGTTTTATAAGGCCGAGTGCTTCACCTTGGGGCGCCCCGGTCTTATTTGTGAAGAAGAAGGATGGAAGTATGAGGATGTGTATAGATTATAGGCAGTTGAACCAAGTGACCATAAAGAATAAGTACCCATTGCCTAGGATTGATGATCTTATGGACCAGTTGAAAGGAGCAGTAGTGTTTTCTAAGATCGATTTGAGGTCTGGTTACCATCAGATTAGGGTTAGAGATTCGGACATTCCTAAAACCGCCTTTCGAACTCGGTATGGACACTTTGAGTTCAATGTGATGTCTTTCGGTTTGACGAATGCTCCCGCAGTTTTTATGGATTACATGAATAGGATCTTTCGACCCTATTTAGATCAATTCGTGGTTGTGTTCATAGATGATATTCTCATCTATTCAAAAACCCACGAGGAGCATGAGCGTCATTTGAGGCTGGTTTTAGAGGTACTAAAAGTGAAGAAGTTGTACGCAAAGCTTTCTAAGTGTGGATTTTGGTTAGAGGAAGTAAAGTTCTTAGGACATGTTGTGTCAAAAGGTGGCATAGTTGTCGACCCAAGTAAGATAGAAGCTGTGATGAATTGGGATAGACCAACCTCTATAACCGAGATTAGAAGCTTTTTGGGTTTAGCTGGTTATTACCGTAGGTTTATCAAAGGATTTTCCCAGTTAGCCCTACCCTTAACCAAGCTCACTAGGAAGAATACCCGCTTAAGTGGAACACCGAATGTGAAAAGAGTTTCCTAGAGCTTAAGGAAAAGCTCACCTCAACCCCGGTTTTGGTTTTACCCGACCCCAATGTACCCTTTGAGGTATATTGTGATGCTTCCGCAAGGGTTTAGGTTGTGTGTTGATGCGAGAATAGGCAAGTGGTAGCCTATGCATCCAGACAACTCAAGCCCCACGAGGTAACCTACCCCACCCATGACCTAGAGTTAGCAGCCATCGTGTTTGCCCTCAAGATATGGAGACACCATTTGTATGGTGTAAGGTTTGAAGTGTTCTCCGATCATAAGAGTCTCAAGCATCTCTTTGATCAAAAGGAGTTAAACATGAGGCAGAGGAGATGGATGGAATTCCTCAAGGACTATGATTTCGGCTTAAGTTACCACCCTGGCAAGGCTAATGTAGTCGCCGACGCCTTAAGTCGAAAATCGTTATGTTTGTCAAGTATGATGGTTAATGAAGTTGGGTTAATAGAACAGTTTAGGAATATGAATCTGGGATGTATGTGATCGAGAATGGCATCGTGATGAGTCATCTCACGGTGACCAGTGGGTTTAAGCAAAGGATCATGCTTGCCCAAAGAGAAAATGAGGACTTTATGGAGACAATAGAGGCGATTAAGGCCGGTAAATTGAAGGGTTTTGAGCAAGGCCCGGACTGGTTGTGGAGGTTTGAGGGGCGAATCTGCGTGCCCCAAGATGGCGACCTCCGAGAGAAAATCTTGGAGGAGGCTCATAAGAGTCACTTTGCCATTCATCCTGGTGCTACCAAGATGTATCAGGACTTAAAGAGGATGTTTTGGTGGCCCGGACTAAAGAAGGATGTGGTCGCCTGGGTAAGTAAGTGTTTGGTCTGCCAAAAGGTTAAGATCGAACACCAAAAACCTTCTGGCATGTTGCAACCCCTATCAATCCCTGAGTGGAAGTGGGAGAGTATATCGATGGACTTCGTGGATGATTGCCAAAGACCCAAGCTGGCCATGATGCTGTATGGGTGATAGTGGATCGACTGACCAAGTCGGCTCACTTTCTACCTATTCGAGTCACGTACTCATTGGATAAATTGGCTCAGCTTTACATCCAAGAGATAGTACGGTTGCATGGAGTGCCGTCGACGATAATCTCGGATAGAGATCCGCGGTTTACGTCACGTTTTTTGGGATCCTTTCAAAAGGCATTTGGTTCAAAGCTGTGCTTGAGCACTGCTTACCACCCTCAGACGGATGGCCAATCGGAAAGAACCATCCAAACCCTGGAGGATATGCTGAGAGCCTGTGTCTTAGACCAGAAAGGAAGTTGGGATAAGTACATGCCATTAATCGAATTTATGATAACAACAGTTATCACGCAAGTATCGGTATGGCAATCGCATTTAAGCATTGTATGGAAGAAAGTGCCAATCACCCTTGTGTTGGTATGAACCCAGAGAACAAAGTGTCTTAGGACCTGATATAGTGAGGGAAACGACGGAGCAAATCAAAAGGATTAAGGATAGAATCCTAACCGCTCAAAGTCAGCAAAAGAGCTATGCGGACAAAAGGCGTAAGCCCTTAGAGTTCCAAGAAGGAGAACATGTATTTCTAAGAATCACTCCCACTACAGGAATAGGAAGAGCCATGAAAGTCAAAAAGTTGAGTCCCCGATTTCTCGGCCTTTTTGAAATTCTTCAGAGAATCGGATCTGTAGTCTACAAAATAGCCCTGCCACCTAATCTATCAAATCTTCATGATGTCTTTCACGTCTCTCAGTTGCGTAAATATGAGTCCGACCCTAGTCATGTCCTAGAACCAGAGCATGTACAGTTAAGAGAGGACCTCACTTTCAATGTACCTTCTACGAGGATCGTGGATCATGGGGTCAAGCAGTTAAGGAACAAGTTTGTTCCTTTGGTGAAAGTGGCGTGGGGACGAGACAAGACAGAAGAGTATACATGGGAGCTGGAGTCAGAAATGAGGACGAAGTATCCAGAGCTTTTCTAAGGTAACGAATTTCGAGGATGAAATTCATTTTAAGGAGGGGAGTAATGTAACGCCCCGATTTTCTGCTAGAGTGAAAATGACCGAAATGCCCCTGAGGTCATTTTCGGCCCAGAATTCTAGGAAAGCCGATCTGGCAGTACTCGAAGGGCAAACTCAATGTTGGAAGGGGATTAGATGACCTGTGTACCTTTCCGGAATCGAAAATCTCGTTTTTCGAGTTTTCGGGTCAAAATGACCAAAATGCCCCTGCAGTGTTTTACCTATTTGCAAGTGCCGGATGAACCCAAAACTTCTCTAGATGGTTTTAAAAGGCATTTTTATGTATTCTACGACCTCAATTTTAATTATGGAGGTCCCGGGCAAAATTAGTGCAAAATTACGATTTTACCCCTAGTTTCGTGTTTTTACGCTTAATCGTGTGATTAAGCAAACCTAAGCAATATTAGGCTCTAATCGAAGATTAATTAATTTCCATAATTAATCTTGAGTCAAAATAATTTATTAAAGTTGATTAGAACCTAAAAGTGCTTAATTACAACTTAAAATCTTATTTTAAATTCAAGATTTCTAGTCATGGAATCTTGAATAGTATTTTCTCTCTAAAATTTCTTAAATTATGGAATTTTGTCTACATTATTTTATTCATAAAATGAATTTAAAATCTCCTAAATATGTATGAGTACTCCTTAATCATGTCATAAAGGTTCCTAATCACATTCTTAGTCACCTAAACTTATGCTTAATGACTCCTAACCTTACACCTAAGCTAATACACCCCTAAATACATCACTAACACACTATTATATGACCAAAACTCCCTCCTCCCTTGCTGCATCAGACCTGCACGAAATTCATCATCCATTTTATCACAATTTAATTTTATTTCACACTCCAAAGACTATGGTTGAAGCCATGTCATCAAAGTGCAATTCTCTCACCTCATGTTCCATGAGGATTCATTCTCCTCCACACATGCCTCACCTCATGTTCCATGAGGATTCATTCTCCTCCACTCATTCACTCTTATTCTTCTCTATAAATACCATGCCTAGATGAACCTTTGCTACACTTTGTTCATTTGCTAAGTTTAGTTTTTTAGTTTTTCTCTAAGTTCTTCCTTTTTCTCTCAAATCTCAAGAGCATTCTTCTTCTTCATCTTCTTCTTTTTCCTTTTGAAACATCATCACACAACCTTGAAACACCACCCCACCACCTTGGATCATCATACAAACACCTAAACTTCCATTCTCAAACACAAGCTCACCAAGAACACATTTCCTTCCTTTTTCTTTCATCAAGGCCGAATCATCATCACCATCCTAGGAGGTGTTGCTCGTATCATTTTCATCTTCAAGTCCAAGCTTTTTGTCTTCACTCTAGGTAGGAGTGTTTTCTAAACTTTGTCTTCTTGAAAATGAGTTCTTTCTAGCTTTCTCTTGGGTTTTCTTTTTGAAACTTTCTTTGGTTTCCCTTTCTTGTATTTTTCGGCCTCTTGGCCTTGATGAGTACATGATAGCTCAATGATGAGGACTCCTAGATAATGACTATGTGTTCATCTCAAAGGAAACTCTAGAGCTTGAGGTTTTATTTTCTTTGAGTTCCAACTTTATTTTCTAACTCAAAAATGATTTTTACTCAAGAATACCTTTACTTTTCTTGCTATTATGATTTCGGTTTCTTTGTTCCTTTCTTTAACATTTAGGTTACCATTTTCCTTTTTGATCTTTGAAGTTTTATTTGTTCAAAAAGTTTTGCTTTCTTTGAGCTTGATGATGATGTTCAAGAACCTCATAATTCCTTTGAGAACTTGGTTCAAGAACTCTAAAGCTCTCGTTGTAATGAGATATGTGTTGGGTTATTATGTTGTTAAAGTCTTGGATGAGCTTTAGATCACCTTAAAATGAACCTTGCATCATGTTTATTTTATGCTTTGCACATCATGTTTACTTTCTTTGCTATCACTAAGTACCAAGGTAATAAAGGAACTTGCATTATCATGTTTATATTTCAAGTTCTCACCTAAATATCAAAGATAATAATATAATGCATACCATATTTATTTTATGCTTTGCACATCATGTTTACTTTCTTTGTTATCACTAAGTACCAAGGTAATAAAGGAGCTTGCATTATCATGTTTATATTTCAAGCTATGCATTATCATGTTTATGTTTCAAGTTCTCACCTAAATATCAAAGATAATAATATAATGCATCACATATTTATTTTATGCTCTCACTTTACTTTCTAGCAAAAACTAAAACAAGTGCATGAGCATGTTTATTTTTATGTCATCACTTTAATGAACCTAGAGCTCAAAGACTTGCCCATTGTTGTCTCAACAAAGGTCTAAAAATAGTTATTGCTTTTGGTCCCTATTTCGGCCCTAAGAGGCTTTGGTGTTTCCAAGTATTGAAAACTATGTTTTATAATTTTTCTAAGCTTATGTAAGTATAAGAAATATGTAGAACTAAGTTTTATGAATTTAGGATCTCTTGAGATAAAAATGATTTAGCTATTACCCTCTTAAGTATTTTTATGATTTTAGGTGATAAAAGTGTCCATAAATGAGTTTTGAAAGTTGAAAAAGGTTCCAAGAGAAACTAGTATTGTATGTGCTTTAGAAATTGTGTTTCATGTCTTTTATGGAGATGTTTGTTTCGGTTCTGCCTTGCTATGTTTGGCCACTGTATGAGCTGTGTTAATAATGATAAGATGCTTATGTTTGAGTAACAATAATGTTAAGACTCATATGTGAAAGATAGGATAAGTTAGGAACTAGAAAAGAATTAATTTGAGAGTTTTAGATCCCTTAATGATGGAATTTTCTGGATTCTGTCCAGCAAGGTTTAGAAATGATAATCATGGTTCTAAATTAGTTTAAATGTGTAGGAATGACTCATAATTGGTTTAGGGCTTAATCTTGATACTTTAGGAACAAACTGGACTTAGAAAGAGTCATTGTTGTGACTCCTAGGTACCCGTAAAGTTGGGATTTTAAATTCTGCATCCTTGAGGTCTAGAGATGTTCTTGACCATAGTGTGAGGTGAGAAATACTTAGTTATAATCTCATAGGTTCCCAAGAGACTAGGTTTTGATGATTTATAACTTAGATTGTGAGTTAAGGACCTTAAGGGTCGATGCATAAGATATTAAGAAGTCTTGAGTTTTTATGATGCTTAATTTTATGCAAGTATGATATATAATACATGAGCTTTATCTATGTGAGTATGATGTGTTTAAAATATATGCTATGATGAGTTTGGAATATATGCTATAATCTATGTAAGAATGATGAGTTTGAAATATATGTTATGATGTTTATCTATGTGAGAATGATGTATTAGAAGAATATGCTTGATGATGCATGAACCCCAAAATGTTTTATTGATGATACGTGAGGAAATGATTATTGAGATGTTAAGTTGTGTGATTAGCTTGTGGCATGAATTTTGGTTTGAAGGAAATTCAGTTTAACAGCCGTTATGCTACCGAATTTCTATCAAACCTAAAAGAGTTGAAAAATGTTTTAAAGTACCATATGAGTTGAAAACCCTGGGTGACACTGGTTCGGCCGAGCACCCCAGGATATTTTTATGTGACAAGCATTGAGACGTACTTCTCCCTTTCTACGGTGAGGAGGAGGCAAATCCGTGAGGGTATGTGCAGATGCAGCCTTACCAAAGCGGACAATTATTTGTGCACTCGAGGCCGTAGAGAACGTTTCAAAGAATGAAATATGTTTATGTTACCCTCTCATTTTACCCCATATTAAATCTAGTGACGACTAGTTAGGATTGAGCTCATTCCTAGGCGATTAGGTGAGACGGAGATAGGAGGTTATGATAAAAATCGCCGGGGCGGTGTATCGGTTGGAAATAGGTGGATATGTTTTAAGAGGGTGGTTTTTGAGAAAAAAAACAAAAGAGATATGATGCTTTTAAGTCACATAAGTATGAGAAAAGTAAGAGTTGTAATATGCCCTTATGCCACTTGCATGAATCTAGATTGTTGTGATTTGTTGATTTATGTGCTCAAGTATTGCCATACATTCATGCTTAAACATGTTGCATTCATGACATCAAGATGCATACTAAAAGAAATGGACCTTGGATAAATAGTTTCATAAACCCTAATAATGAATCTCATATGCATGAACACCTTTTATAAATAAACCCAAGGTTCCTGAGGATGTGAACGATGTAACCCTAGAATAGGAGATTCCTCTTGAGATTCTTTAGTAAGATTCTCACTCTTTTCTCTTCTTTTTCTCGCTTAGTCACATCTTCAGAGACTGATGGCGACATTCGTGGTCTTCATTGACACATCCGTCCGAGAGGCGCCCCTAACGAGGAGCTCACGCTCAGTCTACACGTATGCCCACTCCTGCCGCCTTGCGTTCTTGGATTAGTTACACTCCATTTCCCCGGGTTCTAGTAGCAGATGTTTTAGGGGAGGCTTAGTGCACACACTCACAAGTAGACTGGATAAACCTGCTTTTGTTTTTAGGTTATTCACTATAGGTGCACTCGGGTAGTGATGGTTTACTTTATGTTACTTTACGTTTCTCTGTTTCTATTGTACTTCCTTTCTGCTGTATTACAAGCTCTGCCCGTCTCAATGAGGGTATGACTACTTATGTATTCTAAGTTATGTTATTAATGAAACGTTTCTCTTGTTGTGATGATTTATGCTCAGCTATTATATGTTTCCATTTCTGTGTTTCTCTATGAGTGTTAAGCGTGCTTTATATTCCTATTATTCGATTAGACTAAGAACGTGGCTCTCACTTTGTTGTGTGTTTTAAAAAAAAAAATAAAAAATTTACTCATAATTTTCCTTTAGTATTTTAAGAAAAGGATGAGACTATGAAGTAATAGCCTAATGTTTAACCTAATGTGTTCTAGAAAGTTGGGTTAAAAATTAGGGTGTTACAATTCTCATCCCTACATTTGTATGCACTTTGTATTATTCAGATCCAGTCGATGTCGTCCCTGGTATTTTACCTAGAATTGCCCCAATGGGTGTGGTATTATGACCCAGTACTTTATTCTCTATATGCAGTAGCTTATTTGTAGGTCCACACATACGTGTTTTTCAACCATTTTTTAGTGCTTCTATTTTTACCATTGACTTTCACCCCGCTTTCTCCTATGATGGTGTGCCTCTCCATATGGCACATTGGTTATATTTGATGTCTTGTTTGCACCACCAGTACCCCCCATCAAATGCTCCCTCCTCGTCTTCATCCTCAGACTCAGATTCACCTGAGAGTCCTGACACCTCTGGTGGAGGTGAGGCCATCATACCAATGGCCAATAACTTTCTCTAGGAGGACACGAGATCTTCAGGAACTTTTGACCTATGTATAGCTGTAGTGTAGTGCTAGGACTTTGCCAGCTTGCAGACTGATTTCTGTTAGATGTTTTTAGGTCCATTTCTATGTATATGAAATTTTGCTGGACCTTGATATTTAAGCAAGCTAGGTTTTAGGTACTAGATATGTCTTTTGTAACGTCCCAATTTTCTGTTAGAGTAAAAATGACCGAAATGCCCCTGAGGTCATTTTCGGCCCGGAACTCGAGAATAGCCGACCCAGCAGTCCTCGAGGGGCTAACTCAATGTTTGAAGGGGATTTGTTGGCTTGTGTATCTTTCCAGGGTTGAAAATCTCGTTTTTTGAGATTTCAGGTTAAAATGACCAAAATACCCTTATTGTGTTTGACATGGGTACGAGCGCCGGATGGGCCCGAAATTTCTCCAAATGGTTTTAAAAAGGTGTTTTTATGTATTATGTGACCTCAGTTTTAGTCCCGGTGGTCCCGAGCAAATTTTGTGCAAAATTATGATTTTGCTCCTAGTTTTGTGCTTTTAAGCTTAATCGTATGATTAAGCAAACCTAAGCAATATTAGGCTCTAATCGAAAACTAATAAATTTCTATAATTAATCTAGAGTCAAAATAATTTATTAAATTTGATTAGGACCTAAAATTGCTTAAAGAAACTCAAAATCCTTTTCTAGTTTTTAATTCTTTGAGAAAGGAATCTAGGAATAATGTTTTCTCTTACCTATTCCTCTAAATCAAGGAAGTATGCTGGCATTGGATTCCAGGTTAATGAGGTTTGACTTCATTAATCTATCATGACTACCTTCTAATCTAGTCTCACATGGCCCTAAATACCTTCTTAGTCACCTAAAACACTTGCTTAGTAATTCCTAATCTTAAGCTTAACCTAAGCTACACCTAAACACATCATTAACACACAATTAGAAGAACAATTTCTCTTCCCCATGGGCTGTCATGTGCTGGCCAAAATGCACTCCCCCTCATTTCCCACATGTTGAATTTTCTTGCACACAATGGCCATACCTTGCACCATACTTAGTCATGCCTGAACCCATACTTACCATCATTTTAACCATGCTTTGAATGACCACTTTGAGGAGATATTTTCCTCCTTCAAAGGCTCCAAAATTTCGTGCATCTTCCCCCCTATAATTCACCTCCACATTTCAAAATTTAACTCACAATATATATAGCAAAGTGTAAAGAAATCCCACACTTTTACCATTTGCTTTTTTGTTTGAGTTTGTGACCAAAAAAGCTTTCTTACTTTCTCTCAACCTGAAGTTCTTCTCCACCACTTAGAAACTCCTTCCACCACCACAAACCACCATAAACCACCCCAAACAACCATACTACCACCATAGATCATTATCTAAACACCAATGCTTCCTTTCTCAAACACAAAGCTCACATAAAAACACCTTTCTTTCCTTTTCCTTATGCTTGGCCGAATCACCACCACCATTTTGGAGGAGCTTTTCATCTCATTCTCACTTCAAAGAACCAAGCTTTCATCTTCACACTTCGTAGGGGTTCTTGTTTCCAAAAGATTTTCTTTTGTTTTTTATGCTTGAGATGAAAAAGTGTTGGTTTTTCTCTTGGAACACATTCTTTTCTTCTTTGTTTTATTTTTATTTTGGAACTTGGTTCTCAAAAGAAAAACTTGAGCTTGATGATGAGGTTTCAAGATAATGGTCTTGTGATTCTCATTTGAGAAACCTCTAAAGCTTGAAACTTATTATTGACTCTTGAAACATTTTAGTTTTTCCTTTGTTTTCCTTGCTCAAGGTTTTGAATTTCCTTTCCTTTTCTTTTCTTTATATTTTCGGTTCTTCTCCTCCTTTTCTCATCTTGATTTTGGTTTTAAAAATAGTGGTGTTATGTGTTTTGATCTTTTGATTCTTTTCCTTGAGCTTGATGATGAGGTTTCAAGATAATGATTTTGAGATTCTCATCTGAGAAACCTCTAAAGCTTAAATCTTGATTTTGATCTTGAACTATTTTAGCTTCTCTTTTCTTTTCCTTTCTTTTGGTTTTCGATTTCCTTTTCTTTTCTTATTTCGGTTCTCATTTCCTTTCCTTTACAAGTTTGATGAAATGTTGTTATTTATTTTAGCTTCTTGGTTCATCTTCCTTGAGCTTGATGATGATGTTCAAACCATAAGGTTTCTTTGAAACCATGGTACAAAGAACTCTAAAGCTCACTTTGTCTTGCTAGATAAAGTATGTGTTTAGGATAATATTGATCCTTGTAAAAGTCTTGTATGAGCTCTAGTAAAGTTAAAATAAGCTTGCATCCATATTTATTTTCATGTCAGCACTAACTTTCAAGAGTAAAGAATGAACTTGCATTCTCATGTTGTATTTCAAGTCATCACTAAACTCAAAGATAATAACGAGTTGCATCTCATGTTTACTTTATGCTCTCACTTTATTTATAATGAAGAATAAAACAAAGTGCATTTCATGTTTAAGTTTATGTTATCACCTAAGGAACCTAGAGCTCAAAGACTTGCATTTTATTTATCTCAAGTAAAGTTTGGAAAATGGAAGTATTTTATAGAAGTATTTTCGGCCATGTGGTGATGATGAGCTTAGCATAAGATTCATCTAATCACAAGTGCCAAAACCTTTATTTCATAATTTTTCCTAAGCTTAAATGATCTCAAGAAAAGTTTTAGACATTAGTTTTATGATTCAAATCTCTTTTAAGTCTATTTTGAAATAGCCACTGCCCTTGCAAGTATTTTGATGATTTTAATGAGATAAAAATGTTTACTAATGAGTTTTTAAAAGGTCTAAAAAGGTTCCAAGAGAAACTAGCAATTTATATGTTTTAGAAATGAAGTTTTATGCATTATATGATGGAGATATTTTCGATTCTGCCTTGCTTGATTATTCACTATTTTATTCTATTTTGATGATGATAATATGAGTATGATCATGTATATTTGATGTTAAAATTCATTTGAGAAAGTTAAGATAAGTTATTAACTAGAAAGGAATTAATTTGAGACTTTGAAATCCCTTAGAAATGTAATTTTTTGGATTCTGTCCAGCAAGGTTTAAAATTAGAAATCATGGGTTATAATTAGTTTAAATGTGTAAGAACTACTCATAATTGGTTTAGGAATTGATCTTGATGCCTTAGGAACAAACCGAACTTAGAAAGGGTCAATGTTGTGACTCCTAGGTACCCGTAAAGTGTAAGTTATGGATTCTGCACTCTTGAGGTTTATAATTGTTTATAATTATAGAATTGAGTGAGGAATACTTAGATATGAGCCTATAGGTACCCGAGAGCTTAAGTTGTGATGGTAGACAACTTAGATTTCAAGTTAAAGGACCCTAAGGGTCAAAGCATAAGACATTAAGAGATCTTTAATGCTTAGAGTTTGATTTTGCAAGTATGATGTTTTGATGCATATATTTTGATGATATATGAGATATGATGAGTGTTTGATTGAGTTGTTATGTCTATCATATTTAAGAAGTTGAATAAGAAATGCATATGTGTTGTGAGATTTGTGGCATAAAGTCAGTTTGAAGGAAATTCGGTATACAGCTATTATGCTACTGAATTTCCATCAAACCTAAAGGATTTAAGAATGTTTTTGAAGAATCATGTGAGAAGTGACATCGGTTTAGCCGAGTACCCCCAGGAGATTCTTATGTGACAAAACACCGAGACACGTTTCCTGGGTGACACCGGTTCGGCCGAGCACCCCCAGGAAAAACAAAATTGTGAGGGTATTGACATTGAGCTTGCCAAAGCGGACAATATCACTGCATACTAGTTACCAGTAGAGCGTTTCAAAGAAGAAAAAATCCTATGATAGGTGATCCTTAAGAAATGATAAGTTACCCCTTTTTTTGCCCATATTAAATCTAGTGACGACTAGTTAGGATTGAGCTCATTCCTTGGCGATAGGTGAGAGGGAGTTTTAGTGACCAAGAATAATATCGCTGGGCCGGTATGTTGGTTGGATTTTGGTGAACATGATATGAAGTGGTCTTGAGAAAAAGAATCTTAAGAGTTTAAGTATGAGAATGAGTATGATGTTTTAATGTCGCTTTATGCCACTAATGTGTTGAGGCTTTCTAATGATTGTGTTCTATCGATTGCTTGCATAATGTATTAGATGCATCCATTTAATATCTGTCACATTCATGTCATTAAGACTCATACTAAAAGACACCCACTTTGTAATGCCCTGATTTTTTGTTAGAGTGAAAATGATCAAAATCCCCTGAGGTCATTTTCGACCCGGAATTCGAGGAAAGCCGGTCCGACAGTACTCAAAGGGCAAACTCAATGTTAGAAGGGGATTAGATGACTTGTGTATCTTTCCGGGATCGAAAATCTCGTTTTTCGAGTTTTCGGGTCAAAATGACCAAAACGCCCCTGCGGTGTTTTACCCGTTTGAAAGTGCTGGATGAACCCAAAACTTCTCCAGATGGTTTTAAAAGGCATTTTTATGTATTCTATTACTTTAGTCTTGGTCCCGGAGGTCCCGGGCGAAATTAGTGCAAAATTACGGTTTTGCCCCTAGTTTCGTGTTTTTACGCTTAATCGCGTGATTAAGCAAACCTAAGCAATATTAGGCTCTAATCAAAAGTTAATTAATTTCCATAATTAATCTTGAGTCAAAATAATTTATTAAAGTTGATTAGAACCTAAAAGTGCTTAATTACAACTTAAAATCTTATTTTAAATTCAAGACTCCTAGTCATGGAATCTTGAATAGTATTTTCTCTTTCCTATTCCTTAAATCATGGAATTGTGTTTCCTATTGTTTACTCATAAAAATGAATTTAAATCTCCTAATGATGTATGAGCACTCCTAATCTTGTCATAAAATCCTTAAATAACATTCTTAGTCACCTAAACTTAAGCTTAATTATTCCTAACCTTGTACCTAAACTAATACACACTTAAACCTATCATTAACACACAATTAGATGATCAAATCTCCTTCCCCCCATGCTGCCCAGTCTGGCTGAAGCCTTCCCCCCCTCCATATGCATCACATGTTCAATTTTTCAACACTCCAAGGTCATACCTCAAGTCACGTACACTATGCCTTATCATATTTTCAATCAAGCTTGATTTCCAAATGAATAACTAAATAAAATAAACCATTTTTCCTCATTTATTTGTGGCTGAAAAAGTTCCAGCCATGTCTAGCTTCTAGAAGCCTAATTTCATTCAAAAATTGATAGGAAATTCACTCTAATCAAGCCATACTTTGTATCATAGCTTCCATACTTCAAACCATGCTTGAATGACAATGTGTAGGAGATATTTTCTCTTCCTTTCCCTCCCTCATAGCTATGGTTTCTCCTCCCCCTCAATGAGCCTTCATTTGTTTTCATTTTCTATAAATACCTTGCCTAAAAACACATGCAAACACTTTAGCTCATTTGCACACTTTTAGTTTTCTAAAGCTTTCTTTGTGTTCTTTCTTTTTCTCTCTAAGTTTCAAGAGAGTTTTCTCTTATTCTTCATCTTCATTTTCTTCATCTCTTCATCTTATCATCATCTCTTAACCTTCAAACACCACCCCAAAGCCTTGAACTACCATCAAACCCCTAAAACACCTCACCTCAAACACAATCTTACTCAAAACACACCTCCTTGCCTTCCTTTTCTCTTTGGCCGAATCATTCATCACCATCCAAGGAGGAAGTGCTCTTCTCATTTCTTTCAAAAAGTTCAAGTTTTCATCTTCACTCTAGGTAGGAGTGTTTTCTAAACTTTGTTTTCTTGAAATGAGTTTTTCTCTAGCTTTCTCTTAGATTTTCTTTTTGAAGCTTTCTTTGTTTTTCTTTCCTTGATGTTTCGGCCTCTTGGCCTTGAGGAGCACATGATAGCTCAATGATGAGAGCTCCTAGATGATGACTATGTGTTCATCTCAAAGGAACCTCTAGAGCTTGAGTTTTTGTTTTCTCTAAGTTTCATCTTTATTATCTAGCTCAAAAGGATTTTTGTTCAAGAACACCTTTACTTTTCTTGCTATTTTAATTTCGGTTTCCTTGTTCCTTTTCCTTTAAATATTTCAGTTTTGATTCCTTGATCTTTGAGGTTTTGTTTTGTTTTTGAAAGTTTGTTTCTTTGAGCTTGATGATGATGTTCAAGAACCCTATAGTTCCTTTGAGAACTTGGTTCAAGAACTCTAAAGCTCTCTTTGTGATGAGATTAGTGTTGGGTTGCTATTTGTTAAAGTCTTGTAAGAGCTCTAGACTATCATAAAATGAACCTTGCATCCATGTTTACTTTTATGCTTTGCACATCATATTTTCTTTCCTTGCTATCACTAAGTATCAAGATAATGAATGAACTTGCATTATCATATTTATATTTCAAGCTATGCATTATCATGTTTATGTTTCAAGTTCTCACTTAATATCAAGATAATAATGACTTGCATCTCATGTTTATTTACGCTATCATTTTACTTTCTAATGGAACCTAAAATAAGTGCATGAACATGTTTACTTTTATGTCATCACTTAAATGAACCTAGAGCTCAAAGACTTGCCCACTATTGTCTCAAACAAAGGCTTGAAAATATTTATTTCTTTGGCTTGAGCATTCGGCCTCTAAGGGTTTTAGTGGTTACAAGTGTTGAAAACTATGTTTCATAAATTTTCTCAGCTTTTATGAGTTCAAGGAATGCATAGGACTAAATTTTATGAATTTAAGACCTCTTGAGACAAATTTGATTTAGCTACTGCCCTCATAAATATTTGGATAATTTTAGATGTTAAAAATGTTTATAAATGAGTTTTGAAAGTTTTAAAAAGGTTCCAAGAGAAACTAGTATTTTATGTGCTTTAGAAATTGTGTTTGATGCCTTTAAATGGAGATGTTTGTTTTGGTTCTGCCTTGCTATGTTTATCCACTATATGAGCTGTGTTAATGATGATAATATGCTTATATTTGAGTATAATTAATGTTAAAACTCATATGTAAAAGATAAGAGAGGTTAGTAACTAGAAAAGAATTAATTTGAGAGTTTTAGATCCCTTAATGTTTGAATTTTCTGGATTCTGTCCAGCAAGATTTAGTAATGGAAATCATGGTTTTAAATTATTTTAAATGTGTAGGAATGACTCATAAATGGTTTAGGACTTGATCTTGATGCCTTAGGAGCAAACCGGACTTAGAAAGGGTCATTGTTGTGACTTCTAGGTACCCGTAAAGTTAGGATTTTGAATTCTGCATCCTTGAGGTTTAGAGATGTTCTTGATCATAGTATGGAGTGAGGAATACTTAGTTATAATCTCATAGGTACCCAAGAGTTTAGGTTTTGATGATTTATAACTTAGATTGTGAGTTAAAGACCGTAATGGTCAATGCATAATACTTTAAGAAATGTGTTAATGCTATGATGCTTAATCTATGCAGTGATATGTTGAGATGTTTATGATGCATGAGGAATGGATTATTTTGGATATGAGTTTATCATAGCATGAGATTTCATGAGAACATGTTGTGTGATTTTAGCTTGTGGCAGTTTGAAGGAAATTCGGTTTAACAGCTATCATGCTGCCGAATTTCCGTCAAACCTAAAAGGGTTGAGAAATGTTTAAGAAGTACCATATGAGTTGAAAACCTTGGGTGACACCGGTTCGGTCAAGCACCCCCAGGAGATTTTTATGTGACAAAGCACTGAGACGCGCTTTCCTGGGTGACACTGGTTCGGCCGAGCACCCCTAGGGGAGACAAATCCATGAGGGTATGAGTAGATGCAGCCTACCAAAGCGGACAAATTGCTGTGGCTTAATGCCGGCAAAGCATTTCAAAGAGGGTATATCCTAAAAGAGGTGATCCCTGCCCCCTACCCGTACTTGCGAGTCAGGATTATTTTATTATGTTTCGCTTATTCAGATAATAAGCAAGAGCTAGTGACGACTAGCTGAGGTATGAGCTCATAACCTAGTTATTTTAGGGTGGGTTATTATGCTAAAGTACCTTGATTGATGTCACGAAGTTGAGGAATGATCCACTTGAAAGTTATATGCCCTTATGCCACATGGTTTATGTTTTTATGCTTTGATGTGTTGTTGTATATGCTCAATTATTGACATGCACCCATGATATAACATGTTGCGTTTATAACATCAAGATGCATGATAAAAGGAATGGACCTTGGATAATTAGTTTTGAAAAACCCTAAATTGAATCTTATATGCATGATCATTGTTTTATAATTAAACCCAAGGTTCCTGAGGATGTGAACGATGTAACCCTAGGATAGAAGACTCCTACTAAGATTTCTTTAGCAAGAATTCTCACTCATCTCTCTTCTTTTTCCCATCACATCTTCAGAGATCGATGGCGACGTTCGTACTTTTCATTGACACGCCCGTATGGGAGGTGCACTACGATCCGGACAACCACTCATGTCACTTTGAGGGTCATTGTGCGGTTAGTGTTTTTGTGTACATGGGACGACCTTTCGCCTATCCGGTATCGAGCTACCAGTTCACTCTTACTGCACCTTTTGGTGGTGACGATATGATCTTCAAGCGTACCCGCCCGCGCAACGAGCAGAGATGTTGTGCTTGTCTATCTGCTTTTTCCGTCCGTGACCTTCTGGAGTATGTGCCACGTTCGAGGAGGTCTGAGATGGACCCGTCTGAGGATTCGCCTACGCACGTCCCTTCAGAGGGTTCTGCACCTTTTCCCCAGTATCGGTGTGCAGAGAGTGAGGAGACCGTGATGCAGCCGCGTCTAGCGAGGAGGGCCGAGCTGCGTCCGCGCCAAGAAGCTCATGCCCAGCCGGCACGTGTTCCCTTTCCACTCCACTGGCCGACTCAGGAGGAGATTGAGCAGTTCATGGGCTATATACCCCCATCGCCTGAGCATCCTCGTCATCACTAGTTTCCGGTGGAGAGCCTTACGAGTACCCGAGCCTTCGTGAAGATCTTCCCTTCGGCAGTACCTTTTGAGAGGGGTTGTAGATTTGTACTCATAGAACAGTAGGAGGGTAGCATTTTGGGTTTATCTTCTTGTCGTACCATGTACCTCGTATTTTCTTGTTTATGTTATATTTTATTTCTGCTGTATTACAAGCTTTGCCCGTCTCCATGAGGGTATGACTACTTATGTACTCTAATTAAGTTATTAATGAAATGTTTCCTTTGTTATCATGATTGTTGTTCTTTGGTTATATGCTTTACTTTATGATTTCTAATGATTGTTACGCGTGCTTTATATTTCTGTCGTTCGACTAGTTGAGTTCGTGGCTCTTACTTTGGTTTATGTTTTCAAAAAAAAAAAAATTTACCCGTAATTTCCACTAAGTATTTTACTAAAATGATGAGACTAAGAAGTAATAGCCTAATGTTTAACCTAATGTATTCTAGAGAGTTGGGTTAAGAATTAGGGTGTTACACACTTTGGATAAATAGATTTGGAAAGTTTAAAACCAATCCTTATACATGAACACCTCTTTCATAATTAAAACCAAAGTGGCTGGGGACGATGACAATGACACGTGTGTTAGAGTCAGAAATCCCTACTAAGAATCTTGAATAAGTTTCTCATCCCTCTCTTTTTCTTTTCTTCGGTATCGTCTCCAGACGAAGTTGGTGGCGTGGTTCGTGATTTCTACTAAGGCATGGGCATGAGACATACACTACAAGTTAGATCAGTGGGATGCAACGGAAGCGCGTAGATGTTACTTTAGATTTACATAGGTGTATTTCTTTTGATGTGACAATGAAGCTATGTTAGTAGTAATTAATGTATCTATAATAATGTGACTTTGTGGTGCTGTTATGTATCACAATTGTATTTTGTGGCTATGAATGATAGGGTTTCACTTTCTTATATGTTGTGATGTGGCGGACATAAGATTTTATTTTAGCACGCGGCTCATGTTTTGTTTTCAAGTGTCAAAAAGAAAAATTTACCCGTATTTTCTGCTAAGTATTTTAACAAAGAATGAGACTAAGAAGTAATAACCTAATAATTAACCTAAATATGTTCTAGAGTATTGGGTTAAAAATTAGGATGTTACATCTTTGATATTAGTCCTTGAGTAGTATTAAAAGTGAAATAACTTAATTTCTAGTATGGTGTGTATAAGGATAAGTTGTGTATGAAGTACATATGTATATATTTGAGTTTCTTTGCAACCTATGAGTTTAATTTACCTTATTTTCATTTCACTCGACTAGTATGTATTGTAGAAAGAAAGTGATACTCTTCTAATTACAATGTTAATACTCGAGTAATACATGACAGTTAAGAGGGTGTTACATCTTGCATGGTAATATGTTGATAAAATTATATTAAGGTTTCTTTGAGCGTTAGAAACCACATTTGTATCATTTTGTTTCTCATGACATGCTCTGATACATTCCTCATATATACCTTCTTGAGCATTTGTCTTAAAAAGGGGCTTTGGAAAAAGCTGTGCTAAATAAGAATTTTGCCCAAGATGAAATTTCACAAGTATTACTTCTTTTTCTTTTTCTTTTAAGCACATTTATTTTAGATAGTCTTTTTAAATAATGAAAAGCTAGGCTATTTGTGTAAAAGGATTTAAATGATGATGTCTGCTTTAGTAGCACTCTAATACATCTCAAAAAGCACTCTGAATTAGTTCATAAAGTTTCATCATTATCCAAATAGCTCTGGTTTGAGTTACTTAAGGCTATAAGATGTTTTTGAATTTATCCATATCATGCCTTAAGAAAAGGACTTCCTAAAATTTAATGCCTGAAATGTTTTGAAAGAATAAGTATTTATCACGATATATTCTATTATATTTCTTTCAAAATCTCTTCAAAAAATTTTCTTCAAATTGGTTTGTCATCATAAAAAAGAGGGAGATTGTAAGCTCCAGAACCCTTCAGAAAGCATTAGGGCTGTAACACCCTCCTAATTACCATGTTTTTACTCGAGTGTTCACATAGTAATTAGAAAAGTATTACTCACTTGCATACTCTATACTAGTCGGAAATAACTGAAATAAAATACTACAGATGTATAAGTTATCAAACTAATATGTACATATATAGATACATTGTTGTTAAGTTCACATTAGGTACATCATACTAAAAAAACTAACTAGTTATCTCCTAACTAGTCAGGAACTCAGTGTACAAAAGAACACTTCTACCAAGTAGTCTGACCTGCTCAAAGTTGAGACCCAGCAAAATTTCATACATACAGAAATGGACTCTAAAGTATCTCACAAAATCAGTCTGCAGGCTGGAGGGTTCCTAATGCTAAACTACAACTACGTACATAACATGAGCCCCTGAATGTCACATGCTCCCCTAAAGAAAACTGTTCGCCATCGGTGGAATGGCGTTGCCCTCAGCAGGGGCACCAGGACCAGCTGGTGGATCGGAGTCCGAGGAGGAGGACGAGGACGGATCATCTCCAGGAAGGGGCATAGGTGGTGCAGGTGGAGCTACAAACTCAATAGGGTGTGCCATGTGTAGGGGCACACCGTCATAAGGAAAAGCAGGGTCAAACTCAGCAGTAAAAACAGAGGTACTAAAAGAACGGCTGAAGAATACATAAGCTCGTATATGAGAATATGCTACTACATATAGTGAATCCAAGTCAGGATCATAGTGCCATTGCCATTGGGGTGAGCCAAGAAGAAGATCACTGACGGCATCTGTAGCGTTTGAGCACCATACAAAATATACACAAATAGAGATGAGAATATTATATAATTCTCAGTCGGGTAATCCCTCACCAGTAATCAAAATTAATAAACAAAACATTAGGAATTTCATTCTTTTAAGCAATATCAAGTAAACTTATATGTAAAAATAACAATTAAACTATGCATAGTCATAGGAATAATTATTAATGTATATAACTCAAGTAAAGTCAAAATATAACATGATGGTAACCATAAATCTTTCTCTTGTAATCCACGAAATTTAATTAGTGCAGTTGTTTCTTTTCATTAGCATAGGGAAGGCTTAGTTTCACATCAGGTAACATATGTAGTGGATAACTCCTCAGAGGACCATAGACTGCTAGGACATGAGCTCATTCCTATTCGTGATTATCGGACTTCATTTTTTTTCCATTTCCGAATCACACACAGTTCTATTCCTAGCCGATACATCTACCGACTCATAAAATTTACTGGGAAGTCCTTCTTTTTGCCTCCTCGATATAACCCACATAAGCCTTGTTTCTATTTTTCCCCATATGTTAAAACATGCATAATTAAATCTCACATATCCTCTTTTGTCATATAAATGCATCATATACTTTTATTTTTCTCAAAGGCTTATTCACATCACACATAGGCAATTCAGTTACATCTAGATCTCATTTATGCTTTATAAGTAACTCTTTAAAACCATTAGCATGCATTTATATATCATATATATGGACTAAATGTCATTCCATTATCAATTTAAAACATTCCCACCATTTCAGCAATGTGGCAGATTTACCACTCCAGTAGTAACATTTACTGTCCATATCAAATGGCTGATTCAAGGGCCACAAAAATTCCTCATGACACCTCAATGTGTCTAAAAGACCCTGTAAAATTTCCATAGCAATCGGAGTCCTCAAACCTTGCTAACTAAATTATACAAATTTCATGGTCAGAGACCACTTATTCACAGCTCAAGGCCACAATTCACAAATTTTTAACCACAGCAATTAAATGAATCACTTCATAATAAAAATCATGGTTAAACTTAAATATGTTTTCAACACTTTTTAAAAATTTCAAAAGAAAATAAAATTATTTACTATGGTAACAAAATTAGAAACATTTGTAGCTTCAGATTCACAATTTCAGGCAGCATAGTTACAACTTAAGTTCTTGAATTTTTCAAGCCATTAGGAATCACAACCAGAGCTCCATAAAATTCTTGGAACTAGCCTAGGATGTTAGCTTAAACATATAATTTTTATAGCTCATAAAAATGACTATAATTGAACCAGAAAATTCATGAACAATTCCTGTCCTGGTGAAATCCGAAAATCTAGCAAACCAATTCAAAAACTCTTTTGATAAAAAGAACTTTTCCACAACACCAAACACTCCACCAAAATTAATATATCAATATCAACATATCATCATCAAATAAAACCAGAAATTTCGAAATAAAACCCATCAGAAATCATTAGAATAATTTTGAAAGAAAAAGGCCAAAGAAAGCCCTACTTTGAAAGCTTTTGAGCTTTGTACTTCAAAAGATGTCTTAAGTGACCTATCTTCACTTTAAAGCTCTTGAAACATAGCCAAAACCTTCCAAACTTGGTTCTGTGTGAGGTAGTAAGGTGAGTGTTTTGAGATTTTAATTGGTTAGGGTTGTAGAGTTTGATGTGTGGAACAAGTTTAGTAAAGGAAGATTTTGATTTTGTCAAGGTTTGGCTTAGGATTTTTTTGATTGAAAACTCAAGGGTTCAAGGTCTCTTGTGAACAAACATGAAGGTTCTGGTTCTTCACTCTTGCTATCCAAAATTTAGAGATGATAATTATGAAGTTAAGTGGTGCAAGTTGATCTTATAAGGAATAATCTCATTGGTGCATGATAAAGTGTAATTGTTTTTCATTAAAGAAATTAATTTCAATGGCTAAGATTTGATCTTCCATGCAAGATGAAATCTTAGCCATTCATTTGGCATTCAAAGAGATAGACTTCATTATATTGTAGAGATTAATTAGTTTTTGGTGTTAAAAATCACACACTGAAATTTCGTTAAACGGATGAAACAGTGTACTCGGGTAATCAACTATTTCCCGAAAATTAATTATAAGTATAAATTTTTATTCCCACCTATTTCTAACCTTAATCCTATAATTTTTCAATTTTGGAAATCTCCGAGGCCCAGTTCTGGGGTTTTGGCTGTCTCGACGAGCGTACGGGACCCGCAAAATACTATTCATATATTTTTTTTTTTTACGTTCGTTACATTGTTCTCATCATTTTTATGTACATCAGAATTTTGATATTCTTATTACTAAAGCCTCAATTATTTTCTGAATAAAGAAATTAGAGTGTTACATTACCACCCACCTTAATAAAAATTTTGCCCTCAAAATTTCATACCTGGAAACAATTCCGGATGATCTTTCTTCATACTTGATTCTAGTTCCCATGTATACTCTTCCTTTCCAGGTCCACCCCAAGCCACTTTTACAAGTTGCACAGATTTGTGTCTAAGTTGCATGACTTCTCTATCAACGATCTGAATGGGAGGGGCTTGAAACGTTAAGTCATCCCTTAACTGTATAGATTCGGGCTCAATGATATGGTTTGGATCTGGGTGGTACATTCGGAGTTGAGATACATGGAAAACATTATGAAGGTTGGATAAATGCGGGGATAAGGCTATCTAGTAAGCAGCTGACCCAATTCATCGAAGAATTTGAAAAGGACCAATGAATCTTGGTGATAGCTTTTTGACTCTCAGGGCTCTACCTACCCCAGTAGTGGGTGTAACCTTCAGGAATACATGTTCTCCCTCTTGAAATTCTAAAGGTTTCCTTCGAGTATCAGCATAGCTCTTCTAACGACTTTGCGCAATGAGGATTTTACTCCTGATCTTTTGAATCTGCTCCGTTGTTTGATTAACAAGATCGGGTCCCAACAGTCCTGCTTCTCCCGAATCATACCAACACAATGGGGATTGACATTTTCTTCCATATAGAGCTTCATATGGGGCCATGCCAATACTAGCGTGATGGCTATTATTATAAGCAAATTCAACCAATGGGAGCAACTTGTCCTAACTTCCCTTCTGCTCAATCACGTACGCCCTTAGCATATCTTCCAGGGTTTGTATGGTTCGTTCTGTTTGCCCATCAGTTTGGGAGTGATAGGTAATGCTCAAACAAAGCTTAGTCCCAAAGGCTTTTTGGAAAGCTCCCCAAAAGCTAGAAGTAAATCTAGGGTCTCTATAAGAAACTATTGAGGAAGGTACACCATGTAGTCTCACTATCTCTTGAATGTACAGAGAAGCTAACTTATCCAAAGGAAAATTAGCCTTAATGGGTAAGAAGTGAGCAGACTTGGTCAACCTATCTACTATAACCCATATAGCATCATGACCTGATAATGTCCTTGGCAAACCCATTACAAAGTCCATAGAAATACTTTCCCACTTCCATTCCGGGATTTCTAAAGGTTGCAGGGTCCCAGCTGGTTTTTGATGTTCTATTTTAACTTTTTGGAAAGTTAAACACTTCCTGACACACTCTTCTATGTCTCTTTTCATTCCTGACCACCAGAACATTTTCTTAAGATAAGCATACATTTTACTAGCACCCGGGTGTATAGTAAGTTCGCCCCTATGAGCTTCCTCTAAGATCTTCTTTCTGAGATCGCCACTTGCAGGTACGCACACCCTATCCTTGTATCTCCATATACCTTGTTGGTCTTGTGTGAATCCTAGCAACTTCTTTGCATTAATTGATCTTAATATCTCCTGAAACTCTGGGTTTTCGTGTTAGGTAGCCAAAATTTGTCCTTTGAACTCACTTATTACTTTTATCTGGCCTAACACAACACCTTGAGGGCTCACAAACATGTCTAAACTAAGCTTATTGAAGCTCTTAACTAGCTCTGCCTCTTTAATCATCAGGCATGCTACACTTAGGGATTTCCTACTCAGTGCATCGGCTACAACATTTGCCTTGCCTGGATGGTAATTCAGACTAAACTCATAATCCTTGAGGAACTCCATCCATCTTCTTTGCCACATATTCAACTCTTTCTGATAAAAAAGATACTTTAAGCTTTTATGATCAGAGAAAACATTGAACTGCACACCATACAAATGATGTCGCCAGATCTTTAGAGCAAAAACCACAGCTGCAAGTTCAAGGTCATGGGTTGGATAGTTTACCTCATGGGGTTTCAACTGTCGAGAAGCATAGGCAACCACGTTATGATTTTGCATCAATACACATCCTAAACCCTTACTAGAAGCATCACAATAAACCTCATAGGGTCTATGAGGATCGGGTAATACTAGTACTGGAGCCATGGTCAACTTTTGCTTCAACTCTTGGAAACTATTTTCACACTCTAGTGTCCAATTGAATGGAGCATTCTTTCGGGTTAATTTAGTCAAAGGCAAGGCTATCTGAGAAAAGCTCATAGTAAAACGCCTATAATATCCAGCTAACCCTAAGAAACTCCGAATCTCAGTCACCGTTGTTGGTCGTTCCCAATGAAAGACTGATTCCACCTTACTGGGATCTACTGAAATTCCCCCTCGTGATACTACATGCCCTAGGAATCTAACCTCTTCTATCCAAAATTCATACTTTGACAATTTAGCATACAACTTTCTCTCCCTTAGGATTTGTAACACAATCTAAGATGCTTCGCATGTTCCTCCTTAGTTCTTGAATAAATAAGTATATCGTCTATGAAGACAACTACAAATTTATCCGAGTAAGGGCAGAAGATTCGATTCATATAATCCATGAATACAGCCGGAGCATTAGTTAATCCAAAAGACATCACCCTATACTCGTAATGCCCATATCGAGTTCTAAAAGCAGTTTTAGGAATATCTTCATCCTAAACTCGAGTTTGATGGTATCCTGATCTAAGATCAATCTTTGAGAATACAATTGCTCCTCTCAATTGATCCATAAGATCGTCAATTCTTGGCAAAGGGTATTTGTTCTTAATCGTCACCTTGTTCAACTGCCTATAGTTTATGCAAAGTCTCATACCCCTATCCCTTTTCTTCACCAAAAGAACAGGGACTCCCCATGGAGAGGCACTTGGTATAATAAAATGCTTTCCTAACAGTTCTTCATTTTGGGACTTTAATTCTTTCAACTCCAAAGGGGACATCCTATAAGGAGCAATGGAAATAGGACCCTTTCCTGGAACCAACTCAATGGAGAATTCAATCTCTCTTTCAGGAGGAAACTCTGGAATATCCTCTGGGAAGACATCAGGATACTCTCTCACCACTGGAATCTTACTCAATTCATGATCACACTCAGTTTCACTAGCAGAGAGGAGAACATATTCTTGACAATCTGTCTTACTAGGGTTAGGTGTTACTAGGTTCAAATAAAAAGAAAAAGGAACCAAAGGAATGGAAGGTGTAGTGGAAAGAAATATGGCAACTCGATTTGGATAGTGTAAGAGGACATAGTTAGCTACCAACCAATCCATACCTAAAATTACATCTAAACCAGATAAAGGAAGACAAACTAAATTGGTAGTAAAGTCTCTAGTACCTATTTGAAGAGGAATATTCACACATGTATAACAAGTCCTAATAGGACCAGCAGTAGGAGTGGATACAAGAAGATCATAAGGTAGTTCAGAAACAGATAATTGTAACTCCTGTGCATAGTCATGGGATATGAAAGAATGAGTGGCACCAGTATCATACAGTATATCTAAGGCAGTACCATTTATTTCACACTTACCTCGGATTAGATCGGCAGATTGAGAAGCTTCCTTGGCACTTATAGTAAAAATGTGCCCATGTTGTTGTGGCCTAGATGTGGGCTACTAACCTTTCTTATTAGGACACTCAAATATTTTTTGTCCTGGTTTCCCACAGCCAAAACAAATGATTTGTGTTGTCCAGCACGGTCGATTCCCGTGATTTTTCCCACATTTAGGGCAATCTCTCCCTACCTCAGGTCTTGGAAGTTGAAGTTGTTTTCCTTTGTTGTTGTTGTTGTTATTGTTGGGTGGAAACCTTCTCCGAGGCTGGTTAATAGGCTTGAATCAAGGACCTTGAGGTGCTAACCCCTTTCTAGCATCGTTTTCGGCATACTTAAAATTTGTCAGCTTCTTGTTAGACTCCTTTGCACGTCGACATTTATTTACCAAAGTAGGGTAGTCCCTAATCTCCAAAAGACTCACAGCTGCTTCTATATCTTCTCATAGACCCCCTTCATATTTCATGCATTTCCAGACTTCATCCGGGTCACGTTGATAAATCATAGAAAACTTGCAGAGCTCTTCAAATTTGGTAGTATACTCTGCTATACTCATAGGTCCTTGTTTAAGAGCCATAAAATCCAACTCTTTCGCATTTCTTACGGTAAAAAGCTTCCTTAAAAACATTCCAGGTAACTCTAGTATGGGAAGCTTCAAATAATCCCCTGGTGCCAACCCACCAAAAATCTGCATCTGCTTCTAGCATATAGGTGGCAAAGGCCACCTTCTGGATCTCTGTGCAAGGAAGAATAGAGAAAATATTTTCCATGGCCTTTATCCATTCTTCTGCTTTACAAGGATTAAAAGCTCCTCGAAATGGAGGGGGATTTGCCTTCCTAAACTCAGTAAATTTCTGATATTCTACATCAACTTCGTTCACTGCAGGATTATTGGCTAGGTTTTGCCTTTCATTGTGGTTCAGCTGCTCCATCATTAGGGTAGCAGCTGTAGCTTGTTCCCTCATGGCAGCCGCCATCTCACGGAAAGTATTCATCATGTCGGCATCGTTTCCAGCTCCACTCCTAGTTTGCCGATTTGAAGTCATTGGTTCCTGACACACCAAACAAAAATATTAAGTTGATTAGGCTCAATACCAAGCAAAGTGTAGCAGCAACCCACAACATTTCCAACCAGCAATCATACAAATATATATAAAGTCATAATGCATGAGAGGGATCTTGAGATTGTATAGGTATGGGACTATATAGTTGAGGAGGGCTTATATGAATTGATTTGTACTACCTATACCAACAAGATGCATCTTCTTTTCGGTAGCCTAAACTGAAAGAACTCCACAGTTAAGCGTGCTTGACTTAGGGTAATTTTGGGATGGGTGACCTCCTGGGAAGTTTTTCTAGGAAGCGTGTGAGTGAGGACAAAGCATGCTGAAAAGACCCGTGTTGGTATATGGGGACAGTTGTCAATCCATAAAGCAGCAGGAGATGTTACAAGGGCTATATGTTTTGAATGACACCAAAACCAATTTAAAGAAAATACTTTGAAGAATAGCTAATGTCTACCTTGAGTTTCTTGATATAACACACATGTTGTATAACACGAATTTGAAGCGAGAATAATTTCAATTTACATGTGCAAACATGATTTATCTCGTGTTAGGAGATTGAGCCTAATAGAAGTGAATATTATATCGTGCAAAGAACATATACATGCAATACAAATTGAAGTAATCAAGTCAAGAACAAGAAACCAAGGCATTGGTCTTCAAAAAGTAGCACTGGACATCAAAAAGTATACTCGGAATGAAGATATCGAGCAAACTCTAATAACAACGTGTTACAAAAACTTCAATCATCGTGATCGCAATACTTTCAACATTAATAAAGCTTTGATTGAAGACTAGAAAACTAAAAAATCATCAACGAATTGATACCGTACATCACAAAGCTCTCTTCACTATGGAGTGCTGAACCTTACTTAAAAAAGAAGGAAATTTGAATTTTGAAATTCAAATTTCAAAGTCAAACCCAGATTCAAACCGGTGTGTCATCTTTTCTGTGTATTTGGTCAACCCCTCTAGCTTCTAAAAGGAAGAGTTTAGAAATCATGTTTAGAAAATAAAAAGGTAATTTCTGAAGGGACATTAGAAACCTTAACTACACAATGGTTTCTGCAACAAATTGGATTAGCTGTCAGTCTACTATTCTAGATTGCATTTTCAAGACACAAACAGATGATCATACGTGTCACTTGGACAACAGATCAATGACAACAGTCACAAAGGAAGACCCTCTATAAATAGAGATGTTATGCTCAAATGGAAAATAGGATTGACAACATAAGAATGGAAACTCTGTGAAAATCTCACCTTATGTCTTGCAAGGTTCATCATCTCATGTAAGCAATTTTTGAGAGTGAAAAATCTTCTTTCTATGTTCCTAAATAGTTTATATACCCTTCCTTGGAAGAGATGTTAGAAATGAGCCATTCAAGTTATCCCAGGTTATTCATTGTATATTTGTAAGGAAACTTTAGTGTAGATTAGTTTGAGTGGCAACCTAAACACTTTACCTTTGTATCATTGATCTAGTAGTGATTTGTGTGAGGTAACTTGGAGAGGCTAAGGAAAAACTACTTACAATTTGATAGTGGGGGTTGCCCACTTATCACTGTTCAACTTGGAGAGGCTAGTGAATAACTACTTGCAACGTGATGATAGGGACTGTTTACTTATCACAGTTTAGCTTAGAGGGGCTAGTGAATAATGTAACATCCTAAATTTTTTTTTCAGAAAATAATTGAGGCTTTAGTAGTAAGAATATCAAAATTTTGGTGTACACAAAAATGATGAGAACAATGTAACGAACGTAAAAAAAAAAAAACGTGAATAGTGTTTTGCAAGCCCCGTAGACCCATCGGAACAGCTGAAACCTTAGATTCAAGACCTGAAGGTGCCCGAAATTTGGAAATTATAGGATTAAGGTTAGAAATAGGTAGGAATACAAATTTATGCTTAGAGTTAATTTTCGGGCAATAGTTGATTACTCGAGTACACTATTTTACCCGTTTGATGAAATTTTGGTGTGCGATTTTTAACACCGAAAACCAGTTAATATCTACTGATAATGAAGTTTATCCCTTTGAATACCAATGGATGGCTAGGATTTTATCTTGGAATGAAAGATCAAATCCTAGCCATTGATATAAAATTCTTTTAATGGAAAAATGATACTTTATAAGCCAACCAATGAGATTTCACCTTAAAAGATAATTATAAACTATCTAACCCCATAATTGTCATCATCTTCCTCGGCTAACAAAGGAGGCAGCAGAGAAACTCCATTTCCTTCCTCTCAAAACTTGATTTGAAGCTCAAAAATCCTAGACCAAACCTTACCAAAATCAAGAACCTCCTTAAGTAAACTTATTCTACACTTCAAACTCTACAAATCTAACCGATTAGATTCTCCAAAAACCTCACCTTATCACATCACTCATCTCTGGTTAGAGGAGTATTTTACTGTGTTTTAAGAGCTTTGGGGTAGAGTATATCTATCTTGGAGTATACAAGAGACAAAGAGGCATTAGCTTCCAAGGGTAGGGTTTTCTTTGGCCTTTTTCTTTCCAAATTATTCTGTAAATTTTTTTTGGGTTTTATTCCGAAATTTATAGTTATATTTGATGATAATATGTTGATATTGATATGTTAATTTTGGTGGAGTGTTTGGATGAGGTTAAATAATGATTTTTGTCAAAATAAGTTTTGGCTAGGCTGCTGAATTTTCGGATTTCAGCAGGATAGAATTTGTTCATGAATTTTCTGGTTCAATTATAATCATTTTTATGAGCTATAAAAATTATATGTTGAAGCTAACATCATAAGGAAACTCTGATAATTTTTGTGGTGCATAATAAAGAGTTTTACTGCCTGAGAAAAATCAAGAACCAAGAGTATATCTATGCTGCTGAAATCTTGGTACTGGAGCTGTGAATTTGTATAAATTTTTATTCATAGCAAATGATGGAGTTATCCTTTGAAATTTTTACAAAGTTTTGTAGACATCTTTAAGTATAACTGTGATTTTTATTTTGAGTTGTTTCTATCATTTGCTAAAGTTAAAAATTGTGTGAATCCTATTCTGAGCTGTGAAAAAGTGGCCTCTGACCACTAAAATTGTAGAATTTATTTGACATAGTTCTAGTATTCTGTTTGCTATGAACTTTTTACAGGGACTTTTAGACACATTGAGGTGTCATAGAGAAGTTTTATGGCCAATGAATTTCCCATTGGATATGTGAATTAAATGTTGTCACCATAATGGTAAATCTGTCAAGAAGCTGGAATGGTGAAGATGTATTAAGTTAATGATAGAAATCTATTTAATCCAAGTATATATCATATGAATGTATGTTAATTGTTTGAAAGGCTTGTTTATAAAGTATGAATGAGACTCCAATGATACTGAATGCCTATATCTGGGATATAAACCTGACTTTGAAATAGAAAGGTCCATGACATGGTTGTATGACAAAAGAGAATATATGAAATTTAATGGTGCATGTTTTAACATACAGGGAAAATAGAAACAAGGCTTATGTGTGATAGAGAGGGAAGGCAAAAATAAGAACTTCCCAAGAAATTTTATGAGTCGGTAGACTTATCGACTAGGAAATAGAACTGTGTGTGATTCATAAATGGAAAAAAATGAAGTCTGATGATCACGAATAGGAATGAGCTCATGTCCTAGCAGTCTATGGTCCTCTGAGGAGTTATCCACTACATATGTTACCTGATGTGAATCTAAGCCTTCCCTATGTTAATAAAAAGAACTACTACACTAAGTTGAATTCCATGTGATATAAGAGAAACACTTATGATTACTACCATTTTGCATATAATTTTCTTTCACTCATGTATGCTAATATTGATATATGTGATCTAACATGATGTTTTTCTTTATTATTATAAATGCATTTACTGTTTATATTCTGTCTGTATGTAAGGGGTTACCCTACTGAGAATTTTATAATATTCTCACCCCTATTTGTGTATATTTTGTATTGTGCTCAGACTCTGCAGATGCCCCTGGCTGAGGAGAGGCCATCATACCGATGGCCAATGGTTTCGCGTAGGAGGACATGAGACTTACGGGGGCTTTTGACTTGTATGTAGTGTAGTATAGTGCCAGGAACTTACCAGCTTGTAGACTAATTGGTGTTAGATGTCTTAGGTCCATTTCTGTGTGTTTAGTATTTTGTTGGACCTTGATATTTGAGCAAGCTTGGTAGATCTTTTGATAGTAGTTCCTGTGTTGTATTATAAGCGAAGTGACTTAACTTCAGGTATGGTATATATTAAAGAAAGCGGTATGTAAAGTAATAATATATGTACATTTTATAGTAGTTTTCTTTATAACTCTAGAGTTTGATTTATCTTATTTCATTTCATTTGACTAGTGGATATTATAGAAAGGAAGTGATACTCTTCTAATTACAATGTTAATGCTCGAGTACTACATGGTAGTTAGGAGGGTGTTACAAATAACTACTTGCAACCTAATGGTAGGAGCTACTTATCACGGTTTAGCTTGGAGAGGGTGGTGAATTACTACTTGCAACGTGATAGTAGGGGTTGTCTACTTATCATGGTTCAGCTTGAAAAAGCTGGTGAAAGACTATTGATTTCAGCTTGGAGAGGTTGGTGAATAATTACTTGGTTTGTGACAGTAGAGATTGTCTACTAGTCAAAGGTTAGGGTTAGGAAGGCTACTGCAAATATTATCTGGTTTTTACTTTCTCAAGTTGAGAAAGGTTTCAGTGAATCTCAATGGAAGTTGAATACTAGATGTAGGTTAGTTTGGCCGAACCAATATAAAATCATCTGTGTCATTTATTCTTCTCCTTCATCTATTTTATTTTCACCGTTTTGCATTATCTTTCAAGATTTATTGAATGTCTGTTCTTTTTGTCTAATCTATTCTAACGTTATGCTTTGGAAAGTTACTTTTGAAATATATAACATGTTTCCGCTGTACTTAAAGTTTAATGCTTAGTTGTATATTGCCAAACATATCAGCTTATGAAAAAAGATAAAAGAGAAGCAAAACACAATTCAATCCCCCCTTTTTAATGCACTTTTTACTAACAAAGGGCACAACATAGGTCGTCTCTCAAAGAGGTTTTGTCACATAGTTGGGAAAACTTGAGGGTTTTGAGAATGAATGCAAAGCAATTAAATTTAAATGATAATAGCAATAATGAAAAGGGCATTAAGGCAAGGTATTCCTAGGTTTGAAATTAATTATCATTGATCAAATATTGAACACATTAATGCCTATTAGTAATCAATTACTGACAGTTCTACTAATGATCAATCGACCTCTAGAATTTGACCAATGCAAATAACTAATAAATGAGAACTCAATTTATTTAGACGTCACATTGATTTAATGAGCCAATTAGTATAGCCTAACTGCCAATCGGAAAGTTAATTCTAATGTTTTCTTTCAAATATAAATTAATAGATCTATCAATTTATGCCCAAAGGGTTTCCCTAAATGATGATCTTATTCCAATAAAAATTATAACAATTATTACAATAATCATAGGAATGAAAACCACAGAACATTAAGAAAACTAATGCATTCAATATTAAAAATGCCTCAAATATTATCCTGATCCATCCAGAAACCCTACACTAGTAAGAAAATCTACTTCTCCATTTCTGGAGGATTGCAACAGTGAAAATAATAGCAACAATTCTTACCACCATCTCCAAGACAAAACACGTTCACCAATAAATCCCTAAGAGAGAGAAGAATAGAGAAGAAGAAGAATAAGAGAACTGTAGGGAAAGAAAGTTGCTAACTAATTATAGATCTAAAACTGAGTAAAAAATTGGGGTAAAAGTCTGTGTCAATCCTTTAAATACTACTATTTAAGATAACCCAAAATTAGGGCCAAAATCTGGTTTGTGTGCATTGTCACATGAGTGCTGCGACACTTACATTCTTTAAAATCATTTATCAGGCGTTGTTGGAGCACTGTAGCCCTTGGCAGAATCGACACCTTAGTCCATTTTGACCTTTTAAACATCTGAATTTGTCCTTGGCACTAGAAATAGCAATTGTAGCCCTTTGAGTAAGCTTTACAACACCAAAAAATCACCTCAATTAGATATCTATAGCTCCACATATTAACAAAATATGAACCAAAGGTCATGCTGGACAACATCATAATATCAACAATCTTGAATCTTGCAACTCGATTTTCACTAAGATACTCTTTGAATTGGGGTTTTGAGATGAACATGAAAGTTTTAGAGAACTTCTTGAGCTTTCCAAAATATCTTTATTTGTTTAAATCCAATCCTTGTACAGAAAGATACAAATATTTCAATACAATGCTTTATGCAAATATGCTGAAATGAGCTAAAAAAACTTTGCTATTTAGCTCCCAAATTCTCCCACATTGATTGTAGCTACAAGCTCCATGTAGAGAGTTCCCAGCCTTGTTCTTTATATTTTGCACTCAATTCAAAGCTCCTATATACAAAAATCATACTCAAATAGATAGGTTAAATGTAACAGGCTCTAATCCAATAATTATTCTAAAATTGATGCAATAGTCAGTGATTCTATAGAAAATGCACAATGAGGAACAAGTCAAAATTCGAATTAATTACATCAATAACTCAGTGAAACTTATGTAAGAAGCTAAGAATTAGAAGCAAGAATAGTGGTATAAATGCCCCTTATCAAACTCCTCTACACTTAAGCTTTCACATGTCCTCATGTGAAAATAAAATCAAACCAAGCCATGGATAAGAAGTAATATGCAAGAATTAGACCAGACTCCCAACTCTAAAAAGCATGATGCATGAAAGTAAATAACAATACACCAATCCAATGAACCTAGAGACACAATAGTAAAGTTTCACACTAACAATCAAGAGAATTTCAACAAGCAAAGCATGAACATAAACATAGCACACATGATAGAGTCTACATACATGATGAATGGACCAAGTACAAGAATCCTCCTAAGGTCAGTGTCTGTCACTCATTCACTCAAGTATTTAAGGTTATGATGCACACTCAATCACCTCAAATGAAAATACATTACCATAAGCTTGCTACGGGTCTCATTCTCTTTTTGTTACACACACATGCATATTGAATGAAAAGGACTTACCTTTGGTTAAAATGGGGCTCAAGTGAAGGTGGGTAAATATATAGTCCAATGGGTTAAACCTTGAGTCAAAGGAGAGCAAATGCATACACGAAGAGCACACATGCTTAATGTAACACCCTAAATCTTAACCTAATACTACTAGTATGTATTTAGGTTAATCCTTAGAATATTACCTCTTGGTTTCATCTTTTACTTTGAAAATACTTAGCGGAAATATGGGTAAAATTTTTCTTTTTGAATTAAACCAAAGTGAGAGCCATGCATGATTCTTTGAACGGGAATTTATACAAGTCATATGAGCAAATCATAATAAAACACATAAATAACATGGATACATCAACTGAATATATATATATATATAGATAGTGTGCCTACCAAAAGGCAGGACTATTCTGTACATAGAAGAATGGAATACAACTGAAAAGCAAATACAAGGAAATCATAAAAGCAACACCCATACCCATGTGCACCTAGAGTAGACAACCTCATATACAAAAGAAGGTTTGTTCTCAACTATGTGGTGTGTGTGTACTAGCTACTACCCATCCTATGCACCTACTCCTGCTGGCCCGAGTACTGAGGGGTAGAATCGATCCACTGGCGGATCTCGGCGGGAGTGGTCGTGTGGATCATCGGAGCGTGTCCACCGTGGTGAGGGCACATGGATGGCCTACGAGCCAACCTCGGCTAAACCACCGTCTCCTTACTCCCAGCTTTTATCGGTGGAGGAGTGGGGCTGGAGTTCCAACTGTACATGTGCGAGAGTGGGTCCTCTGATGGATCCGCCTCCGAATACTGAGTCCGGGGCACGTACTCCAGGTAGTCACATACGGCTGATGCCTTGGGCTGCATGCGGAGGATCTGCTCGTCGCGTGGTCTAGCTCGCTTGAAAATCGTGTTATGATGGTAGAGGGCAGTCGGGATGAAGCAGTAGCTCCGTACTGGGTGTGCGAAGGGTCGTCCCATAAACATGAATACTCTGACTATGCAGCAACCCTCAAAATGGTATGACCTGAGTGCTGGGTCATGGTGCAGCTCCCACGTCGGGGTGTCGATGAAGAGTACGAAAGTCGCCATCTGAAGATATGATGAAAGAAAAGATAGAGGGAATGATAATCTTCTAAAAGAATTCTCAGTAGGGCAATCCCTAACTAAGTGATGTCATCACATCCTCAGGAACCTTGGGTTTTATTTCTAAAAAGGTGTGTATGCATATAAACCCCTTTTAGGTTAGTTTTCTAAAGCATGAGTTATCCAAGGTCCGTCATATTTTACAATGCGTCTTATGACTAAGCATGGAATACACTAATGACATGAATGCATCATAAAGGTAAACCAATCAATAGAATAACTAAGAAACATTATAACAGTGGCATAAGGTGACAGGTATAAATCTCATAATAACTTTTCTTGGTTTTTCATAGCACATGTGACATTTTAAACTTTAACTTTCATCTCATGGGGCCACCCTAAAACATCTCTAGGTTATGAGCTCATACCTTAACTAGTCGTCACTAGCTTTTACTTATCCTATGATAAGTGTAATATACATAATCCCGACTTAAAGTACGGGCTAGGGGGGCAAATTAAGGATCACCTCTTAGAGTCATTTCCTCTTTGAAACGCTCTACTAGCAACTAGTGCATAGTAGTATTGTCCGCTTTGGCAAGCTCTGTGTCAATACCCTCACGGATTTGTTTTCTTGGGGGTGCTCGGCTAAACCGGTGTCACCCAAGATGGCATCTCAGTGTTGTGTTACATTTAAGTTCTCATGATTTTCAAAAAGACCTTTTTCTAAGTTCCTCAAATTTGATGGAAATTCGGCAGCATGATGGCTGTAGATCGAATTTCCTCAAATTTGCTTATGCCATGAAAACATATAGGACATACAAACATTTCTTATGAGGTATATCATCATATAAAACTTCTTCATAGTATATACATCATCACGTTATCACGCATTCATATAAAACTTCTTCATAGCACATACATCATCACATAATCATTCTAATCATGTAAAAACTTCTTCATAGCATATACATCAAACTCATCATAGATAAATCTCATGTATCATATATCATACTTACATAAATTAAGCATCATAAAACTCAAGACTTTTTAATGTCTTATGCATTGACCCTTAAGGTCCTTAACTCACGTTCTAAGTTATTAATCATCAAACCTAATCTCTTGGGTACCTATGAGGTTATAGCTAAGTATTTCTCACCTCACACTATGATCAAGAACATCTCTAAACCTCAAGGATGCAGATTTTATAATCCTAACTTTACGGGTTCCTAGGAGTCATAACAATGACCCTTTCTAAGTCTAGCTTGCTCCTAAGGCATCAAGATCAAGTCCTAAACCAATTGTCACAACATACTCGGAGTGGGGCGCCGCGACTCGGATGGCGATCGTTTGGCTTTTGAAAAATGTTTGGAGTCGCCACCAATTTTAATTCTGGAAAAATTGGAAAACCTTTGATTTTTGCAAACTGGTCTTTAAAATGAGATTTAAGGTCCGGGAGTCTGATTATGATTAGGGAAGGGTGGAAACTTAATCCCACTGCACCCCTAATACATCCGTATAAATACGGTTACCCTAGAGCTTATTATGCAAATTAATTATGACTTTAAAATATTTATTTTTCCCCAAAAGTTAGCGATTATGTAAAATATAAAGTAAAATAAAATAGAAAGAAATTAAATTAAAAGAAAACAATTTAATGAAAAATTAATTTTGGTTTGATAGTTGTAAACTACGCCGACGTACCCTCTGGTGCAATGAGGAACTCAAAACCACGTCGTTCTGTAGAAAATGCTTGTGTGTTGATGGGTTTTAATTAAGATAAAACTCAAAAACTGTGTTGATTGATTTTAATTTTTTTGAGAAAGATTCTTAATTGGAAATTGATTTTGGTTGATTTTGATTTTGAAAATTATTTTTAATTGAAAATGATTAAAAGGAAATCCGCTTTTTTGCACGAGATTCAAGGCAACATTTAACTGCTCAGTGAACTCTTATGATTCAAAATCGTGAAGGGAGCATCGACTCCTCAGTCACAATTACTGAATGTTGCACGGATTAAAAACTTATAGTTGTTTAAAATTTTTTTTGGAAACCAAAAAAAGAGGCCCATTTCAACAAAAACAAAAAATAACTTTAAAAAAAAAAATGCAACACACCCACGCAGACACACCTAACCCAAGCTATTCCACACCCCACTACATTGACCCGCCCCAAAAAATAAAAAAAATGCATCAGCCACTTTTGAAAAATAAAAAAAACGGAGCCCCAAATCCCTAACTCACTGCCTCACTCTCAAATTGCAAACAGGAGGCAGCAAAACCAACCAAAGCTGCGCACAAGGAAGGGCCGCACAGGTGTCTGTTTCGATGCAGCTGCTGACTTCGCTGCTGTGAAGGTCTGCTCACAGCGGGAGGGGTGACGATATGATCTTTGGGGGCGAGTTTGCGGTAGAAGTCTTTGAGGAGCGTGGCGGTTGCGCGAGCAGCTGGACCGTGAAGATCCAGGCGAGATCGCTACTGGTTTCGCTGGATAGGCTGAGTTCGATGAAGAAGACTACCAGATGAGCTGAGGAGGTTGCTGGATGGCGCGAGGGCAGGGGAGGCTTCGCGAGGTTCTTGGTTGCGAGGCGTAGTTTCATGGCGGGGACGCGATCATCGGAAATTTCGTCATCGGTCTTTGGGCTTCGCGCGAAGGGCAGGGGAAGAGGCTTGTGATGACAGGGCTGGTGTGGTTGCGATGGGTGCTGTTTCAGGGCTGAAGTGCAGGAGTGGCGGACATGAGCAGCGGTTCTGACGTTGGCTGTTCGCGGTAGGGCTGGTGATGGCGCAAAGCGGGGCCGCGGTGGAGGCTGATCGGTGCTACTCCTTCCTCTTTCTTATTTTATTTTTGTTTAATTTTAAATGGCTGGAATATGTATTTGGGTTTGCTGACTGATTCGGAATGAGTTTTCTATGTTGCGGTTATGGTTTGGGTTACAATGGAAATCGGTTTTGGATTTGAGGTGGTTTGTTAATGGTAATGTGGCATGGTGATGATGGTGTGTGTCATTGAAGGGCTGTGATGAGCTTATGATGATGGTCTATGGTTGAGTTGTTGTTATCTTGATGGTGAGCGGGTATGTGTTGAAGTATGATGACGGGAGAGTGGTATTATGGTCTGTGTGGGGGTGAGGGTAAGTAGCTAGACTCATGAAGGTTCCTGGAATGATGAGAGCCGTGATTAATTCCTCCTCCTCTTCTGCGAAGGGTGCCCCCCGCTCTGCTTATACTAGACTTGTTATTTTGTAATTTATTTTAAAATCCATGCCGCTCCTAGGATGAAGCAACAACCAACAGACTTGGTTTCCCATGCCTCTACAGCTGCTGAATGCTTCCTTGCCAGGGCGGAGAGCCCATTCCTGTTGCATGAAGTGGTGCTTGCAGTGTCCCACTTTCTCTTGTTTTCTCATGTTTGTGGGCATGAAGGTGGAGACACGCTAAAGTTGGAACCCAGACTCGCCCATGCCATCTCATTTCCCTTTTGTTACTTTCCAAAACTGACAAGTGAAATTTTTATTATTGCCCATCAATTCCCTTTTTGATGTCTTGGCGGCGTGGAGTGGAGGGAATGCACAGGACCGAGGAAAGACCCATAATGAGGTGTCTCTATTCCCTCTCTCTTTTGATGAGTCTACGTGAATTGTAAACAAAATGAACAAGGTTCCAAAGGTCCACATGCTGCCACTTTTGAAAAAGACAAAAGGAAAAGAAATTAAATGGATGAAGATGCTCCATTGAATCATGCCATATGCCAGTGTCCCCACCGCTCAACATACTAAGTCACGCATGCACGGGAGCTAAAAAGAAAATAAAATGGCTTTAGTTCAATCAATTGTGTGGTGGGGTTCGATGTGTCTACTATTTTTCTCTTTTTTGTTTTATTTATTTTTATTTTTTAATTTTAAGAAATGGGATAGATCTTTTGTATTATTTTTGGTTATGGACTAATGCAAATAAAGGAACACAAATTAAAGACAACTTTTTTGAATTTTTAATTTTTGAAAAGACTCTGAAAGAAACTGTAAAATATGCAAATTTTGAAATTTCTATTTAAAAGCCCGGACAAAATCGGGTGTTCACACCAATTATGAGTCATTCCTACACATTTAAACTAATTTAAAACCATGATTATCAAATCTAATCCTTGCTGGACAGAATCCAGAAAATTGAATAATTAAGGGATCTAAAACTCTCAAATTGATTCTTTTCTAGTTTCTAACCTATCCTATCTTTCACATATGAGTCTTAGCATTATTTTTACTCAAACATAAGCATATTATCATCATTAAAATAGCACATACAGTGGTAATAAATGGCAAGGCAGAACTGAAATATGCATCTCCATAAAAGGCATAGAACACAATTTTTTAAGCACATAGAATACTAGTTTCTCTTAGAACCTTTCTAGAACTTTCAAAACTCATTTATAAACACTTTTATCCTTTAAAATCATAAAAATACTTGAGAGGACAGTAGCTAAATCATTTTCATCTCAAGAGGTTCTAAATTCATAAAACTTAGTTCTACATATTCCTTATACTCATATAAGCTTAGAAAATTTAAGAAACACATTTTTAACACTTGGAAAACTTAAAACCTCTTAGGGCCGAAATCTCAACTATGGAAGATAATTATTTTAGACCTTTGTTTGAGACAACAATGGGCAAGTCTTTGAGCTCTAGGTTCATTAAAGTGATGGCATAAAGATAAACATGCTTATGCACTTGTTTTAGCTTTTATTAGAAAGTAAAGTGAGAGCATAAAAGAAATACGAGATGCATCATATTATTATCTTTGATATTTAGGTGAGAACTTGAAATGTAAACATGATAATGCATAGCTTGAAATATAAACTTGATAATGCAAGTTCCTTTATTATCTTGGTACTTAGTGATAGCAAGGAAAATAAACATGATGTGCAAGGCATAAAAGTAAACATGATGCAAGGTTCATTTTATGGTTAACTAAAGCTCATTCAAGACTTTAACAAGATAACAACCCAACACATATCTCATCACAAAGAGAGCTTTAGAGTTCTTGAACCAAGTTCTCAAAGGAACTATGAGGTTCTTGAATCATCATCATCAAGCTCAAACAAAACTTTCTTAAACAAATGAAACCATAAAGATCAAAAGGAAATAGAGATCGAAATATTAAAGAAAGGAAACAAGGAAACCGAAATCAAAATGTGCAAGGAAAATAAAAAGGTTTCTTGAGTTGAAATCACATAAGTTAGATAATGAAGCTTAAAGAAAGGAAAAACTCAAGCTTTAGAGGTTTCTTTGAGATGATCACAAGGTCATCATCTAGAAACTCTCATCATCAAGCTATCATGCTCATAAACAAGGCCAAGAGACCGAAATTAAAAAGAAAAGGAAAACAAAGGAAAGTTCAAAAAGAATCCAAGAGGAAACTAGAGAAAAACACATTCTTGAGCAAAACAAGTTTGAAAAGCAAATCCCTACCAAGTGATGAAGATGAAAGCTTGAACTTGAAAAGGAAAATGAGAAGAGCAATTCCTCCAAGGGTGGTGATGTAGCTTCGGCGAAAGAGAAAGAAAAGGAAAGGAGATGTTTTTTGAGGAAGCTTGTGTTTGAGGTTTAGTGTTTAAGAGATTTGATGATGATGTAAGGTTATGATATGGTGGATTGAAGTGGTGAGGTGATAATGTGAAGAGAGGATGAAGATGAAGAGAAAGAACTCTTGGAACTTTGAGAGAAAAGAAAAGAACTAGCAAAATAACTCTAGAATTCTAAACTTAGCAAATGCTTCAAGGTGCAACTAAGCTATCACAAGCATCCTATTTATAGAAAAACAAAACCATGGGCTCACCAAGGGGGGGGGGAGTGGCCGTAGCTATGAGGGGGAGAAAGGAAGAGAAAAATATCTCTTACATGGTGTCATTCAAACATGGTTTGAGGTATGGAGTTCATGACACAAAGTAAGGCTTTAAGCATGGATTTTTGAGTGAGCTTTCATTTTAATTTTGCAAGAAATTGTTCTTCTAGAAACTCAACATGGCTGGAACATTTTCAGCCACAAATAAATGTTGGAAATGATTTATTTCAACTGGTTATTTACTTGGAAAATCAAGTGTGATGGAAAATATGACAAGGTATGGTGTATGTGACTTGAGGTATGGCTTTGGAGTGTTAGAAAATTGAACATGTGATGCATATGGAGGGGGTCAGCTTTGGCCAGACCAGGGCAGCAGAGAGGAGGTGAGGTTTGATCATGTAATTGAGTGTTGATGGCGGGTTTAAGTGTAGGTTAGCTTAGGTACAAAGTTAGGAGTAATTAAGCTTAAGTTTAGGTAGCTAAGTATCAGTATTTAGGATTTTATGACAAGGTTAGGAGTGCTCATACATCATTAAAGAATTTTAAACTCATTTATGAATAAACAATGTGTAACACAATTCCATGATTTAAGAAATTGGAGAGAGGAAACACTATTCAAGATTCCATGACTAGAAATCTTGAAATTAAAATAAGATTTCAAGGTGTAATCAAGTATTATTAGGTTCTAATCAACTTTAATAAATGATTTTGACCCTAGATTTATTATGAAAATCAATTAATCTTCGATTAGAGTCTAATATTGCTTAGGTTTGCTTAATTGTGCAATTAAGTATAAAAACACGATCCTAGGGGTAAAATCATAATTTTGCACTAATTTTGCCTGAGACTTCCAGAATTAAAACTGTGGTCATAGAATACATAAAAACTCATTTTAAAACCATCTGGAGAAGTTTCGGGTTCATCCGGCACTTGCAAACAGGTAAAACACCGCAGGGGCGTTTTGGTCATTTTGACCCGAAAACTCAAAAAACGAGATTTTCGATCCCGGAAAGATACATAGGTCATCTAATCCCCTTTCAACATTGAGTTTGCCCTTCGAGCACTGCCAGATCGACTTTCCTCGAATTCCGGGCTGAAAATGACCTTAGGGGCATTTTGGTCATTTTCACTCTAGCAGAAAAAATCGGGGCGTTACATTACTCCCTTCCTTAAAAAGAATTTCGTCCTTGAAATTCGTTACCTTAGAAAAGCTCTGGATATTTTGACTTCATCTCTGACTCTAGTTCCCACGTATATTCTTCCGACTTGTCTCGTCCCCACGCCACTTTCACCAAAGGAACAGACTTGTTCCTTAACTGCTTGACTCCGTGATCCACTACTCTCGTAGGCGGTAGATTGAAAGTGAGGTCCTCCCTCAACTGTACATGCTCTGGTTCTAGGACATGGCTAGGGTCGGACTCATATTTACGTAACTGAGAGACATGAAAGACATCATGAAGGTTTGACAGATTGGGTGGTAGGGCTATTTTGTAGGCTACAGATCCAATTCTCTGAAGAATTTCAAAAGGGTCAAGAAATCGGGGACTCAACTTTTTGACTTTCATGGCTCTTCCTATTCCTGTAGTGGGGGTGATTCTTAGAAATACATGTTCTCCTTCTTGGAACTCCAAGGGCTTACGCCTTTTGTCCGCGTAGCTTTTCTGTCGACTTTGAGCTGTCAGGATCCTATCCCTGATCCGTTTGATTTGCTCCGTCGTTTCCCTCACTATATCAGGTCCTAAGACACTTTGTTCTCTGGGTTCGTACCAACACAAGGGCGATTGCCACTTTCTTCCATATAACGCTTCGTAAGGTGCCATACCGATACTCGCGTGATAACTGTTGTTATACGCAAACTCGATCAATGGCATGTACTTATCCCAACTTCCTTTCTGGTCCAAAACACAGGCTCTCAACATATCCTCTAGAGTTTGAATGGTTCTCTCAAATTAGCCATCCATTTGAGGATGGTAAGCTATGCTCTAGCACAACTTTGAACCAAACGCCTTTTGAAAGGCTCCCCAGAAACGTGACATAAATCGCGGATCTCGATCCGAGATTATCATCGACGGCACTCCATGTAACCTTACTATCTCTGGGATGTAAAGCTGAGCCAATCTATTCAATGAGTACGTGACTCGAATAGGTAGAAAGTGAGCCGACTTGGTTAGTCGATCCACTATTACCCATACGGCATCATGGCCAGCTTGGGTCCTTGGCAATCCTGTCACGAAATCCATCGATATACTCTCCCACTTCCACTCGGGGATTGACAGGGGTTGCAACATGCCAGAAGGTTTTTGGTGTTTGATCTTAACCGTTTGACAGACCAAACACTTACTCACCCAGGCGACCACAACCTTCTTTAATTCAGGCCACCAAAACATCCTTTTCAAGTCCTGATACATCTTGGTAGTACCAGGATGAATGGCAAAGTGACTCTTATGAGCCTCTTCCAAGATCTTCTCTCGGAGGTCGCCATCTTATGGCACACAGATTCGCCCCTTAAACCTCCACAACCAGTCGGGGTCTTACTCAAAACCCTTCAATTTACCGGCCTTAATTGCCTCTACTGTCTCCATAAAGTCCTCATTTTCTCTTTGGGCAAGCATGATCCTTTGCTTAAACCCACTAGTCACCGTGAGATGACTCATCACGATGCCATTCTCCATTATTGACATCCCCAGATTCATATCCCTAAACTGCACTATTAACCCAACTTCATTAACCATCATACTCGACAGACGTAACGAGTTTCGGCTCAAGGCATCGGCAACTACATTAGCCTTGCCGGGGTGGTAACTTATGCCAAAGTCGTAATCTTTGAGGAATTCCATCCATCTCCTCTGCCTCATATTTAACTCGTTTTGATCAAAGAGGTGTTTGAGACTCTTATGATTGGAGAAAACTTCAAACCTTACACCATACAAACGGTGTCTCCACATCTTGAAGGCGAACACGATGGCTGCTAACTCTAGGTCGTGGGTGGGGTAGGTTACCTCGTGAGGCTTAAGTTGTCTGGACGCATAGGCTACCACTTGCCTGTTCTGCATCAACACACAACCTAAACCCTTAACAGAAGCATCGCAATATACCTTAAAGGGTATATTGGGGTCAGGTAAAACCAAAACCGGGGTTGAGGTGTGCTTTTGCTTAAGCTCTAGGAAACTCTTTTCACATTCGGGGCTCCACTCAAACGGGGCATTCTTCCTAGTGAGCTTGGTTAAGGGTAGGGCTAACTGGGAAAATCCTTTGATAAACCTACGGTAATATCCAGCTAAACCCAAAAAGCTTCTAATCTCATTTACAGAGGTTGGTCTATCCCAATTCATCACAGCTTCTATCTTACTTGGGTCGACAGCTATGCCACCTTTTGACACAACATGTCCTAAGAACTTTACCTCTTCTAACCAAAATTCACACTTAGAAAGCTTCGCATATAACTTCTTCTCTTTTAGTACCTCTAAAACCAGCCTCAAATGACGCTCATGCTCCTCGTGGGTCTTCGAATAGATGAGAATATCATCTATGAACACAACCACGAATTGATCTAAATAAGGTCGAAAGATCCTATTCATGTAGTCCATAAAAACTGTGGGAGCATTCATCAATCCGAACGACATCACATTGAACTCAAAGTGTCCGTACCGAGTTCGAAAGGCAGTTTTAGGAATGTCTGAATCTCGAATTAACTGATGATAACGGACCTCAAATCGATCTTAGAAAATACTACAGCTCCTTTCAACTGGTCCATAAGATCATCAATCCTAGGTAACGGGTACTTATTCTTTATGGTCACTTGGTTTAGCTGTCTATAATCTATACACATTCTCATACTTCCGTCCTTCTTTTTCACAAATAAGACCGGAGCGCCCCAAGGTGAAGCACTTGGCCTTATAAAACTTTTCTCCAACAGCTCCTCTAACTGGGTTTTCAACTCCGCAAACTCCGAGGGTGACATCCTATACGGGGCTATAGAGATAGGTCCCGTTCTAGAAACCATCTCTATGGAGAATTCTACTTCTCTTTCGGGAGGGAATTCAGGTATTTCCTCCGAAAACACCTTGGGATAGTCTCTCACCACAGGTATATCACCTAGGTTTTGCTCAAAGGCTACATCGCAGGCGGCTAGGAGAACATATCCCTTAGTTTTCTCCCCACTACAGAAGACCTCTACGGAGTTTAGGTACAACCTAATGGGTTGAGTGACGTTTTTGGGAGGAGAAGGGAAAATGACAGTTTGGGTTCCACAATCTAACAGTACACGGTTGGCGTGAAGCCAATCCATGCCTAGAATGATACCTATGTCTTTAAGGGGTAAGCAAATTAAATCTATGATAAACGACCTATTCTCTACAACAAGATGACAGTTTAAGCAACATTTGCAGGTATTAAACGGGTGATTTGTAGGAGTAGAAACAATAAGATCAAAGGGAAGTTTAGAGACTCGTAGATTTAAGGACTCGACACTAGCAAGTGAAGTAAAAGAATGAGTAGCACCAGAGTCATATAGTACAGTTAAGGGTTTACCGTTTACTTCGCACATACCTTCAATGAGATCATTGGACTTCTTGGTGTCTTCCGTATTAAGGGTAAAGACTCTTCCTCGGTGTTGTGGTCGGGGGTCCTGGTTTGGTGTCCCTTTCTTTGGCCTTGATCCTTTGCATAGTAGCCAGGCTTGCCACACTTGAAGCACACGTTCTAACCGGCTAAGCATGGGCGATTCCCGTGATTCTTCCTGCATTGTGGGCATTCGGGAGTCAACATAGATCCAGAAGAAGTGGCGGGGGTTCCTTGATACGCTTTGTTTTTGGTCCCGCTGGCACTCTCTTGGTGGTTGTTGCCATTTCGCGATCCTCCAGACCCTCCTTGGTGATTGTTGTTACTCCTTTGGCCGTTGTATCTGAATGGCGGCCTTTGGTTTGGTTTGAATTGTGGGTTGTTGGGATTCCTTTGTGGTTGGTGCTGAGGTTGTGACTTGAAAAGGTTGTTGTTGTAGGGGGCATAGTGGCTCCTTGACTGGTTCGGACGTTGAGGCTTGAACCTCGAGGTTTGTGGTCCTAACCCCTTGGCCCTCTCCGTTCTTGCGAGGCTGAGCTTTTTTTGACCTTCCTCCAGAATCCAGCATTTGTTGACCAGTGTTGGGAAATCTCTGATCTCCATGTGGGCAACGGCGAAGTTTAACTCTGCTTTGAGGCCTGCCTCATACTTTACGCATTTCCATACTTCGTCAGGGTTCCCTTGGAAAACTCATGAAAACTTGATGAGTTCCTCGAATTTGGCGGTGTATTGAGCTACAGTAGGCCCTCCCTGGCTCAACTGCATGAACTCGATGTCCTTCGCGTTTCTTACGGACTCCGGGAAATATTTATCGTAGAAGTAAGTCTTGAACAGCTCCCAATCAATGAAGGTTCCAGCAGCTTCCAACAGTCTTCAGGTGCCAGCCCACCAAAACTCGGCGTCGGATTTCAGCATGAAGGTAGCAAAAGTAACCTTCTGCTCCTCCGAGCAGGCAACCACGGAGTAGATTTTCTCCATATCCTTAATCCATTCGTCAGCTTTGTCGAGGTCCAAGGCCCCTCTGAACATTGGTGGGTTCGCCTTGCGAAACTCACCGAAGCGGGCTTGCTCGACCACCTCAGCAGCAGGGGGAGCAGGAGCAGCAGGCTCTTGTTGATTCATACGGTCAAACATCCACTCCATGGCTTGTGCCATATGACGAACAGCAGCAGCAGTCGCATTATCTTGGTTATCTTCGGTCGTAGCTCTATGCTGTCGTCGCGGTGGCATTGGTTCCTAAACACATCAGACAGCAAAACACCGAGTTGATCAGGCTCAACATTTCATGTAAAATGAGCTAGTTACCATGGCACATGCAACAACAGAGGTCATGTATGTCTATCCTACGGCTTATCTCTAGCAAGCTTAACACATGACATAACTATCATTTTATGCTTATAAAGCATAATCAGTCCAATCCTCAGGCTCCATGAGAATCGAACTTCTCTGATACCATAATGTAACACCCTACATCTTAACCTAATACTACTAGTATGTATTTAGGTTAATCCTTTGAATATTAGCTCTTGTTTTCATCTTTTACTTTGAAAATACTTAGCGGAAATATAGGTAAAATTTTTCTTTTTGAATTAAACCAAAGTGAGAGCCATGCATGATTCTTTGAACGGGAATTCATACAAGTCATATGAGCAAATCATAATAAAACACATAAATAACATGTATACATCAAATGAATATATATATATATATAGATAGTGTGCCTACAAAAGGTAGGACTATTCGGTACATAGAAGAATGGAATACAACTGAAAAGAAAATACAAGGAAATCATAAAAACAACACCCATACCCATGTGCACCTAGAGTAGATAACCTCATATACAAAAGAAGGTTTGTCCTCAACTATGTGGTGTGTGTGCACTAGCTACTACCCATCCTATGCACCTACTTCTGCTGGTCCGAGTATTGAGGGGTAGAATCGATCCACTGGCGGATCTCAGCGGGAGTGGTCGTGCGGATCATCGGAGCGTGTCCACCGTGGTGAGGGCACATGGATGGCCTACGAGCCAACCTCGACTGAACCACCATCTCCTCACTCCCGGCTCTCATCGGTGGGCGAGTGGGGCTGGAGCTCCAACTGTACATGTGCGAGGGCGGGTCCTCTGATGGATCCGTCTCCGAATACTGGGTCTGGGGCACGTACTCCGGGTAGTCACGTACGGCTGACGCCTCGGGCTGCATGCGGAAGATCTGCTCGTCGAGTGGTCTAGCTAGCTCGAAAATCATGTTATGATGGTAGGGGGCAGTCGGGGTGAAGCGGTAGCTCCGTACTAGGTGTGCGAAGGGTCGTCCCATAAACATGAATACTCTGACTGTGCAACAACCCTCAAAATGGTATGACCCGAGTGCTGGGTCATGGTGCAGCTCCCACGTCGGGGTGTCGATGAAGAGTACGAAAGTCGCCATCTGAATATATGATGGAAGAAAAGAGAGAGGGAATGACAATCTTCTAAAAGAATTCTCAGTAGGGCAATCCCTAACTAAGTGACGTCATCACATCCTCAGGAACCTTGGGTTTTATTTCTAAAAAGGTGTGTATGCATATAAACCCTTTTTAAGTTAGTTTTCTAAAGCATGAGTTATCCAAGATCCGTCATATTTTACAATGCGTCTTATGACTAAGCATGGAATACACTAATGACATGAATGCATCATAAAGGTAAACCAATCAATAGAATAACTAAGAAACATTATAACAGTGGCATAAGGTGACAGGTATAAATCTCATAATAACTTGATTTTTCATAGCACATGTGACATTTTAAACTTTAACTTTTATCTCATGGGGCCACGCTAAAACATCTTTTGCTTATGAGCTCATACCTTAACTAGTCATCACTAGCTCTTACTTATCCTATGATAAGCGTAACATACATAATCCCGACTTAAGGTACGGGCTAGGGGGCAAATTAAGGATCACCTCTTAGGGTCATTTCCTCTTTGAAACGCTCTACTAGCAACTAGTGCATAGTAGTATTGTCCGCTTTGGCAAGCTCTGTGTCAATACCCTCACGGATTTGTTTTCTTGGGGGTGCTCAGCTAAACCGGTGTCACCCAAGATGGCATCTCAGTGTTGTGTCGCATTTAAGTTCTCATGATTTTCAAAAAGACCTTTTTCTAAGTTCCTCAAATTTGATGGAAATTCGGCAAAGATGATGGTCAGAGACCGAATTTCCTCAAATTTGCTTATGCCATGAAAACATATAGGACATACAAACATTTCTTATGAGGTATATCATCATATAAAACTTCTTCATAGTATATACATCATCACGTTATCACGCATTCATATAAAACTTCTTCATAGCACATACATCATCACATAATCATTCTAATCATGTAAAAACTTCTTCATAGCATATACATCAAACTCATCATAGATAAATCTCATGTATCATATATCATACTTACATAAATTAAGCATCATAAAACTCAAGACTTTTTAATGTCTTATGCATTGACCCTTAAGGTCCTTAACTCACGTTCTAAGTTATTAATCATCAAACCTAATCTCTTGGGTACCTATGAGGTTATAGCTAAGTATTTCTCACCTCACACTATGATCAAGAACATCTCTAAACCTCAAGGATGCAGATTTTATAATCCTAACTTTACGGGTTCCTAGGAGTCATAACAATGACCTTTTCTAAGTCTAGCTTGCTCCTAAGGCATCAAGATCAAGTCCTAAACCAATTATGAGTCATTCCTACACATTTAAACTAATTTAAAACCATGATTATCAAATCTAATCCTTGCTGGACAGAATCCAGAAAATTCAATAATTAAGGGATCTAAAACTCTCAAATTGATTCTTTTCTAGTTTCTAACCTATCCTATCTTTCACATATGAGTCTTAGCATTATTTTTACTCAAATATAAGCATATTATCATCATTAAAATAGCACATACAGTGGTAATAAATGGCAAGGCAGAACCGAAATATGCATCTCCATAAAAGGCATAGAACACAATTTTTTAAGCACATAGAACACTAGTTTCTCTTGGAACCTTTTTAGAACTTTCAAAACTCATTTATAAACACTTTTATCCTTTAAAATCATAAAAATACTTGAGAGGACAGTAGCTAAATCATTTTCATCTCAAGAGGTTCTAAATTCATAAAACTTAGTTCTACATATTCCTTATACTCATATAAGCTTAGAAAATTTAAGAAACACATTTTTAACACTTGGAAAACTTAAAACCTCTTAGGGCCGAAATCTCAACTATGGAAGATAATTATTTTAGACCTTTGTTTGAGACAACAATGGGCAAGTCTTTGAGCTCTAGGTTCATTAAAGTGATGGCATAAAGATAAACATGCTTATGCACTTGTTTTAGCTTTTATTAGAAAGTAAAGTGAGAGCATAAAATAAATATGAGATGCATCATATTATTATCTTTGATATTTAGGTGAGAACTTGAAATGTAAACATGATAATGCATAGCATGAAATATAAACATGATAATGCAAGTTCCTTTATTATCTTGGTACTTAGTGATAGCAAGGAAAATAAACATGATGTGCAAGGCATAAAAGTAAACATGATGCAAGGTTCATTTTATGGTTAGCTAGAGCTCATTCAAGACTTTAACAAGATAACAACCCAATACATATCTCATCACAAAAAGAGCTTTAGAGTTCTTGAACCAAGTTCTCAAAGGAACTATGAGGTTCTTGAATCATCATCATCAATCTCAAACAAAACTTTCTTAAACAAATGAAACCATAAAGATCAAAAGGAAATAGAGACTGAAATATTAAAGAAAGGAAACAAGGAAACCGAAATCAAAATGTGCAAGGAAAATAAAAAGGTTTCTTGAGTTGAAATCACATAAGTTAGATAATGAAGCTTAAAGAAAGGAAAAACTCAAGCTTTAGAGATTTCTTTGAGATGATCACAAGGTCATCATCTAGAAACTCTCATCATCAAGCTATCATGCTCATAAACAAGGCCAAGAGGTCGAAATGAAAAAGAAAAGGAAAACAAAGGAAAGTTCAAAAAGAATCCAAGAGGAAACTAGAGAAAAACACATTCTTGAGCAAAACAAGTTTGAAAAGCAAATCCCTACCAAGTGATGAAGATGAAAGCTTGAACTTGAAAAGGAAAATGAGAAGAGCAATTCCTCCAAGGGTGGTAATGTAGCTTCGGCCAAATAACTCTAGAATTCTAAACTTAGCAAATGCTTCAAGGTGCAACTAAGCTATCACAAGCATCCTATTTATAGAAAAACAAAACCATGGGCTCACCAAGGGGGGGGGGAGTGGCCGTAGCTATGAGGGGGAGAAAGGAAGAGAAAAATATCTCTTACATGGTGTCATTCATACATGGTTTGAGGTATGGAGTTCATGACACAAAGTAAGGCTTTAAGCATGGGTTTTGAGTGAGCTTTCATTTTAATTTTGCAAGAAATTGTTCTTCTAGAAACTCAACATGGCTGGAACATTTTCAGCCACAAATAAATGTGGGAAATGATTTATTTCAATTGGTTATTTACTTGGAAAATCAAGTGTGATGGAAAATATGATAAGGTATGGTGTATGTGACTTGAGGTATGGCTTTGGAGTGTTAGAAAATTGAACATGTGATGCATATGGAGGGGGGAAGCTTCGGCCAGACCAGGGCAGCAAAGAGGAGGTGAGGTTTGATCATGTAATTGAGTGTTAATGGTGGGTTTAAGTGTAGGTTAGCTTAGCTACAAGGTTAGGAGTAATTAAGCTTAAGTTTAGGTAGCTAAGTATGAGTATTTAGGATTTTATGACAAGGTTAGGAGTGCTCATACATCATTAAAGAATTTTAAACTCATTTATGAATAAACAATGTGTAACACAATTCCATGATTTAAGAAATTGAAGAGATGAAACACTATTCAAGATTCCATGACTAAAAATCTTGAAATTAAAATAAGATTTCAAGGTGTAATCAAGCATTTTTAGGTTCTAATCAACTTTAATAAATTATTTTGACCCTAGATTAATTATGGAAATCAATTAATCTTCGATTAGAGCCTAATATTGCTTAGGTTTGCTTAATTGTGCGATTAAGCGTAAAAACACACGATCCTAGGGGTAAAATCGTAATTTTGCACTAATTTTGCCCAAGATTTCCAGAATTAAAACTGAGGTCATTGAATACAGAAAAACGCCTTTTAAAATCATTTGGAGAAGTTTCGAGTTCATCCGGCACTTGCAAACAAGTAAAACACCGCAAGTGCGTTTTGGTCATTTTGACCCGAAAACTCGAAAAACGAGATTTTCGATCCCAGAAATATACACAGGTCATCTAATCCCCTTTCAACATTGAGTTTGCCCTTCGAGCACTGCCGGATCGGCTTTCCTCGAATTCCGGGCTGAAAATGACCTTAGGGGCATTTTGGTCATTTTCACTCTAGCAGAAAAAATCGGGGCGTTATCAATCTTAATCACAATTATATGCCTTTAATTTCAATATGGCACACCTACTACCAAACTTTTTCAGATTTTTTTTTTTCAATCAACCTTACTCTTTTTGCTTTTTTATTTTCTTGGTATATCACTTGCTGAATTTTGGGTACACATTGTTCCTCCCCTACACTTAAATTGGAGCATGTCCTTATACTCTCCCCCACACTTATACTCAAACACATATAAGAATTTGCACAAATTATCTCCTAAGCCTAAAAGGTTTAGGAATTTTACACGGTTTTTCACTTTTAGCTAAGGATGTACTAAAACAAAAGAATGGATAATAAAGCTCGAAGGGGTTAGATAATGGTAACATGCAAAGGGTGGCTATATGGGCAAGTGGCTAAAAATAGGAAAAATGTCTCAATCAGATTCAAGCATGCACATGGAAACATATTTGTAGGTAGAAAAGCACATGAAAAGGGGGGTTGAATCATGCTTTGGTTTTTTTTCCTTCTTAGCTTTTGAAAAACTTAAACAAGACAACATCAAGTGTTAAGCTTAAAGTGCAGCGAAAACAGTGTTAGGTGCTTCATAAAGTAACTTTCTGAACTACAATGTAAATAACAGAAGCGTGAATGAGATAGATTTACAAAAAGTTTGGAAAAATAAACATAGAGTAGTGATAGTAAAAGAGTTAAAAGAAGAGAAGATATTGCACAGATATTGTTATACTGGTTCGACTAGCTTGCCTACATCCCGTTCTCAACCACCATTGAGTTTTACTAAAACCTTTCTCAACCCGAGAAAGAAACATGTTAGTCCTAAGTAGCCTTTCCAAGCTCTTACCTGTGACCAGTAGCAATCTCTATTGTCACAAACCAAATAGTTTTTCACTAACCTCTCTAAGCTGAACCAGTGACCAATAAGTATACTTTGCTATCACAACCTAGTAGTATTTAACCCTCTCTAAGCGGAACTGAGTAATCTTTAACTAGTCTCTCCAAGCTAAATCGTGACCAGTATAATACTTCTATTGTCATGCTGCAACTAATCTTTGACTAGCTTCTCCAAGCTAACTCACACCAATCATTGCTGGATCGAGGATACAAAGGTTTATGTTTGGGTTTGTAACTCAAACTAACCTACACTCAAGTTTTCATAAAATATATAGCAACAGACTTGGGAAAAACTTGAATGACTCCTTTCTAACGATTCTTCCTAGGAAGAACGTATGATCTATTAAGAACGTAGAAAGAAGATTTTTATAGACTAGGAAATTGATTGCAAGAGGTAATGAACTTTACAAGTAGATGAGACAACACTTATACAACGTAAAAATCTTGTCTTCTGAAAACACATTATCTCTATTTATAGATGGTCTTTGTTTATGATTGTTGCCCTTGATCAGTTGTCCAAGTGATACATGTTGATCATCTGTTTGTGTCTTGAAAATGCAGTCTAGAGAAGTAGCTTGTCTTTTGTCAAAGCTGCCATAGAAGCCATTGTGAAAAGGAGGTTTCTAGGATCACTTTTAGAAACTACTTTTTATTTTCTGAATGAGGTTTCTAAACTCTTCTTTCTAGAAGCTAGGGTAGTTGACCAAGTTAGTAGAAGAGATAATATGCCAATCTATAGCTAGGTTTGACTTTCAATTTGAGTTGCAAATTTTTCCTTCTTTTCCTATGGAGTCACCATTTCACTGGGAAGTGAGCTTCCTAAAGTGCTGTATCAGTTCCTTAGTGAAAGAAATGATCTTCCAGTCTTTAATCAGAGCACGTATAAGATGAATTGATTGTGATGATGATGCTTGAAGGCTATAGAACATCCTTGCTTCAGAGTTGGTTTGACATCTTCATTTTAAGTGCACTTTCTAAAGTCACGTTCTACTTTATGAAGATCTGAGCCTTGGTTTCTTGTATACGATGATTTTCTTCAATCCATTAAGCATGTATACGTACTTTTAACGATACAATTTTCACTTCTATTAAGTTCCTATCTCTTTTAGATGAGATAAAATATGTTTGCACATGTAAAGTGAAATTAATTTTGTTTCAACGTGTTATGCAATCTGGAAGAACCTGTTAGCTACTTTAAGAAACTCAAGGGAAAACATTAGAACACATTTGGCTTGTAAAAATATTTCCTATTTTCATTTTTTGTTTTCATTTTCTGAAAAGAATTTTCATTTTCAGATTTCCAAAATTAGGAAATGTGTTTGGTTTATAAGGGCATATCCTATTTCAGAAAATGAAATATATATATATATATATATATATATATATTATTTGTATTAGTCCATCTGCTAAATAAATTTATAAAAGTACCTCCATAAAATATTAAGACTAAGAATTAAATAAATTGCTCACTTTTAAGTCATTTTCATTATAGTTATCAATTATTATGTTGTGATTGTACATGGATAAATATTTAAACACTATAGTATTATTTTATTGCTTATTTGAAAAATTGATAGAAATTTTTGTTTTAAAGTGATCAAACATAAATCATAAATATTAAATGTGTTATATATAATATTAATTAAATACTATAATGGAAACTTTCACTACAAAAATTACCTATAATACAAATATATATGTAGAATATATTTGATTTTTTTAGTAAATCATTGTCTTTGTTATACTTCATGTATCAATCCATCAAAAATATACAATTGTAAAGAGAAATATATTGCATAGCCAAAAAATGTAAAAAAGACTGTCTTCAATCATAAGCGATAATTATTCCATAACTCATTGGCTATTTGTCTCCCTAACTTGTGCCATTTGAGCTACATCAGTGACATTAACTTTAACACCCTCTTGATCCACTCTTAAACTTTTTCATCTTCAGTCATGCATTCTCTAGAATAATTTCCAAATAATCTATCTGTATCATGTTGCATTCTAATAAAATTGTGTATGGTGCAACAAATAGTGGGAATTTGCCTTTGTCTTCTAACAGGGTAATTTGGCATCAATCTTAAAATTGGGAATCTCACTTTTAAAACACCAAAACACCTCTCGATAACATTCCTTAGTGAAGAGTGTCTATAATTGAATAATTCATATTTACCTCGTGGTTGTCCTCTATCATGAAAGTCACGCAAATGATATTTTTCACTACGGAATAGAGCAAGAAAGCCATGGATGTTAGGAAATCCAGAGTCAACAAGATAAAATTGATCAATCATAAAATTAAACAATATATAATCAATAATGATAAAGAAAAAAAATACTAAGGCAATATGACTTACCTCCATGAGACTTTGGGAAATCATTTTCAGGTTTTAACGCATCTAAAAACACTCTAGAATCATTTGATGTCCCTTTCCAACTAGAATAAACAAAAGTGAACAACATATCAAAATCACATACTGCTAACACATTGTATGTTATTGAAGCCTTTCTCCCACAAAAAGCATTCTGCTTGGAAGCAAGAGCCCAAATAGCTATATGTGTACCATCTATAGCACCAACACAGTTCTTCATTGAAAAATAAAAAATATTTTAGTTCAATGATAGTTATTTATATTTATAAATATTAAAATATAAATACAAAATCACCTTAAAATATAGGAAGTACTTGTAGTTATCCAAAATGTGTGGATAAGTGGTTTCTTGATTTCGAGGTCGAATGATATGTGTGCCCAATTTGCAAATTGCTCTTAAAACTCTTCTGAACCACTTGCTTATAGTGTACGAAGAATGTTGGAAGTGTTCAGTAGCAATTCGGAGACGTATACCATGGCATAAATTACTAAACACATTGCAACTCCTTCCTCAACACTTTCCTTTTTACCATCACTTAATTTTGTAAATTCTTTCAAAATGTCACAAAAATTCCTAAAAACTTGTTTCTCCATCTGAAAACTTTCATAGCATCTAGCTTCATGACTTGCCAAACATTCAAGAGTATACATCTTTCCTGTCAAAGCAGAAGTTCTACAAGGTACTCTATCAATATAACTCCTTTCATATTCAATCATCAATTGAAGCATAATGGTATCCCCCATTTCATCTTCAAAATCACTTGAATCATCACTACTCTCATCATGTGAATTAGCAATTAATCTAGATATAGGCATGTTTTCTTGTATAAATAAATAAATAATTCATTCAAATAGTACTAGTAACAATAATAAGAAGATAAGAAAGCAGGCATTGTCATAACACAAGTCTTTAAAACATAACAAACATAAAGTCTTTAAAATATAACACAACTGACATAGAAACATAACACAAATGTTTCAAACATAACAAATGTATATAGGCATAAATCATCTAAACAAAACTACTCAAGATCAACAAGCTAGTCCATCCTTCTATCAACAAGCATTGCCATAAATATGCATCTCCATTCCGCTTGGATAAACTTTGCCACAGCCTTGTTGTACATTGCTTTTGAAACATCATCCATGGAATTTAGCAACACCATGCATGCCTCTAGAGAATATGTAACACCCCGATTTTCTGTTAGAGTGAAAATGACCAAAATGCCCTTGAGGTCATTTTCGGCCCGGAATTCGAGGAAAGCCGGTTCGGCAGTACTCGAAGGGCAAACTTAATGTTGGAAGGGGATTAGATGACTTGTGTACCTTCCCGGGATCGAAAATCTCGTTTTTCGAGTTTTCAGGTCAAAATGACCAAAACGCCCCTGCGGTGTTTTTCCCGTTTGCAAGTGCCGGATGAACCCGAAACTTCTCCAGATGATTTTAAAAGGCGTTTTTATGTAGACTGTGACTTTAGTTTTGGTCCTGGAGGTCCCGAGCGAAATTAGTGCGAAATTACGGTTTTGCCCCTTGTTTCGTGTTTTTACGCTTAATCGCATGATTAAGCAAACCTAAGCAATATTAGGATCTAATCGAAGGTTAATTAATTTTCTTAATTAATCTTGAGTCAAAATAATTTATTAAAATTGATTAGAACCTAAAAATGCTTAATTACAACTTAAAATCATATTTTAATTTCAAGACTCCTAGTCATGGAATCTTGAATAGTGTTTCCTCTCTCCAATTCCTTAAATCATGGAATTGTGTTACACATTGTTTATTCATAAATGAGTTTAAAATTCTTTAATGATGTATGAGCACTCCTAATCTTGTCATAAAATCCTTAAAACACCTTCTTAGTTACCTAAACTTAAGCTTAATTATTCCTAACCTTATAGCTAAGCTAATACACATTTAAACCTACCATTAACACCCAATTAAATGATCAAAACTCACCTCCTCTCTGCTGCCTAAGGCCTGGCCGAAGCTGTCCTCCTCCCGTATGCATCACATGTTGAATTTTTCAACACTCCAAGGCCATACCTCAAGTCACATACATTATACCTTGTCATCACTTTCAATCAAGCTTGATTTTCCAAGTAAATAACTAATTAAAATAGCCCATTTTCTCCATTTATTTGCGGCTGGAAAAGTTCCAGCCATGCGTTGTTTCTAGAAGCCTAATTTCATCAAAAATTAATAGGAAATTAACTCACATCAAGCCATACCTTGTAGCTTAGCTTCCATACTTCAAACCATGCTTGAATGACCTTGTGTAAGAGATATTTTTCTCTCCCTTTTCCTCCTCAATGCTACGGCCAAAGGCTCCCCTTGGTGAGCCTCATTGTTTTATTTTTCTATAAATATGATGCTTGTGATAGCTTAGTTGCACTTTGAAGCATTTGCTAAGTTTAGAATTCTAGAGTTGTCTTGCTAGTTCTTTCTTTTTCTCTCAAGTTTCAAGAGAGTTCTTCCTTTCTTTTCATCTTCATCTTCATCATCTCTTCATCTTATCATCATCTCTCAACCTTGAAACACCACCCCATAGCCTTGAACCATCATCAAACCTCTCAAATACCACACCTCAAACACAACCTCACTTGAAACACAACTCCAACCTTCTTGCTTCCTCATGGCCGAAACCATCAAGCACCAAGGAGGAGCTCATCATCTTGTTTTTCTTTTCAAAAGTTCAAGCTTTGTGTCTTCACTCTAGGTAGGGGTGTTTGCTAAACTTTGTTTTCTTGAAAATGAGGCCTTGAGGAGCACATGATAGCTCAATGATGAGGACTCCTAGAGAATGACTATGTGTTCATCTCAAAGGAACCTCTAGAGCTTGAGTTTTTCTTTTTCTTTAACTTCATCTATACTATACTTAGCTCATATGGTTTTTCAACTTAAGAAAATTAATCTAAGGATTTCTAAAAGCCCAAGCCTACCCTTGTCAACCTCAAAGTTGGCCGGCATGTTCTAGAGATTTTTCTCTAGATAGGGGTTTTGGGTATTTAATAAAGAACTTGGCTTAGTTTCACTTTCTTGTTCTTTTGTAAGGTTTTCGGTTGTGGTATTTTGATCCTTGAGATTTTATTGGTTTTGTTTAGAAAGTTTATTTTCTTTGAGCTTGATGATGATGTTCAAGAACCTCATAGTTCCTATGAGAACTTGGTTCAAGAACTCTAGAGCTCTCTTTAAAATGAGATATGTGTTGGGTTGTTACTTTGTTAAAGTCTTGAATGAGCTCTAGCTAACCATAAAATGAACCTTGCATCATGTTTACTTTATGCTTAGCATATCATGTTTACTTGCTTGCTATCACTAAATACCAAGATAATGAATGAACTTGCATTATCATGTTTATATTTCAAGCTATGCATTACCATGTTTATATTTCAAGTTCTCACTAAATATCAAAGATAATAATATGTTGCACCTCATATTTATTTTATGCTATCACTTTACTTTCTAATGGAACCTAAAATGAGTGCATGAGCATGTTTACTTTAATGTCATCACTTAAATGAACCTAGAGCGCAAAGACTTGCCCATTGTTGTCTCAAACGTAGGTTTAAAATATTTATTTCTTTTGGGTTCACATTTCGGCCCTAAGGGGTTTTGGAGTTTCCAAGTATTGAAAATTATGTTTTATGATTTCTCTAAGCTTATATGAGTATAAGAAATATGTAGAACTAAGTTTTATAAATTTAGGACCTCTTGAGACAAAGATGAATTGGTCACTGCCCTCTTGAATATTCTTATGATTTTAGATGTTAAAAATGTTTATAAATGAGTTTTGAAAATTTTGAAAAGGTTCCAAGAGAAACTAGTATTTTATGTGCTCTAGAAATTGTGTTTTATGCCTTTATGGAGAGTTTTGTTTCGGTTCTGCCTTGCTAATTATTTGCCACTGTATGTGCTGTTTTAATGATGATAATATGCTTATGTTTGAGTAGAAATAATGTCAAGACTCATATGTGAAAGATAGGAGAAGTTAGAAACTAGAAAAGAATTAATTTGAGAGTTCTAGATCCTTTAATGTTTGAATTTTCTGGATTATGTCCAGCAAGATTTAATAATGCTAATCATGGATTTAAATTAGTTTAAATGTGTAGGAATGACTCATAAATGGTTTAGGACTTGATCTTGAAGCCTTAGGAATGAACCGGACTTAGAAAGAGTTACCATTGTGACTCCTAGGTACCCGTAAAGTTAGGATTATAAATTCTGCATCCTTGAGGTTTAGAGATGTTCTTGATCATAGTGTGAGGTGAGAAATACTTAGTTATAACCTCTTAGGTACCCAAGAGATTAGGTTTGATGATCGATAACTTAGAACGTGAGTTAAGGACCTTAAGGGTCAATGCATAAGACATTAAAAAGTCTTGAGTTTTTATGATGCTTAACTTATGTAAATATGATATATGATACATGAGCTTTGTCTATGAAAAGTTTGATATGTGCTATGAAGAAGTTTTATATGATGATATGCTATACCTCATAAGATATGTTTGCATGACCTATATGTTTTCATAGCATAAGCAAATTTGAGGAAATTCGGTCTACAGCCGTCATGCTGCCGAATTTCCATCAAATTTGAGGAACTTAGAAAAAGATCTTTTTGAAAATCATGAGAACTTAAATGTGACACAACACTGAGATGCCTTCTTGGGTGACACCGGTTTAGCCGAGCACCCCCAAGAAAACAAATCCGTGAGGGTATTGACATAGAGCTTGCCAAAGTGGACAATACTACGATGCACTAGTTGCTGGTCGAGCGTTTCAAAGAGGAAATGACCCTAAGAGGTGATCCTTAATTTTCCCCCTAGCCCGTACTTTAAGTCGGGATTATGTATGTTACGCTTATCATAGGATATGTAAGAACTAGTGACGGCTAGTTAAGGTATGAGCTCATAACCTAGAGATGTTTTAGGGTGGCCCCATGAGATAAAAGTTAAAGTTTAAAATGTCACATGTGCTATGAAAAACCAAGAAAAGTTATACCTGTCACCTTATGCCAATGTTATAATGTTTCTTAGTTATTTCATTGATTAGTTTACTTTCATGATGCATTCATGTCATTAGTGTATTCCCTGCTTAGTCATAAAGATGCATTGTAAAATATGACGGACCTTGGATAATTAATACTTTAGAAAACTAACTTAAATGAAGTTTACATGCATGCACACCTTTTTAGAAATAAAACCCAAGGTTCCTGAGGATGTGATGATGTCACTTAGGTAGGGATTACCCTACTGAGAATTCTTTTAAAAGATTCTCATTCCCTCTCTCTTTTCTTCCATCACATCTTCAGCTGGCGACCTTCGTACTCTTCATCAACACCCCGACGTAGGAGCTGCACCATGACCCAGCACTCGGGTCATACCATTTTGAGGGTCGCTGCACTGTCAGAGTATTTATGTTGATGGGATGACCCTTCACAAGACTCAAAGACGGAGCTACCGCTTCACCCCGACTGCCCCCTACCATCATAACACGATTTTCGAGCGAGCTAGACCACGTGATGAGCAGATCTTCCGCATGCAGCCCGAGGCATCAGCCGTACGTGACTACCCGGAGTACGTGCCCCGGACTCAGTATTCGGAGATGGATCCATCAGAGGACCCGCTCTCGCACATGTAGAGTTGGAGCTCCAGCCCCACTCCCCCACGGATGAGAGTTGGGAGTGAGGAGACGATGGTTCAGCCGAGGTTGGCTCGTAGGCCATCCATGAGCCCTAGCCACGGTGGACACGCTCCGATGATCCGCACGACCACTCCCGCCGAGATCCGCCAGTGGATCGATTCCACCCCTCAGTACTCGGACCAGCAGGAGTAGGTGTATAGGATGGGTAGTAGCTAGTGCACACACGCCACATAGTTGAGGACAAACCTTCTTTTGTATATGAGGTTGTCTACTCTAGGTGCACACGGGTTGCTTTCATGGTTTCCTTGTTCTTACTTTTATGATTTCCTTATATTTGCTTTTCAGTTGTATTTCGTTCTTCTATATATCGAATAGTCCTGCCTTTTGGTAGGCACATTATCTATATATATGACCAGTTGATGTATCTATGTTATTTATGTGTTTTATTATGATTTGCTCATATGACTTGTATGAATTCCCGTTCAAAGAATCATGCGTGGCTCTCACTTTGGTTTTAATTCCAAAAAGAAAAATTTTACCCATATTTTCGCTAAGTATTTTCAAGTAAAAGAATGAGATCAAAAGGTAATATTCTAAGGATTAACCTAAATACATACTTGTTGTATTAGGTTAAGATTTAGGGTGTTACATTATGGTATTAGAGCAGTTTGATTCTCATGGAGCCTGAGGATTGGACTGATTATGTTTTACAAGCATAAAACGATAGTTATGTCATGTGTAGTGCTTGATAGAGATAAGTTGTAGGACTAGAAATGCATGACTTCTGTTGTTTGCAAGTGCCATGGTAACTAGCTCATTTTGCATGGATGTTGAGCCTGATCAACTTGATGTTCATTGTTTCATGTGTTTAGGAACCAATGGCACCACGACAACAGCCTAGGACTATGCCCGATGCTGACCAAGACAATGTGACTGCTGCTGCTATCCGTCGCATGGCGCAAGCCATGGAACGGATGTTCGACCGGATGGATCAACAAGCGAATGCTGTTCCTGTTCCCCCTCCTCCCCATGCTGCTGAGACGGTGAAATAAGCCCGCTTCGGTGAGTTCCGCAAGGCGAACCCGCTAGTATTCCGAGGGGTAATGGACCCCGACAAAGCTGATGAGTGGATCAAGGACATGGAGAAGATCTACTCTGTAGTTGCCTGCTTGGAGGAGCAGAAGGTCACCTTTGCTGCCTTCATGATGAAGTCGGAGACCGAGTTCTGGTGGAACAGCACGAAGCGCCTGCTAGAAGCTTCTGGAACTCCCATTGATTGGGAGCTGTTCAAGATTTACTTCTACGAGAAGTACTTCTCGGAGTCTGTGAGGAATGCAAAGGACATTGAGTTCATGTAGTTGACCAAGGGAGGGTCTACTGTTGCCCAGTACACCGTAAAGTTCGAGGAGCTGATCAAGTTCTCTCAGGTGTTTCAAGGGAACCCCGATGAGGTTTGGAAATGCGTCAAGTATAAGGCCGGTCTGAAAGCGGAGATGAACTACGCCGTGGCCCACATGGAGATTAGAGACTTCCCAACCCTGGTCAACAAGTGCCGGATCCTTGAGGAAGGATAGAGAAATATGCAAGCCACGAGGGCGGAACGAGCTAAGAGACCTCAAGCCCTGAGGTTCATACCGCAGTACCTTTCAAGGAATCACTACAATCCCTACCAGACCAACCAGTTCTGACAATAACAATAACAACCACCAAGAGCTCCTGCATACCAACAATCCAAGCAACATTAAAGGCCGCCATTTCAACATCAAGGCCCGAGGAACTTCAACAACAACCAACCTCGTGGACCGGGCGGATCCCGGAACCACAATGGAGGACCCAGTGGGGCCAAGAACAAGGCACCTCAAACCCCTGCTGCTTACCCCGGAGCAGCATCTGCTGATGTCTGCCCACAATGCGGGAAGAATCACGGGAATCGCCCATGCTTAGCCGGTCAGAACGTGTGCTTCAAGTGTGGCAAGCCTGGCCACTATGCAAAGGACTACGCCAGTCAAGGGACACCGAACCAGAACCCCCGACCACAACACCGAGGAAGAGTCTTTACCCTTAATGCGGAAGATGCCAAGAAGTCCAATGATCTCATTGAAGGTATGTGCGAAGTAAACGGTAAACCTTAACTGTACTATATGACTCTGGTGCTACTCATTCTTTTATTTCACTTGCTAGTGTCGATTCCTTAAATCTAAGAGTCTCTAAACTTCCCTTTGATCTTATTGTTTCTACACCTACAAATCACCCTATTAATACTTGCCGTTGTTGTTTAAACTGTCATCTTGTTGTAGAAAATAGGTCTTTTATCATAGATTTAATTTGTTTACCCTTGAAAGACATAGGCATTATCTTAGGCATGAATTGGCTTCACTCCAACCGTGTGTTGCTAGATTGTGGAACCCAAACCATAGTTTTCCCTTCTCCTCCCAAAAACGTCACTCAACCCATTAAATTGTACCTAAACTCCGTAGAGGTTTTCTGTAGTGGGGAGAAAGCTAAGGGATATGTTCTCCTAGCTGCCTGCGATGTAGACTTGGAGCAGAACCTAGGTGAGATACCTGTGGTAAGAGACTATCCCGAGGTATTTCAGGACGAAATACCCGAGTTCCCTCCTGAGAGAGAAGTTGAATTCTCCATAGAGTTAGTTCCTAGGACAGGATCAATCTCTATAGCCCCGTATAGGATGTTACCCTCGGAGTTGGCAGAATTGAAAACCCAGTTAAAGGAGCTGTTGGAGAAGAATTTTATAAGGCCAAGTGTTTCACCTTGGGGCGCTCCGGTCTTATTTGTGAAGAAGAAGGACGGAAGTATGAGGATGTGTATAGACTATAGGCAGTTGAACCTAGTGACCGTAAAGAATAAGTACCCATTGCCTAGGATTGACGATCTTTTGGACCAATTAAAAGGAGCAGTAGTGTTTTCTAAGATTGATTTAAGGTCCGGTTACCATCAGATTAGGGTTAGAAATTCGGACATTCCTAAAACCGCCTTTCGAACTCGGTATGGGCACTTTGAGTTCAATGTGATGTCGTTTGGTTTGACGAATGCTGCCATAGTTTTTATGGATTACATGAATAGGATCTTCCGACCCTATTTAGATCAGTTCGTGGTTGTGTTCATAGATGATATTCTCATCTATTCGAAAACCCACGAGGAGCATGAGTGTCATTTGAGGCTGGTTTTAGAGGTATTAAAGGAGAAGAAGTTGTATGCGAAGCTTTCTAAGTGTGAATTTTGGTTAGAAGAGGTAGAGTTCTTAGGACATGTTGTGTCAAAAGGTGGCATAGCTGTCGACCCAAGTAAGATGGAAGCCGTAATGAATTGGGATAGACCAACCTTTGTAACTGAGATTAGAAGCTTTTTGGGTTTAGCTGGATATTACCGTAGGTTTATTAAAGGATTTTCCCAGTTAGCCCTACCCTTAACCAAGCTCACTAGGAAGAATGCCCCGTTTGAATGGAGCCCCGAATGTGAAAAGAGTTTCCTAGAGCTTAAGGAAAAGCTCACCTCAACCCCGGTTTTGGTTTTACCTGACCCCAATGTACCCTTCGAGGTATATTGCGATGCTTCTGGCAAGGGTTTAGGTTGTGTGTTGATGCAGAACAGGCAAGTGGTATCCTATGTGTCCAGACAACTCAAGCCTCACGAGGTAACCTACCCCACCCACGACCTAGAGTTAGCAGCCATCGTGTTCGCCCTCAAGATGTGGAGACACCATTTGTATGGTGTAAGGTTTGAAGTTTTCTCCGATCATAAGAGTCTCAAGCATCTCATTGATCAAAAGGAGTTAAACATGAGGCAGAGGAGATGGATGGAATTCCTCAAAGATTACGATTTCGGCTTAAGTTACCACCCCGACAAGGCTAATGTAGTCGCCGACGCCTTGAGCCGAAACTCGTTACGTCTGTCAAGTATGATGGTTAATGAAGTTGGGTTAATAGAGCAGTTTAGGGATATGAATCTGGGGATGTCAATAATGGAGAATGGCATCGTGATGAGTCATCTCACGGTGACTAGTGGGTTTAAGCAAAGGATTATGCTTGCCCAAAGAGAAAATAAGGACTTTATGGAGACAATCGAGGCAGTTAAGGCCGGAAAGTTGAAAGGTTTTATATAAGGCCCGACTGGCTGTGGAGATTCGAGGGGCGAATCTGTGTGCCACAAGATGGCAACCTTCGAGAGAAGATCTTGGAGGAGGCTCACAAGAGCCACTTCACCATACATCCTAGTACTACTAAGATGTACCAAGATTTGAAGAAGATGTTTTGGTGGCCTGGATTAAAGAAGGATGTGGTCGCCTGGGTGAGTAAGTGTTTGGTGTGTCAAAAGGTTAAGATCGAACACCAAAAACCTTCTGGCATGTTGCAACCCCTGTCGATCCCCGAATGGAAGTGGGAGAGTATATCAATGGATTTCGTGACAGGATTGCCAAAGACCCAACCTGGCCACGATGCCGTATGGGTAATCATGGATCGACTGACTAAGTCGGCTCACTTTCTACCTATTCGAGTCACGTACTCGTTGGATAGGTTGGCTCAGCTTTACATCCAAGAAGTAGTAAGGTTGCATGGAGTACCATCGACGATAATCTCGGATCGAGATCCGCGGTTTACGTCACGTTTTTGAGGAGCCTTTCAAAAGGCGTTTGGTTCCAAGTTGTGCTTGAGCACTGCTTACCACCCACAAATGGATGGTCAATCCGAGAGGACGATCCAAACCCTGGAAGATATGCTAAGAGCCTGTGTCTTGGACCAAAAAGGAAGTTGGGAGAAGTACATGCCTTTGATCAAGTTTGCGTATAACAACAGTCATCATGCAAGCATCGGTATGGCACCGTACGAGGCGTTATATGGAAGGAAGTGCCAATCACCTTTGTGTTGGTACGAGCCCGGAGAACAAAGTGTCTTAGGACCTGATGTAGTGAGGGAAACGACGGAGCAGATCAAGAAGATCAAGGATAGAATCTTAACCGCTCAAAGTTGACAGAAAAGCTACGCGGACAAAAGGCGTAAGCCCTTGGAGTTCCAAGAAGGAGAACATGTATTTCTAAGAATCACCCCCACTACAGGAATAGGGAGAGCCATGAAAGTTAAAAAGTTGAGTCCCCGATTTCTCGGCCCTTTAGAAATTCTTCAGATAATTGGATCTGTAGCCTACAAAATAGCCCTACCACCCAAACTGTCAAACATTCATGATGTCTTTCATGTCTCTCAGTTACGTAAATATGAGTCCGACCCTAGCCATGTCCTAGAACCAGAGCATGTACATTTGAGGGAGGACCTCACTTTCAATCTACCGCCTACGAGAATAGTGGATCACGGAGTCAAGCAGTTGAGGAACAAGTCTGTTCCTTTGGTGAAAATGGCGTGGGGACGAGGCAAGACAGAAGAGTATACGTGGGAACTAGAATCAGAGATGAAGCCAAAATATCCAGAGCTTTTCTAAGGTAACGAATTTCGAGGACGAAATTATTTTTAAGGAGGGGAGTAATTTAACGCCCCGATTTCTGTTAGAGTGAAAATGACCAAAATGCCCCTGAGGTCATTTTCGGCCCGGAATTCGACGAAAGCCGGTTCGGCAGTACTCAAAGGGCAAACTTAATGTTGGAAGGGGATTAGATGACTTGTGTACCTTCCCGGGATCGAAAATCTCGTTTTTCGAGTTTTCGAGTCAAAACGACCAAAACGCCCCTGCGGTGTTTTACCCGTTTGCAAGTGCCGGATGAACCCGAAACTTCTCCAGATGATTTTAAAAGGCGTTTTTATGTAGACTGTGACTTTAGTTTTGGTCCCGGATGTCCCGGGCTAAATTAGTGCGAAATTGCGGTTTTGCCCCTAGTTTCGTGTTTTTACGCTTAATCGCATGATTAAGCAAACCTAAGCAATATTAGGATCTAATCGAAGGTTAATTAATTTCCTTAATTAATCTTGAGTCAAAATAATTTATTAAAATTGATTAGAACCTAAAAGTGCTTAATTACAACTTAAAATCATATTTTAATTTCAAGACTCCTAGTCATGGAATCTTGAATAGTGTTTCCTCTCTCCAATTCCTTAAATCATGGAATTGTGTTACACATTGTTTATTCATAAATGAGTTTAAAATTCTTTAATGATGTATGAGCACTCCTAATCTTGTCATAAAATCCTTAAAACACCTTCTTAGTTACCTAAACTTAAGCTTAATTATTCCTAACCTTATACCTAAGCTAATACACATTTAAACCTACCATTAACACCCAATTAAATGATCAAAACTCACCTCCTCTCTGCTGCCTAAGGCCTGGCCGAAGTTGTCCTCCTCCCATATGCATCACATGTTCAATTTTTCAACACTCCAAGGCCATACCTCAAGTCACATACATTATACCTTGTCATAACTTTCAATCAAGCTTGATTTTCCAAGTAAATAACTAATTAAAATAGCCCATTTTCTCCATTTATTTCTGGCTGGAAAAGTTCCAGCCATGCATTGTTTCTAGAAGCCTAATTTCATCAAAAATTGATAGGAAATTAACTCACATCAAGCCATACCTTGTAGCTTAGCTTCCATACTTCAAACCATGCTTGAATGACCTTGTGTAAGAGATATTTTTCTCTCCCTTTTCCCCCTCAATGCTACGCCCAAAGGCTCCCCTTGGTGAGCCTCATTGTTTTGTTTTTCTATAAATATGATGCTTGTGATAGCTTAGTTGCACTTTGAAGCATTTGCTAAGTTTAGAATTCTAGAGTTGTCTTGCTAGTTCTTTCTTTTTCTCTCAAGTTTCAAGAGAGTTCTTCCTTTCTTTTCATCTTCATCTTCATCCTCTCTTCATCTCATCATCATCTCTCAACCTTGAAACACCAGCCCATAGCCTTGAACCATCATCAAACCTCTCAAATACCACACCTCAAACACAACCTCACTTGAAACACAACTCCGACCTTCTTGCTTCCTCTTGGCCGAAACCATCAAGAACCAAGGAGGAGCTCATCATCTTGTTTTTCTTTTCAAAAGTTCAAGCTTTGTGTCTTCACTCTAGGTAGGGGTGTTTGCTAAACTTTGTTTTCTTGAAAATGAGTTCTTTCTAGCTTTCTCTTGGATTTTCTTTTGAAACTTTCTTGTTTTTCTTTCCTTGTGATTTCGGCCATGAGGCCTTGAGGAGCACATGATAGCTCAATGATAAGGACTCCTAGAGAATGACTATGTGTTCATCTCAAAGGAACCTCTAGAGCTTGAGTTTTTCTTTTTCTTTAACTTCATCTATACTATACTTAGCTCACATGGTTTTTCAACTTAAGAAAATTAATCTAAGGATTTCTAAAAGCCCAAGCCTACCCTTGTCAACCTGAAAGTTGACAGACACGTTCTAGAGATTTTTCTCTAGATAGGGGTTTTGGGTATTTAATAAAGAACTTGGCTTAGTTTCACTTTCTTGTTCTTTTGTAAGGTTTTCGGTTGTGGTATTTTGATCCTTGAGATTTTATTGATTTTGTTTAGAAATTATGTTTTCTTTGAGCTTGATGATGATGTTCAAGAACCTCATAGTTCCTATGAGAACTTGGTTCAAGAACTCTAGAGCTCTCTTTAAAATGAGATATGTGTTGGGTTGTTACTTTGTTAAAGTCTTGAATGAGCTCTAGCTAACCATAAAATGAACCTTGCATCATGTTTACTTTATGCTTAGCATATCATGTTTACTTCCTTGCTATCACTAAATACCAAGATAATGAATGAACTTGCATTATCATGTTTATATTTCAAGCTATGCATTACCATGTTTATATTTCAAGTTCTCACTAAATATCAAAGATAATAATATGTTGCACCTCATATTTATTTTATGCTATCACTTTACTTTCTAATGGAACCTAAAATGAGTGCATGAGCATGTTTACTTTTATGTCATCACTTAAATGAACCTAGAGCCCAAAGACTTGCCCATTGTTGTCTCAAACAAAGGTTTAAAATATTTATTTCTGTTGGGTTCACATTTCAGCCCTAAGGGGTTTTGGAGTTTCCAAGTATTGAAAATTATGTTTTATGATTTCTCTAAGCTTATATGAGTATAAGAAATATGTAGAACTAAGTTTTATAAATTTAGGACCTCTTGAGATAAAGATGAATTGGTCACTGCCCTCTTGAATATTCTTATGATTTTAGATGTTAAAAATGTTTATAAATGAGTTTTGAAAGTTTTGAAAAGGTTCCAAGAGAAACTAGTATTTTATGTGCTCTAGAAATTGTGTTTTATGCCTTTATGGAGAGTTTTGTTTCGGTTCTGCCTTGCTAATTATTTGCCACTGTATGTGCTGTTTTAATGATGATAATATGCTTATGTTTGAGTAGAAATAATGTCAAGACTCATGTGAAAGATAGGAGAAGTTAGAAACTAGAAAAGAATTAATTTGAGAGTTCTAGATCCTTTAATGTTTGAATTTTCTGGATTCTGTCCAGCAAGATTTAGTAATGCTAATCATGGATTTAAATTAGTTTAAATGTGTAGGAATGACTCATAAATGGTTTAGGACTTGATCTTGAAGCCTTAGGAATGAACCGGACTTAGAAAGAGTTACCATTGTGACTCCTAGGTACCCGTAAAGTTAGGATTATAAATTCTGCATCCTTGAGGTTTAGAGATGTTCTTGATCATAGTGTGAGGTGAGAAATACTTAGTTATAACCTCTTAGGTACCCAAGAGATTAGGTTTGATGATCGATAACTTAGAACGTGAGTTAAGGACCTTAAGGGTCAATGCATAAGACATTAAAAAGTCTTGAGTTTTTATGATGCTTAACTTATGTAAATATGATATATGATACATGAGCTTTGTCTATGAAAAGTTTGATATGTGCTATGAAGAAGTTTTATATGATGATATGCTATACCTCATAAGATATGTTTGCATGACCTATATGTTTTCATAGCATAAGCAAATTTGAGGAAATTCGGTCTCTGACCGTCATCTTTGCCAATTTCCATCAAATTTGAGGAACTTAGAAAAAGATCTTTTTGAAAATCATGAGAACTTAAATGTGACACAACACTGAGACGCCTTCTTGGGTGACACCGGTTTAGCTGAGCACCCCCAAGAAAACAAATCCGTGAGGGTATTGACATAGAGCTTGCCAAAGCAGACAATACTACGATGCACTAGTTGCTAGTAGAGCGTTTCAAAGAGGAAATGACCCTAAGAGGTGATCCTTAATTTTCCCCCTAGCCCGTACTTTAAGTCGGGATTATGTATGTTACGCTTATCATAGGATAAGTAAGAACTAGTGACGACTAGTTAAGGTATGAGCTCATAACCTAGAGATGTTTTAGGGTGGCCCCATGAGATAAAAGTTAAAGTTTAAAATGTCACATGTGCTATGAAAAACCAAGAAAAGTTATACCTGTCACCTTATGCCAATGTTATAATGTTTCTTAGTTATTTCATTGATTGGTTTACTTTCATGATGCATTCATGTCATTAGTGTATTCCCTGCTTAGTCATAAAGACGCATTGTAAAATATGACGGACCTTGGATAATTAATACTTTAGAAAACTAACTTAAACGAAGTTTACATGCATGCACACCTTTTTAGAAATAAAACCCAAGGTTCCTGAGGATGTGATGATGTCACTTAGGTAGGGATTACCCTACTGAGAATTCTTTTAGAAGATTCTCATTCCCTCTCTCTTTTCTTCCGTCACATCATCAGATGGCGACCTTCGTACTCTTCATCGACACCCCGACGTGGGAGCTGCACCATGACCCAGCACTCGGGTCATACCATTTTGAGGGTCGCTACACTGTCAGAGTATTTATGTTTATGGGACGACCCTTCGCGCACCAAGTACGGAGCTACCGCTTCACCCCGACTACCCCCTACCATCATAACATGATTTTTGAGCGAGCTAGACCACGCGACGAGTAGATCCTCCGCATGCAGCCCGAGGCATCAGCCGTACGTGACTATCCGGAGTACGTGCCCCGGACTCAGTATTCGGAGATGGATCCATCAGAGGACCCGCCCTCTCACATGAACAGTTGGAGCTCCAGTCCCACCCCCCCACCGATGAGAGCTGGGAGTGAAGAGACGGTGGTTTGGCCGAGGTTGGCTCGTAGGCCATCCATGCGCCCTCGCCGCGGTGGACACGCTCCGATGATCCGCACGACCACTCCCGCCGAGATCCGCCAGTGGATCGATTCCACCCTTCAGTACTCGGACCAATAGGAGTAGGTGTATAGGATGGGTAGTAGCTAGTGCACACACGCCACATAGTTGAGGACAAACCTTCTTTTGTATATGAGGTTGTTTACTCTAGGTGCACACGGGTATGGGTGTTGCTTTCATGATTTCCTTGTACTTACTTTTATGATTTCCTTGTATTTGCTTTTCAGTTGTATTTCGTTCTTTTATGTATCGAATAGTCCTGCCTTTTGGCAGGAACATTATCTATATATATGACCAGTTAATGTATCCATGTTATTTATGTGTTTTATTATGATTTGCTCATATGACTTGTATGAATTCCCGTTCAAAGAATCATGCATGGCTCTCACTTTGGTTTTAATTCCAAAAAGAAAAATTTTACCCATATTTTTGCTAAGTATTTTCAAGTAAAAGAATGAGACCAAAAGGTAATATTCTAAGGATTAACCTAAATACATACTAGTAGTATTAGGTTAAGATTTAGGGTGTTACAGAATATGGATTCGACAATGGACTAGTAGCCTGACTAGCAAGTGAATTTGTATTTTTTAGCCTTGGTCCTTGATACTTATGTTCATTCACTAACTAATTCTGCCCATTTCTCCAATGTAGATTCAAATTTAACCAGCCTAGCATTCTTGGCCTCTTTACGTCGACACTCACTTAAGGACCCAATGCTTTCTTTCTTTTATTTGCTTCTTCTGGGTCATCACCATCAACATCAACAATATGAGAGTCAACATATACGCCTTTTGAAAGAAAATCTTCCTCTAACTGTTTCTCATCATCAGATGTCAGTGGCTCTTTAGTGGAGGCATGACAATTTTCCTATTGTTGTACTATTGTTGAAGATTTCACCAAGGATTTTATAATTGTACTCAAATCCATTCTTCTTAAATTGCTTGTAGAACCTTCCTTTCTACAAAATATAGATAAATATTTTCAATCATATAGTATAATATAAACCAATATAATATAACAATAACACCAAACTAAAGCAAACATACCGTATGCATGTCTTCCCATACGTCTTCCGGAGCATTCACTTTATTAGATTTTGAGTCCCATATGACCCCAGTTCTACCTAACAAAGCTGGAAATTCGCGATATTGCATGCGTAGGTGATTAAACTTTCTCATCAACCTATCAACTCTATAATTTTCTCTAGTGATTGAAATCAACTGATTGTTTATATCTTCCCATATTGGCTTCTTAAATGTTGACGATTGTACCATCTTCTTCTTAACGCGATTATACACAATATCAATTAATGCTTTTGTATTTTGTGTTGACCAATCCTTATTATCCCCGTTCTCACTTTTCCCTCCCATCTTGTGCTAATAACTTCATATTTGGTACATGAGTTCAAATATTTAGACCAAAGGTACATTCGTTAATGCAAAATATGTGTTTGTTCAAAACATTGGCCAACTAACAATTCTTAGATCATCCAAGTAAAGGAATCTAAGTTCATTTAGGGACCATCACAACAATCCTGTAGTTGGCATGGCATAATTATGCACTAACCAATCGATAAGTAGGATCATGCATTATATAAAGAAAATATATAGGTGTAAAGATGTCATTTCTGGAAAACATGCATAATATGTGAGCCTATTGCAACAAGAAACAACAGAAGGATTTTTATTTCAATTGCAATGAATTGAGAGGCTCACTCTTGATGTTGCCCTTTTCATGTTATGCAGCTAGGCTAAACATAACAAATAAAAAATATGATAAAATACTAGAAGTACCACAATAAGGAGATGGCAAGAACATAAACACAATATGTGGCTATGCACTTTTCTTTTGTAATACGAAAACAATCTACAGGGCTCATTCTCCACAAAAGTCACACAAAGAAATATTCCAAAGGGAATTGATGCTTTAAATTTGTGATCTACATCCAAGCTAAAGACAAGAATTTTCATCAAAACAAAACAAAAGGAAAGAAGAAAAAGGAAAATGGGGGTTTATAATGGCCAACAACTAGTACTTAACAACTATGAATTCTCTTCCTCGTGATTGTCATAGTTGGATTTACTTGTATAGAGGCTATTATTTTATAGGAAACTTGAGGGGGAACAATGATCATAAATTATGAAAATCTATTTTGGAACTAATACTAAAGTTTTAATAGTAAACCAACATCAACACCAAAAGTTTATTACAGACTTACTGAGCAAGATCAAAGAGTTTCCGTTATCAAAGCAGTTGTTGTACATCAACAGAAAACTAATGATGGTCCTTTTTGTGCTGGAAATGTGTTGTTGATCTTGTTTCTGTTTTGCTTGGAACTAGGTAGCATGATTGTCTACATATCAATACAAATCCCCAACTGAAATAAATCCCTCAGGAGCATCAAATCTACATATCGATACAAATCTCCTGCTAAAATAAAGCCCTCAGGAGCATCAAATCTGCATATCATTGTTATGCTTTTCCAAGAGAAAACAGACATACATATTTTAAAAAAATATGGATCCAAATAGCCCAGATCTAGATTCATAAGTCACCATTGTTTGATTATTAGAAATAGAGTGATGATTGAGCATTGTTCAATAAAAGAAAAGTAGAACAAGTTAACAAAAAAAGGAAAGAAGAAAATGAAAATACAAAGGAAAAGAATACTAACCGGTGGGGCGACGGAGCAGGGAAGAAGAACTGGCAGTGTGACCGTGGCATTACGGAATAGGTAAGACTCGGCAGTGCATCAGAGTTTAGCAAGTGCTGTGCAGCAGGGAGGATGCTGTTAATAGGGAAGAAGAAGAAAATGAAGATACAAAGGAAAGGAAGACTAACCGATGGCATGACGGAGAAGGGAAGAAAACTCGACAGCGTGATGGTGGCGTGATGAGCAAGGAAGAGCCGGCGATGCTATGCAATGAAGGTTCTTCACTTGTGAGATATGTTTCTCACTTTCTCCAATTGCCTTTACCGTGTTTTGAAGAAAGAAAGAAAAGATGAAGAGATATTTAGGATGTGTTTAAAATTTCAAAATTGCCAATGCATTTTCATTTGTTAGATCTGTTTTCAATGTTTTCAAAGGAAAAATTGAAAATGAGGATTTGGCCAATCCACTTTTTCATTCATTTATCAAAATATTTCCAAACAATATTTTCAAAAGAATGAACCAAACATATTTTTACTTCCATTTCCTCTTTTCAATGAAAATGAAAACAGGAAATGGTGCAACCAAACTCTCTCTTAGTCATTCTTCAAAAATTTTCTTTAAATTTATTATATCATCACTCAAAACATATTGCATTAACACTTTTTGAAAGGTTTTGGAGTTAACAGTATTTTCAAACAAGACCCTAAGCAAGTTCTAAAATACAAATCTAAAGAGGGAAACACACATGAACAAACAAGGATAGCAAATGATGGTCCAATAAAAAAGGCTTAAAATCTCACAGGTAACAGTGCATATACTCAATCCAAACAACATAGTGAATCACTAAGCATGCAATACAAAAATAAAGTTAATGTCAAGCAAGTCAATATAGTGCATGTGGTGTTAGCCCATGTATGTAACCTTTAGGGTGTCAAAGGAATTATGTAAGACACAAACAAAAATAAATATGATGCAAGATGTAACGCCCCGATTTTTCTGTTAGAGTGAAAATGACCAAAATGCCCCTGAGGTCATTTTCGGCCCGGAATTCGAGGAAAGCCGGTCCGGCAGTACTCGAAAGGAAAGCTCAATGTTGGAAGGGGATTAGATGACTTGTGTATCTTTCCGGGATCGAAAATCTCGTTTTTCGAGTTTTCGGGTCAAAATGATCAAAACGCCCCTGCAGTGTTTTACCTGTTTTCAAGTGCCGGATGAATCCGAAACTTCTTCAGATGGTTTTAAAAGGCATTTTTATGTAGACTATAACTTTAGTTTTGGTCCCGGAGGTCCTGGGCGAAATTAGTGCAAAATTACAGTTTTGCCCCTAGTTTCGTGTTTTTATGCTTAATCGCGTGATTAAGCAAACCTAAGCAATATTAGGCTCTAATCGAAGGTTAATTAATTTCCATAATTAATCTTGGGTCAAAATAATTTATTAAAGTTGATTAGAACCTAAAAGTGCTCAATTACAACTTAAAATCCTATTTTAAATTCAAGACTCCTAGTCATGGAATCTTGAATAGTGTTTTCTCTTTCCAATTCCTTAAATCATGGAATTGTGTTACATATTGTTTATTCACAAATGAGTTTTTAATTCTTTAATGATGTATGATCACTCCTAATCTTGTCATAAAATCCTTAAATCACATTCTTAGTCACCTAAACTTAAGCTTAATTATTCCTAACCTTGTACCTAAACTAATACACACTTAAACTTATCATTAACACACAATTAGATGATCAAATCTCCCTCCCCCCATGTTGCCCAGTTTGGCCGAAGCTTTCCCCCCCTCCATATGCATCACATGTTTAATTTTTCAACACTCCAAGGCCATATCTCAAGTCACATACACCATGCCTTGTCATATTCTCAATCAAGCTTGATTTTCCAAATGAATAACTAATTAAAATAACCCATTTTCCTCATTTATTTGTGGCTGAAAAAGTTCCAGCCATGTCAAGCTTCTAGAAGCCTAATTTCATTCAAAAATTGATAGGAAATTCACTCACATCAAGCCATACTTTGTATCATAAACTCCATACCTCAAACCATGCTTGTATGACACCTTGTAAGAGATATTTTCCTTCCTTTTCCCTCCTAAACTACACGGCCAACACCTCCCCCTTTTGAGCTCTCATTTGTTTTCATTTTCTATAAATACCTTGCTTACTTGAGCTTGCAAACACTTTAGTTCATTTGCTAAGTTTCAAGCTTTCTAAGCTTTCTTGAGTTTCTTTCTTTTTTTCTCAAGTTTCAAGAGAGTTCTCTCTTGTTCTTCATCTTCATCTTCATTCTCTCTTCATCTCATAATCATCTCATAACCTTGAAACACCACCCCACCACCTTAGATCATCATACAAACACCTAAAACTTCCATTCTCAAACACAAGCTCACCAAGAACACATTTCCTTTCTTTTTCTCTCCACAAGGCCGAAGCCATCTAGCCCCAAGGAGGAGCTCATCATCTTGTTTTCCTTTTCAAAAGTTCAAGCTTTTTGTCTCCACTCTAGGTAGGAGTGTTTTTCTAAACTTGTTTTTCTTGTAAAGAAGTTTTTCTCTAGCTTTCTCTTGGATTTCTTTTGAAACTTTTCTTTGGTTCTTTCTTCCTTCTCATTTCGGCCATGAGGCCATGTTTATGAGCATGATAGCTTGATGATGAGAGTTTCTAGATGATGACCTTGTGTTCATCTCAAAGGAACCTCTAAAGCTTGAGTTTTTCCTTTCCTTTAACTTTATCTATATGATACTTAGCTCACATGGTTTTTCAACTTAAGAAAATTAATCTAAGGATTTCCAAAAGCCCAAGCCTACCCTTGTCAACCTTAAAGTTGGCCGGCACGTTCTAGAGGTTTTTCTCTAGATAGGGGTTTTGGGTACTTAATAAAGAACTTGACTTAGTTTCATCCTCCTTTCCTTTTTCTATGAGGTTTCGGTTTTATTTCCTTTTCTTTGAGGTTTTGTTTTGTTTTGAAAGTTTATTTACTTTGAGCTTGATGATGATGTTCAAGAACCTCATAGTTCCTTTGAGAACTTAGTTCAAGAACTCTAAAGCTCTCTTTATGATGAGATATGTGGTGGGTTGTATCTCTAAAGTCTTGTAAGAGCTCTAGATGAGACTAAAATAAATATTGCATCCATGTTTACTTTTATGCTTTGCACATCATGTTTACTTTCCTTGCTATTACTAAGGAACAAGATAATGAATGAACTTGCATTATCATATTTATATTTCAAGCTATGCATTATCATGTTTATATTTCAAGTTCTCACTTAATATTAAGATAATAATGAGTTGCATCTCATGTTTATTTTATGCTATCACTTTACTTTCTAATGGAACCTAAAATGAGTGCATGAGCATGTTTACTTTTATGTCATCACTTAAATGAATCTAGAGCTCAAAAACTTGCCCATTTTTGTCTCAAACAAAGGTTTAAAAATATTTACTTCCCTTAGCTTATGTTTCGGCTATTAAGGTTTTGTTGCTTTCCAAGTATTGAAAACTATGTTTCATAATTTTTCTAAGCTTTTATGAGTTTAAAGAATGCATAGAACTAAGTTTTATGAATTTAGGACCTCTTGAGACAAAGTTGATTTAGTCACTGGCCTCATAAATATTTTTAAGATTTTAGATGATAAAAATGTTTAAAAATGAGTTTTGAAAGCTTCAAAAGGGTTCCAAGAGAAACTAGTATCTTATATGCTTTAGAAATTGTGTTTGATATCTTTAAATGGAGATGTTGGTTTCGGTTCTGCCTTGCCTTGTATGACCACTGTATGAGCTGTTTTAATTATGATAATATGCTTATGTTTGAGTATAATTAATGTTAAAACTCATATGTGAAAGATAAGAGAAATTAGAAACTAGAAAAGAATTAATTTGAGAGTTTTAGATCCCTTAATGTTTGAATTTTCTGGATTCTGTCTAGCAAGGTTTAGTAATGCTAATCATGGATTTAAATTAGTTTAAATGTGTAGGAATGACTCATAAATGGTATAGGACTTGATCTTGATGCCTTAGGAGCAAACCGGACTTAGAAAGGGTCATTGTTGTGACTCCTAGGTACCCATAAAGTTAGGATTATGAATTTTGCATCCTTGAGGTTTAGAGATGTTCTTGATCATAGTGTGAGTTGAGAAATACTTAGCTATAACCGTATAAGTTCCCGAGAGATTAGGTTTGATGATCTATAACTTAGAAAGTGAGTTAAGAACCTTAAGGGTCAATGCATAAGACACTAAGAAGTTGTTAATGCTATGATGTGTTATATGATGCAATGATATGATGAGATGTGCGTGATGCATGAGGAAATGATTGATGAAAATGTTAAAGTTTATCATAGCAAGATTTCATAAGAACATGTTGTGTGAATTAGCTTGTGGCAGTTTGAAGGAAATTCGGTTGAACAGCTGTTATGCCCGAATTTCCGTCAAACCTTAAAGGGTTAAAAGAAATGTTTATGAGTACCATATGAGTTGAAAACCCTGGGTGACACCATTCAGCCGAGCACCCCCAAGAGATTTTTATGTGACAAAGCACTGAGACGCGCTTTCCTGGGTGTCACCGGTTCGGCCAAGCACCCCCAGGGGAGACAAATCCGTGAGGGTATGAGTAGATGCAGCCTACTAAAGCGGACAAATTACTGTGGCTTAGTGCCCGTAAAGTGTTTCAAAGAGGGTATATCCTAAGAGAGGTGATCCCTGTCCCCTACCCGTACTTGCGAGTCAGGATTATTTTATTATGTTTCGCTTATTCAGATAATAAGCAAGAGCTAGTGACGACTAGCTGAAGTATGAGCTCATAACCTAGTTATTTTTAGGGTGGCTTATTATGCTAAAGTACCATGATTGATGTCACGAAGTTGAGGAATGATGCACTTGAAAGTTATATGCCCTTATGCCACATGGTTTATGTTTATATGCTTTGATGTGTTGTTTTATATGCTTAAGTATTGACATGCATCCATGAGATAACATGTTGCATTCATAACATCAAGATGCATGCTAAAAGGAATGGACCTTGGATAATTAGTTTGGAAAACCCTAAATTGAATCTTATATGCATGATCACTGTTTTATAATTAAACCCAAGGTTCTTGAGGATGTGAACGATGTAACCCTAGGATAGGAGACTCCTACTGAGATTTCTTTAGCAAGAATTCTCACTCCTCTCTCTTCTTTCTTCCGTCACATCTTCAGAGACCGATGGCGATGTTCGTACTTTTCATTGGCACGCCAGTTTGGGAGGTGCACTACGACCCGGACCACCGTTCGTATCATTTTGAGGGTCGTTGTGTTGTCCGTGTCTTTGTGTACATGGGACGACCCTTCGCTTATCCAGTTTTGAGCTACCAGTTCACCCCTACTGCACCTTTTGGTAGTGACGACATGATCTTCAAGCGCACTCGCCCGCGTGATGAGTAGCTGCGCTGCGCCCGTACCTCTGCCTTAGCTGTCCGTGACTACCCGGAGTACGTGCCTCGCTTGAGGAAGTCCAAGATTGATCCATCCGAGGATTCACCTACGCATGTCCCTTCGAAGGGCTTTGCTCCCTTTCCCCAGTTCCGACGCGAGGGGAGCGAGGAAACCGTGAGGTAGCCGCGCTTGGCGAGGAGAGCCGAGATGCGTCCTCGTCGAGGAGCTCACATTCAGCCGCCACGAGTCCCCTTCACACTCCATTGGCCCACTCAGGAGGAGATAGAGCGTTTCCCCGGTTACTTGCCTTCATCGCCCGAGGACCCCCGTCATCAGTAGACTCCGATAGAGAGCTTTGTGAGTACCCGAGCTTTTATGGAGATCTTCCCTTCGGCAGTACCTTTTGGGAGGGGTTGTAGATTGTAATCGTAGCTTAGTAGGAGGGTAGTGTTTTGGGTTTATCTTCTAGTCTTACCATGTACCTTGTACTTTCTTGTTTTATGTTGTATTTTATTTCCGCTGTATTACAAACTCTGCCCGTCTCCATGAGGGTATGACTACTTATGTACTCTGCTTAAGTTATTAATGAAATGCTTCCTTTGTTATCATGATTGTTGTTCTTTAGTTATATGCTTTACTTTATGATTTTTAATGATTGATACGCATGCTTTACATTTCTGTTGTTCGATTAGCTAAGCTCACAGCTCTCACTTTGTTTTATGTTTTCAAAAAGAAAAATTTACCCGTAGTTTCCACTAAGTATTTTAATAAAATGATGAGACTAAGAAGTAATAACCTAATGATTAGCCTAATATATTCTAGAGTATTGGGTTAAAAATTAGGGTGTTACACAAGACTCGAAAATAAAATAAAACGTATAAATGTAAAAGAGAAAAGTAAGAAAAACCTTATGGTGGGTTGTCTCCCACCCAACACTTTACTTTAATGTCACAGTCAAGGCCTTCAGGAAGGATAAATATCATTAAGTTCAATGGTTCCCGTGAAGGGACAATGAGTCCCAAATCTTGTGCACCCGCTACTAATGAATGCTCCTGGGGACCGCATCCCAACTTCTATCAGATTACCTAGATCAAAATCACAATTAGCCATTGGGGGGTTTCTCTACTCCAAGACCAATTGCTCAAATTGCTCCATGAGCCACAATGTAAATTTTATACTTAGAATTAATTTTCGGGCAATGCTTGATTACCTGGGTACACTATTTTACCCATTCGGTAAAATTTCGTTATGCAATTTCTAATACTGAAAGATGATTCAATCACTACAAATGGATAACATATATCCATTTAAATTAAATGAATGGCTAAGATTCAATCTTGAATAACAAGATCAAATCTTAGCCATTCACATTAGTTTCTTTTATAAAGGAATTAAGTATTACATTAAAATAATGATTTTTAACACCTCATAAGATAAGTTTAGTTCACCAAACATCATAAATTCTTTTCTTCATCTTCGGCCAACAAAGTGGAGTGCAGAAACTCCATTTTTATCTTCACAAAACCTTGATTTCTAATATCAAAATCTTAGTCCTAAATTTATTAAATCCATAAGTTCCCTTCACTAAAGTTGTTCTACACCTGAACACCAACAAATATAACCGATTAGAATCTCAATCCGTCACCAAATCTTAACCTTGATACCTTATATCTCACTATTTTGATAAGGGTTTGGGTGTGTTTTGAGAGCTTTGGAGTGAAAAGCATCATCTTGGAGCTTACTAGAGACAAAGATACCATTAGCTTCTAAGAGTAGGGTTTTCTTTGGTCTTTTCTTTCAAAATTTATTATGATCATTCTGGCTTGGTTCTATCCAAAATTTTTCATTGAGGTTGTTGATAATATATGGTTATTGATGTATGAATTTTTATGTGTTTGGATGATGATAAAAATCCTTTTTATCAAAAGAGATTTAGGGTTATGCTGATGGATTTTCAATTTGGCTACAGACAGTGAAATCTCATGAATTTTTAAACATATTTGTGATCATGGTTAGGAGTTGGAAAAATATATGTTGAAGTTAACATCTTAAATTACATACACAAATTTTCTTGAGCACTAGTTTTAAGTTTTAATGCCTTAAAAAAAAATCAGAGATTGAAATGGTACTTATTCTGTTTGGATTATTAAAACTGAGGCTGTGAAATTGTATGATTTTATTACCATAGCAAATGATGGATTCTGTAACGCCCCGATTTTTCTGTTAGAGTAAAAATGACCAAAATGCCCCTAAGGTCATTTTCAGCCCGGAATTCGAGGAAAGCCGGTTCGGCAGTACTCGATGGGCAAACTCAATGTTGGAAGGGGATTAGATAACTTGTGTACCTTCCCAGGATCGAAAATCTCATTTTTCGAGTTTTCGGGTCAAAATGACCAAAATGCCCCTACGGTGTTTTACCCGTTTGCAAATGCCGGATGAACCCGAAACTTCTCCAAATGATTTTAAAAGGTGTTTTTATGTAGACTATGACTTTAGTTTTGGTCCCGGAGGTCTCGGGCTAAATTAGTGCAAAATTACAGTTTTACCCCTAGTTTCGTGTTTTTACGCTTAATCGTGTGATTAAGCAAACCTAAGCAATATTAGGCTCTAATCGAAGGTTAATTAATTTTCATAATTAATCTTGGGTCAAAATAATTTATTAAAGTTGATTAGAACCTAAAAGTGCTCAATTACAACTTAAAATCGTATTTTAAATTCAAGACTCCTAGTCATGGAATCTTAAATAGTGTTTTCTCTTTCCAATTCCTTAAATCATGGAATGGTGTTACACATTGTTTATTCACAAATGAGTTTTTAATTCTTTAATGATGTATGAGCACTCCTAATCTTGTCATAAAATCCTTAAATCACATTCTTAGTCACCTAAACTTAAGCTTAATTATTCCTAACCTTGTACCTAAACTAATACACACTTAAACCTATCATTAACACACAATTAGATGATCAAATCTCCCTTCCCACTTAGCTGCCAGGTCTGGCCGAAGCTGCCCCTCCCCATTATGCATCACATGTTCAATTTTTCAACACTCCAAGGCCATACCTCAAGTCACATACACTATACCTTGTCATAACTTTCAATCAAGCTTGATTTTCCAAGTAAATAACTAATTAAAATAGCTCATTTCCTCTATTTATTTGTGGCTGGAAAAGTTCCAGCCATGCATTGTTTCTAGAAGCCTAATTTCATAAAAATTTGATAGGAAATTAACTCACATCAAGCCATACTTTGTAGCATAGCTTCCATACTTCAAACCATGTTTCTATGACACAATCAAGGAGATATTTTCCTCTCCCTTTGTCCTCCAATGCTACGGCCAGCACCCCTCCCTTGATGAGCCCATGGTTTTGTTTTTCTATAAATAGGATGCTTGTGATAGCTTAGTTGCACCTTGAAGCATTTGCTAAGTTTAGAGTTTTAGAGTTGTCTTGCTAAGTTTTTCTTTTCTCTCAAAATTTCAAGAATGTTCTTCCTTTCATCTTCATCCTTTTCATCTCTTCATCTCATCTCTTAACCTTGAAACACCACCCTACCACCTTGGATCATCATACAAACATCTAAACTTCCATTCTCAAACACAAGCTCACCAAGAACACATTTCCTTCCTTTTTATTTCATCAAGGCCAAATCATCATCACCATCCTAGGAGGTGTTGCTCATCTCATTTCCATCTTCAAGTCCAAGCTTTTACCTTCATCACTAGGTAGGGATTTGTTTTCAAACTTTGTTTTGCTCAAGAAAGTGTTTTTCTCTAGTTTCCTCTTGGATTCTTTTTGAATTTTCCTTTGTTTTTCCTTTTCTTTTCATTTCGGCCTCTAGGCCTTGTTATGAGCATGATAGCTTGATGATGAGAGTTTCTAGATGATGACATTGTGTTCATCTCAAAGAAACCTCTAAAGCTTGAGTTTTCCTTTTCTTATAACTTCATCTATATGTTATCTAGCTCACATGGTTTTCCAACTTAAGAAAATTAATCTAAGGATTTCTAAAAGCCCAAGCCTACCCTTGTCAACCTTAAAGTTGGCCGGCACGTTCTAGAGATTTTTCTCTAGATAGGGGTTTTGAGTATTTAATAAAGAACTTGACGTAGTTTCACTTTCTTTCTCTTTTGTATGACTTTCGGTTTTTGGGTTGTGATCTTTGAGATATTGTATTGGGTTGTTATCTTGTTAAAGTCTTGAATGAACTCTAGTTAACCATAAAATGAACCTTGCATCATGTTTACTTTATGCTTTGCATATCATGTTTACTTCCTTGCTATCACTAAGTTTCAAGATAATAAGTGAACCTTGCATTATCATGTTTATCTTTCAAGCTATGCATTTTCATGTTTATATTTCAAGTTCTCACTTAATACCAAGATAATAAATGAGTTGCATTCATATTTACTTTGTGCTATCACTTTACTTTCTAATGGAACCTAAAATAAGTGCATAAGCATGTTTATTTTTATGTCATCACTTTAATGAACCTAGAGCTCAAAGACTTGCCCATTGTTGTCTCAACAAAGGTCTAAAGATATTTATTTCTTGTGGTTCCCATTTCGGCCCTAAGGGGCTTTGGTGTTTCTAAGTGTTAAACTATGTTTTATAATTTATCTAAGCTTATGTGAGTATAAGGAATATGTAGAACTAAGTTTTACGAATTTAGGACCTCTTGAGATAAAAATAATTTAGCCACTGCCCTCGTAAGTATTCTTATGATTTTAAAAGGATAAAAGTGTTTATAAACAAGTTTTGAAAGTTCTAAAATGGTTCCAAGAGAAACTAGTATTTTATGTACCTTAGAAATTGTGTTCTATGCCTTTTATGGAGAAGTATATTTTCGGTTCTTCCTTGCTCTTTACTGCCACAGTATGTGCTGTTTTAATGATGATAATGTTCCTATGTTTGAGTAAAAATAATGTTAAGACTCATATGTGAAAGATAGGATAAGTTAGGAACTAGAAAAGAATTAATTTGAGAGTTCTAGATCCTTTAATTATGTAATTTTCGGGATTCTGTCCAGCAATGTTTAGATTTAATAATCATGGTTTTAAATTAGTTTAAATGTGTAGGAATGACTCATAATTGGTTTAGGACTTAATCTTGAAGCCTTAGGAGAAAACTAAACTTAGAAAGGGTCATTGTTGTGACTTCTATGTACCCGTAAAGTTAGGATTTCAAATTCTGCATCCTTGAGGTTTAGAGATGTTCTTTGTAACATCCCCTGCTGCTTTATGGATTGACGACTGTCCCCACAAACCAACACGGGTCTTTTCAGCATGCTTTGTCCTCACTCACACGCTTCCTAGGAAAACTTCCCAGGAGGTCACCCATCCCAAAATTACCCCAAGTCAAGCACACTTAACTGTGGAGTTCTTTCAGTTTAGGCTATCGAAAAGAAGATGCATCTTGTTGGTATAGGTAGTGCAAATCAATTCATATATGCCCTCCTCAACTGTATAGTCCCATACCTATACAGTCTTAGGATCCCTCTCATTCGGGTGTGTAATCGGTTCATTCATGTACCCCTCCGCTTAGAGGACCTTGCGAGGAGCCGCTCCTTGTCCGTCTCTTTGCACCGGCGATCACTCCTCGTCCTCGTCCCCGGGCGTTACATTCTTGACCATAGTGTGAGGTGAGAAATACTTAGTTATAACCTCATAGGTTCCCAAGAGACTAGGTTTTGATGATCGATAACTTAGAATGTGAGTTAAGGACTTTAAGGGTCTGAACCGTAATTTCTAAGAACCCCGTAATCACACAAATATAAAGCTGTCCAAATCTGCATAATGCTGTTTGGATAGGTCATTGAGCATAAAAATTAGTAAAACTTATTAGTTGTGAACCTATAGGTGTGTGAGAGGTTAAGAATAATACTAGAACAATTAGTTTACAAGTTTAAGACTCAAAAGAACCAAAGCATAACATACTATAGGTTTATAACATAATAGGCTTGTGAGTTTGTATGAATGACTGTCTAAGGTGTGATTATGTGATAATGTATAGTTTTATGTATACACTATGAAGAAGTTTCATGTGATGATGTAGTTTTATAGGTTATAGTTTTATATATGATTATATGATGAGATGCATACTATGAGAAAGATTTATATAATGAATAATGATGTATCTATGAATTAACACTTTATGAGAACTTAAATGTGACACAACACTGAGACGCCTTCTTGGGTGACATCGGTTTAGCCGAGCACCCCCAAGAAAACAAATCCGTGAGGGTATTGACATAGAGCTCGCCAAAGCGGACAATACTACGATGCACTAGTTGCTAGTAGAGCGTTTCAAAGAGGAAATGACCCTAAGAGAGGTGATCCTTAATTGCCCCCTAGCCCGCACTATTAAGTCGGGATTATGTATATGTTACGCTTATCATAGGATAAGTAAGAACTAGTGACGACTAGTTAAGGTATGAGCTCATAACCTAGAGATGTTTTAGGGTGGCCCCGTGAGATGAAAGTTAAAGTTTACAATGTCACATATACTATACTTATGCCAATGATATAATGTTTCTTAGTTATTCTATTGATTGGCTTACCTTTATGATGCATTCATATCATTAGTATATTCCATGCTTAGTCATAAGACGCATTATAAAATATGACGGGCCTTGGATAAATAATACTTTAGAAAACTAACTTAAAAGGAGTTTATATGCATGCACACCTTTTTAGAAATAAAACCCAAGGTTCCTGAGGATGTGACGATGTTACCTAGGTAGGGATAACCCTACTGAGAATTCTTTTAGAAGATTCTCATTCCCTCTCTCTTTTCTTCCGTCATATCTTCAGATGGCGACTTTCGTACTCTTCATCGACACCCCGACATGGGAGCTGCACCATGACCCAGCACTTGGGTCATACCAATTTGAGGGTCGCTGTACTGTCAGAGTATTCATGTTCATGGGACGACCCTTCGCGCACCCCGTCCCGAGCTACCGCTTCACCCCGACTGCTCCTTACCACCATAATGGGATTTTTGAGCGAGCTAGACCACGTGATGAGCAGATTCTCTGCATGCAACCCAAGACGTCAGTCGTACGTGACTACCCGGAGTACGTGCCCCAGACTCAGTATTCAGAGACGGATCCATCCGAGGACCTGCCCTCGCACATGTACAGTTGGAGTTCCAGTCCAGCTCCCCCACCGATGAGAGCCGGGAGTGAGGAGACGGTGGTCCAGCTGAGGTTGGCATGTAGGCCATCCATGCGCCCTCACCGCGGTGGACATGCCCCGATGATGCGCTCAACCACTCCCGCCGAGATTCGTCAGTGGATCGACTCGACCCCATAGTACTCGGACCAGCAGGAGTAGACATAGGAGGGGTATTAGCTAGTGCACACATGCCACATAGTTGAGGACAAACCTTCTTTTGTATATGAGGTTGTGTACTCTAGGTGCACATGGGTATGGGTGTTGCTTTTATGATTTCCCTGTATTTGTTTTCCTTGTATTTGTTCTTCAGTTGTATTCCGTTTCCCGATGTATCGAATAGTCCTGCCTTTTGGGTAGGCACATTATATATATATATATCCATGTTTCAGTTGATGTTTCCATGATATGATGTGTTTCTTTACGCTTTGCTTATATGTTTCGTTATGCTTTCTTTTAAAGATTCGTGCGTGGCTCTTACTTTGATTTTAATTCTAAAAAGAAAAATTTTACCCATATTTCCGCTAAGTATTTTCTAAGTAAAAGATGAGACCAAGAGGTAATATTCTAAAGATTAACCTAAGTACATACTAGTAGTCTTAGGTTAAGATTTAGGGTGTTACAGATTCTTAATTTGAAATTTTTTTAAAGAGTTTATAACTTCTTGAAGTGTAACTTTAATTTTTCTTTTGAGTTAATTTCATTGTTTGCTAGGGTTAAAAATTATGAGAATTGTGGTGTGAGCTGTGAATAAGTGGTCTCTGACCATGAAACTTGTAAAATTTATTTAACATGGTTAGAGGGCTCTATTTCCTATGAAATTTTTACAGGGTCCATTGGACACATTGACATGTCATAGAGAATTTTTGTGGCCCTTGGATTGGCCATTTGGTATGGAAAGTAAATGTTGTTACTAGAGTGGTAAATCTGTGAAGATGCTGGAAATGGTAAGAATGTCTTAAATTGATAATAGAATGATATTTAGTCCACATATATGGTATATAAATGCATGCTAGTTATTTTAAAGAGTTACTTATAAGGCATAAATAAGACTCAAATGTAATTCAATACCTACGTGTGATGTAAGCATGCCTTTGAGAAAGAAAAGTACATGATGCGATTACATGACAAAAGAGAATATGTGAAATTCAATGGTGCATATTTTAACATATGGGGAAAATAGAAACAAGGCTTATGTGGGATAAAGAGGGAAAGAAAAAAAAAAGGACTTCCCAGGAAATTTTGAGTTGATAGATGTATCGGCTAGGAATAAACTGAGTGTGATTCAGAAATGGAAAACATGAAGTCCGATTATCATGAATAGGAATGGGCTCATGTCCTAGTAATCTATGATCCTTTATGGAGTTATCCACTACAGATATTACTTGATATGAAATTAAGCATTCCTTATGTTAATAAAAGAAACAACTGCACTAAGTTGAATTCCATGGGATACAAGAGAAACGCATACGATTACTACCATTTTACATTTAATTTTACTTGACTTATTCACATTAATATTGATATATGTGAACTAGTATAATGATTTTTATATGAATGAATTTACTGGTTATATTCTATTCACATGTGACGGAGTATCCTATTGAGAATTATACAATATTCTCATCCCTATTTGTGTATAATTGTATTGTGCTCAGATTCTATAGATGTCATTCGTGATCTTCTTCCTTGACTCACCCCAATGGCAGTGGCACTACGATCTAGACTTGGATTCCCTATATGTAGTAACGTATTCCCAGATACGAGCTTATGTATTTTTCAGCTGTTCATTTAGTACCTTTGTCTTTGCAGCTAAGTTTGACCCGGATTCCTTTATGCTGGTGTGCCTTTACACATAGCACAACCTGCTATATTTGTAGCCCCACCGGCACCACCTGTGCTCTCTCGTAGAGATGATTTGTCCTTGTCATTATCCTCGGACTCCAATCCATCCACTGGACCTGATGCCCCTGCTGGGGGCAACGCCATCCCACCAATGGCAAATGGTTTTCTCTAGGAGAGCATGACATATTCAGGGACTTGTGATATGTATGTAGTTGTAGTTTATGTAGCGCCCCGATTTTCTGTCTGAGTAAAAATGACCAAAATGCCCCTGAGGTCATTTTCGGCCCAGAATTCGAGGAAAGCATGTCCAACAATCCTCGAAAGGCTAACTCAATGTTTGAAGGGGATTAGTTGACTTGTGAATCTTTTCGGGAGCAAAAAGCTCATTTTTTGACGTTTCGGGTCAAAATGACCAAAATACCCCTATTGTGTTTGACACGGGTACGAGTGCCGGATGAGCCTGAAACTTCTCTAGATGGTTTTGAAAGGTGTTTTTATGTATTTTGTGACCTTAGTTTTAGTCCTGGTGGTCCCAGACAGTTTTTGTGCAAAATTATGATTTTGCCCCTAAGCATTGTGATTTTAAGCTTAATCACATGATTAAGCAAACCTAAGCAATATTAGGCTCTAATAGAAGATTAATTTGTTTTCATAATTAATATAGAGTCAAAATAATTTATTAGAGTTAATTAGAACCTAAGATTGCTTAATTTAAACTCAAATCTTATTTTAAATTCAAGATTCCTAGTCATGGAATCTTGAATAGTGTTTTCTCTCTCCAATTCCTTAAATCATGGAATTGTGTTCACAATTGTTTATTCATAAAATGAGTTTAAATTCCTCTAATTGTGTATGAGCACTTCTTAACCATGTCATAAAATTCCTAATTATATTCCTAGTTACCTAAACACTTACTTAGTGACTCCTAACCTCAAACCTAACCTAATACACACCTAAATACATGATTAGCACACAATTAAACAAAAGAAACCACTCCCCTCTCTTCTAGAAGTCCATGGCCACAACCCCTCCATGCCTCAAATATTTGAAATTCAAATACATTTTCAAGTCTACACCAAACCATGCTTAGACGATACTTTGCACCATGCTTGCCATACCTTCAACCATGCTTTGAATGACAATGTGTAAGAGATATTTTCTCTCCTCCCATGCCCCCAAAAGCTACAACCAACCCCTCCCCTTGTGCACCTTCATTGTTTTGTTTTCTATAAATAGGTGCCTTAGATGAACTTGTGTCATTTTTTATCATTTGGCAAGTTTGAGCATTCTTAGCATTCTTGTGAGTTCTCTCCTTTTTCTCTCAAGTTTCAAGAAGCTTTTTTTCCTCTTCATCTTTTTCATCTCCGCTTTGCATCATCACCTCACAACCTCAAACCACCACCTTGAATCATCCTCTAAACACTCAAACACTCATCCTTAAACACAAGCTCACCAAGAACACATTTCTTTTCCTTTCCTCTCCCTTTGGCCGAACACATCATCACCACTCTAGGAGGAGTTGTTCTTCTCATTTTCATCTTCAAGACCAAGCTTTTATCTTCAAACTTGGTAGGGAGTTGCTCTAGAGTTTTTGTTTTACTCAAAAATATTGTTTTCTTGAAGTTTCTCTTGGATTCTTTTTAACCTTCCTTGCTTTTTCCTTTTCTTTTCATTTCGGCCTCAAGGCCTCATTTTGATCATTTCGATAATCCTGCAGTGAACGAAGTTGATTTAGAATATAAGAAATTTGCCGAGTTCAGGAAGGCAAATCCCCCACCAAGACAAATTATTATGCGCTAGATGCAAGTAAAGCGTTTCAAAGAAGGCATATCCTAAGAGAGATGATCCTTAGCCCCTAACCCGTACTCGAGGAGTCGGGATTTTATTATGTTTTTCACTTATCCAGATGATAAGTAAGAACTAGTGATGACTAGTTAAGGTATGAGCTCATAACCTAGATGATGTTTTAGGGTGGCCTTATAATGCTAAAGCATGATGTTCTAAGTCACAAAGTTGAGGAAAGTTCCACTTGAAAGTTATATGCCACTTGTATGCTTCTTGATGTTATGATTTGTTGAGTTATTTGTTTAAGGTATTACCATGTATTCAAGCTTTGATATATTGCATTCATGACATTAAGATGCATTCTAAAAGGAACGAACCTTGGATAATCTAGTTTTATAACCCTAAATAAGGAACACTATATGCATGCTCACCTTTTAATAATAAACCCAAGGTTCCTGAGGATGTGAACGATGTAACCCTAGATAGGAGGTCCCTACTGAGTTTCTTTAGCAAGATTCTCACTCCCTTTTCTTTCTCTCTTCCTTCCTGTCACATCTTTAGAGCTCGATAGCAATATTTGTGGTCTTTATCGACACTCCGACGTGGGAGGTGCACTATGATCCGGAGCACGGGTTGTATCATTTTGAGGGATGTTGTGTTGTTTGCGTCTTCATGTTCATCGGACGTCCCTTCGTACACCTTGTACATAGCTACCGCTTCTCCCTTATGTCTCCCTACGAAGATTCTATGGTTTTTTAGTGCGCCCGGACACGTAACGAGAGGATTCTTCGGACGTACTCCAGAAGGTCGGCTGCCCACGACTTCCAGGACTACGTGCCCCGATCTCTAGGCTTGAGGATGACCCCTCATAGGATCCGCCGACTCACATGTATCACGAGAGCTCCGCCCCACTCCTTAGTTCGTGAGAAGCGAGAGCGAGGAGACAGTTACGTAGCTAAGGTTGGCTAGGAGTGCCAAGATACGCCCCCACTGAGGAGCACATGATCAGCCACCACGCGTGCCTACTCCTGCCGCTCTACATTTGTGGATCGGTTTCATCCTGCCACATCCTGGGTTCCAGTAGTAGGTGTTTTAGGGGAGGTCTAGTGCACACACTTACTCGTAGAATAGGATAAACCTTCTTTTGTCTGAGGTTATCCACCTTAGGTGCACTAGGGTATGGGTGTCGTTTAGCATGATTTCCTTGCATCTTTCTATTTCCGTTGTATTTGCTTTCCTTGTGATTTACTTTCCGTTGTACTAAACTAAACCCCACTATTTGGTGAGCATACGGTAATATTAATGAAAGTATTTCCTTTGATGTGCCATTGATTGCTCATTGTTATATGTTCATTTACCTTGTGTTTATTCTTTATGAATTGCAATGTATGTTTAGTTCACGATTATGTCATACGCGGCTCTCACTTTGCTTTATGTCTTCAAAAAAAAAATCTACCCGTATTTTTCGCTAAGTATTTTAACAAAGAACGAGACTAAGAAGTAATAACCTAATAATTAACCTAAATATGTTCTAAAGTATTGGGTTAAAAATTAGGATGTTACAGTTTAGTATTAGGAAACCACCATCCTGCAAATTGACTTTGTTAAATGTTATATAGGTCCATTTCTATTAAAAAAAAAAAAGTGATCTTTGTTAGGCCCTAATATTTAAGCAAGTTAGACTAAACACTAAAGATGTTCCTTTTGTACTAAGTTCCTAAACAGTTAAGTGGTTAGCCAGTTTATGTCCTAGTATATTGTACATATTGCTAACTTGTTTATGATGTGTGTGTGTGCGTATATGAGTTATTGCAACACATGAGCTCAATTTGTTATCTTTTCTCTTGACTAGTATAGGGTATAAAAGAAAGTAACACTTTTCTAATTACTGTATAGACACTCGAGTAATATATGGTAGTTGGGAGGGTGTTACACACAATACCTGAAATGAAGTCAACTACACAAAACTTGGCAGAAGGAGGATTAGTAATATTTGGGAACACAAAATCAACATGTTCAATAAGGTCCATAATGTCATGCATAATGGGAGGGGGGATTTTAGAAAAAAATGTTATCAGAATTATTAAATGCATTCTTATTCAAACAAGCATTGATTTTAGCACATGCAAGGCACACACAATTATCATGGCAATCACTACATGCAGATTCATCAAATGCATCTAAATCCATGAACTCAAGAAACTCAGAGTAGAGATCGCTTAGGGGGTCCCTATTGTAATATCCTATATCACCTGTATTACCTAAAATAACAAATAAAAGATTAAAAAGCAGAGATTTTGGGAACAATCTAAAGGAATTAAAACTAAATTAAGGACAATAAAATAAAATAAAAATAGTAATTACACAACTAAGTATCAATGCCTCCTTGACAACGGTACCAAAATTTGAAGCGAGGCTGTCGCCTACCTTCTCAAATTAGAAGTTATTTTAATGCTAAGATGCACCAAGAATATAGTAAAAGGCACAACATAGGTCATTTCTCAAGGAAGCTTTGCACTTAGTTGGTAAAAGTTCAGGGTTTTGAGAATTAATGAAAAGCAATTAAACTTAAATAATAATAGCAATAATGAAGAGGGCACTAATCAAGGTATTCCTAGGATTGGAATAATTATCATTAACCAAATATTGAACCCACTAGTGGCTATTAGTAATTAATTACTAACAAATCTGCTAGTGATCAATCAACCTCTAGAATTTGACCAATGCAAATGACTAATAAACGATATATCAATCTATTTAGAAATTACATTGATTTAATGAACTAATTGCTATAGCCTAACTGCCAATCGAAAAGTTAATTCTTATGTTCTATTTCAAACATAAACTAATAGATCTATTAATTTATGCTCAAAGGGTTTCCCTAAACGATAATCGCCAATTTAGTTATCCCAATAAAAATTATAGCAATCACCACAATAATTATAAGAATAGAAACTGCAGAGCATTAAGAAAACTAATGCATTCAATATAAAAAAAAGGTCCCAAACATCATCCTAATCCATCTGAAAACCCTACACTAGTAAGAGAATCTACTCTTCCTTTTCTGGAGGATTACAACAATAAAAATAAATGAAACCTAAAAATAATAGCAATGATTCTTTCCATAATCTCCAAGACAAAGCACCATTACCAATATAATCTATAAGAGAGAGAAGAAAAAGAAGAGAGATGTAGAGAAAGATATAGAGAGAGAAAGTGGCTGACTGGTTGTAGATCTTAAAGTGAGTAAAATATTGAGGTAAAAGTCTATGTTAATCCTTTAAATACTACTCTTTAAGATAGCCCAAATATAATGGGAGCCCAAAATTAGGGGCAAAATTTAGTTTTTACACACCATCGCCTGGGTGTTGTGGCACTAAATGAGCAATGCAACACTCAACAGTGTGTTTGCACTCTTTAAAATAATTTATCAAGTGATATAGTTCTTGGCAGAATCAACGTCTTCACAAATTGGGTTTGTTTTGGCCCTGTAAACATCCCAATTTGTTCTTGGCACTAAAGATAAGATTTTATCCCTTTGAATAAGTTTTCCAATGCCACAAAAATCACCTCAATCGGATATGTATAGCTCCAGATATTGATAGAATATGAACTAGAGGTCATGCTGGACAACATTAGAACATCAACAACCTTTAATCTTGCAACTCAATTTTCATCAAGATGCTCTTAGAACTTGGTTTTTAGATGAACATGAGAGTTTTAGAGAACTTCTTGACATTTTCAAAACATCTTTATTTGTCTGAATCCAATCCCTGTAAAAGGATATCCATATTTTCAGCAAATATGCTCAAATGAGCTCAAGAACTCTTCTATTTAGCTCCTAAATTCTTCCACATTGATCGCAACTAGAAGCTCCATGTAGAGAGTTCTTAGCCTTGTTCTTGACATTTTGCACTCAATTCAAAGCTTCTATATATAAAAATTGTACTCAAAGAGACATGTTAGTCACAACAAGATCTAATCCAATAATTATTCTAAAATCGATGCAATAGTCAATGATCGTTTAAAAATTGCACAATGAGGAACAAGTCAAAATTCTAATTAATTGCATCAATAAATTAGTTAAACTCATGCAAAAAGCTAAGAATTAGAAGCAAGATAAGTGGCATAAATGCCCCTTATAAAACACCAGCAAGCATCAGAAACCATGCTTAAGTCATTAGAAAGAATATCGCACAATCAAAAAGATCAAAGAACAATGAAGAAATGAATATATCATGATCAAGATCTTCAATCTAGACAATAATCAACTCTAGAGACTATATTAATGATGAAAATATCCTCATCAAGCTTGGCGTCAATCAAAGAAGATCAACATGAAAATTAGAAGCTGTAAAGCTGCTTTAGAAAGCATGCTCGATTCAAAAACTATGTTTAGTCAACAAAAATGAAGGGAAATTTGAATTTCAAATTAAAGTCAACTGTTAGAAAAATATTGAAAGTGATATATTACTTTTATACTTGGTCAATGTCCTTACCTTCTAAAAGTAGAAGTTTACAAATTACGTTCATAAAGTAAAAGTTGTTTCTGAAGGTTCATCTAGAAACCACTTTTAATAATAGTTTTGCACTTGTAAAAGACAGCACTGACACAGCTCAGCTACTCTTCTAGAGGACAATTCCAAGGATACAAAAAGAAGATCAACAAGTGTTAAGAGGAAGCAAAATCAAGAGAAAATGACTAACTTTGAAATCCAAATATAAAAGGAAAAGGCCTTCATATATGAATAAGACTTTTTTGTGGACAAGAACATTGAAACTCTTCAATACTCTTTTCTGAAAGTTCATTACTTCTTGTAATATGTTCCTATTTTAGAAACCTTCTTTCCTGTACTTATTAGATAATATTTTCTTTTGGTGAAGAACTTGGAAAGAAGTCTCTCAAGTTTGAGTGCATATACTATTTTACTTACAGCAAAACTTGAATGTTGTTTGTTGGAGAAAACCAATTGAAACCAAAACTTTGTACGCTAATCTAGTAGTGATTATTGTGAGGTTAGCTCAAAGAGGCTAGTAAAACGATTACTTGGAGTGATAGTAAATTGGAACTATTGCTCATTTGAAATAGCTTGAGAAGGCTACACAAAGACTATCTTACTTTCTCTAGGTTGAGAAAAAGATTTTTAGTCAAACTCAACAGGTAGTTCAGAACTTGATGTAGGCAAATGTTTAGGCGAACCAATATATATATATATATATATATCTTAATATTTTTTATTATTCAGCAATTGTGTTAGTTAATATTGTGTATTTCCATAAAACAAATTCAAAACTATTTCTAAAGCTTTAAAGTTTTTACAATTTGTTCAAAAGGTCTCTGTCTAAAGCTATCTAAAAACTATTTCTGTTGCTTTCAAGTGAAAAACTTGATAGTCTTTGTTTACAATTTCAGAAAGTTCAAAAAGTTTGGATCACGATTCAACCTCTACTCTTATGCTACTTTCTATCATCAATTGGCATAAGAGCTCAGGCCTCTAAGAGATTGAGCATCTTAATGTAACACCCTAAAATTTTATTTTCAAAAAATAATTGAGGCTTTATTAATGAGAATCTCAAAATTCTGATATACATAGAAATGATCAGAACAACTCAACGGATCTCTTAAAAAAAAATGTGAATAGTAATTTGTGGGCCCCGCAGGTCCGCCGGGATAGCCGAAACCCTAGATTTGGGACCCGAAGGTACCCGAAATTTGGAAATTATAGGATTAAGGTTAGAAATAGGTGGGAATAAAAATTTTATACTTAGAATTAATTTTCGGGCAATGATTGATTTCCCGGGTACACTGTTTTACCCGTTCGATGAAATTTCGGTGTGTGATTTTTAACACCGAAAGCTAATTAATATCTACTAATAATGAAGTTTATCCATTTGAATACCAATGAATGGCTAGGATTCTATCTTGGAATGAAAGATCAAATCCTAGCCATTGATATAAAATTCCTTTAATGAAAAATTTCAAGCTTTATTTCCAACCGATGAAATCACACTTTATATGATAAATATGACACACCTAACCTCATAAGTTTCATCTCCATTCTCGGTAGTAGCAAGGAGAAACTAATTTAAATCCATGATTAGCATTACTAAACCTTGCTGGACAGAATCCAGAAAATTCCAACATTAAGGGATCTAGAACTCTCAAATTAATTCTTTTCTAATTTCTAACTTCTCTTATCTTTCACATATGAGTTTTAACATTAATTATACTCAAACATAAGCATATGACCATCATTAAAATAGCTCATACAGTGGTCATACAAGGCAAGGCAGAACCGAAACCAACATCTCCATGCAAAGGCATCAAACACAATTTCTAAAGCACATAAAATACTAGCTTCTCTTGGAACCTTTTTAAAACTTTCAAAACTCATTTATAAACATTTTTATCATCTAAAATCACAAAAATATTTATGAGGGCAGTAGCTAAATCAAACTTGTCTCAAGAGGTCCTAAATTCATAAAACTTAGTTCTATATATTCCTTTAACTCATAAAAGCTTAGAAAAATTATAAAACATAGTTTTCAATACTTGTAAACAATAAATCTCATTGAGGCCGAAAACATGAAGACCAAAAACATAGATTTTCAAGCCTTTGCTTGAGACAACAATGGGTAAGTCTTTGAGCTCTAGGTTCATTTAAGTGATGCAATAAAGATAAATATGCTTATGCACTTGTTTTAGCTTTCATTAGAAAGTAAAGTGAGAGCATAAAATAAATATGAGATGCAACATATTATTATCTTTGATATTTAGGTGAGAACTTGAAAATATAAACATGATAATGCATAGCTTGAAATATAAACATGATAATGCAAGTTCATTTATTTTCTTGGTACTTAGTGATAGCAAGGAACGTAAACATGATGTGCAAAGCATAAAAGTAAACATGATGCAAGGTTCATTTTAAGGTTGGCTAGAGCTCATACAAGACTTTAACATATAATAACCCAACACTCATCTCATCACAAAGAGAGCTTTAGAGTTCTTGAACCAAGTTCTCAAAGGAACTATGAGGTTCTTGAACATCATCATCAAGCTCAAAGTAAATAAACTTTCAAAACAAAACAAAACCTCAAAGATCAAGGAACCAAAACCGAAATATTCAAGGAAAGGAAGCAAGAAGAACTGAAACCAAAAATGGCAAGAAAAGTAAAGGTGTTCTTGAACAAAAATCCTTTTGAGCTAGATAATAAAGATGAAACTTAGAGAAAACAAAAACTCAAGCTCTAGAGGTTCCTTTGAGATGAACACAAAGTCATCATCTAGGAGCTCTCATCATTGAGCTATCATGTAGCCAAAAGGACTAAGAGGCCGAAAATACAAGAAAAAGAAACAAAGAAAGTTTCAAAAAGAAAATCCAAGAGAAAGCTAGAAAAACTCATTTTCATGAAAAACAAATTTTAGAAAACACTCCTACCTAGAGTGGAGACAAAATGCTTGAACTTTTGAAAAGGAAATCAAGATGATGAGCTCCTCCTTGGGGCTAGATGGTTTCGGCCAAGGAAGAACAAGAAGGTTGGAGTTGTGTTTCAAGTGAGGTTGTGTTTGAGGTGTGGTGTTTGAGAGGTTTGATGATGGTTCAAGGCTATGGGGTGGTGTTTAAAGGTTGAGAGGTGATTATGAGATGAAGAGAGGATGAAGATGAAGATGAAGAATAAGAGAAAACTCTCTTGAAACTTAGAGAGATAAGAAAGGAAACTCAAGAAAGCTTAGAAAACTAAAAAGTGTGCAAATGAGCTAAAGTATTTGCATGTGTTTCTAGGCAAGGTATTTATAGAAAATAAAAACAAATGAGAGCTCAAAGAGGAGAAGGGGAAGCCGTAGCAAAAAAGGAGGGAAAGGAAGGAAAATATCTCTTACAAGGTGTCATACAAGCATGGTTTGAGGTATGGAGTTTATGATACAAAGTATGGCTTGATGTGAGTGAATTTCCTATCAATTTTTGAATGAAATTAGGCTTCTAGAAGCTTGGCATGGCTGGAACTTTTTCAGCCACAAATAAATGAGGAAAATGGGTTATTTTAATTAGTTATTCATTTGGAAAATCAAGTTTGATTGAAAATATGACAAGGTATGGTGTATATGACTTGAGGTATGACCTTGGAGTGTTGAAAATTTGAACATGTGATGCATATGGAGGGCATGGAGTGCACGGCCAGACCTGGACAGCATGGGGGAGGAGGATTTGTTTCATCTAATTGTGTGTTAATGATAGGTTTAAGTGTAGATTAGCTTAGGTACAAGGTTAGGAATAATTAAGCTTAAGTTTAGGTGACTAAGAATGAGGTTTAAGGATTTTATGACAAGATTAGGAGTGCTCATACATCATTAGAGAATTAAAAACTTATTTCTGAATAAACAATGTGTAACACAATTCCATGATTTAAGAATTGGAAAGAGAAAACACTATTCAAGATTCCATGACTAGGAGTCTTGAATTAAAAATAGGATTTTAAGTTGTAATTAAGCACTTTTAGGTTCTAATAAACTTTAATAAATTATTTTGACTCAAGACTAATTAAGGCAATTAATTAACCTTCGATTAGAGCCTAATATTGCTTAAGTTTGCTTAATCACGCGATTAAGCATAAAAACACGAAACTAGGGGCAAAATCATAATTTTGCACTAATTTCGCCCGGGACCTCCGGGACCAAAACTAAAGTCACAGTCTACATAAAAACGCCTTTTAAAACCATCTGGAGAAGTTTCAGGTTCATCCGGCACTTGTAAACGGGTAAAACACCGCAGGGGCATTTTCATCATTTTGACCCGAAAACTCGAAAAACGAGATTTTCGATCCCTGGAAAGATACACAAGTCATCTAATCCCCTTCCAGCATTGAGTTTGCTCTTCGAGTACTGCCGGACCGGCTTTCCTCGAATTCCATGCCAAAAATGACCTCAGGGGCATTTTGGTCATTTTCACTATAACAAAAAATCGGGGCGTTACAATTGTCACATCAAAAGAAATACACATCTATAGGTATATAAATCTAAAGCGACATCTCCGCGCTTCCGTTCTATCCCACTGATCCAACTCGTAGCGCGTGCCCTACGCCCATGCCTTAGTAGAGGTCACAAGATACACCATCATCTTCGTCTAGAGACGACATGGAAAATAAAAGAGAGAGGGATGAGAAACTTATTCAAGATTCTCAGTAGGTATTTCCGACTCTAACACACGTGTCATCGTCATCATCCCCAGCCACTTCGGTTTTAATTATAAAAAGGTGGTCATGCACAAGGTTTAACTTTTAAACTTCTCAAATCTATTTATCCGAAGTGGGTGTCTTTTAATATGGATCTTAATTATATGAATTCCGCAGATATTGGATGAATGCATAGCAATACATTATGCAAAGAATTCAATAAGAGCATGACATCAAATAACAAATAAGTGGCATAAGCAGTACAGAACTTTCCTCTATTCTTTTCTCATACTTGAACTTTTAAGTTCTTCTCCTCAAGAACCACCTTCTTTTCTCATCACCAAATCCAACCATAAACACCAGTGCCTGGCGATATTTATACACATCACCAAAACCAACCAAATACACCCTATCGCCTAGGATTGAGCTCAACCAAACGAGCTCAAACCTAACTAGTCATCACTAGATTTCTAAGAGGGCAAAGAAGGGGTAACTTAGGATTAGTTCTTTCTTTACTCATGACTATGTGACTTGAAAAGAGACATCGCATCTCTTTTCTCACGTCCGAACTCTTGAGTTTTTTCTCTCAGAGACCACCTTCTTTTCTCATCACCAAATCCAACCGCAAACACTGTGCCCGGCGATATTTATACGCATCACCAAATCCAACCAAACACACCCTATCGCCTAGGAATGAGCTCAACTATATTTATACTCATCACCAAATTATTCTCATTATCAAGTCTAACCAAATACACCCAAATCCAACCGTAAACACCCATATTGCCTAAATGAGCTCAAACCTAACTTGTTTTCACTAGATTTTTAAGAGGGCAAAACAAAGGGTACATACTCTCTCCCATTCAATTCTCATAAACATGATAGACATAACATCTCAACAATTCATACAATTCATCATAACATGCCACACCAACTCACAATGCATGTACTTACACATTGAATTCCACAATTCATAATCAATTTCTACATCATCATAGCATCATCATAAAAGATCACATCATCATAACTCATATAGATAATGCTCGTGTATCACGTATCACACCTCATATATTATCACATCATGCATATCAACATGTCATACTTGCATTACCAAACTAAAAGCGATAAAATCTCTTAATGTCTTATGCATTGACCCTTAAGGTCCTTAACTCACAATCTAAGTTATAAATTATCACAACTTAATCTCTCGGGTACCTATAGGCTCATATCTAAGTATTCCTCACTCAACACTATGATCACAAACATCTCTAAACCTCAAGAATGCAAAATCTAAAATTCTAACTTTACGGGTACCTAGGAGTCACAACAATGACCCTTTCTAAGTCCGGTTTGCTCCTAAGGCATCAAAATCAAGTCCTAAACCAATTATGAGTCATTCCTACACATTTAAACTAATTTAAAACCATAATTATCATTTCTAAACCATGCTGGACAGAATCCAGAAAAATCATTTACTAAGGGATCTAAAACTCTCAAATTAATTCTTTTCTAGTTATTATCTTCTCTAATCTTTCACATATGAATTTCAACATTATTTATGCTCAAACATACTCATATTATCATCATCAAACAGCACAAACAGTGGTCATATAATGGCAAGGCAGAACCGAAATCCAATCTCCATATAAAGGCATAAAACTTGATTTCCAAAGCACATAAACTACTAGTTTCTCTTGGGACCTTTTTTAAAACTTTCAAAACTCATTTGTAAACATTTTTATCATCTAAAATCATCAAAATATTCTCAAGGGCAGTAGCTAATCCAAATTGATCTCAATAGGTTATAAAATCATAAAACTTTGTTTTAGGCATTTCTTGAACTCATATAAGCTTAAAAAAATTATGAAACGTATATTTTAATACTTATAACAAATAAACCTTCTCGAGGCCGAAATCACAAGCTAGAAGACACCTATTTTTCATGTAACACCCTAAATCTTAACCTAATACTACTAGTATGTGTTTAGGTTAATCTTTAGAATATTACCTCTTGGTCTCATTCTTTACTTGAAAATACTTAGCAGAAATATGGGTAAAATTGTTCTTTTTGGAATTAAAACCAAAGTGAGAGCCACGCATGATTCTTCGAATGGAAATTCATACAAGTCATATGAGCAAATCATAATAAAACGCATAAATAACAAATCATAGTAAAACACGTAAATAACATGGACACATCAACTGATTATATATAGATAATGTGCCTACCAAAAGGCAGGACTATTCGGTACAAAGGAAAATGAAATACAACTGAAATGCAAATACAAGGAAATCATAAAAGCAAGTACAAGGAAACCATGAAAGCAACACCCATACCCATGTGCACCTAGAGTAGACAACCTCATATACAAAAGAAGGTTTGTCCTCAACTATGTGGCGTGTATGCACTAGCTACTACCCATCCTATGCACCTACTCCTGCTGGTCCGAGTACTTAGGGGTGGAATCGATCCACTGACGGATCTCGGCGGGAGTGGTTGTGCAGATCATCGGAGCGTGTCCACCGCGGCGAGGGCGCATGGATGGCCGACGATGCAACCTCGGCTGAACTACTGTCTCCTCACTCTCGGCTCTCATCGGTGGGGGAGTGGGGCTGGAGCTCCAACTGTACATGTGCGAGGGCGGGTCCTCTGATGGATCCGTCTCCGAGTACTGAGTCCGGGGCATGTACTCCGGGTAGTCGCGTACGGCTGACGCCTCGGGCTGCATGCGGAGGATCTGCTCGTCGCGTGGTCTAGCTCGCTCAAAAATCGTGTTATGATGATAGGAAGCAGTCAGGGTGAAGCGGTAGCTCCGTACTGGGTGCGCGAAGGGTCGCCCCATAAACATAAATACTCTGACAGTGCAGCGACCCTCAAAATGATGTGACCCGAGTGCTGGGTCATGGTGCAGCTCCCACGTTGGGGTGTCGATGAAGAGTACGAAAGTCGCCATCTGAAGATGTGACGGAAGAAAAGAGAGAGGGAATGAGAATCTTCTAAAAGAATTCTCAGTAGGGCAATCCCTAACTAAGTGACATCATCACATCCTCAGGAACCTTGGGTTTTATTTCTAAAAAATGTGCATGCATGTAAACTTCTTTTAATTTTCTAAAGTATTAATTATCCAAGATCCGTTATATTTTACAATACGTCTTACGACTAAGCATGGAACATACTAATGACATGAATGCATCATAAAGGTAAGCCAATCAATAGAATAACTAAGAAATGTTATAACATTGGCATAAGGTGATAGGTATAGCACATGTGACATTTTAAACTTTAACTTTCATCTCATGGGGCCACCCTAAAACATCTCTAGGTTATGAGCTCATACCTTAACTAGTCGTCACAAGCTCTTACTTATCCTATGATAAGCATAACATAATCCTGACTTAAAGTACGGGCTAGGGGGCAATTTAAGGATCACCTCTTAGGGTCATTTCCTCTTTGAAACGCTCTACTAGCAATTAGTGCATCGTAGTATTGTCCGCTTTGGCAAGCTCTATGTCAATACCCTCACGGATTTGTTTTCTTGGGGGTGCTCGACTAAACCGGTGTCACCCAAGAAGGCGTCTCAGTGTTGTGTCAAGGATGCAGAACATCCTAAGTATTTCTCACCTCACACTATGATCAAGAACATCTCTAAACCTCAAGGATGCAGAATTTATAATCCTAACTTTATGGGTACCTAGGAGTCACAACAGTGACCCTTTCTAAGTCCGGTTTGTTCTTAAGGCTTCAAGATCAAGTCCTAAACCATTTATGAGTCATTCCTATACATTTAAACTAATTTAAATCCATGATTAGCATTACTAAACCTTGCTGGAAAGAATCCAGAAAATTCAAACATTAAAGGATCTAGAACTCTCAAATTAATTCTTTTCTAGTCTCTAACTTACCTTATCTTCCACATAAGAGTTTTAACATTATTTTTACTCAAACATAAGTATATTATCATCATTAAAATAGCACATACAGTGGCAAATAAGTAGCAAGGCAGAACCGAAACATACACTCTCCATAAAGGCATAAAACACAATTTCTAGAGCACAAAAAATACTAGTTTCTCTTAGAACCTTTTTAAAACTTTCAAAACTCATTTATAAACAATTTTGACATCTAAAATCATAAGAATGTTTAAGAGGGCAGTGACCAATTCATCTTTGTCTCAAGAGGTCATAAATTCTTAAAACTTAGTTCTATGCATTTCTTGAACTCATAAAAGCTTGGAAAATTATAAAACATGGTCTTCAATACTTAGAAACATCAAGACCCCTTAGGGCCGAAATATGAACCACAAGAAATAAATATTTTTAGACCTTTGTTTAAGACAACAATGGGCAAGTCTTTGAGCTCTAAGATTATTTAAGTGATGACATAAAAGTAAACATGCTCATGCACTCATTTTAGGTTCCATTAGAAAGTAAAGTGATAGCACAAAATAAATATGAATGCAACTCATTATTATCTTGGTATTAAGTGAGAACTTGAAATATAAACATGATAATGCATAGCTTGAAATATAAACATGATAATGCAAGGTTCACTTATTATCTTGATACTTAGTGATAGCAAGGAAAGTAGACATCATGTGCATAGCATAAAAGTAAACATGATGCAAGGTTCATTTTATGGTTAACTAGAGCTCATTCAAGACTTTAACAAGATAACAACCCAATACAATATCTCAAAGATCAAAATATCAAAACCGAAAGTCTTTACAAAGAGAAAGAAAGTGAAACTAAGTCAAGTTTTTTATTAAATACCCAAAACCCCTATCTAGAGAAAAATCTCTAGAACGTGTTTACCAACTTTAAGGTTGACAAGGGTAGGCTTGGGCTTTTAGAAATCCTTAGATTAAATTTTCTTAAGTTGAAAAACCATGTGAGCTAGATATCATATAGATGAAGTCATAAGGAAAGGAAAACTCAAGCTTTAGAGGTTTCTTTGAGATGAACACAAGGTCATCATCTAGAAACTCTCATCATCAAGCTATCATGTTTGAGAAGAAAAGGCCAAAAGGCCAAAATGGAAAAAGAAAAGGAATATAAAGGAAAGCTCAAAAAGAAACCAAGAGAAAACTAGAGGAAACACATCTTTTGAGTAAAACAAAGTTTGAAAAGAAACTCCCTACCTAAAGTGAAGACACAAAGCTTGAACTTTTGAAAAGAAAAACAAGATGATGAGCTCCTCCTTGGTGCTTGATGGTTTCGGCCAAGAGGAAGCAAGAAGGTTGGAGTTGTGTTTCAAGTGAGGTTGTGTTTGAGGTGTGATGTTTGAGAGATTTGATGATGGTTCAAGGCTATGGGGTGGTGTTTCAAGGTTGAGAGATGATGAAGAGATGAAGAGAGGATGAATATGAAGATGAAAAGAAAGGAAGAACTCTCTTGAAACTTGAGAGAAAAAGAAAGAACTAGCAAGACAACTCTAAAATTCTAAACTTAGCAAATGCTTCAAAGTGCAACTAAGCTATCACAAGCATCCTATTTATAGAAAAACAAAACCATGGGCTCACTAAGGAAGAGGAGTGGCCGTGTGGTATTGGAGGGAAAGGAAGAGAAAATATCTCTTACACAAAGTCATTCAAGCATGGTTTGAAGTATGGAAGCTATGCTACAAAGTATGGCTTGATGTGAGTTAATTTCCTATAAAGTTTTGATGAAATTAGGCTTCTAGAAACAATGCATGGCTGGAACTTTTCCAGCCACAAATAAATGGAGAAAATGGGCTATTTTAATTAGTTATTTACTTGGAAAATCAAGCTTGATTGAAAGTTATGACAAGGTATAGTGTATGTGACTTGAGGTATGGCCTTGGAGTGTTGAAAAATTGAACATGTGATGCATATGGGGAGGGAGAAGCTTCGGCCAGACCTGGCAGCATGGGGGAGGTGAGTTTTGATCATTTAATTGGGTGTTAATGGTAGGTTTAAATGTGTATTAGCTTAGGTACAAGGTTAGGAATAATTAAGCTTAAATTTAGGTAACTAAGAATGTGTTTTAAGGATTTTATGACAAGGTTAGGAGTGCTCATACATCATTAAAGAATTTTAAACTCATTTATGAATAAACAATGTGTAACACAATTCCATGATTTAAGGAATTGGAAAAAGAAAATACTATTCAAGATTCCATGACTAGGAGTCTTGAAATTAAAATATGATTTTAGGTTGTAATTAAGCACTTTTAGGTTCTAATTAAGCACTTTTAGGTTCTAATCAACTTTAATAAATTATTTTGACTCAATATTAATTAAGGAAATTAATTAACCTTCGATTAGAGCCTAATATTGCTTAGATTTGCATAATCACGCGATTAAGCGTAAAAACACGAAACTAGGGGCAAAACCGTAATTTTGCATTAATTTCGCCCAGGACCTCCGGGACCAAAACTAAAGTCATAGTATACATAAAAACGCCTTTTAAAATCATCTGGAGAAGTTTCGGGATCATCCGGCACTTGCAAACGGGTAAAACACCGCAGGGGTGTTTTGGTCATTTTGACCCGAAAACTCGAAAAACGAGATTTTCGATCCCGGGAAGGTATACAAGCCATCTAATCCCCTTTCAACATTGAGTTTGGCCTTCGAGTACTGCCGAACCGGCTTTCCTCGAATTCCGGGCTGAAAATGACCTTAGGAGCATTTTGGTCATTTATACTCTTAACAGAAAATCGGGGCGTTACATTTCAAGCCTTTGTTTGAGATAATAAAAGGTAAGTCTATGAGCTCTAAATTTCTTAAGTTGTAACATAAAAGTAAATATGCAGTGCACTTTATTTTAGTCTTTATTTAGAGGTGAGGACATAAAATAAATATGCTATGCAACTTATTATTATCTTAGAGATTTAGTGAAAGCCTAAACATAAATATGGAGATGCAAGTTCATTATTTAATCTTGAGCATTTAGTGATGACATAAAAGTAAACATGGATGCAAAGTCTTTTATCTTAGCTTAGAGCTCACATGAGACTTTTAAAGAGAACTGAAAACCTCAACCCAACACTTATCTCATCACAAAGAGAGCTTTAGAGTTCTTGAACCAAGTTCTCAAAGGAACTATGTGGTTCTTGAACATCATCATCAAGCTCAAAGAAACAAGCTTTTAAAGGAAAGTAAAACTTTAAGAGAGTAAGAACCAAAACAACATTCTTTCATGACATAAAATAGGAATAAAGATGATTTAAAAATTTTAACAAAAACCTTTGAGGAAGAGCTATGGAGGCCGAAATGTATAGGAAAAGGAAAAAGAAAGTAAAACCAAAACTTCACTAGATAAAGAACAAGACTTAAGCTTTAAAGGTTCCTTTGAGATGAACACAAGGTCATCATCTATGAACACTCATCATTAAGCCATCATAGTCATAAACAAGGCCTTGAGGCCGAAATAGAAGGAAAAGAAGAAACAAGAGAAAGCTTAAAAAGAAACTAAGAGAAACTTTGAGAAAATCATATTTTTGAGTAAAAAACAAAACATTAAAGCAACTCCCTACCAAGTGTGAAGACAAAGGCTTGATCTTTGAGGTGAGAATGAGATGAAAAGCTCCTCCAAAGTGATGGTGATGATTCGGCCAAGCACAAGGAAAAAAGGAAGGAAAGGTGTTTTATATGAGCTTGTGTTTGAGAATGAAAGCTTTGGTGTTTGGATGATGATCTATGGTGGTGGTGTGGTGGTTTGAGGTAGTTTATGGTGGTTTGTGGTAGTGGAAGGAGCTTCTAAGTGGTGGAGAAGAACTTAAGATTGAGAGAAAGTAAGAAAGCATTTTTGGTCACAAACTGAAACAAAAAAGCAAATGGTAAAAGTGTGGGATTTCTTTACACTTTTCTATATATATATATTATGGGTTAAATTTTGAAATGTGGAGGTGAAATATGGGGGGAAAGTGCATGAAATTTTGGAGCCTTTGGGGGAGGAAAATATCTCCTCAAAGTGGTCATTCAAGGCATGGTAGAAAGCATGGTAAGCATGGTCAAAAGTATGGGCTAAGTTATGACTCAAAGTAAGGTAATTTCTCTTTGTTTGAGGTTGAAATAAATCATCTAGAAGGCAAGGAGGGCTGGCTGAATTTGAGCCACAAAAATGAGAGAAAAAGTCTTCTAGAAGTGGTCATATGAAGCATGGATGAAAGCATGGTGTTTATATGACAAAGTATGGTTTATGGTGAGGTGGAAGCATGGTTCTTTGAGTGCAAACATTCCCACATGTGATGGAAATGAGGGGGTATGGGTTCGGCCAGGTCTAGACAGCCAAGGGGGAGAGAGATTTGTCCATCTAATTGTGTGTTAATGATAGGTTTAGATGTGTATTAGTTTAGGTACAAGGTTAGGAGTCATTAAGCATAAATTTAGGTGACTAAGAATGAAGTTTAGGAATATTTATGACAAGATTATGAGTACTCATACATCATTAGAGAATTTAAAATTCATTTGTGAATAAACAATTGAAAACACAATTCCATGATTTAAGAAATTGGAGAGAGAATTTACTATTCAAGATTCCATGACTAAGAAATCTTGAATTTAAAATAAGATTTGAGTTGAAATTAAGCATTATTAAGTTCTAATCAACTTTAATAAATTATTTTAACTCAAGATTAATTATGGAAATTAATTAATTTTCGATTAGAGCCTAATATTGCTTAGGTTTGCTTAATCACGTAATTAAGCTCAAAAACACAAAATTAGGGGTAAAATCGTAATTTCGCACTAATTTTGCCCGAGACCTCCGGGACTAAAACTGAAGCCATAGAATACATAAAAACACCTTTTAAAACCATCTGGAGAAGTTTCAGATTCATCCGGGACTTGCAAACAGGCAAAACACCACAGGGGTATTTTAGTCATTTTGACCCGAAAACTCGAAAAATGTGATTTTCGATCCCGGGAAGGTACACAAACCAACTAATCCCCTTCAACATTGAGTTTGCCCCTTGAGGACTGCCGGGTCGGCTATCCTCGAGTTCCGAGCTGAAAATGACCTCAGAGGCATTTTGGTCATTTTCACTCTAGTAGAAAAATCGGGGCGTTACACCTGTTTATCATTTATCATATGTAATTAGCTAAAAATAGATAAAACAAAAATACTAAAATTTCATAGCTAAAGGGTGGGTACTCCGTCCCTGGCGAACGAGAACCCCTAAATCTTAGTACTCTGAGAGTTCTTGACTCATATAACTCTAGCATTCAGACTTTAGCATAACTATGGCTATGAAAATCGAGCCCAAAGGATCACCCACTTGAAGGCATCCCGATTTCAAGCCCACATAGTATATATCTGGCAATTGCTAAGAATCATATTGAATTCCGTACCTCTTGGTACTATAAAACTGAAGTTTTAAATCCATTTCTTAACTAACATATTTTTATAACTTAATACTTTGTTATTATACTTCAAAATAAAAGAGTTCATAATCACAAAACCTCTAAAACCAAAATATACATTTCTATTCATCAAATTAAATCATACTCTATCAAACGTTCTTCTAATATATATTCATACGTCAACTGGATACTCTAAAATCATATTTATAAATCTCAAGGCTTGAATCAATAACATATCATAAACTCTTAAAACATATCTAATAAAATAATAACTATTTAATCATATACTCCTGCATAAATTTGCAACTTTCTAAATCATGCATTATTCCAAAAATCATTTCATTGGCACATAAAACAATTTTCATAACACACAACATATCAATCACAGTCCCATGGTTTTCTAAATTTCATTTTCATGCTATATATTCAAAATCATGGCTTTGCAAAATTATATATTCATATTTTCATCTCTAATACCATATTTAACAATCATGCATCAAACATAATCATAATGACTAAAGATAAGGCTATGAGTTTGAACCCACTCACCTGGAGGGGGAGAAAGAGATGACATCAACACCAACTGAGCTCCAGGGGGCCGGGAGAATATCAACGTTGACTATAACAACCATAAAAACTCTAGATTAATCTCTAATAACCTCTAAATAACTGTAATATAGCTTTAACAATGTTGGGGAGCAACCCCACTTGACAAAAATGAGAGAAAACAAAGACCATACTAAGAACATGAAGGGAATGAAAGAAAAGAGACCAAAATCTATTAACATAAATATACCTTGATGATTTGGGAGAGCAACACTTGAATGAGATTGAGAAAAAGAGAGAAATGGGATGGGGAGGGTTTCTAGTTCGTGAAAAATGGGAGAGGAAGGAGACTGATGGCCTTTTAAAGGCCAAAAAATTAAATCGGCATCGTTTTTATATTGTTTGGGGTCTTGGATGACCGCTATAACGGTTATAAGTTAATCTGCGCCCCCGATTGTCCCCGAGCATGTCACTTATGACCGCTATGGTGGTGACAGTAAAACCCAATTTCAGTACTTTTGATGTCATGAAGCCATTGGGTGCCTCTATACTCACATACTTATTGACATTTCTTTATTCTAAGTTAAATCATTAACTTTAAAATATAAATGTAAATAAGAAAATGTCCCCCATTTGGACTCAAATAAAATATCTAAAAAATCAAAATCCCAACCAATCAAAATCTCATTTTTGAGTTCTAGTTCAAATTTCGAAATTTCGGCAATTTTCTAAACTTGGGGGATAGAAATGAAACATCTAGAGGCTTCCTAAAATCCATTAAAAATCACTCTTCAATTCATTTTCCTTTGAAGAACAATTACCGGGACTTTTAGTCCCAAGATTGTGGCTCTAACATATAGCCCTCTAAGGAGGTGTAGGGCTCCAGACATAGCAAAAACCTGGACCTGGCAACAGTGGTGGGTCCCTAGGGACTTTGAGGCCTTACGAAACTTGTGTACTGACACGTGTACACCAGGTATTACAATTTTCCCCCCTTAAAAGATTTGGTCCCCAAATCTAAACTTGTGTAACTGGAGGATCAAGGAGAGAGGGTGCTTGACCCTCACAGGGTTTCAAGAATGGGGCTGAATGCCCGAAACACTCTGACATGATACTCTAGTTATGTTAGTTGATACTTTGGGAGGCAATGCCATCTATAGGCCATTGCTCCGATATTCTAGCTGAGGATGCCGATCGTCACACCAGGGGCGGCTCTGCCTCCAAGGGCAGCCCTTTCCCATCAAGGTAACAAAGGCTCCTATCATAACATTTACACTGGGCGGCTCCACCTCCAAGGGTATCCTTTTCCACAATGTAAGTCTTAGGGGAAAAACTATGCTCCGCTGCCTCGTGCATGCAAGAGCTCTCGAAAATAGGGTTAAATGTCACTCATGTCCTTGCTCTAGTTTTCTTTTTTCTTTTATGTCTGATATATGCTGATACTAGGGGGACTCCTAATCCTCGGTTCTTAAACTTTCTCCCTCTCTATGCATGTGTTATGCATGAAAATCAAATTACTCCATCTAGACACACAAAAAATGCAAGTAGCAAACATGGCATTATTGGTTCCCTTAAACTACCTTTCTTACCTCAAGACCTCTAATCCTTAACTAACCTCCTTCAAGCATAAAAATACGCAATCACAGCTTCCAATCATTTTTGCACATAGAAGATACAAGAATAAGTGGCATTCACATACATCATTCTCAATTAACATGTTTCAACATTCCAAGTCATGTTCCTCAGCCACATGTCTACACTCATGGCATGCATAAATGCAACACATCACATAGATCATGAAGTAACTTTTCTTGCCTTTAACTTCCTAATCCTTAGCAAGATTTTTTTTTTAAAACAAGAATGCATGCAATCCATACCTTAAATCACATTCAAGCATCATACTCATACACATAATTGAGGTGAACGACATGTTTCTCGTCACCTTGCTAAGTCCATCAACTTTTTACTATTATGTTTCCAAGTTATAACTAAAATAGAATACATTCCACCTTTGAGTTACTCTAATCCTATTTGTGCACTTCCAACTCAAGCAAAAGTATCATACATGCATATAGTACTCTGATTCATGTCAAATAACCTTAAAGTAATCTCACTTTTGCACACATAACATGAAAAGAAAACATTCCCCAAACAAGTATAACTTATTAAAACATTCAACCTTGAATCAATTCATTTTCTATGAGCATGAAACAAAACTTTTTAGGATTTTTGTATCTAGTTATTCTAAGTTCATGTAAGTAAAACGTGTTCCTATTTCTTTCCTTCTTTTATTTTAAATTTCCAAGCATTCATAAACTTTTGCAAAAGAATAAACTAGTCATGGCCATTAAATGAATTCTCATGTCTATATGTTATAATAGTACTCCAAAGACTTCACAGTTGGGAATCATAAGGCTCCATGGTTGTAACACCCTCCCAAGTACAACACCATCCTTAAGTTATAAAATTGTACTCGAGAGTTGTTACTTATTAACTAGTGGACCTTTTTTCAATAACTATAGCAAATTCGATGGATTCGTGTAATAACTAGCGCAATTCGATTAAAATATATAACAAAGATACAAACTTTTATTTCATATAAAGTCAATTACATAAGGAAGCTCTGCAAGGAGCTTTAATACATATACAATCTCTATTACATTTACATACACACATGCCTACAACTATATACAATATAATAACATCATCAACTACTAAGCTACTGCACTTCCATGTTCTTTCAGGTAATAATCTCATAATCCGCTACGATCAACCTGGAGACGACACGGGAACACAAAAACATAGGGATGAGAATTATACAATTCTCAGTAGGGCAATTCCCCAATTACACAATCATACTATCATCGTCATCGTCCCAGCCACCTCGGATTATTAGCAAAAAGTGATCATGCATTTCATAACAATAGTTCAATTTTAAAGTTCCAAATCATACTTCCGAAGTGGGTAGCTTTTAATGATCAATCACTTAATACACATATATAATAAAATTCAAGCACATAGTAAAAAATCCTAATCAAACATTTAAATATGGCATGATTATGCATATGATTATTGTATTGAACTTATCTCAAAGGAACCTGGCCTTACTTGTGACCATAGAACTCAACTTGGTGCATTTTTCTCTTTTCATTGACATAGGAAAGACTTAGTTCATATCATATTGCAAAACTCAATTCATTGCAAAACTCAATTCATTTCATTCTTCTCTTTTTAGCATTGACATAGGAAAGACTTAGTTTATACCCAACGGGTATCTGCTGTGGACAACTCCACAATAAATAGTTTATACCCAACAGTATTCATAGTGGTTAATACCACATATGGGAAATAGATTGCTTATCAGGACTGAGCTCATTCCTATACGTGATCATCGGATTTCATGTTATTCCATTTCCGAATCACACACAGTTCTATTCCTAGCCGATACGTCTATCGACTCAATATCTCGAGGGAAGTTCCTCTTTTTGCCTTACCCTCAATTCAACCTAAGTCTTGTTTCTGTTTAGTCCTATGTCAGAACATAAACTCCAGGGAAGTTCCTCTTTTTGCCTTCCCCTCACTCAACTTAAGTCTTGTTTCTGTTTTCTCCTATGTCAGAACATGCACGAGTGAAATTTATACATTCTCTTTTACAATATATATGCCTTATTCACTTTTCTTTTCCGAATGCATGCATACAGCACATGTAGGAATTCTTTCATGATATCATTCCAATCAAGCCTCAAACCAATCCTTAAAGGCACTAGCATGCATTTCATATAACATATACTTAGACTGAATATCATTCTATCATTAATTTAAACCATGATCACCATTCCAGCACCTTGGCAGATTTATCATTCTAGTAACAACAATTAGTTTCTCAATCAAACAGCCAATTTAAGGGTCACAAAAATTCCTCATGACATCTCAATATATCTGAAAAACCCTATAAAATTTTCATGCAATCAAAGTTCTCTAACCATGCTAAATAAATTATATAAGTTTAGTGGTCAGAGACCACTTTTTCACAGCTCAAAGTAGGATTGTCATAATTGTTAGACCTAGCAAATGATTGAACTAATTCAAAATAAAAATCACAGTTATATTTCAATATATTATCAACTCTCTGTAAAATTTTCAAAGGATAATTCTATCATTTGCTATGGTCACAAAATTATACAACTTTACAACTTCAGTACCAAGATTTCAGGCAGCATAGTTAGACTCTTGGTTTATGATTTTTCTCAGGCAGTAAAGTTCCTTATCATGAACCACGAAAATTATCAGAGTTTCCTTATGATGTTACTTCAACATATAATTTTTATAGCTAATGAAAATGACTATAAATGAGCCAAAAAGTTTGTGAACAAATTCTGTCCTGTTGAAATCTGAAATCCAGCAGCACGTGTCAAATTCTCTTTTGACAAAAATCATTTTTCACAACATCCAAACACTCCACCGAAATTAGCACATGAATATCAATATATAATCACCCATATAACAAGAAATTTCGGACAGATCTCATTTAGAAATGTTCAAGACAAATTTTGTAAGAAAAGACCATAGAAAACCCTACACTTTGAAGCTTTAAAGATCTTGGCTCCAAGATTGATTCCCTTCACTTCCAAGCCTTCAAACCCACACCAAACCCTTCCTTAAACATCTGATAATGAGCTCTTAAGGTATGAAAAGTTGATGGATTCAAATTCTAATCGGTTAGTTCGGTAGATATTGAGGAGTGGAACAAGTTTTGTGAAGGGAGTTTAGTGTTTTATGAACTTTAGACAAGGGTTTTGATGATTTGAAATGAAAACATGAGCTCTTGGAGAAAATAACAATGGTGGCTGCATCATGGAGATAAGAACCGTGAATGCTTGGCTTCTTAGACAAGTTTTTGTATTTCTTTTATATATAAAAAGTTAGATACAATAAATATGTAGTCAAAGGAATAAAGAGAAATAAAGAGATGGATGGTTAGGATTTGTTTTAAAAGTCAAAGAATGAATCTTGGCCATCCAATTGGCTCAAAATAATTGGCTCACCTTTACTTGGCCACCAAGTAGCTTTTACGGTGTTAAAAATCGCACACCGAAATTCTATCGAACGGGTAAAACAGTGTACTCGGGAAATTAAATATTGCCTGAAAAATAATTCTAACTATGAAATATTTATTCCTACCTATTTTTAATCTCAATCCTATTATTTATTATTTTCGGGTATCTCTCGGCCCTAATTCTAGGGTTTCGGCTGTCCCGATGGGCCTGCGGGGCCTGCAAGTTACTATTTACTTTTTTTTTTTTTACAGATCCGCCATATCGTCCCATTATTTCTATGTCTGTCGGATTTTTGAAATTATGACTAGAAATGCTTAAATTAATTTTTATATAATTTTTAAGATGTTACAATGGTCATGAACATGCTAACAAAATTTATTCTACTAATCGTTTCAAAAGGCCTATCGATACTTCACACACATGCATGAAACTATATACTTAACAAACATAAACACATTGCTTATACACTTCCGTTTGTTTAATATACTATAATTATAATAATATCTAAAGGAATCTAAGGAATCCAATTTCTAAAGTCTTAATTTTCACTTAGCACATGCATATCATTTTATTCAATCCTTAATCCGTTCATGCAAATTCTAATCATGGTCAAGAAAACATTTAGAGGGGAACAACGAGCAGTAGTCAAAGTAATTAGATGCAATTAATATACGCAATGAGTCAGTAATTGTTCAATACTAGGCTAGAAATTCATATCATGTTACTTACATACTGGCATGCGTGCTATACTATTGTCATGCAAGGGGACAAACTCTAAAATAAATCATGCAACAATACACTTTTTACTTCTCCCCTTTTTTTTTTGAAATATAACATGCAAGTTGTTCATGGCATTAAAGATTTCTTTAAATAGTTTAACATATCAGAAACAAAGCATATATCCCACGATATGCCTATATGCATGGTTCATGCTCTTATTAGGTTCTACCCACTAATTCTAAGTCATTCTCACATGACTTTCTTCCTCTAGTATATCGAGATTCCTTAGTCATTTGGTTGGAATTTTCTGAGATAATGGGTAGTAATTGGCCATTACCTTGACCTTTTCATTGTACGATAATGGCACACGTCGGGGAGGGCACTAAAAGAGGTAGCCCTGGCCAACGGTACCCTTGGCTGATCTCTATCCAAGCTAATTATTCTTGCTTGCATTCCCTTTTAATGCGTTATGACATTGGACGTGCTCACTGGCTATCTCTGACAAGTTCGAAATGGCTCGCTCAAGGAGCCATATGCAATTGATCTGCAAACTGACATGGTGCTGCTACGACGACGGTAACGATGACGATTAACGAATGACATAACATTACCAAGAGGAGAGGGAAAAACATAAGATTGGATCAAGAGCTCCAAGAAATGACAGAGACTCTAACTGAACCTAGACATAATTGACCATTCCTAAGGGCCTCAAGTAACACATCGTTAGTGCAAATGGGTACGCTTCCATTTACATAAACGACGTGTTACCTGTGGACACCTACTCCAGTACTATGCAAGGAAACCTAATGCTCCGATACCACTTTGTCACGACTCGACTTGGGAACGTGACCAGCATGTAAGGAATCCCATCCCCATGTAAGCCTTGTGATCACTGAGTCTCCCTATATGCTTAATTTGCTAATAAATACAATAATTAAAATGTAATCTCTTTGAAATATAAGCATTTTCTCTAATTAAAACATAGTGCTCCATTTCATAAATTGAAAATATTCAATAAATTAATCTCTGAAAACTGTCATTCCAATCTGTTGATTTATGATTCATAACTGTCTCATCACATAAGTCTCTAATTACAATTTACATTTGATTTACATTCTCAATATCTAAACATACTAGAATATATCAAAATACATGCGTGGATAAGATCCTGCCTGCACATTTACTAGAGCACTCTACTCAAACATAGTCATATTCTAGGCTTTACTACAAAGTAAGACTCACCACTGGAATAATAGTGCCTGTGGAACCGGAATCTGAATCACCTCTGAACATGCAACTATAGGAGGAAGGGAGAGGGGTGAGTCAACGGACTCAGTGAGTGAGCTCTCACCCATCACCCACATGGGACAACCAACAAATATAATAAATAACATACATGCAGCAATTACAAATCATTTGATATTCATGTTTATAGCTATATATAGAAAAGATATCTCTTTATTTATAAATTCATAGAAAAACATCTCTAAATTCTTACTCTAATAGGAAATCATTTTCCATACCTTTACATAATAACTCTTAAATCAAATATTCTTTGAAAACATAATTAATCTCTGAAAACATAAGTAACAATATACTAATAGAGAAATAGGGTTTTCCTCCTTGGTACTGGGATTCAGCCTAGGCCCCCACATACCGTCCAGGCTTTGTTCCTACTGGGATTCGGCCTAAGCCCCCATGTAAAATGCATTCCAAATGGGAACTCAAGGTTTTGCTTCAGTGGGTGCCAGACACGGGCTCCACCACACTGAACGCGTCTACTATGCTCCACCAGTGCCAGACATGGGCTCCACTGGGGATCTAATGTGGACACCTAAATAGGTTCCCTTTTTTGTATATGCCGCCATGCCTGTTTATCATTTATCATATGTAATTAGCTGAAAATAGATAAAACAAAAATACTGAAATTTCATACCTAAAGGGTGGGTACTCCGTCTCTGGCGAACGAGAACCCCTAAATCTTAGTACTCTGAGAGTTCTTGACTCATATAACTCTAGCATTCAGACTTTAGCATAATTGTGGCTATGAAAATCGAGCCCAAAGGATCACCCACTTGAAGGCATCCCGATTTCAAGCCCACAGAGTATGTATCTGGCAGTTGCTAAGAATCATATTGAATTCCGTGCCTCTTGGTACTATAAAACTGAAGTTTTAAACCCATTTCTCAACTAACATATTTTCATAACTTAATAAATTTGTTATTATGCTCAAAATAAAATAGTTTATAATCACAAAACCTTTAAAACCAAAATATACATTTCTATTCATCAAATTAAATCATACTCTATCAAACATTCTTTCAATATATATACATACGTCAACTGGATACTCTAAAATCATATTTATAAATCTCAAGGCTTGAATCAATAACATATCATAAACTCTTAAAACATATCTAATAAAATAATAACTATTAAATCATATACTCCTGCATAAATTTGCAACTTTCTAAATCATGCATTATTCCAAAATCATTTCATTGGCACATAAAACATTTTTCATAACACACAGCATATCAATCATGGTCCCATGGCTTTCTAAATTTCATTTTCATGCTATATTTAAATATGATCATAATGCATCAAACATAATCATAATGACTAAAAATAAAGCTATGAGTTTGAACCCACTCACCTGGAGGGGGAGGAAGAGATGGCGTCAACACCAACTGAGCTCCGGGGGGCCGGGAGGATATCAACGTCGACTATAACAATCATAAAAACTCTAGATTAATCTCTTATAACCTCTAAATAACTCTAATATAGCTTTAACAACATTGGGGGAGCACTTCCACTTGACAAAAATGAGAGAAAACAAAGACGCATACTAAGAACATGAAGGGAATGAAAGAAAAGAGACCAAAATCTATTACATAAATATACCTTGATGATTTGGGAGAGCAACACTTGAATGAGATTGAGAAAAAGAGAGAAATGGGATGGGGAGGGTTTCTGGTTCGTGAAAAATGGGAGAAAAAGGAGACTGATGGCCTTTTAAAGGCCAAAAAAATGAAATAGCATTGTTTTTGTACTGTTTGGGGTCTTGGGGGACCGCTATAGTGGTGTATGATCGCTATAGCATAATAAGTTAATATGCACCCCTGACTGTCCCCGAGCATGTCACTTATGACCACTGTAGCGGTCCTAGACCGCTGTAGCAGTCTCCAGAAGTCCCAAATCGTGCAGCCACCCTCCTAGACCGCTATAACGGTGACAATAAAACCCAATTTCAGCACTTTTGCTGTCACAAAGCCATTGGATGCCTCTATACTCATCTACTTATTGACATTTCTTTATTCTAAGTGAAATAACTTTAAAACATAAATGTAAATAAGAAAATACCCCCATTTTGACTCAAATAAAATATCTAAAAAATCAAAATCCCAACTAATCAAAATCTCATTTTTGAGTTCTAGTTCAAATTCCGGAATTCTGGTGATTTTCTAAACTTGGGTGCTAGAAATGAAACATCTAGAGGTTTCCTAAAATCAATTAAAAATCACTCTTCAATTCATTTTTCTTTGGAGAGAAATTACCGAGACTTTTGGTCCCAAGATTGTGGCTCTAACATATAGCCCTCCAAGGAGGTGTAGGGCTCCAGACATAGTGAAAACCCGAACCCGGTAACAGTGGTGGGTCCCTGTGGACTTTGAGGCCCTACGGAACTTGTGTATTAACACATGTACACCGGGTATTATAAGATTTAACTCTAAAAATCTCTAGAGAGCTCTAATCTAACTCTAACAACATTGGAGGAGCACCCCCAATTAACAACAATGGTGAAAAACAACAACTCATAACATGGTGGAGGAAGAACATGGAGAAATCCAACATAAACTAACCATAATCCTTTACCTCTGATCTTGGAAGAGAAGGATTTGGGGTTAGATTGAGAAAAGAAGAGAGAAAATGTGTTTGGGGGGGGGGTGAAGATTTTTAGAAATGGGAAGGGGAAACCCGATCTGGGTTTTAAAGACGGCCAAAAATGAAACAGCCTCATTTTCATTATTGTTCATGCACCAGGAGGACCGCTATAGTATTTACAGTGTGTTGCTTCTCTATGTACTGTGCACTTATGACCGCTATAGCGTTACTTCTCCATGGACCGCTATATCGGTCTAGTCACTTTTCGTGTGTGAACTGATACACTTATGACTGCTATAGTGGTCCTCAGAATACCAAAGCCTGTGCAAACTAACCTTGTGACCGCAATAGCAATCGTGGACTATCTGGATTCAAATAAAATATATTTAAAAAAATCTCAACCAATTAAAATCCAAATTTTGGGTTTTAGTTCAAATTTAGAAAAGTTTGCGATTTTAAAATCTTGTAGGCTAAAAATGAAACATCTAGAAGTTTCCTAAAACTCATTAAAAATCACTTTTTAACTTATTTTCCTTTGGAGAGCAATTACCAGGACTTTTGATCCTAAGAAGGTGGCTCTATCATATAGCTCTCCAAGGAGATGTAGGCTCCAGACTTAATGAAATTTCAGACCTAGCAACATGGGTGGGTCTCTAGGGACCTTGAGGCTGTACAGAACTTGTCAACTGAAATGTGTACACTGAGTATTACAAAGAAAGACAAAGGAAAAATGGGAAACATGAGCTATTACAACTGTGGAGAGAAGGGACATTTAAAATAGATTGTCCCAAGCTCAAGGGTCCACAAAACAAGTTCACTTTAAAGAAAAAGGGAATGCTTGCCACCTGGATTAACTCAGAAAAAGAAAAGGGAGGATTAGAAAGCCAAGATGAGCTTGAAGATGATGCCAACCTATGCTCCATGGCTAATTACACATATGAAAAAGAAACTGAGGTAATTAAATCTTCAGAAACTAATATTTCTTAAGATGATCTCTTAGCATTATATGATGAGCTGCTTGAGAATTCTTATACCTTAACCTCTCAGTATCTCTCTCTTAAAACGAAGTATCAAAAAGTTACTTTAGAGCTTGAGAAAGTAAAATCTAATTTTGAGAGCCTGAGGCTTGAGAAAGAAGAAATTTAAGATGAAAATAAATTTTTAAATGTAAAGCTCAAGTCCTTCGAAAATGAAGATTTTGACAAAGATCAGAAAGCTTAGAAGGAAATTTCTAGACTTGAGAAACTTCAAGGCTTCTCAAATTAGATTTAGAAAAAATAATAAATGGATCTAAGTTTTTAAACATGATGCTTGGAGTTTAGAGACCTTATTTTCAGAATATAGGATTGAGATATGAGAAGAAAATAAATGAGAAAGCTAAGGCAATCTCATCTAAGAAAACAAAGATTAAAACTGTAGGTTGAAAAGTGCACAAGAAGGGAGGTTGAATCGTGATTTCTCTTTTTAAACCTTTTCTATTTTTGAAAAGCTAAAACGGATACTATTTAGTAAGAACTTGAAGTGTAGTGAATGGTGTTAGTGAGTCTCAGAAAGTAACTTTCTAAACTTAAAACAAATATATGAAAATTGATATAAATCTATTTTTTAGAAAAGCTTTGATAAATAACACAAAACATAAATAAACTATAGACAGGGAAGGAGAGATACTGCATAAGAGATTTTATACTCGTTCAGCTTTCTCAACCCTAGAGAAAGTCAAATAGTCTTTTTATAATCTTCTTAAACTATCTCACATAACCAGTGGCACATTTTACTGTCACTCTCAAGTATTCTTTGACTAGCCTATTCAAGCTACCTCACAATGATTACTACTGGATTAGGGTATAAAGGTTTTTGAGGGTTAGTTCACTCCAACTTTCAAGCACTCAAGTTTTCTCAAGATAAAACAATGTATGTGCTGAAAAACTTAGGTGACTTCTTTCTAACTATTCTTTCTAGGAAGAAAGTATTATCTAATAATAGCTTAAAAAGAATATTTTTACATGAAGAATAAACTGATTACAAGCTATAATGACTTTTCAAAAGATGAGGAAGAGTTCTTTTGTTTTTCAACACTTCGGCATAAGGTCTTGACGAAGTCGAGTTGTAAAATACAAAATATTCTACTATATTCAGAATAATTACAAAATATCATTTCCATATTTTCCAACCGAAGAGGTATATATAGTGTTGCCCGATGAGATCCCTCTTATTCAAATAGTACACTTTTGCAATACCGATAAGTAATATATATGATACCAAAAAATATTCTCGATGTATTTATCCACACTCTACATTCTCTGAGATTTACTCACACTTTCTATTTTTCCTCACTCTAAAAAAATGACGCATTCTCTATATATGTTTTCTTTGCTATGCTGCTCTCTAATTTTTCTCTCGCTGTTTCGTTGCTCTATATTCCTGAAATGAAAAAACATTTCTTGTTATAAAAGCAACATAGTTTGAACACAATTTATGCCTTGCAGCATCAAAATGCATGCACAGTAAATTTTATTATTCATGCGTGGAAAATTTACCCCTTCTTATCTTATTTTTTTTCATTTCATATAATGGGCTCCACTGGCTGGACCCCCCTCGCGACGCGACAGTGGGCAGCATAACATTGATAGAGTGGCGGCGCATAGGCAAATGGGCACGCGGCTAGGTGAATGGCGGGGCTAAGGAGAAAGACTACGGTGGCTAAGAACACTGCTGTAGTACGGCAGCTCTTTTCTTCGTTTTATTTATTCTGTTTCCAAATTGGATTTGGATTGGACGCTAATTCTTTATTCTAGGATTAGATTTGGATCGAATGTTTTTATTTTTCTTCTTGTGTTGATTTTGGTTAGTGATTAATTGAAAGAAGTAATAAAGCTTCAACCTTGCATGGTGGTAACAGGAGTGGACGTCATTCTATAGAAATTCGAGTAATATTTAAGGGCATTATAGTCCTTTCATATTTTTTTAATGTTTAAAAATTGTTTTTTTCCACTATTAATAATGGTTTTTATGAGACGTTGTTGTAAGAACTTTTAAACAAGCAGGAGCGTTAGTGTAATTTTAAATACAAGAAGAATGTAAATGTAATATTAACTTATTAGCCCAAAATTAAAATGTCATTTTATTTATTTATTTATTTTTCAGTAAGTTGAGTCCATTTCTGTATCTAATCAACATAAAATCGCAAAACAACAACCCTTAAAATCAGCCAACCGGTCAAAAAGCAAAACATTTTCAGCGTGTTTGGATAGACATTGGACAAGTTAAAATCACATTCAAGAGTTCATCACCGTGAATTTATGCAATGTTAACATGTTTGGATGGTCACTTCTAAAATCAATTCTAACTTCAAAATCGATTCCAAATAGAAGTAACAATTAGGGTATATTTATTTTAGATTTTGAAAAAAAGTGATTATGAAAGCTAAATTTTATATATAACTAAAAAAAATTACAAATTGATTTTTTTAAAATTTCGATTATTTTTTACGAATTATCTAAATATATGAAAAGTAAATTTTTTGGGCTAAAAAAGTAATTATTAGTCACAATAATCAGATTTTGACAAAATGCACCCTTAGTTGCTTCTGAGAAATCAATTTCACAGTAATATTTTCCGAAATGTGAATTTTCAATTTTGTCCCTCATATATAGGAGTGCATGTCATATCAAAATAAAGAAAGTATGAATATCACACTCATTTTAATAATATATCTAAAAGTAATTCAACTAATACTATCCAAACAATATCAATTTTGACAATATCAATTCTCAAATTAAACTACCAAACATAAATCACTCCACTCTAAAATCAATTTTAACTAAAATCAATTTTATCCAAATTTCTACGAACTTAAAACCAAACGCACACTTTATCTAAACCTTTTGTGATTCCAAACTTAAACAACTTGAATAACCCAATAAGCCCAAGGGAATGTAGGAACAACTGATGTATAGAAGGAACCCAGACCTAAATTTGTGAATTTTATCTACCAAACTCCTCATCATGAACAATCCACAATCCACAAATCACATCCATTGAACTTTGAATTCTTAGCCATAGATCTCTCTAAAGCTATATTGATAGTAAACCAGAACCAGAGCTTTGCTCACATGTAACAGGACCATTTCTCAACTGTAGATTTAGGAACTTTCATTAAGTTGTGCAACCGCAGCTTAGACTATAAGCTGAGCTCAGTGAAAGTAAGCCCAATATAGAATTATCAATGTTGCCTCTGCGCCTTCCTCAAGAAAACCATTACTCCGACAGAGCTGAAGTTTAGTCATCTCATGCCACCTTAACTAATTCGAATCAGGAAAGATCTTTATGTACACCGGATGTAATGAAAGACAGTGCTCTTGTATATATCACATGAGCTACATTAGCTTAACTTTTAGAGAAATCAATTCACCTGACCACACAACGGACTGGGGTTGGCCAATTATAAGCAGCCAAAGGATTGCTTCTTGTTCATTTCCTAACCAATTTACCACAGCCCACGCACTGCATCCAATCCATTTCCTGAAAACCATATTATAAACCACATTGGGGTGGACTTCAAGCAGAACTACTCACCAAGTACTAAAGAAAACCAACAAAAATTGTTTCCTTCTGCCAAAAATAATCCACATTCATGAACGTCAAAGTTACTCTGCTATCAAGCTATTAGAAAAGTACAGTAATAGCAAACCTGGGCAAGAGCTCTAATCACTCAGAACCAGTACTCAGTTACAGACTCAGCACATGAAAGCTACCTTGTTACTAATGAAAAACGATCATGAGTTCCTCCACAACTGCAGATTAGACTAGAAGCTAAGTTGGTAGAGATAAGACCCATATATAGGATAATCAATTTTTCCTCTGGCGGCTTCCACAAACAACCCAGATCCCCCAAACCACAGTATGCAATCAAACCTTCTTATGCTAAAATAAACAAAAAAGAAACCTATTATCCAAACTACACCACTTAGACTAGGCTTGGCCAACAAAATTCATCCAGATCAAGTAGCACACCATCTAAGCAATCCCAAACACATGACCCAATCCATCTCGTACAAAATCTCATTCCAGCCTCATTGAAGTGGATTCCAAGGAACACCAATCACTAAATATAAACCAAAACAATAAGTATATCCTGACATCATTGTAAAAATAATAAAAGATTTTTGCTTCCTAGTACCCTCAATAAAGAGAAAAGCATATGAAAAGAACAATACATCGACTTGATTAACACAATTCACATGCCCTTCTCCTTTTTTTTTTTTTTTACATTTCTTTACAAGCGCGGATTCTTCAGGAGAAGGAGGGGGGGGGGGAGTGGGGTAAAAACATAGCAGAAGAGAATAGGCATGAATAGCCTAAATTGTGTCTCTCTACATGCTTGCCCCAATGCCCATTGGCAAACACTGTCTCTAATGGATAGGACAAAGATTCAAACACAAAACCACAAACGATAAGCCATTCCATTGGAAATGAGAACAAAAAGAACTTACGCAACTAAGAATGAGTCAGTCGAGCGCATTTCATTCAATGGGTAAAAGCATAGATGGCAGTGGAGATATAAACCAGGAGAGCGGAAGAAACCAAAACGACCATAGCAGCAACAGCATGGGCGGCAGACTTGCTGCCACAGGAGAGCATCCCGAGGCGGATCTCGATGACGTTGACCATGGAGAGCACCAAGAAGAGGCACCCCATCACGGACCCGATGGCTGAGCCCAGCATGCCGAGGCGCAGCACCCTGAGGTTGATGTGGGCCCTGAAGGCGTCGTCCACGTCCTTGCTGTTGAGGAGGTTGAGGGCGAGCTTCAGGCCCTGCGCCACCAGAGAAGAGAACAGGAAGAAGCTGAAGGACACCACCTCGAAGACCAGGAGCTTCTTGGCGGTGTCCACGCCGGCGTCGCAGGAGGATCGGTTCTCGAGGCTGCGCTGGCCCGGAGTGGTGAGGGAGAGGCCCACGAATACGGCGATCGTGAAGAGCGAGTTCACGTTCACCAGACCGTCGAGGGCCGTCACGTGGACGCTTGTGGTGGACGACGAGGACGAAGAAGACGGTACCCTTGTGGTCTGTGGGTTCGGGTAGTAATCCTTTGGGTGTTGGTCTGATCTGTGAGTGAAAAGCAAGTAACGGATTTAAATTAAACCAAAGGAAAGGCCAAAAAAAAAAAAGAAAAGGTTTTGGTTTACGTCATTGTTTGATTTGAACCAAATTTGCAGGATGGTGTGAATTTCGGTTATCGACTTTTGTTGATGCGAAAATGTATATGCAGAGAAGAGTTTAAAAAGAAATAAAATTAAGAAATGTGGACAGAAAATCGAAGGGAGAGAAGGAGAGAGATATACTCGTCCATGGGGTAATCAATGCCGATTGAAGTCGCGCACGCCCAGAGAGAGAGTTGGTGTGGGTTGAAGTTGAAGGTTGACTTGCTTTCGAGGGTTAACAATTGCTTCGGAGAGGAAGATTCCTTCGTTTTCGGTTGTTGGCTTTCGCAGCTAGCTTCTTTGAACTTTGATTGTCGCTTCTCAAAAGTTTGGACAAAGCTACATGCTCACCCAATACTGTTGAAAATTTCAGGAAAAAGTGCTATTACGTATTAATGGGAATTAATTTTTTAATTATGTGTTTAATTTATATATAAATTTTATACTATTATTTAATCATGTAGTGTTACATAATAAAAATATTTAAATTTCACACCTATTATTTAAAAAATTTAAGTATATAAGATAATTTAATTGTATGATAATATAAAAAAATATTTTATCAGTGTATATGTAACGCCCCGATTTTCTCAAGACGTACAAATGACCGAAATGCTGCTGGGGTTGTTTTTACCTGAAACACAAGGACGGCCAACCTCGGCCATCCTCATAAGGGCTTTGTTTATGTATGAAGGGGATTCTATGTATTTGAATGTTGAATAGAGCAGAAGAATCTCATTTTTGAGGTTTTTGCGCATAAATGACCAAAATACCCTTACAGTAATTTAAGATAGTTTTGAGTTTTGTTTTGACCCGAGCTTCTCTCGAAGGTCTAAAACAATGTTTTTAAGGTATGACTCATGTTTGTTTAAGTCCCGGTAGTCTCGGACAATTTTTGAGAAAAATTACGATTTTACCCCTACTTGAGTGCATTAGGGCTTAATGATGTTTTTAAAACAAAACCTAAGCAATATTAGGCTCTAATTAAAGAGGTTAATTAATTTTCATAATTAATCTAAAGCTAAAATAATTACTTGAGGATGATTAGACCCAAAAATTGCTTAAGGAAACTTAAAACCCTTTTCTAGTTCCATTTCTTTAAAGAAAGCATCCTAGAATAGTAATTTCACTATTCACACTCCCTAATTCAAGGAAATGTGTCATCCCCTAATTTCTAATCAATGGAATTTGACTCCATTAATCCAACAAGATTGCTCATAATCTAAGTTGTTCATGACCCTAATTACCTAATTAGTTCACTTAAACACTTGATCATAAAACCCTAATTAGTGGCCTAACCTTGCTTACTCCTAAACACCTCACTAATACATGATTACATGGAATGAAAACTCTCTCCCCTTGGCTTCTTAATGACCACCGGCCATTCCCTCGACTCTAGAAGAAATATTTCATTCAAAAAGAATTAAATTATGTCATTCAAGCTTTCATTCAAGTCTTATATGAATCATGTCTCCCATACCTCAAACCTTACCATTGAATGACAACACAAGGAGATATTTTCTCTTCTCCTTGACCAAGAAACCCATTCGGCCAGCCCCTCCTCTATTCACCTCTTCATGATCCAAGCTCTATATATACATTGCTTTGATGAACTTTGCTTCACTTTAGATCATTTACCAAGTTTGAAGTTCAAGAGCAAATGCTATTTCTCTCAAAGTTTCCTTCTCCTCCTTATTCCAAGAAGAAAACCGCCACCTCCTCCACCTTCAACCTTCATCTACTCCTCATTCAAACACTCAACCAAGCTTAAACACAAGTCAACAACATCTCTTTCCTCCATTTCTCTTTAAGGCCGAAGCTACACATCAAGTTACAAGAAGATTTCTTCTTGTTTTATCTTCAAGATCAAACCTTTCCTTGTCTCCAAGAACACACACACACTTGGTAGGGAGCTTCTCTAAAAATGTTTCTTTGATTTATATGCTTTGATCTTGTTGAAATATGATGAATGGATGAACCTTTCTTGTTGTTTCATTTTTTATTTCTTCCTTTCTTTCTCTTTATGATTTCGGCCTCAAGGCCTTGGATATGATAGCTTGATGATGAGTGTTCTCTAGAGGTGACTATGTGTTCATCTCTTATGAGACCTCTAAAGCTTGATACTTTTCTTTCTTTGAAATTTTTATCTACATTACTTAGCTCACTAAAGTTTTCAACTTAAGAAAATAACTCGAAGGATTTTAATAAGCCCAAGGCCTACCCTTGTCAATCTTAAAGTTGGCCGGCACGTTCTAGAGCTTTGCTCTAGATAGGGATCTTGGATGCATAATAAAGAACATGGTGTATTTTCCTTCTCTTTATGGATTCGATTTTCTTGCTCTTTTTCCTCTTTGAAGTTTTGTTGCTTGAGTTTATTTCTTTAAAACTTGATAATGATGTTCAAAGAACCATGAGATTTCTTTATAGCCTTGGTTCTTAGAACTCTAGAGCTTGTTTTATGATGATGAGATTGGGATTGAGATTATGATATTGATCTTTTAAAGTCTTGTATGAGCTCTATGACACATAATAATGGACTAGCATTCATGTTTAAATTTATGCCTTGCATAGCATATTTATTTTATGCTATCACTAACTCTCAAGAATAAATAAATGAACTTGCATTATCATGTTTAAATTCAAGCTTTGCATTTCATGTTTACTTTTCAAGTTCTCACCTAAACTTAAGATAAAAATGAGTTGCATCTCATATTTATTTTGAGCCCTCACTTTACTTTCTAAGAAAGATAAAATGAAGTGCATAGCATGTTTATATTCTTGTTATCACTTAAAATGTTAGAGCTCAAAGACTTGTCCCTTGGTGTCTCAAGTAAAGTTAGGAAATAAATATGTTTAACTCTTTTGATTTTGGCCATGTGAGGATGATGAACTTGGTGTGAGTTTCATCTAGTCACAAGTGCCAAGACCTATGTTTTATAATTTTCTAAAAGTTTAGTTGATCTTAAGAAATGTTTCAAGTATATTCTTATGACTTAAATCCCTCTCAAACTTGTTTTGAAATAGCTACTTCCTTCATATATTTTATGAGGATTTCCAATGAAATAAATTTCTTTCAAATGAGTTTTAGAAGCTTTGAAAAGGTTCCAAGAAAAACTAGCAACATATGTGTTTTAGAAATAAAGTTCTATGCATTATATGATAGCTTTGATTTCGGTTCTGCCTTATTCATTCCAGCACCTTAAATTCTGTTTTGGGTGGTCTATATGTGTTTAAATACCTTACCAATTGTACGAAAATTGTTCTAGGCATCTTAGGCATGCTTAGTAACTTTAATAGTTTGAAAATGTGATTTCTAGAACTCCTTCGGAACTGAAATTGTATATTCTATTCCAGCCTTGATAGAGTTTGTAGAATCATATTATAACATGTTTAATGGGTAAGAATGACTCATAATTAGTTTAGGTATTAATTATTGCATCCTAGAAAAAGTCAGTAATAAGAAAGCACCTAAAACATAACTTCTAGAACACCGTAATTCATCAAAATATGCTTACTGCCTATGCTATCCAACCATAACTAATTAGGTTCTAGGACTTAATAAATTGTGGTAGTGAGGTTAATCAATCCCTTAGAGGTATAAGAAAATAATATGGAAGTTTGAGATTACCCGATTTAGAGGTTTTTACTTTTAAGGGAATGGTTTATGTGTTCTCTATGAATGATGAATTAATGTGTTATCTCATGACTTATGTCATGCTATATGATGATAGAATTATCAATTGCATGTTATTGTTCTCTTCGAACCTTAAAGATGCCTATGTTAGAATTATATGAGATATGTGACATGTTTGAAATATGTAGCATCTTGTTATAACATGCTAAGACTTAAGGTGACATATGTAACACCCCGATTTTCTGTCAGAGTGAAAATGACCAAAATGCCCTTGAGGTCATTTTCAGCCCGGAATTCAAGGACGGCCGATCCGGTAGTCCTTGAAGGGCAAACTCAATGTTGGAAAGGGATTGGTTGACTTGTGTACCTTTCTGGGATCGAAAATCTCATTTTTCGAGTTTTCGGGTCAAAATGACCAAAATACCCCTGTGGTGTTTTATCCGTTTGCAAGTGCCGGATGAACCCGAAACTTCTCCAGATGGTTTTAAAAGGTGTTTGTATGTATTCTGTGACTTCAGTTTTAGTCCCGGAGGTCCCGGGCAAAATTAGTGCAAAATTACGATCTTACCACTAACTTTGTGTTTTTGAGCTTAATCGTGTGATTGAGTAAACCTAAACAATATTAGGCTCTAATCGAAGATTAATTAATTCCCATAATTAATTTAAGGTCAAAATAATTTATTAAGGTTGATTAGAACCTAAGAATGCTTAATCACAACTTAAAATCTTATTTTAAATTCAAGATTCCTAGTCATGGAATCTTCAATAGTGTTTTCTCTTTCCAATTCCCTAATTCATGGAATTGTGTTTTCAATTGTTTATTCACAAATGAATTTTATATTCCCTAATGATGTATGAGCACCCCTAATCTTGTCATAAAAGGTTCCTAATCACTTTCTTAGTCACCTAAACTCATGCTTAATGACCCCTAATCTTATACCTAAACTAATACACATCTAAACCTATCATTAACACACAATTACATGAACAATTCTTCCTCTCCCTTGCTATCCCCAATCTGGCCGAACCCATACCCTCTTATTTCCATCACATGTGTGAATTTTTACACTCAAAGAACCATGTTTCCACCTCACCATAAACCATGCTTTGAGTCATAAACTCCATACTTTCATCCATGCTTCATAGGACAACTTCTAGAAGACTTTTTCTCTCATTTTTGTGGCTCAAAAACCGCCAGCCCTCCATGCTCTTCTAGAAGGATTATTTCAATTTCAATCAAAGATAAATCACCATACTTTGAGTCATAACTTAGCCCATACCTTCCATGCTTCAAACCATGCTTGAATGACAAGTTGTAAGAGATATTTTTCTCTCCTCCATGCCTCAAAGTACACGGCCAGCCCCCTCCCCTCAATGAGCCTCCATTGTTTCATTCTTCTATAAATACCTTGTTTAGAAGCACTTGGAAACACTTTAGATCATTTGCAAAGTTTCAAGTTTCCAAGGTTTCTTTGAGTTCTTTCTTTTTCTCTCAAGCTTCAAGAGAGTTTCTTCTCCTTTTCATCTTCATCTTCTTCATCTCTTCCTCACATAATCATCTCATAATCTCTAAACACCACCTCACAACCTTGAATCATCACCAAACCTCTCAAACACTCAACCTCAAACACAACCTCACTCAAAACACACCCCCTTGCCTTTCTCTTCTCCTTGGCCGAATCATCATCACCCCTCAAGGAGGAGTTGCTCATCTCATTTCCTTTCAAAAGTTCAAGTTTTCATCTTCACTCTAGGTAGGAGTTGTTTTCTAAACTTTGCTTTGCTTGAAAATGTGATTTTATCTAGTTTTCTCTTGGGTTTTTTAGAACTTTTCCTTGTTTTCCTTTTCTATGTTTCGGCCATGAGGCCTTTTGATGCTCATGATAGCTCAATGATGAGAGCTCCTAGATAATGATCATGTGTTCATCTCAAAGGAATCTCTAGAGCTTGAGTTTTTCCTTTCTTTAAGCTTTATCTTCATTTTCTAACTTAGATTATTTTAGCTCAAGAAACTCCTTCATTTCCTTTGCTCATTTTGGTTTCAATTTCTTTGTTTCCTTTCCTTAGTATTTTCGGCCTTGGTATTCTTTTCCTTGAGGTTTTGTTTTCTTTTAGAAGTTTGTTTCTTTTGAGCTTGATTATGATGTCCAAGAACCTTGTAGTTCCTTTGAGAACTTGGTTCAAGGACTCTAAAGCTCTCTTTGTGATGAGAAAAGTGTTGGGTTGTATCTCTAAAGTCTTGTAAGAGCTCTAGCTAAGATTAAAATGAACCTTGCATGCATGTTTATATTTATGCCTTGCACATCATATTTATTTTCCTTACTCTCACTAAATATTAAAAATAATAAGTGAAATTGCATTATCATATTTACGTTGCAAGCTTTGCATTATCATGTTTATATTTTCAAGTCCTCACTTAAATATCAAAGATAATAATAGGTTGCATCTCATATTTATTTTATGCTCTCACTTTGTTTCCTAAGGAAAGATAAAATATGTGCATGAGCATGTTTAAGTTTATGTTATCACCTAAATGAACCTAGAGCTCAAAGACTTGCCCATTGTTATCTCATACAAAGGCTTGAAAAATATATGTTCCTTAGCTTGTTGAATTCGGCCCTAAGAGGTTTTATTTGTTACAAGTACTAAAATCTATGTTTCATAATTTTTCTAAGCTTATATAAGTTCAAGAAATGTCTAGAATAAAATTTTATGATTTTAAAACCTCTTGAGACTAATTTAGATTAGCCACTGCCTTCAAAAATATTTTGATGATTTTAGTTGATAAAAGTGTTTACTAATGAGTTTTGAAAGTTTTAGAAAGGTTCCAAGAGAAACTAGTATTTTATGTGCTTTAGAAATCAAGTTCTATGTCTTTTGATTGAGTTGAATTTCTGTTCTACCTTGCCATGATATGCTCATTGTTTGTGCTGTTTTAATGATGATAACATGAGTATGTTTATGTATAATTAATGTTGAAACTCATAAGTGATAGTTAAGAGAAGTTAGAAACTAGAAAAGAATTGATTTGAGAGTTCTAGACCCCTTAGTATTTAATTTTTCTGGATTCTGTCCAGCATGGCTTAGAAATGATAATCATGGTTTATAATTAGTTTAAAGGTGTAGGAATGACTCATAATTGGTTTAGGACTTGATCTTGATGCCTTAGGAGCAAACCAAACTTAGAAAGGGTCATTGTTGTGACTCATAGGTACCCGTAAAGTTAAAATTTTAGATTCTACACTCTTAATATTTAAAGATGTTTATGATCATAGTATTGAGTGAGAAATACTTAGATATGAGCCTATAAGTACCCGAGAGCTTAGGTTGTGATGATTTATAACTTAGCTTGTGAGTTAAGGACCCTAAGGGTCAATGCATAAAACATTAAGAAATCTTTAATGCTATGCTGTTGTTTATCCAAGTGTGATGTTGAGATGTATATACTTTGATGATGCATGAGGAAATGATTCATTGAGATGTTAAGTTTATTATAAACGTGAGAATTGAATGAGAAATATGTTTGTGATATGAGCTTGTGGCATAAGGACGGTTTGAAAGAAATTTGGTTTAACAGCTGTTATGCTGCTGAATTTCCATCAAACCTAAAGGGTTTGAGAAATGTTTTAAAGTACCATATGAGATTGAAAACCCTGAGTGACACCGGTTCGGCCAAGCACCCCCAGGAGATTTTTATGTGACAAGCACTGAGACGTACTTCTCTTGTTATGTTGAGGAGGAGGCAAATCCATGCGGGTATGGACATGAGCCTTACCAAAGTGGACAATTCGTTGTGCACTCGAGGCCAGTAGAGCATTTCAAAAAGGGTATATCCTAAGAGAGGTGATCCCTAGCCCCTAGCCCCTAGCCCCCTAGCCCGTACTCTTAAGTAGTCAGGTTTATTATCATTCTTATTATTCGCTTATTCAGATAATAAGCAAGAGCTTGTGACGACTAGCTGAGGTATGAGCTCATAGCCTAGTTTTTAGGGTGGCCTTATATTGCTAAAGGACGATGATTGATGTCACACAAGTTGAGGAAAGTTCCACTTGAAAGTTATTGCCCTTTTATGCCACATGGATGTTTTTTGATGTTATGGGTTATCTAATTTATATGCCTAAGTATTGCCATGCATTCATGTTCTGATATGTTGCATTCATGACACTAAGACGCATTCTAAAAGGAATGAACCTTGGATAATTAGTTTTACAAACCCTAATAATGAATCTTACATGCGTGCTCATCCTTTTCAAATGAACCCAAGGTTCATGAGGATGTGAACAATGTAACCCTAGGATAGGAGATTCCTACTAAGATTCTTTAGTAAGAATTCTCACTCCTTTCTCTTCCTTTTCTTTCTTCCATCACATCTTCAGAGAGCGATAGCAACATTTGTGGTCTTTGTCGACACACCGACGTGGGAGGTTCACTTTGATCCAGATCACGAATCATACTATTTTGAGGGGCAGTGCACGGTACAAGTCTTCATGTTTGTTGGACGTCCCTTCGCCTACCCTGTATAGAGTTATCGTTTCTCCCTAATGTCTCCCTATGATGATGCCATGGTTTTTGTGCGCGCCCGGACGTGTAACGAGAGTCTTCTGTGGACGTATACTGGTGGATCGATGCCCTGTGACTTCCAGAACTACGTGCCTCGGTTTCCCAGTTCGGAGGATGACCTTTCTGAGGACCCACCGACGCATACGTACAGCGAGAGCTCCACTCCCACTCTTCAGTTTGTGCGAGGCGAAAGCGAGGAGACCGTCATGCAGCCGAGACCAGCTAGGCAAGCCGAGAGGCGCCCCTATCGAGGAGCTTATGCTCAGTCATTGTGCATGCCCACTCCTGCCGCACTGCGTTCGTCTATCGGTTATGTCCCGCCATACCCCAGGTTCGAGTAGCAGACGTCTTAGGGGAGGTCTAGTGCACACACTCACACGTAGTTTGGATAAAACTTCTTTTGTCTTCAAGTTATCCATCATAGGTGCACTCGGGTAGTCACGGTTTATTTTTGCTTTCTTGTTTTTGTTATATTTTCATTTTCTTATGTATTGCAAGCTCGGCCCGATTCTATAAGGGTGTGACTATATATGTACCTTAACTATGTTATTAATAGAATGTTTCCTTGTTGTGATAATCGTTGTTCTATGCTTTAATTTCTGTATTCCTTATGCTTGTCATTTGTGCTTTATATTTCTAGATAAGAATGCGACTCTCACTTTGGTTTTATGCTTTTCAAAAAAATTTTACCCGTAATTTCCGCTAAGTATTTTATTAAAAAGATGAGACTAAGAGGTAATAACCTAATGATTAACCTAATGAGTTCTAGAGATTTGGGATAAAACTTAGGGTGTTACATTTTGGTATTAGAGTAGTTCAATTCTCAAGGAGCTTAAGGATTGGACTGACCATGCTTTAGAAGTATGATGCGATAGTTATATCATGTGTAGTGCTTGATAGAGATAAGCTATAGGACTAGAGGTACATGACTTCTGTTGCTTGCAAGTGCCATGGTAACTAGCTCATTTCGCATGAATATTAAGCCTGATCAACTTGATGTTCACTGTCTCATGTGTTTAGGGACCAATGGCACCGCGATGATAGCCTAGGACTACGCTTGAAGCTGACCAAGATAATGTGACTACTGCTGCGGTTCGTGACATGGCCCGAGCCATGGAGCGCATGTTCGAACACATGAATCAACTAGAGAATGCTGCCCCTGCTCCCCCTGCTACTGAGGTGGTTGAGCAAGCCCACTTTGGCGAGTTTTGCAAGGCGAACCCACCCGTGTTTCGAGGGGTAATGGACCCCGACAAAGCTGATGAGTGGATCAAAGATATGGAGAAGATCTACTCTATGGTTACCTGCTCGGAAGAGCAAAAAATCACATTTGCTGCCTTCATGATGAAGTCTGACGTCGAGTTCTAGTGGAATGGCACGAAGCAACTGCTAGAAGCTTTTGGAACTCCTATCGATTGGGAGTTGTTCAAGACCTACTTCTATGAGAAGTACTTCCCTGAGTCCGTGACGAATGCCAAAGACATCGAGTTCATGCAGTTGACCTAGGGAGGGTCTACTATAGCCAGTACACTGCCAAGTTCGAGGAGCTGATTAAGTTCTCTCGGGTGTTCCAAGGGAACCCTGATGAGGTTTGGAAATGCGTGAAATATGAGGCCGGTCTGAAGGTGGAGCTGAACTACGTCGTGGTCCATATGGAGATTAGAGACTTCCCGACTTTGGTCAACAAATGCTGGATCCTAGAAAAAGGACAACGCAAGCTGCAAGCCACGAGGGCGGAACGAGGTAAGGGGCTCGGACCTCAAGCCCCGAGGTTCAAACCACAGTACCTATCAAGGAACCACTACCATCCATACCAGGCCAATCAATTTCGACCACAACAACAACAACAACCTAGAGCACCCACGTACCAGCAATCTAAACAACACCAACGGCCACCGTTTCAACATCAAGGCCCGAAGAACTTCAACAACAACTAACCCCAAGGTTCGGGAGGACCTCGAAACCACAACGGAGGACCCAGTGAGGCCAAGAACAAGGCACCGCAAGGCAACCCTACTGCCAACCCCGGAGTCGCACCTACTGATATCTACCAGTGATGCAGAAAGAACCACGATGATCGCCCCTGCATGGCTGGGCGAGGAGTCTGCTTCAAATGTGGCAAGCCTGGCCACTATGTTAACATCTACACCAATTGAGGGTTATCAAACCAAAACCCCCACCCCCAACACCAAGGACGGGTCTTCACTCTCAACGCGGAAGACGCATGAACATCCAATGATCTCATTCAAGGTAAGTGCGACCTTAACGGTAGAACCTAAATTATGCTTTTTGATTCTGGCGCTACCCATTCTTTTGTCTCATATGCTAGTGTCGAGTCATTGAATTTGCGAGTCTCTAAGCTTCCCTTTTATCTTATTATTTCTACTCCTACAAATCATCTTGTTAATACTTGCAAATGTTGTTTGAACTGTCATCTTGTTGTAGAAAATAGGTCTTTTATCATAGATTTGATTTGCTTACCCCTTAAGGACATAGGTATCATTCTAGACATGGATTGGCTTCACGCCAACCGTGTATTATTAGACTACGGAATCCAAACTGTTGTTTTTCCTTCTCCTCCCAAACTCATTAGTCAACCCTTAAGATTGTACCTAACCTTCGTAGAGGTCTTTTGCAGTGGGGAGAAAACTAAGGGATATGTTCTCCTAGCTGCCTGTGATGTAGACTTTGAGCAAAACCTAGGTGAGATACCTGTGGCGAGAGACTATCCCGAGGTGTTTCTGGATAAAATACCCGAGTTCCCTCCCGAAAGAGAAGTAGAGTTTTCCATAGAGTTGGTTCCTGGAATGGGACCTATCTCTATAGCCCCATATCGGATGTCACCTTTGGAGTTAGCAGAGTTGAAAACCCAGTTAGAAGAGTTGTTGGAAAAGAGTTTCATAAGACCGAGTGCTTCGCCTTGGGGCGCTTTGGTTTTATTTGTGAAGAAACAGGACGGAAGTATGAGAATGTGCATAGATTATAGGCAGTTAAACCGAGTGACCGTGAAAAACAAGTGCTTGTTGCCTAGGATTGATGATCTCATGGACCAGTTAAAAAGAGCTGTAGTGTTTTCTAAGATCGACTTGAGGTCAGGATACCATCAGATTAGGGTTAGAGATCAAGACATTCCTAAAACCGCGTTTAGAACTCGGTATGGACACTTTGAGTTCAATGTGATGTCATTCGGTTTGACGAATGCTCCCGCAGTTTTTTATGGATTACATGAATAGGATCTTTACACCCTATTTAGATCAGTTCGTGGTTGTGTTCATAGATGATATCCTCATCTATTCGAAAACCCACGAGGAGCATGAGTGTCATTTAAGGCTAGTTTTAGAGATATTAAAGGAGAAGTTATATGCTAAGCTTTCTAAGTGTGAATTCTGGCTGGATCAGGTGAAATTCTTAGGACATGTTGTGTCAAAAGGTGGCATAGCTGTCGACCCCAGTAAGATAGAAGTCGTAATTAATTGGGATAGACCAACCTTGGTGACCGAGATTAGAAGCTTTTTGGGTTTAGTCGGTTATTACCGTAGGTTTATCAAAGGATTTTCCCAGTTAGCCCTACCTTTAACCAAGCTCACTAGGAAGAATGCCCCGTTTGAGTGAAGCCCCGAGTGTGAGAAGAGTTTCTTAGAGCTTAAGGATAAGCTCACCTCAACCCCAGTTTTGGTTTTACCTAACCCCAATGTACCTTTCGAGGTATATTGTGATGCTTCGAGCAAGGGTTTAGGTTGTGTGTTGATGCAGAACAAGAAAGTGGTAGCCTATGCATCCAGACAACTCAAGCCTCACAAGCTAACCTACCCCACCCATGACCTAGAGTTAGCAGCCATCGTGTTTGCCCTTAAGATATGGAGACACCATTTATATGGTGTAAGATTCAAGGTTTTCTCCGATCACAAGAGTCTCAAGCATCTTTTTGATCAAAAGGAGTTAAATATGAGGCAGAGGAGATGGATGGAATTCCTCAAAGATTATGATTTCGGCTTAAGTTACCACTAAGGCTAACGTAGTCGCCGATACCTTGAGTCGAAAGTTATTACGTTTATCTTGTATGATGGTCAATGAAGTTGGATTAATAGAGAAGTTTAGAGATATGAATCTGGGGATGTCGGCAACCGATAATGGTATGGTGATGTGTCACCTCACGATGACTAGTGGGTTTAAGTAAAGGATTATGCTTGCACAAAGAGAAAATAAGGACTTTATGGAGACTATAGAGGCGGTTAAGGCCGGAAAATTGAAAGGTTTCTAGCAAGACCCCAATTGGTTGTGGAGATTTGAGAGGCGGATTTGTGTGCCTCAAGATGTTGACCTTCGAGAGAAAATATTGGAGGAGGCTCACAAGAGCCACTTCGCCATCCATCCTGGTACTACCAAGATGTATCAGGACTTGAAAAGGATGTTCTGGTGGCCCGAATTGAAGAAGGATGTGGTCGCCTAGGTGTGTAAGTGTTTTGTTTGCCAAAAGGTTAAGATCGAGCACCAAAAGCCCTCAGGCATGTTGCAAACCCTGTCAATCCCCGAGTGGAAGTGGGAGAGTATATCGATGGATTTCGTGACAGGATTGCCGAGGACCCAAGCTGGCCATGATGCTGTATGGGTAATTGTGGATTGACTGACAAAGTCGTCTCACTTTCTACCTATTCGAGTCACGTACTCATTAGACAAATTGGCCCAGCTTTACATCCAAGAGATAGTAAGGTTGCATGGAGTGCCGTCGACAATAATCTTAGATCGAGACCCACGGTTTACGTCGCATTTCTGGGGAGCCTTTCAAAAGGCGTTTGGTTCAAAGTTGTGCTTAAGCACTGCTTACCATCCACAAATAGATGGCTAATCTGAAAGAACAATCCAAACCCTAGAAGATATGTTGAGAGCCTGTGTCTTGGACTAGAAAGGGAATTGGGATAAGTACATGCCCTTGATCAAGTTTGCGTATAACAACAGTTATCACGCGAGCATCGGTATGGCACCGTATGAAGCGCTGTATGGAAGAAAGTGCCAATCACCTTTGTATTGGTACAAGCCCGGGGAGCAAAGTGTTTTAGGACCAGATGTAGTAAGGGAAACGATGGAGCAAATCAAGAAGATTAAGGATAGAATCTTAACCGCACAAAGTCGGCAGAAAAGCTATGCGGACAAAAGGCGTAAGCCCTTGGAATTCCAAGAAGGCGAACACGTATTTCTCAGAATCACCTCCACTATAGGAACAGGGAGAGCCATGAAAGTCAAAAAGTTGAGTCCCTGATTTCTCAGTCCTTTCGAAATTCTTCAGAGAATCGGATCTGTAGCCTAAAAAATAGCCCTGCCACCCAATCTTTCCAACCTCCATGACGTCTTTCACGTCTCTCAGTTGAGAAGGCATGAGTCCGACCCTAGTCATGTCTTAGAGCCAAAACACTTACAGTTAAGGGAAGACCTGATGTTCAATCTGCCGCCTACAAGAATCGTGGACCAAGGCGTCAAGCAGTTGAGGAACAAGTATGTTCCTTTGGTGAAGGTTGCATGGGGACGTGGCAACACTAAGGAGTTCACATAGGAGCTTGAATCCGAGATGAGGTCAAAGTACCCCGAGTTGTTCTAAGGTACAAATTTAGAGGGTGAAATTCATTTTAAGGAGGGGAGTAATGTAACACCCCAATTTTTTGTCAGAGTAAAAATGACCAAAATGCTCCTGAGGTCATTTTCAGTCCGGAATTCATGGACGACCGATTCGGTAGTCGTCGAAGGACAAACTCAATGTTGGAAGGGGATTAGTTGACTTGTGTACCTTTCCGGGATCGAAAATCTCATTTTTCGAGTTTTCGGGTCAAAATGACCGAAATACCCCTGTGGTGTTTTACCCATTTGAAAGTACCGGATGAACCCGAAACTTCTCCAGATGGTTTTAAAAGGCGTTTTTATGTATTCTGTGACTTCATTTTTAGTCCCGGAGGTCCCGGGCAAAATTAGTGCAAAATTACGATTTTCCCCCTAGCTTTGTGTTTTTGAGCTTAATCGTGTGATTAAGCAAACCAAAGCAATATTAGGCTCTAATCGAAGATTAATTAATTCCCATAATTAATCTAAGGTCAAAATAATTTATTAGGGTTGATTAGAACTTAAGAATGCTTAATTATAACTTAAAATCTTATTTTAAATTCAAGATTCCTAGTCATGGAATCTTAAATCGTGTTTTCTCTCTCCAATTCCCTAATTCACGGATTTGTGTTTTCAATTATTTATTCACAAATGAATTTTAAATTCCTTAATGATGTATGAGCACTCCTAATCTTGTCATAAAAGGTTCCTAATCAATTTCTTAGTCACCTAAACTCATGCTTAATGACCCCTAACCTTGTACCTAAACTAATACACATCTAAACCTATCATTTACACACAATTACATGAATAATTCTTCCTCTCCCTTGCTATCCCCAATCTGGCCGAACCCATACCCTCTTATTTCCATCACATGTGTGAATTTTTACACTCAAAGAACCATGTTTCCACCTCACCATAAACCATGCTTTGAGTCATAAACTCCATACTTTCATCCATGCTTCATTGGACAACTTCTATAAGACTTTTTCTCTCATTTTTGTGGCTCAAAAACCGCCAACCCTCCATGCTCTTCTAGAAGGATTATTTCAATTTCAATCAAAGATAAATCACCATACTTTGAGTCATAACTTAGCCCATACCTTCCATGCTTTAAACCATGCTTGAATGACAAGTTGTAAGAGATATTTTTCTCTCCTCCATGACTCAAAGTACACGGCCAGCCCCCTCCCCTCAATGAGCCTCCATTGTTTCAATCTTCTATAAATACCTTGCTTAGAAGCACTTGGAAACACTTTAGATCATTTACAAAGTTTCAAGTTTCCAAGGTTTCTTTGAGTTCTTTCTTTTTCTCTCAAGCTTCAAGAGAGTTTCTTCTCCTCTTCATCTTCATCTTCTTCATCTCTTCCTCACATAATCATCTCATAATCTCTAAACACCACCTCACAACCTTGAATCATCATCAAACCTCTCAAACACTCAATCTCAAACACAACCTCACTCAAAACACACCCCCTTGCCTTTATCTTCTCCTTCACCGAACCATCATCACTCTTCAAGGAGGAGTTGCTCATCTCATTTCCTTTCAAAAGTTCAAGTTTTCATCTTCACTCTAGGTAGGAGTTATTTTCTAAACTTTGTTTTGCTTGAAAATGTGATTTTTTCTAGTTTTCTCTTGGTTTCTTTTAGAACTTTTCCTTGTTTTCCTTTTCTATGTTTCGGCCATGAGGCCTTGTTATGCTCATGATAGCTCAATGATAAGAGCTCCTAGATGATGACCATGTGTTCATCTCAAAGGAATCTCTAGAGCTTGAGTTTTTCCTTTCTTTTAGCTTTATCTTCATTTTCTAACTTAGATAATTTTAGCTCAAGAAACTCCTTCATTTCCTTTGCTCATTTTGGTTTCGGATTCTTTGTTTCCTTTCCTTAGTATTTTCGGCCTTGGTATTCTTTTCCTTGAGGTTTTGTTTTCTTTTAGAAGTTTGTTTCTTTTGAGCTTAATTATGATGTCCAAGAACCTTGTAGTTCCTTTGAGAACTTAATTCAAGGACTCTAAAGCTCTCTTTGTGATGAGAAAAGTATTGGGTTGTATCTCTAAAGTCTTGTAAGAGCTCTAGTTAAGATTAAAATGAACCTTGCATTCATGTTTATATTTATGCTTTGCACATCAGATTTATTTTCCTTGCTCTCACTAAATATCAAGAATAATAAGTGAACTTACATTATCATATTTATGTTTCAAGCTTTGCATTATCATGTTTATATTTTCAAGTCCTCACTTAAATATCAAAGATAATAATAGGATGCATCTCATATTTATTTTATGCTCTCACTTTATTTCCTAAGGAAAGATAAAATATGTGCATGAGCATGCTTAAGTTTACGTTATCACCTAAATAAACCTAGAGCTCAAAGACTTGCCCATTGTTATCTCACACAAAGGCTTGAAAAATATATGTTCCTTAGCTTGTTGAATTCGGCCCTAAGAGGTTTTATTTGTTACAAGTACTAAAATCTATGTTTCATAATTTTTCTAAGCTTATATGAGTTCAAGAAATGTCTAGAACAAAGTTTTATGATTTTAAAACCTCTTGAGACTAATTTAAATTAGCCACTGCCTTCTAAAATGTTTTGATGATTTTAGTTGATAAAAGTGTTTACTAATGAGTTTTGAAAGTTTTAGAAAGGTTCCAAGAGAAACTAGTATTTTATGTGCTTTAGAAATCAAGTTCTATGTCTTTTGATGGAGTTGAATTTTGGTTCTGCCTTACCATGATATGCTCACTGTTTGTGCTGTTTTAATGATGATAAAATGAGTATGTTTATGTATAATTAATGTTGAAACTCATAAGTGATAGTTAAGAGAAGTTAGAAACTAGAAAAGAATTGATTTGAGAGTTCTAGACCCCTTAGTATTTGATTTTTCTAGATTCTGTCTAGCATGGCTTAGAAATGATAATCATGGTTTATAATTAGTTTAAAGGTGTAGGAATGACTCATAATTGGTTTAGGACTTGATCTTGATGACTTCGGAGCAAACCGAACTTAGAAAGGGTCATTGTTGTGACTCCTAGTTACCCGTAAAGTTAGAATTTTAGATTCTACACTCTTGAGATTTAAAGATGTTTATGATCATAGTATTGAGTGACGAATACTTAGATATGAGCTTATAAGTACCCAAGAGCTTAAGTTGTGATGATTTATAACTTAGCTTGTGAGTTAAGGACCCTGAGGGTCAATGCATAAAAGATTAAGAAATCTTTAATGCTATGATGTTGTTTATGCAAGTGTGATGTTGAGATGTATATGCTTTGATGATGCATGAGGAAATGATTCATTGAGATGTTAAGTTTATTATAAACGTGAGAATTGAATGAGAAATATGTTTGTGATGGCATAAGGACGGTTTGAAGGAAATTCAGTTTAACAGCTGTTATGTTGTCGAATTTCCATCAAACCTAAAGGGTTTGAGAAATGTTGTAAAGTACCATATGAGATTGAAAACCTTGGGTGACACCGGTTTGGCCAAGCACCCCCAGGAGATGTGCCTTACCATGAGGGGGAGGAGGCAAATCCATGAGGGTATGGACATGAGCCTTACCAAAGTGGACAATTCGCTGTGCACTTGAGGCCAGTAGAGCGTTTCAAAGAGGGTATATCCTAAGAGAGGTGATCCCTAGCCTCCTAGCCCGTACTCTTAAGTAGTCGGGTTTATTATCATTCTTATTATTCGCTTATTCAGATAATAAGAAAGAGCTTGTGATGACTAGCTGAGGTATGAGCTCATACCCTAGTTTTTAGGGTGGCCTTATATTGCTAACGTACCATGATTGATGTCACACAAGTTGAGGAAAGTTCTACTTGAAAGTTATTACCCTTTTATGCCACATGGATGTTTCTTGATGTTATGGGTTATCTGATTTATATGCCTAAGTATTGCCATGCATTCGTGTTCTGATATGTTGCATTCATGACATTAAGACGCATTCTAAAAGGAATGAACCTTGGATAATTAGTTTTACAAACCCTAATAATGAATCTTACATGCATGCTCACCCTTTTCAAATAAACCCAAGGTTCCTGAGGATGTGAACGATATAACCCTAGGATAGGAGATTCCTACTGAGATTCTTTAGTAAGAATTCTCATTCTTTTCTCTTTCTTCTCTTTCTTCCATCACATCTTCAGAGAGCGATGGTGACGTTTGTGGTCTTTGTCGACACGCCGACGTAGGAGGTTCACTTTGATCTAGATCACAGATCATACCATTTTGAGGGGCAGTGCATGGTACGAGTCTTCATATTTGTCAGACACCCCTTTGCCCACCTTGTATAGAGCTGTCGTTTCTCCCCGATGTGCTCAACGAGAGGCTTCTACGGACGTATACTAGTGGATCGATGCCTCGTGACTTCTAGGACTACGTGCCCTGGTCTCCCTGTTCGGAGGATGACCCTTTTGAGGACCCACCGACGCATATGTACAGCGAGAGCTCCAATCCCACTCCTCAGTTTGTGCCAGGCGAGAGTGAGGAGACCGTCATGCAACCAAGACTGGCTAGGCGAGCTGAGAGGCGCCCCTACCGAAGATCTCATGTTCAGTCATCGCGCCTGCCCACTCCTGTCGCACTGCGTCTGTGGATCGATTATGTCCCGCCATACCCCGGGTTCGAGTAGCAGACGTCTTGGGAGAGGTTTAGTGCACACACTCACACTTAGTTTGGGTAAACCTTCTTTTGTCTTGAGGTTATCCATCATAGGTGCACTCGGGTAGTCGCGGTTTATTTATGCTTTCTTGTTTCTGTTGTATTTTCATTTTCCTATCTATTGCAAGCTCAGCCCGATTTTATAAGGGTGTGACTATATATGTACCTTAACTATGTTATTGATGGAATGTTTCCTTGTTGTGATAATCGTTGTTCTATGCTTTAATTTCTGTGTTCCTTATGGTTATCATTTGTGCTTTATATTTCTAGATAAGAACGCGACTCTCACTTTGCTTTTATGTTTTTCAAAAAAAAATTACCTGTAATTTCCGCTAAGTATTTTATTAAAAAGATGAGACTAAGAGGTAATAACCTAATGATTAACCTAATGAGTTCTAGAGGTTGGGTGAAAAATTAGGGTGTTACAACATAAACTATGAGAAAATGATCATTCGGAACCATCAAGCTGTAGATGGGGAGGAGGTGATTCTAGCCCCCTAGCCCGTACTTTAAGTCAGGACCTTAACTTTTTAAAAGGGATAAGAACCATGTGCTGGTGACGACTAGTGAGGTATGAGCTTATAACCTAGAGGTTTCTGAAAAGGGAAAACAATTACGGTGGCCCCATGTGCTATGTATATGTCTTAATGTCACCTAAGTAACCAAGATAAGATACCATGTACCAAGTTCCATGTTTTATGCTTTATGCTCTATGATCTACGTACCATGTACCAAGTTCCTTGTTTTATGCTTCATGCTCTATGATCTATACCATGTACCAAGTTCTATGTTTTATGCTTTATGATCTATGTGCCATGTATCATGTAACACCCTAAAAATTATGTAAAATTTAATTTGAGTTTTTTTGGCCATAATTTCAAAAATCCGATGAATATAGAAATGATCAGGACAATCCAACGAATCTGTTAAAAAAAAAAAAATATATGAATAGTAACTTGCGGGTCCCGCAGGCCCGCCAGGACAGCTGAAACCCTAGAATTAGGGCCTGGAGATACCCAAAAATAAGAAATTATAGGACTGAGATTAAAAATAGGTAGGAATAAATATTTCATAGTTAGAATTATTTTCGGGCAATAATTGACTACCTGGGTACACTTTTACTCGTTCGGTAAAATTTTGGTGTACGATTTTTAACACCGAAAGAAAGTCAAATCTTTAAGATAAAGTCATCCTTTATAGCCAAATGTAAGGCTAAGATTTAGTCTTGATTTACAAGATTAAATCCTAGCCATTTATCATGATTTCTTGAGGAAAAAGTTTTGATATTTTATTGGATAAAGATTTACACCAATTAAAGCCAACCTTATCACTCCACTTCTCCATTGTTCTCGGCCATGAACCAGAAATGCAAGCTTCCATGGTGATTTTCTACAAAACTCAACTTTAAATGCCTAAACTCCTAGCCTAGAGTTCATAAAATCACAAATTTCCTTCACCAAAGTTATTCCACTCATCATAACCTACAAATCTAACCGATTAGAATTTAAATCCATCACTTTTCTCTACCTTGAGTGCTCATAATCTGCTGCCTAAGGGAGGGTTTGGTGCTGATTTGGAAGGTTTGAAGTGAAGGAAATCCATCTTGAATCACTGTTAAAGCCAAGATCCTTAAGGCCACTCAAGTAGGGTTTTCTTTGGCCTTTTTCCTTCAAAATTATTTCTGATAATTGCTGATGGGTATTGGTCCGAAATTTCTAGTTATATTTGATGATGATATGTTGATATTGATGTGTTAATTTTGGTGTAGTGTTTGGATGAGGTTATCTAGAGCTCTTACAAGACTTTAGAAAATAATAACCCAACACTCATCTCATCACAAAGAGAGCTTTAGAGTTCTTGAACCAAGTTCTCAAAGGAACTATGAGGTTCTTGAACATCATCATCAAGCTGAAAGAAACAAACTTTCAAAACAAAACAAAACTTCAAAGATCAAGGAGTCAAAACCGAAATATTTAAAGGAAAGGAAACAAGGAAACCGAAATGAAAAACAAGTAAAAGTAAAGGTGTTCTTGATCTAAAATCATTTTGAGTTAGTAAATCAAGATGAAACTTAGAGAAAATAAAAGCTCAAGCTCTAGAGGTTCCTTTGAGATGAACACATAGTCATCATCTAGGAGCTCTCATCATTGAGCTATCATGTGCTCGTCAAGGCGAAGAGGCCGAACTCATAAAAAAAAGAAGAATAAGAAAGTTTCAAAAAGAAAATCCAAGAGAATGCTAGAAAAACTCATTTTCATGAAAAGCAAAGTTTAGAAAACACTACTACCTAGAGTGAAGTTAAAAGCCTTGATCTTTGAAAAGGAAAACAAGATGAAAAGCAAAGTTTAGAAAACACTCCTACCCAGGAGTGTTTTTCTAACTTTCTCTTGGATTTTCTTTTTGAAACTTTCTTGTTCTTCTTTTTCTATGAGTTCGGCCTCTTGGCCTTGAGGAGCACATGATATCTCAATGATGAGAGCTCCTAGATGATGACTATGTGTTCATCTCAAAGGAACCTCTAGAGCTTGAGTTTTTATCTTCTCTAAGTTTCATCTTGATTTACTAACTCAAAATGATTTCTAGCTCAAGAACACCTTCACATCTTCTTGTCTTCCATTTCGGTTTCCCTATTTTCTTTACTCTAAGGTTTCGGTTTTAATTCCTTTTCTTTGAGGCCTTGTGTTTCTTTGAAAGTTTAATTATTTTGAGCTTGATGATGATGTTCAAGAACCTCATAGTTCCTTTGAGAACTTGGTTCAAGAACTCTAAAGCTCTCTTTGTGATGAGATGAGTGTTGGGTTATTATTTTCTAAAGTCTTGTAAGAGCTCTAGATAACCTTAAAATGAACCTTGCATTCATGTTTACTTTATGCTTTGCACATCATGTTTATTTTCCTTGTCATCACTAAGTACCAAGATAACAAAGGAACTTGCATAATCATGTTTATATTTCAAGCAATGCATTATCATGTTTATATTTCAAGTCCTCACTTAAATACCAAAGATAATAACAAGATGCATTCATGTTTATTCTATGCTATCTTGTAGAGCTTTGTGAGTACCCGAGTTTTTATGGAGATCTTCCCTTCGATAGTACCTTTGGGGAGGGGTTGTAGATTGTACTTGTAGCTTAGTAGGAGGGTAGCATTTTGGGTTTTCATCTTCATGTTGTACCATATACTTTGAATTTTCTTGTACTTTATTTCCATTGTATTACAAGCTCTGTCTGTCCTTATGAGGGTATGACTACTTATGTACTCTATTTATATTATTAATGAAATGTTCCCTTTGTCATCTTGATCATTGCTCTTTTGTTATGTGATTTATTTTTATGTGAATCCTTATGATTGTCATCCGTGTGTTACTTTTTGTCGTTCGATTAGACTAAGCTCGCGGCTCTCACTTTGCTTTATGTTTTCAAAAAAAAAAAAAAATTTACCCGTAATTTCCGCTAAGTATTTTATTAAAATGATGAGACTAAGAAGTAATAGCCTAATGTTTAACCTAATGTATTCTAGAGAGTTGGGTTAAAAATTAGGGTGTTACAACCCACACCATGAAGCCTAGCCTCCATGCGCCGCCTCTGCCATGGGCTCCTCGATAGCTAGCCGCATTTGCATCGACATCCACCACCACCGTGAGGGCGTGCCCCATCGCTAGAGAAGCCAATCGTGTTGTATGCGTCCTTGTACTGCCCTACATCGCCGCCTCTCTGCAATTTTCCTTCTTGCACAACATCAGATCAAAATTAGGGATTGGGGATATCAAGTCATACAAGTTGGAAGAGAGAGCTACTTGGAGAGCAACCAGACACAGTTTTAGGTTAGAGTAGGGAAGGGGGTATTTTTGTCCATTAAATGAACCATGTGACTTGCACATGACATTTAATAGCAAAAAATAGATGTCAAGTTAATGGAAGGGCTTCTTTGCACAGTTTACAAAGTCTAGGTTGTTGAATTGCACAAATTTAGAAGTCAGGGTCTAAATTGCACACACCTAAAATACGAGGGGTAAAATGTATTTAACCCTAATTTTTTTGGGTGTTACAATATACACATTAGAAGCATGGCCAGTCTAATCCTTATGGTCCTACTAGGATGAACTGCTCTGATACCATAATATAACACCCTCCCAAGTACAACATTGTCCTTAAGCCATGACATTAGACTTAGGAGTTATTACTTATAAATTAGCGGCCCTTACTTAAGTATTTATGACATATTTGATCGAGTCATGCAATAACTATGTCATAGTTCTATTTAGATACATAAAAAGGAAAAAAATTATTTATAGAATAAATATCTAAATACATGAAAAAGCTCTTATATGAGTCTTAATACACACCTGTCTCACTAAGCATTTATAAAAAAAAAAGAAACACAAACTAAAAGTGGTCTTTGGCCATCGAGCTATTTTGGATTAAACACTTCCAACATGAGCATCTTCAATATTATCGTGAGCTCTCTGGAGATAACATGGAAACACACAAAATAGGGATGAGAATTAAGAAATTCTCAGAAGGGTAACCCCAAAATACACAATCATCAATGTCATCGTCATTGTCTCAGCCACTTCAGTTTATTAAAAAAATGAGATAATGCATTATATAACATAGGTTAATTTTAAAGTTCAAAATCATCCTTCCAAGGTAATAGACTGCTTATCAAGACTTAGCTTATTCCTATACATGATTATCAAATTTACTTTTTTTCGACTCTTACACAGTACTATTCCTGGCTAGGCTTACTTTCTGGCTCAGTGTCAAAGAGAATCATTTATTCATTCTATAATACTTTAACAATTCCTATTTCATGCTCAATCTCACATGCACAAGTATCATAATCATATATGCATAGCATCAACAATTAAATTACATAGTTTTCCATACATAAAGTCATTAGCCTATTACATATAATCACAGTTGATAATCTTAATCTTCTTTTCACATAGGAGCTGTAACGCCCCGATTTTCTGTTAGAGTGAAAATGACCAAAATGCCCCTGAGGTCATTTTCAGCCCGGAATTCGAGGAAAGCCGGTTCAGCAGTACTCAAAGGGCAAACTCAATGTTGGAAGGGGATTAGATGACTTGTGTACCTTCCCGGGATCGAAAATCTCATTTTTCGAGTTTTCGGGCCAAAATGACTAAAACGCCCCTAAGGTGTTTTACCTGTTTGCAAGTGCCGGATGAATCCGAAACTTCTCCAGATGATTTTAAAAGGCATTTTTATGGAGACTATGACTTTAGTTTTGGTCCCGGAGGTCCCGGGCAAAATTAGTGCAAAATTACAGTTTTGCCCCTAGTTTCGTGTTTTTACGCTTAATCACGTGATTAAGCAAACCTAAGGAATATTAGGCTCTAATCGAAGGTTAATTCATTTCCTTAATTAATCTTGAGTCAAAATAATTTATTAAAGTTGATTAGAACCTAAAAGTGCTTAATTACAACTTAAAATCATATTTTAATTTCAAGACTCCTAGTCATGGAATCTTGAATAGTGTTTTCTCTTTCCAATTCCTTAAATCATGGAATTGTGTTACACATTGTTTATTCATAAATGAGTTTAAAATTCTTTAATGATGTATGAGCACTCCTAATCTTGTCATAAAATCCTTAAAACACATTCTTAGTTACCTAAACTTAAGCTTAATTATTCCTAACCTTGTACCTAAGCTAATACACATTTAAACCTATCATTAACACACAATTTGATGATCAAAACCTCTCTCCCTCCATGCTGTCTGGTTTGGCCGAAGCTTCATGCCCACCATATGCATCACATGTTCAATTTTTCAACACTCCAAGGCCATATCTCAAGTCACATACACTATACCTTGTCATAACTTTCAATCAAGCTTGATTTTCCAAGTAAATAACTAATTAAAATAGCCCATTTTCTCCATTTATTTGTGGCTGGAAAAGTTCCAGCCATGCATTGTTTCTAGAAGCCTAATTTCATCAAAATTGATAGGAAATTAACTCACATCAAGCCATACTTTGTAGCATAGCATTCATACTTCAAACCATGCTTGAATGACCTTGTGTAAGAGATATTTTTCTCTCCCTTTTCCCCCTCAATACTATGGCCAAAGGCTTCCCTTGGTGAGCCCATGGTTTTGTTTTTCTATAAATAGGATGCTTATGATAGCTTAGTTGCACTTTGAAGCATTTGCTAAGTTTGGAATTCTAGAGTTGTCTTGCTAGTTCTTTTCTTTTTCTCTCAAGCTTCAAGAGAGTTCTTCCTTTCTTTCCATCTCCATCTTCTTCATATCTTCATCATCTCTCAACCTTGAAACACCACCCCATAGCCTTGAACCATCATCCAACCTCTCAAACATCACACCTCAAACACAACCTCACTTGAAACACAACTCCAACCTTCTTGTTTCCTCTTGGCCGAAACCATCAAGTCCCAAGGAGGAGCTCATCATCTTGTTTTTCTTTTCAAAAGTTCAAGCTTTATGTCTTCACTTTAGGTAGGGATTTGCTTTTCAAACTTGTTTTGCTCAAGAATGTGTTCTTCTCTAGTTTTCTCTTGGATTCTTTTTAAACTTTCCCTTGTTCTTATTTTTCTTTTCATTTCGGCCTCTTGGGCTTGAATATGAGCATGATAGCTTGATGATGAGAGTTTCTAGATGATGACCTTGTGTTCATCTCAAAGAAACCTCTAAAGCTTGAGTTTTCCTTTTCTTATAACTTCATCTATATGATATCTAGCTCACATGGTTTTTCAACTTAAGAAAATTAATCTAAGGATTTCTAAAAGCCCAAGCCTACCCTTGTCAACCTTAAAGTTGGCCTGCACATTCTAGGGATCTTTCTCTAGATAGGGGTTTTGGGTATTTAATAAAGAACTTGACTTAGTTTCACTTTCTTTTTCTTTTGTAAGGTTTTCGATTTTGGTATTTTGATCCTTGAGATTTTGTTTGGTTTTGTTTTGGAAGTTGTTTACTTGAGCTTGATGATGTTGTTCAAGAACCTCATAGTTCTCTTGAGAACTTGGTTCAAGAACTCTAAAGCTCTCTTTGTAATGAGATATGTGTTGGGTTGTTATCTTGTTAAATTCTTGAATGAGCTCTAGCTAACCATAAAATAAACCTTGCATCATGTTTACTTTTATGCCTTGCACATCTTGTTTATTTTCCTTGCTATCACTAAGTACCAAGATAATAAAGGAACTTGCATTATCATGTTTATATTTCAAGCTATGCATTATTATGTTTACATTTCAAGTTCTCACCTAAATATCAAAGATAATAATACGATGCATCTCGTATTTATTTTAGGCTCTCACTTTACTTTCTAATGAAAGCTAAAACAAGTGCATAAGCATGTTTATCTTTATGCCATCACTTTAATGAACCTAGAGCTCAAAGACTTGCCCATGGTTGTCTTAAACAAAGGTCTAAAAATATTTATTTCCTTTGGTTCATATTTCGGCCCTAAGAAGTTTTGATGTTTCCAAATATTGAAAACTATGTTTCATACTTTTTCTAAGCTTTTATGAGTACAAGGAATATGTAGAACTAAGTTTTATGAATTTAGGACCTCTTGAGACAAAGATGAATTGGTCACTGCCATCTTGAATATTCTTATGATTTTATATGTTAAAAATGTTTATAAATGAGTTTTGAAAGTTTTAAAAAGGTTCCAAGAGAAACTAGTATTTTATGTGCTTTAGAAATTGTGTTTTATGCCTTTTATGGAGATGCACATTTCGGTTCTGCCTTGCTACTTATTTGCTACTGTATGTTCTGTTTTAATGATGATAATATGCTTATGTTTGAGTAAAAATAATGTTAAGACTCTTATGTGGAAGATAAGATAAGTTAGAGACTAGAAAAGAATTAATTTGAGAGTTTTAGATCCCTTAATTATTGAATTTTCTGGATTCTGTCCAGCAAGGTTTAGATTTGATAATCATGGTTTTAAATTAGTTTAAATGTGTAGGAATGACTCATAATTGGTTTAGGACTTGATCTTGATGCCTTAGGAGTAAACTAAACTTAGAAAGGGTCATTGTTGTGACTCCTAGGTACCCGTAAAGTTAGGATTATAAATTATGAATCCTTGAGGTTTAGAGATATTCTTGATCATAGTGTGAGGTGAGAAATACTTAGTTATAACCTCATAGGTACCCAAGAGATTAGGTTTGATGATTAATAACTTAGAACGTTAGTTAAGGACCTTAAGGGTCAATGCATAAGACATTAAAAAGTCTTGAGTTTTATGATGCTTATATGATACATGATACATGAGCTTTATCTATGATAAGTTTGATATGTGCTATGAAGAAGTTTTATATGATGATATGCTATACCTCATAAGATATGTTTGTATGATCTATATGTTTTCACGTCATAAGCAAATTTGAGGAAATTCGGTCTACAGCCGTCATGCTGCCGAATTTCCATCAAATTTGAGGACCCTAGAGAAAGATCTTTTTGAAAATCATGAGAACTTAAATGTGACACAACACTGAGACGCCTTCTTGGGTGACACCGGTTTAGCCGAGCACCCCCAAGAAAATAAATCTGTGAGGGTATTGACATAGAGCTTGCCAAAGTGGACAATACTATTATGCACTAGTTGCTAGTAGAGCATTTCAAATAGGAAATGACCCTAAGAGGTGATCCTTAATTTGCCCCCTAGCCCGTACTTTAAGTCGGGATTATGTATGTTACGTTTATCATAGGATAAGTAAGAACTAGTGACGACTAGTTAAGGTATGAGCTCATAAGCTAGAGATGTTTTAGGGTGGCCCCATGAGATAAAGTTAAAAGTTGAAATGTCAAATATGCTATGAAAAACCAAGAAAGTTATTATGAGATTTATACTTGTCAACTTATGCCACTATTATAATGCTTTTGTGATTTTGTTGATTAGTTTATCCTTATGACGCATTCATGTCTTAGTATATTCCATGCTTAGTCATAAGACGCATTGTAAAATATGACGGACCTTGGATAACTAATGCTTTAGAAAACTAACTTAAAGGAGTTTATATGCATACACACCTTTTTAGAAATAAAACCCAAGGTTCCTGAGGATGTGATGATGTCACTTAGTTAGGGATTGCCCTATTGAGAATTCTTTTAGAAGATTCTCATTCCCTCTCTCTCTTCTTCCATCACATCTTCAGATGGCAACTTTCGTACTCTTCATCGACACCCCGACATGGGAGCTGCACCATGACCCAGCACTCGGGTCATACCATTTTGAGGGTCGCTGCACTGTCAGAGTATTTATGTTTATGGGACGACCCTTCGCACACCTAGTACGGTGCTACCGCTTCACCCCGACTGCCCCCTACCATCATAACACAACTTTCGAGCGAGCTAGACCACGCAATGAACAGATCCTCCGCATACAGCCCGAGGCGTCTGCCGTACGTGACTACCCAGATTACGTGCCCCGGACTTAGTATTCGGAGACGGATCCATCAGAGGACCCGCCCTCGCACATGTACAGTTGGAGCTCCAGCCCTACTCCCCCACAGACGAGAGCCGGGAGTGAGGAGACGGTGGTTCAGCCGAGGTTGGCTCGTAGGCCATCCATGCGCCCTCGCCACGGTGGACATGCTCCGATGATCCGCACGACCACTCCCGTCGAGATCCGCCAGTGGATCGATTCCATCCCTCAGTACTCAGATTAGCAGAAGTAGGTGCATAGGATGGGTAGTAGCTAGTGCACACACGCCACATAGTTGAGGACAAACCTTCTTTTGTATATGAGGTTGTCTACTGTAGGTGCACACGGGTATGGATGTTGCTTTCATGGTTTCCTTGTACTTGCTTTTATGATTTCCTTGTATTTGCTTTTCAGTTGTATTTCGTTCTTCTATGTATCGAATAGTCCTGCCTTTTGGTAGGCACATTATCTACATATATATGATCAGTTGATGTATCCATGTTATTTATGTGATTTATTATGATTTGCTCACATGACTTGTATGAATTCCCGTTCAAAGAATCATGCGTGGCTCTCACATTGATTTTAATTCAAAAATAAAAATTTTACCCATATTTCCGCCAAGTATTTTCAAAGTAAAAGATGAAACCAAGAGGTAATATTCTAAGGATTAACCTGAATACATACTAGTAGTATTAGGTTAAGATTTAGGGTGTTACATTATGGTATCAGAGCAGTTCGATTCTCATGGAGCCTGAGGATTAGACTGATTATGCTTTATAAGCATAAAACGATAGTTATGTCATGTGTTAAGCTTGCTAGAGATAAGCTATAGGATAGGCATACATGACTGCTGTTGTTGCATGTACCATGGTAACTAGCTCATTTTACATGAAATATTGAGCCTGATTAACTCAGTGTTTTGCTGTCTGATGTGTTTAGGAACCAATGCCTCCGTGACGATAGGATAGGGCTACGACCGAAGATAACCAAGATAATGTGACTGCTGCTGCTATCCGTCTATGGTGCAAGCCATGGAGCGCATGTTTGACCGTATGAATCAACAAGAGCCTGCTGCTCCTGTTGCTGAGACGGTGAAACAAGCCCACTTCAGTGAGTTCCGCAAGGCGAACCCGCCGGTATTCCGAGGGGTGATGGACCCGGACAAAGCTGATGAATGGATCAAGGACATAGAGAAGATATACTATGTGGTTGCCTGCTCGGAGGAGCAGAAGGTCACCTTTGCTGCCTTCATGATGAAGTCAGATGCCGAGTTCTGGTGGAATGACACGAAGCGCCTATTGGAAGCTTCTGAAACTCCCATTGATTGGGAGCTGTTCAAGACCTACTTCTATGAGAAGTACTTTCCGGAGTCTGTGAGGAATGTAAAGGACATCGAGTTCATGCAGTTGACCCAGGGAGGGTCTACTGTTGCCCAGTACACCGCAAAGTTCGAGGAACTGATCAAGTTCTCTCGGGTGTTCCAAGGGAACCCCGATGAGGTGTGGAAATGTGTCAAATATGAGGCCGGTCTGAAGGCAGAGATGAACTATGCCGTGGCCCATGTGGAGATCAGAGACTTCCCAACTCTGGTCAACAAGTGCCGGATCCTTGAGGAAGGACAGAGAAAGATGCAAGCCACGAGGGCGGAACGAGCTAAGGGGCTTGGACCTCAAGCCCCGAGGTTCAAACCGCAGTACCCTTCAAGGAATCACTACAATCCCTACCAGACCAACCAGTTCTGACCCCAACAACAACAACCACCAAGAGCTCCTATGTAACGCCCCGATTTTCTGTTAGAGTGAAAATGACCAAAATGCCCCTGAGGTCATTTTCAGCCCGGAATTCGAGGAAAGCCAGTGCGGCAGTACTCGAAGGGCAAACTCAATGTTGGAAGCGGATTAGAAAACTTATGTACCTTCCCGGGATCGAAAATCTCGTTTTTCGAGTTTTCGGGTCAAAATGACCAAAACGCCCCTGTGGTGTTTTACCCGTTTGCAAGTGCCGGATGAACCCGAAACTTCTCTAGATGGTTTTAAAAGGCGTTTTTATGTATTCTATGACCTCAGTTTTAATTTTTGAAGTCCCGGGCAAAATTAGTGCAAAATTACGGTTTTGCCCCTAGTTTCGTATTTTTACGCTTAATCACGCGATTAAGCAAACCTAAGCAATATTAGGCTCTAATCGAAGGTTAATTAATTTCCTTAATTAATCTAGAGTCAAAATAATTTATTAAAGTTGATTAGAACCAAAAAGTACTTAATTACAACCTAAAATCATATTTTAATTTTATGACACCTAGTCATAGAATCTTAAATAGTGTTTTCTCTTTCCAATTCCTTAAATCATGGAATTGTGTTACACATTGTTTATTCATAAATGAGTTTTAAATTCTTTAATGATGTATGAGCACTCCTAAACTTGTCATAAACTCTCTAAATCACATTCTTAGTTACCTAAACTTAAGCTTAATCATTCCTAACCTTGTACCTAAGCTAATACACATCTAAACCTACCATTAACACACAATTAAATGGTCAAATCATTCTCCCATTCTGCTGTCCCAAGCTGGCCGAAGCCTCACCTCCTCCATATGCATCACATGTTCAATTTTTCAACACTCCAAGGCCATACCTCAAGTCACATACACTATACCTTGTCATAACTTTCAATCAAGCTTGAATTTCCACATGAATAAATAATTAAAACAACCCATTTTTCCCATTTAATTGTGGCTGGAAAAGTTCCAGCCATGCATTGTTTCTAGAAGACTAAATTCATAAAAATGTGATAGGAAATTAACTCACATCAAGCCATGCTTTGTAGCATAGCTTCCATACTTCAAACCATGCTTGAATGACCTTGTGTAAGAGATATTTTCTCTTCCTTTCTCCCTCAAAGGCTATGGCCAAAGCCCTCCCCATTCACTCCTCCATGGTTTTGTTTTTCTATAAATAGGATGCTTGTGTTAGCCTTGTTGCACTTTGAAGCATTTGCAAAGTTTAGAGTTTTAGAGTTGTCTTGCTAGTCTTTCCTTTTTCTCTCAAAGTTCCAAGAGTGTTCTTCCTTTCTTTTCATCTTTATCTTCTTCATCTCTTTATCTCATCATCACCTCTCCACCATCAAACACCACCCCAAAACCTTGAACCATCATCAAACCTCTCAAACACCACACCTCAAACACAACTCCACTTGAAACACATTTTCTTTCTTTTTCTCTCATCAAGGCCGAATCATCATCACCATCCTAGGAGGTGTTGCTCATCTCATTTCCATTTTCAAGATCAAGCTTTTATCTTCATCACTAGGTAGGGATTTGTTTTCAAACTTTATTTTGCTCAAGAAAGTGTTTTCTCTAGTTTTCTCTTGGATTCTTTTTGAACTTTCCTTTGTCTTTCCTTTCCTTTCATTTTCGGCCATGAGGCCTTGATTTGAGCATGATAGCTTGATGATGAGAGTTTCTAGATGATGACATTGTGTTCATCTCAAAGAAACCTCTAAAGCTTGAGTTTTCCTTTTCTTACAACTTCATCTATATGTTATCTAGCTCACATGGTTTTCCAACTTAAGAAAAATTAATCTAAGGATTTCTAAAAGCCCAAGCCTACCCTTGTCAACCTTAAAGTTGGCCGGCACGTTCTAGAGATTTGTCTCTAGATAGGGGTTTTGGGTACTTAATAAAGAACTTGATGTAGCTTCACTTTCTTTCTCTTTTATATGATTTTCGATTCTTGTGTTGTGATCTTTGAGATATTGTATGGGGTTATGATCTTGTTAAAGTCTTAAATGAGCTCTAGTTAAACATAAAAATGAAACTTGCATCATGTTTACTTTAAGCTTTGCATATCATGTTTATTTCCTTGCTATCACTAAATTCCAAGATAATGAATGAACTTGCATTATCATGTTTATGTTTCAAGCTTTACATTATCATATTTATATTTCAAGTCCTCACCTAAATATCAAAGATAATAATATATTGCACCACATATTTATTTTATGCTCTCACTTTACTTTCTAGCAATAACTAAAATAAGTGCATGAGCATGTTTATTTTTATGTCATCACCTTAATGATTCTAGAACTCAAAGACTTGCCCAATGATATCTCAAACAAAGGTCTAAAACATTTATTTCCTATGGTTCATATTTCGGCCCTATGAGGCCTTAATGTTTTCAAGTATTGAAAACTATGTTTTATAATTTTTCTAAACTTATGTGAGTATAAGGAATGTGTAGAACTAAGTGTTATGAATTTAGGACCTCTTGAGATGAAAATAATATAGCCACTGCCCTATTAAGTATTTTCATGAGTTTAGATGATAAAAGTGTTCATAAAAGAGTTTTGAAGGTTTTAATAAGGTTCCAAGAGAAACTAGTATTTTATGTGCTTTAGAAACTATGATTCAATGCCTTTAAATGGAGTTTCTGTTTCGGTTCTGCCTTGCTATGTTTGGCCACTGTATGAGCTGTGTTAATGATGTTAATATGCTTATGTTTGGGTAATAATTATGTTAAGACTCATATGTGAAAGATAGGATAAGTTAGGAACTAGAAAAGAATTAATTTGAGAGTTCTAGATCCCTTAAAGATTTATTTTTCTGGATTCTGTCCAGCAAGGTTTAGATTCAATAATCATGGTTTTAAATTAGTTTATATGTGTAGTAATGACTCATAATTGGTTTAGGACTTAATCTTGAAACCTTAGGAGCAAACCGAACTTAGAAAGGGTCATTATTGTGACTTCTAGGTACCCGTAAAGTTAGTATTTTGATTTCTGCACTCTTGAGGTTTAGAGATGTTCTTGACCATAGGGTGAGGTGAGAAATACTTAGTTATAATCTTATAGGTTCCCAAGAGACTAGGTGTTGATGATCAATAACTTAGAAAGTGAGATAAAGATCTAAACCGTAATTTCTAGAACTCCGTAATCACATAAACATAAAGCTGTCCAAATTCTGCTTAGTGCTATTTGGATTAGTTCTTGAGCATAAAATTTGTATAACTCATTAATTGTCAAACTATAGGCGTATAAAGAAGTTAAGGATAATGTTAGAACAATTAATTTGCAAGTTTAAGACTCGTAAGAATCGAAGTTTAAAACACTATGAGTTATAACATAACATGTCTATGAGCTTATGGGGATGATTGTTAAATATGACTATGTGATGATGTTTGTGTGAAAGTTTTATGTGACGAATGTTATGAGAAAGTTTCATGTGATGATATATATGTTATGAAAAAGCTACATGAGAATGCATGATAAAAATGAATATGATAAATGATGAGGTAATTGTGATTTAATACTTATGAGAATATAAATGTGACACAACACTGAGACGCGCTTCTCCTGGGTGACACCGGTTCGGCCGAGCACCCCCAGGAGGAGACAAATCCGTGAGGGTATGTGTAGATGCAGCCTGCCAAAGCGGACAAATTGCGAGGCCCACGTGGCTAGCAAAGCGTTTCAAAGAGGAAATGATCCTAGAAAGGAGATCCTTAATTTGCCCCCTAGCCCGTACTTTAAGTCGGGATTATGTTACGCTTATCATAGGATAAGTAAGAGCTAGTGACGACTAGTTAAGGTATGAGCTCATAACCTAGAGAAGTTTTAGGGCGGCCCTAAGAGATGAAAGTTAAAGTTAACAATGTCACATAAACTATACTTATGCCAATGTTATAATGTTTCCTAGTTATTCTATTGTTTGGTTTACCTTATGATGCATTCATATCATTAGTATATTTCTGCTTAAGTTATAAAGACGCATTATAAAATATGACGGACCTTGGATAAAATACCTCTTTGGAAAACCAACTTAAAAGGAATTTATATGTATACACACCTTTTAGAAATAAACCCAAGGTTCCTGAGGATGTGACGATGTCACCTAGGTAGGGATAACCCTACTGAGAAATTCTTTTAGAAAGATTCTCATTCCCTCTCTCTTCTCTTCCGTCATATCTTCAGATGGCGACATTCGTACTCTTCATCGACACCCCGGTATGGGAGCTGCACCATGACCGACTTTCGGGTCATACCATTTTGAGGGTCGCTGCACTGTCAAAGTATTCATGTTCATGGGACGACCCTTCACGCACCCCGTCCCGAGCTACCACTTCACCCCGACTGCTCCTTACCGTCATAACGGGATTTTTAAGCGAGCGAGACCACGTGATGAGCAGATCCTCCGCATGGAGCCCGAGACATCAGCGGTACGCGAGTACCCCGAGTATGTGCCGCGCCTCAAAGATTTCTGGAGATGGACCCATCCGAGGACCCGCCATCCCACATGTACGCTGAGCTCGGTCCCGCTCCTCCACCGATGAGTTGGGAGTGAGGAGGCGGTGGTCGGCCGAGGTTGGCTCGACGGCCATCTATGCGCTCGCGCGGTGGACATGCCCCGATGATGCGCTCGACCACTCCCGCCGAGATTCGTCAGTGGATCGACTCGACCCCACAGTATTCGAACCAGCAGGAGTAGTCATAGGAGGGGTAGTAGTTAGTGCACACGCACGCCACATAGTAGAGGACAAACCTTCTTTTGTATATGAGGTTGTCTCCTTTAGGTGCACATGGGTATGGGTGTAGTTTCTCTTGTATTTGCTTTTTATGATTTCCTTGTATTGCATTTCAGTTGTATTTTGCTTCATGATGTATCAAATAGTCCTGCCTCTTTGGGTAGGCACGTTATATATATATATATCTATGATTCAGTTGATGTTCCCATGACATGATGTGTTTCTTATGCTTTGCTTATATGTTTCGCTATGATTCCCCTTAAAGTTTCGTGCGTGGCTCTCACTTTGATTTTAAATTCCAAAAAGAAAAATTTTACCCATATTTCCGCTAAGTATTTAGTAAAAGATGAGACCAAGAGGTAATATTCTAAAGATTAACCTAAGAACATACTAGTAGTCTTGGGTTAAGATTTAGGGTGTTACATCCTACATACCAACAATCCAAGCAACACCAAAGGCCGCCGTTTCAACATCAAGGCCCGAGGAACTTCAACAACAATTAACCCCGTGGACCGGGTGGACCCCGAAACCACAATGGAGGACCAAGTGGGGCCAAGAACAAGGCACCACAAACCCTTGCTGCTTACCTCGGAGCAGCATCTGTTGACGTCTGTCCCCAATGCGGGAAGAATCACGAGAGATGCAAAGGACTGCGCCAGCAAGGGGACACCGAACCAGAACCCTTGACCACAACACCAAGGAAGAGTCTTTACCCTTAATGCGGAAGACGCCAAGTAGTCCAACGATCTCATTGAAGGTATGTGCGAAGTAAACGGTAAACCCTTAACTGTACTATATGACTCTGGTGCTACTCATTCTTTTATTTCACTTGCTAGTGTCGAGTCCTTAAATCTAAGAGTCTCTAAACTTCCCTTTGATCTTATTGTTTCTACTCCTACAAATCGCCCTGTTAATACTTGCCACTGTTGTTTAAACTGTCATCTTGTTGTAGAAAATAGGTCTTTTATCATAGATTTAATTTGTTTACCCTTGGAAGACATAGGCATTATCTTAGTCATGAATTGGCTTCATGCCAACCGTGTGTTGTTAGATTGTGGAACCCAAACTGTAGTTTTCCCTTCTCCTCCTAAAAACGTCACTTAACCCATTAGGCTGTACCTAAACTCAGTAGAGGTCTTCTGTAGTGGGGAGAAAGCTAAGGGATATGTTCTCCTAGCCGCCTGCGATGTAGACTTTGAGCAGAACCTAGGTGAGATACCCGTGGTAAGAGACTATCCCGAGGTATTTCCGGACGAAATACCCTAGTTCCCTCCCGAGAGAGAAGTTGAATTCTCCATAGAGTTGGTTCCTGGAACAGGACCAATCTCTATAGCCCTGTATAGGATGTCACCCTTGGAGCTAGCAGAACTAAAAACTCAGTTGGAAGAGCTGTTGGAGAAAAGTTTTATAAGGCCGAGTGCTTCACTTTGGGGCGCTCCGGTCTTATTTGTGAAAAAGAAGGACGAAAGTATGAGAATGTGTATAGACTATAGGCAGTTAAATCAAGTGACCATAAAGAATATGTACCCGTTACCTAGGATTGATGATCTTATGGACCAGTTGAAAGGAGCTGTAATATTTTCTAAGATCGATTTGAGGTCTGGTTATCATCAGATTAGGGTTAGAGATTCGGACATACCTAAAACCGCCTTTCAAACTCGGTACGGACACTTTGAGTTCAATGTGATGTCGTTCGGATTGACGAATGCTCCCGCAGTTTTTATGGACTACATGAATAGGATCTTTCGACCTTATTTAGATCAATTCGTGGTTGTTTTCATAGATGATATTCTCATCTATTCGAAGACCCACGAGGAGCATGAGCGTCATTTGAGGCTAGTTTTAGAGGTACTAAAAGAGAAGAAGTTGTATGCGAAGCTTTATAAGTGTGAATTTTGGTTAGAGGAAGTAAAGTTCTTAGGACATGTTATGTCAAAAGGTGGCATAGCTATCGACCCAAGTAAGATAGAAGCTGTAATGAATTGGGATAGACCAACCTCTGTAACTAAGATTAGAAGCTTTTTGGGTTTAGCTGGATATTACTGTAGGTTTATTAAAGGATTTTCCCAGTTAGCCCTACCCTTAACCAATCTCACTAGGAAGAATGCCCCGTTTGAGTGGAGCCCCGAATGTGAAAAGAGTTTTCTAGAGCTTAAGGAAAGGCTCACCTCAACCCCGGTTTTGGTTTTACTGGACCCCAATGTACCCTTCGAGGTATATTGTGATGCTTCTGGCAAGGGTTTAGGTTGTGTGTTGATGCAGAACAGGCAAGTGGTAGCCTATGCGTCCAGACAACTCAAGCCTCAAGAGGTAACCTACCCCACCCACGACCTAGAATTAGCCGCCATCGTGTTCGCCCTCAAGATATGGAGACACCATTTGTATGGTGTAAGGTTTGAAGTTTTCTCCGATCATAAGAGTCTCAAGCATCTCTTTGATCAAAAGGAGTTAAATATGAGGCAGAGGAGATGGATGGAATTCCTCAAAGATTACGATTTCGGCTTAAGTTACCACCCCGGCAACGCTAATGTAGTCGCCGACGCCTTGAGCCGAAACTCGTTATGTTTGTCGAGTATGATGGTTAACGAAGTTGGGTTAATAGAGCAGTTTAGGGATATGAATTTGGGGATGTCAATAACGGAGATTGGCATCGTGATGAGTCATCTCACGGTGACCAGTGGGTTTAAGCAAAGGATCATGCTTGCCTAAAGAGAAAATGAGAACTTTATGGAGACAGTAGAGGCAATTAAGGCTGGTAAATTGAAGGGTTTTGAGCAAGGCCCCGACTGGTTGTGGAGGTTTGAGGGGCAAATCTGTGTGCCACAAGATGGCGACCTCCGAGAGAAGATCTTGGAAGAGGCTCATAAGAGTCACTTTGCCATTCATCCTGGTACTACCAAGATGTATCAGGACCTGAAAAGGATGTTTTGGTGGCCTAGATTAAAGAAGGATGTGGTCGCCTGGGTGAGTAAGTGTTTGGTCTGTCAAAAGGTCAAGATCGAACACCAAAAACCTTCTGGCATGTTGCAACCCCTGTCAATCCCAGAGTGGAAGTGGGAGAGTATGTTAATGGATTTCGTGACAGGATTGCCAAGGACCCAAGCTGGCCATGATACCGTATGGGTAATCGTGGATCGACTGACTAAGTCGGCTCACTTTCTACCTATTCGAGTCACGTACTCGTTGGATAAGTTGGCTCAGCTTTACATCCAAGAAATAGTAAGGTTGCATGGAGTACCATTGACGATAATCTTGGATCGAGATCCGCGGTTTACATCACGTTTTAGGGGAGTCTTTCAAAAGGCGTTTGGTTCCAAGTTGTGCTTGAGCACTGCTCACCACCCACAAACGGATGGTCAATCCGAGAGGACAATCCAAACCCTGGAAGATATGCTAAGAGCCTGTGTCTTGGACCAAAAAGGGAGTTGGGATAAGTACATGCCTTTGATCGAGTTTGCGTATAATAATAGTTATCATGCGAGTATCGGTATGGCACCGTACGAGGCGTTATATGGAAGGAAGTGCCAATCACCTTTGTGTTGGTACAAGCCCGGAGAACAAAGTGTCTTAGGACCCGATGTAGTGAAGGAAACGACGGAGCAGATCAAGAAGATCAAGGATAGAATCTTATCCACTCAAAGTCAACAGAAAAGCTATGCGGACAAAAGGCGTAAGTCCTTGGAGTTCCAAGAAGGAGAACATGTATTTCTAAGAATCACCCCCACTATAGGAATAGGAAGAGCCACAAAAGTTAAAAAGTTGAGTCCCCAATTTCTCGGTCCTTTTGAAATTCTTCAGAGAATCGGATCTGTAGCTTACAAAATAGCCTTACCACCCAATCTGTCAAACCTTCATGATGTCTTTCACGTCTCTCAGTTACGTAAATATGAGTCCGACCCTAGCCATGTCCTAGAACCAGAGCAAGTACAGTTGAGGGAGGACCTCACTTTCAATCTATCGTCTACGAGAATAGTGGATCACGGAGTCAAGCAGTTGAGGAACAAGTCTGTTCCTTTGGTGAAAGTGGCGTGGGGACGAGACAAGTCGGAAGAATATACGTGGGAACTAGAGTCAGTGATAAAGTCAAAATATCCAGAGCTTTTCTAAGGTAACGAATTTCGAGGACGAAATTCTTTTTAAGGAGGGGAGTAATGTAATGCCCCGATTTTCTGTTAGAGTGAAAATGACCAAAATGCCCCTGAGGTCATTTTCGGCCTGAAATTTGAGGAAAGCTGGTTCGGCAGTACTCGAAGGGCAAACTCAATGTTGAAAGGGGATTAGATGACTTGTGTACCTTCCTAGGATCGAAAATATCGTTTTTCGAGTTTTCGGGCCAAAATGACCAAAATGCCCCTGCGGTGTTTTACCTATTTGCAAGTGCCGGATGAAGCCAAAACTTCTCCAGATGATTTTAAAAGGCATTTTTATGTAGACTATGACTTTAGTTTTGGTCCCGGAGGTCCTAGGCAAAATTAGTACAAAATTATGGTTTTGCCCCTAGTTTCGTGTTTTTACGCTTAATCACGTGATTAAGCAAACCTAAGCAATATTAGGCTCTAATCGAAGGTTAATTAATTTCCTTAATTAATCTTGAGTCAAAATAATTTATTAAAGTTGATTAGAACCTAAAAGTGCTTAATTACAACTTAAAATCATATTTTAATTTCAAGACTCCTAGTCATGGAATCTTGAATAGTGTTTTCTCTTTCCAATTCCTTAAATCATAGAATTGTGTTACACATTGTTTATTCCTAAATGAGTTTAAAATTCTTTAATGATGTATGAGCACTCCTAATCTTGTTATAAAATCCTTAAAACACATTCTTAGTTACCTAAACTTAAGCTTAATTATTCCTAACCTTGTACCTAAGCTAATACACATTTAAACCTATCATTAACACACAATTTGATGATCAAAACCTCTCTCCCTCCATGCTGTCTGGTTTGGCCGAAGCTCCATGCCCACCATATGCATCACATGTTCAATTTTTCAACACTCCAAGGCCATACCTCAAGTCACATACACTATACCTTGTCATAACTTTCAATCAAGCTTGATTTTCCAAGTAAATAACTAATTAAAATAGCCCATTTTCTCCATTTATTTGTGGCTGGAAAAGTTCCAGCCATGCATTGTTTCTAGAAGCCTAATTTCATCAAAATTGATAGGAAATTAACTCACATCAAGCCATACTTTGTAGCATAGCTTCCATACTTCAAACCATGCTTGAATGACCTTGTGTAAGAGATATTTTTCTCTCCCTTTTCCCCCTCAATGCTACGGCCAAAGGCTTCCCTTGGTGAGCCCATGGTTTTGTTTTTCTATAAATAGGATGCTTGTGATAGCTTAGTTGCACTTTGAAGCATTTGCTAAGTTTAGAATTCTAGAGTTGTCTTGCTAGTTCTTTTTTTTTTTTCTCAAGCTTCAAGAGAGTTCTTCCTTTCTTTCCATCTTCATCTTCTTCATCTCTTCATCATCTCTCAACCTTGAAACACCACCCCATAGCCTTGAACCATCATCCAACCTCTTAAACATCACACCTCAAACACAACCTCACTTGAAACACAACTCCAACCTTCTTGTTTCCTCTTGGCCGAAACCATCAAGGCCCATGGAGGAGCTCATCATCTTGTTTTTCTTTTCAAAAGTTCAAGCTTTGTGTCTTCACTTTAGGTAGGGATTTGCTTTTCAAACTTGTTTTGCCCAAGAATGTGTTCTTCTCTAGTTTTCTCTTGGATTCTTTTTAAACTTTCCCTTGTTCTTCTTTTCCTTTTCATTTCGGCCTCTTGGCCTTGAATATGAGTATGATAGCTTGATGATGAGAGTTTCTAGATGGTGACCTTGTGTTCATCTCAAAGAAACCTCTAAAGCTTGAGTTTTCCTTTTTTTATAACTTCATCTATATGATATCTAGCTCACATGGTTTTTCAACTTAAGAAAATTAATCTAAGGATTTCTAAAAGCCCAAGCCTACCCTTGTCAACCTTAATGTTAGCCGGCACGTTCTAGAGATCTTTCTCTAGATAGGGGTTTTGGGTATTTAATAAAGAACTTGACTTAGTTTCACTTTCTTTTTCTTTTGTAAGGTTTTCAATTTTGGTATTTTGATCCTTGAGATTTTGTTTGGTTTTGTTTTGGAAGTTGTTTACTTGAGCTTGATGATGTTGTTCAAGAACCTCATAGTTTTCTTGAGAACTTGGTTCAAGAACTCTAAAGCTCTCTTTGTAATGAGATATGTGTTGGGTTGTTATCTTGTTAAATTCTTGAATGAGCTCTAGCTAACCATAAAATAAACCTTGCATCATGTTTACTTTTATGCCTTGCACATCTTGTTTATTTTCCTTGCTATCACTAAGTACCAAGATAATAAAGGAACTTGCATTATCATGTTTATATTTCAAGCTATGCATTATCATGTTTACATTTCAAGTTCTCACCTAAATATCAAAGATAATAATACGATGCATCTCGTATTTATTTTAGGCTCTCACTTTACTTTCTAATGAAAGCTAAAACAAGTGCATAAGCATGTTTATCTTTATGCCATCACTTTAATGAACCTAGAGCTCAAAGACTTGCCCATGGTTGTCTTAAACAAAGGTCTAAAAATATTTATTTCCTTTGGTTCATATTTCAGCCTTAAGAAGTTTTGATGTTTCCAAATATATGTTTCATACTTTTTCTAAGCTTTTATGAGTACAAGGAATATGTAGAACTAAGTTTTATGAATTTAGGACCTCTTGAGACAAAGATGAATTGGTCACTGCCCTCTTGAATATTCTTATGATTTTAGATGTTAAAAATGTTTATAAATGAGTTTTGAAAGTTTTAAAAAGGTTCCAAGAGAAACTAGTATTTTATGTGCTTTAGAAATTGTGTTCTATGCCTTTTATGGAGATGCACATTTCGGTTCTGCCTTGCTACTTATTTGCCACTGTGTGTTCTGTTTTAATGATGATAATATGCTTATGTTTGAGTAAAAATAATGTTAAGACTCTTATGTGGAAGATAAGATAAGTTAGAGACTAGAAAAGAATTAATTTGAGAGTTTTAGATCCCTTAATTATTGAATTTTCTGGATTCTGTCCAGCAAGGTTTAGATTTGATAATCATGGTTTTAAATTAGTTTAAATGTGTAGGAATGACTCATAATTGGTTTAGGACTTGATCTTGATGCCTTAGGAGCAAACTAAACTTAGAAAGGGTAATTGTTGTGACTCCTAGGTACCCGTAAAGTTAGGATTATAAATTATGCATCCTTGAGGTTTAAAGATATTCTTGATCATAGTGTGAAGTGAGAAATACTTAGTTATAACCTCATAGGTACCCAAGAGATTAGGTTTGATGATTAATAACTTAGAACGTGAGTTAAGGACCTTAAGGGTCAATGCATAAGACATTAAAAAGTCTTGAGTTTTATGATGCTTATATGATACATGATACATGAGCTTTATCTATGATAAGTTTGATATGTGCTATGAAGAAGTTTTATATGATGATATGATATACCTCATAAGATATGTTTGTATGATCTATATGTTTTCATGGCATAAGCAAATTTGAGGAAATTCGGTCTACAGCCGTCATGCTGCTGAATTTCCATCAAATTTGAGGACCCTAGAGAAAGATCTTTTTGAAAATCATGAGAACTTAAATGTGACACAACACTGAGACGCCTTCTTGGGTGACACCAGTTTAGCCGAGCACCCCCAAGAAAACAAATCCGTGAGGGTATTGACATAGATCTTGCCAAAGCGGACAATACTACTATGCACTAGTTGCTAGTAGAGCGTTTCAAAGAGGAAATGACCCTAAGAGGTGATCCTTAATTTGCCCCCTAGCCCGTACTTTAAGTCGGGATTATGTATGTTACGCTTATCATAGGATAAGTAAGAATTAGTGACGACTAGTTAAGGTATAAGCTCATAACCTAGAGATGTTTTAGGGTGGCCCCATGAGATAAAGTTAAAAGTTGAAATGTCACATATGCTATGAAAAACCAAGAAAGTTATTATGAGATTTATACTTGTCAACTTATGCCACTATTATAATGTTTTTGTGATTTTGTTGATTAGTTTATCCTTATGACGCATTCATGTCTTAGTATATTCCATGCTTAGTCATAAGACGCATTGTAAAATATGACGGACCTTGGATAACTAATGCTTTAGAAAACTAACTTAAAGGAGTTTATATGCATACACACCTTTTTAGAAATAAAACCCAAGATTCCTGAGGATGTGATGATGTCACTTAGTTAGGGATTGCCCTACTGAGAATTCTTTTAGAAGATTCTCATTCCCTCTCTCTCTTCTTCTGTCACATCTTCAGATGGCGACTTTCGTACTCTTCATTGACACCCCGACATGGGAGCTGCACCATGACCCAGCACTCGGGTCATACCATTTTGAGGGTCGCTGCACTGTCAGAGTATTTATGTTTATGGGACGACCCTTCACAAGGCCGATGCAGTGCTACCGCTTCACCCCAACTGCCCCCTACTATCATAACACGATTTTCGAGCGAGCTAGACCAAGTGACGAGCAGATCCTCCGCATGCAGCCCGAGGCGTCAGCTGTACGTGACTACCTAGAGTACGTGCCCTGGACTCAGTATTTGGAGACGGATCCATCAGAGGACCCGCCCTCGCACATGTACAGTTGGAGCTCCAGCCCTGCTCCCCCACAGACGAGAGCCGGGAGTGAGGAGACGGTGGTTCAGCTGAGGTTGGCTCGTAGGCCATCCATGCTCCCTCGCCGCGGTGGACATGCTCCGATGATCCGCACGACCACTCCCGTCGAGATCCGCCAGTGGATTGATTCCACCCCTCAGTACTCAGACCAGCAGGAGTAGGTGCATAGGATGGGTAGTAGCTAGTGCACACACGCCACATAGTTGAGGACAAACCTTCTTTTGTATATGAGGTTGTCTACTCTAGGTGCACACGGGTATGGGTGTTGCTTTCATGGTTTCCTTGTACTTGCTTTTATGATTTCCTTGTATTTGCTTTTCAGTTGTATTTCGTTCTTCTATGTATCGAATAGTCCTGCCTTTTGGTAGGCACATTATCTACATATATATGATCGGTTGATGTATCCATGTTATTTATGCGATTTATTATGATTTGCTCACATGACTTGTATGAATTCCCGTTCAAAGAATCATGCGTGGCTCTCACATTGATTTTAATTCAAAAATAAAAATTTTACCCATATTTCCGCCAAGTATTTTCAAAGTAAAAGATGAAACCAAGAGGTAATATTCTAAGGATTAACCTGAATACATACTAGTAGTATTAGGTTAAGATTTAGGGTGTTACAGGAGCAATTGTCATAAGCACTTCACATTTACATATACACAACATCAACAAGTTCACATAGTATACAATATATCAAGTCATTGATATTTACTCATAATTTCAGCTCACTAGCATTCTATTTAGAATTTCAACCTTAAAGAAAATTATAGTTAAATTATTAAACATCATAAATATAGGGTGAACTAATTTTTGGAGATAATTCAATATATTTATGAGGCCTTGTAAAAATTTTAGGTTAAAATAAGGTTTCTAATTATATTAATAAAATTGTAAAAATGCAGTGGTCAATAACCACCTAATTATAGTCAATAGTCGGAGTTCTCAATTTTATTACCATAAAAAATGAACTCAATAAATTATGTTAAACTTTAGGTTTGGACCTCAAGGTGTCTACAAAAACTTATAAAAATTTTACGACAAAATTTGATCATTTGATATAGTAAAAAAATTAGACAAATCTAGAGCTTCAAAATTGGTTGATCAGACGGCAACCTTGACTGCCTCTATTTTTGAATTGTTAAAAATAGTAAAAGTCTCCAAACGAACTAAAACAAAGATAATATAAATGCCTTATGTTAGGATAAAAAAGACATATCTAAGTATGTTTCAAAAATCAAACAAAATCACTGTAAGAAAGAAATCTGATTTTTCTAGCACACTAAGTCAAGATGTATTTTGATCAAAGAGCATTCTAGCAACATATTCTAATCAAATCCTTCAAGTTCATCAATATTCAATCTCTAAACTATGATTACGAAACCAAAACCTAGCATATTTCTTTGAAAATTTTCAGAAAACAAAAGCTAAATTTTAAGAGGTTTCAAGAAATCGATACTCTTAGCAAGCAAGCTTCTTCACTTGTACTGATTTATTCAAGTGTTCTTTCACCCAAAAACCTCATCAAACCAAGCAAGACCCTTTCTTTAACAAAGAAGGTAGTGGCATTTTCTTAATAAGGATGTGAGATGATAATGCTTTTAGGTTAGAATTGGAGGTATAAATGAGTAGATTAAGTGTTGCGTTGAAGGATCGATTTGAAGTTAGAAGTAATAGAAATGGTATTTTTTAGCTTGTGACTTAGGTTTTTTGTGTTTTTGAACATGAAGGCTGCACAAGGGAGAAGATAGCCAAAATTTTGGGAGAGAAGAATGAAAACAATGAGTGATGAGTTCAATTTTATAAATATGTGAAATTAATTTCATAGAGATGCATTTTTTTCATAATGAAAAATTAAAAAAAGAAATTTTTATATGGTTATGGTTTTATCTTGATAAAGTTAGATGGTGTGGCTATCTTTTATGCTATACACTTGTCAAGAAGCTTGCCATCTAAGTTTCATGCAATGCAAGAAACCACATTGAAATTTTACAGAATGGGTGAGATGTTGGCGGTGAGTGAAATTAAAATTAATAAAAAGCCAAGATTAAAAATTATTTTGTATTTACCTTGGATTAAGTCATTCGACTCTGGAATCACATCAATTGAGATTGCAAACACACGCCTTTCGACCTTAGGCTTGGGAGCATTCAGCTGGTCGTTGCTTGGATGATTCTTGATGAAGTGTCCCAGCTTACCACACTTGTAGAAAACATTTTGCTCAATAAAGCATTCCCCATTGTGATTCTTGCCATATGAACGCATACTAACCTATTTTTGTTCCCAGTCTGGGTGCTAGAAGACATCCTTTGTTGATTTTGGGCTGAGTATTGGGGATGTTTTCCCTTAGGTGCATTTCCCCGATGGAATCTCTTATGTGGTTGTTGGATTATTAGTGTGGTTATCCTTTTTCTATTGTCCTTGGCCTTCAAGATGGCTAACTTTCTATTTCAACTTTCTTGTACTTGACATTTGCTAACTAGGGAAGCATAATTAGTGATTTCCAGGGTGGCTACTACGGCTAAAATGTTCGGCCTCAATCTGCTTTCATACTTCATGCACTTCCATCTTTCATCTAGATCTCATTGGTAGAGTATCAAATGTTTAATCAGCTCTTCAAATTTGGTTGTGTACTCAATCACGGTCTGATTTCTTTGAGTCAATTGCAAAAACTCCAATTCCTTTGCTTTCTTGATGGGCTCTGGGAAGTACTTCTGGTAAAAGTTAGTGCAAAAAACTTCCCACGAAATATAGGTTTTAGAGCAAGCTCTTGGCACCCTTCCACTAGGAAGCCACCTCTCCTTTAAGCGTATAGGTGTGATAGGCCATCTTCTAGTCCTTTGAACAGTTGACAACAGTGAACACTTTCTTCATTTCCTGTATCCATGCATCAGCCACGTCTGGGTTAGTAGTTCCCTTGAACTTAGGTGGACTAGCTCTTCGAAACTCCATGAACTTGTCTCGTTCATTAGTTCCCATGGATTCTTCAGTCCTTCTATTCATCTGCTCCATCATGATTGTAGCTTGAGCTTGCATGGCACTTTCCATCTTGTGAATTGTGCTTGCCATCTCATCCTGACTTCGTTCATTACATCGCCCGTAAGAATGTCTGTTCCCTGCCATTAATTCCTAAACACACTGATGGAGGCTTTCACATACCTCCTCAAATTAGAAATTTATTTTAATGGTAAGTTGCATAAAAAATGTAATAAAGGGCACAACCTAGGTAGTCTATCAAGGAGGCTTTAACACATAGTTGGGAAATTTGGGACTTTTGAAGGATGAGATTTAAGCAATGAAAGTTACAAAATAATAGCAACAATGAAGAAAGTACTAGTGTAATGTATTCTTAGGATTGAAATTAATTATCATTGACCAATATTGAATCCATTAGTGGCTATTAGTACTTAATTACTGGTAATTCTACTAGTGATCAATCGGTCCCTAGAATTTAACAAATGAAAAAAACCAATAAACGAGATCTCAATTTAATTAGAAAGTACAGTGATTTAAGGTACCAATTGCTATAGTCTAACCACTAATCGGAGGTTAATTCTATTGTTCTCCTTCAAACATAAGCCAATAGATCTATCAATTTATGCCCAAAGGGTTTCCCCAAACAACTATCGTCAATTTGGTTATTCCAATAAAATTTATAGCAATCACCATGATAATTATAAGAATAGAAACTAAAGAACAATGAGAAAACTAATGCATTCAATATAAACAAAGGATCTCAAATATCATCCCAGTCGATCTAGAAATCCTTACACTAGTAAGAGGAATATACTCCTCCATCTCTAGAGGATTACAACCATGAATTTAAAAGAGTACCTGGAGTTAATAGCAACAATCCTTGCTACCATCCACAAGAACAAAGTAATTCACCTATGGAATCCCTAAGAGAGAATGTATAGAGAAGAAGATGAGAGAGAAAGGGGTAGAAAGAGAACAATAGAGATTAAAACTGTACAGCCTGAGTTAGGGAAAAATTCTGAGTCATCCCTAGATATACTACTATCTAAAAATAGGCCAAAGTGGGCCCAAAAATAGATAAGTAATCTAGTATGATGCCATTGCACGAGCGCTGCACCGCTCAGTGCTCTTCAGAGGGAGTGGGCCAAAATTTTCACGATTGTCTCTTTGTCGAGCATTGCAGCGCTCACTAGAATAATGAGCTTCAACATTTTTTTTTCTTCTTTTTAGTTCCCAGCTCTTTCTAGAGAGTTCCCAAAGGTTTTCTTGACATTTTGCACTCTATACAATGCTCCTATATACAAAAACCATGCTCAAAGAGACGGGTTACATGTAGCAAGCTTTAATTTTCTAATTATTCCAAAAACCAGTGCAGTAGTCAATGATTCACCAAAATTGAAAAATGAGGAACAAGTTAACTATCACCATTATTTCATCAATAACTCATGCAAAAAAGCTAAGGTTTAGCAGTAAAATAAGTGGCATAAATGCCCCTCTTATCACACACCAAACAATAGACATCGAGTTAATTAGGCTCAATACTTATGCCAAGTATGGCAGCTGTAACTCCCTAATTTTTAACCCAATACTCTAGAACATATTAGGCTAATCATTAGGTTATTACTTCTTAGTCTCATTTATTTAATAAAATACTTAGCGGAAATTACGGTAAATTTTTTAAAAAAAAACATAAATCAAAGTGAGAGCTACGTTCTTATCTAAATGAGAGACACAAATATCAATCATAAGGAACACAGAAATTAAAGCAAGTAACAATATAACAAGTATTAACTTAATCAATGAATGAACACAGAAGGATACACTTTCATTAATATCATATTTAGAAGTACATAAAGTCACACCCTTATAGAACCGAGCTGAAATTGCAATACATAAAGGACAACAAGAAAGCAGTAAAGTACATGGTACAACGGCAAAATAAAAGCCAACTACACTACCCTCCTACCAAGCTGTGAGTTCTAAGCTAAAACCCCCTCCTAAAAGATACCACCGAAGGGGAGATCCTCGTGACTAGTCGGGCACTCGAATAGCTCTCCGATGAGGTCTAGTGATGACAGGGATCCTCGGGTGGTGGAGGTAAGTAACCAGGGAACCGCTCGATCTCCTCTTGAGTGGGCCAGTGAAGTGGAAAAGGAACGCGTGTCGGCTGGACATGAGCTCCTCGGAGCGGACGCATCTCAGCTCTCCTCACCAAGCGTGGTTGCATCACGGTATCCTCGCTCCCTTCTCGCCTAAATGGGGGAAATGGAGCAAAACTCTCCAAATATACGTGCCTTGGTGAGTCCTCAGATGGATCCGTCTCTGACCTCCTGGAACGAGGCACATACTCCCAGTGGTCACGAACAGCTGAGGAGGACGAGCGAGCACGACGCAACTGCTCGTCGCAAGGACGGGTGCACTACAAGATCAAGTCATCGCCACCAAAAGGAGCGGTAGGAGTGAACTAGTAGCTAGACACTGGATAAGCAAAAGGTCAACCCATGTACACAAAAACACGAACGACACAGCGACCCTCAAAGTGATAGGAACGATGCTCCGGGTAGTAGTGCACCTCCCAGACGGGCGTATCAATGAAGACCACGAATATCGCCATCGATCTCTAAAGATGTAATGGGAGAAAAGAGGGAAGAGAAAGGAGTGAGAATTCTTGCTAAAGAATCTTAGTATGAGTCTCCTATCTTAGGTTACATCGTTCACATCCTCAGGAACCTTGGGGTTAATTATAAAAAAGGTGTGCATGCATAAAAAGTTTATTATTAGGGTTTATAAAACCAATTATCCAAGGTTCATTCCTTTTAGCATGCGTCTTGATGTTATGGAGGCAACATATTAGAACATGAATGCATGGCAATACTTGAGGATATAAATCAACAAATCAAATCATATAGAAACAATCCATGTGGCATAAGGGCAATAACTCTCAAATGAAACTTTCATCAATATGTGTGACATCATTAATGGAATCTTTAGCAATGTAGAGGCCACCCTAATAATAAAAACTAGGCTATGAGCTCATACCTCAGCTAGTCGTCACTAGCTCTTGCTTATTATCTGAATAAGCAAATAATAAAATAATACACCCGACTGCTTAAGAGTACAGGCTAGGGGGCTAGGGAACTCCTCTCTTAGGATATACCCTCTTTGAAATGCTCTACTAGATTCAAGTGCACATCGAATTATCCGCTTTGGAAAGGCTTATGTCCAGATCCTCACGGATTTGCCTTCTCCTCACCGTAGCAGGAGAAGTACGTCTCAGTGCTTGTCACATAAAAATCTCCTAGGGGTGCCCGGCTCAACCGTGTCACCCAGGGTTTTCAATCTCATATGGTACTTTGAAAACATTTTTCAACCCTTTTAGGTTCAACGGAAATTCGGCAGCATAACAGCTATTAAACCGAATTTCCTTCAAACCGACATTTATGCCACAAGCTAAAAACACAAACATGTTTCTCATTCAAACCTCATGCTTAGAATAAACTCATGTCTCAATCAATTCATCTAATCATAACTCATACATCATATACATCTCATCATCATCATAAAATTCAAGACTTCTTAGTGTCTTATGCATTGACCCTTAAGGTCCTTAACTCACAATATAAGTTATAAATCATCACAACTTAATCCTTCGGGTACCTATAGGCTCATATCTAAGTATTCCTCACTCAATAATAAGATCATAAACATCTCTAAACCTCAAGAGTGCAGAATCTAAAATTCTACCTTTACGGGTACCTAGGAGTCACAATAATGACCCTTTCTAAGTTTAGTTTGCTCCTAAGGCATCAAGATCAAGTCCTAAACCAATTATGAGTCATTCCTACACATTTAAGCTAATTTAAAACCATGATTATCATTTCTAAACCATGCTGGACAGAATCCATAAAAATCATTTACTAAGGGATCTAAAACTCTCGAATTAATTCTTTTCTAGTTGCTAACTTCTCTAATCTTTCACATATGAATTTTAACATTATTTATTCTCAAAAATACTAATATTATCATCATCAAAATAGCATAAACAGTGATCAATCATAGCAAGGTAGAACCGAAAATCCATCTCCATAAAAAGTATAGAACTTGATTTCTAAAGCACATAAAATACTAGTTTCTCTTAGAACCTTTTTGAAACTATCAAAACTCATTTATAAACATTTTTATCATCTAAAAATCCACAAAATATTCTCAAGGGCAGTAGCTAATCTAAATTGATCTCGAGAGGTTTTAAAATCATAAAACTTTGTTCTAAACATTTCTTGGACTCATAAGCTTAAAAAAATTAAGAAACATAGGTCTTGATGCTTGTAACAAACAAAACTTCTCAAGGCCGAAATCAAGGCTAAAGAACACATATTTTCAAGCCTTTGTTTGAGACAACAATGGGCAAGTCTTTGAGCTCTAGGTTCTCTTAGGTGATGACATAAAAATAAACATGCTCATGCACTTGTTTTAGCTTTCATTAGAAAGTAAACTGAGAGTATAAAATAAACATGAGATGCAACTTATTATTATCTTTGATATTTAAGTGAGGACTTGAAATGTAAACATGATAATGCAAGGCTTGAAATATAAATATGATAATGCAAGTTCATTCATTATCTTGGTACTTAGTGATAGCAAGGAAAATAAATATGATGTGCAAGGCACAAACATAAATATAAATGCATAGTTCATTTTGAATCTTAGCTAGAGCTCTTACAAGACTTTAGAGATCAACACAACCCAACACTTATCTCATCACAAAGAGAGCTTTAGAGTTCTTAAACCAAGTTCTCAAAGGAACTATGTGGTTCTTGAACATCATCATCAAGCTCAAGAACAAGCTTTCTAAAGGAGAGTAAAACTTTTAAAAAAAAAGAACCAAAACACATTCTTTTACGACATAAAACAGAAATAGAGACACTTTAGAAATTTCAACAAAACCTTTGAAGAGAAACTATGGAGGCCGAAATGCTTAGGAAAAGGAAAAAGAAAGGAAAATAAAAAACTTCACCAAATAAAGAACAAGACTCGAGCTTTAGAGGTTCTTTGGAGATAAACACAAGGTCATCATCCATGAACCCTCATCATCAAGCCATCATAGTCATGAACAAAGCCTCATGGCCGAAATAGAGAGGAGAGAAAACAAAGAAAAGTTTCAAAAAGTAACCATGAGAAAACTAGAGAAAAACACATTTTCAGGAAAAGCAAGTTTTAGAAAAACACTCCTACCTAGAGTGAAAATGAAAACTTGATCTTTTAAAAGTAAATGAGATGAACAACTCCTCCTTGAAGGATGATGATGATTTAGCCAATAGAGAATGGAGAGGATGGAGATGTGTTTTGAGTGAGGTTATGTTTAAGGTCAAGTGTTTGAGAGGTTTGATGATGATTCAAGGCTATGAGGTGGTGTTTAGAGGTTATGAGATGATTATGTGAGGAAGAGATAAAGAGGATGAATATGAAGAGGAAAGGAAGCTCTCTTGAAACTTGAGAGATAACAAAGAACTCAAAGAAAGCTAGTAAACTTGAAACTTTGCAAATGATCTAAAGTGTTTGCAAGCTCAAGTAAGCAAGGTATTTATAGAAAATGAAAACAAATGAAGTCTCATGGAGAGGAGGAAGTGGCCGTAGCTTTTGGAAGCAAGGGAAGAGAAAAATATCTCTTACACAATGTCATTCAAGCATGGTTTGAAGTATGGAAGACATGGTGCAAGGTATGGCTCAAAGTATGGTAATTTCTCTTTGTTTGAAATTGAATTTATCCTTCTAGAAGGCAAGGAGGGCTGGCAGATTTTGAACCACAAAAATGAGAGAAAAAGTCTTCTAGAAGTGGTCATATGAAGCATGGATGAAAGTATGATGTTTGTATGACAAAGTATGGTTTATGGTGAGGTGGAAGCATGGTTCTTTGAGAGTAAAAATTTCCACATGTGATGGAAAATGGGGGAGGAGTAGCTTTGGCCAGAATGCTACAGCAGAGAGGGAAAGAATTGTTTCATGTAGTTGTGTGTTAATGATAGGTTTAAGTGTATGTTAGTTTAGGTGCAAGGTTAAGAATCATTAAGCATAAGTTTAGGTAACTAAGAATGATGTTTAGGGATTTTTATGACAAGATTAGGAGTGCTCATACATCATTGGAGAATTTAAAACTCATTTATGAATAAACAATTGAAAACACAATTCCATGATTTAAGGAATTGGAGAGAGAATTTACTATTCAAGATTCCATGACTAGGAATCTTGAATTTAAAATAAGATTTGAGTTGAAATTAAGCATTATTAGGTTCCAATCAACTTTAATAAATTATTTTGAGTCTAGATTAATTTTGGAAATTAATTAATCTTCAATTAGAGCCTAATATTGCTTAGGTTTGCTTAATCATATGATTAAGCCTGAAAACACAAAGCTAGGGGCAAAATCATAATTTTGCACTAATTTTGCCCGGGACCTCTAGGACTAAAACTGAAGTCACAGAATACATAAAAATGCCTTTTAAAACCATCTGGAGAAGTTTCGGGTTCATCCGACACTTGCAAACGGGTAAAACACCACAGGGGTATTTTGGTCTTTTTGACCTGAAAACTCAAAAAATGAGATTTTCGATCCCGGAAAAGTACACAAGCCAAATAATCCCTTTCCAACCTTGAGTTTGCCCTTCGAGTACTGCCAGATCGGCCTTCCTCGAATTCCGGGCTGAGAATGACCTCAGAAGCATTTTGGCCATTTCACTTTGACAGAAAATCGGGGCGTTACAGTAGCAACTAACAGCTGTTCTCAAGACAATCATGCATTCTAGTCCTAACATCTTGTCATACAAGAAAGAATTTAAAGCATGACATATACTGAAGCATAGTCAATCTATCCCCCAGGCTTTAATAGGATGAACTGCTCTGATACCAAACTGTAACACCCTAATAAGATCAGACCATGCTTAAGTCATGTTCCGTTCTTATGAGTTATTACCTTTTACTTTGTGTTTCTCTTTTAAATTAATGTTGCATGAAAATAATGGGGAAAATTTTATTTTCGAAACCACATATTCAAAATTAAGCATGTAGCATGAAATGGAAGTTATGTATAACGATCAGAACTATTTTATCTGTTAAATCCCTTTAGTGAAGTACATAGATATATGATATAAATAATGAACTTTAATATTAATTATAAATTTGATACATAATTGGTTCACAGGGATGGGCATTCCCATCCTCAAATACATCACATGACAGAGTAACAGTACACAACACAATATCCATTACAACAAGGTTCCAAATAAAATAGTAGTAGTACAGAAACATAAATAAACAACACTAAACATAACTAAATATCTAACTAGGGATAAAAGGGATGAGCAGCAATAGCAGTGTAATGGACAACTCCATTTCTCAAATAGTATGGTGGGTGCGGAAAAGACTCCTAATAACTGGGCACGAAGTGTGAACGGGTGCACGGATCCTCTGTACGAGTGCTCCATTGACAACTAGATGGCTCGAGACAACACTATGCAAATCGTTGTCAAATATGGACATCACGTTAGGAATAGGACCCGACTCATCGAAACTTATCCCTTAGTTTTGCCAACCATCCTCCTCGAAGTCTTCAAGCCAATTTTCAAAGTCATTCCCTATCATGTCGTCCCTTGTAACACCTTAAAAGTTATTTTAAAATTAATTTGAGCTTTACTCATCATAATTTCAAAAATCCAACAGAGATAACAATGATGAGGACAATCCAATGGATTTGTAAAAATAAATATGAATAGTAACCTTGTGGGCCTGCTAGGACAGCCAAAATCCCATAATTAAGGCCCAAAATTGAGAAATTATAGGATTAAGATTATAAATGGGTAGAAATAAAGATTTTATACCTAGAACTAATTTTCAAACACTATTTGATTATCCAAGTACACTATTTTACCCGTTTGGTAAAATTTCGGTGTGCGATTTTTAACATTGAAAGATAGTTTAATCATTATAAATGGATAATGTATATCCATTCTAGCCAAGTGTAGGGCTAAGATTTAATCTTGAATTACAAGATTAAAAAATCCTAGCCATCCATTTGTTTTCTTTTCTTTAAAGAGTTATACATTTACAATACATAATATCTGCAATTAAATACATGATAAATACAAAACAACAACCTTATCTCTCCATAAATGATGATTCTCGGCCAGCCAAAGCAACAAAAAGCAGCCTCTATTTTTATTCTTCAAAGAGCTTAAACTTGATTTCAATCTTCCAAAATCATAACCTACACTTACCAAAACCTCAAACTTCCTTAACTAAACTTCAACTACTCATCATAACCTACAAAGCTAATAGATTGAAAATCCAATTTTTCATCTTAGATATCATTATATACTATTTAAGGAAGATTTAGGGGCTTTTTGGAAAGCTTGAAGTGAGGAAAAATCATTCTTTGAAAGACTTTTGAAGTTAGAAGTCTTCAAGCATCACAAATAGAGTTTATTTGTTATCTTCTCTTTCAAAATTTGTTTTTAATTTTTCTGATTGGTTTGGTTGGAAATTTTGGTTGTATTGGTTGAGTGTTTGGATAAGGCAAGAAAATCATTTTTGTCAAAAGAAGTTTCGACTAGTTTGATGGAATTTCAGTTTTGTCCTAGGTAGCAGACAATCATGATTTTTCTAACTATGTTGTAGGTATTTTTATGAGCTATAAAAAATATATGTTAAAGGTAACATCATAGGCTAGTCCCAAGTATTTTCTTGTGCTCTGATTTTGGGTTATACTGCTTTAAAAAATCATGAACCGAAATGATACATGTGCTGCATGAATTTTGCTAATTTTGTTATTATAGCAAATGATTGATTTTTCCTTTGAAATGTTTAGAGGGAGTTAGAAACATCTTAAAGTTAAACCATGATTTTTATCTTGTGTTGATTCAATCATTTTCTAGGGTTAAAAATTATGAAATTACTATTATGAGCTCAGATTAAGTGGTCTCTGACCACCAAATTTGTAGAATTTTGTTAATATAGTTAAAGAATGATTCTTGATATGAAATTTTTACAAGAGCTTGGGGACATATTGAGGGATTATAGAGAATTTTTATAGCCTTGAATTGCTTGTTTAAATTATGTTACCAAGTGTAAAATCTGCCAATGTGCTGTGTTTCTGCGAATGCATTATATTAGTGACATAATGACATTTTGTTCAAGTCTAATGTATATGAAAGCATGCGAGTGACTTTAAGGATTGGTTTGCTTTAAGGAGTGGTTTGAGGCATAATTGAGTTCGTATTAGGAATGAATGCCTATAAAAAGAAAAGTGAATGATATACTGAATTTAGTTCTATAGCCATAAGTAGAAAAAATGAGATCCTCTTGACTTGTCAAGGGCAAATAAAGAAACCTAAGATCCTCTTCAACCTGTCGAGAGAATATAGAGAGTGCTAAGATCCTCTTCGACTTGTCAAAGGCATATAGAGAGGTAGGATCCTTTCGACCTGTCGAAGGCATATAAAGAGAGATGAGATCCTTTCGACTTGTCGATGGCATATAAAGAGAGATGAAATCCTCTTCGATTTATCAAGGGCAATTAAAGATAAGTTCACTACATTGGACATATACATATTTATAACATATCAAATCATTTTGTTTAATATTATTTACTATGATTATGAGTCCATGGTGATATGTGTATATTAAATAACTAAATAATAAAATAGACCTACTTCGGAAGGATAGTTTTTTAACTTTAAAATGAACCTTTGATATATGTTGAATGATCACCTTTTTCTTAATAAATCGAAGTGGCTGGGACAATGACAATGACATTACAAGTGTGCACTTGGGGAAGTGCCCTCCTAAGAATTTTAGAATTCTCACCTCTATATGTTTGTATTTCCGTGTCATCTTTAGGTTGATTCCAGAGACAGTGAAGCCACTATAAGAAGAACTAAATTGGAATTTCTATAGTTTAGTAGTGGACACCAGTATCTGTTGTACTTAGATATATATAAGTCTGTAAATATAGTAAAGAGCATATGTGTACCAAAGCTCATAGAAAAGCTTGCTTTTTGTACTTGACTTGTATTAAATAAATGCTTTGTTTCTCTGCTACATATTTTGATAGGACCATGAGTTAGCTAGTACATGATTCGACTAATTTTTGCTATAGATAATTAAGAAAGGTCCACTAATTAATAAGTAACAACTCTTAAGTACAATGTCATGACTTGAGGATGATGTTGTACTTGGGAGGATGTTACATCTCTGATCTCCATGGGGTCTTCCTCCAGATTTTCCTCATCATCGGCATCGTAATGAACAGGCTCTGGAGGAATAATCAAGAGGGGCTCCACATCTAACGACTCCTCAAGGATCTTAACCTCAGAATAAGAGAATAACTCTATCACCGGTGCTTGTCGTGAAGGGGTCTCTAGAATCTGCACGTTGGAGTCCGAAGAGTTGGAGATGATGTGGGGATTACTAGGTGAGGTCTGGTGACTTCGCATCCTACTGCTAGGGCCACCTCGATGGTATGAACTCCTCAGGAATGCAACCCTACCTCCTAGATTCTAATCAAAGTCAGAGTCACTGTGTGGGCATGCCATCATCGAACGCACTCGGATATAAAGATGACACGACCAAAGGTGTGAGAAATTATGAATTTCTTAGTAGAGGATTTTTATCTTAGCATCAGTGTCATCATGAACATCTCTAGCCACTTTGGGTTTATTGGTTAAAGGAAGCAGCTAAAGATTTCATTATGCTTTGTTTTTCAAAACGTTCATACTCCAAAGTGACATGTGTTTTAAGATCTTTCATTAAAAGAGATAATGAATTTAAATAGGTATCATAGCTATGACAAATACTAAATATAGGAATTTAACAATGAATGCATTATTTAACTTGGTTCGGTTCTTCACTCACTGAGTGCACCAACACCAATGCTTTAAACCACCTCCTTGAGATAATGAGCTCATACCGTGGTCGTCGATACAAACTTCATTTCATGAGAATATCCCAATGGATAGGGTGAGGGGTTAAACAGTGAGCTTTTCCCATTACTTTTGTTCATATTCATGTACAACTCTTTTTAGCATTTAACATTTCTTTTATGAATTATCATGTTAATGATTCTCATTCTGATACAGTCCATACTATGTGATCAACACTCAAGTCATGTTATGCATAACATTCACATCATTTCAGATATAACATTTGGAGCATTCATGCATATAATGAATCATTTATCATCCATGATCATTCACCATATTTCACACACATTTAAGCTCACAGGTCAAAGTCATTCATTATGTAAATCTCAAGGTCACTAGGTCTTATTTAATTAGAGCATAAGCTTATAGGTCTAGGACTAAGTTCTCTAGTCATTTTATGAGTGACAATTGTAAACTCTAGAGCCCTTCAGAAAGTATGAGCTTTATTGTTTGAATGACAACAAAGCTAATTTAAAGAAAATACTTTCAAGAATAACTAATGGCTACCTTAAGTTTCTTGACAAAGTATAATAGGTTAATCCAGTTTGTATCACATGGACTTAAGGCAAGATTAATATTTTATTTTACATATGTGAGTATGTTTTATCTCATGGGAAGAGATTAAGCCAAATAGAAAGTGAATATTATGTTAAGCAAAGTACTTGTACACAGATTAAAACATAATACAAACTTAAAGCAAGAATAATGTTTCACTTTGCATGCGCAAGCATGATTTATCTCATCAGAAGAAACTTAGCCTAAAAAGACAGTGAATGTTATTTCAAGCAAAGTACGTATTTCATGCTTACGGACCAAAAGCATAAAAATGAACTTGAATCGAGAATAATTTCATTACACATAAGCAATCATATTTTATCTCAAGGGAAGAGATTAAGCTTAAAAGAGGTGAATATTATCTTGTGCAAAGAATCATAAAAGCCTAAGGATTGAAGTAGATCAAGTCAAGAGCAAGAAGCCCAAGGAAACGATCTTCAGAAAGTAACACGGGACTTCAGAAAGGACACTGAAGATTAAGGAAATCATGCTAACTTCGGAAGTAATGTGTTACTCAGTCAACAATGATAACAATCACAAATTAATCTCAAACAGCCAAGATTGAGACTGAAAGATTAAAGAAAGATAAAAAAGATTGATTACGACATCAGAAAGCTCACTTAACTGTGGAGCACAGAACGCTAAAGGAAATGGAGGGAAAATTCGAAATTCAAATTTTAAATCTCGAATCAGACCCAGTTTTATAACTAGTACGTCATCACTTTTGCCTAATTGAGTCATGATCCAGATTCTAAAAGGGGGAGTTCTGAAACCATGATCAGAAAGTAAAAAGAAAGAGGACGTAAGAAACATTTTCAATACAACAGCTTCTATGATCGATGTGACAAGTCTGTCAGCCTACCTCTATAGATTAACGTTCCAAGACATAACTGATGTTTTACACGTGTCACTTGTGGAACATCCTAATTTTTAACCCAATACTCTAGAATACATTAGGTTAATCATTAGGTTATTACTTCTTAGTCTCATTCTTTTATGAAAATACTTAGTGGAAATACGGGTGAAATTTTTTTTTGAAAACATATAAAACCAAAGTGAGAGCCGCATATGATGTAACGAAGACTAGCATATAGAAAAGAGATCTCATATCATTCATGGTCACAAAACACAAACGTTGTTCATTACATCATAACATAATCATATTACCATAGATACATAGTTTACGACTATCTTAGTCCTATTATCACATCAAAAGAAATACATATCCATATGCATATAAATCTAAAGCGGCATCTCCGCGCTTCCGTTGCATCCCACTGATCCGACTCGCAGCGCATGCCCTACGCCCACGCATTAGTAAAGGTCACGAGATACACCATTCTCTTCATCCCGAGATGACACGGGAGAAAAGAAAGAGAGGGATGAGAGACTTATTCAAGATTCTCAGTACGGATTTCCGACTCTAACACACGTGTCATCATCATCGTCCCCAGCCACTTCGGTTTTAATTATGAAAAAGGTGTTCATGCATAAGGTTTGGTTTTAATCTTCTCAAATCTATTTATCTGAAGTGGGTGTCTTTTAGTATGAGGCTTAATGAAATGAATGCAACAGATATAGAATGAATGCATCACAATACATTATGCAAGCAATTCAATGAAACATAACATCAGGTAAATATATAAGTGGCATATAACTTCTCATATAAAACTTTTCTTTTCTCATAACTGTGTGACTTTAAAAACATCATATCTCTTTCTCATGCTTGAACTCTTAAGTTCTCTTTCTCAAAGACCACCCTCTTTAAAAATGTTTGCCTAAATCCAACCGTCCTGCCGCCCCGGTGTTTTTTATAACGGTCCCCAAACTCCGTCTCACTTAATCGCCTAGGAATGAGCTCAATCCTAACTAGTCATCACTAGATTTAACATGGGGAATAATAGAGGGGGTAACACATCACTAGTTTCCAACTCATTATCTGAATAAACGAACCATGAGATAGAATCCCGACTACTAGAGTACGGGTTAGGGGCATAAGGGTCACCTAATACACCGACTCCTTGAGTGCTGGTTAGGGACTTAAGGATCACCTAATACACCGACTCCCAGAGTGCGGGTTAGGGTTATTTCCTTCTTCAAAATGCATCTATGGCATCTAGTGCACAGTAAATTTGTCTGCTCTAGCAGGCTGCATCTACCATACCCTCACGGTTTTGTTATCTCCTTATCGAGGTAGGAGAAATGTGTCTCGGTGTGTTATGCAAGAATGCATCATAAACACATGCCCTCAACTATCATCATGGAACCTCATGCAATATGTATATCATGCTCATAAATTTATGCACTTCATCATAGTATGCCATATCAACTCATAATACATGTACTTACACATTTAATTTCACATTTCATAATTAATTTCTAAAGTCATATAAATGGTTTCATCCTAGCACATGCATTCACACATCATCATAGCATCAACATAAAAAGATCACATCATCATATCTCATATATGATCACATCATGCGTATCAACATATCATACTTGCATTATCAAACACAAAGCAATAAAAGATCTCTTAATGTCTTATGCTTTGACCCTTAAGGTCCTTTATCTTGAAATCTAAGTTGTCTATCATCACAACCTAAGCTCTCGGGTACCTATAGGCTCATATCTAAGTATTCCTCACTCAATTGTATGATCATAAACAATTCTAAACCTCAAGAGTGCAGAATCTATAATTTCTACTTTACGGGTGCCTAGGAGTTACAACAATGACCCTTTCTAAGTTCGGTTTGCTCCTAAGGCATCAAGATCAAGTCCTAATCCAATTATGAGTAGTTCCTATACATTTAGACTAATTATAAACCATGATTATCAATTCTAAATCTTGCTGGAAAGAATCCAGAAAAATACTTTTCTAAGGGAACTAAAAGTCTCAAATTAATTATTTTCTAGTTACTAACTTCTCTTATCTTTCACATATGAATTTTAGCATTAATTATCCCTAAAGATACTCATATTATCATCATTAAAACAGTAAAAACAGTGAGCATATCATGGCAAGGCAGAACCAAATTCATCTCCAAACAAACAAGGCATAAACTTGATTTCTAGAACACATAAAATGCTAGTTTCTCTTGGAACCTTTTTAAAACTTTCAAAACTCATTAGTAAACATTTTTATCAACTAAAATCATCAAAATACTTTCAAGGGCAGTAGCTAATTTAAATTAGTCTCAAGAGGTTTTAAAATCATAAAACTTTGTTCTAAACATCTCTTGAAATCATATAAGCTTAGAAAAATGATGAAACATAGATTTTAATACTTGTAACAAATAAAACCTCTTAGGGCCGAAATCAAGAAGCTAAGGAAAATAATATTTTTCAAGCCTTTGTTTAAGATAATAATAGGCAAATCCTTGAGCTCTAGGTTCTCTTAGGTGATAACATAATCTTAAACATGCTCATGCACATATTTTATCTTTCCTTAGGAAATAAAGTGAGAGCATAAAATAAATATGAGATGCAACATATTATTATCTTTGATATTTAAGTGAGGACTTGAAAATATAAACATGATAATGCAAAGCTTGAAACATAAATATGATAATGCAAGTTCATTTATTATTCTTGATATTTAGTGATAGCAAGGAAAATAAACATAATGTGCAAGGCATAAACATAAACATGAATGCAAGGTTCATTTTAATTTTAGCTAGAGCTCTTACAAGACTTTAGAGATACAACCCAACACTTATCTCATCACAAAGAGAGCTTTAGAGTTCTTGAACTAAGTTCTCAAAGGAACTATGTGGTTCTTGAACATAATCATCAAGCTCAAAGAAACAAGCTTTTAAAGGAAAGTAAAACTTTAAGAGAGTAAGAGCCAAAACAACATTCTTTCATGACATAAAATAGAAATAGAGATACTTTAAAAATTTTAACAAAACCTTTGAAGAAAAACTATGGAGGCTGAAATGTATAGAAAAAGGAAAAAGGAAAGAAAAACCAAAACTTCACTAGATAAAGAACAAGACTCAAGCTTTAGAGGTTCCTTTGTGATGAACACAAGGTCATCATCTAGGAGCCCTCATCATCAAGCTATCATGGTCATAAACAAGGCCTCATGGCCGAAATGAAAAAGGAAGGAAACAAAAGAAAGTTTCAAAAAGTAACCATGAGAAAACTAAAGAAACTCATTTCCAAAAAAAAACAAAATTGTTAGAAAACAACTCCCTACCTAGAGTGAAGATGAAAACTTGAACTTTTGAAAGGAAATGAGATGAGCAACTCCTCCAAGGATGGTGATGTAGCTTCGGCCTTGAGGGAGAGAAAGGAGAGGAGATGTGTTCTTGGTGGTTTAGTGTTTGAGGTTAAGTGTTTGAGAGGTTTGAGGATGATCTAAGGTTGTGAGGTGGTGGTTTGAGATTATGTGATGATGATATGAAGAGAGGATGAAGAAGATGAATAAAAAAAAGAAAAACTCTTGAAATGCTTGAGAGAAAAAGAAAGGACTCAAAGAGAAAGCTAGAAAACTAAACTTAGCAAATGATCTAAAGGTTCACACAAGTTCTTGAGCTCATGTATTTATAGGAAAAAAACACAATGGAGAGGTGAAGTGAGGGAGGGCTAGCCATGGACTTGAGGCATGGAGGAAGAGAAAAATATCTCTTACAACTTGTCATTCAAGCATGGTTTGAGGTATGGAAGACATGGTGCAAGGTATGGCTCAAAGTATGGTGATTTCTCTTTGTTTGAAATTGAAATGAATCATCTAGAAGGCAAGGAGGGCTGGCTATTTTTTAGCCACAAAAATGAGAAAAGGTCTTCTAGAAGTTGTCCTATGAAGCATGGATGAAAGCATGGAGGTTATGACTTAAGGTATGGTTTGAGGTGAGGTGGAAGCATGGTTCTTTGAGTGCAAAAATTCACACATGTGATGGAAATGAGGGGTATGGGTTTCGGCCAGGTTTGTACAGCCAAGGGGGGAGAGATTTTGTTCATGTAATTGGGTGTTAATGATAGGTTTAAGTGTAGATTAGTTTAGGTAACTAAGAATGAGGTTTAGGAATTTTATGATAAGATTAGGAGTGCTCATATAATATTAGAGAATTTAAAATTCATTTGTGAATAAACAATTGAAAACACAATTCCATGATTTAAGGAATTGGAGAGAGAATTTACTATACAAGATTTCATGACTAGGAATCTTGAATTTAAAATAAGATTTGAGTTGAAATTAAGCATTATTAGGTTCTAATCAACTTTAATAAATTAATTTGACCTTACATTAATTATGGAAATTAATTTATCTTCGATTAGAGCCTAATATTGCTTAGGTTTGCTTAATCACATGATTAAGCTCAAAAACACAAAGCTAGGAGCAAAATCGTAATTTTGCACTAATTTTGCCCGGGATCTCTGGGACTAAAACTAAAGTCATAGAATACATAAAAACATATTTTAAAACCATCTGGAGAAGTTTTGAGTTCATCTGGCACTTGCAAACGGGTAAAACACCATAGGGGCATTTTGGTCATTTTGACCCGAAAACTCAAAAATGAGATTTTTGATCCCGGAAAGGTTCACAAACCAACTAATCCCCTTCCATCATTGAGTTTGTCCCTCGAGGACTGCTGGATCAGCTATCCTCGAGTTCCGGGCCGAAAATGACCTCAGGGGCATTTTGGGCATTTTCACTCTAATAGAAAATTAGGGCATTACAACTTGGAGATCTAATCAAAGGCAACAGTCATGAAGAAGGACCTATATAAATGGAGATGCCATACATGAAAACCGATGAGAGAGTTGAAGACATAAGAGTGAAAACTCCAGAAAAATCTCTCCACATTTCCTGTGTTGTTCATTATAATATGTAAATAGTCATCTTGAAGTGTAAAAATCTTTTTTCCATGTTCTGTAATAATTTGTATACTCTTCTTAGGAAGAGATATGAGAAAGAAGTTGCTCATGTTTCCCAGGTCTGTATTATTGAATATTCTTAAGGAAACATAGGTGTAGGTTTGTTTGAGTGGCAACCCAAATATATAACCTTTGTAACCTTGATCTGTTAGTAATCAGAGTGAGACATAGCTTGGAGGGGCTAAGGTAAAACTACTTGCAATGTGATGACAGAGGTATCTTTTAATCACGGTTCAATTTGGAGAGGCTGGTTAGAGACTACTTACAACATGGCAGTAAAAGTTTTCTACAGGTCATGGTTCAACTTGGGAAGGTTGGTTCAGAACTACTTGATTCAGCTTGGAGAGGCTGGTTCAGAACTACTCGGTTAGTGATAGTTGGGGTTGTCCACTGTGTGTAACACCCCGATTTTTCCTGTTTAGCAAAAGTGACCAAAATACCCCCTACATCATTTTTGTGTTAAAATCAAGGTCGGCCAACCTCGGCCACCCCCAAAAGGATATTTTAATATTAAGAGTAGGTTACATGAGGATTAGACAACAATCTGTGCAAAAATCACAACCCGTGAATTTCACGTGTAAAAATGACCAAAATGCCTCTAAGGTCATTTTTGCCCTGGAATTCAAAGACGGCAGACCCAGGCCATCCTCAAGGGGTTAGTTTGATGTTTGAAGGGGGATTAGATGCATTAGAGGTAGTGATAGGAGTGAAAATCTCCATTCTAGTCTTTTCCGCGTGTGAAATAACCAAAACGCCCTTACAGCGATTTAGCATGAATTTATGTGCCGACTAGACCCAGTCACTTCCTGGAGGTTGAGAATGTCAATTGTAAAGGGTGATCAATGTCTGGAAAGATCCTGATGGTCCTGGAGAGCTTTGATGTATAATGACCAATTTACCCCTATGTTAGTATATAATAAGCTTAATTAAACGATTAAGGAAACCCAAATAATATTAGGCCCTAAACCCTAATGACTAAGGATGAATGGGTTTGGATTATGAGATTGATGAACCCTAGTATGTTGAATATATGACCTGTTAAGCACAGCATATGTATTAGCTAAGTTCGGTCCTTTATTCCATCATATTGGGTAGGAGCATGTTTACCCCTTCGTAAAAGTATTATGATGTGTGCGTATGGATATATGAACTTGAGACATGATTATTGTGATTAATTGTGGCATGCTATGACTATGAATGAGATACTGAGATGCATGATTGATGAGTTGTTGGTAAGTAGCAAAGTTGGGGAAGCTCCGTTCCTAGCCATTATGTTGCCAAATTTTCGCCAATTTGTGAACTTAGGAAGATTTATGAGATTTATCAGTATGAAATGCTATATGCTAAGTCATTAGTGATGTTTAAAACTTTATGCTCATGCATGCATCTTTATTTGATATGTGAAGATTTTAAAGGTGACGTAAAACACATGGAAATCATACTCTAGACTCTAGGAATTAATGGTTATGAGAGCTGATCCAAATAAATTGCATACTCATGATAAGGAAGAAAGGAAGTGATGTGTTTTCCCCTCTATTACCACATTTAAAATCTAGTGACGGCTAGTTAGGTTGAGCTTATCCTAGGTGATCGATGAGGTGGAGTTTCAGTGCTTATTGTAAAATCACCGGGAAAGGTGAGATAGTAGGTTTATTGTGTTCATGAGAGAGCGTGGACATAAGAGTTCAGTTATGATAAAGTGAAGCAAAGGTGCATACACATATATTACATCTTTCCCCTATTGGTGCATTTAATCATGCAACATGTGCTAAGTGACATTAGTCCTCTAGCTTTCCTCCTGCTTATATGCCTGGCATTATGTTGTGTTTTAGACTTATATGTTACTGATGCTCCTGAGGTATTGTTTGGCATACATAAGATGTCTATTGTATTCATGACATTAAGATCCATGTTAAAACGCACCCACTTCGGATAAAAGGATTTTGAGAAAGATTAAAATTGAACCTTATGCATACACACCCTTTTCAAAATGAAAATTGAAGTGGTTGGGGACGATGACGATGACACTTGTGTTGGTATAACGCTCCGATTTTCTGATAGAGTGAAAAGAAAGTGAATGTTATTTCAAGTAAAACAAGTATTCATGCTTAAAGACCAAAAGCATAAAAACGGACTTGAATGGAGAATAATTTCACTATACATGAGCAATCATGTTTTATCTCAAGGAAAGAAATTAAGCTTAAAAGCGTTGAATATTATCTCATGTAAAGAACGTGTAAATACTTAAGGACTGAAGCATATCAAGTCAAGAGCAAGAAGCCTAAGGAAACGATATAAAGAAAGTAACATGGGACTTTAGAAAGTACACTGAAGATTGAGGAAATCATACTAACTCTAGAAGTAACGTGTTACTCAGTCAACAATCATCAAAATTACAAATTAATCTGTATCAAACAGCCAAGATTGAAGATTGGAAAATCAAAGAAAGATAAAAAAGATTGATTATTGTAACAGCCTAATTTTTAACCCAATATTCTAGAACATATTAGGCTAATCATTAGGTTATTACCTCTTAGTCTCATTATTTTCTTAAAATACTTAGTGGAAATTACGGGTAATTTTCCTTTTTGAAAACATAAAGCAAAGTGAGAGCCACGAACTTAACTAGTCGAACGATAGAAACATAAAGCATGCATAACAATTATCAAAAGTCATAAAGTAGAGCATATAACCAAAGAACAATCATGATAATAAAAGAAACATTCCATTAATAACATAATTAAGGTACATAAGTAGTCATACCCTCATAGGGACGGGCAGAGCTTGTAATATAGCGGAAAAGGAAATACAACAGAAAACAAGAAAGCAGAAATAAACCATAGCTACCCGAGTCCACCTATGGTGAATAACCTCAAACACAAAAGAAGGTTTATCCACTCTACATGTGGTGTGTGCACTAATCCTCCCCTACGACGCCAACTACTGGAATCTAGGAAATGGTGGAGTGTAACCGATCCATGGACGCAGAGCAGTAGGAGTGGAAACACGTGAAGACTGAGCGTGGGCTCCTCGGTGGGGGTGCCTCTCGGCTCGCCTCGCTAGCCTCGGCTGCGTAATGGTCTCCTCGCTCACATCTCGCACGAACTGAGGTGTAGGAGCAGAACTCTCACTATACATGTGCGTTGGCGGGTCCTCGGATGGGTCATCCTTCGAACTCGGGGATCGAGGCACGTAGTCCTGGAAGTCTCGAGGCATCGAACCACCAGTATACATCCATAGAATCCTCTCGTCTCGCGTCCGGGCGTGCTCAAAAACCATCGCGTCGTTGTAAGGTGACGTCGGGGAGAAACGGTAGCTCTGTACAGGATGTGCAAAGGGGCGTCCAATGAACATGAAGACTCGCACGGTACACTGCCACTCAAAATGATATGACCCGTGGTCCGGGTCATAGTGGACCTCCCAAGTAGGCATATCAATGAAAAGCACGAACGTCGCCATCGGTCTCTGAAGATGTGACGGAAGAAAAGAAGAGAGAGGAGTGAGAATTCTTTCTAAAGAATGTTAGTAGGAGTCTCTTATCCTAGGGTTACATCGTACACATCCTCAGGAACCTTGGGTTTAATTATAAAATAGTGATCATGCATATAAGGTTCAATTTAGGGTTTTCCAAACTAATTATCCAAGGTCCATTCCTTTTAGCATGCATCTTGATGTTATGAAATGCAACATGTTATATCATGGATGCATGTTAATACTTGAGCACATAAAACAACACATCAAAGCACAAAAACATAAATCATGTGGCATAAGGGCATATAACTCTCAAATGAGATCATTCCTCAACCTCGTGACATCAATCATGGTACTTTAGCATATAGGCCACCCTAAAAATAATAACTAGGTTATGAGCTCATACCTTAGCTAGTCATCACTAGCTCTTGCTTATTATCTTAAATAAGCGAAACATAAATAATAATCCCGACTCGCAAGTACGGGTAGGGGGTAGGGGGCAGGGATCATCTCTCTTTGGGATTACCCTCTTTGAAATGCTTTGCTAGCCACGCATGGCCTCGCAATTTGTCCACTTTGGTAGGCTGCATCTACTCATGCCCTCATGGATTTGTCTCCTCCCAGGGGTACTCGGCCGAACCGGCACCTCCTCGGGGGAAGCGCGTCTCAGTGCTTTGTCACATAAAAATCTCCTGGGGGTGCTCGGCCGAACCGGTGTCACCCAGGGTTTTCAACTCATAGGGTACTCATAAACATTTCTTTCAACCCTTTAAAGTTTGATGGAAATTCGGCAGCATAACAGCTGTTAAACCGAATTTCCTTCAAACTGCCACAAGCTAATCCACACATCATGTTCTCATGAAATCTCATGCTATGATAAACTTTAACATTTCATCAATCATTTTCTCATGCATCAAGCACATCTCATCATATCATTGCATCATACAACACATCATAGCATTAACAACTTTTTAGTGTCTTATGCATTGACCCGTAAGGTCCCTAACTCACATTCTAAGTTATAAATCATCAAACCTAATCTCTCAGGAACTTATAAGGTCTTAACTAAGTATTTCTCACCTCACACTATGGTCAACAACATCTCTAATCCTCAAGGATGCAGAATTCACAATCCTAACTTTGCGGGTACCTAGGAGTCACAGCAATGACCCTTTCTAAGTCCGGTTTGCTCCTAAGACATCAAGATCAAGTCCGAAACCATTTATGAGTCATTCCTATACATTTAAACTAATTTAAATCCATGATTAGCATTACTAAACCTTGCTGGACAGAATCCAGAAAATTCAAACATTGAAGGATCTAGAACTCTCAAATTAATTCTTTTCTAGTTTCTAACTTCTCTTATCTTTCACATATGAGTCTTAACATTAATTATACTTGAACATAAGCATATTATCCTCATTAACACAGCTCATACAGTGGCTAAACATGGCAAGGCAGAACCGAAACAAACATCTCCATTTAAAGGCATCAAACACCATTTCTAAAGCACATAAAATACTAGTTTCTCTTGGAACCCTTTTAAAACTTTCAAAACTCATTTCTAAACATTTTTATCATCTAAAATCATAAAATTATGTAAGAGGGCAGTAGCTAAATCATTTATCCCTCAAGAGGCCCTAAATTCATAAAACTTGGTTCTACAAATTCCTTGTACTCATATAAGCTTAGAAAAATTATAAAACATAATTTTCAACACTTGGAAACTCCAAAACCCCTTAGGGCCGAAATGTGAACCAAAAGAAATAAATATTTTAAAACTTTGTTTGAGACAACAATGGGCAAGTCTTTGAGCTCTAGGTTCATTTAAGTGATGACATAAAAGTAAACATGCTCATGAACTCATTTTAGGTTCCATTAGAAAGTAAAGTAATAGCATAAAATAAATATGAGGTGCAACATATTATTATCTTTGATATTTAGTGAGAACTTGAAATATAAACATGATAATGCATAGCTTGAAATATAAACATGATAATGCAAGTTCATTCATTATCTTGGTATTTAGTGATAGCAAGGAAGTAAACATGATATGCAAAGCATAAAATAAACATGATGCAAAGTTCATTTTATGTTTAGCTAGAGCTCATTCAAGACTTTAACAAAGTAACAATCTAACATATATCTCATTACAAAGAGAGCTCTAGAGTTCTTGAACCAAGTTCTCAAAGGAACTATGAGATTCTTGAATATCATCATCAAGCTCAAAGAAAACAAACTTTTTAAACAAACAAAACCTCAAAGATCAAAAAGGAAATGGAAAACCGAAATATTAAAGAAAAGGAAACAAAGAACCGAAATCAAAATAGCAAGAAAAGAAAAGGTGTTCTTGAGTAAAAATCATGTTTGAGTTAGAAAGTGGAGTTGAAACTCAAAGAAAGTAAAACCTCAAGCTCTAGAGGTTCCTTTGAGATGAACACATAGTCATCATCTAGGAGTTCTCATCATTGAGCTATCATGTGCTCATCAAGGCCTCATGGCCGAAATCTCAAGAAAAAAACAAGAAAGTTTCAAAAGAAAAATCCAAGAGAAAGCTAGAAAGAACTCATTTTCAAGAAAACAAAGTTTAGAAAACACCCCTACCTAGAGTGAAGATAAAAACTTGAACTCTTTGAAAAGGAAAGCAAGATGGTGAGCTCCTCCAAGAGGCAAGATAGCTTCGGCCAAGAGAGGATGAGAAGGTTGGAGTTGTGTTTCAAGTGAGGTTGTGTTTGAGGTGTGGTGTTTGAGAGGTTTGATGGTGGTTCAAGGCTATAGGGTGGTGTTTCAAGGTTGAGAGATGATGAAGAGATGAAGAGATGAAGAAGATGAAGATGAAAAGAAAGGAAGAACTCTCTTGAAACTTGAGAGAAAAAGAAAGAACTCAAGAAAGCTTAGGAAAACTTGAAACTTACCAAATGAACTAAGGTGTTTGCATGTGTTTCTAGGCAAGGTATTTATAGAGAATGAAAACAAATGAAGGGTCAAAGAGGAGAGGAAGAAGTCGTGTGGTCTTGGAGGAAAAGGAAGAGAAAATATCTCTTACACAAGGTCATTCAAGCATGGTTTGAAGTATGGAAGCTATGCTACAAAGTATGGCTTGATGTGAGTTAATTTCCTATCAATTTTTTGTGAATTTAGGCTTCTAGAAACAATGCATGGCTGGAACTTTTCCAGCCACAAATAATAGGAGAAAATGGGCTATTTTAATTAGTTATTTACTTGGAAAATCAAGCTTGATTGAAAGTTATGACAAGGTATAGTGTATGTGACTTGAGGTATGGCCTTGGAGTGTTGAAAAATTGAACATGTGATGCATATGGAGAGGGAGGGGCTTCGGCCAGACCTGGCAGCATGGGGGAGTGAGGTTTTGATCATCTAATTGTGTGTGAATGATAGGTTTAAGTGTGTATTAGCTTAGGTACAATGTTAAGAATAATTAAGCTTAAGTTTAGGTAACTAAGAATGTGTTTTAAGGATTTTATGACAAGATTAGGAGTGTTCATATATCATTAAAGAATTTTAAACTCATTTATGAATAAACAATGTGTAACACAATTCCATGATTTAAGGAATTGGAAAGAGAAAATACTATTCAAGATTTCATGACTAGGAGTCTTGAAATTAAAATATGATTTTAAGTTGTAATTAAGCACTTTTAGGTTCTAATCAACTTTAATAAATTATTTTGACTTAAGATTAATTAAGGAAATTAATTAACTTTCGATTAGAGCCTAATATTGCTTAGGTTTGCTTAATCACGTGATTAAGCGTATAAACACGAAACTAGGGGCAAAACCGTAATTTTTCACTAATTTTTCCCGGGACCTCCGAGACCAAAACAAAAGTCACAGTCTACATAAAAACGCCTTTTAAAATCATCTAGAGAAGTTTCGGGTTCATCCGGCACTTACAAACGGGTAAAACACCGCAGGGGCATTTTGGTCATTTTGACCCGAAAACTCGAAAAACGAGATTTTCGATCCCGGGAAGGTACAGAAGTCATCTAATCCCCTTCCAACATTGAGTTTGCCCTTCGAGTACTGCCGGACTGGCTTTCCTCGAATTCCGGGCTGAAAATGACCTTAGGGGCATTTTGGTCATTTTCATTCTAACAGAAAATCAGGGCGTTACATTACTCCCCTCCTTAAAAAGAATTTCGCCCTCGAAATTCGTACCTTGGAGAAACTCGGGGTACTTTGACCTCATCTCGGACTCAAGTTCCCATGTGAACTCTTTGGTGTTGCCACGTCCCCACGCGACCTTCACCAACGGAACAGACTTGTTCCTCAACTGCTTGACGCCTTGGTCCACGATTCTCGTTGGCGGTAGATTGAACGTCAGGTCCTCCCTTAACTGTATGTATTCTGGCTCTAAGACATGACTAGGGTCGGACTCGTATTTACGTAGCTGAGAGACGTGAAAGATGTCATGGAGATTTGACAGATTGGGTGGTAAGGCTATTTTATAAGCTACAAATCCGATTCTCTGAAGAATTTCAAAAGGGCCGAGAAATCAGGGACTCAACTTTTTGACTTTCATGGCTCTTCCTGTAACACCCTAAATCTTAACCTAATACTACTAATATGTATTTAGGTTAATCTTTAGAATATTACCTCTTGGTCTCATTCTTTACTTGAAAATACTTAGCGGAAATATGGGTAAAATTTTTCTTTTTGGAATTAAAACCAAAGTGAGAGCCACGCATGATTCTTCGAACGGAAATTCATACAAGTCATATGAGCAAATCATAATAAAACGCATAAATAACAAATCATAGTAAAACACGTAAATAACATGGACCCATCAACTGATTATATATAGATAATGTGCCTACCAAAAGGCAGGACTATTCGGTACAAAGGAAAATGAAATACAACTGAAATGCAAATACACGGAAATCATAAAAGCAAGTACAAGGAAACCATGAAAGTAACACCCATACCTATGTGCACCTAGAGTAGACAACCTCATATACAAAAGAAGGTTTTTCCTCAACTATGTGGCGTGTGTGCACTAGCTACTACCCATCCTATGCACCTACTCCTGCTAGTCCAAGTACTGAGGGGTGGAATCGATCCATTGACGGATCTCGGCGGGAGTGGTTGTGTGGATCATCGGAGCGTGTCCACTGCGGCGAGGGCGCATGGATGGCCAATGATCCAACCTCGGCTGAACTAGTGTCTCCTCACTCTCGGCTCTCATCGGTGAGGGAGCGGGGCTGGAGCTCCAACTGTACATGTGCAAGGGCGGGTCCTCAGATGGATCTATCTCTGAGTACTGAGTCCGGGGCACGTACTCCGGGTAGTTGCGTACGGCTGACGCCTCGGGCTGCATGTGGAGGATCTGCTCATCGCATGGTCTGGCTCGCTAAAAAATCGTGTTATGATGATAGGGAGCAGTCGGGGTGAAGCGGTAGCTCCGTACTGGGTGCGCGAAGGGTCGTTGTAACACCCTAAATCTTAACCCAAGACTACTAGTATATACTTAGGTTAATCTTTAGAATATTACCTCTTGGTCTCATCTTTTACTTAGAAAATACTTAGCGGAAATATAGGTAAAATTTTTCTTTTTGGAATTTGAAATCAAAGTGAGAGCCACGCACGAATCTTTAAGAGGAGGTATAGCGAAACATATAAGCAAAGCATAAAGAAACACATCACAACATGGAGGCATCAACTGAAACATATATATATATATATATATATATACTGTGCCTACCCAAAGGGCAGGACTATTCAATACATCGGGACGCGGAATACAACTGAAATGCAATACAAGGAAATCATAAAAAGTAAATACAAGAGAAACAACACCCATACCCATGTGCACCTAAAATAGACAACCTCATATACAAAAGAAGGTTTGTCCTCAACTATGTGTGTGTGCACTAACTGCTACCCCTCCTATATCTACTCCTGCGGGTCCGAGTACTGTGGGGTCAAGTCGATCCACTGACGAATCTCGGCAGGAGTAGTCGAGCGCATCATCGGGGCATGTCCACCGCGACGAGGGCGCATAGATGGCCGACGAGCCAACCTCGGCTGGACCACTGTCTCCTCACTCCCAGCCCTCATCGGTGGGGGAGCGGGACTGGAGCTCCAACTGTACATGTGGGATGGCGGGTCCTCGGATGGGTCCGTCTCCGAGTACTGGGGACGCGGCACATGCTCGGGATACTCGCGTACTGCTGATGTCTCGGGCTCCATACGGAGGATCTGCTCATCGCGTGATCTCGCTCACTCAAAAATCTCGTTTTGACGGTAAGGAGCAGTCGGGGTGAAGCGGTAGCTCGGGACGGGGTGCGCAAAGGGTCGTCCCATGAACATGAATACTCACGGCGGTCTGGCGACCCTCAAAATGGTATGACCCGAGTGCCGGGTCATGGTGCAGCTCCTATACCGGGGTGTCGATGAAGAGTACGAATGTCGCCATCTGAAGATATGACGGAAGAAAAGAGAAAGGGAATGAGAATCTTTCTAGAAGAATTCTCAGTAGGGTTATCCCTACCTAGGTGACATCGTCACATCTTCAAGAACCTTGGGTTTATTTCTAAAAAAAAGGTGTGCATGCATATAAATTCCTTTTAAGTTTTACTAATTTTTATGCTCAAGGACCTATCCTTAACCTCTTACACACCTATAGGTTCACAACTAATAAGTTTTACTAATTTTTATGCTCAAGGACCTATCCAAACAGCACTATACAGATTTTAGACAACTTTATATTTGTGTGATTACGGGGTTCTAGAAATTACGGTTTAGCTCCTTAAAGTCCTTAACTCACATTCTAAGTTATCGATCATCAAGACCTAGTCTCTTGGGAACCTATGAGGTTATAACTAAGTATTTCTCACCTCACACTATGGTCAAGAACATTTCTAAACCTCAAGGATGCAGAATTTGAAATCCTAACTTTACGGGTACCTAGAAGTCACAACAATGACCTTTTCTAAGTTTAGTTGGCTCCTAAGGCTTCAAGATTAAGTCCTAAACCAATTATGAGTCATTCCTACATATTTAAACTAATTTAAAACCATGATTATTAAATCTAAACCTTGCTGGACAGAATCCAGAAAATTACATAATTAAAGGATCTAAAATTCTCAAATTAATTCTTTTCTAGTTCCTAACTTATCCTATCTTTCACATATGAGTCTTAACATTATTTTTACTCAAACATAGGCACATTATCATCATCAAAACAGCACATACAGTGGCAGCAAAGAGAAAGGAAGAACCGAAAATATACTTCTCCATAAAAGGCATAAAACATAATTTTCAAAGTACATAAAATACTAGTTTCTCTTGGAACTCTTTTTAAACTCTCAAAGCTCATTTATAAACAATTTTGACATCTAAAATCATAAGAATATTTAAGAGGGCAGTGACCAATTCATCTTTGTCCCAAGAGGTCCTAAATTCTTAAAACTTGGTTCTATGCATTCCTTAAACTCACTTAAGCTTGGAAAAATTGTAAGACATAGTCTCGAATACTTGGAAACCTCAAGACCTCTTAGGGCCGAAATATGAACCCAAGAAAAACACATATTGTTAGACCTTTGTTAAGACCACGATGGGCAAGTCTTTGAGCTCTAGATTCATTTAGGTGATGACATAAAAATAAACATGCTCATGCACTTATTTTAGGTTCCATTAGAAAGTAAAGTGATAGCACAAAGTAAATATGAATGCAACTCATTATTATCTTGGTATTAAGTGAGAACTTGAAATATAAACATGATAATGCATAGCTTGAAATATAAACATGATAATGCAAGTTCATTCATTATCTTGATATTTAGTGATAGCAAGGAAGTAAACATGATATGCATAGCATAAAATAAACATGATGCAAGATTCATTTTATGGTTAACTAGAGCTTATTCAAGACTTTAACAAGATAACAACCCAATACAATATCTCAAAGATCTCAACACAAAAACCGAAAGTCATATAAAAGAGAAAGAAAGTGAAACTACATCAAGTTCTTTATTAAATACCCAAAACCCCTATCTAGAGAAAAATCTCTAGAACGTGCTGGCCAACTTTAAGGTTGACAAGGGTAGGCTTGGGCTTTTAGAAATCCTTAGATTAATTTTCTTAAGTTGGAAAACCATGTGAGCTAGATAACATATAGATGAAGTTATAAGGAAAGGAAAACTCAAGCTTTAGAGGTTTCTTTGAGATGAACACAATGTCATCATCTAGAAACTCTCATCATCAAGCTATCATGCTCATAATCAAGGCCTCATGGCCGAAATGGAAAAGAAAGGAAAAACAAAGGAAAGTTCAAAAAGAATCCAAGAGGAAACTAGAGAAAAACACTTTCTTGAGTAAAACAAAGTTTGAAAACAAATCCCTACCTTGTGATGAAGGTAAAAGCTTGGACTTGAAAATGGAAATGAGATGAGCAACACCTCCTAGGATGGTGATGATGATTCAGCCTTGATGAAAGAAAAAGGAAGGAAATGTGTTTCAAGTGAAGTTGTGTTTGAGGTGTGGTGTTTGAGAGGTTTGATGATGGTTCAAGGCTTTGGGGTGGTGTTTGATGGTTAAGAGTTGGTGATGAGATGAAGAGATGAAGAAGATAAAGATGAAAAGAAAGGAAGAACACTTCTTGAAATTTTGAGAGAAAAAGAAAGACTAGCAAGACAACTCTAAAACTCTAAACTTAGCAAATGCTCCAAGGTGCAACAAGGCTATCACAAGCATCCTATTTATAGAAAAACAAAACCATGGAGCTCATCAAAGGGAGGGTGCTGGCCGTGTGGTTGGAGGGAGGAAGGAAGAGAAAATATCTCTTACACAAGGTCATTCAAGCATGGTTTGAAGTATGGAAGCTATGCTACAAAGTATGGCTTGATATGAGTTAATTTCCTATCAAATTTTTATGAAATTAGGCTTCTAGAAACAATGCATGGCTGGAACTTTTCCAGCCACAAATAAATGGGAAAAATGGGTTGTTTTAATTATTTATTCATGTGGAAATTCAAGCTTGATTGAAAGTTATGACAAGGTATAGTGTATGTGACTTGAGGTATGGCCTTGGAGTGTTGAAAAATTAAACATGTGATGCATATGGAGGGAGAAGGTTCACGGCCTGGTCTGGTTCAGCAAGGGAGGAGGTGAGTTTGACCATTTAATTGTGTGTTAATGGTAGGTTTACATGTGTATTAGCTTAGGTACAAGGTTAGGAATGATTAAGCTTAAGTTTAGGTAACTAAGAATGTGATTTAGGGAGTTTACGACAAGTTTAGGAGTGCTCATACATCATTAGAGAATTTTAAACTCATTTATGAATAAACAATGTGTAACACAATTCCATGATTTAAGGAATTGGAAAGAGAAAACACTATTCAAGATTCTATCACTAGGTGTCTTGAAATTAAAATATGATTTTAGGTTGTAATTAAGTACTTTTTGGTTCCAATCAACTTTAATAAATTATTTTGACTCAAGATTAATTAGAGAAATTAATTAACCTTCGATTAGAGCCTAATATTGCTTAGGTTTGCTTAATCACGCGATTAAGCATAAAAACACGAAACTAGGGGCAAAACCGTAATTTTGCACTAATTTTGCCCGGGACTTCAAAAATTAAAACTGAGGTCATAGAATACATAAAAACGCCTTTTAAAACCATCTGGAGAAGTTTCGGGTTCATCCGGCACTTGCAAATGGGTAAAACACCTTGAGGCGTTTTGGTCATTTTGACCTAAAACTTCAAAACGATATTTTCGATCCCGGGAAGGTACACAAGGTATCTAATCCCCTTCCAACATTGAGTCTGCCCGTCGAGTACTGCTAAACTGGCTTTCCTCGAATTCCGAGCTGAAAATGACCTCAGGGGCATTTTGGTCATTTTCACTCTAACAGAAAAATCGGGGCGTTACATTACTCCCCTCCTTAAAAAGAATTTCGCCCTCGAAATTTGTACCTTAGAAAAGCTCTGGATATTTGGACTTCATCTCTGATTCTAGTTCCCATGTGTATTCTTCCGACTTGTCTCGTCCCCACGCCACTTTCACTAATGGAACAGACTTGTTCCTTAACTGCTTGACTCCGTGATCCACTATTCTCGTAGGCGGTACATTGAAAGTGAGGTCCTCCCTCAACTGTACATGCTCTGGTTCTAGGACATGGCTAGGGTCGGACTCATATTTACGTAACTGGGAGACGTGAAAGACATCATGAAGGTTTGATAGATTGGGTGGTAAGGCTATTTTGTATGCTACGGATCCGATTCTCTGAAGAATTTCAAAAGGACCGAGAAATCGGGGACTCAACTTTTTAACTTTCATGGCTCTCCCTATTCCTGTAGTGGGGGTGATTCTTAGAAATACATGTTCTCCTTCTTGGAACTCCAAGGGCTTGCGCCTTTTGTCCGCGTAGCTTTTCTACCGACTCTGAGAGGTTAAGATTCTATCCTTGATTTTCTTGATTTGTTCCGTCGTTTCCCTCACTACTTCAGGTCCTAAGACACTTTGTTCTCCGGGCTCGTACCAACACAAGGGTGATTGGCACTTCCTTCCATATAACGCCTCGTACGGTGCCATACCGATACTCGCGTGATAACTGTTGTTATACGCAAACTCGATTAAAGGCATGTACTTATCCCAACTTCCTTTTTGGTCTAAGACACAGGCTCTTAACATGTCCTCTAGGGTTTGGATCGTCCTTTCAGATTGACCATCTGTTTGTGGGTGGTAGGCAGTGCTCAAGCACAACTTGGAACCAAACGCCTTTTGAAAGGCTTCCCAAAAACGTGACGTAAACCGCGGATCTCGATCCGAGATTATTGTCGATGGTACTCCATGCAATCTTACTATTTCTTGGATGTAAAGCTGGGCCAACTTATCCAACGAGTATGTGACTCGAATAGGTAGAAAGTGAGCCGACTTAGTCAGTCGATCCACGATTACCCATACGGCATCGTGGCCAGCTTGGGTTTTCGGCAATCCTGTCACGAAATCCATTGATATACTCTCCCACTTCCACTCGGGGATTGACAGGGGTTGCAACATGCCAGAAGGTTTTTGGTGTTCGATCTTGACCTTTTGGCAGACCAAACACTTACTCACCCAGGCGACCATATCCTTCTTTAATCCGGGCCACCAAAACATCCTCTTCAAGTCCTGATACATCTTGGTAGTACCAGGATGGATGGCAAAATGGCTCTTGTGAGCCTCCTCCAAGATCTTCTCTCGGAGGTCGCCATCTTGTGGCACACAGATTTGCCCCTCGAACCTCCACAACCAGTCGAGGCCTCGTACAAAACCTTTCAACTTTCCGGCCTTAACTGCCTCGATTGTCTCCATAAAGTCCTCATTTTCTCTTTGGGCAAGCATAATCCTTTGCTTAAACCCACTAGTTACCGTGAGATGACTCATCACGATGCCATTCTCCGTCACAGACGTCCCAAGATTCATATCCCTAAACTTCTCTATTAACCCAACTTCATTAACCATCATACTTGACAGACGTAACGAGTTTCGGCTCAAGGCGTCGGCTACTACATTAGCCTTGCCAGGGTGGTAACTTAAGCCAAAATCGTAGTCCTTAAGGAATTCCATCCTTCTCCTTTGCCTCATATTCAACTCCTTTTGATCAAAGAGATGCTTGAGACTCTTATGATCGGAGAAAACTTCAAACCTTACACCATACAAATGGTGTCTCCACATCTTTAGAGCAAACACGATGGCTACTAGTTCTAGGTCATGGGTGGGGTAGGTTACCTCGTGAGGCTTGAGTTGTCTGGACGCATAGGCTACCACTTGCCTGTTTTGCATCAACACACAACCTAAACCTTTACCAGAAGCATCGCAATATACCTCGAAGGGTACATTGGGGTCATGTAAAACTAAAACTGGGGTTGAGGTGAGCTTTTCTTTAAGCTCTAGGAAACTCTTTTCACATTCGGGGCTCCACTCAAACGGGGCATTCTTCCTAGTGAGCTTGGTTAAGGGTAGGGCTAACTGGGAAAATCCTTTGATAAACCTACGGTAATATCCAGCTAAACCCAAAAAGCTTCTAATCTCGATTCTGAGGTTGGTCTATCCCAATTCATCACAGCTTCTATCTTACTTGGGTCGACAGCTATGCCACCTTTTGACACAACATGTCCTAAGAACTTTACCTCATCTAACCAAAATTCACACTTAGACAACTTAGCGTATAACTTCTTCTCCTTTAATACCTCTAAAACCAACCTTAAATGACGCTCATGCTCCTCATGGGTCTTCGAATATATGAGAATATCATCTATGAACACAACCACGAATTGATCTAAATAGGGTCTAAAGATCCTATTCATGTAATCCATAAAAACTCTGGGAGCATTCGTCACACCAAACGACATTACATTGAACTCAAAGTGTCCATACTGAGTTCGAAAGGCGGTTTTAGGAATATCCGAATCTCTAACCCTAATCTGATGGTAACCGGACCTTAAATCAATCTTAGAAAACACTACTGCTCCTTTTAATTGGTCCATAAGATCGTCAATCCTAGGCAATGGGTATTTATTCTTTATGGTTACTTGGTTCAACTGCCTATAGTCTATACACATCCTCATACTTCCGTCTTTTTTCTTCACAAATAAGACTGGAGCGCCCCAAGGTGAAGCACTCGACCTTATAAAACTCTTTTCTAATAGCTCTTCTAACTGGGTTTTCAATTCTGCCAACTCCGAGGGTGACATCCTATACGGGGCTATAGAGATTGGTCCTGTCCCAGAAACCAACTCTATGGAGAATTCGACTTTTCTTTCGGTAGGGAACTCGGGTATTTCATCCGGAAATACCTCGGGATAGTCTCTTACCACAGGTATCTCACCTAGGTTTTGCTCAAAGTCTACATCGCAGGCGGCTAGGAGAACATATCCCTTAGCTTTCTCCCCACTACAGAAGACCTCTACTGAATTTAGGTACAGCCTAAGGGGTTGAGTGATGTTTCCAGGAGGAGAGGGGAAAACTACGGTTTGGGTTCCACAATCTAACAACACACGGTTGGCGTGAAGCCAATTCATGCCTAAGATAATGCCTATGTCTTTCAAGGGTAAACAAATTAAATCTATGATAAAAGACCTATTTTCTACAACAAGATGACAGTTTAAACAACAACGACAAGTATTAACAGGGTGATTTGTAGGAGTAGAAACAATAAGATCAAAGGGAAGTTTAGAGACTCTTAGATTTAAGGACTCGACACTAGCAAGTGAAATGAAAGAATGAGTAGCACCAGAGTCATATAGTACAGTTAAGGGTTTACCGTTTACTTCGCACATACCTTCAATGAGATCTTTGGACTTCTTGGCGTCTTCCACATTAAGGGTAAAGACTCTTCCTCAGTATTGTGGTCGGGGGTTTTGGTTTGATGTCCCTTGTCCGGCGCAGTCCTTTGCATAGTGGCCGGGCTTGCCACACTTGAAGCACACGTTCTGACCGGCTAAGCATGGGCGATTCCCGTGATTCTTTCCGCATTGTGAGTAGATGTCGGCAGATGTTGCTCCGGGGTAAGCAGCAGGGGTTTGTGGTGCCTTGTTCTTGGCTCCACTTGGTCCTCCATTATGGTTCCGGGGTCCACCCGGTCCACGGGGTTGATTGTTGAAGTTCCTCGGGCCTTGATGTTGAAATGGCGGCCTTTAGTGTTGCTTGGATTGTTGGTGAGCAGGAGCTCTTGGTGGTTGTTGTTGTTGTCAGAACTGGTTGGTCTGGTAAGGATTGTAGTGGTTCCTTGAAGGGTACTACAGTTTGAACTTCGGGGCTTGAGGTCCGAGCCCCTTAGCTCGCTCCGCCCTTGTGATTTGAATCTTTCTTTGTCCTTCTTCAAGGATCCGGCACTTGTTGACCAGAGTCGGGAAGTCTCTAATCTCCATATGGGCCACGGCGTAGTTCATCTCCGCCTTCAGACCGGCCTCATACTTCACACACTTCCAAACCTCATCGGGGTTCCCTTGGAACACCCGAGAGAACTTGATCAGCTCCTCGAACTTTGCAGTGTCTTGGGCTACAGTAGACCCTCCCTGGGTCAACTGCATGAACTCAATGTCCTTCGCGTTCCTTACGGACTCAGGGAAGTACTTCTCATAGAAGTAAGTCTTGAATAACTCCCAGTCAATGGGTGTTCCGGAGGCTTCTAGCAGATGCCTCATGCCGTTCCACCAGAACTCGGCGTCAGACTTCAGCATGAAAGCAGCAAATGTGACCTTTTGCTCCTCCGAGTAGGTAACGACAGAGTAGATATTCTCCATGTCTTTGATCCAATCATCAGCCTTGTCGGGATCCATTACCCCTCGGAACACTGGCGGGTTCGCCTTGCGGAACTCGCCAAAGCGGGCTTGTTCCACCGTTTCAGTAGCAGGGGGAGGAGGGGGAACAGGAGTAGCATTCGCTTGTTGATCCATCCGGTCGAACATCCGTTCCATGGCTTGTGCCATGCGACGGACAGCAGCAGCAGTTGCATTTTCTTGGTCAACATCGGGCGTAGTCCTAGGCCGTCGTCGTGGTGCCATTGGTCCCTAAACACATGAAATAATGAACATCAAGTTGATCAGGCTCAATATCCATGCAAAATGGGCCAGTTACCATGGCACTTGCAATTAACAGAAGTCATGCATCTCTAGTCCTATAGCTTATCTCTATCAAGCACTACACATGACATAACTATCGCATTATGCTTATAAAGCATAGTCAGTCCAATCCTCAGGCTCCATGAGAATCGAACTGCTCTAATACCATAATGTAACACCCTAAATCTTAACCCAAGACTACTAGTATATACTTAGGTTAATCTTTAGAATATTACCTCTTGGTCTCATCTTTTACTTAGAAAATACTTAGCGGAAATATGGGTAAAATTTTTCTTTTTGGAATTTGAAATCAAAGTGAGAGCCACGCACGAATCTTTAAGAGGAGGTATAGCGAAACATATAAGCAAAGCATAAAGAAACACATCACAACATGGAGACATCAACTGAAACATATATATATCTATATATATATATATATATATATATATATATATATATATATATATATATATATATATATACTGTGCCTACCCAAAGGGCAGGACTATTCAATACATCGGGAAGCGGAATACAACTGAAATGCAATACAAGGAAATCATAAAAAGTAAGTACAAGAGAAACAACACCCATACCCATGTGCACCTAAAATAGACAACCTCATATACAAAAGAAGGTTTGTCCTCAACTATGTGTGTGTGCACTAACTGCTACCCCTCCTATGTCTACTCCTGTGGGTCCGAGTATTGTGGGGTCAAGTCGATCCACTGACGAATCTCGGCAGGAGTGGTCGAGCGCATCATTGGGGCGTGTCCACCGCGGCGAGGGCGCATAGTTGGCCGACGAGCCAACCTCAGCTGGACCACCATCTCCTCACTCCCAGCCCTCATCGGTGGGGGAGCGGGACTGGAGCTCCAACTGTACATGTGGGATGGCGGGTCCTCGGATGGGTCCGTCTCCCAGTACTGGGGACGCGGCACATACTCAGGATACTCGCATACTGCTGATGTCTCGGGCTCCATGCAGAGGATCTGCTCATCGCGTGGTCTCGCTCGCTCAAAAATCCGGTTATGACGGTAAGGAGCAGTCGGGGTGAAGCGGTAGCTCGGGACGGGGTGCGCGAAGGGTCGTCCCATGAACATGAATACTCTGATAGTGCAGCGACCCTCAAAATGGTATGACCCGCGTGCCGGGTCATGGTGCAGCTCCCATACCAAGGTGTCGATGAAGAGTACGAATGTCGCCATCTGAAGATATGACGGAAGAAAAGAGAGAGGGAATGAGAATCTTTCTAGAAGAATTCTCAGTAGGGTTATCCCTACCTAGGTGACATCGTCACATCTTCAGGAACCTTGGGTTTATTTCTAAAAAAAAGGTGTGCATGCATATAAATTCCTTTTAAGTTATCTTTCCAAAGTGTTTATTTATCCAAGGCCCATTATATTTTACAATGCGTCTTATAGCTAAGCATAAAATAACCTAATGATATGAGTGCATCATAAAGGTAAACCAAACAATAGAATAACTAGGAAACATTATAACATTGGCATAAGTATAGTATATGTGACATTTGTTAACTTTAACTTTTCATCTCATGGGGCCGCCCTAAAACATCTCTAGGTTATGAGCTCATACCTTAACTAGTCGTCACTAGCTCTTACTTATCCTATGATAAGCGTAACATAATCCCGACTTAAAGTACAGGCTAGGGGGTAAATTAAGGATCACCTCTCTTAGGGTCATTTCCTCTTTGAAACGCTCTACTAGCAACTAGTGCATCGTAGTTTTGTCCGCTTTGGCAAGCTCTATGTCAGTACCCTCACGAATTTGTTTTCTTGGGGGTGCTCGGCTAAACCGGTGTCACCCAAGAAGGCGTCTCAGTGTTGTGTCACATTTAAGTTCTCATAAAGTGTTAATTCATAGATATATCATTATTCATTACATAAATCTCTTTCATAGCATATATATCACCACAAGAAACTTCTTCATAGTATATACATAAAACCATAGCATATAATCACACCTTAAACAATCATTCATACAAACTTCTAAGCTCATTATGTTATAAACTTATAGTAGGTTATGCTTTGGTTCTTTTGAGTCTTAAACTTGTAAACTAATTGTTCTAGTGTTATCCTTAACCTCTTACACACCTATAGGTTCACAACTAATAAGTTTTACTAATTTTTATGCTCAAGGACCTATCCAAACAGCACTATGCAGATTTTAGGCAACTTTATATTTGTGTGATTACGGGATTCTAGAAATTACGGTTTAGCTCCTTAAAGTCCTTAACTCACATTCTAAGTTATCGATCATCAAGACCTAGTCTCTTGGGAACCTATGAGGTTATAACTAAGTATTTCTCACCTCACACTATGGTCAAGAACATCTCTAAACCTCAAGGATGCAGAATTTGAAATCCTAACTTTACGGGTACCTAGAAGTCACAACAATGACCTTTTCTAAGTTTAGTTGGCTCCTAAGGCTTCAAGATTAAGTCCTAAACCAATTATGAGTCATTCCTACATATTTAAACTAATTTAAAACCATGATTATTAAATCTAAACCTTGCTGGATAGAATCCAGAAAATTACATAATTAAAGGTTCTAAAATTCTCAAATTAATTCTTTTCTATTTCCTAACTTATCCTATCTTTCACATATGAGTCTTAACATTATTTTTACTCAAACATAGGCACATTATCATCATCAAAACAGCACATACAGTGGCAGCAAAGAGCAAGGAAGAACCGAAAATATACTTCTCCATAAAAGGCATAAAACATAATTTTCAAAGCACATAAAATACTAGTTTCTCTTGGAACTCTTTTTAAACTCTCAAAGCTCATTTATAAACAATTTTGACATCTAAAATCATAAGAATATTTAAGAGGGCAGTGACCAATTCATCTTTGTCCCAAGAGGTCCTAAATTCTTAAAACTTGGTTCTATGCATTCCTTAAACTCACTTAAGCTTGGAAAAATTGTAAGACATAGTCTCGAATACTTGGAAACCTCAAGACCTCTTAGGGCCGAAATATGAACCCAAGAAAAACACATATTGTTAGACCTTTGTTGAGACCACGACGGGCAAGTCTTTGAGCTCTAGATTCATTTAGGTGATGACATAAAAATAAACATGCTCATGCACTTATTTTAGGTTCCATTAGAAAGTAAAGTGATAGCACAAAGTAAATATGAATGCAACTCATTATTATCTTGGTATTAAGTGAGAACTTGAAATATAAACATGATAATGCATAGCTTGAAATATAAACATGATAATGCAAGTTCATTCATTATCTTGATATTTAGTGATAGCAAGGAAGTAAACATGATATGCATAGCATAAAATAAACATGATGCAAGATTCATTTTATGGTTAACTAGAGCTCATTCAAGACTTTAACAAGATAACAACCCAATACAATATCTCAAAGATCTCAACACAAAAATCGAAAGTCATATAAAAGAGAAAGAAAGTGAAACTACATCAAGTTCTTTATTAAATACCCAAAACCCCTATCTAGAGAAAAATCTCTAGAACGTGCCGGCCAACTTTAAGGTTGACAAGGGTAGGCTTGGGCTTTTAGAAATCCTTAGATTAATTTTCTTAAGTTGGAAAACCATGTGAGCTAGATAACATATAGATGAAGTTATAAGAAAAGCAAAACTCAAGCTTTAGGTTTCTTTGAGATGAACACAATGTCATCATCTAGAAACTCTCATCATCAAGCTATCATGCTCATAATCAAGGCGTCATGGCCGAAATGGAAAAGAAAGGAAAAACAAAGGAAAGTTAAAAAAGAATCCAAGAGGAAACTAGAGAAAAACACTTTCTTGAGCAAAACAAAGTTTGAAAACAAATCCCTACCTTGTGATGAAGGTAAAAGCTTGGACTTGAAAATGGAAATGAGATGAGCAACACCTCCTAGGATGGTGATGATGATTCGGCCTTGATGAAAGAAAAAGGAAGGAAATGTGTTTCAAGTGAAGTTGTGTTTGAGGTGTGGTGTTTGAGAGGTTTGATGATGGTTCAAGGCTTTGGGATGGTGTTTGATGGTTAAGAGATGGTGATGAGATGAAGAGATGAAGAAGATAAAGATGAAAAGAAAGGAAGAACACTTCTTGAAATTTTGAGAGAAAAAGAAAGACTAGCAAGACAACTTTAAAACTCTAAACTTAGCAAATGCTCCAAGGTGCAACAAGGCTATCACAAGCATCCTATTTATAGAAAAACAAAACCATGGAGCTCATCAAAGGGAGGGTGCTGGCCGTGTGGTTTGAGGGAGGAAGGAAGAGAAAATATCTCTTACACAAGGTCATTCAAGCATGGTTTGAAGTATGGAAGCTATGCTACAAAGTATGGCTTGATGTGAGTTAATTTCCTATCAAATTTTTATGAAATTAGGCTTCTAGAAACAATGCATGGCTAGAACTTTTCCAGCCACAAATAAATGGGAAAAATGAGTTGTTTTAATTATTTATTCATGTGGAAATTCAAGCTTGATTGAAAGTTATGACAAGGTATAGTGTATGTGACTTGAGGTATGGCCTTGGAGTGTTGAAAAATTGAACATGTGATGCATATGGAGGGAGAAGGTTCACGGCCTGGTCTGGTTCAGCAAGGGAGGAGGTGAGTTTGACCATTTAATTGTGTGTTAATGGTAGGTTTACATGTGTATTAGCTTAGGTACAAGGTTAGGAATGATTAAGCTTAAGTTTAGGTAACTAAGAATGTGATTTAGGGAGTTTATGACAAGTTTAGGAGTGCTCATACATCATTAGAGAATTTTAAACTCATTTATGAATAAACAATGTGCAACACAATTCCATGATTTAAGGAATTGGAAAGAGAAAACACTATTCAAGATTCTATGACTAGGTGTCTTGAAATTAAAATATAATTTTAGGTTGTAATTAAGTACTTTTTGGTTCTAATCAACTTTAATAAATTATTTTGACTCAAGATTAATTAGGGAAATTAATTAACCTTCGATTAGAGCCTAATATTGCTTAGGTTTGCTTAATCATGCGATTAAGCATAAAAACACGAAACTAGGGGCAAAACCGTAATTTTGCACTAATTTTACCCGGGACTTCAAATATTAAAACTGAGGTCATAGAATACATAAAAACGCCTTTTAAAACCATCTAGAGAAGTTTCGGGTTCATCCGGCACTTGCAAATGGGTAAAACACCTTGAGGCGTTTTGGTCATTTTGACCGAAAACTTCAAAACGAGATTTTCGATCCCGGGAAGGTACACAAGGTATCTAATCCCCTTCCAACATTGAGTCTGCCCGTCGAGTACTGCCGAACTGGCTTTCCTCGAATTCCGAGCTGAAAATGACCTCAGGGGCATTTTGGTCATTTTCACTCTAACAGAAAAATCGGGGCGTTACAGTCGTCCCATAGACATAAATACTCTGACAGTGCAGCGACCCTCAAAATGATATGACCCGAGTGTTGGGTCATGGTACAGCTCCCACGTCGGGGTGTCGATGAAGAGTACGAAAGTCGCCATCTGAAGATGTGACGGAAGAAAAGAGAGAGGGAATGAGAATCTTCTAAAAGAATTCTCAGTAGGGCAATCCCTAACTAAGTGACATCATCACATCCTCAGGAACCTTGGGTTTTATTTCTAAAAAGTGTGCATATGTGTAAACTTCTTTTAATTTTCTAAAGTATTAATTATCCAAGGTCCATTATATTTTACAATGCGTCTTATGACTAAGCATGGAACATACTAATGACATGAATGCATCATAAAGGTAAGCCAATCAATAGAATAACTAAGAAACATTATAACATTGGCATAAGGTGATAGGTATAGCACATGTGACATTTTAAACTTTAAACTTTCATCTCATGGGGCCACCCTAAAACATCTCTAGGTTATGAGCTCATACCTTAACTAGTCGTCACTAGCTCTTACTTATTCTATGATAAGTGTAACATAATCCCGACTTAAAGTACGGGCTAGGGGGCAATTTAAGGATCACCTCTTAGGGTCATTTCCTCTTTGAAACGCTCTACTAGCAATTAGTGCATCGTAGTATTGTCCGCTTTGGCAAGCTCTATGTCAATACCCTCATGGATTTGTTTTCTTGGGGGTGCTCGGCTAAACTGGTGTCACCCAAGAAGGCATCTCAGTGTTGTGTCACATTTAAGTTCTCATGATTTTCAAAAAGTCATTTTTCTAAGTTCCTTAAATTTGATGGATGTTCGGCAGCATGATGACTGTAGACCGAATTTCATCAAATTTGCTTATGCCATGAAAACATATAGGACATACACAAACATTTCTTATGGGGTATAGCATATCATCATGTAAAACTTCGTTATAGCACATATCAACTTATCATAGACAAAACTCATGCACCATATATAATAAATTAAGCATCATAAAAGCTCAAGATGTTTTAATGTCTTATGCATTGACCTTTAAGGTCCTAGCTCACGTTCTAAGTTATTAATCATCAAACCTAATCTCTTGGGTACCTATGAGGTTATAAATAAGTATTTCTCACCTCACACTATGATCAAGAACATCTCTAAACCTCAAGGATGCAGAATTTATAATCCTAACTTTACGGGTCCCTAGGAGTCACAACAGTGACCCTTTCTAAGTCCGGTTTGTTCCTAAGGCTTCAAGAGCAAGTCCTAAACCATTTATGAGTCATTCCTACACATTTAAACTAATTTAAATCCATGATTAGCAATACTAAACCTTGCTGGACAGAATCCAGAAAATTCAAACATTAAAGGATCTAGAACTCTCAAATTAATTCTTTTCTAGTCTCTAACTTACCTTATCTTCCACATAAGAGTTTTAACATTATTTTTACTCAAACATAAGCATATTATCATCATTAAAACAGCACATACAGTGGCAAATAAGTAGCAAGGCAGAACCGAAACATACACTCTCCATAAAGGCATAAAACACAATTTCTAGAGCACATAAAATACTAGTTTCTCTTGGAACCTTTTTAAAACTTTCAAAACTCATTTATAAACAATTTTGACATCTAAAATCATAAGAATGTTTAAGAGGGCAGTGACCAATTCATCTTTGTCTCAAGAGGTCCTAAATTCTTAAAACTTAGTTCTATGCATTTCTTGAACTCATAAAAGCTTGGAAAAATTATAAAACATGGTCTTCAATACTTAGAAACATCAAGACCCCTTAGGGTCGAAATATGAACCACAAGAAATAAATATTTTTAGACCTTTGTTTGAGACAACAATGGGCAAGTCTTTGAGCTCTAGGATTATTTAAGTGATGACATAAAAGTAAACATGCTCATGCACTCATTTTAGGTTCCATTAGAAAGTAAAGTGATAGCACAAAATAAATATGAATGCAACTCATTATTATCGTGGTATTAAGTGAGAACTTGAAATATAAACATGATAATGCATAGCTTGAAATATAAACATGATAATGCATAGCTTGAAATATAAACATGATAATGCAAGGTTCACTTATTATCTTGATACTTAGTGATAGCAAGGAAAGTAGACATGATGTGCATAGCATAAAAGTAAACATGATGCAAGGTTCATTTTATGGTTAACTAGAGCTCATTCAAGACTTTAACAAGATAACAACACAATATAATATCTCAAATATCAAAATACCAAAACCGAAAGTCTTTACAAAGAGAAAGAAAGTGAAACTAAGTCAAGTTATTTATTAAATACGTAAAACCCTTATCTAGAGAAAAATCTCTAGGACGTGCCGGCCAACTTTAAGGTTGACAAGGGTAGGCTTGGGCTTTTAGATATCCTTAGATTAAATTTTCTTAAGTTGAAAAACCATGTGAGCTAGATATCATATAGATGAAGTCATAAGGAAAGGAAAACTCAAGCTTTAGAGGTTTCTTTGAGATGAACACAAGGTCATCATCTAGAAACGCTCATAATCAAGCTATCATGTTTGAGAAGAAAAGGCCAAGTGGCCGAAATGGAAAAAGAAAAGGAATATAAAGGAAAGATAAAAAAGAAACCAAGAGAAAACTAGAGGAAACACATCTTTTGAGTAAAACAAAGTTTGAAAAGAAACTCCCTACCTAGAGTGAAGACACAAAGCTTGAACTTTTGAAAAGAAAAACAAGATAATAAGCTCCTCCTTGGTGCTTGATGGTTTCGGCCAAAAGGAAGCAAGAAGGTTGGAGTTGTGTTTCAAGTGAGGTTGTGTTTGAGGTGTGATGTTTGAGAGGTTTGATGATGGTTCAAGGCTATGGGGTGGTGTTTCAAGGTTGAGAGATGATGAAGAGATCAAGAGAGGAAGAAGATGAAGATGAAAAGAAAGGAAGAACTCTCTTGAAACTTGAGAGAAAAAGAAAGAACTAGCAAGACAACTCTAAAATTCTAAACTTAGCAAATGCTTCAAAGTGCAACTAAGCTATCACAAGCATCCTATTTATAGAAAAATAAAACCATGGGCTCACTAAGGAGTCGGAGTGGCCGTGTGGTATTGGAGGGAAAGGAAGAGAAAATATCTCTTACACAAAGTCATTCAAGCATGGTTTGAAGTATGGAAGCTATGCTACAAAGTATGGCTTGATATGAGTTAATGTCCTATAAATTTTTGATGAAATTAGGCTTCTAGAAATAATGCATGGCTGGAACTTTTCCAGCCACAAATAAATGGAGAAAATGGGCTATTTTAATTAGTTATTTACTTGGAAAATCAAGCTTGATTGAAAGTTATGACAAGGTATAGTGTATGTGACTTGAGGTATGGCCTTGGAGTGTTGAAAAATTGAACATGTGATGCATATAGGGAGGGAGAAGCTTCGGCCAGACCTGGCAGCATGGGGGAGGTGAATTTTGATCATTTAATTGGGTGTTAATGGTAGGTTTAAATGTGTATTAGCTTAGGTACAAGGTTAGGAATAATTAAGCTTAAGTTTAGGTAACTAAGAATGTGTTTTAAGGATTTTATGACAAGGTTAGGAGTGCTCATACATCATTAAATAATTTTAAACTCATTTATGAATAAACAATGTATAACACAATTCCATGATTTGAGGAAGTGGAAAGAGAAAATACTATTCAAGATTCCATGACTAGGAGTCTTGAAATTAAAATATGATTTTAGGTTGTAATTAAGCACTTTTAGGTTCTAATCAACTTTAATAAATTATTTTGACTCAAAATTAATTAAGAAAATTAATTAACCTTCGATTAGAGCCTAATATTGCTTAGGTTTGCTTAATCACGCGATTAAGCGTAAAAACACGAAACTAGGGGCAAAACCATAATTTTGCACTAATTTCGCCCGGGACCTCCGGGACCAAAACTAAAGTCATAGTCTACATAAAAATGCCTTTTAAAATCATCTGAGAAGTTTCGGGATCATCCGGCACTTGTAAACGGGTAAAACACCGCAGGGGCATTTTGGTCATTTTGACCCGAAAACTCAAAAAACGAGATTTTCAATCCTGGGAAGGTATACAAGCCATCTAATCCCCTTCCAACATTGAGTTTGCCCTTCGAGTACTGCCGAACCGGCTTTCCTCGAATTTCGGGTTGAAAATGACCTTAGGGGCATTTTGGTCATTTCCACTCTTAACAGAAAATCGGGGCGTTACATTACTCCCCTCCTTAAAAAGAATTTTGCCCTCGAAATTCGTACCTTAGAAAAGCTGTGGATATTTGGACTTCATCTCTGATTCTAGTTCCCACGTGTATTCTTCCAACTTGTCTCGTCCCCACGCCACTTTCACCAAAGGAACAGACTTGTTCCTTAACTGCTTGACTCCGTGATCCACTATTCTCGTAGGCGGTAGATTAAAAGTGAGGTCCTCCCTCAACTGTACATGCTCTGGTTCTAGGACATGGCTAGGGTCGGACTCATATTTACATAACTGGGAGACGTGAATGACATCATGAAGGTTTGACAGATTGGGTGGTAAGGCTATTTTGTAAGCTATAGATCCGATTCTCTGAAGAATTTCAAAAGGACCGAGAAATCGGGGACTCAACTTTTTAACTTTCATGGCTCTTCCTATTCCTATAGTGGGGGTGATTCTTAGAAATACATGTTCTCCTTCTTGGAACTCCAAGGGCTTGGGCCTTTTGTCCGCGTAGCTTTTCTGCCGACTTTGAGCGGTTAAGATTCTATCCTTGATTTTCTTGATTTGCTTCGTCGTTTCCCTCACTAAATCGGGTCCTAATACACTTTGTTCTCCGGGCTTGTACCAACACAAAGGTGATTGGCACTTCCTTCCATATAACGCCTCGTACGGTGCCACACCGATGCTTGCGTGATAACTGTTGTTATACGCAAACTCGACCAAAGGCATGTACTTATCCTAACTCCCTTTTTTGGTCCAAGACATAGGCTCTTAACACATCTTCCAGGGTTTGGATTGTCCTCTCGGATTGACCATCCATTTGTGGGTGGTAAGCAGTGCTCAAGCACAACTTGGAACCAAATGCCTTTTGAAAGGCTCCCCAAAAACGTGACGTAAACCGCGGATCCCGATCCGAGATTATCGTCGATGGTACTCCATGCAACCTTACTACTTCTTGGATGTAAAGCTGAGCTAACTTATCCAACGAGTACGTGACTCGAATAGGTAGAAAGTAAGCCGACTTAGTTAGTCGATCTACGATTACCCATATGGCATCGTGGCCAGCTTGGGTCCTTGGCAATCCTGTCACGAAATCCATTGATATACTCTCCCACTTCCACTCAGGGATTGACAGGGGTTGCAACATGCTAGAAGGTTTTTGGTGTTCGATCTTAACCTTTTGACAGACCAAACACTTACTCACCCAGGCGACCACATCCTTCTTTAATCCGGGCCACCAAAACATCCTTTTCAAGTCCTGATACATCTTGGTAGTACCAGGATGAATGGCAAAGTGACTCTTATGAGCCTCCTCCAAGATCTTCTCTCGGAGGTCGCCATCTTGTGGCACACAGATTCGCCCCTCAAACCTCCACAACTAGTTGGGGCCTTGTTCAAAACCCTTCAATTTACCGGCCTTAATTGCCTCTACTGTCTCCATAAAGTCCTCATTTTCTCTTTAGGCAAGCATGATCCTTTGCTTAAACCCACTGGTCACCGTGAAATGACTCATCACGATGCCATTCTTCGTTATTCACATCCCTAGATTCATATCCCTAAACTGCTCTATTAACCCAACTTCATTAACCATCATACTCGACAGACGTAACGAGTATCGGCTCAAGGCATCGGCGACTACATTAGCCTTGCCGGGGTGGTAACTTAAGCCAAAATCGTAGTCCTTGAGGAATTCCATCCATCTTCTTTGCCTCATATTCAACTCCTTTTGATCAAAGAGATGCTTGAGACTTTTATGATCGGAGAAAACTTCAAACCTTACACCATACAAATGGTGCCTCCACATCTTTAGAGCAAACACGATGGCTGCTAGTTCTAGGTCATGGGTGGGGTAGGTTACTTCGTGAGGCTTGAGTTGGCTGGACGCATAGGCTACTACTTGCCTGTTTTGCATCAACACACAACCTAAACCTTTGCCAGAAGCGTCGTAATATACCTCGAAGGGTACATTGGGGTCAGGTAAAACCAAAACCGGGGTTGAGGTCAGCTTTGCCTTAAGCTCTAGGAAACTCTTTTCACATTCGGGGCTCTACTCGAACGGGGCATTCTTCCTAGTGAGCTTGGTTAAGGGTAGGGCTAACTGGGAAAATCCTTTGATAAACCTACGCTAATATCCATCTAAACCCAAAAAGCTTCTAATCTCAGTTACAGAGGTTGGTCTATCCCAATTCATCACAGCTTCTATCTTACTTGGGTCGACAGCTATGCCACCTTTTGACACAACATGTCCTAAGAACTTTACCTCCTCTAACCAAAATTCACACTTAGAAAGCTTCGCATACAACTTCTTCTCCTTTAGTACCTCTAAAACCAGCCTCAAATGACGCTCATGCTCCTCGTAGGTCTTCGAATAGATGAGAATATCATCTATGAACACAACCATGAATTGATCTAAATAGGGTCTAAAGATCCTATTCATGTAATCCATAATAACTGCGGGAGCATTCGTCAACCCGAACGACATCACATTGAACTCAAAGTGTCCATACCGAGTTCGAAAGGCGGTTTTAGGAATGTCCGAATCTCCAACCCTAATCTGATGGTAACCGGACCTTAAATCAATCTTAGAAAACACTACTGCTCCTTTCAACTGGTCCATAAGATCATTAATCCTAGGAAACGGGTACTTATTCTTTATGGTTACTTGGTTTAACTACCTATAGTCTATACACATCCTCATACTTCTGTCCTTCTTTTTCACAAATAAGACTGGAGCGCCCCAAGGTGAAGCACTCGGCCTTATAAAACTCTCCAACAGCTCCTCCAACTGGGTTTTTAGCTCTGCTAGCTCCAAAGGTGACATCCTATACGGGGCTATAGAGATTGGTCCTGTTCCAGGAACCAACTCTATAGAGAATTCAACTTCTCTCTCGGGAGGGAACTTGGGTATTTCGTCCGGAAATACCTCGGGATAGTCTCTCACCACAGGTATCTCACCTAGGTTCTGCTCAAAGTCTACATCGCAGGCGGCTAGGAGAACATATCCCTTAGTTTTCTCCCCACTACAGAAGACCTCTATGGAATTTAGGTACAGCCTAATGGGTTGAGTGACATTTTCGGGAGGAGAAGGGAAAACTACGGTTTGGGTTCCACAATCTAACAACACACGGTTGGTGTGAAGCCAATTCATGCCTAAGATAATGCCTATGTCTTTCAAGGGTAAACAAATTAAATCCATGAGAAAAGACCTATTTTTTACAACAAGATGACAATTTAAACAACAACGGCAAGTATTAACAGGGCGATTTGTAGGAGTAGAAACAATAAGATCAAAGGGAAGTTTAGAGACTCTTAGATTTAAGGACTCGACACTAGCAAGTGAAATAAAAGAATGAGTAGCACCAGAGTCATATAGTACAGTTAAGGGTTTACCATTTACTTTGCACATACCTTCAATGAGATCATTGGACTTCTTGGCGTCTTCCGCATTAAGGTAAAGACTCTTCCTCGATGTTTTGGTCGGGGGTTCTGGTTCGGTGTTCCTTGGCTGGCACAGTCCTTTGCATAGTGGCCAGGCTTGCCACACTTGAAGCACACATTCTGACGGCTAAGCAGGGGCGACTCTCGTGATTCTTCCCTCATTGGGGACAGACATCAGCAGATGCTACTCCGGGGTAAGCAGCAGGGGTTTGTGGTGCCTTGTTCTTGGCCCCACTTGGTCCTCCATTGTGGTTCCGGGGTCCATCCGGTCCACGGGGTTGATTGTTGTTGAAGTTCCTCGGGCCTTGATGTTGAAATGGCGGCCATTGGTGTTGCTTGGATTGTTGGTGTACAGGAGCTCTTGGTGGTTGTTGTTGTTGTGGTCGGAACTGGTTGGTCTGGTAGGGGTTGTAGTGATTCCTTGACGGATACTGCAGTTTGAACCTTGGGGCTTGAGGTCCAAGTCCCTTAGCTCATTCCGCCCTTGTGGCTTGCATCTTCCGTTGCCCTTCTTCAAGAATCCGGCACTTGTTGACCAGAGTCGGGAAGTCTCTGATCTCCATGTGGGCCATGGCGTATTTCATCTCCTCCTTCAAAGTGGCCTCATACTTGATGCATTTCCAAACCTCATCGGGGTTTCCTTGAAACACTCGAGAGAACTTGATCAGCTCTTCGAACTTTGTGGTGTACTGGGCAACAGTAGACCCTCCCTGGGTCAACTGCATGAACTCGATATCCTTTGCATTCCTCATAGACTCCGGGAAGTACTTCTCGTAGAAGTAAGTCTTGAACAGCTCCCAGTCGATGAGGGTTCTAGCAGATTCCAACAGGCGCTTCGTGTCGTTCCACCAGAACTCAGCATCTGACTTCATCATGAAGGCAACAAAGGTGACCTTCTGCTCCTTCGAGCAAGCAACCACAGAGTAAATCTTCTCCATGTCCTTGATCCACTCATCAGCTTTGTCAGGGTCCATTACCCCTCGAAATACTGGCGGGTTCGCCTTGCGGAACTCGCCAAAGCGGGCTTGTTCCACCGTCTCAGCAGCAGGGGGAGGAGGGGGAACAGGAACAGCATTCGCTTGTTGATCCATCCGGTCGAACATCCGTTCCATGGCTTGCGCCATGCGACGGACAGCAGCAGCAGTTGCATTGTCTGGGTCAGCATCGGGCGTAGTCCTAGGCCGTCGTCGCGGTGCCATTGGTTCCTAAACACATGAAACAATGAACATCAAGTTGATCAGTGTAACACCCCGATTTTCTGTTAAGAGTGGAAATGACCAAAATGCCCCTAAGGTCATTTTCAGCCCGGAATTCGAGGAAAGCCGATTCGGCAGTACTCGAAGGGCAAACTCAATGTTGGAAGGGGATTAGATGGCTTGTATACCTTCCCGGGATCGAAAATCTCATTTTTTGAGTTTTCGGGTCAAAATGACCAAAATGCCCCTGCGGTGTTTTACCCGTTTGCAAGTGCCGAATGAACCCGAAACTTCTCCAGATGATTTTAAAAGGCGTTTTTATGTAGACTGTAACTTTAGTTTTGATCCCGGAGGTCCCGGGCGAAATTAGTACAAAATTACGGTTTTGCCCCTAGTTTCGTGTTTTTACACTTAATCGCGTGATTAAGCAAACCTAAGCAATATTAGGCTCTAATCAAAGGTTAATTAATTTCCTTAATTAATCTTGAGTCAAAGTAATTTATTAAAGTTGATTAGAACCTAAAAGTGCTTAATTACAACCTAAAATCATATTTTAATTTCAAGACTCCTAGTCATGGAATCTTGAATAGTGTTTTCTCTTTTCAATTCCTTAAATCATGGAATTGTGTTACACATTGTTTATTCATAAATGAGTTTAAAATTCTTTAATGATGTATGAGCACTCCTAATCTTGTCATAAAATCCTTAAATCACATTCTTAGTCACCTAAACTTAAGCTTAATTATTCCTAACCTTGTACCTAAGCTAATACACATTTAAACCTACCATTAACACCCAATTAAATGATCAAAACTCACCTCCTCTCTGCTGCCCAAGGCCTGGCCGAAGCTGTCCTCCTCCCATATGCATCACATGTTCAATTTTTCAACACTCAAAGTCCATACCTCAAGTCACATACACTATACCTTGTCATAACTTTCAATCAAGCTTGATTTTCCAAGTAAATAACTAATTAAAATGGCTCATTTTCTCCATTTATTTGTGGCTGGAAAAGTTCCAGCCATGCATTGTTTCTAGAAGCCTAATTTCATAAAAAATTGATAGGAAATTAACTCACATCAAGCCATACTTTGTAGCATAGCTTCCATACTTCAAACTATGCTTCTATGACACAATCAAAGAGATATTTTCCTCTCCCTTTTACCTCCAAGACCACACGGCCACTCCCTCCCTTGATGAGCCCATGGTTTTGTTTTTCTATAAATAGGATGCTTGTGATAGCTTAGTTGCACTTTAAAGCATTTGCTAAGTTTAGAATTCTAGAGTTGTCTTGCTAGTTCTTTTCTTTTTCTCTTAAGTTTCAAGAGAGTTCTTCCTTTCTTTTCATCTTCATCTTCATCCTCTCTTCATCTCTTCATCATCTCTCAACCTTGAAACACCACCCCATAGCCTTGAACCATCATCAAACCTCTCAAACATCACACCTCAAACACAAGCTCACTTGAAACACAACTCCAACCTTCTTGCTTCCTCTTGGCCGAAACCATCAAGCACCAAGGAGGAGCTCATCATCTTGTTTTTCTTTTCAAAAGTTCAAGCTTTGTGTCTTCACTCTAGGTAGGGAGTTTCTTTTCAAACTTTGTTTTACTCAAAAGATGTGTTTCCTCTAGTTTTCTCTTGGTTTCTTTTTGAGCTTTCCTTTATATTCCTTTTCTTTTCCATTTCGGCCTCTTGGCCTTTTCTTCTCAAACATGATAGCTTGATGATGAGAGTTTCTAGATGATGACCTTGTGTTCATCTCAAAGAAACCTCTAAAGCTTGAGTTTTCCTTTCCTTATGACTTCATCTATATGATATCTAGCTCACATGGTTTTTCAACTTAAGAAAATTAACGATTTCTAAAAGTCCAAGCCTACCCTTGTCAACCTTAAAGTTGGCCGGCACGTTCTAGAGATTTTTCTCTAGATAGAGGTTTTGGGTATTTAATAAAGAACTTCACTTAGTTTCACTTTCTTTCTCTTTGTAAAGACTTTCGGTTTTGGTATTTTGATCTTTGAGATATTGTATTGGGTTGTTATCTTATTAAAGTCTTGAATGAGCTCTAGTTAACCATAAAATGAACCTTGCATCATGTTTACTTTTATGCTATGCACATCATGTCTACTTTCCTTGCTATCCCTAAGTATCAAGATAATAAGTGAACCTTGCATTATCATGTTTATATTTCAAGCTATGCATTATCATGTTTATATTTCAAGTTCTCACTTAATACCAAGATAATAATGAGTTGCATTCATATTTATTTTGTGCTATCACTTTACTTTCTAATGGAACCTAAAATGAGTGCATGAGCATATTTACTTTTATGTCATCACTTAAATAATCCTAGAGCTCAAAGACTTGCCCATTGTTGTCTCAAACAAAGGTCTAAAAATATTTATTTCTTGTGGTTCATATTTCGGCCCTAAGGGGGGTCTTGATGTTTCTAAGTATTGAAGACCATGTTTTATAATTTTTTCCAAGCTTTTATGAGTTCAAGAAATGCATAGAACTAAGTTTTAAGAATTTAGGACCTCTTGAGACAAGGATGAATTGGTCACTTCCCTCTTAAACATTCTTATGATTTTAGATGTTAAAATTGTTTATAAATGAGTTTTGAAAGTTTTAAAAAGGTTCCATGAGAAACTAGTATTTTATGTGCTCTAGAAATTGTGTTTTATGCCTCTATGGAGAGTGTATGTTTCGGTTCTGCCTTGCTTTGCCACTGTATGTGCTGTTTTAATGATGATAATATGCTTATGTTTGAGTAAAAATAATGTTAAAACTCTTATGTGGAAGATAAGATAAGTTAGAGACTAGAAAAGAATTAATTTGAGAGTTCTAGATCCTTTAATGCTTGAATTTTCTGGATTTTGTCCAGCAAGGTTTAGTAATGCTAATCATGGATTTAAATTAGTTTAAATGTGTAGGAATGACTCATAAATGGTTTAGGACTTGATCTTGAAGCCATAGGAACAAACCGGACTTAGAAAGGGTCATTGTTGTGACTCCTAGGGACCCGTAAAGTTAGGATTATAAATTCTGCATCCTTGAGGTTTAGAGATGTTCTTGATCATAGTGTGAGGTGAGAAATACTTAGTTATAACCTCATAGGTACCTAAGAGATTAGGTTTGATGATTAATAACCTAGAACGTGAGCTAAGGACCTTAAGGGTCAATGCATAAGACATTAAAACATCTTGAGCTTTTATGATGCTTAATTTATGATATATGATGCATGAGTTTTGTCTATGATAAGTTGATATGTGCTATAACGAAGTTTTACATGATGATATGCTATACCCCATAAGAAATGTTTGTGTATGTCCTATATGTTTTCATGGCATAAGCAAATTTGAGGAAATTCGGTCTACAGTCATCATGCTGCCGAATTTCCATCAAATTTGAGGAACTTAGAAAAAGGTCTTTTTGAAAATCATGAGAACTTAAATGTGACACAACACTGAGACGCCTTTTTGGGTGACACCGGTTTAGCCGAGCACCCCCAAGAAAACAAATCCGTGAGGGTATTGACATAGAGCTTGCCAAAGTGGACAATACTACGATGCACTAGTTGCTAGTAGAGCGTTTCAAAGAGGAAATGACCCTAAGAGGTGATCCTTAAATTGCCCCCTAGCCCGTACTTTAAGTCAGGATTATGTTACGCTTATCATAGGATAAGTAAGAGCTAGTGACGACTAGTTAAGGTATGAGCTCATAACCTAAAGATGTTTTAGGGTGGCCCAATGAGATGAAAGTTAAAGTTTAAAATGTCACATGTGCTATACCTATCACCTTATGCCAATGTTATAATGTTTCTTAGTTATTCTATTGATTGGCTTACCTTTATGATGCATTCATGTTATTAGTATGTTCCTTGCTTAGTCATAAGACGCATTGTAAAATATAAAGGACCTTGGATAATTAATACTTTAGAAAATTAAAAGAAGTTTACTTGCATGCACACTTTTTAGAAATAAAACCCAAGGTTCCTGAAGATGTGATGATGTCACCTAGGTAGGGATTACATTACTGAGAATTCTTTTAGAAGGTTCTCATTCCCTCTCTCTTTTCTTCCACCACATTTTCAGATGGCGACCTTCGTACTCTTCATCGACACCTCGACATGGGAGTGCACCATGACCCAGCACTCAGGTCATACCATTTTGAGGGTCGTTGCACTGTCAGAGTATTTATGTTTATGGGACAACCCTTCGCCCACCCAGTACGGAGCTACCGCTTCACCCCGACTGCTCCCTATCATCATCACATGATTTTTGAGCGAGCTAGGCCACGCGACGAGCAGATCCTCCGCATGCAGCCTGAGGCATCAGTCGTGCGTGACTACCCAGAGTACGTGCCCCGGACTCCGGTGTTGAAACGGATCCATCGGAAGGACCCGCCCTCGCACATGTCTGATTGGAGTTCCAGTCCCGCTCCTCCACCGATGAGAGCCGGGAGTGAGGAAACGGTGGTTCAGCCGAGGTTGGCTCGTAGGCCACCCATGCACCCTCGCCGCGATGGACACACTCCAATGATCCGTACGACCACTCCCGCCGAGATTCGCCAGTGGATCGATTCCACCCCTCAGTACTCGGACCAGTAGAAGTAGGTGCATAGGGTGGGTAGTAGCTAGTGTACACACGCCACATAGTTGAGGACAAACCTTCTTTTGTATATGAGGTTGTCTACTCTAGGTGCACATGGGTATGGGTGTTGCTTTCATGGTTTCCTTGTACTTTCTTTTATGATTTCCTTGTATTCGCATTTCAGTTGTATTTCATTTCACTATGTACCGAATAGTCCTGCCCCTTTTGGTAGGCACATTATCTATATATATAATCAGTTGTTGTGTCCATGTTATTTATGTGCTTTGTTATGATTGCTCATATGACTTGTATGAATTTCCGTTCGAAGAATCATGCGTGGCTCTCACTTTGGTTTTAATTCCAAAAAGAAAAATTTTACCCATATTTCGGCTAAGTATTTTCAAGTAAAGAATGAGACCAAGAGGTAATATTCTAAAGATTAACCTAAATACATAATAGTAGTATTAGGTTAAGATTTAGGGTGTTACAATCAGGCTCAATATCCATGCAAAATGAGCTAGTTACCATGGCACTTGCAAGCAACAGAAGTCATGCATTTCTAGTCCTACGGCTTATCTCTATCATGCACTATACATGACATAACTATCGCATCATGCTTATAAAGCATAATCAGTCCAATCCTCAGGCTCCATGAGAATCGAACTGCTCTGATACCATAATGTAACACCCTAAATCTTAACCTAATACTACTAGTATGTATTTAGGTTAATCTTTAGAATATTACCTCTTGGTCTCATTCTTTACTTGAAAATACTTAGCGGAAATATGGGTAAAATTTTTCTTTTTGGAATTAAAACCAAAGTGAGAGCCACGCATGATTCTTCGAATGGAAATTCATACAAGTCATATGAGCAAATCATAATAAAACGTATAAATAACAAATCATAGTAAAACACGTAAATAACATGGACCCATCAATTGATTATATATAGATAATGTGCCTACCAAAAGGCAGGACTATTCGGTACAAAGGAAAATGAAAAACAATAGAAATGCAAATACAAGGAAATCATAAAAGCAAGTACAAGGAAACCATGAATGCAACACCCATACCCATGTGCACCTAGAGTAGACAACCTCATATACAAAAGAAGGTTTGTCCTCAACTATGTGGCATGTGTGCACTAGCTACTACCCATCCTATGCACCTACTCCTGCTGGTCCGAGTACTGAGGGGTGGAATCGATCCACTGACGGATCTCGGCGGGAGTGGTTGTGCGGATCATCGGAGCGTGTGCACCGCAGCGAGGGTGTATGGATGGCCGACGAGCCAACCTCGGCTGAACTACTGTCTCCTCACTCCCGGTTCTCATCGGTGGGGGAGCGGGGCCGGAGCTCCAACTGTACATGTGCGAGGGCGGGTCCTCAGATGGATCTGTCTCCGAGTACTGAGTCTGGGGCACGTACTCCGAGTAGTCGCGTACGGCTGACGCCTCGGGCTGCATGCGAAGGATCTACTTGTCGCGTGGTCTGGCTCGCTCAAAAATCGTGTTATGATGATAGGGAGCAATCGGGGTGAAGCGGTAGCTCCGTACTGCATGCGCGAAGTGTCGTCCCATAAACATAAATACTCTGATAGTGCAGCGACCCGCAAAATGATATGACCCGAGTGCTAGGTCAAGGTGCAGCTTCCACGTCGGGGTGTCGATCAAGAGTACGAAAGTCGCCATCTGAAGATGTGACGGAAGAAAAGAGAGAGGGAATGAGAATCTTCTAAAAGAATTCTCAGTAGGGCAATCCCTAACTAAGTGACATCATCATATCCTCAGGAACCTTGGGTTTTATTTCTAAAAAGTGTGCATGCGTGTAAACTTCTTTTAATTTTCTAAAGTATTAATTATCCAAGGTCCATTATATTTTACAATGCGTCTTATGACTAAGCATGGAACATACTAATGACATGAATGCATTGTCGCAACCGGGATCGCGACGGGGACGGCGAGAAATGATTTTTTGAAATGGAGTCGCCACCAAATTTTATTTAATTGGTAAAAACATGGAAAAACCATTTTATTTAAAGAAAATGATCTTTGAAACCAGATCTAAGCTCGGGAGTCGGTTATGCTTAGGGAAGGGTAGGAACTTAATCCTACAAAGACCCTAATACACCTGCCTTTAGGCAGTACCTTAATTAATTGTGCAAATTATTAATAACCTTTCAAAATATTTATTTACACTTTTATTTTAAGAAAATTATAAAAGAAAATCTTTTTTAGAATAAAAAATTTCGGAGTACCAAACTGTCACAGCTCAGGTATCCGTAATATTGAGTTAACAAACCGTCACGGCTAAATTAACCTCTTTATTTGAAATAAAATATATACATTTCAATGATTAATTTAAATTAAGATAATAAAGAGAAAAAAGGAGGATAATAATAAAAAATAAATAAATAAATATTTACAATAATGATAATAATAATGAACAAAAATATTTACATGCAAAATAGAATAAATAATATCATAAAATTTAATTTTATCTTAAAAATTTGAAACATCAAGATGTCACAACTTAGATGTCCAAAATATTCAGTTAACAAGCCGTCTCGGCTAAATTAACTTCTTTATTTAAAATAAAATATTTAATTAATAATTGATTAATTTAAATTTTAAAGAATAAAGTACATAAAAAATATTTACAAGTAAAACAAAAATTATGAAAATTTAATTTTTGATTTGAAAATCTTAAACATCAAGCTGTCACAGCTCAGATGTTTAACTATGTTAATAAGCCGTCTCGGCTCAATTAATTCGATTTTCAAATTGAAGTATGCTAAAGAATCTTTATTTTAAACAAATAGCAAAATACTCCCTAATTTTTAAAACTCAAATTAAATAACATTTTTAATTCATTTAAAATTTAAATTAAATGAAAAGGATTTTAGAATATCAAGCTGTTACAGCTAAAATATTTTGGGAGATAGAACTAATAAACCGTCACGGTTAAATTAATTCTATTCTCAAAGCAGAAATGTTGATTAGTCACAAAATTAATTCTTTTGATCAAAATCAAAACTTCATCGTCTAATTTCCTTTTCGTTGGAATAACCTAAACACTCACACTCTCACCATTTTTTTTAGACTGGACAACTCAAACATTTAATTTTTTTTTTGAACTAAACCAGACATGTATCTTTATTTTTTTTTTTGCTTTCGGACTGAATTAGTCCAAACATTCCTTTGAAATAACCCCAAAATGCATTATGGTTTACAATTATGAGAGCCCAAATGCTTCCTAGATAACCCACTAAACCCAAATGCAAATTCACTTAAATAAAAAATAAAGAAAAAGAAAATGCATACAAGGAAACAAATGAAGAGTCTGGAACGTGTTGAGTTTCATTTTTCTTTTTGTTTGGTTAACACCCACACACACACTCACAGAGAGCAAGAGAGAGAGAAAGAAAGAAAGATCGAGAGAGGTTGAGAAAGAGAGAGCACAGGGCGGAGAAAAAGGGAGACTACTCCGCGACAGAGAAGAAGGAAGAAGAAGGGGAAAGAAATGGGGAGTGTTGCCGCGGCGGGGAGGGGAAGGGGAAGGATGTCATGCCAAGGCGGAGCCAAGGGGAGGAGCTCCGCTGAAGGAAGGGAAGGGAGGTGCACGATCGCAGCTTGGAGAAGAAGGGGAAAGTTGTGGCTAAGGCTGAGCCAGTGGGAGGAGCTCCGTTGAAGGAAGGGAAGGGCGGAGACTGACCCAGCGCAACCGGCGTGAGGCAGTAGCGGGTAGAGGCCGGCGCGATGTGATGTGGGGAATGGAGGAGGAGTTCGTGGTGATGGCTGGGTTTGGGCTTGCAAATGGCAGATCTGAGAGTTGATGTATATGGGTTGTAGAGTTTAGTTTTCATTCATTTTTTTTTAAGCAAAACAATAGGGAGCTAGATTTTTGAGCACAAAGAGAGATGGGAAAAAGAGTATGTAAGGGATGAGGAGGATGCAGAGGAGTAATTGATGCAGCAACACAGGGGCGCGCGCATGATGGGCTGGTGGCCGATTGGGTTTGCGAGGTGGCTAGCTGTAGACAGGGTACGGCACAACAGTCTCGGGGTGTCGAGCCATGAGTTCACGGCAGTGACAATGGAAGGAGGAGGGGGAACTGCAGCGGTGATTGAAGTGGCTGAGTTTGGGTTTGTAAATGGCAGTTCTGAAAATTTTAGGGTTGTGAAGAGGAGAAGAAGGAGAATATCACAGCTGGGAAATGGGGTTCGTGACTGAGAAGGAAAAGGGAAAGGCGTGAGGTGAGCTGGTAAGGAAAGGGAGGGGAAGTCGTGGCAGTGGTGGAAGAGGAGGACCGCCTTGGCCTCTCCCACACTTTCCCTCTTTTCTTTGAATTTTATTTGGTAATGATGATATTGCTGCTGCTAATGCATTATTCCTTACTTTTTATTGTTGCTGGATTGTTGCTATGATTTGTTGCTGCTCTCTTTGCAGATTTTTCTTTGTATTCCCACTCTCTCTATTGACCAATTTGTGTATTGTGATGATATTATTGGGTCATATTGCTGGAAGTTTTTCTCTCTTTTTGTTAATGCTGAATTTTTTTTTTTTTTGACTGAATTCCCCCCAGATGATGGATGATGATGTCTTTTTTATATTCCATTTCTCTGATGATTTCACGGGTTGACTGCTAGCTCCCCATTTCACATGCTCTAGAACCGAAAGGAATTCTGGCTCATTGCACAAAGTTGAGAAGAACATCATCATTGTGTTCTTTTTCTTTTTATTTTTATTTTTTTGCTTTCTCTCATCCCAATTTTTATTGCTTCACGGGTAATTGGCAGAGGATGTATAGGCATGAGTCTGTGACATCCTCTTGTCCCTTTCTGCTTTGTTTATTTTTATTTTTATTTTTGAATGGAAATAGATTGGGCTGTGTTGGATCTCTCTTTTTTTTTCTTTTAAATTTTAAAAAAAAAAAACAGAACATTAACAAAGGAAATAGGCTGACTCCAACTGAATTGGGCTCTCTCTTGAATGTGATGCTCACGACCAAAAATCAAAATAAATCTAAAAACATGGTCTAAACTTGATTCAGATTGATAAATGGGCTAAATGATGGAAATCTGTCGTCATTTCATTTTTTTTTATTTTTATGGGCCTGACAAAATCAGGTGTTCACAATTGCCCCGCTTTACTCATTTCTTATAAGAGAATACAAAAAACCTAAGTTTTACATATTGTCTTGATAAGGAATGGGTAAAGACATGAACATTGATTTTGTTCGACAATGCATGAAATTGAAAATAACGAGAATGACTGAATTCAAATGGAAAAATAAACTAAATGCTCATGAGGGGTATATGCAATGCAATGATGTAATTCAGAAATTAAGATGTATGAATAACATGAATTGTGAAACTCATGTGGGACAAATAAAGAGATAAAAATCGATAGAGGTTGACTGGAAATTTAAAAGTCAACAGGGGTTGATAGGGCAATAAAAAGATCTTGTGACCAAACGGATACGGGTTAACAACAACAGGAATTTAAAAGACAATGGCAATCTGAGGCCGACATGAAAATTAAAGTGGCAATCTGAGGCCGACATGAAAAGTAAATGGGCAACTGAGGTTGACATGAAAGTAAATTGGCAATCTGAGGCCGACATGAAAAGTAAAATGGCAATCTGATGCCGACGGGAAATGTAAATTGGCAATCTGAGGCTGACAGGAAATGTAAATTGGCAATCTGAGGCCGACAAGGAATGTAAATTGGTAATCTGAAGCTGACTGAAATGTAAATTGGCAATCTGAGGCCGACATGAAATGTAAATTGGCAATCTGAGGCCGACTGGAAAGTAAATTGGCAACCTGAAGCCGACAAGGAATGTAAATTGGTAATCTGAAGCTGACTGAAATGTAAATTGGCAATCTGAGGCCGACATGAAATGTAAATTGGCAATCTGAGGCCGACTGGAAAGTAAATTGGCAACCTGAAGCCGACTGGAAAGTAAATTGGCAATCTGAGGCCGACTGAAAGTAAATTGGCAATCTGAGGCCGACTGGAAATGTAAATTGGCAATCTGAGGCCGACAGGAAAGTAAATTGGCAATCGGAGGCCGACATGAAATGTAAATTGGCAAACTGAGGCCGACATGAAATGTAAATTGGTAAACTGAGGCCGACATGAAAGTAAATTGGCAATCTGAGGCAGACAAGAAAATTAAATTGGCAATCTGAGGCCGACAAGAAAATTAAATTGGCAATCTGAGGCCGACAGGAAAGTAAATTGGCAATCTGAGGCCGACAGTATGTAAATTGGCAATCTGAGGCCGATTAGAAATGTAAATTGGCAATCTGAGGCCGACAAGAAAGTAAATTGGCAATCTGAGGCCGACAGGAAAGTAAATTGGCAATCTGAGGCCGACAGGAAAGTAAATTGGCAAACTGAGGCCGACAGGAAATGTAAATTGGCAATCTGAGGCCGACATGAAATGTAAATTGGCAATCTGATGCCGACATAAAATGTAAATTGGCAATCTGAGGCCGACTGGAAAGTAAATTGGCAATCTGAGGCCGACAGGAAAGTAAATTGGCAAACTGAGGCCGATAGGAAATGTAAATTGGCAATCTGAGGCCGACATAAAATGTAAATTGGCAATCTGAGGCCGACTGGAAAGTAAATTGGCAATCTGAGGCCGACAGGAAAGTAAATTGGCAAACTGAGGCCGATAGGAAATGTAAATTGGCAAAGTGAGGCCGACTGGAAATGTAAATTGGCAAAGTGAGGCCGACTGGAAAATTAAATGGTGGCATGGAAAACAACAATGTCCACATTATCTTTTTTTTTTTTTTTTTCAGGTTATATGCACAAGTCATCAATTTTCAGTTTATTTCAGAAAAACTAACCGTAACCAAATCAAGCAAACCTCAAGGAAGACTATGACCGATCAAACTCGTAATTCATGCGCTGGACTTTCTGACATAAACTTTCTTTACTTATGGACCTTTGCTCACTCCTTTCCCATTTTCCTTTTTCCCCTTTTTTAGGATGATGCTTGCTTTTCTGCCGAGTTTGACTGAAACTTCAGAATTCTCTTAGTGTGATGCTAGTCATGGATGTATTGCTGTAAGAATTATTAGGTTGTATAACTTTAAACTTAAATTTATGCTTACTTGAGACATCATAAATAAATATGCATTTAAAGAGGAAACAAAAGATTGGCTGAATAAGCATCTTCATTGCTTGGTGTATTGGATGACAAGATGTTTGAAAAAGAGATTACAACACAAAACTGAAAGACAAGCTTGTGAAGGACATGAAATTTTGCCCCAGTTTAAGTTCTTTGTGACTTAATCAATCGATTTCTCGCAGCAAGTTGAACACCATAGCCATGATCCTTAATGATATTTTCAAACCTTTTCTTTCCAAAAATTGCCCCAGTTTCAATTTTGGTCAGCTTGATTCACTGGACAAATTCAACACTCAAAAATTGCCCCAGTATAGGTTGCTTGAGATGATGCTTATCTTTTTGCTCTAATTTTTGCCTAGGTTGCTCTTTCGAGTTTTTAACCTAACGAGCTCTTCTTTTTTTTTTTTTGTTTTCTTTTTCTTTTTCTCTTTCTTTTCATATTACCCTAACTTTTGCTTAGGTCGCTCTTTCGAGTTTTCAACCTAACGGGCTTTTTCAACATCTTTTCAAGCATAAAACCTTTTTACTGCATCAGTGTTAATTGGTTTGGGCAATTCCTGTCCATCCATGTTTTGCAAAATCAATGCTCCACCTGAGAATGCTTGCTTGACAATGTAAGGACCTTCATAGCTCGGGGCCCATTTTCCCCGTGCATCTTCTTGATTAGGGAGAATTTTCTTCAAAACCAAATCTCCTGGATGAAAATCTCTAGGACGGACTTTCTTGTTAAAAGCCTTAGCTATTCTGCTTTGGTACAACTGGCCGTGACAAATAGCTGTCAGTCTTTTCTCCTCTATCATGTTGAGCTGTTCATATCGGGTCTTCACCCATTCAGATTCTTCTAATTCAGATTCCATCAAAACCCTTAAGGACGGGATTTCCACTTCTATGGGAGAAACAGCTTCCATTCCATATACTAATGAGAAAGGAGTTGTTCCAGTGCTTGACCGTATATTGGTTCGATATGCATGCAAAGCATATGGCAGCATTTCATGCCAGTCTTTGTAATTCACCACCATCTTGGCAATGATTTTCTTAATGTTTTTATTTGCAGCTTCGACCGCACCATTCATTTGAGGCCTATAAGGAGCTGAGTTATGATGTTTGATCTTGAAAGTCTCAAAGAATTTTTGAACTTCGGCACCATTGAGGTTAGGAGCATTATCTGTGATAATTCTTTCTGGAATCCCATATCTGCAGATGATATCTCTTTTGATGAATCTGAGAAACACTTTCTGTGTGATGTTAGCATATGAAGTAGCTTCCACCCACTTTGTGAAATAGTCTATCGCCACCAAAATGAAACGATGACCATTTGAGGCTTTAGGATTGATAGGGCCAATGACGTCCATGCCCCACATTGAGAAAGGCCAAGGAGATACCATATTGTGCAGCGTAACTGGAGGAGCATTGATTCGGTCTGCATATATTTGACATTTATGACACTTTCGAACATAATTGATGCAATCATTCTCCATGGTGGACCAGTAATAACCGCTTCTTAGGATTTTGCGTGCCATCATGTGTCCATTAGCATGGGTTCCACAAATTCCTTCATGGATCTCCGTCATGATCATTTGAGCTTCATGAGCATCCACACATCTGAGGAGAGTGGTGTCATGATTTCTCTTGTAAAGGACTTCACCATTCAAGAAAAAGGCCATGGCCAATCGTCGAATTGTTTTTCTTTGCACTTCATTTGCTCGATCGGATATTCTCCTTTTTGAATGTATTGCTTGATGTCATAATACCATGGTTGTCCATCTGGCTCAACCTCCACATTGTCACAGTATATTGGTTCACTTTGCACCTCTACGTGGATGGGTTGGACATTGGTATGGACTTCCAATTTTGTCATTGCTGCGGGGTTGCCAATGCATCCGCAAATTGGTTATGGTCTCGAGTTAAGTGAGAGAATGACACATCATCAAATTCTTCAATTAATCGAGACAAGTATTTCTGATAAGGCACCAATTTGGATCCTTCAGACGCCATTCTCCATTAACTTGATAGATTATGAGCGGAATCTCCAAACACCTTTAATTCTTTGATCCCTAGGTCAATTGCGCTTGCAAACCATTCGCACAAGCTTCATATTCTGCGATGTTGATGGTGCATTCAAAATCTAACTTGATGGAAACTGAGTATTGTTTTCCAGCTGGTGACACTACTACAGCCCCTATTCCACACCCATTCATATTGGCGGCCCCATCGAAGTACATTTTCCATACATTCTCCTTTTCTTTCTCATCTTTTTCCACTGTTAACACCTCACCATCGGGGAATTCAGGCATGATAGGCTGTATATCCTCAAGAGGATTTTCAGCTAGATGATCAGCAATTGCACTTCCTTTGATGGACTTCTGGGTCACATATTTGATATCAAATTCAGACAGCATCACTTGCCATTTTGACATTCTTAATGAAACATGAGGACTATCAAATATGTATTTCAATGGATCCATTCGAGAGATTAACCAGGTAGTGTAGTATAACATGTACTGCCTCAATCTCTTGGATGCCCACACTAACGCACAACAAGTCTTTTCAATCGCCAGATAACGAGATTCACAGTCATTAAACTTCTTGCTCAGATAATAAATTGCCCGTTCTTTCTTACCAGACTCATCATATTGACCCAACATTGTCCCAAGTGACGTGGGCAACACTGTGAGGTATAATATTAAAGGACGATCTGGTACAGGTGAGGCTAGAATCGGAGGTTTCATCAAATAAGATTTTATTTTATCAAAAGCTTCTTGGCATTCTTCATTCCACTCCCCAGGTTGATGTTTCCGCAGCAGCTTGAATATAGGCTCACAAGTACTAGTCAAATTAGCAATAAATCTAGCAATGTAATTAAGCCTTCCGAGAAAACTTCTCACTTCTCGTTCAGTTCGGGGAACAGACATTTCTTGTATTGCCTTCACCTTGTCAGGATCTACTTTTATCCCTTCTCTGCTGACAATGAACCCGAGTAACTTCCCTGTAGAAGCTCCAAAAATGCATTTATTCGGATTCAACCGCAACTTGTATTTTCTGAGCCTTTCAAACAGCTTTCGCAGAACTGTCACATGACTTTCTCCCTCTTTAGATTTGGCGACCATATCATCTACATACACCTCAATCTCTTTATGCATCATGTCATGAAATAATGCGACCATGGCACGTTGGTAGGTGGCACCGGCATTCTTCAATCCAAATGGCATGACTGTATAGCAAAATGTTCCCCACGGAGTTATGAAAGTAGTTTTTCCTTTGTCATGAATATCCATGGGAATTTGGTTATACCCAGAGTATCCATCCATAAAGGAAAATCGGTGATTTCCAGCAGTATTATCAACAAGGACATCAATGTGGGGTAGAGGAAAATCATCTTTCGGGCTGGCCTTATTCAAATCCCGATAGTCTACACACATCCTGACCTTCCCATCCTTTTTAGGCACGGGCACAATGTTGGCTACCCAATCAGTGTGTCTTGACACCTCTAGAAATCCAGCCTCCAGCTGTTTAGTCACTTCCTCTTTAATCTTTAATGACATGTCCGGTCGCATTCTTCTCAACTTTTGCTTCTTCGGCTCAGCTTCGGAATACAAAGGGATCTTGTGTGAAGCAATCTCTGGGTCTAATCCTGGCATATCATGATAGGACCATGCAAACACATCCAGGAATTCTTTGAACAATGCAACCATTTCTGTGCGTTCAGGATTTTCCACTACTTTCAGCTCCTTTTTGTCTTCTTCGGTGCCCATGTTAATCACCTCGACCACCTCATTGTCTAAGTCAAATCCTTTTTCTGAATAATCCAGGAGGTTTGAAAATTGTTCAATAGCTTCTTCATCATCTTCAAACTCATGGTTATCGCAGTCAAGTGCAGCAAGAGAATCAATTGATAAGCTCCCAAATTCCCTTTCATGCGGCAAAATTTCTATGACATTCAAATTCCTGGAAAGTAATTGTGGTGGATTGGAATGCTAAACCAGATGGTGGATTATAAAATAGCATGGAAAATGCAAATTAACGAATTGAGAATGGTAAGGGAAAAACATAACAGAAAAAGGAAAAAGCAAAAGGAATAGAAATAGAAATGAGGCAAATGGAAAACATATAGAAAGGTTATTGAAAATTATGCAAATTCATTCAAATGATGTCTCTGAGTAGCATAAACAAAAGCATAAATAATTCTTGAATAATACAACCCAACAAATTACTTTTCAGCAATAACATCAAGCATCGGTTCAGCTGTCCAGTTCATCAGCGTCTCATCATTGCTAGCAACATGGACTTTGTTATTTTCTTGATTGTTTCAAAGCATCCAAAGTGTTGATGGTGGAGAAATAACGAGGGGAGCGAACTTCACCGGCCATAATCACTTCAGCTGGACCAGGAAATGTCTCTTTCAAGTGAGGAATCAACTTCATTTTCCCTTTTTGTTTATTCTGTTCCAGAGCCAAGGCACTCATCTTGTCATCCAGGGAGGTCTCATATCCTAGACCAAATCGATTAGCCTTCTCTGGCATCGATATGGGAATTTGGGAACCTTGCAGTTGTGGTCCTAGTCCTTTTCCTTCCAGATATCCATTCTTAGCCATGATGTGAGCCACTACCTGATTTTGCATTAATGCCTTATCTTGCTCTAGTCTCAGCCCTACTGCCTCCAGGTTATGCCACGAACTGCTCTCCACTAGCTCCACATTTTCAACATATGGCAATGTCACTGGTTTGGATACCAGGATCTCCTTTTCTCCATGGATTGTGATGACTGAACCATTTTCAATGTATTTGACCTTCTGATGCAAGGTTGAAGGGACAGCACCAACACCATTTATCCATGGTCTTCCGAGCAGTATATTGTAGTCTGACTCGATCTCCATCACTTGGAACAATACATCGAATTTGCTTGGGCCGATCTCCAATAATAACACCATTTCTCCTAGGATGCTTTTCTTTGCTCCATCAAAAGCTTTCACTACCATCATTTGTGGTAGTATATCTTCCTTACTCATCGACAAATAGCTTAAAGTCGACACGGGTAAGACATTCAATCCCGACCCTCCATCAATGAGAACTCTGGGCACTATGTATCCTTTACATTTGAGGGTTATGTATAGTGCTCGTGGGTTGACTCGTGAAACAACTTCTTCATTTGAAAACGTGATCATGTTAACACGTTTCTTGGATCCACCATATTCACCACATTTTCCGATGAGACATCAGGTTTGACATAAGCTTCCTTCAAAACTTTTATTACTGCCTTTCGATGAGGTTCAGATGACATGATTAACGATAAAAGAGATATTCTGGCGGGAGTCTTCTTTAATTGTTCCAAAATATCGTACTCGCTCTGTTTCATGATCTTCAGAAACTCTTCTTCCTCATTTTCTTTTTCTTTTCTTTCTAAATCTGAACTTTTTCCCGCATATCCTTCATTGACAAACTTCCCTTTTTCCAGCTTCCCGGGTCCATAAACTCTTCCACTTCTTGTTATTCCTTTCACCTCCATGACACGATCACCTCTTCATTTTCTCGAGCCTTCGAGGTTTCCCCGATGTCTCTCGCTTATCTTGACCTGGGTCTCATAATTCCAAGGCACGCATGTGTAGTCTTATACTCAAATGATGTGGGTTTCTTGACAAGAATGACCACTTTTTACGGCTTAGGAACTACATTAAGTGGTGGTACTCGAAGTATGAAAGGTTCGATTACATTCACCTCATCAGGTATATTCAGCCTCTTTTTTGCTTGTATTGCTCCTAAGTTGAGTAATCCCTGTACCCGAGCCTTGAAATCCCAGCAATTTTCTATGTCATGGCCAAGAGCCCCACTGTCTGATACGGCTTGAATTCATGTCATATTTCTCATTCTCCTTTATTGTCAGAGCAGATGCCGTGATGTTGTAACCAGACTCATTCAGGCCAACAAAAATTCTCTCCATGGATGTTCTGAGATTCAAAACCTTCTTTATCAGGAGTTCTTCTTTCTCTACAGCATTTACCCGGCCTCCTCTTTCATGATTTGGCATTGGATTATGGACAATATCTGGTTTTGACTCCTCTTGAAAGTCTAGCCTTCCACATGCAATCAGTCTTTTTACTGCCGTCTTGAAGCCTTCGCAATCTTCAATTGAATGCCCTGCTATGTCCATATGGTATTTGCAAGTAAGGTTCGGGTTGTACCAAAATTTGGATGTGGTGGTTCTAACGGGCGTACAGGATAAGCCGAGATCAAGTGGGCATCAACTAATCGTTGAAAGAGATCAGCGTTTGAAATGGATAGTTTAGGGAAAGGTGGCAAATTCTGGAATCGGGAACGGCTTTGATTTTGAGTATTTGGTCGTGGTGGTGTGGTGTTTGAAAAGTTCTGAGGATGCACGGTTGAGTTATAGGCGTATGTTGGTCGAGCTGGTTGGTATGGTCGTATGTGAATGTTATTGACTTGCGGTGGGGAATATGGGATGGTATTTGTGGTTTGTGTGGTTTGGTAAAATGGGTAAGGAGTGGTTGAGGCTTGGTATGGTGGTGTTTGGGGTCTTGGGTGCATTGGTGCATGTCTTGGGGTAAAGGGTCGCTGACTCTGCACATAGTTTATATCAGTCTCCTTCTTCCTGGGTGGGAAACCTTTTCTTGTGTCTTCATTGGTCATGGGAAGTTTGCCATTTTTAGCTAGATTCTCAATTCTTTCTCCAGCAGTGATCAATTCAGAGAAATCTTTGTATGTCGCTCCTGCCATTGCTCCGATATAAGGAGATCCCAGGGTTCCTAAAAAGTACGAACACATTTCAGAAAGGATAAGTGGCGGTTGCACTTGAGCGGCCAGAGCTCTCCATCTTTGAGCATATTGCTTGAATGACTCATCTTTCTTTTTCTGCATAGCACTCAATTGTTCTCTAGTTGGTGCTATTTCCATGTTAAACTTGTATTGATTCATGAATTGGTCTACCAGTTCTCTCCAGCTAGAAATCTTTGAATGGTCTAATTGAATATACCATTCTAGAGCAGGTCCGGTTAAACTTTCATGGAAAAAGCTAATGAGAAACTTTTCATCTTTAGACCAGATTGACATCTTGGTACAATAACTCTTCAAATGGAACAAAGGGTTACCCATTCCATCATACTTTGAGAAGTCAGGAATCTTGAAGTCTTTTGGAACCACTGCATCGATAGGAGGGCAGAGCTGCTCAATTTCCATATAGCCATAAGTGTTAGGCCTTTGGATGGCTTTAATTTGATCCTGAATCTTCTTCATCCATTCTTCTTTGAACTTGTCCTTTTCTGCCTCTGCACGGCTATTTTCCGAGGAAAATGGTTGCTTTTGGATGACAACACGAGGTGGCTCCCAAATAGGGGTAGCATGCCCGTGCCCATCAGTATGAACATTCTCTAAGGGACGGTAGCCTTCTCCAATGGGGATTACTAATGGCATTGTAGGTGGTGGTTGTCCAAGAGAGTTATTCGGAATCCCATCCCCGTCATTCATCCCTTGAGTGACATTTAGAGCTGCATCTGATACCACAGGTATAGTCATCGTTGTAGCACTTGGTTGTACACCTCCTGAGTTTTGGTGGGCTCTCAATAAGTCGAGTGACTCCATCATAGCCCGCATCATCTCCTCCATTCTTCCTTGGTTGTTTGACAACTCGTTCAGTCTTCCTCTCACTACATCAACTTCCATGCTTAAGTTTCTTCCGGGTTCAGAAGTAATTATAGCCGAGGTGGTTACAGTTGGAATAGCTCTTCCCGATTCAGAAGTAATTGCAGATGGGGTAGTCCTTCCTGGTTCAGTGTTTCCACCGGCCATCTTGGTTCGAGCTCTAGTGTTATGAACACGAGTTAGATCAGTATCTTCTTTCCTTGGGCGCCCAATGGTTGCGATGTTTCACCTATTATTAAAGAAAATAAGTTTAATTAAAAAGATAAAAATATTGCAATTTGTTAGAGATTGTTAATCGTGCTGAGTCTTGATGTGAGTATCTTCGGTCACAACTTTTCCCAGAACGTCTCGTTCAAAGGTAATAAGTTATCTTTAATGGATATTGTCATAAGACCAAAATAATGAAACAACCATTCATTCATCAGAGGAGTAGATTACAATCATCATATTTTTTTACATCTATTCCCAGAAATGACGAAAAAGTACATCATAAAGCTAGATATCGATCTTTAAAAACATCATCACCAAAAGGTAATGCCTCTTCAACTTCTTTCAGCAATTATATGTTTCATCCTTCCAACCAAATCCTTGCAGTAGCTGACAAAGTTGCGAAGTCCAACTGGGGTCTTGAAAGGAATAACTTCTTGCTCAGCTATTTCCAGGTATCTGGGAACGTCTTCTATTCTTTGTATTAGCTAGCCCTGCCAGATTTGAAAAACGAGTCTTCAACTCATGAATGATGTGACTTTGGTGTTGCACCTCAAACTCCAAATCTGTGACCCTTTTCTTCTCTTCTTCTAAGGCAGCTTGAAACTTCATAGTCTCATATTTCATGTGTTGTTTTAGTTCCCCGGCCTTCCTCTGGTATTCCTTGCTTATTTCTCTTATTTCTTGCTTCCTTTGTTCCTCTCTTGCTAGCGCAGTTTCCTCAGCAATTTTGGTATCTTGAAGTAGCTTCCTTAACTGTTGATTTTCGGTTATTGCTCGATCACGCTCTTGCCTTCGAAGCCCTAGCTCTTTATTAGCAGCTTGGAGGCATTCCTTGGTCTTCATCATGTGCTCATACCCCATTTTTAACTTCTTAGTGGTGCCCTCTAGAATTTGATTTCTCTCAGTGTTTTCTCGCTTCAAATCTGCGTAATTATGGTGAGCACTTTCCAACGCAGCCTCAACTTGCATCTTTTCTTGCTTAATTTTGTCCAACTTCTCTTTTATTTCTTTGATCTCCTCATCATCGTCAAGATGTGAGGATGATGCCTTGTTAGGTGGAGTTCTTTGTCCAGTGTTGAATGGCAATTTAATCTCTTGAGCCCTATTCTTCACCCATTGGCGGTAGCTTTCTTTCACCGCATGACTTCTAACTCCCAGTTCTATTCCTTTCCTGACAACCTTGTTCCAAGCAAATCGGACTTTTTGTAACATGCCGAGATCCTCAAAGTCCTGGTAATACAAGACAAATGGAGTGATTGCAGCTTCGGGAGGTGGTCCCATCATGGGGTAACCAAGTTGACGCAATACCAATACTGGATTGTAATTTATGCATCCTCGGGTACCCATGAGGGGAACATTTGAGAAGTTTCCACACTGATAGATCAAAGTCTGCCCGTCTTCCCACCAAGGGTACCATCGGATCATCTTTTCACTCAATTTGGCTAGGTCTTGGGCCCATTCTTGTCCATTCTTCTTCTTGATGTGATGCATTTTTAGGTCTTCAATCGGGCATGGTGCTTTGTAGTTCCTTTGGAATACGTGTGCAGTAACCCACACGTAAAGCATCGGTAGACAGCATAGAATTCTTTTGCCATTCCTTTCATAGCAAAAATTTAGGGTACAATAAACATCTGCCAAGACGGCTGGAACAGGATTGTGACCATGAAATTTACGAGCGAGGAATACATCAATAGCATGAAGTCTACCAAGCCTTCAATATTTGGAAACAGAACAATGCCATAAACAGTGAGAGCTAATACATCCAAGAAAGTGTCCCAATCTTTAGCTCCAGCTAAGCCATGCATATGCTTCTCCAAATAATCCCTTGGGAATCCATTGGTTCCATTTCTACACTTCTGTGCTTCATGCAAATCCCTTACATTGATCTTTAAAACAGCTGCTATGGTATGTAAGGAAGGATAATGACCTTGGTATTGATAAGGTTTTTCTTCTTCGAGTGGTAACCCTAGGATTCGCTCAAATTCTTCAAGAGTTGGTGCCAACTGAAAGTCTTGAAAGGTAAAGCATCGGAGAGGAGGATCATAATCTTGTGCCAATCTTTGTGATTGCCTCTACCTGTTCTTCCACCCCTAACAGATTCAAAACTTTTCCATACTTCTTTGCAAGAGAAAGGCGATGTGGCATACTCAACAGCCGACTTAAGGATCTCAGACTTTCTGTATCAGGCTTCTTAGCTTTAAGATGTAAAGTCTTCTTTAACTTTTCCCCTTCATGATTGTTTGATTTCATGTTTATTTCCATTTTCCAAAGATACTCACAACAAGACTCTGATATGATTCTCTAATGCACTGGAAAGCAAAAAAAAAAAAAAATGTGATGATTTTCATTTAAATGTAAAAGGAAATAATAAATACTTTGAACATGTTAAAGAATTTATGTACAAGGAAATGAATTAAAGAAAGAGTATGCTCTCTTTGTGTCCTATTTGAGGTGAGATCTGGAGGTCAATCTATAGTTCTATGGTTATTCTACTTCGTGAACACTTGCAATGTGGGTCTATATTCTCAGGATTCTACGGCCTCCAGAGTTAAGACTTCGTTTGAATACTATCCACAACAAAGAGTAAACCGCTAAGTGTGGAATATTCACAAAGAGTCACACTGCACGAGATTTTCGTGATAACTAAACAGGATGAACATCCAAAATGGCTACCACTACACAATCTCTTACCTATCTCAAGTTGCACTCAGACCCGGGTATAGGGCCCCACTCGTGTGTGATTAATGTGTAAGTGTTGTGTGTGAAGAGAGCATACAAACCTGGAATCCTAAAACTACCCATGACAACACCTGCAAAATAGACAATACAGAACAAACGTCTTCTATCCTAGAGTGCAAAGAAACAAAAATACATATATACAGACAGATCAAAGTCTTCTATCCTAGAGTGCAAGGAAACCGAAATAAATATATACAGACAGAGTAAAGTCTTCTATCCTAAGATAGTCACAAAGAATTAAATATAAATAAAAATAGAGCAAAGTCTTCTATCCTAGGGTGGTTACAAAGAATCAAATATGAATAAATATATACAAACAGAACAAAATCTTTTATTCTAGGATAGTCACAAAGAATTAGACATGAAAATATATACAAATACGATTGCAACAAAATTTAAAAGAAGGAGAATAATAGTCAACTAGCAATAAAATAAAATGAAAAGACAAAGAAAGAAAACAAATGAGGTTATAATAATAAGCACAATCAATTATTATAGGCTTGACTCTCACAGTCCCCAGTGGAGTCGCCATCTGTCGCAACCGGGATCGCGACGGGGACGGCGAGAAATGATTTTTTGAAATGGAGTCGCCACCAAATTTTATTTAATTGGTAAAAACATGGAAAAACCATTTTATTTAAAGAAAATGATCTTTGAAACCAGATCTAAGCTCGGGAGTCGGTTATGCTTAGGGAAGGGTAGGAACTTAATCCTACAGCACCCCTAATACACCCGTCTTTAGACGGTACCTTAATTAATTGTGCAAATTATTAATAACCTTTCAAAATATTTATTTACACTTTTATTTTAAGAAAATTATAAAAGAAAATCTTTTTAGAATAAGAAAATTCCGGAGTACCAAACTGTCACAATTCAAGTATCCGTAATATTGAGTTAACAAACCGTCACGGCTAAATTAACCTCTTTATTTGAAATAAAATATATACATTTCAATGATTAATTTAAATTAAGATAATAAAGAGAAAAAAGGAGGATAATAATAAAAAATAAATAAATAAATATTTACAATAATGATAATAATAATGAACAAAAATATTTACATGCAAAATAGAATAAATAATATCATAAAATTTAATTTTATCTTAAAAATTTGAAACATCAAGATGTCACAACTTAGATGTCCAAAATATTCAGTTAACAAGCCGTCTCGGCTAAATTAACTTCTTTATTTAAAATAAAATATTTAATTAATAATTGATTAATTTAAATTTTAAAGAATAAAGTACATAAAAAAATATTTACAAGTAAAACAAAAATTATGAAAATTTAATTTTTGATTTGAAAATCTTAAACATCAAGCTGTCACAGCTCAGATGTTTAACTATGTTAATAAGCCGTCTCGGCTCAATTAATTCGATTTTCAAATTGAAGTATGCTAAAGAATCTTTATTTTAAACAAATAGCAAAATACTCCCTAAAAAATTTTTTAAAACTCAAATTAAATAACATTTTTAATTCATTTAAAATTTAAATTAAATGAAAAGGATTTTAGAATATCAAGTTGTTATAGCTAAAATATTTTGGGAGATAGAACTAATAAACCGTCACGGTTAAATTAATTCTATTCTCAAAGCAGAAATGTTGATTAGTCACAAAATTAATTCTTTTGATCAAAATCAAAACTTCATCGTCTAATTTCCTTTTCGTTGGAATAACCTAAACACTCACACTCTCACCATTTTTTTTAGACTGGACAACTCAAACATTTAATTTTTTTTTTGAACTAAACCAGACATGTATCTTTATTTTTTTTTTTGCTTTCGGACTGAATTAGTCCAAACATTCCTTTGAAATAACCCCAAAATGCATTATGGTTTACAATTATGAGAGCCCAAATGCTTCCTAGATAACCCACTAAACCCAAATGCAAATTCACTTAAATAAAAAATAAAGAAAAAGAAAATGCATACAAGGAAACAAATGAAGAGTCTGGAACGTGTTGAGTTTCATTTTTCTTTTTGTTTGGTTAACACCCACACACACACTCACAGAGAGCAAGAGAGAGAGAAAGAAAGAAAGATCGAGAGAGGTTGAGAAAGAGAGAGCACAGGGCGGAGAAAAGGAGACTACTCCGCGACAGAGAAGAAGGAAGAAGAAGGGGAAAGAAATGGGGAGTGTTGCCGCGGCGGGGAGGGGAAGGGGAAGGATGCTGCGGCCAAGGCTGAGCCAAGGGGAGGAGCTCCGCTGAAGGAAGGGAAGGGAGGTGCACGATCGCAGCTTGGAGAAGAAGGGGAAAGTTGTGGCTAAGGCTGAGCCAGTGGGAGGAGCTCCGTTGAAGGAAGGGAAGGGCGGAGACTGACCCAGCGCAACCGGCGTGAGGCAGTAGCGGGTGGAGGCCGGCGCGATGTGATGTGGGGAATGGAGGAGGAGTTCGTGGTGATGGCTGGGTTTGGGCTTGCAAATGGCAGATCTGAGAGTTGATGTATATGGGTTGTAGAGTTTAGTTTTCATTCATTTTTTTTTAAGCAAAACAATAGGGAGCTAGATTTTTGAGCACAAAGAGAGATGGGAAAAAGAGTATGTAAGGGATGAGGAGGATGCAGAGGAGTAATTGATGCAGCAACACAGGGGCGCGCGCATGATGGGCTGGTGGCCGATTGGGTTTGCGAGGTGGCTAGTCAGGCAGTGCGGCTGACAGTCTCGGGGTGTCGAGCCATGAGTTCACGGCAGTGACAATGGAAGGAGGAGGGGGAACTGCAGCGGTGATTGAAGTGGCTGAGTTTGGGTTTGTAAATGGCAGTTCTGAAAATTTTAGGGTTGTGAAGAGGAGAAGAAGGAGAATATCACAGCTGGGAAATGGGGTTCGTGACTGAGAAGGAAAAGGGAAAGGCGTGAGGTGAGCTGGTGAGGAAAGGGAGGGGAAGTCGTGGCAGTGGTGGAAGAGGAGGACCGCCTTGGCCTCTCCCACACTTTCCCTCTTTTCTTTGAATTTTATTTGGTAATGATGATATTGCTGCTGCTAATGCATTATTCCTTACTTTTTATTGTTGCTGGATTGTTGCTATGATTTGTTGCTGCTCTCTTTGCAGATTTTTCTTTGTATTCCCACTCTCTCTATTGACCAATTTGTGTATTGTGATGATATTATTGGGTCATATTGCTGGAAGTTTTTCTCTCTTTTTGTTAATGCTGAAAATTTTTTTTTTTTACTGAATTCCCCCCAGATGATGGATGATGATGTCTTTTTTATATTCCATTTCTCTGATGATTTCACGGGTTGACTGCTAGCTCCCCATTTCACATGCTCTAGAACCGAAAGGAATTCTGGCTCATTGCACAAAGTTGAGAAGAACATCATCATTGTGTTCTTTTTCTTTTTATTTATTTTTTTTGCTTTCTCTCATCCCAATTTTGTTATTGCTTCACGGGTAATTGGCAGAGGATGTATAGGCATGAGTCCGTGACATCCTCTTATCCCTTTCTGCTTTGTTTATTTTTATTTTTATTTTTGAATGGAAATAGATTGGGCTGTGTTGGATCTCTCTTTTTTTTTCTTTTAAATTTTAAAAAAAAAAAACAGAACATTAACAAAGGAAATAGGCTGACTCCAACTGAATTGGGCTCTCTCTTGAATGTGATGCTCACGACCAAAAATCAAAATAAATCTAAAAACATGGTCTAAACTTGATTCAGATTGATAAATGGGCTAAATGATGGAAATCTATCGTCATTTCATTTTTTTTTATTTTTATGGGCCTGACAAAATCAGGTGTTCACATGCATCATAAAGGTAAGCCAATCAATAGAATAACTAAGAAACATTATAACATTGGCATAAGGTGATAGGTATAGCACATGTGACATTTTAAACTTTAACTTTCATCTCATTGGGCCACCCTAAAACATCTCTAGGTTATGAGCTCATACCTTAACTAGTCATCACTAGCTCTTACTTATCCTATGATAAGCTTAACATAATCCCGACTTAAAGTACGGGCTAGGGGGCAATTTAAGGATCACCTCTTAGGGTCATTTCCTCTTTGAAACGCTCTACTAGCAATTAGTGCATCGTAGTATTGTCCGCTTTGGCAAGCTCTATGTCAATACCCTCACGGATTTGTTTTCTTGGGGGTTCTCGGCTAAACCGGTGTCACCCAAGAAGGCGTCTCAGTGTTGTGTCACATTTAAGTTCTCATGATTTTCAAAAAGACCTTTTTCTAAGTTCCTCAAATTTGATGGAAATTGGTGACATGATGATTTGTAGACCGAATTTCCTCAAATTTGTTTATGCCATGAAAACATATAGGACATACACAAACATTTCTTATGGGGTATAGCATATCATCATGTAAAACTTCGTTATAGCACATATCAACTTATCATAGACAAAACTCATGCATCATATATCATAAATTAAGCATCATAAAAGCTCAAGATGTTTTAATGTCTTATGCATTGACCCTTAAGGTCCTTAGCTCACATTCTAAGTTATTAATCATCAAACCTAATCTCTTGGGTACCTATGAGGTTATAACTAAGTATTTCTCACCTCATACTATGATCAAGAACATCTCTAAACCTCAAGGATGCAGAATTTATAATCCTAACTTTACGGGTCCCTAGGAGTCACAATAGTGACCCTTTCTAAGTCCGGTTTGTTCCTAAGGCTTCAAGATCAAGTCCTAAACCATTTATGAGTCATTCCTACACATTTAAACTAATTTAAATCCATGCTTAGCATTACTAAACCTTGCTGGACAGAATCCAGAAAATTCAAACATTAAAAGATCTAGAACTCTCAAATTAATTCTTTTCTAGTCTCTAACTTACCTTATCTTCCACATAAGAGTTTTAACATTATTTTTACTCAAACATAAGCATATTATCATCATTAAAACAGCACATACAGTGGAAAATAAGTAGCAAGGCAGAACCGAAACATACACTCTCCATAAAGGCATAAAACACAATTTCTAGAGCACATAAAATACTAGTTTCTCTTGGAACCTTTTTAAAACTTTCAAAACTCATTTATAAACAATTTTGACATCTAAATCATAAGAATGTTTAAGAGGGCAGTGACCAATTCATCTTTGTCTCAAGAGGTCCTAAATTCTTAAAACTTTGTTCTATGCATTTCTTGAACTCATAAAAGCTTGGAAAAATTATAAAACATGGTCTTCAATACTTAGAAACATCAAGACCCCTTAGGGCCGAAATATGAACCACAAGAAATAAATATTTTTAGACCTTTGTTTGAGACAACAATGGGCAATTCTTTGAGCTCTAGGATTATTTAAGTGATGACATAAAAGTAAACATGCTCATGCACTCATTTTAGGTTCCATTAGAAAGTAAAGTGATAGCACAAAATAAATATGAATGCAACTCATTATTATCTTGGTATTAAGTGAGAACTTGAAATATAAACATGATAATGCATAGCTTGAAATATAAACATGATAATGCAAGGTTCACTTATTATCTTGATACTTAGTGATAGCAAGGAAAGTAGACATGATGTGCATAGCATAAAAGTAAACATGATGCAAGGTTCATTTTATGGTTAACTAGAGCTCATTCAAGACTTTAACAAGATAACAACCCAATATAATATCTCAAAGATCAAAATACCAAAACTAAAAGTCTTTACAAAGAGAAAGAAAGTGAAACTAAGTCAAGTTCTTTATTAAATACCCAAAACCCCTATCTAGAGAAAAATCTCTAGAACGTGCCGGCCAACTTTAAGGTTGACAAGGGTAGGCTTGGGCTTTTAGAAATCCTTAGATTAAATTTTCTTAAGTTGAAAAACCATGTGAGCTAGATATCATATAGATGAAGTCATAAGGAAAGGAAAACTCAAGCTTTAGAGGTTTCTTTGAGATGAACACAAGGTTATCATCTAGAAACTCTCATCATCAAGCTATCATGTTTGAGAAGAAAAGGCCAAGAGGCCGAAATGGAAAAAGAAAAGGAATATAAAGGAAAGCTCAAAAAGAAACCAAGAGAAAACTAGAGGAAACACATCTTTTGAGTAAAACAAAGTTTGAAAAGAAACTCCCTACCTAGAGTGAAGACACAAAGCTTGAACTTTTTAAAAGAAAAAACAAGATGATGAGCTCTTCCTTGGTGCTTGATGGTTTCGGCCAAGAGGAAGCAAGAAGGTTGGAGTTGTGTTTCAAGTGAGGTTGTGTTTGAGGTGTGATGTTTGAGAGGTTTGATGATGGTTCAAGGCTATGGGGTGGTGTTTCAAGGTTGAGAGATGATGAAGAGATGAAGAGAGGAAGAAGATGAAGATGAAAAGAAAGGAAGAACTCTCTTGAAACTTGAGGGAAAAAAAAAGAACTAGCAAGACAACTCTAAAATTTTAAACTTAGCAAATGCTTCAAAGTGCAACTAAGCTATCACAAGCATCCTATTTATAGAAAAACAAAACCACGGGCTCACTAAGGAGGAGGAGTGGCTGTGTGGTATTGGAGGGAAAGGAAGAGAAAATATCTCTTACACAAAGTCATTCAAGCATGGTTTGAAGTATGGAATCTATGCTACAAAGTATGGCTTGATGTGAGTTAATTTCCTATAAATTTTTGATGAAATTAGGCTTCTAGAAACAATGCATGGCTGGAACTTTTCTAGCCACAAATAAATGGAGAAAATGAGCTATTTTAATTAGTTATTTACTTGGAAAATCAAGCTTGATTGAAAGTTATGACAAGGTATAGTGTATGTGACTTGAGGTATGGCCTTGGAGTGTTGAAAAATTGAACATGTGATGCATATGGGGAGGGAGAAGCTTCGGCCAGACCTGGCAGCATAGGGGAGGTGAGTTTTGATCATTTAATTGGGTGTTAATGGTAGGTTTAAGTGTGTATTAGCTTAGGTACAAGGTTAGGAATAATTAAGCTTAAGTTTAGGTAACTAAGAATGTGTTTTAAGGATTTTATGACAAGGTTAGGAGTGCTCATACATCATTAAAGAATTTTAAACTCATTTATGAATAAACAATGTGTAACACAATTCCATGATTTAAGGAATTGGAAAGAGAAAACACTATTCAAGATTCCACGACTATGAGTCTTGAAATTAAAATATGATTTTAGGTTGTAATTAAGCACTTTTTGGTTCTAATCAACTTTAATAAATTATTTTGACTCGAGATTAATTAAAGAAATTAATTAACCTTCGATTAGAGCCTAATATTGCTTAGGTTTGCTTAATCACACGATGAAGAGTAAAAACACGAAACTAGGGGCAAAACCGTAATTTTGCACTAATTTCGCCTGGGACCTCCGGGACCAAAACTAAAGTCATAGTCTACATAAAAATGCCTTTTAAAATCATCTGGAGAAGTTTCAGGATCATCCGGCATTTGTAAACGGGTAAAACACCGCAGGGGCGTTTTGGTCATTTTGACCCGAAAACTCGAAAAACGAGATTTTCGATCCCGGGAAGGTATACAAGCCATCTAATCCCCTTCCAACATTGAGTTTGCCCTTTGAGTATTTCCGAACCGGCTTTCCTCGAATTCCGGGCTGAAAATGACCTTAGGGGCATTTTGGTCATTTCCACTCTTAACAGAAAATCGGGGCGTTACACTTCCTATTCCTGTAGTGGGGGTGATTCTTAGAAATACATGTTCGCCTTCTTGGAATTCCAAGGGCTTGCTCCTTTTGTCCGGGTAGCTTTTTTGTCAACTTTGAGCGGTTAAGATTCTATCCTTGATCCTCTTTATCTGCTCCGTCGTTTCCCTCACTACATCAGGTCCTAAGACACTTTGTTCTCCGGGTTCGTACCAACACAAGGGTGATTGGCACTTCCTTCCATACAATGCTTCGTACAGTGCCATACCGATGCTCGCGTGATAACAGTTGTTATACGCAAACTCGACCAAAGGCATGTACTTATCCCAACTCCCTTTTTGATCCAAGACACAGGCTCTTAGCATATCTTCCAGGGTTTGGATTGTCCTCTCGGATTGACCATCTGTTTGTGGATGGTAAGCAGTGCTCAGGCACAACTTGGAACCAAACGCCTTTTGAAAGGCTCCCCAAAAACGTGACGTAAACCGCGGATCTCGATCCGAGATTATCGTCGATGGTACTCCATGCAACCTTACTATCTCTTGGATGTAAAGCTGAGCCAATCTATCCAATGAGTATGTGACTCGAATAGGTAGAAAGTAAGCCGACTTGGTTAGTCGATCCACTATTACCCATACGGCATCATGGCCAAGTTGGGTCCTTGGCAATCCTGTCACGAAATCCATTGATATACTCTCCCACTTCCACTCGGGGATTGACAGGGGTTGCAACATGCCAGAAGGTTTTTGGTGTTCGATCTTGACCTTTTGACAGACCAAACAGTTACTCACCCAGGCGACCACATCCTTCTTCAAGTCCTGATACATCTTGGTAGTACCAGGATGAATGGCAAAGTGACTCTTATGAGCCTCCTCTAAGATCTTCTCTCGGAGGTCGCCATCTTGTGGCACACAGATTCGCCCCTCAAACCTCCACAACCAGTCAGGGCCTTGCTCAAAACCTTTCAATTTATCGACCTTGATTGCCTCTACTGTCTCCATAAAGTCCTCATTTTCTCTTTGGGCAAGCATGATCCTTTGCTTAAACCCACTGGTCACCGTGAGATGACTCATCACGATGCCATTCTCCGTTATTGACATCCCAAGATTCATATCCCTAAACTGCTCTATTAACCCAACTTCGTTAACCATCATACAAGATAAACGTAACGACTTTCGAAATCGTAGTCCTTGAGGTATTCCATCCATCTTCTTTGCCTCATATTCAACTCCTTTTGATCAAAGAGATGCTTGAGACTCTTATGATCGAAGAAAACTTCAAACCTTACACCATACAAATGGTGTCTCCACATCTTTAAAGCAAACACGATGGCTGCTAATTCTAGGTCATGGGTGGGGTAGGTTACTTCGTGGGGCTTGAGTTGTTTGGACGCATAGGCTACCACTTGCCTATTTTGCATCAACACACAACCTAAACCTTTGCCAGAAGCGTCACAATATACCTCGAAGGGTACATTGGGGTCAAGTAAAACCAAAACTGGGGTCGAGGTGAGCTTTTCCTTAAGCTCTAGGAAACTCTTTTCACATTCGGGGCTCCACTCAAATGGGGCATTCTTCCTAGTGAGCTTAGTTAAGGGTAGGGCTAACTGGGAAAATCCTTTAATAAACCTACGATAATATCCAGCTAAACCCAAAAAGCTTCTAATCTCAGTTACAGAGGTTGGTTTATCCCAATTCATCACAGCTCCTATCTTACTTAGGTCGATAGCTATGCCACCTTTTGACACAACATGTCCTAAGAACTTTACCTCCTCTAGCCAAAATTCACACTTAGAAAGCTTCGTATACAACTTCTTCTCTTTTAATACTTCTAAAACCAGCTTCAAATAACGCTCATGCTCCTCGTGGGTCTTCGAATAGATGAGAATATCATCTATGAACACAACCATGAATTGATCTAAATAGGGTCGAAAGATCCTATTCATGTAGTCCATAAAAACTGCGGGAGCATTCGTCAAACCGAACGACATCACATTGAACTCAAAGTGTCCATAACGAGTTCGAAAGGCGGTTTTAGGAATGTCCGAATCTCTAACCCTAATCTGATGGTAACCGGACCTCAAATCAATCTTAGAAAACACTACTGCTCCTGTCAACTAGTCCATAAGATCATCAATCCTAGGCAACAGGTACTTATTGTTTATGGTCACTCGGTTCAACTGCCTATAGTCTATACACATCCTCATACTGTCATTTTTCTTCTTCACAAATAAGACTGGAGCGCCCCAAGGCGAAGCACTCGGCCTTATAAAACTCTTTTCCAATAACTCCTCTAACTGGGTTTTCAACTTCGCCAACTCCAAAGGTGACATTCTATATGGGGCTATAGAGATAGGTCCCGTTCCAGGAACTAGCTCTATGGAAAACTCTACTTCTCTTTCGGGAGGGAACTCGGGTATCTTATCCGGAAACACCTCAGGATAGTCTCTCACCACAGGTATCTCACCTATGTTTCGCTCAAAGTCTACATCACAGGCGGCTAGGAGAACATATCCCTTAGCTTTCTCCCCACTACAGAAGACCTCTACGGAGTTTAGGTACAATCTCATGGGTTGACTAATGGGTTTAGGAGGAGAAGGAAAGACAACAGTTTGGGTTCCACAGTCTAACAATACCCAGTTGGTGTGAAGCCAATCCATGCCTAGAATAATACCTATGTCTTTAAGGGGCAAGCAAATTAGATTTATGATAAATGACCTATTTTCTACAACAAGATGACAGTTTAAACAACATTTGCAGGTATTAACAGGGCGATTTGTGGGGGTAGAAACAATGAGATCAAAGGGAAGTTTAGAGACTCGCAAATTTAAAGACTCGACACTAGCAAGCGAAATGAAAGAATGAGTAGCGCCAGAATCAAAAAGCACAGTTAAGGTTACCACGGAGTTGATTGTTGTTGAAGTTCCTCGGGCCTTGATGTTGAAACGGTGGCCTCTGGTGTTGCTTGTATTGTTGGTATGCAGGAGCTCTTGGTGGTTATTGTTGTGGTGGTCGGAACTGGTTGGTCTGGAAAGGATTGTAGTGATTCTTTGAAGGGTACTGCAGTTTGAACCTCAGAGCTTGAGGTCCAAGTCCCTTAGCTCGTTCCGCCCTCGTGGCTTGCATCTTTCTCTATCCTTCCTCAAGGATCTGGCACTTCTTGACCAGAGTTGGGAAGTCTCTGATCTCCATGTGGGCCACGGCATAGTTCATCTCCGCCTTCAGACCGGCCTCATACTTGACGCATTTCCAAACCTCATCGGGGTTCCCTTGAAACATCAGAGAGAACTTGATCAGCTCCTTGAATTTACTGTGTCTTTGAGCAGCGATGAGACCCTCCCTGGGTCAACTGCATGAACTCAATGTCCTTTGCGTTCCTCACGGACTCGGGGAAGTACTTCTCGTAGAAGTAAGTCTTGAACAGCTCCCAGTCGATGAGGGTTCCAACAGCTTCCAACAAGCGGTTCGTGCTGTTCCACCAGAACTCGCCATCTGACTTCATCATGAAGGCAGCAAAGGTGACCTTCTGGTCCTCCGAGCAGGCAACCACAGAGTAGATCTTCTCCATGTCCTTGATCCACTCATCAGTTTTGTCAGGGTCCATCACCCCTCGGAATACCAGCGGGTTCGCCTTGCGGAACTCACCGAAGTGGGCTTGTTCCACCATCTCAGCAGCAAGGGGAAGAGGGGGAACAGGAACAACATTCGCTTGTTGATCCATCCGGTCAAACATCCGTTCCATGGCTTGCGCCATGCGACGGACAGTAGCAGCAGTCGCATTGTCTTGGTCAGCATCGGGCTTAGTCCTAGGCTGTCGTCGCGGTGCCATTGGTTCCTAAACACATGAAACAATGAACATCAAGTTGATCAGGCTCAATATTCATGCAAAATGAGCTAATTACCATGGCACTTGCAAGCAACAGAAGTCATGCATTTCTAGTCCTACAGCTTATCTCTATCAAGCACTACACATGACATAACTATCGTTTTATGCTTATAAAGCATAATCAGTCCAATCCTCAGGCTCCATGAGAATCGAACTGCTCTGATACCATAATGTAACACCTCAGGCTCCAATCTTTTTTAACGTGTTACTCAGTCAACAATCATCAAAATTACAAATTAATCTGTATCAAACAGCCAAGATTGAAGATTGGAAAATCAAAGAAAGATAAAAAAGATTGATTATTGTAACAGCCTAATTTTTAACCCAATATTCTAGAACATATTAGGCTAATCATTAGGTTATTACCTTAGTCTCATTATTTTCTTAAAATACTTAGCGGAAATTACGGGTAAATTTTTCTTTTTGAAAACATAAAGCAAAGTGAGAGCCACGAACTTAACTAGTCAAATGACAGAAACATAAACCACGCATAACAATTATCGAAAGTCATAAAGTAGAGCATATAACCAAAGAACAATCATGATAATAAAAGAAACATTCCATTAATAACATAATTAAGGTACATAAGTAGTCATACCCTCATAGGGACGGGCAGAGCTTGTAATATAGCAAAAAAGGAAATACAACAGAAAATAAGAAAGCAGAAATAAACCATAACTACCCGAGTACACCTATGGTGAATAAACTCAAACACAAAAGAAGGTTTATCCACTTTACATGTGGTGTGTGCACTAAGCCTCCCCTACGACGCCAGCTACTGGAATCCGGGAAATGGTGGAGTGTAACCAATCCATGGATGCAGAGCAGCAGGAGTGGAAACACGTGAAGACTGAGCGTGTGCTCCTCGGTGGGGGCGCCTCTCGGCTCGCCTCACTAGCCTCGGCTGCGTAACGGTCTCCTCGCTCACATCTCGCATGAACTGAGGTGTAGGAACAGAACTCTCACTATACATGTGCGTTGATGGGTCCTCGGATAGGTCGTCCTCCGAACTCGGGGATCAAGGCACGTAGTCCTGGAAGTCTCGAGGCATCGAACCACCAGTATACGTCCGTAGAATCCTCTCGTCTCGTATCCGGGCGCGCTCAAAAACCATCGCGTCGTCGTAAGGTGACGTCGGGGAGAAACAGTAGCTCTGTACAGGATATGCAAAGGGGCGTCCAATGAACATGAAGACTCGCAGGGTACACTGCCCCTCAAAATGTTATGACCCGTGGTCTGGGTCATAGTGGACCTCCCAAGTAGGCGTGTCAATGAAAAGCACGAACGTCGCCATCGGTCTCTGAAGATGTGACGGAAGAAAAGAAGAGAGAGGAGTGAGAATTCTTGCTAAAGAATCTCAGTAGGAGTCTCCTATCCTAGGGTTACATCGTACACATCCTCAAGAACCTTGGGTTTAATTATAAAATAGTGATCATGCATATAAGGTTCAATTTAGGGTTTTCCAAACTAATTATCCAAGGTCCATTCCTTTTAGCATGCATCTTGATGTTATGAATGCAACATGTTATATCATGGATGCATGTTAATACTTGAGCACATAAAACAACACATCAAAGCACATAAACATAAATCATGTGGCATAAGGGCATGTAACTCTCAAATGAGATCATTCCTCAATCTGGTGACATCAATCATGGTACTTTAGCATATAGGTCACCCTAAAAATAATAACTAGGTTATGAGCTCATACCTTAGCTAGTCGTCACTAGCTCTTGCTTATTATCTTAAATAAGTGAAACATAAATAATAATCCCAACTCGCAAGTACGGGTAGGGGGCAGGGATCATCTCTCTCTGGGATTACCCTTTTTGAAACGCTTTGCTAGCCACGCATGGCATCGCAATTTGTCCGCTTTGGTAGGCTGCATCTACTCATGCCCTCACGGATTTGTCTCCTCCCGGGGGTACTCAGCCGAACCGGCACCTCCTCGGGGGAAGCGCGTCTCAGTGCTTTGTCACATAAAAATCTCATGGGGGTGATCGTCCGAACCGGTGTCACCCATGGTTTTCAACTCATAGGGTACTCATAAACATTTCTTTTAACCCTTTAAGGTTTGATGGAAATTCGGCAGCATAACAGCTGTTAAACCAAATTTCCTTCAAACTGCCACAAGCTAATCCACACATCATGTTCTCATGAAATCTCATGCTATGATAAACTTTAACATTTCATCAATCATTTTCTCATGCATCAAGCACATCTCATCATATCATTGCATCATACAACACATCATAGCATTAACAACTTTTTATTGTCTTATGCATTGACCCGTAAGGTCCCTAACTCACATTCTAAGTTATAAATCATCAAACCTAATCTCTTGGGAACTTATAAGGTCTTAACTAAGTATTTCTCACCTCACACTATGGTTCTCTAATCCTCAAGGATGCAGAATTCACAATCCTAACTTTGCGGGTACCTAGGAGTCATAGCAATGACCCTTTCTAAGTCCGGTTTGCTCCTAAGACATCAAGATCAAGTCCTAAACCATTTATGAGTCATTCCTATACATTTAAACTAATTTAAATCCATGATTAGCATTACTAAACCTTGCTGGATAGAATCCAGAAAATTCAAACATTGAAGGATCTAGAACTCTCAAATTAATTCTTTTATAGTTTCTAACTTCTCTTATCTTTCACATATGAGTCTTAACATTAATTATACTTAAACATGAGCATATTATCCTCATTAACACAGATAATACAGTGGCTAAACATGGCAAGGCAGAACCGAAACAAACATCTCCATTTAAAGGCATCAAACATCATTTCTAAAGCACATAAAATACTAGTTTCTCTTGGAACCCTTTTAAAACTTTCAAAACTCATTTCTAAACATTTTTATCATCTAAAATCATAAAATTATGTAAGAGGGCAGTAGCTAAATCATTTATCCCTCAAGAGGCCCTAAATTCATAAAACTTGGTTCTACAAATTCCTTGTACTCATATAAGCTTAGAAAAATTATAAAACATAATTTTCAACACTTGGAAACTCCAAAACCCCTTAGGGCCGAAATGTGAACCAAAAGAAATAAATATTTTAAAACTTTGTTTGAGACAACAACGGGCAAGTCTTTGAGCTCTAGGTTCATTTAAGTGATGACATAAAAGTAAACATGCTCATGCACTCATTTTAGGTTCCATTAGAAAGTAAAGTGATAGCATAAAATCAATATGAGGTGCAACATATTATTATCTTTGATATTTAGTGAGAACTTGAAATATAAACATGATAATGCATAGCTTGAAATATAAACATGATAATGCAAGTTCATTCATTATCTTGGTATTTAGTGATAGCAAGGAAGTAAACATGATATGCAAAGCATAAAATAAACATGATGCAAAGTTCATTTTATGTTTAGCTAGAGCTCATTCAAGACTTTAACAAAGTAACAACCCAACATATATCTCATTACAAAGAGAGCTCTAGAGTTCTTGAACCAAGTTCTCAAAGGAACTATGAGGTTCTTGAACATCATCATCAAGCTCAAAGAAAACAAACTTTTTAAACAAACAAAACCTCAAAGATCAAAAAGGAAATGGAAAACCGAAATATTAAAGAAAAGGAAACAAAGAACCGAAATCAAAATAGCAAGAAAAGAAAAGGTGTTCTTGAGTAAAAATCATGTTTGAGTTAGAAAGTGGAGTTGGAACTAAAAGAAAGTAAAACCTCAAGCTCTAGAGGTTCCGTTGAGATGAACACATAGTCATCATCTAGGAGTCCTCATCATTGAGCTATCATGTGCTCATCAAGGCCTCATGGCCGAAATCTCAAGAAAAAAACAAGAAAGTTTCAAAAGAAAAATCCAAGAGAAAGCTAGAAAGAACTCATTTTCAAGAAAACAAAGTTTAGAAAACACCCCTACCTAGAGTGAAGATGAAAACTTGAACTCTTTGAAAAGGAAAGTAAGATGATGAGCTCCTCTAAGAGGCAAGATAGCTTCGGCCAAGAAAGGATGAGAAGGTTGGAGTTGTGTTTCAAGTGAGGTTGTGTTTGAGGTGTGGTGTTTGAGAGGTTTGATGGTGGTCAAGGCTATGGGGTGGTGTTTCAAGGTTGAGAGATGATGAAGAGATGAAGAGATGAAGAAGATGAAGATGAAAAGAAAGGAAGAACTCTCTTGAAACTTGAGAGAAAAAGAAAGAACTCAAGAAAGCTTAGGAAAACTTGAAACTTACCAAATGAACTAAGGTGTTTGCATGTGTTTCTAGGCAAGGTATTTATAGAGAATGAAAACAAATGAAGGCTCAAAGAGGAGAGGAAGAAGTCGTGTGGTCTTGGAGGGAAAGGAAGAGAAAATATCTCTTACACAAGGTCATTTGTAACATCCCCAAATTTGTAACATCTGGAAAAGTGGACTTGAGCTAAACTCACGGCTTAACCCCCTAAACCGTTGAGATCACGGCAACGGAAAGGAAATCAAAAAGGTTGTGGCGACGGCCACGGTATGAGCTCATTACCCTTTTAGGGTGGTCTAAGGCATTGATGCATTCATCCCGTGAGTAATTAAGAAATATGTTGATCACTAAACAAGTGAATGTTGAGGATGAGTAATCATGAAATGCATGCAGCTCCTAAATGATTACTGCTTATTAGTGGTTTTACATGATATGCTTATATGTATGCTTGATGAAATACTGAATGGATATTTCTGCTAATGTTCAAGATTAGTTTAAAAGTAACTGCACTTCGGCTAATCACGCTTGTGAAAGTTTGATAATTGAATCCTTATCTGTTCACGTTTTTATAATAAACCCGAAGTGGTGGGACGACAACGATGACACTTTTAGTACAAGTAGGAACTCCTCTTGAGAAATCATGTATTTCTCACTCCTATGTTTATTTTCCGTTGTCGTTACAGAGGCGGGAGACGTGTCCACCTAAAGCAACGAGGCCGTGGCGAGGAAGGAGGTAGCACGTGAAGATTTCAAACCGTTCAAGTAGGAGCATTCCGAGCTTTAGTTACATTATAGTTTGTGAGAAACAATTAGTAATAGTAGAACTTATATTGTTATTTGTAATAACTTATCGATTATGATATATGCCCTGTTGTGACTTATGTATTAAGTGATTATATTCCAGTTTATGTGATAATTGTTCTACACTTAGTCTTTTATTCCGCTTATTTAATTAAGTGCGCAATGTAACTTGATTATTATCTATAAAAGCGCTATGTATTTCACTTCTAATTCTGAGGCTTAAGTTTTCAAAAAAATTAATTTATTTAAAAAAACTTACATTATTTTTCTAAGTTAATTTCAAAAGAAAATTAATACAAGGCATAAGTGACAACTAATAGAATCCAAATGTGAACTTAAGCACAGTGGGGTTCTATTAGGGTGTTACATTATGGTATCGAGCGATTCATCCTATTTAAGCCTGAGGAATGGGTGACTATGCTTCGTCTATGATATCATGCTATTAATCTTATACGTATGATGGGATATAGGATTTAGAAATGCATGATCGTCTTGTGATACTGCCATAGTTGCTACCATGCTTAGCTATAGTATTGAGCACGATCAACTCGATGATTGTTGTTTGGTGTGTCTAGGAACTAATGGCAGCAAGCAGGACGTGCATGGGGCACGCGGTGGAGGTAATCGTGATGAGCGGCAAATGCACTCCAGGAGATGGCTAGGGCTATGCAAGCACAAACAGCGATGATGATGGAGCGGATGAATAGGATGTCGGAGGAATCGGTTGGGAACCAAGAACATGGAAAATTCTCGAGAATTCAAGAGGGTGGACCTCCGAATTCAAAGGGACAACTAACCGAAATAGCTGACATATGGATTCAAGAGATGGAGAAGGTTTTCTCGGTGGTAGAATGCTCGATGAACAAAAGGTGGCATTCTCTACTTATATGCCGAAAGGAGAGGCTGCGCGTGGTGGAAGGGTGCAAAGGGCTTGCTTGAAAGTCGACATCTGATTACGTGGGAGGTTTTCTATGCTACATTCCATAAGAAATATTTTCCAGATCCGGTTAAGAAGGCAAAGGAAGTAGAATTTAAGGTCGACACAGGGAAATCGAAGTGTGGTGAGTACAGCTAAGTTTGAAGAAGCGATCAAACACTCAACTAGCTACCAAAGTAATCCCAACGAGGCTTGGAAATGCATGAAATATGAGAGTGGTTTGAGGCCGGACATTTTTGCATCTGTGGCTCCCTTTGGAGGTCACTGACTATGCATCTTTAGTCGACCAAAAGCCAAGTGGTGAGAGTTGCAATCGCCACTAGTTGCCCACCGAGTTGAAGAGAATAGGAAGAGGTCCGCTCAACAAGGTCACCGAGGGTTTCCACCCCTTACAAGAAACCCTACCAAGGAGGTGGATTTAAAGGAAACAACCCCAACACCCTATGATGAATCAACCTAAGACACAAGCTGTTAATCGACCTAGGATGGCTTTGTCCCACTGAACCTATGACTAGACCCCCTTGTGCCACTTGTGGAAAGATACATGGAGGGAATGCAGATTTGGTAAGAATGTTTGTTATCGGTGTGGGCCAGACGGGACACTATTCTAGAGAGTGCCTAAACCTCAATCAGTCCTCTACACTTAAGCCTAAGGCACAGGACGCGTGTTTGCTATCAACTTTGAGATGCCCTCGAGAATCAGATGATCGATTCAAGGTAAGTGTATAATTAATGGAAAACCCTTAATTGTATTGTTTGATTCTGGCGCAACACATTCATTCATTTCATATGATTGTGCTAATAAGTTGAGGTTGTATATATCGACTTAAAAATCATCTTAGATGTCTCTACACCCACTTTAAATATTGTTAGTACTGATCAATCCTGCCTAAATTGTGAATTTGTGGTAGGTGATAGGATTTTTCATCATGATTTAGTTTGTCTACCCTTGTCTAGTTTTGATGTAATCTTGGGCATGGATTGGCTTTCGGCTAACCGTGTGTTACTACATTGTGCAAATAAGTCACTAGTATTTCTTCCCAAACCATCTTTACCCAATCCCTCTAAACTTGATAGAAAGGTACGACTATACCTAAACTCCATTATCATGGGGGATAGTAGGAATGAAGAGCGAGGATATGTTTTCCTGATGACAAGTGAGAGGGAAGTGGAGCAAGCTCTAGAAAAGATCCTTGTAGTAAAGGAATTCTCGGATGTTTTCACGATGACATACCTGAATTTCCTCCAAAAGGGAGATTGAGTTTTCTATAGATTTGGTACAGGAGCAGGACCCATATCTATAGCTCCTTATAGGATGCCACCTTGGTGAGTTAGCAAATTGAAGAAGCAATTAGAGGAGCTACTAGAGAAGAAATTCATTAGGCCTAGTGCTTCACCATGGGGAGCTCCAGTGCTATTTGTCAAGAAGAAGGATGGGAGTTTGCGGTTATGTGTGGATTATAGGCAGCTAAACCAAGTGACCATAAAGAATAAATACCCTTTGCCTAGAATAGATGACCTCATGGACCAATTAAGAGGAGCCCAAGTGTTTTCCAAGATAGATCTGCGATCAGGATACCACCAGATTCGAGTGAAGGAGGAGGACATATCAAAGACAGCCTTTAGGACTAGATATGGACATTATGAGTTTAATGTGATGTCATTTGGATTAACCAATGCACCGGCAGTGTTTATGGACTACATGAATAGGATATTTAGACCATACTTGGACAAGTTTGTAATAGTGTTCATCGATGACATTCTAGTTTACTCTAGACTGTAGAAGAGCACGAAGAACACTTACGAGTGGTGTTGGAGGTGTTGAGAAACAAGAAACTTTATGCAAAGTTGTCCAAGTGTGAATTTTGGACGAAGGAAGTTAAGTTCTTAGGTCATGTAGTGTCACATGGGGGAATAGCAGTAGACCCAAGTAAGATAGAAGCGGTGCAACAATGGGAAACCCCTACCACTTGTGAAGGAGATTAGGAGTTTTCTAGGGCTAGCCAGGTTACTACCGAAGGTTCATTAGAGGTTTTTCCCAAATTGCCTTACCCCTCACCAAGCTAACAAGGAAGAATTCAGCTTTTATATGGAGCCTAGAATGTGAAGAGAGTTTCCAAGAACTAAAAAAGAAGTTGACCACTACCCTGTCCTAATCCTACGACCCAAAAGAAAAATTTGAGGTGTATTGTGATGCCTCGGGAAGAGGACTAGGATGTGTTTTGATGCAAAATAGGAATGCAGTAGCCTATGCCTCTAGACAGCTCAAACCCCATGAAGTAAATTACCCAACCCATGACTTAGAGCTAGCGACTATTGTCTTTGCCTTAAAAATCTGGAGACATCATCTTTATGGTGTAAGGTTTGAAGTATTTTCGACCACAAAAGTCTGAAATACCTCTTCAACCAAAAGGAACTCAATATGAGACAAAGGCGTTGGATGGAGTTTCTCAAGGACTATGACTTTGGGTTGAACTACCACCCGGGAAGGCAAATGTGGTAGCAGACGCTTTGAGTCGTAAGTCCTTACATGCCGCTTGGCTCATGGTGAAAGAAAATGAGTGATAGAAGATTTTAGGAACCTCAACTTAGGATATAGGGGACTTGAGAACAAATTCGGTTAAGCCAACTAAGTGTAACCGGTAGCTTTAAGGATCAAATAATTCAAGCCCAAAGGGAAGATGAGGATTTCCTTAGAACCTTAACCCTTGTCGAAGCGGGAAAGGTGAAGGACTTTGTCCAGGATAAGGAAGGAGTGTGGAGATACCAAGGGAGAATCTGTGTACCTGCAAAAGAAGGATTGAGAGCTAGCATTTTGGAAGAAGCCCACAAGAGTCAATTTAGTGTACACCCCGGTATAACCAAGATGTACCATGACCTAAAAAAGATGTTACGGTGGCCAAAGATGAAAGCAGATATAGCAAATATAGTGCAAAAATGTTTGGTATGCCAAAAAGTGAAGATAGAGCATCAAAAACCCTCCGGAGTACTACAACCTCTCGAAATCCCCGAATGGAAGTGGGAAGGAATATCCATGGATTTCGTGATGGGATTGCCAAGAACGCCTACCGGACATGACTCCATATGGGTAATTGTAGATAGATTGACCAAATCTGCTCACTTTTTACCCATTCGAGCAAATTACCCTTTGGAAAAGTTAGCTCAGCTATACATCCAAGAGATAATAAGGCTCCATGGAGTACCCAAAACCATTGTCTCAGATAGGGATCCAAGGTTCACCTCAAGATTTTGGGGAGCTTTGCAAAAGGCATTTGGTTCAAAGTTGTGTCTAAGCACTGCCTATCACCCTCAGACTGATGGACAATCAGAAAGAACAATTCAAACCCTTGAGGATATGCTAAGAGCATGTGTCTTAGACCAGCCAAAAAGTTGGGACAAACAACTTCCATTGATTGAGTTTGCATATAATAATAGTTACCACACTAGCATTGGGATGGCACCTTATGAGGCTTTGTATGGTAGAAAGTGTCAATCACCACTTTGTTGGTGTGACCCGGGAGAGCAAAGTATTTTGGGCCCTGATTTGGTAGAAGAGACAACCAAACAAATAAGGAAAATTAGGGAAAGAATCCTCCTTTGCTCGAGTAAGCGAGAAGAGCTATCTTTGACAAGAGAAGGAAACCTCTCGAATTTCAAGAAGGAGAACACATATTCTTGCGAATTACTCCTACCACAGGTATAGGTCGTACAATGAAAGTCAAAAAGCTAAGCCCTAGATTCTTAGGACCCTTCCAAATACTCAAAAAGGTAGGTCCCTCCGCCTACCAAATTGCATTACCTCCAAATTTGTCAAACCTACACAATGTTTTTCATGTGTCCCAATTGAGAAAGTATCAGTCAGACCCCAGTCATGTGTTTGAGGCAGAAACTATACAATTAAAAGATGACTTAACTTTTGAATTACCACCGATGAGGATCGTGGATCATGGCATCAAGCGGTGAGAAACAAATCTGTATCTCTGGTCCGAGTATCTTGGGGACAAGATGGAATGGAAGAGCACACATGGGAGCTCGAGGAAGATATGCGAAAAGAATTTCCGAACCTATTCACAGGTATCAAATTTTGAGGGCAAAATTTTTAATAAGGAGGGGAGAAATGTAACATCCCCAAATTTATAACTAAGATAAATATTAATTAGCGATAGCAAAACCAAGAGAATCGGGACAAATGTTATGAAACACAACAAATAGTCTACTTAAGTATGTCTAGAGAAAAATGCAAAGAATTACGAAAATGCCATCACTTAGTGGAAATTACGAAAATGCCCTTGCTATGTAAAGGAAATTACCAAACTACCCTTACCTTATTAAATGACAAAGATACCCCTACTCTATGAATGGAATTACAAGAATACCACTATCATTGTCTAATTACAAAAATATCCACTAACATCTTTGCACAAAACATGGAAACATGTTTGCATAAAACATGGAAACATGTTTGCATAAAACATGGAGCATTTTCATCCAACATGTTTGCATAAAACATGGAAACGTGTTTGCACAAAACATGGAAACGTGTTTGCACAAAACATGGAGCATTTTCATCCCAAAATTCAGCCAACATGTTTCAATAAATCATGCTCCAAGTGCTTTCCTTCTTCTGTTTTTCTCTAATCTTTCCACTATAAATACTCCTCAAACTCTCTTCAATTCAAAAACTCCCTAAGTGTTCTTTCTTTCTTATTCTATCATTCTTCTTATGTTCTTCAAAGACTTCTCTTGATCCTCTAAACTTCATCCAAACACTTAAATCCTAAGTCCAAACTTTCACTAGCCCTCACAAGAGTTACAATCTTTAACTCTAGTGAGAAATATTTTCTTAAGCATTCAAGTTCTAGAGCCAAGATTCAAGGAGGGTCATCCACTCCAAAGACTCTTGTTCGAAGCTTAAGGAAGAAGAGAAGGACCCTTTTAGACCCTACACAAGAGGTAGGAGCTTCATCTTTAATTGTTCAAGCATTGTTGGCTTCTAACCTTGATAGAATGCCTCAAGTTTGAGTTATTGTCAGAAGTTTTAAATGATTATTTGAAAAATATATTTTTAGAAATATGACATGTTCTATTCTGTTATGAGTACCCTTATGATGTTATCAAACTCAAATATAACTTGAAAAGATTGTATGTGAAACCTGATTTAATAAAGGTAACTTAAGACATGAAAATGGTAGGTGCTGGAATTTCTAGTTGTTTCTGGCAGCAGATACTTGAAAGCTACTGTTCATAAAATATCAAGTATCTCGAAATTAAAATAATTTTAATATAAACTAGACTCATTATAGAACACTCTCCAAAAAGAATCACCCAAAACGGAGTTTTCTAGCTCAAGATATAAATTTTTAAAGTAGAGCCTAAGACTGAAACTTTAAATCTGACCTTGTAGTAGTAAAATAGGTGTAACTCACTCTAGAAAAATGCAAATGGACTGATTTCAACTTTGTTGGAGAGCTAACACATATAGGAATACACCCATGTATGTTATGTATAAAGCTTTGTACCACGTAAATACAGAATGAGAAATAAATTTCGGGATAGTGTACTGTGAAAGTGCAGTTTGGAAAGGTTACGGCTAAGGAAAGACTTGGTATTTAAGCGTGTCCATTGTGACCTACCTCTCTTTCACAGGAACCCTCCTATGCATGGTTTACAATTGATTTACACTATTCCCAAAGATGTAAATTCTAAAATTTGATGAGTTAGGAATTTGGAGCTACCTTTACTAAGTGAGATAACAAGTATACAGAGAATTATAAACTTTCTTCTAAAAGATGTCAAAACTATAAATAAAAGAATCAAGTCTTGTAAAAAGAGAATTTTAAGAATTTAAGTAGAATAATAATCTTCAAGAGTTATATGAAAACCATAATAAAAATATATAAAGAACCTATAATAATATTTTGAAGTGCATTAATGTATTAATGGAATTCTAAGAGTACAAAGAACACTAAGAGAAAAAAATAATACTAAGACATCCATTACCTCTTAGGAACACTAGGAACTCAACTTGATAACTTTGGTTGCTTAAAATGAATCATTTATGAAAATGTTTACTATGAGATTTACATGATATTATCCATGTTTCATGAAGTGAATTATAGTAAAGTGAATGTATGGTGATGAGTTATGAAATGATGAAGATGAATGATTGATTGCCCATGATTTATTGTGATTACATGATGATATGCATACATTCATTTTCAAAGGAAATAATAAAAGTAAAGTTTGAAAAAGTAGCAATGAAAGTCTGGAAAAGTGGACTTGAGCTAAACTCACGGCTTAACCCCCTAAACCGTTGAGATCACAGCAACGGAAAGGAAATCAATAACGTTGTGGCGCCGGCCACGGTATGAGCTCATTACCCTTTTAGGGTGGTCTAAGGCATTGATGCATTCATCCCGTGAGTAATTAAGAAATATGTTGATCACTAAACAAGTGAATGTTGAGGATGAGTAATCATGAAATGCATGCAGCTCCTAAATGATTACTGCTTATTAGTGGTTTTACATGATATGCTTATATGTATGCTTGATGGAATCTTGAATGGATATTTACGCTAATGTTCAAGATTAGTTTAAAAGTAACTGCACTTGACTAATCACGTTTGTGAAAGTTTGATAATTGAATCCTTATCATTCACCTTTTTATAATAAACCCGAAGTGACTGGGACGACAACGATGACACTTTTAGTACAAGTAGGAACTCCTACTGAGAAATCATGTATTTCTCACTCCTATGTTTATTTTCCGTTGTCGTTACTGAGGCAGACGTGTCCACCTAAAGCAACGAGGCCGTAGCTGAGGAAGGAGGTAGCACGTGAAGATTTCAAACCGTTCAAGTAGGAGCATTCCGAGCTTTAGTTACATTATAGTTTGTGAGAAACAATTAGTAATAGTAGAACTTATATTGTTATTTGTAATAACTTATCGATTATGATATATGCCCTGTTGTGACTTATGTATTAAGTGATTATATTCCAGTTTATGTGATAATTGTTCTACACTTAGTCTTTTATTCCGCTTATTTAATTAAGTGCTAATGTAACTTGATTATTATCTATAAAAGCGCTATGTATTTCACTTCTAATTAGGCTTAAGTTTTCAAAAAAATTAATTTATTTAAAAAACCTTACATTATTTTTCTAAGTTAATTTCAAAAGAAAATTAATACAAGGCATAAGTGACAACTAATAGAATCCAAATGTGAACTTAAGCACAGTGGGGTTCTATTAGGGTGTTACATTATGGTATCGAGCGATTCATCCTATTTAAGCCTGAGGAATGGGTGACTATGCTTCATCTATGATATCATGCTATTAATCTTATACGTATGATGGGATATAGGATTTAGAAATGCATGATCGTCTTGTGATCTCGCCATAGTTGCTACCATGCTTAGCTATAGTATTGAGCACGATCAACTCGATGATTGTTGTTTGGTGTGTCTAGGAACTAATGGCAAGCAGACGCACGCATGGGGCACGCGGTGGAGGTAATCGTGATGAACCGGCAAATGCACTCCAGGAGATGGCTAGGGCTATGCAAGCACAAGCAACGATGATGATGGAGCGGATGAATAGGATGTCGGAGGAATCAGTTGGGAACCAAGAACATGGAAAATTCTCGAGAATTCAAGAGGGTTTGGACCTCCGTAATTCAAAGGGACAACTAACCGAAATAGGCGACATATGGATTCAAGAGATGGAGAAGGTTTTCTCGGTGGTAGAATGCTCGATGAACAAAAGGTGGCATTCTCTACTTATATCTTTGAAAGGAGAGGCTGCGCGTGGTGGAAGGGTGCAAAGGGCTTGCTTGAAAGTCTTTGACATCTGATTACGTGGGAGGTTTTCTATGCTACATTCCATAAGAAATATTTTCCAGATCCGGTTAAGAAGGCAAAGGAAGTAGAATTTACATTCTTTGACAGGGGAAATCGAAGTGTGGTGAGTACAGCTAAGTTTGAAGAAGCGATCAAACACTCAACTAGCTACCAAAGTAATCCCAACGAGGCTTGGAAATGCATGAAATATGAGAGTGGTTTGAGGCCGGACATTTTTGCATCTGTGGCTCCTTTGGAGGTCATGACTATGCATCTTTAGTCGACAAAAGCCAAGTGGTGAGAGTTGCAATCGCCCTTGACTAGTTGCCCACCGAGTTGAAGAGAATAGGAAGAGGTCTGCTCAACAAGGTCACCGAGGGTTTCCACCCCCTTACAAGAAACCCTACCAAGGAGGTGGATTTAAAGGGAAACAACCCCAACACCCTATGATGAATCAACCTAAGACACAAGTGTTAATCGACCTAGGATGGCTGCTGTCCCTGAACCTATGACTAGACCACCTTGTGCCACTTGTGGAAAGATACATGGAGGGGAATGCAGATTTGGTAAGAATGTTTGTTATCGGTGTGGACAGACAGGACACTATTCTAGAGAGTGCCTAAACCTCAATCAGTCCTCTACACTTAAGCCTAAGGCACGAGGGGCCAGCGTGTTTGCTATCACTTCTTTGAGATGCCCTCGAGAATCCGATGATCGATTCAAGGTAAGTGTATAATTAATGGAAAACCCTTAATTGTATTGTTTGATTCGCGCAACACATTCATTCATTTCATATGATTGTGCTAATAAGTTGAGGTTGTATATATCGACTTAAAAATCATCTTAGTTGTCTCTACACCCACTATAAATCTTTGTTAGAACTGATCAAGCCTGCCTAAATTGTGAATTTGAGGTAGCCGATAGGATTTTTCATCATGATTTAGTTTGTCTACCCTTGTCTAGTTTTGATGTAATCTTGGGCATGGATTGGCTTTCGGCTAACCGTGTGTTACTACATTGTGCAAATAAGTCACTAGTATTTCTTCCCAAACCATCTTTACCCAATCCCTCTAAACTTGATAGAAAGGTACGACTATCCCTAAACTCCATTATCATGGGGGATAGTAGGAATGAAGAGCGAGGATATGTTTTCCTGATGACAAGTGAGAGGGAAGTGGAGCAAGCTCTAGAAAAGATCCTTGTAGTAAAGGAATTCTCGGATGTTTTTCACGATGACATACCTGAATTTCCTCCAAAAAGGGAGATTGAGTTTTCTATAGATTTGGTGCAGAGAGCAGGACCCATATCTATAGCTCCTTATAGGATGCCACTGGCTGAGTTAACAGAATTGAAGAAGCAATTAGAGGAGCTACTAGAGAAGAAATTCATTAGGCCTAGTGCTTCACCATGGGGAGCTCCAGTGCTATTTGTCAAGAAGAAGGATGGGAGTTTGCGGTTATGTGTGGATTATAGGCAGCTAAACCAAGTGACCATAAAGAATAAATACCCTTTGCCTAGAATAGATGACCTCATGGACCAATTAAGAGGAGCCCAAGTGTTTTCCAAGATAGATCTGCGATCAGGATACCACCAGATTCGAGTGAAGGAGGAGGACATATCAAAGACAGCCTTTAGGACTAGATATGGACATTATGAGTTTAATGTGATGTCATTTGGATTAACCAATGCACCGGCAGTGTTTATGGACTACATGAATAGGATATTTAGACCATACTTGGACAAGTTTGTAATAGTGTTCATCGATGACATTCTAGTTTACTCTAGAAGTGAAGAAGAGCACGAAGAACACTTACGAGTGGTGTTGGAGGTGTTGAGAAACAAGAAACTTTATGCAAAGTTGTCCAAGTGTGAATTTTGGACGAAGGAAGTTAAGTTCTTAGGTCATGTAGTGTCACATGGGGGAATAGCAGTAGACCCAAGTAAGATAGAAGCGGTGCAACAATGGGAAACCCCTACCCCTGTGAAGGAGATTAGGAGTTTTCTAGGGCTAGCCGGTTACTACCGAAGGTTCATTAGAGGTTTTTCCCAAATTGCCTTACCCCTCACCAAGCTAACAAGGAAGAATTCAGCTTTTATATGGAGCCTAGAATGTGAAGAGAGTTTCCAAGAACTAAAAAAGAAGTTGACCACTACCCCTGTCCTAATCCTACCTGACCCAAAAGAAAAATTTGAGGTGTATTGTGATGCCTCGGGAAGAGGACTAGGATGTGTTTTGATGCAAAATAGGAATGCAGTAGCCTATGCCTCTAGACAGCTCAAACCCCATGAAGTAAATTACCCAACCCATGACTTAGAGCTAGCAGCTATTGTCTTTGCCTTAAAAATCTGGAGACATCATCTTTATGGTGTAAGGTTTGAAGTATTTTCTGACCACAAAAGTCTGAAATACCTCTTCAACCAAAAGGAACTCAATATGAGACAAAGGCGTTGGATGGAGTTTCTCAAGGACTATGACTTTGGGTTGAACTACCACCCAGGAAAGGCAAATGTGGTAGCAGACGCTTTGAGTCGTAAGTCCTTACATGCTGCTTGGCTCATGGTGAAAGAAAATGAGCTGATAGAAGATTTTAGGAACCTCAACTTAGGATATAGGGGGACTTCAGAACAAATTCGGTTAAGCCAACTAAGTGTAACGGTAGCTTTAAGGATCAAATAATTCAAGCCCAAAGGGAAGATGAGGATTTCCTTAGAACCTTAACCCTTGTCGAAGCAGGAAAGTTGAAGGACTTTGTCCAGGATAAGGAAGGAGTGTGGAGATACCAAGGGAGAATCTGTGTACCTGCAAAAGAAGGATTGAGAGCTAGCATTTTGGAAGAAGCCCACAAGAGTCAATTTAGTGTACACCCCGGTATAACCAAGATGTACCATGACCTACGAAAGATGTTACAGTGGCCAAAGATGAAAGCAGATATAGCAAATATAGTGCAAAAATGTTTGGTATGCCAAAAAGTGAAGATAGAGCATCAAAAACCCTCCGGAGTACTACAACCTCTCGAAATCCCCGAATGGAAGTGGGAAGGAATATCCATGGATTTCGTGATGGGATTGCCAAGAACGCCTACCGGACATGACTCCATATGGGTAATTGTAGATAGATTGACCAAATCTACTCACTTTTTACCCATTCGAGCAAATTACCCTTTGGAAAAGTTAGCTCAGCTATACATCCAAGAGATAATAAGGCTCCATGGAGTACCCAAAACCATTGTCTCAGATAGGGATCCAAGGTTCACCTCAAGATTTTGGGGAGCTTTGCAAAGGCATTTGGTTCAAAGTTGTGTCTAAGCCTTGCCTATCACCCTCAGGTGATGGACAATCAGAAAGAACAATTCAAACCCTTGAGGATATGCTAAGAGCATGTGTCTTAGACCAGCCAAAAAGTTGGGACAAACAGCTTCCATTGATTGAGTTTGCATATAATAATAGTTACCACACTAGCATTGGGATGGCACCTTATGAGGCTTTGTATGGTAGAAAGTGTCAATCACCACTTTGTTGGTGTGACCCGGGAGAGCAAAGTATTATGGACCCCGATTTGGTAGAAGAGACAACCAAACAAATAAGGAGAGTTAGGGAAAGAATCCTCCTTTGCTCAGAGTAAGCGGAAGAGCTATGCTGACAAGAGAAGGAAACCTCTCGAATTTCAAGAAGGAGAACACATATTCTTGCGAATTACTCCTACCACAGGTATAGGTCGTACAATGAAAGTCAAAAAGCTAAGCCCTAGATTCTTAGGACCCTTCCAAATACTCAAAAAGGTAGGTCCCTCCGCCTACCAAATTGCATTACCTCCAAATTTGTCAAACCTACACAATGTTTTTCATGTGTCCCAATTGAGAAAGTATCAGTCAGACCCCAGTCATGTGTTTGAGCCAGAAACTATACAATTAAAAGATGACTTAACTTTTGAATTACCACCGATGAGGATCGTGGATCATGGCATCAAGCAGCTGAGAAACAAATCTGTATCTCTGGTCCGAGTATCTTGGGGACAAGATGGAATGGAAGAGCACACATGGGAGCTCGAGGAAGATATGCGAAAAGAATTTCCGAACCTATTCACAGGTATCAAATTTTGAGGGCAAAATTTTTAATAAGGAGGGGAGAAATGTAACATCCCCAAATTTATAACTAAGATAAATATTAATTAGCGATAGCAAAACCAAGAGAATCGGGACAAATGTTATGAAACACAACAAATAGTCTACTTAAGTATGTCTAGAGAAAAATGCAAAGAATTACGAAAATGCCATCACTTAGTGGAAATTACGAAAATGCCCTTGCTATGTAAAGGAAATTACCAAACTACCTTTACCTTATTAAATGACAAAGATACCCCTACTCTATGAATGGAATTACAAGAATACCACTATCATTGTCTAATTACAAAAATATCCACTAACATCTTTGCACAAAACATGGAAACATGTTTGCATAAAACATGGAAACATGTTTGCATAAAACATGGAGCATTTTCATCCAACATGTTTGCATAAAACATGGAAACGTGTTTGCACAAAACATGGAAACGTGTTTGCACAAAACATGGAGCATTTTCATCCCAAAATTCAGCCAACATGTTTCAATAAATCATGCTCCAAGTGCTTTCCTTCTTCTGTTTTTTTCTCTAATCTTTCCACTATAAATACTCCTCAAACTCTCTTCAATTCAAAAACTCCCTAAGTGTTCTTTCTTTCTTATTCTATCATTCTTCTTATGTTCTTCAAAGACTTCTCTTGATCCTCTAAACTTCATCCAAACACTTAAATCCTAAGTCCAAACTTTCACTAGCCCTCACAAGAGTTACAATCTTTAACTCTAGTGAGAAATATTTTCTTAAGCATTCAAGTTCTAGAGCCAAGATTCAAGGAGGGTCATCCACTCCAAAGACTCTTGTTCGAAGCTTAAGGAAGAAGAGAAGGACCCTTTTTAGACCCTACACAAGAGGTAGGAGCTTCATCTTTAATTGTTCAAGCATTGTTGGCTTCTAACCTTGATAGAATGCCTCAAGTTTGAGTTATTGTCAGAAGTTTTAAATGATTATTTGAAAAATATATTTTTAGAAATATGACATGTTCTATTCTGTTATGAGTACCCTTATGATGTTATCAAACTCAAATATAACTTGAAAAGATTGTATGTGAAACCTGATTTAATAAAGGTAACTTAAGACATGAAAATGGTAGGTGCTGGAATTTCTAGTTGTTTCTGGCAGCAGATACTTGAAAGCTACTGTTCATAAAATATCAAGTATCTCGAAATTAAAATAATTTTAATATAAACTAGACTCATTATAGAACACTCTCCAAAAAGAATCACCCAAAACGGAGTTTTCTAGCTCAAGATATAAATTTTTAAAGTAGAGCCTAAGACTGAAACTTTAAATCTGACCTTGTAGTAGTAAAATAGGTGTAACTCACTCTAGAAAAATGCAAATGGACTGATTTCAACTTTGTTGGAGAGCTAACACATATAGGAATACACCCATGTATGTTATGTATAAAGCTTTGTACCACGTAAATACAGAATGAGAAATAAATTTCAGGATAGTGTACTGTGAAAGTACAGTTTGGAAAGGTTCGCTAAGGAAAGACTTGGTATTTAAGCGTGTCCATTGTGACCTACCTCTCTTTCCTGGGAACCCTCCTATGCATGGTTTACAATTGATTTACACTATTCCCAAAGATGTAAATTCTAAAATTTGATGAGTTAGGAATTTGGAGCTACCTTTACTAAGCTGAGATAACAAGTATACAGAGAATTATAAACTTTCTTCTAAAAGATGTCAAAACTATAAATAAAAGAATCAAGTCTTGTAAAAAAGAGAATTTTAAGAATTTAAGTAGAATAATAATCTTCAAGAGTTATATGAAAACCATAATAAAAATATATAAAGAACCTATAATAATATTTTGAAGTGCATTAATGTATTAATGGAATTCTAAGAGTACAAAGAACACTAAGAGAAAAAAAATAATACTAAGACATCCATTACCTCTTAGGAACACTAGGAACTCAACTTGAAAACTTTGGTTGCTTAAAATGAATCATTTATGAAAATGTTTACTATGAGATTTACATGATATTATCCATGTTTCATGAAGTGAATTATAGTAAAGTGAATGTATGGTGATGAGTTATGAAATGATGAAGATGAATGATTGATTGCCCATGATTTATTGTGATTACATGATGATATGCATACATTCATTTTCAAAGGAAATAATAAAAGTAAAGTTTGAAAAAGTAGCAATGAAAGTCTGGAAAAGTGGACTTGAGCTAAACTCACGGCTTAACCCCCTAAACCGTTGAGATCACGGCAACGGAAAGGAAATCAAAAAGGTTGTGGCGGCGGCCCACGGTATGAGCTCATTACCCTTTTAGGGTGGTCTAAGGCATTGATGCATTCATCCCGTGAGTAATTAAGAAATATGTTGATCACTAAACAAGTGAATGTTGAGGATGAGTAATCATGAAATGCATGCAGCTCCTAAATGATTACTGCTTATTAGTGGTTTTACATGATATGCTTATATGTATGCTTGATGAAATACTGAATGGATATTTCTGCTAATGTTCAAGATTAGTTTAAAAGTACTTGACACTTGGCTAATCACGTTTGTGAAAGTTTGATAATTGAATCCTTATCTGTTCACCTTTTTATAATAAACCCGAAGTGACTGGGACGACAACGATGACACTTTTAGTACAAGTAGGAACTCCTACTGAGAAATCATGTATTTCTCACTCCTATGTTTATTTTTCGTTGTCGTTACCAGAGGCAGACGTGTCCACCTAAAGCAACGAGGCCGTAGCTGAGGAAGGAGGTAGCACGTGAAGATTTCAAACCATTCAAGTAGGAGCATTCCGAGCTTTAGTTACATTATAGTTTGTGAGAAACAATTAGTAATAGTAGAACTTATATTGTTATTTGTAATAACTTATCAGTATGATATATGCCCTGTTGTGACTTATGTATTAAGTGATTATATTCCAGTTTATGTGATAATTGTTCTACACTTAGTCTTTTATTCCGCTTATTTAATTAAGTGCGCAATGTAACTTGATTATTATCTATAAAAGCGCCATGTATTTCACTTCTCGTTACAGGCTTAAGTTTTCAAAAAAAAATTAATTTATTTAAAAAAAAAAAAAAACTTACATTATTTTTCTAAGTTAATTTCAAAAGAAAATTAATACAAGGCATAAGTGACAACTAATAGAATCCAAATGTGAACTTAAGCACAGTGGGGTTCTATTAGGGTGTTACATCATTCAAGCATGGTTTGAAGTATGGAAGCTATGCTACAAAGTATGGCTTGATGTGAGTTAATTTCCTATCAATTTTTGATGAAATTAGGCTTCTAGAAACAATGCATGGCTGGAAATTTTCCAGCCACAAATAAATGGAGAAAATGGGCTATTTTAATTAGTTATTTACTTGGAAAATCAAGCTTGATTGAAAGTTATGACAAGGTATAGTGTTTGTGACTTGAGGTATGGCCTTGGAGTGTTGAAAAATTGAACATGTGATGCATATGGAGTGGGAGGGGCTTCGGCCAGACCTGGCAGCATGGGGGAGTGAGGTTTTGATCATCTAATTGTGTGTTAATGATAGGTTTAAGTGTGTATTAGCTTAGGTACAATGTTAGGAATAATTAAGCTTAAGTTTAGGTAACTAAGAATGTGATTAGGAGTGTTCATACATCATTAAAGAATTTTAAACTCATTTATGAATAAACAATGTGTAACACAATTCCATGATTTAAGGAATTGGAAAGAGAAAACACTATTCAAGATTCCATGACTAGGAGTCTTGAAATTAAAATATGATTTTAAGTTGTAATTAAGCCCTTTTAGGTTCTAATCAACTTTAATAAATTATTTTGACTCAAGATTAATTAATGAAATTAATTAACCTTCGATTAGAGCCTAATATTGCTTAGGTTTGCTTAATCACGCGATTAAGCGTAAAAACACGAAACTAGGGGCAAAACCGTAATTTTTCACTAATTTCGCCCGGGACCTCCGGGACCAAAACTAAAGTCACAATCTACATAAAAAGGCCTTTTAAAATCATCTAGAGAACTTTCGGGTTCATCCGGCACTTGCAAACTGGTAAAACACCGCAGGGGCGTTTTGGTCATTTTGACCCGAAAACTCGAAAAATGAGATTTTCGATCCCGGGAAGGTACAGAAGTCATCTAATCCCCTTCCAACATTGAGTTTGCCCTTCGAATACTGCCAGATCGGTTTTCCTCGAATTCCGAGCCGAAAATGACCTCAGGGGCATTTTAGTCATTTTCACTCTAACAGAAAATCGGGCCGTTACAATTATGACATTAGAAAGCTCACTTAACTGTGGAGCATAGAATGCTAAAGGAAATGGAGGGAAAATTCAAATTTCAAATTTCAAATCTCGAATCAAATCCAATTTTATAACTGGTACGTCATCTCTTCTGCCTAATTGAGTCATGATCTTAGTTTCTAAAAGGAGGAGTTTTGAAACCATGACCAGAAAGTAAAAAGAAAGAGGACATCAGAAACATCTTCAATACAACGGCTTCTACAATCGATGTGACAAGTCTATTAGCCTACCTCTCTAGACTAACATTCCATGACATAACTAGTGATCTACACGTGTCACTTGGAGATCTGATAAAAGGCAACGATTCTGAAGAAGGACTTGTATAAATGGATATGCATACATGAATGCCGATGAAAGAGTTGAAGACATAAGAGTGAAAACTCTGGAAAAATCTCTCCACACTTCTTGTGTTGTTCATTATAATATGTAATCAATCATCTTGAAGTGTAAAAATCTTCTTTCCATGTTTTGTAATGATTTGTATGCTCTTCTTAGGAAAAGATGTGAGAAAGAATTCGCTCATGTTTCACAGGTTTATATTATTGAGGAAACATTGGTGTATGTTAGTTTGAATGGCAACCCAAACACATAACCTTTGTAACCTTGATCTGTTAGTGATTAGAGTGAGACATAGCTTGGAGAGGCTAAGGTAAAATTACTTCCAACGTGATGGAAGAGGTATTTGCTCATCACGGTTCAGTTTGGAGAGACTGGTTCAAGATTACTTACAAAGTGGTAGTAGAAGTTGTCAGTAGGTCACGGTTCAGCTTGGAGAGGCTGGTTCAGAACTACTCGGTTCAGCTTAGAGAGGCTGGTTCAAAAATACTCGATTAGTGATAGTTGTAACGCCTCGATTTTTAAGAGTGAAAATGACCAAAATGCCCCTGAGGTCATTTTCGGCCCGGAATTCGAGGAAAGCTGATCCGATAGTACTCGAAGGGCAAACTCAATGTTGAAAGGGGATTAGATGACCTGTGTACCTTTCCGGGATCGAAAATCTCGTTTTTCGAGTTTTCGGGTCAAAATGACCAAAATGCCCCTGCGGTGTTTTACCTATTTGCAAGTGCCGGATGAACCCGAAACTTCTCCAGATGGTTTTAAAAGGCTTTTTTATGTATTCTATGACCTCAGTTTTAATTATAGAGATCTCGGGCAAAATTAGTGCAAAATTACAATTTTGGCCCCTAGATTCATGTTTTTACACTTAATCGCGTGATTAAGCAAACCTAAGCAATATTAGGCTCTAATCGAAGATTAATTAATTTCCATAATTAATCTAGGGTCAAAATAATTTATTAAAGTTGATTAGAACCTAATAATGCTTGATTACACCTTGAAATCTTATTTTAATTTCAAGATTCCTAGTCATGGAATCTTGAATAGTGTTTCCTCTCTCCAATTCCTTAAATCATGGAATTGTGTTACACATTGTTTATTCATAAATGAGTTTAAAATTCTTTAATGATGTATGAGCACTCCTAATCTTGTCATAAAACCCCTAAACCTCATTCTTAGTTACTTAAACTTAAGCTTAATTACTCCTAACCTTATACCTAAGCTAACCTACACTTAAACCCACCATTAGCACCCAATTAGATGATCAAATCTCCCTCCCTCTCTGCTGCCAGGTCTAGCCGAAGCCTCCCCTCCTCCATATGCATCACATGTTCAATTTTCTAACACTCCAAAACCATACCTCAAGTCACATACACCATACATTGTCATATTTTCCATCACACTTGATTTTCCAAGTAAATAACCAATTGAAATAAATCACTTCCCACATTTATTTGTGGCTGAAAATGTTCCAGACATGTTGAGTTTCTAGAAGAACAATTTCTTGCAAAATTAAAATGAAGCTCACTCAAAAACCCATGCTTAAAGCCTTACTTTGTGTCATGAACTCCATACCTCAAACCATGCTTGAATGACACCATGTAAGAGATATTTTTCTCTTCCTTTCTCCCCCTCATTTCTACGGCCAAGGCTTCCTCTTGGTGAGCCCATGGTTTTGTTTTCCTATAAATAGGATGCTTGTGATAGCTTAGTTGCACCTTGAAGCATTTGCTAAGTTTAGAATTCTAGAGTTATCTTGCTAGTTCTTTTCTTTTCTCTCAAAGTTCCAAGAGTTCTTTCTCTTCATCTTCATCCTCTCTTCACATTATCACCTCACCACTTCAATCCACCATATCATAACCTTAGATCATCATCAAATCTCTTAAACACTAAACCTCAAACACAAGCTTCCTCAAAACACATCTCCTTTCCTTTTCTTTCTCTTTGGCCGAAGCCATCACTCCACCTTAGCAGGAGTTGCTCTTCTCATTTTCCTTTTCAAGTTCAAGCTTTCATCTTCATCACTTGGTAGGGATTTGCCTTTCAAACTTGTTTTGCTCAAGAATGTGTTTTTCTCTAGTTTTCTCTTGGATTCTTTTGAACTTTCCTTTGTCTTCCTTTTCTTTTGCATTTCGGCCATGAGGCCTTGATGAGCACATGATAGCTCAATGATGATGACTCCTAGATGATGACTATGTGTTCATCTCAAAGGAAACTCTAGAGCTTGAAGTTTTACTTTCTTTGAGTTTCAACTTTATCTTCTAACTAAAAAAAAAATGATTTTTACTCAAGAACACCTTTACTTTTCTTGCTATTATGATTTCGGTTTCTTTATTCCATTGCTTCAATATTTTGATTTTGGTTCTTTGATCTATGAGGCTTTGTTTTGTTTTGAAAGTTTATTTATTTTGAGCTTGATGATGAGGTTCAAGAACCTCATAGTTCCTTTGAGAAATTGGTTCAAGAACTCTAAGGCTCCCTTTGTAATGAGATATGTGTTGGGTTGTTTTCTTGTTAAGTCTTGAATGAGCTCTAGCTAACCATAAAATGAACCTTGCATCATGTTTACTTTTATGCCTTGCACATCATGTTTATTTTCCTTGCTATCACTAAGTACCAAGATAATAAAGGAACTTGCATTATCATGTTTATATTTCAAGCTATGCATTATCATGTTTACATTTCAAGTTCTCACCTAAATATCAAAGATAATAATATGATGCATCTCATATTTATTTTATGCTATCACTTTACTTTCTAATAAAAGCTAAAACAAGTGCATAAGCATGTTTATCTTTATGCCATCACTTTAATGAACCTAGAGCTCAAAGACTTGCCCATTGTTGTCTCAAACAAAGGTCTAAAATAATTATTTTCCATAGTTGAGATTTCGGCCCTAAGAGGTTTTAAGTTTTCCAAGTGTTAAAAATATGTTTCATAAATTTTCTAAGCTTATATGAGTATAAGGAATATGTACAACTAAGTTTTATGAATTTAGAACCTCTTGAGATGAAAATGATTTAGCTACTGCCCTCTCAAGTATTTTTATGATTTTAAAGGATAAAAGTGTTTATAAATGAGTTTTGAAAATTCTAAAAAAGGTTCCAAAAGAAACTAGTATTTTATGTGCTTAAAAAAAAATAAAATTGTGTTCTATGCCTTTTATGGAGATGCACATTTCGGTTCTGCCTTGCCATCTATTGCCACTGTATGTGATGTTTTAATGATGATAATATGCTTATGTTTGAGTAAAAATAATGGTAAGACTCATATGTGAAAGATAGGATAGGTTAGAGACTAGAAAAGAATTAATTTGAGAGTTTTAGATCCCTTAATTATTGAATTTTCTGGATTCTGTCCAGCAAGGATTAGATTTGATAATCATGGTTTTAAATTAGTTTAAATGTGTAGGAATGACTCATAATTGGTTTAGGACTTGATCTTGATGCCTTAGGAGCAAGCTAGACTTAGAAAGGGTCATTGTTGTGACTCCTAGGAACCCGTAAAGTTAGGATTATAAATTCTGCATCCTTGAGTTTAGAGATGTTCTTGATCATAGTGTGAGGTGATAAATACTTAGTTATAACCTCATAGGTACCCAAGAGATTAGGTTCGATGATTAATAACTTAGAACGTGAGTTAAGGACCTTAAGGGTCAATGCATAAGACATTAAAAAGTCTTGAGCTTTTATGATGCTAAATTTATGTAAGTATGATATATGATACATGAGCTTTATCTATGATGAGTTTAATGTATATGCTATGAAGAAGTTTTTACATGATTAGAATGATTAAGTGATGATGTATGTGCTATGAAGAAGTTTTATATGAATGCGTGATAACGTGATGATGTATATACTATGAAGAAGTTTTATATGATGATATGCTATACCTCATAAGAAATGTTTGTATGTCCTATATGTTTTCATGGCATAAGCAAATTTAAGGAAATTCGGTCTACAGCCATCATGCTGCCGAATTTCCATCAAATTTGAGGAACTTAGAAAAAGGTCTTTTTTTGAAAATCATGAGAACTTAAATGTGATACAACATTGAGACGCCTTCTTGGGTGACATCGGTTTAGTTGAGCAACCCCAAGAAAACAAATCCGTTAGGGTATTGACACAGAGCTTGCCAAAGCGGACAATACTACTATGCACTAGTTGCTAGTAGAGCGTGTCAAAGAGGAAATGACCCTAAGAGGTGATCCTTAATTTGTCCCCTAGCTTGTACTTTAAGTCGGGATTATGTATGTTACGCTTATCATAGGATAAGTAAGAGCTAGTGACGACTAGTTAAGGTATGAGCTCATAACCTAGAGATGTTTTAGGGTGGCCCCATGAGATAAAGTTAAAGTTGAAATGTCACATATGCTATGAAAAACCAAGAAAGTTATTATGAGATTTATACCTGTCAACTTATGCCACTATTATAACGTTTTTGTGATTTTGTTGATTAGTTTATCCTTATGATGCATTCATGTCTTAGTATATTCCATGCTTAGTCATAAGATGCATTGTAAAATATGACGGACCTTGGATAACTAATGCTTTAGAAAACTAACTTAAAAGGAGTTTATATGCATACACACCTTTTTAGAAATAAAACCCAAGGTTCCTGAGGATGTGATGACGTCACTTAGTTAGGGATTGCCCTACTAAGAATTCTTTTAGAAGATTCTCATTCCCTCTCTCTTTTCTTCCGTCATATCTTCAGATGGCGACTTTCGTACTCTTCATCGACACCCCAACGTGGGAGCTGCACCATGACCCAGCACTCGGGTCATACCATTTTAAGGGTCGCTGCACAGTCAGAGTATTCATGTTTATGGCACGAACCTTCGCACACCCAGTACGGAGCTACTGCTTCACCCCGACTACCCCATACCATCATAACATGATTTTTGAGCGAGCTAGACCATGCGACGAGCAAATCCTCCGCATGCAGCCCGAGGCGTCAGCCGTACGTGACTACCCGGAGTACGTGCCCCGGACTCAGTATTTGGAGATGGATCCATTAGAGCACTTGCCTTCGCACATGTACAGTTGGAGCTCCAGCCCCACTCCCCCATCGATGAGAGCCGGGAGTGAGGAGACGGTGGTTCAGCCGAGATTGGCCCGTAGGCCATCCATGCGCCCTCGTCGCGGTGGACACGCTCCGATGATCCGCACGACCACTCCTACCAAGATCCACCAGTGGATCGATTCTACCCCTCAGTACTTGGACCAGCAGGAGTAGGTGCATAGGATGGGTAGTAGCTAGTGCACACACGCCACATAGTTGAGGACAAACCTTCTTTTGTATATGAGGTTGTCTACTCTAGGTGCACACGGGTATAGGTGTTGCTTTCATGGTTTCCTTATACTTGCTTTTATGATTTCCTAGAATTTGCTTCCCTTGTATTTTGCTTTTCAGTTGTATTCCGTTCTTCTATGTACCGAATAGTCATGCCTTTTGGTAGGCACATTATCTATATATATATTCAGTTGATGTATTCATGTTATTTATGTGTTTTATTATGATTTGCTCACATGACTTGTATGAATTCCCGTTCAAAGAATCATGCGTGGCTCTCACTTTGGTTTAATTCAAAAAAGAAAAATTTTACCCATATTTTCGCTAAGTATTTTCAAAGTAAAAGATGAAACCGAGAGGTAATATTCTAAGGATTAACCTAAATACATACTAGTAGTATTAGGTTAAGATTTAGGGTGTTACAATAGTTGGGGTTGTCCACTGTACACTATGAGAATTTGGGAAAGCTAATATAAAAACTATCCATTGTACTTTCTCAAGTTGAGAAAGTTGTTGTTAGTGAAATCAACATGTGTTGACTACTGGATGTAGGTAGGCTGGCCGAACCAGTATAAAAATACTCATGTTCATTCTCTTTTCCCCTGATCTTTTATTTTCATGATATGCATTTTATGATTATCAATTAAGTTGCATTTAAAGTAGCATCATAATTATTATGCTTCAGATATCTACTTTATAAAACTACTAATCACCTTTTCGCTGCACTTCAAGCCAGAAGCTTGATAGTGTAATGCCCCGATTTTTCTATCTAAATAAAAATGACCAAAATACCCTTGAGGTCATTTTCCATCTGGAATTCGAGGATAGTCGACTCGGCAGTCCTCGAAGGACCAACTCAATGTTTAAATGGGATTATATGGCTTTTGAATAGTTTCGGAAATGAAAATCTTGTTTTCTGAAGTTTCAGGTCAAAATGACCAAAATACCCCTATAGCGTTTTTACGCGGGTATAAGTGCCGTTTAAGCCCAAAACTTTTCTAGATGGTTTTAAATGATGTTTTTATATATTTCGTAACATCTGTTTAAGTCTCGGTAGTCCTGGCCAGTTTTTGTGTAAAATTATGATTTTGCCCCTATAATAGTGTCTTTGAGCTTAATGATGTAGTTAAGCAAACCTAAGCAATATTAGGCTCTAATCGAAGATTAATTAATTTCCATAATTAATCTAGGGTCAAAATAATTTATTAAAGTTTATTAGAACCTAACATTGCTTAAGGAAACTCAAAATCCTTTTCTAGTCTTAATTCTTTAAGAAGGGAATCTATGAATAGTATTTTCTCTTACCTATTCCCCTAAATCAAGGAAGCATGTTAGCATTGGATTCTAAGTTAATGAGGATTGACTTCATTAATCTAGCAAGACCACCTCCTAATCTAGTCTTACATGGCCCTAATTACCTACTTAATTACTTAAACACTTAGTCACAAATCCTTAATCTTGAGCCTAATCAAAGATACACCTAAACATACCCCTAAACCATAATTAAATGAGACAAATCTCTCCCCCACGACATGATAAGCAACCAGCCACCTTTCCTCCATATTCTTCACATGTTGACATTCTTACACTTAAAGGCCATGCTTAACACCATACTTTGCACCTTACCTTGCACCATACTTGGCCATGCTTTCAAACATGTTTTGAATAACCAAGTAAAGAGATATTTTTCTCTCCCCCATGGCCAATGAAGTTCACAGTCAGCACCCTTCCTTTCACCCTCCATATGTTTTGTTTTCTATAAATACATGTATTAAAAGAACTTGGTTCCATTTTACACATTTGCTAAGTTGTTGTCTTGAAAGCTTGTCTTGTTTCCTTTCTTTTCTCTCAAAGAACTCTTGAGTTCTTTGCATCTCATCTTCTTCATCCTCCTCCTAGAGCCACCATATTACAACCTCAAACCACTACACAACCACCTCAAACCACCATCCAAACACTAAAGCTTTCATTCTCAAACAAAAAGCTCACATAAAACACAACTCCTTCCTTTTCCTTTGTGCTTGGCCGAAACCTCCTCTCCCCTTTGGAGGAAGATTTGCTTTTCATTCTCACTCCAAGGACCAAGCTTTCATCTTCACACTTGGTAGAGGCTCTTTGCTTTCAAAAGCTCTTCCTTTGTTTTGGTGTTTTAATGTGAAAAAGTGTTAGCTTTCTTTTGGTTCAAACTCTTTTTCTTCTTTGTTTTAATGTGAAAGACTTGAGCTTGATGATAAGGTTTCAAGATAATGATCTTGAGATTTACTCTTAAGAAACCTCTAAAGCTTGAAACTTGTTCTTGATCATGAGACATCTTGGTTTTCCTTTTCTTTTTCTTTCCTTGATGGATTCGGTCACTTTTCCTTTCTTCTCAAAAAGTTTGTTAAAAATGTAAAGTAGTTCTCTTTATTTGGTTTCAAGAAATGTTGATATTTATTTTACTTTCTTTGTTCATTTTCTTTAAGATTGATGATGATGTTCAAACCATAAGATTTCTTTGAAACCTTGGTACGAAAAACTCTAAAGCTTAGTTCATCTTGTTATGATATATGTTGGGTTGAGATTTATGTTCCTTTAAAGTCTTGTATGAGCTCTAGCAAAGAATAAAATGAACTTGCATCCATGTTTAAGTTTATGCTTTGCACATCATGTTTACCTTTCTTTGTCATCACTAAATACCAAGAATAAAGAAATGAACTTGCATTATCATGTTTATATTTCAAGTTTTGCATTCTCATGTTTATATTTAAAGTCATCACTTAAATATTTAAGATAATAATAAGTTGCATCTCATATTTATTTTATGCTCTCACTTTACTTTATAATGAAGAATAAAATAAGTGCATATCATGTTTAAGATAATAATAATTATGTTCTCACCTAAAAAATCCTAGAGCTCAAAGACTTGCCCATTTTTATCTCAAGAGAAGTTTGGAAAATGGAGATGTTTTATAAATGCATTTCGGCCATGTGATGAGGATGAGCTTAGCATGAGTTTCATATAGTCACAAGGACCAACAAACTATGTTTTAAGGATTTTCTTAAGCTTAGATGAACTTAGCATGTGATATAAATATGTTTTTATGTTTTGAATCTCAACTATGAGCAAAATAAATTAGCTACTGCCCTTGCTTGTATTTTTTATGATTTTAATGAAATAAAATGATTTCTAAAAGAGTTTTGAGGGTCTAAGAAGGTTCCAAGAGAAAACTAGTAACTTATGTGCATTTGAAAATGTGATTTCATGAGATCCCATGACATATATGTTTCAGTTCTGCCTTGATGTTGTGCTCACTGTATAATGATGATTTTATTATGTTAGAATGAGTGGTTTCATGTATATTTGAAGTTAGAATTAATTTGTGAAAGCTAAGAAAAACTAGTAATTAGAAAAGATTGAAAATAAGAATTCTAGAACACTTAGAACACAAATAATACAGTTTCTGTTCAGCAACCTTTAGAGGCAGTAATCATGTTGTATAATTAGTGTATATGTGAAGGAATCCCTCATAATTAGTTTAGGAATTGATCTTAGTACTTTAGGAGAAGATCGAACTTAGAAAGGGTCAAAGTTGTGACTTCTAGGTACCCGTAATTTGCAAAACATAGATTCTGCACTCATGAGGTTTAAAATTAGTTATGATTATAGAAATGAATGAGGATTACTTAGTTATGAACCCATAGGTACCCGAGAGGTTAAGTTGTGATGACAGAAAACTTAGATTTCAAGTCTAATACCCTAAGGGTCAAAGCATAAGACACCTTGATGCAATGAGTTTATTAATTCAAGTATAATGTGATGATGCATGTGCCATGTGTAACACCCTAAATCTTAACCTAATACTACTAGTATGTATTTAGGTTAATCTTTAGAATATTACCTCTTGGTCTCATTCTTTACTTGAAAATACTTAGCGGAAATATGGGTAAAATTTTTCTTTTTGGAATTAAAACCAAAGTGAGAGCCACACTTGATTCTTTGAAACGGGAATTCATACAAGTCATATGCGTAAATCATAATAAAACATATAAATAACATGGATACATCAACTGAACATATATATATAGATGATGTGCCTACCAAAAGGCAGGACTATTCGATACATGAAAGAACGAAATACAACTTGAAAAGCAAATACAAAGAAATCATGAAAGCAACACCCATACCCGTGTGCACCTAGAGTAGACAACCTCATATACAAAAGAAGGTTTGTCCTCAACTATGTGGCGTGTGTGCACTAGCTACTACCCGTCCTATGCACCTACTCCTGCTGGTCCGAGTACTGAGGGGTGGAATCGATCCACTGGCGGATCTCGGCGGGAGTGGTCATGCGGATCATCGGAGCGTGTCCACCGCGGCGAGGGAGCATGGATGGCCGATGAGCCAACCTCGGCTGAACCACTGTCTCCTCACTCCCGGCTCTCATCGGTGGGGGAGCGGGGCTGGAGCTCCAACTGTACATGTGCGAGGGCGGGTCTTCTGATGGATCCGTCTCCAAGTACTGAGTCCGGGGCACGTACTCCGGCTAGTCGCGTACGGCTGACGCCTCGGGCTGCATGCGGAGGATCTGCTCGTCGCGTGGTCTGGCTCGCTCAAAAATCGTGTTATGATGATAGGGAGCAGTCGGCGGGAAGCGGTAGCTCCGTACTGGGTGCTCGAAGGGTCGTCCCATAAACATAAATACTCTGACAGTGCAGTGACCCTCAAAATGATATGACCCGAGTGCTGGGTCATGGTGCAGCTCCCACATCGGGGTGTCGATGAAGAGTACGAAAGTCGCCATCTGAAGATGTGACGGAAGAAAAGAGAGAGGGAATGAGAATCTTCTAAAAGAATTCTCAGTAGGGTAATCCCTACCTAAGTGACATCATCACATCCTCAGGAACCTTGGGTTTTATTTTCTAAAAAGTGTGCATGCATGTAAAATTCTTTTAATTTTCTAAAGTATTAATTATCCAAGGTCCGTTATATTTTACAATGCGTCTTATGACTAAGCATGAAACATACTAATAACATGAATGCATCATAAAGGTAAGCCAATCAATAGAATAACTACGAAACATTATAACATTGGCATAAGGTGATAGGTATAGCACATGTGACATTTTAAACTTTTAACTTTCATCTCATGGGGCCACCCTAAAACATCTCTAGGTTATGAGCTCATTCCTTAACTAGTCGTCACTAGCTCTTACTTATCCTATGATAAGCGTAACATAATCCCGACTTAAAGTACAGGCTAGGGGGCAAATTAAGGATCACCTCTTAGGGTTATTTCCTCTTTGAAACGCTCTACTAGCAACTAGTGCATCGTAGTATTGTCCGCTTTGGCAAGCTCTATGTCAATACCCTCACGGATTTGTTTTCTTAGGGGTGCTCGGCTAAACCGGTGTCACCCAAGAAGGCATCTCAGTGTTGTGTCACATTTAAGTTCTCATGATTTTCAAAAAGACCTTTTTTTCTAAGTTCCTCAAATTTGATGGAAATTCGGCAGCATGATGACTGTAGACCGAATTTCCTCAAATTTGCTTATGCCATGAAAACATATAGGACATACACAAACATTTCTTATGGGGTATAGCATATCATCATGTAAAACTTCGTTATAGCACATATCAACTTATCATAGACAAAACTCATGCATCATATATCATAAATGTCTTATGCATTGACCCTTAAGGTCCTTAGCTCACGTTCTAAGTTATTAATCATCAAACCTAATCTCTTGGGTACCTATGAGATTATAACTAAGTATTTCTCACCTCACACTATGATCAAGAACATCTCTAAACCTCAAGGATGTAGAATTTATAATCCTAACTTTACGGGTCCCTAGGAGTCACAATAGTGACCCTTTCTAAGTCCGGTTTGTTCCTAAGGCTTTAAGATCAAGTCCTAAACCATTTATGAGTCATTCCTACACATTTAAACTAATTTAAATCCATGATTACCATTACTAAACCTTGCTGGACAGAATCCAGAAAATTCAAACATTAAGGATCTAGAACTCTCAAATTAATTCTTTTCTAGTCTCTAACTTACCTTATCTTCCACATAAGAGTTTTAACATCATTTTTACTCAAACATAAGCATATTATCATCATTAAAACAGCTCATACAGTGGAAAATAAGTAGCAAGGCAGAACCGAAACATACACTCTCCATAAAGGCATAAAACACAATTTCTAGAACACATAAAATACTAGTTTCTCTTGGAACCTTTTTAAATTTTCAAAACTCATTTATAAACAATTTTAACATCTAAAATCATAAGAATATTTAAGAGGGCAGTGACCAATTCAACTTTGTCTCAAGAGGTCCTAAATTCTTAAAACTTAGTTCTATGCATTTCTTGAACTCATAAAAGCTTGGAAAAATTATAAAACATGGTCTTCAATACTTAGAAACATCAAGACCACTTAGGGCCGAAATATGAACCACAAGAAATAAATATTTTTAGATCTTTGTTTAAGACAACAATGGGCAAGTCTTTGAGCTCTAGGATTATTTAAGTGATGACATAAAAGTAAACATGCTCATGCACTCATTTTAGGTTCCATTAGAAAGTAAAGTGATAGCACAAAATAAATATGAATGCAACTCATTATTATCTTGGTATTAAGTGAGAACTTGAAATATAAACATGATAATGCATAGCTTGAAATATAAACATGATAATGCAAGGTTCACTTATTATCTTGATACTTAGTGATAGCAAGGAAAGTAGACATGATGTGTATAGCATAAAAGTAAACATGATGCAAGGTTCATTTTATGGTTAACTAGAGCTCATTCAAGACTTTAACAAGATAACAACCCAATACAATATCTCAAAAGATCAAAATACCCAAAACCGAAAGTCTTTACAAGGAGAAAGAAAGTGAAACTAAGTCAAATTCTTTATTAAATACCCAAAACCCCTATCTAGAGAAAAATCTCTAGAACGTGCCGGCCAACTTTAAGGTTGACAAGGGTAGGCTTGGGCTTTTAGAAATCCTTAGATTAAATTTTCTTAAGTTGAAAAACCATGTGAGCTAGATATCATATAGATGAAGTCATAAGGAAAAGAAAACTCAAGCTTTAGAGGTTTCTTTGAGATGAACACAAGGTCATCATCTAGAAACTCTCATCATCAAGCTATCATGTTTGAGAAGAAAAGGCCAAGAGACCAAAATGGAAAAAGAAAAGGAATATAAAGGAAAGGTCAAAAAGAAACCAAGAGAAAACTAGAGGAAACACATCTTTTGAGTAAAACAAAGTTTGAAAAGAAACTCCCTACCTAGAGTGAAGACACAAAGCTTGAACTTTTGAAAAGAAAAACAAGATGATGAGCTCCTCCTTGGTGCTTGACGGTTTCGGCCAAGAGGAAGCAAGAAGGTTGGAGTTGTGTTTCAAGTGAGGTTGTGTTTGAGGTGTAATGTTTGAGAGGTTTGATGATGGTTCAAGGCTATGGGGTGGTGTTTCAAGGTTGAGAAATGATGATGAGGTGAAGAGAGGATGAAGATGAAGATGAAAAGAAAGGAAGAACTCTCTTGAAACTTGAGAGAAAAAGAAAGAACTAGCAAGACAACTCTACAATTCTAAACTTAGCAAATGCTTCAAAGTGCAACTAAGCTATCACAAGCATCCTATTTATAGAAAAACAAAACCACCAGCTCACTAAGGAAGAGGAGTGGCCGTGTGGTATTAGAGGGAAAGGAAGAGAAAATATCTCTTACACAAAGTCATTCAAGCATGGTTTGAAGTATGGAAGCTATGCTACAAAGTATGGCTTGATGTGAGTTAATTTCCTATAAATTTTTGATGAAATTAGGCTTCTAGAAACAATGCATGGCTGGAACTTTTCCAGCCACAAATAAATGGAGAAAATGGGCTATTTTAATTAGTTATTTACTTGGAAAATCAAGCTTGATTGAAAGTTATGACAAGGTATAGTGTATGTGACTTGAGGTATGGCCTTGGAGTGTTAAAAAATTGAACATGTGATGCATATGGGGAGGGAGAAGCTTCGGCCAGACCTGGCAGCATAGGGGAGGTGAGTTTTGATAATCTAATTGGGTGTTAATGGTAGGTTTAAGTGTAGGTTAGTTTAGGTACAGGGTTAGGAGTAAGTAAGCTTAAGTTTAGGTAACTAAGCATGTGTATTAGGAATTTTATGACAAGGTTAGGAGTGCTCATACATCATTAAAGAATTTTAAACTCATTTATGAATAAACAATGTGTAACACAATTCCATGATTTAAGGAATTGGAGAGAGGAAACACTATTCAAGATTCCATGACTAGGAGTCTTGAAATTAAAATATGATTTTAAGTTGTAATTAAGCACTTTTAGGTTCTAATCAACTTTAATATATTATTTTGACTTAAGATTAATTAAGGAAATTAATTAACCTTCGATTAGAGCCTAATATTGCTTAGGTTTGCTTAATCACGCGATTAAGCGTAAAAACACGAAACTAGGGGCAAAATCGTAATTTTGCACTAATTTCGCCCGGGACCTCCGGGACCAAAACTAAAGTCATAGTCTACATAAAAACGCCTTTTAAAATCATCTGGAGAAGTTTTGGTTTCATCTGGCACTTGCAAACGGGTAAAACACCGCAGGGGCGTTTTGGTCATTTTGACCCGAAAACTCGAAAAATGAGATTTTCGATCCCGGGAAGGTACACAAGTCATCTAATCCCCTTCCAACATTGAGTTTGCCCTTCGAGTACTGCCGAATCGGCTTTCCTCGAATTCCGGGCCGAAAATGACCTCAGGGGCATTTTGGTCATTTTCACTTTAACAGAAAATCGGGGCGTTACACCATGATGGGTATGTTTACGTGGTTTCAAGATTATCATGATTATAGAAGTTGAATGAGAAATGTACATGCATTATGAGTTATTGGGGCATGATATGATGAATTGCATGATTTGATGAACATGTGTTTATGATGCATTCTGACATAGCACACCGAGACGCATTTCTTTTACTTCGGTAAAGATATAACAAAGCTGTGAGGGTATGGTAGATGCAGCCTGCCAAAGCAGACAAATTTATTGTGCACTAGTTGTAAATGCATTTCGAAGAAGGAGATAACCTTGACCCGTGCTCCGGGAGCCGGGATGTCTTTAGGTGATCCTTAACCCACACTCTGGGAGTCGGGATTTATTTATACTTATCTAGGATAAGTCAAATGATATGTTACCCCTTCTTTTGCCCCATAGTAAATCTAGTGACAACTAGTTAGGATTGAGCTCATTCCTAGGCGATAGGTGAGATGGAGTTTTGGTGGCTATTATAAAAATCGCCGGGGTGGGCATGTTGGTTGGATTTTGATGGACACGATAAGAAGGAGGTCTTTATGAAAGAGAACTTAAGAGTTTGAATATGAGAAAGAAGTTACATGAAAGTAATGTGCCTTTTATGCCATGTATATAATTTATGATCCTTTATGCTGTGCCCCAATACCATGATTTTCATGTTAATGTGCATAGGGTATTACCATGCATTCATACATTTATCTTTTGCATTCATGACATTTAGACTCATCCTAAAATGAATGGATCTTGGATAAATACATTTTGAAAACCTAAAAATGAACTCTATGCATGATCACCTTTTGTAACAAACCCAAGATTCCTGGGGACGTAGACGATGACACTAGGATAGGAGGTTTCCCCTACTGAGATTCTTTATCAAGATTCACACCCCCTCTATCTCTCTTTCTTTTCCATAACATCTTCAAATTAGGATGGCGACGCTTGTTTTGTTTATCGACACCCCCACATGGGAGGTCCACTATGACCCCGAGCTATAATCATACCATTTTGAGGGGTGCTGTGCAGTTAGAGTCTTCATGTTCATGGGACGCCTATTCACAAATCCTGTACATAGCTATCATTTTTCCCCGACTTCTCTGTATGACGATGATTTGGTCTTCAAGAATGTGCATACGGACAACGAGAGGATTCTCCACATGCACACCACTACATCTGCCGTTCGCGTGCCTACTCTCGACATACTCTGTCCATGGACCGGTTATGTTCTCCCATTTCTGGGTCAGCAGTAGTAGATCCCTTGGAAGGTCTAGTGCACACACACTACATATAGTTTAGGATAAACTTTCTTTTGTTATAAGATTATCCCCCTTAGGTGCACTAGGGTATGGGTGTTATTTCTTATACTTCCCTTGTATTTTTATTTTAGTTGTATTCCTGTTCTGTTGTACTAAACTAAGTCCCGCCTTCAGGTGGGCGTATTATGATATTAATGAAGTATTTTCTTTAATGAGTATATGATTAACTACTGTTGTGAAGTTACTTGACGTTCACGTTTGCGCTTCCTTTTATATTTATGTCATGCCTTATCATTAGCGCTTGTTTAAGATATATGCGGCTCTCACTTTGTTTTTATATTTCAAAAAAAAAATGAAACTAAGAGGTAATAAACTAATAATTAACCTAAATATGTTCTAGGAGTATTGGGTTAAAAATTAGGATGTTACAGATAGTTTCTTTTTTGTCAAAAGTTTCAAAGTTGAAGAAAAGTTCAGAAAGCACGATTCAACCACCCTTCTCGTGCACTCTTTTACCAACAATAATCTTTTATTTAAGTGCAGTCATGGATTTCATATATTATTATTAAATTAATCTGAGCAAGTTTTAGTAAATAATTTTTAACCTTTATGAAAATGAGAATTTACTAATTTGCCATCAAAAAGTACTATTTTTGTCTTATTAGAGTTTTATAGCATATTTCCAATTCTAGCATGTTTGCATGAAAAATTAATTTCTCTTATTATATTTACTCTTTGGGGAAAATAAGGTATGCTCAGAATCTTGACTCATTTATCATTCTCTAAACATTAATTTTGTAAAAACGATTCTAAGTGAAATTACTTTTATATCCTTACAAAGCTTCTCTATTCCAGGAGCGTTTAGAAACACAACCCGTGGCTTGTTTTGTAATATTGGAACCATGTGAACATTTTTAGTGAATGTACTTTATATGTATGTGTTCCTTAAGGTCCTAGCTTTCCAACAAACCAATTTTACACATTTTGCATATTTGTAGAAAGAGAAAAGCTCAATTAAGTGTTAAAGGATTAGATAGTATCTTGAGTAAAAAAGCTGAACTTTGAAAAAATATATTTCTCTAGAAAACAAATTTTTCATGTTGTCTTTTGGAGAAATTTCCTTAAAAAGTTAACTTTTAGGCACAATTTTTCAGAGGAAAAAATGACAAGCATTTTAATTGTTACTAGTTTTTATGCACCTAACTCTGTTAGAACCAATTTCCAGCACTAGTGTATGTATGTGTATACTTGCTTCTTTTCACTTCAGGTCATGGATTCTCATCATTTCCAGCATGGCCAACACATATATTCATCAATATAGAGACATTGGATAGAATAACATATATCTTAGAGTATGTTTATCTTAGAAGGAAAAAACACAACATTTAGGGAAGTGGATGTTTAAGCTTTAAGCCTTTAAATGTAGAATGAACTAAAGACTTAAAACTTTCACATTCTCAAGATCAAAACCACCTACCAAATAATGTAGAGGTGATAAATGAGTCTTTCAACCCATGATAGGGTTTATGGACAGACAGAAAAAAAAAAAAGAAAGGTAAAAGGGAAAGTTTCCTTGTTCCTAGTCCAAGCTTGGAGATCTTGTTTGCAATGGAAGTTAGTATGTATGTTCGAGTATGTTTGCAAGAGTTAGGAGTATCAACCCATGTAAGATAGAGTGAGGACTTAGAGCTGAGAATATAAGTGTGTAAGGAAGGGATTTGAGAGAAAAATACAAGAGGATAGAGAGTTTAGAGACTAAGGAATGACTAGAGAATTGCAAAGAATAAAATGAAGCTAGCTTGCCCCTTTGCATAGGCCTCTTTGGCTGTGTGAATAATGGCGTGTTTGGAGGACTTTTAATCCTCCATTTAGTTCATTTAGTTGGCCATTTGGTTAGGGTAATAGATAATTAGAATTTGATTAGGTGTGCTAGTTGGTTTTTATGCTATGAAAACACTTAACCTAGAGCTAGCATTCATGCCAAGGGTGACCAATGACAACTTGTCACAAAGTAATGCCCATCAAGCTTTCATCTAGACATGTAAGCAAGCTTCAAATCAAATTATTTCCACCCAAATGGAGGTAGAGTGTTTGGCCATGTAGAGAAGGAAGAATGAGAATCTTGTGCTTTTTATTTTGATGTAAAACTTGGTGTTGTCTTGTAGTTAAACTGGGTTTAGTGTAAGTTGTCTTGAAGAAACTTGTGCAAGTGTTTCCCTTTACATGTTAGCTGAAATTTTGAGGTGTAGGAAAGGTTCATTGTATTCTGAGAGTTGTTTTGCAAAGAACCACATTATCCAGGGAGTATTCGAGTGATTTTACCACTTTTGATAAAGTACTTTTTACAAGAAATGGTTAAATCCATGTTTTAATTATATTTTATTCTTAATGAAGAATCAATCATGGATTAATTATCTTAAACTCTTATTAGGTGTTAGCTCCAGAACCCTTCAGAAATACTAAAGAAATATGCTTTGAGTGATGACAATACAAATTTTAAGAAAATATTTTCAAGAATGACTAATAGTTTCCTTGAGTTTCTTGATATAGAAAATAGGACACTCCTTATGCATAATACGTTCTTAAAGTGTAAATAATTTCACTCTACATGCGTAAACATGATTGTATATCATGAAAAGAGATAAAGACTAAATTGAAGTGAATATTATAACATGAACTAAACGTATGCATGCCTAACGGATTGAAAAAGTCAATCGAAAACAGGAAACTAAGGCTTGGGATCTTCATAAAGTAGAACGGGACTTCAAAAAGTAAGCATGAAATGAAGATATCAAGCAAACTCTGAAGCAAGTATGTTCTACAACCTTTAATCATCATCATCACAACAATTTTAATTATATATTGCTTTGATTGAAAACCAGAAGATCATTCATCCATTAAGGAACTGATAACATATTTTAGAAAGTGCATCTTACCGTAAAACACTACCCTTCACTAAAAAATGAGGGAAAATTTGAAATTCAAATTTGAAGTCAAAACCAGTTATAGACTGGCACATCATCTCTTCTATCTACTTGGTCAATCACTCTAGCTTCTAGAAGGAAGTGTTCAGAAACCATGTTTAGAAAGTAAAAAGTAGTTTCTGAAAGGTCATCAAAAACTTCAACTTCACAATTACTTTTGTAAAAGCTCTGACACCATACAAGCTACTCTTCTAGATTACATTTCTAAGACACAAATAGATGATCAATACATGTCATTTAGATAATAGATTAAGGGTAATGGTCACAAAGGGAAACCATCTATAAATAGAGATACTGAGCTTTCAAAGATAGGAACTTGACAATCACACAAGTGCTAAAACGCCGCAAAACTTTCTCATATTTTCTGTGAAGTTCATTACTTCTTGTAATCAGTCTCCTTATTTGTAAAAAAATCTTCTTTCTATATTCTTAAATAGTTTGTACATTCTTCCAAGGAAGAATCATTAGAAAAAAGTCATTCAAGTTATCCTAGGATTTTCACTGTATATTTTAAGGAAACTTGAGTATAGGTTAGTTTAAGTTGCAAACCTAAACACAAAACCTTTTGTGAACACCCAATTTTGTCCGGTCAATTAAATAAGAAAATAAAAAAAAAATTTGCATTTTATTTATTCAAAGATTTTATTTTATTTTATTCCACACCATTTTCATCTATTTCATTAAAACAAAAATAAAAATACCAGCCCATAAGCCCATTTTCTTAGCACATCCTATTCGTTGTCAGCCCACATCCTGTTAGTCCTTCAACATAAAAAAATCCAAAATAAATATCATCTGTCCTTGACTCACAACAAAACCAACCCATGTCACCACACAAAAACAAACAAAGCTAAAAAGGAAAAATGAAGCAAAAAAATGAAGTCAAATAACGGCAGTGGCAACACCATGATGATGCTTCCCTCCCTCCTTGCAAAATCATGAGATATAATTTTTCTTTATTTGATTACATTCCCTACCAGCCAGCCTGTCAAAGTACAATGAGCAATGATTTTAGTCAACAAAAATGGCTATATAATTAGCATACACGGGCACATTCCAAGGGGGCCCATACACGATTACCTTTGATCCATCACACGCCATTCACAGAGACTCATCAACACCATCTCTAAGCCAGCTCTTCTTAACTGCCATGACTTGAAAACCATTCCTCTCAAGCTGAGACCATTGCCATTGCAACCATCACCCATTATAGCCAACCAAACCTCCACAACCACCATCATTATCTTCCACCATCATTATCACAACCACAAACACATACAACAAAGGGAGAAGAGGATGTAGGATTTGAAAGAATAACCAAGCTCACTTCAATCCTAGCTCTAATGTCATCACCATTGTCCTCATCCTTAAGCCATCCATTAACCATAAAATCATCATCACCATTACTGCCCCCCATCATCACATCACCATTCCAATTCAAGAAAAAACCATAACCCACCCAAACAAAAACCAGCCATAGCCATTCAACCATCATCATCACTACTAAAAATGCTGCCTGAGCCTAGCGCAGCCACTCCTTATCACCACTGCTTGACCACCTACACCTTAGTCCCCATGCCCTTCGAACTGCGTTACTCCACGAACAACCCCACATCACCACGCCTACCCCGTTTCCGTGTGATGGCCTCTCCTCCATGCAAGCAGCACCACCATTGGAGAACCACTGTCACACCCCGCCCACAAAGCCACCGCGAGGACCACGCAACTGCCCTTGTATCCTTTCTGCATTTCTACTATTTTTTGTTTTGTGTGCAGCAACCAATTAGGGGAATAGAGAATTGCGTTTAGGATGAAGTTGTTTAATATTGGGTCTACTTCTTTTTTTAAGTTCTTTTTATGTTGTTGAAATTATTTGGGCCTTGTTTTTTGTCAATCCTTTTCTTGTCAGTCCATTTTTTACCAGCCCATTTTTGTTTTTGGGTCTCAAATGGGTTTTTGGGGTATTTTCTTTTTTTGTTTTTCATTTCTTTCCTTTTATAGTTTCAACTCTTGCAAAAAAAAAAAATTCTTTTATTTTGATCGTAGGGCTCTCTTTTAAAAAAATAATAAAAATATATTTTTCAAATAATCATCAATCAAAATTCTTTTCACAAATAAAATCAATCAACACATTTTTATGTTCTTCTCTTTTAATTAAAATATGTTAATAGACACTTATTTTCTACAGAATGACGTGACTTTGAGTTCTTCATTGCACCAGAGGATACGTCGGTGTAGCCAACAACTATCAAGCCAAAATCCTTTTTTCATAAAGTTAGTTCCTTAATTTCTCTTTTAATTTTATCTTTATTTTTTACAAAAAAAATAAGTACTAATTTTAGCTTTATTTTGGCAAACATATAATTATAATATTGTGAGGAAAAATAAATATTTCAATATTATAATTAATTTGTATAATGATCTCTAGGGTAACCGTAATTATACAAATGTATTAGGGGTGCAGTGGGATTAAGTTTCTACCATTCTCTAATCATAATCAGACACCCAGACTCAAATCTTTTCAAAGACCAGTTTTATCAAATTCAAAGGTTTTCAAATTTTTCTATAATAAAAATTGGTGGCGACTCCTATTCGTTCATTTTTCAAAACAAACGTTGTCATTCTCGTCACAACGCCCTCTGGGTACATTGTGACACCTTTGTATCCTCGATCAAGTAGTGATGGGTGAGAGATAGCTTGGAGACTAAAACTTCTTGCAACACAATAGTAAGGTATTCTTGCTAGTCATGATTTAGCTTGGAAAAGCTGGTAAAAGACTACTCGGTGTTAGCTTGTAGAGGTTAGAACAAGACTACTTAAGGTTCAGCTGGAAAAGTCTAGTGAATAACTACTCGATTTGTGAAAGTAGGGGTTATCTATTGGTCATTGATTATAGCTTAGGAAGGCTTTTGTAAAGACTATCCGGTATTTTCTTTCTCATGTTGAGAAAGGTTAGTGGAACTCAGCAGTTGCTGAAGACAAGATATAGGTAGGATTGGCCAAACCAGTATAAAGCATCTGTGCAGTATCTTCTTCTCCCTTATCCTTTTAGTTTTGTTGTTCAGTTTGAATAACTTAAATCTCTGTTTAAAGTTTATTTTTTTAGCTTATCTATTACTGACACCAAACTTCAAAATGTTGCTTTTTGAAACATATAACATTGTTTTCGCTACATTTCAAGCTCATTGCTTGATAGTATTTTCTTCAAAGTATTAGTTGCTAAAAGGTAAAGAAGAGTGAAACAAGATTGAACCACCTTTCTTATATGCTTTGCTACCTTCAAGTGGCATCAGAGCTTAGCCTTTAAAGGGTTGAGCATTTTAACGATTGCAGAGGACGAAGATCCAAGGGAAAAATGGCATAGAATATTCATATAGCACAAGGACACTCTATTAACAGACCTCCATTTTTTTTATGGTGGGGACTATGCTTCTTGGAAAGATCGAATGGATTTGTTCACAAAATGCTCGAGTCTTAACTTTTGTGAAATCATCCAAGGAGGTGACTATGTCCAACTGAAGAGGTTTCTGGAATTGATGATGCATCTTCTATATCAAGAGAAGTCCCCAAGGGCAGGTGGACGAAGCAACACAAAGCCAAAGTTCAACTGAATTCCAAAGCTAAGTACCTACTCATGTATGCACTAAGCAAGGCTAAATATGACAAAATCATTACTTGTGACATAGCCAAGGAAATTTGGGACAAATTGCACATGTCGCATGAAGTGATTGATCAAGTTAAGGAAACAAAGATCAGTATGCTAGTCCATCAATACAAAATGTTTAAAATAACATATCAAGAAAACATTAATGGTATGACCACAAAGTTTATGCACATTATACACAAGTTAAAAGGTCTTGGAAAAAGACACTCTAACTCAGAGTTAGATAGAAAAATATTAAGAAGTCTTCTTGCCAAATGTCTGTCTAAAGTTATAGCCATCAGTGAAGCCAAAAACCTTCAAACTCTCAGCCTGGACGCACTCATTGGGTCACTAAAAACCCATGAGGTAATGGTTACAGAAATGCATGGTAAATCTATGAGCAAGAACAAGTCCATGGCCTTGAAGTCATCTTATCAAAAGCCGAGTAAAGGAAAAGCAATGAAAGTTACTGAAACCTCCAACGATGAGGATGAATATGATGATGACTCTGAAGATGATGATAGAGACAAGATCTCCATGTTAGTAAGGAAGATATCAAGAGCTTGGAAAGGAAAATTAAAGAAAAGAAGACACATAAACTTAAACAGGGATAAGAAAGGCAAAAAAAGTTGGAAAGCATTACTTGCTATAACTGTGATGAAAAGGGACACTTCAAACTAGAATGTCCCAAGCTTAAGGGTCCACAAAAAAAGTACTCCACCAAAAAGAAAAGAATACTGGCAACGTAGAGTGACTCTAATAAAGAGAAAGAAGGAGTAGAAAGCCAAGATAAGCAAGAAGATGTTGCCAAGCTATGTTTTGTTTATATTTCAGAAGGTGAATCTAAGGTAAGTAACTTTGACTTTGATCTCTTTTATAATGAACTGATGACTTTATATGAAAAGTTGCTTGAAAATTCTCAAACACTTTCTTTTCTTTATCTCAACTTAAAAAGGAAACATCAAAAGGTTATTTTAGAACATCAAATGGCCAAGTCAGAAGCTAAGAAACTAAGGCTTGAGAAAGAAGAGTTTAACAAGGAAAATAAAGTTACAAATATCAAGCTTAATGCCTTAGAAACTGAATTCTCCAAAAAGAATGACAAAAATAAAAAAATTATTTCTGGACTGGAGAAAACTTCAAAGCTTCTAAAGTCTAACCTCAAAAAAATGGTAAATATTAAGAAAAATCTTAAACTAATGGTTGGCAGTCAAAGGCCATACTTTCAAAAAACTGGGTTAGGATATGAAGAAGAAATGGATGAGATTGGAAAGGCAACCTAGCCAAAGAAGGTAAAAGACAAAGTCCCTTGCACCTTCTGTCACAATAAGAGACATCCACCTGACAAGTGCTTCAGGAGAAAGAAGTCTATCAAAAGGGTTAGAAAACCTTATTCTTACAAGACTAACCCTAGAGGATCCAAGAAAGTCTGGGTACCTAAATTGAAAAATGTGTTTGTTGTAGGTGTGCCTGAGAATGCATGTGGAACATGACAACAAGTGGTACATGGACAATCGCTACTCCAGACACATGTCCAGATCTAGAAGATGGTTTAGAGATCTGCGACCCAAAAATTTTGGATCAGTAAACTTTTCTTATGGAGGTAAGGCCAAGGTCATAGACATTGAAAATGTTGGTAAAGATGATTCCTACTAAATTTCTGATGTGCTGTTTGTTGATGGTCTGGCTCACAACCTATTAAGTATCAACTAGTTCTGTGACTAAGGTTGTAATGTTGTCTTTAATACACATGCATGCAAGATAGTAAGTCCAAACTTAGGACAAGTCATCTTATCTGGTAAAAGGTATGATAACACGTATGTGTTATTCTTGGATGACCTGCAAGATCAAGATGTAAAATGTCTTGCATCCTTCATGGATGAAAAGTGGTCATGGCATAAGAAACTTAGGCATGCTCATATGAAGTTTATTTTTGAGCTATCTCAGAAAGAGCTAGTTAACAATGACTCAACTTGTGATTTATGTGAGAAAGGTAAGTAAACCAAAGCTTCTTTCCATAACAAACATGTGGTTTCAACCTCTAAACCACTTGAACTTTTACATATGGCTTTTTTTAGACTAACTAAGACTGCAAGTCTTGCCAAAAAAAAAAGATATTGCCTTGTCATAGTGGAAGACTATTCTAGATTTACATGGGTTATCTTTCTGGCTTCTAAGGATGAGGTGGTTCAAAGATTCAAAGTTTTTGTAAAATGTGTTTGTACAGAAAAATTTTCTCAAATTATCTCCATTAGATCATATCACAGAGGAGAATTTGAAAATCATATTTTCGAAGAGTTTTGTGAAAAACATGGCATCGTTCACGAGTTTTTTGCACTTAGGTTTTTTTGAAAATCATGGCATCTCTAACAAATTTGGGGTTGCTGAAAGGAAAAATAGAAACCTACAGGAGATATTCAAGACAATGCTTTTGGAAAGTGGTTTATCAAAAGGATTTTAGATAGAGGCTATGAACACCTCTTGCTATATACAAAACAGAATCTTTCTAAGCCAATACAGAAAAAGACTCCCTACGAGCTTAACATTTCATATTTTCATATCTTTAGCTTATCATGTTTTATACTTAACACCAAGGACAAACTCGCAAAGTTTGATCCTAACTCTAATTATGGTATTTTCTTAGGTTACTCTTCTGTCTCTAAAGCTTACAGAGTATACAATAAAAGAACTCTTTGCATTGAAGAGACAATTCACATCAAGTTCAAGGAGCTCCAAAAAGACTTTGTTGATGACCTTAACGAACTAGAAGAAAGTCGTGAGAAAATGAGTTTCAAGGAAGCATTAGAAAGCAGGCAGATGAAAGCCACTATGTTAGCAAGTAGGCTACAGAATGTCAACTCTTCAGAAATCCTGCTCAAAACACCAAAGCAATCAGAAAGTAGTATTTCTGAACATGAAAAAGAGCAACCTGAAAATGAAGGAGAAGCTGAAGAATCTTAAAGGTATAGAAACTACAAAGGAGTTTTTGATTTAAAGGCAGTTTCTCATAACAAAGTTCTTGGAGATGTAACACCTTAACTTTTAACCTAATACGCTCGAGTCTCATTCCGATTAATTATTAGTTGTTACGCCTTTGTTTCAGAAGTTAACTTATTTTTTTCTTTAATATACGAGTAATAAAAATATGACTAAATTTTTTTTTGAACTTTAAAATCAAAATACGAGCCACGTGCATGTATAGATATCGGTTAATACTCACATAATAATAGCAAACATATAGACCTCATTATAATATATACAAGCCATAGCATCACATAACATACATCAAATTAACATATCATATTCATAACATAGTAGTGATGTCTTATGTACTCAAAAGACTTTCAAAGATAACAAGTTCACCAATAAGGGTTCACATACAATAGATCAAAAGCTAAGCACGTCTGCAACAAAACTAAACTAGTTCTCGATGCATAGCCATCGAAGGACTAGGTTAAGCATGGGTGTATGGGATGTAATAACCCTAAAGCTAATGTCCAAAAGAAATCTATCTCCATGCTTTCACTGTGACCCTCTGATCTGATTCATAACATAGCTCCCATACCTGTATCTCAGGCAAGGTTATGAACATCGCCATCATCCTCGCCTGGAGACGACACAGGAGAAAAGAGAGGAATGAGAAACTTATTCAAGATTCTCAATAGGGCTTCCCGACTATAACACAAGTGTTATCATCATTGTCCCCAGCCACTTCAGTTTTCCTTATGAAAGAGGTGTACATGTATAAGGTTCAGTTTTAAACTTCTTAAATCTATTTATCCCAAGTGGGTGTCTTTTAGCATGGGTCTTAATGTCATGAATGCAACAATTATCTCTTGTATGCATAACAATACCTTAGGAGCATAAGTAACACTAGCATACAAATTTATAACTCATCATAATGCTAAGCATATAAGCAGGAGGAAAGTTAGAGGACTAGAGTCACTTAGCACATATCACATGATTAAATGCACTGATGGGAGAATGAAATAAAATATGCATGTGTATCTTTGTGTTACTTTCTCATAACTAAACTCTTAAGTTCTTTTCATAATGACCACCCTCTTAAGTAGCCATCCTAAGCCAACCATCACACCTTCCCTAGCGATTTTATAATAGCCACCAAAACCCCCCAGCTCGTCGATTGCCTAGGATGAGCTTAACCTAACTAGCCGTCGCTAGATTTAATGTGGGGTAATAGAGGGGGTAACACCTCACTTCCTTTCTTTAACTTATCATGAGTATGCAATTCCTTTTGGATCACCTCTTGTAACCTTTAATTCGGGGAATCTAGAGGATCATTTCCATATATCATTATATCACTTTAAATCTCATCTCATCTCATGGAATAACACATGCATTTCAACATCAATTCATGAATATGATAAGCTATTAAAGCCATATAAAAACTTTTTCATAGCACATACATCAGCACATAAAGATCTCCATTCCTTTTGTAAAATAAACATGCTCCTAACCAGTGTGCCGGAATCAGGGACTGGGCTCAGCTAATGCATATGCTATGCTTACAGCAACTCACAAATAAACATACATTCACAGAAAATACTAGCTCTCATTATCTCCCCTATCTTACAGTATCTTATGCTTTTGAACCTTACGGGTCTTAAACTTACAATCTAATTAACTTATCACCCGATATAAGTCTTTTATGCACCTAAGGGATCATTACTAATAAGTCTCACTAATTTTTGTACTTATAACCAGTTCCAAATAGCCTTAGGCAGAATGGGTAGAATCTCTATATCTCGATTACGGGTGCCTAGAAGTCACACCTTTGACCCTTTCTAAGTTTCGGCTTTTCCTAAGGTACTAAAACTAATTGCTAAAACCTTTAGGAATTAATCCTACACTTCTAAATTAATCCTACACTTCTAAACACTTCTAAAACAATTTTATCTCTAATTTAGTCACCCTAAAACAATAACCGTGTTTTTGGTTTCTAAGGGATCTAAAACTCATATTTTTCATCATTTCCGCTTACTAGTTGTTCCTAACCCTCACAAAATATTTTTTGCTTCACTCAAACATAATTTTTACACATGCTACTACATTAAAACAGCATCACACAACATTCATAATAACAAGACAGTGGCCAAAATATTTATCTCAAACAATCACATAAGATCACATTTCTAATGCATATGAGTTACTAGTTTCCCTTGGAATCATTTTAGAACTTCAAAACTCCTTTAGAAACCAATTTATTTCATTAAAATCATGAAAATATGATGCTAAGGTAGTAGCTATTTTAAATTACTCTTATTTGAGTTATAGATCATAAAATCATACTCAGTATTCTTTGAGTTTTTCTATGCTTAAGAAAATCTCAAGACATAGTTTGCCTTTGTGATTAGATGAAACTTATGCTAAGTTCATCATCCTCACATGGCCGAATTTTGAGTCCATGAAATACTTCCATTTTCCAAAACTTATCTTTACAAGACAAAGTGAGCTTTAGAGTCCTTGTACCAAGGTTTCAAGGAAACCTTATGGTATGAATTTCATCATCAAGCTCAAGGGAATAGATTAAGAGAACAAACCAAATAACAACATTTCTTTGAGAACCGAAATCAAAGCAAGAAAAAAGAAAAGGAAAACTGAAGCTACTATAAAGGAAAAAGGAAAGGAAAAACCAAAATCTTTTTAGAGTCAAGACCAAGTTTCAAGCTTTAAAGGTTTCTCAAATGATAACCACAAGATCATTGTCTTGAATCCTCATCATCAAGCTAAAATTTTCTTTTCAAAACCAAGCTTCATAGCCAAAAATAAAAAGAGAGGAAAAGCACTAAAACCAAGAGAAACTAGAACTTTTTCATATCAAAACATCAAGTAAAAGATAAAGCTTTTAGAAAAAAAAACCCCTACCAAAGTGTAGTCTTGAGCAAGGAGGAAGAAAGCTTGGTTCTTGGAGTTGAAATGAGAAGATAAAATCTCCTCTATATGGCTATGTGATTTTGGCCTTGAGAGAAGAAAAGGAAAGGATGAGTTTTCTTGAGAGTTTGAGCCTAAAGGTGGAAAGATTGTGTATTTAGAAGGTGGTTTGAGGTGATGGTGTGGTGGTTCAAGGTTGTTTTGTGGTGGAGGAAGAAACTTTCTTTAAGGTGGAGGAGAAGAAAAGAAACTTAAGTTGAGAGGATTGTAAGAGTTCTTTTTTGACACCAAGTCTTGGCCAAAAAAGCAAGTGGTAAAGAATGAGATTTTTGGGTTGAAAAATGAATAAATATGGTGGCTTTTTGGGGGAAGTAGCAGCTGCCTTGGCTCTTTGGGAAGGAAAATATCTCCTCAAAATTTCATTCAAAGGTAAGGTTGGAGGTATGGCTAGGCATGGTTCAAAGCATGGCTTAAGGCATGGTTCAAAGCATGGCTTAAGGCATGGTTCAAGGCATGGTGTAAGCATGGTTTTTGTGTGTACTAAATCAACATGTGATTAATTTGAGGGAGGAATGGCTGGTTATGTTGTGCAGCCATGGGGAGGAAATGTTTCTCCTAAATGTTGATTAGAAGTGTGTTTAAGTGTGTCTTTGATTAGGTTTTTGATTAGGAGTTTGTAAGTAAGTGTTTAGGTAAGGTAATAGGTAATTAGGGTTGTCAAGATATGATTAGGGAGTGTTCTTGCTTCATTAGTGAAATTAAAACTCATTTTGTAAGGTAATCAATCATAGACATAATTCTTTAATTTAAGCAATTGGAGAGAGAAAATACTATTTAAGATTCCATGACATGGAATCTTGACTTTAAGAAAGAGATTAAGGTGTATCTAAACAATCTTAGGTTCTAATTAACCTTAATAAATTATTTTGATTCTAGATTAATCACCGAAATTAATTAATCTTCAATTAGAGCCTAATTTCGCTTAGGTTTCCTTAATTACGTCATTAAGCCCGTAATACACTATTTCAAGGGAAAAATGGTAATTTTACACAAACACTGCCCGGGACCACCCGGACTTAAACTGTAATGCCTCGATTTTCTGCTAGAGTAAAAATGACCGAAATGCCCCTAAGGTCATTTTCAGCCCGGAATTCGAGGATAGCCTACCCGGCAGTCATCGTGGGGCAAACTCAATGTTTGAAGGGGATTAGTTGACTTGTGAATCTTTCTGGGATTGAAAATCTCGTTTTCTGAGATTTCAGGTCAAAACGACAAAAACACCCCTATTGTGTTTGACGCGGGTACGAGCACTGAATGGGCTCGAAACTTCTCCAGATGGTTTTAAAAGGTGTTTTCATGCATTTTGTGACCTCAGTTTAGGTCCTGGGCAATTTTTGTGCAAAATTATAATTTTGCCCCTAGTTTAGTGTTTTTGAGCTTAATCACGTGATTAAGCAAAACTAAGCAATATTAGGCTCTAATCAAAGATTAATTAATTTCCATAATTAATCTAGAGTCAAAATAATTTATTAAAGTTAATTAGAACCTAAAATTGCTTAGATTAAACTAAAATCTCATTTTAAATTCAAGATTCCTAGTCATGAAATCTTGAATAGTGTTTTCTCTCTCCAATTCCTTAAATCATGGAATTGTGCCCACATTATTTATTCATAAAATGAATTTAAAATCCTCTAAATGTGTATGAGCACTCCTTAATCATGTCATAAAATTTCTAATCACCTCCTTAGTTACCTAAACTCATGCTTAGCAATTCCTAACCTTACACCTAAACTAATACACACCTAAACACATGATTAGCACACAATTAAATAAAAGAAAACCCCATCTTTTCTAGAAGCTCATGGCCACACTCCTCCTACATGCCTCAAATTTTTGAAATTCAAATGCAGTTTCAAGTCCATGACAAGCCATGCTTGAATCCATACCAATCATACCTTCAACCATGCCTTGAATGACCACTTGTAAGAGATATTTTGTAACGCCCCGATTTTTCTGTTAGAGTGAAAATGACCAAAATGCCCCTAAGGTCATTTTCAGCTCGGAATTCGAGGAATGCCAGTTCGGCAGTACTCGACGGGCAAACTCAATGTTGGAAGGGGATTAGATACCTTGTGTACCTTCCCGGGATCGAAAATCTCGTTTCGAAGTTTTCGGGTCAAAATGACCAAAACGCCCCTGCGGTGTTTTACCCATTTGCAAGTGCCGGATGAACCCCGAAACTTCTCCAGATGGTTTTAAAAGGCGTTTTTATGTATTCTATGACCTCAGTTTTAATTTTTGAAGTCCCGGGCAAAACTAGTGCAAAATTACGGTTTTGCCCCTAGTTTCATGTTTTTACGCTTAATCGCGTGATTAAGCAAACCTAAGCAATATTAGGCTCTAATCGAAGGTTAATTAATTTTCCTAATTAATCTTGAGTCAAAATAATTTATTAAAGTTGATTAGAACCAAAAAGTACTTAATTACAACCTAAAATCATATTTTAATTTCAAGACACCTAGTCATAGAATCTTAAATAGTGTTTTCTCTTTCCAATTCCTTAAATCATGGAATTGTGTTACACATTGTTTATTCATAAATGAGTTTAAAATTCTCTAATGATGTATGAGCACTCCTAAACTTGTCATAAACTCCCTAAATCACATTCTTAGTTACCTAAACTTAAGCTTAATCATTCCTAACCTTGTACCTAAGCTAATACACATCTAAACCTACCATTAACACACAATTAAATGGTCAAACTCACCTCCTCCCTTGCTGAACCAGACCAGGCCGTGAACCTTCTCCCTCCATATGCATCACATGTTCAATTTTTCAACACTCCAAGGCCATACCTCAAGTCACATACACTATACCTTGTCATAACTTTCAATCAAGCTTGAATTTCCACATGAATAAATAATTAAAACAACCCATTTTTTCCCATTTATTTGTGGCTGGAAAAGTTCCAGCCATGCATTGTTTCTAGAAGCCTAATTTCATAAAAATTTGATAGGAAATTAACTCACATCAAGCCATACTTTGTAGCATAGCTTCCATACTTCAAACCATGCTTGAATGACCTTGTGTAAGAGATATTTTCTCTTCCTTCCTCCCTCAAACCACACGGCCAGCACCCTCCCTTTGATGAGCTCCATGGTTTTGTTTTTCTATAAATAGGATGCTTGTGATAGCCTTGTTGCACCTTGGAGCATTTGCTAAGTTTAGAGTTTTAGAGTTGTCTTGCTAGTCTTTCTTTTTCTCTCAAAATTTCAAGAAGTGTTCTTCCTTTCTTTTCATCTTTATCTTCTTCATCTCTTCATCTCATCACCATCTCTTAACCATCAAACACCACCCCAAAGCCTTGAACCATCATCAAACCTCTCAAACACCACACCTCAAACACAACTTTACTTGAAACACATTTCCTTCCTTTTTCTTTCATCAAGGCCGAATCATCATCACCATCCTAGGAGGTGTTGCTCATCTCATTTCCATTTTTCAAGTCCAAGCTTTTACCTTCATCACAAGGTAGGGATTTGTTTTCAAACTTTGTTTTGCTCAAGAAAGTGTTTTTCTCTAGTTTCCTCTTGGATTCTTTTTGAACTTTCCTTTGTTTTTCCTTTCTTTTCCATTTCGGCCATGAGGCCTTGATTATGAGCATGATAGCTTGATGATGAGAGTTTCTAGATGATGACATTGTGTTCATCTCAAAGAAACCTCTAAAGCTTGAGTTTTCCTTTTCTTATAACTTCATCTATATGTTATCTAGCTCACATGGTTTTCCAACTTAAGAAAATTATTCTAAGGATTTCTAAAAGCCCAAGCCTACCCTTGTCAACCTTAAAGTTGGCCGGCACGTTCTAGAGATTTTTCTCTAGATAGGGGTTTTGGGTATTTAATAAAGAACTTGATGTAGTTTCACTTTCTTTCTCTTTTATATGACTTTCGGTTTTTGTGTTGAGATCTTTGAGATATTGTATTGGGTTGTTATCTTGTTAAAGTCTTGAATAAGCTCTAGTTAACCATAAAATGAATCTTGCATCATGTTTATTTTATGCTATGCATATCATGTTTACTTCCTTGCTATCACTAAATATCAAGATAATGAATGAACTTGCATTATCATGTTTATATTTCAAGCTATGCATTATCATGTTTATATTTCAAGTTCTCACTTAATACCAAGATAATAATGAGTTGCATTCATATTTACTTTGTGCTATCACTTTACTTTCTAATGGAACCTAAAATAAGTGCATGAGCATGTTTATTTTTATGTCATCACCTAAATGAATCTAGAGCTCAAAGACTTGCCCATCGTGGTCTCAACAAAGGTCTAACAATATGTGTTTTTCTTGGGTTCATATTTCGGCCCTAAGAGGTCTTGAGGTTTCCAAGTATTCGAGACTATGTCTTACAATTTTTCCAAGCTTAAGTGAGTTTAAGGAATGCATAGAACCAAGTTTTAAGAATTTAGGACCTCTTGGGACAAAGATGAATTGGTCACTGCCCTCTTAAATATTCTTATGATTTTAGATGTCAAAATTGTTTATAAATGAGCTTTGAGTGTTTAAAAAGAGTTCCAAGAGAAACTAGTATTTTATGTGCTTTGAAAATTATGTTTTATGCCTTTTATGGAGAAGTATATTTTCGGTTCTTCCTTGCTCTTTGCTGCCACTGTATGTGCTGTTTTGATGATGATAATGTGCCTATGTTTGAGTAAAAATAATGTTAAGACTCATATGTGAAAGATAGCATAAGTTAGGAACTAGAAAAGAATTAATTTGAGAATTTTAGATCCTTTAATTATGTAATTTTCTGGATTCTGTCCAGCAAGGTTTAGATTTAATAATCATGGTTTTAAATTAGTTTAAATATGTAGGAATGACTCATAATTGGTTTAGGACTTAATCTTGAAGCCTTAGGAGCCAACTAAACTTAGAAAGGGTCATTGTTGTGACTTCTAGGTACCCGTAAAGTTAGGATTTCAAATTCTGCATCCTTAAGGTTTAGAGATGTTCTTGACCATAGTGTGAGGTGAGAAATACTTAGTTATAACCTCATAGGTTCCCAAGAGACTAGGTTTTGATGATCGATAACTTAGAATGTGAGTTAAGGACTTTAAGGAGCTAAACCGTAATTTCTAGAACCCCGTAATCACACAAATATAAAGTTGTCTAAAATCTGCATAGTGCTGTTTGGATAGGTCCTTGAGCATAAAAATTAGTAAAACTTATTAGTTGTGAACCTATAGGTGTGTAAGAGGTTAAGGATAACACTAGAACAATTAGTTTGCAAGTTTAAGACTCAAAAGAACCAAAGCATAACCTACTATAAGTTTATAACATAATGAGCTTGGAAGTTTGTATGAATGATTGTTTAAGGTGTGATTATATGCTATGGTTTTATGTATACACTATGAAGAAGTTTCTTGTGGTGATATATATGCTATGAAAGAGATTTATGTAATGAATAATGATATATCTATGAATTAACACTTTATGAGAACTTAAATGTGACACAACACTGAGACGCCTTCTTGGGTGACACCGGTTTAGCCGAGCACCCCCAAGAAAACAAATCCGTGAGGGTATTGACATAGAGCTTGCCAAAGCGGACAAAACTACGATGCACTAGTTGCTAGTAGAGCGTTTCAAAGAGAAAATGACCCTAAGAGAGGTGATCCTTAATTTGCCCCCTAGCTCGTACTTTAAGTCGGGATTATGTTACGCTTATCATAGGATAAGTAAGAGCTAGTGATGACTAGTTAAGGTATGAGCTCATAACCTAGAGATGTTTTAGAGCGGCCCCATGAGATGAAAAGTTAAAGTTAACAAATGTCACATATACTATACTTATGCCAATGTTATAATGTTTCCTAGTTATTCTATTGTTTGGTTTACCTTTATGATGCACTCATATCATTAGGTTATTTTATGCTTAGCTATAAGACACATTGTAAAATATGATGGGCCTTGGATAAATAAACACTTTGGAAAGATAACTTAAAAGGAATTTATATGCATGCACACCTTTTTTTAGAAATAAACCCAAGGTTCCTGAAGATGTGACGATGTCACCTAGGTAGGGATAACCCTACTGAGAATTCTTCTAGAAAGATTCTCATTCCCTCTCTCTTTTCTTCCGTCATATCTTCAGATGGCGACATTCGTACTCTTCATCCACACCCCGGTATGGGAGCTGCACCATGACCCGGCACTCGGGTCATACCATTTTGAGGGTCGCTGCACTGTCAGAGTATTCATGTTCATGGGACGACCCTTCGCGCACCCCGTCCCAAGCTACCGCTTCACCCCGACTGCTACTTACCATCATAACGAGATTTTTGAGCGAGCGAGACCACACGATGAGCAGATCGTCCGCATGGAGCCCGAGACATCAGCAGTACGCGAGTATCCCGAGTATGTGCCGCGTCCCCAGTACTCGGAGACGGACCCATCCGAGGACCCGCCATCCCACATGTACAGTTGGAGCTCCAGTCCCGCTCCCCCACCGATGAGGGCTGGGAGTGAGGAGACGGTGGTCCAGCCGAGGTTGGCTCGTCGGCCATCTATGCGCCCTCGCCGCGGTGGACACGCCCCGATGATGAGCTCGACCATTCCTGCCGAGATTCGTCAGTGGATCGACTCGACCCCACAGTACTCGGACCCGCAGGAGTAGACATAGGAGGGGTAGCAGTTAGTGCACACACACATAGTTGAGGACAAACCTTCTTTTGTATATGAGGTTGTCTATTTTAGGTGCACATGGGTATGGGTGTTGTTTCTCTTGTATTTACTTTTTATGATTTCCTTGTATTGCATTTCAGTTGTATTCCGCTTCCCGATGTATTGAATAGTCACGCCTTTGGGTAGGCACAAGATATATATATATATATATATATATATATATATATATATATATATATATATATATATATATATATATATATATATATATATGTTTCAGTTGATGTCTCCATGTTGTGATGTGTTTCTTTATGCTTTGCTTATATGTTTCGCTATACCTCCTCTTAAAGATTCGTGCGTGGCTCTCACTTTGATTTCAAATTTCAAAAAGAAAAATTTTACCCATATTTCCGCTAAGTATTTTCTAAGTAAAAGATGAGATCAAGAGGTAATATTCTAAAGATTAACCTAAGTATATACTAGTAGTCTTGGGTTAAGATTTAGGGTGTTACATATTTTCTCTTCCCCCATGCCTCCATGTGCTACGGCCAACCCTCCTTCATTTCACCCTTCATTGTTTTGTTTTCTATAAATAGGTGCCTTAGATGAACTTGTGTTACTTTTGATCATTTGGTAAGTTTGAGCATTTTAGCATTTCTTGTGAGTTCTTTCCTTTTCTCTCTAAGTTTCAAGAAGCTTTTCTCTTCATCTTCATCTTCTTCATCTTCTCTTTGAATCATCATCTCATAACCACAAACCACCACATCACAACCTTGAATCATCTCCTAAACACTTGAACCTTCATCCTCAAACACAAACTCATCCAAAACACATTTCCTTTCCTTTTCCTTCTTCAAGGCCGAAACCTCACCACCACATTAGGAGGAATTTTTCTTCTCAACATCATCTCAAAGATCAAGCCTTTGTCTTCATACTTGGTATGGAGTTGCTCTCTAGTTTTTGTTTTGCTCAAAAATGTGATTTTCTTGAAGTTTCTCTTGGATTCTTTTTAAGTTCTTCCTTGTTTTTCCTTTCCTTTCCATTTCGGCCTCAAGGCCTCATTTTGATCATGATAGCTTGATGATGAGTGTTTCTGTAACACCCTAATTTTTAACCCAATACTCTAGAACATATTAGGCTAATCATTAGGTTATTACTTCTTAGTCTCATCATTTTATTAAAATACTTAGCGGAAATTATGGGTAAATTTTTCTTTTTGAAAACATAAAACAAAGTGAGAGCCACGAACTTAACTAATCGAATAACAGAAATATAAAGCACGTGTAACAGTCATTATAAATCATGAAGTAAAGAATATATCCAAAGAACAATAATCATGATAACAAAGGAAACGTTTCATTAATATCATAATTAAAGTACATAAGTAGTCATACCCTCATAGGGACGGGCAGAGCTTGTAATACAGTGAAAAAGGAAATACAAGCTCCTATGGTGGATAACCTCAAAACAAAAGAGGGTTTATCCATTCTACATGTGGTGCGTACACTAAGCCTCCCCTACGACGTCCACTACTGGAATCCGGGAAACGGTGGGGTGTAACCAATCCATGGACGCAGAGCAGCAGGAGTGGGAACATGTGAAGACTAAGCGTGAGCTCCTCAGTAGGGGCGCCTCTTGGCTCGCCTAGCTAGCCTCGGCTGCGTAACTGTCTCCTCGCTCTCATCGCGTACAAATTGAGGCGTAGGAGCAGAACTCTCGCTATACATGTGCGTCGACGGGTCCTCGGATGGGTCGTCCTCTGAACTCAGGGATCGAGGCACGTAGTCCTGGAAGTCTCGAGGCATCGAACCACCAGTATACATTCGCAGAATCCTCTCGCCTCGCGTTTGGGCGTGCTCAAAGACCATCGCGTCATCGTAAGGTGACATCGGGGAGAAACGGTAACTCTGTACAGGGTGTGCAAAGGGACGTCCAATGAACATGAAAACTCGCACGGTACACTACCCCTCAAAATAATATGACCTGTGGTCCGGGTCATAGTAGACCTCCCAAGTAGGTGTGTTAACGAAGACCACGAACGTCACCATCGCTCTCTGAAGATGTGATGGAAGAAAGAAGAGAGAGGAGTGAGAATTCTTGCTAAAGAATCTCAGTAGGAGTCTCCTATCCTAGGGTTACATCGTACACATCCTCAGGAACCTTAGGTTAAATTATAAAATAGTGATCATGCATATAAGGTTCAATTTAGGGTTTTCCAAAACTAGTTATCCAAGGTCCATTCCTTTTAGCATGCATCTTGATGTTATGAATGCACATGTTATATCATGGATGCATGTCAATACTTGAGCATATAAACAATCACATCAAAGCATACAAGCATAAACCATGTGGGCATAAGGGCATATAACTTTCAAGTGAATCATTCCTCAACTTCGTGACATCAATCATGGTACTTTAGCATAATAAGCCACCCTAAAAATAACTAGGTTATGAGCTCATACCTCAGCTAGTCGTCACTAGCTCTTGCATATTATCTTGAATAAGCGAAACATAAATAATAATCCCGGCTCACAAGTACGGGTAGGGGGCAAGGATCACCTCTTTCTAGGGTATACCCTCTTTGAAATGCTTTGCGGGCATTAAGCCACGGCAATTTGTTTACTTTGGTAGGCTGCATCTACTCATACCCTCATGGATTTGTCTCCCTTAGGGATGCTCAGCCGAACCGGTGTCACCCAGGCAAGCGCGTCTCAGTGCTTTGTCACATAAAAATCTCCTAGGGGTGCTCGGCCGAACCAGTGTCACCCAGGGTTTTCAACTCATATGGTACCCATAAACATTTCTTTAACCCTTTAAGGTTTGACGGAAATTCGGTAGCATAACAGCTGTTAAACCGAATTTCCTTCAAACTGCCACAAGCTAATTCACATAACAAGTTCTCATGAAATCTCATGCTATGATAAACTTTAACATTTTCATCAATCATTTTCTCATGCATCAAGCACATCTCATCATATCATTGCATCATACAACACATCATAGCATTAACAACTTCTTAGTGTCTTATGCATTGACCCTTAAGGTCCTCAACTCACATTCTAAGTTATAAATCATCAAATCTAATCTCTTGGGAACTTATAAGGTCTTAACTAAGTATTTCTCACCTCACACTATGGTCAAGAACATCTCTAAACCTCAAGGATGCAGAATTTATAATCCTAACTTTACGGGTACCTAGAAGTCACAACAATGACCCTTTCTAAGTCTAATTTGTTTCTAAGGCATCAAGATCAAGTCCTAAACCAATTATGAGTCATTCCTACACATTTAAACTAATTTAAAACCATCATTATTATTACTAAACCTTGCTGGACAGAATCCAGAAAATTCAAACATTAAGGGATCTAGAACTCTCAAATTAATTCTTTTCTAGTTTCTAACTCCTCTTATCTTTCACATATGAGCTTTACCATTAATTATACTTAAACATAGGCATATTATCACCATTAAAACAGTTCATACAGTGGCAAATAATAGCAAGGCAGAACTGAAACAACCATTCTCCATAAAGGCATAAAACACAATTTCTAAAGTACATAAAATACTAGTTTCTCTTGGAACCTTTTTAAAACTTTCAAAAACTCATTTCTAAACATTTTTATCATCTAAAATCTTAAAAATATTTATGAGGGCAGTGACTAAATCAACTTTGTCTCAAGAGGTCCTAAATTCATAAAACTTAGTTTTATGCATTCCTTAAACTCATAAAAGCTTAGAAAAATTATAAAACATAGTTTTCAATACTTGTAACCAAACAAACCCTTGGAGGCCGAATGCTCAAGCCAAGGAAATGAATATTTTTAAGCCTTTGTTTAAGACAACAATGGGCAAGTCTTTGAGCTCTAAGTTCCTTTAGGTGATGACATAAAAATAAACATACTCATGCACTCATTTTAGGTTCCATTAGAAAGTAAAGTGATGACATAAAATAAATATGAGATGCACATTATTATTATCTTTAAGATTTAAGTGAGGACTTGAAATATAAACATGATAATGCAAAGCTTGAAATATAAACATGATAATGCAAGTTCCTTTATTATCTTGGTACTTAGTGATAGCAAAGGAAGTAAACATGATGTGCAAAGCATAAAATAAACATGATGCAAAGTTCATTTTATGGTTAGCTAGAGCTCATCCAAGACTTTAACCAAATAACAACCCAACATATATCTCATTACAAAGAGAGCTCTCGAGTTCTTGAACCAAGTTCTCAATGGAACTATGAGGTTCTTGAACATCATCATCAAGCTCAAAGAAAACAAACTTTCTAAACAAACAAAACCTCAAGATCAAAAAGGAAATGGAAAACTGAAATGTTAAAGAAAAGGAAACAAGGAAACCGAACTCCAAAATAGCAAGAAAAGAAAAGGTGTTCTTGAGTAAAAATCATGTTTGAGTTAAAAAAAATGAAGTTGAAACTCAAGGAAAGTAAAACCTCAAGCTCTAGAGGTTCCTTTGAGATGAACACATAGTCATCATCTAGGAGTCCTCATCATTGAGCTATCATGTGCTCATCAAGGCCTCATGGCCGAAATCTCAAAGAAAGAACAACAAAGGAAGTTCCAAAAAGAAAATCCAAGAGAAAGCTAGAAAGAACTCACTTTCAAGCAAACAAAGTTTTGAAAACACTCCTACCTAGAGTGAAGTTTAAAAGCTTGAACTTTGAGAAAAGAAAGCAAGATGATGAGCTCCTCCTTGGGGCTTGATGGTTTCGGCCTTATGGAGAGAAAAAAGAAAGGAAATGTGTTCTTGGTGAGCTTGTGTTTGAGAATGGAAGTTTAGGTGTTTGTATGATGATCTAGGGTGGTGAGATGGTGTTTCAAGGTTATGTGATGGTTATGAGATGAAGAGATGAAAAAGATGAAGATGAAGAATAAGAGGAAACTCTCTTGAAACTTAGAGAGAAAAAGAGAGAATACAAAGAAAGCTTAGAAAACTAAAAGTGTGCAAATGAACTAAAGTGTTTGCATGTATTTCTAGGCAAGGTATTTATAGAGAATGAAAACAAATGAAGGCTCAAAGGGGAGGAGGGGTAACCGTGTGGTTTTGGAGGCAAGGAAGAGAAAAATATCTCTTACACAAGGTCATTCAAGCATGGTTTGAAGTATGGAAGCTATGATACAAAGTATGGCTTGATGTGAGTGAATTTCCTATCAATTTTTGAATGAAATTAGGCTTCTAGAAACTTGACATGGCTGGAACTTTTTCAGCCACAAATAAATGAGGAAAATGGGTTATTTTAATTAGTTATTCATTTGGAAAATCAAGCTTGATTGAAAGTTATGACAAGGTATGGTATATGTGACTTGAGGTATGGCCTTGGAGTGTTGAAAAATTGAACATGTGATGCATATGGGGGCATGGAGGTCTCGGCCAGACCAGGGACAGCAGAGAGGAGGTGAGGTTTGATCATCTAATTGGGTGTTAATGGTAGGTTTAGATGTGTATTAGCTTAGGTACAAGGTTAGGAACAATTCAGCTTAAGTTTAGGTAACTAAGAATGTGATTTAAGGATTTTATGACAAGTTTAGGAGTGCTCATACATCATTAGAGAATTAAAAACTCATTTGTGAATAAACAATGTGTAACACTATTCAAGATTCCATGACTAGGAGTCTTGAAATTAAAATATGATTTTAAGTTGTAATTAAGCATTTTTAGGTTCTAATCAACTTTAATAAATTATTTTCACTCAAGATTAATTAAGGAAATTAATTAACCTTCAATTAGAGCCTAATATTGCTTAGGTTTGCTTAATCACGCGATTAAGCGTAAAAACACGAAACTAAGGGCAAAACCGTAATTTCACACTAATTTCGCCCGGGACCTCCGGGACCGAAACAAAAGTCGCAGTCCATATAAAAACACCTTTTAAAACCATCTGGAGAAATTTTAGGTTCATCTGGCACTTGCAAACAGGTAAAACACCGCAGGGGCATTTTGGTCATTTTAACCCGAAAACTCGAAAAAACGAGATTTTCGATCCCGGGAAGGTACACAAGTCATTTAATCCCCTTCCAACATTGAGTTTGCCCTTCGAGTACTGTCGGATCGGCTTCCCTCGACTTCCGGGCCGAAAATGACCTCAGGGGCATTTTGGTCATTTTCACTCTAACAGAAAAATCGAGGCGTTACAGTTTCTAGATGATGACTTTGTGTTCATCTCAAAGAAACCTCTAAAGCTTGAGTTTTTCCTTTTCCTTGAACTCTATCTATGTTACTTAGCTCACATAGTTTTTAACTTAAGAAAAATTAATCTCAAGGTTTTCAAAAAGCCCAAGCCTACCCTTGTCAACCTTAAAGTTGGCCGGCACATTCTAGAGTTTACTCTAGATAGGGGTTTTGGGTACTTAACAAAGAACATGGCATAGTTTCATTCTCTTTTCCCTTTCTTATTTGTTTTCGGTTTCTTGTCTTCTTTTCCTTTATATTTCGGCCTTGGTTCCTACTTTCCTTGTGGTTTTGTTTATTTCCTTTGAGCTTGATGCTGATGTTCAAGAACCATGTAGTTCCTTTGAGAACTTGGTTCAAGAACTCTAGAGCTCACTTTGATTGATGAGATAAGTGTTGGGTTGAGAGTTTTGATTCTCTCTAAAAGTCTTGTATGAGCTCTAAGTTAAGATAAAAAGATATTTACTTTTATGTCATCACTAAATGCTCAAGATTAAATAATGAACTTGCATCTTCATATTTATGTTATGTTCTCACTAAATTTCTAAGATAATAATGGATTTGCATAGCATATTTATTTTATGCTTTCACCTTCTAATAAAGACTAAAACAAAGTGCATTGCATATTTATTTTTATGTCAATCACTTAAGAGATTTAGAGCTCATAGACTTACCTATTATTATCTCAAACAAAGTTGGAAAATATATGTCTTTTACTCCTTTGATTTCGGCCTTGTGATGATGTTGAGTTTTAGAATGAGATTCATCTAGTTACAAGTGCTAAAACTCATGTTTCATGATTTTCCTAAGTCTAGATGATCTTAAGAAATGTTTTGAGCTAGATTTCATGATTTAAATCCCTCTTGAGACTAATTTAAAATAGCTACTGCCCTCTTTGGTTTTATGATGGTTTTAAAGAAATAAATTGTTTTTAAGTGTGTTTTATAAGTTTTAAAAAAGTTCCAAGAGAAGCTAGTAATTTATGTGTTTTAGAAATGAAGTTTTATGCATTATTTGATGGAGATGTTTTCGGTTCTGCCATGCTTGGTTGCTCACTGTATGATGCTGTTTCTATGATGAGAAAATGAGTATGTACATGTATATTTGATGTTAGAATTAATTTGAAAAAGTTAAGACAAGCTAATAGCTAGAAAGGAATTAAAATGAGACTTTTAGATCCCTTAGAAAATGAATTTTTTGGATTCTGTCTAGCAAGGGTAAAATTAGTAAATGATGGTTTATAATTAGTTTAAATGTATAGGAACTACTCATAATTGGTTTAGGAATTGATCTTGGTACCTTAGGAGCAAACCAAACTTAGAAAGAGTCAAAGTTGTGACTCCTAGGTACCCGTAAAGTATAAATTATGGATTCTGCACTAATGGACTTTAGAATAAGTTATGATCATAATAATTATCAAGAATAATTAGTTTTGAACCTATAGGTGCATAAGACATTGAGATTGGATGATTAGAGAACTTAAGTTTCAAGTTTAAGACATTAAGGGTCAAGCACATGACACCCTAGGTTCCGTAATGAAATGAGATTATTTTATGCAAGTATGATGCGATGATATGGATGATATGATGAGTATATTAATGTGATTTCATGTTAAGCATGATTAGAGAATTTAATTGAGGATATATATATGAGCTTGTGGCATAAAGTCGATTTGAAGGAAATTCGGTACACAGCCGTTATGCTGCCGAATTTCCATCAAATCTAAAGGACTTGAGAATGTTTTTGAAGTATGATATGAGATTTAAAACCTTGGGTGACACCGGTTCGGTCGAGCACCCCCAGGAAAGACAAATCCATGAGGGTATGAGTAGATGCAGCCTACCAAAATGAACAAATTGTTGTGGCTAAACGCCAGCAAAGCGTTTCAAAGAAGGTATATCCTAAGAGAGGTGATCCTTAGCCCCCTAACCCGTACTCGAGGAGTCAAGAATTTTATTATGTTTTTTGCTTATCCAGATGATAAATAAGAACTAGTGATGACTAGTTAAGGTATGAGATCATAACCTAGATGATGTTTAGGGTGGCCCTTTATTGCTAAGGCATAGTGTTCTAAGTCACAAAGTTGAGGAAAGTTCCACTTGAAAGTTACATGCCACTTTATGCCACTTGTATGTTTCTTGATGTGATGAATTATTAAGTTATGTGCTTAAGGTATTACCATGCATTCATGCTTTGATATATTGCGTCCATGACATTAAGATGCATTCTTAAAGGAACGAACCTTGGATAAATTAGTTTTATCAACCTAAAGAAGGAATTTATATGCACGCTCACCTTTTTATAATAACCCCAAGGTTCCTGAAGATGTGAACGATGTAACCCTAGATAGGAGATCCCTACTAAGTTTCTTTAGCAAGATTCTCACTCCCTTTTCCTTCTTTCTTCTTTCTCGCCACATCTTCAGAGTTCGATGGCGACCTTCGTCCTGTTCGTTGACACATTAGTCTAGGAGGTGCACTATGACCCAGATCACCACTCCTATCACTTCGAGGGTCGATGCGCCATATGCGTTCTTGTATATATGGGATGAGGTTTTGCTTATCCTGTGTCCAGCTACCGCTTCACTCCTATTGCTCCTTTTGGTGATGATGATCTGATCTTTGAGCGCACCCGCCCTCGCAACGAGCAGACTCGTCGTGGCCGTTCATCCACCTCGGTTGTACGTGATACCTCGAGTACGTTCCCTGCTCGCAGCAATTGGAGACTGATCCATCCAAGAACTCCCCGACGCACATCTTTTCGGAGGGCTCTGCTCCTATTGTCCCGATGGACATTGGTGGCCATAGCAAGAATACGGTGACTCAACCCCGTCAAGCTCGGCGACCGGAGATGCATCCACGCTGTGGAGGCCATACCTGATCCCCGTTCCGCTTGTTCACTTCGAAGGAGCTCGCTCAGTTTCCTGGGTACATACTTCTATCGCCCGAGAGTTCTTGCCACCAGTAGACCTTGTTGGAGGGTTGTTCGAGTGCTCGAGTCATCACGAGAGTTTTCCCCTTGCAGTAGGGGTAGTATAGTTAGTTTTTGCTCATTTGTCGTGCCATGTATTTTATTACCTTTGTATTTCCTTGTTAGTTCCTTGTATTAAAAGTTCAACCCAATTCTATAAGGGTGTGACGATATGTATCTTCAACTATGATATTAATGAAGTATTTCATTGGTGTGTTATTGACTGTTCATTTGTTATGTGTTCTTCTATTGTGTGTTTATTCCTTACGAATTGCAATGTATGTTTAGTTTACTATTTTGTCAATGCAGCTCTCACTTTGCTTTTATATTTCAAAAAAAAAATTTACCTGTATCTTCCGCTAAGTATTTTAATAAAAGAACGAGACTAAGAAGTAAGAACCTAATGATTAACCTAAATATGTTCTAGAGTATTGAGTTAAAAATTAGGATGTTACATAAACAATCATCATTAATCACATATAATTAGCATTCCGAACTCCCGGGAAAGATTTCGGGCTCAAACGGCACTCATACCCGTGCAAAACGCTATAAGGGTATTTTGGTCATTTTGAGCCGAAAGTTCAGAAAATGAGATTTTCATCTCTGTTATTATTTTTAAGGCATCTAATCCCCTTCAAACATCAAACTCACCCCTCGAGGATGGTCCGGGTCAGCTATCCTCGAATTCCGGGTAAAATGACCTCAGGGGCATTTTGGTCATTTTTACGCAGGAAAAATCGCAGATCGCGATTTTCGCACGGATTGCTATCTAATCCTTATGTAACTTACTCCTAATATTAAAATACCCTTTTAGGGGTGGTCGGGTTTGGCCAGCCTTGATTCTCTCACAAAAATGACCTAGGGGTATTTTGGTCATTTTTGCTAAGCGGGAAGAATCGAGGCGGTACAGGAGACATTTCCAAGGGTGAAAGAACTAGATCATCCCTTAGAAACATGTCAAATTGTGCTTTCATCTCCACCATCAAAGTTGAATGTATTAAAGAAAATTTGAGTGATCAAAGTCGGGTGGATGTTGTGCAAGAAGAACTGGACCAGTTCGAGAAAAATAAAGTTTGGACTTCTGTTGAAAAACCCAAAAGGAAGACCATTATTGGGACAAAATGGGTGTTCATAAATAAGCTAGATGAAGCTAGCAAGGTCATTAGGAATAAAGCAGGACTAGTTGCACAAGAGTATAATCAATATGAGGGAATTGATTATGATGAAACCTTTGCACCAGTAGCTATGCTAGAAGCCATCAAAATGCTACTTGCTTTTGCTGCCTTCAAGGGATTCACTCTTTACTAAATGAATGTTAGGTCTGCCATTCTAAATGGTTTCATCTCTGAGGAAGTAGATGTGAAGCAGCCTTCTAGTTTTGATAGTGAAGACCTTCCCAACCATGTCTTCAAGCTAATAAAGGCTCTTTATAATATGAAATAAGCTCCTCGAGCTTGGTATGAAAGAGTAAGCACTTTTTTGCTAACGAATGGGTTCAAGAGCTGTAATGTTGATACTACTCTTTTTACTCTTAAACAAGATAATAACTTTCTATTAGTTCAAATACATGTTGATGACATTATATTTGGCGCCTCTGATCATTCTTTTGTGAAAAGTTTTCAAACTTAATGCAAAATGAATTTGAAATGAGCATGATAGGTGAACTCAAGTTTTTTCTTGGTTTGCAAATAAAACAACAAAAAGGTGGAACCTTGATTCTTCAAGAAATGTATACAAAAGAACTTTTGAAAAATTTTAATATGGATCAAGCTTGATCACCTGGTCATGCAAAAAGCAGAATACCATTGCACTCTTTATTACTGAAGCAGAATATGTAACTATTGTAAACTGCTGCACCCAAATGATGTGGCTAAGAAACCAACCATAAGATTATCACTTGAGGTATTCCAAAATTCCTATCTTCTGTGATAATACTAGTGCTATTAATCTTGCTAAGAATCCCGTTCAATACTCTAGATCTAAGCACATTAATATAAAATATCATTTTATTCGGGATCAAGTTCAAAAAGGATATGTTGAGTTAATGTTTATGAATACTAAATATCAAGTATTAGATATATTCACAAAACTATTAACTGGAGATCACTTTTGTGTCTTGAAAAGGTTTTTAAACTTAAAAAAATTTTAAATCTGTAAAAGCATTCATGCATAAGCATCTTTGGCTACACTCTTCCCTTGTAACTTCAAACGGAAGCCCAATCGAAGAAATCAGTTTGCAAGCTCAGAAAGGAGGAAGGATGATCAGAAAGAAGATTTGAATATCAAAGAATGGGAATATATGGTCTCGTAGAGTTTAGAAAAATGATGATGAGTATATGGCAAAGACATTTTGAGACTCTAATGGGTCAGAAAGTGAAAAGCGAAGCTTAGAAAGTAACACATTTAGAAAGTAATCTTAAGCATCAACAATCATTCTTTCTAAATGAAATGAAAAGGTGGGATAATTCCATCTCAAATTAAGTTTCCCTCGCCCATGTTGCTTCACCTTCAGTTAGTCATGTTTCATCACTTAAATAACCACCCACGTCTCACATGTCACACTTTTGCTTTCATCTTTTATCACACACTTCCTCAACCATTTTGTATTCTTTTCCTCTCAAACCCTTGTTCTACAACCCAAACCACTCTTCATCTCACATAAAGCTCTCCCAATTCCTCTTCTTTAAAACCTTTCAAGCTTTAACCTTTCTTCCTCAACCTCACATACTTGTACCAAAAATGGCTAAAGGAAAATGTTTCGATGGATGCATTATCAACATGGGAACATTTCTCATGTATGACAAACTAGTACATCAGCAGCACTATGCCAGAAATTTTTCCCAATGACCTGTAGCTCTTGGGAAAAGGTTAAAAGGAGAGCTGCTAATGCAAGTGTTGATTCTGATAAAAGTAATCTTCTTCCAAGGGTGGGCTGGCTTTCTCAACATTATTGATAAATTCTTCACTGGGATGGTTATGGCGTTCTATTCATAGCTAGAACAGGTATTTGACTCTATGTTAACCTCTTACATCAGGAGAACTCACATGACTTTGAGCATAGCTGACCTCTCCTGTATCATCCACACTCCTAATGAAGGTATCATATGCACGTTTGAGGAGAACTGGTTTATGACTCTTGGTTTCATAGTAAAAAAGGTTTCGAAGTGCCCCACGGACTCTCCCAGACACCAACCTGGGGAGATAACCATCGCTATGCTAAACTCTAGAGATTGTCAAGTCTTTACCCTCATCTAGTTCTCTCTTCAACTATGGCTCAAGAGTACACACTTGCTAATAGGTATGGACTGGATGATGCTCTATTGTCTATTAGCAAAGAGAAATGTAAATTTGCCCAAATTAATTTTTTATTATATGTTGAATGCCATTTTCCTAGAAAAAAGGAAAAATGTTGTTGTTCCGTATAGGATCTTGCTAACCAAACTTTTTGAACACTTGCATTACCCATTGGCAAATGAGTGGTATGAGTACATGGAAGGTACTTTGTACTCTCTCCATTCTTTCAGGATCCTATGGAGACCTACTGAAGCTACCACCTTTGGTGTAAGGAGACAGGGCTTAAGAATAAGAGATGTAGCTCTTGAAAACGCTGCTACAGAAGCTGAAAGAAGAAAGGGAAAAAGGAAAAATAATTATTCCTAAAGATAGTTCTGAGGACTATGAGAAACATGAAGTGATTCTCAAATATGGGAAAGGCCCTTTTCACACTTCCACTAACTCAAAAGAAGCATCAAGATTAGAGACTCCTAAAAATGTACATGTCATCAGAATAGTGCCAAGGGAAGAAAAATCTTCCTCTTCTTTTGAGTCTTCAGAATCCAAAGAAACATCTTCAAAGAATGAACCAAACAATGAACCTACTCCTCTTCCAGCTCAAACTGCCTTTGGACCTAGTCTTGCTCAAAATGCTAATCCTTCATCTAGTCAAGCACCACTTGTATTGCAGCTAAACTACATTGAAGTTAAGACATTGCTGCGAGAACAACGCTTTATCAACATCCGATTAAACGAGATAGAAGCTCAGTTATGAAGACATGAAGCACTTCTACTGGAGATCCTCTAGGAGATAAGGTGCAAGGGCTAATGATGTTGTTCCTAGCTTTTAGAACACCTTCTTTTTGCTAATGTCAAAAAGAGGAGAAAGAAAATGAAGAAAATCGTGTGCTGAGAAACACAGGGGGAGTATGTTAATAGGGAGATTTGTTCAAAGATTCTATCATTTGCATTTTTTATGTTTATTCATTTCTTTTATGTTCAGAAATTTTTATTTTATCCTATATATCTTTTTTGTCATATGTTTTATCTACGCTAATATCTCACTTTTTACTTCTACTTTGATACACTCTTTGAAGCTACAGCTTCAATATAATTATTGTTGCTCTTCACTTGCTCTGTGATATATATATATCATGCTTAGCTATTTTGATACACTATGTTGATGTATGAGTTCTTCTTTTTGTCTGGTTGATATGATATATAAGTACATCAATACCTGTCTCTAAACGTTTAATGTTTAAGCCTTGGAACATACTATGTTGAAATGCTCTGATACGCAACATGTTGTATTCTGTCTGTGTGTGTGTGTGTGTGTATCAGTGCACAAACTTACATGAAAAGCATGACCATATGTGTCTCAAGTTTTGTTTTGTAAAATCTCATGCTTTGATACATATGTGAAAGGTTTCTTAGCTCATAATACAAAAAGCTTTTTTTTTTTTTTAATTTTGCTCTAAGACATTTGGGATTTATCCCTATTGAGCTTCAAAAACCTCGCATAGTTATATGTTGATGAAATTATATCAAGGTTTCTTTTAGCATAAAAAACTACATCTGTATCATTTTGTTTTTCTTAAAATGCTTTGATATGTTTATCATATATATATATATATTTGACCATCTGTCTTAAAAATGACTTTTCAAAAGGTTGTGCTAAATAAGAAATTAATCAAGATGAAATATCACAAATATTACTTGTTTTCCATTCAAGCACATTTTTTTTAGTTAAGTATCTTTAAATAATGAAAAATCAAGCTGTCTATGTAAAAAGGGCTTAAACAGTAATATCCTTTTCATAATACTCTGATACCTCTTAGAAAGTACTCTAAGTAAGTTTAGAAGTTTTTTTAACAACAAAAACAGCTCTGATTTAAGTTACTTAAAGCTATAAAATGTTTTTGAACTTATCCATATCATGCCTTAAGAAAAGGACTTCCTGAAAATTACGACCTATGATGTTTTGAAAGAATGGCTACTATGACAATATATTCCAGTTTGTTTCTTTCAAAATCTTCTTAAAAGATTTTCTTCAATTTAGTTTGTCATCGTCAAAAAGAGGGAGATTGTTAGCTCTAGAACCCTTCAAAAGTGCTAAAGAGATATGCTTTGAGTGATGACAATACAATTTTTAAGAAAATATTTTCAAGAATAACTAACGGTTTCCTTGAGTTTCTTGATATAGTAAACGCAACACTCCTTATGCATAATACATTCTTAAAGCATAAATAATTTCACTCTATATGTTCAAACATGATTGTATCTCATGAAAGAGATAAAGACTAAATAGAAGTGAATATCATAACATGAAATAAACATATGCATGCCTAAGGAATTGAAGAAGTCAATAAAAAACAAGAAACCAAGGGTGGGATATTCAGAAAGTAGAATGAGACTTCAGAAAGTAAGCGTGAAATGAAGATATCAAGCAAACTCTGAAGCAAGGATGTTCTACGACGTTTAATCATCATCATCACAGCTATTTTAATCATATACTACTCTAATTGAAGGCTAGAAGATCATTCATCCATTAAGGAACTGATAATGCATTTCAAAAAGTGCACCTTACAGTAAAACATTGCAATTCACCAAAAAAGGAAGGAAAATTTGAAATTCAAATTTGAAGCCAAAACCAGTTACAGACCGGCACATCATCTCTTCTACCTACTTGGTCAACCACTCCAGCTTCTAGAAAGAGAAGTTCAGAAGCCATGTTTAGAATGTAAAAAGTAATTTCTGAAGGATCATCAGAAACTTCAATTGTACAATGGCTTCTACAAAAGCTCTACACCAGATGAATTACTTTTCTAGATTATGTTTCCAAGATACAAACAGATGATCAACATGTGTGACTTGGACAATATATCAAGGGCAACGGTCACAAAAGAGACCATCTATAAATAGATATGCAGAGCTTTCAAAGATAAGAACTTGACAGTCACACAAGTGTTGAAACATTGCAAAACTTTCTCCTCATATTTTCTGTAAAGTTCATTACCTTTTGTAATCAGTCTCCTTATTTGTAAAAAAATCTTCTTTTTACGTTCTTAAATAGTTTATACATTCTGTTGAGGAAAGGATCATTAGATGGAAGTCATTCAAGTTATTCCAAGTTTTTCACTGTATATTTTAAGGAAACTTGAGTGTAGGTTAGTTTGAGTTGCAAACCCAAACACAAAAACTTTGTATCCTTGGTCCAGTAGTGATTAGTATGAAATAGCTTGGAGATGCTATGGTAAAACTATGTGCAATATGACAGTAAGGTGTTCTTGGTGGTCATAGTTTGGCTTGGAGAGGCTGGTCAATGACTACTCGGTGTTAGCTTGGAGAGGCTAGAATAAGACTACTCAGGGTTCAGCTTGAAGAGGCTGATGAATAACTACTTGGTTTGTGACAATAGGAGTTGTCTACTAGTCACTGGTTATAGAATGGGAAGACTACTATAAAAACTATCCTACATTTTCTTTATCAGGTTAAGAAAGGTTAGTGGAACTCAATAGTTGCTGAGAATTGGATGTAGGCAAGTTTTGCCGAACCAGTATAAAATATTTGTGCAGTATCTTCTTCTCTTTTATTCTTTTGCTTTTGCTATTCAGTTTGAATAACTTAATCTCTGTTTAAAGTTTATCTTTTTAGTTTACCTATTACTGACACCATACTTCAGAAAGTTGCTTTTTGAAACATCTAATATTGTTTCCGTTGCACTTCACGCTCAACGTTTAATAGTATTTTGTTTAAAGTTTCAATTGGTAAAAGCTAAAAAAAAAAAGTGAAACACGATTCATCCCCCTTTTCATGAGCTTTTCTACCTACATTAGGTTGGTAATCACCCATATTAACAATTAATCATGTCTCCTTTGACTATTTTGGGTATAATTTACTTTTAAGATTATTAACATTTATAGTAAATTACGAGCTAAGCTTATTTTATTATATTCTTGGAATCCTATGTTGTTTACTTTGTTCTAATCCATGATGAGGATATTAAACCTTGACTAGCTTCAATTAAACCATTTGATCATGATTTAATTGGTCTTTGATAATTATTTAGTCTTTATGTTGACTATTGCATATTTTAGTTGACTTTTATATGATCTTGTTGACTTTCTTAAACTTTTGACTTTTAGGGTTGACTTTGACTTTTGGTTAACCATTGACCTAGAGGTTTGACCTTTTGAATTTGACTTTTGACCTTGACTCTTATTGATCCTTGGTCAACATTTAACCTTTTATGTTGACTTGCCCTTGTTCGGGTGAAAGTTTAACTGTCTTAGGCGAAATCATTCACTCGAGTCGTCACCGAGTAGACCTTCGTTTAGGATGAAAATGGAGATGTTACATGGATTAAGTCTTAGACTCTAGCTTTTCGAAAAAGTGTGCTGATATTGTTAAATTCATTAAGCCACTTATTCTTGTGTTGCGTAGTGTTGATAGTGAACTGGCCATGGGTTTTCTTTAGTAAGCTATATATAAAGCAAGAGAAAAGATGACTAGGAGATTTCAAAGAAGGAAAAACACAATGGAGTCTTACTTGACAATCTTAGATAAGTAGTGGGATTCACAATTTCATAAATATCTTCATACTATTGGTTATTGGTTAAATTCAATTTATCGATTCAATTTTTAAGAATTTGAAAAACATAGAACCACAACATTTGGCCTTCTTGATGCCATTGAGAAGTAAGCTTATAGAGATCCTGACTTGCAATCTAAGTTAACACATAAGATGAAGATCTATAAAAATGTGGAATAAGATTTTGGAAGGCAATTTGCTATATGTGAACAAAGCATAGTGATGCTAGATAAATTTAGCAATTATTATTTATCTTTCATTCTTTATTTTGTAATCCTGATTATCTTTAATTCTTTTAATCTTTCATTACATGTATTATTCTAGATCAATGGTGAGAACCTTATGGATTTGTTGCACCAAATTTGCAAAAATTGGCTATTCATGTTTTAAGCCAAACTTGTAGTGTTTGGGTTGTGAGCAAAATTGGAGTGTATTTGAACATATTCACTCAAAAAAGAGAAATGGGTTAGAGCACCAAAAGCTCATCGACCTTGTTTATGTCCATCACAACTTGAGGCTACAATGAAGGTTTTTTTTTCATATAACTATTAGTTTGTATGAATGTTTTAGTTCTCCAAAGTATTTCTTTTATCTGGATGTGAATAAATTGCTAAACATAGGAATGGAATGAAGATTCGAGGTGGTTATGATCCAATTTTTTTTAAGCATTTGAGGACTATTCTGATTGGATATTGGATGAGTCACTATCACTTATAAATGTTGATGAGTTGGAGTCTTTATGTAATGATCTTGCAAATGTTTCCATCTAATCAACTCTAGATGATATTGGTATATTCTTTGATTGCATTAAACTTTTTGTTGTCATTTATGTAATGATCATGATGGATTATTATTTTATAGTTTGATGTTGATTAAAATGAAATGATTGTAGGTCAACTGAACTTAGAAGATGATAATGATGATGATGATGAAGATGCACATGACATATCCAATGAAAATGCCAACCAAATTGAAGGCATTGTTGACCAAGTTTCACATTTAGTAGCTGATGAAGAAAGAAACTATGAATGTGACACAACCTTGCCTCGGGCATGACCACATTGTCATCACATTATGTATTGTTAATTTGTTGTCACTTACGAATTTATGAATTTATATATGGTGTAAAACATTTTTTGCATTGTTATGTTTATGTATGACTTTATGGTGTGAAAATTTGTTTGCATTGTGACAACAGCTAAGAATATATGCTATGTATTTACGTTTTGATATTATATATATATATATATATTTATAATTTTATATATTTTTTAACAATTTGGTTCAACAAGTTCAACCATTGACCTAATATAATATCCTAACTTTTTTTTTTTATTCAGAAAATAATTGAGGCTCTAGTAATAAGAATATCAAAATTCCAATATACACAAAAATGATGAGAACAATGTAACAAACGTAAAAAAAAAAAATGAATAGTAACCAGTGGGCCCGTGGGGCCCACCGGGACGGCCGAAACCATAGATTCGGGACCCGAAGGTGCCCAAAATTTGGAAAACATGGGAACAAGGTTAGAAATATCAGGAAATAAAATATTTATACTTAAAATTAATTTTCGAGTAATAGTTTATTTCCCGAGTACATTGTTTTACCCATTCAGTGAAATTTCGGTGTGTAATTTTTAACACCGAAAACTAGTTAATTTCTACAAAATAATGAACTTTATCCACTTGAATGCCAAATGAATGGCTAGGATTTCATCTTGGATGAAAGATCAAATCCTAGCCATTGATATAAATTTCATTTAATGAAAAGCAATTTTACTTTATGACTAACCAATAATATCCAACCTTATAAGATTATTATGACAAATCTCACTTCAAATATCTTCCTCTAACCTTTGGCCAAGAGAGAACCAGCAGAGACTCCATTTTCTCTTCATGAAAAACATTGATAATCTTGATCTTCAAGCTCAAAAATCCTAAGCCAAATTTGGTTAGAATAAAAAAGTTCCTTCACAAAACTTGTTCTATTCCTTAAACCCTACAAATCTAATCGATTAAAATCTCGAATCCTAAGCCTAAGGAAAGTTTGGGGCTAAAATTGGTGCCTTGAAGAGAAGAGAGATCACCTAGAACATCCTTTGGAGTATAAGGTCCCAAAAGCTTTCAAAGTAGGGTTTTCTTTGGTCTTTTCTTTGAAATTTTATGCTGTATATTTTTGCTGGGTCTTGGTCTGAAATTTTAGGTTATGTTTGATGATAATATGTTGATGTTGATGTATAAATTTTATGATGTGTTTGGATGTTGTGAAAAATAATTTTTGTGAAAAGAGAATTTGACACATGCTACTGGATTTTCAGATTTCAACAGGACAAAATTAGTTCATGAATTTTCTAGTTCATTTCTATTCATTTTTATGAGCTATAAAAATTATATGTTGAAGATAACATCTTAAGGAAGCTTTGATAATTTTCGTGGTTCTTGAAAAGGAATTTTACTCCCTGAGAAAAATCAGAAACCGAGTCTAACTATGCTGCCTGGATTGTGGAAACTGAAGCTCTAATTTTGTATAATTTTGTCACCATAGCAAATGATTGAATTATCATTTGAATTTTTACAGAGAGTTAATAACATCTTGAAGTGTAACTGTGACTTTTATTTTTAGTTGATTCCATCATTTGATAAATTTAAAAATTGTGAGAACCCTATTCTGAGCTGTGAAAAAGTAGAATCTGACCACTAAAATTGTATAATTTATTTAGCATGGTTATAGGACTCCGATTGCTATGAACATTTTACAGGGTCTTTTAGACACATTAAGATGTCATGAGGAATTTTTGTGGCCCTTGAATTAGCCATTTGATATGGAAAGTAAATGTTGCTATTGGAGTGGTAAATCTGCCAAGTTACTAAAATGGTAGGAATGTCTTAAATTGATAATGGAATGGCATTTAGTTCACATATATGATATATGAATGCATGCTAATGGTTTTAAAGAGTTACTTATAAAGCAGAAATGAGATCTAGATGTAACTGAATTGTCTATGTGTGATGTGAACAAGCCTTTGAAAAATAAAAGTATATGATGCATTTATATGACAAAAGAGGATATGTGAGATTTAATGATGCATGTTTTAACATATAGGGAAAATAGAAACAAGGCTTATGTGAAGTAAAGAAGGAAGGCAAAAATAAGAACTTCCCAGGAAATTGTATGAGTCGGTAGACGTATCGGCTAGGAATAGAACTGTGTGTGATTCGAAAATGGAAAAAAATGAAGTCCGATGATAGCAAATAGGAATGAGCTCATGTCCTAGCAGTCTATTGTCCTGTATGGAGTTATCCACTACAGATATTGCTTGATATGAATCTAAGCCTTCCCTATGCTAATAAAAAGAACAATTGCACTAAGTTGAATTCCATGTGATATAAGAGAAACACATACAATTACTACCAGTTTGCATTTAATTTTCCTTGACTTATGTACACTAATATTGATATATGTGATCTAGCATGATTTTTTTTTTATTATATGAATGCATTTACTGATTATATTCTGTCCACATGTAAGGGATTACCCTACTGAGAATTTTATAATATTCTCACCCCTATTTGTGTATATGTTGTATTGTGCTCAGACTCTACAAATGTCGTCACTAGTATCCTTCCTTGATTTGCCACAGTAGGTGTGGCATTACGATCCGGTACTTGACTCTCTTTATGCAGTAGCTTATTCCCAGATCCGTGCATATGTGTTCTTTGGTCATTCCTTTAGTGCGTCTGTCTTCACCGCTAATTTCGATCCAACTTTTCCCTACGAAGGTGTGCCTCTCCATATGGCGCACCCAGTTATATTTGATATTCATGTAGCACCACCAGTACCTTCCCCAGCGGATGCTCCCTCCTCGTCCTCGTCCTCCAATTCAGACCCACCAGAGGGTCCTGATACCCCTGGTGGACGAGAGGCCATCATACCGATGGCCAATGGTTTCGCCTAGGAGGACATGAGACCTACGGGGTTTTTGACTTGTATATAGTATAGTATAGTGCTAGGAACTTACCAGCTTGCAGACTGATTGCTGTTAGATGTCCTAGGTCCATTTATGTGTATATATGATTTTTGTTGGACCTTGATATTTGAGTAGGCTTGGTAGGTTTTTGATAAGAGTCCCTGAGTTGTATTATAAGTGAAGTGACTTAACTTCAAGTATGGTATGTATTAAGGAAAGTTGTATGTGAAGTAATAACATATGTATATTTTGTAGTAGTTTTCTTTATCACTCAAGAGTTTGATTTACCTTATTTTCATTTCATTCGACTAGTGGATATTATAGAAAGGAAGTGATACTCTTCTAATTACAATGTTAATGCTTGAGTAATACATGGTAGTTAGGAGGGTATCAGAGCCAGATTATCCTATAAGCCTGAGGGTTGGATAGGCTATGCTTTCTTAGAAATTGTCATGCATTATGATTTTATACATATGTGTATGACTGCTGATTAGGAATGTTGTGGGTTGCTGCTACACTTACTTTGGTATTGAGCCTGATCAACTCAATATTTTGTTTGGTGTAATAGGAATCAATGACTTCGAATCGGCAAACTAAAAGTAGAGCTGGAAACAATGCCGACATGATGAATGTTTTCTATGAAATGGCGGCTGCCATGAGGGAACAAGCTACAGCTGCTACTCGAATGATGGAGCAGCTAAACCGCAATGAAAGGCAAAACCCACCCAATAATCATGCAATGAATGAAGTTGACGTGGAGTATCAGAAATTTTTCGAGTTCAAGAAGGAAAATCCCCCTCCATTTCGAGGAGCTTTCAACCCCAACAAAGCAGAGGAATGGGTTAAAGCCATGGAGAAAATCTTCTCAGTCCTTCCATGCACAGAGGTCTAGCAGGTGACTTTCGCTACCTACATGCTAGAAGCAGACGCGGAATTCTGGTGGGTTGGTACCAGAAGATTATTTGAAGCTTCCCAAACTGCGATTACCTGGAATGTTTTTAAGGAAGCTTTTTACCATAAGTACTTCCCAACTTCAATAAGAAATGCAAAAGAGCTGGAGTTCATGGCTCTCAAACAAGGACCTATGAGTGTAGCAGAGTATACTGCCAAATTTGAAGAGCTCTGCAAGTTTTCTACAATTTATCAGCGTGACCCGGATGAAGCCTGGAAATGCATGAAATATGAAGGAGGTCTACGAGAAGATATAGAAGTAGCTGTAAGTCTCTTGGAGATTAAGGATTATCCTACTTTGGTAAATAAATGTCGACGTGCAGAAGAGTCCAACAAGAAGCTAACAAGTTTCAAGTATGCCCAAAGCAATGCTAGAAGGGGATTAGCACCTCAAGGTCCCCGATTCAAGCCTATTAACCAACCTCAGAGGAGATTTCCACCTAATAACAATAACAGCAACAACAACAACAAAGGGAAGCAACTTCAACCTCTAAGACCAGAACCAGGATGAGAGTGCCCTAAATGTGGGAAACAACATGGAAACAGGCCTTGTTGGGTCACTCAAATTGTTTGCTTTGGCTGTGGGAAACCAGGACACAAAATATTTGAGTGCCCCCACAAGAAAAGTCAACAGCCCACAACAACATGGGCGCTTTTTTACTATAAGTGCCAAAGAAGCTTCTCAATTTGCTGATCTGATCCGATGTAAGTGTGATATAAAAGGTAAGTAAGTGTGAAATAAAAGCTAATGTCCTAGATATACTGTATGATACGGGTGCCACTCATTCTTTCATATCCCATGACTATGTACAAAAATTACAATTAACTATGTCTGAACTACCTTATGATCTCCTTGTATCGACTCCTACTGCTGGTCTTATTAGGACTTGATATACACGCATAAATATTTCTCTTCAAATAGGTACTAGAGACTTTACTGCAAATTTAGTTTGTCTCACTTTATCTAGTCTAGATGTAATTTTAGGTATGGATTGGTTGGTACCCAATTATGTCCTCTTACACTGTCCAAATTGAGATGCCATATTTCTTTCCACTCTACCTTCTATTCCTGTGGTTCCTTTTTCCTTTTACTTGAACCTTGCAACACCCAACCCTGGTAAGATAGATCATCAAGAATATGTTCTCCTTTCTGCTAGTGAAATTGAATGTGACTACGAGTTGAGCAAGATTCCAATGGTGAGGGAATATCCAGATGTTTTTCCAGAGGATATTCTAGAATTTCCTCCTGAAAGAGAGATTGAATTTTCTATTGAGTTGGTTCTAGGAACAAGTCCTATTTCAATTGCTCCTTATAGGATGTCCCCTTTGGAGTTGAAAGAATTAAAGTCCCAAATTGAAGAACTGTTAGGGAAGCATTTTATTAGACCAAGTGCCTCTCCATGGGGAGCCCCTGTTCTTCTGGTGAAGAAAAAGGATGGGGGTATAAGACTTTGTGTAGTCTATAGGCAATTGAACAAAGTGATAATAAAAAATAAGTACCCCTTGCCAAGAATTGACGATCTCATCGATCAATTACAAGGTGCAACTGTATTCTCAAAGATTGATCTTAGATTAGGGTACCATCAGATTCGAGTTCAAAATGAGGATATATCTAAGACTGCTATTAGAACTCGATATGGGCATTACGAGTATAGGGTGATGTCCTTTGGATTGACTAATGCTCTGGCTGTATTCATGGATTATATGAATCGAGTCTTCCACCCTTACTTGGATAAATTTGTAGTTGTCTTCATAGATAACATACTTATATATTCAAGGATTGAGGAAGAACATATGGAGCATCTTAGGGATGTGTTACAAATCCTAAGAGAGAGAAAGTTGTATGCTTAGTTGTCGAAATGTGAATTCTGGATGGAAGAGGTTAAGTTCCTAGGTCATGTAGTATCACGAGGGGGAATCTCTGTAGATCTCAGTAAGGTAGAATCAGTACTTCATTGGGAACGACCAACAACAGTGACTGTGATTCGGAGTTTCCTAGGGTTAGCTGGATACTATAGGTGCTTTATTATGAGTTTTTCTCATATAGCCTTACCTCTGACGAAACTAACCCGAAAGAATGCCCCATTCAATTGGACACCAGAGTGTGAAAATAGTTTCCAGGAGTTGAAGCAAAAGTTGACCATGGCTCCAGTACCAGCATTACCCGATCCTGATGATCCCTATGAAGTTTATTGTGATGCTTCTAGTCAGGGTTTAGGATGTGTGTTGATGCAAAATCGTAACGTGGTTGCCTATGCTTCTCGACAGTTGAAACCCCATGAAGTAAACTATCCAACCCATGACCTTGAACTTGCGGCTATGGTTTTTGCCCTAAAGATCTGGCGACATCATTTGTATAGTGTGCATTTCAATGTTTTCTCTGATCATAAAAGTTTAAAGTATCTTTTTGATAAGAAAGAGTTGAATATGAGGCAAAGGAGATTGATGGAGTTCCTCAAGGATTATGAGTTTAGTCTGAATTACCATCTGGGTAAGGCAAATGTTGTTACAGATGCACTAACTAGGAAATCCCTAAATGTAGCATGTCTAATGATTAAAGAGACGAAGCTAGTAGAAAGCTTCAAAAAACTTAGTTTAGACATGTCTATGACCCCTCAAGGTGTTGTGTTAGGCCAAATAAAAGTAACCAGTGAGTTCAAAGGACAAATTTTGGCTGCACAATGCAAGAACCCAGAGTTTCAAGAGATATTAAGATCAATTCATGCAAAGAAGTTGCCAGGACTCACTCAAGACCAACAAGGTATATGGAGATACAAGGATAGGGTGTATGTACCTGCAAGTGGCGATCTTAAAAACAATATCTTAGAGGAAGCTCATAAGGGTGAACTTACTATACACCCAGGCACTAGTAAAATGTATGCAGATCTCAAGAAAATGTTCTGGTGGTCAGGAATGAAAAGAGACATAGAATAGTGTGTTAGGAAGTGTTTAACTTGCCAAAAAGTCAAAATAGAACATCAAAAACCAGCTGGGACCCTGCATCCCTTAGAAATCCCGGAATGGAAGTGGGAAAGTATTTCTATGGACTTTGTAATGGGTTTGCCAAGGACATCATCATGCCATGAAGCTATATGGGTTATAGTAGATAGATTGACCAAGTTTGCTCATTGCTTACCCATTAAGGCTAATTTTCCTTTGGATAAGTTAGCTTTCTTGTACATCAAAGAAATAGTAAGACTACACGGTGTTCCTTCCTTAATAGTTTCTAATAGAGACCCTAGATTTACTTCAAGGTTTTGGGGAGCTTTCCAAAAAGCCTTTGGGACTAAGCTTTGTTTAAGTACTGCCTATCACCCCCAAACTAACGGCAAACAGAACGTACCATACAAACCCTGGAAGATATGTTAAGAGCATGCGTGATTGAACAAAAAGGAAGTTGGGATAAGTTACTTCCATTGGTTGAATTTGCTTATAACAATACTCATCACGCTAGTATTGGCATGGCCCCGTATAAAGCATTGTATGGATGAAAATGCCAATCTCCATTATGTTGGTACGACTCAGGAGAGATAAGATTATTGGGACCTGACCTTGTTAACCAAACAACAGAGCAGATCCAAAAGATTAGGAGTAAAATCCTCACCGTACAAAGTCGTCAGAAGAGCTACGCAGACACTTGAAAAAACCTTTAGAATTTCAAGAAGGAGAGCATGTATTCCTGAAGGCCACGCCACTACTAGAGTAGGTAGGGCCCTTAGAGTTAAAAAGTTGTCACCAAGGTTTATAGGTCATTTTCAAATTCTTTGACAAATTGGGTTAGCTGCCTATCAAATAGCCCTACCCCCACATTTGTCTAACCTTTATAATGTCTTCTATGTATCTCAACTCCGGATGTACCAACCAGATCTGAACCATATTATTGAGCCTGAATCTATATAGTTAAGGGATGACTTGACGTTTCAAGCCCCTCCTATTCAGATCGTTGATAGAGAAGTCAAGTAACTTAGAAATAAATCTGTGCAACTTGTAAAAGTGGCTTGGGGTGGACTTGGAAATGAAGAGTACACATGGGAACTAGAATCAAGTATGAAGAAAGATCATCCGGAATTATTTCCAGGTATGAAATTTTGAGGACAAAATTTCTTTTTTAAGTAGGGAGTAATATAACATCCTAACTTTTTTTTATTCAGAAAATAATTGAGGCTTTAGTAATAAGAATATCAAAATTCTAATATACATAAATATGATGAGAACAATGTAACAAACGTAAAAAAAAAGTGAATAGTAACCAGTGGGCCTCACGGGCCCACCAAGATAGCCGAAACCATAGACTCGGGACCCAAAGGTGCCCAAAATTTGGAAAACATGGAAACAAAGTTAGAAATATCTGGAAATAAAAAATTTATACTTAGAATTAATTTTTGAGTAATAATTGATTTCCTGGGTACATTGTTTTATCCGTTCAGTGAAATTTCGATGTGTGATTTTTAACCCCAAAAGCTAATTAATCTCTATAAAATAATGAACTTTATCCACTTGAATGCCAAATGAATGGCTAGGATTTCATCTTGGATGAAAGAGAAAATCCTAGCCATTGATATAAATTTCATTTAATGAAAAGCATTTTTTCTTTATGACTAACCAATAATATCCAACCTTATAAGATTATTATAACACATCTCACTTCAAATATCTTCCTCTAACCTTCGGCCAAGAGAGAACTAGCAGAGACTCCATTTTCTCTTTATGAAAAACCTTGATAATCTTGATTTTCAAGCTCAAAAATCCTAAGCCAAACTTGGTTAGAATAAAAAAGTTCCTTCACAAAACTTATTCTATACCTTAAACCCTACAAATCTAACCGATTAAAATCTCAAATCCTCATCTTGATACCTCACTTCCTCACTACCTAAGGAAGGTTTGGGGCCAAAATTGGTGCCTTGAAGAGAAGAGAGATCACCTAAAACATCCTTTGGAGTATAAGGTCCCAAAAGCTTTCAAAGTAGGGTTTTCTTTGGTCTTTTCTTTGAAATTTTATACAATATGTTTTTGCTAGGTTTAGGTCCAAAATTTCTGGTTATATTTGATGATAATATGTTGATGTTGATGTATAAATTTTATGATGTGTTTGGATGTTGTGAAAAATAATTTTTGTGAAAAGAGAATTTGACACATGTTGCTGGATTTTCGGATTTTAACAGGATAAAATTTGTTCACGAATTATCTGGTTCATTTCTAGTCATTTTTATGAGCTATAAAAATTATATGTTGAAGCTAACATCTTGAGGAAACTTTGATAATTTTCATGGTTCATGATAAGGAATTTTACTCCTTGAGAAAAATCATAAACCAAGAGTCTAACTATGCTGCCTGGATTGTGGGAACTGAAGCTCTAATTTTGTATAATTTTGTCACCATAGCAAATGATTGAATTATCATTTGAATTTTTACAGGGAGTTAATAACATCTTGAAGTGTAACTGTGACTTTTATTTTTAGTTGATTCCATCATTTGATAAATTTAAAAATTATGAGAACCCTATTCTGAGCTGTGAAAAAGTAGCCTCTAACCACTAAATTGTATAATTTATTTAGCATGGTTATAGGACTCCGATTGCTATGAAAATTTTACAAGTCTTTTAGACACATTGAGATGTCATGAGGAATTTTTGTGGCCCTTGAATTAGCCATTTGATATGGAAAGTAAGAGCGTGTTTGGTTTCCTTCTTTTCTGTTTCCATTTTCACTGGAAACAAGAAAGATGGATGAAAATGCATTTGGGTTGCTTTCTTTAAAAATATTTCTTGAAAATATTCTCAAACTTGAATGAAAAAGTGAAAGTGCCAAATCCTTGTTTTCAATGTTTTCTTTGAAAAATTTGGAAATAAGAACAATGATGAAAATGCGGTGGTAGTGTTGTAAATAACATAATGCATCATTCGAATCCCACAACACTCACTTCTTTCCTTTGTTTTTAATTTTTATCAAGCTTCACATAGAGAGAGAGACCCTCTCTCCCACCCATCCACTGTTGCTAAAAACAAGGCAGAAGAAAGGGGGCGAGGCGGCGATCAAGGGTGAACGGGAAGGGCCGACGACGGAGCTCCAATTGTGCCTTGGTAGAGCTCGCGTTTTGCTATGATGGCTTCCCAACTCACGGCAGGGAAGACAACGGCATCGACGACCCAAAAGGAAAACTGAAGGAAGAGCAAAGCAGCAGTAACGAACCATAATCGACAGGCACAGCGACAACGACAGCAGAGGAGGCAACCCCGAGTGGAACCATGATGCGCTCTTCGATCTCCGAGAGGTCACGCCTTCGCTTCTAGAAGGTTCTAGAGACCTCTTCTTCCGGTTTGAGTTCCACCATGACGGCATCCTCCTTGGCGACAATGTTCCATTCTTTTTTTTTATTCTCAGTTCGTTCTTTAATTTCCTTTGGTGGGTTTGTCTGGGGATGTTTGTTATTATAGTGGCCTTGTGTAACGGCCCGATTTTCTGTTAGAGTGAAAATGACCAAAATGCCCCTGAGGTCATTTTCGGCCCGGAATTCGAGGAAAGATGGTCTGGCAATACTCGAAGGGCAAACTCAATGTTGGAAGGGGATTGGATGACTTGTGTACCTTCCCGGGATCGAAAATCTCATTTTTTGAGTTTTCGGGTCAAAATGACCAAAACGCCCCTGCGGTGTTTTACCTGTTTGCAAGTGCCGGATGAACCCGAAACTTCTCCAGATGATTTTAAAAGGCGTTTTTATGTAGATTGTGACTTTAGTTTTGGTCCCGGAGGTCCCGGGCGAAATTAGTACAAAATTACGGTTTTGCCCCTAGTTTCGTGTTTTTACGCTTCATCGCGTGATTAAGCAAACCTAAGCAATATTAGGCTCTAATCGAAGGTTAATTAATTTCCTTAATTAATCTTGAGTCAAAATAATTTATTAAAGTTGATTAGAACCTAAAAGTGCTTAATTACAACTTAAAATCATATTTTAATTTCAAGACTCCTAATCATGGAATCTTGAATAGTGTTTTCTCTTTCCAATTCCTTAAATCATGGAATTGTGTTACACATTGTTTATTCATAAATGAGTTTTTAATTCTCTAATGATGTATGAGCACTCCTAATCTTGTCATAAAATCCTTAAAACACATTCTTAGTTACCTAAACTTAAGCTTAAATATTCCTAACCTTGTACCTAAGCTAATACACATTTAAACCTACCATTAACACACAATTAGATGATCAAATCTTCCTCCCTCCATGCTGCCCAAGTCTGGCCGTGTACCCTCCTCCCTCCATATGCATCACATGTTCAATTTTTCAACACTCCAAGGTCATACCTCAAGTCACATATACTATACCTTGTCATAACTTTCAATCAAGCTTGAATTTCCACATGAATAAATAATTAAAACAACCCATTTTTCCCATTTATTTGTGGCTGGAAAAGTTCCAGCCATGTCAAGTTTCTAGAAGCCTAATTTCATCAAAAATTAATAGGAAATTAACTCACATCAAGCCATACTTTGTAGCATAGCTTCCATACTTCAAATCATGCTTGAATGACCTTGTATAAGAGATATTTTTCTCTCCCTTTTTCCCCTCAAAAGCCACGGCCACTCCCCCCCCCCCCCTTGGTGAGCCTCATTGTTTTGTTTTTCTATAAATAGGATGCTTGTGATAGCTTAGTTGTACCTTGAAGCATTTGCTAAGTTTAGAATTCTAGAGTTATCTTGCTAGTTCTTTTCTTTTCTCTCAAAGTTCCAAGAGTTCTTTCTCTTCATCTTCATCCTCTCTTCACATTATCACCTCACCACTTCAATCCACCATATCCTAACCTTAGATCATCATCAAATCTCTTAAACACTAAACCTCAAACACAAGCTTCCTCAAAACACATCTCCTTTCCTTTTCTTCCTCTTTGGCCAAAGCCATCACACCACCTTAGGAGGAGTTGCTCTTCTCATTTTCCTTTTCAAGTTCAAGCTTTCATCTTCATCACTTGGTAGGGATTTGCTTTTCAAACTTGTTTTACTCAAGAATGTGTTTTTCTCTAGTTTCCTCTTGGATTCTTTTGAACTTTCCTTTGTTTTTCTTTCCTTTTTCATTTCGGCTTCTTGGCCTTGATTATAAGCATGATAGCTTGATGATGAAAGTTTCTAGATGATGCCCTTGTGTTCATCTCAAAGAAGCCTCTAAAGCTTGAGTTTTCCTTTTCTTATAACTTCATCTATATGATATCTAGCTCACATGGTTTTTCAACTTAAGAAAATTAATCTAAGGATTTCTAAAAGCCCAAGCCTACCCTTGTCAACCTTAAAGTTGGCCGGCACGTTCTAGAGATTTTTCTCTAGATAGGGGTTTTGGGTACTTAATAAAGAACTTGACTTAGTTTTAGTCTCTTTTCCTTTTTGTAAGGTTTTCGGTTTTGATTCCTTGATCTTTGAGATTTTGCTTTGTTTTGAAAGTTGATTTACTTGAGCTTGGTGATGAAGTTCAAGAACCTCATAGTTCCTTTGAGAACTTGGTTCAAGAACTCTAAAGCTCTCTTTGTAATGAGATATGTGTTGGGTTGTATTCTTGTTAAAGTCTTGAATGAGCTCTAGCTAACCATAAAATGAACCTTGCATCATATTTACTTTTATGCCTTGCACATCATGTTTACTTTTCTTGCTATCACTAAGTACCAAGATAATAAAGGAACTTGCATTATCATGTTTATATTTCAAGCTATGCATTATCATGTTTACATTTCAAGTTCTCACCTAAATATCAAAGATAATAATATGATGTATCTCATATTTATTTTATGCTCTCACTTTACCTTCTAACAAAAGCTAAAACAAGTGCATAAGCATGTTTATCTTTATGCCATCACCTTAATAAACTTAGAGCTCAAGGACTTGCCCATTGTTGTCTCAAACAAAGGTCTAAAGTATTTATTTTCCATAGTTGAGATTTCGGCCCTAAGAGGTTTTAAGGTTTCCAAGTATTGAAAATTATGTTTTATAATTTTCCTAAGCTTATATGAGTATAAGAAATATGTAGAACTAAGTTTTATGAATTTAGAACCTCTTGAGAGGAAAATGATTTAGCTACTGCCCTCTCAATTATTTTATGATTTTAAAGGATAAAAGTGTTTATAAATGAGTTTTGAAAGTTTTTAAAAAGATTCCAAGAGAAACTAGTATTCTATGTGCTTGAAAAATTATGTTCTATGCCTTTTATGGAGATGCACATTTCGGTTCTGCCTTGCCATTCATTGCCACTGTATGTGCTGTTTTAATGATGATAATATGCTTATGTTTGAGTAAAAATAATGTTAAGACTCTTATGTGGAAGATAAGATAAGTTAGAGACTAGAAAAGAATTAATTTGAGAGTTTTAGATCCCTTAATTATTGAATTTTCTGGATTCTGTCCAGCAAGGTTTAGATTTGATAATCATGGTTTTAAATTAGTTTAAATGTGTAGGAATGACTCATAATTGGTTTAGAACTTGATCTTGATGCCTTAGGAGCAAACTAAACGTAGAAAGGGTCATTGTTGTGACTCCTAGGTACCCGTAAAGTTAGGATTATAAATTCTGCATCCTGCATCCTTGAGGTTTAGAGATATTCTTGATCATAGTGTGAGGTGAGAAATACTTAGTTATTACCTCATAGGTACCCAAGAGATTAGGTTTGATGATTGATAACTTAGAACGTAAGTTAAGGACCTTAAGGGTCAATGCATAAGACATTAAAAAGTCTTGAGTTTTTATGATGCTTAATTTATGTAAATATGATATATGACACATGAGCTTGATATGTGCTATGAAGAAGTTTTATGTGATGATATGCTATACCTCATAAGATATGTTTGTATGTCCTATATGTTTTCATGGCATAAGCAAATTTGAGGAAATTCGGTCTACAGCCGTCATGCTGCCGAATTTCCATCAAATTTGAGGAACTTGGAAAAAGGTCTTTTTGAAAATCATGAGAACTTAAATGTGACACAACAATGAGATGCCTTCTTGGGTGACACCGGTTTAGCTGAGCACCCCCAAGAAAACAAATCCGTGAGGGTATTAACATAGAGCTTGCCAAAGCGGACAATACTACTATGCACTAGTTGCTAGTAGAGCGTTTCAAAGAGAAAATGACCCTAAGAGGTGATCCTTAATTTGCCCCCTAGCCCGTACTTTAAGTCAGGATTATGTATGTTACGCTTATCATAGGATAAGTAAGAACTAGTGACGACTAGTTAAGGTATGAGCTCATAACCTAGAGATGTTTTAGGGTGACCCCATGGGATAAAGTTAAAGTTGAAACGTCACATATGCTATGAAAAACCAAGTTATTATGAGATTTATACCTGTCAACTTATGCCACTATTATAACGTTTTTGTAACTTTGTTGATTAGCTTATCCTTATGATGCATTCATGTCTTAGTATATTTCATGCTTAATCATAAGACGCATTGTAAAATATGACGGACCTTGGATAACTAATGCTTTAGAAAACTAACTTAAAAAAGTTTATATGCATACACACCTTTTTAGAAATAAAACCCAAGGTTCCTGAGGATGTGATGATGTCACTTAGTTAGGGATTGCCCTACTGAGAATTCTTTTAGAAGATTCTCATTCCCTTTCTCTTTTCTTCCGTCACATCTTCAAATGGCGACTTTCGTACTCTTCATCAACACCCCGACATGGGAGCTGTACCATGACCCAGCACTCGGGTCATATCATTTTGAGGGTCGCTGCACAGTCAGAGTGTTCATGTTTATAGGACAACCCTTCGCACACCCAGTACGGAGCTACCGCTTCACCCCGACTACTCCCTACCATCATAACACGATTTTTGAGTGAGCCAGACCACGCGATGAGCAGATCCTCTGCATGCAGCCCGAGGCGTCAGCCGTACATGACTACCCGAAGTACATGCCCCGGACTCAGTATTCTGAGACGGATCCATCAGAGGACCCACCCTCGCACATGTACAGTTGGAGCTCCAGCCCCGCTCCCCCACCGATGAGAGCCGAGAGTGAGGAGACGGTGGTTCAGCCGAGGTTGGCTCGTAGGCCATCCATGTGCCCTCGCCGCGGTGGACACGCTCCGATGATCCGCATGACCACTCCCACTGAGATCCGCCAGTGGATCGATTCCACCCCTCAGTATTCGGACCATCAAGAGTAGGTGCATAGGATGGGTAGTAGCTAGTGCACACACGCCACATAGTTGAGGACAAACCTTCTTTTGTATATGAGGTTGTCTACTCTAGGTGCACACAGGTATGGGTGTTGCTTTCATGGTTTCCTTGTACTTGCTTTTTATGATTTCCTTGTATTTGCTTTTCAATTGTATTTCGTTCTTCTATGTACCAAATAGTCCTGCCTTTTGGTAGGTACATTATCTATATATATAATCAGTTGATGTATCCATGTTATTTATGTGTTTTATTATGATTTGCTCATATGACTTGTATGAATTCACGTTCAAAGAATCATGCGTGGCTCTCACTTTGGTTTTAATTCCAAAAAGAAAAATTTTACCCATATTTCCGCTAAGTATTTTCAGGTAAAGAATGAGACCAAGAGGTAACGTTCTAAGGATTAACTGTAACGCCCCGATTTTTCTGTTAGAGTAAAAATGACCAAAATGCCCCTGAGGTCATTTTCAGCCCGGAATTCGAGGAAAGCCAGTGCGGCAGTACTCGAAGGGCAACCTCAATGTTGGAAGGGGATTAGAAAACTTATGTACCTTCCCGGGATCGAAAATCTTGTTTTTCGAGTTTCGGGTCAAAATGACCAAAACGCCCCTGCGGTGTTTTACCCGTTTGCAAGTGCCGGATGAACCCGAAACTTCTCCAGATTGTTTTAAAAGGCGTTTTTATGTATTCTATGACCTCAGTTTTAATTTTTGAAGTCCCGGGCAAAATTAGTGCAAAATTACGGTTTTGCCCCTAGTTTCGTATTTTTACACTTAATCACGCGATTAAGCAAACCTAAGCAATATTAGGCTCTAATCGAAGGTTAATTAATTTCCTTAATTAATCTTGAGTCAAAATAATTTATTAAAGTTGATTAGAACCAAAAAGTACTTAATTACAACCTAAAATCATATTTTAATTTTAAGACACCTAGTCATAGAATCTTGAATAGTGTTTTCTCTTTCCAATTCCTTAAATCATGGAATTGTGTTACACATTGTTTATTCATAAATGAGTTTAAAATTCTCTAATGATGTATGAGCACTCCTAAACTTGTCATAAACTCCCTAAATCACATTCTTAGTTACCTAAACTTAAGCTTAATCATTCCTAACCTTGTACCTAAGCTAATACACATCTAAACCTACCATTAACACACAATTAAATGGTCATAACTCACCCCCACTCTACTGTCCAGCCTTGGCCGAAGCTGTCCTCCCCCATTGTGCATCACATGTTCAATTTTTCAACACTCCAAGGCCATACCTCAAGTCACATACACTATACCTTGTCATAACTTTCAATCAAGCTTGAATTTCCACATGAATAAATAATTAAAACAACCCATTTTTCCCATTTAATTGTGGCTGGAAAAGTTCCAGCCATGCATTGTTTCTAGAAGACTAATTTCATAAAAATGTGATAGGAAATTAACTCACATCAAGTCATGCTTTGTAGCATAGCTTCCATACTTCAAACCATGCTTGAATGACCTTGTGTAAGAGATATTTTCTCTTCCTTCCTCCCTCAAAAGCTACGGCCAAGCCCTCCCCATTCACTCCTCCATGGTTTTGTTTTTCTATAAATAGGATGCTTGTGTTAGCCTTGTTGCACTTTGAAGCATTTGCAAAGTTTAGAGTTTTAGAGTTGTCTTGCTAGTCTTTCCTTTTTCTCTCAAAGTTCCAAGAGTGTTCTTCCTTTCTTTTCATCTTTATCTTCTTCATCTCTTCATCTCATCATCACCTCTCAACTATCAAACACCACCCCAAAACCTTGAACCATCATCAAACCTCTCAAACACCACACCTCAAACACAACTCCACTTGAAACACATTTTCTTTCTTTTTCTCTCATCAAGGACGAATCATCATCACCATCCTAGGAGGTGTTGCTCATCTCATTTCCATCTTCAAGATCAAGCTTTTATCTTCATCAATAGGTAGGGATTTGGTTTCAAACTTTGTTTTGTTCAAGAAAGTGTTTTTCCCTAGTTTCCTCTTGGAATCTTTTTGAACTTTCCTTTGTCTTTCCTTTCTTTTCATTTTCGGCCATGAGGCCTTGATTTTGAGCATGATAGCTTGATGATGAGAGTTTCTAGATGATGACGTTGTGTTCATCTCAAAGAAACCTCTAAAGCTTGAGTTTTCCTTTTCTTATGACTTCATCTATATGATATCTAACTCACATGGTTTTTCAACTTAAGAAAACTAATCTAAGGATTTCTAAAAGCCCAAGCCTACCTTTGTCAACCTTAAAGTTGGCCGGCACGTTCTAGGGATTTTTCTCTAGATAGGGGTTTTGGGTATTTAATAAAGAACTTTATGTAGTTTCATTTTCTTTCTCTTTTATATGATTTTCGATTTTTGGGTTGTAATCTTTGAGATATTGTATTGGGTTGTTATCTTGTTAAAGTCTTGAATGAGCTCTAGCTAACCATAAAATAAACCTTGCATCATGTTTATTTTATGCTATGCATATCATGTTTACTTCCTTGCTATCACTAAATATCAAGATAATGAGTGAACCTTGCATTGTCATGTTTATATTCCAAGCTATGCATTATCATGTTTATATTTCAAGTCCTCACTTAATACCAAGATAATAATGAGTTGCATTCATATTTACTTTGAGCTATCACTTTACTTTCTAATGGAATCTAAAATAAGTGCATGAGCATGTTTATTTTTATGTCATCACCTAAATGAATCTAGAGCTCAAAGACTTGCCCATTGATGTCTCAAACAAAGGTCTAAAACATTTATTTCCTTTGGTTCATATTTCGGCTCTATGAGGACTTAGTGTTTCCAAGTATTGAAAACTATGATTTATAATTTTTCTAAACTTATATGAGTATAAGGAATATGTAGAACTAAGTTTTATGAATTTAGGACCTCTTGAGATGAAAATAATGTAGCCACTGCCCTCTTAAGTATTTTCATAAGTTTAGATGATAAAAGTGTTCATAAAAGAGTTTTGAAAGCTTTAACAAGGTCCCAAGAGAAACTAGTATTTTATGTGCTTTAGAAACTATGTTCAATGCCTTTAAATGGAGTTTATGTTTCGGTTCTGTCTTGCTATGTTTGGCCACTGTATGAGCTGTGTTAATGATGTTAATATGCTTATGTTTGAGTAATAATTATGTTAAGACTCATATGTGAAAGATAGGATAAGTTAGGAACTAGAAAAGAATTAATTTGAGAGTTCTAGATCCCTTAAAGATTTATTTTTCTGGATTCTGTCCAGCAAGGATTAGATTCAATAATCATGGTTTTAAATTAGTTTATATGTGTAGAAATGACTCATAATTGGTTTAGGACTTAATCTTGAAACCTTAGGAGCAAACCGAACTTAGAAAGGGTCATTATTGTGACTTCTAGGTACCCGTAAAGTTAGGATTTTGATTTCTGCACTCTTGAGGTTTAGAGATGTTCTTGACCATAGTGTGAGGTGAGAAATACTTAGTTATAACCTTATAGGTTCCCAAGAAACTAGGCGTTGATGATCAATAACTTAGAACGCGAGATAAAGATCTAAACCGTAATTTTTAGAACCCCGTAATCACATAAACATAAAGCTGTCCAAATTCCGCTTAGTGCTGTTTGGATTAGTTCTTGAGCATAAAAATTTGTATAGCTCATTAGTTGTGAAACTATAGGTGTATAAGAAGCTAGGGATAATGCTAGAACAATTAATTTGCAAGTTTAAGACTCATAAGAATCGAAGTTTAAAACACTATGGGTTATAACATATCAAGTCTATGAGCTTATGGGGATAATTGTTAGATATGACTATGTGATGATGTTTATGTTATCTGGAAGTGTTATGTGTCGATGCATATGTTATGAGAAAGTTTCATGTGATGATATATATGTTATGAAAAAGCTATATGAGGATGCATGATAAAAATGAATATGATAAATGATGAGGTACTTATGATTTAATGCTTATGAGAACTTAAATGTGACACAACACTGAGACGCTTCTCTGGGTGACACTGCTCGCCGGGCACCCCAGAGGAGACAAATCCGTGAGGGTATGTGTAGATGCAGCCTGCCAAAGCGGACAAATTGCGAGGCCCGCGTGGCTAGCAAAGCGTTTCAAAGAGGAAATGATCCTAGAAAGGAGATCCTTAATTTGCCCCCTAGCCCGTACTTTAAGTCGGGATTATTTTACGCTTATCATAGGATAAGTAAGAACTAGTGACGACTAGTTAAGGTATGAGCTCATAACCTAGAGAAGTTTTAGGGCGGCCCCATGAGATGAAAGTTAAAGTTAACAATGTCACATATACTATACTTATGCCAATGTTATAATGTTTCCTAGTTATTCTATTGTTTGGTTTACCTTTATGATGCACTCATATCATTAGGTTATTTTAGGCTTAGCTATAAGACGCATTGTAAAATATGATGGGCCTTGGATAAATAAACACTTGGAAAGATAACTTAAAAGGAATTTATATACATGCACACCTTTTTAGAAATAAACCTAAGGTTCCTGAGGATGTGACGATGTCACCTAGGTAGGGATAACCCTACTGAGAATTCTTTTAGAAAGATTCTCATTCCCTCTCTCTTTTCTTCCGTCATATCTTCAGATGGCGACATTTGTACTCTTCATCGACACCCCAGTATGGGAGCTGCACCATAACCCGGCACTCGGGTCATACCATTTTGAGGGTCGCCAGACCTGCCGAGTATTCATGTTCATGGACGACCCTTCAAGCACCCGCCCCGAGCTACCGCTTCACCCTGACTGCTCCTTACCGTCATAACGGGATTTTTGAGCGAGCACGACCACGCGATGAGCAGATCCTCCGCATGGAGCCCGAGACCTCAGCAGTACGCGAGTACCTCGAGTATGTGCCGCGTCCCCAGTACTCGGAGACGGACCCATCCGAGGACCCGCCATCCCACATGTACAGTTGGAGCTCTAGTCCCGCTCCCCCACCGATGAGGGCTGGGAGTGAGGAGACGGTAGTCCAGCCGAGGTTGGCTCGTCGGCCATCTATGCATCCTCGCCGCAGTGGACATGCCCCGATGATGCGCTCGACCACTCCCGCCGAGATTCGCTAGTGGATTGACTCGACCCCACAGTACTCGGACCAGCAGGAGTAGTCATAGGAGGGGTAGTAGTTAGTGCACACACACGCCACATAGTAGAGGACAAACCTTCTTTTGTATATGAGGTTGTCTACTTTAGGTGCACATAGGTATGGGTGTAGTTTCTCTTGTATTTGCTTTTTTTATGATTTTCTTGTATTGCATTTCAGTTGTATTTTGTTTCATGATGTATCAAATAGTCCTGCCTCTTTGGGTAGGCACGTTATATATATATATCTATGATTCAGTTGATGTTCCCATGACATGATGTGTTTCTTATGCTTTGCTTATATGTTTCACTATGCTTCCTCTTAAAGATTCGTGCGTGGCCCTCACTTTGATTTTAAATTCCAAAAAGAAAAATTTTACCCATATTTCTGCTAAGTATTTTCTAAGTAAAAGATGAGACCAAGAGGTAATATTCTAAAGATTAACCTAAGTATATACTAGTAGTCTTGGGTTAAGATTTAGGGTGTTACATTAACCTAAATACATACTAGTATTAGGTTAAGATTTAGGGTGTTACACATTGCAGAACTTTGCTGTTTTTATTTTCACCAATTTAAAATGCATCAAAAAGTTTTTAATCTTTTTTCTCATATGAAGATGGATCATGCATGTGTAGCATTAATTTTTTTTTTAATTTAAATTATTGCGTTATATAGGTGGTTGATTATCTATTTTCAATCTGTGTTCTTTCATTTATTCAAGCAAATCTGTGTTGTTGTTGTTGTCTTGAGTTGATGAATCTGCAGTTCTCTGCTAAATTGAACATCAACACAGAAGAGGAGGTGGTCTTTGGTGCTGCTTCTCCAGTTTGGGTCACATGGTATCAAATGGATTTCATAGTCCAACGAGAGAGGAAGAGAGGGAACTTCGTATATGATTGTCAATGCAAACTAACTCCATTGGGGGGGGACTCTAGTGATATTTCTAAAATGCACCACTTGTAAGGTGGCTTAGATTGAATTAAAATAATCTTTGACCATTGATATTAATTGAATTAAAATATGGTGGCTTAGATTAACAAGATTTGTGATACACCTAAACTTGTAAGGTGCACTACAGAAACTTCCCTAAGTTTAGAAATTAGAATTGAAAACACACCAAACAAACATATTTTCATTGATTTCAATTTCTGAAAATAGAATATACCATTACAAACCAAACGCATTTCTTAATTTTGAAAATACGAAAATGAAAATCATTTTCAGGATATGAAAATAGGAAATGAAAATAAGAAATATTTTCATAAACCAAACGCACCCTAAATGTTGCTATTGGAGTGGTAAATCTGCCAAGTTATTGAAATGGTGGGAATGTCTTAAATTGATAATGGAATGACATTTAGTCCACATAAATGATATATGAATGCATGCTAATGGTTTTAAAGAGTTACTTATAAAGCATAAATGAGATCTAGCTGTGACTGAATTGCCTATGTGTGATGTGAACAAGCCTTTGAAAAATAAAAGTATATGATGCATTTATATGACAAAAGAGGATATGTGAGATTTAATGATGCATGTTTTAACATATGGGGAAAATAGAAACAAGGCTTATGTGAAGTAAAGAGGGAAGGAAAAAATAAGGACTTCCCAGGAAATTGTATGAGTCGATAGACGTATTGGCTAGGAATAAAACTGTGTGTGATTCGGAAATAGAAAAAAAAATGAAGTCCGATGATTGCAAATAGGAATGAGCTCATGTCCTAGCAATCTATTGTCCTGTATGGAGTTATCCACTACAGATATTGCTTGATATAAATCTAAGCCTTCCCTATGTTAATAAAAAGAACAACTTCACTAAGTTGAATTCCATGTGATATAAGAGAAATACATACAATTACTACCAGTTTGCATTTAATTTTTCTTAACTCATGTACTCTAATATTGATATATGTCATCTAGTATGATATTTTTTTATTATATGAATGCATTTACTGATTATATTCTGTCCATATGTAAGGGATTACCCTACTAAGAATTTTATAATATTCTCACCCCTATTTGTGTATATGTTGTATTGTGCTCAGACTCTACAGATGTCGCACTAGTATTCTTCCTTGATTCTGCACAGTGGGTGTGGCATTACAATTCGGTACTCGACTCTCTTTATGCAGCAGCTTATTCCCAGATCTGTGCATATCTGTTCTTTGGTCGTTCCTTTAGTGCGTCTGTCTTCACTGCTAATATCGATCCAGCTTTTCCCTACGACAGTGTGCCTCTCCATATGGCGCACCGAGTTATATTTGATATTCCTATAGCACCACCAGTGCCTTCTTCAGCGGATACTCCCTTCTTGTCCTCGTCCTCCAATTCGGAGCCACTAGAGGGTCCTGATGCCCCTGGCGGAGGAGAGGCCATCATACCGATGGCTAATGGTTTCGCCTAGGAGGACAAGAGACCTACAGGGGCTTTTGACTTGTATATAGTGTAGTATAGTGCTAGGAACTTACCAGCTTGCAGACTGATTGCTGTTAGATGTCCTAGGTCCATTTCTGTGTATATATGATTTTTGTTGTGTAACGCCCCGATTTTTCATGCTGTGTAAGATTACCAAAATGCCCCTAGGTAAATTTTACACGAGATTTGAGGATGGAAAATCTTTAATAAGGAATTTTAACATTAGAACAACATTATATGAGGCTTGAATAGCAATCTGTGCGAAAAATCACAAATCTCGATTTTTTCTATGTACAAATGACCAAAATGCCCCTGAGGTCGTTTTGCCCCGAAAATCAAAGATAACCAATTCCGGTTATCCTCAAGGGGTTAATTTTATGTTTGAAGGGGATTATTTGTGTTATGTTGATGTCACGGTTAAAATCTCAAGTCCCGGTTTTTACTGTACGTAAAATTACCAAATTACCCCTGCGGTAATTTAGTGTGATATTAAGCAATCCTTGAACCCAGTTATCACCCGAGAAGTTCAAAAATGTTTATTTCAAGTATGACTTGATATCTAGAAATGTTCAAGTAATTCTAGAAAGTTTTTATGTGAAATTACCTTTTTACCCCTAGTTGTGCTAAATAAGTTCACTTATGTAATTAAGGAAATGTTAAAGCTCTAATTGAACTCAGAATTGATTTCATTCATTAACCTTGAGTTAAAAATTAATTACCTAAGGTTAAAAATAATTACTTGAGGTTAAAAAATAATTACCTAGGATGTTTAGAGTTTAAGAAAGTTTTAGGAGAGTTAATTTCCTTTCGTGATTTCTAGAGCTCATAAAAATTAGTGATACTAAGATCAAAGTTAAAAATTACGGTTTAGGTAAAATTTAGTATAGAACTTATGTTACAAATTGATTTTTAACTCATTTGAAAGTAACTTCATTTACTAGTGTATAATCATTCTTTTACTTCATTTTAATTTGTTCTAAACACTTAACCTTTTACCATTTTTACTAATCTATCAATTCCAAATCTTTTACCTAAGTAATTACACATCTAATACATGTAAAAGAACACCAAATCTGATCATAATGGACCAGAAACCACGGCCATAATGCTCCATGTGCACCATATTTTATTGCTTTTCCAACATAAAAACATATACAACAAAGACACCACACCTTAAGCTTTCTTTTGCATTGTTTTTGGTTATGTTTAATCAAAAGAAAACCCACCCATTTCAGCCATGATATGAGCAGCCAAGATGTCTCCCACATGCATCCTATTTTAGCATTTCCATCCATTATACATGTGCAAAATCATTACAATACTATATGCTTTCTTTTTCTAAAGTTTTCTTTAACAAAAAAAATGAAATAAACCCTCCATTTTCCAGCCCATATGTCACGGCCAAACAAGCTCCATGAGGCTATAAATACATGCTCTTTCATTGCTAAAATGTTCACACAAACACTCTTGGCCTTAGCATTTTCTTACTTGATAGTTTTCTTACTCAAAGTGTGCTCAAAGTTCTCTAATTCTCTCAAGACTTCAAGCTTTCTTTTTCTTCCTTATTCTCACTTAAGAGACTTCATTTCCAACCTTTAACCAAGCTCTAAACCTCAAGCATACATATTCCAATCATAAACCAACTCCTAAACACTTAAACTTTCCATTTCCAAGCACTAGAACACAAGAAAATCCATCCTCCACTCCAACCTTCTTGGCCGAAATATCACAAGCATTAGGACCATATTTTTGGTTCTTGGTTGATCATAGAAGATCAAGCTTTCTTTAATAATCAAGAAATAACTTGGTAGGGACTTTATTTCATATTCTTTCTCATGTTCTTCTTCTTTAATTCTTTGAATTTTTATGATGACCATGGCTTAATAATAAATTTAAGAAATAAGGTTCTTGGAACCTTGGTAATAAAGGACTGTAATGCTTACTAATGTTTAAGATCTATTAGGGACAAGAATTTAATCTTGTGAAGTTTTTGAGCTTTAAGTAAACAAGATATAAAATGGACTTGCACTCATGTTTAAATTTCAAGCTCTTGCATCTCATGTTTATGTTTCAATGTCTTGCATATCATATTTATTTTTAAGTCATCACCTTAAATCTAGAAGATTAATGAAGTGGATTTGCATTGTCATATTTAATTTTCAAGTCTTGCATATCATATTTATTTCAAGTAATCACTAAATTTTAAAGATTTAATAATGAATTTGCATCTCATGTTTATATTTCAAGCCTTGCACCTCATATTTATATTTTCAAGTTATCACCTTATAATGTTAAAGATTAAAAATGAGGTTGCATAGCATGTTTACTTTTGGTCATCACTTAAGATCTTAAAGCTCAAAAACTTGTTCTTTGATCTTAAATAAAAATTTCAACCCATGGCCACCCCCATGGATATATATTTTCGGCCATGATATGATGGAGAGGTTAAGATAACTTTTATTTCATTTTATAGCTCAATATTGTGTTATTGGAATTTTTGTGAGTTGTACTTTAGAAGTTTTACAAGTCTTGAAACTTAAAAGATAGTATAAATAGCATTTTTATGAACAAAAAGATTTATTATTTAACCTTGTGATTTACTCTCTGTTTGGTATTAATATTTGGTCATGCTAAGTGGTAAAAACTATTTTAAGTGTTTCCTAAGTCTCAAATCAAGTAACAAGGAAAACTAGTGTTTAGAATGAATCAAAAATTGTAATTTTAGAAAGCTTTAGAAAAATAATTTTCTAGTACTATTCATTACTGTTTCGGTACTGTTAATCACTGTATGGTACTGTTCATGGGCATAATAATCATAAATAATTGTTGTAAAAATTATTTTTGGTGTCTTAGATGTATAAAAGAATAATTACAAGTGTATAGAAAGTTATGTTTTGAATTATCAATTATGCCAAATTACTTTAATTCGAGTTAATAATGATGTTAAATGTGTCTATGTATTTAAAATGCCATTTACAATGCTTAGAAAAAGTTTTAAAAGTTTCGGTAATTATTAAGGGTGAAAAAAATTAGTGATTTTGCACTTTGACCCCTAAAGTGTGGCAAAATTTAGTCTATGACCATAGATGGTTTTTATGATGAACTTAAATGAATTCTAGTTGTTATGGGTCTCTTAAAAGTATAGAGAAATTTTTAGGATCATTGGTTTGAGGAAATATGTTAAAAAGAAAACAAAATTACGTTTTGATCGCAATCTTTGAGAAATTGCAGTTTAGACCCTCTTTTGGGCTTAAGTGTAAATATTGATAACTTGAGGAGGTTAGCATAAATCGATATCTTATGGAAGCCATATTCATGTGTTTTAGTCAAAGTTTATATGACTCATGATATTTGTGCTTTGTTACTAATTAAGGATTATGCATGCTCAATTCTTGTTTTATGCAATTGGCGATCATTAATATATGGCATCTATCCTGTTAAGTATGTTCACTTTCATGAGATATTTGATAATAGCATGCTTATATAAATATATATTTGCATACTTATATGATAATTACTTGATGAATTGTAGCATGCTATGTGTATGATTGATTAATTGAGATGCATATTTAAGAGTTCTATAAGCATGATATATTAAAGGATAAGCTATGATTATATGTTCGTGCTTGCATCTATGAATAATATACTAAGATGAAAAGGTGACATAAGACATATGGAAATGATCCTCTAGACTCCCCGAATTAAAGGTTATAAGAGGTGATACAATGGGGTAATCCTCTAGACTCCCCGAATTAAAGGTTATAAGAGGAGATTCAATAAGGACCCTTTAGACTCCAGGAATTAATGGTTATGAAAGGTGTTCCTAAACCCCCTAACCCGCACTCTAGGAGTCGGGAATTAACTTATCGAGAGGAAAAGTGTATACTAGTGACGACTAGTGAGGTATGAGCTTATAACCTAGAACTCTCGAGGAGAGAAATTACAGGGTGGTTTCCCCAAGAAAAAAGATTGAGAAATTTAAGTCACCTAAAAGCATATTAAGGAAAAGTTATATCAAAGGAATTTATGTTCTTTATGTCATGATGCATTTATATGAACTCTTATGTTATAATGTATATGGCATTGACATGCATTCATGATAATAGTATGATGCATACATGACATCAAGATTCATGCTAAAAGACACGGGCCTCGGCTAATGGAATTTGGAACTTAATGAATGAATCTTATATATGCCCACATTTTTCATAATGAAACCCGAGGTTCCTGGGGACGATGATGATGACACACATGTTAGGAGGCGATTACCCTACTGAGATTCTTTTATAAGATTCTCACTCCCTCTTTATTTCTTTCCATCTCGTCTTCAGAGGTAGATGGCGACGTTCGTGATTTAAGTTGATGCCATTCGTGTTCTACTTGTGAGATGTCTTGCTCCTCGTGATGAACCGACTCGTAGAATCCATATGAACCGACTCGTAGAATCCATTCTAGGCGCTTCGAGTAGGAAACGTGGGAGAAAAGTCTTATACTAGTTTGTTAAGCTTTTATTTGCATGATAATTTCTGTTGGATTAATGTATTTGCTTTGACTATGACAGTGGTGTGCTGTTTTGTTTCCTGTAAGTTTTAGATGTTCGATGAGGAACGATCATTATTTATAATGGTGTTATTATATTGATTGAGTGAGGTATTTCATAATTATTGGTGACCTGATATTATTCTTTTACTTTTATGAGTAAGATGGTTGATACAAATTAGTTAGTATGCGCGGCTCATGTTTTGTATTTAAAGAAAAAAAAAATTTACCCTATTTTTACTAAAGTATTTTCAAGGTTTAAGTTTAAGATTGGAACAAAAGAGTAATAACTAATAATTAACTTGAATGCGTCCTAGGCATGTTGAGTTAAATATTAGGGTGTTACATCTTAACTTTGCCTCTAACCCCTGAAATGTTAGGTTAGGCCTTTATGCTAATTGATTGATCTCGAATAATCAATTTAGTGAACCCTATTCGTTTTAGCCTATAGTTGTTTTGTTGCACCGTACAACCTCCCTCCTGAAATGTGCATGAAAAATGTATACTCGTTCTTAACTTGTATAATCCCTGGCCTTGATAATCCCAAAGCTAAGATTCATGTGTATCTTCAACCCTTAATTTATAAATTGAATGAGTTGTGGACTGTGTTTCAAGTGTTTAAGAATGCAACTGTAAATCTAAATTGAATTTATTTCATATATTGCTAGTAGAGGTAGCAACCAACCTAAAAAGGTCGGTATAGCCATTGCCGCCTCTGCTATCGTTGCAACACCACCATCATTGCCATTGGCACCACCTCCACCATTACTCCTACACCACAACAATCCCCATTGTCATGGTTGATAATTTGATGCGCATTCTATATTTTGAAAATTACTTTTTTTAACAAAATTAAGAAAAGGAAACTAACTTGCTAGAATTTTATTCTGGAACACTAGAATGGTTTCTAATTTATTATCCTACCAAATCTTGGAATTGTAACTTTAATTTTGGGTGTGTTGAACTTGACACATTAAGGACCTAATTTGTAAACTTTCATAATTTTTCAAAACTATTTACTATATATATATGATATGTTCCACATAGAATGTCATGCATAGTTATGTACTTGTGATAAGCATGTATGCGATCTTGAATCATGGTGTGTGAGACATGACATAATTTTTTATGCCTTGCATAAGCACATATGTGAATTTATAGCATGTTGATTTTGTGCTTATGCATGAGAAATGAAATAACAAATATAAATTAATGAGAAATTCAAGCTTGGCTAAAAAGGAGGATGACCATAGATGCTAGGGTTGATGCCTAGGTCTATGGACCGTAGTGGTAGCCAAGATTCGGTAATATGAGCTTAGGAGAACAAAATGAACATTACAAGACTTGAATTATTGGCTTAATTTGGATCAAGTATATGGTCCCATCATGTTAGGCAAAATCTAGTTTATTTATTTTATTTGATTAGTTTCTTTAATTTAAAATGTTTTTAAGACTCGTTTTATTTTATTTTTATGTTTGTTAACCCTAACTGATAGTGTAGTAATTTGGGCCCAGTCTAGTAGAGTTACGATTAGGAAATAAGTTTCCAAACTTGATAGCCATTGGAGATCAGTTTTATTTTGAATGAAATTTTTCTGGTTGTTTTTAGAAACTTTGTGTGTGCAAGTGAGGTTGAGTGATTCCCTTATCTTGTTGCATCAGGAAGCTGAATAGAGGATTACAAGGTAGAGTGATTCCCTTGTGATATTTTACTTAGTTTTCAATCCTATCTTTCATATCAATTATATGTTGGAGTTTCTAGGTGTTTATATCCACGGGGTTCCACATCATTTGGTATCAGTTTCAGGCGTTAGATAAATTCTTATTTATCTATTTTTACTTTTTCTTTCTCAGATCCATCATCATCCTCAATTTTTTTCCTGGTTAATTGTTCTTCACGGTTCTGTGTTTTGTTTTGTTTTAAATTAAAAAAAAAAAACTTACCTATTTGTGACGTTTTTGCAGTGCATTCTTCTACATTCAATTTCACATCATCTCCATTGCCTTTTCTTTCCTTTACTAACGTGAAGCCATAGCAAATCAAAAACAAAAAAAAAAAAGAAGCAGCAGCAACGCACAAAAAAAAAGGTGCTGAAAGAAAAAGAAAGAAAGAAAAGAACACTGATAAAAAAAAGCAAAAAAAAAAGAGTTTTGTAGAATATATATATATTTCATAATTCTTTTTTCTTTTAATTTTGGGTCCTTCAAATTTTTTTATTTTCTTTTATCCCTTTAGGTCATTTTTTTTCTCTCTATTGAGTTGATTTCTTTCTTTCTTTTTTACTTTATTTATTCCTTGTGTCATTTAAATATTACTTGGGATTTTATCTTGTTTGAGTTTGTTTGGTTTCTGAAGTACAACATTTACAAGGGGTCCAAGAGTGGTAAAAGACAAGAGTGGTGAGTACAAAAGATGGTAAAAGCCATATTGAGTGCAAACACGAGTGTCCACTTTGAGTGAAACACGTGAGTGAGTGCTTTGTGAGGTTGTCTATTTTATCACTTTACAGGTTGTTCAAATGGCTTGAAACACATCAAGGAGTGACACTGAGGATAATACAGTCTCTGACATGTAGCTCATGCAGAAGACCCTTCAGTAAATACAAAATCGATTGAATGATATGGATACACGGCTGAATAAGGTGTCACAAACTAAGACCAAGGGTGGTGGCAAGTTTTTTACAAGGCATCAACATCATCACAATGATTCCTACCATGAGCACTCTGAGGAGGAGTTTGATGATGATGATTCAGTTAGGAATATGAAGTTTGGGAATAAAGGACAACTGGACAACAACATGAATGCTATCAAGATGCAGATACCACCATTTAAAGGAAGGAACGATGCTGAAGCATATTTACAGTGGGAAAGTAAGATAGAGATGATCTTTGCCTGCCATAATTATTCTGAAGGGAAGAAGGTTCATTTGGCTGCAGTGGAGTTTTCTGATTATGCTCTAATTTGGTGGGATGAGCTGCTAAAGTCCAGACGAAGGAATGGAGAGCCTCTTATTGAGACTTGGAATTCCGTGAAGAGTGTCATGAGGAAGTGATTTGTGCCTTCTTGTTACTATAGGGAAGTGCATCACAAGTTGCACAAGCTAACTCAAGGTTCACAATTTGTTGAAGATTACCACAAAGAGATAGAGATGCTTATGATCAAGGCCAATATAGAGGAAGATCCAGAGGTAACTATGGCAAGGTTTCTTGGTTGAATTGCACCATTATGTGGAGATGGAAGATTTGGTAAGCATGGCCATGAACGTGGAGAAGCAACAAAAATGGCGAGCATCAAAACCATTTTTGAATTCCACCTTAAAATAGGGTTCAAGATGGTCTCATGATGATGAGAAAAAGAAAGCCAATGGTTCCAATTCCAAGGAGATGGTTCCGAATTCAACAAAGAAAAAAGGTATTCCTCATTCCTCTTTCTCCTCTTCTACTACTAGACGTAGAGATATTAAATGTTTTCGGTGTCATGGTTTGGGTCATTATGCTGCTGATTGCCCAAACAAAAGAATAATGGTTATTAGGGAAGGTGATATTGTGTCTGAATCTAATCATGGTGATTATTCTGATCATGATAGTATGCCGTCTTTGGAGGATTGTTCTGATGGTGATGTGGAGTATGCTGTGCCAGGTGAATCTTTGTTGCTAGGCGTGCTTTAAATTTGTATGTGAAGGAGGATAGCCTAGAGCAACAAGAAAACATCTTTCATACTAGATGTCTAGTTGGTGGCAAGGTGTGTAGTTTGATTATTGATGGAAGGAGTTGTACTAATATTGGTAGTACTGTTATGGTGCAGAAATTGGGGCTAAAATATTTTAAGCATCCTAATCCCTATAGGTTGCAGTGGTTGAATGATAGTGGTGAGTTGAAGGTTAATAGACAAGTAGGGGTTGCTTTCTATATTGGGAAGTATGTTGATGAGGTGTTGTGTGATGTAGTACCTATACAAGCTAGTCACATATTGTTGGGGAGACCTTGGCAATATGATCGACGGGTGCTACATGATGGCTTCAAGAATCGATACTCATTTGAGCATAACGGTCACAAAATCACTCTTGCACCGTTATCGGCCAAGGAGGTGTATCTTGATCAAGTGAAGCTTCACTAAACTACTTTGAGAAATATGGGAAGTGAGGTCATTGAAAAAGTAGAGAGAAAAGAGGCCATGAGTGACAAAAGAAAAGACAAAGGCCTACTAGTGAGTGAAAAACAAGAAAAATGTGAGAGAAAATAAAAGAGTGACAAAGTTGAGAGCAAATTATGTTTCTATGCAAGAGAGAAAGATTTAAAGAGTGCTTGGTTAGGTAAGAGAGCTTTGATTATGATTCGTTTTAAGGAGGTTTTACTCTCTAACACTGAACTTAACCAAAATTTGCCTAGTTGTTTTGATTTTTTGTTACAGGAATTTGAAGATGTTGCATTTGACCCTGGACCATGTTCGGTGCTAGCAAAGACAACTGGAAATGCATACAAGATACAAGGATGAATCTTTTTTGAGGAATGATGTAACACCCTAAATCTTAACCCAAGACTACTAGTATGTACTTAGGTTAATCTTTAGAATATTACCTCTGGGTCTCATCTTTTACTTAGAAAATACTTAACGAAAATATAGGTAAAATTTTTCTTTTTGGAATTAAAATCAAAGTAAGAGCCACGCACGAATCTTTAAGAGGAAGCATAGCGAAACACATAAGCAAAGCATAAAGAAACACATCATATCATGGAGACATCAACTGAAACATAGATATATATATATACTGTGCCTACCCAAAGGGCAGGACTATTCAATACATCGGGAAGCGGAATACAACTGAAATGCAATACAAGGAAATCATAAAAAGCAAATACAAGAGAAACAACACCCATACCCATGTGCACCTAAAGTAGACAACCTCATATACAAAAGAAGGTTTGTCCTCAACTATGTGGCGTGTGTGCACTAACTGCTACCCCTCCTATGTCTACTCCTGCTGGTCCGAGTACTGTGGAGTCGAGTCGATCCACTGACGAATCTCGGCGGGAGTGGTCGAGCGCATCATCGGGGCATGTCCACCGTGGCGAGGGCGCATAGATGGCCTACGTGCCAACCTCGGCTGGACCACCGTCTCCTCACTCCCTGCTCTCATCGGTGGGGGAGCGGGACTGGAGCTCCAACTGTACATGTGTGATGGCGGGTCCTCGGATGGGTCTGTCTCCGAGTACTAGGTGCGAGGCACGTACTCCGGGTAGTCGCGTACGGCTGACGTCTCGGGCTCCATGCGGAGAATCTGCTCATCACGTGGTCTAGCTCGCTCAAAAATCCCGTTATGACGGTAAGGAGCAGTCGGGGTGAAGCGGTAGCTCGGGACGGGGTGCGCGAAGGGTCGTCCCATAAACATGAATACTCTAACCGTGCAGCGACCCTCAAAATGGTATGACCCGAGTGCCGGGTCATGGTGCAGCTCCCATACCAGGGTGTCGATGAAGAATACGAATGTCGCCATCTGAAGATATGACGGAAGAAAAGAGAGAGGGAATGAGAATCTTTCTAAAAGAATTCTCAGTAGGGTTATCCCTACCTAGGTGACATCGTCACATCCTCAGGAACCTTGGGTTTATTTTTAAAAAGGTGTGTATGCATATAAATTCCTTTTAAGTTAGTTTTCTAAAGTGTTATTTATCCAAGGTCCGTCATATTTTACAATGCGTCTTATAACTAAGCATAAAATATACTAATGATATGAATGCATCATAAAGGTAAACCAAACAATAGAATAACTAAGAAACATTATAACATTGGCATAGTATATGTGACATTGTTAACTTTAACTTTCATCTCATGGGGCCGCCCTAAAACATCTCTAGGTTATGAGCTCATACCTTAACTAGTCGTCACTAGTTCTTACTTATCCTATGATAAGCGTAACATATACATAATCCCGACTTAATAGTGCGGGCTAGGGGGCAATTTAGGATCACCTCTCTTAGGGTCATTTCCTCTTTGAAACGCTCTACTAGCAACTAGTGCATCATAGCATTGTTCGCTTTGGCAAGCTCTATGTCAATACCCTCATGGATTTGTTTTCTTGGGGGTGCTCGGCTAAACTTGTAACACCCTCATTTTATTCAGAAAATAATTGAGGCTTTAGTAATAAGAATATCAAACTTTTGATGTACATATAAGTGATGAGAACAATGTGATGAACGTAAAAAAAAAAAAAAAGGAAAAAAAAACATGAATAGTGTTTTACGGGCCCCGTAGGCCCGCAGGGACAGCCGAAACCCTACAATTGGGACCCGGAGAGGCCCAAAAGTGAAAACTTATAGGATTGATATTAGAAATGGTTAGGAATAAAGGTTTTATACTTAGAATTAATTTTCAAGCGATGCTTGATTACCCAGATACACTGTTTTACCCGTTCGATGAAATTTCGGTGTGTGATTTTTAACACCGAAAGCTATTTTAATCTTTACAAACTAAACAACCTTATCACTTTATATTAAAGGAATGGATGAGATTCAATCTTGAATTACAAAATTAATCTTAGCCATCCATTTTTCTTTTAAAGTCAAAGATCATTACTTTTCATCATATTATATTCATTCTTTATATATATGAGATAAACACAAACCTAGCTTCTTTAGGAAGCCACAATTTCGACCAGCAAAGAGGAGAAAGAGCAGCTGCACTTCCTCCATAGCCAAGAGCTTCATCTTGCTTTCAAATTCCATATACCATAGCCCAGAGTTACCGAAATCAAGTTCTCCCTTCACTAAAGTTGTTCTACAACTCAATACCTACAGATATAACCGATCAGAATTTCAATCCATCACCAAATCCCAACCTTGATACCTGATACCTCACTGTTTTAAGAAGGATTTGGGTGTATCTTGAGAGTTGTGGAGTGAAGAGCACCATTTGGGAGCATCCTAGAGACCAAGACACCTTTAGCTTCCAAGAGTAGGGTTTTATTGAGACTTTTCTTTCCAAATTTATATTTCTCATCTCTGACTTTTTCTGCTCGAAATTTTTGGTATTTTGGTTATTGACATATGGTTGTTGAAGTATAAATTTTGTTGGAGGGTTTGGATGAGGTTAGTGTAATCATTTTATCAAGTGAAATTTTAGATAGTGTGCTGGAATTTCGATTTTGCTGAAAATAGTAAACTATCATGAATTTTTAGAGATATTTGTAGTTATGATCATGGCCTGGAAACAATATATGTTTGACCTAACATCTTGAACTACTTACACGAAAATTATTGAGCACTAATTTTATGTTGTACTGTCTCAAAAAAATCAGAAACCGAAAAGGTAACCTTGCTGTCTGGATTGTGGGGAATGAAGCTCCGATTTTATATGATTTTATTACCATATCAAATGATTGAATTATCATATGAAAATTTTACAGGGTGTTGATACTTCTTGAATTGTAACTGTGATTTTTATTTTGGGTTGATTTGATCAATTTCTAGGATTAAAAACTATGAGAATTCTGGTCTGAGCTGTGAATAAGTGGTCCCTGACCATCAAATTTGTATAATTTATTTAACAAGGTTAGAGAATTCTTTTTCCCCTGAAATTTTTACAGGGACTATTAAACACATTTAAGTGTTATAGAGAATTTTTGTGGCTCTTAAATTAGCCATTTGATATGGAAAGTAAATGTTGCTACTGGAATGATAAATCTGTCAAGTTGCTAAAATGGTGGAAATATCTTAAATTGATAATGGAATGGCATTTAGTCCACATATATGATATATGCATACATGCTAATGGTTTTAGAGAGTTACTTATAAAGCATAATGAGACTCTAGATGTAACTAAATTGCCTACGTGTGATGTAAACATGATTTGTCAAAAAGAAAAGTACATGCGGCTGTTATATGACAAAAGAGAATATGAGAAATGTGATGGTGCATATTTTAACATATAGGGAAAACAGAAACAAGGCTTATATGGGATAAAGAGGGAAGGCAAAAATAAGAACTTCCCAGGAAATGTTATGAGTCGATAGACATATCGGCTAGGAGATAGAACTGTGTGTGATTTGGAAATGGAAAAGAAATATGAAGTCCGATGATCACGAATAGGAATGAGCTCATGTCCTAGCAGTCTATGGTCCTCTGAGGAGTTATCCACTACATATGTTACCTGATGTGAAACTAAGCCTTCCCTATACTAATGAAAAGAGACAACTGCACTAATTGAATTTTGTGGATTACAAGAGAAAGATTTATGGTTACCATCATGTTACATTTTGACTTTACTTGAATTATATACATTAATAATTCTTCCTATGACTATGCATAGTTTAATTGTTATTTTTGCATATAAGTTTACTTGATATTGCTTATAAGAATAAAATTTCTACTTATGTTTTGTTTACTAATTTTGATTACTGGTGAGGGATTACCCTACTAAGAATTATATAATATTCTCATCCCTATTTGTGTATATTTTGTATGGTGCTCAGACGCTACAGATGCCATCAGTGATCTTCTTCCTTGACTCACCCCAATGGCAATGGCACTACGATCCTGACTTGGATTCACTATATGTAGTAGCATATTCTCAGATACGAGCCTATGTATTCTTCAGCCGTTCTTTTAGTACCTCTGTTTTTCTTCTTGAGTTTGACCCTGCTTTTCCTTATGACGGTGTGCCCCTACACATGGCACACCCTGTTGAGTTTGTAGCTCCACCGGCACCACCTATGCCCCCTCCTGGAGATGATCCGTCCTCGTCCTCCTCCTCAGACTCCGATCCACCAGCTGGTCCTGGTGCCCCTGCTGAGGGTAACGCCATTCCACCGATGGCGAATGGTTTTCTTTAGGGGAGCATGTAACATTCAGGGACTCATGTTATGTACATAGTTGTAGTTTAGCATTAGGAACCTGTGACTGCAGGTGATTTGGTGAGATACTTTAGAGTCCATTTCTGTATGTATGAAATTTTCTTTGGATCTCAACTTTGAGCAGGTCAGACTACTTAGTAGAAGTGTTCTTTTGTACACTGAGTTCCTGACTAGTTAGGAGATAACTAGTTTTTTTTTTTTTTTTGTATGATGTACCTAATGTGAACTTAATAACAATGTATATATATATATGTACATATTAGTTTGATAACTTATACATCTACAGTATTTTATTTCAATTATTTCCGACTAGTACAGAGTATGCGAGTGAGTAATACTTTTCTAATTACTATGTGAACACTCGAGTAAAAACATGGTAATTAGGAGGGTGTTACATTATGGTATCAGAGCCGGACTATCCTATAAGCCTGAGGATTGGACCGGCTATGCTTTCTTACAACTTGTCATGCATTATGACTTTATATATATTTGTATGATTGCTGGTTGGAAATGTTGTGGGTTGCTGCTACACTTTGCTTGGTATTGAGCCTGATCAACTCAATATTTTTGTTTGGTGTGATAGGAACCAATGACTTCGAATCAGCAAACTAGGAGTGGAGCTGGAAATGATGCCAACATGATGAAAACTTTCCGTGAGATGGCGGCTGCCATGAGGGAACAAGCTACAGCTGCTACCCTAATGATGGAGCAGCTGAACCGCAATGAAAGGCAAAACCCAGCCGATAATCCTGCAGTGAACGAAGTTGATGTAGAATATCAGAAATTTTCCGAGTTCAGGAAGGCAAATCCCCTTCCATTTCGAGGAGCTTTTAATCCCTGTAAAGCAGAAGAATGGATAAAGGCCATGGAAAAGATTTTCTCTGTTCTTCCTTGCACAGAGATCCAGAAGGTGGCCTTTGCCACCTATATGCTAGAAGCAGATGCAGATTTTTGGTGGGTTGGCACCAGGGGATTATTTGAAGCTTCTCATACTGTAGTTACCTGGAATGTTTTTAAGGAAGCTTTTTACCGTAAGTACTTTCCTATCTCTGTAAGAAATGCGAAAGAGTTGGAGTTTATGGCTCTTAAACAAGGACCTATGAGTGTAGCAGAGTATACTGCCAAATTTGAAGAGCTTTGCAAGTTTTCTACAATTTATCAACGTGACCCAGATGAAGTCTAGAAATGCATGAAATATGAAGGGGGTCTGCGATAAGATATAGAAGCAGCTGTGAGTCTTTTGGAGATTAGGGACTATCCTACTTTGGTAAATAAATGTCGACGTGCAGAGGAGTCCAACAAGAAGCTGACAAATTTCAAGTATGCCGAAAACAATGCTAGAATGGGGTTAGCACCTCAAGGTCCTCGATTCAAGCCTGTTAACCAGCCTCGGAGAAGGTTTCCACCCAACAATAACAACAACAACAACAATAAAGGAAAACAACTTCAACTTCCAAGACCTGAGGCAGGGAGAGATTGCCCTAAATGTGGGAAAAATCATGGGAATCGACCGTGCTGGACAACACAAATCGTTTGCTTTGGCTGTGGGAAACCAGGACATAAAATATTTGAGTGTCCTAATAAGAAAGGTCAGCAGCCCACCTCTAGGCCACAACAACATGGGCGCGTTTTTACTATAAGTGCCAAGGAAGCTTCTCAATCTGCCGATCTGATCCGAGGTAAGTGTGAAATAAATGGTACTGCCCTAGATATACTGTATGATACGGGTGCCACTCATTGTTTCATATCCCATGACTGTGTACAGCAGTTACAATTATCTGTTTCTGAACTACCTTATGATCTTCTTGTATCCACTCCTACTGCTGGTCCTATTAGGACTTGTTATACATGTGTGAATATTCCTTTTCAAATAGGTACTAGAGACTTTACTGCCAATTTAGTTTATCTTCCTTTATCTGGTTTAGATGTAATTTTAGGTATGGATTGGTTGGTACCTAACTATGTCCTCTTACACTGTCTAGATTGAGCTGCCATATTTCTTTCCACTCTACCTTCCATCCCTTTGGTTCCTTTTTCTTTTTATTTGAACTTAGTAACACCTAACCCTAGTAAGACAGATTGTCAGGAATATGTTCTCCTCTCTGCTAGTGAAACTGAGTGTGATCATGAATTGAGTAAGATTCCAGTGGTGAGAGAGTATCCTGACGTCTTCCCAGAGGATATTCCAGAGTTTCCTCCTAAAAGAGAGATTGAATTCTCTATTGAGTTGGTTCCAGGAATGGGTCCTATTTCCATTGCTCCTTATAGGATGTCCCCTTTGGAGTTGAAAGAATTAAAGTCCCAAATTGAAGAACTATTAGGGAAGCATTTTATTAAACCAAGTGCCTCTCCATGGGGAGTCCCTGTTCTTCTGGTAAAGAAAAAGGATGGAGGTATGAGGCTTTGTGTAGATTATAGGCAGTTGAATAAGGTGACGATTAAGAACAAATACCCTTTGCCAAGAATTGACGATCTTATGGATCAATTGAGAGGAGCAATCGTATTCTCAAAGATTGATCTTAGATCAGGATACCATCAAATTCAAGTTCGGGATGAAGATATTCCTAAAACTGCTTTTAGAACTCGATATGGACATTACGAGTATAGGGTGATGTCTTTTGGATTGACTAATGCTCCAGCTGTATTCATGGATTATATGAATCGAATCTTCCGCCCTTACTTGGATAAGTTTGCAGTTGTCTTCATAGACGATATACTTATTTATTCAAGAACTGAGGAGGAACATGCAGAGCATCTTAGGATTGTATTACAAATCCTAAGGGAGAGAAAGTTGCATGCTAAATTGTCAAAGTGTGAATTTTGGATGGAAGAGGTTAGATTCCTAGGGCATGTAGTATCACGAGGGGGAATTTCAGTAGATCCCAGTAAGGTGGAATCAGTCCTTCATTGGGAACGACCAACAACGGTGACTGAGATTCGGAGTTTCTTAGGGTTAGCTGGATATTATAGGCGTTTTATCATGAGCTTTTCTCAGATAGCCTTACCTTTGACTAAATTAACCCGAAAGAACGCTCCATTCAATTGGACACTAGAGTGTGAAAATAGTTTCCAAGAGTTGAAGCAAAAGTTGACCATGGCTCCAGTACTAATATTACCCGATCCTCATCAACCCTATGAGGTTTATTGTGATGCTTCTAGTAAGGGTTTAGGATGTGTATTGATGCAAAATCGTAACGTGGTTGCCTATGCTTCTCAACAATTGAAACCCCATGAGGTAAACTATCCAACCCATGACCTTGAACTTGCAGCTGTGGTTTTTGCTCTAAAGATCTGGCGACATCATTTGTATGGTGTGCAGTTCAATGTTTTCTCTGATCATAAAAATTTAAAGTATCTTTTTGATCAGAAAGAGTTGAATATGTGGCAAAGAAGATGGATGGAGTTCCTCAAAGATTATGAGTTTAGTCTGAATTACCATCCAGGCAAGGCAAATGTTGTAGCCGATGCACTGAGTAGGAAATCCCTAAGTGTAGCATGCCTGATGATTAAAGAGGCAGAGCTAGTTGAGAGCTTCAAGAAGCTTAGTTTAGACATGTCTGTGAGCCCTCAAGGTGTTGTGTTAGGCCAGATAAAAGTAACAAGTGAGTTCAAAGGACAAATTTTGGCTGCCCAACGCGAAAACCTAGAGTTTCAGGAGATATTAAGATCAATTAATGCAAAGAAGTTGCCAGGATTCACACAAGACCAACAAGGTATATGGAGATACAAGGATAGGGTGTGCGTACCTGCAAGTGGCGATCTCAGAAAGAAGATCTTAGAGGAAGCTCATAGGAGCAAACTTACTATACACCCGGGTGCTAGTAAAATGTATGCAGATCTTAAGAAAATGTTTTGGTGGTCAGGAATGAAAAGAGACACAGAAGAGTGTGTCAGGAAGTGTTTAACTTGTCAAAAAGTTAAAATAGAACATCAAAAACCAGCTGGGACCCTGCAACCCTTAGAAATCCCGGAATGGAAGTGGGAAAGTATTTCTATGGACTTTGTAATGGGTTTGCCAAGGATATCATCAGGTCATGATGCTATATGGGTTATAGTAGATAGGTTGACCAAGTCTGCTCACTTCTTACCCATTAAGGCTAATTTTCCTTTGGATAAGTTAGCTTCTCTGTACATTTAAGAGATAGTGAGACTACATGGTGTACCTTCCTCAATAGTTTCTGATAGAGACCCTAGATTTACTTCTAGGTTTTGGGGAGCTTTCCAAAAAGCCTTTTATTACCATATCAAATGATTGAATTATCATATGAAAATTTTACAGGGTGTTTACAACTTCTTGAAATGTAACTGTGAGTTTTATTTTGGGTTGATTTGATCAATTTCTAGGATTAAAAACTATGAGAATTCTGGTCTGAGCTGTGAATAAGTGGTCTCTGACCATCAAATTTGTATAATTTATTTAGCAAGGTTAGAGAATTCTTTTTCCCATGAAATTTTTACAGGGACTATTAAACACATTGAAGTGTTATAGAGAATTTTTGTGGCTCTTAAATTAGCCATTTGATATGGAAAGTAAATGTTGCTACTGGAATGATAAATCTGCCAAGTTGCTGAAATGGTGGAAATATCTTAAATTGATAATGGAATGGCATTTAGTCCACATATATGATATATGCATGCATGCTAATGGTTTTAGAGAGTTACTTATAAAGCATAATGAGACTCTAGATGTAACTAAATTGCCTACGTGTGATGTAAACATGATTTGTCAAAAAGAAAAGTACATGCGGCTGTTATATGACAAAAGAGAATATGAGAAATATGATGGTGCATATTTTAACATATGGGGAAAATAGAAACAAGGCTTATATGGGATAAAGAGGGAAGGCAAAAATAAGAACTTCCCAGGAAATGTTATGAGTCGATAGACATATCGGCTAGGAGATAGAACTGTGTGTGATTCGGAAATGGAAAAGAAATATGAAGTTCGATGATCACGAATAGGAATGAGCTCATGTCCTAGCAGTCTATGGTCCTCTGAGGAGTTATCCACTACATATGTTACCTGATGTGAAACTAAGCCTTCCCTATACTAATGAAAAGAGACAACTGCACTAATTGAATTTTGTGGATTACAAGAGAAAGATTTATGGTTACCATCATGTTACATTTTGACTTTACTTGAATTATATACATTAATAATTCTTCCTATGACTATGCATAGTTTAATTGTTATTTTTGCATATAAGTTTACTTGATATTGCTTATAAGAATAAAATTTCTACTTATGTTTTGTTTACTAATTTTGATTACTGGTGAGGGATTACCCTACTGAGAATTATATAATATTCTCATCCTTATTTGTGTATATTTTGTATGGTGCTCAGACGCTACAGATGTCGTCAGTGATCTTCTTCCTTGACTCACCCCAATGGCAATGGCACTACGATCCTGACTTGGATTCACTATATGTAGTAGCATATTCTCAGATACGAGCCTATGTATTCTTCAGCCGTTCTTTTAGTACCTCTGTTTTTACTGCTGAGTTTGTAACGCCCCGATTTTTCTCTACTGCGCCAAATGACCAAAATACCCCTAGGTCATTTTGGATAAAAATTTAAGGCCGGATAGCCTGGGCCATCCTCGACATCATGTTTTAATTATAGGATCAGGATTATATGAGATTTGATGAGTGGTTTGAGCAAGAACCGCAAATCCCCGATTTTTCCGTGTACAAATGACCAAAATGCCCCTGAGGTCATTTTCACACGGAAATCGAAGACGGTCATTCTCGGCCATCCCAAGGGGGTTAGTTTGATGATTGAAGGGGATAAAATGTGTTATGAATTATGATAGAGGTGAAAATTTCAATTTCTGAACTTTCATGCGCTAAATGACCAAAATGCCCTATGGCGATTTGTACTAATTTAGTGCCGATTGAACCCGGCCATTACCCGAAAGTTAGAAATGTTAATATTGAGGGATGTTTGGTATCCGGAAGAGGTCCGGATAGTCCCAGGGTAATTTGATGTAAAATGACCATTTTACCCTTACCTAGTGCATAATGAGCCCGATTAATCAGAAAATAAGATAAAAGCAATATTAGGCTCTAATTAAAGGTAAAATAATTTTAATTATTAATCTTGAGTTAAAATAATTATTTGAGGTTGATTAAAATTAATTTTTACTTAGTGAAATATTAAATCTTTTTCTTAGCCAAGAATTGTCTTATGTGTCAAACATAGTCAAAGACATGAATAGTGATTGTTCCCACAAGTTCCCTAAAATAAGGAAACATGTTAGTTTTTGAATTTCAAACTAATTGTGGCTGATTTAAATCAATATTGCAGAGTGCTCATTAAATTATGTTTTGGGATTTATTAAATACATATTTATTTGCCTACATTCTTGATTTTTGATCACTAAACATATACCTAACTAAACATACACTTAAACCTAATTCCAACACACACAAGACACAAAATATTCCTTCCTAAAGCCCCCCAAAACCGTGCTGCATTCCCTCTTAATCATTTTGAATTTTATTCCAAGCATAAACACACATACACTCACAAAAACACTCATTCTTACTATCTACTTTTTTGGTAAACCTAATTGTCCAAAAAAAGTAGTCGTATTCTCTCTAACCTAAACACTTCATCTTCTTCTTCTCCTCCACCTCCAAGAGCCACCATCTTCAACCTCCACCCAAGCTCTCCACCTCTAATCAACATATCTCCACCATAGATCAACTCCTAAACACTTAATCTTTCCATCTCCAAAACACAAGAACACAAGAAAAATCCTCCTACTACCTTAACTCCTCTTGGCCGAAATCATCTTGCCCATCAAGAGAAGATTTTTCTTCTCTTTGTTTCATACAAGATCAAGCTTTCACTCTTGCAAACAAGAAACAACCGTGGTAGGGATTTTGTTTTGATATTTCATTTCTTTTCTTGGTTCATTTTCAGATTTATGGTTGGTTGAATGAATAAATTTTTACTCCTCTCATCTTCATCTATTTTCGGTTTTGGAACCTTCATATGAGTTCCCTTCATTTTTGATTTTTGGATGTCAATGGGAAGTTGAAACCGTGGCTTGATGATGAGGGTTTTGACACCATCAAGTATTTAACCTCTAAGAGCTCAAGGTTTAGTATTTTTCGGTTTTACAAAGGCCATGAGAAATAAAATGTTTTGATGGTTTAGTTTTGGTTATCTATTCTTGGTTGTTCACAACCAAAGTTCAATGATGATGGTTCTTGATGGTAGTTGTGAAAACTACTATATTTTGAACCTCTAGAGCTTGAGTTTCGGTTTTGACCCCAAGATAACATATTAGTGTTTAGTATGTTTTTTTGGGTCTCTTTATGATTTTACTTGAGCTTGATGGTGAGTCCAAAGAAATGAGGTTCTTGGAACTATGAACAATAGGACTCTAAAGCTCACCATGTTTAAGATTGGTTAAGGACAAGAATCTAATCTTGAAAAGTTTCGAGCTTTAATGATTAAGATGTAAAAATGGATATGCATACATGTTTACTTTCAAGTTACCACTTTAATCTTAAGAGATAATAATGAAACCCTTGCATGGCATGTTTATTTTGAGCCATCACCATAAACCTTGAAGATAATAATGGGTTTGCATAGCATATTTATTTTTCAAGCTATCATTCTAACTCCTAAAGATAAAAGTGGACTTGCATAGCATATTTATGTTCAAGTCATCACCTAAGACACTAAAGCTCAAAACTTGTCCTTGGATCTTAAATGTAAATTTGAACATGGCCACACATTTGTGTATATATATATACATACGGCTATGACACTATGAGGGATCTTTAAATGGGTTTACTTGATTTTAAGTTGAGATAGTTATTGAAAATTATACAAGTTGTGTTTTTAAAGTTTTCTTTTCGAAAGTTTTGGGACTCAAGTGTAGCAAGAATGGTGTTTTATGAACAAGGGAGCTACTAATGTGATTTGAGATGTTTGGTTTATGTTTTAGCAAATTTATGTGAGTATTCAAGAGATAAAAATATTTTTTGGCATTTCCTATGACTCCAACAAAGCGAAGAGGAAAACTAGTAGCTAGAAGTTATCAAAAGTATAATTTTGGAATGATTTCGGAACTAAATTTTCGGTCACTGTTTCTAACTCATAAATTCTGTATGATTCTGTTTGGAGGTGTTTTAATTGGTAGAAAATGTTGTTACTTGTTGCAAAAATTATTTTTAACATCCTAGGGTAAGCTAGTAATGGAAACGAGTAAATTATGCAACTCTCTAATGCTTTTATGAAATGAAAATATAGCTACTGCCTAGATGATACAAACACTGTTAAGAGATGTTTAGGATGAGATAAATGTGAGGAAATCATTAGTAGTTGATGCAGAAATTATTTTAGGTATTTTGGAAAGACTAGAAAACTAGAAAGAACCGAAAAATGTAGCTTTGAGACCCGTAGAGTTTGATAAAATATGGCTACTGCATTGAGATCAATTATTTGGCAAATATTCTGTTTGGAAGTGGAATTAGATGTGAAAAATCCTATAGGAGGCAAAGTGAGAATTAATGTTAGCATCAGTAGGAGAAATCGGAAACTAGAAAGGGTCAAAGACGTAAATTCTAGAACCCAGAAACGTATATTTTATGGTTCTTGCCCAAACTATCCAGCATCATTTAGAAATGTTTTTGAAGTTGAAAATAGATGGAAATCATTGAGTATGACCTTTGAGATGCCTAAGAGAATAGTTACGGTAATTAGGTTACGTCGAGCCTAAGTTTTAACCCCCGTAAGACAAAGGGGTAATTGCCGAGAACTTGGAATTGAATTTCATAATTGGTGATTCATGATGATTGGTTGTTCACTGCCCATATACATGTTTATGCATATTTTATAATGAACATAGCATGTACATTAGCTGAGTCCGGGCCTTGATTCCGGCATATTGGGTAGGAGCATAATTATCATCCCGCAAAGTGTTGATGACATGTGTTATATGATTATATGAATGTGAAGCATGAATATGTGTTTATGAATGAGGTTGTGAACCCGACTTATACGACTCATTTGTGGTATGCTATGATCATAATGGATTGAGATGCATGATTTATATGACATTGGTGAGCATGAAATGTTAAGTGAAATATCATGATGATATCCGAAATGGAATGCTCATATTGTACCTGGATGATATTTGAGGTTGTACATTCATGCTGCATTCTTGCATAGCATACCGAGACGCATTTCTCCTGCTTCAGTAGGGAAATAACAAAACCGTGAGGGTATGGTAGATGCAGCCTGCCAAAGCGGACAAATTTACTATGCACCGGGTGTAAGTAAATGCGTTTCGAAGAAGGAGATAATCCTAACCGCACTCTGGGAGTCGGAATATGATAGGTGATCCTTAAGCCCCCTAACCAGCACTCTGGGAGTCGAAATTTATTTATACTTATCTGGGATAAGTTGGAAACTAGTGACGACTAGTTAGGTATGAGCTCATAACCTAGAACTCTCACAGGAGAGAGTATTAGGGTGGCTGCAGAGAAAAGTATATGAAAGAGGAAAGTTCATGCAAATCATCATGTGCATCAAGGAAATCATCATGTGCATTTTGCAAATTATCAAGCACATTTTACAATCATGATATGCATTTTACTGTGATTGATTAGTATAATTCTCTATGATGTACTTGCATGTGGCATTGACACGCATTCCATGAATTGGTATGATGCATTCATGACATTCAGATTCATGCTAAAAGACACGGACCTTGGATAATGACTTTTCGAACCTAATAAGGAAACTTTACTTGTGCCCACTATTTTCATAATGAAAACCCAAGGTGCCTGAGGACGTAGATGATGACATATTGTTAGGAGGTGAAAACCCTACTGAGATTCTTTTATAAGTTTCTCACTCCCTCTTTCTTGCATTCTTTCCACTACGTCTTCAGAGGCCGATGGCGACGTTCGTGATCTTCGTTGATGCTCCCACCTGGGAAATGCACTTTGACGCCACTCACCAGACTTATCATTTTGTGGGTCGTTGTGCTGTTCGATTGTTCATGTTCTTAGCACGTCCTTTTACACACCCGGTTACTAGTTATAGATTTTCTCCTGCCACTCCATTTACTGATGAGCTGATCTTCGAGCATGCCCGTCTGCGAGGAGAGCGGTTTGTCGTACACATCCTCTTTGCCTGCTCATGGGTATCTGAGCACGTTCCTCATTCTCCTAGTTCGCTCGAGCACGAGACAGACCCCTCAGAGGAGTCACCATCCCAACACTCCTCTGCCGGTTCCGCCCCTGCTTTTCCCATGGAGCTTGGAGATGACGGTGAAGGAGCAACTTCGGTCAGAGGTCCATCAAGAGGAGCTACCTCAGTCTATCGTGGGGCTGTTCGTCCTCGTCGAGGTGCCCATGTTCGTCCATCCTACGGTCTCGGTAATGCTGAGGAGCTGACCCGTTTCATTGGCCGCACTTCCTCTTCTCCATAGAGACATTTTGATAGCCGAGGATGATTAGTGATCGCAGTGCCCTAGCACACTTAGTGGATAGCTTCCTTCGTTTTCCCCTATCTTGAGGTTATCCCACCTATGTGCACCCCAGTAGACTTAGTAGTGAAGAGTGGTCCTTAGTCTATTTAAATTTCCGCACTACTTTATGCACTTTGTTTCTTTTCTGTTTTGTGGATTAATGTATCATCCTAACTGTTAAGGATGAAGATATCATTATTCATTACTACGTGTTTGGTGTGTAAGGATGTTGTTATTACATGAATTCATGATGATTATCTATGAATGTGATACTATGGGTTTAAATATCATATGCTTGCTCGCGATGTATAGGGCCATTTGTTCATTTAGGTTATCTGAGGCTCACTATTTTGTTTAAGATTCAAAAAAAAATTTAGCCGTATTTTTGCTAAGTATTTTACAAATGCAAGGTTAAGAACTAGAACAAAAGAGTAATAACTAATAATTAACTCAAAATGCGACCTAGGCGTGTTGGGTTAAATATTAGGGTGTTACAGAGTTTGACCCTGCTTTTCCTTATGACGGTGTGCCCCTACACATGGCACACCCTGTTGAGTTTGTAGCTCCACCGGCACCACCTATGCCCCCTCCTGGAGATGATCCGTCCTCGTCCTCCTCCTCAGACTCCGATCCACCAGCTGGTCCTGGTGCCCCTGCTGAGGGTAACGCCATTCCACTGATGGCGAATGGTTTTCTTTAGGGGAGCATGTGACATTCAGGGACTCATGTTATGTACATAGTTGTAGTTTAGCATTAGGAACCCTGCAGCCTGCATACTGATTTGGTGAGATACTTTAGAGTCCATTTCTGTATGTATGAAATTTTGCTGGATCTCAACTTTGAGCAGGTCAGACTACTTAGTAGAAGTGTTCTTTTGTACACTGAGTTCCTGACTAGTTAGGAGATAACTAGTTTTTTTTTTTTTTTTGTATGATGTACCTAATGTGAACTTAATAACAATGTGTATATATATATATATATATATATATATATATATATATATATATATATATATATGTACATATTAGTTTGATAACTTATACATCTACAATATTTTATTTCAGTTATTTCCGACTAGTATAGAGTATGCGAGTGAGTAATACTTTTCTAATTACTATGTGAACACTCGAGTAAAAACATGGTAATTAGGAGGGTGTTACAAAACCGGTGTCACCCAAGAAGGCGTCTCAGTGTTGTGTCACATTTAAATTCTCATAAAGTGTTAATTCATAGATACATCATTATTCATAAATCTTTTTCATAGCATATACATCATCACATGAAACTTTCTTCATAGTGTATACATAAAGCTACAGCATATACTTTATCACATAATCATACTTTAGACAATCATTTATACAAACTCACAAGCTTATTATGTTATAAACCCATAGTATGTTATGCTTTGGTTCTTTTGAGTTTTAAACTTGTAAACTAATTGTTCTAGTATTATTCTTAACCTCTCACACACTTATAGGTTCACCACTAATAAGTTTTACTAATTTTTATGCTCAAGGACCTATCCAAACAACATTATGCAGAGTTGGACAGCTTTATATTTGTGTGATTACGGGGTTCTAGAAATTACGGTTTAGACCCTTAAAGTCCTTAACTCGCATTCTAAGTTATTGATCATTAAAACCTAGTCTCTTGGGAATCTATGAGGTTATAACTAAGTATTTCTCACCTCACACTATGACCAAGAACATCTCTAAACCTCAAGGATGCAGAATTTGAAATCCTAACTTTACGGGTACCCAGAAGTTACAACAATGACCCTTTCTAAGTTTGGTTTGCTCCTAAGGCTTCAAGATTAAGTCCTAAACCAATTATGAGTCATTCCTACACATTTAAACTAATTTAAAACCATGATTATTAAATCTAATCCTTGCTGGACAGAATCCAGAAAATTACATAATTAAAGGATCTAGAATTCTCAAATTAATTCTTTTCTAGTTCCTAACTTATCCTATCTTTCACATGTGAATCTTAACATTATTTTTACTCAAACATATGCACATTATCATCATTACAACAGCACATACAGTGGCAGTAAAGAGCAAGGAAGAACTGAAAATATACTTCTCCGTAAAAGGCACAAAACACAATTTCTAAAGCACATAAAATACTAGTTTCTCTTGGAACCTTTTTAAAACTTTTCAAGACTCATTTATAAACATTTTTAACATCTAAAATCATAAAAATGTTTAAGAGGGCAGTGACCAATTTATCTTTGTCTCAAGAGGTCCTAAATTCATAAAACTTAATTCTATGCATTCCTTAAACTCATATAAGCTTGGGAAAATTATAAAACATAGTTTTTAACACTTAGAAACACCAAAGCCTCTTAGGGCCAAAATGGGAACCACAAGAATTAAATATTTTTAGACCTTTGTTGAGACAACAATGGGCAAGTCTTTGAGCTCTAGGTTCATTTAGGTGATGACATAAAAATAAACATGCTCATGCACTTATTTTAGGTTCCATTAGAAAGTAAAGTGATAGCACAAAATAAATATGAATGCAACTCATTATTATCTTGGTATTAAGTGAGAACTTGAAATATAAACATGATAATGCATAGCTTGAAATATAAACATGATAATGCAAGATTCACTTATTATCTTGAAACTTAGTGATAGCAAGGAAGTAAACATGATATGCAAAGCATGAAGTAAACATGATATGCAAAGCATAAAGTAAACATGATGCAAGGTTCATTTTATGGTTAACTAGAGCTCATTCAAGACTTTAACAAGATAACAACCCAATACAATATCTCAAAGATCACAACACAAAAACCGAAAGTCATATAAAAGAGAAAGAAAGTGAAACTACGTCAAGTTCTTTATTAAATACCCAAAACCCCTATCGAGAGAAAAATCTCTAGAACGTGCCGGCCAACTTTAAGGTTGACAAGGGTAGCTTGGGCTTTTAGAAATTCTTAGATTAATTTTCTTAAGTTGGAAAACCATGTGAGCTAGATATCATATAGATGAAGTTACAAGAAAAGGAAAACTCAAGCTTTAGAGGTTTCTTTGAGATAAACACAATGTTATCATCTAGAAACTATCATCATCAAGCTATCATGCTCATAATAGGGCCTAGAGGCCGAAATGAAAAGAAAAGGAAAAACAAAGGAAAGTTCAAAAAGAATCCAAGAGGAAACTAGAGAAAAACACTTTCTTGAGCAAAACAAAGTTTGGAAACAAATCCCTACCTTGTGATGAAGGTAAAAGCTTGGATTTGAAGATGGAAATGAGATGAGCAACACCTCCTAGGATGGTGATGATGATTCGGCCTTGATGAAAGAAAAAGGAAGGAAATGTGTTTCAAGTGAAGTTGTGTTTGAGGTGTGGTGTTTGAGAGGTTTGATGATGGTTCAAGGCTTTGGGGTGGTGTTTGATGGTTAAGAGATGATGATGAGATGAAGAGATGAAGAAGATGAAGATGAAAAGAAAGGAAGAGCTCTCTTGAAACTTGAGAGAAAAAGAAAGAACTAGCAAGACAACTCTAAAACTCTAAACTTAGCAAATGCTTCAAGGTGCAACAAGGCTATCACAAGCATCCTATTTATAGAAAAACAAAACCATGGGCTCATCAAGGGGAGGGAGTAGCCGTGTGGTATTGGAGGGAAAAGGGAGAGGAAAATATTTCTTACACAAGGTCATTCAAGTATGGTTTGAAGTATGGAAGCTATGCTACAAAGTATGGCTTGATGTGAGTTAATTTCCTATCAAATTTTATGAAATAAGGCTTCTAGAAACTTGGCATGGCTGGAACTTTTCCAGCCACAAATAAATGGGAAAATGGGTTGTTTTAATTATTTATTCATGTGGAAATTCAAGCTTGATTGAAAGTTATGACAAGGTATAGTGTATGTGACTTGAGGTATGGCCTTGGAGTGTTGAAAAATTGAACATGTGATGCATAATGGGGAAGGAAGCTCACGGCCAGGTCTGGTACAGCAAGAAGGAGGTGAGTTTTGACCATTTAATTGTGTGTTAATGGTAGGTTTAGATGTGTATTAGCTTAGGTACAAGGTTAGGAATGATTTAAGCTTAAGTTTAGGTAACTAAGAATGTGATTTAGGGAGTTTATGACAAGTTTAGGGGTGATCATACATCATTAAAGAATTTAAAACTCATTTGTGAATAAACAATGTGTAACACAATTCCATGATTTAAGGAATTGGAAAGAGAAAATACTATTCAAGATTCTATGACTAGGTGTCTTGAAATTAAAATATGATCTTAGGTTGTAATTAAGCACCTTTTGGTTCTAATCAACTTTAATAAATTATTTTGACTCAAGATTAATTAAGGAAGTTAATTAACCTTCGATTAGAGCCTAATATTGCTTAGGTTTGCTTAATCACCCGATTAAGCGTAAAAACACGAAACTAGAGGCAAAACCGTAATTTTGCACTAATTTTGCCTGGGACTTCAAAAATTAAAACTGAGGTCATAGAATACATAAAAACGCCTTTTAAAACCATCTGGAGAAGTTTCGGGTTCATCCAGCACTTGCAAACGAATAAAACACCGCAGGGGCATTTTGGTCATTTTGACCCGAAAACTCGAAAAACGAGATTTTCGATCCCGGGAAGATATACAAGTCATCTAATCCCCTTCCAACATTGAGTTTTCCTTTCGAGTAATGCCGGATCGGCTTTCCTCGAATTCCGGGCTGAAAATGACCTCAGGGGCATTTTGGTTATTTTCACTCTAGCAGAAAAATCGGGGCGTTACAAATGAGGGAATGATACGAGCTTAGGAGGGCAAAATGGACATTTCAAGACTTGATATTTTGGCATAATTTGCACCAAGTATATGTTCCTACATGTTGGGCAAAATCTAGTTTATTTATTTTAAAATGTTTTTAAGACTTATTTTATTTTATTTTTATGTTTGTTAAGCTCAGCTGATAGTGTAGTAATTTAGACCTAGTCTAGTAGGGTTAGGATTAGGAAATAAGTTTCCTAACTTGACAGCCATTGGAGATCAATTTTATTTTAAATGAAATTTCTCTGGTTTCTTTTAAAAACTTTGTGTGTGCAAGTGAGGTTGAGTGATTCCCTTATCTTGTTGCATCAGGAAGCTGAATAGAGGATTACATGGTAGAGTGATTCCTTTGTGATATTTTATTTAGTTTTCAATCATATCTTTCATATCGATTGTGTGTTGGGATTTTTGGGTATTGATATCCACGAGATTCCACATTATTTGGTCTTATAGTTGAGGATCTGAGTCAAGGGATGTCTTGATAGAGAGCCTTCAGTCAGATTGGACAGCACATCTTGTATGACACATCAGTTGTGTTGGGGTATACAAATGATGGATCGGTTTAGCTTGGACCAAACTCGAATTCAGTTCAATTTTTAGATCGTACAATTTTTTGGAACCCAAACTTGACCCAATGATAATCTGATTAATAACCAAGCCAAACCGAGTCAATCTGACTTATAAACAATGTATAAAGATTTTTTCACTATACACAATAAAATTATAACATTTTACAAGAAATAAAATTCAAAAGATGTTTTGCAATACATATTTAAAAACAAACATCTTACTATTAAAATAACATTAAGTTATGTAAAATATATTACTTAAAATATAGAATATTATAAACTATTATTAATTAAAAAAAAAGAACTCAAACAATTGTTTGGCTTCATGCTAGGTCTGCCCAATTCAAAAAGTACACGATCAATTTCAAATATCTGAACTCAAATTTCAAATATCTTATATTAGTTCATTACATTTTACAAATAGAGACAAATTAGTCCCTTTGTAAAATTGTTATCTAAGCCGTATTCTGTCAACTTATTTATATGCGCTGTTAACTTATTTATATGTATTATTAACTTTTATTAATCATAGCTTGTCTCACTCCTCTAAATGAAGTTATTTAGACCTTTCTTCATCTGTTATCTCACCATAGCTCACTATTTAGAAGAGAGATTTGGACTTTAAGTTAGTATTTATTCTAAGTTGAACAAAAGAGTGAGAAAAATTAAAACTTATTATAAAAATTAATAATATATGTAAACAAATTAATAAAATATATGGACATTTCTATTAATAATTGAGACAATATTTTGATAAAGTAATTAATTTATCTACTTTTATAGAATTTAAGATATTAATATAAAATTTTTTAAATTTGAGAAATTAATTTCGCCACCCAATATAATTTTGATGGAGTAAGTTTGGGTTGTAGTCTAAAGTATAAACCTTAAGTTGGGGCAGGTCATGATCACTGTTAGTACAACGCCGACCATCCACCGCATGCCAAGTCGATTAGAATATGCGACCGAGGGAAAAAAATGTATATTAATATAAAAACTTAAAAACAGTAAGGTGGACAATCACGAGCAGCACCGCACAGTAATCAGCATTGTGGAATCTGGAACGCAATCAGCAATGGGAGGTGGAACCATGCGCGTCGATCCTCCTGTGCCTCAGTTCAGGAGCACCCCGAATAAGTTGTCTCCACCGTCATCTTTTTCTTCTTCTTCCCCTAATCTCAATATCAAGCCTCCGCCTTCAACTGCTGATAACAGCATGCTCTTGTCGCCGCCATGTAGTAGCTTATCTGGTTGCAGTTGTCACAGTAAAGCTTGTAGAAATCTGAAGCCGGTGGATGGCAAGAAAGAAGCGAAAACAGAAAATAGTTGTCTCTATGATCATGTGTTTGAGCCGGTTCCATCTCAACGGGAAGCTGAGGATGCGATATCTGCTCTTCAAAAGTAAGTTATGTTCTGAGTAATCGATCACGCCTTGTACTAATTTGTTCTGGTTCTGGCATCTATAGGGTGGGTTTATGTTGTTATTGATTCGGATTTCTTGGAATTTCATATGCTAGAAAATTCTATTTCCTGTTTTGGTAGTGAATAGTTTAATTTTACTATTGTCATTTCGTCGTCTTGCTAAACCATATGATGAAAGTGGGAAATAAATTCCAATTCAAAGCTTATTTTGTCCAGCTTGGGGTAAATTTGGTCTGCGCTTCTGCATGTGGTTTCAAACTAATATTTGATTTTCAGTTGGCATCGATTTAGTTTATCCAGTATTACCTCTTTTATCAGTAAGTATTCTATCTTTAGTCCTGACTTCATAAAATTTCTTATTGTTCACAATACAGCCTTTTCTTGTTTCCGTAAAAGTTGTTTCTGAATCACATCACATGGCAAAAATTCTATGGCTTTACCATTTGTAGTCTATCAGAGTGTTGTGCAAGCAATAACAATCTTGAGCACACTTTTTCAAATTGTTCTGTCAGTTTCATACAAGTGGAACCTTCCTCAAGCACACATCAACAGATCTCAAGTTGTTATGATTCAAGGATATTTCTGTCCGAGGGATATAAAAGACTTTATGATGCTGTCCAGTTGCTGCAAGCTGATCCTTCTATTAAGGTTCCCTTTAGCAGTTTAACAACATAGAATTTTCTATTTCTCAAAGTAAACCCGAGCAATCCCTACTTGAGTGAAAATCAAAATTGTGATAAATGTTCAATAACTTTTCAAATGTAGCTATGATTATGAAAATAACACTGATTTTTGGATGATAAGTTTGTTGTTTTCGATGACACCTTGCTTTTTTCTCAGCATAAAGTATTGAGATCTCTTTTCTTGATTGGAAGCAAGGAAACATGTTGTCTTATTTTCTTAGTGTTTGGATGTCATTTAACATTATATGGATGATATCATTAATTGGCACTAATAGTGATTCTTATTATCAGAACTGTTATCCCCATTTTGAACGTATCACTGGTATAGTTATTCCCGCATTTATTATTTTATTTTCTCTGACTTCTGCCGTTGCTATTCTTTTTATAGTAAATACCCAAATTAGTCTCTCAAAAATACATTGGGGGACAAGTTAATTCCTTAGATTTTAAAAATCCAAATTGGTCTCTCACATTTTAAAAAAGAGAATAAATTGGTCCTTCCGTACAATTAAAAAAGGGACAAATTGATCCCTCCTTACACTGTATGGAACTATAAGAAGGATCAGTTTGTCCCTTTTTTGAAATGTGAGAGATCAATTTGGGATTTTCAAAATCTGATAGACTAATTTGTCTCCCAATGTATTTCTAAGGGACCAGTTGGGTATTTTGTCTTTTTGTTAATTTTTCACTGTAGTTTGAATCTGTTGTTGGCATTATAAATTCCTTGTAGAGATTGGTGGTTTCACTATCATCTGATAAAGCTATTTGGGATGCTGTCATGAGCAATGTAATGCATCCAAAGCTCCTAGAGTCTCCTGATTCAGGTCTGTAATTCTGGTCATCTGCCTGTGTATTTTGTAAAATGAAGAAGTTAAAATGTAATTCAATAAGAAGCAGTGGTATTGTTTTCGAGTATTTCAAATAATGACAATAATCAAGAGATCGACATGCAGTATACTGATAGTGGTTTTCATGAAAACGTGATATCGCCAATGTTTGTTTCATGAAATTTTGAAAGCCGCTTTAACCTCTACCAACTGATTCATTCACATTGTATATTTTTCATTCAGTTGAATGTCGAAGGCCTCAGATTTCTGAGCAAAATGAAGTCGGCATGTATATGTTGACCTGGATACTGGATATCATCAAAGGAAAGGTCTTGGAACTGGTTGAAAGTTTCCAGTCATTTATGAATGGTGTATTTCAATATCCTAGGATGGAAAATGACACAGTAGATGCAACAGTGATGCACGAAAAACTCAGGTCATCTCTGCTTCTCTCCATTGTGATCCTCTTGATTGTAATCATGGCTCGATCCGAAAGGTTTTAGTATGTGGATATGCAAGAGTACTTCGTTCTTGTTCTTGATTTCAATAACCTGGACGATCTTATTTTCTATTAATCAGAATAATTTGGACGGTCTCGTGCTTCAGTCTTCTGTCTTATTCCCATCACAGTTTTTCCTTGTACTAAAGCAATAGCTGTTTGTGGCTGCAGAAATAACGTATCGGGTAAAACTACAAATTCTCCTAGTGGTCTATTACCTTTCAGAGATAGAGACATAAAAGTATTTAGACTAAAACTCCAATAAATTAGTTCCTTATATTTGAAAAATCTTATATTAATCCCTCAAGTCAAATTGTCATCCAAGCTGTGTTTCGTTAACTTACGTATACTGTTTACTTGACATATACTATTAATTTTTATGGTGGGTTTTAACTTACTTAACTCCTCTAAATGAAGTCGTCTAGACCTTCTTCTTCGTCTTCTCTCTCGCCATAACTCTCTGCTTAGAAGAAAGATTGTAACTTTAAGTTGTCATTTGTTTTGCGTAGAACAAGTGAGGCATATTAGAACCTACTGTGAAAATTAACAATATACGTAAACAAGTTAACAGAACATGTAGATATTTCCATTCATTGTTCTTGTGATAATTTGATGAAAGGATTAACTTGTCCCTATTTGTGAAATTTTAGGGACTTAATGAGATTTTTCAAATTTGAGGAACTAATTTGTCCCCTACTATGAATTTGAGGGACTAAATTGGGGTGTTAGTCTAGTATTTATTTTGATTTGTCATTCCAAAAATTTAGCCCCCAAAAAAAAAAAATTGGACAATTAAATTGATGGTATGACAGCAAATGGAGTGGCGCAGGTGATTACGGAGTCGGCCCATATCTCACAAGAACGTGAGTTCAACTCCCACTAATAGCTGTGAGACCTCTATTTGTAGAAAATCATGCAAGAACCCTTTAATAATCAATCGCCAAAATCTATCTAAATTTTTTTCATTTATAAAGAGAAGGAAAAAAAATTGAGTGTGAATATTAAATCTATGATAGCACTATATGTAAAATGGAAAATGAATTAGAGAATGAATGATTTTAAAGTTTGAGGATGTATAAGTGTGGTTTTTTATTTGGACATGACAAGCATGATTAATAAAGAAGATCAAAATATGGTCATTTTGACATGAGAAATCATTAATAAGCTACTGTGGAGTTTAACAAAAGTCAAATCTTTAATTTAACAATCAACTCATACTTTTTAGTTAAGTGTTAAAATGACAAGTTCGTATAAGGACAAACATGTCCTTTGTAGTAAAAAATGAAGGATCACAAATAAAGCGATCACAAATAAAGTCTTAAATATATCCAAAAAAATTAACTTTTATAGAATCAATTATATAAAAAATAATAATTGTGCTCCTTGTCAAAGAAGGCCACAAGTAAAAACACCTAACACTTTGCTATCATGCTGGAAAAAGCAGGGCTTTCAGCCTTACCTACTATCAGATTTGAACCAATGACTCTCAGTGTATGAAAGCATGAAAGCAGCACTCTACCCAGCGATTCAAGTAGGTGAGTCAAGTGATTGAATAGTACAAAACTTGCAATTTTCCCCAACAAGCTCTTGACTATTAGAAAGGAAAGAGCAAATCCCTAACTTCTTTGAGAAATATATATTTTAGGGGACAAATTTGTCCATTAAAATTTAAAAGTCTTCACGTGATTCCTCACATTTTAAAAAAGGAGCATGTTAATCCCTCTATTAACTCATCATTTCAATACTTGATGAAAAAACATGTGTGGCTTGTTAAATTGTTGACATAGATATGTTAAAGTCAATAAAAGCATTAAATGATGACATTTTCGTTGGTGATGTGTGAAAATGAAAAAGATACTAGAGAATTAATGATGTTAGGGTTTGAACATGTATAAGCATTAGTTAGTGAAAAAGAAGATAAAAGCATAGATGTTTCGATAAAAGCAGGAGTTTTCCATTTATATGTTTTGAAAACTTATTGGAAGGTTCCTGTTTCAAAAAGTTAATGATATTTAAAAGCAATAAAATAAATTATAAAGAAAATTCAACACAGAGAAAAGAAATTTACCTATATTATTAAAACAACTTTACACTGTTTATGGGAGCAAATGTCGAAAAGGATAGTACTTTACACTGCATACAGTATTACTATTCAAAGTTCACAAGTGCAAATAATCTCATAATGCCACAAGAACAAGTTCAGGATTCTTATGAAGATGTTAGAAGATAAAAAAATTGCTAATGATAATTGATTCCCATATGTTTATTTGAAAAAGTCATTATAGAGATTTAGCAGTCATTGAACTCTAATTTATTTAGATCAAGGTAAATTAGAATAAGAGGTAAAATTCTCCCGGTACTACTTTTTTTGATTCATAGAGCTCGAATCAAATCTTTAAATAAACAAGGGATAACATTTAAGCTGTGGATGCATTAAGTCTTGTTTGTTTGTACTTTTCAAGAGAAGCAGAAGTAGAAAATAATCAATATTCTACTTTTTTTTTTTCAAAAGCAAATAAGGAGATATTTTCCACAAAATTAAAAGCAGTCGAAGAGAGAAAAAAATATAGCACAATACATAGGTCACAGTTACAATATGCACAAAAGAACGGAACATTCAATGTTCACAGGTATAGTTCGGGTGGTAGCAGGTTTTTCATTTTGTAAACTTTTATTGTTAAAAATAGAAAGACTATTTGAATCTTACTTTATAACCTTATTTTCAAACTATAGTTTCCTCTCTCTGTTACTTCTTATGAAATACATCATCTCTTTTTGTTCTTTACATGTCTCCATTGTTCCAACTTTTTGGCAATAACTCATTTATTTTGCAGGTCATTTGAAAAAAAACTAAATTTGAAGCACAAGGAGTTAGAGTCCAATAATTAGTTCTAAAATGTTTAAAGAATTTTAGAATTTTTCATATATGTCATAGATTTAGGAAGCACATTTTTTATTTAAAGTTTGAAATTTTTAGGCCACTCATTAAATCTGTGAAGTGTGAACAAATGAGAAGGGAAAAAAAAGGAAGAATAAACTTGGTGGAGAGGTTCCCTTTGTCATCAATCTATGTTTGGAGTATTCACATAACATAGTATTGATCTAAAAGTGATTAATCTCTCATTTTTGCACTTTACCAACCTCCACACTTTATAGGAGCCAAATCCTTCCATGAATTCACTATTCACATTTTAATTGATTTTGAAATAATGAAACTGGTTACTTGATGGACCATGGAATGCAAACTTAATTCTTTCATATGTGACTCTCTCTACCTTTTCTTACCATTAAATGTAGTCAATGCTGGCAAAAATAGATGTAACGAGCTAGAACATTGAATGTTTTGATGAAATTTTCATCAAAACATTGTAAATGTGACCTAATATATGAGATAATTATCTTTCTAAAAATATTATTGATTTTTTAAAAAATAACAGAACATATCCTCACCTTCTTTAAATATTAAAAACTATATAAATTTAGGATATTCTTACACATATCATAATAATAATAATAGTAATTGTTACAAGCAGGAGTCTGGGCCAAGTAAATGGATCACTGCAAGCCCAACTACTAAGGTCCAATCCGGTCAGCCCTGAACCTCTGTAATCTGATTCCAAGACCCTTCCTCGCTTGGTCTAGATGACCTAGCCATGTGGAGGTGGTTATTGAGGCCACGATCTGCATCACCATTCTCGCCCATGAATGGAGAACATGGGAACGAGGGGCATCAAGCATGATCGGCCTTATTTATCGACTCAACCATTTCTAGGGTCATCCCCTATAAATACTTCCATGGACTCCAGGTACTTATGCTCACTTACATACAATTTTTATGTTCACTTGCACACGATCACATTCACCTTCTTGGAGTTCTTGTAGGTACACAACCCCCAATTCCATTATAACGAGGTAACATCTTATCTTATCTTTACTTCCACCTTGTTACATTGGCCCTGTAACACCTTCCTAACCACCATGTATTGCTCAAGTATTAACACAGTAACTAGAAGAGTATCACTTCTTTATATAATCTATACTAGTCAAGAGAAAGGAAAATAAGGTAAATTGAACTCATATGTTGCAAAGACTCATATACACACACACACACACACACACACACACACACACATAGCATGCTAGAAAATAAGTCATTACACTAGTAAGACTACCCAGGAACTTAGTTTAAAAAGAAATAAAAATACATCCTATACCTATCCTAACTTGCTCAAGATACCAAGGCCCAACAAAATCATATATACATAGAAATAGACCTAAAAACAAACCATAGCAGTCTACAAGCTGGCAGAGTTCTAACACTAAGCTACAACTATATACATATCAAAGAGTCCCTAACTGTCTCATGTCTTCCTAGAGAAAACCATTTCGCATCGATATGATGTCATAACTTCTGCTAGGGGCGTCAAGATCAACTAGTAGACGAGGAGGGAGCATCTCTCGGAGGGGGTGCTGGTGGTGTAGGCGGGACATCATAAACAACCGAATGTGCCAAGTGAAGAGGTGCACCATCATAGGGAAAGGCGAGATCAAAGTCACCAGTAAATATGGATAAACTGAAAGAGCGACCAAAGAACGCGTATGCGTGGAATTCAAACGTAGGGATGAGAATATTATAAAATTCTCAGTAAGAACTCCCTTAAATATAAATAAAAGATAACCAGTAATTTAATTAATAGAAGAATTCTCATGCAAAATCATGTGCATAACTAATGAGGGGCATAAATCATGTGGAAAAATAATAATAATTCACGTAATGTCTTGTGCAACCATAAAACTTAATTCAGTGCATTTTTCTTTTTTCTTCAACATAAGGAAGACTCTTAGTTCTATACCAAATGGTATCTGCAGTTGATGACTCCACAATGGGTAACTTATATATAATGGTATCTACAGTGGATAACTCTACAATAGGTAATAGACTGTTTATTAGGACATAAGTTCATTTATATACGTGATCATCGAACTTCATTATTTTTCTTTTTCCGAATCTCACACAATTTTATTCCTAATTGATACGTCTACCAACTCATAATATCTCTAGAGAAGTCCATCATTTTACCTTTCCTTTACTCAACATAAGTCGTCTTTGTCTTACCCATATGTTAGAACATGCACAATTTGAAGCTCGTGTATTCCCTTTTGTCACATACAAGGCTTAGTTACTTTCTTTTTCCCAAATGCATGCATTAATCACATATAAATAATCAATCACTTCAGACTCTCATTCATTTCTCATAACCTAAGTTTTAAAGTACATAGCATGCAATTATATTCATCATAGTTGAATTAAAAGACATTTTATTACCAAATCAAGAATTTAGTTAATTTTCTAGTACCTTGACAGATTTTTTACTTAAGTAGTTAGATTTATTTTTCATATCAAGTAACCAATTCAAAGGCTGTAAAAATTCTCTATGACACCTCAATGTGTCACCAAGCTCCTATAAAAATTTCATAGGAAGAATTGTTCTCTAACTATGTAAACAAAATTCTACAAATTGGATGGTCAAAAATCACTTAATCTCATAATAAAATTCATGGTTAAACCTTAAGATGTTTCCAACAACCTGTAAAAATTGCAAAAGAAAAATCAATCATTTGCTATAGTAACAAAATTAGCAAAATTATAGCTTCAAGTCCAGTAATTTAGGCAACATAGACATAGTTTTAGTTCTTGATTTTTTTTAAAGCAGTAAGAGTCCAAAACAACACTCAAGAAAATTTGTGGAAATAGCTTATGATGTTAGCTTCAATATATAATTTTCCCAGCTTATGAAAATACCTATAAATACATCATAAAATTCGTGACAATTCCCTACCTATAACAAAATCGAAAATCCAGCAAGCATGGTTCAACACTTCTTTTGGTGAAAATGATTTTTCCACAACACCAATACACTCCACCAATGCAAATACATCAATATATATGTATAACCTCACATTAGAACCAGAATTTATCAATTTTAAAGCATCAAAATCTGCAAAAAACAGAAATTCAACAAACAAGACAACAAAACCCTACTTTGAAAACTTTTAGAGCTTTATAATTCCAAGAATGTTCCAAGTGGTTTCTCTTTAGTTCAAGGCAACCAAATCAAGCCTAAAGCCTTCCTTAGACAGTAAGGAAATGAGGTATCAAGGTCAGAAATGGTGATGATTTAAAATTTCAATCGGTTATATTGGTAAGTATTGATGTGTGAAAGCAGTTTAGTGAAGGAACTTTATGATTTTTGCAAGTCTAGGCAAGGATTTAGAGGTTTGAAGTAAGTTGTTTGATGTCTTTTGTGAAGCAAAAATGGAGGCTGAAGGTTCAGGTTGCTGGTCGAATAAGATAGGAAAAAGTAATGAAGTTTGGGAGCTCATGCATATCTTATACTAAGTTGAAATCATTATTTAATTATAAAGTCTAATTTCTTTATAAAAAGAAGCTAAAATGGACGGCTAGGATTTAATCTTGTTAGTCATTCATTTGATTTAAATGGATAAACATATTCCTTTCGTAAAGATCAAACTAGCTTTCGATGTTAGAAATCGTACACCGAAATTTCATCGAACGAGTGAAACATTGTACCCGGGTAATCAAATATTGCTTGAAACTTAGTTCTAGATATAAACTCTTCATTTCTAACTATTTCTAACCTTAACGCTATGTTTTCTCAGTTTCGGGCATTTCTAGGTCCCAAATCAAGGGCTTCGGCTGTCGTAAAGGGCCCACGGGACCCGTAAAATACTATTCACTTTTTTTTTACTCATCTGCTAGGTCATCCTCATCATCACTACGTCAGTCAAAATATTAAAATTCTTATTACTAAGGCTTCAATTGATTTCTGAATAGCTCCAAGGTGTCACATTACCACCCACCTTAAGAAAAATTTTGTCCTCAAAATTTCATACCTGGAAACATCTTTGGATGATCTTTCTTCATGTTTGATTATAATTCCCATGTGTACTCTTGATTTCCCATTCCACCCCAAGCCACTTTTAATAGTTGCATAGATTTATTTCCAAGTTGCTTAACTTCTCTATCAATGATTTGAAAGGGAGATTCTTGAAATGTCAAGTCATCCTTAACAGTATGGATTAGGGTTCTATAACATGGTTTGGATCCAGATGATACTTTCTATAACATGGTTTGGATCCAAATGATACTTTCTAAGTTGAGGTACATGGAAGACATTATGAAGGTTGGATAAATACGAGGTTAAGGCTATCTGGTAGGTAGCGGACCTAATTTGTCAAAGAATTTGAAAAGGACCTATGAACCCGGGTGACAATTTTTTTAACTTTTAAGGCTTTACCTACTCCCGTAGTAGGGGTAACCTTCAGGAATATATATTCTCCCATTTGAAACTCTAAAGGTTTTCTCCGAGGATCCACATAACTTTTTTGATGACTTTGTGTGGTGAGAATTTTACTCCTGATTTTCTAGACCTACTTAGTCATTTGATTAACAAGATTGGGCCCCAACACTCCTGCTTCTTCTGAATCGTACCAACACAAGGGACATTGACATTTTCTTCCATACAAAGCTTCATATGGGGCCATGCCAATACTAGCATAATGACTTTTATTATAAGCAAACTCATCTAATGGTAGCAACTTATCCCAACTTCCCTTCTGCTCGATCACGCATGCACTTAGCATATCTTCCAAGGTTTGTATGGTGCGTTCTGTTTGTCCATTAGTTTGGGGTGATAGGTAGTACTTAAACAAAGTTTGATTCCAAAAGCCTTTTGGAAAGCTCCCAAAAATCTTGAAGTAAATCTTAGGTCTCTATTAGAAACTATAAAAGGAGGAATACCAAGCAATCTCATTATTTCTTGAATGTACAAAGAAGCTAACTTATCCAGAGGATAACTAGGCTTGATGGGTAAGAAATAAGCATATTTGGTCAATCTATCCACTATAACCTATATAACATCATGACTTGATGATGTCCTTGGTAAATCCATTACGAAGTCCATGGAGATACTTTCCCACTTCCATTCAAGGATTTCTAAAGGTTGCAATGTCCTAGTAGGTTTTTGGTGCTCTATTTTAACTCTTTGACAAGTTTGGCATTTCATGCCAAACTCTACCATGTCTTTCTTCATCCCTGGCCACCAAAACATTTTCTTAAGATCTACATACATCTTATTAGTCCTGGGATGTATAGTGAATTCTTCTCTATGAGCTTGCTCTAAAATCTCACTTCTGAGATTGCCACTTGCAGGCACACATACCCTATCATTGTACCTCCATATACCTTGCTAGTCTTGGGAAAATCCTGGCAAATTGCTTGCATGAACTAATCTTAAAATCTCTTGAAACTCTAGATCTTCATGCTGTGCAGCCATAATTTGTTCTTTGAATTCACTTGTTACTTTTATCTGACCCAATATAACTCCTTGACGGGTCATAGATATATCTAAACTAAGCTTCTTAAAGCTTTCTACTAGCTCTGTCTTTTTAATTATCAAACATGCTACACTTAAAGATTTCCTGCTCAATATATTGACAACAACATTCGCTTTGGTCGGATGGTAATTAAAGCTTAACTCATAATCCTTGAGAAACTCTATCCATCTCCTTTGCCTCATATTCAACTCCTTCTGATCAAAAAGATATTTTAAGCTTTTATGATTAGAGAAGACATTGAACTGCACACCATAAAGATGATGTCACCAGATCTTTAGAGCAAAAACCACAGCCGCAAGTTTGAGGTCATGAGTTGACAGTTTACTTCGTGTGGTTTCAACTGTCGGGAAGCATAGGCAACCATGTTTCGATTCTGCATCAACATACATCCTAAACCCTTACTAGAAGCATCACAGAAAGCTTAAAAGGGTTCATGAGGATTTGGTAATCCTAACACTAATACCATGGTCAACTTTTGCTTTAACTCCTATAAATTATTCTCACATTCTGGTGTCCACTTCAATGGAGCGTTCTTTCGGGTTAACTTGGTCAAAGGCAAAGGTATTTAAGAAAAACTCATGATAAAATGCCTATAGTATCCAGCTAACCCTAGGAAACCTTGAATCTATGTCACTATTTTCAGTCATTCCCAATGAAATACTGAGTCCACCTTACTGGGATCGACTGAGATTTCGCTTTGTGATACTAGATGACCTAGAAATATGACTTCTTCCATCCAGAATTCACCTTTTGATAGCTTGGCATAAAGCTTCCATTTCCGTAGGATTTGCAGCACGACTCTAAGATGCTTTGTATGTTCTTCCTTAGTCCTTGAATAAATAAGTATATCATCTATAAAGACAACTACAAATTTATCCAAGTAAAGGTGGAAGATTAAGTATATCATCTATAAAGACAGCTACAAATTTATCCAAGTAAAGGTGGAAGATTCGGCTCATATAATCCATAAATATAGCCGAAGCATTGGTCAGTCCAAAAGACATCACCTTATACTCATGATGTCCATATCGAGTTCTATAAGAAGTTTTGGGAATATCCTCATTTTGGACTTGAATATGATGATGATTTAAGATCAATCTTTGAGAATATGGTTACCCCTCGTAATTGATCCATGAGATCATCAATTCTTGGCAAAGTATACTTATTCTCGATTTTCACCTTATTTAATTGCCAGTACTCTACATAAAGCCTCATACCCCCATCCCTTTTCTTTACCAGAAGAACAGGGGCTCCCCATGGAAAGGCACTTGGTCTAATGAAATGTTTCCCTAGTGATTCTTCAATCTGCACCTTTAATACTTTCAACTCCAAAGGTGACAAGGAGCAATTGAGATAAAGCCCATTCCTAGAACTAACTTAATGGAGAATTCAATATCCCTTTTAGGAGGAAACTTTGGAATATTCTTTGGGAAGACATCTGGATACCCCTTCACTACTAGAATCTTACTCAACTCATGGTCATTTTCAGTTTTACTAGTAGAGAGTAGAACATATTCCTGATGGTCTTTTTTACTAAGATCAGGTGTTGCTAGGTTTAAGTAAAAAGAAAGAGGAACCATAGGGATAGAAGGTAAGGTAGAAGGAAACACAAAAGCTCTATGTAGACAATGTAAAAGAATCCATACCTAAAATCACATCTAAACCAGATAAAGGAAGACAAACTAAATTGGCAGTAAACTTTCTAATACCTATTTGAAAAGGAAGATTCATACATGTATAACAAGTCCTAATAGGATTAGCAGTAAGAGTGGATACAAGGCGATCATAAGGTAATTCAGACACAGATCATGGGATATGAAAGAATGAGCAACATCCGAATCATACAGTACATCTAGGGTATTACCATTGATTTCACACTTATCTCAAATTTGATCGGTAGATTGAGAAGCTTCTTTAGCACTTATAGGAAAAACACGCCCTTGTTGTTTCGCCTAGAGACGGGCTGTTGAGCCTTCTTGTTAGGGCATTCAAATGCCTTGTATCCTGGTTTTCCACATTCGTAACAAACAATTTCCGTTGTCCAGCAAGGCATGTTCCCATGATTTTTCCCACACTTAGGGCAGTCCTGTCCTACCTCCAGTTTTGAGGATTGAAGTTGTTTCCCTCTATTGTTGTTGTTGTTGGGTAGAAATCTTCCCCTAGACTAGTTTACAGGCTTGAATCTTGGGCCTTGGGGTGCTAATCCTCTTCTAGTGTTGTTTTGTGCATATTTGAAACTTGCTAACTTCTGGTTAGATTCCTCGGCGATCCGACATTTGTTTACCAAAGTAGCATAGTCTCTGATGTAACACCCTAACATTTAACTCAACACGCCTAGGACGTATTACAGTTAATTATTAGTCATTACTCTTTTGTCTCATCTTTTCGTCAAAATACTTAGTAGAAAATAGAGTAAATATTTTTTTTTTGAAATATGAAACGAAACGTGAGCCGCGCATGACGTAAGCGATTGTTAACATCAAGCATAACATGTAAAAAGAATAACATAAGACAGAATCATCAGATAGGCTTCATAAAATGAGCATCCATTAGTACATTATAGTTAAATATATAATAACCTACCCACCTATGAAAAGTGGGTTAAGTTTAGTATAACATGAAAATACAAATACATTGGGAAAGGAAAATACAAAGGAAAACATGCCTACCTCTAAAGCAAAAGAAGGTTATCCTAAGCTAGTAGTTGTAATGGCCTGATTTTTTGTTAAAGTGAAAATGACCAAAATGCCCTTGAGGCCATTTTCAACCTGGAACTCAAGGATAGCCGACCCGGCAGTCCTCGAGGGGGTAACTTGATGTTTAAAGGAGATTAGTTGACTTGTGTACCTTTTCGGGATCGAAAATCTTGTTTTCTAAGATTTCAAGTCAAAATGACCAAAATACCCCTGTTGTGTTTAACAAGGGTATGAGCGCCGGTTGGACCCGAAACTTCTCCAGATGGTTTTAAAAGGTGTTTTTATGTATTTTGTGGCCTCAGTTTTGGTCCCAATGGTCCTGGGCAATTATTGTATAAAATTACGATTTTGCCCCTTGTTTAGTGTTTTTGAGCTTAATCGCGTGATTAAGCGAACCTAAGCAATATTATGCTCTAATCGAAAATTAATTAATTTTCATAATTAATCTAGAGTTAAAATAATTTATTAGAGTTTATTAGAACCTAAAATTGCTTAATTTAAACTCAAATCTTATTTTAAATTCAAGATTCCTAGTCATGGAATCTTGAATAGTGTTTTCTCTCTCCAATTCCTTAAATCATGGAAATTTTTCTACATTGTTTACTCATAAAATGAATTTTAAATCCTCTATATGTGTATGAGCACTCCTTAATCATGTCATAAAATCTCTAATCACATCCTTAGTTACCTAAACACATATTTAACAATTCCTAATCTTGCACCTAATTTAATACACACCTAAACACATCTCTAAACCATCATTAAATAAAAGAAACCTCTCCTCCTATCTTCTAGATGTGCACAGCCACTTCCTCCCCCATACCTCAAATGTTTTAAATTCAAATGCAATTTCAAGTCCATGACAAGCCTTACTTAGCCCATGCTTTGCACCATGCTTACCATACTTCAAACCATACTTGAATGACTGTGTAAGAGATATTTTCTCTCCCCCATTGACCCAAAATGCTACGGCCAGCCCTCCCCCTTGATGAGTCTCCATTTTTTTTTGTTTTCTATAAATACATGTGTTGAAGAACTTGTGTGAACCTTTAGATCATTTGCTAAGTTTTAGTTTTCAAGCTTTCTCTTGAGTTCTTTCCTTTTCCTCTCAAGTTCTTCATTTTCTCTCAAGTTCTTAGGAACTTCCTTTCATCCTCATCTTCTTCATCTTCTCTTTGCATCATCACCTCACACTACCACTTTAGATCATCATCAAAGCCCTTAAACACTCAACCTCAGACACAAACTCACCAAGAACACATCTCTTTTCCTTTCCTCTCTCTTTGGCCAAAGCCACATCTCCACTCTAGGAGGAGTTGCTCTTCTCATTTCCTTCCAAGATCAAGCATTTCCATCTTCATTCTTGGTAGGAGTTGCTCTCTTGTTTTGTTTTTACTCAAAAATGAGATTTTCTCAAAGTTTCTCTTGGTTTCTTTTTGAGCTCTTCCTTGCTTTTCCTTTTCTTTTCATTTCGACCTCAAGGCCTCATTTTCAGCATGATAGCTTGATGATGAGTATTTCTAAATGATGACCTTGTGTTAATCTCAAAGCCTTTAAAGCTTGAGTTTTTCCTTTCTTTGAGTTTTATCTATATTATCTAACTCACATGGTTTTTAACTTAAGAAAAACTAACCATAAAGATTTCAATAAACTCAAGGCCTACCCTTGTCAACCTTAAAGTTAGCCGGCACGTTCTAGAGTTATGCTCTAGATAGGGACCTTGAGCACATAATAAAGAATATGGTATATTTTCATTCTTTTCCTTGATTTAGATTTCGGTTCCTTTGCTTTCCTTTCCTTTATGTTTTCGGTTTTGGTTTCCTTTTCCTTGTGATTTTATTATCTCTTAAATTTATTTCCTTGGAGCTTGATGATGATGTTCAAGAGCCATGTAGTTCCTTGAGAACTTGGTTCAAAGAACTCTAAAGCTCACTTTGTTGATGAGATAAGTGTTGGGTTGAGATTTTTGGTTCTCTTTAAAAGTCTCATATGAGCTCTAAGTTAAGCTAAAAAGAACTTGCATCCATATTTACTCTTATGTCATCACTAAATCCTCAAGATTAAAGAATGAACTTGCATTTTCATATTTATGTTCATGCTCTCACTAAATCTCTAAAATAATAATGGATTGCATAGCATATTTATTTTATGCTCTCACCTCCTAATAAAGACTAAAACCAAGTGCACTGCATATTTATTTTCATGTCAATCACTTAAGAGATTTAGAGCTCATGGACTTACCCATTATTATCTCAAACAAAGTTTGAAAACATAAGTCTTTGCTTCTTGATTTTCGGCCTTGTGATGATGTTGCATGTTAGAATGAGATTCACCTAGTTACAAGTGCTAAAACTTGTGCTTCATGATTTTCCTAAGCTTAGATGATTTTAAGAAATGTTTTGAGCAAGGTTTTATGTTTTAAACCACTCTTGAGATTTATTTAAAATAGCTACTGCCCTCTTTGGTTTTATGATGGATTTATGATGGCTTTAAAAGAAATAAATTATTTCTAAGTGTGTTTTATAAGTTTTAAAAAGGTTCCAAGAGAAACTAGCAATTTATGTGTTTTAGAAATGAAGTTTTATGCTTTGTTTGATGGAGATGATTTCGGTTCTGTCATGCTTGGTTGCTCACTGTTTTATCCTGTTTTGATGATGATAATATGAGTATGATCATGTATTTTTCATGTTAAAATTCACTTGAGAAAGTTAAGATAAGTTAGTAACTAGAAAAGAATTAAAATGAGACTTTTAGATCCCTTAGAAATGTAATTTTCTGGATTCTGTCCAGCAAAGTTTAAAATTAGAAATCATAATTTATAATTGGTTTAAATGTGTAGGAACTACTCATAATTGGTTTAGGACTTGATCTTGATGCTTTAGGAATAAACCGAACTTAGAAAGGGTCAAAGTTGTGACTCATAGGTACCCGTAAAATGTAAATTAAGGATTCTACAATCTTGAGGTTAAGAATTATTTATGATCATAGAATTGAGTGAGGAATAGTTAGATATGAGCCTATAGGTGCCCGAGAGCTTAGGTTGTGATGATAAACAACTTAGATTTCAAGTTAAAGGACTTTAAGGGCCAAAGCATAAGACATTAAGAGACTTTGATGTTTTAAGTTTGATAATAAGTATGATGTGTTGATGCATATGCTTTGATGATGTATGAGCTATGATGAAGTGATTTATTGGAAATGTTAAGTTATCATGATTATGAAAGTTGAATGAGTAATGCATATGTGTAATGAGCTAGTGGCATAAAGTTGATTTGAAGGAAATTCGGTACACAATTGTTATGCTGCCGAATTTCCATCAAATCTAAAGGACTTGAGAATGTTTTTTGAAGTATGATATGAGAATGAAAACCCTGGGCGACACCGGTTCGGCTGAGCACCCCCAGGGAAAACAAATCTATGAGGGTATGAGTAGATGCAACCTACCAAAGTGGACAAATTGCTGTGGCTAGATGCCCGCAAAGCGTTTCAAAGAGGGTATATCCTAAGAGAGGTGATCCCTAGCCCCCTAACCCGTACTCAAGAAGTCGAGATTATTTTACTATGTTTCACTTATTTAGATAATAAGCAAGAGCTAGTGACGAATAGTTGAGGTATGAGCTCATAACCTAGATGTTTTAAAATGGCCCTATAATGCTATAGTATGATGACTTATGTCACGAAGTTAAGGAAAGTTCCACATAAAAGATTTATGCCCCTTTATGCCACTTGAATGTTTCTTGATGATTGTGATTTGTTGAGTTATCTGTTTAGAGTATTGCCATGCATTCATGCTTGATATGTTGCATTCATGACATTAAGATGCATTCTAAAAGGAATGAACCTTGGATAATTTAGTTTTATCAAACCTAATAATGAATCTTATATGCATGTACACCTTTTATAAATAAACCCAAGATTCCTGAGGATGTGAATGGTGTAACCTTAGATATAAGAGATTCCTACTGAGATTCTTTAGTAAGATTCTCACTCCTTTCTCTTCTTTCTCTCTCTTCCGTCACATCTTCAGAGCTCGATGGCGACTTTCATGGTATTCATTGACATGCCGGTTTGGGAGGTGTATTACAACCCAGATCACCGCTCTTATCACTTAGAGGGTCAATGCGCCGTACGTGTTTTTGTGTATATGGGACGACCTTTTGCTTACCCTGTGTCTAGTTACCGTTTCACTCCTACTGCTCCGTTTGGCTATGACGACCTGATCTTCGAGCGCATACGCCCTTGTGATGAGCAAACTTGTCATGCTCGTCCATTTGCTTTAGCAGTACGTGACTATCCGGAGTATGTACCCCGATCTAAGAGGTCGGAGACGGATCCATCCGAGGACTCACCTACGCACATCTACTTAGAGAGTTCTGCCCCCACTCCTCCATGTGGACGAGAGAGGAATAAGGCTACCGTGACGCAGCCACGCTTGGCGAGGAGTGTAACATCCTAATTTTTTTTTCAGAAAATAATTAAGGCTTTAGTAGTAAGAATATCAAAATTTTGGTGTACACAAAAATGATGAGAACAATGTAACGAACGTTAAAAAAAAAAAAAAAAAAAAAAACGAAAATAGTGTTTTGCAGGCCCCGTAGACCCATCGGAACAACTGAAACCTTAGATTCAAGACCTGGAGGTGCCCAAAATTTGGAAATTATAGGATTAAGGTTAGAAATAGGTAGGAATAAATATTTTATACCTAGAATTAATTTTCAGGCAATAGTTGATTACCCGGGTACACTATTTTACCCATTCGGTTAAATTACGGTGTGTAGTTTTTACACAGTATAAAGCTACCAGTGCAAGCATGCCACCTAGGGTGACAAGTGTGCGGCTTGAGATATGCCACACCATTGCACCTTTATGGCTAACCAATAGAAATTGTACAAAATTACCATATTTAACTTTAAGAAAAACCATTTTGTACTTGAAATCATTATCCATTTTGCCCTAAACTCACAAGATCAATATCTTATCACCACCACTCCATCATTTTCGTGTAACACTCCAAAAATACAGCCTCCATGTTTGTTTCCTCTCAAACCTCCATTAACAAGCTTCAAGCTCCAAAAACCCTAGCCTAAAGTCACTAAAACACAAAGTTTCCTTCACAAAACTTGTTCTAGACATCAACACCTACAAATATAACCGATTAGATTCTCCAAAAACCTCACCTTATCACATCACTCATCTCTGGTTAGAGGAGTATTTTACTGTATTTTAAGAGCTTTGGGGTAGAGTATATCTATCTTGGAGTATACAAGAGACAAAGAGGCATTAGCTTCCAAGGGTAGGGTTTTCTTTGGCCTTTTTCTTTCCAAATTATTCTGTAAATTTTTGGGTTTTATTTCAGAAATTTATGGTTATATTTGATGATAATATGTTGATATTGATGTGTTAATTTTGGTGGAGTGTTTGGATGAGGTTAAATAATGATGTTTGTCAAAATAAGTTTTGGCTAGGCTGCTGAATTTTCGGATTTCAGCAGGACAGGATTTGTTCATGAATTTTCTAGTTCAATTCTATTCATTTTTATGAGCTATAAAAATTATATGTTGAATACAACATCATAAGGAAACTCTTATAATTTTCGTGGTGCATAATAAAGAGTTTTACTGCCTGAGAAAAATCAAGAACCAAGAGTATATCTATGCTGGCTGAAATCTTGGTCTGGAGCTGTGAATTTGTATAAATTTTTATTCATAGCAAATGATGGAGTTATCCTTTGAAATTTTTACAGAGTTTTATAGACATCTTTAAGTATAACTGTGATTTTTATTTTGAGTTGTTTCTATCATTTGCTAAAGTTAAAAATTGTGTGAATCCTATTCTGAGCTGTGAAAAAGTGGCCTCTGACCACTAAAATTGTAGAATTTATTTGACATGGTTCTAGTATTCTGTTTGCTATGAACTTTTTACAGGGACTTTAAGACACATTGAGGTGTCATAGAGAATTTTTATGGCCAGTGAATTGCCCATTGGATATGTGAATTAAATGTTGTCCCCATAATGGTAAATCTGTCAAGAAGCTGGAATGGTGAAGATGTATTAAGTTAATGATAGAAATCTATTTAATCCAAGTATATATCATATGAATGCATGTTAATTGTTTGAAAGGCTTGTTTATAAAGTATGAATGAGACTCCAAGGATACTGAATGCCTATATCTGGGATACAAACCTGACTTTGAAATAGAAAGGTCCATGACATGGTTGTATGACAAAAGAGAATATGTGAAATTTAATGGTGCATGTTTTAACATACGGTGAAAATAGAAACAAGGCTTATGTGTGATAGAGAGGGAAGGCAAAAATAAGAACTTCCCAAGAAATTTTATGAGTCGGTAGACTTATCGACTAGGAAATAGAACTGTGTGTGATTGAAATGGAAAAAATGAATTCTGATGATCACGAATAGGAATGAGCTCATGTCCTAGCAGTCTATGGTCCTCTGAGGAGTTATCCACTACATATGTTACGTGATGTGAATCTAAGCCTTCCCTATGTTAATAAAAGAACTACTACACTAAGTTGAATTCTATGTGATATAAAAGAAACACTTATGATTAATACCATTTTGCATATAATTTTCTTTGACTCATGTATGCTAATATTGATATATGTGATCTAACATGATGTTTTTCTTTATTATTATAAATGCATTTACTGTTTATATTCTGTCTGTATGTAAGGGGTTACCCTACTGAGAATTTTATAATATTCTCACCCCTATTTGTGTATATGCTGTATTGTGCTCAGACTCTGCAGATGCCTCTGGCTGAGGAGAGGCCATCATACCGATGGCCAATGGTTTCAATGAGGAGGACATGAGACTTACGTGGGCTTTTGACTTGTATATAGTGTAGAATAGTGCCAGGAACTTACCAGCTTGTAGACTAATTGGTGTTAGATGTCTTAGTTCCATTTCTGTGTGTTTAGTATTTTGTTGGACCTTGATATTTGAGCAAGCTTGGTAGATCTTTTGATAGTAGTTCTTGTGTTGTATTATAAGCGAAGTGACTTAACTTCAAGTATGGTATGTATTAAAGAAAGCGGTATGTAAAGTAATAATATATGTACATTTTATAGTAGTTTTCTTTATAACTCTAGAGTTTGGTTTATCTCATTTCATTTCATTTGACTAGTGGATATTATAGAAAGGAAGTGATACTCTTCTAATTACAATGTTAATGCTCGAGTAATACATGGTAGTTAGGAGGGTGTTACATTATGGTATCAGAGGCGGACTATCCTATAAGCCTGAGGATTGGACCGGCTATGCTTTCTTAGAAATTGTCATGCATTATGACTTTATATATATGTGTATGCTGCTGATTGGAAATGTTGTGGGTTGCTGTACACTTTGCTTGGTATTGAGACTGATCAACTCAATATTTTCGTTTGGTGTGATAGGAACCAATGACTTCGAATCGGCCGAACTAGGAGTGGAGCTGAAAGCGATGCCGACATGATGAATACTTTTCGTGAGATGGCGGCTGCCATGAGGGAACAAGCTACAGCTAATACCCGAATGATGGAGCAACTGAACCGCAATGAAAGGCAAAACCCAGCTGATAATCCTGTAGTGAACGAAGTCGATGTAGAATATCGAAATTTGCCGAGTTGAAAGGCAAATCCCCTCCATTTCGAGGAGCTTTTAATCCCTGTTAGCGAAGAATGGATAAAGGCTATGGAAAAAGATTTTCTCTGTTCTTCCTTGCACAGAGATCAGAAGGTGGCCTTTGCCACCTATATGCTAAGCAGATGCAGATTTTTGGTGGGTTGGCACTGGGGATTATTTGAAGCTTCCCATCTTGTAGTTACCTGGACTATTTTTAAGGAAGCTTTTTACCATAAGTACTTCCCTATTTACGTGAGAAATGCGAAGGAATTGGAGTTCATGGCTCTCAAACAAGGACCTATGAGTGTAGCAGAGTATACTGCCAAATTTGAAGAGCTCTGCAAGTTTTCTACAATTTATCAACGTGACCGGATGAAGTTTGGAAATGCATGAAATATGAAGGAGGTCTACGAGAAGATATAGAAGCAAATTGTAAGTCTCTTGGAGATTAGGGACTATCCTACCTTGGTAAATAAATGTCGACGTGCAGAGGAGTCCAACAGAAAACTGACAAATTTCAAGTATGCCCAAAACAATGCTAGAAGGGGATTAGCACCTCAAGGTCCCCGATTCAAGCACATTAACCAACGTCGGAGAAGGTTTCCACCCAACAATAACAACAACAACAACAAAGGAAAACAACTTCAACCTCTAAGACCCGAGACAGGGAGAGATTGCCCTACGTGTGGGAAAAATCATGGGAATCGACCTTCTTTGGACAACGCAAATCATTTGCTTTGGTGTGGGAAACCAGGACATAAGATATTTGAGTGCCCTAACAAGAAAGGTCATCGACCCGCCTCCAGGCCACAACAACATGGGCGCTGCTTACTATAAGTGCCAAGGAAGCTTCCCAATCTGCCGATCTGATCCGAGGTAAATGTGAAATTAATGGTAATGTCCTAGATCTACTGTATGTTCCGGGTGCCACTCATTCTTTCATATCCCATGACTGTGTCTGAAGTTGCAATTATACGTATGTCGAACTACCTTATGATCTTCTTGTATCCACTCCTACTTCTGGTCCTATTAGGACTTGTTATACTGTGTAAATATTCCTCTTCAAATAGGTGCTAGAGACTTTCTTGCCAATTTAGTTTGTCTTCCTTTATCCGGTCTAGATGTAATTTTAGGTATGGATTGGCTAGTACCCAATTATGTCCTTTTACCTTTGTCCCAAATCGAGCTGCCATATTTCTTTCCACTCTACCCTCCATTCCTGTGGTTCCTTTTTCTTTTTATTTGAATCTTGTAACATCCAACCCTGGTAAGACAGATCGTCAGGAATATGTTCTCCTTTCTACTAGTGAAACTGAATGTGACTACGAGTTGAGCAAGATTTCAGTGGTGAGAGAATATCCAGATGTTTTTCCAGAGGATATTGAGAATTTCCTCCTGAAAGAGAGATTGAATTTTCCATCGAGTTGGTTCCAGGAACGGGTCCTATTTCAATTGCTCCTTATAGGATGTCCCCTTTGGAGTTGAAAGAATTAAAGTCCCAAATTGAAGAACTGTTAGGGAAGCATTTTATTAGACCAAGTGCCTCTCCATGGGGAGCCCCTGTTCTTCTGGTGAAGAAAAAGGATGGGGGTATGAGGCTTTGTGTAGACTATAGGCAATTGAACAAAGTGACAATAAAAAATAAGTACCCCTTGCCAAGAATTGACGATCTCATGGATCAATTACGAGGTGCAACCGTATTCTCAAAGATTGATCTTAGATCGTGGTACCATCGATTCGGGTTGAATGAGGATATACCTAAAACTGCTTTTAGAACTCGATATGGGCATTACGAGTATAGGGTGATGTCTTTTGGATTGACTAATGCTCCGGCTGTATTCATGGATTATATGAATCGAATCTTCCACCCTTACTTGGATAAATTTGTAGTTGTCTTCATAGATGACATACTTATATATTCAAGGACTGAGGAAGAACATATGGAGCACCTTGGGGTTGTGTTACAAATCCTTAGAGAGAGAAAGTTGTATGCTAAGTTGTCAAAATGTGAATTCTGGATGGGAGAGGTTAGATTCCTAGGTCATGTAGTATCACAAGGAGGAATCTCTGTAGATCCTAGTAAGGTAGAATCAGTACTCCATTGGGAACGACCAACAACGGTGACGGAGATTCGGAGTTTCCTAGGGTTAGCTGGATATTATAGGCGTTTTATCATGAGTTTTTCTCAGATAGCATTACCTTTGACTAAATTAACCCGAAAGAATGCTCCATTCAATTGGACACCAGAGTGTGAAAATAGTTTCCAGGAGTTGAAACAAAAGTTAACCACGGCTCCAGTCCTAGTATTACCTGATCCTTATATACCCTATGAGGTTTATTGTGATGCTTCTAGTAAGGGTTTAGGATGTGTGTTAATGCAAAATCATAACGTGGTTGCCTATGCTTCTCGACAGTTGAAACCTCATGAAGTAAACTATCCAACCCATGACCTTGAACTTGCAGCTGTGGTTTTTGCCCTAAAGATCTGGCGACATCATTTGTATGGTGTGCGCTTTAATGTTTTCTCACGATCATAAAAGTTTAAAGTATCTTTTTGATCAAAAAGAGTTGAATATGCGGCAAAGAAGGTGGATGGAATTCCTCAAGGACTATGAGTTTAGTCTGAATTACCATCCAGGCAAGGCAAATGTTGTTGCCGATGCTCTAAGTAGAAAATCCCTAAGTGTAGCATGCTTGATGATTAAAGAGACGGAGCTAGTTGAAAGTTTCAAGGAACTTAGTTTAGACATGTCCGTGAACCCTCGGGTGTGGTGCTAGGGCAAATAAAGGTAACAAGTGCGTTCAAAGGACAAATTTTAGCTGCACAACGTGAAAACCCAGAATTTCAGGAGATATTAAGATCAATTCATGCAAAGAAGTTGCGAGGATTCACTCAAGACCAACAAGGTATATGGAGATACAAGGATAGGGTATGTGTACCCACAAGTGGCGATCTTAGAAAGAATATCTTAGAGGAAGCTCATAGGGGCGAACTTACTATACATCCAGGCATTAGTAAAATGTATGCGGATCTCAAGAAAATGTTCTGGTGGTCAGGAATGAAAAAAGATATAGAAGAGTGTGTCAGGAAGTGTTTAACTTGTCAAAAAGTTAAAATAGAACATCAAAAACCAGCTGGGACCCTGCAACCCTTAGAAATCCCGGAATGGAAGTGGGAAAGTATTTCTATGGACTTTGTAATGGGTTTGCCAAGGACATCATCAGGTCATGATGCTATATGGGTTATAGTAGATAGATTGACCAAGTCTGCTCATTTCTTACCCATTAAGGCTAATTTTCCTTTAGATAAGTTAGCTTCCTTGTATATCCAAGAAATAGTAAGACTACACGGTGTTCCTTCCTCGATAGTTTCTGACAGAGATCCAAGGTTTACTTCGAGATTTTGGGGAACGTTCCAACAAGCCTTTGGTACCAAACTTTGTTTGAGCACTGCCTATCATCCCCAAACTGACGGGCAAACAGAGCGAACCATACAAACCCTGGAAGATATGCTCAGGGCATGCGTGATTGAGCGAAGGGAAGTTGGGACAAGTTACTCCCATTGGTTGAGTTTGCTTATAATACTTGACCATCATGCTAGTATTGGCATGGCCCGTATGAAGCTCTATATGGAAGAAAATGTCAATCCCCATTGTGTTGGTATGATTCGGGAGAAGCGAGACTATTGGGACCCGATCTTGTTAATCAAACAACGGAACAAATCCGGAAGATCGGGAGCAAGATTCTCACCGCACGTAGTCGCCAAAAGAGCTATCTCGATACTCGAAGCAAACCTTTAGTATTTCAAGAGGGAGAACATGTATTCCTGAAGGTCACGCCCACTCTTTGGAGTAGGTAGAGCCCTTAGAGTTAAAAAGTTGTCACCTAGGTTTATAGGTCCTTTTCAAATTCTTCAACGAATTGGGTCAGCTGCTTACCAGATAGCCTTACCCCACATTTATCCAACCTTCATAATGTCTTCCATGTATCTCAACTTGGAATGTACCACCCAGATCAAAACCATATCATTGAGCCCGAATCTATACTGATTAAGGGATGACTTGACGTTTCAAGCCCCTCCTATTCAGATCGTTGATAGAGAAGTCAGGCAACTTAGAAATAAATCTGTGCAACTTGTAAAAGTGGCTTGGGGTGGACCTGGAAATGAAGAGTATACATGGGAACTAGAATCAAGTATGAAGACAGATCATCCTAATTATTTCAGGTATGAAATTTTGAGGGCAAAATTTTTTTTTAAGGTGGGGAGTAATGTAACATCCTAATTTTTTTTTCAGAAAATAATTAAGGCTTTAGTAGTAAGAATATCAAAATTTTGGTGTACACAAAAATGATGAGAACAATGTAACGAACGTTAAAAAAAAAAAAAAAAAAAAAAAAAAAAACGAAAATAGTGTTTTGCAGGCCCCGTAGACCCATCGGAACAACTGAAACCTTAGATTCAAGACCTGGAGGTGCCCAAAATTTGGAAATTATAGGATTAAGGTTAGAAATAGGTAGGAATAAATATTTTATACCTAGAATTAATTTTCAGGCAATAGTTGATTACCCTGTACACTATTTTACCCATTCGGTTAAATTACGATTGTGTAGTTTTTACACGTATAAAGCTACAGTGCAAGCATGCCACCTAGGGTGACAAGTGTGCGGCTTGAGATATGCCACACCATTGCACCTTTATGGCTAACCAATAGAAATTGTACAAAATTACCATATTTAACTTTAAGAAAAACCATTTTGTACTTGAAATCATTATCCATTTTGCCCTAAACTCACAAGATCAATATCTTATCACCACCACTCCATCATTTTCGTGTAACACTCCAAAAATACAGCCTCCATGTTTGTTTCCTCTCAAACCTCCATTAACAAGCTTCAAGCTCCAAAAACCCTAGCCTAAAGTCACTAAAACACAAAGTTTCCTTCACAAAACTTGTTCTAGACATCAACACCTACAAATATAACCGATTAGATTCTCCAAAAACCTCACCTTATCACATCACTCATCTCTGGTTAGAGGAGTATTTTACTGTATTTTAAGAGCTTTGGGGTAGAGTATATCTATCTTGGAGTATACAAGAGACAAAGAGGCATTAGCTTCCAAGGGTAGGGTTTTCTTTGGCCTTTTTCTTTCCAAATTATTCTGTAAATTTTTTGGGTTTTATTTCGAAATTTATGGTTATATTTGATGATAATATGTTGATATTGATGTGTTAATTTTGGTGGAGTGTTTGGATGAGGTTAAATAATGATGTTTGTCAAAATAAGTTTTGGCTAGGCTGCTGAATTTTCGGATTTCAGCAGGACAGGATTTGTTCATGAATTTTCTAGTTCAATTCTATTCATTTTTATGAGCTATAAAAATTATATGTTGAATACAACATCATAAGGAAACTCTTATAATTTTCGTGGTGCATAATAAAGAGTTTTACTGCCTGAGAAAAATCAAGAACCAAGAGTATATCTATGCTGGCTGAAATCTTGGTACTGGAGCTGTGAATTTGTATAAATTTTTATTCATAGCAAATGATGGAGTTATCCTTTGAAATTTTTACAGAGTTCTTTAGACATCTTTAAGTATAACTGTGATTTTTATTTTGAGTTGTTTCTATCATTTGCTAAAGTTAAAAATTGTGTGAATCCTATTCTGAGCTGTGAAAAAGTGGCCTCTGACCACTAAAATTGTAGAATTTATTTGACATGGTTCTAGTATTCTGTTTGCTATGAACTTTTTACAGGGACTTTAAGACACATTGAGGTGTCATAGAGAATTTTTATGGCCAGTGAATTGCCCATTGGATATGTGAATTAAATGTTGTCCCCATAATGGTAAATCTGTCAAGAAGCTGGAATGGTGAAGATGTATTAAGTTAATGATAGAAATCTATTTAATCCAAGTATATATCATATGAATGCATGTTAATTGTTTGAAAGGCTTGTTTATAAAGTATGAATGAGACTCCAAGGATACTGAATGCCTATATCTGGGATACAAACCTGACTTTGAAATAGAAAGGTCCATGACATGGTTGTATGACAAAAGAGAATATGTGAAATTTAATGGTGCATGTTTTAACATACGGAAAAATAGAAACAAGGCTTATGTGTGATAGAGAGGGAAGGCAAAAATAAGAACTTCCCAAGAAATTTTATGAGTCGGTAGACTTATCGACTAGGAAATAGAACTGTGTGTGATTGAAATGGAAAAAATGAAGTCGATGATCACGAATAGGAATGAGCTCATGTCCTAGCAGTCTATGGTCCTCTGAGGAGTTATCCACTACATATGTTACCTGATGTGAATCTAAGCCTTCCCTATGTTAATAAAAGAACTACTACACTAAGTTGAATTCTATGTGATATAAAAGAAACACTTATGATTAATACCATTTTGCATATAATTTTCTTTGACTCATGTATGCTAATATTGATATATGTGATCTAACATGATGTTTTTCTTTATTATTATAAATGCATTTACTGTTTATATTCTGTCTGTATGTAAGGGGTTACCCTACTGAGAATTTTATAATATTCTCACCCCTATTTGTGTATATGCTGTATTGTGCTCGGACTCTGCAGATGCCTCTGGCTGAGGAGAGGCCATCATACCGATGGCCCATGGTTTCAATGAGGAGGACATGAGACTTACGTGGGCTTTTGACTTGTATATAGTGTAGAATAGTGCCAGGAACTTACCAGCTTGTAGACTAATTGGTGTTAGATGTCTTAGTTCCATTTCTGTGTGTTTAGTATTTTGTTGGACCTTAATATTTGAGCAAGCTTGGTAGATCTTTTGATAGTAGTTACTGTGTTGTATTATAAGCGAAGTGACTTAACTTCAAGTATGGTATGTATTAAAGAAAGCGGTATGTAAAGTAATAATATATGTACATTTTATAGTAGTTTTCTTTATAACTCTAGAGTTTGGTTTATCTCATTTCATTTCATTTGACTAGTGGATATTATAGAAAGGAAGTGATACTCTTCTAATTACAATGTTAATGCTCGAGTAATACATGGTAGTTAGGAGGGTGTTACAAGGAGAGCTGAGATGCGCCCTCGCCATGGAGCCCATGTTCAGCCGACGCACATTCGTGTTCCACTCCACTGGCCCACACAGGAGGAGCTCGAGCAGTTCACCGGGTACATACCTCCATCACCCGAGGGTCCTTGCCTCCAGAAGACTTTGTGGAGAGCTATTCAAGTGCTTGATCCGTCATGAGGTCTTCCCCTTTGGCAGTATCGTTTGAGAGGGGTATTCGAGTTTGGTACTCATAGCTTGGGTAGGAGAGTAGCGTAGATGGTTTTTATTTTCTGTCATTCCATGTACTTTACTGCTTTTATACCTTCTTGTTATTTCCTTGTATTTCAAGTTCAGCCCGATTCTATAAGGTTGTGACTCCATGTATTTCTAATTATGTTATTAATGAAATGATCTTTTGTTGAATTGTTGATTGTCCTATGCCTTTATATATATATATATGATCATGTTGTGATTTATCTTTCTGTATCTCGATGAACACGGCTCTCACTTTGTTTTATATTCCAAAAAAAGATTTTACCCATATTTTCTGCTAAGTATTTTAATAAGAGAATGAGACTAAGAAGTAATAACCTAATGATTAGCCTAATGTGTTCTAGAGTATTGGATTAAAAATTAGGGTGTTACATTAGTGGTGTGCACTGAAAACCCTCCAAGAGATTTACTATTGCTGGCCCTGAAAGGGTGGAACATATCCGATCCATGGGCGAAACTCATCAGGAGTAGGCTCCATGCCGGGGGCACATGGCTGACCTCCGTGCCAACCTCAGTTGGGTGACCGTCTCCTCGCTACCCTTCCTCATCAAATGGGGAGTAGGGCAGAACTCTTAGAATACATGTAGGTAGGTGGGTCCTCCGATGGGTCATTCTCTGAAAACCTCGAGCGGGGGATATAATCCAGAAAATCACGAACGGTGGACGCAGCGTTGTGCGTGCGAAGGATCCTCTTGTTGTGTGTACGCGCACACTCAAAAACCATATCATCACCATACGGGGAAGTCGGAGAGAAACGGTAGCTAGGTACGGGGTGTGCAAATGGTTATCCCACAAACATAACAGAGCAGCATCCCTCAAAATAGTAAGACTGATAGTTGGGGTCGAAATGGATCTCCCAAATGGGGGTATCAATGAAGAGTACGAACATCACCATTGGAATCTGAAGATATGACGGAAAGGAAGAAAGAAAGGGAATGAGAATCTTATTAAAGAATCTCAGTAGGGCATCTGCCTATCTAAGTGACATCATCAACATCCCTAGGAATCTCGGGTTTATTATGAAATAGTGAGCATGCAAAGATTCATTTATTAAGTTCTAAAACATCAATTATCGAGGCCCATTCCTTTTATCATGAGTCTTGTAATGAATGCATCATACTTCATTATGATATGCATGTCAATACTTTATGCAACATTTAACTTTATAGCATACATCTAACTTCATAGCAATCATGATATGCATAGAACATGGTTCATGAATGACATTCCTTGGTTCTTTAGGTGACTTAAGTTAGTTCTTTTCACTCTTGGGGCCACCCTATTACTCTTCCCTTTTGACAGTACTTCTTGGTTATGAGCTCATACTTCACTAGTCGTCACTAGCGTGTACTTATCCCTTTTGATAAGTTAAAGTCTGGACTTAATAAGTACGGGCTAAGGGGCAAGAATCATCTTTTCATCACCTATAGTTTGATGAGTCTAAAGGATCATTTTGTCATGTTTTAAGTCACCTTAAGTCTTAGTATGTTATAACAAGATGCAATACATAACTCATAAATGTCATAATGCTTCATATACTTCTAGCATATGCATCTCTAACGTTCCAAGTAAGACTATAACATGCAAATGATGAATTCTATCTTTAAAGATCAATATCTCACATGAATTCATCATCTCAAATCATCTACACATAATTATTCCCTTAAATAGCCAAACCCCTAAATTGGGTAACTCTAATTATCAAATTATTTTCTTATGCATCTGAGGCACTGATTATCATCATTACCACTAATTATTAACCTCAAGAACATCATTAATCAAAGTTGGACAGCATAGGCAGTAAATGGATTTCTATGATTTATGGTGTTCTAGAAGTTGTGTTTTACGCCTTTTCTTATTACTGACTTTCCCTATAATGTTAAAAATAATTCCTAGACCATTTATGAGTCATCCTGACTCAAGTAAACATGGTATAACATGATTTTACAAACTTCAAAGGTGCTGGAACAGAATGCATAATTCGTTTCCTTAGGAGTTCTAAAAAATCACATTTTCAATTCTTTTTAGTTACTAGGCTTGCCTAAAGTGCCAAGAACAATTATCACATCAAGTAGCAAGGTATCTGACACATTTAAATTCAAATCATCCAAAACAAAATTTAAAGGTGCTGGAAAAAAAAATCGAAAAGTAACAAGTCCCATGAGCACAAAATAAGGCATTTCTAGTAGCTAAACTTCATACTTAAAATAACTTCTAAATCAAGAGATATAATATCAACAAATTAAACTCTCAGGAACATAAATAATACTCCAAAAATAGTGGCAATACTTAAAGTAAACTTTATTTAACATTCTTGAGATTATCATTTCTTTCCAAGGGTATCATAAAACACAAGTCTTGAAACAAAGTATAAAGAGGACCACACCATATTCTTTATTTTATGCCCAAGAGCTCCTATCTAGAGTGAACTCTAGAACGTGCCAGCCAACTTTAAGGTTGACAAGGGTAAGCTTTGGGCTCTTTGAAAACCAAGTGATATATTTTCTTAAGTAGAACCTTTGGTGAGCTACCTTGCATTTTCATCAAACTTTGTAAAAAGTAAAACTCAAGCTCTAGAGGTCTCATTGTGATGAACTCATAGTCATCATCTAGAAACTCTCATCATCAATCTATCATGAGAAACCAACAAAGTCTTGAAGGCCGAAATGCATAAGAAAAGAAAAAAGAAGAAACCGAAATGATAAAGCATAGGGGTTCATCAAAACATCATTTCAAACCAAGAACAAAGCTTAACAAAGTAAGGAAATAATTTTCAAAACAACTCCCTACCAAAGGTATGTTTTCTTGGAGGTGAAAAAGACTTGATCTTAAGGGAAAGATGAAAGAAAAATCTTTCTTGGGGCATGAAGATGTTTCAGTCAAGGAGAAAAAGAAAGAAGGAAAGTTGTGTTCCTTGAGTTTTATCTTTGGAAAGGTAAGGCTAAGTGTTTGGGAGGTAGTATATGGTTGAGAGGTGGTGGTTCTTTGTGAGCAAGAAGAAGATGAAGAAGATGAAAAAAAAACTCTTGAACTTTTGAGAGGAAAAGAGAGAACTTGGAATTTTTCTTTGAAGCTAAACTTAGCAAATGAACAAAGTGTAACCAAGTCCATCTAGGCATGCTATTTATAGAGAAATGAAGCAAACGAAGGTGCATTGAAGAGGGGAGGAGTCCACGGCCTCATGGAGCATAAGGTGAGAGAATTTGCTTCATGTAGGCATGGTGAGGTATGGTGGTGAGTAAGGGCAAGCATGGTCTCATGTATAGCTCCAAGCACGGCCAAGTAAGACCTTTGAGTGTTCATTTTGAATTGAAATAAATTGAATCTTTTGAATGCATGAGGAGGACTGGCCGGCGGCCTTCTTCTTAATTAGGGGAAGAAATCACAATTTTAATGGGTATTTGGAGTAAGCTTAAGGGTAGTATTTGATTAGGTCAAGGATTAGAGAGTGGTGACTAGGTGTTTAGGTAAGTAAGTAGGTAATTAGGGCTATGTAAGACTAGATTAGGAGGTGGTCTTTCTAAATTAATGAAGTCAAACTTCATTAACTTGGAATCCAATACCAACAAAATTCCTTGATTTAGGGAAATAGGTGAGAGAAAATACTATTCATAGATACCTTTCTTAAAGAATTAAAACTAGAAAAGAGTTTTGAGTTTTCATAAGCAATCTTAAATCCTAATTATTTTGGCCCTAGATTAATTATCAAAATTAGTTAATTTTTAATTAGAGCCTAATATTGCTTAGGTTTTGCTAATGACATCATTAAGCCCAAAATACACTATGCAGGGGTAAAAATCGTAATTTTTCTCAAAAACTGCCCAGGACCTCCGGGACTTAAACAAACCTTAAATATGCCTTGAAAACATAGTTTTAGACTTCCGGGCAAAGTCCGGGTCAAATCAGAATTCAAAACCGTACTTAATCATAGCAAGGGTATTTTGGTCATTTTTACACGAAACCCCAAAAATGAGATTTTTCTGCTCTATTAACATTCATCCACATATAATCCCCTTCTAACATTTCAATATCCCTTTGAGGATGGCCAGGGCTGGCGATCCTCATTTTTCTAGTAAAAAAAATGACCTCAGGAGTATTTTGGTCATTTGTGCACTTAGAGAAAAATTAAGGCGTTACATCTTATCTCCAAAAGACTAACGGCTGCTTCTATATCCTTACATAAAGCCCCTTCATATTTCATGCACTTACAGGCTTCATCTGGTTCATGTTGGTAACTCTAAAAATACTTGCAGAGTTCCTCAAATTTGGCCGTGTACTTTGCTATGCTCATAGCTCCTTGTTTAAGTGCCATAAATTCCATCTCCTTTGCATTTCTCCCATAAGCAAGGAAATACTTGTGGTAAAAGCCATCCTTGAAAATCTCCTAGGTGACTTTAGTTTGAGTAGCTTCAAATAACCCCTTGGTACCAACCCACCAAAATTTCGTATTTGCTTCTAACATGTAAGTAGCAAAAGCCACTTTTTGTATCTTAGTGCAAGGAAGAATTGAAAAAATCCTCTCCATGGCTTTAATTCATTCTTCTGCTTTACTTGGATTGAAAGTTCCTTGAAATGCCAGGGGGTTTGCTTTCCTGAACTCGGTGAATTTTTTATACTTCACATCAACCTCATTTCCCCCAACTTCTGCTCCTCATTACGATCCAACATCTGCATCATTCGGTTGGCAACCACAGCTTGTTTTCTCATTTTATGAAGGTCACCTCCTTTTATTCTTGGTTCTTGAATTGGACAATTGCCTCTTGATTTGTATTCCTCTTGACATGTGTTGATCTTATTTTTGTGTTCTTAGGAGCTGTCCTCTAGAATAGTAGCATGGCTATGTCAGTGCTACTTTTGTGGTTGTAGAATCTGTTGTGAGTATGGCTTTTGAGTTAAGTTTCATAAACTACTTTTTACTTTCTGAACATGGTTTTTGAATGTTTTCTTTTATATGAAAGGACAGTTGACCGGATGTAAAAGCAAAATGCCACTGTTAGCCATTTTTGGGAGTTGACTCAATTTGAATTTTGAATTTTCCTTTATTTTCTGTAAAGTTAGCATGGTTTTTGAATGCGCAAGTTTTCATATGCATTTCCTCAATTTCTAATCTTCTAGTTGATCTTCTTTGGTTGAGTATGATCTTGATAGGGATCTTCTCATCGCTATTTGAATACTCAAGTTAGCATGGTTTTTGAATACGTGAATCATTTTCTAAAGATATGAACTTGGTTACTGATGCTTGAAAATCCATTCTCATGTATCTAACATACTCAAGTTTTCTTTTAGAACTATTTTTGTACATTTCTAAAGTTCTCAATCTCATTGAACGAGATTATGATCACGTTAAAACATGACATTGTGAAAAATATCTCATTGATTGAACTTGTATTTTTACGAGAATGGTGTAACACCCTTCCTACTATAAAGCTATGCTTAAGCCATAACTTATAGTGAGTAGTTGTTACTTGTTAACTTTGCTTAACCTTAGAGGTGTATATACAATATTTAAATATAAGCTAACTTTTGCAACATAAACCACTTTTTCTCTATGTCGCTAAGTTTGAACATAATTTTATTACTGACGAATCAATAGTATACATAACTATATCAAACCCTTACCCTGGTTCACGTAGGAATCCTCTAGTCTAGGTAAGGTACTACTAAAAATTCATTAAAAGAAAATGAAAAGAACTTATTAAATTCTCTATAATCAATTCATCAAAAGGTTTGGTCCGTGATGCCAATACCAGCTAAGGTTCTTCACAAAATAATCACCATCATTGCAATCTATGTAAGAAAAAAGGATAACCACAGCAATAAGAATCAAATATTCTCAGTAAGAAAAACACTAGTCTACTACACAGTGATATCTGACACAGTATTAAAATAATTAAAGTATCTTCGATTTCTTCTAGAATCTTTCATTTTTCTTATTCCTTTTCTTATCTAACATCATATTATGAGTGCACTTATGCTTAAGAATAAAAACCATAGGATTTGTTAAATAATTAATCGATTTTCTGGTTATCTATATAATAATTAGTTTGTTTGTTTCATTTCTTCTTTAACATAATCTTATTATTAAAATTTAGGCTTGATAATAGAACTCATAGGATTCTTGATATACTTCTTATCTAATATATTGTCAACGATGTAACACCATCATGTTACAACCTAATAGTTCAAACAATGTAGTATGTCTATTACAACCTAATAGATCACAATTGCATGTCTTTCTCAACGATGTAACACCATCATGTTACAACCTAATAGTTCAAACAATGTAGTATGTCCATTACAACCTAATAGATCACAATTGCATGCCTTTCTCAACGATGTAACACCATCATGCTACAACCTGATAGTTCAAACAATGCAGTACGTCTACTACATCATGATAGATCATAATTGTATGTCAGTCTCAATACATCACTTTTCTCATAACAATGTAACACCTCGAGTTACAACTTGATAGATTACGCTTTGAATCCATGAACTTACAATCAAGCAATTGGTATTAGATAAGGCTTATTTTCTTAAGTTTGTTTTCTTCATATGAAACTGTATCATTTGTTTAAGAAATCTTATAATTTTTGAGTAAAATCTCTTCTTAATAAGTCTATTTCTCATACTTTTGTTTTGAGATTTCTTTGAAATCTCCTTAACTCTTATGAGATTTTCTCTGTTAAGTCTCCTGAATTGTTGTGAGACTTTTCTCTTGAAAATCTCCTAAACTCTTCTAAGATTTTCTCTGTTAAGTCTCCTGAATTTCTGTGAGACTTTTCTCTTTAAAATCTCTTAAAATTCGATGAAACATTTTGTTCAAAATCTCTTGAATTCTTATGAGATATTCTGTTCAAAATCTATTGAAGTCTTGTGAGATATTTTGTTAAAATCTCTTGGATTCTTATAAGATATTTTGTTTAAAATCTCCTAAATTCTTACGAGATATTATGTTAAAACATCTCATGAATTCTTGCAAGATATTCTATTTGAAATCTCTCTTTAATTTTTATGAGATTTTTCTGAAAGAAAATAACTAAACATTTTATGAGATTTTTCTATAAAATCTGGTACACTGATGAGATTTTTTGCAAAATCTGCTAAACTTTTATGAGATTTTATATCATCAAAAACTTATAAAACTCCTTGTATGGTGATTCTTATAAATTTCAAGAAAATAAACTAAGTTTCGTAGGTGAACTTGAAGCTTTTCCTTCTATGAATCAAAGATCTCTTCATTTACTTAATAAATCTCTTGTATCAATTAAATCAACCCATAAGACTCTTATTTAGTGCATCCTTTACAACCATCAAACTCATATACATGAATCTTGAAAATAAATTTTGGATTTCATAAACATAATTTTAAACATATCTTAAGAATTTATCTTAGCAAAAATAGTCAAACAATGCCTCAAACCCACCTTGCAGCCCCTATATATGTTGCTGGTTAGACATATTTGAAGAGGAAAAAGAAGACTTTGGCTTGAGTTTGATGTAGAGGAAGTGTTATTGAACTAGTTTATGTGTTTATCTAAGTGTATCCTTCAACTTCAAGGTTTCATGGAGTTTCAAGAAGCAAAAATGGAAGATGGTGAAGGAAAGACGAAAGCAACGTGAAGTCTAGGCAGCAAGGAAGAAAATTGACATTTCTTTTTTATTTATATAAATGTGACTTCCTTGGAGACAAAGCAATTAGTATAACTATTTTCGGATCAATTTGTCTTGTATCTATATTGAAAATATCGATATTAATTTGATTGTCTTAAGTGAAAATTATATGAGATCTGATAATATCCATTATTTATACCAATTTCAATGTTTTGGTGTACTGATTATAACCATTTCGGTACCCAATTGCTACCTAAATAATTTTACTGGATTAAAATATTTATTTAACCTTATCCATATTTTCATATAGGGTCTCATTCTATATCCCCAATTAAAATATGATTATATTAAATTTTTAAGAATATTAAATAAATTTTCATTTTTTTACATTATCCTCATATTAATGTGATCATAACTGCGTCTGTCAGAATTTTAAAAATCCTTATAGATTCTTCACATTTAATTATTTTATCACAACAATACTAAAATAATGAGTCATTACAAACGGTCTTGTTAAATGCGATAGAAAATTAAGTAAACACTAGCCCATTCTTCAAAACATTTTAACAAATTTTGCTTTGTTATCACTAAAAACTCAAGCTATAAAGCTTTCTGAAGGGTTTTGAAACCAACAATGCGCTAATCGAGATCCACAAAAAATGATTATACTCTAAGAGATGGAAAATTTTTAAAATACATCCATTTAAATTCTTGGTAAGATGATTCCAAAATTTAAAAAATGTTATGGCTTTGGCAAGTTTGGAAATAAAGCCACCTTTCTGGACCATTGATAAGGGGCATAAATGCCACTTATCTTGCTTACAATTAGCTTTTTGCATGAGTTTTACTGTATTATTGATGTGATTAATTAAGATTTTGACTTGTGGCTCATTGTGCATATTTGATAGAATAATCAATTATTGCACTGATTTTGGAATAAATTGTAATTACAACCCGTTGCATTTAACTTGTCTCTAAGTATGGTTTTATGCACAGGAGCTTTGGATCAACTGCAAATCAAAAACAAGGCTGAGAACTATTGGGAAGGAGCTTGGAGCTAAAAAGGAAGAAAAAGTGTGGAGGCTCATCCTCAAGTGAGCACTGCAGCGCTCATTTAGCGTTGCAGCACTCAACAGAAGCTTCAAGGAAAACTCTCAAGGCAATGCTCTTGTGTAAGCACTGCAGCGCTCATTTAGCATTGCAGCACTTAGCAGAAACTTCAAGGAAAATTCTCAAGGCAACGTTCTCTGTAGAGCACTACAGCGCTCATTTTAGCACTGCAGAGGTACGAGGGCAGGATTGCAGATAATTAATCTATTTGTTGATGCCAATTTGGGCTATCTTATAGAATAGTATTTAAGGGATTGATACAAACTTTTACCCTAGTTTTTGCTTCAGTTTTAGATATGCAGTTTAGGACTCTCTCTTTCTGTCTCCCTCTACATCTCTATCTCTTCTTCTCTAGTCTTCTCTCTCTAGGGATTCCATTAGTGAATTGGGTTTGTTCTTGGGGATTTTAACAAGGATCCTTACTATTATTCTCAAGTACACTTTTAGATTCATTATTGTAATTCTCTAGAGATGAAGGAGTACATTTTCTTACTAGTTTAAGGGTTTCCAGATGGATTGGGATAATGGTTGAGACCTCTTTTTATATTGAATATATTAGTTTTCTCAATGTTGTACATTTTCTATTCTTACAATTATTGTGGTGATTGCTATAGTTTTTATTGGAATCACTGAATTGGTGATCTTCATTTAGGGATACAATTTGTGCATAAATTGATGGATCTATTAGTTTATGTTTAAAAGAGAGCATTAGAACTAACTTTTCGATTGATGGTTAGGCTATAGCAATTGGTATCTTAAATCATTGTAATTTCTAAATAAATTGAGATCTCGTTTATTGGTTATTTATATTGGTTAAATTCTAGGGATCGGTTGATCACTAGTGGAATTGATAGTAAGTAATTACTAATAGCCACTAATAGGTTCAATATTTGGTCAATGATAATTAATTTCAATCATAGGAATACCTTGCACTAATGCCTTTTATTATTGTTCAATTTCAGTTAATTTCAATTGCTTTAAGTTCAAAACCCCCAATTTTTCCAACTAAGTGATAAAGCCTCCTTGAGAAATGACTTAGGTTGATCCCTTTGCTATATTTTTTGTGAAACTTAGCATTAAAATAATTTTTAATTTAAGGAGGTAACGACAACCTCCATTCAAATTTTGAGCACTGTAACACTCTCCAGAGAGCATTGCCTCGAGAATTTTCCTTGAAGCTTCTACTGAACGCTATAACGCTAAATGAACACTATAGTGCTCATCGAAGGATGTGCCTCCATGTTTTTTCTTCCTTTTCAGCTCCAAGCTCCTTCCCAAGAGTTCTCAGCCTTGTTCTTGGTGTTTGCATTTTATCCAAAGCTCCTGTGCACAAAACCATACTCGAAGAAACAAGTTAAATGCAACAGGTTGTAATTATAATTTATTCCAAAATCAGTGCAATAGTCAATGATTCTATCAAGTATGCACAATGAGGTATAAGCACAAGTTAAAATCCTAATTAATCATATCAATAACACAATAAAACTTATGCTAAAAGCTAAGAAGTAGAAGCAAGATAAATGGCATAAAGTGCCCCTTATAAACCATACCATTTAGGACAAATAGATAAAAAGATATAGAAAAAAAGGTTGGAAGAAAGGGATAGCCCCAAGGACTGGTTGAAGATCTCAAAACACTACAGCATGACCCAATTATGTAGGTAAAGTTGGGTCAGCGTAGCTATGAGTTTCTTTAGCACCTCCCTTTAGAAGTCGGAAAAAGATAGGCAGATGCCCAAGCGTGTGAAGAATTCTTAATAAATACATAAAAATTACCTTGAGGAGTTGCTCATGAAGCACACTTTCTCGCTAGGGCCAGCCGCCTCTAGAGCGTAATTAGAGTCTCAGTCTCCGCCTTCTGTCAAGACGAGGCACTTTTTCAGCCATAGAAGATTCTTGTCTTCATGATGGATGGGATGAGTAGCATTTTCTCATCAATCCATCTACATTGACCCCTCTGGGTGGGATCCAAGATGAGAAGAACCTTGTTGTCTTGGTAAGCCTTTCTCTTGCCCACACCAGAGTTCGAAAGATGATGAAACCCTACAAAAGGAAAGCACCACTATGAGAACCTTACAACTCTTCGAGAAGTTTAAGAAAACAAACATATTTTTGAAAATTTTATAAAAAAATCATAATACATCTCACTCCTATTGTGGTTCCCCCCATTAGAAGTTTTAAGCACCACCTTGCACCAGCACGGCATAGGGGTGGTATAGCAAAAAGGGGTGGCATGGAAGCGAACACAATGTTTCCCAACATGCCACAAACACTCCCAAATAAATTGCATAACGAGCATTACAAAGATAGATGATGGCAATACTCACAACAATATAATCAAAGAAGAGAAATATAGAACATGCAGAAAAGCTTCAAAGCATGAACCAAGGTGAAGAGAAAATTTGACAGATTGTCGAGATGAAGAAGGTAAGAGAAGAAGGCAGCTATTTATAACCAATGGAGAGACTCCCTCGGGTGCAAAGAGTAAGGGACCGAAGCATTTTTTATCATGTGCATCCCGTATGGCCAAAACGAGCAACACATTGAATGTGAAGCAATGCAAATTAATTTTTTCCTTTTAGAAAGCCATGTGGAGTTCCAAGAATGGTGAGCTTTTAAGCCCAACAATCAAGGAAAGAAAGGGTCGACTTTGAAACTCAAAGTTGTTTCCCATCTCGAAAGCATATATTTCATGGTTGGGATTCCGCCCACCAAAGAATGAGCATATAGTGCCCATGTGGGGAAAATAGTCGCACCAAGGAAACTACCCTATGATCTATATTTGAACTCAACCTCCAAGCATGCCACCTCAATCAAGTTGGGGGCATTGTTACGGGCAGGAGTCCCAGCCGAGTAAATGGATCACTGCAAGCCTAACTACTAAGGCCCAATCTAATCAGCCCTAGACCTCCGAAATCTAATTCTAGGACCTCACTTTGCTTGGTCCAGATGACCCCACCATATGGAAGCAGTTATTGAGGCCTTGATTTGCAATGCCACTCTTGCCCATGAATGGAGAACATGGCAATGAGGGGCATTGAGCACGATCTACCCCATTTCCTGCCTAAACAACTTCCAAGGTCGTCCTTTATAAATACCCTCTGGGAATCCATGTACAATTTTAATGTTCACATGCGTACTCTCACCTCACTTTGAGCCTTTGCTGACCTAGTAATGGAGTCCTTGCAATTACACACCCCCAGGTCATAGGAGAAGAAAGTCTTGTCATCTTATGTTCCTGAACTCAACAACAACAACAATTTATTAACATAATTTTTTATTAACTTTAATTCTTTTATTATCATATAATTAATTAAATAAAATTTAATTAAAACTAAAGAAATACACTAATTATATTTAAAAAATATTTTTTATCTATAAAAAAATTTAAGAAATTTATGCTCATCTTCTCTAAGATTTAATGTAACTACACTTAACAATCTTCTAGTTTGTCAAATTAGAGGGACCTTCCCTACATATTTTAATTCATTAATTTAATTAACAAAAAAACCATATCTGACATGTACATGATTATTTGTGGCAAAATAATAATATTTGGTCATATATATCGACTCAAGTACCCCATTTTATCATAAGTTATAATTATTAGTTTCATGTAAATTTCATCTCTGCTTTTAGTGCTAGGTTTGGGCCTTGTTCTATTACCCTAGTAGAATTATGGGGTTTGTGTTCTTCTGTCTCAAGTTGGCTTTCTCCTTGGGCTGTAGCTATGTAGTGTTAGAATCTGATCCCCAGGTGGCTGTCCTCCTTAGTCAAGGCCATATTCCAAATGTTCATGTTTGTTATTGTTGGGTTTTTGCTCTTTCACTAAAGCCCAATAGGGCCTAGTGTGTAAGAAGAGCCCAAGAAACCTAGAGCCCGTTACATCTAAGGGTTAGGTTTTCTAGGAACCCATATATATATTACACTTAACCCTCTCCATAGATAGAGAGTAGTCATAGAGGTAGAGGCAAGGTCATCTCCTGATAGAGAGAAAGTGCCCACACACTATCTCCTTCCCCTTGAGACATAGTCTAGAAGGTCTGCCGTCAACCGACTACAAGGAAATCAATCGTGCGGTAACACAAGGATTCTCAGGCGAGGGAGATCATCAAAGATCGACACTCCAAGAGGTAATATTCCTTGTGTGTTTATGAAACAATGATGATTCGATAAGCATACCAATGTACTAGGTCCTTAAATCGCTTCCGTATAAATCCAATGGTTCCTACAATTGGTATCAGAGCCTGACTGTATATTGGTATGTGAATCTAGTTTCATTATTCATGTAATTAGTTTGCTTCGTGAAATATGGCATCTAGGATTCTATATTTGTTGATGATATGTGTTGTATGTTTATCTTTATAATTCTTTTCATAAAAATCAATGCTTTATTTGGTTTTCAACTTTAATCCATGGTAGAGATTTGAATGTATTTTCTTGGGTTGTAACAAGGAGGCTAATCCCATATGATTAGGTTTCCTCCTTGATTTTTTTTATTTTCAATTCTTGTATATATATATATATATTTTATGTTATACAAAAGTTGTAATAAAAAGAAGATCAAGAAGATAAAAAAAGAAGGATGTTCGTCACTGTTTGGACATGTTCGTGGACCTCTGGATCTCGGAATTGGATGTATCATATATAGTTGGAAAGAGGACGGAAAGATGAACAAAATGGTGGGCGGAACGTGGCTAGGGGAGCCTCAACGGGCCGTCACGCGCCGCCAGAAGTTTCTGACAGTGGTTTCCACGCGCCTGTGAAGATGGAGAGAGTGAGGGTGCGTGGGACATCCAAATTGGGTGATTCCAGTGGCGTTGGCTTCGTCTCTTCATGGTGGTTATAAACATAAAATTTCGTGCTGATCCAAGTTCGGGTGACGGCGTAGTAGACGAAACAGTTAGGGTTCCTTGAAGTTGTCTTAGGTTTTCTTGCCAAAATTTGGTATTTTGGGCTTATGGACCCATGGCTACCATAAAAGGGCTTGAGATAAATACCTATGGACTAAAAGGAAGGACAAGGAGGACTGGAACATTTTTTGTTATTTTATTTTATTTTATTTTTCTCTAGGAAACCATAGATTAAAATCTATTTTATTTAAATTGCTTTATTTTATGAATGGATGAATTATATGATTGATAACATGCTTATTGTGATAACATGTCATATAGAATAGGTGGTGCCATATTGCTGCATAACTTGAAAATTACATGAGCATAATAGCTATTTTGTCATTCCGCGACTAGTATGATAGTTATTATAGGATTATTTTGATTCAAAATTATTCTCGAAAATTAATTAAAATTATTATGATTTTTTGTTAAAAATCTAGATTAATGATTGAATTAATTAATTTTGAATAATTAAAATCAAGACAAATAATCCAAATTATTTCCTAAGAGAACTGTTTACATTGCAAGTAATTTGTGGGTCTTCTAAAATGGTCATGTGTTAACACACGCTGCATACCACAATCATGTATCATGATTGTGTGGAGCACACGCTGCCTATCATGACCGGATTTTAGGACCTTAATGATTTTAAAATTCCGATAAGCTAAGCTTGCACGTTCATCGGCTTGCAGGTGCTTACATAGTTTTTGAAATCAAACAAAGAATACTCGAATTTAAACAATTCTTGGAAATTGAAAAATTCTAAATTTTAAAATATTGAATGGGTGAAGGTTTTTTATTAAGTAATTAATTTAAAACCTACGGGCTCCAATTGTGGGTTTATTAGTGAAAAGGTTATCGCTGAAGCCCTATCGGATAAGGATAATCGGATTTCACTATATTAAACCTTAATATTTTCAAAATTTTAGTAAAGTTTTGTAAGACCCATCGTCGGCAACACTTAGACACTAAAGAGAATTTTGAAAGTAAATAATGGTTAAATACATTCAACTTTGGTAAAGTTGTTAACCCTCCCATCGAGGCTCTGGCAATGGAACTGAAGGCCCAAAATAACAATATTAGTTTTACAAGTATCTTGCCCATCGTAAGCCTTGTAAAGATAACTAATAGATTGTTAAACTATAAACGAGTAGTAGTTATCAGAATCTACTAGCGCAGTATCTGTTTATAGTTATTCTAGTTTGTAATTAGTGTGTTTTTCCTTATTTTCAGAAAAATGTCTTCATTCAATCCTTTAGCTACTATCTTGAGTCAAAAACCTATGGATGGTACAAACTACAAACAATGGAAAACTAATTTGGATATTGTTCTTCAATATGAAAAGCTCAACTTTGTTCTGACTACTCCTATGCCAGTATGACTCTTTGAAGATGCGCTTGAGGCAACAAAGACACATCTTCAGCAGGAGAAGGAAAGATGGGAGAAGGCAAATATGGCAGTCATTTGCTATATTTTAGCTTGATCTCGCTTGATCACCTTCAGGAGCAAGTAAGCATGATTGAGAGTGGAGCAAAGATGCTCCAGACTCTTGATGGCATGTTTGCTACGTCTAGCAGTTCTGCTAGACAGAATGCGCTGAATGCAGTCACCAAGACAGTAATGTCTGGAGGAAGTGTGCGGGATCATTGTCTGACAATGATAGCAAACTTCAAGAAGGCTGAAGACCATGGGGTCAGATTTGAACAAGAAGTAAAAGTTGACCTTCTCTTGCGATCCTTTGCTGAATACTTCAATAAGTTCAAGATGAATTATAATATGAATAAGATGAATCTTGACCTTACGCAGCTTATGCATGAGCTTGAGAGTGCTGAACAGTCTCTAGTCAAGCAGGGCAGTGCATTTTTTACTGGTGAGAGTTCTGTGAAACCTAAGGGGAAACCTAAGGGAAGGAACAAGAATAAGAAAAAGAAGAAATCAGGTGCTCCAGTTGCCAAACCAGTTGCAATGAAGCAACCAAAAGGCAAGTGCTTCAAGTGCGGACAAAAGGGGCATTGGAAGAAAAATTGCCCACGTATGAATAAACCAGGTATGGGTAATTTACATGTGATTGAGGCTTGTTTAGTGGAGAATTACAATGATAAATGGATCATTGATTCAGGAGCCACTAACCATGTTTGTTACTCTTTGCAGTGGTTCAAACATAGCTTGCCTTTAAGTGAAGGACAAAGAGTTTTGAAGCTTGGAAATGGGGAGCTTGTGTCTGCACTAGCAGTGGGACAAGTTGTTTTATCTTTTGATAATTGCAGAACTTTGGTTTTAGAAGACTGTTTATTTATTCTGGATTTTAAGAGGAATTTAATTTCTGTTAGTTGTTTGGTTAAACATGGTTTGACAGTTCAGTTTAATTCCTCAGTTTCAATAAGAAGTTCATCTTCTTTCATTTGTTCCGGTGTAATGTTTAATGGTCTTTATTTCCTTAGTCCTGTGCCCTGTGAAGTTAATCATGTTGAATTAGGAGATGTTGAGCATGTTCATTCATCAAAGAAAAGAAAAGTTTCTAATGAAACTTATCTTTGGCATTTAAGATTGGGTCATATTAACTCTAACAGGATACAAGGTTTGGTCAATAGTGGGATTCTAAAATCCCTGAACTTTGAACCGATACCAGTTTGTGAATCTTGTTTAGAGGGTAAAATGACTAAGAGATCTTTCAAGGCCAAGGGAAATTGTGCCACACTTCAGCTAGAATTGGTACATACTGATGTATGTGAACCAATAAATGTCCAGGCCAGAGGCGGGTATGAGTATTTTATCACATTTACTGATGATTACTCTAGATTTGGACATGTGTACCTGATGCGTCACAAGTCTGAAGCTTTTGAAAATTCCAAGAGTTCAAGGCTGAGGCAAAAAAGCATCTTGGTGTTCAAATTAAGACTCTTCGGTCTGACCGAGGAGATGAATACCTATCTGGAAAGTTCAGGTCTTACCTGACCAAAGAGGGGATAGTTTCACAATTATCTTCTCCAGGGACACCCCAGCAGAATGGAGTTGCTGAAAGGAGAAATAGAACCCTTTTAGAAATGGCAAGATCTATGCTCAGTTATTCATCTCTTTCTGATTCATTCTGGGGATATGCCTTAGAAACTGCTATGTACCTATTGAACTTAGCTCTGTCCAAGACGGTTTCAAAGACACCAATAGAATTATGGAGAGGGTGTAAGCCCTCCTTGAATCATATTCGGATTTGGGGTGCTCCGGCACATGTCTTACAACAGAAGCCAAATGAGATGGACTCGCGTACAGAAGTATGCATGTTTATAGGCTATCCTAAAGGAACCAGAGGTTGGTTGTTTTATAGTCCGAAAGAAAAGAAGGTCATAGTGAGCACACACGCGACTTTCTTAGAGGAGGACTATATGGCAAATTATAAGCCAAGGAGTAAGGTTATTCTTGATGAGCTAGTCTCAGATCAAGTTACACCTCAACCTCAGGCGGTTCCAGCTTTTATTCCTGTGGTTGTTCAAAGAGGGGAAAATATACCTGTTGTTGAACACACACAGGAACCAGAAATAGAAACAGAAGTTCAGCATGATGATCAACAAGTGGAAACTGTAGAGATGCAGTTATCGCTTGTGGAAGAACAACAAAATCATGAATTGGTTAATCCACTTAATGAGGGTCCTCATCTAGAAATTGTTAACCCACCAAACTTGGATCCCCTCAGATGCACAACAACAAGTGCGGCAAAGTCGTAGTGGGAGATTGATTCGTAAACCCGCAAGATTTCTCTTGTTGGGTGAATCACCTCAGGATGTCATCATTGAAGAAGATGATGATCCCACGAGTTATGACGAGGCACTAGGAGATGTTGATGCTCAGGAATGGCTTGAGGCTATGAATCGTGAAATGGATTCTTTGTATTCCAACTCAGTTTGGTCTCTTGTAAATGCACCAAAAGGGGTAAAACCCATTGGGTGTAAATGGATCTACAAGAGAAAGAGAGGATCGGACGGGAAGGTTGAAACCTTCAAAGCTAGATTGGTGGCGAAAGGGTACACCCAAATAGAAGGTGTGGATTATAAAGAAACCTTTTCGCCGATTGCCATGCTCAAGTCCATCCGAATTCTCTTAGCTGTTGCAGCAAATCTTGATTATGAGATTTGGCAAATGGATGTCAAAACTGCTTTTCTAAATGGAAATTTGGAAGAGGATATCTATATGCAGCAACCAAAAGGGTTCATAGCCAAAGGGCAAGAAAACATGGTATGCAAGTTGCAAATGTCCATTTATGGACTTAAGCAAGCGTCCAGATCATGGAACATCAGGTTTGATCAAGCCATTAAGTCTTATGGTTTTGAGAAAAGTCCTGATGAGCCGTGTGTGTATAAAAGGATCCAAGGTAACGCAGTATCTTTTCTGGTACTTTATGTGGATGATATACTCCTTATCGGAAATGATACAGAGGTATTGTTAGGCATAAAGACTTGGCTAAGCAAGCATTTTGATATGAAGGACCTCGGGGAAGCCAATTATATTCTTGGTATTAAGCTCTTGCGAGACCGGAAGAATAAGGTATTAGCATTATCTCAGGCTAATTACATCGACAAAATACTTGCCAGGTTCAGCATGGAGAATTCCAAGAAGGGAATTTTACCCTTCAGGCATGGAATTCATCTCTCTAAGGAGCATTCTCCTAAAACTCCTGAGCAGAGAAAACGCATGAGTAGGATACCTTACGCTCAAAGAAGAGGTAGCCTTATGTATGCTATCTTTGTGCACCAGACTGGATATACGCTATGCAGTGGGAGTAGTAAGTCGATACCAATCTAATCCTGGAGAGGAACACTGGATAGCGGTTAAACATATACTCAAGTACCTTAGGAGAACGAGAGATTATATGTTGGTCTATTCCACTGGGAGTCTTGAAACCATTGGTTACACAGACTCAGATTTCCAAGGAGACATTGACTCAAGAAAATCCACTTCTGGGTATGTGTTCACTCTTAATGGCAGGGCCATTTTTTGGAGGAGTGTCAAACAATCATGTGTGACTGACTCTACCACAGAGGCTGAGTATGTAGCTGCTTCTGAGGCTGCAAAGGAAGCCGCATGGTTAAAGAAGTTCCTAACGAATCTTCAGGTGATACCAGGTGTTAGTCGTCCCATCACACTTTACTGTGACAACAGTGGGGCAGTAGCACAGTCCAAGGAACCAAGGTGTCACAAAAGACAAAAGCACATAGAGAGGAAGTACCACTTGATCCGAGATATAATTGAAAGAGGAGATACAGTGGTAGTCAAGATAGCATCGGATGAGAACCTTGTTGACCCTTTTACTAAGAGTTTGCTTGAACGTGTGTTCGAGAGGCATATAACAGTCTTAGGAGGATTCCAGATTTGCTATAGCTTTAGGAAGTTGTTATTTCACTTTGTTGGTTTATGCTTTTTGAGCAAGACATTATGACATTGTAATTTTTCTGAATGTTATAAATGAGGTATTATTCATTTATTCCGCACACTATTTACAAACACTAAGGTCCGGATCAATTGTGAAGTATATGATCATATGGATACGTTCATGGAGGACATGATCATAGGTTCTCATAATTGATGAACAGGTTCACAGCTATTAAATAAAGTTGGGCACTTCATTTAGGCTGCAATATTTTATGAAATGGTTTTGTCCAAATCATTGTAAAATATTGGTGTGGATTAACATTCACATTGAAAGGATCAAGGAGAGATTTGATTAAGGGTGTTTTTTCTGTCATAAGGTATCAAATCTCCAGATAACTACAGTTATAATATTGCTCTTAATTCTGAGTTTATTATAAATAGGTAATCAAATAGTTTTCATTCTTTGATTTACCAACGGGTGAGGTACGATCTATTGACGGCTAATAACTCGGTATTTTGGGAGTGAGATTGTTTGATTATCGGTATTTATGAGATAAATAATATGAAATTTGTAGGAAATGTCCCCTTGATATGTTTCGGTACTTGGATATTGAAGACACTGGCCAGTGCATGTAATCCATTAGAGAAACTATCATAGTCAAGGGAATAAATAATTGATTGGGTAACAGAAAACTAGTCAATCAATTATAGACATTCTACAAAGGGGTGATGCATATACATGTTATATATATTATTAATCTTGGAGTTCAAGTTCGGGCTTTTAGTGGAGTAGCACCAAATTAGATAATCATTTGTTGATTATCATGAGCCTTGATTAATAACAGCTGGTAGATCCCCAGGCTAGCTCAAGATAAGGGATGGGGAAATTTTAGTTGATGATTACTAGTGAGTTACATGGTCTTGGGCTTTAAGCTCAAGTTTGTACTCAAGAGCAAGTGGGAGATTGTTGGGTTTTTGCTCTTTCACTAAAGCCCAATAGGGCCTAGTGTGTAAGAAGAGCCCAAGAAACCTAGAGCCCATTACATCTAAGGGTTAGGTTTTCTAGGAACCCATATATATATTACACTTAACCCTCTCCATAGATAGAGAGCAGTCACAGAAGTAGAGGCAAGGTCATCTCCTGATAGAGAGAAAGTGCCCACACACTATCTCCTTCCCCTTGAGATATAGTATGGAAGGTCTGCCGTCAACCGACTACAAGGAAATCAATCGTGCGGTAACACAAGGATTCTCAGGCGAGGGAGATCATCAAAGATCGACACTCCGAGAGGTAACATTCCTTGTGTGTTTATGAAACAATGATGATTCGATAAGCATACCAATGTACTAGGTCCTTAAATCGCTTCCGCATAAATCCAATAGTTCCTACAGTTATCCCCTTATGGTTTCTCACAACTGGTCTACGCAGATCTCTCACATCTTTTAGGAGGCGAATTTCTGTGTTGACTAGTTTGCCAAATATGGGCATGGTCTTTCATCAGGTGCCCTTGTTTTTTTATTCTCCTCTTAGTTTCGCTTCTTTGAATTTTTTTTGTTGATTTTACTGGTGTAGTCCATGATAGACTAGTTGCTGTGTAACTTTGTTTTCTTTGGGCATTTTGCCCCATTGTTCATCAAAGAATAACTATTAGTTTTATCTTTGTGATAAAACAAAAATATTTTATTCAATCAATAATGTTAAATATTGCTAAAATATTACAATTTTGTCATGAAACATTAGTTATGATTTTTTTATCACTTAAATTAACAAACTAATATTTACAAGGAAGACTTGAATAATTTAATGAATTTCGAGAAATTAAGGACAATTTCTCAAAAGAGGAATTTTACAAAATAGAGAACTACCGGTACAACTACCATAAATTTCAGAAAAGATTAGTGCAATTCCCTCTTAATTTTTTTACCCAGATTGATAATTGAAATTTTATGTTCTCAATTATAATTTTTCTAAAATAGTACTAATAAATTCATTATATCTAAATAACTTAACAACTTATCATTATACAAATTACTTTTGCAATCGCATCTAAAGATAAAAAAATTTATGCTTCTACTTTATACTCTGTTTTGAAATTTCTTTAAATTTTTCTTACGATTTTATTCGCAACAAATAGTTCATTGACTTGATTCTTTACTACTTCGGTTTCTCAGTATAAGACAGGCGTTTGCTAAAAAATGCACGAGACTAATTGACATATCAATCGAAAAGCAAGCAGTATGTAGTAACAATAATTCTGAAACAAATCGTCCGAAGACTTGACAATAGCCTCTTCGAATCAACGTGTTCAATCTACTGGCATTTCATCTAATTTTGAAAGTCATTACAAAATTGATATATCAGGACATCCATATTCTTGGACCCGTCAGTTCACGATCAGAAGCAGAGCCTTGGTTAGCAAGCTTCTGAATGCGGGAAGAAAATTCTTCAGCCTGAAGAGGATTGATCAAAATCAGAGCACTTGCAGTGAAAGGCAAAAACAAATTACATGCGTACAGACTTTAAACTTCCATCCACCCCCTCTTGACTGCTACTTTGGTTACTGAAAATAATTTCAATCTGTTTCCTTCTTTCAAGGTTTTGTGAAGGAGATAGTCAAAACTGGAAATCAAAACTGAAAAATGGATTTTATAATTTTGACTATTTCCTTTACAATCTTAAAAACATGAAATGAAAACTACTTTTTTTAAACCAAACAGAAGTTTTCATGACGGGCAGAGTGAGAAGTAATGAAAATCTAACAGAGGACTGCAGTCACGATTGTAGAGAATAACCAAGTGAATGAAACATGTTGCGATGTCTGTATTTATTTGGTGAAAATTGTTGCAAATTCAAAATAGGAGGATAACAATAAGTCTAGCTAATTAAAAAGTATGATCAGCATTCTGTACATCAACTCCATGGTCTTGATAACAGACGTTTCCAGATTTCTAGCAACTTGTAAGTGGGAATAGGTTAGCATGAGGTGAAAGGACCTTCACTAGTCCACTTGCACAAGAACAAAATGATAAAGAAATACATCTAAACAAATATCATAAACCAGGTCATGAAGCAAGTTAATCCATTCCAAGTGTGGTCAGCTACCAAGCATACCTCACAAGTAGAAACATCTAAAACGCCCAATATACAATACAGATAGCATGATGGAAAGCACAAACCTTTTCATCAATCCACATCAAAGAAGTTAGTTGATTATTTAGAATTCGAACTACTGCATCTAATGGGGTCATTCCATCAAGCGCATCATGCTCTCCACCCTGAATGAAACACTATTGTAAGCATCATTTTAAGTTCTTTTATTGGGATAAAAGATCAAATGACAACCTTTACCTGGCTTGAATTAAGGGATTGGATAATTGATTTGATCTGTTCTGTCATCTGCTCCAGTTCTCTTTCTATCACTTCAGACTGGTCATACCTACGTATGTAAATATTGAGAAAAGAAATTAAAGAAATGACAGAATGAATCAGTATCAAAGTCAAATTGGAAAAGGACAATTTGTTTTTGCTTGCATAAAGATTTCCGTACACTGAATCTCATCAGATTATTGAAAAAGGGTTTAAATTTTCTTTTTAATTTAATTTTTATTATAAAGGTGACCAGACCTTGAATATCTCCAAATATTTTTACAAACACATTTAGGCCTTCTGGCAGAATATGTATTAGAATTTATAACACAAGTTGGATATGAAATTTGGAATACTAGATCAGGATGATAACTGGGTACGATTTAGCAGTGGTATAGATCAAAATTAATTTACACTACACAGATAAATATGATTGAAGTGGAAGATTGGATTAAAAACTTCAAATATACTTTTAAAAAATCCAAGCATCCCTAAAGAAGGAAGGAAAATAAACAAAAATAATCGGCAATAACTATACAGAAATTGATACTACACAAAACTAGAAACAAGTTAGCTTTCAGTGGACACAGATTCTACTCAGTCAAAAGAATTTGAGGATTTGAAACTCACATTGCATCCCTTGTAGATGCAGCTTCATCATCAAGAAGCAATCCACGCTCATCCTTGTAAATACGCTCAGCTTCTTCTTCCATGCTTTGTAAAGCATTATCAACCTACAAAAATACAGGGGCTGACATGAAGAGATTTATTCACAACACCAACCTCATTTCAAATATAATTTTTGTGCAACAGTGAACTGTTTAATGTGTAATACATTACGAAGATTTCAATTTATCACCTTCATTTATTTATAAAACACGGTAACCCTTTTATCTGATACTGAGAAAACAAGTTTTCAACAGCAAACACACATGGTTAGATTAAATGACTAAAACCATCTAGCTCAACCTATAAATTAGATGTTAAAATTGAATAGACTTAAATTAATTCCTAGATTTCTGAATCTATCAATTTCTATGTTGGGTTTTATCTATTCCATTACTAATTTGGGGTCTACAAATATTACCTTGGCAGCAAAATGGCTATGGGCCTTTCTTTTATAGCCTCATTCATTATGGCATCAAGTTATCCAAAGTATGACTTCAACAAGAAATGGTGGGGCGCTAATACAGCTACCCAAGCTACTCGTTCTAGCCCCCGGAAATTTATCTCTCCAGGTTATATTTCCTTTAAATCTTTGCTTTTCATGGAGGCAGATAATGGCTCTTGCTTTAACTTTTGGGAGGACAAATGGATAGGAAACTCCTATTAATGTAGCCTTTCCTCACCCTTATCACCTATCTTCTTGACTACAGTGTGCAGGACACCAACTATTATTGGGACTTCAACTCTTGTTGAAACCTAAACGATAGAGACTCCTCCAAATTAGTATACTATTCGTTTGTCCTCTTGCCAAGATAAAAGGTTAAGGTCTCTTGATCCCTCTAGACTATTTACTTGTAAATCTCATTTTTAGTTCTTAACTCACTCCTTAAATACAACCTCTTTCCATCTTGACAAACCTATTTGTGAAGTTCGAAGCTCCCAAAAGGCCAAATTCATTATTGGGACAGTCATGCTTAACAGAATCAATAACATGTTGCTAGTTCAAAGGCCAAGGCTATTTCAATGCTTGTGGTATCTGTGGGGGGCGAATTTAGAACCAATATCACATCAATTTTTTCACCATCTTGTGGCTGACTTATTGAATTCTATGATATCATTGGTGAGCATTGGGTGTGCCCTTCAACTTCTAATCAATTCTTGGGTAGCATTTGGTTGGTGATACAGGAACAGAAATACGAAGACATTAGAGACACAAGCCTATTTCATGGTGGAGACAGGAATAGGGGTCAGAAAAAATTTCTGTTGCCAGGATAGAAAAACTCAATTTTTGCACCTCCAAAAAGTGGAAATAGCGGGGACAGGAGATGGAAATAGAAATTTAATTTTTTTTCTTTCAATAATACCCTTATACATATTTATTATTTCCCAATGTGTCCTCACAAAAGGCAATGGGGCAGGGCTCGTCCAACGGCCGACCCTCCGCTCTCAACACCGGCCGGCAACTGCCAATGGCCAGTCAATGGCGGTCAACTACAGCTGGCGACGGTCCGGTGGCTGACCGGCGACGGACAATGGCAGTCCAACAAGGGTACTTATGTATTTTACTGTGTATTTATTGTATTATTTTCATGTTTCCAAACGGAATATGGAGACAGTTGTCATGTCTTGTACTCCACAACTAAACACGATACACAGACTATTTTTTATCTCACTGTCTCCACTATCTCTATTGTCCCTGTATTTATGTCCATGTCCCCCTTCCAAATGCCACCTTGCAGACAAGTTTTACTGGTTTTGGGAGGGAAAAGGTGGCCTTATCGTTGTGGCAATGTGCTATATGTCACTATTTGGAGTATTTGGTTACAACAATTCCCGAACCCTTAATGATAGACTTTTAGACAAGTTTTGTGGTATAAGGTTAGGTGTTTAACCTCTATTTGGTGTTAGACAAAGCACATGATTTATTTCAAAGAAATCTCCCTCTCAAACATGTTGAAAGATTACAAAGCTTGGCCTAATTGATATTATTTTTCTTTTACTTGCTTTTGATCTTATAAGGAACATCACTTGTACTCTCATCTAATAGTATTCTTCTTATCTTCATCTCTACAATGTTCTTTCTTTTATGGGGAAAAAAAAATCTAATTGTTTCACTCATTGTAGTTGAAATCGTATGTATCGCAATATGATTCATGCGATTTGATACAATTCCCAAGCCCAACAATGCAAATAGTAGGGTGAATCGAAATCAAGCATGTATCGATGCATGAATCGAAATCAATCTAATTGTTTCACCGCTGTATCGCCAAAATCGCAAGTGGTATCGCATCACTGCAATTCGCACGCAGCCGGGTCACACGCACTGCCAGGTTGGGTCATGCACATCACATTTCCAAAATATTCTAATTTGGGCCCCTTTTTTTCCTTTTTTTCCCAAAAAGAAGAAAGGGAAGGGCCATATGTAAGGGTCTAGTCAAGTTCCATTCTTTTATTACAGTGAAAGCCTCTGTTCTCTTCATCTTCTAACACTCCATCTCAAAAACGTGAAACACCCAAGAAAGCTGCGACCCCACTCCTCTTCTGGTCCCCCCTTGAACAACATTGCACTATTCTCCATTGTTGTGGCTGGTACTTCTCTTCTTTTAAGGTTTTGTCTTGTTTATGCTTCTCTTTTTCAATCCCTATTTTTCCATCGTAAAAACAGAGCATGTGCTCTTTTAGTTTTGTCTCATTGTTTTGTGTCTTTCATTGTATTATTTTATTATATATTTTATTGTGTTGGAATACTTTTACTTTTGTTTGTCTCCTATTTGTTAAACTTGCTTTTAAAAGCTATCGCCATTTGTTTGTACCTCACCGCAACATGCTCTGTTTTTCTTCTCTTTTTATTTTACTTTTTACTATTCTTACTTTTTAATTTGTGAATAGTTTTAATGTTGGATATAGTGACATGTTTGCTAACTTTTTTTTACTTTTGATACTTTTTTTATGGGATGAATTGCAAAATTTATATAGTCACTATATTTTTTGCCATAGATAAGTAATTTTGTGATTATTATTATGATTTATGACTTGAACACTGTTTTATTTGAAATATATATGGAATTATGGACCGACTTATTGTTTTGAGAGGAGTTATTTGACTTTAAATTGCTAATATATAGTTAATTTTTTGGGTTTATATACATGAAAAATATATTTATGCTATTTTAATTGTTGATCATATATCTTATGATTCACGATATGGTTTGATTCACGATTCAAAAAATAAGGTTTCCGATACACGATTCATATCCCAATTTGATAACCATGGTTTTACTAGCTAAGTACCCAAGTTTAATTTGATTTGCATCACTAGTGTGACTGAAATCAATAACCATTGCTTCGTTGTTGAGTTTGTGCAAGCCTGCATTTTATATTCGATTGTGTTTAGTTGTTTACAAAGGTGATCATGCAATTTTTATTCATATGTTTCTACAGGTATTATAGCAATTTGAAGGAATGCTTTCATATTATCAGTATCAACTTTTCAGATTGTGTTTGTACACAGTTAATTGGTTTAATAGGCTTTATGAGCTGGATGACAAAAGACAGAAATGCAACTAGCTCATTCTATGATCAGACAGGAAAGATGTAGAACTGAGGACTTTGTATTGACACCCAATTAAAACAATCAATCAGATAACAGGCTAAAAATGCATGACAAGAAGCTCATCTCAAAATACCTCCTGTTGGTGAGTTTCTATCAGCTCCAACTGCCGCTCCAAATTTGACTGTGTCTCAACAACTTTTGCCACTTCAATCTAAATTCAAAACACTATAAATAAGCTATAGAACAATAGTTGCAAAATGTAAGTTATGTTCATGTAGAGTAACATTAAAAAATTTGACATAGAGAGACCTCAAGCCTCAATAGGACATCACGATTCTGCAATATCCTGCGATCCCATTCAGCTATAGCATTAGCCTGTTTTCTAAATTTTCCAGTTCGCTCTTGTAACTCAGCATTCCACTCTTTGATAATCTACAGAGGGTTGCAAGATTAGGAAAGAGAAGAAAGATTCAGAATTCTATAAACAAAGTCAGTGTTGGAACTTGGAGATACCTGCACCTCTATCAGAACCGGAAACAGCATTGAGGGCTTTAAGCAATGAATGTCACCACATAATTGTTTTTAAAAAGAAAAAGTGGAAACTAAATTCATATGAAACAATTTTATATCATCTTTGCAATATTCCCAACTCTATTCTATATATTCTTGTGTGCACTAACACCAGTGGGCTGAAGAATCAGTCAACTGTTTAGCAACACTCAAAGAAAGTGCAGTTCAAGCCTTAACCTCTCAATTAACTCAATTTTATTAATCGTAGCCTTAATTTTCTTATAATATAAATACAAAATGATGTAGGCAACATGTAAAAGAATAGGGAATACATCAAGTACCTCCTCCACAGTCTTCCCTGTAATTTCAGATGGCAATTTTGGTGCAGCAGCAACTGGAGTGCTAACATTTGAAGTAGTTCTATGGGACCAGCCAAAAATAAAGTATTAGAAGTACCTTCCTATGATTTATTGTGACTTCTCACGCATATACGACGACTTACAGCAAAGGAATAGGGATATATTAAGGAAATTGACACAGCAACCAAGCCAGGGTTGTCAAACCCACAAGTTTACCTAATTATAACATGACTCATAAACTTGTAAGAGTTTAATTCTTTTAAAAATAATATTAAAAAATATTTATAACATCTAATTTTAATTAAATAAATTCATGATAAAATAAAGATATGTAAAAAATTCACTTGCAATATCTTAATGAAGCAAATACAAGTCATAAGATATGAAATACAAATTAAAATCACAAATACTGCAACAAACTAGGACTTCAAGATGATAAAAATTGAAATAATTAAGTCAGGACATCATAACTCCAATTTTGGAATGTCTAATTAAGAGTGATTATTGTGAAACTCCATGATTTGTTATTTGAAAGATCAAATTCTAAAAAAAAGAGTGAACTCATGAGTTTACCCCGAGTTCATATGAGTTTACCCAAATTCACCTGGGTTTACTGAGGTTTGAGCTTTCAAGCCAGTTAACTCTATTTGGGGACCTAAACTCGCAAATTCTTTCCATGACTTAGCTTGAAAGTTTGGTATCCATGAACCAAGCCTTGTCCTATCCCACTAGGTGAGGAAATCAATAGATTTGACATAAAACAAAAAAACAAAAAGAAATGCAAGAAACTAGATGCAATGCAAAGTGAAATATGTGTAACTAGTTCAATAAGCAGCAAACAAACAATCGTTTATAAGTTATAAGGTGCAAGTTGCAACTTGGGGGCACCAAGTGCCCAAGATAATGCATGAGTTACTCCTACTAGTATAAACTATGGGGGAAGGCCAAAGAAAGAAAAAAGATATTCGTGGAATGCCAAAAGTGTTTTATATACTTTTAGAACAAGGTTCAATGCATATAATAGATTTTGAATGAAATTTGATCAATTTACCAATATCATATTGCAAGATGCAGAGATTTAAGGCATAAAAAGCAAGACACAGAGAGAGGAAAATGAACACAGATATACAGGGAAAAAAAATAACTTTCACATTTTCCAGAAGAGAAAAATAGGAAACACTCAGTATGAGACCATGTGTATCAGGAAGGGCTAAAAATAAAAGGAAGAGATTCAGGGATAGTTTAGACAAATTAATTGAGAAAATGATTGTGAAGCCTAACAACCTTGCTGAGTCAGTAGGTGTGGGCTCAGTTGAGGCTGTTATGGGGGAATCCTGTTAGCAGATGGTATTTCAGCTGAGTGTGGGTCTAGTTTGCCATTCAGATAAGAAGTAGGACTAGGCTTTGGAGAGCTCAGCTGCTTACTGCTGAACCTTTTCTGCATACTGTTATAATGGTATTTCTCTTCTTCCCTAAGTTAGAATCTCACTGGTTCTAGTCTAGGAGTGTGAATAATACACATGCCTCTATACTTTCTATATTTTCTGTTGTGGTTTCTTACAAACTGTAACTAGAACCACATAAAATGTATACATACCCACTAGTGGAAGCCACAACAAGAGTAGATGGTGTCTGAATTGCACTGGCACTGGAACTGGAAGTTGCTGGAGCAGTAGTGGTTGAAGTGTTCACCCCTACAGATACAGCTTTCAGTGAAAATTATAAAGCAGGTTGGGAAAGTACAATTTTTTCCAATAGAAAGAATTTATTGAAGAGACCAAAAAATGCATCAAGAATAAGAACAAGTAGCATCATTAAGTGTATCATATTATGGGAAAAAATCTCTTTTGTTTTTCCTAAAAGCTCTCTGAGACAGAGTGAGTGTAAGCATTGAACCAGGAAAAAAAAAATAACACATAATCCTCTACAATTAAATAGAAAACAACAACAATAATGACAAATAACAACAACAAAGCCTTTTACCTACAAGAGGTCGGTTACATAGATCAAATGATGCCATTGTATATTATCACAAATCATATCTATAGACAAATCACTTAAATCTTTGTCCTTATTAATGATTTCATCAATAAAGTTCTCCATTAATGCAAGAATAATCAGAAATTCCACCAAAAAAGTAAAAGCAAATAACAGAAATTACCTATGTACTTCCACCTCCCTTACACCCACTACTGCATCTTAGTTACTCATTCTCATCATTTCTAATTCTTCCTTTTCATGACCTACCCAAATATTTAAACTTCACTGAAAACATCATCAAAATTAGCTTTCAAAAAGGAGAAACCAAGTGAAATACTTAAGAAACGTATTACTGAAAAATTCACCACCAACCCAATGTTGAAAAGCAAAAGAAGAAAAGATAAACGGCATTCTATAACAAGTTCATCCATGCATCAAATTGATTCAAAGCAACAACTATCCTAGACATAAATCCAGACACAAAATAAACATCATTTTGACACCCACGTATTTTGAAACATAAATAAAACAAAAAATCGATTTGCTATGCTCACCAAATGCAGATGCAGTAATGCTTGAAACCACCGGCGTCGATGCCTTGGTTGAAAAAGAAAACCCTGTCCCAAAAGAAGCAGTGGAGACCGAGACCGTGCTCGATGCAGATGCACTGGTTCCTACACCGAAGCCAACAAAAGATGATCCTCCACTGGCGGAAGAGGCAGCGCCAGCAGAAGCTGCAGGAATCGTAGACGAGGATGAAGCAGCACTCGCCGGAGCAGTTGAACCAATGGCACCGAACGCAGGCAAAGAAGATGACAGGGTAGTGCCCCTAGTAGCGGGGGTCGAAGTCGTGGTGGTAGTCACGGTCGAAAATAATGGCGCAGATGCCGTGGCGAACGAGAAAGAACCCTGAGGTTTCGAAGCCGGTGTGCCGGAAGCTGTAGAAGCGGACGAAGCCGAAGAGGAAGACGCTGCATTGGTGAACCCTAAAGAGTGTTGAGCAGCAGATGAAGTAGGGGTTCCGAAGGAGAATCCAGTAGAGCTAGACGACGTGGTTGCAGCAGCAGCAGAGACAACAGTGGTTGTTGTTAGCGTAGATGGCTTTGTAAACGCCGAAAACGGCGACGTTGAGCTCGAATTGAAAGAAGAACCGGTGGCACACGTGCTTGAGAAAGGAGCCGTAGTTGCAGCTGAAGAGGAAACTGAAGACGCCGAAAACGCTCCAAAAGATTTCGTTGCAACAGAAGATGTTCCCCCAAAAGCTGTGGTTGAAGCGGGTGTTGCTCCAAACAGCGTCGCTGCAGAGGAAGCTCCCTCAAACAGGGTTGAAGAAGAGGAAGATGATCCCCCAAACGGCGTCGTCGAGGCAGAATATGCTCCCCCAAACATCGTCGTCACAGAGCCAGTCCCACCAAAAGGCGTCGCTCCAGTGGAGGATGTGGGGAGCAAGAGCGAGCCTGAACTCGCCCCACCGAAAATGGAGGAGCCAGAACTCGCCACCGCCGTAGTGGGAGCCGAAGAAGACGCCAAGGAGGAGGAAGAAGAGCCGAACAGGGACGGAACCGAAGCCGAGCCGGATGCGCTCGGCGCCGAGCTGAATCCGAAGGAAAACGGCGACGCAGAAGATGCGGAGGCGGAAGAGCAGGATGGGGCGGCGGCGGCGGCAGTGGTGGCGGGAGCGAAGAAGAGAGCGGTGGAAGAAGAAGCGAATGAGGAAGAGATGGAGGTTGGCGAGGAAGAAGCGGTGGAGCTAGGGTTTGTGGTGGTGAAGAAGCCAGTTGAGGAAGAGGATGGGTTGAACAAGAATGGGGAAGGAGACGAAGACGTAGACAGGGAGGAAGAAAGAGATCCGAAGGAGAAACCCGACATTGTTGCTCTCGCGCGCTCTGCTCTCTCTGCTTGCAAGGACTTCCTTCCAAAAAAAAATTGAAATGAGGGTTTTGCTTTGTCGCAGGTGCTGAAATCAATCAATGTCTACGAGCAGGGGGCTTCTCACATGCAGATTAAAAAAAAATCTGCAAGATGCATGTATGAAGGGTCGTTTTAACATGGACTGACGGTAGTTCTGGACCTTATCATGGTCCATCTTTACTTTCTATAAGATTACCAAATTATCCCTTTTAATTTTTAATTCTTTCATTCAGCCACACACCATTGTTCTTGTTCAATCACCTTACCAGTCACCACCACCACCACATCCAACTCCAGGCAGTGTCACTGCAACTTCATCATCTGCGACTTCATCATCATCTAACCATTTGTGACAGCCACCAGCGAGCCATATTTTCCACCTAGATGCGACCACCGCTCCTCATCTTCGAGCGACCTTTGACCACCTCCTCCCACCAGCAAAGACACCTCACAGTCCTCAAGAGAGGCCCAAATCTCCTTCCCCAAAGGCAACATATCCAAAGTTTGAAATTTAAAATCTCTTGCTTTATTAATTGTGGTTTTGAGAGGCTTTTGATAAATGACAGAGAGGAAGGATTGAACAAAAATTAATTTTCAGAATAAAGCTAAAAGATGAAAATCAAACGAACTTTTAGTGGTTAGAAAGTGATTTCTCTGTTTGGGTTCTTTTGATTAGCAAGAAGAGTACCCATTCCTCGTTAAGTTTCTTTCATTGTTCAATGCTTTCACTGCACAAGGCTATGTCAATAGTGGCAAAACAACCTTGTTGGGTTCAAAGGAGAATCATGGTTGGAGGATGGTGAAAAGGCATTGCAGAAGAAGCTCCATGGTATGAAGGTGGTGACTCTCTCTCTAGTGGACTATGAACGGTGGTGTTGAGTGGGGGTCAAAAGGGAAGAAAGGTAAGTGGCTGAATAGTAGATTGAAAATTAAAAGGGGCTAATTTTGTAAATGTAAAGTAATTATTTTATTTTATTATTTTTATAAAATGATTATTATTTTTATATAATTGTTGTAGTTTAAAATCTGATTCATTGAATCAAAATCGAACGGTGATAAATCATAGATCATGATAAGATCCAAAACTACACCGGACCATGTTAACACAAGCCATGTATGAATAAGAAGTTGACATGTGGAGTGGAATATCATGCTCCCAATCAGATGTGTTGTACCATATATTCACTGTAAAAGAATAATCTCTCTCCCAACAAATTTCCACCGTCGACCCTCCACCATTTCAAATTTCCACCGAGCTCGCAGAACCAAGAACCAGATGGAGCACTGTAGTGAGATCAGAAAGCACGTCGGAGAACAAGAACCACGCCAATGATGGACCAACAACGAACAAAATCTGGAATCTGAGAGAGAGAGAGGGGGGAGAGAGAGAGAGATCATCACCATCAACAACAGCAGCAACGTAGGATGAAATGGTGGTCGTGGTGGTAGGCGTGGTGGCGGTCCGGTTGCACGTAGCCGGAGAAGATCACAAAGATCCAGATCTGACTAGGAGAGTGCAATGAGGAAAGGGAAACACACGAAGCAAGAGTGGCTCCATCTCCAAGCTCGATCCATCACCGCACGAGGATGATCTACGACTGGCTTCGCATCTTCGACATTGTCAAGGAGGAGAAGCACATGGAGCAGGAGCAGCCCGCGGCGAGGATGGGAAATGGGGGAGGAGAAGAGAGTTGTTTTCTCTGTATTTGCCATCAAACCCTTTGCCTAGCTCGCCGGCGATCAACAATCTGCAATCACCAATAATGTCAGTGGCGTCGTGGAGGTCATATAGCTAGTTCGACTGAGCAGTGAGCGGAGGATAGCAACATTGATGAAGGAGACCTGTTCCTTTTTCCAAGATAGAATTATCTATAGTGTATCATATCTAAATTAGTAGCATGATACACCATACAAAACTCACTCCATGTGTCTTTTAACTATTGAGACAACTCACATGCATTTTGCAGATTTTTTTAATTTGCACGTGAGAATGCACCATATGTGTAACGTGTATTTTTATTTTATGGAAAACCACTATTTTAACCCAAAAACATCGTATCATTGTGTCCTTGACAAAACAACCCTTAAATACAACTAAATTATCATTCTATTAAAGTGTGTTTAGCAAGCTATATGTTACTACCCCTGGCCCTTGACCTCGAGGCCTCAGGACAATAGGTCGAATCCCCTTCAAACTCGATGTCTTGGAAGTGAGACCCCTTCCCAAGCCTTCCCCTAAAGTTCCTTTATGGTGATATCATTGAATTTCATCCGTGGACCAGCCAAGAAAAGATGATGGTTTCACTCCATGATCCCTAATGGATAGAATGCTTACCCTAAGAAAAGATGAAAGGACACAAGTCCACACTAGGAGGTGCGCCTGACAAGCACAGGACTAAGTACAGACATGCAAGGGACCAAAATGATGAAAGATCCAAAGTGTAACACCCTCCTAACTACCATGTATTACTCGAGCATTAACATTGTAATTAGAAGAGTATCACTTCCTTTCTATAATATCCACTAGTCAAATGAAATGAAATAAGATAAATCAAACTCTAGAGTTATAAAGAAAACTACTATAAAATGTACATATATTATTACTTTACATACCGCTTTATTTAATACATACCATACTTGAAGTTAAGTCACTTCGCTTATAATACAACACAGGGACTACTATCAAAAGATCTACCAAGCTTGCTCAAATATCAAGGTCCAACAAAATATTAAACACAATGTAAATGGACCTAAGACATCTAACACTAATTAGTCTACACGCTGGTAAGTTCCTGGCACTATATTACACTACATACAAGTCAAAAGCCCACGTAAGTCTCATGTCCTCCTACGCGAAACCAGAGGCCATCAGTATGATGGCCTCTCCTCACCAGAGGCATCTGCAGAGTCTGAGCACAATACAAAGATATATACAAATAGGGGTGAGAATATTATAAAATTCTCAAGAGGGTAACCCTTACATAGGCATGTAATATAAACAAGAAATGCATTTATAATAATAAAGAAAAACATCATGTTAGATCACATATACCAATATTAGCATACATGAGTCAAAGAAAATTATATGCAAAATGGTATTAATCATAAGTGTTTCTCTTATATCACATGGAATTCAACTTAGTGTAATAGTTCTTTTTATTAACATAGGGAAGGCTTAGATTCACATCAGGTAACATATGTAGTGGATAACTCCTCCGAGGACCATAGACTGCTAGGACATGAGCTCATTCCTATTCGTGATCATCGACTTCATTTTTTCCATTTCAATCACACACAGTTCTATTTCCTAGTCGATAAGTCTACCGACTCATAAAATTTCTTGGGAAGTTCTTATTTTTGCCTTCCCTCTCTATCACACATAAGCCTTGTTTCTATTTTCCCCATATGTTAAAACATGCACCATTAAATTTCACATATTCTCTTTTGTCATACAACCATGTCATGGACCTTTCTATTTCAAAGTCAGGTTTGTATCCCAGATATAGGCATTCAGTATCCTTGGAGTCTCATTCATACTTTATAAACAAGCCTTTCAAACAATTAACATACATTCATATGATATAAACTTGGATTAAATAGATTTCTATCATTAACTTAATACATCTTCACCATTCCAGCTTCTTGACAGATTTACCATTATGGTGGCAACATTTAATTCGCATATTCAATGGGCAATTCACTGGCCATAAAAATTCTCTATGACACCTCAATGTGTCTAAAAGTCCCTGTAAAAATTTCATAGCAAACAGAATACTAGAACCATGTCAAATAAATTCTACAATTTTAGTGGTCAGAGGCCACTTCTTCACAGCTCAGAATAGGATTCACACAATTTTTAACTTTAGCAAATGATAGAAACAACTCAAAATAAAAATCACAGTTATACTTAAAGATGTCTACAAAACTCTGTAAAAATTTCAAAGGATAACTCCATCATTTTCTATGAATAAAAATTTATACAAATTCACAGCTTCAGTACCAAGATTTTAGCCAGCATAGATATATTCTTGGTTCTTGATTTTTCTCAGGCAGTAAAACTCTTTATTATGCACCACGAAAATTATCAGAGTTTCATTATGATGTTAGCTTCAACATATAATTTTTATAGCTCATAAAAATGACTAAAATTGAACCAGAAAATTCATGAACAAATCCTGTCCTGCTGAAATCCGAAAATTCAGCAGCCTAGCCAAAACTTATTTTGACAAAAATCATTATTTAACCTCATCCAAACACTCCACCAAAATTAACACATCAATATCAACATATTATCATCAAATATAACCATAAATTTCGGAATAAAATCCAAAAAAATTTACAGAATAATTTGGAAAGAAAAAGGCCAAAGAAAACCCTACACTTTGAAGCTTTCAAGATCTTGGCTCCAAGATTGATTCCCTTCACTTCCAAGCCTTCAAACCCACACCAAACCCTTCCTTGAACAGCTGATAATGGGCTCTTAAGGTATCAAAAGTTGATGGATTCAAATTCTAATCGGTTAGTTTGGTAGATATTGAGGAGTGGAACAAGTTTTGTGAAGGAAGATTTTGGTTTTGACAAGTTTAGGCTTATGATTTTGAGGTTGGAAATCAAGTTCTCAAGGTTTTTGTGGAGGCAACAATGGAGTTTCTGCACTTATGATGGTTGGCCGAGAATGAAGATGATAATTATGAGGATTTTGATTTTATTTATATTAAGATAATGTATATAATTTAGCAATTATGAATTATCTTCTTTGAAATTTTGTAGCATTCTCATTGGCTCTTGAAAAAGGAAAGGATATGTATTGCTCTAGACCGTACACTTGTCACCCTAGGTGGCAAGCTTGCACTGGTAGCTTCATCCGGTATAAAAACTACACACCGTAATTTTACTAAACGGGTAAAACAAGAAAATTCGGTAATCCACTATTGCTTGAAAATTAATTCTAAGTATAAAATATTTATTCCTACCTATTTCTAACCTTAATCCTATAATTTCCAACTTTCGGGCACCTTCAGGTCTTGAATATAAGGTTTCAAATTGTTTATGGGTCTACTGGGCTGCAAAATACTATTCACGTTTTTTTTTTTTTTTTTTTTTTTTACGTTCGTTACATTGTTCTCATCATTTTTGTGTACACCAAAATTTGATATTCTTACTACTAAAGCCTCAGTTATTTTCTGAAAAAAAATTAGGATGTTACACAAAGAGCCTTTGTCAATGCTAAAAATCGTACATTGTACATAAGAGGGTGCCAAATCACCCCTAACGACTCCCTTAAAGGAAATTCCTAGAGGTATAAATAAAAAGGGTGGAAATGCGCTCAAGGTATGCTATTCATTCTAATATTTCTCCCTCATTCATACACAAAAATTTACTTGAGCGTTAGAGTTCCTTGCAGGTACTTGTTAACTCCAGAACCCTTCAGAAAACCTTAATGCAAAATGTTTTGAGTGATAACACAACCAATTTGAAAAAAATATTTTGCAAAAGGACTAATATTTTCCCTTGAGTTTCTTGAAGTATCAAATAGGTCTATATGTTAGCATAACTCGATTCATTAAAATGAAAATTTTTTCACATGACATGTACAAACATGTTTCATCTCGTTTAAAGAGACAGGAACTTAATGAATATGAAAATTGTATCATGGAATGAACGAATATATGCTCAACTTATTGAAGAAAATTCTCAAATACAAGAAACCAAGGTTTAGATCTTCATAAAGTAGCACGCGACTTCATAAAGTACATTTCAAGTGAAGATTCCAATCCAATTCTGAAGCAAGTGTATACTGCAATCTTCAATCATCATTATCACAATCATATCATTATCTACAAGCTCTGATTGAAGACTGAAAGACTGAAGAAAAATCAAGAAACAATTACCACTCTTCGGAAAGAACGTTTCACAATGAAACGGTACTTTACAGGAAAAGTAGGAAATTTGAATTTCAAATTTAAAGTCAAACCCAGACATAGACTGACATGAGATCTCTTCAGCAAACTTGGTCAACTGCCTTAGATTCTAGAAGGAAAAGTTCATAAACCTCAGTTCGAAGTAAAAAGTAGTTTCTGAAGATGACCTCAGAAACTTCTATTTCACAATGGTTTCTGCAACAATTTTAACAAACGTCGAGTTACTCTTATAGACTACATTTTCAAGACACAAACAGATAATCAACACTTGTCACTTGGACAATAGATCAAGGGCAATGGTCATAAATATAGAACATCTATAAATAGGGATGTTGTGCTTACAACTTAAGTAGCATTACTACTTGTAATCAATTTCTTATTTGTAAAAATCTTCTTTCTACGTTCTTAGTAGATCTTATGTTAGGAAGAATTATAGAAAGAAGTCATTCAAGTTTTCCATGTCTATCACTGTATATCTTACGAAAACTTGAGTGTTGATTAGTTTGAGTGAAAAACCCAAACACAAACCTTTGTACTAGTCACAGGATTAACTTAGAGAGGCTGGTTAAAAACTACTCGATTGTGATAGTAGAAGTGAACTACTGGTCATTGTGTTAGCTTAGAGAGGCTGGTCAAAGACGACTCAGAGTGTGGCAGTAAAGTGAGCTAATGGTCACTGGTAAAAGCTTGGGAAAGCTACTATAAAGACTATCCAACTTTCTCGATTGAGAAAGGTTTTAGTGGAACTCAACGGTGGTTGAGAATTGGATATAGGTAGGTTGATCAAAACAATATATAAAAAAATATCTGTATAGTATCTTCTTCTCCCTAAGCTCTTATTTAATTTACTACTTTGTGCCTGTTATATTGTGTTTTCTGAAAACTTGTTTATACGCATTCCATTACATTTGTTATAATTCGTAAAGCTACTTTCTGACATCACTAACATTGTTTCCACTACACTTCAAGTTTAATATTTGATAGCTTTTGTTTAAGCTTTTTTAGAAAAAGAAAAAGAAGGAAAAGGTGAAGCACAATTCAACCCCCTTTCTCATACGCTTTTGTGATACTCGGTGTACACGTGTTAGTAGACAAGTTTTGTATGGCCTCAAAGTCTCTCGGGACCTACCCATGTTGCCAAGTCTGGAATTTCGCTAAGTTTAGAGCCTATATCTCCTTAGAGGACTATATGATAGAGCTATTTTCTTGGGATCAAAAGTCTCAGTAATTGGTCTCCAAAGGAAAATAAATTAAAGAATGATTTTTAATGTGTTTTAGAAAACTTTTAGACGATTCGTTTTTAGCCCACAAGTTTAGAAAATCATAAGAATTTCCACATTTGAACTAAAACTCAAAAATTGAATTTTGATTGGTTGGGGTTTTAATTTTTTTGATATTTTATTTGAATCCAAATTAGGGGTATTTTTTTATTTACATTTATATTTTAAAGTGAATGGAGAGTAAAATAAATGATTGAGTATTGAGACAACCTAGATGTCAAAATGACAAAAAGATTTGAAATAGCAGTCCAAGACCACTGTCACAGTGGGTAAAACTCAAGTTTTGGATGGTCTATAGACCGCTATAGAGGTCACAAGTGTATCAATTCACACACGAGAAGTAGCTAGACCACTGTAGCAGTCATAAGTGTGGTACACAAAGAAACAACGATCCTTAACCGCTACAGCGATCCCCCTAGAGCGTGAACAGTAACTGAAAACAACGCAAAAGTTCATTTTTGGCCCTCTTTAAAACCCCAGATTGGGTTCCCCAATCCCATTTCCAAAAATCTTCATCCCAAACCCCCATTTTCTCTCTTCTCTCTTAATCTCATTCAATTCTAGCTCCCCCAAATCATCAAGGTATGTTTATATTGATAGATTTTGTATCTGTTCTTCCCTTTCTTTTATATTCTTAGTATGAGTATTGTTATTTCTCTCATTGTTGTCAAGTGGGGGTGCTCCCCAATGTTGTTAGAGTTATTTAAATGTTATATGGAGGTGATTGGAGTTTAATCTATAGTCAATGTTGCTCTGTAGCAGTTGTTGGTGTCATTCTAAGCTCTCAAGGCTAAGTTGGTGGTGCCATTTACTTTCGGCTCCAAACGGTGAGTGGATTTGATCTTATATCCTTAGTTTCCTCATTATGAGTATATCTCTTGCATTATGATTGTGAAATATGGAATTTGAGATGAGAAAAAGTATAGATTATGATTTTACATGATTATGTCAAGTTAGAAAAAATTATGATTTATGAAGATAGCATGAAAGAATGAGTTTTACAAAACCGTGGGACCATGATTGCTATGTTGGGCGTTAAGGAAAATGTTTTATATGCTAATGAAACGATTGTTGGAAAAATATATGATTTAGCAAGATACTATTTTAACAAATATGTTTTAAGAGTTATGGTATTATTATATATTACTCCAGACTTTGGATTTTAGAAAGCCTTCGGAGATGTTAAGTTGTTTTATCATAAAGGTATATAAAGTGAAGTATGTTTTAGCTTTAAATACAAATGTTATTATGATTTATAGAGTAGTAAAAAAATTTATATGAAAGATTTTTTAGCCTGGAGTAGAGCATGAAACAGAGTTTTAGAGAAAAGAAATTCAGTTATTAAGATCATAAACCCTGGTGTTTGAAATATGATATTAGAGATTTCAAATAAATGTTAGCTTAAAATTGGAATTCAGTATGATTCATAGCAACTACCATATACATATTTTGTAGGCTTGAAATCAAAATGCCTACAAGCGGGTGATCCCTTAGGCTTGATTTTCATAACCACAGTTATGCTAAAGTCAGATTGTTAGAGTTATGTGAATCCAAAACTCTTAGAGTACTAAGAATTTAGGGGCTCTTATTCGCCAGGAACTGAGCACCCACCTTTTAGTTATGGTTTTTGTCAAACTAGTTTAGTCGATAGAGATAAGAAAATAGATAGTTAGTTAATGACTGTGAAGAGATCGTTAATCTTAGTACCAAATTGTCCGTTAAAAGACAGTTTCGCCCCTAGCAGTTATAGAAAATAGGACTTAGTTAGGGCCTACAACTTGTCTGACAGGAACTAGTATGATTTTAGCGGGTGCTCTTGTTCGTCAGGGACTGAGTACAATCTTTCAGCTTATAATTTTTCAGTTTATAATTAGAGAAAAATGCTAAAGATTTTGAAGAGATCACATTTTAAGTATTATATTATGATAAATTATGCATTTAGAGAGACACATCATCGAGTAGGTTTACGTAGGGATGAGATTTCTCACGTGCCGGTTACATTTCCAAGTCGGATCATGACAAAGTGGCAATTAGAGCAATAGGATTCCCTGCATGATTGCTATAGGTTTCCCTACATGATTGCTATAGGTTTCCCTACATGTACTTATGGTACTAAGAGGTACGGAATTTAGCATGATTCATAACAACTGCTAGATACATATTCTATAGGCTTGAAACTAGAATGCCTATAAGGGGGCGATCCCTTAGGCTTGATTTTCATAGCCACATTTATGCTAAAGTCAGATTGTTAGAGTTGTGTGAATATAGAACTCTCGGAGTACTAAGAATTTAGGGGCTTTTATTCGCCAGGGACTGAGCACCCACCTTTTAGTTATGGTTTTTGTCAAACTAGTTTAGCCGGTAAAGATAAAGAAATAGATAGTTAGTTAATGGTTGTGAAGAGATCGTTAACCTTGGTACCAAGTTGTCCATCAAAGGATAGTTTTGCCCGCAGCAGTTACAGAAAATAGGACCTAGTTAGGTGCTCTCAGCTTGTCAAACAGGGACTAGTATGATTTCAACACATGCTCTTATCCACCAGGGACTGAGTACAATATTTCAGTTTATGATTTTACAGTTTTCATTAATATATAGTTATTTATTATGTTCAGCACACTGTTTCCCGATACTCTGCTGCACCCTCAGTTAATATGATTTCATGTTTGATTATGAGTTAGAAATGTTTGTTGTGAATTTATAGAATGGAAAAAGGGTTTTTCCTAGCTAGCTATATATGTAAATATCAAATGGTTTATGATTGTTGCTTGTATATTGTATTGTATTCCTTGGTTGTTTCATGTGGATGATGGGTGAGAACTCACTCACTGAGTCTGTTGACTCACCCCCCTCCCTTCCTTTCATAGTTGCAGGTACGGGTGCCGCTTTAGCCCAGTTTGGTAGATATAGCTCTTCCTAGTGGTGAGTTTTACTTTGGAGTAAGGCTTAGTTTAGAGTCATGTTAGAGTAGAGTGCTCTAGTAGATGTACAAGCAGGATCCGAGTCACGCATTATTTTGAGATTATGTATTTAGTTTCAGTATTAGAACAGTTATGTATATGTTTTTAGTTCATAAGTGTGGATTAAAAAATTATAGAGTTTGATTAGAGTTTATATAACAACCCAGAGATGAATTTGTGATTCAATTTTCAATTGTTAAGTAGATTTTAATATTTAAGATTTTATTAGGTGATGAAATAGTTATGATTTAATGGTTTGTGGATTTGGCCAAGATATTTTCAGAGATTAAATTATTAAATACTTTTAGTTTATGAAATTAAGCATTACACTTTAATTAGAGAAAAATGCCAAAGATTTCGAAAAGATCATATTTTAAGTATTAGATTATGATAAATTATGCATTTAGAAAGACGTCACCCAGTAGGCTTATGTAGGGATGAGATTCCTCACGTGCCGATCATATTTCCAAATTGAGTCATGACAGCTTTTCAACCTACAATTGGCATAAGAGCTTAAGCCTCTAAAGGGTTGAGCATTCTAATAACTGCAAAGGATAAAGATGTTGAGGAGATATGGCACAAAACATCCACATAGCAAAAGAACACTCCATTAATAGACCACCAACTGTGCTTGTTGGAGAGACAGGATGGAGCTGTTCATTAAATATGCAAGATTTTACTTGTGGGAGATCAAACAAGAAGGAGATTATGTTCCAATGGAGAAAGTTTTTGAACAGATGATGCACCTTCAACATCAAGAGAAGTCCCTTAAAGTAGATGGACAGAGCAATATAAAGCCAGAGTTTAGTTGAACTCAAAAGCTAAGTACTTACTTATGTGTGCACTAAGCAAAGCTAAATATGATAAAATTATTACTTGTTACATGGCCAAAGAGATATGGGATAGATTGCACATGCTTACGAAAGCACTGATCAAGTTAAAGAGACAAATATCTGTATGTTGGTTCATTAATATGAGATATTTTAAATGACAGATTAAGAAAGTATTAATGAAATGATCACAAGGTTTATGGACATCGTAAACCAACTAAAAGGCTTAGGCAAAAGATATTCTAACTCGGAAGTAGTTACAAAAATCTTAAAAAGCTTTCCTGCTAAATGGTTGCCCAAGGTCATAGCCGTTATAAAAGCCAAAGACCTTCAAACTCTTAGCTTGGATGCACTTATTGGGTCACTCAAAACCATGAGGTAGTGCTCTTTGAAATGCATGGTGAATCCATCAAGAAAAGCAAGCCCATGGCCTTAAAGTCATCTCATCAAAAAGAAAATAAGGGCAAAGCTATGGAAGTTGCTGAATCTTTTGATGATGAGGAAGAATCTGATGAAGAGACTGAAGATGAGGATGGAGATAAGATCTCCATACTGGTGCGGAAGATGTCCAAATCATGGAGAGGCAGAATAAAGAGAAAAAGATACATCAACCTCAAGAAGGACAAGAAAGGCAAGGGAAAGCTAGAAAGTGTCACTTGCTACAACTATGGTGAGTGTAACGCCCCGATTTTCTGTTAGAGTGAAAATGACCAAAATGCCCCTGAGGTCATTTTCATTCAATCGAGGAAAGCCAGTGCGGCAGTACTCGAAGGGCAAACTCAATGTTGGAAGGGGATTAGAAAACTTATGTACCTTCCCGGGATCGAAAATCTCGTTGAAGTTTTCAGTCAAAATGACCAAAACGCCTCTGTGGTGTTTTACCCGGATTTGCAAGTCTCTGGATGAACCCGAAACTTCTCCAGATGGTTTTAAAAGGCGTTTTTATGTATTCTATGACCTCAGTTTTAATTTTTGAAGTCCCGGGCAAAATTAGTGCAAAATTACGGTTTTGCCCCTAGTTTCGTACTTTTACGCTTAATCACACGATTAAGCAAACCTAAGCAATATTAGGCTCTAATCGAAGGTTAATTAATTTCTTTAATTAATCTAGAGTCAAAATAATTTATTAAAGTTGTTTAGAACCAAAAAGTACTTAATTACAACCTAAAATCATATTTTAATTTTATGACACCAAGTCATGGAATCTTGAATAGTGTTTTCTCTTTCCAATTCCTTAAATCATGGAATTGTGTTACACATTGTTTATTCATAAATGAGTTTAAAATTCTTTAATGATGTATGAGCACTCCTAAACTTGTCATAAACTCCTAAATCACATTCTTAGTTACCTAAACTTAAGCTTAATTATTCCTAACCTTGTACCTAAGCTAATACACATCTAAACCTACCATTAACACACAATTAAATGGTCAAACTCACCTCCTCCCTTGCTGTCCCAAGCTGGCCGTGAACCCTCTCCCCATTATGCATCACATGTTCAATTTTTCAACACTCCAAGGCCATACCTCAAGTCACATACACTATACCTTGTCATAACTTTCAATCAAGCTTGAATTTCCACATGAATAAATAATTAAAACAACCCATTTTCCCCATTTATTTGTGGCTGGAAAAGTTCCAGCCATGTTAAGGTTCTAGAAGCCTAATTTCATAAAAATGTGATAAGGAATTAACTCACATCAAGCCATACTTTGTAGCATAGCTTCCATACTTCAACCATGCTTGAATGACCTTGTGTAAGAGATATTTTTCTCTTCCTTTTCCCTCCAAACCACACGGCCAAAGCCCTCCCCATTCACTCCTCCATGGTTTTGATTTTCTATAAATAGGATGCTTGTGTTAGCCTTGTTACACTTTGAAGCATTTGCAAAGTTTAGAGTTTTAGAGTTGTCTTGCTAGTTTTTCCTTTTTCTCTCAAAGTTCCAAGAGTGTTCTTCCTTTCTTTTCATCTTTATCTTCTTCATCTCTTCATCTCATCATCACCTCTCAACCATCAAACACCACCCCAAAACCTTGAACCATCATCAAACCTCTCAAACACCACACCTCAAACACAACTCCACTTGAAACACATTCTCTTTCTTTTTTCTCTCATCAAGGCCGAATCATCATCACCATCCTAGGAGGTGTTGCTCATCTCATTTCCATCTTCAAGTTCAAGCTTTTATCTTCATCAAAAGGTAGGGATTTGTTTTCAAACTTTATTTTGCTCAAGAAAGTGTTTTTCTCTAGTTTTCTCTTGGATTCTTTTTGAGCTTTCCTTTGTCTTTCCTTTCCTTTTCATTTTCGGCCATGAGGCCTTGATTTGAGCATGATAGCTTGATGATGAGAGTTTCTAGATGATGACATTGTGTTCATCTCAAAGAAACCTCTAAAGCTTGAGTTTTCCTTTTCTTACAACTTCATCTATATGTTATCTAGCTCACATGGTTTTCCAACTTAAGAAAATTAATCTAAGGATTTCTAAAAGCCCAAGCCTACCCTTGTCAACCTTAAAGTTGGCCGGCACGATCTAGAGACTTGTCTCTAGATAGAGGTTTTGGGTACTTAATAAAGAACTTGATGTAGTTTCACCTTATTTCTCTTTTATATGATTTTCGATTCTTGTGTTGTGATCTTTGAGATATGGTATAGGGTTATTATCTTGTTAAAGTCTTATATGAGCTCTAGTTAACTATAAAATGAATCTTGCATCATGTTTATTTTATGCTATGCATATCATGTTTACTTCCTTGCTATCACTAAATCCCAAGATAATGAATGAACTTGCATTATCATGTTTATGTTTCAAGCTTTGCATCATCATATTTATATTTCAAGTCCTCACCTAAATATCTAAGATAATAATATGTTGCACCACATATTTATTTTATGCTCTCACTTTATTTTCTAGCAATAACTAAAATAAGTGCATGAGCATGTTTATTTTTATGTCATCACTTTAATGATTCTAGAGCTCAAAGACTTGCCCAAGGATATCTCAAACAAAGGTCTAAAACATTTATCTTCTATGGATCATATTTCGCCCTATGAGGCCTTAATGTTTTCAAGTATTGAAAACTATGTTTTATAATTTTTCTAAACTTATATGAGTATAAGGAATGTGTAAAACTAAGTATTATGGATTTAGGACCTCTTGAGATGAAAATAACATAGCTACTGCCCTATTAAGTATTTTCATGAGTTTAGATGATAAAAGTGTTCATAAAAGAGTTTTGAAGGTTTTAACAAGGTTCCAAGAGAAACTAGTATTTGATGTGCTTTAGAAACTATGATTCAATGCTTTTAAATGGAGTTGTTGTTTCGGTTCTGCCTTGCTATGTTTGGCTACTGCATGAGCTGTGTTAATGATGTTAATATGCTTATGTTTGGGTAATATTTATGTTAAGACTCATATGTGAAAGATAGGATAAGTTAGGAACTAGAAAAGAATTAATTTGAGAGTTCTAGATCCCTTAAAGATTTATTTTTCTGGATTCTGTCCAGCAAGGTTTAGATTCAAAATCATGGTTTTAAATTAGTTTATATGTGTAGGAATGACTCATAATTGGTTTAGGACTTAATCTTGAAACCTTAGGAGCAAACCGAACTTAGAAAGGGTCATTATTGTGACTTCTAGGTACCCGTAAAGTTAGTATTTTGATTTCTGCACTCTTGAGGTTTAGAGATGTTCTTGACCATAGGGTGAGGTGAGAAATACTTAGTTATAACCTTATAGGTTCCCAAGAGACTAGGTGTTGATGATCAATAACTTAGAAAGTGAGATAAAGATCTAAACCGTAATTTCTAGAACTCCGTAATCACTTAAACATAAAGTTGTCCAAATTCCGCTTAGTGCTATTTGGATTAGTTCTTGAGCATAAAATTTATATAACTCATTAATTGTCAAACTATAGGCGTATAAAGAAGCTAAGAATAATTTGCAAGTTTAAGACTCATAGTAATCAAGTTTAAAGCACTATGAGATATAACATAACATGCCTATGAGCCTCTGGATGATTGTTAAATATGACTATGTGATGATGTTTGTGTGAAAGTTTTATGTGACGAATGTTATGAGAAAGTTCCATGTGATGATATATATGTTATGAAAAAGCTACATGAGAATGCATGATAAAAATGAATATGATAAATGATGAGGTAATTGTGATGTAATACTTATGAAGATATAAATGTGACACAACATCGAGACGCGCTTCTCTGGGTGACACCGGTTCGGCCGAGCACCCCAGGAGGAGACAAATCCGTGAGGGTATGTGTAGATGCAGCCTGCCAAAGCGGACAAATTGCGAGGCCCACGTGGCTAGCAAAGCGTTTCAAAGAGGAAATGACCCTAGAAAGGAGATCCTTAATTTGCCCCCTAGCCCGTACTTTAAGTCGGGATTATGTTACGCTTATCATAGGATAAGTAAGAGCTAGTGACGACTAGTTAAGGTATGAGCTCATAACCTAGAGAAGTTTTAGGGCGGCCCCATGAGATGAAAGTTAAAGTTGACAATGTCACATAAACTTTACTTATGTCAATGTTATAATGTTTCCTAGTTATTCTATTGTTTGGTTTACCTTATGATGCATTCATATCATTAGTATATTTCGCTTAAGTTATAAAGACGCATTATAAAATGTGATGGACCTTGGATAAAATACCTCTTTGGGAAACCCACTTAAAAGGAACTTATATGCATGCACACCTTTTAGAAATAAACCCAAGGTTCCTGAGGATGTGACGATGACACCTAGGTAGGGATAACCCTACAGAGAATTCTTTTAGAAAGATTCTCATTCCCTCTCTCTTTTCTTCCGTCATATCTTCAGATGGCGACGCTTGTACTCTTAAATCGACACCCCTATGGGAGTCGCACCATGACCCAAGACTCGGGTCATACCATTTTGAGGGTCGCTGACCGCCGGAGTATACATGTTCATGGGACGACCCTTCGCACCCGCCCCGAGCTACCGCTTCACCCCGATCGCCCTACCGGCCATAACGGGATTTTTGAGCGAGCGAGACCACGCGATGAGCAGATCCTCCGCATGGAGCCCGAGACATCACTGTACGCGAGTACCCGAGTATGTACTGGCGTCAAGATTTCTGAGACGGACCCATCCGAGGACCCGCCATCCCACATGTACAGTTGGAGCTCCAGTCCCACTCCTCCACCGATGAGGGCTGGGAGTGAGGAGACGGTGGTCCAGCCGAGGTTGGCTCGACGGCCATCTATGCGCCCTCGCGGTGGACATGCCCCGATGATGCACTCGACCACTCCCGCCGAGATTCGCCAAGGATCGACTCGACCTCAGCACTTCGGACCACAGGAGTAGTCATAGGAGGGGTAGTAGTTAGTGCACACACACGCCACATAGTAGAGGACAAACCTTCTTTTGTATATGAGGTTGTCTCCTTTAGGTGCACATGGGTATGGGGGTAGTTTCTCTTGTATTCGCTTTTTATGATTTCCTTGTATTGCATTTCAGTTGTATTTTTCTTCATGATGTATCAAATAGTCCTGCCTCTTTGGGTAGGCACGTTATATATATATATATCTATGTTTCAGTTGATGTTTCCATGACATGATGTGTTTCTTATGCTTTGCTTATATGTTTCGCTATGTTGCCCCTTAAAGTTTCGCGCGTGGCTCTCACTTTGATTTTAAAAAGAAAAATTTTACGCCTATTTGGGGTAAGTATTTGCCAAAGGATGACGCCAAGAGGTAATATTGTAAAAATTAACCTAAGGACATACTAGTAGTCTTGGGTTAAGATTTAGGTGTTACATTATGGTATCAGAGCAGTTCGATTCTCATGGAGCCTGAGGATTGGACTGACTATGCTTTGTAAGCATAATACGATAGTTATGTCATGTATAGTGCTTGATAGAGATAAGCTATAGGACTAGAAATGCATGACTTCTGTTGGTTGCAAGTGCCATGGTGACTAGCTCATTTTGCATGGATATTGAGCCTGATCAACTTGATGTTCATTGTTTCATGTGTATAGGGACCAATGGCACCGCGACGACGGCCTAGGACTACACCCGATGTTGAACAAGATGATACAACTGCTGCTGCTGTCCGTCGCATGGCGCAAGCCATGGAACGGATGTTCGACCGAATGGATCAACAAGCGAATGCTGCCCTGCTCCCTCCTCCCCTGGCCGCAGAGATGGTGGAACAAGTCCGCCGGCCGAGTTCCGCAAGGCGAACCCGCCCGGTGTTCCGAGGGGTAATGGACCCGACAAGGCCGATGAGTGGATCAAAGACATGGAGAAGATCTACTCTGTTGTTACCGCCGGAGGAGCGAAGGTCACATTTGTCGCTTTCATGTCAAGTCCGACGCCGAGTTCGGTGGAGCGCACGAGGCATCCGCTAGAAGCCTCTGGAACTCCCATTGATCGAGTCGTTTCAAGACTTACTTCTATGAGAAGTACTTTCCGAGTCCGTAAGGAACGCCAAGGACGTTGAGTTCATGCGCTTAACCCAAGGAGGGTCTACCGTAGCTCAATACACCGCGAAGTTTGAGGAGCTAATCGTTCTCTCGGTGTTCCAAGGAACCCCGGCGAAGTTTGGAAGTGTGTGAAGTATGAGGCCGGTCAAGGCGAGATGAACTACGCTGTGGGCCCATATGGAGATCGAGAGACTTCCCGACCCTGGTCAACAAGTGCCGGATACTTGAAGAAGGACAGAGAAAGATTCAAATCACAAGGGCGGAGCGAGCTAAGGGGCTCGGACCTCAAGCCCCGAAGTTCAAACCGCAGTACCCATCGAGGAATCACTACAACCCCTACCAATCCAACCAATTCCGACAACAACAACAACAACCGCCAAGAGCTCTCGCCACCAACAATCCAAACAACACCAAAGGCCGCCATTTCAACATCAAGGCCCGAGGAATTTCAATAATCTACCCCGTGGACCGGGTGGACCTCAAACCACAATGGAGGACCAAGTGGAGCCAAGAACAAGGCACCACAAACCCCTGCTGCTTACCCCGGAGCAACGACTGCGGATGTTTGCCCACAATGCGGAAAGAACCACGGGAATCGCCCATGCTTAGCCGGTCAGAATGCGTGCTTCAAGTGTGGCAAGCCTGGTCACTATGCAAAGGACTGCACCGGACAAGGGACATCGAACCAAAACCCCCGACCACAATACCGAGGAAGGGTCTTTACCCTTAACGCAGAAGACGCCAAGAAATCCAAAGATCTCATCGAAGGTATGTGCGAAGTAAATGGTAAAGCCTTAATCGTACTATATGACTCGTGCTACCCATTCTTTCATTTCACTTGCTAGTGTCGAGTCCTTAAATCTAAAAGTCTCTACTCTTCCTTCGATCTTATTGTTTCTACTCCTACAAATCGCCCTGTTAATACTTGCCGTTGTTGTTTAAACTGTCATCTTGTTGTAGAAAATAGGTCTTTTATCATAGATTTAATTTGTTTACCCTTGAAAGACATAGGCATTATCTTAGGCATGAACTGGCTTCACCCCAATCGTGTGATGTTAGATTGTGGAACCCAAACCGTAGTTTTCCCTTCTCCTCCGAAAACATCACTCAACCCATTAGGGTACCTAAATTCCGTAGAGGTCTTCTCAGAGTGGGAAGAAAACTAAGGGATATGTTCTCCTAGCCACTTTGTGATGTAGACTTGGAGCAAAACCTAGGTGAGATACCTGTGGTGAGAGACTATCCCGAGGTGTTTCGGTAAGAAATACCCGAGTTCCCTCCCGAAAGAGAAGTGGAGTTCTCCATAGAGTTGGTTCTGGGACAGACCAATCTCTATAGCCCCGTATAGGATGTCACCCTCGGAGTAGCCAGAATTGAAAACCCAGTTAGAGGAGTTGTGAGAAAAGAATTTTATAAGGCCGAGTACTTCACCTTGGGGCGCTCGGTCTTATTTGTGAAGAAAAAGGGCGGAAGCATGAGGATGTGTATAGACTATAGGCGTTGAACCAAGTAACCATAAAGAATAAATACCCATTGCCTAGGATTGATGATCTTATGGACCAATTGAAAGGAGCAAGAGTGTTTTCTAAGATTGATTTAAGGTCAGGTTACCATCGATTAGGGTGAGAGATTCGGATATTCCTAAAACCGCCTTCGAACTCGGTATGGACACTTTGAGTTCAATGTAATGTCGCTTGGTTTGACGAATGCTCTCAGCTTTTATGGATTACATGAATAGGATCTTTAGACCCTATTTAGATCAATTCGTGGTTGTGTTCTTAGATGGTATTCTCATCTATTCGAAAACCCACGAGGAGCATGAGCGTCATTTAAGGATGGTTTTAGAGGTATTAAAGGAGAAGAAGTTATACGCTAAGTTGTCTAAGTGTGAATTTTGGTTAGAGGAGGTAAAGTTCTTAGGACATGTTGTGTCAAAAGGTGGCATAGGTGTCGACCCAAGTAAGATAGAGGCTGTGATGAATTGGGATAGACCAACCTCAGAATCGAGATTAGAAGCTTTTTGGGTTTAGCTGGATATTACCGTAGGTTCATTAAAGGATTTTCCCAGCTAGCCCTACCCTTAACCAAGCTCACTAGGAAGAATGCCCCGCTTGAGTGGAGCCCGAGTGTGAAAAGAGTTTCCTAGAGCTTAAGGAAAAGCTCACCTCAACCCCAGTTTTAGTTTTACCTGACCCCAATGTACCCTTCGAGGTATATTGCGATGCTTCTGGCAAGGGTTTAGGTTGTGTGTTGATGCAAAATAGGCAAGTGGTAGCCTATGCGACCAGACAACTCAAGCCTCATGAAGTAACCTACCCCACCCATGACCTAGAACTAGCAACCATCGTGTTCGCTCTAAAGATGTGGAGACACCATTTGTATGGTGTGAGGTTTGAAGTTTTCTCCGATCATAAGAGTCTCAAGCATCTCTTTGATCAAAAGGAGTTGAATATGAGGCAAAGAAGATGGATGGAGTTCCTCAAGGACTACGATTTTGGTTTAAGTTACCACCCCGGCAAGGCTAATGTAGTAGCCGACGCCTTGAGCCGAAACTCGTTACGTCTGTCAAGTATGATGGTTAATGAAGTTGGGTTAATAGAGCAATTTAGGAATATGAATCTTGGAATGTCTATAACGGAGAATGGCATCGTGATGAGTCATCTCACGGTGACGGGGGGGTTTAAGCAGGGGATTATGCTTGCCCAAAGAGAAAATGAGGACTTTATGGAGACAATCGAGGCAGTAAAGGCTGGAAAGTTGAAAGGTTTTGTACGAGGCCCCGACTGGTTATGGAGGTTCGAGGGGCGAATCTGTGTGCCACAAGATGGTGACCTCCGAGAGAAGATCTTGGAGGAGGCTCACAAGAGCCATTTTGCCATCCATCCTGGTACTACGAAGATGTATCAGGACTTAAAAAGGATGTTTTGGTGGCCCGGATTAAAGAAGGATGTGGTCGCCTGGGTGAGTAAGTGTTTGGTCTGCCAAAAGGTCAAGATCGAACACCAAAACCTTCTCGCATGCCGCAACCCCGCCGATCCCCGAGTGGAAGTGGGAAGGTATATCAATGGACTTCGTGGATGATTGCCAAAGACCCAAGCCGCCACGATGCCGTATGGGTAATCGTGGCTCGCCTGACTAAGTCGGCTCACTTTCTACCTATTCGAGTCACGTTCTCGTTGGATAAGTTGGCCCAGCTTTACATCCAAGAAATAGTAAGGTTGCATGGAGTACCATCGACGATAATCTCGGATCGAGATCCGCGGTTTACGTCACGTTTTTGGGGAGCCTTTCAAAGGCGTTTGGTTCCAAGTTGTGCTTAAGCACCGCTACCACCCACAAACGGATGGTCGATCCGAGAGGACAATCCAAACCCTGGAAGATATGCCGAGAGCCCGTGTCTTAGACCAAAAGGAAGTTGGGATAAGTACATGCCTTTGATCGAGTTTGCCATGATAACAACAAGCTTATCACGCAAGCATCGGTATGGCACCGTACGAGGCATTATACGGAAGGAAGTGCCAATCACCCTTGTGTTGGTACGAGCCCAGAGAGCAAAGTGTCTTAGGACCTGAGGTAGTGAGGGAAACGACGGAACAAATCAAGAAGATCAAGGATAGAATCTTAACCGCTCAAAGTCGATGTAAAAGCTACGCGGACAAAAGGCGCAAGCCCTTGGAGTTCCAAGAGGGAGAACATGTATTTCTAAGAATCACCCCCACTACAGGAATAGGGAGAGCCATGAAAGTTAAAAAGTTGAGTCCCCGATTTCTCGGTCCTTTTGAAATTCTTCAAAGAGTCGGATCCGTAGCTTACAAAATAGCCTTACCACCCAATCTGTCAAACCTTCATGATGTCTTTCACGTCTCCCAGTTACGTAAATATGAGTCCGACCCTAGTCATGTCCTAGAACCAGAGCATGTACAGTTAAGGGAGGACCTCACTTTCAATGTACCGCCTACGGAATAGTGGATCACTGAGTCAAGCGCTTAAGGAACAAGTCTGTTCCTTTGGTAAAAGTGGCGTGGGGACAAGGCAAATCGGAAGAATACACGTGGGAACTAGAGTCAGAGATGAAGTCCAAATATCCAGAGCTTTTCTAAGGTACGAATTTCGAGGGCGAAATTCTTTTTAAGGAGGGGAGTAATGTAACGCCCCGATTTTCTGTTAGAGTGAAAATGACCAAAATGCGCCTGAGGTCATTTTCAGGCCGAGGAAAGCCAGTGTGGCAGTACTCGAAGGGCAAACTCAATGTTGGAAGGGGATTAGAAAACTTATGTACCTTCCCGGATCGAAAATCTGCTTTTTCGAAGCCAGTCAAAATGACCAAAACGCCTCGTGGTGTTTTACCCGTTTGCAAGTGCTGGATGAACCCGAAACTTCTCCAGATGGTTTTAAAAGGCGTTTTTATGTATTCTATGACCTCAGTTTTAATTTTTGAAGTCCCGGGCAAAATTAGTGCAAAATTACTGCTTTGCCCTAGTTTCAGATTTTTACGCTTAATCACACGATTAAGCAAACCTAAGCAATATTAGGCTCTAATCGAAGGTTAATTAATTTCTTTAATTAATCTAGAGTCAAAATAATTTATTAAAGTTGTTTAGAACCAAAAAGTACTTAATTACAACCTAAAATCATATTTTAATTTTATGACACCAAGTCATGGAATCTTGAATAGTGTTTTCTCTTTCCAATTCCTTAAATCATGGAATTGTGTTACACATTGTTTATTCATAAATGAGTTTAAAATTCTTTAATGATGTATGAGCACTCCTAAACTTGTCATAAACTCCCTAAATCACATTCTTAGTTACCTAAACTTAAGCTTAATTATTCCTAACCTTGTACCTAAGCTAATACACATCTAAACCTACCATTAACACACAATTAAATGGTCAAACTCACCTCCTCCCTTGCTGTCCCAAGCTGGCCGTGAACCCTCTCCCCCATTATGCATCACATGTTCAATTTTTCAACACTCCAAGGCCATACCTCAAGTCACATACACTATACCTTGTCATAACTTTCAATCAAGCTTGAATTTCCACATGAATAAATAATTAAAACAACCCATTTTCCCTATTTATTTGTGGCTGGAAAAGTTCCAGCCATGTTAAGGTTCTAGAAGCCTAATTTCATAAAAATGTGATAAGGAATTAACTCACATCAAGCCATACTTTGTAGCATAGCTTCCATACTTCAACCATGCTTGAATGACCTTGTGTAAGAGATATTTTTCTCTTCCTTTTCCCTCCAAACCACACGCCCAAAGCCCTCCCCATTCACTCCTCCATGGTTTTGATTTTCTATAAATAGGATGCTTGTGTTAGCCTTGTTACACTTTGAAGCATTTGCAAAGTTTAGAGTTTTAGAGTTGTCTTGCTAGTTTTTCCTTTTTCTCTCAAAGTTCCAAGAGTGTTCTTCCTTTCTTTTCATCTTTATCTTCTTCATCTCTTCATCTCATCATCACCTCTCAACCATCAAACACCACCCCAAAACCTTGAACCATCATCAAACCTCTCAAACACCACACCTCAAACACAACTCCACTTGAAACACATTCTCTTTCTTTTTCTCTCATCAAGGCCGAATCATCATCACCATCCTAGGAGGTGTTGCTCATCTCATTTCCATCTTCAAGTTCAAGCTTTTATCTTCATCAAAAGGTAGGGATTTGTTTTCAAACTTTATTTTGCTCAAGAAAGTGTTTTTCTCTAGTTTTCTCTTGGATTCTTTTTGAGCTTTCCTTTGTCTTTCCTTTCCTTTTCATTTTCGGCCATGAGGCCTTGATTTGAGCATGATAGCTTGATGATGAGAGTTTCTAGATGATGACATTGTGTTCATCTCAAAGAAACCTCTAAAGCTTGAGTTTTCCTTTTCTTACAACTTCATCTATATGTTATCTAGCTCACATGGTTTTCCAACTTAAGAAAATTAATCTAAGGATTTCTAAAAGCCCAAGCCTACCCTTTGTCAACCTTAAAGTTGGTCGGCACGCTCTAGAGACTTGTCTCTAGATAGGGTTTTGGGTACTTAATAAAGAACTTGATGTAGTTTCACCTTATTTCTCTTTTATATGATTTTCGATTCTTGTGTTGTGATCTTTGAGATATGGTATAGGGTTATTATCTTGTTAAAGTCTTATATGAGCTCTAGTTAACTATAAAATGAATCTTGCATCATGTTTATTTTATGCTATGCATATCATGTTTACTTCCTTGCTATCACTAAATCCCAAGATAATGAATGAACTTGCATTATCATGTTTATGTTTCAAGCTTTGCATCATCATATTTATATTTCAAGTCCTCACCTAAATATCTAAGATAATAATATGTTGCACCACATATTTATTTTATGCTCTCACTTTATTTTCTAGCAATAACTAAAATAAGTGCATGAGCATGTTTATTTTTATGTCATCACTTTAATGATTCTAGAGCTCAAAGACTTGCCCAAGGATATCTCAAACAAAGGTCTAAAACATTTATCTTCTATGGATCATATTTCGCCCTATGAGGCCTTAATGTTTTCAAGTATTGAAAACTATGTTTTATAATTTTTCTAAACTTATATGAGTATAAGGAATGTGTAAAACTAAGTATTATGGATTTAGGACCTCTTGAGATGAAAATAACATAGCTACTGCCCTATTAAGTATTTTCATGAGTTTAGATGATAAAAGTGTTCATAAAAGAGTTTTGAAGGTTTTAACAAGGTTCCAAGAGAAACTAGTATTTGATGTGCTTTAGAAACTATGATTCAATGCTTTTAAATGGAGTTGTTGTTTAGGTTCTGCCTTGCTATGTTTGGCTACTGCATGAGCTGTGTTAATGATGTTAATATGCTTATGTTTGGGTAATATTTATGTTAAGACTCATATGTGAAAGATAGGATAAGTTAGGAACTAGAAAAGAATTAATTTGAGAGTTCTAGATCCCTTAAAGATTTATTTTTCTGGATTCTGTCCAGCAAGGTTTAGATTCAAAATCATGGTTTTAAATTAGTTTATATGTGTAGGAATGACTCATAATTGGTTTAGGACTTAATCTTGAAACCTTAGGAGCAAACCTAACTTAGAAAGGGTCATTATTGTGACTTCTAGGTACCGTAAAGTTAGTATTTTGATTTCTGCACTCTTGAGGTTTAGAGATGTTCTTGACCATAGGGTGAGGTGAGAAATACTTAGTTATAACCTTATAGGTTCCCAAGAGACTAGGTGTTGATGATCAATAACTTAGAAAGTGAGATAAAGATCTAAACCGTAATTTCTAGAACTCCGTAATCACTTAAACATAAAGTTGTCCAAATTCCGCTTAGTGCTATTTGGATTAGTTCTTGAGCATAAAATTTATATAACTCATTAATTGTCAAACTATAGGCGTATAAAGAAGCTAAGAATAATTTGCAAGTTTAAGACTCATAGTAATCAAGTTTAAAGCACTATGAGATATAACATAACATGCCTATGAGCCTCTGGATGATTGTTAAATATGACTATGTGATGATGTTTGTGTGAAAGTTTTATGTGACGAATGTTATGAGAAAGTTCCATGTGATGATATATATGTTATGAAAAAGCTACATGAGAATGCATGATAAAAATGAATATGATAAATGATGAGGTAATTGTGATGTAATACTTATGAAGATATAAATGTGACACAACACCGAGACGCGCTTCTCTGGGTGACACCGGTTCGGCCGAGCACCCCAGGAGGAGACAAATCCGTGAGGGTATGTGTAGATGCACCGCCAAAGCGGACAAATTGCGAGGCCCACGTGGCTAGCAAAGCGTTTCAAAGAGGAAATGACCCTAGAAAGGAGATCCTTAATTTGCCCCCTAGCCCGTACTTTAAGTCGGGATTATGTTACGCTTATCATAGGATAAGTAAGAGCTAGTGACGACTAGTTAAGGTATGAGCTCATAACCTAGAGAAGTTTTAGGGCGGCCCCATGAGATGAAAGTTAAAGTTGACAATGTCACATAAACTTTACTTATGTCAATGTTATAATGTTTCCTAGTTATTCTATTGTTTGGTTTACCTTATGATGCATTCATATCATTAGTATATTTCGCTTAAGTTATAAAGACGCATTATAAAATGTGATGGACCTTGGATAAAATACCTCTTTGGGAAACCCACTTAAAAGGAACTTATATGCATGCACACCTTTTAGAAATAAACCCAAGGTTCCTGAGGATGTGACGATGACACCTAGGTAGGGATAACCCTACAGAGAATTCTTTTAGAAAGATTCACATTCCCTCTCTCTACTTCCGTCATATCTTCAGATGGCGACGCTTGTACTCTTCGTCGACACCCCAGTATGGGAGTTGCACCATGACCCAGCACTCGGGTCATACCATTTTGAGGGTCGCTGACCTGTCGGAGTATACATGTTCATGGGACGACCCTTCGCATTCCCGTCCCGAGCTACCGCTTCACCCCGATCGCTTCCTACCGGCCATAACGGGATTTTTGAGCGAGCGAGACCACGCGATGAGCAGATCCTCCGCATGGAGCCCGAGACATCAGCAGTACGCGAGTACCCCGAGTATGTGCCGCGTCCCGAAGACTGGAGACGGACCCATCCGAGGACCCGCCATCCCACATGTACAGCTGAGCTGGAGCCCCACTCCTCCACCGATGAGGGCTGGGAGTGAGGAGGCGGTGGTCCACCGAGGTTGGCTCGACGGCCATCTATGCGCCGCCGCGGTGGACATGCCCGATGATGCACTCGACCACTCCCGCCGAGATTCGCCAGTGGATCGACTCGACCTCACAGTACTCGGACCGCAGGAGTAGTCATAGGAGGGGTAGTAGTTAGTGCACACACACGCCACATAGTAGAGGACAAACCTTCTTTTGTATATGAGGTTGTCTCCTTTAGGTGCACATGGGTATGGGGGTAGTTTCTCTTGTATTCGCTTTTTATGATTTCCTTGTATTGCATTTCAGTTGTATTTTTCTTCATGATGTATCAAATAGTCCTGCCTCTTTGGGTAGGCACGTTATATATATATATCTATGTTTCAGTTGATGTTTCCATGACATGATGTGTTTCTTATGCTTTGCTTATATGTTTCGCTATGTTGCCCCTTAAAGTTTCGCGCGTGGCTCTCACTTTGATTTTAAAAAGAAAAATTTTACCCGTATTTCCGCTAAGTATTTTCCAAAGGATGAGACCAAGAGGTAATATTCTAAAAATTAACCTAAGGACATACTAGTAGTCTTGGGTTAAGATTTAGGGTGTTACAGTGAGAAAGGACACTTTAAACCTAAATGTCCTAAGCTCAAGGGCCCACAGAAGAAGTTTGCCTTTAAGAAGAAATGTATGTTGGCTACTTGGAGCAACATAGAAGAAGAAAAAAATGGATCACAAGGCCAAAATGAGCTAGAAGATGTTGCTAAGATATGCTTCATGGCTAACTATATTCAGAAGGAGGACCTAAGGTAAAAGTGTCTAAACCCAATCTTTCCTATGATGAGTTACTTGCTTTATATGATGAATTGTTGGAAAATTCTCAAACTCTTTCCTTTCATTATCTTAACCTAAAAAGGAAGCATCAAAAAATTGTTTCAGAACTTGAAATGGCCAAATCAAATGATGAGAACCTAAGGCTTGCGAAGGAAGAAATTAAGGGAGAAAACAAAGTTTTGAATATTAAGCTCAATGTCTTAAAAGCTAAAGTCTCGGAGAAAAATGAAAAATCTCAAAAAGTTATTTCTAAACTAGAAAGGACTTTAAAGCTTCTCAAATCTAACATTGAAAAGATGGTAAATAGTTCAAAGAACCTTGAAATAATGCTTGGAGGTCAAAGGCCATATTTTTAAAAGACTGTGTTGGGATATGAGGATAAAATGGATGAGAAAGGAAAAATAACTCAGTCAAAGAAAGTAAAGAATAAATTTCCTTGTACTTTTTGTCATAAGAAAGGACACCCATCTGACAAGTGCTTTATGAGGAAAAAAATCGGTCAAAAAAGGTTGGGAAACCTCTCCCTTAAAAAGACTAACCCAAAAAGACCTAAGAAAGTCTATGTACCTAAATTTAAAACTGTGTTTGTTGTAGGTGTGTCTGAGAATGCATGTTGAATAGGACAATAAGTGGTACATAGATAGTGGCTGTTCTATGCACATGTCGGGATCCAAAAGGTGGTTCAGAAACTTGAAGCCCATGAACTTTAGATCAGTAAAATTCACTAATGGAAGTAAGGCCAAGTTCACAGGCATAGGAAATATTGGTAAGTATCAGCTTTTTATGACTAAGGTTTTAATGTTTTATTTATTGCCCATGCTTGCAAAATTGTAAATCCTACTTTGGGACAAGTCATGTTTTCTGGGAAAAGGCGTGATAACACTTATGTGTTATTGTTGGATGACCTTCTAGATCAAAATGTAAAATGTCTCGCATCCTTCACGGGTGATAAAGTTGACACTACTCTTTTTACTCTTGAGCAAGATAATCACTTTCTAGTAGTTCACATATATGTTGATGACATTATGTTTGTCACCACTAATCATTCTCTCTGTGAAAACTTTTCAAAATCAATGCAGAGTGAATTTGAGATGAGCACGATGGATGAACTCAAGGTTTTCCTTGGTTTTCAAAATAAAACAACAAAAGGAAGGAACATTGATCCATCAAGAAAAATATACAAAAGAGCTTTTGAAAAATTTAACATAGTGCTAAGCCAAACCCATGAGTGCTCCCATGCGTCCATCTCAAGTTATCGATGCTGATGAGAATGGCATGAAAGTATCAGAAAGCAATAATAGAGGAATGAGTGGTTCGCTTCTGTCTCTTACAGCAAGTAGACTAGACGTTCAATTAAGTATGGGGATCTGTCCTAGATTTCAATCTAATCCAAAGTGATCACACTTAAACACTGTTAAGACAGTCTTTAGATATTTATCCGATACTACTAATCTTGGCTTATGGTACGAGAAAGGTACATCTTGTGAGATTGTAGGGTACTGTGATGCTGATTTCGTTGGAGACAGAGTAGAGAGAAAAAACACAAGTGGATGCTGATGTTTCTTTGGAAAGAGCCTCATCACTTGGTCATGTAAGAAGCAGAATACCATTGCTTTCTCTACAAGTGAAACTAAGTATATAGCTGCTACAAACTGCTACACCTAGATGCTATGGATAAGGAACTAGCTAAAAGATTATTAGCTAAGGTATTCCAAGATCCCTATCTTCTATGATAATACTAGTTCTATTAATCTTGCTAAAAATCCTATTCAGCACTCTAGATCCAAGCACATCAATGTTAAACATCATTTTATTCGGGATCATGTTAAAAAAGGAGATGTTGAGTTAATGTTTATGAATAGTGAAGACAAAGTGTCAAAAAACTATTAGCTGTAGATTGCTTTTGTGTTTTGAAAAGGTTTTTGAACTAAAAACTTTTTAAATTTGCATAAGTATTAATGCACAAACATCTCTGGGTACTCCTTTTCATGGCTCTGAACCGAAGCCCAAATGAAGACATCAATTTACAAGATTAGAGAATTACTTTGCAAGGCCAGATAATCATATTGAAGAATAGAAAGTTAGTTTGCAAGCTCAGAGAGTAGATAAGATGATTAGAAAATCGGGCATACATGGTCTCATGGGGTTCATAATAAGAAAACAAATAAGATATGACAAGGCAATGGTACTCCAGTGGGTCAGAAAATGGAGTTGTGCTTAGACAGTGACTTTGTTCATAAAATAGTTCCATGCTTCAGAAACCACTGATTATGAAAGAATGAAAAGGCGGGATAATTCCCACTCATTTTGAGTTTCTTTCTCCCACGTCGCTTCACCTTCAATCATTACGTCCTATCACTAAAATAACTCTCTACTCCTCACACGTCACACTTTTACCTTCGTCTTCAACTTCTAGCACCTGAAACCTCAACCATTTCCTATTTTCTCCCACAGCCTTCTTTTCTACAACCTTACCATTCTCTCTTACAAACCCTCTCAAGCTTCAACCTTCATGCACCATCACATACATAACCTACAATGGTTGAAGAAAGAGAACTCGACTGATCCATTAATAAGATGGCTCCATTTCATATGTACAATGATATGAAGATACAAGATCATTATGTAAGAAACATTTCAATGAGAAAAATGGCCCCGAGAAATTCATTAAGAAAAGAGCTCCGTGAAGAAATATCTATTCTTAATGAGGTCTTCTTATTTCAAAGGTAGGAAGAATATCTTGAAATCAATGACCAAGTCTTTCTAGGTTTAGTAACGGCTTTTTACTAGCAACTGAATGTGCATTTTACTCAAGACTTTGCCTTAAAGGTCAGCCCTACTGGACTATCAAAGGTTATCAAGGCTCCCTATGAAGGCCTCATCTGCTCTAGAGGATCAATTAAGGAGATGTGTCCCAGATACTTAACTGACTCCATTATTCACAAACCTAGTGAAATTACTATTGTCATACTTGATGCCAAAGCTAGAAAAGTGTACACTATGGTACAATTCTCTATCCTGCCCTGACTAGGAAGCATGGACACATTGGTTGGCATGGATTACATGCTCCTATACTGCCTATTGTCCAAGAAAAAGGTAAATTTGCCAAGGCTTAGCATGGACTATATGCTCAGCTCAACCATAGAAGGAGAAAAAAAAAAAAAGAACAGTCGATGTACTGTACGGTATGTTGCTGACCAAGCTATTCATGCACATTCACCTTCCTTTTGTGGAGGAATGGTATGAATACATAGAAGGTATAGTATTCTCACCTGCCTCCTTTAGGATATCCAAAAGAAGGCCTATGACCTTGGGGTTTAATGCAACAAGGTTGAGTCTTAGAAAATCTTCAAGGAAAACTGAGTCTGAGAAGATAAGAGCAAAAGAAAAGAGGAAGCTAATCCTTATTGAGAGTCAGCTCGAGAGCTCAAAGGAAGGAGAATCTGTGAAAGCTCTTCTAAACAGAGAGAATAACAAAGATGAGACAGGAAGGTATGCAAAGACAAGAACCACAAATACCACCACCTCTCTCAGAAACCAACAATGACTCCTCCGATTCAGATGATGAACTACAAAAGGGGCTAGAAAATATGCCTGGTAAACCAATAGGAATCATTAGAAGAAAAGATATTGAGCTCAAGCTCAAAAATGTTCATAAGCATGAGACAAGGATTGCTATGCTTCTAAAAGTGGTTACAAGATATCAATAGGATGGTTATAAGGTTATCTTGACTGACTCTTTTGAAGAAAAATAAGAACAAGCAGAAGAATCATTGTTTGAAGAAGAGGAAAGCCAATATAGAAGTGAGAAGGACCAATTGAATGAGCTCCTTTCTACTCTAGAACTTATTGCTAAAGAACAAGCTGTGGAGCCCATTATAGAGGAACCAGCTGAGGAAGCTAATGAACTAGAAACTATTTTCATTCTGATGGTACCTCATCCTCCTTGTTCCATTTGTATAAATCCAATGGAAGAAAAAGAAGATAAAACCTTATAAACAAGTACTCCTCAAGCTGAAAAAGCTATTGTTAGCTCCAGAACCCTTCAAAAACGCTAATACAATATGGTTTGAGTGATAACATAACAAATTTAGAGAAAATATTTTGAAGAAAGACTAATGTTTTCCCTTGAGTTTCTTGAAGTAATAAATAGGTTCTTCTAGATTGCATGACATGTTCTTGAATTGGAAATAATTTCACTTTACATGTGCAAACATGTTTTTATCTCGTCTAAAGATATAAGAACTTAATAGAAGCAAAAATTATATCGTGCAAAGTACGTATACATGCTTAATAGGTTGAAGAAAATCAATTGTATACAAGAAACCAAGGCTCAAATCTTTAGAAAGTAGAACGTGACTTCAAAAAGTGCATATAAAGTGAATATGTCAAACTAGCTCTGGAGCAAGGATGTTCTACAACCTTCAATCATCATCATCGTCATTAAATTAATCATATACATGCTCTGATTAAAGGCTAGAAGATCATTTTTTCACTAAGAAACTGCCACCACACTTCAGAAAGTTCACTCCACAATGAGACGGTGAACTCTTTAAGAAAAGGAGAGAAATCTGAAATTCAAATTTAAAGTCAAATCGAGTTGCAGACTAGCATTTTTCCTAAAATTAGTAACTATGTTGGCATTTAAAATTCAAACTAATCAAACTTAATTCAACTAAATAAGCAAGGCTACTCCTTAAAATCATGTCTTAAAAGCCTTGAACACATAATTACTAATCCAAACACCTAAATTACCAATTCCTAACATTTTTCCTAATTAAATCTATCTCTAATTGAAGTCCTAACCTACATGAAAAATGAAAAAAATCCCCCCAAAACAGCCATAGAAGGCCGCGAACTCCCTCCTCCATTTCTCTCTCATATTTTAATTTTTTTTACAAGACTCATAACTCATAGATTCTCATTTCTTACCATTTACTTTTTTTGTTTGGAGTCTTGGTCACAAAGTTATCAAAAAACTCTCTTTTCTGTCTAAGCCTCAAAAGGTCTCATCTTCTTATTCCTCTACCTTCAAGAGACCTTATTCTTGATCTCCACCCAAGCTACAAATATCAAACCACAACACCACCTGTAACATCCCCAAATTTATAACTAAGATAAATATTAATTAGCGATAGCAAAACCAAGAGAATCTGGACAAATGTTATGAAACACAACAAATAGTCTACTTAAGTATGTCTAGAGAAAAATGCAAAGAATTATGAAAATGCCATCACTTAGTGGAAATTACGAAAATGCCCTTGCTATGTAAAGGAAATTACCAAACTACCCTTGCCTTATTAAATGACAAAGATAACCTTACTCTATGAATGGAATTACAAGAATACCACTATCATTGTCTAATTACAAAACTATCCTTGTCTTAGTTAAAGAAATTACTACAACGCCATTTACACAAATCCCTAAACTTGTCTTTAGACCAGAATGAATCTAAGCCATTGGATTAAGATGATAACACAATAATTTAACCACATACATCATACACATTTTCTGAATCACATACATGCACTAAAGGTTAGAAAATCTCCACTAACATCTTTGCATAAAACATGGAAACATGTTTGCATAAAACATGGAAACATGTTTGCATAAAACATGGAGCATTTTCATCCAACATGTTTGCATAAAACATGGAAATGTGTTTGCATAAAACATGGAAACGTGTTTGCACAAAATTGTATGTGAAACCTGATTTAATAAAGGTAACTTAAGACATGAAAATGATAGGTGCTGGAGTTTCTAGTTGTTTCTGGCAGCAGGTACTTCAAAAGTTATTGTTCATAAAATATTAAGCATCTCGAAATTAAAATAATTTTGCTATAAACTAGACTCATTATAGAACACTCTCCAAAAAGAATCACCCAAAACGGAGTTTTCTAGCTCAAGATATAATTTTTTAAAGTAGAGCCTAAGACTGAAACTTTAAATCTGACCTTGTAGTAGTAAAATAGGTGTAACTCACTCTAGAAAAATGCAAATGGACTGATTTCAACTTTGTTGGAGAGCTAACACATATAGGAATACACCCATGTATGTTATGTATAAAGCTTTGTACCATGTAATTACAGAATGAGAAATAAATTTCGGAATAGTGTACTATGAAAGTGCAGTTTGGAAAGGTTCTGGCTAAGGAAAGACTTGGTATTTAAGCGTGTCCATTGTGACCGACCTCTCTTTCCTGGGAACCCTCCTATGCATGGTTTACAGTTGATTTACACTATTCCAAAGATGTAAATGCTAAAAGTTGATGAGTTAGGAATTTGGAACTACCTTTACTAAGCTGAGATAACAAGTATACAGAGAATTATAAACTTTCTTCTAAAAGATGTCAAAACTATAAATAAAAGAATCAAGTCTTGTAAAGAGAGAATTTTAAGAATTTAAGTAGAATAATAATCTTCAATAGTTATATGAAAGTCATAATAAAAATATATAAAGAACCTATAATAATATTTTGAAGTGCATTAATGTATTAATGGAATGCTAAGAGTACAAAGAACACTAAGAGAAAAAGATAATACTAAGACATCCATTACCTCTTACGAACACTAGGAACTCAACTTGATAACTTTGGTTGGTTAATATGAATCATCTATGAAAGTGTTTACTATGAGATTTACATGATATTGTCCATGTTTTATGAAGTGATTTATAGTAATGTGAATGTATGGTGATGAATTATGAAATGATGAGGATGAATGATTGATTGCCCAGGATTTATTGTGATTACATGATAATATGCATACATTCATTTTCAAAAGAAATAGTAAAAGTAAAGTTTGAAAAAGTAGCAATGAAAGTCTAGAAAATTGGACTTGAGCTAAACTCACGGCTTAACCCCCTAAACCGTTGAGATCATGGCAATGGAATGAAAACCAAAAAGGTTATGGCGACGGCCATGGTATGAGCTCATTACCCTTTAGGGTGGTCTAAGGCATTGATGCATTCATCCCGTGAGTAATTAAGAAATATGTTGATGAAATAAATGAAAGATGATGATCACTAAACAAGTGAATGTTGAGGATGAGTAATCATGAAATGCATGCAGCTCCTAAATGATTATTGCTTATTAGTGGTTTTACATGATATGCTTATATGTATGCTTGATGAAATACTGAATGGATATTTCTGCTAATGTTCAAGATTAGTTTAAAAGTAACTGCACTTCGGCTAATCACGTTTGTGAAAGTTTGATAATTGAATCCTTACCTGTTCACCTTTTTATAATAAACCCGAAGTGACTGGGACGACAACGATGACACTTTTAGTACAAGTAGGAACTCCTACTAAGAAATCATGTATTTCTCACTCCCATGTTTATTTTCCGTTGTCGTTACCAGAGACAGACGTATCCACCTAAAGCAACTTGGTCAGAAATGAGGAAGGCGGTAGCGTGAAGATTTCAAACTTTTCAAGTAGGAGCATTCCGAGCTTTAGTTACATTATAGTTTGTGAGAAACAATTAGTAATAGTAGAACTTATATTGTTATTTGTAATAACTTATCAATATGATATATGCCCTGTTGTGACTTATGTATTAAGTGATTATATTCCAGTTTATGTGATAATAGTTCTACACTTAGTCTCTTATTCTGCTTATTTACTTAAGTGCGCAATGTAACTTGATTATTATCTATAAAAGCGCTATGTATTTCACTTCTCATACAGGCTTAAGTTTTCAAACAATTAATTTATTTAAAGAAAAAAAAACTTCCACTATTTTTCTAAGTTAATTTCAAAAGAAAATAAATGCAAGGCATAAGTGACAACTAATAGAATCCAAATTTGAACTTAAGCATAGTGGGGTTCTGTTAGGGTGTTACATTATGGTATCAGAGCCTGCACCTCTCCCAGTACGGTGTTGTTCGGGGACGAACTAGGCGGAAGCTGGTGGGCATGTAACGCCCGGGGACGAGGACGAGGAGTGATCGCTGGTGCAAAGAGGGCACGGACAAGGAGCGGCTCCTCGCAAGGTCCTTTAAGCGGAGGGGTACATGAATGAACCGATTACACACCCGAATGAGAGGGATCCTGAGACTGTATAGGTATGGGACTATACAGTTGAGGAGGGCTTATATGAATTGATTTGTACTACGTATATCAACAAGATGCATCTTCTTTTCGGTAGCCTAAACTGAAAGAACTCCACAGTTAAGCTTGCTTGACCTGGGGTAATTTTGGGATGGGTGACCTCCTGGGAAGTTTTCCTAGGAAGTTTTCCTAGGAAGCGTGCGAGTGAGGACAAAGCATGCTGAAAAGACCCGTGTTGGTTTGTGGGGACAGTCGTCAATCCATAAAGCAGTAGGAGATGTTACAAATATTATGGTATCAGAGCAGTTCATCCTATTTAAGCCTGAGGAATGGACTGACTATGCTTCTGTCTATAATATCATGCTATTAATCTTATCTGTATGATGGGATATAGGATTTAGAAATGCATGATCGTCTTGTGATACTGCCATAGTTGCTACCGTGCTTAGCTATAGTATTGAGCCTGATCAACTCGATGACTGTTGTTTGGTGTGTCTAGGAACTAATGGCAGCAAACAGACATACGCATGGGGCACGCGGTGGAGGTAATCGTGATGAACTGGCAAATGCACTCCAGGAGATGGCTAGGGCTATGCAAGCACAAGCAACAGTGATGATGGAGCAGATGAATAGGAGGTCAGAAGAATCAGCTGGGAACCAAGAACATGGAAAATTCTCAGAATTTAAGAGGGCTGGACCTCTAGAATTCAAAGGGACAACTAACCCCGAAATAGCTGACGGATGGATTCAAGAGATGGAGAAGGTTTTCTCAGTGGTAGAATGCTCTGATGAACAAAAGGTGGCATTCTCTACTTATATGCTGAAAGGAGAGGCTGCCGCGTGGTGGAAGGGTGCAAAGGGCTTGCTCGAAAGTGCTGACATACAGATTACGTGGGAGGTTTTCTATGCTACGTTCCACAAGAAATATTTTCCCGATCCGGTTAAGAAGGCAAAGGAAGTAGAATTTCTGTTGCTGACACAGGGAAATCGAAGTGTGGCTGAGTACACAGCTAAGTTTGAAGAATTGACCAAACACTCAACTAGCTACCAAAGGGATCCTAACGAGGCTTGGAAATGCATGAAATATGAGAGTGGTTTGAAGCTAGACATTTTGGCATCTGCGGCTCCACTAGAGGTCACTGACTATGCATCTTTAGTCAGCAAAAGCCAAGTGGCTGAGAGTTGCAATCGCTAGCTAGTTGCCCACCGAGTTGAAGAGAATAGGAAGAGGTCTGCTCAACAAGGTCACCGAGGGTTCCCACCCCCTCACAAGAAACCCTACCAAGGAGGTGGATTTAAAGGGAAACAATCCCAACACCCTATGATGAATCAACCTAGGACACAAGCTGTTAATCGACCTAGGATGGCTGTTGTCCCTGAACCTATGACTAGACCCCCTTGTGCCACTTGTGGAAAGATACATGGAGGGGAATGCAGATTTGGTAAGAATGTTTGTTATCGGTGTGGACAGGCAGGACACTATTCTAGAGAGTGCCTAAAGTTCAATCAGTCCTCTACACTTAAGCCTAAGGCACAGGGACGCGTGTTTGCTATCACTGCTGAGATGCCCTCAGAATCCAATGATCTAATTCAAGGTAAGTGTATAATTAATGGAAAACCCTTAATTGTATTGTTTGATTCTGGCGCAACACATTCATTCATTTCATATGATTGTGCTAATAAGTTGAGGTTGTATATATCTGACTTAAAAATCATCTTAGTTGTCTCTACACCCACTATAAATACTGTTATAACTTATCAAGCCTGCCTAAATTGTGAATTTGAGGTAGCTGATAGGATTTTTCATCATGATTTAGTTTGTCTACCCTTGTCTGGTTTTGATGTAATCTTGGGCATGGATTGGCTTTCGGCTAACCGTGTGTTACTACATTGTGCAAATAAGTCACTAGTATTTCTTCCCAAACCATCTTTACCCAATCCCTCTAAACTTGATAGAAAGGTACGACTATACCTAAACTCCATTATCATAGGGGATAGTAGGAATGAAAAGCCAGGATATGTCTTCCTAATGACAAGTGAGAAAGAAGTGGAGCAAGCTCTTGAAAAGATCCTTGTAGTAAAGGAATTCTCAGATGTTTTTCCTGATGACATACCTGAATTTCCTCCAAAAAGGGAGATTGAGTTTTCTATAGATTTGGTACCAGGAACAGGACCCATATCTATAGCTCCTTATAGGATGCCATTAGCCGAGTTAACAGAGTTGAAGAAGCAATTAGAGGAACTACTACAGAAGAAATTCATTAGGCCCAGTGCTTCACCATGGGGAGCCCCAGTGCTTTTTGTCAAGAAGAAGGATGGGAGTATGCGATTATGTGTGGATTATAGGCAGCTAAACAAAGTGACTATAAAAAATAAATACCCTTTGCCTAGAATAGATGACCTCATGGACCAATTAAGAGGAGCCCAAGTGTTTTCCAAGATAGATCTGCGATCAGGATACCACCAGATTCGAGTGAAGGAGGAGGACATACCAAAGACAGCCTTTAGGACTAGATATGGACATTATGAATTTAATGTGATGTCGTTTGGGTTAACCAATGCACCGGCAGTGTTTATGGACTACATGAATAGGATATTTAGACCATACTTGGACAAGTTTGTAATAGTGTTCATCGATGACATTCTAGTTTACTCTAGAACTGAAGAAGAGCACAAAGAACACTTACGAGTGGTGTTGGAGGTGTTGAGGAACAAGAAACTTTATGCAAAGTTGTCCAAGTGTGAATTTTGGATGAAGGAAGTTAAGTTCTTAGGTCATGTAGTGTCACATGGGGGAATAGCAGTAGACCCAAGTAAGATAGAAGCGGTGCAACAATGGGAAACCCCTACCACTTTGTGAAGGAGATTAGGAGTTTTCTAGGGCTAGGCAGGTTACTCTTGAAGGTTCATTAGAGGTTTTTCCCAAATTACCTTACCCCTCACCAAGCTAACAAGGAAGAATTCAGCTTTTATATGGAGCCCAGAATGTGAAGATAGTTTCCAAGAACTAAAGAAGAAGTTGACCACTACCCCTGTCCTAATCCTACCTGACCCAAAAGAAAAATTTGAGGTTTATTGTGATGCCTCGGGAAGAGGACTAGGATGTGTTTTGATGCAAAATAGGAATGTAGTAGCCTATGCCTCTAGACAGCTCAAACCCCATGAAGTAAATTACCCAACCCATGACTTAGAGCTAGCGGCTATTGTCTTTGCCTTAAAAATCTGGAGACATCATCTTTATGGTGTAAGGTTTGAAGTCTTTTCTGACCACAAAAGTCTGAAATACCTCTTCAACCAAAAGGAACTCAATATGAGACAAAGGCGTTGGATGGAGTTTCTCAAGGACTATGACTTTGGGTTGAACTACCACCCAGGAAAGGCAAATGTGGTAGCACACGCTTTGAGTCGTAAGTCCTTGCATGCCGCTTGGCTCATGGTGAAAGAAAATGAGCTGAAAGAAGATTTTAGGAACCTCAACTTAGGATATAAGGGGACTTCAAAACAAATTCGGTTAAGCCAACTAAGTGTAACCAGTAGCTTTAAGGATCAAATAATTCAAGCCCAAAGGGAAGATGAGGATTTCCTTAGAACCTTAACCCTTGTCGAAGCAGGAAAGTTGAAAGAGTTTGTCCAGGATAAGGAAGGAGTGTGGAGATACCAAGGGAGAATCTGTGTACCTGCAAAAGAAGGATTGAGAGCTAGCATTTTGGAAGAAGCCCACAAGAGTCAATTTAGTGTACACCCCGGTATAACCAAGATGTACCATGACCTAAAAAAGATGTTCTGGTGGCCAAAGATGAAAGCAGATATAGCAAATATAATGCAAAAATGTTTGGTATGCCAAAAAGTGAAGATAGAGCATCAAAAACCCTCCGGAGTGCTGCAACCTCTCGAAATCCCTGAATGGAAGTGGGAAGGAATATCCATGGATTTCGTGATGGGATTGCCAAGAACGCCTACGGGACATGACTCCATATGGGTAATTGTGGATAGATTGACCAAATCTGCTCACTTTTTACCCATTCGAGCAAATTACCCTTTGGAAAAGTTAGCTCAGCTATACATCCAAGAGATAATAAGGCTCCATGGAGTGCCCAAAACCATTGTCTCAGATAGGGATCCAAGGTTCACCTCAAGATTTTGGGGAGCTTTGCAAAAAGCATTTGGTTCAAGGTTGTGTCTAAGCACTGCCTATCACCCTCAGACTGATGGACAATCAGAAGAACAATTCAAACCCTTGAGGATATGCTAAGAGCATGTGTCTTAGACCAGCCAAAAAGTTAGGACAGACGACTTCCATTGATTGAGTTTGCATATAATAATAGTTACCACACTAGCATTGGGATGGCACCCTATGAGGCTTTGTATGGTAGAAAGTGTCAATCACCACTTTGTTGGTGTGACCCAGGAGAGCAAAGTATTTTGGGCCCTGATTTGGTAGAAGAGACAACCAAACAAATAAGGAGAATTAGGGAAAGAATCCTCACCTTTGCTCGAGTAGGCGAGAAGAGCTATCTTTGACAAGAGAAGGAAACCTCTCGAATTTCAAGAAGGAGAACACATATTCTTACGAATTACTCCTACCACAGGTATAGGTCGTGCAATGAAAGTCAAAAAGCTAAGCCCTAGATTCTTAGGACCCTTCCAAATCCTCAAAAAGGTAGGTCCCTCCGCCTACCAAATTGCATTACCTCCAAATGTGTCTAACCTACACAATGTTTTTCATGTGTCCCAATTGAGAAAGTATCAGTCAGACCCCAGTCATGTGTTTGAGCCAGAAACTATACAATTAAAAGATGACTTAACTTTTGAATTACCACCGATGAGGATCGTGGATCATGGCATCAAGCGGTGAGAAACAAATCTGTATCTCTGGTCGAGTAGCACTGGGACAAGATGGAATGGAAGAGCACACATGGGAGCTCGAGGAAGATATCTGAAAGAATTTCCGAACCTATTCACAGGTATCAAATTTTGAGGGTAAAATTTTTAATAAGAAGGGGAGAAATGTAACATCCCCAAATTTATAACTAAGATAAATATTAATTAGCGATAGCAAAACCAAGAGAATCTGGACAAATGTTATGAAACACAATAAATAGTCTACTTAAGTATGTCTAGAGAAAAATGTAAAGAATTACGAAAATGCCATCACTTAGTGGAAATTACGAAAATGCCCTTGCTATGTAAAGGAAATTACCAAACTACCCTTGCCTTATTAAATGACAAAGATACCCTTACTCTATGAATGGAATTACAAGAATACCACTATCATTGTCTAATTACAAAAATATCCTTGTCTTAGTTAAAGAAATTACTACAACGCCATTTACACAAATCCCTAAACTTGTCTTTAGACAAGAATGAATCTAAGCTATTGGATTAAGATGATAACACAATAATTTAACCACATACATCATACACATTTCTGAATCACATACATGCACTAAAGGTTAGAAAATCTCCACTAACATCTTTGCATAAAACATGGAAACATGTTTGCATAAAACATGGAGCATTTTCATCCAACATGCTTGCATAAAACATGGAAACGTGTTTGCACAAAATTGTATGTGAAACCTGATTTAATAAAGGTAACTTAAGACATGAAAATGATAGGTGCTGGAATTTCTAGTTGTTTCTGGCAACAGGTACTTCGAAAGTTACTGTTCAAAAAATATTATGCATCTCGAAATTAAAATAATTTTACTATAAACTAGACTCATTATAGAACACTCTCCAAAAAGAATCACCCAAAATGGAGTTTTCTAGCTCAAGATATAATTTTTTAAAGTAGAGCCTAAGACTGAAACTTTAAATCTGACCTTGTAGTAGTAAAATAGGTGTAACTCATTCTAGAAAAATGCAAATGGACTGATTTCAACTTTGTTGGAGAGCTAACACATATAGGAATACACCCATGTATGTTATTTATAAAGCTTTCTACCATGTAATTACAAAATGAGAAATAAATTTCGGAATAGTGTACTGTGAAAGTGCAGTTTGGAAAGGTTCTGGCTAAGGAAAGACTTGGTATTTAAGCGTGTCCATTGTGACCGACCTCTCTTTCCTGGGAACCCTCCTATGCATGGTTTACAGTTGATTTACACTATTCCAAAGATGTAAATGCTAAAATTTGATGAGTTAGGAATTTGGAACTATCTTTACTAAGCTGAGATAACAAGTATACAGAGAATTATAAACTTTCTTCTAAAAGATGTCAAAACTATAAATAAAAGAATCAAGTCTTGTAAAGAGAGAATTTTAAGAATTTAAGTAGAATAATAATCTTCAAGAGTTATATGAAAGTCATAATAAAAATATATAAAGAACCCATAATAATATTTTGAAGTGCATTAATGTATTAATGGAATGCTAAGAGTACAAAGAACACTAAGAGAAAAAGATAATACTAAGACATCCATTACCTCTTACGAACACTAGGAACTCAACTTGATAACTTTGGTTGGTTAATATGAATCATCTATGAAAGTGTTTACTATGAGATTTACATGATATTGTCCATGTTTTATGAAGTGATTTATAGTAATGTGAATGTATGGTGATGAATTATGAAATGATGAGGATGAATGATTGTTTGCCTAGAATTTATTGTGATTACATGATAATATGCATACATTCATTTTCAAAAGAAATAATAAAAGTAAAGTTTGAAAAAGTAGCAATGAAAGTCTGGAAAAGTGGACTTGAGCTAAACTCACGGCTTAACCCCCTAAACCGTTGAGATCACGGCAACGGAATGAAAACCAAAAAGGTTATGGCGACGGCCATGGTATGAGCTCATTACCCTTTAGGGTGGTCTAAGGCATTGATGCATTCATCCCGTGAGTAATTAAGAAATATGTTGATGAAATAAATGAAAGATGATGATCACTAAACAAGTGAATGTTGAGGATGAGTAATCATGAAATGCATGCAGCTCCTAAATAATTATTGCTTATTAGTGGTTTTACATGATATGCTTATATGTATGCTTGATGAAATATTGAATGGATATTTCTGCTAATGTTTAAGATTAGTTTAAAAGTAACTGCACTTCGGCTAATCACGTTTGTGAAAGTTTGATAATTGAATCCTTACATGTTCACCTTTTTATAATAAACCCGAAGTGTCTGGGACGACAACGATGACACTTTTAGTACATGTAGGAACTCCTACTGAGAAATCATGTATTTCTCACTCCCATGTTTATTTTTCGTTGTCGTTACCAGAGACAGACGTGTCCACCTAAAGCAACGAAGCTGTAGTTGAGGAAGGAGGTAGCGCGTGAAGATTTCAAACCTTTCAAGTAGGAGCATTCCGAGCTTTAGTTACATTATAGTTTGTGAGAAACAATTAGTAATAGTAGAACTTATATTGTTATTCGTAATAACTTATCAGTATGATATATGCCCTGTTGTGACTTATGTATTAAGTGATTATATTCCAGTTTATGTGATAATAGTTCTACACTTAGTCTCTTATTTCGCTTATTTAATTAAGTGCGCAATGTAACTTGATTATTATCTATAAAAGCGCTATGTATTTCACTTCTCATACAGGCTTAAGTTTTCAAACAATTAATTTATTTAAAGAAAAAAAAACTTCCACTATTTTTCTAAGTTAATTTCAAAAGAAAATAAATGCAAGGCATAAGTGACAACTAATAGAATCCAAATGTGAACTTAAGCATAGTGGGGTTCTATTAGGGTGTTACATCACCACCATAGATAAACCTCTAAATGCATATCCTTTCTATTCCCAAACACAAAGACATAAGAAAAATCTTCCTCCTATTTTTCCTCCCCTTGGCTGAAATCACACCAAGCTCCAAGGGAAAGCTTTTCTTCTCATTTTAATACAAAGGATCAAGCTTTCTCATTTGCAACTAAGAAACAACCTTGGTAGGGGTTTTATTTTGAGTTCCTCCTCTTTTTCTTTCTTTCCATTTCGGTTTTGATGTGAGAAAAATGGCTAAGTTTTTCTTCTTTTCTTTATTCCTTTTTCGATTTTGATCTTTCCTTTCTTTCATTTTGTAACACCCTAATATTCAACCTAACACGCCTAGGACGCATTTGAGTTAAATTCTAGTTATTACTCTTTTGTTCCTATGACTTGACATTACTTTTTTTTTCCTTAAATACTTAGCGAAAATTAGAGTAAATTTTTTTTGAAAACATAAAATAAAACGTGAGCCACGCGTACTAACATAAAGCAAATGTCAATCCACATCACAAAAGGGTAAACACATCATTCATAAACATATATTAAACATTTCATCATAACATGGTTCATATGTGGTAATACACTGGAAATATAGAATAAGCACAGTCACACCCAAACCAAGTGGGTTGAGCTTTCAGTACATAAATAAACAGCGAAAAGAAATACATGAAAGCAGAAAGTACATGGAATATCAAAACACAAGATGCCAACAACAGATCCCCTCTACTACTCCTGTGAGTGCTCATAACTAAAGTCTCCCCTAACAAAAGATACAACATAGAAAGGGGATCTTTGTGTGATAGCTCTATCACTCCATCGGCTCCTCTGTCGAAATCTACTGGCGATCCTAATCCTTCAACGAAGGGGGCACATGCCCATTGAACTAGGCAAGCTCCGCAGGTGTATGCAAGTGGAACAAGGGACGAACATGGCCTCCGCGATGTGGATGCATTTCTAGTCATCGGGCTAGCCTGAGGCTGGAAACCGGGTAGGCGAAGGGGCGTCCCATGTATGGAAAAATGCATACTGTACAGCGACCTTCAAAGTGATATGAGTGGTGGTTCAGGTCGTAGTGCACCTTCTACACTGGGGTGTCATTGAAGATCACGAATGACGTCATCGATCTCTGAAGATAGGATGGAGAGAAAGATAGAGGGAGTGAGAAAGAATCTCAGTAGGGAATCCTCCTATCCTAGTGTCATCATCTACGTCCTTAGGAACCTTGGGTTTCATTATGAAATTAGTGAGCATACATAAAGTTCATTTTATTAAGTTCAAAGCTCATTATCCAAGGTTCATGTCTTTTAATATGATTCTTGATGTTATGAATGCATTGCATTATATCATGAGTGCATGACCATACCATATACTACCAACTATAGAATCATACTGAGTAAACATGGCAAAAGAGAATGTAATCACATGAATAACATAAAGTAACATGAACATTTTTCCTTCTTATTAATATTAGGTGACTTGAGTTCATTATTCTTTCTTCTATGGGGCCACCCTAATACTTTTCCTTTGAGAGTATCTAGGTTATGAGCTCATACCTAACTAGTCGTCACTAGTTTCTGCTTACCTTATGGTAAGTTACTTATCCTATGATAAGTTCAACACCTGACTCTTAAAGTACGGGATAGAGGGCAAAAATCACCTTTCATAACCATTAATTTGGGGAGTCCAAAGGATCACTTCCTTATTGGATCACCTCTCATAACCTTAAATTCGGGAAGTTTAGAAGATCATTTCCATGTATCTTATGTCACCTTTAAAATCTTCACATATTAGGTAGAAATGCATGCACAAACACATAACTTTATATATCATCAAAACTTATAACATAACATTTCATGCTCATAAATTCCATAGATTTTCCTAAGTTCACAGATTCGGCAAAAACCCGGTAGCATAATGGCTGAAAATGAACTTTCCCCAAAATTTGCCACCTATCAGCAAACAAATCAATCATGCATCTCAATAGCTCAATCATAATCATAGCATGCCTTAATAAATCACATAATCATCTCTTACTTTGATACATCTATTAGCACATATCATCATCATTTCTACTGAAAGATAAACATGCTCCTACCTAGTATGCTAGAATCATGGACTGGACTCAGCAAGTGCACATGCTATGCTTATCAATATAAGATATACATACATAGGTAGGGCAATAAAGATCATCATCAAGCACTTTATACGAAAGCATACTCAATTTATCGTAATCGCAACACAGTCATGCACAGGTTAAAACTTACGACCCAGTTTGACCTAATTACCGAAATTAATTCTTAAGCACCTAAGGGACCTAACCCAAAGATTTTTACTAACCTTAAACCTCATAAACATTTTTGAATGTTGCTGGACCGCTTGGACAGTGTTTTTAAAAGACTGTTTCGGGGTTCGAGAAATCGCATTTTTGCCCCTTTTAAGTTACCGGTTTTTCCTAAAATGCCGAAATTAGTTCTTATCACCACTAATGGAAATTTTTGCACTTGAAAACAGTTTCAAATAAGGTCCTTATCAAAAATAAATTATCAAGGCGGTAAGTATAAAATCTCTTTTTTAGAAGTCTCAAAAACACATTTTCGATCATTTCTAGTTTCTAATTCTTCCTCAAGATAAATAATTGAATCCTCACATTAATTTTTAGTGATCAAAACACATTTAGATCCTTCGAAAAAGTATTTTACAGAAATTAAATGAAAGGGGGCAGTAGCCAAAAAATCGTTTCTTAAAAGTACCCGAAAATTGTTCCTTTGATCCGTTTTCGTTACTAGTTTGTCCTAGGGTGCCAAAAACAATTTTTACAACATTTAACTCTAATTTTTACATCCTCTAACTCATCCAAACAGCATCAAATAGAAAAGGAATTACCAAGATAGTAGCCAAAATTTGAGTTCTAAAAACACCTCAAATCACATTTTTGTTACTTACTAGATACTAGTTTCCTTTTGGATTTAACTTAAGACTTAGGAAATATATTGAAAACTCATTTACCCCTTTGAAAATATAAAGGATGGCCCTTAGGGCAGTAGCAAAACTAAAATTTATTTTAGACCACTTATGTTCCTAAAAATAATATATTTAGTACCCATAGAGTTTCTAATTATTGTAAAAATTACAAGACACATCACTTGAAATCTTAGAACAAACCAAAACTCACTTTTCAAACCCATCACAAAGTGATGGCTGAATTTTTCTAACAAGGAGACCAATCATAAGCAAAACTTTTATTTAAGATATAAGGGCAAGTCTTTGAGCTCTAGTAATTTTAGGTAATGACAAAACCATAAACATGCTATGCAACCTCATTCTTAATCTTTGTCATTAGAAGGTGATGGCTTGGAAACATAAATATGATGTGCAAGACTTGAAATTAAACATGAGATACAAATCCATTTTTAAGTCTTTAGGATTAGGTGATAATTTGAAAAGTAAACATGATATGCAAGACTCAAATTTAAACATGAGAATGCAAGTCTATTTATTTAATCTTCAAGATTTAGGGTGATGGCTTGAAAATAAACATGATATGCAAGGCATTGAAATGTAAACATGATGTGCAAGGGTTTGAAATATAAACATGAATGCAAGTTCATTTTTTTTATCTTGCTAGAGCTCATTTAAGACTTCAAAGAATACAACTCTCAACCCCAATCAATATTAAAAAAAAATATTATGAACTTTTAGAGTCTCAAACTATCTTGGTCCTAAGGGCCACACTTTTAGACTCATCACAAAGCTCAAAAGAAAAACCATTCAAGAAACTAACAAGCATTTAACTATTATGTCTCCTTGAAACCAAAACCAAACTCTAAGCTCTAGAGGTCCAAAACGTGGTGGTTTTTCACGACCACTATTCAAGATCCATCATCCTCAAGCTATGGTTCAAAACTTTTTAAAATCGAAAATGGAAGGAAAAACAAGAAACCTAGGCTGAAAATGAAATGAACTAAAGAGCCAAGCCTTTTACTCTAGAGGCCTTGAGCATGGTGGTGTCAAAACAACCATCAAGGGCTCTCATCCTTGAGCTATTCCTTAGAACCAAAATAAAAGAAAAACGTTGAAGCTTGGGCCAAAAATGAGAGGAGAAAAGAATAACCTTTTTAAGCTTTAAAAACCTTACACTTGATGGTACCAAGACCACCAACAAGGGTTCTCATCATCAAGCCATAAATGTACCATTTCCTTCCATTCAAAAACGAAAATACATGAGAAAAAGAGAGGAAAATCAAAACCAAAATGGAGCAAGGAAGAAAAACATGAAGCTCAACACAAAACCAAGATAAACAAGGAAGACAAAATATAACTCAACCATTATCATCAAACTGAAAAAAAAGAGAGCACAAAAAAGGAAAACTTCATTCACTTGAGCTCAACCAAACCGAAAATAAAAACAAGAAAAAGAGAAAGATCATCAATTAAAACCCTACCAAAGATGTTGTCTTTGCAAGAACGAAGGAAGCTTGGTTATGGGTTAAAATCAGAAGACAAAATCTTCTCTTGAGGGCTTAGATGATTTCGGCTAAGGGGAAAAGAAAGGAAAGGAAAGTTTTTCTTGTGAGGTTGAGCTTGGGGGTGGAGAGATTATGCATTTGAACGGTGGTTTGAGATAGTGGTGTGGTGGTTGAAGATTATTTGTGGTGGTTTATGGTGGTGGTTTCTCTTTGAGAGTAGAGGAAGAAGAACACAAGTTGAGAGAAAAGTATGAGAGCTTTTTTTGTCACAAAACTCCAACAAAAAAGCTAGTGGTAAAGTGTGTGCTTTTTTTGCATTTTAGTATATATATCATGTGTTGAAAAATAAAATATGAGGGTGCATTTAGGGGGAAAGGCCGCCGGCCATAGGAGGCATTTGGGGGGAAAATTTCATTTCATTTAGGTGTGATAATTGGGTTTTAGGGTAATTTTAATTAGAAGATGTAGCTAAAAACTTGTAATTTGGTGTTAGGAGTTGTAATTATGTAATTAAAGTTAGAAATCATATGCTTAACAATGTAAGACAGGATTAAAGTGTTGTCATCCTTACTTAGTTTGAATTAAACATGTTTAGTTTGAAATTCAAACTCCAACAAGGTTCCTAATTTTATGGAACATGAGAGAGAAAACACTATTCAACCTTGACATGACATAAAGTCTTGAGAATTCTATGACTAAGAAAGCAAATTTGAATTTCCTCAAATACTTTTAGGCCCTAAACAACCTTAATTAATTATTTTAACTCAAGATTAATAATTAAAATTAAATTACCTTTAATTAGAGCCTAATATTGCTTAGGTTTTCTAAATCGTTTAATTAAGCTCATTAAGCACTAATCTGGGGGTAAAATGGTCATTTTACATCAAAACTCTCCGGGACCACCCGGATTCATCCAAACATCATGCATGATGTAAAAACAACATTTCAAACTCCCGAGAAATCTTTCTGGCTCAGTCGGCACTAATTCTCATGCAAAAACGCTGCAGGGGCATTTTCGTCATTTTGTGCCGAAAGTTCAGAAAGTGAGATTTTCATTTCTGTCATTGATTCCAAGGAATATAATCCCCTTTAAACATCAAACCAATCCCTCGAGGCGATCCAGGTCGGCAGTCCTCAAATTCCAGGCAAAAATGACCTTAGGGGCATTTTGATAATTTTTACACGAGGAAAATCGCGGATGAACGGATCACTACCTAATCCTCACGTAGTCTACTCCTAATATAGGAATAACCTTTTGAGGGTGGCTGGGTTGATCGGCCTCAGTTTTCACACAAAAATGACCTAGGGGTATTTTGATTATTTTTGTAAAGCAGAGAAAACTGGGGCGTTAAACATTTTGTTTCGATTTTGATTGTTGATGGATGGTTAAAACCATGGCTTGATGATGAGGGTTTTTGATGGTGGTTGTGAGACCATCATGTATTTAACCTCTAAAGCCCAATGTTTGATTTTGCTTCTAAAAGAATATAAGAAATGGGATGTTTGTTGGTTCGTTTGGATTTTTTTTTTTTTTATGTTCAAGACCATAGCTTGTTGATGAGGGTTCTTGATGGTGGTTGTGAAACCATCATGTATTTCATCTCTAGAGCTCAAGGCTTGATTTTTTGTTTCAAAAGAATATGGGAAATAGAATGCTAGTTGGTTTTCTTTGTTTATTTCTTCTTGAGCTTGATGGTGAGTTCAAGAAATGAGGTTCTTGGAACCATGGTAGTGAGGAGCTCTAAAACTCACTTCCATTTTGTTAAGATTGATTAGGGTTAGAATTCTATCCTTTAAAGTCTTGAGCTTTGGGCTTAATAAGATGTAAAAATGGACTTGCATTCATATTTATGTTTCAAGTTGTTGCATCTCATGTTTATATTTCAATGCCTTGCATATCACGTTTATTTTGAAGTCATCACCTCAAATTTTGAAAACTTAAAAATGGACTTCCATTTTCATGTTTAAATTCAAGTCTTGTATTTTATGTTTATATTTCAAGTTATCACCTAAACCTTGAAGACTTAAAAATGAACTTGCATCTCATGTTTATATTTTAAGTATTGCACATCATATTTATATTTCCAAGTCCTCATCTTATAATGATAAATACTAAAAATGAGATTTGCATAGCATGTTTATGGTTCTAGTCATTACCTAAACCTCTAAAGCTCAAGACTTGCCCTTTGTATCTTAAATGGATATATTTTTGTCTATATATTCGGCCATGTTGTGATGTTGGATTTGGAATGGCTTTTATTTTGTTGTAAGGTTCAAACCTTGTGGCTTGATTATACAAAGGAATTTTTTGAAATAGTTGGAAGCTCAAAAAATAGTAAAGATATGATTTTTATGATCAAAAGCCTTATTAATGAAAATTTAATTTTGTTTCTATTTTAGAGTGTATTATTTGAGTTTTCAAAGAGATAGAATAGCTTCAAGTGTTCCCAAAGTCTTAGAATAATTTTTTAGAAAAACTAGTAAGTAGAAAAGATAAAAAAATGTGTTTTCTAATGCTTCTACAAATTAAAATTTAAGCTAATGTTTTGGAACTAATATTTCTATATGGTGCTGTTGGGAGGTGTTGAGATATGTAAAAATTACTATTAATTGTGATAAAAATTATTTCTAGCATTTTAGTAAAAACTAGTAATTAGAAAAGATAAAAAAGATGACTTTCAAGGCTTCTAGAAATTAAAATTATGGTTACTGTTGTGAAATTATTTATTTTTTTGTAAAACTTTTGTTTGGTACTAATTATAAGTGCAAAAATTACTATTAGTTGTGGTAATAATTATTTTTAGCATATTAGGAAAAGCCAGTAGTTAGAAAGGGTATAAAACGTAACTTCTAGAACTCAGAAACTAATTTTTTTTCACAGCCCAAACTGTACAGCACTGTTTGGTGTTGTTCACGAGTTTAAAATTTAGTGAAAATTATTGTGAACAAATTGTTCTTGGTCTTTTAGGCGCCTAAAAGGATAATTACAAGTGTTAGGTTGAACCGATTTGCAAGATACGAGTAATTGTGCTTTGAAACTATCATTATGGAATTTTGGCCAAATGGGTTTAATTAGGTCTAATCATGAATTTGAGTGTGTCCATGTATTCAAAATACTATTTACAATGTTAAGGAGAAGTTTTAGAGACATTGGTACTCGCTAGGTGTTAGAAATGCAAAACTTTGCAGTTTTGACCAGTTAGGGGCTAAAGAGTAATCATTAATATCTTGAGGATAATAATGTGGATGGTATCTTGTGATGACCATGCATGCTCGACTCTTGAATTATGCAAATGATGATCTCTAGTAATCTGTATATTTATCCTGTTGAGATAGCATATGCATTAGTTGAGTTTTGGCCCTTGATTCCAGCATTACTAGGTAGGAACATGTTTACTTTTCAATGAAATGTTGATGGTGGCATGCTTGTGTGAATAATTACATGATGAATTGTGATTATGAATGGAATGATTGAGACACATGATTGGTGTGTTTGTGGCATGAAGCAAATTTAAGGAAACTCTATTTTTGGCTATTATGCTGTCGAATTTCTACCAAATTTGTGAACTTAGAAAGGTTATGAAGTTTATGAGCATGAAATGTTAAATGATAAGTTATGATGATGGCTAAAATTATATGCTCATATTTACATCTCTAAATGACATGCTAAGATTAAAGGTGACATAAGACACATGGAAATGATTCTTTAGACTCTAGGAATTAATGGTTATGAAAGGTGATCCAATGAGGGGATCCTTTAGACTCCAGGAATTAATGGTTATTAAAGGTGATCCTATGCCCTCTATCCCGTATTCAAAGAGTCCGGAATTAGCTTATTGAGAGGATAAGTGTAGACTAGTGACGACTAGTTTAGATATGAGCTTATAACCTAGAACTCTCAAAAGGAGAGAGAATATTAGGTTGGACCCTATAGAAGAAAGAATAATGAATTTAAGTCACGTAAACGAATAAAGAGGAATGATCATGTAGAATGACTATGTTCTTTATGCTATGTTCATTTACTATAATTCTTGTGATATGTTGCACATGACATTGACATGCACTCATGATATGGTATGATGTATTCATGACATTAAGATTCATGGTAAAAGATATGGGCCTTGACTAATGATATTTGGAACTTAATAAATGAACTTTACAAGTGCTCACCATTTTCATAATGACACCCAAGGTTCCTGAGGATGTAGATGATGACACATGTTAGGAGGTGAAAGTGTAACACCCTCCTAACTACCATATATTAGTCAAGTGTCTATACAGTAATTAGAATAGTGTTACTCGTATTCTATACTTTATATTAGTCGGGAGAAATGAAAAGCTAATAATAAAATGAGCTCATGGATCACACCAACTTATAGATTTATATATATACGTCATAAACAAGTTAGCAACATACACAGCACCCTAGACCATAAACTGGTTGACTACTGAACTATGTAGGGACACAGTACAAAAACAATATCTCAAGTGTCTATTCTAACCTGCTCAAATCTCAAAGCCCAACAAAATCATATATGCACGTAAATGGACTTAAAAACATCTAACAGTAATCAGTCGGCAGGCTGGTAAGGTCCTAGCACTATGCTGCCCTATATACAAGTCATAAGTCCCTATAGACCTCGCGTCCACCTAGAGTGTAACGCATCGATTTTATGTTAGAGTGAAAATGACCAAAATGCCAATGAGGTCATTTTCGGCCTGGAATTCGAGGAAAGCCGATCCGGCAGTACTCGAAGGGCAAACTCAATGTTGGAAGGGGATTAGTTGACTTGTGTACCTTTCCGGGATTGAAAATCTCGTTTTTCGAGTTTTCAGGTCAAAATGACCAAAATACCCTTGTGGTGTTTTACCCGTTTGTAAGTGCCGGATGAACTCGAAACTTCTCCAGATGGTTTTAAAAAGGCGTTTTTATGTATTTTGTGACTTTAGTTTTAGTCCCGGAGGTCCCGGGTAAAATTAGTGCAAAATTACAATTTTGCCGCTAGCTTTGGGTTTTTGAGCTTAATTGTGTGATTAAGCAAACCTAAGCAATATTAGGCTCTAATAGAAGATTAATAAATTTCCATAATTAATCTAGAGTCAAAATAATTTAATAAAGTCAATTAGAACCTTAGAATGCTTAATTTAAACTCAAATCTTATTTTAAATTCAAGATTTTTAGTCATGGAATCTTGAATAGTATTTTCTCTCTCCAATTCCTTAAATCATGGAATTGTGTCTACATTGTTTATTCATAAAATGAATTTTAAACTCTCTAAAAGTGTATGAGCACTTCTTAATCATGTCATAAAATTTCCTAAACCTCATTCTTAGTTACCTAAACTTGTGCTTAATGATTCCTAACCTTGTACCTAAACTAATACACATCTAAACCTATCATTAGCACCCAATTACATGAACAATTTTCCTCCTCCCTTGGCTGTCCCTAATCTGGCTGAAACATACCCTCTCATTTTCCATCACATGCTCAAATTTCCACACTCAAAGAACCATGCTTCCACCTCACCATAAACCATACTTTGTCATACAAACACCATGCTTTCATCCATGCTTCATATGACCACTTCTAGAAGACTTTTTCTCTCATTTTTGTGGCTCAAAATCAGCCAGCTCTTTTTGCCTTCTAGAAGGATTATTTCAATTTCAAACAAAGAGAAATTACCATACTTTGAGCCATACCTTGCACCATAACTTTCATACCTCAAACCATGCTTTGAATGACCACTTTGAGGAGGTATTTTCCTCCCTCAAAGCTCCAAAATTTCATGCATATCTCCCCCCATATTTCACTTCCACATTTCAAAATTTAACCCATAATATATATAGCAAAGTGTAAAGAAATCCCACACTTTCTTTTTTGTTTGAGTTTGTGACCAAAAAAGCTTTCTTACTTTCTCTCAACCTCAAGTTCTTCTCCACCACTTAGAAACTCTTTCCACCACCACAAACCACCTCAAACCACCACCCCACCACCATAGATCATCATCTAAACACCTAAGCTTCCTTTCTCAAACACAAAGCCCACATAAAACACTTTTCTTTCCTTCTCCACCCTCCTTGGCCGAATCTTGTTCTTCACTTTGGAAGGAGATTTTCTTTTCATCCTCACCTCAAAGATCAAGCCTTTGCCTCCACACTTGGTAGGGAGTTGCTTTCAAACTTTGTTTTTACTCAAAAATGTGTTTTCTCTAGTTTTCTCTAGTTTTCTCTTGGTTTCTTTTTGAGCTTTCCTTTGCTTTTCTTTCTTTTTTTTTTTTATTTCGGCCTCTTGGCCTTGTTTATGTGATCATGATAGCTTGATGATGAAAGCTCTTAGATGATGACCTTGTGTTCATCTCAAAGGAACCTCTAAAACTTGAGTTTTGTTCTTGATCTAGTAAAGTTTTGGTTTTTCTTTCCTTTTCTTGTCCTCTATGATTTTGGCCCCCATAGTTTTCTTCAAAAGGTCTTGTTAAAATCTTTTAAAGTATCTCTATTTCTATTTTATGTCATGAAAGGATGTTTGTTTTGGTTCTTACTCTCTTAAAGTTTTACTTTCCTTTAAAAGCTTGTTTCTTTGAGCTTGATGATGATGTTCAAGAACCACATAGTTCCTTTAAGAACTTGGTTAAAGAACTCTAAAGCTCTCTTTGCGATGAGATAAGTGTTGGGTTGTATCTCTAAAGTCTTGTAAGAGCTCTAGCTAAGATTAAAATGAATCTTGCATTCATATTTATGTTTTTATGCCTTGCACATTATATTTATTTTCCTTGCTATCACTAAATACCAAGAATAATAAATGAACTTGCATTATCATATTTATATTTCAAGCTTTGCATTATCATGTTTATATTTCTAGTCCTCACTTAAATATCAAAGATAATAACATGTTGCATCTCATGTTTACTTTGTGCTCTCACTTTGTTTCCTAAGGAAAGATAAAATACGTGCATGAGCATGTTTAAGTTTGTGTTACCACCTAAGTGAACCTAGAGCTCAAAGACTTGCCCATTATTACCTCAAACAAAGGCTTGAAAAATATATGTTCTTTACCTTCTTGATTTCGGCCCTAAGAGGTTTTATTTGTTACAAGTACTAAAATCCATGTTTTGTAATTTTTCTAAGCTTATTTGAGTTCAAGCAATATCTAGAGCAAAGTTTTATGATTTTAAAACTTCTTGAGAATAATTTAAATTAGCTACTACCCTTGAAAGTATTTTGATGATTTTAGTTGATAAAAATGTTTACTAATGAGTTTTGAAAGTTTTAAAAAGGTCCCAAGAGAAACTAGCATTTTTCAAAGGCTTGCTCACATCACACATAGGCATTCAGGTACACTAGAGTCTCATTTATGTTTTATAAGTAACTCTTTAAAAACCATTAGCATGCATTCATATACTATATATGTGGACTAAATGCCATGTTGATGACAATTTAAGACATCCTCTCATTTCCAGCATCTTGGCAGGTTTGCCACTCTAGTAACAATATTTACCTTCCATATCAAATGGCCAATTAAACGGCCACAAAAATTCTCCATGACATCTCAATAAGTCTAGTAGTCCCTGTAAAAATGTCATAGCAAACAAAGCCTCTAACCATGTTAAATAAATTTTACAAGTTTAGTAGTCAAAGACCACTTTTTCATAGCTCAGACCAGAGTTCTGTTAATTTTTAAATTTAGCAAACAATGGAATAAACTCAAAATAAAAATCAAGGATAAAATTCAAGATGTGTAAAACATTCTGTAAAACGTTCAAAGGATAATCCCATCATTTGCTATGGTAAAACAATTATACAAATTTACAGCTTCAGTTCCCACAATCCAGACAGCAAGGTTACCTTTTTGGTTTCTGATTTTGTTGAGACAGTAAAACTTAAAATTAGTGCTCAATAATTTTCATGTAAGTAGTCCAAGATATTAGGTCCAACATATAATTTTTCCAGACCATGACATTAACGAAAAATATGTCTAAAAATTCATGAGATATTACTGTCTTCAGCAAAATCGAAAATCCAGCAATCTAACTAAAATTTCATTTGATAAAATTAATACTCTAACCTCATCCAAACCCCCCACCAAAATTTATACATCAACAACCATATATCATTAACCAAAACAACTAAAAATTTTGAGCATAACAGGTCAGAAATGAGAAATATAAATTTGGCAAGGAAAGGCTCAATAAAACCCTACTCTTGAAAGCTAATGTCTCTTTGTCTCTTGTACACTTCAAGATAGATATACTCCACCCCAAGGCTCTTGAAACACACTCAAATCCTCCTCTAATAAGAGATAAGTGATGTAATATGGTGGGGTTTTTGGAGGATCTAATCGGTTATATTTGTAGAGGTTGAAGTATAGAATAAGTTTGCTTAAGGAAGTTTTTGATTTTAACAAGGTTTAGCCTATGATTTTTGAGGTTGAAATCAAGGGTTTGTGAGAAAGGAAATGGAGTTTCTGGTTCCTCCTTGTTGCTGCCAAGAATGGAAGATGAAACTTATGAGGTTAGGTGTGTCATATTTATCATATAAAGTGTGATTTCATTGGTTGGAAATAAAGCTTGAATTTTTTCCATTAAAAGAATTTTATATCAATGGCTAGGATTTGATCTTTCATCCTAAGATAAAATCCTAGCCATTCATTGGTATTCAAATGGATAAACTTCATTATTAGTAAATATTAATTAGCTTTCGATATTAAAAATCGCACATCGAAATTTCATTGAACGGGTAAAACAATGTACCCGGGTAATCAATCATTGCCCGAAAATTAATTCTAAGTATAAAATTTTTATTCCTACCTATTTCTAACCTTCATCCTATAATTTCCAAATTTTGGGCACCTTCGGGTCCCGAATCTAGGGTTTTAGCTATCCCGGCTGTCCCGACGGGCCTACGGGGTCTGTAAAACACTATTCACATTTTTTTTTATACGTTCGTTACATTGTTCTCATCATTTCTACTTACATCGGAATTTTGATAGTCTTATTACTAAAGGCTCAATTATTTTCTGAAAGATTTTTTTAGGGGGTTATAGAAAGCTCTACTAAGATTCTTATATGAGTTTCTTATGCCTTCTTTCTTTTTATCCATCCCATCTTCAGAGGCTGATGGCAACTTTCGTGATCTATATTAATGCTCCCACCTGGGAGATGCATTTCGATAATGCCTATTAGACTTATTACTTCATGGGTCATTGTGCTACCTGCCTGTTCGTCTTTTTGGAGTGCCCATTTGCACATACAGTTACTAGCTTTAGGTTTTCTATGTTGCCCATTTTGCTGATGACATCATCTTCGAGCCTGCTTATCTGTGTATGGAGTAGATTCCTTGTACCTGCCCTGCTGCTTCAGCTGTCCATGACTTCCCCGTCTACAACCCTTGATCATCCCCTCGCTCGACTAAGCCACTGACAGACCCATAAGAGGATTCTCTATCCTAGCACTCCTCGGGTGATTCCACACCTATAGTTCCTATGGAGGTAGAACACAACATCAAAAGAGAGGCTATAGTGACACAACCTATGAGAGGGGTTTCGAATGCTCAAAAAGGAGCCACTCGTCCATGTCGCAGAGCTCATGTTCATCCCCGAAGACTTCGCTACTCCCACCGACATTGCTTGTGTGCTCGACTACATCCCTCTTTCTCAGGAGCGTCATCAGTAGAAGTTTATAGTGGACATCGGAGTGCTTGTGCATGTATCATGGATAGGATAGCCTTCTTTTATTTTCTTTTTATTTGAGGTTATCTACCCTAGGCACACCCTAATATAAGTAGTAGGGAAAAGAGGTCTTGGCTAGCTTGTATTTGCATTATCTTTGCGTACTTTTCATGTTTACTTTTGATGACTATACTTAGCCCAACTTTTATTGGTGGGTAGGATGCTATTACATATATGTATATTATGGTGTGCAAAGAGGAATAATTGGTATTGGTGCTAGATGAATCTATGATGATATGGTTATGCTTGTGGTATCGTGATATATGTATTTTGTGTATCTCTGTGATATGTTTTTATTTCTTTTCTGCTTGTATGCAAGACGGACATTATAATTTATTTGATTATGCGCGGCTCACGATTTATTTTAAGTTAAAACAAATTTACCCATACTTCTATTAAGTATTTTAACAATTTAAAGTTAAGAACTGAAACAAAAGAGGAATAACTAATAATTAACTTAAATGCGTCCTAGGTGTGTTGAGTTAAATATTAGGGTGTTAGAAGCCTCCTTGCCAAATGGTTACCTACAGTCACAACCATAATAGAGGCTAAAGTGTAAGATCCAGAACTCTGCAGGAAGTATGAGAGCTATATTGTTTTGAATAACAAAAAAACCAATTTAAAGAAAATATTTTAAAGAACAATTAATGTCTACCTTAAGTTCCTTGACTAAGCATAATAGGTATTTCTAAAATGCATTACACAGAATTGAGTGAGAATAATTTCACTTTACATGTGCAAAAATGTTTTATTTCATATTAAGAGACTAAGCTTAAATGAAGTGAACATTATATCGTGTAAAGTATGTTTACATGTATCAAAGAATGAAGCAAATCAAATCAAAAACAAGAAACTAAGACAAGGGCCTTCAGAAAGTAGCACGGGATATCAGAAAGTATACGAAGAATGATGATATCATACAAAATTAGAAAGCAACGTGTTACAAAGTCTTCAATCATCATAATTGCAAATCATTCATCATCATAAAGCCTGATAAAGAGAAAGAATTTGATAGAAGATTTGAGATTGAAATTGGAGATGAGATCTCCTTGATTATGGAGAAAATGTCAAAAGCCTGATGAGGCCAAGTCAAGAAAGGTAGAGACGTCAATCTTAGAAGAGACAAAAGGGCAAAGAGAATCTTGAAAGATATACCTACTAACTGTCGCGAGAAGGGACATTCTGAACTAACTTATCCTAAAATTTAGAGTACTACAAAAATGGAAAATTCAAGAAAGAGAGCATAATAACCATCTGGAGCAACTCTGAAGATGAAAAAAATGAGTTAGTAAGTCATGATAAGGTTGATTATACTAAAAATTTATGATTCATGACATGAGTGTGACTTGACAGAAGTATACAAGGTGAGAGTATCCAAAACCATTCTTTCATATTCCTCATTTATTGCATGATATGATGAGTTGTTGTATAACCTGCATATTTTCCTTATTCCAAATATCTCAAGTTGAATAGCCTAAGTGTAATAAGGAAAAATACAAATTCCGTTATCACACTTTAGGCCTTAGAGGCGGAAGTCTCAAAACCAAATTAGAAAGATCTCAGAAAGTCATTTCTGAATTTGAGAAAACTCCATAACTTCTGAAAGCTGACCTAAAAGAAATGGCAAAAGGTACTAAAATTTTAAACTTATGCTTGGAGGTCAGAGGCTGTTGTTTCAGAAAGCTAGTTTGAGATACAAAAGTGGAAATAAAAGAGAAAAAAGAAGGCAATCTCATATAAAAATGATCATCATAATTTCTTTTACTTTCTACCATAAGAAAGGACACTCATCTTGCAAATGATTATTGAAAAATGATCTGTTAGATAGGATAGGAAACCTTTCCCTTATCAAGTAACCAAGGTGGACTCAAGAAAGTTGAGTACCAGAATCAAAATTCTTTTATTGCAAGAATGTCTGAGCACTTTCACTGATTAAGGTTCCTACAAGCGTAAAAGACAGTGTATATCTCAGACTTTCCAATGGCTCAAATTCATTGATGAAAAGTATTCAAGAAAAACTATGCTAGTTGTCGCATGGGACTGGAAGAAAGTCTTGAGAAAATCAGTCTTAAGGAAACTTCTAATAGCAAACAAATGGAAGCCAGACCTTCAAAAAGTAGACTCCAGAACTCAGATACTTTAAAAGCATACTCAGAACTCCAAAGCAATCAACAAAACACCTCTAAACACGAAGAAGAGCAATATAAAGTAGGAAAAGAAGGTAAAGATTTTCAAGGCATAGAAACTACAAGAGTGTTTCTAATCTAAAGACAATTTCAAAATAGAGTTCTTGAAAACATGTCAAAGGGAGTAAAATCCAGATCACCCCTAAGAAATATGTAAAACTGTGCTTTCATCTCCACCAGATCACACAAATGCAAAGTCTGAATGCTTGATCAAAAGGAAAGTCATCATGAGCACAAAATGTTGTTCAGAAATAGGCCATATGGAACTAAGAGATTACAGGGTGCCATAATTTTCTTGAAAAACTTAAGCTCCTGATTGTTCAAAGAAACGAATACCTTTACCTTCTTTGATGCCTAAGGTGAAAATGGAGATTGTCGCAAACTACTGCACCCAGATGTTGTGTTTAAGGAACCAGCTAGACGATCATGAATTGAGGTATTCTAAAAATCCCTATCTTCCTTAATAATACTAGTGATATAGATGTTGTTTGAAAATTCCTTTCAGCTCCTTAGATCCAAGTCACTTATCAAAAATCCTATTTAAAATCACATTCGAAAAAAGATGTTTTATGTCAAATGCTTATGAATACGGAAGATGAAAATGTCAGATGCATTCAAAATACTTTTCTTGAAAATTGTTTTTGTTTTGCAATATTTTCAAAATTTTCTAAAAATTGTATCAGCATTCATGCACAATATCTCTGGGTGTTCTCCTCTCCATTGCTCTGACCTAAAGACCACCTAAAGACATCAGTCAACAAGACCAGTTCATTTTTGGAGTTAAAGAGATCTAATCATAAGCTCATAAAGTAGATGAGGAGATAAGAAAAAAGAAGAGAAAAATCAGAAAATAGGAAATAAACTGTCTCATGAAACTTGAAATGTAAAGATGACTCTTTAGCAGAAATATTGAAACACTCCAAAGGATCAGAAAGAGAAAAGTGAAACTCAGAAAGTAATCTCAAAAGTTAGAAATCACTATTTATGAAATAGATAAAGGAGATGGGATAATGCTCATTCTAATTGAGAAATTTTCTTTCCCAAGATTGGTCTGTAACATCCTAATTTTTAACCCAATGCTCCTAGAATGTATTTAGGTTAACCATTAGTATATTACTTCTTGGTCTCTTTCTTTTAAAATCTTTCTTTAAAATTACTTAGCAAAAAATACAGATAATTTTTTTTTTGAAATATGAAAGCAAAGTGAGAGCCACGTACATCGTAAGACAGGAAAATAAAACACAAGATAACAAGGCATAATAGAACATGGAACAATCAATGACACATCAAAAGAAATACTTCATTAATATTCATAATATGCCCACCTAAAGGTGGGACTTAGTTTGATACAAGATGATGCAAATACAATGGAAAAGGAAATACAACAAAAACGGAAATACAAGGAAAGCGTAAATAGAATACTCTTACCATCGTACACCTAAGGTGGATAACCTCATAACAAAAGAAGGTTTATCCCTACTACATGTGGTGTGTGTATGCACTAGCTCTCCTAAAAACGCTCTACTACTGGCGGCGGTGATCCTCGGAGGATAGGGGTATGTAACCAGGGAACTGCTCGAGCTTCTCAGGCGTAGGCCAGTGGAGTGGGGATCGGATGCGTGATGGCTACACATGCGCTTCATGACGGGGTCGCATTTGGGCTTTCCTCGCCAACCTCGGCTGCGTCACCGTTACCTCACTCCCCTTTTCGCATGAATCGGGGAGTGGGGGTAGAACTTTCGCTATACATATGGGTTGGCGGATCCTCCAATGGGTCATCCTCTAAATGCAGAGAGCGAGGCACGTAATCTGGGTGGTCGTGGGCTGCGGATCCAGCAGTGTAGGTACGCATAACCAGCTCGTTGTGTGTTCGTGCATGCTCGAAGACCATGTCGTCGCCATAAGGAGATGTCGAGGAGAAACGATAGCTATGTACAGGGTGTGTAAAGGGACGTCCTATATACATGAAGACTCATACCGCGCATCGACCTTCAAAATGGTACGATCCATGCTCGAGATCAAAGTGCACCTCCCATATGGGATTATCGATGAACTCCACGAATATCGCTATGATATGAAGATGTGACGAGAGAGAAAGAGAGAAAGAAAAGGAGTGAGAATCTTGCTAAAGAATCTCAGTAGGGTATCTCTTATCTAGGGTTACATCGTCAACATCCTCAGGAACCATGGTTTATTATAAAGGGGTGAACATGCATATAAAGTTCATTATTAAGTTTACAAATATAATTATCCAAGGTCCGTTCCTTTTAGAATGAATCTTAATGTATGAATGCAGCATAGCAAATCACGAATGCGTGAATATACATTATGCAACAAAACAATCAAACATAATATCAAGGAACATATAAGTGGCATATAGTGGCAATATAAACTTTCAAGTGAAACTTTTCTCTTTTCTCAATTTTGTGACTTAAGAACTTCGTACTTAAGCATCATGGGCCACCCTAAACATCATCTAGGTTATGAGCTCATACCTTAACTAGTCGTCACTAGTTCTTACTTATCCTCTTGATAAGCGAAATCATAAAAATATGCCGACTACTAGAGTACGGACTAGGGGGCTTAAGGATCACCTCTCATAGGAATATTTCCTTCTTTGAAACGCTCTACTGGCATCTAGTGCACAGCGAATTGTTCGCTTTGGTAGGCTGCATCCACTCATACCCTCACGGATTTGCCTCTTCCCCATCGGAGCGAAAGAAGTACGTTTCAGTGCTACGTCACATTAGGACTCTGTTCCTGGGGGTGCTCGGCCGAACCGGTGTCACCCAGGACTTTATCCCATATAATTTTCAAAAACATTCTCAAGTCTTTAATTTGACGGAAATTCAGCAGCATAACAACTGTATACCAAATTTCTTTCAAATTTCCTTTATGCCACGATAACTCATAATACATGTACTTTCTCATTCAACTTCTATAATCATAATAGACTTACAATCACATAAGCACACTCATCATAGCACATGTATCATCACAAACATACTTGAAATAATAAACTTTAGTCATCAAGGATTCTAATCATGTCTTATGCTTTGACCCTTAGGGCCTTTAAACTCGAAATCTAAGTTCTCTATCATCATGACTTAATCTCTTGGGCACCTAAAGGTCCACAACCAAGTAATCCTTACTCAATTCTATGATCATAACTAAGTCTAAACCTCAATAGTGCAGAATCTATATTTTGCTAAATATGGGTATCTAGGAGTCAGAACTTTGACCCTTTCTAAGTTCAGTTTTCTCCTATAGCATCAAGATTAATTCCTAAACCAATTATGAGTGATTCTTACACATTTACACTAATTATAAACCATTATTACTAATATTATTCTTGCTGGAACAGAATCCAGAATTTCCATTCCTAAAGGATCTAGAAATCTCATTTTAATTCTTTTCTAGTTACTAACTTGTCTTAGCTTTCTCAAATTAATTCTAACACCAAATATACTTGAATATACCCATTCTAACATGATTAAATCATCATCATACAGTGAGCAAACATTCAAGGCAGAACTGAAATCATACTCATCATATCATGCATAGAACTTTATTTCTAACACACATAAGGTCCTAGTTTCTCTTGGAACCTTTTCAAAGCTTCAAAAACTCATTTGAGAACAATTTATTTCATTAAAATCATCATGAAACCAATGAGGGCAGTAGCCATTTCAAAATAATTTCAAGAGGGATTTAAATCATAAAACTATGCTTAAAACATTGCTTGAGATCATCTAAACTTAAGAAAATTATAAAACATAGGTTTTGGAACTTGTGACTGGATGAAACTCACACCAAGTTCAACATCATCACATGGCCGAGAATCAAGAGAATAAAACACATTCATTTCCAAACTTTGCTTGAGATAACAATGGGCAAATCTTTGAACTCCAAGTTTCTTAGGTGATGACATAAACTAAAATATGCAATGCACTTTGTTTTATTCTTTATTATGAGGTGAGAACATAAAATAAATATGTTATGCAAGCTCATTATTATCTTAGGAGTTTAGTGATGACTTAAACATAAACATGAGAATGCAAGTTCATTATTTAATCTTGAAAGTTTAGTGATGACATAAAGATAAATATGGATGCAAGTTCTTTTTACTTAACTTAGAGCTCATACAAGATCTTTAGAGAAATAAAATCTCAACCCAACACTCATCTTAACTAAACAAAATGAGCTTTAGAGTTCTTGAACCATGAATTCAAAGAAGCTTCATGGCTCTTAAACATCATCATCAAGCTCAAGGAAATAAACTGAAACAACACTTTAAAGGAAAAGGAAAGAAAGGAACCGAAACTTAAACTAAACAAAAGAAAAGGAAAATACATCATATTCTTTATTGTGTACCCAAAACCCTTATCTAGAGTAAAACTCTAGAATGTGCCGGCCAAATTTAAGGTTGACAAGGGTAGGCTTTGGGCTTATTGAAATCCTTGTGATTATTTTCTTAAGTTGAAATCATTAGTGAGCTAAGTAGTATTTAAAGAACTTAAAGAAAGGAAAAACTCAAGCTTTAGAGGTCTCTTTGAGATGAACACAAAGTCATCATCTAGAGGCACTCATCATCAAGCTATCATGATAATAAACTAGGCCTTGAGGCCGAAAAAGAGAAAAGGAAATAACAAGGAAAACCGAAAAGGAAACCAAGAGAAACTCAAGGAAACAACATTTTTCTTCAAGAACAAAACATTTTTGAGTAAAATAAAAACTTTAGAACAACTCCCTACCAAGTATGAAGATGGAAAGCTTGGTCTTTGGAATGAAATGAGAAGAAAAGCTCTCCTCAAAGTGGTCATGATGATTTGGCCTTGAGAGGAAAAAAAAGAAGAAGGAAAGGATGGGTTTTTGTGTGTGCCTGTGTTTGACGATGAAAGTTTGAGTGTTTAGAAGATGATCAAAGGTGGTGGTGTGGTGGTTTGAGATGATGATATGGTGGCTCAAGATGGAGGATGAAGAAGATGATGAAGAAGAAGAAAGCTTCTTGGAAACTTAGAGAGAAAAGGAAAGAACTTGCAAGAAAGCTTTGAAACTAAAACTTAGCAAATGATCTAAAGGTTCTTTCAAGTTCTTTAGCATGTGTATTTATAGAGAAGCAAAACAATGAGAGCTTATGGAGGGAGGGTAGCCGTGTGCTATGCCTTATGTTCCATGAGGTGAGAGATTGAATTTTTGAAGCATGGTTGAAAATATGGAGAGTATGGCTCAAGGTAAGGCTTGAAGCATGGCTCAAAGTATGGCCATTGTGTGCAAACTAATTCAACATGTGGAAAATGGAGGAGGGGTGGCTGGCAGTCCTTAAGCCATGGGGGAGGGATTTCTTTTGTTTAATTGTGTGCTAATGGTGTGTTTAGGTGTGTATTAGATTAGGTTTGAGGTTAGGAACTGTTAATCAAGTGTTTAGATAGCTAAGAATGTGATTAGGAATTTCAAGACATAGTTAAGGAGTGCTCATACATCATTAGAGGAATTAAAACTCATTTCATGCATAAACAATGTAGACATAATTTCTTAATTTAAGGAATTGGAGAGAGAAAACACCATTCAAGATTCCATGACTAGGAATCTTGAATTTAAAAAGAGATTTAAGTTTAATCTAAGTAATTTTAGGTTCTAATTAACTTTAATAAATTATTTTGACTCTAGATTAATTATCAAAATTAATTAATCTTCTATTAGAGCCTAATATTGCTTAGGTTTGCTTAATTACGCGATTAAGCTAAAAAACACTATACTAGGGGCAAAATCGTAATTTTGCACAAAATTGCCCGGGACCATCGGGACTTAAACTGATGTCGTAAAATACATAAAAACATCATTTAAAACCATCTAGAGAAGTTTCGGGCTCATCCGGCACTTATACCAGCATAAAACGCTATAGGGTATTTTGGTCATTTTGACCCGAAACCTCAGAAAACGAGATTTTTGACCCCGAAACCACTCAAAAGTCATCTAATCCCCTTCAAACATTTAGTTAGCCCTTCGAGGACTGCCGGGTCGGCCACCCTTGAATTTCGGGTAGAAAATGGCCTTAGAGGCATTTTGGTCATTTTCACTGAGACAGAAAATCGGGGCGTTACATGGTCCAGCTTAGTCTGTCACATCCTACTACTTAAATAGCCACCTTCTTTTCACACGTCACTTCTTTTAACTTCTTTTTCCTCCATATGCTTCCTCTACCATTTCATTTTCCTTTCTCTCAAAATTTTCTCTAAAATCATTCATCATCTTCTCAAACTTTCACACTTAAACCTAACTTGTTTGCCATCTCTCATAATCCTTCTTTATTCCTTACCTCTTAAATCTCTCCAAGACTCAATCTTTCTGTATCCTTCTCACATACCAAATAGTTGAAGGTAGGAAATGTGATCAATCTACTGAAGAAGGAGTTTCTTTCCACATGTATGATGATCCACATATGCAGGATCATTAAGAAAAGAACTTTGCTTCAAGAAAAACAGCTCCGGGGAAGACCTTGTGAAACGATCTCCTTGAAGAAATATCAGTTCTTGATGAAGTGTTCTCGTTTGAAAAATGGGATGAATATCTAGAGATAAATGAACGGGTATTTCCAAGCCTAGCCACTACTTTCTACTTCCATCTGGAAGGAAACTTAGCATCATCCTTGAAAACTGTAATTAGGGATTATTCCATCAAGATTACTCATTCAGGACTTTTCAAGATCATTGAAGCACCAAATGATGGACTCATTTGCAGCTCCTACTTTCTAGGAATCAATGAAGGAGATGTCTCAAGGTATCCAATTGATTCCATTCTTCACAAGCCAAATGAGATATCTGCTACCATGTTAAGTGCTAGAGCTAGGAAAGTATATGCGGTAGTGCAATTCTCTATTCTACCATGCATAGGAAGCACAGATGCACTTGTTGGCATAGATTGCATGCTCCTGTATTATCTAATGGCAAAAAGGAAAGTAAATCTACCAAGACTCATTCTGGACAACATGTTGAGTGCAACCATAAAGGAAAAATGAAGAATTGCCAATGTTCCATATGGTATGTTGTTAACAAGACTCTTCTAGAAGATGAGTTTCCCACTTATCACTGAAGATTATGTATACTTGGAAGGAACTGTATTCATGCCCTTTTCATTTCAAACCTCAAGAAAAAGGCTCACCATTCTAACTTCTGAACTAACATAGTGGAGTCTCTAGACAAGGGGAGATCGAGCCAGAAAAGTCTCCCAAAAGGTAGAACCTTAACAGGAGAAGGCTAAAGGCAAGAGAAAGATAATACTCCTGAAAATGAGACTAAGAACTCAGAGGAAGAGGAATTAAATCAGATTCTTCGTATTAATGAAAGAAGAACAAAAAAAAAACAAGAGTTGGCATCTCAAGAAACTCAGATGGCAGCCAAGCCTATGAAAATCATTAGTAGAAAATATGTCTGGCTCAAATGCAAACAAATGCCTATACATGAATCCAAAATCTCTATACTGCATAAGGAAGTCACAAAGTATGAAGAGGCTGGCTATTGAGAGTTGTTCTTACCTACTCTGAAGATGAAAAGGAAGAAGTAGTAGGAGAAGAACCAGCAAGAGTATCCTCATTCGAAGAAGAAGAAAAATTTTTACTGAGAAGTGAAAAGGCCAGGATAAGTGGGATGATCAAACCGGAGTCCACTACAGAGATATCATCAATGGAGCTAATCATTGAAGAATCGGCTGAGGAAGATCATGAATAAGAATTTGCCATGATTTTAATAATGCCTCAACCTCCTCCTTCCATTCAAATCACCTTAATAGAAGAAAAAGAGGATAAAGCATCAGAAGCCTGTGTCCCTCTGATTGAGGAAGCTGCTCCTGCTATCTTGGCTCGAGAGCTTGAAATTGTTGTTGCTCCTATTGCTGAGCCTACTTTTACTTTTGCAGCCCTGTTGCTAACACACCATCCCCTCCTCTTCCTACTGATGCACATGTTAATACTCAGGCTGAATCACTTAAACTGGGGACACCATACCTCTTAACATTCTTGAGCTTTCTACAAGAGCTGCTCCGGCATCAGCACCCATCAATTTACCTCATCTATCTTCACCCATGTCTCCAACAAGCTCTCAGCTTAATTTGATTATTTTTAGGTATATGACAGAGATAACTTCAAGACAGGATCAGTTTGAAACTACACTCATAGATCACGGTGCTCAACTTAGACACCATGAAGAACTACAAGTGTAGATCCTTCAGACCAACCAAGACATCCTTCGGGAGCTAAGACATCAAGGCTGATTGTAACACCCTAAATCTTAACCCAAGACTACTAGTATATACTTAGGTTAATCTTTAGAATATTACCTCTTGGTCTCATCTTTTACTTAGAAAATACTTAGCGGAAATATGGGTAAAATTTTTCTTTTTGGAATTTAAAATCAAAGTGAGAGCCACGCACGAATTTTTAAGAGGAAGCGTAGCGAAACATATAAGCAAAGCATAAGAAACACATCATGTCATGGGAACATCAACTGAATCATAGATATATATATATATAACGTGCCTACCCAAAGAGGCAGGACTATTTGATACATCATGAAACAAAATACAACTGAAATGCAATACAAGAAAATCATAAAAAAGCAAATACAAGAGAAACTACACCCATACCCATGTGCACCTAAAGTAGACAACCTCATATACAAAAGAAGGTTTGTCCTCTACTATGTAGCGTGTGTGTGCACTAACTACTACCCCTCCTATGACTACTCCTGCTGGTCCGAGTACTGTGGGGTCGAGTCGATCCACTGGCGAATCTCGGCGGGAGTTGTCGAGCGCATCATCGGGGCATGTCCACCGCGGCGAGGACGCATAGATGGCCGACGAGCCAACCTCGGCTGGACTACCGTCTCCTCACTCCCAGCCCTCATCGGTGGGGGAGCGGGACTAGAGCTCCAACTGTACATGTGGGATGGCGGGTCCTCGGATGGGTCCGTCTCAGGAAATCTTGGGACGCGGCACATACTCGGGGTACTCCCGTACTGCTGAGGTCTCGGGCTCCATGCGGAGGATCTGCACATCGCATGATCGTGCTCGCTCAAAAATCCCGTTTTGTCGGTAAGGAGCAGTCGGGGTGAAGCGGTAGCTCGGGACGGGGAGTCTTGTGAAGGGTCATCCATGAACATGAATACTCGGCAGGTGCAGCGACCCTCAAAATGGTATGACCCGAGTGCCGGGTCATGGTGCAGCTCCCATACCGGGGTATCGATGAAGAGTACGAATGTCGCCATCTGAAGATATGACGGAAGAAAAGAGAGAGGGAATGAGAATCTTTCTAAAAGAATTCTCAGTAGGGTTATCCCTACCTAGGTGACATCGTCACATCCTCAGGAACTTTGGGTTTATTTCTAAAAGGTGTGCATGCATATAAATTCCTTTTAAGTTAGTTTTCTAAAGAGATATTTTATCCAAGGTCCGTCATATTTTATAATGCGTCTTATAACTTAAGCAGAAATATACTAATGATATGAGTACATCATAAAGGTAAACCAATCAATAGAATAACTAAGAAACATTATAGCATTGGCATAAGTATAGTATATGTGACATTGTTAACTTTAACTTTCATCTCATGGGGCCGCCCTAACACTTCTCTAGGTTATGAGCTCATACCTTAACTAGTCGTCACTAGTTCTTACTTAATCCTATGTAAGCGTAACATAATCCCGACTTAAAGTACGGGCTAGGGGGCAAATTAAGGATCTCCTTTCTAGGATCATTTCCTCTTTGAAACGCTTTGCTAGCCACGCGGGCCTCGCAATTTGTCCGCTTTGGCAGGCTGCATCTACACATACCCTCACGGATTTGTCTCCTCCTGGGGGTGCCCGGCCGAACCGGTGTCACCCAGGAGAAGCGCGTCTCAGTGTTGTGTCACATTTAAGTTCTCATAAGCATTAAATCATAAGTACCTCATCATTTATCATATTCATTTTTATCATGCATCCTCATATAGCTTTTTCATAACATATATATCATCACATGAAACTTTCTCATAACATATGCATCGACACATAACACTTCCACATAACATAAACATCATCACATAGTCATATCTAACAATTATCCCCATAAGCTCATAGACTTGATATGTTATAACCCATAGTGTTTTAAACTTCGATTCTTATGAGTCTTAAACTTGAAAATTAATTGTTCTAACATTATCCTTAGCTTCTTATACACCTATAGTTTCACAACTAATGAGTTATACAAATTTTTATGCTCAAGAACTAATCCAAATAGCACTAAGCGGAATTTGGACAGCTTTATGTTTATGTGATTACGGGGTTCTAAAAATTACGGTTTAGATCTTTATCTCACGTTCTAAGTTATTGATCATCAACGCCTAGTTTCTTGGGAACTTATAAGGTTATAACTAAGTATTTCTCACCTCACACTATGGTCAAGAACATCTCTAAACCTCAAGAGTGCAGAAATCAAAATCCTAACTTTACGGGTACCTAGAAGTCACAATAATGACCCTTTCTAAGTTCGGTTTGCTCCTAAGGTTTTAAGATTAAGTCCTAAACCAATTATGAGTCATTTCTACACATATAAACTAATTTAAAACCATGATTATTGAATCTAATCCTTGCTGGACAGAATCCAGAAAAATAAATCTTTAAGGGATTTAGAACTCTCAAATTAATTCTTTTCTAGTTCTTAACTTATCCTATCTTTCACATGAGTCTTAACATAATTATTACTCAAACATAAGCATATTAACATCATTAACACAGCTCATACAGTGGCCAAACATAGCAAGGCAGAACCGAAACAGAAACTCCATTTAAAGGCATTGAACATAGTTTCTAAAGCACATAAAATACTAGTTTCTCTTGGGACTTTGTTAAAGCTTTCAAAACTCTTTTATGAACACTTTTATCATCTAAACTTATGAAAATACTTAAGAGGGCAGTGGCTATAGTATTTTCATCTCAAGTGGTTCTAAATTCATAAAACTTAGTTCTACATATTCCTTATACTCATATAAGTTTAGAAAAATTATAAAACATAGTTTTCAATACTTGGAAACACTAAGGTCTTATAGGGCCGAAATATGAACCAAAGAAAATAAATGTTTTAGACCTTTGTTTGAGATATCAATGGGCAAGTCTTTGAGCTCTAGATTCATTTAGGTGATGACATAAAAATAAACATGCTCATGCACTTATTTTAGATTCCATTAGAAAGTAAAGTGATAGCTCAAAGTAAATATGAATGCAACTCATTATTATCTTGGTATTAAGTGAGGACTTGAAATATAAACATGATAATGCATAGCTTGAAATATAAACATGATAATGCAAGGTTCACTCATTATCTTGATATTTAGTGATAGCAAGGAAGTAAACATGATATGCATAGCATAAAATAAACATGATGCAAGATTCATTTTATAGTTAACTAGAGCTCATTCAAGACTTTAACAAGATAGCAACCCAACACAATGTCTCAAAGATCTCAATACACAAACCGAAAGTCAAATAAAAGAGAAAAAAAGTGAAACTACATCAAGTTCTTTATTAAATACCCAAAACCCCTATCTAGAGAAAAATCTCTAGAACGTGCCGGCCAACTTTAAGGTTGACAAGGGTAGGCTTGGGCTTTTAGAAATCCTTAGATTAATTTTCTTAAGTTGAAAAACCATGTGAGTTAGATATCATATAGATGAAGTCATAAGAAAAGGAAAACTCAAGCTTTAGAGGTTTCTTTGAGATGAACACAATGTCATCATCTAGAAACTCTCATCATCAAGCTATCATGCTCAAAATCAAGGCCTCATGGCCGAAAATGAAAAGAAAGGAAAGACAAAGGAAAGTTCAAAAAGATTCCAAGAGGAAACTAGGGAAAAACACTTTCTTGAACAAAACAAAGTTTGAAACCAAATCCCTACCTATTGATGAAGATAAAAGCTTGATCTTGAAGATGGAAATGAGATGAGCAACACCTCCTAAGATGGTGATGATGATTCGGCCTTGATGAGAGAAAAAGAAAGAAAATGTGTTTCAAGTGGAGTTGTGTTTGAGGTGTGGTGTTTGAGAGGTTTGATGATGGTTCAAGGTTTTGGGGTGGTGTTTGATGGTTGAGAGGTGATGATGAGATGAAGAGATGAAGAAGATAAAGATGAAAAGAAAGGAAGAACACTCTTGGAACTTTGAGAGAAAAAGGAAAGACTAGCAAGACAACTCTAAAACTCTAAACTTTGCAAATGCTTCAAAGTACAACAAGGCTTACACAAGCATCCTATTTATAGAAAAACAAAACCATGGAGCTTGCAAATGGAGGGAGTGGCCGTGTGGTTTGGAGGGAAAAGGAAGAGAAAATATCTCTTACACAAGGTCATTCAAGCATGGTTTGAAGTATGGAAGCTATGCTACAAAGCATGGTTTGATGTGAGTTAATTTCCTATCACATTTTTATGAAATTAGTCTTCTAGAAACAATGCATGGCTGGAACTTTTCCAGCCACAATTAAATGGGAAAAATGGGTTGTTTTAATTATTTATTCATGTGGAAATTCAAGCTTGATTGAAAGTTATGACAAGGTATAGTGTATGTGACTTGAGGTATGGCCTTGGAGTGTTGAAAAATTGAACATGTGATGCACAATGGGGGAGGACAGCTTCGGCCAAGGCTGGACAGCAGAGTGGGCGTGAGTTTTGACCATTTAATTGTGTGTTAATGGTAGGTTTAGATGTGTATTAGCTTAGGTACAAGGTTAGGAATGATTAAGCTTAAGTTTAGGTAACTAAGAATGTGATTTAGGGAGTATATGACAAGTTTAGGAGTGCTCATACATCATTAGAGAATTTTAAACTCATTTATGAATAAACAATGTGTAACACAATTCCATGATTTAAGGAATTGAAAAGAGAAAACACTATTCAAGATTCTATGACTAGGTGTCTTAAAATTAAAATATGATTTTAGGTTGTAATTAAGTACTTTTTGGTTCTAATCAACTTTAATAAATTATTTTGACTCAAGATTAATTAAGAAAATTAATTAACCTTCGATTAGAGCCTAATATTGCTTAGGTTTGCTTAATCGCGTGATTAAGCATAAAAATACGAAACTAGGGGCAAAACCGTAATTTTGCACTAATTTTGCCCGGGACTTCCAAAATTAAAACTGAGGTCATAGAATACATAAAAACGCCTTTTAAAACCATCTGGAGAAGTTTCGGGTTCATCCGGCACTTGTAAACGGGTAAAACACCGCAGGGGCGTTTTGGTCATTTTGACCCGAAAACTCGAAAAACAAGATTTTCGATCCCGGGAAGGTACATAAGTTTTCTAATCCCCTTCCAACATTGAGTTTGCCCTTCGATCTTTGCCGCTTGGCTTTCCTCGACTCAGTGAAAATGACCTCAGGGGCATTTTGGTCATTTTTACTCTAACAGAAAAATCGAGGCGTTACATTGATGATGTGGTTCCTGGTTCCCTACACACCTCCTTTTTTATGATGCCAAAAGGAGGAGAAAGAAAATAAAGAAAATCTTTTCCTGTGGAATTCTAGGGAAGCTTATGCTAAGTGGGAGCTCAGAGATCATTTTGTTATTCAACATGCTTTTTTTTCTTTGTCCTAAACTATAAATTTTTTAGTACTTTGGCCATGTCTTTTCCTTTATTCTTGAACAAGCCTTTCTATGCATATAATTTCTCCTGATCAATACGTTATATATCTAAAATATCATGCTTTCTGATATGCTCATATACATATATGCATCTTTTAAACTCTGACACATATCGACGCCTACTTACCATGCTTGTTGATGTGTGCTTCTGATCTCTTAAGCTTTTATTCTGAATTGCTTACTCATTAACATGCTAGAGTAGTTAGCTCACATCTGTATCTATGATTAGCACTGGCAAGTATCTTTTGAAGCACAAAATCGCTCCATTGTTGCTTTCATACTCATATTTATCTTATATGCTTCAATACGTATAATATGCTTAAAATGCCTATCTTTATAAAACACATTATCTTTGGCACACGTATGAGATGTTTTCAAAGGCTATGTGTAACTTGATCAAATACAGTTTGAATAGTTTATGACGACCTTCAGAAACCAGTTTCTATATGCTTTTAATACAACTAAGATTAGTTTATAAGCCTAAGAATTCTCTCTAGTGTGCTGCGCTTACATAACATACAATGTGTTATATTTTGATTTATAAGTGTTTATGAGTGAGATTACAAAAAAAGCATAAACATATATTTGTTTTAAAGAAAAACCTTTAAAAGTATTTCATACTCAGATACTTATGTGAAAAGTTTCTTGGCTCATGGCATAAAAGGCTTATCCTTTTTGCATGCTCCAATTCATTCAGGATTAATCCTTGTTTGAGCATTAGAAACCTAGTATAGTCATGTGTTGATAAAATATAAAAGGTTTCTTTGAGCATGAAAAACTATATTTGTATCATGTGTGTTTTCTCATGGCATACTCTGATTAATTTATAGTATATACATCTTTGAGCATCAGCTTTAAAATGGGCTTAGGAAAAGAATGTGCTGAATAAGAATAAGAATTTTAATAAAGAAAGAATATCACAAGTATTATTTGTTTTTCATTCAAGCACAATTAAATTTCAGAAAGTCCCTTTACAACAAAAAGTTCGGCTGATTGGTGTAAAAGGACTTTAATGATGACAACTGCCTTAGTATCTTTATGATACATCTCAGCAAGTACTTTGAGTTAATTCAAAAAGTATCATCATAAACCAAATAGCTTTGATTTGAGTTACTTAAGGCTTTAAAATGTTTTTGAATGCATCTAATCATGTCTCAAGAAAAGGGCTTTCTAAAATTTAAATTCTGTGATGTTTTGAAAGAACATGTGCTTATGAAGATATATTCCGTTATATTTCTTTCAACATCTCTTCAAAAGATTTTCTTCAAATTGGCTTGTCATCATAAAAAAGGGGAAGATTGTAAGCTCCAGAACCCTTCAGAAAGTATTAGAGATATATTGGTTTGAATGATAACAAAACCAATTTAAAGAAAATATTTTGAAAAATGACTAATGTCTACCTTAAATTTCTTGACTAAGTATAACAAGTATTTTCGAAATGCATTACATAGACTTGAGCGAGAATGATTTCACTTTACATATACAAACATGTTTTATCTCGTGTTAAGAGACTAAGCTTAAATGAAGTGAACATTATATTGTATGAAGTACGTTTACATTCATCAACGAATGAAGCAAATCAAATCAAGAACAAGAAACCAAGGCAATGGTCTTCAAAAAGTAGAACAAGACATCAGAAACTACGCTGAGAACAATGATATCATACAAAATTTGAAAGCAACGTGTTACAAAGTCTTCAATTATCATAATCACAAATCATTCATCATTATAAAGCCCATATTAAAGATCAAAAGATAAAAGATTCATCAAGGAACTGATAGTGCACGTCAGAAATTTCTATTCAATGTGCAGCGTTGAACGCTATAGGAAAACGAGGGAAAATTTGAATTTCAAATTTCAAATATTAAGTCAAACCCAGTTTCAAAATTGGTATGCCATTTATTCTACCTATTTGGTCAACCACCCTAGCTTCAAGAAGGAGGAGTTCAAAAACCTTGATTAGAAAGTGAAAAAGTAGTTTTTGAAGGAACATAAAAAACCTTTACTGTATAACAGCTTTTGCAACTGATGTGACAGACTGCCAACCTACTCTTCTAGATTGCTTTTTTATCAACAATCTTTTTGTAAATATTTCCCTCATTTACTTGGTGTTTTTGCATTCTTTTTGAATTTAAATTCCTTGAATTTTGTTAATTTTTTATTCTTCCCACCATTTGTACTCAACTTTGTTTTGTGGCTTACATTCAGTGATTTTAGCACAAATTTGAATTCTATCTCTCATTAGACCTCTATTTTACAGAGTGGATTGCGGTCACTAGAAGAGTCACCCCTGAGAGTTGATGGTGGAGGTGAGCTGAGAGCAAATAGAAGACAGAGAGTGTAGCAGGAAGGAAGAGCAATGTCTAGGCAGAGTCATTGCAGCAAGCTTGAGAGCCAGAGCAAGTTCATCATCAGAGGTAGAGTCACTGCAGTGAACTTGAAGGTTGGCGCTAATGGTGAAGTTCAAGGCGAATCGTTGCAGTGAACTTAACTCGCTACAACGAACATAAATCACGAGCTTGAGCCTAAAAGTTGAATTTTGTAATTCTGACCCACCTAGGCTCTTTTCTAGCAAATTTTAGGATGATGTAATACTCTGTAGCTTGAATTCCGAGACATTCTTTGCTAAATTAGGAATAGAGTTAGGTTAGAGCTCCTTTTTCTTCCACCTCTTCCTCTATTCCCAAACTCATTGATACACAAGCTTTGAGTCATTTATGTAGATTATCACTATTTATTGTTTTTTTCTCCTTGTTTTTCTTATTGTAATCTCCTCCATGGAGGAGGAGGTCTCTTGCTAGCCAAAAGGATTCAAGAGCTAGGTTTGTGTTTTGAAACATTGGGATCTTAATGCCATCTCTTGGTGTTATTCTCTTTCTCTTTATTTCTATCTCTTCTCATGTTATTGATTGATATGCATGTTGATGAGATGTTGTTATGTGTATGTGAGCATGAATTGTGGGCTTACATATTTTAGCTTGTTGATTGAATGCATGCTAATTGATTGTTTGGTAGCATTTAATTGATTAAGTGAATGGAGTTAATTCTTGATTAAGAATTGGGCTATGGCAATTGGCATTTTAATACAGTTCATACATTTGGGTATTTTGATTGCAATTATCTAATGTATGTTCTTACTTTATCCTAAAATTGATTGATTTCAAGGAGAATTGCCAATTGATTGTGTGATTGCATGGTTAACATGTAGCTCCTCACCAAGTGTTTGATCATTTGTTTATGTTGATGATTAGCACTCCCTAGCTTGAGAATTCCCTAGGCTAGTTTCTTTATTAATATTCATTTCATTCTCTTGCTATTTTATTTTATTTTTGTGCAACAAAACCCCCCTTTTTATCCCAACTAAGTAGTTCAATATCCTTGTGAGACAACCCGAGTTGCATACCACCATCTAGTAGTGTTTGCAATCCGGTAGGGAATTCAATTCCCTATTTTCTAAACATGGTGCTGACAACGATAGGCTATCAAGTTTTTGGTGCCGTTGCCAGGGATATATTCCATGACAAGAACATATTGAGGAAGGAATTCCACATTGGCCAATTGGTGTTATTTTACAACTCCCACTTGCATTTGATGCCAAGAAAATTACACTCTAGGTGGGATGGACCTTTTTGTGTAACCAATGTCCACCCATTTGGTGCTGTGGAGTTGGAAGACCTGCACTCAAAAGCAAGATTCTGTGTCAAAGGACATCGCTTGAAGGTCTACCATAAAAGGTCAACCATGCAAAGGAAGGAGTCAGAAGTGATGCTAGCCAAAGCCACATATCCTGTGTGAGAGCTCAAGACATCCAACTTAAGGACGTTAAACCCTAGTGCTTGGTGGGAGACAATCCACAACTCTTCTTCCATTTCTTTATAGTTTATCTATCCTTGTCATCTTTTTTATTGCTTTCATAGTCTTTCAACTTTGTAGCTTTAATTGTTCCTAGGACACCTCCTTTTGCTTAGAATCAGTAGATCAGTAGTTCAGGGTGTCCTGAGTTGCTCCAGTCTCACTCCAGCGAGTACTGATCGCTCCAGCGAGTTAAAGTCGCTCCAACGAGGATACCCTTTTATTGGGTGTTACAATTGCTGCAGTGAGACAACCCAGATCCTTTTTGTTTCCACTATTGGGACCTGTTAAAAATAAACAAATAAATAAATAATAAAAATTTAAATGAATTGAGTCTCACGGGGTGCGCGCGTTAATGCATCGCTACATTTTGCTTCAAGGTTCTCGCTGTTGCGAGTTTTGGTTGCTACAGCGAGCGGAGGGGGCTTTTGTAGACGATTAGAATGCCCCCTAATACATACAGCCCCTCATTCACACATGAACACATTCTCTCCTTGTGTCATTCTCTTCCCTTTCCTCTCATGCACTCTCTACCTTCTCACCTCCACGTCCTTTACTCACACACTGTAATAGCTCATGCTACTTCATGGATTGACGATTGTCCCCACAAACCAACACAGGTCTTTTCAGCATGCTTTGTCCTCACTTACACACTTCCTGGGAAAACTTCCTAGGAGATCATCTATCCCAAAATTGGTCCAGGTCAAGCACGCTTAACCATGGAGTTCTATAGTGATGGCTACCGAAAAGAAGATGCATTTTGTTGGTATAGGTTGTACAAATCAATTCATATAAGCCATCCTCAATTGTATAGTTCCATACTTATACAGTCTTAGGATCCCTCTTATTCGGTTGTGTAACTGGTTCATTCATGTACCCCTTCGCTTAGAAGGCCTTGTGAAGAGCCACTCCTTGTCTATGCCTTCTTTGCACTAGCGATCATTTCTGACCCTCATCCCCGGGCATTACACACACCGGCACCGGTTTTCCCCTTTTTCCTCTTCCTCCTTCCATCGGTAAATGTACGTGGCCAAGCCTATTTCATTTTCTTTTAATTTCTCTGTTTTTAGTTCATTTAATTCATGTTTAATCTTGGTTTAGGCTAGTTAACTTCAATTGGTTGATCACTAATATGTTTAGACTTAGTTTTTGATGATTCAACCATTTGACTTTTGCTAGACATGTCTGAGTTCCATTTTTATGATTGCATGATGAAATACACTCGTTGCAGTAAACGTATGTTGCTATAGCTAGTCTGCTCTGGTATACTCACTACAGCGAGTGGAACTTGCTCCAGCGAGACTGCTGTACAAGAAGTCACTCTAGCGAGTACAACTCACTCCAGCCACTCTAAATACCTTGTCTGCATCTGTTCTACATTTTCTCACCCATTTTTCATGCTTGCCTCTGTATACTTGTATTTCTTGCCATCTTATCAGTCTATGGACTCACATCTAATGTTGTTTTCCTTTGTCTTGTAGGTACATGGCCCCTAAACGCCAGTGCTCTATCCCAAGCTCATCCGATGAGGCTGCTACCCTACCACCCCTTGCTGACCAGTTCTGCTTTGAGAATATAGTAGTCGAGCGGTCTTTTCAGAGAACTATGCATCAGAGACCCTATTTATTTGAAAATAGGATTTTATATGATGATTCGTAGGAGCAAAAGTTGCAGGGGGTACTGGATGATATTGAGGCCTAGGGCTGGGGTTTTATTCTAGATGCGACCATGCCTCCGGCTAACATCTCATGGGTCCAAGAGTTCTATGTGAACCTATGGGACCACTTAGTAGACACAGTCTACCTCAGAGGGAGGTAGGTATTCCTCACTGTTGCTAGCATTCGCACCATTTTGGCCTTACTTGAGGCCTTGGAGGAAGGCAAGCCAGATGACTACCAGCTTCTTCTGGATGACATCTAGAACGTAGACCTGGACCAGATTAAGGACATGCCGACTCATCCGGGGAGTGAATGGGTCTATAATCAGTAGAACCGACCCCATTTACTCCTTAGAGCTCACCTCACTCTAGAGGCACGACCCTGGATGCGCATTCTCTTCCCCAACATCATACCATGCTCCCATGTCTCTGATCTCGGGCTGGACAATGCCCTTATCCTTTACTGCCTGGTAGAAGGCAAAAGATTTGATTTTCCTACTCGCATACTCGATCATATGAGATATGCTCCTTCTACTGCTATACGAGCTACTCTACCATACCCCATGCTTATTTCCAGGATGGCCACTGCCTGTAGGGTCCAACAGCTCCTCGATGACCTCTTCCAGACTAGATTCCCTTAAGTCACTATTCCTGGCCTTCTGCCAAAGGATGCTTCGACCAAGAAAAAGGCCAGTAGGAGTCCTTCAACTGACAACCCTTATGCAGCACTCTTGGTTGGGATGGAGGAGCTGAAAGTGCAGATAAGAGAAAGAGCTCGAGGGCTCAAACAGAGCCTCCACTAGCACATAACAAAGACTGTCACTGCCTTTGAGCACCAGATTATGCAAGGATTGCTAGGCTAGAGGAGTAGATGGCTGGTGAGTAGCAGGAGGACCCTGAGGACCCAGATGCTGATGAAGAGGGCTCATAGTCAGAGGATACAAATGCAACTAATTCTGATGAGGAGACATCTGATAACTGAGCCAAGTTCTCTGTGCACCCCTATCCACTTTTGCTTATAGACAAATCGTAGCACTGTGGACAGTGCTTTCATTTAAGTGCGGGGGGAGAGGTGTGATCTTTTGCTGCAGGACTTTTTCTTTCTTTCTCACCTATCTTTTATGCACTCATTTTTATTTTTCTATCTTACAGTTATTTTATTTTTCTACTTTATAGTTACGTTTAATGCTTTCGTACTTCTTCTAGATACTTTTTGTTTATGGATGCATGCCTACTCTTTTATGCTTTTGTTTTACCCTTTTTTGTTTTATGTGAATATTTGCATATATATAACAAAAAAAAGAGAAGATAGTTGTGGGGAATGTGATTAGTTAACAATTCATTTTGGTCACGCATTTTGAGCTATAAGCATGAGATTAATCCTGATGTGGTTGATTGGTTGGAAACAACTTGTGAGCTTTTTTGAGCCAAATTGCTGATTGCATAATTTTGATAACTTTTATTCCTTTTCATTGTGTGAGTACTCGCAGTGCTTGTCATTCTAGAACTTGCCTGATTTTTTTTCAAAACATTTTCAATGCATTTCATGACATGTGTGTGATTGAGGCATTTCATTTTTTTTCTGACCACTTGACCTAAAAAGAATACCTTTTTGCATGAACCCTTGCATAACCTTTTTGAGCCTTATAAGCTTTTCCTTTTTTGAGCCAAATCCTTTTAACCATAAGTGAAAAACAAATGAAAACACGCAACTTGAGTCTAGGGAGTTTTGGTGAAGTCATTATGCTAGAAACTAAGTGTGGAGGAAGCTTGGTTCAAACAATGGTGCTCAAAAATAAAATTAAAAAAAGAAGAAGTGAGATCCAATGAACAATTGGAGAATTGGTGATTAGTGCTAATGCTTTGATGCAAAAAAAAAATAAAATCATTTGGATGTAGAAAATTGATTAGTGGTCACCAATTCACCATTATTCTAAATAAAAGTTGCAGCTCGTGTTCTAGAGTGCACCATTTTAAGGTATCCTTTTTAGAACACCATTGATTTGATTTTGGTTTCCCTTCACAATTCCCTCATGTGGCCACACTCTTTGACTTCCTTAGACTTGAGTTCAGCTCACATATCCAAATTTAATCCTTCCTTCTAACCTCAGCCCCATTACATCCCTGAACAAGACCTTTTGATGCATGTTTTTTTATTGTATTTGAATTGTGGAGATTAAGATGAATGGAAAGCCTATGGAAGACATTACATTGTGAAGTGATTGAGTGTCTGATCCCCATATACACTTGAGAGAATTGAGTAGATTACACCTACGTGAGGATCCAATCCACTCAATCACTATCTAATTTGATCCATGCTTGTTTGATGCTTTTTTGGATTATTGAGTTACCATATTCTATGTTCACTTTTGTGACCATTTGAGCCTCATTTTCTACCAACCCCAACTTCTTGTACATATTCTCTTCTTCAAAAGTTTTCAACAAGGTTTCTCCTTATTTGTTGTTTTCCTAGTTTCCCTTGTGAATTTTGGAACTTATTGCATGAGAACATGCAATTGCCTAAGTGTGGGGGAGTTGAGAAACACTCTTTTTGTAAATATTTCCCCTCATTCACTTGGTGTTTTTGTGTTCTTTTTCAATTTAAATTCCTTGAATTTTGTTAATTTTTGGATCTTCTCACCATTTGTACTCAATTTTGTTTTGTGGCTTACATTTAGTGATTTTAGCACAAAGTCGAATTCTATCTCTCATTAGACCTCTGTTTGACAAAGTGGATTATGATCACTGGAAGAGTCACCCTTGAGAGTGCATGGTGGAGGTGAGTTGAGAGTAGACAGAAAATAGAGAGTTCAGCTGGAAGGAAGAGCAATGTTCAAGAAAAGTCACTGCAGCGAGCCTGAGAGCCAGAGTAAGTTCATCATCAAAGGCAGAGTTGTTATAGCAAGAACCAGTCGCTGCAACGAACTTGAAGGTTGGCGCTAGTGGTGAAGTTCAAGGCGAATCGCTGCAACGAACTTAACTTGCTGTAGCGAATGTCGCGAGCCCGAGCCTGAAAGTTGAATTTTGTAATTCTGACCCACTTCTCCCCTTTCTAGCAAATTTTAGGATGATGTAATACTCTATAGCTCGAATTCCGAGACATTCTTTGCTAAATTAGGAATAGAGTTAGGTTAGAGCTCCTTTTTCTTCTCCTTCTTCTTCCACTTCTTCTCTATTCCCAAACTCATTGATACACAAGCTTTACTTTATTTATGCAGATTGTCATTGTTTATCATTTTTTTCTCCTTATTTTTCTAATTGTAATCTCCTCCAATGGAGGAGTAGCTCTCTTGCTAGCCAAGGGAATTCAAGAGCTAGGGTTGTGTTTTGAAACATTGTGATCTTAATGCAATTTCTTGGTGTTATTCTCTTTCTCTTTATTTCTATATCTTCTCATGTTATTGATTGATATGCATGTTGATGAGATGTTGTTATGTGTATGTGAGCATGAATTATGGGCTTACATATTTTAGCCTGTTGATTGAATGCATGCTAATTGATTGACTAGTAGCATTTAATTGATTAAGAGGATAAAGTTAATTCTTGATTGAGAATTGGGCTATTGTAATTGGCATTTTAATACAGTTCATACATTTGGGTATTGTGATTGCAATTATCTAATGTATGTTCTTACTTTATCCTTAAATTGATTGATTTCAAGGAGAATTTCCAGTTGATTGTGTGATTGTATGGTTAACATATAGCCCCTCACCAAGTGTTTGATCATTTGTTTATGTTGATGATTAGCATTCTTTAGCTTGAGAATTACCTAGTCTAGTTTCTTTATTATTATTTACTTCATTCTCTTGCTATTTCATTTTTTTGGTGCAACAAAACCCCCATTTTTATCCGAACTAACTAGTTCAATATCCTTGTGAGACGACTCGAGTTGCATACCACCATCTAGTAGTGTTTGCAATCCGGTAGGGAATTCAATTCCCTATTTTCTAAACTTGGTGCTGACAATGGTAGGCTATAACTTTTCCAAGACACAAATAGATGATCTACACATATCACTTGGAGAACTAATCAAAGGCAATGGTCATGAAGGAAGACCGTCATAAATGGAGATGCTATGCTTAAAAGCTGATGAGAAGATTCAAGATATAAGAGTGGAAACTCTAGAAAAATCCCTACACACTTCTTGTGAGGTTCAATCATATCATGTAATCAGTTTCTTTGAAGTGTGAAAATCTTCTTTCTAGTTCCTAAAAATTTGTATACTCTTCTCTGGAACAGATGTTAGAAAGAAGTTGCTCAAGTTATCCCAGGACTGTTTATTATATATTTGTAAGGAGACTTGAGTATATGTTAGTTTGAGTGACAACCCAAACACAAAACCTTTGTACCCTTGATTCAGTAGTGATTAGAGTGACATAGCTTGCAGAGGGTAAGGTAAAACTACTTGCAACATGATAATAGAGGCGTTCTACTTATCATGGTTCAGCTTGGAGAGGCTGGGTAAAACTACTTGCAACATGATAAGAGAGGTGTTCTACTTATCATAGTTCAGCTTGGAGAAGCAAAGAAGAACTACTTGTAATATGATGGTAGAGGTGTGCTGCTCATTACGGTTCAGTTTGGAGAGGCTGGGAAGAACTTCTAGGTTCAGCTTAGAGTGGCTAGGAAGAACTACTCGGATTGTGATAGTAAGCATTGTCTAATGTTCACTAGTTAGAGCTTGGGAAAGCTATTGTAAAGACTATCTAGTTTACTTTAAAGTTACTTCTTCTTTGAACGATCTATAACTTTCACCTAGTTTAAAATTTAGGTTGTTTTTTCCTTGTTTCCCTCACTTATTTCTTCAATATTGAATTGAACCAGTATCTAATGTTTTCTTTTACTGATGGCAATAGGGGTCTTTGATAAACTCTCAAGATCCAGCCACTTTTAATGACAATGGATCACATGCGTGAAATCCATCTCAAGTTGGATCTCAGGCTACTTTAGAAGGTTTGGATTGATATATAGATTTGGCTGTGTTTATGAAACTTCATGCATATATGATATACAAATGAGAACATAGAATATCCATTAAAGGAAGTAGATCACATTTGTGGGGTAATGTAATGATAGTACATGCTAGGTATGTATATTGTAGGTGAATGTAGAATGTAAAATAGGTTATTGGCTATTAGAAGTAGAATGGGATGAGTAGGGTGCCTGAAAAATCTAGGTGTGAAATTAAATTGGATGGCTCGGTTAGATCGAGCTCAATGTGGAGCGCTGCTAAGGATGGAATCTAGAGACTCTAATTTGGGCTTCTTCTGCCAAGATGGTTTATGCTCTTATATCAAAGGAAAGATATAGGCAAATTTCATGGAATCTTATTTCATAGTTGTTTCTTCGAGCTTCTACCCAATTTGATTATAATAATGATAATAAAATAATGAAACAATAGGGATTTTGTCAGGAATATGTGATTTTACAATTCAGTCCTCACTCTCTATACTTAGTCAAGAACTTTAACGATCTGTTGAGTAGATTCGCTGTGAACTTTAAGTTAGTGAGCCATAATCATGTTTTTAAATGGAACCTTTGTAACGTCCCGATTTTTCTGTTAGAGTGAGAATGACAAAAATGCCTCTGAGATCATTTTCAGCCCGGAATTCGAGGAAAGCCGGTTCGGCAGTACTCGAAGGGCAAACTCAATGTTGGAAGGGGATTAGATAACTTGTGTACCTTCCCGGGATCAAAAATCTCATTTTTCGAGTTTTCGGATCAAAATGACCAAAACGCCCCTACGGTGTTTTATCCGTTTGCAAGTGCCGGATGAACCCGAAACTTCTCCAGATGATTTTAAAAGGCGTTTTTATGTAGACTGTGACTTTAGTTTTGGTCCCGGGCGAAATTAGTGTAAAATTATGGTTTTACCCCTAGTTTCGTGTTTTTACGCTTAATCCCGTGATTAAGCAAACCTAAGCAATATTAGGCTCTAATCGAAGGTTAATTAATTTCCTTAATTAATCTAAGGTCAAAATAATTTATTAAAGTTGATTAGAACCTAAAAGTGCTTAATTACAACTTAAAATCATATTTTAATTTCAAGACTCCTAGTCATGGAATCTTGAATAGTGTTTCCTCTCTCCAATTCCTTAAATCATGGAATTGTGTTACACATTGTTTATTCATAAATGAGTTTAAAATTCTCTAATGATGTATGAGCACTCCTAACCTTGTTATAAAATCCTAATTACTCATTCTTAGTTACCTAAATTTAAGCTTAATTACTCCTAACCTTGTACCTAAGCTAATACACATTTAAACCTACCATTAACACCCAATTACATGATCAAATCATCCTCCCCACTCTGCTGCTAGGTCTGGCCAAAGCCTCACCCCTCCATATGCATCACATGTTCAATTTTCTAACACTCTAAAGCCACACCTCAAGTCACATACACTATACCTTGTCATAACTTTCAATCAAGCTTGATTTTCCAAGTAAATAACTAATTAAAATAGCTCATTTTCTCCATTTATTTGTGGCTGGAAAAGTTCCAGTCATGCATTGTTTCTAGAAGCCTAATTTCATAAAAATTGATAGGAAATTAACTCACATCAAGCCATACTTTGTAGCATAGCTTCCATACTTCAAACCATGCTTCTATGACACAATCAAAGAGATATTTTCCTCTCCCTTTGTCCTCCAATGCTACGGCCAGCACCCCTCCCTTGATGAGCCCATGGTTTCATTTTTTTATAAATAGGATGCTTGTGATAGCTTAGTTGCACCTTGAAGCATTTGCTAAGTTTATAGTTTTAGAGTTGTCTTGTTAAGTTTTTCTTTTCTCTCAAAGCTCCAAGAGTTCTTTCTCTTCATCTTCATCTTCCTCATCCTTTCCTCACATAATCACCTCATAGTCTCAATCTACCACCTCATAACCTTAAATCATTCTCTAAGCTCTCAAATACTCAACCTCAAACACAACTTCACCCAAAACACATTTCCTTTCTTTTCCTTCCTCTTTGGCTGAATCATCACCACCATCCTCGGAGGAGTTGCTCATCTCATTTCCATCTTCAAGTCCAAGCTTTTACCTTCATCACTAGGTAGGGATTTGTTTTCAAACTTTGTTTTGCTCAAGAAAGTGTTTCTCTCTAGTTTCCTCTTGGATTCTTTTTGAACTTTCCTTTGTTTTGCCTTTTCTTTTCATTTCGGCCTCTAGGCCTTGTTATGAGCATGATAGCTTGATGATGAGAGTTTCTAGATGATGACATTGTGTTCATCTCAAAGGAACCTCTAGAGTTTGAGTTTTTCTTTTCCTTTAACTTCATCTGTACTATACTTAGCTCACATGGATTTTCAACTTAAGAAAATTAATCTAAGGATTTCTAAAAGCCCAAGCCTACCCTTGTCAACCTTAAAGTTGGCCGGCACGTTCTAGAGATTTTCTCTAGATAGAGGTTTTGGGTATTTAATAAAGAACTTGACTTAGTTTCACTTTCTTTTTCTTTTGTAAGACTTTCGGTTTTGATGTTTTGATCTTTGAGATATTGTATTGGGTTGTTATCTTATTAAAGTCTTGAATGAGCTCTAGTCAACCATAAAATGAACCTTGCATCATGTTTACTTCCTTGCTATCACTAAATACCAAGATAATAAGTGAACCTTGCATTATCATGTTTATATTTCAACCTATGCATTATCATGTTTATATTTCAAGTTCTCACTTAATACCAAGATAATAATGAGTTGCATTCATATTTACTTTGTGCCATCACTTTACTTTCTAATGGAACCTAAAATAGTGCATGAGCATGTTTATTTTTATGTCATCACTTTAATGAACCTAGAGCTCAAAGACTTGCCCATTGTTGTCTCTACAAAGGTCTAAAAATATTTATTTCTTGAGGTTCCCATTTCGGCCCTAAGGGGCTTTGGTGTTTCCAAGTGTTGAAAACTATGTTTTATAATTTTTCTAAGCTTATGTGAGTATAAGGAATATGTAGAAATAAGTTTTACGAATTTAGGACCTCTTGAGATAAAAATAATTTAGCCACTGCCCTCTTAAGTATTCTTATGATTTTAAAGGATGAAGGTGTTTATAAACAAGTTTTGGAAGTTCTAAAATAGTTCCAAGAGAAACTAGAAGCTTATGTGCCTTAGAAATTGTGTTCTATGCCTTTTTGGAGAAGTATATTTTTGGTTCTTCCTTTCTCTTTACTGCCACTGTATGTGCTGTTTTAATGATGATAATGTACCTATGTTTGAGTAAAAATAATGTTAAGACTCATATGTGAAAGATAGGATAAGTTAGGAACTAGAAAAGAATTAATTTGAGAGTTCTAGATCCTTTAATTATGTAATTTTCTGGATTCTGTCCAGCAAGGTTTAGATTTAATAATCATGGTTTTTAATTAGTTTGAATGTGTAGGAATGACTCATAATTGGTTTAGGACTTAATCTTGAAGCCTTAGGAGCAAACCGAACTTAGAAAGGGTCATTGTTGTGACTTCTAGGTACCCGTAAAGTTAGGATTATAAATTCTGCATCCTTGAGGTTTAGAGATGTTCTTGGTCATAGTGTGAGGTGAGAAATACTTAGTTATAACCTCATAGGTTCCCAAGAGACTAGGTTTTAATGATCGATAACTTAGAATGTGAGTTAAGGACTTTAAGGGTCTAAACCGTAATTTCTAGAACCCCGTAATCACACAAATATAAAGCTGTCCAAATCTGCATAGTGCTGTTTGGATAGGTCCTTGAGCATAAAAATTAGTAAAACTTATTAGTTGTGAACCTATAGGTGTGTAAGAGGTTAAGGCTAATACTAGAACAATTAGTTTACAAGTTTAAGACTCAAAAGAACCAAAGTATAAAACACTATGGGTTTATAACATAATAAGCTTGTGAGTTTGTATGAATAATTGTCGAAGGTATAATTATGTGATAATGTATATGCTATGAAGAAGTTTTATGTATACACTATGAAGAAGTTTCATGTGATGATATACATGCTATGAAAAAGTCTTATGTGAAAATAGGTTATAGTTTTATATATGATTATATGATGAGATGCATACTACAAGAAAGATTTATATGATGAATAATGATGTATCTATGAATTAACACTTTATGAGAACTTAAATGTGACACAACATTGAGACGCCTTCTTGGGTGACACCGGTTTAGCCGAGCACCCCCAAGAAAACAAATCCGTGAGGGTATTGACATAGAGCTTGCCAAAGCGGACAATACTACGATGTACTAGTTGCTAGTAGAGTGTTTCAAAGAGGAAATGACCCTAAGAGGTGATCCTTAAATTGCCCCCTAGTCTGTACTTTAAGTTGGGATTATGTTACGCTTATCATAGGATAAGTAAGAGCTAGTGACGACTAGTTAAGGTATGAGCTCATAACCTAGAGATGTTTTAGGGTGGCCCCATGAGATGAAAGTTAAAGTTTAAAATGTCACATGTGCTATACCTATCACCTTATGCCAATGTTATAATGTTTCCTAGTTATTCTATTGATTGGCTTACCTTTATGATGCATCCATGTCATTTGTATATTCCATGCTTAGTCATAAGACGCATTATAAAATATGACGGGCCTTAGATAAATAATACTTTAGAAAACTAACTTAAAAGGAGTTTATATGCATGCACACCTTTTTAGAAATAAAACCCAAGGTTCTTGAGGATGTGACGATGTCACCTAGGTAGGGATAACCCTACTGAGAATTCTTTTAGAAGATTCTCATTCCCTCTCTCTTTTCTTCCATTATATCTTCAGATGGCGACATTTGTACTCTTCATCGACACCCTGGTATGGGAGCTGCACCATGACCCGGCACTCGGGTCATACCATTTTGAGGGTCGCTGCACTGTTAGAGTCTTCATGTTCATGGGATGACCCTTCGCACGCCCAGTACGGAGTTACCGATTCACCCCAACTGCCCCCTACCATCACAACAGTATTTTTGAGCGAGCTAGATCACGGGACGAGCAGATCCTCCGTATGCAGCCTGAGGCATCAGCGGTACGCGACTACCGAGATGCGTGCCTGCACCCAAGACTGCTGAGACGGACCCATCCGAGGACCCGCCATCACACATGTACAGTTGGAGCTCCAATCCCACTCCCTCACTGATGAAAGCAGGGAGTGAGGAGACGGTGGTCCAGCCGAGGTTGGCACATAGGCCATCCATGCGCCCTCACCGCGGTGGACATGCCCCGATGATGCGCTCGACCATTCCCGCCGAGATTCATCAGTGGATCGACTCGACCCCTCAGTACTCGGACCAGCAGGAGTAGGCGCATGGGACGGGTAGTAGCTAGTGCCCACACGCCACATAGTTGAGGACAAACCTTCTTTTGTATATGAGGTTGTCTACTCTAGGTGCACATGGGTATGGGTGTTACTTTTATGATTTCCCTGTATTTGTTTTCCTTGTATTTGTTCTTCAATTGTATTCTGTTTCCCGATGTATCGAATAGTCCTGCCCTTTGGGTAGGCACATTATATATATATATATATATATATCTATGTTTCAGTTGATGTTTCCATGATATGATGTGTTTCTTTACGCTTTGCTTATATGTTTCGTTATGCTTTCTTTTAAAGATTCGTGCGTGGCTCTCACTTTGATTTTAATTCTAAAAAGAAAAATTTTACCCATATTTCCGCTAAGTATTTTCTAAGTAAAAGATGAGACCAAGAGGTAATATTCTAAAGATTAACCTAAGTACATACTAGTAGTCTTAGGTTAAGATTTAGGGTGTTACAACCTTGCTTTCTTTGTTCATTTTTTCAATTTGTTAGTCTTTGCTGTTCACTTTTGGTTTGTCAGATTCAGTTGCCTTTCTTCTTCAAATGGTAGTAAAGGATATAGTCTATGGTCTTGTGCTGAATGACAAGCAACATAACCAACATTGTTGTATCAAATTTTACTTGCATTTTCACTTAACTGGGGAACACAGTTTGACATGCTTATTTATGTTTGTTTTCTAATTACTATGATATTTGCATGTCTCGTTTGTGGGTATTCAATTACTCTTTGGGGCATATGTAAAGTTAAAGCTTGTGGATCACAGGTCTAATATTGAGCTTTTTTCTAATTTCAGGCAATAGACTTAGGGTCACCGTTGGAAGCAAGGCGCTTTTCGGAGATTAGTCATGAACCCCAAAATGAAGGACCAACATCATCTTCTAATCCTTAGTCTTCTTTTTTTTCTTCGGATTATAAATATATTAATGTCTAAGAGTTTTTCTATGTTAAGGATATATGTTTACTTAGCACTTTTAGCACGATAAACTTGCATTTTATGCACTGGTTTGTACTTCATTTATTTTGAAATATATACTTGGAACAATTTGTTTGAATATTTTTAGATACATTAATGAATTTGATTTTTAGTTATAAATAAAGGGATTCAAAGAAAGAATACACAAGTATAGGTAGTTTGAAAATTTTACTGAGATCAAAATAAAAAAAAAATCAAATATGCATTAGTACGGAGTAGCAGCAGTTAAAAAAAATAACATAAATATGTCGTGGCAGTTCCAAACCGCCGCAAAAACTTAAGTAAGTTTTTATGAATAAAAATCGTGGTGGTTAAAACTGCCGCAACATAAAGTAAAAAATAACACGACACTAATTGGTGGCGATTTTCGAACCGCTGCTAAATTTTTAACCAGTTGTTTTAAAAACCAGTTTACGGCAATTTAACTGCCATTGAAACCATCACAAAATAACTTGTTGTGGTTGTTCTAGCAATTGCTCAAAACAACTGCAAGGTGGCTAGCTACGCTTGAGATAGCGACAATTTGGAAACCGCTGTAGATGATTAATAACAGCGGTTAAAGAGCTCAAAAGGGACTTTACTAATGATCTTGAATAGCTAGAAGATAATCTTGAGAAACTGAATCTCAAGGACCTTTTAAAAATCAAGCAGATGAAAGTTCGACCTTTAGAAAGTAAACTCTACAAACATGGACTCTTTAGAAAGCTTGCTTAGGACTCCAAAGCTATCAGAAACTGACATTTCTGAGCATGAAGAAGAGCAGTCTGAAAATGAAAGAGAAGCTGAAGAACATCAAGGCTGTAGAAACTACAAAGAAGTTTCTGATGTAAAAGTAGTTTCTCAAAACAAAGTTCTAGAAGACATTTCAAAGGATGTGAGAACGAGAACTCCCTTAGAAATATGTCAAACTATGCTTTCATCTCCTTCATCGAGCCTGAATATATTGAAGAAGCTTTGAACAATCAATGTTGGGTGGATGCTATGCAAGAGGAACTTGACCAATTCAAGAAAAGCAAAGTATGGATGCTCATGGAGAAACCGAAAAGGAAGATTATCATTAGAACAAAGTGGGTGTTCAAAAATAAGCTAGATGAAGTTGCGAAAGTCATCATGAACAAAGCAAGATTGGTTACACAAGGTTATAATCAACAAAAGGGAATTGATTATTATGAAATCTTCGCACTAGTAGTTAGGCTTGAAGCAATTAGAGTTTTACTTGCTTTTGCTGCCTTTAAGGGATTCACTCCCTACCAAATGGATGTTAAGTTTGTGTTCTTAAATGAATTCCTCTATGACGAAGTGTATGTGAAGCAGCCTCCTAGTTTCAAGAATGAAAACCTTCCTAACCATGTCTTCAAGCTAACAAAGTCACTTTGCAGTTTGAAACAAGTTCCTTGAGCTTGGTATGAAAGGCTAAGTACCTTCTTACTGAAGAATGGGTTCTAGATAAGTAAGGTTGATACTACTCTATCATCATCATCCCAGCCACTTTGGTTTATTAAAAAAAAATGATGATGCATTACATACTACAGTTCATTTTCAAAGTTTCAAAATCATAATTCTGAAGTGGGTTACTTTTAACATTCACTCACTCAATTCATAGGTAATATCAAGCTCAAGATCATATGAAATAATGCTAAACAACATCGCTCAATATGATATAACCATGCATGTGCCAATTATAGTGAAATTATCTTCAATAGGCCTGATTCTATTTAATGGCCACAAAACTCAATTCAGTGCATTTTTCTCTTTTCATCGACATAGGAAATACTTAGTAATAACTCTTAGTTTATACCAAATGGTATTTATAGTGGATAACACCACATATGGGAAATAGACTGCTTATCATGACTGAGCTCATTCCTATACGTGATCATCGGACTTCATTTTATTCCATTTCTGAATCACACATAGTTTTATTCTTAGTCGACACGTCTACCGACTCATAATATCTCAGGGGAAGTTCCTTTTTTTGCCTTCCCCTCATTCAACTTAAGTCTTGCTTCTATTTTCTCCTATGTCAGAACATGCACCCTAGGGAAGTTCCTCTTTTTGCCTTCCTCTCATTCAACTTAAGTCTGGTTTTTGTTTTCTCCTATGTCAGAACATGCAAGATCGAAATTTATACATTCTCTTTTGTCACATATATGCATCATTCACTTTCTTTTCCAAATGCATGCATAAAGCACATGTATGCATTCATTCAAAAATCATTCCAATCATGCCTCAAACCAATCCTTAAAGTCACTAGCATGCTTTCATATACAATAAACTTGAACAAAATGTCATTATGTCACCTATATCATGCATTAGCACCAAAACAGCTCATGGGAAGATTTCACAACTTGGTAACACAAATTAATTTGCATATCAAACGACCACTTCAGGGGCTATAAAAATTCCCTATGATACCTCAATGTGTCCCCAAGCTCTTGTAAAAGTTTCAAAGCAAAAAGAGTTCTCTAGCCATGTTTACAAATTTGGTGGTCAGAGACCACTTATTCACAGCTTAGACTAGAATTCTCATAATTTCGAACCCAAGCAAATGATGGATTCAACTCAAAATAAAAATCATGGTTACACTTCAAGAAGTTATCAACTCCCTGTAAAAATGTCAAAGTAAGAATCAATCATTTTTTATGGTAATAAAATTAGACAATTTTACAGCTTCAGTTTCAATATTCTAGACAACACTAGTACCATTTTGGTCTCTGATTTTTTTGAGGCATTATATCTTAAGACCAATTCTTAAGAAAATTCGTGTATATAGTTTAAGATGTTAACTCCATCACATAATTTTCCCAGATCCTAACCATGACCATAAATATGTCTAAAAATTCATAAAATTTCTCTATCTATAGTCAAACTAAAAAATCCAGCAGCATAACCCTAAATCCTTTTTGCCAAAAATGATTTTTATCATCATCCAAACACATCAACTTATATCATCAATCAACTCAATCAAAATTTCAAACAGAACTCATTCAGAAATGTTCAAGATAAATTTTGCAAGAAAAGACCATAGAAAACCCTACTAGTGATGCTGCAAGACTCCTAACTCCAAAAGTCCTTACAAGAATGGTTTTTCCTCAGTTCAAGCCTTCCAAACAGCACCTAATCCCTCCCTTAAACAATGAAGAATGTGATATCAAAGTGAGAAGTGGTGAGGATTTGAAATTCCAATCGATTAGTTTGGTAGATTATGAGGAGTAGAACAAGTTTTGTGAAAGGATCTTGGTGTTTTAGTGACTTTAAACTAGGGTTTTGCAAGCTTTGAAGCTTGTCAATGGGGGCTTGAAAGGAAGAAGATGAAGGCTGTATCTTGGAGTGGTTTGGTCGAAATGTTTGGTCTTGGAGTGATAAGGTTGGTGAGTTATCTTTATCTTGGTGTAAATGCAGTTAAAACAGGTATTTGTTCCTTTTTCAAAAAGAAATAATGAAATGGATGACTAAGAGATAATGAAATGGATGACCAATATCTCATCCACCGAACGGATGAGATATTGGCACCGGGGTAAAATAATAATAAAGGAAAGGTCAAAATTAAAACTTTCTTTTTAAGTTTCAATCCTTGCCATCCACTTGGCAAGATGTGAATGGTAGAAGTTACTTGGCCACTAAGTAGCTTTTACGGTGTTAAAAATCACACATTGAAACCCTAATGAACGGGTAAAATAGTGTACCCAGGAAATCAAATATTGCCAAAAATTAATTCTAGGTATCAAATATTTATTTATAATTATTTCTAACCTTAATCTTATAATTTCTTAGTTTCAGCCATTTCTGGGCCCAAATTATAGGGTTTTGGCTGTCTCGGTGTGCCCGTGGGGCCCACTAGGTTACTATTTGTGTTAGATTTTTTAAATTTTGACCAGAAAAGCTTAAATTAATTTTTAAATAATTTTTAGGGTGTTACAATATGAGTATATGGAATGTACAAAGTACTCTTTCAACTCCTTTAGAACTCTAAGGAAACCTACTGGTGCTGTCGTTAAGAGATAGAGCCTGAGAATAAGATATGCAATTCCTGAAAAGGTTGCTGCAAATACTTAAAGGAGAGGAAGAAAAAGAAAAGTGATTGAATAGAAAGCAGCTTAGAGGACTCTAAAGAGTCTGAGGAAATGTCAGAATCTTCCCAGACTGAGCATGGATTGACAGTAACCTACGGAGCTGGAAAATGTCGTAAGCCGAGATAAGATTCAGATGAGGAAGAAGCCAAATCATCCTTTTCATCTGAGCCTTCAAATTCCGAAGAAGAATCCTCTGAGGATGAGCAGTAAAATGAAGATCATGTGATCAACTCACCTCAAGCCATTACTCCTATTGATGAACCTCCCATCCCAACTCTTAATGTCCTTAAACCACTTCTTGCTTAGGATGTTGATCCTTCATCTAGCCAACCTCAACCTGCACTGCCACCAAGCTTCTCTGAAGTGCAGTTCCTGTTGAGGAACCAGCATCAAATGCTTGACCGACTGGATAGATTGGAAGCCCAGTCGCAAAAACATGAAGCCTTGCTGATGGAGATCCTTATAGAACTTATACTCGAGGTAGATTATAGTGTTTCCTAGTTTCTAGCAAACCTCCCTTTTTTGTTGATGAAAAAAAAGGGAGAAGAAAAGAGTTTAGAAGATCTTGTGCTGAGCAACTCAAGGGGAGCATCATCATAAGGGGGAGAACTTAGAGATTTTTTTTTTTTGCATTTTCATATTTCTTTTTTTATTTGCGAAATTTAGTGTTTATTTTAATTTTTGCTTTGATATAATTGTGTTAATTATTTGCTCTGATAAGACGTTTCTTTTGATAAACAACACATACATATAATCTATCGCTCTGATATATATATCTTGTAACCAATAAGAACAACTTTAGAAACAAGAGTAACCAACACAGAGGAAGGTTCAAATCTCCACCAACTCAAAGAGAATACATATCAGTCTTGCAAACTGAGACAACCAATTAAGAGTGAGCAAAACTCATACCATCATAGGGCATAGACAAGATTATGCACAAAGAGCTAGCACAAAAATAAGATTAGAGCTGCAACTTAGGCAACTTTGAGAACTATAGTGACAAGGCACATCCAAATAGATTTACCCAGGACTGGAATAAATACCTCAACAAGGTGTATACACAACACTAATAGACACGAGGAATTGACAAGTAGATAGAATTATGAAGGACAACCTTTACCAAAAGGTAGGATAAAATTCTCAAGGGAAAAAGCAACATACCTTGAGAAATTTTATCATTAGAAATGAATGAGACTGGGATCCAAACAATAAGGATGAACTTACACAATTTGATGAAAGAATGGAAAAACATGCATGACTTGATATAAGGGATCCATAAACAATAGAATCACGTAAGAATGAAACACCTTAGATCCAACAAATAGACTAACTATTACAGGTTACAACAAGATTTCTCACGATAAGCAAATAAAAACATGGAAACAATAGAGCTTAGTCATAGAAAGGAACAAGGCAAAAGAAGGACACATCTAGCTACACTCAACAATAAGGAAAAAAAATGAACAATGCAATAGATAGATAACCTAAGCATATATAGACAAGGATAACATATAGAGTAAGATACGAGATACCACAACAGTGCATCTAAGCCCTTACCAAAATAAACATCATCAGTGTGAATAGCTTTCTCAACACACGAAGTTGGAGCATAGCCTTGGCAACAAGGTCAAGTTGAGGTAGAATCTTCATAGGGCTCCTTGATGGGGGAAAATAAGCTTTCACTCATTCCTTGAACTACTCGTGCCATCCTTCATTGGGCTGTTAACCCTATCTCTCCACCTCCTAGGAGCGATAGCTATCAACTCCTATAAAGCTCAAGCAAAGGCACAAAGAGCATCCTTTGTTCTTTCTACATCATTTCATCACAATCTAGTATGTCTGCTTGGTGCCACAAGTCCCAAAGAAATCAAAACACAATGCATTGGGGTGATTAGTTCCAATTCTCATGTCATGCAAACTAGTGATCTCGGCACACAAACATAACAGTCTTGCAGACTCTAAACTCTTTATCCTACCATATAAATAACTAGCAAGACATAACTACCGTCCTATGTAACAAAAGCATAGTAAGTCCAACCCATGCACTGTACTAGGGCTGAACCTGGCTCTGATACCAAAATGTAACCTCCTAATGTATAATGAAATACGCTCGAGTCATATTCAGTTTTAATGTTAAAAGATCACTCCTTAGGACCTTAGCCTAACCTTGACCATTCAGAAATACTTAACGGAAAATACAAGTCATTTTTTTTTGTTCATAAAAGATTATTTTAAAAAATATAAGCCTTTGCATGTAGATAGTATTTGACACTAAACCACATAAATACAAGTGAACATACAATATAATATTATCATCTAAACACCAAGACAATCTTAAGCCCATCCCATGAAAAACTTCGATATCTATATAAGTCAAGAGATATAAGCAAAGTAAATATCTAGTAATATATCCCTATCTATCTGTGAGCTTAGACATCAGCTACCAGCATGTCTAGCTCATCTACAGATGTACCTGGAAATTTAAAAGGGGATGAGAATCCTAATGAATCATAGTAATAATAAAGCATGCATGGTGTCATCATTGTACATTTCTAGCCTACTTGGTTTCTTATAGAAAAGGTGTACATACCACAATGCAGTCCAATTTTAGAGTTTTAAAAAATGTTATTATCAAGTGGACATTTCATTTTAATATGGTATTGATCGTCTTGATCATGAATGTATCATGTTAGTTATATGTATACATTTTTATGCATGAGAAGAGCTTTGCATTAGAATATACATTTAGTAAAGGCATGCATGCTTGGAAGGAACATGTAATATCCTAAATATAAAATTCGGTGATATATAATTTATTATTACTATTGGTATTATTATTATTATTACTTTAAAGATATTGATATAGATTATATTAGTTTATATATATATATATATATAAGTATTATTATTATTATATATATATACATGAAAGCTTTGCAGGCAGACATTCTTATTATAATTATAAGTAATTATTATTATTATTATTATCATTATTGTTATATATATATTATATAAAGAAAAGGAACGAGCATTACAGTTTCGATTTTGAATTTATATATATATATATGTTACAAAGAAAAGGAACGAGCGCATAGGCTCCTTTACGGTTTCGTTTTTCAAATTTTTCACATATGTATACATATATAAACAAAATGGTAATGAGGCACAACATCCGCTCACTCTCGTGAATTGCAAATTTTCCTTGCTTTTGAACGCGTACGAGAAGGTGTTGTGCAGCGGCTGAGACGCCATTGCGTCTTGTTATCAGTCACACATTTACCTCCTAGTATATATTTGGCACATCCTAATACTCCCAAATAATTTTCTAAGAACCCTAGCCATCAAGGAATTTTCCCTAGAGAGAAAAACATGGTTTCTCTTAATTTTCTCCGATCAATCTCTTCCGGTAAGTGATCTTCATACAATATAGCCAATTCCTTCTCTCTTTTATCTAATCTGTGAGTTTGAGCCTTTGTTAGGCATGATTTTCTCTCATCATTCTTCCTCCCTATCATCCCAAACTCAGTTTGGGCAAATAAATTAAATCGTTTATGTCTTCATTGTATTGTTTGGCAGTTACCGGTGTCATTCCTGCTCCCCAAGGTCAAGTTGTCAGTGAAAGCATACTCCCGGCTACCAACGATGAGTGGGTTTAAGCTCATGGCCATACTTTTGGTCATTATTATTATTTTTCTAATATAATATAAATTATTTATGGAATTTTAGAATGATTTATGCCCAGAAATTATGCTTTTATGAATTATATAAATTATTTATGGAATTGTAGAATGATTTATGCCTAGAAATAATGCTTCTATGAATTATAGAAATTTTAGAAGATTATTATTTTATATTTATCATGAAAGATTATTATTTTGGAAAGCTCATGGGACCATACTTGCTGTGTGTATGATTTAGATATATTTTTTTATCAGTAAGAAAATTTCATGAACTCATGTATTGTATGAACAGTGAATTTTGTTGCTATTATTTTTAGCCAATAATTAGTGAGAAACAGATCAGTGAGTTAACGGCTGCAGGATTTGATCGTTAACCTTGGTACCAAGTGGTCCATTAGAGGACTAGCTCGCCCACAGTAAGGAACCTAGTGAGGTGTCCATTTATGGGACCTAGTTAGGTGCCCATCAGATTAGCCATTGGCTCAGATTTAGCTATCAAGCTCAGATTATATTTATGTACAGAATCATTTCTGTTTCTCTACTAGTTGTTGCCATGAACTTAGTTAAATTATTGTTTTCATTATTATTATATGTAATTATATATAAAATGCTTTACACAGTTGCATGTATATATTATGTATTCTTGTTGTTGTCCCATGTGGGTTGTGAGTGGAGGCTCACTCACTGAGTTTGGATGAACTCACCCCTCTCTTTTCCTCCCCTCTGATTCATTTCACGAGTTCGGTTGCACCACAAGATCTTCCCGGTAGTCTTTGCAACTTCTTTTGGTGAGCTTCGCTTCGGAGTGGGGCTTATTATAAGTTATGTTAGTTTAGTAGTGCTCCAGTAGTTGTGTAGGCAGGATCCCGGACATGCATAATATGAATTTATTTATTTTATAGATATCAGCTATTTTATTAATTATGTTTGATTTCGGCCCAGATTATAGATTTTATGCAGTTTTAAATTCAGGATTTATGTTTGGAGATATTATCAGGTTTATGGAGTTTGATTAAATTGGAAATATTATAAATATATTTTGATTTATTTATGCGTAATAGTTAGTTACGTTACTAGAAGCTTCCGTGAGGACTCAATACCTCACGTGCCGGTCACGTTCCCTAGACGGGTCGTTATTTTGGGTATGGATTGGTTAGCCCCATGCCATGCCAATGTAAATTGTCATAGCAAGGTGGTGAGGTTCGAAGTCCCAGGTGATGAGCCAAAAATGTTTCAGGGTACAAGGTGTTCGACACAGATGAGCTTGATATCAGCTATGAGTGCACTACGGTTGATAGATAGAGGTAGTTATGGGTTTTTAGCTGCGATCGAGGATATAGAAGCGAGAGATACCAAGTTTGGGCCAGCGGTTCTAGTGGCTAATGAGTTTCAGGATGTGTTTCGGATGATTTGCGGGTATGCCACGAGGGAAATAGAGTTTGGGATAGAGCTTGAGCCAGAAGTTAGGCCCATCTCTATACCCCCATATCGCATGGCTCCAGCGGAGTTAAGAGAATTGAAAGAGCAGTTACAGGAGTTATTGGACAAGGGGTTTATTCGGCCAAGTACTTCTCCATGGGGTGCTCCAGTGTTGTTTGTCAAGAAGAAGGACGGTTCAATGAGGATGTGTATAGATTACAGGCAATTAAATAAGGTGACGATCAAGAACCGGTATCCCTTGCCTCGCATTGATGATCTTTTTGACCAGCTTCAGGGAGCAACATGTTTTTCCAAGATTGACCTTGATGCGGTTACCATCGATTGAAGATTAAGGATGAAGATATATCCAAGACGGCCTTCAGGACTCGCTATGGACATTATGAGTTCTTGGTGATGTCCTTTGGGTTGACCAATGCCCCAGCAGCTTTCATGGATTTAATGAATAGGGTGTTTAAGCCATTTCTGGACCAGTTTGTGATTGTCTTCATTGATGACATTTTAGTATATTCCAAGAGTAAGGAGGAACATGAGCAGCATCTAAGGATAGTTCTACAAACTTTAAGGGAGAATCAGTTGTATGCCAAGTTTTCCAAGTGTGAGTTCTGGCTAGATCAGGTGGCATTCCTTGGACATATAGTGTCAAAGGATGGTATTACAGTAGATCCAAAGAAGGTGGAAGCGATTACAACTGGCCTAGACCTACTTGATTTGAAGTTCATAGTTTCTTGGGCTTAGCAGGATATTACAGGCGGTTTGTTTAGGACTTCTCCAAGATTGCGGCACCCATGACCAAGCTAACACAGAAGAATGTCAAGTTTCAATGGACAGAAGACTGTGAAGAGAGTTTCTAGAGGCTCAAGACATGTCTGACCACAGCACCAGTTTTGGTATTACCTTCAGGGACAGGTGGTTTCTCAGTGTTCTGTGATGCTTCGAGAGTTGGACTTGGTTGTGTTCTGATGCAGCATGGCCGAGTTGTAGCTTATGCATCACGGCAGCTCAAGAAGCATGAACAAAATTATCCCACGCATGACTTAGAGATGGCGGCAGTAGTTTTTGCCTTGAAGATTTGGAGGCACTATTTATATGGAGAGACTTGTGAGATATTCACAGACCATAAGAGCTTGAAGTATATTTTTCAGCAGAAGGATCTGAACTTGAGGCGTATGAGATGGCTTGAGTTGCTAAAGGATTATGACTGTATGATCTCATACCACCCAGGGAAGGCGAATGTAGTGGCAGATGCACTGAGTAGGAAGTCAGCAGGTAGTTTGGCCCACATAGCACCAGTGAGACAGCCGTTAGTGGAGGATATCCATAAGTTGGAATCTGAGGGAGTTCAATTCGATCTTAGTGATACAGGGATCTTTTTAGCTCACATTAGGGCTCATTCAACCTTGGTGGAAAAGATCAAGGCACAACAAGGTAAAGATCCAAAGCTAGCTAAGTTGGCTGAGGATGTTCGTAAGGGTGATAATGCAGAGTTCTCAGTTGATGTTGAGGGTGTGTTACACTTTGGAAACCATTTGTGTGTGCCTGCAGTGGGTGAGCTAAAGAGGAAAGTGATGGAGTAAGCCCATAGTGCAGCATACTCTGTGCATCCAGGATCAGCTAAGATGTATCAGGATCTCAAACAGTTGTTCTGGTGGGATAGTATGAAGAGAGATATCGGTGACTTTGTAGCTAGATGCTTGGTGTGTCAGCAAGTTAAAGCTGAGCACCAGAGGCCGGCATGGTTACTCCAGCAGATAGATATTCCAGAGTTGAAGTGGGAGAGGATAACCATGGACTTCGTAGTCGGGTTACCTCGGACCACCAAGGGGTTTGACTCCATATGGGTGATAGTAGATAGGATGACTAAGTCAGCACATTTCTTGCCAGTAAAGACCACATTCAGTGCAGCACAGTATGCCCAGTTGTACATTGACGAGATAGTCAGACTTCACGGTGTCCCAGTATCTATCATATCAGACAGAGGGTCCTAGTTCACTTCGCGATTCTGGAGGGCATTCTAAGAAGCTCTTGGGACGCGTGTAGATTTAACCACAGCTTTTCATCCCCAGACAGATGGCCAGTCAGAAAGGACAATACAGACTTTAGAAGATATGCTTAGAGCTTGTGTTCTAGATTTTGGAGGGAGCTGGTGTGATCACCTACCCTTGATCGAATTTTCATACAATAACAGTTACCAGGCAAGTATCCAGATGGCACCATTCGAAGCCTTGTATGGAAGGCGTTGCAGGTCCCCCATCGGTTGGTTTGAGCTTGGGGAATCTAAGTCCCTAGGCGCGGACCTAGTTCAGGAAACCTTAGAGAAGGTTCAATTGATCAGGGAGCGTCTTTTAGCAGGATAGTCTAGGCAGAAGTCATATGCAGATAACCGTCGGCGTAACTTGGAGTTTGTGGTTGGGGATCACGTGTTTTTGAAGGTATCCCCTATGAAAGGGGTAGTGAGGTTCGGTAAGCGGGGAAAGTTAAGCCCTCGTTTTATCGGCCCATTTGAGATTCTAGAGAGAGTTGGAACGGTAGCCTATAAGTTGGCACTGCCTCCCAATTTATCAGCTATACACCCAATGTTTCATGTCAGTATGCTTAGGAAGTATATGCCCGACGAATCTCATGTGCTCACTCCGCAAACAGTCCAAGTCGATGAGAGTTTGTCCTATGAAGAGGAACCAGTTGCTATTGTGGATAGGCAGATCAAGAAGCTTCGCTCAAAGGAGGTGGCCTCAGTGAAAGTTATTTGGAGAAACCACTCTGGTAATGAAGCGACTTGGGAAGCTGAAGAAGCTATGAAAATCAAGTACCCCTACCTCTTTCCACCTCAAGGTACGTCGTTTAGATTTGGGGACCAAATCTCTTTTAAGGGGGTAGTATGTAATATCCTAAATATAAAATTCGGTGATATATAATTTATTATTACTATTGGTATTATTATTATTATTACTTTAAAGATATTGATATAGATTATATTAGTTTATATATATATATATATATATATAAGTATTATTATTATTATATATATATACATGAAAGCATTTGCAGGCGAGCATTCTTATTATAATTATAAGTAATAATTATTATTATTATTATCATTATTGTTATATATATATTATATAAAGAAAAGGAATGAGCATTACAGTTTCGATTTTGAATTTATATATATATATATATGTTACAAAGAAAAGGAACGAGCGCATAGGCTCCTTTACGGTTTCGTTTTTCAAATTTTTCACATATGTATACATATATAAACAAAATGGTAATGAGGCACAACATCCGCTCACTCTCGTGAATTGCAAATTTTCCTTGCTTTTGAACGCGTACGAGAAGGTGTTGTGCGGCGTCTGAGGGCCAAGCTTGCGTCTTGTTATCAGTCACACATTTACCTCCTAGTATATATTTGGCACATTCTAATACTCCCAAATAATTTTCTAAGAACCCTAGCCATCAAGGAATTTTCCCTAGAGAGAAAAACGTGGTTTCTCTTAATTTTCTCCGATCAATCTCTTCCGGTAAGTGATCTTCATACAATATAGCCAATTCCTTCTCTCTTTTATCTAATCTGTGAGTTTGAGCACTGTTAGGCATGATTTTCTCTCATCATTCTTCCTCCCTATCATCCCAAACTCAGTTTGGGCAAATAAATTAAATCGTTTATGTCTTCATTGTATTGTTTGGCAGTTACCGGTGTCATTCCTGCTCCCCAAGGTCAAGTTGTCAGTGAAAGCATACTCCCGGCTACCAACGGTGAGTGGGTTTAAGCTCATGGCCATACTTTTGGTCATTATTATTATTTTTCTAATATAATATAAATTATTTATGGAATTTTAGAATGATTTATGCCCAGAAATTATGCTTTTATGAATTATATAAATTATTTATGGAATTGTAGAATGATTTATGCCTAGAAATAATGCTTCTATGAATTATAGAAATTTTAGAAGATTATTATTTTATATTTATCATGAAAGATTATTATTTTGGAAAGCTCATGGGACCATACTTGTTGTGTGTATGATTTAGATATATTTTTTTATCAGTAAGAAAATTTCATGAACTCATGTATTGTATGAACAGTGAATTTTGTTGCTATTATTTTTAGCCAATAATTAGTGAGAAAGCGGTCGGTGAGTTAGCAATTTGCGAGGATTTGATCGTTAACCTTGGTACCAAGTGGTCCATTAGAGGACTAGCTCGCCCACAGTAAGGAACCTAGTGAGGTGTCCATTTATAGGACCTAGTTAGGTGCCCATCAGATTAGCCATTGGCTTAGATTTAGCTATCAAGCTCAGATTATATTTATGTACAGAATAATTTCCGTTTCTCTACTAGTTGTTGCCATGAACTTAGTTAAATTATTGTTTTCATTATTATTATATGTAATTATATATAAAATGCTTTACACAGTTGCATGTATATATTATGTATTCTTGTTGTTGTCCCATGTGGGTTGTGAGTGGAGGCTCACTCACTGAGTTTGGATGAACTCACCCCTCTCTTTTCCTCCCCTACAGATTCAGCTACAGGTTCAGTTGCACCACAAGATCTTCCCCAGTAGTGCTGCAACTTCTTTTGGTGAGCTTCGCTTCGGAGTGGGGCTTATTATAAGTTATGTTAGTTTAGTAGTGCTCCAGTAGTTGTGTAGGCAGGATCCTAGACATGCATAATATGAATTTATTTATTTTATAGATATCAGCTATTTTATTAATTATGTTTGATTTCGGCCCAGATTATAGATTTTATGCAGTTTTAAATTCAGGATTTATGTTTGGAGATATTATCAGGTTTATGGAGTTTGATTAAATTGGAAATATTATAAATATATTTTGATTTATTTATGCATAATAGTTAGTTACGTTACTAGAGGTTTCCGTGAGGACTCAATACCTCACGTGCCGGTCACGTTCCCTAGACGGGTCGTGACAAAACAAACATATCACTTAGGCCACATGCATGCATGAAAGAATGAAACATAATCTCGTAAGTACATGCAAGCATGAAAAGAGACAAACACAATCGTGTACACATATATGCATACATGAAGGAAGTGAACATAAACAGTGAGCATACACAAGACTTTCAACTTTCCTCGAACATAATTCATTTTCACTTATTCGTTAACCTATCAAGGACCCTTAGGCTATGAGCTCATACCTAACATAAATAATGTGATCAGTTGTTACTGAACCTTGATCAGTACCGAGCCTTGACTAGTTCAGTATAATAATCATCAATATGATGTATAAATGCGATTAGCCGTCACTGAACCCCAATCAGTACTGAACCTAGTGTTTATAGAATGCGATCAGTAGTCGCTAAACCTCGATCGGTACTGAACCTAGTGTAAGGGTGTGAGTTCTCCTTTTAGATACATAGACATTCATAACTTATGTTTGCCCATGGTTCGTGCCATGGTGCGACACTTAGTACACCCAACAAACCGTACTTGCTCCATTTTCCTTACTTTGCAAGTGGGCCCGCAAATGAACTATATGGCATACCGTGACAATGTCCTAAGCTCATACTTTCCATTCTTCACGTCTTATTCAATAAAATCAATCATGAACAATGCTCAAAATAAATGCACGTGCAACCAATCTAGCCAACAATATCCAATATGATAATTAATATCACATATATTACCAATACATCTTAGTGAAGTATGTAACAACAGTTATTAATAATCCAATAAAGTATAACAATCAACTACAATAAATAATCACATTTCACCCAACATATATTCAAGAGTCATCAGTGCATTTGAAATAACAATTATAAACTTCATCTGCTCAACTAGTTTGAGTCTGATGATAGAACAGTTTTAAAAACACATAGTTCCTCTTTCCAAAGTATATCATTACTAGGAACCACCTTCTCTTACATTATAAGTTCTAAAAATTTACTTTTAAAGACTTTACGATTTCTAGTTTTACAAAGTAGCCCCAAACTTTATAAAATTTGCAAAATAGCCCCTAACTCAAGTTTTCATCCAAAAACATATTTTCCACTCTAATTCTACTGGAATTAAGCCCTGCACTTGAAATTTCAGAATTTGAACAAAAACCCAAACTTCTAAGAAATTGTATTTTGACCTCTAAACTTTTCTAAAATTGCAAAATAACCACAAAACTCATTTTTCCTTCCAAACACCAGCATCACAGTTCCAGAACCCATTTTTACAGCTTTTCACCCAAAAACTTAGTTTTCGCATAAAGACCCTAAACTTTGTAAAATTGCACTTAGACCCCTAAACTTTACAAAAATTGCTAAACAACCCTGAAACTCATTTTTTTCTTCCAAAGACATACATTACTGTTCCATAGTCTATTGTTACAGTATTACACACTAAAAATTCAATTTTCACATAAAAGCCCCTTAACTTTATAAAATTCCATTTTTAGCCCAAAATCTCTACATAATTACAAAAATACCCAAATATATATACCTACTCCTTTTTTCATGTAGATTCCAAATATGTTATTAGTTTTAAAAACAAAAATTTCCTTCCATGAGTACCTGCCTTGGCCAAAACCATAAGACCCAAAAATCTAAGCTTTTGTGAAACTTTGAAACATAGATGAATATGCTCCTTTTTATGTGTAGATTCCAAATATCAATATGATTTATGAATCAAACATTATCAACATAATAAACTCTCCAAAGCAGTGACCTAACTCAAAAATACTAAAGCTTACTAAATTTCATAAAATACATAAAAGTGACTCTTTTTAAGTGTAGAATAAAGATATGGTGTTGAGTTTTAAAATAAAAATCTCTACCCATACAAAATGAAGAAGGCATAAACTTGATGCAGAGGAGATGATGAGCTCTTCAAATATTTTTAAAAGAAAGGAAGAGTTTGAACAAAACAACCGATTTTCAAGCATAAATATTCATCAAAACTCAAATCTTTTTAACAAAAATTACAAAACAAAGTAAGATAATAAGCTTGAACACAAACCCTACCCAAAAAAGGGCTTTGTTTGACATTAGGGCAGTCACAAGCTCCTTGAAGCTCAAGCTCTCAAGAAAAGAAGCAAAAATCTCTTCCTTTCCTTTTATAACAATTTGGCATCTACAAAAATAGGTATGAGGAGGATTTTTCTTGAAAAACTAATAGTGGATTTTGGTTTTTTGGGTGGAAGAGCTATGGAAAAGTGTTTTTGTTTGTTAGATTTGGTGGAGAAATAAAGAAATTATGAGGTTGGAGATGATGGAGGTAGATGGTGGAAATGAGAAGAAATGAGATTGTAAGTGTTCTTGCATGAAAAATGGGCAAGAGTGTAGAAATGAGGGGGACATGGCAGCTGCATCATGGAGAAATGGAGTAGTTGGGTTAGGATTTAGGGTATTTTGAGTTTATACAAAGAAAGTAGGGGTAGATTAAGTAGAAAGAGTATTGATTAGGGGTAGTTTAGTAAAAGCAACAGTCAAAATAGGATTAACTTGGTATAACCATGATTAATTTGAATTAATCATCATTAAAGGTGTCATTAGTCATAATAAAGTAGCTTTTGTCTCCAATAGTGTCATAATGTATAGCCACTACAAGACAAGTATAGTGAGTGATGACATTATCATGTCTCATCTTTGTCTTTAAGAATGAGATTAAGTTTCTCTAATTATTCTTGGGCCTCCAATAACTCAAAATAATTATTTTTACTCAAGATTAATTAATTAAAATAAATTATTTTTAATTAGAGCCTAATATTGTCTATATTCCCTTAATTAGCATTGACTAGGGGCAAAATGATAATTTTATGTAGAAACTCTTCAAGACTCACCCAAACATCAAATGTCTCCTCAAATTAACATTTCCAACTTTCAGCTGATGACCGGGTCTAGTCATCACTTAATCCCAGGTTATATTACCTCAGGGACATTTGGTAATTTTTCATATAGGAAAAACCATGAATTGAGATTTTCACATCTATTGCCATCCAACACACATATACTTCCTTTCAAACATCAAACTAACCCCTTGAGGATAGCCGAGACCAGCCTTCCTCGATTTTCATGCAAAAAAGACCTTAGGGGCATTTTGATCATTCTACACATGGAAACAAAATAAAGGATTATGATTTTCTCACATATTACTATCTAGAACACCTATAATTTCATTCCAATATCAAAATACCCCTTTGAGCATGGCCTGGACTGGTCATCCTCAATTCTCGTGCAAAAATGACCTCAAGGGCATGTTGGTCATTTTGCACAAAAGGAAAAATCGAGGTATTATGTAACGCCCCAATTTCTCTCTGCTTAGTAAAAATGACCAAAATACCCCTGAGGTCATTTTTTGTCCAGAATTTGAGGATAGCCGACCCAGTAGTCCTCGAAGGGCCAACTCAATATTTGAAGGAGATTTGATGGCTTTTGAATAGTTTCGGGAATGAAAATTCGTTTTCTGAGGTTTAGGGTCAAAATGACCAAAATACCCCTATAGCGTTTCTGCACGGGTATGAATGCCGTTTGAGCCCGGAACTTCTTCAGATGGTTTTAAATGATGTTTTTATGTATTTCGTAACATCTGTTTAAGTCCCGGTGATCCCGGACAGTTTTTGATCAAAATTACGATTTTGGCCCTAGCATGGTATTTTTCAACTTAATGATGTAATTAAGCAAATTTAAGCAATATTAGACTCTAATCGAAGATTAATTAATTTCCATAATTAATCTAGAGTTAAAATAATTTCTTAAAGTTAATTAAAACATAAAATTGCTTAGATTAAACCCAAATCTCTTTTTAATTGAGTTAATACTCACTTTAGTCCCTCACATTTCACACATGAGTCAATTTAGTCCCTGACTTTTAAAATGAGTCAATTTGGTCCTTCACATTTGCAATTGTGAGTCACTTTAGTCCCTCTGTCATGTGGGATCACTTTTAAAAGATGTTGACGGAAAGACGAAAATGACTCACAATTGCAAATGTGAGGGACCAAATTAACTCATTTTAAAAGTCAGGGACTAAATTGACTCACACATGAAATATGAGGGACTAAAGTGATCATTAACTCCTTTTTAATTTCAAGATTCCTAGTCATAGAATCTTAAATAGTATTTTCTCTCTCCAATTCCTTAAATTAAGGAATTGTGTCTATAATTGTTTATGCATAAAATGAGTTTAAGTCCCTCTAATAATATACGAGCACTCCCTAATCATGTCTTCAGATTTCTAATTACTTTCTTAATTTCCTAAACACTTGCTTAGCAATTCCTAATCTTAAGCTTAACCTAAACTACACCTAAACACATCATTAGACCTCAATTAGATGACACATTTTCCCTCCCCTTGGCTGCCTCATGGCCGAAACTCCTTCCCCATATTTCCCACATGATGAATTTGCTTACACTCAAGGGCCATACCTCAAGCCATGCTTAACACTATGCTTTGTGTAACACCCTCCTAATTACCATGTTTTTACTCGAGTATTCACATAGTAATTAGAAAAGTATTACTCACTCACATACTCTATACTAGTCGGAAATAACTGAAATAAAATACTATAGATGTATAAGTTATCAAACTAATATGTACATATATAGATACATTGTTGTTAAGTTCACATTAGGTACATCATACTAAAAAAACAAACTAGTTATCTCCTAACTAGTCAGGAACTCAATGTACAAAAGAACACTTCTACTAAGTAGTTTGACCTGCTCAAAGTTGAGATCCAAAAAAATTTCATACATACAGAAATGGACTCTAAAGTATCTCACAAAATCAGTCTGCAGGCTGGAAAGTTCCTAATGCTAAACTACAACTACGTACATAAGATGAGTCCCTGAATGTCACATGCTCCCCTAAAGAAAATCGTTCACCATCGGTAGAATGGCGTTTCCATCTGCAGGGGCACCAGGACCAGCTGGTGGATCGGAGTCCGAGGAGGAGGACGAGGACGGATCATCTCCAGGAGGGGGCATAGGTGGTGTGGGTGGAGCTACAAACTCAAACAGGGTGTGCCATGTGTAGGGGCACACCGTCATAAGGAAAAGCAGGGTCAAACTCAGCAGTAAAAATAGAGGTACTAAAAGAACGGCTAAAGAATACATAAGCTCGTATCTGAGAATATGCTACTACATATAGTGAATCCAAGTCAGGATCGTAGTGCCATTGCCATTGGGGTGAGTCAAGGAAGAAGATCATTGACGGCATCTGTAGCGTCTGAGCACCATACAAAATATACACAAATAGGGATGAGAATATTATATAATTCTCAGTAGGGTAATCCCTCACCCGTAATCAAAATTAATAAACAAAACATAAGTAGGAATTTCATTCTTATAAGCAATATCAAGTAAACTTATATGCAAAAATAACAATTAAACTATGCATAGTTATAGGAATAATTATTAATGTATATAATTCAAGTAAAGTCAAAATGTAACATGATGGTAACCATAAATCTTTCTCTTGTAATCCACGAAATTCAATTAGTGCAGTTGTTTCTTTTCATTAGCATAGGGAAGGCTTAGTTTCACATCAGGTAACATACGTAGTGGATAACTCCTCAGAGGACCATAGACTACTAGGACATGAGCTCATTCCTATTCGTGATCATCGGACTTCATTTTTTTTCCATTTCCGAATAACACACAGTTCTATTCCTAGCCGATACATCTACCGACTCATAAAATTTACTGGGAAGTCCTTCTTTTTGCCTCCCCGATATAACCCACATAAGCCTTGTTTATGTTTTTCCCCATATGTTAAAACATGCATAATTAAATCTCACATATCCTCTTTTGTCATATAAATGCATCATATACTTTTATTGTTCTCAAAGGCTTATTCACATCACACATAGGCAATTCAGTTACATCTAGATCTCATTTATGCTTTATAAGTAACTCTTTAAAACCATTAGCATGCATTTATATATCATATATATGGACTAAATGTCATTCCATTATCAATTTAAAACATTCCCACCATTTCAGCAATGTGGTAGATTTACCACTCCAGTAGGAACATTTACTTTCCATATCAAATGGCTGATTCAAGGGCCACAAAAATTCCTCATGACACCTCAATGTGTCTAAAAGACCCTGTAAAATTTTCATAGCAATCGGAGTCCTCAAACCTTGCTAACTAAATTATACAAATTTCATGGTCAGAGACCACTTATTCATAGCTCAAGGCCACAATTCACAAATTTTTAACCATACCAATTAAATGAATCACTTCATAATAAAAATTATGGTTAAACTTCAATATTTTGCAACACTCTGTAAAAAGTTCAAAAGAAAATAAAATCATTTACTATGGTAACAAAATTAGAAACATTTGCAGCTTCAGATTCACAATTTCAGGCAGCATAGTTACAACTTTGGTTCTTGAATTTTTCAAGGCATTAGGAATCACAACCAGAGCTCCATAAAATTCGTGGAACTAGCCTAGGATGTTAGCTTCAACATATAATTTTTATAGCTCATAAAAATACTATAATTGAACCAGAAAATTCATGAACAATTCCTGTCCTGGTGAAATCCGAAAATCCAGCAAACCAATTCAAAAACTCTTTTGATAAAAAGATCTTTTCCACAACACCAAACATTCCACCAAAATTAATATATCAATATCAACATATCATCATCAAATAAAACCAGAAATTTTGAAATAAAACCCATCAGAAATCATTAGAATAATTTTGAAAGAAAAAGGCCAAAGAAAGCCCTACTTTGAAAGCTTTTGAGCTTTGTACTTCAAAAGATGTCTTAAGTGACCTATCTTCACTTTAAAGCTCTTGAAACACAGCCAAAACCTTCCCAACTTGGTGCTGTGTGAGGTAGTAAGGTGAGTGTTTTGAGATTTTAATCGGTTAGGATTGTAGAGTTTGATGTGTAGAACAAGTTTAGTAAAGGAACATTTTGATTTTGTCAAGGTTTGGCTTAGGATTTTTGAGATTGAAAACTCAAGGGTTCAAGGTCTCTTGTGAAAAAACATGAAGGTTCTGGTTCTTCACTCTTGCTGTCCGAACTTTAGAGATGATAATTATGAAGTTAAGTGGTGCAAGTTGATCTTATAAGGAATGATCTCATTGGTGCATGATAAAGTGTAATTGTTTTTCATTAAAGAAATTAATTTCAATGGCTAAGATTTGATCTTCCATGCAAGAAGAAATCTTAGCCATTCATTTGGCATTCAAAGAGATAGACTTCATTATATTGTAGAGATTAATTAGTTTTTTGGTGTTAAAAATCACACACCGAAATTTTATTAAACGGGTGAAACAGTGTACTTAGGTAATCAACTATTACCCGAAAATTAATTATAAGTATAAATTTTTATTTCCACCTATTTCTAACCTTAATCCTATAATTTTTCAGTTTTGGGGCCCAGTTCTGGGGTTTTGGCTGTCCTGACGGGCGTACGGGACACGCAAACCACTATTTACGTTTTTTTTTTTTTTTACGTTCGTTACATTGTTCTCATCATTTTGATGTACATCAGAATTTTGATATTTTTATTACTAAAGCCTCAATTATTTTCTGAATAAAGAAATTAGAGTGTTACACTTTGCACCTTACCTTGCACCATACTCATCATACTTTACACCATGCTTTTGAATAACTAAATGAAGGAGATATTTTTCTCCCCTTTGCTGTCCAAAACCACCAGGCCTCCACCTCCTTGCACAAAAATTATTTCATCACAATTTAAAAAGGAAAATACTCAAAATACTATGCTTGAAGCCTTACCTTGGACCATACTCACTATGCCTTGAACCATGCTCCTCCATGCCTCTAAGAACAAGTCTCTCACCTCATGTTCCATGAGGGAATCTCATGGCCTCACCCCCCCTCTATTCACTCCTCATTGTTTTGATTTTCTATAGATAGCTTGCTTGGATGAACTTGGATCACTTTTGTTCATTTGCTAAGTTCAAACTCAAAGCTTTCTTGCAAGTTCTTTTATTTTCTCTAAGTTTCAAGGAGTTCTCTTCTTCCTCTTCATCTCCTTCATCCTTCACCTTGAATCATCACCTCACAACCTCAAATCACCTCACTACCACCTTGGATCATCATCTATGTAACGCCCCGATTTTCTATTCGAGCAAAAATGACCAAAATGCCCCTGAGGTCATTTTCAGCCCGAAACTTGAGGGAAGCCGGCCTGGCAGTCCTCGAGGGGCAACTCAATGTTGGAAGGGGATTAGTTGACTTGTGTACCTTTCCGGGATCGAAAATCTCGTTTCTCGAGTTTTCAAGTTAAAATGACCAAAATACCCCTGTTGTGTTTGACCCAATTGCAAGTGCCGGATGAACCCTGAAACTTCTCCAGATGGTTTTAAAAGGCATTTTTATGTATTTTGTGACTTCAGTTTTAGTCCCAGTGGTCTCGGGTGAAATTTGTACAAAATTATGATTTTGCCCCTAGTTTCGTGTTTTTAAGCTTAATCGTGTGATTAAGTAATCCTAAGCAATATTAGGCTCTAATAGAAGATTAATTAATTTCCATAATTAATCTAGAGTCAAAATAATTTATTAAAGTTGATTATAACTTAAGAATGCTTAATTTAAACTCAAATCTTATTTTAAATTCAAGATTTCTAGTCATGGAATCTTGAATAGTGTTTTCTCTTTCTAATTCCTTAAATCATGGAAATTTGTCTACCTTGTTTACTCATAAAATGAATTTTAAACTCTCTAAATGTGTATGAACACTCCTTAACCTTGTCATAAAATTCCTAAACCTCATTCTTAGTTACCTAAACTTGTGCTTAATGATTCCTAACCTTGTATCTAAACTAATACACATCTAAAACTATCATTAACACACAATTACATGAAATAATTTTCCTTCCTCCCCTTGGCTGTCAGCTAGCCGAACCCATACCCCAAAGCAATATCCATCACATGCTTGAATTTTTGCACTCCAAAGACCATGCTTTCACCTTACATATACCATACTTTGTCGTACTTTCATCCATGCTTCATAAGACAACTTCTAGAAGATTTTTTCTCTTATTTTTGTGGCTCAAAAACCGCCAGCCCTCCTTGCCTTCTAGAAGGATTATTTTATTTCAAATTTGAAGGAAAATCACCTCAAAACACCATGCTTTGAACCATGTCTTAGCCCATGCCTTCCATACTTCAAACCATGCTTGAATGACATTGTGTAAGAGATATTTTTCTCTCCCCTATGCCCTCATATGCTACGGCCAGCCTTCCCCCTCCATGAGCTCTCATTTGTTTCATTTTTCTATAAATATCTTGCTTACTTGAGCTTGGAAATACTTTAGATCATTTGCAAAGTTTTAGTTTTCAAGCTTTCTTGAGTTCTTTCCTTTTTCTCTCAAGAGTTCTAAGAGTTCTTTCTTTTCATCTTCTTCATCCTCTCTTCACATCATCATCTCACAACCTCAATCCACCACCTCACAACCTTGAATCACCTCCTAAGCACCCAAACACTCAACCTCAAACACTAAACCACCAAGAACACATCTCCTTCCCCTCCACTCTCTCAAGGCCGAAGCCATCATAGCATCTTAGGAAGAGTTGCTCACCTCATTTCTTTTCAAAAGTTCAAGCTTTCATTTTCACCACTTGGTAGGAGTTGTTTCTCAAACTTTGCTTTTACTCAAAATGTGTTTTTGCTTAGGCTTTCTCTTGGTTCCTTTTTGAACTTTCCTTTGTCTTCTTTTCCTTTTTTTTTTCGTTTCAGCCATGAGGCCTTGTTTATGAGCATGATAGCTTGATGATGAGAGTTTCTAGATGATGACCTTGTGTTCATCTCAAAGAAACCTCTAAAGCTTGAGTTTTGTTCTTGATCTAGCAAAGTTTTGGTTTCCTTCCTTTTTCTTTTCCTCTATGATTTCAGCCTCCATAGATTTCCTTTAAAGGTTTTGTTAAAAATATTAGAGTATCTCTATATTTATGTTGTATCAAGAAATAATGTTGTCTTGGTTTCCTTTTCCTTAAGGTTTTGTTTCCTTTCAAAAGTTTACTTCTTTTGAGCTTGATGATGATGTTCAAGAATCTGTAGTTCCTTTGAGAACTTGGTTCAAGAACTCTAAAGCTCTCTTTGTTGATGAGATAAGTGTTGGGTTATGATGGATTTTAAAGCCTTGTAAGAGCTCTAGCTAAGATTGAAATGAATCTTGCACTCATGTTTATGTTATGCTTTGCATATCATGTTTATTTTCCTTGCTATCACTAAATACCAAGAATAATAATTGAACTTGCATTATCATTTTTATATTTCAAGTTTTGCATTATCATGTTTATATTTTCAAGTCCTCACTTAAATACTAAAGATAATAACAATTTGCATCTCATATTTATTTTTGTGCTCTCACTTTATTTTCTAATGAAAGATAAAATAAGTGCATAAGCATGTTTAAGTTTATGTCATCACCTAAGAGAACCTAGAGCTCTAAGACTTGCCCATTATTATCTCAAACAAAGGCTTGAAATAATATGTTTCTTAGCTCCTATGATTTCGGCGTTGAGTGGTTTGAGTAGTTTCAAATATTAAAATCTATATTTCATAATCTTCTAAGTTCATATGAGCTTAAGAGATGTTTTGAACAAAGTTCTATGATTTTAAAACCTTTATGACTCATTTGAAAATAGCTATTGCCTTGGGAAGTATTTTGATGATTTTAGTGAGATACAAATGTTTACTAATGAGCTTTGATAGTTTTAAAAAGGTTCCAAGAGAAACTAGCAATTTATGTGTCTTGAAAATCAAGTTTTATGCTTTGTTTGATGGAGATAATTTCGGTTCTGCCTTGCTTGCTATGTGCACTATTTTATGCTGTTTTGAAGATGATAATATGAGCATGTTCATGTATGTTTGATGCAAAAATTAATATGTGAAAGCTAAGAGAAGTTAGTAACTAGAAAAGAATTAATTTGAGACTTTTAGATCCCTTAGTAATGGATTTTTCTGGATTCTGTCCAGCAAGGTTTAGAATTGAAAATCATGGTTCATAATTAGTCTAAATGTGTAGGAATTGCTCATAATTGGTTTAGGACTTGATCTTGATGCCTTAGGAGCAAACCGAACTTAGAAAGGGTCAATGTTGTGACTCCTAGGTACCCGTAAAGTATGAATTATAGATTATGCATTCTTGAGGTTTAGAAATAGTTGTGATCATAGTTTTGAGTGAGGAATACTTAGATATGAACCTATAGGTACCCGAGAGCTTAAGTTGTGATGATATACAACTTAGATTTTAAGTTAAAGGACCTTAAAGGTTAAAGCATAAGACATTAAGAAATCTTTAATGCTAAGAGTTATTTATGCAAGTATGATGTTGTGATGCGTGAGCTATGATGGAATGAATTATTGATATGTTAAGTGTATTATGAGCATGAGAATTGAATGAGAAACATGAATGTGTTATAAGCTTGTGGCATAAAGTCGGTTTGAGGGAAATTCGGTTTACAGCCGTTATGCTGCTGAGTCAAACCTAAAGGACTTGAGAATGTTTTTGAAGTATAAGATGATATTTAAAACCCTGGGTGACACCGGTTTGACCAAGCACCCCCAGGAGATTTTTATGTGACAAAGCACTGAGATGCGCTTTCCTGGGTGACACCGGTTCGGCCGAGCACCCCCAGGGGAGACAAATCCGTGAGGGTATGAGTAGATGCAACCTACCAAAGTAGACAAATTGTTGAGGCTTGATGCCCACAAAGCGTTTCAAAGAGGCTATATCCTAAGAGAGGTGATCCCTAGCCCCCTAACCCGTACTCGAGTAGTCGGGATTTATTTTTATGATATGTTTCGCTTATTCAGATAATAAGCAAGAGCTAGTGACGACTAGCTGTGGTATGAGCTCATAGCCTAGATGTTTTAGGGTGGCCTTATTATGCTAAAAGTACCATGATTGATGTCACAAAGTTGAGGAAAGTTCCACTTGAAAGTTTTATGCCCTTTATGCCACTTGTGTGCCTCTTGATGTTGTGATTGGTTGAAATATTTGCCTAAGCATTGCTGTAACACCCTAATTTTTAACCTAACTTTCTAGAACACATTAGGTTAAACATTAGGCTATTACTTCATAGTCTCATTCTTTCATTGAAATACTTAGCGGAAATTACGGGTAAATTTTTCTTTTTTGAAAACATAAAACAAAGTGAGAGCCGCGAGCTTAACTAATCGAATGACAGAAACGTAAAGCGCGCGTAACGATCATGTAAAATAAATCATACATCAGAAGAACATAGATCATGAAGATGACAGAAACATTTCATTAATAATAAAGTAACGGGCAGAGCTTGAAATGCAACGGAAAGGAAATACAACAGATAGCAAAGTACATGGTTCAACCTGAAGATAGAAAAACCCAAAACACTACCCTTCTACTTGGCTATGAGTACAAACTACACACCTCCTCACTCCCCAAACGTCGGGATCGGGGAAAAGGGGCTGAACCCTCTGAAGGAACATGCGTCGGCCAATCCTCGGATGGGTCGGTCTTGGATCTCCTTGAACGAGGTACGTACTCCGGGAAATCTCAGACGGCGAAGGCAGAGGTACGGGCACGTCGCAACTGCTCCTTACGCGGGCGGGTGCGCTCGAAGATCATGTCGTCACTACCGAAGGGCGCAGTAGGAGTGAATTGGTAGCTCGAAACTGGATAAGCGAAAGGTCGTCCCATGTACACAAAAACACGAACGGCACATCGACCCTCAAAGTGATATGAACGGTGGTCCGGGTCGAAGTGTATCTCCCATACTGGCGTATCAACGAAGACCACGAACGTCGCCATCGCTCTCTGAAGATGTGACGGAAGAAAGAAGAGAGAGGAGTGAGAAATCTTGCTAAAGAAATCTCAGTAGGAATCTCCTACCCTAGGGTTACATCGTACACATCCTTAGGAACCTTGGGTTTAATTATAAAATAGTGATCATGCATATAAGGTTCAATTTAGGGTTTCTCAAACTAATTATCCAAGGCCCATTCCTTTTAGCATGCGTCTTGATATTATAAATACAACAGGTTATATCATGGATGCATGTCAATACTCGAACATACAAGACAACACATCAAAGCACATAAACATAAATCATGTGGCATGAGGGCATATAACTTTCAAGTGATTCGTTCCTCAACTTCGTGACATCAATCATGGTACTTCAGCATATAAGCCACCCTAAAAATAATAACTAGGTTATGAGCTCATACCTTAACTAGTCGTCACTAGCTCTTGCTTATTATCTTGAATAAGCGAAACATAAATAATAATCCCGACTTGCAAGTACGAGTAGGGGGCAGGGATCACCTCTCTTTAGGATATACCCTCTTTGAAACGCTTTGCTAGCCACGCATGGCCTCGCAATTTGTCCGCTTTGGTAGGCTGCATCTACTCATACCCTCACGGATTTGTCTCCTCCCGGGGGTACTCGGCCGAACCGGCACCTCCTCGGGGGAAGCGCGTCTCAGTGCTTTGTCACATAAAAATCTCCTGGGGGTGCTCGGCCGAACCGGTGTCACCCAGGGTTTTCAACTCATATGGTACTCATAAATCATTTCTTTCAACCCTTTAAGGTTTGACGGAAATTCGGCAGCATAACAGCTGTTAAACCGAATTTCCTTCAAACTGCCACAAGCTAATCCACACACCATGTTCTCATGAAATCTCATGCTATGATAAACTTTAACATTTCATCAATCATTTTCTCATGCATCAAGCACATCTCATCATATCATTGCATCAAACAACACATCATAGCATTAACAACTTTTTAGTGTCTTATGCATTGACCCTTAAGGTCCTCAACTCACAATCTAAGTTATAAATCATCAAACCTAATCTCTCGGGAACTTATAAGGTCTTAACTAAGTATTTCTCACCTCACATTATGATCAAGAACATCTCTAAACCTCAAGAGTGTAGAACTCATATTCCTAACTTTACGGGTACCTAGGAGTCACAACAATGACCCTTTCTAAGTCCGGTTTGCTCCTAAGGCATCAAGATCAAGTCCTAAACCATTTATGAGTCATTCCTACACATTTAAACTGATTTAAATCCATGATTAGCATTATTGAACCTTGCTGGACAGAATCCAGAAAATTCAAACATTAAAGGATCTAGAACTCTCAAATTAATTCTTTTCTAGTTTCTAACTTCTCTTATCTTTCACATATGAGTCTTAACATTAATTATACTTAAACATAAGCATAATATCATCATTAACACAACTCATACAGTGGCTAAACATGGCAAGGCAGAACCGAAACAAACATCTCCATTTAAAGGCATCAAACACATTTTCTAAAGCACATAAAATACTAGTTTCTCTTGGAACCTTTTTAAAACTTTCAAAACTCATTTATAAATATTTTTAACATCTAAAATCATCAAAATATTTATGAGGGCAGTAGCTAAATCAAACTTGTCTCAAGAGGTTCTAAATTTATAAAACTTAGTTCTATGCATTCCTTGTACTCATAAAAGTTTGGAAAAATTATAAAACATAGTTTTCAATACTTAGAAACACCAAGACCCCTTAGGGCCGAAATATGAACCAAAGGAAATAAATATTTTTAGACCTTTGTTTGAGACAACAATGGGCAAGTCTTTGAGCTCTAGGTTCATTTAGGTGATGACATAAAAATAAACATGTTTATGCACTTATTTTAGGTTCTATTAGAAAGTAAAGTGATAGCACAAAGTAAATATGAATGCAACTCATTATTATCTTGGTATTAAGTGAGAACTTGAAATATAAACATGATAATGCATGTTCATTCATTATCTTGGTATTTAGTGATAGCAAGGAAGTAAACATGATATGCAAAGCATAAAGTAAACATGATGCAAGGTTCATTTTATGGTTAACTAGAGCTCATTCAAGACTTTAACAAGATAACAACCCAATACAATATCTCAAAAATCAAGATACCAAAAACCGAAAGTCTTACAAAAGAAAAAGAAAGTGAAACTAAGTCAAGTTCTTTATTAAATACCCAAAACCCCTATCTAGAGAAAAATCTCTAGAACGTGCCGGCCAACTTTAAGGTTGACAAGGGTAGGCTTGGGCTTTTAGAAATCCTTAGATTAATTTTCTTAAGTTGAAAAATCATGTGAGCTAGATATCATATAGATAAAGTTATAAGAAAAGGAAAACTCAAGCTTCAGAGGTTTCTTTGAGATGAACACAAGGTCATCATCTAGAAACTCTCATCATCAAGCTATCATGCTCATAATCAAGGCCTCATGGCCAAAATGAAAGGAAAACAAAGAACCAAGGAAAAGTTTCAAAGGAAATCCAAGAGAAAGCTAGAGAAACCCATATTTCAAGAAACAAAGTTTAGAAAAACACTCCTACCTAGAGTGAAGATGAAATCTTTGAACTTTTGAAAAGGAAAACAAGATGATGAGCTCCTCCAAGAGGCAAGATAGCTTCGGCCAAGGGAGGGTGAGAAGGTTGAAGTTGTTTTTCAAGTGAGGTTGTGTTTGAGGTGTGGTGTTTGAGAGGTTTGATGATGGTTCAAGGCTATGGGGTGGTATTTCAAGGTTGAGAGATGATGATGAGATGAAGAGAGGATGAAGATGAAGATGAAAAGAAAGTAAGAACTCTCTTGGAACTTTGAGAGAAAAAGAAAAGAACTAGCAAGACAATTCTAGAATTCTAAACTTAGCAAATGCTTCAAGGTGCAACTAAGTTATCACAAGCATCCTATTTATAGAAAAACAAAACCATGGGGCTTACCAAAGGAAGCCTTGGCTGTGACTTTGAGAGGGAAAAAGGGAGAGAAAAATATCTCTTACACAAGGTCATTCAAGCATGGTTTGAAGTATGGAAGCTATGCTACAAAGTATGGCTTGATGTGAGTTAATTTCCTATCAATTTTTATGAAATTAGGCTTCTAGAAACAATGCATGGCTGGAACTTTTCCAGCCACAAATAAATGGAGAAAATGGGTCATTTTAATTAGTTATTTACTTGGAAAATCAAGCTTGATTGAAAGTTATGACAAGGTATAGTGTATGTGACTTGAGGTATGGCCTTGGAGTGTTGAAAAATTGAACATGTGATGCATATGGGGAGGGAAGGCTCACGGCCAGGTCTGGTACAGCAAGGAGGAGGTGAGGTTTGATCCTTTAATTGGGTGTTAATGGTAGGTTTAGATGTGTATTAGCTTAGGTACAAGGTTAGGAATGATTAAGCTTAAGTTTAGGTAACTAAGAATGTGTTTTAAGGATTTTATGACAGGATTAGGAGTGCTCATACATCATTAAAGAATTTTAAACTCATTTATGAATAAACAATGTGTAACACAATTCCATGATTTAAGGAATTGGAAAGAGAAAACACTATTCAGGATTCCATGACTAGGAGTCTTGAAATTAAAATATGATTTTAAGTTGTAATTAAGCACTTTTAGGTTCTAATCAACTTTAATAAATTATTTTGACTCAAGATTAATTATGGAAATTAATTAACCTTCGATTAGAGCCTAATATTGCTTAGGTTTGCTTAATCACGCGATTAAGCGTAAAAACACGAAACTAGGGGCAAAACCGTAATTTTGCACTAATTTCGCTCGGGACCTCCAGGACCAAAAATAAAGTCACAGTCTACATAAAAACACCTTTTAAAACCATCTGGAGAAGTTTCGGGTTCATCCGGCACTTGCAAACGGGTAAAACACCACAGGGGCATTTTAGTCATTTTTACCCGAAAACTCGAAAAACGAGATTTTCGATCCCAGGAAGGTATACAAGCCATCTAATCCCCTTCCAACATTGAGTTTGCCCTTCGAGTACTGCCGGATCGGCTTTCCTCGAATTCCGGGCTGAAAATGACCTCAGGGGCATTTTGGTCATTTTCACTCTAACAGAAAAATCGGGGCGTTACAATTTCCATGCATTCATGTTCTAATATGTTGCATTCATGACATTAAGATGCATATTAAAAGGAATAAACCTTGGATAACCTAGTTTCATAAACCCTAATAATGAATCTTATATGCATGCACACCTTTCATAAACAAACCCAAGGTTCCTGAGGATGTGAACGATGTAACCCTAGATAGGAGGTTCCTATTGAGATTCTTTAGTAAGATTCTCCCTTCTTTCTCTTCCTTCTCTTTCGTCCATCACATCTTCAGAGCTCGATGGCGACATTCGTGGTCTTTATCGACACCCCAACGTGGGAGGTGACTTTGATCCGGACCACGGATCTTATCATTTTGAGGGACAGTGCACGGTTTGAGTTTTCATGTTTGTTGGACGTCCCTTTGCTCACCCTGTACAGAGTTACCACTTCTCCCCGATGTCTCCTTATGATGACGCTATGGTTTTTGAGTGTGCCCGGACGCATGATGAAAGGATTCTTCGGACGTATACTAGAGGATCAATGCCTCGTGACTTCCAAGACTACGTGCCCCGGTCTCCCGATTCAGAAGACGATCCTTCTGAGGACCCACGGATGCACATGTACAGCAAGAGTTCCACTCCTACTCCTCAGTTCATGAGAGGAGGGAGCGAGGAGACTGTCGTGTAGCCGAGGTTAGCTAGGTGAGCAGAGATGCGCCCCAGCCGAGGAGCTCATGTGCTACCACCGTGCATGCCTACTCCTGCCGTACTGCGTCAGTAGATCGGTTATACTCCGCCATATCCCGGGTTCCAGTAGTAGACATCTTAGGAGAGTTCTAGTGCACACACTCACTCATAGTTAGGATAAACCTTCTTTTGTCTTGAGGTTATCCACTTTAGGTGCACTCGGATAGTTGTGGTTTATTTATGTTTTCCTTGCATTTATATTTCTGTTGTATTTGTTTCTCTATGTATTGCAAGCTCAGCCCGATTCTATAAGGGCGTGACTATATATGTATCCTAAATATGATATTAATGAAGCGTATCCTTTGTTGTGTTAATCATGGTTTCATTGTTATATGCTTTACTTACTGTGTTCTTTATGTTTGTTACTTGTGCCTTATATTCTTGCTTCACGACAAACGCGGCTCTCACTTTGGTTTTATGTTTTTTAAAAAAATTTACTCATAATTTTCGCTAAGTATTTTATTAAAAGGATGAGACTAAGAGGTAATAACCTAATGATTAACCTAATGTGTTCTAGAGTATTAGGTTAAAAATTAGGGTGTTACAATCTAAACACCTAAACTCTCACTCTTAAGCACAAACCCACACAAAAACACATTCCTTTCGTTTTTCCTCACTAAGGCCAAAGCATCATCATCATCTTGAGAGGAGCTTTTCTTCTCATTTCAATTCAAAGGCCAAGCTTTCCATCTTCATACTTGGTAGGGAGTTGTTCTAAAATCTTCCTTTTTCTTAAAAATGCTTTGTTCTTGAAAGAAAGTGTTGTTTTCATGAGTTTTTATTGTCTTTCTTTTTTAGTTTTCTCTTGGATCTTTTCTTTCTATTTTCGGCCTCAAGGCCTTGTTTCATCCTCATGATAGCTTGATGATGAGTGTAACGCCCCGATTTTCTGTCAGAGTGAAAATGATCAAAATGCCCCTAAGGTCATTTTCGGCTCGAAATTCGAGGAAAGCCGGTCTGGCAGTACTCAAAGGGCAAACTCAATGTTGGAAGGGGATTGGATGACTTTTGTACCTTCCCGGAATTGAAAATCTAGTTTTTCGAGTTTTCGGGTCAAAATGACCAAAACACCCTTGTGGTGTTTTACCCGTTTGCAAGTGCCGGATGAACCCGAAACTTCTCCAGATGGTTCTAAAAGGCGTTTTTATGTATACTATGACTTTAGTTTTGGTCCCGGAGGTCCCGGGCGAAATTAGCGCAAAATTACGGTTTTGCCCATAGTTTCGTGTTTTTACGCTTAATCGCATGATTAAGCAAACCTAAGCAATATTAGGCTCTAATAGAAGGTTAATTAATTTTCATAATTAATCTTGAGTCAAAATAATTTATTAAAGTTGATTAGAACCTAAAAGTGCTTAATTACAACTTAAAATCATATTTTAATTTAAAGACTCCTAGTCATGGAATCTTGAATAGTGTTTTCTCTTTCCAATTCTTTAAATCATGGAATTGTGTTACACATTGTTTATTCATAAATGAGTTTTTAATTCTCTAATGATGTATGAGCACTCCTAATCTTGTCATAAAATCCTTAAAACACATTCTTAGTTACCTAAACTTAAGCTTAATTATTCCTAACCTTGTACCTAAGCTAATACACATTTAAACCTACCATTAACACCCAATTAGATGATCAAACCTCACCTCCCCCTTGCTGTACCAGACCTGCCCGTGCACTCCCTCCTCCCATATGCATCACATGTTCAATTTTTCAACACTCCAAGGCCATACCTCAAGTCACATATACCATACCTTGTCATAACTTTCAATCAAGCTTAAATTTCCACATGAATAAATAATTAAAACAATCCATTTTTCCCATTTATTTGTGGCTGGAAAAGTTCCAGCCATGTCAAGTTTCTAGAAGCCCAATTTCATAAAAAATTGATAGGAAATTCACTCACATCAAGCCATACTTTGCATCATAGCTTCCATACTTCAAATCATGCTTGAATGACGTTGTGTAAGAGATATTTTCTCTTCCTTTTCCCTCCAATAGCTATGGCCAGCACCTCCGCCTTTTGAGCCTTCATTTGCTTTCATTCTCTATAAATACCTTGCCTAGAAACACATGCAAACACTTTAGTTCATTTGGTAAGTTTCAAGTTTTCCTAAGCTTTCTTGAGTTCTTTCTTTTTCTCTCAAGTTCAAGAGAGTTCTTCCTTTCTTTTCATCTTCATCTTCTTCATCTCTTCATCTTATCATCATCTAGCCCTCAAACACCATCCTAAAGCCTTGAACCACCATTAAATCCCTCAAACACCTCACCTTAAACACAACCTCATCTTAAACACAACTCCAACCTCCTTATCTCCCCTTGGCAGAAACCATCAAGCCCTTGGAGGAGCTCATCATCTTGTTTCCTTTTCTCAAAGTTCAAGCTTTTTAACTTCACTTTAGGTAGGAGTGTTTTCTAAACTTTGTTTCTTGAAAAATGAGTTTCTTTAGCTTTCTCTTGGATTTCTTTTGAAACTTTCCTTTGGTTCTTTCTTTCTTCTCATTTCGGCCATGAGGCCTTGATGAGCACATGATAGCTCAATGATGAGGACTCCTAGATGATGACTATGTGTTCATCTCAAAGGAACCTCTAGAGCTTGAGATTTTACTTTCTTTGAGTTTCAACCTCACTTTCTAACTCAAACATGATTTTACTCAAGAACACCTTTTCTTTTCTTGCTATTTTGATTTCGGTTCCTTGCTTCCTTTCCTTTAATATTTCGGTTTTCCATTTCCTTTTTGATCTTTGAGGTTTTGTTTGTTTAGAAAGTTTGTTTCTTTGAGCTTGATGATGATGTTCAAGAACTTCATGGTTCCTTTGGAAACTTAGTTCAAGAACTCTAGAGCTCTCTTTGTAATGAGATATATGTTAGGTTGTTACTTTGTTAAAGTCTTGAATGAGCTCTAGCTAACCATAAAATGAACCTTGCATCATGTTTATTTTATGCTTTGCACATCGTGTTTACTTCCTTGCTATCACTAAGTACCAAGATAATGAATGAACTTGCATTATCATATTTATATTTCAAGCTATGCATTATCATGTTTATATTTCAAGTTCTAACTAAATATCAAAGATAATAATAGGTTGCACCTCATATTTATTTTATGGTATCACTTTACTTTCTAATGGAATCTAAAATGAGTGCATGAGCATGTTTATTTTTATGTCATCACTTAAATGAACCTAGAGCTCAAAGACTTGCCCATGGTTGTCTCAAACAAAGGTTTAAAAATATTTATTTCCTTTGGTTCATATTTCGGCCCTAAGGGGTTTTGATGTTTCTAAGTATTGAAAACTATGTTTCATATTTTTTCTAAACTTTTATGAGTACAAGGAATATGTAGAACTAAGTTTTATGAATTTAGGACCTTTTGAGACAAAGTTGATTTAGTCACTGCCCTCTTAAATATTCTTAAGATTTTAGATGTTAAAAATGTTTATAAATGAGTTTTGAAAGTTTTAAAAAGGTTCCAAGAGAAACTAGTATTTTATGTGCTTTAGAAATTGTGTTTTATGCCTTTATGGAGAATGTTTGTTTCGGTTCTGCCTTGCCATTATTTTGCCACTGTATGAGCTGTGTTAATGATGATAATATGCTTGAGTTTGAGTATAATTAATGGTAAAGCTCATATGTGAAAGATAAGAGAAGTTAGAAACTAGAAAAGAATTAATTTGAGAGTTCTAGATCCTTTAATGTTTGAATTTTCTGGATTCTGTCCAGCAAGGTTTAGTAATGCTAATTATGGATTTAAATTAGTTTAAATGTGTAGGAATGCCTCATAAATGGTTTAGGACTTGATCTTGATGCCTTAGGAGCAAACCGGACTTAGAAAGGGTCATTGTTGTGACTCCTAGGCACCCGTAAAGTTAGGAATATGAATTCTGCATTCTTGAGGTTTAGAGATGTTCTTGACCATAGTGTGAGGTGAGAAATACTTAGTTAAGACCTTATAAGTTCCCGAGAGCTTAGGTTTGATGATTTATAACTTAGATTGTGAGTTGAGGACCTTAAGGGTCAATGCATAAGACACTAAGAAGTTGTTAATGCTATGATGTGTTATATGATGCAATGATATGATGAGATGTGCTTGATGCATGAGAAAATGATTGATGAAATGTTAAAGTTTATCATAGCATGAGATTTCATGAGAACATGATGTGTAGATTAGCTTGTGGCAGTTTGAAGGAAATTCGGTTTAACAGCTGTTATGCTGCCAAATTTCCCTCAAACCTTAAAGGGTTGAAAGAAATGTTTTATGAGTACCATATGAGTTGAAAACCCTGGGTGACACCGGTTCGGCCGAGCACCCCCAGGAGATTTTTATGTGACAAAGCACCTTGAGGCCTTTTCGCTTTGGGTGACACCAGTTCGGCGGAGCACCCCCAGGGGAGACAAATCCGTGAAGGTATGAGTAGATGCAGCCTACCAAAGCGGACAAATTGTTGTGGCCTAGTGCCCGCAAAGCGTTTCAAAGAGGGTAACCCCAGAGAGAGATGATCCCTGCCCCCTACCCGTACTTGCGAGTCGGGATTATTATTTATGTTTCGCTTATTCAGATAATAAGCAAGAGCTAGTGACGACTAGCTGAGGTATGAGCTCATACCCTAGTTATTTTTAGGGTGGCTTATATGCTAAAAGTACCATGATTGATGTCACGAAGTTGAGGAATGATTCACTTGAAAGTTATATGCCCTCATGCCACATGATTTATGTTTATGTGCTTTGATGTGTTGTCTTATATGCTCAAGTATTGACATGCATCCATGATATAACCTGTTGTATTTATAATATCAAGATGCATGCTAAAAGGAATGGACCTTGGATAATTAGTTTGAGAAACTCTAAATTGAACCTTATATGCATGATCACTGTTTTATGATTAAACCACTAGGATGTGTACGATGTAACACTAGGATAGGAGACTTCTACTGAGATTCTTTAGCAAGAATTCTCATTCCTCTCTCTTCTCTCTTCCGTCACATCTTCAGAGACCAATGGCGACGTTCGTGCTTTTCATTGACACGCCTACTTGGGAGGTCCACTATGACCCGGACCACGGGTCATATCATTTTGAGGGGCAGTGTACCATACGAGTCTTCATGTTCATTGGACGCCCCTTTGCACATCCTGTACAGAGCTACCATTTCTCCCTGACGTCACTTTACGATGACGCGATGGTTTTTGAGCACGTCCGGACGTAAGACGAGAGGATTCTACGAATGTATACTGGTGGTTCGATGCCTCGAGACTTCCAGGACTACGTGGCTCGATCCCTGAGTTCGGAGGACAACCCATCTGAGGACCCACCGACGCACATGTATAGTGAGAGTTCTGCTCCTACACCTCAGTTCGTGCAAGATATGAGTGAGGAGACCGTTACGCAGTCGAGGCTAGCGAGGCGAGCCGAGAGGCGCCCCCACCGAGGAGCCCACGCTCAGTCTTCACGTGTTTCCACTCCTACTGCTCTGCGTCCATGGATCGGTTACACTCCACCGTTTCTAGGATTCCAGTAGCTGATGTCGTAGGGGAGGCTTAGTGCACACACCACATGTAGAGTGGATAAACCTTCTTTTGTTTTTAAGGTTATTCACTATAGGTGCACTCGGGTAGTTATGATTTATTTCTGCTTTCTTGTTTTCTGTTGTATTTCCTTTTCCGCTGTATTACAAGCTCTGCCCGACCCTATGAGGGCATGACTACTTATGTACCTTAAGTATGTTATTAATGGAATGTTTCTTTTATTATCATGATTGTTCTTTGGTTATGTGCTCTACTTTATGACTTCTGATAAATTGTTATCCGTGCTTTATGTTTCTGTCGTTCGACTAAGTTAAGTTCGTGGCTCTCACTTTGCTTTATATTTTCAAAAATAAAAATTTACCCGTAATTTCCGCTAAGTATTTTAATAAAATAATGAGACTAAGAAGTAATAACCTAATGATTAGTCTAATATGTTCTAGAATATTAGGTTAAAAATTAGGGTTTTACAATGAGTGTCTCTAGATGATGACCTTGTGTTCATTACGATGAGACCTCCAAAGCTTGAGTTTTCCTTTCTTTCTTTAAGTTTTACTTATGTTACTTAGCTCACTAATGATTTCAACTTAAGAAAATAATTACAAGGATTTCAAAAAGCCCAAGGCCTACCCTTGTCAACCTTAAAGTTGGCTAGCATGTGAGGGTTTTGGGTACATAATAAAGAACATGGAATATTTTCCTTCTCCTTATAGTTTCGGTTTCCTCATTTCCTTTTTCCTTTGAAATTTTGTTTTGAATCTATTTCCTTGAGCTTGATGATGATGTTCAAAGAGTCATGAGGTTTCCTTGAAACCTTGGTACTTAGAACTCTAGAGCTTGCTTTATGTTGATGAGATTATGATTGGGATTGTGAGTTTGATTATTTTAAAGTCTTGTGTGAACTCTAATGACATATAATAATGAACTAGCATTCATATTTAAATTTATGCCTTGCATAGCATGTTTATTTCTTATGTCATCACTAAACTATTAAGAATAAATAAATGAACTTGCATTATCATGTTTAAATTCAAGCTTTGCATATCATTTTTACTTTTCAAGTCATCACCTAATGTTAAAGAATAAAAATGAGTTGCATCTCATTTTTTTAAGCCCTCACTTTACCTTTCTAATAAAGATAAAATGAAGTGCATAACATGTTTATATTCTTGTCATTACCTAAATATATTAGAGCTCAAAGACTTGTCCCTTATTATCTCAAGTAAAAATTGGAAATGGAAGATTTTTGATGAATCTAAAATTCGACCATATGATGATGATGAGCTTGGTGTGAGTTTCATCTAGTCACAAGTGCCAAAACCTATGTTTTATAATTTTCTTAAGCTTAGATGATCTCAAGGAATATCTTAAGCATGATTCTATGATTTAAATCCCTCTTAAGATTGTTTTGAAATAGCTACTGCCCTAATTGGTTTTATGATGATTTTAATGAAATTAAAATGTTTTCTAATGAGTTTTTGAAGTTCTAAAAAGGTTCCAAGAGAAACTAGTAAGTCTGTGTGTGTTAGAAATGAGATTCTATGCATTGTATGATGATGTTGGTCACGGTTCTGTTTTAATGGTTTGATCACTATATGATGATGATTTTATGATATTAGAATTTGTATATTCATGTATAATTGATGTTAAAATTAATTTGAGAAAGTTAGGACAAGTTAATAACTAGAAAGGAATTTAAATGAGATTTCTAGAACATTTAGAAATGAGAATTTAGGATTCTATTTCAGTATGGGTAAAATTAGTAATAATGGTTTATAATTAGTATAAATGCATAGGAATCACTCATAATTGGTTTAGGAATTGATCTTGGTGCTTTACGAGAAGATCGAGCTAAGAAAGGGTCAAAGTTGTGACTCCTAGGTACCCATAATTGTAAAAACATAGATTCTGCACAAATGGGTTTTAGAATAGGTTATGATCATGATAATAAGTGAGAACAATTAGTTGTGAACCTATAGGTGTATGAGAGATTAAGATCGGATGACTAGAGCTTAGATTTCAAGTTTAAGACCTTAAGGGTCAAAGCATAAGACATTATAGGTTCCTTAATGCTATGAGTTTATTAATTCAAGTATGATGTGATGATGCATGTGCTATGTTGTGTGTGATTATGTGGATTTAAGTTTATCATGATTACAGGAATTGAATATGAAAGTATATGCATCATAAGTTTTGTGGCATAAAGGAATTTGAAAGAAATTCGGTATACAACTGTTATGCTGCCGAATTTCCGTCAAATTAAGGACTTGAGAATGTTTTTGAAAACCATATGAGATAAAACCCTGGGTGACACCAGTTCAGCTGACAAAGCACTGAGACGTACTTCTCCCGCTCCGGTGGGGAGGAGGCAAATTCGTGAGAGTATGAGTGGATGCAGCCTAACAATTCGCTGTGCACTAGATGCCGGTAGAGCATTTCAAAGAAGGAAATATTCCTATGGGCTCCCCGAGTTAAAGGTTATGATAGGTGATCCTTAAGCCCCATAACCCGTACTCTAGAAGTCAAGAATTTTATGTATATGCTTCTCATAGGATAAGTAAGAACTAGTGACGACTAGTTAAGGTATGAGCTCATAACCTAGATGATGTTTTAGGGTGGCCCTAATGATGCTAGAATATGAGATTCTTAAGTCACAAAGTTGAGAAAAGAGAAGAGTTCTACTTGAAAAAGTTTATATGCCACTCCATGCCACTTATATGTTTCTTGATGTTTGTTTGATTGATCTCTCGCATAAATTATTATCATGCATTCATGTTTAGTATGTTGCATTCATATCATTAAGATTCATTCTAAAAAGAACGAACCTTGGATAATTATGTTTATAAACCTAATAAAGAACTTTATATGTATGCTTACCTATTTATAACAAACCTAAGGTTCCTGAGGATGTTGACGATGTAACCTTAGATAGGAGGTTCCCTACTGAGATTCTTTAGTAAGATTCTCACTCCTTTTTTTTTTCTCTCTTTCTCTCTCATCACATCTTCAGATCATGGTGACGTTCGTGGTATTCATCGACACTACCACGTGGGAGATGCACTTTGATCCGAAGCACGGATCGTATTATTTTGAGGGATGATGTGCCGTTCGAGTCTTCATATATGTAGGACGTCCCTTCACGTACCCTACACATAGCTACCGCTTCTTCCCGACGTCTCCCTATGGTGAAGATATGGTTTTCGAGCATGCCCGGATGCACAACGAGAGGATTCTTCAGACTTATACTGCTGGATCGGCCGTCGGTGATCACCCGGACTACGTGCCTCGCTCTCAGCATTCAGAGGACGACCTCTCGGAGGATCCGCCGACTCATATGTACAGCGAGAGCTCTACCCCCACCCCTCGGTTTGTGAGAGAGGGGAGTGAGGAGATGGTTATGCAGCGGAGGCTGGCCAGGAGAGCCGTGATGCGCCCCCACCGTGGAGCACATGTTTAGCCACAGCGCGTGCCCACTCCCACCGTGCTTCGTGAGTAGATCGGATTCATCCTTCCTTATCCCGGATCGCAGTAGTAGAGGTCTTTGGGGAGGTCTAGTGCACACACGCCACATCTAATTTAGGATAAACCTTCTTTTGTTATGAGATTATCCACTTTAGGTGCACTAGGGTAGGGTGTTTTTTTTGTGCTTTCCTTGTACTTTTCTATTTCCATTGTATTTGCTTCTAGTTGTATTTGCACCTTGTACCAAACTAGGTCTCGCCTTTAGGTGGGCATTATTGAGATGTTTCCTTTAGTGATCTATTGGTTGTTAAATGTGATGATATGTTTTTCTAATTTGTGCTTCATTCTTTATAAGTTGTTATCTACGTTGACGCATGTTCAAGTCATACACGGCTCTCATTTTGCTTTTATATTTCAAAAAAAAAAATTTACCTGTATTTTTTGCTAAGTATTTTAAAAAAAGATTTATAAAAAATGAGACTAAGAAGTAATAACTAATGATTAACCTATATACGTTCTAGGAGTATTAGGTTAAAAATTAGGATATTACACCGGTCAACCCCGGTCACCCTCAAAAGGTTATTCCTATATTAGGAATAGACTACATAAGGATTAGATAGCAATTTGTGCGAAAATCGCGATCCTTGATTTTCCCGTGCAAAAATGACCAAAATGCCCTTGAGGTCATTTTTGCCCATAATCCGAGGACGGCCGACCTGGGTCATCCTCGAGGGGTTGGTGTGATCTTTGAAGGAGATTAGATGCCTTAGAAACAATAATAGAGATGAAAATCTCACTTTCTAAACTTTTGGCACAAAATGACGAAAATGCCCCTGCAGCGTTTCTACACAAGATTTAGTGCCGACTAAGCCGGAAAGATTTCCTGGGAGTTTGAAATGTTATTTTTACTTAATATCTGATATTTGGATGAGTACGGGTGGTCCCGGAGAGTTTTGATGTGAAATGACCTTTTTACCCCTAGATTAGTGCATAATGAGCTTAATTAAACGGTTAAGGAAACATAAGTGATATTAGGCTCTAATTAAAGGTAATTTAATTTTAATAATTAATCTTGAGTCCAAATAATTAATTAAGGTTGTTTAGGGCCAAAAAGTACTTAAGGAATTTCAAATTTCAATCTTAGTCATAAAAGCATCCAATACATCATGTCATGTTATGCTTAAATAGTGTTTTCTCTCTCATGTTCCATAAAATTAGGAACCTTGTTGGAGTTTGAATTTCAAAGTAAACATGTTTAATTCAAACTATGTGTGTATGACAACTCCTAACCTTGTCTTGAAAACTCTAATCACACAATTACAAATCTTAAACACCAAAACACAAGTTTTTAAATATGCTTCCTAATTAAAATTACCCTAAAACTATTTATCACACCCAAATGAATGAAAAATTTTCCCCTCAAAGCCCTTGTGACCGCTGGCCACTCCTCCCCACATTTTCACTCATATTTTATTTTTTTCAACATACATACACACTCAAACCTAATGAAAAAGTCTCATTCTTACACTAGTTTTTCTTGTTGAGAACTTGTTACCAAAAAAAGCTCTCATAGTTTCTCTCAAACTTAAGTTCTTCCTTCTCCTCCATCCTCAAGAGAGAATCACCACCACAAACAACCTTGAACCACCACACCACCGCCTCAAATCACCTCCTAAACACACAATCTTTCCACCCCCAAGCTCAACCTCATAAGAAAACCATTCATTTTCCTTTCTTCCCCCTTGGCCGAAACCACATAAGCCACCAAGAGAAGATTTTGTCTTCTCATTTAACCACAAGAACCAAGTTTTCTTCCTTCCATCAAAGACAACATCCTTGGTAGGGTTTTGTTTGAAGCTTTTTCTCTTTTTCTTGTCTATATTTTCGGTTTTGTGTGGTTCAAGTGAGCAAAGTTTTTCCTTGTTGTGTATTTCTCATTTTCGGCCATCTATGCTTGGTTTCCTTTTTGTGTCTGGTTTTAGGTGTTGAGCTTCATTCTCTTTACTCCATTTTCAGATTTAGTGATGAAAGGTTGAACAAGCTTTCTATGTATTCTTTCTTTTATGTTTTGGTTTGAGTTTTTCCTTTTATTGTTTCATGGCTTCTGTTTGGGTTTTCTTTCCTTTATATTTTTGTTTTGGTTGGAGGAAAAGTGGTGGATCCATGGCTTGATGATGAGAACCCTTGATGGTGGTCTTGGTACCACCAAGTTTAGGGTTTCTAAAGCTTAAAGAGCTGTTCTTTTTCTCCTCTCATTTTCGGCCTAAGCTCCAAGGTTTTTCTTTTATTTCGGTTCTAATGAGTGGCTCAAGGATGAGAGTTCTTGATGGTGGTTTTGACATCACCATGCTCAAGGCCTCTAGAGCCAAAGGCTTGGTTCCTTAGCTATTCTCCATTTCGGTTTTGATCTTTTTCTTTTTCATAGACTTTTTTGTTTTTTTTTTAAAAAGGTTTTGAACCATGGCTTGATGATGATGGATCTTGAATGGTGGTTGTGAGAAACCACCATGTTTTGGACCTCTAGAGCTTAGTGTTCAGTTTTTGGTTTCAAGGAGACATAAAGGCCAAATGCTTGTTAGTTTTCTTGAAAAGGTTTTCTTTGAGCTATGTGATGAGTCAATAAGTATGGTTCCTAGGACCAAGATGATTTGAGACTCTAAAGTTCATTATATCTTGTTTAAGATTGATTGGGGTTAAGAGTTGTATTCTTTGAAGTCTTAAATGAGCTCTAGTAAGATAAAAAAAAATAAACTTGCGTTCACGTTTATATTTCAAGCCTTTGCATATCATGTTTAAGTTTCAATGCCTTGCATATCATGTTTAAGTTTCAATGCCTTGCATATCATGTTTATTTTCAAGCCATCACCCTAGATCTTGAAGATTAAATAAATGGACTTGCATTCTCATGTTTAAATTCAAGTCTTGCATTTCATGTTTACTTTTCAAGTTATCACCTAATCTTAAAGACTTAAAATGAACTTGCACCTCATGTTTATTTTCAAGTCTTGCACATCATATTTATGTTTCCAAGCCATCACCTTCTAATAATAAAGATTAATAATGATGTTGCATAGCATGTTTATGATTTTGTCATCACCTAAATTTCTAGAGCTCAAAAACTTGCCCTTGTATCTTAAATAAAAATTTTCTTTGCTCATGATTGTTCTCCTTGCTAGCAATTCGGCCGTCACCTTATGGTGGGTTTGAAAAATGAGTTTGTTTTGTTCTAAGATCCCAAATTTGTGTCTTGTAATTTTTACAAGAACTAAAGGCTATATGGATACTAAATATATGACTTTCATGGACACAAGTTGTTCAAAATAAATTTTAGTTTTGCTACTGCCCTAAGGGCCACCCTTTGTATTTTCAAAAGGTTAAATTAGTTTTCAAGGCATTTCCTAGGTCTTAAGTCAACTCCAAGAGAAACTAGTCTCTAGTAAGTAGCAAAAATGTGATTTTATGTGTTATTAGTACACAAACTTTTGGCTACTGTTTTGGTATTTCCTTTATTTGATGCAGTTTGGAGAGGTTAGAAGATGTAAAAATTTGAATTAAATGTTGTAAAAATTGTTTTTGGCATCCTAGGATAAATTAGTAACAAGAACAGGTCAAAGAAACAATTTTTCGGTACTTTTAAGAAATGGATTTTTGGCTACTGCCCCATTTATTTAATTTCTGTAAAATGTTGTTCAAAATGATATAAATGTGTACTAATCAGTAATAGTTGATACGAGGATCCAATTCTTTATCTTGAAGAAAAACTAGAAACTAGAAAGGACTAAAAATGTGTTTTTGAGACTTCTAAAATTTAAGTTTTTATACCCACTATCTTGGTAAATTTATTTTGATGAGAATTCTATTTGAAAATGATTTATGTATGAAATTTCCATTAATGGAGGAAAGAATTAATTTTGGCGTCTTAGGAAAAACCGAAAATTAAAAAGGGTCAAACGCGCAATTTCTATAACCCCGAAATAGCCTTTTTAAAAACACTGCCTAAGGCTGTCCAGCAACATTTGAAAATGTTTATGATGTTTTATGATAATGAAAATCTTTAGGGAAGGTCCCTTAGGTGCTTAAAGAATTAATTTCGGTAATTAGGTCAAACCGGGTCGTGAGCTTTAACCCGTGTAGGACTATGTCGCGATTACGATAAATCGGGTATGCTTTCATATAAAGTGCTTGATGATGATCTTTATTGCCCTACCTGTGTATGTATATCTTATGTTGATAAGCATAGCATGTGCACTAGCTGAGTCCGATCCATAATTCCGGCATACTGGGTAGGAGCATGTTTAGCTTTCAATAGAAACAATGATGATATATGCTGATGGATGCATGAAAATAAGTGGTAATTATGTGACTTGAATGACATGCTATGATTATGTTTGAGTTATTAAGACGCATGATATATGTGATTATAGGGCATGAAGCAAATTTGGGGAAATCTAGTTTCTAGCTATTATGCTGTCGGATTTCCATCAAATTTGCGAATCTAGATGAATGATGAGATTTTCCAACCATGAATTGTCACATGATGTGTTACGAATGACGAATATATTTATGGATTGTGATTGCATCCCTAAATAACATGCTAAGTTTTAAAGGTGACATAAAACACATGGAAATGATCTTCTAGACTCCAAGAATTAATGGTTATGAGAGGTGATCCAATAGGACCTTTTGGACTCCAGGAATTAATGGTTATGAAAGGTGTTCCTATTCCCCCTAACCCGTACTCTGGGAGTCGGGAAATTGCTTATCATAGGATAAGTGTAGACTAGTGTAGACTAGTGACGACTAGTTAGGTATGAGCTCATAACCTAGAAACTCTCAAAAGGAGAAAGTATTAGGCTGGTCCCATAGAAGAAAGACTAACGAACTCAAAGTCACCTAATATGATGAAAGAGAAAAGATTCATGTTACTTTATGTCATTCATATTATTACATTTCCTTATACCTTGTTTATTTAGTATGATTCTATATTTGGTGGCATATGGTATGGACATGCATTCATTATATAATGCAATGCATTCATAACATCAAAAATCATATTAAAAGACACAAACCTTGGATAATGAGTTTTGGAACTTAATAAAATGAACCTTATGCATGCTCACTATTTTCATAACAAAACCTAAGGTTCCTGAGGACGTACATGATGACATGCATTAGGAGGAGAGTACCCTACTGAGATTCTTGTTAAGTTTTTCATCCCCTCTTTCTTTCTTTTCTCCATTACGTCTTCAGAGGTTGATGGCGACGTTCGTGCTATACGTTGACGCTCCCAACTGGGAGTTCCACTTCAACCCTGTGCACCAGTCTTACCACTTCGTGGGTTGATGTTTTATCCGGCTTTTTGTGTTCATGGAGCGTCCGTTCTTGCACCCCATCACCAGCTATAGATTCTCTCCTGCCACCCCGTACCCTGAGGACATGATCTTTGAGCACGCTCGCCCCCGTGGAGAGCATATTCATCGTGCCCATACTTTTGCTTTATCGGTCCATGGTTATCCTGAGTACATTCCCTGTTCGCCACACCGCTCATCCGAGCCTGAGAGGGATCCTTCTGAAGAGTCACTATCCCAACACTCTTCTAGAGGTTATGCCCCGACTGTTCCCATGGAGATCGAAGAAGGTTCCAACGGAGATGCCACGGTTAGAGGTACCGTGAGAAAAGCCACTCGCCCCGCTGCGAAGCCCACGCCTATCCTACTCTGCATCTCAGCACGCCTGAGGAGTTGGCGCGCTTCGTTGGTTACATTCCACCCTCTCAGTAGGGGTATCCTTTGTAACTGATGATGGACCTCATGGGAGTACTCGAGCTTATGTGACAGATAGCCCCCTTTTGCTTTTATTTTTGGGGTTATATTTTATAGGCACATCTTGGGGGACATAGGGTAGGAGAGAGGTCTCTAGTACTTTGATTTATATTCATTTTCATGTACCTTATTTTCTGACTTTGGGCTTACTGTATTAACCCAACCTTTAATAGTGGGTATTATGCTACTTCTTATTTATGATTATCTGTATAAGATGTGGGTGATGACTATGATTATTATATGAAATCCATGTTATTTATCTATGCTTATGGTATCATATTATTAGTATACGGATCTTACGATGTAGCTTGCTTAGATACATAAGGCTCATATTTTGTTTTCATGTATTCAAAAAAAATTTACCCATATTTTGCTATGTATTTTATAAAAGAAATGCCAGGCAACTGGAACAAAAAAGTAATAACTAGTATTTAACTCAAATATGTCTTAGGAGTGATTGGTTAAATATTGGGGTGTTACATATTACATTACTCCCCTCTTTAAAAGAATTTTGCCCTCAAAATTCAGTACCCAAAAATAACATTGGGTTAACTTGTTATCTATCTCACCTATGAGGTCTCAGCTTGTGCTTGTCATCTTAACCTCAAAACTCCCTCGGCCGATGTGGCCAACTCACTTCTCTTCCTTTCATGACCATCAATCCTAGATAAAGGTTACTTAGGCTACATGGTTATGCTTCACTTCTGTTGTGTTATTTTGATTAAGACCTATGATCTAAGTCAATCCTATTGGTTTACCTTTCTTTCCTCATTGGCTAACACAGGGTTCACTAGAGTGACACATTGGTTTTCTCACATTCCATCCTTCTAATTATTCTAATAGGATATCCATGCCTACTTACTCTAAGGAGAACTGCTCCTAGGTCTATCTCATACTTGTTCCACTCCGGGATGGTTACAAAGAGGACTCATTCTCTTTTGAGGTGACTTGAGTTCCTAAATTTGACAAGAGGCTTAATACTTTTACTACGAGGTTATCACTAAATGACTACCCTAAATATGGTAGACTCATCTTATAAGGATCGAAGACTTAGTCCTCATCCTATATTGATTCAACAGAGAAAAACTTTGAGAGTATCGAAAAGAATAGAGGCACCTAGATAGGTGAAAGGAGGATGGCCTAATACTCCCTCTGATGACAACACATGATTAGCCACATTGCCAATCAATGGTTGTGAATATTATATTGTAGGTTTTGAAGAGTTTTTGATAATGCCAATGAGCCAAGCAAATGACAAAATAAATGGAAGCAAAATGACATCGAATTTCTTGAGGATGAACACACAAATGATCACGTCAAATGGTCAGAATTATTAGGACTTAGATTACTTTGTTAAAAGGTTTCTTTTACTAAGATTCATTTGGCCATTTTCAAGTTAATCATGTTTTAATCAAAGAAATAAGTTTTTTTTTTTTTAATGAAAACTTGATTTACAATAATTCACATGTTCTTAGTCAAGAAATTAGTTTTTGATTTATGAAAATGTGAGTATGATTTGAAAACCAATGTGATTTGATATTTAAAAATAGTTTTAGAATGAAAGAATATCTCGAAGTGTGTTAAAATTTATGTTTTGCATATTCTGGAACTTATGTAATCGATTACATCATAAAGTAACCGATTACCAGAAGTGCTAGCATGCCAGAATTCAAAATTATAGCAAGTGACCATTGCCTGTTTTCAAAAATTTAAACTGTGTAATCGATTACTGGTCCTTATAATCAATTACTAGACTCGCAAATGCACCAACATGTGTGTTTTGAATAGATACACCTCTTGGGATTGATCCCCAATGGTTTACATGAGTTTTGCCTATAAATGTCCATCTTCTAACATTCTTTAATGCACAGAAAACATACTTAAAAGATCACTTGAACAATCAATCTCACTTCTCAATCTTTTTTATCAATACTTGGCCAAATTGTCTTGTTCTTGAAAAACCTTATATGACTTCGATTTGTAACATCTACTCTATTCAGAGGGTGAATTGTTGTACTCTTTTCGTTTAATCAAGTTTGTGAACAAGGGTGAGGTATGTAACGCCCCGATTTTTCTATTAGAGTGAAAATGACCAAAATGCCCCTGAGGTCATTTTTAGCCCGGAATTCGAGGAAAGCCGGTCTGGTAGTACTCGAAGGGCAAACTCGATGTTGAAAGGGGATTAGATGACCTGTGTACCTTCCCGGGATCGAAAATCTTCTGAAGTTTTGGGTCAAAATGACCAAAACGCCTCAAGGTGTTTTACCCGTTTGCAAGTGCCGGATGAACCCGAAACTTCTCCAGATGGTTTTAAAAGGCGTTTTTATGTATTCTATGACCTCAGGTTTAATTTTAGAAGTCTCGGGCAAAATTAGTGCAAAATTACGGTTTTGCCCCTAGTTTCGTGTTTTTATGCTTAATCGTGTGATTAAGCAAACCTAAGCAATATTAGGCTCTAATCAAAGGTTAATTAATTTCCTTAATTAATCTTGAGTCAAAATAATTTATTAAAGTTGATTAGAACCAAAAAGTGCTTAATTACAACCTAAAATCATATTTTAATTTCAAGACACCTAATCATAGAATCTTGAATAGTGTTTTCTCTTTCCAATTCCTTAAATCATGGAATTGTGTTACACATTGTTTATTCATAAATGAGTTTAAAATTCTCTAATGATGTATGAGCACTCCTAAACTTGTCATAAACTCCCTAAATCACATTCTTAGTTACCTAAACTTAAGCTTAATCATTCCTAACCTTGTACCTAAGCTAATACACATCTAAACCTACCATTAACACCCAATTAAATGGTCAAAACTCACCCGCACTCTGCTGTCCAGCCCTGGTCAAGCCTCACCCTCCCCATATGCATCACATGTTCAATTTTTCAACACTCCAAGGCCATACCTCAAGTCACATACACTATACCTTGTCATAACTTTCAATCAAGCTTGATTTTCCAAGTAAATAACTAATTAAAATAGCTCATTTTCTCCATTTAATTGTGGCTGGAAAAGTTCCAGCCATGCATTGTTTCTAGAAGCCTAATTTCATAAAAATTTGATAGGAAATTAACTCACATCAAACCATACTTTGTAGCATAGCTTCCATACTTCAAACCATGCTTGAATGACCTTGTGTAAGAGATATTTTCCTCTCCCTTTTCCCTCCAATACCACACGGCCACTCCTCCCTTTGGTGAGCTCCATGGCTTTGTTTTTCTATAAATAGGATGCTTGTGATAGCCTTGTTGCACCTTGAAGCATTTGCTAAGTTTAGAGTTTTAGAGTTGTCTTGCTAAGTTTTTCTTTTCTCTCAAAGTTTCAAAAGTGTTCTTCCTTTCTTTTCATCTTCATCTTCTTTATCTCTTCATCTCATCATCATCTCTTAACCATCAAACACCACCCCAAAGCCTTGAACCATCATCAAACCTCTCAAACACCACACCTCAAACACAACTTCACCCAAAACACATTTCCTTTCTTTTCCTTCCTCTTTGGCCGAATCATCACCACCATCCTAGGAGGGGTTGCTCATCTCATTTCATCTTCAAGTCCAAGCTTTTACCTTCATCACAAGGTAGGGATTTGTTTTCAAACTTTGTTTTGCTCAAGAAAGTGTTTTTCTCTAGTTTCCTCTTGGATTCTTTTGAACTGTCCTTTGTTTTTCCTTTTCTTTTCATTTCGGCCTCTAGGCTTTGTTATGAGCATGATAGCTTGATGATGAGAGTTTCTAGATGATGACATTGTGTTCATCTCAAAGAAACCTCTAAAGCTTGAGTTTTCTTTTTCTTATAACTTCATCTATATGTTATCTAGCTCACATGGTTTTCCTAACTTAAGAAAATTAATCTAAGGATTTCTAAAAGCCCAAGCCTACCCTTGTCAACCTTAAAGTTGGCCGGCACATTCTAGAGATTTTTCTCTAGATAGAGGTTTTGGGTATTTAATAAAGAACTTGACGTAGTTTCACTTTTTTTCTCTTTTGTATAACTTTCAGTTTTTGGGTTGTGATCTTTGAGATATTGTATTGGGTTGTTATCTTGTTAAAGTCTTGAATGAGCTCTAGTTAACCATAAAATGAACCTTGCATCATGTTTACTTTATGCTTTGCATATCATGTTTACTTCCTTGCTATCACTAAGTTTCAAGATAATAAGTGAACCTTGCATTATCATGTTTATATTTCAAGCTATGCATTATCATGTTTATATTTCAAGTTCTCACTTAATACTAAGATAATAATGAGTTGCATTCATATTTACTTTGTGCTATCACTTTACTTTCTAATGGAGCCTAAAATAAGTGCATAAGCATGTTTATTTTTATGTCATCACCTAAATGAACCTAGAGCTCAAAGACTTGCCCATTGTTGTCTCAACAAAGGTCTAACAATATGTATTTTCCTTGGTTCATATTTCGGCCCCAAGAGGTCTTGAAGTTTCTAAGTATTTGAGACTATATTTTATAATTTTTCCAAGCTTACATGAGTTTAAGGAATGCATAGAACTAAGTTTTATGAATTTAGGACCTCTTGAGATAAAGATAAATTGGTCACTGCCCTCTTAAATACTCTTATGATTTTAGATGTTAAAATTGTTTATAAATGAGTTTTGAAAGTTTAAAAAGAGTTCCAAGAGAAACTAGTATTTTATGAGCTTTAGAAATTATGTTTTATGCCTTTTATGGAGAAGTATATTTTCGGTTCTTCCTTGCTCTTTACTGCCACTATATGTGCTATTTTAATGATGATAATGTGCCTATGTTTGAGTAAAAATAATGTTAAGACTCACATGTGAAAGATAGGATAAGTTAGGAACTAGAAAAGAATTAATTTGAGAATTCTAGATCTTTTAATTATGTAATTTTCTGGATTCTGTCCAGCAAGTTTTAGATTTAATAATCATGGTTTTAAATTAGTTTAAATGTGTAGGAATGACTCATAATTGGTTTAGGACTTAATCTTGGAGACTTAGGAGCAAATCGAACTTAGAAAGGGTCATTGTTGTGACTTCTAGGTATTCGTAAAGTTAGGATTTCAAATTCTGCATCCTTGAGGTTTAGAGATGTTCTTGACCATAGTGTGAGGTGAGAAATACTTAGTTATAACCTCATAGGTTCCCAAGAGACTAGGTTTTTATGATCGATAACTTAGAATGTGAGTTAAGGACTTTAAAGGTCTAAACCGTAATTTCTAGAACCCCGTAATCACACAAATATAAAGCTGTCCAAATCTACATAGTGCTGTTTGGATAAGTCCTTGAGCATAAAAATTAGTAAAACTTATTAGTTGTGAACCTATAAGTGTGTGAGAGGTTAAGAATAATACTAGAACAATTAGTTTACAAGTTTAAGACTCAAAAGAACCAAAGCATAACATACTATGGGTTTATAACATAATAAGCTTGTGAGTTTGTATGAATGATTGTCTAAGGTGTGATTATGTGATAATGTATATGTTATAGTTTTGTATACACTATGAAGAAATTTCATGTGATGATGTATATGCTATGAAAAAGATTTATGTGATGAATAATGATGTATCTATGAATTAACACTTTATGAGAACTTAAATGTGACACAACACTAAGACGCCTTCTTGGGTGACACCGGTTTAGCCGAGCACCCCCAAGAAAACAAATCCATGAGGGTATTGACATAGAGCTTGTCAAAGCGGACAATACTACGATGCACTAGTTGCTAGTAGAGCATTTCAAAGAGGAAATGACCCTAAGAGAGGTGATCCTTAATTGCCCCCTAGCCCGCACTATTAAGTTGGGATTATGTATATGTTACGCTCATCATAGGATAAGTAAGAACTAGTGACGACTAGTTAAGGTATGAGCTCATAACCTAGAGATGTTTTAGGGTGGCCCCATGAGATGAAAGTTAAAGTTTACAATGTCACATATACTATACCTATGCTAATGTTATAATGTTTCTTAGTTATTCTATTGATTGGTTTTCCTTTATGATGCATTCATGTCATTAGTATATCCCATGCTTAGTCATAAGATGCATTATAAAATATGACGGACCTTGGATAAATAATACTTTAGAAAACTAACTTAAAAGGAGTTTTATGCATGCACACCTTTTAGAAATAAAACCCAAGGTTCCTGAGGATGTGACGATGTCACCTAGGTAAGGATAACCCTACTGAGAATTCTTTTAGAAGATTCTCATTCCCTCTCTTTTTTCTTCCGTCATATCTTCAGATGGCGACATTTGTACTCTTCATCGACACCCCGATATGGGAGCTGCACCATGACCCAGCACTTGGGTCATACCATTTTGAGGGTCGCTGCACTGTCAGAGTATTCATGTTCATGGGACAACCCTTTGCGCACCCCGTCCCGAGCTACCGCTTCACCCCGACTGCTCCTTACCGCCATAACGGGATTTTTGAGCGAGCTAGACCACGTGATGAGTAGATTCTCCGCATGCAGCCCGAGACGTCAGCAGTACGCGACTACCCGGAGTACGTGCCTCGCACCCAGTACTCGGAGACGGACCCATCTGAGGACCCGCCATCACATATGTACAGTTAGAGCTCCAATCCCACTTCCCCACCGATGAGAGCTGGGAGTGAGGAGACAGTGGTTTAGCCGAGGTTGGCTCATCGGCCATCCATGCGCCCTCGCCGCGGTGGACACGTTCCGATGATCCGCACGACCACTCCCACCGAGATCCGCCAGTGGATTGATTCCACCCCTCAGTAATCGAACCAGAAGGAGTAGGCGCATGGGACGGGTAGTAGCTAGTGCACACACGCCACATAGTTGAGGACAAACCTTCTTTTGTATATGAGGTTGTCTACTCTAGGTGCACATGGGTATTGGTGTTGTTTTTATGATTTCCCTTTATTTGTTTTCCTTGTATTTGTTCTTCAGTTGTATTCCGTTTCCCGATGTATCGAATAGTCCTGCCCTTTTGGATAGGCACATTATATATATATATATCTATGTTTCAGATGATGTTTCCATGATATGATGTGTTTCTTTACGCTTTGCTTATGTGTTTCGTTATGCTTTCTTTTAAAAGATTCGTGCGTGGCTCTCACTTTGATTTTAATTCTAAAAAGAAAAATTTTACCCATATTTCCACTAAGTATTTTCTAAGTAAAAGATGAGACCAAGAGGTAATATTCTAAAGATTAACCTAAGTACCTACTAGTAGTCTTAGGTTAAGATTTAGGGTGTTACATTATGGTATCAGAGCAGTTCGATTCTCATGGAGCCTGAGGATTGGACTGACTATGCTTTATAAGCATGATGCGATAGTTATGTCTTGTGTAGTGCTTGATAGAGATAAGCTGTAGGACTAGAGATGCATGACTTCTGTTGCTTGCAAGTGCCATGGTAACTAGCTCATTTTGCATGGATATTAAGCCTGATCAACTTGATGTTCATTGTTTCATGTGTTTAGGGACCAATGGCACCGCGACGACAGTTTAGGACTATGCCCGATGCTGATAAAGACAATGCGACTCCTGCTGCTGTCCATCGCATGGCGCAAGCCATGGAACGGATGTTCGACCGGATGGATCAACAAGTGAATGCTGCTCCTGTTCCCCCTCCTCCCCCTGCTGCTGAGACGGTGGAACAAGCCCGCTTTGGCGAGTTCCGCAAGGCGAACCCGCTAGTGTTCCGAGGGGTAATGGACCCCAACAAGGCTGACGAGTGGATTAAGGACATGGAGAAGATCTATTCTGTCGTTACCTGCTCAGAGGAGCAGAAGATCACATTTGCTGCTTTCATGTTGAAGTCCGACGCCGAGTTCTGGTGGAACGGCACGAGGCACCTGCTAAGGAAGTATTTCCCGGAGTCCGTAAGGAATGCAAAAGACATTGAGTATTTCCCGGCACAAGTTCTGGGAGCTGTTCAAGACTTACTTCTACGAGAAGTATTTCCCGGAGTCCGTAAGGAATGCAAAAGACATTGAGTTCATGCAGTTGACCCAGGGAGGGTCTACTGTTGCCCAGTACACCGCGAAGTTCGAGGAGCTGATCAAGTTCTCTCGGATGTTTCAAGGGAACCCCGATGAGGTTTGGAAATGCGTTAAGTATGAGGCCGGTCTGAAGGCGGAGATGAACTATGCCGTGGCCCACATGGAGATCAGAGACTTCCCGACTCTGGTCAACAAGTGCCGAATTCTCGAAGAAGGGCAACGGAAGATGCAAGCCACAAGAGCGGAATGAGCTAAGGGACTTGGACCTCAAGCCCCGAAGTTCAAACCACAGTACCCTTCAAGGAATCACTACAATCCCTACCAGACCAACCAGTTCCGACCACAACAACAACCACCAAGAGCTCCTGCACACTAACAGTCCAGGCAACACCAAAGGCTGCCGTTTCAACATCAAGGCCCTAGGAACTTCAACAACAATGAACCCCGTGGACTGGGCGGACCCCGGAACCACAATGGAGGACCAAGAACAAGGCACCACAAACCCCTGCTGCTTACCAAGGAGCAACATCTGCTGATGTCTGCCCACAATGCGGGAAGAATCACGGGAATCGCCCATGCTTAGCCAGTCAGAACGTGTGCTTCAAGTGTGGCAAGCCTGGCCACTATGCAAAGGACTGCGCCAGTCAATGGGCACCGAACCAGAATCCTCGACCACAATACCGAGGAAGAGTATTTACCCTTAATGCAGAAGACGCCAAGAAGTCCAATGATCTCATTGAAGGTATGTGCAAAGTAAACGGTAAACCCTTAAGATTATTGCAAGTTTATTTCTTATTGTTAGTTCTCTTTGCTTGCATACTAATTTTTTTAACAAGGTTTTCATTCATTTCCTCATACATTTTGTAAAAAGGCTCTAGAGTGGTTTTCAAAAGAAAAAGTTTGTGAACTCAATTCACCCCCGTCTTGAGTTCATTGAGGCCACTTGGATAACAATGGTTAGGCCAATGATAGATAAGAGAAAATAACTACATGGATTATGTAACACCCTAATACTCAACCCAATACTCCTAGAACGTACTGACGCTAAATATTAGTCATTGCTTCTTGTTTCAGTTCATTTACCGTTAACAAAATACTTACTGAAAATATGAGCCAAATTTTTCTTTTTAAAACCTTGATAAAGTAAGAGCTACATATAGCATATACCAGCGATATAAAAGAATGCGGAAATATAAACATCAAGAAGGCTCCTCAAAGAACATAACACATCATAACACACACAGACACACACACACACATATATAAACTACCCACCTAGAGGTGAGTTAAGTTTGGGTACATGAAGATGAAATGCGAATACATAGGAAATAAAATACATGGGAAATAAAATACATAGGAAACGAAATACACAAAGCACAAACCTACACGGTGCACCTAAGGTAGATGACCTCTACAACAAAAGAAGGTCATCATGACTAGTGAAATGTGTATGCACTAATACTCCAAAAGTCATCTATGGCTAATAGCTCGGGAATGGGGGAATGTATCCAATCCATGGTCGTAGCTCGTCGGGGACAGGTACACCAGATGGTCGCACATGACCTCTAGTCTAGGGTGCATGGCTAGCCTCCGTGCCAACCGTGGTTGCGTGACTGTCTCCTCACTCTTTTCTCTCATAGGAACAAGAATGGGGGTTGAACTCTCGGAATACACATGCGTAGGCTCGTCCTCGGAGGGGTCCGTCTTAGAAAACCTCGAATGGGGTACGTAATCAGGGAAGTCTCGAACGGCCAATCCGAAAGGGTGCGTGCGAAGCCTCCGCTAGAAAGACAGGTGTGCTCGCTCAAAAATCATCTCGTCTCCGTAGGGGGAAGTAGGGGTGAAACGGTAGCTCAATACAGGATGGCTGAAGGGTCATCCAACAAACACGAAAACTCGAACTGCACAACGACCCTCAAAATGATACGATCCGTGTTCCGGATCGTAGTGGACTCCCATGTGGGCGTGTCAACGAACAGGACGAAGGTCGCTATCGGAATCTAAAGACGTGATGGAAAGAAAAGCTAGGGGGAGTGAGAATCTTTACTAAAGAAACTCAGTAGGGTTTTCCTCCTATCTAGGTGACATCATCTACGTCTCCAGGAAGCTCGGGTTCTTATAAAAACAGTGGACATGTAATAGTTCAATTGTGAAGTTCAAAAACATGATTACCGAGGCCCATTCCTTTTAACACATAGCTTGTATTTACATGGATGCATCATACTTCGTTATGATATGCAAGATCTAACTAACTTATTAGCATTCATGGTAAACATAGACATAGTTCATGGTACATAGGTCATAGAACATAGAGCATAGAACTTGGTACATGGTACATGGTACATGGTATCTTATCTTGGTTACTTAGGTGACATTAAGACATTTACTTAGCACATGGAGCCACCCTAATTGTTCTCCTTTTTGAGAAACCTCTAGGTTATGAGCTCATACCTCACTAGTCGTCACTAGCACATGGTTCTTATCCCTTTTGATAAGTTAAGGTCTCGACTTAAAGTACGAGCTAGGGGACTAGAATTGTAATGCACTGATTTTTCTATTAGAGTGAAAACGACCGAAATGCCCTGAGGTCATTTTCGGCCCGGAACTTGAGGATAGCCGACCCGGCAGTCCTCGAGGGGCTAACTCGATGTTTGAAGGGGATTAGTTGACTTGTGAATCCTTCTAGGAGCGAAAAACTCGTTTTATGAGATTTTAGGTCAAAATGACCAAAATACTCCTGTTGTGTTTGACACGGGTACGAGTGCCAAATTGGCCCGAAACTTCTCCAGATGGTTTTAAAAGGTGTTTTTATGTATTCTGTGACCTCAGTTTAGGTCCCGGGCAGTTTTTGTGCAAAAATATGATTTTGCCCCTAGTTTAGTGTTTTTTAGCTTAATCACGTGATTAAGCAAAACTAAGCAATATTAGGCTCTAATCGAAGATTAATTAATTTCCATAATTAATCTAGAGTCAAAATAAATTATTAAAGTTGATTAGAACCTAAAATTGCTTATATCAGACTAAAATCCCATTTTAAATTCAAGATTCCTAGTCATGGAATCTTGAATAGTGTTTTTTCTTTCCAATTCCTTGAATCATGGAATTGTGTCCACATTGTTTATTCATAAATGAATTTAAAATCCTCTAATGATGTGTGAGCACTCATTAATCATGTAATAAAATTCCTAATTTCATTCTTAGTTACCTAAACACATGCTTAGCAATTCCTAATCTTGCACCTAAACTAATACACACCTAAACACATGATTAGCACACAATTAAACAAAAGAAGCCCATCCCCTCTCTTCTAGAAGCCCACAGCCACACTCCCCCTCCATGCCTCAAATATTTGAAATTTAAATGCATTTTCAAGTCCACACCAAGCCATGCTTAGACCATACTTTGCACCATGCTTGTCATACCTTTAACCATGCTTTGAATGACAAGTTGTAAGAGATATTTTCCCTCCTCCCATGCCCCAAAAGCTACGGCCAAGCCTTCCCCTTTGTGAGCCTTCATTGTTTTGTTTTCTATAAATAGGTACCTTAGATGAACTTGTGTCACTTTTGTTCATTTGGCAAGTTTGAGCATTTTAGCATTCTTGTGAGTTCTTTCCTTTTCTCTCTAAGTTTCTAAGAAGCTCTCTTTTTCTTCTTCATCCTCCATCTTGAGCCACTATAGCACCACCACAAAACACCATCCCACCACCTTAGATCATCATCAAAGCCCTTAAACACTCATTCTCAAACACAAGCTCACTTAAGACATATCTCCTTTCCTTGCTCTCCTCTTGGTCGAAAGCATCATCATCTCTTTGAGGAGGTGTTTTCTCATTTCCTTTCAAGATCAAGCCTTTCATCTTCAAACTTGGTAGGGAGTTGCTCTCTAGTTTTTGTTTTACTCAAAAGTGATGTTTTATTGAAGTTTCTCTTGGATTCTTTTTAAGTTTTTCCTTTTCTTCTCATTTCAGCCTCAAGGCCTTATTTTGATCATGATAGCTTGATGATGAGTGTTTCTAGATGATCACTTTGTGTTCATCTCAAAGAAACTTCTAAAGCTTGAGTTTTTCCTTTCCTTGAACTTTATCTATGTTACTTAGCTCACATGGTTTTTAACTTAAGAAAAATTAATCATAAGGATTTCAATAAACTCAAGGCCTACCCTTGTCAACCTTAAAGTTGGCTGGGACGTTCTAGAGTTATGCTCTAGATAGAGGTCTTGAGTACATAATAAAGAACTTGGTGTATATTTTCTCCTCTTGTGATTTCGGTTCCTTGCTTTTCTTTCCTTTATGATTTCGGTTTTTGGTTCCTTTTTCCTTATGGTTTTATTTTCTTTTAAGTTCATTTCCTTGAAGCTTGATGATGTTGTTCAAGAACCATAGACTTTCTTTGAAAACTTGGTTCAAGAACTCTAAAGCTTACTTTTTTTGGTTGAGATAAATGATGGGTTGAGTTTATATTTCTCTAAGAGTCTTGCATGAGCTCTAAGCTAAGATAAAAATAACTTGCATCCATATTTACCTTTATGTCATCACTAAACTCTCAAGATAAAAGAATGAACTTGCATCTTCATCTTTATGTTTATGTTCTCACTAAATTTCTAAGATAATAAGGACTTGCATAGCATATTTATTTTATGCTCTCACCTTCTAATAAAGACTAAAACAAAGTGTATTGCATATTTATGTTTATGTCAATCACTTAAGATATTTAGAGCTCATGGACTTGCCCATTATTATCTTAAACAAAGTTTGGAAACGTGTGTTTTATTCACATGAATTCGGCCATGTGATGATGATGAACTTAGAGTAAGATTCATCTAGTCACAAGTGCTAAAACGTATGTTTCATGATTTTTACTAAGTTTAGATGATCTCAAGAAATGTTTTGAGCAAAGTTTTATAATTTAAATTCCTCTTGAGATTAATTTGATATAGCTACCGCCCTTAGGTGTTTTAGTATGGTTTTAATGAAATAAAATGTTTCCTAAGGAGTTTTATAAGTTTTAAAAAGGTTCCAAGAGAAACTAGCAATTTATGTGTTTTAGAAATGAAGTTCTATGCATTATTTGATGGAGATGTTTTAGGTTCTGCCATGCTTGGTTACTCACTGTATGATGTTGTTTCTATGATGATAAAATGACTATGTTCATGTATATTTGATGTTAGAATTAATTTGAGAAAGTTAAGACAAGTTAATAACTAGAAAGGAATGAAAATGAGACTTTTAGATCCCTTAGAAAATACATTTTCTGGATTCTATCCAGCATGGGTAAAATTAGTAAATGATGGTTTATAATTAGTTTAAATGTGTAGGAACTACTCATAATTGGTTGAGGAATTAATCTTGGTGCTTTAGGAGCAAACCGAACTTAGAAAGGGTCAAAGTTGTGACTCCTAGGTACCCGTAAAGTACAAATTATGGATTCTGCACTAATGGACTTTAGAATAAGCTATGATCATAATAATTAGCAAGAATAATTAGTTTTGAGCCTATAGGTGCATAAGATATTGAGATCGGATGATTAGAGAACTTAAGCTTCAAGTTTAAGACTTTAAGGGTCAAGCATAAGACACCTTAGGTACCTTAATAAAATGAGTTTATTTATACAAAGTATGATGTGATGATATATGATAAGATGAGTGTTCCATTGAGATATTATGTCTATCATGTTCATGAAAGTTGAATGAGAAATGCATATGTGTTATGAGATTTGTGCCATAAAGTTAGTTTGAAGGAAATTCGATGTACAACTGTTATGCTGCCGAATTTCCGTCAAAACTAAAAGGACTTGAGAATGTTTTTGAAGAAACAAATGAGATTAAAGCCCTAGGTGACACTAGTTCGGCCGAGTGTAACACCCCGATTTTCTGATAGAGTGAAAATGACCAAAATGCCCCTGAGGTCATTTTCGGCCCGAAATTTGAGGAAAGCCGATCCGACAGTCCTCGAAAGGCAAACTCAATGTTGGATGGGGATTAGATGACTTGTGTACCTTCCTGGGATAAAAAATCTCGTTTTTTTTAGTTTTCGGGTCAAAATGACCAAAATACCCCTGTGGTGTTTTACCCGTTTGCAAGTGCCGGATGAACCCAAAACTTGTCTAGATGGTTTTAAAAGGCGTTTTTATGTATTCTATGACTTTAGTTTTGGTCTCGGAGGTCCCGGGTGAAATTAGTGCAAAATTACGATTTTGCCCCTAGTTTTGTGTTTTTGAGCTTAATCGCATGATTAAGCAAACCTAAACAATATTAGGCTCTAATCGAAGATTAATTAATTTTCATAATTAATCTTGAGTCAAAATAATTTATTAAAGTTGATTAGAGCCTAAGAATGCTTAATTACAACTTGAAATCTTATTTTAAATTCAAGATTCCTAGTCATGGAATCTTGAATAGTGTTTCCTCTCTCCAATTCCTTAAATCATGGAATTATGTTTTCAATTGTTTATTCACGAATGAATTTTAAATTCTCTAATGATGTATGAGCTCTCCTAACCTTGTCATAAAACTCTAAAACCTCATTCTTAGTTACCTAAACTTATGCTTAATAATTCCTAACCTTGTACCTAAGCTAACCTACACTTAAACCTATCATTAACATACAATTACATGGAAGATTTTTCCTCCCTCCATGCTGTCCAGGTCTGGCTGGAACATACCCTCTCAATTTCCATCACATGCTCAAATTTTTACACTCAAAGAACCATACTTCCACCTCACCATAAACCATACTTTGTCATACAAACACCTTGCTTTCATTCATGCTTCATATGACCACTTCTAGAAGATTTTTTCTCTCATTTTTGTGGCTCAAAATCAGCTAACCCTCCTTGCCTTCTAGAAGGGTTATTTTAATTTCAAACAAAGGGAAATTACCATACTTGAAGCCATGCTTTGCATCATAACTTCCATACTTCCAACCATGCTTGAATGACCACTTGTAAGAGATATTTTTCTCTTCCTTCTTGCCTTAATGCTACGGCCTCCCCCTCCTCCCTTTGGGCTCTCATTTATTTTCATTTTCTATAAATATCTTGCTTACTTGAGCTTGCAAACACTTTAGATCATTTGCTAAGTTTCAAGTTTTCTAAGCTTTCCTTGAGTTCTTCCTTTTTCTCTCAAGTTTCAAGAGAGTTTCCTTTTCTCTTCATCTTCATCTTCTTCATCTCTTCATCCCATCATCATCTCATAACCTCTAAACACCACCCCACAACCTTGAACCACCATCAAACCTCTCAAACACTCAACCTCAAACACAAGCTCACCAAGAACACATCTCCTTTCCTTTTCTTTCTCTCAAGGCCGAAGCTACCTCACCTCTCTAGGAGGAGTTGACCTTCTCATTTCCATCCTCAAGATCAAGCCTTTGTCTTCACATTTGGTAGGGAGTTGCTTTCAAACTTTGTTTTTACTCAAAAATGTGTTTTCTCTAGTTTTCTCTTGGTTTCTTTTTTAGCTTTCCTTTGCTTTCCTTTTCTTTTTTTTCATTTCGGCCTCTTGGCCTTGTTTACGTGAACATGATAGTTTGATGATGAGAGATCCTAGATGATGACCTTGTGTTCATCTCAAAGGAACCTCTAAAGCTTGAGTTTTGTTCTTAATCTAGTAAAGTTTTGGTTTTTCTTTCCTTTTCTTGTCCTCTATGATTTCGGCCTCCATAGTTTTCCTTTAAAGGTTTTGTTAAAATTTTTTAAAGTATCTCTATAATTATTTTATATCAAGAAAGAATGTTATTTTGGTCCTTACTTCCTTGAGGTTTTGTTTTCTTTTAAAGCTTACTTCTTTTGAGCTTGATGATGATGTTCAAGAACCAAGTAGTTCCTTTGAGAACTTGGTTCAAGAACTCTAAAGCTCTCTTTGTGATCAGATAAGTGTTGGGTTGAGGTTTGTAGTTCTCTTTAAAAGTCTCATGTGAGCTCTAAGTTAAGATAAAAAGAACTTGCATCCATACTTACTTTTATGTCATCACTAAATGCTCAAGATTAAAGAATGAACTTGCATATTCATATTTATGTTTATGCTCTCACTAAATCTCTAAGATAATAATGAGCTTGCATAGCATATTTATTTTATGTTCTTACCTCTAAAATAAAGACTAAAACATAGTGCATTGCATATTTATTTCTATGTCATAACTTAAGAAATTTAGATCTCATAGACTTACCCATTATTACCTTAAACAAAGACTTGAAAATATATGCTTCCCAGCTTCTTTGATTTTGGCCCTATGAGGTTTGTGGAGTTACAAATACTAAAATCTATGTTTCATAATTTTTCTAAGTTTAGAGAAGCTTAGGAAATGTTTTGAGCAAAGCTTTGTGATTTTAAATTCTTTCAAGTTTCATTCAAAATAGCTACTGCCCTTGAAAGTATCTGATGATTTTTGTAAGTTAAAAATGTTTACTAATGAGTTTTGAAAGTCTTAGAAAGGTTCCAAGAGAAACTAGCAATTTATGTGTTTTAGAAATAAAGTTTTATGCTTTGTTTGATGGAGATGATTTCAGTTCTGTTTTGATGGCATGCTCACTGTTTTATGCTGTTTTGATGATGATAATATGAGTATGTTCATGTATATTTGATGCTAAAAATTTATATATGAAAGATAAGAGAAGTTAGTAACTAGAAAAGATTTAATTTGAGAGTTCTAGATCCCTTAGTAAATGATTTTTCTCGATTTTGTCCAGCATGGTTTAGAAATGGTAATCATGGTTTTAAATTAGTTTAAATGTGTAGGAATGACTCATAATTGGTTTTTCTCGAGATGCATTTCTCTTACCTCGGTAAGGAGATAACAAAACCGTGAGGGTATGGTAGATGCAGCCTGCCAGAGCGGACACATTTACTATGCACTAGATGCCATAGATGTGTTTCGAAGAAGGAAATAACCCTAACCCGCACTCTGGGAGTCGGTGTATTAGGTGATCCTTAAGTCCCTAACCCGCACTCAAGGAGTCGGTGTATTAGGTGACCCTTATGCCCCTAACCCGTACTCTAGTAGTCTGGATTCTATCTCATGGTTCGTTTATTCAGATAATGAGTTGGAAATTAGTGATGTGTTACCCCCTCTATTATTCCCCCTATTAAATCTAGTGACGTCTAGTTAGGATTGAGCTCATTCCTAGGCGATTAGGTGAGACGAAGTTTGGGGACCATGATAAAAATCACCGGGGCGGTATGTCAGTTGGATTTAGGTGACCATGTTTAAGAGGGTGGTCTTTGAGAAAAAAAACTTAAGAGTTCAAGCATGAGAAAGAGATATGATGTTTTTAAAGTCACACAGTTATGAGAAAAGAAAGAGTTTTATATGAGAAGTTATATGCCACTTATATATTTACCTGATGTTATGTTTCATTGAATTGCTTGCATAATGTATTGTCATGCATACATCCAATATTTGTTGCATTCATATCATTAAGACCCATACTAAAAGACACCCACTTCAGTAAATAGATTTGAGAAGTTAAAAACTAAACCTTATGCATGACCACCTTTTTATAATTAAAACCGAAGTGGCTGGGGACGATGACGATGACACGTGTGTTAGAGTCAGAAATCCCTACTAGAATCTTGAATAAGTTTCTCATCCCTCTCTCTCTTTTCTTCCGTGTCGTCTTCAGACGAAGATGATGGTGTATCTACTGACCTCTACTAAGGCGTGGGCATAAGGGCATATGCTACGAGTTAGATCAGTGGGATGGAATGGACACGCGGAGATGCGCTTTAGAGTTATATACCTATAGATGTGTATTTCTTTTTATGTGACAATAGGACTATGATAGTCGTAAACTTATGTATCTATGATAATTTGTTTATGTTGTGATGTAATGAACAATGTTTGTGTTTTGTGACCATGAATGATATGATATCCCCTTTTTCTATGTTAGTCTTCGTTACGTCATACGCGGCTCTCACTTTGATTTTATGTTTCAAAAAAAAAATTTACCCGTATTTTCACTAAGTATTTTCATAAAAGAATGAGACTAAGAAGTAATAACCTAATGATTAACCTAATATGTTCTAGAGTATTAGGTTAAAAATTAGGATGTTACACCGAGCACCCCCAGGAGATTTTTATGTGACGTAGCACTGAGACGTACTTCTCCTGCTCTGGTGGGGAGGAGGCAAATCTGTGCGGGTATGAGTGGATGCAGCCTACCAAAGCTGACAATTTGCACTAGATGCCAGTAGAGCGTTTCAAAGAAAGAAATAATCCTAAGAGAGGTGATCCTTAAGCCCCCTAGCCCGTACTCTAGTAGTTGGGATTATATTTATTTTTCGCTTATCCAGATGATAAGTACGAACTAGTGACAACTAGTTAAGGTATGAGCTCATAACTTAGATGATGTTTAGGGTGGCCCTTAATGCTAAAGCATGATGTTCTAAGTCACAATATTGAGGAAAGTTCCACTTGAAAGTTACATGCCACTTTATGCCACATGTATGCTTCTTGATGTTATGATTTGTTGAGTTATTTGTTTAAGGCATTGCCGTGCATTCATGCTTTGATATATTGTATTCATGACATTAAGATGCATTCTAAAAGGAACGAACCTTGGATAACTTAGTTTTATAAAGCTAAAGAAGGAATTTATAGGCATGCTCACCTTTTAATAATAAACCCAAGGTTCCTGAGGATGTGAATGATGTAACCCTACATTAGAGGTCCCTATTGAGTTTTTTTAGCAAGATTTTCACTCCCTTTTCTTTCTCTCTATCTCTCCTGTCACATCTTTAGAGCCCAATGGCGACCTTCGTCCTGTTCATTGACACGTCGGTCTGGGAGGTTCATTACAACTCGGATCACCGCTCCTATCACTTCGAGGGTCGATGCACCGTACGCGTTTTTGTGTACATGGGATGAGCTTTTACTTACCCAGTGTCCAACTGCTGCTTCACTCCTACTGCTTCTTATGCCAATGATGACCTGATCTTCGAGCGCACCCGCCCCCATGACAAGCAAACTCGTTGTGCTTATTCGTCCACCTCGTGTAACACCCTAAATCTTAACCTAAGACTACTAGTATGTACTTAGGTTAATCTTTAGAATATTACCTCTTGGTCTCATCTTTTACTTAGAAAATACTTAGCGGAAATATGGGTAAAATTTTTCTTTTTAGAATTAAAATCAAAGTGAGAGCCACGCACGAATCTTTAAAAGAAAGCATAACGAAACATATAAGCAAGCGTAAAGAAACACATCATATCATGGAAACATCAATTGAAACATGGATATATATATATATAATGTGCCTACCCAAAGGGCAGGACTATTCGATACATCAGGAAATAGAATACAACTAAAGAACAAATACAAGGAAAACAAATACAGGGAAATCATAAAAGCAACACCCATACCCACGTGCACCTAGAGTAGACAACCTCATATACAAAAGAAGGTTTGTCCTCAACTATGTGGCGTGTGTGCACTAGCTACTACCCCTCCTATGTCTACTCCTACTGGTCCGAGTACTGTGGGGTCGAGTCAATCCACTGACGAATCTCGGCGGGAGTGGTCGAGCGCATCATCGGGGCATGTCCACTGCGGTGAGGGCGCATGGATGGCCTACGTGCCAACCTCGGCTGGACCACTGTCTCCTCACTCTCGGCTCTCATCGGTGGGGGAGCGGGACTGGAACTCCAACTATACATATGCGAGGGCGGATCCTCGGATGGATCCGTCTCCGAATACTGAGTCCGGGGCACGTACTCCGGGTAGTCGCATACAGCTGACGTCTTGGGCTGGATGCGAAGAATCTGCTCATCACGTGGTCTATCTCGCTCAAAAATCCCGTTATGGCGGTAAGGAGCAGTCGGGGTGCGCGAAGGGTCGTCCCATGAACATGAATACTCTGATCGTACAGCGACCCTCAAAATGGTATGACCCAAGTGCTGGGTCATGGTGCAGCTCCCATGTCGTGGTGTCGATGAAGAGTACGAAAGTCGCCATCTGAAGATATGACGGAAGAAAAGAGAGAGGGAATGAGAATCTTCTAAAAGAATTCTCAGTAGGGTTATCCCTACCTAGGTGACATCGTCACATCCTCAGGAACCTTGGGTTTTATCTCTAAAAAGGTGTGCATGCATATAAACTCCTTTTAAGTTAGTTTTCTAAAGTATTATTTATCCAAGGCCCGTCATATTTTATAATGCGTCTTATGACTAAGCATGGAATATACTAATGATATGAATGCATCATAAAGGTAAGCCAATCAATAGAATAACTAAGAAACATTATATCATTGGCATAAGTATAGTATATGTGACATTGTAAACTTTAACTTTCATCTCACGGGGCCACCCTAAAACATCTCTAGGTTATGAGCTCATACCTTAACTAGTCGTCACTAGTTCTTACTTATCCTATGATAAGCGTAACATATACATAATCCCGACTTAATAGTGCGGGCTAGGGGGCAATTAAGGATTACCTCTCTTAGGGTCATTTCCTCTTTGAAACGCTCTACTAGCAACTAGTGCATCGTAGTATTGTCCGCTTTGGCAAGGTCTATGTCAATACCCTCACGGATTTGTTTTCTTGGGGGTGCTCGGCTAAACCGGTGTCACCCAAGAAGGCGTCTCATTGTTGTGTCACATTTAAGTTCTCATAAAGTGTTAATTCATAGATACATCATTATTCATTATATAAATCTTTCTCATAGTATGCATCTCATCATATAATCATATATAAAACTATAACCTATAAAACTACATCATCACATGAAACTTCTTCATAGTGTATACATAAAACTATACATTATCACATAATCACACCTTAGACAGTCATTCATACAAACTCACAAGCCTATTATGTTATAAACCCATAGTATGTTATGCTTTGGTTCTTTTGAGTCTTAAACTTGTAAACTAATTGCTCTAGTATTATTCTTAACCTCTCACACACCTATAGGTTCACAACTAATAAGTTTTACTAATTTTTATGCTCAAGGACCTATCCAAACAGCACTATGCAGATTTGGACAGCTTTATATTTGTGTGATTACGGGGTTCTTAAAAATTACGGTTCAGACCCTTAACGTCCTTAACTCACATTCTAAGTTATCGATCATCAAAACCTAGTCTCTTGGGAACCTATGAGGATATAACTAAGTATTTCTCACCTCACACTATGGTCAAGAACATCTCTAAACCTCAAGGATGGAGAATTTGAAATCCTAACTTTACGGGTACCTAGAAGTCACAACAATGACCCTTTCTAAGTTTAGTTTGCTGCTAAGGCTTCAAGATTAAGTCCTAAACCAATTATGAGTCATTCCTACACATTTAAACTAATTTAAAACCATGATTATTAAATCTAAACCTTGCTGGACAGAATCCAGAAAATTACATAATTAAAGGATCTAGAACTCTCAAATTAATTCTTTTCTAGTTCCTAACTTATCCTATCTTTCACATATGAGTCTTAACATTATTTTTACTTAAACATAGGCACATTATCATCATTAAAATAGCACATACAGTGGCAGTAAAGAGCAAGGAAGAACCGAAAATATACTTCTCCATAAAAGGCATAGAACACAATTTCTAAGGCACATAAAATACTAGTTTTTCTTGGAACCATTTTAGAACTTTCAAAAATTGTTTATAAACACTTTTATCCTTTTAAAATCATAAGAATACTTAAGAGGGCAGTGGCTAAATTATTTTTATCTCAAGAGGTCCTAAATTCATAAAACTTAGTTCTACATATTCCTTATACTCACATAAGCTTAGATAAATTATAAAACATAGTTTTTAACACTTAGAAACACCAAAGCCCCTTAGGGCCAAAATGGGAACCACAAGAAATAAATATCTTTAGACCTTTGTTGAGACAACAATGGGCAAGTCTTTGAGCTCTAGGTTCATTAAAGTGATGACATAAAAATAAACATGCTTATGCACTTATTTTAGGTTCCATTAGAAAGTAAAGTGATAGCACAAAGTAAATATGAATGCAACTCATTTATTATCTTGGTATTAAGTGAGAACTTGAAATATAAACATGAAAATGCATAGCTTGAAATATAAACATGATAATGCAAGGTTCACTTATTATCTTGAAACTTAGTGATAGCAAGGAAGTAAACATGATATGCAAAGCATAAAGTAAACATGATGCAAGGTTCATTTTATGGTTAACTAGAGCTCATTCAAGACTTTAACAAGATAACAACCCAATACAATATCTCAAAGATCACAACCCAAAAACCGAAAGTCATACAAAAGAGAAAGAAAGTGAAACTACGTCAAGTTCTTTATTAAATACCCAAAACCCCTATCTAGAGAAAAATCTCTAGAACGTGCCGGCCAACTTTAAGGTTAACAAGGGTAGGCTTGGGCTTTTAGAAATCCTTAGATTAATTTTCTTAAGTTGGAAAACCATGTGAGCTAGATAACATATAGATGAAGTTATAAGAAAAGGAAAACTCAAGCTTTAGAGGTTTCTTTGAGATGAACACAATGTCATCATCTAGAAACTCTCATCATCAAGCTATCATGCTCATAACAAGGCCTAGAGGCCAAAATGAAAAGAAAAGGAAAAACAAAGGAAAGTTCAAAAAGAATCCAAGAGGAAACTAGAGAAAAACACTTTCTTGAGCAAAACAAAGTTTGAAAACAAATCCCTACCTAGTGATGAAGGTAAAAGCTTGGACTTGAAGATAGAAATGAGATGAGCAACACCTCCTAGGATGGTGATGATGATTCGGCCTTGATGAAAGAAAAAGGAAGGAAATGTGTTCTTGGTGAGCTTGTGTTTGAGAATGGAAGTTTAGATGTTTGTATGATGATCCAAAGTGGTGGGGTGGTGTTTCAAGGTTAAGAGATGAGATGAAGAGATGAAGAGGATGAAGATGAAAGGAAGAACATTCTTGAAATTTTGAGAGAAAAGAAAAACTTAGCAAGACAACTCTAAAACTCTAAACTTAGCAAATGCTTCAAGGTGCAACTAAGCTATCACAAGCATCCTATTTATAGAAAAACAAAACCATGGGCTCATCAAGGGAAGGGTGCTGGCCGTAGCATTGGAGGACAAAGGGAGAGGAAAATATCTCCTTGATTGTGTCATAGAAACATGGTTTGAAGTATGGAAGCTATGCTACAAAGTATGGCTTGATGTGAGTTAATTTCCTATCAAATTTTTATGAAATTAGGCTTCTAGAAACAATGCATGGATGGAACTTTTCCAGCCACAAATAAATGGAGGAAATGAGCTATTTTAATTAGTTATTTACTTGGAAAATCAAGCTTGATTGAAAGTTATGACAAGGTATAGTGTATGTGACTTGAGGTATGGCCTTGGAGTGTTGAAAAATTGAACATGTGATGCATAATGGGGAGGGGCAGCTTCGGCCAAACCTGGCAGCTGAGTGGGGAGGATGATTTGATCATGTAATTGGGTGTTAATGGTAGGTTTAAGTGTAGGTTAGCTTAGGTACAAGGTTAGGAGTAATTAAGCTTAAGTTTAAGTAACTAAGAATGTGTTTTAAGGATTTTATGACAAGATTAGGAGTGCTCATATATCATTAAAGAATTTTAAACTCATTTATGAATAAACAATGTGTAACACAATTCCATGATTTAAGGAATTGGAAAGAGAAAACACTATTCAAGATTCCATGACTAGAAGTCTTGAAATTAAAATATGATTTTGAGTTGTAATTAAGCACTTTTAGGTTCTAATCAACTTTAATAAATTATTTTGACTCAAGATTAATTAAGGAAATTAATTAACCTTCGATTAGAGCATAATATTGCTTAGGTTTGCTTAATCACGCGATTAAGCGTAAAAACACGAAACTAGGGGCAAAACCGTAATTTTGCACTAATTTCGCCCGGGACCTCCGGGACCAAAACTAAAGTCACAGTCTATATAAAAACGCCTTTTAAAATCATCTGGAAAAGTTTCGAGTTCATCCGGCATTTGCAAACGGGTAAAACACCGCTGGGGCGTTTTGATCATTTTGACCCGAAAACTCGAAAAACGAGATTTTCGATCCCGGGAAGGTACACAAGTTATCTAATCCCCTTCCAACATTGACTTTGCCCTTCGAGTACTGCCGAACCGGCTTTCCTCGAATTCCGGGCTGAAAATGACCTCAGGGGCATTTTGGTCATTTTTACTCTAACAGAAAAATCGGGGTGTTACACCTCGGTTATACGTGAGTACCCCGAGTATATTCCCTGCTCGCAGTGATCAGAGACTGATCCATCCGAGGACTCCCTGACGCACATCTTTTCAGAGGGCTCCCGATGGATCTTGGTGACTGTAGCTAGTATACGGTGACTCAACCCCGTTGAGTTCGACGACCAGAGATGCGTCCACTCCATGGAGGCCATACTTGATCCCCGTTTCGCTTGTTCACCTCCGAGGAGCTTGTGCAATTTCCTGGGTACATACCTCCATCACCCAAGGGTTCTCGCCGCCTGTAGACCTTATTGGAGGGCTTTTCGAGTGCTCGAGTGGTCACGAGGTTTTTCCCCTTTTGTAGCATCTTTTGATAGGGGTATTCTAGTTTAGCACTCACAGCTTTAGTAGGAGGATGGTGCAAATAGCTTTTGCTCTTCGTCATACCATGTATTTTACTGCTTTTGTACTTTCCTATTACTTCTTTGTATTGAAAGTTCAGCCCGATTCTATAAGGGTGTGACTTTATGTACCTTTAATTATGATATTAATGAAAGTACTTCCTTTGGTGAGTCATTGATTGTTTCATTGTTCTATGTTCTTTTACTTCGTGTCTATTCTGTATGATTTGTAATGTATGATTGGTTCACTGTTATGCCAAACACGGCTCTCACTTTGATTTTATATTTCAAAAAAAAAAAATTTACCCGTATTTTTCGCTAAGTATTTTAATAAAAGAATAAGACTAAGAAGTAATAACCTAATGATTAACCTAATGTGTTCTAGAGTATTAGATTAAAAATTAGGATGTTACAAGAATTACCTCATCCCCACCTATAGTTTGATGGTTCCAAAGGATCATTTTCTCATAGTTTATGTCACCTTAAGTCTTAGCATGTTATAACAAGATGCTACGTAATTCATACATGTCACATATTTCATATAATTCTAACATAGGCACCTCTAAAGTTCTAAGAGAACAATAACATGCAATTGAAAATTCTATCATCATATAGTATCACATAAGTCATGAGACAACACATTAATTCATCATTCATAAAGGGCACACAAACCATTCCCTCAAAAGTGAAAACCCCTAAATCGGGTAAACTCAAACTTCCAAATTATTTTCTTATACCTCTAAGGGATTGATTGTAACACCCTAATATTCGACCCAACACTACTAGTATGTATTTAGGCCAAATATTAGTCATTACCTCTTGTCATAATTCTATTACTTTGAAATTAACTTAAGGAAAATACGAGCCGATTTTTTTTTTCTTTGTTGAAAACTCTTTAAAATATGAGCCGCGCGTAGCACATATATAAACAGTATAATAAAGTGCGGAAACATAAACATAGAAGTGGCTCCAAAACAATCATGACATCATTATATCTGAAATAACTTATGCATATAATATGCCCACCCTAAGGGGCGGGACTCTTCAAGTACATAGGAAATACGAATACAACAGAAACATAAAATACATGGAAAAGACATGAAGGAAACACCTCTACCTAAGTGCAATCTAAGGTGGACAACCTCAACACAAAAGAAGGTTATCCTAACTATGTGTCACGTGTGTACTAGGGACTACCCTCCAAGCTACACGGCGAAGATCACGGGTACGAAGGAATGTAGCCAATCCAAGGGCGGAGTTCGGCAGGGGTAAGCATGCCAGCGTGTCGAACATGTCTTCCATGTCGAGGTCGTGGACCGTGCACCTGAGCCCTCCATGGCTGGGTAACTGTCTCCTCGCTGCCCATGGGCATCCGCGGGGGAGTGGGGGTAGAGTCCTCCCCATACATGTGGACGGGTGGATCCTCCGAGGGGTCCTCCTTTGAATGCTGGGAACGGGGGACGTAGTCGGGTACAGCACCCGAGCCGACAGAGTAGGTCCGTAGAATCCTCTCATTGCGTGTGCGAGCACGCTCAAAAACCATGTCATCTCCATATGGTGAAGTCGAGGAGAAGAGGTAGCTATTACAGGGTGTGCAAACGGCCGTCCAAGGAACATAAAAACACGAACTATGTAGCGGCCCTCAAAATGAAACGACCCATGCTCGGGGTCGTGGTGCACCTCCCAAGTAGGTGTATCAATGAAGAGTATGAATGTCGCCATCCTAATCTGAAGACATAAAGGAAAGAGAGAGATAGAGGGAATGAGATTTCTTACTAAAGAAACTCAGTAGGGTTTTTCCTTCTATCTAGGTGTCATCTTCTACGTCTCCAGGGACCTCGGTTTCTTAACAAAATCATGGACATATAATGGTTCAATTATGAAGTTTGAAAATGTTAACTTTCGAGACCCATTCCTTTTAATTCTAAAACTTCTTGGTTACATAGTCTATAAATCACGAAACTTGAATCATAAATCATGGTTCCTAACCTCATGGATCATGGCACATAAATTCATAGTTCGTGGTACATAAAATCATAGTTCATGGTACATAGGATCATAGTTCATAAAACATAAAATCATAGTTCATAAAGCATGGATCATGGTGCATGGTAGCTTAACTTGGTTACCTTGGTGACATTAAAACGTCATCATATTCTTCCTGGGGCCACCCTAACTGGTCTCCCTTGGGAGATATCACTAGGTTATGAGCTCATACCAAGCTAGTCATCACTAGCATCCAGACTTATCCTTTCGGATAAGTTAAAGGTCCCGACTTAAAGTACGAGTCTAGGGGGCATAGAATCACCTCATCCCCACCCTTAATTTGGTGGTTCAAAAGGATCATTTTCTCATAGTTTAAGTCACCTGAGTCTTAGCATGTTTAATGAACACTCAAAACATACATGTCACGTATCTCATGTTGCAACATAGGCAATTCGAAGTTCTTAAAGAACAACCACATGCAATAATAAAACTAGAATTTAGAAATAATAGTTCACATAGCATCATACTAGTCATGGGATGACACAATAATTCATCCTTAATCCAAGGGCTTATAAATCACTCCCTTAGAGTAAAATCCCTAAATCGGGTAACCTCAAACTAGCATATTATGTTCTCATGGGTTTAAGGGATTGATTAACCTCTTCTCCATAATTTATTAAGTCCTAAAACCTAATTAATTGTGGCTGGACAGTTTAGGCAGTGTGCTAATTTAGATGAATTACGGTGTTCTAGAATGTGCGTTTTAGGTCCTTTCTCACTTCCGACTTTTTCTATGATGTAATAATTAATACCTAACCAATTATGAGTCACTCTCACTCATCTAGACATCATATAATGTGAATCTAACTACTTTAACAAGGCTGGGCAAAATCTCAAATTTTTTGTTCCTATGTAGTTCTAGAATTCACATATCAAGCACATAAAGTTACTAGGTGCACATTAACAATGCCTAAACGATTATCACATACTTGGCAAGGTATTCAAGCATATTTAGACCACCCAAAACAGAATTTATGGTGCTGTAAACTATCAAGGCAGAACCAAAAACATGTGTTATTAAATCATAGGAAAAACTTCACTTTGATGCACATGGATTGCTAGTTTCTCTTGGAACACCTTTGGAACTTCCAAAACTCTTTGGAAATCATTTTATTTCATTAAAGACCATCACAAAACACATAGGGCAGCAGCTATATAAGGTTCTTTGGAACAAGATTAAACCTTGAAAATATATCTAAAACATTGGCTAAGTCCACATAAGCTTAGGAAGACCCTTAAGACATAGGTTGTAGGCCTTAGTAACTAAATGAACTCCATAGGGAGCCATTTTCATCACTTGGCCGAATACATATTCAAGGAGACACCCCCTTGATTAATCTTTTCTCAAGATGAAATAGGCAAGTCTTTTGAGCTCTAATAGTTTAGAGTGATGACATAAAGTAAACGTGCTATGCATTCCATTTTAAGGGTTCATTAGAAAGTAAAGTGATGGCTCAAAGTAAATATGAAATGCACATTCATTTTAATCTTTGAGTTTAGTGGTGACTTGAAATATAAGATGCAATGCAAGGCTTGGAATTTAGATATGCACTATGCAAGTTCATTCTTTATCTTGGGATTTAGTGATAGCATAGGAAATAAACGTGCTATGCAAAGCATAAAATAAATGTGAATGCAACTTCTTTTACATATTGTCTAGAGCTCTTGTATGACCTTTAGAAAGAACCAAAGTTCCAACCCAAAACTCATCCTCATAAGAAAAGAAAACTATTAGTGTTAAATATCAAAAAGTAATCATGATCCTCAAGGAACCATGGAGATGGCCGAAATATTTGAAAGAAAAAAGAAGCTAAACAAGTATTCAAGAGAAACATAAACTCATTCTCAACTAATATCTAAAAAGTCAAGCTTTTCTTTCAAAAACTCAAGCTTTAGAGTTTATTCATGTGACCAACATCAACATGAAACCCTCATCATCAAGCTCTCATTTTTTTCAATCCCCAAGGCACTCATGGCCAAAACTTAAAAGGAAGAAAAAGGAAGTTTCAAATAGTTCCAAGAGAAACCTAACTCATTCTTGGCTAAAACTTGAAAAGATGAAACCTTTCTTAACAAAAACTCAAACTCTAGAGTTTGTTCATGTGACAAATATCAACATGAAGCTCTCATCATCAAGCTATCATTTTTGTTGGCCTTGAGGCCGAAACCAAAAGAAAGAACAAAGAGAAGCAAACATCAACCCATCATCAAAGAAACTTATTCCAGCCAAACTTTTCCAACAAGATCAAGACATACAAAGTAAAGAAAACATTTTTAAACAAGTTCCCTACCAAGTTTTGATGCTCTAGAGATGAAGGAAAGGTTGGTTCTTGGAGAGGAATGAAAAGAAATTTCCTTGAATCCTTGGAGGTGGATTCGGCCAAGAGGAGGAAAGGAGAAAGGAGATGTGTTTGCTTTGGTTTGAACTTGGAAAAGTGTTTAGATGAGAAGGGAGATGAAGATTGAAGGTAGAGGAGAGGTGGTCTTGGCTTGAATAAAGAGAGAAAGGTGGAGCTTTTGAGAGAACTCTTGAAGCACAAAACTTTGCAAGTGTTGTAAAGTGTCCAAATGTTCATCAAGGCAAGCTATATATAGACAAATGAATCAAGGATGAGTGGAGGGGAGGGCTAGCCGAATTCTTTCTTCAAGGAGGAGAGAAGAAACATCTCCTTGAGTTGTCATACATAGTGTGATGGAGAGCTTAAAAGGCATGGTCATAGGGTGGCTTGGGAAAGGAAACTTGATTGACAACATAAAATATCATTCTTTTGAATTCTTGGGGGGAAAAGTGGTGCCATTTTTTAGGCAGCCATGGGGAGGGAGAAAATCTCTTCTATCCACAGTTTAGAAGTGTGTTTAAGTGTAACATTAATTAGGCTTAGGATTAAGAGTTGCTAAGTAAGTGTTTTTAGGTGAACTAATTAGGTAATTAGGCTATGATTAACTTAGATTTAGGAGAAGTGTTGTTGGATTGATGGGATCAACTTTTTGTGACAAGAGTTTCTAGGGAATGACAAACTTTTCTTGGTTTAAGAAAAGGTGAATAGTGAAATTACTATTCATGGATTCTCCTTGTTGAAAAAGATGCTAGAAATAGGTTTTAAACAATTTTAGATTCAAATCATCCTCAAATAATTATTCTTGCTCTAAATTAATTATAGAAATTAATTATCCTTTTATTAAAACCTATTGTTGCTTAGGTTTTATTTTAAAACGTAATTAGGCCCTTAATGCACTTAGGCAGGGGCAAAATTGTAATTTTTCTCGAAAACTTCCCGAGACCACTGGGACTTAAATAAACATAGGTCATGCCTTGAAAACATTGTTTTGGGCCTCCGGGCCAAGTCCGGGTTAAAACGGAACTTAAAACTACTTTAAATCTGTTATAGGGGTATTTTGGTCATTTATGCGCAAAACCACAGAAATGAGATTTTTCTGCTCTAATAAGCATTCATATACATACAGTCTCCTTCATATATCATATAAACCCTATGAGGATGGCCGAGGTCGGCCGTCCTCGTGTTTCAGGCAAAAATGACCTCAGGGGCATTTTGGTCATTTAAAAGTTTAGTGAAAATTGGGGCGTTACATTGATTAACCTTATTACCATAATTTATTAAGTCTTAGAACCTAATTAATTATGGCTGAGCAGCATAGGCAGTAAGCATAATTTGATGAATTACGGTGTTCTAGAAGTTACGTTTTAGGTCCTTTCTCATTACCGACTTTTTCTATGATGCAATAATTAATACCTAAACCAATTATGAGTCATTCTCACCCATCTAAACATGTTATAATATGATTCTACAAACTCTATCAAGGCTGGAATAGAATAAACAATTTCGGTTCCTAAGGAGTTCTAGAAATCACATTTTCAAACTACCATAGTTACTAAGCATTACTAAGGTGCCTAGAACAATTATCATGCAATTGGTAAGGTATTTAAACACATATAGACCACCCAAAACAGAATTTAAGGTGCTGGAATAAATAAGGCATAATTGAAAACAAATTCATCATATAATGCGTAGAACTTTATTTCTAAAACACATAGATTGCTAGTTTTTCTTGGAACCTTTTCAAAGCTTCTAAAACCCATTGAAAACTATTTATTTCCTTAGAAATCCTCATAAAACATATAAAGGCAGTAGCTATTTCAAGACAAGCTTGAGAGGGATTTAAATCATAAAATCATACTTGAAACATTTCTTGAGATCATCTAAACTTAGGAAAATTGTAAAACATAGGTTTTGGCACTTGTAACTAGATGAAACTCACACTAAGTTCATCATCATCACATGCCCGAAAATCAAAAGAGTAAAACACATTTATTTCCAAACTTTACTTGAGATACCAAGGGACAAGTTTTTGAGCTCTAATATTTTAAGTGATAACAAGAACATAAACATGCTATGCACTTAATTTTATCTTTCTTAGAAAGTAAAGTAAGGGCTCAAAATAAATATGAAATGCACTCATTTTTATCTTAAGTTTAGGTGAGGACTTGAAAAGTAAACATGAAATGCAAAGCTTGAATTTAAACATGATAATGCAAGTTCATTTATTCGTTCTTGAAAGTTTAGTGATAGCATAAAATAAATATGCTATGCAAGGCATAAATTTAAACATGAATGCTAGTCCATTATTATGTGTCATTAGAGCTCATACGAGACTTTAAAGGATCAATATCATAATCTCAATCCCAATCTCATCATCATAAAGCAAGCTCTAGAGTTCTAAGAACCAAGGTTATAAAGAAATCTCATGGTTCTTTGAACATCATCATCAAGCTTTAAAGAAATAAACTCAAGAAAACAAAACTTCAAAAGGAAAAAGAGCAAGAAACTGAATTCGTAAAGAGAAGGAAAATACACAATGTTCTTTATTATGTACCCAAGACCCCTATCTAGAGCAAAACTCTAGAACGTGCCGGCTAACTTTAAGGTTGACAAGGGCAAGCCTTGAGCTTATTGAAATCCTGAGAGTTATTTTCTTAAGTTGAAACTTTAGTGAGCTAAGTAATATAGATAGAACTTTAAAGAAAGAAAAGCATCAAGCTTTAGAGGTTTCATGAGAGATGAACACATAGTCACCTCTAGAGAACACTCATTATCAAGCCATCATGTTCAAGGCCTTGAGGCCGAAATCAAAAGAAAAAAGGAAGGAAGAAACCAAAAATAAAACAACATGAAAGGTTCATCCATTCATCATATTTCAACAAGATCAAAGCATAAGAATCAAAGAAACATTTTTATAAAAGCTCCCTACCTAGTATGTGTGTTCTTGAAGACAAAGAAAGGTTTGATCTTGAGAAAACAAGAAGAAATCTTCTTGAAACTTGAAGTGTGGCTTCGGCCTTGAAGAGAAATGAAGGAAGAAGATGTGTTGGCTTGTGTTTGAGCTTGGTAATGTGTTTAGATGAGAACTAGATGAAGATTGAGAGGTGGAGGGATGGCGGTTTCCTCTTAGAACAATGAGGAGAAAAGAAAACTTTGAGAGAACTAACACTTTCTTAAAACTTCAAACTTGGCAAATGACTCAAAGTGAAGCAAAGCTCACCAAGGCAAGGTATTTATAGAATTTTGAATCATGAGGAAGTGAATGGGGAGGGGTAACTGTGTGGCCTTCATGGCTTGGGGAAGAGAAAATATCTCTTACAAGTTGTCATTCAAGACATGGTTGAAGGTAAGATAGGTATGGGCTTTAAGCATGGTTCAAAGTAAGGTGTTTTCTTGTTGATTTGAGTTGAAACAAATCATCTAAAAGGGAGAGGGAGGGCTGACGATTTTGGACAGCAAGGGGAGGAAAAATATGTCATTTATTTAGTCATTCAATTAGTCATTCAAAGCATGGCTTGGAGTGTGATCAAGTATGGTGCAAGGTAAGGTGCAAGCATAGTGTAAGGCATGGTTCTTTGAGTGTTTGAATTTCAAACATGTGGAGAATGTGGGGGAGGGATTTTGGCCAGCTATGACAACCCATGGGGAGAGAAGATTGTCTCATTTAAATGTGTGTTAATGATGTGTTTAGGAGCAAACAAGATTAGGCCACTAATTAAGGTTTTCTAACCAAGTGTTTAGGTGAACTAATTAGGTAATTAGGGCCATGAGCAACCTAATTTGAAAGTGATCTTGTTAGATTAGTGGAGTCAAACTCTATTGACTAGAGATTAGGGGACAATCATATTTCCTTTATTTAGGGAGATTGAATAGTAAAAACACTATTCTTAGATGCTTTCTTGAAGAAATAAGACTAGAATTGGGTTTTAAGTTTCCTTAAGCAATTTTAGGTCCTAATCAACCTCACATAATTATTTTAGCTCTAGATTAATTATGGAAATTAATTAATCTTTAATTAGAGTCTAATATTGCTTAGGTTTTGTTTTAAAATCGTCATTAAGCCCTAATGCACTTAGGCAAGGGCAAAATCGTAATTTTTCTCAAAATCTTCTCGAGACCACCGGGACTTAAGTAAACATAAATCATGCCCTAAAAATATTATTTTAGACCTCCAGGACAAGTCCGGGTCAAAACAAAACTCAAAACTACCTTAAATTACTGTAAGGGTATTTCGGTCATTTGTGCGTAGAAACCTCAGAAATGAGATTCTTCTGCTCTATTAAACATTCAAATACATAGAATCCCCTTCTTACACAATCATAGCTCTTATGAGGATGGTCGAGGCGGCCGTCCTCGTGTTCCAGGTAAAAATGACCTCAGGGGTATTTCGGTCATTTAAATGTTTAAAGAAAATCGGGGAGTTACAAAATAGGCATGGAGGCCAATCTTTGGAAAAGTATACATGACTCTAATATCTAAAAATAAGCTTGATGGCTCAAAAAAGAAAATGAGGGCAATCAGATCAAATAAAGTGACAACTTGACTCCAAAGGATCTAGGATAGACACTACTAATACAACTCGAAGGCCTACGATGTATAACCAATAGGTATTACTACAGAAACGGGAGTAACCAACACAGAGGAAGGTTCAAATCTACACTGACTCAAAGGGAAGACATATCAATCTTGGAAACTGAGACAACCAATTAAAAGTGAGCAAAACTCATATCATCACAGGGCACAGACAAGATTATGCACAAAGAGCATACTCAAAATAAGTGTAGAGCTGCAACTTAGTAAATTATGAGAACTACAACAACTGGGCTAATCCAAATAGGTTACCCAGGACAGGAATAAATACCTCAACAAGGTGTATACACAACACTAACAGACATGAGGAATTGACTAGTAGATAGAATTATAAAGGATAACCCTTACTACAAGGAAGGATAAAATTCTCAAGGGAACAAGCAACATACCATGAGAAATTTTATCATTAGAAATCAATGAGACGGGGATCTAAACAACAAGGACGAACTTACATAATATGACAGCAGAATGGAAAATAGGCATTCCTTGATGTAAGGTGTAACGCCCCGGTTTTCTCTAACTTAGCAAAAATGACCAAAACACCCCTAGGGTCATTTTTGTGTAAAGATCAAGGCCAACTGACCTCGGCCACCCTCAAGAGGCCATTTCAATGTTAGAAATAGATTATATAAGGCTTAAATAGCAATCCATGTAAAAATCGCGATCCGCGATTTTCCCACATAAAAATGACCAAAATGCCCCTGATGTCATTTTTACCCAAAATTCAAGGATAGCCGACCCGAACCTTCCTCGACAAGTTAGTTTGATGATTGAAGGGGATTAGATGCCTTGGAAATAATAGTGGAGGTGAAAATCTCATTTTTTGAACTTTCGGCACAAAATAACGAAAATGCCCCTGCGACGTTCTTGCACGAAATGTAGTGCTGACTATGCCAAAAAGAGTCCCTGGGAGTTTGAAATGTCATTTTTATGTCATGCATGATAATTTTTTAAGTCCGGGTGGTCCCGGGAAGTATATGTGTAAAATTACTATTTTGCCCCTGAAATAGTGTATGTCGGGCCTAACAATGTAATTAAGGAAACCCAAGTAATATTAGGCTCTAATCGAAGATTAATTAATTTCGATAATTAATCTAGAGTCAAAATAATTTATTGAGGTGAATTAGAACCTAAGATTGCTTAGATAAACCCAAAACTCTTTCTTGAAGTCAAGATTCCATGTTAATCTTGAATAGTATTTTCTCTTTCCAATTCCTTAAATTAAGGAATTATTAATCATGTCTTGACATTCTTAATTATCTATTACCTTATCTAAACACTTGCTTACAAACTCCTAATCAAAAGCTTAATCAAAGATACACCTAAACACACCTCTAAACCACAATTATATGAAATAAATCCCCTCCCCCATGGCTGCACATGAACCAGCCACTCCTCTTCTCCCCCTCCCCCCCACACATTCATCACATGTTGAATTCCTTGGTACACAAAAGGCCATGCTTTGAGCCATACCTTGCACCATGCCTTACACCATACCTAACCATACTTTAAACCATGCCTTTGAATGACCATTGGAAGAGATATTTTCTCTCCCTCATGGCTGAAAATGCCGCGGCCTCTCCTTCCATATACACTCTCATAATTTCAAATTTTAACACATGATATATATAGCAACGTGTAAAGAAATCCTTCACTTTTGCCATTTCCTTTCTTCTCCACCACCAAGAAACTCCTCCCACCTCCACAAACCACCATAAACCACCTTGAACCACCATACCACCACCTCAAATCACCTCTTAAACACACAACCTTTCCACCTCTAAGCTCAAACTCTTAAGAAAACTCATCCTCTCTTTTTCTTCTCTCAAGGCCAAAACCACATAGCCACCAAAAGGAGATTTTATTTTCTCATTTTCTCTCCAAGAACCAAGCTTTCTTTCTTCTTGCTCAAGGCTATACTTTGGTAAGGTTTTTGTTTAATGAGTTTTACTTTTTACTTGTTTTTATTTTTGGTTCTTATGATCTCAAGCAAAGAATATTTTTGCATTTTTGGTATTATATTTTTGTTGATATGTTGATGATGGTTAAGTTTGTTTTTGGTGATTTTTACATGTATGGGATTCTTGAGTTTTCTATTCTTTTGGTTTGAAAAAGTGTTTGAACCATGGTTTGATGATGAGAGCTCTTAGTAATGGTCTTGATGTCACCATGTTAGAAGCCTCTAAAACCAAAGGTTTAGTTCCCTAGCTTCATTTTATTTTCGTCCAACACTTGGTTTCCTCTTAAATCTTTAGTTTTTGTTGTTGTTATGAGCTTAGATTATAGCTTTATGATGAGTATCTTTGATGGTGGTTTGATATCACTAATCTTGAATTCTCTAGAGCATAAAGTCTTGATCTTTTTCCTTTTCATTTTTAGTTTCAAAGAGAAACCTGGAAAGAAAATGTTTTGTTTGTTTTCTACTCTTTGTTCTTATTTTTGAGCTTGATGGTGAGTCCAAGAGATAAGGTTCTTGGAACTATGGTGTAGATGGACTCTAAAGCTCACACATATTTGAGATCTATGAGGAGCAAGAAAATAATCTTGTAAGGTTCATGAGCTTTAAGTGGACAAGACATAAAATGAGCTTGCATTCATATTTACTTTATGTTAACACCTAAATCTCAAGAATAAGAATAAGTTGCATATCATATTTATTTTTATATTGTCACTTAAACCTTAAAGATAAGAAAATGGGTTGCATAGCATATTTACTTTTGAGCTATCACCTTTAAATCTTGAAGATAAAAATATGATGCATAGCATGTTTATTTCCAAGTTGTCACCTAAAGGATCTTAGAGCTCATGAACTTATCCTTGGATCAAAATTGAAATTTTAAATCAAGGCTATTTTCAATGCCTATGCATTTCGGCATTGACACCATAGTGAGGTTTGAGTTGAGTTTTATTTGATTTTATGATTCAAACCTTGTTTCTTTGAATTTATTATAGGTTACACTTTAATAGTTTTGACATCAAGCAAAGTAAAAATGGTTTTCTTGAGGGAAAAAGGTTTATTTTGAAAACTTGAATCATGGCCCATGTTTGGGAATGGTTTTTGAATATTTAAAGAGATAAAAATTGATTTAGAGGGCTCTTGGGTCTTGAATCAAGAAATAAGGAAAATCTAGTATCATGGAAGTGTTGGAAAATATGATTTTCAAGTGATTTTGGGACCAAGTTTTTGGCCACTATTTTGTTTTTCAAAAATCTGTATGATGCTGTTTGGATGAGTTAGAAGATGTAAAAATTGGTATTAAATATGGTAAAAATTGTTTTTGGCGATTTAAGACATATTAGAAACTTGAAAGAACCAAAAAACGCGTTTTTAGACCTTTAAAATGAGATTTTTGTACCTACTACCTTAGTGGATTCATTATGAAGAGGATTTTGTTTTGAAAGTCATTTTATGTGTAAAAATTTTCCATTGGTAATGATACGAAATTAATTTGGGCCTTTTAGAAAGAAATAGAAATTAAAAAAGGTCAAAATCGCGATTTTTATAACATCGAAATGCTTTGTTTTAAAACGCTGCCCTATGGTCCAGTGCTTATTTGAAAATGTTTGGAGGTTTAATATTAGTGAAAACCTTTGGGGTAGATCCCCTAGGTGCTTAAAGAAGTGATTTCAGTACTTAGGTCAAACTGGGTCGCAAGTTTCAACCCGTGCGAGACTATATTGTGATTTCAATGAACCGGGTACGCTTTCGCATAAAATGATTGATGATGATCTTTGTGGCCTTATGTATGTATGAATATTTTATGATGACGAGCATAGCATGTGCATTAGCTGAGTCCGGTCTATGATTCCGGCATACTAGGTAGGAGCATGTTTAGTTTCCAATGAAATTGATACTGGTATGCTCTAATGAATGCATGAGATTAATGAGATGAATATATGTGGCATGCTATGATTATGTTGAGTATTGAGGTGCATGATGAGTATGTGGCACGTAGCAAATTTGGGGAAATCCGACTTCTAGTCGTTATGCTGCCGAATTTCTGCTAAATTTGTGAATCTAGAATAATTATGAGAATTCCCTTGCATAAAGTGTTGATTGTATGTCATGAACGATGAATATACTTATGGATTGAAATTGCATCTCAAATTATCATGACACATGGAAATGATCCCCTAGACTCTATGAATTAAAGGTCATAAGGGGTGATCTGCTAAAAGACTTAAGGTGACACAAGCTATATGGAAATGATCCTCTAAACTCCCCGAATTAAAGGTTATGAGAGGTGATCCAGAAGGACCCTTTGGACTCCCCGAATTAAAGGTTATGAAAGGTATTCCTATGCCCCCTAACCCACACTCTGCGAGTCAGGATACATCTATACTTATCGTAGGATAAGCGAAAATTAGTGACAATTAGTTAGGTATGAGCTCATAACCTAGAAACTCTCAAAAGGGAGAGTATTAGGCTGGCCCCATAAAGAAAAGATTTATGAAACTCAAAGTCACCTTAACTAATGGAAGAGAAAAGATTCATGTCATTCTATGATATCCATATAGTCATACTTTCTTAGGTCATGCTTACTAAGTGTGTTTCATATGATACGTAGCATATGGCATAGACATGCATATTTACATTGATGCACTGCATTCATAGTATTAGAAATCATGATAAAAGACATGGACCTTGGATAATGGATTTTGGAACTTAATAAAGTGGAACTTATGCATGTTCACCCTTTTTATAATGAAACTCAAGGTTCCAGAGGACGTAGATGATGACACTAGGATAGGAAGATTTCCCTATTGAGATTCTTTCTCACTCCCTCTATCTTTCTTTCCATCCCGTCTTCAGAGGCTGATGGCGTCGTTCGTGATTTTCGTTGACATCCTGGTATGGGAGGTGCACTACGACCCGGACCACCGATCATATCATTTTGAGGGTCGCTGTGCGGTTCGCATTTTTGCGAACATGGGATACTCCTTTGCTCATCCAATTTCCAGCTTCAGGTTTACCCCCACTTCCCTCTATGGCGATGACCTGATCTTCGAGCGCACTCACCCACGCGACAAGCAGACTCGGTGTGCTTGCCCCTCCGCTTTGGCAGTCTACGATTTCCCCGACTACGTTCCCTGATCGAGACATTCGGAGACCGATCCATCCGAGGACTCCCCCACTCACATATACTAGCGAGGTTCTGCACCCATGCCACCCTTGGATGCGGCTCTAGGCAATGAGGACACGGTGACCCAGCCAAGGCTAACTAGACGACCTGAGATGCATCCATGATGTGGAAGCCATGTCCATCCCTTGTTTCGCCTGCACACCTCCAAGGAGCTTGCCCCAGTTCATTGGGTACATTCCCCTTTCGCCAAAGGATCAGGGTCGCCAATAGATTGCGACAGAGGACCCGATGTAGTGCCAGAACTATCACACGAGGATCCCTTTTTTTCATGATGTATCTTTTGTAGAGGTGACTTTAGATATGAGCACACATAGGGCTAGTGTAGGGGGTAGCTGATGTTGATACCTAGTGTTTTGTTGTTCCATGTATTTACTACTTTCATGTATTTCCTTCTGTTATTTATTTATGTACTGGAAGTTCAGCCCACTATGTATGTGTTTGACTCTGCTCGTTATATTTCTAATGTATTATGAACCATGCCCTATTATGATAATTAATGTATTTGTGATTGATGTTATTAAATGTTGTGTTCTAAATATGTGCAAGTATGATCTGTGTTTCCTATTCACATTGATAGCACTTTATACTTGGTTTATGTTAGCATGCGTGGCTCACATTTTGTTTTACGTTTTTCAAAAAAAAAATTTACCCATATTTTCCGCTAAGTATTTTGATAACGTGATGTTAAAAGATGAGAATAAAGAGTGATAACTAATAATTAACTTTAATACGTCCTAGGTGTGTTGGGTTAAATATTAGGGTGTTACATAAGGGATCTTCAAACAATTGAAGCACACAAGAATGAAACACCTAAGGGCAATAAATTGACTAACTCTTATAGGTTATAACAAGATTTCTCATGATAAGTAAATAAAAATACGAAAACAGTCGAGCTTAGTCATAGAATGGAACAAGGTAAAACAAGGACACATCTAGCTAGACTCAACAATAGGGGAAAAAAATAACAGTACAATAGATAAATAACCCAAGCATATATAGAAAGGGAAAACATATAAAGTAAGATATGAGATAGCATAACAGTGCATCTAAGCCCTTACCAAAATAAACGTCATTAGTCTGAATAGCTTTCCCAATGCACAGAGTTGGAGCATAGCCTTGGCAACAAGGTCAAGTTAAGGTAAAATCTTCACGATCTTTCTTAATGTGGGAAGATAAATCTCTCGCTCACTCCTTGAACTGCCCATCCCATCCTTTATTGGACTGCTTACCCAATCTCTCAACCTACTAAGAGCGATAGCTACCAACTTCTACAAAGCTCAAGTAAAGGCACGTAGAGCATCCTTGGTTCTCTTTGCATCATTTCATAACAACCTAGTACTTTTGCTTGGTGCCACAAGTCCCAAAGCACACAAAACACAATGCATTGAGGTGATCAGTCCTAATACTCATGTTGTGCGAATTAGTGACCTTGGCACACAAATACAATGGTCTTGCAGACTCTAAACTCTTTATCCTACCATATAAACAACTAGCAAGACATAACTGCCATCCTATGCAACAAAAGCATAGTAGGTCCAACCCATGGGCTCTACTAGGGCTGAAGCTGGCTCTAATACCAAAATGCAACCTCCTAAGGTATAATGAAGTATGCTCGAGTTGTATTTGGTTTTAGCATTTAAGGATCACTCCTTGGGACCTTAGCCTAACCTTTGTAACATCCTCCTAAGTACGACATCATCCTTAAGTCATGATATCATACTCGAGAGTTGTTACTTACTAGTTAGCGAACCCTTCTTAATTATCTATAGCAAGCTCGATAGATTCGTGTAATAACTAGTGTAATTTGATTAAAATATATAACAAGATACAAAATATTTATCTAATAAAGTCAATTACATAAGGAAGCTCTGCTATGAGTTTTAACACATATACAATCTCTATTACATTTACATACACGTGTGCCTACAACTATAAACAACATAATATCAACATCAACTACTAAACTACTGCATTTCTGAGTTCTTTAAGGTAAAAGCTCCATAATCTACTGGATCCACCTGGAGACGCCACAGGAACACAAAACACATAGGGATGAGAATTATACAATTCTCAGTAGGGCAACTCCCCAAATATACAATAATAATGTCATCATCATTGTCCCACCCATTTTGATTTATTCAAAAAAGAGTGATCATGCATTGCATAACAATAGTTCAATTTTAAAGTTTCAAAAATCATGGTTCCAAAGTGGGTTACTTTTAACATTCACTCACTTAATTCATTGATAATGTCAAGCTCAAGATCATATGAAATAATGCTAAACAACATAGCTCAATATGATATGACCATGCATGTGCCAATTACAGTGAAATTATCTTCAATGGGCTTGATTCTATTTATGGTCACAAAACTCAATTAAGTGCATTTTTCTCTTTTCATCGACGTAGAAAAGACTTAACTTATATCATGTTGCAAAACTCAATTCAGTGCATTTTTCTCTTTTAATTAACATAGGAAAGACTTAGTATATAACTCTTAGTTTATACCACATGGTATTTATAGTGGATAACACCACATATGGGAAATAGAATGCTTATTAGGACTGAGTTCATTCCTATACGTGATCATTCCATTTTCGAATCATACACAGTTCTATTCTTAGCCGATACGTCTACTGACTTATAAAATCTCAGAGGAAGTTCCTCTTTTTGCCTTCCCCTCAATTCAACTTAAGTCTTGTTTCTATTTTCTCCTATGTCAGAACATGCATGATTGATGTTTATACATTCTCTTTTCTCATATAATTGTATCATGTACTTTTCGTTTCCCCAATGCATGCATAAGCCACATATAGGCGTTCAATCACAATTGATTCTCATTTATGCCTAAAAAATCAATATTTAAATTAACTAGCATGCATTCATATACCATATACTTGGACTAAATACCATTCTATGATTAATTTAAGATCTTGTTTCATGCCGAAGTTAACCACCCTGTAACCCGAATTTTGGTCCCGGACCTCGGATTTTTTTGTCTTGAATCTCGAAACTCGCACCCTAAACCACCCATACCCTAGGTTGTGGTCTCGGACCTCGGAGCTCGTACCCTAAACCACCCTTACCCTAGGTCATGGTCTTAGACCTCGGAGCTCGCACTCTAAACCACCTATACTCTAGGTTGTGGTCTCAGACCTTGGAGCTCGCACCCTAAGCCACCCTTACCCTAGGTTGTGGTCTCGGACCTCGGATCTCACACCCTAAACCACCAATACTCTAGGTTGTGGTTTCGGACCTCAGAGCTCACACCCTAGTTCATTTCAGCACAAATACGATATGTTGGTAGAATTCAAGCTCAAGGAGTACAATTTATTTTGTATAACAAACCTCTATTGTAAGGGCAATAAAAATTCCCTATGACACCTCAATGTGTCTATGAGGTCCTGTAAAATTTTTAGAAAAAAAAAAAGAGTTCCCTAACTATGTTAACAAAATTAGACAAATTAGGAGGTCAGAAACCTACTATTTACATCCAATAGGCAGAATTTCATAATTTTTAACCCTAGCAAATTACTGAATAAATTCAGAATAAAAATCATGGTTGAAGCTCAAGATATTACCAACACTTTGCAAAAACTTCAGAGGAAAAATCAATCATTTGCTATGGTAACAAAATTAGCAAAATTCAGTTTTCCCAAATTAGCTGCCAGACAACTAAACCATCAGTCTTGGTTTTATATGTTTAGAACATAGTAAAATTCATTTTTAAGACCTAAGAAAATAGTAAAACTCATTTGTAAGACCTAAGAACTGGAGGCTCATAATTTTTAACCCTAGCAAATGATTAAATCAATTCATAATAAAAATCATGGTCATATTTCAAGATGTTATCAACTCTCTCTAAAAATTTCAAGGGAAAAATCCATCATTTGCTATGATAACAAAATGAGAGAAATTCACAGTTTCATATTCAACATTTCAGGCAGCATAGTTACAACTTCAGTTCTTGATTTTTCTCAGGTAGTAAAAGTTTTTATTATGCACCAAGAAAATTCTCAGAGTTTTCTTAGGATATTAGCTTGAACATATAATTTTTATATCTCATAAAAATGAATAGAATTGGACCAGAAAATTAATGAACAAATCTTGTCCTGTTGAAATCCAAAAATCTAGCAGCCTAGCCAAAACTTCTTTTGACAAAAATCATTTTTTAACCATATCCAAACACTCCACCAAAATTAACACATCAATATCAACATATTATCATCAAATATAACTAGAAGTTTCGGATTAAATAAATCAATAACCTTTAGAGTAAAATTTGAAAGAAAAAGGCCAAAGAAAACCCTACTTGTGATGCTTCAAGGCTTCTAACTCCAAAAGTCCTTCCAAGAATGGTTTTTCCCTCACTTCAACACTTTCAAATAGCCCCTAACCCCTCTCTAATCAGTGAGGTATGAGGTATCAAGGTGAATAATAGAAATTTTAATCAATTAGGTTGGTAGTTATTAATAAATAGAACAAGTTTAGTGAAGGGATTTTGTAGTTTTAGGAACTTTGAGCAAGAGTTTTGGTGATTTGAAACTGTAACACCCTAAGTCTTAACCTAATACTACTAGTATGTAATTAGGTTAATCTTTAGAATATTACCTCTTGGTCTCATTCTTTACTTGAAAATACTTAGCGGAAATATGGGTAAAATTTTTCTTTTTGGAATTAAAACCAAAGTGAGAGCCACGCATGATTTTTGAACGGGAATTCATACAAGTCATATGAGCAAATCATAATAAAACGCATAAATAAAACATCATAATAAAACACGTAAATAACATGGACACATCAACTGATTATATATAGATAGTGTGCCTACCAAAAGGCAGGACTATTCGGTACAAAGGAAAACGAAATACAACTGAAATGCAAATACAAGGAAATCATAAAAGCAAGTACAAGGAAACCATGAAAGCAACACCCATACCCGTGTGCACCTAGAGTAGACAACCTCATATACAAAAGAAGGTTTGTCCTCAACTATGTGGCGTGTGTGCACTAGCTACTACCCATCCTATGCACCTACTCCTGCTGGTCCGAGTACTGAGGGGTGGAATCGATCCACTAGCGGATCTCGGCGGGAGTGGTCGTGCGGATCATCGAGACATGTCCACCGCGGCGAGGGTGCATGGATGGCCTACGAGCCAACCTCGACTGAACCACTGTCTCCTCACTCCCGGCTCTCATTGGTGGAGGAGCGGGGCTGGAGCTCCAACTGTACATGTGCGAGGACGGGTCCTCTGATGGATCAGATCTCAGAATCGAGTCCGGCACGCATACTCGGGTAGGCAGCGTACGGCTGATGCCTTAGGCTGCATGCGGAGGATCTGCTCGTCACGTGGTTTGGCTCGCTCAAAAATCATGCTATGACGGTAGGGAGCAGTCAGAGTGAAGCGGTAGCTCCGTACTGGGTGCGCGAAGGGTCATCCCATAAACATGAATACTCTGACAGTGCAGCTACCCTTAAAATGATATGACCCGAGTGCTGGGTCATGGTGCAGCTCCCATGTCGGGGTGTCGATGAAGAGTACGAAGGTCGCCATCTAAATATGTGACAGAAGAAAAGAGAGAGGGAATGAGAATCTTCTAAAAGAATTCTCAGTAGGGTAATCCTTACCTAAGTGACATCATCACATCCTCAGGAACCTTGGGTTTTATTTCTAAAAAGGTGTGCATGCATGTAAACTTCGTTTAAGTTAGTTTCTAAAGTATTAATTATCCAAGGTCCGTCATATTTTACAATGCGTCTTTATGACTAAGCAGGGAATACACTAATGACATGAATGCATCATGAAAGGAAACCAATCAATGAAATAACTAAGAAACATTATAACATTGGCATAAGGAGACAGGTATAACTTTTCTTGGTTTTTCATAGCACATGTGACATTTTAAACTTTAACTTTTATCTCATGGAGCCACCCTAAAACATCTCTAGGTTATGAGCTCATACCTTAACTAGTCGTCACTAGTTCTTACTTATCCTATGATAAGCGTAACATATATAATCCCGACTTAAAGTACGGGCTAGGGGGCAAATTAATGATCACCTCTTAGGGTCATTTCCTCTTTGAAACGCTCTACTAGCAACTAGTGCATAGTAGTATTGTCCGCTTTGGCAAGCTCTATGTCAATACCCTCACGGATTTGTTTTCTTGGGGGTGCTCGGCTAAACCAGTGTCACCCAAGAAGGCGTCTCAGTGTTGTGTCACATTTAAGTTCTCATGATTTTCAAAAAGACCTTTTTCTAAGTTCCTCAAATTTGATGGAAATTCGGCAGCATGACGGCTGTAGACCGAATTTCCTCAAATTTACTTATGCCATGAAAACATATAGGACATACACAAGCATATCATCATGTAAAACTTCTTTATAGCACGTATCAACTTATCATAGACAAAACTCATGTATCATATATCATAAATTAAGCATCATAAAAACTCAAGACGTTTTAATGTCTTATGCATTGACCCTTAAGGTCCTTAACCCACGTTCTAAGTTATTAATCATCAAACCTAATCTCTTGGGTACCTATGAGGTTATAACTAAGTATTTCTCACCTCACACTATGACTAAGAACATCTCTAAACCTCAAGGATGCAGAATTTATAATCCTAACTTTACGGGTACCTAGGGGTCACAACAGTGACCCTTTCTAAGTCCGGTTTATTCCTAAGGCTTCAAGATCAAGTCCTAAACCATTTATGAGGCATTCCTACACATTTAAACTAATTTAAATCCATGATTAGCATTACTAAACCTTGCTGGACAGAATCCAGAAAATTCAAACATTAAAGGATCTAGAACTCTCAAATTAATTCTTTTCTAGTCTCTAACTTATCTTATCTTTCACATATGAGTCTTGACATTATTTTTACTCAATCATAAGCATATTATCATCATTAAAATAGCACATACAGTGGCAAACAAGTAGCAAGGCAGAACTGAAACAAATACTCTCCATAAAGGCATAAAACACAATTTCTAAAGCACATAAAATACTAGTTTCTCTTGGAACCTTTTTAAAACTTTCAAAACTCATTTATAAACAATTTTAACATCTAAAATCATAAGAATATTTAAGAGGGAAGTGACCAATTCATCTTTGTCTCAAGAGGTCCTAAATTCTTAAAACTTAGTTCTATGCATTCCTTAAACTCATAAAAGCTTGGAAAAATTATAAAACATAGTCTTCAATACCTAGAAACATCAAGACCCCTTAGGGCTGAAATATGAACCAAAGGAAATAAATATTTGTAGACCTTTGTTTGAGACAACAATGGGCAAGTCTTTGAGCTCTAGGTTCATTTAGGTGATGACATAAAAATAAACATGCTTATGCACTTATTTTAGGTTCCATTAGAAAGTAAAGTGATAGCACAAAGTAAATATGAATGCAACTCATTATTATCTTGGTATTAAGTGAGAACTTGAAATATAAACATGATAATGCATAGCTTGAAATATAAACATGATAATGCAAGGTTCACTTATTATCTTGATACTTAGTGATAGCAAGGAAAGTAGACATGACGTGCATAGCATAAAAGTAAACATGATGTAAGGTTCATTTTATGGTTAGCTAGAGCTCATTCAAGACTTTAACAAAGTAACAACTCAACATATATCTCATTACAAAGAGAGCTCTAGAGTTCTTGAACCAAGTTCTCATAGGAACTATGAGGTTCTTGAACATCATCATCAAGCTCAAAGAAAACAAACTTTCTAAACAAAACCAAACAAAATCTCAAGGATCCAAAAATACCAAAACTGAAAACCTTACAAAAGAACAAGAAAGCGAAACTAAGCCAAGTTCTTTATTAAATACCCAAAACCCCTATCTAGAGAAAATCTCTAGAACGTGCCGGCCAACTTTAAGGTTGACAAGGGTAGGCTTGGGCTTTTAGAAATCCTTAGATTAATTTTCTTAAGTTGAAAAACCATGTGAGCTAAGTATAGTATAGATGAAGTTAAAGGAAAAGAAAAACTCAAGCTCTAGAGGTTCCTTTGAGATGAACACATAGTCATTCTCTAGGAGTCCTCATCATTGAGCTATCATGTGCTCCTCAAGGCCTCATGGCCGAAATCACAAGGAAGGAAAAACAAGAAAGTTTCAAAAGAAAATCTAAGAGAAAGCTAGAAAGAACTCATTTTCAAGAAAACCAAGTTTAGCAAATACCCATACCTAGAGTGAAGACACAAAGCTTGAACTTTTGAAAAGAAAAACAAGATGATGAGCTCCTCCTTGGGGTTTGATGGTTTCGGCCAAGAGGAAGCAAGAAGGTTGGAGTTGTGTTTCAAGTGAGGTTGTGTTTGAGGTGTGATGTTTGAGAGGTTTGATGATGGTTCAAGGCTATGGGGTGGTGTTCAAAGGTTGAGAGATGATGATGAGGTGAAGAGAGGATGAAGATGAAGATGAAAAGAAAGGAAGAACTCTCTTGAAACTTGAGAGAAAAAGAAAGAACTAGCAAGACAACTCTAGAATTCTAAACTTAGCAAATGCTTCAAAGTTCAACTAAGCTATCACAAGCATCCTATTTATAGAAAAACAAAACAATGAGGCTCACCAAGGGGGAGGAGTGGCCGTAGCATTGGAGGACAAAGGGAGAGGAAAATATCTCTTTGATTGTGTCATAAAAGCATGGTTTGAAGTATGGAAGCTACGCTACAAAGTATGGCTTGATGTGAGTTAATTTCCTATCAATTTTTTATGAAATTAGGCTTCTAGAAACAATGCATGGCTGGAACTTTTCTAGCCACAAATAAATGGAGAAAATGGGCTATTTTAATTAGTTATTTACTTGGAAAATCAAGCTTGATTGAAAGTTATGACAAGGTATAGTGTATGTGACTTGAGGTATGGCCTTGGAGTGTTGAAAAATTGAACATGTGATGCATATGGGAAGGGAGGAGCTTCAGCCAAAATTCAGACAGCATGGGGGAGGATTTTTCTTCCATGTAATTAGGTGCTAATGATAGGATTAAGTGTAGGTTAGTTTAGGTACAAGGTTATGAGTAATTAAGCTTAAGTTTAGGTAACTAAGCATGTGTATTAGGAATTTTATGACAAGGTTAGGAGTGCTCATACCTCATTAAAGAATTTTAAACTCATTTATGAATAAACAATGTGTGACACAATTCCATGATTTAAGGAATTGGAGAGAGGAAACACTATTCAAGATTCCATGACTAGGAGTCTTGAAATTAAAATATGATTTTAAGTTGTAATTAAGCACTTTTAGGTTCTAATCAACTTTAATAAATTATTTTGACTCAAGATTAATTAAGAAAATTAATTAACCTTCAATTAGAGCCTAATATTGCTTAGGTTTGCTTAATCACGCGATTAAGCGTAAAAACACGAAACTAGAGGCAAAACCGTAATTTTGCACTAATTTCGCCCGGGACCTCCAGGGCCAAACACCACAGTCTACATAAAAACGCCTTTTAGAATCATCTAGAGAAGTTTCGGGTTCATCCGGCACTTGCGAACGGGTAAAACACCGCAGGGGCGTTTTGATCATTTTGACCCGAAAACTCGAAAAATGATATTTTCGATCCCGGGAAGGTACACAAGCCATCTAATCCCCTTCCAACATTGAGTTTGCCCTTCGAGTACTGCCGAACCGGTTTTCCTCGAATTTCGGGCTGAAAATGACCTCAGGGGCATTTTGGTCATTTTCACTCTAACAGAAAAATCGGGGCGTTACAGAAACAAGTTTTAAGCTCTTGAAGATGTAAAAATGGTGGCTGCTGTTCTTCCCTTGAGATGCATGAAATTTTGAGTGGTGCAATGAAGAAGAAGTCTTCTATTTATCTTGTAATAAAGCATCTATATTATATGATATAAATGCATAATTCTTAAAAAAGAAAGTAAAATGGATGGCTAGGATTTAATATTGCTTTACAAGATTAAATCTTAGCCTTTCATTAAGTCAAAGGGGACATAAATTCTCCTTTGATAAGGATTAAACTATACATCGGTGTTAGAAATTGCACACCGAAATTTTACCGAACAGGTAAAACAGTGTACCCGGGTAATCAATTGTTGCTCAAAAATTAATTCTAGGTATAAAATCTTTATTCCTACCCATTTCTAACCTTAATCCTATACTTTCTCAATTTTGGGCATCTCCGAGCCCTAATTATAGGGTTTCAGCTGTCTCGGCGGGCCTACGAGGCCCGCAAAGGTACTATTCATTTTTTTACAAATCCGTTGAAACGTACTCATTATTTCTATATCTGTCGGATTTTCGAAATTATGACTAGAAAAGCTCAAATTAATTTTTATATAATTTTTAGGGTGTTACACTTGTCACCTGAGGATCAACCCTGCTAGTAGATCTTGATGGAGTAGCCCGTTCGAGTGCCCGAGCTGTCATGAGGATCCTCTTTCATGTAGTATCTTTTGCTAGGGTATCTTTAGTTTAGCACTCGTGGGGTTAGTGTGAGGGAGATGTAACTGGCTTTGATTTCGACATTTCATGTACTTTCCTGTTTTCCATGTATTTTACTGCTTTCCTGTACTTTCTTTTATTTCCATGTATTGAAAGCTCAGCCCATTATATAAGGGTGCGACTTTGTTCCTGTTGTATTTTAACTATGTTATCTAATGAAGTTGTGCTTGCTGTTCAAAGAATGGTGTGCTGCCAGACATGTGTATGACTTGTTTATTTTGTTTACGCTAATTGTGTTCAAATGCTCGATTTATGTTAGTGCGCGCGGCTCACGTTTTTGTGTCATGTTTCAAAAAAAAATTTACCCTATTTTCTGCTAACTATTTTGATTAAAAGATGAGACAAAAAAGTAATAACTAATAATTAACTGTAATACATCCTAGGCGTGTTGATTTAAATATTAGGGTGTTACATTTAGTGGTAAGAATAGAAAAACAAATTTGAAAGGAAAAGAGGTTCAAAAAACCCTACACTTGGAAGCTAGTGATGTCTTTGTCCCTAGTATTCTCCAAGATGATGCTCCTCACTTCAAGCATCTCTAAACACACCCAAAACCTTTTCAAAATAGTGGGGTACAAGGTATCATGGTTGAGATTTGGTGATGGATTTAAATTCAGATCAATTATATTTGTAGGTGTTGAGGTGTAGAACAATTTTAGTGAAGGAAGTTGATAGTTTTGACAATTCTAGGCTATTGTTTTTGCCATTTGAAGTGAGGTTTTCAGCTCTTGGACATGGAGTTGGTGTTCTTTTTCTCCTTGCAGCTACTGGCCGAAATTGTGGCTTCTTGAAGAAGCTTGGTTTGTGTTTATATATATATATAAAGAATAAATATAATATGGTGTAATTTAATGATCTTTGACCTAAGAAAGAAAAATGGATGGCTAAGATTAATCTTGTAATTCAAGATTGATTCTTAGCCATTCTTTTAATATAAAGTGATGAGGTTCTTTAGTTTGTAAAGATTAAAACAGTTTCCAGTGTTAGAAATCGCACACCGAAATTTCATCGAACGGGTAAAACAGTGTACCCAAGTAATCAAGCATTGCCCGAAAATTAATTCTAGGTATAATATCTTTATTTCTAACCATTTCCAGTCTCAATCCCATGTTTTCCTAATTTCGGGCACCTCCAGATCCAGAATCTAGGGTTTCGGCTGTCCTGACAGGCCCATGGGGCCCACTAGGTTACTATTCACATTTTTTTTTGGATCGTTCTCATCTTTACTATGTCTATCAAAATTTTGAAATTATGTCTAGAAAAACTCAAATTAATTTTTATATAATTTTTAGGGTGTTACATTACCACCCACCTTAGAAAGAATTTTGCCTTCAAAATTCATTTGAAAACAATTTCAAAAGACAAATTCATGAATCAAATAAGGAATTCTCACATAATTCGAATAATTCAATCAAATCCTAAATGTTCCTACCTTAGATCGAATTCTTGGGTGGTGACATCCCTTCAGCACTTATGGAAAAGACCCTACTATGTTGTTGGGGCTTTGTAGTTGCGTTTGAATTCTTATTTGAACACCTCTTCATTATATGTCCTAGTTTTCCACAACGATAGCATACATTTTGTCTAGCTCTACAAGGTCTACCTCCATGGTTCTTCCCACATTTTGGGCAATCCTGTCTCATTGTTGACTATTGTTGTTGTTTATCCTTAGACAAATTAGGTTAAGAGTACTTCTTGTAGGGCTAGGCATCCTCATAATCTTGGTCTTTAAGTGCCAATCTTTTCTTAGAATCATCCCTAACAAATTTGGCAATTGCTAGCTTCCTATTGGATTCCTTTGCAAGCTGACACTCGTTCACCAAAGTAGCAAAATCTATGATGTCTAAGAGACTCACGACTGCTTCAATGTCCTCCCATAGCCCTCCTTCTACCTCATGCACTTCCAAGCCTCATCTGGATTCCATTGATAAAGAGTAGAAGATTTGCATAGCTCATCAAACTTTATCGTGTACTCTTCTACACTCATAGATTCTTACGTGAGTACCATGAACTCCTGTAACGCCTCGATTTTCTGTTAAAGTGAAAATGACCAAAATGCCTCTAAGGTCATTCTCAGCCCAGAATTAGAGGAAGGCCGATCCGGCAGTCCTCGAAGGGCAAACTCAATGATGGAAGGGGATTAGTTGACTTGTGTATCTTCCCGGGATCGAAAATCTCGTTTTTCGAGTTTTCGAGTCAAAATGACCAAAATACCCCTGTGGTGTTTGACCAGTTTGCAAGTGCCGGATGAACCTGAAACTTCTCCAGATGGTTTTAAAAGGCATTTTTTTGTATTCTGTGACTTCAATTTTAGTCCTGGACGTCCCGGGCAAAATTAGTGCAAAATTACGATTTTGCCCCTAGCTTTGTGTTTTCAAGCTTAATCGTATGATTAAGCAAACCTAAGCAATATTACGCTCTAATTGAAGATTAATTAATTTCCATAATTAATCTAAGGTCAAAATAATTTATTAAAGTTGATTAGGACCTAAGAATGCTTAATTACAACTTAAAATCTTATTTTAAATTCAAGATTCCTAGTCATGGAATCTTGAATAGTGTTTCCTCTCTCCAATTCCTTAAATCATGGAATTGTGTTTTCAATTGATTATTCACAAATGAATTTTAAATTCTCTAATGATGTATGAGCACTCCTAATCTTGTCATAAAATTCCTAAACCTCACTCTTAGTTACCTAAACTTATGCTTAATGATTCCTAACCTTGTACCTAAACTAATTTACACTTAAACCTATCATTAACACACAATTACATGGAAGATTTTTCCTCCTCCCTTGCTGTCCAGGTCTGGCCGAAACATACCCTCCCATTTTCCATCACATGTGCAAATTTTTCACACTCCAAAGGCCATGTTTCCACCTCACTTACACCATACTTTGTCATACTTACATCCATGCTTGATTTGCTAAGTGAATGACTAGATAAATTAAGCTATTTTCCTTCATTTTTGTGGCTCAAAATCTGCCAGCCCTCTTTGCCTTCTAGAAGGATTATTTCAATTTCAAACAAAGAGAAATTACCATACTTTGAGCCATGCCTTGCACCATGTCTTCCATACTTCAAATCATGCTTGAATGACATTGTGTAAGAGATATTTTTCTCTCCCCTTGCCTCCCAAAACCTCACGACCATGACCTCCTTTGAGTGAGCCTTCATTGTTTCATTTTCTATAAATAGGTGCCTAGGAAGAACTTGTGATACTTTCGTTTCATTTGGTAAGTTTGAGTGTTCTTAACTTTTGTGAGTTTCCTTTCTTTTTCTCTCAACATCTCAAGATAGTTTCCTTTCCTTTCCTCTCCATCTTCAACTTCTTCATCCTCTCATCACATCATCATCTCATAACCTCTAAACACCACCTCACAACCTTGAATCATCATCAAACCTCCCAAACACTTGACCTCAAACACTAAACCACCAAGAACATATCTCCTTCCTCTCCATTCTCTCAAGGCCAAAGCCATCATACCATTCTAGGAGGAGTCCCTCTCTTCATTTCTTTTCAAAAGTTCAAGTTTTTCATCTTCACTCCAGGTAGGAGTGGTTTTCTAAACTTTGTTTTGTTTGAAAATATGATTTTCCTCTAGTTTTTTCTTGGTTTCTTTTTTAACTTTCCTTTGTTTTTCTTTTTCTTATTTTTGGCCATGATAGGCCTTGTTATTTATATGATAGCTTAATGATGAGAGCTCCTAGATGATGACCATGTGTTCATCTCAAAGGAACCTCTAGAGCTTGAGTTTCTACTTTCTTTAAGTTTCATCTTTATTTTCCCACTTAAATGATTTTAGCTCAAGAAACACCTTCACTTTTCCTTGTTATTGGATTTGGTTTTCCTTGTTTCCTTTCCCTTGAGATTTCGTTTTTGATTTCCTTTTTCTTGAGGTTTTGATCTCTTTTTTTTTAAAAAAAGGGTTTGTTTCTTTTGAGCTTGATGATAATGTTCAAGAACCACTTAGTTCCTTTGAGAACTTAGTTCAAGAACTCTAAAGCTCTCTTTGTGATGAGACAAGTGTTGGGTTGTATTTCTAAAGTATTGTAAGAGCTCTAGATAAGATTAAAATGAATCTTGCATCCATGTTTATATTTATGTTTTGCACATCATGTTTATTTTCTTTGCCATCACTAAACATCAAGAATAATAAATGAACTTGCATTATCATGTTTATATTTCAAGTCCTCACTTAAATATCAAAGATAATAATAAGTTGCATCTCATGTTTATTTTATGCTCTCACTTTATTTTCTAATGACAGCTAAAACAAGTGCATGAGCATGTTTATTTTTATGTCATCACTTAAGAGAACCTAGAGCTCAAAGATGTGCCCTTTATTATCTCAAACAAAGGCTTGGAAAACATGTGTTCCTTAGCTTGTTGAATTCGGCCTTAATAGGTTTTGTTTATTACAAGTACTAAAATCTATGTTTCATAATTTTTCTAAGCTTTTATAAGTTCAAGAAATATCTAGAAACAAGTTTTATGAATTAGAACCTCTTGAGACTAATTTAAAATAGTCACTGCCTCTAAAAGTATTTTGAGGATTCTAGTTGATAAAAATATTTATTAATGAGTTTTGAAAGTTTTAAAAAGATTCCAAGAGAAACTAGCATTTTATGTGTTCTAGAAATCAAGTTTGTGCCTTGTTTGTTTAGAGATGGATTTAGTTCTGCCTTACCATATTATGCTCACTGTTTATGCTGTTTGGATGATGATAACATGAGTATGTTTGTGTATAATTGATGGTAAAATGCATATGTGAAAGATAAGAGGAGTTAGCAACTAGAAAAGAATTAATTTGAGAATTCTAGATCCCTTAGTAATTGATTTTTCTGGATTCTGACCAGCATGATTTAGAATTGATAATCATGGTTTATAATTAGTTTAAATGTGTATAAATGACTCATAATTGGTTTAGGACTTGATCTTGATGCCTTAGGAGCAAACCGAACTTAGAAAGGGTCATTGTTGTGACTCCTAGGTACCCGTAAAGTTAGAATTTTAGATTCTGCACTCTTGAGGTTTAAAAATTTTTATGATCATAGAAATATACTTAGATAAGAGCCTATAAGTACCCGAGAGCTTAAGCTATGATGATTTATAACTTAGCTTGTGAGTTGAGGACCTTAAGGGTCAATGCATAAGACATTAAGAATCCTTTAATGCTATGATGTTATTTATGCAAGTATGTTGAGATGGATATGTTTTGATTATGCATGAGGAAGTATTTCATTGAGATTATATGAGCACGAGATTTGAATGAAAAATATGTTTGTGTTATTAGCTTGTGGCATAAATGTTGGTTTGAAGGGAATTCGGTTTGACAGCTGTTATGCTGCCGAATTTCCATCAAACCCAAGGGGTTGAGAAATGTTTTAAAAGTACCACTTGAGATTGAAAACCCTGGGTGACACGATCTAGCCGAGCACCCTCAGGAGATTTTTATGTGACAAGCACTGAGACGTACTTCTCCTGCTACGGTGAGGAGCAGGTAAATCCATAAGGGTACTGACATAAGCTTTACCAAAGCGAACAATTCGCTGTGCACTCGAGGCCAGTAGAGCATTTCAAAGAGGGTATATCCTAAGAGAGGTGATCCCTAGCCTCCTAGCCCGTACTCTTAAGTAGTCGGGTTTATTATCATTTTATTATTCGCTTATTCAAATAATAAGCAAGAGCTGGTGACGACTATCTGAGGTATGAGCTCATAGCCTATTTTTAGGGTGGCCTTTTATATTGCTAAAGTACCATGAATGATGTCACACATATTGATGGAAGTTTCATTTGAAAGTTATTGCCCTTTATGCCACATGGATTGTTTCTTGATGATATGCATTGTGGACTTATATGCTTAAGTATTGCCATGCATTCATGCCTTAACATGTTGCATTTCATGACATTAAAATGCATGCTAAAAGGAATGAACCTTGGATAAATAGCTTTGTAAACCCTAATAATGAATCTTATATGCATGCACACCTTTTATAAATAAACCCAAGGTTCCTGAGGATGTGAACGATGTAACCCTAGGATAGGAGACTCCTACTGAAATTCTTTAGCAAGAATTCTCACTCCTTTCTCTTCCTTCTCTTTCTTCCATCACATCTTCAGAGAACAATGGCGACATTCGTGGTTTTTGTCGATACGCTGACGTGGGAGGTTCACTTTGATCCGGACCACGGATCATACCATTTTTAGGGGCAATGCAATGTTCGAGTTTTTATGTTTGTTGGACGCCCCTTCGCACATCCTGTACAGAGCTACCGTTTCTCGCCGATGTCACCCTACGACGATGCCATGGTTTTTGAGCGTGCTTGGACACGCAATGAGAGGATTATTCAGACATATACTGGTGGATCGATGCCCCGTGACTTCCAGGACTACGTGCCTCGGTCTCCCGGTTTGGAGGACGACCCTTCTGAGGACCCGCCGACGCATGTGTATAGCGAGAGCTCTGCTACCACTCCTCCATTCGTGAGAGGCAAGAGCGAGGAGACTGTCACTCAGCCGAGACTGGCTAGGCAAGCCGAGAGGCACCCCTATCGAGGAGCTCACACTCAGTCATTGCGTGTGCCCATTCCTGGTGCCCTGCGTCCATGGATCGGTTACATTCCACCTTTCCCCAGGTTCCAGTAGTAGACATCTTGGGGGAGGCTTAGTGCACATACTCACACGTAGATTGGATAAACGTTCTTTTGTCTTGAGGTTATCCATCATAGGTGCACTCAAGTAGTCGTGGTTTATTATGCTTTCTTGTTTCTGTTGTATTTCCTTTTCTTCTGTATTGCAAGCTTAGCCCGTTTCTGTAAGGGCATGACTACTTATGCACCTTAACTATATTATTTATGACATGTTTCCTTTGTTGTGATGACCATTGTTCTATTGTTACTCTCTTTAACTTTTGTGTTCTTATGATTGATATTTATGTCTCTCGATTAGATAAGGATGCGGCTCTCACTTCGGTTTTATATTTCAAAAAAATTTTACCCGTAATTTCCGCTAAGTATTTTAATAAAATGATGAGACTAAGAAGTAATAACCTAATGATTAACCTAATGTGTTATAGAAAGTTGGGTTAAAAATTAGGGTGTTACAACTCCAGCTCCTTTGTGTTCCGATATAATCTTTCCATCATCCAATTGGCCATTGCGACTTGTGCTCTCATATCGGCAGCCATCTCATGGAGAGTATTCATCACGTCGTCCTATTCAACCTTCCCATTCTTAGTACATCTACGGTCTGCCATTAGTTCCTAAACCCACCAAACAAAGATATTGAGTTGATCAAGCTCAACACTATGCTAAGTGTGATAGCAACCATGTAATGCCCCGATTTTTCTGTCTAAGCGAAAATGACCAAAATGCCCCTGAGGTCATTTTCTGCTCGAAATTCGAGGATGGCCGACCCGACAATCCTTGAAGGGCCAACTCAATGTTTAAAGGCGATTAGATGGCTTTTGAATGGTTTCGGGAACAAAAATCTCGTTTTCTGAAGTTTCGGGTCAAAATGACCAAAATACCCCCTATAACGTTTTTACGCGGGTACAAGTGCCGATTGAGCCCGGAACTTCTTCAGATAGTTTTAAATAATGTTTTTATGTATTTCCTAACATCTATTTAAGTCCCAATGGTCTCGAATAGTTTTTGTGCAAAATTACGATTTTACCCATAAGCATAGTGTTTTTAAGTTTAATCGTGTAATTAAGCAAACCTAAGCAATATTAGGCTCTAATCGAAGAGTAATTAATTTTCATAATTAATCTAGAGTCAAAATAATTTATTAAAGTTAATCAGAACCTAAAATTGCTAAGATTAAACCTAAATCTCTTTTTAAATTCAAAATTCCTAGTCATGGAATCTTGAATAGTGTTTTCTCTCTCTAATTCCTTAAATTAAGGAATTGTGTCTATAATTGTTTGTGCATAAAAATGAATTTAAATCCCTCTAATAATGTATCAGCACTCCCTAATCATGTCTTGAGTTCCTTAATTACCTTCTTAGTTACCTAAACACTTGCTTAGCAATTCCTAATATTAAGCTTAATCTAAAGATGCACCTAAACACATCATTATAACACAATTAAATGAAAGAAAACCTCCCCCCTTGGCCTAATGAAACCGACACCACCTCTCCCCCTCATTTCCCACATGTTGAATTTGTTTCACACTCCATGGCCATGCCTACACCATACTTGCACCATGCTTGAGTCCATACTCACCATACTTCAAGCCATGCCTTTGAATGACCACAACAAAGAGATATTTTCTCTCCCTCCCTCCATGAAACCACACGGCTACTTCCTCCTCCATTCACCATTCATTGTTTTGTTTTTCTATAAATACATATGCTAAGGAGCTTGAAAGAACCTTTGGATCATTTGTCAAGTTTAAGTTTCAAGCATTCTTGCAAAGTTCTTTCTTTTCTCTCAAAGTTTCAAAGAGCTTTCTTCTTCTTCATCTTTTTCATCCTCCACCTTGAGCCACCACATCACAACCTCAAAACACCACCCCACTACCTTGAATCATCATCTCAACACCAAAGCTATCACCCTCAAACACAAGCTTACACAAAAACATATTCCTTTCATTTTTCCTCACCAAGGCCGAATCATCATCATCTTGAGAAGAGCTTTTCTTCTCATTCTCATTTCAAAGACCAAGTTTTTCATCTTCATACTTGGTAGGGAGTTGTTCTAAAATCTTTCTTTTGTGCAAATATGTTTTGTTCTTGAAAGAAAATGTTATTTCTATGAGCTTTACTTGATGTTTCTTTTCGATTTTCCTTTGCTATTTCCTTTTTGATTTCGGCCTCCAAGGCCTTGTTTACTCCTCATGATAGCTTGATGATGAGTGTCTCTAGATGATGACCTTATGTTCATCTCAATGAGACCTCTAAAGCTTGAGTTTTTCTTTCTTCAAGTTCAACTTATGTTACTTAGCTCACTAATGATTTCATCTTAAGAAAATAATTACAAGGATTTCAAGAAGCCCAAAGCTTACCCTTGTCAACCTTAAAGTTGGCTGGCACGTGAGAGTTTTGGGTACATAATAAAGAATATGGTGTATTTTCCTTTGCCTTATAGTTTCAGTTCCTTTCTTTCCTTTTCCTTTGAAGTTTTGTTTTGAATTCATTTCCTTGAGCTTGATGATGATGTTCAAAGAAGCATAAGGTTTCTTTGAAGCCTTGGTTCTTAGGACTTTAGAGCTTACTTTATCTTGGTGAGATTATGTTTGGGATTGAGATGTGATTCTTTAAAGTCTTGTATGAACTCTAATGATATATAAAAATAGACTAGCATTCATGTTTAAATTTATGCCTTGCTTAACATATTTACTTTCTTATGTCATCACTAAGCTCTCAAAAATAAAGAAATGAACTTGCATTATCATGTTTAATTTCAAGCTTTGCATTCCATGTTTACTTTTCAAGTCATCACTTAATCTTAAAGATAAAAATGAGTTGTATCTCATATTTATTTTAAGCCCTCTGTAACGCCCCGATTTTCTGTTAGAGTGAAAATGACCAAAATGCCTCTAAGGTCATTTTCGGCCCAGAATTCGAAGAAAGCCGATCCGGCAGTACTCGAAGGGCAAACTCAATGTTGGAAGGGGATTAGTTGCTTGTATACCTTCCCGGGATCGAAAATCTCATTTTTCGAGTTTTCGGGTCAAAATGACCAAAATATCCCTGTGGTGTTTTACCCGTTTGCAAGTGCTGGATGAACCCAAAACTTTTCTAGATGGTTTTAAAAGGCGTTTTTATGTATTCTGTGACTTCAGTTTTAGTCCTGGAGGTCCTAGGTGAAATTAATGCAAAATTATGATTTTGCCCCTAGCTTCGTGTTTTCAAGCTTAATCGCGTGATTAAGCAAACCTAAGCAATATTAGGCTCTAATCGAAGATTAATTAATTTTCATAATTAATCTTGAGTCAAAATAATTTATTAAAGTTTATTAAAACCTAAGAATGATTAATTACAACTTGAAATCCTATTTTAAATTCAAGATTTCTAGTCACGGAATCTTGAATAGTGTTTTCTCTTTCCAATTCCTTAAATCATGGAAATTTGTCTACCTTGTTTACTCATAAAATGAATTTTAAATTCTCTAAATGTGTATGAGCACTCCTTAACCTTGTCATAAAACTCTTAAACCCCATTCTTAGTTACCTAAACTTATGCTTAATGATTCCTAACCCTGTACCTAAGCTAGCCTACACTTAAACCTATCATTAACACATAATTACATGAAACAAATATCTCCCTCTCTGCTGTAGCATTCTGGCCGAAGCATTCCTCCCCCATTTTCCATCACATGCCCAAATTTTTTACACTCCAAAGCCATCCCTCAAGTCATACTCACCATACTTTGTCATATTTTCCACCATGCTTGATTTTTCAAGTGAATGACTAAATGAATTAAGCTATTTTCCTCATTTATTTGTGGCCCAAAAACAGCCAGCCATGCCTAGCTTCTTGAAGAATTATTTCATTCAAATTTGAAAGGAAAATTCACTCAAATCACCTTACTTGAAGCCATGTTTTGCATCATAACCTCCATACTTATCTTCATCTTCATCCTCATTTTCAAGAGAGTTCTTCTTTTCTCTTCATCTTCATCCTCTTCATCCTCTCATCACATAATTATCTCATTACCTCTAAACACCACCTCACAACCTTGAACCACCATCAAACCTCTCAAACACTTGACCTCAAACACAACCTCACTCAAAACACATCTCCTTTCCTTTCCCTCCACCTTGGCCGAAGCCATCTTGCCACCCAAGGAGGAGTTGCTCTTTTCATCTCTTTTCAAAAGCTCAATTTTTTCATCTCCACTCTAGGTAGGAGTGTTTTCTAAAACTTTGTTTTTCTTGAAAATGAGTTTTTCTCTAGCTTTCTCTTGGATTTCTTTTTGAAACTTTCCTTTGTTTTTCTTCCTCTTAGTTTCGGCCAAGAGGCCTTGTTTAGTTTATGATAGCTCAATGATGAGAGCTCCTAGATGATGACCATGTGTTCTGTAACGCCCCGATTTTTCTGTTAAAGTGAAAATGACCAAAATGCCCCTGAGGTCATTTTCGGCCCGGAATTCGAGGAAAGCCAGTGCGGCAGTACTCGAAGGGCAAACTCAATGTTAGAAGGGGATTAGATAACTTGTGTACCTTCCCGGGATCGAAAATCTCGTTTTTTGAGTTTTCGGGTCAAAATGACCAAAACGCCCCTGCGGTGTTTTACCCGTTTGCAAGTGCCGGATGAACCTGAAACTTCTCCAGATGGTTTTAAAAGGCGTTTTTATGTATTCTATGACCTCAGTTTTAATTTTTGAAGTCCCGGGCAAAATTAGTGCAAAATTACGGTTTTGCCCATAGTTTCGTATTTTTCAGCTTAATCGCGTGATTAAGCAAACCTAAGCAATATTAGGCTCTAATCGAAGGTTAATTAATTTCCTTAATTAATCTTGAGTCAAAATAACTTATTAAAGTTTATTAGAACCAAAAAGTACTTAATTACAACCTAAAATCATATTTTAATTTTAAGACACCTAGTCATAGAATCTTGAATAGTATTTTCTCTTTCCAATTCCTTAAATCATGGAATTGTGTTACACATTGTTTATTCACAAATGAGTTTTAAATTCTTTAATGATGTATGAGCACTCCTAAACTTGTCATAAACTCCCTAAATCACATTCTTAGTTACCTAAACTTAAGCTTAATCATTCCTAACCTTGTACCTAAACTAATACACATCTAAACCTACCATTAACACACAATTAAATGGTCAAACTCACCTCCTCCCTTGCTGAACCAGACTAGGCCGTGAGCCTTCTCCCTCCATATGCATCACATGTTCAATTTTTCAACACTCCAAGGCCATACCTCAAGTCACATACACTATACCTTGTCATAACTTTCAATCAAGCTTGAATTTCCACATGAATAAATCATTAAAACAACCCATTTTTCCCATTTATTTGTGGCTGGAAAAGTTCCAGCCATGCATTGTTTCTAGAAGACTAATTTCATAAAAATTTGATAGGAAATTAACTCACATCAAGCCATACTTTGTAGCATAGCTTCCATACTTCAAACCATGCTTGAATGACCTTGTGTAAGAGATATTTTCTCTTCCTTTTCCCTCCAAACCACACGGCCACTCCCTCCCATTGTGAGCTCCATGGTTTTGTTTTTCTATAAATAGGATGCTTGTGTTAGCCTTGTTGCACCTTGAAGCATTTGTTAAGTTTAGAGTTTTAGATTTGTCTTGCTAGTCTTTCTTTTTCTCTCAAAATTTCAAGAGTGTTCTTCCTTTCCTCTCATCTTTATCTTCTCCATCTCTTCATCTCATCATCACCTCTCAACCATCAAACACCACCCCAAAACCTTGAACCATCATCAAACCTCTCAAACACCACACCTCAAACACAACTTCACTTGAAACACATTTCCTTTCTTTTTCTCTCATCAAGGCCGAATCATCATCACCATCCTAGGAGGTGTTGCTCATCTCATTTCCATCTTCAAGTTCAAGCTTTTGCCTTCATCACTAGGTAGGGATTTGTTTTCAAACTTTATTTTGTTCAAGAAAGTGTTTTTCTCTAGTTTCCTCTTGGATTCTTTTTGAACTTTCCTTTGTCTTTCCTTTCTTTTCATTTTCGGCCATGAGGCCTTGATTTTGAGCATGATAGCTTGATGATGAGAGTTTCTAGATGATGACATTGTGTTCATCTCAAAGAAACCTCTAAAGCTTGAGTTTTCCTTTTCTTATGACTTCATCTATATGATATCTAACTCACATGGTTTTTCAACTTAAGAAAATTAGTCTAAGGATTTCTAAAAGCCCAAGCCTACCCTTGTCAACCTTAAAGTTGGCCGGCACGTTCTAGAGATTTTTCTCTAGATAGGGTTTTGGGTATTTAATAAAGAACTTGATGTAGTTTCACTTTCTTTCTCTTTTATATGACTTTCGGTTTGTGTATTGTGATCTTTGAGATATTGTGTTGGGTTGCTATCTTGTTAAAGTCTTGAATGAGCTCTAGTTAACCATAAAATGAATCTTGCATCATGTTTATTTTATGCTATGCATATCATGTTTACTTCCTTGCTATCACTAAATATCAAGATAATGAGTGAACCTTGCATTATCATGTTTATATTTCAAGCTATGCATTATCATGTTTATATTTCAAGTCCTCACTTAATACCAAGATAATAATGAGTTGCATTCATATTTACTTTGAGCTATCACTTTACTTTCTAATGGAACCTAAAATAAGTGCATGAGCATGTTTATTTTTATGTCATCACCTAAATGAATCTAGAGCTCAAAGACTTGCCATTGTGGTCTCAACAAAGGTTTAACAATATGTGTTTTTCTTGGGTTTATATTTCGGCTCTAAGAGGTCTTCAGGTCTCCAAGTATTTGAGACTATGTTTTATAATTTTTCCAAGCTTAAGTGAATTTAAGGAATGCATAGAACCAAGTTTTTAGAGTTTAGAACCTCTTGGGACAAAGATGAATTGGTCACTGCCCTCTTAAATATTCTTATGATTTTAGATGATAAAATTGTTTATAAATGAGCTTTGAGAGTTTAAAAAGAGTTCCAAGAGAAACTAGTATTTTATGTGCTTTAGAAATTATGTTTTATGTCTTTTATGGAAAAGTATATTTTCGGTTCTTCCTTGCTCTTTGCTGCCACTGTATGTGCTGTTTTGATGATGATAATGTGCCTATGTTTGAGTAAAAATAATGTTAATACTCATATGTGAAAGATAGAATAAGTTAGGAGCTAGAAAAGAATTAATTTGAGAATTCTAGATCCTTTAATTATGTAATTTTCTGGATTCTATCCAGCAAGGTTTAGATTTAATAATCATGGTTTTAAATTAGTTTAAATATGTAGGAATGACTCATAATTGGTTTAGGACTTAATCTTGAAGCCTTAGGAGCAAACTAAACTTAGAAAGGGTCATTGTTGTGACTTCTAGGTACCCGTAAAGTTAGGATTTCAAATTCTGCATCCTTGAGGTTTAGAGATGTTCTTGGTCATAGTGTGAGGTGAGAAATACTTAGTTATAACCTCATAGGTTCCCAAGAGACTAGGTTTTGATGATCGATAACTTAGGACGTGAGTTAAGGACTTTAAGGGTCTAAATCGTAATTTCTAAAACCCCGTAATCACACAAACATAAAGTTGTCTAAAACCTGCATAGTGCTGTTTGGATAAGTCCTTGAGCATAAAAATTAGTAAAACTTATTGGTTGTGAACCTATAGGTGTGTAAGAGGTTAAGAATAATTCCAGAATAATTAGTTTACAAAGTTTAAGACTCAAAAGAACCAAAGCATAACGTACCATAGGTTTATAACATAATAAGCTTGGAAGTTTGTATAAATGATTGTCTAAGGTGTGATTATGTGATCATGTATATGCTATGGTTTCATGTATACACTGTGAAGAAGTTTCTTGTGATGATATTTATGCTATGAAAAAGATTTATGAAATGAATAATGATGTATCTATGAATTAACACTTTATGAGAACTTAAATGTGACACAACACTGAGACGCCTTCTTGGTGACACCGGTTTAGCCGAGCACCCCCAAGAAAACAAATCCGTGAGGGTATTGACATAGAGCTTGCCAAAGCGGACAATACTACGATGCACTAGTTGCTAGTAGAGCGTTTCAAAGAGGAAATGACCCTAAGAAGAGGTGATCCTTGATTGCCCCCTAGCCCGCACTATTAAGTCGGGATTATGTATATGTTACGCTTATCATAGGATAAGTAAGAACTAGTGACGACTAGTTAAGGTATGAGCTCATAACCTAGAGATGTTTTAGGGCGGCCCCATGAGATGAAAGTTAAAGTTAACAATGTCACATAGACTATACTTATGCCAGTGTCATGATGTTTCTTAATTGTTCTATTGATTGGTTTACCTTTACAATGCACTCATATCATTAGTATATTTTATGCTTAGCTATAAGACGCATTGTAAAATATGATGGACCTTGGATAAATAACACTTTGGAAAGATAAACTTAAAAGGAATTTATATGCATGCACACCTTTTTGAAATAAACCCAAGGTTCCTGAGGATATGATGATGACACCTAGGTGGGGATAACCCTACTGAGAATTCTTTTAGAAAAATTCTCATTTCCTCTCTCTTTTCTTCCGTCATATCTTCAGATGGCGACATTTGTACTCTTCATCGACACCCCGGTATGGGAGTTGCACCATGACCCGGCACTCGGGTCATACCATTTTGAGGGTCGCTGCACTGTCAGAGTATTCATGTTCATGGGACGACCCTTCGCGCACCCCATCCCGAGCTACCGCTTCACCCCGACTGCTCCTTACCGTCATAACGGGATTTTTGAGCGACCGAGACCACGCGATGAGCAGATCCTCCGCATGGAGCCCGAGACATCAGCAGTACGCGAGTACGCCGAGTATGTGCCGCTGGCCTCAAGATTTCCTGAGACGGACCCATCCGAGGACCCGCCATCCCACATGTACAGTTGGAGCTCCAGTCCCGCTCCTCCACCGATGAGGGCTGGGAGTGAGGAGACGGTAGTCCAGCCGAGGTTGGCTCGTCGGCCATCTATGCGCCCTCACCGCGGTGGACATGCCCCGATGATGCGCTCGACCACTCCCGCCGAGATTTGTCAGTGGATCGACTCGACCCCACAGTACTCGGACCAGCAGGAGTAGACATAGGAGGGGTAGTAGTAGTGCACACACGCCACATAGTTGAGGACAAACCTTCTTTTGTATATGAGGTTGTCTATTCTAGGTGCACAAGGGTATGGGTGTTGTTTTTCTTGTATTTGCTTTTTATGATTTCCTTGTATTACATTTCTGTTGTATTCCGCTTCCCGATGTATTGAATAGTCTTGCCCCTTTGGGTAGGCACAGTATATATATATATATATATATCCATGTTTCAGCTGATGTCTCTATGATATGATGTGTTTCTTTATGCTTTGCTTATATGTTTCGCTATGCTTCCTCTTAAAGATTCGTGCGTGGCTCTCACTTTGATTTAAATTCCAAAAAGAAAAAAAAAATTACCCATATTTCCGCTAAGTATTTTCTAAGTAAAAGATGAGACCAAGAGGTAATATTCTAAAGATTAACCTAAGTACGTACTAGTAGTCTTGGGTTAAGATTTAGGGTGTTACATGTTCATCTCAAAGGAACCTCTAAAGCTTGAGTTTTTACTTTCTTTAAGTTTCATCTTTATTTTCTAGTTCAAAATGATTTTAGCTCAAGACTACCTTCACTTTTTCTTACTATTGATTTCGGTTTCCTTATTTCCTTTGCCTTGAGGTTTCGGTTTTGGTTTCCTTTTCTTTGAGGTTTTTTGTTTTTTTGCAATTTTGTTTCTTTTGAGCTTGATGATGATGTTCAAGAACCTCATAGTTCCTTTGAGAACTTGGTTCAAGAACTCTAAAGCTCTCTTTGTGATGAGATGAGTGTTGGGTTGTTTGATCTCTAAAGTCTTGCAAGAGCTCTAGACAACATTAAAATGAACCTTGCATTCATATTTATGTTTATGCCTTGCACATCATATTTACTTTCCTTGCTATCACTAAGTATCAAGAAAATGAATGAACTTGCATTACCATATTTATATTTCAAGCTTTGCATTATCATGTTTATATTTCAAGTCCTCACTTAACATATCAAAGATAATAATAAGTTGCATCTCATGTTTATTTTATACTCTCACTTTATTTTCTAATGAAAGTTAAAACAAGTGCATGAGAATGTTTATTTTTATGTCATCACTTAAGAGAACTTGGAGCTCAAAGACTTGCCCATTATTGTCTCAAACAAAGGCTTGAAAAATATGTGTTCTTAAGCTTGTTGTAACACCCTAATTTTTAACCTGACTTTCTAGAACACATTAGGTTAAACATTAGGCTATTACTTCATAGTCTCATTCTTTCATTGAAATACTTAGCGGAAATTACGGGTAAATTTTTCTTTTTTGAAAACATAAAACAAAGTGAGAGCCGCGAGCGTAACTAATCGAATGACAGAAACGTAAAGCGCGCGTAACGATCATAAACAACCATGTAAAATAAATCATACATCAGAAGAACATAGATCATGAAGATGACAGAAACATTTCATTAATAATAAAGTAGCTAAAGTACGTAACTAGTCATACCCTTATAGAAACGGGCAGAGCTTGAAATACAACGGAAAGGAAATGCAACAGATAGCAAAGTACATGGTTCAACCTGAAGATAGAAAAACCCAAAACGCTACCTTCCTACTAGGCTATGAGTACAAACTACACACCCATCCCAAAAGGTACGACCGAAGGGGAAGATCCTCATAAAAACTCGAGTACTCACAAGGCTCTCTATCAGGAACTAGTGACGTCGGGGGTCCTCGAGTGATGGAGGCAGGTAACCGGGAAAAAGCTCTATCTCCTCCTGTGTGGGCCAATGCAACGTGAAAGGCACACGAGGTGGCTGAACGTGGGCTCCTTGATGCGAACGCATCTCGGCTCTCCTCGCCAGGAGCGGCTGCACCACAGTCTCCTCACTCCCCATACGTCGGGATCGGGGAAAAGAGGCTGAACCCTCCGAAGGAACATACGTCGGCCAATCCTCGGATGGGTCAGTCTCCGATCTCCTCGAACGAGGTACGTACACCGGGAAATCTCGGACGGCGAAGGCAGAGGTACGGGCACATTGCAACTGCTCCTTACGCGGGCGGGTGCACTCGAAGATCATGTCGTCACTACCGAAGGGCGCAGTAGGAGTGAACTGGTAGCTCAAAACTGGATAAGCAAAAGGTTGTCCCATGTACACAAAAACACGAACGGCACATCGACCCTCAAAGTGATATGAACGGTGGTCCGGGTCGAAGTGTATCTCCCATACTGGCATATCAACGAACACCACGAACGTCGCCATCGCTCTCTGAAGATGTGACGGAAGAAAGAAGAGAGAGGAGTGAGAAATCTTGCTAAAGAAATCTCAGTAGGAATCTCCTACCCTAGGGTTACATTGTACACATCCTCAGGAACCTTGGGTTTAATTATAAAAATAGTGATCATGCATATAAGGTTCAATTTAGGGTTTCTCAAACTAATTATCCAAGGCTCATTCCTTTTAGCATGCGTCTTGATATTATAAATGCAACAGGTTATATCATGGATACATGTCAATACTCGAACATACAAGACAACACATCAAAGCACATAAACATAAATCATGTGGCATGAGGGCATATAACTTTCAAGTGATTCGTTCCTCAACTTCGTGACATCAATCATGGTACTTCAGCATATAAGCCACCCTAAAAATAATAACTAGGTTACGAGCTCATACCTTAGCTAGTCGTCACTAGCTTTTGCTTATTATCTTGAATAAGCGAAACATAAATAATAATCCCGACTCGCAAGTACGGGTAGGGGGCAGGGATCACCTCTCTTTAGGATATACCCTCTTTGAAACGCTTTGCTAGCCATGCATGGCCTCGCAATTTGTCCGCTTTGGTAGGCTGCATCTACTCATTCCCTCACGGATTTGTGTCCTCCCGGGGGTACTCGGCCGAACCGGCACCTCCTCGGGGGAAGCGCGTCTCAGTGCTTTGTCACATAAAAATCTCCTAGGGGTGCTCGGCCGAACCGGTGTCACCCAGGGTTTTCAACTCATATGGTACTCATAAATCATTTCTTTCAACCCTTTAAGGTTTGACGGAAATTCGGCAGCATAACAGCTGTTAAACCGAATTTCCTTCAAACTGCCACAAGCTAATCCACACATCATGTTCTCATGAAATCTCATGCTATGATAAACTTTAACATTTCATCAATCATTTTCTCATGCATCAAGCACATCTCATCATATCATTGCATCAAACAACACATCATAGCATTAACAACTTTTTAGTGTCTTATGCATTGACCCTTAAGGTCCCTAACTCACATTCTAAGTTGTAAATCATCAAACCTAATCTCTCGGGAACTTAAAAGGTCTTAACTAAGTATTTCTCACCTCACACTATGATCAAGAACATCTCTAAACCTCAAGAGTGCAGAATTCATATTCCTAACTTTACGGGTACCTAGGAGTCACAACAATGACCCTTTCTAAGTCCGGTTTGCTCCTAAGGCATCAAGATCAAGTCCTAAACCATTTATGAGCCATTCCTACACATTTAAACTAATTTAAATCCATGATTAGCATTACTAAACCTTGCTGGACAGAATCCAAAAAATTCAAACATTAAAGGATCTAGAACTCTCAAATTAATTCTTTTCTAGTTTCTAACTTCTCTTATCTTTCACATATGAGTCTTAACATTAATTATACTTAAACATAAGCATATTATCATCATTAACACAGCTCATACAGTGGCTAAACATGGCAAGGCAGAACCGAAACAAACATCTCCATTTAAAGGCATCAAACACATTTTCTAAAGCACATAAAATACTAGTTTCTCTTGGAACCTTTTTAAAACTTTCAAAACTCATTTATAAATATTTTTAACATCTAAAATCATCAAAGTATTTATTAGGGCAGTAGCTAAATCAAACTTGTCTCAAGAGGTTCTAAATTCATAAAACTTAGTTCTATGCATTCCTTAAACTCATAAAAGCTTGGAAAAACTATAAAACATAGTTTTCAATACTTAGAAACATCAAGACCCCTTAGGGCCGAAATATGAACCAAAGGAAATAAATATTTGTAGACCTTTGTTTGAGACAACAATGGGCAAGTCTTTGAGCTTTAGGTTCATTTAGGTAATGACATAAAAATAAACATGCTCATGCACTTATTTTAGGTTCCATTAGAAAGTAAAGTGATAGCACAAAATAAATATGAATGCAATTCATTATTATCTTGGTATTAAGTGGGAACTTGAAATATAAACATGATAATGCATAGCTTGAAATATAAACATGATAATGCAAGTTCATTCATTATCTTGGTATTTAGTGATAGCAAGGAAGTAAACATGATATGCAAAGCATAAAGTAAACATGATGCAAGATTCATTTTATGGTTAACTAGAGCTCATTCAAGACTTTAACAAGATAACAACCCAATACAATATCTCAAAGATCAAAATACCAAAACCGAAAGTCTTACAAAAGAAAAAGAAAGTGAAACTAAGTCAAGTTCTTTATTAAATATCCAAAGCCCCTATCTAGAGAAAAATCTCTAGAACGTGCCGGCCAACTTTAAGGTTGACAAGGGTAGGCTTGGGCTTTTAGAAATCCTTAGATTAATTTTCTTAAGTTGAAAAACCATGTGAACTAAGTATAGTATAGATGTAGTTATAAGAAAAGGAAAACTCAAGCTTTAGAGGTTTCTTTGAGATGAACACAAGGTCATCATCTAGAAACTCTCATCATCAAGCTATCATGCTCATAATCAAGGCCTCATGGCCGAAATGAAAGGAAAACAAAGAATCAAGGAAAAGTTTCAAAAGAAATCCAAGAGAAAGCTAGAGAAACTCATTTTTCAAGAAACAAAGTTTAGAAAAACACTCCTACCTAGAGTGAAGATGAAAACTTGGACTCTTTGAAAAGAAAATAAGATGATGAGCTCCTCCAAGAGGCAAGATAGCTTCGGCCAAGAGAGGATGAGAAGGTTGGAGTTGTGTTTCAAGTGAAGTTGTGTTTGAGGTGTGGTGTTTGAGAGGTTTGATGATGGTTCAAGGCTTTGGGATGGCGTTTGATGGTTAAGAGATGATGATGGGATGAAGAGATGAAGAAGATGAAGATGAAAAGAAAGGAAGAACACTCTTGAAACTTTGAGAGAAAAGAAAAACTTAGCAAGACAACTCTAAAACTCTAAACTTAGCAAATGCTTCAAGGTGCAACTAAGCTATCACAAGCATCCTATTTATAGAAAAACAAAACCATGAGGCTTACCAAAGGAAGCCTTGGCCGTGACTTTGAGAGAAGAATAGAAAAGAAGATGTACAAAGATGTCGAGAGATAATAATAGCAACATAAAATATGCAGCCTAAAGTGAGTCAAAAACCAGAGTTAAATTTTGAGTTATTCCTATATATACTGCTCTCTAAAAATGGGCTAAAGTGAAGCCCAAAAATAGATTAATGAACTGTCAGCCTACTATCGCATGAGTGCTGCAATACTAAATGAGCACTACAGCGCTCACCTAAATGATGAGGCCAAAAAATTATTAGTTGACACTTTGTCGAGTGCTGTAGTGCTCACCCAAACATGAGCTTCCACGCTTTTTCTTCTTTTTTGCTCCCAGCTCCTTTCCAATAATTTCCAATCTTATTCTTGACATTTTGCACTTGATTCAAAGCTCTTATGCACAAAACTATACTCAAAGAGACAAGTCAAACACAACAAAGTACAATTACAAATTATTCCAAAATCAATGCAAAAGTCAATAATTCTATTAAAATCACACAATGAGGAATAAATCAAAATCCATTTTATTACATCAATAACTCAGTAAAACTCATGCAAAAAACTAAGGTTTGGTAGCAAAATAAGTGACATAAATGCCCCTTATCAAGCACCAAACAGGTATTTTTATGTTAGCATACACATTTCTGAAAATGAGAATATTTTCACAATAACATGTGTAAACATGTTTAATCTCATTTCAAGAGATTAAGACTTAATATAAGTCCGTTGAATGAATGTATATATGCTTAATGGATTAAAGGAAACTCTTATGTACAAAAAACCAAGGCTCAGATCTTTATAAAGTAGCACGTGACTTCAAAAAGTGCAATTCAAGTGAAGATTTTAATCCAACTCTAAAGCAAGTGTGTATATGTTCAATCATTAGAATCGTAATCAGATTATTAACAACAAGCTCTGATTGAAGAGTAAAAGATAAAAGAAAAACCTAGAAACTTATATGGCACTTCAGAAAGCACATTTTATTACAAACGATGCACTTTATAGGAATAGGAGGGAAATTTGAAATTCAAATTTAAAGTCAAACCCAGTCAAAGAATGGCATAACATCTCTTCTACTAACTTGGTCAACTACCTCAGCTTCTAGAATGAAAATTTCAAAAACCTCGTTCAAAATGTAAAAAGTAGTTCCTAAAGGGAGACTCAGAAACTTCTATTACATAATAGCTTCTATAACACCCTAATATTTAACCCAACATGCCTAGGACGTATTTAAGTTAATTATTAGTTATTACTCTTTTGTTTCATTCTTTTACTTTAAAATACTTAGCAAAAAATATGGATAATTTTTTTTTTTTGAAACATAAAACAAAACATGAGCCGCGCATACTAACATAAACCGAACATCAAGTACTATCAAAGTAAACAGGAAATACAGATCATACGTGCACATGTTTAAAACACAGCATTCATGAACATCAAACACAAATACATTAAGTACCATAATAGAGCGTGGTTCATAATACAATAGAAATATAGCAAGCAGCGTCACACCCATACATAGTGGGCTGAGCTTTTGATACATAAGTAAATAACAAAAGGAAATACATGGAATCAGAAAATACATGGAACATAAAAACACCAGATGCCATCTATAGCTCCCTCTCACTAGTCCTATGTGTGCTCACAACTAAAGATACCCCTGACAAAAGATACAGCGTAAAAAGGGGATCCTCGTGATAACTCGGCACTCAAACGGGTCCTCCATCGAGATCTACTGGCGATGCTGATCCTCCGGCAAAGGGGGTATGTATGCAATGAACTAGGCAAGCTCCTCAGGTATATGTAGGCGGAATGGGGGACAAACATGGCCTCCACAGCGCAGTCGCATCTCCAGTCATTGGGCTAGCCTAGGCTGGATCACTGTGTCCTCTCTACCTCTGCCTATATCCATGGGTGCCATAGGTGCAGAACCCTCCAAGTAGATATGTGTGGGGGAGTCCTCAAATGGGTCGGTCTCTGATCACCTCGAATGGGGAACATGCTCGGGGTAATCGCGAACTGTCGAAGCGGTGGGGCATGCACGTCGAGTCTGCTCATTGCGAGGTCGAGTGCCTCAAAGATCATATCATCCCATGTATACAAAAATGCGTACAGCACAGCGACCCTGAAAGTGGTACGAGCAGTGGTCTGGGTCGTAGTGCACCTCCCATACCAAGGTGTCAATGAAAATCACAAACGAAGCCATCGCTTTCTAAAGAGGCAACGAAAAGAGAGAAAGAAAAATAGAGGGAGTGAGAATCTTAATAAAGAATCTCAGTAGGGAAATCCTCGTATCCTAGTGTCATCGTCTACGTCTCCAGGAACCTTGGGTTTATTATTTAAAAGGTGAGCATGCATAAGGTTCATTATTAGGTGTTAAACATAATTATCCAAGGTTCGTTTATTTTAGGATGAATCTTGATGTTATAAATGTAGCATATCATAATATGGATGTATGACAGAAACATTATGAACGTATCATTTGAACATATCATAAAGAAGCATATAACTTTCATGTAAACTCATTCTCCTTTCATTTGCTTATGTGACATTCTTTTCATCAATTGTTATCTCATGGGGCCACTCTAATGACTTCTCTCCTTTGAGAGTTTCTAGGTTATGAGCTCATACCTAACTAGTCATCACTAGTTTCAGCTTATCCTAAGATAGGTATAAAGTTATCCCGACTCCCAGAGTGTAGGTTAGGGGGCTTATGGATCACCTATCATAACCTTTAATTCGAGGAATCTGTAGGGTCATCCCCTCTTCGAAATGCATCTACTAGCATCCAGTGCATAGTAATATTGTACGCTTCGGCAAGCCCGATGCCTATACCCCCCACGATTTTGTTTCCTCCCCACCGTAGCGGGAGAAATGCGGCTCGGCATGCTATGCAAGAATGCAACATAAACACATGACTTCAAATATCATCATTACATTTCACTTAATGCTTCATGCTCATCAATTTCATGTAAATCATGCACCTCAATCCATTATAATCATAGCATGCCACAATTAACACAATGCTCATGTCTCAAGTTCATATATCCATATGCACACATCATTAATACTTTTGCAAAGCAGTAAGCATGCTCCTACCTAGTGTGCCGGAATCAGGGACCACACTTAGCTAATGTATATGCCATGCTCACAGCAACTCATAAACAAGCACATATTCACTGGAAATACTAGCTTTCATTATCTCCATTATCTTACAGTATCTTATGCTTTTGATCCTTACAGGTCTTAATCTTACGGTCTAATTAACCTAGCATCCAAATTGGGTCTTTTATGCACCTGAGGGATCATAACTAATAATTCTCACTAATTTTTATACTTATGTACAGTACCAAACAGCATCATGCAGTTTGGACAGAAAAGTTGTATCTTAAATTACGGGGTACTAAAAGCTACGTCTTTGACCCTTTTCTAAGTTTTGACTTTTCCTAACGTACTAAAATTAATTGTTGCAACCTTAAAGAATTAATCCTACACTCCTAAACACTTCTAAAATAATTTTATCTCTAATTTAATCATCCTAAAACAGCAGCCATATTTTAGTTTCTAAGGGATCTAAAACTCGCTTTTTTTCATCATTTCCACTTACTAGTTGTTCCTAACACTTACAAAATAGATTCTACCTCAAATAAACATAATTTTTACACATTCTAATATATTAAAACAATATCATACAGCAGCCATCATAACAAGGCAGTAACCAAAATGTTCATTTCAAGATAACATATAAAATCACATTTTCAATACATAAAAGTTACTAGTTTCTCTTGGAATCATTTTAGAACTTCCAAAACCCTTTAAAAACCATTTATTTCATCAAAATAATAAAAACATGATGCTAAGGCAGTAGTTATTTTAAATCTTTCATGAATGAGTTTTAAATCATAAAATCATACTTATAGTATTTTTTTTGAGCTTTCCTATGCTTAAGAAAATATTAAGACATAGTTTGTTAGCTTTTGTCACTAGATGAAACTTAGACTAAGTCCATCATCATCACAAGGCCAAATCATGCATTCATGGAATGCTTCCATTGTCCAAACTTTACTTGAGATAAAAAGGGCAAGTCTTTGAGCTCTAGAATCTTTAAATGATGGCAAAAACTTAAACATGCTATGCACTTTATTTTATTCTCCATTATAAAAGTAAAGTGACATCTTTAAAGTAAATATGAGATTCAAGTTCATTTTATCTTTAGAGTTTAGGTGATGACTTGAAATATAAACATGAAATGCAAAGCTTGGAATTTAAACATAAGAATGCAAGTTCATGTCTTTATTCTTGAGATTTTAGTGATGACATTAGAAAGTAAACATGATGTAATACGTTAGATATACTGTTACCTAGGAAAGTCTAGAGTAGCACATGTGTCTGCAGGTAAATTCGGGCCCTGAATTTTTACTAAGTCTAAAACCCTACACGCCATTGGAGGGCTATATGATAGAACCATAATTTTGGGATTAAAAGTCCAGGTAATGGTTCCTAAGAGGAAAATGAGTTGAAGGAGGATTTTTAATGAATTTTATGAAAGTTTTAAATAGTTCATTTTTAGCCCCCAACTTTTAAAAATCGTAAGAATTTCTGGATTTCAACTAAAACTCAATATTTAGATTTTGATTCCTTGGGATTTTAGTTTTTTAGATATTTTATTTGATTCCAAATAGGGGGTAAATAAGTGAGTATTAAGATAGTATAGTCCAATGCATACCATAACACCATCCTGGAGACCACCCCAACGGTCACATAACCGCCCAGGCGATAAACAGAGCCCTGAAGATATCCAAAAACCCTCCTAGAGACCGCTCAGGCGGTCATATAACCGCCCAGGTGGTCATCAGCGAGTAAGTCGGTGCAAAACCTCATTGGAAACTGCCCAGGCGGTCATCAGAGAGTTAAAAACCCCTGTTCGGGGTCCAGAACATTCCCACACGAAAAAACATAACTCTCACTCCCCCCCCCCCAAATATGAAGAACTCATCTCCCCTCCCTTTGCTCACTACATTTTACTCAATCTAACATCAATCTTTTACTTCCAAGGTTTAAAGGTGAGTGATTTTACTAGATTTCCTTCCTATTTCATCTATTCTTCTCTTGTTCTTAGAGATAATTTTGGGTTTCTTCTTGTCCTATGGTCATAGTTCTTCTCCATAGTGATAGGAGTTGGAATAGGTCTCTTCTGAGATTGATTTAGAGTTTTATTGCTTTACTGGTAGATAGTGGTACTGTTTCTACCTCCCAAGATCCTGTTGGTGTCTCTCCTGTTTATTCTACCACTCCAGATGAGTGGGTTTTCATCTGTGGCTTCTATGTTCTGCATTAGACTTATTTGCATAAAAATATGCTTTAAATGATGGTTCTAAAGAGTTCTACAAAGAGATTAGAGGTTTTTGTTGATTATTCAAGCTTATAAGAATATGATTTTCAAATGTCATAAACTATGGATTCTTATGAAAACCATGGGACTATTGTTACTGAAGTGTGAATATTTGATTATGACTCTTGAACATTTTGAAGTTCTTATGTTGATCTGATGATTTCTGATATACTGGATTCTATTATATGAAAAAGCTTTGAACCCTAGGGTAAAAGCCCTGGTGAATCATAGAGAGAGGATTTGATTTTTTGTTGATACTGAACAGTAGCTATAGAGAAACAGACAGCGACTTAACGGCTGAATGATCATTAACCTTGGTACCAAGTTGTCCTAAGGGACAATCTCATAGAGAAGAGAATGGAACCTATTTAGGTGTCCGCATTAGATCCCTGATAGATCATAGAGCAGAGTATTTTGGTTCTTGATGAACCATAGAGCAGAGATTCCTATTTCTCTAGTTAGGTACTGTTGTGGTTTGTAAAAATCAAGAATGATTTGATTATATTTATGTATTTATATGAAATGTTGGAAGGTTTTATAATACTCCTATCATTATGGTATGTTGCATGGTTTTCTGATGTCCCATGAAGGGGTTGCAGGTGGGGATTCACTCACTGAGTTTTTGTATAAAAACTCACCCCTCTCCTTTCCTTCTATTTACAGATACAACAACTGCTACGGATTCTTCCCAGCCTCCTACTCCCAGCAGCATTAGAGGATTAGCTGGTGAGCTTCACTTGAGTGAAGCATTGTTGTGATTCTGTAGAGTGCTCCAGTGTTATTGCAGGTAGGAGTCCTGATTCATATAGAGCTCTTTTTGCATTTTGTATATTTGATTATATTATGGTTTGTTTTAATGAAATTGGTTGTTTCTGGACAAACTGGACAAAAATAGTTTAATATGTACATTTATATTTTGTGTATGGATAATGGATGATTTCAGACTTTTGATGTTGATGATGAATTTTAGTTATTAAGATCTTAACTTCAGAAAACAGGAAATTTATATATTGAAATTGAAATATTGTTTCACATGGATTTTCCTTATTTAATTATGCATGTAGAGCTGTACACAGGTCTTGAGGCTTACATAGGGATGGGATTCCCCACGTGCCGGTCACGTGCCCAGATCGGGTCGTGACACATGATATGCAAAGCATAAACTTAAACATGGATGCAAGTGCATTTTATTCTTTACTAGAGCTCATTCAAGACTTTAAAGGAACAAATACGTCAACCCCAAACTTATCTTAGCAAGACATAGTAAGCTTTAGAATTCTTTGTACCAAAGTTTCAAGGAAACCTTATGGTATGAACATCATCATCAAGCTCAAGGAAATGGATCAAGAGAACAAACCAAGTGATAACATTTCTTGAGAACCGAAAATAAAAACAAAACAAAAGGAAAGGAAAACCGAAATGTTTTTAGGATCAAGACCAAGTTTCAAGCTTTAGAGTTTTCTCAAATGATAACCATAAGATCATTATCTTGAATCCTCACCATCAAGCTAAAATTTTCTTTTCAAAACCAAGCTTCATGGCCGAAATGAAAAGAGAAGAAAAGAATTTAAACTAAGAAAAACTAAAACTTTTCCATAACAAAACATTAAGTAAAAGGTAAAACTTTTAAAAACAAAACCCCTACCAAAAGTGTTGTCTTTGCAAGAACGAAGAAAGCTTGATCCTTGGTTGAAATGAGAAGACAAAAACCTTCTCTTGGTGCCTAGATGATTTCGGCCAAGGGAGTAAGAAAAGGAAAGGATGAGTTTTCTTGAGAGTTTGAGCTTAGAGGTGGAAAGATTGTGTATTTAGGAGGTGGTTTAAGGTGGTGGTATAGTGGTTCAAGGTGGTTTATGGTGGTTTGTGGAGGTGGGAGGAGTTTCTTGGAGGTGGAGAAGAACCTGGAGTTGAAAGAAAATTAGAAAGCTTTTTTAGTCATAAGACAAACAAAAAAGCTAATGGTAAAATGTAAGGTTTTCTTTACATTTTGTTATATATATCATGGGTTGAAATTTGAAATTATGAGAGTGTATATGGGGGGGAAGGCCACGGCATATGCAGCCATGGGGGAGGGAAAATATCTCCTCCAAATGGTCATTCAAAGGTAAGGCTAGGTATAGTTCAAAGCATGGTTCAAGGTACGGCTTAAAGCATGGTCCAAAGCAAGGTCCTTTGTGTGTGAAATAAATTAACATGTGATGAATGTGGGGATAAGTGGCTTCGGTTCTATGCAGCCAAGGGGGAGGAAATTGTTTCACTTAATTGTGGTTTAGAGGTGTGTTTAGGTGAATCTTTGATTAGGCTTTTGGTTAGAAATTTGTAAGTAAGTGCTTAGATAAGGTGATGGGTAATTAGAGGTGTCAAGGCATAATTAAGGAGTGGTCTTACTTCATTAGTGAAATTGTAACATCCCCAAATTTATAACTAAGATAAATATTAATCTTAATTATCAATAGCAAAACCAAGAGAATCTAGACAAATGTTATGAAACACAACAAATAGACTACTTAAGTAGAAATTACGAAAATGCCATCACTTAGTAGAAATTACGAAAATGCCCTTGCTATGTAAAGGAAATTACCAAACTACCCTTGCCTTATTAAATGACAAAGATACCCTTACTCTATGAATGGAATTACAAGAATACTACTATCATTGTCTAATTACAAAAATATCCTTGTCTTAGTTAAAGAAATTACTACAATGCCATTTACACAAATCCCTACACTTGTCTTTAGACAAGAATGAATCTAAGCCATTGGATTAAGATGATAACACAATAATTTAACCACATACATCGTACACATTTCTGAATCACATACATGCACTAAAGGTTAGAAAATCTCCACTAACATCTTTGCACAAAACATGGAAACATGTTTTGTAACAAAACATGGAAACATGTTTTGCAACAAAACATGGAAGAGCATTTTCATCCAACATGTTTGCACAAAACATGGAAACATGTTTGCATAAAACATGGAGCATTTTCATCCAACATGTTTGCACAAAATATGGAAACGTGTTTGCATAAAACATGCAAACATGTTTGCACAAAACAAGGAGCATTTTCATCCCAAAATTCAGCCAACATGTTTCCATAAATCATGCTCCAAGTGCTTTCCTTCTTCTGTTTTTTCTCTAATCTTTCCACTATAAATACTCCTCAAACTCTCTTCAATTCAGAAACTCCCTAAGTGTTCTTTCTTTCTTATTCTATCATTCTTCTTATGTTCTTCAAAGACTTCTCTTGATCCTCTTAACTTCATCCAAACACTTAAATCCTAAGTCCAAACTTTCACTAGCCCTCACAAAAGTTACAATCTTTAACTCTAGTGAGAAATATTTTCTTAAGCACTCAAGTTCTAGAGCCAAGATTCAAGGAGGGTCATCCACTCCAAAGACTCTTGTTCAAAGCTTAAGGAAGAAGAGAAGGACCCTTTTTAGACCCTACACAAGAGGTAGGAGCTTCATCTTTAATTATTCAAGCATTGTTGGCATCTAACCTTAATAGAATGCCTCAAGTTTGAGTTATTGTCAAAAGTTTTGAATGATTTGAAAAATATATTTTTAGAAATATGACATGTTCTATTCTGTTATGAGTACTCTTATGATGTTATCAAACTCAAATATAACTTGAAAAGATTGTATGTGAAACCTGATTTAATAAAGGTAACTTAAGACATGAAAATGGTAGGTGCTGGAATTTCTAGTTGTTTCTGGCAGCAGGTACTTCGAAAGCTACTGTTCATAAAATATCAAGTATCTTGAAATTAAAATAATTTTACTATAAACTAAACTCATTACAAAACACTCTCCAAAAAGAATCACCCAAAACGGAGTTTTCTAGCTCAAGATATAAATTTTTAAAGTAGAGCCTAAGACTGAAACTTTAAATCCGACCTTGTAGTAGTAAAATAGGTGTAACTCACTCTAGAAAAATGCAAATGGACTGATTTCAACTTTGTTGGAGAGATAACACATATAGGAATACACCCATATATGTTATGTATAAAGCTTTGTACCACGTAAATACAGAATGAGAAATAAATTTCGGAATAGTGTACTGTGAAAGTGCAGTTTGGAAAAGTTCTGGCTAAGGAAAGACTTGGTATTTAAGCGTGTCCATTGTGACTGACCTCTCTTTCCTGGGAACCCTCCTATGCATGGTTTATAGTTGATTTACACTATTCCAAAGATGTAAATGTTAAAATTTGATGAGTTAGGAATTTGGAACTACCTTTATTAAGCTGAGGTAACAAGTATACAGAGAATTATAAACTTTCTTCTAAAAGATGTCAAAACTATAAATAAAATAATCAAGTCTTGTAAAGAGAGAATTTTAAGAATTTAAGTAGAATAATAATCTTCAAGAGTTATATGAAAGTCATAATAAAAATATATAAAGAACCTATAATAATATTTTGAAGTGCATTAATGTATTAATGGAATGCTAAGAGTACAAAGAACACTAAGGGAAAAAGATAATACTAAGACATCCATTACCTCTTACGAACACTAGGAACTCAACTTGATAACTTTGGTTGGTTAATATGAATCATCTATGGAAGTGTTTACTATGAGATTTACATGATATTGTCCATGTTTTATGAAGTGATTTATAGTAATGTGAATGTATGGTGATGAATTATGAAATGATGAGGATGAATGATTGATTGCCCAGGATTTATTGTGATTACATGATAATATACATTCATTTTCAAAAGAAATAATAAAAGTAAAGTTTGAAAAAGTAGCAATGAAAGTCTAGAAAAGTGGACTTGAGCTAAACTCACGGCTTAACCCCCTAAACCGTTGAGATCACTAAGAACGGAATGAAAACCAAAAAGGTTATGGCGACGGCCATGGTATGAGCTCATTACCCTTTAGGGTGGTCTAAGGCATTGATGCATTCATTCCGTGAGTAATTAAGAAATATGTTGATGAAATAAATGAAAGATGATGATCACTAAACAAGTGAATGTTGAGGAGGAGTAATCATGAAATGCATGCAGCTCCTAAATGATTATTGCTTATTAGTGGTTTTACATGATATGCTTATATGTATGCTTGATGAAATACTAATTGGATATTTCTGCTAATGTTCAAGATTAGTTTAAAAGTAACTGCACTTTGGCTAATCACGTTTGTGAAAGTTTGATAATTGAATCCTTATCTGTTCACCTTTTTATAATAAACCCGAAGTGACTGGGACGACAACGATGACACTTTTAGTACAAGTAGGAACTCCTACTGAGAAATCATGTATTTCTCACTCCTATGTTTATTTTCCGTTGTTGTTACCAGAGAGAGACGTGTCCACCTAAAGCAACGAAGCTGTAGCTGAGGAAGGAGGTAGCGTGTGAAGATTTCAAACCTTTCAAGTAGGAGCATTCCGAGCTTTAGTTACATTGTAGTTTGTGAGAAACAATTAGTAATAGTAGAACTTATATTGTTATTTGTAATAACTTATCAGTATGATATACGCCCTGTTGTGACTTATGTATTAAGTAATTATATTCCAGTTTATGTGATAATAGTTTTACACTTAGTCTCTTATTCTGCTTATTTAATTAAGTGCGCAATGTAACTTGATTATTATCTATAAAAGCGCTATGTATTTCACATCTCGTTACAGGCTTAAGTTTTCAAAAAAATTAATTTATTTAAAGAAAAAAGTCGCTTCCACTATATTTCTAAGTTAATTTCAAAAGAAAATAAATGTAAGGCATAAGTGACAACTAATAGAATCCAAATGTGAACTTAAGCATAGTGGGGTTCTATTAGGGTGTTACATTATGGTATCGTGAGCGCTTCATCCTATTTAAGCCTGAGGAATGGATTGACTATGCTTCTGTCTATGATATCATGCTATTAATCTTATCTGTATGATGGGATATAGGATTTAGAAATGCATGATCGTCTTGTGATACTGCCATAGTTGCTACCATGCTTAGCTATAGTATTGAGCCTGATCAACTCGATGACTGTTGTTTGGTGTGTCTAGGAACTAATGGCAGCAAACAGACGTACGCATGGGGCACGCGGTGGAGGTAATCGTGATGAACCGCAAATGCACTCCAGGAGATGGCTAGGGCTATGCAAGCACAAGCAACGGTGATGATGGAGCAGATGAATAGGATGTCGAGGAATGGGTTGGGAACCAAGAACATGGAAAATTCTCAGAATTCAAGAGGGCTGGACCTCCAGAATTCAAAGAGACAACTAACCCCGAAATAGCTGACGGATGGATTCAAGAGATGGAGAAGGTTTTCTCAGTGGTAGAATGCTCTGATGAACAAAAGGTGGCATTCTCTACTTATATGCTGAAAGGAGAGGCTGCCGCATGGTGGAAGGGTGCAAAGGGCTTGCTCGAAAGTGCTGACATACAGATTACGTGGGAGGTTTTCTATGCTACGTTCCATAAGAAATATTTTCCAGATCCGGTTAAGAAGGCAAAGGAAGTAGAATTTCTGTTGCTAACACAGGGAAATCGAAGTGTGGCTGAGTACACAGCTAAGTTTGAAGAATTGATCAAACACTCAACTAGCTACCAAAGGGATCCCAACGAGGCTTGGAAATGCACATGCCTGGGAAAGTAGTTTCATCTTACGATGACAAGAATAAGAGAAGCTAGCAAACAAACTTTTTTTTTTTAAAAAAAAAAGACAAACGGAAGAAAAGAGTTGTGATGGGAATAAAATAAAAAATGGAGGCCAACAAGCTAGCCTAGCATCGCAACATAAAGGAGTGAGTCCAATACCTTGTGAACGGTAATGAGCATGAAACTAATAAGGATGGGATAAAAAATAGAAACTACCCCAACTCTCTCTTTTGCACTCCCTAAAAAAAAAAACGAAGACAAAACTGATGACCCCCCACCAGTGTGTGTGCCGGTGCCTGTGTGCTAGTCCTTGTGTGCTCGTGTTTGTCCCCTATTATCATTGCTAACAATGACTATTTATACAAATTTTTCCCTAATATAATTAATGACATAATTATTTAACCTGATGCTAATTGATACCAAAAAAAGAAATAAAATCAAATTAATTGACAAAATGAATCAGAGTAATATCAATCAATCAATATTGGATAATCAAATTTTAAAAAAGAAGATATGATTTTTATAATTTTGATTTTTTCAACTTTTTTAAATTTTCGTTTTTCATATTTTTTTTTATTTTTTTGGGACATTTGGACTAAGACAAATTATTAAACATTGACTAAAATGGAAAACACTTTTTTTTTTTTTGGATTAAAAAGAAACTTTTTTTTTTGCAACCTGATCAAAATTGGATGCTGACAATAGCCCCCTTTGCTTGGTTTTTTAATTTAAAAGGACAAGCAAAGTAAAAAGCAATCAATTTTGTTCAAGTCAAAATTTCTTCTTTTAAAAAATTAAAAACTTGTTTACAAACCAATAATGATTAGGTTCGGGAGTCTAATTATGATTAAGAAATGATGGAAACCTAATACCACAACACCCCTAATACATCGGTCTTATGACGGTTACCCAAAGTTTGTTGTGCAAAATTAAAATAAATTTAACAATTTATTTTTTCCCTAGAAATTAGAGTCTAAAAAATATTTACAAAATTTAATAATAAATATTTATAAGAGAAAAGAAAACAAATTTAGCAAAATTTAATTTTGGCTTGACAGAAAGTTATCTGCTCCTACGTATCCCCTAGTGCAATAAGAAACTCAAAGTCATGTAGTTCTTATAAAAAATAAGTGTGTGTTAGTTAATTTTAATTATTTACAAAGAAGAAGTTATTTGTTAAAAGAAATCAAAACCACATTTGAAACAATGTCAATACGAAACCTTTGGAGATTTGACTTAAATAATTTTATAATTTTCTCACTATAACTCCCTTTTTGGATTTTACATTTTGCACACAAATATACTCTAAACATATCCAGCAAGAAGTCAAAAGGAAGAAATCAACTTTTTTTTTTATATGTCAAATCTGCTAGTAGTTTTAAATATAAAAAAAAAGAAAAAAAAAGAAATGGAATATACAATATGCAAAGAGTGTAAACGCACATGCTTGGGAAAGTAGTTTCATCTTACGATGACAAGAACAAGAGAAGTTAGCAAACAAACTTTTTTTTTAAAAAAAAAAAACACAAACGAAAGAAAAGAGTTATGATGGGAATAAAATAAAAAATGGAGGCCGACAAGCTAGCCTAGCATCACAACATAAAGGAGTGAGTTCAATACCTAGTGAATGGTAATGAGCATGAAACTGATAAGGATGAGACAAAAAATACAAATTGCCCCAACTCCCTCTTTTGCACTCCCTAGAAAAAAAACGAAGACAAAACTGATGACCCCCCACCAGTGTGTGTGCCGGTGCCTGTGTGCCAATCCTTGTGTGCTCGTGTTTGTCCCCCATTCTCATTGCTAACAATGACTATTTATACACATTTTTCCCTAATATAATTAATGACATAATTATTTAACATGATGCTAATTGATACCAAAAAAAGAAATAAAATCAAATTAATTGACAAAATAAATCAGAGTAAAATCAATCAATCAATATTGGATAATCAAATTTTAAAAAAGAAGATATGATTTTTATAATTTTGATTTTTTTCAACTTTTTTAAATTTTTCGTTTTTCATATTTTTTATTTTTATGGGACATTTGGACTAAGACAAATTATTAAATATGGACTAAAATGGAAAACTCTTTTTTTTATTTTTTATTTTTGGATTAAAAAGAAACTTTTTTTTTGCGACCTGATCAAAATTGGGTGCTGACACGCTTTATTCCATCCAATTTTGGCAAATTCAAATAATGAAACAAATTAAAATATCACTCCATTTTGCTTTGTTCCTTGCAACTCCATGAATTCAAACATACACTTTAAAGTTACCCTCATTTCCAAGGAAGCTAATCAATATGTGGATGCTCTCCCAAGGACATCAACACCCTTTTAGCGGCTAGGTTCTTCTTTGATATTCCTTCATTTGTTAGTATTTTACTTTATTCCATACAGATGTAGCTAGGGTTTACTTGCCCCATATGATTTTTTGTATTATATAAAGAGGATTCAGTAAATAACTAGTTTTGGTGTCTTCTAATTAAATTGGAATCCACTTTCAAGTCCATAAATATAGTTTATATTGAAATATCTACTAATTTATCAAAATTTAGAGCACTCTCTCTTTTTCAACTTTTTTTTTTTAATACATGATAATTTTCAACTTTTACTAATCGTGCATTTTTTGAAATTGTTTTGCTCTTCAATTTTTTTTTCCAGATTTTACTTGAGCTTTAATTATTTATTTCTAAATCTCTTGGAAATAACAAAATTATATAAATATAAAAAAAATAGAAAATGTGAGTAGACATGACTTAATATTTCAAATGTAAACTCTAATTAATTATATTTAAATATTTATTTTAGGGTTCCAACAATTTCCTTGTCGAGTCGCCAGTCCGTATAATACGAAAAAAGTCAGATGAATTGATTAACTTTGGCGTTTTTTATTTAAATTTTATTTTCATATGTAAAAATCCTTCGGTATTCATTTTTAAACCCGACAACCGAGTCACCGACACGTAAACCACCTACCCACTCGCTCACTCTATCTGGGCGGAGTTTACGAGTTTAGACACAGCAACACCATCGCCATCGTCGCCATGAATCTGAGCTACGAGCAGGGGGTTCAAGTGGTCACAAGTATCGTTCTCGAATATGATACACGCGCCTGCGGGGCGCTGCCCTGCGAGGAAGAGCTCGGGTTACGGGCAACCCTCAAACCCCACCAGGTGGAAGGTGTGTCGTGGCTCATACGGAGGTATAAACTCGGCGTCAACGTTGTCCTCGGTGAGGTTATTGTATCTTTCAAACAATCGTTCCATTGTGTTTGGTAAATCGGAAAGTCTCAGAATTCGCAAGAAAATTGGGGATGTAAATTTTTTTTTTTCATATTTGTTTTTCGGAATAATCGAAATTCATTTTCCTCCATAAGATTGTGGGTTTAATCTTCGTGTTTGCTTTACTGGAAGGTCTGAAGAACAAAATGGATGGAAATGATGTGTCTCCAAATAGTATCCCCTTGTCTGTCCCTGATAATTTATTGACACGTAGAAGTTACGTGTTGTATATTTGGTAATTTAGTAATTTTCAAACATTTAGTAGATTTTTATCTTTCCATGTGGTGGCAATTGAGGGATAGGAAATGGGACACCATTTGGGCATAGAAGATTTCCATCCAAACAAAATTGGGCTGTTAGAGACTGATTTCCCAAAGGGATACAAGTGTACAGAAGAAAGAAATACATGGATGCAAAGGGAATTAGAGAAGGGGAATGAGGGGATGTTGATATTGAGGGGCCCTTGGGTCCCAACTGATTTGCTTTTGTGCAATTGCAGTATGAGAGTGTGTGCTAGGCAGAGGATAGTGAGGGCTACTTTAATGCTCTACTATTTTCTCTCTGCATTGCATTTACTTCTGAGCTTATTTTCCTCCAAGTGCTAATAACACAGTTCTCTTCCATTTTTACTATTCTGTTTTTCTGGTTCCTATTATTTAGTACTAGAGCTCTTTCTTGGAGCTGTGGCTTTGTAATGCGGAAGCTGCAACTGGAAAGCCGATTGGAGAACTTGGAAAAGACGCTGGAGCAGTTGATGCAGAACATGAGGGTGCATCGACGAGGTCGGTCTTCTGCAAGGTCACTGCCGAGGAGAAACTACGGCCGGGTGGTCGCTAAGGACCAATGGAACGGGGGTTCTAGAGGCAGTGGAAGGCCTCACAACGAGTCACGGCCCTTGAGGTCAAGCAACCGAGAGGGTAGCAACTCCCCCCATTCCCATTGAAGGTCATAGCGCCATCGGGACTCATGGTGGAGTCGGTTGTTGAACTCGTGTAGCCCTCCTCCGTCGCATCAGAATAGAGACCAGGGAATGGAGGTCCCATTGTTTGCAGGAGACGATCCCCTAGGGTGGCTGGTGAAGATTGAGCGATATTTCTTAGTGAATGAGATTCATGGGGAGGAAAGAATGGATGTTGTGGTCCCTTCATGGCATCTGTTCGAGAACGCACTTTTGAGAAGGTTCCAACCTGGCGTGGTGGAAGACCCATATGGACCCTTGTTGTGGGTCAAACAAACCGGGTTAGTCTTGGAGAATATTGAAGTGTTTAAAAGGATTTCTAGGCCCATGAGAACTTTGGACAGTGAAGTGCCGATAGGGATATTTGTAAATGGGCTCCAAGGAGAGATTGGGGCTAAGATTAAGAGCCTTGATTTGGGCTCTTTTTCAGAAATAAAAGATAAGGCCCTCTTCTAGAGCAAAGGAATATAGAGTGGAGAGGGGTCGGAGTACACCCAATAGAAAGGGGAGTAGGCTTCAACAAAGGCCCAAACCCGATCAAACTAGGGCCTTCTATACTAAGAAGCTCGACCACTAAAGGTCAGAGGGAAGAGAGCATCCTGAAGAGAGAGGAAAGGGGTACCGGCAATAGATAAGGTCAAGGGAAGCGGCTTTCTCAAGCCGAGATACAGGAGAGGAGTAGAAGGGGGCTTTGCTGTAAGTGGGGGGAGCAATGAGGCCAGGATCATGTTTGCAAAATGAAGCACTTCTGATTGCTGTTGCTGCAATTATAGCTGTCCTTGAATAGTCTTGTGATGTGTTTATTTCCTTTCACGTGCAGCCCAAATGTGTAAAGCACAACAAATTCTACCCTTGGATGTTATTTACAAAGTTGGGAGTGATGTTATTGAGCATATTTCAGACTTCACTGTGGCAGCAGCCAGCAAGTTCAAACTGATGCAAAAAATCGTACTCCTGCTTTCGACCTTGAGGACAAGGTCCATTTTAAAGGGAGAGGGAATATAATGATCATAGGGAATTGGGCTTGTGTTACTGTTGGGTTGAGCAGGCGTAAACATATCAATGAAATAAAAACAGGATATAAATAGAGGAAGGGGCTGAATTGTGGGGGATCAAGGAAGATGTGTAACAGCTTCTCATAGCTCTTTCTCTGGATTTCTTTCCCTTCCTTTGGTTGCATATCTACCTATGAAGGCAGACTATTTTCTCTCACTCTGAACTACCTTCTTTCTTTTCGGTTCTATTTTGTGTTGTGTATTTCTAAATACTCACCCTGCATTTCAGTCAGTCAATGAGATATTGGTACTGGCATATTTTTGCCAAATAATTACTTAATTTTCTTGTTGCTAAAGCCTAGAATATCCTGTGATTATATTGTTATTGTTGCTATACGACAAAGCTACCTGTTAAAACCTTTCATCAAATCATTACATACCTTAACCTTGGCTGGTCATTTTACAAAAAGAGGGGGAGGAGTTTGGCTTGTTTCTTAATTCCCACAAAACCTTCCTATATTTTAGAGTTCCCCTAGGATGGGAACTTAGTGGAGTGTTATTATTTGAACATCATTATTCTTGAAACCACTGGGATATTTGGGTGTTGAGTACTTGAGTTGACACATATTTTTCTTATTTCTATTCTGTTTTGAAGTGTTTAGGCTATAATCTAGGTGAGTTTGATATTATTTCTAAATGAAATTTTTTAACTATGGTAGTGAATAGTGATCGGAATTTTTCTGTTATTTGCAGGGGATGAGGTATACTCCTTTTGATTCTGTATCAGAAGAGTCTATGTAATCTGAGAGGGAAAATTTTATTGTCTAAGTGGTATTTCAGTCATTTGAAATTTATCCATTAGTATGATTATTTGGCAAATTATTCTGTGTCATTGTTATGTAAAATCTTCGTAAATACATCCAAGGAATAGCACTTTCTAGAGCAGATATGATGTCACATATTGCCTGAAATTGCTGTTTACAGGCCTAAGAACTTTGATTATCTCATTTATGATGGACTAATTGATGGTGAATTTAGTCAAGCATGTAAAAAGTCGCAGCTGGAATCTTCAACTGTTTCTTTTTGATCGGTGACTTCATTTGGGATACAATTACTTTTGTGGAATCCTTTTGGTGGTCTAGCATGGTCTCTGTTCAGTGGAGTTTCTTTGTATGATGATATTCACATAAGATCTACTTGTCAATTTTTGGTCCCTTTGGTAGAATTTTTTTCACTTGTGGTTTTTCTGTGTGAGGATGTTGCATCCTCATTTGTACCCTTTTTTTTTTCTCTCTTCTAATATAATTTATTTTTCAATAAAATAAATCATTGTTATTTTTTGGTTGCTTCTGAGCTGCATAGTTAGAATGGAAATAAGGTTCACATTCTTGTCATTATAATGCAGAACTGAAAATAAGGTTCACATTCTTGTCATTAGAATGCAAAATGTCATTCTAGTTTAATTTGTTTTGTTGTCTTTCTGTATGAGTCATGGACAGATGGGACTGGGCAAGACATTACAGGCTATCTCCTTTTTAAGCTACTTAAAAGTATACCAGTTATCACCTGGGCCATTTTGTGAGTGGAGGAAAGCTTTGTTTGATTTGAAAATATTTCTCTTTTCTTTATGTCCATTCAGATAAATCCTTATCTTTTCCCTTGCTTTTATTTTATATTTTACAGTGGTTATATGCCCTCTAAGTGTGACAGATGGCTGGGTGTCAGAGATGGTGAAATTTGCCCCAAAACTAGAAGTCTTTAAATATGTTGGTGATAAAGAATACAGACGCAATCTACGCATGAAAATACGTGAACATGCAAAAGGGCAGCTATCAACACTTAACGTGAGTACATTGTACTTTCATGGGCTCTTTGAATCTGGATGCTCTCTTGAGCGCAAGGTTTCTGTTATCATATGAATGCCCGTTGGTATTAGTCTTTGAAGGATTTTTTGACAGGTCTTGTTGCCTTTTGATGTGCTATTAACAACATATGACATAGCACTGGTGGATCAGGATTTTCTTTCTCAAATACCATGGCAGTATGCAATTATTGATGAAGCTCAAAGACTTAAAAACCCATCAAGTGTATGTTGAAGATTCTATTAAATGCCAGTATAGTATTCAGTTACTTACATATGTTAAACTTGTTTAATACTATTCAATTGAATCAATTCTATGAAGCAGTTGGTGTATATAATATTAATATTTGTTTGGTGAGAAACTTATTGGATGAGACCAGGCAATTTGGAATTTTTATATGTTAAATTCGTATATAAATTGGGAATCTGACAATTGAAGCCGAATCTTGAAGTGTCATCCATGTTTAGTGATGATGATTATATGATTATATAAATATTATGTATCTAATAATTATATAAATATTATTTATTATTTATCTAATAGGTTTCATCTTCTCAGCTGTTAGGCTTAATATTTATTTGTTAGATCTGAATCAGATCTAAGAGGAAATGCAGCACTTTATTGATCACAGGTTAGGTAAATCACCATAACCTCAAGGAGTACAGAACCCTAAGGGAGAGACTCTCTCCGATCCTAAAATCAGTTACACAAATGAATTCACACCTATTCTAACTACCTTTTCTGCTATTTATACATTCTCTATTCCTACTTACTACTTTCCTCTCTTCTAACTGTTTGCTTGACTTTCTAATTCTCCCTCTCTGGGACAACACTTGGACCAGCTCCTGGCCCATCTGAGCCCATTTTCTTCCTTCTCTCATAGACTTTAGAGAATCTAGGATCTCTAGCCTCCCTAACATTATGTAAACCAAGAATTTCTGACAGTTTAATGGTGAAAACTTAATACTCTGAAACTTTAACAGGTTTTATTTAATGTTCTCAAAGATCACTATATCATGCCAAGACGGTTGTTGATGACTGGCACACCTATTCAAAATAACCTCTCTGAATTGTGGGCATTGATGTATTTTTGTATGCCTTCTGTCTTTGGTACGCTGGATCAGTTCATTTGTACATTCAAGGACATCGATGATCTTTCATCAGGTCATTATCATCTTTTTGATTTTTAATTTACAATCGTTGCTATTGCTGAGGGTATTTTTGTGGGGTTCTCTAATTTTTTAGTTGTTTTCTGTAGGACATCTTATGCTTCTGTCTTTGTATTTCCCTCCCTTTTTAAATTTCTTCCCCTCCCCCCCCTCTCTCTCTCTCTATATATATATATATAATATGATCACTGGATCATATAGAGTTTTGGTTCTTGTAGAAGTTTGCTGCACACATCTATGGTCTGAGTGCTGTGTTGTCAACCTTGATCCATTTCTTGTGTAGTAATATGAGTGATTTAAAGACTTGTTCTTGTTTTCTTTCTGGAAAAATTATTAGAAGATAGTGGCCACAAATGGAAGGCCATGACGGTGTGGAAGGGATCTATTAAAAGGGAATGGAATTAACTTCTTGCTTTTAGTTTTATCCATTTATAATTATTGCAACAGGGCATGATGCACCAAAGATAAAGGAGCGGCTTAAAATTCTGAAAAGATTATTGGGAGCCTTCATGCTTCGACGTACCAAATCAAAGCTTATCGAGTGTGGAAATCTACTTCTGCCACCTCTCACTGAGACAACTGTGTATGTTGTACCTTGTTCAACATAGATACCTCATTTGAGCATTATTATTGTGATTTATGCTTATTTTTTATGCCTTCAATGAGAATTGAAATTCAATGCTGTGACAGGTTAGTACCCCTTTCTAGCCTTCAAAAAAAGGTCTATATGTCAATATTGAGGAAGGAACTTCCTAAGCTTCTTGCACTATCTTCCGGAGCTGCAAATCATCAGTCACTGCAGAATATTGTTAGTTTATCTCTTGTTGTTTGGATTTTTAACATATTTAAAATAAAATAAATATGATATTACATAGATCTCTTGGTTGTAATCTGTTTACATATATGTCCTAAGTTTTGTATAATAGAAGTCGATTATAACCGACTTCCATGCAAAATTCAGAATTTCATTGGCTACTCGACTTTCATACAGTCCTCCAACGGTCACAATGAGCATTTCTGCATGTGTCAGAATGGTGTAAAAAGTCAATTATAATCGACTTCTGTTTTAATCGACTTCAATTCAATAAAGAAGTCTATTATAATCGATTCAGTTCAATAAAGAAGTCTATTATAATCGACTTTTGAAACAATCTTTGATACTTTGACAGTGTTTGCTTAATCGGTTATAATCGATTTCTATACTAATTCACTGTGTACTTATTGCGCCTCATGGGGTATGTCTTGGTTTTGTGTAATCAACTTGCTATTATTGCTCCTTAAATGTTTTCTACTCAAAGTAATATTGTTAAGTTGAATTTGTACTGGTCTATTTGTTACCATAAATGTGTTAAGTTGTACTAGTCAATGTACGTTTATGAAAATCTTTCGTAATGAAAATCTGTTATTTACTTCTTGTCTATTTTTGGGACACATGTAACTATGCTAAACTCAAGTATATAAAATGAACGCCCTAATTTCAAGTATATTATAGACGTCCAAAGTACATAACCACAATATAATCATTAAAAGTCTTATGTACATAATAAAAGTCTAAAATACATAACTATCATAACCACTATCCACCATACTTGTTGCGTTTAAGGCCAGCAATGTGACTCCCTGTGACATAACAACAATATATAGTCTGTTGTACAGGCTTGCAATGTAACTGCTCCTCCTCCTCCAGCTTTTGCTGATCCTGCTCATCCTCCTGCTCGTCTTGCTCCTCTTGATCCTCCTTCTACTCGCCGTCTTCCTCTTGATCCCCTTGTGGTCGTGCTTCTGCTCCTGATTCTCCTCTTGATTGTTGTCATGAGCCGCCTTTGCCTGATGATCCTGACGAGAGCCTTGATGAGAGGGAGCTGGGATATGCTTAATTGATGGTCGATAGCAATGATCTGGTGGCTGAAGCATTGACATAGATCTCCCTGTACCGGATGACTCTATCCAAGCCATCACCTCAAAAGCTGACATGAAATGTGTACTGAAAGATATATGTTGTGCTATGTCATTCTCGAGCTAGACCAGTACAAATTCAACTTAACAATATTATTTTGAATAGAAAACATTTAAGGAGCAATAACAGCAAGCTGATTGCATAAAACCAAGGCATACCCCATGAGGTGCAATATGTACACAGTGAATTAGTATAGAAGTTGATTATAACTGACTTGACATACACTGTTAATGTATCTTAGAGTGTTTCAGAAGTCGATTATAATAGATTTCTTTATTGAATTGAAGTCAATTATAATAGACTTCTGTTTTATACAGAAGTCGATTATAATCGACTTTCACATCGTTCTGACACATGCAGAAATGCTCAGTGTGACTGTTGGAGGCTTGTATGAAAGTCGATTATAGTCGGTTTCTTTGCAGTAATAAATGAAATTTTGAATTTTTCATGGAAGTTGGTTATAATCAACTTCTATTATATAAAATTTTGGACATAAATGTAAATAGATTACAACCATGAGATCTATGTAATATCATATTTATTTTATTTTATATATGTAAAATATCCCTTGTTGTCTTTATTTATTTTTCTAGTTTTTGTAGTTGTTTAGCAAAGTCTTTGCTTCCATTTTTCTCCGAGGCAGAGGCTAGATTCATATTTGGTCTTCCCTCCATTTTGTTATTATTTGTTGCTTTAGAAGATTGCTTTCTTTCAAATTGTGTTGTTTTAGAAATCAATGAAGTATAATTATTTGTTCCAACTTTTTCCTTATCTCTTGGTATGTCCACATGTTAATTTTGTTATAAGTATAGTGGATTAGGCTTGATATGTTATGTATATAGAATAGGATACTTAATTGTTGAAAAGCCCTAAATCTAAGGGATTTGATTGTGTACATAATTGTGTATTTAGCTTGTATATATTGATGGACTGAAAGGATTTCTCTCAAGCCAATTGACACCCAATTCATTTCATTTTTCTAAAGTTGGTATTTAGAGCTTGGTGGAAAGTCGTAAGTGTGAGAAAGGTCCATTGTTCTCTGACGAAAATTTTGGCCAACCATGTGATCATTTCGGGTGGTCAATAGAGTTGCCATGCAATTTTGGCACTGCTGTCCCTGTCAGGTAGCCTGTTTTCTGCTGGTGCTAGAAACTTTCTTTTGGTGTGTTTTTTCGGTGGTCAAGTGTTGTTCTGGCTAGCCACACACCTACATGTGTTATCGCAGTTGTCTGCAACATCTGTTATCGCCGTCTACTTGTTGATGATTTTTGAGCTTGGTTTGAGGTTGCTTGTTGATCGTTTTTGCAGTAGTGTCTTCACCACTCACACCATGGCTATTGTCCCTCCCTCTCCAATGCTACCTTGGGATCCTCAGCAGTAGTGTTTTCTGCTGGTGCTAGAAACTTTCTTTTGGTGTGTTTTTTCGGTGGTCAAGTGTCGTTCTGGCTAGCCACACACCTACATGTGTTATCGCAGTTGTCTACAACATCTGTTATTGCCGTCTACTTGTTGATGATTTTTGAGCTTGGTTTGAGGTTGTTTGTTGATCGTTTTTGCAGTAGTGTCTTCACCACTTACACCATGGCTATTGTCCCTCCCTCTCCAATGCTACCTTGGGATCCTCAAGCCTTATTTGTTAGCTTTGTATGGTTGAAAATTAGCCCTCTTCATTTCTGTAGGGCTTAGTCTCATCTCACATGGTTTCTACATTAAGCTCATCCTTTGTTATTTGGATACAACATTGAATCTTTGGAGTGGTGTTAGACTTCGTTTGTTTTGTTAAATAATGGATAGAAAGTATATCTTCAACTTAAGGCCAACTAAATCTAATTTTCAACCATTGTTAGTGCTTACCTTGTGGCAAAAGCCTTTACCCAAATTTTCAGCCTCGACTATGGAGGTACATTCTCCCCTATTGCTAAACTAACCTTAGCTTGTGTCCCTGTCCATGGCTTCCATGAACAATTGGCCATTGTATCTGTTGGATATTGAAAGTGTCCTTTTTCATAGTGATTTAGAGGAAGAAATCTGCATGGAGCAACCATCGGGGTCTATTGCTTAGAGGGAGTCGATTCTTGTTTGCAAATTGAACAAATCTTTGTATGGTTTAAAATAGTCCCGTCAAGCATAGTTCAACATGTTTATAAAGGTAACCAAGTAACTTGGTAAGGGTTTGAGTGAGGTAGATCACACTCTGTTCGTTAAGCATTCATCTTCTAATCAGCATATTCATGCCGTTGTCTATGTAGATGATATTGTTTTTATCTTTGAAAGGAAATATGCCAATGACATTTTAGAAGAGATTGGTATGCTAGACTGTAAGAAAATTGATATGCTTATGAACCTTGGACGTTAAATTTTTTTCGAATGAGGGGGAGCCCTATTCAGACCAAGGCTGATATTGCAGGAAGGTAGGATAGTTGAACTATCATCCTATAACTAGGCCACATATATCCTTTGTTGCCAGTGTTATGAGTTAGTTTTAGTTTCTCTGTTCTCCTTGTGACTATCATTGGAATGTTAATCCTGAGGTATATTAAAGGATCCTTTGGGAAAAAGGGTTAATTTATGAAAATAGAGGTTATTCCAACATGGTTGCATACATACACATGCAGATTGGATAGGATCTCCTTGTGATAGGAGATCAACTTCTTGCTATTGTGTTCTCATTTATGGTAATGTTGCGTCTTGGAAAGATAAAAATCAGAATGTTATTGTAAGGTCAAGTGCAGAAGTGGAATATTGAGTTATGGCACTTAATTTGAATGTGTTTGGTTGAAACAACTACTCCAAGAATTAAGGTTTTGCAAGATTGACTCATTCATGATAATCGGACCGCATTGCGCTTTGCATTTAATCCAGTCTTTCATGAATGGACCAAACACATTGAGATTGTAGGTTTATTCATGAAAAGGTTCACACTAGAGATATCATTGCATCCTTTGTGGGCTCTAATGATCAACTAGATGATATCTTCATCAAATCTTTTTGGGGGCCAAGGGTTGCATATATTTGTAACAACCAGGATGCATATGAGATATATGTACCAACTCAAGGAGGATTGTTGGTTTTGTTTTAAATATAGTTTATTAGGCTTGATGTGTTTTGTCAATAGAATAGAACACTAATTGCTGCCAATCCCTAAGTAAGGGATTTGATTATGTCCATAATTATGTATTCAGCCTATATATACTCATAGATTGACGAGATTTCTCTCAAGTCAATTTACACTCAATAGATGTCATTTTTCTTGAGTACCGCGATAAACAATCTCTCCCAAAAGGTTAAGTTGTTGGGTAGAGACATATGGATGATTTTATATCTTACGTGCCTTGTTATGCAATGCCCATTGGGCTTGAAGTGTGGACGATATGCAGACCCACATTATCATGTGCTGAAATTCAATGTAGAGGCCTCTAGAACATTCTCTTTCAAAGATTAAGCCTCGGGTAGAGACATGAATGGTCTTGTTAGAATCTATATAGAAGACAGTTAGGATATCAAATTATATGTTTAGAAAGATACAGTTTCATTCAATTTTTAATTAGGCCCTTATAGTTTAAAACTTTGTAATTAGATCCTTATAATGTATAAGATTTTTTAATCAGAACCCTGCCATAAAATTTTTTTTGGCAACAGGGTTAGAATCTATAAATATTTGTAACGTAGAATATCAAATTTGTAATTAGGGAAATCATATATTTGTAAATTTTCTGTATTTATTGCACAATGTATTCTCTTTCCGTTTGTCTAGTTGAGAGACACGGATTCCTCATGACTTTCTCTTTTTCTATGTTTCTCACCATGGTATCAATAGCTTAAGCAAGGAAACCTAAATCCATGCTGTCAGGAGGGATTTTTTTGGCCAAATTGTGTCTTCTTCCCAGTTTGCCAGCCATTCCCCTTCCTTGTTTCTCCATTCCAGCATAACATCCCACCGTTCGCCGCCTCTTATCACGGCAAAGTTTTCCGGTAACAATTGAAACTGTTGACCCCACCACCATTCTCGCCTCATCCTTGCAGCCAAACCCTGCCAACAACATATGGAGATTTGCCCCCGTGTTCTTGCATGCACTGCCTCTCTCCCTTGACGAGCTTAAGGAAACGGTGTGTTTGACACTGCTGTGCTCACGTCGCTTTTTTCATTCCAGATCTGTCCTTGGTTTTGCGATCTGTGTTCTCCATCGACATCTTTTTTTCAGTAAATTTGATTATGCCCTTGGCTCTTTGTAACCCTTGGCTTCTAGCAATTCTTGCTCTGATCTTACGGGTTTTTCAAAGTTCGAGCCACTACCCCTAAGTTTGATGGTAGCAACTATGACCCTTGGGCTTCGGACATGAAGCTATGGCCGAAAGAGGAAGACTATGTCGACCACCTCACTAAGAAGGCTAAAGACATCCCTGTGCCTGAGCGCCCTTGCTGGGTTAAAATTGATGCCTAGCTGTGTAGCATTCTAAAGTCTACTATTTTTCCCTCCATCAAGTTTACTAGTGTTACTTTTATTAATGATTATTCTCGTTGTACTTGATTTTAATGAAAAATAGATCTGAATTGTTTTCGATTTTCACACACTCATTCTGGTATTCTTATTCACGCTTTATGTAGTGCTAATGCAAAGAAATATTTGTCACATGATTTTCAAACCTTTTTGGCTTCTCATGGCATACTTTACTAGATATCCTATGCTCGTACATCTCAATAACATGGGGTTGCTGAGCACAAGAGTTGTCATCTTATTGAAACAACACTACTGTACCCTTTTTTTTGGGGGAGGGGGTGATGTTGTTATAAATACATTTTATTTAATTAATCACATGCCCTTCTCTCTATATTGGGTAACAAGGTTCTCACTCCATCTTATTTCCCCATGAGCCCTTGCATTCCCATTCCCTACATGTTTTTGGGCCAACTTGTTTTGTTCACAACTTTACATTTGGCCTTGACAAACTTTTTGCACCTTCACTCAAATGTAATTTTCTTGGTTACACTCGGTCTCAAAAGGGTTTTTGGTGTTTTTCTCCTACTATGCATTGTTACCTCGTCTCCGCAAATTTTACATTTTCTGGCATTGTTACCTTTTTTGACATCTGGCCTTGACAAACTTTTTGCATGTTCACTTAAATGTATTTTTTTTGGTTACACTCGGTCTCAAAAGGGTTTTTGGTGTTTTTCTCCTACTATGTGTCGTTACCTTGTCTCCGCTGATGTTACATTTTTTGATACTGTTCCCTTCTTCAAGCCCTCTAACCAACCACTTCTCTTGTTTTTGAGGAATTACCGCTTCCCACCGTCCCTATGCCTTTGCCACCACCTGTAGGGCTTTGATACCATTATAGAATTCGGTGGGCTTAACTTAACCCCAAAAACCTAGCTCATTGGGAGAGGGTTGTCCAAGCTCTTATAAAGGCTATATAGATCATATCACCTTCTTACATTTTTTTAATGAGAGGACTGAACACATTGAAATAAGCTCATCAAATCATCAAGTGGTTCTAGAATAAATATCCTATGTTACAACTTATAAGTTTAGTGCATATGATCTATATGCTCTAGATTGAGGTTAAGTGTTTGAAATTGTTTATATATGTGAATAGGGAAATCATATATTTATAAATATCTTTGTATTTACTACATAGAGTCTATATAATCAGATTCTCATGTCTTTTTTTCTTTTCTCTCTTACTCTCAACAGTTAATAGTCTTCATCGATGTCCCCTTTTGAGTCATCTACTTTCAACCCTTCACCTATGTTTGAGGTCTTGCCCTTTCTTCCCTTGCCATTGCCTGCTACACCGATTGTCTAACCTCTTTCTCTTGTCTTGGAGCCTTTTCACTTAGTTCGCCTAATTCAAGTTTACCATCGTTGAATTATACCTTAGCCACCATCTGAGCTAGATGCCTAGTTGATGCCTAACCATACCTTTGTCACCCGAGCCTATTACCACCTTTGGAGACTATTGTTGTTGTGGTGGACTGTCCTTTGTTGCCCACTCCTACAGTGACTTTGGCCTTGCTTCTTCAGCTAGGCCTTCCTATTGTAGCGTAAAGGTATATGTTCTACATGTAGCCTATTTGGTTATGATGTTTTTGAGTTATAATTATCTTCTTTGTGTTATGATAGAGATCAAGTACCTAAGGGAATTGGAGTGTATAAAAGAAAAATGAATACAAGGGTATAATGGGTAATATAGGTCAGGGTCTAGGGTGAATCATATAGAGCCCTCTTGGTCCTAATGAAGTATTGGCACCTCCTGTGCGTGTGTGCTAGCAGGAAATGTGCAGTGTGTGTGCGTGAGGAATTCTGTTGGACAGAAGGGTATAATTGTTGGGTAGGAGTAGAATGAGGTAGGCAATAATTGGACTAGGCCATTTGGGAGAGTATGAGCAACTACAGTGCTCAGAAACATCTCTTTTTCTGCAAGATCCATCCTATGTTTCTCTTCCTTTTGTGGTTGATAATACACTCCATTTCTTTTGTTTCTCTTGTGGTTTCTATCAATGGCATCAGAGCTCTTTTCTAGGAGTTGTGGTGGCTTGTTGTATGAAGTTGCACTGGAGATGAAGATAGAGAATTTGGAGAGGAAGATGGATGAGATCAAGCTGCTCTTGAGAAGACAATGTCATACTTGAACCTGAGGGCAATCTCCACCACAAAGAGAGCATCGAAGGGAAGAGATGGAGAAACGATTGGATGGTGGAATCAAGAGGATGAGGGCAACGCAAAACTCTCCTCATGATTGGGAGGAGCGCTACTTCTCTTCTGACCATAGAGAGGAGCGATGTTCTCCTTACTGTCGATGTAGGTAGGGGTTTTTTGGGGAAGTCTACCTCTGGATCAACATAGGGAGAAACGTGAACACAGTTGGCATGAAGGAAAGCACCACGATGATTGGTGAGGTGACCGACGCGAGGAGTGATGCCATAACTGGCAAGATGGGTAGCAAGACCATTGGCGACATGGTTGGGAGGGGTCGTTGCGGGGAGGTAGGCCACCAATAATGGAGAGGACTAGGACAAGGAAACACAAGCGTCCTTAGAGGCCCTGAAACCAATTGCATCACCGCTATTGCCAGTAAAAGAACCAGACTCGCCGAATGTGGCTTCACTGGCAGAGATAGGGAGCACATGACCCATGATGGAGATCGAGTTATTTCCCCGTTCTGATCCTAATGATCCAGGCCCATGTATGTTTGGTGAAAATTTGGATCTCAACATCACCAAATAACGTTTTGAATGAAATGGGCCAAGCTCGCAATAATTTCTGTAAAATGGGGGTTTTAAATAGTCTCGTCGTTGGTGATGGAGCTGGTGGACTACCAACACTTGTTTGTGTTCCATTTCCATATGCATGGGACAATTCCACTGTTAAACCTAATAAAGATGTTGCTGATTCACATGAGATTGGGGCTAGCCTTGTGATTGGTGGGCAGATTCGAGGGGCTAGGAATGCTTTTGTAGTCCCAGAAGCAGTGAAGGAATTGCTGCTGCCTCCTGGTTCTCTGCTGCTTCCTGGTTTGGTTTTGTTCCAGTTTCTGCAGTTTCAGTGGTAGTGTCAGGGGTATGTCAATGGTTTCTGCAGTGTCAGGGGCTGTTGCAGTTTCAGGGGCTGTTGCAATGGCAGTTTCAGGGGCTACTGTTCCTCCAGAATGTTCAAAATTGATAGTATCTCTGAACCTCCAAAGCTGAAATTTGTCATCCTTCTTTTTCTCCCCCTGAATTTCAGTGTTGGGGTAAAAAGGTTGATTTTCAAAGAATGTGACATCCATGGAGTGGTAGAATTTTTTGGTGGAGGGAGAGTAGCATTTGTATCCTTTTTGGTTTAGAGAGTATCCCAAGAAAATGCAGGGTATAGAGCTAGGATCAAGCTTGCTTCGGCTAGGTTGGTGGTTGTGGACAAAGGCTGTGCATCTAAAGATTTTGATTGGGATGGATGTGAGGAGCCGAGTGTTGGGATAAAAGGTTTGAAAGGTGGTGAATGGAGTTTGGTAGTGCGGAACTCTGGACGGCATCCGGTTGATCAAGTACGTAGCTGTGAGTACTGCTTCTCCCCAAAAATGAGATGGGACATTTGTTGCCATCATGAGGGACCTTGTTACTTCCAAAAGATGTTGATTCTTGCGCTCAGCCACTCTATTTTGTTGTGGAGTGTTGACACAAGAACTTTGGTGTACAATGCCATGCCGATGAAGGTAGGAATCAAGAATTGAGTTGTAGTACTCACGACCATTATCTGTTCTAAGCACTTGGATATTTGTTTGAAATTGGTTTTGAATTAGGCTATGGAAATGTTCAAATATTCTTCCCATTTTTGATTTTTCCTTCATTAAAAATACCCAAGTTATCCGTGTATGGTCATCAATGAATGTGACAAACCATCTAGAGCCTGTGACATTGGGAACTCTAGAGGGTCCCCACACATCACTATGGATTAAGGAAAACGGACGGGATGGTTTGTAAGGTTGTAGTGGGTAAGTGTTTCGAGTATGTTTGGACATTTGACACACTTCACAGTTAAAGAACCTTGAATTTTTATTGAATAAAGATGGGAACATTTTTGCCAAATACATAAAGTTTGGGTGACCAAGGCGGTAATGCCATAACATTATGGGGTTAGGTGAAGGTGAAGCTGTTGCACAAGCAGGTCTTGACTTTTCTGGTGGTGTATTCTTGGAGTCATCAGCTGAAAGAAGGTACAGTCCTCCATACTCTTTAGCATTGCCAATCTTCTTCCCCGAGTCCAAAGCCTGAAATTCACAAAAGTGTGGGTAGAATTTAGCAACACAATTTAGGTCTTTGGTTAATTTGTGAATGGACAGCAAGTTACAATCAAGGTTAGGGACATAGAGGGTATCCTTAAGGATTATATCCTTAGAGATATTTACTGAACCTTTACCGATTCCTTCTGAGTGTGTTCTATCAGCTATTCGGATTGTGGGGTTACCATGGCAGGGGGAATATTTCCTAAAAATGGTTATATCCCCCGTCATATGATCAAAAGCCCCCGAGTCCACAATCCAAGATTTGGCCTTCTTTTTGTGTGTGGCCAGAGCAGTTAAGCAATTACCTTTTAGTGTCTGGGATGCATTACCAGTGCTTGTGCCCTCATTTCTAAAGGTTTGTTGGAGCAATCTCTGTAGTACCTCCAATTGCCCTTTGCTGAATGGGCTTTCCTCAGGTGCAGCATTGGTTATGGCAGATTCCAGTGAGTTGAAGGTGGCTGTGTTGCCTCGGGCAGGTTGGCCTTTGAAAGTTTTTGCATTTGCTGGTTTTCCAATTAAGAACCAGCATGCATCCTTCAGGTGTCCAAGCTTCTTGCAGTGTTCACAGTAAGGGCGATTCTTCTTCTGTTGGGAGTGCTGGCATGGTCCTTTTGCAGCTAGTGTAGAGCCGTCAATGGCCTGTGCTGTGCTTGGGCCTCCTAACACGATTTTTCTTCTGCTCTCCTCTCTTCTTACTTAAGAGAAAACTGCCCGAACCCGTGGAAGGGGCTTGGTACCAAGGATTCTTCCACGCACTTCATCAAGGTCTTTATTAAGGCCAAGAAGGAATTTGTAGATTCGATCTTTTTCTAAAAGAGTCTTGTGTTGCTTGCTGTCTGCTGTACAGTGCCATTCAATCTCTTCAAGGGCATCTAGTTGCTGCCAATAGCGATTAAGGGTGTTGAAATATTCAGTGACAGTTGAGTTACCTTGTTTCAGGTCATGTAGGAGGCTCTTAATCTCAAATATTGCAGAGGTGTTGTCCACATTGGAGTAGGTTGCTTCCGCCTCATCCCAAATCTCCTTTGCTGTGCTGTAATACATAAAATTTTCAGCAATCTCACTTGTCATGGTGTTCAGGAGCCATGACATGACCATGCTGTTTTCTGCTGTCCATTTCTTGAGTTCAATAGTGCCCTTTTCTGGTGCCTTTGCATCACCAGTGATGTATTCCTCCTTTCCCTTTCCTTGAAGGAATATTCGGACCGATCTGGCCCATAGGTTATAGTTTTGGCCATTGAGTTTGTGACCAGTTATGGGGAGTGGTGTTCCCTCAACCATGCTGGCTATAGATGCGCCACCAGTCTCCGATTGAGTGCTCCCTTCTGGTTTTTCGTCAACAGCGGCCATGGTGAATGGAGGTAAACAGAGATGGTTCAGATCAGTGCTCTGATACCATGCGGAAAAATATTGTCTGTATATTGAATGGAAGATTTATAGAGGCCAATTAAATAGGCCAGGTACACACCTATACAATTAATTCTATTCCTAAAATAAAGGAGGAAATTATCTCCTCTTCAAATAGAAATAAATTACATATATGATTTGCTTAATAAAGGAAAGAAATCAAACTATACAAATCCTAATAAATACAAAACAGATTTCTTAATATCAGGAAATCAGCATTTAGACACTGATTATCAACAAAAAGTGTTAGACATATTTCAACACCCATCATCGTATGACCTAATATACTCTTAGGGTTCTTTAAGGCATTTTATTTTTTTGGCTAAATATAAGTTTATTTGGGCTGGCTTGTTTCTATTCTCTTTTTGTTGGGCTTTTGCCTTTGTTTAAAAAAATTTTTTTTTGGGTCCTTTCATAAAACAACTATCAGGTGATTAAAAAAAAAAAATACAAAAACTGTCGGGTCTTTATAAGTTTAGGAAGCCTAAAATAACTATTTAAGATGGGTTTATTTTCAGATTTTTCTTTGTTACATTTTATATTGCTTAATTGTATTATTTATATGCATATGTGTTCATATGAATACAATTATCTACTTTTGGTAGGATCTTACAATCTGTGTTACAATTCCACATTTTATGTGTTTGTGTTCTCCTTCCAATAGGATCTTGATCTTAGCAGCGTTGATTTATATTGTTAATGCTTGTCTCGCTGCCCAAGGGTACACCCAAATATAAGAATGTGCCAACACCTTCTTCGTCGTTGCTAAGGTAGCCTCCTTCAAATATCTGTCTATGGCTGCTAGGTGTGATTTGGGTGGAAGTATGATTTGGAGTCAACAATGGTGATGGTGTGGTTGGTTGGGCAAGAAACACACTGTAGAAGTGTACATCTAAGATGCCAGTTGCAAAAGAGAGAGAAAATAAGAAAGTGTTGTTGATGGAGGGAGGGGAGGGGCAGGGGGGGGGGGGGGAGGAGAGGATCCTGGCTTTTCATAGCTGCAAATGGGAAAAAGAATTAGAGCATAATAAGGCTATATATTGATATAATATGTTTTCATGTCATATAAAATACAAAATACCAATCCCTATCTTTTATAATAATAAAAAATCATGAAAATGTTAGGATCTATAGCACTGAATGAATGAATGAGTATTATTAAATTGGGAATCCTTGGCAATCACCAAGAGCCCTCGAATCAAATACAGAAACACAGGAAGGGTGAGTCGTCCCACTCTCACAAAACCCTCCTCTAACTCCTACTCCCTCCTTTTATTCTCCTATTTCCTCCCTCTAACTGTTTCTCCTGCTTAACTGCCTACCTGACCAATTGTCATCCTTATAACTGCATTACAGTTGTGGCCTAAACTGCTTATTCCTTCTCTCATAGGCTCTCCCATACATCGTGACAGAAAATATATACAGTCCTAACCTGAGAGATAATCTAAACTACTCTTGTAAGATATGATTGAAGATGCTGTATGATATTCGAATATATGGTTGAGATAATGGGATATTTTCTTGTATTCTAGCATGGTTAAAGTACTATTTGTTTGTAGAATACTAGCTAAGTTCTTAATGTTTTGTATTCTGTTGAATCCTAGATGAGTAAGAACATTGTTTGTCTAATCATGTTCATCTTTGATGTAGTTCCATTCTGTATATGTATTGAATTTTGGATTTAAACGGATTCATGATTGATTAGTTCTGTTCTATATCTTCTCCGTTAAGTAAATGGTAAATATGGTTAATTTTGTTAGGTGTTACAACTTAGAAAAGCATGCAGCCATCCTTATCTCTTTCCAGGTATTGAGCCCGAGCCGTTCGAAGAAGGTGAACATCTAGTTCAGGTAACTACCACTCTTATGTTTTTACCTAATGAATTCGGAATATTTCTCAGGGTTTTTAAGACATGGTAGCATACATAGTAAGGTTAGTTCTGTTTGAATTTTTACTCTAAATTGGATAAGTGTTACTTGCAATTTTCTATTTTCCAAAAATAAAAAGGAAAGGGAGTGAGAAAAATAAAAAATGAAGAAGCATGTATCTTTCTTTAGGCAAACAACTTGGTCTGGATTAGGTTATGTACGTTACCTGATTGCTATTAAAAGTGTACATGTCCAGTCAATGCAGCATTTAGAACAATTTTCAATTCACTTACTTAGTTACCTTTCAGCTACCTATGTATCAATGTTAGGTCATCAGACTTTGGAAATCTGTTCGATAGGTAGTCAAAGTGCTTCAGCCTTGAATAAAATTACTTGTAATTTCTCAGCATTCAATTTTTGAGTCTAAATAATAATAAATTCAAAATAAAAAAGGAGTAATTTACACTCATCTTCCCTGAAGTTTAGTGTAATTACACTCGGCACTTTTTTATTTTGTAAAACTATCACTGGCTTTCTTTGAGGTTCACTAAAATTGCATTGACCTCCTCTGTAAATACTAGTTCGTTAATTTAAGCGACAATGAAAGATAACATTGAATATATACATAATTATTAATGACAAAATTATAATATTTTGACAATATTTGACGTATATATTAATTAAAGTGTCTCTTTTTTTAACACAATTTATAATTATAAGTTTCATTTTCATGCGATAAAAAAGTATTTTATAAAATTAACGTGTTAAATATTGCTAAAGTATTATATTTTTATCATTAATAACGAACTATGTTATCTATTTTTGTAATTACATCCTATATTATCTTTTTGTTGTTACTTAAATTAATAAACTAGTATTTATAGAGGAGGCTAGCATAAAGTGAACCTCAAGGAAAATCAGTAATAGTTTTGCAAAATAGAGGGAACCTCAAGTTTCTCAAATAAAAAAAAATGGGAAAAAAACAACATTTCAACCTTCATATTTTCCCTTCATTCGTCTATCCTTCTAGACCTTTTGCATCTCTTTGTCCATAACCACTTTTTATATTCATTCTATCCCTATATCATTCTAGATGCAGCAAAGTTTACCCTATCCCCCATATGATCACAAAAGATTTGCAACTTTGATAGCATCAAAATCTCTCCGTTCCTTCTCGTATATAAAAACCACTTCCCCCCATTTGACAACAGAATATATAGTGAAGAAGTACCCACCCTCTTATTATTTGTCATTCAGATTCTCCAAAGCTCAACAAGATATGTCTACTATCTTCTTAATCTTAATCATGATCAATGCTGTTTGAGCATACATTACACAGGAAATTCACCACCATCTCGCATCACTAAACCTGTATGCCATAGCAGTCCATCAACCACCCAAGAACACCACCATCGCCTTCCATCACCACCGTCCAGACCAACACCCTCCACCCTCACCCTGCCACTGCTTAGTCCATACAACCCTCCTTCTCTTTTGAACACTTTGTTTTTCCTTTTCTCCTTAACACCTTGTTTTTCAACAAAACATGAGATGTAAGACTCATCTATTATATCCTATGTAGCACGGATACAGGTACAAGTATCCGGGACGATGAGTACAGTATAGGAATGCAGTATTTTCTAAAAATAATTAGAATATGGGTATGGCCGGATATGGCATATAATAATTTTTGTAAAGTGCGCGCGTGCGCACACACGCACACATATAAAACTCTTGTACAATTCTAGATTTTATAACATATAATAATAATAATAATAATAATCATAACGACTAGGGTATAGTACTGCTTTTTGATTGGTGTTGTGCCACGTGTGCTTTGACATGTACTGTTAACTGGGAATTGATAAAAGGGCATAAGCCTTTTGAACCAACAAGAGCAGGAGATAAATGGTGATGAGTGGTGTTATTGGAGAACTCGACAATTGTGGTGCTTTGATTTCAATTAACAGACGTTCGCCTGTTTAATTACTTGAACCAACAAGGAGCATGGGCCTACATTTTCTGCAGAATAGAATGCATTCCCGTATGGAATGCTGGCATGGCAGCTTGAGAGCCATACTGGTGCATCATAGATTCGATCTCAAAGATGGTAGGCAGGAACTAAAATATTGAACTTTTTTGCAAGAAATGTGATAGGTATCGGGAAATTATGGATTGGGCCTTATTGTAATTAATGACATTGAGATGAGAGAGAATAAGGGGGCTGTTGATGTATATGGGCAATGAGTTTTGTAACTAACTCTGCCACCTAGGCAGATAGAGAATATTCAAATTTGCTAGAGGGAGAGCCTATATAGGCAAGGGGAAGGATACTGAGGGGGATATCTGGGAATTGGAATTGGGATTTGGGAGAGTAGCTAGGTTTCTCTAATACCTAGCAACCATTGTTTCCTTCATTTTGTGGTTAATATAGAATCAAATACAGATACATATTATACGCTAGGTTTCCATTTTCTTTATTCAATACTATGAACCTATCAAACTCTATCAGAGCTCCCAATCTTGGGAGCCCTGTGCCAGAACCCATGCTAGCTGATGCTGCCTTGGAGTCAGAGAAGATGAGGAAGAAAATTAAAAATCTAGTAAGACGCAGGTACCAACGGCGTCATCGACTCTCTGTTTGGGAGGGTGATGAAGATTGGTGGTGGAGGAGAAGATGGAGATCCTCCATGGCCGATTGGCCTCCTAATGTTCGCATGTTCTTTGAAAGCATGCAACATGAAGGGGAGGAAAAGGGAGACAGTGAAGATGCACATAAATCTGAGGAAGAAATGGAGTTGGAGGTAGTAGACGAAGAGGAACAGCTAAGGAGGTCACACCAATGACAGATATCACAGTGACGACAATTGAAAAGAGTGACGGGAAGATCGAATCAGTGGTTGAAGCTCTGGGAGTGACCCTAGCTTCAACGGATGAGGCTCAGGTCGGAGAGGATGAGCGATGGAGTCCCACATGCGAGCAGCTGAGGGGAGACGATCTCAAAGCCGCCGAAGAGACATATGCTCAAGAACAATTGCCCAAGCTCGCGTCGCCAAATTCGCCGATGTCGCTAGAACCACCAAATTTGGAGGCAGCTAAGTCGACGAGGAAGCTACAGAAGTTTCGAGGATGGTGGCAAGGCTTCTATCACTAGAAAGTCAAGATCCCAAGGCCAAGCCGAGCATGATGGCGGAAACATGACTAGTGATGGCAACCGGGCGAACCTCCACAGGCAGTGACATGAGTGAGAAGAAGAAGGGAGAGGGGCACGCAACAGTGGAGGACTCGTGTGCGGTGACTGGCGAGCCGCCGCCGGGGGCGAACCGATCGGCGACGAATGAAACTTCTCGGAGCTGCGGTGTGCAAAAAGCTCGACCTCTGCCTCTACCACCAAATCCAGTGGTAGCGTTAACAACTACGGGGGCGGAGATTGCTGGCGCTAGAAGAAAAAAACAAAATGGAGGGGAGTGCTCATCTGTAGCGAAGCTTTGGGCTTCCAGAAGCCTGGGGAGCCCACAACCACCACCAGAATTAGTGACAACAGCGACCTTCATAGCTGAGATGGGGAGACCCTCGGTCCTCAGCGGCGTCACAAGGAAGAAGGCAAAAGGAGCAACAGGTAAGGTAAGTCCAGTGCTGGGTCAGATTTTTGACTTGTTGGACCAGGCCCAATTAATTGAAGAGAATGAGTTCTCTGAATGGCTGGTGGCCCAAATGAAGGGTGATGAGCAAAGGATAGCTAAAAAGGCAAAAGTGGATGAGATGGGCCAAGCCCAAATATGTGAGGTTAGTACTGCTATTGTTATGATTTGGGGTCAAGCCCAAGTAGGTGTCTCTAGAAAAGGGGTTTTAAAAACATACCTGGCCTTTCCAATTCTAGTTAGAATGTGCCAACCGGCAATTACAAAATTAGATATTGGCTATAACGAGAGGTTGCAGGATTTCTTTGGGTTAAGGCTGAGGGAAATTTTGATGACAAACTCTATGGAGGCCGCAAAAGTTGAGTCTAAGGAAAATGAAGAAGAAAATTGAAATTTCTTAATAGAGAGAGGTGGGCCTTTTTAACTTGCAAGATGTTCCCTATTGCAGTTACATGGGGCAGCACTTTATTTCTCAAGCCATATGAGAAAAATCCAAGAGCTTCAATGATACTGGCAGCACTAGCAAGTGAGGCTGGTTGTAGACTAGTGCAATTCGCTGAAGCACGTACAAGGTATAGGATGGGAGGTCTCTATGACAGCACATGGGCACTGATGTCAAAGATGCAGTATATTGAGGAATTTGCAGCTTTTGGCCTCAATGGTGTTGAGACATATGGTGTGGCTGCTGGGATCAATTACTTAAAGGACACAACAAAGGAACTTGAGACAATTTCATGGGACCCCGGTGGACATTACCACACTGCAAGCATAACTTCCTCAACCTCTTTGGAGCCAGGAGGGTCCTTGGCAGTATCATTCAAGCTTCATCACCTTGAGGACAAGGTGATTTTTCAGGGGCGGACTATTGAACGTTATCGGGAAATTATGGATTGGGCCTTATTGTAATTAGTGACTATTGAGATGAGAGAGAATAAGGGGGCTGTTGATGTATATGGGCAATGAGTTTTGTAACTAACTCTACCACCTAGGTAGAGAGAGAATATTCTAATTTGTTAGAGTGAGAGCCTATATAGGCAAGGGGAAGGATACTGAGGGGGATATCTGGGAATTGGAATTGGGATTTGGGAGAGTAGCTAGGTCTCTCTAATACCCGGCAACCATTGTTTCTTTCATTTTGTGGTCAATATAGAATCAAATACAAATACATATTATACGCTATGTTTCCATTTTCTTTATCCAATACGATGAACCTACCGTAATGTAATTTGTGAATTTCTGCAAGAGACAAAACACCTGTTCTTGCTGGGCTCTGTTTGCATATATATACACTTTGCTCTTGGACAGTAATTCCTGCTTAGCACATTATTATCATTGTTTGTTCTGTCAGGCCAGTGGTAAACTGCTCATTCTGGACCAGCTTCTTCAGAAGCTACATTGTTCTGGACACCGTGTTCTTCTTTTTGCTCAGATGACCCATACACTTGACATTTTGCAAGTGAGATTTTCTAACAATGTGTTGAATGGATCATATTATTAGGTGAATGTATTCATGAAATACCTTTCAATTTATTATAATCTAGGATTTTTTGGAGTTACGGAAGTATTCCTATGAGCGTCTTGATGGTTCAATTAGGGCTGAGGAGCGGTTTGCTGCAATCAGAAGTTTCAGCAGCTCATCAGCTAATATGGGTTTAAATTCCGAAGCTGACCAGCATGGAGCTTTTGTTTTCATTATCTCAACAAGAGCTGGGGGAGTTGGCTTGAATCTTGTGGCTGCTGATACTGTGAGTTTTTTCAAACTTTCAACCTTCTTTTCAAAACTGGAACTGGATTTCTGAATCATTTGCTTGTCTATTTTTTTTTTTATATAATTTTTATAACATTGGTACTTGTGAACTGATGATTCTTTACTAGGTTTCCATCTTTTTGTTTGACATCTTTCTGGAGTTGTATTTTTCTCTGGCCCTTAAATGTTGGGAACGTAGGACCTAAGACAAACTGAGAGCAAATGGAAGAAAGTGGTAGAAAATGATAGTGAGTGAAGATGTGTATGGAAAATGTATCTTGAGGCTTTCCCTTCATGTATTGAGATATATACTATGTACAAAGTTATGATAAATTATGTAGGCACTATAAACTAAGTTCCTAATAATAATAGACGACACATTAATAACATGTGCTTATTTCTAACACTCCTCCTTATGAGCGTATATGTCATATGTCCTAAGCTCATATTACACAGATTCAACCTGAGATCCTCTAAGGGATGTGGTGAATATATAAGTAGTTGTGTTATTGGAATTAAAAAACTGGGTATGATTTCTCTTGAGAGCAATGTGTAATTAGTTATCACTATCTTTCATGGAAGATTAGATTAGAAGCAATATGTAATGCAGCTTGGTTGTCACAAAACAGTTGCATCTCCTTGACATCTCTAAATTTAAGTTGATGAAGTAATTGCCGTAACCATGTAAGTTCATGTGTCGCTATGGCCACAGTGTGATACTCATCTTTAGCATTAGATCTATCAACAACATGTTGTTTCTTGCTCCTCCACGAGGTTGGGTTACCCCTAACAAAGACACAATACCATGAAGTTGATCTTCTATCAGATGGTGAGCTTGCCCATTCAACATCACAATAGCCAATGACTTGAGTGTTGCCTTTATTTTCATAGAATAATCCTCTCCCTGGTGCATTCTTAATGTACCTAAGGATGCGAACCCTCACTTGACAGGAAATTTATTCAAGCTTTTTCACGCTAAAGATCTAGGGAAATTAAAATATTTCCTTCGTATTGAAGTTGCTCGATCAAGGGATGGAGTCATTATGTTGCAAAGAAAGTATGCATCAGACATACTCAAGGAAATGACGATGTTGGATTGTAGACCTCTTGTTAGTCCCCTAGATCAAAACACTAACTTGTTACCAAAGTAGGGCTAGCCTTATTCTGATCCTGACAGATGTAGAAGATTGGTGGGAGAACTCATTTATTGCACCACTAGACAAGAGGTTTACTTTTTTATTGGAGTAGTAAGCCAATTTATACAGTCCCCTCATATTGATCTTTGGGATGCTATAACGTGAATTCCTAGATATGTTAAGAAGGCTTCTAGGTAAGGATTTCACTATGACGATAGAAGAAATATCAAGGTAGTTGGTTATGGTGATGTAGATTAGGCATACTCTCAACGTGATAGGCATTCCTCCTCTAGATATTGTGTTTTAGTTGGCGGAAATCTTGTCACGTGGAAGAGTAAAAATGAAATTGTGGTTACTTAGTCTAGTGCAAAAGCAGAATATTGGGGAATGGCTACATCCATGTGTGAGTTTTCCTAGAATTGAGTGGGCCTAACTCAACGCCAAAAGCTAGCTCAAAGGGTGAGGGTTTTCCAGGACTTATAAAGGCTATCTAGATCTTATCTCTAAGGAATGTGGGACTTTAATACACTCCTCACGCTCAGGACTGGGCAAGGACTTGGAGCATGAAATTTGATTGACTGGATATATACGGGGGTTGCCTAATAGCAACCATAGGATAGCCTCTGACATTATCTTAGAATTGAGTGGATTTAACTCAACTCTAAAAGCTGTCTCAAAGGGTGAGGGTTGCCCAAGACTTATAGAAAGGGCCAACGTGGGACTTTAATATACTTAAGAATAAAGATTGAAAAGATATGACAGAAAAACCTTAGAGTGATTGCTGATGTGTTGTATCTTAATTTCCATTCACATTCAATAGACTATATATACATGAGAGGTATATTGATAACATCAATAACTAATAAATAGTACACTACAACTTCCTATGTATTAAATATACAACCATATGTATGCCTCAAACTAATAGCTTAAGCTTTTGAGACAAGTGGTTTCAGGACATCATATCAGGGCCTTAATAACCAAGTGGTCTAGAGTTCGATTCTTGTTGCCCCCACTTCTAAATAAAAATAATTAAAGTTCAACACAAGGTAAAGGTGGGCTTATGCAATATCCACAATTCAAGCCTAAAAGATGCATTTGCATGAGGGGACGTATTAGATATAAAACCATTCATGTGCTTCAACCTAACAATTTAAACTTTGGGAGAGATGGTTTCTTGACACTATGTAAATGCATCCAGGGTTACATGCATATTATTTATGTCTTCTATTTCCAACACTCCACCTCATGTTGGAGCATAGAAGTTGAAAGCTCCAAGCTTGCAACAAATTTGATGAATGCGAGGTTGCCTTAAGGATTTTGTGAAAATGCCTATAGTTGATCGTTTGAGCTAGCAGATTCAGTAAAAATGTCCTTAGAAAGGACTTTTCTCACACAAAGTGACAATCAATCTCAATATGTTTTACTTGAAAATATAGAACTTGAAAATAGAGAGAAATGGGGCTGAAATGATTTTGTTTCAATGCTTGAGTTTAAGAGAAAGATACAATACAATTTATATGTACATTATAGGACCCACCTAATAAATGCACAAATCAACCTAATAAATGTAAGATACTAACAGATACTAACCTACCTAAATCTAGCAATCGTAATAAATGATAAAGACAAAAGTGTCAGATATATTTCAACACTCCCCCTCAAGCTGATGAATGGATATCTATCATTTCCAGCTTGCATGTAAGCTCTTGAAATCACTCCTCGAGTAGATCTTTAGTCAACACATCTATCAATTGTAATCCGGAAAGAACATGTATTTTGGCTTTAAGTCCACTATCCAACTTCTCCTTAATGAAGTGTCGGTCAATCTCAATATGCTTTGTCCTATCATGTTGGACAGGGTTATGAGCAATGCTAATAGCTGATTTATTGTCACCTAACATCTTCATAGGAGCCTCATATTTTATTTTCAAGTCATCTAAGATAATTTTTAATCATAATAGTTCGCAAATTCCCTGTGACATGGCACGAAATTCTGCCTCTACAGTTGATCGAGCAACAACATTTTGCTTTTTGCTTCTCCAAGTCACCAAATTTCCTTCCAGAAACATACAATATCCTGATGTTGATCTTCTGTCACTAATAGAGCCTGTGTAATCGACATCAGTGTAGACTTCTAGGGAGAGTTTGTCACCACTTTTGAACAGCAGTCCTTTACACGACGTGGGTTTAAGATACCGTAATATTCTTTCTACTACTTGCATTTGTCTCACCTTAGGATCATGCATGAATTGGTTGACTACACTCACAGCATGAGCCAAGTTTGGCCTAGTATGGGCTAGGTATATGAGTTTTCCTACCAATCTTTGGTATTGTGTCTTGTCAACACTAGAACTCCCTTCTTCACTTCCCATTCGATGGTTTTGTTCAATGGGAACACTAGCAACTTTGCACCTAAGTTTTGCAGTCTCTTTAAGTAGATCTAGGATATATTTCCTTTGACAGATAAAGATGCCTTGCTTAGAGTATGCCACCTCTATTCCAAGGAAGTATCTCAATTTTCCTAGATTTTTCATTTTGAATTTAGAAGCTAACTTCTCCTCCTAGAGCTTCTTCTCAACTGGATTATTTCCTGATACAATGATGTCATCCACATATACCAAGAGAACCGTAAGTTTTCCTCCAATTGTATGTTTAAGGAAAAGGGTATGGTCTCCTTGACTTTGCTTGTATCCAAACGACATCATAGTCTTTGCAAATCTCCCAAACGATGCACGAGGGGACTGTTTCAATCCATACAAGGCTTTTTTTAGCTTGCATACTTTGTTTCTTCCATTGATGACATCATATCTGGGAGGAATTTCCATATAAACTTCTTCCTCTAAGTCTCCATGTAAGAATGCATTCTTTACATCGAATTGATGCAAATCCCATCCAAATTGAGCTGCAAGAGAAAGTAAGACTCAAACTGTATTCATTTTTGCTACTGGAGCAAACGTCTCCTCATAGTCGATTTCATATGTCTGTGTATCCTTTTGCAACTGGTCTTGCTTTATATCGATCTAATACACTATCTGACTGATACTTCACAGTGTATATTCACCTACATCCCACTAGCTTTTTATCTCTTGGCTTCTCAACAATCTCCCATGTTCCATTCTTTTCTAACGCCCTCATTTCCTCATTCATGGCTTGAACCCAGTTCATATCTTTTAATGCCTCTTATACTGAATTTGGGATTTGTATAGAATCAATAGCTGCAATGAAACTCTAATGCTGCAAAAAAAGATGTTTGGAGGAGACAAAAAAAGAAATAGGATGTTTAATGGAAGTCCTTTTTTCTTTTCTCAAGGCAATTGGTAAGTCATCTAGGTTGGGTTTACAAATATTGGAAGAGTCAGTTTCTTCAATACTTACCACAGGTTCAGACTCTTGAAGTTGCTGTTGGATCATATCGGGTGTCTTTCTCCTTTCATACACTAAAAGTGGTTTCTTTTGAGCTTCCTTAGGTGGTGTAGTAGAGGACACTAACTCTTGGGAATACTCGAGAGCTAGAAGGAGCTAATTCTTGTGATGATGGGTGAGGTAGAAAGGATTGAGGAGAAAAGGTTAAGGTCTCTGCTTCTACTAGACTCTCCCCCTGAAGTGGAGGACTAAAAAATGACACAGTTTCAGAAAATGTAACACCCAAAGATACAAAAAAACGATGACTGGATGGGTGAAAACATTTCTATCCTTTCTTGTTAGGAGCATAACCTATGAAAACACATTTGATGGCCGGAGGATCAAGTTTAGTGTGATGTTGATGATGCACATGGACAAAGGCTACACATCCAAAAACCGGAGGTTGTAAACTTTGCATAATTGGAATAGAGGGAAAGTGAGATAGCATAGATTGAATAGGACTGACATTATCAAGGACCCGAGAAGGCACCCTATTAATCAGGTAGGCAGTTGTTAAAACCGCTTCACCCCAATAAGAGCTAGCAAATGCCTATTTTTTCACTTTGCCACACCATTTTGTTGAGGATAATGCCATGTTCTTTTATGAAGTTACAAAATTGTTAATTCACATATTCCTTGCCATTATCTAAACGTAAACGTTTAATGGATTTTTCAAACTGTGTTTTAATCATATGATAAAAATGAACAAACAGTTGAGAAACTTCAGATTTATCTTTCATAAGAAAAAGCCAAGTCATGCGTGTGCAATCATCAATAAAAGAAACAAACCATTTTGTGCTAGTGATATTAGGAATAGATGCAGGATCCCAGACATCAGAATGAATAAGTACAAAAGGTTCATTATTTTTATTAAAATTAGATTGAAATGACACACGGTGGTGTTTAGCAAACTAGCAAACTTCACAAGAAAAAGACTCAACTGACTCTTTTAAAAATAGAGATGGATACATGGATTTTATTAATTGAAATGGAGGATGTCCTAGACGTCTATGATGTAACCAAATTTGTGATGCTTGAGATTTTGAATTTGCAGTATAACATGAGGTTGGTGTCTTCTTTCTATCATCACCTTCAGTTATTGCATGAAGGAGATAATATAATCCTCTTTGTTCCTTAGCAACTCCATTTGTCATCCCTATGGCAAGATCTTGAACAACACAATGCAAATGGGAAAAAGTTACAGCACAGTTAAGTTCTTTGGTAAGCTTATGAACAAAGATAAGGTTATTGGCGAGTTGAGGAACGTGAAGGACATTATTTAGGTGTAAGGATGGGCGAAGAGAAATGCTACTGGATCCTGCAACTGAGGTTTCGGAGCCATCAGCTATAGTGATGTGGTGTTTTTCAAAAAAGGGAAGGTAGGAAGAAAAATGAGGAGTTTTAAAGGTCATATGATCAGTCACACCAGAGTCAATGATCCATAAATCCCTACATTCAGTATTAGATAAATGAAAAGATTGAGAACAAGGAACCTTACCAGACAAGGTTAGAGAGCAAAAGCCAGATGGCTTATTAATAGAGCTTATGAGAGATCGCAAGTGTGTAAGCTCATCCTTACTAAGGGCAGGAATTTCATCATCCACTTGAGGAGCAGGGACATTGTCTGATGCAGCCATTGAGGCTTGATTGCTTGACAAGCCACGAAATCCCCCTGTGCGGTTGAGAGCTTTGTCTTTTCCATGAAATTTGAAGCAAGTTTCTTTAGTATGCCCGAACTTCTTACAATAGGGGCACCGACGACTATCTTGGGAAGGCCTTGAAAAGGAATAAGGGGGTCCTGGCTTGGCTGTCTTGCCAGTGACCAAAGCTGAACCACTACTGGGTTTGTCATCAAGCATAACTGCCTTGCGACTTTCCTCTTCCCGCACAGTGTAGAACACCTCGGGTATAGATGGGAGTCACTCTTTACCCAGAATTTGAACTCGAATGGGATCATATTCTGGACTTATGCCAGAGAGAAACTCAAAAATCCTGTCCCTGTTAACAATGTTTGCTAAAGTAGAAGTATCCTTACTGCATTTCATCTGCAAGTTTTGATATTGGTCCAACTCAGTTCTCAAACCACCATAGTAATCTGTTACCGACATCACTCCTTGCTTGGTGGAGGATATTTTGGTCTTCATCTCATAACAAGTTGCAATATCTTGCTTCTTGGAGAAAGTTTTGCTGAGTACATTCCAAATCGCACGGGAGGAAGTAAGAAACATATAATTTTGACTGATTTCAGGAATCATAGAGCTCCATAGCCATGTTATAATAAGAAAATCCTCATTATCCCAAGCCTCAAAAGTTGGGTCGTCCTTCTTAGGAGGATTTCCCTCAATGTGGGACAATTTCCGACGACCTTTAAGAGTATGCCGGATAACTTGAGCCCACTACAAGTAATTTTTTTGGTTCAAGTGGTAGGTTGGGTGCAAAACAGGAAGGTCATTAGGATTTAAAGGTGTAGGTGTAATAGCTGCAAAGGATTTTGGTTCTATTGTGGTATAGGGTGGTTGGAGGATGGAGAATGGTGATAGTCTGAGCCAAGCTGGTCTGCTGCAATTTGTGCTTTTTAGCACAACTTTCTTTCAAGAACCGAAACTTGAGAGCCTCACTTCAGCCCCGCATCACTCAACTGGATGTTAAAAACAAGCTCAGGCTCTTTTAGTTGTTTCAAACAAGCTCTTGATTTTAAAAACAAATCCCCATTTTCATTTCAGGGAAGAGATTCATTCCAACTCTGCACAACATCATGGATATGGAGGATGTAATATTCAGAGAGAGAAAGTGAGGTTTCTGGGAATGGAAATAATGATGGTCAAGGTGAAAGGAATGGGTCGGAATGGTCGGAAAAAGGGAGCCTGGCTGGAGGTGAGTGCTCACGCGCCTTCACGCGTAGCAGATGTGGCGGTGTGTGAGACTAGGCGCAGAATATTGTGGCGGCTTGTTCGGCGGCGGTTGGTGGTTGGATTCGGTGGGCTAGCCCGATCTATGGGTGGCGGTTTGGATGGAGTGGTTGGTTGGTTGGAACAGTGACCGGAAGGGTGGCCAGTGGTTGTAACAGTGGTGGAGGGGGGAAAAAATAGGCAAAAAACAATCGGGAAAAAGAAGGAAAAATGGGAGAAATGACTACAGCAATTAAGGCTGTAAATATCAGCAATTAAGGCTCTAAAGGCCCAGCAATGAAGGCTGGAAAGTAGCGGGAGAGTGATCAGGCTCCCAGATTGGGAGCTCTTATTCCAACTTGAAAACAGAGAGAAACGGGGCTGAAATGATTCTGTTTCAATTCTTGAGTTTAAGAGAGAGATACAATAAAATTTATATGTACATTGTAGGACCCACCTAATAAATGCATAAATCAACCTAATAAATGTAAGATACTAACAGATACTAACCTACCTAAATCTATCAATCTTAATAAATTATAAAGACAAAAACAATAACTGATAAAGACAAAAGTGTCATATATTTCAATAGTTTTGTTCTTCCGTGGAAAATAGGATTAGAAGCTGTATGAATAGTTGCTTGGTTATCACAACATAATTCATTGAATATCTTCAAACTTTAGCTCTTTGAGAAGTTGTGATCCAAGTAACCTCACAAGTGGCATTTTCATAGAGTAATCCTTGTCTAGGAGCCTTCTTAATATATGTAAGACTTTGTACAATTGCATCCCAATGACCAGTGTAAAGGGATTGCATGAATTGGCTTACCACTCCAACAACAAAAGAAATATTTGGTCTAGTAATTGTGAGATAAATGAGTTTTCCCACCAATTTTCTCTATCACTCATGATCAGAATAAGGCTCCCTTTGTTCTGGTAACAACTTATTGTTTGGATCCATGGAACTTTCAACAAGTCTACAATGCAACATCCCCGTTTCCTTGAGTATGTTTCCTTGAGTATGTCTAATGCATACTTTTTTTGTGAGATCATGATTCCATCCCTTGATTGAGCAACTTCAATATCAAGGAAGTATTTTAATTTTTTCTAGATCCTTAGTGTGAAAATGCTTGAATAAATGCTCCTTCAGCTGATAAATTTTCTCTCTGTCATTACCTGTGATGAGAATATCATTAACATAAACCACTAGATATACACATTTATCATGAGAAGTTGGCAATAGAAGACTGAATGATTTGCTTCACTACACCTCATTTCTAATGCTTGAATAACAGAACTAAACTTTCCAAACCAAGTTGTTGGGGACTATTTAAGTCCATAGAGAGAGAACAGCCAAGTTTGCAAACCAAATTGGACTTCCCCTTAGCAACAAATCCAAGTGGTTGCTCCGTGTAAAGCTCCTTGTCTAGCTCACCATGGAGGAATGGTTTTTTTATGTCTAATTGATACAATAGCCAGTGGCGGATTGCAGCCATGGCAAGGAAGATGCGGATTGAAGTAATTTTTGCAATAGGAGAAAATGTTTCCCCATAGTCAAGGTCATAAACTTGTGTATATCCTTTGGCAACTAGATGAACTTTGAGACGATCAATTTTACCATCTGGGCCAACTTTCATAGCATACACCCAACGACACCCAATAGTTGATTTTCCTGGAGGAAGAAGAACTAGCTCCCAAGTACCACTTTGTTCTAAAGCCTGCATTTCATCAATCATGGCTTGTCTCCATCCTGGATGATCAAGTGCCTCATGAAAATTTTCAGGAATTGAAACAGAAGATAATGAAGACAAAAGAATGATAGGAAGGAGATAAACGATGATAACTCAAAAAATTATAAATAGGATGAGGATTTCTGGTGGATTGGGTACCTTTTCTAAGAGCAATAGGCAAATCATTTGTGTTTTCGGGATGGTCCATAGTAGAGGTGGCCAATAGTGTTGGACTTGATTCACTGGGTGTGCAGCAGCCTCTTCCACTTAATTCGGAGCCCTTAGGCAGCATTGATATGTTTTGAGAAGTGGTTATGTTATTGGTTGAGAATTTTGAATATCTTCATTTGGAGGCTCTTGACCTTGCAAGGGAGAGACATTGAGGGACCGAAGAAAGGTACAGGCAAAACACCAAGAATTGTGTTAGACTGTTTCACGGAGGAAGAGAAGTATGGAGTCTCTTAAAAAATTTGACATTAGCAGATATTTAATAATGGTTGTTGACTGGAGAATAAAAGTGATATCCTTTTTATTAATTTGGAGTATCCGGGAAAAACACATTTGATAGCTTGAGCAGACGCTACATCCAAACAAACAAGGGGCCACTGGGAACAATGTCTCTTACGGACAAGAAGCAGAATATGGGACTTTATCATCAATGGAGGAAGAGGGCATTTGATTTATTAGATTACATGCTATAAGAATTGCATCACCCCAATGGCGGACACAATTTCCATGTATCAACAAAGTTTAAGCAGTCTATGTCTGTTTTTTTCTCTAGTGATTCCATTCTGTTGAGGTGTATGGGGAGAAGTAGATTGATGGAAGATACTCTATGAAGATAAAAAATACAAGAAGGCAGAATACGAGCATTCTTTGGCATTATTGCTTCTAAGAACTTTAATTTTCTTCCCAAATTGAGTTTTAATTTCATTGTAAAAGGATGGAAAGATGGAAAGTATTTCAGAACGTTCTTTCATTAAATATAACCAAGTGCATCTAGAGAACTCTTCAATGAAAGTAACAAAATATCTAAAACCCAAATATGTTGTCACATGACTTGGACCCCATCTATCCGAATGGATGATTGAAATGGAGAATCAATTCGACTTTCAATTTGTCTGGGAAAAATGGATCAAACATGTTTTTCCTAGTTGTCGTGATTCACAATCTAGAGACTTTATTTTTTCCAATAGCTGGAACCATTTTTTGTAATTAAGACAGCCTTGGATGACCCAAGCACTCATGAATTAGATTTGTAGTTCCAGCTACAACACAAGTCAAAGAAGGGATTGACTGAAGGTAGTAAAAGGTCACAGATTCATATCCTACTCCAATTGTCCGACCTGTACCATGTTCCTAGATGAGAAAGGAATCAACATTAAAGGTAACTGAACAATTCAAAGATCGGGTTAAGTTTACTAAGAGACATCAAGTTAAATGGACAACCGGGTATAAATAAAACAAACTGCAAGGTTATAGAAGGGGTGAATGAGGCAGATCTGATTCCTTTGGTTGCAACTTTAGAACCATCGGCTTAAGTAACAAATTGGGGAAATTTTGGGGAGTTTGAGGGCTTAGCTGTCTTTTAGACTAAGTTTATGGAGTTTGGGGGTTCAAAAAAAGAAATTAGGGTTCTGTTTGACCAGAGACATAACAACAAAATCTTCTGGGGAACATTCTACTTGACCAGATGCAGAACTAGAGAGTTTGACAGGTAGAGCAGGGGCAGGTTCTAGCCTGCTCTGATACCAACTTGAGAATAAGGATTGAAAAAATATGACAGAAAACTTGAGAGTGATTGCTGAAGTGTTCTATCTTAATTTTCTATTCACATTCAGTAAGCTATGGTACATATACATGAGAGGTATATTGATAACAACAATAACTAATAAATAGTATACTACAACTTCCTACATACATGCATATAGGCTTACATGCATATTATTAACTAGTGTGGAACCTGTGCGATGCTCGGGGATTCAATTGTGTTGATTTATAAGATTATATATATAAAATAAAATATTAATAGAGTAATGAAATAAATAATATTATCAATTTGCATTAGATCAATAGTTATTAACCTCTATTTGCATTATATCAATATTAATAGAGTTATCTATCAATATTAAACGGTAAATTAAAACAGTGACATTATATCAAAACAGATACTAGTAGATGGAAATGGCAAACGTAAATCATGGCATATGAAATAGAGTCAAAACGGATAAGACATACATTATATTGTATGAGAAGCAAATCAAAGGCAAATAACAAAATGATTAAATAATGAATCAAAAAATATTATTGAAGAAGGAAAAGGAAAGCATCATAATAGGAACCAAATCACAAAATGAAATCCAATCATAAAAATCAGAGTGAAGTAAATAAGGTGAGAAATCTTACCATGAATTCTTTATGAACAAACCCTTGTCCAAAGCTGAACAAATAAATAAATTATAACAAAAAAGAATGTATAACCAATTCGAAAATAAAAGCAAAAAATTAAGTAAAAAACTGTAATGCAATATATATATATATATAATGCCTTGAAATAAAAAAGCTACTTAAACAGTAAGTAAACTACAATGAAAAAATTGAAAAGGGGATTAAAAGGGCAATAAATATGAAAGGCTACAAAGAAGAAGTAACAGAGCCAGTCATAGAAGGAAAGAAGTTGAATACCAAAACGTGAATTTTTCTACAAATTAATTCGAAAAAAAAAAAAAGGCATCCAGGTCAGTTGAATTCAAAGTTTATCCTTCAGAGTGTGAAAAATTTAGTAAATTCATAGGCAGAATTACAGATTTCAAATATGTAAAGATTTCGTCCAGTTTCAAGTCTTCTAAATTCTAACTACTAACAGTATATTTGGTTTAGCTTGTCTCTTGTAACTTTTGCCAAAACATGGTCTGGGGTTTTCCAAAAGCTAAACAAAGCATGCTTTAAGCAATAGAACTCACAATCTTGAACAAATCCTGTGAAGATATTATAAGGGAAGAAAGAAAGGCAAAAAAGTCATTTTCATTTTTCAATCATGGATGAAAAAGAAAAGGGAAGAAACATTTACCCAGGTTAATTTCATAGCTGATGTGCTCATCAGTTATAGATCATCGACATCATATCTCCTTTATCCCTCGAACAATTCGAAAATGTTCAATGTTAAAAGCAACAGAGTCCATGGTTCCAACATGTTCAATACATTCAGCACTTAGCAATAAAAAAGGTCATATTAGCCATTGGCAAAACAAAGACATCGTCCAAAACAATCACCTATCACAAACATAGATTGAAAATTCTTATAACAGAGTTTTGGCCTTATTTACCTCTGGCAGCACCGGATTCCTCTTTCTTGTTCTCTTCCTTCAACCTCTTTTTTGTGTTTTGCTTCTCGATGGCTGCCTTCAGCTCCTCCCCCTTCTTGTTGCTGCATACCAGCAATGCGATCTCCTCCCTGTTCTTCTTCTGCTCCTCTCAAAGAAATTGCTTTCTTGCGACATGAAATCAAAACAACAAAAGAAGAAAGGACAAAGCATGAAGAAGAAAAAATAAGAAGAGGAAGAGGAAACATTAGAAAGAAAAATATGAGTTTTGGAAATTGCTCCCGCACCTGCAAAGCCGAAAAAATATCAAATTATTAATTATTAGAAAAGGAGAAAACGAATCAGAAACAGAGAAGGAAGTGAATGCGAATTTGAGTGGCTTTGATGAGATCGTAAACCTCCACAATAAGCATGTACCATAGAGCTCATTCTAAGAAGTTAAAGACAACCTCATACACAAGAAACATTTCAAAAATCCAAAATTTTGATTCAATTGTAACAACACTTCAGATTGGGATATGGCACAAAACCAAGCCCTCGGACAAGAAACCACTCAGCTAGACTTGTTGTCGAGGTCGTTGAAGTGATCCCGGTGTGTGTTATGGAAGAGAAAGATGAACGTCTCAGAGGAAGGAAAGAGCTGACAAAAAGATTGGATGCATGAAAAAGGATAAAAAAGGAAGAGGAAGAAAGAATGTGACTTGAAGATGAGGAAGATCTAACAAAAAAAGGAAAAAAAAAAAAACAGGAAGAGGAAGAGGAAAGGACAAGAAGGAAGAGAGAAGAAAGGAGAAGAAAGAATAAACGGAGCAAGATAAAATGGCAGAAAGATTAATAGTGATTGAGAAAGCTTCTCAAAGAAGTTTAATGGCTTAGAAGCCGATAGAAAATTGACGATGGACCACGTAAATAGAATAACATTCAATGTGGTTAGTGATGATTGATTTATAATAATAATGGTCTTCTCCTAGAGGACCTCAACTTCAATATATTGGTTGCAAGCTTGGAGTATTTGACCTATATGCTCTAACTTGAGGGAGAGTGTAGGAAATATAAATGACATTGAATCATACATAGGAACTAGATACTCATAAGAAATAGGCATTTACATTTATTGTAAATAATCATTAGTGATTGTATATATATGCTTCTGCTATAGTAATGCATGCAAGCAATTCATAGCAAATACTTTCTAGTATCTATCAATCATTTAGTCTTAAACCGTAAGTCCAATGATAGGGAAGAAGTGGAAAATCAAGTGACTGTATGCCTTTTCAATTTTCTTTCGTTTGTGAAGTGTTTGTGAAGTGTCTCAACATGTTCAAGATACTTGAATGCCTTTCATATGAAACCAACAAGGCAAATTCCTCTTTTAAATTTCTTCTTGACTAAAGCAACTTTTCCATTGTCTTTTGAGAGTCAAATCTTGGCTATGGGTTTGTTCACTGATTTTTGGATTTGGAATCAAGTAGTTAATGTATTTCTAAGTCATAGCATACAATAAAATTCACTATTAAAAAATATCTGCAAAAAGTGTTGTTTTCATGTATAAATAAAACTGTGTTACAGCTGCAGTACATACAATCCTGGCGTGTTATCAGAAAATAAATGCTATCCTAAAATAGAAGAGGAAGACATTCTCCTCTTAAATGTAGATATAAATCATTCCTATAAAATCTCTACAAAATAGGAAAGGAATACAAATCCAAATCAGCCCTAATCTATTACAAATAAATCAGCATATTATTCTGATATGATTGAGATCTTCCAACAATAACAAACAATTCCTGAGACAATTCACAATTGACAAATTTTGGTTGATAATTTTTCTTGACATGATTTGCTTAAAGATGATTTTTGTCATCTTTGGGTTATCCGATATGGTTAAGTCATCTTAGCTGGCAGGTTCATTTCTAGATCAATCTTTATGCACAGGATAGTCATGTCATTAGCAGGTTCAGTCTAGTGTATTGAGTTTAAATACATATTTTGATAATGGGATATTCCATGACATTTTTTAGGTTATATTCTATGAGCAAGATTGGAATCCTCAGGTGGACAAGCAAGCTTTGCAGAGAGCACATAGAATTGGCCAGATGAACCATGTTTTGTGTATAAACCTTGTTACGGAACGTACAGTGGAGGAAGTATGTTTCTGTTATATTTTTTTATTCTTTGATAATGGAGGCTATTTATATATGCTATAGGAACTCAGAGGTTGCACTGTAGGTAATTATGCGGAGGGCAGAGAGAAAATTGCAGTTGAGCCTCAATGTTGTAGATGATAACATTCTGGAACTTGAAGATAATGAAACATCTGGCATTGGAAATAGTGATTTGAAATCCATCATATTTGGGTTAGATATGTTTGACCCCACTGAAATCAATGATGGAAAACATAGGGGCATGGACTTGCAAGAAATTAAAGCTATGGCTGACAAGGTGATTGCTAAGCGTGATGAACAAACATTTGACCAGGATAACAGTAAATCAGTGGTCAATCCAAGAAACCTTTTGAAAGAAGATGACGTCACTCAGAGAATTTCTTCTCTATCTTGTGATCTTGGTCTTGATGAAGCTTCGTATCTCTCTTGGGTTAAAAAATTTGAGGAAGTGTCTAAATCAAGTGGTGACTCATTGGTGGAATTAAGGGACAGAAGGAACTTAGATGAGAGGAGCTTAAAACTTGAGTCTGCAAAGAAGGCAGAGGAAAAGAAGCTGTCAAAGTGGAAAGCTGTCGGATACCACTCATTGACTGTGAAAGACCCTGTCTGTCCACCAGATGGTGATATTATATCAGCTACTGGGTCTGTTCATTTTGTGTATGGAGATTGCACAGCTCCATCAAACATTTCTCCATCCAAACCTGCTATGATATTCAGGTCAACTTTTTACTTGGTTCAATGCAGCATTTGCTCTGAAGCACTATGCTTTAATAACTTAATTGATGAACTAATTTTCTTTTGGAGCTTTTATTTCATGCAGTAGCATTCTCTATGTTGCATGATATTTAGATATCTGATAGTATCCTTGTAGGTTCCTTCTTTATTTGGTCTGTATCATTGATCCCAATCTTTAGAAGGATTTTGTAAGCATCACGTGGATTGTTTATTTTTGTGTGTTTTTGTTAGGCACTCCAACATAATGTATAGTGAGGAAAATATAAGTCAGGGGCAAAATAGGGAATAGGGAATTGGTTATAAGCAACTAAAAGCCACTTGCTAGGCTGGTATGAAAAATGAGGGGTAGAAGATTTGCTGGGATTTGGGAGTGAGCATTATACATAAGGGGGTGAGAGAGACATAGGTAGGCAGATTGGACTAGAAGGTCATTGGCTTTGGGAGAGTGGTGGGTCTCTCGAATATTCTGATAGAAACCATGAGATAGAAAAGCCTTTAGAACTAGAGCACTTCAGTCTCTCCCAAAGCCTAGCCAATATTTTACGTACCTGCTATTCCTCCCCTCCCTTGTTACAGATAGTCTCCCCACTTAATCGATATCCCACCAAATACTCACATTCTTTCTCTCTGCTAACTCAGCATAGTTAGTTACACAAGAGTCACCCATTCCTCCTCTCTCAATTCTCATTTCAGTAATTACAAGAGGGACCTGATTATGTGAGTGGCTTGGTCCCTAACAATACTCCGTGCTAAAAGAATGACCTTGTCCTCAAGGTGATGTGTGGAAAGCAAAAACCTTATTGCTGAAGAAAGACTTTCTTCTGGGTCCCAAATCATGAAAAGGGATAAAGCATGCTTGTAGCATAGTAACTTCCACCAGGACCCCATGGATCTGAGTCAAGTCCTGCTCCCCTAAATCTCGGTTCCTTCAGCATTCTGGTGCAACCTTACACCAATGTGTTTTAAGGCCTCATATATTTCTTCAACGTTCCTGGTATTTATAAAATCTAGTAATAGTCCGGGTTGCCAAAAAATAACAATGACGCAGCTCTTATCCTCCAATTTAATATCCAACTCTCCTAGGAGGATATAATGGGAGGTATGAGGTGATCTCTTCAAGTTGTTAGCTGTCATTTGAAATCTGGATCCTTGTTTCATATAGGTTGCCATAGTGTACATGGCATGAACCAGCAACAAACCACATTTACTTAACCATGTACTCATTGTCAGATAGCTATTTATGTAGCCTGTATTGACCACCCCAGTATTGCTGGAGTAAGGACAGCGAAACTGCTAATAATTGTTAGAATATCTTTTAGTATCTTGTGAATATCTTTTATTATCTGTTAATTATCTGTAAATAGAGATAATATATCTTTTGTAATTATTGTGTATTTACATATTGTCTATATATATTCACTCCGTTGTGTAGTTCAAAACACACGAATTCATCCTATGATTTTCTCTTTTTTTTTGTTTCTCAACATGGTGGCCAGAGCCTAAGAAAGAAAGAAAACCCTACTCCGTGCCGTCAGGAGGGCCCACTGCCCTTTGGTGAAATTTTTTTTGGCCAAACTGTGTTTCCTTTCCGGTTTGTCCACCTTTTTCCTTCCGTTGTGCACCATAAACCCCCTGTCCGCCACTATTCCTTGCAGCCGGCCACCCTTTCCGACGCCGCCACCGACCCCACCTCTCGCCTCGCCACGTTGTGTGAGGCCAACCCCCGGCGACCACGTCCCCAGATCCGGCCCCACGTGCTCTCACGCGCCTCCGCCAATCTCGGCAGTACTGTTCACCCACAACGGCTCCAGCAGCGAGTGTAGGCGCATCCGGCGGCCTTTCTGGCTGCTTCCACCGCTGTTGTACTCGCTCGGACCTGCTTTTCCTGGATCTACCCTCCTCTTTGCTATTCGTGCACTTTTTAGAAATCGTTTTTGTGAAATACCGATTCTGCCCTTGTCCTTTCTTGCCCTATGGCAGCCAGCAACCCTTCCTCTGATGATAAGAGTGTTTCGAAGGCTGAGCCTCTAGCTTTCACCAGTTATGTCAGTGTGCCTCTTTCCACTGCCAAACTTGATGGCACTAACTATGATACCTGGGCATCAGACATCAAACTTTGGCTGACAGGGCAGGATTATGCTGACCACCTCACTACGAAGGCTGTAGACATCCTGGTGGATGGGCGTCCTCACTGGGTTAAGATTGATGCCCAACTGTGTAGCATTCTAAAGTCTACCATTGCTCCTTCCATCAAACAGATCTTTCGGGCGCATGTCACTTGTGAATCTGTTTGGACGCAAGCCAAGACCCTCTTCACCAATGACACTCGACGTCTCTATCGTGTTTGTCAAGATCTCATGGGTATTATTGCTCCTCGCCAGCTTGATGGATCCATGTCCTCTTATTTGGGTAGGATTCATGGTGCTCTTCATGATTTCAATGAACTCTTACCCCCTGCTGATACCCCGGAGAAGGAGTTGGAGCAACATAGCTCCTTTTTTATGCTCTTGGCCTTTTATGGTTTACCTCCAGAATACTCTGCTACTCGTGATCAACTTCTGGGCTCCCCGACTGTGCCTACTCTCTCCATGGTGTCTGCCTCTCTTCTTAGGGTTCCCGCCAAACCACTGGCTGAGTTGCCCATTCCTACAGCCTCGGTTGATGCCTCTGCCCTAGTCACCCAGGGTACTAGTCGTGGTCGTTCTCGAAAGTCCCGCCCTAAGTGTGATCACTGTCATCGGTCGGGCCACACCATTGATCGCTGTTATGCTTTGCATCCTCATCTCCACCCTACTGCTAATGTTGCCCAAACTGGTGTTCCAGCTCCCACAGATTCCCCTACTCCACATTCACCATCTCCGGCTGACTATGTTGATTTTCTGAAGTGGTTTGAGCAACGTAAGAACTCTGGTTCCACTGCCTCTGTTGCACACTCTGGTAATCCTTTTGCTTGTCTCTCTCAGTCGGCCTCCTTGGGTCCTTGGGTTCTTGATTCCGCTGCAACTGATCATATCTCTGGTAACAGAGATTTATTTTCCACACTTTCTACTTCTGGATATTTACCTACTGTCACTTTAGCCAACGGTTCTCACACAGTCTCATGGGGTGGGCATTGCCCATCCCCTTCCTTCTATGTCGGTTGATTCTGTCCTTTATGTTCCTGGTTCTCCGTTCAACCTACTCTCTATTTATCGGTTAAGTAAAGCCCTTAACTGTATTATTTCTTTCACTGAAGATTCTGTTTACTTGCAGGACCGGAGCACGGGACGAATGATTGGCACCGGATGTGAGTCTCGTGGCCTCTACTGGCTCCGCCCGCCATCAAGTGTTTGCTCCCTCACCATTGATCCTCTCACCCTCCATGCCTAGTTAGGTCATCCCAATCTTGCCAACTTGCAGCGCATGGTGCCTAGCCTATCTACATTCTCCAGTTTGTCTTGTGAGTCGTGTCAACTTAGGAAACACACGCGGAGTCATTTTCCAGATAGCACTAGTAGTCGAGCTGTGTCTCCCTTTACTTTAGTTCATTTAGATATTTGGGGTCCTAGTCGCACAGTGTCTAGTTTAGGATTTTGTTATTTTGTTACGTTTATTGATGACTATTCTCGTTGCATTTGGTTATTTTTATTGAAACACAGATCTGAGTTATTTGCTGTTTTTACAAAGTTTTATCAGGAAATAAAAACTCATTTTGGTGTTCCTATTTGCACTTTACGTAGTGATAATGCAAAAGAATATTTGTCTCATGATTTTCAAAAGTTTTTAACTTCTCATGGCATTCTTCACCAGACGTCTTGTGCTCATACACCTCAACAAAATGGGGTTGTGAGCGCACGAATCGTCATCTCATTGAAACCACACATACTCTCCTTCTTCATAATCATGTACCTTTTCATTTTTGGGGGGATGCCGTTTTAACTGCATGTTATTTAATTAATCGCATGCCCTCTTCTGGTTTGGGTTACCAAGTTCCCCACTCCATCTTATTTCCCCATGATCCCTTGCACTCCCTTCCCCCGCACGTTTTTGGGTCAACTTGCTTTGTTCATAACTTAGCTCTTGGTCTTAACAAACTTTCTGCACGTTCACTTAAATGTGTTTTTCTTGGTTACACTCGGTCTCAAAAGGGTTATCGGTGTTTTTCTCCTACTCTGTGTCGTTATCTGGTCTTCGCGGATGTTACTTTTTTTGACACTGTTCCCTTCTTTGAGCCATCTCACCATTCCACTTCTCCTGTTTCTATGGAACTCCCACTTCTCGTGAGCCCTATGCCTTTGCCACCCCTTATGCCCACACCTACACCCACGCCTCGCCCCCTTCAGGTCTACCATCGTTGGGCCCGTCCACTAGCCGAGCTTGTCCCACCCATTGCACCTGACCCACAGCCGTTGCCTACTCCTGCTCCTTCCTCTGAGCCTGTCTTGGCTTATGTGGACTCTCCTCCAGTGCCTGATCCTCTGTCGCCTTCGGTCATGCCAGTTCCACCTGATCTTCCCATTGCCCTTCGTAAAGGCACTCGTTCCACTTGTAACCCATCTCCTTACTATATTGCCTTGAGTTATCACAGTTTGTCTTCTCTACATTATGCCTGTCTGTCTTCTTTGTCATCTGTGTCTATTCCTAAGACTGCAGGTGAGGCTCTCTCCCATCCTGGATGGAGACAAGCTATGATTACTGAGATGTATGCACTTCAAGACAGTGGTACTTGGGAACTAGTGTTTCTCCCTCCGGGTAAATCTGTGGTTCGTTGTCAATGGATTTTTACGGTTAAGGTGGGGCCTGATGGCCAAATTGATCGTCTTAAGGCTCGTCTTGTTGCCAAAGGGTACACTCAGATTTTTGGTTTGGACTATGGTGATACATTCTCTCCTGTTGCTAAGATGGCTTCTGTTCGTCTGTTTCTCTCTATGGCTGCTATGCGTCATTGGCCTCTTCATCAGTTGGATATTAAGAATTCCTTCCTCCATGGTGATCTTGAGGAAGAGGTTTATATGGAGCAACCTCCTGGGTTTGTTGCTCAGGGGGAGTCTTCTGGCCTTGTTTGTCGCCTTCGAAAATCATTGTATGGTCTTAAGCAATCTCCTCGAGCTTGGTTTGGAAGGTTCTCCACTGTGGTTCGGCAATTTGGTATGACTTGGAGTGAAGCTGACCACTCCGTATTTTATCGTCATACTCAGAGAGGTTGTATATACCTAGTTGTGTATGTTGATGACATTGTCATTACAGGGAGCGACACTCAGGGTATAGCACAGATCAAACAGCACCTATGCAAGCATTTCCAGACCAAAGACCTTGGCAAACTCAAATACGTCCTGGGTGTTGAAGTAGCACAGTCCAAAGATGGCATAGTTCTCTCTCAGAGAAAATATGCTGTTGACATTCTAGAAGAAACAGGTTTACTTGCTGCAAAACCTGTTGATACTCCTATGGATCCTAATGTCAAGCTCCTATCAAATCAGGGGGAGCCACTATCTGACCCTGGGAAATATAGAAGATTGGTTGGGAAATTGAACTATCTCACAGTTACTTGTCCAGACATTTCTTTTGTAGTAAGTGTGGTCAGTCAATTCCTAAACTCACCATGTTAAGCTCACTGGGATGCTGTTATCTGTATTTTGAAGTATGTCAAAGGAGCACCAGGAAAAGGCCTTATTTATGAAGATAAGGGGCATACTGATATAGTTGGGTATTCTGATGCAAATTGGGCGGGATCCCCTTCTGATAGGTGTTCCACTTCAGGGTATTGTATGCTTATTGGAGGCAATCTCATATCTTGGAAGAGCAAGAAGCAAACTGTAGTGGCTCGATCTAGTGCTGAGGCAGAGTACCGTGCAATGGCTTCAGCCACATGTGAGCTTATCTGGCTCAAGCATCTCCTCAAAGAACTTCAATTTGGGGAAGCCAAACAAATGACACTTATTTGTGACAATCAAGCCGGTTTACACATTGCCTCAAATCCGGTTTTTCATGAGAGGACCAAACACATTGAAGTTGATTGTCACTTTATCAGAGAGAAGATTCTATCCGGAGACATTACCACAAGCTTCGTCAATTCACATGACCAATTGACAGATGTTCTTAGCAAATCATTGAGAGGCCCTAGGATAAGTTACCTATGTAACAAGCTAGGTGCATATGATCTATATGCCCCAGCATGAGGGGGAGTGTTAGAATATCTTTTAGTATCTTGTGAATATCTTTTATTATCTGTTAATTATCTGTAAATAGAGATAATATATCTTTTGTAATTATTGTGTATTTACACATTGTCTATATATATTCACTCCATTGTGGAGTTCAAAACACACGGATTCATCCTATGATTTTCTCTCTTTCTTTGTTTCTCAACAATAATCATCAATACTTCAACATTATGTATTTTCGGAGCCTCTTTTGCTAGTGCTTCAAGCTCAGTAATCCTCTTAGCTTGTGAAATTCTTGAATGCGGCCATCCACTGAATAAGGTTACAAATACAATAATGAACTGCCTTTATTAAGATGAATAGCTCCCGACCTGAGGACATTTGATTTATTTCTTCTGAAATTAAACCCCGAAGAGCAGCATGTCCATCCCCGGAACCCATCAGTGTACTGTCAATGCCCCCCCTTCCTTGAGTGTGGTCAGCAACAATTTTCTTCAATAAGTTCATAGGGAATGGTAAAGGGCACACAACGGGAATCCATAACTGCCTCCACCATCCTTGTGTCAAAGCAGCTTGGGTGGCACCTGTGATACAAATTCCAGGCTTTGTTATCCCAATAGCTGAATGGATTTTACAGTAGACCAGTTCCTCTGCCACCATCTAGACTGGAATTGATATTGTGGCGATCCCTCTATCCTCTAATCCTTCCAACAACAAATAAAGATAAGAGGTTTGCTGTCCTCTTTTGATAAAATCCTTAACCCTCGAAATGGGTTCATGATAATAAACCTTATCATCTGAAAATTCACCATGACTACTTGATGTGAACTTGATGAATGTAAACAAAAGCAGAGAATCAGAACTAGTATTTGCAGAATAGACTAGAGGAGCAAAGAAGTTTTGTAAAGCCAAAACTGCTTGCACTGAGCTTTTTATTAATGCAAGAGCTTGAAGAAAGACTTCATTTCTGACAGCCAGATTGAAGCTAGGACATACCCTCTTGTCACCCATAAAAATGCAGTTGCATTTTAGGGCAAAAGACACCTTTGGATAGTAATAAAAGAATATGCTCTCCTGTCTTGAATCTTTCGGTGTGTCTTTTTCATAAATATTATTTAGTTCTTGACTAAGGTCCCTAATAGATTGCCTTCTTTTGAACAGCCTCATTTTGAAATCCGAATCTTCCCCTAAGAGCAACTGCTTTTGTTTTGGCTGCTACTAATGACATGCTACAAAAGCATAGGCCTCTTAATGTTTTGTCTCCTAATATGGGTGTTATATGCTATTTTGATTTGAACATTTCAACTTATTTTCATATTGTTCTGCTGTGATCTTCCTTTGTTTTTGCTTTGGGAAAGCTTAGTTCAAGTCCCCCCCTCCTCCACCCATTGGATCTTAATCTTTAGCCTCCTGCAAGTTTTTTCTTCCGACAAAGTAGCTTCAATGTCATTTATCAAAAAGACTTTCTTCTCTCAATCTTCATGGGAGATAAGGCCTTCCATATCCAACCTATCCAGGTTTTCAACTTCTTTTTCTTCGTCTTTTTTGAAATTAATATCACCAAGCAATTCCAACATTTCTATTTATCTTTAAGGCCTTCTAATTTTTTCATGAACTCAAACACTTCCCAAGAACATTAAAATTATCTTAAGCCTCTCACAAAAAGGAGAAAAAAAAAAAAACTAGGAGACAACCAGATGTTCTCAAATTTAAAACAAGTTGGGCCCATTTAATCTTGGAAGACTCCGTAATAGTTGGAAAATGATTGGCAACAGGGTGAAGGTGATCTTCCAAACTAGATCTGGGAAAGCATATTCCCAAGCATTGGGAAAAAGAAAGTTGTTTAATCGAGACGATACTGTTTGACCCCTGTTAACTAACCAAGTGGAGTTAGCATTAGAAATGGGGAAGTCTATCAAGCTAGAATCTTGAATGAAAGTATCAAAACCTTGCATATGCAACATAACCCTCCTTGCTCATAACTTCTCATTAGGGAATCTAACAACTAGGGGTGTACAAAGGACCAGTCGGGCCGGTTTGGACCAAACCGGAACCCGACCTGGCAATGACTCGATTAACGATCGAGTCACCAAGTCAACTCAGTTTTTAAACATCCTAAAAAGATTTTGACATCAAATATAATAAAGTCTAAAGTTAGAAAATTTTACTAGTAAGAAACAAAATTTGGGAGCTATTTTTCAACACATATTTCAAAACAAACCATACGACTGAAAAAGTAATATCAAGTTATCTAAAGAATAAATTTCCAATTTAGTCTCTCAGATTTATAGTAGGGGACAAATTAGTCCCTCAGATTTGGAAAATCCCATACTAGTTCCCCAAATTTTATAAATGGGGACAAGTTAGTCCCTTCGTCAAATTGTCATCTGAACTGTTAATAGAAATGTCTACGTGTTCTGTTAACTTGTTTACTTGTGCTATTAATTTTCATGGTGAGTCGTAATTTGCATCATTTCTCTGTTCTGCACAGAACAAATGACAATTTAAAGCCAAAATCAGAGAGTTATGATGAGATAGAAGATGAAGAAGAGGGTCTAAACTACTTCGTTTAGATGAGTAAGTAAAGTTATGACTTACTATGAAAATTAACAACAGTACATGCAAACCGATTAATAATACAGGTAAGTAAGTTAACAGGATGTAGCTCAAATGACAATTTAATGGTGGGATTAACTTGTCCCCATTTGTGAAATTTGAGAGACTAGTATGAGATTTTCCAAATTTGAGAGTGGGTTTTAGTCTTATCTAAAGTATATTGACTGAAGTATAAGTCTTATAATTTATCACTAATTATAAACAAGTACAACTCTAAAAGAATTGTTTCATTTTAGGTTTGTATTGGGCAAACCTGAAGTATGGCTTGAACCCGGCTCAAAAAATGTACTAAATTAAATTTGAGGACTTGAGCCCAACCCAATAAGCTTCAAGCCAGGCTCGGTTAGGCCATGAATACCCCTACTAACAACATTAAAGTCACATCCCAAACACTAACATAGAGCACAAAAATCACAAACATAGCTTAATCATAGACTCGACCTTGAAAACATAGCTAAATCATAGACTCTACCTTGAATATGTATAAATATTTTTGTATTTGTTAGTCGGTGTCTATATGATCTGTAGTCTACTTTGTATTTGAAAAACGTGGATTTTCACACGTCTTTATCTTCTCTTTCACTCTCTCAACAAAAGAGCCTTTTCATACTAAGATTGGCCACCTCAATCAGACAATGCCATTGTGTGTAAATCTGAAAGAAATCACAATAGAGAAAAACAAAGAAATGGAGGTATGTGTATTATTGTGATAGAAACCACACAAAGATACCAACAGAAATGAAGAAAATACTGATAGTATTAGTAGTAGTCTCCAGGAAATGTAAACTGCAGAAACAAGGAGGAGAACCTTGAGAACTATAGCAGCTCAAAACTCTCCTAAGCCTAAGCCTATACCAAAACTTGCCTGCCTCCTCTCATGTCCCTCCCCGTTACGTATATACTCATTCTAACATATCACACCGAGTATGCACTCTCTTCCCTCTCTCGACCAGCTCGTCATTCTCTTACACATTATGGTTCCCATCTATAACACCCCCCTGCCCCCGGGGCAACATAACTTCCAATTTGTCCTCAAGGTGGAGCTAATGGACTTCAATCATAGATTCTGCATGACTCAACAATAAGCATGGATTTTGTAGCTTTAGAGGCATCCTTCACAAGAGAAAACTTAATCACCTTGTTCTTTGTATACACTTTAGTAATTGGAGGCTTGGAGGCTCCTTTGATGTCTCATATCCTTAAAAAAGGAAACATTCTTCTCTGTGAAGTCTGCAATCTACGGGGCCAACCAAACAATCCAGAGAGAGCTCCCATATGCTTCTACTGGATCTGTCCCAAATTCAACGGGTTGAAGATGGTGGTAACCTGCCAAGGAAAAACCTTAGAACATGCACATCCTCCCCGTTAATTACATTGATGAGATGCCTCTAAAGTAGGAATTCATTTGTAGATCCATCCCAAACAATTTACTACCATCAAGTGCACAAGAACCTGGAAGACCCTTAGGTGGTGATGAAAAACCTTTCTCCAAAACAGCTATTAAGTTTGATGGGATACCACCAGCTCTAATTTCCTAACCCCTACAAATACTGTTTTTCTGCAAGTGCTTCATGCTTTTGTAAACATCAATTGTCAGTTTCAGCATTGATTGTTGCAATGCTTCTATGCCAATAGCGGTCCACCTTGACTTGAGATGTCGCAGGGTAGTCCACAAATATCATGAACTGCGTCAACTCATTTATGACCAAAGGTGCATTGCCTATTGGGGTAATAACAACAGTAGGCTGGGGATAAGGTGGCATTACTCTTTCAGTCTTTGTTTCTTCCAGGAAGCACTCCATTAAGTTTGCTGCAACATCATCATTCTGCCTCCTCATGAATGATCTAATGTACCTTCCTCTTGGCTACCCCTTGCTTGATTCTCCTCTCATAAGAGTGGTCCTAAGGTTACCCACTATACACTTAGATCCCTCAACCTGAATTTCTTGACTTTCTGCAGATAGATAGACAGTGAGACCTCCCGGAGTTCTCTGAATTTGAATCTGACCTTCACCTTGAAGGAGTATCTGCATTCCAGAACCATTGGCAGCTGCAATTCACCCTTTTGGAGCATGACAACAATAAGGATAGGTTTCTCAGAAAAATTGTAGGAATAATTGGAATGAGAGACAGCTGATGCATGTTCACTATCCTGTGCGTCTTCCAAATGGCTCTTGTTAACATGCGTAGCATATTTGACAACAATCTCATTATCACAAAATTTTCACAGATGAAGCAAATTCATATTACCTCCAGCTATTATGCTAATGCAGCAAACATTGGTTCCATGGGTATGAAGTGCTCTTGTTAATCTTTGGTCATCCATAGGAGAAACTAACATGCGGAAGTCCTGTTTAAACTTGGAGACACCACATCAGTTATCTTCATGAGCTGCTATTTCAACTAGACACTGAGCCAGCTTGAATTCTTTAGTAGGATTGCTACCATAAACAAGAAGAGAAATAGAAGGTAATGGATAGTTGTATGGTTGTCCAAAAGCTACAGAAACTGGTGCCCAATCAAAAAGTCCCTTTTGATGTCCCAGAGAGTAATCAAAGAGGCCTTCAAACTTCCCCTGCCATAATTTAATTTCAGCCCAGTCCCATAAATACGTTTGTGAGGTTGAGTGTCTTTCACCTTGAAAAGCAATGGTATTCCCAGGCAGAATCGTTTGTGCACCCTATCAGGTAATTCCCTGTGGTCACCCTTTTTTTCCTCTCTATCATGCCACCATATGCAACTTCAGCATCTTCAATTTTCTCACCATCAGAATTCTTTGAAGTTAAGTAGAGGATATGTTACATGCTTTCTTAACAGCACATATCCTGATATTTGGGCTTGTTATGTCTTCAATTCCTTGGACCCGATCCATCTCATTATCAAAATGAGCCCAGCTTGTATGTTTTCATTGTTTTGGACCTTTTGGATTGGCTGCAAAACTAAACTCCTGTCGTCAAATCCCCAAAATCATCCCTCCTGTCAATTGGGCCGAGCCTATTAGGTTCAACAATTGATAAAATTTCTGAAATATCATCTCTGCCTTTACTCACTTTTGCCCTTCATTTGTGCAGTCATGATCTTTTGGGCCAAATTCCATTCAAAGCAATTTGCCTTCCATGTAGTAAAGTGGGCCAGATCTAGTTTCAAGACACACCCTCTGCTCATTATCCTTTATTGCGAACTGGGCTTGGTTCATTTGTTCAGGGAATACGTCTCTCTAGAATTAATTTTGGCTCACCCACTTTGGCCTTGACTCATTAAGCGAACTTGTAGCCCGTTTTGGAATGATGGCGTTATTGCCCTAGTCTCCTCATTCTCCCCTTTGATGCAGTAGCTAGTTGATTGCTGGGTAAGGGTAGCCATCGTTTCTGTCTGAAACTCTGCCAGAGAAGTGCTAATGGCCGCCATGCACAACAACCCCCTCTGAAGCAAAGCACCTGACATTGCGGAAAAACCCTCACGTGTCTGTGCTTCTTGCTTCTCCTTCAGAGGTGACTTTCCAGCAGCCATCTTTGCCGCATCTCTAAGCAATGTAGGCGAATCTGCCAACACTTTCAACTTTGTTGTTGTTCACTGTCTCTTTGTTGGCATTCTGCCACTTATCGTTGGAGGATCTATGTTTGGCAGTGCTAGTGGTGGTTGTCCACCGCCGTCCCGGAGTTCTCCACTCCTCTTCCTTCTTGCACTCTCTTCTTGGACATGTGATGAGTAGTGAGATCATTTTCATCCTCCGTCATGATGTTGTGATAGCCTATGGTCCCAAGAGAAGTCAAGCGAGCTACTCCTCCAAGAAGGCTGATCTTGATGGTGCAAAGGACTACGCTAAGAATGAGGGGACTAGGGGAGTATCGCTCTTCCTAATGGTGAGATAAGAAATCGCGACACTCTTTGCAAAGAGGAAAGATTTATGATTCCCTCAACCTTTTGGTACTCCATTCAATTTGTCCTCCAGCTCCACCCAATGGTGAGTACTCCTCGGCGGCGTCCTCTCTCAAAGTTGAGCTCACCTTTGATCCCTCAAGAACTGCATCAACTTCTCACATTTCTTGTCCAAGTTCTCCATCCGCTTTTCCAGCATAGCTTCGTGCAACAGGCCTTCACAACCCTCAGAAAAGAGCTCTAATTCCATTGATAGAAACCACACAAAGATACCATTAGAAATGAAGAAATAGTGATAGTATTAAGAGTAGTCTCTAAGAAATGCAAAATGGAGAAACTTGACCACTATAGTAGGTGAAAACTCTCCGAAGCCTAAGCATATGTCAAAACTTGCCTACGTCCTCTCACGTCCCTCCCCGTCACACATATACCCATTCTAACATAATCACATAAAATATGCACTCTATTCCCTCGCTCCACCAGCTTATCATTCTCTTACACAATAGGACCCCACACACGCCATCCTGTTTCCCTCATTTAGTCATTTAAGGTACTACTTCCTTCTAGAAACAATTTTTACCCAAGGTTCTTGTCATATTGACGCTCCTGAACTGAAGCCAGTGTGATTCCAGAATAGGGAAGAGAAGAAAAGTATGACAATCCACAATAAAATGAGATGAGCCCTGAGCACTAAGTAGCTTAGTTTCTAGTGACAATTCTACAACTTGCCTAAATGAAGTGTTTGTAGCCCCTGCTGTCGTGTATGTATCAACCAAAACAGAATCCCCTCAACACAACACTACACAAAAAAACACACCAAAAGCCTCACTGTTGACATTTATTTTGTCCTATCATTATATACAATCAAAGATGTAACAATTTAAGAGCCACAAAATTATGTTTATTGAGTAAATTTGTGTTGTATTCAAATTATTAATTTCATTCCACTGGACTGCAAGGATGCCACTATCAAACTTATTCCTTTGAAAAACATATTACAATTTATCATTGGCAGTTGTGTTTCTCATGAGTTAAGTTAGTCATTGATTTTATTATCATTACCTCTGAATATATATGGTGGTTTTACAGTTGTGTTGATACCTCTGGACACTGGGGCCATGGTGGAATGTTTGATGCACTGACCAAACTTTCTACAAGCATTGGTGATGCATATGAACGAGCTTCTGAAAATGGGGACCTACATCTTGGTGATCTCCATCTTATAAACCTAGAAGGTGTGCACTGATCCTAGCTGTATATATTTTGTTGGGTCCATATATTAGTTGTTTCATGCATGCCATTATACTTCAATACTGAGCTTGCATACTAGTAGGCAGCCTTAACTACTTGCAGTAATCTCAATTATCATAACATTGTCTTCCAATGTCATCATTGTTAGAAAAATTGTATGCAAAACTGTGTCTTTATGCTGGACAGATGTCATTTAAATATTTAGCCCTATAACTTAGCTAAACTGTCATACATATGTATTTTTGGGGTACATAACTCATACATATCTGTGCTACTGCTGGGCTGTCCTAGTTAACGAGAGAATGATATATTTACAAAATTACAGCTGTACAATTGTGCAGAATATGCTGGCTTTAAAGTTCCAGCTATGCTATGCTATGAATTGGCTGATTTTAAATGAAGCTTATTTCTGTTTCTTTTTAAAAGAATGTATTTGACAGTTGTCACATTTCCTCTGCAGCAATAAATGGAATAGATGGATGTAAATTTTAGTTGTACTTGAAAGAAAATATGAGAAAAAGATAGTGAACAAGAGTAAACAGAATATTTTTTTGATAACAACACTCTGAAGAAAAATGTTACAATATATAGACATCTTGCAATTATTACCTAATAATTGCTGGATATTAATTTGTCTAATCATATCTATCATAATAAATGATGGATACAAAACAAACCTGTATAATATATGAACAAATATGCAAAATATATATATCTCGTCACTCCCCCTTAAGCTGGTGAATGGATATCTATCATTTCCAACTTGCGTGTAAGTTCTTGAAATCACTCTATGGGTAGGCCTTTTGTTAACACATTTGCTAACTATAGTCCGGAAGGAACATGCATTTTAGCTATAAATCCACTATACAGCTTCTCCTTGATGATATGTTAGTCAATTTCAATGTGTTTCGTCCTATCATGTTGGACAGGGTTATGAGCGATGCTGATATTTGATTTATTGTTACATAACATCTTCATAGGTGTCTCATATTTTATCTTCAAGTCATCTAAGATAATTTTCAACCACAACAGCTCACAAATTCCTTGTGCCTTAGCTTGAAATTTTGCTTCTACACTTGATCTAGCAACATTTTGTTTTTTGTTTCTCCGAATCAAGTTTCCTCTGAAAGACATATGATATCTTTACGTTGACCTTCTATCAATAATAGAGCTTGCATAATCAGCATCAATGTAGACTTCTAAAGAGAGTATGCCACCACTTTTGGACAATAATCCCCTACCAGGTGTGGCCTTCAGATACTGTAATATTCCTTCTACTGCTTGAATGTGTCTTACTTTTGGATCATGCATGAATTGACTAACCACACTCACAGCATATGCCAAGTCTGACCTAGTATGGGCCAAGTATATGAGCTTTCCCATCAATCTTTGGTATTGTGTTTTATCAACACTGGGACTCTCCTTTTCACTTCCTATTTCATGGTTTTGTTCGATGGGAACACTCACAGCTTTGCACCCAAGCTTCCCACTCTCTTTTAAGTAAATCTAGGATATATTTCCTTCGAGATAAAGATGCTCTTGCTTAGAGTAGGCCACCTCTATTCCAAGAATTATTTCAATTTTCCTAGATTTTTCATTTCAAATTCAGCAGCTAATTTTTCCTCCAAAAGCTTCTTCTTAACATGATCATTACCTGATACAATGATGTCGTCCACATATACTAGGAGAATTGTAAGTTTTCCTCCAACTGTATGTTTAAAGAAAAGAGTATAGTCTTCTCGACTCTGCTTGTATCCAAGTGATACCATGGTTTTAGCAAATCTCCCAAACCATGCATGAGGGGACTATTTCGACCCATACAAAGCCTTTTTGAGCCTACATACCTTGTTTCTTCCATTGGTGGCGTTGTATCCAGGAGGAATTTCTATATAAACTTCTTCTTCAAAGTCTCCATTTAAGAATCTATTCTTACATCAAATTGATGCAAATCCCATCCAAAATAAGCTGCAAGAGAAAGCAAGACTCTGACCATATTCATTTTTGCTACAGGGGAAAACGGCTCCTCATAGTCAATTCCATACATCTGTTTGTACTCCTTTGCGGCCAATCCTTCTTTATATTAGTCTAATGTGCCGTCAAACCGATATTTCAGAGTGTATACCCACCTGCATCCTACTAGTCTTGTCTTCTGGTCTCTCAACAAACTCCCAAGTTTCATTCTTTTCTAAAGCACTCATTTCCTGTTTCATGGATTGAATCCAATTCTCATCTTTTAATGCTTCTTGGACTAAGTTTGGGATCTGGATGGAATCAATAGCTACAATAAAACTTTGATGTTGCAGGGAAAAATGTTTAGTGGAGACAAATTGAGAAATAGGATACTTGGCATTTGTCCTTTTTCCTTTTCTCAATGCAATAGGTAAATCATCTGGGTTAGGTTCAAACTCCTAGAGTTGTTGTTGGACCATTTTAGGTTGCCTTTTTTTTTGGTACACCTATATTGGTGATTTTCATTGTTTTGTAGTGGTTGAGGTGGTGCAAGAGAAGGTGCTAACTCTTGAGAAGAGTCAGATTGGGAACTAGAGGTGGGTATCAATCCTTGAGATGGTAGTGTTTGTGTTCATAGAGGAGGAAAGAAGGCCTCTGGGATAACCGACTCAGCTTTTGAATGGCTCTTCCCCTAAGTTCGGAGCATAGCCTAAGAAAACACATTTGACAGCTCTATGATCAAATTTGGAACGTTGTTGACGATGCACATGAACAAAGGCCACACAACCAAAGACCCAAGACTAAACTTTGCATAATAGGGGTAGAAGGAAAGTGAGGCAATAGAAGTTGCACAAGACTTACATTATCAAGATGTCTCAAGGGTACTCTATTAACTAAATAAACAACAGTTAAAACAACTTTACCCCATTAAGACTTAGGAACAAACATTTGAAAAATTAAAGACCTAGTGACTTTAAGCAAATGATGATTTTTTCTTTCTAAAATACTATTTTGCTGTGGAGTATCAACACATGTAAATTCATGAATAATGCAATGTTCTTTTTAACAAAATTTGAAAAATGACAATTCACATATTCCATACCATTATTAGAACGTAAACGCTTAATAGATTTTTCAAATTGTGCTTGAATCAAGCGATAAAATTGAACAACCAATTGAAAAACCACTATTTTATCTTTCATCAAGAAAAGCCAAGTAACTCTAGTGCAATCATCAATGAATGAACCAAATCATTTTTTGCTAGTGATGTTGGAAATAGATGCAGGACCCCAAACATTTGAATGAATTAGTGTATAAGGTTCATGACTCCTATAAGAATGAGATGGAAATGTGGCAGGATGATGTTTTGCAACTTGACAGATATCACAGTGAAATGACTCAACAGACTCTCTTGAAAATAGAGATGGAAGCATAGATTTAAGTAAGGAGAAAGGAGGGTGACTAAGACGTTTGTGATATAACCAAATTTGGGAAGAGGCTAACTCAGAGCTTGATTGGAGACAGGAAGCAAGCAACTTCTTACCGATACCACATGCAGCTTGCAGACTGAGAAGAAAGCACAACCCTCCATGTTCCTCGGAAATTCCAATCGTCTTCCTTGTGGCAAGATCCTAAATGACACAATGAGTTTAAAAAAAAGTTACAGCACATTTTGAGCCTTCGATAAGTTTGTGAACAGGAATGAGGTTATGGGTGAGTTGGGGGAACATGAAGAACATTTTTTAAGCTGCAAGGAAAGGCTAAGAGCAATAGTACCAATTCTTGCAATTGTGGCATGAGATTCATCAACTACAATAATATGATGTTTACTTGATAAGGGCAGGTAAGTTACAAATTTTGTAGGACAAAAGGTTATGCGGCTAGTTGCACTAGAGTCCATTATCCATAAATCCTCAAAAGCAGTACTAGATACATTAAAGAAATGAGAAAATAGACCCTTACCAGACAAGGGCCAAGGGAAAAAGTCTGAAAGGTTACAGAGAGATTTAATGACTTGTCAACCCTAAAAGATGGCTGGATGTTGCTACGTCAGCCATGTTAAAGAGAGAAGCTCCCCTTTTCAGGTTCTGTTTTGCAAAGCAATGGCTGGAAGTTGGTCAGAAAGTGTCGATGAGGGTCTGCGGTGAAAGGGCAGCCAGAGATGCGGCTACACGTGCCTGCACGCTCTTAGAATGTGGCGGTTCGTGGCTCTACATGCAAAGGGAAGTGGCGGTGGATAGGGCTGAGACTTAGTGGGCATGGTGGTGGTGGGTGGTTGGAAAAGTCGCCGAAAAGTCTACCAGCAGTGATGACAGTCGCTGAACCAAGGAGGAAAAATGGGAAAAAATGGGGAAAAAAGGCCGATCTGAATAATACAGCAATGAAGCCCGTAAATGTTCAGTAATGAAGGCTGTAGATGTCCAGCAATGAAGGATGGAGGCAGCATAACGTGGGCAGGCTCCTAAATTGGAAGCTCCAATACTAACTTGAAAGAAAACATGAGAAAAAAAAAAGGTAGAAAAGAGTAAACAGAAACTGTTTTTTTTTTATGATAACACTGCACAAAAAAATGTTACAATGGCAATTATTACCTAATAATTGCTGGATACTAATTTGCCTAATCATATCTATCATAATAAATGATGAATACAAAACAAACCTGTATAATATATAAATAGATATGTACAATATATATCAACAATTTTCAATTTTAAGGAAGGCAGGATGCCTTTGTACTTCATCATGTGTCTAGAAATTGAGTTTCTAGGGTCCAAATTGATATGTTACATGAAGCTCTGTAGGGATTTTTATGTTTAGTGTTAACTGTTAAATAAGCAGTCAACTTTCCTTATTTTGACATGAGTTTAGGATTTGGTTTTTTCTGAATGCATGACGTCATTTTTTTTATATTATCTGAATTCTGGTATCTATATGTGGTCCGTGCCTCTATTTGATTACAAGTACCTCGTTACTTTGTAGATGGCTGTGATGAAAAAAATCAGGACAGCAATGCTCCCAAATGGGTTGCTTTAGCTGTGGTTCAGTCTTATAATTCAAGGCGAAAGGTCCCTCGCAGTGAGATCTCACTTCTTCACTTGGAAATTTGCCTATCAAAGGCAGCATTCTCAGCCGCTCAGAATTCTGGTAATATGCTTCCATAGCTATTTGATGGTTTTTTATTACCATGATTTTTCCGTTATCTATGTTGTTTGTCCTTTGGTTTTCTCTTTGCTTAGCATAGTTTACGACAGGAGATTATGGCTTCGTCTAATTCATTTTGCCAATTTTAGCTAGCAGGATATGGCTTGGTTGTAGCTGTTTTTCTCTTTGCATATTGCATACAATATAGATTGTGCAGTGTGCACGTGTATGCATACTAATCATCTTAGATTATTATTCCGAGCATCATGATGGGCTTAATGTGGATAGGTACTTCATTTCTAAATGTGTACGATTATGTGGAGTTGACAGTTAAAACTTACTGATACAAAGTTCCTTTGTCATTCTGAAAAGCGTCAATCCACATGCCACGTATCGGTTATCAAGACGGATCTGAGCGTTCCGAGTGGTATACCATTGAACGGCTACTAAGAAAATATGCTTCCATTTACGACATAGATATATTTGTGTAATGCACTCTACCCCTCTCCACTCATGCAAACAGAAACTCATTTGGAGACTTCATCATATTTTACATAATGATTTGCTGCAAATTGTTGCAGGTATTATTACCGAAGATCACGCTAAGGCTCCAGGATTAGTCAACTTCCCAGTGATATTTTGCAGAATACAATATTGAGTATATTGTTACGTGGTTCTATGTATATAACAGTAGACATTTGGAAGAAGATTAATATTTTTGCAGATCTGTAGTAGTTTTAGGTTACTGGAGATATTAAAATAATACCTCTCTCTCTCTCTTATTTAACTACTCGGAAATGTTTGTCATAAATTTTGTAAAATTATTCGAAGTTTTACTTATTTCCTAAAAAAAGAGAATTTTGATAGGAGGAATGATAAACGGTCATACCCAAACGTCCATCGGCTACTTCCACTTGGCTACAAGAGGCTACAAGCCAATAGACGTATGCAGTCCGTATGCAATACGGAGGGGCAAAATGGAAAGAGAAAACGCAAAAAAGAAAGGTGCACATGTGGCAATCACAATATAAGCAAAAAGGAGGGAAATTGGTCACTTTCACCTACGCCATCGAAAAGCTTCCATTGTATCTCTATTCTTTTCTCGTTCATCTCTGCCACTCTCTCATAGCTGTCGTTCCAGGCATCGTGCGGGGAAGGAAGAAGAACATAAACAAGTTGATATTTCTAGTGGGTGATTTCTTTGGTGGTTTTGTATAAATTTTTTGAGGAAGTAGAGAAGAGGAAACTTGAAAACGAAATATCTTTGATAGTTGTTCAAGCTTTGTGAAGGAGTTTTTGTTTCTATTGTAAGGTACGTGAGTTTGTGCTTTCTAGTACGATTGTTTCAGTGTTGTGATTGATGGCAGAAAATATGGTTTTATATTTAGAAAATGTCGAGCAAGAAAAGAAAATGTGAATGTGTATGTTAGAATGTAGAGGCTGACATTAATAGTCGATGGGGAGTTGTAAATGTGTGGAAATGAAGTTGTAAACTAGTACTAAATTGATGTAAATCGATGATGAAAAAGTTATAAGCCTTTAAAAAAGCTGTAAACGATTTTAAAAATGTTGTAAATCCCAGTTTAAATCTTGTATAAGAGTCTTTTCAGCAACAAAATAAAATGGGAATGAGTGTTAGAAGCTGATAGCAAACGTTAAGGGTGGAAATGTGACGTACGTATGCGTGGAAGGAAGTTGTAAACTAGTGATAAAATGTTGTAAACCCATGAGGAAAAAGTTATAAACCTTGTTCAAAATTTTAGAAACTCTTGTTATGCATGGAAAATTTTTTAATTGTTTTTTTGAAAAAAAAATTGAGTCTTTTCAACAAAATAAAGTGGAAATGAGTGTGTTAGAAGCTGACATCAAACGTTAAGAGTGGAAATGTGACATGTATATGCATAGAAGGAAGTTGTAAACAAATGATAAAATATTGTAATTCAAAATGTTGTAAACTCTTGTTATGGAATGGAATTTTTTTTTAATTATAGTATTTCCAGCAACAACACAAACTTGGAATGGGTCTGTTATAAGCTGGCAGCAAATGTTAAGATGGGAATTGTGAGATGTAAATGCGTGGAAGGAAGTTGAAAACCATTGGAAAAATGTTGTAAACTCATGTTATACATGGAAATTTGTTGTTTTAAATTTTTAATCAGTGTTTTTAGGAACAAACTGTGAATGGGTCCATTAGAAGTTTGAAATCAATGCAACAAAAAATTGTAAACTATTTTGTGAAGTTGAAAAAATTGTAAACTGCTTTTGTTTTTATGCAGGTGTGTAGTTAAAAAGAAGTGTACAAAATGAAAAATTTATTGAATAAAAACATTGATGTTGATGCCGAAGTTCAGATGGAGCATGCTTAAGTGAATCATGAGACGGAGGTCCCTGCTGTTGGCATGGTATTTGATTCAGGTGAACAAATGAGAACATTTTACAAAAATTATGCAAGCAATGTAGGTTTTGAGTTCAAAGTAAGAAATTCAAAGAAGGATTCATATGGAAAATTAAGTTACATGTTACTATCATGCTCACGGCAAGGAAGACATGGCTCACAAATTCCTAAAGCAGGGTGCGGCCTACTAAGCAGACAGATTGTGATGCGAAGATCACAACAAGCAATGCACTGGATGGTAGATGGTGCATTAACAAAATTGTGCTTGATCACAACCATACTGTTAGCCCAACGAAGTCACGAATGTTGAGGGCAAACAAGAGTTTAAGCCTCCATGTAAAGAGGGCTATTGAATTGCACGGTTGTGCCAGGGTGAAGATCACTAAGACATTTCAAACCCCTGTAAAAGAGTCTGGGGGGTATGAAAACTTATCATCTGGTGAGACGAAAGTGCGGAACTACATCCATAAACAGAGAAAGGCAATCGGCAAAGGTGGTGATGCAAAAGCCTTGATTGAGTACTTTTCAAGGAAGAAGGCAGAGAATAGACCTAGATGATGAGTTTCGGGTTAGAAATATATTCTGGGCTGATGCTAGGAGCAGAGCTGCTTATGAGTATTTTGGGGATGTTGTTAGCTTCGACACAACATACCTCACAAATAAGTATGACATGCCATTTGCTGCTTTTGCACCATGGGCAATCGGTTCTGCTTGGATGTGGGTTACTGTCAGCTAAGGACATTGAATCCTTTATTTGGTTATCTCATAATTGGATCACATCCATTCTTTTCAAGCCACTGGATAGTATTGTCACTGATCAGTGCAGGGCGATGGAGAAGGCAATTGAGATTGTGATGCCACAAACCCGGCATAGGTGGTGTTTATGGCACATAATGAAGAAAGTCCCTGAAAAGCTTAAAGGATATAGTGAATATCACAATATTAAAACAGGTTTACAGGAAGCTGTGTATGAAACTTTGGGAGAGTAAGAATTCGAAGATAAGTGGGCTTGGTTTTTCAAAGAGTATGAGCTTGAGAGCAATGAATGGTTGGGTGGCCTATTTGAGCATTGACATAAGTGGGAGCCAATCTACTTGAAGAAGAATTTTTGGGCCGGGTTTTCCACTACACAACAAAGTGAGACCATACACTCCTTCCTTGATGGGTATGTCCACTCCAACACAAGTTTGCAGCAATTTGTAAACCATTATGATAATGCTCTGATGAGCAGGGTTGAGAAAGAGGTTGAAGCTGATTTTAAATCCATGCACATAATTGCTCGAGCTACCCTCTAGAAAAATAATTCCAGGAGGAGTATACCCATGCTAAATTTGGCGAAGTGCAAGGCGAATTTAGACAAAAAATGAATTGTGTTCCGAGTTTGAAAACATTGCGCAGTTCACTTGCGAGTTTTGAGGTGGTGAAGGAAGTGACATTGTTTGGTTGACCGGCAGAGGTTATTTGTGAGGTTGTCTTTAATCGTGACAACCATGATGTGAGTTGCCAATGCTTGTTGTTTCAGTTTAGGGGGATCATGTGTAGACATTCCCTTTGTGTCCTTTCTTTTGAAAGGATAAAAGAGATGCCAGTTAAGTACATGCTTTCAAGATGGAGCAAAAAGATGAAAAAGAGGCCTGCATATACAAGGATTGGCAACAATTATGCGGAGTTTAAGCCCACCATGGAGAGATTTGATAAATTGGTTAGGCATTTCTCTAAACTGCAACTTCAGAGGCCGAGACCAGTCATGTTCATTGTACTCTTGACAAATTATATGATTATTTGCAGTTAATACCTTCTGTGCTTGAGTTGAACACTGCTGCAAAAGGTGATGACGTTGGTGGTAATGTTGGTCTGGGGGGGGGGGTTTAATGAGCAAGATGAAATCCATAGCCCTGTGCGTAAACAACAAAAAGGAAGACCATCATCGAAGAGAAAATTTTCTGAAGTGGAAAAAGCGGTGCAAAAGTATAGGAAGAAAGGAATGGCTAAACAGAATAAGATGCAAATCAAGGTGTGTTCGATGTCTTCTCATGCCTTACCTTCTGTGATTTTTAATATTCTTTGTTTAATGTGTGGTTTCCATTCAATGATGTAGGAATCATTTGAGGGCACGGTTTGCTAGTCATGTGACAGCAAGTTCTCTGTCAAGTCATCTGTTGAGGTCACAGACTGTGGCAATATTTCTAGTGAAAGGATTGTGGTGTGTGTTCACACTGAACTTACTTTTAATTTCCAAGTTTGATTGAGGGCTTTATGGCATTATTATGAACTCGTGATAGTAGCCTTCAATAAAGAAACCCTATTGAAGGCTACAATTGTGAATTTTCCATACCTGGTCTCCTGACTATTGAATGTAAATTATCACTCCTAGTGTAACACCCTAATATATAACCTGACATGCCTAGAACATGTTCAAGTTAATTATTAGTTGTTACTCTTTTGTTTCAATTTTTATCTTTTGACCTGGAGATACTTTAGTAAAAATACGGGTAAATTTTTTTTTTTTTTGAACTTTTAAAACCAAAATGTGAGCCACATGTATATATAGACCGGTCAAGACATGCATGATAATGATATCCACATAAACCTCATCACAATATATACGAAGACCCTAGCATAACATGACAATACTAGATTAACATATTATAACCGTAACATAATAGTGATGTCTTATAAACATAAAGGACATCTAAGGGTACTAGGTTCACCAATAAAAGTTGAACATACAACAAACCGAAGCTAAACAGAGTTTTAGCAAGACTAGGCTAATTCCGGTACATATTCCTCAAAAGACAAATCCACACATGGGCACAAGGGATATGACAACTCAAAAGTTAATGCCCAAGGAACAACCATCTCTTTGCTTCCATTGCGACCTCCGATCCGACTCGTCGCGTGACTCCCACGTCCATGCCTCAAGGAGAACAACAAACATTGCCATTGTCCTCGTCTGGAGATGACATGGAAGAAAGGATAGGGATGAGAAACTCATTCAAGACTCTTAGTAAGGCTCAATGTCATCATCATCGTCCCCAGCCACTTCGGTTTTCATTAAAAAAGAGATGTACATGCATAAGGTTCAATTTTAAAGTTCTCAAATCTATTTATTCGAAGTGGGTATCTTTTAGCATAAGTCTTGATATCATGAATACAACAGATATCTCATTTATACATGACAGTACCTCAAGAGCATAAGTAGCGCATGCAATTAACACAAGAACACTCACAACATGAGTTGGTAGCATTCAAATCTAAAACATAACATGTCGTGCTGGACATATTGAACATAATGCATATTCATGTGACTCCTTTTTTCTCATTGTCCCCCCTCTTTCAAAACCACCTAAGTCCAACCATCTTACCGGCCCCGGCGATTTTATCATGGTCACCAAAACTCCCAGCTCGTTGATCGCCGAGGATGAGATTATCTTAACTAGCCGAGGCTAGATTTAACATGGGGCAATAAAGGGGGAAACAACGCCTCAATATCACATGTAAATAATGTAAGCATGATAACACAGGTATGATAAATCATACAACATTTAACATATATGGAAATGCAATGAAATCTGTGATGATTTGCTTTCTCATTATTAACTTTCCTTTCTTAATAACCACCCTTTTATCATGTTCGCCAAAATCCAACCAACTCACTGGCCCCGGCGATTTTATACTGGTCACCAAAACTCCACCTCACTGATCGCCTAGGATGAGATCAATCCTTAAACTAGTCATCACTAGTTTCTGCTTATCCTATGATAAGCTAATTCTCGACTCCCAGAGTTTATAGGATCATTTCCATATGACTTGTGTCACCTTGAATCTTGGCATGTTATGTAGAGATGCAGCATGAATATACAATCACAGTCATCATCATATTTTGTGTAACACTTCTTGCTTACAGACTTCATATGAATAGGTGATCTCAACTAACCAATCATAGTCATAACATGCCACAAATAATTCACATAGACACGCTTCATATATTCCATAGCACATATCATTATTATTTTACCGAAAATAAACATACTCCTACCCAGTATGCCGGAATTAAGGACCGAACTTAGCTAATGTGTAACATCTTAATTTTTTTTCAGAAAATAATTGAGGCTTTAGTAGTAAGAATATCAAAATTTTGGTGTACACAAAAATGATGAGAACAATGTAACGAACGTAAAAAAAAAAAAAAATGTAAATAGTGTTTTGCAGGTCCCGTAGACCCAAGGACAATTTGAAACCTTAGATTCAAGACCTGAAGGTGCCCGAAATTTGGAAATTATAGGATTAAAGTTAGAAATAGGTAGGAATAAATATTTTATACTTAGAATTAATTTTCAGGCAATAGTGGATTACCCGGGTACACTGTTTTACCCGTTTGGTAAAATTACGGTGTGTAGTTTTTATACCGGATGAAGCTACCAGTGCAAGCTTGCCACCTAGGGTGACAAGTGTATGGTCTAGAGCAATACATATCCTTTCCTTTTTCAAGAGCCAATGAGAATGCTACAAAATTTCAAAGAAGATAATTTCATAATTGCTAAATTATATACATTATCTTAATATAAATAAAATCAAAATCCTCATAATTATCATCTTCATTCTCGGCCATAACAAAGGAGACAGCCCAAACTCCATTTTTGCTTCCTCAAAATGCTTGAAACTTAAATTCAAAGCTCCAAAATCCTTGTCTACACTTGATAAAATCACAAACTCCCTTCACTAAACTTATTCCACTCATCAAGATCTTTCAATCTAACCGATTAAAATTTGAATCCATCAACTTTTCCTACTTTGAGAGCTTATTATCAGCTGTGTAAGGAAGGGTTTGGTGTGGGTTAGAAGGCTTGGAAGTAAAGGAAATCAATCTTGGAGCCAAGATCTTGAAAACTTCAAAGTGTAGGGTTTTCTTTGGCCTTTTTCTTTCCAAACTATTCTGTAAATTTTTTTGGGTTTTATTCCGAAATTTATGGTTATATTTGATGATAATATGTTGATATTGATGTGTTAATTTTGGTGGAGTGTTTGGATGAGGTTAAATAATGATTTTTGTCAAAATAAGTTTTGGCTAGGCTGCTGAATTTTCGGATTTCAGCAGGACAGGATTTGTTCATGAATTTTCTGGTTCAATTCTAGTCATTTTTATGAGCTATAAAAATTATATGTTGAAGCTAACATCATAAGGAAACTCTGATAATTTTCGTGGTGCATAATAAAGAGTTTTACTGCCTGAGAAAAATCAAGAACCAAGAGTATATCTATGCTGGCTGAAATCTTGGTACTGGAGCTGTGAATTTGTATAAATTTTTATTCATAGCAAATGATGGAGTTATCCTTTGAAATTTTTACAGAGTTTTGTAGACATCTTTAAGTATAACTGTGATTTTTATTTTGAGTTGTTTCTATCATTTACTAAAGTTAAAAATTGTGTGAATCCTATTATGAGCTGTGAAAAAGTGGCCTCTGACCACTAAAATTGTAGAATTTATTTGACATGGTTCTAGTATTCTGTTTGCTATGAAATGTTTACAGGGACTTTTAGACACATTGAGGTGTCATAGAGAAGTTTTATGGCCAGTGAATTGCCCATTGGATATGTGAATTAAATGTTGTCACCATAATGGTAAATCTGTCAAGAAGCTGGAATGGTGAAGATGTATTAAGTTAATGATAGAAATCTATTTAATCCAAGTATGTATCATATGAATGTATGTTAATTGTTTGAAAGGCTTGTTTATAAAGTATGAATGAGACTCCAATGATACTGAATGCCTATATCTGGGATATAAACCTGACTTTGAAATAGAAAGGTCCATGACATGGTTGTATGACAAAAGAGAATATGTGAAATTTAATGGTGCATGTTTTAACATACGGAGAAAATAGAAACAAGGCTTATGTGTGATAGAGAGGGAAGGCAAAAATAAGAACTTCCCAAGAAATTTTATGAGTCGGTAGACTTATCGACTAGGAAATAGAACTGTGTGTGATTCAGAAATGGAAAAAAATGAAGTCTGATGATCACGACTAGGAATGAGCTCATGTCCTAGCAGTCTATGGTCCTCTGAGGAGTTATCCACTACACATGTTACCTGATGTGAATCTAAGCCTTCCCTATGTTAATAAAAAGAACTACTACACTAAGTTGAATTCCATGTGATATAAGAGAAACACTTATGATTACTACCATTTTGCATATAATTTTCTTTGACTCATGTATGCTAATATTGATATATGTGATCTAATATGATGTTTTTCTTTATTATTATAAATGCATTTACTGTTTATATTCTGTCTGTATGTAAGGGGTTACCCTACTGAGAATTTTATAATATTCTCACCCCTATTTGTGTATATGCTGTATTGTGCTCAGACTTTGCAGATGCCCCTGGATGAGGAGAGGCCATCATACAGATGGCCAATGGTTTCGCGTAGGAGGACATGAGACTTACGAGGGCTTTTGACTTGTATGTAGTGTAGTATAGTGCCAGGAACTTACCAGCTTGTAGACTAATTGGTGTTAGATGTTTTAGGTCCATTTCCGTGTGTTTAGTATTTTGTTGGACCTTGATATTTGAGCAAGCTTGGTAGATCTTTTGATAGTAGTTCCTGTGTTGTATTATAAGCGAAGTGACTTAACTTCAAGTATGGTATGTATTAAAGAAAGCAGTATGTAAAGTAATAATATATGTACATTTTATAGTAGTTTTCTTTATAACTCTAAAGTTTGATTTATCTTATTTCATTTCGTTTGACTAGAGGATATTACAGAAAGGAAGTGATACTCTTCTAATTACAATGTTAATGCTCGAGTAATACATGGTAGTTAGGAGGGTGTTACATTATGGTATCAGAGCCGGACTATCCTATAAGCCTGAGGATTGGACCGGCTATGCTTTCTTAGAAATTGTCATGCATTATGACTTTATATATATGTGTATGACTGCTGATTGGAAATGTTGTGGGTTGCTGTACACTTTGCTTGGTATTGAGACTGATCAACTCAATATTTTCGTTTGGTGTGACAGGAACCAATGACTTCGAAGCGGCAAACTAGGAGTAGAGCTGGAAACGATGCCGACATGATGAATACTTTTCGTGAGATGGCGGCTCCCATGAGGGAACAAACTACAGTTACTACCCGAATGATGGAGCAACTGAACCGCAATGAAAGGCAAAACCCAGCTAATAATCCTGTAGTGAACGAAGTCGATGTAGAATATCAGAAATTTGCCAAGTTCAGAAAGGCAAATCCCCCTCCATTTCGAGGAGCTTTTAATCCCTGTAAAGCAGAATAATGGATAAAGGCCATGGAAAAGATTTTCTCCGTTCTTCCTTGCACAGAGATCCAGAAGGTGGCCTTTGCCACCTATATGCTAGAAGCAGATGCAGATTTTTGGTGGGTTGGCACCAGGGGATTATTTGAAGCTTCCCATACTGTAGTTACCTGGACTATTTTTAAGGAAGCTTCTTACCATAAGTACTTCCCTATTTCTGTGAGAAATGCGAAGGAATTGGAGTTCATGGCTCTCAAACAAGGACCTATGAGTGTAGCAGAGTATACTGCCAAATTTGAAGAGCTCTGCAAGTTTTCTACAATTTATCAACGTGACCCGGATGAAGTTTGGAAATGCATGAAATATGAAGGAGGTCTACGAGAAGATATAGAAGCAGCTGTAAGTCTCTTGGAGATTAGGGACTATCCTACCTTGGTAAATAAATGTCGACGTGCAGAGGAGTCCAACAGGAAACTAACAAATTTCAAGTATGCCCAAAACAATGCTAGAAGGGAATTAGCACTTCAAGGTCCCCGATTCAAGCCTGTTAACCAACCTCGGAGAAGGTTTCCACCCAACAATAACAACAACAATAGCAAAGGAAAACAACTTCAACCTCTAAGACTTGAGATAGGGAGAGATTGCCCTAAGTGTGGAAAAAATCATGGGAATCGACCTTGCTGGACAACGCAAATCATTTGCTTTGGCTGTGGGAAACCAGGACATAAGATATTTGAGTGCCCTAACAAGAAAGGTCATCAGCCCGCCTCCAGGCCACAACAACATGGGCGCGTTTTTACTATAAGTGCCAAGGAAGCTTCTCAATCTGCCAATCTGATCCGAGGTAAGTGTGAAATAAATGGTAATGTCCTAGATATACTGTATGATACGGGTGCCACTCATTCTTTCATATCCCATGATTGTGTACAGAAGTTGCAATTATCTGTGTCTGAACTACCTTATGATCTTCTTGTATCCACTCCTACTGCTGGTCCTATTAGGACTTGTTATACCTGTGTAAATATTCCATTTCAAATAGGTGCTAGAGACTTTACTGCCAATTTAGTTTGTCTTCCTTTATCTGGTCTAGATGTAATTTTAGGTATGGATTGGCTAGTACCCAATTATGTCCTTTTACACTGTCCAGATCGAGCTGCCATATTTCTTTCCACTCTACCCTCCATTCCTGTGGTTCCTTTTTCTTTTTACTTGAACCTTGTAACATCCAACCCTAGTAAGACAGATCGTCAGGAATATGTTCTCCTTTCTACTAGTGAAACTGAATGTGACTACGAGTTGAGCAAGATTCCAGTGGTGAGGGAATATCCAGATGTTTTTCTAGAGGATATTCTAGAATTTCCTCCTGAAAGAGAGATTGAATTTTCCATCGAGTTGGTTCCAGGAACGGGTCCTATTTCAATTGCTCCTTATAGGATGTGCCCTTTGGAGTTGAAAGAATTAAAGTCCCAAATTGACGAACTGTTAGGGAAGCATTTTAGTAGACCAAGTGCCTCTCCATGGGGAGCCCCTGTTCTTCTGGTGAAGAAAAAGGATGGGGGTATGAGGCTTTGTGTAGACTATAGGCAATTGAACAAAGTGACAATAAAAAATAAGTACCCCTTGCCAAGAATTGACGATCTCATGGATCAATTACGAGGTGCAACTGTATTCTCAAAGATTGATCTTAGATCAGGGTACCATCAGATTTGGGTTCGGAATGAGGATATACCTAAAACTGCTTTTAGAACTCGATATGGGCATTACGAGTATGGGGTGATGTCTTTTGGATTGACTAATGCTCCGGCTGTATTCATGGATTATATGAATCGAATCTTCCGCTCTTACTTGGATAAATTTGTAGTTGTCTTCATAGATGACATACTTATATATTCAAGGACTGAGGAAGAACATATGGAGCACCTTAGGGTTGTGTTACAAATCCTAAGAGAGAGAAAGTTGTATGCTAAGTTGTCGAAATGTGAATTCTGGATGGGAGAGATTAGATTCCTAGGTCATGTAGTATCACGAGGAGGAATCTCTGTAGATCCCAAAGAAGGTAGAATCGGTACTCCATTGGGAACGACCAATAACGGTGACGGAGATTCGGAGTTTCCTAGGGTTAGCTGGATATTATAGGCGTTTTATCATGAGTTTTTCTCAGATAGCATTACCTTTGACTAAATTAACCCGAAAGAATGCTCTATTCAATTGGACACCAGAGTGTGAAAAGAGTTTCCAGGAGTTGAAACAAAAGTTAACCACGGCCCAAATTCTAGTATTACACGATCCTTATAGACCCTATGAGGTATATTGTGATGCTTCTAGTAAGGGTTTAGGATGTGTGTTGATGCAAAATCATAACGTGGTTGCCTATGCTTCTCGACAGTTGAAACCCCATGAAGTAAACTATCCAACCCATCACCTTGAACTTGCAGCTGTGGTTTTTGCCCTAAAGATCTGGCGACATCATTTGTATGGTGTGCGCTTAATGTTTTCTCCGATCATAAAGTTTAAAGTATCTTTTTATCAAAAAGAGTTGAATATGGCAAAGAAGGTGGATGGAATTCCTCAAGGACTATGAGTTTAGTCTGAATTACCATCCAGGCAAGGCAAATGTTGTTGCCGATGCTCTGAGTAGAAAATCCCTAAGTGTAGCATGCTTGATGATTAAAGAGACGGAGCTAGTTGAAAGTTTCAAGGAACTTAGTTTAGACATGTCTGTGAACCCTCAGGGTGTGGTGCTAGGGCAAATAAAGGTAACAAGTGAGTTCAAAGGACAAATTTTAGCTGCACAACGTGAAAACCTAGAATTTCAGGAGATATTAAGATCAATTCATGCAAAGAAGTTGCGTGGATTCACTCAAGACCAACAAGGTATATGGAGATACAAGGATAGGGTATGTGTACCCACAAGTGGCGATCTTAGAAAGAAGATCTTAGAGGAAGCTCATAGGGGCGAACTTACTATACATCCAGGCATTAGTAAAATGTATGCGGATCTCAAGAAAATGTTCTGGTGGTCAGGAATGAAAAAAGATATAGAAGAGTGTGTCAGGAAGTGTTTAACTTGCCAAAAAGTTAAAATAGAACATCAAAATCCAGCTGGGACCTCAGAACCCTTAGAAATCCCGGAATGGAAGTGGGAAAGTATTTCTATGGACTTTGTAATGGGTTTGCCAAGGACATCGTCAGGTCATGATGCTATATGGGTTATAGTAGATAGATTGACCAAGTCTGCTCATTTCTTACCCATTAAGGCTAATTTTCCTTTGGATAAGTTAGTTTCCTTGTACATCCAAGAAATAGTAAGACTACACGGTGTTCCTTCCTCGATAGTTTCTGACAGAGATCCAAGGTTTACTTCGAGATTTTGGGGAACGTTCCAAAAAGCCTTTGGTACCAAACTTTGTTTGAGCACCGCCTATCACCCCCAAATTGACAGGCAAACAGAACGAACCATACAAACCCTGGAAGATATGCTAAGGGCATGCGTGATTGAGCAGAAGGGAAGTTGGGACAAGTTACTCCCATTGGTTGAGTTTGCTTATAATAACAGCCATCACGCTAGTATTGGCATGGCCCCGTATGAAGCTCTATATGGAAGAAAATGTCAATCCCCATTGTGTTGGTATGATTCGGGAGAAGCGAGACTATTGGGACCCGATCTTGTTAATCAAACAGCGGAGCAAATCCAGAAGATCAGGAGCAAGATTCTCACCGCAGAGAGTCGTCAAAAGAGCTATGCTGATACTCGAAGGAAACCTTTAGAATTTCAAGAGGGAGAACATGTATTCCTGAAGGTCACGCCCACTACTGGAGTAGGTAGGGCCCTTAGAGTTAAAAAGTTGTCACCTAGGTTTATAGGTCATTTTCAAATTCTTCAACGAATTGGGTCAGCTGCTTACCAGATAGCCTTACCCCCACATTTATCCAACCTTCATAATGTCTTTCATATATCTCAACTTCGAATGTACCACCCAGATCAAAACCATATCATTGAGCCCGAGTCTATACAGTTAAGGGATGACTTGACGTTTCAAGCCCCTCCTATTTAGATCGTTGATAGAGAAGTCAGGCAACTTAGAAATAAATCATGCAACTTGTAAAAGTGGCATGGGGTGGACCTGGAAATGAAGAGTATACATGGGAACTAGAATCAAGTATGAAGATAGATCATCCGAATTATTTCTGTGTATGAAATTTTGAGGGCAAAATTTTTATTTAAGGTGGGGAGTAATGTAACATCCTAATTTTTTTCAGAAAATAATTGAGGCTTTAGTAGTAAGAATATCAAAATTTTGGTGTACACAAAAATGATGAGAACAATGTAACGAACGTAAAAAAAAAAAAAACAAAAAAAAAACGTGAATAGTGTTTTTGCGTGCCCCGTAGACCCACCTGAACAAATTTGAAACCTTAGATTCAAGACTCAAGGTGCCCAAATTTGGAAATTATAGGATTAAGGTTAGAAATAGGTAGGAATAAATATTTTATACTTAGAATTAATTTTCAGGCAATAGTGGATTACCTGGTACACTGTTTTACCCGTTTGGTAAAATTACGGTGTGTAGTTTTTATACCGGATGAAGCTACCAGTGCAAGCTTGCCACCTAGGGTGACAAGTGTATGGTCTAGAGCAATACATATCCTTTCCTTTTTCAAGAGCCAATGAGAATGCTACAAAATTTCAAAGAAGATAATTTCATAATTGCTAAATTATATACATTATCTTAATATAAATAAAATCAAAATCCTCATAATTATCATCTTCATTCTCGGCCATAACAAAGGAGACAGCCCAAACTCCATTTTTGCTTCCTCAAAATGCTTGAAACTTAAATTCAAAGCTCCAAAATCATTGTCTACACTTGATAAAATCACAAACTCCCTTAACTAAACTTATTCCACTCATCAAGATCTTTCAATCTAACCGATTAGAATTTGAATCCATCAACTTTTCCTACTTTGAGAGCTTATTATCAGCTGTGTAAGGAAGGGTTTGGTGTAGGTTAGAAGGCTTGGAAGTAAAGGAAATCAATCTTGGAGCCAAGATCTTGAAAGCTTCAAAGTGTAGGGTTTTCTTTGGCCTTTTTCTTTCCAAACTATTCTGTAAATTTTTTTGGGTTTTATTCCGAAATTTATGGTTATATTTGATGATAATATGTTGATATTGATGTGTTAATTTTGGTGGAGTGTTTGGATGAGGTTAAATAATGATTTTTGTCAAAATAAGTTTTGGCTAGGCTGCTGAATTTTCGGATTTCAGCAGGATAGGATTTGTTCATGAATTTTCTGGTTCAATTCTAGTCATTTTTATGAGCTATAAAAATTATATGTTGAAGCTAACATCATAAGGAAACTCTGATAATTTTCGTGGTGCATAATAAAGAGTTTTACTGCCTGAGAAAAATCAAGAACCAAGAGTATATCTATGCTAGCTGAAATCTTGGTACTGGAGCTGTGAATTTGTATAAATTTTTATTCATAGCAAATGATGGAGTTATCCTTTGAAATTTTTACAGCGTTTTGTAGACATCTTTAAGTATAACTGTGATTTTTATTTTGAGTTGTTTCTATCATTTGCTAAAGTTAAAAATTGTGTGAATCCTATTATGAGCTGTGAAAAAGTGGCCTCTGACCACTAAAATTGTAGAATTTATTTGACATGGTTCTCGTATTCTGTTTGCTATGAAATGTTTACAGGGACTTTTAGACACATTGAGGTGTCATAGAGAATTTTTATGGCCAGTGAATTGCCCATTGGATATGTGAATTAAATGTTGTCACCATAATGGTAAATCTGTCAAGAAGCTGGAATGGTGAAGATGTATTAAGTTAATGATAGAAATCTATTTAATCCAATTATGTATCATATGAATGTATGTTAATTGTTTGAAAGGCTTGTTTATAAAGTATGAATGAGACTCCAATGATACTGAATGCCTATATCTGGGATATAAACCTGACTTTGAAATAGAAAGGTCCATGACATGGTTGTATGACAAAAGAGAATATGTGAAATTTAATGGTGTATGTTTTAACATACGGGGAAAATAGAAACAAGGCTTATGTGTGATAGAGAGGGAAGGCAAAAATAAGAACTTCCCAAGAAATTTTATGAGTCGGTAGACTTATCGACTAGGAAATAGAACTGTGTGTGATTCAGAAATGGAAAAAAAATGAAGATGATCACGACTAGGAATGAGCTCATGTCCTAGCAGTCTATGGTCCTCTGAGGAGTTATCCACTATATATGTTACCTGATGTGAATCTAAGCCTTCCCTATGTTAATAAAAAGAACTACTACACTAAGTTGAATTCCATGTGATATAAGAGAAACACTTATGATTACTAGCATTTTGCATATAATTTTCTTTGACTCATGTATGCTAATATTGATATATGTGATCTAACATGATGTTTTTCTTTATTATTATAAATGCATTTACTGTTTATATTCTGTCTGTATGTAAGGGGTTACCCTACTGAGAATTTTATAATATTCTCACCCCTATTTGTGTATATGCTGTATTGTGCTCAGACTCTGCAGATGCCTCTGGCTGAGGAGAGGCCATCATACCGATGGCCAATGGTTTCGCGTAGGAGGACATGAGACTTACGGGGGCTTTTGACTTGTATGTAGTGTAGTATAGTGCCAGGAACTTACCAGCTTGTAGACTAATTGGTGTTAGATGTCTTAGGTCCATTTCCGTGTGTTTAGTATTTTGTTGGACCTTGATATTTGAGCAAGCTTGGTAGATCTTTTGATAGTAGTTCCTGTGTTGTATTATAAGCGAAGTGACTTAACTTCAAGTATGGTATGTATTAAAGAAAGCAGTATGTAAAGTAATAATATATGTACATTTTATAGTAGTTTTCTTTATAACTCTAAAGTTTGATTTATCTTATTTCATTTCATTTGACTAGAGGATATTATAGAAAGGAAGTGATACTCTTCTAATTACAATGTTAATGCTCGAGTAATACATGGTACTTAGGAGGGTGTTACATAATGCACATGCTATGATCGGAAAAATATATATATAGTACCAAGGATCATCATAAGACTTCCACACAACACTTTACACAAGATAGGGATTAAAATTCTGAAATAACTTTTACACCCTTAAACACTTCCAAAAATCCGAGGACATAAGTTTTGAATCTTTAAATTAAAATAAAACTCTTTTCAGGTCCTTCCTTATCATGAGGTCAAGAATACATTCTCAAGGACAAGGACATATTTTCAAAGTCTGAGAATGTATTTTTCAAAGTTCAAGTATATCTTAAGGCCGAGGATATGAAGGTCGAGAATGTTTTATATAAAAATTAAAACAAGAAGATTATAATAATATTATAGATTTTAGGAAAATTAATTTTGGCTTGATAGCTGTTAGCTATGCTGACGTATCCCCTGGTATAATGATGAACTCAAAGCCACGTCATTCTCTATAAAATATTTTTTGGTTGATTTATTTCATTTCTTTTGAGAATATCAAACTGTTCACCAACTTGTTAAGCATTAATAGAAAGTAATTTGTATCAGCATTGCAATATTATAACCTTAGCTAAGAACGTCGTATATAATATTCGATCATGCAGTCTTTAATATTAAACAATTCGCCAAATAACATTATTATATATATATGTGTGTGTGTGTGTGTTATTATTTTATACACTCTACACTAAGTGTTATATATATATATTTATAACTCTACAAACAATAATATCTTTCTCCCACACAAAGTGTGATAAATTACAATATTATGTCATAGATGGATAAACAAGGTAGTAATTAGGTATTATAGCATTAAATATTTACTAATAGTCGCACGTTATTTATTTCAAAAGTTTATTATAACCTTACTAATCATAAGATTTACACATAATTATATGAAATAATGTCAGATTAATATGCACAGCCTAGAATGCATAAGAAGAACATGAGGCTTGTAACGCCCCGATTTTCTGTTAGAGTAAAAATGACCGAAATGCCCCTAAGGTCATTTTCGGCCCTGAACTTGAGGATAGTCGACCCGGCAGTTCTCGAGGGGCTAACTCAATGTTTGAAAGGGATTAGTTGAATTGTGTACTTTTCCGAGATCGAAAATCTCATTTTTTGAGATTTCAGGTCAAAATGACCAAAATACCCATGTTGTGTTTGACACGGGTACGAGCGCCGGATGGACCCGAAACTTCTCCAGATGGTTTTAAAAGGTGTTTTTATGTATTCTGTGACCTTAGTTTTAGTCCTGGTGGTCCCGGGCAATTTTTGTGCAAAATTACGATTTTGCCTCTAGTTTAGTGTTTTTGAGCTTAATCGCGTGATTAAGCGAATCTAAGCAATTTTAGGCTCTAATCGAAGATTAATTAATTTCCATAATTAATCTAGAGTAAAAATAATTTATTAGAGTTGATTAGAACCTAAGATTGCTTAATTTAAACTAAAATCTTATTTTAAATTCAAGATTCCTAGTCATGGAATTTTGAATAGTGTTTTCTCTCTCCAATTCCTTAAATCATGGAATTGTGTCTACATAGTTTACTCATAAAATGAATTTTAAACTGTTTAAATGTGTATGTGCACTCCTTAATCATGTTATAAAGTTCCTAATCACATTCTTAGTTACCTAAATTTATGCTTAGCAATTCCTAACCTTGTACCTAAACTAATACACACCTAAGCACATCAATTAGCACACAATTAGATGAACAATTCTCTCTCCTCTTGGCTGTCATGTGCTGGCCAAAATGCACTCCCCCTCATTTCCCACATGTTGAATTTTCTTGCACACAATGGCCATACCTTGCACCATACTTAGTCATGCTTGAACCCATACTTACCATCCTTTCAACCATGCTTTGAATGACCACTTTGAGGAGATATTTTCCCCCCTCAAAGGCTCCCAAATTTCATGCATCTTCCCCCACATAATTCACCTTCACATTTCAAAATTTAGCTCACAATATATATAGCAAAGTGTAAAGAAATCCCACACTTTTACCATTTGCTTTTTTGTTTGAGTTTGTGACCAAAAAAGCTTTCTTACTTTCTCTCAACCTCAAGTTCTTCTCCACCACTTAGAAACTCCTTCCACCACCATAAACCACCTAAAACCACCACACCCCCACCATAGATTATCATCTAAACACCAAAGCTTCCTTTCTCAAAAAGAAAGCTCACATAAAACACCTCTCTTTCCTTTTCCTTGTGCTTGGCTGAATCACCACCACCATTTTGGAGGAGTTTTTCATCTCATTCTCACTTCAAAGAACCAAGCTTTCATCTTCACTCTTGGTAGGGTTCTTGTTTCCAAAAGCTTTTCTTTTGTTTTGATGTTTGAGATGAAAAAGTGTTAGTTTTTCTCTTGGAACACATTCTTTTCTTCTTTCTTTTATTTTTATTTTGGAACTTGATTCTCAAAAGAAAAACTTGAGCATAATGATGAGGTTTCAAGATAATGGTCTTGTGATTCTCATTTGAGAAACCTCTAAAGCTTGAAATTTGTTCTTGACTCTTGAAACATTTTAGTTTTTCCTTTGTTTTCCTTGCTCAAGGTTTCAGATTTCCTTTCCTTTTCCTGCTTATATTTTCGGTTCTTCTCTTCCTTTTTCTTATCTTGATTTTGGTTTTAAAAATAGTGGTTGTTATGTGTTTTGATCTTTTGATTCTTTTTCCTTGAGCTTGATGATGGGGTTTCAAGATAATGAACTTGAGATTTTCATTTGAGAAACCTCTAATGCTTTAATCTTGATTTTGATCTTGAACCATTTTAGCTTCTCTTTTCTTTTCCTTTCTTTTAGTTTTCGGTTTCTTTTTCTTTTCTTATTTCGGTTCTCATTTCCTTTCCTTTACAAGTTTGATGAAATGTTCTTATTTATTTTAGCTTCTTGGTTCATCCTTCTTGAGCTTGATGATGATGTTCAAGAACCATGTAGTTTCCTTGAAACTTTGGTTCAAGAACTCTAAAGCTCACTTTGTTGATGAGATAAATGTTGGGTTGAGACTTTTGGTTCTCTTTAAAAGCCTCATATGAGCTCTAAGTTAAGATAAAAAGAACTTGCATCCATATTTACTTTTATGTCATCACTAAATGCTCAAGATTAAAGAATGAACTTGCATTTCCATATTTATGTTTATGCTCTCACTAAATCTCTAAGATAATAATGGGTTGCATAGCATATTTATTTTATACTCTCACCTCCTAATAAAGACTAAAATCAAGTGCATTGCATATTTATTTTTTATGTCAATCACTTAAGAGATTTAGAGCTCATGGACTTACCCATTATTATCTCAAACAAAGCTTGAAAATATATGTTTGTTACTCCTTTGATTTTCGGCCTCATGAGGGTTTGTATAGTTACAAATACTAAAATTTATGTCTTATAATTTTCCTAAGTTTAGGTGATCTCAAGAGATGTTGTGAGAAAAGTTTTATGTTTTAAAACCCTCTTGAAATTTATTTAAAATAGCTACTGCCCTTTTTGGTATTATGATGGTTTTAAAGAAATAAATTGTTTTTAAGTGTGTTTTATAAGTTTTAAAAAGGTTCCAAGAGAAACTAGCAATTTATGTGTTTTACAAATCAAGTTTTATGCATTGTCTGATGGATATGTTTTCGGTTCTGCCATGCTTGGTTGCTCACTGTCTCATGCTGTTTTGATGATGATATTATGACTATGTTCGTGTATAATTATTGCTAAAATTCATTTGAGAAAGTTAAGATAAGTTAGTAACTAGAAAGGAATTAATTTGAGACTTTTAGATCCCTTAGAAATGTAATTTTCTGGATTCTGTCCAGCAAGGTTTAAAATTAGAAATCATGGTTTATAATTAGTTTAAATGTGTAGGAACTACTCATAATTGGATTAGGACTTGATCTTGATACTTTAGGAACAAACCGAACTTAGAAAGGGTCAAAGTTGTGACTCATAGGTACTCGTAAAATGTAAATTATGGATTCTACACCCTTGAGGTTTAGAATTGTTTATGATCATAGAATTGAGTGAGAAATACTTAGATATGAGCCTATAAGTACCCGAGAGCTTAAGTTGTGATGATAGACAACTTAGATATCAAGATTAAGGACCGTAAGGGTCAAAGCATAAGACATTAAGAGACTTTGATGTTTTAAGTTTGATAATGCAAGTATGATGGGTTGATGCGTATGCTTTGATGATGCATGAGCTATGATTTATTGAAATGTTAAGTCTATCACGAGTATGAAAGATGAATGAGAAATGTGTATGTATTATAGACTTGTGGCATAAAGTTAGTTTGAAGGAAATTCGGTGTACAGCCATTGTGTTGCCGAATTTCCTTCAAACCTCAAAGACTTGAGAATGTTTTTGAGAATCATATGAGAAAGAAAACCTTGGGTGACACCTGTTCGGCCGAGCACCCCCAGGAAAAACAAAACCGTGACGGTATTAACAGTGAGCTTGCCAAAGCGGACAATATCACTGTGTACTAGTTACCAGTAGAGCATTTCAAAGAAGGAAAGATCCTATGATAGATGATCCTTATAAATGATAAGTTAGCCCTTCTTTTGCCCATATTAAATCTAGTGACGACTAGTTATGATTGAGCTCATTCCTAGGCAATAGGTGAGAGGGAGTTTTGGTGACCAAGAATAATATCCCTGAGCCGGTATGTTGGTTGGATTTTTGGTGAACATGATATGAAGGTGGTCTTGAGAAAAGAACTTAAAAGTTTAAGTATGAGAATGAGTATGATGTTTTAATGTCGCTTTATGCCACTAATATGTTGAGGTTTTCTAATGATTGTGTTCTATCGATTACTTGCATGACATATTAGCATGCATCCATTCAATATCTGTTGCATTCATGTCATTAAGACTCATACTAAAAGACACCCACTTCGGATAAATAGATTTGGACAATTTAAAACCAATCCTTATGCATGAACACCTCTTTCATAAATAAAACCGAAGTGGCTGGGGATGATGACGATGACACGCATGTTAGAGTTAGAAATCCCTACTGAGAATCTTGAATGAGTTTCTCATCCTTCTCCCTCTTTCTTTCCATGTCGTCTCCAGATGAAGATAGTAACGTGGTTCATAACTTCTACTAAGGCATGGGCATGCGACATACACTACGAGTCGGATTAGTGGGATGCAATAGATGCACGTAGATGTCGCTTAGATTACTTATGTGTATTCCTTTTTATGTGATAGTGAAGCTATGTTAGTAGTAATTAATGTACTTATGAAGATCTGACTATGTTGAATTGATATGTGTAACTTTTGTACTTTGTGGATAATGATGATATGCTTTCCTTCACTTTTCTGTTTTGTTTGCGACAATCATTAGATTTTATTTTAGCGCACGACTCATGTTTCGTTTTCAAGTTTCGAAAAGAAAAATTTATTCTACTTTCCATTAAGTATTTTGATAAAAGAATGAGACTAAGAAGTAATGACCTAGTGATTAACCTAATGTGTTCTAGAGTATTGGGTTAAAAATTAGGGTGTTACAAGGCTACAATTAAAACATGCCAATGTTATTGCCACAAATACACATCACACAACAAGAACATAAATATCAAAATGAATAAACTTGCTATACAAGCAACAAAAATACATCCGTAAGGAATGTAACATAATTGCACAAATCATTATATAGAATTTCTTGTGATTGTTCGAAAAAGAATATAAAAGTTATGTGATGTGTACTATTATTATTGTCATCATTCCCCTTCCCTTATTTTATTTTATTTTATATCATATATATTCATATTTTGATTTATTTGTATTATTGTTATTATCATCTTTATTATTATTATTATTATTTTAACAAGCTTGTTGAGATTCTAATAGGAAATTAGGTCAGCCCAGAAACCACACCCAAAAATTAAAAGCTAAACCAGCTGTCTCTCCCATTTTGTTTTTTTTTTTTACTTTTAACAGGACCGCCTATCCCATTACCCAAAATGGCACACACAAAAAAATGGGGCAACCCAACTAGTTAGCAAACGGGCTTTTACTAATCTAACACTTATATAAAACAAAAGAAAAGAAATCTATACTAAGGGGGCAACAGGGAATGGGGTTGTAAATCATGGGTTAGGGGCTCCATTTCTTGTCATTTGAGGGTGGGGACACACACACAAGGCTTCATTTTTTTTTTCTTGTTGCGAACACACACACAACACACTTGTGGAGGGAAAGAAAGGGAGTAAGATCTTATGTAAAGGGGAAGGAAAGGGGTTGCTGCAACTACAACCAGCCACGATTCGTGCATGGCAGCCGTGGCAAAGCATGGCGGTGTTCGTAGAGGGTGCGCGGTGGAGCTCCGAATCTGGTGGCTTGATGCGTCGCAGAAGGGGAAGGCCGTGATCTAAAGCTAATGCGAAGCATAGGCACGACAGTGGAGGGGGCTGTTTTAGGGTTCGCGAATGGTGGGGCTTGACCAGGGGCGCAGTGAGGAGGGGCTATTGCAAGCACGTGACAGAGAGCTGGGTTCTAGTTTGTGCATGGGCTTCCAGAGGCAGCGAGGAGGCGGCACAAGAAGGGAGGAAGCATGGCGTACAAGGGGAAGGGAGGGTACAACTACGATGGTGGCTTCAATGGCAGCAGCAGCGGCCGTGGTCTCCCTCATTTTTTTCTTATTTTAGGTTATGTTTTCCTTATTTTTATTTTGAGAGATTTGGTTTTGATTTTGCATGGTTGTGTTTTATTGTGGCTTTTGTATCTGATGTGTTTGATGTGATCTGTGTTGTTTGTGTTTCATGTTATAGGGTAAGTGTTGAAGCCACGAAATAGGGCTGGAATAGGATGTTGTTGTGCTTTCCTCTGCTATGGTTTAATGATTGTTTTTGGTTTGATAATGTAGGTGGAGGCCGCAGGGATGGACCTCCTCCGACCTGTGCATGGTGGCAGTGGTGGGTGGTGGCCACTGTGAGTGGAGCCACTTCTTTTTCATATGTATATGTTTTCTTATTATCTCAATTTGTATGACTGTGGATTGTTTGGGACATTTTGATTGTGTTAGGCTTAAAAATTTGTTGGGTTTTACCTTTGATTGGATTAGGATGAATGTTTGTATGGTTATATGTTGTGGTTATTATGTTTGGTTTTTAAGGGAGGGTGGGGGTTGCTAGAAGTTTCAAAAAAGAAGAAAAAAATAGAGACAATGTGAACTTGTATCCAATAGCCTACCTGAATTCAGCTCCTTTCTATTGATCTCTTAGTTTTTGTATGTTTTTCCAATTTCTTGGGTTGGGGTTTATATTGATTGAGATGAACTTGTTGATATCTTAGATGGTGTGTGTGTAAAGGATAATATGATTGTGTCTTTAAATGAACTAGGAAAATTGAAAACAGATTTCCTTAAGCTTCTAGACCAACCTGTTGTAATACTCAAAACAGGCGAAATGGACACAATCAAGAGTGAGAAAGAGCAGGCAGCAAGAGTGGGTGTAGATTAGTGTTAGGAACAAGTTGGTATGTAGTGATGTAAACCAAATGAATGTTATTTTGTCAAGTGTGTTAACAAAGGAGCAAGTTTATCTCTGCCTATGAATGTGCTTGCAGATTTAGTAAGTGCATTTGTAGTTACTCTAGCATACCCAAGTTGTTATGGTTAAGGACATGGTAATATTTGTCATCTTTATTGTATACCCTGTTTCCTTAAAAATGAAATCACAACACATAAGGTTAATTTTCTTCTTATGAGGTTTACAACATTTTGTTATCAAGTTTACAACATTTTTCTCCGTAGGTTTATAGCATTTTCTTAACAGGTTTACAATATTTCCTTCTTAGATTTACAACGTTTTCTCCTTAGGTTTACAACATTTTCTTCTTATGTTTACAACATTTCATTCTTAGGTTTACAACATTTTCTCCTTAGGTCTTCTTAGGTTTACAACTTTTCCCTAACAGGTTTACAGCATTTTCTTAATAGATTTACAACCTTTTCTTAATAGGTTTACAGCATTTTGTTAAGGTTTACAGCATTTTGTTAATAGGTTTACAACATTTTATTAGCAGGTTTACAACATTTTATCATGCAAACAAATTATTGTCCCTAAACACATCATATCAACATATGTCACTTTTTTTTTTAAAATATATACTATAGTAAGGCATCACTTTATACAAGCGTGCAAATGGTGGAAAAATCCAAAGAAACATATACATAACTCCTAAACTCATCTACGAAAACAAACTATGCAAAGATTATATATGTAACACCCTAATTTTTAACCAAACTTTCTAGAACTCATTAGGTTATTACCTCTTAGTCTCATCTCTTTAATAAAATACTTAGCAGAAATTATGGGTAAATTTTTTTTTGAAAACATAAAACCAAAGTGTGAGCCGCGTTCTTATCTAATCGTGAGACAAAAATATAAAGCACAAATGACAAGCATGAAGAATACAACAGGTAAGCATATAACAATGAACAAGAATGACATCAAAGGGAACACTTTCATTAATAACATAGTCAAGGTACATATGTAGTCACGCCCTTATAGACCGGGCTGAGCTTGCAATACATAAGAAAATGAAAATACAACAGAAACACAAAAGCAAGGAAAGCATAGATAAACCACGACTACCCGAGTGCACCTATGGTGGATAACCTCAAGATAAAAGAAGGTTTATCCTATCTAAGTGTGAGTGTGTGCACCAAACCTCCCCTATGACGTCGACTACTGGAACCTGGGATATGGCGGAACATAACCAATCCATGGACGCAGTGCGGTAAGAGTAGGCACACGCAATGGCTGAGCATGAGCTCCTCGGTAGGGGCGCTTCTCGGCTCGCCTAGCCAGTCTCGGCTACGTGACGGTCTCCTTGCTCTCGCCTCGCATGAACTGAGGAGTGGGAGCAGTGTAACATCCCCTGCTGCTTTATGGATTGACGACTCTCCCCATAAACCAACACGGGTCTTTTCAGCATGCTTTGTGTAACATCCTAATTTTTAACCCAATACTCTAGAACAAATTAGGCTAATCATTAGGTTATTGCCTCTTAGTCTCATCACTTTATTAAAATACTTAGCGGAAATTACGGGTAAATTTTTCTTTTTGAAAACATAAAACAAAGTAAGAGCCGCGAGCTTAACTAATCGACCAACAGAAATATAAAGCACGCGTGACACTCATCATAAATCATAAAGTGAAGTATACAACCAAAAAAATAACAATCATGATAACAAAGGAATCATTTCATTAATATCATAATTAAGGTACATAAGTAGTCATACCCTCATGGAGACGGGTAGAGCTTGTAGTACAACGGAAATAAAATACAAGCAAATGTAAAGTACATGGTTCAACATGAAGATAGAAAAATCCAAAACGCTACCCTCCTACTATACTATGAGTACAAACTACGACCCCTCCCAAAAGGTACTACCGAAGGGAAGATCTCCATAAAAGCTCGGGTACTCGCAAAGCTCTCCATCAGAAACTAGTGACGATGGGGATCCTCGGGTGATGGAGGCAGGTAACCGGGGAACCGCTCTATCTCCTCCTGTGTGGGCCAATGGAGAGTGAAGGGAACTCGCGGTGGCTGAACATGAGCTCCTCGACGCGGGCACATCTCAACTCTCCTCGCCAAGCGTGGTTGCCTCACGGTCTCTGCACTCCCCTCGCGTCGAAACTGGGGAAAGGGAGCGGAGCCCTCCGAAGGGACATGCGTCGGCAAATCCTCGGATGGATCAGTCTCGGACCTCCTCGAGCGAGGCACGTAATTCGGGTAGTCACAGACAGCCGAGGCAGAGGTACGGGCACTGCGTAGCTGCTCATCACGTGGGCGAGTGCGCTCAAAGATCATGTCATCACCACCAAAAGGTGCAGTAGGAGTGAACTGGTAGCTCGAAACCGGGTAAGCGAATGGTCGTCCCATGTACACAAAAACGCGGACGGCACAACGACCCTCGAAATGATACGAACGGTGGTCCGGGTCGTAGTGCACCTCCCAAACAGGCGTGTCAATGAAAAGCACGAACATCGCCATTGGTCTCTGAAGATGTGACGGAAGAAGGAAGAGAGAGGAGTGAGAATTCTTGCTAAAGAATCTCAGTAGGAGTCTCCTATCCTAGGGTTACGTTGTACACATCCTCAGGAACCTTGGGTTTAATTTTAAAATAGTGATCATGCATATAAGGTTCAATTTAGGGTTTCTCAAACTAATTATCCAAGGTCCGTTCCTTTTAGCATGCATCTTGATGTTATGAGTGCGACATATTATATCATGGATTGATGTCAATACTTGGGCATATAAAACAACACATCAAAGCAGATAAACATAAATCATGTGGCATAAGGGCATATAAGTTTCAAATAAGATCATTCCTCAACCTCGTGATGTAACACCCTAATTTTAATCCAAAACTCTAGAACATATTAGGCTAATCATTAGGTTATTACTTCTTAGTCTCAACTTTTTAATAAAATACTCAGCGAAAATTACGGGTAAATTTTTCTTTTTGAAAATGTAAATAAAGTGAGAGCCGCGAACTTAACTAGTTGAACGAGAGAAACATAGAGCACGCGTAACAATTATCAGAAATCATAGAGTAAAGCATATAACCAAAGAACATACATGATAAAAAAGGGAAGCATTCCATTAATAACATAATTAAGGTACATAAGTAGTCATACCCTCATGGAGACGGGCAGAGCTTGTAGAACAACGAAAAAGAAAATACAACAGAAAACCAGAAAGTAGAAATAAACCATAGTTACCCAAGTGCACCTATGGTGAATAACCTCAAAAACAAAAGAAGGTTTATCCACTCTACATGTGGTGTGTGCACTAAGCCTCCCCTACGACGTCAACTACTGGAATCCGGGAAACGGTGGAGTGTAACCAATCCATGGACGCAGAGCAGTAGGAGTGGGAACACGTGAAGACTGAGCGTGGGCTCCACGGTAGGGGCGCCTCTCGGCTCGCCTTGTAACATCCCCTGCTGCTTTATGGATTGACGACTAACCCCACAAACCAACACGGGTCTTTTCAGCATGCTTTGTCCTCACTCGCACGCTTCCTGGGAAAACTTCCCAGGAGGTCACCCATCCCAAAATTACCCCAGGTCAAGCACGCTTAACTGTGGAGTTCTTTCAGTTTAGGCTACCGAAAAAAAGATGCATCTTGTTGGTATAGGTAGTACGAATCAATTTATATAAGCCCTCCTCAACTGTATAGTCCCATACCTATACAATCTTAGGATCCCTCTCATTCGGGTGTGTAATCGGTTCATTCATGTACCCCTCCGCTTAGAGGACCTTGCGAGAAGCCGCTCCTTGTCCATGCCCTCTTTGCACCGGCGATCACTCCTCATCCTCGTCCCCGGGCGTTACATGCCCACCAGCTTCGGCCTGGTTCGTCCCCGAACCACACCGTACTGGGAGAGGTGCAGGCTCCGATACCATAATGTAACACCCTAATAGAACCCCACTGTGCTTAAGTTCACATTTGGATTCTATTAGTTGTCACTTATGCCTTGTATTAATTTTCTTTTGAAATTAACTTAGAAAAATAATGGAAGTTTTTTTTTTCTTTAAATAAATTAATTTTTTTGAAAACTTAAGCCTGTAACGAGAAGTGAAATACATAGCGCTTTTATAGATAATAATCAAGTTACATTGCGCATTTAATTAAATAAGCGGAATAAAAGACTAAGTGTAGAACAATTATCACATAAACTGGAATATAATCACTTAATACATAAGTCACAACAGGGCATATATCATACTGATAAGTTATTACAAATAACAATATAAGTTCTACTATTACTAATTGTTTCTCACAAACTATAATGTAACTAAAGCTCGGAATGCTCCTACTTGAACGGTTTGAAATCTTCACGTGCTACCTCCTTCCTCAGCTACGACCTCGTTGCTTTAGGTGGACACGCCTGCCTCTCGGTAACGACAACGGAAAATAAACATAGGAGTGAGAAATACATGATTTCTCAAAGAGGAGTTCCTACTTGTACTAAAAGTGTCATCGTTGTCGCCCCAGTCACTTCGGGTTTATTATAAAAAGGTGAGCAGTAAGGATTCAATTATCAAACTTTCACAAACGTGATTAGTCAAGTGCAGTTACTTTTAAACTAATCTTGAACATTAGCGTAAATATTCATTCAAGATTTCATCAAGCATACATATAAGCATATCATGTAAAACCACTAATAAGCAAGAATCATTTAGGAGCTGCATGCATTTCATGATTACTCATCCTCAACATTCACTTGTTTAGTGATCATCATCTTTCATTTATTTCATCAACATATTTCTTAATTACTCACGGATGAATGCATCAATGCCTTAGACCACCCTAAAAGGGTAATGAGCTCATACCATGGCCGTCGCCATAACCTTTTGGTTTTCATTCCGCTGCCGTGATCTCAACGGTTTAGGGGGTTAAGCCGTGAGTTTAGCTCAAGTCCACTTTTCCAGACTTTCATTGCTACTTTTTCAAACTTTACTTTTATTATTTCTTTTGGAAAATGAATGTATGCATATTATCATGTAATCACAATAAACCCTGGGCAATCAATCATTCATCCTCATCATTTCATAATTCATCACCATACATTCACATTACTATAAATCACTTCATAAAACATAGACAATATCATGTAAATCTCATAGTAAACACTTTCATAGATAATTCATATTAACTAACCAAAGTTATCAAGTTGAGTTCCTAGTGTTCGTAAGAGGTAATGGATGTCTTAGTATTATCTTTTTCTCTTAGTGTTCTTTGTACTCTTAGCATTCCATTAATACATTAATGCACTTCAAAATATTATTATAGGTTCCTTATATATTTTTATTATGACTTTCATATAACTCTTGAAGATTATTATTCTACTTAAATTCTTAAAATTCTCTCTTTACAAGACTTGATTCTTTTATTTATAGTTTTGACATCTTTTAGAAGAAAGTTTATAATTCTCTGTATACTTGTTATCTCAGCTTAGTAAAGGTAGTTCCAAATTCCTAACTCATCAAATTTTAGCATTTACATCTTTGGAATAGTGTAAATCAACTGTAAACCATGCATAGGAGGGTTCCTGTGAAAGAGAGGTGGGTCACAATGGACATGCTTAAATACCAAGTCTTTCCTTAGCCGTAACCTTTCCAAACTGCACTTTCACAGTACACTATCCTGAAATTTATTTCTCATTCTGTATTTACGTGGTACAAAGCTTTATACATAACATACATGGGTGTATTCCTATATGTGTTAGCTCTCCAACAAAGTTGAAATCAGTCCATTTGCATTTTTCTAGAGTGAGTTACATCTATTTTACTACTACAAGGTCAGATTTAAAGTTTCAGTCTTAGGCTCAACTTTACAAATTTATATCTTGAGCTAGAAAACTCCGTTTTAGGTGATTCTTTTTGGAGAGTGTTCTATAATGAGTCTAGTTTATAGTAAAATTATTTTAATTTCGAGATACTTAATATTTTATGAACAGTAGCTTTCGAAGTACCTGCTGCCAGAAACAACTAGAATTTCCAGCACCTACCATTTTCATGTCTTAAGTTACCTTTATTAAATCAGGTTTCACATACAATCTTTTCAAGTTATATTTGAGTTTGATAACATCATAAAGGTACTCATAACAAAATAGAACATGTCATATTTCTAAAAATATATTTTTCAGATAATCATTTAAAACTTTTGACAATAACTCAAACTTGAGGCATTCTATCAAGGTTAGAAGCCAACAATGCTTGAACAATTAAAGATGAAGCTCCTACCTCTTGTGTAGGGTCTAAAAAGGGTCCTTCTCTTCTTCCTTAAGCTTGAACAAGAGTCTTTGGAGTGGATGACCCTCCTTGAATCTTGGCTCTAGAACTTGAATGCTTAAGAAAATATTTCTCACTAGAGTTAAAGATTGTAACTCTTGTGAGGGCTAGTGAAAGTTTGGACTTAGGATTGAAGTGTTTGGATGAAGTTTAGAGGATCAAGAGAAGTTTTTGAAGAACATAAGAAGAATGATAGAATAAGAAAAAAAGAACACTTAGGGAGTTTCTGAATTGAAGAGAGTTTGAGGAGTATTTATAGTGGAAAGATTAGAGAAAAAAAACAGAAGATGGAAAGCACTTGGAGCATGATTTATGGAAACATGTTGGCTGAATTTTGGGATGAAAATGCTCCTTGTTTTGTGCAAACATGTTTCCATGTTTTGTGCAAACAGCTTTCCATGTTTTGTGCAAACACGTTTCCATGTTTTGTGCAAACATGTTGGATGAAAATGCTCCATGTTTTATGCAAACATGTTTCCATGTTTTATGCAAACACGTTTCCATGTTTTGTGCAAAGATGTTAGTGGATATTTTCTAACCTTTAGTGCATGTATGTGATTCAGAAATGTGTATGATGTATGTGGTTAAATTATTGTGTTATCATCTTAATCCAATGGCTTAGATTCATTCTTGTCTAAAGACAAGTCTAGGGATTTGTGTAAATGGCGTTGTAGTAATTTCTTTAACTAAGACAAGGATATTTTTGTAATTAGACAATGATAGTGGTATTCTTGTAATTCCATTCATAGAGTAAGGGTATCTTTGTCATTTAATAATGCAAGGGTAGTTTGGTAATTTCCTTTACATAGCAAGGGCATTTTCGTAATTTCCACTAAGTGATGGCATTTTCGTAATTCTTTGCATTTTTCTCTAGACATACTTAAGTAGTCTATTTGTTGTGTTTCATAACATTTGTCCAGATTCTCTTGGTTTTGCTATCGATAATTAAGATTCTTAGTTATAAATTCGGGGATGTTACATTTTATGGTATCAGAGACATTCATCCTATTTAAGCCTGAGGAATGGACTGACTATGCTTCTGTCTATGATATCATGCTATTAATCTTATCTGTATGATGGGATATAGGATTTAGAAATGCATGATCGTCTTGTGATACTGCCATAGTTGCTACCGTGCTTAGCTATAGTATTGAGCCTGATCAACTCGATGACTGTTGTTTGGTGTGTCTAGGAACTAATGGCAGCAAACAGACGTACGCATGGGGTACGCGGTGGAGGTAATCGTGATGAACTGGCAAATGCACTCCAGGAGATGGCTAGGGCTATGCAAGCACAAGCAACAGTGATGATGAAGCAGATGAATAGGATGTCAGAGGAATCAGTTGGGAACCAAGAACATGGAAAATTCTCAGAATTCAAGAGGGCTGGACCTCCAGAATTCAAAGGGACAACTAACCCTGAAATAGCTGATATATGGATTCAAGAGATGGAGAAGGTTTTCTCAGTGGTAGAATGCTCTGATGAACAAAAGGTGTCATTCTCTACTTATATGCTGAAAGGAGAGGCTGCCGCGTGGTGGAAGGGTGCAAAGGGCTTGCTTGAAAGTGCTGACATACAGACACGTGGGAGGTTTTCTATGCTACATTCCATAAGAAATATTTTCCAGATCCGGTTAAGAAGGCAAAGGAAGTAGAATTTACATGTTGACACAGGGAAATCGAAGTGTGGCCGAGTACACAGCTAAGTTTGAAGAACTGATCAAACACTCAACTAGCTACCAAAGTAATCCCAACGAGGCTTGGAAATGCATGAAATATGAGAGTGGTTTGAGGCCAGACATTTTGGCATCTGTGGCTCCATCGAGGTCACCGACTATGCATCTTTAGTCAAAGAAAAGTCAAGTGGTGAGAGTTGCAATCGCCAGCTAGTTGCCCACCGAGTTGAAGAGAATAGGAAGAGGTGTGCTCAACAAGGTCACCGAGGGTTCCCACCCCCTTACAAGAAACCCTACCAAGGAGGAGGATTTAAGCGAAACAACCCCAACACCCTATGATGAATCAACCTAAGACACAAGTCGTTAATCGACCTAGGATGGTCAGCTGTCCCTGAACCTATGACTAGACCCCTTGTGCCACTTGTGGAAAGATACATGGAGGGAATGCAGATTTGGTAAGAATGTTTGTTATCGGTGTGGACAGACAGGACACTATTCTAGAGAGTGCCTAAAGCTCAATCAGTCCTCTACACTTAAGCCTAAGGCACAGGGACGCGTGTTTGCTATCACTGAGATGCCCTCAGAATCCGATGATCCGATTCAAGGTAAGTGTATAATTAATGGAAAACCCTTAATTGTATTGTTTGATTCTCAAGCGCAACACATTCATTCATTTCATATGATTGTGCTAATAAGTTGAGGTTGTATATATCGACTTAAAAATCATCTTAGTTGTCTCTACACCCACTATAAATACTTGTTAGAACTGATCAAGCCTGCCTAAATTGTGAATTTGAGGTAGCTGATAGGATTTTTCATCATGATTTAGTTTGTCTACCCTTGTCTAGTTTTGATGTAATCTTGGGCATGGATTGGCTTTGGCTAACCATGTGTTACTACATTGTGCAAATAAGTCACTAGTATTTCTTCCCAAACCATCTTTACCCAATCCCTCTAAACTTGATAGAAAGGTACGACTATACCTAAACTCCATTATCGTGGGGGATAGTAGGAATGAAGAGCGAGGATATGTTTTCCTGATGACAAGTGAGAGGGAAGTGGAGCAAGCTCTAGAAAAGATCCTTGTAGTAAAGGAATTCTCGGATGTTTTTCCGATGACATACCTGAATTTCCTCCAAAAAGGGAGATTGAGTTTTCTATAGATTTGGTACCGAACGGACCCATATCTATAGCTCCTTATAGGATGCCACCGGCCGAGTTAATGTAATTGAAGAAGCAATTAGAGGAGCTACTAGAGAAGAAATTCATTAGGCCTAGTGCTTCACCATGGGGAGCTCCAAAGCTATTTGTCAAGAAGAAGGATGGGAGCTATGCGGTTATGTGTGGATTATAGGCAGCTAAACCAAGTGACCATAAAGAATAAATACCCTTTGCCTAGAATAGATGACCTCATGGACCAATTAAGAGGAGCCCAAGTGTTTTCCAAGATAGATCTGCGATCGTGATACCACCAGATTCGAGTGAAGGAGGAGGACATACCAAAGACAGCCTTTAGGACTAGATATGGACATTATGAGTTTAATGTGATGTCGTTTGGGTTGACCAATGCACCGGCAGTGTTTATGGACTACATGAATAGGATATTTAGACCATACTTGGACAAGTTTGTAATAGTGTTCATCGATGACATTCTAGTTTACTCTAGAACTCAAGAAGAGCACGAAGAACACTTACGAGTGGTGTTGGAGGTGTTGAGGAACAAGAAACTTTATGCAAAGTTGTCCAAGTGTGAATTTTGGACGAAGGAAGTTAAGTTCTTAGGTCATGTAGTGTCACATGGGGAATAGCAAGAGACCCAAGTAAGATAGAAGCGGTGCAACAATGGGAAACCCCTACCACTTGTAAAGGAGATTAGGAGTTTTCTAGGGCTAGCAGTTACTACCGAAGGTTCATTAGAGGTTTTTCCCAAATTACCTTACCCCTCACCAAGCTAACAAGGAAGAATTCAGCTTTTATATGGAGCCCAGAATGTGAAGAGAGTTTCCAAGAACTAAAGAAGAAGTTGACTACTACCCCTGTCCTAATCCTACCTGACCCAAAAGAAAAATTTGAGGTGTATTGTGATGCATCGGGAAGAGGACTAGGATGTGTTTTGATGCAAAATAGGAATGTAGTAGCCTATGCCTCTAGACAGCTCAAACCCCATGAAGTTAATTACCCAACCCATGACTTAGAGCTAGCGGCTATTGTCTTTGCCTTAAAAATCTGGAGACATCATCTTTATGGTGTAAGGTTTGAAGTCTTTTCTGACCACAAAAGTCTGAAATACCTCTTCAACCAAAAGGAACTCAATATGAGACAAAGGCGTTGGATGGAGTTTCTCAAGGACTATGACTTTGGGTTGAACTACCACCCAGGAAAGGCAAATGTGGTAGCAGATGCTTTGAGTCGTAAGTCCTTGCATGCCGCTTGGCTCATGGTGAAAGAAAATGAGCTGATAGAAGATTTTAGGAACCTCAACTTAGGATATAGGGGGACTTCAGAACAAATTTGGTTAAGCCAGCTAAGTGTAACCAGTAGCTTTAAGGATCAAATAATTCAAGCCCAAAGGGAAGATGAGGATTTCCTTAGAACCTTAACCCTTGTCGAAGTTGGAAAGTTGAAAGAGTTTATCCAGGATAAGGAAGGAGTGTGGAGATACCAAGGGAGAATCTGTGTACCTGCAAAAGAAGGATTGAGAGCTAGCATTTTGGAAGAAGCCCACAAGAGTCAATTTAGTGTACACCCGGTATAACCAAGATGTACCATGACCTAAAAAAGATGTTCTGGTGGCCAAAGATGAAAGCAGATATAGCAAATATAGTGCAAAAATGTTTGGTATGCCAAAAAGTGAAGATAGAGCATCAAAAACCCTCCGGAGTGCTGCAACCTCTCGAAATCCCCGAATGGAAGTGGGAAGGAATATCCATGGATTTCGTGATGGGATTGCCAAGAACGCCTACCGGATATGACTCCATATGGGTAATTGTGGATAGATTGACCAAATCTGCTCACTTTTTACCCATTCGAGCAAATTACCCTTTGGAAAAGTTAGCTCAGCTATACATCCAAGAGATAATAAGGCTCCATGGAGTACCCAAAACCATTGTCTCAGATAGGGATCCAAGGTTCACCTCAAGATTTTGGGGAGCTTTGCAAAAGGCGTTTGGTTCAAGGTTGTGTCTAAGCACTGCCTATCACCCTCAAACTGATGGACAATCAGAAAGAACAATTCAAACCCTTGAGGATATGCTAAGAGCATGTGTCTTAGACCAGCCAAAAAGTTGGGACAAACAACTTCCATTGATTGAGTTTGCATATAATAATAGTTACCACACTAGCATTAGGATGGCACCCTATGAGGCTTTGTATGGTAGAAAGTGTCAATCACCACTTTGTTGGTGTGACCCGAGAGAGCAAAGTATTTTGGGCCCTGATTTGGTAGAAGAGACAACCAAACAAATAAGGAGAATTAGGGAAAGAATCCTCACTGCTCAGAGTAGGCAGAAGAGCTATGCTGACAAGAGAAGGAAACCTCTCGAATTTCAAGAAGGAGAACACATATTCTTGCGAATTACTCCTACCATGTATAGGTCGTGCAATGAAAGTCAAAAAGCTAAGCCCTAGATTCTTAGGACCCTTCCAAATCCTCAAAAAGGTAGGGCCCTCCGCCTACCAAATTGCATTACCTCCAAATTTGTCTAACCTACACAATGTTTTTCATGTGTCCCAATTGAGAAAGTATCAGTCAGACCCCAGTCATGTGTTTGAGCTTAAACTATACAATTAAAAGATGACTTAACTTTTGAATTACCATCGATGAGGATCGTGGATCATGGCATCAAGCAGCTGAGAAACAAATCTGTATCTCTGGTCCGAGTAGCCTGGGGACAAGATGGAATGGAAGAGCACACATGGGAGCTCGAGGAAGATATGCGAAAAGAATTTCCGAACCTATTCACAGGTACCAAATTTTGAGGGCAAAATTTTTAATAAGAAGGGGAGAAATGTAACATCCCCAAATTTATAACTAAGAATCTTAATTATCGATAGCAAAACCAAGAGAATCTGGACAAATGTTATGAAACACAACAAATAGACTACTTAAGTATGTCTAGAGAAAATGCAAAGAATTACAGAAAATGCCATCACTTAGTGGAAATTACTTAAAATGCCCTTGCTATGTAAAAGAAATTACCAAACTACCCTTGCCTTATTAAATGACAAAGATACCCTTACTCTATGAATGGAATTACAAGAATACCACTATCATTGTCTAATTACAAAAATATCCTTGTCTTAGTTAAAGAAATTACTACAACGCCATTTACACAAATCCCTAGACTTGTCTTTAGACAAGAATGAATCTAAGCCATTGGATTAAGATGATAACACAATAATTTAACCACATACATCATACACATTTCTGAATCACATACATGCACTAAAGGTTAGAAAATATCCACTAACATCTTTGCACAAAACATGGAAACGTGTTTGCATAAAACATGGAAACATGTTTGCATAAAACATGGAGCATTTTCATCCAACATGTTTGCACAAAACATGGAAACGTGTTTGCACAAAACATGGAAACATGTTTGCACAAAACATGGAAACATGTTTGCATTTTCATCCCAAAATTCAGCCAACATGTTTCCATAAATCATGCTCCAAGTGCTTTCCATCTTCTGTTTTTTTTCTCTAATCTTTCCACTATAAATACTCCTCAAACTCTCTTCAATTCAGAAACTCCCTAAGTGTTCTTTCTTTCTTATTCTATCATTCTTCTTATGTTCTTCAAAAACTTCTCTTGATCCTCTAAACTTCATCCAAACACTTCAATCCTAAGTCCAAACTTTCACTAGCCCTCACAAGAGTTACAATCTTTAACTCTAGTGAGAAATATTTTCTTAAGCATTCAAGTTCTAGAGCCAAGATTCAAGGAGGGTCATCCACTCCAAAGACTCTTGTTCGAAGCTTAAGGAAGAAGAGAAGGACCCTTTTTAGACCCTACACAAGAGGTAGGAGCTTCATCTTTAATTGTTCAAGCATTGTTGGCTTCTAACCTTGATAGAATGCCTCAAGTTTGAGTTATTGTCAAAAGTTTTAAATGATTATCTGAAAAATATATTTTTAGAAATATGACATGTTCTATTTTGTTATGAGTACCTTTATGATGTTATCAAACTCAAATATAACTTGAAAAGATTGTATGTGAAACCTGATTTAATAAAGGTAACTTAAGACATGAAAATGGTAGGTGCTGGAAATTCTAGTTGTTTCTGGCAGCAGGTACTTCGAAAGCTGCTGTTCATAAAATATTAAGTATCTCGAAATTAAAATAATTTTACTATAAACTAGACTCATTATAGAACACTCTCCAAAAAGAATCACCTAAAACGGAGTTTTCTAGCTCAAGATATAAATTTTTAAAGTAGAGCCTAAGACTGAAACTTTAAATCTGACCTTGTAGTAGTAAAATAGATGTAACTCACTCTAGAAAAATGCAAATGGACTGATTTCAACTTTGTTGGAGAGCTAACACATATAGGAATACACCCATGTATGTTATGTATAAAGCTTTGTACCACGTAAATACAGAATGAGAAATAAATTTCGGGATAGTGTACTGTGAAAGTGCAGTTTGGAAAGGTTCTGGCTAAGGAAAGACTTGGTATTTAAGCATGTCCATTGTGACCCATCTCTCTTTCCTGGGAACCCTCCTATGCATGGTTTACAGTTGATTTACACTATTCCAAAGATGTAAATGCTAAAATTTGATGAGTTAGGAATTTGGAACTACCTTTACTAAGCTGAGATAACAAGTATACAGAGAATTATAAACTTTCTTCTAAAAGATGTCAAAACTATAAATAAAAGAATCAAGTCTTGTAAAGAGAGAATTTTAAGAATTTAAGTAGAATAATAATCTTCAAGAGTTATATGAAAGTCATAATAAAAATATATAAGGAACCTATAATAATATTTTGAAGTGCATTAATGTATTAATGGAATGCTAAGAGTACAAAGAACACTAAGAGAAAAAGATAATACTAAGACATCCATTACCTCTTATGAACACTAGGAACTCAACTTGATAACTTTGGTTAGTTAATATAAATTATCTATGAAAGTGTTTACTATGAGATTTACATGATATTGTCTATGTTTTATGAAGTGATTTATAGTAATGTGAATGTATGGTGATGAATTATGAAATGATGAGGATGAATGATTGATTGCCCAGGGTTTATTGTGATTACATGATAATATGCATACATTCATTTTCCAAAAGAAATAATAAAAGTAAAGTTTGAAAAAGTAGCAATGAAAGTCTGGAAAAGTGGACTTGAGCTAAACTCACGGCTTAACCCCCTAAACCGTTGAGATCACGGCAACGGAATGAAAACCAAAAAGGTTATGGCGACGGCCATGGTATGAGCTCATTACCCTTTTAGGGTGGTCTAAGGCATTGATGCATTCATCCCGTGAGTAATTAAGAAATATGTTGATGAAATAAATGAAAGATGATGATCACTAAACAAGTGAATGTTGAGGATGAGTAATCATGAAATGCATGCAACTCCTAAATGATTCTTGCTTATTAGTGGTTTTACATGATATGCTTATATGTATGCTTGATGAAATCTTGAATGAATATTTCGCTAATGTTCAAGATTAGTTTAAAAGTAACTGCACTTCGCTAATCACGTTTGTGAAAGTTTGATAATTGAATCCTTACTGTTCACCTTTTTATAATAAACCCGAAGTGGTGGGGACGACAACGATGACACTTTTAGTACAAGTAGGAACTCCTACTGAGAAATCATGTATTTCTCACTCCTATGTTTATTTTCCGTTGTCGTTACCAGAGACAGACGTGTCCACCTAAAGCAACGAGGCCGTAGCTGAGGAAGGAGGTAGCACGTGAAGATTTCAAACCGTTCAAGTAGGAGCATTCCGAGCTTTAGTTACATTATAGTTTGTGAGAAACAATTAGTAATAGTAGAACTTATATTGTTATTTGTAATAACTTATCAGTATGATATATGCCCTGTTGTGACTTATGTATTAAGTGATTATATTCCAGTTTATGTGATAATTGTTCTACACTTAGTCTTTTATTCCGCTTATTTAATTAAGTGCGCAATGTAACTTGATTATTATCTATAAAAGCGCTATGTATTTCACTTCTCGTTACAGGCTTAAGTTTTCAAAAAAATTAATTTATTTAAAGAAAAAAAAAAACTTCCATTATTTTTCTAAGTTAATTTCAAAAGAAAATTAATACAAGGCATAAGTGACAACTAATAGAATCCAAATGTGAACTTAAGCACAGTGGGGTTCTATTAGGGTGTTACACGCCTCGCCAGCCTCGGCTGTGTAATGGTCTCCTCGCTCACATCGCACACGAACTGAGGCGTAGGAGCAGAACTCTCACTATACAGATGCGTCGGCCGGTCCTCGGATGGGTCGTCCTCCGAACTCGAGGATCGAGGCACGTAGTCCTGGAAATCTCGAGGCATCGAACCACCAGTATACGTCCGCAGAATCCTTTCGTCTCGCGTCCGGATGCGCTAAAAAACCATCGCGTCATTGTAAGGCGACATCGGGGAGAAACGGTAGCTCCATACAGGATGTGCAAAGAGGCGTCCAAGAAACATGAAGACTCGCACGGTACACTGCCCCTCAAAATGATATGACCCGTGGTCCGGGTCATAGTGGACCTCCCAAGTAGGCGTGTCAATGAAAAGCATGAACGTCGCCATCAGTCTCTGAAGATGTGATGGAAGCAAAGAAGAGAGAGGAGTGAGAATTCTTGCTAAAGAATCTCAGTAGGAGTCTCCTATCCTAGGGTTACATCGTACATATCCTCAGGAGCCTTGGGTTTAATTATAAAATAGTGATCATACATATAAGGTTCAATTTAGGGTTTTCCAAACTAATTATCCAAGGTCCATTCCTTTTAGCATGCATCTTGATGTTATGAATGCAACATGTTATACCATGGATGCATGTCAATACTTGAGCACATAAAACAACACATCAAAGCACATAAACATAAATCATGTGGCATAAGGGCATATAACTTTCAAATGGGATTCATTCCTCAACCTTGTGACATCAAACATGGTACTTTAGCATATAAGCCACCCTAAACATAACTAGGTTATGAGCTTATACCTCAGCTAGTCGTCACTAGCTCTTGCTTATTATCTGAATAAGCGAAATATAAATAATAATCCCGACTCGTAAGTACGGGTAGGGAGCAGGGATCATCTCTCTCTAGGATTATCCTCTTTGAAACGCTTTGCGGGCACTAAGCCATAGCAATTTGTCTGCTTTGGTAGGCTGCATCTACTCATACCCTCACGAATTTGTCTCCCCTGGGGGTGCTCGGCCAAACCGATGTCACCCAGGTGAGCGCGTTTCAGTGCTTTGTCACATAAAAATCTCCTGGGGGTGCTCGGCTGAACCGGTGTCACCCAGGGTTTTCAACTCATATGGTACTCATAAACATTTCTTTCAACCCTTTAAGGTTTAACGGAAATTCGGCAGCATAACAGCTGTTAAACCGAATTTCCTTCAAACAGCCACAAGCTAATTCACACGTCATATTCTCATGAAATCTCATGCTATGATAAACTTTAACATTTCATCAATCATTTTCTCATGCATCAAGCACATCTCATTATATCATTGCATCATACAACACATCATAGCATTAACAATTTCTTAGTGTCTTATGCATTGACCTTTAAGGTCCTCAACTCACATTCTAAGTTATACATCATCAAACCTAATCTCTCAGGAGCTTATAAGGTCTTAACTAAGTATTTCTCACCTCACACTATGGTCAAGAACATCTCTAAACCTCAAGAATGCAGAATTTATATTCCTAACTTTACGGGTACCTAGGAGTCACATCAATGACCCTTTCTAAGTCCGGTTTGCTCCTAAGGCATGAAGATCAAGTCCTAAACCATTTATGAGTCATTCCTACACATTTAAACTAATTTAAATCCATGATTAGCATTGCTAAACCTTGCTGGAAAGAATCCAGAAAATTCAAATAAATTATTTTCTATTTTCTAACTTTTCTTATCTTTCACATATGAGCTTTATCATTAATTATACTTAAACTTAGGCATATTATCACCATTAAAACAGTTCAGACAGTGGCAAATACTAGCAAGGCAGAACCGAAACAAACATCTCCATTTAAAGGCATCAAACACAATTTCTAAAGCACATAAAATACTAGTTTATCTTGGAACCATTTTAAAACTTTCAAAACTCATTTCTAAACATTTTTAACATCTAAAATCATAAAAATATTTAAGAGGGCAGTGACTAAATCAAATTTGTCTTAAGAGGTCCTAAATTCATAAAACTTAGTTCTACATATTCCTTATACTCATAAAAGCTTAGAAAAAGTATGAAACATAGTTTTCAATTCTTAGAAACATCAAAACCTCTTAGGGCCGAAATATGAACCAAAGGAAATAAATATTTTTAGACCTTTGTTTGAGACAACAATGGGCAAGTCTTTGAGCTCTAGGTTCATTTAAGTGATGACATAAAAATAAACATGCTCATGCACTCATTTTAGGTTCCATTAGAAAGTAAAGTGATAGCATAAAATAAATATGAGGTGCAACCTATTATTATCTTTGATATTTAGTGAGAACTTGAATTATAAACATGATAATGCATAGCTTGAAATATAAATATGATAATGCAAGTTCATTCATTATCTTGATACTTAGTTATAGCAAAGAAAGTAAATATGATATGCAAAGCATAAAGTAAACATGATGGAAGGTTCATTTTATGATTAACTAGAGCTCATTCAAGACTTTAACAAGATAACAACCCAATTCAATATCTCAAAGATCACAACACAAAAACCGAAAGTCATACAAAAGAGAAAGAAAGTGAAACTACGTCAAGTTCTTTATTAAATACCCAAAACCCCTATCTAGAGAAAAATCTCTAGAACGTGCCGGCCAACTTTAAGGTTGACAAGGGTAGGATTGGGCTTTTAGAAATCGTTAGATTAATTTTCTTAAGTTGAAAAACCATGTGAGTTAGATATCATATAGATGAAGTCATAAGGAAAGGAAAACTCAAGCTTTAGAGGTTTCTTTGAGATGAACACAATGTCATCATCTAGAAACTCTCATCATTAAGCTATCATGCTCATAACAAGGCCTAGAGGCCGAAATGAAAAGAAAAGGAAAAACAAAGGAGACATGGCTAGAAGATTTTCAGCCACAAATAAATGGAGGAATTGATTTATTTCAATTGGTTATTCATTAGGAAAAGCAAGCTTGATTGAAATTGTGACAAGGTATGACAAGTATGGTGATTTGAGGTGATTTTTCTTCAAGTTTTGAAATGAAATAATTCATGAAAATGGGGGTGAGGGCTGGCACAAATCTGACTAGAAAATGAGGGAAAGAAAGGCTTCTAGATGTTGTCCTTGGAAGCATGGATGAGAGCATGGTTTGTATGACTCAAAGTATGGTTTGTGTAAGGTCAAGGCATGGCTCTTTGAGTGAGAAAAATTCACACATGTGATGCATATGGGAGGGCATGGCTTCGGCCAGATTGGGGGCATGAGAGAGGAAGAAAAATCTCTCATGTAATTGGGTGTTAATGATAGGATTAAGTGTAGGTTAGTTTAGGTACAAGGTTAGGAGTAATTAAGCTTAAGTTTAGGTAGCTAAGTATGAGTATTAGGAATTTTATGACAAGGTTAGGAGTGCTCATACATCATTAGAGAATTAAAAACTCATTTGTGAATAAACAATGTGTAACACAATTCCATGATTTAAGGAATTGGAAAGAGAAAACACTATTCAAGATTCCATGACTAGGAGTCTTGAAATTAAAATATGATTTTAAGTTGTAATTAAGCACTTTTAGGCTCTAATCAACTTTAATAAATTATTTTGACTCAAGATTAATTATGGAAATTAATTAACCTTCAATTAGAGCCTAATATTGCTTAGGTTTGCTTAATCACACGATTAAGCGTAAAAACATGAAACTATGGGCAAAACTGTAATTTCACACTGATTTCGCCCGGGACCTCTGGGACCAAAACTAAAGTCATATTCTACATAAAAACACCTTTTAAAACCATCTGGAGAAGTTTCGGGTTCATCCAGCACTTGCAAATGGGTAAAACACCGCAGGGGTGTTTTGGTCATTTTGACTTGAAAACTCGAAAAATGAGATTTTCGATCCCGGAAAGAGACACAAGTCACCTAATCCCCTTCCAACATTGAGTTTGCCCTTCGAGTACTACCGGACCGGCTTTCCTCAAATTCCGGGCCGAAAATGACCTCAGGGGCATTTTGGTCATTTTCACTCTAACAGAAAATCGGGGCGTTACACGTGACATCAGTCATGGTACTTTAGCATATAAGCCACCCTAAAAATAACTAGGTTATGAGCTCATACCTCAGCTAGTCGTCACTAGCTCTTGCTTATTATCTTGAATAAGCGAAACATAAATAATAATCCTGACTCGCAAGTACGAGTAGGGGGCAGGGATCATTTCTCTCTGGAATTACCCTCTTTGAAACGCTTTACGGGCATTAAGCCACAGCAATTTGTCCTCTTTGGTAGGCTGTATCTACTCATACTCTCACGGATTTGTCTCCCCTGGGGGTGCTCGGACGAATCGATGTCACCCAGGGTTTTCAACTCATATGGTATTCATAAACATTTCTTTAACCCTTTAAGGTTTGATGGAAATTCGGCAGCATAACAGCTGTTAAACCGAATTTCCTTCAAACTGCCACAAGCAAAATCACATAACAAGTTCTCATGAAATCTCATGCTATGATAAACTTTAACATTTTCATCAATCATTTTCTCATGCATCAAGCACATCTCATCATATCATTGCAACATACCACACATCATAGCATTAACAACTTCTTAGTGTCTTATGCATTGACCCTTAAGGTCCTCAACTCACATTCTAAGTTATAAATCATCAAATCTAATCTCTCGGGAACTTATAAGGTCATAACTAAGTATTTCTCGCCTCACACTATGGTCAACAACATATATAAACCTCAAGGATGCAGAATTCATAATCCTAACTTTACGGGTACCTAGGAGTCACAACAATGACCCTTTCTAAGTCCGGTTTGCTCCTAAGGCATGAAGATCAAGTCCTAAACCATTTATGAGTCATTCCTACACATTTAAACTAATTTAAAGCCATGATTAGCATTACTAAACCTTGCTGGAAAGAATCCAGAAAATTCAAACATTAAGGGTTCTAAAACTCTCAAATTAATTCCTTTCTAGTTTCTAACTTCTCTTATCTTTCACATATGAGTTTTAACATTAATTATAGTCAAACATAAGCATATTGTCATCATTAAAACAGCTCATACAGTGGACACACAAGGCAAGGCAGAACCAAAACAAACATCTCCATTTAAAGGCATCGAACACAATTTTTAAAGCACATAAAATACTAGTTTCTCTTGGAACCTTTTTAAAACTTTCAAAACTCATTTCTAAACATTTTTATCATCTAAAATCATAAAGATATTTATGAGGGCAGTGACTAAATCAACTTTGTCTCAAGAGGTCCTAAATTCATAAAACTTAGTTCTACATATTCCTTGTACTCATAAAAGGCTAGAACAGCTATGAAACATAGTTTTCAATTCTTAGAAACATCAAAACCTCTTAGGGCCGAAATATGAACCAAAGGAAATAAATATTTTTAGACCTTTGTTTGAGACAACAATGGGCAAGTCTATGAGCTCTAGGTTCATTTAAGTGATGACATAAAAATAAACATGCTCATGCACTCATTTTAGGTTCCATTAGAAAGTAAAGTGATAGCATAAAATAAATATGAGGTGCAACCTATTATTATCTTTGATATTTAGTGAGAACTTGAATTATAAACATGATAATGCATAGCTTGAAATATAAATATGATAATGCAAGTTCATTCATTATCTTGATACTTAGTTATAGCAAAGAAAGTAAATATGATATGCAAAGCATAAAGTAAACATGATGGAAGGTTCATTTTATGATTAACTAGAGCTCATTCAAGACTTTAACAAGATAACAACCCAATACAATATCTCAAAGATCACAACACAAAAACCGAAAGTCATACAAAAGAGAAAGAAAGTGAAACTACGTCAAGTTCTTTATTAAATACCCAAAACCCCTATCTAGAGAAAAATCTCTAGAACGTGCCGGCCAACTTTAAGGTTGACAAGGGTAGGATTGGGCTTTTAGAAATCGTTAGATTAATTTTCTTAAGTTGAAAAACCATGTGAGTTAGATATCATATAGATGAAGTCATAAGGAAAGGAAAACTCAAGCTTTAGAGGTTTCTTTGAGATGAACACAGTGTCATCATCTAGAAACTCTCATCATTAAGCTATCATGCTCATAACAAGGCCTAGAGGCCGAAATGAAAAGAAAAGGAAAAACAAAGGAGACATGGCTAGAAGATTTTCAGCCACAAATAAATGGAGGAATTGATTTATTTCAATTGGTTATTCATTAGGAAAAGCAAGCTTGATTGAAATTGTGACAAGGTATGACAAGTATGGTGATTTGAGGTGATTTTTCTTCAAGTTTTGAAATGAAATAATTCATGAAAATGGGGGTGAGGGCTGGCACAAATCTGACTAGAAAATGAGGGAAAGAAAGGCTTCTAGATGTTGTCCTTGGAAGCATGGATGAGAGCATGGTTTGTATGACTCAAAGTATGGTTTGTGTAAGGTCAAGGCATGGCTCTTTGAGTGAGAAAAATTCACACATGTGATGCATATGGGAGGGCATGGCTTCGGCCAGATTGGGGGCATGAGAGAGGAAGAAAAATCTCTCATGTAATTGGGTGTTAATGATAGGATTAAGTGTAGGTTAGTTTAGGTACAAGGTTAGGAGTAATTAAGCTTAAGTTTAGGTAGCTAAGTATGAGTATTAGGAATTTTATGACAAGGTTAGGAGTGCTCATACATCATTAGAGAATTAAAAACTCATTTGTGAATAAACAATGTGTAACACAATTCCATGATTTAAGGAATTGGAAAGAGAAAACACTATTCAAGATTCCATGACTAGGAGTCTTAAAATTAAAATATGATTTTAAGTTGTAATTAAGCACTTTTAGGCTCTAATCAACTTTAATAAATTATTTTGACTCAAGATTAATTATGGAAATTAATTAACCTTCAATTAGAGCCTAATATTGCTTAGGTTTGCTTAATCACCCGATTAAGCGTAAAAACATGAAACTATGGGCAAAACCGTAATTTCGCACTGATTTCGCTCGGGACCTCTGGGACCAAAACTAAAGTCATAGTCTACATAAAAACACCTTTTAAAACTATCTGGAGAAGTTTCGGGTTCATCCAGCACTTGCAAATGGGTAAAACACCGCAGGGGTGTTTTGGTCATTTTGACTTGAAAACTCGAAAAATGAGATTTTCGATCCCGGAAAGAGACACAAGTCACCTAATCCCCTTCCAACATTGAGTTTGCCCTTCGAGTACTACCGGACCGGCTTTCCTCAAATTCCGGGCCGAAAATGACCTCAGGGGCATTTTGGTCATTTTCACTCTAACAGAAAATCGGGGCGTTACACGTGACATCAGTCATGGTACTTTAGCATATAAGCCACCCTAAAAATAACTAGGTTATGAGCTCATACCTCAGCTAGTCGTCACTAGCTCTTGCTTATTATCTTGAATAAGCGAAACATAAATAATAATCCCGACTGCATGAAATGTACGAGTAGGGGGCAGGGATCATTTCTCTCTGGAATTACCCTCTTTGAAACGCTTTACGGGCATTAAGCCACAGCAATTTGTCCTCTTTGGTAGGCTGTATCTACTCATACTCTCACGGATTTGTCTCCCCTGGGGGTGCTCGGACGAATCGATGTCACCCAGGGTTTTTGTAACACCCTCCTAACTACCATGTATTACTCGAGCATTAACATTGTAATTAGAAGAGTATCACTTCCTTTCTATAATATCCACTAGTCAAATGAAATGAAATAAGATAAATCAAACTCTAGAGTTATAAAGAAAACTACTATAAAATGTACATATATTATTACTTTACATACCGTTTTCTATAATACATACCATATTTGAAATTAAATCACTTCACTTATAATACAACACAGGAACTACTATCAAAAGATCTACCAAGCTTGCTCAAATATCAAGGTCCAACAAAATACTAAACACACAGAAATGGACCTAAGACATCTAACACCAATTAGTCTACAAGCTGGTAAGTTCCTGGCACTATACTACACTACATACAAGTCAATAGCCCACGTAAGTCTCATGTCCTCCTACGCGAAACCATTGGCCATCGGTATGATGGCCTCTCCTCACCAGGAGGCATCTGCAGAGTCTGAGCACAATACAGCATATACACAAATAGGGGTGAGAATATTATAAAATTCTCAGTAGGGTAACCCTTACATACAGACAGAATATAAACAAGAAATGCATTTATAATAATAAAGAAAAACATCATGTTAGATCACATATACCAATATTAGCATACATGAGTCAAAGAAAATTATATGCAAAATGGTATTAATCATAAGTGTTTCTCTTATATCACATGGAATTCAACTTAGTGTAGTAGTTCTTTTTATTAACATAGGGAAGGCTTAGATTCACATCGGGTAACATATGTAGTGGATAACTCCTCCGAGGACCATAGACTGCTAGGACATGAGCTCATTCCTATTCGTGATCATCGGACTTCATTTTTTCCATTTCAATCACACACAGTTCTATTTCCTAGTCGATAAGTCTACCGACTCATAAAATTTCTTGGGAAGTTCTTATTTTTGCCTTCCCTCTCTATCACACATAAGCCTTGTTTCTATTTTCCCCATATGTTAAAACATGCACCATTAAATTTCACATATTCTCTTTTGTCATACAACCATGTCATGGACCTTTCTATTTCAAAGTCAGGTTTGTATCCCAGGATATAGGCATTCAGTATCCTTGGAGTCTCATTCATACTTTATAAACAAGCCTTTCAAACAATTAACATGCATTCATATGATATATACTTGGATTAAATAGATTTCTATCATTAACTTAATACATCTTCACTATTCCAGCTTCTTAACAGATTTACCATTATGGTGACAACATTTAATTCACATATCCAATGGGCAATTCACTGGCCATAAAATTTCTCTATGACACCTCAATGTGTCTAAAAGTCCCTGTAAAAATTTCATAGCAAACAGAATACTAGAACCATGTCAAATAAATTCTACAATTTTAGTGGTCAGAGGCCACTTTTTCACAGCTCAGAATAGGATTCACACAATTTTTAACTTTAGCAAATGATAGAAACAAATCAAAATAAAAATCACAGTTATACTTAAAGATGTCTACAAAACTCTGTAAAAATTTCAAAGGATAACTCCATCGTTTTCAATGAATAAAAATTTATACAAATTCACAGCTTCAGTACCAAGATTTCAGCCAGCATAGATATATTCTTGGTTCTTGATTTTTCTCAGGCAGTAAAACTCTTTATTATGCACCACGAAAATTATCAGAGTTTCATTATGATGTTAGCTTCAACATATAATTTTTATAGCTCATAAAAATGACTAAAATTGAACCAGAAAATTCATGAACAAATCCTGTCCTGCTGAAATCCGAAAATTCAGCAGCCTAGCCAAAACTTATTTTGACAAAAATCATTATTTAACCTCATCCAAACACTCCACCAAAATTAACACATCAATATCAACATATTATCATCAAATATAACCATAAATTTCGGAATAAAACCCAAAAAAATTTACAGAATAATTTGGAAAGAAAAAGGCCAAAGAAAACCCTACACTTTGAAGCTTTCAAGCTCTTGGCTCCAAGATTGATTTCCTTTACTTCCAAGCCTTCTAACCCACACCAAACCCTTCCTTACACAGCTGATAATAAGCTCTCAAAGTAGGAAAAGTTTATGGATTCAAATTCTAATCGGTTAGATTGAAAGATCTTGATGAGTGGAATAAGTTTAGTGAAGGGAGTTTGTGATTTTGGAAATTTTAAGCTAGGTATTTGGAGGTTTAAAGCTTGCTCATGGATGTTTCAATGGAAGAAAAATGGAGGCTGTGTGTGGTCAGAGAATGGCCGAGAATGATGAAGAAAATGGAGTGATAAGGTTGGCTTTTTAATGATATTTAATTAAGTTGTACTAGTTATTTAATATAAAATCAAGTTCTTTCAAAAAAAATATAATATGGATGGCTAGGATTTGATCTTGGAAAGCTAGATTGAATCTTGGCCATCCACTTGGTTTAAATGGATAGACACTATCCAAATCTTATGGATTAAGCTTTCTTCGATTGTAAAAATCGCACACCGAAATTTTATCGAACTGGTAAAACAGTATACTCGGGTAATCAACTATTGCCTGAAAATTAATTCTAAGTATAAAATACTTATTCCTACCTATTTCTAACCTTAATCCTATAATTTCCAAATTTTGGGCACCTTCAGGTCTTGAATCTAAGGTTTCAGCTGTTCCGGTGGGTTTACGGGGTCTGCAAAACACTATTCACGTTTTTTTTTTTTTTTTTTTTTTTTTTTTTTTTTTTACGTTCGTTACATTGTTCTCATCATTTTTGTGTACACCAAAATTTTGATATTCTTACTACTAAAGCCTCAATTATTTTCTGAAAAAAAATTAGGATGTTACATTATGAGGATGAGGAGTGATCGCCGGTGCAAAAGAGGGCACGGACAAGGAGCGGCTCCTCGCAAGGTCCTCTAAGCGGAGGGGTACATGAATGATCCGATTACACACCTGAATGAGAGGGATCCTAAGACTGTATAGGTATGGGACTATACAGTTGAGGAGGGCATATATGAATTGATTTGCACTACCTATACCAACAAGATGCATCTTCTTTTCGGTAGCCCAAACTGAAAGAACTCCATAGTTAAGCGTGCTTGACCTGGGGTAATTTTGGGATGGGTGACCTCCTGGGAAGGTTTCCTAGGAAGCGTGTGAGTGAGGACAAAGCATCTTTGAAAAAGACCGTGTTGGTTTGTGGGGACAGTCGTCAATCCATAAAGCAGCAGGGGATGTTACAAATGGTATCAGAGCCTGCACCTCTCCCAGTACGGTGTGGTTCGGGGACGAACCAGGCGGAAGCTGGTGGGCATGTAACGCCCGGGGACGAGGATGAGGAGTGATCGCCGGTGCAAAAGAGGGCACGGACAAGGAGCGGCTCCTCGCAAGGTCCTCTAAGCGGAGGGGTACATGAATGATCCGATTACACACCTGAATGAGAGGGATCCTAAGACTGTATAGGTATGGGACTATACAGTTGAGGAGGGCATATATGAATTGATTTGCACTACCTATACCAACAAGATGCATCTTCTTTTCGGTAGCCCAAACTGAAAGAACTCCATAGTTAAGCGTGCTTGACCTGGGGTAATTTTGGGATGGGTGACCTCCTGGGAAGGTTTCCTAGGAAGCGTGTGAGTGAGGACAAAGCATGCTGAAAAGACCCGTGTTGGTTTGTGGGGACAGTCGTCAATGCATAAAGCAGTAGGGGATGTTACAGTTTTCAACTCATATGGTATTCATAAACATTTCTTTAACCCTTTAAGGTTTGATGGAAATTCGGCAGCATAACAGCTGTTAAACCGAATTTCCTTCAAACTGCCACAAGCAAAATCACATAACAAGTTCTCATGAAATCTCATGCTATGATAAACTTTAACATTTTCATCAATCATTTTCTCATGCATCAAGCACATCTCATCATATCATTGCAACATACCACACATCATAGCATTAACAACTTCTTAGTGTCTTATGCATTGACCCTTAAGGTCCTCAACTCACATTCTAAGTTATAAATCATCAAATCTAATCTCTCGGGAACTTATAAGGTCATAACTAAGTATTTCTCGCCTCACACTATGGTCAACAACATATATAAACCTCAAGGATGCAGAATTCATAATCCTAACTTTACGGGTACCTAGGAGTCACAACAATGACCCTTTCTAAGTCCGGTTTGCTCCTAAGGCATGAAGATCAAGTCCTAAACCATTTATGAGTCATTCCTACACATTTAAACTAATTTAAAGCCATGATTAGCATTACTAAACCTTGCTGGAAAGAATCCAGAAAATTCAAACATTAAGGGTTCTAAAACTCTCAAATTAATTCCTTTCTAGTTTCTAACTTCTCTTATCTTTCACATATGAGTTTTAACATTAATTATAGTCAAACATAAGCATATTGTCATCATTAAAACAGCTCATACAGTGGACACACAAGGCAAGGCAGAACCAAAACAAACATCTCCATTTAAAGGCATCGAACACAATTTTTAAAGCACATAAAATACTAGTTTCTCTTGGAACCTTTTTAAAACTTTCAAAACTCATTTCTAAACATTTTTATCATCTAAAATCATAAAGATATTTATGAGGGCAGTGACTAAATCAACTTTGTCTCAAGAGGTCCTAAATTCATAAAACTTAGTTCTACATATTCCTTGTACTCATAAAAGCTTAGAAAAAGTATGAAACATAGTTTTCAATTCTTAGAAACATCAAAACCTCTTAGGGCCGAAATATGAACCAAAGGAAATAAATATTTTTAGACCTTTGTTTGAGACAACAATGGGCAAGTCTATGAGCTCTAGGTTCATTTAAGTGATGACATAAAAATAAACATGCTCATGCACTCATTTTAGGTTCCATTAGAAAGTAAAGTGATAGCATAAAATAAATATGAGGTGCAACCTATTATTATCTTTGATATTTAGTGAGAACTTGAATTATAAACATGATAATGCATAGCTTGAAATATAAATATGATAATGCAAGTTCATTCATTATCTTGATACTTAGTTATAGCAAAGAAAGTAAATATGATATGCAAAGCATAAAGTAAACATGATAGAAGGTTCATTTTATGATTAACTAGAGCTCATTCAAGACTTTAACAAGATAACAACCCAATTCAATATCTCAAAGTATAGTGATAGCATAAAATAAATATGAGATGCAACATATTATTATCTTTGATACTTAGTGAGAACTTGAAATATAAACATGATAATGCATAGCTTGAAATATAAATATGATAATGCAAGTTCATTCATTATCTTGATACTTAGTGATAGCAAAGAAAGTAAATATGATGTGCAAAGCATGAAAGTAAACATGGATGCAAGGTTCATTTTTTGATAGTCTAGAGCTCATACAAGACTTTAACATATAACAACCCAACACTCATCTCATCACAAAGAGAGCTTTAGAGTTCTTGAACCAACTTCTCAAAGGAACTATGAGGTTCTTGAACATCATCATGAAGCTCAAAGTAAATAAACTTTCAAAACAAAATAAAACCCCAAAGATCAAAGGACCAAAGCCGAAATATTGTAGGAAAGGAAACAAGAAAAACCAAAACCAAAATAGCAAGGGAAGTAAAGGTGTTCTTGAACAAAAATCCTTTTGAGCTAGATAATAAAGATGAAACTTAGAGAAAACAAAAACTCAAGCTCTAGAGCTTCCTTTGAGATGAACACAAAGTCATCATCTAGGAGCTCTCATCATTGACCTATCATGTAGCCAAGAGGACCAAGAGGCTAAAAATACAAGAAGAAGAAACAAAGAAAGTTTCAAAAAGAAAATCCAAGAGAAATCTAGAAAAGCTCATTTTCATGAAAAACAAAGTTTAGAAAACACTCCTACCTAGAGTGAAGATAAAAACTTGAACTCTTTGAAAAGGAAAACAAGATGATGAGCTCCTCCTTGGGGCTAGATGGCTTCGGCCTTGTGGGGAGGAAAAGAAAGAAAATGTGTTCTTGGTGGGCTTGTGTTTGAGAATGGAAATGGAATCTTTAGCAATGTAGAGGTCACCCTAATAATAACTAGGCTATGAGCTCATACCTCAACTAGTCATCACTAGCTCTTGCATATTATCTGGATAAGCGAATAATAAAATAATGCACCCGACTACTTAATAGTTCGGGCTAGGGGCTAGGGAACTCCTCTCTTAGGATATATCCTCTTTGAAATGCTCTACTAGCCTCAAGTGCACAGCGAATTGTCCACTTTGGAAAGGCTCATGTCCAGACCCTCATGGATTTGCCTCCTCCTCACCGTAGCAAGAGAAGTACGTCTCAGTGCTTGTCACATAAAAATCTCCTAGGGGTGCTCGGCCGAACTGGTGTCACCCAGGGTTTTCAACTCATGTGGTACTTTGAAACATTTTTCAACCCTTTTAGGTTTCACGGAAATTCAGCAGCATGACAACTGTTAAACCGAATTTCCTTCAAACCAACATTCATGCCACAAGCTAAAAACACAAACATGTTTCTCATTCAAACCTCATGCTTAGGATAAACTCATGTCTCAATCAATTCATCTCATCATAACTCACACATCATATACATCTCAACATCTCATTACATCATCATATAATTCAAGACTTCTTAGTGTCTTATGCATTGACCCTTAAGGTCCTTAACTCACAATCTAAGTTATAAATCATCACAACTTAATCTCTCGGGTACCTATAGGCTCATATCTAAGTATTTCTCATTCAACACTATGACCATAAACATCTCTAAGCCTCAAGAATGTAGAATCTAAAATTCTAACTTTACGGGTACGTAGGAGTCACAATAATGACCCTTTCTAAGTCCGGTTTGCTCCTAAGGCATCAAGATCAAGTCCTAAACCAATTATGAGTCATTCCTACACATTTATACTAATTTAAATCCATGATTATCATTTCTAAACTATGCTGGACAGAATCCAGAAAAATCAATTACTAAGGGATCTAGAACTCTCAAATTAATTCTTTTCTAGTTACTAACTTCTCTAATCTTTCACATGTGAATTTTATCATCAATTATACACAAACATACTCATGTTATCATCATCAAACAGCACAAACAGTCGTCATATAATGGCAAGGCAGAACCGAAATCCAATCACCATATAAAGGCTTAAAACTTGATTTCCAAAGCACATAAAATACTAGTTTCTCTTGGGACCTTTTTAAAACTTTCAAAACTCATTTATAAATAATTTTATCATCTAAAATTATCAAAATATTCTCAAGGGTAGTAGCTAATCTAAATTAAACTCAAGAGGTTTTAAAAATCACAAAACTTTGTTTTAGACATTCCTTGAACTCATATAAGTTTAGAAAAATTATGAAACATGGATTTTAATACTTGTAACAAATAAAACCTTCAAAGGCTGAAATCACAAGCTTGAGAACACATATTTTGTAACATCCCGATTTTCTGTTAGAGTAAAAATGACCAAAATACCCCTGAGGTCGTTTTCTGCCCAGAACTCGAGGATAGCCGATCTGGCAGTCCTCGAGGGGCTAACTCAATGTATGAAGGGGATTCTATGTATTTGAATGTTTAATAAAGCAGAAGAATCTCATTTCTGAGGTTTCTGCGCATAAATGACCAAAATACCCTTACAGTAACTTAAGGCAGTTTTGAATTTTGTTTTGACCCAGACTTGTCCTGGAAGTCTAAAACAATGTTTTTAAGGCATAACCTGTGTTTGTTTAAGTCCCAGTGGTCCCGGGCATTTTTTAAGAAAAATTATGATTTTGCCCCTACTTAAGTGCATTAAAGGCTTAATGATGTTTTTAAAACAAAACCTAAATAATATTAGGCTCTAATTAAAGGTTAATTAATTTTTATAATTAATCTAGAGTTAAAATAATTATTTGAGGGTGATTAGGACCTAAAATTACTTAAGGAAACTTAAAACCTATTTCTAGTCTCTTTTCTTTAAAGAAAAGCATCCTAGAATAGTGTTTTCACTATTCACACTCCCTATTTCCAAGAAAAGGTGATTGCTTCCTAATTTCTAGTCTTTGAGTTTGACTCCACATTCTCCACATGTTTGAAAATTTAAAGAATTGATTTATTTTGTAGTCAATCAAAGATCACTTCAAGTCATACCTCAAGTCACACCACATCATACTTCACTTTTCCCTAATTCAAGAAAATATGTCATTCCCTAGGTTTTTAGTCATTGGAATTTGACTCCATCAATTCAACAAGATTTATCCTAATCTAAGTTAATCATGGCCTAAATTACCTAATTACTCACCTAGACACTTAATCATAAAAGCTTGATTAGTGACCTAACCCTGCTTACTCCTTAATACCCCACTAATACATGATTATTTGAAATAAAAATTCTCCCCCTATGGCTGTATTAAAACCGCCACTTTTTCCCCCAAAAAATTCAAAAGAATTATATTTTATGTAGTCAATCAAGCTTTCACTCAAAGCCACCCTATGAACTATGCCTATTATGTCTTCTATCACACCATGAATGACAACTCAAAGAGATATTTTCTCTCTTCCTTCTCCAAGAAGCCATACTCCTCTTCATGATTCAACTCTATAAATGCATCGCCTTGATGAGCTTTGCTCCATTTTACATCATTTGCCAAGTTTGAGTTTTTTGAGAAAGTGTAAGTTCTCTCAAAGTTCTTCTTTCTCCTCCTTTTCCAAGAGGAACCCACCACCTCCTCCACCCTCAATCTCCATCTAGCTCTCATCCAAACACATTCCCAAGCTCAAACACAAGCCAACCCACTTCCTCCTCCTTTTCTTTAAGGCCGAAGCCATACCCCAAGATACAAGGAGATCTCTTCTTGTTTTCCTTTCAAGATCAAACCTTTCTTCACTTCAAAGAACACCAACACTTGGTAGAGAGCTTTTCTAAAAATGCTTTCTTTGTTCTTTATGTTTGTATCTTGTTGGAAAATGATGCTTGGATGAACCTTGATGGAGTTCTTCTTTTTGGTTTCTTCATTTTTCCTTCCTTCTTGACTTCGGCCTCAAGGCCTTAAACATGATAGCTTGATGATGAGTGTTTTCTAGAGGTGACCTTGTGTTCATCTCTCAAGAAAACCTCTAAAACTTGAATCTTTCCTAAAGAAAAGTTTTGTCTTTTACAAGTTAAGTAAAGAATGAGCTTTATGTTTCTCTTGACCTTTTTGAAACCTTTCTTTTTCCTTTGAGATTTCGGCCATAGAGCCCTTGGGAACTTGGAAAAATGAGAGCTTGATGATGTAGGTTTCATGATTGTGTTTAACACTTGAACAACCTCTAAAGCTTAAAGCTTGCTTTTGATCTTGAAGTATTTTAGTTTTCCTTTCCTTTTTCTTCAAGTTTCGGTTTTGCTTCCCTATTTCCTTTTTGTTTTCGGCCTCAAGGCCTATAGCATAATGGCTTGATGATGAGTGTTCTCTAGAGATGACTATATGTACATCTCTCATGAAAACCTCTAAAGCTTGAGTTTTTCTTTAAGTCTTGCTTATGTTATATAGCTCTTTTATGTTTAAAGCTTAGAAAAGCTTACTTTTTCATGTTGGATGAGTATTGGGTTTAAGCTTGGTTCTTTTAAAAGTTTTGGAGGAGCTCTAGATAAGATAAAGAAGTGAACTTGCATCCATATTTATTTTATGCTACCACTAAATCCCCAAGATAAAGAAATAAACTTGCATTTCATGTTTTATTTTCAAGTTATCACTTAACTCAAAGATAAAGAAGTGAACTTGCATCTCATATTTATTTTGAGCCCTCACTTTACTTTCTAAGGAAATCTAAAATGGAGTGCATATCATGTTTATGTTTATGTCATCACCTAAAACTCCTAGAGCTCAAAGATTTGCCCTCTTCATCCTAAGAAAAAGTTAAATATGTAGACATTCCTTGGAATGTACATTTCGGCCATGTGGTGATAATGAAGCTAGAATGAGTTTCATTTAGTCACAAGGGCCTATAATCTATGTCTTGGGATTTTTCTTAAGCATAGGTGACTATGACAAATGTTTTAAGTATGATTTCGTTATTTAAATACCCTTGGAGATTGTTTTGAAATGGTCACTGCCCTCATGTATTTTATGGAGATTTTAAAGAAATAAAATGTTTCTAAAGTTTTAAAAAGGGTTCCAAGAGAAACTAGTAAGTTATGTGTTTTAAAATGAAAGTTCTATGCATTATATGATGACATTATTTTCAGTTCTGCCTTGTTATTTTCCAGCACCTTAAATTCTATTTTGGGTGGTCTATATGTGCTTAAATACCTTACCAATTGTATGAAAATGGTTCTAGGCATCTTAGGTATGCTTAGTAACTCTATATGTTTGAAAACGTGATTTCTAGAACTCCATAGGAACTGAAAATATGCATTCTGTTCCAGCCTTGATAGAGTTTGTGGAATCATATTATATCATGTTTAGATGAGTGAGAATGACTCATAATTGGTTTAGGTATTAATTATTGCATCAGAAAAAGTCGGTAATGAGAAAGGACTTAAAACGCAACTTCTAGAACACCATAATTCATCAAAATGTGCTTACTGCCTATGCTGTCCAGCCATAATTAATTAGGTTCTAGGACTTAATAAATTATGGTAATGAGGCTAATCAATCCCTTTAAGGTACAAGAATATAATTCGGAAGTTTGAGGTTACCTGATTAGGGGTTTTTGCTTTTAAGGGAATGGTTTATGTGCCCTCTATGAATGATGAATTTATGTGCTATCTTATGACTTATATGATGCTATGAGATGATGGAATTGCATGTTATTGTTCTCTCAAGAACCTTAGAGATGCCTATGTTATGATTATATGAAATATGAAACATGCATGAATTATGTGGCATCTTGTTATAACATGCTAAGACTTAAGGTGACATAAAAACTATGTGAAAATGATCCTCAAGAACCGTCAAACTATGATGGGGATGAGGTGATTCTATGAGAAAATGATCCTTTGAAACCATAAAAAGGGATAGAGGATGAGGTGATTCTAGCCTCCTAGCCCATACTTTATGTCAGGACCTTAGCTTATCAAAAGGGATAAGTCTTGATGCTAGTGACGACTAGTGAGGTATGAGCTCATAACCTAAAGGTTTCTCAAAAGGGAGAACAATTAGGGTGGCCCCATGTTCAAAGTAAATTTCTTAATGTCACCTAAGTAACCAAGATAAGATACCATGTACCAAGTTCTATGTTTTATGCTTTATGCAATATGATCCATGTACCATGTACCAAGTTCCATGTTTTATGCTTTATGATCTATGATCTATGCACCATGTACCAAGTTTTATGCTCTATGTTATATGTTCTATGTTTTATGCTTCATGTTATAAATTCTATGCTTTATGCTCTATGTCATATGTGCTATGTTTTATGTTCTATGTTATAAGTTAGTTATGCTCTCGCATATCACAATGAATTATGATGCATCCATGTAAGTACAAGTTATATGTTAAAAGGAACGGGCCTTGGTAATTAACGTTTTAGAACTTCATAATTGAACTATTACATGCCCACTGTTTTATAAGAACCCGAGGTTCCTGGAGACGTAGATGATGACATCTAGATAGGAGGAAAACCCTACTGAGTTTCTTTAGTAAAGATTCTCACTCCCCCTACCTTTTTTTTCCGTCACATCTTCAGATTCCAATGGCGACCTTCGTCTTGCTCTTTGAGATGCCCACATGGGAGCTCCATTACGATCCAGAGCGCGGATCGTATCATTTTGAGGAGGCCAGCCATTCACCCTAGACATGGAGGTCATGTGTGACCATCTAGTGTACCTGTCCCCGTCGAGCTACAACCATGGATTGGATACGTTCCTATAGACCACTCTTGGAGTTTTAATGCACACACACCTCACTAGCTATGATGACCTTCTTTTGTTAAGGTTGTCTACCTTAGGTGCACTATGTAGGTTCGTGTTCTACGCATTTCATTTCCCGTGTATTTCTCTTTTATGTATTTGTATTTCATTCTTATGTAGTCCAACTTAACTCACCTCTAAGTGGGTAGTTTAATATATATGATGTGTTATGTTCATTATGGAGCCTTCTTGATGTTTAAATTTCCGCATTATTTTATATCGATGATATATATGCTACACGCGGCTTTTACTTTATCAAGGTTTTAAAAAAGAAAAATTTGGCTCGTATTTTCAGTAAGTATTTTCAATGATAAATGAACTGAAACAAGAGGTAATGACTAATATTTAGCCTCAGTACGTTCTAAGAGTATTGGGTTGAATATTAGGGTGTTACATATTTTTCAAGCCTTTGTTTGAGACCACAATAGGCAAGTCTTTGAGCTATAGGTTTTCTTAAGTGATGACATAAAAATAAACATGCTCATGCACTTGTTTTAGCTTTCATTAGAAAATAAAGTGAGAGCATAAAATAAACATGAGATGCAACTCATTATTATCTTTGATATTATAAGTGAGGACTTGAAATATAAACATGATAATGCAAAGCTTGAAACATAAACATGATAATGCAAGTTCCTTTATTATTCTTGATGTTTAGTGATGGCAAGGAAAAATAAATATGATGTGCAAGGCATAAACATAAACATGGATGCAATATTCATTTTAATCTTGTCTAGAGCTCTTATAAGACTTTAGAAATACAACCCAACACTTATCTCATCACAAAGAGAGCTTTAGAGTTCTTGAACCAAGTTCTCAAGGAACTATGAGGTTCTTGAACATCATCATCAAGCTCCAAAGAAACAAACTTGTAAAGAAAAATAAAACCTCAAAGAAAAGGAAACCAAAACTGAAACCTCAAGGTAAAGGAAATAAGGAAACCGAAATCAATAGCAAGGAAAAGTGAAGGTGGTTCTTAAACTAAAATCATTTAGGTAAGCAAATGAAGATGAAACTTAAAGGAAATAAAAACTCAAGCTCTAGAGGTTCCTTTGAGATGAACACATAGTCATCATCTAGGAGCTCTTATCATTGAGCTATCATGTAAACAACAAGGCCTCATGGCCGAATACAAGAAAAAGGAAAACAAAGAAAAGTTCAAAAAGAAACCAAGAGAAAACTAGAAGAAGATCTAATTTTCAAGCAAAACAAAGTTTAGAAAAACACTCCTACCTAGAGTGAAGATGCAAACTTGAACTTGAAAAGGAAAACAAGAAGGAAAACTCCTCCAAGGATGATGATGAGCTTCGGACAAAGAGAAGAGAATGGAAAGGAGATGTGTTTTGAGTGAGGTTGTGTTTGAGGTCAAGTGTTTAAGAGGTTTGATGATGATTCAAGGTTGTGAGGTGGTGTTTAGAGGTTATGAGATGATGATGTGATGAGAGGATGAAGAGGATGAAGATGAAGAGAAAAGGAAAGCTCTCTTGAAACTTTGAGAGAAAAAGAAAGGAAACTCACAAAAGCTAAGAATACTCAAACTTACCAAATGAACCAAAAGTAACACAAGTCCATCTAAGGCACCTATTTATAGAAAATGAAACAATGAAGGCTCACACAAAGGAGGTCTTGGCCGTAGCTTTTGGGAGGGAAAGGAAGAGAAAAATATCTCTTACAACTTGTCATTCAAGCATGGTTTAAGGTATGGAAGTTATGATGCAAAGCATGACTTCAAGTATGGTAATTTCCCTTTGTTTGAAATTAAAATAATCCCTTTACAAGGCAAAGAGGGCTAGCTGAATTTGAGCCACAAAAATGAGAGAAAAAGTCCTCTAGAAGTGGTCATATGAAGCATGGTGTTTGTATGACAAAGTATGGTTTATGGTGAGGTGGAAGCATGGTCTTGCAGTGTCAAAAATTTGAGCATGTGATGGAAAATGGGGGAGGAGTGGCTTCAGCCAGACCTGGACAGCAAGGAGGGAGGAAAAATCTTCCATGTAATTGTGTGTTAATGATAGGTTTAAGTGTAGATTAGTTTAGGTACAAGGTTAGGAATCATTAAGCATAAGTTTAGGTAACTAAGAATGGGATTTAAGAGTTTTATAACAAGATTAGGAGTGCTCATATATCATTAGAGAATTTAAAACTCATTTATGAATAAACAATTGAAAACACAATTCCATGATTTATGGAATTGGAGAGAGAATTCACTATTCAAGATTCCATGACTAGGAATCTTGACTTAAAAATAAGATTTCAAGTTGTAATTAAGCATTCTTAGGTTCTAATCAACTTTAATAAATTATTTTGACTCAAGATTAATTATGAAAATTAATTAATCTTTGATTAGAGCCTAACATTGCTTAGGTTTGTTTAATCACGCGATTAAGCTCAAAAACACAAAACTAGGGGCAAAATCATAATTTTCCACTAATTTTCCCCGGGACCTCCGGGACTAAAACTGAAGTCACAGAATACATAAAAACGCCTTTTAAAACCATCTGGAGAAGTTTCAGGTTCATCCGGCACTTGCAGACGGGTAAAACACCACAGGGGTATTTCGGTCATTTTGACCCGATAACTCGAAAAACGAGATTTTCGATCCCGGAAAGGTACACAAGCCATCTAATCCCCTTCCAACATTGAGTTTGCCCTTCGAGTACTGCCGGATCAGCTTTCCTCGAATTCCGGGCCGAAAATGACCTCAGGGGCATTTTGGTCATTTTCACTCTAATAGAAAATCGGGGCGTTACATTAGTAACTAGAAAAGAATTAAAATGAGACTTTTAGATCCCTTAGAAATTTATTTTTCTGGATTCTGTTCACCAAGGTTTTGCAACACCCTAATTTTTAATCCAATACTCTAGAACACATTAGGTTAATCATTAGGTTATTACTTCTTAGTGTCATTCTTTTAACAAAATACTTAGCGGAAATTATGGGTAAATTTTTTTTTTTGAAAACATAAAATCAAAGTGAGAGCCGCGTTCATCGTAAAGCAGGAATATAAGGCACAAAGACAAGTCAACTAAAGCACGATAAATAAAACATATAGCAATGGAACAAGGATTTAACACACCAAAAGAAATACTTTCATTAGTACCATAATTTAAAGATACATATAGTCACGCCCTTATAGAATCAGGCTGAGCTTGCAATACAAGGAAAGGAAATACAACAAAAATATAAATGCAAGGAAAACGTAAATAAACCACAACTACCCAGGTGCACCTAAAGTGGATAACCTCAAGACAAAAGAGGGTTTATCCTAACTATGAGTGAGTGTGTGCACTAGACCTCCCATAAGACGTCTACTACTGGAACCTAGGATATGGCAGAGTATAACCGATCCACTGGCGCAGTGCGGCGGGAGTAGGTACACGCGGTGGTAGCACATGAGCTCCTCGGCTGGGGCACATCTCGGCTTGCCTAGCTAACCTCGACTGCACGACGGTCTCCTCGCTCCCTCATCTCACGAACTAAGGAGTAGGAGCAGAACTTTCGCTGTACATGTGCGTCAGTAGGTCCTCAGAAGGATTGTCCTCCAAACCAGGAGACTGGGGCACATAGTCTTGGAAGTCACGGGGCATCGATCCTTCGGTATACGTCCGAAGAATCCTCTCATCATGCGTCCGAGCACGCTCAAAAACCATAGTGTCGTTGTACGGGGACATCAGGGAAAAGCGATAACTCTGTACAAGGTGAGCGAAGGGACGTCCAACAAACATTAAAACTGGAACCGTGCACTATCCCTCAAAATGATAAGATCCGTGGTCCGGATCAAAATGCATTTCCCACGTCGGAGTGTCGAAGAAGACCACGAACGTCATCATCGAGTTCTGAAGATGTGATGGAAGAAAGGAAAAGAAGAGAAAGGAGTGAGAATCTTACTAAAGAATCTCAGTAGGGACCTCCTATCTAGGGTTACATCGTTCACATCCTCAGGAACCTTAGGTTTCTTTATAAAAGGTGTGCATGTATATAAGATTCATTATTAGGGTTTATGAAACTAGGTTATCCAAGGTTCATTCCTTTTAGTATGCATCTTAATGTCATGAATGCATGACAATGCTTCAAGTAAATAACTCAACAAATCACAACATCAAGAGGCATACAAATGGCATAAAGGGCATAAAACTTTCAAGTGGAACTTTCCTCAACTTTGTGACATCAATCATGGTACTTTTAGCAAAATAAGGCCACCCTAAAAACATCTAGGCTATAAGCTCATACCTCAGCTAGTCGTCACTAGCTCTTGCTTATTATCTGAATAAGCAAAATATAATAAAAATAATCTCGACTGCTTGAGTACGAGCTAGGGGGCTAGGGATCACCTCTCTTAGGATATACCCTCTTTGAAATGCTTTGCGGGCATCTAGCCATAGCAATTTTTCCGCTTTGGTAGGCTATATCTACTCATACCCTCACGGATTTGTTTCCCCTGGGGGTGCTCGGCCATATCGGTGTCACCCAGGAAAGCGCATCTCAGTGCTTTGTCACATAAAAATCTCCTGGGGGTGCTCAGCCAAATCGGTGTCACCCAGGGTTTTAAATCTCATATCATTCTTCAAAAACATTCTCAAGTCCTTTAGGTTTGATGGAAATTCAGTAGCATAACAGCTGTAAACCGAATTTCCTTCAAACCGACTTTATGCCACAAACTTATAACACATACACATTTCTCATTCAACTTTCATGCCCATGATAACCTTAATAACTCAATAAATCATTTCCTCATAGCTCATGTATTATCCAAGCATATACATCCAAACATCATACTTGCATAAAACAACTCATAGCATACAGGATCTCTGAATGTTTTAAGCTTTGACCCTTAAAGTCCTTTAACTTGAAATCTATGTTGTATATTATCACAACTTAAGCTCTCGGGTACCTATAGGCTCATATCTAAGTATTCCTCACTCAAAACTATGATCATAACTATTTCTAAACCTCAAGAATGCAGAATCTATAATTCATACTTTACGGGTACCTAGGAGTCACAACATTGACCCTTTCTAAGTTCAGTTTGCTCCTACGACATCAAGATCAAGTGCTAAACCAATTATGAGTAGTTCCTACATATTTAACTAATTATAAACCATGATTTTCAATTCTAAACCTTGATGGACAAAATCCAGAAAATGACATCTTTAAGGGATCTAAAAGTCTCAAATTAATTCTTTTCTAGTTACTAGCTTGTCTTATCTTTCACATATGAATCTTTGCATCAAATATACATGAACATACTCATATTATCATCATCAAAACAACATAAAACAGTGAGCATAGCAAACAAGGCAGAACCGAAATTATCTCCATCAAACAAAGCATAAAACTTGATTTTCAAGACACATAAATTGTTAGTTTCTCTTGGAACCTTTCTAAAACTTTCAAAACTTATTAGAACACATTTTATTTCATCAAAACCATTATAAAATATAAGAGGGCAGTAGCTAATTTAAAATAACCTCAAGAGGATTTAAAATCATAAAACTTTGTTCAAGACATCTCTTGAGCTTGTCTAAACTTAGAAAAATTATAGAACATAAGTTTTAGTATTTGTAGCTACTCAAACCTCATAGGGCCGAAATCAAAGAAGCTAGGAAGCATATATTTGCAAATCTTTGTTTGAGATAATAATGGGTAAGTCTATGAGCTCTAAATCTCTTAAGTTATGACATAAAAATAAATATGCAATGCACTTTATTTTAGTCTTTATTTAGAGGTCAGAACATAAAATAAATATGCCATGCAAACTCATTATTATCTTAGAGATTTAGTGAGAGCATAAACATAAATATGAAGATACAAGTCCATTTTTTTATCTTGAGCATTTTGTGATAACATAAAGGTAAACATGGATGCAAGTCTTTTTGTAACACCCTAAATCTTAACCCAAGACTACTAGTATGTACTTAGGTTAATCTTTAGAATATTACCTCTTGGTCTCATCTTTTACTTAGAAAATACTTAGCGGAAATATGGGTAAAATTTTTCTTTTTAGAATTAAAATCAAAGTGAGAGCCACGCACAAATCTTTAAGAGGAAGCATAGCGAAACATATAGGCAAAGCATAAAGAAACACATCATGTCACGGAAACATCAACAGAAACATATATATATATATACTGTGCCTACCCAAAAGGCAGGACTATTCGATACATCGGGAAACGGAATACAACTGAAATGCAATACAAGGAAATCATATAAGTAAATACAGGAAAACAACACCCATACCCATGTGCACCTAGAGTAGACAACCTCATATACAAAAGAAGGTTTGTCCTCAACTATGTGGCGTGTGTGCACTAACTGCTACCCCTCCTATGTCTACTCCTGGCTGGTGCGAGTCTTTGTGGGGTCAAGTCGATCCACTGACGAATCTCAGCGGGAGTGGTCGAGCACATCATCGGGGCATGTCCACCGCGGCGAGGGCGCATAGATGGCCGACGAGCCAATCTCGGCTGGACCACCGTCTCCTCACTCCCAGCCCTCATCGGTGGGGGAGCGGGACTGGGGCTCCAACTGTACATGTGTGATGGTGGGTCCTTGGATGGGTCCGTCTCCGAGTACTAGGTACGAGGCACATACTCTGGGTAGTCGCGTACTGCTGATGTCTCGTGCTCCATGCGGAGAATCTGTTCATCGCGTGGTCTAGCTCGCTCAAAAATCCCGTTATGACGGTAAGGAGCAGTCGGGGTAAAATGGTAACTCGGAACTAGATGCACGAAGGGTCGTCCCATAAACATGAACACTCTAACCGTGCAGCGACCCTCAAAATGGTATGACCCGAGTGCCGGGTCATGTTGCAGCTCCCATACCGGGGTGTCGATGAAGAGTACGAATGTCGCCATCTGAAGATATGACGGAAGAAAAAAGAGAGGGAATGAGAATCTCTCTAAAAGAATTCTCAGTAGGGTTATCCCTACCTAGGTGACATCGTCACATCCTCAGGAACCTTGGGTTTTATTTCTAAAAAGGTGTGCATGCATATAAACTTCTTTTAAGTTAATTTTCTAAAGTATTTATTTATCCAAGGTCCGTCATATTTTACAATGCGTCTTATAACTAAGCATGAAATATACTAATGATATGAATGCATCATAAAGGTATACCAAACAATAGAATAACTAAGAAACATTATAACATTGGCATAGGTATATGATATGTGACATTGCAAACTTTAACTTTCATTTCATGGGGCCGCCCTAAAACATCTCTAGGTTATGAGCTCATACCTTAACTAGTCGTCACTAGTTCTTACTTATCCTATGATAAGCGTAACATACATAATTCCCGACTTAAAGTACGGGCTAGGGGGCAAATTAAGGATCACCTCTCTTAGGGTCATTTCCTTTTTGAAACGCTCTACTAGCAACTAGTGCATCGTAGTATTGTCCGCTTTGGCAAGCTCTATGTCAATACCCTCACAGATTTGTTTTCTTGGGGCTGCTTGGCTAAACCGGTGTTGTAACATCCCCTGCTGCTTTATGGATTAACGACTATCCCCACAAACCAACACGGGTCCTTTCAGCATGCTTTGTCCTCACTCACGCGCTTCCTGGGAAAACTTCCCAGGAGGTCACCCATCCCAAAATTACCCTAAGTCAAGCACGCTTAACTGTGGAGTTCTTTCAGTTTGGGCTACCGAAAAGAAGATGCGTCTTGTTGGTATAGGTAGTACGAATCAATTCATATAAGCCCTCCTCAACTGTATAGTCCCATACCTATACAGTCTTAGGATCCTTCTCATTCAGGTGTGTAATCGGTTCATTCATGTACCCCTCCGCTTAGAGGACCTTACGAGGAGCCGCTCCTTGTCCGTGCCCTCTTTGCACCGGCGATCACTCCTCGTCCTCGTCCCCGGGCGTTACATGCCCACCAGCTTCCGCCTGGTTCGTCCCCGAACCACACCGTACTGGGAGAGGTGCAGGCTCTGATACCATAATGTAACACCCTCCTAACTACCATGTATTACTCGAGCATTAACATTGTAATTAGAAGAGTATCACTTCCTTTCTATAATATCCACTAGTCAAATGAAATGAAATAAGATAAATCAAACTCTAGAGTTATAAAGAAAACTACTATAAAATGTACATATATTATTACTTTACATACCGCTTTCTATAATACATACCATATTTGAAGTTAAGTCACTTCACTTATAATACAACACAGGAACTACTATCAAAAGATCTACCAAGCTTGCTCAAATATCAAGGTCCAACAAAATACTAAACACAGAAATGGACCTAAGACATCTAACACCAATTAGTCTACAAGCTGGTAAGTTCCTGGCACTATACTACACTACATACAAGTCAAAAGCCCACGTAAGTCTCATGTCCTCCTACATGAAACCATTGGCCATCGGTATGATGGCCTCTCCTCAGCCAGAGGCATCTGCAGAGTCTGAGCACAATACAGCATATACACAAATAGGGGTGAGAATATTATAAAATTCTCAGTAGGGTAACCCCTTACATACAGACAGAATATAAACAGTAAATGCATTTATAATAATAAAGAAAAATATCATGTTAGATCACATATATCAATATTAGCATACATGAGTCAAAGAAAATTATATGCAAAATGGTATTAATCATAAGTGTTTCACTTATATCACATAGAATTCAACTTAGTGTAGTAGTTCTTTTCATTAATATAGGGAAGGCTTAGATTCACATCAGGTAACATATGTAGTGGATAACTCCTCAGAGGACCATAGACTGCTAGGACATGAGCTCATTCCTATTCGTGATCATCAGACTTCATTTTTTTCCATTTCTGAATCACACAGTTCTATTTCCTAGTCGATAAGTCTACCGACTCATAAAATTTCTTGGGAAGTTCTTATTTTTGCCTTCCCTCTCTATCACACATAAGCCTTGTTTCTATTTTCCCCGTATGTTAAAACATGCACCATTAAATTTCACATATTCTCTTTTGTCATACAACCATGTCATGGACCTTTCTATTTCAAAGTCAGGTTTATATCCCAGATATAGGCATTCAGTATCATTGGAGTCTCATTCATACTTTATAAACAAGCCTTTCAAACAATTAACATACATTCATATGATATAAACTTGGATTAAATAGATTTCTATCATTAACTTAATACATCTTCACCATTCCAGCTTCTTGACAGATTTACCATTATGGTGACAACATTTAATTCACATATCCAATGGGCAATTCACTAGCCATAAAAATTCTATATGACACCTCAATGTGTCTAAAAGTCCCTGTAAATATTTCATAGCAAACAGAATACTAGAACCATGTCAAATAAATTCTACAATTTTAGTGGTCAGAGGCCACTTTTCACAGCTCAGAATAGGATTCACACAATTTTTAAATTTAGTAAATGATAGAAAAAACTTAAAATAAAAATCACAGTTATACTTAAAGATGTCTACAAAACTCTGTAAAAATTTCAAAGGATAACTCCATCATTTGCTATGAATAACAATTTATACAAATTTACAGCTCCAGTACCAAGATTTCAGCCAGCATAGATATACTCTTGGTTCTTGATTTTTCGTAGGCAGTAAAACTCTTTATTATGCACCAAGAAAATTATCAGAGTTTCCTTACGATGTTAGTTTCAACATATAATTTTTATAGCTCATAAAAACGACTAGAATTGAACCAGAAAATTCATGAACAAATCCTGTCCTGCTGAAATCCGAAAATTCAGCAGCCTAGCCAAAACTTATTTTGACAAAAATCATTATTTAACCTCATCCAAACACTCCACCAAAATTAACACATCAATATCAACATATTATCATCAAATATAACCATAAATTTCGGAATAAAACCCAAAAAAAATTTACAGAATAGTTTGGAAAGAAAAAGGCCAAAGAAAAGTAACAAGTGAGTTCAAAGGACAAATTTTAGCTGCACAACGTGAAAACCCAGAATTTTAGGAGATATTAAGATCAATTCATGCAAAGAAGTTGCCAGGATTCACTCAAGACCAACAAGGTATATGGAGATACAAGGATAGGGTATGTGTACCCACAAGTGGCAATCTTAGAAAGAAGATCTTAGAGGAAGCTCATAGGGGCGAACTTACTATACATCCAGGCATTAGTAAAATGTATGCGGATCTCAAGAAAATGTTCTGGTGGTCAGGAATGAAAAAAGATATAGAAGAGTGTGTCAGGAAGTGTTTAACTTGCCAAAAAGTTAAAATAGAACATCAAAAACCAGCTGGGACCCTGCAACCCTTAGAAATCCCAGAATGGAAGTGGGAAAGTATTTCTATGGACTTTGTAATGGGTTTGCCAAGGACATCGTCAGGTCATGATGCTATATGGGTTATAGTAGATAGATTGACCAAGTCTGCTCATTTCTTACCCATTAAGGCTAATTTTCCTTTAGATAAGTTAGCTTCCTTGTACATCCAAGAAATAGTAAGACTACACGGTGTTCCTTCCTCTATAGTTTCTGACAGAGATCCAAGGTTTACTTCGAGATTTTGGGGAACGTTCCAAAAAGCCTTTGGTACCAAACTTTGTTTGAGCACTGCCTATCACCCCCAAACTGACGGGCAAACAGAACGAACCATACAAACCCTGGAAGATATGCTAAGGGCATGCGTGATTGAGCAGAAGGGAAGTTAGGACAAGTTACTCCCATTGGTTGAGTTTGCTTATAATATGACCATCACGCTAGTATTGGCATGGCCCCGTATGAAGCTCTATATGGAAGAAAATGTCAATCCCCATTGGGTTGGTATGATTCGGGAGAAGTGAGACTACTGGGACCCGATCTTGTTAATCAAACAACGGAGCAAATCCAGAAGATCAGGAGCAAGATTCTCACCGCACAGAGTCGTCAAAAGAGCTATGCTGATACTCGAAGGAAACCTTTAGAATTTCAAGAGGGAGAACATATATTCCTGAAGGTCACGCCCACTACTGGAGTAGGTAGGGCCCTTAGAGTTAAAAAGTTGTCACCTAGGTTTATAGGTCCTTTTCAAATTCTTCAACGAATTGGGTCAGCTGCTTACCAGATAGCCTTACCCCCACATTTATCCAACCTTCATAATGTCTTCCATGTATCTCAACTTCGAATGTACCACCCAGATCAAAACCATATCATTGAGCCCGAGTCTATACAGTTAAGGGATGACTTGACGTTTCAAGCCCCTCCTATTCAGATCGTTGATAGAGAAGTCAGGCAACTTAAAAATAAATCTGTGCAACTTGTAAAAGTGGCTTGGGGTGGACCTGGAAATGAAGAGTATACATGGGAACTAGAATCAAGTATGAAGACAGATCATCCAGAATTATTTCCAGGTATGAAATTTTGAGGGCAAAATTCTTTTAAGGTGGGGAGTAATGTAACATCCTAATATTTTTCAGAAAATAACTGAGGCTTTAGTAGTAAGAATATCAAATTTTGGTGTACACAAAAATGATGAGAACAATGTAACGAACGTAAAAAATAAAATAAAATAAAATAAAATGTGAATAGTATTTTGCAGGCCCCGTAGACCCACCGGAACAGCTGAAACCTTATATTCAAGACCTAAAGGTGCCCGAAATTTGGAAATTATAGGATTAAGGTTAGAAATAGGTAGGAATAAATATTTTATACTTAGAATTAATTTTCAAGCAATAGTGGATTACCCGGGTACACTGTTTTACCCGTTTAGTAAAATTACGGTGTGTAGTTTTTATACCGGATGAAGCTACCAGTGCAAGCTTGCCACCTAGGGTGACAAGTGTATGGTCTAGAGCAATACATATCCTTTCCTTTTTCAAGAGCCAATGAGAATGCTACAAAATTTCAAAGAAGATAATTCATAATTGCTAAATTATATACATTATCTTAATATAAATAAAATCAAAATCCTCATAATTATCATCTTCATTCTCGGCCAGCAATCATAAGTGCAGAAACTCCATTGTTGTCTCCACAAAAACCTTGAGAACTTGATTTCCAACCTCAAAATCATAAGCCTAAACTTGTCAAAACCAAAATCTTCCTTCACAAAACTTGTTCCACTCCTCAATATCTACCAAACTAACCGATTAGAATTTGAATCCATCAACTTTTGATACCTTAAGAGCCCATTATCAGCTGTTCAAGGAAGGGTTTGGTGTGGGTTTGAAGGCTTGGAAGTGAAGGGAATCAATCATGGAGCCAAGATCTTGAAAGCTTCAAAGTGTAGGGTTTTCTTTGGCCTTTTTGTAAATTTTTTTGGTTTTATTCCGAAATTTATGGTTATATTTGATGATAATATATTGATATTGATGTGTTAATTTTGGTGGAGTGTTTGGATGAGGTTAAATAATGATTTTTGTCAAAATAAGTTTTGGCTAGGCTGCTGAATTTTCGGATTTCAGCAGGACAGGATTTGTTCATGAATTTTCTGGTTCAATTCTAGTCGTTTTTATGAGCTATAAAAATTATATGTTGAAGCTAATATCGTAAGGAAACTCTGATAATTTTCGTGGTGCATAATAAAGAGTTTTACTGCCTGAGAAAAATCAAGAACCAAGAGTATATCTATGCTGGCTGAAATCTTGGTACTGGAGCTGTGAATTTGTATAAATTTTTATTCATAGCAAATGATGGAGTTATCCTTTGAAATTTTTACAGAGTTTTGTAGACATCTTTAAGTATAACTGTGATTTTTATTTTAAGTTTTTTCTATCATTTGCTAAATTTAAAAATTGTGTGAATCCTATTTTGAGCTGTGAAAAGTGGCCTCTGACCACTAAAATTGTAGAATTTATTTGACATGGTTCTAGTATTCTGTTTGCTATGAAATATTTATAGGGACTTTTAGACACATTGAGGTGTCATAGAGAATATTTATGGCCAGTGAATTGCCCATTGGATATGTGAATTAAATGTTGTCACCATAATGGTAAATCTGTCAAGAAGCTGGAATGGTGAAGATGTATTAAGTTAATGATAGAAATCTATTTAATCCAAGTTTATATCATATGAATGTATGTTAATTGTTTGAAAGGCTTGTTTATAAAGTATGAATGAGACTCCAATGATACTGAATGCCTATATCTGGGATATAAACCTGACTTTGAAATAGAAAGGTCCATGACATGGTTGTATGACAAAAGAGAATATGTGAAATTTAATGGTGCATGTTTTAACATACGGGGAAAATAGAAACAAGGCTTATGTGTGATAGAGAGGGAAGGCAAAAATAAGAACTTCCCAAGAAATTTTATGAGTCGGTAGACTTATCGACTAGGAAATAGAACTGTGTGTGATTCAGAAATGGAAAAAAAAATGAAGTCTGATGATCACGAATAGGAATGAGCTCATGTCCTAGCAGTCTATGGTCCTCTGAGGAGTTATCCACTACATATGTTACCTGATGTGAATCTAAGCCTTCCCTATGTTAATGAAAAGAACTACTACACTAAGTTGAATTCTATGTGATATAAGTGAAACACTTATGATTAATACCATTTTGCATATAATTTTCTTTGACTCATGTATGCTAATATTGATATATGTGATCTAACATGATGTTTTTCTTTATTATTATAAATGCATTTACTGTTTATATTCTGTCTGTATGTAAGGGGTTACCCTACTGAGAATTTTATAATATTCTCACCCCTATTTGTGTATATGTTGTATTGTGCTCAGACTCTGCAGATGCCTCTGGCTGAGGAGAGGCCATCATACCGATGGCCAATGGTTTCGTAGGAGGACATGAGACTTACGTGGGCTTTTGACTTGTATGTAGTGTAGTATAGTGCCAGGAACTTACCAGCTTGTAGACTAATTGGTGTTAGATGTCTTAGGTCCATTTCTGTGTGTTTAGTATTTTGTTGGACCTTGATATTTGAGCAAGCTTGGTAGATCTTTTGATAGTAGTTCCTGTGTTGTATTATAAGTGAAGTGACTTAACTTCAAATATGGTATGTATTATAGAAAGCGGTATGTAAAGTAATAATATATGTACATTTTATAGTAGTTTTCTTTATAACTCTAGAGTTTGATTTATCTTATTTCATTTCATTTGACTAGTGGATATTATAGAAAGGAAGTGATACTCTTCTAATTACAATGTTAATGCTCGAGTAATACATGGTAGTTAGGAGGGTGTTACAGGTGTCACCTAAGAAGGCGTCTCAGTGTTGTGTCACATTTAAGTTCTCATAAAGTGTTAATTCATAGATACATCATTATTCATTACATAAATCTTTTTCATAGCATATACATCATCACATGAAACTTCTTCATAGTGCATACATAAAACTATAGCATATACATTATCACATAATCACACCTTAGACAATCATTCATACAAACTCCCAAGCTTATTATGTTATAAACCCATAGTATGTTATGCTTTGGTTCTTTTGAGTCTTAAACTTGTAAACTAATTGTTCTAGTATTATTCTTAACCTCTCACACACCTATAGGTTCACAACTAATAAGTTTTACTAATTTTTATGCTCAAGGACTTATCCAAACAGCACTATGCAGATTTGGACAGCTTTATGTTTGTGTGATTACGGGGTTCTAGAAATCACGGTTTAGACCCTTAAAGTTCTTAACTCACATTCTAAGTTATCGATCGTCAAAACCTAGTCTCTTGGGAACCTATGAGGTTATAACTAAGTATTTCTCACCTCACACTATGGTCAAGAACATCTCTAAACCTCAAGGATGCAGAATTTGAAATCCTAACTTTACGGGTACATAGAAGTCACAACAATGACCCTTTCTAAATTCGGTTTGCTCCTAAGTCTTCAAGATTAAGTCCTAAACCAATTATGAGTCATTCCTACACATTTAAACTAATTTAAAACCATGATTATTAAATCTAAACCTTGCTGGACAGAATCCAGAAAATTACATAATTAAAGGATCTAGAATTCTCAAATTAATTCTTTTCTAGTTCCTAACTTATCCTATCTTTCACATGTGAGTCTTAACATTATTTTTACTCAAACATAGGCACATTATCATAATTAAAACAGCACATACAGTGGCAGTAAAGAGCAAGGAAGAACTGAAAATATACTTCTCCATAAAAGGCATAAAACATAATTTCTAAAGCACATAAAATACTAGTTTCTCTTGGAACTCTTTTTAAACTTTCAAAACTCATTTATAAACAATTTTAACATCTAAAATCATAAGAATATTTAAGAGGGTAGTGACCAATTTATCTTTATCTCAATGGGGTCCTAAATTCATAAAACTTAGTTCTATGCATTCCTTAAACTCATATAAGCTTGGAAAAATTATAAAACATAGTCTCAAATACTTAGAAACTTCAAGACCTCTTGGGGCCGAAATATGAACCAAGGAAAATACATATTGTTAGACCTTTGTTGAGACAACAATGGGCAAGTCTTTGAGCTCTAGGTTCATTTAGGTGACGACATAAAAATAAACATGCTTATGCACTTATTTTAGGTTCCATTAGAAAGTAAAGTGATAGCACAAAGTAAATATGAATGCAACTCATTAATATATTGGTATTTAGTGATACCAAGGAAGTAAACATGATATGCAAAGCATAAAGTAAACATGATGGAAGGTTCATTTTATGATTAACTAGAGCTCATTCAAGACTTTAACAAGATAACAACCCAATACAATATCTCAAAGATCACAACACAAAAACCGAAAGTCATACAAAAGAGAAAGAAAGTGAAACTACGTCAAGTTCTTTGTTAAATACCCAAAATCCCTATCTAGAGAAAAATCTCTAGAATGTGCTGGCCAACTTTAAGGTTGACAAGGGTAGGATTGGGCTTTTAGAAATCTTTAAATTAATTTTCTTAAGTTGAAAAACCATGTGAGTTAGATATCATATAGATGAAGTCATAAGGAAAGGAAAACTCAAGCTTTAGAGGTTTCTTTGAGATGAACACAATGTCATCATCTAGAAACTCTCATCATTAAGCTATCATGCTCATAACAAGGCCTAGAGGCCGAAATGAAAAGAAAAGGAAAAACAAAGGAAAGTTCAAAAAGGATCCAAGAGGAAACTAGAGAAAAACACTTTCTTGAGCAAAACAAAGTTTGAAAACAAATCCCTACATTGTGATGAAGGTAAAAGTTTGGACTTGAAGATGGAATAAGATGAGCAACACCTCCTAGGATGGTGGTGATGATTCGGCCAAAGAAGAAGGAAAAGAAAGGAAATGTGTTTTGGGTGAAGTTATGTTTGAGGTGTGGTGTTTGAGAGGTTTGATGATGGTTCAAGGCTTTGGGGTGGTGTTTGATGGTTGAGAGATGATGATGAGATGAAGAAGATGAAGATGAAAAGAAAGGAAGAACACTTTTGAAACTTTGAGAGAAAAGAAAAACTTAGCAAGACAACTCTAAAACTCTAAACTTAGCAAATGCTTCAAGGTGCAACAAGGCTATCACAAGCATCCTATTTATAGAAAAACAAAGCCATGGAGCTCACCAAAGGGAGGAGTGGCCGTGTGGTATTGGAGGGAAAAGGGATAGGAAAATATCTCTTACACAAGGTCATTCAAGCATGGTTTGAAGTATGGAAGCTATGCTACAAAGTATGGTTTGATGTGAGTTAATTTCCTATCAAATTTTTATGAAATTAGGCTTCTAGAAACAATGCATGGCTGGAACTTTTCCAACCACAATTAAATGGAGAAAATGAGCTATTTTAATTAGTTATTTACTTGGAAAATCAAGCTTGATTGAAAGTTATGACAAGGTATAGTGTATGTGACTTGAGGTATGGCCTTGGAGTGTTGAAAAATTGAACATGTGATGCATAATGGGGAGGGAGGTGCTGCGGCCAGATTTCAGACAGCATGGGGGAGGAAGATTTGACCATTTAATTGTGTGTTAATGGTAGGTTTAAGTGTGTATTAGCTTAGGTACATGGTTATGAACAATTAAGCTTAAGTTTAGGTAACTAAGAATGTGATTTAGGGAGTTTATGACAAGTTTAGGAGTGCTCATACATCATTAAAGAATTTAAAACTCATTTGTGAATAAACAATGTGTAACACAATTCCATGATTTAAGGAATTGGAAAGAGAAAACACTATTCAAGATTCTATGACTAGGTGTCTTGAAATTCAAATATGATTTTAGGTTGTAATTAAGCACTTTTAGGTTCTAATCAGTTTTAATAAATTATTTTGACTCAAGATTAATTAAGAAAATTAATTAACCTTCGATTAGAGCCTAATATTGCTTAGGTTTGCTTAATCACGCGATTAAGCGTAAAAACACGAAACTAGGGGCAAAACCGTAATTTTGCACTAATTTTGCCCGGAACTTCTAAAATTAAAACTGAGGTCATAGAATACATAAAAACGCCTTTTAAAATCATCTGGAGAAGTTTCGGGTTCATCCGGCACTTGCAAACGGGTAAAACACTTGAGGGCATTTTGGTCATTTTGACCCGAAAACTCGAAAAACGAGATTTTCGATCCTGGGAAGGTACACAAGTTATCTAATCCCCTTCCAACATTGAGTTTGCCCTTCGAGTACTGCCGAACCGGCTTTCCTCGAATTCTGGGCTGAAAATGACCTCAGGGGCATTTTGGTCATTTTCACTCTAACAGAAAAATCGGGGCGTTACACTTTTTATCTTAACTTAGAGCTCATGTGAGACTTTTAAAGAGAACTAAAAATCTCAACCCAACACTTATCTCATCAACAAAGTAAGCTTTAGAGTTTTTGAACCAAGTTCTCAAAGGAACTACTTGGTTCTTGAACATCATCATCAAGCTCAAAAAGAAGTAATCTCAAAGAAAGCAAAATCTCAAGGAAATAAGAACCAAAATAACATTATTTCTTGGCACAAAGTGAACATAGAGATACTTTAAAAACTTAAACAAAATCTTTGAGGTGAAGACTATGGAGGCCGAAACTATGAAGGAAAAGAAAAGGAAAGAAAAACCAAAACTTTACTAGATCAAGAACAAAACTCAAGCTTTAGAGGTTCCTTTGAGATGAACACAAGGTCATCATCTAGGAGCTCTCATCATCAAGCTATCATGTTCACATAAACAAGGCCAAGAGGCTGAAATGAAAAAAAAAGAAGGTGAAATCACCATGCTTCAAACCATGTTTGAATGACCACATGTAAGAGATATTTTTCTCTCCCCATTGCTTTGTTTACTACGGCCAGCCTTCCCCCTCCATGAGCTCTCATTTGTTTCATTTTTCTATAAATACCTTGCTTACTTGAGCTTGGAAACACTTTAGATCATTTTCTAAGTTTAGTTTTTCAAGCTTTTCTTGAGTTCTTTCTTTTTCTCTCAAGCATTGTAAGAGCTTTTCTTCTCCTCTTCATCTTTTCCATCTTCATCTTCATCATCTCTTCACATCATCATCTCATAACCTCAATCCACCACACTATAACCTTAGATCATCATCAAACCCCTTAAACACTTAACCTCAAACATAAGCCTTTTCAAAACACATCTCCTTTCTCTTTTTCTCTTGGTGGCCGAATCATCCTTACCATCCTAGGAGGTGTTGCTCATCTCATTTTCATCCTCAAGATCAGGCTCTCCTCTTCATCTCTTGGTAGGAGTTGCTTTCAAAATTTTGTTTTGCTAAAAAATGTGTTTTCTCTAGTTTTCTTTTGGTCTCTTTTTGAGCTTTCCTTTGTTTTCCTTTTTTTTTTCATTTCAGCCTCTTGGCCTTGTTTATGTGAACATGATAGCTTAATGATGAGAGCTCCTAGATGATGACCTTGTGTTCATCTCAAAGGAACCTCTAAAGCTTGAGTTTTGTTCTTGATCTAGTAAAGTTTTGGTTTTTCTTTCCTTTTCTTTTCCTTCATAGTTTCGGCCTCCATAGTCTTCACCTCAAAGATTTTGTTTAAGTTTTTAATGTAAGGTGAAAGCATGGTCTATGGAGTGTAAAAATTTGAGCATGTGATGGATAATGAGGGTATGGGTTTTCGGCCAGATTGCAACAGCCAAGGGGGAAGGAAAATTTTCCATGTAATTGTGTGTTAATGATAGGTTTTGATGTGTATTAGTTTAGGTACAAGATTAGGAATCATTAAGCACAAGTTTAGGTAACTAAGAATGAGGTTTAGGAATTTTATGACAAGGTTAAGAAGTGCTTATACACATTTACAGAGTTTAAAATTCATTTTATGAGTAAACAAGGTAGACAAATTTCCATGATTTAAGGAATTGGAAAGAGAAAACACTATTCAAGATTCCATGACCAGGAATCTTGAATTCAAAATATGATTTGAGTTTAAATTAAGCATTCCTAGGTTCTAATCAACTTTAATAAATTATTTTGACTCTAGATTAATTATGAAAATTAATTAATCTTCGATTAGAGCCTAATATTGCTTAGGTTTGCTTAATCACACGATTAAACTTAAAAACACGAAACTAGGGGCAAAATCGTAATTTTACACAATTTCGCACGGGACCACCGGGACAAAAACTGAGATCATAGAATACAAAAAAAATGCCTTTTAAAACCATCTGGAGAAGTTTCGGGTTCGTCCGGCACTTGCAATCGGGTCAAACACCACAGGGGTATTTTGGTCATTTTGACCCGAAAACTCAAGAAATGAGATTTTCGATGCTGGAAAGATACACAATTTAACTAATCCCCTTCCAACATTGATTTTGCCCTTCGAGGACTGCCAGATCGGCTTTCCTCGTATTCCAGGCCGAAAATAACCTCAGGGACATTTTGGTCATTTTCACTCTAATAGAAAATCGGAGCGCTATAGGTTTGAAATTAGAAATCATGGTTTATAATTAGTTTAAGTGTGTAGGAACTACTCATAATTGGTTTGGGAATTGATCTTGATGCTTTAGGAACAAACCGAACTTAGAAAGGGTCAAAGTTGTGACTCTTGGGTACCCGTAAAGTGTAAATTAAGGATTCTGCACTCTTAAGGTTTAGAATTATTTATGATCATAGAATTGAGTCAGGTATACTTAGATATGAGCCTATAGGTGCCCGAGAGCTTAGGTTGTGATGATAGACAACTTAGATTTCAAATTAAAGGACCTTAAGGGTAAAAGCATAAGACATTAAGAGACTTTGATGTTTTAAGTTTGATAATGCAAGTATGATGTGTTGATGCATATGCTTTGATGATGCATGAGCTATGACGAAGTGAATTATTGAAATGTTAAGTTATCATGCTTATGAAAGTTGAATGAGTAATGCATATGTTTAATGAGCTTGTGGCATAAAGTTGATTTGAAGGAAATTCAGTACATAGCTGTTATGCTGCCGAATTTCCATCAAATCTAAAGGACTTGAGAATGTTTTTGAAGTATGAGATGAGATTTAAAACCCTGGGTGACACCGGTTCGGCCGAGCACCCCTAGGAGATTTTTATGTGACAAAGCATTGAGACGCGCTTTCCTGGGTGACACTGGTTCGGTCGAGCACCCCCAGGGAAGACAAATTCGTGAGGGTATGAGTAGATGTAGCCTACCAAAGCGGACAAATTGCTGTGGCTAGATGCCCGCAAAGCATTTCAAAGAGGGTATATCCTAAGAGAGGTGATCCCTAGCCCCCTAACCCGTACTCAAGGAGTCGGGATTATTTTATTATGTTTCGCTTATTCAGAAAATAAGCAAGAGCTAGTGACGACTAGCTGAGCTATGAGCTCATAACCTAGATGTTTTGAGGGTGGCCCTATAATGCTACAGTATGATGATTTATGTCACAAAGTTGAGGAAAGTTCCACATAAAATATTTGTGCCCCTTTATGCCACTTGAATGCTTCTTGATGATTATGATTTGTTGAGCTATTTGTTTAAAGTATTGCCATGCATTCACGTTTCATATGTTGCATTCATGACATTAAGATGCATTCTAAAAGGAATGAACCATGGATAATTTAGTTTTATCAAACCTAATAATGAATCTTATATGCATGTACACCTTTTATAAATAAACCCAAGGTTCCTGAGGATGTGAACGATGTAACCTTAGATAGGAGATTCCTACTGAGATTCTTTACTAAGATTCTCACTCCTTTCTCTCTCTTCTATCACATCTTCAGAGCTCAATGACGATTTTTGTGTTGTTCATTGATACGCCCGTCTGGGAGGTGCATTACGACCCGGATCACCGCTCCTATCATTTCGAGGATCGTTGCGCTGTACGTGTTTTTGTGTATATGGGATGACCTTTTACCTACCCAGTGTCCAGTTATCGCTTCACTCCTACTGCTCCTTTAGGTGATGATGACCTGATCTTCGTGCGCACCAGCCCCCATGATGAGCAGATTCATCATTCTCGTCCATCTGCCTCAGCGGTACATGACTATCCGGAGTATGTACCCCGATTACAGAGGTCGAAGATGGATCCATCCGAGGACTCGCCTACGCACATCTACTCGGAGAGTTCTGCCCCACTCCTCCATATGGGCGGGAGAGAAGTGAGGCTACCATGACGCAACCATGCTTGGCGAAGAGAGCCGAGATGCACCCTCGTTGTGGAGCTTACGTTCTGCTGACGCACATCCGTGTTCCACTCCATTGGCCCACATAGGAGGAGCTCAAGCAGTTCGCCGGGTACATACCTCCATCACCCGAGGGTTCTCGCTGCCAGTAGGCCTTGTTGTTGAGGTATTCAAGTGCTTGAGCCATCACGAGATCTTCCCCTTTTGCAGCATCTTTTGAAGAGGGGTATTCGAGTTTAGTACTCAAAGCTTGAGTAGGAAGGTAGTTTAGTTGGTTTTTATTTCCTGTCATTCCATGTATTTTACTGTTGTTGTACTTTCCTGTTATTTTCTTTGTACTAAAAGCTCAGCCTGATTCTATAAGGGTGTGACTCTATGTATTTCTAATTATGTTATTAATGAAATTATCCTTTGTTGAATTGTTGATTGCTCTATGCCTTTATATATCTGATCGTGTTATGATTTGTTTTTCCATATCTCAATGAACGCAGTTCTCACTTTGTTTTATGTTTCAAAAAAAAAAAATTTACCCGTAATTTTCGCTAAGTATTTTAATAAAAGAATGAGACTAAGAAGCAATAACCTAATGATTAACCTAAAGTGTTCTAGGTTATTGGGTTAAAAATTAGGGTGTTACAATGAACCTTGGATAATTAGTTTTATAAAACCTAATAATGAATCTTATATGCATGTACACCTTTTATAAATAAACCCAAGGGTCCTGAGGATGTGAACGATGTAACCTTAGATAGGAGATCCCTACTGAGATTTTTTAGTAAGATTCTCACTCCTTTCTCTTCTTTCTCTCTCTTCCGTCACATCTTCAGAGCTCGATGGCGACTTTTGTGCTATTCATCGACATTAGAACGTGGGAGGTGCATTTTGATCCGAACCACGGATCCTACCATTTTGAGGGACAGTGCACAGTTCATGTTTTGATGTTCGTAGGATGTCCCTTTGCTCACCCTGTATAGAGTTATCGCTTCTACTCGATGTCTCCATATGACGATGCTATGGTTTTTGAGCGCATCCGGATGCATGACGAGCAAATTCTATGGACATATACTGGAGGTTCAGCAGCTCGTGACTTCCAAGACTATGTGCCCAGATCTTCTGGCTCGGAGGATGACCTTTCGGAGGACCCACTGACACACATGCATAGTGAGGGCTCTGCTTCCACTCCTCAATTTGTGAGAGGAGGGAGTGAGGAAACGGTTATGTGATCGAGGTTGGCTAGGCGAGCTAAGATACACCCCCGTCGAGGAGCAGACGTTTAACCACTATGCATACCTACTCCTGCTGCCCAACGTCTATGGATCGGTTTCATCCCGCTATACCCCGGGTTCCAGTAGTAGTTGTTTTAGGGGAGGTCTAGTGTACACACTCACTCATAGATAGGATAAACCTTCTTTTGTCATGAGGTTATCCACCTTAGATGCACTAGGGTAGGAGTCTTTATTTACACCTTTCATGTATATCTATTTATGTTGTATTACAAGCTCAGCCTGATTCTATAAGGGTGTGACCCTATGTACTCCTAATTATGTTATTAATGAAATGTTTCCCTATTGAATATTCTTGGTTGAGTTGATTGTTCTATCCCTTTATATATATATATGTGTGTGTGTGTGTTTGTGTGTGTGTGTGTGCGTATGTGTGATCATATTGCGATTTATCTATTCGTATCTCGATGAATGCGATTCTCACTTTGCTTTTATGTTTCAAAAAAAAAATTTACCCGTATTTTCCGCTAAGTATTTTAATAAAAGAATGAGACTAAGAAGTAATAACCTAATGATTAACCTAATGTGTTCTAGAGTATTGGGTTAAAAATTAGGGTGTTACAGTGCCTACAATTGTTTATACATTAAAATGAGTTTAAATCTTTCTAATTATGCAAGAGCACTTCCCAACCATGTCTTGAGATCCTTAATTACTTTCTTAGTTACCTAAACACTTGCTTAGCAACTGCTAATCATAAACGTAATCTAAGATACACCTAAACACATCACACTACAACATTTCAGGCCTAAGGCAACACTTTTTAAAGGCAACGTTTTGAAACCGTTGCCTTTGGTCAGTATAGGCAATGCTTTTTCAAATACGGAGCTATGGCAACAGGTTTCAAGGCAACGATTGAAAAACGTTGGTCTTAAAAGAAAAACACATGTTAAAACCGTTGCTATATATTGTACACAAAGGCAACGATTTTTGGATCAAATGCTAACATTTTGAAAGTGTTGTCATTTAATTTCTAATAGGCATCACAATTAAACTATTGCTTACACTAATTGGCGCCACACTCTAAATGAGTTTCCTATTAAAATTTCTTTTCCAACCAAAATTGTATCAATTTCTTTCTAAAACTTAAATCTCTTCCAAAAACAAAAAGAAAAACTAATTTAGGCATCTACTTCCATACAAATCCCTAGATTTTTTTTTCATCCCTTTCATCATTTCATCCCTTCAGCCCTTCCGCCGTCCCTTCTGTAACGCCTCGATTTTTCTGTTAAGGGTGAAAATGACCAAAATGCCCCTGAGGTCATTTTCGGCCCGGAATTCGAGGAAAGTTGATCCGACAGTACTCGAAGGGCAAACTCAATGTTGAAAGGGGATTAGATGACCTGTGTACCTTTTCGGGATCGAAAATCTCGTTTTTCGAGTTTGCGGGTCAAAATGACCAAAACGCCTCTGCGGTGTTTTAACTGTTTGCAAGTGCCAGATGAACCCGAAACTTCTCCAAATGGTTTTAAAAGGCGTTTTTATGTATTCTATCACCTCATTTTTAATTATAGAGGTCTCGGGCAAAATTAGTGCAAAATTACGATTTTGCCCCTAGATTCGTATTTTTATGCTTAATCAACTTAAGCAATATTAGGCTCTAATCGAAGATTAATTAATTTCCATAATTAATCTAGGGTCAAAATAATTTATTAAAGTTGATTAGAACCTAATGATGCTTGATTACACCTTGAAATCTTATTTTAATTTCAAGATTCCTAGTCATGGAATCTTGAATAGTGTTTCCTCTCTCCAATTCCTTAAATCATGGAATTGTGTTACACATTGTTTATTCATAAATGAGTTTAAAATTCTTTAATGATGTATGAGCACTCCTAACCTTGTCATAAAATCCTAAATACTCATACTTAGCTACCTAAACTTAAGCTTAATTACTCCTAACCTTGTACCTAAGCTAACCTACACTTAAACCCACCATTAGCACCCAATTACATGATCAAACCTCACCTCCTCTCTGCTGCCTCAGGTCTGGCCGAAGCTTCCCCCCCTCCATATGCATCACATGTTCAATTTTCTAACACTCCAAAGCCATACCTCAAGTCACATACACCATACCTTGTCATGTTTTCCATCACACTTGATTTTCCAAGTAAATAACCAATTGAAATAAATCATTTCCCACATTTATTTGTGGCTGAAAATGTTCCAGCCATGCTGAGTTTCTAGAAGAACAATTTCTTGCAAAATTAAAATGAAAGCTCACTCAAAAACCCATGCTTCAAGCCTTACTTTGTGTCATGAACTCCATACTTCAAACAATGCTTCTATGACACAATCAAAGAGATATTTTTCTCTCCCTTTTTGCCCCCAATGCTATGACCACTCCTCCTCTTTAGTGAGCCCATGGTTTTGTTTTTCTATAAATAGGATGCTTGTGATAGCTTAGTTGCACCTTGAAGCATTTGCTAAGTTTAGAATCCTAGAGTTATCTTGCTAGTTCTTTATTTTCTCTCAAGTTCCAAGAGTTCTTTCTCTTCATCTTCATCCTCTCTTCACATTATCACCTCACCACTTCAATCCACCATATCATAACCTTAGATCATCATCAAATCTCTTATACACTAAACCTCAAACACAAGCTTCCTCAAAACACATCTCCTTTCCTTTTCTTTCCCTTTGGCCGAAGCCATCACACCACCTTAGGAGGAGTTGCTCTTCTCATTTTCCTTTTCAAGTTCAAGCTTTCATCTTCATCACTTGGTAGGGATTTGCTTTGCAAACTTGTTTTGCTCAAGAATGTGTTTTTCTCTAGTTTCCTCTTGGATTCTTTTTGAACTCTCCTTTGTTTTCCTTTTCCTTTTCATTTCGGCCTCTTGGCCATGTTTATGAGCATGATAGCTTGATGATGAGAGTTTCTAGATGATGACCTTGTGTTCATCTCAACGAAACCTCTAAAGCTTGAGTTTTTCTTTTCCTTTAACTTTATCTATATGATACTTAGCTCACATGGTTTTTCAACTTAAGAAAATTTATCTAAGGATTTCTAAAAGCCCAAGCCTAACCTTGTCAACCTTAAAGTTGGCCGGCACGTTCTAGAGATTTTTCTCTAGATAGGGGTTTTGGGTACTTAATAAAGAACTTGACTTAGTTTCAATCTCTTTTTCCTTTTTGTAAAGTTTTCAGTTTGGTTCCTTGATCTTTGAGATTTTGTTTTGTTTGGAAAGTTGATTTACTTGAGCTTGATGATGAAGTTCAAGAACCTCATAGTTCCTTTGAGAACTTGGTTCAAGAACTCTAAAGCTCTCTTTGCGATGAGATGAGTGTTGGGTTGTCATATGTTAAAGTCTTGTATGAGCTCTAGATAACCTTAAAATGAATCTTGCATCCATGTTTACTTTTATGCCTTGCACATCATGTTTATTTTCCTTGCTATCACTAAGTACCGAGATAATAAAGGAACTTGCATTATCATGTTTATATTTCAAGCTATGCATTATCATGTTTACATTTCAAGTTCTCACCTAAATATCAAAGATAATAATATGATGCATCTCATATTTATTTTATGCTCTCACTTTACTTTCTAATAAAAGCTAAAACAAGTGCATAAGCATGTTTATCTTTATGCTATCACTTAAATGAACCTAGAACTCAAAGACTTGCCCATTATTGTCTCAAACAAAGGTCTAAAATAATTATTTTCCATAGTTGAGATTTCGGCCCTAAGAGGTTTTAAGTTTTCCAAATGTTAAAAATATGTTTCATAAATTTTCTAAGCTTATATGAGTATAACGAATATGTAGAACTAAGTTTTATGAATTTAGAACCTCTTGAGATGAAAATGATTTAGCTATTGCCCTCTCAAGTATTTTTATGATTTTTTTATGAATGAATTTTGAAAGTTCTAGAAAGGTTCCAAGAGAAACTAGTATTCTATATGCTTTAGAAATTGTGTTCTATGCCTTTTATGGAGATGCATATTTCGGTTCTGTAACACCCTAAATCTTAACCTAATACTACTAGTATGTATTTAGGTTAATCCTTAGAATATTACCTCTTGGTTTCATCTTTCACTTTGAAAATACTTAGCAGAAATATGGGTAAAATTTTTTTTTGAATTAAACCAAAGTGAGAGCCACGCATGATCATTTGAACGGGAATTCATACAAGTCATATGAGCAAATCATAATAAAACACATAAATAACATGGATACATCAATTGATTATATATATAGATAATATGCCTACCAAAAGGCAGGACTATTCGGTACATAGAAGAATGAAATACAATTGAAAAGCAAATACAAGGAAATCACAAAAACAAGTACAAGGAAACCATGAAAGCAACACCCATACCCGTGTGCACCTAGAGTAGACAACCTCGTATACAAAAGAAAGTTTGTCCTCAACTATGTGGCATGTGTGCACTAGCTACTACCCATCCTATGCACCTACACCTGCTGGTCCGAGTACTGAGGGGTGGAATCGATCCACTGGCTCTCGGCGGGAGTGGTCATGCGGATCATCGGAGCGTGTCCACCGCGGCGAGGGCGCATGGATGGCCTACGAGCCATCCTCGGCTGAACCACCGTCTCCTCACTCCCAGCTCTCATCGGTAGGGGAGTGGGGCTGGAGCTCCAACTGTACATGTGCGAGGGCGGGTCCTCTGATGGATCCGTCTCCGAATACTGAGTCCGAAGCACGTACTCCGGCTAGTCACGCTCGGCTGACGCCTCGGGCTACATGTAACACCCTAATAGAACCCCACTATGCTTAAGTTCACATTTGGATTCTATTAGTTGTCACTTATGCCTTGCATTTATTTTCTTTTGAAATTAACTTAGAAAAATAGTGGAAGTTTTTTTTTTTAAATAAATTAATTGTTTGAAAACTTAAGCCTGTAACGAGAAGTGAAATACATAGCGCTTTTATAGATAATAATCAAGTTACATTGCACACTTAATTAAATAAGCGGAATAAGAGACTAAGTGTAGAACTATTATCACATAAACTGGAATATAATCACTTAATACATAAGTCACAACAGGGCATATATCATACTGATAAGTTATTACAAATAACAATATAAGTTCTACTATTACTAATTGTTTCTCACAAACTATAATGTAACTAAAGCTCGGAATGCTCCTACTTGAAAGGTTTGAAATCTTCAGGCGCTATCTCCTTCCTCAGCTACTGACCGTTGCTTTAGGTGGACACGTATGTCTCCGGTAGCGACAACGGAAAATAAACATGGGAGTGAGAAATACATGATTTCTCAGTAGGAGTTCCTACTTGTACTAAAAGTGTCATCGTTGTCATCCCAGTCACTTCGGGTTTATTATAAAAAGGTGAACAGGTAAGGATTCAATTATCAAACTTTCACAAACGTGATTAGCCGAAGTGCAGTTACTTTTAAACTAATCTTGAACATTAGCAGAAATATTCAATTAGTATTTCATCAAGCATACATGTAAGCATATCATGTAAAACCACTAATAAGCAATAATCATTTAGGAGCTGCATGCATTTCATGATTACTCATCCTCAACATTCACTTGTTTAGTGATCATCATCTTTCATTTATTTCATCAACATATTTCTTAATTACTCATGGGATGAATGCATCAATGCCTTAGACCACCCTAAAGGGTAATGAGCTCATACCATGGCCGTCGCCATAACCTTTTTGGTTTTCATTCCGTTGCCGTGATCTCAACGGTTTAGGGGGTTAAGCCGTGAGTTTAGCTCAAGTCCACTTTTCCAGACTTTCATTGCTACTTTTTCAAACTTTACTTTTATTATTTCTTTTGAAAATGAATGTATGCATATTATCATGTAATCACAATAAATCCTGGGCAATCAATCATTCATCCTCATCATTTCATAATTCATCACCATACATTCACATTACTATAAATCACTTCATAAAACATGGACAATATCATGTAAATCTCATAGTAAACACTTCCATAGATGATTCATATTAACCAACCAAAGTTATCAAGTTGAGTTCCTAGTGTTCGTAAGAGGTAATGGATGTCTTAGTATTATCTTTTTCTCTTAGTGTTCTTTGTACTCTTAGCATTCCATTAATACATTAATGCACTTCAAAATATTATTATAGGTTCTTTATATATTTTTATTATGACTTTCATATAACTCTTGAAGATTATTATTCTACTTAAATTCTTAAAATTCTCTCTTTACAAGACTTGATTCTTTTATTTATAGTTTTGACATCTTTTAGAAGAAAGTTTATAATTATCTGTATACTTGTTATCTCAGCTTAGTAAAGGTAGTTCCAAATTCCTAACTCATCAAATTTTAGCATTTACATCTTTGGAATAGTGTAAATCAACTGTAAACCATGCATAGGAGGGTTCCCAGGAAAGAGAGGTCGATCACAATGGACACGCTTAAATACCAAGTCTTTCCTTAGCCAGAACCTTTCCAAACTGCACTTTCACAGTACACTATTCTGAAATTTATTTCTCATTCTGTATTTACGTGGTACAAAGCTTTATACATAACATACATGGGTGTATTCCTATATGTGTTAGCTCTCCAACAAAGTTGAAATCAGTCCATTTGCATTTTTCTAGAGTGAGTTACACCTATTTTACTACTACAAGGTCGGATTTAAAGTTTCAGTCTTAGGCTCTACTTTAAAAATTTATATCTTGAGCTAGAAAACTCCGTTTTTGGTGATTCTTTTTGGAGAGTGTTTTATGATGCGTCTAGTTTATGGTAAAAATATTTTTATTTCAAGATACTTCATATTTTATGAGTATTAAATTTCGGAACACCTACTGCAAGAAACAGCCAAAAATCCAGCACTTATCATTTTCATGTTTTATGTCACTTATTTTAACACAAGGATCACACAACATATTTCAAGCATTATTTGAGCATGAAAGCAACATAATATCACTTTGGAAGTAGAATGGAACAAGGGCTTTCACAAAATATTTATACAATATCCCCTTGAAACATTTTTATCAACAAACATAAGCTTGATGGCATCCTAACCATGAGCAAGGTTAGATGTCATCATGGCTTACACAACCAAAGTGAGGGCTCCTACCTCTTGTGTAGGGTCTAAACAAGGGTCCTTCTCTTCTTCCTTAAGCTTGAACAAGAGTCCTTGGAGTGGATGACCCTCCTTGAATCTTGGCTCTAGAACTTGAGTGCTTAAGAAAATATTTCTCACTAGAGTTAAAGATTGTAAATATTTCTCACTAGAGTTAAAGATTGTAACTCTTGTGAGGGCTAGTGAAAGTTTGGACTTAGGATTTAAGTGTTTGGATGAAGTTAAGAGGATCAAGAGAAGTCTTTGAAGAACATAAGAAGAAGGATAGAATAAGAAAGGAAGAACACTTAGGGAGTTTCTGAATTGAAGAGAGTTTGAGGAGTATTTATAGTGGAAAGATTAGAGAAAAAAATAGAAGAAGGAAAGCACTTGGAGCATGATTTATGGAAACATGTTGGCTGAATTTTGGGATGAAAATGCTCCTTGTTTTGTGCAAACATGTTTCCATGTTTTATGCAAACACGTTTCCATGTTTTATGCAAACATGTTGGATGAAAATGCTCCATGTTTTATGCAAACATGTTTCCATGTTTTGTGCAAAGATGTTAGTGGAGATTTTCTAACCTTTAGTGCATGTATGTGATTCAGAAATGTGTATGATGTATGTGGTTAAATTATTGTGTTATCATCTTAATCCAATGGCTTAGATTCATTCTTGTCTAAAGACAAGTCTAGGGATTTGTGTAAATGGCGTTGTAGTAATTTCTTTAACTAAGACAAGGATATTTTTGTAATTAGACAATGATAGTGGTATTCTTGTAATTCCATTCATAGAGTAAGGGTATCTTTGTCATTTAATAAGGCAAGGGTAGTTTGGTAATTTTCTTTACATAGCAAGGGCATTTTCATAATTTCCACTAAGTGATGGCATTTTCGTAATTCTTTGCATTTTTCTCTAGACATACTTAAGTAGTCTATTTGTTGTGTTTCATAACATTTGTCCAGATTCTCTTGGTTTTTGCTATCGCTAATTAATATTTATCTTAGTTATAAATTTGGAGATGTTACATTTCTCCCCTTCTTATTAAAAATTTTGCCCTCAAAATTTGATACCTGTGAATATGTTCGGAAATTCTTTTCGCATATCTTCCTCGAGCTCCCATGTGTGCTCTTCTATTCCATCTTGTCCCCAGGCTACTCGGACCAGAGATACAGATTTGTTTCTAAGCTGCTTTATGCCATGATCCACGATCCTCATCGGTGGTAATTCAAAAGTTAAGTCATCTTTTAATTGTATAGTTTCTGGCTCAAACACATGACTGGGGTCTGACCTATACTTTCTCAATTGGGACACATGAAAAACATTGTGTAGGTTAGACAAATTTGGGGGTAATGCAATTTCGTAGGCAGAGGGACCTACCTTTTTGAGGATTTGGAAGGGTCCTAAGAATCTAGGGCTTAGCTTTTTGACTTTCATTGCACGACCTATACCTGTGGTAGGAGTAATTCGCAAGAATATGTGTTCTCCTTCTTGAAATTCGAGAGGTTTCCTTCTCTTGTCAACATAGCTCTTCTGCCTACTCTGAGCAATGAGGATTCTTTCCCTAATTCTCCTTATTTGTTTGGTTGTCTCTTCTACCAAATCAGGGCCCAAAATACTTTGCTCTCTGGTCACACCAACAAAGTGGTGATTGACACTTTCTACCATACAAAGCCTCATAGGGTGCCATCCCAATGCTAGTGTGGTAACTATTATTATATGCAAACTCAATCAATGGAAGCTGTTTGTCCCAACTTTTTGGCTGGTCTAAGACACATGCTCTTAGCATATCCTCAAGGGTTTGAATTGTTCTTTCTGATTGTCCATCAGTTTGAGAGTGATAGGCAGTGCTTAGCCACAACCTTGAACCAAACGCCTTTTGCAAAGCTCCCCAAAATCTTGAGGTGAACCTTGGATCCCTATCTGAGACAATGGATTTGGGTACTCCATGGAGCCTTATTATCTCTTGGATGTATAGTTGAGCTAACTTTTCCAAAGGGTAATTTGCTCGAATGGGTAAAAAGTGAGCAGATTTGGTCAATCTATCCACAATTACCCATATGGAGTCATGTCCGGTAGGCGTTCTTGGCAATCCCATCACGAAATCCATGGATATTCCTTCCCACTTCCATTCAGGGATTTTGAGAGGTTGCAGCATTCCGGAGGGTTTTTGATGCTCTATCTTCACTTTTTGGCATACCAAACATTTTTGCACTATATTTGCTATATCTACTTTCATCTTTGGCCACCAGAACATCCTTTTTAGGTCATGGTACATCTTGGTTATACCGGGGTGTACACTAAATTGACTCTTGTGGGCTTCTTCCAAAATGCTAGCTCTCAATCCTACTTTTGTAGGTACACAGATTCTCCCTTGGTATCTCCACACTCCTTCCTTATCCTGGACAAACTCTTTCAACTTTCCTGCTTCGACAAGGGTTAAGGTTCTAAGGAAATCCTCATCTTCCCTTTGGGCTTGAATTATTTGATCCTTAAAGCTACTGGTTACACTTAGCTGGCTTAACCGAATTTGTTCTGAAGTCCCCCTATATCCTAAGTTGAGGTTCCTAAAATCTTCTATCAGCTCATTTTCTTTCACCATGAGCCAAGCGGCATGCAAGGACTTACGACTCAAAGCGTCTACTACCACATTTGCCTTTCCTGGGTGGTAGTTCAACCCAAAGTCATAGTCCTTGAGAAACTCCATCCAACGCCTTTGTCTCATATTGAGTTCCTTTTGGTTGAAGAGGTATTTCAGACTTTTGTGGTCAGAAAAGACTTCAAACATTACACCATAAAGATGATGTCTCCAGATTTTTAAGGCAAAGACAATAGCCGCTAGCTCTAAGTCATGGGTTGGGTAATTAACTTCATGGGGTTTGAGCTGTCTAGAGGCATAGGCTACTACATTCCTATTTTGCATCAAAACACATCCTAGTCCTCTTCCCGAGGCATCACAATACACCTCAAATTTTTCTTTTGGGTCAGGTAGGATTAGGACAGGGGTAGTGGTCAACTTCTTCTTTAGTTCTTGGAAACTTTCTTCACATTCTGGGCTCCATATAAAAGCTGAATTCTTCCTTGTTAGCTTAGTGAGGGGTAAGGTAATTTGGGAAAAACCTCTAATGAACCTTCGGTAGTAACCTGCTAGCCCTAGAAAACTCCTAATCTCCTTCATAGTGGTGGGGGTTTCCCATTGTTGCACCGCTTCTATCTTACTTGGGTCTACTGCTATTCCCCCATGTGACACTACATGACCTAAGAACTTAACTTCCTTCATCCAAAATTCACACTTGGACAACTTTGCATAAAGTTTCTTGTTCCTCAACACCTCCAACACCACTCGTAAGTGTTCTTCGTGCTCTTCTTCAGTTCTAGAGTAAACTAGAATGTCATCGATGAACACTATTACAAACTTGTCAAAGTATGGTCTAAATATCCTATTCATGTAGTCCATAAACACTGCCAGTGCATTGGTTAACCCAAACGACATCACATTAAACTCATAATGTCCATATCTAGTCCTAAAGGCTGTCTTTGGTATGTCCTCCTCCTTCACTCGAAATTGGTGGTATCCTGGTCGCAGATCTATCTTGGAAAACACTTGGGCTCCTCTTAATTGGTCCATGAGGTCATCTATTCTAGGCAAAGGGTATTTATTCTTTATGGTCACTTGGTTTAGCTGCCTATAATCCACACATAACCGCAAGCTCCCATCCTTCTTCTTGACAAATAGCACTGGAGCTCCCCATGGTGAAGCACTAGGCCTAATGAATTTCTTCTCTAGTAGCTCCTCTAATTGCTTATTCAATTCTGTTAACTCGACCAGTGGCATCCTATAAGGAGCTATAGATATGGGTCCCGTTCCCGGTACCAAATCTATAGAAAACTCAATCTCCCTTTTTGGAGGAAATTCAGGTATGTCATAAGGAAAAACATCTGAGAATTCCTTTACTACAAGGATCTTTTCTAGAGCTTGCTCCACTTCCCTCTCACTTGTCATCAGGACAACATATCCTCGCTCTTCATTCCTACTATCCCCAATGATAATGGAGTTTAGGTATAGTCGTACCTTTCTATCAAGTTTAGAGGGATTGGGTAAAGATGGTTTGGGAAGAAATACTAGTGACTTATTTGCACAATGTAGTAACACACGATTAGCCGAAAGCCAATCCATGCCCAAGATTACATCAAAACTAGACAAGGGTAGACAAACTAAATCATGATGAAAAATCCTATCAGCTACCTCAAATTCACAATTTAGGCAGGTTTGATCAGTTCTAACAGTATTTATAGTGGGTGTAGAGACAACTAAGATGATTTTTAAGTCAGATATATACAACCTCAACTTATTAGCACAATCATATGAAATGAATGAATGTGTTGCGCCAGAATCAAACAATACAATTAAGGGTTTTCCATTAATTATACACTTACCTTGAATCGGATCATCGGATTCTCGAGGGCATCTCAAAGAAGTGATAGCAAACACACGTTCCTGTGCCTTAGGCTTGGGTGTAAAGGACTGATTGAACTGTGGGCACTCTCTAGAATAGTGTCCTGCCTGTCCCCACCGATAACAAACATTTTTACCAAATCTGCATTCCCCTCCATGTATCTTCCCACAAGTGGCACAAGGGGGTCTAGTCATAGGTTCAGGGACAGCAGCCATCCTAGGTCGACAATGACTTGTGTCCTAGGTTGGCTCATTGTAGGGCGTTAAATGTTTCCCTTTAAATCCACCTCCTTGGTAGGGTTTCTTGTAAGGGGGTGGGAACCCTCGGTGACCTTGTTGAGCAGACCTCTTCCTATTCTCTTCAACTCGGTGGGCAACTAGCTGGTGATTGCAACTCTCAGCCACTTGACTTTTGCTGACTAAAGATGCATAGTTAGTGACCTCCAGTGGAGCCACAGATGCCAAAATGTCTGGCCTCAAACCACTCTCATATTTCATGCATTTCCAAGCCTCGTTGGGATCCCTTTGGTAGCTAGTTGAGTGTTTGATCAGTTCTTCAAACTTAGCTGTACTCACCACACTTCGATTTCCGTGTCAAAGAATGTAAATTCTACTTCCTTTGCCTTCTTAACCGGATCTGGAAAATATTTCTTATGGAACGTAGCATAGAAAACCTCCCACGTAATCTGTATGTCAGCACTTTCGAGCAAGCCCTTTGCACCCTTCCACCACGCAGCAGCCCCTCCTTTCAGCATATAAGTAGAGAATGCCACCTTTTGTTCATCAGAGCATTCTACCACAGAGAAAACCTTCTCCATCTCTTGAATCCATCCGTCAGCTATTTCGGGGTTAGTTGTCCCTTTGAATTCTGGAGGTCCAGCCCTCCCGACTCGAGAATCTTCCATGTTCTTGGTTCCCAACTGATTCCTCTGACATCCTATTCATCTGCTCCATCATCACTGTTGCTTGTGCTTGCATAGCCCTAGCCATCTCCTGGAATGCATTTTCCAGTTCATCACGATTACCTCCACCGCGTGCCCCATGCGTACGTCTGTTTGCTGCCATTAGTTCCTAGACACACCAAACAACAGTCATCGAGTTGATCAGGCTCAATACTATAGCTAAGCACGGTAGCAACTATGGCAGTATCACAAGACGATCATGCATTTCTAAATCCTATATCCCATCATACAGATAAGATTAATAGCATGATATCATAGACAGAAGCATAGTCAGTCCATTCCTCAGGCTTAAATAGGATGAACTGCTCTGATACCATAATGTAACACCCTAATAGAACCCCACTATGCTTAAGTTCACATTTGGATTCTATTAGTTGTCACTTATGCCTTGCATTTATTTTCTTTTGAAATTAACTTAGAAAAATAGTGGAAGTTTTTTTTTTTAAATAAATTAATTGTTTGAAAACTTAAGCCTGTAACGAGAAGTGAAATATATAGCGTTTTTATAGATAATAATCAAGTTACATTGCGCACTTAATTAAATAAGCGGAATAAGAGACTAAGTGTAGAACTATTATCACATAAACTGGAATATAATCACTTAATACATAAGTCACAACAGGGCATATATCATACTGATAAGTTATTACAAATAACAATATAAGTTCTACTATTACTAATTGTTTCTCACAAACTATACTGTAACTAAAGCTCGGAATGCTCCTACTTGAAAGGTTTGAAATCTTCAGGCGCTATCTCCTTCCTCAGCTACAGCTTCGTTGCTTTAGGTGGACACGTATGTCTCCGGTAGCGACAACGGAAAATAAGCATGGGAGTGAGAAATACATGATTTCTCAGTAGGAGTTCCTACTTGTACTAAAAGTGTCATCGTTGTCATCCCAGTCACTTCGGGTTTATTATAAAAAGGTGAACAGGTAAGGATTCAATTATCAAACTTTCACAAACGTGATTAGCCGAAGTGCAGTTACTTTTAAACTAATCTTGAACATTAGCAGAAATATTCAATTAGTATTTCATCAAGCATACATGTAAGCATATCATGTAAAACCACTAATAAGCAATAATCATTTAGGAGCTGCATGCATTTCATGATTACTCATCCTCAACATTCACTTGTTTAGTGATCATCATCTTTCATTTATTTCATCAACATATTTCTTAATTACTCACGGGATGAATGCATCAATGCCTTAGACCACCCTAAAGGGTAATGAGCTCATACCATGGCCGTCGCCATAACCTTTTTGGTTTTCATTCCGTTGCCGTGATCTCAACGGTTTAGGGGTTAAGCCGTGAGTTTAGCTCAAGTCCACTTTTCCAGACTTTCATTGCTACTTTTTCAAACTTTACTTTTATTATTTCTTTTGAAAATGAATGTATGCATATTATCATGTAATCACAATAAATCTGGGCAATCAATCATTCATCCTCATCATTTCATAATTCATCACCATACATTCACATTACTATAAATCACTTCATAAAACATGGACAATATCATGTAAATCTCATAGTAAACACTTCCATAGATGATTCATATTAACCAACCAAAGTTATCAAGTTGAGTTCCTAGTGTTCGTAAGAGGTAATGGATGTCTTAGTATTATCTTTTTCTCTTAGTGTTCTTTGTACTCTTAGCATTCCATTAATACATTAATGCACTTCAAAATATTATTATAGGTTCTTTATATATTTTTATTATGACTTTCATATAACTCTTGAAGATTATTATTCTACTTAAATTCTTAAAATTCTCTCTTTACAAGACTTGATTCTTTTATTTATAGTTTTGACATCTTTTAGAAGAAAGTTTATAATTATCTGTATACTTGTTATCTCAGCTTAGTAAAGGTAGTTCCAAATTCCTAACTCATCAAATTTTAGCATTTACATCTTTGGAATAGTGTAAATCAACTGTAAACCATGCATAGGAGGGTTCCCAGGAAAGAGAGGTCGATCACAATGGACACGCTTAAATACCAAGTCTTTCCTTAGCCAGAACCTTTCCAAACTGCACTTTCACAGTACACTATTCTGAAATTTATTTCTCATTCTGTATTTACGTGGTACAAAGCTTTATACATAACATACATGGGTGTATTCCTATATGTGTTAGCTCTCCAACAAAGTTGAAATCAGTCCATTTGCATTTTTCTAGAGTGAGTTACACCTATTTTACTACTACAAGGTCGGATTTAAAGTTTCAGTCTTAGGCTCTACTTTAAAAATTTATATCTTGAGCTAGAAAACTCCGTTTTTGGTGATTCTTTTTGGAGAGTGTTTTATGATGCGTCTAGTTTATGGTAAAAATATTTTTATTTCAAGATACTTCATATTTTATGAGTATTAAATTTCGGAACACCTACTGCAAGAAACAGCCAAAAATCCAGCACTTATCATTTTCATGTTTTATGTCACTTATTTTAACACAAGGATCACACAACATATTTCAAGCATTATTTGAGCATGAAAGCAACATAATATCACTTTGGAAGTAGAATGGAACAAGGGCTTTCACAAAATATTTATACAATATCCCCTTGAAACATTTTTATCAACAAACATAAGCTGGATGGCATCCTAACCATGAGCAAGGTTAGATGTCATCATGGCTTACACAACCAAAGTGAGGGCTCCTACCTCTTGTGTAGGGTCTAAACAAGGGTCCTTCTCTTCTTCCTTAAGCTTGAACAAGAGTCCTTGGAGTGGATGACCCTCCTTGAATCTTGGCTCTAGAACTTGAGTGCTTAAGAAAATATTTCTCACTAGAGTTAAAGATTGTAAATATTTCTCACTAGAGTTAAAGATTGTAACTCTTGTGAGGGCTAGTGAAAGTTTGGACTTAGGATTTAAGTGTTTGGATGAAGTTAAGAGGATCAAGAGAAGTCTTTGAAGAACATAAGAAGAAGGATAGAATAAGAAAGGAAGAACACTTAGGGAGTTTCTGAATTGAAGAGAGTTTGAGGAGTATTTATAGTGGAAAGATTAGAGAAAAAATAGAAGAAGGAAAGCACTTGGAGCATGATTTATGGAAACATGTTGGCTGAATTTTGGGATGAAAATGCTCCTTGTTTTGTGCAAACATGTTTCCATGTTTTATGCAAACACGTTTCCATGTTTTATGCAAACATGTTGGATGAAAATGCTCCATGTTTTATGCAAACATGTTTCCATGTTTTGTGCAAAGATGTTAGTGGAGATTTTCTAACCTTTAGTGCATGTATGTGATTCAGAAATGTGTATGATGTATGTGGTTAAATTATTGTGTTATCATCTTAATCCAATGGCTTAGATTCATTCTTGTCTAAAGACAAGTCTAGGGATTTGTGTAAATGGCGTTGTAGTAATTTCTTTAACTAAGACAAGGATATTTTTGTAATTAGACAATGATAGTGGTATTCTTGTAATTCCATTCATAGAGTAAGGGTATCTTTGTCATTTAATAAGGCAAGGGTAGTTTGGTAATTTTCTTTACATAGCAAGGGCATTTTCATAATTTCCACTAAGTGATGGCATTTTCGTAATTCTTTGCATTTTTCTCTAGACATACTTAAGTAGTCTATTTGTTGTGTTTCATAACATTTGTCCAGATTCTCTTGGTTTTTGCTATCGCTAATTAATATTTATCTTAGTTATAAATTTGGAGATGTTACACTACATGCGGAGGATCTGCTCGTCGCGTGGTCTGGCTCGCTCAAAAATCATGTTATGATGGTAGGGGGCAGTCAGGGTGAAGCGGTAGCTCCGTACTGGGTGTGCGAAGGGTCGTCCCATAAACATGAACACTCTGATTGTACAGCGACCCTCAAAATGGTATGACCCGAGTGCTGGGTCATGGTGTAGCTCCCACGTCGGGGTGTCGATGAAGAGTACGAAAGTCGCCATCTGAAGATGTGACGGAAGAAAAGAGAGAGGGAATGAGAATCTTCTAAAAGAATTCTCAGTAGGGCAATCCCTAGCTAAGTGACGTCATCACATCCTCAGGAACCTTGGGTTTTATTTCTAAAAAGGTGTGTATGCATATAAACTCCTTTTAAGTTAGTTTTCTAAAGTATTAATTATCCAAGGTCCGTCATATTTTACAATGCATCTTATGACTAAGCATGGTATACACTAATGACATGAATGCATCATAAAGGTAAAACAATCAATAGAATAACTAAGGAACATTATAACAATGGCATAAGGTGACAGGTGTAAATCTCATAATAACTTTTCTTGGTTTTTCGTAGCATATGTGACATTTTAAACTTTAACTTTTATCTCATGGGGCCACCCTAAAACATCTCTAGGTTATGAGCTCATACCTTAACTAGTCGTCACTAGCTCTTACTTATCCTATGATAAGCGCAACATACGTAATCCCGACTTAAAGTATGGGCTAGGGGGCAAATTAAGGATCACCTCTTAGGGTCATTTCCTCTTTGAAATGCTCTACTAGCAACTAGTGCATAGTAGTATTGTCTGCTTTGGCAAGCTCTATGTCAATACCCTCACGGATTTGTTTTCTTGGGGGTGCTCGGCTAAACCGGTGTCACCCAAGAAGGCGTCTCAGTGTTGTGTCACATTTAAGTTCTCATGATTTTCAAAAAGATCTTTTTCTAAGTTCCTCAAATTTGATGGAAATTCGGCAGCATGACGGCTATAAACCGAATTTCCTCAAATTTGCTTATGCCATGAAAACATATAGGTCATACAAACATATCTTATGAGGTATAGCATATCATCATATAAAACTTCTTCATAGCACATATCAAACTTATCATCGATAAAGCTCATGCATCATATATCATATTTACATAAATTAAGCATCATAAAACTCAAGACTTTTTAATGTCTTATGCATTGACCCTTAAGTTTCTTAACTCACGTTCTAAGTTATTAATCATCAAACCTAATCTCTTAGGTACCTATGAGGTTATAACTAAGTATTTCTCACCTCACACTATGATCAAGAACATCTCTAAACCTCAAGGATGCAGAATTTATAATCCTAACTTTATGGTTACCTAGGAGTGACAACAATCACCCTTTCTAAGTTTAGTTTGCTTCTAAGGCATCAAGATCAAGTCCTAAACCAATTATGAGTCATTCCTACGCATTTAAACTAATTTAAAACCATGATTATCAAATCTAAACCTTGCTGGACAGAACCAGAAAATTTATTAATTAAGGGATCTAACACTCTCAAATTAATTCTTTTCTAGTCTCTAACTTATCTTATCTTCCACATAAGAGTCTTAACATTATTTTTACTCAAACATAAGCATATTATCATCATTAAAATAGCACATACAGTGGCAATAAATAGCAATGCAGAACCGAAATGTGCATCTCCATGAAAGGCATAGAACACAATTTTTTAAGCACATAGAATACTAGTTTCTCTTGGAACCTTTTTTAAAACTTACAAAACTCATTTATAAACACTTTTATCCTTTAAAATCATAAAAATACTTAAGAGGGCAGTGGCTAAATCATTTTCATCTCAAGAGGTCCTAAATTCATAAAACTTAGTTCTACATATTTCTTATACTCATATAAGCTTAGGAAAATTATAAAACATAGTTTTCAATACTCGGCAACCTTAAAACCTCTTAGGGCCGAAATCTCAACTATGGAAAATAAATATTTTAGACCTTTGCTTGAGACAACAGTGGGCAAGTCCTTGAGCTCTAGTTTCATTTAAGTGATGACATAAAGATAAACATGCTCATGCACTTGTTTTAGCTTTTATTAGAAAGTAAAGTGAGAGCATAAAATAAACATGAGATGCAACTCATTATTATCTTTATATTAAGTGAAAACTTGAAATATAAACATGTTAATGCATAGCTTGAAATATAAACATGATAATGCAAGGTTTACTTATTATCTTGGTACTTAGTGATAGCAAGGAAAGTAAACATGTTATGCAAAGCATAAAAGTAAACATGGATGCAAGATTCATTTTAAGGTTATCTAGAGCTCATACAAGACTTTAACATAGGACAACCCAACACTCATCTCATCATAAAGAGAGCTTTAGAGTTCTTGAACCAAGTTCTCAAAGGAACTATGAGGTTCTTGAACTTCATAATCAAGCTCAAGTAAATCAACTTTCCAATCAAAACAAAATCTCAAAGATCAAGGAACCAAACCGAAAACCTTACAAAAAGGAAAAGGAGATTGAAACTAAGTCAAGTTCTTTATTAAGTACCCAAAACCCCTATCTAGAGAAAATCTCTAGAACGTGCCGGCCAACTTTAAGGTTGACAAGGGTAGGCTTGGGCTTTTAGAAATCCTTAGATAAAAACTCAAGCTTTAGAGGTTTCCTTGAGATGAACACAAGGTCATCATCTAGAAACTCTCATCATCAAGCTATCATGCTCATAAACATGGCCAAGAGGCCAAAATGAAAAGGAAAAGGAAAAAAAAGGAGAGTTCAAAAAGAATCCAAGAGGAAACTAGAGAAAAACACATTCTTGACCAAAACAAGTTTGAAGAGAAAATCCCTACCAAGTGATGAAGATGAAAGCTTGAACTTGAAAAGGAAAATGGGAAGAGCAACTCCTCCTAAGGTGGTGTGATGGCTTCGGCCCAAGAGAAAGAAAAGGAAAGGAGATGTGTTTTGAGGAAGCTTGTGTTTGAGGTTTAGTGTTTAAGAGATTTGATGATGATCTAAGGTTATGATATGGTGGATTGAAGTGGTGAGGTGATAATGTGAAGAGAGGATGAAGATGAAGAGAAAGAGCTCTTGGAACTTTGAGAGAAAAGAAAAGAACTAGCAAGATAACTCTAGAATTCTAAACTTAGCAAATGCTTCAAGGTGCAACTAAGCTATCACAAGCATCCTATTTATAGAAAAACAAAACCATGGGCTCATAAAAGAGGAGGAGTGGCCATAGCATTGGGGGGGGGGGGAAAGGAGAGAAAAATATCTCTTTGATTGTGTCATAGAAGCATGGTTTGAAGTATGGAAGCTATGATGCAAAGTATGGCTTGATGTGAGTGAATTTCCTATCAATTTTTTATGAAATTAAGCTTCTAGAAACTTGTCATGGCTGGAACTTTTCCAGCCATAGATAAATGGGAAAAATGGGTTGTTTTAATTATTTATTCATGTGGAAATTCAAGCTTGATTGAAAGTTATGACAAGGTATGGTATATGTGACTTGAGGTATGGCCTTGGAGTGTTAGAAAATTGAACATGTGATGCATATGGAGGGTTGAGGTTTCGGCCAGACCAGGGACAGCATAGGGGAGGTGAGTTTTGATCATCTAATTGGGTGTTAATGGTAGGTTTAAATGTGTATTAGCTTAGGTACAAGGTTAGGAATAATTAAGCTTAAGTTTAGGTAACTAAGAATGTGTTTTAAGGATTTTATGACAAGATTAGGAGTGCTCATACATCATTAGAGAATTAAAAACTCATTTATGAATAAACAATGTGTAACACAATTCCATGATTTAAGGAATTGGAAAGAGAAAACACTATTCAAGATTCCATGACTAGGAGTCTTGAAATTAAAATATGATTTTAAGTTATAATTAAGCACTTTTAGGTTCTAATCAACTTTAATAAATTATTTTGACTCAAGATTAATTAAGGAAATTAATTAACCTTCGATTAGAGCCTAATATTGCTTAGGTTTGCTTAATCACGCGATTAAGCGTAAAAACACGAAACTAGGGGCAAAACCGTAATTTTGCACTAATTTCGCCCGGGACCTCCGGGACCAAAACTAAAGTCATAGTCTACATAAAAATGCCTTTTAAAATCATCTGGAGAAGTTTCGGGTTTATCCGGCACTTGCAAATGGGTAAAAGATCACAGGGGCGTTTTGGTCATTTTGACCCGAAAACTCGAAAAATGAGATTTGCGATCCCAGAAAGATACACAGGTCATCTAATCCCCCTTCAACATTGATTTTGCCCTTCGAGCACTGCCGGATCGGCTTTCCTTGAATTCCGGGCTGAAAATGACCTTAGGGGCATTTTGGTCATTTTCACTCTGGTAGAAAAATCGGGGCGTTACAGGTTTTGCCTTGCTATTTATTTGCCACTGTATGTGCTGTTTTAATGATGATAATATGCTTATATTTGAGTAAAAATAATGTTAAGACTCGTATGTGAAAGATAAGATAAGTTAGAGACTAGAAAAGAATTAATTTGAGAGTTCTAGATCCCTTAATTATTGAATTTTCTGTATTCTGTCCAGCAAGGTTTAGGCTTGATAATCATGGCTCTAAATTAGTTTAAAGGTGTAGTAATGGCTCATAATTGGTTTAGGACTTGATCTTGATGCCTCAGGAGCAAACTAGACTTAGAAAGGGTCATTGTTGTGACTCCTAGGTACCCGTAAAATTAGGATTATAAATTCTGCATCCTTGAGGTTTAGAGATGTTCTTGACCATAGTGTGAGGTGAGGAATACTTAGATATGAACCTATAGATACCCGAGAGCTTAAGTTATGATGATTTATAACCTAGGTTGTGAGTTAAGAACTTTAAGGGCCTAAAACGTAATTTCTAGAACCCTGTAATCACATGAACATAAAACTGTCCAAATCTGCATAGTGCTGTTTGGATGGGTACTTAAGCATAAAATTAGTAAAATTTATTAGTTGTGAACCTGTAGGTGTGTGAGAGGTTAAGGAGGAATACTAGAACAATTAGTTTACAAGTCCAAAGACTCGTAAGGATCGAAGCATAAGACACTATAGGTTTATAACATAATAAGCTTTATGAGTTGTGTGAATATTTTGTTTAAATATGATTATGTGATGATATGCTATGAAGAAGTTTTATATAATTTCCACACCTTATGAAGAATGCTTGTGTATGTCCTATATGTTTTCATGGCATAAGCAAATTTGAGGAAATTGCCCATACCGTCATCATGTCAGCTAATTTCCATCAAATTTGAGGAACTTAGGAAAAGGTCTTTTTGAAAATCATGAGAACTTAAATGTGACACAACACTGAGACACCTTCTTGGGTGACACCGGTTTAGCCGAGCACCCCCAAGAAAACAAATCCGTAAGGGTATTGACACTGAGCTTGCCAAAGCGGACAATACTACTATGCACTAGTTGCTAGTAGAGCGTTTCAAAGAGGAAATGACCCTAAGAGGTGATCCTTAATTTGCCCCCTAGCCCATACTTTAAGTCGGGATTATGTATGTTACGCTTATCATAGGATAAGTAAGAACTAGTGACGACTAGTTAAGGTATGAGCTCATAACCTAGAGATGTTTTAGGGTGGCCCATGAGATAAAAGTTAAAGTTTAAAATGTCACATATAAACCAAGAAAAGTTATTATGAGATTTACACCTGTCACCTTATGCCACTGTTATAATGTTCCTTAGTTATTCTATTGATTGGTTTACCTTTATGATGTATTCATGTCATTAGTGTATTCCATGCTTAGTCATAAGACGCATTGTAAAATATGACGGACCTTGGATAATTAATACTTTAGAAAACAAACTTAAAAGGAGTTTATATGCATACACACCTTTTTAGAAATAAAACCCAAGGTTCCTGAGGATGTGATGATGTCACTTAGTTAGGGATTGTCTTACTGAGAATTCTTTTAGAAGATTCTCATTCTCTCTCTCTTTTCTTTCGTCACATCTTCAGATGGCGACTTTCGTACTCTTCATTGACACCCCAACGTGGGAGCTGCACCATGACCCAGCACTCGGGTCAAACCATTTTGAGGGTCGCTGCACAGTCAGAGTGTTAATGTTTATTGGACGACCCTTCGCACACCTAGTACGGAGCTATCGCTTCACCCTGACTGCTCCCTACCATCATAACACGATTTTTGAGCGAGCTAGACCACGCGATGAGCAGATCCTCTGCATGTAGCCTGAGGCGTCAGCCTTACGTGACTACCCGGAGTACGTGCTGTAACACCCTCCCAAGAACAACACCATCCTTAAGTTATGAAATTGTACTCGAGAGTTGTTACTTATTGACTAGCAGACCTTTCTTAAATAACTATAGCAAATTCGATGGATTTTTGTAATAACTAGCGCAATTCGATTAAAATACATAACAAAGATACAAACTTTTATTTGATATAAAGTCAATTACATAAGGAAGCTCTACAATGAGCTTTAATACACATACAATCTCTATTACATTTACATACACATGACTCCAACTAAATACAGTGAACTAACATATCAACTACTGTGATCTCGAGTTCCTCCGTTCAGTAATCCTGTAGGTCTTAGATCAACCTGGAGACGACACGGGAACACAAAAGCATAGGGGTGAGAATTATACAATTCTCAGTAGGGCAACTCCCCAATTACAAAATCATATTGTCATCGTCATCGTCCCAGCCACCTCGGTTTATTAGCAAAAGTGATCATGCATTTCATAACAATAGTTCAATTTTAGAGTTCCAAATCATACTTCCGAAGTGGGTAGCTTTTAATGATCAATCACTTAATACACATATATAATAAAACTCAAGCACATAGTAAATAATCCTAATCAAACATTTAAATATGGCATGATTATGCATATGATTATTGTATTGAACTTATCTCAAAGGAACCTGGCCTTACTTATGACCATAGAACTCAACTTGGTGCATTTTTCTCTTTTCATTGACATAGGAAAGACTTGGTTCATATCATATGGCAAAACTCAATTCATTGCAAAACTCAATTCATTTCATTCTTCTTTTTTTATCGTTGACATAGGAAAGACTTAGTTTATACCCAACGGGTATCTGCTGTGGACAACACCACAATAAATAGTTTATACCCAATAGTATTCATAGTGGTTAATACCACTTATGGGAAATAGACTGCTTATCAGGACTGAGCTCATTCCTATACGTGATCATCAGACTTCATTTTATTCCATTTCTAAATCACACACAGTTCTATTCCTAGCCGATACGTCTACCGACTCATAATATCTCGGGGGAAGTTCATCTTTTTGCCTTCCCCTCAATTCAACCTAAGTCTTGTTTCTATTTTCTCCTATGTCAGAACATAAACTCTAGGGAAGTTCCTCTTTTTGCCTTCCCCTCATTCGACTTAAGTCTTGTTTTTGTTTTCTCCTATGTCAGAACATGCACGAGTGAAATTTATACATTCTCTTTTCTCATATAGTAGCACCATGTGCTTTCTTCTTTTCAAATGCATGCATAAGCCACATATAGGCATTCAATCATAAGAAATTCTTATTTGTACCTCGTAAATCAATCTTTAAATTGTCTAGGATGCATACATACTCATCATACTTAATCAAGAATCATTATATCACCAAATCAATAATTGAGTTCATTTCAACACAATTACAGCATGTTGGCAGATTCATGCCTAAAGATTAAAATTCATTATGAATACCAAAAATCCATTGCCAGGGCTATAAAAATTATCCAAGACACCTCAACGTGTGTAGAAGGCCCTGTAAAAATTTCAAAGGAAGAAGAGTCCTCTAACTCTGTCAACAAATTCTACAAATTTGGTGGTCATAGACCACTTAACCTTAGCTCAATGCCAGAATTCACTAATTTTTAACCATAGTAAATGTATGAATAACTTCAGGATAAAAATCATGGCTAAACTTCAATATGTTTCCAGCACTTTGTAAAAATTTCAAAGGATAATTCCATCATTTGCTATGATAACAAAATTAGACAATTTCCCAGCTTCAGATTCAACTTTCCAGGCAGCATGCTTACAATTTCGGTTCTTGAATATTTTGAAGCATTAGGAGTCAAAAAAAGAGCTAACAAAAATTAGTGCAATAGCCTAGGATGCTAGCTTCAATATATAATTTGTATAGCTCATGAAAATACCTGCAATCACACCAGAAAATTCGTGTACAGTTGCTGCCTATCAAACGACTGAAATTCCAGCAAACCAATTCAAACACTCTTTTGATAAAAATGATTTTTCCACAACACCAAATACTCCACCAAAATTAATACATTAATATCAACCTATTATCATCAAATATAAACAGAAATTTTGGAATAAAGCCCATCAAAAATTCACAGAATAATTTGGAAAGAAAAAGGCCAAAGAAAACCCTACTTTGTTGTCTTTAAAGAGCTTGGCTCCAAAGATGTTCCAAGAGTGATCTTGCTCACTTTGTGGCCACCAAAACAGCCCAAAACCTTCCCTAATCAGTGAGCTATGAGGTAGCAAGGTGAGGAATAGAAATTTCAATCGGTTAGTTTTGTAGATATTGAGGTGTAGAATAAGTTTAGTGAAGGAAGTTTGAAGTTTTAACAACTCTAGGCTAAGGTTTTTGGGGTTAGAAAGCAAGATGAAGCTCTTGAGAATGAAAAATGGGGGTGGCTGTGTTCATGGAAGAAAGAACCGTGAATGATGATGGCTTGGTGGAGAAGTTGGTGTGTTATTTGTCTTGTAATAAAGTCTAAAGAATATATAATATAAATGTATAATTCTTTAAAGAAAAGAAGAATAAATGGATGGCTAGGATTCGTTTTAAAAGTCAAAGAATGAATCTTGGCCATCCAATTGGCTCAAGATAATTGGCTCACCTTTACTTGGCCACCAAGTAGGTTTTACGGTGTTAAAAATTGCACACCGAAATTCTATCGAATGGGTAAAACAGTGTACCCGGGTTATCAATTATTGTCCGAAAATTAATTCTAGGTATAAGATATTTATTCCTACCCATTTCTAACCTTAATCCTATAATTTCTTATTTTCGGACATCTCCGGGCCCTAATTCTAGGGTTTCGGCTGTCCCGACGGGCCTGCGAGACCCGCAAGTTACTATTTACCTTTTTTTTTTTTTTTTTACAGATTCGTTGGATTGTCCTGATCATTTCTATATTCATCAGATTTTTGAAATTATGGCTAGAAAAGCTCAAATTAATTCTTGAATAATTTTTAGGGTGTTACACGTGCCCCAGACTCAGTATTCGGAGACGGATCCATCAGAGGACCCGCCCTCGCACATGTACAGTTGGAGCTCCAGCCCCACTCCCCCACCGATGAGAGCTGGGAGTGAGGAGACGGTGGTTCAGCCATGGTTGGCTCGTAGGCCATCCATGCGCCCTCTCTGTGGTGGACACACTCCATGATCCGCACAACCACTCCCGCCGAGATCCACCAGTGGATCGATTCCACCCCTCAGTACTCGGACCAGCAGGAGTAGGTGCATAGGATGGGTAGTAGCTAGTGCACACACGCCACATAGTTGAGGACAAACCTTCTTTTGTATATGAGGTTGTCTACTCTAGGTGCACATGGGTATGGGTGTTGCTTTTATGATTTCCTTGTACTTGCTTGTATGATTTCCCTGTATTTGCTTTTAGTTGTATTCTGTTCTTCTATGTACCGAATAGTCCTGCCTTTTTGGTAGGCACATTATCTACATATATATATATATATATATATATATATATATATATATATATATATATATATATATATATATATGATTGATGTATTCATGCTGGTAATGTGTTTTGTTATGCCTTGCTTATATGACTCGTTGTACTCGTAAGAATTCCCGTCCAAAGAATCATGCATGGCTCTCACTTTGGTTTTAATTCCAAAAGAAAAATTTTTACCCATATTTTCGCTAAGTATTTTCAACGTAAAGAATGAGACCAAGAAGTAATATTCTAAGGATTAACCTAAATACGTACTAGTAGTATTAGGTTAAGATTTAGGGTGTTACATGAACTGGTAGCTGGACACTGGATAAGCAAAAGGTCGACCCATGTACACAAAAACACAAACAGCACAACGACCCTCAAAGTGGTAGGAATGATGCTCCGGGTCGTAGTGCACCTCCCAGATGGGCGTGTCAATGAAGACCACGAACGTCGCTATCGCTTTTTGAAGATGTAACGGAAGAAAGAGAAAGAAGAAAAAGGAGTGAGAATTCTTACTAAAGAATCTCAGTAGGAGTCTTCTATCCTAGGGTTACATCGTTCACATCCTCAGGAACCTTGGGTTTAATTATAAAAGGTGTACATACATAAAGGTTCATTATTTAGGGTTTATAAACCAATTATCCAAGATTCATTCCTTTTAGCATGCATCTTGATGTTATGAATGCAACATATTAAAACATGAATGCATGACAATGCCTCAATCAAATATCTCAATGAATCACAACTTCAAGTAAACACACAAGTGGCATAAAGGGCATATAACTTTCAAGTGGATCATTCCTCAACTTCGTGACATCAATCATGGTACTTTAGCATAATAAGGCCACTCTAAAATAACTAGGTTATGAGCTCATACCTCAGCTAGTCGTCACTACCTTTTGCTTATTATCTGAATAAGCGAAACATAATAAAATAATCCCTACTACGCAAGTACGGGCAGGGGGTAGGGATCACCTCTCTTAGGATATACCCTCTTTGAAACGCTTTGTGGGCATTAAGCCATATCAATTTGTCCGCTTTGGTAGGCTACATCTACTCATACCCTCACGGATTTGTCTCCCCTGGGGGTGCTCGGCCAAACCGGTGTCACCTAGGAATGCGCGTCTCAGTGCTTTGTCACATAAAAATCTCCTGGGGGTGCTCGGCCGAACCGGTGTCACCCAGGGTTTTCAACTTATGTGGTACTTTAAAACATTTCTTCAACCCTTTAAGGTTTGACGGAAATTCGGCAGCATAACAGCTATTAAACCGAACTTCCTTCAAACCGAAACTTATGCCACAAGCTAATCACACAACATATTCCTCATTTAAATCTCATGCTATGATAAACTCATATCTCAAACAATCATTTCCTCATGCATCATAAACGTCTCAACATATCATTGCATCATATAAACATCCTAGCATTAACAATTTCTTTGTGTCTTATGCATTGACCCTTAAGGTCCTTAACTCACAGTCTAAGTTATAAATCATCAAAACTTAAACTCTCGGGTACCTATAGGCTTATATCTAAGTATTCCTCACTGCACACTATGATCAAGAACATCTCTAAACTTCAAGGGTGCAGAATCTAAAATCCTAACTTTACGGATACCTAGGAGTCACCACAATGACCCTTTCTAAGTCCGGTTTGCTCCTAAGGCACCAAGATCAAGTCCTAAACCAATTATGAGTCATTCCTACACATTTAAACTAATTTAAATCCATGATTACCATTTCTAAACCTTGCTGGACAGAATCCAGAAAAATCAAACATTAAGGGATCTAAAACTCTCAAATTAATTCCTTTCTAGTTACTAACTTCTCTAATCTTTCACATATGAATTTTAACGTTAATTATACTCAAACATAATCATATTATAATCATCAAAACAGCATATACAGTGGCCAAACATAGCATGGCAGAACCGAAACCAAGTCTCCATATAAAGGGATAAAAACATAATTTCCAAAGTACATAAAATACTAATTTCTCTTGGAACCTTTTTCAAACTTCCAAAAACTCATTTATAAACATTTTATCATCTAAAAATCAACAAAATACTTGTGAGGGCAGTAGCTAAATCAATTTCATCTCAAGAGGTCCTAAATTAATAAAACTTGATTCTATACATTCCTTGGACTCACATAAGCTTAGAAAAATTATAAAACATAGTTTTCTACACTTGTAACCAACAAAACCTTTAGGGGCTGAAATCTCAAGCTAAAGAAAATAAATATTTTCAAACCTTTGTTTGAGACAACAATGGGCAAGTCTTTAAGCTCTAAGTTCTCTTAAGTGATAACATAAAAATAAACATGCTCATGCACTAGTTTTAGCTTTTCATTAGAAAGTAAAGTGAAAGCATAAAATAAACATGAGATGCAACTTATTATTATCTTTGGTATATTAAGTGAGGACTTGAAATATAAACATGATAATGCAAAGCTTGAAACATAAACATGATAATGCAAGTTCATTTATTATCTTGATACTTAGTGATAGCAAAGAAAGTAAATATGATGTGCAAGGCATAAACATAAACATGGATGCAATATTCATTTTAATCTCATCTAGAGCTCTTACAAGACTTTAGAGATACAACCCAATACTTATCTCATCACAAAGAGAGCTTTAGAGTTCTTGAACCAAGTTCTCAAGGGAACTATGAGGTTCTTGAACATCATCATCAAGCTCAAAAGAAATAACTTTAAGAAGAACATAAAACCTCAAAGAAAAGGAAACCAAAACCGAAATATTAAAGGAAATGAAATGAGGAAACCGAAATGAAAAAAAAGAAAAAGTAAAGGTGTTCTTGAGCTAAAATCATTTTGAGTTAGTAAACAAAGGTGAGACTTAAAGAAAGTAAAAGCTCAAGCTCTAGAGGTCCCTTTGAGATGAACACATAGTCATCATCTAGGAGCTTTCATCATTGAGCCATCTTGTACTCATCAAGGCCTCATGGCCGAAAACAAGAAAAGGAAAGCAAAGAAAGTTTCAAAAAGAAAGTCCAGGAGAAAGCTAGGAAAACTCATTTTCAAGAGAAACAAATTTATAAAAACACTCCTACCTAGAGTGAAGATGAAAAGCTTGAACTTTGAAAAGAAAAACAAGATGAAGAACTCCTCCTTGAGGGCAAGATGGCTTCGGCTAAGGCAAAGAGGAAGGGAAGGAGATGTGTTTTGAGTGAGGTTATGTTTGAGGTGAGGTGTTTGAGAGGTTTGATGATGGTTCAAGGCTATGGGTGGTTTTTGAAGGTTATGAGATGATGATAAGATGAAGAGATGATGAAGATGAAGATGAAGAACAAGAGAGAACTCTCTTGGAACTTAGAGAGAAAAAGAGAGAACACAAGGAAAGCTTAGAAAACTAAAAGTGTGCAAATGAGCTAAAGTGTTTGCATGTGTTTCTAGGCAAGGTATTTATAGAAAATGAAAACAAATGAGAGCTCAAAGGGAGGAGGCGCTGGCCGTAGCTTTTGGGAGGGAAGGAAGAGAAAAATATCTCTTACACAAGGTCATTCAAGCATGGTTTGAAGTATGGAAATTATGATACAAGGCATGGCTTTAAGTAAGGTGATTTTAGTGAGTTTTTCTTTTAATTTTGAATGAAATTAGTCTTCTAGAAGCTAGACATGGCTGGAAGTTTTTAAGCCACAAATAAATGAGGAAAATGGTTTATTTCATTTAGTTATTCATTTGGAAAATCAAGCTTGATTGAAATTATGACAAGGTATGGTGAGTATGACTTGAGGTATGGCTTTGGAGTGTCAAATATTTGAGCATGTGATGCATATGGAGGGGGAGGAGGCTTCGGCCAGATTGGCAGGAAGAGAGAGGAAGAAAAATCTCTCATGTAATTGGGTGTTAATGATAGGTTTAAGTGTAGGTTAGCTTAGGTACAAGGTTAGGAATAATTAAGCTTAAGTTTAGGTAACTAAGAATGAGGTTTAGGGATTTTATGACAATATTAGGAGTGCTCATGCATCATTAGAGAGTTTAAAACTCATTTAGGAATAAACAATTGAAAACACAATTCCATGATTTAAGGATTTGGAGAGAGAAAATACTATTCAAGATTCCATGACTAGGAATCTTGAATTTAAAATAGGATTTCAAGTTGTAATTAAGCACTTTCAGGTTCTATTCAACTTTAATAAATTATTTTGACTCAAGATTAATTATGGAAATTAATTAACCTTCGATTAGAGCCTAATATTGCTTAGGTTTGCTTAATCACGCGATTAAGCGTAAAAACACGAAACTAGGGGCAAAATTGTAATTTTGCACTAATTTTGCCCAGGACCTCCTGGACCAAAACTAAAGTCATCGAATACATAAAAACGCCTTTTAAAACCATCTGGAGAAGTTTCGGGTTCATCCAGCACTTGCAAACGGGTAAAATACCGTAGGGACGTTTTGGTCATTTTGACCCGAAAACTCGAAAAACGAGATTTTCGATCCCGGAAAGGTACACAAGCCATCTAATCCCCTTCCACCATTGAGTTTGCCCTTCAAGTACTATCGGGTCGGATTTCCTCGAATTTCGGGCTGAAAATGACCTCAGGGGCATTTTGGTCATTTTCACTCTAACAGAAAATCGGGGTGTTACAAACTCCTCGGTGTTGCCTCGTCCCCACACAACCTTCACCAGAGGAACATACTTGTTCCTCAACTGCTTGACACCCTAGTCCATGATTCTTGTATGCTGTAGATTCAACGTCAGGTCCTCCCTTAATTGTACATGTTCTAGTTCTAAGACATGGCTAGGGTCGGACTCATACTTTCTCAACTGAGAGACGTGAAAGACGTCGTGAAGATTTGACAAGTTAGGTGGCAGGGCTATTTTGTAAGCGACAGATCTGATTCTCTGAAGAATTTCAAAAGGACCGAGAAATCGGGGACTCAACTTTTTGACTTTCATGGCTCTCCCTATTCCTATAGTGGGGGTGATTATGAGAAATACATGTTCACCTTCTTGGAATTCCAAGGGCTTACGCCTTTTGTCCGCGTAGCTTTTCTGCCGACTTTGAGCGGTTAAGATTCTATCCTTGATCTTTTTGACTTGCTCCATCGTTTCCCTCACTACATTGGGTCCTAAGACACTCCGTTCTCTGGGCTCGTACCAACACAAAGGTGATTGACACTTCCTTCCATACAGCACTTCGTACGGTGCCATACCGATGCTCGCGTGATAACTGTTGTAATACGCAAACTCAATTAAAGGCATGTACTTATCCCAACTCCCTTTTTAGTCCAAGAAACAGGCTCTTAACATATATTCTAGGGTTTGGATTGTTCTTTCAGATTGGCCATCTGTTTATGGGTGGTAAGCAGTGCTTAAGCATAACTTTGAACTAAACACCTTTTGGAAGGCTCCCTAGAAATGTGACATAAACCGTGGATCTCGATCCGAGATTATTGTCGACGGCACTCCATGCAACCTTACTATCTCTTGGATGTACAGCTGAGCCAATTTGTCCAATGAGTACATGACTCGAATAGGCAGAAAGTGAGCCGACTTTGTCAGTCGATCCACGATTACCGATACGGCATCATGGCTAGCTTGGGTCCTTGGCAATCCTATCACGAAATGCATTGATATACTCTCCCACTTCCACTCGGGGATTGACAGGGGTTGCAACATGCCCGAAGGTTTTTGGTGTTCGATCTTAATCTTTTGGCAGACCAAATACTTACTCACCCAACCGACCACATCCTTCTTCAATCCGGGCCACTAGAACATCTTCTTCAAATCTTGGTACATCTTGGTAGTACCAAGATGGATGGCAAAATGGCTCTTGTTAGCCTCCTCCAAGATCTTCTCTCGAAGGTCGCCATCTTGTGGCACACAGATTCGCCCTTCAAACCTCCACAACCAGTCGGGGCCTCGCTCGAAACCCTTCAACTTACCGGCCTTAACTGCCTCTATTGTCTCCATAAAGTCCTCATTTTCTCTTTGTGCAAGCATAATCCTTTGCTTAAACCCACTGGTCACCGTGAGATGACACATCACTATGCTACTATCGGTTGCAAACATCCCCAAATTCATATCTCTAAACTTCTCTATTAACCCAAATTCATTGACCATCATACAGGACAAACGTAATGACTTTCGGCTCAAGGCATTAGTGACTACATTTGCCTTGCCGGGTGGTAACTTAAGCCGAAATCATAATCTTTGAGGAATTCCATCCATCTCTTCTGCCTCATGTTTAACTCCTTTTGATCAAAGAGATGCTTGAGATTCTTGTGATCGGAGAAAACCTCAAACTTTACACCATATAAATAGTGTCTCCACATTTTAAGGGCAAACACGATGGCTGCTAACTCTAGGTTATGTGTGGGGTAGGTTACCTCGTGAGGATTGAGTTGTCGGGATGCATAGTCTACCACTTGCCTATTTTGCATCAACACACAACCTAAACCTTTGCCCGAAGCATCACAATATACCTCGAAGGATACATTGGGGTCCGGTAAAACCAAAACTGGGGTTGAGGTGAACCTTTCCTTAAACTCTAGGAAACTCTTCTCGCACTCGGGGCTCCATTCAAATGGGGCATTCTTCCTAAAACAACAGTTTGGGTTCCACAGTCTAATAATACACGGTTGGTGTGAAGCCAATCCATGCCTAGAATGATACCTATGTCTTTAAGGGGTAAGCAAATCAAATCTATGATAAAAGATCTATTTTCTACAACAAGATGACAGTTCAAACAACATTTGCAAGTATTAACAGGACGATTTGTGGGAGTAGAAACAATAAGATCAAAGGGAAGCTTAGAGACTCGCAAATTCAATGACTCGACACTTGCAAATGAGATAAAAGAATGGGTAGTGCCAGAATCAAAAAGTACAGTTAAGGTTCTACCGTTAAGCTTGCACATACCTTGAATGAGATCGTTGGACATTCGCGCATTTTTCGCGTTGAGAGTGAAGACCCATCCTTAGTGTTGGGGTCGAGGGTTTTGGTTTGATGGTCCTCCATTGGTGCAGGTGTTGGCATAGTGGCCAGGCTTGCCATATTTGAAGCAGACTCCTCACCTAGCCATGTAGGGGCGATCACCATGATTCTTCCCACATCGCGGGCAGATATCAGCAAATGCTGCTCCGGGGTTAGCAGCAGGGACTCCTTGTGGTGCCTTGTTCTTGGCCCCACTGGGTCCTTCGTTGTGGTTCCGGGGTCCACCCGGCCCACAGGGTTGGTTGTTGAAGCTCCTTGGGCCTTGATGTTGGAATGGTGGCTGTTGGTGCTATTTGGATTGCTAGTGTGCGGGTGCTTTTTATTGTTGTTGCGGTCAGAACTGGTAGGTCTAGTAGGGGTGCTAGTGATTTTTCGATGGGTATTTCGGTTTGAACCTCAGGGCTTGAGGTCTGAGCCCCTTAGCTCGCTCCGCTCTTGTTGCTTACAGTTTCCGTTGTCCCTCTTCTAGAATCCAGCACTTATTGACTAGAGTTGGGAAGTCTCTGATCTCCACATGGGCCACGGCATGGTTCAACTCCGCCTTCAGATCGGCCTCACATTTTACACACTTCCAAACCTTATCGGGGTTCCCTTGGAACACCCGAGAGAACTTAATCAGCTCCTCTAACTTAGCAGTGTATTGGGCTATAGTAAACCCTCCTTGGGTCAACTGCATGAACTCGATGTCTTTGGCATTCCTCACAGACTCGGTGAAGTATTTCTCATAGAAGTAGGTCTTGAACAACTCCCAATCGATGGGAGTTCCAGAAGCTTCCAGCAGTCGCTTCGTTCCATTCCACCAGAATTCAACGTCAGACTTCATCATGAAAGCAGCAAACGTAACCTTCTGTTCCTCAGAGCAGGCAACCACAGAGTAGATCTTCTCCATGTCTTTGATCCACTCATCAGGTTTGTCGGGGTCCATTACCCCTCGGAACATGGGCGGGTTCGCCTTGCGGAACTCGCCGAAGCGGGCTTGCTCAACCACCTCAGCAGTAGGGGGAGCAGGGGCAACATTCTCTTGTTGATTCATGCGGTCAAACATCTACTCCATGGCTTGCACCATTTGACGGACAGCAGCAACAGTTGCATTGTCTTGGTCAGCTCCAGGCATAGTCCTAGGCTATCGTCACGGTGCCATTGGTCCCTAAACACATGAGACAGTGAACATCAAGTTGATTAGGCTTAATATTCATGCGAAATGAGCTAGTTACCATGGCACTTGCAAGCAACAGAAGTCATGCATCTCTAGTCCTATAGCTTGTCTCTATCAAGCACTACACATGACATAACCATCGCATCATGCTTCTAAAGCATGATTAGTCCAATCCTCAGGCTCTATGAGAATCGAACGGCTCTGATACCAAAATGTAACACCCTAATTTTTAACCCAACTCTCTAGAACACATTAGGTTAATCATTAGGTTATTACTTCTTAGTCTCATCATTTTATTAAAATACTTAGCGAAAATTACGGGTGAATTTTTTTTTTGAAAACATAAACCAAAGTGAGAGCTGCACTCTTATCTAAACGAGAGACATAAATATCAATCATAAGGAACACAAAAGCTAAAGCACGTAACAATAGAACAATGGTCATCACAACAAAGGAAACATCTCATTAATAACACAGTTAAGACACATAGTAGGACGCTCTTATAGGAACGGGCTGAGCTTGCAATACATAAAGGATGACAAGAAAGCAGTAAAGTACATGGTATGACGGAAAAATAGAAACCAACTACACTACCCTCCTACCAAGCTATGAGTACTAAGCTAAAACCCCCTCCCAAAAGATACTGCCAAAGGGGAGATCCTCGTGACTGCTCGGGCACTCAAATAGCTCTCTGATGAGGTCTAGTGATGACGGGGATCCTTGGGTGATGGAGGTAGGTAACCAGGGAACCACTTGATCTCTTCCTGAGTGGGCCAATGAAGTGGGAAAGGAATGCTTGTTGGCTGGACATGAGCTCCTCGGAGCAAACGCATCTCGGCTCTCCTCACCAAGCGTGGCTGCACCACGGTATCCTCGCTGCCCTCCCGCCTAAACGAGGGAAGGGGAGCAGAACTCTCCGAATAGACGTGCATCGGTGAGTCCTCGGACGGATCCGTCTCCGACCTCTTCGAGCGAGGCACATACTCCGGGTGTAACACCCTAAATCTTAACCCAAGACTACTAGTATGTCCTTAGGTTAATTTTTAGAATATTACCTCTTGGTCTCATCCTTTGGAAAATACTTAGCGGAAATACGGGTAAAATTTTTCTTTTTAAAATCAAAGTGAGAGCCACGCTAAAACTTTAAGGGGCAACATAGCGAAACATATAAGCAAAGCATAAGAAACACATCATGTCATGGAAGCATCAACTGAAACATAGATATATATATATATAACGTGCCTACCCAAAGAGGCAGGACTATTTGATACATCATGAAGCAAAATACAACTGAAATGCAATACAAGGAAATCATAAAAAGCGAATACAAGAGAAACTACCCCCATACCCATGTGCACCTAAAGGAGACAACCTCATATACAAAAGAAGGTTTGTCCTCTACTATGTGGCGTGTGTGTGCACTAACTACTACCCCTCCTATGACTACTCCTGCGGGTCCGAGTACTGCGGGGTCGAGTCGATCCACTGGCGAATCTCGGCGGGAGTGGTCGAGTGCATCATCGGGGCATGTCCACCGCGGTAGGGCGCATAGATGGCCGTCGAGCCAACCTCGGCTGGACCACCGTCTCCTCACTCCCAGCCCTCATCGGTGGAGGAGCGGACCGAGCTCCAACCGTACATGTGGGATGGCGGGTCCTCGGATGGGTCCGTCTCAGAAATCGGGACGCGGTACATACTCGGTACTCGCGCACGGTGACGTCTCGGGCTCCATACGGAGGATCTGCTCATCGCGTGGCCTCGCTCGCTCAAAAATCCCGTTATGACGATAAGGAGCAGTCGGGGTGAAGCGGTAGCTCGGGACGGCGTGAAGGGTCGCCCCATGAACATGAATACTCACGTGCAGCGACCCTCAAAATGATATGACCAGTGCCGGGTCATGGTGCAACTCCCATACCGGCGTGTCGACGAAGAGTACAAACGTCGCCATCTGAAGATATGACGGAAGAAAAGAGAGAGGGAATGTGAATCTTTCTAAAAGAATTCTCTGTAGGGTTATCCCTACCTAGGTGTCATCGTCACATCCTCAGGAACCTTGGGTTTATTTCTAAAAGGTGTGCATGCATATAAGTTCCTTTTAAGTGGGTTTCCCAAAGAGGTATTTTATCCAAGGTCCATCATATTTTATAATGCGTCTTTATAACTTAAGCAGAAATATACTAATGATATGAATGCATCATAAGGTAAACCAAACAATAGAATAACTAGGAAACATTATAACATTGACATAAGTAAAGTTTATGTGACATTGTCAACTTTAACTTTCATCTCATGGAGCCGCCCTAAAACTTCTCTAGGTTATGAGCTCATACCTTAACTAGTCGTCACTAGCTCTTACTTATCCTATGATAAGCGTAACATAATCCCGACTTAAAGTACGGGCTAGGGGGCAAATTAAGGATCTCCTTTCTAGGATCATTTCCTCTTTGAAACGCTTTGCTAGCCACGTGGGCCTCGCAATTTGTCCGCTTTGGCAGGCTGCATCTACACATACCCTCACGGATTTGTCTCCTCCTGGGGTGCTCGGCCGAACCGGTGTCACCCAGGAGAAGCGCGTCTCAGTGTTGTGTCACATTTATATTTTCATAAGTATTACATCACAATTACCTCATCATTTATCATATTCATTTTTATCATGCATTCTCATGTAGCTTTTTCATAACATATATATCATCACATGAAACTTTCTCATAACATTCGTCACATAAAACTTTCACACAAACATCATCACATAGTCATATTTAACAATCATCCATAGGCTCATAGACATGTTATGTTATATCTCATAGTGCTTTAAACTTCGATTATTATGAGTCTTAAACTTGCAAATTATTCTTAACTTCTTTATACGCCTATAGTTTGACAATTAATGAGTTATATAAATTTTATGCTCAAGAACTAATCCAAATAGCACTAAGCGAGAATTTGGACAGCTTTATGTTTATGTGATTACGGAGTTCTAGAAATTACGGTTTAGATCTTTATCTCACTTTCTAAGTTATTGATCATCAACACCTAGTCTCTTGGGAACCTATAGGGTTATAACTAAGTATTTCTCACCTCACCATATGGTCAAGAACATCTCTAAACCTCAAGAGTGCAGAAATCAAAATACTAACTTTACGGGTACCTAGAAGTCACAATAATGACCCTTTCTAAGTTCGGTTTGCTCCTAAGGTTTCAAGATCAAGTCCTAAACCAATTATGAGTCATTCCTACACATATAAACTAATTTAAAACCATGATTATTGAATCTAAACCTTGCTGGACAGAATCCAGAAAAAATAAATCTTTAAGGGATCTAGAACTCTCAAATTAATTCTTTTCTAGTTCCTAACTTATCCTATCTTTCACATATGAGTCTTAACATAATTATTACCCAAACATAAGCATATTAACATCATTAACACAGCTCATACAGTGGCCAAACATAGCAAGGCAGAACCGAAACAACAACTCCATTTTAAGGCATTGAATCATAGTTTCTAAAGCACATAAAATACTAGTTTCTCTTGGAACCTTATTAAAACCTTCAAAACTCTTTTATGAACACTTTTATCATCTAAACTCATGGAAATACTTAATAGGGCAGTGGCTATGTTATTTTCATCTCAAGAGGTCCTAAACTCATAATACTTAATTCTACACCTTCCTTATACTCATATAAGTTTAGAAAAAATTATAAAACATAGTTTTCAATACTTGAAGACATTAAGGCCTCATAGGGCCGAAATATGAGCCATAGGAGATAGATGTTTTAGACCTTTGTTTGAGATATCCTTGGGCAAGTCTTTGAGCTCTAGAATCATTAAAGTGATGACATAAAAATAAACATGCTCATGCACTTATTTTAGTTATTGCTAGAAAGTAAAGTGAGAGCATAAAATAAATATGTGGTGCAATATATTATTATCTTTGATATTTAAGTGAGGACTTGAAATATAAATATGATAATGCAAAGCTTGAAACATAAACATGATAATGCAAGTTCATTCATTATCTTGGGATTTAGTGATAGCAAAGAAATAAACATGATATGCATAGCTTAAAGTAAACATGATGCAAGTTTCATTTTTATGTTTAACTAGAGCTCATTTAAGACTTTAACAAGATAATAACCCTATACAATATCTCAAGGATCACAACACAAGAATCGAAAATCATATAAAAGAGAAAGGAAGTGAAACTACATCAAGTTCTTTATTAAGTACCCAAAACCCCTATCTAGAGACAAATCTCTAGAACGTGCCGGCCAACTTTAAGGTTGACAAGGGTAGGCATGGGCTTTTAGAAATCCTTAGATTAATTTTCTTAAGTTGGAAAACCATGTGAGCTAGATAACATATAGATGAAGTTGTAAGAAAAGGAAAACTCAAGCTTTAGAGGTTTCTTTGAGATGAACACAATGTCATCATCTAGAAACTCTCATCATTAAGCTATCATGCTCAAATCAAGGCCTCATGGCCGAAAATGAAAAGGAAAGGAAAGACAAAGGAAAGTTCAACAAGAATCCAAGAGAAAACTAGAGAAAAACACTTTCTTGAGCAAAATAAAGTTTGAAAACAAATCCCTACCTTTTGATGAAGATAAAAGCTTGAACTTGAAGATGGAAATGAGATGAGCAACACCTCCTAGGATGGTGATGATGATTCGGCCTTGATGAGAGAAAAAGAAAGAAAATGTGTTTCAAGTGGAGTTGTGTTTGAGGTGTGGTGTTTGAGAGGTTTGATGATGGTTCAAGGTTTTGGGGTGGTGTTTGATGGTTGAGAGGTGATGATGAGATGAAGAGATGAAGAAGATAAAGATGAAAAGAAAGGAAGAACACTCTTGGAACTTTGAGAGAAAAAGGAAAGACTAGCAAGACAACTCTAAAACTCTAAACTTTGCAAATGCTTCAAAGTGTAACAAGGCTAACACAAGCATCCTATTTATAGAAAATCAAAACCATGGAGCTCACATTGGGAGGGTGTGGCCGTGTGGTTTGGAGGGAAAAGGAAGAGAAAAATATCTCTTACACAAGGTCATTCAAGCATGGTTTGAAGTATGGAAGCTATGCCACAAAGTATGGCTTGATGTGAGTTAATTTCCTATCACATTTTTATGAAATTAGGCTTCTAGAACCTTAACATGGCTGGAACTTTTCCAGCCACAAATAAATGGGGAAAATGGGTTGTTTTAATTATTTATTCATGTGGAAATTCAAGCTTGATTGAAAGTTATGACAAGGTATAGTGTATGTGACTTGAGGTATGGCCTTGGAGTGTTGAAAAATTGAACATGTGATGCATAATGGAGGGAGTGAGGCTTGGCCAGCTTGGGGCAGCAGAATGGGAGGATGATTTGACCATTTAATTGTGTGTTAATGGTAGGTTTAGATGTGTATTAGCTTAGGTACAAGGTTAGGAATGATTAAGCTTAAGTTTAGGTAACTAAGAATGTGATTTAGGAGTTTATGACAAGTTTAGGAGTGCTCATACATCATTAAAGAATTTAAAACTCATTTATGAATAAACAATGTGTAACACAATTCCATGATTTAAGGAATTGGAAAGAGAAAACACTATTCAAGATTCTATGACTAGGTGTCATAAAATTAAAATATGATTTTAGGTTGTAATTAAGTACTTTTTGGTTCTAATCAACTTTAATAAATTATTTTGGCTCTAGATTAATTAAGGAAATTAATTAACCTTCGATTAGAGCCTAATATTGCTTAGGTTTGCTTAATCGTGTGATTAAGCGTAAAAATCTGAAACTAGGGCAAAACCGTAATTTTGCACTAATTTTGCCCGGGACTTCAAAAATTAAAACTGAGGTCATAGAATACATAAAAACGCCTTTTAAAACCATCTGGAGAAGTTTCGGGTTCATCCGGCACTTGCAAACGGGTAAAACACCACAGGGGCGTTTTGGTCATTTTGACCCGAAAACTCGAAAAACGAGATTTTCGATCCAGGGAAGGTACATAAGTTTTCTAATCCCCTTCCAACATTGAGTTTGCCCTTCGAGTCTTGACTTGGCTTTCCTCGGTCCATTTGAAAATGACCTCAGGGGCATTTTGGTCATTTTCACTCTAACAGAAAATCGGGGCGTTACACCGGGTGGTCACGAACAGCCGAGGCGAACGAGCGGGCACGATGCAACTGCTCATTGCGAGGGCGGGTGTGCTCAAAGATCAAGTCGTCACCACCAAAAGGAGCGATAGGAGTGAACTGGTAGCTGGAAACTACATAAGCAAAAAGGTCGACCCATGTACACAAAAACACGAACAACACAGCAACCCTCAAAGTGATAAGAACAATGCTCCGGGTCGTGGTGCACCTCCTAGACAGGCGTATCAATGAAGACCATGAATGTCGTCATCGATCTCTGAATATGTTACGGAAGAAAGAGAAGGAAGAGAAAGGAGTAAGAATTCTTAATAAAGAATCTCAGTAGAAGTCTCCTATCCTAGGGTTACGTCGTTCACATCCTCAGGAACCTTGGGTTTATTTGTAAAAGGTGTGCATACATATAAGATTCATTACTAGGGTTTATAAAACCAATTATCTAAGGTTCATTCCTTTTAGCATGCATCTTGATGTCATGAATGCAACATACCAAAACATGAATGCATGGCAATACTTGAGCATATAAATCAATAAATCAAATCATATAGAAACAATCCATGTGGCATAAGGGCAATAACTTCTCAAATGGAACTTTCATCAATATGTGTGACATCATTCATGGAATCTTTTGCAATGTAGAGGCCACCCTAATAATAACTAGGCTATGAGCTCATACCTCAGCTAGTCGTCACTAGCTCTTGCTTATTATCTGAATAAGTGAATAATAAAATAATGCACCCGACTACTTAAGAGTATGGGCTAGGGGCCTAGGGAACTCCTCTCTTAGGATATACCCTCTTTGAAACACTCTACTGGCCTCGAGTGCACAGCGAATTGTCCGCTTTGGAAAGGCTTATGTCCAGACCCTCCTGAATTTGCCTCCTCCTCACCATTGCAGGAGAAGTACGTCTTAGTGCTTGTCACATAAAAATCTCCTGGGGGTGCTTGGCCGAACCAGTGTCACCCAGGGTTTTCCAACTCATGTGGTACTTTAAAACATTTTTCAACCCTTTTGGGTTTGACGGAAATTCAACAGAATAACAGCTGTTAAACCGAATTTCCTTCAAACCGACATCTATGCCACAAGCTAAACACACAACACATTTCTTATGCAATTCTCATGTTCATAACAAACTTAACATCTCAAGCAATCATTTCCTCATGCATCATATACATCTCAACACCTTATTACATCATCATATAATTCAAGACTTCTTAGTGTCTTATGCATTGACCCTTAAGGTCCTTAACTCACAATCTAAGTTATAAATCATCACAAGGAAGCATTCGGCCAGAATGCTATAGCAGAGAGGGAGGAAAATTGCTTCATGTAATTGTTTGTTAATGATAGGTTTGAGTGTGTATTAGCTTAGGTACAAGGTTAGGAGTTATTAAGCATAAGTTTAGGTAACTAAGAATGGGGTTTAAGAGTTTTATGACAAGGTTTAGGAGGGCTCATACACATTTAGAGAGTTTAAAATTCATTTCATGAGTAAACAAGGTAGACAAATTTCCATGATTTAAGGAATTGGAAAGAGAAAACACTATTCAAGATTCCATGACCAGGAACCTTGAATTTAAAATAAGATTTCAAGTTGTAATTAAGCATTCTTAGGTTCTAATCAACTTTAATAAATTATTTTGACTCAAGATTAATTATGGAAATTAATTAATCTTCGATTAGAGCCTAATATTGCTTAGGTTTGCTTAATCACACGATTAAGCTTGAAAACACAAAGCTAGGGGCAAAATCGTAATTTTGCACTAATTTCACCCGGGACCTTCGGGACCAAAACTAAAGTCACAGTATACTTAAAAATGCCTTTTAAAACCATCTGGAGAAGTTTTGGGTTCATCCGGCACTTGCAAACGGGTAAAACACCACTGGGGTGTTTTGGTCATTTTGACTCGAAAACTCAAAAAACGAGATTTTCGATCCTGGAAAGGTATACAAGCCAACTAATCCCCTTCCAACATTGAGTTTACCCTTCAAGTACTGCTGGACCGGCTTTCCTCGAATTTCGGGCTGAGAATGACCTCAGGGGCATTTCGGTCATTTTTACTCTGACAGAAAATCGGGGCGTTACATGAACAATGTAACCCTAGGATAGGAGACTCCTACTAAGATTCTTTAGTAAGAATTCTCACTCCTTTCTCTTTCTTTCGTCACATCTTCAGAGGTCGATGGTGACATTTGTGGTCTTCATTGATACGTCCGTTTGGGAGATGCACCACGACCCGGAGCATCATTCCTATCACTTTGAGGGTCGCTGTGTTGTTCATGTTTTTGTGTACATGGGTCAACCTTTTGCTTATCTAGTGTCCAGCTACCAGTTCACTCCTACCGCTCATTTTGGTGGCAACGACTTGATGTTCGAGCACACCCGCCCTCGTGACGAGTAGTTGCGCCGTGCCTGCTCGTCCGCCTCAGCTGTTCGTGACCACCCGGAGTATGTGCCTCGCTCGAGGAGGTTGGAGATGGATCCATCCGAGGATTCACCGATGCACATCTATTCGGAGAGTTCTGCTCCCCTTCCCCCGTTTAGGCGGGAGGGCAGCGAGGATACCGTGATGCAGCCACGCTTGGCGAGGAGAGCCGAGATGCGTCTACACCGAGGAGCTCACGTCCAGCCGACACGCGTTCCTTTCCTACTTCACTGGCCCACTCAGGAGGAGATCGAGCGGTTCCCCAGTTACCTAGCTCCATCACCCGAGGATCCCTTCAAAATAGTATGACTGCAGCCCGGGGTTAAAGTATGATCTGAAGACATGATGGAAAAGAAAGAGAGATAGAGGGGGTGAGAATCTTGATAAAGAATCTCAGTAGGGTTTTCCTTCTATCTGGGTGACCTCATCTATGTCTCCAGGAACCTCGGGTTCTTATAAAAAGGTGGGCATGTAATAGTTCAATTATGAAGTTCTAAAACATTGATTACTGAGGCCCATTCCTTTTAACACATAGCTTATATATTTACATGGATGCATCATACTTCATTATGATATGCAAAATCTAACTAACTTATTAGCATTCATGGTAAATATAGACATAGTACATAGTACATAGATCATAGAACATAGAGCATAAAACATAAAACTTGGTACATGGTATCTTATCTTGGTTACTTAGGTGACATTAAGACATTTACTTTGAACATGGGGCCACCCTAATTGTTCTCCCTTTTAAGAAACCTCTAGGTTATGAGCTCATACCTCACTAGTCATCACTAGCACATATTCTTATCCCTTTTGATAAGTTAAGGTCCCGACTTAAAGTACGGGCTAGGGGGCTAGAACCACCTCATCCCCATCCCTAGTTTGATGGTTCCGAAGGATCATTTTCTCATAGTTTATGTCACCTTAAATCTTAGCATGTTATAACAAGATGCCACATAATTCATACATGTCACATATCTCATATAATTTTAACATAGGCATCTCTAAGGTTCTAAGAGAACAATAACATGCAATTGATAATTCAATCATCATATAGCATCACATAAGTCATGAGACAACACATCAATTCATCATTCATAGAGGGTGTGTAACACCCTAAATCTTAACCTAATACTACTAGTATGTATTTAGGTTAATCCTTAGAATATTACCTCTTGGTTTCATCTTTTACTTTGAAAATACTTAGCGGAAATAGGGGTAAAAATTTTTTTTGAATTAAACCAAAGTGAGAGCCATGCATGATTCTTTGAACGGGAATTCATACAAGTCATAAGAGTAAAGCACGACAAAGCACATTAATAACATGGATACATCAACTGAATATATATATATATATATAATGTGCCTACCAAAAAGGCAGGACTATTCGATACATAGAAGAACGAAATACAACTGAAAAGTAAATACAAGGAAATCATAAAAGCAAGTACAAGGAAACCATGAAAGCAACACCCATACCCGTGTGCACCTAGAGTAGACAACCTCATATACAAAAGAAGGTTTGTCCTCAACTATGTGGCATGTGTGCACTAGCTACTACCCATCCTATGCACCTACTCCTGTTGGTCCGAGTAATGAGGGGTAGAATCGATCCACTGGCAGCTCTCGGCCGGAGTGGTCGTGCGGATCATAGGAGCGTGTCCACCACGGCGAGGGCGCATGGATGGCCTATGAGCCAACCTCGGCTGAACCACCTTCTCCTCACTCCCGGCTCTCATCGGTGGGGGAGTGGGGCTGGAGCTCCAGCTGTACATGTGCGAGGGCTGGTCCTCTGATGGATCCGTCTCCGAATACTGAGTTCGGGGTACGTACTCCGGGTAGTCACGTACGTCGCGTGGTCTAACTCGCTCGAAAATCGTGTTATGATGGTAGGGGGCAGTCGGGGTGAAGCGGTAGCTCCGTACTAGGTGTGCGAAGGGTCGTCCCATAAACATGAATACTCTGACTATGCAGCGACCCTTAAAATGGTATGACCCGAGTGCTGGGTCATGGTGTAGCTCCCACGTCAGGGTGTCGATGAAGAGTATGAAAGTCGGCATCTGAAGATATGATAGAAGAAAAGAGAGAGGGAATGAGAATCTTCTAAAAGAATTCTCAGTAGGGTAATCCCTAACTAAGTGACATCATCACATCCTCAGGAACCTTGGGTTTTATTTCTAAAAAGGTGCGCATGCATGTAAACTTCTTTTAAGTTAGTTTTCTAAAGTATTAATTATCCAAGATCCGTCATATTTTACAATGCGTCTTATGACTAAGCATGGAATACACTAATGACATGAATGCATCATGAAGGTAAACCAATCAATAGAATAAGTAAGAAACATTATAACAGTGGCATAAGGTGACAGGTATAAATCTCATAATAACTTTCTTGGTTTTTCATAGCATATGTGACATTTCAACTTTAACTTTATCTCATGGGGCCACCCTAAAATATCTCTAGATTATGAGCTCATACCTTAACTAGTCGTCACTAGCTCTTACTTATCCTATGATAAGCGTAATATACATAATCCCGACTTAAAGTACGGGCTAGGGGGCAAATTAAGGATCACCTCTTAGGGTCATTTCCTCTTTGAAATGCTCTACTAGCAACTAGTGCATAGTAGTATTGTCCGCTGTGGCAAGCTCAGTGTCAATACCCTCAGGATTTGTTTTCTTGGGGGTGCTCGGCTAAACCGGTGTCACCCAAGAAGGCGTCTCAGTGTTGTGTCACATTTAAGTTCTCATGATTTTCAAAAAGACCTTTTCCTAAGTTCCTCAAATTTGATGGAAATTTGGCAGCATGACGGCTGTAGACCGAATTTCCTCAAATTTGCTTATGCCATGAAAACATATAGGACATACACAAGCATTCTTCATAAAGTGTTGAAATTATATAAAACTTCTTCATAACATATACATCATCACATAATCATTCATCATATAAAACTTCTTCATAGCATATCATCACATAATCATATTTAAACAAAACATTCACACAACTCATAAAGCTTATTATGTTATAAACCTATAGTGTCTTATCCTTCGATCCTTACGAGTCTTTGGACTTGTAAACTAATTGTTCTAGTATTCCTCCTTAACCTCTCACACACCTATAGGTTCACAACTAATAAGTTTTACTAATTTTATGCTTAAGAACCCATCCAAACAGCACTATGCAGATTTGGACAGTTTTATGTTCATGTGATTACGAGGTTCTAGAAATTACGTTTTAGGCCCTTAAAGTTCTTAACTCACAACCTAGGTTATAAATCATCATAACTTAAGCTCTCGGGTATCTATAGGTTCATATCTAAGTATTCCTCACCTCACACTATGGTCAAGAACATCTCTAAACCTCAAGGATGCAGAATTTATAATCCTAATTTTACGGGTACCTAGGAGTCACAACAATGACCCTTTCTATGTCTAGTTTGCTCCTAAGGCATCAAGATCAAGTCCTAAACCAATTATGGGTCATTCTTACACATTTAAACTAATTTAAAACCATGGTTATCAAGTCTAAACCTTGCTGGACAGAATACAGAAAATTCAATAATTAAGGGATCTAGAACTCTCAAATTAATTCTTTTCTAGTCTCTAACTTATCTTATCTTTAACATATGAGTCTTAACATTATTTTTACTCAAACATAAGCATATTATCATCATTAAAACAGCACATACAGTGGCAAATAAATAGCAAGGCAGAACCGAAATGTGCATCTCCATAAAAGGCATAGAACACAATTTTTTTAAGCACATAAAATACTAGTTTCTCTTGGAAAATTTTTAGAACTTTCAAAACTCATTTATAAACACTTTTATCCTTTAAAATCATAAAAATACTTGAGAGGGCAGTAGCTAAATCATTTTCATCCCAAGAGGTTCTAAATTCATAAAACTTAGTTCTACATATTCCTTATACTCATATAAGCTTAAAAAATTTATGAAACGTATTTTTAACACTTGGAAAACTTAAAACCTCTTAGGGCCAAAATCTCAACTATGGAAAATAATTATTTTAGACCTTTGTTTGAAACAACAATGGGCAAGTCTTTGAGCTCTAGGTTCATTAAAGTGATGGCATAAAGATAAACATGCTTATGCACTTCTTTTAGCTTTTATTAGAAAGTAAAGTGAGAGCATAAAATAAATATGAGATGCATCATATTATTATCTTTGATATTTAGGTGAGAACTTGAAATGTAAACATGATAATGGATAGCTTGAAATATAAACATGATAATGCAAGTTCTTTTATTATCTTGGTACTTAGTGATAGCAAGGAAAATAAACATGATGTGCAAGGCATAAAAGTAAACATGATGCAAGGTTCATTTTATGGTTAGCTAGAGCTCATTCAAGACTTTAACAAGATAACAACTCAACACATATCTCATTACGAAGAGAGCTTTAGAGTTCTTGAACCAAGTTCTCAAAGGAACTATGAGGTTCTTGAACATCATCATCAAGCTCAAACAAAACTTTCTTAAACAAATGAAACCATAAAGATCAAAAGGAAATAGAGACCGAAATATTAAAGAAAGGAAACAAGGAAACCGAAATCAAAATGTGCAAGGAAAATAAAAAGGTTTCTTGAGTTGAAATCACATAAGTTAGATAATGAAGCTTAAAGAAAGGAAAAACTCAAGCTTTAGAAGTTTCTCTGAGATGAACACAAGGTCATCATCTAGAAACTCTCATCATCAAGCTATCATGCCCATAAACAAGGCCAAGAGGCCGAAATGAAAAAGAAAAGGAAAACAAAGGAAAGTTCAAAAAGAATCTAAGAGGAAACTAGAGAAAAACACATTCTTGAGCAAAACAAGTTTGAAAAGCAAATCCCTACCACGTGATGAAGATGAAAACTTGAACTTGAAAAGGAAAATGAGAAGAGCAATTCTTCCTAAGGTGGTGTGATGGCTTCGGCCAAAGAGAAAGAAAAGGAAAGGAGATGTGTTTTGAGGAAGCTTGTGTTTGAGGTTTAGTGTATAAGAGATTTGATGATGATTTAAGGTTATGATATGGTGGATTGAAGTGGTGAGGCGATAATGTGAAGAAAGGATGAAGATGAAGAGAAAGAACTCTTGAAACTTTGAGAGAAAAGAAAAGAACTAGCAAGATAACTCTAGAATTCTAAACTTAGCAAATGCTTCAAGGTGCAACTAAGCTATCACAAGCATCCTATTTATAGGAAAACAAAACCATGGGCTCACCAAGGGGGGAGTGGCCGTAACATTGGAGGAAAAAGGGAGAGAAAAATATCTCTTTGATTGTGTCATAGAAGCATGATTTGAAGTATGGAGTTCATGACACAAAGTAAGGCTTTAAGCATGGGTTTTTGAGTGAGCTTTCATTTTAATTTTGCAAGAAATTGTTCTTCTAGAAACTCAACATGGCTGGAACATTTTTAGCCCACAAATAAATGTGGGAAATGATTTATTTCAATTGGTTATTTACTTGGAAAATCAAGTGTGATGGAAAATATGACAAGGTATGGTGTATGTGACTTGAGGTATGGCTTTGGAGTGTTAGAAAATTTAACATGTAATGCATATGGAAGGGGGGAAACTTTGGCCAGACCAGGGCAGCAGAGAGGGGGGAAGATTTGATCATCTAATTGGGTGCTAATGGTGGGTTTAAGTGTAGGTTAGCTTAGGTACAAGGTTAGGAGTAATTAAGCTTAAGTTTAGGTAACTAAGAATGAGGTTTAGGGGTTTTATGACAAGATTAGGAGTGCTTATACATCATTAAAGAATTTTAAACTCATTTATGAATAAACAATGTGTAACACAATTCCATGATTTAAGGAATTGGAGAGAGGAAACACTATTCAAGATTCTATGACTAGGAGTCTTGAAATTAAAATAAGATTTCAAGGTGTAATCAAGCATTATTAGGTTCTAATCAACTTTCATAAATTATTTTGACCCTAGATTAATTGTGGAAATTAATTAATCTTCGATTAGAGCCTAATACTGCTTAGGTTTACTTAATCACGCGATTAAGCGTAAAAACACGAATCTAGGGGCAAAATCATAATTTTGCACTAATTTTTCTCGAGACCTCTATAATTAAAACTGAGGTCATAGAATACATAAAAACGCCTTTTAAAACCATTTGTAGAAGTTTCGGGTTCATCCGGCACTTGCAAACAGGTAAAACACCGCAAGGGCGTTTTTGTCATTTTGACCCGAAAACTCGAAAAACGAGATTTTCGATCCCGGAAAGGTACACAAGTCATCTAATCCCCTTTCAACATTGAGTTTGCCCTTCGAGTACTGTCGGATCGGCTTTCCTCGAATTCCAGGCCGAAAATGACCTCAGGGGTATTTTGGTCATTTTCACCCTTGAGGTCATTTTCACCCTTAACAGAAAAATCGGGGCGTTACAGGGCGCACAAACCATTCTCTTAAAAGTACAAACCCCTAAATCGGGTAACCTCAAACTTCCAAATTATTTTCTTACACCTCTAAGGGATTGATTAACCTCATTACCACAATTTATTAAGTCCTAAAACCTAATTAATTATGGCTGGGCAGCATAGGCAATAAGTATATTTTGATGAATTACGGTATTCTAGAAGTTACGTTTTAGGTCCTTTCTCATTACCGACTTTTTCTATGATGCAATAATGAATACCTAAACCAATTATGAGTCATTCTCACCCATCTAAACATGTTATAATATGATTCTACAAACTCTACCAAGGCTGGAACAGAATATACAATTTCAGTTCCTAAGGAGTTCTATAAATCACATTTTCAAACTACTAGAGTTACTAAGCATGCCTAAGATGCCTAGAACAATCATCATACAATTGGAAAAGTATTTAAACACATATAGACCACCCAAAACAGAATTTAAGGTGCTGGAATAAATAAGGCAGAACCGAAAACATAACCATTATATCAAGCATAGAACTTTGATCTCAAATACATATTGTAACGCCCCGATTTTTCTGTTAGAGTAAAAATGACCAAAATGCCCCTGAGGTCATTTTCATTGAGTCGAGGAAAGCCAGTGCGGCAGTACTCGAAGGGCAAACTCAATGTTGGAAGGGGATTATAAAACTTATGTACCTTCCCGGGATCGAAAATATTGTTTTTCGAGTTTCGGGTCAAAATGACCAAAACGCCCCTGCGGTGTTTTACCCGTTTGCAAGTGCCGGATGAACTCGAAACTTCTCCAGATGGTTTTAAAAGGTGTTTTTAAGTATTCTATGACCTCAGTTTTAATTTTTGAAGTCCCGGGCAAAATTAGTGCAAAATTACGGTTTTGCCCCTAGTTTCGTATTTTTACGCTTAATCACGCGATTAAGCAAACCTAAGCAATATTAGGCTCTAATCGAAGGTTAATTAATTTCCTTAATTAATCTTGAGTCAAAATAATTTATTAAAGTTGATTGGAACCAAAAAGTACTTAATTACAACCTAAAATCATATTTTAATTTTAAGACACCTAGTCATAGAATCTTGAATAGTATTTTCTCTTTCCAATTCCTTAAATCATGGAATTGTGTTACACATTGTTTATTCATAAATGAGTTTAAAATTCTCTAATGATGTATGAGCACTCCTAAACTTGTCATAAACTCCCTAAATCACATTCTTAGTTACCTAAACTTAAGCTTAATCATTCCTAACCTTGTACCTAAGCTAATACACATCTAAACCTACCATTAACACACAATTAAATGGTCAAAACTCACCCCCACTCTGCTGTCAAGCCTTGCCGAAGCTGTCCTCCCCCATTGTGCATCACATGTTCAATTTTTCAACACTCCAAGGCCATACCTCAAGTCACATACACTATACCTTGTCATAACTTTCAATCAAGCTTGAATTTCCACATGAATAAATAATTAAAACAACCCATTTTCCCATTTAATTGTGGCTGGAAAAGTTCCAACCATGCATTGTTTCTAGAAGACTAATTTCATAAAAATGTGATAGGAAATTAACTCACATCAAGCCATGCTTTGTAGCATAGCTTCCATACTTCAAACCATGCTTGAATGACCTTGTGTAAGAGATATTTTCTTTTCCTTCCTCCCTCAAAAGCTATGGCCAAGCCCTCCCCATTCACTCCTCCATGGTTTTGTTTTTCTATAAATAGGATGCTTGTGTTAGCCTTGTTGCACTTTGAAGCATTTGTAAAGTTTAGAGTTTTAGAGTTGTCTTGCTAGTCTTTCCTTTTTCTCTCAAAGTTCCAAGAGTGTTCTTCCTTTCTTTTCATCTTTATCTTCTTCATCTCTTCATCTCATCATCACCTCTCAACCATCAAACACCACCCCAAAACCTTGAACTATCATCAAACCTCTCAAACACCACACCTCAAACACAACTCCACTTGAAACACATTTTCTTTCTTTTTTTCTCATCAAGGCCGAATCATCATCACCATCCTAGGAGGTGTTGCTCATCTCATTTCCATCTTCAAGATCAAGCTTTTATCTTCATCAATAGGTAGGGATTTGGTTTCAAACTTTGTTTTGTTCAAGAAAGTGTTTTTCTCTAGTTTCCTCTTGGAATCTTATTGTACTTTTCTTTGTTTTTCCTTTCTTTTCATTTTGGCCATGAGGCCTTGATTTTGAGCATGATAGCTTGATGATGAGAGTTTCTAGATGATGACATTGTGTTCATCTCAAAGAAACCTCTAAAGCTTGAGTTTTCCTTTTCTTATGACTTCATCTATATGATATCTAACTCACATAGTTTTTCAACTTAAGAAAATTAATCTAAGGATTTCTAAAAGCCCAAGCCTACCCTTGTCAACCTTAAAGTTGGTCGTACGTTCTAGAGATTTTTCTCTAGATAGGGTTTTGGGTATTTAATAAAGAACTTGATGTAGTTTCACTTTCTTTCTCTTTTATATGATTTTCGATTTTTGGGTTGTAATCTTTGAGATATTGTATTGGGTTGTTATCTTGTTAAAGTCTTGAATGAGCTCTAGCTAACCATAAAATAAACCTTGCATCATGTTTATTTTATGCTATGCATATCATGTTTACTTCCTTGCTATCACTAAATATCAAGATAATGAGTAAACCTTGCATTATCATGTTTATATTCCATGCTATGCATTATCATGTTTATATTTCAAGTCCTCACTTAATACCAAGATAATAATGAGTTGCATTCATATTTACTTTGAGCTATCACTTTACTTTCTAATGGAATCTAAAATAAGTGCATGAGCATGTTTATTTTTATGTCATCACCTAAATGAATCTAGAGCTCAAAGACTTGCCCATTGATATCTCAAACAAAGGTCTAAAACATTTATTTTCTTTGGTTCATATTTCGGCCCTATGAGGCCTTAGTGTTCCCAAGTATTGAAAACTATATTTTATAATTTTTCTAAACTTATATGAGTATAAGGAATATGTAGAACTAAGTTTTATGAATTTAGGACCACTTGAGATGAAAATACTATAGCCACTGCCCTCTTAAGTATTTTCATAAGTTTAGATGATAAAAGTGTTCATAAAAGAGTTTTGAAAGTTTTAACAAGGTCCCAAGAGAAACTAGTATTTTATGTGCTTTAGAAACTATGTTCAATGCCTTTAAATGGAGTTTCTGTTTCGGTTCTACCTTGCTATGTTTGGCCACTGTATGAGCTGTGTTAATGATGTTAATATGCTTATGTTTGAGTAATAATTATGTTAAGACTCATATGTGAAAGATAGGATAAGTTAGGAACTAGAAAAGAATTAATTTGAGAGTTCTAGATCCCTTAAAGATTTATTTTTCTGGATTCTGTCCAGCAAGGATTAGATTCAATAATCATGGTTTTAAATTAGTTTATATGTGTAGAAATGACTCATAATTGGTTTAGGACTTAATCTTGAAACCTTAGGAGCAAACCGAACTTAGAAAGGGTCATTATTGTGACTTCTAGGTACCCGTAAAGTTAGGATTTTGATTTCTGCACTCTTGAGGTTTAGAGGTGTTCTTGACCATAGTGTGAGGTGAGAAATAATTAGTTATAACCTTATAGGTTCCCAAGAAACTAGGCGTTGATGATCAATAACTTAGAACGCGAGATAAAGATCTAAACCGTAATTTTTAGAACCCCGTAATCACATAAACATAAGGCTGTCCAAATTCCGCTTAGTGCTGTTTGGATTAGTTCTTGAGCATAAAAATTTGTATAACTCATTAGTTGTGAAACTATAGGTGTATAAGAAGCTAAGGATAATGTTAGAACAATTAATTTGCAAGTTTAAGACTCATAAGAATCGAAGTTTAAAACACTATGGGTTATAACATATCAAGTCTATGAGCTTATGGGGATAATTGTTAGATATGACTATGTGATGATGTTTATGTTATGTGGAAGTGTTATGTGTCGATGCATATGTTATGAGAAAGTTTCATGTGATGATATATATGTTATGAAAAAGCTATATGAGGATGCATGATAAAAATGAATATGATAAATGATGAGGTACTTATGATTTAATGCTTATGAGAACTTAAATGTGACATAACACTGAGACGTGCTTCTCCTGGGTGACACCGGTTCGGCCGGGCACCCCCAGGAGGAGACAAATCCGTGAGGGTATGTGTAGATGCAGCCTGCCAAAGCGGACAAATTGCGAGGCCCACGTGGCTAGCAAAGCATTTCAAAGAGGAAATGATCCTAGAAAGGAGATCCTTAATTTGCCCCCTAGCCCGTACTTTAAGTCGGGATTATGTTACGCTTATCATAGGATAAGTAAGAACTAGTGACGACTAGTTAAGGTATGAGCTCATAACCTAGAGAAGTTTTAGGGCGGCCCCATGAGATGAAAGTTAAAGTTAACAATGTCACATATACTATACTTATGCCAATGCTATAATGTTTCTTAGTTATTCTATTGATTGGTTTACCTTTATGATGTACTCATATCATTAGTATATTTCTGCTTAAGTTATAAGACGCATTATAAAATATGACGGACCTTGGATAAAATATCTCTTTAGAAAACTAACTTAAAAGGAATTTATATGCATGCACACCTTTTAGAAATAAACCCAAGGTTCCTGAGGATGTGACGATGTCACCTAGGTAGGGATAACCCTACTGAGAATTCTTTTAGAAAGATTCTCATTCCCTCTCTCTTTTCTTCCGTCATATCTTCAGATGGCGACATTCGTACTCTTCATCGATACCCCGGTATGGGAGCTGCACCATGACCCGGCACTCGGGTCATACCATTTTGAGGGTCGCTGCACTGTCAGAGTATTCATGTTCATGGGCTACCGCTTCACCCCGACTGCTCCTTACCGTCATAACGGGATTTTTGAGCGAGCACGACCACGCGATGAGCAGATCCTCCGCATGGAGCCCGAGACCTCAGCAGTATGCGAGTACCACCCCGAGTATGTGCCGCGTCCCCAGTACTCGGAGACAGACCCATCCGAGGACCCGCCATCCCACATGTACAGTTGGAGCTCTAGTCCCGCTCCCCCACCGATGAGGGCTGGGAGTGAGGAGACGGTAGTCCAGCCGAGGTTGGCTCGTCGGCCATCTATGCGTCCTCGCCGCGGTGGACATGCCCCGATGATGCGCTCGACCACTCCCGCCGAGATTCGCCAGTGGATCGACTCGACCCCACAGTACTCGGACCAGCAGGAGTAGTCATAGGAGGGGTAGTAGTTAGTGCACACACACGCCACATAGTAGAGGACAAACCTTCTTTTGTATATGAGGTTGTCTACTTTAGGTGCACATGGGTATGGGTGTAGTTTCTCTTGTATTTTCTTTTTATGATTTTCCTTGTATTGCATTTCAGTTGTATTTTGTTTCATGATGTATCAAATAGTCCTGCCTCTTTGGGTAGGCACGTTATATATATATATCTATGATTCAGTTGATGTTCCCATGACATGATGTGTTTCTTATGCTTTGCTTATATGTTTCGCTATGCTTCCTCTTAAAGATTCGTGCGTGGCTCTCACTTTGATTTTAAATTCCAAAAAGAAAAATTTTACCCATATTTCCACTAAGTATTTTCTAAGTAAAAGATGAGACCAAGAGGTAATATTCTAAAGATTAACCTAAGTATATACTAGTAGTCTTGGGTTAAGATTTAGGGTGTTACACATATAACTTACTAGTTTCTCTTGGAACCCTTTCTTAAAAACCTCAAAACTTTTTTTAGAAACCATTTTATCTCATTAAAGTCATAAAAACATGAACAAGGGCAGTAGCTAATTTATTTTGCTCATAAATGAGATGTAAAACATAAAAACATATTTATATCATATGATAAGTTCATCTAAGCTTAAGAAAATCCTTAAAACATGTTTTGTTGGTCCTTGTGACTAAATGAACCTCATACTAAGTCCATCCTCATCACATGGCTGAAAATACATCTATAAAATGCTTCCATTTTCCAAACTTTACTTGAGATAAAGAAAAGGCAAGTCTTTGAGCTTTAGGTTCCTTGGGTGATAACATAAACTTAAACATGAAATGCACTTTGTTTTATTCTTCATCATAAATAAAGTGAGAGCATAAAGTAAACATGAGATGCAACTCATTATTATCTTTGAGTTTAGTGATGACTTGAAATATAAACATGAGAATGCAAGTTCATTCTTTACTCTTGAGAGTTAGTGTTGACATGAAAATAAATATGAATGCAAGCTTATTTTAACTTTACTAGAGCTCATACAAGACTTTTACAAGGATCAATATTATCCTAAACCCATACTTTATCTAGCAAGACAAAGTGAGCTTTAGAATTCTTATACCAAGGTTACAAAGGAACCTCATGGTTTGAACATCATCATCAAGCTCAAAGAAAATGAACAAAGAACTCAAAATGAATCACAACACTTCTTGAAACAAATGTAAAAAGAACTACTTTATATTTTTAGCAAACGTTTTGAAAAGAAAGAAAAGGAAACCGAAACCATCAAGGAAAAGAAAAGAAAAGAAAACCAAAATATCTCAAGATCAAGAACAAGTTTCAAGCTTTAGAGGTTTCTCAAATGAGAACTCTCAAGACCATTATCTTGGAACCTCATCATCAAGCTCAAGTTTTTCCTTTTTAAAGAACCAAATCTTATAACTAAGTAACATTTTTCATAAAACTTAAAGAAACAAAACTCAAGCTTTAGAGGTCTCATTGAGATGAACACAAAGTCATCATCTAAAGACACTCATCATCAGGCTATCATGAAGAGTAACAAGGGCTTGAAGGCCGAAAATGATAAGGAAATAATAAAGCAAAACCGAAAAGGAAAACCAAGAGAGACTAACACTTTTTCATCTCAAACATCAAAATAAAAGAAAAGCTTTTGAAAGCAAGAACTGTAACGCCCCGATTTTTCTGCTAGAGTGAAAATGACCAAAATGCCCCTGAGGTCATTTTCAGCCCGGAATTCGAGGAAAGCCGATCCGGCAGTACTCGAAGGGTAAACTCAATGTTGGAAGGGGATTAGATGGCTTGTATACCTTCCCGGGATCGAAAATCTCATTTTTCGAGTTTTCGAGTCAAAATGACCAAAACGCCCCTGCGGTGTTTTACCCGTTTGCAAGTGCCGGATGAACCCGAAACTTCTCCAGATGATTTTAAAAGGTGTTTTTATGTAGACTGTGACTTTAGTTTCGATCCTGGAGGTCCCGGGCGAAATTAGTGCAAAATTATAGTTTTGCCCCTAGTTTCGTGTTTTTACGCTTAATCGCGTGATTAAGCAAACCTAAGCAATATTAGACTCTAATCGAAGGTTAATTAATTTCCTTAATTAATCTTGAGTCAAAATAATTTATTAAAGTTTATTAGAACCTAAAAGTGCTTAATTACAACTTAAAATCATATTTTAATTTCAAGACTCCTAGTCATGGAATCTTGAATAGTGTTTTCTCTTTCCAATTCCTTAAATCATGGAATTGTGTTACACATTGTTTATTCATAAATGAGTTTAAAATTCTTTAATGATGTATGAGCACTCCTAACCTTGTCATAAAATTCCTAATACACATGCTTAGTTACCTAAACTTAAGCTTAATTATTCCTAACCTTGTACCTAAGCTAATACACATTTAAACCTACCATTAACACCCAATTAAATGATCAAAACTCACCTCCCCCATGCTGCCCCTGGTCTGGCCGTGTACTCTCCCTCCCCATAGGCATCACATGTTCAAGTTTTCAACACTCCAAGGCCATACCTCAAGTCACATATACTATACCTTGTCATAACTTTCAATCAAGCTTGATTTTCTAAGCAAAAAACTAATTAAAATAGCCCATTTTCTCCATTTATTTGTGGCTGGAAAAGTTCCAGCCATGCATTGCTTCTAGAAGCTTAATTTCATCAAAAATTGATAGGAAATTAACTCACATCAAGCCATACTTTGTAGCATAGCTTCCATACTTCAAACCATGCTTGAATGACCTTGTGTAAGAGATATTTTTCTCTCCCTTTTTCCCTCTCAAAGTCACAGCCAAGGCTTCCTTTGGTAAGCCCCATGGTTTTGTTTTTCTATAAATAGGATGCTTGTGATAGCTTAGTTGCACTTTGAAGCATTTGCTAAGTTTAGAATTCTAGAATTGTTTTGCTAGTTCTTTTCTCTTTCTCTCAAGTTTCAAGAGAGTTCTTCCTCTTTTCATCTTCATCTTCATCCTCTCTTCCTCTCATCATCATCTCTCAACCTTGAAACACCACCCCATAGCCTTGAACCATCATCAAACATCTCAAACCTCACACCTCAAACACAACCTCACTTGAAACACAACTCCAACCTTCTTGTTTCCTCTTGGCCGAAACCATCAAGCCCCAAGGAGGAGCTCATCATCTTGTTTTCTTTTCAAAAGTTCAAGCTTTGTGTCTTCACTCTAGGTAGGAGTGTTTTTCTAAACTTTGTTTCTTGAAAAATGAGTTTCTCTAGCTTTCTCTTGGATTTCCTTTGAAACTTTTCCTTGGTTCTTTGTTTTCCTTTCATTTCGGCCATGAGGCCTTGTTATGAGAATGATAGCTTGATGATGAGAGTTTCTAGATGATGACATTATGTTCATCTCAAAGAAACCTCTAAAGCTTGAGTTTTCCCTTCCTTATGACTTCATCTATATGATATCTAGCTCACATGGTTTTTTAACTTAAGAAAATTAATCTAAGGATTTCTAAAAGCCCAAGCCTACCCTTGTCAACCTTAAAGTTAGCCAGCACGTTCTAGAGATTTTTCTCTAGATAGGGGTTTTGGGTATTTAATAAAGAACTTGACTTAGTTTCACTTTCTTTTTCTTTTGTAAGACTTTCGGTTTTGGTATTTTGATCTTTGAGATATTGTATTGGGTTGTTAGCTTGTTAAAGTCTTGAATGAGCTCTAGTCAACCATAAAATGAACCTTGCATCATGTTTACTTTATGCTTTGCATATCATGTTTACTTCCTTGCTATCATTAAATACCAAGATAATGAATGAACTTGCATTATCATGTTTATATTTCAAGTTCTCACTAAATATCAAAGATAATAATATGTTGCACCTCATATTTATTTTATGATATCACTTTACTTTCTAATGGAACCTAAAATAAGTGCATGAGCATGTTTACTTTTATGTCATCACTTAAATGAACCTAGAGCTCAAAGACTTGCCCATTGTTGTCTCAAACAAAGGTTTAAAATATTTATTTCTTTTGGTTCACATTTCGGCCCTAAGGGGTTTTTGGAGTTTCCAAGTGTTGAAAATTATGTTTTATAATTTTTCTAAGCTTATAGGAGAATAAGGAATTTGTAGAACCAAGTTTTATGAATTTAGAGCCTCTTGAGGTATAAATGATTTAGCTACTGCCCTCTTACATAATTTTATGATTTTATATGATAAAAATATTTAGAATTGAGTTTTGAAAGTTTTAAAAAGGTTCCAAGATAAACTAGTATTTTATGTGCTTTAGAAAATGTGTTTGATGCCTTTAAATGGAGATGTTTGTTTCGGTTCTGCCTTGCCATGTTTAGCCACTGTATGAGCTGTGTTAATGATGATAATATGCTAATGTTTAAGTATAATTAATGTTAAGACTCATATGTGAAAGATAAGAGAAGTTAGAAACTAGAAAAGAATTAATTTGAGAGTTCTAGATCCTTTAATGTTTGAATTTTCTGGATTCTGTCCAGCAAGGTTTAGTAATGCTAATCATGGATTTAAATTAGTTTAAATGTGTAAGAATGACTCATAAATGGTTTAGGACTTGATCTTGATGCCTTAGGAGCAAACCGGACTTAGAAAGGGTCATTGTTGTGACTCCTAGGTACCCGTAAAGTTAGGAATATGAATTCTGCACTCTTGAGGTTTAGAGATGTTCTTGATCATAGTGTGAGGTGAGAAATACTTAGTTAAGACCTTATAAGTTCCCGAGAGGTCAATGCATAAGACACTAAAAAGTTGTTAATGCTATGATGTGTTGTTTGATGCAATGATATGATGACATGTGCTTGATGCATGAGAAAATGATTGATGAAATGTTAAAGTTTATCATAGCATGAGATTCCATGAGAACATGATGTGTGGATTAGCTTGTGGCAGTTTGAAGGAAATTCAGTTTAACAGCTGTTATGCTGCCGAATTTCCGTCAAACCTTAAAGGGTTGAAAGAAATTATTTATGAGTACCATATGAGTTGAAAACCCTGGGTGACACCAGTTCGGCTGAGGAGGTGCCGGTTCAGTCAAGTACCCCCGGGAGGAGACAAAGCACTGAGACGCACTTCCCCCGAGGAGGTGCCGGTTCGGCCGAGTACCCCCGGGAGGAGACAAATCCGTGAGGGTATGAATAGATGCAGCCTACCAAAGTGGACAAATTGCGAGGTCATGCATGGCTAGTAAAGTGTTTCAAAGAGGGTATATCCTAAAGAGAGGTGATCCCTGCCCCCTACCGGTACTTGCGAGTCGGGATTATTATTTATGTTTCGCTTATTCAAGATAATAAGCAAGAGCTAGTGATGACTAGCTGAGGTATGAGCTCATAACCTAGTTATTATTTTTAGGGTGGCTTATATGCTGAAGTACCATGATTGATGTCACGAAGTTGAGGAATGAATCACTTGAAAGTTATATGCCCTTATGCCACATAATTTATGTTTATGTGCTTTGATGTGTTGTCTTGTATGTTTGAGTATTGACATGCATCCATGATATAACCTGTTGCATTTATAATATCAAGACGCATGCTAAAAGGAATAGGCCTTGGATAATTAGTTTGAGAAACCCTAAATTGAACCTTATATGCATGATCACTATTTTATAATTAAACCTAAGGTTCCTGAGGATGTGTACAATGTAACTCTAGGGTAGGAGATTCCTACTGAGATTTCTTTAGCAAGATTTCTCACTCCTCTCTCTTCTTTCTTCCGTCACATCTTCAGAGAGCGATGGCGACGTTTGTGGTCTTCGTTGATACGCCAGTATGGGAGATACACTTCGACTCGGACCACCGTTCATATCACTTTGAGGGTCGATGTGCTGTTCATGTTTTTGTGTACATGGGACGACCTTTCGCTTATCCAGTTTCGAGCTACCAGTTCACTCCTACTGCGCCCTTCGGTAGTGACGACATGATCTTCGAGCGCACCCGCCCGCGTGAGGAGCAGTTGCGATGTGCCCGTACCTCTGCCTCCGCCGTCCGAGATTTCTCAGAGTATGTACCTCGTTCGAGGAGATCCGAGACCGACCCATCCGAGGATTGGCCGACGCATGTTCCTTCGGAGGGTTCAGCCCCTTTTCCCCGATCCCGACGTATGGGGAGTGAGGAGACTATGGTGCAGCCGCGCCTGGCGAGGAGAGCCGAGATGCGTCCACATCAAGGAGCCCACGTTCAGCCACCTTGTGTGCCTTTCACATTGCATTGGCCCACATAGGAGGAGATAGAGCTTTTCCCCGGTTACCTGCCTCCATCACCCGAGGACCCCCAACGTCACTAGTTCCTAATGGAGAGCCTTGTGAGTACTTGAGTTTTTATGAGGATCTTCCCCTTCGGTCGTACCTTTTGGGAGGGGTGTGTAGTTTGTACTCATAGCCTAGTAGGAGGGTAGCGTTTTGGGTTTTTCTATCTTCAGGTTGAACCATGTACTTTGCTATCTGTTGTATTTCCTTTCCGTTGTATTTCAAGCTCTGCCGTTTCTGTAAGGGTATGACTAGTTATATACTTTAGCTACTTTATCATTAATGAAATGTTTATGTCATCTTCATGATCTATGTTCTTCTGATATATGATTTATTTTACATGGTTGTTTATGATCGTTACGTGTGCTTTACGTTTCTGTCATTCAATTAGTTAAGCTCGCGGCTCTCACTTTGTTTTATGTTTTCAAAAAGAAAAAATTCCCGTAATTTCCGCTAAGTATTTTAATGAAAGAATGAGACTATGAAGTAATAGCCTAATGTTTAACCTAATGTGTTCTAGAAAGTTGGGTTAAAAATTAGGGTGTTACAAGAACCCCTACCTAGTGGTATTTCTCTTTGGAATGAAAAAGAAGCTTGCTCTTGAAGCAAACTCCTCTCCAAGTGATGGTGATGATTTTGGCCAAGCACAAAGGAAAAGGAAGAAGTTGTGTTTTATGTAAGCTTGTGTTTGAGAGTGAAAGCTTTGGTGTTTGGATGATGGCTTATGATGGTTGTGTGGTGGTTTGAGGATGTAAAGAGTGGCTTTGTTGAAGATGTAGAAGAAAAAAAGAAAATGAGAGAACTTTTGAACTCTTGGAAGAAAAGAAAGAAAACTCAAGACAACTCTTGAAGCTAGTTTGCAAGAATGAACAAAATGGGCCAAGTTCTTCTAAGTGTGGTATTTATAAAGCAAAAAAAAGTGAAAGAATGTATGGAGGAGGAGAGGCCATGGTTTTCAAGGCTTTGGAGGGAAGAAAATGTCTCATTTTGATGTATCATGACAAGGCATGGTGTAAGAATGGCTAGGTATGGGCACAAGCATGGCTCCTTGAGTGCTACAATTTTCAACATGTGAAGAATATGGGGAGGGAGTGTTCAGTCATGTGTAGCCAAGGGGAAGAGATTTGTGTCCTTTGATTGTGGTTTAATGATGTGTTTAGATATATCTTTGATTAAGCTTAAGATTAGGAATTGTAAGAAAGTGTTTAGGTGAGCTAATTATGTAATTAGGAATATTAGAGCATGATTAGGAGTGGTCTTGCTTCGTTAGCTAATTTAAAATTCATTTTATGATATGATTGTGCAAAAACACAATTCCTTAATTTAAGGAATTAGAGAGAGAAAACACTATTCAAGATTCCTTGAAAAAGAATCTTGATTTATAAAAAGAGATTTAAGTTTAATCTAAGCAATTTTAGGTTCTAATTAACTTCAATAAATTATTTGGACTCTAGATTAATTATGGAAATTAATTAATCTTCAATTAGAGCCTAATATTGCTTAGGTTTGCTTAATTACATCATTAAGCTTAGAAACACTATGCTAGGGGCAAAATCGTAATTTTGTATAAAAATTGCCCGGGACCACCAGGACTTAAACAGATATCCCCAAACACATAAAAACATCATTAAAAACTTATAATTAGCATTTCAAACTATCAGGAGAGATTCCAGGCTTAAACAACACTTATACCCGTGTAAAAACGCTATAGGGGTATTTTGGTCATTTTGACCCGAAACCTTAGAAAATGAGATTTTCATCTCCGAAACCAAACAGAAGCCACCTAATCCCCTTCAACATTGAATTGGCCTTCGAAGACTGCCAGGTCGGCTATCCTTGAATTCCGGATGGAAAATGACCTCAGGAGCATTTTGGTTATTTTCGCTCAGACAGGAAAAATCGGGGTGTTTCATATGTGAATATATTGATGATGTTATGTGCACAAAATTGTGAATACTTTTGATAATTTCCTCTATATAAGAAAAAGAATGAGATTATATTTTCTTAAGCTGGGTATGTCCAGGAAAGTAAACCTGACTACCCTTGAATTGAGTCGAGAAGGTAAACCTAACTAGGAATAGGTCTGTGTGAGAACTAGAGAAAGTAAATCCAATGATCATGTATAAAAATAATCTTAGTCCTGAAAAACAGTCTATTATCCAGGAGTTAAATATGCACCATAAGTCGAGGGCCAAGACAGTTAAAGTAGCAATTGTCCTAAGTAGTCACCTATGTTGTGTGCTAAGTAAGTAAGTCTATTACTTTATTGAGATCAAGATGGTTATGTTTCAGCTTAACATTATATACTCTAAATGATAGTAATTGAATAAAATGAGCCTACTTCGGGTAAAGATTTTCTTAGAAGTCAAGCCAATTATTATTATTCATTCTATTTACATGCAATATTTTATGACTAAATCGAAGCATATGGGGTAGATAATGATAACATTTGTATATGTATGGGAGTACCCTAAACATCACCAATTGTAATAAGTATTCATATTTATATGTGCCTAACATCACCAAAAGATTGACAGTATATTTTGACAAAAATGATTTTCTAACATTATCCAATCACTCCACCAAACTAAACACATCAATATCTATGAATTATCAACCAATATAACTAAAACTTTCAGGCCAAAACAATTAGAAAATTTCAGGACAATTTTTGAAAAAGAAGTGGTCACAGAAAGCCTTACTTATCACTTATGTGATCTTGCTCTTATCTTGGCTTTCTCTAAGAGCTCCTACACCCATTTTTTTGACTTTAACTACTCAAACCCTCTTCCAGGGCAACAAGAACAACAACCACAATTGTTGGTGACGTGAGGTGAGGATTCTTTGTTAGTGTTTGATTTAGGAATCATAAGAGGTATTATGTAGTTTGTGCTTAACCTAGGGGATTTTGGTGTTGAAACATGAGAATTTAAACTAGTTTATGACACTTTGGTGGAGAAGAAAGTGAAGCAGCTGTAAAGGGGGGGATGGCCAAAATTAAGGAGAAGAAAAGATAAAAATTGTTATCTTGATTCATTTATTAGATGCTGTGTTGTTTTACTTTCTATCAAAAAAATTGTTTCCTTAAGATACATATTGTAATTTTTTGCAACTCTTATTGGGTCTTGGTAAAAGGCAATGGTGTCTCCTAAGCCACAAAGTTGTAACATTAGGTGGCAACTTGACACTGTAAGTCTCTACGGTGTAAGAAACTACATATCGTAATTTAATTGAACGAGTAAAATACCGTACTCGTAAAATAGATATTACCCAAAATTAAATTTCGAGTATGAAATTTTCATTTCTAGCCCTTCATAACCTTAATCCTATATTTTCTCAGTCTCGGGTATCTTTGACTCCAAATTCTATGGTTTTGGTAGTCCCGATAAGCTTGTAGGGCCCACACAATCACTATTCATATTTTTTTATCACTAGCTGTTCTTGTCAAGACTAATTTATCCAATTCATGAAATCTTAATTAATAAAAATCAAATAAAATTTTTGAAACAAATTTCAAGGTGTTACAATAAGAACTAGTTAACATGAACATACATATTGTATTTGACACATATTAATACATGTACGAGACTCAATTCATTCCTGGCCAATTTTACTTATATTTATAAATGTGCCAATTTTACTTATATTTATAAATGCATAAATGACCAAATGGATTGGATTAAGAATTTCATCTTGTATTTTATTTTTCTATCTGGCAATTTTTTATATTCACTTAATTGTGGATAGTAAATTCACTTAATTAATATACCTCGATATGGATTGTAAAACATTTTTCTCTTAAATCTAATGAATTATAAGCTATTTGACAAAGTTATAAGTATTAACTATACCCATTATCAACAAAAAAGCACTTCTTATGAGCAAAATCAAACTAGGGTAAATGTAATCTAAAATGATCACTTGCCCATTAGATTTTCTCACATGAGAATAATAATGCATTCTAAAATGTTTCGACACACTTATGCATTCTATTATTACAAGTTCACAAGCATGATAAAACCATTTTCTCATAAATCTAATAAATTATAAGCTATTTGATAAAGCTATCAACATCATATAGAGAACTTCTTATAAGCAAAATCAAACTCACATAAATGCTGTAACATCCTAACTCTTAACCCAATACTCCTAAACGTATTTTGGTTAATCATTAGTTTATTACCTTTTAGTTTCATTCTTTCTTTAAAATACTTAGCGGAAAATATGAATAAATTTTTCTTTTGAAACTTGAAAACAAAACATGAGTTGCGTGCTAAAATAAAATCTAACGTTCGCCGCAAACATAACATATAAAAAAGTGAAATCATATCATTCATAGCCACAAAATACAATTGTTATACATAAGAACACGACATAGTTATATCATCATAGATACATCAACTATGACTAACATAGTTTCCTTGTCACGTCAAAAAGAAATACACATATATATATATATATATATGTATAAGGCAGCATCTACGTGCTCCCGTTGCATCCCTCTCAACCGACTTGTAGCGTGTATCCTATGCCCATTGTAACACCCTCCTAACTACCATGTATTACTCAAGCATTAACATTGTAATTAGAAGAATATCACTTCCTTTCTATAATATCTACTAGTCGGATAAAATGAAAATAAGGTAAATTAAACTCTTGAGTTGTAAAGAAAACTACTACAAAATATACATATGTTTATACTTTACATACAATTTTCCTTAATACATACCATACTTGAAGTTAACTCACTTCACTTATAATACAACTCAGGGACTCCTATCAAAAGACCTACCAAGCTTGCTCAAATATCAAGGTCCAACAAAAATCATATATACACAGAAATGGACCTAAGACATCTAACAGCAATCAGTCTGCAAGCTGGTAAGTTCCTAGCACTATACTACACTATATACAAGTCAAAAGCCCCCGTAGGTCTCATGTCCTCCTAGGTGAAACTGTTGGCCATCGGTATGATGGCCTCTCCTCCACTAGGGGCATCAGGACCCTCTGGTGGGTCCGAATCGGAGGACGAGGATGAGGAGGGAGCGTCCGCTGGGGGACGTACTGGTGGTGCTAGAGGAATATCAAATATAACTGGGTGCGCCATATGGAGAGGAACACCATCGTAGGGAAAAGCTGGATCAAAATCAGCGGTGAAGACAGGCGCACTAAAGGAACGGCCAAAGAACACATATGCACGGATCTGGGAATAAGCTGCTGCATAAAGAGAGTCGAGTACAGGATCGTAATGCCACACCCACTATGGCGAATCAAGGAAGAATACTAGTGACAGCATCTATGCAGTTTGAGCACAATACAACATATACACAAATAAGGGTGAGAATATTATAAAATTCTCAGTAGGGTAATCCCTTACATATGGACAGAATATAATCAGTAAATGCATTTTGTAACATCCTAAACATTATATAAAAATTAATTTGAACTTTTCTAGTCATAATTTCAACAATCCGATAGACATAAAAATGATGAGGACGATTCAACGGATCTGTAAAAAAAAAAAGAGTGAATAGTAACTTGTGGGCCCCGCAGGTCCACCGGGACAGCCGAAACTCTAGAATTAAGGCCCGGAGATGCTCGAAAGTGGGAAATTTTAGGAATGGGTAGGAATAAATATTTTATATCTAGAATTAATTTTTGGGCAATAGTTGATTACTCAGGTACACTGTTTTACCTGTTCAGTAAAATTTCGGTGTGCAGTTTTTAACACCGTAAAACCTACTTGGTGGCCAAGTGAAGGTGAGCCAATTATCTTGAGCCAATTGGATAGCCAAGATTCATTCTTTGACTTTTAAAACAAATCCTAGCCATTGATTTCTTTTATTATTACAAAGAATTATACTTTGACTACATTATTAGTATATTCAACTTATAACACATAAAAGGCCACAAAACCTGTTCTTCAAGATTGCATTCTCGGTCATGAAGAAAACACTGCAGAAACCACCATTTTTATTTCTTCAAGAGCTTCATCTTGCTTTCTAACCCCAAAAACCTTAGCCTAGAGTTATTGAAACTTCAAAGTTCCTTCACAAAACTTGTTCTACACCTCAAACTCTACAAATCTAACCGATTGAAATTTCAATTCCTCACCTTGACACCTCATAGCTCACTGATTAGGGAAGGTTTTAGAGCTATTTTGGTGGCCTCAAAGTGAGCAAGATCACTCTTGAAACATCCTTGAAGCCAAGATCCTTAAAGCCACTCAAGTAGGGTTTTCTTTGGCCTTTTCCTTTCAAAATTATTCTGAGAATTTTAGATGTGTTTTAATCCGAAATTTCTGGTTATATTTGATGATAATATTTTGATATTGATGTGTTAATTGGTGGGGTGTTTCGATGAGGTTAAATAATGATTTTTGTCAAAAGAAATTTTGGCTAGGCTGCTGGATTTTCGGATTTCAACATGACAGAATTTGTTCAAGAATTTTTTGACTCATTTCTGGTTATTTTTCAGAGCTATAAAAATTATAGGTTGAAGCTAACATCATAAGGAAACTCTGATAATTTTCTTGGTTCATTATAAGGAACTTTATTGGCTGAGAAAAATAATAAACAGAGAGTCTAACTATGCTGCCTGGATTGTGGGAACTGAAGCTCTAATTTTGTATAATTTGTTTACCATAGCAAATGATTGAATTATCACTTGAAAATTTTACAGGAAGTTTATAACATATTGAAGTATAACTGTGATTTTTATTTTGTAGTAGTTCAATCATTTTCCGGGCCAAAAAAGTATGAGAATCCTATTATGAGCTGTGAAAAAGTGGCCTCTGACCACTAAACTTGTATAATTTAGTTAGCATGGTTAGAGAACTCCGATTGCTATGAAAATTTTACAGGGTATTTTAGACACATTGAGATGTCATGAGGAATTTTTGTAATCATTGAATTGGCCGTTTGGTTGAGAAATTAATTGTTGTTATTGGAATGAGAAATCTGTCAATATGCTGGAAATGAGCAAAATTCTTGATTTGGAAGTAAAATGTCCTTTGATGCCACTATGATGAATTTAGATGCATGCTATGTACTTTAAAGCTTGGTTTATGATAAATGAATGAAAATCACATGTGATTGATTCTTTATATGATTATAAATGCATTCATTGGCAAAGAGAAACGCGATAAATGAATGCTATATATATATATATATATATGTTTGAAGCATTATGAAACTCAAAAATTTATGCTAATGTATGCCTGTATATGTGAGCTTGAGGATGATATATATGCTATGTAAAGAAGGAAAAGTCCCTTTTAATGTGTAAAGGGAATATGAAAGTCCCCTTTAGCATGTAAAGGGCATGAGAAAGTCCCCTTTAGAGTGTAAAGAGCACGGAAAAGTCCCCTTTAATGTGTAAAAGTCACGAGCAAGTCCCCTTTAGTGGGCAAAGAGCACGAAAAAGTCCACTTGATTAGGTCAAGGGCACAGAAAGACAGGGATAATATTTCTAAGATTCTTTTTGATGTACAGAAAGTACGTAAAATTGTAAATAAAGCACTATAATGTTAAGTAGTATGCTATGTGTATATCAAGTGATTGAATAATAAAAGTGACCCACTTCGGAAGTATGATTAAGAACTTTAAAAACAAACCATTGATCTAGGTTGTATGCTCACAGTTTCTTAATAAATCGAAGTGACTGGGACGATGACGATGACATCAATTTCAGTGCATGTTTTGGGGAATGCCCTACTAAGAATTGTATAATTCTCAGCCCTATGTGTTTTTATGTTCTCGTGTCATTTCCAGGTTGAACCAAAGAACTATGGGATGCTACACCAAAAGAGGTTGGATGGGCAATAGTCGGGTGTTTGAGATTGTATTAAATGTACTTAGATGTATGTACAGATGTGTAAACTTAACAGAGAACATATGTGTATTAGAGCTCATAGAAGAGCTTCTCTATGTAATCGACTTTATATTAAATAAATGTTTTGTATCTTGCTATATATGTTGATCGAATTATGCTAGTTAGTACACAAACCCATCGAATTTGCTATAGTTATTTAAGAAAGGTCCGCTAATTAAAAATTAACAATTCTTGAGTACAATGTCATGACTTAAGGATAATGTTGTACTTGGGAGGGTGTTATATTATGGTATCAGAGCAGTTCATCCTATTAGGACCTTGAGGAATGGACTAGCTATGCTTCCTTAGTAAATGTCATGAATTTTAATTCTATATATGTGTATGACTGCTAATTGTGAATGTTGTGGGTTGTTACCACACTTAGCTTGGTATTGAGCCTGATCAACTCAATAATTCTTGTTTGGTGGGATAGGAACTGATGACTTCCAATCGGCATACTAGGAATGGTCTTGGATACGAAGCAGGTATGATGGACACTTTCTGTGAAATGGCGGCTGCCATGAGAGAACAAGCTGCAGCAGCCAATAGGATGATGAAAAGGTTGGACCGATATGCCGAAGGCAATCCAGTTGGGAAACCTGGAGGAAATGAAGTGAATGTGGAGTATTAGAAATTTGCCGAGTTTAGGAAGTCAAATCCCCCGCCATTTCGAGGAGCCTTCAATCCAAATAAAGCAGAAGAATGGATTAAAGCTATGGAGAAGAATTTCTCAGTTCTTCCTTGCACTGAGATCCAGAAAGTGGCTTTTGCTACGTACATGCTGGAAGCGGATGCAGACTTTTGGTGGGTTAGCACTAAAAGATTGTTCGAAGCCTCTCATACTAACGTCACTTGGGAGATCTTCAAGGAAGCTTTCTACCACAAGTACTTCCCTGCTTCGGTTAGAAATGCAAAGGAGTTGGAGTTCATGGCACTCAAGCAAGGGTCCATGAGTGTAGCAGAGTACATAGCCAAGTTTGAGGAGCTCTGCAAGTTTTCAACCATCTACCAGCGTAATCCTGATGAAGTTTGGAAGTGCATGAAGTATGAAAGAGGTTTACGTAAGGACATTGAAGCTGTTGTGGGACTCTTAGAGATCCGAGATTATGCAACCTTGGTAAACAAGTGATGTAGTGTGGAGGACTCCAATAAGAAGTTAGCAATTGCTCAATCTGCAAAAGAAACTTCTAATAAGAGGCTGGCACCTGAAGACCAAGATTATGAGGAGGCCCCACCCCAACGGAAGCCATTCCAGCCCAATATGCATAGGGATAAACAACAACAACGATCAACCACGAGCCTAGATTGTCCAAAATGTGGGAAGAACCATGGGGGTAGACCTTGCTTGACTACACAGAATTATGTTATCGGTGTGGAAAGCCAGGACATATAATGAAGGAGTGTCCAAATTGGAATCCAAAGCCAGTTACAAAGCCCCAACCACAGAGTAGGGTCTTCACCATAAATGCTGAAAGGACGTCACCATCCAAGAAGTCAATTTAAGGTAGGAACATTTAGGATTTGACTTGAATTGTGTGTTAATTATTTGTTTGATATATGAAAGTTTTCTTTTGAGGTTGTTTCCAAATGAATTTTGAGGGCAAAATTCTTTCTAAGGTGGGTGGTAAAGTAACATCCTAAAAATTATATAAAAATTAATTTGAGCTTTTCTAGTCATAATTTCAACAATCCGATAGACATAAAAATGATGAGGATGATCTAATGGATCTGTACAAAAATAAATAAATAAATAGTAACTTATGAGCCCTACAGGTCCATCGGGACAGCCGAAACCTTAAAATTAAGGCCCGAAGATGCCCGAAAGTGAGAAATTTTAGGATTGAGGTTATGAATGGGTAGGAATAAATATTTTATCTCTAGAATTAATTTTCGGACAATAGTTGATTATTCGGGTACACTGTTTTACCCTTTTTGTAAAATTTTGGTGTGCGGTTTTTAACACCGTAAAACCTACTTGGTGGCCAAGTAAAGGTGAGCTAATTATCTTGAGCCAATTGGATGGCCAAGATTCATTCTTTGACTTTTAAAACAAATTCTAGCCATTGATTTCTTTTATTATTACAAAGAATTATACTTTGACTACATTATTAGTATATTCAACTTATAATACATAAAAGGCCACAAAACTTGTTCTTCAAGATTGCATTCTTGGTCATGAAGAAAACACTGCAGAAACCACCATTTTCATTTCTTCAAGAGCTTCATCTTGCTTCCCAACCCCATTAGCCTAGAGTTATTGAAACTTCAAAGTTCCTTCACAAAACTTGTTCTACACCTCAAACTCTACAAATCTAACCGATTGAAATTTCAATTCCTCACATTGATACCTCATAGCTCACTGATTAGGTAAGGTTTTAGGGCTAATTTGGTGGCCTCAAAGTGAGCAAGATCACTCTTGAAACATCCTTGAAGCCAAGACCCTTAAAGCCACTCAAGTAGGGTTTTCTTTGGCCTTTTCCTTTCAAAATTATTCTGAGAATTTTCTATGTGTTTTAATCCGACATTTCTAGTTATATTTGATGATAATATGTTGATATTGATGTGTTAATTTTGGTGGGGTGTTTGGATGAGGTTAAATAATGATTTTTGTCAAAAGAAGTTTTTATCTAGGCTGCTGGATTTTCTGATTTCAACAGGATAGAATTTGTTCAAGAATTTTTTGACTCATTTTTGGTTATTTTTATGAGCTATAAAAATTATATGTTGAAGCTAATATCATAAGGAAACCTTGATAATTTTCGTGGTTCATTATAAGGAACTTTACTAGCTGAGAAAAATCATAAACAAAGAGTCTAACTATGCTGCCTGGATTATGGGAACCGAAGCTCTAATTTTGTATAATTTTGTTACCATAGCAAATGATTGAATTATCACTTGAAAATTTTATAGGGAGTTTATAACATATTGTAGTATAACTGTGATTTTTATTTTGTAGTAGTTCAATCATTTGCTAGGCCAAAAAATTATGAGAATCCTATTATGAGCTGTGAAAAAGTTGACCACTAAGCTTGGTTTATGAGAAATGAATGAGAATCACATGTGATTGATTCTTTAAATGATTATAAATGCATGCATTGGTAAAGATAAGTGTGATAAATGAATGCTATATATATATATGTTTGAAGCATTATGAAACTCAAAAATTTATGCTAATGTATGCCTCTATATGTGACGTTGAGGATGATATATATGCTATGTAAAGAAGGAAAAGTCCCCTTTAATGTGTAAAGGGCAAGAGAAAGTCCTTTTTAGCGTGTAAAGGGCACAAGAAAGTCCCCTTTAGAGTATAAAGGGCACGAAAAAGTCCCCTTTAATGTGTAAAGGGAACGAGCAAGTTCCCTTTAGTAGGCAAAGAGCACGAAAAAGTCCCCTTGATTAGGTTAAGGGCACAAAAAGACAGGGATAATATTTCTAAGATTCTTTTTTATGTACCGAGAGTATGTAAAATTGTAAATAAAGCACTATAATGTTAAGTAGTTTGCTCTGTGTATATCAAGTGATTGAATAATAAAAGCGACCCACTTCGGAAGTATGATTTAGAACTTTAAAAACAAACCATTGATCTAGGTTGTATGGTCACAGTTTCTTAATAAATCGAAGTGGCTGGGATGATGACGATGACATTAATTTCAGTGCATGTTTTGGGGAATGCCCTACTGAGAATTATATAATTCTCACCCCTACGTGTTTTTATGTTCCCGTGTCGTCTCCAAGTTGAACCAGAGAACTATGGGATGCTACATCAAAAGAGGTTGGATGGGCAGTAGTCGGGTGTTTGAGATTGTATCAAATGTACTTAGATGTATATATAGATGTGTAAACTTAACAGAGAACATATGTGTATTAGAGCTCATAGAAGAGCTTCTCTATGTAATCGACTTTATATTAAATAAATGTTTTGTATCTTGCTATATATGTTGATCGAATTACGCTAGTTAGTACACGAACCTATCGAATTTGCTATAGTTATTTAAGAAAGGTCCGCTAATTAAAAAGTAACAACTCTCGAGTACAATGTCATGACTTAAGGATAATGTTGTACTTGGGAGGGTGTTACATTATGGTATCAGTGCAGTTCATCCTATTAGGACCTTGAGGAACGGACTAGCTAAGCTTCCTTATTAAATGTCATGCATTTTAATTCTATATATGTGTATGACTGCTGATTGTGAGTGTTGTGGGTTGTTACCATACTTAGCTTGGTATTGAGCCTGATCAACTCAATAATTCTTGTTTGGTGTGACAGGAACCGATGACTTCCAATAGGCGTACTAGGAACGGTCCTGGAGACGAAGCAGGTATGATGGACACTTTCCGTGAAATGGCAGCTGCCATGAGAGAACAAGCTGCAGCAGCCAATAGGATGATGGAAATGTTGGATCGATATGCCGAAGGCGATCCAGTTAGGAACCCTGTAGGAAATGAAGTGGATGTGGAGTATCAGAAATTTGTCGAGTTTAGGAAGTCAAATCCCCCACCATTTCAAGCCCTCTAACCATGCTAAATAAATTGTACAAGTTTAGTGGTCAAATACCACTTATTCACAGCCTAGACCAGAGTTCTCTTAATGTTTAATCCTAGCAATCAATAAAATTAACTCAAGAGAAAAATCACAGTTATACTTCAAGAAGTCATAAACACACTGTAAATATTTCAAAGGATAAATAAATCATTTGGTGTGATAATAAAATCAGACAAATTTACAACTTCAGTTTCAGAAATCTAGGCAACATGAACATCATTTCAGTCCCTGATTTTTTTAAAGCAGTAATTCTTGAAACCAATGCTCAAGAAAATTCGTGGAGATATTTCACGATGTTGGGACCAACATATAATGTTTCTAGACTATGATGATGACCAAAATATGTTTAAAAATTCATGAAATTTTACTGTCTTCAGTAAAACCGAAAATCCAGCACTCTAACTCAAACTTCATTTGGTAACATGATTATTCTAACCTCATCCAAACCCTCCACCAAAATTTATACTTCAACAACCATATATCATTAACCAAAATAATAAAAAATTTTGTGTAGCACACCTCAGAAATAATAATAATAAATTTGGCAAGAAAAGACTCAATAGAACCCTACTCCTGGAAGCTAAAGGTGCCTTGGTCTCTAGGATACTACCAAGTGATGCTTTTCACTCCAAAACTCTCAAGATACACCCAAATCCTTCTCAAAACAGTTACGTATAAGGTATCAAGGTTGGGATTTGGTGATGGATTGAAATTATGATCAGTTATATCTATAGGCATTGAGCTATAGAACAACTTTAGTGAAGGGAGAATTTGATTTCGGTAACTCTAGGCTATTGTATATGGAATTTGAAAGCAAGATGAAGCTCTTGGCTATGGAGGGAGTGCAGCTACTACTCTGCCCTTGTGCTGGTCGAAATTGTGGTTAGCTTCATGAAGAAGATTAGCTTTTATGCTTATCTTGTAATAAATGCATCAATATTTTATATATTAAAGTTAGATATTTCTTAACCTAGTAAAGAAAAATGGATGGCTAGGATCAATCTTGTAATTCAAGCTTGAATCTTAGCCATTCATTTAATATAAAGGGAATAAGGTTCATTAACTTTTAAAGATTAAAAAAACAGCTTTCGGTGTTAGGAATCGAACACCAAAATTTCACCGAACAAGTGAAATACCGTACCCGAGTAAACAAGCATAGACCGAAAACTAATTCTAAATATAAAACCTTTATTCTTAACCATTTCTAATCTCAATCCCATGTTTTCCTAATTTTGGACACCTCTGGGTCCTGAATCTAGGGTTTCGGCTGTCTCGTGGGCCCATAAAATACTATTCATATTTTTTTTTTACGTTCGTCACATTATTCTCATCATTTCTATGTACATTAGAATTTTGATATTCTAATTACTAAAGTCCTAATTAATTTTTGAATAAAATTTAGGGTGTTACACCCATGCCTTAGTAGAAGTCACGAACCACGTCATTATCTTCGTCTGGAGATGATACAGAAGCAAAGAGAGGGATGAAAAACTCATTCAAGGTTCTCAGTAGTGATTTCCGACTTTAACACATGTGTCATTGTCATCGTCCCCAGCCACTTTGGTTTTAATTATGAAAAAGGTGTTCATACATAATATTTGGTTTTAAACTTCTCAATTCTATTTATCCGAAGTGGGTATCTTTTAGCATGGGTCTTAATGACATGAATGCAACAGATATTAGATGAATGCATAACAATACCATATACACATTAACATGAAAGCATAGTAATTAAGCACAATTCATAAAGAAACATAATCATATAGGTGGCATAAAGGCACAATACTTTCATATAACCTTTTTCCCATATTCAAACTCTTAAGTTCTCTTTCATAAAGACCTTCAACATATAAGTGGCATATAACTTCTCATGTAAAACATTTTCTCTTTTCTTAACTGTGTGACATTAAAACATCATACTTCAACATATAAGTTCCTTTTCTTAAAGACCGCCGTCTTAAAATAGCCACCAAAAACCAACCAACATACCGGCCCCGGCAATTTTATCATGGTCACCAAAACTCCGTCTCACCTATTGCCTAGGAATGAGCTCAATCCTAACTAGTCGTCACTAGATTTCATATGGGGTAATAGAGGGGGTAACTTATCATCTCTAAGAATCACCTAATACACCGACTCCCGGAGTGCAGGTTAGGATTATTTCCTTCTTTGAAATGCTCTACCAGCATCTAGTGCACAATGAATTATCCGCTTTGGCAGGCTGTATCTACCATGCCTTCACAGATTTGCCTCCTCCTCACCGAAGCGAGAGAAATGCGTCTCAGTGCTATGTCACATTAAAACTCATTTACTGAAGGTTCTCGGCTGAACCAATGTCACCCAGGACTTATCTCATATGGTTTTTCAAAAACATTCTCAAGTTCTTAATTTGACAGAAATTCAGCAGCATAACAGCTGTAAACCGAATTTATTTCAAATTTCGCTTTATGCCACAATATCACATAATGCATGTACATTTCTCATTCAACTTCTATAACCATGGTAAACTTAAAATCACATAAAAATACTCATCATAGAACATACATCATCACAATATACTTGAATCAATCAACTTATTATATCAAAGAACTTATGGTGTCTGATGCCTTGACCCTTAGGTCTTAAACTCGAAATCTAAGTTCTCTAGTATCCGATTCCAACCACTTATGTACCTATAGGTTCATAACTAATTATTTTCACTAACTATCATGATCATAACCTATTCTAAATATCATTATGCAGAACCTATATTTTTATAAATTACGGGTGCCTATGAGTCACAACTTTGACCCTTTCTAAGTTCGGTTTTCTCCTAAAGTACTGTAACGCCCCGATTTTCTGTTAGAGTGGAAATGACCAAAATGCCCCTAAGGTCATTTTCAGCCCGGAATTCGAGGAAGGCCAGTCCGGAAGTACTCAAAGGGCAAACTCAATGTTGGAAGGGGATTAGATGACTTGTGTACCTTCCCGGGGATCGAAAATCTCGTTTTTTGAGTTTTCGGGTCAAAGTGACCAAAACGCCCCTGCGGTGTTTTACTCGTTTGCAAGTGCCGAATGAACCCAAACTTCTCCAGACGGTTTTAAAAGGCGTTTTTATGTGGACTATGACTTTAGTTTTGGTCCCGGAGGTCCCAGACGAAATTAGTATGAAATTACGGTTTTGCCCCTAGTTTCTTGTTTTTACGCTTAATTGCGTGATTAAGCAAACCTAAGCAATATTAGGCTCTAATCGAAGGTTAATTAATTTATTAAAGTTGATTAGAACCTAAAAGTTCTTAATTACAACTTAAAATCATATTTTAATTTCAAGACTCCTAGTCATGGAATTTTAAATAGTGTTTTCTCTTTCCAATTCCTTAAATCATGGAATTGTGTTACACATTGTTTATTCACAAATGAGTTTTTAATTCTCTAATGATGTATGAGCACTGCTAACCTTGTCATAAAATTCCTAATACTCATACTTAGTTACCTAAACTTAAGCTTAATTGTTCTTAACCTTGTACCTAAGCTAATACACATCTAAACCTACCATTAACACTCAATTAGATGATCAAACCTCACCTCCCCCTTGCTGAACCACGTCTAGCCGTGCACTCCCTCCTCCCATATGCATCACATGTTCAATTTTTCAACACTCCAAGGCCATACCTCAAGTCACATATACCATACCTTGTCATAACTTTCAATCAAGCTTGATTTTCCAAATGAATAAATAATTAAAACAACCCATTTTTCCCATTTATTTGTGGCTGAAAAAGTTCTAGCCATGTCAAGTTTCTAGAAGCCTAATTTCATTCAAAATTGATAGGAAATTAACTCACATCAAGCCATACTTTGTAGCATAGCTTCCATACTTCAAACCATGCTTGAATGACCTTGTGTAAGAGATATTTTCTCTTCCTTTCCCTCCTAAAACCACACGGCCAGCCCTCCTCCCTTTGAGCCTTCATTTGTTTTCATTCTCTATAAATACCTTGCCTAGAAACACATGCAAACACTTTAGCTCATTTGTATACTTTTAGTTTTCTAAGCTTTCATTGTATTCTCTCTTTTTCTCTCTAAGTTTCAAGAGAGTTCCCTCTTGTTCTTCATCTCCATCTTCATCCTTTCTTCATCTCATAATCATCTCATCACCTTCAAACACGACCCCATAGCCTTGAACCATCATCAAACCTCTCAAACACCTCATCTCAAACACAACTCCAACCTCCTTATCTCCCCTTGGCCGAAACCATCAAGCCCTTGGAGGAGCTCATCATCTTGTTTTCCTTTTTAAAAGTTCAAGCTTTGTGTCTTCACTCGAGGTAGGAGTGTTTTCTAAACTTTGTTTCTTGAAAAATGAGTTTCTCTAGCTTTCTCTTGGATTTCTTTTGAAACTTTCCTTTGGTTCTTTCTTTCTTCTCATTTCAGCCATGAGGCCTTGATGAGCACATGATAGCTCAATGATGAGGACTCCTAGATGGTGACTATGTGTTCATCTCAAAGGAACCTCTAGAGCTTGAGGTTTTACATTCTTTGAGTTTCAACTTCACTTTCTAACTCAAACATGATTTTTACTCAAGAACACCTTTTCTTTTCTTGCTATTTTGATTTCGGTTCTTTGTTTCCTTTTCTTTAATATTTCGATTTTCCATTTCCTTTTTTATCTTTGAGGTTTTGTTTGTTTAGAAAGTTTTTTTTCTTTGAGCTTGATGATGATGTTCAAGAACCTCATAGTTCCTTAGAGAACTTGGTTCAAGAACTCTAGAGCTCTCTTTGTAATGAGATATATGTTGGGTTGTTACTTTGTTAAAGTCTTGAATGAGCTCTAGCTAACCATAAATGAACCTTGCATCATATTTATTTTATGCTTTGCACATGATGTTTACTTCCTTGCTATCACTAAGTACCAAGATAATGAATGAACTTGCATTATCATATTTATATTTCAAGCTATGTATTATCATGTTTATATTTCAAGTTGTAACACCCTCCTAACTACCATGTATTACTCGAGCATTAACATTGTAATTAGAAGAGTATCACTTCCTTTCTATAATATCCTCTAGTCAAATGAAATGAAATAAGATAAATCAAACTCTAGAGTTATAAAGAAAACTACTATAAAATGTACATATATTATTACTTTACATACCGCTTTCTTTAATACATACCATACTTGAAGTTAAGTCACTTCGCTTATAATACAACACAGGAACTACTATCAAAAGATCTACCAAGCTTGCTCAAATATCAAGGTCCAACAAAATACTAAACACACGGAAATGGACCTAAGACATCTAACACCAATTAGTCTACAAGCTGGTAAGTTCCTGGCACTATACTACACTACATACAAGTCAAAAGCCCCCGTAAGTCTCATGTCCTCCTATGCGAAACCATTGGCCATCGGTATGATGGCCTCTCCTCAGCCAGGGGCATCTGCAGAGTCTGAGCACAATACAACATATACACAAATAGGGGTGAGAATATTATAAAATTCTCAGTAGGGTAATCCCTTACATACAGACAGAATATAAACAGTAAATGCATTTATAATAATAAAGAAAAACATCATGTTAGATCACATATATCAATATTAGCATACATGAGTCAAAGAAAATTATATGCAAAATGGTAGTAATCATAAGTGTTTCTCTTATATCACATGGAATTCAACTTAGTGTAGTAGTTCTTTTTATTAACATAGGGAAGGCTTAGATTCACATCAGGTAACATATGTAGTGGATAACTCCTCAGAGGACATGAGCTCATTCCTATTCGTGATCATCAGACTTCATTTTTTTCCATTGCTGAATCACACACAGTTCTATTTCCTAGTCGATAAGTCTACCAACTCATAAAATTTCTTGGGAAGTTCTTATTTTTGCCTTCCCTCTCTATCACACATAAGCCTTGTTTCTATTTTCCCCGTATGTTAAAACATGCACCATTAAATTTCACATATTCTCTTTTGTCATACAACCATGTCATGGACCTTTCTATTTCAAAGTCAGGTTTGTATCCCAGATATAGGCATTCAATATCATTGGAGTCTCATTCATACTTTATAAACAAGCCTTTCAAACAATTAACATACATTCATATGATATATACTTGGATTAAATAGATTTCTATCATTAACTTAATACATCTTCACCATTCCAGCTTCTTGACAGATTTACCATTATGGTGACAACATTTAATTCACATATCCAATGGGCAATTCACTGGCCATAAAAATTCTCTATGACACCTCAATGTGTCTAAAAGTCCCTGTAAAAATTTCATAGCAAACAGAATACTAGAACCATGTCAAATAAATTCTACAATTTTAGTGGTCAGAGGCCACTTTTTCACAGCTCAGAATAGGATTCACACAATTTTTAACTTTAGCAAATGATATAAACAACTCAAAATAAAAATCACAGTTATACTTAAAGATGTCTACAAAACTCTGTAAAAATTTCAAAGGATAACTCCATCATTTTCTATGAATAAAAATTTATACAAATTCACAGCTCCAGTACCAAGATTTCAGCCAGCATAGATATACTCTTGGTTCTTGATTTTTATCAGGCAGTAAAACTCTTTATTATGCACCACGAAAATTATCAGAGTTTCCTTATGATGTTAGCTTCAACATATAATTTTTATAGCTCATAAAAATGACTAGAATAGAACCAGAAAATTCATGAACAAATCCTATCCTGCTGAAATCCGAAAATTCAGCAGCCTAGCCAAAACTTATTTTGACAAAAATCATTATTTAACCTCATCCAAACACTCCACCAAAATTAACACATCAATATCAACATATTATCATCAAATATAACCATAAATTTCGGAATAAAACCCAAAAAAAATTTACAGAATAGTTTGGAAAGAAAAAGGCCAAAGAAAACCCTACACTTTGAAGCTTTCAAGATGTTGGCTCCAAGATTGATTTCGTTTACTTCCAAGCCTTCTAACCCACACCAAACCCTTCCTTACACAGCTGATAATAAGCTCTCAAAGTAGGAAAAGTTGATGGATTCAAATTCTAATCGGTTAGATTGAAAGATCTTGATGAGTGGAATAAGTTTAGTGAAGGGAGTTTGTGATTTTATCAAGTGTAGACAAGGATTTTGAAGCTTTGAATTTAAGTTTCAAGCATTTTGAGGAAGCAAAAATGGAGTTTGGGCTGTCTCCTTTGTTATGGCCGAGAATGAAGATGATAATTATGAGGATTTTGATTTTATTTATATTAAGATAATGTATATAATTTAGCAATTATGAAATTATCTTCTTTGAAATTTTGTAGCATTCTCATTGGCTCTTGAAAAAGGAAAGGATATGTATTGCTCTAGACCATACACTTGTCATCCTAGGTGGCAAGCTTGCACTGGTAGCTTCATCCAGTATAAAAACTACACACCGTAATTTTACCAAACGGGTAAAACAGTGTACCCGGGTAATCCACTATTGCCTGAAAATTAATTCTAAGTATAAAATATTTATTCCTACCTATTTCTAACCTTAATCCTATAATTTCCAAATTTCGGGCACCTTCAGGTCTTGAATCTAAGGTTTCAGCCGTTCCGGTAGGTCTACGGGGCCTGCAAAATACTATTCACATTTTTTTTTTTTTTTTACGTTCGTTACATTGTTCTCATCATTTTTGTGTACACCAAAATTTTGATATTCTTACTACTAAAGCCTCAATTATTTTTTGAAAAAAAAATTAGGATGTTACATTACTCCCCACCTTAAAAAGGAGTGATCGCCGGTGCAAAGAAGGCACGGATAAGGAGCGGCTCCTCGGAAGGTCCTCTAAGCGGAGGGGTACATGAATGAATCGATTACACACCCGAATGAGAAGGATCCTGAGACTGTATAGGTATGGGACTATACAGTTGAGGAGGGCTTATATGAATTGATTTGTAATACCTATACTAACAAGATGCATCTTCTTTTCGGTAGCCCAAACTGAAAGAACTCCACAGTTAAGCGTGCTTGACCTGGGGTAATTTTGGGATAGGTGACCTCCTGGGAAGTTTTCCTAGGAACCGTGTGAGTGAGGACAAAGCATGCTGAAAAGACCCGTGTTGGTTTGTGGGGACAGTCGTCAATCCATAAAGCAGCAGGGGATGTTACAAATGGTATCAGAGCCTGCACCTCTCCTAGTACGGTGTGGTTCGGGGATGAACCAGGGGAAACTGGTGGGCATGTAACGCCCGGGGACGAGGACGAGGAGTGATCGCCGGTGCAAAGAAGGCACGGATAAGGAGCGGCTCCTCGGAAGGTCCTCTAAGCGGAGGGGTACATGAATGAATCGATTACACACCCGAATGAGAGGGATCCTGAGACTGTATAGGTATGGGACTATACAGTTGAGGAGGGCTTATATGAATTGATTTGTAATACCTATACTAACAAGATGCATCTTCTTTTCGGTAGCCCAAACTGAAAGAACTCCACAGTTAAGAGTGCTTGACCTGGGGTAATTTTGGGATGGGTGACCTCCTGGGAAGTTTTCCTAGGAACCGTGTGAGTGAGGACAAAGCATGCTGAAAAGACCCGTGTTGGTTTGTGGGGACAGTCGTCAATCCATAAAGCAGCAGGGGATGTTACACAAGTTCTCACTAAATATCAAAGATAATAATAGGTTGCACCTCATATTTATTTTATGCTATCACTTTACTTTCTAAGGGAACCTAAAATGAGTGCATGAGCATGTTTATTTTTATGTCATCACTTAAATGAACCTAGAGCTCAAAGACTTGCCCATTGTTGTCTCAAACAAAGGTCCAAAAATATTTATTTCCTTTGGTTCATATTTTGGCCCTAAGAGGTTTTGATGTTTCTAAGTATTGAAAATTATGTTTCACACTTTTTCTAAGCTTTTATGAGTACAAGGAATATGTAGAACTAAGTTTTATGAATTTAGGACCTCTGGAGACAAAGTTGATTTAGTCATTGCCCTCTTAAATATTTTTATGATTTTAGATGGTAACAACATTTATAAATGAGTTTTGAAAGTTTTAAAAAGGTTCCAAGAGAAACTAGTATTTTATGTGCTTTAGAAATTGTGTTTTATGCCTTTATGGAGATTGTTTGTTTCGGTTTTGTCTTGCCATTATTTTTCCACTGTATGAACTGTGTTAATGATGATAATATGCTTGAGTTTGAGTATAATTAATGGTAAAACTCATATGTGAAAGATAAGAGAAGTTAGAAACTAGAAAAGAATTAATTTGAGAGTTCTAGATCCTTTAATGTTTGAATTTTCTTGATTCTGTCCAGCAAGGTTTAGTAATGCTAATCATGGATTTAAATTAGTTTAAATGTGTAGGAATGACTCATAAATGGTGTAGGACTTGATCTTGATGCCTTAGGAGCAAACTGGACTTACAAAAGGGTCATTGTTGTGACTCCTAGGTACCCATAAAGTTAGGAATATGAATTCTGCATTCTTGAGGTTTAGAGATGTTCTTGATCATAGTGTGAGGTGAGAAATACTTAGTTAAGACCTTATAAGTTCCCGAGAGATTAGGTTTGATGATTTATAACTTAGAATGTGAGATAAGGACCTCAAGGGTCAATGCATAAGACACTAAGAAGTTATTAATGCTATGATGTGTTGTATGATGCAATGATATGATGAGATGTGCTTGATGCATGAGAAAATGATTGATGAAATGTTAAAGTTTATGATAGCATGAGATTTCATGATAACATGATGTGTGGATTAGCTTGTGGCAGTTTGAAGGAAATTCGGTTTAATAGCTGTTATGCTGCCGAATTTTCGTCCAACCTTAAAGGGTTGAAAGAAATGTTTTATGAGTACCATATGAGTTGAAAACCCTGTGTGACACCGGTTCAGCAGAACACCCCTAGGAGAATTTTATGTGACAAAGCACTGAGACGCGCTCGCCTGGGTGACACCGGTTCGGTCGAGCACCCCTAGGGGAGACAAATCTGTGAGGGTATGAGTAGATGCAGCCTACCAAAACAGACAAATTGCTGTGGCCTAGTGCCCGCAAAGCGTTTCAAAGAGGATGATCCCAGAGAGAGATGATCCCTGCCCCCTACCCGTACTTGCGAGTCGGGATTATTATTTATGTTTCGCTTATTCAGATAATAAGCAAGAGCTAGTGACGACTAGCTGAGGTATGAGCTCATAACCTAGTTATTTTTAGGGTGGCTTATATGCTAGAGTACCATGATTGATGTCACAAGGTTGAGGAATGAATCCCATCGGAAAGTTATATGCCCTTATGCCACATGATTTATGTTTGTGTACTTTGATGTGTTGTTTATGTGCTCAAGTATTGACATGCATCCATGGTATAACATGTTGCCTTCATAACATCAAGATGCATGCTAAAAAGAATGGACCTTGGATAATTAGTTTGAAAAACCCTAAATTGAACCTTATATGCATGATAACTATTTTATAATTAAACCCAAGCTTCCTGAGGATGTGTATGATGTAACCCTAGGATAGGAGACTCCTACTGAGATTCTTTAGCAAGAATTCTCACTCCTCTCTCTTCTTTCTTCCATCACATCTTTAGAGACAGATAGCGACGTTCGTGCTTTTCATTGACACGCCTGTTTGGGAGGTGCACTATGACCCGGACCACCGTTCGTATCATTTCGAGGGTCGTTCTGCTGTCTGTGTTTTTGCATACATGGGACGACCTTTCGCTTACCCGATTTCGAGCTACCAGTTCACTCCTACTGCACCTTTTGGTGGTGATGACATGATCTTCAAGCGCACTCGCCCACGTGACGAGCAGCTACGCCGTGCCCGTACCTCTGCCTCGGCTGTCCGCGACTACCCGGAGTATGTGCTCGCTCGAGGAGGTCCGAGACTGATCCATCCGAGGATTCACCAATGCATGTCCCTTCGGAGGGCTCCGCTCCCTTTCCCTAATTCCGGCGCGAGGGGAGTGAGGAGACTGTGAGGTAGCCACACTTGGCGAGGAGAGTCGAGATGCGTCCATGTCGAGGAGCTCACATTCAGCCACCGCAAGTTCCTTTCACGCTCCATTGGCCCACACAAGAGGAGATAGAGCGGTTCCCCGGTTACCTACCTCCATCACCCGAGGATCCTCGTCGTCACTAGTTCCCGATAGAGAGCTTTGCAAGTACCTGAGCTTTTATGGAGATCTTCCCTGCAGTAGTACCTTTCAGGAAGGGTTGTAGTTTGTACTCATAGTAGGAGGGTAGCATTTTGTGTTTTTCTATCTTCATGTTGAACCATGTATTTTACATTTTCTGTTGTATTTTCTTTTCTATTGTATTACAAGCTCTGCCCGTCTCCATGAGGGTATGACTACTTATGTACTTAAATTATGTTATTAATGGAATGCTTCCTTGGTTATATGTTTTACTCTGTGATCTCTGATAATTGTTATGCGTGCTTTATGTTTCTGTCGTTCGACTAGTTAAGTTCGCGGCTCTCACTTTGTTTATGTTTTCAAAAAGAAAAATTTACCCGTAATTTCCACTAAGTATTTTATTAAAAGTTGAGACTAAGAAGTAATAACCTAATGATTAGCCTAATATGTTCTAGAATATTGGGTTAAAAATTAGGGTGTTACAATATTTATATTTCAAGCTATGCATTATCATGTTTATATTTCAAGTTCTTACTAAATATCAAAGATAATAATAAGTTGCACCTCATATTTATTTTATGCTATCACTATACTTTCTAATGGAACCTAAAATGAGTACATGAGTATGTTTATTTTTATGTCATCACTTAAATGAACCTAGAGCTCAAAGACTTGCCCATTGTTGTCTCAAACAAAGGTCTAAAAATATTTATTTCCTTTGGTTCATATTTCAGCCCTAAGAGGTTTTGATGCTTCTAAGTATTGAAAACTATGTTTTATAAATTTTCCAAGCTTTTATCAGTATAAGGAATATGTAGAACTAAGTTTTATGAATTTAGGACCTCTTGAGACAAAGTTGATTTAGTCACTGCCCTCTCAAATATTTTTATGATTTTAGATGTTAAAAATGTTTATAAATGAGATTTGAAAGTTTTAAAAGGGTTCCAAGAGAAACTAGTATTTTATGTGCTCTAGAAATGGTGTTTGATGCCTTTAAATGGAGATGTTTGTTTTGGTTCAGCCTTGCTATTATTTGCCACTGTATGAGCTGTTTTAATGGTGATAATATGCCTATGTTTAAGTATAATTAATGATAAAGCTCATATGTGAAAGATAAGAGAAGTTAGAAACTAGAAAAGAATTTATTTGAGAGTTCTAGATCCTTTAATGTTTGAATTTTCTGGATTCTATCCAGCGAGGTTTATTAATGCTAATCATGGATTTAAATTAGTTTAGATGTATAGGAATGACTTATAAATGGTTTAGGACTTGATCTTGATGCCTTAGGAGCAAACCGGACTTAGAAAGGGTCATTGTTGTGACTCCTAGGTACCCGTAAAATTAGGATTATGAATTCTGCATCCTTGAGGTTTAGAGATATTCTTGACCATAGTGTGAGGTGAGAAATACTTAGTTATGACCTTATAAGTTCCCGAGAGATTATAGTTGAGGACCTTAAGGGTCAATGCATAAGACACTAAGAAGTTGCTAATGCTATGATGTGTTGTATGATGCAATGATATGATAAGATGTGCTTGATGCATGAGAAAATGGCTGATGAGATGTTAAAGTTTATCATAGCATGAGATTTCATGAGAACATGACGTGTGAATTAGCTTGTGGCAGTTTGAAGGAAATTCGGTTTAATAGCTGTTATGCTGCTGAATTTCCATCAAACCTTAAAGGGTTAAAGAAATGTTTATGAGTACCATATGAATTGAAAACCCTGGGTGACACCGGTTCGGCCAAGCACCGGCAGGGGAGACAAATCCGTGAGGGTATGAGTAGATGCAGCCTACCAAAGCGGACAAATTGCTGTGGCTTAATGCCCGCAAAGCGTTTCAAAGAAGGTAATCCCAGAGAGAGATGATCCCTGCCCCCTACCCATACTTGCGAGTCAGAATTATTATTTATGTTTCGCTTATTCAGATAATAAGCAAGAGCTAGTGACGACTAGCTGAGGTATGAGCTCATAACTTAGTTATTTTTAGGGTGGCTTATATGCTAAAGTACTATGTTTGATGTCACAAGGTTGAGGAATGAATCCCATTTGAAAGTTATATGCCCTCATGCCACATGATTTATGTTTATGTTTATGTGCTTTGATGCGTTGTTTTATGTGCTCAAGTATTGACATGCATCCATGATATAACATGTTGCATTCATAACATCAAGATGCATGCTAAAAGGAATGGACCTTGGATAATTAGTTTGGAAAACCCTAAATTGAACCTTATATGCATGATCACTATTTTATAATTAAACCCAAGGTTCCTGAGGATGTGTACGGCGTAACCCTAGGATAGGAGACTCTTACTGAGATTTTTTAGCAAGAATTCTCACTCCTCTCTCTTCTTTCTTCCATCACATCTTCAGAGACCGATGGCGACGTTCGAGCTTTTCATTGACACGCCTGTTTGGGAGGTACACTACGACCCAGACCACCATTCGTATCATTTCAAGGGTCGTTGTGCCATCCGCGTTTTTTGTGTACATGGGACGACCTTTCGCTTACCCGGTTTCAAGCTACCAGTTCACTCCTACTGCACCTTTTGGTGGTGATGACATGATCTTCAAGCACACTCACCCGTATGACAAGCAGCTACGCTGTGGTCGTACCTCTTCCTCGGCTGTCCGTGACTACCTGGAGTACGTGCCTCGCTCGAGGAGGTCCGAGACTGATCCATCCGAGGATTCACCGACGCATGTCCCTTCGGAGGGCTCCGCTCCCTTTCCCCAGTTTCGGTGCGAGGGGAGTAAGGAGACTATGAGGCAGCCACGCTTGGCAAGGAGAGTCGAGATGCGTCCGCGTCGAGGAGCTCATGTTCAGCCGCCTCGAGTTCCCTTCACACTCCATTGGTCCACACAGGAGGAGATAGAGCGGTTCCCCTGTTACCTGCCTCCATCACCCGAGGATCCCCATCGTCACTAGTTTCCGATGGAGAGCTTTGTGAGTACCCGAGCTTTTATGGAGATATTCCCTTTGGTAGTACCTTTTGGGAGGGGTTGTAGTTTGTACTCGTAGTCTAGTAGGAGGGTAGCGTTTTGGGTTTTTCTATCTTCATGTTGAACCATGTACTTTACATTTCCTTGTATTTTGTTTCCGTTGTATTACAAGCTCTGCCTGTCTCCATGAGGGTATGACTACTTATGTACCTTAATTATGATATTAATGGAGTGTTTCCTTTGCTATCATGATTGTTGTTCTTTGGTTGTATGCTTTACTTTATGATTCCTGATAATTGTTACACGTGCTTTATGTTTCTATCGATCGATTAGTTAAGTTTGTGGCTCTCACTTTGTTTATGTTTTCAAAAAGAAAAATTTACCCGTAATTTCCGATAAGTATATTTATTAAAAAGTTGAGACTAAGAACTAATAACCTAATGATTAGCCTAATATGTTGTAGAGTATTGGGTTAAAAATTAGGGTGTTACAGGTACCAAGATCAATTCCTAACCCAATTATGAGGGATTCTTACATATTTACACTAATTATAAACCATTATTACTAATATTACTTATGCTGAAATAGAATTCTAAATTCTTAATTCTAAGGGTTCTAGAAGTCTCATTTTAATCCTTTTCTAGTTACTAACTTATCTTAGCTTTCTCAAATTAATTCTAACATCAAACATACATGGATATACTCATTCTAACATAATAAAATCATCATCATACAGTGAGCAAAATAAACAAGGCAGAACTGAAATCATTATCATCATATCATGCATAGAACTTCATTTCTAACACACATAAATTGCTAGTTTCTCTTGGAACCTTTTTAGAACTTCTAAAACTCATTTGAAAACAATTTATTTCATTAAAATTATCATAAAATAAACAAGGGCATTAGCTATATTATTCCACTCATATTTTAGATTTAAAATGTAAAATCATGTCATAACATTCCTTGAACCCACTTATGCTTAAGAAAATTCCTTAAACATAAGCTTTTGGCACTTGAAACTAGATGAAGCCCATACTAAATCCATCCTTATCACATGGCCGAAATCATGTTCATAAAACATTTCCATTTCCAAACTTTACTTGAGATAACAAGGGACAAGTCTTTGAGCTCTAATGCCTTTAAGTGATAACAAGAATATAAACATGCTATGTACTTCATTTTATCTTCTTTAGGAAAGTAAAGTGAGGGCTTAAAATAAATATGAGATGCAATTCATTTTTATCTTTAAGATTAAGTGATGACTTGAAAAGTAAACATGGAATGCAAAGCTTGAAATTAAACATGATAATGCAAGTTCATTTCTTTATTCTTGAAAGCTTAGTGATGACATAGAAAAGTAAATATGCTAGGCAAGGCATATATTTAAACATGAATGCTAGTCCATTTTTATATATCAGTAGAGCTCATATAAGACTTTAAAGAATTAACATCTCAATCCCAAGCTCAATATTACCAAGATAAAGTAAGCTCTAGAGTCCTAAAAGCCAATGTTTCAAAGAAACCTCATGGTTCTTTAAACATCATCATCAAGCTCAATGAAATGAATTCAAAACAAAACTTCAAAGGAAAAAGGAAAGGCCGAAAGCTAAAAGGAAGGAAAATACACCATATTCTTTATTATGCACCCAAAACTCTCATGTGCTGGCCAACTTTAAGTTTGACAAGGGTAAACTTTGGGCTTTTTGAAATCCTTGTAATTATTTTCTTAAGATGAAATCCTTAGTAAACTAAGTAACATAAATAGAACTTGAAGAAAGAAAAACTCAAGCTTTAGAGGCCTTATTGAGATGAACACAAGGTCATCATCTACAGACACTCATCATCAAGCTATCATGAGAAGTAAACTTAGGCCTTGAGGCCAAAAATGAAAAGGAAATAACGAAGGAAAACCAAAAAGGGAAAATCCAAGAGAAGCCCATGGAAACAACATTTTTCTTCAAGAACAAAACATATTTGAGTAAAAGAAATATTTTAGAACAACTCCCTACCTAGTGTGAAGATGAAAGCTTGGTTCTTTTAAGTGAGAATGAGATAAAAAAAAAAAAACTCCTCCCAAGGTGGAGATGAAGATTCGGCCAAGCTAAGAGGAAAGGAAATGAATATGTTTGTGTGAGCTTTGTGTTTGAGGAAGGAAGCTTTGGTGTTTGAGTGGTGATTTGAGATGGTTGTGTGGTGGTTTGAGGTTGTAATGTGGTGGTTCAAGGAGGATGATGAAGAAAAAGATGAAGAAGAACTCTTAGAACTTTGAGAGAAAAAGAAAGAACTTGTAAGAATGCTTTGGAACTCAAACTTAGCAAATGATCTAAAGGATCTTACAAGTTCATTTGCATGTGTATTTATAGAAAAACAAAACAATGGAGGTGAATGGTGTGTGTGTGACCGTGAGCTTCATGGCCAAGGGGAGAGAAAATATCTCTTTGTTGTGGTCATTCAAAGCATGGTTGAAAGCATGGTGAGACATGGTTCAAAGTATGGTCCAAGTAAGGTCCAAAGCATGGCCTTTGTGTGTGATTTATTTCAACATGTGAAGAATATGAGGGAGGGGTGGCTGGTTGCTTATCATGTCATGGGAGAGAGATTTGTCTCATCTAACTGTGTTATAATGACACTACAAGAAATTAGCTCTAAGGCAACGTTTCAAAAACGTTGCCTAAACACAAAAAAACGTTGCCTTTTCTCAAAGGTAACACTTTCCGAGCAAAGGCAACGTTTTCCAAGGGGTTGCTTATACTGGCGTTACCTTTTCTCTAAGGCAACGGTCTCTTAAAAAAAGCATTGCCTTTAATGAAGCAAAGGCAACACTTTTGTTGCCAATCAAAGGTAACGGTTTTTATAACCTTTATGCGTTGCTTTTTTTTTTTTTACTTAAGGCAACACTCATAAAGCGTTGCCTTTTCTCCAGTTAAAGGCAACAGTTTTACCTTGTTACTTTTTTCTAACTGTTTAGGCATCGCTTATAAAGTGTTGCCTTTTCTCAAGTTAAAGACAACTTGAAAAAAGTGTTGCCTTTTCTCAAGTTAAAGGCAACTTATGAAAAACGTTGCCTTTTCTCATATCTGATTGTACATTTCCGAAAACTATATTTTTTTGGTCTCAAATTCAATACTCTTAAAACCAACCCTTTTTAAATATCAAATTAAACTATAAACATTAATTTTGAACAAAAAAAATAATTAATCGATTGGAATTCATAAATAAAATAAACCATTATTAAACAATCAGCTAAGTAAAAGTAAACTAAGTCATCTTAAGAATACATGGTAGTTCATAATATTAGTTGATACACATAGGTCTAAATAAAAATTAACAAGTCTGAAATACACAGGTGTAAATAGAAATAAACAAGTCTAAAATACTCAGCTTGCCAACATTCTGGCTTTCAATAATCTTCAAAACTAAGGATATATCACATACATGCTGATCAAGCACATACATGATAATATATCACATGCATGCTGGGAACATATATGAGAAGGGAAGCAAACATATAAACTTGTCAAAAAGCAAAATGGAGAATAATTCAGCACCTTCCAAATTCAAAGAAACTCTGTGAAGTTAAGGATAAGAAGTAAATATGTAAAGCAAATATCAATATAGAAATGAGGAGTAAGCAAATAGCACACACACATACACATAACATGACCACAATTCTCCTAGTCATTTCATAGCTAGGAAAAAAAACTACACTTATTCCTAATGCAATTCCTGATAATTTTTAACATATTAACAGAGTAATAGATGAGAAAGCAATCAAAAGCAAACTTTAACATAAATCAGCATGCCTGGACAAATGTATACAAGCATGCAGATATTAGAGCACAGAAGCCATCCATCAGAAGTTGCACAAAGTAATACCTGGAAATAGAGAAAGAAAGTGATAAATAGCCTGTGGAAACTGGTAATTCCTTAGTTTAGAAACATCAGCAACCCGCTTTACAGTTCAACTTCACATGTCAGATGAAAATTCCTGCCAACAATTAAGGTAACTCATGACATTGAAAAATCATTGGCAGATAAGTGTTGTTGATGTCTCAAATGTTAACCAAGGTAAAGAAGCTGTACCTGATCACGAAAAACAGTGAGACCTTCCTTTAGATCGAAATTTGGAACCAGTAGTGACATGTCACTCTGATATCATTACCAAATGAAATGCTCAATTCATATTTGACTATATCTATGCCAATGGAAGATTAAATACATACAAACAACAAATATGCTGCAAAAACTTATTGGCAAACATCAAATGTTGTTCTTGTTAAAACATAGGTTTATGATATCCCAAATAGAAATCCAAAATTGAAGTAGCAACTAAAAGGACAGAATTAGAATTATGAATAAGAGCATATAAAATCCTAAGTTCCAAAGGTTAACAAGATCTATTGTGGGCAAAACCACCTGTTGCTAGTCCAGTTGTGGAAATACTGCACGATAGAAAGAAAAGAGCTATAGTTACAATCAAGGTAACCCATAGAAATTTACTTTTGAAGAAAGTTAATGACTTTATAGCATCGCTAATATACAAACCTCATGGCCAATAACTCCCAATATTATTGCATAATCTGCATCAGTAGCAGTTTTTGGAGAAGCCAATACAAGCTTGGAATTGAATATCTACAAATAAGCAAAAAAGTTATAAGCATCAAAAGGAAAAATAGATAACCAACAACAAAAAAGCAATACTTCATTCACTGATTTGGGTATGAAAGTAGCAATTACAGCACAAAGCAGAAATCAATAGCAGAACTAAACTCTAGATCAAGACAACATAAAGATGTCTTAACAAAAATTTCTAAATAAGCTTGAAAGAAATTAAGAGGGAGAAGTACTAGTACTATACAAATATTAAATGAAAAATGGTACAATGAAGTGAAAGTAGGCTTTGCATTTACTTTTCGGCATGCTTTGCACTAATTTAGCATGCAATTTATGCAAATCAGAGTAAATGTACTAATTAAGCATGCACACATGATTTAAGTTGTTCTCAAATGGAAAGAGTGGTCATAAGCCCATGTCAAAATACAAAAGGAACCAACAAATCACCAAGCCATCTCAAGAGACCATTAACCCAAAATGACTAAGGGATTTGGGGTCATGGAAATAAAATTTTCTGCACTTATTTCAAATATTCATAGCTCCTCATTTTCCCCCTAAGTTTCAAAAGGAATAAAAAAAAATAAAAAAGTTCCAATGCCCACTTGTTGGCCGTGAATGCATTGGATCAAAAATGGACTTTCAAAAGCTAATCTTTCACTCATAATAATAGACAAATACCAATAAAGCATAGCATATAATCTAAGTCATCAAGAGTGAAACCAAAACTCAAGACCTTTAAAATTCCTTGCAATATACCATGATTGATTTATAATATCCTGGCCTCAAACCAATTTTCAACAAGCAAATACCATACACCTTAGCCCTTTCTACTCTCCAAAACAAAACAAAAAACCCCAAACACATACATATAGAGCTGTGTGTAAGTTACAGTAGCAGAAATAGGATTTGAAAACCATTTTTCCTAAACCAAATCAAACAAAAACCCACTTTCAAGAGGTTAACACAAACTCAACCCAAATGACCACTTAAAATTTAGTATGCATTCAGAGTAATAACAGCATTGAAAAGTTGCCTTTGGCTTCTGACACCTTATGAGAGATCTTTCTACACCTCAATTCAAAAGCACAATAGTTTAATCAGCCAAAATCAATAAAAGTAATCAAAATCTACAGACAAGCCACCTAGTGAATCTTGACAAAATCTATTTAAAAATTAGTTGAAAGATTTTACTATGCAGTGAAAACCATTTTTCAGCTGCACTATAAGAAAAATTTTGAGCTAATAGATGCAACTTTTTCTTATTTACTCATATCAAATTTGAATTGAATTACCTAATCATATGATTGCAACACATATTCCATATCGAGCTAAAATTGACATAAGTGAATAAATTAAAAGAAGCAAAGATGAGCCAAAAGTTATCACTTGATCAGTGCTTGCGAGACTCGTATAACTGATAACTTTTGGTACGTTCCATTGGAGAATGGACAGAAATAAAAGGAGGTGTCAATAATTTTGACACATAATATATATAAATCTAACCCTTAAAAGCATAAGATGTTTCAAATGCTGCACAATGCTTGTGAGTGCCACCCCGACAATCATGCAAACAGGTCTACCATGCTTGTAGGTCCTATTGTCTTTGCAAAAAGTAATAAATAAAAATTGATGCAACAAAGACATAATTCAGGAATCTATTGGTACATGTAAACTAAATTCTACATATGAAAGCTCCTCAAAAGCAAAAATTAATAGAATGTATATATTGACAAAGATGCTTGATTGAAATCATGCATATGAACACATCATGTCGTGCAAATAAACAAAATCATTTAGTTTGCTATGTTGTGAAGGCAATCAAGAAAATACACAAGGATATCAAACTCAAGTGGAGCTTAGGTGAACTCTTCATCTTGTAAACTTGTAAAGCTTAACTCTCATAAAATTGTAGACTCAATTAGAGGGCATAACTAGAGAGTTTAATAACGTAGAAAATACCAAATTATGACATGAAACTACATTATCCACCCTAGAAACCCCAATAACCAAGAAAAACAAAAGGAAAAAGAAAAGCAGAAAAATATTTGAATGCCTAATAGAAGTGCCAAGCAAGCACCATCGAACCAAACTCAAAATTCAGATAAAGTATCCCAAAAAGCCCCAATTCATGCCGCATGCAAACAATCCAATAACAAAAGCAGCAAACCCCCTAAAGGATTACTCAAAAGCACACAAAACCAGAATAAATAAATAAATAAATAATTGAAACTTTTTATTTCCAAAAAAGAAAAACATAAAATGCACTTACAAGAGTATAGTGGAACTTTCTTTTGGATGGCTCGTCAAAGACATTGAGGGGTCGTAGTCATCTTCTGTGGCGGTGATGGGGTTCTAGCGATGAAGAATGGAGCAAGAGCTCACAAAACCACAATAAATAAATAGATAATCGAAACTTTTGATTTCCCAAAAAGAAAAACATAAAATGCACTTATAGGAGTATAGTGGAGCTTCCTTCTAGATGGCTCATCGGTGACATTACGGGGGTCATCGTCTTCTTCTACGGTGGTGATGAGGGGTCCAGCGGCGGAGAATGAGGCAAGAGGAAGCGTTGTTGTTGTTGTTGTGAGAGTGGGAGTGAGAATGAGAGTTACTATTATTGTTGTTGTTGCTGCTAGGAGGAAGAGATGTGGACCCGCTATGGAGGAATTTGAGGAATCTCGAAGAAGCTAACTCTCGAAGGACGAATGAAGGGGCTTTCAAAGTAGTGTTGGCAGGAGAGCTTATGAAAAGGATGAAAGAGATGGAAAGGCTGAAGGTGTAACACCCTAAATCTTAACCTAATACTACTAGTACGTATTTAGGTTAATCCTTAGAATATTACTTCTTGGTCTCATTCTTTACTTTGAAAATACTTAGCGAAAATATCGGTAAAAATTTTTCTTTTTGGAATTAAAACCAAAGTGAGAGCCACGCATGATTCTTTGGACGGGAATTCTTACGAGTACAACGAGTCATATAAGCAAGGCATAACAAAACACATTACCAGCATTAATACATCAACTGAATATATATATATGTAGATAATGTGCCCACCAAAAAGGCAGGACTATTCGGTACATAGAAGAATAGAATACAACTAAAAGCAAATATAGGGAAATCATACAAGCAAGTACTAGGAAATCATACAAGCAACACCCATACCCATGTGCACCTAGAGTAGACAACCTCATATACAAAAGAAGGTTTGTCCTCAACTATGTGGCGTGTGTGCACTAGCTACTACCCATCCTATGCACCTACTCCTGCTGGTCCGAGTACTGAAGGGTGGAATCGATCCACTAGCGGATCTAGGCGGGAGTGGTCGTGCGGATCATCGGAGCGTGTCCACCACGGAGAGGGTGCATGGATGGCCTACGAGCCAACCTCGGCTGAACCACCGTCTCCTCACTCCTAGCTCTCATCGGTGGGGGAGTGGGGCTGGAGCTCCAACTGTACATGTGCCAGGGTGGGTCCTCTGATAGATCTGTCTCCGAATACTGAGTCCAGGGCACGTACTCCGGGTAGTCAAGTACGGCTGACGCCTCGGGCTGCATGCAGAGGATCTGCTCATCGCGTGGTCTGGCTCGATCAAAAATCGTGTTATGATGGTAGGGAGCAGTCGGGGTGAAGCGGTAGCTCCGTACTAGGTGTGCGAAGGGTCATCCCATAAACATGAACACTTTGACTGTGCAGCAACCCTCAAAATGGTATGACCCGAGTGCTGGGTCATGGTGCAGCTCCCACGTCGGGGTGTCGATGAACAGTACGAAAGTCGCCATCTGAAGATGTGACGGAAGAAAAGAGAGAGGGAATGAGAATCTTCTAAAAGAATTCTCAGTAGGGCAATCCCTAACTCAGTGACGTCATCACATTCTCAGGAACCTTGGGTTTTATTTCTAAAAAGGTGTGTATGCATATAAACTCCTTTTAAGTTAGTTTTCTAAAGTATTAATTATCCAAGGTCCGTCATATTTTACAATGCGTCTTATGACTAAGCATGGAATACACTAATGACATGAATGCATCATAAAGGTAAACCAATCAATAGAATAACTAAGGAACATTAGAACAGTGGCATAAGGTGACAGGTGTAAATCTCATAATAACTTTTCTTGGTTTATATGTGACATTTTAAACTTTAACTTTTATCTCATGGGCCACCCTAAAACATCTCTAGGTTATGAGCTCATACCTTAACTAGTCGTCACTAGTTCTTACTTATCCTATGATAAGCGTAACATACATAATCCCGACTTAAAGTATGGGCTAGGGGGAAAATTAAGGATCACCTCTTAGGGTCATTTCCTCTTTGAAACGCTCTACTAGCAACTAGTGCATAGTAGTATTGTCCGCTTTGGCAAGCTCAGTGTCAATACCTTCACGGATTTGTTTTCTTGGGGGTGCTCGGCTAAACCGGTGTCACCCAAGAAGGCGTCTCAGTATTGTGTCACATTTAAGTTCTCATGATTTTCAAAAAGACCTTTTCCTAAGTTCCTCAAATTTGATGGAAATTCGGCAGCATGACGGCTGTAGACCGAATTTCCTCAAATTTGCTTATGCCATGAAAACATATAGAACATACACAAGCATTCTTCATAAGGTGTTGAAATTATATAAAACTTCTTCATAGCATATCATCACATAATCATATTTAAACAAAACATTCACACAACTCATAAAGCTTATTATGTTATAAACCTATAGTGTCTTATGCTTCGATCCTTACGAGTCTTTGGACTTGTAAACTAATTGTTCTAGTATTCCTCCTTAACCTCTCACACACCTACAGGTTCACAACTAATAAATTTTACTAATTTTATGGTTAAGTACCCATCCAAACAGCACTATGCAGATTTGGACAGTTTTATGTTCATGTGATTACGGGGTTCTAGAAATTACGTTTTAGGCCTTTAAAGTCCTTAACTCACAACCTAGGTTATAAATCATCATAACTTAAGCTCTCGGGTATCTATAGGTTCATATCTAAGTATTCCTCACCTCACACTATGGTCAAGAACATCTCTAAACCTCAAGGATGCAGAATTTATAATCCTAATTTTATGGGTACCTAGGAGTCACAACAATGACCCTTTCTAAGTCTAGTTTGCTCCTAAGGCATCAAGATCAAGTCCTAAACCAATTATGAGCCATTCCTACACCTTTAAACTAATTTAGAGTCATGATTACCAAGTCTAAACCTTGCTGGACAGAATACAGAAAATTCAATAATTAAGGGATCTAGAACTCTCAAATTAATTCTTTTCTAGTCTCTAACTTATCTTATCTTTCACATATGAGTCTTAACATTATTTTTACTCAAACATAAGCATATTATCATCGTTAAAACAGCACATACAGTGGCAAATAAATAGCAAGGCAGAATCGAAATATGCATCTCCATAAAAGGCATAGAAGACAATTTCTAAAGCACATAGAATACTAATTTCTCTCGAAACCTTTCTAGAACTTTCAAAACTCATTCATAAAAAAATCATAAAAATACTTGAGAGGGCAGTAGCTAAATCATTTTCATCTCAAGAGGTTCTAAATTCATAAAACTTAGTTCTACATATTCCTTATACTCATATAAGCTTAGAAAATTTATGAAACATATTTTTAACATCTGGAAAACTTAAAACCTCTTAGGGCCGAAATCTCAACTATGGAAAATAATTATTTTAGACCTTTGTTTGAGACAACAATGGGCAAGTCTTTGAGCTCTAGGTTCATTTAAGTGATGGCATAAAGATAAACATGCTTATGCACTTGTTTTAGCTTTTATTAGAAAGTAAAGTGAGAGCATAAAATAAATATGAGATGCATCATATTATTATCTTTGATATTTAGGTGAGAACTTGAAATGTAAACATGATAATGCATAGCTTGAAATATAAACATGATAATGCAAGTTCCTTTATTATCTTGGTACTTAGTGATAGCAAGGAAAATAAACATGATGTGCAAGGCATAAAAGTAAATGTGGATGCAAGATTCATTTTAAGGTTATCTAGAGCTCATACAAGACTTTAACATATGACAACCCAACACTCATCTCATCACAAAGAGAGCTTTAGAGTTCTTGAACTAAGTTCTCAAAGGAACTATGAGGTTCTTGAACTTCATCATCAAGCTCAAGTAAATCAACTTTCCAAACAAAATAAAATCTCAAAGATCAAGGAACCAAACCAAAAACCTTACAAAAAGGAAAAAGAGATTGAAACTAAGTCAAGTTCTTTATTAAGTACCCAAAACCCCTATCTAGAGAAAAATCTCCATAACGTGCTGGCCAACTTTAAGGTTGACAAGGGTAGGCTTGGGCTTTTAGAAATCCTTAGATCAATTTTCTTAAGTTGAAAAACCATGTGAGCTAAGTATCATATAGATAAAGTTAAAGGAAAAGAAAAACTCAAACTTTAGAGGTTTCTTTGAGATGAACACAAGGTCATCATCTAGAAACTCTCATCATTAAGCTATCATGGTCATAAACATGGCCAAGAGGCCGAAATGAAAAGGAAAAGGAAAACAAAGGAGAGTTCAAAAAGAATCCAAGCGGAAACTAGAGAAAAACACATTCTTCAGCAAAACAAGTTTGAAAAGAAAATCCCTACCAAGTGATGAAGATGAAAGCTTGAACTTGAAAAGGAAAATGAGAAGAGCAACTCCTCCTAAGGTGGTGTGATGGCTTCGGCCAAAGGGAAAGAAAAGGAAAGGAGATGTGTTTTGAGGAAGCTTGTGTTTGAGGTTTAGTGTATAAGAGATTTGATGATGATCTAAGGTTATGATATGGTGGATTGAAGTGGTGAGGTGATAATGTGAAGAGAGGATGAAGATGAAGAGAAAGAACTCTTGGAACTTGAGAGAAAAGAAAGAACTAGCAAGATAACTCTAGGATTCTAAACTTAGCAAATGCTTCAAGGTGCAACTAAGCTATCACAAGCATCCTATTTATAGAAAAACAAAACCATGGGCTCACTAAAGAGGAGGAGTGGCCGTAGCATTGGGGGGAAAAAGGGAGAGAAAAATATCTCTTTGATTGTGTCATAGAAGCATGGTTTGAAGTATGGAGTTCATGACACAAAGTAAGGCTTGAAGCATGGGTTTTTGAGTGAGCTTTCATTTTAATTTTGCAAGAAATTGTTCTTCTAGAAACTCAACATGGCTGGAACATTTTCAGCCACAAATAAATGTGGGAAATGATTTATTTCAATTGGTTATTTACTTGGAAAATCAAGTGTGATGGAAAATATGACAAGGTATGGTGTATGTGACTTGAGGTATGGCTTTGGAGTGTTAGAAAATTGAACATGTGATGCATATGGAGGGGGGAACCTTCGGCCAGACCTGAGGCAGCAGAGAGGAGGTGAGGTTTGATCATGTAATTGGGTGCTAATGGTGGGTTTAAGTGTAGGTTAGCTTAGGTACAAGGTTATGAGTAATTAAGCTTAAGTTTAGGTAGCTAAGTATGAGTATTTAGGATTTTATGACAAGGTTAGGAGTGCTCATACATCATTAAAAAATTTTAAACTCATTTATGAATAAACAATGTGTAACACAATTCCATGATTTAAGGAATTGGAGAGAGGAAACACTATTCAAGATTCCATGACTAGGAATCTTGAAATTAAAATAAGATTTCAAGGTGTAATCAAGCATTATTAGGTTCTAATCAACTTTAATAAATTATTTTGACCCTAGATTAATTATGAAAATTAATTAATCTTCGATTAGAGCCTAATATTGCTTTAGTTTGCTTAATCACGCGATTATGCATAAAAACACGAATCTAGGGGCAAAATCGTAATTTTACACTAATTTTGCCCGAGACCTCTATAATTAAAACTAAGGTCATAGAATACATAAAAAACGCCTTTTAAAACCATCTAGAGAAGTTTCGGGTTCATCTGGCACTTGCAAACAGTTAAAACACCATATGGGCGTTTTGGTCATTTTGACCCGAAAACTATAAAAACGAGATTTTCGATCCCGGAAAGGTACACAGGTCATCTAATCCCCTTTCAACATTGAGTTTGACCTTCGAGTACTGTCGGATCGGCTTTCCTCAAATTCCGGGCCGAAAATGACCCCAGGGGAATTTTGGTCATTTTCACCCTTAATAGAAAAATCGGGGCGTTACAGTTCACTCCTACCGCTCCTTTTGGTGGCGACGACTTGATCTTCGAGCGCACCCACCCTCGCGACGAGTAGTTACGTCGTGCCCGCTCGTCCGCCTCAGCTGTTCGTGACTACTCAGAGTATGTGCCTCGCCCGTGGAGGTCGGAGTCCGATCTGTTCGAGGACTCACCGATGCATGTCTATTCGGAAAGTTCTGCTCCCTTTCCCCCATTTATGTGAAAGGGCAGCGAGGATACCGTGATGCAGCCACGCTTGGCGAGGAGAACCGAGATGCGCCCGCTCCGAGGGGCTCACGTCCAGCCGACACGTGTTCCCTTCTTACTCCACTGGCCCACTCAGGAGGAGATCGAGCGATTCCCCGATTATCTACCTCCATCACCCGAGGATCCTCGTCATCACTAAACCTCATCGGAGAGCTATTCGAGTGCCCGAGCAGTCACGAGGATTTCCCCTTCGGCGGTATCTTTTGGGTTGGGGTTTTAGCCTAGTACTCATAGCTTAGTAGGAGGGTAGTGTAGTTGGTTTTTACTTTGCCGTTGCACCATGTACTTTACTATTTTTTTGTTTCTGTTGTATTTCCTTTTCTACTGTATTACAAGCTCTGCCCGTCCCTATGAGGGTATGACTACATATGTATTTCTAATTATGTTATTAATGAAATGTTTTGTTATTATGGTGGTTATTGCTCTGCTGTTACTTGTTCTTAATTTCTGTGTTACTCTTTGCTTGCTAATCATGTTTTACATTTCTATCTTATGATTAGACTAAGAACGCGGCTCTCACTTTGATTTATATTTGTTTTAAAAAAATTTACCCGTAATTTCTGCTAAGTATTTTAATAAAATGATGAGACTAAGAGGTAATAACCTAATGATTAACCTAATGTGTTCTAGAAAGTTGGGTTAAGAATTAGGGTGTTACAGAGTTCACATGGGAACTTGAGTCCGAGATGAGGTCGAAGTGCCCTGAGTTGTTCTAAGGTACGAATTTCAAGGGCAAAATTCTTTGAAGGAGGGGAGTAATGTAACGCCCTGATTTTCGGTTAGAGTGAAAATGACCAAAATGCCTCTAAGGTCATTTTCGGCCCGAAATTTGAGGAAAGCCGATCCGGCAGTACTGGAAGGGCAAACTCAATGTTGGAAGGGGATTAGTTGGCTTGTGTACCTTCTCGGGATCAAAAATCTCGTTTTTCTAGTTTTCGGGTCAAAATGACCAAAATACCCTTGTGGTGTTTTACCCGTTTGCAAGTGCCGGATGAACCCGAAACTTCTCCATATGGTTTTAAAAGACGTTTTTATGTATTATGTGACTTTAGTTTTGGTCCCAGAGGTCTCGGGAAAAATTAGTGTAAAATTACGATTTTGTCCCCAGTTTTGTGTTTTTGAGCTTAATCGTATGATTAAGCAAACCTAAGCAATATTAGGCTCTAATTGAAGATTAATTAATTTCCATAATTAATGTTGAGTCAAAATAATTTATTTAAGTTGATTGGAACCTAAGAATGCTTAATTACAACTTGAAATCTTATTTTTAATTCAAGATTCCTAGTCATGGAATCTTGAATAGTAAATTCTCTCTCTAATTCCATAAATCATGGAATTGTGTTTTCAATTGTTTATTCATAAATTATTTTTAAATTCTCTAATGATATATGAGCACTCCTAATCTTTTCATAAAATCCTTAAACCTTATTCTTAGTTACCTAAACCTATGCTTAATGATTCCTAACCTTGTACCTAAACTAATCTACACTTAAACCTATCATTAGCACCCAATAACATGATCAACACTTCCTCCCTCCTTGCTGTCCAGGTCTGGCCGAAGCATCCTCCCCCCATTTTCCATCACATGCTCAAATTTTTGACACTCCAAGGCCATGCTTCAACCTCACTTACACCATACTTTGTCATACTTTCAACCATGCTTGATTTGCTAAGTGAATGACTAAATAAATTAAGCTATTTTCCCTCATTTTTGTGGCTCAAATTCAGCCAGCCCTCCTTTCTTCTAGAAGAGATATATCATTTCAAATTTGAAAGAAATTTCACTCCAATTCACCATACTTGAAGCCATGCTTTGCACCATAACCTCTATACCTCAAACCATGCTTGAATGACAAGTTGTAAGAGATATTTTCTCTTCCTTTGCCTCCCAAACCACACGGCTAGCCCCTCCTCTCCATGAGACTTCATTTGTTTTCATTTTCTATAAATACCTTGCTTACTTGAGTTTGCAAACACTTTAGATCATTTGCAAAGTTTCAAGTTTCCAAAGCTTTCTTTGAGTTCTTTGTTTTCTCTCAAGTTTCAAGACAGCTTCCCTTCCTCTTCATCTTCATCCTCCTCATCTCTTCCTCACATAATCATCTCATAACCTCTAAACACCACCTCATAACCTTAAATCTCCTCATAAGCTCTCAAACACTTGACCTCAAACACAATCTCACTCAAAACACATATCCTTTCCTTCCTTTTCACTTTGGCTGAATCATCATCATCCTTCAAGGAGGAGTTGTTTTTCTAAACTTTGTTTTTCTTGAAAATGAGATCTTCTTCTAGTTTTCTCTTGGTTTCTTTTTGAACTTTTCTTTGTTTTCCTTTTTCTTGTATTCGGCCATGAGGCCTTGTTATTTACATGATAGCTCAATGATGAGAGCTCCTAGATGATGACCATGTGTTCATCTCAAAGGAACCTCTAGAGCTTGGGTTTTTATTTCCTTTAAGTTTCATCTTCATTTGCTCACCTAAATGATTTTAGTTCAAGAATCACCTTCACTTGTAATGCCCTGATTTCTCTGTTAGAGTGAAAATGACCAAAATGCCCTTGAGGTCATTTTCAGCCCAGAATTCGAGGAAAGCCGGTCCGGTAGTACTGGAAGGGCAAACTCAATGTTGGAAGGGGATTAGATGACTTGTGTATCTATCCGAGATTAAAAATCATGTTTTTCGAGTTTTCGGGTCAAAATGACCAAAATGCCCCTGCGGTGTTTTACCCGTTTACAAGTGCCGGATGAACCCAAAACTTCTCCAGATGGTTTTAAAAGGCGTTTTTATGTAGACTATGACTTTAGTTTTGGTCGGAGGTCACAGGCGAAATTATTGCAAAATTACGGTTTTGCCCCTAGTTTCGTGTTTTTACGCTTAATCGCGTGATTAAGCAAACCTAAGCAATATTAGGCTCTAATCGAAGGTTAATTAATTTCCATAATTAATCTTTAGTCAAAATAATTTATTAAAGTTGATTAGAACCTAAAAGTGCTTAATTACAACTTAAAATCTTATTTTAAATTCAAGACTCCTAGTCATGGAATCTTGAATAGTGTTTTCTCTTTCCAATTCCTTAAATCATGGAATTGTGTTACACATTGTTTATTCACAAATGAGTTTTTAATTCTCTAATGATGTATGAGCACTCCTAATCTTGTCATAAAATTCTTAAATCACATTCTTAGTTACCAAAACTTAAGCTTAATTATTCCTAACCTTGTACCTAAGCTAATACACACTTAAACCTATCATTAGCACACAATTAGATGATCAAATCTCTCTCCCCCCCATCCTGCCCAGTCTGGCCAAAGCCTTCCCCCCTCCATATGCATCACATGTTCAATTTTTCAACACTCCAAGGCCATATCTCAAGTCACATACACCATGCCTTGTCATATTTTCAATCAAGCTTGATTTTCCAAATGAATAACTAATTAAAATAACCCATTTTCCTCATTTATTTGTGGCTGAAAAAGTTCCAGCCATGTCAAGCTTCTAGAAGCCTAATTTCATTCAAAAATTGATAGGAAATTCACTCACATCAAGCTATACTTTGTATCATAAACTCCATACCTCAAACCATGCTTGTATGACACCTTGTAAGAGATATTTTCCTTCCTTTTCCCTCCCAAACTACACGGCCAGCACCTCCCCCCTTTGAGCTCTCATTTGTTTTCATTTTCTATAAATACCTTGCTTACTTGAGCTTGCAAACACTTTAGTTCATTTGCTAAGTTTTAAGTTTTCTAAGCTTTCTTGAGTTTCTTTCTTTTTCTCTCAAGTTTCAAGAGAGTTCTCTCTTGTTCTTCATCTTCATCTTCATTCTCTCTTCATCTCATAATCATCTCCTAACCTTGAAACACCACCCCACCACCTTAGATCATCATACAAACACCTAAACTTCCATTCTCAAACACAAGCTCACCAAGAACACATTTTCTTTCTTTTTCTCTCCACAAGGCCGAAGCCATCTAGCCCCAAGGAGGAGCTCATCATCTTGTTTTCCTTTTTCAAAGATCAAAGATTTCACCTTCACTTTAGGTAGGAGTGTTTTTCTAAATTTGTTTTTCTTGTAAAGGAGTTTTTCTCTAGCTTTCTCTTGGATTTCTTTTGAAACTTTTCCTTGGTTCTTTTCTTCCTTCTCATTTCGGCCATGAGGCCATGTTTATGAGCATGATAGCTTGATTATGGGAGTTTCTAGATGATGATCTTCTGTTCATCTCAAAGAAACCTCTAAAGTTTGAGTTTTTCCTTTCCTTTAACTTTATCTATATGATACTTAGCTCACATGATTTTTCAACTTAAGAAAATTAATCTAAGGATTTCTAAAAGCCCAAGCCTACCCTTGTCAACCTTAAAGTTGGCCGGCACGTTCTAGAGATTTTTCTCTAGATAGGGGTTTTGGGTACTTAATAAAGAACTTGACTTAGTTTCATCCTACTTTCCTTTTTTTTTATGAGGTTTCGGTTTTATTTCCTTTTCTTTGAGGTTTTGTTTTGTTTTGAAGATTTATTTATTTTGAGCTTGATGATGATGTTCAAGAACCTCATAGTTCCTTTGAGAACCTGGTTCAAGAACTCTAAAGCTTTCTTTGTGATGAGATATGTGTTGGGTTGTATCTCTAAAGTCTTGTAAGAGCTGTAGATGATACTAAAATAAATATTGCATCCATGTTTACTTTTATGCTTTGCACATCATATTTACTTTCCTTACTATCACTAAGTATCAAGATAATGAATGTACTTGCATTATCATATTTATATTTCAAGCTATGCATTATCATGTTTATATTTCAAGTTCTCACCTAAATATCAAAGATAATAATATGTTGCATTTCATATTTATTTTATGCTATCACTTTACTTTCTAATGGAACCTAAAATGAGTGCATGAGCATGTTTACTTTTATGTTATCACTTAAATGAACCTAGAGCTCAAAGACTTGCCCATTATTGTCTTAAAAAAAAGGCTTGAAAATATTTATTTCCTTGGCTTGAGCATTCGGCCTCTAAGGGTTTGTTTGGTTACAAGTATTGAAAACTATGTTTTATAATTTTTATAAGTATTGAAAATATTTATTTAGGACCTCTTGAGACAAAGTTGATTTAGTCACTTCCCTCATAAATATTTTTAACATTTTAGATGATAAAAATGTTTAGAAATGAGTTTTGAAAGTTTTAAAAAGGTTCCAAGAGAAACTAGTATTTTATGTGCTTTAAAAATTGTGTTTGATGCCTTTAAATGGAGATGTTTGTTTTGGTTCTGCCTTGCTATGTTTAGGCACTGTATGTGCTATGTTAATGATGATAATATGCTTATGTTTGAGTATAATTAATGTTAAAACTCATATGTGAAAGATAAGAGAAGTTAGAAACTAGAAAAAAATTAATTTAAGAGTTCTAGATCCTTTAATGTTTGAATTTTCTGGATTCTATCCAGCAAGGTTTAGTAATGATAATTATGGTTTTAAATTAGTTTATAGGAATGACTCATAAATGGTTTAGGACTTGATCTTGCCTTAGGAGCAAACCGAACTTAGAAAGGGTCATTGTTGTGACTCCTAGGTACTCGTAAAGTTAGGATTATGAATTTTGCATCCTTGAGGTTTAGAGATGTTCTTGACCATAGTGTGAGGTGAGAAATACTTGGTTATAAACTTATAAGTTCCCGAGAGATTAGGTTTGATGATTTATAACTTAGAATGTGAGTTAAGGACCTTAAGGGTCAGTGCATAAGACACTAAGAAATGTGTTAACGCGATGATGTGATATATGATGCAATGATATGATGAGATGTGCTTGATGCATGAGAAAATGATTGATGGAAATGTTAAAGTTTATCATAGCATGAGATTTCATGAGAACATGATGTGTGAATTAGCTTGTGGCAGTTTGAAGGAAATTCGGTTTAACAGCTGTTATGCTGCCGAATTTCCGTCAAACCTTAAAGGGTTAAAAGAAATGTTTATGAGTACCATATGAGTTGAAAACCCTGGGTGACACCGGTTCGGCCGAGTGTAACACCCTAAATCTTAACCTAAGACTACTAGTATGTACTTAGGTTAATCTTTAAAATATTAGCTCTTGGTCTCATCTTTTACTTAGAAAATACTTAGCGAAAATATGGGTAAAATTTTTCTTTTTAGAATTAAAATCAAAGTGAGAGCCACGTACGAATCTTTAAAAGAAAGCATAACGAAACATATAAGCAAAGCGTAAAGAAACACATCATATCATGGAAACATCAACTGAAACATAGATATATATATATATATATATATATATAATGTGCCTACCTAAAAAGGCAGGACTATTCGATACATCGGGAAACGGAATACAACTGAAGAACAAATACAAGGAAAACAAATACAGGGAAATCATAAAAGCAACACCCATACCCATGTGCACCTAGAGTAGACAACCTCATATACAAAAGAAGGTTTGTCCTCAACTATGTGGCGTGTGTGCACTAGCTACTACCCTTCCTATGTCTACTCCTTCCAGTCCGAGTACTGTGGGGTCGAGTCGATCCACTGACGAATCTCGGCAGGAGTGGTCGAGCGCATCATTGGGGCATGTCCACCGCGGTGAGGGCGCATGGATGGCCTACGTGCAAACCTCGGCTGGACCACCGTCTCCTCACTCCCAGCTCTCATCGGTGGGGGAGCGGGACTGGAGCTCCAACTGTACATGTGTGATGGCGGGTCCTCGGATGGATCCGTCTCCAAGTACTGGGTGCGAGGCACGTACTCCGGGTAGTCGTGTACCGCTGATCCCTCAGGCTGCATGCGGAGGATCTGCTCGTCCCGTGATCTAGCTTGCTCAAAAATACTGTTGTGATGGTAGGGGGCAGTCGGGGTGAATCGGTAACTCCGTACTGGGTGCGCGAAGGGTCGTCCCATAAACATAAATACTCTGACAATGCAGCGACCCTCAAAATGATATGACCTAAGTGCTGGGTCATGGTACAGCTCCCATGTCGGGGTGTCGATGAAGAGTACGAAGGTCGCCATCTGAAGATGTGACGGAAGAAAAGAGAGAGGGAATGAGAATCTTCTAAAAGAATTCTCAGTAGGGTAATCCCTACCTAGGTGACATCATCACATCCTCAGGAACCTTGGGTTTTATTTCTAAAAAGGTGTGCATGCATAAAACTCCTTTTAAGTTAGTTTTCTAAAGTATTATTTATCCAAGGTCCGTCATATTTTATAATGCGTCTTATGACTAAGCATGGAATATACTAATGACATGAATGCATCATAAAGGAAAAACCAATCAATAGAATAACTAAGAAACATTATAACATTGGCATAGGTATAGTATATGTGACATTGTAAACTTTAACTTTCATCTCACGGGCCACCCTAAAACATCTCTAGGTTATGAGCTCATACCTTAACTAGTCGTCACTAGTTCTTACTTATCCTATGATAAGCGTAACATATACATAATCCCGACTTAATAGTGCGGGCTAGGAGGCAATTAAGGATCACCTCTCTTAGGGTCATTTCCTCTTTGAAACGCTCTACTGGCAACTAGTGCACAGTAGCATTGTCCGCTTTGGCAAGCTCTATGTCATTACCCTCACGGATTTGTTTTCTTGGGGGTGCTCGGCTAAACCGGTGTCACCCAATAAGGCGTCTCAGTGTTGTGTCACATTTGAGTTCTCATAAAGTGTTAATTCATAGATACATCATTATACATCATATAAATCTTTCTCATAGTGTGCATCTCATCATATAATCATATATAAAACTATAACCTATTTTCACATAAAACTTTTTCATAGCATATACATCACCACATAGACATATCTTTAGACAATTATTCTCACAAACTTACAAGCTTATTATGTTATAAACCCATAGTGTTTTATGCTTTGGTTCTTTTGAGTCTTAACTTGTAAACTAATTGTCCTAGTATTCTCCTTAACCTTTCAAATGTCAAAAATAGCATCTCAAAATAAAAGGTATAACAAAACATGGAATGAAACATAGAATATCACCAAATCCAAATGCTACAAATAGCTTGAATTGAAAACCTATCAATAAAATTAAGAAAACAACTAAAAGTGGGAACCCAAAAAATTTAAATAGAGCTTTATTATTAGTAAGAAAGAATGAGCTTGACATAGCTAAACATCAAATTATGAACTAATTGTGGGGATCCAAACATCTAGAAAAGGTGAGCTTGCCTTCTATTCTATCAATACTACAGGTAAGAAGCAGGATAATATTTACATATAGAATAAAAAGTTTCAATCGTGGAAACACCAGAAATAGTAAATGCTTTTGCCCATAGGTAAGAGAAAACTATAAGTAGAGGAGGTCATCAACCTTTTCTATTTTTGTTTTCTCTTGTTTCAAATGAAATATCTTTAACATCTGAAATGTAAGCGCATACATGTTTAGATTCACAAGGCTACATGCCAAAACAAATTAAGAGGAAATTTCAATTGCACACTCAGGGACTAAATTGCTTAGTGAATGACAATTTCAAGAACTCCAATACCTATTTTAACTTAACAAATAAAAAAATCAAAATACACAAAATTCCACTTGAATATCTTTTCAAATTTGTAACACCCTAATATTCAACCCAATACTCCTAGAACGTATTGAGGCTAAATATTAGTCATTACCTCTTGTTTTAGTTCATTTATCATTGAAAATACTTACTAAAAATACGAGCCCAATTTTTTTAAAAAAAACCTTGATAAAGTATGAGCCGCATGTGTAACACCCTAAATCTTAACCTAAGACTACTAGTATGTACTTAGGTTAATCTTTAGAATATTACCTCTTGGTCTCATCTTTTACTTAGAAAATACTTAGCGAAAATATGGGTAAAATTTTTCTTTTTGGAATTTAAAATCAAAGTGAGAGCCACGCACGAATCTTTAAGAGGAAGCATAGAGAAACATATAAGCAAAGCATAAAGAAACACATCATATCATGGAGACATCAACTGAAACATAGTTTTATATATATATATATATATATATATATATATATATGTTGTGCCTACCCAAAAGGGAAGGACTATTTAATACATCGGGAAACGGAATACAACTGAAATGTAATACATGGAAATCATGAAAAGCAAATACAAGAGAAACAACACCCATACCCATGTGCACCTAAGGTAGACAACCTCATATACAAAAGAAGGTTTGTCCTCAACTATGTGGCTTGTGTGTGCACTAACTACTAGCCCTCCTATGACTACTCCTGCTGGTCCGAGTACCGTGGGGTCGAGTCGATCTACTGACGAATCTCGGCGGGAGTGGTCGAGCGCATCATCGGGGCATGTCCACCACGGCGAGGACGCATAGATGGCCGACGAGCCAACCTCGGCTGGACTACCGTCTCCTCACTCCCAGCCCTCATTGGTGGGGGAGCGGGACTAGAGTTCCAACGGTACATGTGGGATGGCGGGTCCTCGGATGGGTCCGTCTCCGAAATCGGGACGGCACATACTCGAGGTACTCAGCGTCTTTGCTGATGTCTCGGGCTCCATGCGGAGGATCTGCTCATCGCGTGGTCTCGTTCACTCGAAAATCCCATTATGACGGTAAGGAGCAGTCGGGGTGAAGCGGTAGCTCGGGACGGGGTGCGCGAAGGGTCGTCCCATGAACATGAATACTCGGCGGTCTGGCGACCCTCAAAATGGTATGACCCGAGTGCCGGGTCATGGTGCAGCTCCCATACCGGGGTATCGATGAAGAGTACGAATGTCGCCATCTGAAGATATGACGGAAGAAAAGAAAGAGGGAATGAGAATCTTTCTAAAAGAATTCTCAGTAGGGTTATCCCTACCTAGGTGACATCGTCATATCCTCAGGAACCTTGGGTTTATTTCTAAAAGTGTACATGCATATAAATTCCTTTTAAGTTAGTTTTCTAAAGAGGTATTTTATCCAAGGTCTGTCATATTTTATAATGCGTCTTTATAACTTAAGCAGAAATATACTAATGATATGAATACATCATAAAGGCAAACCAAACAATAGAATAACTAAGAAACATTATAACGTTGGCATAAGTATAGTATTATGTGACATTGTTAACTTTTACTTTCATCTCATGGGGCCACCCTAAAACATTTCTAGGTTATGAGCTCATACCTTAACTAGTCGTCACTAGTTCTTACTTATCCTATGATAAGCGTAACATATATAATTCCCGACTTAAAGTATGGGCTAGGGGGCAATCTAAGGATCTCCTCTCTAGGATCATTTCCTCTTTGAAACGCTTTGCTAGCCACGCGGGCCTCGCAATTTGTCCGCTTTGGCAGGCTGCATCTACACATACCGGATTTGTCTCCTCCTGGGGGTGCCCGGCCGAACCGGTGTCACCCAGGAGAAGCGCGTCTCAGTGTTGTGTCACATTTAAGTTCTCATAAGTATTAAATCATAAATACCTCATCATTTATCATATTCATTTTTATCATTCATCCTCATATAGCTTTTTCATAACATATACATCATCACATGAAACTTTCTCATAACATATGCATCGTCACATAAAACTTCCACATAACATAAACATCATCACATAGTCATATCTAACAATTATCCCCATAAGCTCATAGACTTGATATGTTATAACCCATAGTGTTTTAAACTTCGATTCTTATGAGTCTTAAACTTGCAAATTAATTGTTCTAACATTATTCTTAACCTCTTATACACCTATAGTTTCACAACTAATGAGTTATACAAATTTTTATGCTCAAGAACTAATCCAAACAGCACTAAGCAGAATTTGGACAGCTTTATGTTTATGTGATTACGGAGTTCTAGAAATTACGGTTTAGATCTTTATCTCACATTCTAAGTTATTGATCATCAACACCTAGTCTCTTGGGAACCTATAAGGTTATAACTAAGTATTTCTCACCTCACACTATGGTCAAGAACATCTCTAAATCTCAAGAGTGCAGAAATCAAAATCCTAACTTTACGGGTACCTAGAAGTCACAATAATGACCCTTTCTAAGTTCGGTTTGCTCCTAAGGTTTCAAGATTAAGTCCTAAACCAATTATGAGTCATTTCTACACATATAAACTAATTTAAAACCATGATTATTGAATCTAAACCTTGCTGGACAGAATCCAGAAAAATAAATCTTTAAGGGATCTAGAACTCTCAAATTAATTCTTTTCTAGTTCCTAACTTATCCTATCTTTCACATATGAGTCTTAACATAATTATTACTCAAACATAAGCATATTAACATCATTAACACAGCTCATACAGTGGCCAAACATAGCAAGGTAGAACCGAAACAGAAACTCCATTTAAAGGCATTGAACATAGTTTCTAAAGCACATAAAATACTAGTTTCTCTTGGGACCTTGTTAAAACGTTCAAAACTCTTTTATGAACACTTTTATCATCTAAACTTATGAAAATACTTAAGAGGGCAGTGGCTACATTATTTTCATCTCAAGAGGTCCTAAATTCATAAACCTTAGTTCTACATATTCCTTATACTCATATAAGTTTAGAAAAATTATAAAACATAGTTTTCAATACTTAGAAACACTAAGGCCTCATAGGGTAAATATGAACCAAAGGAAATAAATGTTTTAGACCTTTGTTTGAGATATCAATGGGCAAGTCTTTGAGCTCTAGAATCATTAAAGTGATGACATAAAAATAAACATGCTCATGCACTTATTTTAGTTATTGCTAGAAAGTAAAGTGAGAGCATAAAATAAATATGTGGTGCAATATATTATTATCTTTGATATTTAGGTGAGGACTTGAAATATAAATATGATAATGCAAAGCTTGAAATATAAACATGATAGTGCAAGTTCCTTTATTATCTTGATAATTAGTGATAGCAAGGAAAGTAAACATGAAATGCATAGCATAAGATAAACATGATGCAAGGTTTATTTTATGGTTAGCTAGAGCTCATTCAAGACTTTAATAAGATAATAACCCAACACATATCACATGACAAAGTGAGCTTTAGAGTTCTTGAACCAAGTTCTCAAGGAACTATGAGGTTCTTGAACATCATCATCAAGCTCAAGAAAATAAAACTTCATTAAACAAACAATGCTTCAAAGATCAAAGGAAATGGAAACCGAAATGTTAAAGAAAAGGAAAACAAAGAAACCGAAAGCATGTAATAAGAGGAAACAAAAGTGTTCTTGAGAAAAGATCATTTCAAGTTAGTAAATAAAGTTGAAACTCAAAGAAAATAAAAAACTCAAGCTCTAGAGGTTCCTTTGAGATGAACACATAGTCATCTTCTAGGAGTCCTCATCATTGAGCCATCATGTAACCACGAAGGCCTCATGGCCGAAACACAAAAGGAAAAGGAGACAAAGAAAGTTCTAAAAAGAGAAACCTAGAGAAAGCTAGAGAAAAACACTTTTTGAACAAATAAAGCTTGAAACCAAGTCCCTACCTTGTGATGAAGGTAAAAGCTTGGACTTGAAGATGGAAATGAGATGAGCAACACCTCCTAGGATGGTGATGATGATTCGGCCTTGATGAGAGAAAAAGAAAGGAAATGTGTTTCAAGTGAAGTTGTGTTTGAGGTGTGGTGTTTGAGTGGTTTGATGATGGTTCAAGGTTTTGGGGTGGTGTTTGATGGTTGAGAGGTGATGATGAGATGAAGAGATGGAGAAGATAAAGATGAGAGGAAAGGAAGAACACTCTTGAAATTTTGAGAGAAAAAGAAAGACTAGCAAGACAACTCTAAAACTCTAAACTTAGCAAATGCTTCAAGGTGCAACAAGGCTAACACAAGCATCCTATTTATAGAAAAACAAAACCATGGAGCTCACAATGGAGGGAGTGGCCGTGTGGTTTGGAGGGAAAAGGAAGAGAAAATATCTCTTACACAAGGTCATTCAAGCATGGTTTGAAGTATGGAAGCTATGCTACAAAGTATGGCTTGATGTGAGTTAACTTCCTATCAAATTTTTATGAAATTAGGCTTCTAGAAACTTGACATGGCTGGAACTTTTCCAGCCACAAATAAATGGGGAAAATGGGTTGTTTTAATTATTTATTCATGTGGAAATTCAAGCTTGATTGAAAGTTATGACAAGGTATAGTGTATGTGACTTGAGGTATGGCCTTGGAGTGTTGAAAAATTGAACATGTGATGCACAATGGGGGAGGACAGCTTCGGCCAAGGCTGGACAGCAGAGTGGGGGTGAGTTTTGACCATTTAATTGTGTGTTAATAGTAGGTTTAGATGTGTATTAGCTTAGGTACAAGGTTAGGAATGATTAAGCTTAAGTTTAGGTAACTAAGAATGTAATTTAGGGAGTTTATGACAAGATTAGGAGTGCTCATACATCATTAAAGAATTTAAAACTCATTTGTGAATAAACAGTGTGTAACACAATTCCATGATTTAAGGAATTGGAAAGAGAAAACACTATTCAAGATTCTATGACTAGGTGTCTTAAAATTAAAATATGATTTTAGGTTGTAATTGAGTACTTTTTGGTTCTAATCAACTTTAATAAATTATTTTGACTCAAGATTAATTAAGGAAATTAATTAACCTTCGATTAGAGCCTAATATTGCTTAGGTTTGCTTAATCACGCGATTAAGCGTAAAAATACGAAACTAGGGGCAAAACCGTAATTTTGCACTAATTTTGCCCGGCACTTCTAAAATTAAAACTAAGGTCATAGAACACATAAAAACGCCTTTTAAAACCATCTGGAGAAGTTTCGGGTTCATCCGGCACTTGTAAACGGGTAAAACACTGCAGGGGAGTTTTGGTCATTTTGACCCGAAAACTCGAAAAATAAGATTTTCGATCCCGGGAAGGTACATAAGTTTTCTAATCCCCCTCCAACATTGAGTTTGCCCTTCGAGTATTGCCGCACTGGCTTTCCTCGAATTCCGGGCTGAAAATGACCTTAGGGGCATTTTGGTCATTTTCACTCTAACAGAAAAATCGGGGCGTTACATTACTCCCCTCCTTAAAAAGAATTTTGCCCTCGAAATTCGTACCTTAGAAAAGCTCTGGATATTTGGACTTCATCTCTGATTCTAGTTCCCATGTGTATTCTTCCGACTTGTCTCGTCCCCACGCCACTTTCACCAAAGGAACAGACTTGTTCCTTAACTGCTTGACTCCGTGATCCACTATTCTCGTAGGCGGTACATTGAAAGTGAGGTCCTCCCTCAACTGTACATGCTCTGGTTCTAGGACATGACTAGGGTCGGACTCATATTTACAATCGGGAGACGTGAAAGACATCATGAAGGTTTGACAGATTGGGTGGTAAGGCTATTTTGTAAGCTACGGATCCGATTCTCTGAAGAATTTCAAAAGGACCGAGAAATCGGGGACTCAACTTTTTAACTTTCATGGCTCTCCCTATTCATGTAGTGGGGGTGATTCTTAGAAATACGTGTTCTCCTTCTTGGAACTCCAAGGGCTTGCGCCTTTTGTCTGTAACAGCCTAAATCTTAACCAAAGACTACTAGTATGTTCTTAGGTTAATCTTTAGAATATTACCTCTTGGTCTCATCTTTTACTTAGAAAATACTTAGTGGAAATATGGGTAAAATTTTTCTTTTTGGAATTTAAAATCAAAGTGAGAGCCACGCACGAAACTTTAAGGGGAATCATAGCGAAACATATAAGCAAAGCATAAGAAACACATCATGTCATGGGAACATCAACTGAATCATAGATATATATATATATATATATAACGTGCCTACCCAAAGAGGCAGGACTATTTGATACATCATGAAGCAAAATACAACTGAAATGCAATACAAGGAAATCATAAAAAGCAAATACAAGAGAAACTACACCCATACCCATGTGCACCTAAAGGAGACAACCTCATATACAAAAGAAGGTTTGTCCTCTACTATGTGGCGTGTGTGTGCACTAACTACTACCCCTCCTATGACTACTCCTGCTGGTCCGAAATCGTGGGGTCGAGTCGATCCACTGGCGAATCTCGGCGGGAGTGGTCGAGCGCATCATCGGGGCATGTCCACCGCGGCGAGGGCGCATAGATGGTCGTCGAGCCAACCTCGGCTGGACCACCGTCTCCTCACTCCCAGCCCTCATCGGTGGAGGAGCGGGACTGGAGCTCCAACTGTACATGTGGGATGGCGGGTCCTCGGATGGGTCCGTCTCCAGAAATCTTTGGGCGCGGCACATACTCGGGGTACTCGCGTACCGCTGATGTCTCGGGCTCCATGTGGAGGATCTGCTCATCGCATGGTCTCGCTCGCTCAAAAATCCCGTTATGACGGTAAGGAGCAGTCGGGGTGAAGCGGTAGCTCGGGACGGGGTGCGCGAAGGGTCGTCCCATGAACATGAATACTCTGACAGTGCAGCAACCCTCAAAATGGTATGACCCGAGTGCCAGGTCATGGTGCAGCTCCCATACCGGGGTATCGATGAAGAGTACGAATGTCACCATCTGAAGATATGACGGAAGAAAAGAGAGAGGGAATGAGAATCTTTCTAAAAGAATTCTCAGTAGGGTTATCCCTACCTAGGTGACATCGTCACATCCTCAGGAACCTTGGGTTTATTTCTAAAAGGTGTGCATACATATAAATTCCTTTTAAGTTGGTTTTCCAAAGAGGTATTTTAACCAAGGTCCGTCATATTTTATAATGCGTCTTTATAACTTAAGCAGAAATATACTAATGATATGAATGCATCATAAGGTAAACCAAATAATAGAATAACTAGGAAACATTATAACATTGGCATAAGTATAGTTTATTTGACATTGTTAACTTTAACTTTCATCTCTTGGGGCCGCCCTAAAACTTCTCTAGGTTATGAGCTCATACCTTAACTAGTCATCACTAGCTCTTACTTATCCTATGATAAGCGTAACATAATCCCGACTTAAAGTACGGGCTAGGGGGCAAATTAAGGATCTCCTTTCTAGGATCATTTCCTCTTTGAAACGCTTTGCTAGCCATGTGGGCCTCGCAATTTGTCCGCTTTGGCAGGCTGCATCTACACATACCCTCACGGATTTGTCTCCTCCTGGGGGTGCTCGGCCGAACCGGTGTCACCCAGGAGAAGCGCGTCTCAGTGTTGTGTCACATTTATATTCTCATAAGTATTAAATCACAATTACCTCATCATTTATCATATTCATTTTTATCATGCATTCTCATGTAGCTTTTTCATAACATATATATCATCACATGAAACTTTCTCATAACATTCGTCACATAAAACTTTCACACAAACATCATCACATAGTCATATTTAACAATCATCCCCATAAGCTCATAGACATGTTATGTTATAACTCATAGTGTTTTAAACTTCGATTCTTATGAGTCTTAAACTTGCAAATTAATTGTTCTAACATTATCCTTAACTTCTTTATACGCCTATAGTTTGACAATTAATGAGTTATACAAATTTTATGCTCAAGAACTAATCCAAATAGCACTAAGCAGAATTTGGACAGCTTTATATTTATGTGATTACGGAGTTCTAGAAATTACGGTTTAGATCTTTATCTCACTTTCTAAGTTATTGATCATCAACACCTAGTCTCTTGGGAACCTATAAGGTTATAACTAAGTATTTCTCACCTCACCCTATGGTCAAGAACATCTCTAAACCTCAAGAGTGCAGAAATCAAAATACTAACTTTACGGGTACCTAGAAGTCACAATAATGACCCTTTCTAAGTTCGGTTTGCTCCTAAGGTTTCAAGATTAAGTCCTAAACCAATTATGAGTCATTCCTACACATATAAACTAATTTAAAACCATGATTATTGAATCTAAACCTTGCTGGACAGAATCCAGAAAAATAAATCTTTAAGGGATCTAGAACTCTCAAATTAATTCTTTTCTAGTTCCTAACTTATCCTATCTTTCACATATGAGTCTTAACATAATTATTACCCAAACATAAGCATATTAACATCATTAACACAGCTCATACAGTGGCCAAACATAGCAAGGCAGAACCGAAACAGAAACTCCATTTAAAGGCCTTGAATCATAGTTTCTAAAGCACATAAAATACTAGTTTCTCTTGGAACCTTATTAAAACCTTCAAAACTCTTTTATGAACACTTTTATCATCTAAACTCATGAAAATACTTAATAGGGCAGTGGCTATATTATTTTCATCTCAAGAGGTCCTAAATTCATAACACTTAGTTCTACACATTCCTTATACTCACATAAGTTTAGAAAAATTATAAAACATAGTTTTCAATACATGAAAACATTAAGGCCTCATAGGGCCGAAATATGAACCATAGGAAATAAATGTTTTAGACCTTTGTTTGAGATATCATTGGGCAAGTCTTTGAGCTCTAGAATCATTAAAGTGATGACATAAAAATAAACATGCTCATGCACTTATTTTAGTTATTGCTAGAAAGTAAAGTGAGAGCATAAAATAAATATGTGGTGCAATATATTATTATCTTTGATATTTAGGTGAGGACTTGAAATATAAATATGATAATGCAAAGCTTGAAACATAAACATGATAATGCATGTTCATTCATTATCTTGGGATTTAGTGATAGCAAGGAAATAAACATGATATGCAAAGCTTAAAGTAAACATGATGCAAGTTTCGTTTTTATGTTTAACTAGAGCTCATTTAAGACTTTAACAAGATCATAACCCCATACAATATCTCAAAGATCACAACACAAGAATCGAAAATCATATAAAAGAGAAAGAAAGTGAAGCTACATCAAGTTCTTTATTAAGTACCCAAAACCCCTATCTAGAGACAAATCTCTAGAACGTGCCGGCCAACTTTAAGGTTGACAAGGGTAGGCTTGGGCTTTTAGAAATCCTTAGATTAATTTTTCTTAAGTTTGAAAACCATGTGAGCTAGATAACATATAGATGAAGTTGTAAGAAAAGGAAAACTCAAGCTTTAGAGGTTTCTTTGAGATGAACACAATGTCATCATCTAGAAACTCTCATCATCAAGCTATCATGCTCAAATCAAGGCCTCATGGCCGAAAATGAAAGGAAAGGAAAGACAAAGGAAAGTTCAAAAAGAATCCAAGAGAAAACTAGAGAAACACACTTTCTTGAGCAAAATAAAGTTTGAAAACAAATCCCTACCTAGTGATGAAGATAAAAGCTTGATCTTGAAAATGGAAATGAGATGAGCAACACCTCCTAGGATGGTGATGATGATTCGGCCTTGATGAGAGAAAAAGAAAGAAAATGTGTTTCAAGTGGAGTTGTGTTTGAGGTGTGGTGTTTGAGAGGTTTGATGATGGTTCAAGGTTTTGGGGTGGTGTTTGATGGTGGAGAGGTGATGATGAGATAAAGAGATGAAGAGGATAAAGATGAAAAGAAAGGAAGAACACTCTTGGAACTTTGAGAGAAAAAGGAAAGACTAGCAAGACAACTCTAAAACTCTAAACTTGCAAATGCTTCAAAGTGCAACAAGGCTAACACAAGCATCCTATTTATAGAAAAACAAAACCATGGAGCTTGCAAATGGAGGGAGTGGCCGTGTGGTTTGGAGGGAAAAGGAAGAGAAAATATCTCTTACACAAGGTCATTCAAGCATGGTTTGAAGTATGGAAGCTATGCTACAAAGCATGGCTTGATGTGAGTTAATTTCCTATCAAATTTTTATGAAATTAGGCTTATAGAAATAATGCATGGCTGGAACTTTTCCAGCCACAATTAAATGGGAGAAATGGGTTGTTTTAATTATTTATTCATGTGGAAATTCAAGCTTGATTGAAAGTTATGACAAGGTATAGTGTATGTGACTTGAGGTATGGCCTTGGAGTGTTGAAAAATTGAACATGTGATGCATATGGAGGAGGTGAGGCTTCGGCCAGCTTGGGACAGCAGAATGGGAGGATGATTTGACCATTTAATTGTGTGTTAATGGTAGGTTTAGATGTGTATTAGCTTAGGTACAAGGTTAGGAATGATTAAGCTTAAGTTTAGGTAACTAAGAATGTGATTTAGAGAATTTATGACAAGTTTAGGAGTGCTCATACATCATTAAAGAATTTAAAACTCATTTATGAATAAACAATGTGTAACACAATTCCATGATTTAAGGAATTGGAAAGAGAAAACACTATTCAAGATTCTATGACTAGGTGTCATAAAATTAAAATATGATTTTAGGTTGTAATTAAGTACTTTTTGGTTCTAATCAACTTTAATAAATTACTTTGACTCTAGATTAATTAAGGAAATTAATTAACCTTCGATTAGAGCCTAATATTGCTTAGGTTTTCTTAATCGCGTGATTAAGCGTAAAAATACGAAACTAGGGGCAAAACCGTAATTTTGCACTAATTTTGCCCGGGACTTCAAAAATTAAAACTGAGGTCATAGAATACATAAAAACGCCTTTTAAAACCATCTGGAGAAGTTTCGGGTTCATCCGGCACTTGCAAACGGGTAAAACACCACAGGGGCGTTTTGGTCATTTTGACTCAAAACTTCAAAACGAGATATTCGATCCCGGGAAGGTACATAAGTTTTCTAATCCCCTTCCAACATTGAGTTTGCCCTTCGAGTACTGCCAAGACTGCTTCCCTCGATTCGGTGAAAATGACCTCAGGGGCATTTTGGTCATTTTCACTCTAACAGAAAATCAGGGCGTTACATTGTCCGCGTAGCTTTTCTGTCGACTTTGAGCGGTTAAGATTCTATCCTTGATCTTCTTGATTTGTTCCGTCATTTCCCTCACTACTTCAGGTCCTAAGACACTTTGTTCTCCGGGCTCGTACCAACACAAGGGTGATTGGCACTTCCTTCCATATAACACCTCGTACGGTGCCATACCGATGCTTGCATGATAACTGTTGTTATACGCAAACTCGATCAAAGGCATGTACTTCTCCCAACTTCCTTTTTGGTCTAAGACACAGGCTCTCAGCATATCTTCCAGGGTTTGGATTGTCCTCTCTAACTGACCATCCGTTTGTGGGTGGTAAGCAGTGCTTAGGCACAACTTGGAACCAAACGCCTTTTGAAAGGCTCCCCAAAAACGTGACGTAAACCACGGATCTCGATCCGAGATTATCGTTGATGGTACTCCATGCAACCTTACTATTTCTTGGATGTAAAGCTGGGCCAACTTATCCAACGAGTACGTGACTCGAATAGGTAGAAAGTGAGCCGACTTAGTTAGTCGATCCACGATTACCCACACGGCATCGAGGCTGCCGAACTTGGGTCTTTGGCAATCCTGTCACGAAGTCCATTGATATACTCTCCCACTTCCACTCGGGGATTGACAGGGGTTGCAACATGCCAGAAGGTTTTTGGTGTTCGAACTTGACCTTTTGGCAGACCAAACACTTACTCACCCAGGCGACCACATCCTTCTTTAATCCGGGCCACCAAAACATCCTCTTCAAGTCCTGATACATCTTGGTAGTACCAGGATGGATGGCAAAATGGCTCTTGTGAGCCTCCTCCAAGATCTTCTCTCGGAGGTCGCCATCTTGTGGCACACAGATTCGCCCCTCGAACCTCCACAACCAGTCGGGGCCTCGTACAAAACCTTTCAACTTTCCGGCCTTAACTGCCTCGATTGTCTCCATAAAGTCCTCATTTTCTCTTTGGGCAAGCATAATCCTTTGCTTAAACCCACTGGTCACCGTGAGATGACTCATCACAATGCATTCTCCGTTATAGACATCCCAAGATTCATATCCCTAAACTGCTCTATTAACCCAACTTCATTAACCATCATACTTGATAGACGTAACGAGTTTCGGCTCAAGGCATCGGCTACTACATTAGCCTTGCCGGGGTGGTAACTTAAGCCAAAATCGTAGTCCTTGAGGAATTCCATCCATCTCCTTTGCCTCATATTCAACTCCTTTTGATCAAAGAGATGCTTGAGACTCTTATGATCGGAGAAAACTTCAAACCTTACACCATACAAATGGTGTCTCCACATCTTTAGAGCGAACACGATGGCTGCTAGTTCTAGGTCATGGGTAGGGTAGGTTACCTCATGAGGCTTGAGTTGTCTGGACGCATAGGCTACCACTTGCCTGTTTTGCATCAACACACAACCTAAACCCTTGCCGGAAGCATCGCAATATACCTCGAAGGGTACATCGGGGTCAGGTAAAACTAAAACTGGGGTTGAGGTGAGCTTTTCTATAAGCTCTAGGAAACTCTCTTCACATTCGGGGCTCCACTCAAACGGGGCATTCTTCCTAGTGAGCTTAGTTAAGGGTAGGGCTAACTGGGAAAATCCTTTGATAAACCTACGGTAATATCCAGCTAAACCCAAAAAGCTTCTAATCTCAGTTACAGAGGTTGGTCTATCCCAATTCATCACAGCTTCTATCTTACTTGGGTCGACAGCTATGCCACCTTTTGACACAACATGTCCTAAGAACTTTACCTCCTCTAACCAAAATTCATACTTAGACAACTTAGCGTATAACTTCTTCTCCTTTAATACCTCTAAAACTAACCTTAAATGACGCTCATGCTCTTCGTGGGTTTTCGAATAGATGAGAATATCATCTATGAACACAACCACAAATTGATCTAAATAGGGTCTAAAGATCCTATTCATGTAATCCATAAAAACTGCGGGAGCATTCGTCAAAGCAAACGACATCACATTGAACTCAAAGTGTCCATACCGAGTTCGAAAGGCGGTTTTAGGAATATCCGAATCCCTCACCCTAATCTGATGGTAACCGGACGTTAAATCAATCTTAGAAAACACTACTGCTCCTTTTAATTGGTCCATAAGATCGTCAATCCTAGGCAATGGGTATTTATTCTTTATGGTTACTTGGTTCAACTGCCTATAGTCTATACACATCCTCATACTTCCGTCCTTTTTCTTCACAAATAAGACCGGAGCGCCCCAAGGCGAAGCACTCGGCCTTATAAAACTCTTTTCTAACAGCTCTTCTAACTGGGTTTTCAACTCTGCCAGCTCCGAGGGTGACATCCTATACGGGGCTATAGAGATTGGTCCTGTCCCAGGAACTAACTCTATGGAGAATTCAACTTCTCTTTCGGGAGGGAACTCGGGTATTTCATCTGGAAATACCTCGGGATAGTCTCTTACCACAGGTATCTCACCTAGGTTTTGCTCAAATTCTACGTCGCAGGCGGCTAGGAGAACATATCCCTTAGCTTTCTCCCCACTACAGAAGACCTCTACGGAATTTAGGTACAGCCTAATGGGTTGAGTGATGCTTTTGGGAGGAGAAGGGAAAACTACGGTTTGGGTTCCACAATCTAACAACACACGGTTGGCGTGAAGCCAATTCATGCCTAAGATAATGCCTATGTCTTTCAAGGGTAAACAAATTAAATCTATGATAAAAGACCTATTTTCTACAACCAGATGACAGTTTAATTGGTCCGGCTCTGATACCATAATGTAACACCCTCCTAATTACCATGTTTTTACTCGAGCGTTCACATAGTAATTAGAAAAGTATCACTCACTCGCATACTCTATAGTAGTCGGAAATAACTGAAATAAAATACTGTAGATGTATAAGTTATCAAACTAATATGTACATATATATATATACATTGTTGTTAAGTTCACATTAGGTACATCATACAAATATAAAAAAACAACTAGTTATCTCCTAACTAGTCAGGAACTCAGTGTACAAAAGAACACTTCTACTAAGTAGTCTAACCTGCTCAAAGTTGAGATCCAGCAAAATTTCATACATACAGAAATGGACTCTAAAGTATCTCACCAAATCATTCTGCAGGCTGCAGGGTTCCTAATGCTAAACTACAACTATGTACATAACATGAGTCCTTGAATGTCACATGCTCCCCTAAAGAAAATCATTCGCCATCGGTGGAATGGCGTTACCCTCAGCAGGGGCACCAGGACCAGCTGGTGGATCGGAGTCTGAGGAGGAGGACGAGGATGGATCATCTCCAGGAGGGGGCATAGGTGGTGCGGGTGGAGCTACAAACTCAACAGGGTGTGCCATGTATAGGGGCACTCCGTCATAAGGAAAAGCAGGGTCAAACTCAGCAGTAAAAACAGAGGTACTAAAAGAACGGCTAAAGAATACATAGGCTCGTATATGAGAATATGCTACTACATATAGTGAATCCAAGTCAGGATCATAGTGCCATTGCTATTGGGGTGAGTCAAGGAAGAAGATCACTGACGGCATCTCAGAAAGGCCTGAGCACCATACAAAATATACACAAATAGGGATGAGAATATTATATAATTCTCAGTAGGGTAATCCCTCACCAGTAATAAAAAATTAGTAAACAAAACATAAGTAGAAATTTCATTCTTATAAGCAATATCAAGTAAACTTATATGCAAAAATAACAATTAAACTATGCATAGTCATAGGAAGAAGTATTAATGTATATAATTCAAGTAAAGTCAAAATGTAACATGATGGTAACCATAAATCTTTCTCTTGTAATCCACGAAATTCAATTAGTGCCGTTGTCTCTTTTCATTAGCATAGGGAAGGCTTAGTTTCACATCAGGTAACATATGTAGTGGATAACTCCTCAGAGGACCATAGACTGCTAGGACATGAGCTCATTCCTATTTGTGATCATCGGACTTCATATTTCTTTTCCATTTCCGAATCACACACAGTTCTATCTCCTAGCCGATACGTCTACCGACTCATAACATTTCCTGGGAAGTTCTTATTTTTGCCTTCCCTCTTTATCCCATATAAGCCTTGTTTCTATTTTCCCCATATGTTAAAATATGCACCATCACATTTCTCATATTCTCTTTTGTCATATAACAGCCGCATGTACTTTTATTTTTGACAAATTATGTTTACATCACACGTAGGCAATTTAGTTACATCTAGAGTCTCATTATGCTTTATAAGTAACTCTCTAAAACCATTAGCATGCATGCATATCTCATATATGTGGACTAAATGCCATTCCATTATCAATTTAAGACATTTCCACCATTTCAGCAACTTGGCAGATTTATCATTCCAGTAGCAACATTTACTTTCCACATCAAATGGCTAATTTAAGAGCCACAAAAATTCCCTATAACACTTAAATGTGTTTAATAGTCCCTGTAAAAATTTCAGGGGAAAAATAATTCTCTAACCTTGTTAAATAAATTAAACAAATTTGATGGTCAGAGACCACTTATTCACAGCTCAGACCAGAATTCTCATGGTTTTCAATCCTAGATATTGATCAAATCAACCCAAAATAAAAATCACAGTTACACTTCAAGAAGTTTTCAACGCCCTGTAAAATTTTTAGATGATAATTCAATCATTTGCTATGGTAATAAAATCATATAAAATCGGAGCTTCAGTCCCCACAATCCAGACAGCAGGGTTACCTTTTCGGTTTCTGATTTTTCTGAGACAGTACAACATAAAATTAGTGCTCAAGAATTTTCGTGTAAGTAGTTCAAGATGTTAGGTCAAACATATATTGTTTCCAGGCCATGATCATAACTACAAATATCCCTAAAAATTCATGATATTTTACTGTTTTCAGCAAAACCGAAATTCCAGCACACTATCTAAAACTTCACTTGATAAAATGATTACACTAACCTCAGCCAAACCCTCCAACAAAATTTATACTTCAACAACCATATATCATTAACCAAAATAACCAAAAATTTCTAGCGGAAAAAGTCAGAATTGAGAAATATAAATTTGGAAAGAAAAGTCTCAATAAAACCCTACTCTTGGAAGCTAAAGGTGTCTTGGTCTCTAGGATGCTCCCAAATGGTGCTCTTCACTCCACAACTCTCAAGATACACCCAAATCCTTCTTAAAACAGTGAGGTATCAGGTATCAAGGTTGGGATTTGGTGATGGATTGAAATTCTGATCGGTTATATCTGTAGGTATTGAGCTGTAGAACAACTTTAGTGAAGGAAGAACTTGATTTCGATAACTCTAGGCTATGATATATGGAATTTGAAAGCAAGATGAAGCTCTTGGCTATGGAGGAAGTGCAGCTGCTCTTTCTCCTCTTTTCTGGTCGAAATTATGGCTTCCTAAAGAAGCTAGGTTTGTATTTATCTCATATATATAAAGAATGAATATAATATGATGAAAATTAATGATCTTTGACTTTAAAGGAAAAATGGATGGCTAAGATTAATCTTGTAATTCAAGATTGAATCTCATCCATTCCTTTAATATAAAGTGATAAGGTTGTTTAGTTTATAAAGATTAAAATAGCTTTCGGTGTTAAAATCACACACCGAAATTTCATCGAACGGGTAAAACAGTGTACCTAGGTAATCAAGCATCGCTTGAAAATTAATTCTAAGTATAAAACCTTTATTCCTAACCATTTCTAATCTCAATCCTATAAGGTTTCACTTTTGGGCCTCTCCGGGTCCCAATTGTAGGGTTTCGGCTGTCCCCGCGGGCCTACGGGGCCCGTAAAACACTATTTATGTTTTTTTTTTTTTTTTTAGCGTTCGTTACATTGTTCTCATCACTTCTATGTACATCAAAGTTTGATATTCTTATTACTAAAGCCATAATTATTTTCTGAATAAAATTAGGGTGTTACATTATCACCCACCTTAATAAAAATTTTGTCCTCAAAATTTCATACCTGGAAACAATTTCGGATGGTCTTTCTTCATATTTGATTCTAGTTCCCATGTATACTCTTCATTTCCAGGTCCACCCCAGGCCACTTTCACAAGTTGCACAGATTTATTTCTAAGTTGCCTGACTTCTCTATCAACGATCTGAATAGGAGGGGCTTGAAACGTCAAGTCATCCCTTAACTGTACAGATTCGGGCTCAATAATATGGTTTGGATCTGGGTGGTACATTCGGAGTTGAGATACATGGAAGACATCATGAAGGTTAGACAAATGTGGGGGTAAGGCTATCTGGTAGGCAGCTGACCCAATTCGTCGAAGAATTTGAAAAGGACCTATAAACCTAGGTGACAACTTTTTAATTCTAAGGGCCCTACCTACTCCAGTAGTGGGCGTGACCTTCAAGAATACATGTTCTCCCTCTTGAAATTCTAAAGGTTTCCTTCGAGTATCAGCATAGCTCTTCTGACGATTTTGTGCGGTGAGGATTTTACTCCTGATCTTTTGAATCTGCTCCGTTGTTTGATTAACAAGATCGGGTCCCAACAGTCCTGCTTCTCCCGAATCATACCAACACAATGGGGATTGACATTTTCTTCCATATAGAGCTTCATATGGGGCCATGCCAATACTAGCGTGATGGCTATTATTATAAGCAAATTCAACCAACGGGAGCAACTTGTCCCAACTTCCCTTCTGCTCAATCACGCACGCCCTTAGCATATCTTCCAAGGTTTGTATGGTTCGTTCTGTTTGCCCATCAGTTTGGGGGTGATAGGCAGTGCTCAAACAAAGCTTAGTCCCAAAGGCTTTTTGGAAAGCTCCCCAAAACCTAGAAGTAAATCTAGGGTCTCTATCAGAAACTATTGAGGAAGGTACACCATGTAGTCTCACTATCTCTTGAATGTACAGAGAAGCTAACTTATCCAAAGGAAAATTAGCCTTAATGGGTAAGAAGTGAGCAGACTTGGTCAACCTATCCACTATAACCCATATAGCATCATGACCTAATGATGTCCTTGGCAAACCCATCACAAAGTCCATAGAAATACTTTCCCACTTCCATTCCGGGATTTCTAAGGGTTGCAGGGTCCCAGCTGGTTTTTGATGTTCTATTTTAACTTTTTGACAAGTTAAACACTTCCTGACACACTCTTCTATGTCTCTTTTCATTCGACCACCGTAACATTTTCTTAAGATCTGCATACATTTTACTAGTACCTGGGTGTATAGTAAGTTCGCCCCTATGAGCTTCCTCTAAGATCTTCTTTCTGAGATCGCCACTTGCAGGTACGCACACCCTATCCTTGTATCTCCATATACCTTGTTGGTCTTGTATGAATCCTGGCAACTTCTTTGCATTAATTGATCTTAATATCTCCTGAAACTCTGGGTTTTCACGTTGGGCAGCCAAAATTTGTCCTTTGAACTCACTTGTTACTTTTATCTGGCCTAACACAACACCTTGAGGGCTCACAGACATATCTAAACTAAGCTTTTTGAAGCTCTCAACTAGCTCTGCCTCTTTAATCATCAGGCATGCTACACTTAGGGATTTCCTACTCAGTGCATCGGCTACAACATTTGCCTTGCCTGGATGGTAATTCAGACTAAACTCATAATCTTTGAGGAACTCCATCCATCTTCTTTGCCGCATATTCAACTCTTTCTGATCAAAAAGATACTTTAAACTTTTATGATCAGAGAAAACATTGAACTGCACACCATACAAATGATGTCGCCAGATCTTTAGAGCAAACCCCACAGCTGCAAGTTCAAGGTCATGGGTTGGATAGTTTACCTCATGGGGTTTCAACTGTCGAGAAGCATAGGCAACCACGTTACGATTTTGCATCAATACACATCCTAAACCCTTACTAGAAGCATCACAATAAACCTCATAGGGTTGATGAGGATCGGGTAATACTAGTACTGGAGCCATGGTCAACTTTTGCTTCAACTCTTGGAAACTATTTTCACACTCTAGTGTCCAATTGAATGGAGCGTTCTTTCGGGTTAATTTAGTCAAAGGTAAGGCTATCTGAGAAAAGCTCATGATAAAACGCCTATAATATCCAGCTAACCCTAAGAAACTCCGAATCTCAGTCACCGTTGTTGGTCGTTCCCAATGAAGGACTGATTCCACCTTACTGGGATCTACTGAAATTCCCTCTCGTGATACTACATGCCCTAGGAATCTAACCTCTTCCATCCAAAATTCACACTTTGACAATTTAGCATACAACTTCCTCTCCCTTAGGATTTGTAATACAATCCTAAGATGCTCCGCATGTTCCTCCTCAGTTCTTGAATAAATAAGTATATCGTCTATGAAGACAACTACAAACTTATCCAAGTAAGGGCAGAAGATTCGATTCATATAATCCATGAATACAGCTGGAGCATTAGTCAATCCAAAAGACATCACCCTATACTCGTAATGTCCATATCGAGTTCTAAAAGCAGTTTTAGGAATATCTTCATCCCGAACTCGAATTTGATGGTATCCTGATCTAAGATCAATCTTTGAGAATACGATTGCTCCTCTCAATTGATCCATAAGATCATCAATTCTTGGCAAAGGGTATTTGTTCTTAATCGTCACCTTATTCAACTGCCTATAATCTACACAAAGCCTCATACCTCCATCCTTTTTCTTTACCAGAAGAACAGGGGCACCCCATGGAGAGGCACTTGGTTTAATAAAATGCTTCCCTAATAGTTCTTCAATTTGGGACTTTAATTCTTTCAACTCCAAAGGGGACATCCTATAAGGAGCAATGGAAATAGGACCTGCTCTCGGAACCAACTCAATGGAGAATTCAATCTCTCTTTTAGGAGGAAACTCTGGAATATCCTCTGGGAAGACGTCAGGATACTCTCTCACCACTGGAATCTTACTCAATTCATGATCACACTCAGTTTCACTAGCAGAGAGGAGAACATATTCCTGACAATCTGTCTTACTAGGGTTAGGTGTTACTAAGTTCAAATAAAAAGAAAAAGGAACCAAAGGGATGGAAGGTAGAGTGGAAAGAAATATGGCAGCTCGATCTGGACAGTGTAAGAGGACATAGTTAGGTACCAACCAATCCATACCTAAAATTACATCTAAACCAGATAAAGGAAGACAAACTAAATTGGCAGTAAAGTCTCTAGTACCTATTTGAAAAGGAATATTCACACATGTATAACAAGTCCTAATAGGATCAGCAGTAGGAGTGGATACAAGAAGATCATAAGGTAGTTCAGAAACAGATAATTGTAACTGTTGTACATAGTCATGGGATATGAAAGAATGAGTGGCACCCGTATCATACAGTATATCTAGGGTAGTACCATTTATTTCACACTTACCTCGGATCAGATCGGCAAATTGAGAAGCTTCCTTGGCACTTATAGTAAAAACGCGCCCATGTTGTTGTGGCCTAGAGGTGGGCTGCTGACCTTTCTTATTAGGACACTCAAATATTTTATGTCCTGGTTTCCCACAGCCAAAGCAAACGATTTGTGTTGTCCAACACGGTCGATTCCCATGATTTTTCCCACATTTAGGGCAATCTCTCCCTGCCTCAGGTCTTGGAAGTTGAAGTTGTTTTCCTTTGTTGTTGTTGTTGTTGTTATTGTTGGGTGGAAACCTTCTCCGAGGCTGGTTAACAGGCTTGAATCGAGGACCTTGAGGTGCTAACCCCCTTCTAGCATTGTTTTCGGCATACTTGAAATTTGTCAGCTTCTTGTTGGACTCCTCTGCACGTCGACATTTATTTACCAAAGTAGGATAGTCCCTAATCTCCAAAAGACTCACAGCTGCTTCTATATCTTCTCGTAGACCCCCTTCATATTTCATGCATTTCCAGACTTCATCCGGGTCACGTTGATAAATTGTAGAAAACTTGCAAAGCTCTTCAAATTTGGCAGTATACTCTGCTACACTCATAGGTCCTTGTTTAAGAGCCATAAACTCCAACTCTTTCGTATTTCTTACAGAGATAGGGAAGTACTTACGGTAAAAAGCTTCCTTAAAAATATTCCAGGTAACTACAGTATGGGAAGCTTCAAATAATCCCCTGGTGCCAACCCACCAAAAATCTGCATCTGCTTCTAGCATATAGGTGGCAAAGGCCACCTTCTGGATCTCTGTGCAAGGAAGAATAGAGAAAATCTTTTCCATGGCCTTTATCCATTCTTCTGCTTTACAGGGATTAAAAGCTCCTCGAAATGGAGGGGGATTTGCCTTCCTGAACTCGGCAAATTTCTGATATTCTACATCAACTTCGTTCACTGCAGGATTATTTTTATGGGTTTGGTTTTGCCTTTCATTGCGGTTCAGCTGCTCCATCATTAAGGTAGCAGCTGTAGCTTGTTCCCTCATGGCAGCCGCCATCTCACGGAAAGTATTCATCATGTCGGCATCGTTTCCAGCTCCACTCCTAGTTTGCCGATTTGAAGTCATTGGTTCCTATCACACCAAACAAAAATATTGAGTTGATCAGGCTCAATACCAAGTAAAGTGTAGCAGCAACCCACAACATTTCCAACCAGCAATCATACAAATATATATAAAGTCATAATGCATGACAAGTTCTAAGAAAGCATAGCCGGTCCAATCCTCAGGCTTATAGGATAGTCCGGCTCTGATACCATAATGTAACACCCTCCTAATTACCATGTTTTTACTCGAGCGTTCACATAGTAATTAGAAAAGTATTACTCAATCGCATACTCTATACTAGTCGGAAATAACTGAAATAAAATACTGTAGATGTATAAGTTATCAAACTAATATGTACATATATATATATACATTGTTGTTAAGTTCACATTAGGTACATCATACAAATATAAAAAAACAACTAGTTATCTCCTAACTAGTCAGGAACTCAGTGTACAAAAGAACACTTCTACTAAGTAGTCTAACCTGCTCAAAGTTGAGATCCAGCAAAATTTCATACATACAGAAATGGACTCTAAAGTATCTCACCAAATCATACTGCCGCAGGTTCCTAATGCTAAACTACAACTATGTACATAACATGAGTCCTTGAATGTCACATGCTCCCCTAAAGAAAATCATTCGCCATCGGTGGAATGGCGTTACCCTCAGCAGGGGCACCAGGACCAGCTGGTGGATCGGAGTCTGAGGAGGAGGACGAGGATGGATCATCTCCAGGAGGGGGCATAGGTGGTGCGGGTGGAGCTACAAACTCAACAGGGTGTGCCATGTATAGGGGCACTCCGTCATAAGGAAAAGCAGGGTCAAACTCAGCAGTAAAAACAGAGGTACTAAAAGAACGGCTAAAGAATACATAGGCTCGTATATGAGAATATGCTACTACATATAGTGAATCCAAGTCAGGATCATAGTGCCATTGCTATTGGGGTGAGTCAAGGAAGAAGATCACTGACGGCATCTGTAGCGTCTGAGCACCATACAAAATATACACAAATAGGGATGAGAATATTATATAATTCTCAAAGAGGGTAATCCCTCACCAGTAATAAAAAAATTAGTAAACAAAACATAAGTAGAAATTTCATTCTTATAAGCAATATCAAGTAAACTTATATGCAAAAATAACAATTAAACTATGCATAGTCATAGGAAGAAGTATTAATGTATATAATTCAAGTAAAGTCAAAATGTAACATGATGGTAACCATAAATCTTTCTCTTGTAATCCACGAAATTCAATTAGTGTCGTTGTCTCTTTTCATTAGCATAGGGAAGGCTTAGTTTCACATCAGGTAACATATGTAGTGGATAACTCCTCAGAGGACCATAGACTGCTAGGACATGAGCTCATTCCTATTTGTGATCATCGGACTTCATATTTCTTTTCCATTTCTGAATCACACACAGTTCTATCTCCTAGCCGATACGTCTACCGACTCATAACATTTCCTGGGAAGTTCTTATTTTTGCCTTCCCTCTTTATCCCATATAAGCCTTGTTTCTATTTTCCCCATATGTTAAAATATGCACCATCACATTTCTCATATTCTCTTTTGTCATATAACAGCCGCATGTACTTTTATTTTTGACAAATTATGTTTACATCACACGTAGGCAATTTAGTTACATCTAGAGTCTCATTATGCTTTATAAGTAACTCTCTAAAACCATTAGCATGCATGCATATCTCATATATGTGGACTAAATGCCATTCCATTATCAATTTAAGACATTTCCACCATTTCAGCAACTTGGCAGATTTATCATTCCAGTAGCAACATTTACTTTCCACATCAAATGGCTAATTTAAGAGCCACAAAAATTCCCTATAACACTTAAATGTGTTTAATAGTCCCTGTAAAAATTTCAGGGGAAAAATAATTCTCTAACCTTGTTAAATAAATTAAACAAATTTGATGGTCAGAGACCACTTATTCACAGCTCAGACCAGAATTCTCATGGTTTTCAATCCTAGATATTGATCAAATCAACCCAAAATAAAAATCACAGTTACACTTCAAGAAGTTTTCAACGCCCTGTAAAATTTTTAGATGATAATTCAATCATTTGCTATGGTAATAAAATCATATAAAATCGGAGCTTCAGTCCCCACAATCCAGACAGCAGGGTTACCTTTTCGGTTTCTGATTTTTCTGAGACAGTACAACATAAAATTAGTGCTCAAGAATTTTCGTGTAAGTAGTTCAAGATGTTAGGTCAAACATATATTGTTTCCAGGCCATGATCATAACTACAAATATCCCTAAAAATTCATGATATTTTACTGTTTTCAGCAAAACCGAAATTCCAGCACACTATCTAAAACTTCACTTGATAAAATGATTACACTAACCTCAGCCAAACCCTCCAACAAAATTTATACTTCAACAACCATATATCATTAACCAAAATAACCAAAAATTTCTAGCGGAAAAAGTCAGAATTGAGAAATATAAATTTGGAAAGAAAAGTCTCAATAAAACCCTACTCTTGGAAGCTAAAGGTGTCTTGGTCTCTAGGATGCTCCCAAATGGTGCTCTTCACTCCACAACTCTCAAGATACACCCAAATCCTTCTTAAAACAGTGAGGTATCAGGTATCAAGGTTGGGATTTGGTGATGGATTGAAATTCTGATCGGTTATATCTGTAGGTATTGAGCTGTAGAACAACTTTAGTGAAGGAAGAACTTGATTTCGATAACTCTAGGCTATGATATATGGAATTTGAAAGCAAGATGAAGCTCTTGGCTATGGAGGAAGTGCAGCTGCTCTTTCTCCTCTTTTCTGGTCGAAATTATGGCTTCCTAAAGAAGCTAGGTTTGTATTTATCTCATATATATAAAGAATGAATATAATATGATGAAAATTAATGATCTTTGACTTTAAAGGAAAAATGGATGGCTAAGATTAATCTTGTAATTCAAGATTGAATCTCATCCATTCCTTTAATATAAAGTGATAAGGTTGTTTAGTTTATAAAGATTAAAATAGCTTTCGGTGTTAAAATCACACACCGAAATTTCATCGAACGGGTAAAACAGTGTACCTGGGTAATCAAGCATCGCTTGAAAATTAATTCTAAGTATAAAACCTTTATTCCTAACCATTTCTAATCTCAATCCTATAAGTTTTCACTTTTGGGCCTCTCCGGGTCCCAATTGTAGGGTTTCGGCTGTCCCCGCGGGCCTACGGGGCCCGTAAAACACTATTTATGTTTTTTTTTTTTTTTTTAGCGTTCGTTACATTGTTCTCATCACTTCTATGTACATCAAAGTTTGATATTCTTATTACTAAAGCCATAATTATTTTCTGAATAAAATTAGGGTGTTACACCTTGTCCGGCGCAGTCCTTTGCATAGTGGCCGGGCTTGCCACACTTGAAGCACACGTTCTGGCCGGCTAAGCATGGGCGATTCCCATGATTCTTTTCGCATTGTGGGCAGACATCCGCAGTCGTTGCTCCGGGGTAAGTAGCAGGGGTTTGTGGTGCCTTGTTCTTGGCCCCACTTGGTCCTCCATTGTGGTTCCGGGGTCCATCCAGTCCACAGGGTTGATTGTTGAAATTCCTCGGGCCTTGATGTTGAAATGGTGGCCTTTGGTGTTGCTTGGATTGTTGGTGAGCAGGAGCTCTTGGTGGTTGTTGTTGTTGTTGTCGGAACTGGTTGGTCTGGTAGGGATTGTGGTGGTTCCTTGAAGGGTATTGTGGTTTGAACTTCGGGGCTTGAGGTCCGAGCCCCTTAGCTCGCTCCGCCCTTGTGATTTGAATTTTTCTCTGTCCTTCTTCAAGGATCCGGCACTTGTTGACCAGAGTCGGGAAGTCTCTGATCTGCATATGGGCCACGGCGTAGTTCATCTCCGCCTTCAGACCGGCCTCATACTTAACGCATTTCCAAACCTCATCGGGGTTCCCTTGGAACACCCGAGAGAACTTGATCAGCTCCTCGAACTTCGCAGTGTATTGGGCTACAGTAGACCCTCCCTGGGTCAACTGCATGAACTCAATGTCCTTCGTATTTCTTATGGACTCGGGGAAGTACTTCTCATAGAAGTAAGTCTTGAACAACTCCCAGTCAATGGGTGTTCCAGAGGCTTCTAGCAGATGCCGCGTGCCGTTCCACCAGAACTCGGCGTCGGACTTCAGCATGAAAGCAGCAAATGTGACCTTCTGCTCCTCCGAGTAGGTAACGACAGAGTAGATCTTCTCCATATCTTTGATCCACTCATCAGCCTTATCGGGGTCCATTACCCCTCGAAACATTGGCGGGTTCGCCTTGCTGAACTCGCCAAAGCGGGCTTGTTCCACCGTTTTAGCAGCAGGGGGAGGAAGGGGAACAGGAGCAGCATTTGCTTGTTGATCCATCCGGTCGAACATCCGTTCCATGGCTTGTGCCATGCGACGGACAGTAGCAGCAGTTGCATTATCTTGGTCAACATAAGGCGTAGTCCTAGGCCGTCGTCGCGGGGCCATTGGTCCCTAAACACATGAAACAATGAACATCAAGTTGATCAGGCTCAATATCCATGCAAAATGAGCTAGTTACCATGGCACTTGCAAGCAACAGAAGTCATGCATCTCTAGTCCTACAGCTTATCTCTATCAAGCACTACACATGACATAACTATCATATTATGCTTATAAAGCATAGTCAGTCCAATCCTCAGGCTCCATGAGAATCGAACTGCTCTGATACCATAATGTAACACCCTAAATCTTAACCCAAGACTACTAGTATGTACTCAGGTTAATCTTTAGAATATTACCTCTTGGTCTCATCTTTTACTTAGAAAATACTTAGCGGAAATATGGGTAAAATTTTTCTTTTTGGAATTTAAAATCAAAGTGAGAGCCATACTAATCTTTAAGAGGAAGCATAGAGAAACATATAAGCAAAGCATAAAGAAACACATCATATCATGGAGACATCAACTGAAACATAGTTATATATATATATATATATATATATATATATATATATATATATATATGTTGTGCCTACCCAAAAGGGAAGGACTATTTAATACATCGGGAAACGGAATACAACTGAAATGTAATACATGGAAATCATGAAAAGCAAATACAAGATAAACAACACCCATACCCATGTGCACCTAAGGTAGACAACCTCATATACAAAAGAAGGTTTGTCCTCAACTATGTGGCTTGTGTGTGCACTAACTACTACCCCTCCTATGACTACTCCTGCTGGTCCGAGTACCGTGGGGTTGAGTCGATCTACTAACAAATCTCGGCGGGAGTGGTCGAGCGCATCATCGGGGCATGTCCACCGCGGCGAGGACGCATAGATGGCCGACGAGCCAACCTCGGCTGGACTACCGTCTCCTCACTCCCAGCCCTCATTGGTGGGGGAACGGGACTAGAGCTCCAACTGTACATGTGGGATGGCGGGTCCTCGGATGGGTCCGTCTCCGAGTACTGGGGACGCGGCACATACTCGGGGTACTCACGTACTGCTGATGTCTCGGGCTCCAGGCGGAGGATCTGCTCATCGCGTGGTCTCGCTCGCTCGAAAATCCCGTTATGACGGTAAGGAGCAGTCGGGGTGAAGCGGTAGCTCGGGACGGGGTGCGCGAAGGGTCGTCCCATGAACATGAATACTCTGACAGTGCAGCGACCCTCAAAATGGTATGACCCGAGTGCCGGGTCATGGTGCAGCTCCCATACCGGGGTATCAATGAAGAGTACGAATGTCGCCATCTGAAGATATGAGGGAAGAAAAGAGAGAGGGAATGAGAATCTTTCTAAAAGAATTCTCAGTAGGGTTATCCCTACCTAGGTGACATCGTCATATCCTCAGGAACCTTGGGTTTATTTCTAAAAGTGTGCATGCATATAAATTCCTTTTAAGTTAGTTTTCTAAAGAGGTATTTTATCCAAGGTCCGTCATATTTTATAATGCGTCTTTATAACTTAAGCAGAAATATACTAATGATATGAATACATCATAAAGGCAAACCAAACAATAGAATAACTAAGAAACATTATAACGTTGGCATAAGTATAGTATTATGTGACATTGTTAACCTTTACTTTCATCTCATGGGGCCACCCTAAAACATTTCTAGGTTATGAGCTCATACCTTAACTAGTCGTCACTAGTTCTTACTTATCCTATGATAAGCGTAACATATATAATTCCCGACTTAAAGTATGGGCTAGGGGGCAATCTAAGGATCTCCTCTCTAGGATCATTTCCTCTTTGAAACGCTTTGCTAGCCACGCGGGCCTCGCAATTTGTCCGCTTTGGCAGGCTGCATCTACACATACCCTCTCGGATTTGTCTCCTCCTGGGGGTGCCCGGCCGAACCGGTGTCACCCAGGAGAAGCGCGTCTCAGTGTTGTGTCACATTTAAGTTCTCATAAGTATTAAATCATAAATATCTCATCATTTATCATATTCATTTTTATCATTCATCCTCATATAGCTTTTTCATAACATATATATCATCACATGAAACTTTCTCATAACATATGCATCGTCACATAAAACTTCCACATAACATAAACATCATCACATAGTCATATCTAACAATTATCCCCATAAGCTCATAGACTTGATATGTTATAACCCATAGTGTTTTAAACTTCGATTCTTATGAGTCTTAAACTTGCAAATTAATTGTTCTAACATTATTCTTAACCTCTTATACACCTATAGTTTCACAACTAATGAGTTATACAAATTTTTATGCTCAAGAACTAATCCAAACAGCACTAAGCAGAATTTGGACAGCTTTATGTTTATGTGATTACGGAGTTCTAGAAATTACGGTTTAGATCTTTATCTCACATTCTAAGTTATTGATCATCAACACCTAGTCTCTTGGGAACCTATAAGGTTATAACTAAGTATTTCTCACCTCACACTATGGTCAAGAACATCTCTAAATCTCAAGAGTGCAGAAGTCAAAATCCTAACTTTACGGGTACCTAGAAGTCATAATAATGACCCTTTCTAAGTTTGGTTTGCTCCTAAGGTTTCAAGATTAAGTCCTAAACCAATTATGAGTCATTTCTACACATATAAACTAATTTAAAACCATGATTATTGAATCTAAACCTTGCTGGACAGAATCCAGAAAAATAAATCTTTAAGGGATCTAGAACTCTCAAATTAATTCTTTTCTAGTTCCTAACTTATCCTATCTTTCACATATGAGTCTTAACATAATTATTACTCAAACATAAGCATATTAACATCATTAACACAGCTCATACAGTGGCCAAACATAGCAAGGTAGAACCGAAACAGAAACTCCATTTAAAGGCATTGAACATAGTTTCTAAAGCACATAAAATACTAGTTTCTCTTGGGACCTTGTTAAAACTTTCAAAACTCTTTTATGAACACTTTTATCATCTAAACTTATGAAAATACTTAAGAGGGCAGTGGCTACATTATTTTCATCTCAAGTGGTCCTAAATTCATAAAACTTAGTTCTACATATTCCTTATACTCATATAAGTTTAGAAAAATTATAAAACATAGTTTTCAATACTTGGAAACACTAAGGCCTCATAGGGCGAAATATGAACCAAAGGAAATAAATGTTTTAGACCTTTGTTTGAGATATCAATGGGCAAGTCTTTGAGCTCTAGAATCATTAAAGTGATGACATAAAAATAAACATGCTCATGCACTTATTTTAGTTATTGCTAGAAAGTAAAGTGAGAGCATAAAATAAATATGTGGTGCAATATATTATTATCTTTGATATTTAGGTGAGGACTTGAAATATAAATATGATAATGCAAAGCTTGAAATATAAACATGATAGTGCAAGTTCCTTTATTATCTTGATAATTAGTGATAGCAAGGAAAGTAAACATGAAATGCATAGCATAAGATAAACATGATGCAAGGTTTATTTTATGGTTAGCTAGAGCTCATTCAAGACTTTAATAAGATAATAACCCAACACATATCACATGACAAAGTGAGCTTTAGAGTTCTTGAACCAAGTTCTCAAGGAACTATGAGGTTCTTGAACATCATCATCAAGCTCAAGAAAATAAAACTTCATTAGACAAACAATGCTTCAAAGATCAAAGGAAATGGAAATTGAAATGTTAAAGAAAAGGAAAACAAAGAAACCGAAAGCATGTAATAAGAGGAAACAAAAGTGTTCTTGAGAAAAGATCATTTCAAGTTAGTAAATAAAGTTGAAACTCAAAGAAAATAAAAAACTCAAGCTCTAGAGGTTCCTTTGAGATGAACACATAGTCATCTTCTAGGAGTCCTCATCATTGAGCCATGATGTAACCACGAAGGCCTCATGGCCGAAACACAAAAGGAAAAGGAGACAAAGAAAGTTCTAAAAGGAGAAATCAAGAGAAAGCTAGAGAAAAACACTTTTTGAACAAAATAAAGCTTGAAACCAAGTCCCTACCTTGTGATGAAGGTAAAAGCTTGGACTTGAAGATGGAAATGAGATGAGCAACACCTCCTAGGATGGTGATGATGATTCGGCCTTGATGAGAGAAAAAGAAAGGAAATGTGTTTCAAGTGAAGTTGTGTTTGAGGTGTGGTGTTTGAGAGGTTTGATGATGGTTCAAGGTTTTGGGGTGGTGTTTAATGGTTGAGAGGTGATGATGAGATGAAGAGATGGAGAAGATAAAGATGAGAGGAAAGGAAGAACACTCTTGAAATTTTGAGAGAAAAAGAAAGACTAGCAAGACAACTCTAAAACTCTAAACTTAGCAAATGCTTCAAGGTGCAACAAGGCTAACACAAGCATCCTATTTATAGAAAAATAAAACCATGGAGCTCACAATGGAGGGAGTGGCCGTGTGGTTTGGAGGGAAAAGGAAGAGAAAATATCTCTTACACAAGGTCATTCAAGCATGGTTTGAAGTATGGAAGCTATGCTACAAAGTATGGCTTGATGTGAGTTAATTTCCTATCAAATTTTTATGAAATTAGGCTTCTAGAAACTTGACATGGCTGGAACTTTTCCAGCCACAAATAAATGGGGAAAATTGGTTGTTTTAATTATTTATTCATGTGGAAATTCAAGCTTGATTGAAAGTTATGACAAGGTATAGTGTATGTGACTTGAGGTATGGCCTTGGAGTGTTGAAAAATTGAACATGTGATGCACAATGGGGGAGGACAGCTTCGGCCAAGGCTGGACAGTAGAGTGGGGGTGAGTTTTGACCATTTAATTGTGTGTTAATGGTAGGTTTAGATGTGTATTAGCTTAGGTACAAGGTTAGGAATGATTAAGCTTAAGTTTAGGTAACTAAGAATGTAATTTAGGGAGTTTATGACAAGTTTAGGAGTGCTCATACATCATTAAAGAATTTAAAACTCATTTGTGAATAAACAATGTGTAACACAATTCCATGATTTAAGGAATTGGAAAGAGAAAACACTATTCAAGATTCTATGACTAGGTGTCTTAAAATTAAAATATGATTTTAGGTTGTAATTGAGTACTTTTTGGTTCTAATCAACTTTAATAAATTATTTTGACTCAAGATTAATTAAGGAAATTAATTAACCTTTGATTAGAGCCTAATATTGCTTAGGTTTGCTTAATCACGCGATTAAGCGTAAAAATACGAAACTAGGGGCAAAACCGTAATTTTGCACTAATTTTGCCCGGCACTTCTAAAATTAAAACTGAGGTCATAGAACACATAAAAATGCCTTTTAAAACCATCTGGAGAAGTTTCGGGTTCATCCGGCACTTGCAAACGGGTAAAACACTGCAGGGGTGTTTTGGTCATTTTGACCCGAAAACTCGAAAAACGAGATTTTCGATCCCGGGAAGGTACATAAGTTTTCTAATCCCCTTCCAACATTGAGTTTGCCCTTCGAGTACTGCCGCACTGGCTTTCCTCGAATTCCGGGCTGAAAATGACCTTAGAGGCATTTTGGTCATTTTCACTCTAATAGAAAAATCGGGGCGTTACAGCATGTAGTATATACAAGCGATAATAAAGAATGTGGAAATCTAAACATCAAGAAGGCTCCACAAAGAACATAACACCACATATATATATAACTACCCACCTAAAGCTGAGTTAAGTTTGGGTACATGAAGATAAAATGCTAATGCATAAGGAACAAAATACATAGGAAACAAACCTACATGGTGCACCTAAGGTAGATAGCCTTTTCAACAAAAGAAGGTTATCATAACTAGTGAGACATGTGTGCACTAAAACTCCAAGAATCGTCTATGGCTGATGGCCCGGGAACGGGGTACGTATCCAATCCACTATCGTAGCTCAACGGGGACAGGTACACCAGATGGTAGCACATGACCTCCACGTCTAGGGCGCATGGCTAGCCTCCTCAAAATGATACGATCCACTCTTCGGATCATAGTGGAGCTCCCATGTGGGCGTGTCAATGAGCAGGACGAAGGTTGCCATCGGAATCTGAAGACGTGATGGAAAGAAAAGGTAGGGGGAGTGAGAATCTTTACTAAAGAAACTCAATAGGGTTTTCCTCCTATCTAGGTGTCATCATCTACGTCTCCAGGAACCTTGGGTTCTTATAAAATAGTAGGCATGTAATAGTTCAATTATGAAGTTCCAAAACATTAATTACTAAGGCCTGTTCTTCTTAACATATAACTTGTACTTACATGGATGCATCATAATTCATTACGATATGCAAAACATAACTAGCTTATTAGCATAGAAGACAATCATAGTTATATTACATGGTGCATGGATCATAAAACATAGAGCGTAAAACATAGAGCATATAACATAGAGCATATAGCATAGAACACATAACATAGAACTTGGTACATGGTTCATGGTACATAGAGCATAGAACATAGAACTTGATACATGGTACATAGAACATAAAACATAGAACTTGGTACATGGTTTCTTATCTTGGTTACTTTGGTGACATTAAGACATTTACTTTGAACATGGGGCCACCCTAATTGTTCTCCCTTTTGAGAAACCTCTAGGTTATGAGCTCATACCTCACTAGTTGTCACTAGCACATGGTTTTTTCCCTTTTGATAAGATTAAGGTCCCGACATAAAGTACAGGCTAGGAGGCTAGAATCACCTCATCACCATCCCTTTTGATGGTTTCAAAGGATCATTTTCACATGGTTCGAATCACCTCATCCCCATCTCTTTTGATGGTTCAAAGGATCATTTTCACATGGTTTGAATCACCTCATCCCCATCCTTTTTGATGGTTCAAAGGATCATTTTCACATAGTTTATGTCACCTTAAGTCTTAGTATGTTATAACAAGATGCCACATAAAACATGCATGTCACATATCTCATATAATCTTAGCATAGGCATCTCTAAAGTTCTTAAGAGAACAATAACATGCAATTGATAAATCTATTTTGACATAGCATCATATAAGTCATGAGGCAACACATAAATTCATCAATCATAGAGGGCATACAAACCATTCCCTTAAAAGTAAAAACCCCTAATCGGGTAACCTCAAGCTTCCAAATTATTTTCTTACCCCTCTAAGGGATTGATTAACCTCATTACCACAATTTATTAAGTCCTAGAACCTAGTTAATTATGGCTGGACAGCATAGGCAGTAAGCACATTTTGATGAATTACGGTATTCTAGAAGTTATATTTTAAGTCCTTTCTCATTACTGACTTTTTCTATGATGCAATAATTAATACCTAACCCAATTATGAGTCATTCTCACTCATCTAAACATGATATAATATGATTCTACAAACTCTATCAAGGCTGGAACAGAATGAATATTTTCAATTCCTATGGAGTTCTAGAAATCACATTTTCAAACATATAGAGTTACTAAGCATATCTAAGATGCCTAGAACAATTATCATACCATTGGTAAGGTATTTAAACACATATGGACCACCCAAAACAGAATTTAACTTGCTGGAAAATGACAAGGCAGAACCGAAATTTATGTCATCACATAATGCCTAGAACTTTCATTTAAAAACACATAAATTGCTAGTTTCTCTTGGAAACTTTTTAGAGTTTTTAAAACTCACTTGGAAACTATTTATTTCATCAAAACCTTCATAAAATACATGAGTTCAGTAGCTATTTAATCTCATTCATGGTTGGAATAAAAAGCATAAAATCATGTCTAAAACATTTGTCATAGTTACCTATGCTTAGGAAAATCCTAAGACATAGACTGTAGGTCCTTGTGACTAAATGAAACTAATTCTAGATTCATTATCATCACATGGCCGAAATATACATTCCAAAGAATGTTTCCATATTTATCTTTTACTTAGGATGAAGAGAGCAAGTCTTTGAGCTCTAGGTGTAACACCCTCCTAACTACCATGTATTACTCGAGCATTAACATTGTAATTAGAAGAGTATCACTTCCTTTCTATAATATCCACTAGTCAAATGAAATGAAATAAGATAAATCAAACTCTAGAGTTATAAAGAAAACTACTATAAAATGTACATATATTATTACTTTACATACCGCTTTCTTTAATACATACCAAACTTGAAGTTAAGTCACTTCGCTTATAATACAACACAGGAACTACTATCAAAAGATCTACCAAGCTTGCTCAAATATCAAGGTCCAACAAAATACTAAACACACAGAAATGGACCTAAGACATCTAACACCAATTAGTCTACAAGCTGGTAAGTTCCTGGCACTATACTACACTACATACAAGTCAAAAGCCCACGTAAGTCTCATGTCCTCCTACGCGAAACCATTGGCCATCGGTATGATGGCCTCTCCTCAGCCAAAGGCATCTGCAGAGTTTGAGCACAATATATCATATACACAAATAGGGGTGAGAATATTATAAAATTCTCAGTAGGGTAACCCCTTACATACGCATGTAATATAAACAGTAAATGCATTTATAATAATAAAGAAAAACATCATGTTAGATCACATATATCAATATTAGCATACATGAGACAAAGAAAATTATATGCAAAATGGTAGTAATCATAAGTGTTTCTCTTATATCACATGGAATTCAACTTAGTGTAGTAGTTCTTTTTATTAACATAGGGAAGGCTTAGATTCACATCAGGTAACATATGTAGTGGATAACTCCTCAGAGGACCATAGACTGCTAGGACATGAGCTCATTCCTATTCGTGATCATCAGACTTCATTTTTTTCCATTTCTGAATCACACACAGTTCTATTTCCTAGTCGATAAGTCTACCGACTCATAAAATTTCTTGGGAAGTTCTTATTTTTGCCTTCCCTCTCTATCACATATAAGCCTTGTTTCTGTTTTCCCCGTATGTTAAAACATGCACCATTAAATTTCACATATTCTCTTTTGTCATACAACCATGTCATGGACCTTTCTATTTCAAAGTCAGGTTTATATCCCAGATATAGGCATTTAGTGTCATTGGAGTCTCATTCATACTTTATAAACAAGCCTTTCAAACAATTAACATGCATTCATATGATATATACTTGGATTAAATAGATTTCTATCATTAACTTAATACATCTTCACCATTCCAGCTTCTTGACAGATTTACCATTATGGTGACAACATTTAATTCACATCTCCAATGGGCAATTCACTGGCCATAAAAATTCTCTATGGCACTCAATGTGTCTAAAAGTCCCTGTAAAAATTTCATAGCAAACAGAATACTAGAACCATGTCAAATAAATTCTACAATTTTAGTCGTCAGAGACCACTTTTTCACAGCTCAGAATAAGATTCACACAATTTTTAACTTTAGCAAATGATAGAAACAACTCAAAATAAAAATCACAGTTATAATTAAAGATGTCTACAAAACTCTGTAAAAATTTCAAAGGATAAATACATCATTTGCTATGAATAAAAAGTTATACAAATTCACAGCTTCAGTACCAAGATTTCAGCCAGCATAGATATACTCTTGGTTCTTGATTTTTCTCAGGCAGTAAAACTCTTTATTATGCACCACGAAAATTATCAGAGTTTCCTTATGATGTTAGCTTCAACATATAATTTTTTATAGCTAATAAAAATGACTAGTAATGAGCCAAAAAATTCGTGAACAAATTATGTTCTGTTGAAATCCGAAAATCCAGCAGCATGTGTCAAATTCTCTTTTGACAAAAATCATTTTTCACAACATCCAAATACTCCACCAAAATTAATACATCAATATCAACATAATATCAACCAATAAAACTCAGAATTTCGGAATTATTCAATCATAATATTCCAGAGCAAAATCAGAAAGAAAATAGGATGAAATAAGCCCTACTTGTGATGCTTGAGACTTCTAACTCCAAAAGTACTTCCAAGAATAGTTTTTCCTCACTTCAACCTTCCAAACAGCCCCTAAATCTTCCCTTAAACAGTGATGTATAATGGCTCAAGGTGCAAAAATAGTGATTGATTAAAATTCTAATCAGTTAGATTTGTAGGTGTTGATGTCTAGAACAAGTTTTGTGAAGGAAACTTTGTGTTTTAGTGACTTTGGGCTAGGGTTTTTGGAGCTTGAAGCCTGTTAATGGAGGTTTGAGAGGAAACAAACATGGAGGCTGTATTTTTGGAGTATTGGACGAAAATGATGGAGTGGTGGTGATAAGATATTGATCTTGTGAGTTTAGGGCAAAATGGATAATGATTTCAAGTACAAAATGGTTTTTCTAAAAGTTAAATATGGTAATTTTGTACAATTCCTATTGGTTAGCCATAAAGGTGCAATGGTGTGGCATATCTCAAGCCACACACTTGTCACCCTAGGTGGCATGCTTGCACTGGTAGCTTTATACTATGTAAAAACTACACACCGTAATTTAACCGAATGGGTAAAATAGTGTACCCGGGTAATCAACTATTGCCTAAAAATTAATTCTAGGTATCAAATATTTATTCCTACCTATTTCTAACCTTAATCCTATAATTTCCAAATTTTGGGCACCTTCAGGTCTTGAATCTAAGGTTTCAGCTGTTCCAGTGGGTCTACGGGGCCTGCAAAACACTATTCATGTTTTTTTTTTTTAATTTTTTTTTTAACGTTCGTTACATTGTTCTCATCATTTTTGTGTACACCAAAATTTTGATATTCTTACTACTAAAGCCTCAATTATTTTCTGAAAAAAAAATTAGGATGTTACACTAGGAGTTTTAGGTGATGACATAAACATAAACATGATATGCATTCCATTTTATATTTCCTTAGAAAGTAAAGTGAGGGCTCAAAATAAATATGAGATGCAAGTTCACTTCTTTATCTTAAGTTAAGTGAGAACTTGAAATATAATATGAAATGCAAGTTCATTTCTTTATCTTGGCAATTTAGTGATAGCATAAAATAAACATGGATGCAAGTTCACTTTTACATCTTATCTAGAGCTCCTTCAAGACTTTTAAAAGAACAAAGCTTAAACCCAATACTCATCCAACATGAAAAAGTAAGCTTTACTAAGCTTTAAAGGTATAAGCATAAAAGAGCTATGTCATATTCTTTATTAATGTCCAATAACCCCTATCTAGAGCAAACTCTAGAACGTGCTGGCCAACTTTAAGGTTGACAAAGGTAGGCTATGGACTTTTGGAAAACCTTATTACTTTCTTTAAGTAAAACCTTGGGTGAGCTAAGAAAGACAACATCTTTCTTTAAACAAAAGGAGGTGGCCAAACCTCAATGAGAATATTGGACCATTTTCCACTCTAGGGACCAAGATCATAATGATGTAATGATACCAACATCACTAGTCCTCATCATTGAGTGTATAACCTCATTCCAAAACAACATCAATACAAAGTTCTTTAACAAAACAAAAAGAAAAGGAAACCGAAACCATGTTTGGTTCAGGACCAAATTAAGCTCTAAAGGTTGTTCAAGTGTTAAACACCATCATAAAACCATCATCATCAAGCTCTCATTTTTCCAAGTTACCAAGGCTCCATGGCCAAAATATTAAGAGAAAAGAAAGGTTCCAAAAAGGTCAAAAGAAACATAAAGTTCATTTTTAACTCAACTTGTAAACGAATGAAACTTTTCTTTAAAAAAACTCAAGCTTTAGAGGTTTCTTGAGAGATGAACACAAAGTCACCTTTAGAAAGCACTCATCATCAAGCTATCATGTTCAAGGCCTTGAGGCCGAAAATGAAAGGAAAAGAAATGAAGAAACTGAAAAGAAAAACTTAAACAAAGTTCATCCATTCATCATTTTCCAACAAGAATCAAACATAAAGATCAAAGAGAACATTCAAGCTCCCTACCAAAGACAAGTGTTCTTGAAGATGGAAAAAGTTTGATCTTGGAGCACCAAGGAGAAGAAATCTTCCTTGAACTTGGGTATGTGTTTCGGCCTTTGGGGAAATGGAGGAAGGAGATATTGTTAGCTTGTGTTTGAGCTTGGGAATGTGTTTAGATGTGGAGTAGATGAAGATTGAAAGTGGAGGAGGTGGCGGTTTCTTCTTGAAATAAGGAGGAAAAAGGAGAACTTTGAGAGAATAGCCCTTGCTCTTTGAAACTCAAACTTGGCAAATGATGTAAAGTGAAGCAAAGCTCACCAAAGCAAGGTATATATAGAGCTTGAGTCATAAGGACGTAAATGGAAGGGGGGTGGCCTAATGGCTTCTTGGACAAGGAGAAGAGAAAAATATCTCCTTGAGTTATCATTTCCATGGTAAAGTGTGAAGCATGGGAGGCATGGTTGATGTGAGACTTGAATGAAAGCTTGAATGACATAAAGTGGTTCTTTTTGAATTGAAGTATTTCTTCCAGAATGGGGGAGGAAAATATCTCATTTATTTGGTCATATTAAGCATGGTTGGAAGTATAATCAAGCATGTGCAAGGTAAGGTGTTGTCATGGTGAAGCATGGTATGATGTAACTTGAGGTATGGTCTTGAAATGACCTTTGAATGACAAAATAAATAAATAAAATAAAATAAAATAAAACAATTCTTTGAATGGTGACGGAATGTATGGGGTCAAGTTCTTTTGACTAGAAACCTTGGGAATGACATATTTCCTTGAAATTGGGGAAAGTGAATAGTGAAAACACTATTTCTAGATGCTTTGTTGAAGAAATATGACTAGAACTGGGTTTTAAGTTTCCTTAAGCAATTTTAGGTTATAATCCACCTCAAATAATTAATTATGAAAATTAATTAACCTTTAATTAGAGCATAATATTGCTTAGGTTTTGTTTTAAAAACGTCATTAAGCCTTAATGCACTTAAGTAGAGGCAAAATCGTAATTTTCCTAAAAAATTGCCTGGGACCACTGGGACTTAAACAAACATAGGTTATGCCTTAAAAACATTATTTGAGACCTCCGGGACAAATCTGGGTCAAAATAAAATTCAAAACTGCCTTAAATTACTATAAGCGTATTTTGGTCATTTATGCGCAGAAACCTCAAAAATGATATTCTTCTGCTCTATTAAACATTCATATCATGAAATCCCCTTCATACATAACTAGAGCTCTTATGAGGATGGCCGAGACTGGCCGTCCTTGAGGTCCAAGTAAAAATGACCTTAGGGGCATTTCAGTCATTTACATGTTTAGAGAAAATCGGGGCGTTACAAAATTCACCCAAGCGTAGGACCTCAAGACCTAATCATCACCACCATTGCTGCAATAAATACATTTGAAAAGAAAACAGAGAAAAAAGGCTCTGTTGAAGCCACCCACAGTAACTCATTGTTGCAAGCGATTCATACCACCATTCTTAAAACCATACAATCAGTGCATTCAAAGGAAATAAAAAGGAAGATATGATATAATAACTAATTTAAATAGTCAAAATTTAAACAAAAAGAGAAGAGAAAGAAAGAAAAAAAGCTTGTACACCATCATATATCAGCACAAAATTCCACTTGAATACCTTTTCAAATTGAGCCAAGTAGTACCTTAAGACCCCATCATCACCACCATATTTTGCTGCCACAACCCCAAATGCATTCTACACCATATTTTGCTGCCAAAGCCCCAAATGCATTCAACACCTACACACCCACAAATAAAAGTGAAACCCCTATCATTCATTTATTCCAAGTTTTAGCATTTACACTCAACAACCACATAAACACACATGAACAAAATGCAATAATGGTTTAGCTAAGAAAGTGAGAGAGCCTGGTGGCAACAGAAGTAGTAGTGCAAGCCTTCACAACAGGACAAAAAATCAATGCCGAATAGAGAAGCGATTCATATCGAGGCGGAGGGCGTAGAGTGTAACACCCTAAATCTTAACCCAAGACTACTAGTATATACTTAGGTTAATCTTTAGAATATTACCTCTTGGTCTCATCTTTTACTTAGAAAATACTTAGCGGAAATATGGGTAAAATTTTTCTTTTTGGAATTTGAAATCAAAGTGAGAGCCACGCACGAATCTTTAAGAGGAGGTATAGCGAAACATATAAGCAAAGCATAAAGAAACACATCACAACATGGAGACATCAACTGAAACATATATATATATATATATATACTGTGCCTACCCAAAGGGCAGGACTATTCAATACATCGGGAAGCGGAATACAATTGAAATGCAATACAAGGAAATCATAAAAAGTAAATACAAGAGAAACAACACTCATACCCATGTGCACCTAAAATAGACAACCTCATATACAAAAGAAGGTTTGTCCTCAACTATGTGTGTGTTCACTAACTGCTACCCCTCCTATGTCTACTCCTGCTGGTCCGAGTACTGTGGGGTCGAGTCGATCCACTGACGAATCTCGGCAGGAGTGGTCGAGCGCACCATCGGGGCGTGTCCACCGCGGCGAGGGCGCATAGATGGCCGACGAGCCAACCTCGGCTGGACCACCGTCTCCTCACTCCCAGCCCTCATCAGTGGGGGAGCGGGATTGGAGCTCCAACTGTACATGTGGGGTGGCGGGTCCTCGGATGGGTCCGTCTCCGAGTACTGGGGACGCGGCACATACTCGGGATACTCGCGTACTGCTGATGTCTCGGGCTCCATGCGGAGGATCTGCTCATCGCGTGGTCTCGCTCGCTCAAAAATCCCGTTATGACTATAAGGAGCAGTCGGGGTGAAGCGGTAGCTCGGGACGGGGTGCGCGAAGGGTCGTCCCATGAACATGAATACTCTGACAGTGCAGCGACCCTCAAAATGGTATGACCCGAGTGCCGGGTCATGGTGCAGCTCCCATACCGGGGTGTCGATGAAGAGTACGAATGTCGCCATCTGAAGATATGATGGAAGAAAAGAGAGAGGGAATGAGAATCTTTCTAGAAGAATTCTCAATAGGGTTATCCCTACCTAGGTGACATCGTCACATCTTCAGGAACCTTGGGTTTATTTCTAAAAAAAGGTGTGCATGCATATAAATTCCTTTTAAGTTATCTTTCCAAAGTGTTTATTTATCCAAGGCCCATCATATTTTACAATGCGTCTTATAGCTAAGCATAAAATAACCTAATGATATGAGTGCATCATAAAAGTAAACCAAACAATAGAATAACTAGGAAACATTATAACATTGGCATAAGTATAGTATATGTGATATTTGTTAACTTTAACTTTTCATCTCGTGGGGCCGCCCTAAAACATCTCTAGGTTATGAGCTCATACCTTAACTAGTCGTCACTAGCTCTTACTTATCCTATGATAAGCGTAACATAATCCCGACTTAAAGTACGGGCTAGGGGGCAAATTAAGGATCACCTCTCTTAGGGTCATTTCCTCTTTGAAACGCTCTTCTAGCAACTAGTGCATCGTAGTTTTGTCAGCTTTGGCAAGCTCTATGTCAATACCCTCACGGATTTGTTTTCTTGGGGGTGCTCGGCTAAACCGGTGTCACCCAAGAAGGCGTCTCAGTGTTGTGTCACATTTAAGTTCTCATAAAGTGTTAATTCATAGATATATCATTATTCATTACATAAATCTCTTTCATAGCATATATATCACCACAAGAAACTTCTTCATAGTGTATACATAAAACCATAGCATATAATCACACCTTAAACAATCATTCATACAAACTTCCAAGCTCATTATGTTATAAACTTATAGTAGGTTATGCTTTGGTTCTTTTGAGTCTTAAACTTGTGAACTAATTGTTCTAGTGTTATCCTTAACCTCTTACACACCTATAGGTTCACAACTAATAAGTTTTACTAATTTTTATGCTCAAGGACCTATCCAAACAGCACTATGCAGATTTTAGACAACTTTATATTTGTGTGATTGCGGGGTTCTAGAAATTACGGTTTAGCTCCTTAAAGTCCTTAACTCACATTCTAAGTTATCGATCATCAAGACCTAGTCTCTTGGGAACCTATGAGGTTATAACTAAGTATTTCTCACCTCACACTATGGTCAAGAACATCTCTAAACCTCAAGGATGCAGAATTTGAAATCCTAACTTTACGGGTACCTAGAAGTCACAACAATGACCCTTTCTAAGTTTAGTTGGCTCCTAAGGCTTCAAGATTAAGTCCTAAACCAATTATGAGTCATTCCTACATATTTAAACTAATTTAAAACCATGATTATTAAATCTAAACCTTGCTGGACAGAATCCAGAAAATTACATAATTAAAGGATCTAAAATTCTCAAATTAATTCTTTTATAGTTCCTAACTTATCCTATCTTTCACATATGAGTCTTAACATTATTCTTACTCAAACATAGGCACATTATCATCATCAAAACAGTACATACAGTGGCAGCAAAGAGCAAGGAAGAACCGAAAATATACTTCTCCATAAAAGGCATAAAACATAATTTTCAAAGCACATAAAATACTAGTTTCTCTTGGAACTCTTTTTAAACTCTCAAAGCTCATTTATAAACAATTTTGACATCTAAAATCATAAGAATATTTAAGAGGGTAGTGACCAATTTATCTTTGTCCGAAGAGGTCCTAGATTCTTAAAACTTGGTTCTATGCATTCCTTAAACTCACTTAAGCTTGGAAAAATTGTAAGACATAGTCTCGAATACTTGGAAACCTCAAGACCTCTTAGGGCCGAAATATGAACCCAAGAAAACCACATATTGTTAGACCTTTGTTGAGACCACGATGGGCAAGTCTTTGAGCTCTAGATTCATTTAGGTGATGACATAAAAATAAACATGCTCATGAACTTATTTTAGGTTCCATTAGAAAGTAAAGTGATAGCACAAAGTAAATATGAATGCAACTCATTATTATCTTGGTATTAAGTGAGAACTTGAAATATAAACATGATAATGCATAGCTTGAAATATAAACATGATAATGCAAGTTCATTCATTATCTTGATATTTAGTGATAGCAAGGAAGTAAACATGATATGCATAGCATAAAATAAACATGATGCAAGATTCATTTTATGGTTAACTAGAGCTCATTCAAGACTTTAACAAGATAACAACCCAATACAATATCTCAAAGATCTCAACACAAAAACCGAAAGTCATATAAAAGAGAAAGAAAGTGAAACTACATCAAGTTCTTTATTAAATACCCAAAACCCCTATCTAGAGAAAAATCTCTAGAACGTGCCAGCCAACTTTAAGGTTGACAAGGGTAGGCTTGGGCTTTTAGAAATCCTTAGATTAATTTTCTTAAGTTGGAAAACCATGTGAGCTAGATAACATATAGATGAAGTTATAAGAAAAGGAAAACTCAAGCTTTAGAGGTTTCTTTGAGATGAACACAATGTCATCATCTAGAAACTCTCATCATCAAGCTATCATGCTCATAATCAAGGCCTCATGGCCTAAATGGAAAAGAAAGGAAAAACAAAGGAAAGTTCAAAACGAATCCAAGAGGAAACTAGAGAAAAACACTTTCTTGAGCAAAACAAAGTTTGAAAACAAATCCCTACCTAGTGATGAAGGTAAAAGCTTGGACTTGAAAATGGAAATGAGATGAGCAACACCTCCTAGGATGGTGATGATGATTCGGCCTTGATGAAAGAAAAAGGAAGGAAATGTGTTTCAAGTGAAGTTGTGTTTGAGGTGTCGTGTTTGAGAGGTTTGATGATGGTTCAAGGCTTTGGGGTGGTGTTTGATGGTTAAGAGATGGTGATGAGATGAAGAGATGAAGAAGATAAAGATGAAAAGAAAGGAAGAACACTTCTTGAAATTTTGAGAGAAAAAGAAAGACTAGCAAGACAACTCTAAAACTCTAAACTTAGCAAATGCTCCAAGGTGCAACAAGGCTATCAGAAGCATCCTATTTATAGAAAAACAAAACCATGGATCTCATCAAAGGGAGGGTGCTGGCCATGTAGTTTGAGGGAGGAAGGAAGAGAAAATATCTCTTACACAAGGTCATTCAAGCATGGTTTGAAGTATGGAAGCTATGCTACAAAGTATGGCTTGATGTGAGTTAATTTCCTATCAAATTTTTATGAAATTAGGCTTCTAGAAACAATGCATGGCTGGAACTTTTCCAGCCACAAATAAATGGGAAAAATGGGTTGTTTTAATTATTTATTCATGTGGAAATTCAAGCTTGATTGAAAGTTATGACAAGGTATAGTGTATGTGACTTGAGGTATGGCCTTGGAGTGTTGAAAAATTGAACATGTGATGCATATGGAGGGAGAAGGTTCACGGCCTGGTCTGGTTCAGCAAGGGAGGAGGTGAGTTTGACCATTTAATTGTGTGTTAATGGTAGGTTTAGATGTGTATTAGCTTAGGTACAAGGTTAGGAATGATTAAGCTTAAGTTTAGGTAACTAAGAATGTGATTTAGGGAGTTTATGACAAGTTTAGGAGTGCTCATACATCATTAGAGAATTTTAAACTCATTTATGAATAAACAATGTGTAACACAATTCCATGATTTAAGGAATTGGAAAGAGAAAATACTATTCAAGATTCTATGACTAGGTGTCTTGAAATTAAAATATGATTTTAGGTTGTAATTAAGTACTTTTTGGTTCTAATCAACTTTAATAAATTATTTTGACTCAAGATTAATTAGGGAAATTAATTAACCTTTGATTAGAGCCTAATATTGCTTAGGTTCGCTTAATCACGCGATTAAGCGTAAAAACACGAAACTAGGGGCAAAACCGTAATTTTGCACTAATTTTGCCCGGGACTTCAAAAATTAAAACTGAGGTCATAGAATACATAAAAACGCCTTTTAAAACCATCTGGAGAAGTTTCGGGTTCATCCGGCACTTGCAAATAGGTAAAACACCGCAGGGGCATTTTGGTCATTTTGACTAAAACTTCAAAACGAGATTTTCGATCCCGGGAAGGTACACAAGGTATCTAATCCCCTTCCAACATTGAGTTTTCCCATCGAGTACTGCCGAACTGGCTTTCCTCAAATTCCGAGCTGAAAACGACCTCAGGGGCATTTTGGTCATTTTCACTCTAACAGAAAAATCGGGGCGTTACATTACTCCCCTCCTTAAAAAGAATTTCGCCCTCGAAATTCGTACCTTAGAAAAGCTCTGGATATTTGGACTTCATCTCTGATTCTAGTTCCCATGTGTATTCTTCCGACTTGTCTCATTCCCACTCCACTTTCACCAATGGAACAGACTTGTTCCTTAACTGCTTGACTTCGTGATCTGTAACGCCCCGATCTTTCTGTTAGAGTGAAAATAACCAAAATGCCCCTGAGGTCATTTTCAGCCCGAAATTCGAGGAAAGCCAGTGTGGCAGTACTCGAAGGGCAAACTCAATGTTGGAAGGGGATTAGAAAACTTATGTACCTTCCCAGGATCGAAAATCTCGTTTTTCGAGTTTTCGGGTCAAAATGACCAAAACGCCCCTGCGGTGTTTTACCCATTTGCAAGTGCCGGATGAACCCAAAACTTCTCCAGATGGTTTTAAAAGGCGTTTTTATGTGTTCTATGACCTCAGTTTTAATTTTAGAAGTCCCAGGCAAAATTAGTGCAAAATTACGATTTTGCCCCTAGTTTCGTATTTTTACGCTTAATCGCGTGATTAAGCAAACCTAAGCAATATTAGGCTCTAATCGAAGGTTAATTAATTTCCTTAATTAATCTTGAGTCAAAATAATTTATTAAAGTTGATTAGAACCAAAAAGTACTTAATTACAACCTAAAATCATATTTTAATTTTAAGACACCTAGTCATAGAATCTTGAATAGTGTTTTCTCTTTCCAATTCCTTAAATCATGGAATTGTGTTACACATTGTTTATTCATAAATGAGTTTAAAATTCTTTAATGATGTATGAGCACTCCTAACCTTGTCATAAACTCCCTAAATCACATTCTTAGTTACCTAAACTTAAGCTTAATAATTCCTAACCTTGTACCTAAGCTAATACACATCTAAACCTACCATTAACACCCAATTACATGATCAAATCATCCTCCCACTCTGCTGTCCCAAGCTGGCCGAAACCCCTCCCTCTCCATATGCATCACATGTTCAATTTTCTAACACTCCAAAGCCATACCTCAAGTCACATACACCATACCTTGTCATATTTTCCATCACACTTGATTTTCCAATGAAATAATCAAGCAAAATAAATTGTTTCCTCCATTTATTTGTGGCTGGAAATGTTCCAGCCATGTTAAGTTTCTAGAAGGGTGATTTATTGCAAAATAGAAATAAAAGCTCACTCAAAAACCCATGCCTAAACCCATACTTTGTATCATACACTCCATACTTCAAACCATGCTTCTATGACACAATAAAGAGATATTTTTCTCTCCCTTGCCCCCTCAAAAGCTACGGCCAAGCCCTCCCCATTCACTCCTCCATGGTTTTGTTTTTCTATAAATAGGATGCTGGTGTTAGCCTTGTTGCACCTTGAAGCATTTGCAAAGTTTAGAGTTTTAGAGTTGTCTTGCTAGTCTTTCCTTTTTCTCTCAAAGTTCCAAGAGTGTTTTTCCTTTCTTTTCATCTTTATCTTCTTCATCTCTTCATCTCATCATCACCTCTCAACCATCAAACACCACCCCAAAACCTTGAACCATCATCAAACCTCTCAAACACCACACCTTAAACACAACTTCACTTGAAACACATTTCCTTTCTTTTTCTCTCATCAAGGCCGAATCATCATCACCATCCTAGGAGGTGTTGCTCATCTCATTTCCATCTTCAAGTTCAAGCTTTTGCCTTCATCACTAGGTAGGGATTTGTTTTCAAACTTTATTTTGTTCAAGAAAGTGTTTTTCTCTAGTTTCCTCTTGGATTCTTTTTGAACTTTCCTTTGTCTTTCCTTTCTTTTCATTTTCAGCCATGAGGCCTTGATTTTGAGCATGATAGCTTGATGATGAGAGTTTCTAGATGATGACATTGTGTTCATCTCAAAGAAACCTCTAAAGCTTGAGTTTTCCTTTTCTTATGACTTCATCTATATGATATCTAACTCACATGGTTTTTCAACTTAAGAAAATTAACCTAAGGATTTCTAAAAGCCCAAGCCTACCCTTGTCAACCTTAAAGTTGGCCGGCACATTCTAGAGATTTTTCTCTAGATAGGGGTTTTGGGTATTTAATAAAGAACTTTATGTAGTTTCACTTTCTTTCTCTTTTATATGATTTTCGATTTTTGTGTTGTAATCTTTGAGATATTGTATTGGGTTGTTATCTTGTTAAAGTCTTGAATGAGCTCTAGCTAACCATAAAATAAACCTTGCATCATGTTTATTTTATGCTATGCATATCATGTTTACTTCCTTGCTATCACTAAATATCAAGATAATGAGTGAACCTTGCATTATCATGTTTGTATTTCAAGCTATGCATTATCATGTTTATATTTCAAGTCCTCACTTAATACCAAGATAATAATGAGTTGCATTCATATTTACTTTGAGCTATCACTTTACTTTCTAATGGAATCTAAAATAAGTGCATGAGCATGTTTATTTTTATGTCATCACCTAAATGAATCTAGAGCTCAAAGACTTGCCCATTGATATCTCAAACAAAGGTCTAAAACATTTATTTCCTTTGGTTCATATTTCGGCCCTATGAGGCCTTAGTGTTTCCAAGTATTGAAAACTATGTTTTATAATTTTTCTAAACTTATATGAGTATAAGGAATATGTAGAACTAAGTTTTATGAATTTAGGACCTCTTGAGATGAAAATAATGTAGCCACTGCCCTCTTAAGTATTTTCATAAGTTTAGATGATAAAAGTGTTCATAAAAGAGTTTTGAAAGTTTCAACAAGGTCCCAAGAGAAACTAGTATTTTATGTGCTTTAGAAACTATGTTCAATGCCTTTAAATGGAGTTTCTGTTTCGGTTCTGCCTTGCTATGTTTGGCCACTGTATGAGCTGTGTTAATGATGTTAATATGCTTATGTTTGAGTAATAATTATGTTAAGACTCATATGTGAAAGATAGGATAAGTTAGGAACTAGAAAAGAATTAATTTGAGAGTTCTAGATCCCTTAAAGATTTATTTTTTTGGATTCTGTCCAGCAAGGTTTAGATTCAATAATCATGGTTTTAAATTAGTTCATATGTGTAGAAATGACTCATAATTGGTTTAGGACTTAATCTTGAAACCTTAGGAGCAAACCAAACTTAGAAAGGGTCATTATTGTGACTTCTAGGTACCCGTAAAGTTAGGATTTTGATTTCTGCACTCTTGAGGTTTAGAGATGTTCTCGACCATAGTGTGAGGTGAGAAATACTTAGTTATAACCTTATAGGTTCCCAAGAGACTAGGTGTTGATGATCAATAACTTAGAATGTGAGATAAAGATCTAAACCGTAATTTCTAGAACTCCGTAATCACATAAACATAAAGCTGTCCAAATTCTGCTTAGTGCTGTTGGGATTAGTTCTTGAGCATAAAATTTGTATAACTCATTAGTTGTGAAACTATAGGTGTATAAGAAGTTAAGGATAATGTTAGAACAATTAATTTGCAAGTTTAAGACTCATAAGAATCGAAGTTTAAAACACCATGGGTTATAATATATCAAGTCTATGAGCTTATGGGGATAATTGTTAGATATGACTATGTGATGATGTTTATGTTATGTGGAAGTTTTATGTGACGATGCATATGTTATGAGGAAGTTTCATGTGATGATATATATGTTATGAAAAAGCTATATGAGGATGCATGATAAAAAAATGAATATGATAAATGATGAGGTATTTATGATTTAATACTTATGAGAACTTAAATGTGACACAACACTGAGACGCGCTTCTCCTGGGTGACACCGGTTCGGTCGGGCACCCCCAGGAGGAGACAAATCAGTGAGGGTATGTGTAGATGCAGCCTGCCAAAGCGGACAAATTGCGAGGCCCGCGTGGCTAGCAAAGCGTTTCAAAGAGGACATGATCCTAGAGAGGAGATCCTTAGATTGTCCCCTAGCCCGTACTTTAAGTCGGGAATTATATATGTTACGCTTATCATAGGATAAGTAAGAACTAGTGACGACTAGTTAAGGTATGAGCTCATAACCTAGAGAAGTTTTAGGGCGGCCCCATGAGATGAAAGTTAAAGTTAACAATGTCACATATACTATACTTATGCCAATGTTATAATGTTTCTTAGTTATTCTATTGTTTAGTTTACCTTTATGATGTATTCATATCATTAGTATATTTCTGCTTAAGTTATAAGACGCATTATAAAATATGACGGACCTTGGATAAAATACCTCTTTAGAAAACTAACTTAAAAGGAATTTATATGCATGCACACCTTTTAGAAATAAACCCAAGGTTCCTGAGGATGTGACGATGTCACCTAGGTAGGGATAACCCTACTGAGAATTCTTTTAGAAAGATTCTCATTCCCTCTCTCTTTTCTTCCGTCATATCTTCAGATGGCGACATTCGTACTCTTCATCGATACCCCGGTATGGGAGCTGCACCATGACCCGGCACTCGGGTCATACCATTTTGAGGGTCGCCAGACCGGCCGAGTATTCATGTTCATGGGACGACCTTCACAAGACTCGCCCGAGCTACCGCTTCACCCGGACTACTCCTTACCGTCATAACGGGATTTTCGAGAGAGCAATGTAACATCCTAATTTTTTTTCAGAAAATAATTGAGGCTTTAGTAGTAAGAATATCAAAATTTTGGTGTACACAAAAATGATGAGAACAATGTAACGAACGTAAAAAAAAAAAAAATCGTGAATAGTGTTTTGCAGACCCCGTAGACCCACCGGAACAGCTGAAACCTTAGATTCAAGACCTGAAGGTGCCCAAAATTTGGAAATTATAGGATTAAGGTTAGAAATAGGTAGGAATAAGTATTTTATACTTAGAATTAATTTTCAGGCAATAGTTGATTACCCGAGTATACTGTTTTACCAATTCGATAAAATTTCGGTGTGCGATTTTTACACCGAAAGAAAGCTTAATCCATAAGATTTGGATAGTGTCTATCCATTTAAACCAAGTGGATGGCCAAGATTCAATCTAGCTTTCCAAGATCAAATCCTAGCCATCCATCTTATATTTTTTTTGAAAGAACTTGATTTTATATTAAATAACTAGTACAACTTAATTAAATATCATTAAAAAGCCAACCTTATCACTCCATTTTCTTCATCATTCTCGGCCATTCTCTGACCACACACAGCCTCCATTTTTCTTCCATTGAAACATCCATGAGCAAGCTTTAAACCTCCAAATACCTAGCTTAAAATTTCCAAAATCACAAACTCCCTTCACTAAACTTATTCCACTCATCAAGATCTTTCAATCTAACCGATTAGAATTTGAATCCATCAACTTTTCCTACTTTGAGAGCTTATTATCAGCTGTGTAAGGAAGGGTTTGGTGTGGGTTAGAAGGCTTGGAAGTAAAGGAAATCAATCTTGGAGCCAAGAGCTTGAAAGCTTCAAAGTGTAGGGTTTTCTTTGGCCTTTTTCTTTCCAAATTATTCTGTAAATTTTTTTGGGTTTTATTCCGAAATTTATGGTTATATTTGATGATAATATGTTGATATTGATGTGTTAATTTTGGTGGAGTGTTTGGAGGAGGTTAAATAATGATTTTTGTCAAAATAAGTTTTGGCTAGGCTGCTGAATTTTCGGATTTCAGCAGGACAGGATTTGTTCATGAATTTTCTGGTTCAATTTTAGTCATTTTTATGAGCTATAAAAATTATATGTTGAATCTAACATCATAATGAAACTCTGATAATTTTCGTGGTGCATAATAAAGAGTTTTACTGCCTGAGAAAAATCAAGAACCAAGAATATATCTATGCTGGCTGAAATCTTGGTACTGAAGCTGTGAATTTGTATAAATTTGTATTCATAGAAAATGATGGAGTTATCCTTTGAAATTTTTACAGAGTTTTGTAGACATCTTTAAGTATAACTGTGATTTTTATTTTGATTTGTTTCTATCATTTGCTAAAGTTAAAAATTGTGTGAATCCTATTCTGAGCTGTGAAAAAGTGGCCTCTGACCACTAAAATTGTAGAATTTATTTGACATGGTTCTAGTATTCTGTTTGCTATGTAATTTTTACAGGGACTTTTAGACACATTGAGGTGTCATAGAGAAATTTTATGGCCAGTGAATTGCCCATTGGATATGTGAATTAAATGTTGTCACCATAATGGTAAATCTGTCAAGAAGCTGGAATGGTGAAGATGTATTAAGTTAATGATAGAAATCTATTTAATCCAAGTATATATCATATGAATGCATGTTAATTGTTTGAAAGGCTTGTTTATAAAGTATGAATGAGACTCCAAGGATACTAAATGCCTATATCTGGGATACAAACCTGACTTTGAAATAGAAAGGTCCATGACATGGTTGTATGACAAAAGAGAATATGTGAAATTTAATGGTGCATGTTTTAACATATGGGGAAAATAGAAACAAGGCTTATGTGTGATAGAGAGGGAAGGCAAAAATAAGAACTTCCCAAGAAATTTTATGAGTCGGTAGACTTATCAACTAGGAAATAGAACTGTGTGTGATTGAAATGGAAAAAATGAAGTCGATGATCACGAATAGGAATGAGCTCATGTCCTAGCAGTCTATGGTCCTCGGAGGAGTTATCCACTACATATGTTACCTGATGTGAATCTAAGCCTTCCCTATGTTAATAAAAAGAACTACTACACTAAGTTGAATTCCATGTGATATAAGAGAAACACTTATGATTAATACCATTTTGCATATAATTTTCTTTGACTCATGTATGCTAATATTGGTATATGTGATCTAACATGATGTTTTTCTTTATTATTATAAATGCATTTACTGTTTATATTCTGTCTGTATGTAAGGGGTTACCCTACTGAGAATTTTATAATATTCTCACCCCTATTTGTGTATATGCTGTATTGTGCTCAGACTCTGCAGATGCCTCTGGCTGAGGAGAGGCCATCATACCGATGGCCAATGGTTTCGCGTAGGAGGACATGAGACTTACGTGGGCTATTGACTTGTATGTAGTGTAGTATAGTGCCAGGAACTTACCAGCTTGTAGACTAATTGGTGTTAGATGTCTTAGGTCCATTTCTGTGTGTTTAGTATTTTGTTGGACCTTGATATTTGAGCAAGCTTGGTAGATCTTTTGATAGTAGTTCCTGTGTTGTATTATAAGTGAAGTGATTTAATTTCAAACATGGTATGTATTATAGAAAACGGTATGTAAAGTAATAATATATGTACATTTTATAGTAGTTTTCTTTATAACTCTAGAGTTTGATTTATCTTATTTCATTTCATTTGACTAGTGGATATTATAGAAAGGAAGTGATACTCTTCTAATTACAATGTTAATGCTCGAGTAATACATGGTAGTTAGGAGGGTGTTACATTAATCTTCTTTTCGGTAGCCCAAACTGAAAGAACTCCACAGTTAAGCGTGCTTGACCTGGGGTAATTTTGGGATGGGTGACCTTCTGGGAAGTTTTCCCAGGAAGCGTGTGAGTGAGGACAAAGCATGCTGAAAAGACCCATGTTAGTTTGTGGGGCAGTCGTCAATCCATAAAGCAGCAGGGGATGTTACAAATGGTATCAGAGCCTGCACCTCTCCCAGTACGGTGTGGTTCGGGGACGAACCAGGAGGAAGCTGGTGGGCATGTAACGCCCGGGGACGAGGACGAGGAGTGATCGCCGGTGCAAAGAGGGCATGGACAAGGAGCGGCTCCTCGCAAGGTCCTCTAAGCGGAGGGGTACATGAATGAACCGATTACACACCCGAATGAGAGGGATCCTAAGACTGTATAGGTATGGGACAATACAGTTGAGGAGGGCTTATATGAATTGATTCGTACTACCTATATCAACAAGATGCATCTTCTTTTCGGTAGCCCAAACTGAAAGAACTCCACAGTTAAGCGTGCTTGACCTGGGGTAATTTTGGGATGGGTGACCTCCTGGGAAGTTTTCCTAGGAAGCGTGTGAGTGAGGACAAAGCATGCTGAAAAGACCCGTGTTGGTTTGTGGGGGCAGTCGTCAATCCATAAAGCAGCAGGGGATGTTACAAGCAAGACCACGCGATGAGCAGATCCTCCGCATGGAGCCCGAGACATCAGCAGTACGCGAGTACCCCGAGTATGTGCCGCGTCCCCAGTACTCAGAGACGGACCCATCCGAGGACCCGCCATCTCACATGTACAGTTGGAGCTCTAGTCCCGCTCCCCCACCGATGAGGGCTGGGAGTGAGGAGACGGTAGTCCAGCCGAGGTTGGCTCGTCGGCCATCTATGCGTCCTCGCCGCGGTGGACATGCCCCGATGATGCGCTCGACCACTCCCGCCGAGATTCGCCAGTGGATCAACTCGACCCCACAGTACTCGGACCAGCAGGAGTAGTCATAGGAAGGGTAGTAGTTAGTGCACACACATGCCACATAGTTGAGGACAAACCTTCTTTTGTATATGAGGTTGTCTACTTTAGGTGCACATGGGTATGGGTGTAGTTTCTCTTGTATTTGCTTTTTATGATTTCCTTGTATTGCATTTCAGTTGTATTTTGTTTCATGATGTATCAAATAGTCCTGCCTCTTTGGGTAGGCACGTTATATATATATATATATCTATGATTCAGTTGATGTTCCCATGATATGATGTGTTTCTTATGCTTTGCTTATATGTTTCGCTATGCTTCCTCTTAAAGATTCGTGCGTGGCTCTCACTTTGATTTTAAATTCCAAAAAGAAAAATTTTACCCATATTTCCGCTAAGTATTTTCTAAGTAAAAGATGAGACTAAGAGGTAATATTCTAAAGATTAACCTAAGTATATACTAGTAGTCTTGGGTTAAGTTTAGGGTGTTACATGATCCACTATTCTCGTAGGCGGTACATTGAAAGTGAGGTCCTCCCTCAACTGTACATGCTCTGGTTCTAGGACATGGCTAGGGTCGGACTCATATTTACGTAACTGGGAGACGTGAAAGACATCATGAAGGTTTGACAGATTGGGTGGTAAGGCTATTTTGTATGCTACGGATCCGATTCTCTGAATAATTTCAAAAGGACCGAGAAATCGGGGACTCAACTTTTTAACTTTCATGGCTCTCCCTATTCCTGTAGTGGGGCTGATTCTTAGAAATACATGTTCTCCTTCTTGGAACTCCAAGGGCTTGCTCCTTTTGTCCGCGTAGCTTTTCTGCCGACTCTGAGTGGTTAAGATTCTATCCTTGATTTTCTTGATTTGTTCTGTCGTTTCCCTCACTACTTCAGGTCCTAAGACACTTTGTTCTCCGGGCTCGTACCAACACAAGGGTGATTGGCACTTCCTTCCATATAACGCCTCGTACGGTGCCATACCGATACTCCCGTGATAACTGTTGTTATACGCAAACTCGATTAAAGGCATGTACTTATCCCAACTTCCTTTTTGGTCTAAGACACAGGCTCTTAACATGTCCTCTAGGGTTTGGATCGTCCTTTCAGATTGACCATCTGTTTGTGGGTGGTAGGTAGTGCTTAAGCACAACTTGGAGCCAAATGCCTTTTGAAAGGCTCCCCAAAAAACGTGACGTAAACCGCGGATCTTGATTCGAGATTATTGTCGATGGTACTCCATGCAACCTTACTATTTCTTGGATGTAAAGCTGGGCCAACTTATCCAACGAGTATGTGACTCGAATAGGTAGAAAGTGAGCTGACTTAGTCAGTCGATCCACGATTACCCATACGGCATCGTGGCCAGCTTGGATTTTCGGCAATCCTGTCACAAAATCCATTGATATACTCTCCCACTTCCACTCGGGGATTGACAGGGGTTGCAACATGCCAGAAAGTTTTTGGTGTTCGATCTTGACCTTTTGGCATACCAAACACTTACTCACCCAGGCGACCACATCCTTCTTTAATCCGGGCCACCAAAACATCCTCTTCAAGTCCTGATACATCTTGGTAGTACCAGGATGGATGGCAAAATGGCTCTTGTGAGCCTCCTCCAAGATCTTCTCTCGGAGGTCGCCATCTTGTGGCACACAGATTCGCCCCTCGAACCTCCACAACCAATCAGGGCCTTGTACAAAACCTTTCAACTTTCCGGCCTTAACTGCCTCGATTGTCTCCATAAAGTCCTCATTTTCTCTTTGGGCAAGCATAATCCTTTGCTTAAACCCACTGGTTACCGTGAGATGACTCATCACGATGCCATTATCCGTCACAGACGTCCCAAGATTCATATCCCTAAACTTCTCTATTAACCCAACTTCATTAACCATCATACTTGACAGACGTAACGAGTTTCGGCTCAAGGCGTCGGCTACTACATTAGCCTTGCCGGGGTGGTAACTTAAGCCAAAATCGTAGTCCTTGAGGAATTCCATCCATCTCCTTTGCCTCATAATCAACTCCTTTTGATCAAAGAGATGCTTGAGACTCTTATGATCGGAGAAAACTTCAAACCTTACACCATACAAATGGTGTCTCCACATCTTTAGAGCGAACACGATGGCTGCTAGTTCTAGGTCATGGGTGGGGTAGGTTACCTCGTGAGGCTTGAGTTGTCTGGATGCATAGGCTATCACTTGCCTGTTTTGCATCAACACACAACCTAAACCTTTACCAGAAGCATCGCAATATACCTCGAAGGGTACATTGGGGTCAGGTAAAACTAAAACTGGGGTTAAGGTGAGCTTTTCTTTAAGCTCTAGGAAACTCTTTTCACATTCGGGGCTCCACTCAAACGGGGCATTCTTCCTAGTGAGCTTGGTTAAGGGTAGGGCTAACTGGGAAAATCCTTTGATAAACCTACGATAATATCCAGCTAAACCCAAAAAGCTTCTAATCTCAGTTACAAAGGTTGGTCTATCCCAATTCATCACAGCTTCTATCTTACTTGGGTCGACAGCTATGCCACCTTTTGACACAACATGTCCTAAGAACTTTACCTCCTCTAACCAAAATTCACACTTAGACAACTTAGCATATAACTTCTTCTCCTTTAATACCTCTAAAACCAACATTAAATGACGCTCATGCTCCTCGTGGGTCTTCGAATAGATGAGAATATTCATCTATGAACACAACCACGAATTGATCTAAATAGGGTCTAAAGATCCTACTCATGTAATCCATAAAAACTGCGGGAGCATTCGTCAAACCAAACGACATTACATTGAACTCAAAGTGTCCATACCGAGTTTGAAAGGCGGTTTTAGGAATATCCGAATCTCTAACCCTAATCTGATGGTAACCGGACCTTAAATCAATCTTAGAAAACACTACTGCTCTTTTTAATTGGTCCATAAGATCGTCAATCCTAGGCAATGGGTATTTATTCTTTATGGTTACTTGGTTCAACTGCCTATAGTCTATACACATCCTCATACTTCCATCTTTTTTCTTCACAAATAAGACCGGAGCGCCCCAAGGCGAAGCACTCGGCCTTATAAAACTCTTTTCTAATAGCTCTTCTAACTGGGTTTTCAATTCTGCCAAGTCCGAGGGTGACATCCTATACGGGGCTATAGAGATTGGTCCTGTCCCAGGAACCAACTCTATGGAGAATTCGACTTCTCTTTCGGGAGGGAACTCAGGTATTTCATCCGGAAATACCTCGGGATAGTCTCTTACCACAGGTATCTCACCTAGGTTTTGCTCAAAGTCTACATCGCAGGCGGCTAGGAGAACATATCCCTTAGCTTTCTCCCCACTACAGAAGACCTCTACTGAATTTAGGTACAGCCTAAGGGGTTGAGTGATGTTTTCGGGAGGAGAGGGGAAAACTATGGTTTGGGTTCCACAATCTAACAACACACGGTTGGCGTGAAGCCAATTCATGCCTAAGATAATGCCTATGTCTTTCAAGGGTAAACAAATTAAATCTATGATAAAAGACCTATTTTCTACAACAAGATGACAGTTTAAACAACAACGGCAAGTATTAACAGGGCGATTTGTAGGAGTAGAAACAATAAGATCAAAGGGAAGTTTAGAGACTCTTAGATTTAAGGACTCGACACTAGCAAGTGAAATGAAAGAATGAGTAGCACCAGAGTCATATAGTACAGTTAAGGGTTTACCGTTTACTTCGCACATACCTTCAATGAGATCTTTGGACTTCTTGGCGTCTTCTGCATTAAGGGTAAAGACTCTTCCTCGGTATTGTGGTCGGGGGTTTTGGTTTGATGTCCCTTGTCCGGCGCAGTCCTTTGCATAGTGGCCGGGCTTGCCACACTTGAAGCACATGTTCTGACCGGCTAAGCATGGGCGATTCCCGTGATTCTTTCCGCATTGTGAGCAGATGTCGGCATATGTTGCTCCGGGGTAAGCAGCAGGGATTTGTGGTGCCTTGTTCTTGGCTCCACTTGGTCCTCCATTGTGGTTCCGGGGTCCACCCGGTCCACGAGGTTGATTGTTGAAGTTCCTCGGGCCTTGATGTTGAAATGGCGGCCTTTGGTGTTGCTTGGATTGTTGGTGAGCAGGAGCTCTTGGTGGTTGTTGTTGTTGTCGGAACTGGTTGGTCTGGTAAGGATTGTAGTGGTTCCTTGAAGGGTACTGCAGTTTGAACTTCAGGGCTTGAGGTCCGAGCCCCTTAGCTCGCTCCGCCCTTGTGATTTGAATCTTTCTTTGTCCTTCTTCAAGGATCCTGCACTTGTTGACCAGAGTCGGGAAGTCTCTGATCTCCATATGGGCCACGGCATAGTTCATCTCCGCCTTCAGACCGGCCTCATACTTCACACACTTCCAAACCTCATCGGGGTTCCCTTGGAACACCCGAGAGAACTTGATCAGCTCCTCGAGCTTTGCAGTGTATTGGGCTACAGTAGACCCTCCCTGGGTCAACTGCATGAACTCAATGTCCTTCGCGTTCCTTACGGACTCGGGGAAGTACTTCTCATAGAAGTAAGTCTTGAATAACTCCCAATCAATGGGTGTTCCGGAGGCTTCTAGCAGATGCCTCGTGCCGTTCCACCAGAACTCGGCGTCGGACTTCAGCATGAAAGCAGCAAATGTGACCTTTTGCTCCTCCGAGCAGGTAACGACAGAGTAGATCTTCTCCATGTCTTTGATCCACTCATCAGCCTTGTCGGGGTCCATTACCCTCGAACACCGGGCGGGTTCGCCTTGCGGAACTCGCCAAAGCGGGCTTGTTCCACCGTTTCAGCAGCAGGGGGAGGAGGGGGAACAGGAGCAGCATTCGCTTGTTGATCCATCCGGTCGAACATCCGTTTCATGGCTTGCGCCATGCGACGGACAGCAGTAGCAGTTGCATTTTCTTGGTCAACATCGGGCGTAGTCCTAGGCCGTCATCGTGGCGCTATTGGTCCCTAAACACGTGAAACAATGAAGTCATGGCACTTGCAATCAACAGAAGTCATGCATCTCTAGTCCTACAGCTTATCTCTATCAAGCACTACACATGACATAACTATCGCATTATGCTTATAAAGCATAGTCAGTCCAATCCTCAGGCTCCATGAGAATCGAACTGCTCTGATACCATAATGTAACACCCTAAATCTTAACCCAAGACTACTAGTATATACTTAGGTCAATCTTTAGAATATTACCTCTTGGTCTCATCTTTTACTTAGAAAATACTTAGCGGAAATATGGGTAAAATTTTTCTTTTTGGAATTTGAAATCAAAGTGAGAGCCACGAACGAATCTTTAAGAGGAGGTATAGCGAAACATATAAGCAAATCATAAAGAAACACATCACAACATGGAGACATCAACTGAAACATATATATATATATATATATATATACTGTGCCTACCCAAAGGGCAGGACTATTCAATACATCAGGAAGCGGAATCCAACTGAAATGCAATACAAGGAAATCATAAAAAGTAAATACAAGAGAAAAAACACCCATACCCATGTGCACCTAAAATAGACAACCTCATATACAAAAGAAGGCTTGTCCTCAACTATGTGTGTGTGCACTAACTGCTACCCCTCCTATGTCTACTCCTGCGGGTCCGAGCGTGGGGTCAGTCGATCCAATCGACGAATCTCGGCAGAAGAGGTCGAGCGCATCATCAGGGCGTGTCCACAGCAGCGAGGGCGCAAAGATGGCCGACGAGCCAACCTTGGCTGGACCACCGTCTCCTCACTCCCAGCCCTCATCGGTGGGGGAGCGGGACTGGAGCTCCAACTGTACATGTGGGATGGCGGGTCCTCGAATGGGTCCGTCTCCGAGTACTGGGGACGCAGCACATACTCGGGATACTCGCGTACTGCTGATGTCTCAGGCTCCATGCGGAGGATCTGCTCATCGCGTGGTCTCGCTTGCTCAAAAATCCCGTTATGACGATAAGGAGCAGTCGGGGTGAAGCGGTAGCTCGGGACGGGGTGCGCGAAGGGTCGTCCCATGAACATGAATACTGGACCGGTCACGGCTGACCCTCAAAATGGTATGACCCGAGTGCCGGGTCATGGTGCAGCTCCCATACCGGGGTGTCGATGAAGAGTACGAATGTCGCCATCTGAAGATATGACGGAAGAAAAGAGAGAGGGAATGAGAATCTTTCTAGAAGAATTCTCAGTAGGGTTATCCCTACCTAGGTGACATCGTCACATCTTCAGGAACCTTGGGTTTATTTCTAAAAAAAGGTGTGCATGCATATAAATTCCTTTTAAGTTATCTTTCCAAAGTGTTTATTTATCCAAGGCCCATCATATTTTACAATGTGTCTTATAGCTAAGCATAAAATAACCTAATGATATGAGTGCATCATAAAGGTAAACCAAACAATAGAATAACTAGGAAACATTATAACATTGGCATAAGTATAGTATATGTGACATTTGTTAACTTTAACTTTTCATCTCCTGGGGCCGCCCTAAAACATCTCTAGGTTATGAGCTCATACCTTAACTAGTCGTCACTAGCTCTTACTTATCCTATGATAAGTGTAACATAATCCCGACTTAAAGTACGGGCTAGGGGGCAAATTAAGGATCACCTCTCTTAGGGTCATTTCCTCTTTCAAACGCTCTACTAGCAACTAGTGCATCGTAGTTTTGTCAGCTTTGGCAAGCTCTATGTCAATACCCTCACGGATTTGTTTTCTTGGGGGTGCTCGGCTAAACCGGTGTCACCCAAGAAGGCGTCTCAGTGTTGTGTCACATTTAAGTTCTCATAAAGTTTTAATTCATAGATATATCATTATTCATTACATAAATCTCTTTCATAGCATATATATCACCACAAGAAACTTCTTCATAGTGTATACATAAAACCATAGCATATAATCACACCTTAAACAATCATTCATACAAACTTCCAAGCTCATTATGTTATAAACTTATAGTAGGTTATGCTTTGGTTCTTTTGAGTCTTAAACTTGTGAACTAATTGTTCTAGTGTTATCCTTAACCTCTTACACACCTATAGGTTCACAACTAATAAGTTTTACTAATTTTTATGCTCAAGGACCTATCCAAACAGCACTATGCAGATTTTAGACAACTTTATATTTGTGTGATTACGGGGTTCTAGAAATTACGGTTTAGCTCCTTAAAGTCCTTAACTCACATTCTAAGTTATCGATCATCAAGACCTAGTCTCTTGGGAACCTATGAGGTTATAACTAAGTATTTCTCACCTCACACTATGGTCAAGAACATCTCTAAACCTCAAGGATGCAGAATTTGAAATCCTAACTTTACGGGTACCTAGAAGTCACAACAATGACCCTTTCTAAGTTTAGTTGGCTCCTAAGGCTTCAAGATTAAGTCCTAAACCAATTATGAGTCATTCCTACATATTTAAACTAATTTAAAACCATGATTATTAAATCTAAACCTTGCTGGACAGAATCCAGAAAATTACATAATTAAAGGATCTAAAATTCTCAAATTAATTCTTTTATAGTTCCTAACTTATCCTATCTTTCACATATGAGTCTTAACATTATTCTTACTCAAACATAGGCACATTATCATCATCAAAACAGCACATACAGTGGCAGCAAAGAGCAAGGAAGAACCGAAAATATACTTCTCCATAAAAGGCATAAAACATAATTTTCAAAGCACATAAAATACTAGTTTCTCTTGGAACTCTTTTTAAACTCTCAAAGCTCATTTATAAACAATTTTGACATCTAAAATCATAAGAATATTTAAGAGGGTAGTGACCAATTCATCTTTGTCCGAAGAGGTCCTAAATTCTTAAAACTTGGTTCTATGCATTCCTTAAACTCACTTAAGCTTGGAAAAATTGTAAGACATAGTCTCGAATACTTGGAAACCTCAAGACCTCTTAGGGCCGAAATATGAACCCAAGAAAAACACATATTGTTAGACCTTTGTTGAGACCACGATGGGCAAGTCTTTGAGCTCTAGATTCATTTAGGTGATGACATAAAAATAAACATGCTCATGCACTTATTTTAGGTTCCATTAGAAAGTAAAGTGATAGCACAAAGTAAATATGAATGCAACTCATTATTATCTTGGTATTAAGTGAGAACTTGAAATATAAACATGATAATGCATAGCTTGAAATATAAACATGATAATGCAAGTTCATTCATTATCTTGATATTTAGTGATAGCAAGGAAGTAAACATGATATGCATAGCATAAAATAAACATGATGCAAGATTCATTTTATGGTTAACTAGAGCTCATTCAAGACTTTAACAAGATAACAACCCAATACAATATCTCAAAGATCTCAACACAAAAATCGAAAGTCATATAAAAGAGAAAGAAAGTGAAACTACATCAAGTTCTTTATTAAATACCCAAAACCCCTATCTAGAGAAAAATCTCTAGAACGTGCCGGCCAACTTTAAGGTTAACAAGGGTAGGCTTGGGCTTTTAGAAATCCTTAGATTAATTTTCTTAAGTTGGAAAACCATATGAGCTAGATAACATATACATGAAGTTATAAGAAAAGGAAAACTCAAGCTTTAGAGGTTTCTTTGAGATGAACACAATGTCATCATCTAGAAACTCTCATCATCAAGCTATCATGCTCATAATCAAGGCCTCATGGCCGAAATGGAAAAGAAAGGAAAAACAAAGGAAAGTTCAAAAAGAATCCAAGAGGAAACTAGAGAAAAACACTTTCTTGAGCAAAACAAAGTTTGAAAACAAATCCCTACCTAGTGATGAAGGTAAAAGCTTGGACTTGAAAATGGAAATGAGATGAGCAACACCTCCTAGGATGGTGATGATGATTCGGCCTTGATGAAAGAAAAAGGAAGGAAATGTGTTTCAAGTGAAGTTGTGTTTGAGGTGTGGTGTTTGAGAGGTTTGATGATGGTTCAAGGCTTTGGGGTGGTGTTTGATGGTTAAGAGATGGTGATGAGATGAAGAGATGAAGAAGATAAAGATGAAAAGAAAGGAAGAACACTCTTGAAATTTTGAGAGAAAAAGAAAGACTAGCAAGACAACTCTAAAACTCTAAACTTAGCAAATGCTCCAAGGTGCAACAAGGCTATCACAAGCATCCTATTTATAGAAAAACAAAACCATGGAGCTCATCAAAGGGAGGGTGCTGGCCGTGTGGTTTGAGGGAGGAAGGAAGAGAAAATATCTCTTACACAAGGTCATTCAAGCATGGTTTGAAGTATGGAAGCTATGCTACAAAGTATGGCTTGATGTGAGTTAATTTCCTACCAAATTCTTATGAAATTAGGCTTCTAGAAACAATGCATGGCTGGAACTTTTCCAGCCACAAATAAATGGGAAAAATGGGTTGTTTTAATTATTTATTCATGTGGAAATTCAAGCTTGATTGAAAGTTATGACAAGGTATAGTGTATGTGACTTGAGGTATGGCCTTGGAGTGTTGAAAAATTGAACATGTGATGCATATGGAGGGGGAAGGTTCACGGCCTGGTCTGGTTCAGCAAGGGAGGAGGTGAGTTTGACCATTTAATTGTGTGTTAATGGTAGGTTTAGATGTGTATTAGCTTAGGTACAAGGTTAGGAATGATTAAGCTTAAGTTTAGGTAACTAAGAATGTGATTTAGGGAGTTTATGACAAGTTTAGGAGTGCTCATACATCATTAGAGAATTTTAAACTCATTTATGAATAAACAATGTGTAACACAATTCCATGATTTAAGGAATTGGAAAGAGAAAACACAATTCAAGATTCTATGACTAGGTGTCTTGAAATTAAAATATGATTTTAGGTTGTAATTAAGTACTTTTTGGTTCTAATCAACTTTAATAAATTATTTTGACTCAAGATTAATTAGGGAAATTAATTAACCTTCGATTAGAGCCTAATATTGCTTAGGTTTGCTTAATCACGCGATTAAGCGTAAAAACACGAAACTAGGGGCAAAACCGTAATTTTGCACTAATTTTGCCCGGGACTTCAAAAATTAAAATTGAGGTCATAGAATACATAAAAACGCCTTTTAAAACCATCTAGAGAAGTTTCGGGTTCATCCGGCACTTGCAAATGGGTAAAACACCCCAGGGGCGTTTTGGTCATTTTGACCCGAAAACTCGAAAAACGAGATTTTCGATCCCGAGAAGGTACACAAGGTATCTAATCCCCTTCCAACATTGAGTTTGCCCGTCGAGTACTGCCGAACTGGCTTTCCTCGAATTCCGAGCTGAAAATGACCTCAGGGGCATTTTGGTCATTTTCACTCTAACAGAAAAATCGGGGCGTTACATAGAGAACGATCGCTGAACCCCAATCCCAAGAATAGAGAAAGGTCACAAAACCCTAATCCAATCTTGGTCTTTGTTCTTCCTTAGTTCGAACAATGAGGGCCTGTAGTTGATGATGCACGCACCAAACAGAGGGTGTAGAAGTGAAGGGTTGTGGCGGAGGGCGCATGCTAGAAATGGGAATGAAATCTAGAACGGAGGGCGGAGGATGTGGGAAGCAATGCAAATGAATGGGGGTTGTGGTGGATGGCGAATTCGGTCATGCAAGCAAGAGACAGAAAGGGAAAGAGATCGAGAGATGGATGAGGGAGGGGTAGCACTCCATTTTGGTGGTGGCTGGCTCAGAGTGGTTGAGGAAGTGGCTGAGAGTGACTTGGGAAAGGGCTGAGTGCGGCTTTTCGAAGGTTGAAAAACTGTTTTGAGTATATGATGGTGGGAAAGGAAAAATGTTCACGCGCCATCTTTACTATCCAATGTATAAGGAATGGTTTTTTTATGTAGCTTATGCGTTGTAGACAATTACAACGGTTTATATGCGTATTGTTTATCTAATTATATAGGCAACAGTTGAAAAATCGTTGCCTAATACAAAAACTATGCAACAATAACTAAGCCATTGCTTATACACACTAAGAGTACGGTTTTATTCTGTTGCAATAACGTTCTATATAAATTGCACTATAATAGCAACGGTAACATAAACCGTGGCGTTAGGCTATTTTTGGCAACGGTTTTTATGGCGTTGCTAACTTTGACGTTGTAACGCCCCGATTTTTCTGTTAGAGTGAAAATGACCAAAATGCCCTGAGGTCATTTTCAGCTCGGAATTCGAGGAAAGCCGGTTCGGCAGTACTCGAAGGGCAAACTCAATGTTGGAAGGGGATTAGATGACTTGTGTACCTTTCCGGGATCAAAAATCTCGTTTTTCGAGTTTTCGGGTCAAAATGAGCAAAACGCTCCTGCGGTGTTTTACCGTTTGCAAGTGCCAGATAAACCCGAAACTTCTCCAGATGATTTTAAAAGGCGTTTTTATGTAGACTATGACTTTATTTTTGGTCCCGGAGGTCCCGGCTGAAATTAGTGCAAAATTACGGTTTTACCCCTAGTTTCGTGTTTTTACGCTTAATCGCGTGATTAAGCAAACCTAAGCAATATTAGGCTCTAATCAAAGGTTAATTAATTTCCTTAACTAATCTTGAGTCAAAATAATTTATTAAAGTTGATTAGAACCTAAAAGTGCTTAATTACAACTTAAAATCATATTTTAATTTCAAGACTCCTAGTCATGGAATCTTGAACAGTGTTTTCTCTTTCCAATTCCTTAAATCATGGAATTTGTAACACCCTAAATCTTAACCTAATGCTACTAGTATGTATTTAGGTTAATCTTTAGAGTATTACCTCTTGGTCTCATTCTTTTTGGAATTTACAACCAAAGTGAGAGCCACGCATGATTCTTTGAATGGGAATTCATACAAGTCATATGAGCAAATCATAATAAAATGCATAAATAACAAATCATAATACAACATGGACACATCAACTGATTATATATAGATAGTGTGCCTACCAAAAGGTAGGACTATTCGGTACATAAGAAAACGAAATAGAACTGAAATGCAAATACAAGGAAATCATGAAAACAAGTACAAGGAAAACATGAAAGCAACACCCATACCCATGTGCACCTAGAGTAGACAACCTCATATACAAAAGAAGGTTTATCCTCAACTATGTGGCGTGTGTGCACTAGCTACTACCCATCCTATGCACCTACTCCTATTGGTCCGAGTATTGAGGGGTGGAATCGATCCACTGGCGGACCTCGGCAGGAGTGGTCGTGCGAATCATCAGAGCGTGTCCACCGCGGCGAGGGCGCATGGATGGCCGACGAGCCAACCTCGGCTGAACTACTGTCTCCTCACTCCCGGCTCTCATCGGTGGGGGAGCGGAACTGGAACTCCAACTGTACATGTGCGAGGGCGGGTCCTCTGATGGATGCATCTCCGAATACTGGGTCCGGGGCACGTACTCAGGGTAGTCGCGTACGACTGACATCTCGGGCTGTATGCGGAGAATCTGCTCATCGCGTGGTCTAGCTAGCTCAAAAATCCCGTTATGGCAGTAAGGAGCAGTCGGGGTGAAGCGGTAGCTTGGGACGGGGTGCGCGAAGGGTCGTCCCATGAACATGAATACTCTGATAGTGCAGCGACCCTCAAAATGGTATGACCCAAGTGCTGGGTCATGGTGCAGCTCCCATGTCGGGGTGTCGATGAAGAGTATAAAAGTCGCCATCTGAAGATGTGACGGAAGAAAAGAGAGAGGGAATGAGAATCTTCTAAAAGGATTCTCAGTAGGGTAATCCCTACCTAGGTGACATCATCACATCCTCAGGAACCTTGGGTTTTATTTCTAAAAAGGTGTGCAAGCTTATAAACTTCTTTTAAGTTAGTTTTCTAAAGTATTATTTGTCCAAGGTCCGTCATATTTTACAATGCGTCTTATAACTAAGCATGAAGTATACTAATGATATGAATGCATCATAAAGGTAAACCAATCAATAAAATAACTTAAGAAACATTATAATAGTGGCATAAGGTAACGGTTGTAAATCTCATAATAACCTTTCTTTTCATAGCACATGTGACATTCTAAACTTTAACTTTTATCTCATGGGGCCACCCTAAAACATCTCTAGGTTATGAGCTCATACCTTAACTAGTCGTCACTAGCTCTTACTTATCCGATGATAAGCGTAACATAATCCCGACTTAAAGAAATGCTAGGGGGGGCAATTAAGGATCACCTCTTAGGGTCATTTCCTCTTTGAAACGCTCTACTAGCAACTAGTGCATCGTAGTATTGTCCGCTTTGGCAAGCTCTATGTCAATACCCTCACGGATTTGTTTTCTTGGGGGTGCTCGGCTAAACTGGTGTCACCCAAGAAGGCGTCTCAGTGTTGTGTCACATTTAAATTCTCATGATTTTCAAAAAGGACCATTTTCTAAGTTATTCAAATTTGATGGAAATTCGGCAACGCGACAGCTGTAGACCGAATTTCCTCAAATTTGCTTATTCCATGAAAACATATAGGACATACACAAACATTTCTTTACGGGGTATAGCATGTCATCATACAAAAGCACAAATCAAACTTATCATAGATAAAGCTCATGTATCATATATCATGTTTACATAAATTAAGCATCATAAAACTCAAGACGTTTTAATGTCTTATGCATTGACCCTTAAGGTCCTTAACTCACGTTCTAAGTTATTAATCATCAAACCTAATCTCTTGGGTACCTATGAGGTTATAACTAAGTATTTCTCACCTCACACTATGACCAAGAGCATCTCTAAACCTCAAGGGTGCAGAATTCATATTCCTAACTTTACGGGTACCTAGGAGTCACAACAATGACCCTTTCTAAATCCGATTTGCTCCTAAGGCATCAAGATCAAGTCCTAAACCATTTATGAGTCATTCCTACACATTTAAACTAATTTAAATCCATGGTTAGCATTACTAAACCTTGCTGGACAGAATCCAGAAAATTCAAACATTAAAGGATCTAGAACTCTCAAATTAATTCTTTTCTAGTTTCTAACTTATCTTATCTTTCACATATGAGTCTTAACATTATTTTTACTCAAACATAAGCATATTATCATCATTAAAACAGCACATACAGTGGTAAACAAGTAGCAAGGCAGAACCGAAACAAACACTCTCCATAAAGGCATAAAACACAATTTCTAAAGCACATAAAATACTAGTTTCTCTTGGAACTCTTTTTAAACTTTCAAAACTCATTTATAAACAATTTTAACATCTAAAATCATAAGAATATTTAAGAGGGAAGTGACTAATTCATCTTTGTCTCAAGAGGTCCTAAATTCTTAGAACTTAGTTCTATGCCTTCCTTAAACTCATAAAACCTTGGAAAAATTATAAAACATAGTTTTCAATACTTAGAAACATCAAGACCCCCCTTAGGGCCGAAATATGAACCAAAAGAAATAAATATTTTTAGGCCTTTGTTTGAGACAATAATGGGCAAGTCTTTGAGCTCTAGGTTCATTTAGGTGATAACATAAAAATAAACATGCTCATGCACTTATTTTAGGTTCCATTAGAAAGTAAAGTGATAGCACAAAGTAAATATGAATGCAACTCATTATTATCTTGGTATTAAGTGAGAACTTGAAATATAAACATGATAATGCATAGCTTGAAATATAAACATGATAATGCAAGGTTCACTTATTATCTTGATATTTAGTGATAGCAAGGAAGTAAACATGATATGCAAAGCATAAAGCAAACATGATGCAAGGTTGATTTTATGGTTGACTAGAGCTCATTCAAGACTTTAATAAGATAACAACCCAATACAATATCTCAAAGATCAAAACACCAAAACCGAAAGTCTTATAAAAGAAAAAGAAAGTGAAACTAAGTCAAGTTCTTTATTAAATACCCAAAACCCCTATCTAGAGAAAATCTCTAGAACATGCCGGCCAACTTTAAGGTTGACAAGGGTAGGCTTGGGCTTTTAGAAATCCTTAGATTAATTTTCTTAAGTTGAAAAACCATGTGAGCTAGATATTATATAGATGAAGTCATAAGGAAAGGAAAACTCAAGCTTTAGAGGTTTCTTTGAGATGAACACAAGGTCATCATCTAGAAACTCTCATCATCAAGCTATCATGTTTGAGAAGAAAAGGCCAAGAGGCCGAAATGGAAAAAGAAAAGGAATATAAAGGAAAGCTCAAAAAGAAACCAAGAGAGAACTAGAGGAAACACATCTTTTGAGTAAAACAAAGTTTGAAAAGAAACTCCCTACCTAGAGTGAAGATGAAATCTTTGAACTTTTGAAAATGAAAACAAGATGATGAGCTCCTCCAAGAGGCAAGATAGCTTCGGCCAAGGGAGGATAAGAAGGTTGGAGTTGTGTTTCAAGTGAGGTTGTGTTTGAGGTGTGGTGTTTGAGAGGTTTGATGATGTTTCAAGGCTATGGGGTGGTGTTTCAAGGTTGAGAGATGATGATGAGATGAAGAGAGGATGAAGATGAAGATGAAAAGAAAGGAAGAACTCTCTTGGAATTTTGAGAGAAAAGAAAAGAACTAGCAAGACAACTCTAGAATTCTAAACTTAGCAAATGCTTCAAAGTGCAACTAAGCTATCACAAGCATCCTATTTATAGAAAAACAAAACCATGGGGCTCACCAAGGGGAGGAGTGGCCGTGTGGTATTGGAGGGAAAAGGGAGAGGAAAATATCTCTTACACAAGGTCATTCAAGCATGGTTTGAAGTATGGAAGCTATGCTACAAAGTATGGCTTGATGTGAGTTAATTTCCTATCAATTTTTGATAAAATAAGGCTTCTAGAAACAATGCATGGCTGGAACTTTTCCAGCCACAAATAAATGGAGAAAATGGGCTATTTTAATTAGTTATTTACTTGGAAAATCAAGCTTGATTGAAAGTTATGACAAAGTATAGTGTATGTGACTTGAGGTATGGCCTTGGAGTGTTGAAAAATTGAACATGTGATGCATAATGGGGAGGGACAGCTTCGGCCAGGCCTTGGGCAGCAGAGAGGGGGTGAGTTTTGACCATTTAATTGGGTGTTAATGGTAGGTTTAAATGTGTATTAGCTTAGGTACAAGGTTAGGAACAATTAAGCTTATGTTTAGGTAACTAAGAATGTGTTTTAAGGACTTTATGACAAGATTAGGAGTGCTCATATATCATTAAAGAATTTTAAACTCATTTATGAATAAACAATGTGTAACACAATTCCATGATTTAAGGAATTGGAAAGAGAAAACACTATTCAAGATTCCATGACTAGGAGTCTTGAAATTAAAATATGATTTTAAGTTGTAATTAGGTTCTAATCAACTTTAATAAATTATTTTGACTCAAGATTAATTAAGGAAATTAATTACCCTTCGATTAGAGCATAATATTGCTTAGGTTTGCTTAATCACGCGATTAAGCGTAAAAACACGAAACTAGGGGCAAAACCGTAATTTTGCACTAATTTCGCCCGGGATCTCCGGGAACAAAACTAAAGTCACAGTCTACATAAAACCGCCTTTTAAAATCATCTGGAAAAGTTTTGGGTTCATCCGGCACTTGCAAACGGATAAAACACCGCAGGGGCATTTTGGTCATTTTGACCCGAAAACTCGAAAATGAGATTTTCGATCCCGGGAAGGTACACAAGTCATCTAATCCCCTTCCAACATTGAGTTTGTCCTTCAAGTACTGCCAAACCGGCTTTCCTCGAATTCCGGACTGAAAATGACCTTAGGGGTATTTTGGTCATTTCCACTCTTAACAGAAAATCGGGGCGTTATAGAATTGTGTTACACATTGTTTATTCATAAATGAGTTTAAAATTCTTTAATGATGTATGAGAACTCCTAATCTTGTCATAAAACCCCTAAACCTCATTCTTAGTTACCTAAACTTAAGCTTAATTACTCCTAACCTTGTACCTAAGCTAATACACATCTAAACCTACCATTAACACCCAATTAAATGATCAAACCTCACCTCCCCCTTGCTGTACCAGACCTGGCCATGTACCCTTCTCCCCCATATGCATCACATGTTCAATTTTTCAACACTCCAAGGCCATACCTCAAGTCACATACACTATACCTTGTCATAACTTTCAATCAAGCTTGATTTTCCAAGTAAATAACTAATTAAAATAGCCCATTTTCTCCATTTATTTGTGGCTGGAAAAGTTTGCCATGCATTGTTTCTAGAAGCCTAATTTCATTCAAAATTGATAGGAAATTAACTCACATCAAGCCATACTTTGTAGCATAGCTTCCATACTTCAAACCATGCTTGAATGACCTTGTGTAAGAGATATTTTCTCTTCCTTCTTCCCCCTCAATGCTACGGCCAAGGCTTCCTCTTGGAGGGCCTCAATGTTTTGTTTTTCTATAAATAGGTGCCTTAGATGAGCTTGTGTCAATTTAGTTCATTTGGTAAGTTTCAAGTTTTCCTAAGCTTTCTTGAGTTCTTTGTTTTTTCTCTCAAGTTTCAAGAGAGTTCTTCCTTTCTTTTCATCTTCATCTTCTTCATCTCTTCATCTCATCATCATCTCTTAACCATCAAACACCACCCCAAGGCCTTGAATAATCTCCTAACCTCTCAAACACCTCACCTCAAACACAACCTCACTCAAACACATTTTCCTCTCCATTGTTCCTCACAAGGCCGAAGCCATATCCACCTCAAGGAGGAGCTCATCATCTTGTTTTCCTTTTTGAAGTTCAAGCTTTGTGTCTTCACTCTAGGTATAGATTTGCTTTTCAAACTTGTTTTGCTCAAGAATGTGTTTTTCTCTAGTTTCCTCTTGGATTCTTTTTTAACTTTCCTTTGTTTTCCTTTTCTTTTTCATTTCGGCCTCTTGGCCTTGATTATGAGTATGATAGTAGATGATGAGAGTTTCTAGATGATGACCTTGTGTTCATCTCAAAGAAACCTCTAAAGCTTGAGTTTTCCTTTTCTTATAACTTCATCTATATGATATCTAGCTCACATGGTTTTTCAACTTAAGAAAATTAATCTAAGGATTTCTAAAAGCCCAAGCCTACCCTTGTTAACCTTAAAGTTGGCCGGCACGTTCCAGAGATCTTTCTCTAGATAGGGGTTTTGGGTATTTAATAAAGAACTTGACTTAGTTTCACTTTCTTTTTCTTTTGTAAGGTTTTCGGTTTTGGTATTTTGATCCTTGAGATTTTGTTTGGTTTTGTTTTGAAAGTTTGTTTACTTGAGCTTGATAATGTTGTTCAAGAACCTCATAGTTCCTTTGAGAACTTGGTTCAAGAACTCTAAAGCTCTCTTTATAATGAGATATATGTTGGGTTGTTATCTTGTTAAAGTCTTGAATGAGCTCTAGCTAATCATAAAATGAACCTTGCATCATGTTTACTTTTATGCCTTGCACATCATGTCTATTTTCCTTGCTATCATGTTTATATTTCAAGCTATGCATTATCATGTTTACATTTCAAGTTCTCACCTAAATATCAAAGATAATAATATGATGCATCTTATATTTATTTTATGCTCTCACTTTACTTTCTAATAAAAGCTAAAACAAGTGCATAAGCATGTTTATCTTTATGACATCACTTTAATGAACCTAGAGCTCAAAGACTTGCCCATGGATGTCTCAAACAAAGGTTTAAAAATATTTATTTCCTTTGGTTCATATTTCGGCCCTAAGAGGTTTTGATGTTTCTAAATATTGAAAACTATGTTTCATACTTTTTCTAAGCTTTTATGAGTACAAGGAATATGTAGAACTAAGTTTTATGAATTTAGGACCTCTTGAGACAAATTTGAATTGGTCACTGCCCTCTTAAATATTCTTATGATTTTAGATGTTAAAAATGTTCATAAATGAGTTTTGAAAGTTTTAAAAAGGTTCCAAGAGAAACTAGTATTTTATGTGCTTTACAAATTGTATTTTATGCCTTATGGAGAATGTTTGTTTCGGTTCTTCCTTGCCATTATTTTGTCACTGTATGAGCTGTGTTAATGATGATAATATGCTTGAGTTTGAGTATAATTAACGGTAAAAATCATGTGTGAAAGATAAGAGAAGTTAGAAACTAGAAAAGAAATAATTTGAGAGTTCTAGATCCTTTAATGTTTGAATTTTCTGGATTCTGTCCAGCAAGGTTTAGTAATGCTAATTGTGGATTTAAATTATTTTAAATGTGTAGGAATGCCTCATAAATGGTTTAGGACTTGATCTTGAAGCCTTAAGAACAAACCGGACTTAGAAAGGGTCACTGTTGTGACTCCTAGGTACCCGTAAAGTTAGGATTATAAATTCTGCATCCTTGAGGTTTAGAGATGTTTTTGATCATAGTGTGAGGTGAGAATACTTAGTTATAACCTCATAGGTACCCAAGAGATTAGGTTCGATGATTAATAACTTAGAACGTGAGTTAAGGACCTTAAGGGTCAATGCATAAGATATTAAAAAGTCTTGAGTTTTATGATGCTTAATTTATGTAAATATGATATATGATACATGAGCTTTATCTATGATAAGTTTTATGTGCTATAGTTTTATATGATGATATGCTATACCTTATAAGATATGTTTGTATGATCTATATGGCATAAGCAAATTTGAGGAAATTCGGTCTACAGTAGTCATGCTGCCGAATTTCCATCAAATTTGAGGAACCTACAAAAAGATCTTTTTGAAACTCATGAGAACTTAAATGTGACACAACATTGAGACGCCTTCTTAGGTGACACCGGTTTAGCCGAGCATCCCCAATAAAACAAATCCGTGAGGGTATTGACATAGAGCTTGCCAAAGCGGACAATACTACTATGCACTAGTTGCTAGTAGAGCGTTTCAAAGAGGAAATGACCCTAAGAGGTGATCCTTAATTTGCCCCCTAGCCCGTACTTTAAGTCGGGATTATGTATGTTACACTTATCATAGGATAAGTAAGAACTAGTGATGACTAGTTAAGGTATGAGCTCATAACCTAGAGATGTTTTAGGGTGGCCCCATGAGATAAAAGTTAAAGTTTAAAATGTCACATGTGCTATGAAAAACCAAGAAAAGTTATACCTGTCACCTTATGCCAATGTTATAATGTTTCTTAGTTATTCCATTGATTGGCTTACCTTTATGATACATTCATGTCATTAGTGTTTTCCCTGCTTAGTCATAAGACGCATTGTAAAATATGACGGACCTTGGATAATTAATACTTTAGAAAACTAACTTAAAAGAAGTTTACCTGCATGTGCACCTTTTTAGAAATAAAACCCAAGGTTCCTGAGGATGTGATGATGTCACTTAGTTAGGGATTACCCTACTGAGAATTCTTTTAGAAGATTCTCATTCCCTCTCTCTTTTCTTCCGTCACATCTTCAGATGGCGACTTTCGTACTCTTCATCGACACCTCAACATGGGAGCTGCACCATGACCCAGCACTCGGGTCATACCATTTTGAGGGTCGCTGCATCATCAGAGTATTTATGTTTATGGGACGACCTTTCACGCACCCAGTACGGAGCTACCGCTTCACCCCGACTGCCCCCTACCATCATAACACGTTTTTCGAGCGAGCTAGACCACGCGACAAGCAGATCCTCTGCATACAGCCCGAGGCGTCAGCCGTACATGACTACCCGGAGTACGTGCCCTGGACTCAGTATTTGGAGACGGATCCATCAGAGGACCCGCCCTAGCACATGTACAGTTGGAACTCCAGCCCCACTCCCCCACCGATGAGAGCTGGGAGTGAGGAGACGGTGGTTCAACCGAGGTTGGCTCGTAGGCCATCCATGCGCCCTCACCGCGGTGGACATGCTCCGATGATCCGCACGACCACTCCCGCCGAGATCCGCCAGTGGATCGATTCCACCCCTCAGTACTCGGGACCAGCAGGAGTAGGTGCGTAGGATGGGTAGTAGCTAGTGCACACACGCCACATAGTTGAGGACAAACCTTCTTTTGTATATGAGGTTGTCTACTCTAGGTGCACACGGGTATGGGTATTGCTTTCATGGTTTCCTTGTACTTGCTTTTATGATTTCCTTGTATTTGCTTTTCAGTTGTATTTCGTTCTTCTATGTATCGAATAGTCCTGCCTTTTGGTAGGCACGTTATCTATATATATATGATCAGTTGATGTATCCATGTTATTTATGTGTTTTATTATGATTTGCTCATATGACTTGTATGAATTCCCATTCAAAGAATCATGCGTGGCTCTCACTTTGGTTTAATTCAAAAAAGAAAAATTTTACCCATATTTCCGCTAAGTATTTTCAAAGTAAAAGATGAAACCAAGAGGTAATATTCTAAGGATTAACCTAAATACATACTAGTAGTATTAGGTTAAGATTTAGGGTGTTACAAGCGTGGCCATAGCTACAAATTGTTGTAGTGTCACAGGCACTGGAAATGTTGGTACGGATGATTCCCACCAAATTTCTGATGTGTTGTTTGTTGATGGTCTGGTTCACAACCTATTAAGTATCAGCTAGTTCTATGATCAAGGTTTTAAATGTTGTTTTTAATGCACATGCATGCAAAGATAGTTAGTCCCACCTCAGGACAAGTCATCTTGTCTGGTCAGAGATATGATAACACATATATGTTATTCTTGGATGACCTACAAGATCAAGATTTAAAATGTCTCACATCCTTCATAGATGAAAAGTGGTTATGGCATAAGAAACTTAGGCATGCTTATATGAAGCTTATTTTTGAGCTATCTTAGAAAAGCTAGTTAAAGGCCTACCAAAGATAAGATTTAACAAGATTCAACCTGTGATTTCTATAAAAAAGGTAAGCAACCCAAAGCTTTTTTCCAAAACAAACTTGTGATTTCAACCACTAAAGCATTAGAGCTTTTACATATGGATCTCTTTGGACCAACCAAGACTGCAAGTCTTGCCGAGAAAAGATATTGCCTTATCATAATGGACGACTACTCTAGATTTACATGGATTATCTTTCTATCTTCTAAGGATAAGTTGGTTGAAAGATTCAAAGCTTTTGCAAAATGTGTTTGTACAAAAAAAGATTCTCAAATCATCTCCATTAGATCTGATCACATAAGAGAATTTGAAAACCATATTTTTTAAGAGTTTTGTGAAAAATACAGCATCCTTCATGAGTTTTCTACACCTAGAACTCCCTAACAAAATGAGGTTACTGAAAGAAAAATCAGAAGCTTGCAGGAGATGGACGGGACAATGCTTTTAGAAAGCAATTTATCAAAAGGTTTTTGGACAAAGGCTATGACCAACTCTTGCTATATACAAAACAAAATCTTTCTAAGGCCAATCCTCAAGAAAACTCCCTACAACTTTTGGAATGGTAAGCCCAACATTTCATATTTTCATATCTTTGGCTCATCATGTTTTATCCTTAACACCAAGGACAAACTCGCATAATTTGATCCTAAGCTTGATGATGGGATTTTCTTAGGTTACTCTTCTATGTCTAAAGCTTACAGAGTATACAATAAAAGAATGTTATGCATTGAAGAGACAATTCGCATCAAGTTCAAAGAACTCAAGAAAGACTTTGCTGGTGATCTTGATGAACTTAAAAAAAGTCTTGATAAAATGAGTCACAAGGAAGCCTTACAAAGTAAGCAGATGAAAGTCACACCTTCAGAAAGTAGGCTCTAGAGCATCAAATCTTCAAAAAACCTGCGTAGAAAACCAAAGCAATTAGAAAGTTGCATGTCTGAACATGAAGAAAAGCATTCTAAAGACAAAGGAGAAGTTGAAGAATCTCAAAAGTACAAAAACTACAAAAGAGTTTCTAATTTAAAGGTAGTTTCTCATAACAAAGTTATTACAGACATTTCCAAGGGCGTGGAACTAGATCATCCTTTAGAAATATGTCAAACTATGCATTCATCTCCACTATCAAAACTTAATGCATTAAAGAAGCTTTGAGTGATTAGAGTTGGGTGGATGCTATGCAAGAAGAACTAGACTAATTCGAGAAAAGCAAAGTCTGGACTCTTGTTGCAAAATCTAAAGGGAAGACTATCATCGAGACAAAATGCATGTTTAGAAATAAGCTAGATGAAGCTAGCAAAGTCATTGGCAATAAAGCAAGATTGGTTGTACAAGGTTATAATCAACAAGAAGGAATTGATTATGATGAAACTTTCGCACTAGTAGCTAGGCTGGAAGCTATGAGAATGCTAGTTGCCTTTGCTACCTTCAAGGGATTCATTCTTTACTAAATGGATGTTAAGTTTGCCTTTCTAAATGGCTTCCTTTCTAAAGAAGTGTATGTGAAGCAACCTCCTAGTTTTGAGATTGAAAACCTTCCCAACCACATTTTCAAGCTAGCAAAGGTTCTTTATGATCTGAAACAAGCTTTTCAAGCTTAGTATGAAAGACTAAGCACTTTCATGCTGAAAAATGGGTTGAAGAGAAGTAATGTTGATACTACTCTTTTTACTCTTAAACAAGATACTCACATCTTGGTAGTTCAAATATATATTGATGACATTGTATTTGGAGCCTTTGATCATTCTCTCTATGAAAAGTTTTCAAAATTAATTAAAAGTGAATTTGAAATAAGCATGATGGATGAACTCAAGTTTTTCCTTGGTTTGCAAATAAAACAACAAAAAGATGGAACTTGATCCATCAAGAAAAGTATACAAAAGAAATTTTTGAAAATTTAATATGGATCAATCCAAACCAATGAGTACCCCTATGCATCCATCTCAAATCACCAATGTTGATAAGGATGGTGAAAATGTCTCAGAAAGTAATTATCGAGAAATGATTGATTTATTACTATATCTTACAACTAGTAGACCAAACATTCAATTAAGTGTAGGGATTTGTGCTAAATTTCAATCTAATCGAAAGCAATCACACTTAAATGATGTTAAAAGAATTTTCAGATATTTATCAGGTACTACTAATCTTGGCTTGTGGTACGAAAAAGGTACATCTTATGAGATTGTTGGTTATTGTGATGCTAACTTTGTAACATCCAAAAAATTATTTAGTCTTAAAAAAATTAATTTGAACTTTATTAGTCATAAAACAAAAAATTTTTGACAAACATAGCAATGAGGACAGCTCAATGGATGAGTTGAAAAGAAAAATTTCCAGGTCAAGTATAACACCATAAAAATTATTTAAAAATTAATTTGAGCTTTATTAGTCATAATTTCAAAAATCTGACAAACGTAGCAATAATGAGGACAATCCAAAGGATCTGTAAAAAAATAAATAGTATCTTGTAGGCCCGTTGGGACAGCCGAAACCTAAGATTTAGGGCTTGGAAATGCCCGAAACTGAGAAATTATAGGATTAATATTAGAAATGGGTAGGAATAAATATTTTATACCTAGAATTAATTTTCAAGCAATTTTTTATTACTCGGGTACGATGCTTTACCCATTCGGTAAAATTACGGTGTGTGATTTCTATCATTGAAAGATAGTTTTATCGTTATAAAAGGATAATGTATATATCCATTTTGACTTAATAAAAGGCTAAGATTTAATCTTGATTTACAAGATTAAATCATAACCATCCATATTACTTTCTTTTTCAAGAATTATCCCTTTATATTATATAATATCTAAGTTTAATTTCACGATAAAATCAAACCAATCAACCTTATCTCTCCATTTATGTCATTCTAGGCCAGCCAAGGGAGCACAAATTAGCCTCCATTTTTTTTTTGTGAAGAGCTTGGAAACTTGATTCAATACCCCAAAATCCTAGCCTAGACATGATACAACATCAAGACCTCTTCATAAAACTTGTTCCGCTCCTCAATACCTACAAACTAACTGATCGAAATTCCAACTTTTCACCTTTTCTCACCTTGAGAGATCATCCTCTATTGTATAAGGACAAGTTTGGTGTGGTTTTGAAAACTTTGAAGTGTAGGAAATCATTCTTAGATCATCTTTTGCAACCAAGATCTCTAAAGCTCCAAAGCATAGTGCTTTTGAACCTTTTTCTTTTCAAATATGTGTTTACCATTTATTTCATTTATTTAATCTAATTTTTTTGTTTTATTGGTTTATAATATATGGATATTGATGTATTAAGTTTTTTGGAGTGTTTGGATGATGTTGGAGAACCCATTTTTGCAAAACAAGTTTTAAATCATCATGTTGGAATTCTCAAATTTGTACTGATAAGTTATGGTTCATGAATTTTCTGATGTATTTGTAGATGTTTTTATGAGCTAGAAAAATATATGTTGAAGCCAACCCCTAAGGTAACTCCATGATTTTTCTTGGGTGTTCGAAATTAATTTTACTATTTTCTAAAAATATAAAACCTAGACTAATTGTTGAGTTGTCTAGACAGTCAATTCTGAAACTCTGAGTTTGTCTAATTTTGTTACCATAACAAATTATTCATTTTTATTTTGAAATTTTTACTGAGTGTTTAGGACAACTTGAAGTCCAAACCTGAATTTTTTAATGATTTGATATGATCATTTGGTCAGGTAATAAAATTGGGAACTATGGTTGTTGGTGTAAATAAGGGGTTTCTAACCTCCAAATTTGTCTAATTTTGTTAGCATAGTTAGAGAACTTTTTTTGCTCTGAAATTTTTATGGAACCTTGAGACACATTGAGGTGTCATGGAGAAATTTTATAGCCTTTGGATTTGTTGTTTTATAGGCAAACAAAATTGTGTTGCTTAAGTAATGAATCTGCCAATGTACTGGAAATGAACCAAAATCTTGAATTGATGATATAATAACTTTTGATTCAACTATGATGTGTGTCAATGCATGCTATGAACTTTAAAGTTTGATTTAAGAGGAATGAATGATAATTCACATTGTGAATGAATTCCTTTATGTGTTTTATGCATGCAAGTGGATAAACAAAAGTGAAAGATACACTAAATTAAATGATATAGCCATAAGTCAAAAAATGAGATCCTCTTGACTTGTCAACAGTAAATAAAGAAACCTGAGATCTTCTTGACTTGTCAATGGCAAATAAAGAAACCTGAGATCCTCTTCGACTTGTAGAAGGCATATAAAGAGAGATGAATGTTGGTAAAAGAGTACACGAGAAAGGGGGGTTGAATCATGCTTCCTGAAAACTTCTTTCTGACCTAAAACATTAAATAAATCTATCAAGCCCAAGGCTTGAAGTGCAGCGGAATGATGGCTAGTAGAATCAGAAAGTAAGTTTCTGATGTATGATTAATTCACCCACGGTTTATTAAAATAATCACTACTTAATATAAAGTGATTAACAATAAAAATAAAAGTTTAGGGAAGAGAAAAATGAACACAAGAATTTTTATACTGGTTCGGCCAACTTGCCTACATCCAATACTCAACACATGTTAAGATTTTACTAACTACAACTTTCTCAACCTGAGAAAGTAAAATGGATAGTCTTTACAATAGCCTTTCCAAGCTATAACTTGCACAGTGGAAAACCCCAACTGTGACTTAACCGAGTAGTCTTGAACTAGCCTCTCCAAGCTGAACCGTGACCTGTAGACACCTTCTACTGCCACGTTGTAAATAGCTTTTCAAATAGCCTCTCCAAGCTGAACAGCAAAGTACAAATACCTTTGCACTCGCGTTGTAAGTAGTCCTTCCAACTGTAACACCCTCCCAAGTACAACCTCATCCTTAAGTCATAATATCGTACTTGAGAGTTGTTACTTACTAATTAGCGGACCTTTCTTAATTATCTATAGCAAGCTCGAGGGGTTCGTGTAATAACTAGCGTAATTCAATTAAAATATATAGTAAAGATACAAACCATTTATTTAATATAACACCAAGTACAAAAGGAAGCTCGGATATGAGCTTACATACATATACAATCTTTGTTATGTTTACATATATATGATTACAACTACATACAGGGAGTTAAAATATCTACTACTACACTACTACAAAGTTGATTCCTTTCATGCAGCAGCCTCCTTGTCCTTTGGATCACCCTGAAACGACACGAGAACACAAACAAGTAGGGGTGAGAATTATAAAATTCTCAGTAGGGCAACTCCCCAATTACACAATCATAATGTCATCGTCATCGTCCCAGCCACTTCAGTTTATTAAGAAAGAGTGACCATGCATTTCATAACAATGGTTCAATTTTAGAGTTCCAAATCATACTTTCGAAGTGGGTAGCTTTTAATGATCAATCACTTAAAACATATATATAATAAAGCTCACACACATAGTAAATCATTCTAGTCTAACTTTTAAATATAACATGATCAGGCATATGCTAAATGTAGTGAACTTAGTTGTAATTTCCCTTAATAAATCAAAGAGAATCTCATATCTTTTTATTTGCCCTTGACAAGTCAAAAGGATCATACCTCACTCTATTTGCCCTTGACAAAGTCAAAAGGATCATATCTTACTCTATTTGCCCTTGACACAGTCAAAAGGATCACATCTCACTCTATTTGCCTTCGACAAAGTCGAAAGGATCATAAATCACTTCATTGGCCTTTGACAAAGTGGAGAGGATCATATATCAATCTATTTTCCCTCAACAAGGTCAAAAGGATCATTTATCAATCTATTTGCCCTCGACAAAGTCGAAAGGATCATATAGCACTCTATTTGCCATCGACAAAGTTGAAAGGATCATTTAATTTGTCCTCGACAAACCGAAAGGATCATTCATCACCTTATTTGCCCTCGATTAGTCGAAAAGATTTCATCTATTTCTTCTTATTGCGATTGAACTAGGTCAATGTATCCTTCACTTGTCTTTTTCAAATTGCATGCGTAAAACACATATAGGCATTCATTCACAATATGAATTCAATTATGCCTCAACCTAATCCTTAAAGTCACTAGCATGCTTTCATATACAATAAACTTGAACAAAAGGTCATTATGTCACCTATATCATGCATTAGCACCAAAACAGTTCATGGGCAGATTTCACAACTTGATAGCAAAATTAATTTGCATATCACACAACCAGTTCAGAGGCTATAAAAATTCCCTATGATACCTCAATGTGTCCTCAAGCTCCTGTAAAAATTTCAAAGTGAAAAGAGTTCTCTAACCATGTTAACTAAATTATAAAAGTTTAGTAGTCAGGGACCACTTTTTCACAGCTCAAAACAGGGTTCCCAAAATTTTTAAATTCGGCAAATGATGGAATCAAATCAAAATAAAAATCAATGTGACACTTCAATATGTTGTCAACTCCCTGTAAAAATTTCAAAGGATAATTCCATCATTTTCTATGGTCACAAAATTATACAAATTTACAGCTTCAGTACCAAGATTTCAAGCAGCATAGTTACAACTTTGGTCCATGATTTTTCTCAGATAGCAAAAGTCCTTATTATGCACCACGAAAATTTTCAAAGTTTCCTTAGGATATTAGATTGAACATATAATTTTTATAGCTCATAAAATGACTAGAATTGGACCAGAAAATTCATGAATAAATCCTGTCCTGCTGAAATCCGAAAATCCAGCAGCCTAGCCAAAACTTATTTTGACAAAAATCATTATTTAACCTCATCCAAACACTCCACCAAAATTAACACATCTATATCAACATATTATCATCAAATACAACCAGAAATTTCGGACCAATACCCATCATCAATTATCAGAAATAATTTTGAAGGAAAAAGGCCAAAGAAAACCCTACTTGAGTGGCCTTAAGGATCTTGGCTTCAAGAGTGATTCAAGATGGATTTCCTTCACTTCAAACCTTCCAAATCAACACCAAACGCTCCCTTAGGCAGCAGATTATGAGCACTCAAGGTAGAGAAAGTTTATGGATTTAAATTCTAATTGGTTAGATTTGTAGGTTATGAGGAGTAGAACTAGTTTAGTAAATAAAGTTTGAGCTTTTAGTGACTTTGGGCTAATCCTATGGGAGTTTGAATCAAGATGTAAGCTCTTAAGAAAGGAAACAATGGAGGTTTTGGTCCCTTTTCTTCTTAGTAGAGAATGGTGGCTTCTAATACAAGTTTTAGTGGCTTTTTCTTTAATATATCATAAGTTGCATTAATTATATAGTCAAAGGAAAAAGAGAAATAATGAGATGAATGGTTAGGATTAGTTTTGGAAGTCAAGGGATGAATCTTGGCCATCCAATTGGCTCAAGATAATTGGTTGTCCATAACTTGGTGAACAAGTAGCATTTTTTAGTGTAAAAACCGCACACCGAAATTTTACCAAACAGGCAAAACAGTGTACCCGGGTAATCAAACATTGCCCAAAAATTAATTCTAGATATAAAATGTTTATTCCTACCCATTTCCAATCTTAATTCTATAATTTCTCAATTTCGGGCATCTCCGGGCCCTAATTCTAGGGTTTCGGCTATCCTAGTGGGCTTGCGGGACCCGCAAGTTACTATTCACATTTTTTTTTTTACAGATTCGTTGAATCATTCCTATCATTTCTATGTCTATCGGATTTTTGAAATTATGACTAGAAAAGCTCAAATTAATTTTTAAATAATTTTTAGGCTGTTACACGAACAGCCTCTTCAAGCTAAACCGTGATAAGCAAATACCTTTGTTAACATGTTGCAAGTAGTTTTACCTTAGCCTCTCCAAGCTATTTCTCACACTGATCACTAACGGATCAAGGTTACAAAGGTTATGTGTTTGGGTTGCCATTCAAACTAACCTACACTCAAGTTTCCTTAAAGATGCTAGCTAATACAGACTGGGAAACTTAAAGCGACTCCTTTCTCTTATCTCTTCACATGAAGAGCATACAAATACAAATACATTTTAAAATCGAGAAATAAGATTTTTACACTTGGTGATTGATTACATAAATTGATGAACAACACAGGAAGTGTGGAGAGATTTTTCCAGAGATTCTGCACTAAAGCTTTCAATTCTATCATCAGCTTTCAAGCTTGGCATCTCCATTTATACAGGTCTATCTTTAAGACCGTTGCCTTTTTGATCTGATCTCCAAGTGGCATGTGTATTTTCGGTAGATGTGCCTTGGAACATTAGTCTAGAGAGGTAGGCTGACAACTTGTCCCATCGTTGCAGAAGCCGTTGTAATGTAGAGGTTTCTAAAGTCCTCATTTTTTTTCTTTTTACTTTTAGCTCGTAGTTTCTGAACTCCACCTGTAACATACTAATTTTTTAACCCAATACTCTAGAACACATTAGGTTAATCATTAGGTTATTACTTCTTAGTCTCATTCTTTTATGAAAATACTTATCGAAAATACGGGTAAATTTTTTTTTTTTTTTGAAACATAAAGTCAAAGTGAGAGTTGCGTATGACATAACGAAGACTAACATATAGAAAAGAGATATCATATCATTCATGGTCACGAAACACAAACATTGTTCATTACATCACAACATAAACATATTATCATAGATACATAATTTATGACTATGATAGTCCTATTATCACATCAAAAGAAATACACATCTATAGGTATATAAATCTAAAGCGGCATCTCCGTGCTTCCGTTCCATCCCACTGATCCAACTCGTAGCGCATGCCTTATACCCACACCTTAGTAGAGGTCACGAGATACACCATCAGCTTCATCTAGAGACGACATGGAAGAAAAGAGAGAGAGGGATGAGAAACTCATTCAAGATTCTCAGTAGGGATTTCCGACTCTAACACACATGTCATCGTCATCGTCCCTAACCACTTCGGTTTTAATTATAAAAAGGTGGTCATGCATAAGGTTTAGTTTTTAACTTCTCAAATCTATTTATCCGAAGTGGGTGTCTTTTAGTATGGGTCTTAATGATATGAATGCAATAGATATTGGATGAATACATGACAATACATTATGCAAGCAATTCAATAAAACATAACATCAGGTAAATATATAAGTGGCATATAACTTCTCATATAAAACCCTTTCTTTTCTCATAACTGTGTGACTTTAAAAACATCATATCTCTTTCTCATGCTTGAACTCTTAAATTCTTTTTCTCAAAGACCACCCTCCTTAAAAATGTTCGCCTAAATCCAACCGTCCTGCAGCCCCGGCGATTTTTATAATGGTCCCCAAACTTCGTTTCACCTAATCGCCTAGGAATGAGCTCAATTCTAACTAGTCGTCACTAGATTTAACATGGGGAATGATAGAGGAGGTAATACATCACTAGTTTCCAACTCATTATCTGAATAAATGAACCATGAGATAGAATCCCGACTACTAGAGTACGGGTTAGGGGCATAAGGGTCACCTAATACACTGACTCCTTGAGTGCGGGTTAGGGACTTAAGGATCACCTAATACACTGACTCCCAGAGTGCGGGTTAAGGTTATTTCCTTCTTCGAAATGCATCTATGGCATCTACTGCATAGTAAATTTGTCCGCTCTGGCAGGCTGCATCTACCATACCCTCACGGTTTTGTTATCTCCTTACCGAGGTAGGAGAAATACGTCTCGGTGTGTTATGCAAGAATGCATCATAAACACATGCCCTCAACTATCATCATGGAACCTCATGCAATATGTATATCATGCTCATAAATTTATGCACTTCATCATAGTATGCCACATCAACTCATAATGCATGTACTTACACATTCAATTTCACATTTCATAATTAATTTCTAAAGTCATATAAACGGTTTCATCCTAGCACATGCATTCACACATCATCATAGCATCAACATAAAAAGATCACATCATCATAACTCATATGTCATCACATAATGCATATCTACATATCATACTTGCATTATCAAACACAAAGCAATAAAAGATCTCTTAATGTCTTATGCTTTGACCCTTAAGGCCCTTTATCTTGAAATCTAAGTTGTCTATCATCACAACCTAAGCTCTTGGGTACCTATAGGCTCATATCTAAGTATTCCTCACTCAATTCTATGATCATAAACAATTCTAAATCTCAAGAGTACAGAATCTAAAATTCTAACTTTACGGGTACCTAGGAGTCACAATAATGACCCTTTCTAAGTTCGGTTTACTCCTAAGACATCAAGATCAAGTCCTAAACCAATTATGAGTCATTCCTACACATTTAGACTAATTATAAACCATGATTATCAATTCTAAACCATGCTGGACAGAATCCAGAAAAATCAATTACTAAGTGATCTAAAACTCTAAAATTAATTCTTTTCTAGTTACTAACTTCTCTTATCTTTCACATATGAATTTTTTGCATCAAATATACATGAACATACTCATATTATTATCATTAAAACAGCACAAAATAGTGAGCATTCATGGCAAGGCAGAACCAAATTCATCTCCAACAAACAAGGTATAAAACTTGATTTCTAAAACACATAAAATGCTAGTTTCTCTTGGAACCTTTCTAAAACTTTCAAAACTCATTGGTAAACATTTTTGTCTCATTAAAATCATCAAAATGCTTCCCAAGGTAGTAGCTATTTTCGAATGGTTCATAAAGGTTTTAAAATCATAAAACTTTGTTCAAAACATCTCTTAAGCTCATATGAACTTAGAAAAATTATAAAACATAAGTTTTAGCATTTGAAACAAAGCAAACCTCATAGGGTCGAATCTAAAGGAACAAGGAAACATATATTTTTCAAGCCTTTGTTTGAGATAATAATGGGCAAGTCTTTGAGCTCTAGGTTCTTAGGTAATGACATAATCTTAAACATGCTCATGCACATATTTTATCTTTCCTTAGAAAATAAAGTGAGAGCATAAAATAAACATGAGGTGCAACTTGTTATTATCTTTAATATTTAGGTGGGGACTTGAAATTATAAACATGATGATGCAAGGCTTGAAATATAAATATGATAATGCAAGTTCATTTATTATTCTTGATATTTAGTGATAGCAAGGAAAATAAACATGATGTGCAAGGCATAAACATAAGCATGAATGCAAGGTTCATTTTAATCTTAGCTAGAGCTCTTAAAAGACTTTAACATCCAACACAACCCAACACTTATCTCATCAACAAAGAGAGCTTTAGAGTTTTTCAACCAAGTTCTCAAATGAACTACAAGGTTCTTGAACATCATCATCAAGCTCAAAGAAATAAACTTTAAAAGAAGGCAAAATCCCAAGGAAGTAAGGACCAAAACAATATTATTTCTAGAGATGAAATAAATATAAGATCACTTTAAAACCTTTGAAAGAAAGCACATGGAAGCCAAATCCTGTAGGAAAAGGAAAGGAAAGAAAAACCAAAACTTTACTAGATCAAGAACAAAACTCAAGCTTTAGAGGTTTCTTTGAGATGAACACAAGGTCATCATCTAGAAACTCTCATCATCAAGCTATCATGCTCATGAACAAGGCCAAGAGGCCGAAATGAAAAAGAGAAGGAAAACAAAGGAAAGCTAAAAAAGAAACCAAGAGAAAACTAGAGAAAACACATTTTTGAGTAAAAACAAGTTTGAAAGCAACTCCCTACCAAGTGTGAAGACAAAGGCTTGATATTTGACATGAGAATGGAAGGAAAAACTCCTCCTAAAGTGATGATGATGCTTCGGCCTTGATGAAAGAAAAAGGAAGGAAATGTGTTCTTGGTGAGCTTGTGTTTGAGGTTGAGTGTTTAGGTGTTTAGAGGATGATTTGAGGTTGTGGTTTGAGGTTGAGTGTTTAGGTGTTTAGAAGATGAAGAAGATGAAGATGAAGAACTCTTAGAACTTTTTGAGGGGAAAAAAAAAAGAACTCAAAGAAAAGCTTGGAAACTAAAACCTAGCAAATGATCTAAAGGTTCACACAAGTTCTTCAACACATGTATTTATAGATAACAAAAACAATGGAGGCTCATTGAGGGGAGGTGCTGGCCGAAATTCATTCATGGCTTTGGGGAGAGAAAATATCTCTTACACATTGTCATTCAATGCATGGTTGAAGACATGGTAAGCATGGTGCAAGGTATGGGCAAAGTAAGGCTTGTCATGGACTTGAAATTGTATTTGAATTTCAAATATTGGAGGCATGGGAGGAGGAGTGGTCATGAGCTTCTAGAAGATAGGAGGTGAGGTTTCTTTTGTTTAATGATGGTTTAGAGGTGTGTTTAGGTGTATCTTTGATTAGGCTCAAGATTAGGAAGTTGTAAGTAAGTGTTTAGGAATTTAAATAGGTAATTAAGGCCATGTGAGACTAGATTAGGAGGTGGTCATGATAGATTAATGAAGTCAAACCTCATTAACTTGGAATCCAATGCCAACATTCTTCCTTGATTTAGGGGAATAGGTAAGAGAAAACACTATTCCTAGATTCCTTTCTAAAAAAATTAAAACTAGAAAACGATTTTGAGTTTCCTTAAGCAATTTTATGTTCTAATTAACTTTAATAAATTATTTTGACTCCAAATTAATTATGGAAATTAATTAATCTTCGATTAGAGCCTAATATTGCTTAGGTTTGCTTAATCACATGATTAAGCTCAAAAACACAAAGCTCGTAATTCTGCACTAATTTTGCCCGGGACCTCTGGGACTAAAACCGAAGTCACAGAACACATAAAAATATCTTTTAAAACCATCTGGAGAAGTTTTGGATTCATCCGGCACTTGCAAACGGGTAAAACACCATAGGGGTATTTTGACCCGAAAACTCGAAAAACGATATTTTCGATCGCGGAAAGGTTCGCAAACCAACTAATCCCCTTCCAACATTGAGTTTGCCCCTCGAGGACTGCTGGATCGGCTATCCTCAAGTTCCAGGCCAAAAATGACCTAAGGGGCATTTCGGTCATTTTTACTCTAACAGAAAAATCGAGGCGTTACACCACCTCCTAGGATCTTGTGTAACACGCTAATTCTTAACCTAACTTTCTAGAACACATTAGGTTATTACTTCTTAGTCTCATTATTTTATTAAAATACTTAGCGGAAATTACGAGTAAATTTTTTTTTGAAAACATAAACCAAAGTGAGAGCCACGCTCTTATCTAAACGAGAGACATAAATATCAATCATAAGGAAAACAAAAGCTAAGCAAGTAACAATAGAACAATGGTCATCACAACAAAGGAAACATCTCATTAATAGCGTAGTTAAGATACACAGTAGTCACGCCCTTAGAGGAGTGGGCTGAGCTTGCAATACAACAGAAGGAAATACAACAGAAACAAGAAAGTAGTAAAGTACATGGTACGATGGCGAAATAAAAACCAACTACACTACCCTCCTACAAAGCTATGAGTACTAGGCTAAAACCCCTTCCCAAAAGATACCGCCGAAGGGGAGACCCTCGTGACTGCTCGGGCACTCGAATAGCTCTCCGATGAGATCTAGTGATGACAGGGATCCTCAGGTAATGGAGGTAGGTAACCGGGGAACCGCTCGATCTCCTCCTGAGTGGGCTAGCGAAGTGGGAAAGGAACGCATGTCGGTTGGACGTGAGCTCCTCGGTGCGGATGCATCTCGGCTCTCCTTGCCAAGCGTGCCTACATCACGGTATCCTTGTTGCCTTCCCACCTAAACGGGGGAAGGGGAGCAGAACTCTCCGAATAGAGGTGTATCAGTGAGTCCTCGGATGGATCCGTCTCCGACCTCCTCGAGCGAGGCACATACTCCGGGTGGTCACGAACAGCTGAGGTGGACGAGCGGGCACGACATAACTGCTCATCGCGAGGGCGAGTGCGCTCAAAGATCAAGTCGTCGCCACCAAAAGGAGCGGTAGGAGTGAACTGGTAACTAGACACTGGATAAGCAAAAGGTCGACCCATGTACACAAAAACATGAACAGCACAACGACCCTCAAAGTGATAGGAACGACGCTCCAAGTCGTAATGCACCTCCCAGACGAGCATATCAATGAAGACCACAAATGTCGCCATCGATCTCTGAAGATGTGATGGAAGAAAGAGAAGAAAGAGAAAGGAGTGAGAATTCTTACTAAAGAATCTCAGTAGGAGTCTCCTATCCTAGGGTTGCATCGTTCACATCCTCAGGAACCTTGGGTTTAATTACAAAAAGGTGTGCATGCATATAAGGTTTATTATTAGGGTTTATAAAACCAATTATCCAAGGTTCATTCTTTTAGCATGCATCTTGATGTCATGAATGCAACATACCAAAACATGAGTGCATGGCTATACTTGAGCATATAAATCAACAAATCAAATCATATAGAAACAATCCATGTGGCATAAGGGCAATAACTTCTCAAATGGAACTTTCATCAGTATGTATGACATCATTCATGGAATCTTTAGCAATGTAAAGGCCACCCCAATAATAACAACTAGGCTATGAGCTCATACCTCAGCTAGTCGTCACTAGCTCTTGCTTATTATCTGAATAAGCGGATAATAAAATAACATACCCGACTACCTAAGAGTACAGGCTAGGGGGCTAGGGAATTCCTCTCTTAGGACATACCCTCTTTGAAACGCTCTACTGGCCTCGAGTGCACAGCGAATTGTCCGTTTTGGTAAAGCTCATGTTAGTACCCTCACGATTTTGCCTCCTCCTCACTGTAGCAAGAGAAGTACGTCTCAGTGCTTGTCACATAAAATCTCTTGGGGTTGCTCGGCCGAACCGGTGTCACCCAGGGTTTTCAACTCAAGTGGTACTTTTAAAACATTTTTCAACCCTTCTAGGTTTGACGGAAATTTGATAGCACAATGGCTGTCAAACCGAATTTCCTTTAAACCGAAACTTATGCCACAAGCTATTCACACAACATATTCCTCATTTGAACCTCATGCTATGATAACCTCATATCTCAAACAATCATTTCCTCATGCATCATAAACATCTCAACATATTATTGCAACATATAAATATCATAGCATTAACAATTTCTTAATGTCTTATGCATTGACCCTTAAGGTCCTTAACTTACAATCTAAGTTATAAATCATCAAAACCTAAACTCTTAGGTACCTATAAGATCATGTCTAAGTATTTCTCACTCCACACTATGGTCAATAACATCTCTAAATCTCAAGGATGTAGAACCTAAAATTCCAACTTTACGGGTACCTAGGAGTCACAATAATGACCCTTTCTAAGTTCGGTTTGCTTCGAAGGCATCAAGATCAAGTCCTAAACCAATTATGAGTCATTCCTACACATTTAAACTAATTTAAATCCATGATTATCATTTCTAAACCATGCTGGATAGAATCAAGAAAAATCATTTACTAAGGGATCTAGAACTCTCAAATTAATTCTTTTCTAGTTGCTATCTTCTCTAATATTTCACATATGAATTTTAGCATCATTTTTACACCAACATACTCATGCTATCATCATCCAAACAGCATAAATAGTGAGCATAACATGGCAAGGCAGAACCGAATCCATCTCCAAACAAACAAGACACAAACTTGATTTCTAAAACACATAAAATACTAGTTTCTCTTGGAACATTTTTAAAACTTTCAAAACTCATTTATAAATATTTTTATCATCTAAAATCATCAAAATATTCTGAAGGGCAGTAGCTAATCCAAATAAAACTCAAGGGGTTTTAAAATCACAAAACATTGTTTTAGACATTCCTTGAACTCATATAAGTTTAGAAAAATTATGAAACATGGATTTTAATACTTGTAACAAATGAAACTTTCAAAGGCCGAAATCACAAGCTTGAGAACACATATTTTTCAAGCCTTTGTTTGAGACATCAATGGGCAAGTCTTTGAGCTCTAGGTTCTCTTAAGTGATGACATAAAAATAAACATGCTCATGTACCTGTTTTAGCTTTCATTAGAAAATAAAGTGAAAGCATAAAATAAACATGAGATGCAACTCATTATTATCTTTGATATTTTAAGTGAGGACTTGAAATATAAACATGATAATGCAAAGCTTGAAACATAAACATGATAATGCAAGTTCATTTATTATTATTGATGTTTAGTGATGGCAAGGAGGAATAAATATGATGTGCAAGGCATAAACATAAACATGGATGTAATATTCATTTTAATCTTGTCTAGAGCTCTTACAAGACTTTAGAAATACAACCCAACACTTATCTCATCACAAAGAGAGCTTTAGAGTTCTTGAACCAAGTTCTCAAAGGAACTATGAGGTTCTTGAACATCATCATCAAGCTCAAAAGAAACAAACTTTCAAAAGAAACACAAAATCTCAAAGAAAAGGAAACCAAAACCGAACCTCAAGGAAAGGAAACAAAGAAGCCGAAATCAAAAGCAAGAAAAAGTGAAGGTGATCTTGAGTTAAAATCATTTTGAGTTAGAGAATAAAGATGAAACTTAAAGAAAGTAAAAACTCAAGCTCTAGAGGTTCCTCTGAGATGAACACATGGTCATCATCTAGGAGCTCTCATCATTGAGTTATCATGTACACAACAAGGTCTCATGGTCGAAACTAGGAGGAAGAAAAACAAAGAAAAGTTTCAAAAAGGAAATCCAAGAGAAAGCTAGAGAAAAACTCATTTTCAAGAAAAACAAGTTTAGAAAAACACTCCTACCTAGAGTGGAGATAAAAAGCTTGAACTCTTGAAAGAAAAAGAGATGAGCAACTCCTCCTTGAGGGTGGATGATGATTCGGCCAAGGGGGGAAAAAGAGGTTGGAGATGTGTTTTGAGTGAGGTTGTGTTTGAGGTCAAGTGTTTGAGAGGTTTGATGGTGGTTCAAGGTTGTGCTATTTAGAGGTTATGAGATGATGATGGGATGAAGAGATGAAGAAGATGAAGATGAAGAGAAAAGGAAACTCTCTTGAAACTAGAGAAAAAGGAAGAACTCAAAGAAAACTTAGAAAACTTGAAACTTAGCAAATGATCTAAAGTGTTTGCAAGCTCAAATAAGCAAGGTATTTATAGAAAATGAAAACAAATGAGAGCCCAATGGGAGGAGGGGCTGGCCGTAGCAATGAGGCAAGAAGGAAGAGAAAAATATCTCTTACAATGTGTCATACAAGCATGGTTTGAGGTATGGAGGTTGTGATACAAAGCATGGCTTCAAGTAAGGTGATTTGAGTGAATTTCCTCTCAAATTTGAATGAAATATTTCATCTAGAGGCAGGGCATGGCTGGCGGTTTTTAGGCCACAAATAAATGAGGAAATTAGCTTAATTCATTTAGTCATTCACTTGGTAAATCAAGCATGGTGGAAAGTATGACAAAGTATGGTGTAAGTGAGGTGGAAGCATGGCCTTGGAGTGTCAAAATTTTGCACATGTGATGGAAATGGGGGAGGAGTGGCTTCAGCCAGATTGCAGCAAGAGAGAGGAAGAAAAATCTCTCATGTAATTGTGTGTTAGTGATAGGTTTAAGTGTAGATTAGTTTAAGTACAATGTTAGGAATTATTAAGCATAAGTTTAGGTAACTAAGAATGGGGTTTAAGAGTTTTATGACAAGGTTAAGGAGTACTCATACACAATTAGAGAGTTTAAAATTCATTTTATGAGTAAACAAGGTAGACAAATTTCCATGATTTAAGGAATTCGAAAGAGAAAACACTATTCAAGATTCCATGACTAGGAATCTTGAATTTAAAATAAGATTTCAAGTTGTAATTAAGCATTCTTAGGTTCTAATCAACTTTAATAAATTATTTTGACTCAAGATTAATTATGGAAATTAATTAATCTTCGATTAGAGCCTAATATTGCTTGGGTTTGCTTAATCACGTGACTAAGCTCAAAAACACAAAACTAGGGGCAAAATCGTAATTTTGCACTAATTTTGCCCGGGACCTCCGGGACTAAAACTAAAGTCACATAATACATAAAAACACCTTTTAAAACCATATGGAGAAGTTTCAGGTTCATCCAGCACTTGCAAACGGGTAAAACACCACAGGGTATTTTGGTCATTTTGACCCGAAAACTTAAAAAACGAGATTTTCAATCTCGGGAAGGTACACAAGCCAACTAATCCCCTTCCAACATCGAGTTTGCCCTTTGAGGACTACCAGATCGGCCTTCCTCAAATTCCGGGCCGAAAATGACCTCAGGGGCATTTTGGTCATTCTCACTCTAACAGAAAATCGGGGCGTTACATCTTGAATCATTTAGGCATGACAGATTACGTACCGGTTATAACACCAGATCTTATTTGAGATTTGAAATTTGAATTTTGAAACTCCTTTCATTTTTCCTCAGCGTTCTTTGCTTCACCCTTCAGTGAGCTTTTTGACGTTGTAATCAATTGCGTTGATTTTTCTATGATCTTCCAGTCTTCAATTTTGATTGCTTAATGATGATTTCTCTGTGATTGTAGTGATTGATGACTGAGTAACACGTTGCTCTTGGATATGAATTGATTTCTTCATCATGAGTGTTCTTTCTGATGTCCTGTGCTATTTTCTGAAGATCCTTTTATTGGTTTCTTGATTTCTAACTTGATCGGTTTTAGTCCTCCAGCATTTATGCTTTCTATCCTTTAGATAATATTAAGCTTTTAAGCTTGATCTCATCTCTTGAGATAAACATGATTTCTCATATGTTGTGAACTTTTTCCCGATTCAAGTTTACTTCAGTACCTTTGATCCGTGAACATGAATATGTTCTTTGCTTGAAATAACATTCACTTTCTGATTATTTTAATCTCTTCCCATGAAATATATATGATGCTTGCACATGCATAGTGAAACGTTATTCTTGCATTGAGTCCGTATCATGCCTTAATCTGTATACACTTACTTCGCTCGACTTCATATTTACTTCTGATTAATTCAATCTCTTTCCACAAGATATAACATGCTTACACATGCAGAGTGAATTATTAATCTTGCTTAAATTCATGTAATACAGACCACATCTACCTGTTAAACTTTGTCAAGAAACTCAAGGCAGCCATTAGTCATTCTTCAAAACATTTTCTCTAAATTGGCTTTGTTGTCATTCAAAAGCTTTTTAAGCTTCGTACTTTCTGAAGGGTTCTAGAATTTACATTCTCCCCCTTTTTGATGATGACAAGCCAATTTGAAGAAAATCTTTTGAAGAGATATTGAAAGAAATATGAATGAAATAAAGACATAATAAAATAATCTTTCAAACATCATATATGATAAGTTTTAGTAAGTTCTTTTCTTAAGGCATGATTTTTTTATGGTTAAAACTTTTTGTGGCCTTAATGACTCAAATCAGGGTTGATTGATTTACCATGAAATTTTCTGAACTATGTCAGAATCCTCTTATTAAGTACCACAATGATACTTAAGTAGATATGATCGTTAAACCATTTGTTTACAAACAGCTTGATTTATGTTCAAAAATAACTTTCTAAACCTTAACATGCTTCAATAAAGAAAACAAGTAATACTTGCAGTATTTTATTCTGATTAAAGAAATCTTATTCAACACTTTCTTTTTCAATGCACTCCTTTTGATAACTAATGAAAATAATGCTAAATGACATGTATGAGAAAGAAAAAAAAATACTTTTTGAGCATGATGAAAAGACTTTTGAAAAAAAATTTCAGAGCATGATTTAACCAATAGATACATATACATTCAGAAAAAGCATATTCCTCATGCTTTCTATGTTAGCTCACTTACTGATTCAATTTGATCATACTGACACACATCATTTGCAGGTAAGCATAATACACTTGAGGAGAATTTTTAATTTTTCCTAACTGACCTTAGTTATGTTATGACATGGTAAAAAAAGGTTTCTAAAGACCGTCAAATACATGATATACATAACTAATATCGATTAAGTTAAGCAGAGTCTTTTTAAGAATATCTCAAGTGAGTAAAGGATAATGATGTGATGATACCAAATAAGCTTTTCATACATATCAATGGCACTCAGATAAATTCAAGCTTTAACTAGTCAAGGATATGTGTGTGAACTAACTTGTATTTGCGTGTAGATAATTTTGTAATACAGAGAATACGCAATTGAGCCACACTTTTTCAATCATTCTATATGATTAGCTAAGCATAATGATATATAGGCATTGATTATATGCTACGGCTTAAATAGATATCGCTCAGTGTTAAAAGAGAATGTGTAAGTAAGTAAGTGTAACATCCCCTGCTGCTTTATGGATTTACGACTGTCCCCACAAACCAACACGGGTCTTTTCAGCATGCTTTGTCCTCACTTGCACGCTTCCTAGCAAAACTTCCCAGGAGGTCACCCATCCCAAAATTACCCCAGGTCAAGCACGCTTAACTGTGGAGTTCTTTCAGTTTAGGCTACCGAAAAGAAGATGCATCTTGTTGGTATAGGTAGTGCAAATCAATTCATATAAGCCCTCCTCAACTGTATAGTCCCATACCTATACAATCTTAGGATCCCTCTCATTCGGGTGTGTAATCAGTTCATTCATGTACCCCTCCGCTTAGAGGACCTTGCGAGGAGCAGCACCTTGTCCGTGCCCTCTTTGCACCGGCGATCACTCCTCGTCCTCGTCCCCGGGCGTTACATGCCCACCAGCTTCCGCCTAGTTCGTCCCCGAACCACACCGTACTGGGAGAGGTGCAGGCTCTGATACCATTTGTAACATCCCCTGCTGCTTTATGGATTGACGACTCTGTGCGGTGAGAATCTTGCTCCTGATCTTCTGGATTTGCTCCGTTGTTTGATTAACAAGATCGGGTCCCAATAGTCTCGCTTCTCCCGAATCATACCAACACAATGGGGATTGACATTTTCTTCCATATAGAGCTTCATACGGGGCCATGCCAATACTAGCGTGATGGCTGTTATTATAAGCAAACTCAACCAATGGGAGTAACTTGTCCCAACTTCCCTTGTGCTCAATCACGCATGCCCTTAGCATATCTTCCAGGGTTTGTATGGTTCGTTCTGTTTGCCCATCAGTTTGGGGGCGATAGGCAGTGCTCAAACAAAGTTTGGTACCAAAGGCTTTTTGGAACGTTCCCCAAAATCTCGAAGTAAACCTTGGATCTCGCGAAACTATCGAGGAAGGAACACCGTAGTCTTACTATTTCTTGGATGTACAAGGAAGCTAACTTATCTAAAGGAAAATTAGCCTTAATGGGTAAGAAATGAGCAGACTTGGTCAATCTATCTACTATAACCCATATAGCATCATGACCTGACGATGTCCTTGGCAAACCCATTACAAAGTCCATAGAAATACTTTCCCACTTCCATTCCGGGATTTCTAAGGTTTGCAGGGTCCCAGCTGGTTTTTGATGTTCTATTTTAACTTTTTGGCAAGTTAAACACTTCCTGACACACTCTTCTATATCTTTTTTCATTCCTGACCACCAGAACATTTTCTTGAGATCCGCATACATTTTACTAATGCCTGGATGTATAGTAAGTTCACCCCTATGAGCTTCCTCTAAGATCTTCTTTCTAAGATCGCCACTTGTGGGTACACATACCCTATCCTTGTATCTCCATATACCTTGTTGGTCTTAAGTGAATCCTGGCAACTTCTTTGCATGAATTGATCTTAATATCTCCTGAAATTCAGGGTTTTCACGTTGTGCAGCTAAAATTTGTCCTTTGAACTCACTTGTTACCTTTATTTGCCCTAGCACCACACCACGAGGGTTCACAGACATGTCTAAACTAAGTTCCTTGAAACTTTCAACTAGCTCCGTCTCTTTAATCATCAAGCATGCTACACTTAGGGATTGTCTACTCAGAGCATCGGCAACAACATTTGCCTTGCCTGGATGGTAATTCAGACTAAACTCATAGTCCTTGAGGAATTCCATCCACCTTCTTTGCCGCATATTCAACTCTTTTTGATCAAAAGATACTTTAAACTTTATGATCGGAGAAAACATTAAAGCGCACACCATACAAATGATGTCGCCAGATCTTTAGGGCAAAAACCACAGCTGCAAGTTCGAGGTCATGGGTTGGATAGTTTACTTCATGAGGTTTCAACTGTCGAGAAGCATAGGCAACCACGTTATGATTTTGCATCAACACACATCCTAAACCCTTACTAGAAGCATCACAATAAACCTCATAGGGTCTATAAGGATCAGGTAATACTAGGACTGGAGCCGTGGTTAACTTTTGTTTCAACTCCTGGAAACTATTTTCACACTCTGGTGTCCAATTGAATGGAGCATTCTTTCGGGTTAATTTAGTCAAAGGTAATGCTATCTGAGAAAAACTCATGATAAAACGCCTATAATATCCAGCTAACCCTAGGAAACTCCGAATCTCCATCACCGTTGTTAGTCGTTCCCAATGGAGTACTGATTCTACCTTACTAGGATCTACAGAGATTCCTCCTTGTGATACTACATGACCTAGGAATCTAACCTCTCCCATCCAGAATTCACATTTCGACAACTTAGCATACAACTTTCTCTCTCTTAGGATTTGTAACACAACCCCAAGGTGCTCCATATGTTCTTCCTCAGTCCTTGAATATATAAGTATGTCATCTATGAAGACAACTACAAATTTATCCAAGTAAGGGCGGAAGATTCGATTCATATAATCCATGAATACAGCCGGAGAATTAGTCAATCCAAAAGACATCACCCTATACTCGTAATGCCCATATCGAGTTCTAAAAGCAGTTTTAGGTATATCCTCATTCGAACCCGAATCGATGGTACCTGATCTAAGATCAATCTTTGAGAATACTGATTGCACCTCGTAATAGATGCAAGAGATCGTCAATTCTAGGCAAGGGGTACTTAATTTATACTGTCACTTTGTTCAATTGCCTATAGTCTACACAAAGCCTCATACCCCATCCTTTTTCTTCACGGAAGAACAGGGGCTCCCCATGGAGAGGCACTTGGTCTAATAAAATGCTTCCCTAATAGTTCTTCAATTTGGGACTTTAATTCTTTCAACTCCAAGGGGGACATCCTATAAGGAGCAATTGAAATAGGACCCGTTCCTGGAACCAACTCGATGGAAAATTCAATCTCTCTTCAGAGGAAATTCTGGAATATCCTCAGGAAAAACATCTGGATATTCCCTCACCACTGGAATCTTGCTCAACTCGTAGTCACATTCAGTTTCACTAGTAGAAAGGAGAACATATTCCTGACGATCTGTCTTACTAGGGTCGGATGTTACAAGGTTCAAGTAAAAAGAAAAAGGAACCACAGGAATAGAGGGTAAAGTGGAAAGAAATATGACAGCTCGATTTGGACAGTGTAAAAGGACATAATTGGGTACTAGCCAATCCATACCTAAAATTACATCTAGACCAGATAAAGGAAGACAAACTAAATTGGCAGTAAAGTCTCTAGCACCTATTTGAAGAGGAATATTTACACAGGTATAACAAGTCCTAATAGGACCAGCAGTAGGGGTGGATACAAGAAGATCATAAGGTAGTTCAGACACAGATAATTGCAACTTCTGTACATAGTCATGGGATATGAAAGAATGAGTGGCACCCATATCATACAGTATATCTAGGACATTACCATTTATTTCACATTTACCTCGGATCAGATCGGCAGATTGAGAAGCTTCCTTGGCACTTATAGTAAAAACGCGCCCATGTTGTTGTGGCCTGGAGGCGGGCTGATGACCTTTCTTGTTAGGGCACTCAAATATCTTATGTCCTGGTTTCCCACAGCCAAAGCAAATTATTTGCGTTGTCCAGCAAGGTCGATTCCCATGATTTTTCCCACACTTAGGGCAATCTCTCCCTGTCTCGGGTCTTAGAGGTTGAAGTTGTTTTCCTTTGTTGTTGTTGTTGTTATTGTTGAAACCTTCTCCGAGGTTGGTTAACAGGCTTGAATCGGGGACCTTGAGGTGCTAATCCCCTTCTAGCATTGTTTTGGGCATACTTGAAATTTGTTAGCTTCCTGTTGGACTCCTGCACTTGCGTCGACATTTATTTACCAAGGTAGGATAGTCCCTAATCTCCAAGAGACTTACAGCTGCTTCTATATCTTCTCGTAGACCTCCTTCATATTTCATGCATTTCCAAACTTCATCCGGGTCACGTTGATAAATTGTAGAAAACTTGCAGAGCTCTTCAAATTTGGCAGTATACTCTGCTACACTCATAGGTCCTTGTTTGAGAGCCATGAACTCCAATTCCTTCTCATTTCTCACAGAAATAGGGAAGTACTTATGGTAAAAAGCTTCCTTAAAAATAGTCCAGGTAACTACAGTATGGGAAGCTTCAAATAATCCCCTGGTGCCAACCCACCAAAAATCTGCATCTGCTTCTAGCATATAGGTGGCAAAGGCCACCTTCTGGATCTCTGTGCAAGGAAGAACGGAGAAAATCTTTTCCATGGCCTTTATCCATTCTTCTGCTTTACAAGGATTAAAAGCTCCTCGAAATGGAGGGGGATTTGCCTTTCTGAACTCGGCAAATTTATGATATTCTACATCGACTTCGTTCACTACAGGATTATCAGCTGGGTTTTGCCTTTCATTGCGGTTCAGTTGCTCCATCATTCGGGTAGTAGCTGTAGCTTGCTCCCTCATGGCAGCCGCCATCTCACGAAAAGAATTCATCATGTCGGCATCGTTTCCAGCTCCACTCCTAGTTCGCCGATTCGAAGTCATTGGTTCCTATCACACCAAATGAAAATATTGAGTTGATCAGTCTCAATACCAAGCAAAGTGTACAGCAACCCACAACATTTCCAATCAGCAGTCATACACATATATATAAAGTCATAATGCATGACAATTTCTAAGAAAGCATAGCCGGTCCAATCCTCGGGCTTATAGGATAGTGGCTCACGATACCATAATGTAACACCCTCCTAACTACCATGTATTACTCGAGCATTAACATTGTAATTAGAAGAGTATCACTTCCTTTCTATAATATCCACTAGTCAAATGAAATGAAATAAGATAAATCAAACTCTAGAGTTATAAAGAAAACTACTATAAAATGTACATATATTATTACTTTACATACCGCTTTCTTTAATACATACCATACTTGAAGTTAAGTCACTTAAACTTATAATACAACACAGGAACTACTATCAAAAGACCTACCAAGCTTGCTCAAATATCAAGGTCCAACAAAATACTAAACACACAGAAATGGACCTAAGACATCTAACACCAATTAGTCTACAAGCTGATAAGTTCCTGGCACTATACTACACTACATACAAGTCAAAAGCCCACGTAAGTCTCATGTCCTCCTACGCGAAACCATTGGCCATCAGTATGATGGCCTCTCCTCAGCCAGAGGCATCTGCAGAGTCTGAGCACAATACAGCATATACACAAATAGGGGTGAGAATATTATAAAATTCTCAGTAGGGTAACCCCTTACATACAGACAGAATATAAACAGTAAATGCATTTATAATAATAAAGAAAAACATCATGTTAGATCACATATATCAATATTAGCATACATGAGACAAAGCAAATTATATGCAAAATGGTAGTAATCATAAGTGTTTCTCTTATATCACATGGAATTCAACTTAGTGTAGTAGTTCTTTTTATTAACATAGGGAAGGCTTAGATTCACATCAGGTAACATATGTAGTGGATAACTCCTCGAGAGGACCATAGACTGCTAGGACATGAGCTCATTCCTATTCGTGATCATCAGACTTCATTTTTTCCCATTTCTGAATCACACACAGTTCTATTTCCTAGTCGATAAGTCTACCGACTCATAAAATTTCTTGGGAAGTTCTTATTTTTGCCTTCCCTCTCTATAACACATAAGCCTTATTTCTATTTTCCCCGTATGTTAAAACATGCACCATTAAATTTCACATATTCTCTTTTGTCATACAACCATGTCATGGACCTTTCTATTTCAAAGTCAGGTTTATATCCCAGATATAGGCATTCAGTATCATTGGAGTCTCATTCATACTTTATAAACAAGCCTTTCAAACAATTAACATACATTCATATGATATATACTTGGATTAAATAGATTTCTATCATTAACTTAATACATCTTCACCATTCCAGCTTCTTGACAGATTTACCATTATGGTGACAACATTTAATTCACATCTCCAATGGGCAATTCATTGGCCATAAAAATTCTCTATGACACCTCAATGTGTCTAAAAGTCCCTGTAAAAATTTCATAGCAAACAGAATACTAGAACCATGTCAAATAAATTCTACAATTTTAGTGGTCAGAGGCCACTTTTTCACAGCTCAGAATAGGATTCACACAATTTTTAACTTTAGCAAATGATAGAAACAACTCAAAATAAAAATCACAGTTATACTTAAAGATGTCTACAAAACTCTGTAAAAATTTCAAACGATAAATACATCATTTTCTATGAATAAAAATTTATACAAATTCACAGCTTCAGTACCAAGATTTCAGCCAGCATAGATATACTCTTGGTTCTTGATTTTTCTCAGGCAGTAAAACTCTTTATTATGCACCACGAAAATTATCAGAGTTTCCTTATGATGTTAGCTTCAATATATAATTTTTTTATAGCTAATAAAAATGACTAGTAATGAGCCAAAAATTCGTGAACAAATTATGTTCTGTTGAAATCCGAAAATCCAGCAGCATGTGTCAAATTCTCTTTTAACAAAAATCATTTTTCACAACATCCAAATACTCCACCAAAATTAATACATCAATATCAACATAATATCAACCAATAAAACTCAGAATTTCGGAATTATTCAATCATAATATTCCAGAGCAAAATCAGAAAGAAAATAGGATGAAATAAGCCCTACTTGTGATGCTTGAGACTTCTAACTCCAAAAGTACTTCCAAGAATAGTTTTTCCTCACTTCAACCTTCCAAACAGCCCCTAAATCTTCCCTTAAACAGTGATGTATAATGGCTCAAGGTGCAAAAATAGTGATTGATTAAAATTCTAATCGGTTAGATTTGTAGGTGTTGATGTCTAGAACAAGTTTTGTGAAGGAAACTTTGTGTTTTAGTGACTTTGGGCTAGGGTTTTGGTGCTTGAAGCTTGTTAATGGAGGTTTGAGAGGAAACAAACATGGAGGCTGTATTTTTGGAGTGTTGGACGAAAATGATGGAGTGGTGGTGATAAGATATTGATCTTGTGAGTTTAGGGCAAAATGGATAATGATTTCAAGTACAAAATGGTTTTTCTTAAAGTTAAATATGGTAATTTTGTACAATTCCTATTGGTTAGCCATAAAGGTGCAATGGTGTGGCATATCTCAAGCCGCACACTTGTCACCCTAGGTGGCATGCTTGCACTGGTAGCTTTATACTGTGTAAAAACTACACACCGTAATTTAACCGAATGGGTAAAATAGTGTACCCGGGTAATCAACTATTGCCTGAAAATTAATTCTAGGTATAAAATATTTATTCCTACCTATTTCTAACCTTAATCCTATAATTTCCAAATTTCGGGCACCTTCAGGTCTTGAATCTAAGGTTTCAGTTGTTCCGGTGGGTCTACGGGGCTTGCAAAACACTATTCACATTTTTTTTTTTTTTTTAACGTTCGTTACATTGTTCTCATCATTTTTGTGTACATCAAAATTTTGATATTCTTACTACTAAAGCCTCAATTATTTTCTGAAATAAAAATTAGGATGTTACAGTAAGCATAGCATAAGCATGATGAATAAAGTTCTTGCATAAAAGATAATAGTTGTAGGTATTCAAGATATTTAAAGCAAGGTTCCAAAAGAAACAACATGATATGCAGTTAAAACAAAGATTTTGGGCTCCCCTCAGCATGACGACTCCCCCTGAATATCTGCATTGATTTTCTTCAACTTCCCTTTTCTCCCCTCCTTTTTTCATCATCAAAGGAAATATACAGGAGAGGAATGAATCACATTGTAACACCCTAAATCTTAACCTAAGACTACTAGTATGTACTTAGGTTAATCTTTAGAATATTACCTCTTGGTCTCATCTTTTACTTAGAAAATACTTAGCGAAAATATGGGTAAAATTTTTCTTTTTAAAATCAAGGTGAGAGCCATGCACGAATATTTAAAAGGAAGCATAACGAAACATATAAGCAAAGCGTAAAGGAACACATCATATCATGGAAACATCAACTGAAACACATCATATCATGGAAACATCAACTGAAACACATATATATATATATATTCGATACAAAGGGCAGGACTATTCGATACATCGGGAAACAGAATACAACTGAAGGACAAATACAAGGAAAACAAATTCAGGGAAGTCATAAAACAACACCCATACCCGAGTGCACCTAGAGTAGGCAACCTCATACACAAAAGAAGGTTTGCCCTCAACTATGTGGCGTGTGTGCACTAACTGCTACCCATCCAATGCTCCTACTCCTGCTGGTCCAAGTACTGAGGGTGGAATCGGTCCACTGGCGGATCTTGGCGGGAGTGGTCGTGCGGATCATCGGAGCGTGTCCACCACGGCGAGGGCGCATGGATGGCCTACGAGCCAACCTCGACTGAACCACCATCTCCTCGCTCCCAGCTCTCATCGGTGGGGGAGCAGGGCTGGAGCTCCAACTGTACATATGCGAGGGCGGGTCCACTGATGGATCCGTCTCCGAATACTGGGTCCGGGGCACGTACTCCGGGTAGTCGCATACAGCTGACGTCTCGGGCTGCATGCGGAGAATCTGCTCGTCGCGTGGTCTAGCTCGCTCAAAAATCCCGTTATGGCGGTAAGGAGCAGTCGGGGTGAAGCGGTAGCTCGGGACGGGGTGCGCGAAGGGTCATCCCAAGAACATGAATACTCTAACAGTGCAGCGACCCTAAAAATGGTATGACCCAAGTGCTGGGTCATGGTGCAGCTCCCATGTCGGGGTGTCGATGAAGAGTACGAAAGTCGCCATCTGAAGATGTGACGGAAGGAAAGAGAGAGAGAATGAGAATCTTCTAAAAGAATTCTCAGTAGGGTAATCCCTACCTAGGTGACATCATCACATCCTCAGGAACCTTGGGTTTTATTTCTAAAATGGTGTGCATGCATATAAACTCCTTTTAAATTAGTTTTCTAAAGTATTATTTATCCAAGGCCCATCATATTTTATAATGCGTCTTATAACTAAGCATGGAATACACTAATGACATGAATGCATCATAAAGGTAAGCCAATCAATAGAATAACTAAGAAACATTATAACATTGGCATAAGGGGATAGGTATAGCACATGTGACATTTTAAACTTTAACTTTTCATCTCATGGGGCCACCCTAAAACATCTCTAGGTTATGAGCTCATACCTTAACTAGTCGTCACTAGCTCTTACTTATCCTATGATAAGCATAACATAATCCCGACTTAAAGTACGGGCTAGGGGGCAAATTAAGGATCACCTCTTAGGGTCATTTCCTCTTTGAAACGCTCTATTAGCAACTAGTGTATCGTAGTATTGTCCGCTTTGGCAAGCTCTATGTCAATACCCTCATGGATTTGTTTTCTTGGGGGTGCTAGCTAAACCGGTGTCACCCAAGAAGGCGTCTCAGTGTTGTGTCACATTTAAGTTCTCATGATTTTCAAAAAGACCATTTTCTAAGTTCCTCAAATTTGATGGAAATTGTGTATGCAATTTGTAGACCGAATTTCCTCAAATTTGCTTATGCCATGAAAACATATAGGACATACAAACATTTCTTTATGGGGTATAGCATGTCATCATACAAAAGCACATATCAAACTTATCATAGATAAAGCTCATGTATCATATATCACGTTTACATAAATTAAGCATCATAAAAACTCAAGACGTTTTAATGTCTTATGCACTGACCCTTAAGGTTCTTAACTCACGTTCTAAGTTATTTAATCATCAAACCTAATCTCTTGGGTACCTATGAGGTTATAACTAAGTATTTCTCACCTCACACTATGACCAAGAACATCTCTAAACCTCAAGGATGCAGAATTTATAATCCTAACTTTACGGGTACCTAGGAGTCACAACAATGACCCTTTCTAAGTCTGGTTTGCTCCTAAGGCATCAAGATCAAGTCCTAAACCATTTATGAGTCATTCCTACACATTTAAACTAATTTAAATCCATGGCTAGCATTACTAAACCTTGCTGGACAGAATCCAGAAAATTCAAACATTAAAGGATCTAGAACTCTCAAATTAATTCTTTTCTAGTTTCTAACTTATCTTATCTTTCACATATGAGTCTTAACATTATTTTTACTCAAACATAAGCATATTATCATCATTAAAACAGCACATACAGTGGCAAACAAGTAGCAAGGCAGAACCGAAACAAACACTCTCCATAAAGGCATAAAACACAATTTCTAAAGCACACAAAATAGTAGTTTCTCTTGGAACCATTTTAGAACTTTCAAAACTTGTTTATAAACACCTTTATCCTTTAAAATCATAAGAATACTTAAGAGGGCAGTGGCTAAATTATTTTTATCTCAAGAGGTCCTAAATTTGTAAAACTTAGTTCTACATATTCCTTATACTCACATAAGCTTAGATAAATTATAAAACATAGTTTTTAACACTTAGAAACACCAAAGCCCCTTAGGGCCGAAATGGGAACCACAAGAATTAAATATTTTTAGACCTTTGTTGAGATAACAATGGGCAAGTCTTTGAGCTCTAGGTTCATTAAAGTGATGACATAAAAATAAACATGCTCATGCACTTGTTTTAGGTTCCATTAGAAAGTAAAGTGATAGCACAAAGTAAATATGAATGCAACTCATTATTATCTTGGTATTAAGTGAGAACTTGAAATATAAACATGATAATGCATAGCTTGAAATATAAACATGATAATGCAAGGTTCACTTATTATCTTAATACTTAGTGATAGCAAGGAAAGTAGACATGATGTGCATAGCATAAAGGTAAACATGATGCAAGGTTCATTTTATGGTTAGCTAGAGCTCATTCAAGACTTTAACAAGATAACAACCCAATACAATATCTCAAAGATCAAAATACCAAAACCAAAAGTCTTACAAAAAGAAAAAGAAAGTGAAACTAAGTCAAGTTCTTTATTAAATACCCAAAACCCCTATCTAGAGAAAAATCTCTAGAACGTGCTGGCCAACTTTAAGGTTGACAAGGGTAGGCTTGGGCTTTTAGAAATCCTTAGATTAATTTTCTTAAGTTGAAAAACCATGTGAGCTAGATATCATATAGATGAAGTCAAAAGGAAAGGAAAACTCAAGCTTTAGAAGTTTCTTTGAGATGAACACAAGGTCATCATCTAGAAACTCTCATCATTAAGCTATCACGTTTGAGAAGAAAAGGCCAAGAGGCCGAAATGGAAAGAAAAAAAAGGAATATAAAGGAAAGCTAAAAAAGAAACCAAGAGAAAACTAGAGGAAACACATCTTTTGAGTAAAACAAAGTTTGAAAAGAAACTCCCTACCTAGTGATGAAGGTAAAAGCTTAGACTTGAAGATGGAGATTAGATGAACAACACCTCCTAGGATGGTGGTGATGATTCGGCCAAAGAGGAAGGAAAAGAAAGGAAATGTGTTTTGGGTTAAGTTGTGTTTGAGGTTGAGTATTTGAGAGCTTAGAGAATGATTTAAGGTTATGAGGTGGTAGATTGAGACTATGAGGTGATTATGTGAGGGAAGGATGAGAAAGATGAAGATGAAGAGAAAGAACTCTTGGAACTTTGAGAGAAATGAAAAACTTAGCAAGACAACTCTAAAACTCTAAACTTAGCAAATGCTTCAAGGTGCAACAAGGCTATCACAAGCATCCTATTTATAGAAAAACAAAACCATGGAGCTCACCAAGGGGAGGAGTGGCCATGTGGTATTGGAGGGAAAAGGGAGAGGAAAATATCTCTTTGATTGTGTCATAGAAGCATGGTTTGAAGTATGGAAGCTATGCTACAAATTATGGCTTGATGTGAGTTAATTTCCCATCAATTTTTGATGAAATTAGGCTTCTAGAAACTTGACATGGCTGGAACTTTTCCAGCCACAAATAAATGGGAAAAATGGGTTGTTTTAATTATTTATTCATGTGGAAATTCAAGCTTGATTGAAAGTTATGACAAGGTATAGTGTATGTGACTTGAGGTATGGCCTTGGAGTGTTGAAAAATTGAACATGTGATGCATATGGAGGGGGTGAGGCTTCGGCCAGACCTGGCAGCAGAGTGGGGAGGATGATTTGATCATGTAATTGGGTGTTAATGGTAGGTTTAAATGTGTATTAGCTTAGGTACAAGGTTAGGAGTAATTTAGCTTAAGTTTAGGTAACTAAGAATGAGTAATTAGGATTTTATGATAAGGTTAGGAGTGCTCATACATCATTAGAGAATTTTAAACTCATTTATGAATAAACAATGTGTAACACAATTCCATGATTTAAGGAATTGGAGAGAGGAAACACTATTCAAGATTCCATGACTAGGAGTCTTGGAATTAAAATATGATTTTAAGTTGTAATTAAGTACTTTTAGGTTCTAATCAACTTTAATAAATTATTTTGACTCAAGATTAATTAAGCAAATTAATTAACCTTCGATTAGAGCCTAATATTGCTTAGGTTGGCTTAATCACGCGATTAAGCGTAAAAACACAAAACTAGGGGCAAAACCATAATTTTGCACTAATTTTGCCCGGGACCTCCGGGACCAAAACTAAAGTCACAGTCTACATAAAAATGCCTTTTAAAATTATCTGGAGAAGTTTTGGGTTCATCCGGCACTTGCAAACCGGTAAAACACTGCAGGGGCATTTTGGTCATTTTGACCCGAAGCTCAAAAAACGAGATTTTCGATCCCGGGAAGGTACACAAGTTATCTAATCCCCTTCCAACATTGAGTTTGCCCTTCGAGTACTGCCGAACTGGCTTTCCTCAAATTCTAGGCTGAAAATGACCTTAGGGGCATTTTGGTCATTTTCACTCTAACAGAAAAATCGGGGCGTTACACACATGATTAGCCTTGACGCTTTATTTCACGGAGAATCTGCATCAAAAGATCTTTATGTCTTCTTGATTGAGCTTCCAACTTGTCAAGTCTACTACTTATGATGTGTTGCCCTTGTAGCAATAGCTGAGATTCAAAATTCCTTGATTGTGTTGTTGGTGGTCGTAAACTTGATGAAGGATCAACATCTTGGATAGCGACTTTGCCCGACAGAGAAGTATTGACCCTATCTTGTTTATCCATGGAGGTTGTTCTTTCCGAGTTGGAAGATATTTCTTCTTCTTTTGACACAACCTTGTTGACTTGCTCGATTTCAGGGTTTTAGATCTTGCTTTCCCTACTAAGTTTGTGGATAAGTGAGCAAAAATTTTCTCTTTTTCCTCTGAGTCATCTTCAATGACAATTAGTTTCCTTTTTCCACATTTTCTTTCTGCTTCTATTGCTATCTTTTCAATAGCTGTGTAACATCCTAATTTTTAACCCAATATTTCCAGAACATATTTAGGTTAATTACTAGGTTATTACTTCTTAGTCTCATTCTTTGCAAAATCTTTTAAAATACTTAGCGGAAACTGTGGGTAAATTTTTTTTTTTGAAACATAAAGCAAAGTAAGAGCCGCGTTCATCGCAAGACAGAAATATAAATCACAGATTAATAGAGCATGAAAGGACATGAAACAATCAATAACTTATCAAGAAACATCCCATTCATATTATAATATGCCCACCCAAAGGCAGGGCTTAGTTTAGTACATGATAATACGAATACAAACGAAAGGAAAATACATTAGAAACTGAAATGCATAAAAGCATAACTAAACACACCTCTACGCTAGTGCACCTAAGGTGGATAACCTCATAACAAAAGAAGGAATATCCTAATCATGATAATATGTGTGCACTGGCTCTCCCCAAAGGATCCTACTAACGGCGGCGAATCCTCGAATAGACACGTACGACACAACGTCCCTCAAAATGGTATGATCCGTGCTTCGAATCATAGTGCACCTCCCACGTCGAGGTGTCGATAAAAGCCATGAATGTCACCATTGAGCTCTGAAGATGTGACGGGAAAGAAAGGAGAGAAAGAAAGGGAGTGAGAATCTTACTAAAGAAACTCAGTAGGGACCTCCTATCTAAGGTTACATCGTTCACATCCTCAAGAACCTTGGGTTTATTCATAAAAAGGTGTACATGCATATAAAGTTCATTATTTAATTTCGTAACCATAATTATCCAAGGTTCGTTCCTTTTAGCATGGATCTTAATGCATGAATACAATATAGCAAGGCATGGAATGCATGAATATACCTTATGAAATCAAGTAAAGCAACATATCATAAAAAAAAACATAATCAGTGGCATAGTGTGGCATATGAACATTCCAATAAACTTTTCCCTTATTCTCAACTTGTGACTTAAGAACTCATGCTTGAGCATTATGGGCCACCCTAAAACATCTAGGTTATGAGCTCATACCTCAGCTAGTCGTCACTAGCTCTTACTTATTATCTGAATAAGCGAATCATAAAACAACATAATCCCGACTACTTAAGAGTACGGGCTAGAGGGCTAGGGATCACATCTCTTAGGATATACCCTCTTTGAAACACTTTGCGGGCATCTAGCCACAGCAATTTGTCCGCTTTGGTAGGCTGCATCTACTCATACCCTCACGGATTTGTCTTTCCTGGGGGTGCTCGGCCGAATCGGTGTCAGCTAGGAAAGCGCGTCTCAGTACTTCGTCACATAAAAATCTCCTAGGGGTGCTCGGCCAAACCGGTGTCACCCAGGGTTTTCTTTTCTCATATGATTCTCAAAACATTCTCAAGTTCCTTGGATTTGACGGAAAGTCGGCAGCATAACGGCTGTATACCGAATTTCCTTCAAATCTACTTTATGCCACGATATTCATATCACATATACTTTAACTTCTCAATCATAATGCCACATTAAGACACTCATCAAACACATATGAATCAATACTTCATACTTGCATTGTCAAACTCAAAGCATCAAAGTTTCTTAATATCTTATGCTTTGACCCTTAGGGCCCTTTAACTTGAAATCTAAGTTGTCTATCATCATGACTTAAGCTCTCAGGTACCTATAGGCTCATACCTAAGTATTCCTCACTCAATTCTATGATCATCATTAATTCTAAACCTCAAGAGGGCTGAATCCATAATTTACACTTTACGGGTACCTAGGAGTCACAACTTTGACCCTTTCTAAGTTCGGTTCACTCCTAAGGCGTCAAGATCAATTCCTAAACCAATTATGAGTAGTTCCTACACATTTAAACTAATTACAAACAATCATTACTAATATTTACCTTTGCTGGACAGAATCCAGAAAATTGCATTTCTAAGGGATCTAAAAGTCTCATTTTAATTCTTTTCTAGTTACTAACTTGTCTCAACTTTCTCAAATTAATTCTAACATCAAAAGCAAATGAATATACTCATTTTATCACCATCAAAAGAGCATCATACAGAGAGGAATATACTCAAACAGAACCGAATTCATAATCATCATATAATGCACATAGTTTCATTTCTAACACACATAAATTGCTAATTTCTCTTGGAAACTTTTCAAGGTTTTAAAAACTCATTAGAGCACATTTTATTTCATTAAAATCATCGTAAATAGCATGAAGGCAGTAGCCGATTAAAAATTATTTCAAGAGGGTTTTAAAACATAAAACTTTACCCAAAACATTTCTTGAGATCATCTAAACTTATAAAAATCATAAAACATAAACTTTAGCTCTTGTAACTAGTTGAATCCCATTCTAGGACCCAACATCATCACTAGGCCGAAAACAAGGAGGTAAACAATATATATTATAAAACTTTGTTTGAGATAACAATGGGTAAGTCCATGAGCTCTAAATCTCTTTAGTTATGACATAAACATAAATATGTAATGCACTTTGTTTTACTCTTTGTTAAGAGGTGAGAGCGTAAAATAAATATGCTATGCAAATCCATTATTATCTTAGAGATTTAGTGAGAGCATAAACATAAATATGGAGATGCAAGTTTATTCTTTAATCTTGAGCATTTATTGATGACATAAAAGTAAATATGGATGCAAGTCTTTTTACCTTACTTAGAGCTCATATGAGACTTTTATAGAGAATCAAAAATCTCAACCCAACACTTATCTCACAAACAAAGTGAGCTTTAGAGTTCTTGAACTAAGTTCTCAAAGGAACTACATGGTTCTTGAACATCTTCATCAAGCTCAAAAAGAAGTAAACTTAGACGAAAACAAAATCTCAAGGAAGCAAAAACCAAAGCAACATTCTTTCTTAATAATAAATAAATATAGAGATACTTTTAAAAAATTTTAACAAAATCTTTGAAGGAGACCTAGAAGAGCCGAAATCATGTAGGAAAGAAAAAGGAAAGAAAAACCAAACTTTGCTAGATCAAGAAACAAAACTCAAGCTTTAGAGGTCTCTTTGAGATGAAAACAAGTTCATCATCTTGAAACACTCATCATCAAGCTATCATGGGGATGAAATAAGGCCATTGAGCCCGAAAATGGAAAAGGAAATAAAAAAAAGGGAAAACCGAAACTTTAGGAAAGAAAAGTAAAGGAAAAACTAAAATGCTTCAAGATCAAAAGAAAGTTTCAAGCTTTAGAGGTTTCTCAAATGAGAATCATAAAACCATTATTTTGAAACCTCATCATCAAGCTCAAGGTTTTCCTTTCAAAAACCAAGTCTCATGACTAAAAACAAAAAGAGAGAAAAAGAGTTGAACCAAGAGAAAGCTAGCATTTTTATGTCATAAACAACATCACAAGAAAAGCATTTTGAAAACAAAACCCCTACCTAGTTGAAATTTCTTTGGAAGGAAAAGAGCTTGGTTCTTGGAACTAAAATGAGGAGACAAAAACCTCCTCTTTGTGGCTTGGTGATTTCGTCCAAGGGGTGAAGACAAGCAAACGAGGAGTTTTTCTTAAGAGTTTAAGTTGAAGGTGGAAAGGTTGAGTGCTAGGGAGGTGGCTTGAGGTGGTGGTGTGGTGTTTCAAGGTGGTTTATGGTGGTTTGTGGTGGTGGAGAGGAATTTGAGGTTGAGAGAAAGTAAGAGAGATTTTTGGTCACAAGCTCAACAAAAAAGCAAATGGAAAAAGTGTGAAATTTCTCTACACTTTGCTATATATATCATGGTTTAAATTTTGAAATGTGGAGATGGATTTTGGGGGGAAAAATGGAGCCATTTTTTCAGCCTTGGGGGAGGGAAAATATCTTCTCAAATGTGTCCTCCAAGGCATGTGCAAAGCATTGGTAAGCGCGAACACTATTCCTAGATTCCTTTCTCAAAGAATTAAGACTAGAAAAAGATTTTGAGCTCCCTTAAGCAATTTTAGGTTTTAATTAACTTTTATAAATTATTTTAGCTCAAGATTAATTATGGAAATTAATTAATCTCCGATTAGAGCCTAATATTGCTTAGGTTTGCTTAATCATGCGATTAAGCTTAAAAACACAAAACTAGGGGCAAAATCATAATTTTGTACTAATTTTGCCTGGGACCTTCGGGACCAAAACTAAAGTTACAGAATACATAAAAATGCCTTTTAAAACCTTCTGGAGAAGTTTTGGGTTCATCTGGCACTTGCAAACGGGTAAAACACCACAGGGGTATTTTGGTCATTTTGACTCGAAAACTCGAAAAACGAGATTTTCGATCCCAGAAAGGTACACAAGTCAACTAATCCCTTCCAACATTGAGTTTTCCCTTTGAGTACTGCCAGACCGGCTTTCCTCTAATTCCGGGCCGAAAATGACCTCAGGGGCATTTTGGTCATTTTCACTCTAACAGAAAACCAGGGCGTTACAAGCTGCATCTCTAATCCTTAGACTTTGTATTCTCACTCCTGTTGAAGGTGCCCCAGTTGGTCTTCTCAAGGTTCTGAAGGAGATAAGAGTGTAGTGTGTACCCTCCATATATTCGTACCATTCATTTTTTAGAAGGACATCTAGGTATTCAAAGAGTTTGGTAAGAAGAATTCCATAGGGAATTGAGGCATTTCTTCTTTTGTCGGGGGAGATAGCACTCATCATATAGTCAAATATGAGTTTGGGCAAATTCACTTTCCTTTTTGTCAATAAGTAGAAAAGTAGCATACAGTCCATCCCAACAAGTAAATATGTGCTTCCTGTAACACCCTAAAAATTATAAAAATTAATTTGAGCTTTTCTAGTCATAATTTCAAAAATCTGACAGACATAGCAATGATCAAGGCAATTCAACGAATCGGTAAAAAAAAAAAAGTGAATAGTAACTTGGGGCCCCGCAGGCCCGCCGGGACAGCTGAAACCCTAGAATTAGGGCCTGGAGATGCCCGAAAGTGAGAAATTATAGGATCAAGGTTTGAAATAGGTAGGAATAAATATTTTATACTTACAATTATTTTTCGGGCAATATTTGATTACCCGAGTACACTATTTTACTCGTTCGGTTGAATTACGGTATGTAGTTTTTACACTGTATAGAGCTATCAGTGCAAGCTTGCCATCAAATGTGACAAGTGTATGGTCTAGAGCAATACATATCATTTCCTTTTTTAAGAGCCAATGAGAATGTTACAAAATTTCAAAGAAGATAATTTCATAATTACTAAATTGTGTACATTATCTACAAATAAGAAAAATAATCAAAAACTCACCTAACTTTGTCATTCCATGAACTCATTTCTCAGACAGCAACCACCCTCCATGATCATCTTCTCTAAACCTTCAAATCTTGATTTCAAACCCTCAAAAACCTAGCCTAAACTTGATAAAATCATAAACTCCCTTCACTAAACTTGTTCTATACTTCAATACCTACAAAACTAACCGATTGGAATTTCAAATCCTCACCACTTCTTAATTTGATATCACATTCTTCACTGTTGAAGGGAAGATTTAGGGGCTGTTTGGAAGGTTTAAGTGAGGAAAAACTATTCTTGGAAGTACTTTTAGAGTTAGAAGTCTCAAGCATCACAAATAGGGCTTTATTCATCCATTTTTCTTTCAAATTTTGCTCTGAGATTTTCTAAATGATTATGTCAGAAATTTTTGGATTTATTTGATGATTATACATGAATATTGATGTGTTAATTTTGGTAGAGTATTTGGATGATGTTAGGAAACCCATTTTGTCAAAACAAGTGTTGAATCATGTGCTGGAATTCTCGGATTTGTATTGATAGGTTGTAATTCATGAATTTTCTGAAGGGTTTGTAGATGGATTCTTGATCTAAAATTTTTATATAATGCAGCTAACATATGGAAGAGTTTCCAAAAATTTTATTGGCACATATTAAGCACTTTTTATATTTAAAAATTGAAAAACCGAGCAGGTTAGGGTTTCTGCCTGTGCAGTCCAGTTTGTAGCACTGAAATTGTCTAATTTGATTACCCTAGTAAATGATCGAATTTTGAGCTGAAAGTTTTACAGGAAGTTTAAGACATATTGAAGTTAAACCCTTAATTTTTGTTTATGAAGTTTTGAGCTCATTTGATAGGGTATAAAATTTGAGACTTCTGGGTGTTGGCTGAAACTGAGCAATTCTTACCTCTAAATTTGAGAAATTTTATAAATATAGTTAGAGACCTTATTATACATTGAAATTTTTACAGGAACTCATTGATACATTGAATTTTCTTTGAAAATTATTTTTTTTTCTGTTCTAAGGATTTTTACTAATTTAACCATAATTTTCTTTAGAACCGAAATTCTAGCAGTATACTAGTTTGGCTGAAAAGATGATAAAATGCATATGATTTGGTTTCATTTATACTATGTGACCCTATTGATGATGTTAGGCACATATAAGAGTATCAATACATGCTATATTATTTAAAGGTTCATTTATGAGGAATGAATGATTATTTCATTATGAATAAACATTTACATGTGACTTGGGCATGCATTGAGAAAACTGAAAGAGGATGATTGAAATTTAATTGTGAATGGATGCTTATATGAGGTTGATGGTGATTTATATGTTAACTAGATAAAAAGTCCCCTTTAGAATGTAAAGGACACGGGAAAGTCCCCTTTAGAACGTAAAGGGCACGGGAAAGTCCCCTTTAGAATGTCGAGGGCACAGAAGGATAAAGATGAAGTTTTTGAGAATCTCTTTGATGTATTGAGAGTATGTAAAATTGTAAATACATTACTATAAGGTTAAGTAGTATGACATATGTATATCAAGTGATTGAATAATAAAAGAGACCCACTTTAGAAGTATAATTTAGAACTTTAAAAATGAACCATTGATCTAGGTTGTATGCTCACAATTTCTTAATAAACCGAAGTGGCTGGGACGATGACGCTGACATTAATTTCAGTGCATGTTTTGGGGAATGCCCTACTGAAAATTGTGTAATTCTCACCCCTATGTGTTTTTGTGTTCCCGTGCCGTCTCTAGGTTAAACCAGAGAACTATGGGATGTTACACCAAAATAGGTCGGATTGGCAGTAGTCGAGTGTTTGAGATTGTATCATATGTACTTAGATGTATGTATAGATGTGTAAACTTAACAGAGAACATATGTGTATTAGAGCTCACAGAAAGCTTCCCTATGTAATCGACTTTATATTAAATAAATGTTTTGTGTCTTGCTATATATGTTGATAGAATTATGCTAGTTAGTACACGAACCCATTGAATTTGCTATAGTTATTTAAGAAAGGTCTGCTAAGTAAAAAGTAACAGCTCTCGAGTATGATGTCATGATTTAAGAAGGGTTTGTAGATGGATTCTTACTCTAAATTTTTTATATGATCATGTAATACCCAGGGACGAGGACGATGAGTGATTGCCGGTGCAAAGAAGGTACGGACAAGGAGTGGCTCCTTGCAAGGTCCTCTAAGTGGAGGGGTACATGAATGAACCGATTACACACCCGAATGAGAGGGATCCTAAGACTGTATAGGTATGGGACTATACAGTTGAGGAGGGCTTATATGAATTGATTTGTACTACCTATATCAACAAGATGCATCTTCTTTTCGGTAGCCCAAACTGAAAGAACTCCACAGTTAAGCATGCTTGACCTGGGGTAATTTTGGGATGGGTGACCTCTTGGGAAGTTTTCCTAGGAAGCGTGTGAGTGAGGACAAAGCATGCTGAAAAGACCCGTGTTTGTTTGTGGAGATAGTCGTCAATCCATAAAGCAACAAGAGGATGTTACAAATGGTATCAGAGCCTGCACCTCTCCTAGTATGGTGTGGTTCGAGGATGAACCAGGCAGAAGCTAGTGGCCATGTGATGCCCGGGGATGACGACGAGGAATGATTGCCGGTGCAAAAAAGGCATGGACAAGGAGCGGCTCCTCGCAAGGTCCTCTAAGCGGAGGGGTACATGAATGAATCGATTACACACCCGAATGAGAGGGATCCTAAGACTATGTAGGTATAGGACTATACAGTTGATGAGGGCTTATATGAATTGATTTGTACTACCTATATCAACAAGATGCATCTTCTTTTCGATAGCCAAACTGAAAGAACTCCACAGTTAAGCGTGCTTGACCTGGGGTAATTTTGGGATGGGTGACCTCCTAGGAAGTTTTCCTAGGAAGCGTGTGAGTGAGGACAAAACATGCTGAAAAGACCCGTGTTGGTTTGTGGGGACAGTCGTCAATCCATAAAGCAGCAAGGGGATGTTACACTTCCCAAACTGGGTAACAGTGAAAACTGAATAATAGTGAATACCTACCTTACCTTAGAATTTAGCATGGCTGTAGTTATTTCTCCAGGAAGATGTCAAGTTGAACCCGTGAGACATTTAGATACTTATTCTATTGTGACTCCTAGAGTTGTGAACCAGTTTTCACCTAACAGGCATCTGAGTCCTTCACTAGGTGCTTGAGTAACAATGGACAGGTCAGTTATCCTTATTTCCATTTCCATCTCTCTAATGTAACTTCTCAAGACAGATTTAGATACTTAGACTAACTAGGAGTAGAACGATGTTACCATTCTCGTGAAGACTCTATCTGTAACATCCTAAAATTTAACCCAATACACCTAGAACGTATTAAGGTTATTTTTTAGTCATTACTCTTTTGTTTCATTCTTAAACTTTACTCTATTAAAATACTTAGTGGAAAATATGAATAAAATTTTCTTTTGAAACTTGAAAACAAAATACGAGCCGTGTACTAAAAATAAAACCTAACGTTCACCGCAAACATAACATACAAGAAAGAGAAATCATATCATTCATAACCACAAAATACAAATGTTATACATAACAACACAACATAGTCATATCACCATAGATACATAAATTACTACTATCATAGTTCCATCATCACATCAAAAGAAATACACACACACACACACACACACAGATATATATATATATATATATATATATATATATATATGTAGAGAGTGGTATCTACGTGCTTCTGCTGCATCCCTCTAATCCGACTCGTACCGTGTGCCCCATACCCATGCCTTAGTGGAAGTCACAAACCATGTCATTATCTTCATCTAGAGATGACACGGAAGAAAAGAGAGGGATGAGAAACTCATTCAAAGTTCTCAGTAGGGATTTTCGACTCTAACATAAGTGTCATCGTCATCGTCCCATCCACTTCGGTTTTAATTATGAAAAAGGTGTTCATGCATAAGGTTTGGTTTTAAACTTCTTAAATCTATTTATTTGAAGTGGGTGTCTTTTAGTATGAGTCTTAATGACATGAATGCAACAGATATTGGATGAATGCATGACAATACCATATGCACATTAACATGAAAATCATAGTATTTGAGCACAACATAAGGAAGCATAAATCATATACGTGCTATAAAAGACACAGTACTTTCACATAACTTCTTTCTCATACATAAACTCTTAAGTTCTTTTTTCTTAAAGATCATCCTCTTATCATGTTCACCAAAATCCAACCAACACACCAGCCCCGACAATTTTATTCTGGTTACTAAACTCTATCTCACCTATCACCTAGGAATGAGCTCAATCCTAACTAGTTGTCACTAGATTTTAATATAGGGTAGTAGAAGGGGTAACTTATCATTTCTAAGGATCACCTATCATAACCTTGAATTTGAGGAGTCCATAGGAATATTTCCTTCTTTGAAATGCATCTACTGGTATCTAATACACAGTGATATTGTCCGCTTTGGCAAGCTCGATGTCAATACCCTCATGGTTTTGCTCCTGGGCGTCCCTAGCTAAACCGGTGTCACCCAAAATGCGTCTCAGTACTGTATCACATTTAAAATCTCATGAAATTTCAAAACCTTCTTAAGTCTCCAAATTTGATGGAAATTCCGCAGCATAACGGTTGTACACCGAATTTCCTCAAATGTTTTTTATGCCACATAAACTTATAGAGCATGTACTTTCACACTAAATTCCATAATCAGAATAAACCATTAAAGTCATATAAACATATCCATCATAGCACATGCATCAAAACATTATAACTTGAATTAATAAAATCCCTACATCATTGTTCTATGGCATCTTACACCTTTAATCATTACGGGTCTTAAGCTTAAAATCTGGTTAATCTAATATCCATTTTTAACCTTTTATGCACCTAGGGGATCATTACCAATAATTCTTACTAATTATTATGATTATGATCAACACCAAACAGCATAGTGCAGAATGGGCAGAATCTATATTTCACAATTACAAGTGTCTAGGAGTAACAACTTTGACCCTTTCTAAGTTCCATCTTCGCCTAAGGTGCTATAATCAATTCCTAAACCAATTATTAGGGATTCCTACACATATATACTAATTATAAACCATTTTTACTATGTTTAATCATGCTAGAACAGAATCTAAAATTTTAGTTTCTAAGTGCTCTAAAAATCTTATTTGTAATCCTTTCTAAGTACCTGTTTTTCCTAGCATTCACAAATTAATTCTAACATCAGTTAATCATGATTTTCATACATTTATGTTAAAACATCATCAAACAGCAGCCAAATCACCTAGGCAAAACCAAAAGTATACATTGTAATATAATCCATAAAATCACATTTTTATTACACATAAGTTACTAGTTTCACTTGGAATCATTTTAGGACTGCTAAGACTCTTTAGAAACCAATTTATTTCTTTAAAATCATCAAAATATAAATAAGGACAGTAGCTATTTTAATTCACCCTTGAAGGGATTTTAAACCATAAAAATCACACTCAAAGAATCCTTTGAGCTTTTCTATGCTTAAAAGAAATCTCAAACATAGTTAATAGGTCCTTATGACTAGACGAAACTTATGCTAAGCTCATCCTCATCACATGACCAAAAATAACATTCATAAAATACTTCCATTTTCCAAACTTTACTTGAGATAATAGGGCAAGTCTTGAGCTTTAGGATCTTTAGGTGATGACATAAACTTAAACATGCTATGCACTTTGTTTTACTCTTTATTATAAAATAAAGTGAGAGTATAAAAATAAATATGAGATGCAAGCTTATTATTATCTTTAAAGTTTAAGTGATAACTTGAAATATAAACATGAGTATGCAAGTTCATTTCTTTATTCTTGAGATTTTAGTGATGACATGAAAATAAACATGAGTGCAAGTTCATTTTAGCTTAACTAGAGCTCATACAAGACTTTAAAGGAACAATAATAACCTCAACCCAACATTTATCTAACAAGACAAAGTGAGCTTTAGAGTTCTATGTACCAAGGTTTTTCAAGAAAACCTTATGGTGTGAATATCATCATCAAGCTCAAGGAATGGATCAAAAGGAAACACTAATCATTGAGGAAAAGGAAAAGTGACCGAAGTCAAAAAAAGGAAAAAGCACCATATTCTTTATTTTATGCCCAAGAACTCCTATCTAGAGTAAACTCTAGAATGTGCCGGCCAATTTTAAGGTTGACAAGGGTAAGCTTTTGGCTTTTTGAAAACCAAGTGATTATTTTGTTAAGGTAAAACAATTAGTGAGCTAAGTAGCATTCTCATCAAAACTTTATAAAAGCAAAACTAAAGCTTTAGAGGCCTCATTGTGATGAACTCATAATCATCATCTAAAAACACTCATCATCAAGCCATCATAGGAAGTAAAATAGGCCTTGAAGGCCGAAATGAGAAAGAAAGAAAAAGGAGAAACCGAAAAGGAAAATGATGAAAAGTTCACCAAAACATCTTTCTAATCCAAGAGCAAAACATAATAAAACAAGAGAATGATTTTTAGAACAACTCCCTAGCAACCACTTGCTTCTTTGTGAAGAGAAAACCTTAGTTCTTGAAGTGAAATGAGAAGAAAAACTCTTCTCCAAGGTGACATGTTTGGTTTCGGCCAAGGAGGAAGAAAAAGAAAGGAAGTGTTTTTGTGTGAGCTTGGTGTATTGGGATAAAAGCTTAGGCGTTTGGATGAAGATCTTTGGTGTTTGGATGTTGATTTGTGGTTGTGAGGAAGGGTTCTTTGAATAAGGTGATGAAGATGAAGAAGATGAAGTGTTCTTGTGTTCTTGAAAAGAAAAGAGAGAACTCAAGATAACTCTTGAAACTAAATTGCAAGAATGAACGAAATGGACCAAGTTTCTTCTAAGTGAGGTATTTATAGAAAAACAAAATGTAAAGGAATGAATGGAGGAGGAGAGGCCACGAATTTGAAGCCATTTGGGGAGGAAAACATCTCATTCAAATTGGTCATTCAAAGGCATGGTTGGAGGTATAGCTAGGTAAGGCTCAAAGCATGGTGAAGCATGGTCTAAAGCATGGTTCTTTGAGTGTTTGAATGAATCAACATGTGATGAAATTGGGGGAAGAATAGCACTAGTTTGGATAGCCATGAGGGAGAGAAATATTTCTTCTAATTATGTTTTAGAGGTGTGTTTAGGTATATCTTTGATTAGGCATTTGATTAGGAGTTTGTAAGTAAGTGTTTAGGTAAAGTAATGGGTAATTAAGGGTGTCAAGACATGATTAGGGAGTGTTCTTGCTTCATTAGTGAAATCAAAACTTATTTTATAATGTAAACAATTGTAGACACAATTCCTTAATTTGAGGAATTGGAGAGAGAAAACACTATTTAAGATTCCATGACTTGAAATCTTGACTTTTAAAAAAAGATTTAAGTTTAATCTAAGCAATCTTAGGTTCTAATTAACCTTAATAAATTATTTTGACTCTAAATTAATTATTGAAATTAATTAATCGTCGATTAGAGTCTAACATTGCTTAGGTTTGTTTACTTATATCATTAGGCTAAAAAACACTATCCCAAGGACAAAATCGTAATTTTTGGTCATTTTGGTCATTTTTGCTCAGACACAAAAATAACCTCAGGGGCATTTTGGTCATTTTTGCTCAGACAGAAAAATCGGGGTGTTACATTACTCCCCTCCTTAAAAAGAATTTTGTTCTCAAATTTGTTACATGTACAAAGGCTTACGAGGTTCCTAAATCATCATACGCTACAATCGAAGATCCTACCACATACACTTACCTTGATCATCAGAGCGGGAGATATCCTCAGAATTGATCATGAACGTGTGCCCCATACCCATGCCTTAGTGGAAGTCACGAACCACGTCATTATGTTCGTCTGGAGACGACACGAAAGAAAAGAAAAGGATGAAAAACTCATTCAAGATTCTCAAGTAGGGATTTCCGACTCTAACACAAGTGTCATCGTCATTGTCCCAGCCACTTCGGTTTCAATTATGAAAGAGGTGTTCATGCATAAGGTTTGGTTTTAAACTTCTCAAATCTATTTATCCGAAGTGGGTGCCTTTTAGTATGAGTCTTAATGACATAAATGCAATAGATATTGGATTAATGCATGACAATACCATATGCATATTAACATTAAAATCATAGTATTTGAGCACAACATAACGAAGCATAAATCATATACATGCTATAAAAGGCACAGTACTTTCATATAACTTCTTTCTCATACTTAAACTCTTAAGTTCTTTTTCTTAAAGACCATCATCTCATCATGTTCGCCAAAATCCAACCAACAAACCAGCCCCGACAATTTTATTCTAGTCACCAAACTTCATCTCAGCTATCGCCTAGGAATGAGCTTAATCCTAAGTAGTCATCACTTGATTTTAATATGGGGTAGTAGAAGGGGTAACTTATCATTTCTAAGGATCACCCATCATAACCTTTAATTCGGGGTGTCCATAGGAATATTTCCTTCTTTGAAACGTGTTTACTAGTGTCTAATACACAGTGATATTGTCCGCTTTGGCAAGCTCGATGTCAATACCCTCATGGTTTTGCTCCTGGGCATGCCCAGCTAAATCGATGTCACCCAAAACGCGTCTCAGTACTATATCACATTTAAAATCTCGTGAAATTTCAAAAACTTCTTAAGTCTCCAAATTTGACGAAAATTCGGCAGCATAATGGCTGTACACCGAATTTCCTCAAATTTGCTTTATGCCACATAAACTTATAGAGCACGTACTTTCACACTAAATTCCATAATCAGAATAAAGTCATATAAACATATCCATCATAGCACATGCATCAACACATTATAACTTGAATTAATAAAATCCCTACGCCATTATTCTATGGCGTCTTACACCTTTAATCCTTATGGGTCTTAAGCTGAAAATCTGATTAATCTAATATCTGTTTTTAACCTTTTATGCACCAAGGGGATCATTACCAATAATTCTGACTAATTACTATGGTTATGATCAACACCAAATAGCATAGTGCAGAATGGGCAGAATCTATATTTCACAATTATGGGTGTCTAGGAGTCACAACTTTTTTAAGTTCCGTCTTCGCCTAAGATGCTATAATCAATTTCTAAACCAATTATGAGGGATTCCTACACATATATACTAAGTATAAACCATTTTTACTATGTTGAATCATGCTGAAATAGAATCTAAAATTTTAGTTTCTAAGTGCTCTAAAAATCTCATTTCTAATCTTTTCTAAGTATTTATTTTTCCTAGCATTCACAAATTAATTCTAACATCAATTAATCATGATTTTCACACATTCTAACATGTTAAAACATCATCAAACAGCAGCCAAATCACCAAGGCAAAACTAAAATTATACATTGTAATATAATCCATAAAATCACATTTTTATTACACATAAGTTACTAGTTTAACTTGGAATCATTTTAGGACTTCTAAGATTCTTTAGAAACCAATTTATTTCTTTAAAATCATCAAAATATAAGTAAGGGTAGTAGCTATTTTAATTCACCCTTGAAGGGATTTTAAGCCATCAAAATCACACTCAAAGAATCCTTTGAGCTTTTCTATGCTTAAGAAATCTCAAACATAGTTTATAGGTCCTTATGACTAGATGAAACTTATGCTAAGCTCATCCTCATCACATGACCAAAAATAACATTCATAAAATACTTCCATTTTCCAAACTTTACTTGAGATAATAGGGCAAGTCTTGAGCTCTAGGATCTTTAGGTGATGACATAAACTTAAACATGCTATGCACTTTGTTTTACTCTTTATTACAAAATAAAGTGAGAGCATAAAAATAAATATGAGATGCAAGCTTATTATTATCTTTAAAGTTTAAGTGATGACTTGAAATATAAACATGAGTATGCAAGTTCATTTCTTTATTCTTGAGATTTTAGTGATGACATGAAAATAAACATGAATGCAAGTTCATTTTAGCTTAACTAGAGCTCATACAAGACTTCAAAGGAACAACAATAACCTCAACCCAACATTTATCTAGCAAGACAAAGTGAGCTTTAGAGTTCTATGTACCAAGGTTTTTCAAGAAAACCTTATGGTGTGAACATCATCATCAAGCTCAAGGAATGGATCAAAAGGAAACACTAATCATTGAGGAAAAGGAAAAGTGACCGAAGTCAAAAAGAAAGGAAAAGCACCATATTCTTCATTTTATGCCCAAGAACTCCTAGTTAGAGTAAACTCTAGAATGTGCCGGCCAACTTTAAGGTTGACAAGGGTAAGCTTTGGGCTTTTTGAAAACCAAGTGATTATTTTCTTAAAGGAAAACCATTAGTGAGCTAAGTAGCATTCTCATCAAAACTTTATGAAAGCAAAACTCAAGCTTTAGAGGTCTCATTGTGATGAACTCATAATCATCATCTAGAAACACTCATCATCAAGCCATCATGGGAAGTAAAATAGGCCTTGAAGGCCGAAATGAGAAAGAAAGAAAAAGGAGAAAACCAAAAAAAGGAGAAAACCGAAAAGGAAAAGCATGAAAAGTTCACCAAAACATCATTCTAATCCAAGAGCAAAGCATAATAAAACAAGAGAATGATTTTCAGAACAACTCCCTACCAAGTGGTGCTTCTTTGTGAAGAGAAAAGTTGATTCTTGAAGTGAACTGAGAAGAAAATCTCTTCTCCAAGGTGACGTGTATGGTTTCGACCAAGGAGGAAGAAAAAGAAATGAAGTGTTTTTGTGTGAGCCTGGTGTATTGGGATGAAAGCTTAGGCATTTGGATGAAGATCTTTGGTGTATGGGTGGTGATTTGTGGTTGTGAGGAATGGTTCTTTGAAGAAGGTGATGAAGATGAAGTGTTCTTGTGTTCTTGAAAAGAAAAGAGAGAACTCAAGATAACTCTTGAAACTAAATTGCAAGAATGAACCAAATGGACCAAGTTTCTTCTAAGTGAGGTATTTATAGAAAAACAAAATGTGAAGGAATGAATGGAGGAGGAGAGGCCATAGATTTGAAGCCACTTGGGGAGGAAAATATCTCACTTAAATTGGTCATTCAAAGGCATTCTTGGAGGTATGGCTAGGTAAGGCTCAAAGCATGGTGAAGCATGGTCTAAGGCATGGTTCTTTGAGTGTTTGAATGAATCAACATGTGATGAAATTGGGGGAAGAATGGCACTAGTTTGGATAGCCATGACGGAGAGAAACATTTATTCTAATTATGTTTTAGAGGTCTGTTTATGTGTATCTTTGATTAGGTATTTGATTAGGAGTTTGTAAGTAAGTGTTAAGGTAAGTTAATGGGTAATTAAGGATGTCAAGACATGATTAGGGAGTGTTCTTACTTCATTAGTGAAATCAAAACTCATTTTATAATGTAAACAATTGTAGACACAATTCCTTAATTTAAGGAATTGGAGAGAGAAAACACTATTCATGATTCCATGACTTGAAATCTTGATTTTTAAAAAGAGATTTAAGTTTAATCTAAGCAATCTTAGGTTCTAATTAACCTTAATAAATTATTTTTACTCTAGATTAATTATTGAAATTAATTAATCTTCAATTAGAGCCTAACATTGCTTAGGTTTGTTTAATTATATCATTGGGTTAAAAAACACTATCCTCGGGGCAAAATCGTAATTTTGCATAAAACTGCTCGGGACCACCGGGACTTAGACAAATATCTCCAAACACATAAAAACATCATTTTAAATTCTTTGGGAAGTTTCTGGGCTCAAACAACACTTATACCTATGTAACGCCCTGATTTTTCTATTAGAGTGAAAATGACCAAAATGCCCCTAAGGTCATTTTTGGCCCGAAATTCGAAGAAAGTCGGTCCGGCAGTACTCGAAGGGCAAACTCAATGTTGGACAGGGATTAGATGACTTGTGTATCTTTCCAGGATCGAAAATCTCGTTTTTCGAGTTTTCAGGTCAAAATGACCAAAACGCCCCTGCGGTGTTTTACCCATTTGCAAGTGTCGAATGAACCCGAAACTTCTCCAGAGGGTTTTAAAAGGTGTTTTTATGTCGACTGTGACTTTAGTTTTGGTCCCGGAGGTCCCGGGCGAAATTAGTGCAAAATTACGGTTTTGCCCCTAGTTACGTGTTTTTACGCTTAATTGCGTGATTAAGCAAACCTAAGCAATATTAGGCTCTAATCAAAGGTTAATTAATTTCCATAACTAATCTTGAGTCAAAATAATTTATTAAAGTTGATTAGGACCTAAAAGTGCTTAATTACAACTTAAAATCTTATTTTAAATTCAAGACTCCTAGTCATGGAATCTTAAATAGTGTTTTCTGTAACACCCTAAATCTGAACCCAAGACTACTAGTATGTACTTAGGTTAATCTTTAGAATATTACCTCTTGGTCTCATCATTTACTTAGAAAATACTTAGCGGAAATATGGGTAAAATTTTTCTTTTTGGGAATTTAAAATCAAAGTGAGAGCCACGCACGAATCTTTAAGAGGAAGCATAGCGAAACATATAAGCAAAGCATAAAGAAACACATCATATCATGGAGACATCAACTGAACATAGATATATATATATATATATATATACTGTGCCTACCCAAAGGGCAGGAATATTCAATACATCGGGAAGCGGAATACAACTGAAATGCAATACAAGGAAATCATAAAAAGCAAATACAAGAGAAACAACACTCATACCCATGTGCACCTAGAGTAGACAACCTCATATACAAAAGAAGGTTTGTCCTCAACTATGTGGCATGTGTGCACTAACTGTTACCCCTCTATGTCTACTCCTGCTGGTCCGAGTACTGTGGGGTCGAGTCAATCCACTGACGAATCTCGGCGGGAGTGGTCGAACGCATCATCGGGGCATGTCCACCGCGACGAGGGCACATAGATGGCCGACGAGCCAACCTCGGCTGGACCACCGTCTCCTCACTCCCAGCCCTCATCGGTGGGGGAGCGGGACTGGAGCTCCAACTATACATGTGTGATGGCGGGTCCTCGGATGGGTCCGTCTCCGAGTACTGGGTATGAGGCACATACTCTGGGTAGTCGCATACCACTGACGTCTCAGGCTCCATGCGGAGAATCTGCTCATCGCGTGGTCTAGCTCGCTCAAAAATCCCGTTATGACGGTAAAGAGCAGTCGGGGTAAAACGGTAACTCAGGACTGGGTGCGCGAAGGGTCGTCCCATAAACATGAACAGTCACACTGTGCAGCGACCCTCAAAATGGTATGACCTGAGTGCCGGGTTATGGTGCAGCTCCCATACTGGGGTGTCGATGAAGAGTACGAATGTCGCCATCTGAGGATATGACGGAAGAAAAGAGAGAGGGAATGAGAATCTTTCTAAAAGAATTCTTAGTAGGGTTATCCCTACCTAGGTGACATCATCACATTGTAATATCCTAAATATAAAATTCAGTGATATATAATTTATTATTACTATTGCTATTATTATTATTATTACTTTAAAGATATTGATATAGATTATATTAGTTTATATATATATATATATATATATATATAAGTATTATTATTATTATATATATATACATGAAACGCTGCCAGGGCAGCATTCTTATTATAATTATAAGTAATAATTATTATTATTATTATCACTATTGTTATATATATATTATATAAAGAAAAGGAACGAGCATTACAGTTTCGATTTTGAATTTTTATATATATATATATATATATATGTTACAAAGAAAAGGAACGAGCGCATAGGCTCCTTTACGGTTTCGTTTTTCAAATTTTTCACATATGTATACATATATAAACAAAAGGGTAATGAGGCACAACATCCGCTCACTCTCGTGAATTGCAAATTTTCCTTGCTTTTGAACGCGTACGAGAAGGTGTTGTGCGGCGTGCACGGGACGCCGACTGCGTCTTGTTATCAGTCACACATTTACCTCCTAGTATATATTTGGCACATCCTAATACTCCCAAATAATTTCTAAGAACCCTAGCCATCAAGGAATTTTCCCTAGTGAGAAAAACGTGGTTTCTCTTGATTTTCTCCGATCAATCTCTTCCGGTAAGTGATCTTCATACAATATAGCCAATTCCTTCTCTCTTTTATCTAATCTGTGAGTTTGAGCACTGTTAGGCATGATTTTCTCTCATCATTCTTCCTCCCTATCATCCCAAACTCAGTTTGGGCAAATAAATTAAATCGTTTATGTCTTCATTGTATTGTTTGGCAGTTACCGGTGTCATTCCTGCTCCCCAAGGTCAAGTTGTCAGTGGAAGCACACTCCCGGCTACCAACGGTGAGTGGGTTTAAGCTCATGGCCATACTTTTGGTCATTATTATTATTTTTCTAATATAATATAAATTATTTATGGAATTTTAGAATGATTTATGCCCAGAAATTATGCTTTTATGAATTATATAAATTATTTATGGAATTGTAGAATGATTTATGCCTAGAAATAATGCTTCTATGAATTATAGAAATTTTAGAAGATTATTATTTTATATTTATCATGAAAGATTATTATTTTGGAAAGCTCATGGGACCATACTTGCTGTGTGTATGATTTAGATATATTTTTTTATCAGTCAGAAAATTTCATGAACTCATGTATTGTATGAATAGTGAATTTTGTTGCTATTATTTTTAGCCAATAATTAGTGAGAAACAGATCAGTGAGTTAACGGCTGCAGGATTTGATCGTTAACCTTGGTACCAAGTGGTCCATTAGAGGACTAGCTCGCCCACAGTAAGGAACCTAGTGAGGTGTTCATTTATAGGACCTAGTTAGGTGCCCATCAGATTAGCCATTGGCTCAGATTTAGCTATCAAGCTCAGATTATATTTATGTACATAATCATTTCTGTTTCTCTACTAGTTGTTGCCATGAACTTAGTTAAATTATTGTTTTCATTATTATTATATGTAATTATATATAAAATGCTTTACACAGTTGCATGTATATATTATGTATTCTTGTTGTTGTCCCATGTGGGTTGTGAGTGGAGGCTCACTCACTGAGTTTTGATGAACTCACCCCTCTCTTTTCCTCCCCTCTGATTCAGCTCTGAGTTGATTGCACCACAAGATCTTCCCCAGTAGTGCTGCAACTTCTTTTGGTGAGCTTCGCTTCGGAGTGGGGCTTATTATAAGTTATGTTAGTTTAGTAGTGCTCCAGTAGTTGTGTAGGCAGGATCCCGGACATGCATAATATGAATTTATTTATTTTATAGATATCAGCTATTTTATTAATTATGTTTGATTTCGGCCCAGATTATAGATTTTATGCAGTTTTAAATTCAGGATTTATGTTTGGAGATATTATCAGGTTTATGGAGTTTGATTAAATTGGAAATATTATAAATATATTTTGATTTATTTATGCATAATAGTTAGTTACGTTACTAGAGGCTTCCGTGAGGACTCAATACCTCACGTGCCGGTCACGTTCCCTAGACGGGTCGTGACACACATCCTCATGAACCTTGGGTTTATTTCTAAAAAGATGTGCATGCATATAAATTCCTTTTAAGTTAGTTTTCTAAAGTGTTATTTATCCAAGGTCCGTCATATTTTACAATGCGTCTTATAACCAAGCATGAAATGTACTAATGGTATGAATGCATCATAAAGGTATACCAAACAATAGAATAACTAAGAAACATTATAACATTGGCATAGGTATAATATATGTGACATTGTAAACTTTAACTTTCATCTCATGGGGCCGCCCTAAAACATCTCTAGGTTATGAGCTCATACCTTAACTAGTCGTCACTAGTTCTTACTTATCCTATGATAAGCGTAACATATACATAATCCCGACTTAAAGTACGGGCTAGGGGGCAAAATAGGATCACCTCTCTTAGGGTCATTTCCTCTTTGAACCGCTCTACTAGCAACTAGTGCATCGTAGTATTGTCCGCTTTGGCAAGCTCTATGTCAATACCCTCACGGATTTGTTTTCTTGGGGGTGCTCGGCCAAACCGGTGTCACCCAAGAAGGCGTCTCAGTGTTGTGTCACATTTAAGTTCTCATAAAGTGTTAATTCATAGATACATCATTATTCATTACATAAATCTTTTTCATTGCATATATATCATCACATGAAACTTCTTTATAGTGTATACATTAAACTATTGCATATACATTATCACATAATCACACCTTAGACAATCATTCGTACAAACTCCCAAGCTTATTATGTTATAAACCTATAGTATGTTATGCTTTGGTTCTTTTGAGTCTTAAACTTGTAAACTAATGGTTCTAGTATTATTCTTAACCTCTTACACACCTATAGGTTCACAACCAATAAGTTTTACTAATTTTTATGCTCAAGGACCTATCCAAACAGCACTATGCAGTTTTAGACATCTTTATATTTGTGTGATTACGGGGTTCTAGAAATCACGGTTTAGACCCTTAAAGTCTTTAACTCACATTCTAAGTTATTGATCATCAAAACCTAGTCTCTTGAGAACCTATGAGGTTATAACTAAGTATTTCTCACCTCACACTATGGTCAAGAACATCTCCAAACCTCAAGGATGCAGAATTTGAAATCCTAACTTTACGGGTACCTAGAAGTCACAACTATGACCCTTTCTAAGTTTAGTTTGCTCCTAAGGCTTCAAGATTAAGTTCTAAACCAATTATGAGTCATTCCTACACATTTAAACTAATTTAAAACCATGATTATTAAATCTAAACCTTGCTGGACAGAATCCAGAAAATTACATAATTAAAGGATCTAAAATTCTCAAATTAATTCTTTTCTAGTTCCTAACTTATCCTATCTTTCACATATGAGTCTTAACATTATTTTTACTCAAACATAGGCACATTATCATCATCAAAACAGCACATACAGTGGCAGCAAAGAGCAAGGAAGAACCGAAAATATACTTCTCCATAAAAGATATAAAACATAATTTCTAAAACACATAAAATACTAGTTTCTCTTGGAACTCTTTTTAAACTTTCAAAACTCATTTATAAACAATTTTAACATCTAAAGTCATAAGAATATTTAAGAGGGCAGTGACTACTTTATCTTTATCTCAAGAGGTCCTAAATTCATAAAACTTAGTTCTATGCATTCCTTAAACTCATGTAGGCTTGGAAAAATTATGAAACATAGTCTCAAATACTTGGAAACCTCAAGACCTTTTATGGCCGAAATGTGAACAAGGAAAAATACATATTGATAGACCTTTGTTGAGACAACAATGGGCAAGTCTTTGAGCTCTAGGTTCATTTAGGTGATGACATAAAAATAAACATGCTCATGCACTTATTTTAGGTTCCATTAGAAAGTAAAGTGATAGCACGAAGTAAATATGAATGCAACTCATTATTATCTTAGTATTAAGTGAGAACTTGAAATATAAACATGATAATGCATAGCTCGAAATATAAACATGATAATGCAAGTTCATTCATTATCTTGGTATGTAGTGGTAGCAAGGAAGTAAACATGATATGCAAAGCATAAAGTAAACATGATGCAAGGTTCATTTTATGATTAACTAGAGCTCATTTAAGACTTTAACAAGATAACAACCCAATACAATATCTCAAAGATCACAACACAAAAACCGAAAATCATATGAAAGAGAAAGAAATTGAAACTACGTCAAGTTCTTTATTAAATACCCAAAACCCCTATCTAGAGAAAAATCTCTAGAACGTGCCGGCCAAATTTAAGGTTGACAAGGGTAGGCTTGGGCTTTTAGAAATCCTTAGATTAATTTTCTTAAGTTGAAAAACCATGTGAGTTAGATATCATATAAATGGAGTTACAAGAAAAGGAAAACTCAAGCTTTAGAGGTTTCTTTGAGATGAACACAATGTAATCATCTAGAAACTCTCATCATCAAGCTATCATGCTCATAATCAAGGCCTCGTGGCCGAAATGGAAAAGAAAGAAAAACAAAGGAAAGTTCAAAAAGAATCCAAGAGGAAACTAGAGAAAAACACTTTCTTGAGCAAAACAAAGTTTGAAAACAAATCCCTACCTTGTGATGAAGGTAAAAGCTTGGACTTGAAGATGGAAATGAGATGAGCAACACCTCCTAGGATGGTGGTGATGATTCGGCCAAAGAGGAAGGAAAAGAAAGGAAATGTGTTTTGGGTGGAGTTGTGTTTGAGGTGTGGTGTTTGAGAGGTTTGATGATAGTTCAAGGCTTTGGGGTGGTGTTTGATGGTTGAGAGATGATGATGAGATGAAGAGATGAAGAAGATAAAGATGAAAAGAAAGGAAGAACACTCTTGAAACTTTGAGAGAAAAAGGAAGAATTAGCAAGACAACTCAAAAACTCTAAACTTAGCATATGCTTCAAGGTGCAACAAGGCTATCACAAGCATCCTATTTATAGAAAAACAAAACCATGGGGCTTACCAAAGGAAGCCTTGGCCATGACTTTGAGAGGGAAAAAGGAAGAGAAAAATATCTTTTACACAAGGTCATTCAAGCATGGTTTGAAGTATGGAAGCTATGCTACAAAGTATGGCTTGATGTGAGTTAATTTCCTATCAAATTTTTATGAAATTAGGCTTCTAGAAACTTGACATGGCTGGAACTTTTCCAGCCACAAATAAATGGGAAAAATGGGTTGTTTTAATTATTTATTCATGTGGAAATTCAAGCTTGATTGAAAGTTATGACAAGGTATAGTGTATGTGACTTGAGGTATGGCCTTGGAGTGTTGAAAAATTGAACATGTGATGCATAATGGGGAGAAGGGTACACGGCCAGGTTCAAGACAGCAGAGAGAAGGTGAGTTTTGACCATTTAATTGTGTGTTAATGGTAGGTTTAGATGTGTATTAGCTTAGGTACAAGGTTAGGAATGATTAAGCTTAAGTTTAGGTAACTAAGAATGTGATTTAGGGAGTTTATGACAAGTTTAGCAGTGCTCATACATCATTAAAGAATTTAAAACTCATTTGTGAATAAACAATGTGTAACACAATTCCATGATTTAAGGAATTGGAAAGAGAAAATACTATTCAAGATTCTATGACTAGGTGTCTTGAAATTAAAATATGATTTTAGGTTATAATTAAGCACTTTTTGGTTCTAATCAACTTTAATAAATTATTTTGACTCAAGATTAATTAAGGAAATTGATTAACCTTCGATTAGAGCCCAATATTGCTTAGGTTTGCTTAATCACGCGATTAAGCGTAAAAACACGAAACTAGGGGCAAAACCGTAATTTTGTACTAATTTTTCCCGGGACTTCAACAATTAAAACTAAGGTCATAGAATACATAAAAACGTCTTTTAAAACCATTTGGAGAAGTTTTGGGTTCATCCGGCACTTGCAAACGGGTAAAACACCGCAGGGGCGTTTTGGTCATTTTGACCCGAAAACTCGAAAAACGAGATTTTCGATCCCGGGAAGGTGCACAAGTTATCTAATCCCCTTCCCACATTGAGTTTGCCCTTCGAGTATTGCCGAACCGGCTTTCCTCGAATTCTGGGCTGAAAATGACCTCAGGGGCATTTTGGTCATTTTCACTCTAACAGAAAAATCGGGGCATTACATTTTCTCTCTCCAATTCCTTAAATAATGGAATTTTGTCTACATTGTTTTATTCATAAAACGAATTTAAAATCTCCTAAATATGTATGAGTACTCCTTAATCATGTCATAAAGGTTCCTAATCACATTCTTAGTCACCTAAACTTATGCTTAATGACTCCTAACCTTGCACCTAAGCTAATACACCCCTAAACACATCACTAACACACAATTACATGACCAAAACTCCCTCCTCTGTTGCTGCATCAGACTTGGCTGAAATTCATACTCCATTTTATCACAATTTAATTTTATTTCACACTCCAAAGACCATGCTTGAAGCCATACTCACCACCATACTTCACCATGCCATCAAAATGCAATTCTCTCACCTCATGTTCCATGAGGATTCATTCTCCTCCACACACTCACCCTTGTTCTTCTCTATAAATATCATGCCTAGATGAACTTTGCTACATTTTTGTTCATTTGCTAAGTTTTGGTTTCTAAGCATTCTTGTTAGTTCTCTCATTTTCTCTCAATTTTCAAGAGCATTCTTCTTCTTCTTCTTCTTCTTTTTCATTTTGAATCATCATCTCACAACCTTGAAACACCACCCCACCACCTTAGATCATCATACAAACATCTAAACTTCCATTCTCAAACACAAGCTCACCAAGAACACATTTCCTTTCCTTTTCTCTCCACAAGGCCGAAGCACTATCATCACTTTAGGAGGAGCTTTCCTTTCCATTCTCACCTCAAAGATCAAGCCTTTGTCTTCACACTTGGTAGGGGGTTTCTTTTCAAACTTTGTTTTACTCAAAAATGTGTTTTCTCTAGTTTTCTTTTGGTTTCTTTTTTAGCTTTCCTTTATATTCCTTTTCTTTTTCCATTTCGGCCTCTTGGCCTTTTCTTCTTAAACATGATAGCTTGATAATGAGAGTTTCTAGATGATGACCTTGAGTTCATCTCAAAGAAACCTCTAAAGCTTGAGTTTTGTTTCTTGATCTAGCAAGGTTTTGGTTTTTCTTCCCTTTTTCCTTCCTATATGATTCGCCCTCCATGTGCTTTCCTTTAAAGGTTTTGTTAAAAATTTTAAAGTGTTCTTATATTTATTTCATCCCTAAAAATAATGTTGTTTTGGTCCTTACTTCTTTAAAGTTTTGTTTTCTTCTAAAGTTTACTTCTTTTTGAGCTTGATGATGATGTTCAAGAACCATATAGTTCCTTTGAGAACTTGGTTCAAGAACTCTAAAGTTCTCTTTGTGATGAGATAAGTGTTGGGTTGAGATTTGTTTTTCTCTTTAAAAGTCTCATATGAGCTCTAAGTTAAGATAAAAGACTTTGCATCCATGTTTACATTTTATGTCATCACTAAATGCTTGAGATTAAAGAATGAACTTGCATCTCCATATTTATGTTTATGTTCTCACTAAATTTCTAAGATAATAAGGAGTTGCATAGCATATTTATTTTATGTCCTCACCTCTAAATAAAGACTAAAATAAAGTGCATTGAATATTTACTTTTATGTCACAACTTAAGAGATTTAGAGCTCATACACTTACCCTTTATTATCTCAAACAAAAGCTTGAAATTTGTATTTCCTTAGCTTATGTTTTTGGCCCCTAAGAGGTTTATTGTGTACAAGTAATGAAAACTATGTTTTACAATTTTTCTAAGCTTTTATGAGTTCAAGGAATACATAGAACTAAGTTTTATGAATTTAGGAGCTCTTGAGACAAGTTTGATTTAGCTACTGCCCTCATAAATATTTTGATGATTTTAAATGTCAAAAATGTTTACAAATGAGTTTTGAAAGTTTTAAAAAGGTTCCAAGAGAAACTACCATTTTATGTGTTCTAGAAATCAAGTTTATGCCTTGTTTGTTTGGAGATGAATTCGGTTCTGCCTTGCTATGAATGATCACTGTTATATGCTGTTTTGATGATGATAATATGAGTTTATTCATTTATGTTTAATGCTAAAACCCATAAGTGAAAGATAAGAGAAGTTAGTAACTAGAAAAGAATTAATTTGAGAGTTTTAGATCCCTTAGTAATTGATTTTTTCTGGATTCTGTCCAGCATGGTTTAGAATTGATAATCATGGTTTTAAATTAGTTTAAATGTGTAGGAATGACTCATAATTGATTTAGGACTTGATCTTGATGCCTTTGAACTTAGAAACGGTCATTGTTGTGACTCCTAGGTACCCGTAAAGTTAGAATTTTAGATTCTGCACCCTTGAGGTTTAGAGATGTTTATGATCATAGTATTGAGTGAGGAATACTTAGATATGAGCTTATAGGTACCCCGAGAGTTTAGGATATGATGATTTACAACCTAGATTGTGAGTTAAGGACCTTAAGGGTCAATGCATAAGACATTAAGAGATTTTATCGCTTTTAGTTTGGTAATGCAAGTATGATATGTTGATATGCATGATGTGATGATGTATGAGGTGTGATGTGTGATACACGAGCATTATCTATATGAGTTATGATGATGTGATCTTTTATGATGATGTTATGATGATGTAGAAATTGATTATGAATTGTGGAATTGAATGTGTAAGTACATGCATTGTGAGTTGGTGTGGCATGTTATGATGAATTGTATGAATTGTCGAGATGTTATGTCTACCATGTTGGTAAGAATTGAATGAGAGAGAGTATGTACCCCTTCTTTTGCCCTCTTAAAAATCTAGTGAAAACTAGTTAGGTTTGAGCTCATTTAGGCAATATGGGTGTTTACAGTTGGATTTGGGTGTATTTGGTTAGACTTGATAATGAGAATAATTTGGTGATGAGTATAAATATTGTTGAGCTCATTCCTAGGTGATAGGGTGTGTTTAGTTGGATTTGGTGATGCATATAAATATCACTGGGCACGGTGTTTACGGTTGGATTTGGTGATGAGAAAAGAAGGTGGTCTTTGAGATAAAGAACTCAAGAGTTCGAACGTGAGAAAAGAGATGCGATGTCTCTTTTCAAGTCACATAGTCATGAGTAAAGAAAGAACTAATCCTAAGTTACCCCTTCTTTGCCCTCTTAGAAATCTAGTGATGACTAGTTAGGTTTGAGCTCGTTTGGTTGAGCTCAATCCTAGGCGATAGGGTGTATTTGGTTGGTTTTGGTGATACATATAAATATCGCCAGACACTGGTGTTTATGGTTGGATTTGGTGATGAGAAAAGAAGGTGGTTCTTGAGGAGAAGAACTTAAAAGTTCAAATATGAGAAAAGAAAGGGGGAAAGTTCTGTACTTTTTATGCCACTTATCTATTACTTGATGTCATGATTTATTGAATTGCTCGCATAATATATTGCCATGTATTCATCTAATATCTGCGGAATTTATATCATTAAGACCCATACTAAAAGACACCCACTTCGGAGAAATAGCTTTGGAAATTTTAAAACCAAACCTTAAGCATGAACACCTCATTCATAATTAAAACCGAAGTGGCTGGGGACGACGACGATGACATGTGTGTTGGAGTCGGAATTCGCTACTAAGAATCTTGAATAAGTTTCTCATCCCTCTCTCTCTTTTCTTCTGTGTCGTCTCTAGACGAAGATGATGGTGTATCTCATGACGCGGTTCGTGATTTCTACTAAAGCATGGGCATGAAGCATACCCTATGAGTCGGGTTGGTGGAATGCAACGGACACATGCAGATGCTGCTTTAGTTTTATAAATTACAGAAGTGTATTTCTGTTGAAGCGATAATAGGACTATGATAGTCGTAAATTATGTACCTATGATAATATGATCCTGTTGTGATGTAATGAACAACCTTTGTGTTTTGTGACCATTAATGATATGAGATCTCTTTTCTGTATGTTAGTCTTTGTTATGTCATACGCGGCTCTCACTTTGATTTATATTTTCAAAAAAACATTTACCAGTATTTCCGCTAAGTATTTTCATAAAAGAATGAGGCTAAGAAGTAATAACCTAATGATTAGTCTGATGTGTTCTAGAGTATTGGGTTAAAAATTAGGATGTTACGACCCACGTAAAGACGCTATAAGGGTATTTTGGTCATTTTGAGCCGAAAACTCAAAAAATGAGATTTTCACCTCTGACGGCAACCATAATTCACCTAATCCCCTTCAAACATTGAGTTGACCCTTCAAGGACTGTTGGATCGACTATCCTCGAGTTCCAAGTGGAAAATGACCTCAGGAGCATTTTAGTTATTTTTGTTCAGATAGAAAAATCGGGGTGTTACAGTGTTAGTGAGGTCAAGGAACCCTTCCTATCCTTGAAAGGATAAGACTTCAAATAGAATGAGAATATGAGTCATTAGTTCCTTGCTCAGTCTTTTTCCAAGGGCTACTTTTCTGCGGGAGAAGTTCGCAGCATAATGACGTTGATCCATGGGTTCGAGATACATAGTGAGTGTGCCCATTTCAGCAATCTTTCCACTGTATAGTTTTCCCTTAGCGATATCTTCAGTTTACTACAAGAAGGAGAGATTAGGTAAGAGTGGGCTGATTTGAAAAAAAAAAAAGAGAGTTGTTTACAGAGATGAGGGTCTTAGAGAATATGAAACGGTTTAGAAAGAGAAAGGTTGCATATGTGAGTGAAAGGGGATATTAAGTGGGTGACATGTGAGGAGTTGGTAGATAATTATGAGATTTGACTTTGCTAGTCAAAAGATGAGGCAACATGAAAGAGAGCAAAAAAAATTCTGAGATCACTTTCCCAGTCTATAAACTTATACACTCAAGAAAAGATTGTTGACTTCCCCCTTTTTGAATAACTTTATAAAGGTTCCACTTTCTGATCTCCTTTGAGCTCTTTTTATTACTTTAGAGATCTAGGTGCTTACATCAAACTAGTTGCCCTTACGCAGCTTTGTGTTATTAGCATTCCATCCAGCATTTTGAGTCTTAACTCTTCCTTGAGACTTAGACAAAAGCCATTTTAGATCCATAAGAGAAACTTTGCCATTCAGGTTGATGTAACTGAGAAATCTTTAGGTCTTTTATGAAAGGAGAGTGCCCAAAAAAAAATGCATGAATGTTTATGCAGATGTAAAACATTTAGTGCTAGAAGAGACTTTTCTAATCAAAATCAAATACCATTATTACTGAAGGGTTCTAAACATACCTTTTAGTCTGATGATATGTCTGGTTCCTTATCCGTAGCATCTGGGTGCTTGATTGCTTCAATCTTCCATTTTCTCCTCATTCTTTTCTGCAAAGTCAGAAGACTCTGAATCTTCTACACACTTTGGAGATTCTCAATTTCCAATAATTTCATTTGACTTTCAAGTATTCAAGCTTTGCATTTTCTAGTTCGGATCATCTATACAAATAGGTCTTCACCTAACCTTAATGGATTAGAGCCTTTTCATGAGTTATCTTTACAGGTGAACATGGAAGTCTAAATTTCCCGAAGTTATAGATTGCTTTAGCTTATTGCTCAAAAGTGCTTTTGTTATCTTCATTGAAATTCCTTGGCTTGCTTTCTGAAGTGATGATTTCTGGAGTTTACTTTCTAGGATGCATCTTCCATTCCTTTTTGCTGCTCAAGAGTCTTTTTGAGACTCCTTTTTTAGCAAAGTAGTTCTTGAATATTTTTCATTGGCAAACATAGATTATTTGGAAACCTAGAAACCCTTGCTCCATTTTTGTCCCTTTGATCTTTAACCTCTACAATCGTCAAACTGCTCAACCCCTAGAGGCCTGGCTCTGATACCACTTGTTGGTAAAAGAGTGCACGAGAAGGGGGGTTAAATCATGCTTCCTGAAAACTTCTTTCTGACCTGAAACATTAAATAAATCATCAAGCTTGAGGCTTGAAGTGTAGCGGAATGATGGTTAGTAGAATCAAAAAGTAAGTTTCTGATGTATGACTAATTCACCCACGATTCATTAAAATAATCAGTGCTTAATCTAAAGTGATTGACAATAAAAATAAAAGTTTAGGGAAGAGAAAAATGAACACAAGAATTTTTATACTGGTTTGGCTAATCTGCCTACATCTACTACTTAACACATATTGAGATTTCACTAACTACAACTTTCTCAACCTGAGAAAGTAAAACGGATAGTCTTTTCAATAGCTTTCCCAAGCTCTAACTTGCACAGTGGCTAACCCCAACTGCAACTTAACCGAGTAGTTCTGTACCAGTGTAACACCCTAAATCTTAACCCAAGACTACTAGTATGTACTTAGGTTAATGTTTAGAATATTACCTCTTGGTCTCATCTTTTACTTAGAAAATACTTAGCGGAAATATGGGTAAAATTTTTCTTTTTGGAATTAAAATCAAAGTGAGAGCCACGCACGAATCTTTAAGAGGAAGCATAGTGAAACATATAGGCAAAGCATAAAGAAACACATCATGTCACGGAAACATCAACTGAAACATAGATATATATATATATACTGTGCCTACCCAAAGGGCAGGACTATTCGATACATTGGGAAACGGAATACAATTGAAATGCAATACAAGGAAATCATATAAGTAAATACAGGAAAACAACACCCAAACCCATGTGCACCTAGAGTAGACAACCTCATATACAAAAGAACGTTTGTCCTCAACTATGTGGCGTGTGTGCACTAACTGCTACCCCTCCTATGTCTACTCCTGCTAGTCCGAGTACTGTGGGGTCGAGTCGATCCACTGACGAATCTCGGCGGGAGTGGTCGAGCGCATCATCGGGGCGTGTCCACCGCGGCGAGGGCACATAGATGGCCGACGAGCCAATCTCGGCTGGACCACCATCTCCTCACTCCCAGCCCTCATCGGTGGGGGAGCGGGACTGGAGCTCCAACTGTACATGTGTGATGGCGGGTCCTCGGATGGGTCCGTCTCCGAGTACTGGGTACGAGGCACATACTCTGGGTAGTCGCGTACCGCTGATGTCTCGGGCTCCATGCGGAGAATCTGCTCATCGCGTGGTCTAGCTCGCTCAAAAATCCCGTTATGACGGTAAGGAGCAGTTGGGGTAAAACGGTAACTCGGGACTGGATGCGCGAAGGGTCGTCCCATAAACATGAACACTCTAACCGTGCAGCGACCCTCAAAATGGTATGACCCGAGTGCCGGGTCATGGTGCAGCTCCCATACCGGGGTGTCGATGAAGAGTACGAATGTCGCCATCTGAAGATATGACGGAAGAAAAGAGAGAGGGAATGAGAATCTTTCTAAAAGAATTCTCAGTAGGGTTATCCCTACCTAGGTGACATCGTCACATCCTCAGGAACCTTGGGTTTTATTTCTAAAAAGGTGTGTATGCATATAAACTTCTTTTAAGTTAATTTTCTAAAGTATTTATTTATCCAAGGTCTGTCATATTTTACAATGCGTCTTATAACTAAGCATGAAATATACTAATGACATGAATGCATCATAAAGGTATACCAAACAATAGAATAACTAAGAAACATTATAACATTGGCATAGGTATATGATATGTGACATTGTAAACTTTAAATTTCATCTCATGCGGCCGCCCTAAAACATCTCTAGGTTATGAGCTCATACCTTAACTAGTCGTCACTAGTTCTTACTTATCCTATGATAAGCGTAACATACATAATTCTCGACTTAAAGTACGGGCTAGGGGGCAAATTAAGAATCACCTCTCTTAGGGTCATTTCCTCTTTGAAACGCTCTACTAGCAACTAGTTCATCGTAGTATTGTCCGGTTTGGCAAGCTCTATGTCAATACCCTCGTGGATTTGTTTTCTTGGGGGTGCTCGGCTAAACCGGTGTCACCCAAGAAGGCGTCTCAGTGTTGTGTCACATTTAAGTTCTCATAAAGTGTTAATTCATAGATACATCATTATTCATTACATAAATCTTTTTCATAGCATATACATCATCACATGAAACTTCTTCATAGTGCATACATAAAACTATAGCATATACATTATCACATAATCACACCTTAGACAATCATTCATACAAACTCCCAAGCTTATTATGTTATAAACCCATAGTATGTTATGCTTTGGTTCTTTTGAGTCTTAAACTTGTAAACTAATTGTTCTAGTATTATTCTTAACCTCTCACACACCTATAGGTTCACAACTAATAAGTTTTACTAATTTTTATGCTCAAGGACTTATCCAAACAGCACTATGTAGATTTGGACAGCTTTATGTTTGTGTGATTACGGGGTTCTAGAAATTACGGTTTAGACCCTTAAAGTTCTTAACTCACATTCTAAGTTATCGATCGTCGAAACCTAGTCTCTTGGTAACCTATGAGTTTATAACTAAGTATTTCTCACCTCACACTATGGTCAAGAACATCTCTAAACCTCAAGGATGAAGAATTTGAAATCCTAACTTTACGGGTACCTAGAAGTCACAACAATGACCCTTTCTAAGTTCGGTTTGCTCCTAAGTCTTCAAGATTAAGTCCTAAACCAATTATGAGTCATTCCTACACATTTAAACTAATTTAAAACCATGATTATTAAATCTAAACCTCGCTGGACAGAATCCAGAAAATTACATAATTAAAGGATCTAGAATTCTCAAATTAATTCTTTTCTAGTTCCTAACTTATCCTATCTTTCACATGTGAGTCTTAACATTATTTTTACTCAAACATAGGCACATTATCATCATTAAAACAGCACATACAGTGGCAGTAAAGAGCAAGGAAGAACCGAAAATATACTTCTCCATAAAAGGCATAAAACATAATTTCTAAAGCACATAAAATACTAGTTTCTCTTGGAACTCTTTCTAAACTTTCAAAACTCATTTATAAACAATTTTAACATCTAAAATCATAAGAATATTTAAGAGGGCAGTGACCAATTTATCTTTATCTCAAGGGGGTCCTAAATTCATAAAACTTACTTCTATGCATTCCTTAAACTCATATAAGCTTGGAAAAATTATAAAACATAGTCTCAAATACTTAGAAACTTCAAGACCTCTTGGGGCCGAAATATGAACCAAGGAAAATACATATTGTTAGACCTTTGTTGAGACAACAATGGGCAAGTCTTTGAGCTCTAGGTTCATTTAGGTGACGACATAAAAATAAACATGCTTATGCACTTATTTTAGGTTCCATTAGAAAGTAAAGTGATAGCACAAAGTAAATATGAATGCAACTCATTAATATCTTGGTATTAAGTGAGAACTTGAAATATAAACATGATAATGCATAGCTTGAAATATAAACATGATAATGCAAGTTTATTCATTATCTTGGTATTTAGTGATAGCAAGGAAGTAAACATGATATGAAAAGCATAAAGTAAACATGATGCAAGGTTCATTTTATGATTAACTAGAGCTCATTCAAGACTTTAACAAGATAACAACCCAATACAATATAGATGTTTACTACGTCAAGTTCTTTATTAAATATCCAAAACCCCTATCTAGAGAAAAATCTCTAGAACGTGCCGGTCAACTTTAAGGTTGACAAGGGTAGGCTTGGGCTTTTAGAAATCCTTAGATTAATTTTCTTAAGTTGAAAAACCATGTGAGTTAGATATCATATAGATGAAGTCATAAGGAAAGGAAAACTCAAGCTTTAGAGGTTTCTTTGAGATGAACACAATGTCATCATCTAGAAACTCTCATCATCAAGCTATCATGCTCATAACAAGGCCTAGAGGCTGAAATGAAAAGAAAAGGAAAAACAAAGGAAAGTTCAAAAAGGATCCAAGAGGAAACTAGAGAAAAACACTTTCTTGAGCAAAACAAAGTTTGAAAACAAATCCCTACCTTGTGATGAAGGTAAAAGCTTGGACTTGAAGATGGAATAAGATGAGCAACACCTCCTAGGATGGTGGTGATGATTCGGCCAAAGAGGAAGGAAAAGAAAGGAAATGTGTTTTGGGTGAAGTTGTGTTTGAGGTGTGGTGTTTGAGAGGTTTGATTATGGTTCAAGGCTTTGGAGTGGTGTTGGATGGTTGAGAGATGATGATGAGATGAAGAAGATGAAGATGAAAAGAAAGGAAGAACACTTTTGAAACTTTGAGAGAAAAGAAAAACTTAGCAAGACAACTCTAAAACTCTAAACTTAGCAAATGCTTCAAGGTGCAACAAGGCTATCACAAGCATCCTATTTATAGAAAAACAAAGCCATGGAGCTCACCAAAGGGATGAGTGGCCGTGGGTATTGGAGGGAAAAGGGAGAGGAAAATATCTCTTACACAAGGTCATTCAAGCATGGTTTGAAGTATGGAAGCTATGCTACAAAGTATGGTTTGATGTGAGTTAATTTCCTATCAAATTTTTATGAAATTAGGCTTCTAGAAACAATGCATGGCTGGAACTTTTCCAGCCACAATTAAATGGAGAAAATGAGCTATTTTAATTAGTTATTTACTTGGAAAATCAAGCTTGATTGAAAGTTATGACAAGGTATAGTGTATGTGACTTGAGGTATGGCCTTGGAGTGTTGAAAAATTGAACATGTGATGCATAATGGGGAGGGAGGTGCTGCGGCCAGATTTCAAACAGCATGGGGGAGGAAGATTTGACCATTTAATTGTGTGTTAATGGTAGGTTTAAGTGTGTATTAGCTTAGGTACATGGTTAGGAACAATTAAGCTTAAGTTTAGGTAACTAAGAATGTGATTTAGGGAGTTTATGACAAGTTTAGGAGTGCTCATACATCATTAAAGAATTTAAAACTCATTTTTGAATAAACAATGTGTAACACAATTCCATGATTTAAGGAATTGGAAAGAGAAAACACTATTCAAGATTCTATGACTAGGTGTCTTGAAATTAAAATATGATTTTAGGTTGTAATTAAGCACTTTTAGGTTCTAATCAATTTTAATAAATTATTTTGACTCAAGATTAATTAAGGAAATTAATTAACCTTCTATTAGAGCCTAATATTGCTTAGGTTTGCTTAATCATGCGATTAAGCGTAAAAACACGAAACTAGGGGCAAAACCATAATTTTACACTAATTTTGCCCGGGACTTCTAAAATTAAAACTGAGGTCATAGAATACATAAAAACGCCTTTTAAAATCATCTGGAGAAGTTTCGGGTTCATCCAGCACTTGCAAACGGGTAAAACACCGCAGGGGCGTTTTGGTCATTTTGACCCGAAAAATCAAGATTTTCGATCCCAGGAAGATACACAAGTTATCTAATCCCCTTCCAACATTGAGTTTGCCCTTCGAGTATTGCCGAACCGGCTTTCCTCGGTCGGTCAAAAAATGACCTCAGGGGCATTTTGGTCATTTTCACTCTAACAGAAAAATCAGGGCGTTACAACCAGCCTCTACAAGCTGAACTTGTACAGTGGACAGCCCTAACTGTGACTTAACTGAGTAGTCTTAAAGCAACCTCTCCAAGTTGAACCGTGACCTGTAGATACCTTCTATTGCCACATTGTAAGAATCGTGAAGTACAAATACCTTTGCATTCATGTTGTAAGTAGTCTTTCCAATAGCCTCTTGAAGCTGAACCGTGATAAACAAATACCTTTGCTAACACATTGCAAGTAGTTTTACCTTAGCCTTTCTGTAACGCCCCGATTTTCTGTTAGAGTGAAAATGACCAAAATGCCCCTGAGGTCATTTTCAGCCCGGAATTCGAGGAAAGCCAGTGCGGCAGTACTCGAAGGGCAAACTCAATGTTGGAAGGGGATTAGAAAACTTATGTATCTTCCCGGGATCGAAAATCTCGTTTTTCGAGTTTTCGGGTCAAAATGACCAAAACGCCCCTGTGGTGTTTTACCCGTTTGCAAGTACCAGATGAACCCGAAACTTCTCCAGATGGTTTTAAAAGGCGTTTTTATGTATTCTATGACCTCAGTTTTAATTTTTGAAGTACCGGGCAAAATTAGTGCAAAATTACGGTTTTGCCCCTAGTTTCGTACTTTTACGCTTAATCACACGATTAAGCAAACCTAAGCAATATTAGGCTCTAATCGAAGGTTAATTAATTTCCTTAATTAATCTAGAGTCAAAATAATTTATTAAAGTTGATTAGAACCAAAAAGTACTTAATTACAACCTAAAATCATATTTTAATTTTATGACACCTAGTCATAGAATCTTGAATAGTGTTTTCTCTTTCCAATTCCTTAAATCATGGAATTGTGTTACACATTGTTTATTCATAAATGAGTTTTAAATTCTTTAATGATGTATGAGCACTCCTAAACTTGTCATAAACTCCCTAAATCACATTCTTAGTTACCTAAACTTAAGCTTAATCATTCCTAACCTTGTACCTAAGCTAATACACATCTAAACCTACCATTAACACACAATTAAATGGTCAAACTCACCTCCTCCCTTGCTGAACCAGACCAGGCCGTGAACCTTCTCCCCCATTATGCATCACATGTTCAATTTTTCAACACTCCAAGGCCATACCTCAAGTCACATACACTATACCTTGTCATAACTTTCAATCAAGCTTGAATTTCCACATGAATAAATAATTAAAACAACCCATTTTCCCCATTTATTTGTGGCTGGAAAAGTTCCAGCCATGTTAAGGTTCTAGAAGCCTAATTTCATAAAAATGTGATAGGAAATTAACTCACATCAAGCCATGCTTTGTAGCATAGCTTCCATACTTCAAACCATGCTTGAATGACCTTGTGTAAGAGATATTTTCTCTTCCTTCCTCCCTCAAAGGCTACGGCCAAGCCCTCCCCATTCACTCCTCCATGGTTTTGTTTTTCTATAAATAGGATGCTTGTGTTAGCCTTGTTACACTTTGAAGCATTTGCAAAGTTTAGAGTTTTAGAGTTGTCTTGCTAGTCTTTCCTTTTTCTCTCAAAGTTCCAAGAGTGTTCTTCCTTTCTTTTCATCTTTATCTTCTTCATCTCTTCATCTCATCATCACCTCTCAACCATCAAACACCACCCCAAAACCTTGAACCATCATCAAACCTCTCAAACACCACACCTCAAACACAACTCCACTTGAAACACATTTTCTTTCTTTTTCTCTCATCAAGGCCGAATCATCATCACCATCCTAGGAGATGTTGCTCATCTCATTTCCATCTTCAAGATCAAGCTTTTATCTTTATCACTAGGTAGGGATTTGTTTTCAAACTTTATTTTGCTCAAGAAAGTGTTTTTCTCTAGTTTTCTCTTGGATTCTTTTTGAACTTTCCTTTGTCTTTCCTTTCCTTTCTTTTTCGGCCATGAGGCCTTGATTTGAGCATGATAGCTTGATGATGAGAGTTTCTAGATGATGACATTGTGTTCATCTCAAAGAAACCTCTAAAGCTTGAGTTTTCCTTTTCTTACAACTTCATCTATATGTTATCTAGCTCACATGGTTTTCCAACTTAAGAAAAAATTAATCTAAGGATTTCTAAAAGCCCAAGCCTACCCTTGTCAACCTTAAAGTTGGCCGGCACGTTCTAGAGATTTGTCTCTAGATATGGGTTTTGGGTACTTAATAAAGAACTTGATGTAGCTTCACTTTCTTTCTCTTTTATATATGATTTTCGATTCTTGTGTTGTGATCTTTGAGATATTGTATGGGGTTATTATCTTGTTAAAGTCCTTAATGAGCTCTAGTTAAACATAAAAATGAAACTTGCATCATGTTTACTTTAAGCTTTGCATATCATGTTTATTTCCTTGCTATCACTAAATCCCAAGATAATGAATGAACTTGCATTATCATGTTTATGTTTCAAGCTTTGCATTATCATATTTATATTTCAAGTCCTCACCTAAATATCAAAGATAATAATGTATTGCACCACATATTTATTTTATGCTCTCACTTTACTTTCTAGCAATAACTAAAATAAGTGCATGAGCATGTTTATTTTTATGTCATCACTTTAATGATTCTAGAGCTCAAAGACTTGCCCATTGATATCTCAAACAAAGGTCTAAAACATTTATTTCCTTTGGTTCACATTTCGGCCCTATGAGGCCTTAGTGTTTTCAAATATTGAAAACTATGTTTTATAATTTTTCTAAACTTATATGAGTATAAGGAATATGTAGAACTAAGTATTATGAAATTAGGACCTCTTAAGATGAAAATAATGTAGCTACTGCCCTATTAAGTATTTTCATGAGTTTAGATGATAAAAATGTTCATAAAAGAGTTTTGAAAGTTTTAACAAGGTTCCAAGAGAAACTAGTATTTTATGTGCTTTAGAAACTATGATCAATGCCTTTAAATGGAATTTCTGTTTCGGTTCTGCCTTGCTATGTTTGGCCACTGCATGAGCTGTGTTAATGATGTTAATATGCTTATGTTTGGGTAATAATTATGTTAAGACTCATATGTGAAAGATAGGATAAGTTAGGAACTAGAAAAGAATTAATTTGAGAGTTCTAGATCCCTTAAAGATTTATTTTTCTGGATTCTGTCCAGCAAGGTTTAGATTCAATAACCATGGTTTTAAATTAGTTTATATGTGTAGGAATGACTCATAATTGGTTTAGGACTTAATCTTGAAACCTTAGGAGCAAACCGAACTTAGAAAGGGTCATTATTGTGACTTCTAGGTACCGTAAAGTTAGTATTTTGATTTCTGCACTCTTGAGGTTTAGAGATGTTCTTGACCATAGGGTGAGGTGAGAAATACTTAGTTATAACCTTATAGGTTCCCAAGAGACTAGGTGTTGATGATCAATAACTTAGAATGTGAGATAAAGATCTAAACCGTAATTTCTAGAACTCCGTAATCACATAAACATAAAGCTGTCCAAATTGCTTAGTGCTATTTGGATTAGTTCTTGAGCATAAAATTTGTATAACTCATTAATTGTCAAACTATAGGTGTATAAAGAAGTTAAGGATAACTAATTTGCAAGTTTAAGACCCATAAGAATCGAAGTTTAAAACACTATGAGTTATAACATAACATGTCTATGAGCTTATGGGGATGATTGTTAGATATGACTATGTGATGATGTTTGTGCGAAAGTTTTATGTGACGAATGTTATGAGAAAGTTTCATGTGATGATATATATATGTTATGAAAAAGCTATATGAGAATGCATGACAAAAATGAATATGATAAATGATGAGGTAATTGTGATTTAATGCTTATGAGAATATAAATGTGACACAACACTGAGACGCGCTTCTCCTGGGTGACACCGGTTCGGCCGAGCACCCCCAGGAGGAGACAAATCCGTGAGGGTATGTGTAGATGCAGCCTGCCAAAGCGGACAAATTGCGAGGCCCACGTGGCTAGCAAAGCGTTTCAAAGAGGAAATGATCCTAGAAAGGAGATCCTTAATTTGCCCCCTAGCCCGTACTTTACGTCGGGATTATGTTACGCTTATCATAGGATAAGTAAGAGCTAGTGACGATTAGTTAAGGTATGAGCTCATAACCTAGAGAAGTTTTAGGGCGGCCCCATGAGATGAAAGTTAAAGTTAACAATGTCACATAAACTATACTTATGCCAATGTTATAATGTTTCCTAGTTATTCTATTGTTTGGTTTACCTTATGATGCATTCATATCATTAGTATATTTCTGCTTAAGTTATAAAGACGCATTATAAAAATATGATGGACCTTGGATAAAATACCTCTTTGGAAAACCAACTTAAAAGGAATTTATATGCATGCACACCTCTTAGAAATAAACCCAAGGTTCCTGAGGATGTGACGATGACACCTAGGTAGGGATAACCCTACTGAGAATTCTTTTAGAAAGATTCTCATTCCCTCTCTCTTTTCTTCCGTCATATCTTCAGATGGCGGCGTTTGTACTCTTCATCGACACCCCGGTATGGGAGCTGCACCATGACTGCACTCGGGTCATACCATTTTGAGGGTCGCCAGACCGTCGTGAGTATTCATGTTCATGGGGCGACCCTTCGGCGTACCCGTCCCGAGCTACCGCTTCACCCCGACTGCTCCTTACCGTCATAACGGGATTTTTGAGCGAGCGAGACCACGCGATGAGCAGATCCTCTGCATGGAGCCCGAGACATCAGCAGTACGCGAGTACCCCGAGTATGTGCCGCGTCCCCAGTACTCGGAGACGGACCCATCCGAGGACCCGCCATCCCACATGTACAGTTGGAGCTCCAGTCCCGCTCCTCCACCGATGAGGGCTGGGAGTGAGGAGACGGTGGTCCAGCCGAGGTTGGCTCGACGGCCATCTATGCACCCTCACCGCGGTGGACATGCCCCGATGATGCGCTCGACCACTCCCGCCGAGATTCGCCAGTGGATCGACTCGACCCCACAGTACTCGGACCCGCAGGAGTAGTCATAGGAGGGGTAGTAGCTAGTGCACACACACGCCACATAGCAGAGGTCAAACCTTCTTTTGTATATGAGGTTGTCTCCTTTAGGTGCACATGGGTATGGGGTAGTTTCTTTTGTATTTGCTTTTTATGATTTCCTTGTATTGCTTTTCAGTTGTATTTTGCTTCATGATGTATCAAATAGTCCTACCTCTTTGGGTAGGCACGTTATATATATATATATATCTATGATTCAGTTGATGTTCCCATGACATGATGTGTTTCTTATGCTTTGCTTATATGTTTCGCTATGATTCTCCTTAAAGTTTCGTGCGTGGCTCTCACTTTGATTTTAAATTCCAAAAAGAAAAATTTTACCCATATTTCCGCTAAGTATTTTCTAAAAGATGAGACCAAGAGGTAATATTCTAAAGATTAACCTAAGGACATACTAGTAGTCTTGGGTTAAGATTTAGGGTGTTACACTCTCCAAGCTATGTCTCACACTGATCATTAACGGATCAAGGTTACAAAGGTTATGTGTTTGGGTTGCCACTCAAATTAACCTACACTCAAGTTTCCTTAAAGATGCTATCTATACAGACTAGGAAACTTAGAGTGACTTCTTTCTCTTATCTCTTCATATGAAGACCATACAAATACAAATAGATTTTAAAATCGAGAAAGAAGATTTTTACACTTCGTGATTGATTACATAAATTGATGAACATCACAGGAAGTGTGGAGAGATTTTTCTAGAGATTATGCACTAAAGCTTTCAATTCTATCATTAGCTTTCAAGCTTGGCATCTCCATTTATACAGGTCTATCTTTATGACCACTGCCTCTTTGATCTGATCTCCAAGTGACATGTGTATTTCATTAGATGTGCCTTGGAACGTTAGTCTAGAGAGGTAGGCTGATAACTTGTCCCATTGTTGGAGAAGCCGTTATAATGTATAGGTTTCTGAAGTCCTCATTTTTTTTTTCTTTTAACTTTTAGCACGTGGTTTCTGAACTCCACCTCCTAGAATCTTGAATCATTTAGGCATGAGAAATGACGTACCAGTTATAACACTAGATCTAATTTGAGATTTGAAATTTGAATTTCGAAACTCCCTCCATTTTTCCTCAGCATTCTTTGCTCCACCGTTCAGTGAGCTTTCTGATGTTGTAATCAATCACGTTGATTTTTCTGTTAGCTTCCAGTCTTCAATTTTGATTCCTTGATGATGATTTCTCTATGATTGTAACACGTTGCTCTTGGATATGAATTGATTTCTTCATCATGAGTGTTCTTTCTATTGTCTCGTATACTTTCTGAAGATCTTTTCCTTGGTTTCTTGATTTTTGACTTGATCAACTTCAGTCCTCTAGCATTTATGCTTTTTATCCCCGAGATAATATTCACCTTTTAAGCTTGATCTCCTCTCTTGAGTTAGACATGATTTCTCATGTGTTATGAACTTTTTCCCGATTAAAGTTTGCTTCAATGCCTTTGGTCCGTGAACATGTATACGTTCTTTGCTTGAAATAACATTCACTTTTTGATTATTTTAATCTCTTCCCATGAGATATATATCATGCTTGTGCATGCATAGTGAAACGTTATTCTTGCATTGAGTCTGTATCATGCCTTAATTTGTATACACTTACTTCGCTCGACTTCATATTCACTTTCTGATTAATTCAATCACTTTCCATGAGATATAACATGCTTACAAATGCAGAGTAAAATATTAATCTTGTTTAGGTTCATGTAATACAGACCGGATCTACCTATTAAACTTTGTCAAAAAACTTGCGGTAGCCATTAGTCATTCTTCAAAACATTTTCTCTAAATTGGTTTTGTTGTCATTCAAAACCTTTTAAGCTTCATACTTTCTGAGTACTTTCTGAAGGGTTCTGGAATTTACAATGAGACCATCTTTGACTTGTCAAGGGCATATAAAGAGATATGAGATCCTTTTCAATTTATCAAGAGCAACTAAAGATAATTTCACTACGTTGGGCATGTATATATTTATAACATATTGAATCATTTTGTTTAACATTATCTACTATGATTATAAGGTTATGGTAAATATGTACTAAGTGATTGATCTCCTTTAAAAGTGTAACACCCTAATATTTAACCCAACACGCCTAGGTCGCATTTTGAGTTAATTATTAGTTATTACTCTTTTGTTCTAGTTCTTAACCTTGCATTTGTAAAATACTTAGCAAAAATACGGCTAAATTTTTTTTTTGAATCTTAAACAAAATAGTGAGCCTCGTATACCGAAAATGAACAGCGTCCTATACATCGCGAGCAAGCATATGATATTTAAACCCATAGTATCACATTCATAGATAATCGTCATGAATTCATGTAATAACAACATCCTTACACACCAAACACGTAGTAATGAATAATGATATCTTCATCCTTAACAGTTAGGATGATACATTAATCCACAAAACAGAAAAGAAACAAAGTGCATAAAGTAGTGCGGAAATTTAAATAGACTAAAGACCACTCTTCACTACTAAGTCTACTGGGGTGCACATAGGTGGGATAACCTCAAGATAGGGGAAAACGAAGGAAGCTATCCACTAAGTGTGCTAGAGCACTGCGATCACTAATCATCCTCGGCTAACAAATGTCTCTATGGAGAAGGGGAAGTGCGGCCAATGAAGCGGGTCAGCTCCTCAGCATTACCGAGACCGTAGGATGGACGAACATGGGCACCTCGACGAGGACGAACAACCCCACGATAGACTGAGGTAGCTCCCCTCGATGGACCTCTGACCGAAGTTGCTCCTTCACCATCATCTCCAAGCTCCATGGGTAAAGCGGCGGAACCGCGGAGGAGTGTTGGGATGGTGACTCCTCTGAGGAGTGCATCTCAGGCTCAGGCGAACTAGGAGAATGAGAGCGTGCTCGGGATACCCATGAGCAGGCGAAGCGATGGGATGTGTACGATGAAACTGCTCTCCTCGCGGACGTGCATGCTCGAAGACCAGCTCATCAGTAAATGGAGTGGCAGGAGAGAATCTATAACTAGTAACCGGGTGTGTAAAAGGACGTGCTAAGAACATGAACAATCGAGCGACAACGACCCACAAAATGATAAGTCCGGTGAGTGGCGTCAAAGTGCATTTCGGTGGGAGCATCAGCGAAGATCACGAACGTCGCCATCGGCCTCACGAAGACGTAGTGGAAAGAATGCAAGAAAGAGGGAGTGAGAAACTTATAAAAGAATCTCAGTAGGGTTTTCACCTCCTAACAATATGTCATCATCTACGTCCTCAGGCACCTTGGGTTTTCATTATGAAAATAGTGGGCACAAGTAAAGTTTCCTTATTAAGTTCGAAAAGTCATTATCCAAGGTCCGTGTCTTTTAGCATGAATCTGAATGTCATGAATGCATCATACCAATTCATGGAATGCATGTCAATGCCATATGCAAGTACATCATAGAGAATTATACTAAATCAATCACAGTAAAATGCATATCATGATTGTAAAGTATGCTTGATAATTTGCAAGATGCACGTGATGATTTCCTTGATGCACATGATGATTTGCATGAACTTTCCTCTTTCATATACTTTTCTCTGCGGCCACCTAATACTCTCCTGTGAGAGTTCTAGGTTATGAGCTCATACCTAACTAGTCGTCACTAGTTTCCAACTTATCCCAGATAAGTATAAATAAATCTCGACTCTCAGAGTGCGGGTTAGGGGGCTTAAGGATCACCTATCATATTCCGACTCCCAGAGTGCGGTTAGGATTATCTCCTTCTTCGAAACGCATTTACTTACACCCGGTGCATAGTAAATTTGTCCGCTTTGGCAGGTTGCATCTACCATACCCTCACGGTTTTGTTATCTCCCCTCAAGCGGGGAGAAAGGCGTCTCGGTATGCTATGCAAGAATGCAACATGAATGTACAACCTCAAATATCATCCAGATACAATATGAGCATTCCATTTCGGATATCATCATGATATTTCACTTAACATTTCATGCTCACCAATGTTATATAAATCATGCATCTCAACCCATTATGATCATAGCATACCACAAATGAGTCGTATAAGTCGGGTTCACAACCTCATTCATAAACACATATTCATGCTTCACATTCATATAATCATATAACACATGTCATCAACACTTTGCGGGATGATAAATATGCTCCTACCCAATATGCCGGAATCAAGGCCCGGACTCAGCTAGTGTACATGCTATGTTCATTATAAAATATGCATAAACATGTATATGGGCAGTGAACAACCAATCATCATGAATCACCAATTATGAAATTCAATTCCAAGTTCTCGGCAATTACCCCTTTGTCTTACGGGGGTTAAAACTTAGGCTCGACGTAACCTAATTACCGTAACTATTCTCTTAGGCATCTCAAAGGTCATACTCAATGATTTCCATCTATTTTCAACTTCAAAAACATTTCTAAATGATGCTGGATAGTTTGGGCAGTAACCATAAAATATACGTTTTTGGGGTTATAGAATTTACGTCTTTGACCCTTTCTAGTTTCCGATTTCTCCTATAGTGCTAACATTAATTCTCACTGCCTCCTATAGGATTTTTCACATCTAATTCCACTTCCAAACAGAATATTTGCCAAATAATTGATCTCAATGCAGTAGCCATATTTTATCAACTCTACGGGTCTCAAAGCTACATTTTTCGGTTCTTTCTAGTTTTCTAGTCTTTCCAAAATACCTAAAATAATTTCTGCATCAACTACTAATGATTTCCTCACATTTATCTCATCCTAAACATCTCTTAACAGTGTTTGTATCATCTAGGCAGTAGCTATATTTTCATTTCATAAAAGCATTAGAGAGTTGCATAATTTACTCGTTTCCATTACTAGCTTACCCTAGGATGTTAAAAATAATTTTTGCAACAAGTAACAACATTTTCTACCAATTAAAACACCTCCAAACAGAATCATACAGAATTTATGAGTTAGAAACAGTGACCGAAAATTTAGTTTCGAAATCATTCCAAAATTATACTTTTGATAACTTCTAGCTACTAGTTTTCCTCTTCGCTTTGTTGGAGTCATAGGAAATGCCAAAAAATATTTTTATCTCTTGAATACTCACATAAATTTGCTAAAACAGAAACTAAACATCTCAAATCACATTAGTAGCTCCCTTGTTCATAAAACACCATTCTTGCTACACTTGAGTCCCAAAACTTGCGAAAAGAAAACTTTAAAAACACAACTTGTATAATTTTCAATAACTATCTCAACTTAAAATCAAGTAAACCCATTTAAAGATCCCTCATAGTGTCATAGCTGTATGTATATATATATACACAAATGTGTGGCCATGTTCAAATTTACATTTAAGATCCAAGGACAAGTTTTGAGCTTTAGTGTCTTAGGTGATGACTTGAAAATAAATATGCTATGCAAGTCCACTTTTATCTTTAGGAGTTAGAATGATAGCTTGAAAAATAAATATGCTATGCAAACCCATTATTATCTTCAAGGTTTATGGTGATGGCTCAAAATAAACATGCCATGCAAGGGTTTCATTATTATCTCTTAAGATTAAAGTGGTAACTTGAAAGTAAACATGTATGCAAATCCATTTTTACATCTTAATCATTAAAGCTCGAAACTTTTCAAGATTAGATTCTTGTCCTCAACCAATCTTAAACATGGTGAGCTTTAGAGTCCTATTGTTCATAGTTCCAAGAACCTCATTTCTTTGGACTCACCATCAAGCTCAAGTAAAATCATAAAGAGACCGAAAAAGCATACTAAATACACTAATATGTTATCTTGGGGTCAAAACGAAACTCAAGCTCTAGAGGTTCAAAATATAGTAGTTTTCACAACTACCATCAAGAACCATCATCATTGAACTTTGGTTGTGAACAACCAAGAACAGATAACCAAAACTAAACCATCAAAACATTTTATTTCTCATGGCCTTTGTAAAACCGAAAAATACTAAACCTTGAGCTCTTAGAGGTTAAATACTTGATGGTGTCAAAACCGTCATCAAAACCCTCATCATCAAGCCACGGTTTCAACTTCCCATTGACATCCAAAAATCAAAAATGAAGGGAACTCATATGAAGGTTCCAAAACCGAAAATAGATGAAGATGAGAGGAGTAAAAATTTATTCATTCAACCAACCATAAATCTGAAAATGAACCAAGAAAAGAAATGAAATATCAAAACAAAATCCCTACCACGGTTGTTTCTTGTTTGCAAGAGTGAAAGCTTGATCTTGTATGAAACAAAGAGAAGAAAAATCTTCTCTTGATGGGCAAGATGATTTCGGCCAAGAGGAGTTAAGGTAGTAGGAGGATTTTTCTTGTGTTCTTGTGTTTTGGAGATGGAAAGATTAAGTGTTTAGGAGTTGATCTATGGTGGAGATATGTTGATTAGAGGTGGAGAGCTTGGGTGGAGGTTGAAGATGGTGGCTCTTGGAGGTGGAGGAGAAGAAGAAGATGAAGTGTTTAGGTTAGAGAGAATATGACTACTTTTTTTTGGACAATTAGGTTTACCAAAAAAGTAGATAGTAAGAATGAGTGTTTTTGTGAGTGTATGTGTGTTTATGCTTGGAATAAAATTCAAAATGATTAAGAGGGAATGCAGCACGGTTTTGGGGGGCTTTAGGAAGGAATATTTTGTGTCTTGTGTGTGTTGGAATTAGGTTTAAGTGTATGTTTAGTTAGGTATATGTTTAGTGATCAAAAATCAAGAATTTAGGCAAATAAATATGTATTTAATAAATCCCAAAACATAATTTAATGAGCACTCTGCAATATTGATTTAAATCAGCCACAATTAGTTTGAAATTCAAAAACTAACATGTTTCCTTATTTTAGGGAACTTGTGGGAACAATCACTATTCATGTCTTTGACTATGTTTGACACATAAGACAATTCTTGGCTAAGAAAAAGATTTAATATTTCACTAAGTAAAAATTAATTTTAATCAACATAAATAATTATTTTAACTCAAGATTAATAATTAAAATTATTTTACCTTTAATTAGAGCCTAATATTGCTTTTATCTTATTTTCTGATTAATCGGGCTCATTATGCACTAGGTAGGGGTAAAATGGTCATTTTACATCAAATTACCCTGGGACTATCCGGACCTCTTCCGGATACCAAACATCCCTCAATATTAACATTTCTAACTTTCGGGTAATGGCCGGGTTCAATCGGCACTAAATTCCGTGCCAAATCGCTTGAGGGCATTTTGGTCATTTAGCGCATGAAAGTTCAGAAATTGAAATTTTCACCTCTATCATAATTCATAACACATTTTATCCCCTTCAATCATCAAACTAACCCCCTTGGGATGGCCGAGAATGACCGTCTTTGATTTCCGTGTGAAAATGACCTCAGGGGCATTTTGGTCATTTGTACACGGAAAAATCGGGGATTTGCGGTTCTTGCTCAAACCACTCATCAAATCTCATATAATCCTGATCCTATAATTAAAACATGATGTCGAGGATGGCCCAGGCTATCCGGCCTTAAATTTTTATCCAAAATGACCTAGGGGTATTTTGGTCATTTGGCGCAGTAGAGAAAAATCGGGGCTTTACAAAAAGCAACCCACTTCAGAAGTATAATTTGAAACTTTAACAATGAACCATTATTATTTAAAGCATGATCACCTATTTCTTAATAAACCGAAGTGGCTGGGATGATGACAATGACATTACGATTGTGTTTTGGGGAAATGACATACTAAGAATTGTACAATTCTCACTGTAACACCCTAAAAATTATAAAACTGAATTTGAGTTTTTCTAGTCATAATTTCAAAAATCTGACATATATAGCAATGATCAGGACAATTCAACGAATCTGTAAAAATAAATAAATAAATGTGAATAGTAACTTGCGGGCCTTGCAGGCCTGCCGGGACAGCCGAAACCCTAGAATTAGGGCCCGGAGATGTTTGAAAGTGAGAAATTATAGGATCAAGGTTAGAAATGGGTAGGAATAAATATTTTATATCTAGAATTAATTTTTGGGTATTAGTTGATTACTCGGGTGCACTGTTTTACCCGTTCAGTTAAATTTCGGTGTGTAGTTTTTAACAACGTAAAACCTACTTGGTGGCCAAGTAAAGGTGAGCCAATTATCTTGAGCCAATTGGATGGACAAGATTCATTCTTTGACTTTTAAAACAAATCCTAGCCATTGATTTCTTTTATTATTAGAAAGAATTATACTTTGACTACATTATTAGTATATTCAACTTATAATACATTAAAGGCCACAAAACCTGTCTTTCAAGATAGCGTTCTCGGCCATGTGTAACACCCTAAATCTTAACCTAAGACTACTAGTAGGTACTTAGGTTAATCTTTAGAATATTACCTCTTGGTCTCATCTTTTACTTAGAAAATACTTAGCGGAAATATGGGTAAAATTTTTTTTTTTAGAATTAAAATCAAAGTGAGAGCCACGCACGAATCTTTAAAAGAAAGCATAACGAAACACATAAGCAAAGCGTAAAGAAACACATCATATCATGGAAACATCATCTGAAACATAGATATATATATATATAATGTGCTTACCCAAAAGGGCAGGACTATTCGATACATCGGGAAACGGAATACAACTGAAGAACAAATACAAGGAAAGCAAATAAAGGGAAATCATAAAAACAACACCCATACCCATGTGCACCTAGAGTAGACAACCTCATATACAAAAGAAGGTTTGTCCTCAACTATGTGGCGTGTGTGCACTAGCTACTACCCGTCCCATGCGCCTACTCCTGCTGGTCCGAGTACAGAGGGGTGGAATCAATCCACTGGCGGATCTCGGCTGGAGTGGTCGTGCGGATCATCAGAGTGTGTCCACCGCGGCGAGGGCGCATGGATGGCCGACGAGCCAACCTCGGCTGAACCACTGTCTCCTCACTCCCAGCTCTCATTGGTGGGGGAGCGGGACTGGAGCTCCAACTGTACATATGTGATGGCGGGTCCTCGGATGGGGCCGTCTCCGAGTACTGGGTGCGAGGCACGTACTCCGGGTAGTCGCGTACTGCTGACGTCTCGGGCTACATGTGGAGAATCTGCTCATCACGTGGTCTACCTCGCTCAAAAATCCCGTTATGGCGGTAAGGAGCAGTCAGGGTGAAGCGGTAGCTAGGGACGGGGTGCACGAAGGGTCGTCCCATGAACATGAATACTCGGCGGTCTGGCGACCCTCAAAATGGTATGACCCAAGTGCTGGGTCATGGTGCAGCTCCCATACTGCGGTGTCGATAAAGAGTACGAATGTCGCCATCTGAAGATATGACGGAAGAAAAGAGAGAGGGAATGAGAATCTTCGAAAAGAATTCTCAGTAGGGTTATCCCTCCCTAGGTGACATCATCACATCCTCAGGAACCTTGGGTTTTATTTCTAAAAGGTGTGCATGCATAAAACTCCTTTTAAGTTAGTTTTCTAAAGTATTATTTATCCAAGGTCCGTCATATTTTATAATGCGTCTTATGACTAAGCATGGAATATACTAATGACATGAATGCATCATAAAGGTAAGCCAATCAATAAAATAACTAAGAAACATTACAACATTGGTATAAGGGGACAAATATAGCACATGTGACATTTTAAACTTTAACTTTCATCTCATGGGGCCACCCTAAAACATCTCTAGGTTATGAGCTCATACCTTAACTAGTCGTCACTAGTTCTTACTTATCCTATGATAAGCGTAACATATACATAATCCCGACTTAATAGGCGGGCTAGGGGGCAATTAAGGATCACCTCTCTTAGGGTCATTTCCTCTTTGAAACGCTCTACTAGCAACTAGTGCATCGTAGTATTGTCCGCTTTGGCAAGCTCTATGTCAATACCCTCACGGATTTGTTTTCTTGGGGGTGCTCGGCTAAACCGGTGTCACCCAAGAAGGCGTCTCAGTGTTGTGTCACATTTAAGTTCTCATAAAGTGTTAATTCATAGATACATCATTATTCATCACATAAATCTTTTTCATAGCATATACATCATCACATGAAACTTCTTCATAGTGTATACATAAAACTATAGCATATACATTATCACATAATCACACCTTAGACAGTCATTCATACAAACTCACAAGCCTATTATGTTATAAACCCATAGTATGTTATGCTTTGGTTCTTTTGAGTCTTAAACTTGTAAACTAATCGTTCTAGTATTATTCTTAACCTCTCACATACCTATAGGTTCACAACTACTAAGTTTTACTAATTTTATGCTCAAGGACCTATCCAAACAGCACTATGCAGATTTGGACAGCTTTATATTTGTGTGATTACGGGGTTCTAGAAATTACGGTTTAGACCCTTAAAGTCCTTAACTCACATTCTAAGTTATCGATCATCAAAACCTAGTCTCTTGGAAACCTATGAGGTTATAACTAAGTATTTCTCACCTCACACTATAGTCAAGAACATCTCTAAACCTCAAGGATGCAGAATTTGAAATCCTAACTTTACGGGTACCTAGAAGTCACAACAATGACCCTTTCTAAGTTTAGTTTGCTCCTAAGGCTTCAAGATTAAGTCCTAAACCAATTATGAGTCATTCCTACACATTTAAACTAATTTAAAACCATGATTATTAAATCTAAACCTTGCTGGACAGAATCCAGAAAATTACATAATTAAAGGATCTAGAACTCTCAAATTAATTCTTTTCTAGTTCCTAACTTATCCTATCTTTCACATATGAGTCTTAACATTATTTTTACTCAAACATAGGCACATTATCATCATTAAAACAGCACATACAGTGGCAGTAAAGAGCAAGGAAGAACCGAAAACATACTTCTCCATAAAAGGCATAGAACACAATTTCTAAGGCACATAAAATACTAGTTTCTCTTGGAACCATTTTAGAACTTTCAAAACTTGTTTATAAACACTTTTATCCTTTTAAAATCATAAGAATACTAAATTCGTGAGGGTATTGACATACATTCGTAAAACTTAGTTCTACATATTCCTAAATTATTTTTATCTCAAGAGATCCTAAATTCGTAAAACTTAGTTCTACATATTCCTTATACTCACATAAGCTTAGATAAATTATAAAACATAGTTTTTAACACTTAGAAACACCAAAGCCCCTTAGGGCCGCAATGGGAACCACAAGAAATTAATATCTTTAGACCTTTGTTAAGACAACAATGGGCAAGTCTTTGAGCTCTAGAAAGTGAAACTACGTCAAGTTCTTTATTAAATACCCAAAACCCCTATCTAGAGAAAAATCTCTAGAACGTGCCAGCCAACTTTAAGGTTGACAAGGGTAGGCTTGGGCTTTTAGAAATCCTTAGATTAATTTTCTTAAGTTGGAAAACCATGTGAGCTAGATAACATATAGATGAAGTTATAAGAAAAGGAAAACTCAAGCTTTAGAGGTTTCTTTGAGATGAACACAATGTCATCATCTAGAAACTCTCATCATCAAGCTATCAGGCTCATAACAAGGCCTAGAGGCCGAAATGAAAAGAAAAGGAAAAACAAAGGAAAGTTCAAAAGAATCCAAGAGGAAACTAGAGAAAAACACTTTCTTGAGCAAAAAAAAGTTTGAAAACAAATCCCTACCTTGTGATGAAAGTAAAAGCTTGGACTTGAAGATGAAATGAGATGAGTAACCCCTCCTAGGATGGTGGTGATGATTCGGCCAAAGAGGAAGGAAAAGAAAGGAAATGTGTTTTGGGTGAAGTTGTGTTTGAGGTGTGGTGTTTGAGAAGTTTGATGATGGTTCAAGGCTTTGGGGTGGTGTTTGATGGTTGAGAGATGATGATAAGATGAAGAGATGAAGAAGATGAAGCTGAAAAGAAAGGAAGAACACTTTCAAAACTTTGAGAGAAAAGAAAAACTTAGCAAGACAACTCTAAAACTCTAAATTTAGCAAATGCTTCAAGGTGCAACAAGGCTATCACAAGCATCCTATTTATAGAAAATCAAAGCCATGGAGCTCACCAAAGGGACGAGTGGCCGTGTGGTATTGGAGGGAAAAGGGAGAGGAAAATATCTCTTACACAAGGTCATTCAAGCATGGTTTGAAGTATGGAAGCTATGCTACAAAGTATGGTTTGATGTGAGTTAATTTCCTATCAAATTTTTATGAAATTAGGCTTCTAGAAACAATGCATGGCTGGAACTTTTCCAGGCACAATTAAATGGAGAAAATGAGCTATTTTAATTAGTTATTTACTTGGAAAATCAAGCTTGATTGAAAGTTATGACAAGGTATAGTGTATGTGACTTGAGATATGGCCTTGGAGTGTTGAAAAATTGAACATGTGATGCATATAGGGAGGGTGAGGCTTCGGCCAGGGCTGGACAGCAGAGTGGGGGTGAGTTTTGACCATTTAATTGGGTGTTAATGGTAGGTTTAGATATGTATTAGCTTAGGTACAAGGTTAGCAATGATTAAGCTTAAGTTTAGATAACTAAGAATGTGATTTAGGGAGTTTATGACAAGTTTAGGAGTGCTCATACATCATTAGAGAATTTTAAACTCATTTATGAATAAACAATGTGTAACACAATTCCATGATTTAAGGAATTGGAAAGAGAAAACACTATTCAAGATTCCATGACTAGGAGTCTTGAAATAAAAATATGATTTTAAGTTGTGATTAAGCACTTTTTGGTTCTAATCAACTTTAATAAATTATTTTGACTCAAGATTAATTAAGAAAATTAATTAACCTTCGATTAGAGCCTAATATTGCTTAGGTTTGCTTAATCATGCGATTAAGCGTAAAAACACGAAACTAGGGGCAAAACCGTAATTTTACACTAATTTCGCCCGGGACTTCTAAAATTAAAACTGAGGTCATAGAATACATAAAAATGCCTTTTAAAACCATCTGGAGAAGTTTTGGGTTCATCCGGTACTTGCAAACGGGTAAAACACCGCAGGGGCGTTTTGGTCATTTTGACCCGAAAACTCGAAAAACGAGATTTTCGATCCCGGGAAGGTACATTGGTCATCTAATCCCCTTTCAACATCGAGTTTGCCCTTCGAGTACTACCGAACCGGCTTTCCTCGAATTCCGGGCTGAAAATGACCTCAGGGGCATTTTGGTCATTTTCACTCTAACAGAAAAATCGGGGCGTTACACCATGAACTAGAAACTCAAGCTTCCATGGTGATTTTTTTTCAAAATTCAACTTTCAATGCCCAAAACCTTAGTTTTAAATCACCAAAACCCCAAATCTCCTTCACAAAACTTATTTTGCTCATCAATACCTACAAATCTAACCGATTAGAATTTTAATCTATCACTATTTTTCCACTTTGACCTATCACACATCACTGTTTTAGGGAGGTTTAGGTGCTGTTTGGGGTGTCTTGAAGTGAAGGAAATCCATCTTGAATAACTCTTGAAGCCAAGATCCTTAAAGCCACTCAAGTAGGGTTTCTTTGGCCTTTTTCTTTCAAAATTTCTCTGAGAATTTCTGATGTGATTAAATCTGAAATTTCTGATTTTATTGGTTGATATTATGTTGATATTGATGTATTAATTTTGGTGGAGTGTTTGGTGTTGTGGAAAAGTCCTTTTTATCAAAAGAGTTTTTGAATTGGTTTACTGGATTTTTGGTTTTCCTACTGGCAGTGGTTGCTCACGAATTTTCTAAGGTAATTGAATGTGTTTTCATGAGCTATAAAAAATATATGTTGAAGCTAACATATGGAGTTAGTCCCATGAATTTTCTTGTGCTCTGATTTTTACTTATACTACTTTAAAAAAATGAAGAACCGAGAATGTAACTATGCTGTCTGGATTGTGGGAACTGAAGCTCTGATTTGGTGTAATTTTGTTACCCTAGCAAATAATTGAATCATCATTTGAAAATCTTACAAGGAGTTAATACATCTTGAAGTGTAACTGTGATCTAATTTTCAATTGTTTTGCTAAAATTAAAAATTGTGAGAATCCTATTTTGAGCTGTGAAAAAGTGGCCTCTAACCACCAAATTTGTATAATTTATTTAGCATGGTTAGAGAGCTCCGGTGGCTATGAAAATTTTGTGACCCTTGAATTGGCCGTTTGATTGAGAAATTAATTGTTATTACTAGAATGATAAATTTGCCAAGGTGCTAGAATGGTGATCATGTGTTAAATTAATCATAGAATGACGTTTTGTTCAAGTCTATTGTATATGAAAGCATGCTAGTGACTTTAAGGATTGGTTTGAGGCATAATTGAATTCACATTGTGAATGAATACCTATATGTGTTTTACGCATGCAATTTGAAAAAGAAGAGTAAATGATACATTGACCTAAGTTCAATAGCAATAAGTAGAAATAGATGAGATCCTTTTGACTAATTGAAGGCAAATAAGGTGATGAATGATCGTTTCGACTTGTCGAGAGTAAATTAAATGTTCTATTCAACTTTGTCGAGGGGAAATAGAGTGATATTTGATCCTTTCGACTTTATCGAAGGCAAATACAGTGAGATGTGATCCTTTTGACTATGTCAAGGGCAAATAGAGTGAGATATGATCCTTTTGACTTGTCAAAGGCAAATAAAGATATATGAGATTCTCTTCAATTTATTAGGGGCAATTACAAATAAGTTCACTACATATACCATATATGTATGATCATGTTATATTGAAAAGTTTGACTAGAATGATTTACTATGTGTTTGAGCTTTATTATATAGATGCATTAAGTGATTGATCATTAATATCTACCCACTTCGGAAGTACGATTTGGAACTCTAAAATTGAACCATTGTTATGAAATGCATGATCACTCTTTCTTAATAAACTGAAGTGGCTGGGACGATGACGATGGCGATGACATTATGATTGTGTATTTGGGGAGTTTCCCTACTGAGAATTGTGCAATTCTCACCCCTATGTGTTTTTGTGTTCCCGTGTCATCTCCCGGTTGATCCAAAGAACTATGGGCTTTACACCAAAAAAAGTCAGATTGGCAGTAGTCGGGTGTCTGAGATTGTATTATATGTATTTAGATGTATGTAGAAGCATGTAAATTTAACAGAGAACATATGTATATTAAAGCTCATAGAAGAGCTTCCTTATGTAATCGACTTTGTATTAAGTAAATGTTTTGTATCTTTGCTCTATATTTTGATTGAATTACACTAGTTATTACACGAACCCATCGAATTTGCTATAGTTATTTAAGAAAGGTCCGCTAATTAATAAGTAATAACTCTCAAGTACGATTTCATAACTTAAGGATGGTGTTGTACTTGGGAGGGTGTTACACTCACCCCTGTGTGTTTGTGATTCTGTGTCTTCTCCAGGTTGATCTAGAGAAATATAGGGCTGTTACACAAAAGGAATTGGATTACAGTATTTTAGTAGTTGATGCTTTTATTATATTATACTTAGTTGTAGGTATATGTCCATAAACGTAATAGAGAATAGATATGTACTCAAGCTCATAGGAAAGCCTCCTTTTGTACTTGACTGTGTATTTAATAATTGTTTTGTTTCTTTACTATATATTTTAATATAATCATGACTTAGTTACTTTCCAATACGATCGATATTGCAATAGCTAATTAAGAAATATCATGATTTAAGGATGATGTTGTACTTGGAAGGATGTTACACCGAACATGAATAGTGTGATCTTGTGGGCCTATGGGCTCGTCGGGACAGTTAAAACCCTAGAATTGGGGCCCAAAGGTGTCCAGAACTGAGAAATTATAAGATTAAGATTAGAAATGGTTAGAAATGAGAATTTTATATCAAAATTTTAATTTTGGGCAATGTTTTATTACCCGAGTACGGTGTTATACCTGTTCAGTAAAATTTCGGTGTATGATTTCTAATGCTGAAATATAGTTTAATATTACAAAAGCATAATGTCTACCTTTTAATGCTAAGTGTAAGGCTAAGATTTAATATTGCTTTACAAGACTAAATCCTACCCATCCATATCCTTTTATTATTAGAAAAAAAACTATATTTTACTTATATAAATGCTACATTTATAACAACATAAATCAAGCAACCAAACATTATCACCATTCTCTTTAACATTTCAGCCAGCACAAGGGAAATACATAGCCACCATTTTTGTTTCTTCAAAGAGCTTAAAACTTTTTTCAAACCATCAAAACCCTAGCCTAGATTTGCCAAAATCATAAACTTCTTTCACTAAACTTGTTCTACTTATCAAGATCTACAAAATTAACTGATTGAAATTCCAATCTTTCACCTTTTCTCACCTTAAGAGATCATCATCTACTATATAAGGAAGGGTTTGGTGTGGGTTAGAAGGCCTTAAAGTGAAGAAGATCATTCTTGGATCATCCTTGGAGCCAACATCCTTAAAGCCATCGAAGTAGGGTTCTTGGACCTTTTCTTGTCAAACTCAGTTTTCACAGATTTTCACTTTGTTTGATGTGATATTTTATAGTTCTAATGTATGATTATACATAGATATATATGTATTTACATTGGTGGAGTGTTTGGATATGTTAGAAAACCCTCTCAAAAAGTGTTAACCTAATGTGCTGGAATTTCAAATTTGTACAGACAAGTTATGATTCTGGAATTTTTTTGATGTATTTGTAGGTATTTTTATGAGTTAGAAAAATTATATGTTGAAGCTAATATCGTAAGCTAGTCCATGAATTTTCTTGAGCTTTGTTTTTGACTTTTACTACTTTAAAAAAATCCTAGAACTGAAACCATGCATATGCTGCCTGAGTTGTTAGAATTGAAGCTGCAAATTTTACCAATTTTGTTACTATAGCAAATGATTGATTTTTCGTTTTAAATTTTTATAGGATGTTAGAAACATCTTAAGATTTAACCATGAATTTTATTCTGGATTTAATCAATAATTTTCTATGATTAAAAATTATGGAATTCTAACTCTGAGCTGAGATTAGGTGGTCTCTGACCACCCAATTTGTAGAATTTTTTTAGCATAGCTAGAGAACTCTTTTTGCTCTGAAATATTTATAGGACCTTATGGACACATTGAGTTGTCATGGGAAAATTTTTGTAGCCTTGGAATTGGTTATTTGATATGCAAAAGCAAAATCTGCCAACATGCTAAAAATGAACCCCATTCTTGAATTGGTAATGTAATGACTTTTGATTCAAGTATGATGAGTATAAATGCATGCTATATGATTTAAATATTGACTTATGAGGAATGAATATTTTATATGTGCTTGGAGCATGCATTAGTAAAAGAAAAGGTGATAAATGAATGATATATATGTTTGAAGCATTATGAAATTTAGAAATTTATGCTAATGCATATAGTAATGTGATGCCTGTATATGTGAGCTTGAGGATGATGTATATGCTAAGTGAAGAATGAGATCCACTTTAATATTTTAAAGGCATGGAGAAATCCCCTTTAGTATGTTAAGGGCACGAAAAGATCCCTTTTAGTATGTTAAGGGCATTGAAAGATCCCCCTTTATTATGTCAAGGACACGAAAAGTTAAGGATGATGTATATGAGATAGCCTTTCGATGTATCGAGAGCAAGTAAAATTCAGAATGAATTCCTATAATGTTGAGTAGTATGACATGTGTATACAAAGTGATTGAAGATGTTGAGTAGGATAGCATGTGTATATTAAGTGGTTTATGAAAATATAAAATGGACCTTTGATATATGTTGCATGCTCACATTTTTCTAATAAACCGAAGTAGCTAGGATGATGCGATGATGATGACATGGATTTTTTCTTATTATACTTTTTAGGGATACCCTACTGAAAATTTTAAGATTCTCATCCTTATATGTTTGTATTCCCATGTCATCTAAAATTTTTGTGGCGGTTTCAAACTGCTGAAAATCCTTAAAAAAACTGCCACTAAACTCCATTTTTTTGGTAGAGTCTTCAGGTTGATCCAAAGTACTACGGGGTTGCTACACAAGAGAAACTAGAATTGCAATGGTTTATTGTCTGAGACTATAGTAGTTGTACTTAGTTATAGGAATATTTATATAGGATAGTGAATAGATATGTATTAAAACTCATAGAAGAACTTTCCTTTTGTACTTGACTCTATCTTCAATAAAATGTTTTGTTTCTTTATTGTATATTTAATAGAATTACGAATTAGTTGTTACACAAATATCTCAAACTTGCTATAGATATGTAAGAAAGGTCCACAATTTATAAGTAACAACTTTCGAGTACAATGTAATGACTTAAGGATGAAGTTGTACTTGGGAGGGTGTTATAGACTTCGCAAGAGATAGAGTAGAGAGAAAGAGCACCCGTGGATGATGTTGTTTCCTTGGAAAAAGCTTGATCACTTGGTCATACAAAAAGTAGGATACCATTGCGCTCTCTATTGCTAGAGTAGAATATGTAGTTGTTTCAAACTGGTACACCTAGATGTTGTGGATAAGGAACCAGCTAGAATATTATCACTTAAGGAATTCCAAAATTCCTATCTTCTATTATAATACTAGTGTTATTAATCTTGCTAAGAATCTTATCTAGCACTCTAGATCTAAGCATATTGATGTAAAATGTAACATCCTAATTCTTAACCCAACTTTCTAGAACACAATAGGTTAATCATTAGGTTATTACTTCTTAGTCTCATTATTTTATTAAAATACTTAGCGAAAATTACGAGTAAATTTTTTTTTTTGAAATATAAAACCAAAGTAAGAGCCGCGCTCTTATCTAAACGAGAGACATAAATATCAATCATAAGGAACACAAAAGCTAAAGCAAGTAACAATAGAACAATGGTCATCACAACAAAGGAAACATTTCATTAATAACATAGTTAAGATACATACTAGTCATGCCCTTATAGAAACAGGCCGAGCTTGCAATACAGAAGAAAGGAAATACAACAGAAACAAGAAAGCATAAATGAACCACAACTATCCGAGTACACCTATGGTGAATAACCTCAATACCAAAGAAGGTTTATCTAATCTACGTGTTAGTGTGTGCACTAAGCCTCCCCTAAGACGGCTACTACTCGAACCCGGGGTATGGTGGAACATAACCGATCCATGGACGTAGTGCGGTATGCGATAGGAGTAGGCACATGTGAAGACTGAGCATGAGCTCCTCGGTAACGACACTTCTTGGCTCGCCTAGCCAGTCTCGGCTGCGTGGCAGGCTCCTCGCTCTTGCCTTGCATGAATTGAGGTGTAGGAGCAGAGCTCTCGCTATACATATGCGTCAGCAGGTCCTCGGAAGGGTCGTCCTCCGAACTAGGAGACCGGAAGTCTCGAGGCATCAAACCACCAGCGTACGTCCGCAGAATCCTCTCATCTCGCATCCGGGAACGCTCAAAAACCATCACATCGTCGTAGGGCGACATCAGGGAGAAACAGTAGCTCTGTACAAGGTGTGCAAAGGGGCGTCCGATGAACATGAAGACTCATACTATGCACTGCCCCTCAAAATGATATAACCCGTGGTCCGGGTCAAAGTGAACCTCCCAAGTCGGCGTGTCGACAAAGACCACAAATGTCGCTATCGCTCTTTGAAGATGTGATGGAAGAAAAAGAAGGAGGAGAAAGGAGTGAGAATTCTTACTAAAGAATCTCAGTAGGAGTCTCCTATCCTAGGGTTACATCATTCACATCCTCAGAAACTTTGGGTTTAATTATAAAAGGGTGTGCATGCATAAAAGGGTTCATTATTAGGGTTCCTAAAACCAATTATCCAAGGTTCATTCCTTTTAGCATGCATCTTGATGTTATGAATGCAACATATTAAAACATGAATGCATGGCAATACTTGAGCATATAAATCAACAAATCAAATCATATAGAAACAATCAATATGGCATAAGGGCAATAACTTTCAAATGAAACCTTCATCAATATGTGTAACATCATTCATGGAATCTTTAGCAATGTAGAGGCCACCCTAATAATAAAAACTAGGCTATGAGCTCATACCTCAGCTAGTTGTCACTAGCTCTTGCTTATTATCTGAATAAGCGAATAATAAAATAATACACCTGACTACTTAAGAGTACGGGCTAGGGGGCTAGGGAACTCTTCTCTTAGGATATACCCTCTTTGAAACGCTCTACTGGCCTCGAATGCACAGCGAATTATCCGCTTTGAAAAGGCTCATGTCTAGACCCTCACGGTTTTGCCTCCTCCTCACCGTAGCAGGAGAAGTACGTCTCAGTACTTGTCTCATAAAAATCTCCTGGGGGTGCCCAGCTCAACCGTGTCACCCAGGGTTTTCAATCTCATATGCTACTTTAAAAACATTTTTCAACCCTTTTAGGTTTGATGAAAATTCGGCAGCATAACAGCTGTTAAACCGAATTTCCTTCAAATCGACATTTATGCCACAAGCTAAAAACACAAACATGTTTCTCACTCAAACCTCAAGCTTAGAATAAACTCATGTCTTAATCAATTCATCTCATCATAACTCATACATCATATACATCTCATCATCATTATAAAATTCAAGACTTCTTAGTGTCTTATACATTGACCCTTAAGGTCCTTAACTCACAATCTAAGTTATAAATCATCACAACTTAATCTCTCGGGAACCTATAGGCTCATATCTAAGTATTCCTCACTCAACACTATGATCATAAACATCTCTAAACCTCAAGAGTGCAGAATCTAAAATTCCAACTTTACGGGTACCTAGGAGTCACAACAATGACCCTTTCTAAGTTTAGTTTGCTCCTAAGGCATCAAGATCAAGTCCTAAACCAATTATGAGTCATTCCTACACATTTAAACTAATTTAAAACCATGATTATCATTTCTAAACCATGCTGGACAGAATCCAGAAAAATCATTTACTAAGGGATCTAAAATTCTCAAATTAATTCTTTTCTAGTTACTAACTTCTCTAATATTTCACATATGAATTTTAACATTTATTATCCTCAATAAAACAGCACAAACAGTGAGCATAGCATGGCAAGGCAGAACCAAAAATCCATCTCCATAAGAAGGCATAAAACTTGATTTCTAAAGCACATAAAATACTAGTTTCTCTTGGAACCTTTTTAAAACTTTCAAAACTCATTACTAAACATTTTTATCAACTAAAAACACCAAAATACTTGTAAGGGCAGTGGCTATTTTAAATTAAACTCAAGAGGTTCTAAATTCATAAAACTTGGTTCTTAACATCTCTTGAACTCATAAAAGCTTAGAAAAATTATGAAACATAGATTTTAGTACTTGTAACAAATGAAACCTCTCAAGGCCGAAATTTAAAGGCTAAAGAACACATATTTTTCAAGCCTTTGCTTGAGATAATAAAGGGCAAGTCTTTGAGCTCTAGGTTCTCTTAAGTGATAACATAAAAATAAATATGCTCATGCACTTGTTTTAGCTTTCATTAGAAAATAAAGTGAGAGCATAAAATAAACATGAGATGCAACTTATTATTATCTTTGATATTTAAGTGAGGACTTGAAATATAAACATGATAATGCAAAGCTTGAAATATAAATATGATAATGCAAGTTTATTTATTATTCTTGATGTTTAGTGATAGCAAGGAAAGTAAACATGATGTGCAAGGCATAAACATAAACATGGATGCAATATTCATTTTAATCTTATCTAGAGCTCTTAAAAGACTTTAGAGATACAACCTAACACTTATCTCATCACAAAGAGAGCTTTAGAGTTCTTGAATCAAGTTCTCAAAGGAACTATGTGGTTCTTGAACATCATCATCAAGCTCAAGAACAAGCTTTTTAAAGAAAAGAAAAACCCTAAGAAGGTAAGAATCAAAACAACTTTCTTTCATGACATAAAATAGAAGTAGAGACACTAAATTTTTTTCACAAAAACCTTTGAGGATGAGCTATGAAGGCCAAATGTATAAGAAGAAGAAAAAGGAAGAAAAACAAAAGCTTTACTTAGATAAAGAACAAGACTCAAGCTTTAGAGGTTCCTTTGAGGTGAACACAAGGTCACCATCTATGAACACTCATCATCAAGTCATCATAGCCATGAACAAGGCCTCATGGCCAAAATGGAGGAAAGAAGGAAACAAAGGAAAGTTTTCAAAAAGTAACCAAGAGAAAGCTAGAGAAAAACTCATTTTCAAGAAAAGAAAAGCTTAGAAAAACACTCCTACCTAGAGTGAAGATGAAAACTTGAACTTGAAAAGGAAAAGAAGAAGGAGAACTCCTCCTAGGATGATGATGAGCTTCGGCCAAAGTGAAGTGAAAGGAAAGGAGATATGTTTTGAGTGAGGTTGTGTTTGAGGTCAAGTGTTTGAGAGATTTGATGGTGATTCAAGGTTATGAGGCGGTGTTTAGAGATTATGAGGTGATTATGTGAGGAAGAGATGAAGATATGAAGATGAAGAGGAAAGGAAAACTCTCTTGAAACTTGAGAGAAAAAGGAAGAACTTAGAGAAAGCTTTGGAAACTTGAAACTTTGCAAATGATCTAAAGTGTTTGCAAACTCAAGTAGTAAGGTATTTATAGAAAAATGAAACAAATGAAGTCTCATGGAGAGGAGGGAGAGGCCGTGTGGTTTGGGAGGCAAAGAAAGAGAAAAATATCTCTTACAACTTGTCATTCAAGCATGGTTTGAGGTATGGAAGTTATGGTGCAAAGCATGGCTTCAAGTATGGTGATTTGGAGTGAAATTTCTTTCAAATTCGAAATGAAATATTTCTTCTAGAAGCTAGGAGGGCTGGCTGATTTTGAGCCACAAAAATAAGGGAAAATAGCTTAATTTATTTAGTCATTCACTTAGCAAATCAAGCATGGATGAAAGTATGACAAAGTATGGTGTAGGTGAGGTGGAAGCATGGCCTTGGAGTGTCAAAAATTTGAGCATGTGATGTAAAATGAGGGAGGAGTGGCTTTGGCTAGACCTGGGCAGAAAAAGGGGAGGAGAAATCTTCCATGTAATTGGGTGTTAATGATAGGTTTAAGTGTAGGTTAGTTTAGGTGCAAGGTTAGGAATCATTAAGCATAAGTTTAGGTAACTAAGAATGAGGTTTGAGGATTTTATGATAAGATTAGGAGTGCTCATACATCATTAGAGAATTTAAAACTCATTTATGAATAAACAATTGAAAAGACAATTCCATGATTTGAGGAATTGGAGAGAGAATTTACTATTCAAGATTCCATGACTAGGAAACTTGAATTTAAAATAACATTTTAAGTTGTAATTAAGCATTCTTAGGTTCTAATCAACTTTAATAAATTATTTGGACTCAAGATTAATTATGGAAATTAATTAATCTTTGATTAGAGCCTAATATTGCTTAGGTTTGCTTCATCACACGATTAAGCTCAGAAACATAAAGCTACGGGCAAAATCGTAATTTTGCACTGATTTTGCCCGGGACCTCCGGGACTAAAACTGCAGTCACAGAATACATGAAAACACCTTTTAAAACTATCTGGAGAAGTTTCGAGTTCATCCGGCACTTGCAAACGGGTAAAACACCACAGGGGTATTTTGGTCATTTTGACCCGAAAACTTGAAAAATGAGATTTTCGATCACGGAAAGGTACACAAGCCAACTAATCCCCTTCCAACATTGAGTTCGCCCTCAAAATTCATGCCTTAGAACAACTCGGGGTACTTTGACGTCATCTCAGACTCAAGTTCCCACATAAACTCCTCGGTGTTGCCATGTCCCCACATGACCTTCACCAAAGGAACAGACTTGTTCCTCAACTGCTTGATGCCTTGGTCCACGATTCTCGTAGGCGGTAGGTTGAACGTCAAGTCCTCCCTTAACTGTATGTGTTCTGGCTCTAAGATATGGCTAGGGTCGGACTCATACTTTCTCAATTAAGAGACGTGAAAGACGTCATGGAGGTTGGAAAGATTGGGTGGCAGGGCTACTTTGTAGGCTACAGATCCGATTCTCTGAAGAATTTCAAAAGGACCGAGAAATCGGGGACTCAACTTTTTGAATTTCATGGCTCTACCTATTCTTGTAGTGGAGGTGATTATGAGAAATACATGTTCGCCTTCTTGGAATTCCAAGGGCTTACGCCTTTTGTCCGCATAGCTTTTCTGCCGACTTTGAGCGGTTAAGATTCTATCCTTAATCTTCTTGATTTGCTCCATCGTTTCCCTTACTACATTAGGTCCTAAGACACTCTATTCTTTGAGCTCGTACCAACACAAAGGTGATTGGCACTTCCTTCCATAAAGCGCTTCGTACGGTGCCATACCGATGCTCGCGTGATAACTGTTGTTATACGCAAACTCGATCAGACGCATATACTTATCCCAACTCCCTTTCTAGTCCAAAGCACAGGCTCTCAACATATCTTCTAGGGTTTGGATTGTTCTCTCAGATTGGCCATCCGTTTGTGGGTGGTAAGCAATGCTTAAGTACAACTTTGATCCAAACACCTTTTGAAAGGCTCCCCAAAAACGCAACGTAAACCGCAGATCTCGATCCGAGATTATTGTCAATGGCACTCTATGCAACCTTACTATCTCTTAGATGTAAAGCTGAGCCAATTTATCCAATGAGTACGTGACTCAGATAGGCTGAAAGTGGGCCGACTTGGTCAATCAATCCACGATTACCCACACGACATCATGGCCAGCTTGGGTCCTCGGCAATCCTGTCACGAAATCCATCGATATACTCTCCCACTTCTACTCGGGGATTCACAAGGGTTGCAACATGCTTGAGGGTTTTTGGTGTTCGATCTTAACCTTTTGACAGACTAAACACTTACTCACCCAAGCGACCACATCCTTCTTTATTCCGGGCCACCAAAACATCTTTTTCAAATCTCGGTACATCTTGGTAGTACTAGGATGGATGGCGAAGTGGATCTTGTGAGCCTCCTCTAAGATCTTCTCTTGGAGGTCGCCATCTTGTGGCACACAGATTCGCCCCTTAAACCTCCACAACCAATTGGGGCCTCACTCGAAACCCTTCAACTTACCAGCCTTAACTCCCTCAATCGTCTCCATAAAGTCCTCATTTTCTCTTTGTGCAAGCATAATCCTTTGCTTAAACCCATTGGTCACCGTGAGATGACACATCACTATGCTACTATCGATTGTTGACATCCCCAAATTCATATCTCTAAACTTCTCTATTAACCTAACTTTATTGACCATCATACAAGACAAGCGTAATGACTTTCGACTCAAGCCGTCGGCGGCCACATTAGCCTTGCCGGGGTGGTAACATAAGCCGAAATCATAATCTTTGAGGAATTCCATCCATCTCCTCTGCCTCATATTCAACTCCTTTTGATCAAAGAGATGCTTGAGACTCTTATGATCGGAGAAAACCTCGAACCTTATACCATATAAATGGTGTCTCCATATCTTAAGGGCAAAACGATGGCTGCTAACTCTAGGTCATGGGTGGGGTAGGTTACCTCGTGAGGCTTGAGTTGTCGGGATGCATAGGCTACCACTTGCCTATTTTGCATCAACACACAACCTAAACCTTTGCCCGAAGCATCACAATATACCTCAAAGGATACATTGGGGTCCGACAAAACCAAAACTGGGGTTGAGGTGTGTAACGCCTCGATTTTTCTGTTAGAGTAAAAATGACCAAAATGCCCCTGAGGTCATTTTCAGCCCGGAATTCGAGGAAAGCCAGTGCGGCAGTACTCGAAGGGCAAACTCAATGTTGGAAGGGGATTAGAAAACTTATGTACCTTCCTGGGATCGAAAATCTTGTTTTTCGAGTTTTCAGGTCAAAATGACCAAAACGCCCCTGCGGTGTTTTACCCGTTTGCAAGTGCCGGATGAACCCGAAACTTCTCCAGATGGTTTTAAAAGGCGTTTTTATGTATTCTATGACCTCAGTTTTAATTTTTGAAGTCCCGGGCAAAATTAGTGCAAAATTACGATTTTGCCCCTAGTTTCGTATTTTTACGCTTAATCACGCGATTAAGCAAACCTAAGCAATATTAGGCTCTAATCGAAGGTTAATTAATTTCCTTAATTAATCTTGAGTCAAAATAATTTATTAAAGTTGATTAGAACCAAAAAGTACTTAATTACAACCTAAAATCATATTTTAATTTTAAGACACCTAGTCATAGAATCTTGAATAGTGTTTTCTCTTTCCAATTCCTTAAATCATGGAATTGTGTTACACATTATTTATTCATAAATGAGTTTTAAATTCTTTAATGATGTATGAGCACTCCTAAACTTGTCATAAACTCCCTAAATCACATTCTTAGTTACCTAAACTTAAGCTTAATTATTCCTAACCTTGTACCTAAGCTAATACACATCTAAACCTACCATTAACACACAATTAAATGGTCAAACTCACCTCCTCCCTTGCTGAACCAGACCAGGCCGTGAACCTTCTCCCCCATTATGCATCACATGTTCAATTTTTCAACACTCCAAGACCATACCTCAAGTCACATACACTATACCTTGTCATAACTTTCAATCAAGCTTGAATTTCCACATGAATAAGTAATTAAAACAACCCATTTTTCCCATTTAATTGTGGCTGAAAAAGTTCCAGCCATGCATTGTTTCTAGAAGACTAATTTCATAAAAATGTGATAGGAAATTAACTCACATCAAGCCATGCTTTGTAGCATAGCTTCCATACTTCAAACCATGCTTGAATGACCTTGTGTAAGAGATATTTTCTCTTCCTTCCTCCCTCAAAAGCTACGGCCAAGCCCTCCCCATTCACTCCTCCATGGTTTTGTTTTTCTATAAATAGGATGCTTGTGTTAGCCTTGTTGCACTTTGAAGCATTTGCAAAGTTTAGAGTTTTAGAGTTGTCTTGCTAGTCTTTCCTTTTTCTCTCAAAGTTCCAAGAGTGTTCTTCCTTTCTTTTCATCTTTATCTTCTTCATCTCTTCATCTCATCATCACCTCTCCACCATCAAACACCACCCCAAAACCTTGAACCATCATCAAACCTCTCAAACACCACACCTCAAACACAACTCCACTTGAAACACATTTTCTTTCTTTTTCTCTCATCAAGGCCGAATCATCATCACCATCCTAGGAGGTGTTGCTCATCTCATTTCCATCTTCAAGATCAAGCTTTTATCTTCATCAATAGGTAGGGATTTGGTTTCAAACTTTGTTTTGTTCAAGAAAGTGTTTTTCCCTAGTTTCCTCTTGGAATCTTTTTGAACTTTCCTTTGTTTTTCCTTTCTTTCATTTTCGGCCATGAGGCCTTGATTTTGAGCATGATAGCTTGATGATGAGAGTTTCTAGATGATGACATTGTGTTCATCTCAAAGAAACCTCTAAAGCTTGAGTTTTCCTTTTCTTATGACTTCATCTATATGATATCTAACTCACATGGTTTTTCAACTTAAGAAAATTAATCTAAGGATTTCTAAAAGCCCAAACCTACCCTTGTCAACCTTAAAGTTGGCCGGCACGTTCTAGGGATTTTTCTCTAGATAGGGGTTTTGGGTATTTAATAAAGAACTTGATGTAGTTTCACTTTCTTTCTCTTTTATATGATTTTCGATTTTTGGGTTGTAATCTTTGAGATATTGTATTGGGTTGTTATCTTGTTAAAGTCTTGAATGAGCTCTAGCTAACCATAAAATAAACCTTGCATCATGTTTATATTATGCTATGCATATCATGTTTACTTCCTTGCTATCACTAAATATCAAGATAATGAGTGAACCTTGCATTATCATGTTTATATTCCAAGCTATGCATTATCGTGTTTATATTTCAAGTCCTCACTTAATACCAAGATAATAATGAGTTGCATTCATATTTACTTTGAGCTATCACTTTACTTTCTAATGGAATCTAAAATAAGTGCATGAGCATGTTTATTTTTATGTCATCACCTAAATGAATCTAGACCTCAAAGACTTGCCCATTGATGTCTCAAACAAAGGTCTAAAACATTTATTTCCTTTGGTTCATATTTCGGCTCTATGAGGACTTAGTGTTTCCAAGTATTGAAAACTATGATTTATAATGTTTCTAAACTTATATGAGTATAAGGAATATGTAGAACTAAGTTTTATGAATTTAGGACCTCTTGAGATGAAAATAATGTAGCCACTGCCCTCTTAAGTATTTTCATAAGTTTAGATGATAAAAGTGTTCATAAACGAGTTTTGAAAGTTTTAACAAGGTCCCAAGAGAAACTAGTATTTTATGTGCTTTAGAAACTATGTTCAATGCCTTTAAATGGAGTTTCTGTTTCGGTTCTGCCTTGCTATGTTTGGCCACTGTATGAGCTGTGTTAATGATGTTAATATGCTTATGTTTGAGTAATAATTATGTTAAGACTCATATGTGAAAGATAGGATAAGTTAGGAACTAGAAAAGAATTAATTTGAGAGTTCTAGATCCCTTAAAGATTTATTTTTCTGGATTCTGTCCAGCAAGGATTAGATTCAATAATCATGGTTTTAAATTAGTTTATATGTGTAGAAATGACTCATAATTGGTTTAGGAGTTAATCTTGAAACCTTAGGAGCAAACCGAACTTAGAAAGGGTCATTATTGTGACTTCTAGGTACCCGTAAAGTTAGGATTTTGATTTCTGCACTCTTGAGGTTTAGAGATGTTCTTGACCATAGTGTGAGGTGAGAAATACTTAGTTATAACCTTATAGGTTCCCAAGAAACTAGGCGTTGATGATCAATAACTTAGAACGTGAGATAAAGATTTAAACCGTAATTTTTAGAACCCCGTAATCACATAAACATAAAGCTGTCCAAATTCCGCTTAGTGCTGTTTGGATTAGTTCTTGAGCATAAAAATTTGTATAACTCATTAGTTGTGAAACTATAGGTGTATAAGAAGCTAAGGATAATGTTAGAACAATTAATTTGCAAGTTTAAGACTCATAAGAATCGAAGTTTAAAACACTATGGGTTATAGCATATCAAGTCTATGAGCTTATGGGGATAATTGTTAGATATGACTATGTGATGATGTTTATGTTATGTGGAAGTGTTATGTGTCGATGCATATGTTATGAGAAAGTTTCATGTGATGATATATATGTTATGAAAAAGCTATATGAGGATGCATGATAAAAATGAATATGATAAATGATGAGGTACTTATGATTTAATGCTTATGAGAACTTAAATGTGACACAACACTGAGACGCGCTTCTCCTGGGTGACACCGGTTCGGCCGGGCACCCCCAGGATGAGACAAATCCGTGAGGGTATGTGTAGATGCAGCCTGCCAAAGCGGATAAATTGCGAGGCCCGCGTGGCTAGCAAAGTGTTTCAAAGGGGAAATGATCCTAGAAAGGAGATCCTTAATTTGCCCCCTAGCCCGTACTTTAAGTTGGGATTATGTTACGCTTATCATAGGATAAGTAAGAACTAGTGACGACTAGTTAAGGTATGAGCTCATAACCTAGAGAAGTTTTAGGGCGGCCCCATGAGATGAAAGTTAAAGTTAACAATGTCACATATACTATACTTATGCCAATGTTATAATGTTTCCTAGTTATTCTATTGTTTGGTTTACCTTTATGATGCACTCATATCATTAGGTTATTTTAGGCTTAGCTATAAGACGCATTGTAAAATATGATGGGCCTTGGATAAATAAACACTTGGAAAGATAACTTAAAAGGAATTTATATACATGCACACCTTTTTAGAAATAAACCCAAGGTTCCTGAGGATGTGACGATGTCACCTAGGTAGGGATAACCCTACTGAGAATTCTTTTAGAAAGATTCTCATTCCCTCTCTCTTTTCTTCCGTCATATCTTCAGATGGCGACATTTGTACTCTTCATCGACACCCCAGTATGGGAGCTGCACCATAACCCGGCACTCGGGTCATACCATTTTGAGGGTCGCTGCACTATCAGAGTATTCATGTTCATGGGACGACCCTTCGCGCACCTCGTCCCTAGCTACCGCTTCACCCCGACTGCTCCTTACCGTTATAATGGGATTTTTGAGCGAGCACGACCATGCGATGAGCAGATCCTCTACATGGAGCCCGAGACCTCAGCAGTACGCGAGTACCCCGAGTATGTGCCGCATCCCCAGTACTCGGAGACGGACCCATCCGAGGACCCGCCATCCCACATTTATAGTTGGAGCTCTAGTCCGCTCCCCCACTGATGAGGGCTGGGAGTGAGGAGACGGTAGTCCAGCCGAGGTTGGCTCGTCGGCCATCTATGCGTCCTCGCCGCGGTGGACATGCCCCGATGATGCGCTCGACCACTCCCGCCGAGATTCGCCAAGGATCAACTCGACCCCACGATTTCGGACCAGCAGGAGTAGTCATAGGAGGGGTAGTAGTTAGTGCACACACACGCCACATAGTAGAGGACAAACCTTCTTTTGTATATGAGGTTGTCTACTTTAGGTGCACATGGGTATGGGTGTAGTTTCTCTTGTATTTGCTTTTTATGATTTCCTTGTATTGCATTTCAGTTGTATTTTGTTTCATGATGTATAAAATAGTCCTGCCTCTTTGGGTAGGCACGTTATATATATATATCTATGATTCAGTTGATGTTCCCATGACATGATGTGTTTCTTATGCTTTGCTTATATGTTTCGCTATGCTTCCTCTTAAAGATTCGTGCGTGGCTCTCACTTTGATTTTAAATTCCAAAAAGAAAAATTTTACCCATATTTCCGCTAAGTATTTTCTAAGTAAAAGATGAGACCAAGAGGTAATATTCTAAAGATTAACCTAAGTATATACTAGTAGTCTTGGGTTAAGATTTAGGGTGTTACAAGGTGAGATTTTCCTTAAGCTCTAGGAAACTCTTCTCGCACTCGGGGCTCCATTCAAACGGGGCATTCTTCCTAGTGAGCTTGGTTAAGGGTAGGGCTAACTGGGAAAATCCTTTAATGAACCTACGGTAATAACCGGCTAAACCCAAAAAGCTTCTAATCTCGGTCACTGAGGTTGGTCTATCCCAATTCATCACAGCTTCTATTTTACTAGGGTCGACAGCTATGCCACCTTTTGACACAACATGTCCTAAGAATTTCACCTCATTCAGCCAAAATTCACACATAGATAGCTTAGTGTACAACTTCTTCTCTTTCAATATCTCTAAAACCAGCCTTAAATGAAGCTCAAGCTCCTCGTGGGTTTTCAAATAGATGAGAATATCATCTATGAACACAACCACGAACTGATCTAAATAGGGTCTAAAGATCCTATTCATGTAATCCATAAAAACTGTGAGAGCATTCGTCAAACCAAACGACATCACATTGAACTCAAAGTGTCCGTACCGAGTTCGAAAGGCGGTTTTAGGAATGTCCTGATTCCTAACCCTAATCTGATGGTATCAAGATCTCAAATCAATCTTGGAAAACACTACAGCTCCTTTCAACTGGTCCATGAGATCATCAATCCTAGGCAATGGGTACTTGTTTTTCATAGTTACTCGGTTCAACTACCTATAATCTATGCACATTCTCATACTTCCGTCCTTTTTCATCACAAATAAAATCGGAGCGCCCCAAGGCAAAGCACTCGGTCTTATGAAACTCTTTTCCAACAACTTCTCTAACTAGGTTTTCTATTCCGCTAACTCCAAAGGTGACATTCGATACGGGGCTGTAGAGATCGGTCCTGCTCCAGGAACCAACTCTATGGAAAACTCTACTTCTCTTTCGGGAGGGAACTCAGGTATCTCATCCGAAAACACCTCAGGATAGTCTCTCACCACAGGTATATCACCTAGGTTTTTTTCAAAGTCTACATCGCAGGCGGCTAGGAGAACATATCCCTTAGTTTTCTCCCCACTACAGAAGACCTCTACGGAGTTTAGGTACAATTTTAGGGGTTGACTAATAGGTTTTGGAGGAGAAGGAAAAACAACAATTTGGGTTCCACAATCTAATAATACACGGTTGGCGTGAAGCCAATCTATGCCTAGAATGATACCTATATCTTTAAGGGGTAAGCAAATCAAATCTATGATAAAATATCTATTTTCTACAACAAGATGACAGTTCAAACAACATTTACAAGTATTAACAGGACGATTTATGGGAGTAGAAACAATAAGATCAAAGGGAAGCTCAAAGACTCATAAATTCAATGACTCGTCACTAGCATATGAGATAAAAGAATGGGTAGCGCCAGAATCAAAAAGTACATTTAAGGTTCTACCGTTAAGCTCGCACTTACCTTGAATGAGATCATTGGACGTTCACACGTCTTCCACGTTGAGAGTGAAGACCCATCCTTGGTGTTGGGGTTAGGGGTTCTGAGTCGACGGTCCACCGCTCGTGCAGGTGTTGGCGTAGTGGCCAGGCTTGCCACATTTGAAACAAACTCCTCGCCCAGCCATGGAGGGGCAATCACCACGATTCTTTCCGCATCGTGGGCAGATATCAGCAGATGCTGCTCCGGGGTTAGCAGTAGGGACTCCTTGTGGTGCCTTATTCTTGGCCCCACTAGGTCCTCCGTTGTGGTTCCGGGGTCTACTCGGTCCACGGGGTTGGTTATTGTTGAAGTTCCTCAGGCCTTGATGTTGGAATGGTGGCCGTTGGTGTTGTTTAGATTGTTGGTGTGCAGGTGCTCTTTGTTGTTGTTATTGTTGCGGTCATAACTAGTTGGTCTGGTAGGGGTGGTAGTGATTCCTCGATGCATATTGTGGTTTGAACCTCGGGGCTTGAGGTCCAAGCCCCTTAGCTCGCTCCGCTCTTGTTGCTTACAGCTTTCGTTGTCCTTCTTCAAGGATCTGACACTTGTTAACCAAAGTTAGGAAGTCTCTGATCTCCATATGGGCCACGGCGTAGTTCAACTCCACCTTTAGACCGGCGTCATATTTGACGCATTTCCAAACCTCATCGGGGTTCCCTTGGAACACCCGAGAGAACTTGATCAGTTCCTCAAACTTGGCGGTGTATTGGGCTACAGTGGATCCTCCCTGGGTCAACTGCATAAACTCGATGTCTCAAGCATTCCTCACAGACTCGGGGAAGTACTTCTCATAAAAGTAGATCTTGAATAGCTCCCAATTGATGGGAGTTCTAGAAGCTTCCAGCAGTCGATTCGTTCCATTCCACCAGAATTCGGTGTCAGACTTCATCATGAAAGCAGCAAACGTAACCTTCTACTCCTCAGAGCAAGCAACCATAGAGTAGATCTTCTCCATGTCTTTGATCCACTCATCAACTTTGTCGAGGTCCATTACCCCTCGGAACACGGGCGAGTTTGCCTTGCGAAACTTGCCGAAGCGGGCTTGCTCAACCACCTTAGCAGCAGGGGGAGCAGGAGCAACATTCTCTTGTTGATTCATGCGGTCGAACATCTGCTCCATGGCTTGCGCCATTTGACGGACAGCAGCAGCAGTTGCATTGTCTTGGCTAGCTCCAAGCGTAGTCCTAGGCTGTCGTCGCGGTGCCATTGGTCCCTAAATACATGAGATAGTGAACATCAAGTTGATCAGGCTCAATATTCATGCAGAATGAGCTAGTTACCATGGCACTTACAAGCAACAGAAATCAAGCACTATACATGACATAACTATCGCATCATGCTTCTAAAGCATGGTCATTCCAATCCTCAAGCTCCATGAGAATCGAACTGCTCTGATACCAAAATGTAACACCCTAATTCTTAACCTAACTTTCTAGAACACATTAGGTTAATCATTAGGTTATTACTTCTTAGTCTCATTATTTTATTAAAATACTTAGCGAAAATTACGGGTAAATTTTTTTTTGAAATATAAAACCAAAGTGAGAGCCGTGCTCTTATCTAAACGAGAGACATAAATATCAATCATAAGGAACACAAAAGCTAAAGCAAGTAACAATAGAACAATGGTCATCACAACAAAGGAAACATTTCATTAATAACATAGTTAAGATACATACTAGTCATGCCCTTATAGAAATGGGCTGAGCTTGCAATACAGAAGAAAGGAAATACAACAGAAACAAGAAAGCATAAATGAACCACAACTACCCGAGTGCACCTATGGTGGATAACCTCAATATAAAAGAAGGTTTATCCAATCTATGTGTGAGTGTGTGCACTAAGCCTCCCCCATAAGACGGCTACTACTCGAACCCGGGGTATAGCGGAACATAACCGATCCACAGCAAGTGTAGGCATACGTGAAGACTGAGTGTGAGCTCCTCGGTAAGGGTACCTCTCGGCTCGCCTAGCCAGTCTCGACTGCGTGACAGTCTCCTTGCTCTTGCCTCACATGAACTGAGGTGTAGGAGCAGAGCTCTCGCTATACATATGCATCGGTGGGTCCTCGGAAGGGTTGTCCTCCGAACTAGGAGACCGAGGCACATAGTCCTGGAAGTCTCGAGGCATCGAACCACCAGTGTACGTCCGCAGAATCCTCTCATCTCGCGTCCGGGCACACTCAAAAACCATCGCGTCATCGTAGGGTGACATCGGGGAGAAACGGTAGCTCTGTACAGGGTGTGCAAAGGGGTGTTCGATGAACATGAAGACTCATACTATGCACTGCCCCTCAAAATGATATGACCCATGGTCCGGGTCAAAGTGAACCTCCCAAGTCAGCGTATCGACAAAGACCACAAACGTCGCCATCGTTCTCTGAAGATGTGACGAAAGAAAGAGAAAGAGGAGAAAGGAGTGAGAATTCTTTCAAAAAAATCTCAGTAGGAGTCTCCTATCCTAGGGTTACATCGTTCACATCCTCAGAAACCTTGGGTTTAATTATAAAAAGGTGTGCATGCATAAAAGGGTTCATTATCAGGGTTCATAAAACCAATTATCCAAGGTTCATTCCTTTTAGCATGCATCTTGATGTTATGAATGCAACATATTAAAACATGAATGCATGGCAATACTTGAGCATATAAATCAACAAATCAAATCATATAGAAACAATCCATGTGGCATAAGGGCAATAACTTTCAAATGAAACTTTCATCAATATGTGTGACATCATTCATGGAATCTTTAGCAACGTAGAGGCCACCCCAATAATAAAAACTAGGCTATGAGCTCATATCTCAACTAGTCGTCACTAGCTCTTGCTTATTATCTGAATAAGCGAATAATAAAATAATACACCTGACTACTTAAGAGTATGGGCTTGGGGGCTAGGGAACTCCTCTCTTAGGATATACCCTCTTTGAAATGCTCTACTGGCCTCGAGTGCACAGCGAATTGTCTGCTTTGGAAAAACTCATGTACAAACCCTCACGGTTTTGCCTCCTCCTCACTGTAGCAGGAGAAGTACGTCTCAGTGCTTGTCACATAAAAATCTCCTGGGGGTGCCCGGCTCATCCGTGTCACCCAGGGTTTTCAATCTCATTTGGTACTTTAAAAACATTTTTCAACTCTTTTAGGTTTGACGGAAATTTGGCATCATAACAGCTGTTAAACTGAATTTCTTTCAAACCGAAATTTATGCCACAAGCTAAAAACACAAACATGTTTCTCACTCAAACCTCAAGCTTAGAATAAGCTCATGTCTTAATCAATTCATCTCATCATAACTCATACATCATATACATCTCACCATCATTATAAAATTCAAGACTTCTTAGTGTCTTATGCATTAACCCTTAAGGTCCTTAACTCACAATCTAAGTTATAATTCATCACAACTTAATCTCTCGGGTACCTATGGGCTCATATCTAAGTATTCCTCACTTAACACTATGATCATAAACATCTCTAAACCTCATGAGTGCAGAATCTAAAATTCCAACTTTACGGGTACCTAGGAGTCACAACAATGACCCTTTTGAAGTTCAGTTTGCTCCTAAGGCATCAAGATCAAGTCCTAAACCAATTATGAGTCATTCCTACACATTTAAACTAATTTAAAACCATGATTATCATTTCTAAACCATGCTGGACAGAATCCAGAAAAATCATTTACTAAGGGATCTAAAACTCTCAAATTAATTCTTTTCTAGTTACTAACTTCTCTAATATTTCCCATATGAATTTTAACATTTATTATACATAAACATACTCATATTATCCTCAATAAAACAGCACAAACAGTGAGCATATCATGGCAAGGCAGAACCAAAAATCCATCTCCATAAGAAGGCATAAAACTTGATTTCTAAAGCACATAAAATACTAGTTTCTCTTGGAACCTTTTTAAAACTTTCAAAACTCATTACTAAACATTTTTATCAACTAAAAACACCAAAATACTTGTAAGGGCAGTGGCTATTTTAAATTAAACTCAAGAGGTTCTAAATTCATAAAACTTGGTTCTTGACATCTCTTGAACTCATAAAAGCTTAGAAAAATTATGAAACATAGATTTTAGTACTTGTAACAAATAAAACCTCTTAAGGCCAAAATTTAAAGGCTAAAGAACACATATTTTTCAAGCCTTTGCTTGCAATAATAAAGGGCAAGTCTTTGAGCTCTAGGTTCTCTTAAGTGATAACATAAAAATAAACATGCTCATGTACTTGTTTTATCTTTCATTAGAAAATAAAGTGAGAGCATAAAATAAACATGAGATGCAACTTATTATTATCTTTGATATTTAAGTGAGGACTTGAAATATAAACATGATAATGCAAAGCTTGAAATATAAATATGATAATGCAAGTTTATTTATTATTCTTGATGTTTAGTGATAGCAAGGAAAGTAAACATGATGTGCAAGGCATAAACATAAACATGGATGCAATATTCATTTTAATCTTATCTAGAGCTCTTACAAGACTTTAGAGATACAACCCAACACTTATCTCATCACAAAGAGAGCTTTAGAGTTCTTGAACCAAGTTCTCAAAGGAACTATGTGGTTCTTGAACATCATCATCAAGCTCAAGAACAAGCTTTTTAAAGAAAAGAAAAACCCTAAGAAGGCAAAAATCAAAACAACTTTCTTTCATGACATAAAATAGAAGTAGAGACACTAAAATTTTTTAACAAAAACCTTTGAGGATGAGCTATGAAGGCTGAATGTATGAGAAGAAGAAAAAGGAAGAAAAACAAAAACTTTACTTAGACAAAGAACAAGATTCAAGCTTTAGAGGTTCCTTTGAGGTGAACACAAGGTCACCATCTATGAACACTCATCATCAAGCCATCATAGCCATGAACAAGGCCTCATGGCCGAAATGGAGGAAAGAAGGAAACAAAGGAAAGTTTTCAAAAAGTAACCAAGAGAAAGCTAGAGAAAAACTCATTTTCAAGACAAGCAAAGCTTAGAAAAACACTCCTACCAAGAGTGAAGATGAAAACTTGAACTTGAAAAGGAAAAGAAGAAGGAGAACTCCTCCTAGGATGATAATGAGCTTCGGCCAAAGTGAAGATAAAGGAAAGGAGATGTGTTTTGAGTGAGGTTGTGTTTGTGGTCAACTGTTTGAGAGGTTTGATGATGATTCAAGGTTATGAGGTGGTGTTTAGAGATTATGAGGTGATTATGTGAGGAAGAGATGAAGAAGATGAAAATGAAGAGGAAAGGAAAACTCTCTTGAAACTTGAGAGAAAAAGGAAGAACTTAGAGAAAGCTTTGGAAACTTGAAACTTTGCAAATGATCTAAAGTGCTTGCAAGCTCAAGTAAGTAAGGTATTTTTAGAAAAATGAAACAAATGAAGTCTCATGGAGAGGAGGGAGAGGTCGTGTGGTTTGGGAGGCAAAGGAAGAGAAAAATATCTCTTACAACTTGTCATTCAAGCATGGTTTGAGGTATGGAAGTTATGGTGCAAAGCATGGCTTCAAGTATGGTGATTTGGAGTGAAATTTCTTTCAAATTCGAAATGAAATATTTCTTCTAGAAGCTAGGAGGGCTGGCTGATTTTGAGCCATAAAAATGAGGGAAAATAGCTTAATTTATTTAGTCATTCACTTAGCAAATCAAGCATGGATGAAAGTATGACAAAGTATGGTGTAAGTGAGGTGGAAGCATGGCCTTGGAGTGTCAAAAATTTGAGCATGTGATGTAAAATGGGGGAGGAGTGGCTTTAGCCAGACCTGGGTAGAAAAAAGGGAGGAGAAATCTTCCATGTAATTGGGTGTTAATGATAGGTTTAAGTGTAGGTTAGTTTAGGTGCAAGATTAGGAATCATTAAACATAAGTTTAGGTAACTAAGAATGAGGTTTAAGGATTTTATGACAAGATTAAGAGTGCTCATACATCATTAGAGAATTTAAAACTCATTTATGAATAAACAATTGAAAAGACAATTCCATGATTTGAGGAATTGGAGAGAGAATTTACTATCCAACGTTCCATGATTAGGAATCTTGAATTTAAAATAAGATTTCAAGTTGTAATTAAGTATTCTTAGGTTCTAATCAACTTTAATAAATTATTTTGAGTCAAGATTAATTATGGAAATTAATTAATCTTTGATTAGAGCCTAATATTGCTTAAGTTTGCTTAATCACACGATTAAGCTCGGAAACATAAAGCTAGGGGCAAAATCATAATTTTGCATTGATTTTGCCCAGGACCTCCGGGACTAAAACTGAAGTCACAGAATACGTGAAAACGCCTTTTAAAACTATCTGCAAAAGTTTTGGGTTCATCCGACACTTGTAAACGGGTAAAACACCACAGGTATATTTTGGTCATTTTGACCCGAAACTCGAAAAATGAGATTTTTGATCCCGGAAAGGTACACAAGCCAACTAATCCCCTTCCAACATTGAGTTTGCCCTTCTAGTACTGCCGGATCTGCTTTCCTCGAATTCCGAGCTGAAAATGACCTTAAGGCATTTTGGTCCTTTTCATTCTTAACAGAAAATTGGGACGTTACATAAAACATCATTTTATTTGAGATCATGCTCAAAAAGGATATGTTGAGTTAATTTTTGTGAATATTGAAGATCAAGTATCATATATATTCACAGAACCATTAGCTGAAGCTTGATTTTGTGTTTTGAAAAATCTTTTAAACTTAAAGGTTTTTAAATATACATAAAGCATTCATGAACAAACATTTCTGCACTCTCCCTTTATTACTCTGACCTGTAGCCTAAACGAAGAAATAGGTTTGCAAGACCACATATCATATTGAAGATCAACTTAGCTTAGAAAGAAGGAGGGTTAATAAAAAAAATAATTGAGGATAAAAAAATAGGAAATATCTGGCCTGATGAAGTTCAGAATATGAAGATGAAAGTATGGCAAACATGATGAGACTCTGATGGGTCAGAAAGTGAAAAGCGAAACTCAGAAACTACCATCCTCATAAAGTGATCTTAATAGTCAGAAACCACTTTTTCTGAAGAAGAATGGAAAAGGTGAGACAAATCCCACTCTTTTGAGTTTCTTTCTCCTACACCACTTCACCTTCAATCAATCACGTCCCATCATTTAAAATAACCTTCTATTCCTCACACGTCACACTTTTGCACTCATCTTCTATCTTATGCTTACTCAACCATTTCATATTATCTTCCTTTTAAACCTTTATTTTGCAACCCAAATTCCTCTTCATCTCACACAACCTCTCACCAATCCTCTACCCTCAATCTTTTCAAGCTCCAACCTTTCTACTTCCAACCTCACATACTTATTAATGGGTGAAAGGAAGAAATTCGATGGGAACATTGCTAATCTAGGAATACACCAAATGTATGATGAATCATTTCATCAATAGTACTATGCTGACAATTTTGCTCAGTCACCAATAGCTCCTGGAAAAAGGCTTAGTAAGGAATTGATGGCTTAAGTCATGATTCTGATGGAAGTCATTTCCTTTCAAGGATGGGAAAGATTCCTTACCATCTCTGACCGTATCTTTGCTAGAATGGTCATAGCTTTTTACTCTCAGTTGATACATGTATTTGAATCAATTTTCTCAACCTATAACAGAGGGATAGATTTAAAACTGAGCACTATGAACCTCTAAAAGAATATCCAGGCATCGGATGAAGGACTTATATGCTCTATTGAAAAATATTGGTATACTACCCCTGGAGTCTCTACTGAAGACGTGTCAAGCTATCTTACAAACTCTCCTGGATACCAACCCAGTGAAGTCAATGTAGGCATGCTGAACTCAAAGGCTCACCAAGTTTTTATTCTTATCCATTTTTCTCTTCTTCTAAGATTAGGAAGCATGCACTTGCTAATGGGAATGGACTGTATGTTACTCTTCTATCTGCTGACAAAAAGGAAGGTTAATTTGCCCAAACTCATCTTTGATTATATGCTTAGTGCCACCACCATAGAAAGTGAAAATTTCATCTCTATTCTGTATGGGATCCTGCTAACCAAAGTGTTTGAGCACCTAAAGTATCCCTTGAAAAATGAATAGTATGAGAATATGGTTGGGACTGAATATATATTCCTGGGAAGTCTTTATTTTTGCCTTCACTCTTTATCCCATATAAGCATTATTTCTATTTTCCCCATATGTTAAAACATGCACCATTGACTTTCACATATTTTCTTTTGTCATGTAACTGCATCATGTACTTTTCTTTTTCAAAGGCATGCTTACATCATACGTAGGCATTAAGTTACATTTGAGTCTCAGTTATGTCTTATAAGTAACTCTTTCAAACAACTAGCATGCATTCATATACCATATAAGTGGACCAAATGCTATTCTATTATCAATTTAAGATATTCTCACCACTTCCATCATCTTCGTAGATTTACCACTTTGGTAACAACATTTACTTTCCATATCAAATGGCCAATTCAAGGGCCACTAAAATTCTCTATGATATTTCAATGTATCTAATAGCCCCTGTAAAAATTTCATAACAAATAGAGCCTTCTAACCCTATTAGACAAATTTTACAAATTTGGTGGTCAGAGACCACCTATTCACAGCTTAGACCAGAATTCTTATAATTTTTAACCCTAGCAAATGATGAAATTGACTCAAAAGAAAAATCAAAGTTACACCTCAAGAAGTTATCAACTCCTTGTAAATATTTTAAATTAAGAATCCATAATTTTCTATGGTAATAAAATCATACAATTTCTTTAATAACCCAAATAACATGAGTATTATTTCAGTCTCTGATTTTTTTAAGGAATTAAAACTTAAAACTAGTGCTCAAGAAAATTTGTCCGTATAGTTTAAGATGTGAGTTCTAACATATATTTTTCCCGGCTTCTAACCATGACTACAATATGTGTAACAATTCATGAGACTTCACTATCTGTAGCCAAACTAAAATCCAATAGCATAACCCTAAATCTCTTTTGACAACAAGGATTTTTATCATCATCCAAACACATAAAAAAAAATTCATATATCAATAACCATATATCATCAATCAACTCAATAAAAAATTTCAGACATAACTTATTCAGAAACGTTCAACATAAATTTTGCAAGAAAAGACCATAGAAAACCTTACTCTTGGAAGCTAATGGTGCCTTTGTCTCTAGGAAGCTCCAAAGTGATGGTCTTCACTCCAAAGCTATCAAGACCCACCCAAATCCCTCTCAAAATAGTGGGGTATAAGCTATTAATGTTGAGATTTGGTGATGGATTGAAATTTTGATCCGTTATCTTTGTAGGTGTTGAGCTGTAGAACAACTTTAGTGAATGATGGTTTTGATTTTGGAAACTCTAGACTAGTGTATATGGGAATTGAAACCAAGATAAAGCTCTTGGCTACAGAGGAGATGCAGTTGCTTCTCTGCCCATTGGCTGGCCTGTAACATCCCCAAATTTATAACTAAGATAAATATTAATCTTAATTAGTGATAGCAAAACCAAGAGAATCTGGACAAATGTTATGAAACACAACAAATAGACTACTTAAGTATGTCTAGAGAAAAATGCAAAGAATTGCGAAAATGCCATCACTTAGTGGAAATTATGAAAATGCCCTTGCTATGTAAAGGAAATTACCAAACTACCCTTGCCTTATTAAATGACGAAGATACCCTTACTCTATGAATGGAATTACAAGAATACCACTATCATTGTCTAATTACAAAAATATCCTTGCCTTAGTTAAAGAAATTACTACAATGCCATTTGCACAAATCCCTAGACTTGTCTTTAGACAAGAATGAATCTAAGCCATTGGATTAAGATGATAACACAATAATTTAACCACATACATCATACACATTTCTGAATCACATACATGCACTAAAGGTTAGAAAATCTCCACTAACATCTTTGCACAAAACATGGAGCATTTTCATCCAACATGTTTGCATAAAACATGGAAACATGTTTGCACAAAACAAGGAGCATTTTCATCCCAAAATTCAGCCAACATGTTTCCATAAATCATGCTCCAAGTGCTTTCCTTCTTCTGTTTTTTCTCTAATCTTTCCACTATAAATACTCCTCAAACTCTCTTCAATTCAGAAACTCCCTAAGTGTTCTTTCTTTCTTATTCTATCATTCTTCTTATGTTCTTCAAAGACTTCTCTTGATCCTCTAAACTTCATCCAAACACTTAAATCCTAAGTCCAAACTTTCACTAGCCTTCACAAGATTTACAATCTTTAACTCTAGTGAGAAATATTTTCTTAAGCACTCAACTTCTAGAGCCAAGAATCAAGGAGGGTCATCCACTCCAAAGACTCTTGTTCAAAGGTTAAGGAAGAAGAGAAGGACCCTTTTTAGACCCTACACAAGAGGTAGGAGTTTCTTCTTTATTTGTTCAAATATTGTTGGCTTCTAACTTTGCTCATGGATAGAATGCCTCAAACTTGAGTTATTGTCAAAAGTTTTGAATAATTATATTTTTAGAAAACACAACATGTTCTATTCTGCTATGAGTACTTTTATGATGTTATCAAACTCAAATATAACTTAAAAGATTGTATGTGAAACTTGAGTTAATAAAGATAACTTAAGACATGAACATGGCAGGTGCTGGAATTTCTAGTTATTTCTGGCAATAGTTACTTCAAAATTTAGTGTTCATAAAATATGAAGGATATCAAAATGAAAATATTTTTATTATAAACTAGACTCATTGTAGAACACTCTCCAAAAAGAATCACCTAAAACGGAGTTTCCTAGCCCAATATATAAATTGTTAAAGTAGAGCCTAAGACTGAAACTCTTAATCTGACCTTGTAGTAGTAAAATAGGTGTAACTCACTCTAGAAAAATTCAAATGGACTGATTTCAACTTTGTGGAAAAGCTAACACATCTACAAACACACTTATGTATGCTATGCATAAAGTTTTACACCACGAAAATATAGAATGAGAGATATATTTTCGGGACAGTGTGCTGAGAAAGTCTTGAAGGTAGCGTGATACTGTGAGAGTGCAATTTGGAAAGGTTCTGGCTAAGGAAAGACTTGGTATTTAAGCGTGTCCATTGTGACCCACCTTTCTTTCCTGAGAATCCTACTATGCACAATTTACAGTTGATTTACACTAATCTAAGATGTTAGTGCTACAAATTTTATTCTAAAAGATGTCAGAACTCTAAATAAAAGATTCAAGTCTTGTAAAGAGATAATTTTAAGGATTTAAGTAGAATAATAATCTTCAGGAGATATATATAAAAGTCATAATAAAAAATATATATAAAGAACCTCTAAAAATATCTTAAAGGGTATTAATGTATTAATGGAAATACTAAGAGTAAAAAGAAGACTAAGAGAAAAAGATAATACCAAGATATCCATAACCTATTAGGAACACTAGAGACCTAACTTGATAACTTAGGTTGCTTAATATGAATTATCTATGAGAATGTTTATTATGAGATTTACATGATATTGTCTATGTTACATGAAGTGATATACAAAAATGTGAATGTATTGATGAGATATAAAATGATAATGATAAAATGATTGACTGTGTCATGATTTATTAATGTGCATACATTCATTTTTCAAATGAAATAATAAATAGATCAACTCACTGCTTAATACTCTTTGAGGATTAAGGTACTGATGATTTCACTCAGTGAGAACAAAAGTAAAACCTGAAAAAGTAGCAATGATAGTCTGGAAAAGTGGACTTGAGCTAAACTCACGGCTTAACCCCATAAACCGTTGAGATCATGGCAACGGAAAGAAAACCAAAAGGTTGTGGCGACGGCCACGGTATGAGCTCATTACCCTTTAGGGTGGTCTAAGGCGTTGATGCATTCATCCCGTGAGTAATTAAGAAATATGTTGATGAAATAAATGAAAGATGATGATCACTAAACAAGTGAATGTTGAGGATGAGTAATCATGAAATGCATGCAGCTCCTAAATGATTATTGCTTATTAGTGGTTTTACATTATATGCTTATATGTATGCTTGACGAAATACTAAATGGATATTTCTGCTAATGTTCAAGATTAGTTTAAAAGTAATTACTTTGGCTAATCACGTTTGTGAAGGTTTGATAATTGAATCCTTTCCTGTTCACCTTTTATAATAAACCCGAAGTGACTGGGACGACAACGATGACACTTTTAGTACAAGTAGAAACTCCTACTGAGAAATCATGTATTTCTCACTCCTATGTTTATTTTCCATTGTCATTACCAGAGACAGACGTGTCCACCTAAAGCAACGAAGCTATAGCTGAGGAAGGAGGTAGCGCGTGAAGATTTTAAACCTTTCAAGTAGGAGCATTCCGAGCTTTAGTTACATTATAGTTTGTGAGAAATAATTAGTAATAGTAGAACTTATATTGTTATTTGTAATAACTTATCAATATGATATATGCCCTGTTGTGACTTATGTATTAAGTGATTATATTCCAGTTTATGTGATAATAGTTCTACACTTAGTCTCTTATTCCGCTTATTTAAAAGCGCTATGTATTTCACTTCTCATTACAGGCTTAAGTTTTCAAAAAAATTAATTTATTTTTTTTAAAAAAAAACTTCCACTATTTTTCTAAGTTAATTTCAAAAGAAAATAAATGCAAAGCATAAGTGACAACTGATAGAATCCAAATGTGAACTTAAGCATAGTGGGGTTCTATTAGGGTGTTACATTATGGTATCGGAGCAGTTCATCCTATTTAAGCCTGAGGAATGGACTGACTATGCTTCTGTTTATGATATCATGCTATTAATCTTATCTGTATGATGGGATATAGGATTTAGAAATGCATGATCGTCTTGTGATACTGCCATAGTTGCTACCATGCTTAGCTATAGTATTGAGCCTGATCAACTCGATGACTGTTGTTTGGTGTGTCTAGGAACTAATGGCGACAAATGACATACGCATGGGGCACGCGGTGGAGGTAATCGTGATGAACTGGCAAATGCACTCCAGGAGATGGCTAGGGCTATGCAAGCACAAGCAACAGTGATGATGGAGCAGATGAATAGGAGGTCAGAGGAGTCAATTGGGAACCAAGAACATGGAAAATTCTCAGAATTCAAGAGGGCTGGACCTCCAGAATTCAAAGGGACAACTAACCCCGAAATAGCTGATAGATGGATTCAAGAGATGGAGAAGGTTTTCTCAGTGGTAGAATGCTCTGATGAATAAAAGGTGGCATTCTCTACTTATATGCTGAAAGGAGAGGCTGACGCGTGGTGGAAGGGTGCAAAGGGCTTGCTCGAAAGTGCTGACATACAGATTACATGGGAGGTTTTCTATGCTACGTTCCATAAGAAATATTTTCCAGATCCGGTTAAGAAGGCAAAGGAAGTAGAATTTCTGTTGCTAACACAGGGAAATCGAAGTGTGGCTGAGTACACAGCTAAGTTTGAAGAACTGATCAAACACTCAACTAGCTACCAAAGGGATCCCAACGAGGCTTGGAAATGCATGAAATATGAGAGTGGTTTGAGGCCAGACATTTTGGCATCTATGGCTCCACTAGAGGTCACTGACTATGCATCTTTAGTCAGCAAAAGCCAAGTGGCTGAGAGTTGCAATCGCCAACTAGTTGCCCACCGAGTTGAAAAGAATAAGAAGAGGTTAGCTCAACAAGGTCACCAAGGGTTCCCACCCCCTCACAAGAAACCCTACCAAGGAGGTGGATTTAAAGGGAAACAACCCCAACACCCTATGATGAATCAACCTAGGACACAAGCTGTTAATCGACCTAGGATGGCTGCTGTCCCTGAACCTATGACTAGACCCCCTTGTGCCACTTGTGGAAAGATACATGGAGGGGAATGCAAATTTGGTAAAAATGTTTGTTATCGGTGTGGACAGGCAGGACACTATTCTAGAGAGTGCCTAAAGTTCAATCAGTCCTCTACACTCAAGCCTAAGGCACAGGGACTCGTGTTTGCTATCACTGCTGAGATACCCTCAGAATCCAATGATCTGATTCAAGGTAAGTGTATAATTAATGGAAAACCCTTAATTGTATTGTTTGATTCTGGCGCAACACATTCATTCATTTCATATGATTGTGCTAATAAGTTGAGGTTGTATATATCTGACTTAAAAATCATCTTAGTTGTCTCTACACCCACTATAAATACTGTTAGAACTGATCAAGCCTGCCTAAATTGTGAGTTTGAGGTAGCTGATAGGATTTTTCATCATGATTTAGTTTGTCTACCCTTGTCTGGTTTTGATGTAATCTTGGGCATGGATTGGCTTTCGGCTAACTGTGTGTTACTACATTGTGAAAACAAGTCACTAGCATTTCTTCCCAAACCATCTTTACCCAATCCCTCTAAACTTGATAGAAAGGTACGACTATACCTAAACTCCATTATCATGGGAGATAGTAGGAATGAAAAGCGAGGATATGTCTTCCTAATGACAAGTGAGAAAGAAGTGGAGCAAGCTCTAGAAAAGATCCTTGTAGTAAAGGAATTCTCAGATGTTTTTCCTGATGACATACCTGAATTTCCTCCAAAAAGGGAGATTGAGTTTTCTATAGATTTGAGTGCAGGAATAGGACCCATATCTATAGCTCCTTATAGGACGCCATTGGCCGAGTTAACAGAGTTGAAGAAGCAATTAGAGGAACTACTACAGAAGAAATTCATTAGGCCCAGTGCTTCACCATGGGGAGCCCAGTCTTTGCTTGTCAAGAAGAAGGATGGGAGTATGCGATTATGTATGGATTATAGGCAGCTAAACAAAGTGACTATAAAAAATAAATACCCTTTGCCTAGAATTGATGACCTCATGGACCAATTAAGAGGAGCCCAAGTGTTTTCCAAGATAGATCTGTGATCAGGATACCACCAGATTCGAGTGAAGGGGGAGGACATACCAAAGATAGCCTTTAGGACTAGATATGGACATTATGAGTTTAATGTGATGTCGTTTGGGTTAACCAATGCACCGGCAGTGTTTGTGGACTACATGAATAGGATATTTAGACCATACTTGGACAAGTTTGTAATAGTGTTCATCGATGACATTCTAGTTTACTCTAGAACTGAAGAAGAGCACGAAGAACACTTACGAGTGGTGTTGGAGGTGTTGAGGAACAAGAAACTTTATGCAAAGTTGTCCAAGTGTAAATTTTGGATGAAGGAAGTTAAGTTCTTAGGTCATGTTGTGTTACATAGGGGAATAGCAGTAGACCCAAGTAAGATAGAAGCGGTGCAACAATGGGAAACCCCTACCACTGTGAAGGAGATTAGGAGTTTTCTAGGGCTAGCCGGTTACTACCGAAGGTTTATTAGAGGTTTTTCCCAAATTACCTTACCCCTCACCAAGCTAACAAGGAAGAATTCAGCTTTTATATGGAGCCCAGAATGTGAAGAGAGTTTCCAAGAACTAAAGAAGAAGTTGACCACTACCCCTGTCCTAATCCTACCTGACCCAAAAGAAAAATTTGAGGTGTATTGTGATGCCTCGGGAAGAGGACTAAGATGTGTTTTGATGCAAAATAGGAATGTAGTAGCCTATGCCTCTAGACAGCTCAAACCCCATGAAGTTAATTACCTAACCCATGACTTAGAGCTAGTGGCTATTGTCTTTGTCTTAAAAATCTGGAGACATCATCTTTATGGTGTAAGGTTTGAAGTCTTTTCTGACCACAAAAGTCTGAAATACCTCTTCAACCAAAAGGAACTCAATATGAGACAAAGGCGTTGGATGGAGTTTCTCAAGGACTATGACTTTGGGTTGAACTACCACCCAGGAAAGGCAAATGTGGTAGCAGATGCTTTGAGTCGTAAGTCCTTGCATGCCGCTTGGCTCATGGTGAAAGAAAATGAGCTGATAGAAGATTTTAGGAACCTCAACTTAGGATATAGGGGGACTTCAGAACAAATTCGGTTAAGTCAACTAAGTGTAACCAGTAGCTTTAAGGATCAAATAATTCAAGCCCAAAGGGAAGATGAGGATTTCCTTAGAACCTTAACCCTTGTCGAAGTAGGAAAGTTGAAAGAGTTTGTCCAGGATAAGGAAGGAGTGTGGAGATACCAAGGGAGAATCTGTGTACCTGCAAAAGAAGGATTGAGAGCTAGCATTTTGGAAGAAGCCCACAAGAGTCAATTTAGTGTATATCCCGGTATAAACAAGATGTACCATGACCTAAAAAAGATGTTCTGATGGCCAAAGATAAAAGCAAATATAGCAAATATAGTGCAAAAATGTTTGGTATGCCAAAAAGTGAAGATAGAGCATCAAAAACCCTCCGGAGCGCTACAACCTCTCGAAATCCCCAAATGGAAGTGGGAAGGAATATCCATGGATTTCGTGATGGGATTGCCAAGAACGCCTACCGGACATGACTCCATATGGGTAATTGTGGATAGATTGACCAAATCTACTCACTTTTTACCCATTCGAGCAAATTACCCTTTGGAAAAGTTAGCTCAGCTATACATCCAAGAGATAATAAGGCTCCATGGAGTACCCAAAACCATTGTCTCAGATAGGGATCCAAGGTTCACCTCAAGATTTTGGGGAGCTTTGCAAAAGGCATTTGGTTCAAAGTTGTGTCTAAGTACTGCCTATCACCCTCAAACTGATGGACAATCAGAAAGAACAATTCAAACCCTTGAGGATATGCTAAGAGCATGTGTCTTAGACCAGCCAAAAAGTTAGGACAAACAGCTTCCATTGATTGAGTTTGCATATAATAATAGTTACCACACTAGCATTGGGATGGCACCCTATGAGGCTTTGTATGGTAGAAAGTGTCAATCACCACTTTGTTGGTGTGACCTGGGAGAGCAAAGTATTTTGGGCCCTGATTTGGTAGAAGAGACAACCAAACAAATAAGGAGAATTAGGGAAAGAATCCTCACTACTCAGAGTAGGCAGAAGAGCTATGCTGACAAGAGAAGGAAACCTCTCGAATTTCAAGAAGGAGAACACATATTCTTGCGAATTACTCCTACGACAGGTATAGGTCGTGCAATGAAAGTAAAAAAGCTAAGCCCTAGATTCTTAGGACCCTTCCAAATCCTCAAAACGGTAGGCCCCTCTGCCTACCAAATTGCATTACCTCCAAATTTGTCTAACCTACACAATGTTTTTCATGTGTCCCAATTGAGAAAGTATCAGTCAGACCCCAGTCATATGTTTGAGCCAGAAACTATACAATTAAAAGATGACTTAACTTTTGAATTACTACCGATGAGGATCGTGAATCATGGCATCAAGCAGCTGAGAAACAAATCTGTATCTCTGGTCCGAGTAGCCTGGGGACAAGATGGAATGGAAGAGCACACATGGGAGCTCAAGGAAGATATGCGAAAAGAATTTCCGAACCTATTCACAGGTATCAAATTTTGAGGGCAAAATTTTAATAAGAAGGGGAGAAATGTAACATCCCCAAATTTATAACTAAGATAAATATTAATCTTAATTAGCGATAGCAAAACCAAGAGAATCTGGACAAATGTTATGAAACACAACAAATAGACTACTTAAGTATGTCTAGAGAAAAATGCAAAGAATTGCGAAAATGCCATCACTTAGTGGAAATTAAGAAAATGCCCTTGCTATGTAAAGGAAATTAACAAACTACCCTTGCCTTATTAAATGACGAAGATACCCTTACTCTATGAATGGAATTACAAGAATACCACTATCATTGTCTAATTACAAAAATATCCTTGTCTTAGTTAAAGAAATTACTACAATGCCATTTGCACAAATCCCTAGACTTGTGTTTAGACAAGAATGAATCTAAGCCATTGGATTAAGATGATAACACAATAATTTAACCACATATATCATACACATTTCTGAATCACATACATGCACTAAAGGTTAGAAAATCTCCACTAATATCTTTGCACAAAACATGGAGCATTTTCATCCAACATGTTTGCATAAAACATGGAAACATGTTTGCACAAAGCAAGGAGCATTTTCATCCCAAAATTCAGCCAACATGTTTCCATAAATCATGCTCCAAGTGCTTTCCTTCTTCTGTTTTTTCTCTAATCTTTCCACTATAAATACTCCTCAAACTCTCTTCAATTCAGAAACTCCCTAAGTGTTCTTTCTTTCTTATTCTATCATTCTTCTTATGTTCTTCAAAGACTTCTCTTGATCCTCTAAACTTCATCCAAACACTTAAATCCTAAGTCCAAACTTTCACTAGCCCTCACAAGAGTTACAATCTTTAACTCTAGTGAGAAATATTTTCTTAAGCACTCAAATTCTAGAGCCAAGAATCAAGGAGGGTCATCCACTCCAAAGACTCTTGTTCAAAGGTTAAGGAAGAAGAGAAGGACCCTTTTTAGACCCTACACAAGAGGTAGGAGTTTCTTCTTTATTTGTTCAAATATTGTTGGCTTCTAACTTTGCTCATGGATAGAATGCCTCAAACTTGAGTTATTGTCAAAAGTTTTGAATAATTATATTTTTAGAAAACACAACATGTTCTATTCTGCTATGAGTACTTTTATGATGTTATCAAACTCAAATATAACTTAAAAGATTGTATGTGAAACTTGAGTTAATAAAGATAACTTAAGACATGAACATGGCAGTCTTAGGAATTTCTAGTTATTTCTGGCAGTAGTTACTTCGAAAATTAGTGTTCATAAAATATGAAGGATCTCGAAATGAATATATTTTTATTATAAACTAGACTCATTGTAGAACACTTTCCAAAATGAATCACCTAAAACGGAGTTTCCTAGCCCAATATTTAAATTTTTAAAGTAGAGCCTAAGACTGAAACTCTTAATCTGGCCTTGTAGTAGTAAAATAGGTGTAACTCATTCTAGAAAAATGAAAATGGACTGATTTCAACTTTGTGGAAAAGCTAACACATCTACAAACACACTTATGTATGCTATGCATAAAGTTTTACACCACTAAAATACAGAATGAGAGATATATTTTTGGGACAGTGTGCTGAGAAAGTCTTGAAGGTAGCGTGATACTGTGAGAGTGCAATTTGGAAAGGTTTTGGCTAAGGAAAGACTTGGTATTTAAGCGTGTCCATTGTGACCCACATCTCTTTCCTGGGAATCCTACTATGCACAATTTACAGTTGATTTACACTAATATAAGATGTTAATGCTACAAATTTTATTCTAAAAGATGTCAGAACTCTAAATAAAAGATTCAAGTCTTGTAAAGGGATAATTTTAAGGATTTAAGTAGAATAATAATCTTCAGGAGATATATATAAAAGTCATAATAAAAAATATATATAAAGAACCTCTAAAAATATCTTAAAGGGTATTAATGTATTAATGGAAATACTAAGAGTACAAAGAAGACTAAGAGAAAAAGATAATACCAAGATATCCATAACCTATTAGGAACACTAGAGACCTAACTTCATAACTTAGGTTGCTTAATATGAATTATTTATGAGAACGTTTACTATGAGATTTACATGATATTGTCTATGTTACATGAAGTGATATACAGAAATGTGAATGTATTGATGATGTAACGCCCGGGGACGAGGACGAGGAGTGATGGCCGGTGCAAAGAGGGCACGGACAAGGTGCGGCTCCTCACAAGGTCCTCTAAGCGGAGGGGTACATGAATGAACCGGTTACACACCTGAATGAGAGGGATCCTAAGATTGTATAGGTATGGGACTATACAGTTGAGGAGGGCTTATATGAATTGATTTGCACTACCTATACCAACAAGATGCATCTTCTTTTCGGTAGCCCAAACTGAAAGAACTCCATAGTTAAGCGTGCTTGACTTGGGGTAATTTTGGGATGGGTGACCTCCTGGGAAGTTTTCCTAGGAAGTGTGTGAGTGAGGACAAAGCATGCTGAAAAGACTCGTGTTGGTTTGTGGGGACAGTTGTCAATCCATAAAGCAGCAGGGGATGTTACAAATGGTATCAGAGCCTGCACCTCTCCCAGTACGGTGTGGTTCGGGGATGAACCAGGCGGAAGCTGGTGGGCATGTAACGCCCGGGGACGAGGATGAGGAGTGATCGCCGGTGCAAAGAGGGCACGGACAAGGTGCGGCTCCTCACAAGGTCCTCTAAGCGGAGGGGTACATGAATGAACCGGTTACACACCCGAATGAGAGGGATCCTAAGATTGTATAGGTATAGGACTATACAGTTGAGGAGGGCTTATATGAATTGATTTGCACTACCTATACCAACAAGATGCATCTTCTTTTCGGTAGCCCAAACTGAAAGAACTCCATAGTTAAGCGTGCTTGACTTGGGGTAATTTTGGGATGGGTGACCTCCTGGGAAGTTTTCCTAGGAAGCGTGTGAGTGAGGACAAAGCATGCTGAAAAGACCCGTGTTGGTTTGTGGGGACAGTTGTCAATCCATAAAGCAGCAGGGGATGTTACAGATGAGATATGAAATGATAATGATAAAATGATTGATTGTGCCATGATTTATTAATGTGCATACATTCATGTTTCAAATGAAATAATAAATAGACTAACTCACTGCTTAATCCTCTTTGAGGATTAAGGTATTGATGATTTCACTTAGTGAGAATAAAAGTAAAACCTGAAAAAGTAGCAATGATAGTATGGAAAAGTGGACTTGAGCTAAACTCACGGCTTAACCCCCTAAACCGTTGAGATCATGGCAACGGAAAGAAAACCAAAAGGTTGTGGCGACGGCCACAGTATGAGCTCATTACCCTTTAGGGTGGTCTAAGGCATTGATGAATTCATCCCGTGAGTAATTAAGAAATATGTTGATGAAATAAACGAAAGATGATGATCACTAAACAAGTGAATGTTGAGGATGAGTAATCATGAAATGCATGCAGCTCCTAAATGATTATTGCTTATTAGTGGTTTTACATGATATGCTTATATGTATGCTTGATGAAATACTGAATGGATATTTCTGCTAATGTTCAAGATTAGTTTAAAAGTAACTGCACTTCGGCTAATCACGTTTGTGAAAGTTTGATAATTGAATCCTTACCTGTGCACCTTTTTATAATAAACCCGTAGTGACTGGGATGACAACGATGACACTTTTAGTACAAGTAAGAACTCCCACTAAGAAATCATGTATTTCTCACTCCTATGTTTATTTTCCGTTGTCGTTACCAGAGACAGACGTGTCCACCTAAAGCAACGAAGCTGTAGCTGAGGAAGGAGGTAGCGTGTGAAGATTTTAAACCTTTCAAGTAGGAGCATTCGGAGCTTTAGTTACATTATAGTTTGTGAGAAACAATTAGTAATAGTAGAACTTATATTGTTATTTGTAATAACTTATCAGTATGATATATGCCCTATTGTGACTTATGTATTAAGTGATTATATTCCAGTTTGTGATAATAGTTCTACACTTAGTCTCTTATTCCGCTTATTTAAAAGCGCTATGTATTTCACTTCTCGTTACAGGCTTAAGTTTTCAAAAAAATTAATTATTTAAAAAAAAAAACTTCCACTATTTTTCTAAGTTAATTTCAAAAGAAAATAAATGCAAGGCATAAGTGACAACTAATAGAATCCAAATGTGAACTTAAGCATAGTGAAGTTCTATTAGGGTGTTACATGGCCAAAATTATGGGTTGCTTCATGGAGAAGATTAGCTTTTATGCTTATCTTGTAATAAATGCATCAATATTATATATATTAAAGTTAGATATTTCTTAACCTAGTAAAGAAAAATGGATGGCTAGGATCAATCTTGTAATTCAAGATTGAATTTTAGCCATTCATCAAATATAAATGGAGTAAGGTTCATTAATTTGTAAATATTAAAATAGCTTTTGGTGTTAGAAATCGAACACCGAAATTTCACCGAACGAGTGAAACGCTGTACCTGGGTAATCAAGCATTGTCCAAAAATTAATTCTAGGTATAAAATTTCTATTCCTAAATATTTCTAATCTCAATTGTATAATTTCTCACTTTTGGGCATCTTTGGGCCCCAATTCTAGGGTTTAGACGGTCCTAGCAGGCTTATGGGGCCCACTAGGTTACTATTCAATTTTTTTTTTAAAGATCCATTGAGCTGTTCTCATCATTTCCATGTGTGTTAGAATTTTGAGATTCTCATTAATAAAGTCTCAATTAATTTCTGGATGAAATTTATTGTGTTACAGTACCACCCACCTTAATAAAAATTTTGACCTCAAAATTTCATACCTAGAAATAATTTTGGATGATCCTTCTTCATGTTTGACTCTAATTCCTATGTGTATTCTTCATTTCTAGGTCCACCCCAAGCCACTTTTACAAGTTGCACAAATTTACTTCTAAGTTACTTGACTTCTCTATCAATGATCTTAACGGGAGGGGCTTGAAATGTCAAGTCATCCCTTAACTGTATGGACTCGGGCTTTATAACATGATTTGGGTCCAGATGACATTTCCTAAGTTGGGAGACATGAAAGACATTATGAAGGTTAGATAAATGTGGGGGTAAAGCTATTTGGTAGGCAGCTGATCCAATTCGTTGAAGGATTTGAAAAGGACCAATGAATCTTAGTGACAGCTTTTTAATTCTTAGGGCTCTACCTACCCTAGTAGTGGGTGTAACCTTTAGGATACATGTTCTCCTTTTGGAAATTCTAAAGGTTTCCTTCAAGTGTCAGCATAGCTCTTTTGACGACTTTGTGCGGTAAGGATTTTCCTTCTGATCTTCTGAATCTGCTCCATTATTTGATTAACAAGATCGGATCGTAACGGTCCCGCTTCTCCTGGATCGTACCAACACAATGGGGATTGGAATTTTCTTCCATATAGAGCTACATATGGGGCCATGCCAATACTAGCTTAATGACTATTATTATAAGTAAATTCAACCAACGGAAGCAACTTATCCCAACTTTCCTTCTGCTCAATCACGCATGCCCTTAGCCTATCTTCTAGGGTTTGTATGGTTCATTCTGTTTACCCGGTAGTTTGGGGGTGATAGGTAGTAATTAAACAAAGTTTAGTCCTAAAGGCTTTTTGAAAAGCTCCCCAAAATCTCGAAGTAAATCTAGGGTCTCTATCAAAAACTATTGAGGAAGGAACACCGTGTAGTCTCACTATTTCTTGGATGTATAGAGAAGCTAACCAATGGTAACTAGCTTTAATGGGTAAGAAATTAGCAGACTTGGTCAACCTATCTACTATAACCCATATAGCATCATGACCTGACGATGTCCTAGGTAAACCCATTACAAATTCCATGGAGATACTTTCCCACTTCCATTTTGGGATTTCTAAAGGTTGTAGGGTCCCAATTATTTTTTGGTGTTCTATTTTAACTTTTTGGCAAGTTAAACATTTCCTGACACATTTTTCTATGTCTTTCTTCATTCCTGACCACCAAAAAATTTTCTTGAGATCTTCATACATTTTACTAATCCCTAGTTGTATAGTGAGTTCACCTCTATGAGCTTCACCTAAGATCGCCACTTGCAGGTACACATACCCTATCTTTGTACCTCCATATACCTTATTGGTCTTGAGTGAATCCTGGTAACTTCTTTACATGAATTGATCTTAATATCTCCTAAAACTCTAGATTTTCGTGTTGTGTAGCTAAAATTTGTCCTTTGAACTCACTTGTTACTTTTATTTGGCCTAGCACAACACCTTGAGGGGTCACAGACATATCTACACTAAGTTTCTTGAAGCTTTCAACTAGCTCCGTCTCTTTAATCATCAAACATGCTACACTTAGGGATTTCCTACTCAATGCATCGGCAACAATATTTGCCTTGCCTGGATGGTAATTTAGACTAAACTCATAATCCTTGAGGAACTCCATCCATCCTCTTTTTCCTCATATTCAACTCTTTCTGATCAAAAAGATATTTTAAACTTTTGTGATTAGAGAAAACATTGAACTGCACACCATACAAATGGTATTGCCAGATTTTTAAAGCAAAAACCACAGTTGCAAGTTTAAGGTCATGAGTTGGATAGTTTACTTCATGTGGTTTCAACTGTCAAGAAGCATAAGTGACCATATTATGATTTTGCATCAACACACATCCTAAACCCTTACTTGAAGCATCGCAATAAACGTCATAGGGTTCATGAGGATCAGGTAATAATAGTATTGGAGCCATGGTCAACTTTTTGTTTCAACTCCTGTAAACTATTTTCATATTCCGATGTCTAATTGAATGGAGCATTCTTTTGGGTTAGTTTCGTTAAAGGTAAGGCTATCTAAGGAAAACTCATGATAAAGTGCCTACAGTATCGAGCTAACCCTAGGAAACTCTAAATCTCATTCACCGTTATTGATCCTTCCCAATGAAGTACTGATTCTATCTTATTGGGATCTACAGAGATTCCCCCTCATGATACTACATGACCTAGGAATTTAACCTCTTCCATCCAGAATTCACATTTTGACAACTTAGCATACAACTTCCTCTCTCTTAGGATTTGTAACACAACCCTAAGATGCTCTATATGTTCTTCCTCAGTCGTTGAATATATAAGTATATCATCTATGAAGACAACTACAAATTTATCCAAGTAACGGCGGAAGATTCGATTCATATAATCCATGAATATAGTCGGAGCATTAATCAGTCCAAAAGACATCACCCTATACTCATAATGTCCATATCGAGTTCTAAAAGTAGTCGTGGGAATATCCTCATTCTGAACTCAAATCTGATGATACCCGAATCTAAGATCAATCTTTGAGAATACAATTGCACCTCATAACTGATTTATGAGATCATCAATTCTTGGCAAGGGGTATTTATTCTTGATTGTCACTTTATTCAATTGCTTATAGTCTATGCAAAGCCTCATAACCCCATCCTTTTTATTCACAAGAAGAATAGGAGCTCCTTATGGAAAGGCACTTGGTCGAATAAAATGTTTCCCTAATAGTTCTTTAATTTGGGACTTTAATTCTTTCAACTCCAAAGGGGACATCCTATAAGGAGTAATTGAGATAGGACCCGTTTCTGGAACTAACTCAGTGGAGAATTCAATGTCCCTTTTAGGATGAAATTTTGGAATACCCTCTGGGAAGACATCTGGATATTCTCCCACTACTGGAATCTTGCTCAACTCATGATCACATTTAGTTTCACTAGCAGAGAGGAAAACATATTCCTGACGATTTGTCTTACTAGGGTTAGATATTATTAGGTTCAAGTAAAAAGAAAAAGGAACCACAGGAATGCAAGGTAGAGTGGAAAGAAATATGGCAGCTCGATCTGGACAGTGTAAGAGGACAGTTGGGCACCAACCAATCCAAACCTAAAATTACATCTAAACCAGATAAAGGAAGACAAACCAAATTGGTAGTAAAGTCTCTAGTACCTATTTGAAGAGGAATATTCACACATGTATAACAAGTCCTAATAGAACTAGAATGGACACAAGGAGATCGTAAGGTAGTTCAGACACAGATAATTGTAACTTTTGTACACAGTCATGGGATATGAAAGAATGAGTGGCACCTATATCATATAGTATATCTAGGGTATTACCATTTATTCACACTTACCTAGGATCAAATCGGTAGATTGAGAAGCTTCTTTGGCACTTATAGTAAAAACACGCCCATGTCGTTGTGGCCTGGAGGTAGGCTACTGACCTTTTTTATTGGGGCATTCAAATATTTTGTGTCCTGGTTTCCCACAGCCAAAGCAAACAATTTGAATGGTGTAGCAAGGCCTGTTCCCGTGATGTTTCTTACATTTAGGGCACTCTCGTCCTGATTTTGGTCTTGGGGATTGAAGTTGCTTTCCTTTGTTATTATTGATGTTGTTGTTAGGGGGATATCTCCTCTAGGCTGATTGACAGGCTTGAATTGGGGGCCCTGGGGTGCTAATGCTCTCCTAGCATTGTTTTGTGCATACTTGAAACTTGCTAGTTGCTTGTTAGACTCCTCTGCACACCGACATTTATTTACCAGGGTAGGATACTTTCTAATCTCCAAGAGACTTACAGCTACTTCTATATCTTCACGTAGACCTCCTTCATATTCCATACACTTCCAGGCTTCATTGGGGTCACGTTGGTAAATCGTAGAAAACTTGCAGAGTTCTTCAAATTTTGCAGTATACTTTGCCACACTCATAGGTCCTTATTTAAGAGCCATAAACTCTAACTCTTTCACATTTCTTACATAAATAGGGAAATATTTATCGTAGAAAGCCTCCTTGAAAATACCGCAGGTAATTTCAGTATGGGACGCTTCAAATAATCCCTCAATGCTAACCCACCAAAATTCCGCATCTGTTTCTTGCACGTAGGTGACAAAGGCCACTTTTTGGGCCTCTGTGTGTAACGCCCTAATTTTTCTCTGCTTAGCAAAAATTACCAAAATACCCCTAGGTCATTTTTGTGCGAAAACAGAGGCCAGTCCCTCAAAAGGTTATTTCTATATTAGGAACGGTCGACCCGGGCCATCCTCAAGGGGTTGGATTGATGTTTGAAGGGGATTAGATGCCTTAAAAACAATAATTGATATGAAAATCTCACTTTCTGAACTTTCGGTACAAAATGACAAAAATACCCCTACAGCACTTTTACACGAGATTTAGTGCCAACTGAGTGGAAAGTTTTCCCAGTAGTTTGGAATGTTGTTTTTACATAATGCGTGATATTTGGATGAGTCCGAGTGGTCTCAAAGAAGTTTTGATGTGAAATGATCTTTTTCCCTAATGAGCTTAATTAAACGATTATGGAAACATAAGCGATATTATACTCTAATTAAAGGGTAATTAATTTTAATAATTAATCTAGAGTCAAAATAATTAATTGAAAACAATTAGAATCTAAGATTGCTTAGAGAAACTCAAAATCTCTTTTCTTACATTAAGATTCTATGTCACAAATCATGAAATAGTACTTTCTCTCTCTGATTCCTTAAATTAAGGAACCTATGATGTGATTGAAAATCTTGTTGTACTAGGTTTGACCCCACTGAGTGAACAAGAGCACCCTTTAACCATGCTTTAGGAGGCCTAAATCACTTACTTTCTTACCTAAACACTTGGTTACAACTCCTAATCAATGGCCTAATCAAAGACACTCCTAAACACACCTCTAATCCACATTTGGAAGAAAATTTTTCCCTTTGCTTTCCCTTGAGAAACCGGCACCACTCCTCCTTCATCTCATCCATCACATTTTGAATTTTCTCACTTACACACTCAAAGAAAACCATACCCAAGCCTATTCTTAGCCATTCTTACACCATTCCATGTAATGATGCATTAGAAGAGATATTTTTCCCCCAATTTCTCTTGGAAAATGCCGCAGCCTCCCTCCTTCCTTTGTCCCCTCATATTTGATTTTCTTTATAAATACACACTCGATGAAACCACAATGCCATTTGCTCATTCTTACAACTTTAGTTCTAAAGCTATTTCAAGTTTTCTTTCTTTTTCTCTAGAGCCTTGAGAGTTCTTCTTCCTCATAAAAACCACCACTCACCACTACCTTATAACCACAAACCACCTCATAGACACACAACCTCTCCATTCCCAAGCTCCACAACTTAAGAAAAATCCATCCTTGTACTCCTTTCTCCTTGGCTGAATTTGTGTTGGCTCCAAGAGGAGATTTTCTTCTCGTTTCCTTTGCAAGAAACCAAGCTCTTTCCTTTCCCTCAAGACAAGATCTTTGGTGTAACACCCTAATATTTAACCCAACACACCTAGGATGTATTAAAGTTAATTATTAGTTATTACTCTTTTGTTTTATTCTTTAAAAATACTTAACAGAAAATGTAACACCTCGATTTTCTGTCTGAGTGAAAATGACCAAAATGCCCCTGAGGTCATTTTTTGCCCGGAATTCAAGGGTAGCCGACCCCGGTAGTCCTCGAAGGGCTAACTCAATGTTTGAAGGGGATTAGATGACTCTTGAGTGATTCCGGGATAAAAAATCTCATTGTCTCATATTTCGGGTCAAAATGACCAAAATACCCCTATAGCGTTTGACGCGAATGTAAGTGGCGGATGAGCCCGAAACTTCTCCAGATGGTTTTAAATGATGTTTTTATGTATTTTGAAACATTATTTTAAGTCTCGGTGGGCTTGGGCAGTTTTTGTCCAAAATTACGATTTTGCCCCTAGTATAGTGTTTTTGAGCTTAATCGTGTAATTAAGCAAACCTAAGCAATATTAGGCTCTAATCGAAGATTAATTAATTTTCATAATTAATCTAGAGTTAAAATAATTTATTAAAGTTAATTTGAACCTAAAATTGCTTAGATTAAACCTAAATCTTTTTTTAAATTGAAGATTCATAGTCATGGAATCTTGAATAGTATTTTCTCTCTCCAATTTCTTAAATTAAGGAATTGTGTCTACATTGTTTATGCATAATATGAGTTTTAATTCCTCTAATGATGTATGAGCACTCCTTAACCATGTCTTCAAATTCCTAATTACATTTTTAGCTACCTAAATACTTGATTAACAATTCCTAACCTCAAACCTAATCTAATACATACCTAAACACACCATTAGCACATAATTAAACAAAAGAAATCCCTCCTCCATGGCTTAAGGACCACCAGCCACTCCTCCCCTATTTTCCACATGTTGAATTTGTTTGCACACAATGGCCATACTTTTAGCCATGCTTGAAGCCTTACCTTGAGCCATACTCTCCATACTTTCAACCATGCTTCACCATGCTTCAAAAATTCAATCTCTCACCTCATGGAACATAAGGCATAGCACACGGCTACCCCCCTCCATGAGCTCTCATTGTTTTGCTTCTCTGTAAATACACATGCTAAAGAACTTGAAAGAACCTTTAGATCATTTGCTAAGTTTTAGTTTCAAAGCTTTCTTGCAAGTTCTTTCCTTTTCTTTCTAAGTTTCCAAGAAGCTTTCTTCATCTTCTTCATCTTCTTCATCCTCCATCTTGAGCCACCATATCGTCATCTCAAATCACCATACCACCACATTAGATCATCTTCTAAACACTCAAACTCTCATCCTCAAACACAAGCTCACACAAAAACCCATCCTTTCCTTTACTTCCTCTCAAGGCCGAATCATCATCACCACTTTGAGGAGAGATTTTGTTCTCATTTCATTCCAAAGACCAAGCTTTCCATCTTCATAGTTGGTAGGGAGTTGTTCTAAAGTTTTTATTTTACTGAAAAATGTTTTGTTCTTGAAGAAAAATGTTGTTTCCTTGAGTTTCTCTTGGTTTCCTTTTCGGTTTTCTTTGTTATTTGCTTTTCTCTTTTTCGGCCCCAAGGCCTAGTTTATTATCATGATAGCTTGATGATGAGTGCCTCTAGATGATGACTTTGTATTCATCTCAAAGAGACCTCTAAAGCTTGAGTTTTTCCTTTCTTTAAGTTCTTTATATGCTACTTAGCTCACTAATGATTTCAACTTAAGAAAATAATCACAAGGATTTCAATAAGCCCAAAGCCTACCCTTGTCAACCTTAAAGTTGGCCGGCACGTTCTAGAGTTTTACTCTAGATAGGGGTTTTGGGTACATAATAAAGAATATGATGTATTTTCCTTCTCTTTTGCTTAGTTTAAGTTTCGGTTCGTTTCTCTCCTTTTTCCTTTACAAGTGTTGTTTTAAACTTTATTTCCTTGAGCTTAATGATGATGTTCAAAAGCCATGAAGTTTCCTTGAGACCTTGGTTCAAGAACTGTAAATCTCACTTTGTTTGGTTAAGATGAATGTTGGGTTGAGATTTTATTTCTCTAAAAGATCTTGTATGAGCTCTAAGTTAAGTAAAAAGAGAACTTGCATCCATATTTATCTTTATGTCATCACTAAACTTTCAAGATTAAAGAATGAACTTGCATTCCCATGTTTATGTTTAAGTCATCACTAAACTTCTAAGATAATAATGAGCTTGCATATCATATTTATTTTATGCTCTCACCTCATAATAAAAAATAAAACAAAGTGCATTACATATTTTAGTTTATGTCATCACCTAAGAAATTTGGAGATCAAAGATTTGCCCATTATTATCTCAAGTAAATTTTGGAAGTGAATGTGTTTTATTCTCTTGATTCTTGCCCATGTGATGATGTTAAACTTGATGTGGGTTTCATCTAGTCACAAGTGCCAAAACCTATGTTTTATAATTTTCTTAAGTTTAGATGATCTCAAGCAATGTTTTAAGCATAGTTTTATGATTTAAATCCCTCTTGAAATTATTTTGAAATAGCTACTGCCCTCATTGGTTTCATGAAGATTTTAATGAAATAAATTGTTCTCAAATGAGTTTTTGAAGCTTTGAACAGGTTCCAAGAGAAACTAGGACCTTATGTGTGTTAGAAATAAAGTTCTATGCATGATATGTTGAGTATGATTTTGGTTCTGCCTTGTGTAACGCCCCGATTTTCTGTTAGAGTGAAAATGACCAAAATGCCCCTGAGGTCATTTTCAGCCCGGAATTCGAGGGAAGCCAGTGCGGCAGTACTCGAAGGGCAAACTCAATGTTGGAAGGGGATTAGAAAACTTATGTACCTTCCCGGGATCGAAAATCTCGTTTTTCGAGTTTTCGGGTCAAAATGACCAAAACGCACCTGTGGTGTTTTACCCGTTTGCAAGTGCCGGATGAACCCGAAACTTCTCCAGATGGTTTTAAAAGGCGTTTTTATGTATTCTATGACCTCAGTTTTAATTTTTGAAGTCCCGGGCAAAATTAGTGCAAAATTACGGTTTTGCCCCTAGTTTCGTATTTTTACGCTTAATCACGCGATTAAGCAAACCTAAGCAATATTAGGCTCTAATCGAAGGTTAATTAATTTCCTTAATTAATCTAGAGTCAAAATAATTTATTAAAGTTGATTAGAACCAAAAAGTACTTAATTACAACCTAAAATCATATTTTAATTTTATGACACCTAGTCATAGAATCTTGAATAGTGTTTTCTCTTTCCAATTCCTTAAATCATGGAATTGTATTACACATTGTTTATTCATAAATGAGTTTTAAATTCTTTAATGATGTATGAGCACTCCTAAACTTGTCATAAACTCTCTAAATCACATTCTTAGTTACCTAAACTTAAGCTTAATCATTCATAACCTTGTACCTAAGCTAATACACATCTAAACCTACCATTAACACACAATTAAATGGTCAAATCATCCTCCCATTCTCTTTGTCCCAAGCTGGTCAAGCCTCACCTCCTCCATATGCATCACATGTTCAATTTTTCAACACTCCAAGGCCATACCTCAAGTCACATACACTATACCTTGTCATAACTTTCAATCAAGCTTGAATTTCCACATGAATAAATAATTAAAACAACCCATTTCTCCCATTTAATTGTGGCTGGAAAAGTTCCAGCCATGCATTATTTCTAGAAGCCTAATTTCATAAAAATTTGATAGGAAATTAACTCACATCAAGCCATGCTTTGTAGCATAGCTTCCATACTTCAAACCATGCTTGAATGACCTTGTGTAAGAGATATTTTCTCTTCCTTTTCCCTCCAAACCACACGGCCACTCCCTCCATTTGCAAGCTCCATGGTTTTGTTTTTCTATAAATAGGATGCTTGTGTTAGCCTTGTTGCACTTTGAAGCATTTGCACGTTTAGAGTTTTAGAGTTGTCTTGCTAGTCTTTCCTTTTTCTCTCAAAGTTCCAAGAGTGTTCTTCCTTTCTTTTCATCTTTATCCTCTTCATCTCTTTATCTCATCATCACCTCTCCACCATCAAACACCACCCCAAAACTTTGAACCATCATCAAACCTCTCAAACACCACACCTCAAACACAACTCCACTTGAAACACATTTTCTTTCTTTTTCTCTCATCAAGGCCGAATCATCATCACCATCCTAGGAGGTGTTGCTCATCTCATTTCCATTTTCAAGATCAAGCTTTTATCTTCATCACTAGGTAGGGATTTGTTTTCAAACTTTATTTTGCTCAAGAAAGTGTTTTTCTCTAGTTTTCTCTTGGATTCTTTTTGAACTTTCCTTTGTCTTTCCTTTCCTTTCATTTTCGGCCATGAGGCCTTGATTTGAGCATGATAGCTTGATGATGAGAGTTTCTAGATGATGACATTGTGTTCATCTCAAAGAAACCTCTAAAGCTTGAGTTTTCCTTTTCTTACAACTTCATCTATATGTTATCTAGCTCACATGGTTTTCCAACTTAAGAAAAATTAATCTAAGGTTTTCTAAAAGCCCAAGCCTACCCTTGTCAACCTTAAAGTTGGCCAGCACGTTCTAGAGATTTGTCTCTAGATAGGGGTGTTGGGTACTTAATAAAGAACTTGATGTAGCTTCACTTTCTTTCTCTTTTATATGATTTTCGATTCTTGTGTTGTGATCTTTGAGATATTGTATGGGGTTATGATCTTGTTAAAGTCTTAAATGAGCTCTAGTTAAACATAAAAACGAAACTTGCATCATGTTTACTTTAAGCTTTGCATATCATGTTTATTTCCTTGCTATCACTAAATCCCAAGATAATGAATGAACTTGCATTATCATGTTTATGTTTCAAGCTTTGCATTATCATATTTATATTTCAAGTCCTCACCTAAATATCAAAGATAATAATATATTGCACCACATATTTATTTTATGCTCTCACTTTACTTTCTAGCAATAACTAAAATAAGTGCATGAGCATGTTTATTTTTATGTCATCACTTTAATGATTCTAGAGCTCAAAGACTTGCCCAATGATATCTCAAACAAAGGTCTAAAACATTTATTTCCTATGGTTCATATTTTGGCCCTATGAGGCCTTAATGTTTTCAAGTATTGAAAACTATGTTTTATAATTTTTCTAAACTTATGTGAGTATAAGGAATGTGTAGAACTAAGTGTTATGAATTTAGGACCTCTTGAGATGAAAATAATATAGCCACTGCCCTATTAAGTATTTTCATGAGTTTAGATGATAAAAGTGTTCATAAAAGAGTTTTGAAGGCTTTAATAAGGTTCCAAGAGAAACTAGTATTTTATGTGCTTTAGAAACTATGATTCAAGGCCTTTAAATGGAGTTTCTGTTTAGGTTCTGCCTTGCTATGTTTGGCCACTGTATGAGCTGTGTTAATGATGTTAATATGCTTATGTTTGGGTAATAATTATGTTAAGACTCATGTGAAAGATAGGATAAGTTAGGAACTAGAAAAGAATTAATTTGAGAGTTCTAGATCCCTTAAAGATTTATTTTTCTGGATTCTGTCCAGCAAGGTTTAGATTCAATAATCATGGTTTTAAATTAGTTTATATGTGTAGGAATGACTCATAATTGGTTTAGGACTTAATCTTGAAACCTTAGGAGCAAATCTAACTTAGAAAGGGTCATTATTGTGACTTCTAGGTACCAGTAAAGTTAGTATTTTGATTTCTGCACTCTTGAGGTTTAGAGATGTTCTTGACCATAGGGTGAGGTGAGAAATACTTAGTTATAACCTTATAGGTTCCCAAGAGACTAGGTGTTGATGATCAATAACTTAGAAAGTGAGATAAAGATCTAAACCGTAATTTCTAGAACTCCGTAATCACATAAACATAAAGCTGTCCAAATGACGCTTAGTGCTATTTGGATTAGTTCTTGAGCATAAAATTTGTATAACTCATTAATTGTCAAACTATAGGCGTATAAAGAAGTTAAGGATAATGTTAGAACAATTAATTTGCAAGTTTAAGACTCATAAGAATCGAAGTTTAAAACACTATGAGTTATAACATAACATGTCTATGAGCTTATGGGGATGATTGTTAAATATGACTATGTGATGATGTTTGTGTGAAAGTTTTATGTGACGAATGTTATGAGAAAGTTTCATGTGATGATATATATGTTATGAAAAAGCTACATGAGAATGCATGATAAAAATGAATATGATAAATGATGAGGTAATTGTGATTTAATACTTATGAGAATATAAATGTGACACAACACTGAGACGCGCTTCTCCTGGGTAACACCGGTTCGGCCAAGCACCCCCAGGAGGAGACAAATCCGTGAGGGTATGTGTAGATGCAGCCTGCCAAAGCGGACAAATTGCGAGGCCCACGTGGCTAGCAAAGCATTTCAAAGAGGAAATGATCCTAGAAAGGAGATCCTTAATTTGCCCCCTAGCCCGTACTTTAAGTCGGGATTATGTTACGCTTATCATAGGATAAGTAAGAGCTAGTGACGACTAGTTAAGGTATGAGCTCATAACCTAGAGAAGTTTTAGGGCGGCCCCAAGAGATGAAAGTTAAAGTTAACAATGTTACATAAACTATACTTATGCCAATGTTATAATGTTTCCTAGTTATTCTATTGTTTGGTTTACCTTATGAAGCATTCATATCATTAGTATATTTCTGCTTAAGTTATAAAGACGCATTATAAAATATCACGGACCTTGGATAAAATACCTCTTTGGAAAACCAACTTAAAAGGAATTTTTGTGTATGCACACCTTTTAGAAATAAACCCAAGGTTCCTGAGGATGTGACGATGTCACCTAGGTAGGGATAACCCTACTGAGAATTCTTTTAGAAAGATTCTCATTCCCTCTCTCTTTTCTTCCGTCATATCTTCAGATGGCGACATTCGTACTCTTCATCGACACCCCGGTATGGGAGCTGCACCATGACCCGGCACTCGGGTCATACCATTTTGAGGGTCGCTGACCGCCGTGAGTATTCATGTTCATGGGACGACCCTTCACAAGACTCTCGCCCCGAGCTACCGCTTCACCCCGACTGCTCCTTACCGTCATAACGGGATTTTTGAGCGAGCGAGACCACGCGATGAGCAGATCCTCCGCATGGAGCCCGAGACATCAGCGGTATGCGAGTACCCCGAGTATGTGCCGCGCCCCCAGTGTAACATCCTAATTTTTATTTCATAAAATAATTGAGGCTTTAGTAGTAAGAATATCAAAATTTTGGTGTACACAAAAATGATGAGAACAATGTAACGAACGGTAAAAAAAAAAAAAAAAAAAAAAGGTGAATAGTATTTTGCAGGCCCCGTAGACCCACCGGAACAACTGAAACCTTAGATTCAAGACCTGAAGGTGCCCGAAATTTGGAAATTATAGGATTAAGGTTAGAAATAGGTAGGAATAAATATTTTATACCTAGAATTAATTTTCAGGCAATAGTTGATTACCCAGGTACACTATTTTACCCATTCGGTTAAATTACGGTGTGTAGGTTTTACACAGTATAAAGCTACCAGTACAAGCATGCCACCTAGGGTGACAAGTGTGCGGCTTGAGATATGCCACACCATTGCACCTTTATGGCTAACCAATAGGAATTGTACAAAATTACCATATTTAACTTTAAGAAAAACCATTTTGTTCTTGAAATCATTATCCATTTTGCCCTAAACTCACAAGATCAATATCTTATCACCACCACTCCATCATTTTCGTCCAACACTCCAAAAATACAGCCTCCATGTTTTTTTCCTCTCAAACCTCCATTAACAAGCTTCAAGCTCCAAAAACCCTAGCCCAAAGTCACTAAAACACAAAGTTTCATTCACAAAACTTGTTCTAGACATCAACACCTACAAATCTAACCGATTAGAATTTTAATCAATCACTATTTTTGCACCTTGAGCCATTATACATCACTGTTTAAGGGAAGATTTAGGGGCTGTTTGGAAGGTTGAAGTGAGGAAAAACTATTCTTGGAAGTACTTTTGGAGTTAGAAGTCTCAAGCATCACAAGTAGGGCTTATTTCATCCTATTTTCTTTCTGATTTTGCTCTGGAATATTATGATTGAATAATTCCGAAATTCTGAGTTTTATTGGTTTATATTATGTTGATATTGATGTATTAATTTTGGTGGAGTATTTGGATGTTGTGAAAAATGATTTTTGTCAAAAGAGAATTTGACACATGCTGCTGGATTTTCGGATTTCAACAGAACATAATTTGTTCACGAATTTTTCGCTCATTACTAGTCATTTTTATTAGCTATAAAAAATTATATGTTGAAGCTAACATCATAAGGAAACTCTGATAATTTTCGTGGTGCATAATAAAGAGTTTTACTGCCTGAGAAAAATCAAGAACCAAGAGTATATCTATGCTGGCTGAAATCTTGGTACTGAAGCTGTGAATTTGTATAAATTTTTATTCATAGCAAATTTGTATTTATCCTTTGAAATTTTTACAGAGTTTTGTAGACATCTTTAAGTATAACTGTGATTTTTATTTTGAGTTGTTTCTATCATTTGCTAAAGTTAAAAATTGTGTGAATCCTATTCTGAGCTGTGAAAAAGTGGCCTCTGACCACTAAAATTGTAGAATTTATTTGACATGGTTCTAGTATTCTGTTTGCTATGAACTTTTTACAGGGACTTTTAGACACATTGAGGTGTCATAGAGAATTTTTATGGCCAGTGAATTGCCCATTGGAGATGTGAATTAAATGTTGTCACCATAATGGTAAATCTGTCAAGAAGCTGGAATGGTGAAGATGTATTAAGTTAATGATAGAAATCTATTTAATCCAAGTATATATCATATGAATGTATGTTAATTGTTTGAAAGGCTTGTTTATAAAGTATGAATGAGACTCCAATGATACTGAATGCCTATATCTGGGATATAAACCTGACTTTGAAATAGAAAGGTCCATGACATGGTTGTATGACAAAAGAGAATATGTGAAATTTAATGGTGCATGTTTTAACATACGGGAAAAATAGAAACAAGGCTTATGTGTTATAGAGAGGGAAGGCAAAAATAAGAACTTCCCAAGAAATTTTATGAGTCGGTAGACTTATCGACTAGGAAATAGAACTGTGTGTGATTCAGAAATGGGAAAAAAATGAAGTCTGATGATCACGAATAGGAATGAGCTCATGTCCTAGCAGTCTATGGTCCTCTGAGGAGTTATCCACTACATATGTTACCTGATGTGAATCTAAGCCTTCCCTATGTTAATAAAAAGAACTACTACACTAAGTTGAATTCCATGTGATATAAGAGAAACACTTATGATTACTACCATTTTGCATATAATTTTCTTTGTCTCATGTATGCTAATATTGATATATGTGATCTAACATGATGTTTTTCTTTATTATTATAAATGCATTTACTGTTTATATTCTGTCTGTATGTAAGGGGTTACCCTACTGAGAATTTTATAATATTCTCACCCCTATTTGTGTATATGCTGTATTGTGCTCAGACTCTGCAGATGCCTCTGGCTGAGGAGAGGCCATCATACTGATGGCCAATGGTTTCGCGTAGGAGGACATGAGACTTACGTGGGCTTTTGACTTGTATGTAGTGTAGTATAGTGCCAGGAACTTACCAGCTTGTAGACTAATTGGTGTTAGATGTCTTAGGTCCATTTCTGTGTGTTTAGTATTTTGTTGGACCTTGATATTTGAGCAAGCTTGGTAGATCTTTTGATAGTAGTTCCTGTGTTGTATTATAAGTTTAAGTGACTTAACTTCAAGTATGGTATGTATTAAAGAAAGCGGTATGTAAAGTAATAATATATGTACATTTTATAGTAGTTTTCTTTATAACTCTAGAGTTTGATTTATCTTATTTCATTTCATTTGACTAGTGGATATTATAGAAAGGAAGTGATACTCTTCTAATTACAATGTTAATGCTCGAGTAATACATGGTAGTTAGGAGGGTGTTACACCCAGTACTCGGAGACGGACCCATCCGAGAACCCGCCATCCCACATGTACAGTTGGAGCTCCAGTCCCGCTCCTCCACCGATGAGGGCTGGGAGTGAGGAGATGGTGGTCCAGCCGAGGTTGGCTCGACGGCCATCTATGCGCCCTCGCCGCGGTGGACATGCCCCGATGATGCGCTCGACCACTCCCGGCGAGATTCGCCAGTGGATCGACTCGACCCCACAGTACTCGGACCCGCAGGAGTAGTCATAGGAGGGGTAGTAGTTAGTGCACACACACGCCACATAGTAGAGGACAAACCTTCTTTTGTATATGAGGTTGTCTCCTTTAGGTGCACATGGGTATGGGTGTAGTTTCTCTTGTATTTGCTTTTTATGATTTCCTTGTATTGCATTTCAGTTGTATTTTGCTTCATGATGTATCAAATAGTCCTGCCTCTTTGGGTAGGCACGTTATATATATATATATATCTATGATTCAGTTGATGTTCCCATGACATGATGTGTTTCTTATGCTTTGCTTATATGTTTCGCTATGATTCCCCTTAACGTTTCGTGCGTGGCTCTCACTTTGATTTTAAATTCCAAAAAGAAAAATTTTACCCATATTTCCGCTAAGTATTTTCTAAGTAAAAGATGAGACCAAGAGGTAATATTCTAAAGATTAACCTAAGAACATACTAGTAGTCTTGGGTTAAGATTTAGGCTGTTACATTATGGTATCAGAGCAATTCGATTCTCATGGAGCCTGAGGATTAGACTGACTATGCTTTATAAGCATAATACGATACTTATGTCATGTATAGTGCTTGATAGAGATAAGCTGTAGGACTAGAGATGCATGACTTCTGTTGGTTGCAAGTGCCATGGTAACTAGCTCATTTTGCATGGATATTGAGCCTGATCAACTTGATGTTCATTGTTTCATGTGTATAGGGACCAATGGCACCGCGACGACGGCCTAGGACTACACCCGATGTTGAACAAGATGATACAACTGCTGCTGCTGTCCGTCGCATGGCGCAAGCCATGGAACGAATGTTCGACCGAATAGATCAACAAGCGAACGCTGCTCCTATTCCCCCTCCTCCCCTGGCCTTTGAGATGGTGGAACAAGCCCGCTTCGGCGAGTTCCGCAAGGCGAACCCGCCAGTGTTCTGAGGGGTAATGGACCCCGACAAGGCTGATGAATGGATCAAAGACATGGAGAAGATCTACTCTGTCGTTACCTACTCGGAGGAGCAGAAGGTCACATTTGCTGCTTTCATGCTGAAGTCCGACGCCGAGTTCTGGTGGAACGGCACGAGGCATCTGCTAGAAGCCTCTGGAACTCCCATTGACTGGGAGCTATTCAAGACTTACTTCTATGAGAAGTACTTTCCGGAGTCCGTAAGGAACGCGAAGGACGTTGAGTTCATGCAGTTGACCCAAGGGGCGTCTACTATAGCCCAATACACTGCAAAGTTTGAGGAGCTAATCAAGTTCTCTCGGGTGTTCCAAGGGAACCCCGATGAAGTTTGGAAGTGTGTGAAGTATGAGGTCGGTCTGAAGGCAGAGATGAACTATGCTGTGGCCCATATGGAAATCAGAGACTTCCCGACTCTGGTTAACAAGTGCCGGATACTTGAAGAAGGACAAAGAAAGATTCAAATCACAAGGGCGGAGCGAGCTAAGGGGCTCGGACCTCAAGCCCCGAAGTTCAAACCGTAGTACCCTTCGAGGAATCACTACAACCCCTACCAGACCAACCAGTTCCGACAACAACAACAACAACCGACAAGAGCTCCTGCTCACCAACAATCCAAACAACACCAAAGGCCGCCATTTCAACATCAAGGCCCGAGGAATTTCAATAATCAACCCCGTGGACCGGGTGGACCCCGAAACCACAATGGAGGACCAAGTGGAGCCAAGAACAAGGCACCACAAACCCCTGCTGCTTACCCCGGAGCAACATCTGCTGACGTCTGCCCACAATGCGGGAAGAACCACGGGAATCGCCCATGCTTAGCCGGTCAGAATGTATGTTTCAAGTGTGGCAAGCCTGGCCACTATGCAAAGGACTGCACCGGACAAGGGACATCGAACCAAAACCCCCGACCACAATACCGAGGAAGGGTCTTTACCCTTAACGCGGAAGACGCCAAGAAGTCCAAAGATCTCATCGAAGGTATGTGCGAAGTAAACGGTAAAGCCTTAACTGTACTATATGACTCTGGTGCTACTCATTCTTTCATTTCACTTGCTAGTGTCGAGTCCTTAAATCTAAAAGTCTCTAAACTTCCCTTCGATCTTATTGTTTCTACTCCTACAAATCGCCCTGTTAACACTTGCCGTTGTTGTTTAAACTGTCATCTTGTTGTAGAAAATAGGTCTTTTATCATAGATTTAATTTGTTTACCCTTGAAAGACATAGGCATTATCTTAGGCATGAACAAGCACCACCCCAATCGTGTGATGTTAGATTGTGGAACCCAAACCGTAGTTTTCCCTTCTCCTCCCGAAAACATCACTCAACCCATTAGGCTGTACCTAAATTCCGTAGAGGTCTTCTGTAGTGGGAAGAAAACTAAGGGATATGTTCTCCTAGCCTTTGTGATGTAGACTTGGAGCAGAACCTAGGTGAGATACCTGTGGTGAGAGACTATCCCGAGGTGTTTCCAGATGAAATACCCGAGTTCCCTCCCGAAAGAGAAGTGGAGTTCTCCATAGAGTTGGTTCCTGGGATAGGACCAATCTCTATAGCCCCGTATAGGATGTCACCCTCGGAGTTAGCAGAGTTGAAAACCCAATTAGAGGAGCTATTAGAAAAGAGTTTTATAAGGCCAAGTGCTTCACCTTGGGGCGCTCCGGTCTTATTTGTAAAGAAAAAGGACGGAAGCATGAGGATGTGTATAGACTATAGGCAGCTGAACCAAGTAACCATAAAGAATAAATACCCATTGCCTAGGATTGACGATCTTATGGACCAATTGAAAGGAGCAGTAGTGTTTTCTAAGATTGATTTAAGGTCCGGTTACCATCAGATTAGGGTGAGAGATTCGGATATTCCTAAAACCGCCTTTCGAACTCGGTATGGACACTTTGAGTTCAATGTAATGTCGTTTGGTTTGACGAATGCTCCCGCAGTTTTTATGGATTACATGAATAGGATCTTTAGACCCTATTTAGATCAATTCGTGGTTGTGTTCATAGATGATATTCTCATCTATTCGAAAACCCACGAGGAGCATGAGCGTCATTTAAGGTTGGTTTTAGAGGTATTAAAGGAGAAGAAGTTATAAGCTAAGTTGTCTAAGTGTGAATTTTGGTTAGAGGAGGTAAAGTTCTTAGGACATGTTGTGTCAAAAGGTGGCATAGCTGTCGACCCAAGTAAGATAGAGGCTGTGATGAATTGGGATAGACCAACCTCTCAGAATCGAGATTAGAAGCTTTTTGGGTTTAGCTGGATATTACCGTAGGTTCATTAAAGGATTTTCCCAGTTAGCCCTACCCTTAACCAAGCTCACTAGGAAGAATGCCCCGTTTGAGTGGAGCCCTGAGTGTGAAAAGAGTTTCCTAGAGCTTAAGGAAAAGCTCACCTCAACCCCGCTTTAGTTTTACGACCCCAATGTACCCTTCGAGGTATATTGCGATGCTTCTGGCAAGGGTTTAGGTTGTGTGTTAATGCAAAACAGGCAAGTGGTAGCCTATGCGTCCAGATAACTCAAGCCTCATGAGGTAACCTACCCCACCCATGACCTAGAACTAGCAGCCATCGTGTTCGCTCTAAAGATGTGGAGACACCATTTGTATGGTGTGAGGTTTGAAGTTTTCTCCGATCATAAGAGTCTCAAGCATCTCTTTGATCAAAAGGAGTTGAATATGAGGCAAAGGAGATGGATGGAATTCCTCAAGGACTACGATTTTGGTTTAAGTTACCACCCCGGCAAGGCTAATGTAGTAGCCGACGCCTTGAGCCGAAACTCGTTACGTCTGTCAAGTATGATGGTTAATGAAGTTGGGTTAATAGAGCAATTTAGGGATATGAATCTTGGAATGTCTATAACGGAGAATGGCATCGTGATGAGTCATCTCACGGTGACCAGTGGGTTTAAGCAAAGGATTATGCTTGCCCAAAGAGAAAATGAGGACTTTATGGAGACAATCGAGGCAGTTAAGGCTGGAAAGTTGAAAGGTTTTGAACGAGGCCCCGACTGGTTATGGAGGTTCGAGGGGCGAATCTGTGTGCCACAAGATGGTGACCTCCGAGAGAAGATCTTGGAGGAGGCTCACAAGAGCCATTTTGCCATCCATCCTGGTACTACCAAGATGTATCAGGACTTGAAGAGGATGTTTTGGTGGCCCGAATTAAAAAAGGATGTGGTCGCCTGGGTGAGTAAGTGTTTGGTCTGCCAAAAGGTCAAGATCGACCACCAAAAACCTTCTAGCATGTTACAACCCCTGTCAATCCCCGAGTGGAAGTGGGAGAGTATATCAATGGACTTCGTGACAGGATTGCCAAAGACCCAAGCTGGCCACGATGCTGTATGGGTAATCGTGGATCGACTGACTAAGTCGGCTCACTTTCTACCTATTCGAGTCACGTACTCATTAGATAAGTTGGCCCAGCTTTACATCCAAGAAATAGTAAGGTTGCATGGAGTACCATCGACGATAATCTCGGATCGAGATCCGCGGTTTACGTCACGTTTTTGGGGAGCCTTCCAAAAGGCGTTTGGTTCCAAGTTGTGCCTAAGCACTGCTTACCACCCACAAACGGATGGTCAGTCCGAGAGGACAATCCAAACCCTGGAAGATATCTTTGAGAGCCTATGTCTTAGACCAAAAGGAAGTTGGGATAAGTACATGCCTTTGATCGAGTTTGCGTGATAACAACAGCTTATCACGCAAGCATCGATATGGCACCGCATTTGAGGCATTATACGGAAGAAAGTGCCAATCACCCTTGTGTTGGTACGAGCTCGGAGAGCAAAGTGTCTTAGGACCTGAGGTAGTGAGGGAAACGACGGAGCAAATCAAGAAGATCAAGGATAGAATCTTAACCGCTCAAAGTCGACAGAAAAGTTACGCGGACAAAAGGCGCAAGCCCTTGGAGTTCCAAGAAGGAGAACATGTATTTCTAAGAATCACCCCCACTACAGGAATAGGGAGAGCCATGAAAGTTAAAAAGTTGAGTCCCCGATTTCTCGGTCCTTTTGAAATTCTTCAAAGAGTCGGATCCGTAGCTTACAAAATAGCCTTACCACCCAATCTGTCAAACCTTCATGATGTCTTTCACGCCTCCCGCCACGTAAATATGAGTCCGACCCTAGCCATGTCCTAGTACCAGAGCATGTACAGTTAAGGGAGGACCTCACTTTCAATGTACCGCCAACGGGAATAGTGGATCACTGAGTCAAGCTTAAGGAACAAGTCCTTCCTTTGGTAAAAGTGGCATGGGGACAAGGCAAGTCGGAAGAATACACGTGGGAACTAGAGTCAGAGATAAAGTCCAAATATCCAGAGCTTTTCTAAGGTACGAATTTTGAGGGCGAAATTCTTTTTAAGGAGGGGAGTAATGTAACGCCCCGATTTTCTGTTAGAGTGAAAATGACCAAAATGCCCTGAGGTCATTTTCACCTAATTCGAGGGAAGCCGCATGGTAGTACTCGAAGGGCAAACTCAATGTTGGAAGGGGATTAGAAAACTTATGTACCTTCCCGGGATCGAAAATCTCGTTTTTCGAGTTTTGAGGTCAAAATGACCAAAACGCTCCTGTGGTGTTTTACCCGCTTGCAAGTGCCTGATGAACCCAAACTTCTCCAGATGGTTTTAAAAGGCGTTTTTATGTATTCTATGACCTCAGTTTTAATTTTTGAAGTCCCGGGCAAAATTAGTGCAAAATTACGGCTTTGCCCCTAGTTTCGTATTTTTACGCTTAATCACGCGATTAAGCAAACCTAAGCAATATTAGGCTCTAATCGAAGGTTAATTAATTTCCTTAATTAATCTAGAGTCAAAATAATTTATTAAAGTTGATTAGAACCAAAAAGTACTTAATTACAACCTAAAATCATATTTTAATTTTATGACACCTAGTCATAGAATCTTGAATAGTGTTTTCTCTTTCCAATTCCTTAAATCATGGAATTGTGTTACACATTGTTTATTCATAAATGAGTTTTAAATTCTTTAATGATGTATGAGCACTCCTAAACTTGTCATAAACTCTCTAAATCACATTCTTAGTTACCTAAACTTAAGCTTAATCATTCCTAACCTTGTACCTAAGCTAATACACATCTAATCCTACCATTAACACACAATTAAATGGTCAAATCATCCTCCCATTCTGTTGTCCCAAGCTGGCCGAAGCCTCACCTCCTCCATATGCATCACATGTTCAATTTTTCAACACTCCAAGGCCATACCTCAAGTCACATACACTATACCTTGTCATAACTTTCAATCAAGCTTGAATTTCCACATGAATAAATAATTAAAACAACCCATTTCTCCCATTTAATTGTGGCTGGAAAAGTTCCAGCCATGCATTATTTCTAGAAGCCTAATTTCATAAAAATTTGATAGGAAATTAACTCACATCAAGCCATGCTTTGTAGCATAGCTTCCATACTTCAAACCATGCTTGAATGACCTTGTGTAAGAGATATTTTCCCTTCCTTTTCCCTCCAAATCACACGGCCACTCCCTCCATTTGCAAGCTCCATGGTTTTGTTTTTCTATAAATAGGATGCTTGTGTTAGCCTTGTTGCACTTTGAAGCATTTGCACGTTTAGAGTTTTAGAGTTGTCTTGCTAGTCTTTCCTTTTTCTCTCAAAGTTCCAAGAGTGTTCTTCCTTTCTTTTCATCTTTATCCTCTTCATCTCTTTATCTCATCATCACCTCTCCACCATCAAACACCACCCCAAAACTTTGAACCATCATCAAACCTCTCAAACACCACACCTCAAACACAACTCCACTTGAAACACATTTTCTTTCTTTTTCTCTCATCAAGGCCGAATCATCATCACCATCCTAGGAGGTGTTGCTCATCTCATTTCCATTTTCAAGATCAAGCTTTTATCTTCATCACTAGGTAGGGATTTGTTTTCAAACTTTATTTTGTTCAAGAAAGTGTTTTTCTCTAGTTTTCTCTTGGATTCTTTTTGAACTTTCCTTTGTCTTTCCTTTCCTTTCATTTTCGGCCATGAGGCCTTGATTTGAGCATGATAGCTTGATGATGAGAGTTTCTAGATGATGACATTGTGTTCATCTCAAAGAAACCTCTAAAGCTTGAGTTTTCCTTTTCTTACAACTTCATCTATATGTTATCTAGCTCACATGGTTTTCCAACTTAAGAAAAATTAATCTAAGGATTTCTAAAAGCCCAAGCCTACCCTTGTCAACCTTAAAGTTGGCGGCACGTTCTAGAGATTTGTCTCTAGATAGGGGTTTTGGGTACTTAATAAAGAACTTGATGTAGCTTCACTTTCTTTCTCTTTTATATGATTTTCGATTCTTGTGTTGTGATCTTTGAGATATTGTATGGGGTTATGATCTTGTTAAAGTCTTAAATGAGCTCTAGTTAAACATAAAAATGAAACTTGCATCATGTTTACTTTAAGCTTTGCATATCATGTTTATTTCCTTGCTATCACTAAATCCCAAGATAATGAATGAACTTGCATTATCATGTTTATGTTTCAAGCTTTGCATTATCATATTTATATTTCAAGTCCTCACCTAAATATCAAAGATAATAATATATTGCACCACATATTTATTTTATGCTCTCACTTTACTTTCTAGCAATAACTAAAATAAGTGCATGAGCATGTTTATTTTTATGTCATCACTTTAATGATTCTAGAGCTCAAAGACTTGCCCAATGATATCTCAAACAAAGGTCTAAAACATTTATTTCCTATGGTTCATATTTTGGCCCTATGAGGCCTTAATGTTTTCAAGTATTGAAAACTATGTTTTATAATTTTTCTAAACTTATGTGAGTATAAGGAATGTGTAGAACTAAGTGTTATGAATTTAGGACCTCTTGAGATGAAAATAATATAGCCACTGCCCTATTAAGTATTTTCATGAGTTTAGATGATAAAAGTGTTCATAAAAGAGTTTTGAAGGCTTTAATAAGGTTCCAAGAGAAACTAGTATTTTATGTGCTTTAGAAACTATGATTCAAGGCCTTTAAATGGAGTTTCTGTTTCGGTTCTGCCTTGCTATGTTTGGCCACTGTATGAGCTGTGTTAATGATGTTAATATGCTTATGTTTGGGTAATAATTATGTTAAGACTCATGTGAAAGATAGGATAAGTTAGGAACTAGAAAAGAATTAATTTGAGAGTTCTAGATCCCTTAAAGATTTATTTTTCTGGATTCTGTCCAGCAAGGTTTAGATTCAATAATCATGGTTTTAAATTAGTTTATATGTGTAGGAATGACTCATAATTGGTTTAGGACTTAATCTTGAAACCTTAGGAGCAAACCGAACTTAGAAAGGGTCATTATTGTGACTTCTAGGTACCCGTAAAGTTAGTATTTTGATTTCTGCACTCTTGAGGTTTAGAGATGTTCTTGACCATAGGGTGAGGTGAGAAATACTTAGTTATAACCTTATAGGTTCCCAAGAGACTAGGTGTTGATGATCAATAACTTAGAAAGTGAGATAAAGATCTAAACCGTAATTTCTAGAACTCCGTAATCACATAAACATAAAGCTGTCCAAATTCTGCTTAGTGCTATTTGGATTAGTTCTTAAGCATAAAATTTTTATAACTCATTAATTGTCAAACTATAGGCGTATAAAGAAGTTAAGGATAATGTTAGAACAATTAATTTGCAAGTTTAAGACTCATAAGAATCGAAGTTTAAAACACTATGAGTTATAACATAACATGTCTATGAGCTTATGGGGATGATTGTTAAATATGACTATGTGATGATGTTTGTGTGAAAGTTTTATGTGACGAATGTTATGAGAAAGTTTCATGTGATGATATATATGTTATGAAAAAGCTACATGAGAATGCATGATAAAAATGAATATGATAAATGATGAGGTAATTGTGATTTAATACTTATGAGAATATAAATGTGACACAACACTGAGACGCGCTTCTCCTGGGTAACACCGGTTCGGCCAAGCACCCCCAGGAGGAGACAAATCCGTGAGGGTATGTGTAGATGCAGCCTGCCAAAGTGGACAAATTGCGAGGCCCACGTGGCTAGCAAAGCGTTTCAAAGAGGAAATGATCCTAGAAAGGAGATCCTTAATTTGCCCCCTAGCCCGTACTTTAAGTCGGGATTATGTTACGCTTATCATAGGATAAGTAAGAGCTAGTGACGACTAGTTAAGGTATGAGCTCATAACCTAGAGAAGTTTTAGGGCGGCCCCAAGAGATGAAAGTTAAAGTTAACAATGTCACATAAACTATACTTATGCCAATGTTATAATGTTTCCTAGTTATTCTATTGTTTGGTTTACCTTATGATGCATTCATATCATTAGTATATTTCTGCTTAAGTTATAAAGACGCATTATAAAATATGACGGACCTTGGATAAAATACCTCTTTGGAAAACCAACTTAAAAGGAATTTATATGTATGCACACCTTTTAGAAATAAACCCAAGGTTCCTGAGGATGTGACGATGTCACCTAGGTAGGGATAACCCTACTGAGAATTCTTTTAGAAAGATTCTCATTCCCTCTCTCTTTTCTTCCGTCATATCTTTAGATGGCGACATTCGTACTCTTCATCGACACCCCGGTATGGGAGCTGCACCATGACCCGGCACTCGGGTCATACCATTTTGAGGGTCGCTGCACTGTCAGAGTATTCATGTTCATGGGACGACCCTTCGCGCACCCGTCCCGAGCTACCGCTTCACCCCGACTGCTCCTTACCATCATAACGGGATTTTTGAGCGAGCGAGACCACGCGATGAGCAGATCCTCCGCATGGCGCCCGAGACATCAGCGGTACGCGAGTACCCCGAGTATGTGCCGCGCCCCCAGTACTCGGAGACGGACCCATCCGAGAACCCGCCATCCCACATGTACAGTTGGAGCTCCAGTCCCACTCCTCCACCGATGAGGGCTGGGAGTGAGGAGACGGTGGTCCAGCCGAGGTTGGCTCGACGGCCATCTATGCGCGCTTGCCGCAGTGGACATGCCCGGATGATGCGCTCGACCACTCCCGCCGAGATTCGCGATGGATCGACTCGACCCCGAAGACTCGGACCCAGGAGTAGTCATAGGAGGGGTAGTAGTTAGTGCACACACACGCCACATAGTAGAGGACAAACCTTCTTTTGTATATGAGGTTGTCTCCTTTAGGTGCACATGGGTATGGGTGTAGTTTCTCTTGTATTTGCTTTTTATGATTTCCTTGTATTGCATTTCAGTTGTATTTTGCTTCATGATGTATCAAATAGTCCTGCCTCTTTGGGTAGGCACGTTATATATATATATATCTATGATTCAGTTGATGTTCCCATGACATGATGTGTTTCTTATGCTTTGCTTATATGTTTCGCTATGATTCCCCTTAAAGTTTCGTGCGTGGCTCTCACTTTGATTTTAAATTCCAAAAAGAAAAATTTTACCCATATTTCCGCTAAGTATTTTCTAAGTAAAAGATGAGACCAAGAGGTAATATTCTAAAGATTAACCTAAGAACATACTAGTAGTCTTGGGTTAAGATTTAGGCTGTTACACCTTGAATGTTTGCTCACTGTATGATGATGATTTAATCATGTTAGAATATGTATATTCAAGTATATTTGATGTTAGAATTAATTTGAGAAAGCTAAGACAAGTTAGTAACTAGAAAAGAATTAAAATGAGATTTCTAGATCCCTTAGGAATGGAAATTCTGGATTCTGTTCCAGCAACAATAATATTAGTAATAATGGTTTATAATTAGTGTAAATGTGTAAGAATCACTCATAATTGGTTTAGGAATTAATCTTGATGCTATAGGAGAAAACCAAACTTAGAAAGGGTCAAAGTTATGACTCCTAGGTACCCGTATTTAGCAAAATATAGATTCTGTTCTATTGAGGTTTAGACTTAGTTATGATCATAGAATTGAGTGAGGATTACTTAGTCGTGGACCTTTAAGTGCTCGAGAGATTAAGTCATGATGATAGAGAACATAGATTTCGAGTTTAAAAGCCCTAAGGGTCAAAGCATAAGACATTAATCCTTGATAAGTAAAGTTTATTATTTCAAGTATGTTTGTGATGATACATGTGCTATGATGAGTGTGATTATGTGATTTTAAGTCTATTAAGATTATAGAAGTTGAATTGAAAGTACATGTATTATGAGTTATCATGGCATAAAGGAAATTTGAAAGAAATTCGGTGTACAGCTGTTATGCTGCCGAATTTCCGTCAAATTAAGGACTTGAGAATGTTTTTGAAAATTATATGGGATAAAGTCCTGGGTGACACCGGTTCAGCTGAGCACCCCTAGGAACCGAGTCCTAATGTGACGTAGCACTGAGACGTACTTCTCCCACTCCGGTGGGGAGGAGGCAAATCCATGAGAGTATGAGTGGATACAGCCTACCAAAGTGGACAATTTGCCGTGCACTAGATGCAGTAGAGCATTTCAAAGAAGGAAATATTCCTATGAGAGGCGATCCTTAAGCCCCCTAGCCTGTACTCTAGTAGTCAGGATTATTTTTATGATTTCGCTTACCAAGAGGATAAGTAAGAACTAGTGACGACTAGTTAAGGTATGAGCTCATAACCTAAATGATGTTTAGGGTGGCCTATGATGCTTAAGCAAGAAGTTCTTAAGTCACAAAGTTGAGAAAAAAGAAAAGTTTCACTTGAAAGTTTATATTGCCACTAAATGCCACTTATATGTTCCTTGATATTATGTTTGATTATTTTGTTGCATAATGTATATTCACACATTCGTGATTTGCTATGTTGCATTCATGCATTAAGATGCATTCTAAAAGGAACGGACCTTGGATAATTATATTTGTAAACTTAATAATGAACTTTATATGCATGTTCACCCCTTTATAATAAACCCAAGGTTCCTAAGGATATTGATGATGTAACCCTAGATAGGAGATACCCTACTGAGATTCTTTAGTAAGATTCTCACTCATTTTTTTCTCTCTTTCTCTCCCATCACATCTTCAGATGATGGCGATGTTCGTGGTGTTCATCGATACTCCCATATGGGAGATGCACTTTGATCCTGAGCATAGATCATACCATTTTGAGGGACGATACGTGATACGAGTTTTCATGTATGTAGGACGTCCCTTCACACACCTTGTACATAGCTACCACTTCTCCCCGACATCTCCTTATGGCGACGACATAGTCTTCGAGCGTGCATGAACGCATAATGAGCGGGTTATGCGTACCTACATTGCTGGATCTGCCGCCCGCGACCACCTGGATTACGTGCCTCACTCTCAACATTCAAAGGACAAAACCTCAGTGGATCCGCCGACCTATATGTATAGCGAGAGTTCTGCCCCCACTCCCCGATTCGTGCAAGAGGGGAGTGAGGCGACAGTGACGCAGCCGAGGTTGGCAAGGAGAGCCAAGATGCGCCTCCATCGTAGAGCGCATGTGCAGCCTTCATGCATCCGATCCCCACTCCACTGGCCTACGCTCGAGGAGCTCAAGCAGTTCCCTAGTTACATACCCCCGTCCCTCGAGGATCACCGCGTCCAGTAGTGGAGCGTCTTTAGGAGAGCTAGTGCACACACACACCACATGTAATAAGGATAAACCTTCTTTTGTTATGAGGTTATCCACCTTAGGTGCACTAGGATAGGAGTATTCTATTTATGCTTTCCTTGTATTTCCGTTTCTGTTGTATTTTCTTTTCCATTGTATTTGCATCATCTTGTATCAAACTAAGTCCCTCCTTTAGGTGGGCATATTATGAATATTGATGAAGTATTTCTTTTGATGTGTCATTGATTGTTCCATGTTCTATTATGCCTTATTATCTTGTGTTTTATTTTCCTATCTTACGATGTACGTGGCTCTCACTTTACTTTCATATTTCAAAAAGAAAATTTTATCCGTATTTTCCGCTAAGTAATTTAAAGAAAGATTTTAAAAGAAAGAGACTAAGAAGTAATATACTAATAGTTAACCTAAATACGTTCTAGGAGTATTGATTTAAAAATTAGGATGTTACAGAAAATAGGGGTAAATATTTTTTTGAAACATAAAACAAAGCGTGAGCCGTCGTACTAACATAAAGCAAACATTAATCCACATCATAAAAGGATAAATACGTCTTTCATAAACACAAGATACATATATTAAACATTACATCATAACATGGTTCATATATAGTAATGCACTAGGAAATATGAAATAAGCAGAGTCACACCTAAACAGTGTAGGCTGAGCTTTCAGTACATAAATAAATAGTGGAAAAAGACACAAAAGCAGAAAATAGATGGAAACACAAGATGCCAACAACAGCTCCCCTCCACTAGACCTATGAGTGCTCATAACTAAAGTCACCCCTAACAAAAGATGCAGCATAAGAAGAGGATCCGCGTGTGATAGCTCTATCACTCCATCAGGTCCTACATCGCAATCTACTGGCGATCCTGATCCTCCGATGAAGGGGGCACATACCCGATGAACTGGGCAAGCTTCGCACGTGTATGCAGGTGGAATGAGGGATGAACATGGCCTCCTGAAGTGGGGGTGAACCTAAAGCTGGAAACTGGGTGAGTAAAAGGGCGTCCCATGTATGAAAAAATGCGTACTGCATAGCCACCCTGGAAGTGATACAAGCGGTGGTCCGGGTTGTAGTGCACCTTCCACACCGAGGTGTCAATGAAGATCATGAACAAAGCCATTGTCTTCTGAAGACTTAACGGAAAGAAAGGAAGATAGAGGGAGTGAGAATCTTAATAAAGAATCTCAGTAAACGAAATCCTCTTATCCTAGTGTCATCATCTACGTCTTCAAGAATCTTGGGTTTATTAGAAAGGTGAGCATGCATAAGGTTCACTTTTAGGTTGTTAAACATAATTATCCATGGTCCATTTATTTTAGGATGAATCTTGATGTTATGAATGCAGCATAGTATAGTATGAATGTATGATAGGAACATTATGCAAATATCACCTAAACATGTCATAAAGAAACATACATATATAAGTGGCATAAAGAGGCATATAACTTTCATATGCATTCTTTCTCTTTTCCTTTGCTTAAGTGACATTACACTCATCATCCTTTATATCATGGGGCCACCCTAATATCTCTTCTTTTTTGAGAATTTCTAGGTTATGAGATCATACTTAACTAGTCATCACTAGTTTCTGCTTATCCTAAGATAAGTATAAATCCTGACTCCCAGAGTCCGGGTTAGGGGCTTAAGGATTGCCTATCATAACCTTTAATTTGGGGAGTCTATAGGGTCATTTCCTTTTGTGAATCACCTCTCATAACCTTTAATTCGGGGAGTCTAGAGGGTCATTTTCACATAGTTTATGTCATTGCAAGCCTTTTAGGGGATCACCCCTCATAACCTTTAATTCGGGGAGTCTAGGGGATCATTTACATATAGTTTATGTCATTGCAAGCCTTTTAGTGGATCACCCCTCATAACCTTTAATTCAAGGAGTGTAGGGGATCATTTCCATATATCATTATATCACTTTAAATCTCATCACATACCATGTAATAGCACATGCATTTCAAATAACTTTCTACGTCCACAAATTTGGCAGAAAATCGGCAGCATCACGGGTATAAACAGAATTTCTCAAATTTTCTTTATGCCACATAAACACATAATTCATACACTTCCACATCAACTCATGAACATGATAAGCCATTAAAGCTGTAACGCCCCGATTTTCTGTCTAAGTGAAAACGACCAAAATGCCCCTGAGGTCATTTTCTGCCTGGAATTCGAGGATGGCCGACCCGGTAGTCCTCAAAGGGTCAACTCAATGTTTGAAGGGGATTAAATGACTTTCTAGTGGTTCCGGGATCAAAATTCTCGCTTTCTGAGGTTTCAGGTCAAAATGGCCAAAATACCCCTGCAACGTTTTTACGCAGGTATAAGTGCCGGATGTGCCCGAAACTTCTCCAGATGGTTTTAAATTATGTTTTTATGTATTTTGTGACATCAGTTTAAGTCCCGGTTGTCCCGGGCAATTTTTGTGCAAAATTACGATTTGGCCCCTAGTATAGTGTTTTTGAGATTAATCGCGTGATTAAGCAAACCTAAACAAATTAGGCTCTAATCGAAGATTAATTAATTTTCATAATTAATTTAGAGTTAAAATAATTTATTAAAGTTAATTAGAACCTAAAATTGCTTAGATTAAACCTAAATCTCTTTTTAAATTCAAGATTCCTAGTCATGGAATCTTGAATAGTGTTTTCTCTCTCCAATTCCTTAAATTAAGGAATTGTGTCTACAATTGTTTATGCATAAAATTAAATTTAATTTCTCTAATGATGTATGAACACTCCCTAATTATGTCTTGAGATTCTTAATTACATTCTTAATTACCTAAATACTTGCTTAGTAATTCCTGATCTTAAACCTAATCTAATACACACCTAAACACATCACTAAACCACAATTAAACAAAAAAAATCTCTCCCCCCTTGGCTTAAGGACCGCCGGCCATCTCCCTTCCCATTTTCCATCACATGTTTGAATTCTTGCACACAAATGCCCATGCTTTGAGCCATGCTTTGCACCATACTCACCATACTTCAAACCATAACTCAAAAATCAAAACCTCTCACCTTATGGAACATGAGGAATACCACACGGTTACTCCCCCCTCCATGAGCCCTCATTGTTTGATTTTCTATAAATAGCTACCTTGGATGAACTTGTATCACTTTTGTTCATTTGCTAAGTTTAAGTTTCAAGCTTTCTTGTGAGTCCTTTCTTTTTCCTCTCAAGTTTCAAAGAGCTTTCTTCTTCTTCTTCATCTTCTTCATCCTCCACCTTGAGCCACCATATCATCATCTCAAAATACCACCCCCACCACCTTAGATCATCATCTAAGCACAAAAACTCTCATCCTCAAACACAAACTCACTCAAAAACACATTCCTTTCCTTTTCCCTCCTTTAGGCCGAATCATCATCATCACATTGGGAGGAATTTTTCTTCTCATTCTCATCTCAAAGACCAAGCCTTTCATCTTTACACTTGGTAGGGAGTTGTTCTAAAGTTTTTATTTCACTCAAAAATGCTTTGTTCTTGAAGGAAAAATGTTGTTTCCATGAACTTCTCTTAGCTCACTTTTTCGGTTTCTTCTTTATCCTTTCCTTTTGATTTTCGGCCTTCAAGGCCTATTTTGTTCTTCATGATAGCTTGATGATGAGTGTCTCTAGATGATGACTTTGTGTTCATCTCAAAGAGACCTCTAAAGCTTGAGTTTTTCTTTCTTCAAGTTCTTTATATACTACTTAGCTCACTAATGATTTCAACTTAAGAAAATAATTATAAGGATTTCAATAAACCCAAGGCCTACCCTTGTCAACCTTAAAGTTGGTTTAAGACGTTCTAGAGTTTTACTCTAGATAGGGGTTTTGGGTACATAATAAAGAACTTGGTGTATTTTCCTTTCTTTTCTTAATTTTGGTTCCTTCCTTTTCTTTCCTTTGGAATTTTGTTTTAAATTCATTTCCTTAAGCTTGATGATGATGTTCAAAGGATCATGAGGTTTCATTGTAACGTTGGTACTTAGAACTCTAGAGCTTGCTTTATGTTGATGAGATTATGATTGGGATTGTGATCTTGATTTCCTTAAAGTCTTGTATGAGCTCTAATGACATATAATAATGGACTAGCATTCATATTTAAATTTATGTCTTACATTGCATATTTATTTTTTATGTCCTCACTAAACCCTCAAAGATAAAGAAATGAACTTGCATTACCATGTTTAAATTCAAGCTTTGCATTTCATGTTTACTTTTCAAGCCATCACCTAATCTTGAAGACAAAAATGAGTTGCATCTCATATTTATTTTAAGCTCTCACTTTACTTTCTAATAAAGATAAAATGAAGTGCATAGCATGTTTATATTCTTGTTATCACCTAAGAATATTAGAGCTCAAAGACTTGTCCCTTGTTATCTCAAGTAAAGATTGGAAATGGAGGAGTTTGATGGACCTAAATTTGGCCATGTGATGATGATGAGCTTGGTGTGAGTTTCATCTAGTCACAAGTGCCAAAACCTATGTTTTATAATTTTCTTAAGCATAGATGATCTCAAGGAATAGTTTAAGCATGGTTTTATGATTTAAATCCCTCTTGAGATTATTTTGAAATAGCTACTGCCCTCATGGGTTTTGTGATGATTTTGATGAAATAAATTGTTTTCAAATGAGTTTTAGAAGCTTTAAAAATGTTCCAAGAGAAACAAGTTATGTATGATAGAAATGAAAATTCTATGCATGATATGAGGTTTATGTTTTCGGTTCTGCCTTGATATTATGCTCACTGTATGTTGATGATTTTATTGTGTTAGAATGTGTATATTCATGTATACTTGATGTTAGAACTAATTTGAGAAAGCTAAGATAAGATAGTAACTAGAAAAGAATGAAAATGTGATTTCTAGAACCCTTTGAAGTGAAAATTCTGGATTCTGTTCCAGCAAGGTTAACATTAGTCATAGTAGTTTATAATTAGTATAAATGTGTAGGAATCACTCATAATTAGTTTAGGAATTGATCTTGGTGCTTTAGGAGAAAACCGAACTTAGAAAGGGTCAAAGTTGTGACTCATAGGTACCCGTAATTAGTAAAGCATAGATTCTACACTCTTGAGGTTTAGAGTTACTTATGATCATAGAAATGAGTGAGGAGTACTTAGTTGTGAACCCATAGGTGCCCGAGAGGTTAGGTTGTGATGATAAAGAACTTAGATTTCAAGTTTAAGGCCCTAAAGGTCAAAGCATAAGACACTATAGGTTCTTTGATGCATAAGTTTGTTAATTTAGTATGTTGTGATGATGCAGGTGCCATGATGAGTATGATTATGTGAAATTAAGTTTATTGTAATCATAGAAGTTGAATGAGAAATGTGCATGCATTTTGAGTTAGTGTGGCATAAAGGAAATTTGAAAGAAATTCTGTATACAGCTGTTATGCTGTCGAATTTTCGTCAAATTAAGGACTTGAGAATGTTTTTGAAAAGTATATGGGATAAAGTCCTGGGTGACTCTGGTTCGGCCGAGCACCCCAAGGAACTGTGTTCTAATGTGACGTAGCATTGAGACATACTTCTCCTGCTCCGGTGGGGAGGAGGCAAATTCGTGAGGGTATGAGTGGATGCAGCCTACCAAAGTGGACAATTTGTTGTGCACTAGATGCCAATAGAGTGTTTCAAAGAAGGAAATATTCCTATGAGAGGTGATCCTTAAGTCCCCTTGCTCGTACTCTAGTAGTCATAATTATTTTTATGATTTTTGCTTATCAGAGGATAAGTAAGAGCTAGTGACTACTAGTTAAGTTATGAGCTCAAAACCTAGATGATGGTTTAGGGTGGCCCCATGGTGCTTAAGTACGAAGTTCTTAAGTCACAGAGTTGAGAAAAGAGAAAAGTGTCACTCGAAAGTTAATATGCCACTTTATGCCACTTATATGTTGCTTGATGTTATGATTTATTGGATTGCTTGCATTATGAATTGACATGCATTCATGCCTTACTATGTTGCGTTCATGCATTAAGATTCATTCTAAAAGGAACGAACCTTAGATAATTATGCTTATAAACTTAATAATGAACTTCATATGCATGACTCACCTTTTTATAATAAACCCAAGGTTCCTGAGGATTTGACGATATAACCCTAGATAGGAGGTTCCCTACTGAGATTCTTTAGTAAGATTCTCACTCCCTTTCTTCTTTTTTTCTTCCTCTCTCATCATATCTTCAAATCATAATAGCGACGTTCGTGGTGTTCATAGACACTCCCACCTGGGAGGTGCATTTTGATCCGGACCACGGATCATATCATTTTGAGGGATGATGCGCCGTTCTAGTCTTCATGTACATAGGACGTCCCTTCTCATATCCTATGCAGAGCTACCGATTCTCCCTGACATCTCCCTTCGGTGACAACTTGATCTTCGAGCGCACCCACCCCAATGATGAGCAGACCCGGCACCCTCCCCCATCCGTGTAACACCCTCCTAACTACCATGTATTACTCGAGCATTAACATTGTAATTAGAAGAGTATCACTTCCTTTCTATAATATCCACTAGTCAAATGAAATGAAATAAGATAAACCAAACTCTAGAGTTATAAAGAAAACTACTATAAAATGTACATATATTATTACTTTACATACCGCTTTCTTTAATACATACCATACTTGAAGTTAAGTCACTTCGCTTATAATACAACACAGTAACTACTATCAAAAGATCTACCAAGCTTGCTCAAATATCAAGGTCCAACAAAATACTAAACACACAGAAATGGAACTAAGACATCTAACACCAATTAGTCTACAAGCTGGTAAGTTCTTGGCACTATACTACACTATATACAAGTCAAAAGCCCACGTAAGTCTCATGTCCTCCTACACGAAACCATTGGCCATCGGTATGATGGCCTCTCCTCAGCCAGAGGCATCTGCAGAGTCTGAGCACAATACAGCATATACACAAATAGGGGTGAGAATATTATAAAATTCTCAGTAGGGTAACCCCTTACATACTTCATTAATATAAACAGTAAATGCATTTATAATAATAAAGATAAACATCATGTTAGATCACATATATCAATATTAGCATACATGAGTCAAAGAAAATTATATGCAAAATGGTATTAATCATAAGTGTTTCTATTATATCACATGGAATTCAACTTAGTGTAGTAGTTCTTTTATTAACATAGGGAAGGCTTAGATTCACATCAGGTAACATATGTAGTGGATAACTCCTCAGAGGACCATAGACTGCTAGGACATGAGCTCATTCCTATTCGTGATCATCGACTTCATTTTTTCCATTTAATCACACACAGTTCTATTTCCTAGTCGATAAGTCTACTGACTCATAAAATTACTTGGGAAGTTCTTATTTTTGCTTTCCCTCTCTATCACACATAAGCCTTGTTTCTATTTTCCCGTATGTTAAAACATGCACCATTAAATTTCACATATTCTCTTTTGTCATACAACCATGTCATGGACCTTTATATTTCAAAGTCAGGTTTATATCCCAGATATAGGCATTCAGTATCATTGGAGTCTCATTCATACTTTATAAACAAGCCTTTCAAACAATTAACATACATTCATATGATATAAACTTGGATTAAATAGATTTCTATCATTAACTTAATACATCTTCACCATTCCAGCTTCTTGATAGATTTACCATTATGGGGACAACATTTAATTCACATATCCAATGGGCAATTCACTAGCCATAAGAATTCTCTATGACACCTCAATGTGTCTAAAAGTCGCTGTAAAAAGTTCATAGCAAACAGAATACTAGAACCATGTCAAATAAATTCTACAATTTTAGTGGTCAGAGGCCACTTTTTCACAGCTCAGAATAGGATTCACACACTTTTTAACTTTAGCAAATGATAGAAACAACTCAAAATAAAAATCACAGTTATACTTAAAGATGTCTAGAAAACTCTGTAAAAATTTCAAAGGATAACTCCATCATTTGCTATGAATAAAAATTTATACAAATTCACAGCTCCAGTACCAAGATTTCAGCCAGCATAGATATACTCTTGGTTCTTGATTTTTCTCAGGCAGTAAAACTCTTTATTATGCACCACGAAAATTATAAGAGTTTCCTTATGATGTTGTCTTCAACATATAATTTTTATAGCTCATAAAAATGAATAGAATTGAACTAGAAAATTCATGAACAAATCCTGTCCTGCTGAAATCCGAAAATTCAGCAGCCTAGCCAAAACTTATTTTGACAAAAATCATTATTTAACCTCATCCAAACACTCCACCAAAATTAACACATCAATATCAACATATTATCATCAAATATAACCATAAATTTCGGAATAAAACCCATAAAATTTACAGAATAATTTGGAAAGAAAAAGGCCAAAGAAAACCCTACCCTTGGAAGCTAATGCCTCTTTGTCTCTTGTATACTCCAAGATAGATATACTCTACCCCAAAGCTCTTAAAATACAGTAAAATACTCCTCTAACCAGAGATGAGTGATGTGATAAGGTGAGGTTTTTGGAGAATCTAATCGGTTATATTTGTAGGTGTTGATGTCTAGAACAAGTTTTGTGAAGGAAACTTTGTGTTTTAGTGACTTTGGCACAGGGTTTTTGGAGCTTGAAGCTTGTTAATGGAGGTTTGAGAGGAAACAAACATGGAGGCTGTAATTTTGGAGTGTTGGACGAAAATGATGGAGTGGTGGTGATAAGATATTGATCTTGTGAGTTTAGGGCAAAATGGATAATGATTTCAAGTACAAAATGGTTTTTCTTAAAGTTAAATATGGTAATTTTGTACAATTCCTATTGGTTCGCCATAAAGGTGCAATGGTGTGGCATATCTCAAGCCACACACTTGTCACCCTAGGTGGCATGCTTGCACTGGTAGCTTTATACTGTGTAAAAACTACACACCGTAATTTAACCGAATGGGTAAAATAATGTACCCGGGTAATCAACTATTGCCTGAAAATTAATTCTAGGTATAAAATATTTATTCCTACCTATTTCTAACCTTAATCCTATAATTTCCAAATTTTGGGCACCTCCAGGTCTTGAATCTAAGGTTTCAGTTGTTCCGATGGGTCTACGGGGCCTGCAAAACACTATTTTCGTTTTTTTTTTTTTTTTTTTTTAACGTTCGTTACATTGTTCTCATCATTTTTGTGTACACCAAAATTTTGATATTCTTACTACTAAAGCCTCAATTATTTTCTGAAAAACAAAATAGGATGTTACATTACTCCCCACCTTAAAAAAAATTTTGCCCTCAAAATTTCATACCTGGAAATAATTCCGGATGATCTGTCTTCATACTTGATTCTAGTTCCCATGTATACTCTTCATTTCCAGGTCCACCCCAAGCCACTTTTACAAGTTACATAGATTTATTTCTAAGTTGCCTGACTTCTCTATCAACGATCCGAATAGGAGGGGCTTGAAGCGTCAAGTCATCCCTTAATCAGTATAGACTCGGGCTCAATGATATGGTTTTGATCTGGGTGGTACATTCGAAGTTGAGATACATGGAAGACATTATGAAGGTTGGATAAATGTGGGGGTAAGGCTATCTGGTAAGCAGCTGACCCAATTCATTGAAGAATTTGAAAAGGACCTATAAACCTAGGTGACAACTTTTTAACTCTAAGGGCTCTACCTACTCCAGTAGTGGGCGTGACCTTCAGGAATACATGTTCTCCCTCTTGAAATTCTAAAGGTTTCCTTCGAGTATCAGCATAGCTCTTTTGACGACTCTGTGCGGTGAGAATCTTGCTCCTGATCTTCTGGATTTGTTCCGTTGTTTGATTAACAAGATCGGGTCCCAATAGTCTCGCTTCTCCCGAATCATACCAACACAATGGGGATTGACATTTTCTTCCATATAGAGCTTCATACGGAGCCATGCCAATACTAGTGTGATGGCTGTTATTATAAGCAAACTCAACCAATGGGAGTAACTTGTCCCAACTTCCCTTCTGCTCAATCACGCATGCCCTTAGCATATCTTCCAGGGTTTGTATGGTTCGTTCTGTTTGCCCGTCAGTTTGGGGGTGATAGGCAGTGCTCAAACAAAGTTTGGTACCAAAGGCTTTTTGGAACGTTCCCCAAAATCTCGAAGTAAACCTTGGATCTCTGTCAGAAACTATCGAGGAAGGAACACCGTGTAGTCTTACTATTTCTTGGATGTACAAGGAAGCTAACTTATCTAAAGGAAAATTAGCCTTAATGGGTAAGAAATGAGCAGACTTGGTCAATCTATCTACTATAACCCATATAGCATCATGACCTAATGATGTCCTTGGCAAACCCATTACAAAGTCCATAGAAATACATTCCCACTTCCATTCCGGGATTTCTAAGGGTTGCAGGGTCCCAAATTGGTTTTTGATGTTCTATTTTAACTTTTTGACAAGTTAAACACTTCCTGACACACTCTTCTATATCTTTTTTCATTCCTGACCACCAGAACATTTTCTTAAGATCCGCATACATTTTACTAATGCCTGGATGTATAGTAAGTTCGCCCCTATGAGCTTCCTCTAAGATCTTCTTTCTAAGATCGCCACTTGTGGGTACACATACCCTATCCTTGTATCTCCATATACCTTGTTGGTCTTGAGTGAATCCCCGGCAACTTCTTTGCATGAATTGATCTTAATATCTCCTGAAATGCAGGTTTTCACGTTGTGCAGACTAAAATTTGTCCTTTGAACGCACTTGTTACCTTTATTTGCCCTAGCACCACACCACGAGGGTTCACAGACATGTCTAAACTAAGTTCCTTGAAACTTTCAACTAGCTCCGTCTCTTTAATCATCAAGCATGCTACACTTAGGGATTTTCTACTTAGAGCATCGGCAACAACATTTGCCTTGCCTGGATGGTAATTCAGACTAAACTCATAGTCCTTGAGGAATTCCATCCACCTTCTTTGCCGCATATTCAACTCTTTTTGATCAAAAGATACTTTAAACTTTTATGATCGAGAAAACATTAAACCGCACACCATACAAATGATGTCGCCAGATCTTTAGGGCAAAAACCACAGCTGCAAGTTCAAGGTCATGGGTTGGATAGTTTACTTCATGAGGTTTCAACTATCGAGAAGCATAGGCAACCACGTTATGATTTTGCATCAACACACATCCTAAACCCTTACTAGAAGCATCACAATAAACCTCATAGGGTATATAAGGATCAGGTAATACTAGGACTGGAGCCGTGGTTAACTTTTGTTTCAACTCCTGGAAACTATTTTCACACTCTGGTGTCCAATTGAATGGAGCATTCTTTCGGGTTAATTTAGTCAAAGGTAATGCTATCTCGAGAAAAACTCATGATAAAACGCCTATAATATCCAGCTAACCCTAGGAAACTCGAATCTCCGTCACCGTTGTTGGTCGTTCCCAATGGAGTATTGATTCTACCTTACTAGGATCTACAGAGATTCCTCCTCGGGATACTACATGACCTAGGAATCTAACCTCTCCCATCCAGAATTCACATTTTGACAACTTAGCATACAACTTTCTCTCTAAGGATTTGTAACACAACCCCAAGGTGCTCCATATGTTCTTCCTCAGTCTTTGAATATATAAGTATGTCATCTATGAAGACAACTACAAATTTATCCAAGTAAGGGCGGAAGATTCGATTCATATAATCCATGAATACAATGAGCATTAGTCAATCCAAAAGACATCACCCTATACTCGTAATGCCCATATCGAGTTCTAAAAGCAGCTTTAGGTATATCCTCATTCGAACCCGAATCGATGGTACCACGATCTAAGATCAATCTTTGAGAATACGGTTGCACCTCGTAATTGATCCATGAGATCGTCAATTCTTGGCAAGGGGTACTTATTTTTACTGTCACTTTGTTCAATTGCCTATAGTCTTCACAAAGCCTCATACCGCCATCCTTTTTCTTCAGCAGAAGAACAGGGGCTCCCCATGGAGAGGCACTTGGTCTAATAAAATGCTTCCCTAACAGTTCTTCAATTTGGGACTTTAATTCTTTCAACTCCAAAGGGGACATCCTATAAGGAGCAATTGAAATAGGACCTGGAACCAACTCGATGGAAAATTCAATCTCTCTTCAGAGGAAATTCTGGAATATCCTCCGGAAAAACATCCGGATATTCTCTCACCATCGGAATCTTGCTCAACTCATAGTCACATTCAGTTTCACTAGTAGAAAGGAGAACATATTCCTGACGATCTGTCTTACCAGGGTTGGATGTTACAAGGTTCAAATAAAAAGAAAAAGGAACCACAGGAATGGAGGGTAGAGTGGAAAGAAATATGGCAGCTCGATTTGGACAGTGTAAAAGGATATAATTGGGTACTAGCCAATCCATACCTAAAATTACATCTAGACCAGATAAAGGAAGACAAACTAAATTGGCAGTAAAGTCTCTAGCACCTATTTGAAGAGGAATATTTACACAGGTATAACAAGTCCTAATAGGACCAGCAGTAGGAGTGGATACAAGAAGATCATAAGATAGTTCAGACACAGATAATTACAACTTCTGTACACAGTCATGGGATATGAAAGAATGAGTGGCACCCGTATCATACAGTATATCTAGGACATTACCATTTATTTCACATTTACCTCGGATCAGATCGGCAGATTGAGAAGCTTCCTTGGCACTTATAGTAAAACGCGCCCATGTTGTTGTGGCCTGGAGGCGGGCTGATGACCTTTCTTGTTAGGGCACTCAAATATCTTATGTCCTGGTTTCCCACAGCCAAAACAAATGATTTGCGTTGTCCAGCAAGGTCGATTCCCATGATTTTTCCCACACTTGGGGCAATCTCTCCCTGTCTCAGGTCTTAGAGGTTGAAGTTGTTTTCCTTTGTTGTTGTTATTGTTGGGTGGAAACCTTCTCCGAGGTTGGTTAACAGGCTTGAATCGTGGACCTTGAGGTGCTAATCCCCTTCTAGCATTGTTTTGGGCATACTTGAAATTTGTCAGCTTTCTGTTGGACTCCTCTGCACGTCGACATTTATTTACCAAGGTAGGATAGTCCCTAATCTCCAAGAGACTTACAATTTGCTTCTATATCTTCTCGTAGACCTCCTTCATATTTCATGCATTTCCAAGCTTCATCCGGGTCACGTTGATAAATTGTAGAAAACTTGCAGAGCTCTTCAAATTTGGCAGTATACTCTGCTACACTCATAGGTCCTTGTTTGAAAGCCATGAACTCCAATTCCTTCGCATTTCTCACAGAAATAGGGAAGTACTTATGGTAAAAAGCTTCCTTAAAAATAGTCCAGGTAACTACAAAGATGGGAAGCTTCAAATAATCCTGGTGCCAACCCACCAAAAATCTGCATCTGCTTCTAGCATATAGGTGGCAAAGGCCACCTTCTGGATCTCTGTGCAAGGAAGAACGGAGAAAATCTTTTCCATGGCCTTTATCCATTCTTCTGCTTTACAGGGATTAAGAGCTCCTCGAAATGGAGAGGGATTTGCCTTTACGAACTCGGCAAATTCGATATTCTACATCGACTTCGCTCACTACGGGATTATCACCGGGTTTTGCCTTTCATTGCAGTTCGATTGCTCCATCATTCGGGTATTAGCTATAGCTTGTTCCCTCATGGCAGCCGCCATCTCACGAAAAGTATTCATCATGTCGGCATCATTTCCAGCTCCACTCCTAGTTCGCCGATTCGAAGTCATTGGTTCCTATCACACCAAACAAAATATTGAGTTGATCAGTCTCAATACCAAGCAAAGTGTACTGACAACCCACAACATTTCCAATCAGCCAGTCATACACATATATATAAAGTCATAATGCATGACAATTTCTAAGAAAGCATAGCCGGTCCAATCCTCAGGCTTATAGGATAGTCCGGCTCTGATACCATAATGTAACACCCTCCTAACTACCATGTATTACTCGAGCATTAACATTGTAATTAGAAGAGTATCACTTCCTTTCTATAATATCCACTAGTCAAATGAAATGAAATAAGATAAACCAAACTCTAGAGTTATAAAGAAAACTACTATAAAATGTACATATATTATTACTTTACATACCGCTTTCTTTAATACATACCATACTTGAAGTTAAGTCACTTCGCTTATAATACAACACAGTAACTACTATCAAAAGATCTACCAAGCTTGCTCAAATATCAAGGTCCAACAAAATACTAAACACAATGTAAATGGAACTAAGACATCTAACACCAATTAGTCTACAAGCTGGTAAGTTCTTGGCACTATACTACACTATATACAAGTCAAAAGCCCACGTAAGTCTCATGTCCTCCTACACGAAACCATTGGCCATCGCTATGATGGCCTCTCCTCACCAGAGGCATCCGCAGAGTCCGAGCACAATACAAAGATATACACAAATAGGGGTGAGAATATTATAAAATTCTCAAGAGGGTAACCCCTTACATACTTATTGAATATAAACAAGAAATGCATTTATAATAATAAAGATAAACATCATGTTAGATCACATATATCAATATTAGCATACATGAGTCAAAGAAAATTATATGCAAAATGGTATTAATCATAAGTGTTTCTATTATATCACATGGAATTCAACTTAGTGTAGTAGTTCTTTTATTAACATAGGGAAGGCTTAGATTCACATCGGGTAACATATGTAGTGGATAACTCCTCAGAGGACCATAGACTGCTAGGACATGAGCTCATTCCTATTCGTGATCATCGACTTCATTTTTTCCATTTGAATCACACACAGTTCTATTTCCTAGTCGATAAGTCTACTGACTCATAAAATTTCTTGGGAAGTTCTTATTTTTGCCTTCCCTCTCTATCACACATAAGCCTTGTTTCTATTTTCCCGTATGTTAAAACATGCACCATTAAATTTCACATATTCTCTTTTGTCATACAACCATGTCATGGACCTTTATATTTCAAAGTCAGGTTTATATCCCAGATATAGGCATTCAGTATCATTGGAGTCTCATTCATACTTTATAAACAAGCCTTTCAAACAATTAACATACATTCATATGATATAAACTTGGATTAAATAGATTTCTATCATTAACTTAATACATCTTCACCATTCCAGCTTCTTGATAGATTTACCATTATGGGGACAACATTTAATTCACATATCCAATGGGCAATTCACTAGCCATAAAAATTCTCTATGACACCTCAATGTGTCTAAAAGTCGCTGTAAAAAGTTCATAGCAAACAGAATACTAGAACCATGTCAAATAAATTCTACAATTTTAGTGGTCAGAGGCCACTTTTTCACAGCTCAGAATAGGATTCACACACTTTTTAACTTTAGCAAATGATAGAAACAACTCAAAATAAAAATCACAGTTATACTTAAAGATGTCTAAATAACTCTGTAAAAATTTCAAAGGATAACTCCATCATTTGCTATGAATAAAAATTTATACAAATTCACAGCTCCAGTACCAAGATTTCAGCCAGCATAGATATACTCTTGGTTCTTGATTTTCTCAGGCAGTAAAACTCTTTATTATGCACCACGAAAATTATAAGAGTTTCCTTATGATGTTGTCTTCAACATATAATTTTTATAGCTCATAAAAATGAATAGAATTGAACTAGAAAATTCATGAACAAATCCTGTCCTGCTGAAATCCGAAAATTCAGCAGCCTAGCCAAAACTTATTTTGACAAAAATCATTATTTAACCTCATCCAAACACTCCACCAAAATTAACACATCAATATCAACATATTATCATCAAATATAACCATAAATTTCGGAATAAAACCCAAAAAAATTTACAGAATAATTTGGAAAGAAAAAGGCCAAAGAAAACCCTACCCTTGGAAGCTAATGCCTCTTTGTCTCTTGTATACTCCAAGATAGATATACTCTACCCCAAAGCTCTTAAAATACAGTAAAATACTCCTCTAACCTGAGATGAGTGATGTGATAAGGTGAGGTTTTTGGAGAATCTAATCGGTTATATTTGTAGGTGTTGATGTCTAGAACAAGTTTTGTGAAGGAAACTTTGTGTTTTAGTGACTTTGGCCCTGGGTTTTGGAGCTTGAAGCTTGTTAATGGAGGTTTGAGAGGAAACAAACATGGAGGCTGTAATTTTGGAGTGTTGGACGAAAATGATGGAGTGGTGGTGATAAGATATTGATCTTGTGAGTTTAGGGCAAAATGGATAATGATTTCAAGTACAAAATGGTTTTTCTTAAAGTTAAATATGGTAATTTTGTACAATTCCTATTGGTTCGCCATAAAGGTGCAATGGTGTGGCATATCTCAAGCCACACACTTGTCACCCTAGGTGGCATGCTTGCACTGGTAGCTTTATACTGTGTAAAAACTACACACCGTAATTTAACCGAATGGGTAAAATAATGTACCCGGGTAATCAACTATTGCCTGAAAATTAATTCTAGGTATAAAATATTTATTCCTACCTATTTCTAACCTTAATCCTATAATTTCCAAATTTTGGGCACCTCCAGGTCTTGAATCTAAGGTTTCAGTTGTTCCGATGGGTCTACGGGGCCTGCAAAACACTATTTTCGTTTTTTTTTTTTTTTTTTTTTTTTTTTTTTAACGTTCGTTACATTGTTCTCATCATTTTTGTGTACACCAAAATTTGGATATTCTTACTACTAAAGCCTCAATTATTTTCTGAAAAAAAAAATAGGATGTTACAATCCGCCTCAGCCATACATGACTACCCGCAATATGTACCTCGATCGAGGAGGTGAGAGGCGGATCCATCCGAGGACTCGCCGACACATATCTATTCGGAGAGTTCTACCCCCACTCCCCCATTCAGGCGGGAGAGGAGTGAGGAGACGGTGTTGCAGCTAAGGTTAGCGAGGAGAACCAAGATGCGCCCCCATCACGGAGCAAACATCCAGCCGCCCCGCATCCGTTCCCCCATCCGCTTGTTTACGTCTGAGGAGCTCGAGCAGTTCCCTGGTTACGTGTCCCCGCCACCCGAGGATCACCGCCATCAATGGTAGGGTCTCTTAGGGAAAGCTAGTGCACACACCACATATAGATAGGATAAACCTTCTTTTGTTATGAGGTCATCCACTTTAGGTGCACTAGGGTAGAAGTGTTGTTATTTACGCTTTTCTTGTATTTACGTTTCTGTTGTATTTCCTTTCCTGTTGTATTTGCACCTTCTTGTACTAAACTAAGCCCCACCTTTAGGTGGGCATGTTATGAATATTAATGAAGTATTTCCTTTGATGTGTCATTGATTGTTCCATGTTCTTTCATGCCTTGTTATTTCGTGATTTTATTTTCCTGTCTTAGGATATACGCAGCTCTCACTTTGCTTTATGTTTTAAAAAAAAAAAAATTTATCTGTATTTTCCGCTAAGTAATTTAATGAAAGATTTTTAAAGAATGAGACTAAGACGTAATAACCTAATGATTAACATAAATATGTTCTACGAATATTGGGTTAAAATTAGGATGTCACAAAAGCCATATAAACACTTTCTCATAGCACATACATCAGCACCTAAAGATCTCAATTCCTTTGTAAAAGTAAACATGCTCCTAACCAGTGTGCCAGAATCAGGGACCGGACTCAGCTAGTGCACATGCTATGCTCTTAGCAACTCATAAATAAACATGCAGTCATTTGAAATACTAGCTTTCATTACCACCTTTATCTTATAGTATCTTATGATTTTGATCCTTATGGGTCTTAAACTTACGATCCGATTAACCTAACATCCGATATAAGTCTTTTATGCACCTAAGGGATAACGACTAATAATTCTCACTAATTTTTATGCTTATGAACGATATCAAACAGCCTTAGACAGTTTGGATAGAATTAATATACTTCAGCTATGGGATTCTAGAAGCTACGTCTTTAACCCTTTCTAAGTTTTGACTTTCCCTAAGGTACTAAAATTAATAATATCCATTTTTAAGAATAATCCCTATACTTATAAAACCATTCTAAAATGTTTTTATTACAGGTTTAATCATTCTAAAATAGTAGCCATAATCTTGATTTCTAAGGGTTCTAAAACTCACATTCTTAGCCCTTTCTAGATACTAGTTTTTCCTAACACTCATAAGATAGTTTCCACTTCAATTAAACATAATTTTTGCACATTCTAACACATCAAAACAGCATCATGTAGCAGCCAACATAGAAAGGCAGTAACCAAAATGTTTGGTTCTAAACAACACATAAAATCACATCTTTAATACATATAACTTAATAGTTTCTCTTGGAATTACTTTAGGACTTCTAAAATTCTTTGAAAACCAATTTATTTCATTAAAATCATAGAAATATAATGCTAAGGAAGTGGCTATTTTAAATCTTTCTTGAGTGAGGCTTAAATCATAAAATCATACTCATAGTATTCTTTGAGTCTTCCTATGCTTAAGAAAATCTTAAAACATAGTTTGTTGGCCTTTGTGATTAAATGAAACTTATGCTGAGTCCATCATCATCACCTGGCTGAATCTTGCATTCATGGAATGCTTCCATTTTCCAAACTTTACTTTAGATAAAAATAAAAGGGCAAGTCTTTGAGTTCTAGAATCTTTAGGTGATGGCAAAAACATAAGCATGCTATGCACTTCATTTTATTCTTCATTACAAAAGTAAAGTGAGAGCTTTAAAGTAAATGAGATACAAGTTCATTCTTATCTTTAAAGTTTAGGTGATAACTTGAAATATAAACATGAAATGCAAAGCTTGAAATTTAAACATGAAAATGTAAGTTCATTTCTTTATTCTTCAGAGTTTAGTGATGACATTGGAAAGTAAACATGACCTAAACATGGATGCAAGTTCATTTTTATCTTTACTAGAGCTCATTCAAGACTTTATGCCTCAACCCAAAACTTATCTTAACAAGATAAAGTGAGCTTTAGAGTTCTTTGTACCAAGGTTTCAAGGAAATCTTATGGTGTGAACTTCATCATCAAGCTCAAGGAAATGGATCAAAAGAACGAACCAAGTAATAACATTTCTTTGAGAACTGAAATCAAAACAACAAAAAGGAAAAGGAAAAACCAAAATGCTTTTAGGCCCAAAGGCCAAGTTTTAAGCTTTAGAGGTTACACAAGTGATATCTACTTGATTATCATCTTAAACCCTTATCACCAAGCCAAAATTTTCTTTAGAAAAACAAGGTTCCATGGTCAAAAATAGAAAGGAAGAAAAGAAGTTCAAAGACTAAGAAAAACTTGTTCACAACAAAACTTTAAATAAAAGATAAAGCTTTTAGAACAAAACCCCTACCAAGTAGTGTTTCTTGTTGTGAAGAAAATAGCTTGTTGAGAAGAAAAACTCCTCTCTAAGATGGTATGTATATTCAGCCAAGAAGCAAAAAAAAGGAAGGAAATGTTTTTGTGTAAGCTGTAACACCTTTCCAAGTACAACACCATCCTTAAGTTATGAAATTGTACTCAAGAGTTGTTACTTATTAATTAGTGGACCTTTCTTAAATAACTATAGCTAATTTGATGGGTTCTTGTAATAACTAGCGTAATTCGATCAAAATATATAGCAAAGATACAAAACATTTATTTAATATAAAGTCGATTACATAAGGAAGCTCTTCTATGAGCTTTAATACACATATGTTCTATGTTAAATTTACACACTTATACATACATCTAAGTACATATGATACAATCTCAGACACCTGACTACTACCAATCCGACTTCTCTTGGTGTAACAGCCCATAGTTTTTTGGATCAACCTGGAGATGACACAGAAACACAAACAAGTAGGGGTGAGAATTTTACAATTCTCAGTAGGGCAATTCCCCAATTACACAATTATAATGTCATCGTCACCATCCCAGCCACTTCGGTTTATTAGGAAAAAGTGATCATGCATTTCATAACAATGGTTCAATTTTAGAGTTCTAAATCATACTTTCAAAGTGGGCAGTTTTTAATGATCAATCACTTAATGCACATATATAATAAAACTCAAACACAGAGTAAATAATCCTAATCAAGCATTTACATATGGTATGATTATGCATATGCTAATTGTAATGAACTTATCTCAAAGGAACCTGGTCTCTCTTGTGACCATATGACTCAACTCGGTGCATTTTTCTATTTTCATTGACATAGAAAAGACTTAGTTTATATCATACTGCAAAACTCAATTTAGTACATTTTTCTCTTTTTATTGTTGACATAGGAAAGACTTAGTTTATACCCAACGGGTATCTGCCGTGGATAACTCCACAATAAATAGTTTATACCAAATGGTATTTATAGTGGTTAACACCACATATGGGAAATAGACTGCTTATCAGGATTGAGCTCAATCCTATACGTGATCATCGGACTTCATTTTATTCTATTTTCGAATCACACACAGTTCTATTCCTAGCCGATACGTCTACCGACTCATAATATCTTGGGGGAAGTTTCTCCTCAATTACACCTAAGTCTTGTTTCTATTTCTCCTATGTCACAACATGCACACTAGGGAAGTTCCTTTTTTTTTTCCTTCCCCTCAATTCAACTCAAGTCTTGTTTCTGTTTTCTCCTATGTCAGAACATGCACGAGTGAAATTTATACATTATCTTTTGCCACATATATGTGTAACGCCCCGATTTTTCTGTTAGAGTAAAAATGACCAAAATGCCCCTGAGGTCATTTTCAGCCCGGAATTCGAGGAAAGCCAGTGCGGCAGTACTCGAAGGGCAAACTCAATGTTGGAAGGGGATTAGAAAACTAATGTACCTTCCCGGGATCGAAAATCTTGTTTTTCGAGTTTTCGGGTCAAAATGACCAAAACGCCCCTGCGGTGTTTTACCCGTTTGCAAGTGCCGGATGAACCCAAAACTTCTCCAGATGGTTTTAAAAGGCGTTTTATGTATTCTATGACCTCAGTTTTAATTTTTGAAGTCCCGGGCAAAATTAGTGCAAAATTATGGTTTTGCCCCTAGTTTCATATTTTTACGCTTAATCACGCGATTAAGCAAACCTAAGCAATATTAGGCTCTAATCGAAGGTTAATTAATTTCCTTAATTAATCTTGAGTCAAAATAATTTATTAAAGTTGATTAGAACCAAAAAGTACTTAATTACAACCTAAAATCATATTTTAATTTTAAGACACCTAGTCATAGAATCTTGAATAGTATTTTCTCTTTCCAATTCCTTAAATCATGGAATTGTGTTACACATTGTTTATTCATAAATGAGTTTTAAATTCTCTAATGATGTATGAGCACTCCTAAACTTGTCATAAACTCCCTAAATCACATTCTTAGTTACCTAAACTTAAGCTTAATCATTCCTAACCTTGTACCTAAGCTAATACACATCTAAACCTACCATTAACACACAATTAAATGGTCAAAACTCACCCCCACTCTACTGTCCAGCCTTGGCCAAAGCTGTCCTCCCCCATTGTGCATCACATGTTCAATTTTTCAACACTCCAAGGCCATACCTCAAGTCACAAACACTATACCTTGTCATAACTTTCAATCAAGCTTGAATTTCCACATGAATAAATAATTAAAACAACCCATTTTTCCCATTTAATTGTGGCTGGAAAAGTTCCAGCCATGCATTGTTTCTAGAAGACTAATTTCATAAAAATGTGATAGGAAATTAACTCACATCAAACCATGCTTTGTAGCATAGCTTCCATACTTCAAACCATGCTTGAATGACCTTGTGTAAGAGATATTTTCTCTTCCTTTTCCCTCCAAACCACACGGCCACTCCCTCCATTTGCAAGCTCCATGGTTTTGTTTTTCTATAAATAGGATGCTTGTGTTAGCCTTGTTGCACTTTGAAGCATTTGCAAAGTTTAGAGTTTTAGAGTTATCTTGCTAGTCTTTCCTTTTTCTCTCAAAGTTCCAAGAGTGTTCTTCCTTTCTTTTCATCTTTATCTTCTTCATCTCTTCATCTCATCATCACCTCTCAACCATCAAACACCACCCCAAAACCTTGAACCATCATCAAACCTCTCAAACACCACACCTCAAACACAACTCCACTTGAAACACATTTTCTTTCTTTTTCTCTAATCAAGGCCGAATCATCATCACCATCCTAGGAGGTGTTGCTCATCTCATTTCCATCTTCAAGATCAAGCTTTTATCTTCATCAATAGGTAGGGATTTGGTTTCAAACTTTGTTTTGTTCAAGAAAGTGTTTTTCCCTAGTTTCCTCTTGGAATCTTTTTGAACTTTCCTTTATCTTTCCTTTCTTTTCATTTTCGGCCATGAGGCCTTGATTTTGAGCATGATAGCTTGATGATGAGAGTTTCTAGATGATGACATTGTGTTCATCTCAAAGAAACCTCTAAAGCTTGAGTTTTCCTTTTCTTATGACTTCATCTATATGATATCTAACTCACATGGTTTTTCAACTTAAGAAAATTAATCTAAGGATTTCTAAAAGCCCAAGCCTACCCTTGTCAACCTTAAAGTTGGCCGACACGTTCTAGAGATTTTTCTCTAGATAGGGGTTTTGGGTATTTAATAAAGAACTTGATGTAGTTTCACTTTTTTTCTCTTTTATATGACTTTCGGTTTGTGTATTGAGATCTTTGAGACATTGTGTTGGGTTGCTATCTTGTTAAAGCCTTGAATGAGCTCTAGTTAACCATAAAATGAATCTTGCATCATGTTTATTTTATGCTATGCATATCATGTTTACTTCCTTGCTATCACTAAATATCAAGATAATGAGTAAACCTTGCATTATCATGTTTATATTTCAAGCTATGCATTATCATGTTTATATTTCAAGTCCTCACTTAATACCAAGATAATAATGAGTTGCATTCATATTTACTTTGAGCTATCACTTTACTTTCAAATGGAATCTAAAATAAGTGCATGAGCATGTTTATTTTTATGTCATCACCTAAATGAATCTAGGGCTCAAAGACTTGCCCATTGATATCTCAAACAAAGGTCTAAAACATTTATGTTCTTTGGTTCATATTTCGGCCCTATGAGGCCTTAGTGTTCCCAAGTATTGAAAACTATGTTTTATAATTTTTCTAAACTTATATGAGTATAAGGAATATGTAGAACTAAGTTTTATGAATTTAGGACCACTTGAGATGAAAATACTATAGCCACTGCTCTCTTAAGTATTTTCATAAGTTTAGATGATAAAAGTGTTCATAAAAGAGTTTTGAAAGTTTTAACAAGGTCCCAAGCGAAACTAGTATTTTATGTGCTTTAGAAACTATGTTCAATGCCTTTAAATGGAGTTTCTATTTCGGTTCTGCCTTGCTATGTTTGGCCACTGTATGAGCTGTGTTAATGATGTTAATATGCTTATGTTTGAGTAATAATTATGTTAAGACTCATATGTGAAAGATAGGATAAGTTAGGAACTAGAAAAGAATTAATTTGAGAGTTCTAGATCCCTTAAAGATTTATTTTTCTGGATTCTGTCCAGCAAGAATTAGATTCAATAATCATGGTTTTAAATTAGTTTATATGTGTAGAAATGACTCATAATTGGTTTAGGACTTAATCTTGAAACCTTAGGAGCAAACCGAACTTAGAAAGGGTCATTATTGTGACTTCTAGGTACCCGTAAAGTTAGGATTTTGATTTCTGCACTCTTGAGGTTTAGAGATGTTCTTGACCATAGTGTGAGGTGAGAAATACTTAGTTATAACCTTATAGGTTCCCAAGAAACTAGGCGTTGATGATCAATAACTTAGAACGCGAGATAAAGATCTAAACCGTAATTTTTAGAACCCCGTAATCACATAAACATAAAGCTGTCCAAATTCCGCTTAGTGCTGTTTGGATTAGTTCTTGAGCATAAAAATTTGTATAACTCATTAGTTGTGAAACTATAGGTGTATAAGAAGCTAAGATAATGTTAGAACAATTAATTTGCAAGTTTAAGACTCATAAGAATCGAAGTTTAAAACACGATGGGTTATAACATATCAAGTCTATGAGCTTATGGGGATAATTGTTAGATATGACTATGTGATGATGTTTATGTTATGTGGAAGTGTTATGTGTCGATGCATATGTTATGAGAAAGTTTCATGTGATGATATATATGTTATGAAAAAGCTATATGAGGATGCATGATAAAAATGAATATGATAAATGATGAGGTACTTATGATTTAATGCTTATGAGAACTTAAATGTGACACAACACTGAGACACGCTTCTCTTGGGTGACACCGGTTCGGCCGGGCACCCCCAGGAGGAGACAAATCCGTGAGGGTATGTGTAGATGCAGCCTGCCAAAGCGGACAAATTGCGAGGCCCGCGTGGCTAGCAAAGCGTTTCAAAGAGGAAATGATCCTAGAAAGGAGATCCTTAATTTGCCCCCTAGCCCGTACTTTAAGTCGGGATTATGTTACACTTATCATAGGATAAGTAAGAACTAGTGACGACTAGTTAAGGTATGAGCTCATAACCTAGAGAAGTTTTAGGGCGGCCCCATGAGATGAAAGTTAAAGTTAACAATGTCACATATACTATACTTATGCCAATGCTATAATGTTTCTTAGTTATTCTATTGATTGGTTTACCTTTATGATGTACTCATATCATTAGTATATTTCTGCTTAAGTTATAAGACGTATTATAAAATATGACGGACCTTGGATAAAATATCTCTTTAGAAAACTAACTTAAAAGGAATTTATATGCATGCACACCTTTTAGAAATAAACCCAAGGTTCCTGAGGATGTGACGATGTCACCTAGGTAGGGATAACCCTACTGAGAATTCTTTTAGAAAGATTCTCATTCCCTCTCTCTTTTCTTCCGTCATATCTGCAGATGGCGACATTCGTACTCTTCATCGATACCCCGGTATGGGAGCTGCACCATAACCCGGCACTCGGGTCAAACCATTTTGAGGGTCGCTGCACTGTCAGAGTATTCATGTTCATGGGACGACCCTTCGCGCACCCCGTCCCGAGCTACCACTTCACCCCGACTCCTCCTTACCGACATAATGGGATTTTTGAGCGAGCACGACCACGCGATGAGCAGATCCTCCGCATGGAGCCCGAGACATCAGCAGTACGCGAGTACCCCGAGTATGTGCCGCGTCCCCAGTACTCGGAGACGGACCCATCCGAGGACCCGCCATCCCACATGTACAGTTGGAGCTCTAGTCCCGCTCCCCCACCGATGAGGGCTGGGAGTGAAGAGACGGTAGTCCAGCCGAGGTTGGCTCGTCGGCCATCTATGCGTCCTCGCCGCGGTGGACATGCCCCGATGATGCGCTCGACCACTCCCGTAGAGATTCGCCAGTGGATCGACTCGACCCCACAGTACTCGGACCAGCAGGAGTAGTCATAGGAGGGGTAGTAGTTAGTGCACACACACGCCACATAGTAGAGGACAAACCTTCTTTTGTATATGAGGTTGTCTACTTTAGGTGCACATGGGTATGGGTGTAGTTTCTCTTGTATTTTCTTTTTTATGATTTTCTTGTATTGCATTTCAGTTGTATTTTGTTTCATGATGTATCAAATAGTCCTGCCTCTTTGGGTAGGCACGTTATATATATATATCTATGATTCAGTTGATGTTCCCATGACATGATGTGTTTCTTATGCTTTGCTTATATGTTTCGCTATGCTTCCTCTTAAAGATTCGTGCGTGGCTCTCACTTTGATTTTAAATTCCAAAAAGAAAAACTTCACCCATATTTCCGCTAAGTATTTTTCTAAGTAAAAGATGAGACCAAGAGGTAATATTCTAAAGATTAACCTAAGTATATACTAGTAGTCTTGGGTTAAGATTTAGGGTGTTACAATATGCATCATTCATTTTTCTTTTCAAAATGCATGCATAAAGCACATGTGTGCCTTCATTCACAAATGATTCCTATCATGCCTCAAACCAATCCTTAAAGGCACTAGCATGCATTCATATATATCACACTTGAACTAAATGTCATTATGTCACCAATATAAGGCCTTAGCCTAAATACAGCATACGGACATATTTCACACCATTATAGCACAAATTTATGTGCACATAAAACATTCAATTTCAAAGCCAAACAAATTATCCATGACACCTCAATGTGTTCATAAGGTTCTGTAAACATTTCAGAGCAAAATGAGTTCTCTAACTATGTTAAAAAAATTAGACAAATTCGGAGGTTAGAAACCTCCTATTTACAGCCAATAGCTAGAAGTCCATAATTTTTAACCCTAGCAAACGATTCAATAAATTCATAGAAAACATCACAGTTAAACCTAAAGATGTTAGCAACACTCTGTAAAAATTTCAAAGGAAAACTAAATCATTTGCTATCGTAACCAAATTAGCAAACTTCAGTGTTTCAGAATTGGCTATCCAAACAACTCAGCAACAGTCTCAGTTTTATATTTTTAGAAAATAGTAAAATTCATTTTTAAGACCCAAGAAAAATATTGAAAACACCTTGACATATTAACTTCATCATATAAAATTTTCAGAGTAAGAAAGAATCTATCTACAAACCCTTCAGAAAATTCATGAATTATAACTTGTTAGTAAAATCCGAGAATTCCAGCAATATGATTCAAAACTTGTTTTGCCAAAATAGGTTTTCTAACATCATCCAAATACTCCATAAAAATTAATACATCAATATCAACTTATTATCAACCAATAAAACTAAAAATATCAGATCAAATCAGTGGTTAGAACATAATAATAGATTTGAAAGGAAAAGAGATTCAAAAACCCTACTTTGGTAGGTTTAAGGATCTTGGCTTCAAGGAGGTTCCAAAAGTGATCTTGCTCACTTAGAGGCCACCAAAATAGTCCCAAACCCTTCCCTAATTAGTGAAGAATGTGATATCAAAGTGAGAAGTAGTGAGGATTTGAAATTCTAATCGATTAGTTTTATAGGTATTGGGGTGTAGAACAAGTTTTATAAAGAGATTTTGAGGTTTTATCAAGTTTAGGAATGAATTTTTGAGGATTTGGAAGCTTGTTAATGGTGTTTTAGAAGAAAACAATGGAGGTGGTTGTGTATTCTTTACATGGCCGAGAATGAAGAATGGAACATGACAAAGTTTGTGGCTTTAATTTATTTAAATCTTTATCTAACAAAAATCAAAACTTTTTCTACAAGAAATCATGATAAATGGCTAGGATTTAATCTTGTAAATCAAGATTAAATCTTAACCTTACATTTGGCTATAAAGGATAACTTTATCCTAAAGATTTGACTTTCTTTCGGTGTTAAAAATCGTGTAACGCCCCGATTTTCTGTTAGAACGAAAATGACCAAAATGCCCCTGAGCTCATTTTCGGGCCGAAATTCGAGGGAAGCTGATCCGGCAGTCCTCAAAGGGCAAACTCAATGTTGGAAGGGGATTAGTTGACTTGTGTACCTTTCCAGGATCGAAAATCTCATTTCTCGAGTTTTCGGGTCAAAATGACCAAAATACCCTGTGGTTTTTGACCAGATTACAAGTGCCGGATGAACCCCGAAACTTCTCTAGATGGTTTTAAAAGGCGTTTTTATGTATTCTGTGACTTCAGTTTTAGTCCCGGTGGTCCCGGGCAAAATTGGTGCAAAATTACGATTTTGCCCCTAGTTTCGTGTTTTTAAGCTTAATTGTGTGATTAAGCAAACCTAAGCAATATTAGGCTCTACTTGAAGATTAATTAATCTCCATAATTAATCTAGCGTCAAAATAATTTATTAAAGATGATTAGAACCTAAGAATGCTTAATTTAAACTCAAATCTTATTTTAAATTCAAGATTCCTAGTCATGGAATCTTAAATAGTGTTTTCTCTTTCCAATTCCTTAAATCATGGAAATTTGTCTACCTTGTTTACTCATAAAATTAATTTTTAACTCTCTAAATGTGTATGAGCACTCCTTAACCTTGTCATAAAATCCCTAAACTCATTCTTAGTTACCTAAACTTGTGCTTAATGATTCCCAACCTTGTACCTAAACTAATACACATCTAAACCTATCATTAACATACAATTACATGGACAATTTTCCTTCCCCCTTGGCTGATGCAATCTGGCCAAAACCATACCCCTTCATTTCCATCACATGTGTAAATTTCTACACTCAAAGAACCATGCTTCCACCTCACTATAAACCATGCTTTGAGTCATAAACTCCATACTTTCATCCATGCTTCATATGACAATTTCTAAAAGACTTTTTCTCTCATTTTTATGGCTCAAAAACTGCCAGCCCTCCTTGCCTTCTAGAAGGATTATTTTATTTCAACTTTAAAGGAAAATCACCTCAAAACACCATGCTTTGAACCATGTCTTAGCCTATGCTTCCTATACCTCTAACCATGCTTGAATGACATTGTGTAAGAGATATTTTTCTCTCCCCCATGCCCTCACATGCTATGGCCAGCCTTCCCCCTCCATGAGCTCTCATTTGTTTCATTTTTCTATAAATACCTTGCTTACTTGAGCTTAGAAACACTTTCGATCATTTGCAAAGTTTTAGTTTTCAAGCTTTCTTGAGTTCTTTCTTTTTCTCTCAAGTATTCTAAGCGCTTTTCTTTTCCTCTTCATCTTTTCCATCTTCATCTTCTTCATCCTCTCTTCACATCATCACCTCACAACCTCAATCCACCGCCTCACAACCTTGAATCACCTCCTAAGCACCTAAACACTCAACCTCAAACACTAAACCACCAAGAACACATCTCCTTCCCCTCTACTCCCTCAAGGCCAAAGCCATCATAGCATCCTAGGAGGAGTTGCTCTTCTCATTTCTTTTCAAAAGTTCAAGCTTTCATCTTCACCACTTGGTAGGAGTTGCTTTCAAACTTTGTTTTTACTTAAAAATGTATTTTCTCTAGTTTTCTCTTGGTTTCTTTTTTATCTTTCCTTTGTTTTCCTTCTCTTTCATTTCGGCCTCTTGGCCTTGTTTGTGTGAACATTATAGCTTGATGATGAGAGCTCCTAGATGATGACCTTGTGTTCATCTCAAAGGGACCTCTAAAGCTTGAGTTTTGTTCTTGATCTAGTAAAGTTTTGGTTTTTCTTTCCTTTTCTTTTCCTTCATAGTTTCGGCCTCCATAGTCATCACCTCAAAGATTTTGTTTTAGTTTTTGAAGTATCTCTATGTTCACTTTCTGCCAAGAAATAATGTTGTTTTGGTTCTTACTTCCTTGAGGTTTTGTTTTTCTTTTAAAGCTTACTTCTTTTTGAGCTTGATGATGATGTTCAAGAACCAAATAGTTCCTTTGAGAACTTGGTTCAAGGACTCTAAAGCTTACTTTGTTGATGAGATAAGTGTTGGGTTGAGATTTTTAGTTCTCTTTAAAAGTCTCATATGAGTTCTAAGTTAAGATAATAGACTTGCATCCATGTTTGCTTCTATGTCATCACTAAATGCTCAAGATTAAAAAATGAACTTGCATCATCATATTTATGTTTATGCTCTCACTAAATTTCTAAGATAATAATGAGTTGCATAGCATGTTTATTTTATGTCCTCACCTCTAAATAAAGACTAAAACAAAGTGCATTGCATATTTATTTTATGTCATAACTTAAGACATTTAGAGCTCATAGACTTACCCATTATTATCTCACACAAAGACTTGAAAATATATGTTCCTTAGCTCCTTTAAATTCAGCCTTATGAGGTTTATAGGATTAAAAATACTAAAACTTATGTTTCCTAATTTTTCTAAGATTAGATAAACCTAAGAAATGTTTTAAGCAAGGATCTATGATTTTAAATCTTTTGAGTCTCATTTGAAATAGACACTGCCCTTGGAAGTATTTTGATGATTTTATCAAGATAAAAATGTTTACTAATGAGTCTTGAAAGTTTTAAAAAGGTTCCATGAGAAACTAGCAATTTATGTGTCTTGAAAATCAAGTTTTATGCTTTGTTTGATGGAGATAATTTTGGTTCTGCCTTGCTTGCTATGCTCACTATTTTATGCTCTTTTGATGATGATAATATGAGTATGTTCATGTATATTTGATGCAAAAATTAATATGTGAAAGCTAAGAGAAGTTAGTAACTAGAAAAGAATTAATTTGAGACTTTTAGATCCCTTAGTAATGGATTTTTCTGGATTCTATCCAGCAAGGTTTAGAATTGAAAATCATGGTTTATAATTAGCTTAAATATGTAGGAACTACTCATAATTGGTTTAGGACTTGATCTTGATGCCTTAGGAACAAATCGAACTTAGAAAGGGTCAATGTTGTGACTCCTAGGTACCCGTAAAACATGAAATATAGGCTCTGCACTCTTGAGGTTTAGAATTGTTTATGATCATAGAATTGAGTGAGGAATACTTAGACATGAGCCTATAGGTACCTGAGAGCTTAGGTTGTGATATACAACTTAGATTTCAAGTTAAAGGACCTTAAAGGTCAAAACATAAAACACTAAGAGATCTTGTATGCTATGAGTTGTTTTATGCAAGTATGATGTTTGGATGTATATGCTTGGATGATACATGAGCTATGAGGAAATGATTTATTGAGTTATTAAGTTTATCACGGGCATGAAAGTTAAATGAGAAATGTGTATGTGTTATAAGCTTGTGGCATAAAGTTGGTTTGGAGGAAATTCGGTTTACAGCCATTATGCTGCCGCATTTCTGTCAAACCTAAAGGACAATAAAATGTTTTTGAAGTATGATATGAGATTTAAAACCCTGGGTGACACCGGTTCGGTCGAGCACCCCCCGGAGATTTTTTTTATGTGACAAAGCACTGAGACGCATTTTCCTGGGTGACACCGATTTGGCCGAGCACCCCCAGGGGAGACAAATCTATGAGGGTATGAGTAGATGCAGCCTACCAAAGCGGACAAATTGTTGTGGCTTGATGCCCGCAAAGCATTTCAAAAAAGGTATATCCTAATAGAGGTGATCCCTAGCCCCCTAACCCATACTTGAGTAGTCGGGATTATTTTTATTATGTTTCACTTATTCAGATAATAAGCAAGAGCCAGTGACGACTAGTTGAGGTATGAGCTCATAGTCTAGATGTTTTTAGGGTGGCCTTGTTATGCTAAAAGTACCATGATTGATGTCACAAAGTTGAGGAAAGTTCCACTTGAAAGTTTTATGCCCTTTATGCCACTTGTATGCCTATTGATGTTGTGATTTGTTGAGTTATTTGCCTAAAGCATTGCCATGCATTCATGTTCTGATATGTTGCATTCATGACATTAAGATGTATACTAAAAGGAATGAACCTTGGATAACCTAGTTTCATAAGCCCTAATAATGAATCTTATATGCATGCACACCTTTTATAAAGAAACCCAAGGTTCCTGAGGATGTGAATGATGTAACCCTAGATAGGAGGTCCCTACTGAGATTCTTTAGTAAGATTCTCACTCCTTTCTCTTCTTTCCCTTTCTTCCGTCACATCTTCAGAGCTCGATGGCAACGTTTGTGGTCTTCATTGACACGCTCGTCTGGGAGGTGCACTACTACCCGGATCACCGCTCCTATCATTTCGAGGGTCGATGTGCTGTTCGTGTTTTTGTGTACATGGGACGACCTTTTGCTTATCCAGTGTCCAGCTACTAGTTCACTCCTACTGCTTATTATTGTGGTGATGACCTGATCTTCGAGCGCACCCGCCCCCGTGACGAGCAGATTCGTCGTGCCCGTTCATCTGCTTCAGCTATCCGTAACTACCCGGAGTATGTGCCTCGTTCGAGGAGGTCGGAGACGAATCCGTCTGAGGAATCACCGATGCATGTTTATTCGGAGAGCTCTGCTTCCTTTCCCCCATTCAGACAGGAAGGGAGTGAGGATACCGTGATGTAGCCGCGCTTGGCGCGGAGAGCCGAGATGTGCCCTCACCGAGGAGTTCATGTCCAGCCAACTCGCATTCGTGTTCCACTCCACTGGCCCACTCAGGAGGAGCTCGAGCAGTTCGCCGATTACATACCTCCATCGCCCAAGGATCCTCGCCGTCAGTAGTTTTGTTGGAGAGCTATCCGAGTGCTTGAGCCATCATGAGGTTTTCCCCTTCGGCAATATCTTTTAGGAGAGGGGTTGAGTTTAGTACTCATAACTTTGGTAGGAGGGTAGTTTAGTTGGGTTTTATTTTCCGTTGTACCATGTACTTTACTGCTTTCTTGTTATCTTTCATGTATTGCAAGCTTAGCCCAGTTCTATAAGGGCGTGACTATATATGTATCCTAAATATGATATTAATGAAGTGTATCCTTTGATGTGTTAATCATTGTTTCATTGTTATATGCTTTACTTACTGTGTTCTTTATGTTTGTTACTTATGCCTTACATTTCTGTCTCACGATAAACGCAGCTCTCACTTTGGTTTTGCATTTTCAAAAAAAAATTTACCCGTAATTTCTGCTAAGTATTTTATTAAAAGGATGAGACTAAGAGATAACAACCTAATGTGTTCTAGAGTATTGGGTTAAAAATTAGGGTGTTACAAATCGCACACTGAAATTTTACCGAATAGGTAAAGCAGTGTACCCAGGTAATCAACTATTGTCTGAAAATTAATTCTAGGTATAAAATATTTATTCCTACCCATTTCTAACCTTAATCCTATAATTTCTCACTTTCAAGCATCTCTAGGCCTTAATTATAGGGTTTCGGCTGTCCCGACGGGCCCGCTGGACTCGCAAGTTACTATTCACATTTTTTCTTTTTTACAGATCCGTTAGATCGTTCTCGTCATTTCTATGTTTATCAGATTTTTGAAATTATGACTAGAAAAGCTCAAATTAATTCTTATATAATTTTTAGGGTGTTACATAAGCTTAGTGTGTAAGGATGAAAGCTTATGTGTTTGAATGAAGATCTATGGAGGTTGTGTGGTGGTTTGATGTTATAAGGAGGTGGTTCTTTGAGGAAGATGAAGAAGATGAAGGAAATGAAAGAAAAAGAGAACTCTTGAGTTCTTGAGGCAAAATAGAGAAAACTTGAATGAACTCTTAAGACAATACTTAGAGAATGAGCAAATGGAACTAAGTTCTTCCAAGATGTGTATTTCTAGAAAAATTGCAATATGAGGGGATGAAGGGGGAGGAGAGGCCACGGCATTCTTCAAGGGAAATGGGGAGGAAAATATCTCCTCAAAGTGCTATTCAAAGGTAAGGTTGGAGGTATAGCTAGGTATGGCTCAAGGCATGGTTCTTTGTGTGTAAAATTAATCAACATGTAATGAATTTGAGGGAGGAATGGTGTTGGTTTAATGTAGCCAAAGGGAGAGAATTGTTTCATCTAATTATGGTTTAGAGGAATGTTTAGGTGTATCTTTGATTAGGCTTTTGATTAGGAGTTTGTAAGTAAGTGTTTAGATAAGGTAATGGGTAGTTAAGGGTGTCAAGACATGATTAGGGGGTGTTCTTGCTTCATTAGTGAAATCAAAACTCATTTTATAAAGTAATCAATCACAAACATAATTCCTCAATTTAAGGAATTGGAGAAAGAAAACACTATTCAAGATTCCATGACATGGAATCTTAAGTTTAAGAAAGAGATTTAAGTTTATCTAAGCAATCTTAGGTTCTAATTAACCTTAATAAATTATTTTGACTTAATATTAATCACCGAAATTAATTAATCTTTGGTTAGAGCCTAATATTGCTTAGTTTTTCTTAATCACGTCATTAGGCCCGAAATACGCTATTTCAGGGGCAAAATGGTACTTTTGCACAAAAACTACCCGGGACCACCTGAACTTAAACAATTATCATTAACCACATACAATTAGCATTCCGAACTCCCGGGAAAGATTCCGGGCTCAAATGGCACTTATACCCGCGTAAAACGCCATAGGGGTATTTTGGTCATTTTGAGCTAAAAGTTAGGAAAAATGATATTTTCATCTCTGTTATCATTCACAATATGTTTAACCCCCTTCAAACACTAAGTTGAACCTTCAAGGACCACTGGGTCAGCCATCCTCGAATTCCGAGTAAAAATGACCTCAGGTGTAACATCCTAATTTTTAACCCAATACTCCTAGAACGTATTTAGGTTAACCATTAGTTTATTACTTCTTAGTTTCATTCTTTCTTAAATTACTTAGCAAAAAATACTGGTAAATTTTTTTTTTCCAAATATAAAAGCAAAGTGAGAGCCGTATATGACCATGAACGTGTACTAACATACATTGAAACCCATAAAGAATAAATCACAAGATAGAAAACCATATCAAAGCATGGAACAATCATTAGCACACCAAAGGTAATATCTCGTTAATAACATAATATGCCCACCTAAAGGCGGGACTAGTTCGATACAACAGAAATACAAATACAACTGAAATAGAAAAGTACAAGGAAAGCATAAGAAATAACACCCTTACCCTAGTGCACCTAAAATGGATAACCTCATAACAAAAGAAGGTTTATCCTAATCTATATATGGCGTGTGTGCACTAGCTCTCCCTAACAACCTCTACTGCTGTGGTGCCGGAAAAGGTGGGACATAACCAATCCACTATCGTAACTCGGCAGGAGTGGGCATGCATGGTGGCTGAACGTGTGCTCCGCGATGGGGGCGCATCTCAGGTCTCCTAGTCAGTCTCGGCTGAGTCACAGTCTCCTCACTCCCCTCTCTCACAAATTAGGGAGTGGGGGCAGAGCTCTCACTATACATGTGGGTCGGTGTGTAACACACTCCCAAGTACAACCTCATCCTTAGGTCATGACATCGTACTCGAGAGTTGTTGCTTTTTAATTAGTGGACCTTTCTTAAATAACTATAGCAAATTCGATGGGTTCGTGTACTAACTAGTGTAATTCAATCAACATATATATCAAGATACAAAACATTTATTTAATATAAAGTAGATTACATAAGGAAGCTCTTCTATGAGCTCTAATACACATATATTCTCTATTAAGTTTGCACATTTATACATACATCTAAGTACATCTGATACAATCTCAAACACCCGACTACTGCTAATTCAACCTCTTTTAGTGTAGCATCCCATAGTTCTCTGGTTCAACCTAGAGACGACATGGGAACACAAAAACACATAGGGGTAAGAATTACACAATTCTCAGTAGGGCATTCCCCAAAACATGCATTGAAAATTAATGTCATCGTCATCGTCCCAGCCACTTCGGTTTATTAAGAAAAGTGATCATGCATTTCATAACAATGGTTCAACTTTAGAGTTCCAAATCATACTTTCAAAGTGGGTAGCTTTTAATGGTCAATCACTTAAAACATACATTTCATGCTATTCAAGATCCTAGTAATTATTCTCAACTTTATGTGCACTCAGTACATCTGAAGAGGATCTCAATCTCTCTTTATATGCCTTTGACAATTTGAAAGGATCATATATCACTTCATTTGCCCTCAATAAAGTCAAAAGGATCATTTATCACTCTATTTGCCCTCGACAAAATCGAAATGATCAAATAATACTCTATTTGCCCTTGACAAAGTCGAAAGGATCATATAGCACTCTATTTGCCATCAACAAAATCGAAAAGGATCATTTAATTTGTCCTCAACAAACTGAAAGGATCATTCATCACCTTTTTTGCCCTCGATTAGTCGAAAAGATCTCATCTATTTCTACTTATTGCGATTGAACTAGGTCAATGTATCCTTCACTTGTCTTTTTCAAACTGCATGCGTAAAACACATATAGGAATTCATTCACAATATGAATTCAATTATGCCTCAACCTAATTCTTAAAGTCACTAGCATGCTTTCATATACAATAAACTTGAACAAAAGGTCATTATGTCACCTATATCATGCATCAGCACCAAAACAGTTCATGGGAGATTTCACAACTTGATAACAAAATTAATTTGCACATCACACAACCAGTTCAGAGGCTATAAAAATTCCCTATGATACCTCAATGTGTCCCTAAACTCCTGTAAAAATTTCAAAGTAAAAAGAGTTCTCTAACCATGTTAACTAAATTATAAAAGTTTAGTAGTCAGGGACCACTTTTTCACAGCTCAAAATAGGGTTCCCATAATTTTTAAATTCAGTAAATGATGGAATCAACTCAAAATAAAAATCACTTTTACACTTAAATATGTTGTCAAATTCCTGAAAAAATTTCAAAGAATAATTCCATCATTTGCTATGGTCACAAAATTATACAAATTTACAGCTTCAGTACCAAGATTTCAGGCAGCATAGTTACAACTTCGGTCCATGATTTTTCTCAGGCAGTAAAAGTCCTTATTATGCTTCACGAAAATTCTCAAAGTTTCCTTAGGATATTAGCTTGAAACATATAATTTTTATAGCTCATAAAAATGACTAGAATTGGACCAGAAAATTCATGAATAAATCCTTTCCTACTGAAATCCAAAAATCCAGCAGCCTAGCCAAAACTTATTTGGACAAAAATCATTATTTAACCTCATCCAAACACTTCACCAAAATTAACACATCAATATCAACATATTATCATCAAATAAAACTAGACATTTCAACCAATACCCATCAGCAATTATCAGAAATAATTTTGAAGGAAAAAGGCAAAAGAAAACCCTACTCTTTGGAGCTTTGTGGTCCTTAACTTCAAAGGATGTTCAAAGATTAATCTTCTCCACTCCTAGGACTCCAAACCAACATCAAACTCTTCCTTAAAGCAGTAAGGTTTCAGGTATCAAAGTTAAAATAGTGAGGAATGGAAAATTCTAATCGGTTAGATTTATAGAGTTTGAGGTGTAGAACAATTTTAATGAAGGGAGTTTAGTGTTTTATGAACTTTAGACAAGGGCTTTGATTATTTGAAATGAAAACTTGAGCTCTTGGAGAAGATAGCAATGGTGGCTGCATCATGGAGGCAAGAACTGTGAATGCTTGCTTCTTAGACAAGTTTTTGTGTTTCTTTTATAGATAAAAAGTTAGATATAATAATTATGTAGTCAAAGGAATAAAGAGAAATAAAGAGATGGATGGTTAGGATTTGTTTTAAAATTCAAAGAATGAATCTTGGTCATCCAATTGGCTCAAGATAATTGACTCACCTTTACTTGGCCACCAAGTAGGTCTTACGGTGTTAAAAACCGCACACCGAAATTCTATTGAACGGGTAAAACAGTGTACCCGGGAAATCAAATATTGCCCGAAAAATAATTCTAACTATGAAATATTTATTCCTACCTATTTTTAATCTCAATCCTATAATTTCTTATTTTTGGGTATCTCCGGACCCTAATTCTAGGGTTTCGGCTGTCTTGGCGAGCCTGCGGGGCTCGCAAGTTACTATTCACTTTTTTTTTTTACAGATTCGTTGGATTGTCCTGATCATTTCTATATTCATCGGATTTTTGAAATTATGGCCGGAAAAGCTCAAATTAATTTTTGCATAATTTTTAGTGTGTTACACGGTGGATCCTCTAAGGGGTCGTCCTCCGAATGCTGGGAACGGTGCCGATGCAGTCATGTGTATCCGAAGAATCCTCTAATTGCATGTTTGGGCGTGCTCAAAAACCATATCATCACCGGAGAATCCTCTCTACTGGCATCAAGTGCACAGCGAACTGTTCGCTCTAGCAGGTTGCATCTACCATACCCTCATGGATTTTGTAACGCCCCGATTTTCTGTTAGAGGGAAAATGACCAAAATGCCCCTGAGGTCATTTCAGCCCAGAATTTGAGGAAAGTCGACCCGACAGTACTTGAAGGGCAAACTCAATGTTGGAAGGGGATTAGATGACTTGTATACCTTTCCGGGATCGAAAATCTCATTTTCCGAGTCTTCGGGACAAAATGACCAAAATGCCCCTGCAGTGTTTTACCCATTTTCAAGTGCCGGATGAACCCGAAACTTATCTAGATGGTTTTAAAAGGTGTTTTTATGTTGTCTGTGACTTTAGTTTTGGTCTCGGAGGTCCCGGGCGAAATTAGTGCAAAATTACGATTTTGCCCCTAGTTTCGTGTTTTTATGCTTAATCACGTGATTAAGCAAACCTAAGCAATATTAGGCTCTAATCGAAGGTTAATTAATTTCCATAATTAATCTTGAGTCAAAATAATTTATTAAAGTTGATTAGAACCTAAAAGTGCTTAATTACAACTTGAAATCCTATTTTAAATTTAAGATTCCTAGTCATGGAATCTTGAATAGTATTTTCTCTTTCCAATTCCTTAAATCATGGAAATTTGTCTATCTTGTTTACTCATAAAAATGAATTTAAATCTCCTAATGATGTATGAGCACTCCTAATCTTGTCATAAAATCCTTAAACCTCATTCTTAGTCACCTAAACTTAAGCTTAATTATTCATAACCTTGTACCTAAACTAATACACACTTAAACCTATCATTAGCACACAATTAGATGACCAAAATGTCTCTCCCCCTATGCTGTCCGACCTTGGCCGAACCTCCATGCCCTCCATTTCCATCACATGTGCAAAATTTTGATACTCCAAGACCATGCTTCCAACTCATATACACCATACCTTGTCATATTTTCAATCAAGCTTGATTTTCCAAATGAATAACTAAATGAAATAAACCAATTCCTCAATTTATTTGTGGCTAAAAAACTTCCACCCATGCTTAGTTTCTAGAAGACTTATTTCATTCAAAATTTGAAAGGAAACTCACTCAAAAACCCATGGTTGAAGCCATACTTTGTATCATAAACTCCATACCTCAAACCATGCTTGTATGACACCTTGAAAGAGATATTTTCTTCCTTTCCCTCGCTTTGTGCTATGGCTTCTCCTCCCCCTCAATGGGCCTCCATTTGTTCTCATTTTCTGTAAATACCTTGCCTAGAAACATATGCAAACACTTTAGCTCATTTGCACACTTTTAGTTTTCTAAGCTTTCGTTGTGTTATCTCTTTTTCTCTCTAAGTTTCAAGAGAGTTTCCTCTTGTTCTTCATCTTCATCTTCTTCACCTCTCCATCACATAATCATCTCATAACCTTCAAACACCACCTCACAACCTCAAATCACCTCCTAAGCTCTCAAACACTTCATCTCAAACACAATCTCACTTGAAACACAACTCCAACCTCCTTATCCTCCGTTGGCCAAAGCCATCTTGCCCCTTGGAGGAGTTCATCATCTTGTTTTCATTTTCAAAGATCAAAGCTTTTAACTTCACTCTAGGTAGGAGTGTTTTCTAAACTTTGCTTTTCATGAAAATGAGCTTTTCTAGCTCTCTCTTCGATTTTCTTTTTGAAACTTTCTTATTCTTCTTTTTCTATGAGTTTGGCCTCTTGGCCTTGATGAGCACATGATAGCTCAATGATGAGAGCTCCTAGATGATGACTATGTGTTCATCTCAAAGGAACCTCTAGAGCTTGAGTTTTTATTTTCTCTAAAGCTTCTCAAATGATTTTTAGCTCAAGAACACCTTTACTCTTTCTTGTTTTTCATTTCAGTTTCCTTGTTTCCTTTCCTCTAGTATTTCGGTTTTATTTCCTTTTCTTTAAGGCCTTGTGTTTCTTTGAAAGTTTATTTATTTTGAGCTTGATGATGATGTTCAAGAACCTCATAGTTCCTTTGAGAACTTGGTTTAAGAACTCAAGAGCTCTCTTTGTGATGAGATGAGTGTTGGGTTATTATTTTCTAAAGTCTTGTAAGAGCTCTAGATAACCTTAAAATGAACCTTGCATTCATGTTTACTTTTATGCTTTGCACATCATATTTATTTTCCTTGTCATCACTAAGTACCAAGATAACAAAGGAACTTGCATAATCATGTTTATATTTCAAGCAATGCATTATCATGTTTATATTCCAAGTCCTCACTTAAATACCAAAGATAATAACAAATTGCATTCATGTTTATTTTATGCTATCACTTTGCTTTCTAAAGGAACCTAAAATAAGTGTATGAGCATGTTTATTTTATGCCATCACTTAAGTAAACCTAGAGCTCAAGGACTTGTCCATTGTTGTCTCAAACAAAGGCTTGAAATATGTATGTCCTTAGCTTATGTTTTCGGCCCCTGAGAGATTTATTGTGTACAAGTATTGAAAATTATGTTTTATAATTTTTCTAAGCTTTTATGTGTTTGAGGAATGCATAGAACTAAGTTTTATGAATTTAGGAGCTCTTGAGACAAGTTTGATTTAGCTACTGCCCTCATAAATATATTGATGATTTTAGATGTTAAAATGTTTATAAATGGGTTTTGAAAGTTTGAAAAAGGTTCCAAGAGAAACTAGTATTTTATGTGCTTTAGAAATTGTGTTTGATGCCTTTGTATGGAGACTTGGTTTCGGTTCTGCCTTGCTATTTTATGGCCACTGTATGTGCTGTTTGATGATGATAATATGATTAATTTTCAGTATAATTAATGTTAAAAATCATATGTGAAAGATAAGAGAAGTTAGTAATAAGAAAAGAATTAATTTGAGAGTTCTAGATCACTTAATGATAGAATTTTCTGGATTCTGTCCAGCAAGGTTTAGAATGGATAATTATGGTTTTAAATTAGTTTAAATGTGTAGGAATGACTCATAATTGGTTTAGGACTTCATCTTGGTGCCTTATGAGCAAACCGGACTTAGAAAGGGTCATTGTTGTGACTCCTAGGTACCTGTAAAGTTAGATTTTAGATTCCGCATCCTTGAGGTTTAGAGATGTTCTTGATCATAGTATGGAGTGAGGAATACTTAGATATGAGCCTATAGGTACCCGAGGGATTAAGTTGTGATGATTTATAACTTAGACTGCGAGTTAAAGACCTTAAGGGTCAATGCATAATACTTTAAGAAATTGTTAATGCTATGATGTTTATGTGATACAATAATATATTGAGACTTTCATGATGCATGAGGAAATGATTGTTTGAGATATGAGGTTTATCATAGCATGAGATTTAAATGAGGAATATGATGTGTGATTAGCTTGTGGCATAAGTTTTGGTTTGAAGGAAGTTCGGTTTAACAGCTATTATGCTGTCGAATTTCCGTCAAACCTTAAAGGGTTAAAGAAATGTTTAAGAGTACCATATGAGTTGAAAATCCTGGGTGACACCGGTTCGGTCGAGCACCCCTAGGAGATTTTTATGTGACAAAGCACTGAGACGCGCTTTCCTGGGTGACACCGGTTCGGCCAAGCACCCCTAGGGGAGACAAATCCATGAGGTTATGAGTAGATGCAGCCTATCAAAGCGGACAAATTGTTGTGGCTTAATGCCTGCAAAGCGTTTCAAAGAGGGTATATCCTAAGAGAGGTGATCCCTGCCGCCTACCCGTACTTGCGTAGTCGGGATTATTTTATTATGTTTCGCTTATTCAGATAATAAGCAAGAGCTAGTGATGACTAGCTGAGGTATGAGCTCATAACCTAGTTATTTTAGGGTGGCCTTATTATGCTAAAGTACCATGATTAATGTCACAAAGTTAAGGAAAGATCCTCTTGATAGTTATATGTCCTTTATGCCACTTGTATGTTTCTTGAAGTTGTGATTCATTGAATTATTTGATTGAGGCATTGCCATATATTCATGGCTCAATGTGTTGCATTCATAACATCAAGATGCATCCTAAAAGGAATGGACCTTGGATAATTGGTTTTATAAAATCTAATAATGAACCTTTTATGTATACACACCTTTTATAATTAAACCCAAGGTTCCTAAGGATGTGAACGATATAACCCTAGGATAGGAGACTCCTACTGAGATTTCTTTAGCAAGAATTCTCTTTCCTTTCTCTTTCTTCTTCCATCACATCTTCAGAGATCGATGGCGACGTTCGTAGTCTTCATTGACGCGCTCGCATGGGAGGTGCACTACGACCCGGACCACTGCTCGTATCACTTTGAGGGTCGTTGTGCGGTTTGCTTTTTTGTGTACATGGGACGACCTTTCGCCTATCCGGTATCGAGCTACTAGTTCACTCCTACTGCACCTTTTGGTGGTGACGACATGATCTTCGAGCGTACCCGTCCGTGCGACAAGCAAAGACGTCGTGCTCGTCCTTCTGCTTCTACCATCCGTGACTTTCCGGAGTATGTGCCATGTTCGAGGAGGTCTGAGATGGACCCGTCTGTGGATCCCTTCGGAGGGTTCTGCACCTTTTCCCCAGTACCAGCGTGCGGGAGTAAGGAAACCGTGTTGTAGCTGTAACACCCTAAATCTTAACCCAAGACTACTAGTATGTACTTAGGTTAATCTTTAGAATATTACCTCTTGGTCTCATCTTTTACTTAGAAAATACTTAGCGGAAATATGGGTAAAATTTTTCTTTTTGGAATTTAAAATCAAAGTGAGAGCCACGCACGAAACTTTAAGGGGAATCATAGTGAAACATATAAGCAAAGCATAAGAAACACATCATGTCATGGGAACATCAACTGAATCATAGATATATATATAGATATAATGTGCCTACCCAAAGAGGCAGGACTATTTGATACATCATGAAGCAAAATACAACTGAAATGCAATACAAGGAAATCATAAAAAGCAAATACAAGAGAAACTACCCCCATACCCATGTGCACCTAAAGGAGACAACCTCATATACAAAAGAAGGTTTGTCCTCTACTATGTGGCGTGCGTGTGCACTAACTACTAACCCTCCTATGACTACTCCTGCTGGTCCGAATACTGTGGGGTCGGGTCGATCCACTGACGAATCTCGGCGGGAGTGGTCGAGCGCATCATCGGGGCATGTCCACCGCGGCGAGGGCGCATAGATGGCTGTTGAGCCAACCTCAATTTGGACCACCGTCTCCTCACTCCCAGCCCTCATCGGTGGAGGAGCGGGACTGGAGCTCCAACTGTACATGTGGGATGGCGGGTCCTCGGATGGGTCCGTCTCCGAGTACTGGGGATGCAGCACATACTCGGGGTACTCGCGTACCGCTGATGTCTCGGGCTCCATGCGGAGGATCTGCTCATCGCGTGGTCTCGCTCGCTCAAAAATCCCATTATGACGGTAGGGAGCAGTCGGGGTGAAGCGGTAGCTCGGGACGGGGTGCGCGAAGGGTCGTCCCATGAACATGAATACTCTGACCGTGCAGCGACCGTCAAAATGGTATGACCCGAGTGCCGGGTTATGGTGCAGCTCCCATACCGGGGTGTCGATGAAGAGTACAAACGTCGCCATCTGAAGATATGACGGAAGAAAAGAGAGAGGGAATGAGAATCTTTCTAAAAGAATTCTCAGTAGGGTTATCCCTACCTAGGTGTCATCGTCACATCCTCAGGAACCTTGGGTTTATTTCTAAAAGGTGTGCATGCATATAAATTCCTTTTAAGTTGGTTTTCCAAAGAGGTATTTTATCCAAAGTCCGTCATATTTTATAATGCGTCTTTATAACTTAAGCAGAAATATACTAATGATATGAATGCATCATAAGGTAAACCAAACAATAGAATGACTAGGAAACATTATAACGTTGGCATAAGTATAGTTTATGTGACATTGTTAACTTTAACTTTCATCTCATGGGGCCGCCCTAAAACTTCTCTAGGTTATGAGCTCATACCTTAACTAGTCGTCACTAGTTCTTACTTATCCTATGATAAGCGTAACATAATCCCGACTTAAAGTACGGGCTAGGGGACAAATTAAGGATCTCCTTTCTAGGATCATTTCCTCTTTGAAACGCTTTGCTAGCCACGTGGGCCTCGCAATTTGTCCGCTTTGGCAGGCTGCATCTACACATACCCTCACGGATTTGTCTCTTCCTGGGGGTGCTCGGCCGAACCGGTGTCACCCAGGAGAAGCGCGTCTCAGTGTTGTGTCACATTTATATTCTCATAAGTATTAAATCACAATTACCTCATCATTTATCATATTCATTTTTATCATGCATTCTCATATAGCTTTTTCATAACATATATATCATCACATGAAACTTTCTCATAACATTCTTCACATAAAACTTTCGCACAAACATCATCACATAGTCATATCTAACAATCATCCCCATAAGCTCATAGACATGTTATGTTATAACTCATAGTGTTTTAAACTTCGATTCTTATGAGTCTTAAACTTGCAAATTAATTATCCTTAACTTCTTTATACACCTATAGTTTGACAATTAATGAGTTATACAAATTTTATGCTCAAGAACTAATCCAAATAGCACTAAGCAGAATTTGGACAGCTTTATGTTTATGTGATTACAGAGTTCTAGAAATTACGGTTTAGATCTTTATCTCACATTCTAAGTTATTGATCATCAACACCTAGTCTCTTGGGAACCTATAAGGTTATAACTAAGTATTTCTCACCTCACCCTATGGTCAAGAACATCTCTAAACCTCAAGAGTGCAGAAATCAAAATACTAACTTTACGGGTACCTAGAAGTCACAATAATGACCCTTTCTAAGTTCGGTTTGCTCCTAAGGTTTCAAGATTAAGTCCTAAACCAATTATGAGTCATTCCTACACATATAAACTAATTTAAAATCATGATTATTGAATATAAACCTTGCTGGACAGAATCCAGAAAAATGAATCTTTAAGGGATCTAGAACTCTCAAATTAATTCTTTTCTAGTTCCTAACTTATCCTATCTTTCACATATGAGTCTTAACACAATTATTACCCAAACATAAGCATATTAACATCATTAACACAGCTCATACAGCGGCAAAACATAGCAAGGCAGAACCGAAACAGAAACTCCATTTAAAGGCATTGAATCATAGTTTCTAAAGCACATAAAATACTAGTTTCTCTTGGAACCTTATTAAAACCTTCAAAACTCTTTTATGAACACTTTTATCATCTAAACTCATGAAAATACTTAATAGGGCAGTGGCTATATTATTTTCATCTCAAGAGGTCCTAAATTCATAACACTTAGTTCTACACATTCCTTATACTCATATAAGTTTAGAAAAATTATAAAACATAGTTTTCAATACTTGAAAACATTAAGGCCTCATAGGGCCGAAATATGAACCATAGGAAATAAATGTTTTAGACCTTTGTTTGAGATATCATTGGGCAAGTCTTTGAGCTCTAGAATCATTAAAGTGATGACATAAAAATAAACATGCTCATGCACTTATTTTAGTTATTGCTAGAAAGTAAAGTGAGAGCATAAAATAAATATGTGGTGCAATATATTATTATCTTTGATATTTAGGTGAGGACTTGAAATATAAATATGATAATGCAAAGCTTGAAACATAAACATGATAATGCAAGTTCATTCATTATCTTGGGATTTAGTGATAGCAAGGAAATAAACATGATATGCAAAGCTTAAAGTAAACATGATGCAAGTTTCATTTTTATGTTTAACTAGAGCTCATTTAAGACTTTAACAAGATAATAACCCCATACAATATCTCAAAGATCACAACACAAGAATCGAAAATCATATAAGAGAGAAAGAAAGTGAAGCTACATCAAGTTCTTTATTAAGTACCCAAAACCCCTATCTAGAGACAAATCTCTAGAACGTGCCGGCCAACTTTAAGGTTGACAAGGGTAGGCTTGGGCTTTTAGAAATCCTTAGATTAATTTTTCTTAAGTTGGAAAACCATGTGAGCTAGATAACATATAGATGAAGTTGTAAGAAAAGGAAAACTCAAGTTTTAGAGGTTTCTTTGAGATGAACACAATGTCATCATCTAGAAACTCTCATCATCAAGCTATCATGCTCAAATCAAGGCCTCATGGCCGAAAATGAAGGGAAAGGAAAGACAAAGGAAAGTTCAAAAAGAATCCAAGAGAAAACTAGAGAAAAACACTTTCTTGAGCAAAATAGAGTTTGAAAACAAATCCCTACCTAGTGATGAAGATAAAAGCTTGATCTTGAAGATGGAAATGAGATGAGCAACACCTCCTAGGATGGTGATGATGATTCGGCCTTGATGAGAGAAAAAGAAAGAAAATGTGTTTCAAGTGGAGTTGTGTTTGAGGTGTGGTGTTTGAGAGGTTTGATGATGGTTCAAGGTTTTGGGGTGGTGTTTGATGGTTGAGAGGTGATGATGAGATGAAGAGATGAAGAAGATAAAGATGAAAAGAAAGGAAGAATACTCTTGGAACTTTGAGAGAAAAAGGAAAGACTAGCAAGACAACTCTAAAACTCTAAACTTTGCAAATGCTTCAAAGTGCAACAAGGCTAACACAAGCATCCTATTTATAGAAAAACAAAACCATGGAGGAGTGAATGGGGAGGGCTTTGGCCGTAGCCTTTGAGGGAGGAAGGAAGAGAAAATATCTCTTACACAAGGTCATTCAAGCATGGTTTGAAGTATGGAAGCTATGCTACAAAGCATGGCTTGATGTGAGTTAATTTCCTATCACATTTTTATGAATTTAGTCTTCTAGAAACAATGCATGGCTGGAACTTTTCCAGCCACAATTAAATGGGGAAAATGGGTTGTTTTAATTATTTATTCATGTGGAAATTCAAGCTTGATTGAAAGTTATGACAAGGTATAGTGTATGTGACTTGAGGTATGGCCTTGGAGTGTTGAAAAATTGAACATGTGATGCATATGGAGGAGGTGAGGCTTCGGCCAGCTTGGGATAGCAGAATGGGAGGATGATTTGACCATTTAATTGTGTGTTAATGGTAGGTTTAGATGTGTATTAGTTTAGGTACAAGGTTAGGAATGATTAAGCTTAAGTTTAGGTAACTAAGAATGTGATTTAGGGAGTTTATGACAAGTTTAGGAGTGCTCATACATCATTAAAGAATTTAAAACTCATTTATGAATAAACAATGTGTAACACAATTCCATGATTTAAGGAATTGGAAAGAGAAAACACTATTCAAGATTCTATGACTAGGTGTCATAAAATTAAAATATGATTTTAGGTTGTAATTAAGTACTTTTTGGTTCTAATCAACTTTAATAAATTATTTTGACTCTAGATTAATTAAGGAAATTAATTAACCTTCGATTAGAGCCTAATATTGCTTAGGTTTGCTTAATCGCGTGATTAAGCGTAAAAATACGAAACTAGGGGCAAAACCGTACTTTTGCACTAATTTTGCCCGGGACTTCAAAAATTAAAACTGAGGTCATAGAATACATAAAAACGCCTTTTAAAACCATCTGGAGAAGTTTCGGGTTCATCCGGCACTTGCAAACGGGTAAAACACCACAGGGGCGTTTTGGTCATTTTGACCCGAAAACTCGAAAAACGATATTTTCGATCCCGGGAAGGTACATAAGTTTTCTAATCCCCTTCCAACATTGAGTTTGCCCTTCGAGTCTTGCCAAGACCGGCTTTCCTCGGTCAGGTGAAAATGACCTCAGGGGCATTTTGGTCATTTTCACTCTAACAGAAAATCGGGGCGTTACAGTAGCCGCGTCTAGCGAGGAGGGCCGAGATGCGTCAGCGCCGAGGAGCTCATGCCCAACCGGTACGTGTTCCCTTCTCACTCTACTGGCCGACTCTGGAGGAGATCGAGCAGTTCGTGGGCTACATACCCCCATCGCCTGAGCATCCCCGTCGTCACTAGATTCCAGTGGAGAGCTTTACGAGTACCCGAGCCTTCGTGGAGATCTTCCCTTCGGCAGTACCTTTTGGGAGGGGTTGTCGATTAGTACTCATAGCTTAGTAGGAAGGTAGCATTTTGGGTTTCATTTCCTGTTGTGCCATGTACCTTACGCTTTCTAGTTTGCTGTTGTATTTCATTTCCGCTGTATTACAAGCTCTGCCCATCCCTATGAGGGTATGACTACTTATGTACTCTAATTATGTTATTAATGAAATGTTTTCTCTGTTATCATGACTGATGTTCTTTTGGTTATATGCCTTACCTCATGATTTCTAATGATTGTTACGCGTGCTTTATATTTCTGTTGTTCGACTAGTTAGGTTCGCGGCTCTCACTTTGGTTTATGATTTCAAAAAAAAAATTTACCCATAATTTCCGCTAAGTATTTTAATAAAACGATGAGACTAAGAGGTAATAACCTAATGATTAACCTAATGTGCTCTAGAAAGTTGGGTTAAGAATTAGGGTGTTACAGATTTGCCTCCTTCTTACCGGAGCAGGAGAAATGCATCTCAATGCTATGTCACATTTAAAATCTCATTTTCCTTGGGGTGCTTGACCAAACTGGTGTCACCCAGGACTCATCTGATGTGGTTTTCAAAAACATTCTCAAGTTCTTAAATTTGATAAAAATTCAGCAACATAACTACTGTATACCGAATTTCTTTCAAATTTGCTTTATGCCACAAGAATTCATAATACATGTACTTTCACATTCAAATTCCATAATTATGATAAACTTAAAACCACATAAACATACCCATCATAACACATACACCATCACATCATACTTGGATTAATAAACTTATTGCGTTATATATCTTATGATGTCTTATGCTTTGACCCTTAGGGCCTTAAACTTGAAACTTAAGTACTTCATCATCCGATTTTAACCTCTTATGAACCAATAGGTTACAACTAATAATTCTCACTTATTACCATGATCATAACCAATTCTAAACATCATTAGTGCAGAATCTATGTTTTGCAATTACGGGTACCTAGGAGTCACAACTTTGACCCTTTCTAAGTTCCGTCTTCTCCTAAGGTACCAAGATCAATTACCAAACCAATTATGAGGGATTCCTACACAAATACACTAATTATAAACCATTATTACTAATATTAATCATGCTGGAAATCCATAATTCTTGTTTCTAAGGGTTCTAGAATTCTCATTTTAAATCTTTTCTAGTTACTAGCTTATCTTAGCTTTTTCAAATTAATTCTAACCTCAAATATACATGAATACACTTATTCTAACATAATAAAATCAGCATCATACAGTGAGCAAAACATCAAGGTAGAACTGTGAACATCATCATCATATCATGCGTAGAATTTCATTTCTAATACACATAGATTGCTAGTTTTTTTTGGAACCTTTTTAGAACTTCTAAAACTCATTGAAAATCAATTTATTTCATTAAAATCATCATAAAATAACTAAGGGCAGTAGCCATTTTAATTTCTTCAAGTTTAATATTTAAAACATAAAATCAAGCTATAAATATTCTTTAAGTTCATCTAAGTTTAAGAAAAATCCTAAGACATAGATTCTTGGCACTTATGACTAGATAAAACTTACACCAAGCTCATCATCATCACATGGTCGAAATCACTATCCATGAAGCATTTCCATTTTCCAAACTTTACTTGAGATAATGGTGGGTAAGTCTTTGAGCTCTAGGTTTCTTAGGTGATGACATAAACTAAAACATGCAATGCACTATGTTTTATTCCTTATTATAAAGTGTGAGCATAAAATAAATATGAGATGCAACTTATTATTATCTTAAGAATTTAGGTGATGACTTGAAATATAAACATGAAAATGCAAGCTTATTATTTATTCTTGGTAGTTTAGTGTTGACATAAAATAAATATGAGTGCAAGTATATTTTACTTAACTAGAGCTCATACAAGACTTCTTAGGAGAGCAAAATAATCTCAACCCAACACTTATCTAGCAAGACAAAGTGAGCTTTAGAGTTCTTATACCAAGTTTCAAAGAAACCTCATGGTTTAAACATAATCATCAAGCTCAAGGAAATGGACTCAAGAGAAAACAAGTCTTTAAAGGAAAAGGAAAAAGAAAGGAACCGAAACTAAAAAGGAAAGGAAATACACCATATTCTTTATTATGTACCCAAAAGCTCCTATCTAGAGTAAACTCTAGAATGTGGCGGCTAACTTTAAGGTTGACAAGGGTAAGCTTTGGGCTTTTTGGAATCCTTGTTATTATTTTCTTAAGGTAAAATTATTAGTGAGCTAAGTAACATAAGTAAAACTTGAAGAAAGAAAAGCTCAAGCTTTAGAGGCCTCATTGAGATGAACACAAGGTCATCATCTAGAGACACTCATTATCAAGCTATCATGAAGAGCAACCTACGCCTTGAAGGCCAAAAATGAAAAGGAAAGAATTGAAGGAAACTGAAAAGGAAAAACCAAGAAAGCTCATAAAATCAACATATTTCTTCAAGAACAAAGCATATTTAAGTAAAAGAATGATATTAGGACAACTCACTACCAAGTGTGAAGATGAAAGCTTGGTCCTTTGAAATGTGGATGAGAAGAAAAGCTTCCTCCAAAGTGAAGGGGAGGTTTTGGCCAAGGTCCAAGAATAGTAGAGGAATGTGTTTTTGTGTGGACTTGTGTTTAAGAAAGGATGTTTTAGTGTTTGGATGGTGGTTTGTGGTGGTTGTGTGGTGGTTTGAGGCTATGATGTGGTGGCTCAAAGAGAAAGATGAAGGAGATGAAGAAGACGAAAGCTCTTAGGACTTTGAGAGAAAAATGAGAGAACTTGTAAGAATGCTTAAAGCTTGAACTTAGCAAATGATCTAAAGGTTCTTTCAAGTTCCTTTGCATATGTATTTATAGAAAAACAAAACAATGAGGGTGCATTGAGGGGGGAATGGCCATGTGGTTCATGAAGGGAGGAAGAGAAAATATCTCATTCAATTGGTCATTCAAAGGCATGGTTTGAAGTATGGTGGGTATAGTTCAAGGTAAGTTTCAAGGTATGGTGCAAGCATGGCCATGGAGTGCAAAACAAATTCAACACGTGGGAAATGAGGGGGAGGAGTGGCACTAGTTTCATTAGGCCATGTGGGAAGAGATTTGTTCTTCTAATTGTGTGTTAATGATATGTTTAGGTGCATCTTAGGTTAAGCTTAAAATTAGGAATTGCTAAGTAAGTGTTTAGGTAACTAAGAAAGTAATTAAGGATCTCAAGACATGATTAGGGAGTGTTCTTGCATAATTAGAGGGAACTAAACTCATTTTATGGTATAAACAAATGTAGACACAATTCTTTAATTTAAGGAATTAGAGAGAGAAAACACTATTCAAGATTCCATGACTAGGAATCTTGAATTTAAAAAGAGGTTTTGGTTTAATCTAAGCAATTTTAGGTTTTAATTAACTTTAATAAATTATTTTGACTCTAGATTAATTATGGAAATTACTTAATTTTCGATGAGAGCCTAATATTGCTTAGGTTTGCTTAATTATATCATTAAGCTCAAAAACATTATGCTAGGGGCAAAATCGTAATTTTGCACAAAATTGCCCGGGACCCTCGGGGCTTAAACAGATGTTATGAAACACATATAAACTTCATTTAAAACCTTCTGGAGAAGTTTCGAGCTCAAATGGCACTTATACCCGCGTAAAAACGCTATAGAGGTATTTTGGTCATTTTAACTCAAAACCTCAAAAAAGAGATTTTCATTCTCGAAACCATTCAAAAGCCATCTAATCCCCTTCAAACATTGAGTTGGCCTTTCGAGGACTATCGGGTTGGCTATCCTTGAATTTCAGGTGGAAAATGACCTCAGGGACATTTTGGTTATTTTCGCCCAAATAGAAAAAAAAAATCGGGGTGTTACATCAGGGGCATTTTGTTCATTTTCGCTCAAACATAAAAATTAGGGCATTACATTTCGTAGGGGTTTGTTTGAAGTTTTCCTTTTCTTTCCTTGTTTTTATTTCGGTTTTAATGTTGTTTAAAGAAACAAAGTTTTCTTCTTTATGGCTTTCTCACTTTGATTTTGTTGATGGATGGTTGAGATTATAAATTTTCTTATATTATCCTTGGTTTTTGTTATGGTTAGATGAATAAAGGTTATGGCTTGATGATGAGTGTTTTTTATGGTGGTTTGACACCACCATGTTTAAGACCACTAAAGCTTAATATTTTGGTTCCTTGGTTCTCTAACATCTTGGTTCTTATGTTTTCCTTGGGTTTTACTTTTGGTTTTGATCTTTCTTTTCATTTATATTTTCGGTTTTGAGTTGAAATAAAAGGTGAAATGTTAGCTTGATGATGAGGACATTGGATGATGGTTTTGACACCACCAAGCTTATGGACTATAAAGCTTAAAGGTTAGTTCTTTGGCTCATTTTATTTTCGATTCTAAGAGGTACATTGAGATAAAGTATTATTTTGTTGTTGTTTTTCATTGTCCATTTCTTTGAGCATAATGGTGAGTCCAAGAAATAAGGTTCTTGGAACCATGGTGATAAAGAACTCTAAAGCTTACTTCTATTTGCTCAAGATTGATTTGGGGTTGAAATATTATTCTTTAAAGTCTTCATATAAGCTTAGGGTTTAGGGTTTAGGTTAGTAAGAAATAAAATGAAGTTGCATTCATGTTTATGTTTCATTGATTTGCATATCATGTTTACTTTCCAAGTTATCACTTAAATCTCAAGATTAAATAAATGAACTTGCATTCTCATGTTTAAGCTTCAAGCTTTACATTTCATGTTTATATTTCAAGTTATCACTTAAACCTCAAAGATAAAAATGAACTTGCATCTCATATTTAATTTCAGGCCCTCACTTTATGATTCTAAAGGCTTAAAATAAAGTACATAGTGTAACACCCTAATTCTTAACCCAACTTTCTAGAACTCATTAGGTTATTACCTCTTAATCTCATCATTTTATTAAAATACTTAGCAGAAATTATGGGTAAATTTTTTTTTTGAAAACATAAAAAAAAGTAAGAGTCGCGTTATTAGTCTAATCGTAAGACAGAAATATAAAACATGATTAGCAAGCAGAGAGTAACACTGGAATTAAGAACAAGTAACAATAGAGCAATAACCACCATAATAACAAAAACATTTCATTAATAACATAATTAGAAATACATATGTAGTCATACCCTCATAGGGACGGGCAGAGCTTGTAATACAGTGGAAAAGGAAATACAACAGAAACAGGGAAACATAAAGTAAACCATCACTACCCGAGTGCACCTATAATGGATAACCTCAAAACAAAAGTAGGTTTATCCAGTCTATGTGTGAGTGTGTGCATTAAGCTTCCCCTAAGACGTCTGCTACTAAAACCTGGGGAAAGGTGGAGTGTAATCGATCCATGGATGCAGGGCAGCAGGAGTAGGTACATGTGAAGACTGAGCATGAGCTCCTCGATAGGGGTACCTCTTGGCTCACCTAGCCAGCCTCGGCTGTGTAATAGTCTCCTCGCTCACGCTTCGCATGAACTGAGGTGTAGGAGCAGAGCTTTCGCTATACATATGCATCGGCGGGTCCTCGGAAAGGTTGTCCTCCGAACTAGGAGACCGAGGCACGTAGTCTTAGAAGTCTTGAGGCATCGAACCACCAATATACGTCTGCAGAATCCTCTCGTCTCGTGTCCGGGTGCACTCAAAAACCATCACATCGTCGTAGGGTGACATCGGGTGCAAAGGGGCATCCGATGAACATGAAGACTCGCACGGTACACTGCCTCTCAAAATGGTATGATCTGTGATCCGGATCAAAGTGAACTTCCCAGGTCGGTGTGTCGACAAAAACCACGAATGTCACCATCGCTCTCTGAAGATGTGACGGAAGAGAGGGAAAGAAGAGAAAGGAGTGAGAATTCTTACTAAAGAATCTTAGTAGGAGTCTCCTATCCTAGGGTTACATCGTTCACATCCTCAGGAACCTTGGGTTTAATTATAAAAGGTGTGCATATATAAGAGGTTCATTATTAGGGCTTATAAAACTAATTATTCAAGGTTTATTCCTTTTAGCATGCATCTTGATGTTATGAATGCAACATATTAAAACATGAATGCATGGCAATGCCTCAATCAAATATCTCAATGAATCACAACTTCAAGTAAGCACACAAGTGGCATAAAGGGCATATAACTTTCAAGTGGACCATTCCTCAACTTTGTGACATTAATCATGGTACTTCAGCATAATAAGGCCACCCTAAATTAACTAGGTTATGAGTTCATACCTCAGCTAGTCATCACTAGCTCTTGCTTATTATCTGAATAAGCGAAACATAATAAAATAATCCCCACTACGCAAGTACGGGTAGGGGCAGGGATCACCTATCTTAGGATATACCCTCTTTGAAATGCTTTGCGGGCATTAAGCCATAGCAATTTGTCTGCTTTGGTAGGCTGCATCTACTCATACCCTGATGGATTTGTCTCCCTTGGAGGTGCTTGGCCGAACCGGTGTCACCCAGGAAAGCGTGTCTCAGTGCTTTGTCACATAAAAATCTCCTGGGGGTGCTCGGCCGAACCGGTGTCACCCAGGGTTTTCAACTCATGGGGTACTTTAAAACATTTCTTCAACCCTTTAAGGTTTGACGGAAATTCGGCAAAGATAACAAATTTGTTAAATCGAATTTCCTTCAAACCGAAACTTATGCCACAAGCTAATCACACAACATATTCCTCATTTAAATCTCATGCTATGATAAACTTCATATCTCACACAATCATTTCCTCATGCATTATAAACATCTCAACATAGCATTGCATCAAATACACATCATAGTATTAACAAATTCTTAAAGTATTATGCATTAACCCTTAAGGTCTTTATCTCACAATCTAAGTTATAAATCATCAAAACTTAAACTCTCGGGTACCTATAGGTTCATATCTAAGTATTCCTCACTTCACACTATGGTCAAGAACATCTCTAAACCTCAAAGATGCAGAATCTAAAATCCTAACTTTTCGGGTATCTAGGAGTCACAAAAATGACCCTTTTTAAGTCTGGTTTGCTCCTAAGGTACCAAGATCAAGTCCTAAACCAATTATGAGTCATTCCTACACATTTAAACTAATTTAAGTCCATGATTACCATTTCTAAACCTTGCTGGACAGAATCCAGAAAAATCAAACATTAAGGGATCTAAAACTCTCAAATTAATTCTTTTCTAGTTACTAACTTCTCTAATCTTTCACATATGAATTTTAACATTAATTATACTCAAACATAGTCATATTTTCATCATCAAAACAGCATATGTAGTGGCCAAACACAGCAAGACAGAACTGAAACATACATCTCCATAAAAAGGGATAAAACGTAATTTCTGATGCACATAAAATACTAGTTTCTCTTGGAACATTTTTCAAACTTTCAAAAACTCATTTATAAAACTTGTGAGGGCGGTAGCTAAATCAATTTCATCTCAAGAGGTCCTAAATTAATAAAACTTGGTTCTATACATTCCTTGAACTTATATAAGCTTAGAAAAATTATAAAACATAGTTTTCAATACTTCTAAGACATAAAACTCCTTAGGGGCCGAAATCTCAAGCTAAAGAAATAAATATTTTCAAACCTTTGTTTGAGACAACAATGGGCAAGTCTTTGAGCTCTAGGTTCTCTTAAGTGATAACATAAAAATAAACATGCTCATGCACTAGTTTTAGCTTTTCATTAGAAAGTAAAGTGAGAGCATAAAATAAACATGAGATGCAACTTATTATTATCTTGGGTATGTTAAGTGAGGACTTGAAATATAAACATGATAATGCAAAGCTTGAAACATAAACATGATAATGCAAGTTCATTTATTATCTTGATACTTAGTGATAGCAAGGAAAGTAAATATGATGTGCAAGCCATAAACATAAACATGGATGCAATATTCATTTTAATCCCATCTAGAGCTCTTACAAGATTTTAGAGATACAACCCAACACTTATCTCATCACAAAGGGAGCTTTAGAGTTCTTGAACCAAGTTCTCAAAGGAACTATGAGGTTCTTGAACATCATCATCAAGCTCAAAGGAAGTAACTTTCAAAGAACATAAAATCTTAAAGAAAAGGAAACCAAAACCGAAATATTAAAGGAAAGGAAATGAGGAAACCGAAACCAAAATAGCAAAACAAGTAAAGGTGTTCTTAAGCAAAAATCATTTTGAGTTAGAAAATAAAGATGAGACTTAAAGAAAGTAAAGGCTCAAGCTCTAGAGGTTCCTTTGAGATGAATACATAGTCATCATCTAGGAGCTCTCATCATTGAGCCATCATGTACGCATCAAGACCAAGAGGCCGAAACTCAAAGGAAGAGAAAACAAGAAAGTTTCGAAAAGAAAATCCAAGAGAAAGCTAGGAAAACTCATTTTCAAGATAAACAAATTTAGAAAAACACTCCTATCTAGAGTGAAGATGAAAACTTGAACTTTGAAAAGGAAAACAAGATGAAGAACTCCTCCAAGGTGGCAAGATAGCTTCGACCAAGGGGGGATAAAAAGGTTGGAGATGTGTTTCAAGTGAGGTTGTGTTAGAGGTGAGGTGTGTAACGCCCCGATTTTTCTGTTAGAGTAAAAATGACCAAAATGCCCCTGAGGTCATTTTCAGCCCGGAATTTGAGGAAAGCCAGTGCGGCAGTACTCGAAGGGCAAACTCAATGTTGGAAGGGGATTAGAAAACTTATGTACCTTCCCGGGATCGAAAATCTTGTTTTTCGAGTTTTCGGGTCAAAATGACCAAAACGCCCCTGCGGTGTTTTACCCGTTTGCAAGTGCCGGATGAACCCGAAACTTCTCCAGATGGTTTTAAAAGGCGTTTTTATGTATTCTATGACCTCAGTTTTAATTTTTGAAGTCCCGGGCAAAATTAGTGCAAAATTACGGTTTTGCCCCTAGTTTCGTATTTTTACGCTTAATCACGCGATTAAGCAAACCTAAGCAATATTAGGCTCTAATCGAAGGTTAATTAATTTCCTTAATTAATCTTGAGTCAAAATAATTTATTAAAGTTGATTAGAACCAAAAAGTACTTAATTACAACCTAAAATCATATTTTAATTTTAAGACACCTAGTCATAGAATCTTGAATAGTGTTTTCTCTTTCCAATTCCTTAAATCATGGAATTGTGTTACACATTGTTTATTCATAAATGAGTTTTAAATTCTTTAATGATGTATGAGCACTCCTAAACTTGTCATAAACTCCCTAAATCACATTCTTAGTTACCTAAACTTAAGCTTAATTATTCCTAACCTTGTACCTAAGCTAATACACATCTAAACCTACCATTAACACACAATTAAATGGTCAAACTCACCTCCTCCCTTGCTGAACCAGACCAGGCCGTGAACCTTCTCCCCATTATGCATCACATGTTCAATTTTTCAACACTCCAAGACCATACCTCAAGTCACATACACTATACCTTGTCATAACTTTCAATCAAGCTTGAATTTCCACATGAATAAGTAATTAAAACAACCCATTTTTCCCATTTAATTGTGGCTGGAAAAGTTCCAGCCATGCATTGTTTCTAGAAGACTAATTTCATAAAAATGTGATAGGAAATTAACTCACATCAAGCCATGCTTTGTAGCATAGCTTCCATACTTCAAACCATGCTTGAATGACCTTGTGTAAGAGATATTTTCTCTTCCTTCCTCCCTCAAAAGCTACGGCCAAGCCCTCCCCATTCACTCCTCCATGGTTTTGTTTTTCTATAAATAGGATGCTTGTGTTAGCCCTGTTGCACTTTGAAGCATTTGCAAAGTTTAGAGTTTTAGAGTTGTCTTGCTAGTCTTTCCTTTTTCTCTCAAAGTTCCAAGAGTGTTCTTCCTTTCTTTTCATCTTTATCTTCTTCATCTCTTCATCTCATCATCACCTCTCAACCATCAAACACCACCCCAAAACCTTGAACCATCATCAAACCTCTCAAACACCACACCTCAAACACAATTCCACTTGAAACACATTTTCTTTCTTTTTCTCTCATCAAGGCCGAATCATCATCACCATCCTAGGAGGTGTTGCTCATCTCATTTCCATCTTCAAGATCAAGCTTTTATCTTCATCAATAGGTAGGGATTTGGTTTCAAACTTTGTTTTGTTCAAGAAAGTGTTTTTCCCTAGTTTCCTCTTGGAATCTTTTTGAACTTTCCTTTGTTTTTCCTTTCTTTCATTTTCGGCCATGAGGCCTTGATTTTGAGCATGATAGCTTGATGATGAGAGTTTCTAGATGATGACATTGTGTTCATCTCAAAGAAACCTCTAAAGCTTGAGTTTTCCTTTTCTTATGACTTCATCTATATGATATCTAACTCACATGGTTTTTCAACTTAAGAAAACTAATCTAACGATTTCTAAAAGCCCAAGCCTACCCTTGTCAACCTTAAAGTTGGCCGGCATGTTCTAGGGATTTTTCTCTAGATAGGGGTTTTGGGTATTTAATAAAGAACTTGATGTAGTTTCACTTTCTTTCTCTTTTATATGATTTTTTATTTTTGGGTTGTAATCTTTGAGATATTGTATTGGGTTGTTATCTTGTTAAAGTCTTGAATGAGCTCTAGCTAACCATAAAATAAACCTTGCATCATGTTTATTTTATGCTATGCATATCATGTTTACTTCCTTGCTATCACTAAATATCAAGATAATGAGTGAACCTTGCATTATCATGTTTATATTCCAAGCTATGCATTATCGTGTTTATATTTCAAGTCCTCACTTAATACCAAGATAATAATGAGTTGCATTCATATTTACTTTGAGCTATCACTTTACTTTCTAATGGAATCTAAAATAAGTGCATGAGCATGTTTATTTTTATGTCATCACCTAAATGAATCTAGAGCTCAAAGACTTGCCCATTGATGTCTCAAACAAAGGTCTAAAACATTTATTTCCTTTGGTTCATATTTCGGCTCTATGAGGACTTAGTGTTTCCAAGTATTGAAAACTATGATTTATAATTTTTCTAAACTTATATGAGTACAAGGAATATGTAGAACTAAGTTTTATGAATTTAGGACCTCTTGAGATGAAAATAATGTAGCCACTGCCCTCTTAAGTATTTTCATAAGTTTAGATGATAAAAGTGTTCATAAACGAGTTTTGAAAGTTTTAACAAGGTCCCAAGAGAAACTAGTATTTTATGTGCTTTAGAAACTATGTTCAATGCCTTTAAATGGAGTTTTTGTTTCGGTTCTGCCTTGCTATGTTTGGCCACTGTATGAGCTGTGTTAATGATGTTAATACGCTTATGTTTGAGTAATAATTATGTTAAGACTCATATGTGAAAGATAGGATAAGTTAGGAACTAGAAAAGAATTAATTTGAGAGTTCTAGATCCCTTAAAGATTTATTTTTCTGGATTCTGTCCAGCAAGGATTAGATTCAATAATCATGGTTTTAAATTAGTTTATATGTGTAGAAATGACTCATAATTGGTTTAGGACTTAATCTTGAAACCTTAGGAGCAAACCGAACTTAGAAAGGGTCATTATTGTGACTTCTAGGTACCCGTAAAGTTAGGATTTTGATTTCTGCACTCTTGAGGTTTAGAGATGTTCTTGACCATAGTGTGAGGTGAGAAATACTTAGTTATAACCTTATAGGTTCCCAAGAAACTAGGCGTTGATGATCAATAACTTAGAACGTGAGATAAAGATCTAAACCGTAATTTTTAGAACCCCGTAATCACATAAACATAAAGCTGTCCAAATTCCGCTTAGTGCTGTTTGGATTAGTTCTTGAGCATAAAAATTTGTATAACTCATTAGTTGTGAAACTATAGGTGTATAAGAAGCTAAGGATAATGTTAGAACAATTAATTTGCAAGTTTAAGACTCATAAGAATCGAAGTTTAAAACACTATGGGTTATAACATATCAAGTCTATGAGCTTATGGGGATAATTGTTAGATATGACTATGTGATGATGTTTATGTTATGTGTCGATGCATATGTTATGAGAAAGTTTCATGTGATGATATATATGTTATGAAAAAGTTATATGAGGATGCATGATAAAAATGAATATGATAAATGATGAGGTACTTATGATTTAATGCTTATGAGAACTTAAATGTGACACAACACTGAGACGCGCTTCTCCTGGGTGACACCGGTTCGGCCGGGCACCCCCAGGAGGAGACAAATCCGTAAGGGTATGTGTAGATGCAGCCTGCCAAAGCGGACAAATTGCGAGGCCCGCGTGGCTAGCAAAGCGTTTCAAAGAGGAAATGATCCTAGAAAGGAGATCCTTAATTTCCCCCTAGCCCGTACTTTAAGTCCGGATTATGTTACGCTTATCATAGGATAAGTAAGAACTAGTGACGACTAGTTAAGGTATGAGCTCATAACCTAGAGAAGTTTTAGGGCGGCCCCATGAGATGAAAGTTAAAGTTAACAATGTCACATATACTATACTTATGCCAATGTTATAATGTTTCCTAGTTATTCTATTGTTTGGTTTACCTTTATGATGCACTCATATCATTAGGTTATTTTAGGCTTAGCTATAAGACGCATTGTAAAATATGATGGGCCTTGGATAAATAAACACTTGGAAAGATAACTTATAAGGAATTTATATACATGCACACCTTTTTAGAAATAAACCCAAGGTTCCTGAGGATGTGACGATGTCACCTAGGTAGGGATAACCCTACTGAGAATTCTTTTAGAAAGATTCTCATTCCCTCTCTCTTTTCTTCCGTCATATCTTCAGATGGCGACATTTGTACTCTTCATCGACACCCCAGTATGGGAGCTGCACCATAACCCGGCACTCGGGTCATACCATTTTGAGGGTCGCTGCACTGTCAGAGTATTCATGTTCATGGGACAACCCTTCGCGCACCCCGTCCCGAGCTACCGCTTCACCCCGCTGCTCCTTACCGTCATAACTGGATTTTTGAACGAGCACGACCACGCGATGAGCAGATCCTCCGCATGGAGCCCGAGACCTCAGCAGTACGCGAGTACCCCGAGTATGTGCCGCGTCCCTAGTACTCGGAGACGAACCCATGCGAGGACCCGCCATCCCACATGTACAGTTGGAGCTCTAGTCCCGCTCCCCCACCGATGAGGGCTGGGAGTGAGGAGACGGTAGTCCAGCCGAGGTTGGCTCGTCGGCCATCTATGCGTCCTCACCGCGGTGGACATGCCTCGATGATGCGCTCGACCACTCCCGCCGAGATTCACCAGTGGATCGACTCGACCCCACAGTACTCGGACCAACAGGAGTAGTCATAGGAGGGGTAGTAGTTAGTGCACACACACGCCACATAGTAGAGGACAAACCTTCTTTTGTATATGAGGTTGTCTACTTTAGGTGCACGTGGGTATGGGTGTAGTTTCTCTTGTATTTGCTTTTTATGATTTCCTTGTATTGCATTTCAGTTGTATTTTGTTTCATGATGTATCAAATAGTCCTGCCTCTTTGGGTAGGCACGTTATATATATATATCTATGATTCAGTTGATGTTCCCATGACATGATGTGTTTCTTATGCTTTGCTTATATGTTTCGCTATGCTTCCTCTTAAAGATTCGTGCGTGGCTCTCACTTTGATTTTAAATTCCAAAAAGAAAAATTTTACCCATATTTCCGCTAAGTATTTTCTAAGTAAAAGATGAGACCAAGAGGTAATATTCTAAAGATTAACCTAAGTATATATTAGTGGTCTTGGGTTAAGATTTAGGGTGTTACAAGGTGTTTGAGAGCTTTGATGATGGTTCAAGGCTATGGGGTGGTGTTTGAAGGTTATGAGATGATGATAAGATGAAGAGATGGTGAAGATGAAGATGAAGAACAAGAGAGAACTCTCTTGGAACTTAGAGAGAAAAGAGAGAACTTTTGAGAAAGCTAGGAAATCTAAAAGTTTACAAATGAGCTAAAGTGTTTCCATGTGTTTCTAGGCAAGGTATTTATAGAAAATGAAAACAAATGAAGTCTCATTGAGGGGGAGGAGTAACCGTAGCAATGGGAGGGAAAAGAAGAGAGAAATATCTTTTACAAGGTGTCATACAAGCATGGTTTGAGGTATGGAGGTTATGATACAAAGTATGGCTTCAAGTAAGGTGATTTGAGTGAGTTTTTCTTTTAATTTTGAATGAAATTAGTCTTCTAGAAGCTAGACATGGCTGGAAGTTTTTCAGCCACAAGTAAATGAGGAAAATGGTTTATTTCATTTAGTTATTCATTTGAAAAATCAAGCTTGATTGAAAATATGACAAGGTATGGTGTATATGAGTTGGAAGCATCGTCTTGGTATGTCAAAATTTTGCACATGTGATGGAAATGGGGGGAGGAGTACACGGCCAGACCAGGTACAGCAAGGGGGAGGAAGTGTTGATCATGTTATTGGGTGCTAATGATAGGTTTAAGTATGTATTAGCTTAGGGATAAGGTTAGGAATAATTAAGCTTAAGTTTAGGTGACTAAGAATGAGGTTTAAGAGTTTTATGACAAGGTTAAGGAGTGCTCATACATATTTATAGAATTTAAAACTCATTTAGGAATAAACAATTGGAAACACAATTCCATGATTTAAGGAATTGGAGAAAGAAAATACTATTCAAGATTCCATGACTAGGAATCTTGAATTTAAAATAGGATTTCAAGTTGTAATTAAACACTTTTAGATTCTAATCAACTTTAATAAATTATTTTGACTCAAGATTAATTATAGAAATTAATTAACCTTCGATTAGAGTCTAATATTGCTTAGGTTTGCTTAATCACGCGATTAAGTGTAAAAACACGAAAGTAGGGGCAAAATCGTAATTTTGCACTAATTTTGCCCAGGACCAAAACTAAAGTCACAGAATACATACAAACGCCTTTTAAAACCATCTGGAGAAGTTTCGGGTTCATCCGACACTTGCAAATGGGTAAAACACCACAGGGGTATTTTGGTCATTTTGACCCGAAAACTCGAAAAATGAGATTTTCGATCCCGGGAAGGTACACAAGTCATCTAATCCCTTTCCAACATTGGGTTTGCCCTTTGAGTACTGCCGGATCAGCTTTCCTCAAATTCCGGGCTGAAAATGACCTCAGGGGCATTTTGGTTATTTTTACTCTAGCAGAAAATCGGGGTGTTACACATAGCATGTTTAAGATTCTTGTCATCACTTAATCCTTAGAACCCAAATACTTACCCTTTGTATCCCAAATAGGAGTTTTGACTTTTGGACACATCTGTGACGATGAAAAGTGTAGTCATGTGATGATGATGACCTTAGGATGAGTTTCACCTAGTCATGAAGGCCAAAACCTATGTCATAAAGTTTTTAAGAGCACTTGATCAAGAGATATTAAGAACATGATTTTATGGTCAAAACCTTATTTGAGAAACTTTTATTTCTGCGATTGCCCTAAGGCATATTCTTTATGGTTCTAAGGGAAATAATTTATTTTTAAAAGTGCGTCATAGGTCCCAAATTAGTTCCAAGAGAACTAGCAATTATTGAGTAGTAAAAATGTGATTTTTGTGTGCCCTTGGAACGCAAAATTTTTGGCTACTATTTTTGGCTTTTCCCAAAACTTTAGGTGTTGTTTGGAGTAGATTAAATGTGTAAAAACTTCCATTAGATGATGTGATAATTATTCTTGGCACCATAGGAAAGTCTAGTAGCTAAAAAGAGTCGAAAATGTGATCCCTTGAGCTTCCTAAAAACCAAAAATACAGTTTCTGTTTCAGCATAATTGGAAGTGTTAGAAGTGTGATATGTTAGATATATATATATATGTGTGTGTGTGTGTGTAAAAATCACCCATAAATGGTTTAGGAATTAATTCTAGCACCATAGGAAATGCCGGTAACAAGAAAGGACCTAAGACGCAACTTCTAGAAAATCGAAATCGTTCAATTTTCCCTTACTACCCAAATCTGTCCAACATGGTTTAATGATGTTCTTAGGGTTAATAATTAGTGGAAGTCATCATAATTAATCCCCTAGATGCATAAAAGAATGTATACAAAAATTAGGTTTACCCGATTTAGAGATTTGACCCTTTAGCAGATAATGAAGTGTTTATTTTATGAGATAATGAGTTTATGATGAATAGGAGATTTCATGTGATGAATATGTTCACATGCTTGATTTCGGGTAATGAAGTGTTTATTTTATGAGATAATGAGTCTATGATAAATTTGAGATTTTACATAATGAATATGCTTGTATACTTGCCTTTCAGTTGGAAAATTCATGATGGCATGTTATGATTACAATTGAAGTGTTTAAGATGCATATGTCAATGTAATATGAAAGCATGTGACAATACAAGATATGTTCATGTTCTTGCATCTCAATATAATGTGCCATGGTTAAGGTGACATAAGATACACGGAGATGATCCTCTAGACTCCCCGAATTAAAGGTTATGAAAGATGATCCAATGAGGAAGTGATCCTTTAGACTCCCCGAATTAAAGGTTATGAAAGGTGATCCTTGCCCCCTATCCCGTACTTTAAGAGTTGGGTGTTGAACTTATCATAGGATAAGTAACTTACCATAGGGTAAGCAGAAACTAGTGATGACTAGTTAGGTATGAGCTCATAACCTAGAACTCTCACAGGACAGAATAATAAGGTAGTCCCAAGGAGATAAAAGAATAAATTAAGTCACCTCAAGTATAAATGAAAGTCATACATGCAAATGTCTACTCTGTTTACTGCTTATATTTCAATGTAGTCTGTTGCATCTTGTATTGCCATGCATAGCATAATGAGGCATGATGCATTCATAACATCAAGAATCATGATAAAAGACATGAACCTTGGATAAGTATGTTTGAAACTTAATAAATGAACCTTATGCATGCTCACTACTTTCATAATGAAATCCAAGGTTCCTGAGGACGTAGATAATGACACTAGGATAGGAGGATTCCCTACTGAGATTCTTTCTCACTCCCTCTATTTTTTGTTTCCCTCTTGTCTTCAAAGGCTAATGGCGATGTTTGTGGTCTTCATTGACATGCCTACTTGGGAGGTGCATTACGACGCTGCTCATTACTCTTATCACTTTGACGGTCGTTATGTTGTACGTGTTTTGTCTACATGGGACATCTGTTTGGACACCTTGTTTCTAGCTTCCGTTTTTCCCCTTCTTCCCCTTTTTGGAGATCACCTGGTGTTCGAGCATGCTCGACCACGTGATGAGCAGATCTATCATGCTCGTCCTGCTGCTTCTATTGCTTGCGACTATCCAGACTGTGTTCCTAGCTCAATGCACTCTGAGACCGACCCGTCAGAGGACTCCGCCACTCAGGTTTATTCAAAGGGCTTTGCACCTACAGTGCTTATGGATATGGGAGATGATAGCGAGGACACAGTGACCCAGCCGATGTTAGCATGTAGGCCAGCCATTTGACCACGCCATGGAGCTCATGTCCAGCCGCCTCTTCACTTTGCCACTCCGTCCGAGCTATGCCAGTGGATTAGTTATGCTCCTCCCTCTTTGAGAGACAACAGTAGAGAGCAGCGGTTGCAGAGTCTATAGTGCACACACACACACATGTTGCTTAGGATGACTTTCTTTTGCTTTTAGAGGTTATCTTCTTTAGGTGCACTCGAGTAGGCTATATTTTCCTGACATATGTATTTCTAGTTTCTCTATTTATCTCCATTATGACTGTATTAACTCAACCTTCATTGGTGAGTACTACGTTATTATTTTGTATTTACTATGGTGTGTATTTAGAATGTCTATGTTGTTACGAAACTTATGATGATGTTGTTTATGGTTATGACTTGTATCTCTTCTACTTGTTTACTTTATGCTTTGATCTCCTTGCATGTGTGCCATATGATGTTGTCCATTTAAAGTTGCGCGGCTCCTGCTTTTCAATTTATATTTTCAAAAAAACATTTTACCCTTATTTTGTTAAGTATTTTAGAAAAGTAACGTCATGTAACTGGAACAAAAGAGTAATAACTAATATTTAACTTAAATGTATCCTAGACGTGTTAGCTTAAAAACTAGGGTGTTACACTGTGTAGGGAAGAATTGAGAAAACTTTTCCATGGCCTTGATCCACTCTTCTGCTTTACAGGGATTGAAAGCTCCTTGAAATGGCGGGGGATTTTCTTTCCTAAACTTAGCAAATTTTTTATATTCCCCATACACTTCATTTCCTCATGGGTTACCAGCCGGGCTTTGCTCCTCGTTGCGGTTCAGTATTTCCATCATTTGATTAGCAACAGCTGGTTGTTCTCTAATCGCTGCAGCTATTTCATGAAAAATATCCATCATGTCAGCCTCATTTCCAGCTCCTCTCCTAGTGTGCCAATTCAAAGTCATTGATTCCTATCACACAAAACAAAATATTGAGTTGATCAGGCTCAATACCAAGCTAAGTGTGCCTATAACCCACAACATTTACAACCAGCAGTCATACATATATATGAAATCATAATCCATGACAATTACTACAGAAGCATAGTCGGTCCAACCCTCAGGCTTATAAGATAGTCCAACTCTGATACCATAATATAACACTCTCCCAACTACCATATATTACTCAAGTGTTTACACAGTAGTTAGAAAAGTGTTTCTTTTATCTTATACTCATTACTAGTCAAGAGAAATGAAAAGATAATAAATTGAGCTCATGTGTTGCAACAACTCATATATATATATATATATATATATATATATATATATATATAGACTTTTATGTATTATATGACTTTAGTTTTGCCCCTAATTTCATGTTTTTATGTTTAATCGCGTGATTAAGCAAACTTAAGCAATATTAGGCTCTAATTGAAGGTTAATTAATTTTCATAATTAATCTTGAGTCAAAATAATTTATTAAAGTTGATTAGAACCTAAAAGTGCTTAATTACAACTTGAAATCCTATTTTAAATTCAAGATTTCTAGTCATGGAATCTTGAATAGTGTTTTCTCTCTCTAATTCCTTAAATCATGGAATTGTGTTTCACATTGTTTATTCACAAAAGAGTTTTTAATTCTCTAATGATGTATGAGCACTCCTAATTGTGTCATAAAATCCCTAAACCTCATTCTTAGTCACTTAAACTTAAGCTTAATTATTCTTAACCTTGTACCTAAGCTAACCTACACTTAATCCTATCATTAACACCCAATTACATGAGAGATTTTTCCTCTCTCCTTGCTGCCCTAATTTGGCCAAAACTCTCCCCCTCCATATGCATCACATGCTCAAATTTTTCTCACTCAAAGAACCATGCTTTGACCTTACATGAACCATACTTTGAGTCATACAAACCATGCTTTCATCTATGCTTCCAAGGACAACTTCTAGAAGACTTCTCTTCCCCATTTTTCTGGTCTAAATTCCGCCAGCCTTCCTCCCCCATTTAATGAATTATTTCATTTCAAAATTAAAGGGAAATCACCTCAAATCACGATACCTTGTCATACTTTCAATCAAGCTTGATTTTCCAAATGAATAACTAAATGAAATAAACCAATTCCTTCATTTATTTGTGGCTGAAAAACTTCCAACCATGCTTAGTTTCTAGAAGATTTATTTCATTCAAAATTTGAAAGAAAACTCACTCAAAAACCCATGCTTGAAGCCATACCTTGTATCATATACTCCATACCTCAAAACCATGCATGAATGACAAGTTGTAAGAGATATTTTCTTTTCCTTTCCCTCTCAAATGCTACGGCTTCTTTCCCCCTTGGATAAGCTTTCATTTATTTTCATTTTCTATAAATACCTTGCCTAGAAACACATGCAAACACTTTAGCTCATTTGCATACTTTTACATTTCTTAGCTTTCTCAAAGTTCCCTCTTTTTCTCTCTAAGTTTCAAAGAGTTCTCTCTTGTTCTTCATCTTCATCTTCATCCTCTTTTCATCTCATCATTATCTCATAACCTTCAAACACCACCCCAAAGCCTTGAATCACCTCCTAACCTCTCAAATACCTCACCTCAAACACAACCTCACTTGAAACACATCTCATTTCCTTCTCCCTCTCCAAGGCCAAAGCTATCTTGCCCCAAGGAGGAGTTCTTCATCTTGTTTTCCTTTTCAAAGATCAAAGCTTTTAACTTCACTCTAGGTAGGAGTGTTTTTCTAAACCTTGTCTTTCTTAAAAATGAGTTTTTCTAGCTTTCTCTTGGATTTTCTTTTTGAAACTTTCTTGTTCTTCTTTTTCTATGAGTTCGGCCTCTTGGCCTTGATGAGTACATGATGGCTCAATGATGAGAGCTCCTAGATGATGACTATGTGTTCATCTCAAAGGAACCTCTAGAGCTTGAGTTTTTATTTTCTCTAAGTTTCATCTTGATTTACTAACTCAAAATGATTTCTAGCTCAAGAACACCTTCACTCTTTCTGGTTTTTCATTTCGATTTCTTTGTTTCCTTTCCTCGAGTATTTCGGTTTTATTTCCTTTTCTTTTAAGGTCTTATGTTTCCTTGAAAGTTTATTTATTTTGAGCTTGATGATGATGCTCAAGAACCTCATAGTTCTTTTGAGAACTTGGTTCAAGAACTCTAAAGCTCTCTTTGTAATGAGATGAGTGTTGGGTTGTTAATCTCTAAAGTCTTGTAAGAGCTCTAGATAATCTTAAAATGAACCTTGCATCCATGTTTACTGTTATGCTTTGCACCTCATATTTACTTTCCTTGATATCACTAAGTATCAAGATAATGAATGAACTTGCATTATCATATTTATGTTTCAAGCTTTGCATTATCATGTTTATATTTCAAGTCCTCACTTAATATACCAAAGATAATAATAAGTTGCATCTCATATTTATTTTATGCTCTCACTTTACTTTCTAATGAAAGCTAAAATAAATGCATGAGCATGTTTATTTTTATGTCATCACTTAAATGAACCTAGAGCTCAAAGACTTGCCCATTGTTGTCTCAAACATAGGCAAGAAAATATTTATTTCTCTAGCTTGAGATTTCGGCCCCTAAGAGTTTATTTGTTCCCAAGTATTGAAAACTAAGTTTCATAATTTTTCTAAGCTTTTATGAGTTTAAGGAATGCATAGAACTAAGTTTTATGAATTTAGGACCTCTTGAGAAAAATTTGATTTAGCTACTGCCCCCATAAATATTTTGATGATTTTAGATGTTAAAACTGTTTATAAATGAGTTTTGAAAGTTTGAAAAATGTTCCAAGAGAAACTAGTATTTTATGTGCCTTAGAAATTATGTTTTATGCCTTTTATGGGGATGTATGTTTTGGTTCTGCCTTGCTATGTTTGGTCACTGTATATGCTGTTTTGATGATGATAATATGATTATGTTTGAGTATAATTGATGCTAAAATTCATATGTGAAAAATTAGAGAAGTTAGTAACTAGAAAAGAATTAGTTTGAGAATTTTAGATCCCTTAATGTTTGATTTTTCTGGATTCTGTAACACCCTAAATCTTAACCTAAGACTACTAGTATGTACTTAGGTTAATCTTTAGAATATTACCTCTTGGTCTCATCTTTTACTTAGAAAATACTTAGCAGAAATATGGGTAAAATTTTTCTTTTTAGAATTAAAATCAAAGTGAGAGCCACGCACGAATCTTTAAAAGAAAGCATAACGAAACATATAAGCAAAGCGTAAAGAAACACATCATATCATGGAAACATCAACTGAAACATGGATATATATATATAATGTGCCTACCCAAAGGGCAGGACTATTCGATACATCGGGAAATGGAATACAACTGAAGAACAAATACAAGGAAAACAAATACAGGGAAATCATAAAAGCAACACCCATACCCAGGTGCACCTAGAGTAGACAACCTCATATACAAACGAAGGTTTGTCCTCAACTATGTGGCGTGTGTGCACTAGCTACTACCCCTCCTATGTCTACTCCTGCTGGTCCGAGTACTGTGGGGCCGAGTCGATCCACTGACGAATCTCGACGAGAGTGGTCGAGCACAGCATCGGGGCATGTCCACCGCGGTGAGGGCGCATGGATGGCCTACGTGCCAACCTCAGCTGGACCACCATCTCCTCACTCCCGGCTCTCATCGGTAGGGGAGCGGGACTGGAACTCCAACTGTACATGTGCGAGGGGGGGTCCTCGGATGGATCCATCTCCGAATACTGAGTCTGGGGCACATACTCCGGGTAGTCGCGTACGGCTGACGTCTCAGGCTGCATGCGGAGAATCTGCTTATCACGTGGTCTAGCTCGCTCAAAAATCCTGTTATGGAGGTAAGGAGCAGTCGGGGTGAAGCGGTAGCTTGGGACAGGGTGCGCGAAGGGTCGTCCCATGAACATGAATACTCTGACAGTACAGCGACCCTCAAAATGGTATGACCCAAGTGCTGGGTCATGTTGCAGCTCCCATGTCGGGGTGTCGATGAAGAGTACGAAAGTCTCCATCTGAAGATATGACGGAAGAAAAGAGAGAGGGAATAAGAATCTTCTAAAAGAATTCTCAGTAGGGTTATCCCTACCTAGGTGACATCGTCACATCCTCAGGAACCTTGGGTTTTATTTCTAAAAAGGTGTGCATGCATATAAACTCCTTTTAAGTTAGTTTTCTAAAGTATTATTTATCCAATGCCCATCATATTTTATAATGCGTCTTATGACTAAACATGGAATATACTAATGATATGAATGCATCATAAAGGTAAGCCAATCAATAGAATAACTAAGAAACATTATATCATTGGCATAAGTATAGTATATGTGACATTGTAAACTTTAACTTTCATCTCACGGGGCCACCCTAAAACATCTCTAGGTTATGAGCTCATACCTTAACTAGTCATCACTAGTTCTTACTTATCCTATGATAAGCGTAACATATACATAATCCCGACTTAATAGTGCGGGCTAGGGGGCAATTAAGGATCACCTCTCTTAGGGTCATTTCCTCTTTGAAACACTCTACTAGCAACTAGTGCATCGTAGTATTGTCCACTTTGGCAAGCTCTATGTCAATACCCTCACGGATTTGTTTTCTTGGGGGTGCTCGGCTAAACCGGTGTCACCCAAGAAGGCGTCTCAGTGTTGTGTCACATTTAAGTTCTCATAAAGTGTTAATTCATAGATACATCATTATTCATTATATAAATATTTCTCATAGTATACATCTCATCATATAATCATATATAAAACTATAACCTATAAAACTACATCATCACATGAAACTTCTTCATAGTGTATACATAAAACTATACATTATCACATAATCATACCTTAGACAGTCATTCATACAAACTCACAAGCCTATTATGTTATAAACCCATAGTATGTTATGCTTTGGTTCTTTTGAGTCTTAAACTTGTAAACTAATTGTTCTAGTATTATTCTTAACCTCTCACACACCTATAGGTTCACAACTAATAAGTTTTACTAATTTTTATGCTCAAGGACCTATCCAAACAGCACATGCAGATTTGGACAGCTTTATATTTGTGTGATTACGGGGTTCTTAGAAATTACGGTTCAGACCCTTAAAGTCCTTAACTCACATTCTAAGTTATCGATCATCAAAACCTAGTCTCTTGGGAACCTATGAGGTTATAACTAAGTATTTCTCACCTCACACTATGGTCAAGAACATCTCTAAACCTCAAGGATGCAAAATTTGAAATCCTAACTTTACGGGTACCTAGAAGTCACAACAATGACCCTTTCTAAGTTTAGTTTGCTCCTAAGGCTTCAAGATTAAGTCCTAAACCAATTATGAGTCATTCCTACACATTTAAACTAATTTAAAACCATGATTATTAAATCTAAACCTTGGTGGACAGAATCCAGAAAATTACATAATTAAAGGATCTAGAACTCTCAAATTAATTCTTTTCTAGTTCCTAACTTATCCTATCTTTCACATATGAGTCTTAACATTATTTTTACTCAAACATAGGCACATTATCATCATTAAAACAGCACATACAGTGGCAGTAAAGAGCAAGGAAGAACCGAAAATATACTTCTCCATAAAAGGCATAGAACACAATTTCTAAGGCACATAAAATACTAGTTTCTCTTGGAACCATTTTAGAACTTTCAAAACTTGTTTATAAACACTTTTATCCTTTTAAAATCATAAGAATACTTAAGAGGGCAGTGGCTAAATTATTTTTATCTCAAGAGGTCCTAAATTCGTAAAACTTAGTTCTACATATTCCTTATACTCACATAAGCTTAGATAAATTATAAAACATAGTTTTTAACACTTAGAAACACCAAAGCCCCTTAGGGCCGAAATGGGAACCACAAGAAATAAATATCTTTAGACCTTTGTTGAGACAACAATGGGCAAGTCTTTGAGCTCTAGGTTCATTAAAGTGATGACATAAAAATAAACATGCTTATGCACTTATTTTAGGTTCCATTAGAAAGTAAAGTGATAGCACAAAGTAAATATGAATGCAACTCATTTATTATCTTGGTATTAAGTGAGAACTTGAAATATAAACATGAAAATGCATAGCTTGAAATATAAACATGATAATGCAAGGTTCACTTATTATCTTGAAACTTAGTGATAGCAAGGAAGTAAACATGATATGCAAAGCATAAAGTAAACATGATGCAAGGTTCATTTTATGGTTAACTAGAGCTCATTCAAGACTTTAACAAGATAACAACCCAATACAATATCTCAAATATCACAACCCAAAAATCAAAAGTCATACAAAAGAGAAAGAAAGTGAAACTACGTCAAGTTCTTTATTAAATACCCAAAACCCCTATCTAGAGAAAAATCTCTAGAACGTGCCGGCCAACTTTAAGGTTGACAAGGGTAGGCTTGGGCTTTTAGAAATCCTTAGATTAATTTTCTTAAGTTGGAAAACCATGTTAGCTAGATAACATATAGATGAAGTTATAAGAAAAGGAAAACTCAAGCTTTAGAGGTTTCTTTGAGATGAACACAATGTCATCATCTAGAAACTCTCATCATCAAGCTATCATGCTCATAACAAGGCCTAGAGGCCGAAATGAAAAGAAAAGGAAAAACAAAGGAAAGTTCAAAAAGAATCCAAGAGGAAACTAGAGAAAAACACTTTCTTGAGCAAAACAAAGTTTGAAAACAAGTCCCTACCTAGTGATGAAGGTATAAGCTTGGACTTGAAGATGGAAATGATATGAGCAACACCTCCTAGGATGGTGATGATGATTCGGCCTTGATGAAAGAAAAAGGAAGGAAATGTGTTCTTGGTGAGCTTGTGTTTGAGAATGGAAGTTTAGATGTTTGTATGATGATCCAAGGTAGTGGGGTGGTGTTTCAAGGTTAAGAGATGAGATGAAGAGATGAAGAGGATGAAGATGAAAGGAAGAACACTTTTGAAATTTTGAGAGAAAAGAAAAACTTAGCAAGACAACTCTAAAACTCTAAACTTAGCAAATGCTTCAAGGTGCAACTAAGCTATCACAAGCATCCTATTTATAGAAAAACGAAACCATGGGCTCATCAAGGGAGGGGTGCTGGCCGTAGCATTGGAGGACAAAGGGAGAGGAAAATATCTCCTTGATTGTGTCATAGAAACATGGTTTGAAGTATGGAAGCTATGCTACAAAGTATGGCTTGATGTGAGTTAATTTCCTATCAAATTTTTATGAAATTAGGTGTCTAGAAACATTGCATGGCTGGAACTTTTCCAGCCACTAATAAATGGAGGAAATGAGCTATTTTTATTAGTTATTTACTTGGAAAATCAAGCTTGATTGAAAGTTATGACAAGGTATAGTGTATGTGACTTGAGGTATGGCCTTGGAGTGTTGAAAAATTGAACATGTGATGCATAATGGGGAGGGGCAGCTTCGGCCAGACTGGCAATGAGTGGGGAGGATGATTTGATCATGTAATTGGGTGTTAATGGTGGGTTTAAGTGTAGGTTAGCTTAGGTACAAGGTTAGGAGTAATTAAGCTTAAGTTTAGGTAACTAAGAATGTGTTTTAAGGATTTTATGACAAGATTAGGAGTGCTCATACATCATTAAAGAATTTTAAACTCATTTATGAATAAACAATGTGTAACACAATTCCATGATTTAAGGAATTGGAAAGAGAAAACACTATTCAAGATTCCATGACTAGGAGTCTTGAAATTAAAATATGATTTTGAGTTGTAATTAAGCACTTTTAGGTTCTAATCAACTTTAATAAATTATTTTGACTCAAGATTAATTAAGGAAATTAATTAACCTTCGATTAGAGCCTAATATTGCTTAGGTTTGCTTAATCACGCGATTAAGCGTAAAAACACGAAACTAGGGGCAAAACCGTAATTTTGCACTAATTTCGCCCGGGACCTCCGGGACCAAAACTAAAGTCACAGTCTACATAAAAACGCCTTTTAAAATCATCTGGAGAAGTTTCAAGTTCATCCAGCATTTGCAAATGGGTAAAACACCGCAGGGGCATTTTGGTCATTTTGACCCGAAAACTCGAAAAACGAGATTTTCAATCACGGGAAGGTACACAAGTCATCTAATCCCCTTCCAACATTAAGTTTGCCCTTCGAGTACTGCCGAACCGGCTTTCCTCGAATTCCGAGCTGAAAATGACCTCAGGGGCATTTTGGTCATTTTTACTCTAACAGAAAAATCGGGGCGTTACAGATTCTATCCAGCAAGGTTTAGAAATGATAATTATGGTTTTAAATTAGTTTAAATGTGTAGGAATTGTAACACCCTAAATCTTAACCCAAGACTACTAGTATATACTTAGGTTAATCTTTAGAATATTACCTCTTGGTCTCATCTTTTACTTAGAAAATACTTAGCGGAAATATGGGTAAAATTTTTCTTTTTGGAATTTAAAATCAAAATGAGAGCCATGCACGAATTTTTAAGAGGAAGCATAGCGAAACATATAAGCAAAGCATAAGAAATACATCATGTCATGGGAACATCAACTGAATCATAGATATATATATATAACGTGCCTACCCAAAGAGGCAGGACTATTTGATACATCATGAAACAAAATACAACTGAAATGCAATACAAGAAAATAAAAAAAAAGCAAATACAAGAGAAACTACACCCATACCCATGTGCACCTAAAGTAGACAACCTCATATACAAAAGAAGGTTTGTCCTCTACTATGTGGCGTCTGTGTGCACTAACTACTACCCCTCCTATGACTACTCCTGCTGGTCCGAGTACTGTGGGGTCGAGTCGATCCACTGGCGAATCTTGGCGGGAGTGGTCGAGCACATCATCGGGGCATGTCCACCGCGGCGAGGACGCATAGATGGCTGACGAGCCAACCTCGGCTAGACTACCGTCTCCTCACTCCCAGCCCTCATCGGTGGGGGAGCGGGACTAGAGCTCCAACTGTACATGTGGGATGGCGGGTCCTCGGATGGGTCCGTCTCAGAAATCTTGAGGGCGCGGCACATACTCGGGGTACTCGCGTATTGCTGAGGTCTCGGGCTCCATGCGGAGGATCTGCTCATCGCGTGGTCGTGCTCGCTCAAAAATCCCGTTATGTCGGTAAGGAGCAGTCGGGGTGAAGCGGTAGCTCGGGACGAGTGCGAAGGGTCGTCCCATGAACATGAATACTCGACGGTGCAGCGACCCTCAAAATGGTATGACCCGAGTGCCGCGTCATGGTGCAGCTCCCATACCGGGGTATCGATGAAGAGTACGAATGTCGCCATCTGAAGATATGACGGAAGAAAAGAGAGAGGGAATGAGAATCTTTCTAAAAGAATTCTCAGTAGGGTTATCCCTACCTAGGTGACATCGTCACATCCTCAGGAACCTTGGGTTTATTTCTAAAAGGTGTGCATGCATATAAATTCCTTTTAAGTTAGTTTTCTAAAGGGATATTTTATCCAAGGTCCATCATATTTTATAATGCGTCTTATAACTTAAGCAGAAATATACTAATGATATGAGTACATCATAAAGGTAAGCCAAACAATAGAATAACTAGGAAACATTATAACATTGGCATAAGTATAGTATATGTGACATTGTTAACTTTAACTTTCATCTCATGGGGCCGCCCTAAAACTTCTCTAGGTTATGAGCTCATACCTTAACTAGTCGTCACTAGTTCTTACTTATCCTATGATAAGCGTAACATAATCCCGACTTAAAGTACGGGCTAGGGGGCAAATTAAGGATCTCCTTTCTAGGATCATTTCCTCTTTGAAACGCTTTGCTAGCCACGCGGGCCTCGCAATTTGTCCGCTTTGGCAGGCTGCATCTACACATACCCTCACGGATTTGTCTCCTCCTGGGGGGCCCGGCCGAACCGGTGTCACCCAGGAGAAGCGCGTCTCAGTGTTGTGTCACATTTAAGTTCTCATAAGCATTAAATCATAAGTACCTCATCATTTATCATATTCATTTTTATCATGCATCCTCATATAGCTTTTTCATAACATATATATCATCACATGAAACTTTCTCATAACATATGCATCGACACATAACACTTCCACATAACATAAACATCATCACATAGTCATATCTAACAATTATCCCCATAAGCTCATAGACTTGATATGTTATAACCCATAGTGTTTTAAACTTCGATTCTTATGAGTCTTAAACTTGCAAATTAATTGTTCTAACATTATCCTTAGCTTCTTATACACCTATAGTTTCACAACTAATGAGTTATACAAATTTTTATGCTCAAGAACTAATCCAAACAGCACTAAGTGGAATTTGGACAGCTTTATGTTTATGTGATTACGGGGTTCTAAAAATTACGATTTAGATCTTTATCTCGCGTTCTAAGTTATTGATCATCAACGCCTAGTTTCTTGGGAACCTATAAGGTTATAACTAAGTATTTCTCACCTCACACTATGGTCAAGAACATCTCTAAACCTCAAGAGTGTAGAAATCAAAATCCTAACTTTAAGGGTACCTAGAAGTCACAATAATGACCCTTTCTAAGTTCGGTTTGCTCCTAAGGTTTCAAGATTAAGTCCTAAACCAATTATGAGTCATTTCTATACATATAAACTAATTTAAAACCATGATTATTGAATCTAATCCTTGCTGGACAGAATCCAGAAAAATAAATCTTTAAGGGATCTAGAACTCTCAAATTAATTCTTTTCTAGTTCCTAACTTATCCTATCTTTCACATATGAGTCTTAACATAATTATTACTCAAATATAAGCATATTAACATCATTAACACAGCTCATACAGTGGCCAAACATAGCAAGGCAGAACCGAAACATAAACTCCATTTAAAGGCATTGAACATAGTTTCTAAAGCACATAAAATACTAGTTTCTCTTGGGACCTTGTTAAAGCTTTCAAAACTCTTTTATGAACACTTTTATCATCTAAACTTGTGAAAATACTTAAGAGGGCAGTGGCTACATTATTTTCATCTCAAGAGGTCCTAAATTCATAAAACTTGGTTCTACATATTCCTTATACTCATATAAGTTTAGAAAAATTATAAATCATAGTTTTAAATACTTGGAAACACTAAGTCCTCATAGAGCCGAAATATGAACCAAAGGAAATAAATGTTTTAGACCTTTGTTTGAGACATCAATGGGCAAGTCTTTGAGCTCTAGATTTATTTAGGTGATGACATAAAAATAAACATGCTCATGTACTTATTTTAGATTCCATTAGAAAGTAAAGTGATAGCTCAAAGTAAATATGAATGCAACTCATTATTATCTTGGTATTAAGTGAGGACTTGAAATATAAACACGATAATGCATAGCTTGGAATATAAACATGATAATGCAAGGTTCACTCATTATCTTGATATTTAGTGATAGCAAGGAAGTAAACATGATATGCATAGCATAAAATAAACATGATGCAAGGTTTATTTTATGGTTAGCTAGAGCTCATTCAAGACTTTAACAAGATAACAACCCAATACAATATCTCAAAGATTACAACCCAAAAATCGAAAATCATATAAAAGAGAAAGAAAGTGAAACTACATCAAGTTCTTTATTAAATACCCAAAACCCCTATCTAGAGAAAAATCCCTAGAACGTGCCGGCCAACTTTAAGGTTGACAAGGGTAGTGTAACGCCCCGATTTTCTGTTAGAGTGAAAATGACCAAAATGCCCCTGAGGTCATTTTCACTGACCGAGGAAAGCAGTCTGGCGGTACTCGAAGGGCAAACTCAATGTTGGAAGGGATTAGAAAACTTATGTACCTTCCCGGGATCGAAAATCTCGTTGAGTTTTAGTCAAAATGACCAAAATGCCCCTGTGGTGTTTTACCCGTTTGCAAGTGCCGGATGAACCCGAAACTTCTCCAGATGGTTTTAAAAGGCGTTTTTATGTATTCTATGACCTCAGTTTTAATTTTTGAAGTCCCGGGCAAAATTAGTACAAAATTACGGTTTTGCCCCTAGTTTCGTATTTTTACGCTTAATCACGCGATTAAGCAAACCTAAGCAATATTAGGCTCTAATCGAAGGTTAATTAATTTCTTTAATTAATCTAGAGTCAAAATAATTTATTAAAGTTGATTAGAACCAAAAAGTACTTAATTACAACCTAAAATCATATTTTAATTTTATGACACCTAGTCATAGAATCTTGAATAGTGTTTTCTCTTTCCAATTCCTTAAATCATGGAATTGTGTTACACATTGTTTATTCATAAATGAGTTTTAAATTCTTTAATGATGTATGAGCACTCCTAAACTTGTCATAAACTCCCTAAATCACATTCTTAGTTACCTAAACTTAAGCTTAATCATTCCTAACCTTGTACCTAAGCTAATACACATCTAAACCTACCATTAACACACAATTAAATGGTCAAATCATCCTCCCATTCTGCTGTCCCAAGCTGGCCGAAGCCTCACCTCCTCCATATGCATCACATGTTCAATTTTTCAACACTCCAAGGCCATACCTCAAGTCACATACACTATACCTTGTCATAACTTTCAATCAAGCTTGAATTTCCACATGAATAAATAATTAAAACAACCCATTTTTCCCATTTAATTGTGGCTGGAAAAGTTCCAGCCATGCATTGTTTCTAGAAGACTAAATTCATAAAAATGTGATAGGAAATTAACTCACATCAAGCCATGCTTTGTAGCATAGCTTCCATACTTCAAACCATGCTTGAATGACCTTGTGTAAGAGATATTTTCTCTTCCTTCCTCCCTCAAAGGCTACGGCCAAGCCCTCCCCATTCACTCCTCCATGGTTTTGTTTTTCTATAAATAGGATGCTTGTGTTAGCCTTGTTGCACTTTGAAGCATTTGCAAAGTTTAGAGTTTTAGAGTTGTCTTGCTAGTGTTTCCTTTTTCTCTCAAAGTTCCAAGAGTGTTCTTCCTTTCTTTTCATCTTTATCTTCTTCATCTCTTTATCTCATCATCACCTCTCCACCATCAAACACCACCCCAAAACCTTGAACCATCATCAAACCTCTCAAACACCACACCTCAAACACAACTCCACTTGAAACACATTTTCTTTCTTTTTCTCTCATCAAGGCCGAATCATCATCACCATCCTAGGAGGTGTTGCTCATCTCATTTCCATCTTCAAGATCAAGCTTTTATCTTCATCACTAGGTAGGGATTTGTTTTCAAACTCTATTTTGCTCAAGAAAGTGTTTTTCTCTAGTTTTCTCTTGGATTCTTTTTGAACTTTCCTTTGTCTTTCCTTTCCCTTCATTTTCGGCCATGAGGCCTTGATTTGAGCATGATAGCTTGATGATGAGAGTTTCTAGATGATGACATTGTGTTCATCTCAAAGAAACCTCTAAAGCTTGAGTTTTCCTTTTCTTACAACTTCATCTATATGTTATCTAGCTCACATGGTTTTCCAACTTAAGAAAAATTAATCTAAGGATTTCTAAAAGCCCAAGCCTACCCTTGTCAACCTTAAAGTTGGCCGGCACGTTCTAGAGATTTGTCTCTAGATAGGGGTTTTGGGTACTTAATAAAGAACTTGATGTAGCTTCACTTTCTTTCTCTTTTATATGATTTTCGATTCTTGTGTTGTGATCTTTGAGATGTTGTATGGGGTTATTATCTTGTTAAAGTCTTAAATGAGCTCTAGTTAAACATAAAAATGAAACTTGCATCATGTTTACTTTAAGCTTTGCATATCATGTTTATTTCCTTGCTATCACTAAATCCCAAGATAATGAATGAACTTGCATTATCATGTTTATGTTTCAAGCTTTGCATTATCATATTTATATGTCAAGTCCTCACCTAAATCTCAAAGATAATAATATATTGCACCACATATTTATTTTATGCTCTCACTTTACTTTCTAAGCAATAACTAAAATAAGTGCATGAGCATGTTTATTTTTATGTCGTCACTTTAATGATTCTAGAGCTCAAAGACTTGCCCAAGGATATCTCAAACAAAGGTCTAAAACATTTATTTCCTATGGTTCATATTTCGGCCCTATGAGGCCTTAATGTTTTCAAGTATTGAAAACTATGTTTTATAATTTTTCTAAACTTATATGAGTATAAGGAATGTGTAGAACTAAGTGTTATGAATTTAGGACCTCTTGAGATGAAAATAATATAGCCACTGCCCTATTAAGTATTTTCATGAGTTTAGATGATAAAAGTGTTCATAAAAGAGTTTTGAAGGTTTTAATAAGGTTCCAAGAGAAACTAGTATTTTATGTGCTTTAGAAACTATGATTCAATGCCTTTAAATGGAGTTTCTGTTTCGGTTTTGCCTTGCTATGTTTGGCCACTGTATGAGCTGTGTTAATGATTTTAATATGCTTATGTTTGGGTAATAATTATGTTAAGACTCATATGTGAAAGATAGGATAAGTTAGGAACTAGAAAAGAATTAATTTGAGAGTTCTAGATCCCTTAAAGATTCATTTTTCTGGATTCTGTCCAGCAAGGTTTAGATTCAATAATCATGGTTTTAAATTAGTTTATATGTGTAGGAATGACTCATAATTGGTTTAGGACTTAATCTTGAAACCTTAGGAGCAAACCGAACTTAAAAAGGGTCATTATTGTGACTTCTAGGTACCCGTAAAGTTAGTATTTTGATTTCTACACTCTTGAGGTTTAGAGATGTTCTTGACCATAGGGTGAGGTGAGAAATACTTAGTTATAACCTTATAGGTTCCCAAGAGACTAGGTGTTGATGATCAATAACTTAGAATGTGAGATAAAGATCTAAACCGTAATTTCTAGAACTCCGTAATCACATAAACATAAAGCTGTCCAAATTCTGCTTAGTGCTATTTGGATTAGTTCTTGAGCATAAAATTTGTATAACTCATTAATTGTCAAACTATAGGTGTATAAAGAAGTTAAGGATAATTAATTTGCAAGTTTAAGACTCATAAGAATCGAAGTTTAAAACACTATGAGTTATAACATAACATGTCTATGAGCTTATGGGGATGATTGTTAGATATGACTATGTGATGATGTTTGTGCGAAAGTTTTATGTGACGAATGTTATGAGAAAGTTTCATGTGATGATATATATGTTATGAAAAAGCTATATGAGAATGCATGATAAAAATGAATATGATAAATGATGAGGTAATTGTGATTTAATACTTATGAGAATATAAATGTGACACAACAACGAGACGCGCTTCTCTGGGTGACACCGGTTCGCCGAGCACCCCCAGGAGGAGACAAATCCGTGAGGGTATGTGTAGATGCAGCCTGCCAAAGCGGACAAATTGCGAGGCCCACGTGGCTAGCAAAGCGTTTCAAAGAGGAAATGATCCTAGAAAGGAGATCCTTAATTTGCCCCCTAGCCCGTACTTTAAGTCGGGATTATGTTACGCTTATCATAGGATAAGTAAGAACTAGTGACGACTAGTTAAGGTATGAGCTCATAACCTAGAGAAGTTTTAGGGCGGCCCCATGAGATGAAAGTTAAAGTTAACAATGTCACATAAACTATACTTATGCCAATGTTATAATGTTTCCTAGTTATTCTATTGTTTGGTTTACCTTATGATGCATTCATATCATTAGTATATTTCTGATTAAGTTATAAAGACATATTATAAAATATGACGGACCTTGGATAAAATACCTCTTTGGAAAACCAACTTAAAAGGAATTTATATGCATGCACACCTTTTAGAAATAAACCCAAGGTTCCTGAGGATGTGACGACGTCACCTAGGTAGGGATAACCCTACTGAGAATTCTTTTAGAAAGATTCTCATTCCCTCTCTCTTTCTTCCGTCATATCTTCAGATGGCGACGTTTGTACTCTTCATCGACACCCCGGTATGGGAGTTGCACCATGACCCGGCACTCGGGTCATACCATTTTGAGGGTCGCTGCACGGTCAAAGTATTCATGTTCATGAGACGACCCTTCACAAGACTTCGCCCCGAGCTACCGCTTCACCCTGACTGCTCCCTACCGTCATAACGGGATTTTTGAGCGAGCGAGACCACGCGATGAGCAGATCCTCCGCATGGAGCCCGAGACATCAGCGGTACGCGAGTACCCCGAGTATGTGCCGCGTCCCCAGTACTCGGAGACGGACCCATCCGAGGACCCGCCATCCCACATGTACAGTTGGAGCTCCAGTCCCGCTCCTCCACCGATTAGGGCTGGGAGTGAGGAGACGATGGTCCAGCCGAGGTTGGCTCGACGGCCATCTATGCGCCCTCGCTGCGGTGGACATGCCCCGATGATGCGCTCGACCACTCCTGCCGAGATTCGTCAGTGGATCGACTCGACCCCACAGTATTCGGACCAGCAGGAGTAGCCATAGGAGGGGTAGTAGTTAGTGCACACACACGCCACAAAGTAGAGGACAAACCTTCTTTTGTATATGAGGTTGTCTACTTTAGGTGCACGTGGGTATGGGTGTAGTTCCTCTTGTATTTGCTTTTTATGATTTCCTTGTATTGCATTTCAGTTGTATTTTGCTTCATGATGTATCAAATAGTCCTGCCTCTTTGGGTAGGCACGTTATATCTATATACATATCTATGATTCAGTTGATGTTCCCATGACATGATGTGTTTCTTATGCTTTGCTTATATGTTTCGCTATGATTCCCCTTAAAGTTTCGTGCGTGGCTCTCACTTTGATTTTAAATTCCAAAAATAAAAATTTTACCCATATTTCCGCTAAGTATTTTCTAAGTAAAAGATGAGACCAAGAGGTAATATTCTAAAGATTAACCTAAGTACATACTAGTAGTCTTGGGTTAAGATTTAGGGTGTTACATTATGGTATCGTGAGCTGATTCGATTCTCATGGAGCACGAGGATTGGGTGACTATGCTTTATAAGCATAATACGATAGTTATGTCATGTATAGTGCTTGATAGAGATAAGCTGTAGGACTAGAGATGCATGACTTCTGTTGGTTGCAAGTGCCATGGTAACTAGCTCATTTTGCATGGATATTGAGCCTGATCAACTTAATGTTCATTGTTTCATGTGTATAGGGACCAATGGCACCGCGACGACGGCCTAGGACTACACCCGATGTTGAACAAGATGATACACCTGCTGCTGCAGTCCGTCGCATGGCGCAAGCCATGGAACGGATGTTCGACCGAATGGATCAACAAGCGAACGCTGCTCCTGTTCCCCCTCCTCCTCCTCCTGCTGAGATGGTGGAACAAGCCCGCTTCGGCGAGTTCCGCAAGGCGAACCCGCCAGTGTTCCGAGGGGTGATGGACCCCGACAAGGCTGATGAATGGATCAAAGACATGGAGAAGATCTACTCTGTCGTTACCTGCTCGGAGGAGCAGAAGGTCACATTTGCCGCTTTCATGTTTGAAGTCCGACGCCGAAGTTACGGTGGAACGGCACGAGGCATCTGCTAGAAGCCTCTGGAACCGCCATTGATCGAGCTGTTCAAGACTTACTTCTATGAGAAGTACTTTGGAGTCTGTAAGGAGCGAAGGGCGTTGAGTTCATGCGATTGACCCAAGGAGGGTCTCAGAGCCCAATACACTGCAAAGTTTGAGGAGCTAATCAAGTTCTCTCGGGTGTTCCAAGGGAACCCCCATGAAGTTTGCAAGTGTGTGAAGTATGAGGCCGGTCAAGGCGAGAGATGAACTACGCTGTGGCCCATATGGAGATCAGAGACTTCCCGACTCTGGTCAACAAGTGCCGGATACTTGAAGAAGGACAGAGAAAGATTCAAATCACAAGGGCGGAGCGAGCTAAGGGGCTCGGACCTCAAGCCCCGAAGTTCAAACCGCAGTACCCGTCAAGGAATCACTACAACCCCTACCAGACAAACCAGTTCCGACAACAACAACAACAACCGCCAAGAGCTCCTGCTCACCAACAATCCAAACAACACCAAAGGCCGCCATTTCAACATCAAGGCCCGAGGAATTTCAATAATCAACCCCGTGGACCGGGTGGACCCCGAAACCACAATGGAGGACCAAGTGGAGCCAAGAACAAGGCACCACAAACCCCTGCTGCTTACCCCGGAGCAACATCTGCTGACGTCTGCCCACAATGCGGGAAGAGCCACGGGAATCGCCCATGCTTAGCCGGTCAGAATGTATGTTTCAAGTGTGGCAAGCCTGGCCACTATGCAAAGGACTGCACCGGACAAGGGACATCGAACCAAAACCCCCGACCACAATACCGAGGAAGGGTCTTTACCCTTAACGCGGAAGACGCCAAGAAGTCCAAAGATCTCATCGAAGGTATGTGCGAAGTAAACGGTAAAGCCTTAACTGTACTATATGACTCTGGTGCTACTCATTCTTTCATTTCACTTGCTAGTGTCGAGTCCTTAAATCTAAAAGTCTCTAAACTTCCCTTCGATCTTATTGTTTCTACTCCTACAAATCGCCCTGTTAATACTTGCCGTTGTTGTTTAAACTGTCATCTTGTTGTAGAAAATAGGTCTTTTATCATAGATTTAATTTGTTTACCCTTGAAAGACATAGGCATTATCTTAGGCATGAACTGGCTTCACCCCAATCATGTGATGTTAGATTGTGGAACCCAAACCGTAGTTTTCCCTTCTCCTCCCGAAAACATCACTCAACCCATTAGGCTGTACCTAAATTCCGTAGAGGTCTTCTGTAGTGGGAAGAAAACTAAGGGATATGTTCTCCTAGCCGCTTGTGATGTAGACTTGGAGCAGAACCTAGGTGAGATACCTGTGGTGAGAGACTATCCCGAGGTGTTTCCAGATGAAATACCCGAGTTCCCTCCCGAAAGAGAAGTGGAGTTCTCCATAGAGTTGGTTCCTGGGACAGGACCAATCTCTATAGCCCCGTATAGGATGTCACCCTCGGAGTTAGCAGAGTTGAAAACCCAGTTAGAAGAGCTGTTAGAAAAGAGTTTTATAAGACCGAGTGCTTCACCTTGGGGCGCTCCGGTCTTATTTGTGAAGAAAAAGGACGGAAGCATGAGGATGTGTATAGACTATAGGCAGTTGAACCAAGTAACCATAAAGAATAAATACCCATTGCCTAGGATTGACGATCTTATGGACCAATTGAAAGGAGCGGTAGTGTTTTCTAAGATTGATTTAAGGTCCGGTTACCATCAGATTAGGGTGAGAGATTCGGATATTCCTAAAACCGCCTTTCGAACTCGGTATGGACACTTTGAGTTCAATGTAATGTCGTTTGGTTTGAAGAATGCTCCCGCAGTTTTTATGGATTACATGAATAGGATCTTTAGACCCTATTTAGATCAATTCGTGGTTGTGTTCATAGATGATATTCTCATCTATTCGAAAACCCACGAGGAGCATGAGCATCATTTAAGGTTGGTTTTAGAGGTATTAAAGGAGAAGAAGTTATACGCTAAGTTATCTAAGTGTGAATTTTGGTTAGAGGAGGTAAAGTTCTTAGGACATGTTGTGTCAAAAGGTGGCATAGCTGTCGACCCAAGTAAGATAGAGGCTGTGATGAATTGGGATAGACCAACCTCTGTAACTGAGATTAGAAGCTTTTTGGGTTTAGCTGGATATTACCGTAGGTTCATTAAAGGATTTTGCCAGTTAGCCCTACCCTTAACCAAGCTCACTAGGAAGAATGCCCCGTTTGAGTGGAGCCCCGAGTGTGAAAAGAGTTTCCTAGAGCTTAAGGAAAAGCTTACCTCAACCCCAGTTTTAGTTTTACCTGACCCCAATGTACCCTTCGAGGTATATTGTGATGCTTCTGGCAAGGGTTTAGGTTGTGTGTTGATGCAAAATAGGCAAGTGGTAGCCTATGCGTCCAGACAACTCAAGCCTCATGAGGTAACCTACCCCACCCATGACCTAGAACTAGCAGCCATCGTGTTCGCCCTTAAGATGTGGAGACACCATTTGTATGGTGTAAGGTTTGAAGTTTTCTCCGATCATAAGAGTCTCAAGCATCTCTTTGATCAAAAGGAGTTAAATATGAGGCAGAGGAGATGGATGGAATTCCTCAAGGACTACGATTTTGGTTTAAGTTACCACCCCGGCAAGGCTAATGTAGTAGCCGACGCCTTGAGCCGAAACTCGTTACGTCTGTCAAGTATGATGGTGAATGAAGTTGGGTTAATAGAGCAATTTAGGGATATGAATCTTGGAATGTCTATAACGGAGAATGGCATCGTAATGAGTCATCTCACGGTGACCAGTGGGTTTAAGCAAAGGATTATGCTTGCCCAAAGAGAAAATGAGGACTTTATGGAGACAATCGAGGCAGTTAAGGCTGGAAAGTTGAAAGGTTTTGTACGAGGCCCCGACTGGTTATGGAGGTTCGAGGGGCGAATCTGTGTGCCACAAGATGGTGACCTCCGAGAGAAGATCTTGGAGGAGGCTCACAAGAGCCATTTTGCCATCCATCCTGGTACTACCAAGATGTATCAGGACTTGAAGAGGATGTTTTGGTGGCCCGGATTAAAGAAGGATGTGGTCGCCTGGGTGAGTAAGTGTTTGGTCTGCCAAAAGGTCAAGATCGAACACCAAAAACCTTCTGGCATGTTGCAACCCCTGTCAATCCCCGAGTGGAAGTGGGAGAGTATATCAATGGACTTCGTGACAGGATTGCCAAAGACCCAATGTAACATCCCCTGCTGCTTTATGGATTGACGACTGTCCCCACAAACCAACACGAGTCTTTTCAGCATGCTTTGTCCTCACTCATATGCTTCCTGGGAAAACTTCCCAGAAGGTCACCCATCCCAAAATTACCCCAGGTCAAGCACGCTTAACTATGGAGTTCTTTCAGTTTAGGCTACCGAAAAGAAGATGCATCTTGTTGGTATAGATAGTACAAATCAATTCATATAAGCCCTCCTCAACTGTATAGTCCCATACCTATACAGTCTTAGGATCCCTCTCATTCGGGTTTGTAATCAGTTCATTCATGTACCCCTCCGCTTAGAGGACCTTGCGAGGAGCCACTCCTTGTCCGTGCCCTCTTTGCACCGGCGATCACTCCTCATCCTCGTCCCCGGGCGTTACATGCCCACCAGCTTCCGCCTGGTTCGTCCCCGAACCACACCGTACTAGGAGAGGTGCAGGCTCTGATACCATTTGTAACATCCCCTGCTGCTTTATGGATTGACGACTGTCCCCACAAACCAACACGAGTCTTTTCAGCATGCTTTGTCCTCACTCACATGCTTCCTGGGAAAACTTCCCAGAAGGTCACCCATCCCAAAATTACCCCAGGTCAAGCACGCTTAACTATGGAGTTCTTTCAGTTTAGGCTACCGAAAAGAAGATGCATCTTGTTGGTATAGATAGTACAAATCAATTCATATAAGCCCTCCTCAACTGTATAGTCCCATACCTATACAGTCTTAGGATCCCTCTCATTCGGGTGTGTAATCAGTTCATTCATGTACCCCTCCGCTTAGAGGACCTTGCGAGGAGCCGCTCCTTGTCCGTGCCCTCTTTGCACCGGCGATCACTCCTCATCCTCGTCCCCGGGCGTTACATGTAATGTAACACCCTCCTAACTACCATGTATTACTCGAGCATTAACATTGTAATAAGAAGAGTATCACTTTCTTTCTATAATATCCACTAGTCAAATGAAATGAAATAAGATAAATCAAACTCTAGAGTTATAAAGAAAACTACTATAAAATGTACATATATTATTACTTTACATACCACTTTCTTTAATACATACCATACTTGAAGTTAAGTCACTTCGCTTATAATACAACACAGGAACTACTATCAAAAGATCTACCAAGCTTGCTCAAATATCAAGGTCCAACAAAATACTAAACACACAGAAATGGACGTAAGACATCTAACACCAATTAGTCTACAAACTGGTAAGTTCCTGGCACTATACTACACTACATACAAGTCAAAAGCCCACGTAAGTCTCATGTCCTCCTACGCGAACCCATTGGCCATCGGTATGATGGCCTCTCCTCAGCCAGAGGCATTTGCAGAGTCTGAGCACAATACAGCATATACACAAATAGGGGTGAGAATATTATAAAATTCTCAGTAGGGTAACCCCTTACATACAGACAGAATATAAACAGTAAATGCATTTATAATAATAAAGAAAAACATCATGTTAGATCACATATATCAATATTAGCATACATGAGTCAAAGAAAATTATATGCAAAATGGTATTAATCATAAGTGTTTCTCTTATATCACATCACATGGAATTCAACTTAGTGTAGTAGTTCTTTTTATTAACATAGGGAAGGCTTAGATTCACATCAGGTAACATATGTAGTGGATAACTCCTCAGAGGACCATAGACTGCTAGGACATGAGCTCATTCCTATTCGTGATCATCAGACTTCATTTTTTCCATTTACAATCACACACAGTTCTATTTCCTAGTCGATAAGTCTATCGACTCATAAAATTTCTTGGGAAGTTCTTATTTTTGCCTTCCCTCTCTATCACACATAAGCCTTGTTTCTATTTTCCCCGTATGTTAAAACATGCACCATTAAATTTCACATATTCTCTTTTGTCATACAACCATGTCATGGACCTTTCTATTTCAAAGTCAGGTTTATATCCCAGATATAGGCATTCAGTATCATTGGAATCTCATTCATACTTTATAAACAAGCCTTTCAAACAATTAACATACATTCATATGATATAAACTTGGATTAAATAGATTTCTATCATTAACTTAATACATCTTCACCATTCCAGCTTCTTGACAGATTTACCATTATGGTGACAACATTTAATTCACATATCCAATGGGCAATTCACTGGCCATAAAAATTCTCTATGACACCTCAATGTGTCTAAAAGTCCCTGTAAAAATTTCATAGCAAACAGAATACTAGAACCATGTCAAATAAATTCTACAATTTTAGTGGTCAGAGGCCACTTCTTCACAGCTTAGAATAGGATTCACACAATATTTAACTTTAGGAAATGATAGAAACAACTCAAAATAAAAATCACAGTTATACTTAAAGATGTCTAAAAAACTCTGTAAAAATTTCAAAGGATAAATCCACCATTTGCTATGAATAAAAATTTATACAAAGTCACAGCTTCAGTACCAAGATTTCAGCCAGCATAGATATATTCTTGGTTCTTGATTTTTCTCAGGCAGTAAAACTCTTTATTATGCACCACGAAAATTATCAGAGTTTCATTATGATGTTAGCTTCAACATATAATTTTTATAGCTCATAAAAATGACTAAAATTGAACCAGAAAATTCATGAACAAATCCTGTCCTGCTGAAATCCGAAAATTCAGCAGCCTAGCCAAAACTTATTTTGACAAAAATCATTATTTAACCTCATCCAAACACTCCACCAAAATTAACACATCAATATCAACATATTATCATCAAATATAACCATAAATTTCGGAAAAAAAACCAAAAAATGTTTACAGAATAATTTGGAAAGAAAAAGGCCAAAGAAAACCCTACACTTTGAAGCTTTCAAGCTCTTGGCTCCAAGATTGATTTCCTTTACTTCCAAGCCTTCTAACCCACACCAAACCCTTCCTTACACAGCTGATAATAAGCTCTCAAAGTAGGAAAAGTTGATGGATTCAAATTCTAATCGGTTAGATTGAAAGATCTTGATGAGTGGAATAAGTTTAGTGAAGGGAGTTTGTAATTTTGGAAATTTTAAGCTAGGTATTTGGAGGTTTAAAGCTTGCTCATGGATGTTTCAATGGAAGAAAAATGGAGGCTGTGTGTGGTCAGAGAATGGCCGAGAATGATGAAGAAAATGGAGTGATAAGGTTGGCTTTTTAATGATATTTAATTAAGTTGTACTAGTTATTTAATATAAAATCAAGTTCTTTCAAAAAAAATATAAGATGGATGGCTAGGATTTGATCTTGGAAAGCTAGATTGAATCTTGGCCATCCACTTAGTTTAAATGGATAGACACTATCCAAATCTTATGGATTAAGCTTTCTTTCGGTGTAAAAATCGCACACCGAAATTTTATCGAACTAGTAAAACAGTATACTCGGGTAATCAACTATTGCCTTAAAATTAATTCTAAGTATAAAATACTTATTCCTACCTATTTCTAACCTTAATCCTATAATTTCCAAATTTTGGGCACCTTCAGGTCTTGAATCTAAGGTTTCAGCTGTTCCGGTGGGTCTACGGGGCATGCAAAACACTATTCACGTTTTTTTTTTTTTTTTTTTTTTTTTACGTTCGTTACATTGTTCTCATCATTTTTGTGTGCACCAAAATTTTGATATTCTTACTACTAAAGCCTCAATTATTTTCTGAAAAAAATTAGGATGTTACACCCAAGCTGGCCACGATGCCGTATGGGTAATCGTGGATCGACTGACTAAGTCGGCTCACTTTCTACCTATTTGAGTCACGTACTCGTTGGATAAGTTGGCCCAGCTTTACATCCAAGAAATAGTAAGGTTGCATGGAGTACCATCGACGATAATCTCGGATCGAGATCCGCGGTTTACGTCACGTTTTTGGGGAGTCTTCCAAAAGGCGTTTGGTTCCAAGTTGTGCCTAAGCACTGCTTACCACCCACAAACGGATGGTCAGTCCGAGAGGACAATCCAAACCCTGGAAGATATGCTGAGAGCCTGTGTCTTAGACCAAAAAGGAAGTTGGGATAAGTACATGCCTTTGATCGAGTTTGCGTATAACAACAGTTATCACGCAAGCATCGGTATGGCACCGTACGAGGCATTATACGGAAGGAAGTGCCAATCACCCTTGTGTTGGTACGAGCCCGAAGAGCAAAGTGTCTTAGGACCTGAGGTAGTGAGGGAAACGACGGAACAAATCAAGAAGATCAAGGATAGAATCTTAACCGCTCAAAGTCGATGAAAAGCTACGCGGACAAAAGGCGCAAGCCCTTGGAGTTCCAAGAGGGAGAACGTGTATTTCTAAGAATCACCCCCACTACAGGAATAGGGAGAGCCATGAAAGTTAAAAAGTTGAGTCCCCGATTTCTCGGTCCTGTTGAAATTCTTCAAAGAGTCGGATCCGTAGCTTACAAAATAGCCTTACCACCCAATCTGTCAAACCTTCATGACGTCTTTCACGTCTCCCAGTTACGTAAATATGAGTCCGACCCTAGTCATGTCCTAGAACCAGAGCATGTACAGTTAAGGGAGGACCTCACTTTCAATGTACCGCCTACGGGAATAGTGGATCACGGAGTCAAGCAGTTAAGGAACAAGTCCGTTCCTTTGGTAAAAGTGGCGTGGGGACAAGGCAAGTCGGAAGAATACACGTGGGAACTAGAGTCAGAGATGAAGTCCAAATATCCAGAGCTTTTCTAAGGTACGAATTTCGAGGGCGAAATTCTTTTAAGGAGGAGTAATGTAACGCCCGATTTTACATTAGAGTGAAAATGACCAAAATGCCCTGAGGTCATTTTCACTGACCGAGGAAAGCAGTCTGGCGGCAGTACTCGAAGGGCAAACTCAATGTTGGAAGGGGATTAGAAAACTTATGTACCTTCCGGGATCGAAAATCTCAATTTTCGAGTTTCAGGTCAAAATGACCAAAACGCCTGTGGTGTTTTACCCGCTTGCAAGTGCCGGATGAACCCGAAACTTCTCCAGATGGTTTTAAAAGGCGTTTTTATGTATTCTATGACCTCAGTTTTAATTTTTGAAGTCCCGGGCAAAATTAGTGCAAAATTACGATTTTGCCCCTAGTTTCATCTTTTTACGCTTAATCACGCGATTAAGCAAACCTAAGCAATATTAGGCTCTAATCGAAGGTTAATTAATTTCCTTAATTAATCTAGAGTCAAAATAATTTATTAAAGTTGATTAGAACCAAAAAGTACTTAATTACAACCTAAAATCATATTTTAATTTTATGACATCTAGTCATAGAATCTTGAATAGTGTTTTCTCTTTCCAATTCCTTAAATCATGGAATTGTGTTACACATTGTTTATTCATAAATGAGTTTTAAATTCTTTAATGATGTATGAGCACTCCTAAACTTGTCATAAACTCCCTAAATCACATTCTTAGTTACCTAAACTTAAGCTTAATCATTCCTAACCTTGTACCTAAGCTAATACACATCTAAACCTACCATTAACACACAATTAAATGGTCAAATCATCCTCCCATTCTGCTGTCCCAAGCTAGCCGAAGCCTCACCTCCTCCATATGCATCACATGTTCAATTTTTCAACACTCCAAGGCCATACCTCAAGTCACATACACTATACCTTGTCATAACTTTCAATCAAGCTTGAATTTCCACATGAATAAATAATTAAAACAACCCATTTTTCCCATTTAATTGTGGCTGGAAAAGTTCCAGCCATGCATTGTTTCTAGAAGACTAAATTCATAAAAATGTGATAGGAAATTAACTCACATCAAGCCATGCTTTGTAGCATAGCTTCCATACTTCAAACCATGCTTGAATGACCTTGTGTAAGAGATATTTTCTCTTCCTTCCTCCCTCAAAGGCTACGGCCAAGCCCTCCCCATTCACTCCTCCATGGTTTTGTTTTTCTATAAATAGGATGCTTGTGTTAGCCTTGTTGCACTTTGAAGCATTTGCAAAGTTTAGAGTTTTAGAGTTGTCTTGCTAGTGTTTCCTTTTTCTCTCAAAGTTCCAAGAGTGTTCTTCCTTTCTTTTCATCTTTATCTTCTTCATCTCTTTATCTCATCATCACCTCTCCACCATCAAACACCACCCAAAAAACCTTGAACCATCATCAAACCTCTCAAACACCACACCTCAAACACAACTCCACTTGAAACACATTTTCTTTCTTTTTCTCTCATCAAGGCCGAATCATCATCACCATCCTAGGAGGTGTTGCTCATCTCATTTCCATCTTCAAGATCAAGCTTTTATCTTCATCACTAGGTAGGGATTTGTTTTCAAACTCTATTTTGCTCAAGAAAGTGTTTTTCTCTAGTTTTCTCTTGGATTCTTTTTGAACTTTCCTTTGTCTTTCCTTTCCCTTCATTTTCGGCCATGAGGCCTTGATTTGAGCATGATAGCTTGATGATGAGAGTTTCTAGATGATGACATTGTGTTCATCTCAAAGAAACCTCTAAAGTTTGAGTTTTCCTTTTCTTACAACTTCATCTATATGTTATCTAGCTCACATGGTTTTCCAACTTAAGAAAAATTAATCTAAGGATTTTTAAAAGCCCAAGCCTACCCTTGTCAACCTTAAAGTTGGTAGCACGTTCTAGAGATTTGTCTCTAGATAGTGGTTTTGGGTACTTAATAAAGAACTTGATGTAGCTTCACTTTCTTTCTCTTTTATATGATTTTCGATTCTTGTGTTGTGATCTTTGAGATGTTGTATGGGGTTATTATCTTGTTAAAGTCTTAAATGAGCTCTAGTTAAACATAAAAATGAAACTTGCATCATGTTTACTTTAAGCTTTGCATATCATGTTTATTTCCTTGCTATCACTAAATCCCAAGATAATGAATGAACTTGCATTATCATGTTTATCTTTCAAGCTTTGCATTATCATATTTATATTTCAAGTCCTCACCTAAATATCAAAGATAATAATATATTGCACCACATATTTATTTTATGCTCTCACTTTACTTTCTAAGCAATAACTAAAATAAGTGCATGAGAATGTTTATTTTTATGTCGTCACTTTAATGATTCTAGAGCTCAAAGACTTGCCCAAGGATATCTCAAACAAAGGTCTAAAACATTTATTTCCTATGGTTCATATTTCGGCCCTATGAGGCCTTAATGTTTTCAAGTATTGAAAACTATGTTTTATAATTTTTCTAAACTTATATGAGTATAAGGAATGTGTAGAACTAAGTGTTATGAATTTAGGACCTCTTGAGATGAAAATAATATAGCCACTGCCCTATTAAGTATTTTCATGAGTTTAGATGATAAAAGTGTTCATAAAAGAGTTTTGAAGGTTTTAATAAGGTTCCAAGAGAAACTAATATTTTATGTGCTTTAGAAACTATGATTCAATGCCTTTAAATGGAGTTTCTGTTTCGGTTCTGCCTTGCTATGTTTGGCCACTGTATGAGCTGTGTTAATGATGTTAATATGCTTATGTTTGGGTAATAATTATGTTAAGACTCATATGTGAAAGATAGGATAAGTTAGGAACTAGAAAAGAATTAATTTGAGAGTTCTAGATCCCTTAAAGATTCATTTTTCTGGATTCTGTCCAGCAAGGTTTAGATTCAATAATCATGGTTTTAAATTAGTTTATATGTGTAGGAATGACTCATAATTGGTTTAGGACTTAATCTTGAAACCTTAGGAGCAAACCGAACTTAGAAAGGGTCATTATTGTGACTTCTAGGTACCGTAAAGTTAGTATTTTGATTTCTGCACTCTTGAGGTTTAGAGATGTTCTTGACCATAGGGTGAGGTGAGAAATACTTAGTTATAACCTTATAGGTTCCCAAGAGACTAGGTGTTGATGATCAATAACTTAGAATGTGAGATAAAGATCTAAACCGTAATTTCTAGAACTCCGTAATCACATAAACATAAAGCTGTCCAAATTCTGCTTAGTGCTATTTGGATTAGTTCTTGAGCATAAAATTTGTATAACTCATTAATTGTCAAACTATAGGTGTATAAAGAAGTTAAGGATAATTAATTTGCAAGTTTAAGACTCATAAGAATCAAGTTTAAAACACTATGAGTTATAACATAACATGTCTATGAGCTTATGGGGATGATTGTTAGATATGACTATGTGATGATGTTTGTGCGAAAGTTTTATGTGACGAATGTTATGAGAAAGTTTCATGTGATGATATATATGTTATGAAAAAGCTATATGAGAATGCATGATAAAAATGAATATGATAAATGATGAGGTAATTGTGATTTAATACTTATGAGAATATAAATGTGACACAACATTGAGACGCGCTTCTCTGGGTGACACCGGTTCGGCCGAGCACCCCAGGAGGAGACAAATCCGTGAGGGTATGTGTAGATGCAGCCTGCCAAAGCGGACAAATTGCGAGGCCCACGTGGCTAGCAAAGCGTTTCAAAGAGGAAATGATCCTAGAAAGGAGATCCTTAATTTGCCCCTAGCCCGTACTTTAAGTCGGGATTATGTTACGCTTATCATAGGATAAGTAAGAACTAGTGACGACTAGTTAAGGTATGAGCTCATAACCTAGAGAAGTTTTAGGGCGGCCCCATGAGATGAAAGTTAAAGTTAACAATGTCACATAAACTATACTTATGCCAATGTTATAATGTTTCCTAGTTATTCTATTGTTTGGTTTACCTTATGATGCATTCATATCATTAGTATATTTCTGCTTAAGTTATAAAGACGCATTATAAAATATGACGGACCTTGGATAAAATACCTCTTTGGAAAACCAACTTAAAAGGAATTTATATGCATGCACACCTTTTAGAAATAAACCCAAGGTTCCTGAGGATGTGACGACGTCACCTAGGTAGGGATAACCCTACTGAGAATTCTTTTAGAAAGATTCTCATTCCCTCTCTCTTTCTTCCGTCATATCTTCAGATGGGGACGTTTGTACTCTTCATCGACACCCCGGTATGGGAGTTGCACCATGACCCGGCACTCGGGTCATACCATTTTGAGGGTCGCTGCACGGTCAGAGTATTCATGTTCATGGGACGACCCTTCGCGCACCCCGTCCCGAGCTACCGCTTCACCCCGACTGCTCCCTACCGTCATAACGGGATTTTTGAGCGAGCGAGACCACGCGATGAGCAGATCCTCCGCATGGAGCCCGAGACATCAGCGGTACGCGAGTACCCCGAGTATGTGCCGAGTCCCCAGTACTCGGAGACGGACCCATCCGAGGACCCGCCATCCCACATGTACAGTTGGAGCTCCAGTCCCGCTCCTCCACCGATGAGGGCTGGGAGTGAGGAGACGGTGGTCCAGCCGAGGTTGGCTCGACGGCCATCTATGCGCCCTCGCCGCGGTGGACATGCCCCGATGATGCGCTCGACCACTCCCGCTGAGATTCGTCAGTGGATCGACTCGACCCCACAGTATTCGGACCAGCAGGAGTAGCCATAGGAGGGGTAGTAGTTAGTGCACACACACGCCACAAAATAGAGGACAAACCTTCTTTTGTATATGAGGTTGTCTACTTTAGGTGCACGTGGGTATGGGTGTAGTTCCTCTTGTATTTGCTTTTTATGATTTCCTTGTATTGCATTTCAGTTGTATTTTGCTTCATGATGTATCAAATAGTCCTGCCTCTTTGGGTAGGCACGTTATATCTATATACATATCTATGATTCAGTTGATGTTCCCATGACATGATGTGTTTCTTATGCTTTGCTTATATGTTTCGCTATGATTCCCCTTAAAGTTTCGTGCGTGGCTCTCACGTTGATTTTAAATTCCAAAAAGAAAAATTTTACCCATATTTCCGCTAAGTATTTTCTAAGTAAAAGATGAGACCAAGAGGTAATATTCTAAAGATTAACCTAAGTACATACTAGTAGTCTTGGGTTAAGATTTAGGGTGTTACAGGTAGGCTTGGGCTTTTAGAAATCCTTAGATTAGTTTTCTTAAGTTGAAAAACCATGTGAGTTAGATATCATATAGATGAAGTCATAAGAAAAGGAAAACTCAAGCTTTAGAGGTTTCTTTGAGATGAACACAATGTCATCATCTAGAAACTCTCATCATCAAGCTATCATGCTCAAAATCAAGGCCTCATGGCCGAAAATGAAAGAAAGGAAAAACAAAGGAAAGTTCAAAAAGATTCCAAGAGGAAACTAGGGAAAAACACTTTCTTGAACAAAACAAAGTTTGAAACCAAATCCCTACCTATTGATGAAGATAAAAGCTTGATCTTGAAGATGGAAATGAGATGAGCAACACCTCCTAAGTGGAGTTGTGTTTGAGGTGTGGTGTTTGAGAGGTTTGATGATGGTTCAAGGTTTTGGGGTGGTGTTTGATGGTTGAGAGGTGATGATGAGATGAAGAGATGAAGAAGATAAAGATGAAAAGAAAGGAAGAACACTCTTGGAACTTTGAGAGAAAAAGGAAAGATTAGCAAGACAACTCTAAAACTCTAAACTTTGCAAATGCTTCAAAGTGCAACAAGGCTAACACAAGCATCCTATTTATAGAAAAACAAAACCATGGAGGAGTGAATGGGGAGGGCTTGGCCGTAGCTTTTGAGGGAGGAAGGAAGAGAAAATATCTCTTACACAAGGTCATTCAAGCATGGTTTGAAGTATGGAAGCTATGCTACAAAGCATGGTTTGATGTGAGTTAATTTCCTAGAAACAATGCATGGCTGGAACTTTTCCAGCCACAATTAAATGGGAAAAATGGGTTGTTTTAATTATTTATTCATGTGGAAATTCAAGCTTGATTGAAAGTTATGACAAGGTATAGTGTATGTGACTTGAGGTATGGCCTTGGAGTGTTGAAAAATTGAACATGTGATGCACAATGGGGGAGGACAGCTTCGGCCAAGGCTGGACAACAGAGTGGGGGTGAGTTTTGACCATTTAATTGTGTGTTAATGGTAGGTTTAGATGTGTATTAGCTTAGGTACAAGGTTAGGAATGATTAAGCTTAAGTTTAGGTAACTAAGAATGTGATTTAGGGAGTTTATGACAAGTTTAGGAGTGCTCATACATCATTAGAGAATTTTAAACTCATTTATGAATAAACAATGTGTAACACAATTCCATGATTTAAGGAATTGGAAAGAGAAAACACTATTCAAGATTCTATGATTAGGTGTCTTAAAATTAAAATATGATTTTAGGTTGTAATTAAGTACTTTTTGGTTCTAATCAACCTTAATAAATTATTTTGACTCAAGATTAATTAAGAAAATTAATTAACCTTCGATTAGAGCCTAATATTGCTTAGGTTTGCTTAATCGCGTGATTAAGCGTAAAAATACGAAACTAGGGGCAAAACCGTAATTTTGCACTAATTTTGCCCGAGACTTCAAAAATTAAAACTGAGGTCATAGAATACATAAAAACGCCTTTTAAAACCATCTGGAGAAGTTTCGGGTTCATCCGGCACTTGCAAACGGGTAAAACACCGCAGGGGCGTTTTGGTCATTTTGACCCGAAACTCGAAAAATAAGATTTTCGATCCCGGGAAGGTACATAAGTTTTCTAATCCCCTTCCAACATTGAGTTTGCCCTTCGAGTACTGCCGCACTGGCTTTCCTCGACTCAGGTGAAAATGACCTCAGGGGCATTTTGGTCATTTTTACTCTAACAGAAAAATCGGGGCGTTACATTACTCCCCTCCTTAAAAAGAATTTCGCCCTCGAAATTCGTACCTTAGAAAAGCTCTGAATATTTGGACTTCATCTCTGACTCTAGTTCCCATGTGTATTCTTCCGACTTGTCTCGTCCCCACGCCACCTTTACCAAAGGAACAGACTTGTTCCTTAACTGCTTGACTCCTTGATCCACTATTCTCGTAGGTGGTACATTGAAGTGAGGTCCTCCCTCAACTGTACATGCTCTGGTTCTAGGACATGGCTAGGGTCGGACTCATATTTACGTAACTGGGAGACGTGAAAGACATCATGAAGGTTTGACAGATTGGGTGGTAAGGCTATTTTGTAAGCTACGGATCCGATTCTCTGAAGAATTTCAAAAGGACCGAGAAATCGGGGACTCAACTTTTTAACTTTCATGGCTCTCCCTATTCCTGTAGTGGGGGTGATTCTTAGAAATACATGTTCTCCTTCTTGGAACTCCAAGGGCTTGCGCCTTTTGTCCGCGTAGCTTTTCTGCCGACTTTGAGCGGTTGAGATTCTATCCTTGATTTTCTTGATTTGTTCCGTCGTTTCCCTCACTACTTCAGGTCCTAAGAAACTTTGTTCTCCGGGCTCGTACCAACACAAGGGTGATTGGCACTTCCTTCCATATAGCGCCTCGTACGGTGCCATACTGACGCTCGCGTGATAACTGTTGTTATACGCAAACTCGATCAAAGGCATGTACTTATCCCAACTTCCTTTTTGGTCTAAGACACAGGCTCTCAGCATATCTTCCATGGTTTGGATTATCCTCTCGGACTGACCATCCGTTTGCGGGTGGTAAGCAGTGCTTAGGCACAACTTGGAACCAAACGCCTTTTGAAAGGCTCCCCAAAAACGTGACGTAAACCGCGAATCTCGATCCGAGATTATCGTCGATGGTACTCCATGCAACCTCACTATTTCTTGGATGTAAAGCTGGGCCAACTTATCCAACGAGTACGTGACTCGAATAGGTAGAAAGTGAGCCGACTTAGTCAGTCGATCCACGATTACCCATACGGCATCGTGGCGGCTTTGGGTCTTTGGCAATCTGTCACGAAGTCCATTGATATACTCTCCCACTTCCACTCGAGGATTGACAGGGGTTGCAACAGCCAGAAGGTTTTTGGTGTTCGATCTTGACCATTTGGCAGACCAAACTCTTACTCACCCAAGCGACCACATCCTTCTTTAATCCGGGCCACCAAAACATCCTCTTCAAGTCCTGATACATCTTGGTAGTACCAGGATGGATGGAAAAATGGCTCTTGTGAGCCTCCTCCAAGATCTTCTCTCGGAGGTCGCCATCTTGTGGCACACAGATTCGCCCCTCGAACCTCCACAACCAGTCGGGGCCTCGTACAAAACCTTTCAACTTTCCGGCCTTAACTGCCTCGATTGTCTCCATAAAGTCCTCATTTTCTCTTTGGGCAAACATAATCCTTTGCTTAAACCCACTGGTCACCGTGAGATGACTCATCACGATGCCATTTTTCGTTATAGACCTCCCAAGATTCATATCCCTAAACTGCTCTATTAACCCAACTTCATTAACCATCATACTTGACAGACGTAACGAGTTTCGGCTCAAGGCGTCGGCTACTACATTAGCCTTGTCGGGGTGGTAACTTAAGCCAAAATTGTAGTCCTTGAGGAACTCCATCCATCTCCTCTGCCTCATATTTAACTCCTTTTGATCAAAGAGATGCTTGAGACTCTTATGATCGGAGAAAACTTCAAACCTTACACCATACAAATGGTGTCTCCACATCTTAAGGGCGAACACGATGGCCGCTAACTCTAGGTCATGGGTGGGGTAGGTTACCTCGTGAGGCTTGAGTTGTCTGGACGCATAGGCTACCACTTGCCGGTTTTGCATCAACACGCAACCTAAACCCTTGCCAGAAGCATCGCAATATACCTCGAAGGGTACATTGGGGTCAGGTAAAACTAAAACTGGGGTTGAGGTGAGCTTTTCCTTAAGCTCTAGGAAACTCTTTTCACATTCGGGGCTCCACTCAAACGGGGCATTCTTCCTAGTGAGCTTGGTTAAGGGTAGGGCTAACTGGGAAAATCCTTTGATAAACCTACGGTAATATCCAGCTAAACCCAAAAAGCTTCTAATCTCAGTCACAGAGGTTGGTCTATCCCAATTCATCACAGCTTCTATCTTACTTGGGTCGACAGCTATGCCACCTTTTGACACAACATGTCCTAAGAACTTTACCTCCTCTAACCAAAATTCACACTTAGACAACTTAGCGTATAACTTCTTCTCCTTTAATACCTCTAAAACCAGCCTTAAATGACACTCATGCTCCTCGTGGGTCTTCGAATAGATGAGAATATCATCTATGAACACAACCACGAATTGATCTAAATAGGGTCTAAAGATCCTATTCATGTAATCCATAAAAACTGCGGGAGCATTCGTCAAACCAAACGACATTACATTGAACTCAAAGTGTCCATACCGAGTTCGAAAGGCAGTTTTAGGAATATCCGAATCTCTCACCCTAATCTGATGGTAACCGGACCTTAAATCAATCTTAGAAAACACTACAGCTCCTTTTAATTGGTCCATAAGATCGTCAATCCTAGGCAATGGGTATTTATTCTTTATGGTTACTTGGTTCAGCTGCCTATAGTCTATACACATCCTCATACTTCCGTCCTTTTTCTTCACAAATAAGACCGGAGCGCCCCAAGGCGAAGCACTCGGCCTTATAAAACTCTTTTCTAACAGCTCTTCTAACTGGGTTTTCAACTCTGCCAGCTCCGAGGGTGACATCCTATACGGGGCTATAAAGATTGGTCCTGTCTCAGGAACTAACTCTATGGAGAATTCAACTTCTCTTTCGGGAGGGAACTCGGGTATTTCATCTGGAAATACTTCGGGATAGTCTCTTACCACAGGTATCTCACCTAGGTTTTGCTCAAAGTCTACATCGCAGGCTGCTAGGAGAACATATCCCTTAGCTTTCTCCCCACTACAGAAGACCTTTACGGAATTTAGGTACAGCCTAATGGGTTGAGTGATGTTTTCGGGAGGAGAAGGGAAAACTACGGTTTGGGTTCCACAATCTAACATCACACGGTTGGTGTGAAGCCAGTTCATGCCTAAGATAATGCCTATGTCTTTCAAGGGTAAACAAATTAAATCTATGATAAAAGACCTATTTTCTACAACAAGATGACAGTTTAAACAACAACGGCAAGTATTAACAGGGCGATTTGTAGGAGTAGAAACAATAAGATCGAAGGGAAGTTTAGAGACTCTTATATTTAAGGACTCGACACTAGCAAGTGAAATGAAAGAATGAGTAGCACCAGAGTCATATAGTACAGTTAAGGGTTTACCGTTTACTTCGCACATACCTTCAATGAGATCTTTGGACTTCTTGGCGTCTTCCGCATTAAGGGTAAAGACCCTTCCTCGGTATTGTGGTCGGGGGTTTTGGTTCGATGTCCCTTGTCCGGTGCAGTCCTTTGCATAGTGGCCAGGCTTGCCACACTTGAAACATACATTCTGACCGGCTAAGCATGGGCGATTCCCGTGGTTCTTCCCGCATTGTGGGCAGACGTCAGCAGATGTTGCTCCGGGGTAAGCAGCAGGGGTTTGTGGTGCCTTGTTCTTGGCTCCACTTGGTCCTCCATTGTGGTTCCGGGGTCCACCCGGTCCACGGGGTTGATTATTGAAATTCCTCAGGCCTTGATGTTGAAATGGCGGCCTTTGGTGTTGCTTGGATTGTTGGTGAGCAGGAGCTCTTGGTGGTTGTTGTTGTTGTTGTCGGGCCGGTTGGTTTGGTAGGGGTTGTAGTGATTCCTTGAAGGGTACTGTGGTTTGAACTTCGGGGCTTGAGGTCCGAGCCCCTTGGCTCGCTCCGCCCTTGTGATTTGAATCTTTCTCTATCCTTCTTCAAGTATCCGGCACTTGTTGACCAGAGTCGGGAAGTCTCTGATCTCCATATGGGCCACGGCGTAGTTCATCTCTGCCTTCAGACCGGCCTCATACTTCACACACTTCCAAACCTTATCGGGGTTCCCTTGGAACACCCGAGAGAACTTGATTAGCTCCTCAAACTTCGCGGTGTATTGGGCTCTGATGAGCCCTCCTTGGGTCAATCAGTATGAACTCAACGCCCTTGGCGTTTCTTACGGACTCGGAAAGTACTTCTCATAGAAGTAAGTCTTGAACGACTCCTACCAATGGGAGTTCCAGAGGCTTCTAGCAGATGCCTCGTGGCCGCTCCACCGTAACTCAAGGCCGGACTTCAAAGATGAAAGCAGCAAATGTGACCTTCTGCTCCTCCGAGCAAGTAACGACAGAGTAGATCTTCTCCATGTCTTTGATCCACTCATCAGCCTTGTCAGGGTCCATTACCCCTCGGAACACTGGCGGGTTCGCCTTGAGGAACTCGCCAAAGCGGGCTTGTTCCACCATCTCAGCAGCAGGGGGAGGAGGGGGAACAGGAGCAGCATTCGCTTGTTGATCCATTCGGTCGAACATCCGTTCCATGGCTTGCGCCATGCGACGGACAGCAGCAGCAGTGGTATTATCTTGGTCAACATCGGGCGTAGTCCTAGGCCGTCGTCGCGGTGCCATTGGTCCCTAAACACATGAAACAATGAACATCAAGTTGATCAGGCTCAATATCCATGCAAAATGAGCTAGTTACCATGGCACTTGCAAGCCACAGAAGTCATGCATGTCTAGTCCTACAGCTTATCTCTATCAAGCACTACACATGACATAACTATCGTATTATGCTTATAAAGCATAATCAGTCCAATCCTCAGGCTCCATGAGAATCGAAATGCTCTGATACCATAATGTAACCCCCTAAATCTTAACCCAAGACTACTAGTATATAATTAGGTTAATCTTTAGAATATTACCTCTTGGTCTCATCTTTTACTTAGAAAATACTTAGCGGAAATATGGGTAAAATTTTTCTTTTTGGAATTTAAAATCAAAGTGAGAGCCACGCACGAATTTTTAAGAGGAAGCATAGCGAAACATATAAGCAAAGCATAAGAAACACATCATGTCATGGGAACATCAACTGAATCATAGATATATATATATAACGTGCCTACCCAAAGAGGCAGGACTATTTGATACATCATGAAACAAAATACAACTGAAATGCAATACAAGAAAATAAAAAAAAAGCAAATACAAGAGAAACTACACCCATACCCATGTGCACCTAAAGTAGACAACCTCATATACAAAAGAAGGTTTGTCCTCTACTATGTGGCGTCTGTGTGCACTAACTACTACCCCTCCTATGACTACTCCTGCTGGTCCGAGCATCGTGGGGTCGAGTCGATCCACTGGCGAATCTCGGCGGGAGTGGTCGAGCGCATCATCGGGGCATGTCCACCGCGGCGAGGACGCATAGATGGCTGACGAGCCAACCTCGGCTGGACTACCGTCTCCTCACTCCCAGCCCTCATCGGTGGGGGAGCGGGACTAGAGCTCCAACTGTACATGTGGGATGGCGGGTCCTCGGATGGGTCCGTCTCCAGCACCGGGACGCCGCACATACTCGGGGTACTCGCGTACTGCTGAGGTCTCGGGCTCCATGCAGAGGATCTGCTCATCGCGTGGTCGTCCTCGCTCAAAAATCCCGTTATGTCAGTAAGGAGCAGTCGGGTTGAAGCGGTAGCTCGGGACGGGGTGCGCGAAGGGTCGTCCCATGAACATAAATACTCTGATAGTGCAGCGACCCTCAAAATGGTATGACCCGAGTGCCGGGTCATGGTGCAGCTCCCATACTGGGGTATCGATGAAGAGTACGAATGTCGCCATCTGAAGATATGACGGAAGAAAAGAGAGAGGGAATGAGAATCTTTCTAAAAGAATTCTCAGTAGGGTTATCCCTACCTAGGTGACATCGTCACATCCTCAGGAACCTTGGGTTTATTTCTAAAAGGTGTGCATGCATATAAATTCCTTTTAAGTTAGTTTTCTAAAGAGATATTTTATCCAAGGTCCGTCATATTTTATAATGCGTCTTATAACTTAAGCAGAAATATACTAATGATATGAGTACATCATAAAGGTAAACCAAACAATAAAATAACTAGGAAACATTATAACATTGGCATAAGTATAGTATATGTGACATTGTTAACTTTAACTTTCATCTCATGGGGCCGCCCTAAAACTTCTCTAGGTTATGAGCTCATACCTTAACTAGTCGTCACTAGTTCTTACTTATCCTATGATAAGCGTAACATAATCCCGACTTAAAGTACGGGCTAGGGGGCAAATTAAGGATCTCCTTTCTAGGATCATTTCCTCTTTGAAACGCTTTGCTAGCCACGCGGGCCTCGCAATTTGTCCGCTTTGGCAGGCTGTATCTACACATACCCTCACGGATTTGTCTCCTCCTGGGGGTGCCCACCGAACCTGTCACCCAGGAGAAGCTGCCTCAGTGTTGTGTCACATTTAAGTTCTCATAAGCATTAAATCATAAGTACCTCATCATTTATCATATTCATTTTTATCATGCATCCTCATATAGCTTTTTCATAACATATATATCATCACATGAAACTTTCTCATAACATATGCATCGACACATAACACTTCCACATAACATAAACATCATCACATAGTCATATCTAACAATTATCCCCATAAGCTCATAGACTTGATATGTTATAACCCATAGTGTTTTAAACTTCGATTCTTATGAGTCTTAAACTTGCAAATTAATTGTTCTAACATTATCCTTAGCTTCTTATACACCTATAGTTTCACAACTAATGAGTTATACAAATTTTTATGCTCAAGAACTAATCCAAACAGCACTAAGCGGAATTTGGACAGCTTTATGTTTATGTGATTATGGGGTTCTAAAAATTTCGGTTTAGATCTTTATCTCGCGTTCTAAGTTATTGATCATCAACGCCTAGTTTCTTGGGAACCTATAAGGTTATAACTAAGTATTTCTCACCTCACACTATGGTCAAGAACATCTCTAAACCTCAAGAGTGCAGAAATCAAAATCCTAACTTTACGGGTACCTAGAAGTCACAATAATGACCCTTTCCAAGTTCGGTTTGCTCCTAAGGTTTCAAGATTAAGTCCTAAACCAATTATGAGTCATTTCTACACATATAAACTAATTTAAAACCATGATTATTGAATCTAATCCTTGCTGGACAGAATCCAGAAAAATAAATCTTTAAGGGATCTAGAACTCTCAAATTAATTCTTTTCTAGTTCCTAACTTATCCTATCTTTCACATATGAGTCTTAACATAATTATTACTCAAACATAAGCATATTAACATCATTAACACAACTCATACAGTGGCCAAACATAGCAAGGCAGAACCGAAACATAAACTCCATTTAAAGGCATTGAACATAGTTTCTAAAGCACATAAAATACTAGTTTCTCTTGGGACCTTGTTAAAGCTTTCAAAACTCTTTTATGAACACTTTTATCATCTAAACTTATGAAAATACTTAAGAGGGCAGTGGCTACATTATTTTCATCTCAAGAGGTCCTAAATTCATAAAACTTAGTTCTACATATTCCTTATACTCATATAAGTTTAGAAAAATTATAAATCATAGTTTTCAATACTTGGAAACACTAAGTCCTCATAGAGCCGAAATATGAACCAAAGGAAATAAATGTTTTAGACCTTTGTTTGAGACATCAATGGGCAAGTCTTTGAGCTCTAGATTCATTTAGGTGATGACATAAAAATAAACATGCTCATGCACTTATTTTAGATTCCATTAGAAAGTAAAGTGATAGCTCAAAGTAAATATGAATGCAACTCATTATTATCTTGGTATTAAGTGAGGACTTGAAATATAAACACGATAATGCATAGCTTGGAATATAAACATGATAATGCAAGGTTCACTCATTATCTTGATATTTAGTGATAGCAAGGAAGTAAACATGATATGCATAGCATAAAATAAACATGATGCAAGGTTTATTTTATGGTTAGCTAGAGCTCATTCAAGACTTTAACAAGATAACAACCCAATACAATATCTCAAAGATTACAACCCAAAAATCGAAAATCATATAAAAGAGAAAGAAAGTGAAACTACATCAAGTTCTTTATTAAATACCCAAAACCCCTATCTAGAGAAAAATCCCTAGAACGTGCAGGCCAACTTTAAGGTTGACAAGGGTAGGCTTGGGCTTTTAGAAATCCTTAGATTAGTTTTCTTAAGTTGAAAAAAAATGTGAGTTAGATATCATATAGATGAAGTCATAAGAAAAGGAAAACTCAAGCTTTAGAGGTTTCTTTGAGATGAACACAATGTCATCATCTAGAAACTCTCATCATCATGCTATCATGCTCAAAATCAAGGCCTCATGGCCGAAAATGAAAGAAAGGAAAAACAAAGGAAAGTTCAAAAAGATTCCAAGAGGAAACTAGGGAAAAACACTTTCTTGAACAAAACAAAGTTTGAAACCAAATCCCTACCTATTGATGAAGATAAAAGCTTGATCTTGAAGATGGAAATGAGATGAGCAACACCTCCTAGGATGGTGATGATGATTCGGCCTTGATGAGATAAAAAGAAAGAAAATGTGTTTCAAGTGGAGTTGTGTTTGAGTTGTGGTGTTTGAGAGGTTTGATGATGGTTCAAGGTTTTGGGGTGGTGTTTGATGGTTGAGAGGTGATGATGAGATGAAGAAGATAAAGATGAAAAGAAAGGAAGAACACTCTTGGAACTTTGAGAGAAAAAGGAAAGATTAGCAAGACAACTCTAAAACTCTAAACTTTGCAAATGCTTCAAAGTGCAACAAGGCTAACACAAGCATCCTATTTATAGAAAAACAAAACCATGGAGGAGTGAATGGGGAGGGCTTGGCCGTAGCTTTTGAGGGAGGAAGGAAGAGAAAATATCTCTTACACAAGGTCATTCAAGCATGGTTTGAAGTATGGAAGCTATGCTACAAAGCATGGTTTGATGTGAGTTAATTTCCTATCACATTTTTATGAAATTAGTCTTCTAGAAACAATGCATGGCTGGAACTTTTCCAACCACAATTAAATGGAAAAAATGGGTTGTTTTAATTATTTATTCATGTGGAAATTCAAGCTTGATTGAAAGTTATGACAAGGTATAGTGTATGTGACTTGAGGTATGGCCTTGGAGTGTTGAAAAATTGAACATGTGATGCACAATGGGGGAGGACAGCTTCGGCCAAGGCTGGACAGCAGAGTGGGGGTGAGTTTTGACCATTTAATTGTGTGTTAATGGTAGGTTTAGATGTGTATTAGCTTAGGTACAAGGTTAGGAATGATTAAGCTTAAGTTTAGGTAACTAAGAATGTGATTTAGGGAGTTTATGACAAGTTTAGGAGTGCTCATACATCATTAGAGAATTTTAAACTCATTTATGAATAAACAATGTGTAACACAATTCCATGATTTAAGGAATTAGAAAGAAAAAATACTATTCAAGATTCTATGACTAGGTGTCTTAAAATTAAAATATGATTTTAGGTTGTAATTAAGTACTTTTTGGTTCTAATCAACTTTAATAAATTATTTTGACTCAAGATTAATTAAGGAAATTAATTAACCTTCAATTAGAGCCTAATATTGCTTAGGTTTGCTTAATCACGTGATTAAGCGTAAAAATACGAAACTAGGGGCAAAATCGTAATTTTGCACTAATTTTGCCCGGGACTTCAAAAATTAAAACTGAGGTCATAGAATACATAAAAACGCCTTTTAAAACCATCTGGAGAAGTTTCAGGTTCATCCGGCACTTGCAAACGGGTAAAACACCGCAGGGCTGTTTTGGTCATTTTGACCCGAAACTCGAAAAACAAGATTTTCGATCCCGGGAAGGTACATAAGTTTTCTAATCCCCTTCCAACATTGAGTTTGCCCTTCGACTCTTGCCAAGACCGCTTTCCTCGAATTCCGGGCTGAAAATGACCTCAGGGGCATTTTGGTCATTTTTACTCTAACAGAAAAATCGGGGCATTACAGGAATGACTCATAAATGGTTTAGGACTTGATCTTGGTGCCTTAGGAGCAAACCGGACCTAGAAAGGGTCATTGTTGTGACTCCTAGGTACCCGTAAAGTTAGAATTTTAGATTCTGCATTCTTGAGGTTTAGAGATGTTATTGACCATAGTGTGAGGCAATGAATACTTAGATATGAGCCTATAGGTAACCGAAAGTCTAAGTTCTGATGATTTATAACCTAGACTATGAGTTAAGGACCTTAAGGGTCAATGCATAAGACATTAAGGAATTGTTAATGCTGTGATATTTATATAATGCAATAATATGTTGAGATGTTTATGATGCATGAGGGGATGATTGTTTGAGATATGAGTTTATCATAGCATGAGATTTAAATGAGGAATATGTTGTGTGATCAGTTTGTGGCATAATTTTTGGTTTGAAGGAAATTCAGTTTTACAGCTATTATGCTGTCGAATTTCGTCAAACCTTAAAGGGTTGAAGAAATTTTTAAGAGTACCATATGAATTGAAAACCCTTGATGACACCGGTTCGGCTGAGCACCGCCAGGGGCAACAAATCCGTGATGGTATCAGTAGATGCAGCCTACCAAAGCAGACAAATTGATGTGGCTTAATGCCCGCAAAGTGTTTCAAAAGGGAATATCCTAAGAGAGGTGATCCCTGCCCTCTACCCGTACTTGCGTAGTTGGGATTATTTTATTATGTTTTGCTTATTCAGATAATAAGCAAGAGCTAGTGACAACTAGCTGAGGTATGAGCTCATAACCTAGTTATTTTAGGGTGGCCTTATTATGCTAAAGTACCATGATTAATGTCACGAAGTTGAGGAAAGATCCTCTTGATAGTTATATGCCCATTATGCCACTTGTATGTTTCTTGAAGTTGTGATTCATTGAATTATTTGATTGAGGCATTGACATGTATTCATGGGTCAATATGTTGTATTCATAACATCAAGATGCATGCTAAAAGGAATGGACCTTGGATAATTGGTTTTATAAACTCTAATAATGAACTTTTTATGTATGCACACCATTTATAATTAAACCCAAGGTTCCTGAGGATGTGAACGATGTAACCCTAGGGCAGGAGACTTCTACTGAGATTCTTTAGCAAGAATTCTCACTCCTTTCTCTTCCTTCTCCTTCTTCCGTCACATCTTCAAAGAGCGATGGCGATGTTCGTGGTCTTCGTTAACACACCTACTTGGGAGGTTCACTATTACCCGGACCACGGGTCATATCATTTTGAGGGGTAGTGCACCGTGTGAGTCTTCATGTTCATCGGACGCCACTTTGCACACCCTATACAGAGCTACCATTTCTCCCCGATGTCACCCTACGATGATGCAATGGTTTTTGAGCACGCCCAGACGCGAGACGAGAGGATTCTGCGGACGTATACTGGTGGTTCGATGCCTCGAGACTTTCAGGACTACGTGCCTCGGTCTCCGAGTTTAGAGGACGACCCATCCAAGGACCCGCCGATGGATACGTATAGCGAGAGCTCTGCTCCTACACCTCAGTTCATGCGAGGCATGAGCGAGGAGACTGTTACGCAGCCGAGGCTGGCTAGGCGAGCCAAGAGGTGCCCCTATCGAGGAGCTCATGCTCAGTCTTCACGTGTACCCACTCCTGCTGCCTTACGTCCATGGATCGGTTACACTCCACCTTTCCCCGGGTTCCAGTAGCAGTCGTCTTAGGGGAGGCTTCGTGCACACACTCACACATAGACTGGATAAACCTGCTTTTGTTTTGAGGTTATCCATTATAGGTGCACTCGGGTAGTGATGGTTTACTTTATGTTACTTTATTGTTTTCCTGTTTCTTTTGTATTTCCTTTTCCGCTGTATTACAAGCTCTGCCCGTCCCTATGAGGGTATGACTACATATGTATTTCTAATTATGTTACTAATGAAATGTTTCTATTATTATGGTGGTCATTGCTCTGTTGTTACTTGTTCTTAATCTCCGTGTTACTCTCTGCTTGCTAATCGTGTTTTATATTTTTGTCTAACAATTAGACTAAGAACGCAGCTCTCACTTTGTTTTATGTTTCAAAAAAAAAATTTACCCGTAATTTTCGCTAAGTATTTTAATAAGATAATGAAACTAAGAAGTAATAACCTAATGATTAGCCTAATATGTTTTAGAGTATTGGGTTAAAAATTAGGGTGTTACAACTGGGACATACACTGACCAACCACTAAACTGTTCAGGAACTCAATACAAGAGAAACTTCTTTAGTTCTAGTCTAACCTGCTTAAATATCAAGGCCCAACAAAATCACTTTTTCCCATAAATGGACCTATAAAACTTTTAACAAAGTCAATCTGCAAGTTGCTGGTTCCTAATTCTAAACTACAACTATATACATAACATGAGTCCCTGAATTTCTAATAGTCCCCTAAAGCAAAACCATTCACCAATGGTGGGATGGCATTGCCCCCAGCAGGGGTATCAAGTCCAGCGGGCGGATCGGAGTCCAAGGATGAGGACAAGGATGGATCATCTCTAGGAGGGGGCATACGTGGTGCCGATGGGGCTATAAATACAGTAGGGTGTGCCATGTGTAAAGGCACACCATCATAGGGAAATCTTAGGTCAAACTCAGCTGCAAACACAGAGGTACTAAACGAATGGCTGAAAAATACATAAGCTTGTATCTAGGAATATGTTACTACATATAGAGAATCCAAGTCTGGACGGCATATGTGGAGTCTGAGCACAATACAACATATACACAAATAGGGATGAGAATATTATATAATTCTCAGTGGGGTACTCCCTCACATGTGAATAGAATATAATCAGTAAATTCATTCACATAAAAATCATCATGCTAGATCACATATATCAATATTAATGTACATAAGTCAAGGAAAAATTAAATGCAAAATGGTAGTAATAATATGTGTTTCTCTTTTATCCCATGGAATTCGCCTTAGTGCACCTATGTCTTTTTTTTTTTTAACATAGAAAAGGCTTAATTTCACATCAAGTAATACATTTAGTGGATAACTCCACAGAGGACCATAAATTGCTAGGACATGAGCTCATTCCTATTCGTGATCATCGAACTTCATTTTTCCATTTCCGAATCACACACAGTTCTATTCCTAGCCGATATGTCTACCGACTCATAAAATTTCCTAGGAAGTCCTTATTTTTGCCTTCCCTCTTTATCTCACTAAGCCTTGTTTCTATTTTCCCCATATGTTAAAACATGCACCATTGACTTTCACATATTTTATGTTGTCATGTAACCGCATCATGTACTTTTCTTTTTCAAAGGCATGCTTACATCACACGTAGGCATTCAATTACATTTGAGTTTCATTTATGCCTTATAAGTAACTCTTTAAAACAACTAGCATGCATTCATAAACCATATAAGTTGACTAAATGCTATTCTATTATCAATTTAAGACATTCTCACCACTTCCAACATCTTTGCAGATTTACCACTCTGGTAACAACATTTACTTTCCATATCAAATGTCCAATTCAAGGGCCACAAAAATTCTCTATGACATTTCAATGTGTCTAATAGTCTTGTAAAAATTTCATAACAAATAGAGCCCTCTAACCCTGTTAGATAAACTTTATAAGTTTGGTGGTTAAAGACCACTTATTCACAGCTCTGACCAGAATTCTTATCATTTTTAACCCTAGCAAACATTGAAATTAACTCAAAAGAAAAATCACGGTTACACTTCAACAAGTGATCAACTCCTTGTAAAAATTTCAAATTAAGAATCCATCATTTTCTATGGTAATAAAATCATACAATTTCATAGCTTCAATTTCAATAACCCAAACAACATGAGTACCATTTCAATCTCTGATTTTTTTTAAGGCATTAATTGTAACGCCCCGATTTTCTCTAATCGTGCAAATAACCGAAATGCCCCTAAGGTCGTTTTTACCTGGAACACGAGGACAGCCAACCTCGGCCATCCTCATAAGAGCTTTGTTTATGTATGAAGGGGATTCTATGTATTGGAATGTTTAATAGAGCAGAAGAATCTCATTTCTGAGGTTTCTGTACACAAATGACCAAAATACCCTTACAGTAATTTAAGGCAGTTTTGAGTTCTGTTTTGACCCGGACTTGTCCCGGAAGTCTAAAACAATGTTTTTAAGACATGATTTATGTTTGCTTAAGTGTCAGTGATTTCGAGTAGTTTTTGCGAAAAATTACGATTTTGCCCTTGTTTAAGTGCATTAAGGCTTAACGACGTTTTTAAAACAAAACCTAAGCAATATTAGGCTCTAATTAAAGCTTAATTAATTTCCATAATTAATCTAGATCTAAAATAATTATTTGAGGTTGATTAGGATCTAAAATTGCTTAAGGAAACTTAAAACCTAATTCTAGTCATATTTTCTCAAGAAAGCATCTAAGAATAGTGTTTTCACCATTCAATCTCCCTAAATCAAGGAAGTGTGATTGCTCCCTAATCTCTAGTCAATGGAGTTTGACTCCATAAATCTAACAAAGACCACTCCCAAATTAGGTTGCTCATGGCCCTAATTACCAAATTAGTTCACCTAAACACTTGATCATAAAACTTTAATTAGTGGCCTAACCTTGCTTACTCCTAAACACCTCACTAATACATGATTACATGGAATGAAAACTCTCTCCCCTTGGCCTCTTAATGACCGCCGGCCACTCCCCCATTCTAGAAGAAATATTTCATTAAAAAAGAATTGATTTATGTCATTCAAGTTTTCATTCAAGTCTTACATGAACCATGCCTCCCATACCTCAAACCTTACCATTAAATGACAACACAAGGAGATATTTTCTCTTCTCCTTGACCAAGAAACCCATTCAACCAGCCCCTCCCCCATTCACATCTTCATGATCCAAGCTCTATATATACATTGCTTTGATGAACTTTGCTTCACTTTGGATCATTTACCAAGTTTGAAGTTCAAAAGCAAGTGCTATTTCTCTCAAAGTTTCCTTTTCTTCCTTATTCTAAAAAGAAAACTGCCACCTCCTCCACCTTCAACCTTCATCTACTCCTCATCCAAACACTTAACCAAGCTCAAACACAAGTCAACAATATCTCCTTCCTCCATTTCTCTTCAAAGCCGAAGCTACACATCAAGTTACGAGGAGATTTCTTCTTGTTTTCTCTTCAAGATCAAACCTTTCTTCATCTTCAAGAACACACACTTGGTAGGGAGTTGTTTTAAAGTTTTTGCTTTACTCTAAAGTACCTTGTTTTTAAAAGGAAATGATGTTTCTCTTGGTTTATTTTTCGATTTCCTCCTCCTCCTTTCTTTTTATTTTCAGCCTCAAGGCCTTGAACATGATAGCTTGATGATGAGGGTTCTCTAGAGGTGACTATGTGTTCATCTCTCATGAAACCTCTAAAGTTTGATGCTTTTCTTTCTTTAAAGTTCTAGCTATATTACTTATCTTACTAAAGTTTTCAACTTAAGAAAATAACTCTAAGGATTTCAATAAGCCCAAGGCCTACCCTTGTCAACCTTAAAGTTGGCCGGCACATTCTAGAGTTTGGCTCTAGATAGGGGTCTTGGGTATATAATAAAGAACATGGTGTATGTTTCCTTCTCCTTATGATTTCGGTTCCTTACTCCTTTTCCTTTTGAAGTTTTGTTTTCTTGAGTTTATTTCCTTAAAGCTTGATGATGATATTCAAAGAGCCATGAGATTTCTTTGAAACCTTGGTTCTTGGAACTCCAGAGCTTGCTTTATGATGATGAGATGGGATTGAGATTATGATGATGACTCTTTAAAGTCTTGTATGAGCTCTAATGATATATAATAATGGACTAGCATTCATGTTTAAATTTATGCCTTGCATAGCATATTTATTTTATGCTATCACTAAACTCTCAAGAATAAATAAATGAACTTGCATTATCATGTTTAAAGTCAAGCTTTGCATTTCATGTTTACTTTTCAAGTCCTCACCTAATCTTAAGATAAAAACTAAGTTGCATCTCATATTTATTTTGAGCCCTCACTTTACTTTCTAATAAAGATAAAATTAAGTGCATAGCATGTTTATATTCTTATTATCACTTAAATTGTTAGAGCTCAAGGACTTGTCCCTTGGTATCTCAAGTAAAGTTAGGAAATAAATATGTTTTACTCTTTTGATTTCGGCCATGTGAGATGATGAACTTGGTGTGAGTTCTATCTAGTCACAAGTGCCAAAACCTATGTTTTATAATTTTCCTAAGCTCAGATGATCTCAAGAAATATTTTGAGCAAGGTTTGATGATTTAAATCCCTCTTAACATTTATTTGAAATGGTCACTGCCCTCATGTATTTTATGAAGATTTTGATAAAATAAATTGTTTCCAAGTGAGTTTTAGAAGCTCAAAAAAGGTCCCAAGAGAAACTAGTAATTTATGTGTTTTAGAAATAAAGTTCTATGCATTATATGATGATTATGATTTCGGTTCTGCCTTATGTATTCCAGCACCTTAAATTCTATTTTGGGTGGTCTATATATGTTTAAATACCAATTGTATGAGAATGGTTCTAGGCATCTTTGGCATGCTTAGTAACTTTAATAGTTTGAAAATGTGATTTCTAGAACTCTTTAGGAACTGAAATTGTATATTATGTTCCAGCCTTGATAGAGTTTGTAGAATCATATTATAACATGTTTAGATGGGTGAGAATGACTCATAATTGGTTTAGGTATTAATTATTGCATCATAGAAAAAGTCGGTAAAGAGAAAGGACCTAAAACGTAACTTCTAGAACAACGTAATTCATCAAAATATGCTTACTGCCTATGCTGTCCAGCCATAATTAATTAGGTTCTAGGACTTAATAAATTGTGGTAATGAGGTTAATCAATCCCTTAGAGGTGTAAGAATTTAATGTGGAAGTTTGAGGTTACCCGATTTAGGGGTTTTCATTTTTAAGGGAATGGTTTATGTGCTCTCTATGAATGATGAATTAATGTGTTGTCTCATGACTTATGTGATGCTATATGATGATAGAATTATCAATTACATGTTATTGTTCTCTTAGAACCTTAGAGATGCCTATGTTAAATTATATGAGATATGTGACATGCATGAATTATATGACATCTTGTTATAACATGCTAAGACTTAAGGTGACATAAACTATGAGAAAATGATCCTTCGAAACCATCAAACAATAGATGGGGAGGAGGTGATTCTAGCCTCCTAGCCCATACTTTAAGTCGGGACCTTAACTTATCAAAAGGGATAAGAACCATGTGCTAGTAATGACTAGTGAGGTATAAACTCATAACCTAGAGGTTTCTCAAAAGGGAGAACAATTAGGGTGGCCCCATGTGCTAAGTAAATGTCTTAATGTCACCTAAGTAACCAAGATAAGATACCATGTACCATGTACCAAGTTCTATGTTTTATGCTTTACACTCTATGATCTATGCACCATGTACCAAGTCCTATGTTCTATGCTTTATGCTTTATGATCCATGTACCATGTACTATGTCTATATTTACCATGTATGCTAGTAAGTTAGTTCGTTCTTGCATAGCATGATAAAGTATGATGCATCCATGTAAATACAAGCAATGTGTTAAAAAGAATGGGCCTCGGTAACCAATGTTTTAGAACTTCATAATTAGACTATCACATGCCCACTATTTTATAAGACCCCGAGGTTCCTGGAGACGTAGATGATGTCACCTAGATAGGAGAAAAACCTTACTGAGTTTCTTTAGTAAAGATTCTCACTCCCCCTACCTTTTCTTTCCGCCACGTCTTCATATTCCGATGGCGACCTTCGTCTTGTTCGTTGACACACCCACATGGGAGTTCCACTACGATCCAAAGCACGGATCATATTATTTTGAGGGACGTTGCATGGTCCGAGTCTTTGTATTTGTCGGATGCCCCTTTAGCCATCCAGTACCGAGCTATCGTTTCACCCCTACTTCCCTCTATGGAGACGAGATGATTTTTGAGCGAGCTCGCCTATTTTTCGAGCGGAGGCTTCGCACACCCGTTTCTGGATCAGCCATTCAAGATTTCCCCGATTACGTTCCCCGTTCTAGGTTTTCTAAGACGGACCCCTCCGAGGACGAGCCTACACATGTGTATTCCAAGAGTTCAGCCCCCACTCCTATTCCTATGAGATAGGGGAGTGAGGAGACTGTCACGCAGCCACGGTTGGCACGGAGGTAGGCCATGCGCCCTAGACGTGGTGGTCATGTGCGAACATCTGGTGTACCTGTCCCCGAGGTGCTACGACCATAGATTGGATACGTTCCCCTGTTCTCGGGCCATCAGCCATAGGCGACTCTTAAAGTTTTAGTGCACACACGCCTCACTAGTTATGATGACCTTCATTTGTTGTAAAGGTCATCTACCTTAGGTGCACCATATAGGTTTGTGTTCTATGCATTTTATTTTCGATGTATTTCATTTCCTATGTATTTCTCTTTTATGTATTTGTATTTCATTCTTATGTATCCCAACTTAACTCAGCTTTAGATGGGTAGTTTAAATACATGATATGATGTGTTATGTTCAGTATGGAGCCTTCTTGATGTTTAAATTTTCATATTCTTCTATATCGCTTATATATGCTACGCACGGCTCTTACTTTATCGAGGTTTTAAAAAGAAAATTTTGGCTGGTATTTTTAGTAAGTATTTTCAAACAATAAAATGATCTAAAACAAGAAATAATGACTAATATTTAACATCAGTACGTTCTAAGAGTATTGGGTTGAATATTAGGGTGTTATATTAATAGTGCTCAAGAAAATTCGTGTATGTAATTTAAGATGTTACCTCCAACATACATTTTTCCCAGATTCTAACCATGACTACAAATATGTCTAAAAATTCATGAGATTTCATTGTCTGCAGGCAAACTAAAATCCAGCAGCATAACCCTAAATCTTTTTTGACAAAAAGGAATTTTATCATCATCCAAACACATCAATAAAATTCATACATTAATAACCATATATCATCAATCAACTCAATCAAAAATTTCAGACAAAACTCATTCAGAAATGTTCAACATAAATTTTGCAAGAAAAGACCATAGAAAACCCTACTCTTGGAAGCTAATAGTGTCTTTATCTCTAGGAAGCTCCAAAGTGATACTCTTCACTCCAAAGCTATCAAGACCCAATCAAATCCCTCTCAAAATAGTGGGGTATAAGGTATCAAGGTTGGGATTTGATGATGGATTGAAATTTTGATCGGTTCTATTTGTAGATGTTGAGATGTAGAACAACTTTAGTGAAAGAAGGTTTTGATTTTGATAACTCTAGGCTAGTGTATATGGAAATTGAAACCAAGATAAAGCTCTTGGATATGGAGAAGATGCAGCTACTTCTCTACCCTTTGGCTGGCCAAAATTATGGGTTGCTTCATAGAGAAAATTAGCTTTTATGCTTATCTTGTAATAAATGCATCAATATTATATATATTAAAGTTAAATATTTCTTAGCCTAGTAAAGAAAAATGGATGGCTAGGATCAATCTTGTAATTCAAGATTGAATCTTAGCCATTCATTTAATATAAAAGGAATAAGGTTCATTAACTTGTAAAGATTAAAATAGCTTTTGGTGTTAGAAATCGAACACCAAAAATTTACCGAATGGGTGAAACACCATACCGGGGCAATCTAGCATTGTCCAAAAATTAATTCTAGGTATAATATTTTAATTCCTAACCATTTCTAATCTCAATCCTATAATTTCTCACTTTTGGGCATCTCTGGACCCCAATTCTAAGGTTTAGGCGGTCCTGGCGGGCCTGTAGGGCCTACTAGGCTACTATTCACTTTTGTTTTTTTAGATCCATTATATTGTTCTCATTATTTCCATGTGTGTCAAAATTTTGAGATTCTCATTAATAAAGTCTCAATTAATTTCTAAATGAAATTTAGGGTGTTACACAACAGCCTAAGCGAGAGTTAGTTCAGGGATAGTATGAGCTAGAATGACTAGTTCTTCAACAGGGTAGGAAGTGAATTAGAACCAAGAGTTAAGTTAGTTTCAGGAACCACACTTCCCTTGTCATTTTCTGAGGATTTCATCTCAAAATTTGAAGAATTATACTCTAAATAGAAGGGTGCTTCTTCCTTTGATCTGATTTTGCTGCCCTGATCATTCTCAGGCTCATTAGAATCTGAAGAATTTGAGGTTGATTCTCGCTCAAAGTCTGAAGCCGTAGATGATGGAGTGGGTGATTCTGAGGATTTTTGGATTCGTCAGAGCTTTTGTCTAGGACTATTATTCGGTTCTAAGCATATACTTGTACCATTCATTTGCCAAAGGGTACTTTAGGTGCTCAAATACTCTAGTTAGCAAGATTCTGTAATGAGCAAAGGCAGATTTCTCTTCTTCTTGGAAAGTGGCATCAAGCATGTAATCGAAGATAAGTCTGGGAAAATTTAGCTTCCTCATTATTAGTAGACAGAAGAGCAATATGCAATCCATCCCTATCAGCAAGTGTATGCTCCCCAACCTTGGAAGAATAGAGAAATAGATAAGGGTAAAGACCTGTCACACCTTGGAACTCAGTATAGTAACTATTACCTAGTCAAGTTGGTGTTCGACAGAGTTCGTGAGACATCTTGACACTTCCTCAGCTCTGACTCCTGTAACACCCCGATTTTCTGTCCGAGTAAAAATGACCAAAATACCCCTGAGGTCATTTTCAACCCGGAATTCAAGGAACGCCGGTCCGGCAGTCCTTGAAGGACTAACTCAATGTTTGATTAGTTGACTTGTGAATCTTTCCGAGAGCGAAAAGCTCGTTTTCTGATGTTTCGGGTCAAAATGACCAAAATACCCCTGTTGTGTTTTACACGAGTACGAGTGCCGGATGACCCAAAACTTCTCAAAATGGTTTTACAAGATGTTTTCATGTATTCTATGGCCTCAGTTTTAGTCCCGGTGGTCCCGAACAGTTTTGTACAAAATTACGATTTTGCCCCTAAACATTGTGTTTTTTAGCTTAATCGTGTTACTAAGCAAACCTAAGCAATATTAGGTTCTAATCGAAGATTAATTAATTTCCTTAATTAATCTAAAGTCAAAATAATTTATTAGAGTTAATTAGAACCTAAGGCTGCTTAATTTAAACTCAAATCTCATTTTAAATTCAAGATTCCTAGTCATGGAATCTTAAATAGTATTTTCTCTCTCCAATTCCTTAAATCATGGAATTGTATTCACAATTGTTTATTTATAAAATGAGTGTTAATTCCTCTAATTGTGTATGAGCACTCCTTAATCATGTCATAAAATTCCTAATTACATTCTTAGTTTCCTAAACACTTGCTTAGTGACTCCTAACCTCAAACTTAACCTAATACACACCTAAACACATCATTAGCACACAATTAGATGAAACAATTTATCTCCCTTTGGGCTGTCATAAGGCTGGCCGAACCCCTCCCCCTCATTTCCCAAATGTTGGAATTGTTTTACACTTCATAGTCATGCTTACACCTCACCTTGAACCATACTTTGAGTCATACTCACCATGCTTTCAACCATGCTTCATATGATAACTTTTAGAAGATATTTTCCCTCCCTTTGCTGCCCAAGAAATCACTGGCCTTCCTCCTCCCTTCTAGAAGAATTATTTCATTTCAAAATTAAAAGGAAAATACCTCAAAGACCATGCTTGAAAACCATGCTTAAGCCCATGCTTGTCATACCTCCAACCATGCTTTGAATGACCACTTGTAAGAGATATTTTCTCTCCTCCCATGCCTCGTAGTCTATGGCCAAGCCCCCCTCCCCCTTTATGAGGCTTCATTGTTTTATTTTCTATAAATAGGTGCCTTAGAAGAACTTGTGTCACTTTTGTTCATTTGGCAAGTTTGAGCATTTTAGCATTCTTGTGAGTTCTTTCCTTTTTCTCTCAAGTTCTCAAGAACTTCTCTTCATCTTCATATTCTTCATCTCCTCTTTGGATCACAACCTCAAACCACCATACCACAACCTTGAATCACCTCCTAAACACTTAAACTCCCATTCCTAAACACAACTTCACCCAAAACACATCTCCTTTCCTTGCTCTCCTCTTGGCCGAAGCCTCATCATCATCTTAGAAGGAGTTCTTCCTTTCATTCTCATCTCAAAGACCAAGCCTTTGTCTTCATACTTGGTAGGGAGTTGCTCTCAAGTTTTTGTTTTACTCAAAAATGTTGTTTTCTTGAAGTTTCTCTTGGATTCTTTTTAGTTTTTCCTTGCTTCTTCCTTTTCTTTTCTTTTAGGCCTCAAGGCCTCATTATGATCATGATAGCTTGATGATGAGTGTCTCTAGAGGATGACTTTGTGTTCATCTCAAAGAGACCTCTAGAGCTTGAGTTTTCCTTTTCTTGAACTTTATCTATGTTATATAGCTCACATGGTTTTTAACTTAAGAAAAATTAATCATAAGATTTTCAATAAACCCAAAGCCTACCCTTGTCAACCTTAAAGTTGGTCGGCATGTTCTAGAGTTTTCTTTAGATAGGGGTATTGGGTACTTAATAAACAATATGCAGTAGTTTCCTTCTCTTTTGCTTAACAAAGTTTCGGTTCTTTTGTTCCTTGTTCTTTGAAGGTGTTATTTTGGGTTATTCCTTGAGCTTGATGATGATGTTCAAGAACCATGAAGTTTCTTTGAAAACTTGGTTCAAGAACTCTAAAGCTTACTTTGTTTGGTTGAGATAAGTGTTGGGTTGACATTATGTTTCTCTAAAAGTCTTGTATGAGCTCTAAGTTAAGATAAAAAGAACTTGCATCCATATTTACTTTTATGTCATCACTAAATGCTCAAGATTAAAGAATGAACTTGCATCCTCATGTTTATGTTTATGTCCTCACTAAACTTCTAAGATAAAAATGGATGTGCATAGCATATTTATTTTAAGCTTTCACCTCCTAATAAAGAGTAAAACAAAGTGCATTGTATATTTATGTTTGTGTCATCACTTAAGAAATTTAAAACTCAAAGACTTGCTCATTATTATCTCAAACAAAGTTGGAAATGAATGTGCTTCACTACTTTGATTTCGGCCTTGTGATGATGTTGAATCTTAGAATAAGATTCATCTAGTCACAAGTGCAAAAACCTTTGTTTCATAATTTTCCTAAGCTTAGGTGATCTTAAGAAAAGCTTTGAGCAAGGTTTTATGATTTAAATTTCTCTTGAGTTCATTTTGAAATAGCTACTGCCTCTAATGAGTTTATGATGATTTAATGAGATAAAAATATTTTCTAATGAGTTTCATAAGTTCTAAAAAGGTTCCAAAAGAAACTAGTAATTTATGTGTGCTAGAAATGAAACTATGTACATTATATGATGACTATGAGTTCGGTTCTGTTTGAGTTTTTTGCTCACTATATGAAGATGATTTTATGATGATAAATTGAGTTTATTCATGTATATTTGAGGTTAGAATTAATTAGAGAAAGTTAAGACAAGTTAGTAACTATAAAAGAATTAAAAAGAGAATTCTAGAAACATTAGAAAATGAATTTCTGGATTCTGTCCACAAAAGGTAATATTAGTAAATGATGGTTTATAATTAGTATAAATGTATAGGAAACTCTCATAATTGGTTTAGGAATTGATCTTGATACCTTAGGAGAAAACCGAACTTAGAAAGGGTCAAAGTTGTGACTCCTAGGTACCCATAAAGTATGAATTATAGATTATGCACTAACAAGATTTTAGATTAAGTGATGATCACAACAAATAGAAGAATAATTAGTTTTGAGCCTATAGGTGCATAAAATATTAAGATTTGATGATTAGAGAATTTAAGTTGGAAGTTTAAGACCTTAAGGGTCAAGCATAACACATCTTAGGTTCTTTGATGTGATAAGTTTATTTGTTCAAGTATGATGTGATGATACATATATGATATGGTGAATGTTTCATTGAGATGCTAAGTCTATCATGACTATGAAAGTTGAATGAGAAATGCTTATGTGTTATGAGTTAGGTGGCATAAAGTTAGTTTGAAGGAAATTCGGTGTACAGCCGTTATGCTGTCGAATTTCCATCAAATCTAAAAGGACTTGAGAGTGTTTTTGAAGAATCATATGAGATTAAAACCCTGGGTGACACCGGTTCAGCCGAGCACCCCCAGGAGATTTTTATGTGATAAAGCACTAAGATGCGCTTTTCCTGGGTGACACCGGTTTGACCGAGCACCCCAGGAAAGACAAATCCGTGAGGGTATGAGTAGATGTAGCCTACCAAAGCGGACAAATTGCTATGCACTAGATGCAAGTAAAGCGTTTCAAATAAGGTATATCCTAAGAGAGGTGATCCTTAGCCCCCCTAACCCGTACTTGAGGAGTCGGGATTTTATTATGTTTTTTGCTTATCCAGATGATAAGTACGAACTAGTGACGACTAGTTACGGTATGAACTCATAACCTAGATGATGTTTTAGGGTGGCCCTATAATGCTAAAGTATGATGTTCTAAGTCAAAAATTGAGGAAAGATCCACTTGAAAGTTATATGCCACTTGTATGCTTCTTGATGTTATGATTTGTTGAGCTATTTGTTTAAGGTATTACCATGCATTCATGCTTTGATATATTGCATTCATGAAATTAAGATGCATTCTAAAAGGAACGAACCTTGGATAATCTAGTTTTATAAAGCTAAATAAGGAACACTATACGCATGCTCACCTTTTGAAAATAAACCCAAGGTTCCTGAGGATGTGAACAATGTAACCCTACATAAGAGGTCCCTACTGAGTTTTTTTAGCAAGATTCTCATTCTTTTTCTTTCTCTCTTTTCCTTCCCGTCACATCTTCAGAGCTTGATGGCGACATTCATGGTCTTTATCGACATCCGGCGTGGGAGGTGCACTATGGTCCGGAGCACAGGTCGTATCATTTTGAGGGACGTTGTGCTGTTCACACCTTCATGTTCATGGGACGTCCCTTCGCACATCCTGTACATAGCTACTGCTTCTCCCCTATGTCTCCCTGCAATGATGCTATGGTTTTTGAGCGCGCCTAGACGCATGACGAGAGGATTCTTCATACGTACCTCGGAGGATCGGCTGCCCGTGACTTCCAGGACTACGTGCCCCGATCTCCAGGCTCAGAGGACGACCCCTCGGAGGATTCGCCGACTCACATGTATAGTGAGAGCTCTGCCCCCACTCCTCAGTTCGCGAGAGGCGGGAGTGAGGAGACAGTTATGCAACCAAAGTTGGCTAGGCAAGCCAAGATGCACCCCCACCGAGGAGCACATGATCAGCCACCACGCGTGCCTACTCCTGCTGCACTACGTCCGTGGATCAGTTTCATCCCGCCATATCCCGGGTCCTAGTAGCATATGTTTTAGGGGAGGTCTAGTACACACACTCACTCATAGAATGGGATAAACCTTCTTTTGTCTAAGGTCATCCACATTAGGTGCACTAGGGTATGGGTGTTGTTTAGTTTGATTTCCCTTGTACTTTTCTATTTCTGTTGTATTTGCTTTCCTTGTGTATTACTTTCCCATGTACCAAACTAAGTCCCACTATTTGGTGGGCATATGGTAATATTAATGAAGTATTTCCCTGTTTGTGCCATTGATTGCTCATTTGTTATATGTTCTTTTACCTTGTGTTATTTCCTTATGATTTATAATGTATGATTAGTTCACGATTATGACAAATGCGGCTCTCACTTTGTTTTTTATTTCAAAAAAAAATTTACCTGTATCTCCTGCTAAGTATTTTAAAAAGGAATGAGACTAAGAAGTAATAACCTAATGATTAACCTCAATATGTTCTAGAGTATTTGGTTAAAAATTAGGATGTTACAACTCCAAAGGTAGTATACCAGTTCCTATCGAAAGAGCATCTGAGTCCCTCGTCAAGTGCATGGATGATGTTAGAGAGATCCATAGTGCTCAACACTAAATCAGTGCCTCTAATATAAGTTTTTAGTACAGATTCAGACACTTGTACTAACTAGGAGTAGAAAGCCATCACCATCCCAGTAAAGACACAGTCTGTGATGGTGAAGAATCCTTCTCATCGTTCTAGTAGAATAATGACTTGGGTCATCAGTTCCTTGCTTAGTACTGTTGATGAAATGATTCATTGTACATTTGGAGAGTTTCCGTGTTAGCAATGTTCCCACCAAATCTTTGTCCTTCAGCCATTGTCAATTTCTGTATAAGGATTGAATGAAAAGGTTGAAGCTTGAGAGGATTAAAGGTGAAGGTTTGAGAGAAACGGAGAGCAATTAAGTTTGCAGGAATGAGGGTTTGAGAGAGAGAAAATACAAAATAGTTGAGGAAGCGTGAGGTAGAAGATGGAGGCAAAGGTGTGATGTGTGAAAAGTGGGGAGTTATTTAAATGACGAGACGTTTATTACTAAAGATGAAATGACGTGGGAGAGTGAAACTGATAAGAATGGGAATTATCCTGCCTTTCTCATTGTTTTCAGAAAAAGTGGTTTCTGACACTTGAGATCAATTTCTGAACATATTACTTTCTGAGCTTTGCTTTCCACTTTTTGACCCATCAGAGTAATACAGTGTCCTCATGATTAACTTATCATCATATATTGAACAGTGTGAGACCATATATACCCTATTTTCTGATCCTCTGCCCCTCTTTCTAAACAACCCATCTTCTTTCTAAGCTTGCAAACTAACTTTCTGAACTTCAACATGATTCCATGGTCTTGAAAACTGATATCTTCTAAACTTACAAACTGATTAGGCTTTAGTTTGGAGTAATAAGAAGAGGATACACAGAGATGTTTGTGCATGAATGCTTATGCAGATTTAAAAACCATTAAGTTCAAAAGTGTAACAACTTGGAGTTATTCAAAAATTAATTAGAGCTTTATTAATGAGAGTTTCAATATTCTGATAGTGTAGTGAAGATGAGAATGACTCAACAAAAGTGAACAGTAACTTTCCAGGTGTAACACCCTAAATCTTAACCTAAGACTACTAGTATGTACTTGTTGACCAAAGTTGGGAAGTCTCTGATCTCCATGTGGGCCACGACGTAGTTCATCTCCGCCTTCAAACCGGCCTCATACTTAACGCATTTCCAAACCTCATCGGGGTTTCCTTGAAACACCTGAGAGAACTTAATAAGCTCCTCGAACTTAGCAGTGTATTGAGCTACAGTAGACCCTCCCTGGGTCAACTGCATGAACTCTATGTCCTTAGCATTCCTTATGGACTCGGGGAAATACTTCTCATAAAAGTAAGTCTTGAACAGCTCCCAGTCAATGGGAGTTCCCGAAGCTTCTAGCAGACGCTTCGTGCCGTTCCACCAAAACTCGGCGTTGGACTTCAGCATGAAAGCAGCAAATGTGACCTTCTGCTCCTCTGAGCAGGTGACGACAGAGTAGATCTTCTCCATGTCTTTGATCCACTCATCAGCCTTGTCGGGGTCCATTACCCCTCGGAACACTGGCAGGTTCGCCTTGCGGAACTCACCGAAGCGGGCTTGTTCCACCATCTCAGCAGCAGGGGGAGGAGGGGGAACAGGAACAGCATTCGCTTGTTGATCCATCCGGTCGAACATTTGTTCCATGGCTTGCACCATGCGATGGACAGCAGCAGCAGTTGCATTGTCTTGGTCAGCATCGGGCGTAGTCCTAGGCCGTCGTCACGGTGCCATTAGTCCCTAAACACATGAAACAATGAACATCAAGTTGATCAGGCTCAATATCCATGCAAAATTAGCTAGTTACCATGGCACTTGCAAGCAATAGAAGTCATGCATTTCTAGTCCTACATCTTATCTCTATTAAGCACTACACATGACATAACTATCGCATCATGCTTATAAAGCATAATCAGTCCAATCCTCAGGCTCCATGAGAATCGAACTGCTCTGATACCATAATGTAACACCCTAAATCTTAACCTAAGACTACTAGTATGTACTTAGGTTAATCTTTAGAATATTACCTCTTGGTCTCATCTTCTACTTAGAAAATACTTAGCAGAAATATGGGTAAAATTTCTCTTTTTAGAATTGAAATCAAAGTGAGAGCCACGCACGAATCTTTAAAAGAAAGCATAACGAAACATATAACCAAAGCGTAAAGAATCACATCATATCATGGAAACATCAACTGAAACATAGATATATATATAATGTGCCTACCCAAAAGGGCAGGACTATTCGATACATCGGGAAACGGAATACAACTGAAGAACAAATACAAGGAAAACAAATACAGGGAAATCATAGAAGCAACACCCATACCCATGTGCACCTATAGTAGACAACCTCATATACAAAAGAAGGTTTGTCCTTAACTATGTGGCGTGTGTGCACTAGCTACTACCCCTCCTATGTCTACTCCTGCCGGTCCGAGTACTGTGAGGTCGAGTCGATCCACTGACGAGTCTCGATGGGAGTGGTCGAGCGCATCATCGGGGCATGTCCACCGCGGTGAGGGTGCATGGATGGCCTACGTGCCAACCTCGGCTGGACCACTGTCTCCTCACTCCCAGCCCTCATCGGTGGGGGAGCGGGACTGGAGCTCCAACTGTACATGTGTGATGGCGGGTCCTCGGATGGATCCGTCTCCGAGTACTGGGTGCGAGGCACGTACTCCGGGTAGTCGCGTACCGCTGATCCCTCAGGCTACATGCGGAGGATCTGCTTGTCCCGTGATCTAGCTATATCAAAAATACTGTTGTGATGGTAGGGGGCAGTCGGGGTGAATCGGTAACTCCGTACTGGGTGCGCGAAGGGTCATCCCATAAACGTAAATACTCTAACAGTGCAGCGACCCTCAAAATGATATGACCCGACTGCTGGGTCATGGTGCAGCTCCCATGTCAGGGTGTCGATGAAGAGTATGAAGGTCGCCATCTGAAGATGTGAGGGAAGAAAAGAGAGAAGGAATGAGAATCTTCTAAAAGAATTCTCAGTAGGGTAATCCCTACCTAGGTGACATCATCACATCCTCAGGAACCTTGGGTTTTATTTCTAAAAAGGTGTGCATGCATAAAACTCCTTTTAAGTTAGTTTTCTAAAGTATTATTTATCCAAGGTCCGTCATATTTTATAATGCGTCTTATGACTAAGCATGGAATATACTAATGACATGAATGCATCATAAAGGAAAAACCAATCAATAGAATAACTAAGAAACATTATAACATTGCATAGGTATAGTATATGTGACATTGTAAACTTTAACTTTCATCTCACGGGGCCACCCTAAAACATCTCTAGGTTATGAGCTCATACCTTAACTAGTCGTCACTAGTTCTTACTTATTCTATGATAAGCGTAACATATACATAATCCCGACTTAATAGTACAGGCTAGGGGGCAATTAAGGATCACCTCTCTTCGGGTCATTTCCTCTTTGCAACGCTCTACTGGCAACTAGTGCACAGTAGCATTGTCTGCTTTGGCAAGCTCTATGTCAATACCCTCACGGATTTGTTTTCTTGGGGGTGCTCAGCTAAACCGGTGTCACCCAAGAAGGCGTCTCAGTGTTGTGTCACATTTGAGTTCTCATAAAGTGTTAATTCATAGATACATCATTATACATCACATAAATCTTTCTCATAGTGTGCATCTCATCATATAATCATATATAAAACTATAACTTATTTTCACATAAAACTTTTTCATAGCATATACATCACCACATAGACATATCTTTAGACAATTATTCTCACAAACTTACAAGCTTATTATGTTATAAACCCATAGTGTTTTATGCTTTGGTTCTTTTGAGTCTTAACTTGTAAACTAATTGTCCTAGTATTCTCCTTAACCTTTCACACACCTATAGGTTCAAAACTAATAAGTTTTACTAATTTTTATGCTCAAGGACCTATCCAAACAGCACTATACAGATTTGGACAGCTTTATATTTGTGTGATTACGGGGTTCTAGAAATTACGGTTTAGACCCTTAAAGTCCTTAACTCACATTCTAAGTTATCGATCATCAAAACCTAGTCTCTTGGGAACCTATGAGGTTATAACTAAGTATTTCTCACCTCATACTATGGTCAAGAACATCTCTAAACCTCAAGGATGCAGAATTTGAAATCCTAACTTTACGGGTACCTAGAAGTCGCAACAATGACCCTTTCTAAGTTTAGTTTGCTCCTAAGGCTTCAAGATTAAGTCCTAAACCAATTATGAGTCATTCCTACACATTTAAACTAATTTAAAACCATGATTATTAAATCTAAACCTTGCTGGACAGAATCCAGAAAATTACATAATTAAAGGATCTAGAACTCTCAAATTAATTCTTTTCTAGTTCCTAACTTATCCTATCTTTCACATATGAGTCTTAACATTATTTTTACTCAAACATAGGCACATTATCATCATTAAAACAGCACATACAGTGGCAGTAAAGAGCAAGGAAGAACCGAAAATATACTTCTCCATAAAAGGCATAGAACACAATTTCTAAGGCACATAAAATACTAGTTTCTCTTGGAACCATATTAGAACTTTCAAAACTTGTTTATAAACACTTTTATCCTTTTAAAATCATAAGAATACTTAAGAGGGCAGTGGCTAAATTATTTTTATCTCAAGAGGTCATAAATTCGTAAAACTTAGTTCTACATATTCCTTATACTCACATAAGCTTAGATAAATTATAAAACATAGTTTTTAATACTTAGAAACACCAAAGCTCCTTAGGGCCGAAATGGGAACCACAAGAAATAAATATCTTTAGACCTTTGTTGAGACAACAATGGGCAAGTCTTTGAGCTCTAGGTTCATTAAAGTGATGACATAAAAATAAACATGCTTATGCACTTATTTTAGGTTCCATTAGAAAGTAAAGTGATAGCACAAAGTAAATATGAATGCAACTCATTTATTATCTTGGAATTAAGTGAGAACTTGAAATATAAACATGATAATGCAAGGTTCATTTATTATCTTGAAACTTAGTGATAGCAAGGAAGTAAACATGATATGCAAAGCATAAAGTAAACATGATGCAAGGTTCATTTTATGGTTAACTAGAGCTCATTCAAGACTTTAACAAGATAACAACCCAATACAATATCTCAAAGATCACAACCCAAAAACCGAAAGTCATACAAAAGAGAAAGAAAGTGAAACTACGTCAAGTTCTTTATTACATACCCAAAACCCCTATCTAGAGAAAAATCTCTAGAACGTGCCGACCAACTTTAAGGTTGACAAGGGTAGGCTTGGGCTTTTAGAAATCCTTAGATTAATTTTCTTAAGTTGGAAAACCATGTGAGCTAGATAACATATAGACGAAGTTATAAGAAAAGGAAAACTCAAGCTTTAGAGGTTTCTTTGAGATGAACACAATGTCATCATCTAGCAACTCTCATCATCAAGCTATCATGCTCATAACAAGTGTAACGCCCCGATTTTTCTGTTAAAGTGAAAATGACCAAAATGCCCCTGAGGTCATTTTTAGCCCGAAATTCGAGGAAAGCCGGTACGGCAGTACTCGAAGGACAAACTCAATGTTGGAAGGGGATTAAATGGCTTGTGTACCTTCCCGAGATCGAAAAACTCATTTTTCGAGTTTTCGGGTCAAAATGACCAAAACGCCCCTGCGGTGTTTTACCCGTTTGCAAGTGCCGGATGAACCCGAAACTTCTCCAGATGGTTTTAAAAGAAGTTTTTATGTATTCTATGACCTCAGTTTTAATTTTAGAAGTCTCGGGCAAAATTAGTGCAAAATTACGATTTTGCCCCTAGTTTCGTGTTTTTACGCTTAATCGCGTGATTAAAAAAACCTAAGCAATATTAGGCTCTAATCGAAGGTTAATTAATTTCCTTAATTAATCTTGAGTCAAAATAATTTATTAAAGTTGATTAGAACTAAAAAGTGCTTAATTACAACCTAAAATCATATTTTAATTTCAAGACACCTAGTCATAGAATCTCGAATAGTATTTTCTCTTTCCAATTCCTTAAATCATGGAATTGTGTTACACATTGTTTATTCACAAATGAGTTTTAAATTCTTTAATGATATATGAGCACTCCTAATCTTGTCATAAAATCCTTAAAACACATTCTTAGTTACCTAAACTTAAGCTTAATCGTTCCTAACCTTGTACCTAAGCTAATGCACATTTAAATCTACCATTAACACCCAATTAGATGATCAAACCTTACCTCCTCTCTGCTGACTTGAACCTGGCCGTGTACCCTTCTCCCCCATATGCATCACATGTTCAATTTTTCAACACTCCAAGGCCATTCCTCAAGTCACATACACTATACCTTGTCATAACTTTCAATCAAGCTTGAATTTCCACATGAATAAATAATTAAAACAACCCATTTTTCCCATTTATTTGTGGCTGGAAAAGTTCCAGCCATGTCAAGGTTCTAGAAGCCTAATTTCATCAAAAATTGATAGGAAATTCACTCACATCAAGCCATACTTTGTAGCATAACTTCCATACTTCAAACCATGCTTGAATGACCTTGTGTAAAAGATATTTTTCTCTCCCTTTTTCCCTCTCAAAGTCACGGCCAAGGCTTCCTTTGGTAAGCCCCATGGTTTTGTTTTTCTATAAATAGGATGCTTGTGATAGCTTAGTTGCACCTTGAAGCATTTGCTAAGTTTAGAATTCTAGAGTTGTCTTGCTAGTTCTTTTCTTTTTCTCTCAAGTTTCAAGAGAGTTCTTCCTTTCTTTTCATCTTCATCTTCATCCTCTCTTCCTCTCATCATCATCTCTCAACCTTGAAACACCACCCCATAGCCTTGAACCATCATCAAACCTCTCAAACCTCACACCTCAAACACAACCTCACTTGAAACACAACTCCAACCTTCTTGTTTCCTCTTGGCCGAAACCATCAAGCCCCAAGGAGGAGCTCATCATCTTGTTTTTCTTTTCAAAAGTTCAAGCTTTGTGTCTTCACTCTAGGTAGGAGTGCTTTTCTAAACTTTGTTTCTTGAAAAATGAGTTTCTCTAGCTTTCTCTTGGATTTCTTTTGAAACTTTTCCTTGGTTCTTTGTTTTCCTTTCATTTCGGCCATGAGGCCTTGATTATGAGCATGATAGCTTGATGATGAGAGTTTCTAGATGATGACCTTGTGTTCATCTCAAAGAAACCTCTAAAGCTTGAGTTTTCCTTTTCTTATAACTTTACCTATATGATATCTAGCTCACATGGTTTTTGAACTTAAGAAAATTAATCTAAGGATTTCTAAAAGCCTAAGCCTACCCTTGTCAACCTTAAAGTTGGCCGGCACGTTCTAGAGATTTTCTCTAGATAGGGGTTTTGGGTATTTAATAAAGAACTTGACTTAGTTTCACTTTCTTTCTCCTTTGTAAGACTTTCGGTTTTTGTGTTTGATCCTTGAGATATTGTATTGGGTTGTTATCTTGTTAAAGTCTTGAATGAGCTCTAGTCAACTATAAAATGAACCTTGCATCATGTTTACTTTATGCTTTGCATATCATATTTACTTCCTTGCTATCACTAAATATCAAGATAATAAGTGAACCTTGCATTATCATGTTTATATTTCAAGCTATGCATTATCATGTTTATATTTCAAGTTCTCACTTAATACCAAGATAATAATGAGTTGCATTCATATTTACTTTGTGCTATCACTTTACTTTCTAATGGAACCTAAAATAAGTGCATGAGCATGTTTATTTTTATGTCATCACCTAAATGAACCTAGAGCTCAAAGACTTGCCCATTGTTGTTTCAAACAAAGGTCTAAAAATATTTATTTCCTTTGGTTCATATTTCGGCCCTAAGGGCTCTTGGTGTTTCTAGGTATTGAAAATTATGTTTTATAATTTTTCCAAGCTTTTATGAGTTTAAGGAATGCATAAAACTAAGTTTTATGAATTTAGGATCTCTTGAGACAAGTTTGATCTAGCTACTGCCCTCATAAATATTTTGATGATTTTAGATGTTAAAAATATTTATAAATGAGTTTTGAAAGCTTTAAAAGGTTCCAAGAGAAACTAGTATTTTATGTACTTTAGAAAATGTGTTTGATGCCTTTAAATGGAGATGTTTGTTTCGGTTCTGTCTTGTCATGTTTAACCACTGTGTGAGCTGTGTTAATGATGATAATATGCTTATGTTTAAGTATAATTAATGTTAAGACTCATATGTGAAAGATAAGAGAAGTTAGAAAGTAGAAAAGAATTAATTTGAGAGTTCTAGATCCTTTAATGTTTGAATTTTCTGGATTCTGTCCAGCAAGGCTTAGTAATGCTAATCATGGATTTAAATTAGTTTAAATGTGTAGGAATGACTCATAAATGGTTTAGGACTTGATCTTGATGCCTTAGGAGCAAACCGGACTTAGAAAGGGTCATTGTTGTGACTCCTAGGTACCCGTAAAGTTAGGAATATGAATTCTGCACTCTTGAGGTTTAGAGATGTTCTTGATCATAGTGTGAGGTAAGAAATACTTAGTTAAGACCTTAAAAGTTCCCGAGAGATTAGGTTTGATGATTTATAACTTAAAATGTGAGTTAGGGACCTTAAGGGTCAATGCATAAAACACTAAAAAGTTGTTAATGCTATGATGTGTTGTTTGATGCAATGATATGATGGGATGTGCTTGATGCATGAGAAAATGATTGATGAAATGTTAAAGTTTATCATAGCATGAGATTTCATGAGAACATGATGTGTGGATTAGCTTGTGGCAGTTTGAAGGAAATTTGGTTTAACAGCTGTTATGCTGCCGAATTTCCATCAAACCTTAAAAGCGTTAAAAGAAATGATTTATGAGTACCATATGAGTTGAAAACCCTGGGTGACACCGGTTCGGCCGACCACCCCCAGGAGATTTTTATGTGACAAAGCACTGAGACGCGCTTCCCCCGAGGAGGTGCCAGTTCGGCCGAGTACCCCCGAGGAGGTGCCGGTTCGACCGAGTACCCCCAGGAGGAGACAAATCCGTGAGGGTATGAGTAGATGCAGCCTACCAAAGTGGACAAATTGCGAGGCCATGCGTGGCTAGCAAAGCGTTTCAAATAGGGTATATCCTAAATAGAGGTGATCCCTGCCCCCTACCCGTACTTGCGAGTCAGGATTGTTATTTATGTTTCGCTTATTCAAGATAAAAAGCAAGAGCTAGTGATGACTAGCTGAGGTATGAGCTCATAACCTAGTTATTATATTTAGGGTGGCCTATATGCTAAAGTACCATGATTGATGTCACGAAGTTGAGGAATGATTCACTTGGAAGTTATATGACCTTAAGCCACATGGATTATGTTTATGTGCTTTGATGTGTTATCTTATATGCTCAAGTATTGCCATGCATCCATGATATAACATGTCGCATTCATAACATCAAGATGCATGCTAAAAGGAATGGACCTTGGATAATTAGTTTGAGAAACCCTAAATTGAACCTTATATGCATGATCACTATTTTATAATTAAACCCAAGGTTCCTGAGGATGTGTACGATGTAACCCTAGGGTAGGAGACTCCTACTGAGATTTCTTTAGCAAGATTTCTCGCTCCTCTCTCTTCTTTCTTCCGTCACATCTTCAGAGAGCGATGGCGACGTTCGTGGTCTTCGTTGATACGCCAGTATGGGAGATACACTTTGACCCGGACCACCGTTCATATCACTTTGAGGGTCGATGTGCCGTTCGTGTTTTTGTATACATGGGACGACCTTTCGCTTATCCAGTTTCGAGCTACCAGTTCACTCCTACTGCGCCCTTCGGTAGTGATGACATGATCTTCGAGCTCACCCGCCCGCGTGAGGAGCAGTTGCGACGTGCCCGTACCTCTGCCTCCGCCGTCCGAGATCTCCCGGAGTACGTACCTCGTTCGAGGAGATCCGAGACCGACCCATTCGAGGATTGGCAGACGCATGTTTCTTCGGAGGGTTCAGCCCCTTTTCCCCGATCCCGACGTATGGGGAGTGAGGAGACTGTGGTGCAGCCGCGCCTGGCGAGGAGAGCCGAGATGCGTTCGCATCAAGGAGCCCACGTTCAGCCACCTCGTGTGGCTTTCACGTTGCATTGGCCCACACAGGAGGAGATAGAGCGTTTTCCCGGTTACCTACCTCCATCACCCGAGGACCCCCGACGTCACTAGTTCTTAATAGAAAGCCAGTACTCGAGTTTTTATGAGGATCTTCCCCTTCGGTCGTACCTTTTGGGAGGGGTGTGTAGTTTGTACTCATAGCCTAGTAAGAGGGTAGCGTTTTGGGTTGAACCATGTACTTTGCTATCTGTTGTATTTCCTTTCCGTTGTATTTCAAGCTCTGCCTGTTCCTATAAGGGTATGACTAGTTATGTACTTCAGCTACTTTATTATTAATGAAATGTTTCTGTCATCTTCATGATCTATGTTCTTCTGATGTATGATTTATTTTACATGGTTGTTTATGATCGCTACGCGTGCTTTACACTTCTGTCATTCGATTAGTTAAGCTCGCGACTCTCACTTTGTTTTATGTTTTTTTAAAAAAGAAAAATTTACCCGTAATTTCCACTAAGTATTTCAATGAAAGAATGAGACTATGAAGTAATAGCCTAATGTTTAACCTAATGTGTTCTAGAAAGTTGGGTTAAAAATTAGGGTGTTACAACAAGGCCTAGAGGCCGAAATGAAAAGAAAAGGAAAAACAAAGGAAAGTTCAAAAAGAATCCAAGAGGAAACTAGAGAAAAACACTTTCTTGAGCAAAACAAAGTTTGAAAACAAGTCCCTACCTAGTGATGAAGGTAAAAGCTTGGACTTGAAGATGGAAATGATATGAGCAACACCTCCTAGGATGGTGACGATGATTCGGCCTTGATGAAAGAAAAAGGAAGGAAATGTGTTCTTAGTGAGCTTGTGTTTGAGAATGGAAGTTTAGATGTTTGTATGATGATCCAAGGTGGTGGGGTGGTGTTTCAAGGTTAAGAGATGAGATGAAGAGATGAAGAGGATGAAGATGAAAGGAAGAACACACTTGAAATTTTGAGAGAAAAGAAAAACTTAGCAAGACAACGCTAAAACTCTAAACTTAGCAAATGCTTCAAGGTGCAACTAAGCTATCACAAGCATCCTATTTATAGAAAAACAAAACCATGGGCTCATCAAGGGAGGGGTGCTGGCCGTAGCATTGGAGGACAAAGGGAGAGAAAAATATCTCCTTGATTGTGTCATAGAAACATGGTTTGAAGTATGGAAGCTATGCTACAAAGTATGGCTTGATGTGAGTTAATTTCCTATCAATTTTTGATGAAATTAGGCTTCTAGAACCTTGACATGGCTGGAACTTTTCCAGCCACAAATAAATGGAGGAAATGAGCTATTTTAATTAGTTATTTACTTGGAAAATCAAGCTTGATTGAAAGTTATGACAAGGTATAGTGTATGTGACTTGAGGTATGGCCTTGGAGTGTTGAAAAATTGAACATGTGATGCATAATGGGGAGGGGCAGCTTCGGCGGACACTGGCGGTGAGTGGGGAGGATGATTTGATCATGTAATTGGGTGTTAATGGTGGGTTTAAGTGTAGGTTAGCTTAGGTACAAGGTTAGGAGTAATTAAGCTTAAGTTTAGGTAACTAAGAATGTGTTTTAAGGATTTTATGACAAGATTAGGAGTGCTCATACATCATTAAAGAATTTTAAACTCATTTATGAATAAACAATGTGTAACACAATTCCATGATTTAAGGAATTGGAAAGAGAAAACACTATTTAAGATTCCATGACTAGGAGTCTTGAAATTAAAATATGATTTTGAGTTGTAATTAAGCACTTTTAGGTTATAATCAACTTTAATAAATTATTTTGACTCAAGATTAATTAAGGAAATTAATTAACCTTTGATTAGAGCCTAATATTGCTTTGGTTTGCTTAATCACGCGATTAAGCGTAAAAACATGAAACTAGGGGCAAAACCGTAATTTTGCACTAATTTCGCCCGGGACCTCCAGGACCAAAACTAAAGTCACAGTCTACATAAAAACGCCTTTCAAAATCATCTGGAGATGTTTCGGGTTCATCCGGCATTTGGAAACGGGTAAAACACTGCAGGGGCGTTTTGGTCATTTTGACCCGAAAACTCGAAAAACGAGATTTTCGATCCCGGGAAGGTACACAAGTTATCTAATCTCCTTCCAACATTGATTTTGCCCTTCGAGTACTGCCGAACCGGCTTTCCTCGAATTCCGGGCTGAAAATGACCTCAGGGTCATTTTGGTCATTTTTACTCTAACAGAAAAATCGGGGCGTTACACCAGGCCCCGCGGGCCTATTAGGATAGCTAAAACCCTAAATTTGAGACCAAGATATACCTAAAACTAAGAAAACATAGGGTTAATGATAGAAATAATAGGAAATATAGATTTTATACCTGTAATTAAATTTTGGGCAATATCTGATTACCCAGGTACAATGTTTCACTCGTTCAGTGAGATTTCAATGTGCAATTTTGGTGTGTGATTTCTAACACCGAAAGATAATTTGATCTTTATAAAAAGGATCATGTATATCTATTTAAACCTAGTTTCATGCTAAGATTTAATCTTGAATTACAAGATCTAATCCTACTCGTACATTTTATTTTCTTTTAGAAAGAATTTTCCTTTATAATTAAATAATGGTTTTAACTTAGTATATTATAAACATCAGCTACCAAACTTCATTAAATTTCCTTACCTTGCTCGGACAGTAAGTAGAACCATCAACCTCCATTTTTGTTTCACTAAGAACATCAAACAACTTACTTCAAACCTCTAAATCCTAGCCTAGACTTGCAAAAACCATAAATTTCATTCACTAAAGTTGTTCCACACAACAATGTTTGATTACCCGGGTACATTGTTTTACTCGTTTGGTAAAATTTCATTGTACGATTTCTAGTATCGAAAGACAGTTGAATCATTAGAAATGGATAATGTATATCCAATCAAGACAAGTGCAAGGCTAAGATTTAATCTTGAATTACAAGATCAAATCCTAGTCATCCATTTTCCTTTCTTTATTTAAGAATTATGTATTTATATTATATAATATCTAAACTATGATTGCATGATAAATACAAAATCAATCTTCTTCAATACACCATAAGACATTCTCGACCATCCAAAGAGCACATAGCCCATTTTTTCTTCTTCAAAAACCATGAAAACTTGATCTAAATCCTAGTCTAAACTTGATAAAATCACAAACTCTCTTCACAAAACTTGTTCTATTAATCAATACCTACAAAACTAACGATTAGAATTTGAATCCATAAACCTTTTCTACCTTGAGAGATCATAAACTACTGTAACAGGAAGGGGTTGGTGTTCGTTTAGAGGTTTTGAAGTGAAGGGAATCCATCTTGGAGCATCTTAAAGCCAAGGATACACTAGTTTCCAAGAGTAGGTTTTTATGTCTTGTTTGGTGTTTTTCTGTTCTTGCATATTTTGGGTTGTTTTGAGGTGATAAATTCTGGTTTTAATGTGAGGTTACACCTAGATATTGATGTATTTGCATGGGTGGGGTAGTTTGATATTGTGGAAAAATAATTTTTGCTAAAGAGATGTTGAAACATGCTTGCTAGATTTTCGGTTCTGTTCCAGGTAGCAACTAATCACGAATTTTCTAAAGGAGTTGTAGATATTTTTATGAGCTAGAAAAAATATATGTTTAAGCTAACATCCTAGGTTAGTTCCATGAATTTTCTTAAGCATTGTTTTGGATTCTTATTGCTTGAAAATAAAAAAATCATAAATCGAGACTATGTATGTGTTGTCTGAATTTCTAGTCTTGAAGCTACGAATTTGTCTAATTTTGTTACTATAGCAAATGATTGATTTTTCCTTTGAAAATTTTACAGTATATTGGAAACATCTTGAAGTTCAACCATGATTTTTTTTTTCTAAATGGGATTCAATTATTTGCTAGGGTTAAAAATTATGATATTCAGTTTCTGAGCTAAGATTAGGTGGTCTCTAACCACCAAATTTGTAGAATTTTGTTAATATAGTTAGAGAACTCTTTTTGCCTGAAATTTTCAAAGGACCTTAGGACACATTGGTGTGTCATTAACAATTTTTGTAGCCTTGGATTTGATAGTTTGAAATGCAGAATAAATATTGCTATGAATATGTGACATCTACCACTGTGCTGAAAATGAATTGATGAAATAATGGCATTTGGTACTAGTATGACATGAGCACATGAATATGAATATGAATATGAATATGAATAATTGAGCATGTCAACTTATTGATGAGCTTTGGCATACATAGATATGAATGCTTTTTACAATCGCATATATGTGAAAGAAAACCATAAGATTGTATTTCTTGGGCTAGAGAAAGTAAATTTGGTCTATCGGGAAAGTAAACCTAACTACCAAGAAAAACTTGAGATTAAGAAAGTTAGTCCAATCCATCAGGGAAAGTGAATCTGATTACCCAGATAAGCATGAGATTATCTGTCTTGGGCTAGAGTAAGTAAATCCAGTCTATCGGGGAAAGTAAACCTGACTACCCTTGAATTGAGTTAGGGAAAGTAAACCTGACTAGGAATAGGTCTGTGTGAGAATTGGAGAAAGTAAATCCAATTATTATGTATAGGAATGAGCTCAATCTTGAAAAGCAGTCTATTACCCATTATTGCCATGCTGGGGATGGCGATATGTAATGCCCAGACATGACAAGATTAGTTGAGGGCTAAGAAAAGTTGAAGTAGAAAATGTTCTAAGTAGTCCTTTATCTTATGTACTAGGTAAAGAATTTTAGCATTGATATTGAGGCCAATATATTTAAGTTGTAATTTAATAGTATATATTTTATATGATGTTGAGTGGTATGACATGTGTATATTAAGTGATTGAATAATAGAAGAGACCCAATTTGGAAGAATGGTTTTTGGAACTTTAAAATAAACCTTTAATATATGTTGCATGCTCACATTTTTCTAATAAACCGAAGTGGCTGGGATGATGACAGTGACGATGACATTTATAATTGTGAATTTGGGGAGTTGCCCTATTGAGAATTGTATAATTCTAACCCCTATATGTTTTTGTGTTCCCGTGTCGTCTCCAGGTTGATCCAAAGAACTATAGGGCTGCTACACTAGAAGAAGTCGGATTGGCAGTAATTTAGTGTCTGGGACTGTATTGGATGTACTTTGTAACACCCTAATTTTTAACCCAATACTCTAGAATATATTAGGCGAATCATTAGGTTCTTACTTCTTAGTTTCATTATCTTATTAAAATACTTAACGGAAATTATGGGTAAATTTTTTTTGAAACATAAAACAAAGTGAGAGCCGCGTTCTTAGTCTAATCGTAAGACAGAAATATAAAGCACGCGTAACAGTCATTAGAAATCATAAGGTGAAGCATATACTCAAAGAACAATGATCATGATAACAAAAGAAACATTTCATTAATAATAATATAGTTGAAGTACATAGCTAGTCATACCCTAAGAATGGGCAGAACTTGTAATACATCAGAAATAAAATACAACAGAAAACTAGAAAGCGTAAAGTACATGGCACAACAGGAAATGAACCCAAAATGCTACCCTCCTACTAAGCTACGAGTACTAATCTACAACCCCTCCCAAAAGGTACTGCTGAAGGGAAGATCTCCACAAAGGCTCGGGTACTCGTAAGGCTCTCCACCAGAATCTAGTGACGACGGGGATGCTCGGGCGATGGGGGTATGTAGCCCACGAACTGCTCGATCTCCTCCTGAGTCGACTAGTGGAGTGGGAAGGGAACACATGCCGGCTGGGCATGAGCTCCTCGGCGCCGACGTATCTCGGCCCTCCTCGCTATACGCGGCTGCATCACGGTCTCCTCACTCCCCGTACGCTGGTATTGGGGAAAAGGTGCAGAATCCTCCGAAGGGACATGTGTAGGCGAATCCTCAGACGGGTCCGTCTCAAACCTCCTCGAACGTGGCACATACTCTGGAAAGTCACGGATGGCAGAAGCATACGGACGAGCAGGATGTCTCTGCTAGTCGCGCGAGCGAGTACGCTCGAAGATCATGTTGTCACCACCAAAAGGTGCAGTAGGAGTGAACTAGTAGCTCGATACCGGATAGGCGATAGGTCGTCCCATGTACACAAAAATTTGAACCGCACAACGACCCTCAAAGTGATACGAGCAGTGGTCCGGGTCGTAGTGCACCTCCCATACGGGCGCGTCAATAAAGACTACGAACGTCGCCATCGATCTCTGAAGATGTGATGGAAGAAGAAAGAGAAAGGAGTGAGAATTCTTGCTAAAGAATCTCAGTAGGAGTCTCCTACCCTAGGGTTATATCGTTCACATCCTTAGGAACCTTGAGTTTAATTATAAAAGGTGTGCATACATAAAAGGTTCATTATTAGAGTTTATAAAACCAATTATCCAAGGTCCATTCCTTTTAGCATGCATCTTGATGTTATGAATGCAACATTTTGACCCATGAATGCATGGCAATGCCTCAGTCAAATAATTCAATGAATCACAACTTCAAGAAACATACAAGTGGCATAAAGGGCATATAACTATCAAGAGGATCTTTCCTCAACTTTGTGACATTAATCATGGTACTTTAGCATAATAAGGCCACCCTAAAATAACTAGGTTATGAGCTCATACCTCAGCTAGTCATCACTAGCTCTTGCTTATTATCTAAATAAGCGAAACATAATAAAATAATCCCGACTACGCAAGTACGGGTAGGGGGTAGGGATCACCTTTTTTAGGATATACCTTCTTTGAAACGCTTTGCGGGCATCAAGCCACAACAATTTGTCCGCTTTGGTAGGCTGCATCTACTCATCCCCTCACGGATTTGTCTCCCCTGGGGGTGCTCGGCCAAACCAGTGTCACCTAGGAAAGCGCGTCTCAGTGCTTTGTCACATAGAAAATCTCTTGGGGGTGCTCGGCCGAACCAGTGTCACCCAGGGTTTTCAACTCATATGGGACTCTTAATCATTTCTTTAACCCTTTAAGGTTTGACAAAAATTCGGCAGCATAACAACTGTTAAACCGAATTTCCTTTAAATCGAAACTTATGCCACTAGTTAAACACACAACATATTCCTCATTTAAATCTCATGCTATGATAAACTCATATCTCAAACAATCATCCCCTCATGCATCATAAACATCTCAACATATTATTGCATTATATAAACATCATAGCATTAACAATTTCTTAATGTCTTATACATTGACCCTTAAGGTCCTTAACTCACAGTCTAAGTTATAAATCATTAGAACTTAAACTCTCAGGTACCTATAGGCTCATGTCTAAGTATTCATTGCCTCACACTATGGTCAAGAACATCTCTAAACCTCAAGGATGCAGAATCTAAAATTCTAACATTACGGGTACCTAGGGGTCACAACCATGACCCTTTCTAAGTTCGGTTTGCTCCTAAGGCACCAAGATCAAGTCCTAAACCAATTATGAGTCATTCCTACACATTTAAACTAATTTAAAACCATAATTATCGTTTCTAAACCATACTGGACAGAATCCAGAAAATTCATATATTAAGGGATCTAAAATTCTCAAATTAATTCTTTTCTACTTACTAACTTCTCTTATCTTTCACATATGAGTTTTAACATTAATTATACTCAAACATAATCATATTATCATCATCAAACAGCACATACAGTGGCCATAAAATAGCAAGGCAGAACCGAAACCAAGTCTCCATACAAAGGCATCAAATACAATTTCTAAAGCACATAAAATACTAGTTTCTCTTGGAACCTTTTTCAAACTTTCAAAACCCATTTATAAATATTTTTAACATTTAAAATTATCAAAATATTTATGAGGGCAGTAGCTAAATCAAACTTGTCTCAAGAGGTCCTAAATTCATAAAACTTAGTTTTATGCATTCCTTAAACACATAAAATCTTAGAAAAATTATGAAACTTAGTTTTTAATACTTGGAAACAAATAAACTCTTAAGGGCTGAAATCTCAAGCTAGAGAAATAAATATTTTCAAGCCTTTGTTTGAAACATGGCTTTGAAGTGTGAAAAATTTGCACATGTGATGGATATTAGGGAGGCATCGCTTTGGCCAGATTAGGGCAGCAAGGAGAGAGGAAAAATCTCCCATGTAATTAGGTGTTAATGATAGGATTAAGTGTAGGTTATCTTAGGTACAAAATTAGGAATAATTAAGCTTAAGTTTAGGTAACTAAGAATGAGGTTTAGGGATTTTATGACAAGATTAGGAGTGCTCATACATCATTAGAGCGTTTAAAACTCATTTAGGAATAAACGATTGAAAACACAATTCCATGATTTAAGGAATTGGAGAGAAAATACTATTCAAGATTCCATGACTAGAAATCTTGAATTTAAAATAAGATTTCAAGTTGTAATTAAGCACTTTTAGGTTCTAATCAACTTTAATAAATTATTTTGACTCAAGATTAATTATAGAAATTAATTAACCTTAGATTAGAGCCTAATATTGCTTAAGTTTGCTTAATCATGCGATTAAGCATAAAAACACGAAACTAGGGGTAAAATCGTAATTTTGCACTAATTTCGCCTGGGACCTCCGGGACCAAAACTGAGGTCACAGAATACTTAAAAACGCCTTTTAAAATCATTTGGAGAAGTTTCGAGTTCATTCGGCACTTGCAAACGGGTAAACCACCGCAGGGGCGTTTTGGTCATTTTGACCCGAAAACACAAAAAAATGAGATTTTTGATCCCGGAAAGGTACACAAGTCATCTAATCCCCTTCCAACATTGAGTTTGCCCTTTGAGTACCGTTGGACCGGCTTTCCTCGAATTCCGGACTGAAAATGACCTCAGGCCGAAAATGACCTCAGGGGCATTTTGATCATTTTCACTCTAATAGAAAATCGGGGTGTTACATACTCAGCTATAAGTATAGGTGTGTAAACTTAAAAGAGAAAAAATGTATATTAAAACTCATATAAGAGCTTCCTTTTTGTACTTAACTATGTATTCAATAAATGTTGTGTTTCTTTATTGTACACTACACCAAAATAGAGGTTTAGCAGTAGTCCATTTGCGGCGGTTCCCTAAAACTACCGCGAAATAATAACTTAGCGGCGGTTAGTCAACCGCTTCAGAATCCTTGTAATTTGTGATGGTTTTTGAATAACCGTCACAAAATATCTGAACATTGTGGAACTTCCTACAGCAGTTATAGTTGGTTTTATCATCTAGCGGCAGTTTTATAACTGTCGCAAAATTCTAATACTATTTTTTCTTTTCAGTTTTTAATGAAAAAAAAATGTTGGCGTTTTAATATTTATATGATTTCTATCGTTATTATTTTGTTCATGACAAGTTGGGCTTTTATTTTCAATACTAAATATTAAATTTAAATTACAATCAACAAAAAAATTAAATTACAATTTTTGTTTTAATAACCAATTTTAGAAAAAAAGAAAAAATGAGAATTGAGAGAAGCACACTCTCTGGCATGCGGCTTCTCAAAACTAGGGTAAAGTTCCTAATTTCTTCTTACTAATGCACTAGGGATCGAGAACCATCTCTTGCAGAGAGAAGTAGGCTGCCAAGACTAAGAGAAGAGAACCACCACTTGATGCCCACCGTCCTCTGCTCCATCCTCAAGATTAGACTTTGGTTGATTTAGGAAAAGGAGGGTGGCAGCATTCAGGTAGAGGGCGATAAAGCCAGCCAGCACACGAAAGAGGGCTGGTCAACCACGACAAGTGCACGGTAGGGCTAGAAGAGGGGCGCGAGGACAAAGAGAGGGAACAGAGGGGCTTCAAGGTTTCAGGGGATAGAAGGTCAGCGGCGGTGGTTTCATAACTAAAAGAACGAAAAGGAAGGTTTCTAGTTTGTTGAGTCGGAGGTTCAATGGTGATGAGGGTGGCGGTTCCAGTGGTGGCTGGCGGTTCTAGACCGTGGTGGTGATGGGTGGCTAAAAAAATGGAAGGCTGGCAGTGGCGGCTTGATGGTTTCGCAATATTGAAGGTGGTTCATGGCAGCTAATGATCTTGCGATGCCACGCTAATGATGGTTTCATCACCCCTTTATTTCTTCCTAATATTTCATTGTGTGTTTTTTTTTTAATAATTTTTATAGTTTTTCAGCATTTTCTTTTTTTTTTGGGTGTGTGGAATGTGCTTTCCACCAAATTTTATGTGTTTGTTCTTTTGAAACCTTCTATACAATTACATTCTGGCAACGAAAGGGATGAAACACCGCCGACAAGAACATTCCGCCAGTGATGGAACCACCTCCTCATCATCAGCACTTCGTACACTATTCTACTCTTACTCTCTCTCCCTTTGTCTCTATGTTTCTCACTCTTATAGGTTAAATTGTTGTGGGAATTTCAATTTTTGCAATTTCAATTTCAATTATTGCCTCATGGTCTCTTATGGATCTGGTTGATGTGATGGTATCATTGATAGAGCTCAAAACCAAATGAAAGTTGGAAAATCAATAAGTAATTAGCATGATGAGTATGAGTATTTAGAGAAGTTATGACAACATGAAAGTTTTATGCTGGGCTAACCAATTGAAATAGCTTTTTCCTTATTGATTTTAAAATTGTTTATGGTGTTTTGATTAGGAAATAATAAATCCATTAAATTACTGCTTGCATGTTGGTGTCCCTAAAGCTTGGTGATTATGGCCAAATTCCTATGTGAATAGTGATGATGAATTGAAAAGCGCTATGATTCCCATTTATCAACAAAATCCCAATAATTATTAAGTACTAGTACCATTTTCTAGGGAATGATATTTTCAATGCTTAAATTTGATCTCTTTAAGAGTAACTGTTGTTTGTATCAACCACAGGACAAAGGATGAATGAAACATATCATGTTCACATTTGGAACCCTATATAAAATTTATTTAACTAAAGAAGTTCATTAGCCAGAATTTGACTACCATAATGATGTCATGTGAAGTTCAGTATTGAGTCATAATTTCCTTTATCTGCTACTCCTAGAAGTAGAAGGATAAATAGTCCTATAAGTCTTACACTTAGTTTTATGGGTCATTGTTTTCTTTCATCTATGATATATGAGAAATCAATGAAATTGTCTGCTTGTCCTTAACAATGTTGACTTTCTGTAACATAAAAATATTACATGATGATGTGACCAAAAAAAATATTGTGTGATGAGAATAATTAAAATATGGTAAGTAGCACTTGGGCTTTACTGGATACATAACAGTGATAGGTATGGGTTTGAGCAGAGATCTGGCATCGGTGTAACAAAAGAAAAATTAAAATTTGTGTATTAGCCAACTAGTTACTTAGTTTCAACTTTGTGGCATCTAAAAAGTTCTATGTATAACATACGAATTACTGTCACATGGTAACTTTAGCAAGACTTGAAGAAAATCCTTCCAGCTCGAAAACTTTGCTCAATCCATCTTTCACATTATTGGGCCTGCTATCTATCATGGTATGTTGGTTGATCATTGTTTTTTTATTTCATTTTTTGTTTGCGATTGGAAATGGCTGAGTTTTAGCGTGTGTAAATCTGGGCTATTATCCTTTGGCTGGGATCGGTTTGGCCGATATAATATGTATGTTGTTTGCGTCCTGTGCCAACTAGATTGCTTCCCACCTTCCATGTGTCGGTTCTATATTATATAATGCTACAGTCATTTTATTAATTGTTGTTGCCAGCGGTGATGCATTTTGTGTTGATAAAAGGTTGATATTTAATCCTTTGATTGCTGCATATGCTTTTAATGTGGGGACCGTTGGTGTCATCACAAATCTCATGTTTTATGACAAGGCCTGCCTATAATTATAGTGCCTGGAGGACTCTTGCTTGTTTTTGGTTTGTTAGTCCTTTTCTTTTCTTCTATGTATTGCCTATCATTGTTTTGGGTTGTAAGTCTTTTTAAGCTTGGTATCATTTGGATTGTGGGTGGTGCTTTTGGTTGCCCTTTGATGCTTTGTTCTTAGACTATGCTCCTCCACTTGGATTTGAATGTTACTTGTATAAAGAAAAAAAAAACATATATATTACTGCAGATACATTGTGTAACACCCTAAATCTTAACCCAAGACTACTAGTATATACTTAGGTTAATCTTTAGAATATTACCTCTTGGTCTCATCTTTTACTTAGAAAATACTTAGCGGAAATATGGGTAAAATTTTTCTTTTTGGAATTTAAAATCAAAGTGAGAGCCACGCACGAATCTTTAAGAGGAAGCATAGCGAAACATATAAGCAAAGCATAAGAAACACATCATGTCATGGGAACATCAACTGAATCATAGATATATATATATAACATGCCTACCCAAAGAGGCAGGACTATTTGATACATCATGAAACAAAATACAACTGAAATGCAATACAAGAAAATCATAAAAAAGCAAATACAAGAGAAACTACACCCATACCCATGTGCACCTAAAGTAGACAACCTCATATACAAAAGAAGGTTTGTCCTCTACTATGTGGCGTGTGTGTGTGCACTAACTACTACCCCTCCTATGACTACTCCTGCTGGTCCGAGTACTGTGGGGTCGAGTCGATCCACTGGCGAATCTCGGCGGGAGTGGTCGAGCGCATCATCGGGGCATGTCCACCGCGGCGAGGACGCATAGATGGCCGACGAGCCAACCTCGGCTGGACTACCGTCTCCTCACTCCCAGCCCTCATCGGTGGGGGAGCGGGACTAGAGCTCCAACTGTACATGTGGGATGGCGGGTCCTCGGATGGGTCCGTCTCCGAGTACTGGGGATGCGGCACATACTCGGGGTACTCGCGTACTGCTGAGGTCTCGGGCTCCATGTGGAGGATCTGCTCATCGCGTGGTCGTGCTCGCTCAAAACTCCCATTATGTCGGTAAGGAGCAGTCGGGGTGAAGCGGTAGCTCGGGACGAGTGCTTGTGAAGGGTCGTCCTATGAACATGAATACTCTGACAGTGCAGCGACCCTCAAAATGGTATGACCCGAGTGCCGGGTCATGGTGCAGCTCCCATACCGGGGTATCGATGAAGAGTACGAATGTCGCCATCTGAAGATATGACGGAAGAAAAGAGAGAGGGAATGAGAATCTTTCTAAAAGAATTCTCAGTAGGGTTATCCCTACCTAGGTGACATCGTCACATCCTCAGGAACCTTGGGTTTATTTCTAAAAGGTGTGCATGCATATAAATTCCTTTTAAGTTAGTTTTCTAAAGAGATATTTTATCCAAGGTCCGTCATATTTTATAATGCGTCTTATAACTTAAGCAGAAATATACCAATGATATGAGTACATCATAAAGGTAAACCAATCAATAGAATAACTAAGAAACATTATAGCATTGGCATAAGTATAGTATATGTGACATTGTTAACTTTAACTTTCATCTCATGGGGCCGCCCTAAAACTTCTCTAGGTTATGAGCTCATACCTTAACTAGTAGTCACTAGTTCTTACTTATCCTATGATAAGCGTAACATAATCCCGACTTAAAGTACGGGCTAGGGGGCAAATTAAGGATCTCCTTTCTAGGATCATTTCCTCTTTGAAACGCTTTGCTAGCCACGCGGGCCTCGCAATTTGTCCGCTTTGGCAGGCTGTATCTACACATACCCTCACGGATTTGTCTCCTCCTGGGGGTGCCCGGCCGAACCCGTGTCACCCAGGAGAAGCGCGTCTCAGTGTTGTGTCACATTTAAGTTCTCATAAGCATTAAATCATAAGTACCTCATCATTTATCATAGTCATTTTTATCATGCATCCTCATATAGCTTTTTCATAACATATATATCATCACATGAAACTTTCTCATAACATATGCATCGACATATAACACTTCCACATAACATAAACATCATCACATAGTCATATCTAACAATTATCCCCATAAGCTCATAGACTTGATATGTTATAACCCATAGTGTTTTAAACTTCGATTCTTATGAGTCTTAAACTTGCAAATTAATTGTTCTAACATTATCCTTAGCTTCTTATACACCTATAGTTTCACAACTAATGAGTTATACAAATTTTTATGCTCAAGAACTAATCCAAACAGCACTAAGCGGAATTTGGACAGCTTTATGTTTATGTGATTCTGAGGTTCTAAAAATTACGGTTTAGATCTTTATCTCACGTTCTAAGTTATTGATCATCAACGCCTAGTTTCTTGGGAACCTATAAGGTTATAACTAAGTATTTCTCACCTCACACTATGGTCAAGAACATTTCTAAACCTGAAGAGTGCAGAAATCAAAATCCTAACTTTACGGGTACCTAGAAGTTACAATAATGACCCTTTCTAAGTTCGGTTTGCTCCTAAGGTTTCAAGATTAAGTCTTAAACCAATTATGAGTCATTTCTACACATATAAACTAATTTAAAACCATGATTATTGAATCTAATCCTTGCTGGACAGAATCCAGAAAAATAAATCTTTAAGGGATCTAGAACTCTCAAATTAATTCTTTTCTAGTTCCTAACTTATCCTATCTTTCACATATGAGTCTTAACATAATTATTACTCAAACATAAGCATATTAACATCATTAACATAGCTCATACAGTGGCCAAACATAGCAAGGCAGAACCGAAACAGAAACTCCATTTAAAGGCATTGAACATAGTTTCTAAAGCACATAAAATACTAGTTTCTCTTGGGACCTTGTTAAAGCTTTCAAAACTCTTTTATGAACACTTTTATCATCTAAACTTATGAAAATACTTAAGAGGGCAGTGGCTATAGTATTTTCATCTCAAGTGGTCCTAAATTCATAAAACTTAGTTCTACATATTCCTTATACTCATATAAGTTTAGAAAAATTATAAAACATAGTTTTCAATACTTGGAAACACTAAGGCCTTATAGGGCCGAAATATGAACCAAAGAAAATAAATGTTTTAGACCTTTGTTTGAGATATCAATGGGCAAGTCTTTGAGCTCTAGATTCATTTAGGTGATGACATAAAAATAAACATGCTCATACACTTATTTTAGATTCCATTAGAAAGTAAAGTGATAGCTCAAAGTAAATATGAATGCAACTCATTATTATCTTGGTATTAAGTGAGGACTTGAAATATAAACATGATAATGCATAGCTTGAAATATAAACATGATAATGCAAGGTTCACTCATTATCTTGATATTTAGTGATAGCAAGGAAGTAAACATGATATGCATAGCATAAATAAACATGATGCAAGGTTTATTTTATGGTTAGCTAGAGCTCATTCAAGACTTTAACAAGATAACAACCCAATACAATATCTCAAAGATTACAACCCAAAAATCGAAAGTCATATAAAAGAGAAAGAAAGTGAAACTACATCAATTTCTTTATTAAATACCCAAAACCCCTATCTAGAGAAAAATCTCTAGAACGTGCCGGCTAACTTTAAGGTTGACAAGGGTAGGCTTGGGCTTTTAGAAATCCTTAGATTAATTTTCTTAAGTTGAAAAACCATGTGAGTTAGATATCATATAGATGAAGTCATAAGAAAAGGAAAACTCAAGCTTTAGAGGTTTCTTTGAGATGAACACAATGTCATCATCTAGAAACTCTCATCATCAAGCTATCATGCTCAAAATCAAGGCCTTATGGCCGAAAATGAAAAGAAAGGAAAAACAAAGGAAAGTTCAAAAAGATTCCAAGAGGAAACTAGAGAAAAACACTTTCTTGAACAAAACAAAGTTTGAAACCAAATCCCTACCTATTGATGAAGATAAAAGCTTGATCTTGAAGATGGAAATGAGATGTGCAACACCTCCTAGGATGGTGATGATGATTCGGCCTTGATGAGAGAAAAAGAAAGAAAATGTGTTTCAAGTGGAGTTGTGTTTGAGGTGTGGTGTTTGAGAGGTTTGATGATGGTTCAAGGTTTTGGGGTGGTGTTTGATGGTTGAGAGGTGATGATGAGATGAAGAGATGAAGAAGATAAAGATGAAAAGAAAGGAAGAACACTCTTGGAACTTTGAGAGGAAAAGGAAAGACTAGCAAGATAACTCTAAAACTCTAAACTTTGCAAATGCTTCAAAGTGCAACAAGGCTAACACAAGCATCCTATTTATAAAAAAACAAAACCATGGAGCTTGCAAATGGAGGGAGTGGCCGTGTGGTTTGGAGGGAAAAGGAAGAGAAAATATCTCTTACACAAGGTCATTCAAGCATGGTTTGAAGTATGGAAGCTATGCTACAAAGCATGGTTTGATGTGAGTTAATTTCCTATCACATTTTTATGAAATTAGTCTTCTAGAAACAATGCATGGCTGGAACTTTTCCAGCCACAATTAAATGGGAAAAATGGGTTGTTTTAATTATTTATTCATGTGGAAATTCAAACTTGATTGAAAGTTATGACAAGGTATAGTGTATGTGACTTGAGGTATGGCCTTGGAGTGTTGAAAAATTGAACATGTGATGCACAATGGGGGAGGACAGCTTTGGCCAAGGCTGGACAGCAGAGTGGGGGTGAGTTTTGACCATTTAATTGTGTGTTAATGGTAGGTTTAGATGTGTATTAGCTTAGGTACAAGGTTAGGAATGATTAAGCTTAAGTTTAGGTAACTAAGAATGTGATTTAGGGAGTTTATGACAAGTTTAGGAGTGCTCATACATCATTAGAGAATTTTAAACTCATTTATGAATAAACAATGTGTAACACAATTCCATGATTTAAGGAATTAGAAAGAGAAAACATTATTCAAGATTCTATGACTAGGTGTCTTAAAATTAAAATATGATTTTAGGTTGTAATTAAGTACTTTTTGGTTCTAATCAACTTTAATAAATTATTTTGACTCAAGATTAATTAAGGAAATTAATTATCCTTCGATTAGAGCCTAATATTGCTTAGGTTTGCTTAATCGCGTGATTAAGCGTAAAAATACGAAACTAGGTGCAAAACCGTAATTTTGCAATAATTTTGTCCGGGACTTCAAAAATTAAAACTGAGGTCATAGAATACATAAAAACTCCTTTTAAAACCATCTAGAGAAGTTTCGGGTTCATCTAGTACTTGCAAACGGGTAAAACACCGCAAGGGCGTTTTGGTCATTTTGACCCGAAAACTCGAAAAACAAGATTTTCGATCCCGGGAAGGTATATAAGTTTTCTAATCCCCTTCCAACATTGAGTTTGCCCTTCGAGTACTGCCAAGACCGCTTTCCTCGAATTCCGGGCTGAAAATGACCTCAGGGGCATTTTGGTCATTTTTACTCTAACAGAAAAATCGGGGCGTTACACATTGTGCCCTTAATCATGTCATGACTTAGTATGTATAATTATTGGTACTTTTAACATTATGTTGAAATTTATGACTACATATTGTTATTGGACTTTCCTATTATGAATGATTCAGTTCTTTGGCTCTGAAGTAATTGAGCTTCAAATTTTTGAGATGACATTACAAGTGTGTATGCAAGATCTTATCTTTTTGACCTTGAGAAGGTAACCCTTTTTATCTTTTGAAAGTTTTTTAGTGCTTCAATTATTCCTTCTTTGAGAAGTTGTTTGTGTGATCCTTGAGCATTTCATAATTTGCATTTAATCTGACTTTACCACAGCACATAAACACGTTATGGACCGAGCTTCAAAGAAAGGAAAAATTTTCATTGACGGATCTAGACCAACATATGCTATTGCCACTGTAAGGATTGTTTGAAAGGATTTTCAGAATTTTCATTGATCAATCTAGTTGATGTTTGAAAGGATTGTTTTCTGTATTTACTTAACACAGTTAGAAAGATATAAGGCTTGCATCTTATGTGTTGCTTCCTACTTTGTTTATTATCAATAATTTACTTGAAAAAAAAATCATTTTTATGTATTTTTTATGCTATTAGCGAATTTGAATTTTAGCAATGAATAAATAAATTCAATGTGTATTAAAAATTTGAGAGTAAAATTTGACACTGGATCCATAAACAAAATAATAACAAAAAATGAAAAAAATTACACAGTAAGCGGTGGCTAAAACTATCACAAAAAAAATTTTTTAATTAAAAAATGATTTTAGCGGCGATTCAAAACCATTGCTAGATAATTTTTTTTCTAAACAACATAATTTAACGGCGGTTATGAAACCGTCGCAATATTTTACAGCATCATTTTTTCTCATTACATATTAGTGGCGATCAAACTGCCGCAAATAATCTAGTGGCGGTTGTTCCAGCCGTTGTATAAAACCGCAGCAAATTGTCTCGTGACGCTTCAGATAGCAACGCTTGATGAACCGCCGCAAGTTACTTTTAGCGGCAATTTTAACCGCCACAAAATGCTAAATCAACCGCCGCGACTTGCCTATTTTGGTGTAGTGACATATTGTAATAGAATTACAGTTAGTTAATATACGCATTAATCGAGCTTGCTATAGATATTTAAGAAAGGTCTGTTAATTACTAAGTAACAATTCTCGTGTACAATGTCATGACTTAAGGATGATATTGTACTTGGGAGGGTGTTATCTTATGGTATCAGAGCACTTCATCCTGTAGGACCTCGAGGAATGGATTGGCTATGTTTCCTTAGTAAATTCCATGCATTACAATTTTATATGTGTGTATGACTGCTGGTTGGGAATGTTGTGAGTTGTTGCCATACTTAGCTTAGTATTGAGCTTGATCAACTCAATAATTCTTTTTTGGTGTGATAGGAACCGATGACTTCAAATTGGCATACTAGGAATGGTGTCGAGGATGAAGTGGATATGATGGACACTTTCCGTGAAATGACGGCTGCCATGAGAGAACAAGTTATAGCAGCCAACAGGCTGATAGAAACATTGGATCGATATGCCGAAGGAAATCTAGCTGGGAACCCTGGAGGAGCAGAAGTGGACATAGAATACTAGAAGTTCGCAGAGTTTAGGAAAGCAAACCCTTCGCCTTTTTGAGGAGCTTTCAATCCAAACAAAGTCGAAGTATGGATTAAGGCTATGGAGGAATTTTCTTAGTTCTTCCTTGTACTAAGATCCAGAAAGTGGCTTTTGCTACTTACATGCTAGAAGCAGATGCTGAATTCTGGTGGGTTGGCACCAAGGGTTATTCGAAACTTATCAGACTGAAGTCACCTGGGACATCTTCAAGGAAGCTTTCTACCACAAGTACTTCCTAATTTTGGTGAGAAATGCAAAGGAGTTAGAGTTCATGGCACTTAAGCAAGAGTCCATGAATATAGTAGAATATATAGCCAAGTTCAAAGAGCTCTGTAAATTCTCCACTATCTATCAACGTAATCCTAATGAAGTTTGGAAGTGCACAAAGTATGAAGAAGGATTACGTGAAGACATTGAAGCTGCTGTGGGACTCTTACAGATTTGGGATTATGCAACCTTGGTAAATAAGGGCTGTCGTGCAGAGGACTCCAACAAGAAGTTAGTAATCCCCCGATTTGCTATGGACACTTCTAATAAAAGATTGCCACTTGAAGACCAAGATTATGAGGATGATCCGCCCTTAAAGAAGCGATTTCAACCAAGCCCACATAGGGATAAACGGCAATAGCAATCAAGGCCATGCCCAAAATGTGGAAGAGATCACGGGAATAGACTTTGCTTGGTTGGATCAAATGTGTGTTATCGCTGTGAAAAACCAAGACCCAAGATTTGAGAATGTCTAGAGAGATATACAAGACTTGAAGGGATGTCACCACCCAAAAATCCATTCTAAGGTAGGAACGTTTATGATTTGATTGAATTGTTTGAACTATATGTGAATTTCTTGTTGATTTGTGAAAAATGTCTTATGAATCTATTTTTAAAATGAATTTTGAGGGTAAAATTCTTTTTAAGGTGGGTGGTAATGTAAAACCCCAAAAATTATTTAAAAATTAATTTAAGCTTTATTAGTCATAATTTCAAAAATATGACAAACGTAGCAATGATAGGACGATTCAACAGATCTGTAAAAAAAAAGTGAATAGTAACCTAATGGACTTGGGATAGCCGAAACCCTAGAATTAGGGCTTGATGATGCCTGGAGCTGAAAAATTATAAGATTAAGGTTATAAATGGGTAGAAATAAAGATTATATACATAAAATTAATTTTCAAGTAATGTTTGATTACCTGGATACACTGTTTTACCCATTCGATAAAATTTCGGTGTGCGATTTCTAACACTAAAAGATAGTTGAATAATTAGAAATGGATAATGTATATCCAATCAAGATAAGTGCAAGGCAAAGATTTAATCTTGAATTACAAGATTAAATCTTAGCTATCCATTTTCCTTTCTTTATTTAAGAATTATGTATTTATATTATATAATATCTAAACTATAATTACATGATAAATACAAAAACAATCTTTTTCAACACACCACAAGATATTCTCGGCCATGCAAAGAACACATAGCCACTCCATTTTTGCTTCTTCAAAAACCAGGAAAACTTGATCTAAATCCTTGCTTGGACTTGATAAAACCACAAACTCTCTTTATAAAATTTATTTTACTCATCAATATCTACAAAACTAATCAACTAGAATTTGAATCCATCAACCTTTTCTACCTTGAGAGCTCACAAAATGCTGTAAAAGGAAGGGTTTGGTGTTGGTTTAGAGGCTTTGAAGTGAAGGGAATCCATCTTGGAGCATCTTAGAGCCAAGGATACACTGGTTTCCAAGAATAGGGGTTTTATGTCTTGTTTTGTGTTTTTTCTATTCTTGCAGATTTTGGGTAGTTTTAAAGTGATAAATTCTGGTTCTAATGTGAGGTTACACCTAGATATTGATGTATTTGCATGGGTGGGATAATTTGGTATTGTGGAAAAATCATTTTTGCTAAAGAAATATTGAAATATGCTTGATGGATTTTCAGTTTTGCTCCAAGCAGTAACTAATCACAAATTTTCTGACGGAGTTATAGGTACTTTTATGAGCTAGAAAAAATATATGTTGAAACTAACATCCTAGGCTAGTTCCATGAATTTTCTTGAGTTTTGTTTTGGACTCTTACTCCCAAAAAAAAAAAATAATGAACCGAGACTATATATGTGTTGTTTGAATTTTTGGTTTTAAAGCTGAGAATTTGTCTAATTTTGTTGCCATAACAAATAATTGATTTTTGCTTTGAAAATTTTACAGAGTATTGGAAACGTCTTGAAGTTTAACCATGATTTTTTTCTTTTCTGAATTGATTCAATCATTTCCTAGGGTTAAAAAGTTATGAAATTCTGTTTTTGAGCCGAGGTTAGGTGGTCTTTGACCACCAAATTTGTAGAATTTTGTTAATATAGTTAGATAACTCTTTTTGTCCTAAAATTTTCCAAGGACCTTAGGGACACATTAATGTGTCATTGAGAATTTTTATACCCTTGGATTTGATGGTTTGAAATGCAGAATAAATTGTGCTACGAATATGTGACATCTATCATTGTGCTGAAAATGAATTGATGCTTTGAATTGATGAAATAATGTCATTTGGTATTAGTATGACATGAGCACATGAATATGAACATCAATAATTTAGCATGTGAGCTTATTAATGAGTTTAAGCGCACATAGATATGAATGCTTCTTACAATTGTGTATGTGCAAAAGAAAAACATAAGATTGTATTTCTACTTACTAACTAGCCTTAATTTTGTTAACAGAAAGTATTACGTTTTATATTTTATATCAAGTTCTCACTTTAGAACCACTATTTTAGTATCAAAAAATTATACTTTTGTTTAATAGTAAATTTATGTCAAGTTGACATTAAAGAACAAATACTTTAGCATCCAACCGATTGTATTTTGATAAAATAACTGTTAAAAGAATATCTTTATTTTGTTTTTGGTGAACAAAGAATATCTTTATTTAACGAACATGGATTTCAATTGGAGATTCGGTAAATTTGTCAACTAAATTGAATCTTTTGGAGGGTTATGAAAAATGTAGAGCGTGTTTGGTTTCCTCATTTCCCGTTTTCATTTTCATCAAAAACAGAAAATACCAACGAAAATACGTTTGGTTTATCATTTCCATTTCCAACTTTAGGAAATGAACTCCCTATTTCCAGAAATCTTGAAAACGTCAAAATGCCGTTTCCAATATTTTCATCTTGGAAGCGGTGGCATTTTTGTAGTTTTGGTGACATTTTCTCTTGACTCCTACCTCAGATTCACGCATAACTCTCTTGCTCTTGGAGACTAGATCTGGCAACAGAGAGATCGAGAAAGAGAAAGAAGGATCTGGAGCAAATCAACCATTTGAGGAGTTAGGGGTGTAGTTCTCATTTTGGGGAAAATGGAAAACAGAGGCTAGCCTTTACACATAGAGAGATGGCTATCGATGGAAGTGAGGCTGTGAGGGGAGGCCGCGCGGTGACGTATGGAGAGTGAGGCGCTAGCATTTTCGCTACGGTGGCGGCGCGACCTGAGGCAGGGACTTCCGCCTGGCGGATCTGGTTACGCTTCTTACGTGGTCATACGCTTCCCTTACGATGCATACGCGCTTCTGCAGGTCCATTCTGCTCCTTTTGCAGACCTGTTTTACTCTCCTTGGAACAAAACGAAAGGCAGGGTGCTATGTGGAGCACGGTGAAGCAGTGGTTCTTTATCTTTATTTTTTGAAAACACAGCTCAATTTTTATAAACCAAACACATTTTCTAATTTTAAAAATTTAAAAATGAAAATCATTTTTAGAAAATGACAATAGGAAATGAAAACAGAAAATATTTTCACAAACCAAACGCAACCGTAGTTTTAAGAGTTATTTTGTCAATGTTCTCGTCATCTACAACTAAATTAGATCTTCGTAAATAATAAATAAATAATTAGAGAGGCTTTGCGATTTGTTCAGCGACTGAAGCCCTAGGTCCTGACCATTTCATCCTTCTGTGAGGGAGAACCTTCAAGGCCCGCAGCCGCTTCTCTGTAGCCCGCCGACGCCCTCAATCGCGCTGTCCTCCGCCTAACAAACTCATGGCCCAGCAAGTCCTCTTCCCTTCACCGTTATCCAATGTCGTTGAAAGGTGAGCGAGGGGAGGCCATGCTCTTTAGCGTTAGCCTAGTTGTAAGCACTGTAGGAGGAGGCTAGGTCACTACCGCAGAATAGAAAACAGTACATATGGCCCTCAGCTTCAGCGTGGTTCCTCGTAGTCTCCCATCACAAGCGTTCGCGAATCAGTGCCTCATTCTCAGGTGCAGTTCTCAAAATTAGTTCTTTCTGCTCTTTTCTTCTTTTATCCTCCCATTTTGTTGATTTCCTCATAACCAGTTCTTGAAAATTCATTCAGGTGCTTTTGTTCTGATCAGACGGAAAGCTACACTGTCACTGGGGTTCAAGAATTCCGCCAAGATGAAAAGCTCAGATCAAAAAATTCAAGTAAAAGAGCTAGAACCATGGCCAATCTCATCAATTCCGAACCTCGGACAACTCGGTTGCTGTCTTCATTCGCTGCCACCACCCTTTCCAAGACCACTGTGCTTCAGACCCTACGCCGTATCAGGGACCCATCCAAGGCCTTCCAGTTCTTCAAGTGGACGCAGCGAATGGGCTTTCCTCACAACGGCCAATCCTACTTCATCATGTTAGAAATTCTGGGCCGTGAGAGAAGCCTCAACGTAGCAAGGAATTTCTTGTTATCCATTGAGAAAAGGTCCAACGGGGCAGTAAAGCTCGAGGATAGGTTCTTCAACAGCTTAATCAGGAGTTATGGTGAAGCTGGGCTGTTCAAAGAGTCTATTAAGCTCTTCCTCACCATGAAGTCAATTGGTGTTTCACCATCTGTGGTCACATTCAACTGTATTTTGTCTATATTGCTAAGACGGGGTCGGACCAATATGGCTAAAGCTGTGTATAATGAAATGCTCAGCACATATGGTGTTACTCCAGACCTGTATACATATAATATTCTGATCAGAGGGTTTTGTAAGAATTCCATGGTTGATGAAGGGTTTCAGTTCTATAAGGAAATGATGCACTTTGATTGCAATCCGGATGTTGTTACTTGTAACACACTGGTTGATGGCTTGTGTAAAGCAGGGAAGGTCAGTATGGCTCATGATTTTGTGAATGGTATGAGCAAGAGATGGAAAGATTTGAATCCCAATATTGTGACTTATACGACTTTAATTAGAGGGTATTGTATGAAACAAGAAGTTGATAAGGCCTTGGGTATTCTTGATGAGATGACTAGTAGGGGTCTCAAGCTGAATATAATTACCTACAATACCCTGATAAAAGGACTATGTGAGGCACACAAGTTGGACAAGGTAAAGGGTATTTTGGAACAAATGATGCCGGATGGGGAATTTAGTCCGGATACATGTACCTTCAATACATTAATTCATGCACATTGCTCTGCAGGAAACCTGGATGAAGCATTGACGGTATTTGAAAACATGGAAAAATTGCAGGTCCCAGCAGACTCGGCCTCTTACAGCGTTCTGATACGGAGTTTGTGTCAGAGAGGGGACTATGAAGCAGCAGAGATGCTGTTTGATGAATTATTTGAGAAGGGGATCTTGTTAAGTAATTTTGGCTGTAAGCCTATTGCTGCCTCTTACAGTCCTATTTTTCAGTATTTGTGTGAACATGGGAAAACTAAGAAGGCTGAGAGAGTACTTAGACAGCTGATGAAAAGGGGCACACAAGATCCCCTATCATACCAGACAGTGATTATGGGGCACTGTAAAGAAGGTGCATATGAAAATGGATATGAGCTTTTGATGTGGATGCTTAGAAGAGATTTCCTTCCTGATGTTGACATATATGATTGTTTGATTAATGGTTTTCTTCTGAATGATAAGCCTCTTCTTGCAAAGGAGACTCTAAAGAAAATGCTAAAGAGCTCCTATATACCAAAAACATCGACCTGGCATTCTATATTGGCAAGACTTTTGGGAAAGGGTTGTGTTCATGAGTCTACCTCTATTATTGTCATGATGTTGGAGAAAAATATCAGACAGAATATAAACCTTTCAACTGGGAGTTTACAGCTCCTTTTTGGCTGTGGACTGCGAGATACAGCATTTGAGATTATTCAGTTGCTCTATAAGAATGGATACTGTGTTAAAATAGAAGAGGTGGTTCAATTCCTTCTCAAGAGAGGAAAGCTATCTGAAGCATGCAAAATGTTGTTAGTTAGTCTGGAAAATCATCGAAACATTGATATTGGTTTGTGTAATTCAGTAATTCTGGACCTCTGTAAAATTAACAAGGTTTCAGAAGCATTTACTTTATGCTATGAGTTGGTGGAGAAAGGTTTACATCAGGAATTGATATGCCTAAATGATCTTAAAGCTGCCCTTGAGGCTGGGGGAAGATTAGAGGAAGCTGCGTTTATATCAAAGAGAATGCCAAGAGTAGAGAACATTGGCAGATCTGTGTGATTATAGCTCAAAGAAGTCCAAGCCTAATAAAATGTGAGTAATATTCACTATCTCAGTCCTCTGTTATGATCTTTTCTGGTTTGATTTATAAATTTAAAAGGAAAATGCTAGACATCCAGAATTTTTTCTAGAAAACAAATGTTGGATGAGTAATTGGGTTCTACTATTATATTTAATCCAATCACTATCATGTATTCTGTACAGAATTTTGGTTGTATAATATTAGTCTATTTAAAATCATATGCATCTTGTTACTGGTATTTAGAGGAAGAAAAGAGTACTGAATAGTATGTGTATAACCAAGGAATCCTTGGCATTGCACCATGAATTCTGCAGAAAGAGTACAAGAATGAATGATAGCCTTGAGGGAATTTTAGAGCCCCCAAACTCTCACAAAATCCAATCATTTGACTGAACAACTAACCATATGACTGCCCTCTCCTGTTGTTGAGATATAATGTATTTATTTATGTTGTAGAGATTTAGTTCCTCATTACCATTTATTAGGACAGATTTGATTGACCTCATTTTAGGCAAGATTAGTATTTGGCAATATTTACCAAATTTCTGGAAACAATCAATTACCCTCTAGAAATATTATTTTTGAAATTAAACTGAAATCAATCAATTATTATCTTAAATCACTCACCAATTACATTGATTATGTTTCTATTTACAAGGACCACTCATCTTCACTCTACATTATATATCTACCATAATAAAATTTAAATTTCAAATGCCATATGAAAGCTTATTTGGAAAAGACGATCATATATCTCTCAGGCTATTATCATTCTACCAATTGTTTGATTGTCTTACCTACATCTCTCATAACTATCTCCGTTCCTTTGGTCACTCTTCAATTCAATCCTCATTCCTCTTCCCCTATATACTTGAATCCATTTCTCTCTCATTCACCAATTTCTTTAGGTTAGACACTAATACTGAATAACACTGTTTATTGCTGAGAACTGTTGTTAATACCCCAAGAATCCCCAAGTAATGATACAAGTATGAATCCTAGGAGAGTATAGAGTCTCCAATCTCTATAAACTCAATTACAAAATGATCAAAGACACTTTAACTAAACCCTATTTTCCTTATTTATAGTCAACTAATCCCCTGACTAACTAACTTCTCTAACTAACTACTAACTACTAACTACTAACTAATGGATCCTAACACTACTCCCCCTCTAGAGATTCACCTTGTCCTCAAGGTGGGGTACATGAGCTTAGTACTAGCCTGAATCATCAATTTTTCCTTTTTTTTAGTAACAAAATACAAATAATTTCCTCCGAGATCCCATATCTTCACATTTGCTCCATGTTCTTCCTCCGTCTAAGCTCCTTCATGCAGCAGAATCCCACATTCTAGCACCAAATGGAGGTATTCTTTTATTCCTGAGTGGAGCCCATCTGTCACATCCCGATTTTCTGTTAGTAAAAACGACCAAAATGCCCCTGAGGTCGTATCTGCTCGGAACTCGAGGATAGCCGATCCGGCAGTCCTCGAGGGGCTAACTCAATGTATGAAGGGGATTCTATGTATTTGAATGTTTAATAGAGCAGAAGAATCTCATTTATGAGGTTTCTGCGCACAAATGACCAAAATACCCTTACAGTAACTTAAGGCAGTTTTGAATTTTGTTTTGACCCGAACTTGTCCCGGAAGTCTAAAACAATGTTTTAAGGCATAATCTATGTTTGTTTAAGTCCTAGTGGTCCCGGGCAGTTTTTGAGAAAAATTATGATTTTGCCCCTGCTTAAGTGCATTAAAGGCTTAATTTAAATAGTAGCCAAAATAATTTTTGAGTGATGAGAATCGAATGCCAAAATATAAATAGTAGCCTTCCTTTTGTAGGCTTTGTTAGGCACTGGTATCGGTATCTTTATTGATGTTGTCACGATTCGACCTGGAAACGTGTCGACATGTGAGGAATTTCATTCCCACATAAGCCTTTTGGGTGACGTGGCTCTCTAAATGCATAATTTATAAAAATATTCATTATTAAAATATAGCTTCTTTGAATCGTTATTTAAATCCTTATCTGGAACCGAATTTCTAAAATAAAAAATTCGAAATACTTTAATATACAAGGCTTTAAAGTCCTTTAATTCAATATCTGAAATTTTTTTAACACTTGAAAACTAAATCATCAATACATCTCTGGCTTATTATATAAACTCTAATCAAACTCTACAGATTTTAAATCCAAACTTATAAACTGATAATATATACATAACTTTTCTGATACTGAAACTAAATATATAATATGAAAATAAAGCATGAATTGGATTCTGCTTGCACATCTACTGGAGCACTCTAATACTAACATGAACTTATACTAAGCCTAACTCCAAAATAAGGCTCACCAATGGGAAGAGCTGTGTCTACCAATCTGGGCTGAAACTGAAACTGTATCTGCAACTATGATAGGAAGGGAGAGGGTTGAGTCAATGAAGCTCTCATCCATCACCTACATAGGACAACCAACAAATATAATATAATATACATGCAATAATCATAACAATTTGATATATATATATATATATATATATATATATATATATATATATATATAGAAAAGATATGCATGTATTTATAAATTCATAGAAAACATCTCTAAATTATTATTCTAAGGAGAAATCATTTTCCACACATATACCTAGGAGTAACAACAATGACATTTTTTAAGTTCAGTTTGCTCCTAAGGCTTCAAGATCAAGTCCTAAACCAATTATAAGTCATTCATACACATTTAAACTAATTTAAAACCATGATTGTCATTTCTAAACCATGTTGGACATAATCCAAAAAAATCATTTACTAAGGGATCTAAAATTCTCAAATTAAATCTTTTCTAGTTGCTAACTTCTCTAATATTTCACATATGAATTTTAACATTAATTATACTCAAACATACTCATATTATCATCTTCCAAACAGCATACACAGTGATCATATCAAGGCAAGGCAGAACCGAAAATCCATCTCCATAAGAAGACATAAAACTTGATTTCCAAAGCACATAGAATACTAGTTTCTCTTGGAACCTTTTTAAAACTTTCAAAACTCATTTGTAAACATTTTTATCATCTGAAATCATCAAAATAATCTGAAGGGTAGTAGCTAATCCAAATTGATCTCAAGAGGTTTTAAAATCATAAAACTTGTTTTAGACATTTCTTGAACTCATATAAGCTTAGAAAAATTATGATACATAGATTTTAATACTTATGACAAATAAACTTCTAGAGGCCGAAATCACAAGCTAGAGAACACATTTTCAAGCCTTTGTTTGAGACAATAATGGGCAAGTCTTTGAGCTCTAGATTCTCTTAAGTGATAACATAAAAATAAATATGCTCATGCACTTGTTTTAGCTTTCATTAGAGAATAAAGTGAGAGCATAAAATAAACATGAGATAGAACTTATTATCATCTTTGATATTTAAGTGAGGACTTGAAATATAAACATGATAATGCAAAGCTTGAAAAATAAATATGATAATGCAAGTTCATTTATTATTCTTGATGTTTAGTGATAGTAAGGAAATTAAACATGATGTGCAAGGCATAAACATAAACATGGATGCAATATTCATTTTAATCTTATCTAGAGCTCTTACAAGACTTTACAGATACAACCCAACACTTATCTCATCACAAAGAGAGCTTTAGAATTCTTGAACCAAGTTCTCAAAGGAACTATGTGGTTCTTGAACATCATCATCAAGTTCAAGAACGAGCTTTTTAAAGAAAAGAAAAACCCTAAGAAGGCAAGAATCAAAACAACTTTCTTTCATGACATAAAATAGAAGTAGAGACACTAAATTTTTTTAACAAAAACCTTTGAGCATGAGCTATGAAGGCCGAATGTGCAAGAAGAAGAAAAAGGAAGGAAAACAAAAACTTTACTTGGATAAAGAACAAGACTCAAGCTTTAGAGGTTCCTTTAAGGTGAACACAATGTCACCATCTATGAACACTCATCATCAAGCCATCATAGCCATGAACAAGGCCTCATGGCCGAAATGGAGGAAAGAAGGAAACAAAGGAAAGTTTTCAAAAAGTAATCAAGAGAAAGCTAGAGAAAAACTCATTTTCAAGAAAAGTAAAGCTTAGAAAAACACTCCTATCTAGAGTGAAGATGAAAACTTGAACTTGAAAAGAGCAACAAGAAGGAGAACTCCTCCAAGGATGATGATGAGCTTCGGCCAAAGTGAAGAGAAAGGAAAGGAGATGTGTTTTGAGTGAGGTTGTGTTTGAGGTCAAGTGTTTGAGAGGTTTGATGATGATTCAAGGTTATGAGGTGGTGTTTAGAGATTATGAGGTGATTATGTGAGGAAGAGATGAAGAAGATGAAGATGAAGAGGAAAGGAAAACTCTCTTGAAACTTGAGAGAAAAAGGAAGAACTTAGAGAAAGCTTTGGAAACTTGAAACTTTGCAAATGATCTAAAGTGTTTGCAAGCTCAAGTAAGGTATTTATAGAAAAATGAAACAAATGAAGTCTCATGGAGAGGAAGGAGAGGCCGTGTGGTTTGGGAGGCAAAGGAAGAGAAAAATATCTCTTACAACTTGTCATTCAAGCATGGTTTGAGGTATGGAAATTATGGCGCAAAGCATAGCTTCAAGTATAGTGATTTGGAGTGAAATTTCTTTCAAATTTGAAATGAAATATTTCTTCTAGAAGTAAGGAAAGTTGGCTGATTTTGAGCCACAAAAATGAGGGAAAATAGCTTAATTTATTTAGTCATTCACTTAGCAAATCAAGCATGGATGAAAGTATGACAAAGTATGGTGTAAGTGAGGTGGAAGCATAGCCTTGGAGTGTCAAAAATTTGAGCATGTGATGGAAAATGGGGGAGGAGTGGCTTGGCGGACACAGGCGAGAAAAAAGGGGAGGAGAAATCTTCCATGTAATTGGGTGTTAATGATAGGTTTAAGTGTAGATTAGTTTAGGTACAAAGTTAGGAATCATTAAGCATGAGTTTAGGTAACTAAGAATGAGGTTTAAGGATTTTATGACAAGATTAGGAGTGCTTATACATCATTAGAGAATTTTAAAACTCATTGATGAATAAACAATTGAAAACACAATTCCATGATTTAGGGAATTGGAGAGAGAATTTACTATTCAAGATTCCATGACTAGGAATCTTGAATCTAAAATAAGATTTCAAGTTGTAATTAAGCATTCTTAGGTTCTAATCAATTTTAATAAATTATTTTGACTTAAGATTAATTATGGAAATTAATTAATCTTCAATTAGAGTCTAATATTGCTTAGGTTTGCTTAATTACACGATAAAGCTCGGAAACACAAAGCTGTGGGCAAAATTGTAATTTTGCACTGATTTTGTCCAGGACCTCCGGGACTAAAACTGGAGTCACATAATACATGAAAACACCTTTTAAAACCATTTGGAGAAGTTTCGGGTTCATTCGGCACTTGCAAACGGGTAAAACACCATAGGGGTATTTTGGTCATTTTGACTCGAAAACTCGAAAAATGAGATTCTCGATCCCGGAAAGGTACATAAGCCAACTAATTCCCTTCTAACATTGAGTTTGCCCTTCGAGTACTGCCGGATCGGTTTTCTTCGAATTTTGGGCCCAAAATGTTGGTCATTTTTACTCTTAACAGAAAATCGGGGCGTTACACTGTGACTTTGAAGTCTTCTCATCAGAAGCCGAATAAGACTAAGACAATGAAAGTTATTGAAGCCTCTGATGAAGAGGAAGCAGCCGAAGATGAGACAGAAGAAGAAGACGGAGACGAGCTTTTCATGCTGGTGAGGAAGATGTCTAAAGCATGGAGAGGCAAGACAAAGAAAAAAAGATACATAAACCTCAAGAAGAATAGAAAGGGCAAGTTAAAGCTGGAAAGTGTCACTTGCTACAATTGTGGAGAGAAGGGACACTTCAAACTAGAATGTCCTAAGCTTAAGGGTTCACAGAAGAAGTTTGTGTCCAAGAAGAAATGCATGCTGGCCACTTGGAGTGAATTGGAAGAAAAGAAGGAAGGATCAGAAGATCAAGAGGAGCTAGATGTTGCAAACCTATGCTTCATGCCAGGCTATACGTCATAAAGTGAACCTGAGGAAAACAGCTCTGACTTTAACCTTTCCTATGATGAAATCTTAGCTTTGTATGAGAAGTTGCTTGAGGACTCTTAAGCTCTTTCCTCTCACTATTTTAACCTGAAAAGGAAATATCAAAAGGCTATTTTAGAACCTGAAATAGCCATGACAGAAGCTGAGAGTCCAAGGCTTGAAAAAAGAAGAACTAAAATGAGAAAACAAAGTTTTCAATATGAAATTCAATGCCTTAGAATTTGAAGTCTTAAATAAAAATGAAAACACTCAGAAGATCATTTTTGAGCTAAAGAGAACTTCAAAGTTTTTCAAATTTGACCTTGAAAACATGGTAAATGAATCAAAGAATCTTGATTTGATGCTTGGAGGCTAGGGGCCATATTTACAAAAAATCAGGTTGGGATATAAAGAGGAAATAGATGAGAAAGAAATGCCAACTCAGTCTAAGAAAGTAAAGAACAAGGTTTCTTATACTTTTTGTCAGAAGAAGGGACATCCACTTGATTAGTGCTTCATGAGAAAGAAGTGTATCTAAAAGGTTGGGAAACCTCCCCTTGAAAGACTAACCCATGAGGACATAAGAAAGTCTGGGTAGCTAAATTAAAACTATGTTTGTTGCAGGTTTGCTTGAGAACGCACGTGGAACCAAACAATAAGTGGTACATGGACAGTGGCTGCTCCAGACACATGTCCAGATCCAAAAGATGGTTTAGAAACCTACTGCCCAAGAATTCTGGATCAGTGAAATTTGCTAATGAAGGTTGCTCTTTTGTCTTTAAAGCTTATAGAATATACAACAAGAGAGCATTATATGTAGAAGAGATGATTCATATCAAGTTCAAGAAGCTCAAGAAAGATTTTGCTTATGACCTTGAAGAATTAGAAGAAAAGCTTGAGAAAATGAGTCTCAAGAAAACCTTTAAAAGCAAGTAGATGAAAGCTAGCTCCAAACTCCAAAACAATCAGAAAATGAAATTTCTGAACATGAAAAAAAGCAATCTGAAGATGAAAGAGAAGCTAAAGATCCTCAAAGCTACAGAAACTGCAAAGGAGTTTCAAATCTAAAGGCAGTTTCTTAGAACAAAGTTCTTGGAGACATTTCCAAGGGTGTGAGAACCAAATCATCCCTTAAGAATATGTTAAATTATGCTTTCGTCTCCACCATCGAACCTGAATGCATTGACAAAGTTTTGAGTGATCAAAGTTGGGTGGATGCTATGTAAGAAGAACTGAACCAGTTCAAGAAAAGCAAAGTCTAGACGCTCGTTGAGAGTAAAGACCTTCCCAACCATGCCTTTACGCTAATGAAGGCTCTCTGTGGTCTAAAACAAGCCCTTCGAGCTTGGAAGAAAAAGCTGAGTACCTTCTTGCTGAATAATGGGTTCAAGAGAGGTAATATTGATACAACTCTTTTTACTCTTGAATAAGATAATTACTTTTTGATAGTTGAAATGTATGTAGATGACATTATATTTGGCGTTTCTGATTATTCTCTCTGTGAAAAGTTTTTAAAATTAATGTAGAGTGAATTTGAGATGAGCATGATGGGTGAACTCAAGTTTTTCCTCAATTTGCAAATAAAACAAAAAGAAGAAGAAGAAGGAACCTTGATCTATTAAGAAAAATATACAAAAGAGCTTTTAAAGAAGTTTAATATGGATCAAGCCAAACCTATGAGTATTCCCATGCATCCATCTCAAGTCATTGATGTTGATGAGAATGGCAAAAAGATCTCATAAAGTAACTATAGAGGAATGATTGATTTACTATTGTATCTTACAGTTAGTAGACCAACATTCAATTAAGTGTGGGAATCTGTGCTAGATTTCAATCTAATCTAAAGCAATCACACTTAAATGCTGTTAAGAGAATTTTCAGATATTTATCCGATACTACTAATCTTGGCTTATGGTATAGGAAATGTACATCTTGTGAGATTGTAAGTTACTATGATGTTGACTTCACCGTAGATAGAGTAGAGGGAAAGAGCATAAGTGGTTGTTGTTGTTTCTTCAGAAAAAGCTTGATCAATTGGTCATGTAAAAATAGAATTCCATTGCACTCTCTAAGACTGAAGTTGAATATGTAGCTGTTGCAAACTACTGCACCTAAATGCTGTGGATAAGGAACTAGTTAGAAGATTATCAAATGAGGTATTCCAAAATCCATATCTTTTATGATAATACTAGTGTTATTAATCTTGTTAAGAATCCTATCCAATACTCTAGATCCAAGTATATTGATGTTAAACATCATTTTATTTAACATCATGTTCAGAAAGGAGATATTGAGTTAATGTTTGTGACTATTGAAGACCAAGTGTCAGATATATTCACAAAACCATTTGCTGGAGATTGCTTTAGTGTCATGAAAAAGTTTTTGAACTTAAAGGTTTTTAAATCTGCATAAGTATTCTTACACAAACATCTTTGGGTATTGTCCCTTCATTACTACGAATTGAAGCCCAAACGAACGTTAGCTCCAGCGTCCTTTTGGAGCACTAAAGAAATATGTTTTGAGTGATGACATAGAAATTTTGAGAAAATATTTTGAAGAACGACTAATGTTTTCCCTTGAATTTCTTGATTTAGCAAACAAATTCTTCCATATTGCATAAACGTTCTTAAATCAGAAATAATTTCACTTTATATGTGCAAATATATTTTATCTTATCTAAAAAGATAGGATCTTAATAGAAGTGAATATTATATCGTGTAAAGTACGTATACATGCTTAATGGATTGAAGAAAATCAAACGTGTACAATAAACCAAGGCTAGGATCTCCAAAAAGTAGAATGTGACTTCATAAAGTATTTATAAAATGAAGATATCAAATCAACCTTGAAGCAAGTATGTTCTACAAACTTTAATCATCATCATCGCAATAAATTTTATCATATAGATGCTTTGATTGAAGACTTAAAGACTGCTCTTTCACCATGAAATTGATTCCACACTTAAAAAAGTTAACTTGACAATGAAACAGTACACTCTACAAGAAAAGGAGAGAAATTTGAAATTCAAATTTAAAGTCAAATTCAGTTATAGATTGTCGTGTCATCTCTTCTACCAACTTGGTCAATTGCTCTAGCTTTTAGAAGGAAGAGTTCAGAAACTATGTTCAGAAAGTAAAAAGTAGTTTATGAAGAGACCTCAAAAACCTCTACTTTACAACGACTTTTACAATAGATCTTGCAAAAAAACAAGCTATTCTTCTAGACTTCATTTTCAAGACACAGATAGATGAACAACACATGTCACTTGGAAAACTGATCAAATGCAACAGTCATAAATGAAGATCATCTATAGATAGAGATGGTGTGCTTTTAAAGACAGAGAGCTGAACATTGCATAAGTTCTGGAACTATGGACAATTTTTCCTCCTCATATCTTGTATAGTTCATTATATCTTGTAATCAATTTCTTTACTTGTAAAAATCTTCTTTCTATGTTTCTAAAGAGTTCACACATTCTTCTTCAGAAGAATAGTTAGAAAGAAGTCATTCAAGTTATCATAGGTCATTTATTGTATATTCCAAGGAAACTTGAGTGTAGATTAGTTTGAGTTACAAACCCAAATGAAAACCTTTGTATCCTTGATCTAGTAGTGATCGGTGTGAGTTAGCTTGGAGAGACCAGTCAAAGATTACTTACAATGCGACATTAAAGGTGTTTTATTGGTCACAGTTTAGCTTGGAGAGACTAATTAAAAACTACTTGATTTAGCTTGGAGAGGCTGGTTAAATACTACTCGGTTTAGCTTAGAGAGACTGGTGAATAATTAGTTGGTTTATGATAGTAAGGGTTGCCTACTGGTCACATATAAGAGCTTGGGAAAACTATTGCAAAAACTACCCAATTTTTCTTATTGTCTCCGAAACCCTTCAAAAGCGCTAAAGAAATGTGTTTTGAGTGATGACATAACAAACTTTAAGAAAATATGCTGAAGAATGACTAATGTTTTCCCTTGAGTTTCTTAAGATAGCAAATAGGTCTTTTTGGATTGCATAACACGTCTTGAATCGAAAATAAATTCACTTTACATATGCAAACATATTGTATCTCATGAAAAGATATAAGAGCTTAATAGAAGTGAAATTTATATCATGCATAGTACGTTTACATGATCAACAGATCAAATCATAAATAAGAAATCAAGGCTGAGATCTTCAGAAAGTAAAATAAGATTTCATAAAGTACATATGGAAGGAAGATATCAAGCTAACTCTAAAGAAAAAATGTTCTACAATATTCAATCATCATCATCACAACAATTTTAATCATATACCTGCTCTAATTGAAGACTAGAAGATTATTTGTTTATCAAGGAATTGATACTGCACTTCAGAAAGTGCACTTCATAGTAAAGCATTGCATTTCATTGGAAAAAGAAAGGAAAATTTGACATTCAAATTTGAAGTTAAAACCATTTACAGACTAGCACGTTATCATTTCTACCAACTTGGTCAACAACTTCAACTTCTAGAAGGAAGAGTGTAGCGCCCCGATTTTCTCTAAACAAGTAAATGATCGAAATGCCCCTAAGGTCATTTTTACCTGCAACGCGAGGACGGCTAGTCTCGGCCATCCTCACAAGAACCTTGGTAGGTATGAAGAGGATTCCATGCATATGAATGTTTAGAGTAGAAGAATCTCATTTATGAGGTTTCTATGCATAAATGACCAAAATAACCTTACAGTAATTTGAGGCAATTTTGAGTTTCGTTTTGACCAGGACTTGTCCCGTGTAACACCCTAATTTTTAACCCAATACTCTAGAACACATTAGGTTAATCATTAGGTCATTACTTCTTAGTCTCATTCTTTTATCAAAATACTTAGCGAAAAATACGAATAAATTTTTCTTTTCGAAGCTTGAAAACAAAACATGAGTTGTGCGCTAAAATAAAATATAACGATTGTCGCAAACAAAACATAAGAGTGAAGGAATACATATCATCATTGTCCACAAAGTACAAAAGTTACACGTATCAATTCAACATAGTCAAATCTTCATAAGTACATTAATTACTACTAACATAGCTTCACTGTCATATAAAAAGGAATACACATAAGTAAATCTAAGCGACATCTACATGCATCTGTTGGATCCCACTAATCCGACTCGTAGTGTATGCCGTATAACACCCTAATAGAACCCCACTATGCTTAAGTTCACATTTGGATTCTATTAGTTGTCACTTATGCCTTGCATTTATTTTCTTTTGAAATTAACTTAGAAAAATAGTGGAAGTTTTTTTTTTTCTTTAAATAAATTAATTGTTTGAAAACTTAAGCCTATAACGAGAAGTGAAATACATAGCGCTTTTATAGATAATAATCAAGTTACATTGCGCACTTAATTAAATAAGCGGAATAAGAGACTAAGTGTAGAACTATTATCACAAAAACTGGAATATAATCACTTAATACATAAGTCACAACATGACATATATCATACTGATAAGTTATTACAAATAACAATATAAGTTTTACTATTACTAATTGTTTCTCACAAACTATAATGTAACTAAAGCTCGGAATGCTCCTACTTGAAAGGTTTGAAATCTTCACGCGCTACCTCCTTCCTCATTTCTGACCGTTGCTTTATGTGGACACGTCTGTCTCTGGTAACGACAACGGAAAATAAACATGGGAGTGAGAAATACATGATTTCTCAGTAGGAGTTCCTACTTGTACTAAAAGTGTCATCGTTGTCGTTCCAGTCACTTCGGGTTTATTATAAAAAGGTAAACAGGTAAGAATTCAATTATCAAACTTTCACAAATGTGATTAGCCGAAGTGCAGTTACTTTTAAACTAATCTTGAATATTAACAGAAATATCCATTCAGTATTTCATCAAGCATACATATAAGCATATCATGTAAAACCACTAATAAGCAATAATCATTTAGGAGTTGCATGCGTTTCATGATTACTCATCCTCAACATTCACTTGTTTAGTGATCATCATCTTTCATTTATTTCATCAACATATTTCTTAATTACTCACGGGATGAATGCATCAATGTCTTAGACCACCCTAAAGGGTAATGAGCTCATACCATGGCCGTCGCCATAACCTTTTTGGTTTTTATTCCGTTGCCGTGATCTCAACGGTTTAGGGGGTTAAGCAGTGAGTTTAACTCAAGTCCACTTTTCCAGATTTTCATTGCTACTTTTTCAAACTTTACTTTTATTATTTCTTTTGAAAATGAATGTATGCATATTATCATGTAATCACAATAAATCCTGGGCAATCAATCATTCATCTTCATCATTTCATAATTCATCACCATACATTCACATTACTATAAATCACTTCATAAAACATGGACAATATCATGTAAATCTCATAGTAAACACTTTCATAGATGATTCATATTAACCAACCAAAGTTATCAAGTTGAGTTCCTAGTGTTCGTAAGAGGTAATGGATGTCTTAGTATTATCTTTTTCTCTTAGTGTTCTTTGTACTCTTAGCATTCCATTAATACATTAATGCACTTCAAAATATTATTATAGGTTCTTTATATATTTTTATTATGACTTTCATATAACTCTTGAAGATTATTATTTTACTTAAATTCTTAAAATTCTCTCTTTACAAGACTTGATTCTTTTATTTATAGTTTTGACATATTTTAGAAGAGAGTTTATAATTCTCTGTATACTTGTTATCTCAGCTTAGTAAATGTAGTTCCAAATTCCTAACTCATCAAATTTTAGCATTTACATCTTTAGAATAGTGTAAATCAACTGTAAACCATGCATAGGAGGGTTCCCAGGAAAGAGAGGTCGGTCACAATGGACACACTTAAATACCAAGTCTTTCCTTAGCCAGAACATTTCCAAACTGCACTTTCACAGTACACTATCCCGAAATTTATTTCTCATTCTGTATTTACATGGTACAAAGCTTTATACATAACATACATGGGTGTATTCCTATATGTGTTAGCTCTCAAACAAAGTTGAAATCAGTCCATTTGGATTTTCCTAGAGTGAGTTACACCTATTTTACTACTACAATGTTAGATTTAAAGTTTCAGTCTTAGGCTCTACTTTAAAAAATTATATCTTGATCTAGAAAACTCCGTTTTGGGTGATTCTTTTTGGAGAGTGTTCTATAATGAGTCTAGTTTATAGTAAAATTATTTTAATTTCGAGATGTTTAATATTTTATGAATTGTAACTTTCGAAGTACTTGCTGCCAGAAACAACTAGAAATTCCAGCACCTACCATTTTCATGTCTTAAGTTACCTTTATTTAATCAGGTTTCACATACAATCTTGTCAAGTTATATTTGAGTTTGATAACATCCTAAGAGTACTCATAACATAATAGAACATGTCATATTTCTAAAAATATATTTTTCAAATAATGATTCAAAACTTTTGACAATAACTCAAACTTGAGACATTCTATCAAGGTTAGAAGCCAACAATGCTTGAACAATTAAAGATGAAGCTCCTACCTCTTGTGTAGGGTCTAAAAAGGGGTCCTTCTCTTCTTCCTTAAACTTTGAACAAGAGTCTTTGGAGTGGGACCGTCATTGAATCTTGGCTCTAGAATTTGAGTGCAAAAGAAAATATTTCTCACTAGAGTTAAAGATTGTAACTCTTGTGAGGGCTAGTGAAAGTTTGGACTTAGGATTTAAGTGTTTGGATGAAGTTTAGAGGATCAAGAGAAGTCTTTGAAGAACATAAGAAGAATGATAGAATAAGAAAGAAAGAACACTTAGGGAGTTTCTGAATTGAAGAGAGTTTGAGGAGTATTTATAGTGGAAAGATTAGAGAAAAAACAGAAGAAAGAAAGCACTTGGAGCATGATTTATGGAAACATGTTGGCTGAATTTTGGGATGAAAATGCTCCATGTTTTATGCAAACACGTTTCCATGTTTTATGCAAACACGTTTCCATGTTTTATGTAAACACGTTTCCATGTTTTATGCAAACATATTGGATGAAAATGCTCCATGTTTTATGCAAACATGTTTCCATGTTTTATGCAAAGATGTTAGTGGAGATTTTCTAACATTTAGTGCATGTATGTGATTCAGAAATGTGTATGATTTATGTGGTTAGATTATTGTGTTATCATCTTAATCCAATGGCTTAGATTCATTCTTGTCTAAAGACAAGTCTAGGGATTTGTGTAAATGGCGTTGTAGTAATTTCTTTAACTAAGACAAGGATATTTTTGTGATTAGACAATGATAGTGGTATTCTTGTAATTCCATTCATAGAGGAAGGGTATCTTTGTCATTTAATAAGGCAATGGTAGTTTGGTAATTTCCTTTACACAGCAAGGGTATTTTCGTAATTTCCACTAAGTGATGGCATTTTCGTAATTCTTTGCATTTTTCTCTAGACATACTTAAGTAGACTAATTTGTTGTGTTTTAACATTTGTCCAGATTCTCTTGGTTTTGCTATCGCTAATTAATATTTATCTTAGTTATAAATTTGGAGATGTTACATGCCGCGTGCCTATGTCTTAGTAGAAGTTACGAACCACGTTACTATCTTTGTCTGGAGATGACACGGAAAGAAAAGGAGAGAGGGATGAGAAACTCATTCAAGGTTCTCAGTAGGTATTTCCGACTCTAACACATGTGTTATCGTCATCGTCCCCAGCCACTTCAGTTTTATTTATGAAAGAGGCATTCATGCATAAGGATTGGTTTTAAACTGTCCAATCTATTCATCCGAAGTGGGTGTCTTTTAGTATGAGTCTTAATGACATGAATGCAACAGATATTGAATGGATGTATGCTAATACATTATGCAAGTAATCGAGAGAACACAATCATCAGAAAACCTCAACGTATTAATGGCATAAAGCGATGTCACCCAAGAAGGCATCTCAGTGTTGTGTCACATTTAAGTTCTCATGATTTTCAAAAAGACCTTTTCCTAAGTTCCTCAAATTTGATGGAAATTCGGCAGTATGACGGCTGTAGATCGAATTTCCTCAAATTTGCTTATGCCATGAAAACATATAGGACATACACAAGCATTCTTCATAAGGTGTTGAAATTATATAAAACTTCTTCATAACATATACATCATCACATAATCATTCATCATATAAAATTTCTTCATAGCATATCATCACATAATCATATTTAAACAAAACATTCACACAACTCATAAAGCTTATTATGTTATAAATCTATAGTGTCTTATGCTTCGATTCTTACGAGTCTTTGGACTTGTAAACTAATTGTTCTAGTATTCCTCCTTAACCTCTCACACACCTACAGGTTCACAACTAATAAATTTTACTAATTTTATGCTTAAGTACCCATCCAAACAGCACTATGCAGATTTGGACAGTTTTATGTTCATGTGATTACGGGGTTTTAGAAATTACATTTTAGGCCCTTAAAGTCCTTAACTCACAACCTAGGTTATAAATCATCATAACTTAAGCTCTCAGGTATCTATAGGTTCATATCTAAGTATTTCTCATCTCACACTATGGTCAAGAACATCTCTAAACCTCAAGGATGCAGAATTTATAATCCTAATTTTACGGGTACCTAGAAGTCACAACAATGACCCTTTCTAAGTCTAGTTTGCTCCTAAGACATCAAAATCAAGTCCTAAACCAATTATGAGTCATTCCTACACCTTTAAACTATTTTAGAGCCATGATTATCAAGTCTAAACCTTGCTAGACAGAATACAGAAAATTCAATAATTAAGGGATCTAGAACTCTCAAATTAATTCTTTTATAGTCTCTAACTTATCTTATCTTTCAAACATGAGTCTTAACATTATTTTTACTCAAACATAAGCATATTATCATCATTAAAACAGCACATACAGTGGCAAATAAATAGTAAGGTAGAACCGAAATGTGCATCTCCATAAAAGGCATAGAACACAATTTCTAAAGCACATAGAATACTAGTTTCTCTTGAAACCTTTCTAGAACTTTCAAAACTCATTCATAAAAAAATCATAAAAATACTTGAGAGGGCAGTAGGTAAATCATTTTCATCTCAAGAGGTTCTAAATTCATAAAACTTAGTTCTACATATTCCTTATACTCATATAAGCTTAGAAAATTTATGAAACATATTTTTAACATTTGGAAAACTTAAAACCTCTTAGGGCTGAAATTTCAACTATGAAAAATAATTATTTTAGACCTTTGTTTGAGACAACAATGGGCAAGTCTTTGAGCTCTAGGTTCATTTAAGTGATGGCATAAAGATAAACATGCTTATGCACTTGTTTTAGCTTTTATTAGAAAGTAAAGTGAGAGCATAAAATAAATATGAGATGCATCATATTATTATCTTTGATATTTAGGTGAGAACTTGAAATGTAAACATGATAATGCATAGCTTGAAATATAAACATGATAATGCAAGTTCCTTTATTATCTTGGTACTTAGTGATAGCAAGGAAAATAAACATGATGTGCAAGGCATAAAAGTAAACATGATGCAAGGTTCATTTTATGGTTAACTAGAGCTCATTCAAGACTTTAACATATGACAACCCAACACTCATATCATCACAAAGAGAGCTTTAGAGTTCTTGAACCAAGTTCTCAAAGGAACTATGAGGTTCTTGAACTTCATCATCAAGCTCAAGTAAATCAACTTTCCAAACAAAACAAAATCTCAAAGATCAAGGAACCAAACCGAAAACCTTACAAAAGGGAAAAAGAGATTGAAACTAAGTCAAGTTCTTTATTGAGTACCCAAAACTCCTATCTAGAGAAAAATCTCTAGAACGTGCCGGCCAACTTTAAGGTTGACAATGGTAGGCTTGGGCTTTTAGAAATCCTTAGATAAATTGTCTTAAGTTGAAAAACCATGTGAGCTAAGTATCATATAGATAAAGTTAAAGGAAAAGAAAAACTCAAGCTTTAGAGGTTTCTTTGAGATGAACACAAGGTCATCATCTAGAAACTCTCATCATCAAGCTATCATGCTCATAAACATGGCCAAGAGGCCGAAATGAAAAGGAAAAGGAAAACAAAGGAGAGTTCAAAAAGAATCCAAGAGGAAACTAGAGAAAAACACATTCTTTAGCAAAACAAGTTTGAAAAACAAATTCCTGCCAAGTGATGAAGATGAAAGCTTGAACTTGAAAAGGAAAATGAGGAGAGCAACTCCTCCTAAGGTGGTGTGATGGCTTCGGCCAAAGGGAAAGAAAAGGAAAGGAGATGTGTTTTGAGGAAGCTTGTGTTTGAGGTTTAGTGTATAAGAGATTTGATGATGATCTAAGGTTATGATATGGTGGATTGAAGTGATGAGGTGATAATGTAAAGAGAGGAAGAAGATGAAGAGAAAGAACTCTTGGAACTTGAGAGAAAAGAAAGAACTAGCAAGATAACTCTAGGATTCTAAACTTAGCAAATGCTTCAAGGTGCAACTAAGCTATCACAAGCATCCTATTTATAAAAAAACAAAACCATGGGCTCACTAAAGAGGAGGAGTGGCCGTAGCATTGGGGGGAAAAAGGGAGAGAAAAATATCTCTTTGATTGTGTCATAGAAGCATGGTTTAAAGTATGGAGTTCATGACACAAAGTAAGGCTTGAAGCATGGGTTTTTGAGTGAGCTTTCATTTTAATTTTGCAAGAAATTGTTCTTATAGAAACTCAACATGGCTGGAACATTTTCAACCACAAATAAATGTGGGAAATGATTTATTTCAATTGGTTATTTACTTGGAAAATCAAGTGTGATGGAAAATATGACAAGGTATGGTGTATGTGACTTGAGGTATGGCTTTGGAGTGTTAGAAAATTGAACATGTGATGCATATGAAGGGGGGGAAGCTTCGGCCAGACTTGAGGCAGCAGAGAGGAGGTGAGGTTTGATCATGTAATTGGGTGCTAATGGTGGGTTTAAGTGTAGGTTAGCTTAGGTACAAGGTGAGGAGTAATTAAGCTTAAGTTTAAGTAGCTAAGTATGAGTATTTAGGATTTTATGACAAGGTTAGGAGTGCTCATACATCATTAAAGAATTTTAAACACATTTATGAATAAATAATGTGTAACACAATTCCATGATTTAAGCAATTGGAGAGAGGAAACACTATTCAAGATTCCATGACTAGGAATCTTGAAATTAAAATAAGATTTCAAGGTGTAATCAAGCATTATTAGGTTCTAATCAACTTTAATAAATTATTTTGACCCTAGATTAATTATGAAAATTAATTAATCTTCGATTAGAGCCTAATATTGCTTAAGTTTGCTTAATCACGCGATTAAGCGTAAAAACATGAATCTAGTGGCAAAATCATAATTTTTCCTGAGACCTCTATAATTAAAACTGAGGTCATAGAATACATAAAAACGCCTTTTAAAACCATATGGAGAAGTTTCGGGTTCATTCGGCACTTGTAAATAGTTAAAACACTACAGGGGCGTTTTGGTCATTTTGACCCGAAAACTCAAAAAATGAGATTTTCGATCCCGGAAAGGTACACAGGTCATCTAATCCCCTTTCAACAATGAGTTTTCCCTTTGAGTACGGTCGAATTGTCTTTCCTTGAATTCCGGGCCAAAAATGACCTCAAGGGCATTTTGGTCATTTTCACCCTTAACAGAAAAATCGAGGCGTTACAGCGTCTCAGTGCCTTGTCACATAAAAATCTCCTAGGGGTGCTCGGCCAAACCGGTGTCATCCAGGGTTTTCAACTCATGTGGTACTTTAAAACATTTCTTTAACCCTTTAAGATTTGATGAAAATTTGGTAGCATAACAGTTGTTAAACCGAACTTCCTTCAAACCGAAACTTATGCCACAAGCTAATCACACAACATATTCCTCATTTAAATCTCATGCTATGATAAACCTCATATCTCAAACAATCACTTCCTCTTGCATCATAAACATCTCAACATATTATTGCATTATATAAATATGATAGCATTAACAATTCCTTGATGTCTTATGCGTTGACCCTTAAGGTCCTTAACTCACAGTCTAAGTTATAAATCATCACATCTTAATCACTCGGGTACCTATAGGCTCATGTCTAAGTATTCCTCACTCCATACTATGATCATAAACTCCTCTAAACTTCAAGAATGCAGAATCTAAAATTCTAACTTTACGGGTACCTAAAAGTCACAACAATGACCCTTTCTAAGTTCGGTTTGCTCCTAAGGCATCAAGATCAAGTCCTAAACCATTTATGAGTCATCCCTACACATTTAAACTAATTTAAAACCATAATTATCGATTCTAAATCTTGCTGGACAGAATTCAGAAAATTCAAACATTAAGGGATCTAAAACTCTCAAATTAATTCTTTTCTAGTTACTAACTTCTCTAATCTTTTCCATATGAATTTTAGCATCAATTATTGTCAAACATAATCATATTATCATCATCATAACAGCATATACAGTGGCCAAACACAGCAAGGCAGAACCGAAACCAAGTCTCCATTTAAAGGCACAAAAACATAATTTGCAGAGCACATAAAATACTAGTTTCTCTTGGGACCTTTTTCAAACTTCCAAAAACTCATTTATAAACATTTTATCATCTAAAAATCAACAAAATACTTGTGAGGGCAGTAGCTAATTCAATTTCATCTCAAGAGGTCCTAAATTAATAAAACTTGGTTCTATACATTCCTTGAACTCACATAAGCTTAGAAAAATTATAAAACATAGTTTTCAATACTTGTAACACATAAAACTACTTAGGGGCCAAAATCCCAAGCTAAAGAAATAATTGTTTTCAAACCTTTGTTTGAGACAATAATAGGCAAGTCTTTGAGCTCTAGGTTCTCTTAAGTGATGACATAAAAATAAACATGCTCATGTACTAGTTTTAGCTTTTCATTAGAAAGTAAAGTGAGAGCATAAAATAAACATGAGATGCAACTTATTATTATCTTTGGCATATTAAGTGAGGATTTGAAATATAAACATGATAATGCAAAGCTTGAAACATAAACATGATAATGCAAGTTCATTTATTATCTTGATACTTAGTGATAGCAAGGAAAGTAAATATGATGTGCAAGGCATAAACATAAACATGGATGCAATATTCATTTTAATCTTATCTAGAGCTTTTACAAGACTTTACAGATACAACCCAACACTTATCTCATCACAAAGAGAGCTTTAGAGTTCTTGAACCAAGTTCTCAAAGGAACTGAGGTTCTTGAACATCATCATCAAGCTCAAAAGGAACAAACTTTAAGAAGAACATAAAATCTCAAAGAAAAGGAAACCAAAACCGAAATATTAGAGGAAAGGAAATTAGGAAACCGAAATGATAAACAAGAAAAAGTAAAGGTGTTCTTGAGCTAAAATCATTTTGAGTTAGTAAACAAAGGTGAGACTTAAAGAAAGTAAAAGCTCAAGCTCTAGAGGTTCCTTTGAGATGAACACATAGTCATCATCTAGGAGCTCTCATCTTTGAGCCATCATGTACTCATCAAGGCCAAGAGGCCGAAACTCAAAGGAAGAGAAAATAAGAAAGTTTCAAAAAGAAAATCCAAGAGAAAGCTAGGAAAACTAATTTTCAAGAAAAACAAGGCTTAGAAAAACACTACTACCTAGAGTGAAGATGAAAAGCTTGAACTTTGAAAAGGAAAACAAGATGAAGAACTCCTCATTGAGGGCAAGATGGCTTCGGCCAAGGCAAAGAGAAAGGGAAGGAGATGTGTTTTTGGGTGAGGTTGTGTTTGAGATGAAGTGTTTGAGGGCTTAGGAGGTGTTTCAAGGCTATGGGGTGGTGTTTGAAGGTTATGAGATGATGATAAGATGAAAAGATGATGAAGATGGAGATGAAGAACAAGAGAGAACTCTCTTGGAACTTAGAGAGAAAAAGAGAGAACACAAAGAAATCTTAGAAAACTAAAAGTGTGCAAATGAGCTAAAGTGTTTGCATGTGTTTCTAGGCAATGTATTTATAGAAATGAAAACAAATGAGAGCTCATGGAGGGGGAGGAGTAGCCGTAGCAGTGGGAGGGAAAAGAAGAGAAAATATTTCTTACACAAGGTCATTCAAGCATGGTTTGAAGTATGGAAGTTATGATACAAGGCATGGCTTCAAGTAAGGTGATTTGAGTGAGCTTTTCTTTTAATTTTGAATGAAATTAGTCTTCTAGAAGCTAAACATGGCTGGAAGTTTTTCAGCCACAAATAAATGAGGAAAATGGTTTATTCCATTTAGTTATTTGTAACGCCCCGATTTTTATTAAGAGTGGAAATGACCAAAATACCCCTGAGGACATTTTCAGCCCGGAATTCGAGGAAAGCCGGTTCGGCAGTACTCGAAGGGTAAACTCAATATTGGAAGGGGATTAGATGGCTTGTATACCTTCCCGGGATCGAAAATCTCATTTTTCGAGTTTTCGGGTCAAAATGACCAAAACGCCCCTGCGGTGTTTTACCCGTTTGCAAGTGCCGGATGAACCCGAAACTTCTCCAGATGATTTTAAAAGGCGTTTTTATGTGGACTGTGACTTTAGTTTTGGTCCCGGAGGTCCCGGGCGAAATTAGTGCAAAATTACGGTTTTGCCCCTAGTTTCGTGTTTCAAACCTAAGCAATATTAGGCTCTAATCGAAGGTTAATTAATTTCCTTAATTAATCTTGAGTCAAAATAATTTATTAAAGTTGATTAGAACCTAAAAGTGCTTAATTACAACCTAAAATCATATTTTAATTTCAAGACTCCTAGTCATGAAATCTTGAATAATGTTTTCTCTTTCCAATTCCTTAAATCATGGAATTATGTTACACATTGTGTATTCATAAATGAGTTTAAAACTCTTTAATGATGTATGAGCACTCCTAATCTTGTCATAAAATCCTTAAATCACATTCTTAGTCACCTAAACTTAAACTTAATTATTCCTAACCTTGTACCTAAGCTAATACACATTTAAACCTACCATTAACACCCAATTAAATGACCAAAACTCACCTCCTCTCTGCTGCCCAAGGCCTGGCCGAACCTGTCCTCCTCCCATATGCATCACATGTTCAATTTTTCAACACTCCAAGGCCATACCTCAAGTCACATACACTATACCTTGTCATAACTTTCAATCAAGCTTGATTTTTCAAGTAAATAACTAATTAAAATGGCTCATTTTCTCCATTTATTTGTGGCTGGAAAAGTTCCAGCCATGCATTGTTTCTAGAAGCCTAATTTCATAAAAAATTGATAGGAAATTAACTCACATCAAACCATACTTTGTAGCATAGCTTTCATACTTCAAACCATGCTTCTATGACACAATCAAAGAGATATTTTCCTCTCCCTTTTCCCTCCAAGACCACACGGCCACTCCCTCCCTTGATGTACCATGTTCATATTTACCATGTTTGCTAATAAGTTAGCTAGATCTTGCATAGCATAATGAAGTATGATGCATCCTTGTAAATACAAGTTATGTGTTAAAAAGAACGGGCCTCGGTAATTAACATTTTAGAACTTCATAATCGAACTATTACATGCCCACTATTTTATAAGAAGCCCAAGATTCCTGGAGACGTAGATGATGTCACCTAGATAGGAGGAAAACCTTACTAAGTTTCTTTAGTAAAGATTCTCACTTCTCCCACCTTTTCTTTCTGTCACGTCTTCAGATTCCGATGGCGACCTTCGTCCTGTTCATTGACACTCCCACGTGGGAGTTCCACTATGATCCAGAGCACGGATCGTATCATTTTGAAGGGCGTTACGCAGTCTGAGTGTTTGTCTTTGTTGGCGTCCCTTCAGCCATCCAGTATCGCGCTACCGTTTTACCCCTACTTCCCCCTACGGAGACGAGATGATTTTTGAGCGAGCTCACCCATCTTTCGAGTGGAGGCTTCGCACGCCTGCTTCCAGATCAGCTGTTCGAGATTTCCCTGACTACATTCCACATTCGAGGTTTTCCGAGACGGACTCCTCCGAGGACGAGCCTACACATGTGTATTCCGAGAGTTCAACCCCCCACTCCTATTCCTATGAGAGAGGGGAGTGAGGAGATAGTCACACAGCCACAGTTGGCATGGAGGCTAGCTATGCACCCTAGGCATGGAAGCCACGTGCAACTATCTTGTGTAGCTGTCTTGGACGTGCTACGACCATTGATCGGATATGTTCCCCCGTTCCCAGGCCAGCAGTCGTAGAGGCTCTTAGGGAGATTAGTGCACACATGCCACTTTAGTTTATGATGACCTTCTTTTGTTTAGAGGTCATCTACATTAGGTGCACAATGTAGGTTTACTTTCCATGAATTTCCTTTCTATGTATTCTTAGTTTCTTTGTATTTGCATCTTCTAGATTTCCTGTACTTGAACTTAACTCACCTCTATGGTGGGTGAATTTCTATATTATGTGATGTTATGTTTATTGTGGAGCCATTCAATGTTTATATTTCCGCACTGTATAATATCGTCTATATATGCTATGCGTGACTCATATTTTAAAGAGTTTTCGAAAAAGAAAAATTTGGCTCGTATTTTCATTAAATAGTTTCAAAAGTAATTAAAGTGAAATCAAGAAGTAATGACTAATATTTAGCCTTAGTACCTGCTAGTAGTATTCGGGTTGAATATTAGGGTGTTACAAAGAGTTCGGATACAATGTTTGCAAGTAAAAAGTAGTTTCAAAGGGTCATCAGAAACTTCAACTTTACAATGGCTTCTGGAAAAGTTCTGACACCAGACGAGCTACTCTTCTAGATTACGTTTCCAAGACACAAATAGATGATCAACACGTATCACTTAGACAATAGATCAATGGCAACGGTCATAAAGGGAGACCATGTATAAATAGGGATGTTGAGCTTTCAAAGATAAGAACTTGACAATTGCATAAGCACTGATACTCCGTAAATTTTTCTCCTCATCTTTTCTGTAAAGTTTATCACTTATTGTAATTAGTTTTCGTACTTGTAAAAATCTTCTTTCTATGGTTTTGAATAGTTTATACGTTCTTCCAAGGAAGAATCGTTAGAAATAAGTCATTCAAGTTATCCCAGGCTATTTGTAACGCCCGGATTTTCTATTAGAGCGAAAATACCGAAATGCCCCTGAGGTCATTTTCGGCTCGGAACTCGAGGATAGCCTACTCGGTAGTCCTCGAAAGGCTAACTCAATGTTTGAAGGGGATTAGTTAACTTGTGAATCTTTCCGAGAGCGAAAAGCTCATTTTCAGAGGTTTCAGGTCAAAATGACCAAAATACCCCTGTTGTGTTTGACATGGGTACGAGTGCCGGATGAGCCTGAAACTTCTCCAGATGGTTTTAAAAGGTGTTTTTATGTATTCTGTGACCTCAGTTTTAGTCCAGGTGGTCCTGGGCAGTTTTTGTGCAAAATTATGATTTTACCCATAGTTTAGTGTTTTTGAGCTTAATCTCGTGATTAAGCAAACCTAAGCAATATTAGGCTCTAATTGAAGATTAATTAATTTCCATAATTAATCTAGAGTCAAAATAATTTATTAGAGTTAATTAGAACCTAAGATTGCTTAATTTAAACTTAAATCTTATTTTAAATTTAAGATTCCTAGTCATGGAATCTTGAATAGTGGTTTCTCTCTCCAATTCCTTAAATCATTGAATTGTGTTCACAATTGTTTATTCATAAAATGAGTTTAAATTTCTCTAATTGTGTATGAGCACTCCTTAGCCATGTCATAAAATTCCTAATTACATTCCTAGTTACCTAAATACTTGCTTAGTGACTCCTAACCTCAAACTTAACCCAATACACACCTAAACACATTATTAGCACACAATTAAACAAAAGAAACCTCTCCCCTCTCTTCTAGAAGTCCACGGCCACACCCCCTCCATACCTCAAATATTTGAAATTCAAATGCATTTTCAAGTCCACACCAAGCCATGCTTAGACCATACTTTGCACCATGCTTGTCATACCTTCAACCATGCTATGAATGACAAAGTGTAAGAGATATTTTCTCTCCTCCCATGCCCCCCAAAAGCTATGGCCAGCCCCTCCCCTTGTGCACCTTCATTGTTTTGTTTTCTATAAATAGGAATCTTACATGAACTTGTGTCATTTTTTATCATTTGGCAAGTTTGAGCATTCTTAGCATTCTTGTGAATTCTCTCCTTTTTCTCTCAAGTTTCAAGAAGCTTTCTTTCCTCTTTATCTTCTTCATATCCTCTTTGGACCATCACCTCACAACCTCAAACCACCACCTTGAATCATCCTCTAAACACTCATCCTCAAACACAAGTTCACCAAGAACACATTTCTTTTCCTTTCCTCTCCCTTTGGCCGAACACATCATCACCACTCTAAGAAGAGTTGTTCTTCTCATTTTTTGCTCTCAAGATTTGTTTTACTCAAAAATGTCATTTTCTTGATGTTTCTCTTGGATTCTTTTTTACCTTCCTTGCTTTTTCCTTTTCTTTTCATTTCAGCCTTAAGGCCTCATTTTGATCAAGATAGCTTGATGATGAGTGACTATAGAGGATGACTTTGTGTTCATCTCTCAGAGACCTCTAGAGCTTGATTTTTTCCTTTCCTTGAACTTTATATATATTACTCAGCTCACATGGTTTTTAACTTAAGAAAAATTAATCATAAGGTTTCAATAAACTCAAGGCCTACCCTTGTCAACCTTAAAGCTGGCCGGCATGCTCTACAGTTTACTCTAGATAGGGGTCTTGAGTACATAATAAAGAACTTGGTGTATATTTCCTTCTCTTGTGATTTTGGTTCCTTGCTTTCCTTTCCTTTATGATTTCGATTTTTGGTTCTTATTTCCTTGTGGCTTTATTGTCTTTTAAGTTCATTTCCTTGAAGCTTGATATTGATGTTCAAGAACCATGTAGTTTCTTTGCAAATTTGGTTCAAGAGCTCTAAAGCTTACTTTGTTTGGTTGAGATAAATGTTTTATATCTCTCTAAAAGTCTTGTATGAGCTCTAAGTTGAGATAAAAAGAACTTGCATCCATATTTATCTTTATGTCATCACTAAACTCTCAAGATTAAAAGAATGGACTTGCATAACATATTTATTTTTATGCTCTCACCTTCTAATAAAGAGTAAAACAAAGTGCATTGCATGTTTATGTTTATGTTATCACTTAAGAAATTTAGAGTTCAAGGACTTGCCTATTATTATCTCAAACAAAGTTGGGAAATGTATGTGTTTTACTCCTTTGATTTCGGCCTTGGGATGATGTTGAATCTTAGAATAAGATTCATCTAGTCACAAGTGCTAAAACTTGTGTTTCATGATTTTCCTAAGCTTTGATGATCTCAAGAAATGTTTTGAGCAAAGTTTTATGATTTAAATCCCTCTTCAGATTAATTTGAAATAGCTACTGCCCTCATGTGTTTTATGATGGTTTTAATGAAACAAAATGTTTCCTAATGAGTTTCATAAGTTCTAAAAAGGTTCCAAGAGAAACTAGCAATTTATGTGTCTTAAAAATGAAATTTTATGCACTATATGATGAGGATGTTCACGGCTCTGCTCAAGTGTTTTCCTCCCTGTATGATGCTGTTTTTATGATGATGAAATGAGTATGTTCATTTATATTTGAGGTTAAAATTAAGTAGAGAAAGTTAAGACAAGCTAATAACTAGAAAGGAATTAAAATGAGATTTTTAAATCCCTTAGAAATGGAATTTTCTGGATTCTGTCCAGCAAGGATAAAAATTAGAATTAATGGTTTATAATTAGCATAAATGTATAGGAACGGCTTATAATTGAGTTAAGAATTGATCTTGATACCTTAGGAGAAAACCGAATTTAGAAAGGGTCAAAGTTGTGACTCCTAGGTACCCATAAAGTTTAAATCATGGATTCTGCACTAATGGATTTTAGATTAAGTTATGATCACAATAAATAGAAGAATAATTAGTTTTGAGCTTATAGGTGTATAAAACATTAAGGTTTGATGATTAGAGAATTTAAGTTTCAAGTTTAAGGCCTCAAGGGTCAAGCATAATACACCTTAGGTTCTTTGATGCAATAAGTTGAATGATGTGATGATATATTTGATGTGCTGAATATGTTAATGTGATCTCAAGTTGAACATGATTAGAGAATTTGAATGAGGAAATGCTTATGTGTTATGAGTTACGTGGCATAAAGTTAGTTTGAAGGAAATTCAGTGTACAGCTATTATGCTGCCAAATTTCCGTTAAATCTAAAAGGACTTGAGAATGTTTTTGAAGAACCATATGAGATTAAAACCCTGGGTGACATCAGTTCGGCCGAGCAACCCCAGGATATTTTTATGTGACAAAGCACTGAGATGCGCTTTCCTGGGTGACACCGGTTCGCCCGAGCACCCCCAGGAAAGACAAATCCGTGAGGGTATGAGTAGATGTTATAACATCCTAATTTTTAACCCAATACTCTAGAACACATTAGGTTAATCATTAGGTTATTACTTCTTAGTCTCATTCTTTTATGAAATACTTAGCGGAAATATGGGTAGATTTTTTTTTTTGAAACATAAAATCAAAGCGAGAGCCGCATATGACGTAACGAAGACTAACATACAGAAAAGGGATATCATATCATTCATGGTCACAAAACACAAACATTGTTCATTACATCACAACATAAACATATTATCATAGATACATAATTTATGACTATCATAGTCCGATTATCACATCAAAAGAAATACACATCTATAGGTATATAAATCTAAAGCGGCATCTCCGCGCTTCCGTTCCATCCCACTGATCCAACTCGTAGCGCATGTAACGCCCCGATTTTTCTGTTAGAGTGAGAATGACCAAAATGCCCCTGAGGTCATTTTTCACCAGGAGTCGAGGAAAGCCGGTTCAGCAGTACTCGAAGGGAAAACTCAATGTTGGAAGGGGATTAGATGACTTGTGTACCTTCCGGAGATCGAAAATCTCTTTTTTCGAGTTTTCGGGTCAAAATGACCAAAACGCCCCTGCGGTGTTTTACCCGTTTGCAAGTGCCGGATGAACCCGAAACTTCTCCAGATGATTTTAAAAGGCATTTTTATGTAGACTGTTACTTTAGTTTTGGTCCCGGAGGTCCCGGGAGAAATTAGTGCAAAATTACGGTTTTGCCCCTAGTTTCGTGTTTTTACGCTTAATCGCGTGATTAAGCAAACCTAGGCAATATTAGGCTCTAATCGAAGGTTAATTAATTTTCTTAATTAATCCTGAGTCAAAATAATTTATTAAAGTTGATTAGAACCTAAAAGTGCTTAATTACAACTTAAAATCATATTTTAATTTCAAGACTCCTAGTCATGGAATTTTGAATAGTGTTTTCTCTCTCCAATTCCTTAAATCATGGAATTGTGTTACACATTGTTTATTCATAAATGAGTTTAAAATTCTCTAATGATGTATGAGCACTCCTAACCTTGTCATAAAATCCTAATTACTCATTCTTAGTTACCTAAACTTAAGCTTAATTATTCATAACCTTGTACCTAAGCTAATACACATTTAAACCTACCATTAACACCCAATTACATGATCAAATCATCCTCCCCACTTTGCTGCCAGGTCTGGCCGAAGCCTCACCCCCTCCATATGCATCACATGTTCAATTTTCTAACACTCCAAAGCCATACACCATGCCTTGTCATATTTTCCATCACACTTGATTTTCCAATGAAATAACCAAGCAAAATAAATTATTTCCTCCATTTATTTGTGGCTGAAAATGTTCCAGCCATGTTGAGTTTCTAGAAGGGTGATTTATTGCAAAATTAAAATAAAAGCTCACTAAAAAACCCATGCTTTGTGTCATGAACTCCATACTTCAAACCATGCTTCATGACACAATCAAAGAGATATTTTCCTCCTTTTGTCCTCCAATGCTACGGCCAGCACCCCTCCCTTGATGAGCCCATGGTTTTGTTTTTCTATAAATAGGATGCTTGTGATAGCCTTGTTGCACCTTGAAGCATTTGCTAAGTTTAGAGTTTTAGAGTTGTCTTGCTAGTTCTTTTCTTTTCTCTCAAAATTCCAAGAGAGTTCTTCCTTTCTTTTCATCTTCATCTTCATCCTCTCTTCATCTCATCATCATCTCTCAACCTTGAAACACCACCCCATAGCCTTGAAACATTATCAAACCTCTCAAATACCACACCTCAAACACAACCTCACTTGAAACACAACTCCAACCTTCTCATCCTCCCTTGGCCGAAGCTATCTTGCCTCTTGGAGGAGCTCATCATTTTGTCTTCATTTTCAAAAGTTCAAAGATTTCATCTTCACTCTAGGTAGGGATTTGTTTTCAAACTTTGTTTTGCTCAAGAAAGTGTTTTTCTCTAGTTTCCTCTTGGAATCTTTTTGAACTTTCCTTTATTTCTCCTTTTCTTTTCAATTCGGCCTCTAGGCCTTGTTATGAGCATGATAGCTTGATGATGAGAGTTTCTAGATGATGACATTGTGTTCATCTCAAAGAAACCTCTAAAGCTTGAGTTTTCCTTTCCTTATGACTTCATCTATATGATATCTAGCTCACATGGTTTTTCAACTTAAGAAAATTAATCTAAGGATTTCTAAAAGCTCAAGCCTACCGTTGTCAACCTTAAAGTTGGCCGGCACGTTCTAGAGATTTTTCTCTAGATAGGGGTTTTGGGTATTTAATAAAGAACTTGACTTAGTTTCACTTTCTTAAGACTTTCGGTTTTGATGTTTTGATCTTTGAGATATTGTATTGGGTTGTTATCTTATTAAAGTCTTGAATGAGCTCTAGTCAACCATAAAATGAACCTTGCATCATGTTTACTTTATGCTTTGCATATCATGTTTACTTCCTTGCTATCACTAAATACCAAGATAATAAGTGAACCTTGCATTATCATGTTTATATTTCAAGCTATGCATTATCATGTTTATATTTCAAGTTCTCACTTAAAACCAAGATAATAATGAGTTGCATTCATATTTACTTTGTGCTATCACTTTACTTTTTAATGGAACCTAAAATAGTGCATGAGCATGTTTATTTTTATGTCATCACTTTAATGAACCTAGAGCTCAAAGACTTGCCCATTGTTGTCTCTACAAAGGTCTAAAAATATTTATTTCTTGTGGTTCCCATTTCGGCCCTAGAGGGCTTTGGTGTTTCCAAGTGTTAAAAACTATGTTTTATAATTTATCTAAGCTTATGTGAGTATAAGGAATATGTAGAACTAAGTTTTATGAATTTAGGACCTCTTGAGATAAAAATAATTTAGCCACTGCCCTCTTAAGTATTCCTATGATTTTAAAGGATGAAGGTGTTTATGAACAAGTTTTGAAAGTTCTAAAATAGTTCCAAGAGAAACTAGTAGCTTATGTGCCTTAGAAATTGTGTTCTATGCCTTTTATGGAGAAGTATATTTTCGGTTCTTCCTTGCTCTTTACTACCACTGTATGTGTTGTTTTAATGATGATAATGTGCCTATGTTTGAGTAAAAATAATGTTAAGACTCATATGTGAAAGATAGGATAAGTTAGGAACTAGAAAAGAATTAATTTGAGAGTTCTAGATCCTTTAATCATGTAATTTTCTGGATTCTGTCCAGCAAGGTTTAGATTTAATAATCATGGTTTTTAATTAGTTTGAATGTATAGGAATGACTCATAATTGGTTTAGGACTTAATCTTGAGGCCTTAGGAGCAAACCGAACTTAGAAAGGGTCATTGTTGTGACTTCTAGGTACCCGTAAAGTTAGGATTTCAAATTCTGCATCCTTGAGGTTTAGAAATATTTTTGACCATAGTGTGAGGTGAGAAATACTTAGTTATAACCTCATAGGTTCCCAAGAGACTAGGTTTTGATGATCGATAACTTAGAATGTGAGTTAAAGACTTTAAGGGTCTAAATCGTAATTTCTAGAACCCCGTAATCACACAAATATAAAGCTGTCCAAACTCTGCATAGTGCTGTTTTGATAGGTCCTTGAGCATAAAAATTAGTAAAACTTGTTAGTTGTGAACCTATAGATGTGTAAGAGGTTAAGGACAATACTAGGACAATTAGTTTACAAGTTTAAGACTCAAAAGGACCAAAGCATAAAACACTATGGGTTTATAACATAATAAGCTTGTGATTTTGTGTGAATAATTTTCTAAAGATATGTTTATGTGATGATGCATATGCTATGAAGAAGTTTTATGTATACACTATGAAGAAGTTTCATGTGATGATATATATACTATGAAAAAGTCTTATGTGAAAATAGGTTATAGTCTTATATATGATTATATGAGGAGATGCATACTATGAGAAAGATTTATATGATGTATAATGATGTATCTATGAATTAACACTTTATGAGAACTTAAATGTGACAAAACACTGAGACGCTTTCTTGGGTGACACCGGTTTAGCCGAGCACCCCCAAGAAAACAAATCCGTGAGGGTATTGACATAGAGCTTGCCAAAGCGGACAATACTACGATGCACTAGTTGCTAGTAGAGCGTTTCAAAGAGGAAATGACCCTAAGAGGTGATCCTTAATTTGCCCCCTAGCCCGTACTTTAAGTCGGGATTATGTTACGCTTATCATAGGGTAAGTAAGAGCTAGTGACGACTAGTTAAGGTATGAGCTCATAACCTAGAGATGTTTTAGGGTGGCCCCATGAGATGAAAGTTAAAGTTTAAAATGTCACATGTGCTATACCTATCAACTTATGCCAATGTTATACTGTTTCCTAGTTATTCTATTGATTGACTTACCTTTATGATGCATCCATGTCATTAGTATATTCCATGCCTAGTCATAAGACGCATTATAAAATATGACGGGCCTTGGATAAATAATACTTTAGAAAACTAACTTAAAAGAAGTTTATATGCATGCACACCTTTTTAGAAATAAAACCCAAGGTTCCTGAGGATGTGACGATGTCACCTAGGTAGGGATAACCCTACTGAGAATTCTTTTAGAAGATTCTCATTCCCTCTCTCTTTTCTTCCGTCATATCTTCAGATGGCGACATTCATACTCTTCATCGACACCCCGGTATGGGAGCTGCACCATGACCCGACACTCGGGTCATACCATTTTGAGGGTCACTGCACTGTTAGAGTCTTCATGTTCATGGGACGACCCTTCGCACACCCAGTACGGAGTTACCGATTCACCCCGACTGCCCCCTACCATCACAATAGTATTTTTGAGCGAGCTAGATCACGGGACGAGTAGATCCTCCGCATGCAGCCTGAGGCATCAGCGGTAGGCGACTACCCGGAGTACGTGCCTCGCACCCAGTACTCGGAGACGGACCCATCCGAGGACCCGCCATCACACATGTACAGTTGGAGTTCCAGTCCCGCTCCCCCACCGATGAGAGCCGGGAGTGAAGAGACGGTGGTCCAGCCGAGGTTGGCACGTAGGCCATCCATGCGCCCTCACCGCGGTGGACATGCCCCGATGATACGCTCGACCACTCCCGCCGAGATTCGTCAGTGGATTGACTCGACCCCACAGTACTCGGACCAGCAGGAGTAGACATAGGAGGGGTAGCAGTTAGTGCACACACGCCACATAGTTGAGGGCAAACCTTCTTTTGTGTATGAGGTTGCCTACTCTAGGTGCACTTGGGCATGGGTGTTGTTTTATGATTTCCCTGTATTTGTTTTCCTTGTATTTGTTCTTCAGTTGTATTCCGTTTCCCGATGTATCGAATAGTCCTGCCCTTTGGGAAGGCACATTATATATATCTATGTTTCAGTTGATGTTTCCATGATATGATGTGTTTCTTTACGCTTTGCTTATATGTTTCGTTATGCTTTCTTTTAAGGATTCGTGCGTGGCTCTCACTTTGATTTTAATCTAAAAAGAAAAATTTTACCCATATTTTCGCTAAGTATTTTCTAAGTAAAAGATGAGACCAAGAGGTAATATTCTAAAGATTAACCTAAGTACATACTAGTAGTCTTAGGTTAAGATTTAGGGTGTTACAGCGCATGCCCTACGCCCACACCTTAGTAGAGGTCACGGGATCATCTTTGTCTAGAGACGACACGGAAGAAAAGAGAGAGAGGGATGAGAAACTTATTCAAAATTCTCAGTAGGGATTTCCGACTCTAGCACACGTGTCATCATCATCGTCCCCAGCCACTTTGGTTTTAATTATAAAAAGGTGGTCATGCATAAGGTTTAACTTTTAAACTTCTCAAATCTATTTATCCGAAGTGGGTGTCTTTTAGTATGGATCTTAATGATATGAATTCCACAGATATTGGATGAATGCATGGCAATACATTATGCAAACAATTCAATAAAATCACAACATCAAATAACAGATAAGTGGCATAAACAGTACAGAACTTTCCTCTATTTTTTTCTCATACTTGAACTTTTAAGTTCTTCTTCGGATCACCAAATCCAACCATAAACACCAGTGCCCGGCGATATTTATATGCATTACCAAAACCAACCAAATACACCCTATCGCCTAGGAATGAGCTCAAACCAAACGAGCTCAAACCTAACTAGTCATCACTAGATTTCTAATAGGGCAAAAGAAAGGGTAACTTAGGAATAGTTCTTTCTTTACTCATGACTATGTGACTTGAAAAGAGACATCGCATCTCTTTGCTCACGTCCGAACTTTTGAGTTCTTTCTCTCAAGACTACCTTCTTTTCTCATCACCAAATCCAACCGTCAACACCGTGCCCGGTGATATTTATACGCATCACCGAATCCAACCAAACACACCCTATTGCCTTGGAATGACCTCAACTATATTTATACTCATCACCAAATTATTTTCATTATGAAGTTCAACCAAATACACCCAAATCCAACCATAAACACCCATATTGCCTAAATGAGCTCAAACCTAACTAGTTTTCCCTAGATTTTTAAGAGGGCAAAAGAATGGGTACATACTCTCTCTCATTCAATTCTCATAAACATGATAGACATAACATTTCAACAATTCATACAATTCACCATAACATGCCACACCAACTCATAATGCATGTACTTACACATTCAATTCCACAATTCATAATCAATTTCTAAGGTAACATAAATAGCTTCACTCTAACACGCATTCACACATCATCATAAAAGATCATATCATCATAACTCATATAGATCATGCTCGTGTATCACCACATCACACCTCATATATCATCACGTCATGCATATCAACATATCATACTTGCATTACCAAATTAAAAGCGATAAAATCTCTTAGTGTCTTATGCGTTGACCCTTAAGGTCCTCAACTCACAATCTAAGTTATAAATCATCATAACCTAAACTCTCGGGTACCTATAGGCTCATATCTAAGTATTCCTCACTCAATACTATGATCATAAACATCTCTAAACCTCAAGAGTGCAGAATCTAAAATTCTAACTTTACGGGTACCTAGGAGTCACAACAATGATCCTTTCTAAGTTCAGTTTGCTCCTAAGGCATCAAGATCAAGTCCTAAACCAATTATGAGTCATTCCTACACATTTAAACTAATTATAAACCATGATTATCAATTCTAAACCATGCTGGACAGAATCCAGAAAAATCAATTACTTAAGGGATCTAAAACTCTCAAATTAATTCTTTTCTAGTTACTAACTTCTCTTATCTTTCACATATGCATTTTACCATCAATTATACACAAACATACTCATGTTATCATCATCCAAACAGCATAAACAGTGAGCATAACATGGCAAGGTAGAACCGAATCCATCTCCAAACAAACAAGGCATAAACTTGATTTCTAGAACACATAAGATACTAGTTTCTCTTGGAACCTTTCTAAAACTTACAAAACTCATTAGTAAACATTTTTATTATCTAAAATCATCAAAATACTTGTAAAGGCAGTGGCTATTTTAAACTAAACTCGAGAGGTTTTAAATTCATAAAACTTTGTTCTAAACATCTTTTGAACTCATATGAGCTTAGGAAAATTATGAAACATAGATTGTAGTACTTGTAACAAATCGAACCTTCTAAGGCTGAAATCAAGGAACTAAGAAACATAAAACTTTCAAACCTTTGTTTGAGATAATAAAGGGTAAGTCTATGAGCTCTAAATCTCTTAAGTTGTAACATAAAAGTAAATATGCAATGCACTTTATTTTAGTCTTTATTTAGAGGTGAGGACATAAAATAAAATATGCTATGCAACTCATTATTATCTTAGAGATTTAGTGAAAGCATAACATAAATATGGAGATGCAAGTTCATTCTTTAATCTTGAGCATTTAGTGATGACATAAAAGTAAACATGGATGCAAAGTCTTTTATCTTAACTTAGAGCTCACATGAGACTTTTAAAGAGAACTACAAACCTCAACCCAACACTTATCTCATCACAAAGAGAGCTTTAGAGTTCTTGAACCAAGTTCTCAAAAAGGAACTACATGGTCCTTGAACATCATCCTCAAGCTCAAAAAGAAGCAAACTTTTAAGAGAAAACAAAATCTCAAGGAAGTAAGAACCAAAACAACAACATTTCTAGAGACGAAATAAATATAAGAACACTTTGAAAATTTTTAACAAAACTTTTAAAGGAAAGCTCTTGGGGCCGAAATCCTTTAAGAAAAGAAAAACCAAAACAACATTCTTTCTTGACATGAAATAAAAATAGAGATACTTTAAAAATTTTAACAAAATCTTTTGAGGTAAAGATTATGGAAACAAAACTATGTAGGAAAGAAAAACTAAAACTTTGCTAGTTCAAGAACAAAACTCAAGCTTTAGAGGTTTCTTTGAGATGAACACAAGGTCATCATCTAGAAACTCTCATCATCAAGCTATCATGGTCATAAACAAGGCCAAGAGATCGAAATGAAAAAGAAAGGAAACAAAGGAAAGCTTAAAAAAAGAAACCAAGAGAAAACTAGAGAAAACTCATTTTTAAGAAAAATAAAGTTTTGAAAGCAACTCCCTACCAAGTGTGAAGACAAAGGCTTGATCTTTGAGGTGAGAATGAGATGAAAAGCTCCTCCAAAGTGATGGTGATGATTTGGCCAAGCACAAGGAAAAAGGAAGGAAAGGTGTTTTATATGAGCTTGTGTATGAGAGTGAAAGCTTTGGTGTTTGGATGATGGTTTATGGTGGTTGTGTGGTGGTTTGAGGATGTAAAGTGTGGCTTTTTGTTGAAGATGAAGAAGATGAAGAAGAAGAGGAGATGAGAGAACTCTTGAGTTCTTGGAAGGAAAGAAAGGAAACTCAAGATAATTCTTGAAGCTAGTTTGCAAGAATGAACAAAAATGGCCAAGTTATTCTAAGTGTGGTATTTATAAAGAAACAAAATGTGAAGGAATGTGTGGAGGAGGAGAGGCCACGGTTTTCAAGGCTTTGGAGGGAAGAAAAATATCTCCTTTGGGTAGTCATTCAAGGCATGGAGGAAAGCATGGTAAGCATGGTCAAAAGTATGGGCTAAGCAAGGCTTGTCATGGACTTGAAATTGCATTTCAATTTCAAATATTGGAGGCATGGGAGGAGGAGTGGCCATGAGCTTCTAGAAGAGAGGAGGTGAGGTGTCTTTTGTTTTGTGATGGTTTAGAGGTGTGTTTAGATGTGTATTAGTTTAGGTGCAAGATTAGGAATTACTAAATATGTGTTTAAGTAACTAAGGATGTGATTAGGAATTTTATAACAAGGTTAAGGAGTGCTCATACACAATTAGAGGATTTAAAATTCATTTTATGAATAAACAATTGAAATCACAATTCCATGATTTAAGGAATTGGAGAGAAAAAACAATAGTCAAGATTCCATGACTAGAAATCTTGAATTTTAAAATAAGATTTTAGTTTAAATCAAGCATTCTTAGATTCTAATCAACTTTAATAAATTATTTTGACCCTAGATTAATTATGAAAATTAATTAATCTTTTATTAGAGCCTAATATTGGTTAGGTTTGCCTAATCACGTAATTAAGCTTAAAAACACAAAGCTCGGGGTAAAATCGTAATTTTGCACTAATTGTGCCTGGGACCATCGGGACTAAAACTGAAGTCACAGAATACATAAAAACGCCTTTTAAAACCATCTGGAGAAGTTTTGGGTTCATCCGGCACTTGCAAATGGGTCAAACACCACAAGGGTATTTTGGTCATTTGACCCGAAAACTCGAAAAACGAGATTTTCGATCCCGGAAAGGCACACAAGTCAACAATCCCCTTCCAACATTGAGTTTGTCCTTCAAGTACTGCCGGATCGGCTTTCCTTGAATTCTGGGCCGAAAATGACCTTAGGGGCATTTTTGTCATTTTCACTCTAATAGAAAATCGAGACGTTACCGATGCAGCCTACCAAAGCGGACAAATTGCTATGCACTAGATGTAAGTAAAGTGTTTCAAAGAAGGTATATCCTAAGAGAGGTGATCCCTAGCCCTCTAACCCGTACTCGAGGAGTTAGGATTTTATTATGTTTTTCGCTTATCCAGATGATAAGTAAGAACTAGTGACGACTAGTTAAGGTATGAGCTCATAACCTAGATGATGTTTTAGGGTGGCCCTATGATGCTAAAGCATGATGTTCTAAGTTACAAAGTTGAGGAAAGTTCCACTTGAAAGTTATATGCCACTTTATGCCACTTGTATGCTTCTTGAAGTTATGATTTATTGAGTTATTTGTTTGAGGTATTACCATGCATTCGTGCTTTGATATATTGCATTCATGACATTAAGATGCATTCTAAAAGGAACGAACCTTGGATAATCTAGTTTTATAAACCTAAAGAAGGAAATTATATGCATGCTCACCTTTTAATAATAAACCCAAGGTTCCTGAGGATGTGAATGATGTAACCCTAGATAGGAGGTCCCTACTAAGTTCCTTTAGCAAGATTCTCACTCCCTTTTCTTTCTCTCTTCCTTCCTATCACATCTTCAAAGCTCGATGGCAACATTCATGGTCTTTATCGACACTCCGACGTGGGAGGTGCACTATGATCCGGAGCACAGGTCGTATCATTTTGAGGGACGTTGTGCTGTTCGCGTCTTCATGTTCGTGGGACGTCCCTTCGTACACCCTGTACATAGCTACCGCTTCTCTTCTATGTCTCCCTATGACGATGCTATGGTTTTTGAGCATGCCCGGACGTGTGACGAGAGGATTCTTCGGACGTACTCCGGAGGGTCGGCTGCCCGCGACTTCCAGTACTACGTGCCCTGATCTCCAGGCTCGGAGGATGACCCCTCTGAGGATCCGCCGACTCACATGTGTAGTGAGAGCTCTGCCCCCACTTCTCAGTTCGTGAAAGGCGAGAGAAAGGAGACAGTTACACAGCCGAGGTTGGCTAGGCGAGCTGAGATGCGGCCTCGCCGAGGAGCACATGATCAGCCACCACGCGTGCCTACTCCTGCTGCTCTACGTCCGTGGATCGGTTTCATCCCGCCATACCCCGGGTTCTAGTAGTAGGTGTTTTAGCGGAGGTTTAGTGCACACACTCACTCGTAGAATAGGATAAACCTTCTTTTGTCTGAGGTTATCCACCTTAGGTGCACTAGGTATGGGTGTCATTTAGCATGATTTCCTTGTATCTTTCTATTTCCATTGTATTTGCTTTCCTTGTGATTTACTTTCCTTTGTACTAAACTAAGCCCCACCATTTGGTGGGCATACGGTAATATTAATGAAAGTATTTCCTTTGATGTGTCATTGATTGCTCATTGTTATATGTTCATTTACCTTGTGTTTATTGTAACAACCTAATTCTTAACCCAATACTCTAGAACATATTAGGCTAATCATTAGGTTATTACTTCTTAATCTCATCATTTTATTAAAATACTTAACGGAAATTACGGGTAAATTTTTTTTTGAAAACATAAAACAAAGTGAGAGTCGCGTTTTTATCTAACAAGCGACATAAACATCAATCATAAAGAACACGAAGGTTAAAGCAAGGAATAATAGAACAATGATCGTTACATCAAAGGAAACATTTCTTTAATAACATAGTTACGATACATAGTAGTCACGCCCTTATAGAAACGGGCGGAGCTTGTAATACAGAAGAAAAGGAAATACAACATAAAACAAGTAAACAGTAAAGTACATGGTGCGACGACAAAGTAAAAACCAACTACACTACCCTCCTACCAAGCTATGAGTACTAGGCTAAAACCCCATCCCAAAAGATACCGCCGAAGGGGAAATCCTCGTGACTGCTTGGCATTCAAATAGCTCTCCGATGAGGTCTAGTGATGACGAGGATCCTCGGTTGATGGAGGTAGATAACCGGGGAATCACTCGATCTCCTCCTGAGTGGGCCAGTGGAGTGAGAAGGGAATGCGAGTCGGCTAGATGTGAGCTCCTCGGCAAGGGCGCATCTCGGCTCTCCATGCCAGGTGCGGCTGCATCACGGTATCCTCACTGCCTTCCTGCCTAAATAGGGGAAATGGGGCAGAACTCTCCGAATAGACATGCATCGGCGAGTCTTCGGATGGATCGGTCTCCGACCTCCGCGAGTAAGGCACATACTCCGGGTAGTCACGAACAGCTGAGGCGGACGAGCGAGCATGACGCAATTGCTCGTCGTGAGGGCGGGTGCGCTCAAAGATCAAGTCGTCGCCACCAAAAGGAGCGGTAGGAGTGAACTGGTAGCTGGACACTGGATAAGCAAAAGGCCAACCCATGTACACAAAAACACGAACAACACAACGACCCTCAAAGTGATAGGAACAATGCTTCGGGTCGTAGTGCACCTCCCAGACGGGTGTATCAATGAAGACCACGAACGTCGCCATCGCTCTCTGAAGATGTGACGGAAGAGAGAGAAAGAAGAGAAATGAGTGAGAATTCTTACTAAAGAATCTCAGTAGGAGTCTCCTATCCTAGGGTTACATCATGCACATCCTTAGGAACTGTGGGTTTAATGATAAAAGGTGTGCATACATAAAAGGTTCATTATTAGAGTTTATAAAACCAATTATCCAAGGTTCATTCCTTTTAGCTTGCATCTTGGTGTTATGAGTGCAACATATTAAAACATGAATGCATGGCAATGTTTCAATCAAATATCTCAATGAATCACAACTTGAAGTAAGCACACAAGTGGCATAAAGGGCATGTAACTTTCAAGTGGATCATTCCTTAACTTCGTGACATCAATCATGGTACTTTAGCATAATAAGGCCACCCTAAAATAACTAGGTTATGAGCTCATACCTCAGCTAGTCATCACTAGCTCTTGCCCGAGTACGCAAGTACGGGTAGGGGGTAGGGATCACCTCTCTTAGGATATACCCTCTTTGAAACGCTTTGCGGGCATTAAGCCACAGCAATTTGTCCGCTTTGGTAGGCTGCATCTACTCATACCCTCACGAATTTGTCTCCCCTAGGGGTGCTCGGCCGAACCGGTCACCCAGGAAAGCACGTCTTAGTGCTTTGTCACATAAAAATCTCCTGGGGGTGCTCGGCCGAACCGGTGTCACCCAGGGTTTTCAACTCATGTGGTACTTTAAAACATTTCTTCAACCCTTTAAGGTTTGGCAGAAATTCGGCAGCATAATAGTTGTTAAACCGAATTTCCTTCAAACCGAAACTTATGCCACAAGTTAATCACACAACATATTCCTCATTTAAATCTCATGCTATGATAAACTTCATATCTCATACAATCATTTCCTCATGCATTATAAACATCTCAACCTAGCATTGCATCATATACACATCATAGCTTCAACAATTTCCTAATGTCTTATGTATTGACCCTTAACGTCTTTAACTCACAATCTAAGTTATAAATCATCACATCTTAATCTCTCGGGTACCTATAGGCTCATATCTACGTATTCCTCACTCCATACTATGATCAAGAACATCTCTAAACCTCAAGGATGCAGAAACTAAAATCCTAACTTTACGGGTACCTAGGAGTCACAACAATGACCCTTTCTAGGTTCGGTTTCCTCCTAAGGCACCAAGATCAAGTCCTAAAGTAATTATGAGTCATTCCTACACATTTAAACTAATTTAAACCATAATTATCAATTCTAAACCTTGCTGGACAGAATCCAGAAAATTCAAACATTAAGGGATCTAAAACTCTCAAATTAATTCTTTCTTAGTTACTAACTTCTCTTATCTTTCACATATGAGTTCTAACATTAATTATACTCAAACATAGTCATATTATCATCATCAAAACAGCATATACAGTGGCCAAACACAGTAAGGCAGAACCGAAACATACATCTCCGTAAAAAGGATAGAACTTGGTTTTTAAAGCATATAACACAATAGTTTCTCTTGGAATCTTTTCAAGACTTTCAAAACTCATTTATGAACATTTTTGTCATCTAAATCATCAAAATATTTGTAAGGGCAGTAGCCAAATCAAACTCATCTCAAGAGGTCCTAAATTCGTAAAACTTTGTTCTAGACATTTCTTGTACTCATATAAGCTTAGAAAAAGTTATGAAACATAGTTTTCTACACTTGTAACTAACAAAACCTTTAGGGGCCGAAATCTCAAGCTAAAGAAATAAATATTTTCAAACCTTTGTTTGAGACAACAATGGGCAAGTCTTTGAGCTCTAGGTTCTCTTAAGTGATGACATAAAAATAAACATGCTCATGCACTAGTTTTAGCTTTTCATTAGAAAGTAAAGTGAGAGCATAAAATAAACATGAGATACAACTTATTATTATCTTTGGTATATTAAGTGAGGACTTGAAATATAAACATGATAATGCAAAGCTTGAAACATAAATATGATAATGCAAGTTCATTCATTATCTTGATACTTAGTGATAGCAAGGAAAGTAAATATGATGTGCAAGGCATAAACATAAATATGGATGCAATATTCATTTTAATCTCATCTAGAGCTCTTACAAAACTTTAGAGATACAACCCAACACTTATCTCCTCACAAAGAGAGCTTTAGAGTTCTTGAACTAAGTTCTCAAAGGAACTATGAGGTTCTTGAACATCATCATCAAGCTAAAAAGAAACAAACTTTCAACGAAACACAAGACTACAAAGAAAAGGAAACCAAAACTGAAATATTAAAGGAAAGGAAATGAGGAAACCGAAGCCATAATAACAAAACAAGTAAAGGTGTTCTTAAGCCAAAATCATTTTGCGTTAGAAAATAAAGATGAGACTTAGAGAAAGTAAAAACTCAAGCTCTAGAGGTTCCTTTGAGATGAACACATAGTCATCATCTAGGAGCTCTCATCATTGAGCTATCATGTATCCATCAAAGCCTCATGGCCGAAAACAAGAAAAGGAAAGCAAAGAAAGTTTCAAAAAGAAAGTCCAAGAGAAAGCTAGGAAAACTCATTTTCAAGAGAAACCAATTTAGAAAAACACTCCTACCTAGAGTGAAGATCAAAAGCTTGAACTTTGAAAAGGAAAACAAGATGAAGAACTCCTCCAAGGTGGCAAGATAGCTTCTATAACACCCTCCCAAGAACAACCTCATCCTTAAGTCATAACATCGTACTTGAGAGTTGTTACTTACTAATTAGCGGACCTTTCTTAATTATCTATAGCAAGCTTGAGGGGTTTGTGTAATAACTAGTGAATTTCGATTAAAATATATAGTAAAAATACTAACCATTCATTTAATATAACGTCAAGTACAAAAGGAAGCTCGAATACGAGCTTACATACATATACAATCTTTGTTATGTTTACATATATATGATTATAACTACATACACGGAGTTAAAATATCCACTACTACACTACTACAAAGTTGATTCCTTTCATACAGCAGCCTCCTTGTCCTCTGGATCACCCTGGAAACGACACGGGAACACAAAAACACATAGGGGTGAGAATTACACAATTCTCAGTAGGGCATTCCCCAAAACATGCACTGAAAATTAATATCATCGTCATCGTCCCAGCCACTTCGGTTTATTAAGAAACTGTGAGCATACAACCTAGATCAATGGTTTGTTTTTAAAGTTCTAAATCATACTTCCGAAATGGGTCGCTTTTATTATTCAATCACTTGATATACACATAGCATACGACTTAACATTATAGTTCTTTATTTACAATTTTACGTACTTTTAGTACATAAAAAAGAATCTCGGAAATATTATCCCTGTCTTTCCGTGCCCTTGACCTAATCAAGGGGACTTTTCCGTGCCCTTTACCTACTAAAGGGGACTTGCTCGTGCCCCTTACACATTAAAGGGGACTTTTCCGTCCCTTTACACTCTAAAGGGGACTTTCTCATGCCCTTTACATGCTAAAGGAGACTTTTCCGTGCCCTTTACACATTAAAGGGGACTTTGCCTTCTTTACATAGCATATATATCATCCTCAAGCTCACATATATAGGCATAAATTAGCATAAATTTTTGAGTTTCATAATGCTTCAAGCATATATATATATATAGCATTCATTTATCACATTTCTCTTTATCAATGCATGCATTTATAATCATATAAACAATCAATCACATGTGATTCTCGTTCATTTCTCATAAACCAAACTTTGAAGTACATAGCATGCATCTAAATTCATCATAGTGGCATCAAAGGACATTTTACTTCCAAATCAAGAATTTAGCTCATTTCCAGCATATTGATAGATTTCTCATTCCAATAACAACAATTAATTTCTCAATCAAACGGCCAAGTCAAGGATCACAAAAATTCCTCATGACATCCCAATGTATCTAAAAGACCCTGTAAAATTTTCATAGCAATCAGAGTTCTCTAACCATGCTAAATAAATTATACAAGTTTAGTGGTCAAAGGCCACTTTTTCATAGCTCATGATAGGGTTCTCATAATTTTTAGACCAAGCAAATGATTGAACTACTTCAAAATAAAAATCACAGTTGTACTTCAATATGTTATTCACTCCCTGTAAAACTTTCAAAGGATAATTCCATCAGTTGCTATAATCACAAAATTATACAATTTTATAGCTTCAGTACCAAGATTTCAGGCAGCATTGTTACAACTTCGGTCCATGATTTTTCTCAGGTAGCAAAAGTCCTTATTATGCACCACGCAAATTCTCAGAGTTTTCTTGGGATATTAGCTTGAACATATAATTTTTACAGCTTATAAAAATGACTAGAATTGGACCAGAAAATTCATGAATAAATCTTGTCCTGCTGAAATCCGAAAATCCAGCAGCCTAGCCAAAACTTATTTTGAATAAAATCATTATTTAACCTCATCCAAACACTCCACCAAAATTAACACATCAACATCAACATATTATCATCAAATATAACCAGAAATTTCGGACCAATACCCATAAGCAATTATCAGAAATAATTTTGAAGGGAAAAGGCCAAAGAAAACCCTACTTGAGTGGCCTTAAGGATCTTGGCTTCAAGAGTGATTCAAGATGGATTTCCTTCACTTCAAACCTTCCAAATCAGCACCAAACCCTCCCTTAGGCAGCAGATTATGAGCGCTCAAGGTAGAGAAAAGTGATGGATTTAAATTCTAATCGGTTAGGTTTGTAGGTATTGAAGTATAGAACTAGTTTAGTGAAGGGAGTTTGTGGTTTTATCAAGTTTAGGCTAGGTTTTTGAGGGTTTGAAATCAAGATTTGAAGGTTTAGAGAAGATGATCATGGAGACTGGTTGCTGTCCGAGAAATGAGTTCATGGAATGACAAAGTTAGGTGAGTTTTTAATTATTTTTCTTATTTGTAGATAATGTACACAATTTAGTAATTATGAAACTATCTTCTTTGAAATTTTGTAACATTCTCATTGGCTCTTGAAAAAGGAAAGGATATGTATTGCTCTAGACCATACACTTGTCACATTTGATGGCAAGCTTCCACTGATAGCTCTATACAGTGTAAAAACTACACACCGTAATTCAACTGAACGAGTAAAACAATGTACTCGGGTAATCAAATATTGCTTGAAAAATAATTCTAAGTATAAAATATTTATTCCTACCTATTTCTAATCTTGATCCTATAATTTCTCACTTTCGGGCATCTTCGGGCCCTAATTCTAGGCTTTTGCCTGTCCCAACGGGCCTGCGGGGCCCGCAAGTTACTATTCATTTTTTTTTTTACAGATTCGTTGAATTGCCTGATCATTTCTATATTCATCGGGTTTTTGAAATTATGGCCAGAAAAGCTCAAATTAATTTTTGAATAATTTTTTAGGGTATTACATTACCACCCACCTTAGAAAGAATTTTGCCCTCAAAATTCATTTGAAAACAATTTTCAAAAGACAAATTTCATATATCAAACAAAGAATTCACACATAGTTCAAATAATTCACACACAATTCAAGTAAAATCGTAAATGTTCTTACCTTAAATCGACTTCTTGGGTGGTGACGTCCCTTCAGCACTTATGGTGAAGACTCTACTCTGTGGTTGGGGCTCTGCAACTGGCTTTGGATTCCTATTTGGACACTCCCTTATTATATGTCTTGGCTTTCCACAACGATAGCATACATTCTGTCCAGCCAAGCAAGGTCTACCTGTAACACCCTAAATCTTAACCCAAGACTACTAGTATGTACTTAGGTTAATCTTTAGAATATTACCTCTTGGTCTCATCTTTTACTTAGAAAATACTTAGCGAAAATATGGGTAAAATTTTTCTTTTTGGAATTTAAAATCAAAGTGAGAGCCACGCACGAAACTTTAAGGGGAATCATAGCGAAACATATAAGCAAAGCATAAGAAACACATCATGTCATGGGAACATCAACTGAATCATAGATATATATATAGATATAACGTGCCTACCCAAAGAGGCAGGACTATTTGATACATCATGAAGCAAAATACAACTGAAATGCAATACAAGGAAATCATAAAAAGCAAATACAAGAGGAACTACACCCATACCCACGTGCACCTAAAGTAGACAACCTCATATACAAAAGAAGGTTTGTCCTCTACTTTGTGGCGTGTGTGTGCACTAACTACTACCCCTCCTATGGCTACTCCTGCTGGTCCGAATACTGTGGGGTCGAGTCGATCCACTGACGAATCTCGGCGGGAGTGGTCGAGCGCATCATCGGGGCATGTCCACCGCGGCGAGGGCGCATAGATGGCCGTCGAGCCAACCTCGGCTGGACCACCGTCTCCTCACTCCCAGCCCTCATCGGTGGAGGAGCGGGACTGGAGCTCCAACTGTACATGTGGGATGGCGGGTCCGTCTCCGAGTACTGGGGACGCGGCACATACTCGGGGTACTCGCGTACCGCTGATGTCTCGGGCTCCATGCGGAGGATCTGCTCATCGCATGGTCTCGCTCGCTCAAAAATCCCGTTATGTGATGAAGGCAGTCGGGGTGAAGCGGTAGCTTCGGGGCGAGTCTTGAAGGGTCGTTCCATGAACATGAATACTCTGACAGTGCAGCGACCCTCAATATGGTATGACCCGAGTGCCGGGTTATGGTGCAGCTCCCATACCGGGGTGTCGATGAAGAGTACAAACGTCGCCATCTGAAGATATGACGGAAGAAAAGAGAGAGGGAATGAGAATCTTTCTAAAAGAATTCTCAGTAGGGTTATCCCTACCTAGGTGTCATCGTCACATCCTCAGGAACCTTGGGTTTATTTCTAAAAGGTGTGCATGCATATAAATTCCTTTTAAGTTGGTTTTCCAAAGAGGTATTTTATCCAAGGTCCGTCATATTTTATAATGCGTCTTTATAACTTAAGCAGAAATATACTAATGATATGAATGCATCATAAGGTAAACCAAACAATAGAATGACTAGGAAACATTATAACGTTGGCATAAGTATAGTTTATATGACATTGTTAACTTTAAATTTCATCTCATGGGGCCGCCCTAAAACTTCTCTAGGTTATGAGCTCATACCTTAACTAGTCGTCACTAGTTCTTGCTTATCCTATGATAAGCGTAACATAATCCCGACTTAAAGTACGGGCTAGGGGGCAAATTAAGGATCTCCTTTCTAGGATCATTTCCTCTTTGAAACGCTTTGCTAGCCACGTGGGCCTCGCAATTTGTCCGCTTTGGCAGGCTGCATCTACACATACCCTCACGGATTTATCTCCTCCTGGGGGTGCTCGGCCGAACCGGTGTCACCCAGGAGAAGCGCGTCTCAGTGTTGTGTCACATTTATATTCTCATAAGTATTAAATCACAATTACCTCATCATTTATCATATTCATTTTTATCATGCATTCTCATATAGCTTTTTCATAACATATATATCATCACATGAAACTTTCTCATAACATTCGTCGCATAAAACTTTCGCACAAACATCATCACATAGTCATATCTAACAATCATCCCCATAAGCTCATAGACATGTTATGTTATAACTCATAGTGTTTTAAACTTGATTCTTATGAGTCTTAAACTTGCAAATTAATTATCCTTAACTTCTTTATACACCTATAGTTTGACAATTAATGAGTTATACAAATTTTATGCTCAAGAACTAATCCAAATAGCACTATGGAGAATTTGGACAGCTTTATGTTTATGTGATTACGGAGTTCTAGAAATTACGGTTTAGATCTTTATCTCACATTCTAAGTTATTGATCATCAACACCTAGTCTCTTGGGAACCTATAAGGTTATAACTAAGTATTTCTCACCTCACCCTATGGTCAAGAACATCTCTAAACCTCAAGAGTGCAGAAATCAAAATACTAACTTTACGGGTACCTAGAAGTCACAATAATGACCCTTTCTAAGTTCGGTTTGCTCCTAAGGTTTCAAGATTAAGTCCTAAACCAATTATGAGTCATTCCTACACATATAAACTAATTTAAAACCATGATTATTGAATCTAAACCTTGCTGGACAGAATCCAGAAAAATGAATCTTTAAGGGATCTAGAACTCTCAAATTAATTCTTTTCTAGTTCCTAACTTATCCTATCTTTCACATATGAGTCTTAACATAATTATTACCCAAACATAAGCATATTAACATCATTAACACAGCTCATACAGTGGCCAAACATAGCAAGGCAGAACCAAACAGAAACTCCATTTAAAGGCATTGAATCATAGTTTCTAAAGCACATAAAATACTAGTTTCTCTTGGAACCTTATTAAAACCTTCAAAACTCTTTTATGAACACTTTTATCATCTAAACTCATGAAAATACTTAATAGGGCAGTGGCTATATTATTTTCATCTCAAGAGGTCCTAAATACATAACACTTAGTTCTACACATTCCTTATACTCATATAAGTTTAGAAAAATTATAAAACATAGTTTTCAATACTTGAAAACATTAAGGCCTCATAGGGCGGAAATATGAACCATAGGAAATAAATGTTTTAGACCTTTGTTTGAGATATCATTGGGCAAGTCTTTGAGCTCTAGAATCATTAAAGTGATGACATAAAAATAAACATGCTCATGCACTTATTTTAGTTATTGCTAGAAAGTAAAGTGAGAGCATAAAATAAATATGTGGTGCAATATATTATTATCTTTGATATTTAGGTGAGGACTTGAAATATAAATATGATAATGCAAAGCTTGAAACATAAACATGATAATGCAAGTTCATTCATTATCTTGGGATTTAGTGATAGCAAGGAAATAAACATGATATGCAAAGCTTAAAGTAAACATGATGCAAGTTTCATTTTTATGTTTAACTAGAGCTCATTTAAGACTTTAACAAGATAATAACCCCATACAATATCTCAAAGATCACAACACAAGAATCGAAAATCATATAAAAGAGAAAGAAAGTGAAGCTACATCAAGTTCTTTATTAAGTACCCAAAACCCTATCTAGAGACAAATCTCTAGAACGTGCCGCCAACTTTAAGGTTGACAAGGGTAGGCTTGGGCTTTTAGAAATCCTTAGATTAATTTTTCTTAAGTTGGAAAACCATGTGAGCTAGATAACATATAGATGAAGTTGTAAGAAAAGGAAAACTCAAGCTTTAGAGGTTTCTTTGAGATGAACACAATGTCATCATCTAGAAACTCTCATCATCAAGCTATCATGCTCAAATCAAGGCCTCATGGCCGAAAATGAAAGGAAAGGAAAGACAAAGGAAAGTTCAAAAGAATCCAAGAGAAAACTAGAGAAAAACACTTTCTTGAGCAAAATAGAGTTTGAAAACAAATCCCTACCTAGTGATGAAGATAAAAGCTTGATCTTGAAGATGGAAATGAGATGAGCAACACCTCCTAGGATGGTGATGATGATTCGGCCTTGATGAGAGAAAAAGAAAGAAAATGTGTTTCAAGTGGAGTTGTGTTTGAGGTGTGGTGTTTGAGAGGTTTGATGATGGTTCAAGGTTTTGGGGTGGTGTTTGATGGTGGAGAGGTGATGATGAGATAAAGAGATGAAGAAGATAAAGATGAAAAGAAAGGAAGAACACTCTTGGAACTTTGAGAGAAAAAGGAAAGACTAGCAAGACAACTCTAAAACTCTAAACTTTGCAAATGCTTCAAAGTCCAACAAGGCTAACACAAGCATCCTATTTATAGAAAAACAAAACCATGGAGGAGTGAATGGGGAGGGCTTGGCCGTAGCCTTTGAGGGAGGAAGGAAGAGAAAATATCTCTTACACAAGGTCATTCAAGCATGGTTTGAAGTATGGAAGCTATGCTACAAAGCATGGCTTGATGTGAGTTAATTTCCTATCACATTTTTATGAATTTAGTCTTCTAGAAACAATGCATGGCTGGAACTTTTCCAGCCACAATTAAATGGGAAAAATGGGTTGTTTTAATTATTTATTCATGTGGAAATTCAAGGTTGATTGAAAGTTATGACAAGGTATAGTGTATGTGACTTGAGGTATGGCCTTGGAGTGTTGAAAAATTGAACATGTGATGCATAATGAGGGAGAAGGTTCACGGCCTGGTCTGGTTCAGCAAGGGAGGAGGTGAGTTTGACCATTTAATTGTGTGTTAATGGTAGGTTTAGATGTGTATTAGCTTAGGTACAAGGTTAGGAATGATTAAGCTTAAGTTTAGGTAATTAAGAATGTGATTTAGGGAGTTTATGACAAGTTTAGGAGTGCTCATACATCATTAAAGAATTTAAAACTCATTTATGAATAAACAATGTGTAACACAATTCCATGATTTAAGGAATTGGAAAGAGAAAACACTATTCAAGATTCTATGACTAGGTGTCATAAAATTAAAATATGATTTTAGGTTGTAATTAAGTACTTTTTGGTTCTAATCAACTTTAATAAATTATTTTGACTCTAGATTAATTAAGGAAATTAATTAACCTTCGATTAGAGCCTAATATTGCTTAGGTTTGCTTAATCGCGTGATTAAGCGTAAAAATACGAAACTAGGGGCAAAACCGTAATTTTGCACTAATTTTGCCCGGGACTTCAAAAATTAATACTGAGGTTATAGAATACATAAAAACGCCTTTTAAAACTATCTGGAGAAGTTTCGGGTTCATCCGGCACTTGCAAACGGGTAAAACACCACAGGGGCGTCTTGGTCATTTTGACCCGAAAACTCGAAAAACGAGATTTTCGATCCCGGGAAGGTACATAAGTTTTCTAATCCCCTTCCAACATTGAGTTTTCCCTTCGAGTACTGCCATGCGGCTTTCCTCGAGTGAAAATGACCTCAGGGGCATTTTGGTCATTTTCACTCTAACAGAAAATCGGGGCGTTACACTACCCCCATGGTTCTTCCCACATTTTGGACAATCTTGGCTCATGGTTGACCGTTGTTGTTGTTTATCTCCATGCAGATTAGGTTGAAACGGTTTCCTCTGGGGCCGAGCCTCCTCATAATCTTGGTCTTCAGGTGCCAGCCTCTTATTAGAAGTTTCTTTTGCAAATTGAGCGATTGCTAACTTCTTATTGGAGTCCTCTGCACGACGGCACTTGTTTACCAGGGTTGCATAATCTCGGATCTCTAAGAGCCCCACAGCTGCTCCAATGTCCTCACGTAACCCTCCTTCATACTTCATGCACTTCCAAACTTCATCAAGATCACGCTAATAGATGGCGGAAAACTTGCAGAGCTCTTCAAACTTTGCTGTGTACTATGCTACACTCATGGACCCTTGCTTGAGTGCCATGAACTCTAACTCCTTTGCATTTCTCACCGAAGCAGGGAAGTACTTGTGGTAGAAAGCTTCCTTGAAGATCTCCCATGTGACTTCAGTTTGAGAAGCTTCGAACAACCCCTTAGTGCTAACCCACCAAAAGTCTGCATCCGCCTCTAGCATGTAAGTAGCAAAAGCCACTTTCTGGATCTCAGTGCAAGGAAGAACAGAGAAAATCTTTTCCATAGCTTTGATCCATTCTTCTGCTTTATTTGGATTGAAGGCTCCTCGAAATGGCGGAGGATTTGGTTTCCTAAACTAAGCGAACTTTTGGTATTCAATATCCACTTCTGCTCCTCTAGGGTTACCCACTGGATTGCCTTCAACATATCGGTCTAATCTTTCCATCATCCTATTGGCTGCTGCGGCAGCTTGTTCTCTCATGGCAGTCGCCATTTCACGAAAAGTGTCCATCATACCTGCTTCGTCTCCGGGACCGTTCCTAGTATGCCGATTGGAAGTCATCGGTTCCTATCACACCAAACAAGAATTATTGAGTTGATCAGGCTCAATACCAAGCTAAGTGTGGCAACAACCCACAACATTCACAATCAGCAGTCATACACATATATAGAATTAAAATGCATGACATTTGCTAAGGAAGCATAGCCAGTCCATTCCTCAAGGTCCTGCTAGGATGAACTGCTCTGATACCATAATGTAACACCCTTCCAAGAACAACCTCGTCCTTAAGTCATAACATCATACTTGAGAGTTGTTACTTACTAATTAGCGGACCTTTCTTAATTATCTATAGCAAGCTCGACGGGTTTGTGTAATAACTAGCGAAATTCGATTAAAATATATAGTAAAAATACTAACCATTCATTTAATATAACGTCAAGTACAAAAGGAAGCTTGGATACGAGCTTACATACATATACAATCTTTGTTATGTTTACATATATATGATTACAACTACATACACGGAGTTAAAATATCCACTACTACACTACTACAAAGTTGATTCCTTTCATACAGCAGCCTCCTTGTCCTCTGGATCACCCTGGAAACGACACAGGAACACAAAAACACATAGGGGTGAGAATTACACAATTCTCAGTAGGGCATTCCCCAAAACATGCACTGAAAATTAATGTCATCGTCATCGTCCCAGCCACTTCGGTTTATTAAGAAACTGTGAGCATACAACCTAGATCAATGGTTTGTTTTTAAAGTTCTAAATCATACTTCCGAAGTGCGTCGCTTTTATTATTCAATCACTTGATATACACATAGCATACTACTTAACATTATAGTGCTTTATTTAAAATTTTATGTACTTTAAATACATCAAAAAGAATCTCAGAAATATTATCCCTGTCTTTCCGTGCCCTTGACCTAATCAAGGGGACTTTTCCGTGCCCTTTACCCACTAAAGGGGACTTGCTCGTGCCCCTTACACATTAAAGGGGACTTTTCTGTGCCATTTACATTCTAAAGAGGACTTTCTCATGCCCTTTACATGCTAAAGGGGACTTTCCCGTGCCCTTTACACATTAAAGGGGACTTTGCCTTCTTTACATAGCATATATATCATCCTCAAGCTCACATATATAGGCATACATTAGCATAAAATTTTGAGTTTCATAATGCTTCAAGCATATATATATAGTATTCATTTATCACATTTCTCTTTATCAATGCATGCATTTATAATCATATAAACAATCAATCACATGTGATTCTCATTCATTTCTCCTAAACCAAACTTTGAAGTACATAGCATGCATCTAAATTCATCACAGTGGCATCAAAGGACATTTTACTTCCAAATCAAGAATTTAGCTAATTTCCAGCATATTGACAGATTTCTCATTCCAATAACAACAATTAATTTCTCAATCAAATGGCCAATTCAAGGATCACAAAAATTCCTCATGACATCTCAATGTGCCTAAAAGACCCTGTAAAATTTTCATAGCAATCAGAGTTATCTAACCATGCTAAATAAATTATACAAGTTTAGTGGTCAAAGGCCACTTCTTCATAGCTCAGAATAGGGTTCTCATAATTTTTAGACCAAGCAAATGATTGAACTACTTCAAAATAAAAATCACAGTTGTACTTCAATATGTTATTAACTCCCTGTAAAACGTTCAAAGGATAATTCCATCATTTGCTATAATCACAAAATTATACAATTTTACAGCTTCAGTACCAAGATTTCGGGTAGCATTGTTACAACTTCGGTCCATGATTTTTCTCAGGTAGCAAAAGTCCTTATTATGCACCACGAAAATTCTCAGAGTTTTCTTAGGATATTAGCTTGAACATATAATTTTTATAGCTCATAAAAATGACTAGAATTGGACCAGAAAATTCAGCAGCCTAGCCAAAACTTATTTTGAATAAAATCATTATTTAACCTCATCCAAACACTCCACCAAAATTAACACATCAACATCAACATATTATCATCAAATATAACCAGAAATTTCAGACCAATACCCATCAACAATTATCAGAAATAATTTTGAAGGGAAAAAGCCAAAGAAAACCCTACTTGAGTGGCCTTAAGGATCTTGGCTTCAAGAGTGATTCAAGATGGATTTCCTTCACTTCAAACCTTCCAAATCAGCACCAAACCCTCCCTTAGGCAGCAGATTATGAGCACTCAAGTTAGAGAAAAGTGATGGATTTAAATTCTAATCGGTTAGGTTTGTAGGTATTGAAGTATAGAACAAGTTTAGTGAAGGGAGTTTGTGATTTTATCAAGTTCAGGCTAGGTTTTTGAGGGTTTGAAATCACGATTTGCAGGTTTAGAGAAGATGATCAAGGAGGCTGGTTGCTGTCTAAGAAATGAGTTCATGGAATGACAAAGTTAGGTGAGTTTTTAATTATTTTCTTATTTGTATATAATGTACACAATTTAGTAATTATGAAATTATCTTCTTTGAAATTTTGTAACATTCTCATTGGCTATTGAAAAAGGAAAGGATATGTATTGCTCTAGACCATACACTTGTCAGCTTTGATGGAAAGTTTGCACTGATAGCTCTATACAGTGTAAAAACTACACACCGTAATTCAACTGAACGAGTAAAATAGTGTACTCGGGTAATCAAATATTGCCCGAAAAATAATTCTAAGTATAAAATATTTATTCCTACCTATTTCTAACCTTGATCCTATAATTTCTCACTTTCAGGCATCTCCGGGCCCTAATTCTAGGGTTTCGGCTGTCCCGGCCGGCCTGCGGGGCCTGCAACTTACTATTCATATTTTTTTTTTACTGATTCGTTGAATTGCCCTGATCATTTCTATGTTCATCGGATTTTTGAAATTATGGCCAGAAAAGCTCAAATTAATTTTTAAATAATTTTTTAGGGTGTTAGCTTCGGCCAAAAGGGGATAAAAAGGTTGGAGATGTGTTTCAAGTGAGGTTGTGTTTGAGGTGAGGTGTTTGAGAGGTTTGATGATGGTTCAAGGCTATGGGGTGGTGTTTGAAGGTGATGAGATGATGATAAGATGAAGAGATGATGAAGATGAAGATGAAGAACAAAAAAGAACTCTCTTGGAACTTAGAAAGAAACAGAGAGAGCACAAAGAAAGCTTAGAAAACTAAAAGTGTGCAAATGAGCTAAAGTGTTTGCATGTGTTTCTAGGCAAGGTATTTATAGAAAATGAAAACAAATGAGAGCTCATGGAGGGGGAAGGCTGGCCGTAGCTTTTGGGGGGGGAAGGAAGAGAAAAATATCTCTTACACAAGGTCATTCAAGCATGGTTTGAAGTATGGAAGTTATGATACAAGGCATGGCTTCAAGTAACGTGATTTGAGTGAGCTTTTCTTTTAATTTTGAATGAAATTAGTCTTCTAGAAGCTAGACATGGCTGGAAGTTTTTCAGCCACAAATAAATGAGGAAAATGGTTTATTTCATTTAGTTATTCATTTGGAAAATCAAGCTTGATTGAAAATATGACAAGGTATGGTGTATATGAGTTGGAAGCATGGTCTTGGTGTGTCAAAATTTTGCACATGTGATGGAAATGGGGAGGAGTGGCTTCGACCAGACCAGAGGCAGCAGAGAGGGAGAGAAATTTGATCATCTAATTGTGTGCTAATGATAGGTTTAAGTATGTATTAACTTAGGTACAAGGTTAGGAATAATTAAGCTTAAGTTTAGGTGACTAAGAATGAGGTTTAGGGATTTTATGACAAGATTAGGCGTGCTCATACATCATTAGAGAGTTTAAAACTCATTTAGGAATAAACAATTGGAAACACAATTCCATGATTTAAGGAATTGGAGAGAGAAAACACTATTCAAGATTCTATGACTAGGAATCTTGAATTCAAAATAGGATTTCAAGTTGTAATTAAGCACTTTTAAGGTTCTAATCAACTTTAAAAAATTATTTTGACTCAAGATTAATTATGGAAATTAATTAACCTTCGATTAGAGCCTAATATTGCTTAGGTTTGCTTAATCACGCGATTAAGCATAAAAACACGAAATGAAGGGCAAAATCGTAATTTTGCACTAATTTTGCCCGGGACCTCCAGGACTAAAACTAAAGTCACAAAATACATAAAAACGCCTATTAAAACCATCTGGATAAGTTTCGGGTTCATCCGGCACTTGCAAACGGGTAAAACACTGCAGGGGCGTTTTGGTCATTTTGACCCGAAAACTCGAAAAACGAGATTTTCGATCCCGGAAAGGTACACAAGCCATCTAATCCCCTTCCAACATTGAGTTTGTCCTTCGAGTACTGCCGGGTCGGCTTTTTCGGCCTCAGGGGCATTTTGGTCATTTTCACTCTAATAGAAAATCGGGGCGTTACAAAAGAAATGAACTTGCATTATCATGTTTAAATTTCAAGTCATCACTTAAACTCTAAAGATAATAACAATTTGCATTTCATATTTATTTTATGCCCTCACTTTATTTTATAATGGAGAATAAAACAAGTGCATATCATGTTTAAATTTATGTTCTCACCTAAAAGATCCTACAGGTCAAAGACTTGCCCATTTTATCTCAAGAGAAGCTTGGAAAATGAAGATGTTTTTATAAATGAATTTTGACCATGTAATGAGGATGAGCTTAGTATGAGTTTCATCTAGTCACAAGGATCAACAAACTATGTTTTAAGGATTTTCTTAAGCTTAGATGAACTTAGCATGTGATATGAATATGTTTCTATGTTTTTGAATCTCAACTATGAGCAAAATAAATTAGCTACTGCCCTTGGTTGTATTTTTATGATTTAATAAAATAAAATGATTTCTAAAAGAGTTTTGAGGGTCTAAAAAGGTTCCAAGAGAAAACTAGTAATTTATGTGTACTTGAAAATGTGATTTCATGACAAATATATTTCAGTTCTGCCCTGTTTTTTGTGCTCACTGTATGATGATGATTTTATTAAGTTAGAATGAGTATATTCATGTATATTTGATGTAAGAATTAAATTGTGAAAGTTAAGATAAGTTAGTAACTAGAAAAGATTTAAAATGAGATTTCTAGAACCCTTAAAAGTAAGAAATATGGATTCTATTTCAGCATGGTTAATATTAGTAAATATGGTTTATAATTAGTGTAAATGTGTAGAAATCACTCATAATTGATTTAGGAATTGATCTTGGTACTTTAGGAGAAAACCGAACTTAGAAAGGGTCAAAGTTATGACTCCTAGGTACCCGTAATTGTAAAAATATAGGTTCTGCACTAATGATGTTTGGAATAGGATTATGATTATGATAATTAGTGAGAATAATTAGTTGTGAACCTATAGGTGCATAAGAAGTTTGAATCAGATACTAGAGAACTTAGATTTCCAGTTTAAGACCCTAAGGGTCAAAGCATAAGACACCATAGGTTCTTTGATGTAATAAGTTGATTGATTCAAGTATGTTGTGATGATGTGTGTGCTATGATGAGTATTTTTATGTGATTTTAAGTTTGTCATGATTATAGAAGTTGAATGAGAAATGTACATGCATTATGTGTTATTGTGGCATAAAGCGAAATTTGAAAGAAATTCGGTTTACAGCTATTGTGCTGCCAAATTTCCGTCACATTAAGAACTTGAGAATGTTTTTTGAAAACCATATGAGATAAGTCCTGGGTGACACCGGTTCAGCCGAGCGCCCCTAGGAAATGAGTTTTAATGTGACGTAGCATTGATACACATTTCTCCCGCTCCGATAGGGAGGAGGCAAATCCATGAGGTTATGGTAGATGCAGCCTGCCAAAGTAGACAATTTGTTGTGCACTACATGCAAGTAGAGCGTTTCAAAGAAGGAAATATTCGTATGGACTCCTCGAATTAAAGGTTATGATAGGTGATCTTTAAGCCCCCTAGCCCGTACTCTAGAAGTCTGGATTATTATGTTTACGCTTATCGTAGGATAAGTAAGAGCTAGTGACGACTAGTTAAGGTATGAGCTCATAACCTAGATGATGTTTTTAGGGTGGCCCTATGATGCTAAAGTACAAAGTTCTTAAGTCACATAATTGAGAAAAGAGAAAAGTTCCATTTGAAAGTTTATATGCCTCTTTATGCCACATATATGTTTCTTGATGTTATGTTTTAATGAGTTGCTTGTATAATGTATTATCATGCATTCATGCTTTGATATGTTGCATTGATAACATTAAGATCCATTCTAAAAGGAACGAACGTTGGATAATTATGTTTATAAACCTAATAATGAACTTTATATGCATGCTCATCTTTTTATAATAAATCCAAGGTTCTTGAGGATGTTAACGATGTCAACGTAGATAGGAGTTTCCCTACTGAGATTCTTTAGTAAGATTCTCACTCCCTTTTCATCCTCTATTTCTTTTCTATCACATCTTCAGATCACGATGGCGACCTTCGTCCTGTTCGTCAACACCCCCACTTGGGAGGTCTACTATGACCCGGAGCATCGGTCATATCATTTTGAAGTGTGCTGCACATTGAGAGTCTTCATGTTTATGGGACGCCCCTTTATGCACCCTGTACATAGCTACCGTTTCTCCTCGACGTCTCCCTACGGCGACGACATGGTTTTCGAGCCCGCCCGAACTCCCAACAAGAGGATTCTCTGGATGTACACGACTGCATCCGCCGTTCACAACCACCCGGACTATGTACCTCGTTCCCAGCATTCGGAGCACAACCCTTCGGAGGATCCACTGACCCACATGTATAGTGAGAGCTCTGCCCCCACTCCTTAGTTTGTGAGAGAGGGGAGTGAGGAGACCGTGACGCAACCGAGGCTGGCTAGGAGAGCCAAGATGCGCCCCCATCATGGAGCACATGTTTCGCCGCAGTGAGTGACCGCTCTGGCCGAGCTTCGTCAGTGGATTGGTTTCATCCCTCCTTATCCCGGGTCACAGCAATAGAGGTCTTTGGGGAGGTCTAGTGTACACACACTACATATAGTTTAGGATAAACCTTCTTTTGTTATGAGGTTATCCATTTTAGGTGCACTAGGGTATGGGTGTTATTTCTTATGCTTTCCTTGTACCTTTCTATTTTCGTTGTATTCGCTTTCTGTTGTATTTGCACCTTGTATTTAAACTAAGCCTCGCCTTTAGGTGGGCATATTATATTATTAATGAAATGTTATCTTTGGTGTATTGATGATTGTTAAGTTTTATAATATGCTTTTCTATTTTGTGATTTATTCTTTGAGTTACATGTATGCTCGCGCACAATTAAGTTATATGCGACTCTTACTTTATGTTTCAAAAAACAAATTGCTTGTATTTTCCACTGAGTATTTTAAAGAAAGAATGAGACTAAGAAGTAATAACTAATGATTAACCTAAATACGTTCTAGGAGTATTGGGTTAAAAATTAGGATGTTACATTTTGGTATCAGAGCAGTTCGGTTCTCACAAAGCCTGAGGATTGGACTGACCATGCTTTATAAGCATGATGCGATAGTTATGTCATGTGTAGTACTTGATAGATGTAACATCCTAATTTTTCACCCAATACTCCTAGAGCATATTTAGGTTAACCATTAGTATATTACTTCTTAGTCTCATTCTTTTAAAATCTTTCTTTAAATTACATAGCGGAAAATACAGATAAAATTTTTTTGAAATATAAAACCAAAGTGAGAGCCACATACATTGTAAGACAGGAAAATAAAACACAAGATAACAAGGCATAATAGAACATGGAACAATCGATAACACATCAAAAGAAATACTTCATTAATATTCATAATATGCCCACCTAAAGGTGGGACTTAGTTTGATATAAGATGATGCAAATACAACAGAAAAGGAAATACAATAGAAATGGAAAAACAAGGAAAGTGTAAATATAAACACTCCTACCTTAGTGCACCTAAGGTGGATAACCTCATAACAAAAGAAGGTTTATCTCTACTATGTGTGGTGTGTATGCACTAGCTCTCCTCAAGACGCTCTACTACTAGCAGCGGCGATCCTCAGGGGACGAGGGTATGTAACCAAGGAACTGCTTGAGCTCCTCGAGCGTAGGCTAGTGGAGTGGGGATTAGATGAGTGACGGTGTAACACCCTAACTTTTAACCCAATACTCTAGAACATATTAGGCTAATCATTATGTTATTACTTCTTAGTCTCAACTTTTTAATAAAATACTTAGCGGAATTTACGAGTAAATTTTTCTTTCTGAAAACATAAACAAAGTGAGAGCCACGAGCTTAACTAGTCGAATGACAGAAACATAAAGCACGCGTAATAATTATCAAAAATCATAAAGTAAAGCATATAGTCAAGAAATAAGGGTCAAGGTAAACAAAGAGGCATTTCATTAATAATAGCATAGTTGAGGTACATAGCTAGTCATACCCTAAGAATGGGCAGAGCTTGTAATACAGCGGAAATAAAATACAACATAAAACAAGAAAGCAGAAGTAAACCGTAACTACCCGAGTGCACCTATAGTGAATAACCTCAAAAACAAAAGAAGGTTTATCCACTCTACATATGGTGTGTTCACTAAGCCTCCCCTACGACATCAGCTACTGGAATTCGGGAAATGGTGGAGTGTAACCGATCCACGGACGCAGAGTAGTAGGAGTGGGAACACGTGAGGACTGAGCGTGGGCTCGTCGGTAGGGGCGCCTCTCGGCTATCCTCACTAGCCTCAGCTGCATAACGGTCTCCTCGCTCTCATCGCTCATGAACTGAGGCGTAGGAGCAGAACCCTCACTATACATGTGCGTCGGTGGGTCCTCGGATGGGTCATCCTCCGATCTCGGGGATCGAGGCACGTAGTCTTGGAAGTCTCGAGGCATTGAACCACCAGTATACATCCGCAGAATCCTCTTGTCTCGTGTCCAGGCGTGCTCAAAAACCATCGCGTCGTCATAAGGTGACGTCGGAGAGAAACGATAGCTCTGTACAGGATATGCAAAGGGGCGTCCAACGAACATGAAGACTCGCACGGTACACTGCCCCTCAAAATGATATGACCCATGGTCCGGGTCATAGTGGACCTCCCAAGTAGGCGTGTCAATGAAAGCACAAACGTCGCCATCGGTCTCTGAAGATGTGACGGAAGAGAGAAGAGAGAGGAGTGAGAATTCTTGCTAAAGAATCTCAGTAGGAGTCTCCTATCCTAGGGTTACATCGTACACATCCTCAGGAACCTTGGGTTTAATTATAAAATAGTGATCATGCATATAAGGTTCAATTTAGGGTTTCTCAAACTAATTATCCAAGGTCCATTCCTTTTAGCATGCGTCTTGATGTTATAAATGCAACAGGTTATATCATGGATGCATGTCAATACTCAAACATATAAGACAGCACATCAAAGCACATAAACATAAATCATGTGGCATGAGGCAATATAACTTTCAAGTGAATCATTCCTCAACTTCGTGACATCAATCATGGTACTTTAGCATATAAGCCACCCTAAAAATAACTAGGTTATGAGCTCATACCTCAGCTAGTCGTCACTAGCTCTTGCTTATTATCTGAATAAGCGAAACATAAATAATAATCCCGACTACAAATGCGGGTAGAGGCGAGGATCATCTCTCTCTGGGATTACCCTCTTTGAAACGCTTTGCGGGCACTAGGCCACAGCAATTTGTCCACTTTGGTAGGCTGCATCTACTCATACCCTCACGGATTTGTCTCCTGGGGGTGCTTGGCCGAACCGGTGTCTCCCAGGCGAGCGCGTCTCAGTGCTTTGTCACATAAAAATCTCCTGGGGGTGCTCGGTCGAACCGGTGTCACCCAGGGTTTTCAACTCATATGGTACTCATAAAACATTTCTTTCACCCCTTTAAGGTTTGACGGAAATTCGGCAGCATAACAGCTGTTAAACCGAATTTTCTTCAAACTGCCACAAGCTAATCCACACATCATGTTCTCATGAAATCTTATGCTATGATAAACTTTAACATTTCATCAATCATTTTCTCATGCATCAAGCACATCTCATCACATCATTGCATCATACAACACATCATAGCATTTACAACTTTTTAGTGTCTTATGCATTGACCCTTAAGGTCCTCAACTCACATTCTAAGTTATAAATCATCAAACCTAAGCTCTCGGGAACTTATAAGGTCTTAACTAAGTATTTCTCACCTCACACTATGGTCAAGAACATCTCTAAACCTCAAGAATTTCCTAACTTTACGGGTACCTAGGAGTCACAACAATGAACCTTTCTAAGTCCGGTTTGCTCCTAAGGCATCAAGATCAAGTCCTAAACCATTTATGAGGTATTCCTACACATTTAAACTAATTTAAATCCATGATTAGCATTACTAAACCTTGCTGGACAGAATCCAGAAAATTCAAACATTAAAGGATCTAGAACTCTCAAATTAATTATTTTCTAGTTTCTAACTTCTCTTATCTTTCACATATGAGCTTTACCATTAATTATACTTAAACTCAAGCATATTATCATCATTAACACAGCTCATACAGTGGCAAAATAATGGCAAGGCAGAACCGAAACAAACACTCTCCATAAAGGCATAAAACACAATTCCTAAAGCACATAAAATACTAGTTTCTCTTGGAACCTTTTTAAAACTTTCAAAACTCATTTGTAAATATTTTTAACATCTAAAATCATAAGAATATTTAAGAGGGCAGTGACTAAATTAACTTTGTCTCAAAAGGTCCTAAATTCATAAAACTTAGTTCTACATATTCCTTGTACTCACAAAAGCTTAGAAAAAATATGAAACATAGTTTTCAATACTTAGAAACATCAAAACCCCTTAAGGCCAAAACATGAACCCAAGGAAATAAATATTTTTAAACCTTTGTTGAGACAACCATGGGCAAGTCTTTGAGCTCTAGGTTCATTTAAGTGATGACATAAAAGTAAACATGCTCATGCACTCATTTTAGGTTCCATTAGAAAGTAAAGTGATAGCATAAAATAAATATGAGGTGCAACATATTATTATCTTTGATATTTAGTGAGAACTTGAAATATAAACATGATAATGCATAGCTTGAAATATAAACATGATAATGCAAGTTCATTCATTATCTTGGTATTTAGTGATAGCAAGGAAGTAAACATGATATGCAAAGCATAAAATAAACATGATGCAAGGTTCATTTTATGGTTAGCTAGAGCTCATTCAAGACTTTAACAAAGTAACAACCCAACATATATCTCATTACAAAGAGAGCTCTAGAGTTCTTGAACCAAGTTCTCAAAGGAACCATGAGGTTCTTGAACACCATTATCATGCTCAAGATAAACAAACTTCCAAAACAAAACAAAAGAAAGTCTCAAGGATCAAAGTACCGAAACCGAAAACCTTACAAAAGGAAGAGAAAATGAAACTAAGTCAAGTTCTTTATTAAATACCCAAAACCCCTATCTAGAGAAAAGATCTCTAGAACGTGCCGACCAACTTTAAGGTTGACAAGGGTAGGCTTGGGCTTTTAGAAATCCTTAGATTAATTTTCTTAAGTTGAAAAACCATGTGAGCTAAGTATAGTATAGATGAAGTTAAAGAAAAAGAAAAACTCAAGCTCTAGAGGTTCCTTTAAGATGAACACATAGTCATCCTCTAGGAGTCCTCATCATTGAGCTATCATGTGCTCCTCAAGGCCTCATGGCCGAAATCACAAGGAAGGAAAAACAAAGAAAGTTTCAAAAGAAAATCCAAGAGAAAACTAGAAAGAAACTCATTTTCAAGAAAACAAAGTTTAGAAAACACTCCTACCTAGAGTGAAGACACAAAGCTTGAACTTTTAAAAAGGAAAACAAGATGATGAGCTCCTCTTTGTGGTGGATATGGCTTCGGCCTTGTGGGGAGGAAAAGAAAGAAAATGTGTTCTTGGTGGGCTTGTGTTTGATAATGGAAGTTTAGGCGTTTGTATGATGATCTAAGGTGATGGGGTAGTGTTTCAAGGTTATGAGATGATTATGTGATGAGATGATGAAGAGGATGAAGATGAAAAGAAAGGAAGAACTCTCTTGAAACTTGAGAGAAAAAGAAAGGAAACTCAAGAAAGCTTAGAAACTTGAAACTTACCAAAAGACTAAAAGTGACACAAGTTCATTTAAGGCACCTATTTATAGAAAAACAAAACACTGAGGCCCTCCAAGAGGAAGCCTTGGCCGTAGCATTGAGGGGGAAGAAGGAAGAGAAAATATCTCTTACACAAGGTCATTCAAGCATGGTTTGAAGTATGGAAGCTATGCTATAAAGTATGGCTTGATGTGAGTTAATTTCCTATCAATTTTGAATGAAATTAGGCTTCTAGAAACTTGACATGGCTGGAAATTTTCCAGCAACAAATAAATGGGAAAAATGGATTGTTTTAATTATTTATTCATGTGGAAATTCAAGCTTGATTGAAAGTTATGACAAGGTATGGTATAGTGACTTGAGGTATGGCCTTGGAGTGTTGAAAAATTGAACATGTGATGCATATGGGAGGAGGAAGTACACGGCCAGGTCTGGTACAGCAAGGGGGAGGTGAGGTTTGATCATCTAATTGGGTGTTAATGGTAGGTTTAAATGTGTATTAGCTTAGGTACAAGGTTAGGAACAATTAAGCTTAAGTTTAGGTAGATAAGTATGAGTATTAGGAATTTTATGACAAGGTTAGGAGTGCTCATACATCATTAGAGAATTAAAAACTCATTTGTGAATAAACAATGTGTAACACAATTCCATGATTTAAGGAATTGGAAAGAGAAAACACTATTCAAGATTCCATGACTAGGAGTCTTGAAATTAAAATATGATTTTAAGGTGTAATTAAGCACTTTTAGGTTCTAATCAACTTTAATAAATTATTTTGACTAAGATTAATTATAGAAATTAATTAACCTTCGATTAGAGCCTAATATTTCTTAGGTTTGCTTAATCACGCGATTAAGCGTAAAAACACGAAACTAGGGGCAAAACCGTAATTTCGCACTAATTTCGCCCGGGACCTCTGGGACCAAAACTAAAGTCAAAGTCTATATAAAAATGCCTTTTAAAACCATCTAGAGAAGTTTCAGGTTCATCCAGCACTTGCAAACGGGTAAAACACCTCAAGGACATTTTGGTTATTTTGACCCGAAAACTCGAAAAACGAGATTTTCGACCCCGGGAAGGTACACAAGTCATCTAATCCCCTTCCAACATTGAGTTTGCCCTTCGAGTACTGCCAAACCGGATTTCCTCGAATTTCGGGCCAAAAATGACCTCAAGGGCATTTTGGTCATTTTCACTCTAACAGAAAATCGGGGCGTTACAGACGGCTACACGTGCGCTCCACGATGGGGGAACATCTCGGCTCTGCTCGCCAACCTCGGCTGCGTCACCGTCGTCTCACTTTCTTCTCGCACGAATCGGAGAGTAAGGGCAGAACTCTCGCTATACATATGGGTCGGCGGATCCTCTGAGGGGTCATCCTCCGAATGTTGAGAATGAGGTACGTAATCCGGGTGGTTGCAGGCAGCGGATCCAGCAGTGTAGGTACACATAACCCGCTCATTGTGTGCCTGTGCGTGCTCGAAGACCATATCGTCGCCATAAGGAGATGTCTGGGAGAAGCAATAGCTATCTACAAGGTGTGTGAAAGGACGTCCTACATACATGAAGACTCGTACCGTGCATCATCCCTCAAAATGCTATGATCCATGCTCGGGATCAAAGTACACCTCCCATGTGGTAGTGTCGATGAACACCACGAACGTCGCCATGATTTGAAGATGTGACGGGAGAGAAAGAAAAGGAGTGAGAATCTTGCTAAAGAATCTCAAATAGGGTATTTCCTATCTAAGGTTACATCGTCAACATCTTCAAGAACCTTGGGTTTATTATAAAGGGGTGAGCATGCATATAACGTTCATTATTAAGTTTACAAATATAATTATCCAAGGTCCATTCCTTTTAGAATGAATCTTAATGCATGAATGCAGTATAGCGAATCATGAATACGTGAATATACATTATGCAACAGAACGATCAAACATAATATCAAGGAACATATAAGTGGCATATAGTGGCAATATAAACTTTCAAGTGAAACTTTTCTCTTTTCTCAACTTTGTGACTTAAGAACTTCGTACTTAAGCATCATGGGCCACCCTAAACATTATCTAGGTTATGAGCTCATACCTTAACTAGTCGTCACTAGTTCTTACTTATGCTCTTGATAAGCGAAATCATAAAAATAATCCCGACTACTAGAGTACGACTAGGGGGCTTAAGGATCACCTCTCATAGGAATATTTCCTTCTTTGAAACGCTCTACTGGCATCTAGTGCATAGCGAATTGTTCGCTTTGGTAGGCTGCATCCACTCATACCCTCACGGATTTGCCTCCTCCCCACCAGACCGGGAGAAGTACGTCTCAGTGCTACGCAATGTTAAGAAAATCGGACCGGACAGGCCGGTCCGACCGGGTTAATCGGGAACCGGCCCTCCGGCCGGTCCGGTTGAGTGCCTTTAACCGGAGGTATAAGGAACCGGGAGAGAACCGGTCAAAACCGGAAATCGGTCCGATTTTTAAGGTTCCTGGTTCAGTTATTTTGCTTGAAAAAAAAATGAGAAATTGTCCAAATGCAATACACTGTCGTTTTGAATGCTGGGAGGGAACTTGGGATTTTAGGGCTTCACTTTCTAAGAGAGGCTGAGAGCTCAAAGCCTCTGTTTCGCCCTCCCTCTTCCCTTTGCTTCTTCGCGCCGAACCAGCACAACGCCGCCACCTCCACGCCACTCCGGCCTCCCTCTGGCCGGCGTCTTCTTTGTGCCGCTCAGGTGCTCACGCTGCATTGCTTCACGTCCTGCACCTTCAGCGTTTGCCATACTGGTTCTCCGCAACTTCTGGTGTCTGCGCTTTCCTGGTGTCTTGTGACTCCTGGTCGCGTCGCTGACTCACCTTCTTGGTTCGCGTCAGCTCCCAGATCATGTGAGTTGTCCACTGCCACTTATCTTCTTCTCTTTGTTGTTACTTGTTAGTTGTTACATTACATGACTTACATAGTTACATCTTTATTCCTATTGGCTGTTATAATTTTATTCCTGTTAACTAAAATCTTTCCTTAATCTCTTGCATCCCACTGCCAATGTGTGACTGGGGATTCATTTCAATGATCAAATTGCAATCCCCAATTTGCATGATAGCACTAGCATTGTATTCTCTTGAGTGCTAATATACACAGCTGTGATAAATAATTTCTCATTTGAAGTATTCAAATACTAGTTATGCGGCTGTTGTAACACCCTAAATCTTAACCCAAGACTACTAGTACGTACTTAGGTTAATCTTTAGAATATTACCTCTTGGTCTCATCTTTTACTTAGAAAATACTTAGCGGAAATATGGGTAATTTTTTTTTCTTTTTGGAATTTAAATCAAAGTGAGAGCTACGCACGAATCTTTAAGAGGAAGCATAGCGAAACATATAAGCAAAGCATAAAGAAACACATCATATCATAGAGACATCAACTGAAACATGGATATATATATATATATATACTGTGCCTACCCAAAGGGGCAGGACTATTCAATACATCGGGAAGCGGAATACAACAGAAATATAATACAAGGAAATCATAAAAAGCAAATACAAAAAAAACAACACCCATACCCATGTGCACCTAGAGTAGACAACCTCATATACAAAAGAAGGTTTGTCCTCAACTATGTGGCGTGTGTGCACTACTACTACCCCTCCTATGTCTACTCCTGCTGGTCCGAGTACTGTGGAGTCGAGTCGATCCACTGACGAATCTCGGCGGGAGTGGTTGAGCGCATCATCGGGGCATGTCCACCGCGGCGAGGGCGCATAGAAGGCCGACGAGCCAACCTCGGCTGGACTACCGTTTCCTCACTCCCAGCCCTTATCGGTGGAGGAGCGGGACTGGAGCTCCAACTGTACATGTGGGATGGCGGGTCCTCGGATGGGTCCGTCTCACGAGTCTTGGGGGCCTTGGCACATACTCGGGGTACTCGCGTACTGCTGATGTCTCGGGCTCCATGCGAAGGATCTGCTCATCGCGTGGTCTCGCTCGCTCAAAAATCCCGTTATGACGGTAAGGAGCAGTCGGGGTGAAGCGGTAGCTCGGGACGGGGAGTCTTAAGGGTCGCCCCATGAACATGAATACTCGGCGGTCTGGCTGACCCTCAAAATGGTATGACCCGAGTGTCGGGTCATGGTGCAGCTCCCATACCGGGGTGTCGATGAAGAGTACAAATGTCGCCATCTGAAGATATAACGGAAGAAAAGAGAGAGGGAATGAGAATCTTTCTAAAAGAATTCTCAGTAGGGTTATCCCTACCTAAGTGTTATCATCATATCCTCAGGAACCTTGGGTTTATTTCAAAAAGGTGTGCATGCGTATAAATTCCTTTTCAGTTTATCTTTCCAAAGTGTTATTTATCCAAGGTCCATCATATTTTACAATGCGTCTTATAGCTAAGCATAAAATATACTAATGATATGAGTGCATCGTAAAGGTAAACCAATCAATAGAACAATTAAGAAACATCATGACACTGGCATAAGTATAGTCTATGTGACATTGTTAACTTTAACTTTCATCTCATGGGGCCGCCCTAAAACATCTCTAGGTTATGAGCTCATACCTTAACTAGTCGTTACTAGTTCTTACTTATCCTATGATAAGCGTAACATATACATAATCCCGACTTAATAGTGCGAGCTAGGGGGCAATTAAGGATCACCTCTTCTTAGGGTCATTTCCTCTTTGAAACGCTCTACTAGCAACTAGTGCATCGTAGTATTGTCCGCTTTGGCAAGCTCTATGTCAATACCCTCACGGATTTGTTTTCTTGGGGATGCTCGGCTAAACCGGTGTCACCCAAGAAGGCGTCTCAGTGTTGTGTCACATTTAAGTTCTTATAAAGTGTTAATTCATAGATACATCATTATTCATTTCATAAATCTTTTTCATAGCATAAATATCATCACAAGAAACTTCTTCACAGTGTATACATGAAACCATAGCATATACATTATCACATAATCACACCTTAGACAATCATTTATACAAACTTCCAAGCTTATTATGTTATAAACCTATGGTACGTTATGCTTTGGTTCTTTTGAGTCTTAAACTTTGTAAACTAATTGTTCTAGCATTATTCTTAACCTCTTACACACCTATAGGTTCACAACCAATAAGTTTTACTAATTTTTATGCTCAAAGACTTATCCAAACAGCACTATGCAGGTTTTAGACAACTTTATGTTTGTGTGATTACGGGGTTCTAGAAATTACGGTTTAGACCCTTAAAGTCCTTAACTCACGTCCTAAGTTATCGATCATCAAAACCTAGTCTCTTGGGAACCTATGAGGTTATAACTAAGTATTTCTCACCTCACACTATGACCAAGAACATCTCTAAACCTCAAGGATGCAGAATTTGAAATCCTAACTTTACGGGTACCTAGAAGTCACAACAATGACCCTTTCTAAGTTTAGTTTGCTCCTAAGGCTTCAAGATTAAGTCCTAAACCAATTATGAGTCATTCCTACACATTTAAACTAATTTAAAACCATGATTATTAAATCTAAACCTTGCTGGACAGAATCCAGAAAATTACATAATTAAAGGATCTAGAATTCTCAAATTAATTCTTTTCTAGCTCCTAACTTATTCTATCTTTCACATATGAGTATTAACATTATTTTTACTCAAACATAGGCACATTATCATCATCAAAACAGCACATACAGTGGCAGCAAAGAGCAAGGAAGAACCGAAAATATACTTCTCCATAAAAGACATAAAACATAATTTCTAAAGCACATAAAATACTAGTTTCTCTTGGAACTCTTTTTAAACTCTCAAAGCTCATTTATAAACAATTTTATCATCTAAAATCATAAGAATATTTAAGAGGGCAGTGACCAATTCATCTTTGTCCCAAGAGGTTCTAAACTCTAAAAACTTGGTTCTATGCATTCCTTAAATTCACCTAAGCTTGGAAAAATTATAAAACATAGTCTCAAATACTTGGAGACCTCAAGACCTCTTAGAGCCGAAATATAAACCCAAGAAAAACACATATTGTTAAACCTTTGTTGAGACCACAATGGGCAAGTCTTTGAGCTCTAGATTCATTTAGGTGATGACATAAAAATAAACATGCTCATGCACTTATTTTAGGCTCCATTAGAAAGTAAAGTGATAGCTCAAAGTAAATATGAATGCAACTCATTATTATCTTGGTATTAAGTGAGGACTTGAAATATAAACATGATAATGCAAGGTTCACTCATTATCTTGATATTTAGTGATAGCAAGGAAGTAAACATGATATGCATAGCATAAAATAAACATGATGCAAGATTCATTTTATGGTTAACTAGAGCTCATTCAAGACTTTAACAAGATAGAAACCCAACACAATATCTCAAAGATCACAATACACAAACCGAAAGTCATATAAAAGAGAAAGAAAGTGAAACTACATCAAGTTCTTTATTAAATACCCAAAACCCCTATCTAGAGAAATATCTCTAGAACGTGCCGGCCAACTTTAAGGTTGACAAGGGTAGGCTTGGGCTTTTAGAAATCCTTAGATTAATTTTCTTAAGTTGAAAAACCATGTGAGTTAGATATCATATAGATGAAGTCATAAGAAAAGGAAAACTCAAGCTTTAGAGGTTTCTTTGAGATGAACACAATGTCATCATCTAGAAACTCTCATCATCAAGCTATCATGCTCAAAATCAAGGCCTCATGGCCGAAAATGAAAAGAAAGGAAAGACAAAGGAAAGTTCAAAAAGAATCCAAGAGGAAACTAGAGAAAAACACTTTCTTGAACAAAATAAAGTTTGAAAACAAATCCCTACCTAGTGATGAAGGCAAAAGCTTGAACTTGAAGATGGAAATGAGATGAGCAACACCTCCTAGGATGGTGATGATGAATCGGCCTTGATGAGAGAAAAAGAAAGGAAATGTGTTTCAAGTGAAGTAGTGTTTGAGGTGTGGTGTTTGAGAGGTTTGATGATGGTTCAAAGTTTTAGGGTGGTGTTTGATGGTTGAGAGGTGATGATGAGATGAAGAGATGGAGAAGATAAAGATGAGAGGAAAGGAAGAACACTCTTGAAATTTTGAGAGAAAAAGAAAGACTAGCAAGACAACTCTAAAACTCTAAACTTAGCAAATGCTTCAAGGTGCAACAAGGCTAACACAAGCATCCTATTTATAGAAAAACAAAACCATGGAGCTCACAATGGGAGGGAGTGGCCGTGTGGTTTGGAGGGAAAAGGAAGAGAAAATATCTCTTACACAAGGTCATTCAAGCATGGTTTGAAGTATGGAAGCTATGCTACAAAGTATGGCTTGATGTGAGTTAATTTCCTATCAAATTTTTATGAAATTAGTCTTCTAGAAACAATGCATGGCTGGAACTTTTCCAGCCACAAATAAATGGGAAAAATGGGTTGTTTTAATTATTTATTCATGTGGAAATTCAAGCTAGATTGAAAGTTATGACAAGATATAGTGTATGTGACTTGAGGTATGGCCTTGGAGTGTTGAAAAATTGAACATGTGATGCATATGGAGGGAGAAGGCTCACGGCCTGGTCTGGTTCAGCAAGGGAGGAGGTGAGTTTGACCATTTAATTGTGTGTTAATGGTAGGTTTAGATGTGTATTAGCTTAGGTACAAGGTTAGGAATGATTAAGCTTAAGTTTAGGTAACTAAGAATGTGATTTAGGGAGTTTATGACAAGTTTAGGAGTGCTCATACATCATTAAAGAATTTAAAACTCATTTGTGAATAAACAATGTGTAACACAATTCCATGATTTAAGGAATTGGAAAGAGAAAACACTATTCAAGATTCTATGACTAGGTGTCTTAAAATTAAAATATGATTTTAGGTTGTAATTAAGTACTTTTTGGTTCTAATAAACTTTAATAAATTATTTTGACTCAAGATTAATTAAGTAAATTAATTAACCTTCGATTAGAGCCTAATATTGCTTAGGTTTGCTTAATCACGCGATTAAGCGTGAAAATACGAAACTAGGGGCAAAACCGTAATTTTGCACTAATTTTGCCCGGGACTTCAAAAATTAAAACTGAGGTCATAGAATACATAAAAATGCCTTTTAAAACCTTCTGGAGAAGTTTCGGGTTCATCCGGCACTTGCAAACGGGTAAAACACCCTTGAGGCGTTTTGGTCATTTTGACCCGAAAACTCAAAAAACGAGATTTTCGATCCCGGGAAGGTACACAAGTTATCTAATCCCCTTCCAACATTGAGTTTGCCCTTCGAGTACTACCGCACTGGCTTTCCTCGAATTCCGGGCCGAAAATGACCTCAGGGGCATTTTGGTCATTTTCACTTTAACAGAAAAATCGGGGCGTTACAGCTGTTACAGGTTATTTGCTTTGTATTGGCTCATTGGCTGTTACAGGTTACTTGCTTTGTATTCAAATTTTTTGCCTTTTAGTTTGTGTTGTTGACTTGTTGCTGTCAATGTTCCTGGAATTGAATGAGAATGTTATGTAATAAATTAAATTATAAGTCAATTGTCTAGCATTATTATTTATTAAGATGTGTTTTTGCCTTTTAGGAATTTCCTAATATAAATTATCAGTTTTGACATTGTTTTTAACTTTTTATTTAACTGTTTTATACTTCTTTTTTCCAGATATGGATATTAATGATCCATCACTAGATAATAGCAATAATGTCAATACTAATGCTGCCTATGTTGATGTTAATCCTTCCAATACTGATTCCCAATCTTCCTCTGCCTTTAATCGTGGGAAAACTGATCCGGCATGGAAACATTTTTCTTTAACTATTGATGACAAGGGGAAGATGACATACACGTGTTTATTTTGTTTGTCCATGTATAAAGGAGGAGGGATTAATAGAATGAAGCAACATCTTGCTGGAAAACAAGGAAATATTGCTAAATGCAAAAAAGTTCCTCATGATGTGAAAGAACAAATGTCAAGACTTTTGGAAGAAAGTAAAAGAAGTAAAGATAAGTTTTTGAACTTTGTTGATGATGAGATTGAAGAAGCAATGGCACAAGAGGAAGAAGAGATTACCCCTACCTCTCAACCATTAAAGATGCAAATTGTTGGAGACAAGGGTAAAAGAAAGGTGAATGCTTATCAAAATGTCAGTGGTTTTTTTGCACCAAGGACAACCCCAGGAGCCCAACCAAGTTTGAGAAGTGTCTTTCAAAGCAAAGAAGCAACACATAATGCTAAAGTGAGAATTGCTAGATGGCTTATGGATGCACGAATTCTTTTTTATGCAGTGCGATCACCATACTTTCAAGATGTTGTGGATGCTATTGCTGGTATGGGACTTGGTTTTAAAGGTCCTTGTTATGATGAATTGAGAGTTCATTTGTTGACTGATCTTAAGAAAGAGTGTCAGTTGTTTTTGGAAAGTTATCGAAGCTCATGGAAAGAAAATGGTTGCACACTTATGGCTGATGGTTGGACAGATCAAAGGCAGAGAACGTTGATCAATTTTTTGGTCTATTGTCCTGCGGGTATGTCTTTTGTTAAGTCTGTGGATGCCTCAAATGTAGTTAAAAATGCCTCTACATTATGTGATATGTTTGTTGCTGTTATTGAATGGATTGGACCAAATAATGTTGTGCATGTAGTGACTGATAATGCTGCTAATTATGTAGCAGCCGGAAAGCTTATTCATGAAAAGTTTGATCACATTTTTTGGTCTCCATGTGCTGCACACTGTTTAAATCTTGTTTTGAAAGACATAAGTAGCATGCCAAACATAACCAGTCTTGCTTCCCGTGCTTCCAAGATTACTATCTTTGTGTACAATCACATGGTTTTCTTATCTTGGCTTAGAAAAAGACTTGGTTGGAAAGAAATTGTTCATCCAGGAGTTACTCGCTTTGCTACTACCTTTCTTACCTTGAAAAATATTTATGAACATAAGATAGATTTGCAAGCTTTGGTTGTAGACTCTCATTTTACTAGCCACAAGTTATCAAAGAGTGCTAGTGGGAGAAATGTGAGTGCTATAATCTTAGACAACAAATTTTGGGAGGAATGTTTTACTATATGTAAGCTTGTTGCCCCTTTGATTAGATTGTTAAGAATTGTTGATTCTGATGAGAAACCTTAATTGGGATATATATATGAGGGAATGCAAAGGGCTAAAAATGCAATTAAGGAGATGTTCAGGCTCAACAAGATTGCATATCAACCTTACACAGATATTATAAAGGCAAGATGGGATAGGCACTTAAAGCGAAGTCTCCATGAAGCAGCTTACTTCTTAAACCCTGCTTTCTTTTATGATGAGAAGTTTGTTGAGAAGTATAATGTTTTATGGGGTTTACTTGATTTGTTTGATGTAAAGAGTCTTTGTAGTGACTCAATTAAAGCATTGAAGGAGTTGCAATTATACCGAGAACGCAAAGAAAGTTTTGATTGGCCAAATGTTAAGAAGGCAGCCCAGGAACTCCAACCTAGTAAGATATTGAATATTTAGTTTAATATTTTTATTTGCTTTTGATATTTCAAACCATATTATGAATTATTGATGGTTAATGAGAAAATACTTATATAGTTATATTTAATCTATGCAGGTGAATGGTGGAGATACTTTGGTGGTAGTACTCCAATTTTGCAAAAGATAGCTATTCGTATTCTTAGCCAGACATCTTCTTCCTCGGGATGTGAGCGGAATTGGAGTCTTTTTGAACAAATTCACAATAAAAGAAGGAATAGGTTAGAGCATCAGAGGCTAAATGATATTGTTTTTGTAACATATAACTTGCGTCTCAAAACTAGGTATTATAGCATTAAATTATTTACTTATTTTTGGAAGTTTAGGTTAGCAAACGTAGAAATTGTTATAATAATTTGTTATTGTGTTTTAGGTTACATCAAAAGAAAAGGTCTTATGATCCAATTGATTATCAAAGTATTGATCTAGTTGATTTTTGGGTGACGGAAGAAGTTGAGGAGCCAGAACTTCCCACTAGTATTGAAGAATTGGTTGATGAAGGCAACTCTATTCCTTCAATTCCTGTTGGTTAGTTTTATATATTTTTTTTCTTAACAGAGTTTATTTATAAACTTTTCTACATATCTTTAACATATTTTTACTATGTTAGATCATGGGGAGAGTAATCTTGTTGATATACCTTGCGGTTCATTTGATGATGAGGGAGGAGCACATGAGAATGAAGATTTTGATCAAGATCTCCAACAAATTAATGCATATTTTGATGAGCCTATTTGATATACTTTCTATATGTTTAATGTTGATGAATATTATTTTTGAATATTGTCTTGTGATGATGTGATCATGTGAGTTAATGTTGTACTTTATTAGAAGTTGAGTTAGTGAGACTAGAGATAATTGATTTATGTGTAGGTTATGTACTAATGTTTGCTATAGACCTATGAACAATGTTATTTTGTGTTGGTTATGTTAATGTTGATGACTTAATATAGGTTTTTGCTTTTAAATTTATCATATATATTATATATTTATGTATATTTTTATTATTTTATTATATTTCGGTTGAATCCCGATTGGACCGGTTGGACCAGTAAACCCTTGAACCAGTGCCCTGACCGGTTTGACGTTCGGTCTGATTTTCTTAACCTTGGTGCTACGTCACAATAGGACTCAGTTCCTAGGGGTGCTCAGCCGAACCGGTGTCGCCCAGGACTTTATCCCATATAATTTTCAAAAACATTCTCAAGTTCTCAATTTGATGGAAATTTGGCAGCATAGCAGCTGTATACCGAATTTCTTTCAAATTTTACTTTATGCTGCGATAACTTTTAATACATGTACTTTCGTATTCAACTTCTATAATCATGATAAACTTAAAGCCACATGAACATACTCATCATAGCATGTGTATCATCACAAACATACTTGAAATAATAAACTTTAGCCATCAAGGATTCTAATCATGTCTTATGCTTTGACCCTTAGGGCCTTTAAACTCGAAATCTAAGTTCTCTATCATCATGACTGAATCTCTCGGGCACCTAAAGGTCTTCAACTAAGTAATCCTCACTCAATTCTATGATCATAACAAATTCTAAACCTCTATAGTGCAGAATCTATATTTTGCTAAGTACGGGTACCTATGAGTCACAGCTTTGACCCTTTCTAAGTTCGGTTTTATCCTATAGCACCAAGATCAATTCCTAAACCAATTATAAGTGAGTCCTACACATTTACACTAATTATAAACCATTATTACTAGTATTATGCTTGCTGGAACAGAATCTAGAATTTCCACTTCTAAGGGATCTAAAATTCTAATTTTAATTATTTTCTAGTTACAACTTGTCTTAGCTTTCTCAAATTAATTTTAACATCAAATATACTTGAATATACTCATTCTAACATGATTAAATCATCATCATACAGTGAGCAAACATTTAAGGCAGAACCGTGAGCATCATCATCATACTATGCATAGAATTTCATTTCTAACACATATAAATTACTAGTTTCTCTTGGAACCTTTTCAAGCTTCTAAAACTCATGTCAGAACAATTTATTTCATTAAAATCATCATGAAACCAATGAGGGCAGTAGCTATTTCAAAATAATTTCAAGAGGGATTTAAATCATAAAACTATACTTAAAACATTTCTTGAGATCATCTAAACTTAAGAAAATTATAAAACATAGGTTTTGGCACTTGTGACTAGATGAAACTCACACCAAGTTCAACATCATCACATGGCTGAGATTCAAGGGAATGAAACACATTCATTTCCAAAATTTGCTTGAGATATCAATGGGCAAATCTTTGAGCTCCAAATTTCTTAGGTGATGACATAAACTAAAATATGCAATGCACTTTGTTTTATTCTTTATTATGAGGTGAAAGCATAAAATAAATATGCTATGCAATCTCATTATTATCTTAAAAGTTTAGTGATGACTTAAACATAAACATGAGAATGCAACTTCATTCTTTAATTTTGAAAGTTTAGTGATGACATAAAGATAAATATGGATGCAAGTTCTTTTTACTTAACTTAGAGCTCATACAAGATCTTTAGAGAAATATAATCTCAACCCGACACTCATCTCAACCAAGCAAAGTGAGTTTTAGAGTTTTTGAACTATGACTTCAAAGAAACTTCATGGCTCTTAAACATCATCATCAAGCTCAAGGAAATAAACTCAAAAAAATTCTTTAAAGGAAAAAGGAAAGGAAGAAACCAAAACTTAAACTAAGCAAAAGAGAAGGAAAATACATTATATTCTTTATTATGTACCAAAAACCCCTATCTAGAGTAAAACTCTAGAATGTGCCGGCTAGCTTTAAGGTTGACAAGGGTAGGCCTTGGGTTTATTGAAATCCTTATAATTATTTTCTTAAGTTGAAATCATTAGTGAGCTAAGTAGTATATAAAAAACTTGAAGAAAGAAAAACTCAAGCTTTAGAGGTCTCTTTGAGATGAACACAAAGTCATCATCTAGAGACACTCATCATTAAGCTATCATGAAGAACAAAATAGGCCTTGAAGGCCGAAAATCAAAAGGAAGGAATAAAGAAGAAACCAAAAAAGAGAACCAAGAGAAGTTCATGGAAACAATATTTTTCCTTCAAGAACACAACATTTTTGAGCAAAATAAAACTTTAGAACAACTCCCTACCAAATATGAAGATGGAAAGCTTGGTCTTTGAAATGAAATAAGAAGAAAAGTTCCTCCAAATGTGATGATGATGATTCGGCCTAAAGGAGAGAAAAGGAAAGGAATGTGTTTTTGAGTGAGTTTGTGTTTGAGAATGAGAGTTTTGGTGCTTAATTGATAATCTAAGGTAGTGGGGTGGTGTTTTGAGGTGGTGCTATGGTGGCTCAAGGTGGAGGAAGAAGAAGATGAAGAAGAAGAAGAAAGCTCTTTGAAACTTGAGAGGAAAAAGAAAGAACTCACAAGAAGGCTTGAAACTTAAACTTAGCAAATGAACAAAAGTGATACAAGTTCATCCAAGGTAGCTATTTATAGAAAATCAAAACAATGAGGGCTCATGGAGGAGGAGGGAAACCGTGGGCTTGCCTCATGTTCTATGAGGTGAGAGATTGAATTTTTGAAGCATGGTGAAGCATGGTTGAAAGTATGGTAAGCATGGTTCAAGGTAAGGCTTCAAGCATGGCTCAAATTATGGCCATTGTGTGCAAACAATTTTAACATGTGAAAAATGGGGGAGAAGTGGCCGGCGGTCCTTGTAACAGCCTAAATCTTAACCCAAGACTACTAGTATGTTCTTAGGTTAATCTTTAGAATATTACCTCTTGGTCTCATCTTTTACTTAGAAAATACTTAGCGGAAATATGGGTAAAATTTTTCTTTTTGGAATTTAAAATCAAAGTGAGAGCCACGCACGAAACTTTAAGGGGAATCATAGCGAAACATATAAGCAAAGCATAAGAAACACATCATGTCATGGGAACATCAACTGAATCATAGATATATATATATATAACGTGCCTACCCAAAGAGGCAGGACTATTTGATACATTATGAAGCAAAATACAACTGAAATGCAATACAAGGAAATCATAAAAAGCAAATACAAGAGAAACTACACCCATACCCATGTACACCTAAAGGAGACAACCTCATATACAAAAGAAGGTTTGTCCTCTACTATGTGGCGTGTGTGTGCACTAACTACTACCCCTCCTATGACTACTCCTGGGTCCGAGTCTTGTGGGGTCAGTCGATCCTTGGCGAATCTCGGCGGGAGTGGTCGAGCGCATCATCGGGCATGTCCATCGCGGCGGCGCATAGATGGCCGTCGAGCCAACCTCGGACCACCGTCTCCTCACTCCCAGCCCTCATCGGTGGAGGAGCGGGACCGAGCTCCAAGCGTACATGTGGGATGGCGGGTTCTCGGATGGGTCCGATCTCCAGAAATCTTGGGGCGCGGCACATACTCGGGTACTCGCGTCACGCTGATGTCTCGGGCTCCATGCGGAGGATCTCGCTCATCGCGTGGTCTCGCTCGCTCAAAAATCCCGTTATGACGGGTAGGAGCGATCGGGGTGAAGCGGTAGCTCGGGGACGAAGTCTTGCGCGAAGGGTCGTCCCATGAACATGAATACTCTGACAGAGCAGCGACCCTCAAAATGGTATGACCCGAGTGCCGGGTCATGGTGCAGCTCCCATACCGGGGTGTCGATGAAGAGTACGAATGTCGCCATCTGAAGATATGACGGAAGAAAAGAGAGAGGGAATGAGAATCTTTCTAAAAGAATTCTCAGTAGGGTTATCCCTACCTAGGTGACATCGTCACATCCTCAGGAATCTTGGGTTTATTTCTAAAAGGTGTGCATACATATAAATTCCTTTTAAGTTGGTTTTCCAAAGAGGTATTTTATCCAAGGTCCGTCATATTTTATAATGCGTCTTTATAACTTAAGCAGAAATATACTAATGATATGAATGCATCATAAGGTAAACCAAACAATAGAATAACTAGGAAACATTATAACATTGGCATAAGTATAGTTTATGTGACATTGTTAACTTTAACTTTCATCTCTTGGGGCCGCCCTAAAACTTCTCTAGGTTATGAGCTCATACCTTAACTAGTCGTCACTAGCTCTTACTTATCCTATGATAAGCGTAACATAATCCCGACTTAAAGTACGGGCTAGGGGGCAAATTAAGGATCTCCTTTCTAGGATCATTTCCTCTTTGAAACGCTTTGCTAGCCACATGGGCCTCGCAATGTGTCCGCTTTGGCAGGCTGCATCTACACATACCCTCACGGATTTGTCTCCTCCTGGGGGTGCTCGGCCGAACCGGTGTCACCCAGGAGAAGCGCGTCTCAGTGTTGTGTCACATTTATATTCTCATAAGTATTAAATCACAATTACCTCATCATTTATCATATTCATTTTTATCATGCATTCTCATGTAGCTTTTTCATAACATATATATCATCACATGAAACTTTCTCATAACATTCGTCACATAAAACTTTCACACAAACATCATCACATAGTCATATTTAACAATCATCCCCATAAGCTCATAGACATGTTATGTTATAACTCATAGTGTTTTAAACTTCGATTCTTATGAGTCTTAAACTTGCAAATTAATTATTCTAACATTATCCTTAACTTCTTTATATGCCTATAGTTTGACAATTAATGAGTTATACAAATTTTATGCTCAAGAACTAATCCAAATAGCACTAAGCAGAATTTGGACAGCTTTATGTTTATGTGATTACGGAGTTCTAGAAATTACGGTTTAGATCTTTATCTCACTTTCTAAGTTATTGATCATCAACACCTAGTCTCTTGGGAACCTATAAGGTTATAACTAAGTATTTCTCACCTTACCCTATGGTCAAGAACATCTCTAAACCTCAAGAGTGCAGAAATCAAAATACTAACTTTACGGGTACCTAGAAGTCACAATAATGACCCTTTCTAAGTTCGGTTTGCTCCTAAGGTTTCAAGATTAAGTCCTAAACCAATTATGAGTCATTCCTACACATATAAACTAATTTAAAACCATGATTATTGAATCTAAACCTTGCTGGACAGAATCCAGAAAAATAAATCTTTAAGGGATCTAGAACTCTCAAATTAATTCTTTTCTAGTTCCTAACTTATCCTATCTTTCACATATGAGTCTTAACATAATTATTACCCAAACATAAGCATATTAACATCATTAACACAGCTCATACAGTGGCCAAACATAGCAAGGCAGAACCAAAACAGAAACTCCATTTAAAGGCCTTGAATCATAGTTTCTAAAGCACATAAAATACTAGTTTCTCTTGGAACCTTATTAAAACCTTCAAAACTCTTTTATGAACACTTTTATCATCTAAACTCATGAAAATACTTAATAGGGCAGTGGCTATATTATTTTCATCTCAAGAGGTCCTAAATTCATAACACTTAGTTCTACACATTCCTTATACTCACATAAGTTTAGAAAAATTATAAAACATAGTTTTCAATACTTGAAAACATTAAGGCCTCATAGGGCCGAAATATGAACCATAGGAAATAAATGTTTTAGACCTTTGTTTGAGATATCATTGGGCAAGTCTTTGAGCTCTAGAATCATTAAAGTGATGACATAAAAATAAACATGCTCATGCACTTATTTTAGTTATTGCTAGAAAGTAAAGTGAGAGCATAAAATAAATATGTGGTGCAATATATTATTATCTTTGATATTTAGGTGAGGACTTGAAATATAAATATGATAATGCAAAGCTTGAAACATAAACATGATAATGCAAGTTCATTCATTATCTTGGGATTTAGTGATAGCAAGGAAATAAACATGATATGCAAAGCTTAAAGTAAACATGATGCAAGTTTCGTTTTTATGTTTAACTAGAGCTCATTTAAGACTTTAACAAGATCATAACCCCATACAATATCTCAAAGATCACAACACAAGAATCGAAAATCATATAAAAGAGAAAGAAAGTGAAGCTACATCAAGTTCTTTATTAAGTACCCAAAACCCCTATCTAGAGACAAATCTCTAGAACGTGCCGGCCAACTTTAAGGTTGACAAGGGTAGGCTTGGGCTTTTAGAAATCCTTAGATTAATTTTTCTTAAGTTGGAAAACCATGTGAGCTAGATAACATATAGATGAAGTTGTAAGAAAAGGAAAACTCAAGCTTTAGAGGTTTCTTTGAGATGAACACAATGTCATCATCTAGAAACTCTCATCATCAAGCTATCATGCTCAAATCAAGGCCTCATGGCCGAAAATGAAAGGAAAGGAAAGACAAAGGAAAGTTCAAAAAGAATCCAAGAGAAAACTAGAGAAAAACACTTTCTTGAGCAAAATAAAGTTTGAAAACAAATCCCTACCTAGTGATGAAGATAAAAGCTTGATCTTGAAAATGGAAATGAGATGAGCAACACCTCCTAGGATGGTGATGATGATTCGGCCTTGATGAGAGAAAAGAAAGAAAATGTGTTTCAAGTGGAGTTGTGTTTGAGGTGTGGTGTTTGAGAGGTTTGATGATGGTTCAAGGTTTTGGGGTGGTGTTTGATGGTGGAGAGGTGATGATGAGATAAAGAGATGAAGAGGATAAAGATGAAAAGAAAGGAAGAACACTCTTGGAACTTTGAGAGAAAAAGGAAAGACTAGCAAGACAACTCTAAAACTCTAAACTTGCAAATGCTTCAAAGTGCAACAAGGCTAACACAAGCATCCTATTTATAGAAAAACAAAACCATGGAGCTTGCAAATGGAGGGAGTGGCCGTGTGGTTTGGAGGGAAAAGGAAGAGAAAATATCTCTTACACAAGGTCATTCAAGCATGGTTTGAAGTATGGAAGCTATGCTACAAAGCATGGCTTGATGTGAGTTAATTTCCTATCAAATTTTTATGAAATTAGGCTTCTAGAAATAATGCATGGCTGGAACTTTTCCAGCCACAATTAAATGGGAGAAATGGGTTGTTTTAATTATTTATTCATGTGGAAATTCAAGCTTGATTGAAAGTTATGACAAGGTATAGTGTATGTGACTTGAGGTATGGCCTTGGAGTGTTGAAAAATTGAACATGTGATGCATATGGAAGAGGTGAGGCTTCGGCCAGCTTGGGACAGCAGAATGGGAGGATGATTTGACCATTTAATTGTGTGTTAATGGTAGGTTTAGATGTGTATTAGCTTAGGTACAAGGTTAGGAATGATTAAGCTTAAGTTTAGGTAACTAAGAATGTGATTTAGAGAGTTTATGACAAGTTTAGGAGTGCTCATACATCATTAAAGAATTTAAAACTCATTTATGAATAAACAATGTGTAACACAATTCCATGATTTAAGGAATTGGAAAGAGAAAACACTATTCAAGATTCTATGACTAGGTGTCATAAAATTAAAATATGATTTTAGGTTGTAATTAAGTACTTTTTTGGTTCTAATCAACTTTAATAAATTATTTTGACTCTAGATTAATTAAGGAAATTAATTAACCTTCGATTAGAGCCTAATATTGCTTAGGTTTGCTTAATCGCGTGATTAAGCGTAAAAATACGAAACTAAGGGCAAAACCGTAATTTTGCACTAATTTTGCCCGGGACTTCAAAAATTAAAACTGAGGTCATAGAATACATAAAAACGCCTTTTAAAACCATCTGGAGAAGTTTCGGGTTCATCCGGCACTTGCAAACGGGTAAAACACCACATGGGCGTGTTGGTCATTTTGACCTGAAAACTTCAAAACGAGATTTTCGATCCGGGAAGGTACACAAGTTATCGAATCCCCTTCCAACATTGAGTTTGCCCTTCGAGTACTGCCAAGACCGCTTCCCTCGGTCAGTGAAAATGACCTCGGGGGCATTTTGGTCATTTTCACTCTAACGAGAAAATCGGGCGTTACATTACTCCTCCTTAAAATGAATTTCGCCCTCGAAATTCGTACCTTAGAAAAGCTCTGGATATTTGGACTTCATCTCTGACTCTAGTTCCCACGTGTATTCTTCCGACTTGCCTTGTCCCCATGCCACTTTTACCAAAGGAACAGACTTGTTCCTTAACTGCTTGACTCCGTGATCCACTATTCCGTAGGCGGTACATTGAAAGTGAGGTCCTCCCTTAACTGTACATGCTCTGGTTCTAGGACATGGCTAGGGTCGGACTCATATTTACGTGGCGGGAGGCGTGAAAGACATCATGAAGGTTTGACAGATTGGGTGGTAAGGCTATTTTGTAAGCTACGGATCCGACTCTTTGAAGAATTTCAAAAGGACCGAGAAATCGGGGACTCAACTTTTTAACTTTCATGGCTCTCCCTATTCTGTAGTGGGGGTGATTCTTAGAAATACATGTTCTCCTTCTTGGAACTCCAAGGGCTTGCGCCTTTTGTCCGCGTAACTTTTCTGTCGACTTTGAGCGGTTAAGATTCTATCCTTGATCTTCTTGATTTGCTTCGTCGTTTCCCTCACTACCTCAGGTCCTAAGACACTTTGCTCTCCGGGCTCGTACCAACACAAGGGTGATTGGCACTTTCTTCCGTATAATGCCTCGTACGGTGCCATACCGATGCTTGCGTGATAACTGTTGTTATACGCAAACTCGATCAAAGGCATGTACTTATCCCAACTTCCTTTTTGGTCTAAGACACAGGCTCTCAGCATATCTTCCAGGGTTTGGATTGTCCTCTCAGACTGACCATCCGTTTGTGGGTGGTAAGCAGTGCTTAGGCACAACTTGGAACCAAACGCCTTTTGGAAGGCTCCCCAAAAACGTGACGTAAACCGCGGATCTCGATCCGAGATTATCGTCGATGGTACTCCATGCAACCTTACTATTTCTTGGATGTAAAGCTGGGCCAACTTATCTAACGAGTACGTGACTCGAATAGGTAGAAAGTGAGCCGACTTAGTCAGTCGATCCACGATTACCCATACGGCATCGTGGCCAGCTTGGGTCTTTGGCAATCCTGTCACGAAGTCCATTGATATACTCTCCCACTTCCACTCGGGGATTGACAGGGGTTGTAACATGCCAGAAGGTTTTTGGTGTTCGATCTTGACCTTTTGGCAGACCAAACACTTACTCACCCAGGCGATCACATCCTTCTTAATCCGGCCACCAAAACATCCTCTTCAAGTCCAGATACATCTTGGTAGTACCAGGATGGATGGCAAAATGGCTCTTGTGAGCCTCCTCCAAGATCTTCTCTCGGAGGTCACCATCTTGTGGCACACAGATTCGCCCCTCGAACCTCCATAACCAGTCGGGGCCTCGTTCAAAACCTTTCAACTTTCCAGCCTTAACTGCCTCGATTGTCTCTATAAAGTCCTCATTTTCTCTTTGGGCAAGCATAATCCTTTGCTTAAACCCACTGGTCACCGTGAGATGACTCATCACGATGCCATTCTCCGTTATAGACATTCCAAGATTCATATCCCTAAATTGCTCTATTAACCCAACTTCATTAACCATCATACTTGACAGACGTAACGAGTTTCGGCTCAAGGCGTCGGCTACTACATTAGCCTTGCCGGGGTGGTAACTTAAACCAAAATCATAGTCCTTGAGGAATTCCATCCATCTCCTTTGCCTCATATTCAACTCCTTTTGATCAAAGAGATGCTTGAGACTCTTATGATCGGAGAAAACTTCAAACCTCACACCATACAAATGGTGTCTCCACATCTTTAGAGCGAACACGATGGCTGCTAGTTCTAGGTCATGGGTTGGGTAGGTTACCTCATGAGGCTTGAGTTGTCTGGATGCATAGGCTACCACTTGCCTGTTTTGCATCAACACACAACCTAAACCCTTGCCAGAAGCATCGCAATATACCTCGAAGGGTACATTGGGGTCAGGTAAAACTAAAACTGGGGTTGAGGTGAGCTTTTCCTTAAGCTCTAGGAAACTCTTTTCACACTCGGGGCTCCACTCAAACGGGGCATTCTTCCTAGTGAGCTTGGTTAAGGGTAGGGCTAACTGGGAAAATCCTTTAATGAACCTACGGTAATATCCATTAAACCCAAAAAGCTTCTAATCTCGATTCTGAGGTTGGTCTATCCCAATTCATCACGCCCTCTATCTTACTTGGGTCGACAGCTATGCCACCTTTTGACACAACATGTCCTAAGAACTTTACCTCCTCTAACCAAAATTCACACTTAGACAACTTAGCGTATAACTTCTTCTCCTTTAATACCTCTAAAACCAACCTTAAATGACGCTCATGCTCCTCGTGGGTTTTCGAATAGATGAGAATATCATCTATGAACACAACCACGAATTGATCTAAATAGGGTCTAAAGATCCTATTCATGTAATCCATAAAAACTGCGGGAGCATTCGTCAAACCAAACGACATTACATTGAACTCAAAGTGTCCATACCGAGTTCGAAAGGCGGTTTTAGGAATATCCGAATCTCTCACCCTAATCTGATGGTAACCGGACCTTAAATCAATCTTAGAAAACACTACTGCTCCTTTCAATTGGTCCATAAGATCGTCAATCCTAGGCAATGGGTATTTATTCTTTATGGTTACTTGGTTCAGCTGCCTATAGTCTATACACATCCTCATGCTTCCGTCCTTTTTCTTTACAAATAAGACCGGAGCGCCCCAAGGTGAAGCACTTGGCCTTATAAAACTCTTTTCTAACAGCTCCTCTAACTGGGTTTTCAACTCTGCTAACTCCGAGGGTGACATCCTATACGGGGCTATAGAGATTGGTCCTGTCCCAGGAACCAACTCTATGGAGAACTCCACTTCTCTTTCGGGAGGGAACTCGGGTATTTCATCTGGAAACACCTCGGGATAGTCTCTCACCACAGGTATCTCACCTAGGTTCTGCTCCAAGTCTACATCACAAGCGGCTAGGGGAACATATCCCTTAGTTTTCTTCCCACTCTGAGAAGACCTCTACGGAATTTAGGTCTGACCTAATGGGTTGAGTGATGTTTTCGGAGGAGAATGGAAAACTACGGTTTGGGTTCCACAATCTAACATCACACGATTGGGGTGAAGCCAGTTCATGCCTAAGATAATGCCTATGTCTTTCAAGGGTAAACAAATTAAATCTATGATAAAAGACCTATTTTCTACAACAAGATGACAGTTTAAACAACAACGGCAAGTGTTAACAGGGCGATTTGTAGGAGTAGAAACAATAAGATCGAAGGCAAGTTTAGAGACTTTTAGATTTAAGGACTCGACACTAGCAAGTGAAATGAAAGAATGAGTAGCACCAGAGTCATATAGTACGCTTAAGGCTTTACCGTTTACTTCGCACATACCTTGATGAGATCTTTGGACTTCTTGGCGTCTTCAGCGTTAAGGGTAAAGACCCTTCCTCGGTATTGTGGTCGGGGTTTTGGTTCGATGTCCCTTGTCAGGTGCAGTCCTTTGCATAGTGGCCAGGCTTGCCACACTTGAAACATACATTACCGACCAGGCTAAGCATGGACGATTCCCGTGGTTCTTCCCGCATTGTGGGCAGACGTCAGCAGATGTTGCTCCGGGGTAAGCAGCAGGGGTTTGTGGTGCCTTGTTCTTGGCTCCACTTGGTCCTCCATTGTGGTTTCGGGGTCCACCCGGTCCACGGGGTTGATTATTGAAATTCCTCGGGCCTTGATGTTGAAATGGCGGCCTTTGGTGTTGTTTGGATTGTTGGTGAGCAGGAGCTCTTGGCGGTTGTTGTTGTTGTTGTCGGGCTGGTTGGTGCAGTAGGGGTTGTAGTGATTCCTCGAAGGGTACTGCGGTTTGAACTTCGGGGCTTGAGGTCCGAGCCCCTTAGCTCGCTCCGCCCTTGTGATTTGAATCTTTCTCTGTCCTTCTTCAAGTATCCGGCACTTGTTGACCAGAGTCGGGAAGTCTCTGATTTCCATATGGGCCACAGCGTAGTTCATCTCTGCCTTCAGACCGGCCTCATACTTCACACACTTCCAAACTTCATCGGGGTTCCCTTGGAACACCCGAGAGAACTTGATTAGCTCCTCAAACTTTGCAGTGTATTGGGCTACAGTAGACCCCCCTTGGGTCAACTGCATGAACTCAACGTCCTTCGCGTTCCTTACGGACTCCGGAAAGTACTTCTCATAGAAGTAAGTCTTGAAACGACTCTATCAATGGGAGTTCCAGAGGCTTCTAGCAGATGCCTCGCGGCCGCTCCACCGTAACTCGGCATCGGACTTCAAAGATGAAAGCAAAGAATGTGACCTTACGCTCCTCCGGCGGTAACGGCAGTAGATCTTCTCCATGTCTTTGATCCATTCATCAGCCTTGTCGGGGTCCATTACCCCTCGGAACACTGGCGGGTTCGCCTTGCGGAACTCGCCGAAGCGGGCTTGTTCCACCATCTCAGCAGCAGGGGGAGGAGGGGGAACAGGAGCAGCGTTCGCTTGTTGATCCATTCGGTCGAACATTCGTTCCATGGCTTGCGCCATGCGACGGACAGCAGCAGCAGTTGTATCATCTTGTTCAACATCGGGTGTAGTCCTAGGCCGTCGTCGCGGTGCCATTGGTCCCTATACACATGAAACAATGAACATCAAGTTGATCAGGCTCAATATCCATGCAAAATGAGCTAGTTACCATGGCACTTGCAACCAACAGAAGTCATGCATCTCTAGTCCTACAGCTTATCTCTAGCAAGCACTATACATGACATAACTATCGTATTATGCTTATAAAGCATAGTCAGTCCAATCCTCAGGCTCCATGAGAATCGAACTGCTCTGATACCATAATGTAACTGTAACATTCCCAAATTTATAACTAAGAATCTTAATTATCGATAGCAAAACCAAGAGAATCTGGACAAATGTTATGAAACACAACAAATAGACTACTTAAGTATGTCTAGAGAAAAATGCAAAGAATTACGAAAATGCCCTTGCTATGTAAAGGAAATTACCAAACTACCCTTGCCTTATTAAATGACAAAGATACCCTTACTCTATGAATGGAATTACAAGAATATCCACTAACATCTTTGCACAAAACAAGGAAACGTGTTTGCATAAAACATGGAAACATGTTTGCATAAAACATGGAGCATTTTCATCCAACATGTTTGCATAAAACATGGAAACATGTTTGCATAAAACATGGAAACATGTTTGCATAAAACATGGAGCATTTTCATCCAACATGTTTGCATAAAACATGGAAACGTGTTTGCACAAAACATGGAAACGTGTTTGCACAAAACATGGAGACGTGTTTGCACAAAACAAGGAGCATTTTCATCCCAAAATTCAGCCAACATGTTTCCATAAATCATGCTCCAAGTGCTTTCCATCTTCTATTTTTTTTCTCTAATCTTTCCACTATAAATACTCCTCAAACTCTCTTCAATTCAGAAACTCCCTAAGTGTTCTTTCTTTCTTATTCTATCATTCTTCTTATGTTCTTCAAAAACTTCTCTTGATCCTCTAAACTTCATCCAAACACTTCAATCCTAAGTCCAAACTTTCACTAGCCCTCACAAGAGTTACAATCTTTAACTCTAGTGAGAAATATTTTCTTAAGCATTCAAGTTCTAGAGCCAAGATTCAAGGAGGGTCATCCACTCCAAAGACTCTTGTTCGAAGCTTAAGGAAGAAGAGAAGGTCCCTTTTTAGACCCTACACAAGAGGTAGGAGCTTCATCTTTAATTGTTCAAGCATTGTTGGCTTCTAACCTTGATAGAATGCCTCAAGTTTGAGTTATTGTCAAAAGTTTTAAATGATTATTTGAAAAATATATTTTTAAAAATATGACATGTTCTATTCTGTTATGAGTACCCTTATGATGTTATCAAACTCAAATATAACTTGAAAAGATTGAATGTGAAACCTGATTTAATAAAGGTAACTTAAGACATGAAAATGGTAGGTGCTGGAAATTCTAGTTGTTTCTGGCAGCAGGTACTTCGAAAGCTACTGTTTATAAAATATCAAGTATCTCGAAATTAAAATAATTTTACTATAAACTAGACTTATTATAGAACACTCTCCAAAAAGAATCACCTAAAACGGAGTTTTCTAGCTCAAGATATAAATTTTTAAAGTAGAGCCTAAGACTGAAACTTTAAATCTGACCTTGTAGTAGTAAAATAGATGTAACTCACTCTAGAAAATGCAAATGGACTGATTTCAACTTTGTTGGAGAGCTAACACATATAGGAATACACCCATGTATGTTATGTATAAAGCTTTGTACCACGTAAATACAGAATGAGAAATAAATTTCGGGATAGTCTACTATGAAAGTGCAGTTTGGAAAGGTTCTGGCTAAGGAAAGACTTGGTATTTAAGCATGTCCATTGTGACCCACCTCTCTTTCCTGGGAACCCTCCTATGCATGGTTTACAGTTGATTTACACTATTCCAAAGATGTAAATGCTAAAATTTGATGAGTTAGGAATTTGGAACTACCTTTACTAAGCTGAGATAACAAGTATACAGAGAATTATAAACTTTCTTCTAAAAGATGTCAAAACTATAAATAAAAGAATCAAGTCTTGTAAAGAGAGAATTTTAAGAATTTAAGTAGAATAATAATCTTCAAGAGTTATATGAAAGTCATAATAAAAATATATAAGGAACCTATAATAATATTTTGAAGTGCATTAATGTATTAATGGAATGCTAAGAGTACAAAGAACACTAAGAGAAAAAGATAATACCAAGACATCCATTACCTCTTACGAACACTAGGAACTCAACTTGATAACTTTGGTTAGTTAATATGAATTATCTATGAAAGTGTTTACTATGAGATTTACATGATATTGTCCATGTTTTATGAAGTGATTTATAGTAATGTGAATGTATGGTGATGAATTATGAAATAATGAGGATGAATGATTGATTTCCCAGGGTTTATTGTGATTACATGATAATATGCATACATTCATTTTCCAAAAGAAATAATAAAAGTAAAGTTTAAAAAAGTAGCAATGAAAGTCTGGAAAAGTGGACTTGAGCTAAACTCGCGGCTTAACCCCTAAACCGTTGAGATCACGACAGCGGAATGAAAACCAAAAAGGTTATGGCGACGGCCATGGTATGAGCTCATTACCCTTTTAGGGTGGTCTAAGGCATTGATGCATTCATCCCGTGAGTAATTAAGAAATATGTTGATGAAATAAATGAAAGATGATGATCACTAAACAAGTGAATGTTGAGGATGAGTAGTCATGAAATGCATGCAGCTCCTAAATGATTACTGCTTATTAGTGGTTTTACATGATATGCTTATATGTATGCTTGATGAAATTCTGAATGAATATTTACATTAATGTTCAAGATTAGTTTAAAAGTAACTGCACTTGACTAATCACGTTTGTGAAAATTTGATAATTGAATCCTTACTGCTCACCTTTTATAATAAACCCGAAGTGACTGGGACGACAACGATGACACTTTTAGTACAAGTAGGAACTCCTATTGAGAAATCATGTATTTCTCACTCCTATGTTTATTTTCCGTTGTCGTTACCGAGAGGCAGGCGTGTCCACCTAAAGCAACGAGGCCGTAGCTGAGGAAGGAGGTAGCACGTGAAGATTTCAAACCGTTCAAGTAGGAGCATTCCGAGCTTTAGTTACATTATAGTTTGTGAGAAACAATTAGTAATAGTAGAACTTATATTGTTATTTGTAATAACTTATCAGTATGATATATGCCCTGTTGTGACTTATGTATTAAGTGATTATATTCCAGTTTATGTGATAATTGTTCTACACTTAGTCTTTTATTCCGCTTATTTAATTAAGTGCGCAATGTAACTTGATTATTATCTATAAAAGCGCTATGTATTTCACTTCTCGTTCTGAGCTTAAGTTTTCAAAAAATTAATTTATTTAAAAAAAAAAAAGACTTCCATTATTTTTCTAAGTTAATTTCAAAAGAAAATTAATACAAGGCATAAGTGACAACTAATAGAATCCAAATGTGAACTTAAGCACAGTGGGGTTCTATTAGGGTGTTACAGTAACAGCCTAAATCTTAACCCAAGACTACTAGTATGTTCTTAGGTTAATCTTTAGAATATTACCTCTTGGTCTCATCTTTTACTTAGAAAATACTTAGCGGAAATATGGGTAAAATTTTTCTTTTTGGAATTTAAAATCAAAGTGAGAGCCACGCACGAAACTTTAAGGGGAATCATAGCGAAACATATAAGCAAAGCATAAGAAACACATCATGTCATGGGAACATCAACTGAATCATAGATATATATATATATATATAACGTGCCTACCCAAAGAGGCAGGACTATTTGATACATCATGAAGCAAAATACAACTGAAATGCAATACAAGGAAATCATAAAAAGCAAATACAAGAGAAACTACACCCATACCCATGTGCACCTAAAGGAGACAACCTCATATACAAAAGAAGGTTTGTCCTCTACTATGTGGCGTGTGTGTGCACTAACTACTACCCCTCCTATGACTACTCCTGGTCCGAATTATCGTGGGGTCGAGTCGATCCACTGGCGAATCTCGGCGGGAGTGGTCGAGCGCATCGTCGGGGCATGTCCACCGTGGCGAGGACGCATAGATGGCCGTCGAGCCAACCTCGGCTGGACCACATTCTCCTCACTCCCAGCCCTCATCGGTGGAGGAGCGGGACTGGAGCTCCAACTGTACATGTGGGATGGCGGGTTCTCGGATGGGTCCGTCTCCGAGTACTGGGGGCGCAGCACATACTCGGGGTACTCGCGTACCGCTGATGTCTCGGGCTCCATGCGGAGGATCTGCTCATCGCGTGGTCTCGCTCGCTCAAAAATCCCGTTATGACGGTAAGGAGCAGTCGGGGTGAAGCGGTAGCTCGGGACGGGGTGCGCGAAGGGTCGTCCCATGAACATGAATACTTTGACAGTGCAGCGACCCTCAAAATGGTATGACCCGAGTGCCGGGTCATGGTGCAGCTCCCATACCGGGGTGTTGATGAAGAGTACGAATGTCGCCATCTGAAGATATGACGGAAGAAAAGAGAGAGGGAATGAGAATCTTTCTAAAAGAATTCTCAGTAGGGTTATCCCTACCTAGGTGACATCGTCACATCCTCAGGAACCTTGGGTTTATTTCTAAAAGGTGTGCATACATATAAATTCCTTTTAAGTTGGTTTTCCAAAGAGGTATTTTATCCAAGGTCCGTCATATTTTATAATACGTCTTTATAACTTAAGCAGAAATATACTAATGATATGAATGCATCATAAGGTAAACCAAACAATAGAATAACTAGGAAACATTATAACATTGGCATAAGTATAGTTTATGTGACATTGTTAACTTTAACTTTCATCTCTTGGGGCCGCCCTAAAACTTCTCTAGGTTATGAGCTCATACCTTAACTAGTCGTCACTAGCTCTTACTTATCCTATGATAAGCGTAACATAATCCCGACTTAAAGTACGGGCTAGGGGGAAAATTAAGGATCTCCTTTCTAGGATCATTTCCTCTTTGAAACGCTTTGCTAGCCACGTGGGCCTCGCAATTTGTCCGCTTTGGCAGGCTGCATCTACACATACCCTCACGGATTTGTCTCCTCCACAGGGTGCTCGGCCGAACCGGTGTCACCCAGAGAAGCGGCGTCTCAGTGTTGTGTCACATTTATATTCTCATAAGTATTAAATCACAATTACCTCATCATTTATCATATTCATTTTTATCATGCATTCTCATGTAGCTTTTTCATAACATATATATCATCACATGAAACTTTCTCATAACATTCGTCACATAAAACTTTCACACAAACATCATCACATAGTCATATTTAACAATCATCCCCATAAGCTCATAGACATGTTATGTTATAACTCATAGTGTTTTAAACTTCGATTCTTATGAGTCTTAAACTTGCAAATTAATTGTTCTAACATTATCCTTAACTTCTTTATACGCCTATAGTTTGACAATTAATGAGTTATACAGATTTTATGCTCAAGAACTAATCCAAATAGCACTAAGCAGAATTTGGACAGCTTTATGTTTATGTGATTACGGAGTTCTAGAAATTACGGTTTAGATCTTTATCTCACTTTCTAAGTTATTGATCATCAACACCTAGTCTCTTGGGAACCTATAAGGTTATAACTAAGTATTTCTCACCTCACCCTATGGTCAAGAACATCTCTAAACCTCAAGAGTGCAGAAATCAAAATACTAACTTTACGGGTACCTAGAAGTCACAATAATGACCCTTTCTAAGTTCGGTTTGCTCCTAAGGTTTCAAGATTAAGTCCTAAACCAATTATGAGTCATTCCTACACATATAAATTAATTTAAAACCATGATTATTGAATCTAAACCTTGCTGGACAGAATCCAGAAAAATAAATCTTTAAGGGATCTAGAACTCTCAAATTAATTCTTTTCTAGTTCCTAACTTATCCTATCTTTCACATATGAGTCTTAACATAATTATTACCCAAACATAAGCATATTAACATCATTAACACAGCTCATACAGTGGCCAAACATAGCAAGGCAGAACCGAAATAGAAACTCCATTTAAAGGCCTTGAATCATAGAGCACATAAAATACTAGTTTCTCTTGGAACCTTATTAAAACCTTCAAAACTCTTTTATGAACACTTTTATCATCTAAACTCATGAAAATACTTAATAGGGCAGTGGCTATATTATTTTCATCTCAAGAGGTCCTAAATTCATAACACTTAGTTCTACACATTCCTTATACTCACATAAGTTTAGAAAAATTATAAAACATAGTTTTCAATACTTGAAAACATTAAGGCCTCATAGGGCCGAAATATGAACCATAGGAAATAAATGTTTTAGACCTTTGTTTGAGATATCATTGGGCAAGTCTTTGAGCTCTAGAATCATTAAAGTGATGACATAAAAATAAACATGCTCATGCACTTATTTTAGTTATTGCTAGAAAGTAAAGTGAGAGCATAAAATAAATATGTGGTGCAATATATTATTATCTTTGATATTTAGGTGAGGACTTGAAATATAAATATGATAATGCAAAGCTTGAAACATAAACATGATAATGCAAGTTCATTCATTATCTTGGGATTTAGTGATAGCAAGGAAATAAACATGATATGCAAAGCTTAAAGTAAACATGATGCAAGTTTCGTATTTATGTTTAACTAGAGCTCATTTAAGACTTTAACAAGATCATAACCCCATACAATATCTCAAAGATCACAACACAAGAATCGAAAATCATATAAAAGAGAAAGAAAGTGAAGCTACATCAAGTTCTTTATTAAGTACCCAAAACCCCTATCTAGAGACAAATCTCTAGAACGTGAACTTTAAGGTTGACAAGGGTAGGCTTGGGCTTTTAGAAATCCTTAGATTAATTTTTCTTAAGTTGGAAAACCATGTGAGCTAGATAACATATAGATGAAGTTGTAAGAAAAGGAAAACTCAAGCTTTAGAGGTTTCTTTGAGATGAACACAATGTCATCATCTAGAAACTCTCATCATCAAGCTATCATGCTCAAATCAAGGCCTCATGGCCGAAAATGAAAGGAAAGGAAAGACAAAGGAAAGTTCAAAAAGAATCCAAGAGAAAACTAGAGAAAAACACTTTCTTGAGCAAAATAAAGTTTGAAAACAAATCCCTACCTAGTGATGAAGATAAAAGCTTGATCTTGAAAATGGAAATGAGATGAGCAACACCTCCTAGGATGGTGATGATGATTCGGCCTTGATGAGAGAAAAAGAAAGAAAATGTGTTTCAAGTGGAGTTGTGTTTGAGGTGTGGTGTTTGAGAGGTTTGATGATGGTTCAAGGTTTTGGGGTGGTGTTTGATGGTGGAGAGGTGATGATGAGATAAAGAGATGAAGAGGATAAAGATGAAAAGAAAGGAATAACACTCTTGGAACTTTGAGAGAAAAAGGAAAGACTAGCAAGACAACTCTAAAACTCTAAACTTGCAAATGCTTCAAAGTGCAACAAGGCTAACACAAGCATCCTATTTATAGAAAAACAAAACCATGGAGCTTGCAAATGGAGGGAGTGGCCGTGTGGTTTGGAGGGAAAAGGAAGAGAAAATATCTCTTACACAAGGTCATTCAAGCATGGTTTGAAGTATGGAAGCTATGCTACAAAGCATGGCTTGATGTGAGTTAATTTCCTATCAAATTTTTATGAAATTAGGCTTCTAGAAATAATGCATGGCTGGAACTTTTCCAGCCACAATTAAATGGGAGAAATGGGTTGTTTTAATTATTTATTCATGTGGAAATTCAAGCTTGATTGAAAGTTATGACAAGGTATAGTGTATGTGACTTGAGGTATGGCCTTGGAGTGTTGAAAAATTGAACATGTGATGCATATGGAGGAGGTGAGGCTTTGGCCAGCTTGGGACAGCAGAATGGGAGGATGATTTGACCATTTAATTGTGTGTTAATGGTAGGTTTAGATGTGTATTAGCTTAGGTACAAGGTTAGGAATGATTAAGCTTAAGTTTAGGTAACTAAGAATGTGATTTAGAGAGTTTATGACAAGTTTAGGAGTGCTCATACATCATTAAAGAATTTAAAACTCATTTATAAATAAACAATGTGTAACACAATTCCATGATTTAAGGAATTGGAAAGAGAAAACACTATTCAAGATTCTATGACTAGGTGTCATAAAATTAAAATATGATTTTAGGTTGTAATTAAGTACTTTTTGGTTCTAATCAACTTTAATAAATTATTTTGACTCAAGATTAATTAAGGAAATTAATTAACCTTCGATTAGAGCCTAATATTGCTTAGGTTTGCTTAATCGCGTGATTAAGCGTAAAAATACGAAACTAGGGGCAAAACCGTAATTTTGCACTAATTTTGCCCGGGACTTCAAAAATTAAAACTGAGGTCATAGAATACATAAAAACGCCTTTTAAAACCATCTGGAGAAGTTTCGGGTTCATCCGGCACTTGCAAACGGGTAAAACACCACAGGGGCGTTTTGGTCATTTTGACCCGAAAACTCGAAAAACGAGATTTTCGATCCCGGGAAGGTACATAAGTTTTCTAATCCCCTTCCAACATTGAGTTTGCCCTTCGAGTACTGCCGCACTGGCTTCCCTCGAATTCCGGGCTGAAAATGACCTCAGGGGCATTTTGGTCATTTTCACTCTAACAGAAAATCGGGGTGTTACAGTCCTTAAGCCATGGGGGAGGGATTTTGTTTGTTTAATTTATGGTTTAGGGATGTAATTAAGTGTACCTTAGGTTAGGTTTATGTTTTGGAATTACTAAGCAAGTGTTTAGGTACTAAGAAGGTAATTAGGGAGTATTCATACATCATTAGAGGAATTAAAACTCATTTTATGCATAAATAATGTAGACACAATTCCTTAATTTAAGGAATTGGAGAGAGAAAATACTATTTAAGATTCTAGAATTTAAAAAGAGATTTAAGTTTAATCTAAGAAATTTTAGGTTCTAATTAACTTTAACAAATTATTTTGACTTTAGATTAATTATGGAAATTAATTAATCTTCGATTAGAGCCTAATATTGCTTACGTTTGCTTAATTACGCGATTAAGCTAAAAAATACTATACTAGGGGCAAAATCGTAATTTTGCATAAAAACTGCCCGGGACCACCAAGACTTAAACTAATATTGCAAAATACATAAAAACATAATTTAAAATCATCTAGAGAAGTTTCGGGCTCATTCGGCCCGCGTCAAATGCTATAGGGGTATTTTGGTCATTTTGACCCGAAACCTCAGAAAATGAGATTTTTGATCCCGGAATCACTCAAGAGCCATCTAATCCCCTTCAAACATTGAGTTAGCCCTTTGAGGGCTGCCGAGTCAGCTACCCTCGAATTCCATGCAGAAAATGACCTAAGGGTCATTTTGGTCATTTTCACTCAGATAGAAAATCAGGGCGTTACAATAGAGATAAGCTATAGGTTAGAAATGCATGACCTCTGTTTATTTGTGACTGCCATGGTAACTAACTCATTTCGCATGGAATATTAAGCCTGATCAACTCGGTGTTTATTGTCTTATGTGTTTAGGACCCAATGGCACCACGAAGATAGCCTAGGGCCCTGACTGACGGAAACCAAGACAATGAGACTACAGCTGCTATTCGGCAGATGGCGAAGGCCATGGAGCAAATGTTCGATCGCATGAACTAACAAGAGAATGCTGCACTTGCTGCCCCTGTTGCTGAAATAGTTGAACAAGCCCGTTTCAGCGAGTTTAGCAAGGCAAATCCTCCAACGTTCAGAGGAGCCATGGATCCCGACAAGGTTGATGAGTGGATTAAGGACATGGAGAAAATTTATTCTATTGTCACCTACTCAGAAGAGTAGAAGGTTACTTTCGCCCCCTTCATGATGAAGTCCGATGCCGAATTCTGGTGGACCGGCACCCGAAGACTGTTGGAAGCTTCTGGTACCCCCATCAACTAGGAGCTGTTCAAGACCTACTTTTATGAGAAGTACTTCTCGGAGTCCGTAAGGGATGCAAAGGATATCGAGTTCATGCAGTTGACCTAGGGTGGGTCTACTGTCACCCAATACATAGCAAAGTTTAAGGAATTAATGAAGTTTTCTCGGGTGTTCCAAGGGAACCCTGATAAAGTTTGGAAGTGCGTAAAGTACAAAGCCGGACTAAAAGCGAAGCTGAACTTCACAGTGGCCCATATGGAGATTAGGGACTTCCCAACCCCGGTCAACAAATGCCGAATCTTGGAAGAAGGACAAAGGAAACTTAATGCCATGAAGGCAGAGCATGCTAAGGGGCCAGGACCGCAAGCCCCTAGGTTCAAGCCACAACACCAATCAAGGAATCACTATAACCCATACCACAACAACCAGTTCAAGCAACAGCAACAGCAACAAAGGCTCCACGCCAACCGTGTGTTGTTAGACTGTGGCACCCAAACGATTATTTTTCCCTCTCCTCCTGTAACACCCTAATAGAACCCCACTATGCTTAAGTTCACATTTGGATTCTATTAGTTGTCACTTATGCCTTGCATTTATTTTCTTTTGAAATTAACTTAGAAAAATAGTGGAAGTTTTTTTTTTTTTAGATAAATTAATTTTTTTGAAAACTTAAGCCTGTAACGAGAAGTGAAATACATAGCGCTTTTAAATAAGTGGAATAAGAGACTAAGTGTAGAACTATTATCACATAAACTGCAATATAATCACTTAATACATAAGTCACAACAGGGCATATATCATACTGATAAGTTATTACAAATAACAATATAAGTTCTACTATTACTAATTGTTTCTCACAAACTATAATGTAACTAAAGCTCGGAATGCTCCTACTTGAAAGGTTTAAAATCTTCACGCGCTACCTCCTTCCTCATTTCTGACTTCGTTTGCTTTAGGTGGACACGTCTGTCTCTAGTAACGACAACGGAAAATAAACATAGGAGTGAGAAATACATGATTTCTCAGTAGGAGTTCCTACTTGTACTAAAAGTGTCATTGTTGTCGTCCCAGTCACTTCGGGTTTATTATAAAAAGGTGAACAGGTAAGGATTCAATTATTAAACTTTCACAAACCAGATTAGCCGAAGTGTAGTTACTTTTAAACTAATCTTGAACATTAGCAGAAATATCCATTCAGTATTTTATCAAGCATACATATAAGCATATCATGTAAAACCAGTAATAAGCAATAATCATTTAGGAGCTGCATGCATTTCATGATTACTCATCCTCAACATTCACTTGTTTAGTGATCATCATCTTTCATTTATTTCATCAACATATTTCTTAATTACTCACGGGATGAATGCATCAATGCCTTATACCACCCTAAAGGGTAATGAGCTCATACCGTGGCGGTCGCCACAACCTTTTGGTTTTCTTTCTGTTGCCATGATCTCAACGGTTTAGGGGGTTAAGCCGTGAGTTTAGCTCAAGTCCACTTTTCCAGACTATCATTGCTACTTTTTCAGGTTTTACTTTTATTCTCACTGAGTGAAATCATCAATACCTTAATCCTCAAAGAGGATTAAGCAGTGAGTTGGTCTATTTATTATTTCATTTGAAACATGAATGTATGCACATTAATAAATCATGGCACAGTCAATCATTTTATCATTATCATTTCATATCTCATCAATACATTCACATTTCTGTATATCACTTCATGTAACATAGATAATATCATGTAAATCTCATAGTAAACATTCTCATAGATAATTCGTATTAAGCAACCTAAGTTATCAAGTTAGGTCTCTAGTGTTCCTAATAGGTTATGGATATCTTGGTATTATCTTTTTCTCTTAGTCTTCTTTGTACTCTTAGTATTTCCATTAATACGTTAATACCCTTTAAGATATTTTTAGAGGTTCTTTATATATATTTTTTATTATGACTTTTATATATATCTCCTGAAGATTATTATTCTACTTAAATCCTTAAAATTATCTCTTTAGAAGACTTGAATCTTTTATTTAGAGTTCTGACATCTTTTAGAATAAAATTTGTAGCACTAACATCTTAGATTAGTGTAAATCAACTGTAAATTGTGCATAGTAGGATTCCCAGGAAAGAGAGGTGGGTCACAATAGACACGCTTAAATATCAAGTCTTTCCTTAGCAAGAACCTTTCCAAATTGCACTCTCATAGTATCACGCTACCTTCAAGACTTTCTCAGCACACTGCCCCGAAAATATATCTCTCATTCTGTATTTTCGTTGTATAAAACTTTATGCATAGCATACATAAGTGTGTTTGTAGATGTGTTATCTTTTCCACAAAGTTGAAATAAGTCCATTTGCATTTTTCTAGAGTGAGTTACACCTATTTTGCTACTACAACGTCAGATTAAGAGTTTCAGTCTTAGGCTCTACTTTAAAAATGTATATCTTCGGCTAAGAAACTCCGTTTTAGGTGATTCCTTTTGGAGAGTGTTCTAAAATGAATCTAGTTTATAATAAAAATATTTTCATTTCGAGATCCTTCATATTTCATGAACACTAATTTTCGAAGTAACTACTGCCAGAAATAACTAGAAATTCCAGCACCTGCCATGTTCATGTCTTAAGTTATGTTTATTAACTCAAGTTTCACATACAATCTTTTAAGTTATATTTGAGTTTGATAACATCATAAAAGTACTCATAGCAGAATAGAACATGTTGTGTTTTCTAAAAATATAATTTTTCAAAACTTTTGACAATAACTCAAGTTTGAGGCATTCTATCCATGAGCAAAGTTAGAAGCCAACAATATTTGAACAAATAAAGAAGAAACTCCTACCTCTTGTGGAGGGTCTAAAAAGGGACCTTCTCTTCTTCCTTAAGCTTTGAACAAGAGTCTTTGGAGTGGATGACCCTCCTTGAATCTTAGCTCTAGAATTTGAGTGCTTAAGAAAATATTTCTCACTAGAGTTAAAGATTGTAACTCTTGTGAGGGCTAATGAAAGTTTGGACTTAGGATTTAAGTGTTTGGATGAAGTTTAGAGGATCAAGAGAAGTTTTTGAAGAACGTAAGAAGAATGATAGAATAAGAAAGAAAGAACACTTAGGGAGTTTCTGAATTGAAGAGAGTTTGAGGAGTATTTATAGTGGAAAGATTAGAGAAAAAATAGAAGAAGGAAAGCACTTGGAGCATGATTTATGGAAACATGTTGGCTGAATTTTGGGATGAAAATGCTCCCTGTTTTGTGCAAACATGTTTCCATGTTTTATGCAAACATGTTGGATGAAAATGCTCCATGTTTTGTGCAAAGATGTTAGTGGAGATTTTCTAACCTTTAGTGCATGTATGTGATTCAGAAATGTGTATGATGTATGTGGTAAAATTATTGTGTTATCATCTTAATCCAATGGCTTAGATTCATTCTTGTCTAAAGACAAGTCTAGGGATTTGTACAAATGGCATTGTAGTAATTTCTTTAACTAAGACAAGGATATTTTTGTAATTAGACAATGATAGTGGTATTCTTGTAATTCCATTCATAGAGTAAGGGTATCTTCGTCATTTAATAAGGCAAGGGTAGTTTGGTAATTTCCTTTACATAGTAAGGGCAGTTTCATAATTTCCACTAAGTGATGGCATTTTCGTAATTCTTTGCATTTTTCTCTAGACATACTTAAGTAGTCTATTTGTTGTGTTTCATAACATTTGTCCAGATTCTCTTGGTTTTGCTATCGCTAAATAAGATTAATATTTATCTTAGTTATAAATTTGGGGATGTTACATTTCTCCCTTTCTTATTAAAAATTTTACCCTCAAAATTTGATACCTGTGAATAGGTTCGGAAATTCTTTTCGCATATCTTCCTCGAGCTCCCATGTGTGCTCTTCCATTCCATCTTGTCCCCAGGCTACTCGGACCAGAGATATAGATTTGTTTCTCAACTGCTTGATGCCATGATCCAAGATCCTCATCGGTAGTAATTCAAAAGTTAAATCATCTTTTAATTGTATAGTTTCTGGCTCAAACACATGACTGGGGTCTGACTGATACTTTCTCAATTGGGACACATGAAAAACATTGTGTAGGTTAGACAAATTTGGAGGTAATGCAATTTGGTAGGTTGAGGGACCTACCTTTTTGAGGATTTGGAAGGGTCCTAAGAATCTAGGGCTTAGCTTTTTGACTTTCATTGCACGACCTATACCTGTGGTAGGAGTAATTCGCAAGAATATGTGTTCTCCTTCTTGAAATTCGAGAGGTTTCCTTCTCTTGTCAACATAGCTCTTCTGCCTACTCTGAGCAGTGAGGATTCTTTCCCTAATTCTCCTTATTTGTTTGGTTGTCTCTTCTACCAAATCAAGGCCCAAAATACTTTGCTCTCCCGGGTCACACCAACAAAGTGGTGATTGACACTTTCTACCATACAAAGCCTCATAGGGTGCCATCCCAATGCTAGTGTGATAACTATTATTATATGCAAACTCAATCAATGGAAAATTTGTTTGTCCCAACTTTTTGGCTGGTCTAAGACACATGCTCTTAGCATATCCTCAAGGGTTTGAATTGTTCTTTCTGATTGTCCATCAGTTTGAGGGTGATAGGCAGTGCTTAGACACAACCTTGAACCAAACGCCTTTTGCAAAGCTCCCCAAAATCTTGAGGTGAACCTTAGATCCCTATCTGAGACAATGGTTTTGGGTACTCCATGGAGCCTTATTATCTCTTGGATGTATAGCTGAGCTAACTTTTCCAAAGGGTAATTTGCTCGAATGGGTAAAAAGTGAGAAGATTTTGTCAATCTATCCACAATTATCCATATGGAGTCATGTCCGGTAGGCGTTCTTGGCAATCCCATCACGAAATCCATGGATATTCCTTCCCACTTCCATTCGGGGATTTTGAGAGGTTGTAGCGCTCCGGAGGGTTTTTGATGCTCTATCTTCACTTTTTGGCATACCAAACATTTTTGCACTATATTTGCTATATCTTCTTTCATCTTTGGCCACCAGAACATCTTTTTTAGGTCATGGTACATCTTGGTTATACCGGGGTGTACACTAAATTGACTCTTGTGGGCTTCTTCCAAAATGCTAGCTCTCAATCCTTCTTTTGCAGGTACACAGATTCTCCCTTGGTATCTCCACACTCCTTCCTTATCCTGGACAAACTCTTTCAACTTTCCTGCTTCGACAAGGGTTAAGGTTCTAAGGAAATCCTCATCTTCCCTTTGGGCTTGAATTATTTGATCCTTAAAGCTACTGGTTACACTTAGTTGACTTAACCAAATTTGTTCTGAAGTCCCCCTATATCCTAAGTTGAGGTTCCTAAAATCTTCTATCAGCTCATTTTCTTTCACCATGAGCCAAGAGGCATGCAAGGACTTACGACTCAAAGCGTCTGCTACCACATTTGCCTTTCCTGGGTGGTAGTTCAACCCGAAGTCATAGTCCTTGAGAAACTCCATCCAACGCCTTTGTCTCATATTGAGTTCCTTTTGGTTGAAGAGGTATTTCAAACTTTTGTGGTCAGAAAAGACTTCAAACCTTACACCATAAAGATGATGTCTCTAGATTTTTAAGGCAAAGACAATAGCCGCTAGCTCTAAGTCATGGGTTGGGTAATTAACTTCATGGGGTTTGAGCTGTCTAGAGGCATAGGCTACTACATTCCTATTTTGCATCAAAACACATCCTAGTCCTCTTCCCGAGGCATCATAATACACCTCAAATTTTTCTTTTGGGTCAGGTAGGATTAGGACAGGGGTAGTGGTCAACTTCTTCTTTAGTTCTTGGAAACTCTCTTCACATTCTGGGCTCCATATAAAAGCTGAATTCTTCCTTGTTAGCTTGGTGAGGGGTAAGGTAATTTGGGAAAAACCTCTAATGAACCTTCGGTAATGTAGGCTAGCCCTAGAAAACTCCTAATCTCCTTCACAGTGGTAGGGGTTTCCCATTGTTGCACCGCTTCTATCTTCCTTGGGTCTATTGCTATTCCCCCATGTGACACTACATGACCTAAGAACTTAACTTCCTTCATCCAAAATTAACACTTGGACAACTTTGCATAAAGTTTCTTGTTCCTCAACACCTCCAACACCACTCGTAAGTGTTCTTCGTGCTCTTCTTCAGTTCTAGAGTAAACTAGAATGTCATCGATGAACACTATTACAAACTTGTCCAAGTATGGTCTAAATATCCTATTCATGTAGTCCATAAACACTGCTGGTGCATTGGTTAACCCAAACGACATCTCATTAAACTCATAATGTCCATATCTAGTCCTAAAGGCTGTCTTTGGTATGTCCTCCTCCTTCACTCGAATCTGGTGGTATCCTGATCGCATATCTATCTTGGAAAACACTTAGGCTCCTCTTAATTGGTCCATGAGGTCATCTATTCTAGGCAAAGGGTATTATTTATTTTTTATAGTCACTTTGTTTAGTTGCCTATAATCCATACATAATCGCATACTCCCATCCTTCTTCTTGACAAGCAAAGACCTGGGCTCCCCATGGTGAAGCACTGGGCCTAATGAATTTCTTCTGTAGTAGTTCCTCTAATTGCTTCTTCAACTCTGTTAACTCGGCCAATGGCATCCTATAAGGAGCTATAGATATGGGTCCTATTCCCGGTACCAAATCTATAGAAAACTCAATCTCCCTTTTTGGAGGAAATTCAGGTATGTCATCAGGAAAAACATCTGAGAATTCCTTTACTACAAGGATCTTTTCTAGAGCTTGCTCCACTTCTTTCTCACTTGTCATTAGGAAGACATATCCTCGCTTTTCATTCCTACTATCCCCCATGATAATGGAGTTTAGGTATAGTTGTACTTTTCTATCAAGTTTAGAGGGATTGGGTAAAGATGGTTTGGGAAGAAATACTAGTGACTTGTTTGCACAATGTAGTAACACACGGTTAACCGAAAGCCAATCCATGCCCAAGATTACATGAAAACCAGACAAGGGTAGACAAACTAAATCATGATGAAAAATCCTATTAGCTACCTCAAATTCACAATTTAGGCAGGCTTGATTAGTTCTAACAGTATTTATAGTGGGTGTAGAGACAACTAAGATGATTTTTAAGTCAGATATATACAACCTCAACTTATTAGCACAATCATATGAAATGAATGAATGTGTTGTTGAGAATCAAACAATACAATTAAGGGTTTTCCATTAATTATACACTTACCTTGAATCGGATCATCGGATTACGAGGGCATCTCGTGATGATAGCAAACACGAGTCCCTGTGCCTTAGGCTTGAGTGTAGAGGACTGATTGAACTTTAGGCACTCTCTAGAATAGTGTCCTGCCTGTCCACACCGATAACAAACATTTTTACCAAATCTGCATTCCCCTCCATGTATCTTTCCACAAGGGGGTCTAGTCATAGGTTCAAGGACAGCAGCCATCCTAGGTCGATTAACAGCTTGTGTCCTAGGTTGATTCATCATAGGGTGTTGGGGTTGTTTCCCTTTAAATCCACCTCCTTGGTAGGGTTCTTGTGAGGGGTTGGGAACCCTTGGTGACCTTGTTGAGCAAACCTCTTCTTATTCTCTTCAACTTGGTGGGCAACTAGCTGGCGATTGCAACTCTCAGCCACTTGGCTTTTGCTGACTAAAGATGCATAGTCAGGGACCTCCAGTGGAGCCACAGATGCCAAAGTGTCTGGCCTCAAACCACTCTCATATTTCATGCATTTCCAAGCCTCGTTGGGATCCCTTTGGTAGCTAGTTGAGTGTTTGATCAGTTCTTCAAACTTAGCTGTGTACTCAGCCACACTTCGATTTCCCTGTGTCGACCTTGTAAATTCTACCTCCTTTGCCTTCTTAACCGGATCTAGAAAATATTTCTTATGGAACGTAGCATAGAAAACCTCCCACGTAATCTGTATGTCAGCACTTTCGAGCAAGTCCTTTGCACCCTTCCACCACGTGGCAGCTTCTCCTTTTAGCATATAAGTAGAGAATGCCACCTTTTGTTCATCAGAGCATTCTACCACTGAGAAAACCTTCTCCATCTCTTGAATCCATCATCGACTATTTCGGGGTTAGTTGTACCTTTGAATTCTGGAGGTCCAGCCCTCTTGAATTCTGAGAATTTTCCATGTTCTTGGTTCCCAGCTAACTCCTCTGACCTCCTATTCATCTACTCCATCATCACTGTTGCTTGTGCTTGCATAGCCCTAGCCATCTCCTGGAGTGCATTTGCCAATTCATCACGGTTACCTCTACCGCGTGCCTCATGCGTACGTCTGTTTGCTGCCATTAGTTCCTAGACACACCAAACAACAGTCATCAAGTTGATTAGGCTCAATACTATAGCTAAGCATGGTAGCAACTATGGCGGTATCACAAGATGATCATGCATTTCTAAATCCTATATCCCATCATACAGATAAGATTAATAGCATGATATCATAAACAGAAGCATAGTCAATCCATTCCTCAGGCTTAAATAGGATGAACTTCTCTGATACCATAATGTAACATCCTAATAGAACCCTACTATGCTTAAGTTCACATTTGGATTCTATTAGTTGTCACTTTATGCCTTGCATTTATTTTCTTTTGAAATTAACTTAGAAAAATAGTGGAAGTTTTTTTTTTAAATAAATTAATTTTTTGAAAACTTAAGCCTGTAACGAGAAGTGAAATACGTAGCGCTTTTAAATAAGCAGAATAAGAGACTAAGTGTAGAACTATTATCACATAAATTGCAATATAATCACTTAATACATAAGTCACAACAGGGCATATATCATACTGATAAGTTATTACAAATAACAATATAAGTTCTACTATTACTAATTGGTTCTCACAAACTATAATGTAACTAAAGCTCGGAATGCTCCTACTTGAAAGGTTTAAAATCTTCGCACGCTACCTCCTTCCTCAGCTACAGCTTCGTTGCTTTAGGTGGACACGTCTGTCTCTGGTAACGACAACGGAAATAAACATAGGAGTGAGAAATACATGATTTCTCAGTAGGAGTTCCTACTTGTACTAAAAGTGTCATCATTGTCGTCCTAGTCACTTCGGGTTTATTATAAAAAGGTGAACAGGTAAGGATTCAATTATCAAACTTTCACAAACGTGATTAGCCGAAGTGCAGTTACTTTTAAACTAATCTTGAACATTAGCAGAAATATCCATTCAGTATTTCATTAAGCATACATATAAGCATATCATGTAAAACCACTAATAAGCAATAATCATTTAGGAGCTGCATGCATTTCATGATTACTCATCCTCAACATTCACTTGTTTAGTGATCATCATCTTTCGTTTATTTCATCAACATATTTCTTAATTACTCACGGGATGAATGCATCAATGCCTTAGACCACCCTAAAGGGTAATGAGCTCATACCATGGCCGTCACCACAACCTTTTGGTTTTCTTTTTGTTGCCATGATCTCAACGGTTTTGGGGGTTAAGTCGGGAGTTTAGCTCAAGTCCACATTTCCAGACTATCATTGCTACTTTTTCAGGTTTTACTTTTATTCTCACTGAGTGAAATCATCAATACCTTAATCCTCAAAGAGGATTAAGTAGTGAGTTGGTCTATTTATTATTTCATTTGAAACATGAATGTGTGCACATTAATAAATCATGGCACAGTCAATCATTTTATCATTATCATTTCATATCTCATCAATACATTCACATTTCTGTATATCACTTCATGTAACATAGATAATATCATGTAAATCTCATAGTAAACATTCTCATAGATAATTCATATTAAGCAACCTAAGTTATCAAGTTAGGTCTCTAGTGTTCCTAATAGGTTATGGATATCTTGGTATTATCTTTTTCTCTTAGTCTTCATTGTACTCTTAGTATTTCCATTAATACGTTAATACCCTTTAAGATATTTTTAGAGGTTCTTTATATATATTTTTTATTATGACTTTTATATATATATCTCCTGAAGATTATTATTCTACTTAAATCCTTAAAATTATCTCTTTAGAAGACTTGAATCTTTTATTTAGAGTTTTGACATCTTTTAGAATAAAATTTGTAGCACTAACATCTTAGATTAGTGTAAATCAATTGTAAATTGTGCATAGTAGGATTCCTAGGAAAGAGAGGTGGGTCACAATGGACACACTTAAATACCAAGTCTTTCCTTAGCCAGAACCTTTCCAAATTGCACTCTCACAGTATCACGCTACCTTCAAGACTTTCTCAGCACACTGTCCTGAAAATATATCTCTCATTCTGTATTTTGGTGGTGTAAAACTTTATTCATAGCATACATAAGTGTGTTTGTAGATGTGTTAGCGTTTCCACAAAGTTGAAATCAGTCCATTTGCATTTTTCTAGAGTGAGTTATACCTATTTTACTACTACAAGGTCAGATTAAGAGTTTCATTCTTAGGCTCTACTTTAAAAATTTATATCTTGGGCTAGGAAACTCCGTTTTAGGTGATTCTTTTTGGAGTGTTCTACAATGAGTCTAGTTTATAATAAAAATATTTTCATTTCAAGATGCTTCATATTTTATGAACACTAATTTTCGAAGTAACTACTGCCAGAAATAACTAGAAATTCCAGCACTTGCCATGTTCATGTCTTAAGTTAAGTTTATTAACTCAAGTTTCACATACAATCTTTTAGTTATATTTGAGTTTGATAACATCATAAAAGTACTCATAGCAGAATAGAACATGTTGTGTTTTCTAAAAATATAACTATTCAAAACGTTTGACAATAACTCAAGTTTGAGGCATTCTATCCATGAGCAAAGTTAGAAGCCAACAATATTTGAACAAATAAAGAAGAAACTCCTACCTCTTGTGTAGGGTCTAAAAAGGGTCATTCTCTTCTTCCTTAAGCTTTGAATAAGAGTCTTTGGAGTGGATGACCCTCCTTGAATCTTGGCTGTAGAATTTGAGTGCTTAAGAAAATATTTCTCACTAGATTAAAGATTGTAACTCTTGTGAGGGCTAGTGAAAGTTTGGACTTAGGATTTAAGTGTTTGGATGAAGTTTAGAGGATCAAGAGAAGTCTTTGAAGAACATAAGAAGAATGATAGAATAAGAAAGAAAGAACACTTAGGGAGTTTCTGAATTGAAGAGAGTTTGAGGAGTATTTATAGTGGAAAGATTAGAGAAAAAACAGAAGAAGGAAAGCACTTGGAGCATGATTTATGGAAACATGTTGGCTGAATTTTGGGATGAAAATGCTCCCTGTTTTGTGGAAACATGTTTCCATGTTTTATGTAAACATGTTGGATGAAAATGCTCCATGTTTTGTGCAAAGATGTTAGTGGAGATTTTCTAACCTTTAGTGCATGTATGTGATTCAGAAATGTGTATGATGTATGTGGTAAAATTATTGTGTTATCATCTTAATCCAATGGCTTAGATTCATTCTTGTCTAAAGACAAGTCTAGGGATTTGTGCAAATGGCATTGTAGTAATTTCTTTAACTAAGACAAGGATATTTTTGTAATTAGACAATGATAGTGGTATTCTTGTAATTCCATTCATAGAGTAAGGGTATCTTCGTCATTTAATAAGGCAAGGGTAGTATGGTAATTTCCTTTACATAGCAAGGGTATTTTCATAATTTCCACTAAGTGATGGCATTTTCGTAATTCTTTGCATTTTTCTCTAGACATACTTAAGTAGTCTATTTGTTATGTTTCATAACATTTGTCCAGATTCTCTTGGTTTTGCTATCGCTAATTAAGATTAATATTTATCTTATTTATAAATTTGGGGATGTTACACCTCCTAGCAAAACTAGTCAACCCTTGAGGCTTTACCTAAATTCTATAGAGGTCTACTGTAGTGGGGAGAAGACTAAGGGATATGTTTTCCTGGCCGCTTGTGAAGTAGACTTTGAGGAAAACCTAGATGATATATCTGTAGTAAGAGACTATCCCGAGGTATTTCCAGATGAGATACCCAAGTTCCCTCCCAAGAGAGAAGTAGAGTTTTCCATAGAGCTGGTTCTTGGAATGGGACCAATCTCTATAGCCCCTTATTGGATGTCACCCCTAGAATTGGCTGAGTTGAAAACCCAGTTGGAAGAGTTGTTAGAGAAGAGCTTTATAAGACTTAGTGCTTCACCTTGGGGAGCCCCAATCTTATTTGTGAAGAAAAGGATGGAAGTATGAGGCTATGCATAGATTATAGGTAATTGAATCGAATGACGGTTAAAAACAAGTACCTTTTGCCTAGGATTGATGATCTGATGGACTAATTGAAAGGAGCGATAGTATTTTCCAAGATTGATTTAAGGTCAGGATACCATTAGATTAGGGTTAGAGACCAAGATATACCTAAAACCGCCTTTAGAACTCGATATGGACACTTTAAGTTCAATGTGATGTCGTTTGGTTTGACGAATGCTCCCATAGTGTTTATGGATTACATGAATATGATCTGTAAACCCTATTTAGATCGGTTCATGGTTATTTTCATAGACGATATACTCATCTATTCGAAGACCTATGAGGAGCATGAGCATCATTTGAGGGTGGTTTTAGAGATTTTAAAGGAGAAGAAGTTGTATGCTAAGCTTTCTAAGTGTGAATTCTGGTTGGATGAGGTGAAACTTTTAGGACACATGGTGTTAAAAGGAGGTATAGCGGTTGACCCTAGCAAGATCGAGGCTGTAATGAATTGGGAAAGGCCAACCACCGTAACGGAAATACGGAGCTTTTTGGGTTTAGCAGGCTACTATCGTAGGTTCATCAAAGGATTTTCTCAGATCGCCCTACCTCTAACCAAGCTCACTAGAAAGAACACCCCTTTTGTATAGAACCCTGAGTTTGAAAAGAGTTTCCAAGAGCTAAAGGAGAAGTTGACCTCAACCCCAATTTTAGTTTTACCTGACTCCAATGTACCTTTTGAGGTATATTGTGATGCTTCGGACAAGGGTTTAGGGTATGTGTTGATGCAAAATAGGCAAGTGGTAGCCTATGTGTCTAGACAACTCAAGCCTCACGAGGTGAGTTACCCCACCCATGACCTAGAACTAGCAGCCATAGTGTTTGCCTTGAAGATATGGAGGCACCATTTATATTGTGTAAAGTTCGAAGTTTTCTCCGATCATAAGAGTCTCAAGCATCTTTTTTATCAAAAAGAGTTAAATATGAGGCAGAGAAGGTGGATGGAGTTCTTAAAAGACTATGATTTCGGCTTAACTTACCACCCTGACAAGGCTAATGTGGTCACCGACGCCTTGAGTCGAAAGTCATTGCGCCTGTCTCATATGATGGTTTAAGAAGTTGGGTTAATAGAGAAGTTTAGGGACTTGAATCTGGGGATGTTATTAACCGATGAAGGAATAAAAATGTGTCACCTTAGTGTGATGAGTGGTTTCAAGCAGAGGGTCGCTCTAGTTCAAAGGGAGAATGAAGAGTTTAGGGAGATCCTAGAGGTGGTCAAGGCTGGTAAGTTGAAGGGTTTTGAGCAAAGCCCCGATGGTTTGTGGAAGTTTGAATGTAGCACCCTCCCAAGTACAACATTATCCTTAAGTCATGACATCGTACTCGAGAGTTGTTACTTTTTAATTAGCGGACCTTTCTTAAATAACTATAACAAATTCGATGGGTTCATGTACTAACTAGCGTAATTCGATCAACATATATAGCAAGATACAAAACATTTATTTAATATAAAGTCGAGTACATAGGGAAGCTCTTCTATGAGCTCTAATACACATGTTCTCTGTTAAGTTTACACATCTATATATACATCTAAGTACATCTGATACAATCTCAAACACCCGACTACTGCCAATCCGACCTCTTTCTGTGTAGTATCCCATAGTTCTCTGGTTCAACCTGGAGATGACACGGGAACACAAAAACACATAGGGGGTGAGAATTACACAATTCTCAGTAGGGCAACTCCCTAATTACACAATCATAATGTCATCGTCATTGTCCCAACCACTTCGGTTTATTAAGAAAGCATGACCATGCATTTCATAACAATGGTTCAATTTTAGAGTTCCAAATCATACTTTCGAAGTGGGTAGCTTTTAATGATCAATCACTTAAAGCATATATATAATAAAGCTTGCACACATAGTAAATCATTCTAATCAAACTTTTAAATATAACATGATCAAGCATATGCTAAATGTAGTGAACTTAGTTGTAATTGCCCTTAATAAATCAAAGAGAACCTCATATCTTTTTATTTGCCCTTGACAAGTCAAAAGTATCATATCTTATACTCTATTTGCCCTTGATACAGTCAAAAGGATCACATCTCACTTTATTTGCCTTCGATAAAGTCGAAAGGATCTTAAATCACTTCATTTACCCTTGACAAAGTGGAGAGGATAATATATCAATCTATTTGCCCTCAACAAGGTCAAAAGGATCATTTATCAATCTATTTGTCCTCGACAAAGTTGAAAGGATCACATAATACTCTATTTGCCCTCGACAAAGTCGAAAGGATCATTTAATTTGTCCTCAACAAACCGAAAGGATCATTCATCACCTTATTTGCCCTCGATTAGTCGAAAAGATCTCATCTATTTCTACTTATTGCTATTGAACTAGGTCAATGTATCATTCATTTGTCTTTTTCAAATTGCATGCATAAAACACATATAGGCATTCATTCATAATATGAATTCAATTATGCCTCAACCTAATCCTTAAAGTCACTAGCATGCTTTCATATACAATAAACTTGAACAAAAGGTCATTATGTCACCTATATCATGCATCAGCACCAAAACAGTTCATGGGCAAATTTCACAACTTGATAGAAAAATTAATTTGCATATCAGCTAACCAGTTCAAAGGTTATACAAATTCCCTATGATACCTCAATTTGTCCCCAAGCTCCTGTAAAAATTTCAAAGTGAAAAGAGTTCTCTAACCATGTTAACTAAATTATAAAAGTTTATTAGTCAGGGACCACTTTTTCACAGCTCAAAACAGGGTTCCCATAATTTTTAAATTCAGAAAATGATGGAATAAACTCAAAATAAAAATCAATGTGATACTTCAATATGTTATCAACTCCTTGTAAAAATTTCAAAGGATAATTCCATCATTTACTATGGTCACAAAATTATACAAATTTACAGCTTCACTACCAGGATTTCAGGCAGCATAGTTACAACTTCGGTCCATGATTTTTCTCAGGTAGCAAAAGTTCTTATTATGCACCACGAAAATTCTCAGAGTTTCTTTAGGATATTATCTTGAACATATAACTTTTATAGCTCATAAAAATAACAATAATTGGACCATAAAATTCATGAATAAATCCTGTCCTGCTGAAATCCGAAAATCCAGCAGCCTAGCCAAAACTTATTTTGACAAAAATCATTATTTAACCTCATCCAAACACTCCACCAAAACTAACACATCAATATCAACATATTACCATCAAATAAAACCAGAAATTTCGGACCAATACCCATAAGCAATTATCAGGAATAATTTTGAAGGAAAAATGCCAAAGAAAACCCTACTTGAGTGGTTTTAAGAATCTTGGCTTGAAGGATGTTCCAAGAGTGATTTTGCTCACTTAGAGGCCACCAAAATAGCCCCAAACCCTTCCCTAATCAGTGAATTTATGTGATATCAAAGTGAGAAGTGGTGAGGATTTTAAATTTCAATCGGTTAGTTTTGTAGGTAATGAGGTATAGAACAAGTTTGATGAAGAGATCTTGAGGTTTTATCAATTGTAGACTAGGTTTTTGGAGGTTGAAATCTTGTTCATGGTGGTTTGAGATGAAGAAAATAATGGAGGCTGTGTGTGCTGCAACATGGCCAAGAAAGTACCTTCCAAAATGACAAAGTTTGTGGCTTTTATTTGATTTAAATCTTTATCCAATAAAAATCAAAGCTTTTTGTACAAGAAATCATGATAAATGGCTAGAATTTAATCTTGTAAATCAAGATTAAATCTTAGCCTTACATCTAGTTATCAAGGATAACTTTATCATAAAGATTTGATTTTCTTTTGGTGTTAAAAATTGCACACCGAAATTTTACCGAACGGGTAAAACAGTATACCTAGGAAATCAACTATTGCCTGAAAAATATTTCTAAGTATAAAATTTTTATTTCTAACTATTTCTAACCTCATCCTTATATTTTCTCAATTTCGGGTATCTTCGGGCCCGAATTCTAGGGTTTCGGTTATCCCGACGGGCCTGCGGGACCCACAAGTTACTATTCATTTTTTTTTTTTAATAGATTCGTTGGATTATCCTGATCATTTCTATATTCATCAGATTTTCGAAATTATGGCCAGAAAAGCTCAAATTAATTTTTGAATAATATTTAGGGTGTTACATTGAAGGGCGAATCTGCATGCCACAGGACGGTGACCTCCGAGAGAAGATCTTGGAGGAGGCTCACAAGAGCCACTTCACCATTCATCCTAGTACTACCAAGATGTATCAGGACTTGAAGAAAATGTTCTAGTGGCTCGGATTAAAGAAGGATGTGGTCGCTTGGGTAAGTAAGTGCTTGGTTTGCCAAAGGTGAAGATCGAGCACCAAAAACCTTCAGGTATGTTGCAAACCCTATCAATCCCCAAGTGGAAGTAGGAAAGTATATGGATGGATTTTGTGACAGGATTGCCTAGGACCTAAGCTGGCCATGATGCTATATGGGTGATAATGGATCGATTGACCAAGTCGGCCCACTTTCTGCCTATTAGAGTGACATACTCTTTAGATAAATTGGCACAGCTGTACATCCAAGAGATCGTCAAGCTACATGGAGTGCTATCGATGATAATCTCATATAGAGATCTACGTTTTTGGGGAGCCTTTCAAAAGGCATTTGGTTCAAAGTTGTGCTTAAGCACATCGTACCACCCACAAACAGATGGCCAATCAAAAAGAACGATCCAAACCCTAGAGGACATGTTGAGAGCCTGTGTCTTGGACCAAAGGGGAAGCTGAGATAGGTATCTACCACTGATTGAATTTGCGTATAACAATAGTTATCACATGAGTATCGGCATGGCACCTATAACGCCCCGATTTTTCTGTTAGAGTGAGAATGACCAAAATGCCCCTGAGGTCATTTTCAGCCCGGAATTCGAGGAAAGCCGGTTCGGCAGTACTCGAAGGGCAAACTCAATGTTGGAAGGGGATTAGATAACTTGTGTACCTTCCCGGGATCGAAAATCTCGTTTTTCGAGTTTTCAGGTCAAAATAACCAAAACGCCCCTGCAGTGTTTTATTCGTTTGCAAGTGCCGGATGAACCCGAAACTTCTCCAGATGATTTTAAAAGGCGTTTTTATGTAAACTGTGACTTTAGTTTTGGTCCCGGAGGTCCCGGGCGAAATTAGTGTAAAATTACGGTTTTACCCTTAGTTTTGTGTTTTTACGCTTAATCACATGATTAAGCAAACCTAAGCAATATTAGGCTCTAATCGAAGGTTAATTAATTTCCTTAATTAATCTAAGGTCAAAATAATTTATTAAAGTTGATTAGAACCTAAAAGTGCTTAATTACAACTTAAAATCATATTTTAATTTCAAGACTCCTAGTCATGGAATCTTGAATAGTGTTTCCTCTCTCCAATTCCTTAAATCAGGGAATTGTGTTACACATTGTTTATTCATAAATGAGTTTAAAATTCTCTAATGATGTATGAGCACTCCTAACCTTGTCATAAAATCCTAATTACTCATTCTTAGTTACCTAAACTTAAGCTTAATTACTCCTAACCTTGTACCTAAGCTAATACACATTTAAACCTACCATTAACACCCAATTACATGATCAAATCATCCTCCCCACTCTGCTGCCAGGTCTGGCCGAAGCCTCACCCCCTCCATATGCATCACATGTTCAATTTTCTAACACTCCAAAGCCATACCTCAAGTCACATACACTATACCTTGTCATAACTTTCAATCAAGCTTGATTTTCCAAGTAAATAACTAATTAAAATAGCTCATTTTCTCCATTTATTTGTGGCTGGAAAAGTTCCAGCCATGCATTGTTTGTAGAAGCCTAATTTCATAAAAATTGATAGGAAATTAACTCACATCAAGCCATACTTTGTAGCATAGCTTCCATACTTCAAACCATGCTTCTATGACACAATCAAAGAGATATTTTCCTCTCCCTTTGTCCTCCAATGCTATAGCCAGCACCCCTCCCTTGATGAGCCTATGGTTTTGTTTTTCTATAAATAGGATGCTTGTGATAGCTTAGTTGCACCTTGAAGCATTTGCTAAGTTTAGAGTTTTAGAGTTGTCTTGCTAAGTTTTTCTTTTCTCTCAAAGCTCCAAGAGTTCTTTCTCTTCATCTTCATCTTCCTCATCCTTCCCTCACATAATCACCTCATAGTCTCAATCTACCACCTCATAACCTTAAATCATTCTCTAAGCTCTCAAATACTCAACCTCAAACACAACTTCACCCAAAACACATTTCCTTTCTTTTCCTTCCTCTTTGGCCGAATCATCACCACCATCCTAGGAGGAGTTGCTCATCTCATTTCCATCTTCAAGTCCAAGCTTTTACCTTCATCACTAGGTAGGGATTTGTTTTCAAACATTGTTTTGCTCAAGAAAGTGTTTCTCTCTAGTTTCCTCTTGGATTCTTTTTGAACTTTCCTTTGTTTTTCCTTTTCTTTTCATTTCGGCCTCTAGGCCTTGTTATGAGCATGATAGCTTGATGATGAGAGTTTCTAGATGATGACATTGTGTTCATCTCAAAGAAACCTCTAAAGCTTGAGTTTTCGTTTCCTTATGACTTCATCTATATGATATCTAGCTCACATGGTTTTTCAACTTAAGAAAATTAATCTAAGGATTTCTAAAAGCCCAAGCCTACCCTTGTCAACCTTAAAGTTGACCGGCACGTTCTAGAGATTTTCTCTAGATAGGGGTTTTGGGTATTTAATAAAGAACTTGACTTAGTTTCACTTTCTTTTTCTTTTGTAAGACTTTCGGTTTTGATGTTTTGATCTTTGAGATATTGTATTAGGTTGTTATCTTATTAAAGTCTTGAATGAGCTCTAGTCAACCATAAAATGAACCTTACATCATGTTTACTTTATGCTTTGCATATCATGTTTAATTCCTTGTTATCACTAAATACCAAGGTAATAAGTGAACCTTGCATTATCATGTTTATATTTCAAGTTCTCACTTAATACCAAGATAATAATGAGTTGCATTCATATTTACTTTGTGCCATCACTTTACTTTCTAATGGAACCTAAAATAGTGCATGAGCATGTTTATTTTTATGTCATCACTTTAATGAACCTAGAGCTCAAAGCCTTGCCCATTGTTCTCTCTACAAAGGTCTAAAAATATTTATTTCTTAAGGTTCCCATTTCGGCCCTAAGGGGCTTTGGTGTTTCCAAGTGTTGAAAACTATGTTTTATAATTTTTCTAAGCTTATGTGAGTATAAGGAATATGTAGAAATAAGTTTTACGAATTTAGGACCTCTTGAGATAAAACTAATTTAGCCACTGCCCTCTTAAGTATTCTTATGATTTTAAAGGATGAAGGTGTTTATAAACAAGTTTTGGAAATTTTAAAATAGTTCCAAGAGAAACTAGAAGCTTATGTGCCTTAGAAATTGTGTTCTATGCCTTTTTGGAGAAGTATATTTTCGGTTCTTCCTTACGCTTTACTGCCACTATATGTGCTGTTTTAATGATGATAATGTACCTATGTTTGAGTGAAAATAATGTTAAGACTCATATGTGAAAGATAGGATAAGTTAGGAACTAGAAAAGAATTAATTTGAGAGTTCTAGATCCTTTAATTATGTAATTTTCTGGATTCTGTCTAGCAAGGTTTAGATATAATCATGGTTTTTAATTAGTTTGAATGTGTAGGAATGCCTCATAATTGGTTTAGGAGTTAATCTTGAAGCCTTAGGAACAACCCGAACTTAGAAAGGGTCATTGTTGTGACTTCTAGGTACCCGTAAAGTTAGGATTATAAATTCTGCATCCTTGAGGTTTAGAGATGTTCTTGGTCATAGTGTGAGGTGAGAAATACTTAGTTATAACCTCATAGGTTCCCAAGAGACTAGGTTTTAATGATCGATAACTTAGAATGTGAGTTAAGGACTTTAAGGGTCTAAACCATAATTTCTAGAACCCCGTAATCACACAAATATAAAGCTGTCCAAATCTGTATAGTGCTGTTTGGATAGGTCCTTGAGCATAAAAATTAGTAAAACTTATTAGTTGTGAACCTATAGGTGTGTAAGAGGTTAAGGCTAATACTAGAACAATTAGTTTACAAGTTTAAGACTCAACAGAACCAAAGTATAAAACACTATGGGTTTATAACATAATAAGCTTGTGAGTTTGTATGAATAATTGTCTAAGGTATAATTATGTGATAATGTATATGCTATGAAGAAGTTTTATGTATACACTATGAAGAAGTTTCATGTGATGATATATATGCTATGAAAAAGTCTTATGTGAAAATAGGTTATAGTTTTATATATGATTATATGATGAGATGCATACTACAAGAAAGATTTATATGATGAATAATGATGTATCTATGAATTAACACTTTATGAGAACTTAAATGTGACACAACACTGAGACGCCTTCTTGGGTGACACTGGTTTAGCCTAGCACCCCCAAGAAAACAAATCCGTGAGGGTATTGACATAAAGCTTGCCAAAGCGGACAATACTACGATGCACTAGTGGCTAGTAGAGCGTTTCAAAGAGGAAATGACCCTAAGAAGTGATCCTTAAATTGCCCCCTAGCCCGTACTTTAAGTCGGGATTATGTTACGCTTATCATAGGATAAGTAAGAGCTAGTGACGACTAGTTATGGTATGAGCTCATAACCTAGAGATGTTTTAGGGTGGCCCCATGAGATGAAAGTTAAAGTTTAAAATGTCACATGTGCTATACCTATCACCTTATGCCAATGTTATAATGTTTCCTAGTTATTCTATTGATTGGCTTACCTTTATGATGCATCCATGTCATTAGTATATTCCATGCTTAGTCATAAGACGCATTATAAAATATGATGGGCATTGGATAAATAATACTTTAGAAAACTAACTTAAAAGGAGTTTATATGCATGCACACCTTTTTAGAAATAAAACCCAAGGTTCCTGAGGATGTGACGATGTCACCTAGGTAGGGATAACCCTATTGAGAATTCTTTTAGAAGATTCTCATTCCCTCTCTCTTTTCTTCCATCAGATCTTCAGATGGCGACATTCGTACTCTTCATCGACACCCCGGTATGGGAGCTGCACCATGACCCGGCACTCGGGTCATACCATTTTGAGGGTCATTTGCCTTTGTTAGAGTCTTCATGTTCATGGGACGACCCTTCGCACACCCAGTACGGAGTTACCGATTTATCCCGACTACCCCCTACCATCACAACAGTATTTTTGAGCGAGCTAGATCACGGGACGAGCAGATCCTCCGCATGCAGCCTGAGGCATCAGCGGTATGCGACTACCCGGAGTACGTGCCTCGCACCCAGTACTCGGAGACGGACCCGCCATCACACATGTGCAGTTGGAGCTCCAGTCCCGCTCCTCCACCGATGATGCGCTCTCACCGCGGTGGACATGCCCCAATGATGCGCTCGACCACTCCCGCCGAGATTCGTCAGTGGATCGACTCGACCCCTCAGTACTTGGACCAGCAGGAGTAGGCGCATGGGACGGGTAGTAGCTAGTGCACACACGCCACATAGTTGAGGACAAACCTTCTTTTGTATATGAGGTTGTCTACTCTAGGAGCACATGGGTATGGGTGTTGCTTTTATGATTTCCCTGTATTTGTTTTCCTTGTATTTGTTCTTCAGTTGTATTCCGTTTCCCGATGTATCGAATAGTCCTGCCCTTTGGGTAGGCACATTATATATATATATATCTATGTTTCAGTTGATGTTTCCATGATATGATGTGTTTCTTTATGCTTTGCTTATATGTTTCGTTATGCTTTCTTTTAAAGATTCGTGCGTGGCTCTCACTTTAATTTTAATTCTAAAAAGAAAAATTTTACCCATATTTCCGCTAAGTATTTTCTAAGTAAAAGATGAGACCAAGAGGTAATATTCTAAAGATTAACCTAAGTACATGCTAGTAGTCTTAGGTTAAGATTTATGGAGTTACAGCACCCTAAGAAGCCCTGTATGGACAGAGGTGTCAATCCCCTCTATGTTGGTATGAGCCTGGAGAGCAAAGTCTATTAGGGCCCAAAGTAGTGAGGGAAACAACAGAGCAAATCAAGAGAATCAAGGATAGAATCTTAACCGCTCAAAGTCAACAGAAAAGCTATGCGGACAAAAGGCGAAAGCCGTTGGAGTTCCAAGAAGGTGAGCATGTATTTCTAGGGATCACCCCCACTACAGGCATAGGGAAAGCTATGAGGGTCAAAAAGTTAAGTCCTCAATTTCTCGATCCCTTTGAAATTCTTTAGAGAGTCGGGACAGTAGCCTACAAAATAACTTTGCCCCCAAATCTTTCCAATCTCCACGATGTCTTTCACGTCTCTTAGTTGAAAAAATATGAGTTTGACCCTAGCCATGTCTTAGAACTAGAGCATCTTTAGTTAAGGGAGGACCTAACTTTTAATCTGCCGCCTACAAGGATCGTGGATCACAGAGTCAAGCAGTTGAGGAACAAGTCTGTTCCTTTGGTGAAAGTGGCGTGGGAACGAGACAAGACTAAAGAATTTACATGGGAGCTAGAGTTAGAGTTGAGAACGAAGTACCCCAAGCTGTTCTAAGGTAACAAATTTCGAGGACGAATTCTTTTAAGGATGGGAGTAATGTAACACCTCGATTTTTCTATCTGAGCGAAAATGACCAAAATGCCCCTGAGGTCATTTTCCATTCGGAATTCGAGGATAGCCGACCCGGCAGTCCTTTAAGGGCCAACTTAATGTTTGAAGGGGATTAGATGGCTTTTGAATGGTTTTGGGAGCAAAAATCTCATTTTTTGAGGTTTCGGGTCAAAATGACCAAAATACCCCTATAGCATTTTTACGCAGGTACAAGTGCCGATTGAGCCCAAAACTTCTCCAGATGGTTTTAAATTATGTTTTTATGTGTTTTGTAACATCTATTTAAGTCCTGGTCGTCCCGGGCAGTTTTTGTGCAAAATTATGATTTTGCCCCTAAGCATAGTGTTTTCAAGCTTAATCGTGTGATTAAGCAAATCACGATTAAGCAAATCTAAGCAATATTAGACTCTAATTGAAGATTAATTAATTTCTATAATTAATCTAGAGTCAAAATAATTTCTTAAAGTTAATTAGAACCTAAAATTGCTTAAATTAAACCTTAATTTCTTTTTAAACTCAAGATTCCTAGTCATGGAATCTTGAATAGTATTTTCTCTCTCCAATTCCTTAAATTAAGGAATTGTGTCTACATTTGTTTATGCATAATGAGTTTAAATCCCTCTAATAATGTAAGAGCACTCCCTAATCATGTCTTGAGATCCTTAATTACTTTCTTAATTACCTAAACACTTACTTAGCAATTCCTAATCTTAAACCTAATCTAATATACACCTAAACACATCACTAAACCTTGATTAAATCAAAGAAACCTCTCCCCCCTAACTCCTCAAGGCCGTCGGCCACATCCTCCTCATTTCCCACATGATGAATTTATTTTACACACAATGGTTATGCTTACACCATACTTGCACCATGCTTGAGCCCCTACTCACCATACTTTCAACCATGCCTTTGAATGACCATAACAAAGAGATATTTTCTCTCCCTCCCTTCATAAAACCACATGGCTACCTCCTCGTCCATTCATCCTTCATTGTTTTTTTTCTTTCTATAAATACATATGCTAAGGAGCTTGAAAGAACCTTTGGATCATTTGTCAAGTTTAAGTTTCAAGCATTCTTGCAAAGTTCTCTTACTTTTCTCTCAAAGTTTCAAAGAGCTTTCTTCTTCTTCATCTTCCTCATCCTCCTCCTTGAGCCACCACATCTCAACCTCAAGCCACCATATAACCACCACAAACCACCATCCAAACACTAAAACATCCTTTCCCTAAACACAAGCTCACCCAAAACACATCTCTTTTCCTTTTCCCTCCATTTGGCAGAATCATCATCATCTCCTAGAGAAGATTTTTTTCTTCTCATTCCTTGCTAGATCAAGCTCTCTTGTCCTTCCAAAAAGAATACCACTTGGTACGGAGTTGTTCTAAACATTTCTTTTACTCAAATATGTTTTGTTCTTGACCAGAGTTGGGAAGTCTCTGATCTCCATATGGGCCACGGCATAGTTCATCTCCGCCTTCAGACCGCCTTCATATTTAACACATTTCCACACCTTATCGGGGTTCCCTTGGAACACCCATGAGAACTTGATCAGTTCCTTGAACTTTGCGGTGTACTGGGCAACAGTAGACCCTCCCTGGGTCAACTGCATGAACTTGATGTCCTTCATGTTTCTTACGGACTCTGGGAAATACTTCTCGTAGAAGTAAGTCTTGAACAGCTCCCAATTGATGAAGGTTCCAGCAGCTTCCAACAGGCGCTTCGTGTCGTTCCACCAGAATTCGGCATCTGACTTCATCATGAAGGCAGCAAAGGTGACCTTCTGCTCCTCCGAGCAGGCAACCACAGAGTAGATCTTCTACATGTCCTTGATCCACTCATCAGCTTTGTCAGGGTCCATTACCCCTCGGAATACCGGCAGGTTCGCCTTGCGGAACTCGCCGAAGTAGGCTTGTTCCACCATTTCAGCAGCAGGGGGAGGAGGGGGAACAGGAATAGCATTCGCTTGTTGATCCATCCGGTCGAACATCCGTTCCATGGCTTGCGCCATGCGACGGACAGTAGCAGCAGTCTCGTTCTCTTGATCAGCATCGGGCATAGTCCTAGGCTGTCGTCGTGGTGCCATTGGTTCCTAAACACATGAGATAGTGAACATTAAGTTGATCAGGCTCAATATTCATGCAAAATGAGCTAGTTACCATGGCACTTGCAAGCAACAGAAGTCATGCATTTCTAGTCCTATAGCCTATCTCTATCAAGTACTACACATATCATGCTTATAAAGCATGATCAGTCCAATCCTCAGGCTCCGTGAGAATCGAACTGCTCTGATACCATAATGCAACACCCTAAATCTTAACCTAATACTACTAGTATGTATTTAGGTTAATCCTTAGAATATTAACTCTTGGTTTCATCTTTTACTTTGAAAATATTTAGCGGAAATATGGGTAAAATTTTTTTTTGAATTAAACCAAAGTGAGAGCCACGCATGATTCTTTGAACGGGAATTCATACAAGTCATAAGAGTAAAGCACGACAAAGCCCATTAATAACATGGATACATCAACTGAATATATATATAATGTGCCTACCAAAAAGGCAGGACTATTCGATACATAGAAGAACGAAATACAACTGAAAAGCAAATACAAGGAAATCATAAAAGCAAGTACAAGGAAACCATGAAAGTAACACCCATACCCATGTGCACCTAGAGTAGACAACCTCATATACAAAAGAAGGTTTGTCCTCAACTATGTGGCGTGTGTGCACTAGCTACTACCCATCCTATGCACCTACTCCTGCTGGTCCGAGTACTGAGGGGTAGAATCGATCCACTGGCGGATCTCGGCTGGAGTGGTCGTGCGGATTATCGGAGCATGTCCACCACGGCGAGGGCGCATGGATGGCCTACAAGCCAACCTCGGCTGAACCACCGTCTCCTCACTCCCGGCTCTCATCGGTGGGGGAGTGGGGCTGGAGCTCCAACTGTACATGTACGAGGGCGGGTCCTCTGATGGATCCGTCTCCTAATACTGAGTCAGGGGCACGTACTCCGGGTAGTCACGTACGGCTGACGCCTCAGGCTACATGCGGAGGATCTGCTCGTCGCGTGGTCTAGCTCGCTCGAAAATCGTGTTATGATGGTAGGGGGCAGTCGGGGTGAAGCGGTAACTCCGTACTGGGTGTGCGAAGGGTTATCCCATAAACATGAATACTCTGACTGTGCAGCGACCCTCAAAATGGTATGACCCAAGTGCTAGGTCATGGTGCAGCTCCCACGTCGGGGTGTCGATGAAGAGTACGAAAGTCGCCATCTGAAGATATGACGGAAGAAAAGAGAGAGGGAATGAGAATCTTCAAAAAGAATTCTCAGTAGGGTAATTCCTAACTAAGTGACATCATCACATCCTCAGGAACCTTGGGTTTTATTTCTAAAAGGGTGCGCATGCATGTAAACTTCTTTTAAGTTAGTTTTCTAAAGTATTAATTATCCAAGGTCCGTCATATTTTACAATGCGTCTTATGACTAAGCATGGAATACACTAATGACGTGAATGCATCATAAAGGTAAACCAATCAATAGAATAACTAAAAAACATTATAACAGTGGCATAAGGTGACAGGTATAAATCTCATAACAACTTTCTTGGTTTTTCATAGCATATGTGACATTTCAACTTTAACTTTATCTCATGGGGCCACCCTAAAACATCTCTAGGTTATGAGCTCATACCTTAACTAGTCGTCACTAGCTCTTACTTATCCTATGATAAGCGTAACATACATAATCCCGAGTTAAAGTACGGGCTAGGGGGCAAATTAAGGATCACCTCTTAGGGTCATTTCCTCTTTGAAACGCTCTACTAGCAACTAGTGCATAGTAGTATTGTCCGCTTTGGCAAGCTCAGTGTCAATACCCTCACGGATTTGTTTTCTTGGGGGTGCTCAGCTAAACCGGTGTCACCCAAGAAGGCGCTCAGTGTTGGGTCACATTTAAGTTCTCATTATTTTCAAAAAGACCTTTTCCTAAGTTCCTCAAATTTGATGGAAATTCGGCAAAGATGACGATCAGAGACCGAATTTCCTCAAATTTGCTTATGTCATGAAAACATATAGGACATACACAAGCATTCTTCATAAAGTGTTGAAATTATATAAAACTTCTTCATAACATATACATCATCACATAATCATTCATCATATAAAACTTCTTCATAGCATATCATCACATAATCATATTTAAACAAAACATTCACACAACTCATAAAGCTTATTATGTTATAAACCCATAGTGTCTTATGCTTCGATCCTTACGAGTCTTTGGACTTGTAAACTAATTGTTCTATTATTCCTCCTTAACCTCTCACACACCTATAGGTTCACAACCAATAAGTTTTACTAATTTTATGCTTAAGAACCCATCCAAACAGCACTATGCAGATTTGGACAGTTTTATGTTCATGTGATTACGGGGTTCTAGAAATTACGTTTTAGGCCCTTAAAGTCCTTAACTCACAACCTAGGTTATAAATCATCATAACTTAAGCTCTCGGGTATCTATAGGTTCATATCTAAGTATTCCTCACCTCACACTATGGTTAAGAACATCTCTAAACCTCAAGGATGCAGAATTTATAATCCTAATCTTACGGGTACCTAGGAGTCACAACAATGACCCTTTCTATGTCTAGTTTGCTCCTAAGGCATCAAGATCAAGTCCTAAACCAATTATGAGTCATTCCTACACATTTAAACTAATTTAAAACCATGATTATCAAGTCTAAACCTTGCTGGACAGAATACAGAAAATTCAATAATTAAGGGATCTAGAACTCTCAAATTAATTCTTTTCTAGTCTCTAACTTATCTTATCTTTCACATATGAGTCTTAACATTATTTTTACTCAAACATAAGCATATTATCATCTTAAAACAACACATACAGTGGCAAATAAATAGCAAGGCAGAACCAAAATGTGCATCTCCATAAAAGGCATAGAACACAATTTTTCTAAGCACATAGAATACTAGTTTCTCTTGGAACCTTTTTAGAACTTTCAAAACTCATTTATAAACACTTTTATCCTTTAAAATCATAAAAATACTTGAGAGCGCATTAGCTAAATCATTTTCATCTCAAGAGGTTTTAAATTCATAAAACGTAGTTCTACGTATTCCTTATACTCATATAAGCTTAGAAAATTTATGAAACGTATTTTTAACACTTGGAGAACTTAAAACCTCTTAGGGCCGAAATCTCAACTATGGAAAATAATTATTTTAGACCTTTGTTTGAGACAACAATGGGCAAGTCTTTGAGCTCTAGGTTTATTAAAGTGATGGCATAAAGATAAACATGTTTATGCACTTGTTTTAGCTTTTATTAGAAAGTAAAGTGAAAGCATAAAATAAATATGAGATGCATCATATTATTATCTTTGATATTTAGGTGAGAACTTGAAATGTAAACATGATAATGCATAGCTTGAAATATAAACATGATAATGCAAGTTCCTTTATTATCTTGGTACTTAGTGATAGCAAGGAAAATAAACATGATGTGCAAGGCATAAAAGTAAACATGATGCAAGGTTCATTTTATGGTTAGCTAGCGCTCATTCAAGACTTTAACAAGATAACAACCCAACACATATCTCATTACGAAGAGAGCTTTAGAGTTCTTGAACCAAGTTCTCAAAGGAACTATGAGGTTCTTGAACATCATTATCAAGCTCAACAAAACTTTCTTAAACAAATGAAACCATAAAGATCAAAAGGAAATAGAGACCAAAATATTGAAGAAAGGAAACAAGGAAACTGAAATCAAAATGTGCAAGGAAAATAAAAAGGTTTCTTGAGTTGAAATCACATAAGTTAGATAATGAAGCTTAAAGAAAGGAAAACTCAAGCTTTAAAGGTTTCTCTGAGATGAACACAAGGTCATCAACTAGAAACTTTCATCATCAAGCTATCATGCCCATAAACAAGGCCAAGAGGCCGAAATGAAAAAGAAAAGGAAAACAAAGGAAAGCTCAAAAAGAATCCAAGAGGAAACTAGAGAAAAACACATTCTTGAGCAAAACAAGTTTGAAAAGCAAATCCCTACCAAGTGATGAAGATGAAAGCTTGAACTTGAAAAGGAAAATGAGAAGAGCAACTCTTCCTAAGGTGGTGTGATGGCTTCGGCCAAGGAGAAAGAAAAGGAAAGGAGATGTGTTTTGAGGAGGCTTGTGTTTGAGGTTTAGTGTATAAGAGATTTGATGATGATCTAAGGTTATGATATGGTGGATTGAAGTGGTGAGGTGATAATGTGAAGAGAGGATGAAGATGAAGAGATAGAACTCTTGGAATTTTGAGAGAAAAGAAAACTCTAGAATTCTAAACTTAGCAAATGCTTCAAGGTGCAACTAAGCTATCACAAGCATCCTATTTATAGGAAAACAAAACCATGGGCTCACCAAGGGGGGAGGGAGTGGCCATATCATTGGAGGAAAAAGAGAGAGAAAAATATCTCTTTGATTGTGTCATAGAAGCATGGTTTAAAGTATGGAGTTCATGAAACAAAGTAAGGCTTTAAGCATGGGTTTTTGAGTGAGCTTTCATTTTAATTTTGCAAGAAATTGTTCTTCTAGAAACTCAACATGGCTGGAACATTTTCAGCCACAAATATATGTGGGAAATGATTTATTTCAATTGGTTATTTACTTAGAAAATCAAGTGTTATGGAAAATATGACAAGGTATGGTGTATGTGACTTGAGGTATGGCTTTGGAGTGTTAGAAAATTGAACACGTGATGCATATGGAGGGGGGGAAGCTTCGGCCAGACCAGGGCAGCAGAGAGGGGGGAAGATTTGATCATCCAATTGGGTGCTAATGGTGGGTTTAAGTGTAGGTTAGCTTAGGTACAAGGTTAGGAGTAATTAAGCTTAAGTTTAGGTAACTAAGAATGAGGTTTAGGGGTTTTATGACAAGATTAGGAGTACTCATACATCATTAAAGAATTTTAAACTTATTTATGAATAAACAATGTGTAACACAATTCCATGATTTAAGGAATTGGAGAGAGGAAACACTATTCAAGATTCTATGACTAGGAGTCTTGAAATTAAAATAAGATTTCAAGGTGTAATCAAGCATTATTAGGTTCTAATCAACTTTAATAAATTATTTTGACCCTAGATTAATTATGGAAATTAATTAATCTTCGATTAGAGCCTAATATTGCTTAGGTTTGCTTAATCACGCGATTAAGCGTAAAAACACGAATCTAGGGGCAAAATCGTAATTTTGCACTAATTTTGCCCGAGACCTCTATAATTGAAAACGAGGTCATAGAATACATAAAAAAGCCTTTTAAAACCATCTGGAGAAGTTTCGGGTTCATCCGGCACTTGCAAACAGGTAAAACACCGCAGGGGCGTTTTGGTCATTTGGTTATTTTGACCCGAAAACTTGAAAAATGAGATTTTCAATCCTGGAAAGGTACACAGGTCATCTAATCCCCTTTCAACATTGAGTTTGCCCTTTGAGTATTGTCGAATCGGCTTTCCTCAAATTTCGGGCCGAAAATGACCTTAGGGGCATTTTGGTTATTTTCACCCTTAATAGAAAAATCGGGGCGTTACAAATTCATTTCGCCCATGTGATAAGGATGAGCTTAGCATGAGTTTCATCTAGTCACAAGGACCAACAAACTATGTTTTAAGGATTTGCTTAATGTAACGCCCCGATTTTTCTGTTAAAGTCAAAATGCCCCTAAGGTCATTTTCAGCCCGAAATTCGAGGAAAGCCGGTTCGACAGTACTCGAAGGGCAAACTCAATGTTGGAAGGGGATTAGATAACTTGTGTACCTTCCCGGGATCGAAAATCTCATTTTTCGAGTTTTCGGGTCAAAATGACCAAAACGCCCCTGCGGTGTTTTACCCGTTTACAAATGCCGGATGAACCCGAAACTTCTCCAGATGATTTTAAAAGGCGTTTTTATGTAGACTGTGACTTTAGTTTTGGTCCCGGAGGTCCTAGGCGAAATTAGTGCAAAATTACGGTTTTGCCCCTAGTTTCGTGTTTTTACGCTTAATCGCGTGATTAAGAAAACCTAAGCAATATTAGGCTCTAATCTAAGGTTAATTAACTTCCTTAATTAATCTTGAGTCAAAATAATTTATTAAAGTTGATTAGAACTTAAAAGTGCTTAATTACAACTCAAAATCATATTTTAATTTCAAGACTCCTAGTCATAGAATCTTGAATAGTATTTTCTCTTTCCAATTCCTTAAATCATGGAATTGTGTTACACATTGTTTATTCATAAATGAGTTTAAAATTCTTTAATGATGTATGAGCACTCCTAATTTTGTCATAAAATCCTTAAAACACATTCTTAGTTACCTAAACTTAAGCTTAATTACTCCTAACCTTGTACCTAAGCTAACCTACACTTAAACCCACCATTAACACCCAATTACATGATCAAATCATCCTCCTCCTTGCTGTACCAGACCTGGCCATGAGCCTTCCCTCCCTATTATGCATCACATGTTCAATTTTTCAACACTCCAAGGCCATACCTCAAGTCACATACACTATACCTTGTCATAACTTTCAATCAAGCTTGATTTTCCAAGTAAATAACTAATTAAAATAGCTCATTTCCTCCATTTATTTGTGGCTGGAAAAGTTCCAGCCATGCATTGTTTCTAGAAGCCTAATTTCATAAAAATTTGATAGGAAATTAACTCACATCAAGCCATACTTTGTAGCATAGCTTCCATACTTCAAACCATATTTCTATGACACAATCAAGGAGATATTTTCCTCTCCCTTTGTCCTCTAATGCTACGGCCAGCACCCCTCCCTTGATGAGCCCATGGTTTTGTTTTTCTATAAATAGGATGCTTGTGATAGCTTAGTTGCACCTTGAAGCATTTGCTAAGTTTAGAGTTTTAGAGTTGTCTTGGTAAGTTTTTATTTTCTCTCAAAATTTCAAGAATGTTCTTCCTTTCATCTTCATCCTCTTCATCTCTTCATCTCATCTCTTAACCTTGAAACACCACCCCACCACCTTGGATCATCATACAAACATCTAAACTTCCATTCTCAAACACAAGCTCACCAAGAACACATTTCCTTCCTTTTTCTTTCATCAAGGCCGAATCATCATCACCATCCTAGGAGGTGTTGCTCATCTCATTTCCATCTTCAAGTCCAAGCTTTTACCTTCATCACTAGGTAGGGATTTGTTTTCAAACTTTGTTTTGCTCAAGAAAGTGTTTTTCTCTAGTTTCCTCTTGGATTCCTTTTGAACTTTCCTTTGTTTTTCCTTTTCTTTTCATTTCGGCCTCTAGGCATTGTTATGAGCATGATAGCTTGATGATGAGAGTTTCTAGATGATGACATTGTGTTCATCTCAAAGAAACCTCTAAAGCTTGAGTTTTCCTTTTCTTATAACTTCATCTATATGTTATCTAGCTCACATGGTTTTCCAACTTAAGAAAATTAATCTAAGGATTTCTAAAAGCCCAAGCGTACCCTTGTCGACCTTAAAGTTGGCCGGCACGTTCTAGAGATTTTTCTCTAGATAGGGGTTTTGGGTATTTAATAAAGAACTTGACGTAGTTTCACTTTCTTTCTCGTTTGTATGACTTTCGATTTTTGTGTTGTGATCTTTGAGATATTGTATTGGGTTGTTATCTTGTTAAAGTCTTGAATGAGCTCTAGTTAACCATAAAATGAACCTTGCATCATGTTTACTTTATGCTTTGCATATCATATTTACTTCCTTGCTATCACTAAGTTTCAAGATAATAAGTGAACCTTGCATTATCATGTTTATATTTCAAGCTATGCATTATCATGTTTATATTTCAAGTTCTCACTTAATACCAAGATAATAATGAGTTGCATTCATATGTACTTTGTGCCATCACTTTACTTTCTAATGGAACCTAAAATAGTGCATGAGCATGTTTATTTTTATGTCATCACTTTAATTAACCTAGAGCTCAAAGACTTGCCCATTGTTGTCTCTACAAAGGTCTAAAAATACTTATTTCTTGTGGTTCCCATTTCGGCACTAAGGGGCTTTGGTGTTTCCAAGTGTTGAAAACTATGTTTTATAATTTTTCTAAGCTTATGTGAGTATAAGGAATATGTAAAACTAAGTTTTACGAATTTTGGACCTCTAGAGATAAAAATAATTTAGCCACTGCCCTCTTAAGAATACTTATGATTTTAAAGGATGAAGGTGTTTATAAACAAGTTTTGGAAGTTCTAAAAAAGTTCCAAGAGAAACTAGAAGCTTATGTGCCTTAGAAATTGTGTTCTATGCCTTTTATGGAGAAGTATATTTTCGGTTCTTCCTTGCCCTTTACTTCCACTATATGTGCTGTTTTAATGATGATAGTGTACCTATGATTGAATAAAAATAATGTTAAGACTCATATGTGAAAGATAGGATAAGTTAGAAACTAGAAAAGAATTAATTTGAGAGTTCTAGATCCTTTAATTATGTAATTTTTTGGATTCTGTCCAGCAAGGTTTAGATTTAATAATCATGGTTTTTAATTAGTTTGAATGTGTAGGAATGACTCATAATTGGTTTAGGACTTAATCTTGAAACCTTAGGAGCAAACCGAACTTAGAAAGGGTCATTGTTGTGACTTCTGGGTACCCGTAAAGTTAGGATTATAAATTCTGCATCCTTGAGGTTTAGAGATGTTCTTGACCATAGTGTGAGGTGAGAAATACTTAGTTATAACCTCATAGGTTCCCAAGAGTCTAGGTTTTGATGATCGATAACTTAGAATGTGAGTTAAGGACTTTAAGGGTCTAAACCGTAATCTCTAGAACCTCGTATTCACACAAATATAAAGCTGTCCAAATCTGCATAGTGCTGTTTGGATAGGTCCGAGCATAAAAATTAGTAAAACTTATTAGTTGTGAACCTATAGGTGTGTGAGAGGTTAAGAATAATACTAGAACAATTAGTTTACAAATTTAAGACTCAAAAGAACCAAAGCATAACATACTATGGGTTTATAACATAATAGGCTTGTGAGTTTGTATGAATGACTGTCTAAGGTGTGATTATGTGATAATGTATATGCTATAGTTTTATGTATACACTATGAAGAAGTTTCATGTGATGATGTAGTTTTATAGGTTATAGTTTTATATATGATTATATGATGAGATGCATACTATGAGAAAGATTTATATAATGAATAATGATGTATCCATGAATTAACACTTTATGAGAAATTAAATGTGACACAACACTGAGACGCCTTCTTGGGTGACACCGGTTTAGCCGAGCACCCCCAAGAAAACAAATCCGTGAGGGTATTGACAGAGCTTGCCAAAGCGGACAATACTACGATGCACTAGTTGCTAGTAGAGCGTTTTAAAGAGGAAATGACCCTAAGAGAGGTGATCCTTAATTGCCCCCTAGCCCGCACTATTAAGTCGGGATTATGTATATGTTATGCTTATCATAGGATAAGTAAGAACTAGTGACGACTAGTTAAGGTATGAGCTCATAACCTAGAGATGTTTTAGGGTGGCCCCATGAGATGAAAGTTAAAGTTTACAATGTCACATATACTATACCTATGCCAATGTTATAATGTTTCTTAGTTATTCTATTGATTAGTTTTTCCTTTATGATGCATTCATGTCATTAGTATATTCCATGCTTAGTCATAAGACACATTATAAAATATGACGGACCTTGGATAAATAATACTTTAGAAAACTAACTTAAAAGGAGTTTTATGCATGCACACCTTTTTAGAAATAAAACCCAAGGTTCCTGAGGATGTGATGATGTCACCAAGGTAGGGATTACCCTACTGAGAATTCTTTTAGAAGATTCTCATTCCTTCTCTCTTTTCTTCCGTCACATCTTCAGATGGCGACCTTCGTACTCTTCATCGACACCCCGACATGGGAGCTGCACCATGACCCAGCACTTGGGTCATATCATTTTGAGGGTCACTGCACTGTAAGAGTATTTATGTTTATGGGACGACCATTCGCGCACCCAGTATGGAGTTACCGATTCACCCCGACTGCCCCCTACCATCACAACAGTATTTTTGAGCGACCTAGATCACGGGACGAGCAGATCCTTCACATGCAGCTTGAGGGATAAGCGGTACGCTATTACCCGGAGTACATGCCTCGCACCCAGTACTCGGAGACGGATCCATCCGAGGACCCGCCATCACACATGTACAATTGGAGCTCCAGTCCCGCTCCCCCACCGATGAGAGCTGGGAGTGAGGAGACAGTGGTGCAGCCGAGGTTGGCACGTAGGCCATCCATTCGCCCTCACCGCGGTGGACATAGGAGGGGTAGTAGCTAGTGCACATACGCCACATAGTTGAGGACAAACCTTCTTTTGTATATGAGGTTGTCTACTCTAGGTGCACATGGGTATGGGTGTTGCTCTAATGATTTCCCTGTATTTGTTTTCCTTGTATTTGTTCTTCAGTTGTATTCCGTTTCCCGATGTATCGAATAGTCCTGCCCTTTTGGGTAGGCACATTATATATATATATATCTATGTTTCAGTTGATGTTTCCATGATATGATGTGTTTCTTTACGCTTTGCTTATATGTTTCATTATGCTTTTTTTTAAAGATTCGTGTGTGGCTCTCACTTTGATTTTAATTCTAAAAAGAAAAATTTTACCCATATTTCCGCTAAGTATTTTCTAAGTAAAAGATGAGACCAAGAGGTAATATTCTAAAGATTAACCTAAGTACATACTAGTAGTCTTAGGTTAAGATTTAGGGTGTTAGATTATGGTATCAGAGCAGTTCGATTCTCATGAAGCCTGAGGATTGGACTGACTATGCTTTATAAGCATGATGCGATAGTTATGTCATGTGTAGTGCTTGATAGAGATAATCTGTAGGACTAGAGATGCATGACTTCTGTTGCTTGCAAGTGCCATGGTAACTAGCTCATTTTGCATGGATATTGAGCCTGATCAACTTGATGTTCATTGTTTCATGTGTTTAGGGACCAATGGCACGCTGACGGCGACCTAGGACTACGCCCGATGCTGACAAAGACAATGCAACTGCTGCTGCTGTCCGTCGCATGGCACAAGCCATGGAACGAATGTTCGACCGGATGGATCAATAAGCGAATGCTATTCCTGTTCCCCCTCCTCCCCCTGCTGCTGAGATGGTGGAACAAGCCCGCTTCGGCGAGTTCCGCAAGGCGAACCCGCCAGTGTTTCGAGGGGTAATGGACCCCGACAAGGCTGACGAGTGGATTAAGGACATGGAGAAGATCTATTCTGTGGTTGCCTGCTCGGAGGAGCAGAAGGTCACCTTTGCTGCTTTCATGATGAAGTCGGATGCCGAATTCTGGTGGAACGGCTCGAGGCGTCTGCTAGAGGCTTCTGGAACTCCCATTGACTGGGAGCTATTCAAGACTTACTTCTATGAGAAGTATTTCCCGGAGTCCGTAAGGAATGCAAAAGACATTGAGTTCATGCAGTTGACCCAGGGAGGGTCTACTGTTGCCCAGTACACCGCGAAGTTCGAGGAGCTAATTAAGTTCTCTCGGATGTTTCAAGGGAACCTCGATGAGGTTTGGAAATGCATTAAGTATGAGGCCGGTCTGAAGGCGGAGATGAACTACGCCATGGCCCACATGGAGATAAGAGACTTCCCGACTCTGGTGAACAAGTGTCGAATTCTCGAAGAAGGGCAACGGAAAATGCAAGCCACAAGGGCGGAACGAGCTAAGGGACTTGGACCTCAAGCCCCGAAGTTCAAACCGCAGTACCCTTCAAGGAGTCACTACAATCCCTACTAGACCAACCAGTTCCGACCACAACAACAACCACCAAGATCTCCTGCACACCAACAGTCCAGGCAACACCAAAGGCCGCCATTTCAACATTAAGGCCTTAGGAACTTCAACAACAATCAACCCCATGGACCGGGCGGACCCCGAAACCACAATGGAGGACCAAGTGGGGCCAAGAACAAGGCACCACAAACCCCTGTTGCTTACCCCAGAGCAACATCTGCTGATGTCTGTCCCCAATACGGGAAGAACCACGGGAATCACCCATGCTTAGCCGGTTAGAACGTGTGCTTCAAGTGTGGCAAGCCTGGCCACTATGCAAAGGACTGCGCCAGTCAAGGGGCACCGAACCAGAATCCCCGACCACAATACCGAGGAAGAGTCTTTACCCTTAATGCAGAAGATGCCAAGAAGTCCAATGATCTCATTGAAGGTATGTGCAAAGTAAACGGTAAACCCTTAACTGTATTATATGACTCTGGTGCTACTCATTCTTTTATTTCACTTGCTAATGTCGAATCCTTAAATCTAAGAGTCTCTAAACTCCCTTTTGATCTTATTGTTTCTATTCTTACGAATCGCCCTGTTAATACCTGCCGTTGTTGTTTAAACTATCATCTTGTTGTAGAAAATAGGTCTTTTATCATAGATTTAATTTGTTTACCCTTGAAAGACATAGGCATTATCTTAGGCATGAATTGGCTTCACGCCAACCGTGTGATGTTAGATTGTGGAACCCAAACCATAGTTTTCCCCTCTCCTCCCAAAAACATCACTCAACCCATTAGGCTGTACCTAAATTCAGTAGAGGTCTTCTGTAGTAGGGAGAAAGCTAAGGGATATGTTCTCCTAGCCGCCTGCGATGTAGACTTTGAGCAGAACCTAGGTGAGATACCTGTGGTGAGAGACTATCCCGAGGTATTTCCGGATGAAATACCCGAGTTCCCTCCCGAGAGAGAAGTTGAATTCTCCATAGAGTTGGTTCATGGAACAGGACCAATCTCTATAGCCCCGTATAGGATGTCACCTTTGGAGCTAGCAGAGCTAAAAACCCAGTTGGAGGAGCTGTTGGAGAAGAGTTTTATAAGGCCGAGTGCTTCACCTTGGGGCGCTCCAGTCTTATTTGTGAAAAAGAAAGACGGAAGTATGAGGATGTGTATAGACTATAGGCAGTTAAACCAAGTAACCATAAAGAATAAGTACCCGTTACCTAGGATTGATGATCTTATGGACCAGCTGAAGGGAGCTGTAGTATTTTCTAAGATTGATTTGAGGTCCGGTTACCATCAGATTAGGGTTAGAGATTCGGATATTCCTAAAACCGCCTTTCGAACTCGGTATGGACACTTTGAGTTCAATGTGATGTCGTTTGGTTTGACGAACGCTCCCGCGGTTTTTATGGATTACATGAATAGGATCTTTCGACCCTATTTAGATCAATTTGTGGTTGTGTTCATAGATGATATTCTCATCTATTCGAAGACCCACGAGGAGCATGAACGTCATTTAAGGCTGGTTTTAGAGGTACTGAAGGAGAAGAAGTTATACGCTAAGTTGTCTAAGTGTGAATTTTGGTTGGAAGAGGTGAAATTCTTAGGACATGTTGTGTCAAAAGGTGGCATAGCAGTCGACCCAAGTAAGATAGAAGCCGTAATAAATTGGGATAGACCAACCTCTGTAACTGAGATTAGAAGCTTTTTGGATTTAGCTGGATATTACCGTAGCTTTATCCAAGGATTTTCCCAGTTAGCCCTACCCTTAACCAAGCTCACTAGGAAGAATGCCCCATTTGAGTGGAGCCCCGAATGTGAAAAGAGTTTCCTAGAGCTTAAGGAAAAGCTCACCTCAACCCCGGTTTTAGTTTTACCTGACCCCAATGTACCCTTCGAGGTATATTGCGATGCTTCTGGCAAGGGTTTAGGTTGTGTGTTGATGTAAAACAGGCAAGTGGTAGCCTATGCGTCCAGACAACTCAAGCCTCACGAGGTAACCTACCCCACCCATGACCTAGAACTAGCAGCCATCGCGTTCGCTCTAAAGATGTGGAGACACCATTTGTATGGTGTAAGGTTTGAAGTTTTCTCCGATCATAAGAGTCTCAAGCATCTCTTCGATCAAAAGGAGTTAAATATGAGGCAGAGGAGATGGATGGAATTCCTCAAGGACTACAATTTTGGCTTAAGTTACCACCCCGGCAAGGCTAATGTAGTGGTCGACGCCTTGAGCCAAAATTTGTTACACCTGTCAAGTATGATGGTTAATGAAGTTGGGTTAATAGAGCAGTTTAGGGATATGAATCTGGGGATGTCAATAACGGAGGATGGCATCGTGATGAGTCATCTCACGGTGACCAGTGGGTTTAAGCAAAGGATTATGCTTGCCCAAAGAGAAAATGAGGACTTTATGGAGACAATCGAGGCAGTTAAGGCCGGAAAGTTGAAAGGTTTTGTACGAGGCCCCGACTGGTTGTGGAGATTCGAGGGGCGAATCTGTCTGCCACAAGATGGCGACCTTCGAGAGAAAATCTTGGAGGAGACTCACAAGAGCCACTTCGCCATACGTCCTAGTACTACCAAGATGTACCAAGATTTGAAGAAGATGTTTTGGTGGCCCGGATTAAAGAAGGATGTGGTCGCTTGGGTGAGTAAGTGTTTGGTCTGCCAAAAGGTCAAGATCGAACACCAAAAACCTCCTGGCATGTTGCAACCCCTGTCAATCCCCGAGTGGAAGTGGGAGAGTATATCAATGGATTTCGTGATAGGATTGCCAAGGACCCAAGCTGGCTGTAACGCCCCGATTTTTCTGTTAGAGTAAAAATGACCAAAATGTCCCTGAGGTCATTTTCAGCCCGGAATTCGAGGAAAGCCAGTGCGGCAGTACTCGAAGGGCAAACTCAATGTTGGAAGGGGATTAGAAAACTTATGTACCTTCCCGGGATCGAAAATCTTGTTTTTCGAGTTTCGGGTCAAAATGACCAAAACGCCCCTGCGGTGTTTTACCCGTTTGCAAGTGCCGGATGAACCTGAAACTTCTCCAGATGGTTTTAAAAGGCGTTTTTATGTATTCTATGACCTCAGTTTTAATTTTTGAAGTCCCGGGCAAAATTAGTGCAAAATTACGGTTTTGCCCCTAGTTTCGTATTTTTACGCTTAATCACACGATTAAGCAAACCTAAGCAATATTAGGCTCTAATCGAAGGTTAATTAATTTCCTTAATTAATCTTGAGTCAAAATAATTTATTAAAGTTGATTAGAACCAAAAAGTACTTAATTACAACCTAAAATCATATTTTAATTTTAAGACACCTAGTCATAGAATCTTGAATAGTGTTTTCTCTTTCCAATTCCTTAAATCATGGAATTGTGTTACACATTGTTTATTCATAAATGAGTTTAAAATTCTCTAATGATGTATGAGCACTCCTAAACTTGTCATAAACTCCCTAAATCACATTCTTAGTTACCTAAACTTAAGCTTAATCATTCCTAACCTTGTACCTAAGCTAATACACATCTAAACCTACCATTAACACACAATTAAATGGTCAAAACTCACCCCCACTCTGCTGTCCAGCCTTGGCCGAAGCTGTCCTCCCCCATTGTGCATCACATGTTCAATTTTTCAACACTCCAAGGCCATACCTCAAGTCACATACACTATACCTTGTCATAACTTTCAATCAAGCTTGAATTTCCACATGAATAAATAATTAAAACAACTCATTTTTCCCATTTAATTGTGGCTGGAAAAGTTCCAGCCATGCATTGTTTCTAGAAGACTAATTTCATAAAAATGTGATAGGAAATTAACTCACATCAAACCATGCTTTGTAGCATAGCTTCCATACTTCAAACCATGCTTGAATGACCTTGTGTAAGAGATATTTTCTCTTCCTTTTCCCTCCAAACCACACGGCCACTCCCTCCATTTGCAAGCTCCATGGTTTTGTTTTTCTATAAATAGGATGCTTGTGTTAGCCTTGTTGCACTTTGAAGCATTTGCAAAGTTTAGAGTTTTAGAGTTGTCTTGCTAGTCTCTCCTTTTTCTCTCAAACTTCCAAGAGTGTTCTTCCTTTCTTTTCATCTTTATCTTCTTCATCTCTTCATCTCATCATCACCTCTCAACCATCAAACACCACCCCAAAACCTTGAACCATCATCAAACCTCTCAAACACCACACCTCAAACACAACTCCACTTGAAACACATTTTCTTTCTTTTTCTCTCATCAAGGCCGAATCATCATCACCATCCTAGGAGGTGTTGCTCATCTCATTTCCATCTTCAAGATCAAGCTTTTATCTTCATCAATAGGTAGGGATTTGGTTTCAAACTTTGTTTTATTCAAGAAAGTGTTTTTCTCTAGTTTCCTCTTGGAATCTTTTGAACTTTCCTTTGTTTTTCCTTTCTTTTCATTTTCGGCCATGAGGCCTTGATTTTGAGCATGATAGCTTGATGATGAGAGTTTCTAGATGATGACATTGTGTTCATCTCAAAGAAACCTCTAAAGCTTGAGTTTTCCTTTTCTGATGACTTCATCTATATGATATCTAACTCACATAGTTTTTCAACTTAAGAAAATTAATCTAAGGATTTCTAAAAGCCCAAGCCTACCCTTGTCAACCTTAAAGTTGGCCGGCACATTCTAGAGATTTTTCTCTAGATAGGGGTTTTGGGTATTTAATAAAGAACTTGATGTAGTTTCACTTTCTTTCTCTTTTATATGATTTTCGATTTTTGGGTTGTAATCTTTGAGATATTGTATTGGGTTGTTATCTTGTTAAAGTCTTGAATGAGCTCTAGCTAACCATAAAATAAACCTTGCATCATGTTTATTTTATGCTATGCATATCATGTTTACTTCCTTGCTATCACTAAATATCAAGATAATGAGTGAACCTTGCATTATCATGTTTATATTCCAAGCTATGCATTATCATGTTTATATTTCAAGTCCTCACTTAATACCAAGATAATAATGAGTTGCATTCATATTTACTTTGAGCTATCACTTTACTTTCTAATGGAATCTAAAATAAGTGCATGAGCATGTTTATTTTTATGTCATCACCTAAATGAATCTAGAGCTCAAAGACTTGCCCATTGATATCTCAAACAAAGGTCTAAAACATTTATTTTCTTTGGTTCATATTTCGGCCCTATGAGGCCTTAGTGTTTCCAAGTATTGAAAACTATGTTTTATGATTTTTTCTAAACTTATATGAGTATAAGGAATATGTAGAACTAAGTTTTATGAATTTAGGACCACTTGAGATGAAAATACTATAGCCACTGCCCTCTTAAGTATTTTCATAAGTTTAGATGATAAAAGTGTTCATAAAAGAGTTTTGAAAGCTTTAACAAGGTCCCAAGAGAAACTAGTATTTTATGTGCTTTAGAAACTATGTTCAAATGCCTTTAAATGGAGTTTCTGTTTCGGTTCTGCCTTGCTATGTTTGTCCACTGTATGAGTTGTGTTAATGATGTTAATATGCTTATGTTTGAGTAATAATTATGTTAAGACTCATATGTGAAAGATAGGATAAGTTAGGAACTAGAAAAGAATTAATTTGAGAGTTCTAGATCCCTTAAAGATTTATTTTTCTGGATTCTGTCCAGCAAGGATTAGATTCAATAATCATGGTTTTAAATTAGTTTATATGTGTAGAAATGACTCATAATTGGTTTAGGACTTAATCTTGAAACCTTAGGAGCAAACCGAACTTAGAAAGGGTCATTATTGTGACTTCTAGGTACCCGTAAAGTTAGGATTTTGATTTCTGCACTCTTGAGGTTTAGAGGTGTTCTTGACCATAGTGTGAGGTGAGAAATACTTAGTTATAACCTTATAGGTTCCCAAGAAACTAGGCGTTGATGATCAATGACTTAGAACGCGAGATAAAGATCTAAACCGTAATTTTTAGAACCCCGTAATCACATAAACATAAAGCTGTCCAAATTCCGCTTAGTGCTGTTTGGATTAGTTCTTGAGCATAAAAATTTGTATAACTCATTAGTTGTGAAACTATAGGTGTATAAGAAGCTAAGGATAATGTTACAACAATTAATTTGCAAGTTTAAGACTCATAAGAATCGAAGTCTAAAACACTATGGGTTATAACATATCAAGTCTATGAGCTTATGGGGATAATTGTTAGATATGACTATGTGATGATGTTTATGTTATGTGGAAGTGTTATGTGTCGATGCATATGTTATGAGAAAGTTTCATGTGATGATATATATGTTATGAAAAAGCTATATGAGGATGCATGATAAAAATGAATATGATAAATGATGAGGTACTTATGATTTAATGCTTATGAGAACTTAAATGTGACACAACACTGAGACGCGCTTCTCCTGGGTGACACCGGTTCGGCCAGGCACCCCCAGGAGGAGACAAATCCGTGAGGGTATGTGTAGATGCAGCCTGCCAAAGCAGACAAATTGCGAGGCCCGCTTGGCTAGCAAAGCGTTTCAAAGAGGAAATGATCCTAGAAAGGAGATCCTTAATTTGCCCCCTAGCCCGTACTTTAAGTCGGGATTATGTTACGCTTATCATAGGATAAGTAAGAACTAGTGACGACTAGTTAAGGTATGAGCTCATAACCTAGAGAAGTTTTAGGGCGGGCCCATGAGATGAAAGTTAAAGTTAACAATGTCACATATACTATACTTATGCCAATGCTATAATGTTTCTTAGTTATTCTATTGATTGGTTTACCTTTATGATGTACTCATATCATTAGTATATTTCTGCTTAAGTTATAAGACGCATTATAAAATATGACGGACCTTGGATAAAATATCTCTTTAGAAAACTAACTTAAAAGGAATTTATATGCATGCACACCTTTTAGAAATAAACCCAAGGTTCCTGAGGATGTGACGATGTCACCTAGGTAGGGATAACCCTACTGAGAATTCTTTTAGAAAGATTCTCATTCCCTCTCTCTTTTCTTCCATCATATCTTCAGATGGCGACATTCGTACTCTTCATCGATACCCCAGGATGGGAGCTGCACCATGACCCGGCACTCGGGTCATACCATTTTGAGGGTCGCTGCACTGTTAGAGTATTCATGTTCATGGGACGACCCTTCGCGCACCCCGTCCCGAGCTACCGCTTCACCCCGACTGCTCCTTACCGTCATAATGGGATTTTTGAGCGAGCACGACCACGCGATGAGCAGATCCTCTGCATGGAGCCCGAGACCTCAGCAGTACGCGAGTACCCCGAGTATGTGCCGCGTCCCCAGTACTCGGAGACGGACCCATCCGAGGACCCGCCATCCCACATGTACAGTTGGAGCTCTAGTCCCGCTCCCCCACCGATGAGGGCTGGGAGTGAGGAGACGGTAGTCCAGCCGAGGTTAGCTCGTCGACCATCTATGCTTCCTCGCCGCGGTGGACATGCCCAGATGATGCGCTTGACCACTCCCGCCGAGATTCACCAGTGGATTAACTCGACCCTACAGTACTCGGACCAGCAGGAGTAGTCATAGGAGGGGTAGTAGTTAGTGCACACACACGCCACATAGTAGAGGACAAACCTTCTTTTGTATATGAGGTTGTCTACTTTAGGTGCACATGGGCATGGGTGTAGTTTCTCTTGTATTTGCTTTTTATGATTTTCCTTGTATTGCATTTCAGTTGTATTTTGTTTCATGATGTATCAAATAGTCCTGCCTCTTTGGGTAGGCACGTTATATATATATATCTATGATTCAGTTGATGTTCCCATGACATGATGTGTTTCTTATGCTTTGCTTATATGTTTCGCTATGCTTCCTCTTAAAGACTCGTGCGTGGCTCTCACTTGGATTTTAAATTCCAAAAAGAAAAATTTTACCCATATTTCCGCTAAGTATTTTCTAAGTAAAAGATGAGACCAAGAGGTAATATTCTAAAGATTAACCTAAGTATATACTAGTAGTCTTGGGTTAAGATTTAGGGTGTTACATTATGGTATCAGAGCAGTTCGATTCTCATGGAGCCTGAGGATTGGACTGATTATGCTTTATAAGCATAATACGATAGTTATGTCATGTGTAGTGCTTGATAGAGATAAGCTGTAGGACTAGACATGCATGACTTCTGTTGCTTGCAAGTGCCATGGTAACTAGCTCATTTTGCATGGATATTGAGCCTGATCAACTTGATGTTCATTGTTTCATGTGTTTAGGGACCAATGGCACCGCGACGACGGCCTAGGACTACGCCCGATGTTGAACAAGATGATACAACTGCTGCTGCTGTCCGTCGCATGGCGCAAGCCATGGAACGGATGTTCGACCGAATGGATCAACAAGCGAATGCTGCTCCTGTTCCCCCTCCTCCACCTGCTGCTGAGATGGTGGAACAAGCCCGCTTTGGCGAGTTCCGCAAGGCGAACCTGCCAGTGTTCCGAGGGGTAATGGACCCCGACAAAGCTGATGAGTGGATCAAAGACATGGAGAAGATCTACTCTGTCGTTACCTGCTCGGAGGAGCAGAAGGTCACATTTGCTGCTTTCATGCTGAAGTCCGACGCCGAGTTCTAGTGGAACGGCACGAGGCATCTGCTAGAAGCCTCTGGAACTCCCATTGACTTGGAGCTGTTCAAGACTTACTTCTATGAGAAGTACTTTCCGGAGTCCGTAAGGAATGCGAAGGACGTTGAGTTCATGCAGTTGACCCAAGGAGGGTCTACTGTAGCCCAATACACCACGAAGTTTGAGGAGCTAATCAAGTTCTCTCGGGTGTTCCAAGGGAACCCCGATGAGGTTTGGAAGTGTGTGAAGTATGAGGCCGGCCAAGGCGAGAGATGAACTACGCCATGGCCCATATGGAGATCGAGACTTCCGACTGGGTCAACAAGTGCCGGATACTTGAAGAAGGACAGAGAAAGATTCAAATCATAAGGGCGGAGCGAGCTAAGGGGCTCGGACCTCAAGCCCCGAAGTTCAAACCGCAGTACCCTTCGAGGAATCACTACAACCCCTACCAGACCAACCAGTTCCGACAACAACAACAACCACCAAGAGCTCCTGCTCACCAACAATCCAAGCAACACCAAAGGCCGCCATTTCAACATCAAGGCCCGAGGAACTTCAACAACCAACCCCGTGGATCGGGTGGACCCCGGAACCACAATGGAGGACCAAGTGGAGCCAAGAACAAGGCACCACAAACCCCTGCTGCTTACCCCGGAGCAACATCTGTTGATGTCTGCCCACAATGCGGAAAGAACCACGGGAATCGCCCATGCTTAGCCGGTCAGAATGTGTGCTTCAAGTGTGGCAAGCCTGGCCACTATGCAAAGGACTGCACCGGACAAGGGACATCGAACCAAAACCCCCGACCACAATACCGAGGAAGGGTCTTTACCCTTAATGCGGAAGACGCCAAGAAGTCCAAAGATCTCATTGAAGGTATGTGCGAAGTAAACGGTAAACCCTTAACTGTACTATATGACTCTGGTGCTACTCATTCTTTCATTTCACTTGCTAGTGTCGAGTCCTTAAATCTAAGAGTCTCTAAACTTCCCTTTGATCTCATTGTTTCTACTCCTACAAACCGCCCTGTTAATACTTGCCGTTGTTGTTTAAACTGTCATCTTGTTGTAGAAAATAGGTCTTTTATCATAGATTTAATTTGTTTACCCTTGAAAGACATAGGCATTATCTTAGGCATGAACTGGCTTCACACCAACCATGTGATGTTAGATTGTGGAACCCAAACCGTAGTTTTCCCTTCTCCTCCCGAAAACATCACTCAACCCATTAGGCTGTACCTAAATTCCGTAGAGGTCTTCTGTAGTGGGGAGAAAGCTAAGGGATATGTTCTCCTAGCCGCCTGCGATGTAGACTTTGAGCAAAACCTAGGTGAGATACTTGTGGTAAGAGACTATCCCGAAGTATTTCCAGATGAAATACCTGAGTTCCCTCCCGAAAGAGAAGTTGAATTCTCCATAGAGTTGGTTCCTGGGACAGGACCAATCTCTATAGCCCCGTATAGGATGTCACCCTCGGAGCTGGCAGAGTTGAAAACCCAGTTAGAAGAGCTGTTAGAAAAGAGTTTTATAAGGCCGAGTGCTTCGCCTTGGGGCGCTCCGGTCTTATTTGTGAAGAAAAAGGATGGAAGTATGAGGATGTGTATAGACTATAGGCAGCTGAACCAAGTAACCATAAAAAATAAATACCCATTGCCTAGGATTGACGATCTTATGGACCAATTAAAAGGAGCCGTGGTGTTTTCTAAGATTGATTTAAGGTCCGGTTACCATCAGATTAGGGTGAGAGATTCAGATATTCCTAAAACCGCCTTTCGAACTCAGTATGGACACTTTGAGTTCAATGTAATGTCATTTGGTTTGACGAATGCTCCCGCAGTTTTTATGGATTACATGAATAGGATCTTTAGACCCTATTTAGATCAATTCGTGGTTGTGTTCATAGATGATATTCTCATCTATTCGAAGACCCACGAGGAGCATGAGCGTCATTTAAGGCTGGTTTTAGAGGTATTAAAGGAGAAGAAGTTATACGCTAAGTTGTCTAAGTGTGAATTTTGGTTAGAGGAGGTAAAGTTCTTAGGACATGTTGTGTCAAAAGGTGGCATAGCTATCGACCCAAGTAAGATAGAAGCTGTGATGAATTGGGATAGACCAACCTCTGTGACTGAGATTAGAAGCTTTTTGGGTTTAGCTGGATATTACCGTAGGTTTATCAAAGGATTTTCCCAGTTAGCCCTACCCTTAACCAAGCTCACTAGGAAGAATGCCCCGTTTGAGTGGAGCCCCGAATGTGAAAAGAGTTTCCTAGAGCTTAAGGAAAAGCTCACCTCAACCCCAGTTTTAGTTTTACCTGACCCCAATGTACCCTTCGAGGTATATTGCGATGCTTCTGGCAAGGGTTTAGGTTGCGTGTTGATGCAAAACAGGCAAGTGGTAGCCTATGCATCCAGACAACTCAAGCCTCACGAGATAACCTACCCCACCCATGACCTAGAGTTAGCAGCCATCGTGTTCGCCCTTAAGATGTGGAGACACCATTTGTATGGTGTAAGGTTTGAAGTTTTCTCTGATCATAAGAGTCTCAAGCATCTCTTCGATCAAAAGGAGTTAAATATGAGGCAGAGGAGATGGATGGAGTTCCTCAAGGACTACGATTTTGGCTTAAGTTACCACCCCGGCAAGGCTAATGTAGTAGCCGACGCCTTGAGCCAAAACTCATTACGACTGTCAAGTATGAAGGTTAATGAAGTTGGGTTAATAGAGCAGTTTAGGGATATGAATCTTGGGATGTCTATAACGAAAAATGGCATCGTGATGAGTCATCTCACAGTGACCAGTGGGTTTAAGCAAAGGATTATGCTTGCCCAAAGAGAAAATGAGGACTTTATGGAGATAATCGAGGCAGTTAAGGCCGGAAAGTTGAAACGTTTTGTACGAGGCCCCGACTGGTTGTGGAGGTTCGAGGGACGAATCTGTGTGCCACAAGATGGTGACCTCCGAGAGAAGATCTTGGAGGAGGCTCACAAGAGCCATTTTGCCATCCATCCTGGTACTACCAAGATGTATCAGGACTTGAAGATGATGTTTTGGTGGCCCGGATTGAAGAAGGATGTGGTCGCCTAGGTGAGTAAGTGTTTGGTCTGCCAAAAGGTCAAGATCGAACACCAAAAACCTTCTGGCATGTTGCAACCCCTGTCAATCCCCGAGTGGAAGTGGGAGAGTATATCAATGGACTTCGTGACAGGATTGCCAAAGACCCAAGCTGGCCACGATACCGTATGGGTAATCATGGATCGACTGACTAAGTCGGCTCACTTTCTACCTATTCGAGTCACGTACTCGTTGGATAAGTTGGCCCAGCTTTACATCCAAGAAATAGTGAGGTTGCATGGAGTACCATCGACGATAATCTCGGATCGAGAGCCACGGTTTACGTCACGTTTTTGGGGAGCCTTTCAAAAGGCGTTTGGTTCCAAGTTGTGCCTAAGCACTGCTTACCACCCGCAAATGGATGGTCAGTCCGAGAGGACAATCCAAACCCTGGAAGATATGCTAAGAGCCTGTGTCTTAGACCAAAAAGGAAGTTGGGATAAGTACATGCCTTTGATCGAGTTTGCGTATAACAACAGTTATCACGCGAGTGTCGGTATGGCACCGTACGAGGCGCTATATGGAAGGAAGTGCCAATCACCCTTGTGTTGGTACGAGCCTGGAGAACAAAGTGTCTTAGGACCTGAAGTAGTGAGGGAAACGACGGAACAAATCAAGAAAATCAAGGATAGAATCTCAACCGCTCAGAGTCGGCAGAAAAGCTACGCAGACAAAAGGCGCAAGCCCTTGGAGTTCCAAGAGGGAGAACATGTATTTCTAAGAATCACCCCCACTACAGGAATAGGGAGAGCCATGAAAGTTAAAAAGTTGAGTCCCCGATTTCTCGGTCCTTTTCAAATTCTTCAGAGAGTTGGATCCGTAGCTTACAAAATAGCCTTACCACCCAATCTGTCAAACCTTCATGATGTCTTTCACGTCTCCCAGTTACATAAATATGAGTCTGACCCTAGCCATGTCCTAGAACCAGAGCATGTACAGTTGAGGGAGGACCTCACTTTCAATGTACCGCCTATGAGAATAGTGGATCACGGAGTCAAGCAGTTAAGGAACAAGTCTGTTCCTTTGGTAAAGGTGGCGTGGGGACGAGACAAGTCGGAAGAATACACATGGGAACTAGAGTCAGAGATGAAGTCCAAATATCCAGAGCTTTTCTAAGTTACGAATTTCGAGGGCGAAATTCTTTTTAAGGAGGGGAGTAATGTAACGCCCCGATTTTTCTGTTAGAGTAAAAATGACCAAAATGCCCCTGAGGTCATTTTCAGCCCGAAATTCGAGGAAAGCCAGTGCGGCAGTACTCGAAGGGCAAACTCAAAGTTGGAAGGGGATTAGAAAACTTATGTACCTTCCCGGGATCGAAAATCTTGTTTTTCGAGTTTCGGGTCAAAATGACCAAAACGCCCCTGCGGTGTTTTACCCGTTTGCAAGTGTCGGATGAACCCGAAACTTCTCCAGATGGTTTTAAAAGGCGTTTTTATGTATTCTATGACCTCAGTTTTAATTTTTGAAGTCCCGGGCAAAATTAGTGCAAAATTATGGTTTTGCCCCTAGTTTCGTATTTTTATGCTTAATCACGCGATTAAACAAACCTAAGCAATATTAGGCTCTAATCGAAGGTTAATTAATTTCCTTAATTAATCTTGAGTCAAAATAATTTATTAAAGTTGATTAGAACCAAAAAGTACTTAATTACAACCTAAAATCATATTTTAATTTTAAGACACCTAGTCATAGAATCTTGAATAATGTTTTCTCTTTCCAATTCCTTAAATCATGGAATTGTGTTACACATTGTTTATTCATAAATGAGTTTAAAATTCTCTAATGATGTATGAGCACTCCTAAACTTGTCATAAACTCCCTAAATCACATTCTTAGTTACCTAAACTTAAGCTTAATCATTCCTAACCTTGTACCTAAGCTAATACACATCTAAACCTACCATTAACACACAATTAAATGGTCAAAACTCACCCCCATTCTGCTGTCCAGCCTTGGCCGAAGCTGTCCTCCCCCATTGTGCATCACATGTTCAATTTTTCAACACTCCAAGGCCATACCTCAAGTCACATACACTATACCTTGTCATAACTTTCAATCAAGCTTGAATTTCCACATGAATAAATAATTAAAACAACCCATTTTTCCCATTTAATTGTGGCTGGAAAAGTTCCAGCCATGCATTGTTTCTAGAAGACTAATTTCATAAAAATGTGATAGGAAATTAACTCACATCAAACCATGCTTTGTAGCATAGCTTCCATACTTCAAACCATGCTTGAATGACCTTGTGTAAGAGATGTTTTCTCTTCCTTTTCCCTCCAAACCACACGGCCACTCCCTCCATTTGCAAGCTCCATAGTTTTGTTTTTCTATAAATAGGATGCTTGTGTTAGCCTTGTTGCACTTTGAAGCATTTGCAAAGTTTAGAGTTTTAGAGTTGTCTTGCTAGTCTTTCCTTTTTCTCTCAAAGTTCCAAGAGTGTTCTTCCTTTCTTTTCATCTTTATCTTCTTCATCTCTTCATCTCATCATCACCTCTCAACCATCAAACACCACCCCAAAACCTTGAACCATCATCAAACCTCTCAAACACCACACCTCAAACACAACTCCACTTGAAACACATTTTCTTTCTTTTTCTCTCATCAAGGCCGAATCATCATCACCATCCTAGGAGGTGTTGCTCATCTCATTTCCATCTTCAAGATCAAGCTTTTATCTTCATCAATAGGTAGGGATTTGGTTTCAAACTTTGTTTTGTTCAAGAAAGTGTTTTTCTCTAGTTTCCTCTTGGAATCTTTTTGAACTTTCCTTTGTTTTTCCTTTCTTTTCATTTTCGGCCATGAGGCCTTGATTTTGAGCATGATAGCTTGATGATGAGAGTTTCTAGATGATGACATTGTGTTCATCTCAAAGAAACCTCTAAAGCTTGAGTTTTCCTTCTCTCATGACTTCATCTATATGATATCTACCTCACATGGTTTTTCAACTTAAGAAAATTAATCTAAGGATTTCTAAAAGCCCAAGCCTACCCTTGTCAACCTTAAAGTTGGCCGGCACGTTCTAGAGATTTTTCTCTAGATAGGGGTTTTGGGTATTTAATAAAGAACTTGATGTAGTTTCACTTTTTTTCTCTTTTTTATGACTTTCGGTTTGTGTATTGAGATCTTTGAGACATTGTGTCGGGTTGCTATCTTGTTAAAGTCTTGAATGAGCTCTAGTTAACCATAAAATGAATCTTGCATCATGTTTATTTTATGCTATGCATATCATGTTCACTTCCTTGCTATCACTAAATATCAAGATAATGAGTGAACCTTGCATTATCATGTTTATATTTCAAGCTATGCATTATCATGGTTATATTTCAAGTCCTCACTTAATACCAAGATAATAATGAGTTGCATTCATATTTACTTTGAGCTATCACTTTACTTTCTAATGGAATCTAAAATAAGTGCATGAGCATGTTTATTTTTATGTCATCACCTAAATGAATCTAGAGCTCAAAGACTTGCCCATTGATATCTCAAACAAAGGTCTAAAACATTTATTTTCTTTGGTTCATATTTCGGCCCTATGAGGCCTTAGTGTTTCCAAGTATTGAAAACTATGTTTTATGATTTTTTCTAAACTTATATGAGTATAAGGAATATGTAGAACTAAGTTTTATGAATTTAGGACCACTTGAGATGAAAATACTATAGCCACTGCCCTCTTAAGTATTTTCATAAGTTTAGATGATAAAAGTGTTCATAAAAGAGTTTTGAAAGCTTTAACAAGGTCCCAAGAGAAACTAGTATTTTATGTGCTTTAGAAACTATGTTCAAATGCCTTTAAATGGAGTTTCTGTTTTGGTTCTGCCTTGCTATGTTTGGCCACTGTATGAGCTGTGTTAATGATGTTAATATGCTTATGTTTGAGTAATAATTATGTTAAGACTCATATGTGAAAGATAGGATAAGTTAGGAACTAGAAAAGAATTAATTTGAGAGTTCTAGATCCCTTAAAGATTTATTTTTCTGGATTCTGTCCAGCAAGGATTAGATTCAATAATCATGGTTTTAAATTAGTTTATATGTGTAGAAATGACTCATAATTGGTTTAGGACTTAATCTTGAAACCTTAGGAGCAAACCGAACTTAGAAAGGGTCATTATTGTGACTTCTAGGTACCCGTAAAGTTAGGATTTTGATTTCTGCACTCTTGAGGTTTAGAGGTGTTCTTGACCATAGTGTGAGGTGAGAAATACTTAGTTATAACCTTATAGGTTCCCAAGAAACTAGGCGTTGATGATCAATGACTTAGAACGTGAGATAAAGATCTAAACCGTAATTTTTAGAACCTCAGAATCACATAAACATAAAGCTGTCTAAATTCCGCTTAGTGCTGTTTGGATTAGTTCTTGAGCATAAAAATTTGTATAACTCATTATTTGTGAAACTATAGGTGTATAAGAAGCTAAGGATAATGTTAGAACAATTAATTTGCAAGTTTAAGACTCATAAGAATCGAAGTTTAAAACACTATGGGTTATAACATATCAAGTCTATGAGCTTATGGGGATAATTGTTAGATATGACTATGTGATGATGTTTATGTTATGTGGAAGTGTTATGTGTCGATGCATATGTTATGAGAAAGTTTCATGTGATGATATATATGTTATGAAAAAGCTATATGAGGATGCATGATAAAAATAAATATGATAAATGATGAGGTACTTATGATTTAATGCTTATGAGAACTTAAATGTGACACAACACTGAGACACGCTTCTCCTGGGTGACACCGGTTCGGCCGGGCACCCCCAGGAGGAGACAAATCCGTGAGGGTATGTGTAGATGCAGCCTGCCAAAGGCACAAATTGCGAGGCCCGCGTGGCTAGCAAAGCGTTTCAAAGAGGAAATGATCCTAGAAAGGAGATCCTTAATTTGCCCCCTAGCCCGTACTTTAAGTCGGGATTATGTTACGCTTATCATAGGATAAGTAAGAACTAGTGACGACTAGTTAAGGTATGAGCTCATAACCTAGAGAAGTTTTAGGGCGGCCCTATGAGATGAAAGTTAAAGTTAACAATGTCACATATACTATACTTATGCCAATGCTATAATGTTTCTTAGTTATTCTATTGATTGGTTTACCTTTATGATGTACTCATATCATTAGTATATTTCTGCTTAAGTTATAAGACGCATTATAAAATATGACGGACCTTGGATAAAATATCTCTTTAGAAAACTAACTTAAAAGGAATTTATATGCATGCACACCTTTTAGAAATAAACCCAAGGTTCCTGAGGATGTGACGATGTCACCTAGGTAGGGATAACCCTACTGAGAATTCTTTTAGAAAGATTCTCATTCCCTCTCTCTTTTCTTCCGTCATATCTTCAGATGGCGACATTCGTACTCTTCATCGATACCCCGGTATGGGAGCTGCACCATGACCCGGCACTCGGGTCATACCATTTTGAGGGTCGCTGCACTGTTAGAGTATTCATGTTCATGGGACGACCCTTCACAAGACTTCGCCCCGAGCTACCGCTTCACCCCGACTGCTCCTTACCGTCATAACGGGATTTTTGAGCGAGCACGACCACGCGATGAGCAGATCCTTCGCATGGAGCCCGAGACCTCAGCAGTACGCGAGTACCCCGAGTATGTGCCGCGTCCCCAGTACTCGGAGACGGACCCATCCGAGGACCCGCCATCCCACATGTACAGTTGGAGCTCTAGTCCCGCTGCCCCACCGATGAGGGCTGGGATTGAGGAGACGGTAGTCCAGCCGAGGTTAGCTCGTCGACCATCTATGCGTCCTCGCCGCGGTGGACATGCCCAGATGATGCGCTCGACCACTCCCGCCGAGATTCGCCAGTGGATCGACTCGACCCCACAGTACTCGGACCAGCAGGAGTAGTCATAGGAGGGGTAGTAGTTAGTGCACACACACACCACATAGTAGAGGACAAACCTTCTTTTGTATATGAGGTTGTCTACTTTAGGTGCACATGGGTATGGGTGTAGTTTCTCTTGTATTTGCTTTTTATGATTTTCCTTGTATTGCATTTCAGTTGTATTTTGTTTCATGATGTATCAAATAGTCCTGCCTCTTTGGGTAGGCACATTATATATATATATCTATGATTCAGTTGATGTTCCCATGACATGATGTGTTTCTTATGCTTTGCTTATATGTTTCGCTATGCTTCCTCTTAAAGATTCGTGTGTGGCTCTCACTTTGATTTTAAATTCCAAAAAGAAAAATTTTACCCATATTTCCGCTAAGTATTTTCTAAGTAAAAGATGAGACCAAGAGGTAATATTCTAAAGATTAACCTAAGTATATACTAGTAGTCTTGGGTTAAGATTTAGGGTGTTACACTGGCCACGATGCCGTATGGGTAATCGTGGATCGACTGACTAAGTCGGCTCACTTTCTACCTATTCGAGTCACATACTCGTTGGATAAGTTGGCCCAGCTTTACATCCAAGAAATAGTAAGGTTGCATGGAGTACCATGATAATCTAGGATCGAGATTCGTGGCTTACGTCACGTTTTTGGGGAGCCTTTCAAAAGGCGTTTGGTTCCAAGTTGTGCTTGAGCACTGCTTACCACCCACAAACGGATGGTCAGTCCGAGAGAATAATCCAAACCCTGGAAGATATGCTAAGAGCCTGTATCTTGGACCAGAAAGGAAGTTGGGATAAGTACATGCCTTTGATCGAGGTTGTGTATAACAACAGTTATCACGCGAGCATCGGTATGGCACCGTAAGAGGCGTTATATGGAAGGAAGTGCCAATCACCTTTGTGTTGGTACGGGCCTGGGGAACAAAGTGTCTTAGGACCCGATGTAGTGAGGGAAACGACGGAACCGATCAAGAAAATCAAGGATAGAATCTTAACCGCTCAAAGTCGGCAGAAAAGCTACGCGGACAAAAGGCGTAAGCCCTTAGAGTTCCAAGAAGGAGAACATGTATTTCTAAGAATCACCCCCACTATAGGAATAGGAAGAGCCATGAAAGTTAAAAAGTTGAGTCCCCGATTTCTCGGTTCTTTTGAAATTTTTCAGAGAATCGGATCTGTAGTTTACAAAATAGCCTTACCACCCAATCTGTCAAACCTTCATGATGTCTTTCACGTCTCCCAGTTACGCAAATACGAGTCCTACCCTAGCCATGTCCTAGAACTAGAGCATGTACAGTTGAGGGAGGACCTCACTTTCAATGTACCGCCTACGAGAATAGTGGATCACGGAGTCAAGCAGTTAAGGAACAAGTCTGTACCTTTGGTGAAAGTGGCGTGGGGACGAGACAAGTCAGAAGAATACACGTGGGAGCTGGAATCAGAGATGAAGTCCAAATATCCAGAGCTTTTCTAAGGTACGAATTTTGAGGGCGAAATTCTTTTAAGGAGGGGAGTAATGTAACTCCCCGATTTTTCTGTTAGAGTAAAAATGACCAAAATGCCCCTAAGGTCATTTTCAGCCCGGAATTCGAGGAAAGCCGGTTCAGCAGTACTCGAAGGGCAAACTCAATGTTGGAAGGGGATTAGATAACTTGTGTACCTTCCCGGGATCGAAAATCTCATTTTTCGAGTTTTCGGGTCAAAATGACCAAAACGCCCCTGCGGTGTTTTACCCGTTTACAAATGCCGGATGAATCCAAAACTTCTCCAGATGATTTTAAAAGGCGTTTTTATGTAGACTGTGACTTTAGTTTTGGTCCCGGAGGTCCCGGGCGAAATTAGTGCAAAATTACGGTTTTGCCCCTAGTTTCGTGTTTTTACGCTTAATCGCGTGATTAAGCAAACCTAAGCAATATTAGGCTCTAATCGAAGGTTAATTAATCTTGAGTCAAAATAATTTATTAAAGTTGATTAGAACCTAAAAGTGCTTAATTACAACTCAAAATCATATTTTAATTTCAAGACTCCTAGTCATGGAATCTTGAATAGTGTTTTCTCTTTCCAATTCCTTAAATCATGGAATTGTGTTACACATTGTTTATTCATAAATGAGTTTAAAATTCTTTAATGATGTATGAGCACTCCTAATCTTGTCATAAAATCCTTAAAACACATTCTTAGTTACCTAAACTTAAGCTTAATTACTCCTAACCTTGTACCTAAGCTAACCTACACTTAAACCCACCATTAACACCCAATTACATGATCAAATCATCCTCCTCCTTGCTGTACCAGACCTAGCCGTGAGCCTTCCCTCCCCATTATGAATCACATGTTCAATTTTTCAACACTCCAAGGCCATACCTCAAGTCACATACACTATACCCACCATTAACACCCAATTGCATGATCAAATCATCCTCCTCCTTGCTATACCAGACCTGGCCGTGAGCCTTCCCTCCCCATTATGCATCACATGTTCAATTTTTCAACACTCTAAGGCCATACCTCAAGTCACATACACTATACCTTGTCATAACTTTCAATCAAGCTTGATTTTCCAAGTAAATAACTAATTAAAATAGCTCATTTCCTCCATTTATTTGTGGCTGGAAAAGTTCCAGCCATGCATTGTTTTTAGAAGCCTAATTTCATAAAAATTTGATAGGAAATTAACTCACATCAAGCCATACTTTGTAGCATAGCTTCCATACTTCAAACCATGTTTCTATGACACAATCAAGGAGATATTTTCCTCTCCCTTTGTCCTCCAATGCTACGGCCAGCACCCCTCCCTTGATGAGCCCTTGGTTTTGCTTTTCTATAAATAGGATGCTTGTGATAGCTTAGTTGCACCTTGAAGCATTTGCTAAGTTTAGAGTTTTAGAGTTGTCTTGTTAAGTTTTTATTTTCTCTCAAAATTTCAAGAATGTTCTTCCTTTCATCTTCATCCTCTTCATCTCTTCATCTCATCTCTTAACCTTGAAACACCACCCCCACCACCTTGGATCATCATACAAATATCTAAACTTCCATTCTCAAATACAAGCTCACCAAGAACACATTTCCTTCCTTTTTCTTTCATCAAGGCCGAATCATCATCACCATCCTAGGAGGTGTTGCTCATCTCATTTCCATCTTCAAGTCCAAGCTTTTACCTTAATCACTTGGTAGGGATTTGTTTTCAAACTTTGTTTTGCTCAAGAAAGTGTTTTTCTCTAGTTTCCTCTTGGATTCCTTTTGAACTTTCCTTTGTTTTTCCTTTTTTTTTTCATTTCGGCCTCTAGGCGTTGTTATGAGCATGATAGCTTGATGATGAGAGTTTCTAGATGATGACATTGTGTTCATCTCAAAGAAACCTCTAAAGCTTGAGTTTTCCTTTTCTTATAACTTCATCTATATGTTATCTAGCTCACATGGTTTTCCAACTTAAGAAAATTAATCTAAGGATTTCTAAAAGCCCAAGCCTACCCTTGTCAACCTTAAAGTTGGCCGGCACGTTCTAGAGATTTTTCTCTAGATAGGGGTTTTGGGTATTTAATAAAGAACTTGACGTAGTTTCACTTTCTTTCTCTTTTGTATGACTTTCGGTTTTTGGGTTGTGATCTTTGAGATATTGTATTGGGTTGTTATCTTGTTAAAGTCTTGAATGAGCTCTAGTTAACCATAAAATGAACCTTGCATCATGTTTACTTTATGCTTTGCATATTATGTTTACTTCCTTGCTATCACTAAGTTTCAAGATAATAAGTGAACCTTGCATTATCATATTTATATTTCAAGCTATGCATTATCATGTTTATATTTCAAGTTCTCACTTAATACCAAGATAATAATGAGTTGCATTCATATTTACTTTATGCCATCACTTTACTTTCTAATGGAACCTAAAATAGTGCATGAGCATGTTTATTTTTATGTCATCACTTTAATGAACCTAGAGCTCAAAGACTTGCCCATTGTTGTCTCTACAAAGGTCTAAAAATACTTATTTCTTGTGGTTCCCATTTTGGCCCTAGGGGGCTTTGGTGTTTCCAAGTGTTGAAAACTATGTTTTATAATTTTTCTAAGCTTATGTGAGTATAAGGAATATGTAAAACTAAGTTTTACGAATTTAGGACCTCTTGAGATAAAAATAATTTAGCCATTGCCCTCTTAAGAATTCTTATGATTTTAAAGGATGAAGGTGTTTATAAACAAGTTTTGGAAGTTCTAAAATAGTTCCAAGAGAAACTAGAAGCTTATGTGCCTTAGAAATTGTGTTCTATGCCTTTTATGGAGAAGTATTGTAACATCCCCTGCTGCTTTATGGATTGACGACTGTCCTCACAAACCAACACGGATCTTTTCAGCATGCTTTGTCCTCACTCACATGCTTCCTGGGAAAACTTCCCAGGAGGTCACCCATCCCAAAATTACCCCAAGTCAAGCACGCTTAACTGTGGAGTTCTTTTAGTTTAGGCTACCGAAAAGAAGATGCATCTTGTTTGTATAGGTAGTACAAATCAATTCATATAAGCCCTTCTTAACTGTATAGTCCCATACCTATACAATCTCAGGATCTCTCTCATTCGGGTGTGTAATCGGTTCATTCATGTACCCCTCCGCGTAGAGGACCTTGCGAGGAGCCGCTCCTTGTCCGTGCCCTCTTTGCACCGGCGATCACTCCTCGTCCTCGTCCCCGGGCGTTACATGCCCACCAGCTTCTGCTTGGTTCATCCTCGAACCACACCGTACTGGGAGAGGTGCAAGCTCTGATACCAAAATGCAACATCCTAATATTTGACCCAATACTACTAGTATGTATGTAGGCCAAATCTTAGTCGTTACCTCTTGTCATAGTTCTAATTACGTTGAAATTAAACTTAAGGAAAATACGAGCCAATTTTTTTTTCTTGAAATCTTGTTAAAATAGGAGCTGCGCGTATCACAATGTAGACGGTATGAATAAATGCGGAAACAATAACATAGAAGTGGCTCCAATCAACATGACATTATCGCATCTGAAATACTTCATGCATATACTATGCCCACCCTAAGGGTAGGACTTTTCAAGTACACAAGGAAATGCGAATACAACTGAAACATGAAAAATACATAGCAATGGGAATCACATAACGTGAAAACATAAAAGGAACACCCATTCCCAAGTGCATCTAAAGTGGATAACATCGATACAAAAGAAGGTTTATCCAATCTACGTGACGTGCGTGCACTAAGGACTACTCCCAATCCTACATCTAACGCCACGGGTAAGGTGGAAGATAACCGATCCATGGACGAAGCTCGGCTGGGGCTGGCATACCTGAAAATTGGCCTTGCCCTCCGCGTCTAGGACATGGACCGGGCACCGGGGCTCTCCGAGGCTGAGTCACTATCTCCTCGCTACCCCTGGGCATACGTGGGGGAGTGGGGGCAGAATCTTCTCCGTACAGGTGGATAGGGGTGTCCTCTGAGGGATCCTCCTCCGAGTGCTGAGTGCGTGGTACGTACTCTGGTATCGCTCCTGAATTGGCAGGGGGTGTCCGTAAGATCCTCTCCTCAAGCGTACGGGCGCGCTCAAAAATAGTATCGTCATCATAAGGAGACGTCGGGGTGAACAGATAACTATCTACCGGATGAGCAAAGGGCCACCCAAGAAACATGAACACACGTACAGTGCAGAAGCCCTCAAAATGGTATGACCCAAGCTCGGGGTCATGGTGGATCTCCCAGATGGGCGTGTCAATGTAGAGGATGAACGTCGCCATCCCGATCTGAAGACGTAAAGGAAAGGAAGAAATAGAGGGAATGAGATTTCTTGTTGAAGAAACTCAGTAGGGTTTTTCCTTCTACCTAGGTGTCATCTCTTACGTCCTCAGGGACCTTGGTTTCTTATTAAAAATCATGGTCATGCAATGGTTCAATTATGAAGTTTGAAAACGTTAACTTCCAAGGTCCGTTCATTTTTAATTCTAAAGCCTCTTGGTTACATAAACTATAATTTCTTGAAACTGGAATCATAATTCATAGGTACTATTGACATGGATCATGACACATAAACTCACAAACCATGGTAGATAATATTATAGATCAGGGAACACAAAATCATAGATCATAGGATATAGTACATAGTGCATGGTAACTTAACTTAGTTACTTAGGTGACATGAAAGTTTTATCATTTTCGTCCTGAGGCCACCCTAACTGGTCTCCGTTGGGAGATGTAACTAGGTTATGAGCTCATACCTCACTAGTCGTCACTAGCATAAAGACTTATCCCTTTTGATAAGCTAAAGTCCCGACATAAAGTACGGGCTAGGGGGTTAAGATCACCTCATCCTCCATCCCGTTTGATGGTTTCAGGGGGTCATTTTCACATAGTTTATGTCACCTTGAGTCTTAGCATGTTATAACAAGATGTCACATATTTCATATAACTTTAACGTAGGCATCTCTAGGGTTCTTAAGAGAACAATAACACGCAATTCCATCATTACATAGCATCATATAAGTCATGAGATAACACATAAATTCATCAATCATGGAGGGTACACAAACCATTCCCTTAAAAGCAAAAGCCCTTAATCGGGTAACCTCAAACTTCCAAATTATTTTCTTGTACCTCTAAGGGATTGATTGACCTCATTACCACAATTTATTAAGTCCTAGAACCTAATTAATTATGGCTGGACAGCATAGACAGAAAACATATTTTGATGAATTACGGTGTTCTAGAAGTTGCATTTTAGGTCCTTTCTCATTACCGACTTTTTCTATGATGCAATAATTAATACCTAAACCAATTATGAGTCACTCTCACTCATCTAAACATGTTATAATGTGATTTTCCAAACTCAAACAAGGCTGGAACAGAATGCATATTTTCAGCTCCTAAGGAGTTCTAGAAATCACATTTTCGAACATATAAAGTTACTTAGCATACCTAAGATGCCTAGAACAATTATCATACAATTGGTAAGGTATTTAAACACATATAGACCACCCAAAACATAATTTAAGGTGCTGGAAAATAACAAGGCAGAACAGAAATCTATTTCATCACATAATGCCTAGAACTTTCGTTTAAAAACACATAACTTGCTAGTTTCTCTTGGAACCCTTTTAAAACTTATAAAACTCATTAGGAAACATTTTATTTCTTTAAAATCCCCATAAAATACATGAGGGCAGTGACCATTTTGAGATATTCTCCAAGGGTATTTAAATCACGAAATCATACTTAAAACATTTGTCATAGACACCTATGCTTAAGAAAAATCCCAAGACATAGATTATAGGCCCTTGTGACTTAATGAAACTCATTCTAGCTTCATCATTACCACATGGCCGAAATGTATATTCCAAGGAATTATCTACATATTTAACGTTTACTTAGGATGAAGAGGGCAAATCTTTGAGCTCTAGGAGTTTTAGGTGATGACATAAACATAAACATGATATGCACTCCATTTTAGATTTCCTTAGAAAATAAAGTGAGGGCTCAAGATAAATATGAGATGCAAGTTCACTTATTTATCTTTGAGTTAAGTGATAACTTGAAAATAAAACGTGAAGTGCAAGTTCATTTCTTTATCTTGGGGATTTAGTGATAGCATAAAATAAATATGGATGCAACTCCTTTTTACATCTTGACTAGAGCTCTTGCAAGATTTTAAAAGGGAACAAAGGTTCCAACCCAAACTCATCCTCACAAGAAAAGAAACACTAGTAGCACTAGGTTTTGTAAAAAGAGACATTTTATCCTCAAATACCATGAGGTGGCCGAATCCTCCTCATAAAGGAACAACCCATCTTTGAACTCTAGGGGCCAAGATCTTGATGATCCAAACACCAACATCCTAAGCCCTCATCATTGAGTATTTCACTAGACCTTAAACTTCCATCAAAACCAAACTCATGTCAAACATAAAGGAAGAAATCGAAATCTCACTTGGTCTAGAAGCCAAGCCCAAGCTTTAGAGTTTATTCATGTGACTAACCTCAACATGAAACCCTCATCATCAAGCTCTCATTTTTCCAAGTCCCAAAGGCCTTCATGGCCGAAACCTTAAGGAAAAAGAATGGGGTTTCGAAGGTTCAAGAGAAACATAACTCTTTCTTGAATAAAACTTGAAAATGATAAACATTTCTTTGAAAAGATCCAAGCTTTAGAGGTTGCTCAAGTGTTAAACACCATCATGAAACCTACATCATCAAGCTCTCATATTTTCCAAGTTCCCAAGGGCTTTATGGCCGAAATCTCAAAGGAAAAGAAAGGTTCCAAAAAGGTCAAGAGAAACATAAAGCTCACTTCTTAACTTAACTTGTAAAAGACAAAACTTTTCTTTAGGAAATATTCAAGCTTTAGAGGTTTTCTTGAAAGATGAACACAAGGTCACCTCTAGAAAACACTCATCATCAAGCTATCATATTCAAGGCCTTGAGGCCGAAAATAAAGAGAAAGGAAAAGGAAGAAACCGAAAAGAAAAACTCAAACAAAGTGCATCCATTCATCATTTTCCAACAAGACTCAAACATAAAGATCAAAGAGAACATTTTTAGAAAAGCTCCCTACCTAGTGGTTGAGGTTGAGAGGAGATGAAGAAGTTGAAGGCGATGAACTCTTGAGCTTGAGAGGAAGAGAAAGTTTCAAAGTGCTCTAAAACTCTAAACTTAGTGAATGAACAAAAGGTGCTTCAAGTTCTCTAAGCTATCTATTTATAGAAGAATGAAATGAAGGTGTTTTTGGGGGAGAAAGGCTTCGACCTTTACAGCCACAAGGAGAGAAGAAATATCTCCTTCAAAGCATGATGACAAGTCTAACTAGGCATGTCCTAAAGCATGGCTAAAAGTAGCTTGTGTAAGTAAGCTTGATTGACAACATAAACTAATATAAATTTTGAATTCTTTTTGAATTTTTGGGGGAGGAGTGGCGCCACTTTTGGGCAGCCATGGAAGAGAAAATATCTCCTCGAAATCATGGTTTAATAGGGTGCTTAGGTGTAGGATTGATTTAGCTTAGGATTAGGGGTTGCTAAGTAAAGGTTTTAGGTAAACTAATTAGGTGATTAGGGTTGTAACACCTTAGATTAGGAGGGGTCTTGTGAGATTTAATGGAGTCAAGACTTCTATGACTAATGATGTGAGTATGACAACCCTTCTTGGAAATGGGAGCGTGAATAGTGAAAACACTATTCATATATGTTTTCTTAAAGAAAAAGAACTAGAATTAGGTTTTTAAGTTTTCCTTAAGCAATCTTTAGTTCTAATTATCCTCAAATAATGATTTTAGCTCTAGATTAATCATGGAAATTAATTAATCTTTAATTAGAGCTTAATATTGCTTAGGTTTTGCTAAAAACGTCCTTAAGCCCAAAATGCACTAAGCAGAGGCAAAATCGTAATTTTTACCAAAAGTTGCCCGGAACCTCCAGGACTAAAACAAACATGGTCCATGCCTTAAAATCATTGTTTTGGACCTCCGAACAAGGTTCCGGTCAAAACAAAACTTAAAACTGCCTTAAATTGCTGTAGGGGTATTTTGGTCATTTATACGCGGAGACCCTAAAAATAGGATTCCTCTGCTTTATTAAACACTCAAACACATACAATCCCCTTCATATATCATATGAACCTTATGGGGATGGCCGAGGTCGGCCGTCCTTGTATTTCGGTAAAAATGATCTCAGGGGCATTTTGGTCATTTGAAAGTTTAGTGAAAATCGGGGCGTTACAAATATCCAGCTAAACCCAAAAAGCTTCTAATCTCAGTTACAGAGGTTGGTCTATCCCAATTCATTACGGCTTCTATCTTACTTGGGTCGACCGCTATGTCACCTTTTGACACAACATGTCCTAAGAACTTCACCTCTTCCAACCAAAATTCACACTTAGACAACTTAGCGTATAACTTCTTCTCCTTCAGTACCTCTAAAACCAGCCTTAAATGACCTTCATGCTCCTCGTGGGTCTTCGAATAAATAAGAATATCATCTATGAACACAACCACGAATTGATCTAAATAGGGTCGAAAGATCCTATTCATGTAATCCATAAAAACCGCGGGAGAGTTCGTCAAACCAAACGACATCACATCCTCATACTTCCGTCTTTCTTTTTCACAAATAAGACCGGAGCGCCCCAAGGTGAAGCACTCGGCCTTATAAAACTCTTTTCCAACAGCTCCTCCAACTGGGTTTTTAGCTCTGCTAGCTCCAAAGGTGACATCCTATACGGGGCGGGGCTATAGAGATTGGTCCTGTTCCAGGAACCAACTCTATGGAAAATTCAACTTCTCTCTCGGGAGGGAACTCGGGTATTTCATCCGAAAATACCTCGGGATAGTCTCTCACCACAGGTATCTCACCTAGGTTCTGCTCAAAGTCTACATCGCAGGCGACTAGGAGAACATATCCCTTAGCTTTCTCCCCACTACAGAAGACCTCTACTGAATTTAGGTATAGCCTAATGGGTTGAGTGATGTTTTCGGGAGGAGAGGGGAAAACTACGATTTGGGTTCCACAATCTAACATCACACGGTTGGCGTGAAGCCAATTCATGCCTAAGATAATGCCTATGTCTTTCAAGGGTAAACAAATTAAATCTATGATAAAAGACCTATTTTCTACAACAAGATGACAGTTTAAACAACAATAGCAGGTATTAACAGGGCGATTCGTAGGAGTAGAAACAATAAGATCAAAGGGAAGTTTAGAGACTCTTAGATTTAAGGACTCGACACTAACAAGTGAAATAAAAGAATGACTAGCACCAGAGTCATATAGTACAGTTAAGGGTTTACCGTTTACTTTGCACATACCTTCAATAAGATCATTGGACTTCTTGGCGTCTTCTGCATTAAGCATAAAGACTCTTCCTCGCTATTGTGGTCGGGGATTCTGGTTGGGTGCCCCTTGACTGGTGTAGTCCTTTGCATAGTGGCCAGGCTTGCCACACTTGAAGCACACGTTCTGTCCGGCTAAGCATGGGCGATTCCCGTGATTCTTCCCGCATTGTGGGCAGACGTCAGTAGATGTTGCTCCGGGATAAGCAACAGGGGTTTGTGGTGCCTTGTTCTTGGCCCCACTTGGTCCTCCATTGTGGTTCCGGGGTCCAACCGGTCCACGGGGTTGATTGTTGTTGAAGTTCCTTGGGCCTTGATGTTGAAATGGCGGCCTTTGGTGTTGCTTGGATTGTTGGTGTACAGGAGCTCTTGGTGGTTGTTGTTGTTGTGGTCAGAACTGGTTGGTCTGGTAGGGATTGTAGTGATTCCTCGAAGGGTACTGCGGTTTGAATTTCGGGGCTTGAGGTCTGTAACGCCCCGATTTTCTATTAGAGTGAAAATGACCAAAATGCCCCTGAGGTCATTTTCGGCCCGGAATTCGAGGAAAGCCGGTCCGGCAGTACTCGAAGGGCAAACTCAATGTTGGAAGGGGATTAGATGACTTGTGTACCTTCCCAAGATCGAAAATCTCATTTTTCGAGTTTTCGGGTCAAAATGACCAAAACGCCCCTGCGGTGTTTTACCCATTTGCAAGTGCCGGATGAACCCAAAACTTCTCCAGATGATTTTAAAAGGCGTTTTTATGTATTCTATGACCTCAGTTTTAATTTTAGAAGTCCCGGGCAAAATTAGTGCAAAATTACGGTTTTGCCCCTAGTTTCGTGTTTTTACGCTTAATCGCGTGATTAAGCAAACCTAAGCAATATTAGGCTCTAATCGAAGGTTAATTAATTTCCTTAATTAATCTTGAGTCAAAATAATTTATTAAAGTTGATTAGAACCAAAAAGTACTTAATTACAACCGAAAATCATATTTTAATTTCAAGACACCTAGTCATAGAATCTTGAATAGTATTTTCTCTTTCCAATTCCTTAAATCATGGAATTGTGTTACACATTGTTTATTCACAAATGAGTTTTAAATTCTTTAATGATGTATGAGCACTCCTAATCTTGTCATAAAATTCTTAAAACACATTCTTAGTTACCTAAACTTAAGCTTAATTATTCCTAACCTTGTACCTAAGCTAATACACATCTAAACCTATCATTAACACCCAATTAGATGATCAAACCTCACCTCCCCCTTGTTGTACTAGACCTGGCCGTGCACTCCCTCATCCCATATGCATCACATGTTCAATTTTTCAACACTCCAAGGCCATACCTCAAGTCACATACACTATACCTTGTCATAACTTTCAATCAAGCTTGAATTTCCACATGAATAAATAATTAAAACAACCCATTTTTCCCATTTATTTGTGGCTGGAAAAGTTCCAGCCATGTCAAGGTTCTAGAAGCCTAATTTCATCAAAAATTGATAGGAAATTAACTCACATCAAGCCATACTTTGTAGCATAGCTTCTATACTTCAAACCATGCTTGAATGACCTTGTGTAAGAGATATTTTTCTCTCCCTTTTCCCCCTCAAAAGCCACGGCCACATCTCCCCTTGGTGAGCCCCATGGCTTTGTTTTTTTATAAATAGGATGCTTGTGATAGTTTAGTTGCACTTGGAAGCATTTGCTAAGTTTAGAATTTTAGAGTTGTCTTGCTAGTTCTTTTCTTTTTCTCTCAAAGTTTCAAGAGTGTTCTTCCTTTCTTTTCATCTTCATCTTCTTCATCTCTTCATCCCATCATCATCTCTCAACCTTGAAACACCACCCCATAGCCTTGAAACATCATCAAACTTCTCAAACACCACACCTCAAACACAACCTCACTTGAAACACAACTCCAACCTTCTCATCCTCCCTTGGTCAAGCTATCTTGCCTCTTGGAGGAGCTCATCATCTTGTTTTTCTTTTCAAAAGTTCAAGCTTTGTGTCTTCACTCTAGGTAGGAGTGTTTTTCTAAACTTTGTTTCTTGAAAAATGAGTTTCTCTAGCTTTCTCTTGGATTTCTTTTGAAACTTTTCCTTGGTTCTTTGTTTTCCTTTCATTTCGGCCATGAGGCCTTGATTATGAGCATGATAGCTTGATGATGAGAGTTTCTAGATGATGACCTTGTGTTCATCTCAAAGAAACCTCTAAAGCTTGAGTTTTCCTTTTTCTTATAACTTTATCTATATGATATCTAGCTCACATGGTTTTTCAACTTAAGAAAATTAATCTAAGGATTTCTAAAAGCCCAAGCCTACCCTTGTCAACCTTAAAGTTGGCTGGCACGTTCTAGAGATTTTTCTCTAGATAGGGGTTTTGGGTATTTAATAAAGAACTTGACTTAGTTTCACTTTCTTTTTCTTTTGTAAGACTTTCGGTTTTGGTATTTTGATCTTTGAGATATTGTATTGGGTTGTTATCTTGTTAAAGTCTTGAATGAGCTCTAGTCAACCATAAAATGAACCTTGCATCATGTTTACTTTATGCTTTGCATATCATGTTTACTTCCTTGCTATCACTAAATATCAAGATAATAAGTGAACCTTGCATTATCATGTTTATATTTCAAGCTATGCATTATCATGTTTATATTTCAAGTTCTCACTTAATACCAAGATAATAATGAGTTGCATCCATATTTACTTTGTGCTATCACTTTACTTTCTAATGGAACCTAAAATAAGTGCATGAGCATGTTTATTTTTATGTCATCACCTAAATGAACCTAGAGCTCAAAGACATGCCCATTGTTGTCTCAAACAAAGGTCTAAAAATATTTACTTCCTTTGGTTCATATTTCGGCCCTAAGGGGTCTTGGTGTTTCTAAGTATTGAAAACTATGTTTTATAATTTTTCCAAGCTTTTATGAGTTTAAGGAATGCATAGAACTAAGTTTTATGAATTTAGGACCTCTTGAGACAAGTTTGATCTAGCTACTGCCCTCATAAATATTTTGATGATTTTAGATATTAAAAATATTTATAAATGAGTTTTGAAAGTTTTAAAAAGGTTCCAAGAGAAACTAGCATTTTATGTGCTTTAGAAAATGTGTTTGATGCCTTTAAATGGAGATGTTTGTTTCAGTTTTGCCTTGCTATGTTATGCCACTATATGAGCTGTTTTAATGGTGATAATATGCTTATGTTTGAGTATAATTAATGTTAAGGCTCATATGTGAAAGATAAGAGAAGTTAGTAACAAAAAAAAGAATTAATTTGAGAGTTCTAGATCCCTTAATGATTGAATTTTCTGGATTCTGTCCAGCAAGGTTTAGCAATGCTAATCATGGATTTAAATTAGTTTAAATGTGTAGGAATGACTCATAAAAGGTTTAGGACTTGATCTTGATGCCTTAGGAGCAAATCGGACTTAGAAAGGGTCATTGTTGTGACTCCTAGGCACCCGTAAAATTAGGATTATGATTTATGCATTCTTGAGGTTTAGAGATGTTCTTAATCATAGTGTGAGGTGAGAAATACTTAGTTAAGACCTTATAAGTTCCCGAGAGCTTAGGTTTGATGATTTATAACTTAGAATGTGAGTGGAGGACCGTAAGGGTCAATGCATAAGACATTAAAGAGTTGTTAATGCTATGATGTGTTGTATGATGCAATAATATGATGAGATGTGCTTGATGCATGAGAAAATGATTGATGAAAATGTTAAAGTTTATCATAGCATGAGTTTTCATGAGGACATGTTGTGTAAATTAGCTTGTGGCAGTTTGAAGGAAATTCCGTTTAACAGCTGCTATGCTGCCGAATTTCCGTCAAACCTTAAGGGGTTGAAAGAAATGTTTATGAGTACCATATGAGTTGAAAACCCTGGGTGACACCGGTTCGGCCGAGCACCCCCAGGAGATTTTTATGTGACAAAGCACTGAGACGCGCTTCCCCCGAGGAGGTGCCGGTTCGGCCGAGTACCCCTGGGAGGAGACAAATCCGTGAGGGTATGAGTAGATGCAGCCTACCAAAGCGGACAAATTGCGAGGCCATGTGTGGCTAGCAAAGTGTTTCAAAGAGGGTATATCCTAGAGAGAGGTGATCCCTGCCCCCTACCCGCATTTCATAGTCGGGATTATTATTTATGTTTCGCTTATTCAAGATAATAAGCAAGAGCTAGTGACGACTAGCTGAGGTATGAGCTCATAACCTAGTTATTATTTTTAGGGTGGCCTATATGCTAAAGTACCATGATTGATGTCACGAAGTTGAGGAATGATTCACTTCAAAGTTATATGCCCTCATGCCACACGATTTATGTTTATGTGCTTTGATGTTGTCTTATATGCTCAAGTATTGCCATGCATCCATGATATAACATGTTGCATTCATAACATCAAGATGCATGCTAAAAGGGATGGACCTTGGATAATTAGTTTTGGAAAACCTTAATTAAACCTTATATGCATGATCATTATTTTATAAATAAACCCAAGGTTCCTGAGGATGTGTACGATGTAACCCTAGGATAGGAGACTCCTACTGAGATTTCTTTAGCAAGATTTCTCACTCCTCTCTTTCTTTCCTTCCGTCACATCTTCAGAGAGCAATGGCGACGTTCGTTCTTTTCATTGACACGCCAGTATGGGAGATACACTTCGACCCGGACCACCGTTCATATCACTTTGAAGGTCGATGTGCCGTTCGTGTTTTTCTGTACATGGGACGACCTTTCGCTTATCCAGTTTCGAGCTACCAGTTCACTTCTACTGCGCCCTTCGGTAGTAACGACATGATCTTCGAGCGCACCCGCCCGCGTGAGGAGCAGTTGCGACATGCCCGTACCTCTGCCTCCGCCGCCCGAGATTTCCCGGAGTACGTACGTCATTCGAGGAGATCCGAGGCCGACCCATCCGAGGATTGGCCGACGCATGTTCCTTCGAAGGGTTCAGCCCCTTTTCCCCGATCTCGACGTATGGGGAGTGAGGAGACTATAGTGCAGCCGCGCCTAGCGAGGAGAGCCGAGATGCGTCCGCATCAAGGAGCCCTCGTTCAGCCACCTCGTGTGCCTTTCACGTTGCATTGGCCCACACAGGAGGAGATAGAGCATTTCCCCTGTTACCTGCCTCCATCACCCGAGGACCCCCGACGTCACTAGTTCCTGATAGAGAGCCTTGTGAGTACTCGAGTTTTTATGAGGATCTTCCCCTTCGGTCGTACCTTTTGGGAGGGGTGTGTAGTTTGTACTCATAGCCTAGTAGGAGGGTAGCGTTTTGGGTTTTCCTATCTTCAGGTTGAGCCATGTACTTTGCTATCTGTTGTATTTCCTTTTCGTTGTATTCCAAGCTCTGCCCGTTTCTATAAGGGTATGACTAGTTATGTACTTTAGCTACTTTATTATTAATGAAATGTTTCTGTCATATTCATGATCTATGTTCTTCTGATGTATTATTTATTTTACATGGTTGTTTATGATCGTTACGCGTGCTTTATGTTTCTGACATTCGGTTAGTTAAGCTCGCGGCTCTCACTTTGTTTTATGTTTTCGAAAAGAAAAATTTTCCCGTAATTTCCGCTAAGTAGTTTAATGAAAGAATGAGACTACGAAGTAATAGCCTAATGTTTAACCTGATGTGTTCTAGAAAGTTGGGTTAAATATTAGGGTGTTACAAGGTCCAAGTCCCTTAGCTCGTTCCGCCCTCGTGGCTTGCATCTTCCATTGCCCTTCTTCAAGAATCTGGCACTTGTTAACCAGAGTTGGGAAGTCTCTGATCTCCATGTGGGCCACGGCGTAGTTCATCTCCGCTTTCAAACCGGCCTCATACTTAACGCATTTCCAAACCTCATCGGGGTTTCCATGAAACACCCGAGAGAACTTAATCAGCTCCTCGAACTTAGCAGTGTATTGAGCTACAGTAGACCCTCCCTGGGTCAACTGCATGAACTCTATGTCCTTAGCATTCCTTACGGACTCGGGGAAATACTTCTCATAAAAATAAGTCTTGAACAGCTCCCAGTCAATGGGAGGTCCCAAAGCTTCTAGCAGACGCTTCGTGCCGTTCCACCAAAACTCGGCGTCGGACTTCAGCATGAAAGCAGCAAATGTGACCTTCTGCTCCTCTAAGTAGGTAACGACAGAGTAGATCTTCTCCATGTCTTTGATCCACTCATCAGCCTTGTCGGGGTCCATTACCCCTCGGAACACTGGCGGGTTCGCCTTGCGAAACTCGCCGAAGCGGGCTTGTTCCACCATCTCAGCAGTAGGGGGAGGAAGGGGAACAGGAGCAGCATTCGCTTGTTGATCCATTCGGTCGAACATCCGTTCCATGGCTTGTGCCATGCGACGGACAGCAGCAGCAGTCACATTGTCTTGATCAGCATCGGGCATAGTACTAGACTGTCGTCGCGGTGCCATTGGTCCTTAAACACATGAAACAATGAACATCAAGTTGATCAGGCTCAATATCCATGCAAAATGAGCTAGTTACCATGGCACTTGCAAGCAACAGAAGTCATGCATCTCTAGTCCTACAGCTTATCTCTATTAAGCACTACACATGACATAACTATCGCATCATGCTTATAAAGCATAATCAGTCCAATCCTCAAGCTCCATGAGAATCGAACTGCTCTGATACCATAATGTAACACCCTAAATCTTAACCTAAGACTACTAGTATGTACTTAGGTTAATCTTTAGAATATCACCTCTTGGTCTCATCTTTTACTTAGAAAATACTTAACAGAAATATGGGTAAAATTTTTCTTTTTAGAATTAAAATCAAAGTGAGAGCCACGCACGAATCTTTAAAAGAAAGCATAACGAAACATATAAGCAAAGCGTAAAGAATCACATCATATCATGGAAACATCAACTGAAACATATATATATATATATATATATATATATATATATATATATATATATATATATATATATATATATATATATATAATGTGCCTACCCAAAAGGGCAGGACTATTCGATACATCGGGAAACGAAATACAACTGAAGAACAAATACAAGGAAAACAAATACAGGGAAATCATAAAAGCAAAACCCATACCCATGTGCACCTAGAGTAGACAACATCATATACAAAAGAAGGTTTGTCCTCAACTATGTGGCGTGTGCGCACTAGCTACTACCCCTCCTATGTCTACTCTTGCCGGTTCGAGTACTGTGGGGTCGAGTCAATCTACTGACGAGTCTCAGCGGGAGTGGTCGAGCGCATCATCGGGGCATGTCCACCGCGGTGATGGCGCATGGATGGCCTACGTGCCAACCTCGGCTGGACCACCATCTCCTCACTCCCAGCTCTCATCGGTGGGGGAGCGGGACTGGAGCTCCAACTGTACATGTGTGATGGCGGGTCCTCGGATGGATCCGTCTCTGAGTACTGGGTGCGAGGCACGTACTCCGGGTAGTCGCGTACAGCTGATCCCTCAGGCTGCATGCGGAGGATTTGCTCGTCCCGTGATCTAGCTCGCTCAAAAATACTGTTGTGATCGTAGGGGGCAGTTGGGGTGAATCGGTAACTCCATACTGGGTGCACGAAGGGTCGTCCCATAAACATAAATACTCTGACAGTGCAGCGACCCTCAAAATGATATGACCCGAGTGTTGGGTCATGGTGCAGCTCCCATGTCGGGGTGTCGATGAAGAGTACGAAGGTCACCATCTGAAGATGTGACGGAAGAAAAGAGAGAGGGAATGAGAATCTTCTAAAAGAATTCTCAGTAGGGTAATCCCTACCTAGGTGACATCATCACATCCTCAGGAACCTTGGGTTTTATTTCTAAAAAGGTGTGCATGCATAAAACTCCTTTTAAGTTAGTTTTCTAAAGTATTATTTATCCAAGGTCCATCATATTTTATAATGCATCTTATGACTAAGCATGGAATATACTAATGACATGAATGCATCATAAAGGAAAAACCAATCAATAGAATAACTAAGAAACATTATAACATTGGCATAGGTATAGTATATGTGACATTGTAAACTTTAACTTTCATCTCACGGGGCCACCCTAAAACATCTCTAGGTTATGAGCTCATACCTTAACTAGTCATCACTAGTTCTTACTTATCGTATGATAAGCGTAACATATACATAATCCCGACTTAATAGTGCGGGCTAGGGGGCAATTAAGGATCACCTCTCTTAGGGTCATTTCCTCTTTGAAACGCTCTACTAGCAACTAATGCACAGTAGCATTGTCCGCTTTGGCAAGCTCTATGTCAATACCCTCACGGATTTGTTTTCTTGGGGGTGCTCGGCTAAACCGGTGTCACCTAAGAAGGCGTCTCAGTGTTGTGTCACATTTGAGTTCTCATAAAGTGTTAATTCATAGATACATCATTATACATCATATAAATCTTTCTCATAGTGTGCATCTCATCATATAATCATATATAAAACTATAACCTATTTTCACATAAAACTTTTTCATAGCATATACATCACCACATAGACATATCTTTAGACAATTATTCTCACAAACTTACAAGCTTATTATGTTATAAACCCATAGTGTTTTATGCTTTGGTTCTTTTGAGTCTTAACTTGTAAACTAATTATCCTAGTATTCTCCTTAACCTTTCACACACCTATAGGTTCACAACTAATAAGTTTTACTAATTTTTATGCTCAAGGACCTATCCAAACAGCACTATCCAGATTTGGACAGCTTTATATTTGTGTGATTACGGGGTTCTAGAAATTACGGTTTAGACCCTTAAAGTTCTTAACTCACATTCTAAGTTATCAATCACACTATGGTCAAGAACATCTCTAAACCTCAAGGATGCAAAATTTGAAATCCTAACTTTACGGGTACCTAGAAGTCGCAACAATGACCCTTTCTAAGTTTAGTTTGCTCCTAAGGCTTCAAGATTAAGTCCTAAACCAATTATGAGTCATTCCTACACATTTAAACTAATTTAAAACCATGATTATTAAATCTAAACCTTGCTGGACAGAATCCAGAAAATTACATAATTAAAGGATCTAGAACTCTCAAATTAATTCTTTTCTAGTTCCTAACTTATCCTATCTTTCACATATGAGTCTTAACATTATTTTTACTCAAACATAGGCACATTATCATCATTAAAACAGCACATACAGTGGCAGTAAAGAGCAAGGAAGAACCGAAAATATACTTCTCCATAAAAGGCATAGAACACAATTTCTAAGGCACATAAAATACTAGTTTCTCTTGGAACCATTTTAGAACTTTCAAAACTTGTTTATAAACACTTTTATCCTTTTAAAATCATAAGAATACTTAAGAAGGCAGTGGATAAATTATTTTTTATCTCAAGAGGTCCTAAATTCGTAAAACTTAGTTCTACATATTCCTTATACTCACATAAGCTTAGATAAATTATAAAACATAGTTTTTAACACTTAGAAACACCAAAGCTCATTAGGGCCGAAATGGGAACCACAAGAAATAAATATCTTTAGACCTTTGTTGAGACAACAATGGGCAAGTCTTTGAGCTCTAGGTTCATTAAAGTGATGACATAAAAATAAACATGCTTATGCACTTATTTTAGGTTCCATTAGAAAGTAAAGTGATAGCACAAAGTAAATATGAATGCAACTCATTTATTATCTTGGTATTAAGTGAGAACTTGAAATATAAACATGATAATGCATAGCTTGAAATATAAACATGATAATGCAACGTTCACTTATTATCTTGAAACTTAGTGATAGCAAGGAAGTAAACATGATATGCAAAGCATAAAGTAAACATGATGCAAGGTTCATTTTATGGTTAACTAGAGCTCATTCAAGACTTTAACAAGATAACAACCCAATACAATATCTCAAAGATCACAACCCAAAAACCGAAAGTCATACAAAAGAGAAAGAAAGTGAAACTACGTCAAGTTCTTTATTAAATACCCAAAACCCCTATCTAGAGAAAAATCTCTAGAACGTGCCGGCCAACTTTAAGGTTGACAAGGGTAGGCTTGGGCTTTTAGAAATCCTTAGATTAATTTTCTTAAGTTGGAAAACCATGTGAGCTAGATAACATATAGAAGAAGTTATAAGAAAAGGAAAACTCAAGCTTTAGAGGTTTCTTTGAGATGAACACAATGTCATCATCTAGAAACTCTCATCATCAAGCTATCATGCTCATAACAAGACCTAGAGGCCGAAATGAAAAGAAAAGGAAAAACAAAGCAAAGTTCAAAAAGAATCCAACAGGAAACTAGAGAAAAACACTTTATTGAGCAAAACAAAGTTTGAAAACAAGTCCCTACCTAGTGATGAAGGTAAAAGCTTGGACTTGAAGATGGAAATGAGATGAGCAACACCTCCTAGGATGGTGATGATGATTCGGCCTTGATGAAAGAAAAAGGAAGGAAATGTGTTCTTGGTGAGCTTGTGTTTCAGAATGGAAGTTTAGATGTTTGTATGATGATCCAAGGTGGTGGGGTGGTGTTTCAAGGTTAAGAGATGAGATGAAGAGATGAAGAGGATGAAGATGAAAGGAAGAACACTCTTGAAATTTTGAGAGAAAAGAAAAACTTAGCAAGACAACTCTAAAACTCTAAACTTAGCAAATGCTTCAAGGTGGAACTAAGCTATCACAAGCATCCTATTTATAGAAAAACAAAACCATGGGCTCATCAAGGGAGGGGTGCTGGCCGTAGCATTGGAGGACAAAGGGAAAGGAAAATATCTCCTTGATTGTGTCATAGAAACATGGTTTGAAGTATGGAAGCTATGCTACAAAGTATGGCTTGATGTGAGTTAATTTCCTATCAAATTTTTATGAAATTAGGCTTCTAGAAACAATGCATGGCTGGAACTTTTCCAGCCACAAATAAATGGAGGAAATGAGCTATTTTAATTAGTTATTTACTTGGAAAATCAAGCTTGATTGAAAGTTATGACAAGGTATAGTGAATGTGACTTGAGGTATGGTCTTGGAGTGTTGAAAAATTGAACATGTGATGCATAATGGGGAGGGGCAGCTTCGGGCAGACCTGGTAGCTGAGTGGGGAGGATGATTTGATCATGTAATTGGGTGTTAATGGTGGGTTTAAGTGTAGGTTAGCTTAGGTACAAGGTTAGGAGTAATTAAGCTTAAGTTTAGGTAACTAAGAATGTGTTTTAAGGATTTTATGACAAGATTAGGAGTGCTCATACATCATTAAAGAATTTTAAACTCATTTATGAATAAACAATGTGTAACACAATTCCATGATTTAAGGAATTGGAAAGAGAAAATACTATTCAAGATTCCATGACTAGGAGTCTTGAAATTAAAATATGATTTTGAGTTGTAATTAAGCACTTTTAGGTTTTAATCAACTTTAATAATTATTTTGACTCAAGATTAATTAAGGAAATTAATTAACCTTCGATTAGAGCCTAATATTGCTTAGGTTTGCTTAATCACGCGATTAAGCGTAAAAACACGAAACTAGGGGCAAAACCGTAATTTTGCACTAATTTCGCCCGAGACCTCCGGGACCAAAACTAAAGTCACAGTCAACATAAAAATGCCTTTTAAAATCATCTGGATAAGTTTCGGGTTCATCCGGCATTTGCAAACGGGTAAAACACCGCAGGGGCGTTTTGGTCATTTTGACCCGAAAACTCGAAAAATGAGATTTTCGATCCCGGGAAGGTACACAAGTTATCTAATCCCCTTCCAACATTGAGTTTGCCCTTAGAGTACTGCCGAACTGGATTTCCTCAAATTCTGGGCTGAAAATGACCTCAGGGGCATTTTGGTCATTTTTACTCTAACAGAAAAATCGGGGCGTTACACGGTAGCTCTGTATAGGGTGTGCAAAGGGGCGTCCGATGAACATGAAGACTCGCACGGTACACTGCCCCTCAAAATGGTATGATCCGTGATCCCGATCGAAGTGAACCTCCCAAGTCGATGTGTCGACAAAAACCACGAACGTCGCCATCGCTCTCTGAAGATGTGATGGAAGAAGGAGAAAGGAGAGAGAGGAGTGAGAATTCTTACTAAAGAATCTCAGTAGGAGTCTCCAATCCTAGGGTTACATCGTTCACATCCTCAGGAACCTTGGGTTTAATTATAAAAGGTGTGCATATATAAGAGGTTCATTATTAGGGTTTATAAAACTAATTATCCAAGGTTCATTCCTTTTAGCATGCATCTTGATGTTATAAGTGCAACATATTAAAACATGAATGCATGGCAATGTTTCAATCAAATATCTCAATGAATCACAACTTCAAGTAAGCACACAAGTGGCATAAAGGGCATGTAACTTTCAAATGGATCATTCCTCAACTTCGTGACATCAATCATGGTATTTTAGCATAATAAGGCCACCCTAAAATAACTAGGTTATGAGCTCATACCTTAGCTAGTCGTCACTAGCTCTTGCTTATTATCTGAATAAGCGAAACATAATAAAATAATCTCGGCTACGCAAGTACGGGTAGGGGGTAGGGATCACCTCTCTTAGGATATACCCTCTTTGAAACGCTTTGCCGGCATTAAGCCACAACAATTTTTTCGCTTTGGTAGGCTGCATCTACTCATACCCTCATGGATTTGTCTCCCCTGGGGGTGCTCGGCCGAACCGGTGTCACCCAAGAAAGCACATCTGAGTGCTTTGTCACATAAAAATCTCCTGGGGGTGCTCGGCCGAACCGGTGTCACCCAGGGTTTTCAACTCATGTGGTACTTTAAAACATTTCTTCAACCCTTTAAGGTTTGACGGAAATTCGGCAGCATAACAGCTGTTAAACCGAACTTCCTTCAAACCGAAACTTATGCCACAAGCTAATCACACAACATATTCCTCATTTAAATCTCATGCTATGATAAACCTCATATCTCAAACAATCATTTCCTCATGCATCATAAACATCTCAACATATTATTGCATTATATAAATATCATAGCATTAATAATTCCTTGATGTCTTATGCATTGACCCTTAAAGTCCTTAACTCACAGTCTAAGTTATAAATCATCACATCTTAATCTCTCGGGTACCTATAGGCTCATGTCTAAGTATTCCTCACTCCATACTATGATCATAAACTCCTCTAAACCTCAAGAATGCATAATCTAAAATTCCAACTTTACGGGTACCTAGGAGTCACAACAATGACCCTTTCTAAGTCCGATTTGCTCCTAAGGCATCAAGATCAAGTCCTAAACCATTTATGAGTCATCCCTACACATTTAAACTAATTTAAAACCATAATTATCAATTCTAAACTTTGCTGGACAGAATCCATAAAATTCAAACATTAAGGGATCTAAAACTCTCAAATTAATTCCTTTCTAGTTACTAACTTCTCTAATCTTTCACATATGAATTTTAGCATCAATTATACTCAAACATAATCATATTATCATCATCAAAACAGCATATAAAGTGGCCAAACACAGCAAGGCAGAACCGAAACCAAGTCTTCATTTAAAGGCATAAAAACATAATTTCCAAAGCACATAAAATACTAGTTTCTCTTGGAACCTTTTTCAAACTTCCAAAAACTCAATTATAAACATTTTATCATCTAAAAATCAACAAAATACTTGTGAGGGCAGTAGCTAAATCAATTTCATCTCAAGAGGTCCTAAATTAATAAAACTTGGTTCTATACATTCCTTGAACTCACATAAGCTTAGAAAAATTATAAAACATAGTTTTCAGCACTTGTAACACATAAAACTCCTTAGGGGCCGAAATCCCAAGCTAAAGAAATAAATATTTTCAAACCTTTGTTTGAGACAACAATGGGCAAGTCTTTGAGCTCTAGGTTCTCTTAAGTGATGACATAAAAATAAACATGCTCATGCACTAGTTTTAGCTTTTCATTAGAAAGTAAAGTGAGAGCATAAAATAAACATGAGATGCAACTTATTATTATCTTTGGTATATTAAGTGAGGACTTGAAATATAAACATGATAATGCAAAGCTTGAAACATAAACATGATAATGCAAGTTCATTTATTATCTTGATACTTAGTGATAGCAAGGAAAGTAAATATGTTGTGCAAGGCACAAACATAAACATGGATGCAATATTCATTTTAATCTCATCTAGAGCTCTTACAAGACTTTAGAGATACAACCCAACACTTATCTCATCACGAAGAGAGCTTTAGAGTTCTTGAACAAAGTTCTCAAAGGAACTATGAGGTTCTTGAATATCATTATCAAGCTCAAAAGGAATAAACTTTAAGAAGAACATAAAATCTCAAAGAAAAGGAAACCAAAACTGAAATATTAGAGGAAAGGAAATTAGGAAACCGAAATGAAAAACAAGAAAAAGTAAAGGTGTTCTTGAGCTAAAATCATTTTGAGTTAGTAAACAAAGGTGAGACTTAAAGAAAGTAAAAGATCAAGCTCTAGAGGTTCCTTTGAGATGAACACATAGTCATTATCTAGGAGCTCTCATCATTGAGCCATCATGTACTCATCAAGGTTAAGAAGCCGAAACTCAAAGGAAGAGAAAACAAGAAAGTTTCAAAAAGAAAATCCAAGAGAAAGCTAGGAAAACTCATTTTCAAGAAAAACAAGGCTTAGAAAAACACTCCTACCTAGAGTGAAGATGAAAAGCTTAAACTTTGAAAAGGAAAACAAGATGAAGAACTCCTCCTTGAGGGCAAGATGGCTTCGGCCAAGGCAAAGAGAAAGGGAAGGAGATGTGTTTTTGGGTGAGGTTATGTCTAAGATGAAGTGTTTGAGGGCTTAGGAGGTGTTTCAAGGCTATGGGGTGGTATTTGAAGGTTATGAGATGATGATAAGATGAAAAGATGATGAAGATGGAGATGAAGAATAAGAGAGAAATCTCTTGGAACTTAGAGAGAAAAAGAGAGAACACAAAGAAAGCTTAGAAAACTAAAAGTGTGCAAATGAGCTAAAGTGTTTACATGTGTTTCTAGGTAAGGTATTTATAGAAAATGAAAATAAATGAGAGCTCATGGAGGGGGAGGAGTAACCGTAGCAATGGGAGGGAAAAGAAGAGAAAAATATCTCTTACACAAGGTCATTCAAGCATGGTTTGACGTATGGAAGTTATGATACAAGGCATGCCTTCAAGTAAGGTGATTTGAGTGAGCTTTTCTTTTAATTTTGAATGAAATTAGTCTTCTAGAAGCTAGACATGGCTGGAAGTTTTTCAGCCATAAATAAATGAGGAAAATGGTTTATTTCATTTAGTTATTCATTTGGAAAATCAAGCTTGATTGAAAATATGACAAGGTATGGTGAGTATGACTTGAGGTATGGCTTTTGAGTGTCAAAAATTTGAGCATGTGATGCATATAGAGGGGGAGGAGGCTTCGGCCAGATTGGCAGCAAGAGAGAGGAAGAAAAATCTCTCATGTAATTGGGTGTTAATGATAGGTTTAAGTGTAGGTTAGCTTAGGTCATCATCTAGAAACTCTCATCATCAAGCTATCATGCTCATAAACAAGGCCAAGAGGCCGAAATGAAAAAGAAAAGGAAAACAAAGGAAAGCTCAAAAAGAAACCAAGAAAAAACTAGAGAAAACACATTTTTAAATAAAAACTTTGAAAGCAACTCCTACCAAGTGGTGAAGTTGAAAGCTTAAACTTTTGAAAAGAAATGAGAATAGTAACTCCTCCTAGGATGCTATGATGGCTTCGGCCTTGAGGGAGTGGAGGGGAAGGAGATGTGTTCTTGGTGGTTTAGTGTTTGAGGTTGAGTGTTTAGGTGCTTAGGAGGTGATTCAAGGTTGTGAGGTGGTTGATTGAGGTTGTGAAGTGATGATGTGAAGAGAGGATAAAGAAGATGAAGATGGAAAAGATGAAGAGGAAAAGAAAAGCTCTTAGAATGCTTGAAAGAAAAAGAAAGAACTCAAGATAGCTTGAAAACTAAAAATTTGCAAATGATCTAAAGTGTTTCCAAGCTCAAGTAAGCAAGGTATTTATAGAAAAATGAAACAAATGAGAGCTCATGGAGGGGGAGGAGGAACCGTGTGGTTGCCTCATGTCCATGAGGTGAGCGATTGAATTTTGAGTCATGGAGGAGTAAGGTTGAAAGTATGGGAGGTATGGCTTCAAGCATGGTTTCAAGCATGGTGTTTGAAGTGATTTTCCTTCAAATTTTGAAATAAAATAACTCATCAAAGGGAAGGAAAGGCTGACAGTTTTGGCAGCAAAAAAAATGGGGAAAAAGTCTTTTAGAAGTTGTCCTATGAAGCATGGATGAAAATATGACAAAATATGGTGTATGTAAGGTGAAAGCATGCTCTTTGGAGTGTAAAAATTTGAGCATGTGATGGATATTTTGGGGGCATGGGTTTCAGCTAGATTGCATCAGCCAAGGGGGAAGGAAAATTGTCCATGTAATTGTGTGTTAATGATAGGTTTAGATGTGTATTAGTTTAGGTACAAGGTTAGGAATCATTAAGCACAAGTTTAGGTAACTAAGAATGAGGTTTAGGAATTTTATGACAAGGTTAAGGAGTGCTCATACACATTTAGAGAGTTTAAAATTCATTTTATGAGTAAAAAAGGTAGACAAATTTCCATGATTTAAGGAATTGGAAAGAGAAAACACTATTCAAAATTCAATGACTAGGAATCTTGAATTTAAAATAAGATTTGAGTTTAAATTAAGCATTCTTAGGTTCTAATCAACTTTAATAAATTATTTTGACTCTAGATTAATTATGAAAATTAATTAATCTTCGATTAGAGCCTAATATTGCTTATGTTTGCTTAATCACACGATTAAGCTTAAAAACATGAAACTAGGGGCAAAATCGTAATTTTGCACAAATTTTGCCCGGGACCACCGAGACTAAACTGAAGCCGCAGAATACACAAAAATGCCTTTTAAAACCATCTGGAGAAGTTTCAGGTTCATCTGGCACTTCCAATCGGGTCAAACACCACAGGAGTATTTTGGTCATTTTGACCCGAAAACTCAGAAAATGAGATTTTTGATCCCGGAAAGGTACACAAGTCAACTAATCCCCTTCCAACATTGAGTTTGCCCCTCGAGGACTGTCGAGCCGACTTCCTTCAAGTTCTGGGCTGAAAATGACCTTAGGGGCATTTTGGTCATTTTCACTCTAACAGAAAATCGAGGCGTTTCAAATTACACTTTATGGGTACCTAGGAGTCACATCTTTGACTCTTTCTAAGTTCACTTTGTCCCTAAAGCATCAAGATCAAGTCCTAAACCAATTATGAGTTGTTTCTACACATTTATACAAATTACAAACCATGATTTCTAATTTTAAACCTTGCTGGACAGAATCCAGAAAATTACATTTCTAAGGGATCTAAAAGTCTCAAATTAGATCCTTTCTAGTCACTAACTTATCTTAACTTTCTCAAATGAATTTTAGCATTAACTGTACCTAAACATACTCATATTATCATCATTAAAACAGCATAAAACAGTGAGCAACCAAGCATGGCAGAACCGAAAACATCTCCATCAAACAATGCATAAAACTTCATCTCTAAAATACATAGATTGCTAGTTTCTCTTGGAACCTTTTTAAAACTTTCAAAACTCACTTAGAAATAATTTATTTCATCAAAACCATCATAAGACACATGAGGGCAGTAGCTATTCCAAATTAATTTCAAGAGGGTTTTAAAACATAAAACTTTTCTCACAACATCTCTTGAGATCACCTAAACTTAGGAAAATCATAAAACATAAATTTTAGTATTTGTAACTATACAAACCCTCATGAGGCCGAAAATCAAAGTTCATTCTTTAGTGAGATTTAGTGAGAGCATAAATATAAATATGGAAATGAAAGTTCATTCTTTAATCTTGAGCATTTAGTGATGACATAAAAGTAAATATGATGCAAGTTCTTTTTATCTTAACTTAGAGCTCATATGAGACTTTTAAAGAGAACCAAAAGTCTCAACCCAACATTTATCTCATCAACAAAGTGAGCTTTAGAGTTCTTGAACCAAAGTTTCAAGGAAACTACATGGTTCTTGAACATCATCATCAAGCTCAAGAAAGATGAACCAAGAAGCTAAAATAAATAACAGCATTTCATCAAACTTGTAAAGGAAAGGAAATGAGAACCGAAATAAGAAAAGAAAAAGAAACCAAAAACCAAAAGAAAGGAAAAGAAAAGAGAAGCTAAAATGGTTCAAGATCAAAATCAAGATTAAAGCTTTAGAGGTTTCTCAAATGAAAATCTCAAGTTCATTATCTTGAAACCCTATCATCAAGCTCAAGGAAAAAGAATCAAAAGATCAAAACACATAACACCACTATTTTTAAAACCAAAACCAAGATAAGAAAAAGGAAGAGAAGAACCGAAAATATAAGGAGGAAAAGGAAAGGAAATCCAAAACCTTGAGCAAGGAAAACAAAGGAAAAACTAAAACGTTTCAAGATTCAAGAACAAATTTCAAGCTTTAGAGGTTTCTCAAATGAGAATCACAAGACCACTATCTTGAAACCTCATCATCAAGCTCAAGTTTTTCTTTTGAGAATCAAGTTCCAAAATAAAAATAAAACAAAGAAGAAAAGAATGTGTTCCGAGAGAAAAACCAACACTTTTTCATCTCAAACATCAAAAACAAAAGAAAAGCTTTTGGAAACAAGAACCCTTACCAAGAGTGAAGATGAAAGCTTGGTTCTTTGAAGTGAGAATGAGATGAAAAGCTTCTCCAAAATGGTAGTGGTGATTGCCAAGCACAAGGAAAAGGAAAGAAAGGTGTTTTATGTGAGCTTTGTTTTTTAGAAAGGAAGCTTTGGTGTTTAGATGATGATCTATGGTGGTGGTGTGGTGGTTTGAGGTGGTTTATGGTGGTTTGTGGTGGTGGAAGGAGTTTTGTAACATCCTAATTTTTAACCCAATACTCTAGAACATATTAGGTTATTACTTCTTAGTCTCATTCTTTCATTAAAATAATTAGTAGAAAATATGGATAAAATATTTTTTTGAAAACATAAAAGCAAAGTGAGAGCCACATAAGACGTAATGAAAACCAATATACGGAAAAGAGGTATCATAACATTCATTGTCACAAAATACAAACGTTGTTCATTACATCATAGCACAGCATAGTCACATCATTATAGATACATTAATTACTATTAACATAGTTTCATTGTCACATCAAAAGAAATACACATATGTAAATCTAAAGTGTAACACCCTAATTCTTAACCCATCTTTCTAGAACACATTAGGTTAATCATTAGGTCATTACCTCTTAGTTTCATCATTTTATAAAATACTTAGCGGAATTTACAGGTAAAATTTTTTTTTGAAAACATAAAGCAAAGTGAGAGCCGCGAACCTAACTAGTCGAATAACAGAAATATAAGGCACGCGTAACAACCATTATAAAGCATAAGGTAAAGCATGTAACCAAAGAACAACAATCAGGATAACAAAGGAAACATTTCATTAATAATAATATAGTTGAAGTACATAGCTAGTCATACCCTAAGAACGGGTAGAGCTTGTAATACAGCGGAAATGAAATACAACAGAAAACAAGAAAGCATAAATAAATCATAACTACCCGAGTGCACCTACGGTGAATAACCTCAAAAACAAAAGAAGGTTTATCCACTCTACATGTGGGTGTGTGCACTAAGCCTCTCCTACGACATTAACTACTGGAACCTGAGGAAAGGTGGGGTGTAACCGATCCATGGACGGAGGGCAGCAGAAGTAGGTACACATGAAGACTGAGCGTGAGCTCCTCGATAGGGGCGCCTTTCGACTCGCCTAGCTAGCCTCGGCTGTGTAACAATCTCCTCACTCTCGCCTCGCATGAACTGAGGTGTAGTAGCAAGCTCTTGCTATACATGTGCGTCGGCAGATCCTCGGATAGGTTGTCCTCTGAGCTCGGGGATCGAGGCATGTAGTCCTGGAAGTCTCAAGGCATCGAACCACCAGTATACGTCCGCAGAATCCTCTCGTCTCGCGTCCAGGCACACTCAAAAACCATCGCATCGTCGTAGGGTGACATCGAGGAGAAACGATAGCTCTGTACGAGGTGTGCAAAGGGGCGTCCGATGAACATGAAGATCGCACGGTGCACTGCCCCTCAAAATGATATGACCAGTGGTCAGGGTCATAGTGAACCTCCCAAGTGGGTGTATCAACGAAGACCACGAATGTCACCATTGATCTCTGAAGATGTGACGGAAGAAGAAAGAGAGAAGAGTGAGAATTCTTGCTAAAGAATCTCAGTAGGAGTCTCCTGTCCTAGGGTTACATCGTTCACATCCTCAGGAACCTTGGGTTTAATTCTAAAACAGTGATCATGCATATAAGATTCAATTTAGGGTTTTCCAAAACTAATTATCCAAGGTCCATTCCTTTTAGCATGCATCTTGACGTTATGAATGCAACATATTATATCATGGATGCATGTCAATACTTGAGCATATAAAACAACACCTCAAAGCACATAAGCATAAACCATGTGGCATAAGGGCATATAACTTTCAAGTGAATCATTCCTCAACTTCGTGACATCAATCATGATACTTTAGCCCACCCTAAAATAACTAGGTTATGAACTCATACCTCTGCTAGTCGTCACTAGCTCTTGCTTATTATTTGAATAAGCGAAACATAATAAAATAATCCCTACTCGCAAGTATGGGTAGGGGGCAGGGATCACCTCTCTTAGGATATACCCTCTTTGAAACGCTTTGCGGGCACTAAGCCACAGTAATTTGTCCGCTTTGGTAGGCTGCATCTACTCATACCCTCACGGATTTGTCTCCCCTGGGGGTGCTCGGCTGAACCAGTCTCACCCAGGAAAGCGCATCTTAGTGCTTTGTCATATAAAAATCTCCTGGGGGTACTTTGCCGAACCGGTGTCACCCAGGGATTTCAACTCATATGGTACTCATAAACATATTTTAACCCTTTGAGGTTTGACGGAAATTCGGCAGCATAACAGCTGTTAAACCGAATTTCCTTCAAACTTATGCCACAAGTTAATAACACAACATATTCCTCAATAAAACCTCATGCCGTGATAAACATCATATCTTAAACAATCATTTCCTCATGAATCATAAACATCTCAACATATCATTGCATAAATTAAGCATCATAGTGTTAACACATTTCTTAATGTCTTATGCATTGACCCTTAAGGTCCTTAACTCACGTTCTAAGTTATGAATCATCAAAGCCTAGTCTCTCGGGTACCTATAAGGTTATAACTAAGTATTTCTCACCTCACACTGAGGTCAAGAACATCTCTAAACCTCAAGGATGCAGAATTCATAATCCTAACTTTATGGGTACCTAGGAGTCACAACAATGACCCTTTCTAAGTCCAGTTTGTTCCTAAGACATCAAGATCAATTCTTAAACCATTTATGAGTCATTCCTACACATTTAAACTAATTTAAAACCATGATTATCATTACTAAACCTTGCTAGACAGAATCCAGAAAATTCAAACTTTAAGGGAATTAATTTATGTCATTCAAAGCTTTCATTTAAGTCTCACATCAACCATGCCTCCCATGCTTCACACTTTACCATGGAAATGACAACTCAAGGAGATATTTTTCACTTCTCCTTGTCCAAGAAGCCATTAGGCCACCCCCCCCCCCCCCATTTACTTCCTCCCTAATTCACTTCCTCATGATCTAAAACTCTATAAATACCTTGTTTTGTGAACCTTGCTTCACTTTTGAGTCATTTATTTGCAAAGTTTGAGTTTTTGAGAAAGTGTTAGTTCTCGCAAGTTTTCCTTTCCTCCTCCTTGCTCCAAGAAGAAACCACCACCTCCTCCACCTTCAATCTCCATCTACTCCTCATCCAAACACTCAACCAAGCTCAAACACAAGCTAACACACTTCCTCCCTCCTCTTCTCTTCAAGGCCGAAGCCATACCCCAAGATACAAGAAGATTTCTTCTTGCTTTCCTTTCAAGACCAAACCTTTCTTCACTTCAAAGAACACCAACACTTGGTAGGGAGTTTTTCTAAAAATGCTTTCTTTGTTCTTTATGTTTGTATCTTGTTGGAAAATTATGCTTAGATGAACATTGATTGAGTTTTTCTTTTCGGTTTCTTCATTTTCCTTCCTTCTTTATCTCGACCTCAAGGCCTTAAACATGATAGCTTGATGATGAGTGTTTTCTAGAGGTGACCTTGTGTTCATCTCCCAAGAAAACCTCTAAAGCTTGAACCTTTTCTAAAGAAAAGTTTTTGTTTTTTGTAAGTTAAGTTAATGATGAGCTTTATGTTTCTCTTAACCTTTTTGGAACCTTTCTTTTTCCTTTGGGATTTCGGCCCTAGAGCCCTTGGGAACTTGGAAAAAATGTGAGCTTGATGATGATGGTTTCATGATGGTGTTTAACACTTGAACAACCTCTAAAGCTTGAAGCTTGTTTTTGATCTTGAAGTATTTTAGTGTTTCCCCTCCTTTCTTCAAGTTTCGTTTTTGCTTCCTTATTTCCTTTTTGTTTTTTGGCCTCAAGGCCTTGAGCATGATAGCTTGATGATGAGTGTTCTCTAGAGATGATTATGTGTTCATCTCTCATGAAACCTCTAGAGCTTGAGTTTTTCTTTAAGTCTTGCTTATGTTATATATAGCTCTTTTATGTTTAAACCTTAGAAAAGCTTACTTTTTCATGTTAGATGAGTATTGGGTTTAAGCTTGGTTCTTTTAAAAGTCTTGGAGGAGCTCTAGATAAGATAAAGAAGTAAACTTGCATCCATATTTATTTTGAGCTCTCACTTTACTTTCTAAGCAAATCCTAAAATGGAGTGCATGTCACGTTTATGTTTATGTTATCACCTAAAACCCCTAGAGCTCAAAGACTTGCCCTCTTCATCCTAAGAAAAAGTTAAATATGTAGACATTCCTTGGAATGTACATTTCGGCCATGTGGTGATAATGAAGCTAGAATGAGTTTCATTTAGTCACAAGGACCTATAATCTATGTCTTGGGATTTTTCTTAAACGTAGGTGACTATGACAAATGTTTTAAGTATGATTTCATGATTTAAATACCCTTGGAGATTATTTTGAAATGGTCACTGCCCTCATGTATTTTATGGAGATTTTAAAGAAATAAAATGTTTCCTAATGAGTCTTATACGTTTTAAAAAGGGTTCCAAGAGAAACTAGCAAGTTATGTGTTTTAAAATGAAAGTTCTATGCATTATATGATGACATCATTGTCGATTCTGCCTTGTTATTTTCCAGCACCTTAAATTCTGTTTTGGGTGGTCTATATGTGTTTAAATACCTTACCAATTCTATGATAATTGTTCTAGGCATCTTAGGTATGCTTAGCAACTTTATATGTTTGAAAATGTGATTTCTAGAACTCCTTAGGAACTGAAAATATGCATTCTGTTCCAGCCGTGATAGAGTTTGTAGAATCATATTATATCATGGTTAGATGAGTGATAATGACTCATAATTGGTTTAGGTATTAATAAATGCATCATAGAAAAAGTCGGTAATGAGAAAGGACCTAAAATGCAATTTCTGGAACACCGTAATTCATCAAAACATGTTTACTAGCTATGCTGTCCAGCCATAATTAATTAGGTTCTAGGACTTAATAAATTGTGGTAATGAGGCTAATCAATCCCTTAGAGGCACAACAAAATAATTTGGAAGTTTTAGGTTACCCGATTAGGGGTTTTTACTTTTAAGGGAATGGTTGTGTGCCCTATATGATTGATGAATTTGTGTGTTATCTCATGACTTATATGATGCTATGTGATGATGGAATTGCATGTCATTGTTCTCTTAAGAACCCTAGAGATGCGTATGTTAAAGTTATATGAAATATGTAACATGCATGATTTATGTGGCATCTTGTTATATCATGCTAAGACTCAAGGTAACATAAAACTATGTGAAAATGATCCTTTGAATCCATCAAAAGGGATGGAGGATGAGGTGATTCTATGAGAAAATGATCCTTTGATACCATCAAAAGGGATGGAGGATGAGGTGATTCTAGCCCCCAAGCTCATACTTTATGTCAGGACCTTAACTTATCAAAAGGGACAAGACCATGTGCTAATGATGACTAGTGGGGTATGAGCTCATAACCTAGAAGTTTCTCAAAAGGGAGAACAATCATTTTCAAAGCAAATGTCTTAATGTCACCTAAGTAACCAAGATAAGATTTATTGTCATACTGGGGACCGCGATACATAATGCCCAGATATGACTAGTGTTATTCTAAGATTTATTGTTATACTGGGGACGGCGATACGTAATGCCCAGATATAACTAGACATTTGTGTCTTTAAGTTCCATGCCTTATGTTCTATGCTTTATGCACCATGTACCATGTTCTATGTCTTATGTCCTATGCTCTATGCACCATGTACCATGTACCAAGTTCTATGATTATGAATCCATGTTCTATGTTTATGCTCTATGATCTATGATCTATGTTATATGCTCTATGTTTTATGTTTTATGTTTTATGCTCTATAAGTTAGTTATTTCCGCATATCATAATGAATTATAATGCATCCATGTAAGTACAAGAGTGTATGTTAAAAAGAACGAGCGTCGGTAATTAACGTTTTAGAACTTCATAATTAAACTATTATATGCCCACTTTTCATAAGTAACATGAGGTTCCTGGAGACGTAGATGATGACACCTAGATAGGAGGAAAACCCTACTGAGTTTCCTTAGTAAAGATTCTCACTCCCCCTACCTTTTCTTTCCATCACGTCTTCAGATTCTAATGTTGACCTTCGTCTTGCTCTTTGACATGCCCACATGGGAGCTCCACTATGATCCGAAGCTCGGATTGTATCATTTTGAGGAGGCCAGCCATGCGCCCTAGTCGTGTAGGTCATGTGCGACCATCTGGTGTACCTGTCCCCGTCTAGCTACGACCATGGATTGGATACATTCTCGTAGACCACTCTTGGAGTTTTAGTGCACACACACCTCACTAGCTGTGATGACCTTCTTTTGTTAAGGTTGTCTACCTTAGGTGCACCATGTAGGTTCGTGTTCTACGCATTTCGTTTCCCATGTATTTCCCTTTTATGTATTTGTATTTCATTCTTATGTATTCCAACTTAACTCACCTCTAGGTGGGTAGTTTAATATATATGATGTGTTATGTTCATTATGGAGCCTTCTTGATGTTTAAATTTCCGCATTATTTTATATCGATGATATATATGCTACATGCGGCTCTTACATTATCAAGGTTTTAAAAAAGAAAAATTTGGCTTGTATTTTCAGTAAGTATTTTCAATGATACATGAACTGAAACAAGAGGTAATGACTAATATTTAGCCTCAGTACGTTCTAGGAGTATTGGGTTGAATATTAAGGTGTTACATTTTGGTATCAGAGCTGTTTGGTTCTCATGGAGCCTGAGGATTGGACTGACCATGCTTTAGAAGCATGATGCGATAGTTTTGTCATGTGTAGTGCTTGATAGCATAAGCTATAGGATAGAGATGCATGACCCCTGTATGTGCGTGTGTATCACGGTAACTAGCTCACTTGGCGTGGAGTATTGAGCCTGATCACCTTGGTATTTCTTGTTTTGTGGGCTTAGGGACTGATGGCACCATGTCGACAGTCAGCTAGGAACGCAACTCCTGGAGCTCAAAACAATGAGACTTCAGAGGCACTCCGCGATGTGGCGAGGACCATGAGGATGATGATGGAACAGATGAATCAAGAATGTTTTGCCGGTGCGGGACGTGGTCCCAATGCGGCTGAGATCCCCGAACACGTCCGATTTTGGGAGTTTTGTAAAGTGGATCCGCCAACTTTCAAGGGAACTGCCAACCCGAACCATGCAGAAGTGTAGGTCCGAAGCATGGAGAAAATCTTCAATGTAGTGCCATGCTTGGAGGAGCAAAAGGTGACTTTTGCCACTTACATGCTGGAAGGTGATGTTGGTTTTTGGTGGACTAGAGTCTAAAGATTGCTGGATGCAACCGAGGATGCCATCACGTGGGAGGTGTTCAAAGCTCACTTCTATGAGAAGTACTTTCCAGAATCTGTTCACAATGCAAAGGACATTGAGTTTATGCAACTCGTTCAAGGGAACATGACGGTCACCTAGTATACCGCAAAGTTCGAAAACCTTATCAAGTTTTCAAGGTTGTACCAAGCTAACCCTGACGAGTACTGGAAATGCGTTAAGTTTGAGTCTGGTTTGAAGGCTGAACTCAATCTTGCGATCGTTCACTTGGAGATCAGGGACTTCCCGACCTTGATCAATAAGTGCCGCATCATTGAGGACGGGCAAAAGAGGTTTAACGCGACGAAGTTCAACGACTTCAACAAGAAACTGGCGCCTCAAGGCCAGAAGTTCAAGAAGAAGAATCACCAACAGTTCAAGTCGCAACACGACCAACAACAACCAAAGGTACCATTCAATCAACAATCTCGGCCATAGTTCGGGCTGCAAGGTCCCGAGGATAACTTTCAACATGAAGAATCAAATGGCCCAAAGGTGGAGACATCCCAGAGTAACCCTGCCATCATTTGTCCAAAGTGCGGAACGAATCATGGTAACCACCCCTGTCTAGCCGGTCAACGGGTATGCTTTAGGTGTGGAATGCTTGGTCATATAAGTCGAGATTGCAATGTGAATACCCCACAACTGAACGCCACTTCTAGGCCCCAACACCAAGGACGAGAGTTCACGATCAATGCAGAGGACAGTTCCCGCTCTAACGATCAAGGTAAGCATATATGATAGGATTTTCGATTATAGCGTATGATGGTGTGGAAACCTCATAAACCCTTTGTACATGTAACGAATTTCGAGAACAAAATTCTTTTTAAGGAGGGGAGTAATTAACACCCCAATTTTCTGTTAGAGTGAAAATGACCAAAATGCCCCTGAGGTCGTTTTCTGCCCAAAACTCGAGGATAACCGATCCAGTAGTCCTCGAGAGCTAACTCAATGTATGAAGGGGATTCTATGTATTAGAATGTTTAATAGAGCAGAAGAATCCCATTTCTGAGGTTTCTGCGCCTAAATGACCAAAATACCCTTATAGTAATTTAAGGCAGTTTGAGTTTTGTTTTGACCCGGACTTGTCCCGGAGGTCTAACACAATGTTTTTCAGGCATGATTTATGTTTGCTTAAGTCTCGGTGGTCCCGGGCAATTTTTGAGAAAATTACAATTTTGCCCCTGCCTAAGTGCATTAAGGGCCTAATGACGTTTTAAAACAAACCTAAGCAACAATAGGTTCTAATTAAATATTTATTAATTTTCATAATTAATCTAGAGTTAAAATAATTATTTGAGGTTGATTAGAACCTACAATTGCTTAGTGAAACCTAAAACCTATTTGTAGCACCTTTTCCTAAAAAGCATTCTTGAATAGTAATTTCACTATTCACCTTTTTTTCAATTCAAGAAAAGTTTATCATTCCCTAGAAACTTTAGTCACAAAAGTTGATCCCATCAATCCAACAATATTTCTCCTAAATCCAAGTTAATCATGGCTTAAACAACCTAATTAGTCACCTAGACACTTAATCATAAAAGCTTGATTAGTGACCTAACCTTGCTTACTCCTTAATACCCCACTAATACATGATTGTTGAAATAAAAAAACTCTCCCCATGGCTCCTTCATGACCACCACTTTACCTCGAAATTCTAGAAGAATATTTCATTCAAAAGAATTATATTTTATGTAGTCCATCAAGCTTTCACTAGCCACCCTATGAACCATGCCTATTATGTCTTACACCACACTATACTCCACCATGACAACATCTTACCTTGCACATGCTTGGTTATACTTCCAACCATGCTTAATATGACCAAATAAATGAGATATTTTCCTCCCTCACCTTCTAGAAGATTTATTTCCTCAAAAAAAAAAAAAGGAATTGATTTATGTCATTCAAAGCTTTCATTCAAGTCTCACATCAACCATGCCTCCCATGCTTCACATTTTACCATGGAAATGACAACTCAAGGAGATATCTTTCTCTTCTCCTTGTCCAAGAAGCCATTAGGCCACCCCCCATTTACTTCCTCCCTAATTCACTTCCTCATGATCTAAAACTCTATAAATACCTTGTTTTGTGAACCTTGCTTCACTTTTGAGTCATTTGCAAAGTTTGAGCTTTTGAGAAAGTGTTAGTTCTCTCAAGTTTTCCTTTCCTCCTCCTTACTCCAAGAAGAAACCACCACCTCCTCCGCCTTCAATCTCCATCTACTCCTCATCCAAATACTCAACCAAGCTCAAACACAAGTCAACACACTTCCTCCCTCCTCTTCCCTTCAAGGCCGAAGCCATACTCCAAGATACAAGAAGATTTCTTCTTGTTTTCCTTTCAAGATCAAACCTTTCTTCACTTCAAAGAACACCAATACTTGGTAAGGAGTTTTTCTAAAAATGATTTCTTTGTTCTTTATGTTTGTATCTTGTTGGAAAATGATGCTTGGATGAACCTTGATGTAGTTTTTTCTTTTCAGTTTCTTCATTTTCCTTCCTTCTTGATCTCGGCCTCAAGGCCTTAAACATGATAGCTTGATGATGAGTGTTTTCTAGAGGTGACCTTGTGTTCATCTCCCAAGAAAACCTCTAAAGCTTGAACCTTTTCTAAAGAAAAGTTTTGTTTTTTGTAAGTTAAGTTAATGATGAGCTTTATGTTTCTCTTGACCTTTTTGGAACCTTTCTTTTTCCTTTGAGATTTCGGCCCTAGAGCCCTTGGGAACTTGGAAAAAATGTGAGCTTGATCATGATGGTTTCATGATGGTGTTTAACACTTGAACAACCTCTAAAGCTTGAAGCTTGTTTTTTTTCTTGAAGTATTTTAGTGTTTCCTCTCCTTTTCTTCAAGTTTCGGTTTTGCTTCCTTATTTCGTTTTTGTTTTCTGGCCTCAAGGCCTTGAGCATGATAGCTTGATGAAGAGTGTTCTCTAGAGACGATTATGTGTTTATCTCTCATGAAACCTTTAGAGCTTGAGTTTTTCTTTAAGTCTTGCTTATGCTATATAGCTCTTTTATGTTTAAAGCTTAGAAAAGCTTACTTTTTCATGTTGGATGAGTATTGGGTTTAAGCTTGGTTCTTTTAAAAGTCTTGGAGGAGCTCTAGATAAGATAAAGAAGTGAACTTGCATCCATATTTATTTTATGCTATCACTAAACTCCCAAGATAAAGAAATGAACTTGCATTTCATGTCTTATTTCAAGTTATCACTTAACTCAAAGATAAAGAAGTGAACTTGCATCTCATATTTATTTTGAGCTCTCACTTTACTTTCTAAGCAAATCTAAAATGGGGTGCATATCACGTTTATGTTTATGTTATCACCTAAAACCCCTAGAGCTCAAAGACTTGCCCTCTTCATCCTAAGAAAAAGTTAAATATGTAGACATTCCTTGGAATGTACATTTTGGCCATGTGGTGATAATGAAGCTAGAATGAGTTTCATTTAGTCACAAGGGCCTATAATCTATGTCTTGGGATTTTTCTTAAGCATTGGTGACTATGACAAATGTTTTAAGTATGATTTCATGATTTAAATACCCTTGGAGATTATTTTGAAATGGTCACTGCCCTCATGTATTTTATGGAGATTTTAAAGAAATAAAATTTTTCCTAATGAGTCTTATAAGTTTTAAAAAGTGTTCCAAGAGAAACTAGCAAGTTATGTGTTTTAAAATGAAAGTTATATGCATTATATGATGACATCATTTTCGGTTCTGCCTTGTTATTTTCCAGCACCTTAAATTCTGTTTTGGGTGGTCTATATATGTTTAAATACCTTACCAATTCTATGATAATTGTTCTAGGCATCTTAGGTATGCTTAGCAACTTTATATGTTTGAAAATGTGATTTCTAGAACTCCTTAGGAACTGAAAATATGCATTCTGTTCCAGCTGTGATAGAGTTTGTAGAATCATATTATACCATGGTTAAATGAGTGAGAATTGTAACGCCCCGATTTTTCTGTTAGAGTGAGAATGACCAAAATGCCCCTGAGGTCATTTTCAGCCCGGAATTTGAGGAAAGCCGGTTCGGCAATACTCAAAGGGCAAACTCAATGTTGGAAGGGGATTAGATAACTTGTGTACCTTCCCGGGATCGAAAATCTCGTTTTTCGAGTTTTCGGGTCAAAATGACCAAAATGCCCCTGCGGTGTTTTATCAGTTTGCAAGTGCCGGATGAACCCGAAACTTCTCCAGATGATTTTAAAAGGCGTTTTTATGTAGACTGTGACTTTAGTTTTGGTACCGGAGGTCCCGGGCGAAATTAGTGCAAAATTACGATTTTGCCCCTAGTTTCGTGTTTTTATGCTTAATCGCATGATTAAGCAAACCTAAGCAATATTAGGCTCTAATCGAAGGTTAATTAATTTCCTTAATTAATCTAGGGTCAAAATAATTTATTAAAGTTGATTAGAACCTAAAAGTGCTTAATTACAACCTAAAATCATATTTTAATTTCAAGACTCCTAGTAATGGAATCTTGAATAGTGTTTCCTCTCTCCAATTCCTTAAATCATGGAATTGTGTTACACATTGTTTATTCATAAATGAGTTTAAAATTCTCTAATGATGTATGAGCACTCCTAATCTTGTCATAAAATCCTTAAATCACATTCTTAGTCACCTAAACTTAAGCTTAATTATTCCTAACCTTGTACCTAAACTAATACACACTTAAACCTATCATTAACACACAATTACATAGATCAAACCTCACTCCCCCCATGCTGCCAGGTCTGGCCGTGAGCCTTCCCTCCCCATATGCATCACATGTTCAATTTTTCAACACTCCAAGGCCATACCTCAAGTCACATACACTATACCTTGTCATAACTTTCAATCAAGCTTGATTTTCCAAGTAAATAACTAATTAAAATAGCTCATTTTCTCCATTTATTTGAGGCTGGAAAATTTCCAGCCATGCATTGTTTCTAGAAGCCTAATTTCATGAAAAATTAATAAGGAAATTAACTCACATCAAGCCATACTTTGTAGCATAGCTTCCATACTTCAAACCATGCTTCTATGACACAATCAAAGAGATATTTTTCCTCTCCCTTTTCCCTCCAATAGCTACGGCCAGCACCCTCCTTTGGTGAGCTTCATTGTTTTGTTTTTCTATAAATAGGATGCTTGTGATAGCTTAGTTGCACCTTGAAGCATTTGCTAAGTTTAGAGTTTTAGAGTTGTCTTGCTAAGTTTTTTTTTTCTCTCAAAGCTCCAACAGTTCTTTCTCTTCATCTTCATCTTCCTCATCCTTCCCTCACATAATCACCTCATAGTCTCAATCTATCACCTCATAACCTTAAATCATTCTCTAAGCTCTCAAATACTCAACCTCAAACACAACTTCACCCAAAACACATTTCCTTTCTTTTCCTTCCTCTTTGGCCGAATCATCACCACCATCCTAGGAGGAGTTGCTCATCTCATTTCCATCTTCAAGTCCAAGCTTTTACCTTCATCACTAGGTAGGGATTTGTTTTCAAACTTTGTTTTGCTCAAGAAAGTGTTTTTCTCTAGTTTCCTCTTGGAATCTTTTTGAACTTTCCTTTGTTTCTCCTTTTCTTTTCATTTCGGCCTCTAGGCCTTGTTATGAGCATGATAGCTTGATGATGAGAGTTTCTAGATGATGACATTGTGTTCATCTCAAAGAAACCTCTGAAGCTTGAGTTTTCCTTTCCTTATGACTTCATCTATATGATATCTAGCTCACATGGTTTTTCAACTTAAGAAAATTAATCTAAGGATTTCTAAAAGCCCAAGCTTACCCTTGTCAACCTTAAAGTTGGCTGGCACGTTCTAGAGATTTTTCTCTAGATAGGGGTTTTGGGTATTTAATAAAGAACTTGACTTAGTTTCACTTTCTTAAGACTTTCGGTTTTGATGTTTTGATCTTTGAGATATTGTATTGGGTTGTTATCTTATTAAAGTCTTGAATGAGCTCTAGTTAACCATAAAATGAACCTTGCATCATGTTTACTTTATGCTTTGCATATCATGTTTACTTCCTTGCTATCACTAAATACCAAGATAATAAGTGAACCTTGCATTATCATGTTTATATTTCAAGTTCTCACTTAATACCAAGATAATAATGAGTTGCATTCATATTTACTTTGTGCCATCACTTTACTTTTTAATGGAACCTAAAATAGTGCATGAGCATGTTTATTTTTATGTCATCACTTTAATGAACCTAGAGCTCAAAGACTTGCCCATTGTTGTCTCTACAAAGGTCTAAAAATATTTATTTCTTGTGGTTCCCATTTCGGCCCTAAAGGGTTTTGGTGTTTCCAAGTGTTAAAAACTACGTTTTATAATTTATCTAAGCTTATGTGAGTATAAGGAATATGTAGAACTAAGTTTTACGAATTTAGGACCTCTTGAGATAAAAATAATTTAGCCACTGCCCTCTTAAGTATTCCTATGATTTTAAAGGATGAAGGTGTTTATAAACAAGTTTTGAAAGTTCTAAAATAGTTCCAAGAGAAACTAGTAGCTTATGTGCCCTAGAAATTGTGTTCTATGCCTTTTATGGAGAAGTATATTTTTGGTTCTTCCTTGCTCTTTACCGCCACTGTATGTGCTGTTTTAATGATGATAATGTGCCTATGTTTGAGTAAAAATAATGTTAAGACTCATATGTGAAAGATAGGATAAGTTAGGAACTAGAAAAGAATTAATTTGAGAGTTCTAGATCCTTTAATCATGTAATTTTTTGGATTCTGTCCAGCAAGGTTTAGATTTAATAATCATGGTTTTTAATTAGTTTGAATGTATAGGAATGACTCATAATTGGTTTAGGACTTAAATGTGACACAACACTGAGACGCCTTCTTGGGTGACACCGGTTTAGCCGAGCACCCCCAAGAAAACAAATCTGTGAGGGTATTGACATAGAGCTTGCCAAAGCGGACAATACTACGATGCACTAGTTACTAGTAGAGCGTTTCAAAGAGGAAATGACCCTAAGAGGTGATCCTTAATTTGCCCCCTAGCCCGTACTTTAAGTCGGGATTATGTTACGCTTATCATAGGATAAGTAAGAGCTAGTGACGACTAGTTAAGGTAAGATAACCTAGAGATATTTTAGGGTGGCCCCATGAGATGAAAGTTAAAGTTTAAAATGTCACATGTGCTATATCTATCCCCTTATGCCAATGTTATAATGTTTCTTAGTTATTCTATTGATTGGCTTACCTTTATGATGCATTCATATCATTAGTATATTCCATGCTTAGTCATAAGACGCATTATAAAATATGACGGGCCTTGGATAAATAATACTTTAGAAAACTAACTTAAAAGGAGTTTATATGCATGCACACCTTTTTAGAAATAAAACCCAAGGTTCCTGAGGATGTGACGATGTCACCTAGGTAGGGATAACCCTACTGAGAATTCTTTTAGAAGATTCTCATTCCCTCTCTCTTTTCTTCCATCATATCTTCAGATGGCGACATTCGTACTCTTCATCGACACCCCGGTATGGGAGCTGCACCATGACCCGGCACTCGGGTCATACCATTTTGAGGGTCGCTGCACTGTTAGAGTATTCATGTTCATGGGACGACCCTTCGCACACCCAGTATGGAGTTACCGATTCACCCGACTGCCCCCTACCATCACAACAGTATTTTTGAGCGAGCTAGATTACGGGACGAGCAGATCCTCCGTATGCAACTTGAGGCATCAGCGGTACGCGACAACCCGGAGTACGTGCCTCACACCCAGTACTCGGAGACGGACCCATCCGAGGACCCGCCATCACACATTTACAGTTGGAGCTCCAGTCTCGCTCCCCCACCGATGGGAGCCGGGAGTGAGGAGACGGTGGTCCAGCCAAGGTTGGCACATAGGCCATCCATGCGCCCTCAACGCGGTGGACATGCCCCGATGATGCCCTCGACCACTCCCGCCGAGATTCGTCAGTGGATCGACTCGACTTCATAGTACTCGGACCAGCAGGAGTAGACATAGGAGGGGTAGCAGTTAGTGCACACACGCCACATAGTTGAGGGCAAACATTCTTTTGTGTATGAGGTTGCCTACTCTAGGTGCACTCTGGCATGGGTGTTGTTTTATGATTTCCCTGTATTTGTTCTTCAGTTGTATTCCGTTTTCCGATGTGTCGAATAGCCCTGCCCTTTTGGGTAGGCACATAATATATATATCTATGTTTCAATTGATGTTTCCATGATACGATGTGTTTCTTTACGCTTTGCTTATATGTTTCGTTATGCTTTCAACAATCCAAGCAACACCAAAGGCCGCCATTTCAATATCAAGGCCCAAGGAACTTCAACAACAATCAACCCCGTGGACCGGTTGGACCCCGGAACCACAATGGAGGACCAAGTGGGGCCAAGAATAAGGCACCACAAACCCCTGCTGCTTACCTTGGAGCAACATCTGCTGATGTCTGCCCACAATGCGAGACGAATCACGGGAATCGTCCATGCTTAGCCGGTCAGAACGTGTGCTTCAAGTGTGGCAAGCCTGGCCACTATGCAAAGGACTGCGCCAGTCAACGGACACCGAACCAGAACCCCCGACCACAACACCGAGGAAGAGTCTTTACCCTTAATGCGGAAGACGCCAAGAAGTCCAAGGATCTCATTGAAGGTATGTGCGAAGTAAACGGTAAACCCTTAACTATACTATATGACTCTGGTGCTACTCATTCTTTTATTTCACTTGCTAGTGTCGAGTCCTTAAATCTAAGAGTCTCTAAACTTCCCTTTGATCTTATTGTTTCTACTCCTACAAATCGCCCTGTTAATACTTGCCGTTGTTGTTTAAACTGTCATCTTGTTGTAGAAAATAGGTCTTTTATCATAGATTTAATTTGTTTACCCTTGAAAGACATAGGCATTATCTTAGGCATGAATTGGCTTCACGCCAACCGTGTGTTGTTAGATTGTGGAACCCAAACCGTAGTTTTCCCTTCTCCTCCCGAAAACATCACTCAACCCATTAGGCTGTACCTAAATTCTGTAAAAGTCTTCTGTAGTGGGGAGAAAGCTAAGGGATATGTTCTCCTAGCTGCCTGTGATGTAGACTTTGAGCAGAACCTAGGTGAGATACCTGTGGTGAGAGACTATCCTGAGGTATTTCCGGATGAAATACCCGAGTTCCCTCCCGAGAGAGAAGTTGAATTCTCCATAGAGTTGGTTCCTGGAACAGGACCAATCTCTATAGCCCCGTATAGGATGTCACCTTTGGAGCTAGCAGAGCTAAAAACCCAGTTGGAGGAGCTATTGGAGAAGAGTTTTATAAGGCCGAGTGCTTCACCTTGGGGCACTCCGGTCTTATTTGTGAAAAAGAAAGACGAAAGTATGAGGATGTGTATAGACTATAGGCAGTTAAACCAAGTAACCATAAAGAATAAGTACCCGTTGTAACATCCCCAAATTTATAACTAAGATAAATATTAATCTTAATTAGCGATAGCAAAACCAAGAGAATCTAGACAAATGTTATGAAACACAACAAATAGACTACTTAAGTATGTCTAGAGAAAAATGCAAAGAATTACGAAAATGCCATCACTTAGTGGAAATTATGAAAATGCCCTTGCTATGTAAAGGAAATTACCAAACTACCTTTGCCTTATTAAATGACGAAGATACCCTTACTCTATGAATGGAATTACAAGAATACCACTATCATTGTCTAATTACAAAAATATCCTTGTCTTAGTTAAAGAAATTACTACAATGCCATTTGCACAAATCCCTAGACTTGTCTTTAGACAAGAATGAATCTAAGCCATTGGATTAAGATGATAACACAATAATTTAACCACATACATCATACACATTTCTGAATCACATACATGCACTAAAGGTTAGAGAATCTCCACTAACATCTTTGCACTAAACATGGAGCATTTTCATCCAACATGTTTGCATAAAACATGGAAACATGTTTGCACAAAACATGGAGCATTTTCATCCCAAAATTCAGCCAACATGTTTCCATAAATCATGCTCCAAGTGCTTTCCTTCTTCTGTGTTTTCTCTAATCTTTCCACTATAAATACTCCTCAAACTCTCTTCAATTCAGAAACTCCCTAAGTGTTCTTTCTTTCTTATTCTATCATTCTTCTTATGTTCTTCAAAGACTTCTCTTGATCCTTTAAACTTCATCCAAACACTTAAATCCTAAGTCCAAACTTTCACTAGCCCTCACAAGAGTTACAATCTTTAACTCTAGTGAGAAATATTTTCTTAAGCACTCAAGTTCTAGAGCCAAGATTCAAGGAGGGTCATCCACTCCAGAGACTCTTGTTCAAAGCTTAAGGAAGAAGAGAAGGACCCTTTTTAGACCCTACACAAGAGGTAGGAGTTTCTTCTTTATTTGTTCAAGTATTGTTGGCTTCTAACTTTGCTCATGGATAGAATGCCTCAAACTTGAGTTATTGTCAAAAGTTTTGAATAATTATATTTTTAGAAAACACAACATGTTCTATTCTGCTATGAGTACTTTTATGATGTTATCAAACTCAAATATAACTTAAAAGATTGTATGTGAAACTTGAGTTGATAAAGATAACTTAAGACATGAATATGGCAGGTGCTGGAATTTCTAGTTATTTCTGGCAGTAGTTACTTCGAAAATTAGTGTTCATAAAATATGAAGGATCTCGAAATGAAAATATTTTTATTATAAACTAGACTCATTGTAGAACACTCTCCAAAAAGAATCACCTAAAACAGAGTTTCCTAGCCCAAGATATAAATTTTTAAAGTAGAGCCTAAGACTGAAACTCTTAATCTAACCTTGTAGTAGTAAAATAGGTGTAACTCACTCTAGAAAAATGCAAATGGACTGATTTCAACTTTGTAGAAAAGCTAAAACATCTACGAACACACTTATGTATGCTATACATAAAGTTTTACACCATAAAAATACAGAATGAGAGATATATTTTCGGGACAGTGTGCTAAGAAAGTCTTGAAGGTAGCGTGATACTGTGAGAATGCAATTTGGAAAGGTTCTGGCTAAGGAAAGACTTGGTATTTAAGCGTGTCCATTGTGACCCACCTCTCTTTCCTGGGAATCCTACTATGCACAATTACAGTTGATTTACACTAATCTAAGATGTTAGTGCTACAAATTTTATTCTAAAAGATGTCAGAACTCTAAATAAAAGATTCAAGTCTTGTAAAGAGATAATTTTAAGGATTTAAGTAGAATAATAATCTTCAGGAGATATATATAAAAGTCATAATAAAAATATATAAAGAACCTCTAAAAATATCTTAAAGGGTATTAATGTATAAGAGTACAAAGAAGACTAAGAGAAAAAGATAATACCAAAATATCCATAACCTATTAGGAACACTAGAGACCTAACTTGATAACTTAGGTGGCTTAATATGAATTATCTATGAGAATGTTTACTATGAGATTTACATGATATTGTCTATGTTACATGAAGTGATATACAGAAATGTGAATGTATTGATGAGATATGAAATGATAATGATAAAATGATTGACTGTGCCATGATTTATTAATGTGCATACATTCATGTTTCAAATGAAATAATAAATAGACCAACTCACTGCTTACTCCTCTTCGAGGATTAAGGTATTGATGATTTCATTCAGTGAGAATAAAAGTAAAACCTGAAAAAGTAGCAATCATAGTCTGGAAAAGTGGACTTGAGCTAAACTCACGGCTTAACCCCCTAAACCGTTGAGATCATGGCAACGGAAAGAAAACCAAAAGGTTGTGGCGACGGCCACGGTATGAGCTCATTACCCTTTTAGGGTGGTCTATGTAACACCCTAATAGAACCCCACTGTGCTTAAGTTCACATTTGGATTCTATTAGTTGTCACTTATGCCTTGTATTAATTTTCTTTTGAAATTAACTTAGAAAAATAATGGAAGTTTTTTTTTTTCTTTAAATAAATTAATTTTTTTTGAAAACTTAAGCACAGAATTGAGAAGTGAAATACATAGCGCTTTTATAGATAATAATCAAGTTACATTGCGCACTTAATTAAATAAGCGGAATAAAAGACTAAGTGTAGAATAATTATCACATAAACTGGAATATAATCACTTAATACATAAGTCACAACAGGGCATATATCATATTGATAAGTTATTACAAATAACAATATAAGTTCTACTATTACTAATTATTTCTCACAAACTATAATGTAACTAAAGCTCGGAATGCTCCTACTTGAACGGTTTGAAATCTTCACGTGCTACCTCCTTCCTCAGCTATGGCCTCGTTGCTTTAGGTGGACACGTCTGTCTCTAGTAACGACAACGGAAAATAAACATAGGAGTGAGAAATACATGATTTCTCAGTAGGAGTTCCTACTTGTACTAAAAGTGTCATCGTTGTCGTCCCAGTCACTTCAGGTTTATTATAAAAAGGAGAACAGGTAAGGATTCAATTATCAAACTTTCACAAACGTGATTAGCCGAAGTGCAGTTACTTTTAAACTAATCTTGAACATTAGCAGAAATATTCATTCAATATTTCATCAAGCATACATATAAGCATATCATGTAAAACCACTAATAAGCAGTAATCATTTAGGAGCTGCATGCATTTCATGATTTCTCATCCTCAACATTCACTTGTTTAGTGATCATCATCTTTCATTTATTACATCAACATATTTCTTAATTACTCACGGGATGAATGCATCAATGCCTTAGACCACCCTAAAAGGGTAATGAGCTCATACCGTGGCCGTCGCCACAACCTTTTTTGGTTTCCTTTCCGTTGCCGTGATCTCAACGGTTTAGGGGGTTAAGCCGTGAGTTTAGCTCAAGTCCACTTTTCTAGACTTTCATTGCTACTTTTTCAAACTTTACTTTTATTATTTCTTTTGAAAATGAATGTATGCATATTATCATGTATTCACAATAAATCTGGGCAATCAATCATTCATCCTCATCATTTCATAATTCATCACCATACATTCACATTACTATAAATCACTTCATAAAACATGGACAATATCATGTAAATCTCATAGTAAACACTTTCATAGATGATTCATATTAACCAACCAAAGTTATCAAGTTGAGTTCCTAGTGTTCGTAAGAGGTAATGGATCTTTTAGTATTATCTTTTTCTCTTAGTGTTCTTTGTACTCTTAGCATTCCATTAATACATTAATGCACTTCAAAATATTATTATAGGTTCTTTATATATTTTTATTATGACTTTCATATAACTCTTGAAGATTATTATTCTATTTAAATTCTTAAAATTCTCTCTTTACAAGACTTGATTCTTTTATTTATAGTTTTGACATCTTTTAGAAGAAAGTTTATAATTCTCTATATACTTGTTATCTCAGCTTAGTAAAGGTAGTTCCAAATTCCTAACTCATCAAATTTTAGCATTTACATCTTTGGAATAGTGTAAATCAACTGTAAACCATGCATAGGAGGGTTCCCAGGAAAGAGAGGTGGGTCACAATGGACATGCTTAAATACCAAGTCTTTCCTTAGGCAGAACCTTTCCAAACTGCACTTTCACAGTACACTATCCCGAAATTTATTTCTCATTCTGTATTTACGTGGTACAAAGCTTTATACATAACATACATGGGTGTATTCCTATATGTGTTAGCTCTTCAACAAAGTTGAAATCAGTCCATTTGCATTTTTCTAGAGTGAGTTACACCTATTTTACTACTACAAGGTCAGATTTAAAGTTTCAGTCTTAGGCTCTACTTTAAAAATTTATATCTTGAGCTAGAAAACTCCGTTTTGGGTGATTCTTTTTGGAGAGTGTTCTATAATGAGTCTAGTCTATATTAAAATTATTTTAATTTCGAGATACTTGATATTTTATGAACAGTAGCTTTCAAGTACCTGCTGCCAGAAACAACTAGAAATTCCAGCACCTACCATTTTCATGTCTTAAGTTACCTTTATTAAATCAGGTTTCACATACAATCTTTTCAAGTTATATTTGAGTTTGATAACATCATAAAGGTACTCATAACAGAATAGAACATGTCATATTTCTAAAAATATATTTTTCAAATAATCATTTAAAACTTTTGACAATAACTCAAACTTGAGGCATTCTATCAAGGTTAGAAGCCAACAATGCTTGAACAATTAAAGGTGAAGCTCCTACCTCTTGTGTAGGGTCTAAGAAGGGTCCTTCTCTTCTTCCTTAAGCTTGAACAAGAGTCTTTGGAGTGGATGACCCTCCTTGAATCTTGGCTCTAGAACTTGAATGCTTAAGAAAATATTTCTCACTAGAGTTAAAGATTGTAACTCTTGTGAGGGCTAGTGAAAGTTTGGACTTAGGATTGAAGTGTTTGGATGAAGTTTAGAGGATCAAGAGAAGTTTTTGAAGAACATAAGAAGAATGATAGAATAAGAAAGAAAGAACACTTAGGGAGTTTCTGAATTGAAGAGAGTTTGAGGAGTATTTATAGTGGAAAGATTAGAGAAAAAGCAGGAAGATGGAAAGCACTTGGAGCATGATTTATGGAAACATGTTGGCTGAATTTTGGGATGAAAATGCTCCTTGTTTTGTGCAAACACGTTTCCATGTTTTGTGTAAACACGTTTCCATGTTTTGTGCAAACACGTTTCCATATTTTGTGCAAACACGTTTCCATGTTTTATGCAAACACGTTTCCATGTTTTATGCAAACACGTTTCCATGTTTTATGCAAACATGTTGGATGAAAATGTTCCATGTTTTATGCAAACATGTTTCCATGTTTTATGCAAAGATGTTAGTGGATATTCTTGTAATTCCATTCATAGAGTAAGGGTATCTTTGTCATTTAATAAGGCAAGGGTAGTTTGGTAATTTCCTTTACATAGCAAGGGCATTTTCGTAATTTCTACTAAGGATGGCATTTTCGTAATTCTTTGCATTTTTCTCTAGACATACTTAAGTAGTCTATTTGTTGTGTTTCATAACATTTGTCCAGATTCTCTTAGTTTTGCTATCGATAATTAAGATTCTTAGTTATAAATTTGGGGATGTTACATTTCTCCCCTTCTTATTAAAAATTTTGCCCTCAAAATTTGATACCTGTGAATAGGTTCGGAAATTCTTTTAGCATATCTTCCTCGAGCTCCCATGTGTGCTCTTCCATTCCATCTTGTCCCAGGCTACTCGGACCAGAGATACTGATTTGTTTCTCACCGCTTGATGCCATGATCCACGATCCTCATCGGTGGTAATTCAAAAGTTAAGTCATCTTTTAATTGTATAGTTTACGGCTCAAACACATGGTAGAGTCCGACTGATACTTTCTCAATTGGGACACATGAAAAACATTGTGTAGGTTAGACAAATTTGGAGGTAATGCAATTTGGTAGGCGGAGGGACCTACCTTTTTGAGGATTTGGAAGGGTCCTAAGAATCTAGGGCTTAGCTTTTTGACTTTTATTGCACGACCTATACCTGTGGTAGGAGTAATTCGCAAGAATATGTGTTCTCCTTCTTGAAATTCGAGAGGTTTCCTTCTCTTGTCAAAGATAGCTCTTCTCGCCTACTACGAGCAAAGTGAGGATTCTTTCCCTAATTTTCCTTATTTGTTTGGTTGTCTCTTCTACCAAATCAGGGCCCAAAATACTTTGTCCTCTCGGGTCACACCAACAAAGTGGTGATTGACACTTTCTACCATACAAAGCCTCATAAGGTGCCATCCCAATGCTAGTGTGGTAACTATTATTATATGCAAACTCAATCAATGGAAGTTGTTTGTCCCAACTTTTTGGCTGGTCTAAGACACATGGTGTTAGCATATCCTGAAGTGTTTGAATTGTTCTTTACGATTGTCCATCGGTTTGAGGGTGATAGGCGGTGCTTAGACACAACTTTGAACCAAATCCTCTTTGCAAAGCTCCCCAAAATCTTGAGGTGAACCTTGGATCCCTATCTGAGACAATGGTTTTGGGTACTCCATGGAGCCTTATTATCTCTTGGATGTATATTGAGCTAACTTTTCCAAAGGGTAATTTGCTCGAATGGGTAAAAAGTGAGCAGATTTGTTCAATCTATCTACAATTACCCATATGGAGTCATGTCCGGTGGCGTTCTTGGCAATCCCATCACGAAATCCATGGATATTCCTTCCCACTTCCATTCGGGATTTGAGAGGTTGTAGCACTCCGGAGGGTTTTTGATGCTCTATCTTCACTTTTTGGCATACCAAACATTTTTGTACTATATTTGCTATATCTGCTTTCATCTTTGGCCACCAGAACATCTTTTTTAGGTCATGATACATCTTGGTTATACCGGGGTGTACACTAAATTGACTTTTGTGGGCTTCTTCCAAAATGCTAGCTCTCAATCCTTCTTTTGCAGGTACACAAATTCTCCCTTGGTATCTCCACACTCCTTCCTTATCCTGGACAAACTCTTTCAACTTTCCTACTTCGACAAGGGTTAAGGTTCTAAGAAAATCCTCATCTTCCCTTTGGGCTTGAATTATTTGATCCTTAAAGCTACTGGTTACACTTAGTTGGCTTAATCGAATTTGTTCAAGTCCCCTATATCCTAAGTTGAGGTTCCTAAAATCTTCTATCAGCTCATTTTCTTTCACCATGAGCCAAGCGGCATGCAAGGACTTACGACTCAAAGCGTCTGCTACCACATTTGCCTTTCTGGGTGGTAGTTCAACCCAAAGTCATAGTCCTTGAGAAACTCCATCCAACGCCTTTGTCTCATATTGAGTTCCTTTTGGTTGAAGAGGTATTTCAGACTTTTGTGGTCAGAAAATACTTCAAACCTTACACCATAAAGATGATGTCTCCAGATTTTTAAGGCAAAGACAATAGCTGCTAGCTCTAAGTCATGGGTTGGGTAATTTACTTCATGGGGTTTGAGCTGTCTAGAGGCATAGGCTACTACATTCCTATTTTGCATCAAAACACATCCTAGTCCTCTTCCCGAGGCATCACAATACACCTCAAATTTTTCTTTTGGGTCAGGTAGGATTAGGACAGGGGTAGTGGTCAACTTCTTTTTTAGTTCTTGGAAACTCTGTTCACATTCTGGGCTCCATATAAAAGCTGAATTCTTCCTTGTTAGCTTGGTGAGGGGTAAGGTAATTTGGGAAAAACCTCTAATGAACCTTCGGTAGTAACCGGCTAGCCCTAGAAAACTCCTAATCTCCTTCACAGTGGTAGGGGTTTCCCATTGTTGCACCGCTTCTATCTTACTTGGGTCTCTTGCTATTCCCCATGTGACACTACATGACCTAAGAACTTAACTTCCTTCGTCCAAAATTCACACTTGGACAACTTTGCATAAAGTTTCTTGTTCCTCAACACCTCCAACACCACTCGTAAGTGTTCTTCGTGCTCTTCTTCAGTTTTAGAGTAAACTAGAATGTCATCGATGAACACTATTACAAACTTGTCCAAGTATGGTCTAAATATCCTATTCATGTAGTCCATAAACACTGCCGGTGCATTGGTTAACCCAAACGACATCACATTAAACTCATAATGTCCATATCTAGTCCTAAAGGCTGTCTTTGGTATGTCCTCCTCCTTCACTCGAATCTGGTGGTATCCTCGATCGCAGATCTATCTTGGAAAACACTTGGGCTCCTCTTAATTGGTCCATGAGGTCATCTATTCTAGGCAAAGGGTATTTATTCTTTATGGTCACTTGGTTTAGCTGCCTATAATCCACACATAACCGCAAGCTCCCATCCTTCTTCTTGACAAATAGCACTGGAGCTCCCCATGGTGAAGCACTAGGCCTAATGAATTTCTTCTCTAGTAGCTCCTCTAATTGCTTCTTCAATTACATTAACTCGGCCAATGGCATCCTATAAGGAGCTATAGATATGGGTCCGTTCGGTACCAAATCTATAGAAAACTCAATCTCCTTTTGGAGGAAATTCAGGTATGTCATCGGGAAAAACATCCTGAGAATTCCTTTACTACAAGGATCTTTTCTAGAGCTTGCTCCACTTCCCTCTCACTTGTCATCAGGAAAACATATCCTCGCTCTTCATTCCTACTATCCCCCACGATAATGGAGTTTAGGTATAGTCGTACCTTTCTATCAAGTTTAGAGGGATTGGGTAAAGATGGTTTGGGAAGAAATACTAGTGACTTATTTGCACAATGTAGTAACACACGGTTAGCCGAAAGCCAATCCATGCCCAAGATTACATCAAAACTAGACAAGGGTAGACAAACTAAATCATGATGAAATATCCTATCAGCTACCTCAAATTCACAATTTAGGCAGGCTTGATGGCTTCTAACAAAGATTTATAGTGGGTGTAGAGACAACTAAGATGATTTTTAAGTCAGATATATACAACCTCAACTTATTAGCACAATCATATGAAATGAATGAATGTGTTGCGCCAGAATCAAACAATACAATTAAGGGTTTTCCATTAATTATACACTTACCTTGAATCAGATCATCGGATTCTGACGGCATCTCAGCAGTGATAGCAAACACGCGTCCCTGTGCCTTAGGCTTAAGTGTAGAGGACTGATTGAGCTTTAGGCACTATGTAGAATAGTGTCTGTCTGTCCCACACCGATAACAAACATTCTTACCAAATCTGCATTCCCTCCATGTATCTTTCCACAAGTGGCACAAGGGGGTCTAGTCATAGGTTCAGGGGACAAAGACCATCCTAGGTCGATTAACAGCTTGTGTCTTAGGTTGATTCATCATAGGGTGTTGCGGTTGTTTTCCTTTAAATCCACCTCCTTGGTAGGGTTTCTTGTAAGGGGGTGGAAACCCTCGGTGACCTTGTTGAGCAGACCTCTTCCTATTCTCTTCAACTCGGTGGGCAACTAGCTGGCGATTGCAACTCTCAGCCACTTGGCTTTTGCTGACTAAAGATGCATAGTCAGTGACCTCTAGTGGAGCCACAGATGCCAAAATGTCTGGCCTCAAACCACTCTCATATTTCATGCATTTCCAAGCCTCGTTGGGATTACTTTGGTAGCTTGTTGAGTGTTTGATCTGTTCTTCAAACTTAGCTGTGTACTCAGCCACACTTCGATTTCCCTGTGTCGACCTTGTAAATTCTACTTCCTTTGCCTTCTTAATCGGATCTGGAAAATATTTCTTATGGAATGTAGCATAGAAAACCTCCCACGTAATCTGTATGTCAGCACTTTCAAGCAAGCCCTTTGCACCCTTCCACCATCTGTTGCCTCCCCTTTCAGCATATAAGTAGAGAATGCCACCTTTTGTTCATCAGAGCACTCTACCACTGAGAAAACCTTCTCCATCTCTTGAATCCATATGTCAGCTATTTCGGGGTTAGTTGTCCCTTTGAATTCTGGAGGTCCAGCCCTCTTGAATTCCGAGAATTTTCCATGTTCTTGGTTCCCAACTGATTCCTCTGACATCCTATTCATCTGCTCCATCATCACTGTTGCTTGTGCTTGCATAGCCCTAGCCATCTCCTGGAGTGCATTTGCCAGTTCATCACGATTACCTCCACCGCGTGCCCCATGCGTCGTGCATTTCTTGCCATTAGTTCCTAGACACACCAAACAACAGTCATCGAGTTGATCAGGCTCAATACTATAGCTAAGCATGGTAGCAACTATGGCAGTATCACAAGACGATCATGCATTTCTAAATCCTATATCCCATCATACAGATAAGATTAATAGCATGATATCATAGACAGAAGCATAGTCAGTCCATTCCTCAGGCTTAAATAGGATGAACTGCTCTGATACCATAATGTAACACCCTAATAGAACCCCACTGTGCTTAAGTTCACATTTGGATTCTATTAGTTGTCACTTATGCCTTGTATTAATTTTCTTTTGAAATTAACTTAGAAAAATAATGGAAGTTTTTTTTTTTCTTTAAATAAATTAATTTTTTTGAAAACTTAAGCCTGTAACGAGAAGTGAAATACATAGCGCTTTTATAGATAATAATCAAGTTACATTGCACTTAATTAAATAAGCGGAATAAAAGACTAAGTGTAGAATAATTATCACATAAACTGGAATATAATCACTTAATACATAAGTCACAACAGGGCATATATCATATTGATAAGTTATTACAAATAACAATATAAGTTCTACTATTACTAATTATTTCTCACAAACTATAATGTAACTAAAGCTCGGAATGCTCCTACTTGAACGGTTTGAAATCTTCACGTGCTACCTCCTTCCTCAGCTATGGCCTCGTTGCTTTAGGTGGACACGTCTGTCTCTAGTAACGACAACGGAAAATAAACATAGGAGTGAGAAATACATGATTTCTCAGTAGGAGTTCCTACTTGTACTAAAAGTGTCATCGTTGTCGTCCCAGTCACTTCAGGTTTATTATAAAAAGGAGAACAGGTAAGGATTCAATTATCAAACTTTCACAAACGTGATTAGCCGAAGTGCAGTTACTTTTAAACTAATCTTGAACATTAGCAGAAATATTCATTCAGTATTTCATCAAGCATACATATAAGCATATCATGTAAAACCACTAATAAGCAATAATCATTTAGGAGCTGCATGCATTTCATGATTTCTCATCCTCAACATTCACTTGTTTAGTGATCATCATCTTTCATTTATTACATCAACATATTTCTTAATTACTCACGGGATGAATGCATCAATGCCTTAGACCACCCTAAAAGGGTAATGAGCTCATACCGTGGCCGTCGCCACAACCTTTTTGGTTTCCTTTCCGTTGCCGTGATCTCAACGGTTTAGGGGGTTAAGCCGTGAGTTTAGCTCAAGTCCACTTTTCCAGACTTTCATTGCTACTTTTTCAAACTTTACTTTTATTATTTCTTTTGAAAATGAATGTATGCATATTATCATGTATTCACAATAAATCCTGGGCAATCAATCATTCATCCTCATCATTTCATAATTCATCACCATACATTCACATTACTATAAATCACTTCATAAAACATGGACAATATCATGTAAATCTCATAGTAAACACTTTCATAGATGATTCATATTAACCAACCAAAGTTATCAAGTTGAGTTCCTAGTGTTCGTAAGAGGTAATGGATGTTTTAGTATTATCTTTTTCTCTTAGTGTTCTTTGTACTCTTAGCATTCCATTAATACATTAATGCACTTCAAAATATTATTATAGGTTCTTTATATATTTTTATTATGACTTTCATATAACTCTTGAAGATTATTATTCTATTTAAATTCTTAAAATTCTCTCTTTACAAGACTTGATTCTTTTATTTATAGTTTTGACATCTTTTAGAAGAAAGTTTATAATTCTCTATATACTTGTTATCTCAGCTTAGTAAAGGTAGTTCCAAATTCCTAACTCATCAAATTTTAGCATTTACATCTTTGGAATAGTGTAAATCAACTGTAAACCATGCATAGGAGGGTTCCCAGGAAAGAGAGGTGGGTCACAATGGACATGCTTAAATACCAAGTCTTTCCTTAGCAGTAACCTTTCCAAACTGCACTTTCACAGTACACTATCCCGAAATTTATTTCTCATTCTGTATTTACGTGGTACAAAGCTTTATACATAACATACATGGGTGTATTCCTATATGTGTTAGCTCTTCAACAAAGTTGAAATCAGTCCATTTGCATTTTTCTAGAGTGAGTTACACCTATTTTACTACTACAAGGTCAGATTTAAAGTTTCAGTCTTAGGCTCTACTTTAAAAATTTATATCTTGAGCTAGAAAACTCCGTTTTGGGTGATTCTTTTTGGAGAGTGTTCTATAATGAGTCTAGTCTATATTAAAATTATTTTAATTTCGAGATACTTGATATTTTATGAACAGTAGCTTGAAGTACCTGCTGCCAGAAACAACTAGAAATTCCAGCACCTACCATTTTCATGTCTTAAGTTACCTTTATTAAATCAGGTTTCACATACAATCTTTTCAAGTTATATTTGAGTTTGATAACATCATAAAGGTACTCATAACAGAATAGAACATGTCATATTTCTAAAAATATATTTTTCAAATAATCATTTAAAACTTTTGACAATAACTCAAACTTGAGGCATTCTATCAAGGTTAGAAGCCAACAATGCTTGAACAATTAAAGGTGAAGCTCCTACCTCTTGTGTAGGGTCTAAAAAGGGTCCTTCTCTTCTTCCTTAAGCTTCGAACAAGAGTCTTTGGAGTGGATGACCCTCCTTGAATCTTGGCTCTAGAACTTGAATGCTTAAGAAAATATTTCTCACTAGAGTTAAAGATTGTAACTCTTGTGAGGGCTAGTGAAAGTTTGGACTTAGGATTGAAGTGTTTGGATGAAGTTTAGAGGATCAAGAGAAGTTTTTGAAGAACATAAGAAGAATGATAGAATAAGAAAGAAAGAACACTTAGGGAGTTTCTGAATTGAAGAGAGTTTGAGGAGTATTTATAGTGGAAAGATTAGAGAAAAAAACAGAAGATGGAAAGCACTTGGAGCATGATTTATGGAAACATGTTGGCTGAATTTTGGGATGAAAATGCTCCTTGTTTTGTGCAAACACGTTTCCATGTTTTGTGTAAACACGTTTCCATGTTTTGTGCAAACACGTTTCCATATTTTGTGCAAACACGTTTCCATGTTTTATGCAAACACGTTTCCATGTTTTATGCAAACACGTTTCCATGTTTTATGCAAACATGTTGGATGAAAATGTTCCATGTTTTATGCAAACATGTTTCCATGTTTTATGCAAAGATGTTAGTGGATATTCTTGTAATTCCATTCATAGAGTAAGGGTATCTTTGTCATTTAATAAGGCAAGGGTAGTTTGGTAATTTCCTTTACATAGCAAGGGCATTTTCGTAATTTCTACTAAGGATGGCATTTTCGTAATTCTTTGCATTTTTCTCTAGACATACTTAAGTAGTCTATTTGTTGTGTTTCATAACATTTGTCCAGATTCTCTTAGTTTTGCTATCGATAATTAAGATTCTTAGTTATAAATTTGGGGATGTTACAGTCTAAGGCATTGATGCATTCATCCCGTGAGTAATTAAGAAATATGTTGATGAAATAAATGAAAGATGATGATCACTAAACAAGTGAATGTTGAGGATGAGTAATCATGAAATGCATGCAGCTCCTAAATGATTATTGCTTATTAGTGGTTTTACATGATATGCTTATATGTATGCTTGATGAAATATTGAATGGATATTTCTGCTAATGTTCAAGATTAGTTTAAAAGTAACTGCACTTCAGCTAATCACGTTTGTGAAAGTTTGATAATTGAATCCTTACCTGTTCACCTTTTTATAATAAACCCGAAGTGACTGGGACGACAACGATGACACTTTTAGTACAAGTAGGAACTCCTACTGAGAAATCATGTATTTCTCACTCCTATGTTTATTTTCCGTTGTCGTTACCAGAAACAGACGTGTCCACCTAAAGCAACGAAGCTGTAGCTGAGGAAGGAGGTAGCGCGTGAAGATATCAAACATTTCATGTAGGAGCATTCCGAGCTTTAGTTACATTATAGTTTGTGAGAAACAATTAGTAATAGTGGAACTTATATTATTATTTGTAATAACTTATCGGTATGATATATGCCCTGTTATGACTTATGTATTAAGTGATTATATTCTAGTTTATGTGATAATAGTTCTACACTTAGTCTCTTATTAATTAAGTGCGCAATGTAACTTGATTATTATCTATAAAAGCACTATGTATTTCACTTCTCATTACAGGCTTAAGTTTTCAAAAAATTAAATTATTTAAAGAAAAAAAAAACTTCCACTATTTTTCTAAGTTAATTTCAAAAGAAAATAAATGCAAGGCATCAGTGACAACTAATAGAATCCAAATGTGAACTTAAGCATAGTGGGGTTCTATTAGGGTGTTACACCCGTTACCTAGGATTGATGATCTTATGGACCAGCTGAAGGGAGCCGTAGTATTTTCTAAGATTGATTTGAGGTCCGGTTACCATCAGATTAGGGTTAGAGATTCGGATATTCCTAAAACCGCCTTTCGAACTCGGTATGGACACTTTGAGTTCAATGTGATGTCGTTTGGTTTGACGAACGCTCCCGCGGTTTTTATGGATTACATGAATAGAATCTTTCGACCCTATTTAGATCAATTCGTGGTTGTGTTCATAGAAGATATTCTCATCTATTCGAAGACCCATGAGGAGCATGAGCGTCATTTAAGGCTGGTTTTAGAGGTACTAAAGGAGAAGAAGTTATACGCTAAGTTGTCTAAGTGTGAATTTTGGTTGGAAGAGGTGAAGTTCTTAGGACATGTTGTGTCAAAAGTGGCATAGCGGTCGACCCAAGTAAGATAGAAGCCGTAATGAATTGGGATAGACCAACCTCTGTAACTGAGATTAGAAGCTTTTTAGGTTTAGCTAGATATTACCGTAGGTTTATCAAAGGATTTTCCCAGTTAGCCCTACCCTTAACCAAGCTCACTAGGAAGAATGCCCCGTTTGAGTGGAGCCCCGAATGTGAAAAGAGTTTCCTAGAGCTTAAGGAAAAGCTCACCTCAACCCCGATTTTAGTTTTACCTGACCCCAATGTACCCTTCGAGGTATATTGCGATGCTTCTGGCAAGGGTTTAGGTTGTTTGTTGATGCAAAATAGGCAAGTGGTAGCCTATGCGTCCAGACAACTCAAGCCTCACGAGGTAACCTACCCCACCCATGACCTAGAACTAGCAGCCATCGTGTTCACTCTAAAGATGTGGAGACACCATTTGTATGGTGTAAGGTTTGAAGTTTTCTCCGATCATAAGAGTCTCAAGCATCTCTTTGATCAAAAGGAGTTAAATATGAGGCAGAGGAGATGGATGGAATTCCTCAAGGACTATGATTTTGGCTTAAGTTACCGCCCCGGCAAGGCTAATGTAGTAGCCGACGCCTTGAGCCGAAATTAAATTCACTTTGTCAAGTATAATGGTTAATGAAGTTGGGTTAATAGAGCATTTTAGGGATATGAATTTGGGGATGTCAATAATGGAGAATGGCATCGTGATGAGTCATCTCACGGTGACCAGTGGGTTTAAGCAAAGGACTATGCTTGCCCAAAGAGAAAATGAGGACTTTATGGAGACAATCAAGGCAGTTATGGCCGGAAAGTTGAAAGGTTTTGTATGAGGCCCCGACTGGTTGTGGAGGTTTGAGGGGCGAATTTGTGTGCCACAAGATGGCGACCTTCGAGAGAAGATCTTGGAGGAGGCTCACAAGAGCCACTTCGCCATACATCCTAGTACTACTAAGATGTACCAAGATTTGAAAAAGATGTTTTGGTGGCCTGGGTGAGTAAGTGTTTGGTCTGCCAAAAGGTCAAGATCGAACACCAAAAACCTTCTGGCATGTTGCAACCCCTGTCAATCCCCGAGTGGAAGTGGGAGAGTATATCAATGGATTTCATGACAGGATTGCCAAAGACCCAAGCTGGCCACGACGCCGTATGGGTAATCGTGGATCAACTGACTAAGTCGGCTCACTTTCTACCCATTCGAGTCACGTACTCGTTGGATAAGTTGGCCCAACTTTACATCAAAGAAATAGTAAGGTTGCATGGAGTACCATCGATGATAATGTCGGATCGAGATCCGCGATTTACGTCACGTTTTTGGGGAGCCTTTCAAAAGGCGTTTGGTTTCAAGTTGTGCTTGAGCATTGCTTACCACCCACAAACGGATGGTCAGTCCGAGAAGACAATCCAAACCCTGGAAGATATGCTAAGACCCTGTGTCTTGGACCAAAAAGGGAGTTGGGATAAGTACATGCCTTTAATCGAATTTGCGTATAACAACAGTTATCACGCGAGTATCGGTATGGCACCGTACGAGGCGTTATATGGAAGGAAGTGCCAATCACCTTTGTGTTGGTACGAGCCCGGAGAACAAAATGTCTTAGGACCTGATGTAGTGAGGGAAATGACGGAGCAGATCAAGAAAATCAAGGATAGAATCTTAACCGCTCAAAGTTGGCAGAAAAGCTACGCGGACAAAAGGCGCAAGCCCTTGGAGTTCCAAGAAGGAGAACATGTATTTCTAAGAATCACCCCCACTACAGGAATAGGAAGAGCCATGAAAGTTAAAAAGTTGAGTCCCCGATTTCTCGATCCTTTTGAAATTCTTCAGAGAATCGGATCTGTAGCTTACAAAATAGCCTTACCACCCAATCTGTCAAACCTTCATGATGTCTTTCACGTCTCCCAGTTACGCAAATATGAGTCTGACCCTAGCCATGTCCTAGAACCAGAGCATGTACAGTTGAGGGAAGACCTCACTTTCAATGTACCGCCTACGAGAATAGTGGATCACGGAGTCAAGCACTTAAGGAACAAGTCTGTACCTTTGGTGAAAGTGGCGTGGGGACGAGACAGGTCGGAAGAATACACGTGGGAACTGGAATCAGAGATGAAGTCCAAATATCCAGAGCTTTTCTAAGGTATGAATTTTGAGGGCGAAATTCTTTTTAAGGAGGGGAATAATGTAATGCCCCGATTTTTCTGTTAGAGTGAGAATGACCAAAATGCCCCTGAGGTCATTTTCAGCTTGGAATTTGAGGAAAGCCGGTTCGGCAGTACTCGAAGGGCAAACTCAATGTTGGAAGGGGATTAGATAACTTGTGTACCCTCCCGGGATCGAAAGTCTCGTTTATCGAGTTTTCGGGTCAAAATGACCAAAATGCCCCTGTGGTGTTTTATCCATTTGCAAGTGCCGGATGAACCCGAAACTTCTCCAGATGATTTTAAAAGGTGTTTTTATGTAGACTGTGACTTTAGTTTTGGTCCTGGAGGTCCCGGGCGAAATGAGTGCAAAATTACGGTTTTGCCCCTAGTTTCGTGTTTTTACGCTTAATCGCGTGATTAAGCAAACCTAAGCAATATTAGGCTCTAATCGAAGGTTAATTAATTTCCTTAATTAATCTAGGGTCAAAATAATTTATTAAAGTTGATTAGAACCTAAAAGTGCTTAATTACAACCTAAAATCATATTTTAATTTCAAGACTCCTAGTCATGGAATCTTGAATAGTGTTTCCTCTCTCCAATTCCTTAAATCATGGAATTGTGTTACACATTTTTTATTCATAAATGAGTTTAAAATTCTCTAATGATGTATGAGCACTCCTAATCTTGTCATAAAATCCTTAAATCACATTTTTAGTCACCTATACTTAAGCTTAATTATTGCTAACCTTGTACCTAAACTAATACACACTTAAACCTATCATTAACACACAATTACATGGATCAAACCTCACTCCCCCCATGCTGCCAGGTCTGGCCGTGAGCCTTCCCTCCCCATATGCATCACATGTTCAATTTTTCAACACTCCAAGGCCATACCTCAAGTCACATACACTATACCTTGTCATAACTTTCAATCAAGCTTGATTTTCCAAGTAAATAACTAATTAAAATAGCTCATTTTCTCCATTTATTTGTGGCTGGAAAAGTTCCAGCTATGCATTGTTTCTAGAAGCCCAATTTCATCAAAAATTAATAAGGAAATTAACTCACATCAAGCCATACTTTGTAGCATAGCTTCCATACTTCAAACCATGCTTCTATGACACAATTAAAGAGATATTTTTCCTCTCCCTTTTCCCTCCAATAGCTACGGCCAGCACCCTCCTTTGGTGAGCTTCATTGTTTTGTTTTTCTATAAATAGGATGCTTGTGATAGCTTAGTTGCACCTTGAAGCATTTGCTAAGTTTAGAGTTTTAGAGTTGTCTTGCTAAGTTTTTCTTTTCTCTCAAAGCTCCAAGAGTTCTTTCTCTTCATCTTCTTCTTCCTCATCCTTCCCTCACATAATCACCTCATAGTCTCAATCTACCACCTCATAACCTTAAATCATTCTCTAAGCTCTCAAATACTCAACCTCAAACACAACTTCACCCAAAACACATTTCCTTTCTTTTCGTTCCTCTTTGGCCGAATCATCACCACCATCCTAGGAGGAGTTGCTCATCTCATTTCCATCTTCAAGTCCAAGCTTTTACCTTCATCACTAGGTAGGGATTTTTTTTCAAACTTTGTTTTGCTCAAGAAAGTGTTTTTCTCTAGTTTCCTTTTGGAATCTTTTTGAACTTTCCTTTGTTTCTCCTTTTCTTTTTATTTCGGCCTCTAGGCCTTGTTATGAGCATGATAGCTTGATGATGAGAGTTTCTAGATGATGACGTTGTGTTCATCTCAAAGAAACCTCTAAAGCTTGAGTTTTCCTTTCCTTATGACTTCATCTATATGATATCTAGCTCACATGGTTTTTCAACTTAAGAAAATTAATCTAAGGATTTCTAAAAGCCCAAGCCTACCCTTGTCAACCTTAAAGTTGGCCGGCATGTTCTAGAGATTTTTCTCTAGATAGGGGTTTTTGGGTATTTAATAAAGAACTTGACTTAGTTTCACTTTCTTAAGACTTTCGGTTTTGATGTTTTGATCTTTGAGATATTGTATTGGGTTGTTATCTTATTAAAGTCTTGAATGAGCTCTAGTCAACCATAAAATGAACCTTACATCATGTTTACTTTATGCTTTGCATATCATGTTTACTTCCTTGCTATCACTAAATACCAAGATAATAAGTGAACCTTGCATTATCATGTTTATATTTCAAGTTCTCACTTAATACCAAGATAATAATGAGTTGCATTCATATTTACTTTGTGCCATCACTTTACTTTTTAATGGAACCTAAAATAGTGCATGAGCATGTTTATTTTTATGTCATCACTTTAATGAATCGAGAGCTCAAAGACTTGCCCATTGTTGTCTCTACAAAGGTCTAAAAATATTTATTTCTTGTGGTTCCCATTTCGGCCCTAAAGGGCTTTGGTGTTTCCAAGTGTTAAAAACTATGTTTTATAATTTATCTAAGCTTATGTGAGTATAAGGAATATGTAGAACTAAGTTTTACGAATTTAGGACCTCTTGAGATAAAAATAATTTAGCCACTGCCCTCTTAGGTATTCCTATGATTTTAAAGGATGAAGATGTTTATAAACAAGTTTTGAAAGTTATAAAATAGTTCCAAGAGAAACTAGTAGCTTATGTGCCTTAGAAATTGTGTTCTATGCCTTTTATGGAGAAGTATATTTTCGGTTCTTCCTTGCTCTTTACTTCCACTGTATGTGCTGTTTTAATGATGATAATGTGCCTATGTTTTAGTAAAAATAATGTTAAGACTCATATGTGAAAGATAGGATAAGTTAGGAACTAGAAAAGAATTAATTTGAGAGTTCTAGATCCTTTAATCATGTAATTTTCAGGATTCTATTTAGCAAGGTTTAGATTTAATAATCATGGTTTTTAATTAGTTTGAATTTATAGGAATGGCTCATAATTGGTTTAGGACTTAATCTTGAGGCCTTAGGAGCAAACTGAACTTAGAAAGGGTCATTGTTGTGACTTCTAGGTACCCGTAAAGTTAGGATTTCAAATTCTGCATCCTTGAGGTTTAGAGATGTTCTTGACCATAGTGTGAGGTGAGAAATACTTAGTTATAACCTCATAGGTTCCCAAGAGACTAGGTTTTAATGATCGATAACTTAGAATGTGAGTTAAGGACTTTAAGGGTCTAAACCGTAATTTCTAGAACCCCGTAATCACACAAATATAAAGCTGTCCAAATCTGCATAGTGCTGTTTGGATAGGTCCTTGAGCATAAAAAATTAGTAAAACTAGGTGTGTAAGAGGTTAAGGCTAATACTAGAACAATTAGTTTACAAGTTTAAGACTCAAAAGAACCAAAGTATAAAACACTATAGGTTTATAGCATAATAAGCTTGTGAGTTTGTATGAATAATTGTCTAAGGTATAATTATGTGATAATGTATATGCTATGAAGAAGTTTTATATATACACTATGAAGAAGTTTCATGTGATGATATATATGCTATGAAAAAGTCTTATGTGAAAATAGGTTATAGTTTTATATATAATTATATGATGAGATGCATACTACAAGAAAGATTTATGTGATGAATAATGATGTATCTATGAATTAACACTTTATGAGAACTTAAATGTGACACAACACTGAGACGCCTTCTTAGGTGACACCGGTTTAGCCGAGCACCCCCAAAAAAACAAATCCGTGAGGGTATTGACATAGAGCTTGCCAAAGCGGACAATACTACGATGCACTAGTTGCTAATAAAGTGTTTCAAAGAGGAAATGACCCTAAGAGGTGATCCTTAATTTGCCCCCTAGCCTGTACTTTAAGTCGGGATTATGTTACGCTTATCATAGGATAAGTAAGAGCTAGTGACGACTAGTTAAGGTATGAGCTCATAACCTAGAGATGTTTTAGGGTGGCCCCATGAGATGAAAGTTAAAGTTTAAAATGTCACATGTGCTATATCTATCCCCTTATGCCAATGTTATAATGTTTCTTAGTTATTCTATTGATTGGCTTACCTTTATGATGCATTCATATCATTAGTATATTCCATGCTTAGTCATAAGACGCATTATAAAATATGACGGGCCTTGGATAAATAATACTTTAGAAAACTAACTTAAAAGGAGTTTATATGCATGCACACCTTTTTAGAAATAAAACCCAAGGTTCCTGAGGATGTGACGATGTCACCTAGGTAGGGATAACCCTACTACGAATTCTTTTAGAAGATTCTCATTCCCTCTCTCTTTTCTTCCATCATATCTTCAGATGGCGACATTCGTACTCTTCATCGACACCCCGGTATGGGAGCTGTACCATGACCCGGCACTCGGGTCATACCATTTTAAGGGACGCTGTACTGTTAGAGTCTTCATGCTCATGGGACGACCCTTCGCACACCCAGTACGGAGTTACCGATTCACCCCAACTGCCCCCTACCATCACAACAGTATTTTTGAGCGAGATAGATCACGGGACGAGCAGATCCTCCGCATGCAGCCTGAGGCATCAGTGGTACGCGACTACCCGGAGTACGTGCCTTGTAACACCCTAAATCTTAACCTAAGACTACTAGTAGGTACTTAGGTTAATCTTTAGAATATTACCTCTTGGTCTCATCTTTTACTTAGAAAATACTTAGCGGAAATATGGGTAAAATTTTTCTTTTTAGAATTAAAATCAAAGTGAGAGCCATGCACGAATCTTTTAAAAGAAAGCATAACGAAACACATAAGCAAAGCGTAAAGAAACACATCATATCATGGAAACATCATCTGAAACATAGATATATAAATATAATGTGCCTACCCAAAAGGGCAGGACTATTCGATACATCGGGAAACGGAATACAATTGAAGAACAAATACAAGGAAAACAAATAAAGGGAAATCATAAAAACAACACCTATACCCATGTGCACCTAGAGTAGACAACCTCATATACAAAAGAAGGTTTGTCCTCAACTATGTGGCGTGTGTGCACTAGCTACTACTCGTCCCATGTGCCTACTCCTGCTGGTCCGAGTACTGAGGGGTGGAATTAATCCACTGGCGGATCTCGGCGGGAGTGGTCGTGCGGATCATCGGAGCGTGTCCACCGCGGCGAGGGCGCATGGATGGCCGACGAGCCAACCTCGGCTGAACCACTGTCTCCTCACTCCCAGCTCTCATCGGTAGGGGAGCGGGACTGGAGCTCCAACAGTACATATGTGATGGCAGGTCCTCGGATGGATCCGTCTCCGAGTACTGGGTGCGAGGCACGTACTCCGGGTAGTCGCGTACTGCTGATGTCTCGGGCTGCATGCAGAGAATCTGCTCATCACGTGGTCTAGCTCGCTCAAAAATCCCGTTATGGTGGTAAGGAGTAGTCGGGGTAAAGCGGTAGCTCGGGACGGGGTGCGCGAAGGGTCATCCCATGAACATGAATACTCCGCGGTCTGGCGACCCTCAAAATGGTATGACCCAAGTGCTGGGTCATGGTGCAGCTCCCATACCGGGGTGTCGATGAAGAGTACGAATGTCGCCATCTGAAGATATGACGGAAGAAAAGAGAGAGGGAATGAGAATCTTCTAAAAGAATTCTCAGTAGGGTTATCCCTACCTAGGTGACGTCGTCACATCCTCAGGAACCTTGGGTTTTATTTCTAAAAGGTGTGCATACATAAAACTCCTTTTAAGTTAGTTTTCTAAAGTATTATTTATCCAAGGTCCGTCATATTTTATAATGCGTCTTATGACTAAGCATGGGATATACTAATGACGTGAATGCATCATAAAGGAAAACCAATCAATAGAATAACTAAGAAACATTATAACATTAGCATAGGTATAGTATATGTGACATTGTAAACTTTAACTTTCATCTCATGGGGCCACCCTAAAACATCTCTAGGTTATGAGCTCATACCTTAACTAGTCGTCACTAGTTCTTACTTATCCTATGATAAGCGTAACATATACATAATCCCGACTTAATAGTGCAGGCTAGGGGGCAATTAAGGATCACCTCTCTTAGGGTCATTTCCTATTTGAAACGCTCTACCAGCAGCTGGTGCATCGTAGTATTGTCCGCTTTGGCAAGCTCTATGTCAATACCCTCACGGATTTGTTTTCTTGGGGGTGCTCGGCTAAACCGGTGTCACCCAAGAAGGCGTCTCAGTGTTGTGTCATATTTAAGTTCTCATAAAGTGTTAATTCATAGATACATCATTATTCATCACATAAATCTTTTTCATAGCATATACATCATCACATGAAACTTCTTCATGGTGTATACATAAAACTATAGCATATACATTATCACATAATCACACCTTAGACAGTCATTCATACAAACTCACAAGCTTATTATGTTATAAACCCATAGTATGTTATGTTTTGGTTCTTTTGAGTCTTAAACTTGTAAACTAATTGTTCTAGTATTATTCTTAACCTCTCACACACTTTATAGGTTCACAACTAATAAGTTTTACTAATTTTTATGCTCAAGGACTTATCCAAACAGCACTATGCAGATTTGGACAGCTTTATATTTGTGTGATTACGGGGTTCTAGAAATTACGGTTTAGACCCTTAAAGTCCTTAACTCACATTCTAAGTTATCGATCATAAAAACCTAGTCTCTTGGAAACCTATGAGGTTATAACTAAGTATTTCTCACCTCACACTATGGTCAAGAACATCTCTAAACCTCAAAGATGTAGAATTTGAAATCCTAACTTTACGGGTACCTAGAAGTCACAACAATGACCCTTTCTAAGTTCGGTTTGCTCTTAAGTCTCCAAGATTAAGTCCTAAATCAATTATGAGTCATTCCTACACATTTAAACTAATTTAAAACCATGATTATTAAATCTAAACCTTGCTGGACAGAATCCAGAAAATTACATAATTAAAGGATCTAGAATTCTCAAATTAATTCTTTTCTAGTTCCTAACTTATCATCATAGTGGCAGTAAAGAGCAAGGAAGAACCGAAAATATAGGCACATTATCATCATTAAAACAGCACATACAGTGGCAGTAAAGAGCAAGGAAGAACTGAAAATATACTTCTCCATAAAAGGCATAAAACATAATTTCTAAAGCTCATAAAATACTAGTTTCTCTTGGAACTCTTTTTAAACTTTCAAAACTCATTTATAAACAATTTTTACATCTAAAATCATAAGAGTATTTAAGAGGGCAGTGACCAGTTTATCTTTATCTCAAGAGGTCCTAAATTCATAAAACTTAGTTCTATGCATTCCTTAAACTCATGTAAGCTTGGAAAAATTATAAAACATAGTCTCGAATGCTTAGAAACTTCAAGACCTCTTGGGGCCGAAATATGAACCAAAGAAAATACATATTGTTAGACCTTTGTTGAGACAACAATGGGCAAGTCTTTGAGCTCTAGGTTCATTTAGGTGATGATATAAAAATAAACATGCTTATGCACTTATTTTAGGTTCCATTAGAAAGTAAAGTGATAGCACAAAGTAAATATGAATGCAACTCATTATTATCTTGGTATTAAGTGAGAACTTGAAATATAAACATGATAATGCATAGCTTGAAATATAAACATGATAATGCAAGGTTCACTTATTATCTTGAAACTTAGTGATAGCAAGGAAGTAAACATGATATGCAAAACATAAAGTAAACATGATGCAAGGTTCATTTTATGGTTAACTAGAGCTCATTCAAGACTTTAACAAGATAACAACCCAATACAATATTTCAAAGATCACAACCCAAAAACCGAAAGTTATACAAAAGAGAAAGAAAGTGAAACTACGTCAAGTTCTTTATTAAATACCCAAAACCCCTATCTAGAGAAAAATCTCTAGAACGTACCGGCCAACTTTAAGGTTGACAAGGGTAGGCTTGGGCTTTTAGAAATCCTTAGATTAATTTTCTTAAGTTGGGAAAACCATGTGAGCTAGATAACATATAGATGAAGTTATAAGAAAAGGAAAACTCAAGCTTTAGAGGTTTCTTTGAGATGAACACAATGTCATCATCTAGAAACTCTCATCATCAAGCTATCATGCTCATAATAGGGCCTAGAGGCCGAAATGAAAGGAAAAGGAAAAACAAAGGAAAGTTCAAAAAGAATCCAAGAGGAAACTAGAGAAAAACACTTTCTTGAGCAAAACAAAGTTTGAAAACAAATCCCTACCTTGTGATGAAGGTAAAAGCTTGGACTTGAAGATGAAATAAGATGAGCAACCCCTCCTAGGATGGTGGTGATGATTCGGCCAAAGAGGAAGGAAAAGAAAGGAAATGTGTTTTGGGTGAAGTTGTGTTTGAGAGGTTTGATGATGGTTCAAGGCTTTGGGGTGGTGTTTGATGGTTGAGAGATGATGATGAGATGAAGAGATGAAGAAGATGAAGATGAAAAGAAAGGAAGAACACTTTTGAAACTTTGAGAGAAAAGAAAAACTTAGCAAGTCAACTCTAAAACTCTAAACTTAGCAAATGCTTCAAGGTGCAACAAGGCTGTCACAAGCATCCTATTTATAGAAAAACAAAGCCATGGAGCTCACCAAAGGGAGGAGTGGCCGTGTGGTATTGGAGGGAAAAGGGAGAGGAAAATATCTCTTACACAAGGTCATTCAAGCATGGTTTGAAGTATGGAAGCTATGCTACAAAGTATGGTTTGATGTGAGTTAATTTCCTATCAAATTTTTATGAAATTAGGCTTCTAGAAATAATGCATGGCTGGAACTTTTCCAGCCACAATTAAATGGAGAAAATGAGCTATTTTAATTAGTTATTTACTTGGAAAATCAAGCTTGATTGAAAGTTATGACAAGGTCTAGTGTATGTGACTTGAGGTATGGCCTTGGAGTATTGAAAAATTGAACATGTGATGCAAATGGGGAGGGTGAGGCTTCGGCCAGGGCTGGACAGCAGAGTGGGGGTGAGTTTTGACCATTTAATTGGGTGTTAATGGTAGGTTTAGATGTGTATTAGCTTAGGTACAAGGTTAGGAATGATTAAGCTTAAGTTTAGGTAACTAAGAATGTGATTTAGGGAGTTTATGACAAGTTTAGGAGTGCTCATACATCATTAGAGAATTTTAAACTCATTTATGAATAAACAATGTGTAACACAATTCCATGATTTAAGGAATTGGAAAGAGAAAATACTATTCAAGATTCTATGACTAGGTGTCTTGAAATTAAAATATGATTTTAGGTTGTAATTAAGTACTTTTTGGTTCTAATCAACTTTAATAAATTATTTTGACTCAAGATTAATTAAGGAAATTAATTAACCTTCGATTAGAGCCTAATATTGCTTAGGTTTGCTTAATCACGCGATTAAGCGTAAAAACACGAAACTAGGGGCAAAACCGTAATTTTGCACTAATTTTGCCCAGGACTTCTAAAATTAAAACTGAGGTCATAAAATACATAAAAACGGCTTTTAAAACCATCTGGAGAAGTTTCGAGTTCATCCGGCACTTGCAAACGGGTAAAACACCGCAGGGGCGTTTTGGTCATTTTGACCCGAAAACTCGAAAACGAGATTTTTGATCCCGGGAAGGTACACAAGTCATCTAATCCCCTTTCAACAACGATTTTGCCCTTCGAGTACTACCAGACCGGCTTTCCTCGAATTTCGGGCTAAAAATGACCTTAGGGGCATTTTGGTCATTTTCACTCTAACAGAAAAATCGGGGCGTTACATGCCTCGCACCCAGTACTCGGAGACGGACCCATCCGAGGACCCGCCATCACACATGTACAGTTGGAGCTCCAGTCCCGCTCCCCCACCGATGAGAGCTGGGAGTGAGGAGACGATGGTCCAGTCGAGGTTGGCACGTAGGCCATCCATGCGCCCTCACCGCAGTGGACATGCCCCGATGATGCGCTCGACCACTCCCGCCGAGATTCGTCAGTGGATCGACTCGACCTCACTGTACTCGGACCAGCAGGAGTAGACATAGGAGGGGTAGCAGTTAGTGCACACACGCCAGATAGTTGAGGGCAAACCTTCTTTTGTGTATGAGGTTGCCTACTCTAGGTGCACTCAGGCATGGGTGTTGTTTTATGATTTCCCTGTATTTGTTCTTTAGTTGTATTCCGTTTTCCGATGTATCGAATAGCCCTGCCCTTTTGGGTAGGCACATAATATATATATATATATATATATATATATATATGTATGTTTCAATTGATGTTTCCATGATATGATGTGTTTCTTTACGCTTTGCTTACATGTTTCGTTATGCTTTCTTTTAAAGATTCGTGTGTGGCTCTCACTTTGATTTTAATTCAAAAAAAAAAAAAAAATTTACCCATATTTTTGCTAAGTATTTTCTAAGTAAAAGATGAGACCAAGAGGTAATATTCTAAAGATTAACCTAAGTACATACTAGTAGTCTTAGGTTAAGATTTAGGGTGTTACAAGAATGACTCATAATTGGTTTAGGTACTAATTATTGCATCATAGAAAAAGTCAATAATGAGAAAGGACCTAAAATGCAACTTCTGAAACACTGTAATTCATCAAAACATGTTTACTGGCTATGTTGTCCAGCCATAATTAATTAGATTCTAGGACTTAATAAATTGTGGTAATGAGGCTAATCAATCCCTTAGAGGCACAAGAAAATAATTTGGAAGTTTTAGGTTACCCGATTAGGGGTTTTTACTTTTAAGGGAATGGTTGTGTGCCCTATATGATTGATGAATTTATGTGTTATCTCATGACTTATATGATGCTATGTGATGATGGAATTGCATGTCATTGTTCTCTTAAGAACCCTAGAGATGCCTATGTTAAAGTTGTATGAAATATGTAACATGCATGATTTATGTGGCATCTTGTTATAACATGCTAAGACTCAAGGTAACATAAAACTATGTGAAAATAATCCTTTGAATCCATCAAAAGGGATGGAGGACAAGGTGATTCTATGAGAAAATGATCCTAGGAAACCATCAAAAGGGATGGAGGATGAGGTGATTCTAGCCCCTAAGCCCGTACTTTATGTCGGGACCTTAACTTATCAAAAGGGATAAGACCATGTGCTAGTGACGACTAGTGAGGTATGAGCTCATAACCTAGAGGTTTCTCAAAAGGGAGAACAATTAAGGTGGCCCCATTTTCAAAGCAAATGTCTTAATGTCACCTAAGTAACCAAGATAAGATTTATTGTCATACTGGGGACGGCGGTACGGAGCGCCCAGATGTGACTAGTGTTATTCTAAGATTTATTGTTATCTTTGAGGCTGACGATCATGCTTGAGATATAACTAGACATTTGTGTCTTTAAGTTCCTTGCCTTATTTTCTATGCTCTATGCACCATGTACCATGTTCTATGTCTTATGTCCTATGCTCTATGCACCATGTACCATGTACCAAGTTCTATGATTATGATTCCATGTTCTATGTTGATGCTCTATGATCTATGTTATATGCTCTATGTTTTATGTTTTATGCTCTATAAGTTAGTTATTTTTGCATATCATAATGAATTATGATGCATCCATGTAAGTACAAGAGTGTATGTTAAAAAGAACGGGCCTCGGTAATTAACATTTTAGAACTTCATAATTAAACTATTATATGCCTACTTTTCATAAGTAACCCGAGGTTCCTGGAGACGTAGATGATGACACATAGATAGGAGGAAAACCCTACTGAGTTTCTTTAGTAAAGATTCTCACTCCCCCTACCTTTTTTTTTTCCGTCACGTCTTTAGATTCTAATGGCGACCTTCGTCCTGCTCGTTGACATGCCCACATGGGAGCTCCACTACGATCTGGAGCGTGGATTGTATCATTTTGAGGAGGCCAGCCATGTGCCCTAGATGTGGAGGTCATGTGCGACCATATGGTGTACCTGTCCCCGTCGAGCTACGACCATGGATTGGATACGTTCCCGTAGACCACTCTTGGAGTTTTAGTGCACACACACCTCACTAGCTATGATGACCTTCTTTTGTTAAGGTTGTCTACCTTAGGTGTACCATGTAGGTTCGTGTTCTACGCATTTCGTTTCCCATGTATTTCCCTTTTATGTATTTGTATTTCATTCTTATGTATTCTAACTTAACTCACCTCTAGGTGGGTAGTTTAATATATATGATGTGTTATGTTCATTATGGAGCCTTCTTGATGTTTAAATTTCCGCATTATTTTATATCGATGATATATATGCTACAAGTGGCTCTTACTTTATTGAGATTTTAAAAAAGAAAAATTTGGCTCGTATTTTCAGTAAGTATTTTCAATGATAATTGAACTGAAACAAGAGGTAATGACTAATATTTAGCCTCAGTACGTTTTAGGAGTATTGGGTTGAATATTAGGGTGTTACATGACACAGAAGCAAAGAGAGAGAGAGGGATGAGAAACTCATTCAAGATTCTTAGTAAGGATTTTCGACTCTAACACACGTATCATCGTCATCGTCCCCAGCCACTTCGGTTTTAATTATGAAAGAGGTGTTCATTCATAAGGATTGATTTTAAACTTTTCAGAAAACCTCAACATATTAGTGGCATAAAGTGACATTAAAACATCATACTCTTCTCATACTTAAACTCTTAAGTTCTTTTCTCAAGACCACCTTCATATCATGTTCACCAAAATCCAATCAACATACCGGCCCGGCGATATTATTCTTGGTCACCAAAAACTCCCTCTCACCTATCGCCTAGGAATGAGCTCAATCCTAACTAGTCGTCACTAGATTTAATATGGGCAAAAGAAGGGGTAACTTATCATTTCTAAGGATCACCTATCATAGGATCTTTCCTTCTTTGAAACACTCTACTGGTAACTAGTACACAGTGATATTGTCCGCTTTGGCAAGCTCAATGTCAATACCCTCATGGTTTTGTTTTTCCTGGGGGTGCTCGGCCGAACCGGTGTCACCCAGGAAACGCGTCTCAGTGCTTTGTCACATAAAAATCTCCTGGGGGTGCTCAGTCGAACCGGTGTCACCCAGGGTTTTCTTTCTCATATGATTCTCAAAAACATTCTTAAATCCTTTTGATTTGACAGAAATTCGGCAGCATAACAACTGTATACCGAATTTCCTTCAAACCTACTTTATGCCATGAAACTCACAACATATAAGGATTTCTCATTCAACTTGCACAAACATGATAGTCATAGCAACTCAATCAAACATTCATCATAGCTCATAAATCATCATATCATGCTTGCATGAATAAATTCATAGCATTAACATCTCTTAATGTCTTATGCTTTGACCCTTAAGGTCTTTTAACCTTCAAATCTAAGTTGTCTATCATCATAACTTAAGCTCTCGGGTACCTATAGGCTCATATCTAAGTATTCCTCACTCAAATCTATGATCATAACCAATTCTAAACTTCAAGAATGCAGAACCTATAATTCATACTTTACGGGTACCTAGGAGTCACAACGTTGACCCTTTCTAAGTTCGATTCACTCCTAAGGCATCAAGATCAATACCTAAACCAATTATGAGTAGTTCCTACACATTTAAACTAATTATAAACCATGATTTCTAATTTTAATCCTTGCTAGACAGAATCCAGAAAATTATATTTCTAAGGGATCTAAAAGTCTCAAATTAATTCTTTTCTAGTTACTAACTTGTCTTAACTTTCTCAAATGAATTTTAACATTAATTATACATGATCATACTCATATTATCGTCATCAAAACAGCACAAAACAGTGAGGAACTCAAGCAAGGCAGAACTGAAATCAACTCCATCACATAATGCATAAAACTTCATTTTTAAAAACACATAAGTTATTGATTTCTCTTGGAACCTTTTTGAAACTTTCAAAACTCACTTAGAAATGATTTATTTCATCAAAACCATTATAAAACTCATGAGGGCAGTAGCCTTTTCAAATAAATCTCAAGAGGTTTTAAAATCATAAAACATTGCTCAAAACATTTCTTAAAATCATCTAATGCTTAGGAAAATCATAAAACATAAATTTTAGTATTTGTAACTATACAAACCCTCATGAGGCCGAAAAACAAAGGAGTAAGAAACATATATTTTCAAGCTTTGTTTGAGATAATAATGGGTAAGTCTATGAACTCTAAATCTCTTAAGTGATTGACATAAAAATAAATATGCAATACACTTGGTTTTAGTCTTTATTAGGAGGTGAGAGCATAAAATAAATATGCTATGCAATCTATTATTATCTTAGAGATTTAGTGAGAGCATAAACATAAATATGGAAATGCAAGTTCATTATTTAATCTTGAGCATTTAGTGATGAAATAAAAGTAAATATGGATGCAAGTTCTTTTTATCTTAACTTAGAGCTCATATGAGACTTTTAAAGAAAACCAAAAGTCTCAACCCAACATTTATCTCATCAACAAAGTGAGCTTTAGAGTTCTTGAACCAAAGTTTCAAGGAAACTACATGGTTCTTGAACATCATCATCAAGCTCAAGAAAGATGAACCAAGAAGCTAAAATAAATAACAACATTTCATCCAACTTGTAAAGGAAAGGAAATGAGAACCGAAATAAGAAAAGAAAAAGAAACCGAAAACCAAAAGAAAGGAAAAGAAAAGAGAAGCTAAAATGGTTCAAGATCAAAATCAAGATTAAAGCTTTAGAGGTTTCTCAAATGAAAATCTCAAGTTCATTATCTTGAAAACCCACTATCAAGCTCAAGGAAAAAGAATCAAAAGATCAAAAACACATAACACCACTATTTTTAAAACCAAAATCAAGATAAGAAAAAGGAAGAAAAGAACCAAAAATATAAGGAGGAAAAGGAAAGGAAATCCGAAACCTTGAGCAAGGAAACAAAGGAAAAACTAAAACGTTTCAAGAGTCAAGAACAAATTTCAAGCTTTAGAGGTTTCTCAAATGAGAATCACAAGACCATCATCTTGAAATCTCATCATCAAGCTCAAGTTTTTCTTTTGAGAATCAAGTTCGAAAATAAAAATAAAACTAAGAAGAAAAGAATGTGTTTCAAGAGAGAAACCAACACTTTTTCATCTCAAACATCAACAACAAAAGAAAAGCTCTTGGAAACAAGAACCCCTACCAAGAGTGAAGATGAAAGCTTGGTTCTTTGAAGTGAGAATGAGATGAAAAGCTCCTCCAAAATGGTGGTGGGGATTCGGCCAAGCACATGGAAAAGGAAAGAAAGGTGTTTTATGTGAGCTTTGTTTTTTAGAAAGGAAGCTTTGGTGTTTAGATGATGATCTATGGTGGTGGTGTGGTGGTTTGAGGTGGTTTATGGTGGTTTGTGGTGGTGGAAAGAGTTTCTAAGTGGTGGAGAAGAACTTGAGGTTGAGAGAAAGTAAGAAAGCTTTTTTGGTCACAAACTTAAACAAAAAAGCAAATGGTAAAAGTGTGGGATTTCTTTACACTTTGCTATATATATTGTGAGTTATGTAACGCCCGGGGACGAGGACGAGGAGTGATCGCCGGTGCAAAGAGGGCATGGACAAGGAGCGGCTCCTCGCAAGGTCCTCTAAGCGGAGGGGTACATGAATGAACCGATTACACACCCGAATGAGAGGGATCCTAAGACTGTATAGGTATGGGACTATACAGTTGAGGAGGGCTTATATGAATTGATTTGGACTACCTATACCAACAAGATGCATCTTCTTTTCGGTAGCCCAAAGTAAAAGAACTCCATAGTTAAGCGTCCTTGACCTGGGGTAATTTTGGGATGGGTGACCTCCTGGAAGTTTTCCCAGGAAGCATGTGAGTGAGGACAAAGCATGCTAAAAAGACCCGTGTTGGTTTGTGGAGACAGTCGTCAATCCGTAAAGCAGCAGGGGATGTTACAAATGGTATCAGAGACTGCACCTCTCCCAGTACGGTGTGGTTCGGGGATGAACCAGGCGGAAGCTGGTGGGCATGTAACGCCCGGGGACGAGGATGAGGAGTGATCGCCGGTGCAAAGAGGGCACGGACAAGGAGCGGCTCCTCGCAAGGTCCTCTAAGCGGAGGGGTACATGAATGAACCGATTATACACCCGAATGAGAGGGATCCTAAGACTGTATAGGTATGGGAGTATACAGTTGAGGAGGGCTTATATGAATTGATTTGCACTACCTATACCAACAAGATGCATCTTCTTTTCGATAGCCTAAACTAAAAGAACTCCATAGTTAAGCGTGCTTGACCTGGGGTAATTTTGGGATGGGTGACCTCCTGGGAAGTTTTCCCAGGAAGCATGTGAGTGAGGACAAAGCATGCTGAAAAGACCCGTGTTGGTTTGTGGGGACAGTTGTCAATCCGTAAAGCAGCAGGGGATGTTACAAGTTAAATTTTGAAATGTGAAAATGAATTATGGGGGCAAGATACACGAAATTTTGGAGCCTTTGAGGGGGGAAAATATCTCCTCAAAGTGGTCATTCAAAGCATGGTTGAAAGGATAGTAAGCATGGTGCAAAGTATGGGCTAAGTAAGGCTTGTCATGGACTTGAAATGACATTTGAATTTAAAAAATTTGAGGTATGGAGGGGGGAGGCAGCCATGCACTTCTAGAAGGGAGGAGGTGAGGTTTCTTTTGTTTAATGATGGTTTAGAGATGTGTTTAGGTGTGTATTAGTTTAGGTGCAAGGTTAGGAATCACTAAGCACAAGTTTTGGTAACTAAGGATGTAATTAGGAATTTCAAGACTATTTTAAAGAGGGCTCATACACATTTAGAGAGTTTAAAATTCATTTTATGAGTAAACTATGTAGACAAATTTCCATGATTTAAGGAATTGGAGAGAGAAAATACTATTCAAGATTCCATGACTAGGAATCTTGAATTTAAAAAAGATTTTAGTTTAAATTAAGCAATCTTGAATTTAGGTTTTAATCAACTCTAATAAATTATTTTGACTCTAGATTAATTATGGAAATTAATTAACCTTTGTTTAGCGCCTAATATTGCTTAGGTTTGCTTAGTCACGCAATTAAGCTCAAAAACACAAAACTAGGGGTAAAATCATAATTTTGTACAAAATTTTCCCGGGACCACCGAGACTAAAATTGAGGTCACAGAATATATAAAAACACCTTTTAAAACAATCTGGAGAAGTTTTGGGTTCAACCGGCAATTGCAATCCGGTCAAACACCACAGGGGTATTTTGGTCATTTAGACCCGAAAACTCAGAAAATGAGATTTTCGATCCCGAAAAGGCACACAAGTTAACTAATCCCCTTCAAACATTGAGTTAGCCCCTCGAGGACTACCGGGTCAGCTATCCTCGAGTTCTGGATAGAAAATGACCTCAGGGTCATTTTGGTCATTTTCACTCTAATAGAAAATCGGGGTGTTACAAGTTTCTAAGTGGTGGAGAAGAACTAGAGGTTGAGAGAAAGTAAGAAAGCTTTTTTGGTCACAAACTCAAAAAAAAAAGCAAATGGTAAAAGTGTGGGATTTCTTTACACTTTGCTATATATATTGTGAGTTAAATTTTGAAATATGGAGGTGAATTCCGAGGGGAGATGCATGAAATTTTGGAACCTTTGAGGGAGGAAAATATCTCCTCAAAGTGGTCATTCAAAGCCTGGTTGAAAGGATGGTAAGTATGGGTTCAAGCATGACTAAGTATGGTGCAAAGTATGGCCATTGTGTGCAAGAAAATTCAACATGTGGGAAATAAGGGGGAGTGCATTTCGGCCAGCACATGACAGCCAAGGGGAGAGAGAATTGTTCATCTAATTATGTGCTAATTGATGTGCTTAGGTGTGTATTAGTTTAGGTACAAGGTTAGGAATTGCTAAGCATAAATTTAGGTAACTAAGAATGTGATTAGGAACTTTATAACATGATTAAGGAGTGCTCATACACATTTAGAGAGTTTAATATTCATTTTATGAGTAAACTATGTAGACACAATTCCATAATTTAAGGAATTGGAGAGAGAAAATACTATTTAAGATTCCATGACTAGGAATCTTGAATTTAAAATAAGATTTTAGTTTAAATTAAGCAATCTTAGGTTCTAATCAACTCTAATAAATTATTTTGACTGTAGATTAATTATGAAAATTAATTAATCTTCGATTAGAGCCTAATATTACTTAGGTTCGCTTAATCACGAGATTAAGCTCAAAAACAAAATTGTTATTTTGCACAAAAATTACTCGGGACCACCGGGACTAAAACTGAGATCACAGAATATATAAAAACACTTTTTAAAATCATCTGGAAAAGTTTCGGGTCCATCTGGTGCTCGTACCTGTGTAAAACACAACAGGGGTATTTTGGTTATTTTGACATGAAATCTTAGAAAACGAGATTTTCGATCCCGGAAAGGTACACAAGTCAACTAATCCCCTTCAAACATTGAGTTAGCCCCTCGAGGACTGCCGAGTCAGCTATCCTCGAGTTTAGGGCTGAAAATGACCTTAGAGGCATTTCGGTCATTTTTACTCTAATAGAAAATCGGGGAGTTTACAAACATTTTCTAAGTTTTTCATGTAGTTCAAAAAGTAACTTTCTGAACCTTACTAACAAAGATTTATGCTACCTTTAAGTGAAAAAACTTGATCGACCTTGTTTAGTTTTTCAGAAAACAAATAGAAGAGTAAAGCACGATTTAACCTCTTCTTCTCATACTACTTTCAACCTTTAAACTTAACATTTCAAACACCTCTAATCTTGATCATTAATAGTGAAGTCAAGCAGCTTAGGAATAAATATGTGTAATTAGTAAAAGTGGCCTAGGGTTGGCTAAGAACTATAGAATACACTTAGGAACTAAAATCAGATATGAAGAAGGATTACCCAGAATTATTTACAAGTATGACATTGTGAGGTCACAAATTTTTTTTAAGGCAGGTGGTAATATAACACCCCAAAGTTATTCAAAAATTAATTTGGACTTTATTATTAAGAATTTCAAAATTCTAATTGACTTAGTCATAATGAGAAGACCCAATAAACAAATGAAAAAAACTTCGAACCGAGTGTGAATAGTAACTTTTTAGGTTCATAGATGCAATGGTAACCCTAGAACTGGGACCAGGAGATACTTGGGGCCAAGGAAAGGTAGAAAAAAGGTTAGGAATGGAGTTTTAAGCATGGGATTAATTTCGAATAATACCTTGTTTTCTCAAGTATAGTGTTTTAGCTGTTCGGTAAAATTTCAACATGGGATTCCTTGCACCGTATGAAACTTAGAGAGAAAGTCTCTTTACTCCACCATACACTTGACAAGTGTATGGCAAGGTGCATGCCAATGTTTGCAAGATCAAAGCATAGCCATATAAAAATCCCATTTAAATTTTCATTACAAAATCATATTTTTGGTGATAAAATTACACACACCTTATATGTTAACTTCATCACTCATATTTTTCATTTCCTCTTTCTTTCTCTCTATCTCTCTCTCTCTTAAATTTAGCCAGCCTTTCTCCTTTACAACTTCTCTATATTTCTACCTTGCAAAACCCCTTGAGCTAGCTTGTAACTTCACTCTACAACACCAAATATCAATACCTTAAACACAAAATCGAATCTACTTCTTGAAACCTTCATATGAACTTAAAAATCCAAACACCCTACCATCAAGAGAAGCCACTGTCTTTCTAATTAAAGGAGAATTTTATTTTTTTTTCATAAAGTTGGGCAAAGAAAAACTTGAAGAAATCATTATAATTGCATAAGTCTTCTAGCTAAGAGTAGGGTTTTCTTTAAAACCTTTTTCAATCTATATTTTTCTAAAGATTTTTCAAAGAATTAGGCTAAGGTTTGGTTTTTTTTCATACGATAGAGTTGAAATATTGATGAACATGTATGATTTGGTTAGTACATGTGATGAGGACTTGGAAGGAAGCAAGTCCAAGTAATTTTTTTTATTGATTTGGCTGGAAATATTTAGTTATATTTATTGAGAATACATGGATATTGAAGTGTTTAAATTAGTGGAGTGTTTGGATGAAGTTAGAAAACCTTTCTTGGCAAAATAATTTGTGAACTATGATGCTGGATTTTCATATTTTAATAGACAAGTTATGTTTCATTATTTTTATGAAGTATTTGTAGATGGATTTTTTAGCTCAAATTTTTATGTGATGAAGCTAACATATGAAGGTGTCTCCAATAATTTTTCTATGCTTTTAAGACCACTTTTGCTGTTTAAAAATTTAAAAACCAAGAGGACATGTTATTTAGATGACTGAATTTGTCTAATTTTGTCTAATTTGCTGTTTAAAATTCTAAAGCACTGAATTTGTCTAATTATGTTACTATATTAAATGATAAATTTTTGACTTGAACATTTTATAGGGTGTTGAGGACATGTTGAAGTCCATTTATAAGAATTTAGATGTTCATTTGATATGATAATAAAATTGGAAAATTTGGCTGTTGGCTACAATTAAGGGGTTTCTGACCTCCCAATTTTGACAATTTTGTTAACATAGCCAGAAAACTTATTTTATTCTGAAATTTTTACAGGACCTTCGGCACACATTGACGTGTCTTGGATAATTTTGGTAGCCTTAGTTTTTGTTGTTTGTTGTGCAAATTAAATATTGCCATATATGGGTAAAATCTGCCATTGTGCTGGAATTGGGCCAAATGCATTAAATTAACGATATAATGGCATTTTGGTTCTAGTATGAAGTGAATATTTGAGCATGAGACTTGTGATATTTAAAAATGCATGCTAGAGGAAGTAAAGATTGATTATGACGCATGATTGAAATCACATTGTGAATGAATGCCTATATGTGCTTTGTGCATGCATTTGGGAAAAGAAAAGTAAATGATGCATATATGTGGTAAAAGAGAATGTATGAACTTCAATTGTGCGTGTTTGACATATGGCCAAAACAGAAACAAGACTTATGGTGGGTATGATTTGTGGAGTTATCCACTGCATATACCATTTAGTACTAATTACCCATTTATGGAGTTATCCATTGCAGATACCATTTGGTATGAGTACCCATTTGTGGAGTTATCTACTGTAGATACCATTTGGTATGAATTAAGTCTTTCTTATGTCGATGAAAATAGAAAAATGCATGGAATTGAGTTCAATGGTCACAAGAGGAATATGAGATCCCCTTCGATATGTCAAGGGCACGAAAATATAATTTCATTAAAGATCATTTCATTGTCATGTGCATGCTTACATTACAGTAAAATATTTACTTAGGATGATTTATTTTGATCTTGAATGTTATGAAATATATGTTTTAAGTGATTGAATATTAAAAGAAACTCACTTCACAAAGATGGTTTTCAACTCTAAAATGAATTTTTAATATGTGTTGCATGCTCACATTTTTCTTAATAAACCGAAATGGCTAGGACAATGGCGATGTCATGGATTGGTATTATGTTTTTTTTTTTCGGAGACCCTATTAAGAATTTTAGAATTCTCATACCTATGTATTTGTGTTCCCATTTCGTCTCCAGATTGATCCAGAGAATGATAAGGCTGCTACACAAAAGAAATTGGAATTATAGTAGTTTAGTGGCTTATACTTATATCGATTGTACTTAGTTATATGTATGTGTCTGTAAATATAATAGAGAATAGATGTGTATTAAAGCTCTTAGAAGAGCTTCCTTTTGTATTTGAGCTTGTATTAAATAAATACTTTGTCTCTTTTTATATATATTAATAGAATTACAACCTAATTGTTGATCGATTTGCTCCAATATGCTATAGCTACTTAAGCAAGGTCTGCTAAATTTGTAAGTAATAACTCCTAAGCATAATGCCATGGCTTAAGGATGATGTTGCACTTTGAAGGATGTTACATAATCTACTAAGAACGTACAAAGAAGATGTTTTACAAGGAAGAAACTTATTACAAGTAGTAATGAACTTTACAAAGAATGAAGGGGAATTTCTTCAATGTTTCAACACTTTTTCAGCAAAAACATCACTTACATTGTATGTAACACCCTAAAAAAATTTATATAAAAATTTATTTGAGCTTTTCTAGTCATAATTTCAAAAATCTAACAGATAAGGACGATCCATCAGATCTGTAAAAAAAAAATGAATAGTACCCTTGCAGGCCCTGCAGGCCCGCCTAGACAGCTGAAACCCTAGAATTACGGTCCGGAGATGCTCGAAAGTGAGAAATTATAGGATTAAGATTAGAAATTGGTAGGAATAAATATTTTATCTAGAATTAATTTTCAGGAAATAGTTGATTACCTGGGTGCACTGTCTTATCTATTCGGTAAAATTTCAGTGTGTGATTTTTAACACCGAAAGATAGTTTAATCTTTGTAAAAGGATAATGTTTATCCTTTCAAGTCAAGTGTAAGGCTAGGATTTATCTTGAATTACAAGATCAATCCTAGCCATTTATCTAGTTTTCTTTTTGAAAGAATAAAGCATTTATAATAAATAATAGTCTAACTTAGGATAAATTCAATCCACCTAACCTTATCACTCCACAAAATGTAATTCTTGGCCAGCCAAATGAAACAAAAGCCAGCCTCTATTTTTGTTCTTCAAAGAGCTTCAACTTGATTTCAATCTCCCCAAATCATAACCTATACTTACCAAAACCTCAAACTTCCTTCACTAAACTTCAACTACTTATCATAACCTACAAAACTAATTGATTAGAATTTTGATTTGTAACACCCTAATTCTTAACTCAACTTTCTAGAACACATTAGGTTAATCATTAGGTTATTACTTCTTAATCTCATCTTTTTATTAAAATATTTAGCAGAAATTACGGGTAAATTTTATTTTGAAAACATAAACCAAAGTGAGAGCCGCGCCCTTATCTATACGAGAGACATAAATATCAATCATAAGGAACATAAAAGTTAAAGCAAGTAACAATAGAACAATGGTCATCACAACAAAGGAAACATCTCATTAATAACATAGTTAAGATACATAGTAGTCACGCCATTATAGGAACGGACTGAGCTTGCAATACATAAAGGATAACAGGAAAGCAGTAAAGTACATGGTACGACGGCAAAATAAAAACCAACTACACTACCCTTCTACCAAGCTATGAGTACTAAGCTAAAACCCCCTCCCAAAAGATACTGCCAAAAGGGAGATCCTCGTGACTGCTCGGGCACTCGACTAGCTCTCCAACAAGGTCTAGTGATGACGGGGATGCTCAGGTGATGGTGGTAGCTAACTAGGGAACCGCTCGATCTCCTCCTGAGTGGGCTAGTGAAGTGGGAAAGGAACACGTGTCGGCTGGATGTGAGCTCCTTGGCGCGGGCTCATCTCGGCTCTCCTCGCCAAGTATGGCTGCATCATTGTATCGTCGCTCCCCTCTCGCCTAAATGGGGGAAAAGGAGCAAAACTCTCCGAATAGATGTGCATCGGTGAGTCCTCGGGTGGTCACGAACAGCTGAGGCGGACGAGCGGGCACAACGCAACTGCTCGTCACGAAGGTGGGTGTGCTCGAAGATCAAGTAGTCGCCACCAAAAGGAGCAGTAGGAGTGAACTGGTAGCTGGACACTGGATAAGCAAAAGGTCAACCCATGTATTAAAAAACATGAACAGCACAGCGACCCTCAAAGTGATAGGAACGATGCTCCGGGTCGTAGTGCACCTCCTAGACGGACGTATCAATGAAAACCACAAATGTTGTCATCGATCTCTGAAGATGTGACGGAAGAAAGAGAAGGAAAAGAAAGGAGTGAAAATTCTTACTATAGAATCTCAGTAGGAGTCTTTTATCCTAGGGTTACATCGTTCACATCCTCAAGAACCTTGGGTTTATTTGTAAAAGGTGTGCATACATATAAGATTCATTATCAGGGTTTATAAAACCAATTATCCAAGGTTCATTCCTTTTAGCATGCATCTTGATGTCATGAATGCAACATGTCAAAATATGAATGCATGGCAATACTTGAGCATATAAATCAACAAATCAAATCATATAGAAACAATCCATGTGGCATAAGGGCAATCAAATGGAACTTTCATCAGTATGTGTGACATCATTCATGGAATCTTTAGCAATGTAGAGGCCACCCTAATAATAACTAAGCTATGAGCTCATACCTCAGCTAGTCGTCACTAGCTCTTGCTTATTATCTGAATAAGCGAATAATAAAATAATACACCCGACTACTTAAGAGTACGGGCTAGGGGGCTAGGGAACTCCTCTCTTAGGATATACCCTCTTTGAAATGCTCTACTGGCCTCGAGTGCACAGTGAATTGTCTGCTTTGGAAAGGCTCATGTCCAGACCCTCACGGATTTGCCTCCTCCTCACCGTAGCAGAAGAAGTATGTCTCAGTGCTTGTCACATAGAAAAAATCTCCTGGGGATGCTCAGCCGAACCAGTGTCACCCAGGGTTTTCAACTCATGTGGTACTTTGAAACATTTTTCAACCCTTTTAGGTTTGACGAAAATTCGGCAGCATAATAGCTGTTAAACCGAATTTCTTTCAAACCGACATTCATGCCACAAGCTAAGAACATAAACATGTTTCTCATTCAAACCTCATGCTTAGGATAAACTCATGTCTCAATCAATTCATCTCATCATAACTCACACATCATATACAGCTCAACATCTCATTACATCATCATATAATTCAAGACTTCTTAGTGTCTTATGCATGAACCCTTAAGGTCCTTAACTCACAATCTAAGTTATAAATCATCACAACTTAATCTCTCGGGTACCTATAGGCTCATATCTAAGTATTCCTCATTCAACACTATGGCTATAAACATCTCTAAACCTCAAGAATACATAATCTAGAATTCTAACTTTACGAGTACCTAGGAGTCACAACAATGACCCTTTCTAAGTCTGGTTTGCTCCTAAGGCATCAAGATCAAGTCCTAAACCAATTATAAGTCATTCCTACACATTTAAATTAATTTAAATCCATGATTATCATTTCTAAACCATGCTGGACAGAATCCAGAAAAATCATTTACTAAGGGATCTAGAACTCTCAAATTAATTCTTTTCTAGTTGCTATCTTCTCTAATCTTTCACATATGAATTTTAGCATCATTTATACACAAGCATACTCATGTTATCATCATCAAACAGCACAAACAGTGATCATATAATGGCTAGGTAGAACCGAAATCCAGTCTCCATATAAAGGCATAAAACTTGATTTCCAAAGCACATAAAATACTAGTTTCTCTTGGAACCTTTTTAAAACTTTCAAAACTCATTTATAAATATTTTTATCATTTAAAATCATCAAAATATTCTCAAGGGCAGTAGCTAATCTAAATTAAACTCCAGAGGTTTTAAAATCACAAAACTTTGTTTTAGACATTCCTTGAACTCATATAAGTTTAGAAAAAATTATGAAACATGGATTTCAATACTTGTAACAAATAAAACTTTCAAAGGCCAAAATCACAAGCTTGAGAGCACATATTTTTCAAGCCTTTGTTTGAGACAATAATGGACAAGTCTTTGAGCTCTAGGTCCTCTTAAGTGATGACATAAGAATAAACATGCTCATGCACTTGTTTTAGCTTTCATTAGAAAATAAAGTGAGAGTATAAAATAAACATGAGATGCAACTTATTATTATCTTTGATATTTTAAGTGAGGACTTGAAATATAAACATTATAATGCAAGGCTTGAAATATAAATATGATAATGCAAGTTCATTTATTATTCTTGATGTTTAGTGATGTCAAGGAAAAATAAATATGATGTGCAAGGCATAAACATAAACATGGATGCAATATTCATTTCATTGTTATCTAGAGCTCTTACAAGACTTTAGAAATACAACCCAACACTTATCTCATCACAAAGAGAGCTTTAGAGTTCTTGAACCAAGTTCTCAAGGAACTATTGTAACACCCCGATTTTCTGCTAGAGGGAAAATGACCAAAATGCCCCTAAGGTCATTTTCTGCTCGGAACTCGAGGATAGCCGATTCGGTAGTCCTCGAGGGGCTAACTCAATGTATGAAGGGGATTCTATGTATTAGAATGTTTAATAGAGCAGAAGAATCTCATTTCTGAGGTTTCTGTGCGTAAATGACCAAAATACCCTTACAGTAATTTAAGGCAGTTTTGAATTTTGTTTTGACCCGGACTTGTCCCGGAAGTCTAAAACAATGTTTTTAAGGCATAACCTATATTTGTTTAAGTCCCGGTGGTCCTTGCCAATTTTTGAGAAAAATTATGATTTTGCCCCTGTTTAAGGGCATTAAGGCTTAATGACGTTTTAAAAATAAAACCTAAGCAATATTAGGTTTTAATTAAAGGTTAATTAATTCCCATAATTAATCTAGGGCCAAAATAATTATTTAAGGTTAATTAGAGCCTAAAATTGCTTAAGGGAACTTAAAACTCATTTCTAATCCTTTTTTTCAAAGAAAGCATCCATGAATAGTATTTTCACTATTCACACTCCCTATTTCCAAGAAAAGTGTCACCCCTCAAATCCCAAGTCAATAGAGTTTGACTCCACATTCTCCACATGTTTGAAAATTTAAAGAATTAATTTACTTTCTAGTCATTCAAAGATTTCAAAGTCATACCTCAAGTCACACCACATCATACTTCACCATGATTACACTTTTCCCTAATTCAAGAAAATATGTCATTCCCTAGGTTTTTAGTCATTGAAATTTGACTCCATCAATCCAACAAGATTTCTCCTAATCCAAGTTAATCATGGCCTAAAGTACCTAATTAGTCACCTAGACACTTAATCATAAAAGCTTGATTAGTGACCTAACCTTGCTTACTCCTTAATACCCCAATAATACATGATTATTTGAAATGAAAATTCTCCCCCCATGGCTCCTTCATGACTGCCACTTTCCCTCCAAATTCTAGAAGAATATTTCATTCAAAAGAATTACATTTTATATAGTCAATCAAGCTTTCACTAGCCACCCTATGAACCATGCCTATTATATCTTACATCACACCATGCTCCACCATGACAACACCTTACCTTGCACATGCCTGGTTATACTTCCAACCATACTTAATATGACCAAATAAATGAGATATTTTCCTCCCTCACCTTCTAGAAGATTTATTTCCTCAAAAAAACAAAAAGGATTGATTTATGTCATTCAAAGCTTTCACCCATGCTTCACACTTTACCATGGAGATGACAACTCAAGGAGATATTTTTCTCTTCTCCTTGTCTAAGAAGCCATTAGGCCACGCCCCATTTACTTCCTCCCTAATTCACTTCCTCATGATCTAAAACTCTATAAATACCTTGTTTTGTGAACCTTGCTTCACTTTTGGGTCATTTGCCAAGTTTGAGTTTTCTTGAGAAAGTGTTAGCTCTCTCAAGTTTTCCTTTCCTCCTCCTTACTCCAAAAAGAAACCACCACCTCCTCCACCTTCAATCTCCATCTAGCTCTCATTCAAACACATTCCCAAGCTCAAACACAAGCCAACCCACTTCCTCCCTCCTTTTCTCTTCAAGGACCGAAGCCATACCCCAAGATACAAGGAGATCTCTTCTTGTTTTCCTTTCAAGATCAAACCTTTCTTCACTTCAAAGAACACCAACACTTAGTAGGGAGCTTTTCTAAAAATGTTTTCTTTGATCTTTATGTTGAATCTTGTTGGAATATGATGTATGGATGAACTTTCTTTGTTGTTTCATTTTTAGTTTCTTCCTTTCTTTTTCTCTTGGATTTCGGCCTCAAGGCCTTGAATATGATAGCTTGATGATGAGTGTTTTCTAGAGGTAACCTTGTGTTCATCTCTCAAGAAAACCTCTAAAGCTTGAATCTTTTCAAAGAAAAGTTTTGTCTTTTGTAAGTTAAGTTAATGAGAAGCTTTATGTTTCTCTTGACCTTTTTGGAACCTTTCTTTTTCCTTTGAGATTTCGGCCATAGAGCCCTTGGAAACTTGGAAAAATGAGAACTTAATGTTGATGGTTTCATAATGGTGTTTAACACTTGAACAACCCCTAAAGCTTGAAACTTGCTTTTGATCTGAAGTATTTTAGTTTTCCTTTTTCTTCAAGTTTCGGTTTTGCTACCTTATTTCCTTTTTATTTTCGGCCTCAAAGTCTTGAGCATGATGGCTTGATGATTAGTGTTCTCCAGAGATGATTATATGTTCATATCTCATGAAACCTCTAGAGCTTGAGTTTTTCTTTAAGTCTTGCTTATGTTATATAGCTCTTTTATGTTTAAAGCTTAGAAAAGCTTACTTTTTCATGTTGGATGAGTATTGGGTTTAAGCTTTGTTCTTTTAAAAGTCTTGGAGGAGCTTTAGATAAGATAAAGAAGTGAACTTGCATCCATATTTATTTTATGCTATCACTAAACTCCCAAGATAAAGAAATGAACTTGCATTTCATGTCTTATTTCAAGTTATCACTTAACTCAAAGATAAAGAAGTGAACTTGCATCTCATATTTATTTTGAGCTCTCACTTTACTTTCTAAGCAAATCTAAAATGGAGTGCATATCACATTTATGTTTATGTTATCACCTAAAACTCCTAGAGCTCAAAGACTTGCCCTCTTCATCCTATGACAAAGTTAAATATGGAACATTCCTTGGAACGCACATTTCGGCCATGTGATGATAATAAAGTTAGAATGAGTTTCATTCAGTCACAAGGACCTATAATCTATGTCTTAGGATTTTTCTTAAGCATAGGTGACAATGACAAATATTTTAAGTATGATTTCATGATTTAATTTCCCTTTGAGGTTTATTTAATATGGTCACTGCCCTCATGTATTTTATGGAGATTTTAAGGAAATAAATTATTTGCAAGGGAGTTTTAAAAGCCCTAAAAGGGTTCCAAGAGAAATTAGCAATTTATGAGTTTTAGAAATAAAGTTTTATGTATCCTATGTTGTCATTATTTTCGGTTCTACCTTGTTATTTTCCAGCACGTTAAATTCTGTTTTGGGTGGTCCATATGTGTTGAAATACCTTACCAATTGTATGATAATTTTTCTAGGCATCTTAGGTATGCTTAGTAACTTTATATGTTTGAAAATGTGATTTCTAGAACTCCTTAGGAGCTGAAAATATGCATTCTGTTCCAGCCTTGTTTGAGTTTGTAAAATCACATTATAACATGTTTAGATGAGCGAGAGTGACTCATAATTGGTTTAGGTATTAATTATTGCATCATAGAAAAAGTCAGTAATGAGAAAGGACCTAAAATGCAAATTCTAGAACACCGTAATTCATCAAAATATGTTTACTGCCTATGCTGTCTAGCCATAATTAATTAGGTTCTAGGACTTAATAAATTATGGTAATGAGGTTAATCAATCCCATAGAGGTACAAGAAAATAATTTGGAAGTTTGAGGTTACCCGATTAAGGGTTTTTGCTTTTAAGGGAATGGTTTGTGTACCCCCTATGATTGATGAATTTATGTGTTATCTCATGACTTATATGATGCTATGTGATGATGGAATTACATGTTATTGTTCTCTTATGAACCCTAGAGATGCCTATGTTAAAGTTATATGAAATATGTAACATGCATGATTTATGTGGCATCTTGTTATAACATGCTAAGACTTAAGGTGACATAAAACTATGTGAAAATGATCCTTTGAATCCACTAAAAGGGATGGAGGATGAGGTGATTCTATGAGAAAATGATCCTTTGAAACCATCAAAAGGGATGAAGGATGAGGTGATTCTAGCCCCCTAGCCCGTACTTTATGTCGGGACCTTAATCTTATCAAAAGGGATAAGAACTATGTGCTAGTGACGACTAGTGAGGTATGAGCTCATAAGCTAGAGGTTTATGAAAAGGGAGAACAATTAGGGTGGCCCTATGTTCAAAGTAAATGTCTTAATGTCACCTAAGTAACCAAGATAAGATTTATTGTCATACTGGGGACGGCAATACGTAATGCCCAGATATAACTAGACATTTGTGTCTTTAAGTTCCATGCCTTATGCTCTATGTCCCATTTTTATGAATTATTCCTATGTTTATGCCCTATGTTCTATGTTTTATGCTTTATGCAATATGATCCATGTACCATGTACCAAGTTCCATGTTTATGCTTTATGATCTATGATCTATGCACTAGGTACCATGTTCTATGTCTTATGTTCTATGCTCTATGCACCATGTACCATGCACCAAGTTCTATGACTATGATTCCATGTTCTATGTTTATGCTCTATGATCTATGTTATATGCTCTATGTTTTATGTTTTATGTTTTATGCTCTATAAGTTAGCTATTTCCGCATATCATAATGAATTATGATGCATCCATGTAAGTACAAGAGTGTATGTTAAAAAGAACGAGCCTCGGTAATTAACGTTTTAGAACTTCATAATTGAACTATTATATGCCCACTTTTTAGAAGTAACCCGAGGTTCCTAGAGACGTAGATGATGACACCTAGATAAGAGGAAAACCCTACTGAGTTTCTTTAGTAAAGATTCTCACTCCCCCTACCTTTTCTTTCCGTCATGTCTTCAGATTCCGATGGCGACCTTCGTCCTGCTCATTGACACGCCCACATGGGAGCTCCACTACGATCCGGAGCGCGGATCATATCATTTTGAGGAGGCCAACCGTGTGCCCTAAATGTGGAGGTCATGTACGACCATCTGGTGTACCTGTCCTCGTCGAGCTACGACCGTGGATTGGATATGTTCCCGTAGACCACTCTTGGAGTTTTAGTTCACACACACCTCACTAGCTATGATGACCTTCTTTTGTTAAGGTTGTCTACCTTAGGTGCACCATGTAGGTTCCTATTCTACGCATTTCGTTTCCCATGTATTTCCCTTTTATGTATTTGTATTTCGTTCTTATATATTCCAACTTAACTCACCTCTAGGTGGGTAGTTTAATATATATGATGTGTTATGTTCATTATTGAGCCTTCTTGATGTTTAAATTTCCGCATTATTTTATATTGATGATATATATGCTACACGCGGCTCATACTTTGCCAAAGTTTTAAAAAAGAAAAAAAAAATTGGGCTCATATTTTTAGTAAGTATTTTCAATGATAAATGAACTGAAACAAGAGGTAATGACTAATATTTAGCCTCAGTATGTTCTAGGAGTATTGGTTTGAATATTAGGGTATTACAACTATGAGGTTCTTGAACATCATCATCAAGCTCAAAAGAAACAAACTTGTAAAAGAAAATAAAACCTCAAAGAAAAGGAAACTAAAACCGAAACCATATAGCAAGAGAAGTGAAAATGTTCCTTGAGCTAAAATCATTTTAAGTTAGAAAATAAAGAAGAAACTTAAAGAAAGTAAAAACATCAAGCTCTAGAGGTTCCTTTGAGATGAACACATGGTCATCATCTAGGAGCTCTCATCATTGAGCTATCATGAACCAAACAAGGCCTCATGGCCGAAACAAGGAAAAAGAAAAACAAGAAAAGTTTCAAAAAGAAACCAAGAGAAAACTAGAAGAAAATCATATTTTTCAACAAAACAAAGTTTAGAAAAATACTCCTACCTAAAGTGAAGTTTGAAAACTTAAACTTGAAAAGGAAAACAAGAAGAAAAACTCCTCCAAGGATGATGATGAGTGTAACACCCTAATAGAACCCCACTATGCTTAAGTTCACATTTGGATTCTATTAGTTGTCACTTATGCCTTGCATTTATTTTCTTTTGAAATTAACTTAGAAAAATAGTGGAAGTTTTTTTTTTCTTTAAATAAATTAATTTTTTGAAAACTTAAGCCTGTAACGAGAGGTGAAATACATAGCGCTTTTATAGATAATAATCAAGTTACATTGCGCACTTAATTAAATAAGCGGAATAAGAGACTAAGTGTAGAACTATTATCACATAAACTGGAATATAATCACTTAATACATAAGTCACAACAGGGCATATATCATACTGATAAGTTATTACAAATAACAATATAAGTTCTACTATTACTAATTGTTTCTCACAAACTATAATGTAACTAAAGCTCGGAATGCTCCTACTTGAAAGGTTTGAAATCTTCACGCGCTACCTCCTTCCTCATTTCTGACCGTTGCTTTAGGTGGACACGTCTGTCTCTAGTAACGACAACGGAAAATAAACATGGGAGTGAGAAATACATGATTTCTCAGTAGGAGTTCCTACTTGTACTAAAAGTGTCATCATTGTCGTCCCAGTCACTTCGGGTTTATTATAAAAAGGTGAACAGGTAAGGATTCAATTATCAAACTTTCACAAACGTGATTAGCGAAGTGCGATTACTTTTAAACTAATCTTGAACATTAGCAGAAATATCCATTTAGTATTTCATCAAGCATACATATAAGCATATCATGTAAAACCACTAATAAGCAATAATCATTTAGGAGCTGCATGCATTTCATGATTACTCATCCTCAACATTCACTTATTTAGTGATCAGCATCTTTCATTTATTTCATCAACATATTTCTTAATTACTCACGGGATGAATGCATCAATGCCTTAGACCACCTTAAAGGGTAATGAGCTCATACCGTGGCTGTCGCCACAACCTTTTTGGTTTCCTTTCCGTTGCCGTGATCTCAATGGTTTAGGGGGTTAAGCCGTGAGTTTAGCTCAAGTCCACTTTTCCAGACTTTCATTACTACTTTTTCAAACTTTACTTTTATTATTTCTTTTGAAAATGAATGTATGCATATTATCATGTAATCACAATAAATCCTGGGCAATCAATCATTCATCCTCATCATTTCATAATTCATCACCATACATTCACATTACTATAAATCACTTCATAAAACATGGACAATATCATGTAAATCTCATAGTAAACACTTCCATAGATGATTCATATTAACCAACCAAAGTTATCAAGTTGAGTTCCTAGTGTTCGTAAGAGGTAATGGATGTCTTAGTATTATCTTTTTCTCTTAGTGTTCTTTGTACTCTTAGCATTTCATTAATACATTAATGCACTTCAAAATATTATTATAGGTTCTTTATATATTTTTATTATGAATTTCATATAACTCTTGAAGATTATTATTCTACTTAAATTCTTAAAATTCTCTCTTTACAAGACTTGATTCTTTTATTTATAGTTTTGACATCTTTTAGAAGAAAGTTTATAATTATCTGTATACTTGTTATCTCAGCCTAGTAAAGGTAGTTCCAAATTCCTAACTCATCAAATTTTAGCATTTACATCTTTGGAATAGTGTAAATCAACTGTAAACCATGCATAGGAGGGTTCCCAGGAAAGAGAGGTCGGTCACAATGGACACGCTTAAATACCAAGTCTTTCCTTAGCCAGAACCTTTCCAAACTGCACTTTCACAGTACACTATCCCGAAATTTATTTCTCATTCTGTATTTACGTGGTACAAAGCTTTATACATAACATACATGGGTGTATTCCTATATGTGTTAGCTCTCCAACAAAGTTGAAATCAGTCCATTTGCATTTTTGTAGAGTGAGTTACACCTATTTTACTACTACAAGGTCAGATTTAAAGTTTCAGTCTTAGGCTCTACTTTAAAAATTTATATCTTGAGCTAGAAAACTCTGTTTTAGGTGATTCTTTTTGGAGAGTGTTTTATGATGCGTCTAGTTTATGGTAAAAATATTTTTATTTCAAGATACTTCATATTTTATGACTATTAAATTTCGGAACACCTACTGCAAGAAATAGCCAAAAATCCAGCACTTACCATTTTCATGTTTTATGTCACTTATTTTAACACAAGGATCACACAACATATTTCAAGCATAATTTGAGCATGAAAGCAACATAATATCACTTTGGAAGCAGAATGGAACAAGGGGTTTCACAAAATATTTATACAATATCCCCTTGAAACATTTTTATCAACAAACATAAGCTTGATGGCATCCTAACCATGAGCAAGGTTAGATGTCATCATGGCTTACACAACCAAAGTGAGGGCTCCTACCTCTTGTGTAGGGTCTAAAAAAGGGTCCTTCTCTTCTTCCTTAAGCTTGAACAAGAGTCCTTGGAGTGGATGACCCTCCTTGAATCTTGGCTCTAGAACTTGAGTGCTTAAGAAAATATTTCTCACTAGAGTTAAAGATTGTAACTCTTGTGAGGGCTAGTGAAAGTTTGGACTTAGGATTTAAGTGTTTGGATGAAGTTAAGAGGATCAAGAGAAGTCTTTGAAGAACATAAGAAGAATGAGAGAATAAGAAAGAAAGAACACTTAGGGAGTTTCTGAATTGAAGAGAGTTTGAGGAGTATTTATAGTGGAAAGATTAGAGGAAAAAAATAGAAGAAGGAAAGCACTTGGAGCATGATTTATGGAAACATGTTGGCTGAATTTTGGGATGAAAATGCTCCTTGTTTTGTGCAAACATGTTTCCATGTTTTATGCAAACACGTTTCCATGTTTTATGCAAATATGTTGGATGAAAATGCTCCATGTTTTATGCAAACATGTTTCCATGTTTTGTGCAAAGATGTTAGTGGAGATTTTCTAACCTTTAGTGCATGTATGTGATTCAGAAATGTGTATGATGTATGTGGTTAAATTATTGTGTTATCATCTTAATCCAATGGCTTAGATTCATTCTTGTCTAAAGACAAGTCTAGGGATTTGTGTAAATGGCATTGTAGTAATTTCTTTAACTAAGACAAGGATATTTTTGTAATTAGACAATGATAGTGGTATTCTTGTAATTCCATTCATAGAGTAAGGGTATCTTTGTCATTTAATAAGGCAAGGGTAGTTTGGTAATTTCCTTTACATAGCAAGGGCATTTTCGTAATTTCCACTAAGTGATGGCATTTTCGTAATTCTTTGCATTTTTCTTTAGACATACTTAAGTAGTCTATTTGTTGTGTTTCATAACATTTGTCCAGATTCTCTTGGTTTTTACTATCGTTAATTAATATTTATCTTAGTTATAAATTTGGAGATGTTACAATGAGCTTCGGCCTTGTGAAGGAAAAAGGAGAGAAAATGTGTTTTGGGTGAGGTTGTGTTTGAGGTTGAGTGTTTGAGAGGGTAGGAGGTGATCTAAGGTTGTGAGGTGGTGGTTTGAGATTATGATGTTGATGATATGAAGAGAGGATGAAGAAGATGAAGATGAACAAGAAGAACTCTAAGAACTCTTTGAGAGACAAGAAAAGAACTCAAGAAAGCTTGGAAACTAAAACTTTGCAAATGATCTAAAGTGTTTCCAAGTGCTTCTAAGCAAGGTATTTATAGAAGAATGAAACAAATGAAGTCTCATGGAGAGGAGGGGCTGGCCGTGTGGTTTGGGAGGCAAAGGAAGAAAAAATATCTCTTACAACCTGTCATTCAAGCATGGTTTGAGGTATGGAGGTTATGGTGCAAAGCATGGCTTCAAGCATGGTAATTTCCATTTGTTTGAAATTAAAATAATCCTTCTAGAAGGCAAAGAGGGCTAGCTGAATTTGAGCCACCAAAATGAGAGAAAAAGTCTTCTAGAAGTGGTCATATGAAGCATGGATGAAAGCATGGTGTTTGTATGGCAAAGTATGGTTTATGGTGAGGTGGAAGCATGGCCTTGGAGTGTCAAAAATTTGAGCATGTGATGGAAAATAGGGGAGGATGCTTCGGCCAGACCTAGACAGCAAGGAGGGAGGAAAAATCTTCCATGTAATTTTGTGTTAATGATAGGTTTAAGTGTAGATTAGTTTAGATACAAGGTTAGGAATCATTAAGCATAAGTTTAGGTAACTAAGAATGGGGTTTAAGAGTTTTATGACAAGATTAGGAGTGCTCATACATTATTAGAGAATTTAAAACTCATTTATGAATAAACAATTAACAACACAATTCCATGATTTAAGGAATTGGAGAGAGAATTCACTATTTAAAATTCCATGACTAGGAATCTTGAATTAAAAATAAGATTTCAAGTTGTAATTAAGCATTCTTAGGTTCTAATCAATTTTAATAACTTATTTTGACTCAAGATTAATTATGGAAAATAATTAATCTTCGATTAGAGCCTAATGTTGCTTAGGTTTGTTTGATCACGCGATTAAGCTCAAAAACACAAAACTAGGGGCAAAATCATAATTTTGTACTAATTTTGCTCGGGACCTCCAGGACTAAAACTGAAGTCACAGAATACATAAAAATGCCTTTTAAAACAATCTAGAGAAGTTTCGGGTTCATCCGGCACTTGCAGAGGCAAAACACCACAGGGGTGTTTTGGTCATTTTGACCCGAAAACTCAAAAAATGAGATTTTCGATCCCGGAAAGGTACACAAGCCATCTAATCCCCTTCCAACATTGAGTTTGCCCTTCGAGTACTGCCAGATTGGCTTTCCTCAAATTCCGGGCCGAAAATGACCTCAGGGGCATTTTGGTCATTTTCACTCTAATAGAAAATCGGGGCATTACATGATTCATGTAATACTCTAATTTCTTTATTCAGAAAATAATTGAGGCTTTAGTAATAAAAATATCAAAATTCTGATGTATATAAAAATGATGAGAACAATGTAACGAACGTAAAATATATATATATATATATATCAATAGTGTTTTATGGTCCCAGATTCCGTCAGGACAGCCAAAACCCTTAATCAGCCCAGAGATGTCCAAAATTGAAAAATTATACGATTCAGGTTGGAAATAGGTGGGAATAAAAATTTATACTTATAATTAATTTTCGGGTAATAGTTGATTACTCGAGTACACTGTTTCACCCATTTAACGAAATTTCGGTGTGTGATTTTTAACACCAAAACTAATTAATCTCTACAATATAATGAAGTCTATCTCTTTGAATGCCAAATGAATGGCTAAGATTTCATCTTGCATGGAAGATCAAATCTTAGCCATTGAAATTAATTTCTTTAATGAAAAAAATTACACTTTATCATGCACCAATGAGATCATTCCTTATAAGATCAACTTGCACCACTTAACTTCATAATTATCATCTCTAAAGTTCAGACAGCAAGAGTGAAGAACCAGAACCTTCTTGTTTGTTCACAAGAGACCTCGAACCCTTGAGTTTTCAATCTCAAAAATCCAAAGCCAAACCTTGACAAAATCAAAATCTTCCTTTACTAAACTTGTTCTACACATCAAACTAACCGATTAAAATCTCAAAACACTCACCTTACTATCTCACACAGCACCAAGTTGGGAAGGTTTTGGCTGTGTTTCAAGAGCTTTAAAGTGAAGATAGGTCACTTAAGACATCTTTTGAAGTACAAAGCTCAAAAGCTTTCAAAGTAGGGCTTTCTTTGGCCTTTTTCTTTCAAAATTATTCTAATGATTTCTGATGGGTTTTATTTCGAAATTTCTGGTTTTATTTGATGTGATATGTTGATGTTGATATATTAATTTTGGTGGAGTGTTTGGTGTTGTGGAAAAGTTCTTTTTATCAAAAGAGTTTTTGAATTGGTTTGCTGGATTTTCGGATTTCACCAGGACAGGAATTGTTCATGAATTTTCTGGTTCAATTATACTCATTTTTATGAGCTATAAAAATTATATGTTGAAGCTAACATCCTAGGTAGTTCCACGAATTTTATGGAGCTCTGGTTGTGATTCCTAATGTCTTGAAAAATTCAAGAACCGAAGTTGTAAGTATGCTGCCTGAAATTGTGAATCTGAAGCTGCAAATGTTTCTAATTTGTTACCATAGTAAAATGATTTTATTTTCTTTTGAAATTTTTACACAATGTTGCAAACATATTGAAGTTTCACCATGATTTTTATTATGAAGTGATTCATTTAATTACTATGGTTAAAAATTTGTGAATTCTGGCCTTGAGCTGTGAATAAGTGGTCTCTGACCATGAAATTTGTATAATTTAGTTAGCAAGGTTTGAGGATTCCGGTTGCTATGAAAATTTTACAGGGTCTTTTAGACACATTGAGGTGTCATGAAGAATTTTTGTGGCCCTTGAATAAGCCATTTGTTATGGAAAGTAAATGTTACTACTGGAGTGGTAAATCTGCCACATTGCTGAAATGGTGGGAATGTTTTAAATTGATAATGGAATGACATTTAGTCCATATATATGATATATAAATGCATGCTAATGGTTTTAAAGAGTTACTTATAAAGCATAAATGAGATCTAGATGTAACTGAATTGCCTGTGGGTGATGTGAATAAGCCTTTGAGAAAAATAAAAGTATATGATGCATTTATATGACATAGAGGATATGTGAGATTTAATTATGCATGTTTTAACATATGGGGAAAAACAGAAATAAGGCTTATGTGGGTTATATCGGGGAGGCAAAAAGAAGGACTTCCCAGTAAATTTTATGAGTCGGTAGATGTATCGGCTAGGAATAGAACTGTGTGTGATTCGGAAATGGAAAAAAATGAAGTTCGATGATCACGAATAGGAATGAGCTCATGTCCTAGCAGTCTATGGTCCTCTGAGAAGTTATCCACTGCATATGTTACCTGATGTGAAACTAAGCCTTCCCTATGCTAATGAAAAGAAACAACTGCACTAATTGAATTTCATGGATTACAAGAGAAAGATTTATGGTTACCATCATGTTACATTTTGACTTTACTTGAATTATATACATTAATAATTATTCCTATGACTGTGGATAGTTTAATTGTTATTTTTGCATATAAGTTTACTTGATATTGCTTATAAGAATGAAATTCCTACTTATGTTTTGTTTATTTATTTTGATTACTGGTGAGGGATTACCCTACTGAGAATTATATAATATTCTCATCCCTATTTGTGTATATTTTGTATGGTGCTCAGATGCTACAGATGCCGTCAGTGATCTTCTTCCTTGACTCACCCCAATGGCAATGGCACTACGATCCTGACTTAGATTCAGTATATGTAGTAGCATATTCTCATATACGAGCTTATGTATTCTTCAGCCATTCTTTTAGTACCTCTGCTTTTATTGCTGAGTTTGACCCTGCTTTTCCTTATGACGGTGTGCCCCTACACATGGCACACCCTGTTGAGTTTGTAGCTCCACCCGCACCACCTATGCCCCCTCCTGGAGATGATCCATTCCCGTCCTCCTCCTCGGACTCCGATCCACCAGCTGGTCCTGATGACCCTGCTGAGGGCATTGCTATTCCACTAATGGCGAATGGTTTTCTTTAGGGGAGCACGTGACATTTAGGGACTCATGTTATGTACATAGTTGTAGTTTGGCATTAGGAACCCTCCAGCCTGCAGACTAATCTTGTGAGATACTTTAGGGTCCATTTCTGTATGTATGAAATTTTTGTTGGATCTTAACTTTGAGCAGGTTAAACTACATAGTAGAAGTGTTCTTTTGTACACTGAGTTCCTAACTAGTTAGGAGATAACTAGTTTGTTTTTTTTTAGTATGATGTACCTAATGTGAACTTAACAACAATGTATCTATATATGTACATATTAGTTTGATAACTTATACATCTACAGTATTTTATTTCAGTTATTTCTGACTAGTATAGATTATGTGAGTGAGTAACACTTTTCTAATTACTGTGTTAAGACTCGAGTAAAAACATGGTATTAGGAGGGTGTTACATTATGGTATCAGAGTCGGACTATCCTATAAGCCTGAGGATTGGACCGACTATGCTTTCTTAGAAATTGTCATGCATTATGACTTTCTATATATTTGTATGATAGCTGGTTGGAAATGTTGTGGGTTGCTGCTACACTTTGCTTGGTATTGAGCCTGATCAACTCAATATTTTTGTTTGGTGTGATAGGAACCAATGACTTCGAATCGGCAAACTAGGAGTGGAGCTGGAAACGATGCCAACATGATGAATACTTTCCGTTAGATGGCGGCTGCCATGAGGGAACAAGCTACAGCTGCTACCCTAATGATGGAGCAGCTGAACTGCAATGAAAGGCAAAACCCAGCCAATAATCCTACAGTGAACGAAGTTGATGTAGAATATCAGAAATTTGCCGAGTTCAGGAAGGCAAATCCCCTTCGATTTCGAGGAGCTTTTAATCCTTGTAAAGCAGAAGAATGGATAAAGGCCATGGAAAAGATTTTCTCTATTCTTCCTTGCACAGAGATCCAAAAGGTGGCCTTTGCCACCTATATGCTAGAAGTAGATGCAGATTTTTGGTGGGTTGGCACCAGGGGATTATTTGAAGCTTCCCATACTGTAGTTACCTAGAATGTTTTTAAGGAAGCTTTTTACCGTAAGTACTTCCCTATCTCTGTAAGAAATGCGAAAGAGTTGGATTTTATGGCTCTTAAACAAGGACCTATGAGTGTAGCAGAGTATACTGCCAAATTTGAAGAGCTCTGCAAGTTTTCAACAATTTATCAACGTGACCCGGATGAAGTCTGGAAATGCATGAAATATGAAGGGGGTCTACGAGAAGATATAGAAGCAGCTGTGAGTCTACCATGATTTTATTTTCTTTTGAAATTTTTACAGAATGTTACAAACATATTGAAGTTTAACCATGATTTTTATTATGAAGTGATTCATTTAATTGCTATGGTTAAAAATTTGTGAATTGTGGCCTTGAGCTGTGAATAAGTGGTCTCTGACCATGAAATTTGTATAATTTAGTTAGCAAGGTTTGAGGATTCCGGTTGCTATGAAAATTTTACAGGGTCTTTTAGACACATTGAGGTGTCATGAGGAATTTTTGTGGCCTTTGAATCAGCCATTTGATATGGAAAGTAAATGTTACTACTGGAGTGGTAAACGCCACATTCTTTGAAATGGTGGGAATGTTTTAAATTGATAATGGAATGACATTTAGTCCATATATATGATATATAAATGCATGCTAATGGTTTTAAAGAGTTACTTATAAAGCATAAATGAGATCTAGATGTAACCGAATTGCCTATGGGTGATGTGAATAAGCCTTTGAGAAAAATAAAAGTATATGATGCATTTATATGACAAAAGAGGATATGTGAGATTTAATTATGCATGTTTTAACATATGGGGAAAAACAGAAATAAGGCTTATGTGGGTTATATCGGGGAGGCACAAAGAAGGAATTCGCAGTAAATTTTATGAGTCGGTAGATGTATCGGCTAGGAATAGAACTGTGTGTGATTCAAAAATTTAAAAAAAATGAAGTCCGATGATCACGAATAGGAATGAGCTCATGTCCTAGCAGTCTATGGTCCTCTGAGAAGTTATCCACTGCATATGTTACCTGATGTGAAACTAAGCCTTCCCTATGCTAATGAAAAGAAACAACTGCACTAATTGAATTTCGTGGATTACAAGTGAAAGATTTATGGTTACCATCATGTTACATTTTGACTTTACTTGAATTATATACATTAATAATTATTCCTATGACTGTGGATAGTTTAATTGTTATTTTTGCATATAAGTTTACTTGATATTGCTTATAAGAATGAAATTCCTACTTATGTTTTGTTTATTTATTTTTATTACTGGTGAGGGATTACCCTACTGAGAATTATATAATATTCTCATCCTTATTTGTGTATATTTTGTGTGGTGCTCAGACGCTACAGATGCCGTCAGTGATCTTCTTCCTTGACTCACCCTAATGGCAATGGCACTACGATCCTGACTTGGATTCACTATATATAGTAGCATATTCTCAAATATGAGCTTATGTATTCTTCAGCCGTTCTTTTAGTACCTCTGTTTTTACTGCTGAGTTTGACCCTGCTTTTCCTTATGACGGTGTGCACCTACACATGGCACACCCTGTTGAGTTTGTAGCTCCACCTGCACCACCTATGGCCCCTCTTGGAGATGATCCGTCCTCATCCTTCTCCTCGGACTCCGATCCACCAACTGGTCCTGGTGCCCCTGCTGAGGGCAACGTCATTCCACCGATGGCGAACGATTTTCTTTAGGGCAGCACGTGACATTCAGGGACTCATGTTATGTACGTAGATGTAGTTTGGCATTAGGAACCCTCCAGCCTGTAGACTAATCTTGTGAGATACTTTAGGGTCCATATCTGTATGTATGAAATTTTTGTTGGATCTCAACTTTGAGCAGGTTAAACTACATAGTAGAAGTGTTCTTTTCTACACTGAGTTCCTGACTAGTTAGGAGATAACTAGTTTGTTTTTTTTTAGTATGATGTAACTAATGTGAACTTAACAACAATGTATCTATACATGTACATATTAGTTTTATAACTTATACATCTACAGTATTTTATTTCAGTTATTTTCGACTAGTATAGATTATGCGAGTAAGTAATACTTTTCTAATTACTGTGTTAAGACTCGAGTAAAAACATGGTATTAGGAGGGTGTTACAATTCATCACTAATCTCCACTTTGAGATAACATATACCTCTATTCTTAAAGTATTAAGGGTTGTTTGAGGAGGTTTTGAACAAAGAAAAGCACTTCGAAGAAACAAGAGAATTGCAAAGATCTTCGAGTAATAAGTAGGGTTTTTGAACCTCTTTTGCTTTCAACTCTGTTTTTCTGTTTTAATAACTAATTAAATTGGATATTTTTGGTTGTGTTGGTTGATAATATATTGATATTGATGTGTTAATTTTGGTGATGTGTTTGGATGTTGAGGAAAATGATTTTTGTCAAAAGAGAGTTTGACACATGCTGCTAGATTTTCGGATTTCAACAGGACATGATTTGTTCATGAATTTTCTGGTTTAATTCTAGTCATTTTTATGAGCTAAAAAAATTATATGTTGAAGCTAAGATCTTAAGTGTAACACCCTAATATTTAACCTAACATGCCTAGGACGTATTGAGATTAATTATTAGTTATTACTCTTTTGTTTCATTCTTTAACTTCACTTTATCAAAATACTTAGAGGAAAATATGGGTAAATTTTTTTTTTAAACATAAAATAAAATGTAAGCTACGTGTGCTGTCATAATCCGAACATTAAGTACTATCAAAGAAAACAGGAAATACAGATCATATGTGCACATGTTTAAAACACAACATTCATGAACACAAAACACAAATACATTAAATATCACAACCAACCATGGTTCATAATACATTAGGAAATATAATAAGCAGAGTCACACCGATACATAGTGGGCTGAGCTTTCAGTACATAAGCAAACAACAAAAACAAATACAAGAAAGTAGAAAACGCATGGAATGTAAAAACACTAGATGCCAACAGCTCCCCTTCACTAGTTCTTTGAGTGCTCAAACTAAAGTCACCCCTAACAAAATATACAACATAAAAAAGGGATCCTTATGTGATAGCTTTGGCACTCCATCGGGTCCTCTATCAAAATCTACTGGCGAACCTGATCCTCCAGTGAAGGGGGTATGTACCCAATGAACTGGGCAAGCTCCGCATGTGTATGCAGACAAAACGGGGGACGAACATGGCCTCTGTGGCATGGAAACATCTCTGGTCATCGAGCTAGCCTGGTCTAGGTCACCGTGTCCTCACTGCCTCTACCTATGTCCATGGGTGTCGTAGGTGCAGAACCCTCCAAGTAGATGTATGTGGAGGAGTCCTCAGACAGGTCAGTCTCTGATTGCCTTAAACCGAGAACGTACTCAGGGTAATTGCGAACTGTCAAAGTGTTGGGGTGAGCAAATCAAGTCTACTCATCGCGGGGTCGAGTGTGCTCAAAGATCAAATCATCACCATAGAGGGAAGTGGGGGTGAACCTGAAGCTGGAAACCGGGTAAGTGAAGGGGCGTCCCATGTACACAAAAATGCATACTGCACAGTGACCCTTGAAGTGGTATGAGCGGTGGTCTGGGTCGAAGTGCACCTCCCACACTGGCGTGTCAATAAAGATCACAAACAAAGCCATCGTCCTCTGAAGACGTAATGGAAGGAAAGAAAGATAGAGGGAGTGAGAATCTTAGTAAAGGAATAACACATGCATAGGGGAGTCTAGGGGATCATTTCCATATATCATTATATCATTTTAAATCTCATCTCATGTCATGGAATAACACATGCATTTCAACATCAATTCATGAATATGATAAGCTATTAAAGCCATGTAAACACTTTCTCATAGCACATACATCATCACATAAAGATCTCCATTCCTTTTGTAAAATAAACATGCTTCTAACTAGTGTGCCGGAATCAGGGACTGGGCTCAGCTAATGCATATGCTATGCTCATAAAAACTCATAAATAAACAAACATCCATTTGAAATACTAACTCTCATTACCTCCCCTATCTTACAATATCTTTTGCTTTTAATCCTTACGGGTCTTAAACTTACGGTCTAATTATCCTACCATCCAACATAGGTCTTCTATGCACCTAATGTAATATCCTAATTTTTAACCCAATACTCTAGAACACATTAAGTTAATCATTCGGTTATTACTTCTTAGTCTCATTCTTTTATTAAAATACTTAGCGGAAAATACTGGTAAATTTTTTTAAAAAAATATAAAAACAAAGTGAGAGCCGCACTTGCCATAATCATGAACTAATCATACATTGCAACTCATAAAGAATAAACACAAAGTAAAAGAACATATAACAAATGGAACAGTCAATGACACACCAAAGGAAATACTTTCATTAATATCATAGTTAATTAAAGTCACACCCTTATAGAATTGGCTGAGCTTGCAATACAAGGAAATAATAGAAAAGCAAATACAATGGAACTAAAAGGATACAAGGAAATCATACTAAGTGACACCTATAACCTAGTGCACCTAAGGTGGATAACCTCAGACAAAAGAAGGCTTATCCTATACTACGAGTCAGTGTGTGCATTAGACCTCCCCTAAAACACCTACTACTGGAACTCGGGGTATAGCGGAATGAAACCAATCCACGGACGTAGTGTGGCAAGAGTAGGCATGCGTAGTGGTTGATCATGTGCTATGTAACTGTCTCCTCGCTTTCGCCTCTCACGAACTGAGGAGTGGGGGCAGAGCTCTCGCTATACATGTAAGTCGGCAGATCCTTCGAGGGGTCATCCTCCGGGCCAGGAGATCTGGGCACGTAATCCTGGAAGTCACAGGCAGCCGACCCTCTAGTGTACATTCAAAGAATCCTCTCGTCATGCGTCTAGGAGACATAGGGGAGAAGCGATAGCTATGTACAGGGTGTGTGAAGGGACATCCCATGAACATGAAAACGCAAATAGCACAACGTCCTTCAAAATGATACGACTTGTGCTTCGGATCATAGTGCACCTCCCACGTCAGAGTATCGATAAAGACCATGAATGTCGCCATCAAGCTCTGAAGATGTGATGGGAGAGAAAGAAAGATGAGAAAGGAGTGAGAATCTTGCTACAGAATCTCAGTAGGGATCTCCTATCTAGGGTTACATCGTTCACATCCTCAGGAACCTTGGGTTTATTATTAAATGGTGAGCATGCATAAAAATTCCATCTTTAGGTTTATAAAACTAGATTTTCCAAGGTTCGTTCCTTTTAGAATGCATCTTAATGTCATGAATGCAGTATATCAAAGCATAAATGCATGGTAATGCCTTAAACAAACAACTCAACAAATCATAACATCAAGAAGCATACAAGTGGCATGTAACTTTCAAATGGAACTTTCCTCAACTTTGTGACTTAGAATATCATACTTTAGCATTATGGGGCCACCCTAAAACATCATCTAGGTTATGAGTTCATACCTTAACTAGTCGTCACTAGTTCTTAATTATCGTCTGGATAAGCAAAAAAATAAATATAATCCCAACTACTAGAGTACGGGCTAAGGGGCTTAAGGATCACCTCTCTTAGGATTATTTCCTTCTTTGAAACGCTCTACTGGCATCTAGTGCACAGCGAATTGTCCACTTTGGTAGGCTGCATCCACTCATACCCTAACGGATTTGCCTCCTCCCAACCGGAGCGGGAGAAGTACGTCTCAGTGCTACGTCGCATAAAAATATCTTGGGGGTGCTCGACTGAACTGGTGTCACCCTAGGTTTTGATCTCATTTTTTTCTTCAAAAACATACTCAAGTCCTTTTAGTTTTGATGGAAATTCGGCAGCATAACAGCTGTACACCGAATTTCCTTCAAACTAACTTTATGCCACGATTTTCATAACACATGCATTTCTCATTCAACTTTCATGAACATGATAGACATAACATCTCAATGAAACACTCATCATATCATATATCATCACATCATACTTGCATAGATAAACTCATTTTATTAAGGAACCTACGGTGTCTTATGCTTGACCCTTAAAGTCTTAAACTTGAAACTTAAGTTCTCTGATCATCCAATCTCAATATCTTGTGCACCTATAGGCTCAAAACTAATTATTCTTGCTAATTATTATGATCATAGCTTATTCTAAAGCCCTTTAGTGCAGAATCCATAATTTATACTTTACGGGTACCTAGGAGTCATAACTTAGACCCTTTCTAAGTTCGGTTTGCTCCTAAAGCACCAAGATCAATTCCTAAACCAATTATGAGTAGTTCCTACACATTTAAACTAATTATAAACCATCATTTGCTAATTTTACCCTTGCTGGATGGAATCCAGAAAATTCATTTTCTAAGGGATCTAAAAGTCTCATTTTAATTCCTTTCTAGTTATTAACTTGTCTTAACTTTCTCAAATCAATTCTAACATCAAATATACATGAACATACTGTAACACCCTAAATCTTAACTTAATACTACTAGTACGTATTTAGGTTAATCCTTAGAATATTACTTCTTGGTCTCATTCTTTACTTTGAAAATACTTAGCGGAAATATTGGTAAAAATTTTTCTTTTTGGAATTAAAACCAAAGTGAGAGCCATGCATGATTCTTTGGACGGGAATTCTTACGAGCACAACGAGTCATATAAGCAAGGCATAACAAAACACATTACCAGCATGAATACATCAACTGAATATATATATATATATATATATATATATATATATACATATATATATATATATATATATGTAGATAATGTGCCTACTAAAAAGGCAGGACTATTTGATACATAGAAGAACAGAATACAACTAAAAGCAAAAACAGGGAAATCATACAAGCAAGTACAAGGAAATCATAAAAGCAACGCCCATACCCATGTGCACCTAGGGTAGACAACCTCATATACAAAAGATGGTTTGTCCTCAACTATGTTGCGTGTGTGCACTAGCTACTACCCATCCTATTCACCTACTCCTGCTGGTCCGAGTACTGAGGGGTGGAATTGATCCATTGGCGGATCTCGGCGAGAGTAGTCGTGCGGATCATCGGAGCGTGTCCACCGCGGAGAGGGCGCATGGATGGCCTACGAGCCAACCTCGGCTGAACCACCGTCTCCTCACTCCCAGCTCTCATCGGTGAGGGAGTGGGGCTGGAGCTCCAACTGTACATGTGCGAGGGCAGGTCCTCTGATGGAACCATCTCCGAATACTGAGTCCGGGGCACGTACTCCGAGTAGTCACGTAAGCTGACGCCTCGGTCTGCATGCGGAGGATCTGCTCGTTGTGTGGTCTGGCTTGCTCAAAAATCATGTTACGATAGTAGGGAGCAGTCAGGGTGAAGAGGTAGCTCCGTACTGGGTGTGCGAAGGGTCGTCCCATAAACATGAACACTCTGACTGTGTAGCGACCGTCAAAATGGTATGACCCGAGTGCTGGGTCATGGTGCAGCTCCCACGTCGGGGTGTCGATGAAGAGTACGAAAGTCGCCATCTGAAGATGTGACAGAAGAAAAGAGAGAGGGAATGAGAATCTTCTAAAAGAATTCTCAGTAGGGCAATCCCTAACTAAGTGACGTCATCACATCCTCAGGAACCTTGGGTTTTATTTTTAAAAAGGTGTGTATGCATATAAACTCCTTTTAAGTTAGTTTTCTAAAGTGTTAATTATCCAAGGTCCGTCATATTTTACAATGCGTCTTATGACTAAGCATGGAATACACTAATGACATGAATGCATCATAAAGGTAAACCAATCAATAGAATAACTAAGGAACATTATAACAGTGGCATAAGGTGACAGGTGTAAATCTCATAATAACTTTTCTTGGTTTATATGTGACATTTTAAACTTTAACTTTTATCTCATGGGCCACCCTAAAACAACTCTAGGTTATGAGCTCATACCTTAACTAGTCATCACTAGTTCTTACTTATCCTATGATAAGCGCAACATACATAATCCCGACTTAAAGTATGGGCTAGAGGGCAAATTAAGGATCACCTCTTAGGGTCATTTCCTCTTTGAAACGCTCTACTAGCAACTAGTGCATAGTAGTATTGTCCACTTTGGCAAGCTCAATGTCAATACCCTCACAGATTTGTTTTCTTGGGGGTGCTCGGCTAAACCGGTGTCACCCAAGAAGGCGTCTCAGTGTTGTGTCACATTTAAGTTCTCATGATTTTCAAAAAGACCTTTTCCTAAGTTCCTCAAATTTGATGGAAATTCGGCAGCATGACGACTGTAGACCGAATTTCCTCAAATTTGCTTATGCCATGAAAACATATAGGACATACACAAGCATTCTTCATAAGGTGTTGAAATTATATAAAACTTCTTCATAACATATACATCATCACATAATCATTCATCATATAAAACTTCTTCATAGCATATCATCACATAATCATATTTAAACAAAACATTCACACAACTCATAAAGCTTATTATGTTATAAACCTATAGTGTCTTATGCTTCGATCCTTATGAGTCTTTGGACTTGTAAACTAATTGTTCTAGTATTCCTCCTTAGCCTCTCACACACCTACAGGTTCACAACTAATAAATTTTACTAATTTTAGGCTTAAGTACCCATCCAAATAGCACTATGCAGATTTGGAGAGTTTTATGTTCATGTGATTATGGGGTTCTAGAAATTACGTTTTAGGCCCTTAAAGTCCTTAACTCACAACCTAGGTTATAAATAATCATAACTTAAGCTCTCGGGTATCTATAGGTTCATATCTAAGTATTTCTCACCTCACACTATGGTCAAGAACATCTCTAAACCTCAAGGATGCAGAATTTATAATCCTAATTTTACGGGTACCTAGGAGTCACAACAATGACCCTTTCTAAGTCTAGTTTGCTCCTAAGGCATCAAGATCAAGTCCTAAACCAATTATGAGCCATTCCTACACCTTTAAACTAATTTAGAGCCATGATTATCAAGTCTAAACCTTGCTGGACAGAATACAGAAAATTCAATAATTAAGGGATCTAGAACTCTCAAATTAATTCTTTTCTAGTCTCTAACTTATCTTATCTTTCACATATGAGTCTTAACATTATTTTTACTCAAACATAAGCATATTATCATCATTAAAATAGCACATACAGTGGCAAATAAATAGCAAGGCAGAACCAAAATGTGCATCTCCATAAAAGGTATAGAACACAATTTCTAAAGCACATAGAATACTAGTTTCTCTTGGAACCTTTCTAGAACTTTCAAAACTCATTCATAAAAAAATCATAAAAATACTTGAGAGGGCAGTAGCTAAATCATTTTCATCTCAAGAGGTTCTAAATTCATAAAACTTAGTTTTACATATTCCTTATACTCATATAAACTTAGAAAATTTATGAAACATATTTTTAACATTTGGAAAACTTAAAACCTCCTAGGGCCGAAATCTCAACTATGGAAAATAATTATTTTAGACCTTTGTTTGAGACAACAATGGGCAAGTCTTTGAGCTCTAGGTTCATTTAAGTGATGGCATAAAGATAAACATGGTTATGCACTTGTTTTAGCTTTTATTAGAAAGTAAAGTGAGAGCATAAAATAAATATGAGATGCATCATATTATTATCTTTGATATTTAGGTGAGAACTTGAAATGTAAACATGATAATGCATAGCTTGAAATATAAACATGATAATGCAAGTTCCTTTATTATCTTGGTACTTAGTGATAGCAAGGAAAATAAACATGATGTGCAAGGCATAAAAGTAAATATGGATGCAAGATTCATTTTAAGGTTATCTAGAGCTCATACAAGACTTTAACATATGACAACCCAACACTCATCTCATCACAAAGAGAGCTTTAGAGTTCTTGAACCAAGTTCTCAAAGGAACTATGAGGTTCTTGAACTTCATCATCAAGCTCAAGTAAATCAACTTTCCAAACAAAACAAAATCTCAAAGATCAAGGAACCAAACCGAAAACCTTACAAAAAGGAAAAAGAGATTGAAACTAAGTCAAGTTCTTTATTAAGTACCCAAAACCCCTATCTAGAGAAAAATCTCTAGAATGGCACGGCCAACTTTAAGGTTGACAATGGTAGGCTTGGGCTTTTAGAAATCCTTAGATAAATTTTCTTAAGTTGAAAAACCATGTGAGCTAAGTATCATATAGATAAAGTTAAAGGAAAAGAAAAACACAAGCTTTAGAGGTTTCTTTGAGATGAACACAAGGTCATCATCTAGAAACTCTCATCATCAAGCTATCATGCTCATAAACATGGCCAAGAGGCCGAAATGAAAAGGAAAAGGAAAACAAAGGAGAGTTCAAAAAGAATCCAAGAGGAAACTAGAGAAAAACATATTCTTGAGCAAAACAAGTTTGAAAAGCAAATCCCTACCAAGTGATGAAGATGAAAGCTTGAACTTGAAAAGGAAAATGAGAAGAGCAACTCCTCCTAAGGTGGTGTGATGAAAGCCCGACCAAAGGGAAAGAAAAGGAAAGGAGATGTGTTTTGAGGAAGCTTGTGTTTGAGGTTTAGTGTATAAGAGATTTGATGATGATCTAAGGTTATGATATGGTGGATTGAAGTGGTGAGGTGATAATGTGAAGAGAGGATGAAGATGAAGAGAAAGAACTCTTGGAACTTGAGAGAAAAGAAAGAACTAGCAAGATAACTCTAGGATTCTAAACTTAGCAAATGTTTCAAGGTGCAACTAAGCTATCACAAGCATCCTATTTATAGAAAACCAAAACCACGGGCTCACTAAAGAGGAGGAGTGGCCGTAGCATTGGGGGAAAAAGGGAGAGAAAAATATCTCTTTGATTGCATCATAGAAGCATGGTTTGAAGTATGGAGTTCATTACACAAAGTAAGACTTGAAGCATGGGTTTTTGAGTGAGCTTTCATTTTAATTTTGCAAGAAATTGTTCTTCTAGAAACTCAACATGGCTGGAACATTTTCAGCCACAAATAAATGTGGGAAATGATTTATTTCAATTGGTTATTTACTTGGAAAATCAAGTGTGATGGAAAATATGACAAGGTATGGTGTATGTGACTTGAGGTATGGCTTTGGAGTGTTAGAAAATTGAACATGTGATGCATATGGAGGGTGGGAAGCTTCGGCCAAACCTGAGGCAGCAGAGAGTAGGTGAGGTTTGATCATGTAATTGGGTGCTAATGGTGGGTTTAAGTGTAGGTTAGCTTAGGTACAAGGTTAGGAGTAATTAAGCTTAAGTTTAGGTAGCTAAGTATGAGTATTTAGGATTTTATGACAAGGTTAGGAGTGCTCATACATCATTAAAGAATTTTAAACTCATTTATGAATAAACAATGCGTAACACAATTCCATGATTTAAGGAATTGGAGAGAGGAAACACTATTCAAGATTCCATGACTAGGAATCTTGAAATTAAAATAAGATTTCAAGGTGTAATCAAGCATTATTAGGTTCTAATCAACTTTAATAAGTTATTTTGACCCTAGATTAATTATGGAAATTAATTAATCTTCAATTAGAGCCTAATATTGCTTAAGTTTGCTTAATCATGCGATTAAGCGTAAAAACACGAATCTAGGGGCAAAATCGTAATTTTGCACTAATTTTGCCCGAGACCTCTATAACTAAAACTGAGGTCATAGAATACATAAAAACGCCTTTTAAAACCATCTGGAGAAGTTTCGGGTTCATCCGACACTTGCAAACAGTTAAAACACTGCAGGGGCGTTTTGGTCATTTTGACCCGAAAACTCGAAAAACGAGATTTTTGATCCCAGAAAGGTACACAGGTCATCTAATCACCTTTCAACATTGAGTTTGCCCTTTGAGTACTATCGGATTGGCTTTCCTCGAATTCCGGGCCGAAAATGACCTCAGGGGCATTTTGGTAATTTTCACCTTTAACAGAAAAATCAGGGCATTACACATACTCATTTCATCATCATAAAAACAGCATCATACAGTGAGCACATTAACCAAACAGAACCCAAAACATCTCTATCAAATAATGCATAGAACTTCATTTCTAAAGCACATAAATTGCTAGTTTCTCTTGGAACCTTTTTAAAACTTATAGAACTCCTTAGGAAACATTTTATTTTATTAAAACCATAATAAAGCATCTAAGGGCAGTAGCTATGTCAAATTAATCTCAAGAGGAATTTAAATCATAAAACTTTGCTCAAAACATTTCTTGAGATCATCTAAACTTAGTAAAAATCATGAAACATAGATTTTAGCACTTGTGACTAGATGAATCTTACTCTAAGTTCATCATCATCACATGGCCGAATTCATGTGAATAAAACATACACATTTCCAAACTTTGTTTGAGATAATAATGGGCAAGTCCATGAGCTCTGAATCTCTTAAGTGATGACATAAACATAAACATGTAATGCACTTTATTTTAGTCTTTATTAGGATGTGAGAGCGTAAAATAAATATGCTATGCAAGTCCTTTTTTATGTTAGAAACTTAGTGAGAACATAATCATAAATATGAAGATGCAAGTTCATTCTTTTATCTTGAGAGTTTAGTGATGACATAAAGATAAATATGAACGCAATTTTCTTTTATCTTAACTTAGAGCTCATGCAAAACTTTTAGAGGAATATAAACTCAACCCAACATTTGTCTCAACCAACAAAGTAAGCTTTAGAGTTCTTGAGCCAAGTTTTCAAAGAAACTATATGGTTCTTGAACAACATCATCAAGCTTCAAGGAAATAAACTTAAAAGACAATAAAACCACAAGGAAAAAGGAAACCAAAACCGAAAACATAAGGGAAAGGAAAGCAAGGAACCGAAATCACAAGAGAAGGAAATATACACCAAGTTCTTTATTATGTACTCAAAACCCCTATCTAGAGCATAACTCTAGAATGTGCCAGCCAACTTTAAGGTTGACAAGGGTAGGCCTTGAGTTTATTGAAATCCTTATGATTAATTTTTCTTAAGTTAAAAACCACGTGAGCTAAGTAACATAGATAAAGTTCAAGAAAGGAAAACTCAAGCTTTAGAGGTTTCTTTGAGATGAGCACAAAGTCATCATCTAGAAACACTCATCATCAAGCTATCATGATCAAAATGAGGCCTTGAGGCCGAAATGAAAAGAAAAGGAAAAGCAAGGAAAAACTTAAAAAGAGTCCAAGAGAAACTTCAAGGAAATAACATTTTTGACCAAAACAAAACTAGAGAGCAACTCTCTACCAAGTTTGAAGATGAAAAGGCTTGGTCTTGAGAGGAAATGAGAAGAACAATCCTCCTCAAAGTGATGATGATGCTTTCGGCCTTGTGGAGAAAAAAAGAGAAGGAATGTGTTTTGGATGAGTTTGTGTTTGAGGATGAGTGTTTGGGTGTTTAGAGGATGATTCAAGGTGGTAGTTTGAGGTTGTGAGGTGATTATGCAAAGAGGAGATGAAGAAGATGAAGATGAGCTCTAAGAACTTCGTAAGAGAAAAAGAAAAGAACTAAAAAAAAAGCTTGAAACTAAAACTTAGCAAATGATCTAAAGGTTCACACAAGTTCTTTAACACATGTATTTATAGACAACAAAAACAATGGAGACTCACAAAAGGGGAGAGGTTGGCCGTGTGGTTTCATGAAGGGAGGGAGAGAAAATATCTCTTACACATTGTCATTCAAAGCATGGTTGAAGGTATGACAAGCATGGGCTAAGACATGGTTCAAAGCATGGTGTTTTCTCTTTGATTTGAGTTAAAATAATTCTTCTAGAAGGGCAAGGAGGGGCTGACAATTTTGGATAGCAAAATGAGGGAAAAATTGTCTAATTCATCTAATCATTCATTTAGTCATTCAAGCATGGGTGAAAGTATGATCAAGTATGGTGCAAAGTGAGGTGTAAGCATGGCAATTTGAGTGTAAGAATTCACACATATGATGGAAAAATGGGGGGTATGGTTCGGCCAGTTGATGCAATCCAAGGGGAGAGAAAAATCTTTCATGTAAATGTATGTTAATGATGTGTTTAGGTGTGTATTAGTTTAGGTGCAAGATTAGGAAATTACTAAGCATGAGTTTAGGTAACTAAGAATGTAATTAGGAATTTTAAGACTTAATTAAGGAGTGTTCATACATCATTAGAGGATTTGAAACTCATTCTATGAATAAAGAATTGTGAACACAATTCCATGATTTAAGGAATTGGAGAGAGAAAACACTATTCAAGATTCCATGACTAGGAATCTTGAATTTAAAATGAGATTTGAGTTTAAATTAAGCAACCTTAGGTTCTAATTAACTCTAATAAATTATTTTGACTCTAGATTAATTAAGGAAATTAATTAATCCTTGATTAGAGCCTAATATTGCTTAGGTTTGCTTAATTACGCGATTAAGCTCAAAAGCACAATGCTTAGGGGCAAAATCATAATTTTGTACAAAAACTGCCTGGGATTACCGGGACTAAAACTGAGGCCACAGAATACATAAAAACACCTTTTAAAACCATCTGGAGAAGTTTCGGGCCCATCCAGCACTTGTACCCGTATAAAACACAACAAGGGTATTTTGGTCATTTTGACCCGAAACGTCAGAAAATTCGGTCATTTCGGTCATTTTTACTCTAACAGAAAATCGGGGCGTTACACCTAAGGGATCACAACTAATAATTCTCACTAATTTTTATGCTTATGAATAGTACCAAACAGCATCATGCAGTTTGGACAGAAATGTTATATTTCAAAATACGAGGTTCTAGAAGCTACGTCTTTGACCCTTTCTAATTTTTGGCTTTTCCTAAGGTACTAAATTAATTGTTGCAACCTTAAGGAACTAATCCTACACTTCTAAACAATTCTAAAACCATTTTATTTAAGATTTTACTCATCCTAAAACAGCAGCCATATTTTAGTTTCTGAGGGATCTAAAACTCATTTTTCATCCTTTCTACTTATTAATTGTTCGTAATACTCACAAAATAGTATCTACTTCAAATAAGAATAATTTTTACACATTCTAACTTACTAAAACAGCATCATACAGCAGCCATCATAGCAAGGTAGTAACCAAAATGTTCATTTCAAGATAACACATAAAATCACATTTTCAATACAAATAAGTTGCTAGTTTTTCTTGGAATCATTTTAAAAAGCAAAGTGAGGGCTTAAAATAAATATGAGGTGCAAGTTTGTTTCTTTATCTTTAAGTTAAGAGATAACTTGAAATAAACATGAAATGCAAGGTATTTAGTGATAGCATAAAATAAACATGGGTGCAAGTCACTTTTATATCTTATCTAGAGCTCCTTCAAGACTTTTAAAAGAACAAAGCTTAAACCCAATACTCATCCAACATGAAAAAGTAAGCTTTACTAAGCTTTAAAGGTACAAGCATAAAAGAGCTATGTCATATTCTTTATTAATGTCCAATAACCCCTATCTAGAGCGAACTCTAGAATGTGGCCGCCAACTTTAAGGTTGACAAGCGTAGGCTATGGACTTTTGGAAAACCTTATTACTTTCTTTAAGTAAAACTTTGGGTGAGCTAAAAGAAACAACATTTTTCTTTGAAAAAAAAGGAAATGGCCGAACCTTAATGAGGAATAATGGACCATTTTCCACTCTAGGGACCAAGATCTTGATGATATAATAATCATCATTGAGTGTATAACCTCATTCTAAACCAACATCAAGACAAAGTTCTCAAAAAGAAGAAAAGGAAAAACTGAAACCATATTTGGTTCAAGAACAAGGATCAAGCTTTAGAGGTTATTCAAGTGTTAAACACTATCATAAAACCATCATCATCAAGCTCTCATTTTTCCAAGTTCCCAAGGGCTCCATGACCGAAATATTAAAAGAAAAGAAAGGTTCCAAAAAGGCCAAGAGAAACATAAAGCTCATTCTTAACTCAACTTGTAAAAGACTAAAACTTTTCTTTAAGAAAAACTCAAGCGTTAGAGGTTTCTTGGAAGATAAACATAAGGTCACCTTTAGAAAGCACTCATCATCAAGCTATTATATTCAAGGCCTTGAGGCCGAAAATGAAAGGAAAAGAGATGAAGAAACCGAAAAGAAAAACTCAAACAAAGTTCATTCATTCATCATTTTCCAACAAGACTCAAACATAAAGATCAAAGAGAACATTTTTAGAAAAGCTCCCTACCTAGTATGTGTGTTCTTGAAGACAAAGAAAGGCTTGATCTTGAAGAGAAAACAAGAAGAAATCTCCTTGTAACTTGATGTGTGGCTTCGGCCTTGAAGATAAATGGAGGAAGGAGGTGTGTTGGCTTGTGTTTGAGCTTGGGGTTGTGTTAAGATGAGATCTAGATGAAGATTGAGAGGTGGAGGGGTGGTGGTTTCTCTTGGAAAAAGGAGAAGAAAAGAAAATTTTGAGATAACTAACACTTTCTCTTAAAACTTGAAGCTTGGCAAATGATTCAAAAGTGAAGCAAGGTTCACAAAACAAGGTATTTATAGAGTTTTAGATCATGAGGAAGTGAATTAGGGAGGAAGTAACCATGTGACCTTCATGGTTTGGGGAAGAGAAAATATCTCCTTATGTTATCATTTCATGGTAAGGTGTAAAGTATGGGAGGTATGGTTCATGTAAGACTTTGAGTGGAAGTTGGAATGACATAAATCTATTCTTCTTGAATGAAATATTTCTTCTAGAATAAGGGGAGGAAAATATCTCATGTATTTGGTCATATCATGGTTGGAAGTAAGATCGAACATAGTGCAAGGTAAGGTGCTGTCATGGTGAAGTATGGTGTGATGTGACTTGAGGTATGGTCTTGAAATGACCTTTGAATGACTAAAAAATAAAACAATTCTTTGAATGGTGGGGGAATGTGTGGAGTCAAGTTCTTTTGACTAGAAACCTAGGGAATGACATATTTCCTTGAAATTGGGGAAAGTGAATAGTAAAAATACTATTCCTAGATGCTTTCTTGAAGAAATATGACTAAAAATGGGTTTTAAGTATCCTTAAGCAATTTTAGGTTCTAATCCACCTCAAATAATTATTTTAGCTCTAGATTAATTATGAAAATTAATTAACCTTTAATTAGAGTCTAATATTGCTTAGGTTTTGTTTTTAAAACATTAAACTTTAATGCACTTAAGCAGGGGCAAAATCATAATTTTTCTCAAAAACTGCCCGGGACCACAAGAACTTAAGCAAACGTAAATCATGCCTTAAAAACATTGTTTTAAACCTCCAGGATAAGTCCAGGTCAAACAAAACTCAAAACTGCCTTAAATTACCGTAAGGGTATTTTGGTCAATTATGCCCAGAAACCTCAGAAATGAGATTCTTCTGCTCTATTAAACATTCAAATACATAGAATCCCCTTCATACATTGAGTTAGCCCCTCGAGGACTGCCAGATCGGCTATCCTCGAGTTCTGGGCTGAAAACGACCACAGGGGCATTTTGGTCATTTTCACTCTAACAGAAAATCGGGGCGTTACATCTTTGATAATTTTTATAACCTCTGAATTAGTTGTTTGATGTGCAAATTAATTTCTACTACAAAGGTGTGAAATATAAATGCTTCAAGTATGATGTATATAAATGCATACTAGTGACTTTAAAGATTGGTTTATGAGGAATTATTGAAATTACATTGTGAATGAATGCCTATTTGTTTTATTCATGCATTTGGAAAATGAAAGAAAAGTGAATAGGACATATATGTGGTAAAAAAGAATGTATGAACTTTAATCGTGCATGCATGTTTTGACATATGGACAAAACAAAAATAAGACTTATGTTGAATGAGAGGAAGGCAAAAAAAGGAACTTTCTTAGAGAAATTATGAGTCGATAGACGTATCAACTAGGAATATATTTGTGTGTAATCCAGAAAGGAAAAAAAAGAGTATGATGATCATGTATAAGAATGAGCTCAATCTTGATAAGCAGTCTATTTCCTTTGTGTGGTGTTATCCATTATAAATATCATTTGGTATAAATAAGTCTTTCCTATGTTGATGAAAAAAGAAAAATGCACCGAATTGAGTTTTGTGGCCATAAGTAGAAGCAGGGCCCTTTAAGATAATTTCATTGCACCTAGCATATGCATATTCATATCATATCAAATCATTTTGTTTAACATTGTTTATTATGATTATGAGCTTTATGATATAGGTGTACTAAGTGATTGATTATTAAAAGTAACCCACTTCGGAGGTATGGTTTGGAACCAAAAAAAAAAATGAACTGTTGTTATGAAATGCATGATCACCTTTTTGCTAATAAACTGATGTGGCTGGAACAATGATGATGACACTTATTTTGTATATTAAGGGGAATGCCCTACTGAGAATTGTGTAATTCTCACCCCGACATGTTTGTGTTCATATGTCGTCTTTAGGTTGATCTAGAGAACTATGGGATTGCTACACAAAAGAAATAGGAATTGCAGTAGTTTAGTGAATGAGATTTGTACTTTTTATACTTAGTTGTAGGTATATGTATATAAATATAATAGAGCACAGATGTGTATTAAAGCTCATAGAAGAGCTTCCTTTTGTACTTGACTCTGTATTCAATAAATGTATTGTTTCTTTGTTATATATTTTAATAGAATTACGAATTAACTACTTCATGATTCGATCGAACTTGCTATAGTTACTTAGGTAAGGCCCACTAATTTATAAGTAGAAACTCCCAAGTCTAGCACCATGACTTTAGGATGATGTTGTACATGGGAGGGTGTTACAACTAATGTTTCCCTTTAGTTTTTTGAAGTATTAAACAGGTCCTTACATTAGAATAACATAATTCTTAAAGCACAAATATTTTCATGTGATATATGTAAACATGTTTTATCTCATTTAAAGAGATAGGAAATTAATGGAAGTGAAAATTATAGCATGGAAAGAATAGATATATGCTCAATGTAATGAAGAAAACTCTCATGTACAAGGAACCAAGGCCCAGATCTTCAGCGAGTAGCACGTGACTTCAGATAGTACACCTCAAGTGAAGATTTCATTCCAACTCTGAAGCAAGTGTGCTCTACAACCTTCAATCATCATGATTGCAATCATATAATCATCTACAAGCTCTGATTGAAGTATAAAAGATCAAAGATATATCAAGCAAATAATACCGCACTTCACAAAGTTTACTTCATAGTGAAACGATGCACTTTTCAAGAAAATAAGGGAAATGTGAGACTCAAATTTAAAGTCAAATCTAGTTATAGACTGTCATGACATCTCTTCTGCCAACTTGGTCAACTGCTATATTTTCTAGAAGGAAAAGTTCAGGAACCTCATTCAAAAAGTAAAAAGTAGCTTATGAAGGTGAACTTAAAAACCTCTATTTTGCAATGGCTTCTGCAATAGCTCTGACAAATGATGCACTACTACTCTAGACTATATTTTCCAAGACACAGAAAAATGATTAACACATGTCACTTGGTCAAAATATCAAGGGCAACAATCATAAATGTATACCATCTATAAATAAAGATGATGTGTTTACAATGAAGAGAGACTTTTACTAAGTAGTGTTGAGACACTGAAAGAATTCTTCCTCATCCTTTGTAAAGTTCATTACTTCTTGTACTTAGTTTCTTGTTTGTAAAAATCTTCTTTCTATATTCTTATAGAGCATACATTCTTCCTAGGAAGAATCATAGAAAGAAGTCATTCAAGTTTTCCAGGTCTGTGACTGTATATCTTATAAAAACTTGAGTGTTGGTTAGTTTAAGTGATAAACCTAAACACAAACCTTTGTGACCCCGATCCATTAGTGATCAATGTGAGTTAGTTTGGAGAAGCTAAGTAAAGACTATTTCTAACATGACAGTAAAATGAACTACTGTTGTAACAACCTATGCTACTTTATGGATTGTCGATTGTCTTCACAAACTAATATGGGTCTTTTCAGCATGCTTTGTCCTCACTTACATGCTTCCTGGGAAAACTTCCCAGGAGGTCACCTATCCCAAAATTGCTCTAGGTGAAGCACGCTTAACCATGTAGTTCATTAGTGATGGGCTACTTAAAAAAATATGTATCTTGTTGGTATAGATTGTACAAAGCAATTCATATAAGTCATCCTTGATTGTATAGTCTCATACCTATACAGTTTTAGGATCCCACTCATTCATGTACCCTTCTGCTTAGAAGGCCTTATGAGGAGTCGCTCCTTATTCATGCCTTCTTTGCATGGACAATCACTCCTCGCCCTCATCCCTAGGCTTTACAATTAATTATGAGGTTAGCTTGGAGAGGCTAGTGAAAGACTACTCAGGTTGTGATGGTAGGAGTAAACTACTAGCACTACACCATTTTCTAGTTGTGGCAATGCTAACCGTTGCCTAAAAGGGCCTATGGCCATGGTTTTTTTTTTATTGTTGTTGATATAGTTCAATTTATTTAGTATGTTGTTGCAATGGTACAAAACCATACTCGTAGTATTTATAAGCAATGGTTTATCAATGGTTGCAATATTTTCATATTAGACAATGGCTATTTAAGTATTGCCTAAATATTTTTATAAATGATACACTTAAAAACTGTTGCTAATATAAATCAAATTGAGACAACATATAAAAACTGTTCCTTTATGTATTACACTTAGTGGTGCAAAGAAAATTTCCTTCTCATCACCATTTGTTAAAATATTTTTGTTAACACTCAAAGAACCCATTTTGACCCCTAAATAAAAAAAGGAAAGGGAAATATTCAGAGCCACCACCTTGATGTCCTTTGGGTGCTGTGAAGTTGCAGAGGCACCACCATCGATCTACAAGCTCATGATTGTTAGCCACACACTCGCCAGGTTCATTCTTTCTCTCTCTGTCTCTGGCTATCTATCTCGACTCCCTCATCTCTCTGACTTGTCTCCCTCTTCTCTTTCTTTTTCTGTCTTTACTTCTCGCAAAGGCTACATTGTGGTGGTCCGTGATGGCTACAAGGTGCGATGAAGGAGGAAGATATAGCAGAGCTCATGGTGGCAGCTGAAGGGCACGACAGCTGTTGGGGGCTAGTTGGTGGGCTTTTCTCATTTTTTATTTTTATTTTTCTGTTGTAAAACACTAATTTACAATGTCTTTGCCATTGTTAGGGATTTAGGCAGTGAGTAGTCAAGAAGCATAACCCTAGTGTAAATTCAACATTTTATTTGAAATTAGTTAAGTTCTTTTGTTTTGGTCTGATTGTTAAATGTTGAATTCAATCTTTTTCCCTTTTTTTTTCTTTACATTTAATGGTTGATTTGAGGATTTATGCTATGTATATTGAGTGTGTTGGGCTCAGAGTTTGTGATACACTAGGAGCTATTTTTTCAGCAACTTGATTTCAATCATTGTACTCCAATTCAGCTATCGAAGTTTTTCAAAGAGTTTAATTAAATATGCTAGAGAAAAGAGACAACAAGGTTGTAAACTTTTGTCAAAAAGTCGCTATAGTCTAAGGAATTTTACTAGGGCTATTTCAAACTCATTTTCAAAGCCAGCATCACTTTTACCATTTCTTTTAATAGATTTATCTTTTTTCTATTAGATCATTCTTTATTATGCCAATGACTAGACTTCATGGAAAAGATTACTTTTCTTTGTATTATGTGTTAGCTGTGTTATTAGTTGTATTTATCATATCTGTCATTATGGTCTATGTAGATTCCTTTGAGTTATAAAGCACTCTCTATTGGTGTTCACATAGTCTTCTAGCCACTCTTTATTTCTTATACGTTTTAACTTTTCATTTAAATGTATGAAATGGGATACCCTTTTACTTTTGTTATAAGTCAAATTAGACATTCCTTTGACTAAAAAGTGACTAAATTTCATATACTTGAAAAGTTACTAAATTGAATTCTTTCCTTCGGGCATGATGGATTTGTACATTCATCTTGCTGTTGACAATAAATCAGCAAAGAAATTGCATAATAGGATGGAATTGTTAATTAAAAAATATATTTTAATTACTTGTCAAGTCTTGATGGGGTACTGAGTGATTGTTCAGTGACTTGTGTTGTTTTTGAAGGAAAGAGGAAGTGTATCATTGAATATGCCCTCCCTTGGTAGAAAAGAACACTTTCTACTTAATATCTTTAGGCTTGATGGGGTATTGAGTGATTGTTCAATAACTTGTGTTGTTTTTGAAGGCAAGAAGAAATGTATTTATAGAATTGAAGATGCTATGGAAAACTATTTCTAAGATAAATTATTGTAGTATAGGTTAAAGGATAGGGGGCATACTAATGAAGGATCACATGGTGCTATAAATTGTTTAAGAGTGCATGCCCACATTCTCAAAGAATGGCAAATAGAGCATCCACTTGCAATCAAGTGAGATATGTAACGTCCTGATTTTCTGTCTGAGTGAAAATGACCAAAATGCCCCTGAGGCCATTTTCGGCCCGTAAGATTAATTAATTTCCATAATTAATCTAGAGTCAAAATAATTTATTAAAGTCAATTAGAACCTAAAATTGCCTAGACTAAACCTAAATCTCTTTTTAAACCCGTTTGCAAGTGCCGGATGAACCCGAAACTTCTCTAGATGGTTTTAAAAGGCATTTTTATGTACTCTATGACTTTAGTTTTGGTCCCGGAGGTCCTAGGCGAAATTAGCACAAAATTACGATTTTGCCCCTAGTGTCGTGTTTTTACGCTTAATTGCGTGATTAAGCAAACCTAAACAATATTACGCTCTAATCAAAGGTTAATTAATTTCCATAATTAATCTTAAGTCAAAATAATTTATTAAAGTTGATTAGAACCTAAAAGTGCTTAATTACAACTTGAAATCCTATTTTAAATTCAAGATTTCTAGTCATGGAATCTTGAATAGTGTTTTCTCTCTCCAATTCCTTAAATCATGGAATTGTGTTTTCAATTGTTTATTCCTAAATGAGTTTTAAACTCTCTAATGATGTATGAGCACTCCTAATCTTGTCATAAAATCCCTAAACCTCATTCTTCGTTACCTAAACTTAAGCTTAATTATTCCTAACCTTGTACCTAAGCTAACCTACACTTAATCCTATCATTAACACCCAATTACATGAGAGATTTTTCCTCTCTCCTTGCTGCCCCAATCTGGCCGAAACTCTCCCCCTCCATATGCATCACATGCTCAAATTTTTCTCACTCAAATAACCATGCTTTGACCTTACATGAACCATATTTTGAGTCATACAAACCATGCTTTCATCTATGCTTGCAAGGACAACTTCTAGAAGACTTTTCATCCCCCATTTTCTGGTCTGAATTCTGCCAGCCTTCTCCCCTATTTAATGAATTATTTCATTTCAAAATTGAAGGGAAATCACCTCAAATCACCATACCTTGTCATACCTTGTCATACTTTCAATCAAGCTTGATTTTCCAAATGAATAACTAAATGAAATAAACCAATTCCCTCATTTATTTGTGGCTGAAAAACTTCCAGCCATGCTTAGTTTCTAGAAGATTTATTTCATTCAAAATCTGAAAGAAAACTCACTCAAACACCCATGCTTGAAGCCATACCTTGTATCATACACTCCATACCTCAAAACCATGCATGAATGACAAGTTGTAAAAGATATTTTTTCTTCCTTTCCCTCTCAAATGCTACGGCTTCTTTCCCCCTTGGATGAGCCTTCATTTGTTTTCATTTTCTATAAATATCTTGCCTAGAAACATATGCAAACACTTTAGCTCATTTGCATACTTTTAGATTTCTTAGCTTTCTCAAAGTTCTCTCTTTTTCTCTCTAAGTTTCAAGAGAGTTCTCTCTTGTTCTTCATCTTCATCTTCATCCTCTCTTCATCTCATCATCATCTCATAACCTTCAAACACCACCCCAAAGCCTTGAATCACCTTCTAACCTCTCAAACACTTCACCTCAAACACAACCTCACTTGAAACACATCTCCTTTCCTTCTCCCTCTCCAAGGCCGAAGCTATCTTGCCCCAAGGAGGAGTTCTTCATCTTGTTTTCCTTTTCAAAGATCAAAGCTTTTAACTTCACTCTAGGTAAGAGTGTTTTTCTAAACCTTGTCTTTCTTGAAAATGAGTTTTTCTAGCTTTCTCTTGGATTTTATTTTTCAAACTTTCTTGTTCTTCTTTTTCTATGAGTTCGGCCTCTTGGCCTTGATGAGTACATGATGGCTAAATGATGAGAGCTCCTAGATGATGACTATGTGTTCATCTCAAAGGAACCTCTAGAGCTTGAGTTTTTATTTTCTCTAAGTTTCATCTTGATTTACTAACTCAAAATGATTTCTAGCTCAAGAACACCTTCACTCTTGCTTGTTTTTCATTTCGGTTTCCTTGTTTCCTTTCCTCTAGTATTTCGGTTTTATTTCCTTTTCTTTAAGGCCTTGTATTTCTTTGAAAGTTTATTTATTTTGAGCTTGATGATGATGTTCAAGAACCTCATAGTTCCTTTGAGAACTTGGTTCAATAACTCTAAAGCTCTCTTTGTGATGAGATGAGTGTTGGGTTATTATTTTCTAAAGTCTTATAAGAGCTCTAGATAACCTTAAAATGAACTTTGCATTCATGTTTACTTTTATACTTTGCACATCATATTTATTTTCCCTGTCATCACTAAGTACCAAGATAACAAAGGAACTTGCATAATCATGTTTATATTTCAAGCAACACATTATCATGTTTATATTTCAAGTGTAACGCCCCGATTTGATTGTTAAGGGTGAAAATTACCAAAATGCCCATGAGGTCATTTTCTGCCCGGAATTCGAGGAAAGCCGATTCGATAGTACTCGAAGGGCAAACTCAATGTTGAAAGGGGATTAGATGACCTGTGTACCTTTCCGGGATCGAAAATATCGTCTTTTGAGTTTTCGGGTCAAAATGACCAAAACACCCTTGCGGTGTTTTAACTGTTTGCAAGTGCCGGATGAACCTGAAACTTCTCCAGATGGTTTTAAAAGGCATTTTTATGTATTCTATGACCTCAGTTTTAATTATAGAGGTCTCGGGCAAAATTAGTGAAAAATTACGATTTTGCCCCTAGATTCGTGTTTTTACGCTTAATCGCGTGATTAAGCAAACTTAAGCAATATTAGGCTCTAATCGAAGATTAATTAATTTCCATAATTAATCTAGGGTCAAAATAATTTATTAAAGTTGATTAGAACCTAATAATGCTTGATTACACCTTGAAATCTTTTTTTAATTTCAAGATTCCTAGTCTTGAAATCTTGAATAGTGTTTCCTCTCCCCAATTCCTTAAATCATGGAATTGTGTTACACATTTTTTATTCATAAATGAGTTTAAAATTCTTTAATAATGTATGAGCACTCCTAACCTTGTCATAAAATCCTAAATACTCATACTTAGCTACCTAAACTTAAGCTTAATTACTCCTAACCTTGTACTTAAGCTAACCTACACTTAAACCCACCATTAGCACCCAATTACATGATCAAACCTCACCTCCTCTCTGCTGCCTCAGGTATGGCCAAAGCTTCCCCCCCTCCATACGCATCACATGTTCAATTTTCTAACACTCCAAAGACATACCTCAAGTCACATACACCATACCTTGTCATATTTTCCATCACACTTGATTTTCCAAGTAAATAACCAATTGAAATAAATCATTTCCCACATTTATTTGTGGCTGAAAATGTTCCAGCTATGTTGAGTTTCTAGAAGAACAATTTCTTGCAAAATTAAAATGAAAGCTCACTCAAAAACCCATGCTTTAAGCCTTACTTTGTGTCATGAACTCCATATTTCAAACCATGCTTCTATGACACAATCAAAGAGATATTTTTCTCTCCCTTTTTCCCCCCAATGCTACGGCTGTAACACCCTAAATCTTAACCTAATACTACTAGTATGTATTTAGGTTAATCCTTAGAATATTACCTCTTGGTTTCATCTTTTACTTTGAAAATACTTAGTGGAAATATGGGTAAAATTTTTCTTTTTGAATTAAATCAAAGTGAGAGCCACGCATGATTCTTTGAACGGGAATTCATACAAGTTATATGAGCAAATCATAATAAAACAGATAAATAACATGGATACATCAACTGATCGTATGTATATAGATAATGTGCCTACCAAAAGGCAGGACTATTCGATACATAGAAGAACGAATTACAACTGAAAAGCAAATACAGGGAAATCATAAAAGCAAGTACAAGGAAACCATGAAAGCAACACCCATACCCGAGTGCACCTAGAGTAGACAACCTTATATACAAAAGAAGGTTTGTCCTCAACTATGTGGCGTGTATGCACTAGCTACTACCCATCCTATGCACCTACTCCTGCTGGTCCGAGTACTGAGGGGTGGAACCGATCCACTGGCGGATCTCGGCGGGAGTGGTCGTGCGGATCATCGGAGCATGTCCACCGCGGCGAGGGAGCATGGATGGCCTATGAGCCAACCTCGGCTGAACCACCGTCTCCTCACTCCCGGCTCTCGTCTGTGGGGTAGCGGGGCTGGACCTCCAACTGTACATGTGCGAGGGCGGGTCCTCTGATAGATCCATCTCCGAATACTGAGTCCGGGACACGTACTCCGGGTAGTTACGTACGGCTGACGCCTCGGGCTGTATGAGGAGGATTTGCTCGTCGCGTGGTCTAGCTCGCTCGAAAATCGTGTTATGATAGTAGGGGGCAGTCGGGGTGTAACACCCTAAAAATTATGCAAAAATTAATTTGAGTTTTTTTTGCCATAATTTCAAAAATCCGATGAATATAGAAATAATCAGGACAATTCAACGAATCTGAAAAAAAAAAATATGAATAGTAACTTGCGGGTCCCGCAGGCCTTCCAGGACTGCTGAAACCCTAGAATTATGACCCGGAGATGCCCGAAAGTGAAAAATTATAGGATTAAGGTTAGAAATAAATATTTTATGTCCAGAATTAATTTTCGGGCAATAGTTGATTATCGGGTACACTATTTTACCCGTTCGGTAAGATTTCGGTGTGTGATTTTTAACACCGAAAAATAGTTTGATCTCTACGAAAGGATAATGTTTATCCTTTTAATGTCAAGTGTAAGGCTAAGATTTAATCTTGCTTTACAAGATTAAATCCTAGCCATTGATTTCTTTTTATTATTAGAAAAGTATATATCTTTGACTACATTAATGTATCTAATCAAATATATATAATAAAAAGCCACCAAAGCTTATGGATGAAGCCTCCATTCTCGGCCATGAACAAAACACTGCAGAAAACTCCATTTTTCATTTCTTTGAGAGCTCAAAACTTGATTCAAATGCCTAAACTCCTAGCCTAGAGTTCATAAAATCACAAACTTTCTTCACCAAAGTTATTCCACTCATCATAACCTACAAATCTAACCGATTAGAATTTAAATCCATCACTTTTCTCTACCTTGAGTGCTCATAATCTGCTGCCTAAGGGAGGGTTTGGTGCTGATTTAGAAGGTTTGAAGTGAAGGAAATCCATCTTGAATCACTCTTGAAGCCAAGACCCTTAAAGCCACTCAAGTAGGGTTTTCTTTGGCCTTTTTCCGTCAAAATTATTTCTGATAATTTCTGATGGGTATTGTCCGAAATTTCTGATTATATTTGATGATGATATGTTGATATTGATGTGTTAATTTTGGTGGAGTGTTTGGATGAGGTTAAATAATGATTTTTGTCAAAATAAGTTTTGGCTAGGCTGCTGGATTTTCGGATTTCAGCAGGACAGGATTTGTTCATAAATTTTCTGGTCCAATTCTAGTCATTTTTATAAGCTATAAAAATTATATGTTCAAGCTAATATCCTAAGGAAACTTTGAGAATTTTCATGGTGCATAATAAGTACTTTTGCTACCTGAGAAAAATCAAGGACCGAAGTTGTAACTATGCTGCCTGAAATCTTGGTACTGAAGTTGTAAATTTGTATAATTTTGTGACCATAGCAAATGATGGAATTATGCTTTGAAATTTTTACAGGGAGTTATCAACATATTGAAGTGTAACACAGATTTTTATTTTGAGTGATTCCATCATTTACTGAATTTAAAAATTATGGGAACCTTGTTTTGAGCTGTGAAAAAGTGGTCCATGACTACTAAACTTTTATAATTTAGTTAACATGGTTAGAGAACTCTTTTCACTTTGAAATTTTTATAGGAGCTTGGGAATACATTGAGGTATCATAGGGAATTTTTATAGCCTCTTAACTGGTTGTATGATGTGCAAATTAATTTTTCTATCAAGTTGTGAAATCTGCCCATAAACTGTTTTGTTGCTGATGCATGATATAGGTGACATAATGACCTCTTGTTCAAGTTTATTGTATATGAAAGCATGCTAATGACTTTAAGGATTAGGTTGAGGCATAATTGGATTCATATTGTGAGTGAATGCCTATATGTGTTTTATGCATGCAATTTGAAAAAGACAAGTGAAGGATACATTGACCTAGTTCAATCGCAATAAGTAGAAATAGATGAGATCTTTTCGACTACTCGAGGGCAAATAAGGTGATGAATGATCTTTTCGGTTTGTCGAGGACAAATTAAATGATCCTTTCGACTTTGTCGATGACAAATAGAGTCCTATATGATCCTTTCGACTTTGTCGAAGGCAAATAGATTGATAAATGATCCTTTCGACTTTGTCAAGGGCAAATAGAGTGATACATGATCCTTTTGACTTTGTCGAGGGCAAATATAGTATTATATGATCCTTTCGATTTTGTCGAGGGCAAATAGAGTGATAAATGATCCTTTTGACTTTATTGAGGGCAAATGAAGTGATATATGATCCTCTCAAATTGTCAAAAGCATATAAAGAGAGATTGAGATCCTCTTCGGATGTACTGAGTGCATATAAAGTTGAGAATAATTACTAGGATCTTGAATAGCATGAAATGTATGTTTTAAGTGATTGACCATTAAAAACTACCCACTTCGGAAGTACGATTTGGAACTCTAAAATTGAACTATTGTTATTAAATGTACGATCACTTTTTCCTAATAAACCGAAGTGGCTGGGATGATGATGATGACATTATGATTGTGTAATTAGGGAATTGCCCTACTGAGAATTGTATAATTCTCACCCCTATGTGTTTTTATGTTCCCGTGTCATCTCCAGGTTGAACTAGAGGACTATGAGGTTACTTCGCCAAAGAACTCAAAACTACAATAGTGTGGTGTTTAATACTTTGATTATGCTATACTTAATGGAATGAATATGTATGTAAACGTAATGTAAAGTGGATATGTATTAAAGCTCATAGTAGAGCTTCCTTTTGTACTTGACATTATATCAAATAAATGTTTTGTATCTTTGCTATATATTTTGATCAAATCACGCTAGTTAGTACACGAACCCATCGATTTGCTATAGTTATTTAAGAAAGGTCCGCTAATTAAAAAGTAACAACTCTCGAGTACGATGTTATGACTTAAGGATGGTGTTATACTTGGGAGGGTGTTACACGGGGTGAAGCGGTAGCTCCGTACTGGGTGTGCGAAGGGTCATCCCATAAACATGAATACTCTGATTGTGCAACGACCCTCAAAATGGTATGACCCGAGTGCTGGGTCATGGTGCAGCTCCCATGTCGGGATGTCGATGAAGAGTACGAAAGTCTCCATCTGAAGATGTGACGGAAGAAAAGAAAGAGGGAATGAGAATCTTCTAAAAGAGTTCTCGGTAGGTTAATCCATAACTAAGTGACAATATCACATCCTCAGGAACCTTAGGTTTCATTTCTAAAAAGGTGCGCATGCATGTAAACTTCTTTTAAGTTAGTTTTCAAAAGTATTAATTATCCAAGGTCCGTCATATTTTACAATGCGTCTTATGACTAAGCATGGGATACACTAATGATATGAATGCATCATAAAGATAAGCTAATCAACAAAGTCACAAAAATGTTATAATAGTGGCATAAGTTGATAGGTATAAATTTTATAATAACTTCCTTGGTTTTTCATAGCATATGTGACATTTCAACTTTAACTTTATCTCATGGGGCCACCCTAAAACATCTCTAGGTTATGAGCTCATACCTTAACTAGTCGTCACTAGCTCTTACTTATCCTATGATAAGTGTAACATAATCCCGACTTAAAGTACGGGCTAGGGGGAAAATTAAGGATCACCTCTTAGGGTCATTTCCTCTTTGAAATGCTCTACTAGCAACTAGTGCATCGTAGTATTGTCCGCTTTGGCAAGCTCTATGTCAATACCCTCACGAATTTGTTTTCTTGGGGGTGCTCGGCTAAACCGGTGTCACCCAAGAAGGCGTCTCAGTGTTGTGTCACATTTAAGTTCTCATGATTTTCAAAAAGACCCTTTTTTTTTCTAGGTTCCTCAAATTTGATGGAAATTCAGCAGCATGACGGCTGGAGACCGAATTTCCTCAAATTTGCTTATGCCATGAAAACATATAGATCATACAAACATATGTTATGAGGTATAGCATATCATCATATAAAACTTCTTTATAGCACATATCAAACTTATCATAGATAAAGCTCATGTATCATGTATCATATAAGCATCATAAAACTCAAGACTTTTTAATGTCTTATGCATTGATCCTTAAGGTCCTTAACTCACGTTCTAAGTTATTAATCATCAAACCTAATCTCTTGGGTACCTATGAGGTCATAACTAAGTATGTCTCACCTCACACTATGATCAAGAATATCTCTAAACCTAAAGGATGCAGAATTTATAATCCTAACTTTATGGGTACCTAGGAGTCACAACAGTGATCCTTTCTAAGTCCGGTTTGCTCCTAAGGCTTCAAGATCAAGTCCTAAACCAATTATGAGTCATTCCTACACATTTAAACTAATTTAAAACCATGATTATCAAATCTAAACCTTACTGGACAGAATCCAGAAAATTCAATAATTGAGGGATCTAGAAGTCTCAAATTAATTCTTTTTCTAGTCTCTAACTTATCTTATCTTTCACATATGAGTCTTAACATTATTTTCACTCAAACATAAGCAAATTATCATCAATAAAACAGCACATACAGTGGCAAAATAATGGCAAGGCTGAACTGAAACAAACACTCTCCATAAAGGCATAAAACACAATTTCTAAAGCACATAAAATACTAGTTTCTCTTGGAACCTTTCTAAAACTTTCAAAACTCATTTATAAACATTTTTAACATCTAAAACCATAAGAATATTCAAGAGGGCAGTGACCAATTCATCTTTGTCTCAAGAGGTCCTAAATTCATAAAACTTAGTTCTACATATTCCTTGTACTCATAAAAGCTTAGAAAAAGAGTGAAACATAGTTTTCAATATTTGGAAACATCAAAACTTCTTGGGGCCAAAATATGAACCAAAGGAAATAAATATTTTTAGACCTTTGTTTGAGACAGCCATGGGCAAGTCTTTGAGCTCTAGGTTCAGTAAAGTGATGGCATAAAGATAAACATGCTTATGCACTTGTTTTAGCTTTCATTAGAAAGTAAAGTTAGAGCATAAAATAAATATGAGATGCATCATATTATTATCTTTGATATTTAGGTGAGAACTTGAAATGTAAACATGATAATGCATAGCTTGAAATATAAACATGATAATGCAAGTTCCTTTATTATCTTGGTACTTAGTGATAGCAAGGAAAATAAACATGTTGTGCAAGGCATAAAAGTAAACATGATGCGAGGTTCATTTTATGGTTAGCTAGAGCTCGTTCAAGACTTTAACAAGATAACAACCCAACACATATCTCATTACAAAGAGAGCTTTAGAGTTCTTGAACCAAGTTCTCAAAAGAACTAAGAGGTTCTTGAACAACATCATCAAGCTCAAGTAAACAACTTCCAAAACAAACCAAACAAGATGATGAGCTCCTCCAAGAGGCAAGAAAGAACTATTCATGGCCGAAATCACAAGGAAGGAAAAACAAGAAAGTTTCAAAAGAAAAATCCAAGAGAAAGCTAGAAAGAACTCATTTTCAAGAAAAAAAAGTTTAGAAAACACCCCTACCTAGAGTGAAGATGAAAACTTGAACTCTTTGAAAAGGAAAACAAGATGATGAGCTCCTCCAAGAGGCAAGATAGCTTCGGCCAAGAGAGGATGAGAAGGTTGGAGTTGTGTTTCAAGTGAGGTTGTGTTTGAGGTGTGGTGTTTGAGAGGTTTGATGGTGGTTCAAGGCTTTGGGGTGGTGTTTCAAGGTTGAGAGATGATGAAGATGGAAACAAAGGAAGAACTCTCTTGAAACTTGAGAGAAAAATAAAAGAACTAGCAAGACAACTCTAGAATTCTAAACTTAGCAAATGCTTCAAAGTGCAACTAAGCTATCACAAGCATCCTATTTATAGAAAAACAAAACAATGAGGCTCACCAAGGGGAGCCTTTGGTCGTAGCATTGAGGGGGAAAAGCGAGAGAAAAATATCTCTTACACAAGGTCATTCAAGCATGGTTTGAAGTATGGAAGCTATGCTACAAAGTATGGCTTGATGTGAGTTAATTTCCTATTAATTTTTGATGAAATTAGGCTTCTAGAACCTTGACATGGCTGGAAATTTTCCAGCCACACATAAATGGGAAAAATGGGTTGTTTTAATTATTTATTCATGTGGAAATTCAAGCTTGATTGAAAGTTATGACAATGTATAGTGTATGTGACTTGAGGTATGGCCATGGAGTGTTAGAAAATTGAACATGTGATGCATATGGGAGGAGGACAGCTTCGGCCAGGCCTTAGGCAGCAGAGAGGAGGTGAGTTTTGATCATTTAATTGGGTGTTAATTGTAGGTTTAAATGTGTATTAGCTTAGGTACAAGGTTAGGAATAATTAAGCTTAAGTTTAGGTAACTAAGAATGTGTTTTAAGGATTTTATAACAAGATTAAGAGTGCTCATACATCATTAAAGAATTTTAAACTCATTTATGAATAAACAATGTGTAACACAATTCCATGATTTAAGGAATTGGAAAGAGAAAACACTATTCAAGATTCCATGACTAGGAGTCTTGAAATTAAAATATGATTTTAAGTTGTAATTAAGCACTTTTAGGTTCTAATCAACTTTAATAAATTATTTTGACTCAAGATTAATTAAGGAAATTAATTAACTTTCAATTAGAGCCAAATATTGCTTAGGTTTGCTTAATCATGCGATTAAACGTAAAAACACGAAACTAGGGGCAAAACCGTAATTTCGCACTAATTTCGCCTGGGACCTCCGGGACCAAAACTAAAGTCATAGTTTACATAAAAACACCTTTTAAAATCATCTGGAGAAGTTTCGGGTTCATCTGGCACTTGCAAACGGGTAAAACACTACAGGGGCGTTTTGGTTATTTTGACCCGAAAACTCAAAAAATGAGATTTTCGATCCTGGGAAGGTACACAAGTCATCTAATCCCCTTCCAACATTGAGTTTGCCCTTCGAGTACTACCGAACCGGCTTTCCTCGAATTCCGGGCCGAAAATGACCTCAGGGGCATTTTGGTCATTTTCACTCTAACAGAAAATCGGGGCGTTACATTACTCCCCTCCTTAAAAAGAATTTCGTCCTCGAAATTCGTTACCTTAGAAAAGCTCTGGATATTTTGACTTCATCTCTGACTCTAGTTCCACGTATACTCTTTTGTCTTGCCTCGTCCGCACGCCACTTTCACCAAAGGAACAGACTTGTTCCTCAACTGCTTGACTTCGTGATCTACTATTCTCGTAGGCGGTAGATTGAAAGTGAGGTCCTCCCTCAACTGTACATGCTCTGGTTCTAGGACATGGCTAGGGTCAGACTCATATTTACGTAACTGAGAGACGTGAAAGACATCATGAAGGTTTGACAGATTGGGCGGTAAGGCTATTTTGTAAGCTACAGATCCGATTCTCTGAAGAATTTCAAAAGGACCGAGAAATCGGGGACTCAACTTTTTAACTTTCATGGCTTTTCCTATTCCTGTAGTGGGGGTGATTCTTAGAAATACATGTTCTCTTTCTTGGAACTCCAAGGGCTTACGCCTTTTGTTCGCGTAGCTTTTCTGTTGACTTTGAGCGGTTAAGATTCTATCCTTGATCTTCTTGATCTGCTCCATCGTTTCCCTCACTACATCAGGTCCTAAGACACTTTGTTCTCCGGGCTCATACCAACACAAAGGTGATTGGCACTTTCTTCCATATAACGCCTCGTACGGTGCCATACCGATACTCGCGTGATAACTGTTGTTATACGCAAACTCGATCAAAGGCATGTACTTATCCCAACTCCCTTTTTAGTCCAAGACACAGGCTTTTAGTATATCTTCCAGGGTTTGGATTGTCCTCTCGGATTGACCATCCGTTTGTGGGTGGTAAGCAGTGCTCAAGCACAACTTGGAACCAAACGCCTTTTGAAAGGCTCCCCAAAAACGTGACGTAAACCGCAGATCTCGATCTGAGATTATCATCGATGGTACTCCATGCAACCTTACTATTTCTTGGATGTAAAGCTGAGCTAACTTATCCAACGAGTACGTGACTCGAATAGGTAGAAAGTAAGCCGACTTAGTCAGTCGATTCACGATTACCTATACGGCATCGTGGCCAGCTTGGGTCCTTGGCAATCCTGTCACGAAATCCATTGATATACTCTCCCACTTCCACTCGGGAATTGACAGGGGTTGTAACATGCCAAAAGGTTTTTGGTGTTCGATCTTGACCTTTTGACAGACCAAACACTTACTCACCCAGGCGACCACATCCTTCTTTAATCTGGGCCACCAAAACATCCTTCTCAAGTCCTGATACATCTTGGTAGTACCAGGATGAATGGCAAAGTGACTCTTATAAGTCTCCTCCAAGATCTTCTCTCGGAGGTAGCCATCTTGTTGCACACAGATTCGCCCCTCAAACCTCCACAACCAGTCGGGGCCTTGCTCAAAACCTTTCAATTTACCGGCCTTGATTGCCTCTACTGTCTCCATAAAGTCCTCATTTTCTCTTTGGGCAAGCATGATCCTTTGCTTAAACCCACTAGTCACCGTGAGATGACTCATCACGATGCCATTCTCCGTTATTGACATACCCAGATTCATATCCCTAAACTGCTCTATTAACCCAACTTCATTAACCATCATACTCGACAGACATAACGAGTTTCGGCTCAAGGCGTCGGCGACTACATTAGCCTTGCCGGGGTGCTAACTTAGGCCGAAATCGTAATCTTTGAGGAATTCCATCCATCTCCTCTGCCTCATATTTAACTCCTTTTGATCAAAGAGATGCCTGAGACTCTTATGATTGGAGAAAACTTCAAACCTTACACCATACAAATGGTGTCTCCATATCTTGAGGGCGAACACGATGGCTGCTAATTCTAGGTCGTGGGTGGGGTAGGTTACCTCGTGAGGCTTAAGTTGTCTAGACGCATAGGCTACCACTTGCCTGTTCTGCATCAACACACAACCTAAGCCCTTGCCAGAAGCATCGCAATACACCTCGAAGGGTACATTGGGGTCAGGTACAACCAAAACTGGGGTTGAGGTGAGCTTTTCCTTAAGCTCTAGGAAACTCTTTTCACATTTGGGGCTCTACTCAAACGGGGCATTCTTCCTAGTGAGCTTGGTTAAGGGTAGGGCTAACTGGGAAAATCCTTTAATAAACCTACGGTAATATCCAGCTAAACCCGAAAAGCTTCTAATCTTAGTTATGGAGGTTGGTCTATCCCAATTCATTATGGCTTCTATCTTACGTGGGTCGACAGCTATGCCACCTTTTGACACAACATGTCCTAAGAACTTTACCTCCTCTAACCAAAATTCACACTTAGAAAGCTTCGCATACAACTTCTTCTCTTTTAGTACTTCTAAAACCAGCCTCAAATGACGCTCATGCTCCTTGTGGGTCTTCGAATAGATGAGAATATCATCTATGAACACAACCACGAATTGATCTAAATAGGGTCAAAAGATCCTATTCATGTAGTCCATAAAAACTGTGGGAGCATTCGTCAATCCGAATGACATCACATTGAACTTAAAGTGTCCATACTAAGTTCGAAAGGCGGTTTTAGGAATGTCTGAATCTCTAACCCTAATCTAATGATAACCAGACCTCAAATCGATCTTAGAAAATATTACAGCTCCTTTCAACTGGTCCATAAGATCATCAATCCTAGGTAACGGGTACTTATTCTTTATGGTCACTTGGTTTAACTGCCTATAATCTATACACATCCTCATACTCCCGTCCTTCTTTTTCACAAATAAGACCGGAGCACCCCAAGGTGAAGCACTTGGCCTTATAAAACTTTTCTCCAATAGTTCCTCCAACTGAGTTTTTAGTTCTGCTAGCTCCAAAGGTGACATCCTATACGAGGCTATAGAGATTGGTCCTGTTCCAGGAACCAACTCTATGGAGAATTCAACTTCTCTCTCGGGAGGGAACTCGGGTATTTCGTCTGGAAATACCTCGGGATAGTCTCTTACCACAGGTATCTCACCTAGGTTCTGCTCAAAGTCTACATCGCAGGCGGCTAGGAGAACATATCCCTTAGCTTTCTTCCCACTACAGAAGACCTCTACGGAGTTTAGGTACAATTTAATGGGTTGAGTGACGTTTTCAGGAGGAGAAGGGAAAACTACGATTTGGGTTCCACAATCTAACAACACACGATTGGCGTGAAGCCAATTCATGCCTAAGATAATGCCTATGTCTTTTAAGGGTAAACAAATTAAATCTATGATAAAAGACCTATTTTCTATACTAAGATGACAGTTTAAACAACAGCGGTAAGTATTAACAGGGCGATTTGTAGGAGTAGAAACAATAAGATCAAAGGGAAGTTTAGAGACTCTTAGATTTAAGGACTCGACACTAGCAAGTGAAATAAAAGAATGAGTAGCACCAGAGTCATATAGTACAGTTAAGGGTTTACCGTTTACTTCGCACATACCTTCAATGAGATCATTGGACTTCTTGGCGTCTTCCGCATTAAGGGTAAAGACTCTTCCTTGGTGTTGTGGTCGAGGGTTCTGGTTCGGTGTCCCTTTGCTGGCGCAGTCCTTTGCATAGTGGCCAAACTTGCCACACTTGAAGCACACGTTCTGACCGGCTAAGCATGGGCGATTCCCGTGATTCTTCCCGCATTGGGGACAGACATCAGTAGATACTGCTCCGGGGTAAGTAGCAGGGGTTTGTGGTGCCTTGTTCTTGGGCCCACTTGGTCCTCCATTGTGGTTCTGGGGTCCACCCGGTCGACGGGGTTGATTGTTGTTGAAGTTCCTCGGGCCTTGATGTTGAAATGGCGGCCTTTGGTGTTGCTTGGATTGTTGGTATGCAGGAGCTCTTGGTGGTGGTTGTTGTTGTTGTGGTCGGAACTGGTTGGTTTTGTAGGGATTGTAGTGGTTCCTTGAAGGGTACTGCTGTTTGAACCTCGGGGTTGAGGTCCAAGTCCCTTAGCTCATTCCATCCTTGTGGCTTGCATCTTTCTCTGTCCTTCTTCAAGGATCCGGCACTTGTTGACGAGAGTTTGAATTCTCTGATTTCCATGTGGGCCACGACGTAGTTCATATCCGCCTTCAGATTGGCCTCATACTTGACGTATTTCCAAACCTCATTGGGGTTCCCTTGAAACACCCGAGAGAACTTGATTAGCTCCTCAAATTTAGCAGTGTATTGGGCAACAGTAGATCCTCCCAGGGTCAACTACATGAACTCAATGTCCTTTGCGTTTCTCATGGACTCGGGGAAGTACTTCTTGTAGAAGTAAGTCTTGAACAACTCCCAGTCGATGACAGTTCCAGCAGCTTCCAACAGGCGCTTCGTGCCGTTCCACCAGAACTCGGCATCTGACTTCATCATGAAGGCAGCAAAGGTGACCTTCTGCTCCTCCGAGTAGGCAACCACAGAGTAGATCTTCTCCATGTCCTTGATCTACTCATCAGCTTTGTCAGGGTCCATCACCCCTTGGAATACCAGCGGGTTCGCCTTGCGGAACTCGCTGAAGTGGGCTTGTTCCACCGTCTCAGTAGTAGGGGGAGGAGGGGGAACAGGAGCAGCATTCGCTTGTTGATCCATCCGGTCAAAAATCCGTTCCATGGCTTGCGCCATGCGACGAATAGTAGCAGCAGTCGCATTGTCTTGGTCAGCATTGGGCGCAGTCCTAGGCTGTCGTCGCGGTGCCATTGGTTCCTAAACACATGAAACAATGAACATCAAGTTGATCAGGCTCAATATCCATGCAAAATGAGCTAGTTACCATGGCACTTGCAAGCAACAGAAGTCATGCATGCCTATCCTATAGCTTATCTCTAGCAAGCTTAACACATGACATAACTATCGTTTTATGCTTATAAAGCATAATCAGTCCAATCCTTAGGCTCCATGAGAATCGAACTACTCTGATACCATAATGTAACACCTTAAATCTTAACCTAATACTACTAGTATGTATTTAGGTTAATCCTTAGAATATTACCTCTTGGTTTCATCTTTTACTTTGAAAATACTTAGCGAAAATATGGGTAAAATTTTTCTTTTTGAATTAAATCAAAGTGAGAGCCATGCATGATTCTTTGAACGGGAATTCATACAAGTTATATGAGCAAATCATAATAAAACACATAAATAACATGGATACATCAACTGATCATATATATATAGATAATGTGCCTACCAAAAGGCAGGACTATTCGATACATAGAAGAACGAATTACAACTGAAAAGCAAATACAGGGAAATCATAAAAGCAAGTACAAGGAAACCATGAAAGCAACACCCATATCCGTGTGCACCTAGAGTAGACAACCTTATATACAAAAGAAGGTTTGTCCTCAACTATGTGGTGTGTGTGCACTAGCTACTACCCATCCTATGCACCTACTCCTGCTAGTCTGAGTACTGAGGGGTGGAATCGATCCACTGGCGGATCTCGGTGGGAATGGTCGTGCAGATCATCGGAGTATGTCCACCGTGGCGAGGGCGCATGGATGGCCTACGAGCCAACCTCGGCTGAACCACCGTCTCCTCACTCCCGGCTCTCGTCTGTGGGGGAGCGGGGCTGGAGCTCCAACTGTACATGTGCGAGGGTAGGTCCTCTGATGGATCCATCTTCGAATACTGAGTCTGGGGCACGTACTCCAAGTAGTTACGTACTGCTGACGCCTCGGGCTGCATGCGGAGGATCTACTCGTCGCGTGGTCTAGCTCGCTCAAAAATCGTGTTATGATGGTAGGGGGCAGTAGGGGTGAAGCGGTAGCTCCGTACTGGGTGTGCGAAGGGTCGTCCCATAAACATGAATACTCTGACTGTGCAGCGACCCTCAAAATGGTATGACCCGAGTGCTGGGTCATGGTGCATGTAACATCCCCTGCTGCTTTATGGATTGACGACTGCCCCCACAAACCAACACGGGTCTTTTCAGCATGCTTTGTCCTCACTCACACGCTTCCTAGGAAAACTTACCAGGAGGTCACCCATCCCAAAATTACCCCAGGTCAAGCACGCTTAACTGTGGAGTTCTTTCAGTTTAGGCTACCGAAAAGAAGATGCATCTTGTTGGTATAGGTAGTACAAATCAATTCATATAAGCCCTCCTTAACTGTATAGTCCCATACCTATACAGTCTCAGGATCCTCTCATTCGGGTGTGTAATCAGTTCATTCATGTACCCCTCCGCTTAGAGGACCTTGCGAGGAGCCGCTCCTTGTCCGTGCCCTCTTTGCACCGGTGATCACTCCTCGTCCTCGTCCCCGGGCATTACATGCCCACCAGCTTCCGCTTGGTTCGTCCCCGAACCACACCGTACTGGGAGAGGTGCAGGCTCTGATACCATTTGTAACATCCCCTGCTGCTTTATGGATTGACGACTGCCCCCACAAACCAACACGGGTCTTTTCATCATGCTTTGTCCTCACTCACACGCTTCCTAGGAAAACTTCCCAGGAGGTCACCCATCCCAAAATTACCCCAGGTCAAGCACGCTTAACTGTGGAGTTCTTTCAGTTTAGGCTACCGAAAAGAAGATACATCTTGTTGGTATAGGTAGTACAAATCAATTCATATAAGCCCTCCTTAACTGTATAGTCCCATACCTATACAGTCTCAGGATCCCTCTCATTCGGGTGTGTAATCAGTTCATTCATGTACCCTTCCGCTTAGAGGACCTTGCGAGGAGCCGCTCCTTGTCCGTGCCCTCTTTGCACCGGCGATCACTCCTCGTCCTCGTCCCCGGGCATTACATGTAATGTAACATCTTGATTTTTTTTTTCAGAAAATAATTGAGGCTTTAGTAGTAAGTTTGGTTTACACAAAAATGATGAGAACAATGTAACGAACGTTAAAAAAAAAAAAAAAAAAAAATGAATAGTGTTTTGCAGGCCCCGTAGACCCACCGGAACAGCTGAAACCTTAGATTCAAGACCTGAAGGTGCCCGAAATTTGGAAATTATAGGATTAAGGTTAGAAATACGTAGGAATAAATATTTTATACCTAGAATTAATTTTCAGGCAATAGTTGATTACCCGGGTACACTATTTTACCCATTCGGTTGTGTAGTTTTTACACAGTATAAAGCTACCAGTGCAAGCATGCCACCTAGGGTGACAAGTGTGCGGCTTGAGATATGCCACACCATTGCACCTTTATGGCTAACCAATAGGAATTGTACAAAATTACCATATTAAACTTTAAGAAAAACCATTTTGTACTTGAAATCATTATCCATTTTGCCCTAAACTCACAAAATCAATATCTTATCACCACCACTCCATCATTTTCGTCCAACACTCCAAGAATACAGCCTCCATGTTTGTTTCCTCTCAAACCTCCATTAACAAGCTTCAAGCTCCAAAACCCTAGCCCAAAGTCACTAAAACACAAAGTTTCCTTCACAAAACTTGTTCTAGACATCAACACCTACAAATCTAACCGATTAGAATTTTAATCAATCACTATTTTTGCACCTTGAGCCATTATACATCACTGTTTAAGGGAAGATTTAGGGGCTGTTTGGAAGGTTGAAGTGAGGAAAAACTATTCTTGGAAGTACTTTTGGAGTTAGAAGTCTCAAGCATCACAAGTAGGGCTTATTTCATCCTATTTTCTTTCTGATTTTGCTCTGGAATATTATGATTGAATAATTCCAAAATTCTGAGTTTTATTGGTTGATATTATGTTGATATTGATGTATTAATTTTGGTGGAGTATTTGGATGTTGTGAAAAATGATTTTTGTCAAAAGAGAATTTGACACATGCTGCTGGATTTTCGGATTTCAACAGAACATAATTTGTTCACGAATTTTTTGGCTCATTACTAGTCATTTTTATTAGCTATAAAAAATTATATGTTGAAGCTAACATCATAAGGAAATTCTGATAATTTTCGTGGTGCATAATAAAGAGTTTTACTGCTTGAGAAAAATCAAGAACCAAGAGTATATCTATGCTGGCTGAAATCTTGGTACTGAAGCTGTGAATTTGTATAAATTTTTATTCATAGAAAATGATGTATTTATCCTTTGAAATTTTTACAGAGTTTTGCAGACATCCTTAAGTATAACTGTAATTTTTATTTTGAGTTGTTTCTATCATTTGCTAAAGTTAAAAATTGTGTGAATCCTATTCTGAGCTGTGAAAAAGTGGCCTCTGACCACTAAAATTGTAGAATTTATTTGACATGGTTCTAGTATTCTGTTTGCTATGAAATTTTTACAGGGACTTTTGGACACATTGAGGTATCATAGAGAATTTTTATGGCCAGTGAATTTCCCATTGGAGATGTGAATTAAATGTTGTCACCATAATGGTAAATCTGTCAAGAAGCTGGAATGGTGAAGATGTATTAAGTTAATGATAGAAATCTATTTAATCCAAGTATATATCATATGAATGTATGTTAATTGTTTGAAAGGCTTATTTATAAAGTATGAATGAGACTCCAATGATACTGAATGCCTATATCTGGGATATAAACCTGACTTTGAAATAGAAAGGTCCATGACATGGTTGTATGACAAAAGAGAATATGTGAAATTTAATGGTGCATGTTTTAACATATGGGAAAAATAGAAACAAGGCTTATGTATGATAGAGAGGGAAGGCAAAAATAAGAACTTCCCAAGAAATTTTATGAGTCGGTAGACTTATCGACTAGGAAATAGAACTGTGTGTGATTCAGAAATGGGAAAAAATGAAGTCTGATGATCACGAATAGGAATGAGCTCATGTCCTAGCAGTCTATGGTCCTCTGAGGAGTTATCCACTACATATGTTACCCGATGTGAATCTAAGCCTTCCCTATGTTAATAAAAAGAACTACTACACTAAGTTGAATTCTATGTGATATAAGAGAAACACTTATGATTAATACCATTTTGCATATAATTTTCTTTGACTCATGTATGCTAATATTGATATATGTGATCTAACATGATGTTTTTCTTTATTATTATAAATGCATTTACTGTTTATATTCTGTCTGTATGTAAGGGGTTACCCTACTGAGAATTTTATAATATTCTCACCCCTATTTGTGTATATGATGTATTGTGCTCAAACTCTGCAGATGCCTCTAGCTGAGGAGAGGCCATCATACCGATGGCCAATGGTTTCGCGTAGGAGGACATGAGACTTACGTGGGCTTTTGACTTGTATGTAGTGTAGTATAGTGCCAGGAACTTACCAGCTTGTAGACTAATTGGTGTTAGATGTCTTAGGTCCATTTCTGTGTGTTTAGTATTTTGTTGGACCTTGATATTTGAGCAAGCTTGGTAGATCTTTTGATAGTAGTTCCTGTGTTGTATTATAAGTGAAGTGACTTAACTTCAAATATGGTATGTATTATAGAAAGCGGTATGTAAAGTAATAATATATGTACATTTTATAGTAGTTTTCTTTATAACTATAGAGTTTGATTTATCTTATTTCATTTCATTTGACTAGTGGATATTATAGAAAGGAAGTGATACTCTTCTAATTACAATGTTAATGCTCGAGTAATACATGGTAGTTAGGAGGGTGTTACATTATGGTATCAGAGCCGGACTATCCTATAAGCCTGAGGATTGGACCGGCTATGCTTTCTTAGAAATTGTCATGCATTATGACTTTATATACATGTGTATGACTGCTGATTGGAAATGTTGTGGGTTGCTGTACACTTTGCTTGGTATTGAGACTGATCAACTCAATATTTTCGTTTGGTGTGATAGGAACCAATGACTTCGAATCGGCGAACTAGGAGTGGAGCTGGAAACGATGCCGATATGATGAATACTTTTCGTGAGATGGCGGCTGCCATGAGGGAACAAGCTATAGCTACTACCCGAATGATGGAGCAACTGAACCACAATGAAAGGCAAAACCCAGCTGATAATCCTGTAGTGAATGAAGTCGATGTAGAATATCAGAAATTTACCGAGTTCAGAAAGGCAAATCCCCCTCCATTTCGAGGAGCTTTTAATCCCTGTAAGCGTAAGAATGGATAAAGGCCATGGAAAAGATTTTCTCCGTTCTTCCTTGCGAGATCCAGAAGGTGGCCTTTGCCACCTACATGCTAGAAGCAGATGCAGATTTTTGGTGGGTTGGCACCAGGGGATTATTTGAAGCTTCCCATACTGTAGTTACCTGGACTATTTTTAAGGAAGCTTTTTACCATAAGTACTTCCCTATTTCTGTGAGAAATGCGAAGGAATTGGAGTTCATGGCTCTCAAACAAGGACCTATGAGTGTAGCAGAGTATACTGCCAAATTTGAAGAGCTCTGCAAGTTTTCTACAATTTATCAACGTGATCCGGATGAAGTTTGGAAATGCATGAAATATGAAGGAGGTCTACGATAAGATATAGAAGCAAATTGTAAGTCTCTTGGAGATTAGGGACTATCCTACCTTGGTAAATAAATGTCGACGTGCAGAGGAGTCCAACAGGAAGTTAACAAATTTCAAGTATGCCCAAAACAATGCTAGAAGGGGATTAGCACCTCAAAGTCCCCGATTCAAGCCTGTTAACCAACCTCGGAGAAGGTTTCCACCCAACAATAATAACAACAACAACAAAGGAAAACAACTTCAACCTCTAAGACCCGAGACAGGGAGAGATTGCCCTAAGTGTGGGAAAAATCATGGGAATCGACCTTCTTTGGACAACGCATAAATCATTTGCTTTGGTGTGGGAAACCAGCACATAAGATATTTGAGTGCCCTAACAAGAAAGGTCATCAGCCCGCCTCCAGGCCACAACAACATGGGCGCCTTTTTACTATAAGTGCCAAGGAAGCTTCTCAATCTGCCGATCTGAACCGAGGTAAGTGTGAAATAAATGGTAATGTCCTAGATATACTGTATGATACGGGTGCCACTCATTCTTTCATATCCCATGACTGTGTACAGAAGTTGCAATTATCTGTGTTTGAACTACCTTATGATCTTCTTGTATCCACTCCTACTGCTGGTCCTATTAGGACTTGTTATACCTGTGTAAATATTCCTCTTCAAATAGGTGCTAGAGACTTTACTGCCAATTTAGTTTGTCTTCCTTTATCTGGTCTAGATGTAATTTTAGGTATGGATTGGCTAGTACCCAATTATGTCCTTTTACACTGTCCAAATCGAGCTGCCATATTTCTTTCCACTCTACCCTCCATTCCTGTGGTTCCTTTTTCTTTTTATTTGAACCTTGTAACATCCAACCCTGGTAAGACAGATCGTCAGAATATGTTCTCCTTTCTACTAGTGAAACTGAATGTGACTACGAGTTGAGCAAGATTCCAGTGGTGAGAGAATATCCAGATGTTTTTCCAGAGGATATTCCAGAATTTCCTCCTGATAGAGAGATTGAATTTTCCATCGAGTTGGTTCCAGGAACGGGTCCTATTTCAATTGCTCCTTATAGGATGTCCCCTTTGGAGTTGAAAGAATTAAAGTCCCAAATTGAAGAACTGTTAGGGAAGCATTTTATTAGACCAAGTGCCTCTCCATGGGGAGCCCCCGTTCTTCTGGTGAAGAAAAAGGATGGGGGTATGAGGCTTTGTGTAGACTATAGGCAATTGAACAAAGTGACAATAAAAATAAGTACCCTTGCCAAGAATTGACGATCTCATGGATGAATTACGAGGTGCAACTGTATTCTCAAAGATTGATCTTAGATCAGGGTACCATCAGATTCGGGTTCGGAATGAGGATATACCTAAATCTGCTTTTAGAACTCGATATGGGCATTACGAGTATAGGGTGATGTCTTTTGGATTGACTAATGCTCTGGCTGTATTCATGGATTATATGAATCGAATCTTCCACCCTTACTTGGATAAATTTGTAGTTGTCTTCATAGATGACATACTTATATATTCAAGGACTGAGGAAGAACATATGGAGCACCTTGGGGTTGTGTTACAAATCCTAAGAGAGAGAAAGTTGTATGCTAAGTTGTCGAAATGTGAATTCTGGATGGGAGAGGTTAGATTCCTAGGTCATGTAGTATCACGAGGAGGAATCTCTGTAGATCCCAGTAAGGTAGAATCAGTACTCCATTGGGAACGACCAACAACGGTGATGGAGATTCGGAGCTTCCTAGGGTTAGCTGGATATTATAGGCGTTTTATCATGAATTTTTCTCAGATAGCATTACCTTTGACTAAATTAACCCGAAAGAATGCTCCATTCAATTGGACACCAGAGTGTGAAAATAGTTTCCAGGAGTTGAAACAAAAGTTAACCACGGCTCCAGTCCTAGTATTACCTGATCCTTATACACCCTATGAGGTTTATTGTGATGCTTCTAGTAAGGGTTTAGGATGTGTGTTGATGCAAAATCATAATGTGGTTGCCTATGCTTCTCGACAGTTGAAACCTCATGAAGTAAACTATCCAACCCATGACCTTGAACTTGCAAATTGTGGTTTTTGCCCTAAAGATCTAGCGACATCATTTGTATGGTGTGCAGTTTAATGTTTTCTCTGATCATAAAAGTTTAAAGTATCTTTTTGATCAAAAAGAGTTGAATATGCGGCAAAAAAGGTGGATGGAATTCCTCAAGGACTATGAGTTTAGTCTGAATTACCATCCAGGCAAGGCAAATGTTGTTGCCGATGCTCTGAGTAGAAAATCCCTAAGTGTAGCATGCTTGATGATTAAAGAGACGGAGCTAGTTGAAAGTTTCAAGGAACTTAGTTTAGACATGTCTGTGAACCCTCAGGGTGTGGTGCTAGGGCAAATAAAGGTAACAAGCGAGTTCAAAGGACAAATTTTAGCTGCACAACGTGAAAACCCGAAATTTCAGGAGATATTAAGATCAATTCATGCAAAGAAGTTGCCAGGATTCACTCAAGACCAACAAGGTATATGGAGATACAAGGATAGGGTATGTGTACCCACAAGTGGCAATCTTAGAAAGAAGATCTTAGAGGAAGCTCATAGGGGCGAACTTACTATACATCCAGGCATTAGTAAAATGTATGCGGATCTCAAGAAAATGTTCTGGTGGTCAGGAATGAAAAGAGATATAGAAGAGTGTATCAGGAAGTGTTTAACTTGCCAAAAAGTTAAAATAGAACATCAAAAACCAGCTGGGACCCTGCAACCTTTAGAAATCCCGGAATGGAAGTGGGAAAGTATTTCTATGGACTTTGTAATGGGTTTGCCAAGGACATCGTCAGGTCATGATGCTATATGGGTTATAGTAGATAGATTGACCAAGTCTGCTCATTTCTTACCCATTAAGGCTAATTTTCCTTTGGATAAGTTAGCTTCCTTGTACATCCAAGAAATAGTAAGACTACACGGTGTTCCTTCCTCGATAGTTTCTGACAGAGATCCAAGATTTACTTCGAGATTTTGGGGAACGTTCCAAAAAGCCTTTGGTACCAAACTTTGTTTGAGCACTGCCTATCACCCCCAAACTGACGGGCAAACAGAGCGAACCATACAAACCCTGGAAGATATGCTAAGGGCATGCGTGATTGAGCAGAAGGGAAGTTGGGACAAGTTACTCCCATTGGTTGAGTTTACTTATAATAACAGCCATCACGCTAGTATTGGCATGGCCCCGTATGAAGCTCTATATGGAAGAAAATGTCAATCCCCATTGTGTTGGTATGATTCGGGAGAAGCGAGACTATTGGGACCCGATCTTGTTAATCAAACAACGGAGCAAATCCAGAAGATCAGGAGCAAGATTCTCACCGCACTGAGTCGCCAAAAGAGCTATCTTGATACTCGAAGGAAACCTTTAGAATTTCAAGAGGGAGAACATATATTCCTGAAGGTCACGCCCACTCTTTGGAGTAGGTAGGGCCCTTAGAGTTAAAAAGTTGTCACCTAGGTTTATAGGTCCTTTTCAAATTCTTCAACGAATTGGGTCACCGCTTACAGGATAGCCTTACCCCCACATTTATCCAACCTTCATAATGTCTTCCATGTATCTCAACTTCGAATGTACCACCCAGATCAAAACCATATCATTGAGCCCGAGTCTATACAGTTAAGGGATGACTTGACGTTTCAAGCCCCTCCTATTCAGATCGTTGATAGAGAAGTCAGGCAACTTAGAAATAAATCTGTGCAACTTGTAAAAGTGGCTTGGGGTGGACCTGGAAATGAAGAGTATACATGGGAACTAGAATCAAGTATGAAGACAGATCATCCGGAATTATTTCCAGGTATGAAATTTTGAGGGCAAAATTTTTTTTTTAAGGTGGGGAGTAATGTAACATCTTGATTTTTTTTTCAGAAAATAATTGAGGCTTTAGTAGTAAGAATATCAAAATTTTGGTTTACACAAAAATGATGAGAACAATGTAACGAACGTTAAAAAAAAAAAAATGTGAATAGTGTTTTGCAGGCCCCGTAGACCCACCGGAACAGCTGAAACCTTAGATTCAAGACCTGAAGGTGCCCGAAATTTGGAAATTATAGGATTAAGGTTAGAAATACGTAGGAATAAATATTTTATACCTAGAATTAATTTTCAGGCAATAGTTGATTACCCGGGTACACTATTTTACCCATTCGGTTGTGTAGTTTTTACACAGTATAAAGCTACCAGTGCAAGCATGCCACCTAGGGTGACAAGTGTGCGGCTTGAGATATGCCACACCATTGCACCTTTATGGCTAACCAATAGGAATTGTACAAAATTACCATATTAAACTTTAAGAAAAACCATTTTGTACTTGAAATCATTATCCATTTTGCCCTAAACTCACAAAATCAATATCTTATCACCACCACTCCATCATTTTCGTCCAACACTCCAAGAATACAGCCTCCATGTTTGTTTCCTCTCAAACCTCCATTAACAAGCTTCAAGCTCCAAAAACCCTAGCCCAAAGTCACTAAAACACAAAGTTTCCTTCACAAAACTTGTTCTAGACATCAACACCTACAAATCTAACCGATTAGAATTTTAATCAATCACTATTTTTGCACCTTGAGCCATTATACATCACTGTTTAAGGGAAGATTTAGGGGCTGTTTGGAAGGTTGAAGTGAGGAAAAACTATTCTTGGAAGTACTTTTGGAGTTAGAAGTCTCAAGCATCACAAGTAGGGCTTATTTCATCCTATTTTCTTTCTGATTTTGCTCTGGAATATTATGATTGAATAATTCCAAAATTCTGAGTTTTATTGGTTGATATTATGTTGATATTGATGTATTAATTTTGGTGGAGTATTTGGATGTTGTGAAAAATGATTTTTGTCAAAAGAGAATTTGACACATGCTGCTGGATTTTCGGATTTCAACAGAACATAATTTGTTCACGAATTTTTTGGCTCATTACTAGACATTTTTATTAGCTATAAAAAATTATATGTTGAAGCTAACATCATAAGGAAATTCTGATAATTTCCGTGGTGCATAATAAAGAGTTTTACTGCCTGAGAAAAATCAAGAACCAAGAGTATATCTATGCTGGCTGAAATCTTGGTACTGAAGCTGTGAATTTGTATAAATTTTTATTCATTGCAAATGATGTATTTATCCTTTGAAATTTTTACAGAGTTTTGCAGACATCCTTAAGTATAACTGTAATTTTTATTTTGAGTTGTTTCTATCATTTGCTAAAGTTAAAAATTGTGTGAATCCTATTCTGAGCTGTGAAAAAGTGGCCTCTGACCACTAAAATTGTAGAATTTATTTGACATGGTTCTAGTATTCTGTTTGCTATGAAATTTTTACAGGGACTTTTGGACACATTGAGGTGTCATAGAGAATTTTTATGGCCAGTGAATTGCCCATTGGAGATGTGAATTAAATGTTGTCACCATAATGGTAAATCTGTCAAGAAGCTGGAATGGTGAAGATGTATTAAGTTAATGATAGAAATCTATTTAATCCAAGTATATATCATATGAATGTATGTTAATTGTTTGAAAGGCTTATTTATAAAGTATGAATGAGACTCCAATGATACTGAATGCCTATATCTGGGATACAAACCTGACTTTGAAATAGAAAGGTCCATGACATGGTTGTATGACAAAAGAGAATATGTGAAATTTAATGGTGCATGTTTTAACATATGGGGAAAATAGAAACAAGGCTTATGTATGATAGAGAGGGAAGGCAAAAATAAGAACTTCCCAAGAAATTTTATGAGTCGGTAGACTTATCGACTAGGAAATAGAACTGTGTGTGATTCATAAATGGGAAAAAATGAAGTCTGATGATCACGAATAGGAATGAGCTCATGTCCTAGCAGTCTATGGTCCTCTGAGGAGTTATCCACTACATATGTTACCTGATGTGAATCTAAGCCTCCCCTATGTTAATAAAAAGAACTACTACACTAAGTTGAATTCTATGTGATATAAGAGAAACACTTATGATTAATACCATTTTGCATATAATTTTCTTTGACTCATGTATGCTAATATTGATATATGTGATCTAACATGATGTTTTTCTTTATTATTATAAATGCATTTACTGTTTATATTCTATCTGTATGTAAGGGGTTACCCTACTGAGAATTTTATAATATTCTCACCCCTATTTGTGTATATGCTGTATTGTGCTCAGACTCTGCAGATGCCTCTGGCTGAGGAGAGGCCATCATACCGATGGCCAATGGTTTCGCGTAGGAGGACATGAGACTTACGTGGGCTTTTGACTTGTATGTAGTGTAGTATAGTGCCAGGAACTTACCAGCTTGTAGACTAATTGGGGTTAGATGTCTTAGGTCCATTTCTGTGTGTTTAGTATTTTGTTGGACCTTGATATTTGAGCAAGCTTGGTAGATCTTTTGATAGTAGTTCCTGTGTTGTATTATAAGTGAAGTGACTTAACTTCAAATATGGTATGTATTATAGAAAGCGGTATGTAAAGTAATAATATATGTACATTTTATAGTAGTTTTCTTTATAACTCTAGAGTTTGATTTATCTTATTTCATTTCATTTGACTAGTGGATATTATAGAAAGGAAGTGATACTCTTCTAATTACAATGTTAATGCTCGAGTAATACATGGTAGTTAGGAGGGTGTTACAGTGCAGCTCCCATGTCGGGGTGTCGATGAAGAGTACGAAAGTCGCCATCTGAAGATGTGACGAAAGAAAAGAGAGAGGGAATGAGAATCTTCTAAAAGAGTTCTCAGTAGGGTAATCCCTAACTAAGTGACATCATCACATCCTTAGAAACCTTGGGTTTCATTTCTAAAAAGGTGCGCATGCATGTAAACTTCTTTTAAGTTAGTTTTCTAAAGTATTAATTATCCAAGGTCCGTCATATTTTACAATGCGTCTTATGACTAAGCATGGGATACACTAATGATATGAATGCATCATAAAGATAAGCTAATCAACAAAGTCACAAAAACGTTATAATAGTGGCATAAGTTAATAGGTATAAATTTCATAATAACTTCCTTGGTTTTTCATAGCATATGTGACATTTCAACTTTAACTTTATCTCATGGGGCCACCCTAAAACATCTCTAGGTTATGAGCTCATACCTTAACTAGTCGTCACTAGCTCTTACTTATCCTATGATAAGCGTAACATAATCCCGACTTAAGTACGGGCTAGGGGACAAATTAAGGATCACCTCTTAGGGTCATTTCCTCTTTGAAACGCTCTACTAGCAACTAGTGCATCGTAGTATTGTCCGCTTTGGCAAGCTCTATGTCAATACCCTCACGGATTTGTTTTCTTGGGGGTTCTCGGCTAAACCGGTGTCACCCAAGAAGGCATCTCAATGTTGTGTGACATTTAAGTTCTCATGATTTTCAAAAAGACCTTTTTTTTTTCTAGGTTCCTCAAATTTGATGGAAATTCGGCAGCATGACGGCTGGAGACCGAATTTCCTCAAATTTGCTTATGCCATGAAAACATATAGATCATACAAACATATCTTATGCGGTATAGCATATCATCATATAAAACTTCTTCATAGCACATATCAAACTTATCATAGATAAAGCTCATGTATCATGTATCATATAAGCATCATAAAACTCAAGACTTTTTAATGTCTTATGCATTGATCCTTAAGGTCCTTAACTCACGTTCTAAGTTATTAATCATCAAACCTAATCTCTTGGGTACCTATGAGGTCATAACTAAGTATTTCTCACTTCACACTATGATCAAGAATATCTCTAAACCTCAAGGATGCAGAATTTATAATCCTAACTTTATGGGTACCTAGGAGTCACAACAGTGACCCTTTCTAAGTCCGGTTTGCTCGTAAGGCTTCAAGATCAAGTCCTAAACCAATTATGAGTCATTCCTACACATTTAAACTAATTTAAAACCATGATTATCAAATCTAAACCTTGCTGGACAGAATCCAGAAAATTCAATAATTAAGGGATCTAGAACTCTCAAATTAATTCTTTTTCTAGTCTCTAACTTATCTTATCTTTCACATATGAGTCTTAACATTATTTTTACTCAAACATAAGCAATTTATCATCAATAAAACAGCACATACAGTGGCAAAATAATGGCAAGGCTGAACCGAAACAAACACTCTCCATAAAGGCATAAAACACAATTTCTAAAGCACATAAAATACTAGTTTCTCTTGGAACCTTTCTAAAACTTTCAAAACTCATTTATAAACATTTTTAACATCTAAAACCATAAGAATATTCAAGTGGGCAGTGACCAATTCATCTTTGTCTCAAGAGGTCCTAAATTCATAAAACTTAGTTCTACATATTCCTTGTACTCATAAAAGCTTAGAGAAAGTGTGAAACATAGTTTTCAATATTTGGAAACATCAAAACTTCTTAGGGCCGAAATATGAACCAAAGGAAATAAATATTTTTAGACCTTTGTTTGAGATAGCCATGGGCAAGTCTTTGAGCTCTAGGTTCATTAAAGTGATGGCATAAAGATAAACATGCTTATGCACTTGTTTTAGCTTTCATTAGAAAGTAAAGTGAGAGCATAAAATAAATATGAGATGCATCATATTATTATCTTTGATATTTAGGTGAGAACTTGAAATGTAAACATGATCATGCAAGTTCCTTTATTATCTTGGTACGTAGTGATAGCAAGGAAAATAAACATGATGTGCAAGGCATAAAAGTAAACATGATGCAAGGTTCATTTTATGGTTAGCTAGAGCTCATTCAAGACTTTAACAAGATAACAACCCAACACATATCTCATTACAAAGAGAGATTTAGAGTTCTTGAACCAAGTTCTCAAAAGAACTAAGAGGTTCTTGAACAACATCATTAAGCTCAAGTAAACAACTTCCAAAACAAACCAAACAAAATCTCAAGGATCAAAATACCAAAACCAAAATCCTTACAAAAGAAAAAGAAAGTGAAATTAAGTCAAGTTCTTTACTAAATACCCAAAACCCCTATCTAGAGAAAAATCTCTAGAACGTGTCGGCCAACTTTAAGGTTGACAAGGGTAGGCTTGGGCTTTTAGAAATCCTTAGATTAATTTTCTTAAGTTGAAAAACCATGTGAGCTAAGTATGGTATAGATGAAGTTAAAGAAAAAGAAAAACTCGAGCTCTAGAGGTTCCTTTGAGATGAACACATAGTCATCCTCTAGGAGTCCTCATCATTGAGCTATCATATGCTCATCAAGGCCTCATGGCCGAAATCACAAGGAAGGAAAAACAAGAAAGTTTCAAAAGAAAAATCCGAGAGAAAGCTGGAAAGAACTTATTTTCAAGAAAACAAAGTTTAGAAAACACCCCTATCTAGAGTGAAGATGAAAACTTGAACTCTTTGAAAAGGAAAACAAGATGATGAGCTTCGGCCAAGAGAGAATGAGAAGGTTGGAGTTGTGTTTCAAGTGAGGTTGTGTTTGAAGTGTGGTGTTTTAGAGGTTTGATAGTGGTTCAAGGCTTTGGGGTGGTGTTTCAAGGTTGAGAGATGATGAAGAGATGAAAAAGATGAAGATGGAAACAAAGGAAGAACTCTTTTGAAACTTGAGAGAAAAAGAAAAGAACTAGCAAGACAACTCTAGAATTCTAAACTTAGCAAATGCTTCAAAGTGCAACTAAGCTATCACAAGCATCCTATTTATAGAAAAACAAAACAATGAGGCTCACCAAGGGGAGCCTTTGGCCGTATCATTGAAGGGGAAAAGCGAGAGAAAAATATCTCTTACACAAGGTCATTCAAGCATGGTTTGAAGTATGGAAGCTATGCTACAATGTATGGCTTGATGTGAGTTAATTTCCTATTAATTTTTTATGAAATTAGGCTTCTAGAACCTTGACATGGCTGGAACTTTTCCAACCACACATAAATGGGAAAAATGGGTTGTTTTAATTATTTATTCCTGTGGAAATTCAAGCTTGATTGAAAGTTATGACAATGTATAGTGTATGTGACTTGAGGTATGGCCTTGGAGTGTTAGAAAATTGAACATGTGATGCATATGGGAGGAGGACAGCTTCGGCCAGGCCTTAGGCAGCAGAGAGTAGGTGAGTTTTGATCATTTAATTGGGTGTTAATGGTAGGTTTAAATGTGTATTAGCTTAGGTACAAGGTTAGGAATAATTAAGCTTAAGTTTAGGTAACTAAGAATGTGTTTTAAGGATTTTATGACAAGATTAGTAGTGCTCATACATCATTAAAGAATTTTAAACTCATTTATGAATAAACAATGTGTAACACAATTCCATGATTTAAGGAATTGGAAAGAGAAAATACTATTCAAGATTCCATGACTAGGAGTCTTGAAATTAAAATATGATTTTAAGTTGTAATTAAGCACTTTTAGGTTCTAATCAACTTTAATAAATTATTTTGACTCAAGATTAATTAAGGAAATTAATTAATCTTCGATTAGAGCCTAAGATTGCTTAGGTTTGCTTAATCATGCGATTAAGCGTAAAAACACGAAACTAGGGGCAAAACTGTAATTTCGCACTAATTTCGCCCGGGACCTCCGGGACCAAAACTAAAGTCATAGTCTACATAAAAACGCCTTTTAAAATCATCTGGAGAAGTTTCAGGTTCATCCAGCACTTGCAAACGGGTAAAACACCGCAAGGGCGTTTTGGTCGTTTCGACCCGAAAACTCGAAAAACGGGATTTTCGATCCCGGGAAGGTACACAAGTCATCTAATCCCCTTCCAACATTGAGTTTGCCCTTTGAGTACTGCTGAACTAGCTTTCCTCGAATTCCGGGCCGAAAATGACCTCAGGGGCATTTTGGTCATTTTCACTCTAACAGAAAATCGGGGTGTTACAACGGCCACTCCTCCTCTTTAGTGAGCCCATGGTTTTGTTTTTCTATAAATAGGATGCTTGTGATAGCTTAGTTGCACCTTGAAGCATTTGCTAAGTTTAGAATCCTAGAGTTATCTTGCTAGTTCTTTCTTTTCTCTCAAGTTCCAAGAGTTCTTTCTCTTCATCTTCATTCTCTCTTCACATTATCACCTCACCACTTCAATCCACCATATCCTAACCTTAGATCATCATCAAATCTCTTATACACTAAACCTCAAACACAAGCTTCCTCAAAACACATCTCCTTTCCTTTTCTTTCCCTTTGGCCGAAGCCATATCACCACGTTAGGAGGAGTTGCTTTTCTCATTTTCCTTTTCAAGTTCAAGCTTTCATCTTCATCACTTGGTAGGGATTTGCTTTTCAAACTTGTTTTGCACAAGAATGTGTTTTTCTCTAGTTTCCTCTTGGATTCTTTTTGAACTCTCCTTTGTTTTCCTTTTCCTTTTTCATTTCGGCCTCTTGGCCATGTCTATGAGCATGATAAGTTGATGATGAGAGTTTCTAGATAATGACCTTGTGTTCATCTCAAAGAAACCTCTAAAGCTTGAGTTTTTCTTTTCCTTTAACTTTATCTATACGATACTTAGCTCACATGGTTTTTCAACTTAAGAAAATTTATCTAAGGATTTCTAAAAGCCCAAGCCTACCCTTGTCGACCTTAAAGTTGGCCGGCATGTTCTAGAGATTTTTCTCTAGATAGGGGTTTTGGATACTTAATAAAGAACTTGACTTAGTTTCAATCTCTTTTTCCTTTTTGTAAGGTTTTCGGTTTAGTTCCTTGATCTTTGAGATTTCATTTTGTTTGGAAAGTTGATTTACTTGAGCTTGATGATGAAGTTCAAGAACCTTATAGTTCCTTTGAGAACTTGGTTCAAGAACTCTAAAGCTCTCTTTGTGATGAGATGAGTGTTGGGTTTTCATATGTTAAAGTCTTGTATGAGCTCTAGACAACCTTAAAATGAATCTTGCATCCATGTTAACTTTTATGCCTTGCACATCATGTTTATTTTCCTTGCTATCACTAAGTACCAAGATAATAAAGGAACTTGCATTATCATGTTTATATTTCAAGCTATGCATTATCATGTTTACATTTCAAGTTCTCACCTAAATATCAAAGATAATAATATGATGCATCTCATATTTATTTTATGCTCTCACTTTTCTTTCTAATAAAAGCTAAAACAAGTGCATAAGCATGTTTATCTTTATGCCATCACTTAAATGAACCTAGAGCTCAAAGACTTGCCCATTGTTGTCTCAACCAAAGGTCTAAAATAATTATTTTCCATAGTTGAGATTTCGGCCCTAAGAGGTTTTAAGTTTTCCAAATGTTAAAAATATGTTTCATAAATTTTCTATGCTTATATGAGTATAAGGAATATGTAGAACTAAGTTTTATGAATTTAGAGCCTCTTGAGATGAAAATTATTTAGCTACTGCCCTCTCAAGTATTTTTATGATTTTTTTATGAATGAGTTTTGAAAGTTCTAGAAAGGTTCCAAGAGAAACTAGCATTCTATGTGCTTTAGAAATTGAGTTCTATGCCTTTTATGGAGATGCACATTTCAGTTCTGCCTTGCTATTTATTTGCCACTGTATGTGCTGTTTTAATGATGATAATATGCTTATGTTTGAGTAAAAATAATGTTAAGACTCATATGTGAAAGATAAGATAAGTTAGAGACTAGAAAAGAATTAATTTGAGAGTTCTAGATCCCTTAATTATTGAATTTTCTGTATTCTGTCCAGCAAGGTTTAGACTTGATAATCATGGCTCTAAATTAGTTTAAAGGTGTAGGAATGGCTCATAATTGGTTTAGGACTTGATCTTGATGCCTTAGGAGCAAACTAGACTTAGAAAGGGTCATTGTCATGACTCCTAGGTACCCGTAAAATTAGGATTATAAATTCTGCATCCTTGAGATTTAGAGATGTTCTTGACCATAGTGTGAGGTGAGGAATACTTAGATATGAACCTATAGATACCCGAGAGCTTAAGTTATGATGATTTATAACCTAGGTTGTGAGTTAAGGACTTCAAGGGCCTAAAACGTAATTTCTAGAACCCCGTAATCACATGAACATAAAACTGTCCAAATCTGCATAGTGCTATTTGGATGGGCACTTAAGCATAAAATTAGTAAAATTTATTAGTTGTGAACCTATAGGTGTGTGAGAGGTTAAGGAGGAATACTAGAACAATTAGTTTACAAGTCCAAAGACTCATAAGGATCGAAGCATAAGAAACTATAGGTTTATAACATAATAAGCTTTATGACTTGTGTGAATGTTTTGTTTAAATATGATTATGTGATGATATGCTATGAAGAAGTTTTATATGATGAATGATTATGTGATGATGTATATGTTATGAAGAAGTTTTATATAATTTCAACACCTTATGAAGAATGCTTGTGTATGTCCTATATGTTTTCATGGCATAAGCAAATTTGAGGAAATGGCCCATACTGTCATGTCAGCCAATTTCCATCAAATTTGAGGAACTTAGGAAAAGGTCTTTTTGAAAATCATGAGAACTTAAATGTGACACAACACTGAGACGCTTTCTTGGGTGACACCGGTTTAGCCGAGCACCCCAAGAAAACAAATCCATGAGGGTATTGACACTGAGCTTGCCAAAGCGGACAATACTACTATGCACTAGTTGCTAGTAGAGCCTTTCAAAGAGGAAATGACCCTAGGAGGTGATCCTTAATTTGCCCCCTAGCCCGTACTTTAAGTCGGGATTATGTATGTTATGCTTATCATAGGATAAGTAAGAACTAGTGACGACTAGTTAAGTTATGAGCTCATAACCTAGAGATGTTTTAAGGTTGCCCATGAGATAAAAGTTAAAGTTTAAAATGTCACATATAAACCAAGAAAAGTTATTATGAGACTTACACCTGTCACCTTATGCCACTGTTATAATGTTCCTTAGTTATTCTATTGATTGGTTTACCTGTATGATGCATTCATGTCATTAGTGTATTCCATGCTTAGTCATAAGATGCATTGTAAAATATGACGGACCTTGGATAATTAATACTTTAGAAAACTAACTTAAAAGGAGTTTATATGCATACACACCTTTTTAGAAATAAAACCCAAGGTTCCTGAGGATGTGATGACGTCACTTAGTTAGGGATTGCCCTACTGAGAATTCTTTTAGAAGATTCTCATTCCCTCTCTCTTTTCTTCCGTCACATCTTCAGATGGCGACTTTCGTGCTCTTCATCGACACCCCGACATGGGAGCTGCACCATGACCCAGCACTCGGGTCATACCATTTTGAGGGTTGCTGCATAGTCAAAGTGTTCATGTTTATGGGACGACCCTTCGCACACCCAGTACAGAGCTACCGCTTCACCCCGACTGCTCCCTACCATCATAACACAATTTTGAGTGAGCCAGACCACGCGACGAGCAGATCCTCCGCATGTAGCCCGAGGCGTCAGCCGTATGTGACTACCTGGAGTACATGCCCCAGACTCAGTATTCAGAGACGGAGCCATCAGAGGACCCACCCTCGCACATGTACAGTTGGAGTTCTAGCCCCACTCCCCCACCGATGAGAGCTGGGAGTGAGGAGATGGTGGTTTAGCCGAGGTTGGCTCGTAGGCCATCCATGCGCCCTCTCCACGGTGGACACGCTCCGATGATCCGCATGACCACTCCCGCTGAGATCCGCCAGTGGATCGATTCCACCCTCAAGATTTCTGACCAAGAGGGAGTAGGTGCATAGGATGGGTAGTAGCTAGTGCACACACGCCACATAGTTGAGGACAAACCTTCTTTTGTATATGAGGTTGTCTACTCTAGGTGCACATGGGTATGGGTGTTGCTTTTATGATTTCCTTGTACTTGCTTGTATGATTTCCCTGTATTTGCTTTTAGTTGTATTCTGTTCTTCTATGTATCGAATAGTCCTGCCTTTTTGGTAGGCACATTATCTACATATATATATATTCAGTTGATGTATTCATGCTGGTAATGTGTTTTGTTATGCCTTGCTTATATGACTCGTTGTACTCGTAAGAATTCCCATCCAAAGAATCATGTGTGGCTCTCACTTTGGTTTTAATTCCAAAAAGAAAAATTTTTACCCATATTTCCGCTAAGTATTTTCAAAGTAAAGAATGAGACCAAGAAGTAATATTCTAAGGATTAACCTAAATACATACTAGTAGTATTAGGTTAAGATTTAGGGTGTTACATCAAGTCCCCACTTAAATACCAAAGATAATAACAAGTTGCATTCATGTTTATTTTATGCTATCACTTTACTTTCTAAAGGAGCCTAAAATAAGTGCATGGGCATGTTTATTTTATGTCATCACTTAAGTAAACCTAGAGCTCAAAGACTTGCCCATTGTTGTCTCAAACAAAGGCTTGAAAATATTTATTTCTCTAGCTTGAGATTTCGGCCCCTAAGAGTTTATTTGTTTCCAAGTATTGAAAACTAAGTTTCATAAATTTTCTAAGCTTTTATGTGTTTAAGGAATGCATAGAACTAAGTTTTATGAATTTAGGACCTCTTGAGGCAAGTTTGATTTAGCTACTGCCCTCATAAATATTTTGATGATTTTAGATGTTAAAAATGTTTATAAATGGGTTTTGAAAGTTTGAAAAAGGTTCCAAGAGAAACTAGTACTTTATTTGCTTTAGAAATTGTGTTTGATGCCTTTGTATGGAGACTTGGTTTTGGTTCTGCCTTGCTATTTTATGGTCACTCTATATGCTGTTTTGATGATGATAATATGATTATGTTTGAGTATAATTAATGTTAAAACTCATATGTGAAAGATAAGAGAAGTTAGTAACTAGAAAAGAATTAATTTGAGAATTTTAGATCCCTTAATATATGAATTTTCTGGATTCTGTCCAGTATGGTTTAGAAATGATAATTATGGTTTTGAATTAGTTTAAATGTGTAGGAATGACTCATAATTGGTTTAGGACTTGATCTTGGTGCCTTAGGAGCAAACCGAACTTAGAAAGGGTCATGGTTGTGACTCCTAGGTTATAAAGTTAGAATTTTAGATTCTGAATCCTTGAGGTTTAGGGATGTTTTTGACTATAGTGTGAGGCAATGAATACTTAGACATGAGCCTATACGTACTCGAGAGTTTAAGTTTTGATGATTTAGAACTTAAACTGTGAGTTAAGGACCTTAAGGGTCAATGCATAAGACATTAAGGAATTGTTAATGCTATGATGTTTATATAATGCAATAATATGTTGAGATGTTTATGATGAATGAGGGGATGATTGTTTGAGATATGAGTTTATCATAGCATGAGATTTAAATGAGGAATATGTTGTGTGATTAACTTGTGGCATAAGTTTCGGTTTGAAGGAAATTCGGTTTAACAGCTGTTATGCTGCCGAATTTCCATCAAACCTTAAAGGGTTAAAGAAATGATTAAGAGTACCATATGAGTTGAAAACCCTGGGTGACACCGATTCGGCCGAGCACCCCCAGGAGATTTTTTATGTGACAAAGCACTGAGACGCGCTTTCCTGGGTGACACCGGTTCGGCCGAGCACACCTAGGGGAGACAAATCCGTGAGGGTATGAGTAGATGCAGCCTACCAAAGCGGACAAATTGCTGTGACTTAATGCCCGCAAAGAATTTCAAAGAGGGTATATCCTAAGAGAGGTGATCCCTGCCCCCTACCCGTACTTGCGTAGTCGGGATTATTTTATAATGTTTCGCTTATTCAAATAATAAGCAAGAGCTAGTGATGACTAGCTGAGGTATGAGCTCATAACCTAGTTATTTTAGGGTGGCCTTATTATGCTAAAGTACCATAATTAATGTCACGAAGTTGAGGAAAGATCCTTTTGATAGTTATGCCCTTTATGCCACTTGTATGTTTCTTGAAGTTGTGATTTATTGAATTATTTGATTGAGGCATTGCCATGCATTCATGGGTCAATATGTTGCATTCATAACATCAAGATGCATGCTAAAAGGAATGGACCTTGGATAATTGGTTTTATAAACTCTAATAATGAACCTTTTATGTATGCACACCTTTTATAATTAAAACTAAGGTTCCTGAGGATGTGAATGATGTAACCCTAGGGTAAGAGACTCCTACTGAGATTCTTTAGCAAGAATTCTCACTCCTTTCTCTTTCTTCTTCCGTCACATCTTCAGAGATCGATGGCGACATTTGTAGTCTTCATTGACGCACTCGTATGGGAGGTGCACTACGACCCGAACCACTGTTCGTATCACTTTGAGGGTCGTTGTGTGGTTCGCGTTTTTGTTTACATGGGACGACCTTTCACCTATCCGGTATCGAGCTACCAGTTCACTCCTACTGCACCTTTTGGTGGTGACCACATGATCTTCGAGTGTACCTGCCCGTGCGACGAACAGAGACGTCGTGCTCATCCATCTGCTTCTGCTGTCCGTGACTTTCTGGAGTATGTACCACGTTCAAGGAGGTCTGAGACAGATCCGTCTGAGGATTCGCCTACGCACGTCCCTTCGGAGGATTCTGCACCTTTTCCCCAGTACTGGCATGTGGGTAGTGAAGAGACCGTGATGCAGCTGCGTCTAGCGAGGAGGGCCGAGATACATCCGCGCCGAGGAGCTCATGCCCAGCCGGCACGTGTTCCCTTCCCACTTCACTAGCTGACTCAGGAGGAGATCGAGCAGTTCGTGGGCTACATACCCCCATCGCCCGAGCATCCCTGTCGTCACTAGATTCCAGTGGAGAGCTTTACGAGTACCCGAGCCTTCATGGAGATCTTCCCTTCGGCAATACCTTTTGGGAGGGGTTGTAGATTAGTACTCGTAGCTTAGTAGGAGGGTAGCATTTTGGGTTTCATTTCCTGTTGTGCCATGTACTTTACACTTTCTAGTTTTCTGTTGTATTTTATTTTCGATGTATTACAAGTTCTACCCGTTCTTAGGGTATGACTAGCTATGTACTTCAACTATATTATTATTAATGAAATGTTTCTTTTGTTATCATGATCATTGTTCTTTGAGTATATGCTTCACCTTATGATTTCTAATGACTGTTACGCGTGCTTTATATCTCTGTCTTACTATTAGACTAAGAACACGGCTCTCATTTTGATTTATATTTTCAAAAAAAAATTTACCCGTAATTTCCGCTAAGTATTTTAATAAGATAATGAAACTAAGAAGTAATAACATAATGATTAGCCTAATATATTCTAGAGTATTGGGTTAAAAATTAGGGTGTTACAGAAATGAGTGAGGACTACTTATTTATGAAGCTTTAGGTGCCCGAGAGGTTAAGTTGTGATGATAGAGAACTTAGATCTCAAGTTTGAGGCCCTAAGGGTCAAAGCATAAGACACTATAGGTTCTTTGATGCATAAGTTTATTAATTCAAGTATGTTGTGATGATGCATGTGCCATGATGAGTATGATTACGTGCAATTAAGTTTATTGTAATCATAGAAGTTGAATGAGAAATATGCATGCATTATGAGTTAGCGTGGCATAAAGGAAATTTGAAAAAAATTCAGTATACAGATGTTATGCTGCCAAATTTTCGTCAAATTAAAGACTTGAGAATGTTTTTGAAAAGTATATGGGATAAAGTCCTGGGTGACACCGGTTCAGCCGAGCACCCCCAGGAACTAAGTCCTAATGTTGTAACGCCCCGATTTTTCTGTTAGAGTGAAAATGACCAAAATGCCCCTGAGGTCATTTTCATTCTGACCGAGGAAAGCCGCTCGGCAGTACTCGACGGGCAGACTCAATGTTGGAAGGGGATTAGATACCTTGTGTACCTTCCCGGGATCGAAAATCTCGTTTTTCGAGTTTTCGGGTCAAAATGACCAAAACACCCCTGCGTGTTTTACCCATTTGCAAGTGCCAGATGAACCCGAAACTTCTCCAGATGGTTTTAAATGGCGTTTTTATGTATTCTATGACCTCAGTTTTAATTTTTGAAGTCCCGGGCAAAATTAGTACAAAATTACAGTTTTGCCCCTAGTTTCGTGTTTTTACGCTTAATCGCGTGATTAAGCAAACCTAAGCAATATTAGGCTCTAATCGAAGGTTAATTAATTTCCCTAATTAATATTGAGTCAAAATAATTTATTAAAGTTGATTAGAACCAAAAAGTACTTAATTACAACCTAAAATCATATTTTAATTTCAAGACACCTAGTCATAGAATCTTGAATAGTATTTTCTCTTTCCAATTCCTTAAATCATGGAATTGTGTTACACATTGTTTATTCATAAATGAGTTTAAAATTCTCTAATGATGTATGAGCACTCCTAAACTTGTCATAAACTCCCTAAATCACATTCTTAGTTACCTAAACTTAAGCTTAATCATTCCTAACCTTGTACCTAAGCTAATACACATCTAAACCTACCATTAACACACAATTAAATGGTCAAACTCACTTCCTCCCTTGCTGAACCAGACCAGGCCGTGAACCTTCTCCCTCCATATGCATCACATGTTCAATTTTTCAACACTTCAAGGCCATACCTCAAGTCACATACACTATACCTTGTCATAACTTTCAATCAAGCTTGAATTTCCACATGAATAAATAATTAAAACAACCCATTTTTCCCATTTATTTGTGGCTGGAAAAGTTCCAGCCATGCATTGTTTCTAGAAGCCTAATTTCATAAAAATTTGATAGGAAATTAACTTACATCAAGCCATACTTTGTAGCATAGCTTCCATACTTCAAACCATGCTTGAATGACCTTGTGTAAGAGATATTTTTTGTTCCTTCCTCCCTCAAACCACACGGCCAGCACCCTCCCTTTGATGAGCTCCATGGTTTTGTTTTTCTATAAATAGGATGCTTGTGATAGCCTTGTTGCACCTTGGAGCATTTGATAAGTTTAGAGTTTTAGAGTTGTCTTGCTAGTCTTTCTTTTTCTCTCAAAATTTCAAGAAGTGTTCTTCCTTTCTTTTCATCTTTATCTTCTTCATCTCTTCATCTCATCACCATCTCTTAACCATCAAACACCATCCCAAAGCCTTGAACCATCATCAAACCTCTCAAACACAACTTCACTTGAAACACATTTCCTTCCTTTTTCTTTCATCAAGGCCGAATCATCATCACCATCCTAGGAGGTGTTGCTCATCTCATTTCCATTTTCAAGTCCAAGCTTTTACCTTCATCACAAGGTAGGGATTTGTTTTCAAACTTTGTTTTGCTCAAGAAAGTGTTTTTCTCTAGTTTCCTCTTGGATTCTTTTTGAACTTTCCTTTGTTTTTCCTTTCTTTTCCATTTCGGCCATGAGGCCTTGATTATGAGCATGATAGCTTGATGATGAGAGTTTCTAGATGATGACATTGTGTTCATCTCAAAGAAACCTCTAAAGCTTGAGTTTTCCTTTTCTTATAACTTCATCTATATGTTATCTAGCTCACATGGTTTTCCAACTTAAGAAAATTAATCTAAGGATTTCTAAAAGCCCAAGCCTACCCTTGTCAACCTTAAAGTTGGCCGGCACGTTCTAGAGATTTTTCTCTAGATAGGGTTTTGGGTATTTAATAAAGAACTTGATGTAGTTTCACTTTCTTTCTCTTTTATATGACTTTCGGTTTTTGTGTTGAGATCTTTGAGATATTGTATTGGGTTGTTATCTTGTTAAAGTCTTGAATGAGCTCTAGTTAACCATAAGATGAATCTTGCATCATGTTTATTTTATGCTATGCATATCATGTTTACTTCCTTGCTATCACTAAATATCAAGATAATGAATGAACTTGCATTATCTTGTTTATATTTCAAGCTATGCATTATCATGTTTATATTTCAAGTTCTCACTTAATACCAAGATAATAATGAGTTGCATTCATATTTACTTTGTGCTATCACTTTACTTTCTAATGGAACCTAAAATAAGTGCATGAGCATGTTTATTTTTATGTCATCACCTAAATGAATCTAGAGCTCAAAGACTTGCCCATCGTGGTCTCAACAAAGGTCTAACAATATGTGTTTTTCTTGGGTTCATATTTCGGCCCTAAGAGGTCTTGAGGTTTCCAAGTATTCGAGACTATGTCTTACAATTTTTCCAAGCTTAAGTGAGTTTAAGGAATGCATAGAACCAAGTTTTAAGAATTTAGGACCTCTTGGGACAAAGATGAATTGGTCACTACCCTCTTAAATATTCTTATGATTTTAGATGTCAAAATTGTTTATAAATGAGCTTTGAGAGTTTAAAAAGAGTTCCAAGAGAAACTAGTATTTTATGTGCTTTGAAAATTATGTTTTATGCCTTTTATGGAGAAGTATATTTTCGGTTCTTCCTTGCTCTTTGCTGCCACTGTATGTGCTGTTTTGATGATGATAATGTGCCTATGTTTGAGTAAAAATAATGTTAAGACTCATGTGAAAGATAGGATAAGTTAGGAACTAGAAAAGAATTAATTTGAGAATTTTAGATCCTTTAATTATGTAATTTTCTGGATTCTGTCCAGCAAGGTTTAGATTTAATAATCATGGTTTTAAATTAGTTTAAATATGTAGGAATGACTCATAATTGGTTTAGGACTTAATCTTGAAGCCTTAGGAGCCAACTAAACTTAGAAAGGGTCATTGTTGTGACTTCTAGGTACCCGTAAAGTTAGGATTTCAAATTCTGCATCCTTGAGATTTAGAGATGTTATTGACCATAGTGTGAGGTGAGAAATACTTAGTTATAACCTCATAGGTTCCCAAGAGACTAGGTCTTGATGATCGATAACTTAGAATGTGAGTTAAGGACTTTAAGGAGCTAAACCGTAATTTCTAGAACCCCGTAATCACACAAATATAAAGTTGTCTAAAATCTGCATAGTGCTGTTTGGATAGGTCCTTGAGCATAAAAATTAGTAAAACTTATTAGTTGTGAACCTATAGGTGTGTGAGAGGTTAAGGATAACACTAGAACAATTAGTTTACAAGTTTAAGACTCAAAAGAACCAAAGCATAACCTACTATAAGTTTATAACATAATGAGCTTGGAAGTTTGTATGAATAATTGTTTAAGGTGTGATTATATGCTATGGTTTTATGTATACACTATGAAGAAGTTTCTTGTGGTGATATATATGCTATGAAAGAGATTTATGTAATGAATAATGATATATCTATGAATTAACACTTTATGAGAACTTAAATATGACACAACACTGAGACGCCTTCTTGGGTGACACCGGTTTAGCCGAGCACCCCCAAGAAAACAAATCCGTGAGGGTATTGACATAGAGCTTGCCAAAGCGGACAAAACTACGATGCACTAGTTGCTAGTAGAGCGTTTCAAAGAGGAAATGACCCTAAGAGAGGTGATCCTTAATTTGCCCCCTAGCCCGTACTTTAAGTCGGGATTATGTTACGCTTATCATAGGATAAGTAAGAGCTAGTGACGACTAGTTAAGGTATGAGCTCATAACCTAGAGATGTTTTAGGGCGGCCCCATGAGATGAAAAGTTAAAGTTAACAAATGTCACATATACTATACTTATGCCAATTTTATAATGTTTCCTAGTTATTCTATTGTTTAGTTTACCTTTATGATGCACTCATATCATTAGGTTATTTTATGCTTAGCTATAAGACGCATTGTAAAATATGATGGGCCTTGGATAAATAAACACTTTGGAAAGATAACTTAAAAGGAATTTATATGCATGCACACCTTTTTTTAGAAATAAACCCAAGGTTCCTGAAGATGTGACGATGTCACCTAGGTAGGGATAACCCTACTAAGAATTCTTCTAGAAAGATTCTCATTCCCTCTCTCTTTTCTTCCGTCATATCTTCAGATGGCGACATTCGTACTCTTCATCGACACCCCGGTATGGGAGCTGCACCATGACCCGGCACTGGGGTCATACCATTTTGAGGGTTGCTGCACTGTCAGAGTATTCATGTTCATGGGATGACCCTTCGCGCACCCCGTCCCGAGCTACCGCTTCACCCCGACTGCTCCTTACCATCATAACGGGATTTTTGAGCGAACGAGACCACGCGATGAGCAGATCCTCCGCATGGAGCCCAAGACATCAGCAGTACGCGAGTATCCCGAGTATGTGCCGCGTCCCCAGTACTCGGACACGGACCCATCCGATTACTCCCCATCCCACATGTACAGTTGGAGCTCCAGTCCCGCTCCCCCACCGATGAGGGCTGGGAGTGAGGAGACGGTGGTCCAGCCGAGGTTGGCTCGTCGGCCATCTATGCGCCCTCGCCGCGGTTGACACGCCCCGATGATGCGCTCGACCACTCCTGCCGAGATTCGTCAGTGGATCGACTCGACCCCACAGTACTCGGACCCGCAGGAGTAGACATAGGAGGGGTAGCAGTTAGTGCACACACACATAGTTGAGGACAAACCTTCTTTTGTATATGAGGTTGTCTATTTTAGGTGCACATGGGTATGGGTGTTGTTTCTCTTGTATTTACTTTTTAAGATTTCCTTGTATTGCATTTCAGTTGTATTCTGCTTCCCGATGTATTGAATAGTCCTGCCCTTTGGGTAGGCACAGTATATATATATATATGTTTCAGTTGATGTCTCCATGTTGTGATGTGTTTCTTTATGCTTTGCTTATATGTTTCGCTATACCTCTTCTTAAAGATTCGTGCGTGGCTCTCACTTTGATTTCAAATTCCAAAAAGAAAAATTTTACCCATATTTCCGCTAAGTATTTTCTAAGTAAAAGATGAGACCAAGAGGTAATATTCTAAAGATTAACCTAAGTATATACTAGTAGTCTTGGGTTAAGATTTAGGGTGTTACAAATGTGACGTAGCACTGAGATGTACTTCAAAGCGGACAATTCATTGTGCACTAGATGCTAGTAGAGCATTTCAAAGAAGGAAATATTCCTATGAGAGGTGATCCTTAAGCCCCTTAGCTCGTACTCTAGTAGTCGGGATTATTTTTATGATTTTTCGCTTATTAGAGGATAAGTAAGAACTAGTGACGACTAGTTAAGGTATGAGCTCATAACCTAAATGATGTTTTAGGGTGGCCCCATGATGCTTAAGTACAAAGTTCTTAAGTCACAAAGTTGAGAAAAGAAAAAAGTGTCACTTGAAAGTTAAATATGCCATTTTATGCCACTTATATGTTGTTTGATGTTATGATCTATTGGATTGCTTGCATAATGGATTGACATGCATTCATGCCTCACTATGTTGCATTCATGCATTAAGATTCATTCTAAAAGGAATGAACCTTGGATAATTATGCTTATAAACCTAATAATGAACTTTATATGCATGACTCACTTTTTTATAATAAACCCAAAGTTCCTGAGGATGATGACAATGTAACCCTAGATAGGAGGTACCCTACTAAGATTCTTTAGTAAGATTCTCATTCCTTTTTCATTCTCTCTTTCTCTCCCGTCACATCTTCAGATCATGGCGATGTTTGTGGTGTTCATCGATACTCCCATGTGGGAGGTGCATTTTGATCCTGACCACGAGTCATATCATGTTGAGGGACGATGCACCGCTCGAGTCTTCATGTACATAGGATGTAATGCCCCGATTTTCTATTAAAGTGAAAATGACTAGAATGCCCTTGAGGTCATTTTCGGCCCGGAATTCAAGGGAAGCCGATCTGGCAGTCCTCAAAGGGCAAACTCAATGTTTGAAGGAGATTAGTTGACTTGTGTACCTTTTCGGGATCGAAAATCTCGTTTCTCGAGTTTTCGGGTCAAAATGACCAAAATACCCCTGTGGTGTTTGACCCGATTGCAAGTGCCGGATGAACCCGAAACTTCTCCAGATGGTTTTAAAAGGCGTTTTTATGTATTTTGCGACCTCAGTTTTAGTTCCGGTGGCCCCAGGCAAAATTTATGCAAAATTATAATTTTACCCCTAGTTTCGTGTTTTTAAGCTTAATCGTGTGATTAAGCAAACCTAAGCAATATTAGGCTCTAATCAAAGATTAATTAATTTCCATAATTAATCTAGAGTCATAATAATTTATTAAAGTTGATTATAACCTAAAAATGCTTAATTTAAACTCAAATCTTATTTTAAATTCAAGATTCCTAGTCATGGAATCTTGAATAGTGTTTTCTCTTTCCAATTCCTTAAATCATGGAAATTTGTCTACCTTGTTTACTCATAAAATGAATTTGTGTATGAGCACTCCTTAACCCTGTCATAAAATTCCTAAACCTCATTCTTAGTTACCTAAACTTGTGCTTAATGATTCCTAACCTTGTACCTAAACTAATACACATCTAAACTTATCATTAACACACAATTACATGGACAAATCTTTCTCCCCCTTGGCTACATCAGGTTTGGCCGAAACCATACCCTTTCATTTCCATCACATATGTGAATTTCTACACTCAAAGAACCATGCTTCCACCTCACCATAAACCATGCTTTGAGTCATAAACTCCATACTTTCATCCGTGCTTCACATGATCACTTCTAGAAGACTTTTTCCCCCCAATTTTCTGCCCAAAATTGTCAGCCCCTCCATGCCCTTCTAGATGATTTATTTCAATTTCAAACAAAGAGAAATCATCATACTTTGAGCCATACCTTGCACCATGCGTTCCATACCTCAAACCATGCTTGAATGACAAGTTGTAAGAGATATTTTTCTCTTCCCCCTTGCCTCATTAGCTACGGCCGAGGATCTCCTTGGATGAGCCTTCATTTGTTTCATTTTCTATAAATAGGTTCCTTGGAAGAACTTGTGATACTTTTGTTCATTTGGCAAGTTTGAGTGTTCTTAGCTTTTGTGAGTTTTTTTTCCTTTTCTCTCAAAGTTTCAAGAGAGTTTTCTTTTCCTCTTCATCTTCTTCATCTTCATCTTCTTTATCCTCCCATCACATAATTATCTCATAACCTCAATCCACCACCTCACAACCTTGAAGCACCTCCTAAGCACCCAAACATTTAACCTTAAACACTAAACCACCAAGAACACATCTCCTTCCCCTCCACTCCCTCAGGGCCGAAGCCATCATAGCTTCCTAGGAGAAGTTGCGATTCTCATTTCTTTTCAAAAGTTCAAACTTTCATCTTCACCACTTGGTAGGAGTTGCTTTCAAACTTTGTTTTTACTCAAAAATGTGTTTTCTTTGGTTATCTCTTGGTTTCTTTTGAACTTTCCTTTGTTTTCCTTCTCTTTTTCATTTCGGCCTCTTGGCCTTGTTTATGTGAACATGATAGCTTGATGATGAGAGGTCCTAGATGATGACCTTGTGTTCATCTCAAAGGGACCTCTAAAGCTTGAGTTTTGTTCTTGATCTAGTAAAGTTTTGGTTTTTCTTTCCTTTTCTTTTCCTTCATAGTTTCGGCCTCCATAGTCTTCACCTCAAAGATTTTGTTTAAGTTTTTAAAGTACCTCTATGTTCACTTTGTGCCAAGAAATAATGTTGTTTTGGTTCTTACTTCCTTGAGGTTTTGTTTCCTTTTAAAGCTTACTTCTTTTTGAGCTTGATGATAATGTTCAACAACCATGTAGTTCCTTTGAGAACTTGATTCAAGAACTCTAAAGCTTACTTTGTTGATGAGATAAGTGTTGGGTTGAGATTTTTAGTTCTGTTTAAAAGTCTCACATGAGCTCTAAGTTAAGATAAAAGACTTGCATCCATATTTACTTTTATGTTATCACTAAATGCTCAAGATTAAAGAATGAACTTGCATCTTCATATTTATGTTTATGCTCTCACTAAGTCTCTAAGATAATAATGAGTTTGCATAGCATATTTATTTTATGTTCTCACCTCTAAATAAAGACTAAAACAAAGTGCATTGTATATTTATGTTTATGTCATAACTTAAGAGATTTAGAGCTCATAGACTTACCCATTATTATCTCAAACAAAGACTTGCAAATATATGCTTCCTAGCTTCTTTGATTTCGGCCCTATGAGGTTTGAGTAGTTACAAGGACTAAAACTCATGTTCTATAATCACTACAACATTTCCTAGCTATGGCAACGCCAAATTTGGCAATGGCTAGAAAACCGTTGCTTAAAAGGGCCTATCGCCACGGTTTTTTTTATCGTGGCTGATCTAGTTGAATTTGTATAGAATGCTATTGCAACAATAAAAAACCGTAGTCTTAATGTAAATAAGCAACGGTTTATAAATTGTTGTATAGTTTGGTTTTAGACAACGATTATTTAAATGTTACCTATATAAATTTATAACTACTACACTTTAAAACCGTTGCTAATATATATAAAACTTATACTACAAATTAAAACCGTTCCCTAATGTATTATCACTTAAGTGGCGGGAACAAAATTTCCTTCCCACCACCATTTGTTAAAACATCACTCATAAGAAAACTTAACCTAATAAAAAACTTTGGCCCAAAACCGAAAAAGAAAGAGGAAAAATAGCCCTGCCTAGAAGCTTCTTGCTGGTTCGGTCATTGCTTCCTCGGCTGGCACTGTACATTCACACTGCTTGAAGCTTTCTTGCTTGGGAGCTTTGCGAGCACTGTTCCCTGCAATGTTCGAGCATCGCAGCTTCCTCCACAGCACCTGGGAACGTCTCGTCTTGGTGGTGGTGCTTAGCTCTCTTGTTCGCTGCTCTCTTCGCATGGGTATGGTCTCGCACTTTGCATATCTCTGTCTTTTAGGTTGTCTCCTTCATCTCTCTGTTTTAGATTTGTTATTCTCTGGTCTATTTCTCAATGGAAAGGAAAAGATGTATAGCCTCCATGAAACGAGAACATTTTGTTTGCTAGCCATTCAACAAGATCTGGATTATAATAATCACTCACTTGGTTTACAATCCCAAAGATATCACGTTCACATATAGAAGGGCACATGGATATATATCATTATATTTGGTCAAGTATTCATTCAATCATAATAAGATAATTCCCCTTTTTTTGTGTTTGTGTTTCTCAGTCCATTAGCGAAAGAAAAATGACATTTTGTGTATCATTTTTTCACTTTCTTTTACATCAACACTAGCTTTTCTTTTTTCTTTGTTATTGGAACAAAAATGAAAAAAAAAAAAAAGAATGTGTAATGGAAACTGAATTTTGATCCACCATTCAACTTAATTCACATAACAAAATGGTTGACACATATAAACTGAATTAATAAATGGAAGCTTCTACTAGCATCATGCATTATCTCAGCTAAATACCATAGCTGGAACTCAAGAACAATAAGAAATTACTTTTGTTGCTGTTCACAACGAAGCTTCACTCATATTTGTATTACTAAGTGAAGATGTGAGCTACATTATCGGTGAACTTGTTGTAATTAATAACAATGCAACTGAAATATTTAATTATTGATTCACGATCATCCAAATATCCAAATAAACTTCAAGACTTAAAATGGTGATTGGAGTTGAGTGATCATATAGAAGCTTCAAGACTTAGTTTTTTTGCTTTTATGTTTATTTCTCTTGTCTCTGGTTATTTCTCTGTTGTGCAGGAGATATACAACATGGAATTTGTTAAGCCTATACTGATTGCCACTCAATTCAGTTGCTCTTGACATGTATAATGGATTGAAGCAATGACATTGTTCTCTCTCTTATTTTTGGTTTAATTTGTTGACTGGTTTGTGCTGTTAAATTTATTTAAGCTGATTTTGGTGTTAATTTGTTGATTGTTAATTGGTTTGTTGATGATTTAGTCTAGTTATGGACTTGGAGTAATGGGGCTATTTGTTTCTTTTTCAGATGATCTGTTTTTACATAGCTTTCCATCCTTTTTTTACCCTCATTTGATATTGACTTCACTCTCTGAAACCTTCTTAAAGCTGCTTCTCAGGTAATGATTGACCACTTCATTACCTAAGAGATCCTATATGTTTATGAATCTATATGTTTGATTATATTTTGCCATTATTCATTGTTAATTGTATGGCCTTGACACATTAAACCTAGTATTGATAACGGGACCGTTGTGCTATCTAATCATAGCGTCTTATATCTGGTTTTAACTAACATAGAATAGCGCGTACGTTATCTCATTAAAATTTTTATTTTGTCCCTATAGAACTTTGATGTTGGTAATATTTGTGTTGAGTGATATTTGATGTTCTCATTGTATACTATACATATATCGTTAGCATGAGTAAAAGTAATTAATCTTCTTTCTACTTCTTTGTGATGTTAAACAGTCTTTTTGGCATCTTGAATCGCACAAATTGAGACACTCCTCTGCTTCTGTACTTTTGTAACATGTAAGCCATTTAGATTTTTATTTTCTTTATAAATTTAATCTTGTCTTGATAGCTTGATTGTTTTGGGGTTTATCTGTGGAAATTATGCTATGAATAGATTGATTAATCTTTGTTATACTTGTCATCAATGTTTTAGTCATAAACTCTTATGCTAAAATTTAGATTGTAATCCATGATGCTATTTGAGAAAACCATGTGTATCTCAGTCTAATTTACTTGTTATAATATATTTCTTATCCTGTTAGACAAAAAGTGATGGATAAGGAGTGGACTGATTTGCCAAGATATAGTGAAGAGTATATTCGTGGTGTTGAATCATTTTTGGATTTTGCTTTCTCTCAAGGAAGACCACAAGGAGGAGAAATCTTATGCCCTTGTGCTAAGTGTAACAACTCTATTTGGGAGCGAAGGGATATAGTTTTTGATCATTTAATAAGCAAGGGATTTCAGAAAGGCTATACTGTGTGGGTTTACCATGGAGAGCGGATAAGCCCTATGGATGTCGATTGTGATGACACAAACGATGACCATGAATTTCTTGATGACATCGATGGATTACTACATGATACATTTAGAGATGTGGCACAAGGAGATAAATTTTATGATGGGCCAAATGAAGATGCAAAAAAGTTATACAAGTTGGTTGAAGAGGCAAAACAAGAGTTGTATCCAAGTTGTAAAAACTTTTCTAAGTTGTCATTTGTAATTCGATTGTATTTGTTGAAGTGTCTCCATGGTTGGAGCAATGCTTCCTTTACTGCTCTACTTGAATTATTGAGAGAAGCTATGCCTCATTTAAATATTCCTGATTCTTTCAATAAAACCAAGGCCATGGTAAAGGATTTGGGTCTTGCTTATAAAAATATTCATGCTTGTCCCAATGATTGCATACTATATTGGAATGAGTATGAAGAAGACAAATTTTGTCCTGTTTGTGGAGCTTCACGGTATGTAGAAAATCTCAACATAGATTCAGAGGATAGACATTTGAAGAACAAACTTGTGCCTGCAAAGGTCTTAAGGCACTTTCCTCTAATTCCAAGACTTAAAAGGCTATTCATGTGTTCAAAAATAGCTGACTTATTCAGATGGCATGAGGAAGGGCGTTCAAAAGATGGAAAGTTAAGACACCCAGCTGATGGCCAAGCATGGAAGGACTTTGATAGGCTTCATCCTGATTTCGCGAGTGATTCTCGTAATATACGACTAGGGCTAGCTAGTGATGGATTTAATCCTTTTAGAACCATGAGCATTTCCCATAGTACATGGCCTGTGGTTTAGGTTTCATATAATTTTCCTCCATGGTGGTGCATGAAACCTGAGTTTTGTATGCTTTCCTTGCTAATCTCTGGACCAAGTTCACCTGGAAATAACATTGACGTGTATCTACAGCCATTAGTTGAAGAATTCAAGGTTTTGTGGGAAGTTGGAGAAGAAACGTATGATGCATCAAGGAACCAATTATTTCAACTACGTGCAGCTCTTTTATGGACCATTAGTGATTTTCTGACTTATGCTATGTTATCTGGTTGGAGCACAAAAAGTAAGTTAGCATGTCCTTGTTGTAATTATGAGACTTGCTCAAGGTATTTAAAGCATAGTCGAAAGATGTGTTATATGGATCATCGTATTTTTTTGACTATGGATCATCCATATAGGAAGGATAAAAGCTCTTTCAATGGTAAGGAAGAATTCAGGTCGTCACCAGATTCATTAGATGGGGTACAAACCTTTGAAGACTTGAAGGATTTTTGCAATGTATTTGGGAAGAAACAGAAGAAAACCAATAGCGGTCCACGGAAAAAAATGTCTATTTTTTTTTAGTTGCCTTATTGGAAACATAATACATTACGGCACAATCTAGATGTTATGCACATAGAGAAAAATATATGTGATAACATAATTGGGACCCTTTTAGACATTCCAGGAAAGTCTAAAGATCATGCAAATGCTCGTTATGATCTAAAAGATATGGGCATACGAAAGAAGCTTCAGCCAAAGGAGATTGATGGTGGCAAAAAAGCAATATTTTCCAAAGCGTGTTTTTCGCTTACTTCGGAAGAAAAATCTATCTTTTGTGGTATTTTGAAGGCAACAAAGCTACCAACTGGTAGTGCATCAAATATTTCTCGTTGTATTCCTGTTACTGAGAAAAAAATATCAGGTTATAAGAGCCATGATGCACATTTCATGTTGCATTATTTGCTGCCAATAGCAATCAAATGCACACTGAATAATCAAGTGGCTAACCCTTTAATTTGTCTTGGTACATTCTTTCGTTCCTTGTGCCAAAAAGTTGTTCAAATCAATGATTTAGATCATTTGGAAGTGGATATTGCAGAAATTTTATGCCAACTAGAAAGAATTTTTCCTCCAAGCTTCTTTGATATAATGGTACATTTGCCTATCCATCTAGCAAATGAGGTGAGGTTAGGTGGACCAGTCCAACTTTGATGGATGTACCCTATTGAAAGATATTTATGCAGATTAAAGTCCTATGTTCGTAATAGGAGCAGGCCTGAAGGCTCTATTGCTGAGGGATATTTGGTTGAGGAATGCTTGACATTTTGCTCAAGATATTTAAGTCCTCATGTGGAGACAAGGTTGAATAGAATGGCTAGAGACATTGAAAACTATGATGCAACTGAACCTAAATCTCCTTATTTTACATGCTTGGGTCACCCAATTGGTGGAAAGAAGAAAGGGCAGCCATTTCCTCTAGATAGCAACTCATTGATGCAAGCGCATCGATATATCTTATTTAACTGTGATGAAGTCAAGGAATACATAAGGTGCACTTATTGTTTGTCTGTGGACTTCTTTTTAAGTATATGTAGCTACAATTTTGATACTAACTACAATTTATTTTATTTCAGAGAGCACGAGGATTATGTCAATAATCATACTAAAGGCAAAAAATGGAGCAAAGCTAAAACTCAAAGTCAAGCTTTTAGTGAATGGTTCAAAGCTCGTGGTATGGATGAACATGTTCCAAAGAGACTCAAAGAATTGTCTCGGGGGCCAAATACAGTTGCAAAAAGGTTTTCAGGTTATGTGATCAATGGATACAAATTTCAGACTTGGGAACATGATGCTAGGCATACAACTCAAAATAGTGGTGTGACACTAGTGTCTGAAATAGCAAGCTTTGCTAGTTCCAAGGATAAAAATCCAAAGACAAAACCCATAATATACTTTGGAGCAATCAATGATATAATTGAGTTAGATTATTACTCCCATTTTAAATTTGTTCTCTTTAAATGTGATTGGTTTGAGGCTAAGGAAGAGAATCATGGTATAACTTCCGTTCGCTTTGATAAAAGATGTTATATAGATGATCCTTTTGTGATAGCTTCTCAAGTCCACCAATGCTTCTATGTCCAAGACCCTTTTGATCAAAATAAGCATTATGTCAGGGAAACAATACTGATGGATTTATTCAATATGAATGATGAGTCTAATTTTGATGCCCAAGAGTCTTATCAAAGCGATCCATTTGAACATGCCATTAATTTGTGTGTACCCAAAGATAATGGTGAAGTTCAATGGGTTAGGGAAGATATGCCAAATACAGTCATTGAGAATCCACTAGTTGTGCCACTTCAAGTTGAAAGTGAAGAGGAATCTGATTTTGATTAAATTGAGTGTTTGTTAAAAAACTCGAGTATGCCACATATTGTACTTGAAATAATCAGGTGATTGTTTGTCTTTATTTCATGCATAGTGATTTTCTATGTTATGTTATTTATGTATTTATTAATCTCATGCTATTTGTTTTGAAGTTCCTTTGTTTATTAGTTTCATACTTTCTTCTTTTCAGAAAATGAACAAAGGATTCAGATTTGATTTCCAAAGCCAAGTCAAGTCAAGTTCTGAATTGCTTGCAATGTTCAAAAAAGTCAAGGAAGAAAAGATGACTCATGCAAAAGAGGATGCCTCAATCAAAGATAAAAGAGGCCAATTTACAACTAATACTCAAGTTGATGGGCATGTTAGGAAACAAGAAACAAGGAAAAGGATCAAAACTCTTGCAGCTAAAGAGATGGAGTGCAATTTAAAGAAAATGAAGATGGCCACACCTATAACTATTACCCAATCTGAAGGATCTACCTCAAGGCAAGCGCAACATAGGCCTCCTAAGTCTACAAATTTGACTCAAAAGAAGACCACAGAAGAAGTGATGTCTATAAAGAAACAAGATTTGAAGAGAAAGTTGACCACCGGAATAGCAACTGATAGTGAAGGATGTAGTGACTTTCCTCAAAGCTTGAACAAGGAGACCGAGAAAATGAGGAGATTTTCAGCAATGTCAATTGACAATTTTCTTCAAGTCAACAAGGAACATGATGAAGTAGAAGAACAATTGTCTGAAAATGATGAAGTCAATGATATAGAAGAGCCAGACGAGGGAGATGTCAATCCAATTACTGAGGCTGAGGGTCAAGAGAAAACTAATACAACAGAAGGTAATTGTGTTATCTCTTTTTATTTTGCTCAGGAATTCTAGAAGTACACTAAATACAACAATATGTTCTAGATATATTTTCTTTGTTTACCATCGTATATGTTTATTTTCTAGCAAGTGTTTTTTCTTGTTTTCAATTATATACATTCCAACCTAACTTTCTACCGTAACCATAGTCCAATTTCTTTTTCTTTTCCTTTGGATTCTCCGTGCCACGCCTATACAGAATTCCTCTATTGTTCAGGTATGTTTCATTTTCTGTATTCTATAAGGTTACTTCATATATATCTTACTCTAACTTAACATATTGAAATATTTTGTTAAGTGCTTAATTATGTATGAAAGCATTTCATTATTTGTCATGTTAAATAATGGATTTATGGAATTCTCTGATTGGTTGATTGATTAATTGTCTAGTTAGGATGTGGATGTGCAAGTGTGGATATTCAACATTGGTAGTATTATAGCAACTCATTCACATGAATGATTAGCTTTATTTATCTCTAAAATATAAGGATATATGTTAGACTTGTAAATCACAGTAACACAATACTCATCATTGGCCAAGCTATTAGAGTTGCTATCTCCACTCAATTCCCTTTTTATTTAGTGTCATTGTGTGAATATAATAGGGACAAAGGTGAAAAAGACACGGGGGAAGACACAATGCTTGAATATTCATGGAAGGTCAATGGAAGAACGAGAAGAAGTTATCTTGGATGATGAAGGGGAGCCAATTGGACCTACTGACAAAGTAGTATCTGATTTAAGCTACTTTTTGGGCACAATAGCAAGGATTTCAGATTTGTGTTTTGTGACTTAAACAAACTGGAAAGCTGTTCCTAACAAGAATTCTATTTGGGAATTTGTCAAGGTAAGAACATTTCAAATAGCCTACTTTTTTCTAATACATATTGGATTATTGCTAATATTAGCATTGTTTATTTTTGTAGTCTAAATTCATAATCCAGGATAAAGGGGAAAAGGTGGTACTTACTCGTGTCAATGATGCTTGGAGACGACATAAGGCTAATATTAGGAAGAAGCATTTTCTACCCTACAAAAATTTGAACCAAATGCTGAAAAATCGTCCAAAAGACATACCAGAATCATATTTTCGAAAACTAGTTGCTTATTGGAAAAATGAGGATGTCAAAGTAAGCTATTTGAAATCTAGTGCAACAATTATTTACATCATTTTTATATTCTTCATGCATATGTGATCCTTGAATAAATAACACTTCATTACAATGTAGAAAATGTGCCAGCAAAATGCAAGAAATAGGGCTCTACAAAAGTTTAGGCATCGGATGGGTCCAATAAATTTTGCAAGAATTCGTGCAAGATTTGTAACACCCTAAATCTTAACCCAAGACTACTAGTATGTACTTAGGTTAATCTTTAGAATATTACCTCTTGGTCTCATCTTTTACTTAGAAAATACTTAGCGGAAATATGGGTAAAATTTTTCTTTTTGGAATTTAAAATCAAAGTGAGAGCCACGCACGAATCCATAAGAGAAGCATAGAGAAACATATAAGCAAAGCATAAGAAACACATCATGTCATGGGAACATCAACTGAATCATAGATATATATATATAACGTGCCTACCCAAAGAGGCGGGACTATTTGATACATCATGAAACAAAATACAACTGAAATGCAATACAAGGAAATCATAAAAAGCAAATACAAGAGAAACTACACCCATACCCATGTGCACCTAAAGGAGACAACCTCATATACAAAAGAAGGTTTGTCCTCTACTATGTGGCGTGCGTGTGCACTAACTACTACCCCTCCTATGACTACTCCTGCTGGTCCGAGTACTGTGGGGTCGAGTCGATCCACTGACGAATCTCGGCGGGAGTGGTCGAGCGCATCATCGGGGCATGTCCACCGCGGCGAGGGCGCATAGATGGCCGTCAAGCCAACCTCGGCTGGACCACCGTCTCCTCACTCCCAGCCCTCATCGGTGGAGGAGCGGGACTGGAGCTCCAATTGTACATGTGGGATGGCGGGTCCTCGGATGGGTCCGTCTCTGAGTACTGGGGACGCGGCACATACTCGGGGTACTCGCGTACCGCTGATGTCTCGGGCTCCATGCGGAGGATCTGCTCATCGCGTGGTCTCGCTCGCTCAAAAATCCCGTTATGACGGTAGGGAGCAGTCGGGGTGAAGCGGTAGCTCGGGACGGGGTGCGCGAAGGGTCGTCCCATGAACATGAATACTCTGACCGTGCAGCGACCCTCAAAATGGTATGACCCGAGTACCGGGTCATGGTGCAACTCCCATATCGGGGTGTCGATGAAGAGTACGAATGTCGCCATATGAAGATATGACGGAAGAAAAGAGAGAGGGAATGAGAATCTTTCTAAAAGAATTCTCAGTAGGGTTATCCCTACTTAGGTGACATCGTCACATCCTCAGGAACCTTGGGTTTATTTCTAAAAGGTGTGCATGCATAGAAATTCCTTTTAAGTTGGTTTTCCAAAGAGGTATTTTATCCAAGGTCCGTCATATTTTATAATGCGTCTTTATAACTTAAGCAGAAATATACTAATGATATGAATGCATCATAAGGTAAACCAAACAATAAAATAACTAGGAAACATTATAACATTGGCATAAGTATAGTTTATGTGACATTGTTAACTTTAACTTTCATCTCATGGGGCCGCCCTAAAACTTCTCTAGGTTATGAGCTCATACCTTAACTAGTCGTCACTAGTTCTTGCTTATCCTATGATAAGCGTAACATAATCCCGACTTAAAGTACGGGCTAGGGGGCAAATTAAGGATCTCCTTTCTAGGATCATTTCCTCTTTGAAACGCTTTGCTAGCCACGTGGGCCTCGCAATTTGTCCGCTTTGGCAGGCTGCATCTACACATACCCTCACGGATTTGTCTCCTCCTGGGGGTGCTCGGCCGAACCGGTGTCACCCAAACAGGCTGCCTCAGTGTTGTGTCACATTTATATTCTCATAAGTATTAAATCACAATTACCTCATCATTTATCATATTCATTTTTATCATGCATTCTCATATAGCTTTTTCATAACATATATATCATCACATGAAACTTTCTCATAACATTCATCACATAAAACTTTCGCACAAACATCATCACATAGTCATATCTAACAATCATCCCCATAAGCTCATAGACATGTTATGTTATAACTCATAGTGTTTTAAACTTGATTCTTATGAGTCTTAAACTTGCAAATTAATTATCCTTAACTTCTTTATACACCTATAGTTTGACAATTAATGAGTTATACAAATTTTATGCTCAAGAACTAATCCAAATAGCACTAAGCAGAATTTGGACAGCTTTATGTTTATGTGATTACGGAGTTCTAGAAATTACGGTTTAAATCTCTATCTCACATTCTAAGTTATTGATCATCAACACCTAGTCTCTTGGGAACCTATAAGGTTATAACTAAGTATTTCTCACCTCACCCTATGGTCAAGAACATCTCTAAACCTCAAGAGTGCATAAATCAAAATACTAACTTTACGGTACCTAGAAGTCACAATAATGACCCTTTCTAAGTTCGGTTTGCTCCTAAGGTTTCAAGATTAAGTCCTAAACCAATTATGAGTCATTCCTACACATATAAACTAATTTAAAACCATGATTATTGAATCTAAACCTTGCTGGACAGAATCCAGAAAAATGAATCTTTAAGGGATCTAGAACTCTCAAATTAATTCTTTTCTAGTTCCTAACTTATCCTATCTTTCACATATGAGTCTTAACATAATTATTACCCAAACATAAGCATATTAACATCATTAACACAGCTCATACAGTGGCCAAACATAGCAAGGCAGAACCGAAACAGAAACTCCATTTAAAGGCATTGAATCATAGTTTCTAAAGCACATAAAATACTAGTTTCTCTTGGAACCTTATTAAAACCTTCAAAACTCTTTTATGAACACTTTTATCATCTAAACTCATGAAAATACTTAATAGGGCAGTGGCTGTAACACCCTAATATTTAACCCAACACGCCTAGGTCGCATTTTGAGTTAATTATTAGTTATTACTCTTTTGTTCTAGTTCTTAACCTTGCATTTGTAAAATACTTAGCAAAAATACGGCTAAATTTTTTTTGAATCTTAAACAAAATAGTGAGCCTCGTATACCGAAAATGAACAGCGTCCTATACATCGCGAGCAAGCATATGATATTTAAACCCATAGTATCACATTCATAGATAATCGTCATGAATTCATGTAATAACAACATCCTTACACACCAAACACGTAGTAATGAATAATGATATCTTCATCCTTAACTTGATTAGGATGATACATTAATCCACAAAACAGAAAAGAAACAAAGTGCATAAAGTAGTGCGGAAATTTAAATAGACTAAGGACCACTCTTCACTACTAAGTCTACTGGGGTGCACATAGGTGGGATAACCTCAAGATAGAGGAAATCGAACGAAGCTATCCACTAAGTGTGCTAGGGCACTGCGATCACTAATCATCCTCGGCTATCAAAATGTCTCTATGGAGAAGGGGAAGTGCGGCCAATGAAACGGGTCAGCTCCTCAGCATTACCGAGACCGTAGGATGGACGAACATGGGCACCTCGACGGGGACGAACAGCCCCACGATAAACTGAGGTAGCTCCCCTCGATGGACCTCGACCAAGTTGCTCCTTCACCGTCATCTCCAAGCTCCATGGGAAAAGCAGGGGCGGAACCGCCAGAGGAGTGTTGGGATGGTGACTCCTCTGAGGGGACTGACTCAGGCTCATTTAACTAGGAGAATGAGGAATGTACTCAGGATACCCATGAACAGACGAAGCAGTAGGTTGTGTACGATTTAAATCGCTCTCCTCGCGACGGGCATGCTCGAAGACCAGCTCATCAGTAAATGGAGTGGCAGGAGAAAATCTATAACTAGTAACTGGGTGTGTAAAAGGACGTGCTAAGAACACGAACAATCGAACAGCACAACGACCCACGAAATGATAAGTCTGGTGAGTGGCGTCAAAGTGCATTTCAGTGGGAGCATCAACGAAGATCACGAACGTCGCCATCGGCCTCAAGACGTAGTGGAAAGAATGCAAGAAAGAGGGAGTGAGAAACTTATAAAAGAATCTCAGTAGGGTTTTCACCTCCTAACAATATGTCATCATCTACGTCCTCAGGCACCTTGGGTTTTCATTATGAAAATAGTGGGCACAAGTAAAGTTTCCTTATTAAGTTCGAAAAGTCATTATCCAAGGTCCGTGTCTTTTAGCATGAATCTGAATGTCATGAATGCATCATACCAATTCATGGAATGCATGTCAATGCCACATGCAAGTACATCATAGAGAATTATACTAAGTCAATCACAGTAAAATGCATATCATGATTATAAAGTATGCTTGATAATTTGCAAGATGCACGTGATGATTTCCTTGATGCACATGATGATTTGCATGAACTTTCCTCTTTCATATACTTTTCTATCCGCCCACCCTAATACTCTCTCCTGTGAGAGTTCTAGGTTATGAGCTCATACCTAACTAGTCGTCACTAGTTTCCAACTTATCCCAGATAAGTATAAATAAATTTCGACTCCCAGAGTGCGGGTTAGGGGGCTTAAGGATCACCTATCATATTCCGACTCCCAGAGTGCGGTTAGGATTATCTCCTTCTTCGAAACGCATTTACTTACATCCGGTGCATAGTAAATTTGTCCGCTTTGGCAGGCTGCATCTACCATACCCTCACGGTTTTGTTATCTCCTCATCAAGCGGGGAGAAAAGCGTCTCGGTATGCTATGCAAGAATGCAGCATGAATGTACAACCTCAAATATCATCCAGATACAATATAAGCATTCCATTTCGGATATCATCATGATATTTCACTTAACATTTTATGCTCACCAATGTCATATAAATCATGCATCTCAATCCATTATGATCATAGCATACCACAAATAAGTCGTATAAGTCGGGTTCACAACCTCATTCATAAACACATATTCATGCTTCACATTCATATAATCATATAACACATGTCATCAACACTTTGCGGAATGATAAATATGCTCCTACCCAATATGCCGGAATCAAGGCCCGGACTCAGCTAATGTACATGCTATGTTCATTATAAAATATGCATAGACATGTATATGGGCAGTGAACAACCAATCATCATGAATCACCAATTATGAAATTCAATTCCAAGTTCTCGGTAATTACCCCTTTGTCTTACTGGGTTAAAACTTAGGCTCGACGTAACCTAATTACCGTAACTATTCTCTTAGGCATCTCAAAGGTCATACTCAATGATTTCCATCTATTTTCAACTTCAAAAACATTTCTAAATGATGCTGGATAGTTTGGGCAGTGACCATAAAATATACGTTTTCGGGGTTCTAGAATTTACGTCTTTGACCCTTTCTAGTTTCCGATTTCTCCTATAGTGCTAACATTAATTCTCACTGCCTCCTATAGGATTTTTCACATCTAATTCCACTTCCAAACAGAATATTTGCCAAATAATTGATCTCAATGCAGTAGCCATATTTTATCAAACTCTACGGGTCTCAAAGCTACATTTTTCGGTTCTTTCTAGATTTCTAGTCTTTCCAAAATACCTAAAATAATTTCTGCATCAACTACTAATGATTTCCTCACATTTATCTCATCCTAAACATCTCTTAACAGTGTTTGCATCATCTAGGCAGTAGCTATGTTTTCATTTCATAAAAGCATTAGAGAGTTGCATAATTTACTCGTTTCCATTACTAGCTTACCCTAGGATGTTAAAAATAATTTTTGCAATAAGTAACAACATTTTCTACCAATTAAAACACCTCCAAACAGAATCATACAGAATTTATGAGTTAGAAACAGTGACCAAAAATTTAGTTCCGAAATCATTCCAAAATTATACTTTTGATAGCTTCTAGCTACTAGTTTTCCTCTTCGCTTTGTTGGAGTCATAGGAAATGCCAAAAAATATTTTTATCTCTTGAATACTCACATAAATTTGCTAAAACAGAAACTAAACATCTCAAATCACATTAGTAGCTCCCTTGTTCATAAAACACCATTCTTGTTACACTTGAGTCCCAAAACTTGCGAAAAGAAAACTTTAAAAACACAACTTGTATAATTTTCAATAACTATCTCAACTTAAAATCAAGTAAACCCATTTAAAGATCCCTCATAGTGTCATAGCCGTATGTATATATATATACACAAATGTGTGGCCATGTTCAAATTTACATTTAAGATCCAAGGACAAGTTTTGAGCTTTAGTGTCTTAGGTGATGACTTGAAAATAAATATGCTATGCAAGTCCACTTTTGTCTTTAGGAGTTAGAATGATAGCTTGAAAAATAAATATGCTATGCAAACCCATTATTATCTTCAAGGTTTATGGTGATGGCTCAAAATAAACATGCCATGCAAGGGTTTCATTATTATCTCTTAAGATTAAAGTGGTAACTTGAAAGTAAACATGTATGCAAATCCATTTTTACATCTTAATCATTAAAGCTCGAAACTTTTCAAGATTAGATTCTTGTCCTCAACCAATCTTAAACATGGTGAGCTTTAGAGTCCTATTGTTCATAGTTCCAAGAACCTCATTTCTTTGGACTCACCATCAAGCTCAAGTAAAATCATAAAGAGACCGAAAAAGCATACTAAATACACTAATATGTTATCTTGGGGTCAAAACCGAAACTCAAGCTCTAGAGGTTCAAAATATAGTAGTTTTCACAACTACCATCAAGAACCATCATCATTGAACTTTGGTTGTGAACAACCAAGAATAGATAACCAAAACTAAACCATCAAAACATTTTATTTCTCATGGCCTTTGTAAAACCGAAAAATACTAAACCTTGAGCTCTAGAGGTTAAATACTTGATGGTGTCAAAACCATCATCAAAACCCTCATCATCAAGCCACGGTTTCAACTTCCCATTGACATCCAAAAACCAAAAATGAAGGGAACTCATATGAAGGTTCCAAAACCGAAAATAGATGAAGAAGAGAGGAGTAAAAATTTATTCATTCAACCAACCATAAATCCGAAAATGAACCAAGAAAAGGAATGAAACATCAAAACAAAATCCCTACCACGGTTGTTTCTTGTTTGCAAGAGTGAAAGCTTGATCTTGTATGAAACAAAGAGAAGAAAAATCTTCTCTTGATGGGCAAGATGATTTCGCCAAGAGGAGTTAAGGTAGTAGGAGGATTTTTCTTGTGTTCTTGTGTTTTGGAGATGGAAAGATTAAGTGTTTAGGAGTTGATCTATGGTGGAGATATGTTGATTAGAGGTGGAGAGCTTGGGTGGAGGTTGAAGATGGTGGCTCTTGGAGGTGGAGGAGAGGAAGAAGATGAAGTGTTTAGGTTAGAGAGAATATGACTACTTTTTTTGGACAATTAGGTTTACCAAAAACAATAGATAGTAAGAATGAGTGTTTTGTGTGTGTATTGGTGTATTAAATTTGAAAATAATGGGGACAATGACCATGAGGCAACCGTAGCCTCCTTGAGCAATGGGGAGGAAAATTTTATTTTATTTTGAGTGGAAGAATTAGAATTTTAGTTAGCATAAATTAGGGAATTAATTTAGGAAAAGAATTCTTTTTATTGGAAGTTGTTTGTAGTGGTTTAGGCACTCAAGACAACTTTTTTGGAGTGGTCATACAACTTTGTTTGACAAAAATCCCATTTGAAAAACAAGCACTAACATAGTTCCCTAAATTAAGGAAGTAGAGAAAATCCACTAACTCTTAGTTTATTAGGTTTTTTTTTTGTAATCTAGTGAATCATAAAATTTGAAATGGAAATTTAATTTCAAAATAAATTTCAGACCTTAAATAATTTAAAATAAATAATCTGACCCATAATAAGTAAATAAAATTTAATTATATTTAATTAAAGCCTAATAGTGCCCATGTATCCTTATTTACCCAATTACGCTTAAGTAGCACCAATTAGGGGTAAAATGGTAATTTCACATAAAATTTACCTGAGACTACCCGAACCTTTTCCGAATATCAAACATCCATCAATATTAACATTTCTAACTTTTGGGTAATGGCCGGGTTCAATCGGCACTAAATTCCGTGCCAAATCGCCTTGAGGGCATTTTGGTCATTTAGCGCATGAAAGTTGAAATTGAAATTTTCACCTCTATCATAATTCATAACACATTTTATCCCCTTCAATCATCAAACTAACCCTCTTGGGATGGCCGAGAATGACCGTCTTGATTTAGTGTGAAAATGACCTCAGGGGCATTTTTGTCATTTGTACACGGAAAAATCAGGGATTTGCGGTTCTTGCTCGAACCACTCATCAAATCTCATATAATCCTGATCCTATAATTAAAACATGATGTCGAGGATGGCCCAGGCTATCCGGCCTTAAATTTTATCCAAAATGACCTAGGGGTATTTTGGTCATTTAGCCTTGATGAGAAAAATCGAGGCGTTACATTTCCCCCTCCTAAGAAAAATTTCGCCCTCGAAATTTGTTACTGTGAATAATTCCGGATATTGCGACCTCATCTCTGATTCTAGCTCCCATGTGCACTCCTCCTCTTTTCCCTGTCCCCATGCTACCTTGACCAAGGGTACGGTTTTACTTCTCAATTGCTTGACTCCTTGTCCAAGATCCTTGTGGGCGGCAAATTGAAAGTTAGGTCTTCCCTTAATTGTACCTGTTCTGGCTCAAACACATGACTAGGGTCGGACTGCTATTTTCTCAGCTGGGAAACATGGAAAACATCGTGTAGGTTTGACAAGTTGGGTGGCAAGGCTATCTGATAAGCTACTGACCCGACTCTTTTAAGGATTTCGAAAGGACCCAGAAACCTAGGGCTCAACTTCTTAACTTTCATGGCTCGCCCTATGCCTGTTGTGTGGGTAATCCTAAGGAATACATGTTCCCCCCTCTGGAATTCCAATGGCTTTCGCCGCTTGTCCGCATAGCTTTTCTGTCGACTTTGAGCAGTCAGGATTTTATCTCTAATCCTCTTGATTTGCACCGTAGTTTCCTTACAACCTCGGGCCCTAACATGCCCTGTTCACCGGGTTCATACCAACATAATGGCGATTGACACTTCCTTCCATACAATGCCTCGTACGGTGCCATACCGATGCTTGCATGATAACTGTTGTTATATGCAAACTCGATCAATGGCAAGTACCTATCCCAACTCCCCCTTTGGTCTAACACACATGCCCTCAACATATCTCCCAAGGTTTGTATTGTTCTTTCCGATTGGCCATCTGTCTGAGGGTGGTAAGCCGTGCTTAGACACAACTTTGAACCAAAAGCTGTTTGAAAGGCTCCCCAAAATCGTGATGTAAATCGCGGATCTCGGTCAGAGACTATAGTCGACGGTACTCCGTGTAACCTCACTATCTCTTGGATGTACAATTGTGCTAACTTATCCAAGGAATAAGTCACCTTAATGGGCAAAAAGTGGGCCGACTTAGTCAGCCGATCTACAATTACCCATATGGCGTTATGGCCAACTTGGGTCTTAGGCAATCCCGTTACAAAATCCATAGAGATGCTGTCCCATTTCCATTCAAAAGGGGCACTCTTCCTTGTAAGCTTGGTCAAGGGCAAGGAAATCCGAGAAAATTCTTTAATGAATCTACGGTAATATCCAGCTAATCCTAAGAAGCTTCGTATCTCTGTCACTGTGGTTGGTCTCTCACTCATTCGCTTCTATCTTACTAGGGTCAATCATGATACCTCCCTTTGAAACTACATGTCCTAAAAGTTTTACTTCTTCCAACCAGAATTCACACTTAGATAACTTTGCATACAACTTCTTCTCTTTCAAAATCTCTAATACTATCCTTAAATGGTGCTCATGCTCTTCAGGGGTCTTCGAGTAGATGAGTATATCATCTATGAAAACAACCACAAATTGATCCAAATAGGGCCTGAAAATCCTATTCATGTAATCCATAAACACCAGCAGAGGCGTTGGTCAATCCAAATGACATCACTTTGTGAATTCAAAGTGGCCATACCGAGTCCTAAAAGCAGTCTTAGGTATGTCCTCATCTCTTACCCTAATTTGGTGATATCCCGATCTTAGGTCAATCTTTGAGAACACTACTGCTCCCCTTAGTTGATCCATCAAGTCATCAATCCTAGGTAGAGGGTACTTGTTCTTCACGGTCACTCGGTTCAACTGCCTATAGTCTATGCAAAGCCTCATGCTTCCATCTTTCTTTTTGACGAATAGGACAGGGGCTCCCCATGGTGATGCACTAGGCCTTACAAACCTCTTTTCCAAAAGCTCCTCTAATTGAGTCTTTAATTCAGTTAATTCTAGGGGCGACATCCTATAGGGTGCAATGGATATGGGTCCTGTTCCTGGCACTAACTCAATCGAAAACTCTACCTCCCTAACTGGAGGGAACTCAGGTATCTCATCCGGAAATACTTCAGGGTATTCTCTTACTACGGGCACATCATCAATATCTTGCTCAAAGTCCACATCGTTTGCGGCTAGGAGAATGTACCCCTTACTCTCATCCCCATAACAATTAACCTCTACAGCATTCAAATAAAGTTTTAAAGATGCATTAGACACACTAGGGATAGGGAGGAAGATGACAGACCTGGTATAGCAGTTCAACAATACACGGTTAGCATAAAGCCAATCCATGCCGAGGATCATGTCTAAATCATGCATAGGTAAACAAACTAGATCTTGAACAAAAGGTCTACCTTTTACAATGAAACGACAACTTAAGCAACATCTACAAGTCCTAACAGGTTTACCAGTAGGTGTAGAAACAGTAAGATCAAAGGGAAGTTCTGACACATGTAAATGCAAGGAGTTGACACTATCATGTGATATGAAGGAGTGGGTTGCGCCAGAATCAAATAGTACAATTAAGGTCCTACCATTCATTTCACACTTACCTTCTATGAGGCTTATGGATTTTGTCGAATCTTTTGCATTGAGGGTAAAGACCCTCCCTTGGTGTTGCGGCCTGGGGTTAGGGGCCCTCGGGTTCCTCTCGGTGCATTCTCTAGCAAAATGACCAGGTTTCCCACATTTGAAGCAAACTCCTTGGCCCATCAAGCAAGGACGATCTCCGTGCGGCTTCCCACACTTGGGGCATAGAGCAACAGGTGCAGGCCTAGGGGGTGCAGCTGGGGTTCTTTGTGGCGCCTTGCCCTTGGAACCACTAGACCCTCCATGATGAAAATCATTCCTAGGGCCTTGGGGCCTGAACTGCGGCCTAGGGTGTGGCCTGTGCGATGGTTTGGATTGAGGCTTGAACCTCTGAGCTTGAGGTGCCATCTTCTTCTTGAAATTCTCAGCCCTTGATACATTCAACTTCTTATGCCCCTCCTCGATAATACGACATTTGTTGACCAGTATAGGGAATTCCCTAATTTCCATGTGTGCAACAGCGATATTGATCTCTGCCTTTAATCCTGCTTCATATTTGACACATTTCCAAACTTCATCAGGGTTCCCTTGAAAAACCCTTGAGAACTTGATTAGCTCTTCAAACTTTGCAGTATACTGGGCAACACTCATGCCTCCTTGGGTTAGCTGCATGAATTCTATATCCTTGGCATTCCTCACAGATTCAGGAAAATACTTCTCGTAAAAGTAGGCCTTGAATAATTCCCAATTCATTGCAGTGTCAGATGCTTCTAGTAATCTTCGGGTACCATTCCACCAGAACTCAGCATCCGCCTCTAACATGTAGGCAGCAAAAGTTACCTTTTGTTCCTCGGTGCAAGTGATCACAGAAAAGATCTTCTCCATGCTTTTAATCCATTCTTCTGCATGGTTTGGGTTCATGGTCCCTCGAAATGATGGTGGATTAGCCTTGCGGAATTCCCCAAAGCGGGCATGCTCAAGACCTTCAGCAGTACAGGGGCCACGTCCAGCATCTCCCCGTTGGTCCATCCGTTCGAACATCATCTGCATAGCCCTAGCCATTTCCCTAAGAGCTTCAGCAGTCTCATTACCCTGTTCACCTCCGCCTGGAGTCCTATTCTGTCGTGGTCGTACCATTGATCCCTGAACACACAGAACAACAAACACTGAGTTGATCAGGCTCAATACTCTATGTAAAGTGAGCTAGTTATCATGGTACATTTCCACAAACAGCTGTCATGTCTCTCTACCCTATAGCTTATCCTATCAATAAAGCAACTACACATGACAAAACTAACGCATTATGCTTAAGAAGCATAGTCAGTCCAATCCTCAGGCTCCATGAGAATCGAACTGCTCTGATACCAAAATGTAACACCCTAATATTTAACCCAACACGCCTAGGTCGCATTTTGAGTTAATTATTAGTTATTACTCTTTTGTTCTAGTTCTTAACCTTGCATTTGTAAAATACTTAGCAAAAATACGGCTAAATTTTTTTTTGAATCTTAAACAAAATAGTGAGCCTCGTATACCGAAAATGAACAGCGTCCTATACATCGCGAGCAAGCATATGATATTTAAACCCATAGTATCACATTCATAGATAATCGTCATGAATTCATGTAATAACAACATCCTTACACACCAAACACGTAGTAATGAATAATGATATCTTCATCCTTATGATTAGGATGATACATTAATCCACAAAACAGAAAAGAAACAAAGTGCATAAAGTAGTGCGGAAATTTAAATAGACTAAGGACCACTCTTCACTACTAAGTCTCTTGGGGTGCACATAGGTGGGATAACCTCAAGATAGGGGAAAACGAAGGAAGCTATCCACTAAGTGTGCTAGGGCACTGCGATCACTAATCATCCTCGGCTATCAAAATGTCTCTATGGAGAAGGGGAAGTGCGGCCAATGAAACGGGTCAGCTCCTCAGCATTACCGAGACCGTAGGATGGACGAACATGGGCACCTCGACGAGGACGAACAGCCCCACGATAAACTGAGGTAGCTCCCCTCGATGGACCTCTGACCGAAGTTGCTCCTTCACCGTCATCTCCAAGCTCCATGGGAAAAGCAGGGGCGGAACCGCCAGGAGTGTTGGGATGGTGACTCCTCTGAGGGGTCTGTCTCAGGCTCAGACGAACTAGGAGAATGAGGAACGTACTCAGGATACCCATGAACAGACGAAGCAGTAGGATGTGTACGACGAAACTGCTCTCCTCGCGGACGGGCATGCTCGAAGATCAGCTCATCAGTAAATGGAGTGGCAGGAGAAAATCTATAACTAGTAACCGGGTGTGTAAAAGGACGTGCTAAGAACACGAACAATCGAACAGCACAACGACCCACGAAATGATAAGTCTGGTGAGTGGCGTCAAAGTGCATTTCCCAGGTGGGAGCATCAACGAAGATCACGAACGTCGCCATCGGCCTCTGAAGACGTAGTGGAAAGAATGCAAGAAAGAGGGAGTGAGAAACTTATAAAAGAATCTCAGTAGGGTTTTCACCTCCTAACAATATGTCATCATCTACGTCCTCAGGCACCTTGGGTTTTCATTATGAAAATAGTGGGCACAAGTAAAGTTTCCTTATTAAGTTCGAAAAGTCATTATCCAAGGTCCGTGTCTTTTAGCATGAATCTGAATGTCATGAATGCATCATACCAATTCATGGAATGCATGTCAATGCCACATGCAAGTACATCATAGAGAATTATACTAAGTCAATCACAGTAAAATGCATATCATGATTATAAAGTATGCTTGATAATTTGCAAGATGCACGTGATGATTTCCTTGATGCACATGATGATTTGCATGAACTTTCCTCTTTCATATACTTTTCTATCCGGCCACCCTAATACTCTCTCCTATGAGAGTTCTAGGTTATGAGCTCATACCTAACTAGTCGTCACTAGTTTCCAACTTATCCCAGATAAGTATAAATAAATTTCGACTCCCAGTGTGGGTTAGGGGCTTAAGGATCACCTATCATATTCCGACTCCCAGAGTGCGGTTAGGATTATCTCCTTCTTCGAAACGCATTTACTTACACCCGGTGCATAGTAAATTTGTCCGCTTTGGCAGGCTGCATCTACCATACCCTCACGGTTTTGTTATCTCCCTACTGAAGCAGGAGAAATGCGTCTCGGTATGCTATGCAAGAATGCAGCATGAATGTACAACCTCAAATATCATCCAGATACAATATAAGCATTCCATTTCGGATATCATCATGATATTTCACTTAACATTTTATGCTCACCAATGTCATATAAATCATGCATCTCAATCCATTATGATCATAGCATACCACAAATAAGTCGTATAAGTCGGGTTCACAACCTCATTCATAAACACATATTCATGCTTCACATTCATATAATCATATAACACATGTCATCAACACTTTGCGGGATGATAAATATGCTCCTACCCAATATGCCGGAATCAAGGCAGGACTCAGCTAATGTACATGCTATGTTCATTATAAAATATGCATAGACATGTATATGGGCAGTGAACAACCAATCATCATGAATCACCAATTATGAAATTCAATTCCAAGTTCTCGGTAATTACCCCTTTGTCTTACGGGGGTTAAAACTTAGGCTCGACGTAACCTAATTACCGTAACTATTCTCTTAGGCATCTCAAAGGTCATACTCAATGATTTCCATCTATTTTCAACTTCAAAAACATTTCTAAATGATGCTGGATAGTTTGGGCAGTGACCATAAAATATACGTTTTCGGGGTTCTAGAATTTACGTCTTTGACCCTTTCTAGTTTCCGATTTCTCCTATAGTGCTAACATTAATTCTCACTGCCTCCTATAGGATTTTTCACATCTAATTCCACTTCCAAACAGAATATTTGCCAAATAATTGATCTCAATGCAGTAGCCATATTTTATCAAACTCTACGGGTCTCAAAGCTACATTTTTCGGTTCTTTCTAGATTTCTAGTCTTTCCAAAATACCTAAAATAATTTCTGCATCAACTACTAATGATTTCCTCACATTTATCTCATCCTAAACATCTCTTAACAGTGTTTGCATCATCTAGGCAGTAGCTATGTTTTCATTTCATAAAAGCATTAGAGAGTTGCATAATTTACTCGTTTCCATTACTAGCTTACCCTAGGATGTTAAAAATAATTTTTGCAATAAGTAACAACATTTTCTACCAATTAAAACACCTCCAAACAGAATCATACAGAATTTATGAGTTAGAAACAGTGACCAAAAATTTAGTTCCGAAATCATTCCAAAATTATACTTTTGATAGCTTCTAGCTACTAGTTTTCCTCTTCGCTTTGTTGGAGTCATAGGAAATGCCAAAAAATATTTTTATCTCTTGAATACTCACATAAATTTGCTAAAACAGAAACTAAACATCTCAAATCACATTAGTAGCTCCCTTGTTCATAAAACACCATTCTTGTTACACTTGAGTCCCAAAACTTGCGAAAAGAAAACTTTAAAAACACAACTTGTATAATTTTCAATAACTATCTCAACTTAAAATCAAGTAAACCCATTTAAAGATCCCTCATAGTGTCATAGCCGTATGTATATATATATACACAAATGTGTGGCCATGTTCAAATTTACATTTAAGATCCAAGGACAAGTTTTGAGCTTTAGTGTCTTAGGTGATGACTTGAAAATAAATATGCTATGCAAGTCCACTTTTGTCTTTAGGAGTTAGAATGATAGCTTGAAAAATAAATATGCTATGCAAACCCATTATTATCTTCAAGGTTTATGGTGATGGCTCAAAATAAACATGCCATGCAAGGGTTTCATTATTATCTCTTAAGATTAAAGTGGTAACTTGAAAGTAAACATGTATGCAAATCCATTTTTACATCTTAATCATTAAAGCTCGAAACTTTTCAAGATTAGATTCTTGTCCTCAACCAATCTTAAACATGGTGAGCTTTAGAGTCCTATTGTTCATAGTTCCAAGAACCTCATTTCTTTGGACTCACCATCAAGCTCAAGTAAAATCATAAAGAGACCGAAAAAGCATACTAAATACACTAATATGTTATCTTGGGGTCAAAACCGAAACTCAAGCTCTAGAGGTTCAAAATATAGTAGTTTTCACAACTACCATCAAGAACCATCATCATTGAACTTTGGTTGTGAACAACCAAGAATAGATAACCAAAACTAAACCATCAAAACATTTTATTTCTCATGGCCTTTGTAAAACCGAAAAATACTAAACCTTGAGCTCTAGAGGTTAAATACTTGATGGTGTCAAAACCATCATCAAAACCCTCATCATCAAGCCACGGTTTCAACTTCCCATTGACATCCAAAAACCAAAAATGAAGGGAACTCATATGAAGGTTCCAAAACCGAAAATAGATGAAGAAGAGAGGAGTAAAAATTTATTCATTCAACCAACCATAAATCCGAAAATGAACCAAGAAAAGGAATGAAACATCAAAACAAAATCCCTACCACGGTTGTTTCTTGTTTGCAAGAGTGAAAGCTTGATCTTGTATGAAACAAAGAGAAGAAAAATCTTCTCTTGATGGGCAAGATGATTTCTGGCCAAGAGGAGTTAAGGTAGTAGGAGGATTTTTCTTGTGTTCTTGTGTTTTGGAGATGGAAAGATTAAGTGTTTAGGAGTTGATCTATGGTGGAGATATGTTGATTAGAGGTGGAGAGCTTGGGTGGAGGTTGAAGATGGTGGCTCTTGGAGGTGGAGGAGAGGAAGAAGATGAAGTGTTTAGGTTAGAGAGAATATGACTACTTTTTTTGGACAATTAGGTTTACCAAAAACAATAGATAGTAAGAATGAGTGTTTTGTGTGTGTATTGGTGTATTAAATTTGAAAATAATGGGGACAATGACCATGAGGCAACCGTAGCCTCCTTGAGCAATGGGGAGGAAAATTTTATTTTATTTTGAGTGGAAGAATTAGAATTTTAGTTAGCATAAATTAGGGAATTAATTTAGGAAAAGAATTCTTTTTATTGGAAGTTGTTTGTAGTGGTTTAGGCACTCAAGACAACCTTTTTGGAGTGGTCATACAACTTTGTTTGACAAAAATCCCATTTGAAAAACAAGCACTAACATAGTTCCCTAAATTAAGGAAGTAGAGAAAATCCACTAACTCTTAGTTTATTAGGTTTTTTTGTAATCTAGTGAATCATAAAATTTGAAATGGAAATTTAATTTCAAAATAAATTTCAGACCTTAAATAATTTAAAATAAATAATCTGACCCATAATAAGTAAATAAAATTTAATTATATTTAATTAAAGCCTAATAGTGCCCATGTATCCTTATTTACCCAATTACGCTTAAGTAGCACCAATTAGGGGTAAAATGGTAATTTCACATAAAATTTACCTGAGACTACCCGAACCTTTTCCGAATATCAAACATCCATCAATATTAACATTTCTAACTTTTGGGTAATGGCCGGGTTCAATCGGCACTAAATTCCGTGCCAAATCGCCGCAGGGGCATTTTGGTCATTTAGCGCATGAAAGTTCAGAAATTGAAATTTTCACCTCTATCATAATTCATAACACATTTTATCCCCTTCAATCATCAAACTAACCCCCTTGGGATGGCCGAGAATGACCGTCTTCGATTTCCGTGTGAAAATGACCTCAGGGGCATTTTGGTCATTTGTACACGGAAAAATCGGGGATTTGCGGTTCTTGCTCGAACCACTCATCAAATCTCATATAATCCTGATCCTATAATTAAAACATGATGTCGAGGATGGCCCAGGCTATCCGGCCTTAAATTTTTATCCAAAATGACCTAGGGGTATTTTGGTCATTTGGCGCAGTAGAGAAAAATCGGGGCGTTACATTTCCCCCCTCCTAAGAAAAATTTAGCCCTCGAAATTTGTTACTGTGAATAATTAGGATATTGCGACCTCATCTCTGATTCTAGCTCCCATGTGCACTCCTCCTCTTTTCCCTGTCCCCATGCTACCTTGACCAAGGTACGGTTTTACTTCTCAATTGCTTGACTCCCTTGTCCAAGATCCTTGTGGGCGGCAAATTGAAAGTTAGGTCTTCCCTTAATTGTACCTATTCTGGCTCAAACACATGACTAGGGTCGGCTGGTATTTTCTCACCGGGAAACATGGAAAACATCGTGTAGGTTTGACAAGTTGGGTGGCAAGGCTATCGATAAGCTATTGACCCGACTCTTTTAAGGATTTCGAAAGGACCCAGAAACCTAGGGCTCAACTTCTTAACTTTCATGGCTCGCCCTATGCCTGTTGTGGGGGTAATCCTAAGGAATACATGTTCCCCCTCCTGGAATTCCAATGGCTTTCGCCGCTTGTCCGCATAGCTTTTACATCGACTTTGAGCGATCAGGATTTTATCTCTAATCCTCTTGATTTGCACCGTAGTTTCCCTTACAACCTCGGGCCCTAACATGCCACATTCACCGGGTTCATACCAACATAATGGCGATTGACACTTCCTTCCATACAATGCCTCGTACGGTGCCATACCGATGCTTGCATGATAACTGTTGTTATATGCAAACTCGATCAATGGCAAGTACCTATCCCAACTCCCCCTTTGGTCTAACACACATGCCCTCAACATATCTCCCAAGGTTTGTATTGTTCTTTCCGATTGGCCATCTGTCTGAGGGTGGTAAGCCGTGCTTAGACACAACTTTGAACCAAAAGCTGTTTGAAAGGCTCCCCAAAATCGTGATGTAAACCGCGGATCTCGGTCAGAGACTATAGTCGACGGTACTCCGTGTAACCTCACTATCTCTTGGATGTACAATTGTGCTAACTTATCCAAGGAATAAGTCACCTTAATGGGCAAAAAGTGGGCCGACTTAGTCAGCCGATCTACAATTACCCATATGGCGTTATGGCCAACTTGGGTCTTAGGCAATCCCGTTACAAAATCCATAGAGATGCTGTCCCATTTCCATTCAAAAGGGGCACTCTTCCTTGTAAGCTTGGTCAAGGGCAAGGAAATCCGAGAAAATTCTTTAATGAATCTACGGTAATATCCAGCTAATCCTAAGAAGCTTCGTATCTACATCCTTGTGGTTGGTCTCTCCCAGCTCATTACTGCTTCTATCTTACTAGGGTCAACTGCGATACCTCCCTTTGAAACTACATGTCCTAAAAGTTTTACTTCTTCCAACCAGAATTCACACTTAGATAACTTTGCATACAACTTCTTCTCTTTCAAAATCTCTAATACTATCCTTAAATGGTGCTCATGCTCTTCAGGGGTCTTCGAGTAGATGAGTATATCATCTATGAAAACAACCACAAATTGATCCAAATAGGGCCTGAAAATCCTATTCATGTAATCCATAAACACAGCAGGAGCGTTGGTCAATCCAAATGACATCACTGTGAATTCAAAGTGGCCATACCGAGTCCTAAAAGCAGTCTTAGGTATGTCCTCATCTCTTACCCTAATTTGGTGATATCCCGATCTTAGGTCAATCTTTGAGAACACTACTGCTCCCCTTAGTTGATCCATCAAGTCATCAATCCTAGGTAGAGGGTACTTGTTCTTCACGGTCACTCGGTTCAACTGCCTATAGTCTATGCAAAGCCTCATGCTTCCATCTTTCTTTTTGACGAATAGGACAGGGCTCCCCATGGTGATGCACTAGGCCTTACAAACCTCTTTTCCAAAAGCTCCTCTAATTGAGTCTTTAATTCAGTTAATTCTAGGGGCGACATCCTATAGGGTGCAATGGATATGGGTCCTGTTCTGGCACTAACTCAATCGAAAACTCTACCTCCCTAGCTGGAGGGAACTCAGGTATCTCATCTGGAAATACTTCAGGGTACTGTCTTACTACGGGCACATCATCAATATCTTGCTCAAAGTCCACATCGTTTGCGGCTAGGAGAATGTACCCCTTACTCTCATCCCCATAACAATTAACCTCTGACATTCAAATAAAGTTTTAAAGATGCATTAGACACACTAGGGATAGGGAGGAAGATAGACAGGACACAGTATAGCAGTACAACAATACACGGTTAGCATAAAGCCAATCCATGCCGAGGATCATGTCTAAATCATGCATAGGTAAACAAACTAGATCTTGAACAAAAGGTCTACCTTTTACAATGAAACGACAACTTAAGCAACATCTACAAGTCCTAACAGGTTTACGGTAGGTGTAGAAACAGTAAGATCAAAGGGAAGTTCTGACACATGTAAATGCAAGGAGTTGACACTATCATGTGATATGAAGGAGTGGGTTGCGCGAGAATCAAATAGTACAATTAAGGTCCTACCATTCATTTCACACTTACCTTCTATGAGGCTTATGGATTTTGTCGAATCTTTTGCATTGAGGGTAAAGACCCTCCCTTGGTGTTGCGGCCTGGGGTTAGGGGCCCTCGGGTTCCTCTCGGTGCATTCTCTAGCAAAATGACCAGGTTTCCCACATTTGAAGCAAACTCCTTGGCCCATCAAGCAAGGACGATCTCCGTGCGGCTTCCCACACTTGGGGCATAGAGCAACAGGTGCAGGCCTAGGGGGTGCAGCTGGGGTTCTTTGTGGCGCCTTGCCCTTGGAACCACTAGACCCTCCATGATGAAAATCATTCCTAGGGCCTTGGGGCCTGAACTGCGGCCTAGGGTGTGGCCTGAGCGATGGTTTGGATTGAGGCTTGAACCTCGGAGCTTGAGGTGCCATCTTCTTACTGAAATTCTCAGCCCTTGATACATTCAACTTCTTATGCCCCTCCTCGATAATACGACATTTGTTGACCAGTATAGGGAATTCCCTAATTTCCATGTGTGCAACAGCGATATTGATCTCTGCCTTTAATCCTGCTTCATATTTGACACATTTCCAAACTTCATCAGGGTTCCCTTGAAAAACCCTTAAGAACTTGATTAGCTCTTCAAACTTTGCAGTATACTGGGCAACACTCATGCCTCCTTGGGTTAGCTGCATGAATTCTATATCCTTGGCATTCCTCACAGATTCAGGAAAATACTTCTCGTAAAAGTAGGCCTTGAATAATTCCCAATTCATTGCAGTGTCAGATGCTTCTAGTAATCTTCGGGTACCATTCCACCAGAACTCAGCATCCGCCTCTAACATGTAGGCAGCAAAAGTTACCTTTTGTTCCTCGGTGCAAGTGATCACAGAAAAGATCTTCTCCATGCTTTTAATCCATTCTTCTGCATGGTTTGGGTTTATGGTCCCTCGAAATGATGGTGGATTAGCCTTGCGGAATTCCCCAAAGCGGGCATGCTCAAGACCTTCAGCAGTACAGGGGCCACGTCCAGCATCTCCCTGTTGGTCCATCCGTTCGAACATCATCTGCATAGCCCTAGCCATTTCCCTAAGAGCTTCAGCAGTCTCATTACCCTGTTCGCCTCCGCCTGGAGTCCTATTCTGTCGTGGTCGTACCATTGATCCCTGAACACACAGAACAACAAACACTGAGTTGATCAGGCTCAATACTCTATGTAAAGTGAGCTAGTTATCATGGTACATTTCCACAAACAGCTGTCATGTCTCTCTACCCTATAGCTTATCCTATCAATAAAGCAACTACACATGACAAAACTAACGCATTATGCTTAAGAAGCATAGTCAGTCCAATCCTCAGGCTCCATGAGAATCGAACTGCTCTGATACCAAAATGTAACACCCTAATATTTAACCCAACATGCCTAGGTCGCATTTTGAGTTAATTATTAGTTATTACTCTTTTGTTCTAGTTCTTAACCTTGCATTTGTAAAATACTTAGCAAAAATACGGCTAAATTTTTTTTGAATCTTAAACAAAATAGTGAGCCTCGTATACCGAAAATGAACAGCGTCCTATACATCGCGAGCAAGCATATGATATTTAAACCCATAGTATCACATTCATAGATAATCGTCATGAATTCATGTAATAACAACATCCTTACACACCAAACACGTAGTAATGAATAATGATATCTTCATCCTATGATTAGGATGATACATTAATCCACAAAGCAGAAAAGAAACAAAGTGCATAAAGTAGTGCGGAAATTTAAATAGACTAAGGACCACTCTTCACTACTAAGTCTCTTTGGGGTGCACATAGGTGGGATAACCTCAAGATAGGGGAAAACGAAGGAAGCTATCCACTAAGTGTGCTAGGGCACTGCGATCACTAATCATCCTCGGCTATCAAAATGTCTCTATGGAGAAGGGGAAGTGCGGCCAATGAAACGGGTCAGCTCCTCAGCATTACCGAGACCGTAGGATGGACGAACATGGGCACCTCGGCGGGACGAACAGCCCCACGATAAAGCTGAGGTAGCTCCCCTCGATGGACCTCTGACCGAAGTTGCTCCTTCACCGTCATCTCCAAGCTCCATGGGAAAAGCAGGGGCGGAACCGCCAGAGGAGTGTTGGGATGGTGACTCCTCTGAGGGGTCTGTCTCGTGCTCGCATTTAACTAGGAGAATGAGGAACGTACTCAGGATACCCATGAATAGACGAAGCGATGGGATGTGTGCAGCCAGCTGCTCTCCTCGCGGACGGGCATGCTCGAAGATCAGCTCATCAGTAAATGGAGTGGCAGGAGAAAATCTATAACTAGTAACTGGGTGTGTAAAAGGACGTGCTAAGAACACGAACAATCGAACAGCACAACGACCCACGAAATGATAAGTCTGGTGAGTGGCGTCAAAGTGCATTTCCCAGGTGGGAGCATCAACGAAGATCACGAACGTCGCCATCGGCCTCTGAAGACGTAGTGGAAAGAATGCAAGAAAGAGGGAGTGAGAAACTTATAAAAGAATCTCAGTAGGGTTTTCACCTCCTAACAATATGTCATCATCTACGTCCTCAGGCACCTTGGGTTTTCATTATGAAAATAGTGGGCACAAGTAAAGTTTCCTTATTAAGTTCGAAAAGTCATTATCCAAGGTCCGTGTCTTTTAGCATGAATCTGAATGTCATGAATGCATCATACCAATTCATGGAATGCATGTCAATGCCACATGCAAGTACATCATAGAGAATTATACTAAGTCAATCACAGTAAAATGCATATCATGATTATAAAGTATGCTTGATAATTTGCAAGATGCACGTGATGATTTCCTTGATGCACATGATGATTTGCATGAACTTTCCTCTTTCATATACTTTTCTATGCGGCCACCCTAATACTCTCTCCTATGAGAGTTCTAGGTTATGAGCTCATACCTAACTAGTCGTCACTAGTTTCCAACTTATCCCAGATAAGTATAAATAAATTTCGACTCCCAGTGCGGGTTAGGGGGCTTAAGGATCACCTATCATATTGAGCTCCCAGTGCGGTTAGGATTATCTCCTTCTTGAAACGCATTTACTTACACCCGGTGCATAGTAAATTTGTCCGCTTTGGCATTGCATCTACCATACCCTCACGGTTTTGTTATCTCCCCTCTTGAGCGGGAGAAATGCGTCTCGGTATGCTATGCAAGAATGCTGCATGAATGTACAACCTCAAATATCATCCAGATACAATATAAGCATTCGATTTGGGATATCATCATGATATTTCACTTAACATTTTATGCTCACCAATGTCATATAAATCATGCATCTCAATCCATTATGATCATAGCATACCACAAATAAGTCGTATAAGTCGGGTTCACAACCTCATTCATAAACACATATTCATGCTTCACATTCATATAATCATATAACACATGTCATCAACACTTTGCGGGATGATAAATATGCTCCTACCCAATATGCCGGAATCAAGGCCCGGACTCAGCTAATGTACATGCTATGTTCATTATAAAATATGCATAGACATGTATATGGGCAGTGAACAACCAATCATCATGAATCACCAATTATGAAATTCAATTCCAAGTTCTCGGTAATTACCCCTTTGTCTTACTGGGGGTTAAAACTTAGGCTCGGCGTAACCTAATTACCGTAACTATTCTCTTAGGCATCTCAAAGGTCATACTCAATGATTTCCATCTATTTTCAACTTCAAAAACATTTCTAAATGATGCTGGATAGTTTGGGCGTGACCATAAAATATACGCTTTCGGGGTTCTAGAATTTACGTCTTTGACCCTTTCTAGTTTCCGATTTCTCCTATAGTGCTAACATTAATTCTCACTGCCTCCTATAGGATTTTTCACATCTAATTCCACTTCCAAACAGAATATTTGCCAAATAATTGATCTCAATGCAGTAGCCATATTTTATCAAACTCTACGAGTCTCAAAGCTACATTTTTCGGTTCTTTCTAGATTTCTAGTCTTTCCAAAATACCTAAAATAATTTCTGCATCAACTACTAATGATTTCCTCACATTTATCTCATCCTAAACATCTCTTAACAGTGTTTGCATCATCTAGGCAGTAGCTATGTTTTCATTTCATAAAAGCATTAGAGAGTTGCATAATTTACTCGTTTCCATTACTAGCTTACCCTAGGATGTTAAAAATAATTTTTGCAATAAGTAACAACATTTTCTACCAATTAAAACACCTCCAAACAGAATCATACAGAATTTATGAGTTAGAAACAGTGACCAAAAATTTAGTTCCGAAATCATTCCAAAATTATACTTTTGATAGCTTCTAGCTACTAGTTTTCCTCTTCGCTTTGTTGGAGTCATAGGAAATGCCAAGAAAATATTTTTATCTCTTGAATACTCACATAAATTTGCTAAAACAGAAACTAAACATCTCAAATCACATTAGTAGCTCCCTTGTTCATAAAACACCATTCTTGTTACACTTGAGTCCCAAAACTTGCGAAAAGAAAACTTTAAAAACACAACTTGTATAATTTTCAATAACTATCTCAACTTAAAATCAAGTAAACCCATTTAAAGATCCCTCATAGTGTCATAGCCGTATGTATATATATATACACAAATGTGTGGCCATGTTCAAATTTACATTTAAGATCCAAGGACAAGTTTTGAGCTTTAGTGTCTTAGGTGATGACTTGAAAATAAATATGCTATGCAAGTCCACTTTTGTCTTTAGGAGTTAGAATGATAGCTTGAAAAATAAATATGCTATGCAAACCCATTATTATCTTCAAGGTTTATGGTGATGGCTCAAAATAAACATGCCATGCAAGGGTTTCATTATTATCTCTTAAGATTAAAGTGGTAACTTGAAAGTAAACATGTATGCAAATCCATTTTTACATCTTAATCATTAAAGCTCAAAACTTTTCAAGATTAGATTCTTGTCCTCAACCAATCTTAAACATGGTGAGCTTTAGAGTCCTATTGTTCATAGTTCCAAGAACCTCATTTCTTTGGACTCACCATCAAGCTCAAGTAAAATCATAAAGAGACCGAAAAAGCATACTAAATACACTAATATGTTATCTTGGGGTCAAAACCGAAACTCAAGCTCTAGAGGTTCAAAATATAGTAGTTTTCACAACTACCATCAAGAACCATCATCATTGAACTTTGGTTGTGAACAACCAAGAATAGATAACCAAAACTAAACCATCAAAACATTTTATTTCTCATGGCCTTTGTAAAACCGAAAAATACTAAACCTTGAGCTCTAGAGGTTAAATACTTGATGGTGTCAAAACCATCATCAAAACCCTCATCATCAAGCCACGGTTTCAACTTCCCATTGACATCCAAAAACCAAAAATGAAGGGAACTCATATGAAGGTTCCAAAACCGAAAATAGATGAAGAAGAGAGGAGTAAAAATTTATTCATTCAACCAACCATAAATCCGAAAATGAACCAAGAAAAGGAATGAAACATCAAAACAAAATCCCTACCACGGTTGTTTCTTGTTTGCAAGAGTGAAAGCTTGATCTTGTATGAAACAAAGAGAAGAAAAATCTTCTCTTGATGGGCAAGATGATTTCGGCCAAGAGGAGTTAAGGTAGTAGGAGGATTTTTCTTGTGTTCTTGTGTTTTGGAGATGGAAAGATTAAGTGTTTAGGAGTTGATCTATGGTGGAGATATGTTGATTAGAGGTGGAGAGCTTGGGTGGAGGTTGAAGATGGTGGCTCTTGGAGGTGGAGGAGAGGAAGAAGATGAAGTGTTTAGGTTAGAGAGAATATGACTACTTTTTTGGACAATTAGGTTTACCAAAAACAATAGATAGTAAGAATGAGTGTTTTGTGTGTGTATTGGTGTATTAAATTTGAAAATAATGGGGACAATGACCATGAGGCAACCGTAGCCTCCTTGAGCAATGGGGAGGAAAATTTTATTTTATTTTGAGTGGAAGAATTAGAATTTTAGTTAGCATAAATTAGGGAATTAATTTAGGAAAAGAATTCTTTTATTGGAAGTTGTTTGTAGTGGTTTAGGCACTCAAGACAACTTTTTTGGAGTGGTCATACAACTTTGTTTGACAAAAATCCCATTTGAAAAACAAGCACTAACATAGTTCCCTAAATTAAGGAAGTAGAGAAAATCCACTAACTCTTAGTTTATTAGGTTTTTTTTTTGTAATCTAGTGAATCATAAAATTTGAAATGGAAATTTAATTTCAAAATAAATTTCAGACCTTAAATAATTTAAAATAAATAATCTGACCCATAATAAGTAAATAAAATTTAATTATATTTAATTAAAGCCTAATAGTGCCCATGTATCCTTATTTACCCAATTACGCTTAAGTAGCACCAATTAGGGGTAAAATGGTAATTTCACATAAAATTTACCTGAGACTACCCGAACCTTTTCCGAATATCAAACATCCATCAATATTAACATTTCTAACTTTTGGGTAATGGCCGGGTGTAACGCCCCGATTTTTCTGTTAGAGTGAAAATGACCAAAATGCCCCTGAGGTCATTTTCAGCCCGGAATTCGAGGAAAGCAGTCTTGGCGGTACTCGAAGGGCAAACTCAATGTTGGAAGGGATTAGAAAACTTATGAACCTTCCGGGATCGAAAATCTCGTTTTGAAGTTTTAGTCAAAATGACCAAAACGCCCTGTGGTGTTTTACCCGCTTGCAAGTGCTTGATGAACCGAAACTTCTCCAGATGGTTTTAAAAGGCGTTTTTATGTATTCTATGACCTCAGTTTTAATTTTTGAAGTCCCGGGCAAAATTAGTGCAAAATTACGGTTTTGCCCCTAGTTTCGTACTTTTACGCTTAATCACACGATTAAGCAAACCTAAGCAATATTAGGCTCTAATCGAAGGTTAATTAATTTCCTTAATTAATCTAGAGTCAAAATAATTTATTAAAGTTGTCTAGAACCAAAGAGTACTTAATTACAACCTAAAATCATATTTTAATTTTATGACACCTAGTCATAGAATCTTGAATAGTGTTTTCTCTTTCCAATTCCTTAAATCATGGAATTGTGTTACACATTGTTTATTCATAAATGAGTTTTAAATTCTTTAATGATGTATGAGCACTCCTAAACTTGTCATAAACTCCTAAATCACATTCTTAGTTACCTAAACTTAAGCTTAATTATTCCTAACCTTGTACCTAAGCTAATACACATCTAAACCTACCATTAACACACAATTAAATGGTCAAACTCACCTCCTCCCTTGCTGTCCCAAGCTGGCCGTGAACCCTCTCCCCCATTATGCATCACATGTTCAATTTTTCAACACTCCAAGGCCATACCTCAAGTCACATACACTATACCTTGTCATAACTTTCAATCAAGCTTGAATTTCCACATGAATAAATAATTAAAACAACCCATTTTCCCCATTTATTTGTGGCTGGAAAAGTTCCAGCCATGTTAAGGTTCTAGAAGCCTAATTTCATAAAAATGTGATAAGGAATTAACTCACATCAAGCCATACTTTGTAGCATAGCTTCCATACTTCAACCATGCTTGAATGACCTTGTGTAAGAGATATTTTTCTCTTCCTTTTCCCTCCAAACCACACGGCCAAAGCCCTCCCCATTCACTCCTCCATGGTTTTGATTTTCTATAAATAGGATGCTTGTGTTAGCCTTGTTACACTTTGAAGCATTTGCAAAGTTTAGAGTTTTAGAGTTGTCTTGCTAGTTTTTCCTTTTTCTCTCAAAGTTCCAAGAGTGTTCTTCCTTTCTTTTCATCTTTATCTTCTTCATCTCTTCATCTCATCATCACCTCTCAACCATCAAACACCACCCCAAAACCTTGAACCATCATCAAACCTCTCAAAACCACACCTCAAACACAACTCCACTTGAAACACATTCTCTTTCTTTTTCTCTCATCAAGGCCGAATCATCATCACCATCCTAGGAGGTGTTGCTCATCTCATTTCCATCTTCAAGTTCAAGCTTTTATCTTCATCAAAAGGTAGGGATTTGTTTTCAAACTTTATTTTGCTCAAGAAAGTGTTTTTCTCTAGTTTTCTCTTGGATTCTTTTTGAGCTTTCCTTTGTCTTTCCTTTCCTTTTCATTTTCGGCCATGAGGCCTTGATTTGAGCATGATAGCTTGATGATGAGAGTTTCTAGATGATGACATTGTGTTCATCTCAAAGAAACCTCTAAAGCTTGAGTTTTCCTTTTCTTACAACTTCATCTATATGTTATCTAGCTCACATGGTTTTCCAACTTAAGAAAATTAATCTAAGGATTTCTAAAAGCCCAAGCCTACCCTTGTCAACCTTAAAGTTGGCGGCACGTTCTAGAGACTTGTCTCTAGATAGGGTTTTGGGTACTTAATAAAGAACTTGATGTAGTTTCACCTTATTTCTCTTTTATATGATTTTCGATTCTTGTGTTGTGATCTTTGAGATATGGTATAGGGTTATTATCTTGTTAAAGTCTTATATGAGCTCTAGTTAACTATAAAATGAATCTTGCATCATGTTTATTTTATGCTATGCATATCATGTTTACTTCCTTGCTATCACTAAATCCCAAGATAATGAATGAACTTGCATTATCATGTTTATGTTTCAAGCTTTGCATCATCATATTTATATTTCAAGTCCTCACCTAAATATCTAAGATAATAATATGTTGCACCACATATTTATTTTATGCTCTCACTTTACTTTCTAGCAATAACTAAAACAAGTGCATGAGCATGTTTATTTTTATGTCATCACTTTAATGATTCTAGAGCTCAAAGACTTGCCCAAGGATATCTCAAACAAAGGTCTAAAACATTTATCTTCTATGGATCATATTTCGGCCCTATGAGGCCTTAATGTTTTCAAGTATTGAAAACTATGTTTTATAATTTTTCTAAACTTATATGAGTATAAGGAATGTGTAGAACTAAGTATTATGAATTTAGGACCTCTTGAGATGAAAATAGCATAGCCACTGCCCTATTAAGTATTTTCATGAGTTTAGATGATAAAAGTGTTCATAAAATAGTTTTGAAGGTTTTAATAAGGTTCCAAGAGAAACTAGTATTTTATGTGCTTTAGAAACTATGATTCAATGCCTTTAAATGGAGTTTCTGTTTCAGTTCTGCCTTGCTATGTTTGGCCACTGCATGAGCTGTGTTAATGATGTTAATATGCTTATGTTTGGGTAATAATTATGTTACGACTCATATGTGAAAGATAGGATAAGTTAGGAACTAGAAAAGAATTAATTTGAGAGTTCTAGATCCCTTAAAGATTTATTTTTCTGGATTCTGTCCAGCAAGGTTTAGATTCAATAATCATGGTTTTAAATTAGTTTATATGTGTAGGAATGACTCATAATTGGTTTAGGACTTAATCTTGAAACCTTAGGAGCAAACCGAACTTAGAAAGGGTCAATATTGTGACTTCTAGGTACCCGTAAAGTTAGTATTTTGATTTCTGCACTCTTGAGGTTTAGAGATGTTCTTGACCATAGGGTAAGGTGAGAAATACTTAGTTATAACCTTATAGGTTCCCAAGAGACTAGGTGTTGATGATCAATAACTTAGAATGTGAGATAAAGATCTAAACCGTAATTTCTAGAACTCCGTAATCACATAAACATAAAGCTGTCCAAATTCTGCTTAGTGCTATTTGGATTAGTTCTTAAGCATAAAATTTATATAACTCATTAATTGTCAAACTATGGGTGTATAAAGAAGTTAAGAATAATTAATTTGCAAGTTTAAGACTCATAATAATCGAAGTTTAAAGCACTATGAGATATAACATAACATGTTTATGAGCCTCGGGATGATTGTTAAATATGACTATGTGATGATGTTTGTGTGAAAGTTTTATGTGACGAATGTTATGAGAAAGTTTCATGTGATGATATATATGTTATGAAAAAGATACATGAGAATGCATGATAAAAATGAATATGATAAATGATGAGGTAATTATGATGTAATACTTATGAAGATATAAATGTGACACAACATTGAGACGCGCTTCTCCTGGGTGACACCGGTTCGGCCGAGCACCCCCAGGAGGAGACAAATCCGTGAGGGTATGTGTAGATGCAGCCTGCCAAAGCGGACAAATTGCGAGGCCCACGTGGCTAGCAAAGCGTTTCAAAGAGGAAATGATCCTAGAAAGGAGATCCTTAATTTGCCCCCTAACCCGTACTTTAAGTCGGGATTATGTTACGCTTATCATAGGATAAGTAAGAGCTAGTGACGACTAGTTAAGGTATGAGCTCATAACCTAGAGAAGTTTTAGGGCGGCCCCATGAGATGAAAGTTAAAGTTGACAATGTCACATAAACTTTACTTATGCCAATGTTATAATGTTTCCTAGTGATTCTATTGTTTGGTTTACCTTATGATGCATTCATATCATTAGTATATTTCTCCTTAAGTTATAAAGACGCATTATAAAATATGATGGACCTTGGATAAAATACCTCTTTGGGAAACCCACTTAAAAGGAACTTATATGCATGCACACCTTTTAGAAATAAACCCAAGGTTCCTGAGGATGTGACGATGACACCTAGGTAGGGATAACCCTACTGAGAATTCTTTTAGAAAGATTCTCATTCCCTCTCTCTTTTCTTCCGTCATATCTTCAGATGGCGACGTTCGTACTCTTCGTCGACACCCCGGTATGGGAGCTGCACCATGACCGACTCGGGTCATACCATTTTGAGGGTCATTGCCTTTGTCAGAGTATACATGTTATTGGGACGACCCTTCGCGTACCCCGTCCCGAGCTACCGCTTCACCCCGACTGCTCCTTACCGTCATAACGGGATTTTTGAGCGTGCGAGACCACGCGATGAGCAGATCCTCCGCATGGAGCCCGAGACATCAGCTGTACGCGAGTACCCCGAGTATGTACCGCGTCCCCAGTACTCGGAGACGGACCCATCCGAGGACCCGCCATCCCACATGTACAGTTGGAGCTCCAGTCCCACTCCTCCACCGATGAGGGCTGGGAGTGAGGAGACGGTGGTCCAGCCGAGGTTGGCTCGACGGCCATCTATGCGCCCTCGCCGCGGTGGACATGCCCCGATGATGCACTCGACCACTCCCGCCGAGATTCGCGAGTGGATCGACTCGACCCAGCATACTCGGACCCGCAGGAGTAGTCATAGGAGGGGTAGTAGTTAGTGCACACACACGCCACATAGTAGAGGACAAACCTTCTTTTGTATATGAGGTTGTCTCCTTTAGGTGCACATGGGTATGGGGGTAGTTTCTCTTGTATTCGCTTTTTATGATTTCCTTGTATTGCATTCCAGTTGTATTTTGCTTCATGATGTATCAAATAGTCCTGCCTCTTTGGGTAGGCACGTTATATATATATAACTATGTTTCAGTTGATGCTTCCATGACATGATGTGTTTCTTATGCTTTGCTTATATGTTTCGCTATGTTGCCCCTTAAAGTTTCGCGCGTGGCTCTCACTTTGATTTTAAAAAGAAAAATTTTACCCGTATTTCCGCTAAGTATTTTCCAAAGGATGAGACCAAGAGGTAATATTCTAAAAATTAACCTAAGGACATACTAGTAGTCTTGGGTTAAGATTTAGGGTGTTACACCGGGTTCAATCGGCACTAAATTCCGTGCCAAATCGCCGCAGGGGCATTTTGGTCATTTAGCGCATGAAAGTTCAGAAATTGAAATTTTCACCTCTATCATAATTCATAACACATTTTATCCCCTTCAATCATCAAACTAACCCCCTTGGGATGGCCGAGAATGACCGTCTTCGATTTCCGTGTGAAAATGACCTCAGGGGCATTTTGGTCATTTGTACACGGAAAAATCGGGGATTTGCGGTTCTTGCTCGAACCACTCATCAAATCTCATATAATCCTGATCCTATAATTAAAACATGATGTCGAGGATGGCCCAGGCTATCCGGCCTTAAATTTTTATCCAAAATGACCTAGGGGTATTTTGGTCATTTGGCGCAGTAGAGAAAAATCGGGGCGTTACAGTGGCTATATTATTTTCATCTCAAGAGGTCCTAAATTCATAACACTTAGTTCTACACATTCCTTATACTCATATAAGTTTAGAAAAATTATAAAACATAGTTTTCAATACTTGAAAACATTTAGGGCCTCATAGGGCCGAAATATGAACCATAGGAAATAAATGTTTTAGACCTTTGTTTGAGATATCATTGGGCAAGTCTTTGAGCTCTAGAATCATTAAAGTGATGACATAAAAATAAACATGCTCATGCACTTACTTTAGTTATTGCTAGAAAGTAAAGTGAGAGCATAAAATAAATATGTGGTGCAATATATTATTATCTTTGATATTTAGGTGAGGACTTGAAATATAAATATGATAATGCAAAGCTTGAAACATAAACATGATAATGCAAGTTCATTCATTATCTTGGGATTTAGTGATAGCAAGGAAATAAACATGATATGCAAAGCTTAAAGTAAACATGATGCAAGTTTCATTTTTATGTTTAACTAGAGCTCATTTAAGACTTTAACAAGATAATAACCCCATACAATATCTCAAAGATCACAACACAAGAATCGAAAATCATATAAAAGAGAAAGAAAGTGAAGCTACATCAAGTTCTTTATTAAGTACCCTAAACCCCTATCTAGAGACAAATCTCTAGAACGTGCCGGCCAACTTTAAGGTTGACAAGGGTAGGCTTGGGCTTTTAGAAATCCTTAGATTAATTTTTCTTAAGTTGGAAAACCATGTGAGCTAGATAACATATAGATGAAGTTGTAAGAAAAGGAAAACTCAAGCTTTAGAGGTTTCTTTGAGATGAACACAATGTCATCATCTAGAAACTCTCATCATCAAGCTATCATGCTCAAATCAAGGCCTCATGGCCGAAAATGAAAGGAAAGGAAAGACAAAGGAAAGTTCAAGAAGAATCCAAGAGAAAACTAGAGAAAAACACTTTCTTGAGCAAAATAGAGTTTGAAAACAAATCCCTACCTTTTGATGAAGATAAAAGCTTGATCTTGAAGATGGAAATGAGATGAGCAACACCTCCTAGGATGGTGATGATGATTCGGCCTTGATGAGAGAAAAAGAAAGAAAATGTGTTTCAAGTGGAGTTGTGTTTGAGGTGTGGTGTTTGAGAGGTTTGATGATGGTTCAAGGTTTTGGGGTGGTGTTTGATGGTGGAGAGGTGATGATGAGATAAAGAGATGAAGAAGATAAAGATGAAAAGAAAGGAAGAACACTCTTGGAACTTTGAGAGAAAAAGGAAACACTAGCAAGACAACTCTAAAACTCTAAACTTTGCAAATGCTTCAAAGTGCAACAAGGCTAACACAAGCATCCTATTTATAGAAAAACAAAACCATGGAGGAGTGAATGGGGAGGGCTTGGCCGTAGCCTTTGAGGGAGGAAGGAAGAGAAAATATCTCTTACACAAGGTCATTCAAGCATGGTTTGAAGTATGGAAGCTATGCTACAAAGCATGGCTTGATGTGAGTTAATTTCCTATCACATTTTTATGAATTTAGTCTTTTAGAAACAATGCATGGCTGGAACTTTTCCAGCCACAATTAAATGGGAAAAATGGGTTGTTTTAATTATTTATTCATGTGGAAATTGAAGCTTGATTGAAAGTTATGACAAGGTATAGTGTATGTGACTTGAGGTATGGCCTTGGAGTGTTGAAAAATTGAACATGTGATGCATAATGGGGGAGACGGTTCACGGCACAGTGCAGTTCAGCAAGGGAGGAGGTGAGTTTGACCATTTAATTGTGTGTTAATGGTAGGTTTAGATGTGTATTAGCTTAGGTACAAGGTTAGGAATGATTAAGCTTAAGTTTAGGTAACTAAGAATGTGATTTAGGGAGTTTATGACAAGTTTAGGAGTGCTCATACATCATTAAAGAATTTAAAACTCATTTATGAATAAACAATGTGTAACACAATTCCATGATTTAAGGAATTGGAAAGAGAAAACACTATTCAAGATTCTATGACTAGGTGTCATAAAATTAAAATATGATTTTAGGTTGTAATTAAGTACTTTTTGGTTCTAATCAACTTTAATAAATTATTTTGACTCTAGATTAATTAAGGAAATTAATTAACCTTCGATTAGAGCCTAATATTGCTTAGGTTTGCTTAATCGCGTGATTAAGCGTAAAAATACGAAACTAGGGGCAAAACCGTAATTTTGCACTAATTTTGCCCGGGACTTCAAAAATTAAAACTGAGGTCATAGAATACATAAAAACGCCTTTTAAAACCATCTGGAGAAGTTTCGGGTTCATCCGGCACTTGCAAACGGGTAAAACACCACAGGGGCGTTTTGGTCATTTTGACCCGAAAACTCGAAAAACGAGCTTTTCGATCCCGGGAAGGTACATAAGTTTTCTACTCCCCTTCCAACATTGAGTTTGCCCTTCGAGTACTGCCGCACTGGCTTTCCTCGGTCAGTGAAAAATGACCTCAGGGGCATTTTGGTCATTTTCACTCTAACAGAAAAATCGGGGCGTTACAAGATTGGTATCATCTTTATGCAAAATTGATAATTACATATGTATATATAAGTATATGTTGCTTTTATGTGTGCCAATTAGATTTTACTGAGTGATATTTGAATTATATTTAGTGTTCTGCAAAGGAGAATAATGAACAACCCAGCCAAGCAGAAATGTTCATTGAAACTCGCCAAAGCAAGAAGGGCAAACAATTGGATGAAGATACTCTAGATGCAATTGTAAGTTTCTGGTTAGATGCAAGCTATTATTGTGACATATACATTTGTGTGATTTTAATTGTAATTATATTTGTTCAAATTAGGCACATCTTAATAGTGAGAATCAAAAGTCTAGAGACTCTGCCATTAGAGCCTTCTAATCCGTATTTGGGAAGGAAAAGCCAGGAAGAGTGCGTTGTGGTGGGAGAGTTACTACGCCAACTATGTTAAAGAGAAGTGAAGAGATATTTGCCCTTAAACAACAACATGCAAAAGAAAAAGCTTCCTTAGAAGGTAAGGTTGATGTCATGCAACAAGAGATGGATGATCTAAAGTCTCTTGTTAAACTCTTGCTGCAACAAAATAGCTCTGGATTGGATATGGAGGCTTTGGCTGCTCGACTGGGATGCACTTCTAGTGGTCCAAACAATGCACCCGCTGATCTAAACAATGAAAAAGTTTAATTTATTTGATGATAATCTCAACTGATGGCTTATAGGTCTTCATATAATTTATTGTTCGTGGATTTGATAATTGGTTCCAATGCTTACAAATTAGTATCATTATCCTTAATGCTAGTTACTACTGCCTTAATGCTAGTTACAAATTAGTATCATTATCCTTCATGATAATTGGTTCCAATGCTTATTGTTCTGGTAGATTTACAAATTGGTTCCAATGCTAGTTGCTACTGTCTATAAGTTTGTTTGGGCTATTTGTTTGTACTTTCTTATAACCTTGATTCACCTAGTGACATTCCATGCAAAGTTTGAGCTCTTCTCTCTACCCCCGAGCTCTTCTCTCTACCCCCATCTTAAAAAATCTAATCTCTCTCTCTCCCCCCTAAATCTTTCACCTTGTTTGAACTTTGAAGCATGATTACAAATTCCAATAAATAATAAAAAGACAATTGTAACACCCTCCTAACTACCATGTATTACTCGAGCATTAACATTGTAATTAGAAGAGTATCACTTCCTTTCTATAATATCCACTAGTCAAATGAAATGAAATAAGATAAATCAAACTCTAGAGTTATAAAGAAAACTACTATAAAATGTACATATATTATTACTTTACATACCATTTTCTATAATACATACCATATTTGAAATTAAATCACTTCACTTATAATACAACACAGGAACTACTATCAAAAGATCTACCAAGCTTGCTCAAATATCAAGGTCCAACAAAATACTAAACACACAGAAATGGACCTAAGACATCTAACACCAATTAGTCTACAAGCTGGTAAGTTCCTGGCACTATACTACACTACATACAAGTCAATAGCCCACGTAAGTCTCATGTCCTCCTATGTGAAAGCATAGGCCCTCGGGATGATGGCCTCTCCTCAGCCAGAGGCATCTGCAGAGTCTGAGCACAATACAGCATATACACAAATAGGGGTGAGAATATTATAAAATTCTCAGTAGGGTAACCCCTTACATACAGACAGAATATAAACAGTAAATGCATTTATAATAATAAAGAAAAACATCATGTTAGATCACATATACTAATATTAGCATACATGAGTCAAAGAAAATTATATGCAAAATGGTATTAATCATAAGTGTTTCTCTTATATCACATGGAATTCAACTTAGTGTAGTAGTTCTTTTTATTAACATAGGGAAGGCTTAGATTCACATCAGGTAACATATGTAGTGGATAACTCCTCCGAGGACCATAGACTGCTAGGACATGAGCTCATTCCTATTCGTGATCATCAGACTTCATTTTTTTCCATTTCAATCACACAGTTCTATTTCCTAGTCGATAAGTCTACCGACTCATAAAATTTCTTGGGAAGTTCTTATTTTTGCCTTCCCTCTCTATCACACATAAGCCTTGTTTCTATTTTCCCCATATGTTAAAACATGCACCATTAAATTTCACATATTCTCTTTTGTCATACAACCATGTCATGGACCTTTCTATTTCAAAGTCAGGTTTGTATCCCAGATATAGGCATTCAGTATCCTTGGAGTCTCATTCATACTTTATAAACAAGCCTTTGAAACAATTAACATGCATTCATATGATATATACTTGGATTAAATAGATTTCTATCATTAACTTAATACATCTTCACCATTCCAGCTTCTTGACAGATTTACCATTATGGTGACAACATTTAATTCACATATCCAATGGGCAATTCACTGGCCATAAAATTTCTCTATGACACCTCAATGTGTCTAAAAGTCCCTGTAAAAATTTCATAGCAAACAGAATACTAGAACCATGTCAAATAAATTCTACAATTTTAGTGGTCAGAGGCCACTTTTTCACAGCTCAGAATAGGATTCACACAATTTTTAACTTTAGCAAATGATAGAAACAAATCAAAATAAAAATCACAGTTATACTTAAAGATGTCTACAAAACTCTGTAAAACTTTCAAAGGATAACTCCATCATTTTCTATGAATAAAAATTTATACAAATTCACAGCTTCAGTACCAAGATTTCAGCCAGCATAGATATATTCTTGGTTCTTGATTTTTCTCAGGCAGTAAAACTCTTTATTATGCACCACGAAAATTATCAGAGTTTCATTATGATGTTAGCTTCAACATATAATTTTTATAGCTCATAAAAATGACTAAAATTGAACCAGAAAATTCATGAACAAATCCTGTCCTGCTGAAATCCGAAAATTCAGCAGCCTAGCCAAAACTTATTTTGACAAAAATCATTATTTAACCTCATCCAAACACTCCACCAAAATTAACACATCAATATCAACATATTATCATCAAATATAACCATAAATTTCGGAATAAAACCCAAAAAAATTTACAGAATAATTTGGAAAGAAAAAGGCCAAAGAAAACCCTACCCTTGGAAGCTAAGGCCTCTTTGTCTCTTGTATACTCCAATATAGATATACTCTACCCCAAAGCTCTTAAAATACAGTAAAATAATCCTCTAACCAGAGATGAGTGATGTGATAAGGTGAGGTTTTTGGAGAATCTAATCGGTTAGATTTGTAGAGTTTGAAGTGTAGAATAAGTTTACTTAAGGAGGTTCTTGATTTTGGTAAGGTTTGGTCTAGGATTTTTGAGCCTGAAATCAAGTTTTGAGAGGAAGGAAATGGAGTTTCTCTGCAGCCTCCTTTGTTAGCCGAGGAAGATGATGACAATTATGGGGTTAGATAGTTTATAATTATCTTTTAAGGTGAAATCTCATTGGTTGGCTTATAAAGTATCATTTTTCCATTAAAAGAATTTTATATCAATGGCTAGGATTTGATCTTTCATTCCAAGATAAAATCCTAGCCATCCATTGGTATTCAAAGGGATAAACTTCATTATCAGTAGATATTAACTGGTTTTCGGTGTTAAAAATCGCACACCGAAATTTCATCAAACGGGTAAAATAGTGTACTCGAGTAATCAACTATTGCCCGAAAATTAACTCTAAGCATAAATTTTTATTCCTACCTATTTCTAACCTTAATCCTATAATTTCCAAATTTCGGGCACCTTCAGGTCTTGAATCTAAGGTTTCAATTTGTTAAATTGGGTCTACTGAGTGCAAAAACACTATTCACGTTTTTTTTTTTTTTTTTTTTTTTTTACGTTTGTTACATTGTTCTCATCATTTTTGTGTACACCAAAATTTTGATATTCTTACTACTAAAGCCTCAATTATTTTCTGAAAGAAAATTAGGATGTTACAACAATAATCACTAAGGCTATGGCTGTTTGGAGTCTTGGACCTCAATTCAGTGCTGTTGATAGCACTAACAGCTTTAGAGCTTTGGAAAAAACCATTTGCATTGCTCCTTTATTGAAGGCCTCTTCTGGGTTTGCTGCTACTAAGCCATGTTGCATTGTTCACAAAAGAAGGTATATGGGATTATTATTCTTGTTACTAGTTGTTACTTTTATTTGTTGTTGGTTTCTCATATATCCTTGATCATACTGGTTGATGATACTGAATCATATCATAATGGTTAGAGTTTCTGTTGATGAGTAAATTGATTTGATTGTTTCTGTTGATGGTTTTTGTTGGTCTCTCATATGTCCTCTGCTTGATAGTGCTGAATTATTGCAAGTGATTTGTTCTATTTATTCAGCTTCAGTGTTGCTACCTTGTATCTTGTTGTTGGAGTTGTCTGTATGGTCAGACTCTAACTAGTTAAGCTAAGCAGTAGGTTGGGTGACTGCCGAAAGTGAAATCATGCATTGCCGTATTATTTCCAAATATTAGTGAGAAAATTATTCTCTATAAAAAAAAAGTTTGTGTAGTAGTGTATGTGTGGATTGTTTAAGTTTGTGCAACTAGCTCTATTGTAATTGAAAGTTCTAGGAATTAAGTTTGATGTAGATTAGATAATGTAGATTGGTTGAGTATGTATTGTATATTTTAGTGAGAAATGTTATAGTTTGACTTTGGTTCTTATTATACTATGCTAGTTGTTCTTAGTGTTGTGGTACATTTTTTAATGGATGATATGCTTTTATATTTCAGTGACTAAATTACTTATTCTTTCTCTTGGTTAATGTTTACTCTAATTGTTATTGTTAAAATTTTTGCGAAGTCACTTATATGTCTTATGCTTATATCGACCTTTTCTTGTTTTATTAATTACTTGTTTATGGTATTTAATTTCATGATTTTATGCAGCAAAATCATGGTAAGGAAAAGGAAGACCCTAACCACAAAGAATGTGATGATTGAATAGACAAAGAGTGAAAGAGATCAGAATCTTTTGAAATGTGCTTCAAGATGTGCTTTGACGATGTGCGTCAAGATTTTTTGTACTTAATTGATATTTTAGAACTATCAATACTTGAGTATATGTTATCAAAGTTTATATCCTTTTGTCATGTGATTTTGAAATAGTATTTTATAGGTGTCATGACTTAGCTTGTATCCTACTTATTAAAGGTTATTGATGTATATATATGGATCTTATGAACTTAAAAATAGGATTTGATAATTATATGTATAAGCTTGTCATGGATTAATTGATTTATAGTGTTTTGTTTTTATTGTAATATTTTTGTTTAGACCAACTTATTACAAAAAACTATATATATTGAAACAGGTAACACTTGTAAAATTGTTCTTTATAAATACTAATATCATTTATAAAACCGTTGTCTATTGGGGTAGACAACATTTGTAAAATCGTTGTCTATTGAAGCAGACAACATTGGCAAAACCGTTGTCTATTGGAGCAGACAACATTTCTAAAACCGTTACCAATTAAGATAGACAACATGTGAAAAACCCTTGCCAATTGACATAGACAACATGTAGACAAACCATTGCTTAAAATTTGGTAACGGTCTAAACAATAGCCCAACTACCAAATATTATCCAACGGTGTGAAACCGTTGCCAAATGAAAGGCAACAAATAAAACCGTTGTTTAATATTATCAGCAAAACCGTTGCCAATTCTATTGACAAAGGCAATGGTTTTTTGTCTACCGTGGCTGAAAGTGAAAAACCGTTGCCTAAAAGAATAGGTAACGGCTGCATACTCCACGGTTATAAAACCGTTGCCTATTCTAAAGGCAATGGGTTTTTCGCATGTGGCCACGGTTTTTGGCCGTTGTTGAAGAACACAAATGTTGTAGTGAATTTTTCTAAGTTTAGATAAGCTTAAGAGATGTTTTGGTCAAAGTTTTATGATTTTAAATCCTCTTGAGATTTATTTGATATGGCTACTGCCCTCTTTGGTTTATGATGGTTTTAAAGAAATAAATTGTTTTAAGTGTGTTTTGAAAGTTTTAAAATGGTTCCAAGAGAAACTAGCAATTTATGTGTCTTGAAAATCAAGTTTTATACTTTGTTTGATGAAGACAATTTCAGTTATGCCTTGCTTGCTATGCTCACTATTTTATGCTGTTTTGATGATGATAATATGAGTATGTTCGTGTATATTTGATGCAAAGATGCATATGTGAAAGCTAAGAGAAGTTAGTAACTAGAAAATAATTAATTTGAGACTTTTAGATCCCTTAAAGATGTAATTTTCTGGATTCTGTCCAGCAAGGTTTAGAATTAAAAATTATGGTGTACAATTAGTTTAAATATGTAGGAACTACTCATAATTGGTTTAGGACTTGATCTTGATGCCTGAGGAGCAAACCGAACTTAGAAAGGGTCAATGTTGTGACTTGTAGGTACCCGTAAAGTATGAATTATAGATTCTGCACTCTTGAGGTTTAGAATTGGTTATGATCATAGAATTGAGTGAGGAATACTTAGACATGAGCCTATAGGTACCTGAGAGCTTAGGTTGTGATATATAACTTAGATTTCAAGTTAAAGGACCTTAAGGGTCAAAGCATAAAACATTAAGAGATCTTGTATGCTATGAGTTGTTTTATGCAAGTATGATGTTTGGATGTATATGCTTGGATGATACATGAGCTATGAGGAAATGATTTATTAAGTTATGAAGTTTATCATGGGCATGAAAGTTGAATGAGAAATGTGTATGTGTTATAAGCTTGTTGCATAAAGTCGGTTTGAAGGAAATTCGGTTTACAGCCGTTATGCTGCCGAATTTCCGTCAAACCTAAAGGACTTGAGAATATTTTTGAAGTATGATATGAGATTTAAAACCCTGGGTGACACCGGTTCGGCCAAGCACCCCTAAGGGAGACAAATCCATGAGGGTATGTGTAACACCCTAATATTCAACCCAATACTCTTAGAACGTACTGAGGCTAAATATTAGTCATTACCTCTTGTTTCAGTTCATTTATCATTGAAAATACTTATTAAAAAAATACGAGCCCAAATTTTTTTCTTTTTAAAACCTTGATAAAGTATGAGCCGCGCATAGTATATACAAGCAATAATAAAGAATGCAGAAATCTAAACATCAAGAAGGCTCCACAAAGAACATAACACCACATATATATATAACTACCCACCTAAAGATGAGTTAAGTTTTGGGTACATGAAGATAAAATGCTAATGCATAAGGAACAAACCTACATGGTGCACCTAAGGTAGATAGCCTTTTCAACAAAAGAAGGTTATCATAATTAGTGAGACGTGTGTACACTGAAACTCCAAGAGTTATCCACGACTGATGGTCTGGGAACGGGGGGATGCATCCAATCCACTGTCGTAGCTCGACGGGAACAGGTACACCGGATAGTCACATATGACCTCCACATCTAGGGCGCATGGCTGGCTCCCATGTGGGCATGTCAACGAGCATGACGAAGGTCGCCATCGGAATCTGAATACGTGATGGAAAGAAAAGGTAGGGGGAGTGAGAATCTTTACTAAAGAAACTCAGTAGGGTTTTCCTCCTATCTAGGTGTCATCATCTACGTCTCCAGGAACCTCGGGTTACTTCTAAAAAGTGAGCATATAATAGTTCAATTATGAAGTTCTAAAATGTTAATTACCGAGGCCCGTTCTTTTTAACATACACTCTTGTACTTACATGGATGCATCATAATTCATTATGATATGCAGAAATAACTAACTTATAGAGCATAAAACATAAAACATAAAACATAGAGCATATAACATAGATCATAGAGCATAAACATAGAACATGGAATCATAGTCATAGAACTTGGTACATGGTACATGGTGCATAGAGCATAGAACACAAGACATAGAACATGGTACATGGTGCATAGAGCATAGAACATAAGGCATGGAACTTAAAGACACAAATGTCTAATTATATCTGGTCGCCATCCCCAGTATGACAATAAATCTTATCTTGGTTACTTAGGTGACATTAAGACATTTACTTTAAACATGGGGCCACCCTAATTGTTCTCCCTTTTGAGAAACCTCTAAGTTATGAGCTCAAACCTCACTAGTCGTCACTAGCATAAAGACTTATCCCTTTTGATAAGCTAAGGTCCCGACATAAAGTACGGGCTAGGGGGCTAGAATCACCTCATCCTCCATCCCTTTTGATGGTTTCAAAGGATCATTTTCTCATGGTTTGAATCACCTCATCACCATCCCTTTTGATGCCTCAAAGGATCATTTTCACATAGTTTATGTCACCTTAAGTCTTAGCATGTTATAACAAGATGCCACATGTTTCATGCATGACACATATTTCATATAATCTTAACATAGGAATCTCTAAAGTTCTAATAGAACAATAACATGCAATTGATAATTCTATTATCACATAGCATCACATAAGTCATGAGACAACATATTAATTCATCAATCATAGAGGCACACAAATCATTCCCTTAAAAGCAAAACCCCTAAATCGGGTAACCTCAAACTTCCAAATTCTTTTCTTACACCTCTAAGGGGTCGATTAACCTCATCACCACAATTTATTAAGTCCTAGAACCTAATTAATTATGGCTGGGCAGCATAGGCAGTAAACATGTTTTGATGAATTACGGTGTTCTAGAAGTTGCATTTTACGTCCTTTCTCATTACCGACTTTTTCTATGATGCAATAATTAATACCTAAACCAATTATGAGTCACTCTCACTCATCTAAACATGTTATAATGTGATTTTACAAACTCAAACAAGGCTGGAATAGAATGCATATTTTCATTCCTAAGGAGTTCTAGAAATCACATTTTCAAACATATAAAGTTACTAAGCATGCCTAAGATGCCTAGAACAATTATCATACAATTGGTAAGGTATTTCAACACATATGGACCACCCAAAACAGAATTTAAGGTGCTGGAAAATAACAAGGCAGAACCAAAAATAATGACATCATAGGATACATAAAACTTTATTTCTAAAACTCATAAATTGCTAATTTCTCTTAGAATCTTTTTAGGGGTTTTAAAACTCACTTGCAAATAATTTATTTCTTTAAAATCTCCATAAAATACATGAGGGCAGTGGCCATATTAAACAAACCTCAAAGGGAAATTAAATCATGAAATCATACTTAAAATATTTGTCATTGTCACCTATGCTTAAGAAAAATCCTAAGACATAGATTATAGGTCCTTGTGACTAAATGAAACTCATTCTAGCTTCATTATCATCACATGGTCGAAATGTGCATTGCAAGGAATGTTCCATATTTAACTTTTTCATAGGATGAAGAGGGCAAGTCTTTGAGCTCTAGGAGTTTTAGGTGATAACATAAACATAAATGTGATATACACTCCATTTTAGGTTTGCTTAGAAAGTAAAGTAAGAGCTCAAAATAAATATGAGATGCAAGTTCACTTCTTTATCTTTGAGTTAAGTGATAACTTGAAATAAGACATGAAATGCAAGTTCATTTCTTTATCTTGGGAGTTTAGTGATAGCATAAAATAAATATGGATGCAAGTTCACTTCTTTATCTTATCTAGAGCTCTTCCAAGACTTTTAAAAGAACAAAGCTTAAACCCAATACTCATCCAACATGAAAAAGTAAGCTTTTCTAAGCTTTAAACATAAAAGAGCTATATAACATAAGCAAGACTTAAAGAAAAACTCAAGCTCTAGAGGTTTCATGAGAGATGAACACATAATCATCTCTAGAGAACACTCATCATAAAGCCATCATGCTCAAGGCCTTAAGGCCGAAAAATAAAAAGGAAATAAGGAAGCAAAATCAAAACTTGATGAAAAGGAGAGGAAACACTAAAATACTTCAAGATCAAAAACAAGCTTCAAGCTTTAGAGGTTGTTCAAGTGTTAAACACCATCATGAAACCATCATCATCAAGCTCACACTTTTCCAAGTTCCCAAGGGCTCCATGGCCAAAATCTCAAAGGAAAAAGAAAGGTTCCAAAAAGGTCAAGAGAAACATAAAGCTCATCATTAACTTAACTTACAAAAGACAAAACTTTTCTTTAGAAAGGTTCAAGCTTTAGAGGTTTTCTTGAAAGATGAACACAAGGTTACCTCTAGAAAACACTCATCATCAAGCTATCATATTCAAGGCCTTGAGGCCGAAATCCAAGAGGAAAAGAAAAGAAGAAACTAAAAATGAAACAACAAAGAAAGTTCATCCATACATCATATTCCAACAAAACTTAACATAAGGATCAAAGAAAGCATTTTTAGAAAAGCTCCCTACCAAGTGTTGGTGTTCTTTGAAGTGAAGAAAGGTTTGATCTTGAAAGGAAAACAAGAAGAGATCTCCTTGTATTTTGGGGTATGGCTTCGGCCTTGAAAAGAAAAGGAGGGAGGAAGTGGGTTAGCTTGTGTTTGAGCTTGGAAATGTGTTTGGATGAGAGCTAGATGGAGATTGAAGGTGGAGGAAGTGGTGGTTTGTTTTTGGAGTAAGGAGGAGGAAAGGAAAACTTAAGAGAACTAACACTTTCTCAAGAAAACTCAAACTTGGCAAATGACTCAAAAGTAAAGCAAGGTTCACAAAACAAGGTATTTATAGAGTTTTAGATCATGAGGAAGTGAGGGGTGGCCTAATGGCTTCTTGGACAAGGAGAAGAGAAAAATATCTCCTTGAGTTGTCATCTCCATGGTAAAGTGTGAAGCATGGGTGAAAGCTTTGAATGACATAAATCAATTCTTTTTTTTTTTTGAGGAAATAAATCTTCTAGAAGGTGAGGGAGGAAAATATCTCATTTATTTGGTCATATTAAGCATGGTTGGAAGTATAACCAAGCACGTGCAAGGTAAGGTGTTGTCATGGTGGAGCATGGTGTGATGTAAGACATAATAGGCATGGTTCATAGGGTGGCTAGTGAAAGCTTGATTGACTACATAAAATATAATTCTTTTGAATGGAATATTCTTCTAGAATTTGGAGGGAAAGTGGTGGTCATGAAGGAGCCATGGGGGGAGAATTTTCATTTCAAATAATCATGTATTAGTAGGGTATTAAGGAGTAAGCAAGGTTAGGTCACTAATCAAGCTTTTATGATTAAGTGTCTAGGTGACTAATTAGGTACTTTAGGCCATGATTAGCTTGGATTAGGAGAAATCTTGTTGGATTGATGGAGTCAAATTCTATTGACTTGGGATTTGAGGGGTGACAACTTTTCTTGGAAATAGGGAGTGTGTGTAACGCCCCGATTTTCTGTTAGAGTGAAAATGACCAAAATGCCCCTGAGGTCATTTTCAGCCCGGAATTCGAGGGAAGCTAGTGCGGCAGTACTCGAAGGGCAAACTCAATGTTGGAAGGGGATTAGAAAACTTATGTACCTTCCCGGGATCGAAAATCTCATTTTTCGAGTTTTCGGGTTAAAATGACCAAAACGCCCCTGTGGTGTTTTACCCGTTTGCAAGTGCCGGATGAACCCGAAACTTCTCCAGATGGTTTTAAAAGGCGTTTTTATGTATTCTATGACCTCAGTTTTAATTTTTGAAGTCCCGGGCAAAATTAGTGCAAAATTACGGTTTTGCCCCTAGTTTCGTTTTTTTACGCTTAATCACGCGATTAAGCAAACCTAAGCAATATTAGGCTCTAATCGAAGGTTAATTAATTTCCTTAATTAATCTAGAGTCAAAATAATTTATTAAAGTTGATTAGAACCAAACAGTACTTAATTACAACCTAAAATCATATTTTAATTTTATGACACCTAGTCATAGAATCTTGAATAGTGTTTTCTCTTTCCAATTCCTTAAATCATGGAATTGTGTTACACATTGTTTATTCATAAATGAGTTTTAAATTCTTTAATGATGTATGAGCACTCCTAAACTTGTCATAAACTCTCTAAATCACATTCTTAGTTACCTAAACTTAATCTTAATCATTCCTAACCTTGTACCTAAGCTAATACACATCTAAACCTACCATTAACACACAATTAAATGGTCAAATCATCCTCCCATTCTGCTGTCCCAAGCTGGCCCAAGCCTCACCTCCTCCATATGCATCACATGTTCAATTTTTCAACACTCCAAGGCCATACCTCAAGTCACATACACTATACCTTGTCATAACTTTCAATCAAGCTTGAATTTCCACATGAATAAATAATTAAAACAACCCATTTCTCCCATTTAATTGTGGCTGGAAAAGTTCCAGCCATGCATTATTTCTAGAAGCCTAATTTCATAAAAATTTGATAGGAAATTAACTCACATCAAGCCATGCTTTGTAGCATAGCTTCCATACTTCAAACCATGCTTGAATGACCTTGTGTAAGAGATATTTTCTCTTCCTTTTCCCTCCAAACCACACGGCCACTCCCTCCATTTGCAAGCTCCATGGTTTTGTTTTTCTATAAATAGGATGCTTGTGTTAGCCTTGTTGCACTTTGAAGCATTTGCAAGTTTAGAGTTTTAGAGTTGTCTTGCTAGTCTTTCCTTTTTCTCTCAAAGTTCCAAGAGTGTTCTTCCTTTCTTTTCATCTTTATCCTCTTCATCTCTTTATCTCATCATCACCTCTCCACCATCAAACACCACCCCAAAACCTTGAACCATCATCAAACCTCTCAAACACCACACCTCAAACACAACTCCACTTGAAACACATTTTCTTTCTTTTTCTCTCATCAAGGCCGAATCATCATCACCATCCTAGGAGGTGTTGCTCATCTCATTTCCATTTTCAAGATCAAGCTTTTATCTTCATCACTAGGTAGGGATTTGTTTTCAAACTTTATTTTGCTCAAGAAAGTGTATTTCTCTAGTTTTCTCTTGGATTCTTTTTGAACTTTCCTTTGTCTTTCCTTTCCTTTCATTTTCGGCCATGAGGCCTTGATTTGAGCATGATAGCTTGATGATGAGAGTTTCTAGATGATGACATTGTGTTCATCTCAAAGAAACCTCTAAAGCTTGAGTTTTCCTTTTCTTACAACTTCATCTATATGTTATCTAGCTCACATGGTTTTCCAACTTAAGAAAAATTAATCTAAGGATTTCTAAAAGCCCAAGCCTACCCTTGTCAACCTTAAAGTTGGCCGGCACGTTCTAGAGATTTGTCTCTAGATAGGGGTATTTGGTACTTAATAAAGAACTTGATGTAGCTTCACTTTCTTTCTCTTTTATATGATTTTCGATTCTTGTGTTGTGATCTTTGAGATATTGTATGGGGTTATGATCTTGTTAAAGTCTTAAATGAGCTCTAGTTAAACATAAAAACGAAACTTGCATCATGTTTACTTTAAGCTTTGCATATCATGTTTATTTCCTTGCTATCACTAAATCCCAAGATAATGAATGAACTTGCATTATCATGTTTATGTTTCAAGCTTTGCATTATCATATTTATATTTCAAGTCCTCACCTAAATATCAAAGATAATAATATATTGCACCACATATTTATTTTATGCTCTCACTTTACTTTCTAGCAATAACTAAAATAAGTGCATGAGCATGTTTATTTTTATGTCATCACTTTAATGATTCTAGAGCTCAAAGACTTGCCCAATGATATCTCAAACAAAGGTCTAAAACATTTATTTCCTATGGTTCATATTTCGGCCCTATGAGGCCTTAATGTTTTCAAGTATTGAAAACTATGTTTTATAATTTTTCTAAACTTATGTGAGTATAAGGAATGTGTAGAACTAAGTGTTATGAATTTAGGACCTCTTGAGATGAAAATAATATAGCCACTGCCCTATTAAGTATTTTCATGAGTTTAGATGATAAAAGTGTTCATAAAAGAGTTTTGAAGGTTTTAATAAGGTTCCAAGAGAAACTAGTATTTTATGTGCTTTAGAAACTATGATTCAAGGCCTTTAAATGGAGTTTCTGATTAGGTTCTGCCTTGCTATGTTTGGCCACTGTATGAGCTGTGTTAATGATGTTAATATGCTTATGTTTGGGTAATAATTATGTTAAGACTCATATGTGAAAGATAGGATAAGTTAGGAACTAGAAAAGAATTAATTTGAGAGTTCTAGATCCCTTAAAGATTTATTTTTCTGGATTCTGTCCAGCAAGGTTTAGATTCAATAATCATGGTTTTAAATTAGTTTATATGTGTAGGAATGACTCATAATTGGTTTAGGACTTAATCTTGAAACCTTAGGAGCAAACCGAACTTAGAAAGGGTCATTATTGTGACTTCTAGGTACCCGTAAAGTTAGTATTTTGATTTCTGCACTCTTGAGGTTTAGAGATGTTCTTGACCATAGGGTGAGGTGAGAAATACTTAGTTATAACCTTATAGGTTCCAGGAGACTAGGTGTTGATGATTAATAACTTAGAAAGTGAGATAAAGATCTAAACCGTAATTTCTAGAACTCCGTAATCACATAAACATAAAGCTGTCCAAATTCTGCTTAGTGCTATTTGGATTAGTTCTTGAGCATAAAATTTGTATAACTCATTAATTGTCAAACTATAGGTGTATAAAGAAGTTAAGGATAATGTTAGAACAATTAATTTGCAAGTTTAAGACTCATAAGAATCGAAGTTTAAAACAATATGAGTTATAACATAACATGTCTATGAGCTTATGGGGATGATTGTTAAATATGACTATGTGATGATGTTTGTGTGAAAGTTTTATGTGACGAATGTTATGAGAAAGTTTCATGTGATGATATATATGTTATGAAAAAGCTACATGAGAATGCATGATAAAAATGAATATGATAAATGATGAGGTAATTGTGATTTAATACTTATGAGAATATAAATGTGACACAACACTGAGACGCGCTTCTCTTGGGTGACACCGGTTCGGCCGAGCACCCCAGGAGGAGACAAATCCGTGAGGGTATGTGTAGATGCAGCCTGCCAAAGCGGACAAATTGCGAGGCCCACGTGGCTAGCAAAGCGTTTCAAAGAGGAAATGATCCTAGAAAGGAGATCCTTAATTTGCCCCCTAGCCCGTACTTTAAGTCGGGATTATGTTACGCTTATCATAGGATAAGTAAGAGCTAGTGACGACTAGTTAAGGTATGAGCTCATAACCTAGAGAAGTTTTAGGCGGCCCCAAGAGATGAAAGTTAAAGTTAACAATGTCACATAAACTATACTTATGCCAATGTTATAATGTTTCCTAGTTATTCTATTGTTTGGTTTACCTTATGATGCATTCATATCATTAGTATATTTCTGCTTAAGTTATAAAGACGCATTATAAAATATGACGGACCTTGGATAAAATACCTCTTTGGAAAACCAACTTAAAAGGAATTTATATGTATGCACACCTTTTAGAAATAAACCCAAGGTTCCTGAGGATGTGACGATGCCACCTAGGTAGGGATAACCCTACTGAGAATTCTTTTAGAAAGATTCTCATTCCCTCTCTCTTTTCTTCCGTCATATCTTCAGATGGCGACATTCGTACTCTTCATCGACACCCCGGTATGGGAGCTGCACCATGACCCGGCACTCGGGTCATACCATTTTGAGGGTCAGACTGCCGTGAGTATTCATGTTCATGGGACGACCCTTCGCGCACCCCGTCCCGAGACCACGCGATGAGCAGATCCTCCGCATGGAGCCCGAGACATCAGCGGTACGCGAGTACCCCGAGTATGTGCTGCGCCCCCAGTACTCGGAGACGGACCCATCCGAGGACCCGCCATCCCACATGTACAGTTGGAGCTCCAGTCCCACTCCTCCACCGATGAGGGCTGGGAGTGAGGAGACGGTGGTCCAGCCGAGGTTGGCTCGACGGCCATCTATGCGCCCTCGCCGCGGTGGACATGCCCCGATGATGCGCTCGACCACTCCCGCCAAGATTCGCCAGTGGATCGACTCGACCCCACAGTACTCGGACCCGCAGGAGTAGTCATAGGAGGGGTAGTAGTTAGTGCACACACACGCCACATAGTAGAGGACAAACCTTCTTTTGTATATGAGGTTGTCTCCTTTAGGTGCACATGGGTATGGGTGTAGTTTCTCTTGTATTTGCTTTTTATGATTTCCTTGTATTGCATTTCAGTTGTATTTTGCTTCATGATGTATCAAATAGTCCTGCCTCTTTGGGTAGGCACGTTATATATATATATATATATCTATGATTCAGTTGATGTTCCCATGACATGATGTGTTTCTTATGCTTTGCTTATATGTTTCGCTATGATTCCCCTTAAAGTTTCGTGCGTGGCTCTCACTTTGATTTTAAATTCCAAAAAGAAACATTTTACCCATATTTCCGCTAAGTATTTTCTAAGTAAAAGATGAGACCAAGAGGTAATATTCTAAAGATTAACCTAAGAACATACTAGTAGTCTTGGGTTAAGATTTAGGCTGTTACAGTGTGAATAGTGAAAATACTATTTATGGATGCTTTCTTTAAAGAAAAGGACTAGAAATGAGTTTTAAGTTCCCTTAAGCAATTTTAGGTTCTAATTAACCTTAAATAATTATTTTGGCCCTAAATTAATTATGAAAATTAATTAACCTTTAATTAGAACCTAATATTGCTTAGGTTTTATTTTTAAAACGTCATTAAGCCTTAATGCACTTAAACAGGGGCAAAATCATAATTTTTCTCAAAAACTGCCCGGGACCACCGAGAATTAAACAAACATAGGTTATGCCTTAAAAACATTGTTTTAGACTTTCGGGACAAGTCTGGGTACAAAAAAATTCAAAACTACCTTAAATTACTGTAAGAGTATTTTAGTCATTTACGCGTAGAAACCTCAGAAATGAGATTCTTCTACTCTATTAAACATTGCAATACATAGAATCCCTTTCATACATTGAGTTAGCCCCTCGAGGACTACCGGATCGGCTATCCTTGAGTTCCGGGCAAAAAACGACCTCAGGGGTATTTTGGTCATTTTTCCTCTAGTAGAAAATCGGGGTGTTACAGTATGAGTAGATGCAACCTACCAAAGCAGACAAATTGCTGTGGTTTGATGCCTGCAAAGCATTTCAAAGAGGGTATATCCTAAGAGAAGTGATCCCTAACCCCCTAACCCGTACTCGAGTAGTAGGGATTATTTTTATTATGTTTCGTTTATTCAGATAATAAGCAAGCTGAGGTATGAGCTCATAGCCTAGATGTTTTTAGGGTGGCCTTGTTATGCTAAAAGTACCATGATTGATGCCACAAAGTTGAGGAAAGTTTCACTTGAAAGTTTTATGCCCTTTATGCTACTTGTATGCCTCTTGATGTTGGGATTTGTTGAGTTATTTGCCTAAAGCATTACCATGCATTCATATTCTGATATGTTGTATTCATGACATTAAGATGCATACTAAACCGAATGAACCTTGGATAACCTAGTTTTATAAACCCTAATAATGAATCTTATATGCATGCACACCTTTTATAAAGAAACCCAAGGTTCCTGAGGATGTGAACAATGTAACCCTAGATAGGAGATCCCTACTGAGATTCTTTAGTAAGATTCTCACTCCTTTATCTTCTTTCCCTTTTTTCCATCACATCTTCAGAGCTCGATTGCAACATTCGTGGTCTTCATTGACACGCCCGTCTAGGAGGTGCACTACGACCCGGATCACCGCTCCTATCACTTGGAGGGTCGATGTGTTGTTCATGTTTTTGTGTACATGGGACGACCTTTTGCTTACCCAGTATCCAGCTACCAGTTCACTCCTACTACTCCTTATGGTGGCAACGACCTGATCTTCGAGCACACCCGCCCCCCGCGATGAGCAGATTCATCATGCCCGTTCATCTGCTTCAGCTGTCTGTGACTACCCGGTGTATGTGCCTCATTCGAGGAGGTCGGAGACGGATCCGTCCAAGGACTCGCTGATGCACATTTATTTGGAGAGCTCTGATCCCTTTTCCCCTATTTAGATGGGAAGGGAGTGAGGATATCATGATGCAGCCATGCCTGGCGCGGAGAGCCGAGATGTGCCCTCGCCAAGGAGCTCATGTCCAGCCGACTCGTGTTCGTGTTCCACTCCACTGGCCCACTCAAGAAGAGCTCGAGCAGTTCGCCGGTTACATACCTCCATCGCCCGAGGATCCTCACCGTCAGTAGTTTTGTTGGAGGGCTATCCGAGTGCTTGAGCCGTCACGAGGTTTTCCCCTTCGGAAGTATCTTTTGGGAGGGGGGTTGAGTTTAGTACTCATAACTTTAGTAGGAGGGTAGTTTAGTTGGGTTTTGTAACGCCCCGATTTTTCTGTTAGAGTAAAAATGACCAAAATGCCCCTGAGGTCATTTTCAGCCCGGAATTCGAGGAAAGCGGTCTTGGCAAGACTCGAAGGGCAAACTCAATGTTGGAAGGGGATTAGAAAACTTATGTACCTTCCCGGGATCGAAAATCTTGTTTTTCGAGTTTTCGGGTCAAAATGACCAAAACGCCCCTGCGGTGTTTTACCCGTTTGCAAGTGCCGGATGAACCCGAAACTTCTCCAGATGATTTTAAAAGGCGTTTTTATGTATTCTATGACCTCAGTTTTAATTTTTGAAGTCCCGGGCAAAATTAGTGCAAAATTACAGTTTTGCCCCTAGTTTCGTATTTTTACGCTTAATCACGCGATTAAGCAAACCTAAGCAATATTAGGCTCTAATCGAAGGATAATTAATTTCCTTAATTAATCTTGAGTCAAAATAATTTATTAAAGTTGATTAGAACCAAAAAGTACTTAATTACAACCTAAAATCATATTTTAATTTTAAGACACCTAGTCATAGAATCTTGAATAGTGTTTTCTCTTTCCAATTCCTTAAATCATGGAATTGTGTTACACATTGTTTATTCATAAATGAGTTTAAAATTCTCTAATGATGTATGAGCACTCCTAAACTTGTCATAAACTCCCTAAATCACATTCTTAGTTACCTAAACTTAAGCTTAATCATTCCTAACCTTGTACCTAAGCTAATACACATCTAAACCTACTATTAACACACAATTAAATGGTCAAAACTCACCCCCACTCTGCTGTCCAGCCTTGGCAGCTGTCCTCCCCATTGTGCATCACATGTTCAATTTTTCAACACTCCAAGGCCATACCTCAAGTCACATACACTATACCTTGTCATAACTTTCAATCAAGCTTGAATTTCCACATGAATAAATAATTAAAACAACCCATTTTTCCCATTTAATTGTGGCTGGAAAAGTTCCAGCCATGCATTGTTTCTAGAAGACTAATTTCATAAAAATGTGATAGGAAATTAACTCACATCAAACCATGCTTTGTAGCATAGCTTCCATACTTCAAACCATGCTTGAATGACCTTGTGTAAGAGATATTTTCTCTTCCTTTTCCCTCCAAACCACACGGCCACTCCCTCCATTTGCAAGCTCCATGGTTTTGTTTTTCTATAAATAGGATGCTTGTGTTAGCCTTGTTGCACTTTGAAGCATTTGCAAAGTTTAGAGTTTTAAAGTTGTCTTGCTAGTCTTTCCTTTTTCTCTCAAAGTTCCAAGAGTGTTCTTCCTTTCTTTTCATCTTTATCTTCTTCATCTCTTCATCTCATCATCACCTCTCAACCATCAAACACCACCCCAAAACCTTGAACCATCATCAAACCTCTCAAACACCACACCTCAAACACAACTCCACTTGAAACACATTTTCTTTCTTTTTCTCTCATCAAGGTCGAATCATCATCACCATCCTAGGAGGTGTTGCTCATTTCATTTCCATCTTCAAGATCAAGCTTTTATCTTCATCAATAGGTAGGGATTTGGTTTCAAACTTTGTTTTGTTCAAGAAAGTGTTTTTCTCTAGTTTCCTCTTGGAATCTTTTTGAACTTTCCTTTGTCATTCCTTTCTTTTCATTTTCGGCCATGAGGCCTTGATTTTGAGCATGATAGCTTGATGATGAGAGTTTCTAGATGATGACATTGTGTTCATCTCAAAGAAACCTCTAAAGCTTGAGTTTTCCTTTTCTTATGGCTTCATCTATATGATATCTAACTCACATGGTTTTTCAACTTAAGAAAATTAATCTAAGGATTTCTAAAAGCCCAAGCCTACCCTTGTCAACCTTAAAGTTGGCCGGCACGTTCTAGAGATTTTTCTCTAGATAGGGGTTTTGGGTATTTAATAAAGAACTTGATGTAGTTTCACTTTCTTTCTCTTTTATATGATTTTCGATTTTTGGGTTGTAATCTTTGAGATATTGTATTGGGTTGTTATCTTGTTAAAGTCTTGAATGAGCTCTAGCTAACCATAAAATAAACCTTGCATCATGTTTATTTATGCTATGCATATCATGTTTACTTCCTTGCTATCACTAAATATCAAGATAATGAGTGAACCTTGCATTATCATGTTTATATTTCAAGCTATGCATTATCATGTTTATATTTCAAGTCCTCTCTTAATACCAAGATAATAATGAGTTGCATTCATATTTACTTTGAGCTATCACTTTACTTTCTAATGGAATCTAAAATAAGTGCATGAGCATGTTTATTTTTATGTCATCACCTAAATGAATCTAGAGCTCAAAGACTTGCCCATTGATATCTCAAACAAAGGTCTAAAACATTTATTTTCTTTGGTTCATATTTCGGCCCTATAAGGCCTTAGTGTTTCCAAGTATTGAAAACTATGTTTTATAATTTTTCTAAACTTATATGAGTATAAGGAATATGTAGAACTAAGTTTTATGAATTTAGGACCACTTGAGATGAAAATACTATACCCACTGCCCTCTTAAGTATTTTCATAAGTTTAGATGATAAAAGTGTTCATAAAAGAGTTTTGAAAGCTTTAACAAGGTCCCAAGAGAAACTAGTATTTTATGTGCTTTAGAAACTATGTTCAATGCCTTTAAATGGAGTTTCTGTTTCGGTTCTGCCTTGCTATGTTTGGCCACTGTATGAGCTGTGTTAATGATGTTAATATGCTTATGTTTGAGTAATAATTATGTTAAGACTCATATGTGAAAGATAGGATAAGTTAGGAACTAGAAAAGAATTAATTTGAGAGTTCTAGATCCCTTAAAGATTTATTTTTCTGGATTCTGTCCAGCAAGGATTAGATTCAATAATCATGGTTTTAAATTAGTTTATATGTGTAGAAATGACTCATAATTGGTTTAGGACTTAATCTTGAAACCTTAGGAGCAAACCGAACTTAGAAAGGGTCATTATTGTGACTTCTAGGTACCGTAAAGTTAGGATTTTGATTTCTGCACTCTTGAGGTTTAGAGATGTTCTTGACCATAGTGTGAGGTGAGAAATACTTAGTTATAACCTTATAGGTTCCCAAGAAACTAGGCGTTGATGATCAATAACTTAGAACGTGAGATAAAGATCTAAACCGTAATTTTTAGAACCCCGTAATCACATAAACATAAAGCTGTCCAAATTCCGCTTAGTGCTGTTTGGATTAGTTCTTGAGCATAAAAATTTGTATAACTCATTAGTTGTGAAACTATAGGTGTATAAGAAGCTAAGGATAATGTTAGAACAATTAATTTGCAAGTTTAAGACTCATAAGAATCGAAGTTTAAAACACTATGGGTTATAACATATCAAGTCTATGAGCTTATGGGGATAATTGTTAGATATGACTATGTGATGATGTTTATGTTATGTGGAAGTGTTATGTGTCGATGCATATGTTATGAGAAAGTTTCATGTGATGATATATATGTTATGAAAAAGCTATATGAGGATGCATGATAAAAATGAATATGATAAATGATGAGGTACTTATGATTTAATGCTTATGAGAACTTAAATGTGACACAACACTGAGACGCGCTTCTCCTGGGTGACACCGGTTCGGCCGGGCAACCCCAGGAGGAGACAAATCCGTGAGGATATGTGTAGATGCAGCCTGCCAAAGCGGACAAATTACGAGGCCCGCGTGGCTAGCAAAGCGTTTCAAAGAGGAAATGATCCTAGAAAGGAGATCCTTAATTTGCCCCCTAGCCCGTACTTTAAGTCGGGATTATGTTACGCTTATCATAGGATAAGTAAGAACTAGTGACGACTAGTTAAGGTATGAGCTCATAACCTAGAGAAGTTTTAGGGCGGCCCCATGAGATGAAAGTTAAAGTTAACAATGTCACATATACTATACTTATGCCAATACTATAATGTTTCTTAGTTATTCTATTGATTGGTTTACCTTTATGATGTACTCATATCATTAGTATATTTCTGCTTAAGTTATAAGACGCATTATAAAATATGACGGACCTTGGATAAAATATCTCTTTAGAAAACTAACTTAAAAGGAATTTATATGCATGCACACCTTTTAGAAATAAACCCAAGGTTCCTGAGGATGTGACGATGTCACCTAGGTAGGGATAACCCTACTGAGAATTCTTTTAGAAAGATTCTCATTCCCTCTCTCTTTTCTTCCGTCATATCTTCAGATGGCGACATTCGTACTCTTCATCGATACCCCGGTATGGGAGCTGCACCATGACCCGGCACTCGTGTCATACCATTTTGAGGGTCGCTGCACTGTCAGAGTATTCATGTTCATGGGACGACCCTTCGCGCACCCCGTCCCGAGCTACCGCTTCACCCCGACTGCTCCTTACCGGCATAACGGGATTTTTGAGCGAGCACGACCACGCGATGAGCAGATCCTCCGCATGGAGCCCGAGACCTCAGCAGTACGCGAGTACCCCGAGTATGTGCCGCGTCCCCAGTACTCGGAGACGGACCCATCCGAGGACCCACCATCCCACATGTACAGTTGGAGCTCTAGTCCCACTCCTCCACCGATGAGGGCTGGGAGTGAGGAGACGGTAGTCCAGCCGAGGTTGGCTCGTCGGCCATCTATGCGTCCTCGCCGCGGTGGACATGCCCCGATGATGCGCTCGACCACTCCCGCCGAGATTCGCCAGTGGATCGACTCGACCCCACAGTACTCGGACCAGCAGGAGTAGTCATAGGAGGGGTAGTAGTTAGTGCACATACACACGCCACATAGTAGAGGACAAACCTTCTTTTGTATATGAGGTTGTCTACTTTAGGTGCACATGGGTATGGGTGTAGTTTCTCTTGTATTTGCTTTTTTATGATTTTCTTGTATTGCATTTCAGTTGTATTTTGTTTCATGATGTATCAAATAGTCCTGCCTCTTTGGGTAGGCACGTTATATATATATATCTATGATTCAGTTGATGTTCCCATGACATGATGTGTTTCTTATGCTTTGCTTATATGTTTCGCTATGCTTCCTCTTAAAGATTCGTGCGTGGCTCTCACTTTGATTTTAAATTCCAAAAAGAAAAATTTTACCCATATTTCCGCTAAGTATTTTCTAAGTAAAAGATGAGACCAAGAGGTAATATTCTAAAGATTAACCTAAGTATATACTAGTAGTCTTGGGTTAAGATTTAGGGTGTTACAGGTTTTATTTTCCGTTGTACCATGTACTTTACTGCTTTCTTGTTATCTTTCATGTACTGCAAGCTCAGCCCGATTTTATAAGGGTGTGACTATATATGTATCCTAAATATGATATTAATGAAGTGTATCCTTTGTTGTTTTAATCATTGTTTCATTGTTATATGCTTTACTTACTATGTTCTTTATGTTTGTTACTTGTGCCTTACATTTCTATCTCACGATAAACGCGGCTCTCACTTTGGTTTTATGTTTTCAAAAAAAAATTTACTCGTAATTTCTGCTAAGTATTTTATTAAAAGGATGAGACTAAGAGGTAATAACCTAATGATTAACCTAATGTGTTCTAGAGTATTGGGTTAAAAATTAGGATGTTATATAGGACGTCCCTTCGCATATCCTGTACAGAGCTACCGATTCTCCCCGACGTCTCTCTTCGATGACGACTTGATCTTTGAGTGAACCCGCCCCCGTGATGAGCAAATCCAGTGCACTCGCTCGTCCGCCTCAGCTGTAACATCCCCAAATTTATAACTAAGATAAATATTAATTAGCGATAGCAAAAACCTAGAGAATCTGGACAAATGTTATGAAACACAACAAATAGACTACTTAAGTATGTTTAGAGAAAAATGCAAAGAATTACGAAAATGCCATCACTTAGTGGAAATTACGAAAATGCCCTTGCTATGTAAAGGAAATTACCAAACTACCCTTGCCTTATTAAATGACAAAGATACCCTTACTCTATGAATGGAATTACAAGAATACCACTATCATTGTCTAATTACAAAAATATCCTTGTCTTAGTTAAAGAAATTACTACAACGCCATTTACACAAATCCCTAGACTTGTCTTTAGACAAGAATGAATCTAAGTCATTGGATTAAAATGATAACACAATAATTTAACCACATACATCATACACATTTCTGAATCACATACATGCACTAAAGGTTAGAAAATCTCCACTAATATCTTTGCACAAAACATGGAAACATGTTTGCATAAAACATGGAAACGTGTTTGCATAAAACATGGAAACATGTTTGCACAAAACAAGGAGCATTTCCATCCCAAAATTCAGCCAACATGTTTCCATAAATCATGCTCCAAGTGCTTTCCTTCTTTTGTTTTTTTCTCTAATCTTTCCACTATAAATACTCCTCAAACTCTCTTCAATTCAGAAACTCCCTAAGTGTTCTTTCTTTCTTATTCTATCATTCTTCTTATGTTCTTCAAAGACTTCTCTTGATCCTCTTAACTTCATCCAAACACTTAAATCCTAAGTCCAAACTTTCACTAGCCCTCACAAGAGTTACAATCTTTAACTCTAGTGAGAAATATTTTCTTAAGCACTCAAGTTCTAGAGCCAAGATTCAAGGAGGGTCATCCACTCCAAGGACTCTTGTTCAAGCTTAAGGAAGAAGAGAAGGACCCTTTTTTAGACCCTACACAAGAGGTAGGAGCCCTCACTTTGGTTGTGTAAGCCATGATGACATCTAACCTTGCTCATGGTTAGGATGCCATCAAGCTTATGTTTGTTGATAAAAATGTTTCAAGGGGATATTGTATAAATATTTTGTGAAAGCCCTTGTTCCATTCTGCTTCCAAAGTGATATTATGTTGCTTTCATGCTCAAATGATGCTTGAAATATGTTGTGTGATCCTTGTGTTAAAATAAGTGACATTAAACATGAAAATGATAAGTGCTGGATTTTTGGCTGCTTCTTGCAGTAGGTGTTCCGAAATTTAATACTCATAAAATATGAAGTATCTTGAAATAAAAATATTTTTACCATAAACTAGACGCATCATAAAACACTCTCCAAGAAGAATCACCCAAAACGGAGTTTTTTAGCTCAAGATATAAATTTTTAAAGTAGAGCCTAAGACTGAAACTTTAAATCCGACCTTGTAGTAGTAAAATAGGTGTAACTCACTCTAGAAAAATGCAAATGGACTGATTTCAACTTTGTTGGAGAGCTAACACATATAGGAATACACCCATGTATGTTATGTATAAAGCTTTGTACCACGTAAATACAGAATGAGAAATACATTTCGGAATAGTGTACTGTGAAAGTGCAGTTTGGAAAGGTTCTGGCTAAGGAAAGACTTGGTATTTAAGCGTGTCTATTGTGACCGACCTCTCTTTCCTAGGAACCCTCCTATGCATGGTTTACAGTTGATTTACACTATTCCAAAGATGTAAATGCTAAAATTTGATGAGTTAGGAATTTGGAACTACCTTTACTAAGCTGAGATAACAAGTATCTGAGATAATTATAAACTTTCTTCTAAAAGATGTCAAAACTATAAATAAAAGAATCAAGTCTTGTAAAGAGAGAATTTTAAGAATTTAAGTAGAATAATAATCTTCAAGAGTTATATGAAAGTCATAATAAAAATATATAAAGAACCTATAATAATATTTTGAAGTGCATTAATGTATTAATGGAATGCTAAGAGTACAAAGAACACTAAGAGAAAAAGATAATACTAAGACATCCATTACCTCTTACAAACACTAGGAACTCAACTTGATAACTTTGGTTGGTTAATATGAATCATCTATGGAAGTGTTTACTATGAGATTTACATGATATTGTCCATGTTTTATGAAGTGATTTATAGTAATGTGAATGTATGGTGATGAATTATGAAATGATGAGGATGAATGATTGATTGCCCAGATTTATTGTGATTACATGATAATATGCATACATTCATTTTCAAAAGAAATAATAAAAGTAAAGTTTGAAAAAGTAGCAATGAAAGTCTGGAAAAGTGGACTTGAGCTAAACTCACGGCTTAACGCCCTAAACCGTTGAGATCACAAAGAACGGAATGAAAACCAAAAAGGTTATGGCGACGGCCATGGTATGAGCTCATTACCCTTTAGGGTGGTCTAAGGCATTGATGCATTCATCCCGTGAGTAATTAAGAAATATGTTGATGAAATAAATGAAAGATGATGATCACTAAACAAGTGAATGTTGAGGATGAGTAATCATGAAATGCATGCAACTCCTAAATGATTACTGCTTATTAGTGGTTTTACATGATATGCTTATATGTATGCTTGATGAAATACTGAATGAATATTTCTGCTAATGTTCAAGATTAGTTTAAAAGTAACTGCACTTGACTAATCACGTTTGTGAAAGTTTGATAATTGAATCCTTACACTGCTCACCTTTTTATAATAAACCCGAAGTGACTGGGACGACAACGATGACACTTTTAGTACAAGTAGGAACTCCTCGAGAAATCATGTATTTCTCACTCCCATGTTTATTTTCCGTTGTCGCTACGAGAGGCAGGCGTGTCCACCTAAAGCAACGAAGCTGTAGCTGAGGAAGGAGGTAGCGCGTGAAGATTTCAAACCTTTCAAGTAGGAGCATTCCAAGCTTTAGTTACATTATAGTTTGTGAGAAACAATTAGTAATAGTAGAACTTATATTGTTATTTGTAATAACTTATCAGTATGATATATGCCCTGTTGTGACTTATGTATTAAGTGATTATATTCCAGTTTATGTGATAATAGTTCTACACTTAGTCTGTTATTCCGCTTATTTAATTAAGTGCGCAATGTAACTTGATTATTATCTATAAAAGCGCTATGTATTTCACTTCTCGTTACAGGCTTAAGTTTTCAAACAATTAATTTATTTTAAAAAAAAAAAACTTCCACTATTTTTCTAAGTTAATTTCAAAAGAAAATAAATGCAAGGCATAAGTGACAACTAATAGAATCCAAATGTGAACTTAAGCATAGTGGGGTTCTATTAGGGTGTTACATCAGCCGTACGTGACTACCCACAATATGTGCCTCGATCAAGGAGGTCAGAGACGAATCCATCCGAGGACACGCCGACGCACATCTATTCGGAGAGTTCTGCCCCAACTCCCCCATTTAGGCAGGAGGGGAGTGAGGAGACGGTGATGCAGCCAAGGTTAACGAGGAGAGCTGAGATGCGTAACACCTCGGTTTTCTACTAGAGTGAAAATGACCAAAATGCCCCTGAGGTCATTTTCAGCTCGGAACTCGAGGATAGCCCACCCGGTAGTCCTCGAGGGGAAAACTCAAAGTTGGAAGGGGATTAGTTGACTTGTGTACCTTTCTGGGATCAAAAATCTTGTTTCTCGAGTTTTCGGGTCAAAATGACCAAAATATCCCTGTGGTGTTTAACCCGATTGCAAGTGCCAGATGAATCCGAAACTTCTCTAGATGGTTTTAAAAGGCGTTTTTATGTATTTTGTTACCTCAGTTTTAGTCCGGTGGTCCCGGGCAAAATTTGTACAAAATTACGATTTTGCCCCTAGTTTCGTGTTTTTAAGCTTAATCGTGTGATTAAGCAAACCTAAGCAATATTAGACTCTAATCGAAGATTAATTAATTGCCATAATTAATCTAGAGTCAAATAATTTATTAAAGTTGATTAGAACCTAAGAATGCTTAATTTAAACTCAAATCTTATTTTAAATTTAGGATTCCTAGTCATGGAATATTGAATACTGTTTTCTCTTTCCAATTCCTTAAATCATGGAAATTTGTCTACCTTGTTTACTCATAAAATGAATTTTAAACTCTCTATATATGTATGAGCACTCCTTAACCTTGTCATGAAATTCCTAAACCTCATTCTTAGTTATCTAAACTTATGTTTTATGATTTCTAACCATGTACCTAAACTAATACATATCTAAACCTATCATTAACACACAATTACATGGACAATTTTCCTTCCCCCTTGGCTAATGCAATCTGGCCAAAAACCCATACTCTCATTATCCATCACATGTGTGAATTTTTGCGCTCAAAGAACCATGCTTCCACCTCACCATGAACCATGCTTTGAGTCATAAATACCATGCTTTCTTCCATGCTTCATAGGACAACTTCTAGAAGACTTTCTCTCTCATTTTTGTGGCTCAAAAACTGCCAGCCCTCTTTGCCTTCTAGAAGGATTATTTTATTTCAAATTTGAAGGAAAATCACCTCAAAACACCATGCTTTGAACCATGTCTTAGCCTATGCTTCCCATACCTCTAACCATACTTGAATGACAAGTTGTAACACCCTAATTTTTAACCCAACTCTCTATAACTCATTAGGTTAATCATTATGGGTAAATTATGGGTAAATTTTTTTTTTGAAATGTAAAACCAAAGTGAGAGCCACGTTCTTATCTAATCATGAGACAGAAACTTAAAGCACAAATATCAAGCATAACGAACACAATAATCAAGCATATAACAATAGAATCAATGATTAACATTACAAACAAAACTCTTCGTTAATATAATAGTTAAGGGAGCTTATATAGTCACGCCTTTATAGAATCGGGCGGAGCTTGGAGTACATGCAAAATAACAGGAAAGCAGTAAAGTACATGAAACAATAAAAATGAGAACCAACTACTCTACCCTCCTACTACGAGTACAAATCTCAAACCCCTCCCAAAAGATATTGCCGAAAAGGAGATCCTCATGACGACTCGAGTATTCGAACAGCTCTCTAATGAAGTCTAGGGACGATGAGGACCCTCGGGTGATGGAGGTATATAACTAGTGAACTGCTTGATCTCCTCCTAAGTGGGCCAGCGGAGTGGAATGTAAACGCATGCTGGCTGAACGTGAGCTCCTCGGCGCGAGCACATCTCGGCTCTCCTTGCCAAGTGCGGCTGCATCACGGTATCCTCGCTCCCCTCTCGCCTAAATGGGGGAAAGGGAGCAGAGCGCTCCGGATAGGTGTGCATCGGTGGCATACTCTGAGTAGTCACGGACAACTGAGGCAGATGAATGAGCACGACGCAACTGCTCATCGTGAGGGCGGGTGCACTCAAAGATCAGATAATCACCGCCATAAGGAGCTGTAGGAGTGAACTAGTAGCTAGAAACTGGGTAAGCAAAAGGTCATCCTATGTACACAAAAACACAAACAGCACATCGACCCTCAAAATGATAAGAGCGGTGATCCGGGTCATAGTGTACCTCCCAGACAGGTGTGTCAATGAAGACCGCGAATGTCACCATCGAACTCTGAAGATGTGACGGAAGTGAAAGAAAGAAGAAAAAAGAGTGATGATTCTTACTAAAGAATCTCAGCAGGAACCTCCTATTTAGGGTTACATCGTTCACATCCCCAGGAACCTTGGGTTTATTTATAAAAGGTGTACATGCATACTAGATTCATTACTAGGGTTTATGAAACTAATTATCTAAGGTCCATTCCTTTTAGCATGCATCTTAATGTCATGAATGCAACATAATAGAGCATGAATGTGTACCACCCTCCCAAGTACAACATTATCCTTAAGTCTTGACATCATACTCGAGAGTTGTTACTTTTTAATTAGCGGACCTTTCTTAAATAACTATATCAAATTCGATGGGTTCGTGTACTAACTAGTGTAATTTGATCAACATATATAGCAAGATACAAAACATTTATTTAATATAAATTCGATTACATAGGGAAGCTCTTCTATGAGCTCTAATACACATATGTTCTTTGTTAAGTTTACACATCTATATATACATCTAAGTACATCTGATACAATCTCAAACACCCAACTACTGCTAATCCGACCTCTTTTGGGGTAGTATGCCATAGTTCTCTGGTTCAACCTGGAGATGACACGGGAACACAAAACACATAGGGGTGAGAATTATACAATTCTCAGTAGGGCATTCCCCAAAACATGCACTGAAATTAATGTCATCGTCATCGTCCCAGCCACTTCGGTTTATTAAGAAACTGTGAGCATACAACCTAGATCAATGGTTTGTTTTTAAAGTTCTAAATCATACTTCCAAAGTGGGTCGCTTTTATTAGTCAATCACTTGATATACACATAGCATACTACTTAACATTGTAGTGCTTTATTTACAACTTTACGTACTCTCGATACATCAAAAAGAATCTTAGAAATATTATCCCTGTCTTTCCATGCCCTTGACCTAATCAAGGGGACTTTTCTGTGCCCTTTACCCACTAAAGAGGGCTTGCTCGTGCCCTTTACACATTAAAGGGGACTTTTCCGTGCCCTTTACACTCTAAAGGGGACTTTGTCATGCCCTTTACATGCTAAAAGGGACTTTCCCGTGCCCTTTACATTAAAGGGGACTTTTCCTCCTTTACATAGCTTATATATCATCGTCAAGCTCACATATACAGGCATACATTAACATGTATATATATATATAGTATTCATTTATCACATTTCTCTTTAGCAATGCATGTATTTATAATCATATAAACAATCAATCACATGTGATTCTCATTCATTCCTCATAAACCAAGCTTTAAAGTATGTAGAATGCATCTAAGTTCATCATAGTGGCATCAAAGGACATTTTACTTCCAAATCAAGAATTTAGCTCATTTCCAGCATATTGACAGATTTCTTCTTCCAGAAGCAACAATTAATTTCTCAATCTAACGGCCAATTCAAGGATGACAAAAATTCCTCATGACATCTTAATGTGTCTAAGAGACCTGTAAATTTTTTATAGCAGTTGGAGTTCTTCTAACCATACTAAATAAATTATACAAATTTAGTGGTCAGAGGTCTCTTTTTCATAGCTCAGAATAGGGTTCTCATAATTGTTAGACCTAGCAAATGATTGAAATACTTCAAAATAAAAATCACAGTTGTACTTAAATATGTTATTAACTCCCTGTAAAATTTTCAAAGGATACTTCCATCATTTGGTATGGTCACAAAATTATACAAATTTACAGCTTCAGTACCAAGATTTCGAGCAGCATAGTTACAACTTCGGTCCATGATTTTTCTCAAGTAGCAAAATTCCTTATTATGCACCACGAAAATTCTGAGAGTTTCCTTAGGATATTAGCTTGAACATATAATTTTTATAGCTTATAAAACTGACTAGAATTGGACCAGAAAATTCATGAATAAATCCTGTCCTATTGAAATCCGAAAATCCAGCAGCCTAGCCAAAACTTATTTTGACAAAAATCATTATTTAACCTCATCCAAATACTCCACCAAAATTAACACATCAATATCTATATATTATAATCAAATATAACTAGAAATTTCGGACCAATACCTATCAACAATGATCAGAAATAATTTTGAAAGAAAACAGCCAAAGAAAACCCTACTTGAGTGGCCTTAAGGATCTTGGCTTCAAGAGTGATTCAAGATGGATTTTCTTCACTTCAAACCTTCCAAATCAACACCAAACCCTCCCTTAGGCAGCATATTATGAGCACTCAAGGTAGATAAAAGTGATGGATTTAAATTCTAATCGGTTAGATTTGTAAGTTATGATGAGTGGAATAACTTTGGTGAAGGAAGTTTGTGATTTTATGAACTCTAGGCTAGGAGTTTAGGCATTTAAAGTTGAGTTTTGTAGAAAATCACCATGGAAGCTTGCATTTCTGGTTCATGGCCGAGAACAATGGAGAAGTGGAGTGATAAGGTTGGCTTTAATTGGTGTAAATCTTTATCCAATAAAAGATCAAAACTTTTTCTACAAGAAATCATGATAAATGGCTAGGATTTAATCTTGTAAATCAAGATTAAATCTTAGCCTTACATTTGGCTATAAAGGATGGCTATAAAGGAAATTACGGGTAAATTTGTTTTTGAAAACATAAAGCAAAGTGAGAGCCACGAACTTAACTAGTTGAACGACAGAAACATAAAGCACGCGTAACAATCATTAGAAATCATAAAGTAAAGCATATAACCAAAGAACAACAATCATGATAACAAAGGAAACATTTCATTAATAACTTAAATAAAGTACATAAGTAGTCATACCGTCATGGGGACGGGCAGAGCTTGTAATACAGCGAAAATAAAATACAACATAAAACAAGGAAGCAGAAATAAACCATAAGTACCTGAGTGCACCTATGGTGGATAACCTCAAAAACAAAAGAAGGTTTATCCATTCTACATGTGATGTGTGCACTAAGCCTCCCCTATGACGTCAACTATGGGAAACCGGGAAACGGTGGAGTGTAACCAATCCATGGATGCAGGGCAGCAAGAGTGGGTACACGTGAAGACTGAGTGTGGGCTCCTCGATAGGGACGCCTCTCGGCTTGCCTAGCTAGTCTCGGCTGTGTAACAGTCTCCTCGCTCACGTCTCGCATGAGCTAAGGTGTAGGAGCAAAACTCTCACTGTACATGTGCATCGGTGGGTCCTCGGATGGGTCGTCCTCCGAACTCAGGGATCGAGGCACGTAGTCTTGGAAGTCTCCAGGCATCGAACCACCAGTATATGTCCGTAGAACCCTCTCGTCACTTGTCCGAGCGCGCTCAAAAACCATCGCATCATCGTAAGGTGACATCGGGGAGAAATGGTAGCTCTATACAGGATGTACAAAGGGGCGTCCAATGAACATGAAAACTTGCACGGTACACTGCCCCTCAAAATGATATGACCTATGGTCCGGGTCATAGTGAACCTTCCAAGTAGGCGTATCAACAAAGACCACGAACGTCGCCATCGCTCTCTGAAGATGTGACGGAAGAAAGAAGAGAGAGGAGTGAGAATTCTTGCTAAAGAATCTCAGTAGGAGTCTCCTATCCTAGGGTTACATCGTTCACATACTCAGGAACCTTGGGTTTAATTCTAAAACAGTGATCATGCATATAAGATTCAATTTAGGGTTTTCCAAAACTAATCATCCAAGGTCCATTCTTTTTAGCATGCATCTTGATGTTATGAATGCAACATATTATATCATGGATGCATGTCAATACTTGAGCATATAAAACAACACATCAAAGCACATAAACGTAAACCATGTGGCATAAGGCATAAGGGCATATAACTTTCAAGTGAATCATTCCTCAACTTCGTGACATCAATCATGGTACTTTAGCATAATAAGCCACCCTAAAAATAACTAGGTTATGAGCTCATACCTCAGCTAGTCGTCACTAGATCTTGCTTATTATCTGAATAAGTGAAACATAATAAAATAATCCCGACTCGCAAGTACGGGTAGGGGGCAGGGATCACCTCTCTTAGGATATACCCTCTTTGAAATGCTTTCCGGGAATGAAGCCACAACAATTTGTCCGCTTTTGTAGGCTGCATCTACTCATACCCTCACGGATTTGTCTCCTCTGGGGGTGCTCGGCCGAACTTGTAACACCCTAAACCTTAACCTAATACTACTAGTATGTATTTAGGTTAATCCTTAGAATATTACCTCTTGGTTTCATCTTTTACTTTGAAAATACTTAGCGGAAATATGGGTAAAATTTTTCTTTTTTGAATTAAACCAAAGTGAGAGCCACGCATGATTCTTTGAACGGGAATTCATACAAGTCATATGAGCAAATCATAATAAAACACATAAATAACATGGATACATCAACTGATCATATATATATAGATAATGTGCCTACCAAAAGGCAGGATTATTCGATACATAGAAGAACGAAATACAACACAAAAGCAAATACAAGGAAATCATAAAAGCAAGTACAAGGAAACCATGAAAGCAACACCCATACCAGTGTGCACCTAGAGTAGACAACCTCATATACAAAAGAAGACTTGTCCTCAACTATGTGGCGTGTGTGCACTAGCTATTACCCATCCTATGCACCTACTCCTGCTGGTCCGAGTACTGAGGGGTGGAATCGATCCACTGGCGGATCTCGGCGGGAGTGGTCGTGCGGATCATCGGAGCGTGTCCACCGCGGCGAGGGTGCATAGATGGCCTACAAGCCAACCTCGGCTGAACCACCGTCTCCTCACTCCCAGCTCTCATCGGTGGAGGAGTAGGGCTGGAGCTCCAACTGTACATGTGCGAGGGTGGGTCCTCTGATGGATCCTTCTCCGAATACTGAGTCCAGGGCACGTACTCCAGGTAGTCACGTACGGCTGACGCCTCGGGCTGCATGTGGAGGATCTGCTCGTCGCGTGGTCTAGCTCGCTCGAAAATCGTGTTATGATGGTAGAGGGCAGTCGGGGTGAAGCGGTAGCTCCGTACTAGGTGCGCGAAGGGTCATTCCATAAACATAAATACTCTAACAGTGCAGCGACCCTCAAAATGGTATGATCCGAGTGCTGGGTCATGGTGCAGCTCCCATGTCGGGGTGTCAATGAAGAGTACGAAAGTCGCCATCTGAAAATGTGACGGAAGAAAAGAGAGAAGGAATGAGAATCTTCTAAAAGAATTCTCAGTAGGGTAATCCCTAACTAAGTGACATCATCACATCCTCAGGAACCTTGGGTTTTATTTCTAAAAAGGTGCGCATGCAGGTAAACTTCTTTTAAGTTAGTTTTCTAAAGTATTAATTATCCAAGGTCCGTCATATTTTACAATGCGTCTTACGACTAAGCAGGAAGAACACTAATGACATTAATGCATCATAAAGGTAAGCCAATCAATGGAATAACTAAGAAACATTATAACATTGGCATAAGGTGACAGGTATAACTTTTTTGGTTTTTCATAGCACATCATTTTAAACTTTAACTTTTATCTCATGGGGCCACCCTAAAACATCTCTAGGTTATGAGCTCATACCTTAACTAGTTGTCACTAGCTCTTACTTATCCTATGATAAGCGTAACATACATAATCCCGACTTAAAGTACGGGCTAGGGGGCAAATTAAGGATCACCTCTTAGGGTCATTTCCTCTTTGAAACGCTCTACTAGCAACTAGTGCATAGTAGTATTGTCCGCTTTGGCAAGCTCTATGTCAATACCCTCACGAATTTGTTTTCTTGGGGGTGCTCGGCTAAACCGGTGTCACCCAAGAAGACGTCTTAGTGTTGTGTCATATTTAAGTTCTCATGATTTTCAAAAAGATCTTTTTCTAGGTTCCTCAAATTTGATGGAAATTCGGCAGCATGATGACTGTAGACCGAATTTCCTCAAATTTGCTTATGCCATGAAAACATATAGATCATACAAACATATCTTATAAGGTATAGCATATCATCATATAAAACTATAGCACATATCAAACTTATCATAGATAAAGCTCATGTATCATATATCATATTTACATAAATTAAGCATCATAAAACTCAAGACTTTTTAATGTCTTATGCATTGACCCTTAAGGTCCTTAACTCACGTTCTAAGTTATTAATCATCGAACCTAATCTCTTGGGTACCTATGAGGTTATAACTAAGTATTCTCACCTCACACTATGATCAAGAACATCTCTAAACCTCAAGGATGCAGAATTTATAATCCTAACTTTACGGGTACCTAGGAGTCACAACAGTGACCCTTTCTAAGTCCGGTTTGCTCCTAAGGCTTCAAGATCAAGTCCTAAAGCATTTATGAGGCATTCCTACACATTTAAACTAATTTAAATCCATAATTAGCATTACTAAACCTTGCTGGACAGAATCCAGAAAATTCAAACATTAAAGGATCTAGAACTCTCAAATTATTTCTTTTCTAGTTTCTAACTTCTCTTATCTTTCACATATGAGTTTTACCGTTAATTATACTCAAACTCAAGCATATTATCATCATTAACATAGCTCATACAGTGACAAAATAATGGCAAGGCAGAACCGAAACAAACATTCTCCATAAGGCATAAAATACAAGTTCTAAAGCACATAAAATACTAGTTTGTCTTGGAACCTTTTTAAAACTTTGAAAACTCATTTATGAACATTTTTAACATCTAAAATCATAAGAATATTTAAGAGGGCAGTGACCAATTCAACTTTGTCTCAAGAGGTCCTAAATTCATAAAACTTAGTTCTACATATTCCTTGTACTCATAAAAGCTTAGAAAAAGTATGAAACATAGTTTTCAATATTTAGAAACATCAAAACCTCTTAAGGCCGAAATATGAACCAAAGGAAATAAATATTTTTAAACCTTTGTTTGAGACATCCATGGGCAAGTCTTTGAGTTCTAGGTTCATTAAAGTGATGGCATAAAGATAAACATGCTTATGCACTTGTTTTAGCTTTTATTAGAAAGTAAAGTGAGAGCATAAAATAAATATGAGATGCATCATATCATTATCTTTGATATTTAGGTGAGAACTTGAAATGTAAACATGATAATGCATAGCTTGAAATATAAACATGATAATGCAAGTTCCTTTATTATCTTGGTACTTAGTGATAGCAAGGAAAATAGACATGATGTGCAAGGCATAAAAGTAAACATGATGCAAGGTTCATTTTATGGTTAGCTAGAGCTCATTCAAGACTTTAACAAGATAACAACCCAACACATATCTCATTACAAAGAGAGCTTTAGAGTTCTTGAACCAAGTTCACAAAGGAAGTATGAGGTTCTTGAACAATATCATCAAGCTCAAGTAAACAAACTTTCAAAACAAAACCAAACAAAATCTCAAGGATCAAAATACCAAAACCAAAAACCTTACAAAAGAAAAAGAAAGTGAAACTAAGTCAAGTGAAACTAAGCATATTAGAACATGCCTGCCAACTTTAAGGTTGACAAGGGTAGGCTTGGGCTTTTAGAAATCCTTAGATTAATTTTCTTAAGTTGAAAAACCATGTGAGCTAGATATCATATAGATGAAGTTATAAGAAAAGGAAAACTCAAGCTTTAGAGGTTTCTTTGAGATGAACACAAGGTCATCATCTAGAAACTCTCATCATCAAGCTATCATACTCGTAATCAAGGCCAAGAGGCCGAAATGAAAAAGAAAAGGAAAACAAAGGAAAGTTCAAAAAGAATCCAAGAGGAAACTAGAGAAAAACACATTCTTGAGAAAAACAAGTTTGAAAAGCAAATCCCTACCTAGAGTGAAGACACAAAGCTTGAACTTTAAAAAGGAAAACAAGATGATGAGTGTAACACCCTAAATCTTAACCCAAGACTACTAGTATATACTTAGGTTAATCTTTAGAATATTACCTCTTGGTCTCATCTTTTACTTAGAAAAATACTTAGCGGAAATATGGGTAAAATTTTTCTTTTTGGAATTTAAAATCAAAGTGAGAGCCACGCACGAATCTTTAAGAGGAAGCATAGCGAAACATATAAGCAAAGCATAAGAAACACATCATGTCATGGGAACATCAACTGAATCATAGATATATATATATATAACGTGCCTACCCAAAGAGGCAGGACTATTTGATACATCATGAAACAAAATACAACTGAAATGCAATACAAGAAAATCATAAAAAGCAAATACAAGAGAAACTACACCCATACCCATGTGCACCTAAAGTAGACAACCTCATATACAAAAGAAGGTTTGTCCTCTACTATGTGGCGTGTGTGTGCACTAACTACTACCCCTCCTATGACTACTCCTGCTGGTTCGAGTACTGTGGGATCGAGTCGATCCACTGGCGAATCTTGGCGGGAGTGGTCGAGCGCATCATCGGGGCATGTCCACCACGGCGAGGACACATAGATGGCCGACGAGCCAACCTCGGCTGGACTACCGTCTCCTCACTCCCAGCCCTCATCGGTGGGGGAGCGGGACTAGAGCTCCAACTGTACATGTGGGATGGCGGGTCCTCGGATGGGTCCGTCTCCGAGTACTGGGGACGCGGCATATACTCGGGGTACTCGCGTACTGCTGAGGTCTCGGGCTCCATGCGGAGGATCTGCTCATCGCGTGGTCGTGCTCGCTCAAAAATCCCATTATGTCGGTAAGGAGCAGTCGGGGTGAAGCGGTAGCTCGGGACGGGGTGCGCGAAGGGTCGTCCCATGAACACGAATACTACGGCGGTCACGGCTGACCCTCAAAATGGTATGACCCAGTGCCGGGTCATGGTGCAGCTCCCATACCGGGTATCGATGAAGAGTACGAATGTCGCCATCTCAAGATATGACGGAAGAAAAGAGAGAGGGAATGAGAATCTTTCTAAAGAATTCTCAGAGGGTTATCCCTACCTAGGTGACATCGTCACATCCTCAGGAACCTTGGGTTTATTTCTAAAAGGTGTGTATGCATATAAATTCCTTTTAAGTTAGTTTTCTAAAGAGATATTTTATCCAAGGTCCGTCATATTTTATAATGCGTCTTATAACTTAAGCAGAAATATACTAATGAAATGAGTACATCATAAAGGTAAACCAATCAATAGAATAACTAAGAAACATTATAGCATTGGCATAAGTATAGTATATGTGACATTGTTAACTTTAACTTTCATCTCATGGGGCCGCCCTAAAACTTCTCTAGGTTATGAGCTCATACCTTAACTAGTCGTCACTAGTTCTTACTTATCCTATGATAAGCGTAACATAATCCCGACTTAAAGTACGCGCTAGGGGGCAAATTAAGGATCTCTTTTCTAGGATCATTTCCTCTTTGAAACGCTTTGCTAGCCACGCGGGCCTCGCAATTTGTCCGCTTTGGCAGGCTGCATCTACACATACCCTCACGGATTTGTCTCCTCCTAGGGGTGCCCGGCCGAACCGGTGTCACCCAGAGAAGCTGCCTCAGTGTTGTGTCACATTTAAGTTCTCATAAGCATTAAATCATAAGTACCTCATCATTTATCATATTAATTTTTATCATGCATCCTCATATAGCTTTTTCATAACATATATATCATCACATGAAACTTTCTCATAACATATGCATCGACACATAACACTTCCACATAACATAAACATCATCACATAGTCATATCTAACAATTATCCCCATAAGCTCATAGACTTGATATGTTATAACCCATAGTGTTTTAAACTTCGATTCTTATGAGTCTTAAACTTGCAAATTAATTGTTCTAACATTATCCTTAGCTTCTTATACACCTATAGTTTCACAACTAATGAGTTATACAAATTTTTATGCTCAAGAACTAATCCAAACAGCACTAAGCGGAATTTGGACAGCTTTATGTTTATGTGATTACGGGGTTCTAAAAATTACGGTTTAGATCTTTATCTCGCGTTCTAAGTTATTGATCATCAACGCCTAGTTTCTTGGGAACCTATAAGGTTATAACTAAGTATTTCTCACCTCACACTATGGTCAAGAACACCTCTAAACCTCAAGAGTGCAGAAATCAAAATCCTAACTTTACGGGTACCTAGAAGTCACAATAATGACCCTTTCTAAGTTCGGTTTGCTCCTAAAGTTTCAAGATTAAGTCCTAAACCAATTATGAGTCATTTCTACACATATAAACTAATTTAAAACTATGATTATTGAATCTAATCCTTGCTGGACAGAATCCAGAAAAATAAATCTTTAAGGGATCTAGAACTTTCAAATTAATTCTTTTCTAGTTCCTAACTTATCCTATCTTTCACATATGAGTCTTAACATAATTATTACTCAAACATAAGCATATTAACATCATTAACACAGCTCATACAGTGGCCAAACATAGCAAGGCAGAACCGAAACAGAAACTCCATTTAAAGGCATTGAACATAGTTTCTAAAGCACATAAAATACTAGTTTCTCTTGGGACCTTGTTAAAACTTTCAAAACTCTTTTATGAACACTTTTATCATCTAAACTTATGAAAATACTTAAGAGGGCAGTGGCTATAGTATTTTCATCTCAAGTGGTCCTAAATTCATAAAACTTAGTTCTACATATTCCTTATACTCATATAAGTTTAGAAAAATTATAAAACATAGTTTTCAATACTTGGGAACACTAAGGCCTCATAGGGCCGAAATATGAACCAAAGAAAATAAATGTTTTAGACCTTTGTTTGAGATATCAATGGGCAAGTCTTTGAGCTCTAGATTCATTTAGGTGATGATATAAAAATAAACATGCTCATGCACTTATTTTAGATTCCATTAGAAAGTAAAGTGATAGCTCAAAGTAAATATGAATGCAACTCATTATTATCTTGGTATTAAGTGAGGACTTGAAATATAAACATGATAATGCATAGCTTGGAATATAAACATGATAATGCAAGGTTCACTCATTATCTTGATATTTAGTGATAGCAAGGAAGTAAACATGATATGCATAGCATAAAATAAACATGATGCAAGGTTTATTTTATGGTTAGCTAGAGCTCATTCAAGACTTTAACAAGATAACAACCCAATACAATATCTCAAAGATTACAACCCAAAAATCGAAAATCATATAAAAGAGAAAGAAAGTGAAACTACATCAAGTTCTTTATTAAATACCCAAAACCCCTATCTAGAGAAAATCTCTAGAACGTGCCGGCCAACTTTAAGGTTGACAAGGGTAGGCTTGGGCTTTTAGAAATCCTTAGATTAATTTTCTTAAGTTGAAAAACTATGTGAGTTAGATATTATATAGATGAAGTCATAAGAAAAGGAAAACTCAAGCTTTAGAGGTTTCTTTGAGATGAACACAATGTCATCATCTAGAAACTCTCATCATCAAGCTATCATGCTCAAAATCAAGGCCTCATGGCCGAAAATGAAAAGAAAGGAAAAACAAAGGAAAGTTCAAAAGATTCCAAGAGGAAACTAGAGAAAAACACTTTCTTGAACAAAACAAAGTTTGAAACCAAATCCCTACCTATTGATGAAGATAAAAGCTTGATCTTGAAGATGGAAATGAGATGAGCAACACCTCCTAGGATGGTGATGATGATTCGGCCTTGATGAGAGAAAAAGAAAGAAAATGTGTTTCAAGTGGAGTTGTGTTTGAGGTGTGGTGTTTGAGAGGTTTGATGATGGTTCAAGGTTTTGGGGTGGTGTTTGATGGTTGAGAGGTGATGATGAGATGAAGAGATGAAGAAGATAAAGATGAAAAGAAAGGAAGAACACTCTTGGAACTTTGAGAGAAAAAGGAAAGACTAGCAAGACAACTCTAAAACTCTAAACTTTGCAAATGCTTCAAAGTGCAACAAGGCTAACACAAGCATCCTATTTATAGAAAAACAAAACCATGGAGCTTGCAAATGGAGGGAGTGGCCGTGTGATTTGGAGGGAAAAGGAAGAGAAAATATCTCTTACACAAGGTCATTCAAGCATGGTTTGAAGTATGGAAGCTATGCTACAAAGCATGGTTTGATGTGAGTTAATTTCCTATCACATTTTTGTGAAATTAGTCTTCTAGAAACAATGCATGGCTGGAACTTTTCCAGCCACAATTAAATGGGAAAAATGGGTTGTTTTAATTATTTATTTATGTGGAAATTCAAGCTTGATTGAAAGTTATGACAAGGTATAGTGTATGTGACTTGAGGTATGGCCTTGGAGTGTTGAAAAATTGAACATGTGATGCACAATGAGGGAGGACAGCTTCGGCCAAGGCTGGACAGCAGAGTGGGGGTGAGTTTTGACCATTTAATTGTGTGTTAATGGTAGGTTTAGATGTGTATTAGCTTAGGTACAAGGTTAGGAATGATTAAGCTTAAGTTTAGGTAACTAAGAATGTGATTTAGGGAGTTTATGACAAGTTTAGGAGTGCTCATACATCATTAGAGAATTTTAAACTCATTTATGAATAAACAATGTGTAACACAATTCCATGATTTAAGGAATTGGAAAGAGAAAACACTATTCAAGATTCTATGACTAGGTGTCTTAAAATTAAAATATGATTTTAGGTTGTAATTAAGTACTTTTTGGTTCTAATTAACTTTAATAAATTATTTTGACTCAATATTAATTAAGGAAATTAATTAACCTTCGATTAGAGCCTAATATTGCTTAGGTTTGCTTAATCGCGTGATTAAGCGTAAAAATACGAAACTAAGGGCAAAACCGTAATTTTGCACTAATTTTGCCCGGGACTTAAAAAATTAAAACTGAGGTCATAGAATACATAAAAACGCCTTTTAAAACCATCTGGAGAAGTTTCGGGTTCATCCGGCACTTGCAAACGGGTAAAACACCGCAGGGGCGTTTTGGTCATTTTGACCCGAAACTCGAAAAACAAGATTTTCGATCCCGGGAAGGTACATAAGTTTTCTAATCCCCTTCCAACATTGAGTTTGCCCTTCGAGTACTGCCGCACTGGCTTTCCTCGAATTCCGGGCTGAAAATGACCTCAGGGGCATTTTGGTCATTTTTACTCTAACAGAAAAATCAGGGCGTTACAATGAGCTCCTGCTTGAGGTGGACATGGCTTCGGCCTTGTGAGGAACAATGGAGAGGAAAATGTGTTTGAGTGAGGTTGTGTTTGAGGTGAGGTGTTTGAGAGGTTAGGAGATGATTGAAGGCCTTGGGGTGGTGTTTGATGGTTAAGAGTTGATGATGAGATGAAGAGATGAAGAAGATGAAGATGAAAAGAAAGGAAGAACTCTCTTGAAACTTGAGAGAAAAAGAAAGAACTCAAGAAAGCTTAGGAAAACTTGAAACTTACCAAATGAACTAAATTGACACAAGCTCATCTAAGGCACCTATTTATAGAAAAACAAAACATTGAGGCCCTCCAAGAGGAAGCCTTGGCCGTAGCATTGAGGGGGAAGAAGGAAGAGAAAATATCTCTTACACAAGGTTATTCAAGCATGGTTTGAAGTATGGAAGCTATGCTACAAAGTATGGCTTGATGTGAGTTAATTTTCTATCAATTTTGAATGAAATTAGGTTTCTAAAAACAATGCATGGCTGGCACTTTTCCAGCCACAAATAAATGGAGAAAATGGGCTATTTTAATTAGTTATTTACTTGGAAAATCAAGCTTGATTGAAAGTTATGACAAGGTATAGTGTATGTGACTTGAGGTATGGCCTTGGAGTGTTGAAAAATTGAACATGTGATGCATATGGGGGAGAAGGGTACACGGCTAGGTCTAGTACAGCAAGGGGGAGGTGAGGTTTGATCATTTAATTGGGTGTTAATGGTAGGTTTAGATGTGTATTAGCTCAGGTACAAGGTTAGGAGTAATTAAGCTTAAGTTTAGGTAACTAAGAATGAGGTTTAGGGGTTTTATGACAAGATTAGGAGTGCTCATATATCATTAAAGAATTTTAAACTCATTTATGAATAAACAATGTGTAACACAATTCCATGATTTAAGGAATTGGAAAGAGAAAACACTATTAAAGATTCCATGACTAGGAGTCTTGAAATTAAAATATGATTTCAAGTTGTAATTAAGCACTTTTAGGTTCTAATCAACTTTAATAAATTATTTTGACTCAAGATTAATTAAGGAAATTAATTAACCTTCGATTAGAGCCTAATATTGCTTAGGTTTGCTTAATCACGCGATTAAGCGTAAAAACATGAAACTAGGGGCAAAACCGTAATTTTACACTAATTTCGCCCGGGACCTCCGGGACCAAAACTAAAGTCATAGTCTAGATAAAAACGCCTTTTAAAATCATCTGGAGAAGTTTCGGGTTTATCCGGCACTTGCTAGCGGGTAAAACACCGCAGGGGCGTTTTGGTCATTTTGACCCGAAAGCTCGAAAAATGAGATTTTCGATCCCGGGAAGGTACACAAGTCATCTAATCCCCTTCCAACATTGAGTTTGCCCTTCGAGTACTGCCGAACCGGCTTTCCTCGAATTCTGGGTGACCTCAGGGGCATTTTGGTCATTTTCACTCTAACAGAAAAATCGGGGCGTTACAGAACCGGTGTCACCCAGGGGTGTCTCAGTGCTTTGTCACATAAAAATCTCCTGGGGCTGCTCGGCCGAACTAGTGTCACCCATGGTTTTCAACTCAGATGGTACTCATAAACATTTCTTTCAACCCTTTAAGGTTTGACGGAAATTCGGTAACATAACAGCTGTTAAACCGAATTTCCTTCAAACTGCCACAAGCTAATTCACACATCATGTTCTCGTGAAATCTCATGCTATGATAAACTTTAACATTTTCATCAATCATTTTCTCATGCATCAAGCACATCTCATCATATCATTGCATCATATATCACATCATAGCATTAACAACTTCTTAGTGTCTTATGCATTGACCCTTAAGGTCCTTAACTCACATTCTAAGTTATAAATCATCAAACCTAATCTCTCGGGAACTTATAAGGTTATAACTAAGTATTTATCACCTCACACTATGGTCAAGAACACCTCTAAACCTCAAGGATGCAGAATTCATAATCCTAACTTTACGGGTACCTAGGAGTCACAACAATGACCTTTTCTAAATTCGGTTTGCTCCTAAGGCATCAAGATCAAGTCCTAAACCAATTATGAGTCATTTCTACACATTTAAACTAATTCAAAACCATAATTATTATTACTAAACCTTGCTGGACAAAATCCAGAAAATTCAAACATTAAGGGATCTAGAACTCTCAAATTAATTCTTTTCTCGTTTCTAACTTCTCTTATCTTTCACATATGAGTCTTAACATTAATTATACTCAAACATAAGCATATGACCATCATTAAAACAGCTCATACAGTGGTCATACAAGGCAAGGCAGAACCGAAACAAACATCTCCATACAAAGGCATCAAACACAATTTCTAAAGCACATAAAATACTAGTTTCTCTTGGAACCTTTTTAAAACTTTCAAAACTCATTTATAAACATTTTCAACATCTAAAATCATCCAAATACTTGAGAGCGCAGTAGCTAAATAAATTTTATCTCAAGAGGTCCTAAATTTATAAAACTTAGTTCCATATATTCCTTTAACTCATAAGAGCTTAGAAAAATTATAAAACATAGTTTTCAATACTTGTAAAGCAACAAAACCTTAATGGCCGAAACATAAGCTAAGGGAAGTAAATATTTTTAAACCTTTGTTTGAGACAACAATGGGCAAGTCTTTGAGCTCTAGGTTCATTTAAGTGATGACATAAAAATAAACATGCTCATGCACTCATTTTAGGTTCCATTGGAAAGTAAAGTGATAGCATAAAATAAACATGAGATGCAACATATTATTATCTTTGATATTTAGGTGAGAACTTGAAATATAAACATGATAATGCATAGCTTGAAATATAAACATGATAATGCAAGTTCATTCATTATCTTAATACTTAGTGATAGCAAGGAAAGTAAATATGATGTGCAAAGCATAAAAGTAAATATGATGCAAGGTTCATTTTAAGGTTGGCTAGAGCTCATACAAGACTTTAACACATAAAAACCCAACACTCATCTCATCAAAAAGAGAGCTTTAGAGTTCTTGAACCAAGTTCTCAAAGGAACTATGAGGTTCTTGAACATCATCATCAAGCTCAAAATAAATAAACTTTCAAAACAAAACAAAACCTCAAAGATCAAGAAATCAAAACCGAAATATTTAAAGGAAAAGGAACAAGAAAACCTAAATCAAAATAGCAAGGAAAGTAAAGGTGTTCTTGAACAAAAATCCTTTTGAGCTAGATAATAAAGATGAAACTTAGAGAAAACAAAAGCTCAAGCTCTTGAGGTTCCTTTGAGATGAACACATAGTCATCATCTAGGAGCTCTCATCATTGAGCTATCATATACTCCTCAAGGCCAAGAGGCCGAATGCTCAAAGAAAAAGAAACAAAGAAAGTTTCAAAAAGAAAATCCAAGAGAAAGCTAGAGAAACTCATTTTTCAAGAAACAAAGTTTAGAAAAACACTCCTACCTAGAGTGAAGACAAAAAGCTTGAACTTTTGAAAAGGAAAACAAGATGATGAGCTCCTCCTTGGGGCTAGATGGCTTCGGCCTTGTGGAGAGAAAAAGAAAGGAAATGTGTTCTTGGTGAGCTTGTGTTTGAGAATAGAAGTTTAGGTGTTTGTGTGATGATCTAAGGTGGTGGGGTGGTGTTCAAGGTTATGAGATGATTATGAGATGAAGAGATGATGAAGATGGAGATGAAGAACAAGAGGAAACTCTCTTGAAACTTAGAGAGAAAAAGAGAGAATACAAAGAAAGCTTAGAAAACTAAAAGTGTGCAAATGAGCTAAAGTGTTTGCATGTGTTTCTAGGCAAGGTATTTATAGAAAATGAAAACAATTGAGAGCTCAAAGAGGAGGAGGGCTGGCCGGGTAGTTTGGGAGGGAAAAGGAAAGAAAATATCTCTTACAAGGTGTCATACAAGCATGGTTTGAGGTATGGAGTTTATGATACAAAGTATGGCTTGATATGAGTGAATTTCCTATCAATTTTTGAATGAAATTAGGCTTTAGAAACTTGACATGGCTGGAACTTTTTCAGCCACAAATAAATGAGGAAAATGGGTTATTTTAATTAGTTATTCACTTGGAAAATCAAGCTTGATTGAAAGTATGACAAGGTATGGTGTATGTGACTTGAGGTATGGCCTTGGAGTGTTGAAAATTTGAACATGTGATGCATATGGAGGGCATGGAGGCTTTGGCCAGGTTCAGACAGCATGGGGGAGGAGGATTTGTTTCATGTAATTGTGTGTTAATGGTAGGTTTAAGTGTAGGTTAGCTTAGGTACAAGATTAGGAATAATTAAGCTTAAGTTTAGGTGACTAAGAATGAGGTTTAAGGATTTTATGACAAGATTAGGAGTGCTCATACATCATTAGAGAATTAAAAACTCATTTGTGAATAAACAATGTGTAACACAATTCCATGATTTAAGGAATTGGAAAGAGAAAACACTATTTATAACACCCTAAATCTTAGCCTAATACTACTAGTATGTATTTAGGTTAATCCTTAGAATATTACCTCTTGGTTTCATCTTTTACTTTGAAAATACTTAGCGGAAATATGGGTAAAATTTTTTTTTTTGAATTAAACCAAAGTGAGAGCCACGCATGATTCTTTGAACGGGATTTCATACAAGTCATATGAGCAAATCATAATAAAACACATAAATAACATGGATACATCAACTGATTATATATAGATAATGTGCCTACCAAAAGGCAGGACTATCCGGTACATAGAAGAACGAAATAGAACTGAAAAGCAAATACAAGGAAATCATAAAAGCAAGTACAAGGAAACCATGAAAGCAACACCCATACCCGTGTGCACCTAGAGTAGACAACCTCGTATACAAAAGAAGGTTTGTCCTCAACTATGTGGCGTGTGTGCACTAGCTACTACCCATCCTATGCACCTACTCCTGCTGGTCTGAGTACTGAGGGGTGGAATCGATCCACTGGCGGATCTCGACGGGAGTGGTCGTGCAGATCATCGGAGCTTGTCCACCGCGACGAGGGCGCATGGATGGCCTAGGAGCCAACCTCGGTTGAACCACCATCTCCTCACTCCCAGCTCTCATCGGTGGGGGAGTGGGGCTGGAGCTCCAACTGTACATGTGTGAGGGCTAGTCCTCTGATGGACCCGTCTCTGAATCTGAGTCTCGGGTACGTACTCTGGGTAGTCACGTACGGTTGACGCCTCGGGCTACATGTGAAGGATCTACTCGTCGCGTGGTCTGGCTCGCTCAAAAATCGTGTTATGATGGTAGGGAGCAGTCGGGGTGAAGCGGTAGTTCCGTACTGGGAGTGCAAAGGGTCGTCCCATAAACATGAACACTCTGACTGTGTAGCTACCCTCAAAATGGTATGACCCGAGTGCTGGGTCATGGTGCAGCTCCCACGTCGGGGTGTCGATGAAGAGTACGAAAGTCACCATCTAAAGATGGGACGGAAGAAAAGAGAGAGGGAATGAGAATCTTCTAAAAAAATTCTCAGTAGGGCAATCCCTAACTAAGTGACATCATCACATCCTCAAGAACCTTTCTTTTTTATTTCTAAAGAGGTGTGTATGCATATAAACTCCTTTTAAGTAAGTTTTCTAAAGTATTAATTATCCAAGGTCCATCATATTTTACAATGCGTCTTATGACTAAGCATGGAATACACTAATGACATGAATGCATCATAAAGGTAAACCAATCAATAGAATAGCTATTATAACATTGGCATATGGTGACAGGTGTAAATCTCATAATAACTTTTCTTAGTTTTTCATAGCATATGTGACATTTTAAACTTTAACTTTTGTCTCATGGGGCCACCCTAAAACATCTCTAGGTTATGAGCTCATACCTTAACTAGTCATCACTAACTCTTACTTATCCTATGATAAGCGTAACATACATAATCCTGACTTAAAGTACAGGCTAGGGGGCAAATTAAGGATCACCTCTTAGGGTCATTTCCTCTTTGAAACGTTCTACTAGCAACTAGTGCATAGTAGTATTGTCCGCTTTGGCAAGCTCTATGTCAATACCCTCACGGATTTGTTTTCTTGGGGGTGCTCGGCTAAACCGGTGTCACCCAAGAAGGCGTCTCAATGTTGTGTCACATTTAAGTTCTCATGATTTTCAAAAAGATCTTTTTCTAAGTTCCTCAAATTTGATGGAAATTCGGCAAAGATGACGGTCAGAGACCGAATTTCCTCAAATTTGCTTATGCCATGAAAACATATAGGTCATACAAACATATCTTATGAGGTATAACATATCATCATATAAAACTTCTTCATAGCACATATCAAACTTATCATAGATAAAGCTCATGCATCATATATCATATTTACACAAATTAAGCATCATAAAACTCAAGACTTTTTAATGTCTTATGCATTGACCCTTAAGGTCCTTAACTCACGTTCTAAGTTATTAATCATCGAACCTAATCTCTTGGGTACCTATGAGGTTATAACTAAGTATTTCTCACCTCACACTATGATCAAGAACATCTCTAAACCTCAAGGATGCAGAATTTATAATCCTAACTTTACGGGTACCTAGGAGTCACAACAGTGACCCTTTCTAAGTTCGGTTTGCTCCTAAGGCTTCAAGATCATGTCCTAAACCATTTATGAGGCATTCCTACACATTTAAACTAATTTAAATCCATGATTAGTATTACTAAACCTTGCTGGACAGAATCCAGAAAATTCAAACATTAAAGGATCTAGAACTCTCAAATTAATTCTTTTCTAGTTTCTAACTTCTCTTATCTTTCACATATGAGCTTTACCATTAATTATACTCAAACTGAAGCATATTATCATCATTAACACAGCTCATATAGTGGCAAAATAATGGCAAGGCAGAACCGAAACAAACACTCTCCATAAAGGAATAAAACACAATTTCTAAAGCACATAAAATACTAGTTTCTATTGGAACCTTTTTAAAACTTTCAAAACTCATTTATAAACATTTTTAACATCTAAAATTATAAGAATATTTGAGAGGGCAGTGACCAATTCAACTTTGTCTCAAGAGGTCCTAAATTCATAAAACTTAGTTCTACATATTCCTTGTACTCATAGAAGCTTAGAAAAAGTATGAAACATAGTTTTCAATATTTAGAAACATCAAAACCTCTTTGGGCCGAAATATGAACCAAAGGAAATAAATATTTTTAAACCTTTGTTTGAGACAACCATGGGCAAGTCTTTGAGCTCTAGGTTCATTAAAGTGATGGCATAAAGATAAACATGCTTATGCACTTGTTTTAGCTTTTATTAGAAAGTAAAGTGAGAGCATAAAAATAAATATGAGATGCATCATATTATTGTCTTTGATATTTAGGTGAGAACTTGAAATGTAAACATGATAATGCATAGCTTGAAATATAAACATGATAATGCAAGTTCCTTTATTATCTTGGTACTTAGCGATAGCAGGGAAAATAAACATGATGTGCAAGGCTTAAAAGTAAACATGATGCAAGGTTCATTTTATGGTTAGCTAGGGCTCATTCAAGACTTTAACAAGATAACAACCCAACACATATCTCATTACAAAGAGAGCTTTAGAGTTCTTGAGCCAAGTTCTCAAAGGAACTATGAGGTTCTTGAACAACATCATCAAGCTCAAGTAAACAACTTCCAAAACAAAACCGAACAAAATCTCAAGGATCAAAATACCAAAATCGAAAACCTTACAAAAGAAAAAGAAAGTGAAACTAGTCAAGTTCTTTATTAAATACCCAAAACCCCTATCTAGAGAAAGATCTCTAGAACGTGCCGGCCAACTTTAAGGTTGACAAGGGTAGGCTTGAGCTTTTAGAAATCCTTAGATAAATTTTCTTAAGTTGAAAAAACATATGAGCTAGATATCATATAGATGAAGTTATAAGAAAAGGAAAACTCAAGCTTTAGAGGTTTCTTTGAGATGAACACAATGTCATCATCTAGAAACTCTCATCATCAAGCTATCATGCTCATAAACATGGCTAAGAGGCCGAAAAAGGAAAACAAAGGAGAGTTCAAAAAAGAATCCAAGAGGAAACTAGAGAAAAACACATTCTTGAGTAAAACAAGTTTGAAAAGCAAATCCCTACCAAGTGATGAAGATGAAAGCTTGAACTTGAAAAGGAAAATGAGAAGAGCAACTCCTCCTAAGGTGGTGTGATGGCTTCAGCCAAAGAAAAAGAAAAGGAAAGGAGATGTGTTTTGAGGAAGCTTGTGTTTGAGGTTTAGTGTTTAAGAAATTTGATGATGATCTAAGGTTATGATATGGTGGATTGAAGTGGTTAGGTGATAATGTGAAAAGAGGATGAAGATGAAGAGAAAGAACTCTTGGAACTTTGAGAGAAAGAAAAGAACTAGCAAGATAACTCTAGAATTCTAAACTTAGCAAATGCTTCAAGGTGCAACTAAGCTATCACAAGCATCCTATTTATAGAAAAACAAAACCATGGGCTCACTAAAGAGGAGGAGTGGCCGTAGCATTGGGGGGGAAAAGGGAGAGAAAAATATCTCTTTGATTGTGTCATAGAAGCATGGTTTGAAGTATGGAAGCTATGATGCAAAGTATGGCTTGATGTGAGTGAATTTCCTATCAATTCTAGAAACTTGTCATGGCTGGAACTTTTCCAGTCACAAATAAATGGGAAAAATGGGTTGTTTTAATTATTTATTCATGTGAAAATTCAAGCTTGATTGAAAGTTATGACAAGGTATGGTATATGTGACTTGAGGTATGGCCTTGGAGTGTTAGAAAATTGAACATGTGATGCATATGAGGCTTGAGGTTTTGGCTGCACAGGGACAAAGATGGGGAGGTGAGTTTTGATCATCTAATTGGGTGTTAATGGTAGGTTTAAATGTGTATTAGCTTAGGTACAAAGTTAGGAATAATTAAGTTTAAGTTTAGGTAACTAAGAATGTGTTTTAAGGATTTTATGACAAGATTAGGAGTACTCATACATCATTAGAGAATTAAAAACTCATTTATGAATAAACAATGTGTAACACAATTCCATGATTTAAGGAATTGGAAAGAGAAAACACTATTCAAGATTCCATGACTAGGAGTCTTGAAATTAAAATATGATTTTAAGTTGTAATTAAGCACTTTTAGGTTCTAATCAGCTTTAATAAATTATTTTGACTCCAGATTAATTAAGGAAATTAATTAACCTTCGATTAGAGCCTAATATTGCTCAGGTTTGCTTAATCACGCGATTAAGCGTAAAAACACGAAACTAGGGGCAAAACCGTAATTTTGCACTAATTTCGCCCGGGACCTCCGGGACCAAAACTAAAGTCATAGTCTACATAAAAACGCCGCAAACGGGTAAAACACCGCAGGGGCGTTTTGGTCATTTTGACCCGAAAACTCGAAAAACGAGTTTTTCGATCCCGGAAAGATACACAAGTCATTTAATCCCCTTTCAACATTGAGTTTGCCCTTCGAGCACTACCGGATCGGCTTTCCTCGAATTCTGGGCTGAAAATGACCATAGGGGCATTTTGGTCATTTTCACTCTGGCAGAAAAATCGGGGCGTTACACTATTCAAGATTTCATGACTAGGAGTCTTGAATTTAAAATAAGATTTTAAGTTGTAATTATGCACTTTTAGGTTCTAATCAACTTTAATAAATTATTTTGACTCAAGATTAATTATGGAAATTAATTAACCTTCGATTAGAGCCTAATATTGCTTAGGTTTGCTTAATCACGCGATTAAGCGCAAAAACACGAAACTAGGGGCAAAACCGTAATTTTGCCCTAATTTCGCCCGGGACCTCCGGGACCAAAACTAAAGTCATAGTCTACATAAAAACGCCGCAAACGGGTAAAATACCGCAGGGGCGTTTTGGTCATTTTGACCCGAAAACTCGAAAAACGAGATTTTCGATCCCGGAAAGATACACAGGTCATCTAATCCCCTTTCAACATTGAGTTTGCCCTTCGAGTGTAACACCCTCCCAAGCACAACATTATCCTTAAACCATGACATCGTACTCGAGAGTTGTTACTTTTTACTTAGCGGACCTTTCTTAAGTAACTATAGGAAATTCGATGGGCTCGTGTACTAACTAGCGTAATTCGATCAACATATATAGCAAGATACAAAACATTTATTTAATATAAAGTCGATTACATAGGGAAGCTCTTCTATGAGCTCTAATACACATATGTTCTCTGTTAAGTTTACACACCTATACATACATCTAAGTACATCTAATACAATCTCAAACACTGGACTACTGCCAATCTGACCTCTTTTGGTGTAGCATCCCATAGTTCTCTGGTTCAACCTGGACACGACACGGGAACACAAAAACATATAGGGGTGAGAATTACACAATTCTCAGTAGGGCATTCCCCAAAACATACACTGAAAATTAATGTCATCGTCATCGTCCCAGCCACTTCGATTTATTAAGAAATTGTGAGCATACAACCTAGATCAATGGTTTGTTTTTAAAGTTCTAAATCATACTTCCGAAGTGGGTCACTTTTATTATTCAATCACTTGATATACACATAGCATACTACTTAACATTATAGTGCTTTATTTACAACTTTGCCTACTCTCGGTACATAAAAAAGAATCTTAGAAATATTATCCCTGTCTTTCCGTGCCCTTGAACTAATCAAGGGGACTTTTCCATGCCCTTTACCTACTAAAGGGGACTTGCTCATACCCTTTATGTAACATCCCCTGCTGCTTTATGGATTGACGACTGTCCCCACAAACCAACACGGGTCTTTTCAGCATGTTTTGTCCTCACTCACACGCTTCCTAGGAAAACTTTCCAGGAGGTCACCCATCCCAAAATTACCCCAAGTCAAGCACGCTTAACTATGGAGTTCTTTCAGTTTGGGCTACTGAAAAGAAAATGCATCTTGTTGATATAGGTAGTACGAATCAATTCATATAAGCCCTCTTCAACTGTATAGTCCCATACCTATACAGTCTTAGGATCCCTCTCATTTGGGTGTGTAATCGGTTCATTCATGTACCCCTCCGCTTAGAGGACCTTACGAGGAGCCACTCCTTGTCCGTGCCCTCTTTGCACCGGCGATCACTCCTCATTCTCCTCCCCGGGCGTTACATGCCCACCAGCTTCCGTCTGGTTCATCCCCGAACCACACCGTACTGGAAGAGGTGCAGGCTCTGATACCATTTGTAACATCCCCTGCTGCTTTATGGATTGACGACTGTCCCCACAAACCAACACGGGTCTTTTCAGCATGTTTTGTCCTCACTCACACGCTTCCTAGGAAAACTTTCCAGGAGGTCACCCATCCCAAAATTACCCCAAGTCAAGCATGCTTAACTATGGAGTTCTTTCAGTTTGGGCTACCGAAAAGAAAATGCATCTTGTTGATATAGGTAGTACGAATCAATTCATATAAGCCCTCTTCAATTGTATAGTCCCATACCTATACAGTCTTAGGATCCCTCTCATTCGGGTGTGTAATCGGTTCATTCATGTACCCCTCCGCTTAGAGGACCTTACGAGGAGCCGCTCCTTGTCCGTGCCCTCTTTGCACCTGCGATCACTCCTCATTTTCGTCCCCGGGCGTTACATGTAGTGTAACACCCTCCCAAGCACAACATTATCCTTAAACCATGACATCGTACTCGAGAGTTGTTACTTTTTACTAAGCGGACCTTTCTTAAGTAACTATAGGAAATTCGATGGGCTCATGTACTAACTAGCGTAATTCGATCAACATATATAGCAAGATACAAAACATTTATTTAATATAAAGTCGATTACATAGGGAAGCTCTTCTATGAGCTCTAATACACATATGTTCTCTGTTAATTTTACACACCTATACATACATCTAAGTACATCTAATACAATCTCAAACACTGGACTACTGCCAATCCGACCTCTTTTGGTGTAGCATCCCATAGTTCTCTGGTTCAACCTGGAGACGACACGAGAACACAAAAACACATAGGGGTGAGAATTACACAATTCTCAGTAGGGCATTCCCCAAAACATACACTGAAAATTAATGTCATCGTCATCGTCCCAGCCACTTCGGTTTATTAAGAAATTGTGAGCATACAACCTAGATCAAAGGTTTATTTTTAAATTTCTAAATCATACTTCCGAAGTGGGTCGCTTTTATTATTCAATCACTTGATATACACATAGCATACTACTTAATATTATAGTGCTTTATTTACAACTTTACTTACTTTTGGTACATCAAAAGAATCTTAGAAATACTATCCCTGTCTTTCCGTGCCCTTGACCTAATCAAGGGGACTTTTCCGTGCCCTTTACCCACTGAAGGGGACTTTCTCATGCCCTCTACATGCTAAAGGGGACTTTCCCGTGCCCTTTACACATTAAAGGGGACTTTTCCTTCTTTTCATAGCATATATATCATCCTCAAGCTCACATATACAGGCATACATTAGCATAAATTTTTTAGCTTCATAATGCTTCAAACACACACACACACACACACACACATATATATATAGCATTCATTTATCACATTTCTCTTTACCAATGCATGCATTTATAATCATATAAACAATCAATCACATGTGATTCTCATTCATTCCTCATAAACCAAGCTTTAAAGTACATAGCATGCATCTAAGTTCATCATACTGGCATCAAAGGACATTTTACTTCCAAATCAAGAATTTAGCTCATTTCCAGCATATTGACAGATTTCTCATTCCAATAAAAACAATTAATTTCTCAATCAAACGGCCAATTCAAGGATCATAAAAATTCCTCATGACATCGCAATGTGTCTAAGAGACCCTGTAAAATTTTCATAGCAATCGGAGTTCTCTAACCATGCTAAATAAATTATACAAATTTGGTGGTCAGAGGCCACTTTTTCACAGCTCAGAATAGGGTTCTCATAATTTTTAGACCAAGCAAATGATTGAACTACTTCAAAATAAAAATCACAGTTGTACTTCAATATGTTATTAACTTCCTGTAAAATTGTCAAAGGGTAATTCCATCATTTGCTATGGTCACAAAATTATACAAATTTACAGCTTCAGTACCAAGATTTCAGGCAGCATAGATAGACTCTCAGTTTATGATTTTTCTCAGCTAGTAAAGTCCCTTATCATGAACCACGAAAATTATAAGAGTTTCCTTATGATGTTAGCTTCAACATATAATTTTTATAGCTAATAAAATGACTAGAAATAAGCCAGAAAATTCGTGAACAAATTCTGTCCTATTGAAATCCGAAAATCCAGCAGCAAGTGTCAAATTCTCTTTTGACAAAAATCATTTTTCACAACATCCAAACACTCCACCAAAATTAATACATCAATATCAACATAATATCAACCAATAAAACTCATAATTTCGGAATTATTCAATCAAAATATTCCAGACCAAAATCAGAAAGAAAATAGGATGAAACAAGCCCTACTTGTGATGCTTGAGACTTCTAACTCCAAAAGTACTTCCAAGAATGGTTTTTCCTCACCTCAACCTTCCAAACAGCCCCTAAATCTTCCCTTAAACAGTGAAGAATGTGATATCAAAGTAAGAAGTGGTGAGGATTTGAAATTCCAATCGGTTGGTTTTGTAGGTATTGAGGTGTAGAACAAGTTTAGTGGAGGAGGTTTAGAGTTTTAACAACTCTAGGCTAGTGTTTTGGATCAAGTTTTGATGTTCTTCAAGAAGCAACAATGGAGGCTGTCATGGAAATGTTGCTGGCCGAGAATGAAGATGAGAAAAAATGAGGTTTTTTGATTATTTTTCTTATTTGAAGATAATGCACACACTTTATCAATTAATGTTTTCTTTGAAGATAATTATATGCATTTTGTAACATTTTCATTGGCTATTGAAAAAGGAAAGGATATGTATTGTTCTAGACCATACACTTGTCATATTAGATGGCAAGCTTGCACTGATAGCTTTATACGGTGTAAAAACTACACACTGTAATTTAACCGAATGGGTAAAACAAAGGTACTGGTAATCAAATATTGCCCGAAAAATAATTCTAAGTATAAAATATTTATTCCTACCTATTTCTAATCTTAATCCTCTAATTTCTCACTTTCGGACATCTTCGGGTCCTAATTCTAGGGTTTCAACTGTCCCGACGGGCCTGTAAAATACTATTCACTTTTTTTTTTTTTTTTTTTTTTTTACAGATTCATTGGATTGTCCTTATCTTGCTATGTTTGTCGGATTTTTGAAATTATGACTAGAAAAACTCAAATTAATTTTTAGGGTGTTACACTTTACACATTAAAGAGGACTTTTCCATGCCCTTTACACTCTGAAGGGGACTTTGTCGTGCCCTTTACACGCTAAAGGGGACTTTCCCGTGCCCGTTACACATTAAAGGGGACTTTTCCTTCTTTACATAGTAGATATATCATCCTTAAGCTCATATATATATATATATATAGCATTCATTTATCACGTTTCTCTATACCAATGCATGCATTTATAATCATATAAACAATCAATCACTTGTGATTCTCATTTATTTCTCATAAATCAAACTTTAAAGTACATAGCATGCATCTAAATTCATCATAGTGGCATCAAAGGACATTTTACTTCCAAATCAAGAATTTAGCTCATCTCCAGCATATTCACAGATTCTCATTCCAATAACAACAATTAATTTCTCAATCAAACGGCCAATTCAAGGATCACAAAAATTCCTCATGACATCTCAATGTGTCTAAGAGACCCTGTAAACTTTTCATAGCAATCGGAGTTCTCTAACCATGCTAAATAAATTATACAAATTTAGTGGTCAGAGGCCACTTTTTCGAACCTCAGAATAGGGTTCTCATAATTTTTAGACCAAGCAAATGATTGAACTACTTCAAAATAAAAATCACAGTTGTACTTCAATATGTTATTAACTCCCTGTAAAAATTTCAAAGGATAATTCCATCATTTACTATGGTCACAAAATTATACAAATTTACAGCTTCAGTACCAAGATTTCAGGCAGCATAGCTAGACTCTCAGTTTATGATTTTTCTCAGCTAGTAAAGTTCCTTATCATGAACCATGAAAATGATCAGAGTTTACTTATGATGTTAGCTTCAGCATATAATTTTTATAGCTAATAAAAATGACTAGTAATGAGTCAGAAAATTCGTGAACAAATTATGTTCTGTTGAAATCCGAAAATCCAGCAGCATGTGTCAAATTCTCTTTTGACAAAAATCATTTTTCACAACATCCAAATACTCCACCAAAATTAATACATCAATATCAACATAATATCAACCAATAAAACTCAGAATTTCGGAATTATTCAATCATAATATTCTAGAGCAAAATCAGAAAGAAAATAGGATGAAATAAGCCCTACTTGTGATGCTTGAGACTTCTAACTCCAAAAGCCTTTCCAAGAATGGTTTTTCCTCACTTCAACCTTCCAAACAGCCCCTAAATCTTCCCTTAAATAGTGATGTACAATGGCTCAAAGTGCAAAAATAGTGATTGATTAAAATTCTAATTGGTTAGATTTGTAGGTGTTGATGTCTAGAACAAGTTTTGTGAAGGAAACTTTGTGTTTTAGTGACTTTGGGCTAGGGTTTTTGGAGCTTGAAGCTTGTTAATGGAGGTTTGAGAGGAAACAAACATGGAGGCTGTATTTTTGGAGTGTTGGACGAAAATGATGGAGTGGTGGTGATAAGATATTGATCTTGTGAGTTTAGGGCAAAATGGATAATGATTTCAAGTACAAAATGGTTTTTCTTAAAGTTAAATATGGTAATTTTGTACAATTCCTATTGGTTAGCCATAAAGGTGCAATGGGGTGGCATATCTCAAGCCACACACTTGTCACCCTAGGTGGCATGCTTGCACTGGTAGCTTTATACGGTGTAAAAACTACACACCGTAATTTAACCAAATGGGTAAAATAGTGTAACCGAATAATCAACTATTGCCTGAAAATTAATTCTAGGTATAAAATCTTTATTCTTACCCATTTCTAAACTTAATCCTATAATTTCTCACTTTTGGGTATCTTCGGGCTCTAATTATAGAGTTTCATTGTCTCAAGAGTTCATGAGGCCCGCAAAATACTATTCACTTTTTTTTTTTTTAACAAATTCGTTGGATTGTCCTTATCTTGCTATGTTTGTCGGATTTTTGAAATTATGACTAGAAAAGCTCAAATTAATTTTTATATAATTTTTAGGGTGTTACATCGAGCACTGCCGGATAGGCTTTCCTCGAATTCTAGGCAGAAAATGACCTTAGGGGCATTTTGGTCATTTTCACTCTGGCAGAAAAATCGGGGCGTTACACTATTCAAGATTCCATGACTAGGAGTCTTGAATTTAAAATAAGATTTTAAGTTGTAATTATGCACTTTTAGGTTCTAATCAACTTTAATAAATTATTTTGACTCAAGATTAATTATGGAAATTAATTAACCTTCGATTAGAGCCTAATATTGCTTAGGTTTGCTTAATCACGCGATTAAGCGCAAAAACACGAAACTAGGGGCAAAACCGTAATTTTGCCCTAATTTCGCCCGGGACCTCCGGGACCAAAACTAAAGTCATGGAATATATAAAAACACCTTTTAAAACCACCTGGAGAGGTTTCGGGTTCATCCGGCACTTGGAAACGGGTAAAACACCGTAGGGGCGTTTTGGTCATTTTGACCCGAAAACTCGGAAAACGAGATTTTTGATCCCGGAAAGGTACACGAGTCATCTAATCCCCTTCCAACATTGAGTTTGCCCTTCGAGTACTGCCGGATCGGCTTTCCTCGAATTCCAGGCCGAAAATGACCTCAGGGGCGTTTTTTGGTCATTTTCACTCTAACAGAAAATCGGGGCGTTACATATCTAAAATACATCATCCTTACATGGATAAATGTAACTCCCTAATTTTTAACCCAACTTTCTAGAACACATTAGGTTAATCATTAGGTCATTACCTCTAGGTCTCATCATTTTATTAAAATATTTAGCGGAAGTTATGGGTAAATTTTTTTTTGAAAATATAAACCAAAGTGAGAGCCGCACTCTTATCTAAACGAGAGGAATAAACATCAATCATAAGGAAACACAAGAGCTAAAGCAAGTATCAATAGAGCAACGATCATAACAACAAAGGAAACATTTCATTTATAATATAGTTAAGATACATGGGTAGTCACGCCCTTATAGACACAGGCTGAACTAGGAATACACAAGAAAATGGAAATACAACAGAAACAAGGAAACATAGATAAACCGTAACTACCCAAGTGAACCTAAAGTGGATAACCTCAAGACAAAAGAAGGTTTATCCCATCTACGTGAGAGTGTGTGCACTAACCCTCCCCTAAGGCGTCTACTATTGGAACCCGGGGAAAAGTGGAGTGTAACCGATCCATGGACACAGGGCGGCAAGAGTGGGCACACGTGAAGACTGAGCGTGAGCTCCTCGATAGGGGTGCCTCTTGGCTCGCCTAGCCAATCTCAGCTGTGTAACAGTCTCCTCGCTCTCGCCTCGCACGAACTGAGGTGTGGGAGCAGAGCTCTCGCTATACATATGCGTCGGCGGGTCCTCGGAAGGGTCGTCCTCTGAACTAGGAGACTGAGGTACGTAGTCCTGGAAGTCCCGAAACATCGAACCACCAGTGTACGTCCGTAGAATCGTCTCGTCTCATGTAACGCCCCGATTTTCTGTTAAGAGTGGAAATGACCAAAATGCCCCTGAGGTCATTTTTCAGCCCGGAATTCGAGGAAAGCCGGTTCGGCAGTACTCGAAGGGCAAACTCAATGTTGGAAGAGGATTAGATGGCTTGTATACCTTCCTGGGATCGAACATCTCGTTTTTTGAGTTTTCGGGTCAAACTGACCAAAATGCCCCTGCAGTGTTTTACCCGTTTGCAAGTGCCGGATGAACCCGAAACTTCTCCAGATGATTTTAAAATGCGTTTTTATGTAGACTGTGACTTTAGTTTTGGTCCCGGAGGTCCCGGGCGAAATTAGTGCAAAATTACGGTTTTGCCCCTAGTTTCGTGTTTTTACGCTTAATCGCGTGATTAAGCAAACTTAAGCAATATTAGGCTCTAATCGAAGGTTAATTAATTTCCTTAATTAATCTTGAGTCAAAATAATTTATTAAAGTTGATTAGAATCTAAAAGTACTTAATTACAACCTAAAATCATATTTTAATTTCAAGACTCCTAGTCATGGAATCTTGAATAGTGTTTTCTCTTTCCAATTCCTTAAATCATGGAATTGTGTTACCCATTGTTTATTCATAAATGAGTTTAAAATTCTTTAATGATGTATGAGCACTCCTAATCTTGTCATAAAATCCTTAAATCACATTCTTAGTCACCTAAACTTAAGCTTAATTATTCCTAACCTTGTACCTAAGCTAATACACATTTAAACCTACCATTAACACCCAATTAAATGATCAAAACTCACCTCCTCTCTGCTTCCCAAGGCCTGGCCGAAGCTGTCCTCCTCCCATATGCATCACATGTTCAATTTTTCAACACTCCAAGGCCATACCTCAAGTCACATACACTATACCTTGTCATAACTTTCAATCAAGCTTGATTTTCCAAGTAAATAACTAATTAAAATGGCTCATTTTCTCCATTTATTTGTGGCTGGAAAAGTTCCAGCCATGCATTGTTTCTAGAAGCCTAATTTCATAAAAAATTGATAGGAAATTAACTCACATTAAGCCATACTTTGTAGCATTGCTTCCATACTTCAAACCATGCTTCTATGACACAATCAAAGAGATATTTTCCTCTTGCTTTTCCCTCCAAGACCACACGGCCACTCCCTCACTTGATGAGCCCATGGTTTTGTTTTTCTATAAATAGGATGCTTGTGATAGCTTAGTTGCACTTTGAAGCATTTGCTAAGTTTAGAATTCTAGAGTTGTCTTGCTAGTTCTTTTCTTTTTCTCTCAAGTTTCAATAGAGTTCTTCCTTTCTTTTCATCTTCATCTTCATCCTCTCTTCCTCTCATCATCATCTCTCAACCTTGAAACATCACCCTATAGCCTTGAACCATCATCAAACCTCTCAAACACCACACCTCAAACACAACCTCACTTGAAACACAACTCCAACCTTTTTGCTTCCTCTTGGCCGAAACCATCAAGCAACAAGGAGGAGCTCATCATCTTGTTTTTCTTTTCAAAATCCAAGCTTTGTGTCTTCACTCTAGGTAGGGAGTTTCTTTTCAAACTTTGTTTTACTCAAAAGATGTGTTTCCTCTAGTTTTCTCTTGGTTTCTTTTTGAGCTTTCCTTTATATTCCTTTTCTTTTTCCATTTCGGCCTCTTGGCCTTTTCTTCTCAATGATGATAGCTTAATGATGAGAGTTTCTAGATGATGACCTTGTGTTCATCTCAAAGAAACCTCTAAAGCTTGAGTTTTCTTTTCCTTATAACTTCATCTATATGATATCTAGCTCACATGGTTTTTCAACTTAAGAAAATTAATCTAAGGATTTCTAAAAGCCCAAGCCTACCCTTGTCAACCTTAAAGTTGGCCGGCACATTCTAGAGATTTTTGTGTAGATAGGGGTTTTGGGTATTTAATAAAGAACTTGACTTAGTTTCACTTTCTTTTTCTTTGTAAAGACTTTCGGTTTTGGTATTTTGATCTTTGAGATATTGTATTGGGTTGTTATCTTGTTAAAGTCTTGAATGAGCTCTAGTTAACCATAAAATGAACCTCATATCATGTTTACTTTATGCTTTGCGTATCATGTTTACTTCCTTGCTATCACTAAATACCAAGATAATGAATGAACTTGCATTATCATGTTTATATTTAAAGCTATGCATTATCATGTTTATATTTCAAGTCCTCACTAAATATCAAAGATAATAATATGTTGCACCTCATATTTATTTTATGCTATCACTTTACTTTCTAATGGAACCTAAAATGAGTGCATGAGCATGTTTACTTTTATGTCATCACTTAAATGAACCTAGAGCTCAAAGACTTGCCCATTGTTGTCTCAAACAAAGGTCCCAAAATATTTATTTCTTTTGGTTCATATTTCGGCCCTAAGGTGTCTTGATGTTTCTAAGTTTTGAAGACCATGTTTTATAATTTTTCCCAAGCTTTTATGAGTTCAAGAAATGCATATAACTAAGTTTTAAGAATTTAGGACCTCTTGAGACAAAGATGAATTGGTCACTGCCCTCTTAATTATTCTTATGATTTTAGATGTTAAAATTGTTTATAAATGTGTTTTGAAAAGTTTAAAAAGGTTCCAAGAGAAACTAGTATTTTATGTGCTCTAGAAATTGTGTTTTATGCCTTTATGGAGAGTGTATGTTTCGGTTCTGCCTTGCTACTTATTTGCCACTGTATGTGCTGTTTTATTGATGCTAATATGCTTATGTTTGAGTAAAAATAATGTTAAAACTCTTATGTGGAAGATAAGATAAGTTAGAGACTAGAAAAGAATTAATTTGAGAGTTCTAGATCCTTTAATATTTGAATTTTCTGGATTCTGTCCAGCAAAGTTTAGTAATGCTAATCATGGATTTAAATTAGTTTAAATGTGTAGGAATGACTCATAAAAGGTTTAGGACTTGATCTTGAAGCCTTAGGAACAAACCGGACCTAGAAAGGGTCACTGTTGTGACTCATAGGGACTCGTAAAGTTAGGATTATAAATTGTGCATCCTTGAGGTTTAGAGATGTTCTTGATCATAGTGTGAGGTGAGAAATACTTAGTTATAACCTCATAGGTACCCAAGAGATTAGGTTTGATGATTAATAACTTAGAACGTGAGCTAAGGACCTTAAGGGTCAATGCATAGGACATTAAAACATCTTGAGCTTTTATGATGCTTAATTTATTATATATGATGCATGAGTTTTGTCTATGATAAGTTGATATGTGCTATAACAAAGTTTTACATGATGATATGCTATACCCCATAAGAAATGTTTGTGTATGTCCTATATGTTTTCATGGCATAAGCAAATTTGAGGAAATTTGGTCTACTGTCATCATGCTACCGAATTTCCATCAAATTTGAGGAACTTAGAAAAAGATCTTTTTGAAAATCATGAGAACTTAAATGTGACACAACACTGAGACGCCATCTTGGGTGACACCAGTTTAGCCGAGCACCCCCAAGAAAACAAATCCGTGAGGGTATTGACATAGAGCTTGCCAAAGCGGACAATACTACGATGCACTAGTTGCTAGTCGAGCGTTTCAAAGAGGAAATGACCCTAAGAGGTGATCCTTAAATTGCCCACTAGCTCGTACTTTAAGTCGGGATTATGTTACGCTTATCATAGGATAAGTAAGAGCTAGTGACGACTAGTTAAGGTATGAGCTCATAACCTAGAGATGTTTTAGGGTGGTCCCATGAGATGAAAGTTAAAGTTTAAAATGTCACATGTGCTATACCTATCACCTTATGTCAATGTTATAATGTTTCTTAGTTATTCTATTGATTGGCTTACCTTTATGATGCATTCATGTCATTAGTATGTTCCATGCTTAGTCATAAGACGCATTGTAAAATATAACGGACCTTGGATAATTAATACTTTAGAAAATTAAAAGAAGTTTACATGCATGCACACTTTTTAGAAATAAAACCCAAGGTTCTTAAGGGTGTGATGATGTCATTTAGTTAGGGATTGCCTTACTGAGAATTCTTTTAGAAGATTCTCATTCCCTCTCTCTTTTCTTCCGTCACATCTTCAGATGGCGACTTTCGTACTCTTCATCGACACCCTGACGTGGGAGCTGCACCATGACCCTGCACTCGGGTCATATCATTTTGAGGGTCGCTGCACTGTCAGAGTATTTATGTTTATGGGATGACCTTTCGCGCACCCAATACGGAGCTACCGCTTCACCCCGACTGCTCCCTATCATCATAACACGATTTTTGAACGAGCCAGACCACGCTACGAGTAGACCCTTCGCATGCAGCCCGAGGCGTCAGCCGTACGCAACTACCTGGAGTACGTGCCCCGGACTCAGTACTCGGAGACGGATCCATCCAAGGACCCGCCCTCGCACATGTACAGTTGGAGCTCCTGCCCCGCTCCCCCACCGATATGAGCCGGGAGTGAGGAGATAGTAGTTCAGCCGAGGTTGGCTCGTCGGCCATCCATGCGCCCTCTCCGCGGTGGACACGCTCCGATGATCCGCACGACCACTCCTGCCGAGATTCGCTAGTGGATCGATTCCACCCCTCAGTACTCGGACCAGCAGGAGTAGGTACATAGGATGGGTAGTAGCTAGTGCACACAAGCCACATAGTTGAGGACAAACCTTCTTTTGTATATGAGGTTGTCTACTCTAGGTGCACATGGGTATGGGTGTTGCTTTCATGGTTTCCTTGTACTTTCTTTTATGATTTCCTTGTATTTTCATTTCAGTTGTATTTCATTTTACTATGTACCGAATAGTCCTGCCCCTTTTGGTAGGCACATTATCTATATATATAATCACTTGATGTGTCCATCTTATATATGTGTTTTGTTGTGATTGCACATATGACTTGTATGAATTTCCGTTCAAAGAATCATACGTGGCTCTCACTTTGGTTTTAATTCCAAAAAGAAAAATTTTACCCATATTTCCGCTAAGTATTTTCAAGTAAAGAATGAGACCAAGAGGTAATACTCTAAAGATTAACCTAATTACATGCTAGTAGTATTAGGTTAAGATTTAGGGTGTTACATCTCACGTTCGGGCGCGCTCAAAAACCATCGCATCGTCATAGGGTGACATCGGGGAGAAATGGTAGCTCTGTACAGGGTGTGCAAAGGGGCGTTTGATGAACATGAAGACTCGCACGGTGCACTGCCCCTCAAAATGGTATGATCCGTGATTCGGATCAAAGTGAACGTCCCAAGTCGGTGTGTCGACAAAAACCACGAAAGTCACCATCGCTCTTTGAAAATGTGACGGAAGAAAGAGAAAGAAGAGAAAGGAGTGAGAATTCTTACTAAAGAATCTCAGTAGGAGTATCCTATCCTAGGGTTACATCATTCACATCCTCAGGAACTTTGGGTTTAATTATAAAAGGTGTGCATACATAAACGGTTCATTGTTAGGGTTTATAAAACTAATTATCCAAGGTTCATTCCTTTTAACATGCATCTTGATGTTATGAATGCAACATATTAAAACATGAATGCATGGCAACGCCTTAATCAAATAACTCAATGAATCACAACTTCAAGAAAGCACACAAGTGGCATAAAGGGCATATAACTTTCAAGTGGATCAATGCTTTGTCACAATGCATCTCAGTGCTTTGTCACATAAAAATCTCCTGGGGGTGCTCGGCCGAACCGGTGTCACCCAGGGTTTTCAACTCATGTGGTACTTTAAAAAATTTCTTCAACCCTTTTAGGTTTGACAGAAATTCGGCAGCATAATAGCTGTTAAACAGAATTTCCTTCAAACCAAAACTTATGCCACAAGCTATTCACACAACATATTCCTCATTTAAACCTCATGCTATGATAAACTTCATATCTTAAACAATCATTTCCTCATGCATCATAAACATCTCAACATGTTATTGCACCATATAAACATCATAGCATTAGCAATTTCTTAATGTCTTATGCATTGACCCTTAAGGTCCTTAACTTACAATCTAAGTTATAAATCATCACAACTTAAACTCTTGGGTACCTATAGGCTCATATCTAAGTATTCCTCACTCAATACTATGATCATAAACTTCTCTAAACCTCAAGAATGCAGAATCTAAAATTCTAACTTTACGGGTACCTAGGAGTCACAACAATGACCCTTTTCTAAGTCCGGTTTGCTCCTAAGGCATCAAGATCAAGTCCTAAACCAATTATGATTCATTCCTACATATTTAAACTAATTTAAATCCATGATTACCATTTCTAAACCTTGCTGGACAGAATCCAGAAAAATCAATTACTAAGGGATCTAGAACTCTCAAATTAATTCTTTTCTAGTTACTAACTTCTCTAATCTTTCACATATGAATTTTAGCATCAATTATACACAAACATACTCATGCTATCATCATCCAAACAGCATAAATAGTGAGCATAACATGGCAAGGCAGAACCGAAAATACATCTCCATACAAAGGCATAAAACTTAGTTTCTAAAGCACATAAAATACTAGTTTCTCTTGGAACCTTTTTAAAACTTTCAAAACTCATTTATAAACATTTTTATCACATAAAATCCTCAAAATAATCTCAAGGGCAGTAGCTAAATTCAATTTATCTCAAGAGGTCCTAAATTCATAAAACCTTGTTTTAGACATTTCTTGAACTCATATAAGCTTAGAAAAACTATGAAACATGGATTTTGAAACTTGTAACCAAGGAAACCTCTTAAGGCCGAAATCACAAGCTAGGGAAAAACATATTTTCAAGCCTTTGTTTGAGACATATAGGGAAGTCTTTGAGCTTTAGGTTCTCTTAAGTGATGACATAAAAATAAACATGCTCATGCACTTGTTTTAGCTTCCATTAGAAAATAAAGTGAGAGCATAAAATAAATATGAGATGCAACTTATTATTATCTTCGATATTTTAAGTGAGGACTTGAAATATAAACATGAAAATGCAAAGCTTTAAACACAAATATGGTAATGCAAGTTCATTCATTATCTTGATACTTAGTGATAGGAAGGAAAGTAAATATGATGTGCAAGGCATAAACATAAATATGAATGCAAGGTTCATTTTTAATGTTATCTAGAGCTCTTTCAAGACTTTAGAGATCAAACAACCCAACACTCATCTCATCACAAAGAGAGCTTTAGAGTTCTTAAACCAAGTTCTCAAAGGAACTATGAGGTTCTTGAACATCATCATCAAGTGTAACGCCCCGATTTTTCTGTTAGAGTAAAAATGACCAAAATGCCCCTAAGGTCATTTTCAGCCCGAAATTCGAGGAAAGCCGGTTCGGCAGTACTCAAAGGGCAAACTCAATGTTGGAAGGGGATTAGAAAACTTGTGTACCTTGCCGGGATCGAAAATCTCGTTTTTCGAGTTTTCAGGTCAAAATGACCAAAACGCCCCTGCGGTGTTTGACCCATTTGCAAATGCCGGATGAACCCGAAACTTCTCCAGATGATTTTAAAAGGCGTTTTTATGTTGACTGTGACTTTAGTTTTGGTCCCGGAGGTCCCGGGCGAAATTAGTGCAAAATTACGGTTTTGCCCCTAGTTTCGTGTTTTTACGCTTAATCGCGTGGTTAAGCAAACCTAAGCAATATTAGGCTCTAATCGAAGGTTAATTAATTTCCTTAATTAATCTTGAGTCAAAATAATTTATTAAAGTTGATTCGAACCTAAAAGTGCTTAATTACAACTCAAAATCATATTTTAATTTCAAGACTCCTAGTCATGGAATCTTGAATAGTGTTTTCTCTTTCCAATTCCTTAAATCATGGAATTGTGTTACACATTGTTTATTCATAAATGAGTTTAAAATTCTTTAATGATGTATGAGCACTCCTAATCTTGTCATAAAATCCTTAAAACACATTCTTAGTTACCTAAACTTAAGCTTAATTACTCCTAACCTTGTACCTAAGCTAACCTACACTTAAACCCACCATTAACACCCAATTTCATGATCAAATCATCCTTCCCACTCAGCTGCCAGGTCTGGCCGAAGCTGCCCCTCCCCATTATGCATCACATGTTCAATTTTTCAACACTCCAAGGCCATACCTCAAGTCACATACACTATACCTTGTCATAACTTTCAATCAAGCTTGATTTTCCAAGTAAATAACTAATTAAAATAGCTCATTTCCTCCATTTATTTGTGGCTGGAAAAGTTCCAGCCATGCATTGTTTCTAGAAGCCTAATTTTATAAAAATTTGATAGGAAATTAACTCACATCAAGCCATACTTTGTAGCATAGCTTCCATACTTCAATCCATGTTTCTATGACACAATCAAGGAGATATTTTCCTCTCCCTTTGTCCTCCAATGCTACGGCCAGCACCCCTCCCTTGATGAGCCCATGGTTTTGTTTTTCTATAAATAGGATGCTTGTGATAGCTTAGTTGCACCTTGAAGCATTTGCTAAGTTTAGAGTTTTAGAGTTGTCTTGCTAAGTTTTTCTTTTCTCTCAAAATTTCAAGAATGTTCTTCCTTTCATCTTCATCCTCTTCATCTCTTCATCTCATTTCTTAACCTTGAAACACCACCCCACCACCTTGGATCATCATACAAACATCTAAACTTCCATTCTCAAACACAAGCTCACCAAGAACACATTTCCTTCCTTTTTCTTTCATCAAGGCTGAATCATCATCACCATCCTAGGAGGTGCTGCTCATCTCATTTCCATCTTCAATTCCAAGCTTTTACCTTCATCACTAGGTAGGAATTTGTTTTCAAACTTTGTTTTGCTCAAGAAAGTGTTTTTCTCTAGTTTCCTCTTGGATTCTTTTTGAACTTTCCTTTGTTTTTCCTTTTCCTTTCATTTCGGCCTCTAGGCCCTATTATGAGCATGATAGCTTGATGATGAGAGTTTCTAGATGATGACATTGTGTTCATCTCAAAGAAACCTCTAAAGCTTGAGCTTTCCTTTTCTTGTAACTTCATCTATATGATATCTAGCTCACATGGTCTTTCAACTTAAGAAAATTAATCTAAGGATTTCTAAAAGCCCAAGCCTACCCTTGTCAACCTTAAAGTTGGCCGACACGTTCTAGAGATTTTTCTCTAGATAGGGGTTTTGGGTATTTAATAAAGAACTTGACGTAGTTTCACTTTCTTTCTTTTTTGTATGACTTTCAGTTTTTGGGTTGTGATCTTTGAGATATTGTATTAGGTTGTTATCTTGTTAAAGTCTTGAATGAGCTCTAGTTAACCATAAAATGAACCTTGCATCATGTTTACTTTATGCTTTGCATATCATGTTTACTTCCTTGCTATCACTAAGTTTCAAGATAATAAGTGAACCTTGCATTATCATGTTTATATTTCAAGCTATGCATTTTCATGTTTATATTTCAAGTTCTCACTTAATACCAAGATAATAAATGAGTTGCATTCATATTTACTTTGTGCTATCACTTTACTTTCTAATGGAACCTAAGTGCATAAGCATGTTTATTTTTATGTCATCACTTTAATGAACCTAGAGCTCAAAGACTTGCCCATTGTTGTCTGAACAAAGGTCTAAAGATATTTATTTCTTGTGGTTCCCATTTCGGTCCTAAGGGGCTTTGGTGTTTCTAAGTATTAAAAACTATGTTTTATAATTTATCTAAGCTTATGTGAGTATAAGGAATATGTAGAACTAAGTTTTACGAATTTAGGACCTCTTGAGATAAAAATAATTTAGCCACTGCCCTCTTAAGTATTCTTATGATTTTAAAAGGATAAAAGTGTTTATAAACAAGTTTTGAAAGTTCTAAAATGGTTCCAAGAGAAACTAGTATTTTATGTGCCTTAGAAATTGTGTTCTATGCCTTTTATGGAGAAGTATATTTTCGGTTCTTCCTTGCTCTTTACTGCCACTGTATGTGCTGTTTTAATGATGATAATGTGCCTATGTTTGAGTAAAAATAATGTTAAGACTCATATGTGAAAGATAGGATAAGTTAGGAACTAGAAAAGAATTAATTTGAGAGTTCTAGATCCTTTAATTATGTAATTTTCTGGATTCTGTCCAGCAAGGTTTAGATTTAATAATCCTGGTTTTAAATTAGTTTAAATGTGTAGGAATGACTCATAATTGGTTTAGGACTTAATCTTGAAGCCTTAGAAGCAAACTAAACTTAGAAAGGGTCATTGTTGTGACTTCTAGGTACCCGTAAAGTTAGGATTTCAAATTCTGCATTCTTGAGGTTTAAAGATGTTCTTGACCATAGTGTGAGGTGAGAAATACTTAGTTATAACCTCATAGGTTCCCAAGAGACTAGGTTTTGATGATCGATAACTTAGAATGTGAGTTAAGGACTTTAAGGGTCTGAACCGTAATTTCTAAGAACCCCGTAATTACACAAATATAAAGCTGTCCAAATCTGCATAGTGCTATTTGGATAGGTCCTTGACCATAAAAATTAGTAAAACTTATTAGTTGTGAACCTATAGGTGTGTGAGAGGTTAAGAATAATACTAGAACAATTAGTTTACAAGTTTAAGACTCAAAAGAACCAAAGCATAACATACTATGGGTTTATAACATAATAGGCTTATGAGTTTGTATGAATGACTGTCTAAGGTGTGATTATGTGATAATGTATAGTTTTATGTATACACTATGAAGAAGTTTCATGTGATGATGTAGTTTTATAGGTTATATTTTTATATATGATTATATGATGAGATGCATACTATGAGAAAGATTTATATAATGAATAATGATGTATCTATGAATTAACACTTTATGAGAACTTAAATGTGACACAACACTGAGACGCCTTCTTGGGTAACACCGGTTTAGCTGAGCACCCCCAAGAAAACAAATCCGTGAGGGTATTGACATAGAGCTTGCCAAAGCGGACAATACTACGATGCACTAGTTGCTAGTAGAGCGTTTCAAAGAGGAAATGACCCTAAGAGAGGTGATCCTTAATTGCCTCTTAGCCCGCACTATTAAGTCGGGATTATGTATATGTTACTCTTATCATAGGATAAGTAAGAACTAGTGACGACTAGTTAAGGTATGAGCTCATAACCTAGAGATGTTTTAGGGTGGCCCCGTGAGATGAAAGTTAAAGTTTACAATGTCACATATACTATACTTATGCCAATGATATAATGTTTCTTAGTTATTCTATTGATTGGCTTACCTTTATGATGCATTCATATCATTAGTATATTCCATGCTTAGTCATAAGATGCATTATAAAATATGATGGGCTTTGGATAAATAATACTTTAGAAAACTAACTTAAAAGGAGTTTATATGCATGCACACCTTTTTAGAAATAAAACCCAAGGTTCCTGAGGATGTGACGATGTCACCTAGGTAGGGATAACCCTACTAAGAATTCTTTTAGAAGATTCTCATTCCCTCTCTCTTTTCTTCCGTCATATCTTCAGATGGCGACTTTCGTACTCTTCATCGACACCCCGACATGGGAGCTGCACCATGACCCAGCACTTGGGTCATACCATTTTGAGGGTCACTGTACTGTCAGAGTATTCATGTTCATGGGACGACCCTTCGCGCACCCCGTCCCGAGCTACCGCTTCACCCCGACTGCTCCTTACCGCCATAACGGGATTTTTGAGCGAACTAGACCACATGATGAGCAGATTCTCCACATGCAACCTGAGACGTCAGCCGTACGCGACTACCTGGAGTACGTGCCTCGGACTCAGTATTCGGAGACGGATCCATCCGAGGACCCGCCCTCGCACATGTACAGTTGGAGTTCTAGTCCCGCTCCCCCACCGATGAGAGCCGGGAGTGAGGAGACGGTGGTCCAGCCAAGGTTGGCACGTAGGCCATCCATGCGCCTTCACCGCAGTGGACATGCCCCGATGATGCGCTCGACCACTCCCGCTGAGATTTGTCAGTGGATCGACTCGACCCCACAGTACTCGGACCAGCAGGAGTAGACATAGGAGGGGTAGTAGCTAGTACACACACGCCACATAGTTGAGGACAAACCTTCTTTTGTATATGAGGTTGTCTACTCTAGGTGCACATGGGTATAGGTGTTGCTTTATGATTTCCCTGTATTTGTTTTCCTTGTATTTGTTCTTCAATTGTATTCCGTTTCCCGATATATCGAATAGTCCTGCCCTTTGGGTAGGCACATTATATATATATATCCATGTTTCAGTTGATGTTTCCATGATATGATGTGTTTCTTTACGCTTTGCTTATATGTTTCGTTATGCTTTCTTTTAAAGATTCGTGCGTGGCTCTCACTTTGATTTTAATTCTAAAAAGAAAAATTTTACCCATATTTTCGCTAAGTATTTTCTAAGTAAAATATGAGACCAAGAAGTAATATTCTAAAGATTAACCTAAGTACATACTAGTAGTCTTAGGTTAAGATTTAGGGTGTTACATCAAGCTCAAAAGAAACAAACTTTCAAAAGAACATATAAATTCAAAGAATAGGAAACCAAAACCGAAACCTCAAGGCAAAGGAAATAAGGAAACCGAAATCAATAGCAAGGAAAAGTAAAGGTGTTCTTGAGCTAAAATCATTTTGAGTTAGAAAGTAAAGATGAAACTTAAAGAAAATAAAAACTCAAGCTCTAGAGGTTCTTTTGAGATGAACACTTAGTCATCATCTAGGAGCTCTCATCATTGAGCTATCATGTATCAAACAAGGCCTCTTGGCCGAAACTAAGAGGAAGAAAAACAAAGGAAAGTTTCAAAAAGAAATCCAAGAGAAAGCTAGAGAAAAACTTATTTTCAAGAAAAACAAAGTTTAGAAAACACTCCTACCTAGAGTGGAGATAAAAAGCTTGAACTTTGGAAAGGAAATGAGATGAACAACTCCTCCTTGGGGGTTGATAATGATTCGGCCAAAGGGGGATGAAGAGGTTGGAGATGTGTTTTGAGTGAGGTTGTGTTTGAGGTCAAGTGTTTGAGAGGTTCGATGGTGGTTCAAGGTTGTGAGGTGGTGTTTGGAATTTATGAGATGATGATGAGATGAAGAGATGAAGAAGATGAAGATGAAGAGAAAAGAAGAACTCTCTTGAAACTTGAGAGAAAAAGAAAGGAAAGTCAAGAAAGCTTAGAAAACTAAAAGTTTACAAATGAGCTAAAGTGTTTGCAAGTTCTTCTAATGCACCTATTTATAGAAAAACAAAACAATTGAGGCTCACTCAAGGAGGCCTTGGCTGTAGCAAAAAGGGAGGGAAAGGAAGAGAAAAATATCTCTTATAATGTGTCATTCAAGCATGGTTTGGAGTATGGAGTTTATGATGCAAAGCATGGCTTCAAGTAAGGTGATTTGGAGTGAAATTTCTTTTAAATTTGAATGAAATAATTTTTCTAGAAGCTAGGCATGGCTGGCTATTTTTGGGCCACAAATAAATGAGGAAAATAGCTTAATTCATTTAGTCATTCACTTGAAAAATCAAGCATGGTGGAAAGTATGACAAGGTATGGTGAGTATGACTTGAGGTATGGCTTTGGAGTGTCAAAATTTGAGCATGTGATGAATATGGGGGAGGGCATGCTTCGGCCAGATTGGGCAGCAAGAGAGAGGAAGAAAAATCTCTCATGTAATTGGGTGTTAATGATAGATTTAAGTGTGTATTAGTTTAGGTACAAGGTTGGGAGTTATTAAGCATAAGTTTAGATAACTAAGAATGAGGTTTAAGAGTTTTATGACAAGGTTAAGGAGTGCTCATACACATTTAGAGAGTTTAAAATTCATTTTACGAGTAAACAAGGTAGACAAATTTCCATGATTTAAGGAATTAGAAAGAGAAAACACTATTCAAGATTCCATGACTAGGAATCTTGAATTTAAAATAAGATTTCAAGTTGTAATTAAGCATTCTTAGGTTCTAATCAACTTTAATAAATTATTTTGACTCGAGATTAATTATGGAAATAAATTAATCTTCGATTAGAGCCTAATATTGCTTAGGTTTGCTTAATCACGCGATTAAGCTCAAAAACACAAAACTAGAGGCAAAATCGTAATTTTGCACTAATTTTGCCCGGGACCTCCGGGACCAAAACTAAAGTCACAGAATACATAAAAACGTCTTTTAAAACCATCTGGAGAAGTTTCGGGTTCATCCAGCACTTGCAAATGGGTAAAACACCATAGGGGTATTTTGGTCATTTTGACCCGAAAACTCAAAAAACGAGATTTTCGATCCTGGGAAGGTACACAAGCCAACTAATCCCCTTCCAACATTGAGTTTGCCCTTCGAGTATTGCCGAACCGGCTTTCCTCGAATTCCGGGCCGAAAATGACCTCAGGGACATTTTGGTCATTTTCACTCTAATAGAAAATCGGGGCGTTACAATAAACATCATAGCATAAACATCATAGCATATACTTCAAACTCATCATGGCATATACTTCAAATACATCATCCTTGCATAAAAAAACTAATAGCATAAAAGATCTCTTAATGTTTTATGCTTTGACCCTTAAGGTCTTTTAACTTGAAATCAAAGTTGTAAATCATCATAACTTAAGCTCTCGGGTACCTATAGGCTCATATCTATGTATTCCACACTTAATAATATGATTAAACATCTCTAAACCTCAAAAGTGCAGAATCTAGAATTCCTACTTTACGGGTGCCTAGGAGTCACAACATTGACCCTTTCTAAGTTCGGTTTGCTCTTAAGGCATCAAGATCAAGTCCTAAACCAATTATGAGTCATTCCTACACGTTTAAACTAATTATAAACCATGATTATCAATTCTAAACCTTGCTGGACAGAATCCAGAAAAATACTTTTCTAAGGGAACTAAAAGTCTCAAATTAATTCTCTTCTAGTTACTAACTTGTCTTATCTTTCACATATTAATTTTTGCATCAAATATACATGAACATACTCATATTATCATCATTAAAATAGTACAAAATAGTGAGCATCCATAGCAAGGAAGAACCGAAATCATCTCCAACAAACAAGGCATGAAACTTGATTTCTAAAACACATAAAATGCTAGTTTCTCTTGGAACCTTTTTAAAACTTTCAAAACTCCTTAGTAAACATTTTTGTCTCATTAAAATCATCAAAATACTTGTAAAGGCAGTGGTTAATTTAAATTAATCTCAAGAGGTTTTAAAATCATAAAACTTTGTTCTAATCATCTCTTGAACTCATATAAGTTTAGAAAAATTATGAAACAAAGATTTTAGTACCTGTAACAAATAAAACCTCTTAAGGCTGAAATCAAGAAGCTAAGGAATAAATATTTTTCAAGCCTTTGTTGAGATAATAATGGGCAAGTCTTTGAGCTCTAGGTTCTCTTAGGTGATGACATAAATTTAAACATGCTCATGCATATATTTTAGCTTTCATTAGAAAATAAAGTGAGAGCATAAAATAAACATGAGATGCAACTTGTTATTATCTTTGATATTTAGGTGAGGACTTGAAAATATAAACATGATAATGCAAAGCTTGAAATATAAATATGATAATGCAAGTTCATTTATTATTCTTGATATTTAGTGAAAGCAAGGAAATAAACATGATGTGCAAGGCATAAACATAAACATGAATGCAAGGTTTATTTTAATCTTGACTAGAGCTCTTGCAAGACTTTAACATCCAACACAACCCAACACTTATCTCATCACAAAGAGAGCTTTAGAGTTCTTGAACTAAGTTCTCAAAGGAACTACATGGTTCTTGAACATCATCATCAAGCTCAAAGAAGTAAACTTTAAAAGAAACAAAACTATAAGAGAGTAAAGATCAAAACAACATTCTTGCATGATATAAAATAGGTATAGAGGTACTTTTAAAAATTTTAACAAAACCTTTGGGAGAAAACTATGGAGGCTGAAACATATAGCAGAAAGAAAAAGAAAGAAAAACTAAAACTTCACTAGATTAAGAACAAAACTCAAGCTTTAGAGGTCTCTTGGAGATGAACACATGGTCATTCTCTAGAGGCACTCATCATCAAGCCATCATGCTAGTATCAAGGCCTCATGGCCGAAATAAAGAAAAGAGAAACCAAAGGAAAGTTCAAAAAGAAACTAAGAGAAAACTAGAGGAAAAACACATTTTCAAGCAAAACAAAGTTTAGAAAACAACTCCTACTAAGTGGTGAAGAAGAAAGCTTGAACTTGAAGATGAAAATGAGATGAGCAACACCTCCTAGGATGGTGATGATGATGAGGCCTTGTGAAGGGAAAAGAAGTGAAAACATGTTTTGGGTGAGGTTGTGTTTGGGGTTGAGTGTTTGAGGGGTTAGAGGATGATCTAAGGTTATGAGGTGGTGGTTTAAGGTTATGAGGTGTAGTTCTTTGAAGGAGATGATGAAAATGAAAAAGATGAGATGCAAAGAACTCAAGAGTTCTTTGAGAGAAAAGAAAAGAAGCTAGACAAGCTTTCAAGACCAAGACTTAGTAAATGTGTAAAATGGAACCAAGTTCTTCTAACACATGTATTTATAGAAATTTGAAACATCAAGGAATGAGAGGAGGAGGTGCTGGCCGCCGTGAGTTCATGTGGCCTTGGAGAGAAGAAATATCTCTTACACATTGTCATTCAAGGCATGGTTGAAGGTATGGAAGGCATGGTGCAAGGTATGGCTTGAAGCATGGTGTTTTGAGGTGATTTTCCTTCAAATTTGAAATAAAATAATCCTGCTAGAAGGCAAGGAGGGCTGGCAGCTTTTGAGCCACAAATATGAGAGAAAAAGTCTTCTAGAAGTGGTCATATGAAGCATGGATGAAACCATGGAGTTTATGACTCAAAGTATGGTTTGAGGTGAGGTGGAAGCATAGTTCTTTGAGTGTAGAAATTCACACATGTGATGGAAAATGGGAGGGCATGGCTTCGGCCAGAATTGATACAGCAAGGGGGAGGAAGAGTTGTTCATGTAATTGTGTGTTAATGATAGGTTTAAGTGTAGATTAGTTTAGGTGCAAGGTTAGGAATCATTAAGCACAAGTTTAGGTAACTAAGAATGAGGTTTAGGAATTTTATGACAAGATTAGGAGTGCTCATACATCATTAGATAATTTAAAATTCATTTGTGAATAAACAATTGAAAACACAATTCCATGATTTAGGGAATTGGAGGGAGAAAACACTATTCAAGATTCCATGACTATGAATCTTGAATTTAAAATAAGATTTTAAGTTGAAATTAAGCATTCTTAGATTCTAATCAACTTTAATAAATTATTTTGACTCTACATTAATTATGAAAATTAATTAATCTTCGATTAGAGCCTAATATTGCTTAGGTTTGCTTAATCATACGATTAAGCTTGAAAACACAAAGCTGGGGGCAAAATCGTAATTTTGCACTAATTTTGCCCGGGACCACCAGGAATAAAAATGAGGTCACAGAATACATAAAAACGTCTTTTAAAACCATCTGGAGAAGTTTCGGGTTCATCTGGCACTTGCAAACGGGTCAAACACCATAGGGGTATTTTGGTCATTTTGATCCAAAAACTCAAAAAACGAGATTTTCAATCCCAGAAAGGTACACGAGTCATCTAATCCCCATCCAACATTGAGTTTGCCCTTCGAGGACTACCAGATCGGCTTTCCTCAAATTCCGGGCCGAAAATGATCTCATGGGCATTTTGGTCACTTTTACTCTAACAGAAAATCAGGGCGTTACACAAGTTGTAAGAGATATTTTTCTCTCCCTCTTGCCTCCAAAAGCTACAGCCAAGGCTCTCCTTGGATGAGCCTTTGTTGTTTCATTTTCTATAAATAGGTGCCTTGGAAGAACTTGTGATACTTTTGTTCATTTGGTAAGTTTGAGCCTTTTAGCTTTTCTTGTGAGTTCTTCATTTCCTCTCAAGTTCTAAGAGCTTTTCCTTTCATCTTCATCTTCTCCATCCTCTCTTCACATCATCACCTCACAACCCCAATCCACCACACTACAACCTTAGATCATCCTCTAAGCTCTCAAACACTTAACCTCAAACACAACCTCACCCAAAACACATTTTCTCTTCTTTTCCCTTCACAAGGCCGAAGCTCTACTATCATCCTTGGAGGAGTCCTTCTTCTTGTTTCTCATTTCAAGTTCAAGCTTTCATCTTCAAACTTGGTAGGAGTTGCTTTCAAACTTTGTTTTTACCCAAAAATGTGTTTTCTCTAGTTTTATCTTGGTTTCTTTTTGAGCTTTCCTTTGTTTTCCTTTTCTTTTTCATTTTGGCCTCTTGGCCTTGTTTATGAGCATGATAACTTGATGATGAGAGTTTCTAGATGATGACCTTGTGTTCATCTCAAAGAAACCTCTAAAGCTTGAGTTTTGTTCTTGATCTAGCAAAGTTTTGATTTTTCTTTCCTTTTTCTCTCCTACATGATTCTGGCCTCCATATGCTTTCCTTCAAAGGTTTGTTAAAAATTTTAAAGTATCTCTATATTTATTTTATATCAAGAAAGAATGTTGTTTTGGTTCTTGCTTCCTTGAGGTTTTGTTTTCTTGAGATTGCTTCTTTTGAGCTTGATGATGATGTTCAAGAACCATATAGTTCCTTTGAAAACTTGGTTCAAGAACTCTAAAGCTCACTTTGTTGATGAGATAGATGTTGGGTTGAGATTTGTAGTTCTCTTTAAAAGTCTCATAAGAGCTCTAAGTTTAAGATAAAAGACTTACATCCATATTTACTTTTATGTCATCACTAAATGCTCAAGATTAAAGAATGAACTTGCATTTCCATATTTATGTTTATGCTCTCACTAAATCTCTAAGATAATAATGAGTTTGCATAGCATATTTATTTTATGTTCTCACCTCTAAATAAAGACTAAAATAAAGTGCATTGCATATTTATTTTATGTCATAACTTAAGAGATTTAGAGCTCATAGACTTACCCATTATTATCTCAAACAAAGACTTGAAAATATATGTTTCCTTGCCCCTTTGATTTTGGCCTTATGGGGTTTGTGTAGTTACAAATACTAAAACTTATGTTTCCTAATTTTTCTAAGTTTAGACAAGCTCAAGAGATGTCTTGAACAAAGTTTATGATATTAAATCCTCTTGAGGTTATTTTAAATTAGCTATTGCCCTCTTATATTTTATAATGGTTATGATGAAATACAATGTGTTCTAATAAGTTTTAAGAGTTTTAAAAAGGTTCCAAGAGAAACTAGCAATTTATGTGTCTTGAAAATCAAGTTTTATGCTTTGTTTGATGGAGATAATTTCGGTTCTGCCTTGCTTGCTATGCTCCCTGTTTTATGCTATTTTAATGATGATAATATGAGTATGTTCATGTATATTTGATGCAAAGATTCAAATGTGAAAGATAAGCAAGCTAGTAACTAGAAAAGAATTAATTTGAGACTTTTAGATCCCTTTGTAATGGATTTTTCTGGATTCTGTCCAGCAAGGTTTAGAATTGAAAATCATGGTTTATAATTAGTCTAAATGTGTAGGAATTGCTCATAATTGGTTTAGGACTTTATCTGGATGTCTTAGGAGCAAACCGAATTTAGAAAAGGTCAATGTTATGACTCCTAGGTGCCCGTAAAATATTGATATAGATTCTGCACTCTTGAGGTTTAGAATTGGTTATGATCATAGATTTGAGTGAGGAATACTTAGATATGAGCTTATAGGTACCTGAGAGCTTAAGTTATGATGATTTACAACTTAGATTTTGAGTTAAAGGACCTTAAGGGTCAAAGCATAAAACATTAGGAGACCTTTTAAGCTATGAGTTAATTTATGCAAGTATGATGTTTGGATGTATATGTTTTGATGATACATGAGCTATGATGAAATGATTTATTAGGGTATTAAGTTTATCATGAGCATGAAAGTTGAATGAGAAATATGTATGTGATGTAAGCTTGTGTCATAAAGACGGTTTGAAAGAAATTCAATTTATAGCCATTATGCTGCCGAATTTCCATCAAAACCAGAAGGACTTAAGAATGTTTTTGAAGTATGATATGAGATTTAAAACCCTGGGTGACACCGGTTCGACCGAGCATCCCCAGGGGAGACAAATCCGTGAGGGTATGAGTAGATCTAGCCTGCCAAAGTGGACAAATTGCTATGGCTTGATGCCTGCGAAGCATTTCAAAGAGAGGTGATCCCTAGATCTCTAACCCATACTCGAGTAGTCGGGATTATTTTTATTATGTTTCACTTATTCAGATAATAAGCAAGAGCTAGTGACGACTAGCTGAGGTATGAACTCATAGCCTAGATGTTTTTAGGGTGGTCTTATTATGCTAAAAGTACCATGATTGATGTCACAAAGTTGAGGAAAGATCCACTTGAAAGATTTATGCCCTTTATGCCATTTGTATGTTTCTCAATGTTGAGATTTCTTGAGTTATTTGCTTGGAGCATTGCCATGCATTCATGTTCTAATATGTTACATTCATGACATTAAGATGCATACTAAAAGGAATGAACCTTAGATAATCTAGTTTTCTTAAACCCTAATAATGGATCTTATATGCATGCACACCTTTTATAAGCAAACCCAAGGTTCCTGAGGATGTGCACGATGTAACCCTAGATAGGAGGTCTCTACTGAGATTCTTTAGTAAGATTCTCACTCATTTCTCTTCTTTCTCTTTCTTCCGTCACATCTTCAGAGCTTGATGGCGACGTTCGTGGTCTTTATCGACACTCTGACATGGGAGGTGCATTTTGATTCGAACCATGGATCTTATCATTTTGAGGGACAGTGCACGGTTTGAGTTTTCATGTTTGTTGGATGTCCCTTCGCTCACCCTGTACAGAGTTATCGGTTCTCCCCGATGCCCCCTACAACGACATGATGGTTTTTGAGCGTCCCCAGATGCATGATGAGAGGATTCTTCGGACCTATACTGGAGGATCAATGCCTCGTGACTTCCAGGAATACGTGCCCCGGTCTCTCGGTTCGGAGGACGACCCTTCGGAGGATCCACCGACGCACGTGTATAGCGAGAGCTCTGCCCCCACTCCTCAGTTCATGAGAGGAGGGAACGAGGAGACGGTTATGCAGCCGAGGCTGGCTAGGTGAGCTGAGATGCACCCCCGCTGAGGAGCAGATGCTCAGCCACTACGTGTACCTACTCCTGCTGCCTTACATTCGTAGATCGGCTATACTCCACCATATCTCGGGTTCCAATAGTAGACGTCTTAGGTGAGGTCTAGTGCACACACTCACTCATAGTTAGGATAAACCTTCTTTTGTCTTGAGGTTATCCACCTTAGGTGCACTCAGGTAGTTGTGGTTTATTTATGTTTTCCTTGCATTTATATTTCTATTGTATTTCCTTTCCTTGTACTGCAAGCTTAGCCCAATTCTATAAGGGCGTGACTATATATGTATCCTAAATATGATATTAATGAAGTGTATCCTTGTTGTGTTAATCATTGTTCCATTGTTACATGCTTTATTTACTATGTTCTTTATGCCTTGTTATGTGAGCTTTATACTCCTGCTTGACGATGAACGCGGCTCTCACTTTGGTTTTATGTTTTCAAAAATAAAAATATACCTGTAATTTCTGCTAAGTATTTTGTTAAAAGAATGAGACTAAAAGGTAATAACCTAATAGTTAACCTAATGTGTTCTAGAGTATTGGGTTAAAAATTAAGGTGTTACAAGATGCGCCCCCATCACAGAGCATACATCCAGGCGCCCCACATCTGTTCCCCCATCCGCTTGTTTACGTCCGAGGAGCTCGAGCAATTCCCTAGTTACATACCCCTGTCATCTGAGGATCGCCACCATTCGGTAGTAGGGTCTCTTAGGGAGAACTAGTGCACACACACCACATATAGATAGGGTAAACCTCTTTTGTTATGAGGTTATCCACTTTAGGTGCACTAGGGTAGGAGTGTTTTATTTACGCTTTCCTTGTATTTACGTTTCTGTTATATTCCCGTTCCTGTTGTATTTGCACCTTCTTGTACTAAACTAAGCCCCACCTTTACGTGGGCATATTATGAATATTAATGAAGTATTTCCTTTGATGTGTTATTGATTGTTCCGTGTTCTTTCATGCCTTGTTATTCCGTGATTTTATTTTCTTATCTTACGATGTACGTGGCTCTCACTTTGCTTTTATATTTCAAAAAAAAAAAATTTATCCATATTTTCCACTAAGTAATTTAAAGGAAGGTTTTAAAGAGTGAGACTAAGAGGTAATAACCTAATGATTAACCTAATTATGTTCCAGGAATATTGGGTTAAAATTAGGATGTTACAAGATAAGCTCAAGTGAGACTGAATATTTGTTCATGTAATAGCTATTATCCTATATTTATTTTTCTTTATAATAGCATTGTCTTAATTTAGGATTCAATTTTTTTGTTCAACATGTTTTTAATTTTTGTCTCAAGTGATTAATTTACTGAATACATTGGAAATATCAAATTCAAACAATTGAGTTTGAGTTTGCTAAGTTAAAGACTGGGGAATCTCCTTTTTCTGCTATCTGCAATAAGTTTTTTTTTTTTCTCATATCATCATATTTTTTGTGAGAATATTTAACCACAAGTTTTTTTCTACTCAGTAAATAATTATCATACAATCTAAATTCTTGCTATCCTGGAAGTAATCTTTAATTAAATTGGTATCTTTGAATGGTTTAGACTGAGAAAAGCTTTAGTGTAAGATCATAATTTTTAACCCAATACTCCTAGAATGTATTTAGGTCAATCATTAGTCTATTACTTCTTAGTTTCATTCTTTCTTTAAAATACTTAGCAGAAAATACGGGTAAATTTTTTTTTTTTTGAATTATAAAAGCAAAGTGAGAGCTGCATATAACTTAAACGTGCGCGAGCATACATGTAACTCACAAAGAATAAATCACAGAATAGAAGGCATGTTGTAACACTTAACAATAATCAATACACCAAAGATAACATCTCATTAATAATATAATATGCCCACCTAAAGGTAGAGCTTAGTTTAAATACAAGGTGCAAAAACAACAGAAAGCGAATACAATGGAAATATAAAAGTAGAAGGAAAGCATATGAAACGACACCCATAACCTAGTGTGTAGCACCCTCCCAAGTACAACATTATCCTTAAGTCGTGACATCGTACTCGAGAGTTGTTACTTTTTAATTAGCGGACCTTTCTTAAATAACTATAGCAATTTTAATGGGTTCGTGTACTAACTAGCGTAATTCGATCAACATATATAGCAAGATAAAAAAAACATTTATTTAATACAAAGTCAATTACATAGGGAAGCTCTTCTATGAGCTCTAATGCACATATGTTCTCTGTTAAGTTTACACATCTATACATACATCTAAGTACATCTGATACAATCTCAAACACCCGACTACTACCAATCTGACCTCTTTTGGTGTAGCATCTCATAGTTCTCTAGTTCAACCTAGAGACGACACAGGAACACAAAAACACATAGGGGTGAGAATTACACAATTCTCAGTAGGGCATTCCCCAAAACATGCATTGAAATTAATGTCATCGTCATCGTCCCAGTCACTTCGGTTTATTAAGAAACTGTGAGCATACAACCTAGATCAATGGTTCATTTTTAAAGTTCTAAATCATACTTCCGAAATGGGTCTTTTTTATTATTCAATCACTTGATATACACATGTCATACTACTTAACCTTATAGTAATGTATTTACAATTTTACTTACTCTCAATACATCAAAGAGATTCTCAAAAACTTCATCTCTATCCTTCTGTGCCCTGGACATTCTAAAGGGGACTTTCTCATGCCCTTTACGCTCTAAAGGGGACTTTCCCGTGCCCTTTACGTTCTAAAGAGGACTTTTTCGTGCCCTTTACGTTCAAAAGGGGACTTTCTCGTGCCCTTTACATATTAAAGGGGACTTTCCCGTGCCCTTTACATTCTAAAGGGGACTTTTTATCTAGTTAACATATACATCACCATCAACCTCATATAAGCATCCATTCACAATAAAATTTCAATCATCCTTTTTCAATTTTCTCAATGCATGCCCAAGTCACATGTAAATGTTTATTCATAATGAAATAATCATTCATTCCTCATAAATGAACCTTTAAATAATATAGTATGCATTGATACTCTTATATGTGCCTAACATCATTAATAGGGTCACATAGTATAAATGAAACCAAATCATATGCATGTCATCATCTTTTCAGCCAAACTAGTATGCTGCTAGAATTTTGATTCTAAAGAAAATTATGGTTAAATTAGTAAACATCCTTAGAACAGAGCAAAAATAATTTTCAAAGAAAATTCAATGTATGAATGAGTTCCTGTAAAAATTTCAATGTATAATAAGGTCTCTAACTATATTTATAAAATTTCTCAAATTCGGAGGTCAGAATTGCTCAGTTTCAGCCAACAGTCAGAAGTCTCAAATTTTATACCCTATCAAATGAGCTCAAAACTTCATAAAAATATTAAGGGCATAACTTCAATATGTCTTCAACCTCCTGTAAAAATTTCAGCTCAAAATTCGATCATTTGCTAGGGTAATAAAATTAGACAATTTCAGTGCTACAAACTGGACTGCACAGGTAGAAACCCTAACCTGCTCGGTTTTTCAATTTTTAAAAATAGAAGAAGTGATTAATATGTGCCAATAAAATTTTTCTATATGTTAGCTTCATCATATAAAAATTTTAAAGCAAGAATCCATCTACAAACCCTTCAGAAAATTCATGAATTACAACCTGTCAATACAAATCTGAGAATTCTAGCACATGATTCAAAACTTGTTTTGACAAAATGGGTTTCTTAACATCATCCAAATACTCTACCAAAATTAACACATCAATATTCATGTATAATCATCAAATAAATCCAAAAATTTCGGACTTAATCATTTATAATATCTCAGAGCAAAATTAAAAAGAAAAATGGATGAATAAAGCCCTACTTGTGATGCTTGAGACTTCTAACTCCAAAAGTACTTCCAAGAATGGTTTTTTCTCATTTCAACCTTCCAAACGGCCCCTAAATTTTCCCTTCAACAGTGAAGAATGTGATATCAAATTAAGAAGTGGTGAGGATTTGAAAATCCAATCAGTTAGTTTTGTAGGTATTGAAGTATAGAATAAGTTTAGTGAAGGGAGTTTATGATTTTTTCAAGTTTAGGCTAGGTTTTTGAGGGTTTGAAATCAAGATTTATAGGTTTAGAGAAGATGATCATGGAGGGTGGTTGCTGTCCGAGAAATGAGTTCATGGAATGACAAAGTTAGGTGAGTTTTTGATTAATTTTCTTATTTTTAGATAATGTACACAATTTAGTAATTATGAAATTATCTTCTTTGAAATTTTGTAACATTCTCATTGGCTCTTGAAAAAGGAAAGGATATGTATTGCTCTAGACCATACACTTGTCACATTTGATGGCAAACTTGCACTGATAGCTTTATACAGTGTAAAAACTACACACCGTAATTCAACCGAACGAGTAAAATAGTGCACTCGGGTAATCAAATATTGCCCAAAGAATAATTCTAAGTACAAAATATTTATTCCTACCTATTTCTAACCTTGATCCTATAATTTCTCACTTTCGGGCATCTCCGGGCCCTAATTCTAGGGTTTCGGCTGTCTCGGCCGACCTGCGAAGCCCACAAGTTACTATTTGTATATATATATATATATATATATATTTTATAGATTCGTTGAATTGCCTTGATCATTTCTATGTCTGTCAGATTTTTGAAATTATGACTAGAAAAGCTCAAATTAATTTTTATAATTTTTAGGGTATTACATTATGTAACATCCCCTGCTGCTCTATGGATTGACGACTATCCTCACAAACCAACACGGGTCTTTTTAGCATGCTTTGTCCTCACTCGCACGCTTCTTGGGAAAACTTCCCAGGAGGCCACCCATCCCAAAATTACTCCAAGTCAAGCACGCTTAACTGTGGAGTTCTTTCAGTTTGGGCTACCAAAAAGAAGATACATCTTGTTGGTATAGGTAGTACAAATCAATTCATATAAGCCCTCCTCAACTGTATAGTCCTATACCTATGCAGTCTTTAGGATCCCTCTCATTTGGGTGTGTAATTGGTTCATTCATGTACCCCTCCACTTAGAGGACCTTGCGAGGAGCCGCTCCTTGTCTGTGCCCTCTTTGCACCGGCGATCACTCCTCATCCTCGTCGCCGGACGTTACATGCCCACCAGCTTCCGTTTGGTTCGTCCCCAAACCACACTGTACTGGGAGAGGTGCAGGCTCTGATACCATTATGTAACATCCCTTGTTGCTTTATGGATTGATGACTATCCCACAAACCAACACGGGTCTTTTCAGCATGCTTTGTCCTCACTCGCATGCTTCTTGGGAAAACTTCCTAGGAGGTTGCCCATCCCAAAATTACCCCAAGTCAAGCACGCTTAACTGTGGAGTTCTTTTAGTTTGGGCTACCAAAAAGAAGATACATCTTGTTGGTATAGGTAGTACAAATCAATTCATATAAGCCCTCCTCATCTGTATAGTCCCATACCTATACAGTCTTTAGGATCCCTCTCATTTGGGTGTGTAATTGGTTCATTCATGTACCCCTCCGCTTAAAGGACCTTGCGAGGAGCCGCTCCTTGTTCGTGCCCTCTTTGCACTGGTGATCACTCCTCATCCTCGTCCCTGGACCTTACATAGTGCACCTAAGGTGGATAACCTCATAACAAAAGAAGTTTTATCCTAAACTATATGTGGTGTATGTGCACTAGTCCTCCCCAAAGACCTCTATTGTTGCGACCCAGGATAGGGAGGGATGAAACCAATCCATTGACGAAGCTCGGTTGAAGGGGGCACTTGCTATGGCTGAACATGTACTCCATGGCGGGGGCACATCTCGGCTCTCCTAGCCAGCCTCAGCTGCGTCATAGTCTCCTCGCTTCCTTCTCTCACAAACCAGGGAGTGGGGGCAGAGCTCTCGCTATACATGTGGGTCAGTGGATCCTCCGAGGGGTCGTCCTCCGAATGCTGAGAGGGGGGCACATAGTCCGAGTGGTCGCGGACGGCCAAACCTGCCATGTACGTCCAGAGAATTCTCTTGTTGCTCATCTGAGCATGCTCGAAAACCATATCGTTGTCATAGAGAGACATCGGGGAGAAGCGATAGCTATGTACAGGGTGCATAAAGGGGCATCCCATAAACATGAAGACTCTCAACATGCAACACCCCTCAAAATGATATGACCGGTGCTCCGGGTCATAGTGGACCTCCCACGTAGGGGTATCGATGAACAGGACAAATGTCGCTATCGTGATCTAAAGATGTGACGGGAAAGAAAGAGAGGAAGAAAAAGGAGTGAGAATCTTACTAAAGAATCTCAGTAGGGAACCTCCTAACTAAGGTGACATCATCCACATTCTCAAGAACCTTGGGTTTATTATAAAAGGGTGAGCATGCATATAAAGTTCATTATTAAGTTCATAAACATAGTTATGCAAGGTTCGTTCCTTTTAGAATGAATCTTAATGTGATGAATGCGACATACTAAACATGAATGTATGGTAATACTTTATGCAAAAGATCAATCAAACATAACATCAAGAAACATATAAGTGACATAAAGTGGCATTTCATCTTTCAAGTAAAACTTGTCTCTTTTCTCAACTTTGTGACTTAAGAACTTCATATTGTAGCATCATGGGGCCACCCTAAAACATCATCTAGGTTATGAGCTTATACCTTAATTAGTTGTCACTAGCTCTTACTTATCCTGTGATAAGCGTAAACATAAAATTCCCGACTTCTAGAGTATGGGTTAGGGGGCTTAAGGATTAGCAATCACAACCTTTAATTCGGGGAGTCCATAGGAATATTTCCTTATTTGAGGCACTTTACTGGCATTTAGTGCACAGCGAATTGTCCGCTTTGGTAGGCTGCATCTACTTATACCCTTACGGATTTGCCTTCCCCCCAACGGAGTAGGAGAAGTACGTCTCAGTGCTACGTCACATTTCCTGGGGGTGCTCAGCTGAACCGGTGTCACCCAGGACTTATCTCATATGGTTTTAAAAAACATTCTCAAGTTCTCAATTTGACAAAAATTCGGCAACATAACTGTTGTAAACCGAATTTCTTTCAAATTTGCTTTATGCCACAGTAAATCATAATGCATGTACATTTCTCATTCAACTTCTATAATCATGATAAACTTGAAACCACACAATCATACTCATCATAGCACATGCTGTAACGCCCCGATTTTCTGTCAGAGTGAAAATGACCAAAATGACCAAAATGCCCCTGAGGTCATTTTTAGCCCGAAACTCGAGCATAGCTGACCTGACAGTCCTCGAGGGGCTAACGCAATGTTTGAAGGGGATTAGTTGACTCGTGTACCTTTCCAGGATCGAAAATCTCATTTTCTGAGTTTTTGGGTCAAAATGACCAAAATACCCGTGGTGTTTAACCTAATTGGAAGTGATGGATCAACCCGAAACTTCTCCAGATGGTTTTAAAAGGCGTTTTTATATATCCTGTGACATCATTTTTAGCCTCAGTTGTCCCGGGCAAAATTTGTGCAAAATTACGATTTTGCCTCTAGTTTTGTGTTTTTGAGCTTAATCGTGTGATTAAGCAAACCTAAGCAATATTAGGCTCTAATCGAAGATTAATTAATTTTCATAATTTATCTAGAGTCAAAATAATTTATTAGAGCTAATTAGAACTTAAGATTGCTTAATTTAAACTCAAATCATATTTTAAATTCAAGATTCCTAGTCATAGAATCTTGAATAGTATTTTCTCTCTCCAATTCCTTAAATCATGGAAATTTGTCTACATAGTTTACTCATAAAATGAATTTTAAACTCTCTAAATGTGTATGAGCACTCCTTAATCATGTCATAGAATCTCTAATTACATTCTTAGTTACCTAAACTTGTGCTTAGTGATTTCTAATCTTGTACCTACACTAATACACATCTAAACCTATCATTAACACACAATTAGATGAACAATTTTTTTCTCCTTGGTTGTCCCTAATCTAGCCGAAACCCATACCCCTTGTTTCCATTACATGTGTAAATTTTTACACTCAAATAACCATACTTCCACCTCACCATGAACCATGCTTTGAGTCATAAACACCATGCTTTCATCCATGCTTCATATGACAACTTCTAGAAGACTTTTTCTCTCATTTTTGTGGCTCAAAAACCGCCAGCCCTCCTTGCCTTCTAGAAGAATTATTTCATTTCAAATTTGAAAGAAAATCACCTCAAAACACCATGCTTTGAACCATGTCTTAGCCTATGCTTCCCATACCTCCAACCATGCTTGAATGACAAGTTGTAAGAGATATTTTTCTCTTCCTCCTTGCCCAAAACCTACGGCCAGCCCTCCCCCGCTTCACTCCTCCATTGTTTTTATTTTCGATAAATACATGAGCTTAAGAACTTGTGTGAACCTTTAGATCATTTGCTAAGTTTAGCTGTCAAGCTTTTCTTGGAGTTCTTTTCCTCTCAAGCATTTTAAGAGCTTTCCTTTTTCCTCTTCATCTTCTTCATCTTCTCTTTACATCATCACCTCACCACCTCAACCTGTAATGCCTCGATTTTCTGTTAGAGTGAAAATGACCAAAATGCCCCTAAGGTCATTTTCGGCCCGGAATTCGAGGAAAGCTGGTTCGGCAGTACTTGAAGGGCAAACTCAATGTTGGAAGGGGATTAGATGACTTGTGTACCTTCCCAGGGTCGAAAATCTCATTTTTCGAGTTTTCAGGTCAAAATGACCAAAATGCCCTTGTGGTGTTTTACCCGTTTGCAAGTACGGGATGAACCCGAAACTTCTCCAGATGGTTTTAAAAGGTGTTTTTATGTAGACTATGACTTTAGTTTTGGTCCCGGAGGTCCCGGGCAAAATTAGTGTGAAATTACGGTTTTGCCCCTAGTTTCGTGTTTTTATGCTTAATCGCGTGATTAAGCAAGCCTAAGCAATATTAGGCTCTAATCGAAGGTTAATTAATTTCCATAATTAATCTTGAGTCAAAATAATTTATTAAAGTTGATTAGAACCTAAAAGTGCTTAATTACAACTTAAAATCATAATTTAATTTCAAGACTCCTAGTCATGGAATCTTGAATAGTGTTTTCTCTTTCCAATTCCTTAAATCATGGAATTGTGCTACACATTGTTTATTCACAAATGAGTTTTTAATTCTCTAATGATGTATGAGAACTCCTAACCTTGTCATAAAATTCCTAATACTCATACTTAGCTACCTAAACTTAAGCTTAATTGTTCCTAACCTTGTACCTAAGCTAATACACATTTAAACCTACCATTAACACCCAAGTAGATGATCAAACCTCACCTCCCCCTTGTTGTACCAGACCTGGTCGTGCACTTTCTCCTCCCATATGCATCACATGTTCAATTTTTCAACACTCCAAGGCCATACCTCAAGTCACATATACCATACCTTGTCATAACTTTCAATCAAGCTTGAATTTCCACATGAATAAATAATTAAAACAATCCATTTTTCCCATTTATTTGTGGCTGGAAAAGTTCCAGCCATGTCAAGTTTCTAGAAGCATAATTTCATTCAAAATTGATAGGAAATTAACTCACATCAAACCATACTTTGTAGCATAGCTTCCATACTTCAAACCATGCTTGAATGACCTTTTGTATGAGATATTTTCTCTTCCTTCTTCCCCCTCAATGCTACGGCCAAGGCTTTCTCTTGGAGGGCCTCAATGTTTTGTTTTTCTATAAATAGGTGCCTTAGATGAACTTGTGTCACTTTTAGTCTTTTGGTAAGTTTCAAGTTTCTAAGCTTTCTTGAGTTTCCTTTCTTTTTCTCTCAAGTTTCAAGAGAGTTCTTCCTTTCTTTTCATCTTCATCCTCTTCATCATCTCATCACATAATCATCTCATAACCTTGAAACACCACCCTATCACCTTAGATCATCATACAAACACCTAAATTTCCATTCTCAAACACAAGCCCACCAAGAACACATTTCCTTTCTTTTCCTCCCTACAAGGCCAAAGCCATATCCACCACAAGGAGGAGCTCATCATCTTGTTTTCCTTTTTAAAAGTTCAAGCTTTGTGTCTTCACTCTAGGTAGGAGTGTTTTCTAAACTTTGTTTTCTTGAAAATGAGTTTCTTTCTAGCTTTCTCTTGGATTTTCTTTTGAAACTTTCTTTGTTTTTCCTTCCTTGTGATTTCGGCCATGAGGCCTTGAGGAGCACATGATAGCTCAATGATGAGGACTCCTAGAGGATGACTATGTGTTAATCTCAAAGGAACCTCTAGAGCTTGAGTTTTTCTTTTCCTTTAACTTCATCTATACTATACTTAGCTCACATGGTTTTTCAACTTAAGAAAACTAATCTAAGGATTTCTAAAAGCCCAAGCCTACCCTTGTCAACCTTAAAGTTGGCCGGCACGTTCTAGAGATCTTTCTCTAGATAGGGGTTTTGGTTATTTAATAAAGAACTTGACTTAGTTTCATTTTCTCTTCCTTTTGTAAGGTTTTCGATTTTGGTACTTTGATCCTTGAGACTTTGTTTTGTTTTGTTTTGGAAGTTTGTTTATCTTGAGCTTGATGATGGTGTTCAAGAACCTCATGGTTCCTTTGAGAACTTGGTTCAAGAACTCTAGAGCTCTCTTTGTAATGAAATATATGTTGGGTTGTTACTTTCTTAAAGTCTTGAATGAGCTCTAACAAACCATAAAATGAACCTTGCATCATGTTTATTTTATGCTTTGCATATCATGTTTACTTCCTTGCTATCACTAAATACCAAGATAATGAATGAACTTGCATTATCATGTTTATATTTCAAGCTATGCATTATCATGTTTATATTTCAAGTTCTCACTAAATATCAAAGATAATAATATGTTGCACCTCATATTTATTTTATGCTATCACTTTACTTTCTAATGGAACCTAAAATGAGTGCATGAGCATGTTTACTTTTATGTCATCACTTAAATGAACCTAGAGCTCAAAGACTTGCCCATGGTTGTCTCAACAAAGGTTTAAAAATATTTATTTCCTTTGGTTCATATTTCGGCCCTAAGGGGCTTTGATGTTTCTAAGTATTGAAAACTATGTTTCATATTTTTTTTCTAAGCTTTTATGAGTACAAGGAATATGTAGAACTAAGTTTTATGAATTTAGCACCTCTTGAGACAAAGTTGATTTAGTCACTGCGCTCTTAAATATTTTTTTTCTGATTTTAGATGGTAAAAACATTTATGAATGAGTTTTGAAAGTTTTAAAAAGGTTCCAAGAGAAACTAGTATTTTATGTGCTTTAGAAATTGTGTTTTATGCCTTTATGGAGAATGTTTGTTTCGGTTCTGCCTTGCCATTATTTTGCCACTGTATGAGCTGTGTTAATGATGATAATATGCTTGATTTTGAGTATAAGTAATGGTAAAGCTCATATGTGAAAGATAAGAGAAGTTAGAAACTAGAAAAGAATTAATTTGAGAGTTCTAGATCCTTTAATGTTTGAATTTTCTGGATTCTGTCCAGCAAGGTTTAGTAATGCTAATCATGGATTTAAATTAGTTTAAATATGTAGGAATGCCTCATAAATGGTTTAGGACTTGATCTTGATGCCTTAGGAGCAAACCGGACTTAGAAAGGGTCATTGTTGCGACTCCTAGGTACCCGTAAAGTTAGGAATATGAATTCTGCATTCTTGAGGTTTAGAGATATTCTTGACCATAATGTGAGGTTAGAAATACTTAGTTAAGACCTTATAAGTTCCCGAGAGCTTAGGTTTGATGATTTATAACTTAGAATGTGAGTTTAGGACCTTAAGGGTCAATGCATAAGACACTAAAAAGTTGTAAATGCTATGATGTGTTGTATGATGCAATGATGTGATGAGATGTGCTTGATGCATGAGAAAATGATTGATGAAATGTTAAAGTTTATCATAGCATGAGAATTCATGAGAACATGATGTGTGTGGCAGTTTGAAGGAAATTCGGTTTAACAGCTGTTATGCTGCCGAATTTCCGTCAAACCTTAAAGGGGTGAAAGAGATGTTTTATGAGTACCATATGAGTTGAAAACTCTGGGTGACACCGGTTCGGCCGAGCACCCCCAGGAGAGACAAATCTGTGAGGGTATGAGTAGATGCAGCCTACCAAAGCGGACAAATTGCTGTGGCCTAGTGCCCGCAAAGCGTTTCAAAGAGGGTAATCCCAGAGAGAGATGATCCTCGCCTCTACCCGCATTTCAAGTAGTCGGGATTATTATTTATGTTTCGCTTATTCAAATAATAAGCAAGAGCTAGTGACGACTAGCTGAGGTATGAGCTCATAACCTAGTTATTTTTAGGGTGGCTTATATGCTAAAGTACCATGATTGATATCACGAAGTTGAGGAATGATTCACTTGAAAGTTATATGCCCTCATGCCACATGATTTATGTTTATGTGCTTTGATGTGTTGTCTTATATGTTCGAGTATTGACATGCATCCATGATATAACTTGTTGCATTTATAACATCAAGACGCATGCTAAAAAGAATGGACCTTGGATAATTAGTTTGAGAAACCCTAAATTGAACCTTATATGCATGATCACTATTTTATAATTAAACCCAAGGTTCCTGAGGATGTGGACGATGTAACCCTAGGATAGGAGACTCCTACTGAGATTCTTTAGCAAGAATTCTCACTCCTCTCTCTTCTCTCTTCCGTCACATCTTCAGAGACCGATGGCGACGTTCGTGCTTTTCATTGACACGCCTACTTGGGAGGTCCACTATGACCCGGACCACGGGTCATATCATTTTGAGGGGCAGTGTACTGTGTGAGTCTTCATGTTCATTGGACGCCCCTTTGCACATCCTGTATAGAGCTATCGTTTCTCTCCGACGTCACCTTATGACGACGCGATGGTTTTTGAGCGCGCCCGGACACGAGACGAGAGGATTCTGTGGACGTATACTGGTGGTTCGATGCCTCGAGACTTCCAGGACTATGTGCCTTGATCCCCGAGATTGGAGGACGACCCATCCGAGGACCCGCCGACGCACATGTATAGTGAGGGTTCTGCTCCTATGCCTCAGTTCATGAGCGATGAGAGCGAGGAGACCGTTACGCAGCTGAGGCTAGCAAGGCGAGCCGAGAGGCGCCCCTACCGAGGTGCCCACGCTAAGTCCTCACGTGTTCTCACTCCTGCTGCTCTGCGTCTATGGATCGGTTACACTCCACCATTTCCCGGATTCCAGTAGCTGACGTCATAGGGGAGGCTTAGTGCACACACCACATGTAGAGTGGATAAACCTTCTTTTGTTTTTGAGGTTATTCATGTAACGCCCCGATTTTTTTGTTAGAGTGAGAATGACCAAAATGCCCCTGAGGTCATTTTCAGCTCGGAATTCGAGGAAAGCCAGTTCGGCAGTACTTGAAGCAAGCACTTAACAAATCACAACATCAAGAAGCATACAAGTGGCATAAAGGGGGCATAAATCTTTCATGTGGAACTTTCCTCAACTTTGTGACATGAATCATCATACTATAGCATTATAGGGCCACCCTAAAACATCTAGGTTATGAGCTCATACCTTAGCTAGTTGTCACTAGCTCTTGCTTATTATCTGAATAAGTGAAACATAATAAAATAATCCCGACTCCTTGAGTATGGGTTAGGGGACTTAGGGATCACCTCTCTTAGGATATACCCTCTTTGAAACGCTTTGCGGGCATCTAGCCATAGCAATTTGTCTGCTTTGGTAGGCTGCATCTACTCATACCCTCACGGATTTGTCTTTCCTGGGGGTGCTCGGCCGAACCGGTGTCACCCAGGGTTTTAATCTCATATGGTACTTCAAAAACATTCTCAAATCCTTTAGGTTTGATGGAAATTTGGCAGCATAATGGTTGTACACCAAATTTCCTTCAAACCAACTTTATGCCACAAGTCTATAACATATACACATTTCTCATTCATCTTTCATACTCAGGATAGAGTTAACATCTCAATAAGACACTTCGTCATGGCTCATACATTATCAAAGCATATGCATTAACACATCATAAATGCTTTATTAAACTTAAAACAACAAAGTCTCTGAATGTCTTATGCTTTGACCCTTAAGGTCCTTTAACTTGATATCTAAGTTGTCTATCATCACAACTTAAGCTCTCGGGTACCTATAGGCTCATATCTAAGTATTCCTCACTCAATTCTATGGTCATAAACAATTCTAAACCTCAAGAGTGCAGAATCCATAATTTACACTTTATGGGTACCTAGGAGTCACAACTTTGACCCTTTCTAAGTTCAGTTTGTTCCTAAAGCATCAATATCAATTCCTAAACCAATTATGAGTAGTTCCTACACATTTAGACTAATTATAAACCATGATTTCTAATTTTAAACCTTTCTGGATAGAATCAAGAAAATTACATTTCTAAGGGATCTAAAAGTCTCAAATTAATTCCTTTCTAGTTACTAACTTATCTTAACTTTCCCAAATGAATTTTAGCATTAATTATACATGATCACACTCATTTTATCATCATCAAAACAGCATCATACAGTGAGCATGCCAACCTAACAGAACCGAAAACATCTCCTTCAAACAATGCATAAAACTTCATTTCTAAAGCACATAAATTACTAGTTTCTCTTGGAACCTTTTTAAAACTTTCAAAACTCACTTGGAAACAATTTATTTCATCAAAACCATTATAAAACTCATGAGGGCAGTAGCTATTTCAAATAAATCTCAAGAGGATTTAAAATCATGAAACTTTGTTCAAAACATCTCTTGAGCTTATCTAAACTTAGAAAAATTATGAAACATAAGTTTTAACACTTGTAACTAGATGGATCCTATCCTAAGACCCAATATCATCACAAGGCTGAAATCAAAGAACAAAACATAGGTATTTCCAACTTTGTTTGAGATAACAATGGGCATGTCTTTGAGCTCTAATTTAATTAGGTGTTGACAAGAAAATAAACATGCTATGCATCTCATTTTATCTTTGTTAGAAAATAAAGTGAGAGCATAAAATAAATATGTGATGCAACTCATTTTTGTCTTCAAGTTTAAGTGATGACTTGAAAAGTAAACATGAAATGCGAAGCTTGAATTCAAATATGATAATGCAAGTTCCATTATTTATTCTTGAAAGTTTAGTGATGACATAGAAAAATAAATATGCTATGCAAGGCATAATTTAATCATGAATGCTAGTTCATCATTATATATATCATTAGAGCTCATACAAGACTTTAGAGGAACATAAACTCAACCCAATATTTATCTCTAACAAACAAAGTGAGCTTTAGAGCTCTTGAACCAAGCTTTCAAAGAAAACTATATGGTTCTTGAACATCATCATCAAGCTTCAAGGAAATAAACTCAAAGATAACAAACTCATGAAGAAAAGGAAACAAGAACCAAAAGCATGAAAAAAAAGGAACAAGAACTGAAAACACACAAGGAAAGGAAAAGGGAATGAAACTATGCCATGTTCTTTATTAAGTACCCTATACTATCTAGAGAAGATCTCTAGAACGTGCCGGCCAACTTTAAGGTTGACAAGGGTAGGCTTGGGTTTTTTGAAAACCTTAGATTAATTTTTCTTAAGTTGAAAAACCATGTAAGCTAAGTAATATAGATAAAGTTCAAAGAAAAGAAAAACTCAAGCTTTAGAGGTTTCTTTGAGATGAACACAAGTCATCCTCTAGAAACACTCATCATCAAGCTATCATGAACAAAATGAGGCCTTGAGGCTGAAATGAGAAGAAAGGAAAAGCAAGAAAGAGCTTAAAAAGAAACCAAGAGAAACCTTGAGAAAATCACATTTTTGAGTAAAAACAAAACTTGAAAGCAACTCCCTACCAAGAGTGAAGTCAAAGGCTTGATCTTTGAGGTGAGGATGGAAGGAAAAACTCCTCCTAAAGGGATGATGAAGCTTTGGCCACTAAGAGGAAAAAGGAAAGGAGATGTGTTTTGGATGTGTTTGTGTTTGAGGATGAGAGTTTGAGTTTTTAAAGGATGATTCAAGGTTGTGGTTTGAGGTTGTGAGGTGATGATGCAAAGAGAAGATGAAGAATATGAAGATGAAAGAAAGTTCTTAAGAACTTGAGAGGAAAAAGCAAAGAACTTGCAAAGAATGCTTGAAAGCTTAAACTTGCCAAATAATCTAAAGTGTAACCAAGCTCAAGTAAGCAAGGTATTTATAGAAAAACAAAACAAATGAGAGCTCATGGAGGGAAAGGAGAAACCGTGTGCATCCTCATGTTCCATGAGGTGAGAGATTGAAATTTTGAAGCATGGAGGAGTATGAATGAAAGTATGGGTGGTATGGTGCAAATCATGGTCTAAGTAAGGCTTGTCATGGACTTGAAATTCCATTTGAATTTCAAAAATTTGAGGCATGGGAGGAGGAGTGGCCGTGAGGCTTCTAGAAGAGAGGAGGAGAGGTTTCTTTTGTTTAATGATGGTTTAGAGATGTGTTTAGGTGTGTATTAGATTAGATGCAAGATTAGGAATTCCTAAATATGTGTTTAGGTAACTAAGCATGTGATTAGGAATTTTATGACATGATTAAGGAGTGCTCATACACATTTAGAAGGTTAAAAATTCATTTTATGAATAAACAATATAGACAAAATTCCATGATTTAAGGAATTGGAGAGAGAAAATATTATTCAAGATTCCATGACTAGGAATCTTGAATTTAAAATGAGATTTGAGTTTAAATTAAGCAATCTTAGGTTCTATTTAGCTCTAATAAATTATTTTGACTCTAGATTAATTAAGGAAATTAATTAATCTTCGATTAGAGCCTAATATTGCTTAGGTTTTCTTAATCACGCGATTAAGCTTAAAAACACTAAACTAGGGGCAAAATCGTAATTTTGCATAAAAATTACCCGGGACCATCGGGACTAAAACTGAGGTCATATATTACATAAAAACACTTTTTAAAACCATCTGGAGAAGTTTTGGGTCCATCCGACGCTCATACCCGTGTCAAACACAATAGGGGTATTTTGGTCATTTTGACCTGAAATCTCAGAAAATGAGATTTTCGATCCCAAAAAGGTACAGAAGTCAACTAATCCCCTTTAAACATTGAGTTAGCCCCTCGAGGACTGCTGGGTTGGCTATCCTCGAGTTCTGTAACGCCCCAATTTTTCTGTTAGAGTAAGAATGACCAAAATGCCCCTGAGGTCATTTTCAGCCCCGAATTCAAGGAAAGCCGGTTCGGCAGTACTCGAAGGCAAACTCAATGTTGGAAGGGGATTAGATGGCTTGTGTACCTTCCCGGGATCGAAAATCCCGTTTTTCAAGTTTTCGGGTCAAAATGACCAAAACGCCCCTGCGGTGTTTTACCTGTTTGCAAGTGCCGGATGAACCCGAAACTTTTCCAGATGATTTTAAAAGGCATTTTTATGTAGATTGTGACCTTAGTTTTGGTCCCGGAGGTCCCGGGCGAAATTAGTGCAAAATTACAGTTTTGCCCCTAGTTTCGTGTTTTTACGCTTAATCTCGTGATTAAGCAAACCTAAGCAATATTAGGCTCTAATCGAAGGTTAATTAATTTCCTTAATTAATCTTGAGTCAAAATAATTTATTAAAGTTGATTAGAACCTAAAAGTGCTTAATTACAACTTAAAATCATATTTTAATTTCAAGACTCCTAGTCATGGAATCTTGAATAGTATTTTCTCTTTCCAATTCCTTAAATCATGGAATTGTGTTACACATTGTTTACTCATAAATGAGTTTAAAATTCTTTAATGATGTATGAGCACTCCTAATCTTGTCATAAAATCCTTAAATCACATTCTTAGTCACCTAAACTTAAGCTTAATTATTCCTAACCTTGTACCTAAGCTAATACACATCTAAACCTACCATTAACACCCAATTAAATGATCAAAACTCACCTCCTCTCTGCTGCCCAAGGCCTGGCCGAAGCTGTCCTCCCTCCATATGCATCACATGTTCAATTTTTCAACACTCCAAGGCCATACCTCAAGTCACATACACTATACCTTGTCATAACCTTCAATCAAGCTTGATTTTCCAAGTAAATAACTAATTAAAATGGCTCATTTTCTCCATTTATTTGTGGCTGGAAAAGTTCCAGCCATGCATTGTTTCTAGAAGCCTAATTTCATTCAAAATTGACAGGAAATTAACTCACATCAAGCCATACTTTGAAGCATAGCTTCCATACTTCAAACCATGCTTGAATGACCTTGTGTAAGAGATATTTTCCTCTCCATTTTCCTTCCAATACCACATGGCCACTCCTCCCCTTGGTGAGCCCCATGGTTTTGTTTTTCTATAAATAGGATGCTTGTGATAACTTAGTTGCACTTTGAAGCATTTGCTAAGTTTAGAATTCTAGAGTTGTCTTGCTAGTTCTTTTCTTTTCTCTCAAAATTCCAAGAGAGTTCTTCCTTTCTTTTCATCTTCATCTTCATCCTCTCTTCATCTCATCATCATCTCTCAACCTTGAAACACCACCCTATAGCCTTGAAACATCATCAAACCTCTCAAACACCACACCTCAAACACAACCTCACTTGGAACACAACTCCAACCTTCTCATCCTCCCTTGGCCAAAGCTATCTTGCCTCTTGGAGGAGCTCATCATCTTGTTTTCATTTTCAAAAGTTCAAAGATTTCATCTTCACTCTAGGTAGGGAGTTTCTTTTCAAACTTTGTTTTACTCAAAAGATGTGTTTTCTCTAGTTTTCTCTTAGTTTTTTTTTTAGTTTTCCTTTATATTCCTTTTCTTTTTCCATTTCGGCCTCTTGGCCTTTTCTTCTCAAACATGATAGCTTGATGATGAGAGTTTCTAGATGATGACCTTGTGTTCATCTCAAAGAAACCTCTAAAGCTTGAGTTTTCCTTTCCTTATGACTTCATCTATATGATATCTAGCTCACATGTTTTTTTTTCAACTTAAGAAAATTAAACTAAGGATTTCTAAAAGCCCAAGCCTACCCTTGTCAACCTTAAAGTTGGCCGGCACGTTCTAGAGATTTTTCTCTAGATAGGGGTTTTGGGTATTTAATAAAGAACTTGACTTAGTTTCACTTTCTTTTTCTTTTGTAAGACTTTCGGTTTTGGTGTTTTGATCTTTGAGATATTGTATTGGGTTGTTATCTTGTTAAAGTCTTGAATGATCTCTAGTTAACCATAAAATGAACCTTGCATCATGTTTACTTTATGCTTTGCATATCATGTTTACTTCCTTGCTATCACTAAATATCAAGATAATAAGTGAACCTTGCATTATCATGTTTATATTTCAAGTTCTCACTTAATACCAAGATAATAATGAGTTGCATTCATATTTACTTTGTGCTATCACTTTACTTTCTAATGGAACCTAAAATAAGTGCATGAGCATGTTTATTTTTATGTCATCACCTAAATGAACCTAGAGCTCAAAGACTTGCCCATTGTCGTCTCAAACAAAGGTCTAGAAATATTTATTTCTTTTGGTTCATATTTCGGCCCTAAGGGGTCTTGAAGTTTCTAAGTGTAACGCCCTGATTTTTCTGTTAGAGTAAAAATGACCAAAATGCCCCTGAGGTCATTTTCAGCCCGGAATTCGAGGAAAGCCAGTGCGGCAGTTCTCGAAGGGCAAACTCAATGTTGAAAGGGGATTAGAAAACTTATGTACCTTCCCGGGATCGAAAATCTTGTTTTTCGAGTTTCGGGTCAAAATGACCAAAACGCCCCTGCGGTGTTTTACCCGTTTGCAAGTGCCGGATGAACCCGAAACTTCTCCAGATGGTTTTAAAAGGCGTTTTTATGTATTCTACGACCTCAGTTTTAATTTTTGAAGTCCCGGGCAAAATTAGTGCAAAATTACGGTTTTGCCCCTAGTTTCGTATTTTTGCGCTTAATCAAGCGATTAAGCAAACCTAAGCAATATTAGGCTCTAATCGAAGGTTAATTAATTTCCTTAATTAATCTTGAGTCAAAATAATTTATTAAAGTTGATTAGAACCAAAAAGTACTTAATTACAGCCTAAAATCATATTTTAATTTTAAGACACCTAGTCATAGAATCTTGAATAGTGTTTTCTCTTTCCAATTCCTCAAATCATGGAATTGTGTTACACATTGTTTATTCATAAATGAGTTTTAAATTCTTTAATGATGTATGAGCACTCCTAAACTTGTCATAAACTCCCTAAATCACATTCTTAGTTACCTAAACTTAAGCTTAATCATTCCTAACCTTGTACTTAAGCTAATACACATCTAAACCTACCATTAACACACAATTAAATGGTCAAAACTCACCCCCACTCTGCTGTCCAGCCTTGGCCGAAGCTGTCCTCCCCCATTGTGCATCACATGTTCAATTTTTCAACACTCCAAGGCCATACCTCAAGTCACATACACTATACCTTGTCATAACTTTCAATCAAGCTTGAATTTCCACATGAATAAGTAATTAAAACAACCCATTTTTCCCATTTAATTGTGGCTGGAAAAGTTCCAGCCATGCATTGTTTCTAGAAGACTAATTTCATAAAAATGTGATAGGAAATTAACTCACATCAAGCCATGCTTTGTAGCATAGCTTCCATACTTCAAACCATGCTTGAATGACCTTGTGTAAGAGATATTTTCTCCTCCTTCCTCCCTCAAAGGCTACGGCCAAGCCCTCCCCATTCACTCCTCCATGGTTTGTTTTTCTATAAATAGGATGCTTGTGTTAGCCTTGTTGCACTTTGAAGCATTTGCAAAGTTTAGAGTTTTAGAGTTGTCTTGCTAGTCTTTCCTTTTTCTCTCAAAGTTCCAAGAGTGTTATTCCTTTCTTTTCATCTTTATCTTCTTCATATCTTCATCTCATCATCACCTCTCAACCATCAAACACCACCCCAAAACCTTGAACCATCATCAAACCTCTCAAACACCACACCTCAAACACAACTCCACTTGAAACACATTTTCTTTCTTTTCTCTCATCAAGGCCGAATCATCATCACCATCCTAGGAGGTGTTGCTCATCTCGTTTCCATCTTCAAAATCAAGCTTTTATCTTCATCAATAGGTAGGGATTTGGTTTCAAACTTTGTTTTGTTCAAGAAAGTGTTTTTCCCTAGTTTCCTCTTGGAATCTTTTTGAACTTTTCTTTGTCTTTCCTTTCTTTTCATTTTCGGCCATGATGCCTTGATTTTGAGCATGATAGCTTGATGATGAGAGTTTCTAGATGATGACATTGTGTTCATCTCAAAGAAACCTCTAAAGCTTGAGTTTTCCTTTTCTTATGACTTCATCTATATGATATCTAACTCACATGGTTTTTCAACTTAAGAAAATTAATCTAAGGATTTCTAAAAGCCCAAGCCTACCCTTGTCAACCTTAAAGTTGGCCGGCACGTTCTAGAGATGTTTCTCTAGATAGGGTTTTGGGTATTTAATAAAGAACTTGATGTAGTTTCACTTTCTTTCTCTTTTATATGATTTTCGATTTTTGGGTTGTAATCTTTGAGATATTGTGTTGGGTTGTTATCTTGTTAAATTCTTGAATGAGCTCTAGCTAACCATAAAATAAACCTTGCATCATGTTTATTTTATGCTATGCATATCATGTTTACTTCCTTGCTATCACTAAATATCAAGATAATGAGTGAACCTTGCATTATCATGTTTATATTCCAAGCTATGCATTATCATGTTTATATTTCAAGTCCTCACTTAATACCAAGATAATAATGAGTTGCATTCATATTTACTTTGAGCTATCACTTTACTTTCTAATGGAATCTAAAATAAGTGCATGAGCATGTTTATTTTTATGTCATCACCTAAATGAATCTAGAGCTCAAAGACTTGCCCATTGATATCTCAAACAAAGGTCTAAAACATTTATTTTCTTTGGTTCATATTTCGCCCTATGAGGCCTTAGTGTTCCCAAGTATTGAAAACTATGTTTTATGATTTTTCTAAACTTATATGAGTATAAGGAATATGTAGAACTAAGTTTTATGAATTTAGGACCACTTGAGATGAAAATACTATAGCCACTGCCCTCTTAAGTATTTTCATAAGTTTAGATGATAAAAGTGTTCATAAAAGAGTTTTGAAAGCTTTAACAAGGTCCCAAAAGAAACTAGTATTTTATGTGCTTTAGAAACTATGTTCAAATGCCTTTAAATGGAGTTTCTGTTTCGGTTCTGCCTTGCTATGTTTGGCCACTGTATGAGCTGTGTTAATGATGTTAATATGCTTATGTTTGAGTAATAATTATGTTAAGACTCATATGTGAAAGATAGGATAAGTTAGGAACTAGAAAAGAATTAATTTGAGAGTTCTAGATCCCTTAAAGATTTATTTTTCTGGATTCTGTCCAGCAAGGATTAGATTCAATAATCATGGTTTTAAATTAGTTTATATGTGTAGAAATGACTCATAATTGGTTTAGGACTTAATCTTGAAACCTTAGGAGCAAACCGAACTTAGAAAGGGTCATTATTATGACTTCTAGGTACCCGTAAAGTTAGGATTTTGATTTCTGCACTCTTGAGGTTTAGAGATGTTCTTGACCATAGTGTGAGGTGAGAAATACTTAGTTATAACCTTATAGGTTCCCAAGAAACTAGGCGTTGATGATCAATAACTTAGAACGCGAGATAAAGATCTAAACCGTAATTTTTAGAACCCCGTAATCACATAAACATAAAGCTGTCCAAATTCCGCTTAGTGCTGTTTGGATTAGTTCTTGAGCATAAAAATTTGTATAACTCATTAGTTGTGAAACTATAGGTGTATAAGAAGCTAAGGATAATGTTAGAACAATTAATTTGCAAGTTTAAGACTCATAAGAATCGAAGTTTAAAACACTATGGGTTATAACATATCAAGTCTATGAGCTTATGGGGATAATTGTTAGATATGACTATGTGATGATGTTTATGTTATGTGGAAGTGTTATGTGTCGATGCATATGTTATGAGAAAGTTTCATGTGATGATATATATGTTATGAAAAAGCTATATGAGGATGCATGATAAAAATGAATATGATAAATGATGAGGTACTTATGATTTAATGCTTATGAGAACTTAAATGTGACACAACACTGAGACGCGCTTCTCCTGGGTGACACCGGTTCGGCCAGGCACCCCCAGGAGGAGACAAATCCGTGAGGGTATGTGTAGATGCAGCTTGCCAAAGCGGACAAATGCGAGGCCCGCGTGGCTAGCAAAGCGTTTCAAAGAGGAAATGATCCTAGAAAGGAGATCCTTAATTTGCCCCCTAGCCCGTACTTTAAGTCGGGATTATGTTACGCTTATCATAGGATAAGTAAGAACTAGTGACGACTAGTTAAGGTATGAGCTCATAACCTAGAGATGTTTTAGGGCGGCCCCATGAGATGAAAGTTAAAGTTAACAATGTCACATATACTATACTTATGCCAATGTTATAATGTTTCCTAGTTATTCTATTGTTTGGTTTACCTTTATGATGCACTCATATCATTAGGTTATTTTAGGCTTAGCTATAAGACGCATTGTAAAATATGGTGGGCCTTGGATAAATAAACACTTGGAAAGATAACTTAAAAGGAATTTATATACATGCACACCTTTTTAGAAATAAACCCAAGGTTCCTGAGGATGTGACGATGTCATCTAGGTAGGGATAACCCTACTGAGAATTCTTTTAGAAAGATTCTCATTCCCTCTCTCTTTTCTTCCGTCATATCTTCAGATGGCGACATTCGTACTCTTCATCGATACCCCGGTATGGGAGCTGCACCATGACCCGGCACTCGGGTCATACCATTTTGAGGGTCGCTGCACTGTCAGAGTATTCATGTTCATGGGACGACCCTTCACAAGACCCGGTCCCGAGCTACCGCTTCACCCCGACTGCTCCTTACCGTCATAACGGGATTTTTGAGCGAGCACGACCACGCGATGAGCAGATCCTCCGCATGGAGCCCGAGACCTCAGCAGTACGCGAGTACCCCGAGTATGTGCCGCGTCCCGGTGACTGGAGACGGACCCATCCGAGGACCCGCCATCCCACATGTACAGTTGGACCTCTAGTCCCGCTCCCCCACCGATGAGGCCTGGGAGTGAGGAGACGGTAGTCCAGCCGAGGTTGGCTCGTCGGCCATCTATGCGTCCTCGCCGCGGTGGACATGCCCCGATGATTTGCTCGACCACTCCCGCCGAGATTCGCCAGTGGATCGACTCGACCCCACAGTACTCGGACCAGCAGGAGTAGTCGTAGGAGGGGTAGTAGTTAGTGCACACACACGCCACATAGTTGAGGACAAACCTTCTTTTGTATATGAGGTTGTCTACTTTAGGTGCACATGGGTATGGGTGTAGTTTCTCTTGTATTTGCTTTTTTATGATTTTCTTGTATTGCATTTCAGTTGTATTTTGTTTCATGATGTATCAAATAGTCCTGCCTCTTTGGGTAGGCACGTTATATATATATATCTATGATTTAGTTGATGTTCCCATGACATGATGTGTTTCTTATGCTTTGCTTATATGTTTCGCTATGCTTCCTCTTAAAAATTCGTGCGTGGCTCTCACTTTGATTTTAAATTCCAAAAAGAAAAATTTTACCCATATTTCCGCTAAGTATTTTCTAAGTAAAAGATGAGACCAAGAGGTAATATTCTAAAGATTAACCTAAGTATATACTAGTAGTCTTGGGTTAAGATTTAGGGTGTTACATTATGGTATCAGAGCAGTTCGATTCTCATGGAGCCTGAGGACTGGACTGATTATGCTTTATAAGCATAATACGATAGTTATGTCATGTGTAGTGCTTGATAGAGATAAGCTGTAGGACTAGACATGCATGACTTCTGTTGCTTGCAAGTGCCATGGTAACTAGCTCATTTTGCATGGATATTGAGCCTGATCAACTTGATGTTCATTGTTTCATGTGTTTAGGGACCAATGGCACCGCGACGACGGCCTAGGACTACGCCCGATGTTGACCAAGATAATACCACTGCTGCTGCTGTCCGTCGCATGGCGCAAGCCATGGAACGGATGTTCGACTGAATGGATCAAGAAGCGAACGCTGCTCCTGTTCCCCCTCCTCCCCTCTTTGAGATGGTGGAACAAGCCGCTTGGCCCGAGTTCATAAAGGCGAACCCGCCAGTGTTCCGAGGGGTAATGGACCCCAACAGGGCTGATGAGTGGATCAAAGACATGAAGAAGATATACTCTGTCGTTACCTGCTCGGAGGAGCAGAAGGTCACATTCTTTGCTTTCATGTCAAGTCCGCCGAAGTTACGGTGGAACGGCACGAGGCATCTGCTAGAAGCCTCTGGAACTCCCATTGACTGGGAGCTGTTCAAGACTTACTTCTATGAGAAGTACTTTCCGGAGTCCGTAAGAAATGCGAAGGATGTTGAGTTCATGCAGTTGACCCAAGGAGGGTCTACTGTATCCCAATACACCGCGAAGTTTGAGGAGCTAATCAAGTTCTCTCGGGTGTTCCAAGGGAACCCCGATGAGGTTTGGAAGTGTGTGAAGTATGAGGCCGGTCTGAAGGCAGAGATGAACTACGCCGTGGTCCATATGGAGATCAGAGACTTCCCGACTCTGGTCAACAAGTGCCGGATACTTGAAGAAGGACAGAGAAAGATTCAAATCACAAGGGCGGAGCGAGCCAAGGGGCTCGGACCTCAAGCCCCGAAGTTCAAACCACAGTACCCTTCAAGGAATCACTAAAACCCCTACCAGACTAACCAGTTCCGACAACAACAACAACAACCACCAAGAGCTCCTGCTCACCAACAATCCAAGCAACACCAAAGGCCGCCATTTCAACATCAAGGCCCGAGGAATTTCAATAATCAACCCCGTGGACCGGGTGGACCCCGGAACCATAATGGAGGACCAAGTGGAGCCAAGAACAAGGCACCACAAACCCCTGCTGCTTACCCCAGAGCAACATCTGCTGACGTCTGCCCACAATGCGGGAAAAACCACGGGAATCGCCCATGCTTAGCCGGTCAGAATGTATGTTTCAAGTGTGGCAAGCCTGGCCACTATGCAAAGGACTGCACCGGACAAGGGACATCGAACCAAAACCCCCGACCACAATACCGAGGAAGGGTCTTTACCCTTAATGCGGAAGACGCCAAGAAGTTCAAAGATCTCATTGAAGGTATGTGCGAAGTAAACGGTAAACCCTTAACTGTACTATATGACTCTGGTGCTACTCATTCTTTCATTTCACTTGCTAGTGCCGAGTCCTTAAATCTAAGAGTCTCTAAACTTCCCTTCGATCTTATTGTTTCTACTCCTACAAATCGCCCTGTTAATACTTGTCGTTGTTGTTTAAACTATCATCTTGTTGTAGAAAATAGGTCTTTTATCATAGATTTAATTTGTTTACCCTTGAAAGACATAGGCATTATCTTAGGCATGAACTGGCTTCACACCAACCGTGTGATGTTAGATTGTGGAACCCAAACCGTAGTTTTCCCTTCTCCTCCCGAAAACATCACTCAACCCATTAGGCTGTACCTAAATTCCGTAGAGGTCTTCTGTAGTGGGGAGAAAGCTAAGGGATATGTTCTCCTAGCCACCTGCGATGTAGACTTTGAGCAAAACCTAGGTGAGATACCTGTGGTAAGAGACTATCCTGAAGTATTTCTAGATGAAATACCCGAGTTCCCTCCCGAAAGAGAAGTTGAATTCTCCATAGAGTTGGTTCCTGGGACAGGACCAATCTCTATAGCCCCGTATAGGATGTCACCCTCGGAGCTGGCAGAGTTGAAAACCCAGTTAGAAGAGCTGTTAGAAAAGAGTTTTATAAGGCCGAGTGCTTCGCCTTGGGGCGCTCTGGTCTTATTTGTGAAGAAAAAGGACGGAAGTATGAGGATGTGTATAGACTATAGGCAGCTGAACCAAGTAACCATAAAGAATAAATACCCATTGCCTAGGATTGACGATCTTATGGACCAATTAAAAGGAGCAGTAGTGTTTTCTAAGATTGATTTAAGGTCCGGTTACCATCAGATTAGGGTGAGAGATTCAGATATTCCTAAAACCGCCTTTCGAACTCGGTATGGACACTTTGAGTTCAATGTAATGTCGTTTGGTTTGACGAATGCTCCCGCAGTTTTTATGGATTACATGAATAGGATCTTTAGACCCTATTTAGATCAGTTCGTGGTTGTGTTCATAGATGACATTCTCATCTATTCGAAGACCCACAAAGAGCATGAGCATCATTTAAGGTTAGTTTTAGAGGTATTAAAGGAGAAGAAGTTATATGCTAAGTTGTCTAAGTGTGAATTTTGGTTAGAGGAGGTAAAGTTCTTAGGACATGTTGTGTCAAAAGGTGGCATAGCTGTCGACCCAAGTAAGATAGAAGCTGTGATGAATTAGGATAGACCAACCTCTGTAACTGAGATTAGAAGCTTTTTGGGTTTAGCTGGATATTACCGTAGGTTTATCAAAGGATTTTCCCAGTTAGCCCTACCTTTAACTAAGCTCACTAGGAAGAATGCCCCGTTTGAGTGGAGCCCCGAGTGTGAAAAGAGTTTCCTAGAGCTTAAGGAAAAGCTCACCTCAACCCCGGTTTTAGTTTTACCTGACCCCAATGTACCCTTCGAGGTATATTGCGATGCTTCTGGCAAGGGTTTAGGTTGTGTGTTGATGCAAAACAGGCAAGTGGTAGCCTATGCGTCCAGGCAACTCAAGCCTCATGAGGTAACCTACCCCACCCATGACCTAGAGTTAGCGGCCATCGTGTTCGCCCTTAAGATGTGGAGACACCATTTGTATGGTGTAAGGTTTGAAGTTTTCTCCGATCATAAGAGTCTCAAGCATCTCTTTGATCAAAAGGAGTTAAATATGAGGCAGAGGAGATGGATGGAGTTCCTCAAGGACTACGATTTTGGCTTAAGTTACCACTCCGGCAAGGCTAATGTAGTAGCCGACGCCTTGAGCCGAAACTCGTTACGTCTATCAAGTATGATGGTTAATGAAGTTGGGTTAATAGAGCAGTTTAGGGATATGAATCTTGGGATGTCTATAACAAAAAATGGCATCGTGATAAGTCATCTCACGGTGACCAGTGGGTTTAAGCAAAGGATTATGCTTGCCCAAAGAGAAAATGAGGACTTTATGGAGACAATCGAGGCAGTTAAGGCCGGAAAGTTGAAAGGTTTTGTACGAGGCCCCGACTGGTTGTGGAGGTTCGAGGGGCGAATCTGTGTGCCACAAGATGGCGACCTCCGAGAGAAGATCTTGGAGGAGGCTCACAAGAGCCATTTTACCATCCATCCTGGTACTACCAAGATGTATCAGGACTTGAAGAGGATGTTTTGGTGTCCCGGATTAAAGAAGGATGTGGTCGCCTGGGTGAGTAAGTGTTTGGTCTGCCAAAAGGTCAAGATCGAACACCAAAAACCTTCTGGCATGTTGCAACCCCTGTCAATCCCCGAGTGGAAGTGGGAGAGTATATCAATGGACTTCGTGACAGGATTGCCAAAGACCCAAGCTGGCCACGATGCCGTATGGGTAATCGTGGATCGACTGACTAAGTCGGCTCACTTTCTACCTATTCGAGTCACGTACTCGTTGGATAAGTTGGCCCAGCTTTACATCCAAGAAATAGTGAGGTTGCATGGAGTACCATCGACGATAATCTCGGATCGAGATCCGCGGTTTACGTCACGTTTTTGGGGAGCCTTTCAAAAGGCGTTTGGTTCCAAGTTGTGCCTAAGCACTGCTTACCACCCGCAAACGGATGGTCAGTCCGAGAGGACAATCCAAACCCTAGAAGATATGCTAAGAGCCTGTGTCTTAGACCAAAAAGGAAGTTGGGATAAGTACATGTGTAACATCCTAATTTTTTTTTTCAGAAAATAATTGAGGCTTTAGTAGTAAGAATATCAAAATTTTGGTGTACACAAAAATGATGAGAACAATGTAACGAACGTTAAAAAAAAAAAAATGTGAATAGTGTTTTGCAGGCCCCGTAGACCCACCGGAACAGCTGAAACCTTAGATTCAAGACCTGAAGGTGCCCGAAATTTGGAAATTATAGGATTAAGGTTAGAAATAGGTAGGAATAAATATTTTATACCTAGAATTAATTTTCAGGCAATAGTTGATTACCCGGGTACACTATTTTACCCATTCGGTTAAATTACGGTGTGTAGTTTTTACACAGTATAAAGCTACCAGTGCAAGCATGCCACCTAGGGTGACAAGTGTGTGGCTTGAGATATGCCACACCATTGCACCTTTATGGCTAACCAATAGGAATTGTACAAAATTACCATATTTAACTTTAAGAAAAACCATTTTGTACTTGAAATCATTATCCATTTTGCCCTAAACACACAAGATCAATATCTTATCACCACCACTCCATCATTTTCGTCCAACACTCCAAAAATACAGCCTCCATGTTTGTTTCCTCTCAAACCTCCATTAACAAGCTTCAAGCTCCAAAAACCCTAGCCCAAAGTCACTAAAACACAAAGTTTCCTTCACAAAACTTGTTCTAGACATCAACATCTACAAATCTAACCGATTAGAATTTTAATCAATCACTATTTTTGCACCTTGAGCCATTATACATCACTGTTTAAGGGAAGATTTAGGGGCTGTTTGGAAGGTTGAAGTGAGGAAAAACTATTCTTGGAAGTACTTTTGGAGTTAGAAGTCTCAAGCATCACAAGTAGGGCTTATTTCATCCTATTTTCTTTCTGATTTTTCTCTGGAATATTTTGATTGAATAATTCCGAAATTCTGAGTTTTATTGGTTGATATTATGTTGATATTGATGTATTAATTTTGGTGGAGTATTTGGATGTTTTGAAAAATGATTTTTGTCAAAAGAGAATTTGACACATGCTGCTGGATTTTCGAATTTCAACAGAACATAATTTGTTCACGAATTTTTTGGCTCATTACTAGTCATTTTTATTAGCTATAAAAAATTATATGTTGAAGCTAACATCATAAGGAAACTCTGATAATTTTCGTGGTGCATAATAAAGAGTTTTACTGCCTGAGAAAAATCAAGAACCAAGAGTATATCTATGCTGGCTGAAATCTTGGTACTGAAGCTGTGAATTTGTATAAATTTTTATTCATAGCAAATGATGTATTTATCCTTTGAAATTTTTACAGAGTTTTGTAGACATCTTTAAGTATAGCTGTGATTTTTATTTTGAGTTGTTTCTATCATTTGCTGAAGTTAAAAATTGTGTGAATCCTATTCTGAGCTGTGAAAAAGTGGCCTCTAACCACTAAAATTGTAGAATTTATTTGACATGGTTCTAGTATTTTGTTTGCTATGAAATGTTTACAGGGACTTTTAGACACATTGAGGTGTCATAGAGAATTTTTATGGCCAGTGAATTGCCCATTGGGGATGTGAATTACATGTTGTCACCATAATGGTAAATCTGTCAAGAAGCTGGAATGGTGAAGATGTATTAAGTTAATGATAGAAATCTATTTAATCCAAGTATATATCATATGAATGTATGTTAATTGTTTGAAAGTCTTGTTTATAAAGTATGAATGAGACTCCAATGATACTGAATGCCTATATCTGGGATATAAACCTGACTTTGAAATAGAAAGGTCCATGACATGGTTGTATGACAAAAGAGAATATGTGAAATTTAATGGTGCATGTTTTAACATACGGGGAAAATAGAAACAAGGCTTATGTGTGATAGAGAGGGAAGGCAAAAATAAGAACTTCCCAAGAAATTTTATGAGTCGGTAGACTTATCGACTAGGAAATAGAACTGTGTGTGATTCAGAAATGGAAAAAAATGAAGTCTGATGATCACGAATAGGAGTGAGCTCATGTCCTAGCAGTCTATGGTCTTCTGAGGAGTTATCCACTACATATGTTACTTGATGTGAATCTAAGCCTTCCCTATGTTAATAAAAAGAACTACTACACTAAGTTGAATTCCATGTGATATAAGAGAAACACTTATGATTACTACCATTTTGCATATAATTTTCTTTGACTCATGTATGCTAATATTGATATATGTGATCTAATATGATGTTTTCTTTATTATTATAAATGCATTTACTGTTTATATTCTGTCTGTATGTAAGGGGTTACCCTACTGAGAATTTTATAATATTCTCACCCCTATTTGTGTATATGCTGTATTGTGCTCAGACTCTGCAGATGCCTCTGGCTGAGGAGAGGCCATCATACCGATGGCCAATGGTTTTGCGTAGGAGGACATGAGACTTACGTGGGCTTTTGACTTGTATGTAGTGTAGTATAGTGCCAGGAACTTACCAGCTTGTAGACTAATTGGTGTTAGATGTCTTAGGTCCATTTCTGTGTGTTTAGTATTTTGTTGGACCTTGATATTTGAGCAAGCTTGGTAGATCTTTTGATAGTAGTTCCTGTGTTGTATTATAAGCGAAGTGACTTAACTTCAAGTATGGTATGTATTAAAGAAAGCGGTATGTAAAGTAATAATATATGTACATTTTATAGTAGTTTTCTTTATAACTCTAGAGTTTGATTTATCTTATTTCATTTCATTTGACTAGTGGATATTATAGAAAGGAAGTGATACTCTTCTAATTACAATGTTAATGCTCGAGTAATACATGGTAGTTAGGAGGGTGTTACAACATACCTTTGATCGAGTTTGCGTCTAACAACAGTTATCACGTGAGCGTCGGTATGGCACCGTACGAGGCGCTATATGGAAGGAAGTGCCAATCACCCTTGTGTTGGTACGAGCCCAGAGAACAAAGTGTCTTAGGACCTGAAGTAGTGAGGGAAACGACGGAACAAATCAAGAAAATCAAGGATAGAATCTCAACCGCTCAGAGTCGGCAGAAAAGCTACGCGGACAAAAGGCGCAAGCCCTTGGAGTTCCAAGAGGGAGAACATATATTTCTAAGAATCACCCCCACTACAGGAATAGGGAGAGCCATGAAAGTTAAAAAGTTGAGTCCCCGATTTCTCGGTCCTTTTGAAATTCTTCAGAGAGTCGGATCCGTAGCTTACAAAATAGCCTTACCACCCAATTTGTCAAACCTTCATGATGTCTTTCACGTCTCCCAGTTACGTAAATATGAGTCCGACCCTAGCCATGTCCTAGAACCAGAGCATATACAGTTGAGGGAGGACCTCACTTTCAATGTACCGCCTATGAGAATAGTGGATCACGGAGTCAAGCAGTTAAGGAACAAGTCTGTTCCTTTGGTGAAAGTCGCGTGGGGACGAGACAAGTCGGAAGAATACACATGGGAACTAGAGTCAGAGATGAAGTCCAAATATCCAGAGCTTTTTTAAGGTACGAATTTCGAGGGCGAAATTCTTTTTAAGGAGGGGAGTAATGTAACGCCCCGATTTTTCTGTTAGAGTAAAAATGACCAAAATGCCCCTGAGGTCATTTTCAGCCCGGAATTCGAGGAAAGCCAGTGCGGCAGTACTCGAAGGGCAAACTCAATGTTGCAAGGGGATTAGAAAACTTATGTACCTTCCCGGGATCGAAAATCTTGTTTTTCGAGTTTCGGGTCAAAATGACCAAAACGCCCCTGTGGTGTTTTACCCGTTTGCAAGTGCCGGATGAACCCGAAACTTCTCCAGATGGTTTTAAAAGGCGTTTTTATGTATTCTATGACCTCAGTTTTAATTTTTGAAGTCCCGGGCAAAATTAGTGCAAAATTACGGTTTTGCCCTTAGTTTCGTATTTTTACGCTTAATCACGATTAAGCAAACCTAAGCAATATTAGGCTCTAATCGAAGGTTAATTAATTTCCTTAATTAATCTTGAGTCAAAATAATTTATTAAAGTTGATTAGAACCAAAAAGTACTAATTACAACCTAAAATCATATTTTAATTTTAAGACACCTAGTCATAGAATCTTGAATAGTATTTTCTCTTTCCAATTCCTCAAATCATGGAATTGTGTTACACATTGTTTATTCATAAATGAGTTTTAAATTCTTTAATGATGTATGAGCACTCCTAAACTTGTCATAAACTCCCTAAATCACATTCTTAGTTACCTAAACTTAAGCTTAATCATTCCTAACCTTGTACCTAAGCTAATACACATCTAAACCTACCATTAACACACAATTAAATGGTCAAAACTCACCCCCACTCTGCTGTCCAGCCTTGGCCAAAGCTGTCCTCCCCCATTGTGCATCACATGTTCAATTTTTTAACACTCCAAGGCCATACCTCAAGTCACATACACTATACCTTGTCATAACTTTCAATCAAGCTTGAATTTCCACATGAATAAGTAATTAAAACAACCCATTTTTCCCATTCAATTGTGGCTGGAAAAGTTCCAGCCATGCATTGTTTCTAGAAGACTAAATTCATAAAAATGTGATAGGAAATTAACTCACATCAAGCCATGCTTTGTAGCATAGCTTCCATACTTCAAACCATGCTTGAATGACCTTGTGTAAGAGATATTTTCTCCTCCTTCCTCCCTCAAAGGCTACGGCCAAGCCCTCCCCATTCACTCCTCCATGGTTTGTTTTTCTATAAATAGGATGCTTGTGTTAGCCTTGTTGCACTTTGAAGCATTTGCAAAGTTTAGAGTTTTAGAGTTGTCTTGCTAGTCTTTCCTTTTTCTCTCAAAGTTCCAAGAGTGTTATTCCTTTCTTTTCATCTTTATCTTCTTCATATCTTCATCTCATCATCACCTCTCAACCATCAAACACCACCCCAAAACCTTGAACCATCATCAAACCTCTCAAACACCACACCTCAAACACAACTCCACTTGAAACACATTTTCTTTCTTTTTCTCTCATCAAGGCCGAATCATCATCACCATCCTAGGAGGTGTTGCTCATCTCGTTTCCATCTTCAAAATCAAGCTTTTATCTTCATCAATAGGTAGGGATTTGGTTTCAAACTTTGTTTTGTTCAAGAAAGTGTTTTTCCCTAGTTTCCTCTTGGAATCTTTTTGAACTTTTCTTTGTCTTTCCTTTCTTTTCATTTTCGGCCATGATGCCTTGATTTTGAGCATGATAGCTTGATGATGAGAGTTTCTAGATGATGACATTGTGTTCATCTCAAAGAAACCTCTAAAGCTTGAGTTTTCCTTTTCTTATGACTTCATCTATATGATATCTAACTCACATGGTTTTTCAACTTAAGAAAATTAATCTAAGGATTTCTAAAAGCCCAAGCCTACCCTTGTCAACCTTAAAGTTGGCCGGCACGTTCTAGAGATTTTTCTCTAGATAGGGGTTTTGGGTATTTAATAAAGAACTTGATGTAGTTTCACTTTCTTTCTCTTTTATATGATTTTCGATTTTTGGGTTGTAATCTTTGAGATATTGTGTTGGGTTGTTATCTTGTTAAATTCTTGAATGAGCTCTAGCTAACCATAAAATAAACCTTGCATCATGTTTATTTTATGCTATGCATATCATGTTTACTTCCTTGCTATCACTAAATATCAAGATAATGAGTGAACCTTGCATTATCATGTTTATATTCCAAGCTATGCATTATCATGTTTATATTTCAAGTCCTCACTTAATACCAAGATAATAATGAGTTGCATTCATATTTACTTTGAGCTATCACTTTACTTTCTAATGGAATCTAAAATAAGTGCATGAGCATGTTTATTTTTATGTCATCACCTAAATGAATCTAGAGCTCAAAGACTTGCCCATTGATATCTCAAACAAAGGTCTAAAACATTTATTTTCTTTGGTTCATATTTCGGCCCTATGAGGCCTTAGTGTTCCCAAGTATTGAAAACTATGTTTTATGATTTTTCTAAACTTATATGAGTATAAGGAATATGTAGAACTAAGTTTTATGAATTTAGGACCACTTGAGATGAAAATACTATAGCCACTGCCCTCTTAAGTATTTTCATAAGTTTAGATGATAAAAGTGTTCATAAAAGAGTTTTGAAAGCTTTAACAAGGTCCCAAAAGAAACTAGTATTTTATGTGCTTTAGAAACTATGTTCAAATGCCTTTAAATGGAGTTTCTGTTTCGATTCTGCCTTGCTATGTTTGGCCACTGTATGAGCTGTGTTAATGATGTTAATATGCTTATGTTTGAGTAATAATTATGTTAAGACTCATATGTGAAAGATAGGATAAGTTAGGAACTAGAAAAGAATTAATTTGAGAGTTCTAGATCCCTTAAAGATTTATTTTTCTGGATTCTTTCCAGCAAGGATTAGATTCAATAATCATGGTTTTAAATTAGTTTATATGTGTAGAAATGACTCATAATTGGTTTAGGACTTAATCTTGAAACCTTAGGAGCAAACCGAACTTAGAAAGGGTCATTATTATGACTTCTAGGTACCCGTAAAGTTAGGATTTTGATTTCTGCACTCTTGAGGTTTAGAGATGTTCTTGACCATAGTGTGAGGTGAGAAATACTTAGTTATAACCTTATAGGTTCCCAAGAAACTAGGCGTTGATGATCAATAACTTAGAACACGAGATAAAGATCTAAACCGTAATTTTTAGAACCCCGTAATCACATAAAAATAAAGCTGTCCAAATTCCGCTTAGTGCTGTTTGGATTAGTTCTTTAGCATAAAAATTTGTATAACTCATTAGTTGTGAAACTATAGGTGTATAAGAAGCTAAGGATAATGTTAGAACAATTAATTTGCAAGTTTAAGACTCATAAGAATCGAAGTTTAAAACACTATGGGTTATAACATATCAAGTCTATGAGCTTATGGTGATAATTGTTAGATATGACTATGTGATGATGTTTATGTTATGTGGAAGTGTTATGTGTCGATGCATATGTTATGAGAAAGTTTCATGTGATGATATATATGTTATGAAAAAGCTATATGAGGATGCATGATAAAAATGAATATGATAAATGATGAGGTACTTATGATTTAATGCTTATGAGAACTTAAATGTAACACAACACTGAGACGCGCTTCTCCTGGGTGACACCGGTTCAGCCGGGCACCCCCAGGAGGAGACAAATCCGTGAGGGTATGTGTAGATGCAGCCTGCCAAAGCGGACAAATTGCGAGGCCCGCGTGGCTAGCAAAGCGTTTCAAAGAGGAAATGATCCTAGAAAGGATATCCTTAATTTGCCCCCTAGCCCGTACTTTAAGTCGGGATTATGTTACGCTTATCATAGGATAAGTAAGAACTAGTGACGACTAGTTAAGGTATGAGCTCATAACCTAGAGATGTTTTAGGGCGGCCCCATGAGATGAAAGTTAAAGTTAACAATGTCACATATACTATACTTATGCCAATGTTATAATGTTTCCTAGTTATTCTATTGTTTGGTTTACCTTTATGATGCACTCATATCATTAGGTTATTTTAGGCTTAGCTATAAGACGCATTGTAAAATATGATGGGCCTTGGATAAATAAACACTTGGAAAGATAACTTAAAAGGAATTTATATACATGCACACCTTTTTAGAAATAAACCCAAGGTTCATGAGGATGTGACGATGTCACCTAGGTAGGGATAACCCTACTGAGAATTCTTTTAGAAAGATTCTCATTCCCTCTCTCTTTTCTTCCGTCATATCTTCAGATGGCGACATTCGTACTCTTCATCGATACCCCGGTATAGGAGCTGCACCATGACCCGGCACTCGGGTCATACCATTTTGAGGGTCGCTGCACTGTCAGAGTATTCATGTTCATGGGACGACCCTTCACGCACCCCGTCCCGAGCTACCGCTTTACCCCGACTGCTCCTTACCGTCATAACGGGATTTTTGAGCGAGCACGACCACGCGATGAGCTGATCCTCCGCATGGAGCCCGAGACCTCAGCAGTACGCGAGTACCCCGAGTATGTGCCGCGTCCCCAGTACTCGGAGACGGACCCATCCGAGGACCCGCCATCCCACATGTACAGTTGGAGCTCTAGTCCCGCTCCCCCACCGATGAGGGCTGGGAGTGAGGAGACGGTAGTCCAGCCGAGGTTGGCTCGTCGGCCATCTATGCGTCCTCGCCTCGGTGGACATACCCCGATGATACGCTCGACCACTCCCGCCGAGATTTGCCAGTGGATCGACTCGACCCCACAGTACTCGGACCAGCAGGAGTAGTCGTAGGAGGGGTAGTAGTTAGTGCACACACATGCCACATAGTTGAGGACAAACCTTCTTTTGTATATGAGGTTGTCTACTTTAGGTGCACATGGGTATGGGTGTAGTTTCTCTTGTATTTGCTTTTTTATGATTTTCTTGTATTGCATTTCAGTTGTATTTTGTTTCATGATGTATCAAATAGTCCTGCCTCTTTGGGTAGGCACGTTATATATATATATCTATGATTCAGTTGATGTTCCCATGACATGATGTGTTTCTTATGTTTTGCTTATATGTTTCGCTACGCTTCCTCTTAAAAATTCGTGCGTGGCTCTCACTTTGATTTTAAATTCCAAAAAGAAAAATTTTACCCATATTTCCGCTAAGTATTTTCTAAGTAAAAGATGAGACCAAGAGGTAATATTCTAAAGATTAACCTAAGTATATACTAGTAGTCTTGGGTTAAGATTTAGGGTGTTACACTAAGTATTTAAGACTATGTTTTATAATTTTCCCAAGCTTATATGAGTTTAAGGAATGCATAGAACTAAGTTTTATGAATTTAGGACCTCTTGAGACAAAGATAAATTGGTCACTGCCCTCTTAAACATTCTTATGATTTTAGATGTTAAAAATGCTTATAAATGAGTTTTGAAAGTTTTAAAAAGGTTCCAAGAGAAACTAGTATTTTATGTGCTTTAGAAATTATGTTTATGCCTTTTATGGAGAAGTATATTTTCGGTTCTTCTTTGCTCTTTACTGCCACTGTATGTGCTGTTTTAATGATGATAATGTGCCTATGTTTGAGTAAAAATAATGTGAAGACTCATATGTGAAAGATAGGATAAGTTAGGAACTAGAAAAGAATTAATTTGAGAATTCTAGATCCTTTAATTACGTAATTTTCTGGATTCTGTCAAGCAAGGTTTAGATTTAATAATCATGGTTTTTAATTAGTTTGAATGTGTAGGAATGCCTCATAATTGGTTTAGGACTTAATCTTGAAGCCTTAGGAGCAAACCAAACTTAGAAAGGGTCATTGTTGTGACTTCTAGGTACCCGTAAAGTTAGGATTTCAAATTCTGCATCCTTAAGATTTAGAGATGTTCTTGACCATAGTGTGAGGTGAGAAATACTTAGTTATAACCTCATACGATAACTTAGAATGTAAAGCTGTCCAAATCTGCATAGTACTGTTTGGATAGGTCCTTGAGCATAAAAATTAGTAAAACTTATTATTTGTTAACCTATAGGTGTGTAAGAGGTTAAGGATAATACTAGAACAACTAGTTCACAAGATTAAGACTCAAAAGAACCAAAGCATAAAACACTACGGGTTTATAACATAATAAGCTTGTAAGTTTATATGAATAATTGTCTAAGATATGTTTATGCAATGATGCATATGCTACGAAGAAGTTTTATGTATACGCTATGAAGAAGTTTCATGTGATGGTGTATATGCTATGAAAAAGTTTTATGTGGAAATAGGTTATAGTTTTATATATGATTATATGATGAGATGCATACTATGAGAAAGATTTATATGATGAATAATGATGTATCTATGAATTAACACTTTATGAGAACTTAAATGTGACACAACACTGAGACGCTTTCTTGGGTGACACCGGTTTAGCCAAGAAAACAAATCCGTGAGGGTATTGACATAGAGCTTGCCAAAGCGGACAATACTACTGTGCACTAGTTGCTAGTGGAGCGTTTCAAAGAGGAAATGACCCAAAGAGGTGATCCTTAAAATGCCCCCTAGCCCGTACTTTAAGTCGGGATTATGTTACGCTTATCATAGGATAAGTAAGAGCTAGTGACGACTAGTTAAGGTATGAGCTCATAACCTAAAGATGTTTTAGGGTGGCCCCATGAGATGAAAGTTAAAGTTTAAAATGTTACATGTGCTATACCTATCACCTTATGCCAATGTTATAATGTTTCTTAGTTATTCTATTGATTGGCTTACCTTTATGATGCATTCATGTCATTAGGATATTCCTTGCTTAGTCATAAGACGCATTATAAAATATGATGGGCCTTGGATAAATAATACTTTAGAAAACTAACTTAAAAGGAGTTTATAAGCATGCACACCTTTTTAGAAATAAAACCCAAGGTTCCTGAGGATGTGATGATGTCACCTAGGTAGGGGTTACCTTACTAAGAATCCTTTTAGAAGATTCTCATTCCCTCTCTCTTTTCTTCTGTCACATCTTCAGATAGCGACTTTTGTACTCTTCATCGACACCCTGACATGGGAGCTGCACCATGACCCAGCACTTGGGTCATACCATTTTGAGGGTCGCTGCACTGTCAGAGTATTCATGTTCATGAGATGACCCTTCACGCACCCCATCCCGAGCTACCGCTTCACCCCGACTGCTCCTTACCGCCATAACGGGATTTTTGAGCGAGCTAGACCACGCGATGAGCAGATTCTCCACATGCAGCCCGAGACGTCAGCCGTACGCGACTACCCGGAGTACGTGCCCCGGACCTAGTATTCGGAGATGGATCCATCCAAGGACCCGCTATCACACATGTACAGTTGGAGCTCCAGTCCCGCTCCCCCACCGATGAGAGTCGAGAGTGAGGAGACGGTGGTCCAGCCGAGGTTGGTACGTAGGCCATCCATGCGCCCTCATCGCGGTGGACATGCCCCGATGATGCGCTCGACCACTCCCGCCAAGATTCGTCAGTGGATTGACTCGACCCCACAGTACTTGGACCAGCAGGAGTAGACATAGGAGGGGTAGCAGTTAGTGCACACACGCCACATAGTTGAGGACAAACCTTCTTTTGTGTATGAGGTTGTCTACTCTAGGTGCACTAGGGCATGGGTGTTGTTTTATGATTTCCCTGTATTTGTTCTTCAGTTGTATTCCGTTTCCCGATGTATCGAATAGTCCTGCCCTTTGGGTAGGCACATTATATATATATATATCTATGTTTCAGTTGATATTTCCATGATATGATGTGTTTCTTTACACTTTGCTTATATGTTTCGTTATGCTTCCTGTTAAAGATTCGTGCGTGGCTCTCACTTTGATTTTAATTCTAAAAAGAAAAATTTTACCCATATTTCCGCTAAGTATTTTCTAAGTAAAAGATGAGACCAAGAGGTAATATTCTAAAGATTAACCTAAGTACATACTAGTAGTCTTAGGTTAAGATTTAGGGTGTTACAATTCACCATAGGTGCACTCGGGTAGTTACGGTTTACTTCTACTTTGTTGTTTTATGTTGTATTTTATTTCTGCTATATTACAAGCTCTGGCCATTCTTAGGGTATGACTAGCTATGTACCTCAACTATGCTATTATTAGTGAAATGCCTCTTTGTTTACCTTGACCCTTATTTCTTGACTATATGCTTTACTTTATGATTTTTTATAATTGTTACGCGTGCTTTATGTTTCTGTCATTCGACTAGTTAAGCTCGTGGCTCTCACTTTGTTTATGTTTTCAAAAAGAAAAATGTACTCATAAATTCCGCTAAGTATTTTATTAAAAAGTTGAGACTAAGAAGTAATAACCTAATGATTAGCCTAATATGTTCTAGAGTATTGGGTTAAAAGTTAGGGTGTTACACAACCCACCACCTTGCAACCTTGAATCATCTCCTAAGCACCGAAACACTTAACCTCAAACACAAGCCTCCTCAAAACACATCTCCTTTCCTTTCTTTTCTCTTTGGCCAAAGCTACCTCACCTTCCAAGGAGGAGTTGCTCTTTTCATTTCCTTTCAAAGATCAAGCTTTCCTCTTCATCACTTCGTAGGGAGTTGCTTTCAAACTTTGATTTATTCAAACATGTGTTTTACTCAAAGTTTCTCTTAGTTTCTTTTAAAACTTTCCCTTGTTTCTCTTTTCTTTTCATTTCGGCCCCTGGATCTCTTTGTGAGCATGATGGCTTGATGATGAGTGTTTCTATATGATGATCTTGTATTCATCTCAAAGAAACCTCTAAAGCTTGAGTTTTATTTTTGATCTAGCAAAGTTTTGGTTTTTCTTTCCTTTTCTTTTCCTACAAAGTTTCAACCCTCATAGTTTTCACCTCAAGGTTTTTGTTAAAATTTTTAAAGTGTCTCTATATTTACTTTGTATCAAGAAAATAATGTTGCTTGGTTTCTATGTCCTTAAAGTTTTGTTTTCTTTTAAAGTTTGCTTCTTTTTGAGTTTGATGATGATGTTCAAGAACCATGTGGTTTCTTTGAGAACTTGGTTCAAGAACTCTTAAGCTCACTTTGTTGATGAGATAAATGTTGGGTTGAGATTTTTGGTTCTCTTTAAAAGTCTCATATGAGCTCTAAGTTTAAGATAAAAGACTTGCATCCATATTTACTTTTATGTCATCACTAAATGCTCAAGATTAAAGAATGAACTTGCATCTCCATATTTATGTTTATGTTCTCACTAAATCTCTAAGATAATAATGAGTTTGCATAGCATATTTATTTTATGTTCTCACCTCTAAATAAAGACTAAAATAAAGTCATTGCATATTTATTTTTATGTCATAACTTAAGAGATTTAGAGCTCATAGACTTACCCATTATTATCTTAAACAAAGACTTGAAAATATATGTTTCTTAGCTCATTAATTTTCGGCCTTAGGAGGTTTAAGTAGTTACAAATACTAAAACTTATGTTTCATAATTTTTCTAAGTTTAGATAAGCCTAAGAAATGTTTTGAACAAAGTTTTATGATTTTAAATCTTTTCAAGTCTCATTCGAAATAGCTACTGCCCTTGAAAGTATTTTGATGATTTTAGTAAGATAAAAATGTTCACTAATGAGTCTTGAAAGTTTTAAAAGGGTACCAGGAGAAACTAGCAACTTATGTGTTTTAAAAATGAAGTTTTATGCATTTTATGATGGAGACAGTTTCGGTTATTCCTTGCTTGCTATGCTCACTGTTTTATGCTGTTTTGATGATGACAATGAGTATGTTCATGCATAATTGATGTTATAATTAATATGTGAAAGTTAAGACAAGTTAGTAACTAGAAAAGAATTAATTTGAGACTTTTAGATCCCTTAGTAATGGATTTTTCTGGATTCTGTCCAGCAAGATTTAAAATTAGAAATCATAGTTTATAATTAGTTTAAATGTGTAGGAATTACTCATAATTGGTTTAGGACTTGATCTTGATGCCTTAGGAGCAAACCGAACTTAGAAAGGGTTAATGTTGTGACTCCTAGGTACCCGTAAAGTATGAATTATAGATTCTGCACTCTTGAGGTATAGAAATAGTTATGATCCTGGTATTGAGTGAGGAATACTTAGATATGAGCCTATAGGTACCCAAGAGCTTAAGTTATGATGATTTACAACTTAGATTTCAAGTTAAAGGTCTTAAGGGTCAATGCATAAGACATTAAGAGATCTTTTATACTATGAGTTCAACGATGCATGTATGATTGTTTGATGCACATGTTTTGATGATAAATGAGCTATGATGAAAGGAATTATTGAGATGTTAAGTTTATCATGAGCATGAAAGTTGAATGAGAGATGTGTATGTGTTATAAGCTTGTGGCATAAAGTCGGTTTGAAGTAGATTCTATTTACAGCAATTATGCTGCCAAATTTCCATCAAACCTAAAGGACTTGAGAATGTTTTTGAAGTATAATATGAGATTTAAAACCCTGGGTGACACCGGTTCGGCCGAGCACCCCCAGGAGATTTTTATTGGAGAAAGCACTGAGACGCGCTTTCCTGGGTGACACCGGTTTGGCTGAGCACCCCCAGGGGAGACAAATCCGTGAGGGTATGAGTAGATGTAGCCTACCAAAGCGGACAAATTGCTATGGCTAGATGCACAAAGCATTTCAAAGAGGGTATATCCTAAGAGAGGTGATCCCTAGCCCGTTAACCCGTACTCAAGGAATCGGGATTATTTTTATTATGTTTTGCTTATTCAGATAATAAGCAAGAGCTAGTGACGACTAGCTAAGGTATGAGCTCATAGCCTAGATCTTTTAGGGTGGCCTTGTAATGCTAAAGTACTATGATTGATGTCACAAAGATTGAGGAAAGTTCCACTAGAAAGTTATATGCCCTTTATGCCACTTGTATGCTTCTTGATGTTATGATTTGCTAAGTTATTTGCTTAAAGTATTGCCATGCATTCATGCTTTGATATGTTGCATTCATGACATTAAGATGCATGCTAAAAGGAATGAACCTTGGATAATTAGTTTTATAAAACCTAATAATGAATCTTATACGCATGTACACCTTTCATAACTAAACCCAAGGTTCCTAAGGATGTGAACGATGTAACCCTAGATAGGAGGTCCCTACTGAGATTCTTTAGTAAGATTCTCACTCCTTTCTCTTCTTTCTCTTTCTCCTATCACATCTTCAGAGCTCGATGGTGACGTTCGTGGTCTTTATCGACACTCCGACATGGGAGGTGCACTTTGATCCGGACCACGGATCTTATCATTTTGAAGGACAGTGCACAGTACGAGTTTTCATGTTCATCGGACGTCCCTTCACTCACCCTGTACAGAGTTACTGCTTCTCCTCAATGTCTCCTTATGATGACACTATGGTTTTTGAGCATGCCCGGATGCGCGATGAGAGGCTTCTTCGGATGTATGCTGGAGGATCGATGCCCCGTGACTTCCAGGACTACGTGCCACAGTCTGCCGGTTTGGAAGATGATCCTTCTGAGGATCCATCGACGCACTTGTACAGCGAGAGCTCCGCACCCACTCCCCAGTTCGTGAGAGGAGGGAGCGAGGAGACCGTTATGTAGCTAAGGTTAGCTAAGCGAGCCGAGATGCGCCCCAACTGAGGAGCTCATGTACAGCTACCGCGCGTGCCTTGTAACACCCTAAATCTTAACCCAAGACTACTAGTATGTACTTAGGTTAATCTTTAGAATATTACCTCTTGGTCTCATCTTTTACTTAGAAAATACTTAGCGGAAATATGGGTAAAATTTTTCTTTTTGAACTTTCCTTTGTCTTTCCTTTCCTTTCATTTTCGGCCATGAGGCCTTGATTTGAGCATGATAGCTTGATGATGAGAGTTTCTAGATGATGACATTGTGTTCATCTCAAAGAAACCTCTAAAGCTTGAGTTTTCCTTTTCTTACAACTTCATCTATATGTTATCTAGCTCACATGGTTTTCCAACTTAAGAAAAATTAATCTAAGGATTTCTAAAAGCCCAAGCCTACCCTTGTCAACCTTAATGTAGCGCCCCGATTTTCTGTTAGAGTGAAAATGACCAAAATGCCCCTGAGGTCATTTTCAGCCCGGAATTCGAGGAAAGCCAGTGCGGCAGTACTCGAAGGGCAAACTCAATGTTGGAAGGGGATTAGAAAACTTATGTACCTTCCCGGGATCGAAAATCTCGTTTATCGAGTTTTCGGGTCAAAATGACCAAAATGCCCCTGTGGTGTTTTACCCGTTTGCAAGTGCCGGATGAACCCGAAACTTCTCCAGATGGTTTTAAAAGGCGTTTTTATTTATTCTATGACCTCAGTTTTAATTTTTGAAGTCCCGGGCAAAATTAGTGCAAAATTACGGTTTTGCCCCTAGTTTCGTATTTTTACGCTTAATCACGCGATTAAGCAAACCTAAGCAATATTAGGCTCTAATCGAAGGTTAATTAATTTCCTTAATTAATCTAGAGTCAAAATAATTTATTAAAGTTGATTAGAACCAAAAAGTACTTAATTACAACCTAAAATCATATTTTAATTTTATGACACCTAGTCATAGAATCTTGAATAGTGTTTTCTCTTTCCAATTCCTTAAATCATGGAATTGTGTTACACATTGTTTATTCATAAATGAGTTTTAAATTCTTTAATGATGTATGAGCACTCCTAAACTTGTCATAAACTCCTAAATCACATTCTTAGTTACCTAAACTTAAGCTTAATCATTCCTAACCTTGTACCTAAGCTAATACACATCTAAACCTACCATTAACACACAATTAAATGGTCAAATCATCCTCCCATTCTGCTGTCCCAAGCTGGCCGTTAACCTTCTCCCCCATTATGCATCACATGTTCAATTTTTCAACACTCCAAGGCCATACCTCAAGTCACATACACTATACCTTGTCATAACTTTCAATCAAGCTTGAATTTCCACATGAATAAATAATTAAAACAACCCATTTTTCCCATTTAATTGTGGCTGGAAAAGTTCCAGCCATGCATTGTTTCTAGAAGACTAAATTCATAAAAATGTGATAGGAAATTAACTCACATCAAGCCATGCTTTGTAGCATAGCTTCCATACTTCAAACCATGCTTGAATGACCTTGTGTAAGAGATATTTTCTCTTCCTTCCTCCCTCAAAGGCTACGGCCAAAGCCCTCCCCATTCACTCCTCCATGGTTTTGTTTTTCTATAAATAGGATGCTTGTGTTAGCCTTGTTGCACTTTGAAGCATTTGCAAAGTTTAGAGTTTTAGAGTTGTCTTGCTAGTGTTTCCTTTTTCTCTCAAAGTTCCAAGAGTGTTCTTCCTTTCTTTTCATCTTTATCTTCTTCATCTCTTTATCTCATCATCACCTCTCTACCATCAAACACCACCCCAAAACCTTGAACCATCATCAAACCTCTCAAACACCACACCTCAAACACAACTCCACTTGAAACACATTTTCTTTCTTTTTCTCTCATCAAGGCCGAATCATCATCACCATCCTAGGAGGTGTTGCTCATCTCATTTCCATCTTCAAGATCAAGCTTTTATCTTCATCAAAAGGTAGGGATTTGTTTTCAAACTCTATTTTGCTCAAGAAAGTGTTTTTCTCTAGTTTTCTCTTGGATTCTTTTTGAACTTTCCTTTGTCTTTCCTTTCCTTTCATTTTCGGCCATGAGGCCTTGATTTGAGCATGATAGCTTGATGATGAGAGTTTCTAGATGATGACATTGTGTTCATCTCAAAGAAACCTCTAAAGCTTGAGTTTTCCTTTTCTTACAACTTCATCTATATGTTATCTAGCTCACATGGTTTTCCAACTTAAGAAAAATTAATCTAAGGATTTCTAAAAGCCCAAGCCTACCCTTGTCAACCTTAAAGTTGGCCGGCACGTTCTAGAGATTTGTCTCTAGATAGGGGTTTTGGGTACTTAATAAAGAACTTGATGTAGCTTCACTTTCTTTCTCTTTTATATGATTTTCGATTCTTGTGTTGTGATCTTTGAGATATTGTATGGGGTTATTATCTTGTTAAAGTCTTAAATGAGCTCTAGTTAAACATAAAAATGAAACTTGCATCATGTTTACTTTAAGCTTTGCATATCATGTTTATTTCCTTGCTATCACTAAATCCCAAGATAATGAATGAACTTGCATTATCATGTTTATGTTTCAAGCTTTGCATTATCATATTTATATTTCAAGTCCTCACCTAAATATCAAAGATAATAATATATTGCACCACATATTTATTTTATGCTCTCACTTTACTTTCTAGCAATAACTAAAATAAGTGCATGAGCATATTTATTTTTATGTCATCACTTTAATAATTCTAGAGCTCAAAGACTTGCCCAATGATATCTCAAACAAAGGTCTAAAACATTTATTTCCTATGGTTCATCTTTCGGCCCTATGAGGCCCTAAATGTTTTCAAGTATTGAAAACTATGTTTTATAATTTTTCTAAACTTATATGAGTATAAGGAATGTGTAGAACTAAGTGTTATGAATTTAGGACCTCTTGAGATGAAAATAATATAGCCACTGCCCTATTAAGTATTTTCATGAGTTTAGATGATAAAAGTGTTCATAAAAGAGTTTTGAAGGTTTTAATAAAGTTCCAAGAGAAACTAGTATTTTATGTGCTTTAGAAACTATGATTCAATGCCTTTAAATGGAGTTTCTGTTTCGGTTCTACCTTGCTATGTTTGGCCACTGTATGAGCTGTGTTAATGATGTTAATATGCTTATGTTTGGGTAATAATTATGTTAAGACTCATATGTGAAAGATAGGATAAGTTAGGAACTAGAAAAGAATTAATTTGAGAGTTCTAGATCCCTTAAAGATTCATTTTTCTGGATTCTGTCCAGCAAGGTTTAGATTCAATAATCATGGTTTTAAATTAGTTTATATGTGTAGGAATGACTCATAATTGGTTTAGGACTTAATCTTGAAACCTTAGGAGCAAACCGAACTTAGAAAGGGTCATTATTGTGACTTCTAGGTACCCGTAAAGTTAGTATTTTGATTTCTGCACTCTTGAGGTTTAGAGATGTTCTTGACCATAGGGTGAGGTGAGAAAAACTTAGTTATAACCTTATAGGTTCCCAAGAGACTAGGTGTTGATGATCAATAACTTAGAATGTGAGATAAAGATCTAAACCGTAATTTCTAGAACTCCGTAATCACATAAACATAAAGCTGTCCAAATTCTGCTTAGTGCTATTTGGATTAGTTCTTGAGCATAAAATTTGTATAACTCATTAATTGTCAAACTATAGGTGTATAAAGAAGTTAAGGATAATTAATTTGCAAGTTTAAGACTCATAAGAATCGAAGTTTAAAACACTATGAGTTATAACATAACATGTCTATGAGCTTATGGGGATGATTGTTAGATATGACTATGTGATGATGTTTGTGCGAAAGTTTTATGTGACGAATGTTATGAGAAAGTTTCATGTGATGATATATATGTTATGAAAAAGCTATATGAGAATGCATGATAAAAATGAATATGATAAATGATGAGGTAATTGTGATTTAATACTTATGAGAATATAAATGTGACACAACACTGAGACGCGCTTCTCCTGGGTGACACCAGTTCGGCCGAGCACCCCCAGGAGGAGACAAATCCGTGAGGGTATGTGTAGATGCAGCCTGCCAAAGCGGACAAATTGCGAGGCCCACGTGGCTAGCAAAGCGTTTCAAAGAGGAAATGATCCTAGAAAGGAGATCCTTAATTTGCCCCCTAGCCCGTACTTTAAGTCGGGATTATGTTACGCTTATCATAGGATAAGTAAGAACTAGTGACGACTAGTTAAGGTATGAGCTCATAACCTAGAGAAGTTTTAGGGTGGCCCCATGAGATGAAAGTTAAAGTTAACAATGTCACATAAACTATACTTATGCCAACGTTATAATGTTTCCTAGTCATTCTATTGTTTGGTTTACCTTATGATGCATTCATATCATTAGTATATTTCTGGTTAAGTTATAAAGACGCATTATAAAATATGACGGACCTTGGATAAAATACCTCTTTGGAAAACCAACTTAAAAGGAATTTATATGCATGCACACCTTTTAGAAATAAACCCAAGGTTCCTGAGGATGTGTCGACGTCATCTAGGTAGGGATAACCCTACTGAGAATTCTTTTAGAAAGATTCTCATTCCCTCTCTCTTTTCTTCCGTCATATCTTCAGATGGCGACGTTTGTACTCTTCATCGACACCCCGGTATGGGAGTTGCACCATGACCCGGCACTCGGGTCATACCATTTTGAGGGTCGCTGCACGGTCAGAGTATTCATGTTCATGGGACGACCCTTCGCGCACCGTCCCCGAAGCTACCGCTTCACCCCGATCGCTTCAGTCATAACGGGATTTTTGAGCGAGCGAGACCACGCGATGAGCAGATCCTCCGCATGGAGCCCGAGACATCAGCGATGCGAGTACCGAGTATGTGCCGCGTCCCGGTACTGGAGACGGACCCATCCGAGGACCCGCCATCCCACATGTACGGTTGGAGCTCGGTCCGCTCCTCCACCGATGAGGGCTGGGAGTGAGGAGACGGTGGTCGGCCGAGGTTGGCTCGATGGCCATCTATGCGCCCTCGCGCGGTGGACATGCCCGATGATGCGCTCGACCACTCCCGCCGAGATTCGTCAGTGGATCGACTCGACCCCACAGTACTCGGACCAGCAGGAGTAGTCATAGGAGGGGTAGTAGTTAGTGCACACGCACGCCACATAGTAGAGGACAAACCTTCTTTTGTATATGAGGTTGTCTCCTTTAGGTGCACATGGGTATGGGTGTAGTTCCTCTTGTATTTGCTTTTTATGATTTCCTTGTATTGCATTTCAGTTGTATTTTGCTTCATGATGTATCAAATAGTCCTGCCTCTTTGGGTAGGCACGTTATATCTATATATATATCTATGATTCAGTTGATGTTCCCATGACATGATGTGTTTCTTATGCTTTGCTTATATGTTTCGCTATGATTCCCCTTAAAGTTTCGTGCGTAGCTCTCACTTTGATTTTAAATTCCAAAAAGAAAAATTTTACCCATATTTCCGCTAAGTATTTTCTAAGTAAAAGATGAGACCAAGAGGTAATATTCTAAAGATTAACCTAAGTACATACTAGTAGTCTTGGGTTAAGATTTAGGGTGTTACATGCCTACTCCTGCCGCACTGTGTTAGTGGATCGGTTATACCTCACCTTATCCCGAGTTCCAGTAGCTGATGTCTTAGAGGAGGTTTAGTGCACTCACTCACTCAGAGTTAGGATAAACCTTCTTTTGTCTTGAGATTATCCACTTTAGGTGTACTCGGGTAGTTATAGTTTATTTATGTTTTCCTTGCATTTATATTTCAGTTGTATTTCCTTTCCATGTATTGCAAGCTCAATCTAATTTTATAAGGGCGTGACTATATCTAAACCTAGTGTAACGCCCCGATTTTCTATCAGAGTGAAAATGATCGAAATGCCCCTGAGGTCATTCTCAGCCCGGAATTCGAGGAAAGCCAGTCCGGCAGTACTCAAAGGGCAAACTCAATGTTGGAAGGGGATTAGTTGGCTTGTATACCTTCCCGGGATCGAAAATCTCATTTTTCGAGTTTTCGGGTCAAAATGACCGAAATACCCCTGTAGTGTTTTACCCGTTTGCAAGTGCGGGATGAACCCCGAAACGTCTCCAGATGGTGTTAAAAGACGTTTTTATGTATTCTGTGACTTTAATTTTGGTCCCGGAGGTCCCGGGCAAAATTAGTCTAAAATTACGATTTTGACCCTAGCTTTGTGTTTTCAAGCTTAATCGTGTGATTAAGCAAACCTAAGCAATATTAGGCTCTAATCGAAGATTAATTAGTTTCCATAATTAATCTTGAGTTAAAATAATTTATTAAAGCTGATTAGAACCTAAGAATGCTTAATTACAACTTGAAATCTTATTTTAAATTCAAGGTTCCTAGTCATGGAATCTTGAATAGTGTTTTCTCTTTCCAATTCCTTAAATCATGGAAATTTGCCTACCTTGTTTACTCATAAAATGAATTTTAAACTCTCTAAATGTGTATGAGCACTCCTTAACTTTGTCATAAAACTCTTAAACCCATTCTTAGTTACCTAAACTTATGCTTAATAACTCCTAACCTTGTACCTAAACTAATACACACTCAAACCTATCATTAACACACAATTACATGAAGTAATTTTCCTCCCTCTCTGCTGTAGCATTCTGGCCGAATGCTTCCTCCCCCATTTTCCATCACATGCTCAAATTTTTGGCACTCCAAAGCCATACCTCAAGTCATACTCACCATACCTTGTCATACTTTCCACCATGCTTGATTTTTCAAGTAAATAACTAAATGAATTAAGCTATTTTCCTCATGTATTTGTGGCCCAAAAACAACCAGCCATGCCTTGCTTCTAGAAGAATTATTTCATTCAAAATTGACAGGAAATTCACTCAAATCACTTTACTTGAAGTCATGCCTTGTATCATAACTTCCATACTTCAAACCATGCTTGAATGACATTGTTTAGGAGATATTTTCTCTCCATTTTCCCCTCCAATTTGCTACAGCCAAGGCTATCCTTGGATGAGCCTTCATTGCTTCATTTTCTATAAATAAGTGCATTAGAAGAACTTGCAAACACTTTAGCTCATTTGCAAACTTTTGGTTTTCTAAGCTTTCTTGAGTTTCCTTTCTTTTTCTCTCAAGTTTCAAGAGAGTTCTTCTTCTCTCTTCATCTTCATCTTCATCTTCTTCATCTCTTCATCACATCATCATCTCATAACCTCGAAACACCACCCCACAACCTTGAACCACCATCAAACCTCTAAAACACTTGACCTCAAACACAACCTCACTCAAAACACATCTCCTCTCTCTTTCTCTCTTGGTGGCCGAAGCTCATCATCACTCTTGGAGGAGTTCCTCATCTTGTTTTTGATTTCAAGTTCAAGCTTTTTGTCTTCACTCTAGGTAGGAGTGTTTTTCTAAACTTGTTTTTCTTGAAAATGAGTTTTTCTCTAGCTTTCTCTTGGATTTCTTTTTGAAACTTTCTCTTGATTTTCCTTCCTCTCCATTTCGGCCATGAGGCCTTGTTTATGAGCATGATAGCTTGATGATGAGAGTTTCAAGATGATGACCTTGTGTTCATCTCAAAGAAACCTCTAAAGGTTGAGTTTTTCCTTTCCTTAAACTTTATCTATATGATATTTAGCTCACATGGTTTTTCAACTTAAGAAAATTAATCTAAGGATTTCAAAAAGCCCAAGCCTACCCTTGTCAACCTTAAAGTTGGCTGGCACGTTGTAGAGATTTTTCTCTAAATAGGGGTTTTGGGTACTTAATAAAGAACTTGGCTTAGTTTCATCCTCTTTTCCTTTTTGTAGGTTTCAATTTTGGTTTCCTTTTCTTTGAGATTTTATGTTCTTTGAAAGTTTGTTTCTTATGAGCTTGATGAAGATGTTCAAGAACCTCCTAGTTCCTTTGAGAACTTGGTTCAAGAACTCTAAAGCTCTCTTTGTGATAAGATAAGTGTTGGGTTGTATCTCTAAAATCTTGTAAGAGCTCTAGATGAGATTAAAATGAATATTGCATTCATGTTTATGTTTATGCCTTGCATATCATATTTATTTTCCTTGCCATCACTAAATATCAAGAATAATAAATAAACTTGCATTATCATGTTTTTGTTTCAAGCTTTGCATTATCATGTTTATATTTCAAGTCCTCACTTAAATACCAAAGATAATAATAAGTTGCATCTCATGTTTATTTTATGCTCTCACTTTATTTTCTAATGAAAGCTAAAACAAGTGCATGAGCATGTTTATTTTATGTCATCACTTAAGAGAACCTAGAGCTCAAAGATTTGCCCATTATTGTCTCAAGCAAAGGTTTGGAAACCATATGTTGTTTAGTTCTTTGATTTCAGCCCTAAGGAGCTATATTTGTTACAAGTATTAAAATCTATGTTTCATAATTTTTCTAAGCTTATATGAGTTCAAGTAATGTCTAAAACAAGGTTTTATGAATTTAGAACCTCTTGAGATAAATTTAATTTAGCTACTGCCCTTACAAATATTTTGAGAATTTTAGATGATAAAAATGTTTATAAATGAGTTTTGAAAGTCTTGAAAAGGTTCCAAGAGAAACTAGTATTTTATGTGCTTTAGAAACCAAGTTTTATGCCTTTGTATGGAGATGTATTTTCGGTTCTGCCTTGCTGTGATTAAGTGCTATTTATGCTATTTTGATGATGATAATATGAGTATGTTTGAGTATAATTGATGTTAAAATTCATATGTGAAAGATTAGAGAAGTAAGTAATTAGAAAAGAATTAATTTGAGAGTTCTAGATCCCTTGGTAATTGATTTTTCTGGATTCTATCCAGCAAGGTTTAGAAATGGTAATCATGGATTTAAATTAGTTTAAATGTGTAGGAATGACTCATAATTGGTTTAGGACTTGATCTTGATGCCTTAGGAGCAAACCGGACTTAGAAAGGGTCATTGTTGTGACTCCTAGGTACCCGTAAAGTTAGAATTTTAAATTCTGCATTCTTGAGGTTTAGAGAAGTTTACGATCATAGTATGGAGTGAGGAATACTTAGATATGAGCCTATAGGTACCCGAGAGATTAAGTTGTGATGATTTATAACTTAGATTCTGAATTAAAGACCTTAAGGGTCAATGCATAAGAAATTAAGAAATCGTTAATGCTATGATGTCTATATGATGCAATAACAAGATGAGATGTTTATGATGCATGAGGAAATGATTGTTTAAGATATGAAGTTTATCATAGCATGAGGTTTAAATGAGGAATATGTTGTGTGAATAGCTTGTGGCACAAGTTTCAGTTTGAAGGAAATTCGATTTAACAGCTGTTATGCTGCCGAATTTTCGTCAAACCTAAAAGGGGTGGAGAAATGTTTTAAAGTACCACATGAGTTGAAAACCCTGGGTGACACCGGTTCGGCCGAGCACCCCCAGGAGAATTTTATGTGACAAAGCACTGAGACGCGCTTTCCTGGGTGACACCAGTTCGGCTGAGCACCCTTAGGGGAGACAAATCCGTGATGGTATGAGTAGATGCAGCCTACCAAAGCGGACAAATTGCTGTGGCTTAATGCCCGCAAAGCGTTTCAAAGAGGGTATATCCTAAGAGAGGTGATCCCTAGCCCCCTCTACTTGCGTAGTCGGGATTATTTTATTATGTTTCGCTGATTCAGATAATAAGCAAGAGCTAGTGACGACTAGCTGAGGTATGAGCTCATAACCTAGTTATTTTAGGGTGGCCTTATTATGCTGAAGTTCCATGATTAATGTCACGAAGTTGAGGAAAGATCCACTTGAAAGTTATATGCCCATTTATGCCACTTGTGTGTTTCTTGAAGTTGTGATTCATTGAGTTATTTGATTGAGGCATTGCCATGCATTCATGTTTTAATATGTTACATTCATAACATCAAGATGCATGCTAAAAGGAATGAACCTTGGATAATTGGTTTTATAAACTCTAATAATGAATCTTTTATGTATGTACACATTTTATAATTAAACCTAAGGTTACTGAGGATGTGAACGATGTAACCCTAGGATAGGAGACTCTTACTGAGATTCTTTAGTAAGAATTCTCACTCCTTTCTCTTCCTTCTCTTTCTTCCGTCACATCTTCAGAGAACGATGGCGACGTTCATGGTTTTTGTCGACACACCGACTTGGGAGGTTCACTTTGATCTGGATCACGGATGATACCATTTTGAGGGGCAGTGCACCATACGAGTCTTCATGATCATTGGACACCCCTTTGCATGCCCTGTACAGAGTTACTATTTCTCCCCGATGTCACCCTACGATGATGCGATGGTTTTTGAGCACACGCGGACGCGAGACGAGAGGATTCTGCGAACGTTCACTAGTGGTTCGATGCCTCGAGACTTCAAGGACTGCATGCCTTGGTCTCCTAGTTCGGAGGACGACTCTTTCGAGGACCCGCTGATGCACATGTATAGCGAGAGCTCTGCTCCTACACCTCAGTTCGTGCGGCGCAAGCGCGAGGAGACTGTTACACAGCCGAGGCTGGCTAGGCAAGCCGAGAGGCACCTCTATCGAGGAGCTTACGCTAAGTTTTCATGTGTACCCACTCCTGCCGCCTTGCATCCATGGATCGGTTACACTCCACCTTTCCCCAAGTTCCAGTAGCAAACGTCCTAGAGGAGGCTTAGTGCACACACCGACAAGTAGAGTGGATAAACCTTCTTTTGTTTTGAGGTTGTCCATCATAGATGCACTCGGGTAATTGTGGTTTATTTATGCTTTCTTGTTTCTGTTGTATTTTCTTTCTTATGTATTCCAAGCTTAGCCCGTTTCTATAAAGGCGTGACTACTTATGTATCTCAACTATATTATTATTAATGAAATGTTCCCTTGTCGTGATGATCATTGTTCTATTGATACTTGCTTTAGTTCTTGTGTTTCTGTATGATTGATGCTTGTGTTTCTCGTTTAGACTAAAACGTGGCTCTCACTTTGATTTATATTTTCAAAAAAAAAATATATACCCGTAATTTTCGCTAAGTATTTTAATAAAATGATGAGACTAAGGAGTAATAACCTAATGATTAACCTAATGTGTTCTGGAAAGTTAGGTTAAGAATTAGGGTGTTACACTTTGGTATCAGAGTAGATTGGTTCTCACGGAGCTTGAGGATTGGACTGACCATGCTTTAGAAGCATGATGCGATAGTTATGTCATGTGTAGTGCTTGATAGAGACAAGCTATAGGACTAGAGATGCATGACTTTTGTTGCTTGCAAGTGCCATGGTAACTAGCTCATTTTGCATGAATATTGAGCCTGATCAACTTGATGTTCACTGTCTCATGTGTTTAGGGACCAATGGCACCTCGATGACAGCCTAGGACTATGCTTGAAGCTAACCAAGACAATGCGACTGCTGCTGCTGTTCATCAAATGGCGCAAGCCATGGAGCAGATGTTCAATATCATGAATCAACGAGAGAACGTTGCCCCTGCTCCCCCTGCTGCTGAGGTGGTTGAGCAAGCCCGCTTCTACGACTTCCGCAAGGCAAACCTGCCCAAGTTCCGAGGGGTAATGGACCCCGACAAAGCCAATGAGTGGATCAAAGATATGGAGAAGATCTACTCTGTGGTTGCCTGCTCTGAGGAGTAGAAGGTTACGTTTGCTGCTTTTATGATGAAGTCTGACGCCGAGTTCTGGTGGAATGGAACGAAGCGACTGCTAGAAGCTTCTAGAACTCCCATCGATTGGGAGCTGTTCAAGGCCTACTTCTATGAGAAGTACTTCCCCGAGTCCATGAGGAATGCTAAGGACATAGAGTTCATGCGGTTGACCCAGGGAGGGTCTACTGTGGCTTAGTACACTGCCAAGTTCGAAGAATTGATCAAGTTCTCTCGGTTGTTCCAAGGGAACCCCGATGAGGTATGGAAATGAGTGAAATATGAGGTCGGTATGAAGGCGGAGATGAACTACGCCGTGGCCTATATGGAGATCAGAGACTTCCCGACTCTAGTCAACAAATGTTGAATTCTTAAAGAAGGACAACGAAAGATGCAAGCCACAAAAGCAGAACGAGCTAAGGGGCTCGGACTTCAAGCCCCGAGGTTCAAACCGCAATACCCATCGAGAAACCACTACCATCCCTACCAGACCAACCAGTTCCGACCACAACAACAACAACAACCTAGAGCACCCGTTTATCAACAATCCAAACAACACCAACGGCCACCGTTTCAACATCAAGGCTCGAGGAACTTCAACAACAACCAGCCCCATGGACCGGGTGGACCTCGGAACCACAATGGAGGATCCAGTGGGGCCAAGAACAAGGCACCACAAGGAGTCCCTGCTGCTTACCCCGGAGTAGCATATGCCGATGTCTGTCCCCAGTGCGGGAGGAATAATGGGAACCGCCCCTGCCTCATAGGGCAAAGAGTCTACTTCAAGTGTGGCAAGCCCGACCACTACACCAACAACTGCATGAGTGGAGGACCATCAAACCAAAACCCTCGACCTCAACAGCAAGGACGGGTCTTCACCCTCAATGTGGAAGACGCGCGAACGTCCAACGATCTCATTCAAGGTAAGTGTGAGCTTAACGGTAGAACCTTAACTGTACTTTTTGATTCTGGCGCTACCCATTCTTTTATCTCATATGCTAGTGTCGAGTCATTAAATTTGCGAGTCTCTAAGCTTCCCTTTGATCCTATTGTTTCTACTCCCACAAATCATCCTGTTAATACTTGCAAATGTTGTTTGAACTGTCATCTCGTTATAGAAAATAGATCTTTTATCATAGATTTGATTTGCTTGCCCCTTAAAGACATAGGTATCATTCTAGGCATGGATTGGCTTCACGCCAACCGTGTATTATTAGACTGTGGAACCCAAAATTTTATTTTTCCTTCTCCTCCCAAACCCATTAGTCAACCCCTAAGATTGTACCTAAACTCCGTAGAGGTTTTCTGTAGTGGGGAGAAAGCTAAGGGATATGTTCTCCTAGCCACCTGCGATGTAGACTTTGAGCAAAACCTAGGTGATATACCTGTGATGAGAGACTATCCCGAGCTGTTTCCGGATGAAATACCCGAGTTCCCTCCCGAAAGAGAAGTAGAGTTTTCCATAGAGTTGGTTCCTAGAACGGGACCTATCTCTATAGCCCCATATAGGATGTCACCCTTGGAGTTAGCGAAGTTGAAAACCCATTTAGAAGAGTTGTTGGAGAAGAGTTTTATAAGACCGAGTGCTTCACCTTGGGGCGCTCTGGTCTTATGTGTGAAGAAGAAGGATGGAAGTATGAGAATGTGTATAGATTATAAGCAACTAAACCGAGTGACCATGAAAAACAAGTACCCATTGCCTAGGATTGATGATCTCATGGACTAGTTGAAAGGAGCTGTAGTGTTTTCTAAGATTGATTTGAGATCGGGTTACCATCAGATTAGGGTTAGAGATCAGGACATTCCTAAGACCACCTTTCGAACTCGGTATGGACACTTTGAGTTGAATGTGATGTCGTTTGGTTTGACGAATGCTCCCGCAGTGTTTATGGATTACATGAATAGGATCTTTAGACCCTATTTAGATAAGTTCGTGGTTGTGTTCATAGATGATATTCTCATCTATGGAAAAACCCACGAGGAGCATGAGCGTCATTTAAGACGGTTTTAGAGGTGTTAAAGGAGAAGAAGTTATATGCTAAGTTATCTAAGTGTGAATTCTGGCTGGATGAGGTGAAATTCTTAGGGCATGTTGTGTCAAAGGGTGGCATAGTTGTCGACCCCAGTAAGATTGAAGCTGTGATGAATTGGGATAGACCAACCTCAATAACCGAGATTAGAAGCTTTTTGGGTTTAGCTAGTTATTACCGTAGGTTCATTAAAGGATTTTCCCAATTAGCCCTAACTCTAACCAAGCTCACTAGGAAGAATGCCCCTTTTGAGTAGAGCCCCGAATGCGAGAAGAGTTTCCTAGAGCTTAAGGAAAAGCTCACCTCGACCCCCATTTTCGTTTTGCCTGACCCCAATGTACCCTTTGAGGTATATTGTGACGCTTCAAGCAAAGGTCTAGGTTGTGTGTTGATGCAAAATAGGCAAGTGGTAGCCTATGCGTCCCGACAACTCAAGCCTCACGAGGTAACCTACCCTACCCATGACCTAGAGTTAGTAGCCATCGTGTTTGCCTTTAAGATGTGGAGACACCATTTATATGGTGTAAGGTTCGAGGTTTTCTCCGATCATAAGAGTCTCAAGCATCTCTTTGATCAAAAGGAGTTGAATATGAAGCAGAGGAGATGGATGGAATTCCTCAAAGATTATGATTTAGGCTTAAGTTACCACCCTAGCAAGGCTAATGTAGTCGCCAATGCCTTGAGTCAAAAGTCATTACGTTTGTCCTGTATGATGGTCAATGAAGTTGGGTTAATAGAGAAGTTTAGAGATATGAATTTGGGGATGTCTACAAATGATAGTAGCATAGTGATGTGTCATCTCACGGTGACCAGTGGGTTTAAGCAAAGGATTATGCTTGGACAAAGAGAAAATGAGGACTTTATGGAGACAATAGAGGCAGTTAAGGCCGGTAAGTTAAAAGGTTTTGAGCAAGGCCCTGATTGGTTGTAGAGGTTTGAGGGGCGAATCTGTGTGCCACAAGATGGTGACCTCCGAGAGAAGATCTTGGAGGAGGCCCACAAAAGCCACTTCGCTATTCATCCTGGTACTACCAAGATGTACCAAGATTTGAAGAAGATGTTTTGGTGGCCCGGATTGAAGAAGGATGTGGTCGCCTGGGTGAGTAAGTGTTTGGTCTGCCAGAAGGTTAAGATCGAACACCAAAAACCTTTGGGCATGTTGCAACCCCTGTCAATCCCCGAGTGGAAGTGGGAGAGTATATCAATGGATTTCGTGACAGGATTGCCAAGGATCCAAGCTGGCCATGATACCGTATGGGTAATCGTGGATCGATTGATAAAGTTAGCTCACTTTCTGCCTATTCGAGTCAGGTACTCGTTGGACAAATTGGCTCAGCTATACATCTAAGAGATTGTAAGGTTGCATAGAGTGCCGTCGACGATAATCTCGGATCGAGATCCGTGGTTTACGTCACGTTTTCAGGGAGCCTTTCAAAAGGCATTTGGTTCCAAGTTGTGCTTAAGCACTGCTTACCACCCACAAATAGATGACCAATATGAGAGAACAATCCAAACCCTAGAAGATATGTTAAGAGCCTGTGTCTTGGATCAAAAAGGAAGTTTGGATAAGTACATGCCTTTAATCAAGCTTGCGTATAACAACAGTTATCATGTGAGCATCGGTATGGCACTGTACGAAGCACTGTATGGAAGGAAGTGCCAATCACCCTTGTGTTGGTATGAGCCCAGAGAGCAAAGTGTTTTAGGACCCAATGTAGTGAGGGAAATGACTGAGCAAATCAAGAAGATTAATGATAGAATCTTAACCGCTCAAAGTCGGCAGAAAAGCTATGCGGACAAAAGGCGTAAGCCATTGGAATTCCAAGAAGGTGAACATGTATTTTGTAACACCCTAAATCTTAACCCAAGACTACTAGTATGTACTTAGGTTAATCTTTAGAATATTACTTCTTGGTCTCATCTTTTACTTAGAAAATACTTAGCGGAAATATGGGTAAAATTTTTCTTTTTGGAATTAAAATCAAAGTGAGAGCCACGCACGAATCTTTAAAAGGAAGCATAACGAAACATATAAGCAAGCATAAAGAAACACATCATATCATGGGAACATCAACTGAACATAGATATATATATATATATAATGTGCCTACCCAAAGGGCAGGACTATTTGATACATCAGGGAACAGAATACAACTGAAGAACAAATACACGGAAATCATAAAAAGCAAATACAAGAGAAACAACCCCCATACCCATGTGCACCTAGAGTAGACAACCTCATATACAAAAGAAGGTTTATCCTCAACTATGTGGCGTGTGTGCACTAACTGCTAGCCCTCCTATGCCTATTCCTGCTGGTCCGAGTACTGTGGGGTCGAGTCGATCCATTGACGAATCTCGGCGGGAGTGGTCGAGCGCATCATCGGGGCGCGTCCACCGCGGCGAGGGCGCATAGATGGCCGGCGAGCCAACCTCGGCTGGACCACCGTCTCCTCACTCCCAGCCCTCATCGGTGGGGGAGCGGGACTGGAACTCCAACTGTACATGTGTGATGGCGGGTCCTCAGATGGGTCCGTCTCCGAGTACTGGGTACGAGGCACATACTCTGGGTAGTCGCGTACTGCTGATCCCTCAGGCTGCATGCGGAGAATCTGCTCATCACGTGGTCTAGCTCGCTCAAAAATCCCGTTATGATGGTAAGGAGCAGTCGGGGTAAAACGGTAACTCAGGACTAGATGCGCGAAGGGTCGTCCCATATACATGAACACTCTAACTGTGCAGCGACCCTCAAAATGGTATGACCCGAGTGCCGGGTCATGGTGCAGCTCCCATACCGGGGTGTCGATGAAGAGTACGAATGTCGCCATCTGAAGATATGACGGAGGAAAAGAGAGAGGGAATGAGAATCTTTCTAAAAGAATTCTCAGTAGGGTTATCCCTACCTAGGTGACATCATCACATCCTCAGGAACCTTGGGTTTTATTTCTAAAAAAAGTAATGCATGCATATAAACTTCTTTTAAGTTAGTTTTCTAAAATATTTATTTATCCAAGGTCCGTCATATTTTACAATGCGTCTTATAACTAAGCATGAAATATACTAATGAAACATTATAACAATAGAATAAAAGTAAACCAAACAATAGAATAACTAAGAAACATTATAACATTGGCATAGGTATGATATATGTGACATTGTAAACTTTAACTTTCATCTCATGGGGCCACCCTAAAACATCTCTAGGTTATGAGCTCATACCTTAACTAGTCGTCACTAGTTCTTACTTATCCTATGATAAGCATAACATATACATAATCCCGACTTAATAATGCGGGCTAGCGGGCAATTAAGGATCATCTCTCTTAGGGTCATTTCCTCTTTGAAACGCTTTACTAGCAACTAGTGCATCGTAGTATTGTCCGCTTTGGCAAGCTCTATGTCAATACCCTCACGGATTTGTTTTCTTGGAGGTGCTCGGCTAAACCGGTGTCACCCAAGAAGGCATCTCAGTGTTGTGTCACCTTTAAGTTCTCATAAAATGTTAATTCATAGATACATCATTATGCATTACATAAATCTTTTTCATAGCATATACATCATCACATGAAACTTCTTCATAGTGTATACATAAAACTATAGAATATACATTATCACATAATCACACCTTAGACAATCATTCATACAAACTCCCAAGCTTATTATGTTATAAACCTATAGTATGTTATGCTTTGGTTCTTTTGAGTCTTAAACTTGTAAACTAATTGTTCTAGTATTATTCTTAACCTCTCACACACCTATAGGTTCACAACTAATAAGTTTTACTAATTTTTATGCTCAAGGACCTATCCAAACAGCACTATACAGATTTAGACAGCTTTATATTTGTGTGATTACGGGGTTCTAGAAATTACGGTTTAGACCCTTAAAGTCTTTAACTCACATTCTAAGTTATTGATCATCAAAACCTAGTCTCTTGGGAACCTATGAGGTTATAACTAAGTATTTCTCACCTCACACTATGGTCAAGAACATCTCTAAACCTCAAGTATGCAGAATTTGAAATCCTAACTTTACGGGTACCTAGAAGTCACAACAATGACCCTTTCTAAGTTTAGTTTGCTCCTAAGGCTTCAAGATTAAGTCCTAAACCAATTATGAGTCATTCCTACACATTTAAACTGATTTAAAACCATGATTATTAAATCTAAACCTTGCTGAACAGAATCCAGAAAATTACATAATTAAAGGATCTAGAACTCCCAAATTAATTCTTTTCTAGTTCCTAACTTATCCTATCTTTTCCATATGAGTCTTAACATTATTTTTACTCAAACATAGGCACATTATCATCATTAAAACAGCACATATAGTGGCAGTAAAGAGCAAGGAAGAACCAAAAATATACTTCTCCATAAAAGACATAAAACATAATTTCTAAAGCACATAAAATACTAGTTTCTCTTGGAACTCTTTTTAAACTTTCGAAACTCATTTATAAACAATTTTAACATCTAAAATCATAAGAGTATTTAAGAGGACAGTGACCAATTTATCTTTATCTCAAGAGGTCCTAAATTCATAAAACTTAGTTCTATGCATTCCTTAAACTCATGTAAGCTTAGAAAAATTATAAAACATAGTCTCAAATACTTAGAAACTTCAAGACCTCTTGGGGCCGAAATATGAACCAAGGAAAATACATATTGTTAGACCTTTGTTGAGACAACAATGGGCAAGTCTTTGAGCTCTAGGTTCATTTAGGTGATGACATAAAAATAAACATGCTTATGCACTTATTTTAGGTTCCATTAGAAAGTAAAGTGATAGCACAAAATAAATATGAATACAACTCATTATTATCTTGGTATTAAGTGAGAACTTGAAATATAAACATGATAATGCATAGCTTGAAATATAAACATGATAATGCAAGTTCATTCATTATCTTGGTATTTAGTGATAGCAAGGAAGTAAACATGATATGCAAAGCATAAAGTAAACATGATGCAAGGTTCATTTTATGATTAACTAGAGCTCATTCAAGACTTTAACAAGATAACAACCCAATACAATATCTCAAAGATCACCACACAAAAACCGAAAGTCATACAAAAGAGAAAGAAAGTGAAACTACGTCAAGTTCTTTATTAAATACCCAAAACCCCTATCTAGAGAAAAATCTCTAGAACGTGCCGGCCAACTTTAAGGTTGACAAGGGTAGGCTTGGGCTTTTAGAAATCCTTAGATTAATTTTCTTATGTTGGAAAACCATGTGAGTTAGATATCATATAGATGAAGTCATAAGGAAAGGAAAACTCAAGCTTTAGAGGTTTCTTTGAGATGAACACAATGTCATCATCTAGAAACTCTCATCATCAAGCTATCATGCTCATAATAGGGCCTAGAGGCCGAAATGAAAAGAAAAGGAAAAACAAAGGAAAGTTCAAAAAGAATCCAAGAGGAAACTAGAGAAAAACACTTTTTTGAGCAAAACAAAGTTTGAAAACAAATCCCTACCTTGTGATGAAGGTAAAAGCTTGGACTTGAAGATGGAAATGAAATGAGCAACACCTCCTAGGATGGTGGTGATGACTCGGCCAAAGAGGAAGGAAAAGAAAGGAAATGTGTTTTGGGTGAAGTTATGTTTGAGGTGTGGTGTTTGAGAAGTTTGATGATGGTTCATGGCTTTGGGGTGGTGTTTGATGGTTAAGAGATGATGATGAGATGAAGAGATGAAGAAGATGAAGATGAAAAGAAAGGAAGAACTCTCTTGAAACTTGAGAGAAAAAGAAAGAACTAGCAAGACAACTCTAAAACTCTAAACTTAGCAAATGCTTCAAGGTGCAACAAGGCTATCACAAGCATCCTATTTATAGAAAAACAAAGCCATGGAGCTCACCAAGGGGAGGGAATGGCCGTAGCAAATGGAGGGAAAAGGGAGAGGAAAATATCTCCTTGATTGTGTCATAGAAGCATGGTTTGAAGTATGGAAGCTATGCTACAAAGTATGGCTTGATGTGAGTTAATTTCCTATCAAATTTTTATGAAATTAGGCTTCTAGAAACAATGCATGGCTGGAACTTTTCCAGCCACAAATAAATGGAGAAAATGAGCTATTTTAATTAGTTATTTACTTGGAAAATCAAGCTTGATTGAAAGTTAAGACAAGGTATAGTGTATGTGACTTGAGGTATGGCCTTGGAGTGTTGAAAAATTGAACATGTGATGCATAATGGGGAGGGAAGCTCATGGCCAGGTCTGGGCAGCAGAGTGGGGGTGAGTTTTGACCATTTAATTGTGTGTTAATGGTAGGTTTAGATGTGTATTAGCTTAGGTACAAGGTTAGGAATGATTAAGCTTAAGTTTAGGTAACTAAGAATGTGATTTAGGGAGTTTATGACAAGTTTAGGAGTGCTTATACATCATTAAAGTATTTAAAACTCATTTGTGAATAAACAATGTGTAACACAATTCCATGATTTAAGGAATTGGAAAGAGAAAACACTATTCAAGATTCTATAACTAGGTGTCTTGAAATTAAAATATGATTTTAGGTTGTAGTTAAGCACTTTTTGGTTCTAATCAACTTTAATAAATTATTTTGACTCAAGATTAATTAAGGAAATTAATTAACCTTCAATTATAGCCTAATATTGCTTAGGTTTGCTTAATCACGCGATTAAGCGTAAAAACACGAAACTAGGGGCAAAACCGTAATTTTGCACTAATTTTGCCCGGGACTTCTAAAATTCAAACTGAGGTCATAGAATTCATAAAAACGCCTTTTAAAACCATCTGGAGAAGTTTCGGGTTCATCCGGCACTTGCAAACGGGTAAAACGCCGCAGGGGCGTTTTGGTCATTTTGACCCGAAAACTCAAAAAATGAGATTTTCGATCCCGAGAAGGTACACAAGTTATCTAATCCCCTTCCAACATTGAGTTTGCCCTTCGAGTACTGCCGAACCGGCTTTCCTCGAATTCCGGGCTGAAAATGACCTCAGGGGCATTTTGGTCATTTTCACTCTAACAGAAAAATCGGGGCGTTACATATTTCTAAGAATCACCCCCACTACAGGAATAGGTAGAGCCATGAAAGTCAAAAAGTTGAGTCCCTGATTTCTCGGTCCTTTTGAAATTCTTCAAAGAATCGGATCTGTAGCTTACAAAATAGCCCTGCTACCCAATCTGTCAAATCTTCACAATGTCTTTCACGTCTCTCAATTGAGAAAGTATGAGTCCGACCCTAGTCATATTTTAGAGCCAGAACACGTATAGTTAAGGGAGGACCTGACGTTCAATCTACCGCCTACAAGAATCGTGGACCAAGGCGTCAAGCAGTTGAGGAACAAGTCTGTTCCTTTGGTGAAGGTCGCGTGGGGGTGTGGCAACACCGAGGAGTTCACATGGGAACTTGAGTCTGAGATGAGGTCGAAGTACCCCGAGTTGTTCTAAGGTACAAATTTTGAGGGCGAAATTCTTTTTAAGGAGAGGAGTAATGTAACGCCTCGATTTTCTGTCAAAGTGAAAATGACCAAAATGCCCCTGAGGTCATTCTCAGCCCAGAATTCGAGGAAAGCCGGTCTGGCAGTACTCAAAGGGCAAACTCAATGTTGGAAGGGGATTAGTTGGCTTGTATACCTTCCCGGGATCGAAAATCTCATTTTTCGAGTTTTCGGGTCAAAATGACCAAAATACCCCTGTGGTTTTTTACCCGTTTGCAAGTGCCGGATGAACCCCGAAACTTTGTAGGTTTCGGTTTTGGTTTTCTTTTCTTTGAGATTTTATGTTATATGAAAGTTTGTTTCTTATGAGCTTAATGATGATGTTCAAGAACCTCCTAGTTCCTTTGAGAACTTGGTTCAAGAACTCTAAAGCTCTCTTTGTGATGAGATAAATGTTAGGTTGTATCTCTAAAATCTTATAAGAGCTCTAGATGAGATTAAAATGAATATTGCATTCATGTTTATGTTTATGCCTTGCATATCATATTCATTTTCCTTGCCATCACTAAATATCAAGAATAATAAATGAACTTGCATTATCATGTTTATGTTTCAAGCTTTGCATTATCATGTTTATATTTCAAGTCCTCACTTAAATACCAAAGATAATAATAAGTTGCATCTCATGTTTATTTTATGCTCACTGTAACACCCTAAATCTTAACCTAAGACTACTAGTATGTACTTAGGTTAATCTTTAGAATATTACCTCTTGGTCTCATCTTTTACTTAGAAAATACTTAGCGGAAATATGGGTAAAATTTTTCTTTTTTGGAATTTAAAATCAAAGTGAGAGCCCCGCACGAATCTTTAAGAGGAAGAATAGCGAAACATATAAGCAAAGCATAAAGAAGCACATCATATCATGTAGACATCAACTGAAACATAGATATATATATATATATACTGTGCCTACCCAAAGGGGCAGGACTATTCAATACATCGGGAAGCGGAATACAACGGAAATGCAATACAAGGAAATCATAAAACGTAAATACAAGAGAAACAACACCCATACCCATGTGCACCTAAAGTAGACAACCTCATATAGAAAAGAAGATTTGTCCTCAACTATGTGGCGTGTGTGCACTAACTACTACCCTTCCTATGTCTACTCTTGCTGGTCCGAGTACTGTGGGGTCGAGTCGATCCACTGACGAATCTCGACGGGAGTGGTCGAGCGCATCATCGGGGCATGTCCACCACGGCGAGGGCGCATAGATGGCCTACGTGCCAATCTCGGCTGGACCACCGTCTCCTCACTCCCAGCCCTCATCGGTGGGGAGCGGGACTGGAGCTCCAGCTGTACATGTGTGATGGCGGGTCCTTGGATGGGTCCATCTCCGAGTACTGGGTATGCGGCACATACTCGGGGTAGTCGCGTACTGCTGATGTCTCGGGCTCCATACGGAGAATCTGCTCATCGCGTGGTCTAGCTCGCTCAAAAATCCTGTTATGACGGTAAGGAGCAGTCGGAGTAAAACGGTAACTCGGGACTGGGTGTGCGAAGGGTCGTCCCATAAACATGAACACTCTAACCGTGCAGCGACCCTCAAAATGGTATGACCCGAGCGCCGGGTCATGGTGCAGCTCCCATACCGGGGTGTCGATGAAGAGTACAAACGTCGCCATCTGAAGATATGACGGAAGAAAAGAGAGAGGGAATGAGAATCTTTCTAAAAGGATTCTCAGTAGGGTTATCCCTACCTAGGTGACATCATCATATCCCTAGGAACCTTGGGTTTATTTCAAAAAGGTGTGCATGCATATAAATTTCTTTTAAGTTAGTTTTCTAAAGTATTATCTATCCAAGGTCCATTATATTTTATAATGCGTCTTTGAGCAGAAAATATACTAATAATATAAATGCATCATAAAGGTAAACCAAACAATAGAATAGCTAAGAAACATTATAACATTTGGCATAAGTATAGTATATGTGACATTGTTAACTTTAACTTTCATCTCATGGGGCCGCCCTAAAACATCTCTAGGTTATGAGCTCATACCTTAACTAGTCGTCACTAGTTCTTACTTATCCTATGATAAGCGTAACATATACATAATCCCGACTTAATAGTGCGGGCTAGGGGGCAATTAAGGATCACCTCCCTTAGGGTCATTTCCTCTTTGAAACGCTCTACTAGCAACTAGTGCATCGTAGTATTGTCTGCTTTGGCAAGCTCTATGTCAATACCCTCACGGATTTGTTTTCTTGGGGGTACTCGGCTAAACCGGTGTCACCCAAGAAGGCGTCTCAGTGTTATGTCACATTTAAGTTCTCATAAAGTGTTAATTCATAGATACCTCTTATTCATCACATAAATCTTTTTCATAGCATATGCATCATCACATGAAACTTTCTACATAGTGTATACATAAAACCATAGCATATATATTATCACATAATCACACCTTAGACAATCATACATACAAACTCACAAGCTTATTATGTTGTAAACCCATAGTATGTTATGCTTTGGTTCCTTTTGAGTTTTAAACTTGTAAACTAATTGTTCTAGTATTATTCTTAACCTCTTACACATCTATAGGTTCACAACTAATCAGTGTTACTAATTTTTGTGCTCAAGGACTTATCCAAACAGCACTATGCAGATTTGGACAGCTTATATTTGTGTGATTACGGGGTTCTAGAAATTATGGTTTAGACCCTTAAAGTCCTTAACTCACATTCTAAGTTGTCGATCATCAAAACCTAGTCTCTTGGGAACCTATGAGGTTATAACTAAGTATTTCTCAGCTCACACTATGGTCAAGAACATCTCTAAACCTCAAGGATGCAGAATTTGAAATCCTAACTTTACGGGTACCTAGAAGTCACAACAATGACCCTTTCTAAGTTTAGTTTGCTCCTAAGGCTTCAAGATTAAGTCCTAAACCAATTATGAGTCATTCCTACACATTTAAACTAATTTAAAACCATGATTATTAAATCTAAACCTTGCTGGACAGAATCCAGAAAATTACATAATTAAAGGATCTAGAACTCTCAAATTAATTCTTTTCTAGTTCCTAACTTATCCTATCTTTCACATATGAGTCTTAACATTATTTTAACTCAAACATAGGCACATTATCATCATCAAAACAGCACATACAGTGGCAGCAAAGAGGAAGGAAGAACCGAAAATATACTTCTCCATAAAAGACATAAAACATCATTTCTAAAGCACATAAAATACTAGTTTCTCTTGGAACTCTTTTAAAACTCTCAAAGCTCATTTATAAACAATTTTAACATCTAAAATTATAAGAATATTTAAGAGGGCAGTGACCAATTCATTTTTATCTCAAGAGGTCCTAAATTCATAAAACTTAGTTCTATGCATTCCTTAAACTTATATAAGCTTGGAAAAATTATGAAACATAGTCTGAAATACTTAGAAACTTCAAGACCCCTTGAGGCCGAAATATGAACCAAGGAAAATACATATTGTTAGACCTTTGTTGAGACAACAATGGGCAAGTCTTTGAGCTCTAGGTTCATTTAGGTGATGACATAAAAATAAAAATGCTTATGCACTTATTTTAGGTTCCATTAGAAAGTAAAGTGATGGCACAAAGTAAATATGAATGCAACTCATTATTATCTTGGCATTAAGTGAGAACTTGAAATATAAACATGATAATGCATAGCTTGAAATATAAACATGATAATGCAAGTTCATTCATTATCTTGGTATTTAGTGATAGCAAGGAAGCAAACATGATATGCAAAGCATAAAGCAAACATGATGCAAGGTTCATTTTATGATTAACTAGAGCTCATTCAAGACTTTAACAAGATAGTAACCCAATACAATATCTCAAAGACCACAACACAACAACCGAAATTCATACAAAAGAGAAAGAAAGTGAAACTACGTCAAGTTCTTTATTAAATACCCAAAATCCCTATCTAGAGAAAAATCTCTAGAACGTGCCGGCCAACTTTAAGGTTGACAAGGGTAGGCTTGGGCTTTTAGAAATCCTTAGATTAATTTTCTTAAGTTGAAAAACCATGTGAGCTAGATATCATATAGATAGAGTTACAAGAAAAGGAAAACTCAAGCTTTAGAGGTTTCTTTGAGATGAACACAATGTCATAATCTAGAAACTCTCATCATCAAGCTATCATGCTCATAATAGGGCCTAGAGGCCGAAATGAAAAGAAAAGGAAAAACAAAGGAAGGTTAAAAAAGAATCCAAGAGGAAACTAGAGAAAAACACTTTCTTGAGCAAAACAAAGTTTGAAAACAAATCTCTACCTTGTGATGAAGGTAAAAGCTTGGACTTGAAGATGGAAATGAGATGAGCAACACCTCCTAGGATGGTGATGATGATTCGGCCTTAATGAAAGAAAAAGGAATGAAATGTGTTTCAAGTGAAGTTGTGTTTGAGGTGTGGTGTTTGAGAGGTTTGATGATGGTTCAAGGCTTTGGGGTGGTATTTGATGGTTAAGAGATGATGATGAGATGAAGAGATGAAGAAGATAAAGATGAAAAGAAAGGAAGAACACTCTTGAAACTTTGAGAGAAAAAGAAAGAACTAGTAAGACAACTCTAAAACTCTAAACTTAGCAAATGCTTCAAGGTGCAACAAGGCTATCACAAGCATCCTATTTATAGAAAAACAAAACCATGGAGCTCATCAAAGGGAGGGTGCTGGCCGTGTGGTTTGAGGGAGGAAGGAAGAGAAAATATCTCTTACACAAGGTCATTCAAGCATGGTTTGAAGTATGGAAGCTATGCTACAAAGTATGGCTTGATGTGAGTTAATTTTCCTATCAAATTTTTATGAAATTAGGCTTCTAGAAACTTGTCATGGCTGGAACTTTTCCAGCCACAAATAAATGGGAAAAATGTGTTGTTTTAATTATTTATTTATGTGGAAATTCAAGCTTGATTGAAAGTTATGACAAGGTATAGTGTATGTGACTTGAGGTATGGCCTTGGAGTGTTGAAAAATTGAACATGTGATGCATATGGAGGGGGTGAGGCTTCGGCCAGACTTGGCAGCAGAGTGGGGAGGATGATTTGATCATGTAATTGGGTGTTAATGGTGGGTTTAGATGTGTATTAGCTTAGGTATAAGGTTAGGAATGATTAAGCTTAAGTTTAGGTAACTAAGAATGTGATTTAGGGAGTTTATGACATGTTTAGGAGTGCTCATACATCATTAGAGAATTCTAAACTCATTTATGAATAAACAATGTGTAACACAATTCCATGATTTAAGGAATTGGAAAGAGAAAACAATATTCAAGATTCTATGACTAGGTGTCTTGAAATTAAAATATGATTTTAGGTTGTAATTAAGTACTTTTTGGTTCTAATCAACTTTAATAAATTATTTTGACTCAAGATTAATTAAGGAAATTAATTAACCTTCGATTAGAGCCTAATATTGCTTAGGTTTGCTTAATCACGCGATTAAGCGTAAAAATACGAAACTAGGGGCAAAACCGTAATTTTGCACTAATTTTGCCCGGGACTTCAAAAATTAAAACTGAGGTCATAGAATACATAAAAACGCCTTTTAAAACCATCTGGAGAAGTTTCGGGTTCATCCGGCACTTGCAAACGGGAAAAACACCGCAGGGGCGTTTTGGTCATTTTGACCTGAAAACTCGAAAAACGAGATTTTCGATCTCGGGAAGGTACACAAGTTATCTAATCCCCTTCCAACATTGAGTTTGCCCTTCGAGTACTGCCGAACTGGCTTTCCTCGAATTCCGGGCTGAAAATGACCTCAGGGGCATTTTGGCCATTTTCACTCTAACAGAAAAATCGGGGCGTTACACTCTCACTTTATTTTCTAATAAAAACTAAAACAAGTGCATGAGCATGTTTATTTTATGTCATCACTTAAGAGAACCTAGAGCTCAAAGATTGCCCATTGTTGTCTCAAGCAAAGGTTTGAAAACCATATGTTGTTTAGTTCTTTGATTTCGGCCCTAAGGAGCTATATTTGTTACAAGTATTAAAATCTATGTTTCGTAATTTTTCTAAGCTTATATGAGTTCAAGTAATGTCTAAAACAAGGTTTTATGAATTTAGGACCTCTTGACATAAATTTAATTTAGCTACTGCCCTTACAAATATTTTGAGAATTTTAGATGATAAAAATGTTTATAAATGAGTTTTGAAAGTCTTGAAAAGGTTCCAAGATAAACTAGTATTTTATGTGCTTTAGAAACTAAGTTTTATGCCTTTGTATGGAGATGTATTTTCGGTTCTTCCTTGCTGTGATTAAGTGATGTTTATGCTGTTTTGATGATGATAATATGAGTATGTTTGAGTATAATTGATGTTAAATTTCATATGTGAAAGATTAGAGAAGTAAGTAACTAGAAAAGAATTAATTTGAGAGTTCTAGATCCCTTGGTAATTGATTTTTCTGGATTCTATCCAGCAAGGTTTAGAAATGGTAATCATGGATTTAAATTAGTTTAAATGTGTAGGAATGACTCATAATTGGTTTAGGACTTGATCTTGATGCCTTAGGAGCAAACCGGACTTAGAAAGGGTCATTGTTGTGACTTGTAAATACCCGTAAAGTTAGAATTTTAGATTCTGCATTCTTGAGGTTTAGAGAAGTTTATGATGATAGTATGGAGTGAGGAATACTTAGATATGAGCCTATAGGTACCCGAGAGATTAAGTTGTGATGATTTATAACTTAGATTGTCAATTAAAGACCTTAAGGGTCAATGCATAAGACATTAAGAAATCGTTAATGCTATGATGTTTATATGATGCAATAACAAGATGAGATGTTTATGATGCATGAGGAAATGATTGTTTAAGATATGAAGTTTATCATAGCATGAGGTTTAAATGAGGAATATGTTGTGTGAATAGCTTGTGGCATAAGTTTCGATTTGAAGGAAATTCGGTTTAACAGCTGTTATGCTGCCGAATTTCCATCAAACCTAAAAGGGGTGGAGAAATGTTTTAAAGTACCACATGAATTGAAAACCCTGGGTGACACTGGTTCGGCAGAGCACCCCCAGGGGAGACAAATCCGTGAAGGTATGAGTAGATGCAGTCCACCAAAGCGGACAAATTGCTGTGGCTTAATGCTCGCAAAGCGTTTCAAAGAGGGTATATCCTAAGAGAGGTGATCCCTAGCCCTCTACCCGTACTTGCGTAGTCGGGATTATTTTATTATGTTTCGCTTATTCAGATAATAAGCAAGAGCTAGTGATGACTAGCTGAGGTATGAGCTCATAACCTAGTTATTTTAGGGTGGCCTTATTATGCTAAAGTACCATGATTAATGTCATGAAGTTGAGGAAAGATCCACTTGAAAGTTATATGCCCATTTATGCCACTTGTGTGTTTCTTGAAGTTGTGATTCATTGAGTTATTTGATTGAGGCGTTGCCATGCATTCATGTTTTAATATGTTGCATTCATAACATCAAGATGCATGCTAAAAGGAATGAACCTTGGATAATTGGTTTTATAAACTCTAATAATGAATCTTTTATGTATGTACACCTTTTATAATTAAACCCAAGGTTCCTGAGGATGTGAACGATGTAACCCTAGGATAGGAGACTCCTACTGAGATTCTTTAGTAAGAATTCTCACTCCTTTCTCTTCCTTCTCTTTCTGCCATCACATCTTCAGAGAGCGATGGCGACGTTCGTGGTTTTTGTCAACACACCGACTTGGGAGGTTCACTTTCATCCGAATCACGGATCGTACCATTTTGAGGGGCAGTGCATCGTACAAGTCTTCATGATCATCGGACGCCCCTTTGCACACCCTGTACAGAGCTACCATTTCTCCCCGATGTCACCCTATGATGACATGATGGTTTTTGAGTGCACCTGAACGCGAGACGAGAGGATTCTGCGAACATACATTGGTGGTTCGATGCCTCGAGACTTCCAGGACTACGTGCCTCGGTCTCCTAGTTCGGAGGACGACCCTTCCGAGGACCCGCCGACGCACCTGTATAGCGAGAGCTCTGCTCCTACACCTCAGTTCGTGCGAGGCGAGAGCGAGGAGACTGTTACACTGCCGAGGCTGGCTAGGCGAGCTGAGAGGCGCCCCTATCGAGGAGCTCATGCTCAGTCTTCACGTGTACCCACTCCTGCCACCCTGCGTCCATGGATCGGTTACACTCCACCTTTCCCCAGGTTCCAGTAGTAGACGTCCTAGAGGAGGCTTAGCGCACGCACCCACAAGTAGAGTGGATAAACCTTCTTTTGTTTTGAGGTTGTCCATCATAGCTGCACTCGAGTAGTTGTGGTTTATTTATGCTTTCTTGTTTCTATTGTATTTTCTTTCTTATGTATTACAAGCTCAGCCCGTTTCTATAAGGGTGTGACTACTTATGTATCTCAACTATATTATTATTAATGAAATGTTCCCTTGTCGTGATGATCATTGTTCTATTGATACTTGCTTTAGTTCTTGTGTTTCTGTATGATTGATGTTTGTGTCTCTTGTTTAGACTAAAACGTGGCTCTCACTTTGATTTATATTTTCAAAAAAAAAAAATTCACCTGTAATTTCCACTAAGTATTTTAATAAAATGATGAGACTAAGGAGTAATAACCTAATGATTAAACTAATATGTTCTGGAAAGTTGGGTTAAGAATTAGGGTGTTACACCTAGTTATGATACTAATGAAGTGTTTTCCTATGTTGTGTTATTCACTGTTCCATTGCTACGTGCTCATTTACTATGTTCTTCATCACTTGTGGTCTGTGCTTTACTTGACTTGTTATTGTGCTTTACATTCCTATCTTACAATGAACGCGGCTCTCACTTTGGTTTTATATATTCAAAAAAAAAATTTGCCCATAATTTCTGCTAAGTATTTTATTAAAAGGATGAGACTAAGAGGTAATAACCTAATGTGTTCTAGAGTATTTGGTTAAAAATTAGGGTGTTACACATGCATCATCACATCATACTTGAATCAATCAATTCATGGCATCAAGAACCTATCGTATCTTATGCTTTGACCCTTAGGGTTTTAAACTTGAAATCTAAGCTCTCTAGTATCCGATTCTAACCTCTTATGCACCTATAGGTTCACAACTAATTATTCTCACTAATTAACATGATCATAACCTATTCTAAACATCATTAGTGTAGAATCTATATTTTACAATTTACAAGTACCTAAGAGTCACAACTTTGACCCTTTCTAAGTTTGGTTTTCTCCTAAGATATCAAGATCAATTCCTAAATCAATTATGAGGGATTCCTACATATTTACACTAATTATAAACCATTATTACTAATTTTAACCATGCTGAAATAGAATCCATAAAATCTCATTTCCAAGGGTTCTAGAAGTCTCATTTTAATTCTTTTCTAGTTACTAACTTATCTTAGCTTTCCCAAATTAATTATAACATAAAAATACATGAAACCACTCACTCTAACATAATAAAATCATCATCATACAGTGAACAAAATGAACAAGGCAGAACCGAAATCATTATCATCATATCATGCATAGAATCACATAAAATTTCATCTCAAGTGAACATAAATTACTAGTTTTCTCTTGGAACATTTTTAGAACCTCAAAAACCATTTCAAAAACTATTTTATTTAATTAAAATCACAAAAAAAATGAACAAGGGCAGTAGCTAATTTATTTTGCTCCTAGATGAGATTTAGGACGTAAAAACATCTTTATATCATATGCTAAGTTCATCTAAACTTATGAAAATTCTTAAATCATAGCTTGTTGGTCCTTGTGATTAGAACAAACTCATGCTAAGCTCATCCTCATCACATGGCCGAATTCATACTCATAAAACATTTCCATTTCCAAACTTTACTTGAGATAACAAGGGACAAGTCCTTGAGCTCTAACAGTTTTAGGTGATAACAAGAATATAAACATGCTATGCACTTCATTTTATCTTCATTAGAAAAGTAAAGTGAGGGCTTTAAATAAATATGAAATGCAACTCATTTTTATCTTTAAGATTAGGTGATAACTTGAAAAGTAAACATGGAATGCAAAGCTCGAAATTAAACATGATAATGCAAGTTCATTTCTTTATTCTTGAGAGCTTAGTGATGACATAGAAAAGTAAATATGCTATGCAAGGCATAAATTTAAACATGAATGCTAGTTCATTTTTATATATCATTAGAGCTCATACAAGACTTTAAAGAATTAACATCTCAATCCCAAACTCAATATTACCAAGATAAAGTAAGCTCTAGAGTTCTAGAAACCAAGGTTTCAAAGAAGCCTCATGGTTCATCATCAAGCTCAAGGAAATCAATTCAAAACAAAACTTCAAAGGAAAAGGAAAGGCCGAAAGCTATATAGCAAAGAAAATACACCATATTCTTTATTATGTACCCAAAACCCTTACGTGCCGGCCAACTTTAAGGTTGACAAGGGTAGGCTTTGGGCTTTTTGAAATCCTTGTAAATATTTTCTTAAGTTGAAATCATTAGTGAGCTAAGTAACTTAAGTAAAACTTGAAGAAAGAAAAACTCAAGCTTTGGAGTTCTTATTGAGATGAACACAAAGTCATCATCTAGAGACACTCGTCATCAAGTTATCATGAGGAGTAAACTTAGGCCTTGACGCCGAAAATGAAAAGGAAATAACAAAGGAAAATCGAAAAGGAAAAACCAAGAGAAGCTCATGGAAACAACATTTTTCTTCAAGAACAAAGCACATTTGAGTAAAGGAACAATTTTAGAACAACTCCCTACCAAGTATTGAAGATGAAAGCTTGGTCTTGAGGTGAGGATGAAAGGAAAATCTTCTCCTAAAGCTAGGAGGTGGTTTCGGCCAAGAGAGAAAGTAAAGGAAAGGATGGGTTCTTGTGTAAGCTTGTGTTTGTGGGTGAGAGCTTAGGTGTTTAGATGATGATCCAAGGTGGTGTGGTGGTGTTTTGTGTAACGCCCCGATTTTCTTTAAACGTGTAAATGACCGAAATGCCCCTAAGGTCATTTTTACCTGGGACGCGAGGACGGCCAGCCTTGGCCATCCTCACAAGAACCTTGGTATGTATGAAGGGGATTATATGCATATGAATATTTAATATAGCAGAAGAATCTCATTTCTAAGGTTTCTGCTCGCAAATGACCAAAATACCCTTACAGTAATTTAAGGCAGTTTTGAGTTTTGTTTTGACCCGAACTTGTCCCGAAGGTCTGAAACAATGTTTTTGAGGCATAATCTATGTTTGTTTAAGTCTCGGTGGTCCGGGGTAATTTTTTAAGAAAAATTATGATTTTGCCCCTGCTTAAGTGCATTAAAGGCTTTAATGATGCTTTTAAAACAAAACCTAAGCAATATTAGGCTCTAATTAAAGATTAATTAATTTTCATAATTAATTTAGAGCTAAAATAATTATTTGAGGTTAATTAGGACTTAAAATTGCTTAAGGAAACTTAAAACTCATTTCTAGTTTCTTTTCTTTAAAGAAAGCATCCTAGAATAATGATTTCACTATTCACTTTTCCCCAATTCAAGAAAGTATGTCATTCCCTAGGTTTTGAGTCATTGGAATTTGACTCCACATTCTCCATATGTTTGAAATTCAAACATTCAAAAGATTGATTTATTTTCTAGTTATTCAGAGATCATTTCAAAGCCATACCTTAAGTCACACCACACCATGCTTCACCATGACTACACCTTACCTTGCACTATGCTTGATCATATTTCCAACCATGCTTGATATGATTAAATAAATAAGATATTTTCCTCCCTCACTTTCTAGAAGAAATATTTCATTAAAAAAGAATGACTTTATGTCATTCAAGCTCTCATTCAAGCCTTACATGACCATGTGTAACACCCTAAATCTTAACCTAATACTACTAGCATGTAATTAGGTTAATCTTTAGAGTATTACCTCTTGGTCTCATTCTTTACTTGAAAATACTTAGTGGAAATATGGGTAAAATGTTTCTTTTTGGAATTAAAACCAAAGTAAGAGCCACGTATGATTCTTTGAACGGAAATTCATACAAGTCATATGAGCAATCACAACAAAACACATAAATAACATGGACACATCAACTGATTATATATATAGATAATGTGCCTACCAAAAGGGGCAGGACTATTCGGTACATAGTAAAACGAAATACAACTGAAATGCGAATACAAGGAAATCATAAAAGAAAGTACAAGGAAACCATGAAAGCAACACCCATACCCATGTGCACCTAGAGTAGACAACCTCATATACAAAAGAAGGTTTGTCCTCAACTATGTGGCGTGTGTGCACTAGCTACTACCTATCCTATGCACCTACTCCTGCTGGTCCGAGTACTGAGGGGTGGAATAGATCCACTGGCGAATCTCGGCGGGAATGGTCGTGCGGATCATCGGAGCGTATCCACCGCGGCAAGGGCGCATGGATGGCCGACGAGCCAACCTCGGCTAAACTACTGTCTCCTCACTCCCGGCTCTCATCGGTGGGGGAGCGGGGCTGGAGCTCCAACTGTACATGTGCGAGGGCGGGTCCTCTGATAGATCCGTCTCCGAGTACTGAGTCCGGGGCACGTACTCCGGGTAGTCACGTACGGCTGACGCCTCGGGTTGCATGCGGAGGATCTGCTCGTCGCGTGGTCTGGCTCGCTCAAAAATAGTGTTATGATGATAGGGAGCAGTCGGGGTGAAGCGGTAGCTCCGTACTGGGTGCGCGAAGGGTTGTCCCATGAACATAAATACTCTGACAGTGCAGTGACCCTCAAAATGATATGACCCGAGTGCTGGGTCATGGTGCAGCTCCCACGTCGGGGTGTCGATGAAGAGTACGAAAGTCGCCATCTGAAGATGTGACGGAAGAAAAGAGAAAGGGAATGAGAATCTTCTAAAAGAATTCTCAGTAGGGCAATCCCTGACTAAGTGACATCATCACATCCTCAGGAACCTTGGGTTTTATTTCTAAAAAGTGTGCATGCATGTAAACTTCTATTAATTTTCTAAAGTATTAATTATCCAAGGTCCTTTATGTAACACCCTCCTAATTACCATGTTTTTACTCAAGTGTTCACATAGTAATTAGAAAAGTATTACTCACTCGCATACTCTATACTAGTCGAAAATAACTGAAATAAAATACTATAGATGTATAAGTTATCAAACTAATATGTACATATATATATACATTGTTGTTAAGTTCACATTAGGTACATCATAAAAAAAAACCAACAAACAAACTAGTTATCTCCTAACTAGTCAGGAACTCAGTGTACAAAAGAACACTTCTACTAAGTAGTCTGACCTGCTCAAAGTTGAGATCCAGCAAAATTTCATACATACAAAAATGGACTCTAAAGTATCTCACAAAATCAGTCTGCAGGCTGGAGGGTTCTTAATGCTAAACTACAACTACGTACATAACATGAGTCCCTGAATGTCACATGCTCCCCTAAAGAAAACCGTTCGCCATCGGTGGAATGGCATTGCCCTCAGCAGGGGCACCAGGACCAGCTGGTGGATCTGAGTCCGAGGAGGAGGACGAGGACAGATCATCTCCAGGAGGGGGCATAGGTGGTGCGGGTGGAGCTACAAACTCAACAGGGTGTGCCATGTGTAGGGGCACACCATCATAAGGAAAATCAGGGTCAAACTCAGCAGTAAAAACAGAGGTACTAAAAGAACGGCTGAAGAATACATAAGCTCGTATCTGAGAATATGCTACTACATATAGTGAATCCAAGTCAGGATCGTAGTGCCATTGCCATTGGGGTGAGTCAAGGAAGAAGATCACTGACGGCATCTGTAGCGTCTGAACACCATACAAAATATACACAAATAGGGATGAGAATATTATATAATTCTCAGTAAGGTAATCCCTCACCAGTAATCAAAATTAATAAACAAAACATAAGTAGGAATTTCATTCTTATAAGCAATATCAAGTAAACTTATATGCAAAAATAATAATTAAACTATGCATAGTCATAGGAATAATTATTAATGTATATAATTCAAGTAAAGTCAAAATGTAACATGATGGTAACCATAAATCTTTCTCTTGTAATCCACGAAATTCAATTTGTGCAGTTGTTTCTTTTCATTAGCATAGGGAAGGCTTAGTTTCACATCAAGTGACATATGTAGTGGATAACTCCTAAGAGGACCATAGACTACTAGGACATGAGCTCATTCCTATTCGTGATCATCGGACTTCATTTTTTTCTCATTTCCGAATCACACACAGTTCTATTCCTAGTCGATATGTCTACCGACTCATACAATTTCCTGGGAAGTTCTTATTTTTGCCTTCCCTCTTTACTGCACATAAGCCTTGTTTCTGTTTTCCCCATATGTTAAAATATGCATCATTAAATCTCACATATCCTCTTTTGTCATATAAATGCATCATATACTTTTATTTTTCAAAGGCTTGCTCACATTACACATAGACATTCAGGTACATTAGAGTCTCATTTATGCCTTGTAAGTAACTCTTTGAAAACCATTAGCATGCATTCATATACCATACGTATTGACTAAGTGCCATGTTGATGTCAATTTAAGACAAAGCTCTATGACATGTCAATATGTCTAGTAGTCCCTGTAAAAATTTCATAGCAAACAAAGCTCTCTAACCATGTTAAATAAATTTTACAAGTTTAGTGGTCAGAGACCACTGATTCACAACCCAGACCAGAGTTCTCTTAATTTTTAGCACAAACAAAAGATGAAATCAACTCACAAGAAAAATCACAGTTACACTTAAAGAAGTTTTCAACACTCTGTAAAAATTCCAGATGATAATTCAATCATTTACTATGGCACTAAAATCATATAAAATCGGAGCTTCAGTCCCCACAATCCAGACAGCAAGATAACCCTTTCGGTTTCTGATTTTTTTGAAGCAGTAAAACTTAAAATTAGTGCTCAAGAATTTTCGTGTAGGTGGTCCAAGATGTTAGGTCCAACATATAATATTTCCAGACCATGATCATATCCACAAATATATCTAAAAATTCATGAGATTTTACTGTTTTCAGCAAAATCGAAATTCCAGCACACTATCTAAAACTTCACTTGATAAAATGATTACACTAACCTCATCCAAACCCTCCAACAAAATTTATACTTCAACAAACATATATAATTAACCAGAATAACTAAAAATTTCGAGCAGAAAAAGTTAGAGATGAGAAATATAAATTTGGAAAGAAAAGTCTCAATAAAACCTTACTCTTGGAAGCTAAAGGTGTCTTGGTCTCTAGGATGCTCCGAAATGGTGCTGTTCACTCCACAACTCTCAAGATATACCCAAATCCTTCTTAAAACAGTGAGGTATCAGGTATCAAGGTTGGGATTTGGTGATGGATTGAAATTCTGATCGGTTATATATGTAGGTATTGAGCTGTAGAACAACTTTAGTGAAGGGAGAACTTGATTTCGGTAACTCTAGGCTATGGTATATGGAATTTGAAAGCAAGATGAAGCTCTTGGCTATGGAGGAAGTGCAGCTGCTCTTTCTCCTCCTTGTTGGTCGAAATTGTGGCTTCCTAAAGAAGCTAGGTTTGTATTTATCTCATATATATAAAGAATGAATATAATATGATGAAATTTAATGATCTTTGACTTTAAAAGAAAAATGGATGGCTAAGATTAATCTTGTAATTCAAGATTGAATCTCATCCATTCCTTTAATATGAAGTGATAAGGTTGTTTAGTTTGTAAAGATTAAAATAGCTTTCGGTGTTAAAAATCACACACCGAAATTTCATCAAACAGGTAAAACAGTGTACCTAGGTAATCAAGCATCGCTTGAAAATTAATTCTAAGTATAAAACCTTTATTCCTAACCATTTCTAATCTCAATCCTATAACTTTTCACTTTTGGGCCTCACCGGGTCCCAATTGTAGGGTTTCGGCTGTCCCCAGGGGCCCACGGGGCCCGTAAAACACTATTCATTTTTTTTTTTTTTTACGTTCATTACATTGTTCTCATCACTTCTATGTACATCAAAAGTTTGATATTCGTATTACTAAAGCCTCAATTATTTTCTGAATAAAATTAGGGTGTTACACTTTATATTTTACAATGCTTCTTATGACTAAGCATGGAACATACTAATGACATGAATGCATCATAAAGGTAAGCCAATCAATAGAATAACTAAGAAACATTATAACATTGGCATAAGGTGATAGGTATAGCACATGTGACATTTTAAACTTTAACTTTCATCTCATGGGGCCACCCTAAAACATCTCTAGGTTATGAGCTCATACCTTAACTAGTCGTCACTAGCTCTTACTTATCCTATGATAAGCGTAACATAATCCCGACTTAAAGTACGGGCTAGGGGGCAATGTAAGGATCACCTCTTAGGGTCATTTCCTCCTTGAAACGCTCTACTAGCAACTAGTGCATCGTAGTATTGTCCGCTTTGGCAAGCTCTATGTCAATACCCTCACGGATTTGTTTTCTTGGGGGTGCTCGGCTAAACCGGTGTCACCCAAGAAGGCGTCTCAGTGTTATGTCACATTTAAGTTCTCATGATTTTCAAAAAGACCTTTTTCTAAGTTCCTCAAATTTGATGGAAATTGGCAAAGATGACGGCAAAGAGACCGAATTTCCTCAAATTTGCTTATGCCATGAAAACATATAGGACATACACAAACATTTCTTATGGGGTATAGCATATCATCATGTAAAACTTCGTTATAGCACATATCAACTTATCATAGACAAAACTCATGCATCATATATCATAAATTAAGCATCATAAAAGCTCAAGATGTTTTAATGTCTTATGCATTGACCCTTAAGGTCCTTAGCTCATGTTCTAAGTTATTAATCATCAAACCTAATCTCTTGGGTACCTATGAGGTTATAAATAAGTATTTCTCACCTCACACTATGATCAAGAACATCTCTAAACCTCAAGGATGCACAATTTATAACCTTAACTTTACGGGTCCCTAGGAGTCACAACAGTGACCCTTTCTAAGTCCAGTTTGTTCCTAAGGCTTCAAGATCAAGTCCTAAACCTTTTATGAGTCATTCCTACACATTTAAACTAATTTAAATCCATGATTAGCATTACTAAACCTTGCTGGAGAGAATCCAGAAAATTCAAACATTAAAGGATCTAGAACTCTCAAATTAATTCTTTTCTAGTCTCTAACTTATCTTATCTTCCACATAAGAGTTTTAACATTATTTTTACTCAAACATAAGCATATTAGCATCAATAAAACAGCACATACAGTGGCAAATAAGTAGCAAGGCAGAACTGAAACATACACTCTCCATAAAGGCATAAAACACAAATTCTAGAGCACATAAAATACTAGTTTCTCTTGGAACCTTTTTAAACTTTTCAAAACTCATTTATAAACAATTTTAACATCTAAAATCATAAGAATAATTAAGAGGGCAATGACCAATTCATCTTTGTCTCAAGAGGTACTAAATTCTTAAAACTTAGTTCTATGCATTTCTTGAACTCATAAAAGCTTGGAAAAATTATAAAACATGGTCTTCAATACTTAGAAACATCAAGACCCCTAAGGGTCAAAATATGATCCAAAAGAAATAAATATTTTTAGACCTTTGTTTGAGACAACAATGGGCAAGTCTTTGAGCTCTAGGTTCATTTAAGTGTTGACATAAAAGTAAACATACTCATGCACTCATTTTAGGTTCTATTAGAAAGTTAAGTGATAGCATAAAATAAATATGAGGTGCAACATATTATTATCTTTGATATTTAGTGAGGACTTGAAATATAAACATGATAATGCAAGTTCATTCATTATCTTGGTATTTAGTGATAGCAAGGAAGTAAACATGATATGCAAAGCATAAAGTAAACATGATGCAAGGTTCATTTTATGGTTAACTAGAGCTCATTTAAGACTTTAACAAGATAACAACCCAATACAATATCTCAAAGATCAAAATACCAAAACCGAAAGTCTTTACAAAGAAAAAGAAAGTGAAACTAAGTCAAGTTCTTTATTAAATACCCAAAACCCCTAACTAGAGAAAAATCTCTAGAACGTGCCGGTGAACTTTAAGGTTGATAAGGGTAGGCTTGGGCTTTTAGAAATCCTTAGATTAATTTTCTTAAGTTGAAAAACCATGTGAGCTAGATATCATATAGATGAAGTTATAAGGAAAGGAAAACTCAAGCTTTAGAGGTTTCTTTGAGATGAACACAAGGTCATCATCTAGAAACTCTCATCATTAAGCTATTATGTTTGAGAAGAAAAGGCCAAGAGGCCGAAATGGAAAAAGAAAAGGAATATAAAGGAAAGCTCAAAAAGAAACCAAGAGAAAACTAGAGGAAACACATCTTTTGAGTAAAACTAAGTTTGAAAAGAAACTCCCTACCTAGAGTAAAGACACAAAGCTTGGACTTTTGAAAAGAAAAACAAGATGATGAGCTCCTCCTTGGTGCTTGATGGTTTCGGCCAAGAGGAAGCAAAAAGGTTGGAGTTGTGTTTCAAGTGAGGTTGTGTTTGAGGTGTAGTGTTTGAGAGGTTTGATGATGGTTCAAGCTATGGGGTGGTGTTTCAAGGTTGAGAGATGATGATGAGAGGAAAAGAGGATGAAGATGAAGATGAAAAGAAAGGAAGAACTCTCTTGAAACTTGAGAGAAAAAGAAAAGAACTAGCAAGACAACTCTAGAATTCTAAACTTAGCAAATGCTTCAAAGTGCAACTAAGCTATCACAAGCATCCTATTTATAGAAAAACAAAACCATGGGCTCATCAAGGGAGGGAGTGGCCGTGTGGCCTTGGAGGCAAAAGGGAGAGGAAAATATCTCTTTGATTGTGTCCTAGAAGCATGGTTTGAAGTATGGAAGCTATGCTACAAAGTATGCTTGATGTAAGTTAATTTCCTATCAATTTTTCATGAAATTAGGCTTCTAGAAACAATGCATGGCTGGAACTTTTCCAGCCACAAATAAATGGAGAAAATGAGCCATTTTAATTAGTTATTTACTTGGAAAATCAAGCTTGATTGAAAATTATGACAAGGTATAGTGTATGTGACTTGAGGTATGGCCTTGGAGTGTTGAAAAATTGAACATGTGATGCATATGGGAGGAGGACAGCTTCGGCCAGGCCTTGGGCAGCAGAGAGGAGGAGAGTTTTGATCATTTAATTGGGTGTTAATGGTAGGTTTAAATGTGTATTAGCTTAGGTACAAGGTTAGGAATAATTAAGCTTAAGTTTAGGTGACTAAGAATTTTTCATTAAAGAATTTTAAACTCATTTATGAATAAACAATGTGTAACACAATTCCATGATTTAAGGAATTGGAAAGAGAAAATACTATTCAAGATTCCATGACTAGGAGTCTTGAAATTAAAATATGATTTTAGGTTGTAATTAAGCACTTTTAGGTTCTAATCAACTTTAATAAATTATTTTGACTCAAGATTAATTAAGGAAATTAATTAACCTTCGATTAGAGCCTAATATTGCTTAGGTTTGCTTAATCACGCGATTAAGCGTCAAAACACGAAACTAGGGGCAAAACCGTAATTTTGCACTAATTTCGCCCGAGACCTCCAGCACCAAAACTAAAGTCATAGTCTACATAAAAACGCCTTTTAAAACTATCTGGAGAAGTTTCGGGTTCATCCGGCACTTGCAAACAGGTAAAACACCGCAGGGGTGTTTTGGTCATTTTGACCCGAAAACTCGAAAAACGAGATTTTCGATCCCGGGAAGGTATACAAGCCATCTAATCCCTTCCAACATTGAGTTTGCCCTTCGAGTACTGCCGAACTGGCTTTCCTCGAATTCCGGGCTGAAAATGACCTCAGGGGCATTTTGGTCATTTTCACTCTAATAGAAAATCGGGGCGTTACATTACTCCCCTCCGTAAAAAGTATTTCGTCCTCGAAATTCGTTACCTTAGAAAAGCTCTGGATATTTTGACTTCATCTCTGACTCTAGTTCCCACGTATACTCTTCTGTCTTGCCTCATCCCCACGCCACTTTCACTAAAGGAATAGACTTGTTCCTTAACTGCTTGACTCCGTGATCCACTATTCTCCTAGGCGGTAGATTGAAAGTGAGGTCCTCCCTCAACTGTACATGCTCTGGTTCTAGGACATCGCTAGGGTCGGACTCATATTTACGTAACTGGGAGACGTGAAAGACATCAGAAAGGTTTGACAGATTGGGTGGTAAGGCTATTTTGTAAGCTACAGATCCGATTCTCTGAAGAATTTCAAAAGGACCAAGAAATTGGGGACTCAACTTTTTAACTTTCATGGCTCTTCCTATTCCTGTAGTGGGGGTGATTCTTAGAAATACATGTTCTCCTTCTTGGAACTCCAAGGGCTTGCGCCTTTTGTTCGCGTAGCTTTTCTACCGACTTTGAGCGGTTAAGATTCTATCCTTGATTTTCTTGATCTGCTCCGTCGTTTCCCTCACTACATCGGGTCCTAAGACACTTTGTTCTCCGGGCTCATACCAACACAAAGGTGATTGGCACTTCCTTCCATATAACGCCTCGTACGGTGCCATACCGATGCTCGCTTGATAACTGTTGTTATATGCAAACTCGATCAAAGGCATGTACTTATCCCAACTCCCTTTTTGGTCCAAGACACAGGCTCTTAACATATCTTCCAAGGTTTGGATTGTCCTCTCGGACTGACCATCCGTTTGTGGGTGGTAAGCAGTGCTTAAGCACAACTTGGAACCAAATGCCTTTTGAAAGGCTCCCCAAAAACGTGACGTAAATCGCGGATCCCGATTCGAGATTATCGTCAATGGTACTCCGTGCAACCTTACTACTTCTTGGATGTAAAGCTGAGCCAACTTATCCAATGAGTACGTGACTCGAATAGGTAGAAAGTGAGCCGACTTAGTCAGTCGATCCACGATTACCCATACGGCATCGTGGCCAACTTGGGTCCTTGGCAGTCCTGTCACGAAATCCATTGATATACTCTCCCACTTCCACTCGGGGATTGACAAGGGTTGCAACATGCCAGAAGGTTTTTGGTGTTCGATCTTAACCTTTTGACAGACCAAACACTTACTTACCCAGGCGACCACATCCTTCTTTAATCCGAGCCACCAAAACATCCTCTTTACGTCCTGATACATCTTGGTAGTACCAGGATGGATGGCGAAGTGGCTCTTGTGAGCCTCCTCCAAGATCTTCTCTCGAAGGTCGCCATCTTGTGGAACACAGATTCGCCCCTCGAACCTCCACAACCAGTCGGGGCCTCGTACAAAACCTTTCAACTTTCCAGCCTTAACTACCTTGATTGTCTCCATAAAGTCCTCATTTTCTCTTTGGGCAAGCATAATCCTTTGCTTAAACCCACTGGTCACCGTGAGATGACTCATCACGATGCCATTCTCCGTTATTGACATCCCAGATTCCTATCCCTAAACTGCTCTATTAACCTAACTTCATTAACCATCATACAAGATAAACGTAACGACTTTTGACTCAAGGCATCAGCGACTACATTAGCCTTGCCGGGGTGGTAACTTAAGCCAAAATCGTAGTCCTTGAGGAATTCTATCCATCTTCTTTGCCTCATATTCAACTCCTTTTGATCAAAGAGATGCTTGAGACTCTTATGATCGGAGAAAACTTCAAACATTACACCATACAAATGGTGTCTCCATATCTTTAGAGCGAACACGATGGCTGCTAATTCTAGGTCATGGGTGGGGTAGGTTACTTCGTGAGGCTTGAGTTGTTTGGACGCATAGGCTACCACTTGCCTATTTTGCATCAACACACAACCTAAACCTTTGCCAGAAGCATCACAATATACGTCGAAGGGTACATTGGGGTCAGGTAAAACCAAAATCGGGGTTGAGGTGAGCTTTTCCTTAAGCTCTAGGAAACTCTTTTCACATTCGGGGCTCCACTCGAACGGGGCATTCTTCCGAGTGAGCTTGGTTAAGGGTAAGGCTAACTGGGAAAATCCTTTGATAAACCTACGGTAATATCCAGCTAAACCCAAAAAGCTTCTAATCTCAGTTACAGAGGTTGGTCTATCCCAATTCATCACAGCTTCTATCTTACTTGGGTCGACAGCTATGCCACCTTTTGACACAACATGTCCTAAGAACTTTACCTCCTCTAACCAAAATTCACACTTAGAAAGCTTTGCATACAACTTCTTTTCCTTTAGCACCTCTTAAACCAGCCTCAAATGACACTCATGCTCCTCGTGGGTCTTCGAATAGATGAGACTATCATCTATGAACACAACCACGAATTGATCTAAATAGGGTCTAAAGATCCTATTCATATAATCCATAAAAACTGTGGGAGCAATCGTTAACCCGAACGACATCACATTGAACTCAAAGTGTCCATACCGAGTTCGAAAGGCGGTTTTAGGAATGTCTGAGTCTCTAACCCTAATCTGATGGTAACCGGACCTTAAATCAATCTTAGAAAACACTACTGCTCCTTTCAACTAGTCCATAAGATCATCAATCCTAGGCAATGGGTACTTATTCTTTATGGTCACTTAGTTCAACTGCCTATAATCTATACACATCCTCATACTTCTGTCCTTCTTTTTCACAAATAAAACCGAAGCGCCCCAAGGTGAAGCACTCGGCCTTATAAAACTTTTCTCCAACAACTCTTCCAACTGAGTTTTTAGTTCTGCTAGTTCGAAAGGTGACATCCTATACGGGGCTATAGAGATTGGTCCTGTTCCAGGAACCAACTCTATGGAGAATTCTACTTCTCTCTCGGGAGGGAACTTGGGTATTTTGTCCAGAAATACCTCGGGATAGTCTCTCACCACAGGTATCTCACCTAGGTTCTGTGCAAAGTCTACATCGCAAGCGGCTAGGAGAACATATCCCTTAGCTTTCTCCCCACTACAGAAGACCTCTACGGAATTTAGGTACAGCCTAATGGGTTGAGTGACGTGTTCGGGAGGAGAAGGGAAAACTACGGTTTGGGTTCCACAATCTAACAACACACGGTTGGCGTGAAGCCAATTCATGTCTAAGATAATGCCTAGTCTTTCAAGGGTAAACAAATCAAATCTATGATAAAAGACTTATTTTCTACAACAAGATGACTGTTTAAACAACAACGGCAAGTATTAACAGGGCGATTTGTAGGAGTAGAAACAATACGATCAAAGGGGAGTTTAGAGACTCTTAGATTTAAGGACTCGACACTAGCAAGTGAAATAAAAGAATGAGTAGCACCAGAGTCATATAGTACAGTTAGGGGTTTACCGTTTACTTTGCACATACCTTCAATGAGATCATTGGACTTCTTGGCGTCTTCCGCATTAAGGGTAAAGACTCTTCCTCGGTGTTGTGGTTAGGGGTTCTGGTTCGGTGTCCCTTGGCTGGCACAGTCCTTTTGCATAATGGCCAGGCTTGCCACAGTTGAAGCACACGTTCTGACTGGCTAAGCATGGCCGATTCCCGTGATTCTTCCCGCATTGTGGGCAGACGTCCACCCGGTCCACGGGGTTGATTGTTATTGAAGTTCCTCGGGCCTTGATGTTGAAACGGCGGCCTTTGGTGTTGCTTGGATTGTTGGTGTGCAGGAGCTCTTGGTGGTTGTTGTTGTTGTGGTCGGAACTGGTTGGTCTGGTAGGGATTGTAGTGATTCCTTGACGGATACTGCGGTTTGAACCTCAGGGCTTGAGGTCCAAGTCCCTTAGCTCATTCCGCCCTCGTGGCTTGCATCTTTTTCTGTCCTTCCTCAAGGATCCGGTACTTGTTGACCAGAGTCGGGAAGTCTCTGATCTCCATATGGGCCATGGCGTAGTTCATCTCCGCCTTCAAACCGGCCTCATACTTGACGCATTTCCAAACCTCATCGGGGTTTCCTTGAAACACTCGAGAGAACTTGATCAGCTCTTCGAACTTTGCGGTGTCTTTGGGCAGCGATGAGACCCTCCCTGGGTCAACTGCATGAACTCGATGTCCTTTGCATTCCTCATGGACTCCGGGAAGTACTTCTCGTAGAAGTAAGTCTTGAACAGCTCCCAGTCAATGGGAGTTCTAGAAGCCTCTAGCAGACGCTTCGTGCCGTTCCACCAGAATTCGGCATCCGACTTCATCATGAAAGCAGCAAAGGTGACCTTCTGCTCCTCCGAGCAGGCAACCACAGAATAGATCTTCTCCATGTCCTTAATCCACTCATCAGCTTTGTCGGGGTCCATTACCCCTCAGAATACAGGCGGGTTCACCTTGCGAAACTCGCCAAAGCGGGCTTGTTCCACCGTCTCAGCAGCAGGGGGAGGAGGGGGAACAGGAACAACATTCGCTTGTTGATTCATCCGGTCGAACATTCATTCCATGGCTTGCGCCATGTGACGGACAGTAGCAGCAGTTGCATTGTCTTGGTCAGCATCGGGCGTAGTCCTAGGCCATCGTCGTAGTGCCATTGGTCCCTAAACACATGAAACAATGAACATCAAGTTGATCAGGCTCAATATCCATGCAAAATGAGCTAGTTACCATGGCACTTGCAAGCAACAGAAGTCATGCATTTCTAGTCCTACACTTATCTCTATCAAGCACTACACATGACATAACTATCGCATCATGCTTATAAAGCATAATTAGTCCAATCCTCAGGCTCCATGAGAATCGAACTGCTCTGATGCCATAATGTAACACGCTAAATCTTAACCTCATACTACTAGCATGTAATTAGGTTAATCTTTAGAGTATTACCTCTTGGTCTCATTCTTTACTTGAAAATACTTAGCAGAAATATGGGTAAAATTTTTCAAGACTCCTAGTCATGGAATCTTGAATAGTGTTTTCTCTTTCCAATTCCTTAAATCATGGAATTGTGTTACACATTATTTATTCATAAATGAGTTTAAAATTCTTTAATGATGTATGAGCACTCATAATCTTGTCATAAAATCCTTAAATCACATTCTTAGTCACCTAAACTTAAGCTTAATTATTCCTAACCTTGTATCTAAGCTAATACACATTTAAACCTACCATTAACACCCAATTAGATGATCAAACCTCACCTCCCCCTTGCTATACCAGACCTGGCCGTGTACCCTTCACTCCTATATGCATCACATGTTCAATTTTTCAACACTCCAAGGCCATACCTCAAGTCACATACACTATACCTTGTCATAACTTTCAATCGAGCTTGAATTTCCACATGAATAAATAATTAAAACAACCCATTTTTCCCATTTATTTGAGGCTGGAAAAGTTCCAGCCATGACAAGTTTCTAGAAGCCTAATTTCATCAAAAATTGATAGGAAATTAACTCACATCAAGCCATACTTTGTAGTATAGCTTCCATACTTCAAACCATGCTTGAATGACCTTGTGTAAGAGATATTTTTCTCTCCCTTTTTCCCTCTCAAAGTCATGGCCAAGGCTTCCCTTGGTAAGCCCCATGGTTTTGTTTTTCTATAAATAGGATGCTTGTGATAGCTTAGTTGCACCTTGAAGCATTTGCTAAGTTTAGAATTCTAGAGTTGTCTTGCTAGTTCTTTTCTTTTTCTCTCAAGTTTCAAGAGAGTTCTTCCTTTCTCTCCATCTTTATCTTCATCCTCTCTTCATCTCATCATCATCTCTCAACCTTGAAATACCACCCCATAGCCTTGAACCATCATCAAACCTCTCAAACACCACACCTCAAACACAACCTCACTTGAAAAACAACTCCAACCTTCTCACCCTCCCTTGGCCGAAGCTATCTTGCCTCTTGGAGGAGCTCATCATCTTGTTTTCCTTTTCAAAAGTTCAAAGATTTCATCTTCACTCTAGGTAGGAGTGTTTTTCTAAACTTCGTTTCTTGAAATATGAGTTTCTCTAGCTTTCTCTTGGATTTCCTTTGAAACATTTCCTTGGTTCTTTGTTTTCCTTTCATTTAAGCCATGAGGCCTTGATTATGAGCATGATAGCTTGATGATGAGAGTTTCTAGACGATGACCTTGTGTTCATCTCAAAGAAACCTCTAAAGCTTGAGTTTTCCTTTTCTTATAACTTTATCTATATGATATCTAGCTCACATGGTTTTTCAACTTAAGAAAATTAATCTAAGGATTTCTAAAAGCCCAAGCCTACCCTTGTCAACCTTAAAGTTGCCCGGCACATTCTAGAGATTTTTCTCTAGATAGGGGTTTTGGGTATTTAATAAAGAACTTGACTTACTTTCACTTTCTTTTTCTTTTGTAAGACTTTCGGTTTTTGGTATCTTGATCTTTGAGATATTGTATTAGGTTATTATCTTGTTAAAGTCTTGAATGAGCTCTAGTTAACCATAAAATGAACCTTGCATCATGTTTACTTTATGCTTTGCATATCATGTTTACTTCCTTGCTATCACTAAATACCAAGATAATGAATGAACATGCATTATCATGTTTATATTTCAAGTTCTCACTTAATACCAAGATAATAATGAGTTGCATTCATATTTACTTTGTGCTATCACTTTACTTTCTAATGGAACCTAAAATAAGTGCATAAACATGTTTATTTTTATGTCATCACCTAAATGAACCTAGAGCTCAAAGACTTGCCCATTGTTGTCTCAAACAAAGGCCTAAAAATATTTATTTCCTTTGGTTCATATTTCGGCCCTAAGGGGTCTTGGTGTTTCTAAGTATTGAAAACTATGTTTTATAATTTTTCCAAACTTTTATGAGTTTAAGGAATGCATAGAACTAAGTTTTATGAATTTAGAACCTCTTGAGACAAGTTTGATTTAGCTACTGCCCTCATAAATATTTTGATGATTTTAAATGTTAAAAATATTTATAAATGAGTTTTGAAAGTTTTAAAAAGGTTCCAAGAGAAACTAGTATTTTATGTGCTTTAGAAAATGTGTTTGATGCCTTTAAATGGAGATGTTTGTTTCGGTTCTGCCTTGCCATGTTTAGCCACTGTATGAGTTGTGTTAATGATGATAATATGCTTATGTTTAAGTATAATTAATGTTAAGACTCATATGTGAAAGATAAGAGAAGTTAGAAACTAGAAAAGAATTAATTTGAGAGTTCTAGATCCTTTAATGTTTGAATTTTCTGGATTCTGTCCAGCAAGGTTTAATAATGCTAATCACAGATTTAAATTAGTTTAAATGTGTAGGAATGACTCATAAATGGTTTAGGACTTGTTCTTGATGCCTTAGGAGCAAACCGGACTTAGAAAGGGTCATTGTTGTGACTCCTAGGTACCCGTAAAGTTAGGAATATGAGTTCTACACTCTTGAGGTTTAGAGATGTTCTTGATCATAGTGTGAGATGAGAAATACTTAGTTAAGACCTTATAAGTTCCCGAGAGATTAGGTTTGATGATTTATAACTTAGATTGTGAGTTGAGGACCTTAAGGGTCAATGCATAAGACACTAAAAAGTTGTTAATGCTATGACGTGTTGTTTCATGCAATGATATGATGAGATGTGCTTGATGCATGAGAAAATGATTGATGAAATGTTAAAGTTTATCATAGCATGAGATTTCATGACATATGTTATGAAATTCGGTTTAACAGCTGTTATGCTGCCGAATTTCCGTCAAACCTTAAAGGGTTGAAAGAAATGATTTATGAGTACCATATGAGTTGAAAACCCTGGGTGACACTGGTTTGGCCGAGCACCCCCCGGAGATTTTTATGTGACAAAGCACTGAGACGCGCTTCCCCCGAGGAGGTGCCGGTTCGGCCGAGTACTCCCGGGAGGAGACAAATCCGTGAGGGTATGAGTAGATGCAGCCTACCAAAGTGGACAAATTGCGAGGCCATGCGTGGCTAGCAAAGCATTTCAAAGAGGGTATATCCTAAAGAGAGGTGATCCCTGCCCCCTACCCGTACTTGCGAGTCGGGATTATTATTTATGTTTTGCTTATTCAAGATAATAAGCAAGAGCTAGTGACGACTAGTTAAGGTATGAGCTCATAACCTAGTTATTATTTTTAGGGTGGCTTATATGCTGAAGTACCATGATTGATGTCACGAAGTTGAGGAACGAATCACTTGAAAGTTATATACCCTCATGCCACATGATTTATGTTTATGTGCTTTGATGTGTTGTCTTGTATGTTCGAGTATTGACATGCATCCATGATATAACCTGTTGCATTTATAATATCAAGACGCATGCTAAAAGGAATGGGCCTTAGATAATTAGTTTGAGAAACCCTAAATTGAACCTTATATGCATGATCACTATTTTATAATTAAACCCAAGGTCCCTGAGGATGTGTACGATGTAACCCTAGGGTAGGAGATTCTTACTGAGATTTCTTTAGCAAGATTTCTCACTCCTCTCTCTTCTTTCTTCCGTCACATCTTCAGAGAGCGATGGCGATGTTCGTAGTCTTCGTTGATACGCCAGTATGGGAGATACACTTCGACCCGGACCACCGTTCATATCACTTTGAGGGTCGATGTGCCGTTCGTGTTTTTGTGTGCATGGGATGACCTTTCGCTTATCCAGTTTCGAGCTACCAGTTCACTCCTACTGCGCCCTTCGGTAGTGACGACATGATCTTCGAGCGCACCCGCCCGCGTGAGGATCAGTTGCGAGACTTGGCCGGAGTACGTACCTCGTTCGAGGATATCCGAGACCGACCCATCCGAGGATTGGCCGACGCATGTTCCTTCGGAGGGTTCAGCCCCTTTTCCCAGATCCCGACGTATGGGGAGTGAGGAGACTATGGTGTAGCCGCGCCTGGCGAGGAGAGCCGAGATGCGTCTGCATCAAGGAACCCACGTTCAGCCACCTCGTGTGCCTTTCACGTTGCATTGGCCCACACAGGAGGAGATAGAGTGTTTCCCCGGTTACCTGCCTCCATCACCCGAGGACCCCCGACCTCACTAGTTCCTGATGGAGAGCCTTGTGAGTACTCGAGAGTTTATGAGGATTTTCCCCTTCGGTCGTACCTTTGGGAAGGGTGTGTAGTTTGTACTCATAGCCGAGTAGGAGGGTAGCGTTTTGGGTTTTTTTATCTTCAGGTTGAACCATGTACTTTGCTATCTGTTGTATTTCCTTTCCGTTGTATTTCAAGCTCTACCCGTTTCTATAAGGGTATGACTAGTTATGTACTTTAGCTACTTTATTATTAATGAAATGTTTCTGTCATCTTCATGATCTATGTTCTTCTGATGTATGATTTATTTTACATGGTTGTTTATGATCGTTACGCGTGCTTTACGTTTCTGTCATTCAATTAGTTAAGCTCGCGGCTCTCACTTTGTTTTATGTTTTCAAAAAAGAAAAATTTACTCGTAATTTCCGCTAAGTATTTTAATGAAAGAATGAGACTATGAAGTAATAGCCTAATGTTTAACCTAATGTGTTCTAGAAAGTTGGGTTAAAAATTAGAGTGTTACATTATGGTATCAGAGCAGTTCGATTCTCACGGAGCCTGAGGATTGAACTGACCATGCTTTATAAGCATGATGCGATAGTTATGTCATGTGTAGTGCTTGATAGAGACAAGCTATAGGATTAGAGATGCATGACCTCTGTTGCTTGCAAGTGCCATGGTAACTAGCCCATCTTGCATGAGTATTGAGCCTGATCAACTTAATGTTCATTGTTTCATGTGTTTAGGCACCAATGGCATCATGACGGCGACCTAGGACTACGCCCGAGGCTGACCAAGACAATGCGACTGCTGCTACTATTCGTAGAATGGCACAAGCCATGGAGTGGATGTTTGATTGCATGGATCAACGCGAGACTGCTGCACCTGCTCCCCCTGCTGCTGAGGTGGTTGAGCAAGCCCGCTTCGACGAGTTCCGCAAGGTGAACCCACCAGTGTTCCGAGGGGTAATGGACCCCGACAAAGCTGATGAGTGGATCAAAGACATGGAGAAGATCTACTATGTTGTTACCTGCTCAGAGGAGCAGAAGGTCACATTTGCTACTTTCATGCTGAAGTCCGACGTTGAATTTTGGTGGAACGGCACGAAGTGTCTGCTAGAAGCTTCTGAAACTCCCATTGATTGGGAGCTATTCAAGACTTACTTCTATGAGAAGTATTTCCCCGAGTCCGTAAGGAATGCTAAGGACATAGAGTTCATGCAGTTGACCTAGGGAGGGTCTACTATTGCCCAGTACACTGCTAAGTTCGAGGAGCTGATCAAGTTCTCTCTGGTGTTTCAAGGGAATCCCGATGAGGTTTGGAAATGCGTCAAGTATGAGGCCAGTCTGAAGGCGGAGATGAACTACGCCGTGGCCCACATGGAGATCAGAGACTTCCTGACTCTGGTCAACAAGTGCCGAATTCTTGAAGAAGGACAGAGAAAGATGCAAGCCACGAGGGCGGCACGAGCTAAGGGGCTCGGACCTCAAGCCCCAAGGTTCAAGCCGCAATACCCATCAAGGGACCACTACCATCCCTACCAAACCAAGCAATTCCGACCACCGCAATGACAACAATCGGGAGCTCCTGCATACCAACAGTCCAAGCCATACCAAAGGCCGCTGTTTCAACATCAAGGCCCGAGGAACTACAACAACAATCAACCCCATGGACCGGGTGGACCCCGGAACCACAATGGAGGACTAAGTGGGGCCAAGAATAAGACACCACAAAGCCCTGCTGCTTACCCCAGAGCAGCATCTGCTGATGTCTACCCCCAATGCGGGAAGAATCATAGGAATCGCCCTTGCTTTATAGGGCAAGGGGTCTGTTTCAAGTGTGGCAAGCCCGGCCATTATGCCAACAACTGCACCAACAGAGGATCATCAAACCAAAACCCCCGACCTCAACACCAAGGACGGGTCTTCACCCTCAACACGGAAGGTGTGCAAACGTCCAACGATCTCATTCAAGGTAAGTGCGAGCTTAACGGTAGAACCTTAACTGTACTCTTCAATTCTGGCGCTACTCATTCTTTCATATCGCTTGCTAGTGTCGAGTCTTTAAATTTGCAAGTCTCTAAACTTCCCTTTGATCTTATTATTTCTACTCCTACAAATCGCCCTGTTAATACCTGCAAATGTTGCTTAAACTGTCATCTTGTTGTAGAGAATAGGCCGTTTATCATAGATTTAATTTGCTTACCCCTTAAAGACATAGGTATCATTCTAGGCATGGATTGGCTTCACGCCAACCGTGTGTTGTTAGACTGTGGGACCCAAACTGTTGTTTTTCCTTCTCCTCCTGAACCCATTAGTCAACCCATGAGGTTATACCTAAACTCCGTAGAAGTTTTCTATAGTGGGGAGAAAGCTAAGGGATACGTTCTCTTAGCCACCTGCGATGTAGACTTTGAACAAAACCTAGGTGAGATACCTGTGGTGAGAGACTATCCCGAGGTGTTTCCGGATGAAATACTCGAGTTCCCTCCCAAAAGAGAAGTGGAGTTTTCCATAGAGTTGGTTCCTGGAACGGGATTGATCTCCATAGCCCCGTATAGGATGTCACCCTTGGAGTTAGCAGAATTGAAAACCCAGCTAGAGGAGTTGTTGGAGAAAAGTTTTATAAGACCGAGTGCTTCACCTTGGGGCGCTCCGGTCTTATTTGTGAAGAAGAAAGATGGAAGTATGAGGATGTGTATAGACTATAGGCAGTTGAACCAAGTGACCATAAAGAATAAGTACCCGTTGCCTAGGATTGATGATCTTATGGACCAGTTGAAAGGAGAAATAGTGTTTTCTAAGATTGATTTGAGGTCCGGCTACCATCAGATTAGGGCTAGAGATTCGGACATTCTTAAAACCGCCTTTCGAACTCGGTACGGACACTTTGAGTTGAACGTGATGTCGTTTGGTTTGACGAATGCTCTAGCAGTTTTTATGGATTACATGAATAGGATCTTTAGACCCTATTTAGATCGGTTCGTGGTTGTGTTCATAGATGATATTCTCATCTATTCGAAAACCCATGAGGAGCATGAACGTCATTTGAGGCTGGTTTTAGAGGTATTAAAGGAGAAGAAGTTATACACTAAGTTGTCTAAGTGTGAATTTTGGTTGGATGAGGTGAAATTCTTAGGGCATGTTGTGTCAAAAGGTGGCATAGCTGTCGACCCAAGTAAGATAGAAGCCGTAATGAATTGGGATAGACTAACCTCTGTTACCGAGATTAGAAGCTTTTTGGGTCTAGCTGGTTATTACCGTAGGTTTATTAAAGGATTTTCCCAGTTAGCCCTATCCTTAACCAAGCTCACTAGGAAGAATGCCCCGTTTGAGTGGAGCCCCGAATGTGAAAAAAGTTTCCTACAGCTTAAGGAAAAGCTCACCTCAACCCCGGTTTTGACTTTACCTGACCCCAATGTACCCTTCGAGGTATATTGTGATGCTTCTGGCAAGGGTTTAGGTTGTGTGTTGATGCAAAATAGGCAAGTGGTAGCCTATGCGTCCCGACAACTCAAGCCTCATGAGGTAACCTACCCCACCCATGACCTAGAACTAGCAGCCATCGTGTTCGCTCTAAAGATATGGAGGCACCATTTGTATAGTGTAAGGTTTGAAGTTTTCTCCGATCATAAGAGTCTCAAACATCTCTTTGATCAAAAGGAGTTGAATATGAGGCAAAGAAGGTGGATGGAATTCCTCAAGGACTACAATTTTGGCTTAAGTTACCACCCCGGCAAGGCTAATGTAGTCGCCGATGCCTTGAGTAGAAAGTTGTTACGTTTATCTTGTATGATGGTTAACGAAGTCGGGTTAATAGAGTAGTTTAGAGATATGAATCTTGGGATGTCTATGACGGAAAAAGGTATCTTGATGTGTCATCTCACGGTGACCAGTGGGTTTAAGCAAAGGATTATGCTTGCCCAAAGAGAAAATGAAGACTTTATGGAAACAGTAGAGGCAATTAAGGCTGGTAAGTTGAAGGGTTTTGAGCAAGGCCCCGACTGGTTGTGGAGGTTTGAGGGGCGAATCTGTGTGCCACAAGATGGCGACCTCCGAGAGAAGATCTTGGAGGAGGCTCATAAGAGTCACTTTGCCATTCATCCTGATACTACCAAGATGTATCAGGACTTAAAAGGATGTTTTGGTGGCCCGGATTAAAGAAGGATGTGGTCGCCTGGGTGAGTAAGTGTTTAGTCTGCCAAAAGGTCAAGATCGAACACCAAAAACCTTCTGGCATGTTGCAACCCCTGACAATCCCGAAGTGGAAGTGGGAGAGTATATCAATGGATTTCGTGATAGGATTGCCAAGGACCCAAGCTGGCCATGATGCCGTATGGGTAATTGTGGATCGACTAACAAAGTCAGCTCACTTTTTACCTATTCGAGTCACGTACTTGTTGGATAAGGTGGCTCAGCTTTACATCCAAGAAATAGTAAGGTTGCATGGAGTACCATCGATGATAATCTCGGATCGAGATCCGCGGTTTGCGTCACGTTTTTGGGGAGCCTTTCAAAAGGCGTTTGGTTCAAAGTTGTGCTTGAGCACTGCTTACCACCCACAAACGGATGGTCAATCCGAGAGGACTATCCAAACCCTAGAGGACATGTTGAGAGCCTGTGTCTTAGACCAAAAAGGAAGTTGGGATAAGTACATGCCTTTGATCGAGCTTGCGTATAACAACAGTTATCATGTGAGCATCGGTATGGCACCATATGAAGCGCTGTATGGACGGAAGTGCCAATCACCTTTGTGTTGGTACGAGCCTGGAGAGAAAAGTGTCTTAGGACCTGATGTAGTGAGGGAGACGACAGACCAAATCAAGAAGATTAAGGATAGAATCTTAACTGCTCAAAGTCGACAGAAAAGCTATGCGGACAAAAGGCCCAAGCCCTTGGAATTCCAAGAAGGCGAGCATGTATTTCTAAGAATTACTCCCACTACTGGAATAGGTAGAGCCATGAAAGTCAAAAAGTTGAGTCCCCGATTTCTCGGTCCTTTTGAAATTCTTTAAAGAATCGGAACTGTAGCCTACAAAATAGCCCTACCACCCAATCTGTCAAATCCTCACGACGTCTTTCACATCTCTTAGTTGCGTAAATACTAGTCCGACCCTAGCCATGTCTTAGAGCCAGAACACATACAGTTAAGGGAGGACCTGACGTTCAATCTACCGCCAATGAGAATCGTGGACCAAGGCGTCAAGCAGTTGAGGAACAAGTCTGTTCCTTTGGTGAAGGTCGCGTGGGGACGTGGCAACACCGAGGAGTTCACATGGGAGCTGGAGTCCGAGATGAGATTGAAGTACCCCGAGTTGTTCTAAGGTACGAATTTCGAGGGCGAAATTCTTTTTAAGGAGGGGAATAATGTAACGCCCCGATTTTTCTGCTAGAGTGAAAATGACCAAAATGCCCCTGAGGTCATTTTTAGCCCGGAATTCAAAGAAAGCTGATCCGGCAGTACTCGAAGGGAAAAATCAATGTTGGAAGGGGATTAGATGGCTTGTATACCTTCCCAGGATCGAAAATCTCGTTTTTCGAGTTTTCGGGTCAAAATGACCAAAACGCCCCTGCGGTGTTTTACCCGTTTGCAAGTACTGGATGAACCCGAAACTTCTCCAGATAGTTTTAAAAGGTGTTTTTATGTAGACTGTGACTTTAGTTTTGGTCCCGGAGGTCCCGGGCGAAATTGGTGCAAAATTACAGTTTTGCCCCTAGTTTCGTGTTTTTACGCTTAATCGCGTGATTAAGCAAACCTAAGCAATATTAGGCTCTAATCGAAGGTTAATTAATTTCCATAATTAATCTTGAGTCAAAATAATTTATTAGAGTTGATTAGAACCTAAAAGTGCTTAATTACAACTTAAAATCATATTTTAATTTCAAGACTCCTAGTCATGGAATCTTGAATAGTATTTTCTCTTTCCAATTCCTTAAATCATGGAATTGTGTTACACATTGTTTATTCATAAATGAGTTTAAAATTCTTTAATGACGTATGAGCACTCCTAATCTTGTCATAAAATCCTTAAATCACATTCTTAGTCACCTAAACTTAAGCTTAATTATTCCTAACCTTGTACCTAAGCTAATACACATTTAAACCTACCATTAACACCCAATTAGATGATCAAATCTCACCTCCCCCTTGCTATACCAGACCTGCCCGTGTACCCTTCTCTCCTATATGCATCACATGTTCAATTTTTCAACACTCCAAGGCCATACCTCAAGTCACATACACTATACCTTGTCATAACTTTCAATCAAGCTTGAATTTCCACATGAATAAATAATTAAAACAACCCATTTTTCCCATTTATTTGTGGCTGGAAAAGTTCTAGCCATGACAAGTTTCTAGAAGCCTAATTTCATCAAAAATTGATAGGAAATTAACTCATATCAAGCCATACTTTGTAGCATAGCTTCCATACTTCAAACCATGCTTGAATGACCTTGTGTAAGAGATATTTTTCTCTCCTTTTTTCCCTCTCAAAGTCACGGCCAAGGCTTCCCTTGGTAAGCCCCATGGTTTTGTTTTTCTATAAATAGGATGCTTGTGATAGCTTAGTTGCACCTTGAAGCATTTGCTAAGTTTAGAATTCTAGAGTTGTCTTGCTAGTTCTTTTCTTTTTCTCTCAAGTTTCAACAGAGTTCTTCCTTTCTCTTCATCTTCATCTTCATCCTCTCTTCATCTCATCATCATCTCTCAACCTTGAAATACCACCCCCATAGCCTTGAACCATCATCAAACCTCTCAAACACCACACCTCAAACACAACCTCACTTGAAAAACAACTCCAACCTTCTCACCCTCCCTTGGCTGAAGCTATCTTGCCTCTTGGAGGAGCTCATCATCTTGTTTTCCTTTTCAAAAGTTCAAAGAATTCATCTTCACTCTAGGTAGGAGTGTTTTTCTAAACTTCATTTCTTGAAATATGAGTTTCTCTAGCTTTCTCTTGGATTTCCTTTGAAACATTTCCTTGGTTCTTTGTTTTCCTTTCATTTAAGCCATGAGGCCTTGATTATGAGCATGATAGCTTGATGATGAGAGTTTCTAGACGATGACCTTGTGTTCATCTCAAAGAAACCTCTAAAGCTTGAGTTTTCCTTTTCTTATAACTTTATCTATATGATATCTAGCTCACATGGTTTTTCAACTTAAGAAAATTAATCTAAGGATTTCTAAAAGCCCAAGCCTACCCTTGTCAACCTTAAAGTTGCCCCGCACGTTCTAGAGATTTTTCTCTAGATAGGGGTTTTGGGTATTTAATAAAGAACTTGACTTACTTTCACTTTCTTTTTCTTTTGTAAGACTTTCGGTTTTTGGTATCTTGATCTTTGAGATATTGTATTAGATTATTATCTTGTTAAAGTCTTGAATGAGCTCTAGTTAACCATAAAATGAACCTTGCATCATGTTTACTTTATGCTTTGCATATCATGTTTACTTCCTTGCTATCACTAAATACCAAGATAATGAATGAACATGCATTATCATGTTTATATTTCAAGTTCTCACTTAATACCAAGATAATAATGAGTTGCATTCATATTTACTTTGTGCTATCACTTTACTTTCTAATGGAACCTAAAATAAGTGCATAAACATGTTTATTTTTATGTCATCACCTAAATGAACCTAGAGCTCAAAGACTTGCCCATTGTTGTCTCAAACAAAGGCCTAAAAATATTTATTTCCTTTGGTTCATATTTCGGCCCTAAGGGGTCTTGGTGTTTCTAAGTATTGAAAACTATGTTTTATAATTTTTCCAAACTTTTATGAGTTTAAGGAATGCATAGAACTAAGTTTTATGAATTTAGAACCTCTTGAGACAAGTTTGATTTAGCTACTGCCCTCATAAATATTTTGATGATCTTAGATGTTAAAAATATTTATAAATGAGTTTTGAAAGTTTTAAAAAGGCTCCAAGAGAAACTAGTATTTTATGTGCTTTAGAAAATGTGTTTGATGCCTTTAAATGGAGATGTTTGTTTCGGTTCTGCCTTGCCATGTTTAGCCACTGTATGAGTTGTGTTAATGATGATAATATGCTTATGTTTAAGTATAATTAATGTTAAGACTCATATGTGAAAGATAAGAGAAGTTAGAAACTAGAAAAAAATTAATTTGAGAGTTCTAGATCCTTTAATGTTTGAATTTTTTGGATTCTATCCAGCAAGGTTTAATAATGATAATCATGGATTTAAATCAGTTTAAATGTGTAGGAATGACTCTTAAATGGTTTAGGACTTGATCTTGATGCCTTAGGAGCAAACCGGACTTAGAAAGGGTCATTGTTGTGACTCCTAGGTACCCGTAAAGTTAGGAATATGAGTTCTGCACTCTTGAGGTTTAGAGATGTTCTTGATCATAGTGTGAGGTGAGAAATACTTAGTTAAGACCTTATAAGTTCCCGAGAGATTAGGTTTGATGATTTATATCTTAGATTGTGAGTTGAGGACCTTAAGGGTCAATGCATAAGACACTAAAAAGTTGTTAATGCTATGATGTGTTGTTTGATGCAATGATATAATGAGATGTGCTTGATGCATGAGAAAATGATTGATGAAATGTTAAAGTTTATCATAGCATGAGATTTCATGAGAACATGATGTGTGGATTAGCTTGTGGCAGTTTGAAGGAAATTCGGTTTAACAGCTGTTATGCTGCCGAATTTCCGTCAAACCTTAAAGGGTTGAAAGAAATGATTTATGAGTACCATATGAGTTGAAAACCCTGGGTGACACCGGTTCGGCCGAGCACCCCCAGGAGATTTTTATGTGACAAAGCACTGAGACGCGCTTCCCCCGAGGAGGTGCCGGTTCGGCCGAGTACCCCCGGGAGGAGACAAATCCATGAGGGTATGAGTAGATGCAACCTACCAAAGCGGACAAATTGCGAGGCCATGTGTAACACCCTAATAGAACCCCACTGTGCTTAAGTTCACATTTGGATTCTATTAGTTGTCACTTATGCCTTGTATTAATTTTCTTTTGAAATTAACTTAGAAAAATAATGGAAGTTTTTTTTTTTCTTTAAATAAATTAATTTTTTTGAAAACTTAAGCCTGTAACGATAAGTGAAATACATAGCACTTTTATAGATAATAATCAAATTACATTGCGCACTTAATTAAATAAGCGGAATAAAAGACTAAGTGTAGAACAATTATCACATAAACTGGAATATAATCACTTAATACATAAGTCACAACAGGGCATATATCATACTGATAAGTTATTACAAATAACAATATAAGTTCTACTATTACTAATTGTTTCTCACAAACTATAATGTAACTAAAGCTCGGAATGCTCCTACTTGAACGGTTTGAAATCTTCACGTGCTACCTCCTTCCTTAGCTACGGCCTCGTTGCTTTAGGTGGACACGTCTGTCTCTGGTAATGACAACGGAAAATAAACATAGGAGTGAGAAATACATGATTTCTCAGTAGGAGTTCCTACTTGTACTAAAAGTGTTATCGTTGTCGTCCCAGTCACTTCGGGTTTATTATAAAAAGGTGAACAGGTAAGGATTCAATTATCAAACTTTCACAAACGTGATTAGCCGAAGTGCAGTTACTTTTAAACTAATCTTGAACATTAGCAGAAATATTCATTCAGTATTTCATCAAGCATACATATAAGCATATCATGTAAAACCACTAATAAGCAGTAATCATTTAGGAGCTGCATCCATTTCATGATTACTCATCCTCAACATTCACTTGTTTAGTGATCATCATCTTTCATTTATTTCATCAACATATTTCTTAATTATTCACGGGATGAATGCATCAATGCCTTAGACCACCCTAAAAGGGTAATGAGCTCATACCATGGCCGTCGCCATAACCTTTTTGGTTTTCATTCCGTTACCGTGATCTCAACGGTTTAGGGGGTTAAGCCGTGAGTTTAGCTCAAGTCCACTTTTCCAGACTTTCATTGCTACTTTTTCAAACTTTACTTTTATTATTTCTTTTGGAAAATGAATGTATGCATATTATCATGTAATCACAATAAACCTTGGGCAATCAATCATTCATCCTCATCATTTCATAATTCATCACCATACATTCACATTACTATAAATCACTTCATAAAACATGGACAACATCATGTAAATCTCATAGTAAACACTTTCATAGATAATTCATATTAACTAACCAAAGTTATCAAGTTGAGTTCCTAGTGTTCGTAAGAGGTAATGGATGTCTTAGTATTATCTTTTTCTCTTAGTGTTCTTTGTACTCTTAGCATTCCATTAATACATTAATGCACTTCAAAATATTATTATAGGTTCCTTATATATTTTTATTATGACTTTCATATAACTCTTGAAGATTATTATTCTACTTAAATTCTTAAAATTCTCTCTTTACAAGACTTGATTCTTTTATTTATAGTTTTGACATCTTTTAGAAGAAAGTTTATAATTCTCTGTATACTTGTTAGTAAAGGTAGTTCCAAATTCCTAACTCATCAAATTTTAGTATTTACATCTTTGGAATAGTGTAAATCAACTGTAAACCATGCATAGGAGGGTTCCCAGGAAAGAGAGGTGGGTCACAATGGACATGCTTAAATACCAAGTCTTTCCTTAGCCAGAACCTTTCCAAACTGCACTTTCACAGTACACTATCCCGAAATTTATTTCTCATTCTGTATTTACGTGGTACAAAGCTTTATACATAACATACATGGGTGTATTCCTATATGTGTTAGCTCTCCAACAAAGTTGAAATCAGTCCATTTACATTTTTCTAGAGTGAGTTACATCTATTTTACTACTACAAGGTCAGATTTAGAGTTTCAGTCTTAGGCTCTACTTTAAAAATTTATATCTTGAGCTAGAAAACTCCGTTTTGGGTGATTCTTTTTGGAGAGTGTTCTATAATGAGTCTAGTTTATATTAAAATTATTTTAATTTCGAGATACTTGATATTTTATGAACAGTAGCTTTCGAAGTACCTGCTGCCAGAAACACTAGAAATTCCAGCACCTACCATTTTCATGTCTTAAGTTACCTTTATTAAATCAGGTTTCACATACAATCTTTTCAAGTTATATTTGAGTTTGATAACATCATAAGGGTACTCATAACAGAATAGAACATGTCATATTTCTAAAAATATATTTTTCAAATAATCATTTAAAACTTTTGACAATAACTCAAACTTGAGGCATTCTATCAAGGTTAGAAGCCAACAATGCTTGAACAATTAAAGATGAAGCTCCTACCTCTTGTGTAGGGTCTAAAAAGGGTCCTTCTCTTCTTCCTTAAGCTTCGAACAAGAGTCTTTGGAGTGGATGACCCTCCTTGAATCTTGGCTCTAGAACTTGAATGCTTAAGAAAATATTTCTCACTAGAGTTAAAGATTGTAACTCTTGTGAGGGCTAGTGAAAGTTTGGACTTAGGATTGAAGTGTTTGGATGAAGTTTAGAGGATCAAGAGAAGTTTTTGAAGAACATAAGAAGAATGATAGAATAAGAAAGAAAGAACACTTAGGGAGTTTCTGAATTGAAGAGAGTTTGAGGAGTATTTATAGTGGAAAGATTAGAGAAAAAACAGAAGATGGAAAGCACTTGGAGCATGATTTATGGAAACATGTTGGCTGAATTTTGGGATGAAAATGCTCCATGTTTTGTGCAAACACGTTTCCATGTTTTGTGCAAACACGTTTCCATGTTTTATGCAAACATGTTGGATGAAAATGCTCCATGTTTTATGCAAACATGTTTCCATGTTTTATGCAAACACGTTTCCATGTTTTGTGCAAAGATGTTAGTGGATATTCTTGTAATTCCATTCATAGAGTAAGGGTATCTTTGTCATTTAATAAGGCAAGGGTAGTTTGGTAATTTCCTTTACATAGCAGGGGCATTTTCGTAATTTCCACTAAGTGATGGCATTTTCGTAATTCTTTGCATTTTTCTCTAGACATACTTAAGTAGTCTATTTGTTGTCTTTCATAACATTTGTCCAGATTCTCTTGGTTTTGCTATCGATAATTAAGATTCTTAGTTATAAATTTGGGGATGTTACATCATGTAATGCCCGGGGACGAGGACGAGGAGTGATCGCCGGTGCAAAGAGGGCACGGACAAGGAGCGGCTCCTCGCAAGGTCCTCTAAGCGGAGGGGTACATGAATGAACCGATTACACACCCGAATGAGAGGGATCCTGAGACTGTATAGGTATGGGACTATACAGTTGAGGAGGGCTTATATGAATTGATTCGTACTACCTATATCAACAAGATGCATCTTCTTTTCGGTAGCCCAAACTGAAAGAACTCCACAGTTAAGCGTGCTTGACCTGGGGTAATTTTAGGATGGGTGACCTCATGGGAAGTTTTCCTAGGAAGTGTGTGAGTGAGGACAAAGCATGCTGAAAGGACCGGTGTTGGTTTGTAGGGACAGTAGTCAATCCATAAAGCAGCAGGGGATGTTACAAATGGTATCAGAGCCTGCACCTCTCCCAGTACGGTGTGGTTCGGGGACGAACCAGGCGGAAGCTGGTGGGCATGTAATGCCCGGGGACGAGGACGAGGAGTGATCGCCGGTGCAAAGAGGGCACGGACAAGGAGCGGCTCCTCGCAAGGTCCTCTAAGCGGAGGGGTACATGAATGAACCGATTACACACCCGAATGAGAGGGATCCTGAGACTGTATAGGTATGGGACTATACAGTTGAGGAGAGCTTATATGAATTGATTTGTACTACCTATATCAACAAGATGCATCTTCTTTTCGGTAGCCCAAACTGAAAGAACTCCACAGTTAAGCATGCTTGACCTGGGGTAATTTTAGGATGGGTGACCTCCTGGGAAGTTTTCCCAAGAAGCATGTGAGTGAGGACAAAGCATGCTGAAAAGACCCGTGTTGGTTTGTGGGGATAGTCGTCAATCCATAAAGCAGCAGGGGATGTTACACCATGCGTGGCTAGCAAAGAGTTTCAAAGAGGGTATATCCTAAAGAGAGGTGATCCCTGCCCCCTACCTGTACTTGCGAGTCGGGATTATTATTTATGTTTCGCTTATTCAAGATAATAAGCAAGAGCTAGTGACGACTAGTTAAGGTATGAGCTCATAACCTAGTTATTATTTTTAGGGTGGCTTATATGCTGAAGTACCATGATTGATGTCACGAAGTTGAGGAACGAATCACTTGAAAGTTATATGCCCTCATGCCACATGATTTATGCTTATGTGCTTTGATGTGTTGTCTTGTATGTTCGAGTATTGACATGCATCCATGATATAACCTGTTGCATTTATAATATCAAGACGCATGCTAAAAGGAATGGGCCTTGGATAATTAGTTTGAGAAACCCTAAATTGAACCTTATATGCATGATCACTATTTTATAATTAAACCCAAGGTTCCTGAGGATGTGTACGATGTAACCCTAGGGTAGGAGATTCCTACTGAGATTTCTTTAGCAAGATTTCTCACTCCTCTCTCTTCTTTCTTCCGTAACATCTTCAGAGAGCGATGGCGACGTTCGTGGTCTTCGTTGATACGCCAGTATGGGAGATACACTTCGACCCGGACCACCGTTCATATCACTTTGAAGGTCGATGTGCCGTTCGTGTTTTTGTGTACATGGGATGACCTTTCGCTTATCCAGTTTCGAGCTACCAGTTCACTCCTACTGCGCCCTTCGGTAGTGATGACAAGATCTTCGAGTGCACTCGCCCGCGTGAGGAGCAGTTGCGACGTGCCCGTACCTCTGCCTCCGCCGTCCGAGATTTCCCGGAGTACGTACCTAGTTCGAGGAGATCCGAGACCGACCCATCCGAGGATTGGCCGACGCATGTTCCTTCGGAGGGTTCAGCCCCTTTTCCCCAATCCCGACGTATGGGGAGTGAGGAGACTGTGGTGTAGCCGCGCCTGGCGAGGAGAGCCGAGATGCGTCCGCATCAAGGAACCCACTTTTAGCCACCTCGTGTGCCTTTCACGTTGCATTGGCCCACACAGGAGGAGATAGAGCGTTTCCCCGGTTACCTGCCTCCATCACCCGAGGACCCCCGACGTCACTAGTTCCTGATGGAGAGCCTTGTGAGTACTCGAGATTTTATGAGGATCTTCCCCTTTGGTCGTACCTTTTGGGAGGGGTGTGTAGTTTGTACTCATAGCCGAGTAGGAGGGTAGCGTTTTGGGTTTTTTTATCTTCAGGTTGAACCATGTACTTTGCTATCTGTTGTATTTCCTTTCCGTTGTATTTCAAGCTCTGCCCGTTTCTATAAGGGTATGACTAGTTATGTACTTTAGCTACTTTATTATTAATGAAATGTTTCTGTCATCTTCATGATCTATGTTCTTCTGATGTATGATTTATTTTACATGGTTGTTTATGATCGTTACGCGTGCTTTACATTTCTGTCATTCGATTAGTTAAACTCACGGCTCTCACTTTGTTTTATGTTTTCAAAAAAGAAAAATTTACCCGTAATTTCCGCTAAGTATTTTAATGAAAGAATGAGACTATGAAGTAATAGCCTAATGTTTAACCTAATGTGTTCTAGAAAGTTGGGTTAAAAATTAGGGTGTTACAAAGACCCCTTAGGGCCGAAATATGAACCAAAAGAAATAAATATTTTTAGACCTTTGTTTGAGACAACAATGGGCAAGTCTTTGAGCTCTAGGTTCATTTAAGTGATGACATAAAAGTAAACATGCTCATGCACTCATTTTAGGTTCCATTAGAAAGTAAAGTGATAGCATAAAATAAATATGAGGTGCAACATATTATTATCTTTGATATTTAGTGAGGACTTGAAATATAAACATGATAATGCATAGCTTGAAATATAAACATGATCATGCAAGTTCATTCATTATCTTGGTATTTAGTGATAGCAAGGAAGTAAACATGATATGCAAAGCATAAAGTAAACATTATACAAGGTTCATTTTATGGTTAACTAGAGCTCATTCAAGACTTTAACAAGATAACAACCCAATACAATATCTCAAAGATCAAAATACCAAAACCGAAAGTCTTTACAAAGAAAAAGAAAGTGAAACTAAGTCAAGTTCTTTATTAAATACCCAAAACCCCTATCTTGAGAAAAATCTCTAGAACATGCCGGCCAACTTTAAGGTTGACAAGGGTAGGCTTGGGCTTTTAGAAATCCTTAGATTAATTTTCTTAAGTTGAAAAACCATGTGAGCTAGATATCATATAGATGAAGTTATAAGGAAAGGAAAACTCAAGCTTTAGAGGTTTCTTTGAGATGAACACAAGGTCATCGTCTAGAAACTCTCATCATTAAGCTATAATGTTTGAGAAGAAAATGCCAAGAGGCCGAAATGGAAAAAGAAAAGGAATATAAAGGAAAGCTCAAAAAGAAACCAAGAGAAAACTAGAGGAAACACATCTTTGGAGTAAAACAAAGTTTGAAAAGAAACTCCCTACCTAGAGTGAAGACACAAAGCTTGGACTTTTGAAAAGAAAAACAAGATGATGAGCTCCTCCTTGGTGCTTGATGGTTTCGGCCAAGAGGAAGCAAAAAGGTTGGAGTTGTGTTTTAAGTGAGGTTGTGTTTGAGGTGTGGTGTTTGAGAGGTTTGATGATGGTTCAAGGCTATGGGGTGGTGTTTCAAGGTTGAGAAATGATGATGAGAGGAAGAGAGGATGAAGATGAAGATGAAAAGAAAGGAAGAACTCTCTTGAAACTTGAGAGAAAAAGAAAAGAACTAGCAAGACAACTCTAGAATTCTGAACTTAGCAAATGCTTCAAAGTGCAACTAAGCTATCACAAGCATCCTATTTATAGAAAAACAAAACCATGGGCTCATCAAGGGAGGGAGTGGCCATGTGGTCTTGGAGGGAAAAGGGAGAGGAAAATATCTCTTTGATTGTGTCATAGAAGCATGGTTTGAAGTATGGAAGCTATGCTACAAAGTATGGCTTGATGTAAGTTAATTTCCTATCAATTTTTCATGAAATTAGGCTTCTAGAAACAATGCATGGCTGGAACTTTTCCAGCCACAAATAAATGGAGAAAATTATCCATTTTAATTAGTTATTTACTTGGAAAATCAAGCTTGATTGAAAGTTATGACAAGGTATAGTGTATGTGACTTGAGGTATGGCTTTGGAGTGTTGAAAAATTGAACATGTGATGCATGTGGGAGGAGGACAGCTCGGCCAGGCCTTGGGCAGCAGAGAGGAGGTGAGTTTTGATCATTTAATTAGGTGTTAATGGTAGGTTTAAATGTGTATTAGCTTAGGTACAAGGTTAGGAATAATTAAGCTTAAGTTTAGGTGACTAAGAATGTGATTTAAGGATTTTATGACAAGATTAGGAGTGCTCATACATCATTAAAGAATTTTAAACTCATTTATGAATAAACAATGTGTAACACAATTCCATGATTTAAGGAATTGGAAAGAGAAAACACTATTCAAGATTCCATGACTAGGAGTCTTGAAATTAGAATATGATTTTAGGTTGTAATTAAGCACTTTTAGGTTCTAATCAACTTTAATAAATTATTTTGACTCAAGATTAATTAAGGAAATTAATTAACCTTCGATTAGAGCCTAATATTGCTTAGGTTTTCTTAATCACGCGATTAAGCGTAAAAACACGAAACTAGGGGCAAAACCGTAATTTTGCACTAATTTCGCCCGGGACCTCCGGGACCAAAACTAAAGTCACAGTCTACATAAAAATACCTTTTAAAATCATCTGGAGAAGTTTCGGGTTCATCCGACACTTGCAAATAGGTAAAACACCGCAGGGGCATTTTGGTCATTTTGACCCGAAAACTCGAAAAACGCGATTTTCGATCCCGGGAAGGTATACAAGCCATCTAATCCCTTCCAACATTGAGTTTGCCCTTCGAGTACTGCCAAACCAGCTTTCCTCGAATTCCGGGCTGAATATGACCTCAGGGGCATTTTGGTCATTTCCACTCTTAACAGAAAATCGGGGCGTTACAGCATGCCTTCCATATTTCACACTTTACCATGAAATGACAACACAAGGAGATATTTTTCTTTTCTTCTTGCCCAAGAACATTTTTGGTCAGCCCCTCCCCCATTCTCCTCTTCATGATTCAAGCTCTATATATACATTGCTTTGGTGAGCTTTGCTTCACTTTGAGTCATTTGCTAAGTTTAAGGTTTTGAGAAAGTGAGTTCTCTCAAAGTTTCCTTCCTCCTCCTTGTTCCCAAGACCGCCACCCCTCTACCACTCAATCTCCATCTAAGCTCTCATCTAAACAGATTTCCAAGCTCAAACACAAGCCAACACATCTTCTTCCTCCATTTCTCTTCAAGGCCGAAGCTATACTCCAAGCTCCAAGGAGATTTCTTCTTGGTTCCTCTTCAAGATCAAACCTTTCATTGTCTTCAAGAACACACACACTTGGTAGGGAGCTTTTCTAAAATCATTCTCTTTGATCTTATGTTTGAGTCTTGTTGGAAAATGATGAATGGATGAACTTTGTTTGAGTTTTTCTTTTCGGTTTCCTCATCTCTTTTCCTTTCATTTTCGTCCTCAAGGCCTTGAATATGATAGCTTGATGATGAGTGCATTCTAAAGGTGACTTTGTGTTCATCTCTGAAGAAACCTCTAAAGCTTGAGTTTTCCTAAAGAAAAGTTTCATTCTTTTACAACTTGATTAAAAAAATGAGTTTTATGTAACGCCCCGATTTTTCTGCCAGAGTAAAAATGACCAAAATACCCCTAAGGTCATTTTCAGCCCGGAATTTGAGGAAAGCCGATCCGGCAGTGCTCGAAGGGCAAACTCAATGTTGAAAGGGGATTAGACGACCTGTGTATCTTTCCGGGATCGTTCGAGTTTTCGGGTCAAAATGACCAAAATGCCCCTGCAGTGTTTTACCCGTTTGTAAGCACCGGATAAACCCGAAACTTCTCCAGATGATTTTAAAAGGCATTTTTACGTAGACTATGACTTTAGTTTTGGTCCCGAAGGTCCCGAGCTAAATTAGTGCAAAATTACAGTTTTGCCCCTAGTTTCGTGTTTTTACGCTTAATCGCGTGATTATGCAAACCTAAGCAATATTAGGCTCTAATCGAAGGTTAATTAATTTCCTTAATTAATCTTGAGTCAAAATAATTTATTAAAGTTGATTAGAACCTAAAAGTGCTTAATTACAACTTAAAATCATATTTTAATTTCAAAACTCCTAGTCATAGAATCTTGAATAGTATTTTCTCTTTCCAATTCCTTAAATCATGGAATTGTGTTACACATTGTTTATTCATAAATGAGTTTTTAATTCTCTAATGATGTATGAGCACTCCTAATCTTGTCATAAAATCCTTAAAACACATTCTTAGTTACCTAAACTTAAGCTTAATTATTCCTAACCTTGTACCTAAGCTAATACACATTTAAACCTACCATTAACACCCAATTAGATGATCAAAACTCACCTCCCCCATGCTGTCTGCAGTGCAGCGAAACCTCAAGCCTCCATATGCATCACATTTTCAATTTTCTAACACTCCAAAGCCATACCTCAAGTCACATACACCATACCTTGTCATATTTTCCATCACACTTGATTTTCCAAGTAAATAACCAATTGAAATAAATCATTTCCCACATTTATTTGTGGCTAAAAATGTTCCAGCCATGTTGAGTTTCTAGAAGACTAATTTCTTGCAAAATTAAAATAAAAGCTCACTGAAAAACCCATGCTTCAAGCCTTACTTTGTGTCATGAACTCCATACTTCAACCATGCTTGTATGACACAATCAAAGAGATATTTTTCTCTCCCTTTTTCCCTCCAATGCTATGGCCACTCCCCCCCCCCCCCTTGGTGAGCCCATGGTTTTGTTTTTCTATAAATAGGATGCTTGTGATAGCTTAGTTGCACCTTGAAGCATTTGCTAAGTTTAGAATTCTAGAGTTATCTTGCTAGTTCTTTTCTTTTCTCTCAAAGTTCCAAGAGTTCTTTCTCTTCATCTTCATCCTCTCTTCACATTATCACCTCACAACTTCAATCCACCATATCATAACCTTAGATCATCATCAAATCTCTTATACACTAAACCTCAAACACAAGCTTCCTCAAAACACATCTCCTTTCCTTTTCTTTCTCTTTGGCCGAAGACATCACACCACCTTAGGAGGAGTTGCTCTTCTCATTTTCCTTTTCAAGTTCAAGCTTTCATCTTCATCACTTGGTATGGATTTGCTTTTCAAACTTGTTTTGCTCAAGAATGTGTTTTTCTCTAGTTTCCTCTTGGATTCCTTTTGAACTCTCCTTTGTTTTCCTTTTCCTTTTCATTTCGGCCTATTGGCCATGTTTATGAGCATGATAGCTTGATGATGAGAGTTTTTAGATGATGAGAGTTTCCTTCAACTTTATCTATATGATACTTAGCTCACATGGTTTTTCAACTTAAGAAAATTTATCTAAGGATTTCTAAAAGCCCAAGCCTACCCTTGTCATGTAACGCCCCAATTTTTCTATTAGAGTGAAAATGACCAAAATGCCCCTGAGGTCATTTTCAGCTCGGAATTCGAGGAAAGCCAGTTTGGCAGTACTCGACGGGCAAACTCAATATTGGAAGGGGATTAGATACCTTGTGTACCTTCCTGGGATCGAAAATCTCATTTTTTGAGTTTTCGGGTCAAAATGACCAAAACGCCCCTGCGGTGTTTTACCCATTTGCAAGTGCCAGATGAACCCGAAACTTCTCCAGATGGTTTTAAAAGGCGTTTTTATGTATTCTATGACCTCAGTTTTAATTTTTGAAGTCCCGGGCAAAATTAGTGCAAAATTACGGTTTTGCCCCTAGTTTCGTGTTTTTACGCTTAATCGCGTGATTAAGCAAACCTAAGCAATATTAGGCTCTAATCGAAGGTTAATTAATTTCCCTAATTAATCTTGAGTCAAAATAATTTATTAAAGTTGATTAGAACCAAAAAGTACTTAATTACAACCTAAAATCATATTTTAATTTCAAGACACCTAGTCATAGAATCTTGAATAGTATTTTCTCTTTCCAATTCCTTAAATCATGGAATTGTGTTACACATTGTTTATTCATAAATGAGTTTAAAATTCTCTAATGATGTATGAGCACTGCTAAACTTGTCATAAACTCCCTAAATCACATTCTTAGTTACCTAAACTTAAGCTTAATCATTCCTAACCTTGTACCTAAGCTAATACACATCCAAACCTACCATTAACACACAATTAAATGATCAAACTCACCTCCTCCTTTGCTGAACCAGACCAGACCGTGAACCTTCTCCCTCCATATGCATCACATGTTCAATTTTTCAACACTCCAAGGCCATACCTCAAGTCACATACACTATACCTTGTCATAACTTTCAATCAAGCTTGAATTTCCACATGAATAAATAATTAAAACAACCCATTTTTCCCATTTATTTGTGGCTGGAAAAGTTCCAGTCATGTATTGTTTCTAGAAGCCTAATTTCATAAAAATTTGATAGGAAATTAACTCACATCAAGCCATACTTTGTAGCATAGCTTCCATACTTCAAACCATGCTTGAATGACCTTGTGTAAGAGATATTTTCTCTTCCTTCCTCCCTCAAACCACACGGCCAGCACCCTCCCTTTGATGAGCTCCATGGTTTTGTTTTTCTATAAATAGGATGCTTGTGATAGCCTTGTTGCACCTTGGAGCATTTACTAAGTTTAGAGTTTTAGAGTTGTCTTGCTAGTCTTTCTTTTTCTCTCAAAATTTCAAGAAGTGTTCTTCCTTTCTTTTCATCTTTATCTTCTTCATCTCTTCATCTCATCACCATCTCTTAACCATCAAACACCACCCCAAAGCCTTGAACCATCATCAAACCTCTCAAACACCACACCTCAAACACAACTTCACTTGAAACACATTTCCTTCCTTTTTCTTTCATCAAGGCCGAATCATCATCACCATCCTAGGAGGTGTTGCTCATCTCATTTCCATTTTCAAGTCCAAGCTTTTACCTTCATCACAAGGTAGGGATTTGTTTTCAAACTTTGTTTTGCTCAAGAAAGTGTTTTTCTCTAGTTTCCTCTTGGATTCTTTTTGAACTTTCCTTTGTTTTTCCTTTCTTTTCCATTTTGGCCATGAGGCCTTGATTATGAGCATGATAGCTTGATGATGAGAGTTTCTAGATGATGACATTGTGTTCATCTCAAAGAAACCTCTAAAGCTTGAGTTTTCCTTTTCTTATAACTTCATCTATATGTTATCTAGCTCACATGGTTTTCCAACTTAAGAAAATTAATCTAAGGATTTCTAAAAGCCCAAGCCTACCCTTGTCAACCTTAAAGTTGGCCGGCACGTTCTAGAGATTTTTCTCTAGATAGGGGTTTTGGGTATTTAATAAAGAACTTGATGTAGTTTCACTTTCTTTCTCTTTTATATGACTTTCAGTTGTTGTGTTGAGATCTTTGAGATATTGTATTGGGTTGTTATCTTGTTAAAGTCTTGAATGAGCTCTAGTTAACCATAAAATGAATCTTGCATCATGTTTATTTTATGCTATGCATATCATGTTTACTTCCTTGCTATCACTAAATATCAAGATAATGAATGAACTTGCATTATCATGTTTATATTTCAAGCTATGCATTATCATGTTTATATTTCAAGTTCTCACTTAATACCAAGATAATAATGAGTTGCATTCATATTTACTTTGTGCTATCACTTTACTTTCTAATGGAACCTAAAATAAGTGCATGAGCATGTTTATTTTTATGTCATCACCTAAATGAATCTAGAGCTCAAAGACTTGCCCATCGTGGTCTCAACAAAGGTCTAACAATATGTGTTTTTCTTGGGTTCATATTTCGGCCCTAAGAGGTCTTGAGGTTTCCAAGTATTCGAGACTATGTCTTACAATTTTTCCAAGCTTAAGTGAGTTTAAGGAATGCATAGAACCAAGTTTTAAGAATTTAGGACCTCTTGGGACAAAGATGAATTGGTCACTGCCCTCTTAAATATTCTTATGATTTTAGATGTCAAAATTGTTTATAAATGAGCTTTGAGAGTTTAAAAAGAGTTCCAAGAGAAACTAGTATTTTATGTGCTTTGAAAATTATGTTTTATGCCTTTTATGGAGAAGTATATTTTCGGTTCTTCCTTGCTCTTTGCTGCCACTGTATGTACTATTTTGATGATGATAATGTGCCTATGTTTGAGTAAAAATAATGTTAAGACTCATATGTGAAAGATAGGATAAGTTAGGAACTACAAAAGAATTAATTTGAGAATTTTAGATCCTTTAATTATGTAATTTTCTGGATTCTGTCCAGCAAGGTTTAGATTTAATAATCATGGTTTTAAATTAGTTTAAATATGTATGAATGACTCATAATTGGTTTAGGACTTAATCTTGAAGCCTTAGGAGCCAACTAAACTTAGAAAGGGTCATTGTTGTGACTTGTAGGTACCCGTAAAGTTAGGATTTCAAATTCTGCATCCTTGAGGTTTAGAGATGTTCTTGACCATAGTGTGAGGTGAGAAATACTTAGTTATAATCTCATAGGTTCCCAAGAGACTAGGTCTTGATGATCGATAACTTAGAATGTGAGTTAAGGACTTTAAGGAGCTAAACTGTAATTTCTAGAACCCCGTAATCACACAAATATAAAGTTGTCTAAAATCTGCATAGTGCTATTTGGATAGGTCCTTGAGCATAAAAATTAGTAAAACTTATTAGTTGTGAACCTATAGGTGTGTAAGAGGTTAAGGATAACACTAGAACAATTAGTTTACAAGTTTAAGACTCAAAAGAACCAAAGCATAACCTACTATAAGTTTATAACATAATGAACTTGGAAGTTTGTATGAATGATTGTTTAAGGTGTGATTATATGCTATGGTTTTATGTATACACTATGAAGAAGTTTCTTGTGGTGATATATATGCTATGAAAGAGATTTATGTAATGAATAATGATATATCTATGAATTAACACTTTATGAGAACTTAAATGTGACACAACATTGAGACGCCTTCTTGGGTGACACCGGTTTAGCCGAGCACCCCCAAGAAAACAAATCCGTGAGGGTATAGACATAGAGCTTGCCAAAGCGGACAAAACTACGATGCACTAGTTGCTAGTAGAGCGTTTCAAAGAGGAAATGACCCTAAAAGAGGTGATCCTTAATTTGCCCCCTAGCCCGTACTTTAAGTCGGGAATTATGTATGTTACGCTTATCATAGGATAAGTAAGAGCTAGTGACGACTAGTTAAGGTATGAGCTCATAATCTAGAGATGTTTTAGGGCGGCCCCATGAGATGAAAAGTTAAAGTTAACAAATGTCACATATACTATACTTATGCCAATGTTATAATGTTTCCTAGTTATTCTATTGTTTGGTTTACCTTTATGATGCACTCATATCATTAGGTTATTTTATGCTTAGCTATAAGACGCATTGTAAAATATGATGGGCCTTGGATAAATAAACACTTTGGAAAGATAACTTAAAAGGAATTTATATGTATGCACACCTTTTTTCAGAAATAAACCCAAGGTTCCTGAAGATGTGACGATGTCACCTAGGTAAGGATAACCCTACTGAGAATTCTTCTAGAAAGATTCTCATTCCCTCTCTCTTTTCTTCCGTCATATCTTCAGATGGCGACATTTGTACTCTTCATCGACACCCCGGTATGGGAGTTGCACCATGACCCGGCACTCGGGTCATACCATTTTGAGGGTCGCTGCACTGTCAGAGTATTCATGTTCATGGGACGACCCTTCGCGCACCCCGTCCCGAGCTACCGCTTCACCCCGACTGCTCCTTACCGTCATAACGGGATTTTTGAGCGAGCGAGACCACGCGATGAGCAGATCCTCCGCATGGAGCCCGAGACATCAGCAGTACGCGAGTATCCCGAGTATGTGCCGCGTCCCCAGTACTCGGAGACGGACCCATCCGAGGACCCGCCATCCCACATGTACAGTTGGAGCTCGGTCCGCTCCCCACCGATGAGGGCTGGGAGTGAGGAGACGGTGGTCCAGCCGAGGTTGGCTCGTCGGCCATCTATGCGCCCTCGCCGCGGTGGACACGCCCCGATGATGCGCTCGACCACTCCTGCCGAGATTCGTCAGTGGATCGACTCGACCCCACAGTACTCGGACCCGCAGGAGTAGACATAGGAGGGGTAGCAGTTAGTGCACACACACATAGTTGAGGACAAACCTTCTTTTGTATATGAGGTTGTCTATTTTAGGTGCACATGGGTATGGGTTTTGTTTCTCTTGTATTTACTTTTTATGATTTCCTTGTATTGCATTTCAGTTGTATTCCGCTTCCCGATGTATTGAATAGTCCTGCCCTTTGGCTAGGCACAGTATATATATATATGTTTCAGTTGATGTCTCCATGTTGTGATGTGTTTCTTTATGCTTTGCTTATATGTTTCGCTATACCTCCTCTTAAAGCTTCGTGCGTGGCTCTCACTTTGATTTCAAATTCCAAAAAGAAAAATTTTACCCATATTTCCGCTAAATATTTTCTAAGTAAAAGATGAGACCAAGAGGTAATATTCTAAAGATTAACCTAAGTATATACTAGTAGCCTTGGGTTAAGATTTAGGGTGTTACATTATGGTATCAGAGCAGTTCGATTCTCATGGAGCCTGAGGATTGGACTGACTATGCTTTATAAGCATAATGCGATAGTTATGTCATGTGTAGTGCTTGATAGAGATAAGCTGTAGGACTAGAGATGCATGACTTCTGTTGATTGCAAGTGCCATGGTAACTAGCTCATTTTGCATGGATATTGAGCCTGATCAACTTGATGTTCATTGTTTCATGTGTTTAGGGACCAATGGCACCACGACGACGGCCTAGGACTATGCCCGATGTTGACCAAGAAAATGCAACTGCTGCTGCTGTCCGTCGCATGGCGTAAGCCATGGAACGGATGTTCGACCGGATGGATCAACAAGCGAATGCTGCTCCTATTCCCCCTCCTCCCCCTGCTGCTGAAACGGTGGAACAAGCCCACTTTGGCGAGTTCCGCAAGGCGAACCCGCCAGTGTTCCGAGGGGTAATGGACCCCGACAAGGCTGATGAGTGGATCAAAGACATGGAGAAGATCTACTCTATCGTTACCTGCTCAGAGGAGCAAAAGGTCACATTCTTCGCTTTCATCTTTGAAGTCCGACGCCGAGTTTTGGTGGAACGGCACGAGGCATCTGCTAGAAGCCTCCGGAACACCCATTGACTGGGAGTTATTCAAGACTTACTTCTATGAGAAGTACTTCCCCGAGTCCGTAAGGAACGCGAAGGACATTGAGTTCATGCAGTTGACCCAGGGAGGGTCTCAGAGCCCAATACACTGCAAAGTTCGAGGAGCTGATCAAGTTCTCTCGGGTGTTCCAAGGGAACCCCGATGAGGTTTGGAAGTGTGTGAAGTATGAGGTCGGTCTGAAGGCGGAGATGAACTACGCCGTGGCCCATATGGAGATCAGAGACTTCCCGACTCTGGTCAACAAGTGCCAGATCCTTGAAGAAAGACAAAGAAAGATTCAAATCACAAGGGCGGAGCGAGCTAAGGGGCTCGGACCTCAAGCCCCGAAGTTCAAACCGCAGTACCCTTCAAGGAACCACTACAATCCTTACCAGACCAACCAGTTCCGACAACAACAACAACCACCAAGAGCTCCTGCTCACCAACAATCCAAGCAACACCAAAGGCCGCCATTTCAACATCAAGGCCCGAGGAACTTCAACAATCAACCCAGTGGACCGGGTGGACCCCGGAACCACAATGGAGGACCAAGTGGAGCCAAGAACAAGGCACCACAAACCCCTGCTGCTTACCCCGGAGCAACATCTGCCGACATCTGCTCACAATGCGGAAAGAATCACGGTAATCGCCCATGCTTAGCCGGTCAGAACTTGTGCTTCATGTGTGGCAAGCCCGGCCACTATGCAAAGGACTGCGCCAGACAAGGGACATCAAACCAAAACCCCCAACCACAATACCGAGGAAGAGTCTTTACCCTTAATGCGGAAGACGCCAAGAAGTCCAAAGATCTCATTGAAGGTATGTGTGAAGTAAACGGTAAACCCTTAACTGTACTATATGACTCTGGTGCTACTCATTCTTTCATTTCACTTGCTAGTGTCGAGTCCTTAAATCTAAGAGTCTCTAAACTTCCCTTTGATCTTATTGTTTCTACTCCTACAAATCGCCCTGTTAATACTTGCCGTTGTTGTTTAAACTGTCATCTTGTTGTAGAAAATAGGTTTTTTATCATAGATTTAATTTGTTTACCCTTGAAAGACATAGGCATTATCGTAGGCATGAATTGGCTTCACGCCAACCGTGTGTTGTTAGATTGTGGAACCCAAACCGTAGTTTTCCCCTCTCCTCCCGAAAACATCACTCAACCCCTTAGGTTGTACCTAAATTCAGTAGAGGTCTTCTGTAGTGGGGAGAAAGCTAAGGGATATGTTCTCCTAGCCGCCTGCGATGTAGACTTTGAGCAAAACCTAGGTGAGATACCTGTGGTAAGAGACTATCCCGAGGTATTTCTGGATGAAATACCCGAGTTCCCTCCCGAAAGAGAAGTCGAATTCTCCATAGAGTTAGTTCCTGGGACAGGACCAATCTCTATAGCCCCGTATAGGATGTCACCCTCGGAGTTGGCAGAATTGAAAACCTAGTTAGAAGAGCTATTAGAAAAGAGTTTTATAAGGCCGAGTGCTTCGCCTTGGGGCGCTTCGGTCTTATTTGTGAAGAAAAAAGACGGAAGTATGAGGATGTGTATAGACTATAGGCAGTTGAACCAAGTAACCATAAAGAATAAATACCCATTGCCTAGGATTGACGATCTTATGGACCAATTAAAAGGAGCAGTAGTGTTTTCTAAGATTGATTTAAGGTCCGGTTACCATCAAATTAGGATTAGAGATTCGGATATTCCTAAAACCGCCTTTCGAACTCGGTATGGACACTTTGAGTTCAATGTAATGTCGTTTGGTTTGACGAATGCTCCATGATTTTTATGGATTACATGAATAGGATCTTTAGACCCTATTTAGATCAATTCATGGTTGTGTTCATAGATGATATTCTCATCTATTCGAAGACCCACGAGGAGCATGAGCGTCATTTAAGGTTGGTTTTAGAGGTATTAAAGGAGAAGAAGTTATACGTTAAGTTGTCTAAGTGTGAATTTTGGTTAGAGGAGGTAAAGTTCTTAGGACATGTTGTGTCAAAAGGTGGCATAGCTGTCGACCCAAGTAAGATAGAAGCTGTGATGAATTGGGATAGACCAACCTTTGTAACTGAGATTAGAAGCTTTTTGGGTTTAGCTGGATATTACCGTAGGTTTATCAAAGGATTTTTCCAGTTAGCCCTACCCTTAACCAAGCTCACTAGGAAGAATGCCCCGTTTGAGTGGCGCCCCGAATGTGAAAAGAGTTTCCTAGAGCTTAAAGAAAAGCTCACCTCAACCCCAGTTTTAGTTTTACCTGACCCCAATGTACCCTTCGAGGTATATTGCGATGCTTCTGGTAAAGGTTTAGGTTGTGTGTTGATACAAAACAGGCAAGTGGTAGCCTATGCGTCCAGACAACTCAAGCCTCACGAGGTAACCTACCCCACCCATGACCTAGAACTAGCAGCCATCGTGTTAGCTCTAAAGATGTGAAGACACCATTTTTATGGTGTAAGGTTTGAAGTTTTCTCCGATCATAAGAGTCTCAAGCATCTCTTTGATCAAAAGGAGTTGAATATGAGGCAAAGGAGATGGATGGAATTCCTCAAGGACTACGATTTTGGCTTAAGTTACCACCCCGGCAAGGCTAATGTAGTAGCCGACGCCTTGAGCCGAAACTCGTTACGTCTGTCAAGTATGATGGTTAATGAAGTTGGGTTAATAAAGAAGTTTAGGGATATGAATCTTGGGACGTCTGTGATGGAGAATGGCATCGTGATAAGTCATCTCACGGTAACCAGTGGGTTTAAGCAAAGGATTATGCTTGCCCAAAGAAAAAATGAGGACTTTATGGAGACAATCGAGGCAGTTAAGGCCGAAAAGTTGAAAGGTTTTGTACGAGGCCCCGACTGGTTGTGGAGGTTCGAGGGACGAATCTGTGTGCCACAAGATGGCGACCTCCGAGAGAAGATCTTGGAGGAGGCTCACAAGAGCCATTTTTCCATCCATCCTAGTACTACCAAGATGTATCAGGACTTGAAGAGGATGTTTTGGTGGCCCGGATTAAAGAAGGATGTGGTCGCTTGGGTGAGTAAGTGTTTGGTCTGTCAAAAGGTCAAGATCGAACACCAAAAACCTTCTGGCATGTTGCAACCCCTGTCAATCCCCGAGTGGAAGTGGGAGAGTATATCAATGGATTTCGTGACAGGATTGCCGAAAACCCAAGCTGGCCACGATGCCGTATGGGTAATCGTGGATCGACTGACTAAGTTGGCTCACTTTCTACCTATTCGAGTCACATACTCGTTGGATAAGTTGGCCCAGCTTTACATCCAAGAAATAGTAAGGTTGCATGGAGTACCATCGACAATAATCTCGGATCGAGATCCGCGGTTTACGTCACGTTTTTTGGGGAACCTTTCAAAAGGTGTTTGGTTCCAAGTTGTGCTTGAGCACTGCCTACCACCCACAAACAGATGGTCAATCTGAAAGGACGATCCAAACCCTAGAGGACATGTTAAGAGCCTGTGTCTTAGACCAAAAAGGAAGTTGGGATAAGTACATACCTTTAATCGAGTTTGCGTATAACAACAGTTATCACGCGAGTATCGGTATGGCACCGTACGAGGCGTTTTATGGAAGGAAGTGCCAATCACCCTTGTGTTGGTACGAGCCTGGAGAACAAAGTGTCTTAGGACCTGAAGTAGTGAGGGAAACGACGGAACAAATCAAGAAAATCAAGGATAGAATCTTAACCGCTCAGAGTCGGCAGAAAAGCTACGCGGACAAAAGGCGCAAGCCCTTAGAGTTCCAAGAAGGAGAACATGTATTTCTAAGAATCACCCCCACTACAAGAATAGGGAGAGTCATGAAAGTTAAAAAGTTGAGTCCCCGATTTCTCGGTCCTTTTGAAATTCTTCAGAGAATCGGATCCGTAGCATACAAAATAGCCTTACCACCCAATTTGTCAACCCTTCATGATGTCTTTCACGTCTCCCAATTACGTAAATATGAGTCCGACCCTAGCCATGTCCTAGAACCAGAGCATGTACAGTTGAGGGAGGACCTCACTTTCAATGTACCGCCTACGAGAATAGTGGATCACGGAGTCAAGCAGTTAAGGAACAAGTCTGTTCCAGTGGTGAAAGTGGAGTGGGGACGAGACAAGTCGGAAGAATACACATGGGAACTAGAATCAGAGATGAAGTCCAAATATCCAGAGCTTTTCTAAGGTACGAATTTCGAGGGCGAAATTCTTTTTAAGGAGGGGAGTAATGTAACGCCCCGATTTTTACATTATAGTGAAAATGACCAAAATGCCCCCGAGGTCATTTTATTTCAAATCGAGGAAAGCTAGTTCGGCAGTACTCGACGGGCAAACTCAATGTTGGAAGGGGATTAGATACCTTGTGTACCTTCCCGGGATCGAAAATCTCGTTTTTCGAGTTTTCGGGTCAAAATGACCAAAACGCCCCTGCGGTGTTTTACCCATTTGCAAGTCTTAGGATGAACCCGAAACTTCTCCAGATGGTTTTAAAAGGCATTTTTATGTATTCTATGACCTCAGTTTTAATTTTTGAAGTCCCGGGCAAAATTAGTGCAAAATTACGGTTTTGCCCCTAGTTTCGTGTTTTTACGCTTAATCGCGTGATTAAGCAAACCTAAGCAATATTAGGCTCTAATCGAAGGTTAATTAATTTCCCTAATTAATCTTGAGTCAAAATAATTTATTAAAGTTGATTAGAACCAAACAGTACTTAATTACAACCTAAAATCATATTTTAATTTCAAGACACCTAGTCATAGAATCTTGAATAGTGTTTTCTCTTTCCAATTCCTTAAATCATGGAATTGTGTTACGCATTGTTTATTCATAAATGAGTTTAAAATTCTCTAATGATGTATGAGCACTCCTAAACTTGTCATAAACTCCCTAAATCACATTCTTAGTTACCTAAACTTAAGCTTAATCATTCCCAACCTTGTACCTAAGCTAATACACATCTAAACCTACCATTAACACACAATTAAATGGTCAAACTCACCTCCTCCCTTGCTGAACCAGACCAGGCCGTGAACCTTCTCCCTCCATATGCATCACATGTTCAATTTTTCAACACTCCAAGGCCATACCTCAAGTCACATACACTATACCTTGTCATAACTTTCAATCAAGCTTGAATTTCTACATGAATAAATAATTAAAACAACCCATTTTTCCCATTTATTTGTGGCTGGAAAAGTTCCAGCCATGCATTGTTTCTAGAAGTCTAATTTCATAAAAATTTGATAGGAAATTAACTCACATCAAGCCATACTTTGTAGCATAGCTTCCATACTTCAAACCATGCTTGAATGACCTTGTGTAAGAGATATTTTCTCTTCCTTCCTCCCTCAAACCACATGGCCAGCACCCTCCCTTTGATGAGCTCCATGGTTTTGTTTTTCTATAAATAGGATGCTTGTGATAGCCTTGTTGCACCTTGGAGCATTTGCTAAGTTTAGAGTTTTAGAGTTATCTTGCTAGTCTTTCTTTTTCTCTCAAAATTTCAAGAAGTGTTCTTCCTTTCTTTTCATCTTTATCTTCTTCATCTCTTCATCTCGTCACCATCTCTTAACCATCAAACACCACCCCAAAGCCTTGAACCATCATCAAACCTCTCAAACACCACACCTCAAACACAACTTCACTTGAAACACATTTCCTTCCTTTTTCTTTCATCAAGGCCGAATCATCATCACCATCCTAGGAGGTGTTGCTCATCTCATTTCCATTTTCAAGTCCAAGCTTTTACCTTCATCACAAGGTAGGGATTTGTTTTCAAACTTTGTTTTGCTCAAGAAAGTGTTTTTCTCTAGTTTCCTCTTGGATTCTTTTTGAACTTTCCTTTGTTTTTCCTTTCTTTTCCATTTTGGCCATGAGGCCTTGATTATGAGCATGATAGCTTGATGATGAGAGTTTCTAGATGATGACATTGTGTTCATCTCAAAGAAACCTCTAAAGCTTGAGTTTTCCTTTTCTTATAACTTCATCTATATGTTATCTAGCTCACATGGTTTTCCAACTTAAGAAAATTAATCTAAGGATTTCTAAAAGCCCAAGCCTACCCTTGTCAACCTTAAAGTTGGCCGGCACGTTCTAGAGATTTTTCTCTAGATAGGGGTTTTGGGTATTTAATAAAGAACTTGATGTAGTTTCACTTTCTTTCTCTTTTATATGACTTTCGGTTTTTGTGTTGAGATCTTTGAGATATTGTATTGGGTTGTTATCTTGTTAAAGTCTTAAATGAGCTCTAGTTAACCATAAAATGAATCTTGCATCATGTTTATTTTATGCTATGCATATCATGTTTACTTCCTTGCTATCACTAAATATCAAGATAATGAATGAACTTGCATTATCATGTTTATATTTCAAGCTATGCATTATCATGTTTATATTTCAAGTTCTCACTTAATACCAAGATAATAATGAGTTGCATTCATATTTACTTTGTGCTATCACTTTACTTTCTAATGGAACCTAAAATAAGTGCATGAGCATGTTTATTTTTATGTCATCACCTAAATGAATCTAGAGCTCAAAGACTTGCCCATCGTGGTCTCAACAAAGGTCTAACAATATGTGTTTTTCTTGGGTTCATATTTCAGCCCTAAGAGGTCTTGAGGTTTCCAAGTATTCGAGACTATGTCTTACAATTTTTCCAAGCTTAAGTGAGTTTAAGGAATGCATAGAACCAAGTTTTAAGAATTTAGGACCTCTTGGGACAAAGATGAATTGGTCACTGCCCTCTTAAATATTCTTATGATTTTAGATGTCAAAATTGTTTATAAATGAGCTTTGAGAGTTTAAAATGAGTTCCAAGAGAAACTAGTATTTTATGTGCTTTGAAAATTATGTTTTATGCCTTTTATGGAGAAGTATATTTTCGGTTCTTCCTTGCTCTTTGCTGCCACTGTATGTGCGGTTTTGATGATGATAATGTGCCTATGTTTGAGTAAAAATAATGTTAAGACTCATATGTGAAAGATAGGATAAGTTAGGAACTACAAAAGAATTAATTTGAGAATTTTAGATCCTTTAATTATGTAATTTTCTGGATTCTGTCCAGCAAGGTTTAGATTTAATAATCATGGTTTTAAATTAGTTTAAATATGTATGAATGACTCATAATTGGTTTAGGACTTAATCTTGAAGCCTTAGGAGCCAACTAAACTTAGAAAGGGTCATTGTTGTGACTTCCAGGTACCCGTAAAGTTAGGATTTCAAATTCTGCATCCTTGAGGTTTAGAGATGTTCTTGACTATAGTGTGAGGTGAGAAATATTTAGTTATAACCTCATAGGTTCCCAAGAGACTAGGTCTTGATGATCGATAACTTAGAATGTGAGTTAAGGACTTTAAGGAGCTAAACCGTAATTTCTAGAACCCCGTAATTACACAAATATAAAGTTGTCTAAAATCTGCATAGTGTTGTTTGGATAGGTCCTTGAGCATAAAAATTAGTAAAACTTATTAGTTGTGAACCTATAGGTGTGTAAGAGGTTAAGGATAACACTAGAACAATTAGTTTACAAGTTTAAGACTCAAAAGAACCAAAGCATAACCTACTATAAGTTTATAACATAATGAGCTTGGAAGTTTGTATGAATGATTGTTTAAGGTGTGATTATATGCTATGGTTTTATGTATACACTATGAAGAAGTTTCTTGTGGTGATATATATGCTATGAAAGAGATTTATGTAATGAATAATGATATATCTATGAATTAACACTTTATGAGAACTTAAATGTGACACAACATTGAGATGCCTTCTTGGGTGACACCGGTTTAGCCGAGCACCCCCAAGAAAACAAATCCGTGAGGGTATAGACATAGAGCTTGCCAAAGCGGACAAAACTACGATGCACTAGTTGCTAGTAGAGCGTTTCAAAGAGGAAATGACCCTAAAAGAGGTGATCCTTAATTTGCCCCCTAGCCCGTACTTTAAGTCGGGAATTATGTATGTTACGCTTATCATAGGATAAGTAAGAGCTAGTGATGACTAGTTAAGGTATGAGCTCATAACCTAGAGATGTTTTAGGGCGGCCCCATGAGATGAAAAGTTAAAGTTAACAAATGTCACATATACTATACTTATGCCAATGTTATAATGTTTCCTAGTTATTCTATTGTTTGGTTTACCTTTATGATGCACTCATATCGTTAGGTTATTTTATGCTTAGCTATAAGATGCATTGTAAAATATGATGGACCTTGGATACATAAACACTTTGGAAAGATAACTTAAAAGGAATTTTTATGCATGCACACCTTTTTTTAGAAATAAACCCAAGGTTCCTGAAGATGTGACGATGTCACCTAGGTAAGGATAACCCTACTGAGAATTCTTCTAGAAAGATTCTCATTCCCTCTCTCTTTTCTTCCATCATATCTTCAGATGGCGACATTCGTACTCTTCATCGACACCCCGGTATGGGAGCTGCACCATGACCCGGTACTCGGGTCATACCATTTTGAGGGTCATTGCCTTTGTCGAGTATTCATGTTCATGGGACGACCCTTCGCAAGACTCCCGTCCCGAGCTCCCGCTTCACCCCGACTGCTCCTTACCGTCATAACGGGATTTTTGAGCGAGCGAGACCACGCGATGAGCAGATCCTCTGCATGGAGCCCGAGACATCAGCAGTACGCGAGTATCCCGAGTATGCGCCGCGTCCCTAGTACTCAGAGACGGACCTATCCGAGGACCCGCCATCCCACATGTACAGTTGGAGCTCCAGTCCCGCTCCCCCACCGATGAGGGCTGGGAGTGAGGAGACGGTGGTCCAGTCGAGGTTGGCTCGTCGGCCATCTATGCGCCCTCGCCGCGGTGGACACACCCCGATAATGCGCTCGACCACTCCTGCCGAGATTCGTCAGTGGATCGACTCGACCCCACAGTACTTGGACCCGTAGGAGTAGAGATAGGAGGGGTAGCAGTTAGTGCACACACACATAGTTGAGGACAAACCTTCTTTTGTATATGAGGTTGTCTATTTTAGGTGCACATGGGTATGGGTGTTGTTTCTCTTGTATTTACTTTTTATGATTTCCTTGTATTGCATTTCAGTTGTATTCCACTTCTCGATGTATTGAATAGTCCTGCCCTTTGGGAAGGCACAGTATATATATATATATATATATATATATATGTTTCAGTTGATGTCTCCATGTTGTGATGTGTTTCTTTATGCTTTGCTTATATGTTTTGCTATACCTCCTCTTAAAGATTCGTGCGTGGCTCTCACTTTGATTTCAAATTCCAAAAAGAAAAATTTTACCCATATTTCCGCTAAGTATTTTCTAAGTAAAAGATGAGACCAAGAGGTAATATTCTAAAGATTAACCTAAGTATATACTAGTAGTCTTGGGTTAAGATTTAGGGTGTTACATATCAACCTTAAAGTTGGCCAGCACGTTCTAGAGATTTTTCTCTAGATAGGGGTTTTGGGTACTTAATAAAGAACTTGACTTAGTTTCAATCTCTTTTCCTTTTTGTAAGGTTTTCGGTTTGGTTCCTTGGTCTTTGAGATTTTGTTTTGTTTGGAAAGTTGATTTACTTGAGCTTGATGATGAAGTTCAAGAACCTCATAGTTCCTTTGAGAAATTGGTTCAAGAACTCTAAAGCTCTCTTTGTGATGAAATGAGTGTTGGGTTGTCATATGTTAAAGTCTTGTATGAGCTCTAGATAACCTTAGAATGAATCTTGCATCCATGTTTACTTTTATGCTTTGCATAACATGTTTACTTTCCTTACTATCACTAAGTACCAAGATAATAAGTAAACCTTGCATTATCATGTTTATATTTCAAGCTATGCATTAACATGTTTATATTTCAAGTTCTCACTTAATATCAAGATAATAATGAGTTGCATCTCATGTTTATTTTATGCTCTCACAAGTGCATGAGCATGTTCAAAAACCCTAAACCCTAAACCCTAAAAGCTAAAACAAGTGCATGAGCATGTTTATCTTTATGTCATCACTTAAATAAAACTAGAGCTCAAGGACTTGCCCATTGTTGTCTCAAGCAAAGGTCTAAAATATTTATTTTCCATAGTTGAGATTTCGGCCCTAAGAGGTTTTAAGGTTGCAAAGTATTGAAAACTATGTTTTATAATTTTCTTAAGCTTATATGAGTATAAGAAATATGTAGAACTAAGTTTTATGAATTTAGGACCTCTTGAGATGAAAATGATTTAGCCACTGCCCTCTTAAGTATTTTTATGATTTTAAAGGATAAAAGTGTTTATAAATGAGTTTTGAAAGTTTTAAAAAGGTTCCAAGAGAAACTAGTATTCTATGTGCTTAAAAAATTGTGTTCTATGCCTTTTATGGAGATGCACATTTCGGTTCTGCCTTGCTATTTATTGCCACTGTATGTGCTGTTTTAATGATGATAATATGCTTATATTTGAGTAAAAATAATGTTAAGACTCTTATGTGGAAGATAAGATAAATTAGAGACTAGAAAAGAATTAATTTGAGAGTTTTAGATCCCTTAATTATTGAATTTTCTGGATTCTGTCCAGCAAGGTTTAGATTTGATAATCATGGTTTTAAATTAGTTTAAATGTGTAGGAATGACTCATAATTGGTTTTGGACTTTATCTTGATGCCTTAGGAGAAAACTAAACTTAGAAAGGGTCATTGTTATGACTCCTAGGTACCCGTAAAGTTAGGATTATAAATTCTGCATCCTTGAGGTTTAGTGTAACGCCCTGATTTTTCTCTTAGAGTGAAAATGAACAAAATGCCCCTGAGGTCATTTTCAGCCCGGAATTCGAGGAAAGCCGGTCTGGTAGTACTCGAAGGGCAAACTCGATGTTGAAAGGGGATTAGATGACTTGTGTACCTTCTTGGGATCAAAAATCTCATTTTTCGAGTTTTCGGGTCAAAATGACCAAAACGCCCCTGCGGTGTTTTACCGGTTTGCAAGTGCCGGATGAACCCGAAACTTCTCCAGATGGTTTTAAAAGGAGTTTTTATGTATTCTATGACCTCAGTTTTAATTTTAGAAGTCCTGGGCAAAATTAGTGTAAAATTACGATTTTGCCCCTAGTTTCGTGTTTTTACGCTTAATCGCGTGATTAAGCAAACCTAAGCAATATTAGGCTCTAATCAAAGGTTAATTAATTTCCTTAATTAATCTTGAGTCAAAATAATTTATCAAAGTTGATTAGAACCAAAAAGTGCTTAATTACAACCCAAAATCATATTTTAATTTCAAGACACCTAGTCATAGAATCTTGAATAGTATTTTCTCTTTCCAATTCCTTAAATCATGGAATTGTGTTACACATTGTTTATTCACAAATGAGTTTTAAATTCTTTAATGATGTATGAGTACTCCTAAACTTGTCATAAACTCCCTAAATCACATTCTTAGTTACCTAAACTTAAGCTTAATCATTCCTAACCTTGTACCTAAGCTAATACACATCTAAACCCACCATTAACACCCAATTAAATGGTCAATACTCACCCCCACTCTGCTGCCCAGACCTGGCCGTGAGCTTCCCTCCCTATTATGCATCACATGTTCAATTTTTCAACACTCCAAGGCCATATCTCAAGTCACATACACTATACCTTGTCATAACTTTCAATCAAGCTTGATTTTCCAAGTAAATAACTAATTAAAATAGCTCATTTTCTCCATTTAATTGTGGCTGGAAAAGTTCCAGCGATGCATTGTTTCTAGAAGCCTAATTTCATAAAAATTTGATAGGAAATTAACCATACTTTGTAGCATAGCTTCCATACTTCAAACCATGCTTGAATGACCTTGTGTAAGAGATATTTTCCTCTCCCTTTTCCTTCCAATACCACACGGCCACTCCTCCCTTTGGTGAGCTCCATGGCTTTGTTTTTTTTATAAATAGGATGCTTGTGATAGCCTTGTTGCACCTTGAAGCATTTGCTAAGTTTAGAGTTTTAGAGTTGTCTTGCTAAGTTTTTCTTTTCTCTCAAAGTTTCAAAAGTGTTCTTCCTTTCTTTTCATCTTCATCATCTTCATCTCTTTATCTCATCATCATCTCTCAACCATCAAACACCACCCCAAAGCCTTGAACCATCATCAAAACCTCTCAAACACCACACCTCAAACACAACTTCACCCAAAACACATTTCCTTTCTTTTCTTTCCTCTTTGGCCGAATCATCATCACCATCCTAGGAGGTGTTGCTCATCTCATTTCATCTTCAAGTCCAAGCTTTTACCTTCATCACAAGGTAGGGATTTGTTTTCAAACTTTCTTTTGCTCAAGAAAGTGTTTTTCTCTAGTTTCCTCTTGGATTCTTTTTGAACTTTCCTTTGTTTTTCCTTTTCTTTTCATTTCGGCCTCTAGGCCCTATTATGAGCATGATAGCTTGATGATGAGAGTTTCTAGATGATGACATTATGTTCATCTCAAAGAAACCTCTAAAGCTTGAGTTTTCCTTTCCTTATGACTTCATCTATATGATATCTAACTCACATGGTTTTTCAACTTAAGAAAATTAATCTAAGGATTTCTAAAAGCCCAAGCCTACCCTTGTCAACCTTAAAGTTGGCCGGCACGTTCTAGAGATTTTTCTCTAGATAGGGGTTTTGGGTATTTAATAAAGAACTTGACGTAGTTTCACTTTCTTTCTCTTTTGTATGACTTTCGGTTTTTGTATGGTGATCTTTGAGATGTTGTATTAGGTTGTTATCTTGTTAAAGTCTTGAATGAGCTCTAGTTAATCATAAAATGAACCTTGCATCATGTTTACTTTATGCTTTGCATATCATGTTTACTTCCTTGCTATCACTAAATACCAAGATAATGAATGAACTTGCATTATCATGTTTATATTTCAAGCTATGCATTATCATGTTTATATTTCAAGTTCTCACTTAATACCAAGATAATAATGAGTTGCATTCATATTTACTTTGTGATATCACTTTACTTTCTAATGGAACCTAAAATAAGTGCATAATCATGTTTATTTTTATGTCATCACCTAAATGAACCTAGAGCTCAAAGACTTGCCCATTGTTGTCTCAACAAAGGTCTAACAATATATATTTTCCATGGTTCATATTTCGGCCCCAAGAGGTCTTGAAGTTTCTAAGTATTTGAGACTATGGTTCATAATTTTTCCAAGCTTACATGAGTTTAAGGAATGCATGGAACTAAGTTTTATGAATTTAGAACCTCTTGAGATAAAGATAAATTGGTCATTGCCCTCTTAAATATTCTTATGACTTTAGATGTTAAAATTGTTTATAAATGAGTTTTGAAAGTTTAAAAAGAGTTCCAAGAGAAACTAGTATTTTATGGGCTTTAGAAATTATGTTTTATGCCTTTTATGGAGAAGTATATGTTCGGTTCTTCCTTGCTCTTTACTACCACTGTATGTGCTGTTTTAATGATGATAATTTGCCTATGTTTGAGTAAAAATAATGTTAAGACTCATATGTGAAAGATAGGATAAGTTAGGAACTAGAAAAGAATTAATTTGAGAGTTCTAGATCCTTTAATTATGTAATTTTGTGGATTCTATCCAGCAAGGTTTAGATTTAATAATCATGGTTTTAAATTAGTTTAAATGTGTAGGAATGACTCATAATTGGTTTAGGACGTAATCTTGAAGACTTAGGAGCAAACCGAACTTAGAAAGGGTCATTGTTGTGACTTCTAGGTACTCGTAAAGTTAGGATTTCAAATTCTGCATCCTTGAGGTTTAGAGATGTTCTTGACCATAGTGTGAGGTGAGAAATACTTAGTTATAACCTCATAGGTTCCCAAGAGACTAGGTTTTGACGATCGATAACTTAGAATGGGAGTTAAGGACTTTAAGGGTATAAACCGTAATTTCTAGAACCCCGTAATCACACAAATATAAAGCTATCCAAATCTGCATAGTGCTGTTTGGATAGGTCCTTGAGCATAAAAATTAGTAAAACTTAGTAGTTGTGAACCTATAGGTGTGTGAGAGGTTAAGAATAATACTAGAACAATTAGTTTACAAGTTTAAGACTCAAAAGAACCAAAGCATAACATACTATGGGTTTATAACATAATAAGCTTGTGAGTTTGTATGAATGATTGTTTAAGGTGTGATTATGTGATAATATATATGCTATAGTTTTATGTATACACTATGAAGAAGTTTCATGTGATGATGTATATCCTATGAAAAAGATTTATGTGATGAATAATGATGTATCTATGAATTAACACTTTATGAGAACTTAAATGTGACACAACACTGAGACGCCTTCTTGGGTGACACCGGTTTAGCCGAGCACCCCCAAGAAAACAAATCCATGAGGGTATTGACATAGAGCTTGCCAAAGCGGACAATACTATGATGCACTAGTTGCTAGTAGAGCGTTTCAAAGAGGAAATGACCCTAAGAGAGGTGATCCTTAATTACCCCCTAGCCCGCACTATTAAGTCGGGATTATGTATATGTTATGCTTATCATAGGATAAGTAAGAACTAGTGACGACTAGTTAAGGTATGAGCTCATAACCTAGAGATGTTTTAGGGTGGCCCCATGAGATGAAAGTTAAAGTTTACAATGTCACATATACTATACCTATGCTAATGTTATAATGTTTCTTAGTTATTCTATTGTTTGGTTTACCTTTATGATGCATTCATATCATTAATATATTTCATGCTTAGTTATAAGACGCATTGTAAAATATGATGGACCTTGGATAAATAAATATTTTAGAAAACTAACTTAAAAGAAGTTTATATGCATACACGCCTTCTTTTTAGAAATAAAACCCAAGGTTCCTGAGGATGTGACGATGTCACCTAGGTAGGGATAACCCTACTGAGAATTCTTTTAGAAAGATTCTCATTCCCTCTCTCTTTTCTTCCGTCATATGTTCAGATGGCGACATTCGTACTCTTCATCGACACCCTGGTATGGGAGCTGCACCATGACCCGGCACTCGGGTCATACCATTTTGAGAGTCGCTGCACAGTTAGAGTATTCATGTTTATGGGACGACCCTTCACAAGACCCATCCCGAAGTTACGGTTAGCCCGACTGGTCCTTACCGTCATAACGGGATTTTTGAGCGAGCTAGACCATACGATGAGCAGATTCTCCGTATAGAGCCCGAGACGTCAGCCATACGGGACTACCCGGAGTACGTGCCTTGCACCCAGTACTCGGAGACGGACCCATGCGAGGACCCGCCATCACACATGTACAGTTGGAGCTCCAGTCCCGCTCCCCCACCGATGAGAGCCGGGAGTGAGGAGATGGTAGTCCAGCCGAGGTTAGCACGTAGGCCATCTATGCGCCCTCGCCGCGGTGGACATGCCCCGATGATGAGCTCGACCACTCGGCCGAGATTCACAATCGGCGGATCGACTCGACCCCACAGTACTCGGACTAGCAGGAGTAGACATAGGAAGGGTAGCAGTTAGTGCACACACGCCACATAGTTGAGGACAAACCTTCTTTTGTATATGAGGTTGTCTACTCTAGGTGCACATGGGTATGGGTGTTGTTTCTCTTGTATTTTCTTTTTATGATTTCTGTGTATTCGTTCTTCAGTTGTATTCTGTACCCTGATGTATCAAATAGTCCTGCCCTTTGGGGAGGCACATTATATATATATATATCTATGTTCAGTTGATGTTCCCATGATATGATGTGTTTCTTTATGCTTGCTTATATGTTTCGTTATGCTTCCTTTTAAAGATTCGTGCATGGCTCTCACTTTGATTTTAATTCCAAAAAGAAAAATTTTACCCATATTTCCGCTAAGTATTTTCTAAGTTAAAAGATGAGACCAAGAGGTAATTGTGAACACCCGATTTTGTCCGGCCTATAAATAGAAAATCCAAAAATTTTGCATATTTTATAGATTAAATAATCTTTGTATTTATTTATTTATTATCATTGTTATTCAGCCCATTTAGTAGTCTATCTTGACTTCTTTCCAAAATAAATCAAAGCAAAATTAAAAAAAAATTTGAAAATAGGACGGGCACATGTTTGGTTTCATTTAGTGTTAGGTTTGTAATAATATAATAATAATAATAAAAAGAAGTGAGACAGATGCAAGTCACGGGCTCTTTGCTGTGAAACAAAACAACAATAGGAGATGGATGAACAATATGAGGGTGTCTCTCCACTTTGTGGAGGAAGACAATTTTCTTTCGGGAAACAGCCTGTAAAAGGAGAATGAATAATCATTTGGTCAAAAAGAATGAAAAAGATCAATCAGTAACAAAGTGAAAGGGGGTTCCTTTTTTTCGAAAAAAAGAAGGTAAGGCACAGAGATGCCAAAAGGGGGGAATAACAGGAAGAAAGATTGAGGAGGGTGATTGCATTTTGGTTCCCAGTATTTCTGCAAGGTAAAAGAATGAATTCAAAGACATGCACAACATCATCCTTGCACATATCCTTCTTTGTTTTTCACGAATAATAGCATAGATTTATCATCATAGCTTTGTTTTCATCTACATAGCCAGTATCATCAACACAACACCCTTAATCCCAACATTATTTCCCAACCACTATCAGCAAACTACCTTCATCATTTCACCACCATCATCCTAAATTCACCAAAACCAAATTTTTTTTTTCTCAGCTCCACCATCATTATCATGCAACCTCATCTCAAGGAAAAAATAAAAAAAATAAAATCATAAATCACCACTGTCACATTCTCACCTAAAATACTCTTCAGTTATCATCTCTCCCGGCTCCAACGCCTTCTCTCTTTAGAATCTCTTTCAGTTTTTCTTTCTCTATAATGGCTAACTCCATGGTTGCACTGATGCTGGTGGCTGCATTGTTGGTGAGCTCTGCCATGGCTCAATCTTCGGCGTCGTCACCTGCATCCTCCCCGACCAAGTCGTTGGTGGCGACTCCTCCGAAGTCTCCTTCTCCGACGGTTCCTCCTTCTGTGAACTCTCCGTTGGCGTCTCCTCTTACTCCGGCAGTGAGCGCTCCTTCTCTCTCGGCCGTCGAGCTCCTCCCCATCTCAGCACCGCGACGACGCCGTGAATGGCACGGCTAGCCACATCCTGTCGCATAACCCCAGCACCTCCATGCGCGAAGCTCTGCCTTCCTCCGCCCCCTCTCTCCTTGCTTCCCTCACTCGGACCTCACTCCATCACACCATCTGCATCTCACTCTCTCCATCTCTCGGCTTCCCCTCTCATCTTCTTTATCGATCTTTCTCTCAATCTTTCTTTCTCTCTCTTGTTCTCTCTCTTTCTCACTCACTATCTGTCTTTCTACCCGTGTCTAGTTGTGTGTGTGTGTGAGTGATAACTGTGCATCCGTGTGTGTGTGTGTTTGTCTCGTTGTGTGTGTGTGTGTGTGTGTGCGTGTGTTAGTGTTGTGTTTGTGTGAGTGTGTGTGGGGTAGGGTAGCATTAGGTTAATAAATGTGTGTTGTAACACCCTAATAGAACCCCACTGTGCTTAAGTTCACATTTGGATTCTATTAGTTGTCACTTATGCCTTGTATTTATTTTCTTTTGAAATTAACTTAGAAAAATAGTGGAAGTTTTTTTTTTTTAAATAAATTAATTTTTTTTTTTTTGAAAACTTAAGCCTGTAACGAGAAGTGAAATACATAGCGCTTTTATAGATAATAATCAAGTTACATTGCGCACTTAATTAAATAAGCGGAATAAGAGACTAAGTGTAGAACTATTATCACATAAAGTGGAATATAATCACTTAATACATAAGTCACAACAGGGCATATATCATACCAATAAGTTATTAAAAATAACAATATAAGTTCTACTATTACTAATTGTTTCTCACAAACTATAATGTAACTAAAGCTCGGAATGCTCCTACTTGAACGTTTTGAAATCTTCACGTGCTACCTCATTCCTCAGCTACAGCATCGTTGCTTTAGGTGGACACGTCTGTCTCTGGTAACGACAACGGAAAATAAACATAGGAGTGAGAAATACATGATTTCTCAGTAGGAGTTCCTACTTGTACTAAAAATGTCATCGTTGTCGTCCCAGTCACTTCGGGTTTATTATAAAAAGGTGAACAGGTAAGGATTCAATTATCAAACTTTCACAAACGTGATTAGTCAAGTGCGATTACTTTTAAACTAATCTTGAACATTAGCGTAAATATCCATTCAAGATTTCATCAAGCATACATATAAGCATATCATGAAAAACCACTAATAAGCAATAATCATTTAGGAGCTGCATGCATTTCATGATTACTCATCCTCAACATTCACTTGTTTAGTGATCAACATATTTCTTAATTACTCACGGGATGAATGCATCAATGCCTTAGACCACCCTAAAAGGGTAATGAGCTCATATCGTGGCCGTTGCCACAACCTTTTGGTTTTCTTTCCGTTGCCATGATCTCAACGGTTTAGGGGGTTAAGCCGTGAGTTTAGCTCAAGTCCACTTTTCCAGACTATCATTGCTACTTTTTCAGGTTTTACTTTTATTCTTACTGAGTGAAATCATCAATACCTTAATCCTTAAAGAGGATTAAGCAGTGAGTTGGTCTATTTATTATTTCATTTGAAATATGAATGTATGCACATTAATAAATTATGGCACAGTCAATCATTTTATCATTATCATTTCATATCTCATCAATACATTAACATTTCTGTATATCACTTCATGTAACATAGACAATATCATGTAAATCTCATAGTAAACATTCTCATAGATAATTCACATTAAGCAACCTAAGTTATCAAGTTAGGTCTCTAGTGTTCCTAATAGGTTATGGATATCTTGGTATTATCTTTTTCTCTTAGTCTTCTTTGTACTCTTAGTATTTCCATTAATACATTAATACCCTTTAAGATATTTTTAGAGGTTCTTTATATATTTTTATTATGACTTTTATATATATCTCCTGAAGATTATTATTCTACTTAAATCCTTAAAATTATCTCTTTACAAGACTTGAATCTTTTATTTAGAGTTCTGACATCTTTTAGAATAAAATTTGTAGTACTATCATCTTAGATTAGTGTAAATCAACTGTAAATTGTGCATAGTAGGATTCCCAGGAAAGAGAGGTGGGTCACAATGGACACGCTTAAATACCAAGTCTTTCCTTAGCCAGAACCTTTCCAAATTGCACTCTCACAGTATCACGCTACCTTCAAGACTTTCTCAGCACACTGTCCCGAAATTATATCTCTCATTCTGTATTTTCGTGGTGTACAAATTTATGCATAGCATACATAAGTGTGTTTGTAAATGTGTTAGCTTTTCCACAAAGTTGAAATCAGTCCATTTGCATTTTTCTAGAGTGAGTTACACCTATTTTACTACTACAAGGTCAGATTAAGAGTTTCAGTCTTATGCTCTACTTTAAAAATTTATATCTTGGGCTAGGAAACTCCGTTTTAGGTGATTCTTTTTGGAGAGTCTTCTACAATGAGTCTAGTTTATAATAAAAATATTTTCATTTCGAGGTCCTTCATATTTTATGAACACTAATTTTCAAAGTAACTACTGCCAGAAATAACTAGAAATTCCAGCACCTGCCATGTTCATGTCTTAAGTTATCTTTATTAACTCAAGTTTCACATACAATATTTTAAGTTATATTTGAGTTTGATAACATCATAAAAGTACTCATAGAAGAATAGAACATGTTGTGTTTTCTAAAAATATAATTATTCAAAACTTTTGACAAGAACTCAAGTTTGAGGCATTCTATTCATGAGCAAAATTAGAAGCCAACAATACTTGAACAAATAAAGAAGAAACTCCTACCTCTTGTGTAAGGTCTAAAAAGGGTCCTTCTCTTCTTCCTTAAGTTTTGAACAAGAGTCTTTGGAGTGGATGACCCTCCTTGAATCTTGGCTCTAGAACTTGAGTGCTTAAGAAAATATTTCTCACTAGAGTTAAAGATTGTAACTCTTGTGAGGGCTAGTGAAAGTTTGGACTTAGGATTTAAGTGTTTGGATGAAGTTTAGAGGATCAAGAGAAGTCTAAGAAGAATGATAGAATAAGAAAGAAAGAACACTTAGGAGTTTCTGAATTGAAGAGAGTTTGAGGAGTATTTATAGTGGAAAGATTAGAGAAAAAACAAAAGAAGGAAAGCACTTGGAGCATGATTTATGGAAACATGTTGGCTGAATTTTGGGATGAAAATGCTCCTTGTTTTGTGCAAACATGTTTCCATGTTTTATGCAAACATGTTGGATGAAAATACTCCATGTTTTGTGCAAACATGTTGGATGAAAATGCTCCATGTTTTGTGCAAACATGTTTCCATGTTTTGTGCAAACATGTTGCATGAAAATGCTCCATGTTTTGTGCAAAGATGTTAGTGGAGATTTTCTAACCTTTAGTGCATGTATGTGATTCAGAAATGTGTATGATGTATGTGGTTAAATTATTGTGTTATCATCTTAATCTAATGGCTTAGATTCATTCTTGTCTAAAGACAAGTGTAGGGATTTGTGCAAATGGCATTGTAGTAATTTCTTTAACTAAGACAAGGATATTTTTGTAATTAGACAATGATAGTGGTATTCTTGTAATTCCATTCATAGCGTAAGGGTATCTTTGTCATTTAATAAGGCAAGGGTAGTTTGGTAATTTCCTTTACATAGCAAGGGCATTTTCGTAATTTCCACTAAGTGATGGCATTTTCATAATTCTTTGCATTTTTCTCTAGACATACTTAAGTAGTCTATTTGTTGTGTTTCATAACATTTGTCCAGATTCTCTTGGTTTTGCTATCGATAATTAAGATTAATATTTATCTTAGTTATAAATTTGGGGATGTTACATGTGTTAGTGTTGAGTTTGTGTGAGTATGTGTATGAGGTAGGGTAGTATTAGGTTAATAAATTAGTTTTAGATAAAATTAGTTAATTTTTGGTCAGGAACACCTTAGGGAATTAGATTAGGAGTTTATTTGTTTAGGTTGGGTTTGTTTGTTGGAGTAATGTATTTTTAAAACTTTTAAGTCCTTTTTGTATGAGCTTAGATTTTTTATTAGGCTTAGATTAACTTGGGGTCAAGAGCAAATAAATAAATCTTTTTAATTTGAACTTGAAAATAAAAAGGAAAAAGTAAGTTTTTTTTAAGTTAAAAAATGAATTCTTGAGTGTTTTGTTTAATTTATCTCTAACTAAATTTTTTTAGATAAAAATATGATAATAAGATTAATTAAGCTGTGACGGCTTATTAATTTTATATTCTAGATTATTTTAGCTGTGACAGCTTGATATTCTAAATTTTTAAAATAAAATCAATCAAATCATAAATATTTTATAGAACTACGTGACTTTGAATTCCTCATCGCACCAGAGGATACGTAGGAGCAGGTGATTCCTGTCAAGTCAAAATTAGATTTTAGTAGGTTATTTTATGCTATCTCATTTTTTATTTGTAAATATTTATTATTAGTTTTGTTTATTTATAAATATTTATTGTCTTTTATTGTTATGTATTATTTTTAATTTCAGCTAATAATCAAATTATTTCAAATAAAGAAGTTAATTTAGCCGTGACGGCTTGTTAACTTAGTGCATTGGATACAGTTTGTGATGACTTGGTATTTCAAATTTTCAAGCTAAAAATAAGTTTTTATGATGTCATTTTATTTTGTTTAGCATGTAAATATTTTTATCCGTTATTATTATTATTATTGTAAATATTTTATTATATTTTATTATTATTATCATTATTATTATTATCCTTTTTCTTTATTATATTAATTTGAGTTAATCATTGAGGTGTATATATTTTATTTCAAACAAAGAGGTTAATTTAGCCGAGACGGCTTGTTAACCGACATTTTAGAATATCTGAGTTGTGACAACTTGATGTTCTATTTTCTTTATTTCTTAAAATAAAAGTGTAAATAAATATTTTGAAGAGGTTATTAATTAATATGCATAATTAATTAAGGTACCGTCTAAAGGACGGGTGTATTAGGGGTGCTGTAGGATTAAGTTCCTACCCTTCCCTAAACATAACCGACTCCCGAGCTTAAATCTGGTTTCAAAGATCAATTTCTTCGAATAAAACGGTTTTTTCCATGTTTTTCCGATTTAATAAAACTTGGTGGCGACTTCATTTTAAACAAAAAATCATTTTTTCGCCGTCCCGTAGAGATCCCGGTTGCGACAGATGGCGACTCCACTTGGGACTGTGAGAGTCAGGCCTATAATAATTGATTGTGCATATCATTATAACCTCTTTTTTTTTTGTTTTGTTTTTTTTCTTTTTTTATTTTATTGTTAGTCTTCTATTATTCCTTTTCTTTAAATTTTGTTACCATCGTATTTGTATATATTTTCATATTTAATTCTTTGTGACTATCATAGAATAGAAGATTTTGCTCTGTTTGTATATATTTATTTATATTTAATTCTTTATGACCATCCTAGGATAGAAGATTTTGCTCTGTCTATATATATTTATTTATATTTAATCCTTTGTGACTATCCTAGGATAGAAGACTTTGCTCTATCTGTATATATTTATTTTGGTTTCTTTGCACTCTAGGATAGAAGACTTTGTTCTGTCTGTATATATTTATTTTGGTTTCTTTGCACTCTAGGATAGAAGACTTTTGTTCTATATTGTCTATTTTGCAGGTGTTGTCGTGGGTAGTTTTAGGATTCCAGGTTTGTATGCTCTCTTCACACACAACACTCACACTTTAATCACATACGAGTGGGGCCCTATACCCGGGTCTGAGTGCAACTTGAGATAGGTAAGAAATTGTGTAGTGGTAGCCATTTTGGATGTTCATCCTGTTTGGTTATTGCGAAAATCTCGTCTAGAGTGTGACTCTTTTGTGAATATTCCACACCTAGTGGTTTACCTGCTGTTGTGGATAATATTCCGAAATGAGCCTTAACTCTAGAGGCCATAGAATCCTGAGTATATAGATCCACCTGTTGCAAGTGTTCACAAAGTAGAATAACCATAGAACTATAGATTGACCTCCAGAGCTCAACTCAAATAGGACACAAAGAGAGCATACTCTTTCTTTAATTTATTTCTTTGTACATAAATTCTTTAACATGATCAAAGAATTTGTTATTTCCTTTTCCGTTTAAATGAAAAATCATCACATCTTTTTTCTAATTTACCAGGTTTGTTAGAGAATCATATCAAAGTCTTGTTGTGAGTATCTTTGGAAAATGGAAACAAACATGAGATCAAACAATCATGAAGGGGAAAAATTGAAAAAGACTTTACATCTTAAAGCTAAGAAGCCCGACATAGAAGGTCTGAGATCCCTAGGTCAACTATTGATCATGCCACAACGTCTATCTCTCACAAGGAAGTATGGAAAAATTTTGAATCTGTTAGAGGTGGAAGAACAAGTAGAGGCAATCACAGCATTGGCACAATACTATGATCCCCCTCTCCGATGTTTTACTTTTCAAGACTTCCAGTTGGCACCAACTCTTGAAGAATTTGAGCGAATCTTGGGGTTACCACTAGAAGGGGAAAAACCTTATCACTACCAAGGTCATTATCCTTCCTTACATACGAGAGCTTGCTGTCTTAAAGGTCAATGTAAAGGATTTGCATGAAGCTCAAAAGTGTAGAAATGGGACCAATGGATTCCCAAAGGATTATTTGGAGAAGCATATGCATGGCTTAGCTGGAGCTAAAGATTGGGACACTTTCTTGGATGTATTGGCTCTCACTGTTTATGGCATTGTTCTGTTTCCAAATATTGAAGGCTTTGTGGACTTCGCGGCTATTGATGTATTTCTGGCTCGAAAATTTCATGGTCATAATCCTGTTCCAGCCCTCTTGGCAGATGTTTATTGTACCTTAAATTTTTGCTATGAGAGGAATGCCAAAAGAATTTTATGCTGTCTGCCAATGTTGTATGTATGGGCCACTGCACATGTATTCCAGAGAAGTTACAAGGCGCCCTGTCCGATTGAAGATCTAAAAATGCATTATATTAAGAAGAAAAGTGGACAAGAATGGGCTCAAGACCTGGCCAAATTAAATGAAAAGATGATCCGATGGTACCCTTGGTGGGAGGATGGGCAGACTTTGATCTATCAGTGTGGAAGCTTCTCAAATGTTCCCCTCATGGGCACTCGAGGATGCATAAATTACAATCCGGTATTGGTATTGCGTCAACTTGGTTACCCCATGATGAGACCACCTTTGGAAGCTGCAATCACTCCATTTGCTTTATATTACTTGGACTCTGATGATATTGGCCTACTACAGAAAGTTCGATCTGCTTGGAACAATGTTGTCAGAAAAGGAAAAGAATTGGGAGTTAGAAGCTGTGCAGTGAAGGAAAGCTACAGTCAATGGGTGAAAAACAGGGCTCAAGAGGTTAAGCTGCCATTCAGAGTTTTGATAACCACTCCTCCCGACAAAGAATCGTCCTCATATTCTGGTGAAAATAAAGGGATCAGAGAAATGAAGGAAATGCTAGACAAGATCAGGCAAGAAAAGACGCAAATTGAGGTCGAATTGAAAGGTGTTCACCACAATTATGCAGTTCTGAAATGAGAAAGTGCCGAAAGAGATCAAATTTTGGAAGGAACAAGTAAGAAGTTGAAGATTGGGCACAACCACATGATGAAGACTAAGGAATGCCTCCAAGCTGCTAATAAAGAGCTAGGGCTTCGAAGGCAAGAGCGTGATCGAGCATTAGCTGAAAACCAACAATTAAAGAAGCTACTTCAAAATGCCAAAATCACTGGGGAAGCTGCACTAGCAGGAGAGGAACAAATGAAGCAAGAAATGAGAGAGATAAGCAAGGAATACCAGAGGAAGATTGGGGAACTAAAACAACACATGAAAGAGGAGACCATGAAATTTCAGGCTGCCTTAGGAGAAGAAAAGAAAAGAGTTACAAATTTGGAATTTGAGGTGCAACGCCAAAGTCATGTCATTCATGAGTTGAAGATTCGTTTTTCAAATCTGGCAAGGTTAGCTAACACAGAAATAAAAGATGTTCCAAGATACCTGGAAATAGCTGAGCAAGAAATTATCTCTTTCAAGACCCCAACTGGACTTTGCAACTTTGTCAACTACTGCAAAGATTTGGTTAGAAGGATGAAACAAATAATTGCCGAAAGAAGTTGAAGAGGCATTATCTTTTAGTGATGATGTTTTTAGGGATCGATATCTGGCTTTATGATGTACCTTTTTGTCATTTCTGGGAATGAATGTATAAAAAAAAAAAAAATTGATTGTAATATACTCTTATGATGAATGGATGGTTGTTTCATTGTTTTGGTCTTATGGCAATATCCATCAAAGATAACTTAGTACCTTTGAACGAGACGTTCTGGGGAAAAGTTGTAACTGAAGATACTCACATCAAGACTCAGCACGATTGACAATCTCTAACAAATTGCAATATTTTTATCTTTTTACTTAAACTATTTTTTTTAACACAGGTGAAACATCACAACCATTGGGCGCCCAAGGAAAGAAGATACCGATCTAACTCGTGTTCATAACACCAGAGCTCGGACCAAGATGGCGGGTGGTAATGGTGACCCAGCTATAAATGCTTCCGAATCGGGAAGAAATTTAAGCCTAGAAGTTGATGCGATGAGGAAGGCTGAATGAAATGTCAATTAATCAAATAAAATTGGAGGAGATGATAAAAGCTATGAAGGAGTCAATTGACTTATTAGGAGCTAATCAAAACCAAGACATGGTGAATGCGTCAGTCGATGTACAACCAAATGCTGCAATAATAGCTATACCGAGGGCATCAAATGCAACTATAAATGTCACTCAAGGGATGAATGATGGGAATGGGATTCCGAATAACTCTCATGGGCAACCACCACCTACAATGCGATTAGTGATCCCTATTGGAGAAGGCTATCATCCCTTAGAGAACGGTCATACTGATGGGCACGGGCATGCTACCCCTATTTGGGAGGCACTACGTGTGGTCATCCAAAAGCAACCATTTTCCTCGGAGAATAGCCGTGCAGAAGCAGAAAAGGACAAGTTCAAAGAAGAATGGATGAAAAAGATTCAGGATCAAATTAAAGCTATCCAAGGGCCTAGCACTTATGGCTATATGGAAATTGAGCAGCTTTGCTCTCCCATCGATGCAGTGGTTCCGAAGGACTTCAAGATTCCTGACTTCTCGAAGTATGATGGAACGGGTAACCCTCTCTTCCATTTGAAGAGTTATTGCACTAAGATGTCAATCTGGTCTAAAGATGAAAAATTTCTCGTTAGCTTTTTCCATGAAAGTTTAACCGGACCTGCTTTAGAATGGTATATTCAATCAGACCATTCAAAGATTTCTAGCTGGAGAGAACTGGTGGACCAATTCATGAATCAATACAAGTTTAACATGGAAATAGCACCAACTAGAGAACAGTTGAGCACGATGCAGAAAAAGTAGGATGAATCTTTCAAGCAATATGCTCAAAAGTGGAGAGCTCTGGCTGCTCAAGTGCAACCGCCACTTATCCCATCTGAAATGTGTTCATACTTTTTGGGAACCTTGGGATTTCCTTATATCAGAGCAATGGCAGGGGCAGCATACAAAGATTTCTCTGAGTTGATCACTGCTGGAGAAAGAATTGAGAATCTAGCTAAAACCGGCAAACTTCCCATGAGCAATGAAGACACAAGAAAAGGTTTCCCACCCAGGAAGAAAGAAATTGATGTGAATTATGTACAGAGTCAGCAATCTTTTATCCCAAGACATGCACCAATGCACCCAAGACCCCGAACACCACCATACCAAGCCTCAACCACTTCTTACCCATTTTACCAAACCGCACAAACCATAAATACCATCCCATACCCCCAACCACAAGTCAATAACATCCACATACGACCATACCAACCAGCTCGACCAACATATGCCTATAATCCTACCATGCATCCTCAGAACTACCCAAACACCATACCACCACGACCAAATGCCCAAAACCAAAGCCGTTCCCGATTCCAGAATTTGCCACCTTTTCCTAAACTATCTATTTCAAATGCTGATCTCTTTCAACGATTAGTTGATGTCCACCTGATCTCTGCTTATCCTGTGCACCCATTAGAACCACCATACCCAACTTGGTACAACCCAAACGTTACTTGCAAATACCACATGGACATAGCAGGGCATTCAATCAAAGATTGTGAAGGCTTCAAGACGGCAGTAAGAAGACTGATTGCTTGCGGTAGACTAGACTTTCAAGAGGAATCAAAACCAGATATTGTCCATAACCCAATGCCAAATCATGAAGGAGAAGGCCGGGTAAATGCTGTAGAGAAAGAAGAACTCCTGATAAAGAGGGTTTTGGATCTCAAAACCCCAATGGAGAGAATTTTTGTTGGCCTTAATGAGTCTAGTTACGGCATCACGGCATCTGCTATAACAATAATGGAGAATGAGAAATATGACATGAATTCAAACTGCCTGTATCACCATGGAGCCCTTGGCCATGACATAGAAAATTGCTGGGATTTCAAGGCTCGAGTACAGGGATTACTCAACTTAGGAGTAATACAAGCAAAAAAGGGGCTGAATATCCCTGATGAGCTGAATGTAATTGAACCCTTTATACTTCGAGTACCACCACTTAATGTAGCTCCCAAGCCAGAAAAAGTGGTCATTACTGTCAAGAAACCTACACCATTTGAGTATAAGAGTACACATGCTGTGCCTTGGAATTATGAGACTCAAGTCAAGACAAGTGGAGACATAGGGGAAACCTCGAAGGCTCGAGCAAATGAAGAGGTGACTGGTGTCATGGAAGTGAAAGGAATAACAAGAAGTGGAAGAGTTTATGGGCCCGGAGAGTTGGAAAAAGGGAAGTTTGTCCATGAAGGGTACGCTGGAAAAAGTTCAGATTCAGAAAGGAAGGAAAAGGAAGATGAAAAAGAAGAGTTCCTAAAGATAATGAAGCAAAGCGAGTATGATATTCTAGAGCAATTAAAGAAGACTCCCACTAGAATATCTCTTTTATCATTAATCATGTCGTCTGAACCTCATCGAAAGGCAGTAATAAAAGTTTTGAAGGAAGCTTATGTCAAGCCTGACGTCTCATCGGAAAATGTGGTGAATATGGTGGATCCAGTGAAACGTGTTAGCATGATTATGTTTTCAGATGAAGAAGTTGTTTCACAGGCTAACCCACGGGCACTATACATAACCCTCAAATGTAAAGGTTACATAGTGCCCAGAGTTCTCATTGATGGAGGATCGGGATTGAATGTCTTACCTGTGTCAACTTTGAGCTATTTGTCAATGAGTAAGGATGATATACTGCCACAAATGATGGTAATGAAAGCTTTTGACGGAGCGAAGAAAAGCATCCTTGGGGAGATGGTGTTACTACTGGAGATTGGCCCGAGAAAATTCAAGGTATTGTTCCAAGTGATGGAGATCGAATCGGACCACAATATGCTACTCGGAAGACCATGGATAAATGGTGTTGGTGCTGTCCCTTCAACCTTGCATCAGAAGGTCAAATACATTGAGAATGGATCGATCGTCACAATCCATGGAGAAAAAGAGATCCTAGTATCCAAACCAGTGACATTGCCATATGTTGAAAATATGGAGCTAGTGGAAAGCAGTTCATGGCACAACTTGGAGGTAGTAGGGTTGGGACAAGAGCAAGATAAAGCCCTAATGCAAAATCAGGTAGTGGCTCACATCATGGCCAAGAGTGGATATCTGAAAGGAAAAGGACTAGGACCACAGTTGCAAGGCACCCAAACTCCCGTATCGGTGCCAGAGAAGTCTAACAGATTTGGTCTAGGATATGAGACCTCTTTGGATAATAAGATGAGCGTCTTGACTCTGGAACAAAATAAACGAAAAGGGAAAATAAAGCTGATTCCTCATTTGAAAGAGACAGTCCCTAGTCCAGCTGAAGTGATTATGGCCGGTGAAGTTCGCTCCCCTTGTTATTTCTCCACTATCAACACCTTGGATGCTGAGAAAATTGAAGAAATCAACAAAGTCCATGTTGGTAGCAATGATGAGATGCTGATGAACTGGACAGCTGAACCAATGCTTGATGTTATTGCTGAAAAGTAATTTGTTGGGTTGTATTATTCAAGAATTATTTATGCTTTTGTTTATGCTACTCAGAGACATCATTTGAATGAATTTGCATGATTTTCAATAATCTTTCTATATGTTTTCCATTTGCCTCATTTCTATTTCTATTCCTTTTGCTTTCTCCTTTTCTGTTATGTTTTTCCCTTACCATTCTCAGCTCGTTAATTTGCATTTTCCATGTTGTTTTATAATCCACCATTTGGTTTAGCATTCCAATCCACCACAATTACTTTCCAGAAATTTGAATGTCATAGAAATTTTTCCACATGAAAAGGAATTTGGGAGCTTATCAATTGATTCTCTTGCTGCATTTGACTGTGATAACCATGAGTTCGAGGATGATGGAGAAACCATTGAACAGTTTTCAAACCTCCTGGATTATTCAGAAAAAGGAGTTGAGTTAGACAATGAGGTGGTTGAAGTGATTAATATGGGCACCGAAGAAGACAAAAAAGAGTTGAAAATAGTGGAAAATCCTGAATGCTCAGAAATGGTTGCATTGTTCAAAGAATTCCTGGATGTGTTTGCATGGTCCTATCATGATATGCCAGGATTAGACCTAGAGATTGCTTCACACAAGATCCCTTTGTATCCCGATGCGGAGCCGAAAAAGCAAAAGTTGAGAAGAATACGACCGGACATGTCATTAAAGATTAAAGAGGAAGTGACTAAACAGCTGGAGGCTGGGTTTTTAGAGGTATCAAGACACACTGACTGGGTGGCCAATATTGTGCCTGTGCCTAAAAAGGATGGGAAGGTCAGGATGTGTGTAGACTATCGGGATTTGAATAAGGCTAGCCCAAAAGATGATTTTCCTCTACCCCACATTGATGTCCTTGTTGATAATACTGCTGGAAATCACCGATTCTCCTTTATGGATGGATACTCTGGGTATAACCAAATTCCCATGGATATTCATGACAAAGGAAAAACTACTTTCATAACTCCGTGGGGAACATTTTGCTATACTATCATGCCATTCGGATTGAAGAATGCTGGTGCCACATACCACCGGGCTATGGTCGCGTTATTTCATGACATGATGCATAAAGAGATTGAAGTGTATGTAGATGATATGGTCGCCAAATCTAAAGAGGGAGAAAGTCATGTGGCAGTTCTGTGAAAGTTGTTTGAAAGGCTCAGAAAATACAAGTTGGGATTGAATCCGAATAAATGCATTTTTGGAGCTTATACAGGGAAGTTACTCGGGTTCATTGTTAGTAGAGAAGGGATAAAAGTGGATCCTGACAAGGTGAAGGCAATACAAGAAATGTCTGCTCCCCGAACTGAACGAGAAGTGAGAAGTTTTCCTTGAAGACTCAACTATATTGCTAGATTTATTGCTAATTTGACTAGCACTTGTGAGCCTATATTCAAGCTGCTGCGGAAACATCAACCGGGGGAATGGAATGAAGAATGCCAAGAAGCTTTTGATAAAATAAAAGCTTATTTGATGAATCCTCCAATTCTAGCCCCACCTATACCAGGCCGTCCTTTAATATTGTATCTCACAGTATTGCCCACATCACTCGGGGCAATGTTGGGTCAATATGATGAGTCCGGAAGGAAAGAACAGGCAGTTTATTATCTGAGCAAGAAGTTTAATGAATGTGAATCCCGTTATCTGGCGATTGAAAAGACTTGTTGTGCATTAGTGTGGACATCCAAGAGGTTGAGGTAGTACATGTTATACTACACTACCTGGTTAATCTCCCGAATGGATCCATTGAAATACATATTTGATAGTCCTCATGTTTCATTGAGAATGTCAAAATGGCAAGTGATGCTGTCTGAATTTGATATCAAATATGTGATTCAGAAGTCCATCAAGGGAAGTGCAATTGCTGATCATCTAGCTGAAAACCCTCTTGAGGATATACAGCTTATCATGCCTGAATTCCCCGATGATGAGGTGTTAACAGTGGAAAAAGATGAGATAGAGGAGGAGAATATATGGAAAATGTATTTTGATGGGGCCGCCAATATGAATGGGTGTGGAATAAGAGCTGTAGTAGTGTCACCAGCTGGAAAAGCGATTACCAGTTTCCATCAAGTTAGATTTTGAATGCACCAACAACATCGCAGAATATGAAGCCTGTGCGAATGGTTTGCAAGCTGCAATTGACCTAGGGATCAAAGAGTTAAAGGTGTTTGGAGATTCTGCGCTCATAATCTACCAAGTTAATGGAGAATGACGTACGAAGGATCCGAAATTGGTGCCTTATCAGAAATACTTGTCTCGATTAATTGAACAATTTGATGATGTGTCATTCTCTCACTTAACTCGAGACCATAACCAATTTGCGGATGCATTGGCAACTCTGGCTGCAATGACAAAATTGGAAGTCCATACCAATGTCTAACCCATCCACGTAGAGGTACAAAGTGAACCGATATACTGTGACAATGTGGAGATTGAGCCAGACGGCCAACCATGGTATTATGACATCAAGCAGTACATTCAAAAAGGAGAATATCCGACTGGAGCAAATGAAATGCAAAGAAGAACAATTCGTCGACTTGCTATGGCCTTTTTCTTGAATGGTGAAGTCCTTTACAGGAGAAATCATGACACCACTCTCCTCAGATGTGTGGATGCTCATGAAGCTCGAATGATTATGACTGAGATCCACGAAGGAATCTGTGGAACCCACGCTAATGGGCATATGATGGCACGCAAGATCCTAAGAAGTGGATATTATTGGTCTACCATGGAGAATGACTGCATCAATTATGTTCGAAAGTGTCATAAATGTCAAACATATGCAGACCGAGTTAATGCTCCTCCGGTTCCGTTGCACAACATGGTATCTCCTTGGCCTTTCTCAATGCGGGGCATGGATGTCATTGGCCCAATCAATCCCAAAGCCTCAAATAGTCATCGTTTCATCTTGGTGGCGATAGACTATTTCACAAAGTGGGTGGAAGCTACTTCATATGTTAACATCACACAGAAAGTATTTCTTAGATTCATCAAAAGAGATATTATCTGCAGATATGGGAATCCAGAAAGAATTATCACAGATAATGCTCCTAAACTCAATGGTGCTGAAGTTCAAAAGTTATTTGAGACTTTCAAGATCAAGCATCACAACTCAGCTCCTTATAGGCCTCAAATGAATGGTGCGGTTGAAGCAGCAAATAAGAATATCAAGAAAATCATCGCCAAAATGGTGGTGAATTACAAAGAATTGCATGAAATGTTGCCATATGCTTTGCATGCATATCGTACCAACATACGGTCAAGCACAGGCACAACTCCCTTCTCATTAGTATATGGAATGGAAGCTGTTTCTCCTATAGAAGTGGAAATCTTGTCCTTAAGGGTTCTGATGGAGTCTGAGTTAAAAGAATCTGAATGGGTGAAGACTCGATATGAACAGCTCAACATGATAGAAGAGAAAAGACTGGCGGCTATTTGTCATGATCAGTTGTACCAAGGTAGAATGACTAAGGCTTTTAACAAGAAAGTCCGTCCTAGAGATTTTTATCTAGGAGATTTGGTTTTGAAGAAAATTCTCCCTAATCAAGAGGATGCACGGGGCAAGTGGGCTCCAAGTTATGAAGGTCCTTACATTGTCAAACAAGCGTTCTCAGGTGGGGCATTGATTTTGCAAAACATGGATGGACAAGAATTGCCTAAACCAATCAATACCGATGCAGTCAAAAGGTTCTATGCTTGAAAAGATGTTGAAAGAGCCCGTTAGGTTGAAAACTCGAAAGAGTGACCTAAGCAAAAGTTAGGGTAAAATGAAAAGAAAAAAAAAAGAAAAAAAGCTCGTTAGGTTGAAAACTCGAAAGAGCAACCTAGGCAAAAATTAGAGCAAAAAGATAAGCATCATCTCAAGCAACCTGTACTGGGGCAATTTTAGTGTTGAATTTGTCCAGTCAATCAAACAGATGAAGACTTAAACTGGGACAATTTTCAAAAAAGAAGGGTCTGAAGACATCTTCAGAGATCATGGCTATGGTGTTCAATTGCTGTAAGAAATCGATTGAATGAGCCACAAAGAACTGGAACTGGGGCAAAATTTCATGTCTTTCACAATCTTGTCTTTCAGCTTCATGTTGTTACCTTTTTTTTATTTATTTATTTTTTTTCAAACATCTTATCATCCAATACACCAAGCAATAAAAATGTCTATTCAGCCAATCTTTTCGTTTCCTCTTTAAATGCATATTTATTTATGATGTCTCGAGTAAGCATGAATTTAAGTTTAAAGTTATACAACTTAATAATTCTTACAGCAATACATCTATGACTAGCATCACACTAAGAGAATTTAGAAGTTTCAGTAAAACTCGGCAGAAAAGCAATTATCATCCTAAAAAAGGGAAAAAGGAAAATGGGAAAGAAGTGAGCAAAGGTCCAGAAGAAAAGAAAGTTTATGCCAGAAGGTCCAGTGGTGAATTACGAGTTTGATCGGTTATAGTCTTCCTTGAGGCTTGCTTGATTTGGTTACGGTTAGTTTTTCTTAAATAAACTGAAAATTGATGACTTGTACATATAATCTGAAAAAAAAAAAGAAAAAAAGAAAAAAAAAAGATAATGTGGAAATCGTTGTTTTCCATATTGCCAATTTTAACTTTCCTATCGGCCTCAGATTGCCACCATTTAATTTTCCTATCGGCCTCAGATTGCCAGTTTAATCTTCTTGTCGGCCTCAGATTGCCACCATTTAATTTTCATGTCGGCCTCAGATTGCCAATTTACAATTCAGTCGGCCTCAGATTGGCACCATTTAATTTTCCTGTCGGCCTCAGATTGCCAATTTAATTTTCCTGTCGGCCTCAGATTGCCACCATTTAATTTTCATGTCGGCCTCAGATTGCCATTTACTTTTCCAGTCGGCCTCAGATTGCCATTTACATTTCCTGTCGGCCTCAGTTTGCCAATTTAAATTTCATGTCGGCCTCAGATTGCCAATTTACTTTCCTGTCAGCCTCAGATTGCCAATTTACTTTCCTGTCAGCCTCAGATTGCCAATTTACATTTCATGTTAGCCTCAGATTGCCAATTTACTTTCCTGTCGGCCTCAGATTGCCAATTTACTTTCTTGTCGGCCTCAGATTGCCAATTTACATTTCTAATCGGCCTCAGATTGCCAATTTACTTTCATGTCGGCCTCAGATTGCTAATTTACTTTCCTGTCGGCCTCAGATTGCCAATTTACATTTCATGTCGGCCTCAGATTGCCAATTTACATTCCAGTCGTCCTCAAATTGCCAATTTACTTTCCTGTCGGCCTCAGATTGCCAATTTACTTTTCAGTCGGCCTCAGATTGCCATTTTCTTTCAGTCGACCTCAGATTTCCAATTTACTTTCCAGTCGGCCTCAGATTGCTAATTTACTTTTCAGTCAGCCTCAGATTGCCATTTTCTTTCATGTCCCTTCAGATTGCCAATTTACATTTTATGTTGGCCTCAGATTGCCAATTTACTTTTCAGTCGATCTCAGATTGCCATTTTCTTTCATGTCACCCTCAGATTACCATTTTACTTTTCCATCATCCTCAGATTATTTTTTTACATGTACAGATTGTCTCAAAGTGTCATTTTTCTGATTAGCTTTTTAACATTTCTTGTAAGTTGTGAATTTGGGTCAAATTGGTTAGCCATTGTTCTTTGAGTGATTTAGGCATGTTTAATTTCTAAACCGCATCATCTCATGTGACTTTACTTGAAAGTTTATGTCATTTTTGCTTCTAATTTAGATTTCATTGCATTGCATGCATTGCCGAACAAAATCAATGTTCATGTCTTTACTCATTCCATATGAAGACAATATGTAAAACTTATGTTTTACGTATTTTCTTATAAGAAATGAGCAAAGAGGGGCAACTGTGAACACCCGATTTTGTCCGGCCTATAAATAGAAAATCCAAAAATTTTGCATATTTTATAGATTAAATAATCTTTGTATTTATTTATTTATTATCATTGTTATTCAGCCCATTTAGTAGTCTATCTTGACTTCTTTCCAAAATAAATCAAAGCAAAATTAAAAAAAAAATTGAAAATAGGACGGGAACATGTTTGGTTTCTTTTAGTGTTAGGTTTGTAATAATATAATAATAATAATAAAAAGAAGTGAGACAGATGCAAGTCACGGGCTCTTTGCTGTGAAACAAAACAACAAAAGGAGATGGATGAACAATATGATGGTGTCTCTCCACTTTGTGGAGGAAGACAATTTTCTTTTGGGAAACAGCCTGTAAAAGGAGAATGAATAATCATTTGGTCAAAAAGAATGAAAAAGATCAATCAATAACAAAGTGAAAGGGGGTTCCTTTTTTTCGAAAAAAAGAAGGTAAGGCACAGAGATGCCAAAAGGGGGGAATAACAGGAAGAAAGATTGAGGAGGGTGATTGCATTTTGGTTCCCAGTATTTCTGCAAGGTAAAAGAATGAATTCAAAGACATGCACAACATCATCCTTGCACATATCCTTCTTTGTTTTTCACGAATAATAGCATAGATTTATCATCATAGCTTTGTTTTCATCTACATAGCCAGTATCATCAACACAACACCCTTAATCCCAACATTATTTCCCAACCACTATCAGCAAACTACCTTCATCATTTCACCACCATCATCCTAAATTCACCAAAACCAAAATTTTTTTTTCTCAGCTCCACCATCATTATCATGCAACCTCATCTCAAGGAAAAAATAAAAAAAATAAAATCATAAATCACCACTGTCACATTCTCACCTAAAATACTCTTCAGTTATCATCTCTCCCGGCTCCAACGCCTTCTCACCACTGTCACATTCACGACGGCGCCGTGAATGGCACGGCTATCCACATCCTGTCGCATAACCCCAGCACCTCCATGCGCGAAGCTCTGCCTTCCTCCGCCCCCTCTCTCCTTGCTTCCCTCACTCGAACCTCACTCCATCACGCCATCTGCATCTCACTCTCTCCATCTCTCGGCTTCCCCTCTCATCTTCTTTCTCGATCTTTCTCTCAATCTTTCTTTCTCTCTCTTGTTCTCTCTCTTTCTCACTCACTATCTCTCTTTCTACCCGTGTCTAGTTATGTGTGTGTGTGAGTGATAACTGTGCGTCCGTGTGTGTGTGTGTTTGTCTCGTTGTGTGTGTGTGTGTGTGTGTGTTAGTGTTGTGTTTGTGTGAGTGTGTGTGGGGTAGGGTAGCATTAGGTTAATAAATGTGTGTTAGTGTTGAGTTTGTGTGAGTATGTGTACGAGGTAGGGTAGTATTAGGTTAATAAATTAGTTTTAGATAAAATTAGTTAATTTTTGGTCAGGAACACCTTAGGGAATTAGATTAGGAGTTTATTTGTTTAGGTTGGGTTTGTTTGTTGGAGTAATAATGTATTTTTAAAACTTTTAAGTCCTTTTTGTATGAGCTTAGATTTTTTATTAGGCTTAGATTAACTTGGGGTCAAGAGCAAATAAATAAATCTTTTTAATTTGAACTTGAAAATAAAAAGGAAAAAGTAAGTTTTTTTTTAAGTTAAAAAATGAATTCTTGAGTGTTTTGTTTAATTTATCTCTAACTAAGTTTTTTTAGATAAAAATATGATAATAAGATTAATTAAGCCGTGACGGCTTATTAATTTTATATTCTAGATTATTTTAGCTGTGACAGCTTGATATTCTAAATTTTTAAAATAAAATCAATCAAATCATAAATATTTTATAGAACTACGTGACTTTGAATTCCTCATCGCACCAGAGGATACGTAGGAGCAGGTGATTCCTGTCAAGTCAAAATTAGATTTTAGTAGGTTATTTTATGCTATCTCATTTTTTATTTGTAAATATTTATTATTAGTTTTGTTTATTTATACATATTTATTGTCTTTTATTGTTATGTATTATTTTTAATTTCAGCTAATAATCAAATTATTTCAAATAAAGAAGTTAATTTAGTCGTGACGGCTTGTTAACTTAGTGCATTGAATACATTTGTAATGACTTGGTATTTCAAATTTTCAAGCTAAAAATAAGTTTTTATGATGTCATTTTATTTTGTTTAGCATGTAAATATTTTTATCCATTATTATTATTATTATTGTAAATATTTTATTATATTTTATTATTATTATCATTATTATTATTATCCTTTTTCTTTATTATATTAAATTGAGTTAATCATTGAGGTGTATATATTTTATTTCAATCAAAGAGGTTAATTTAGCCGAGACGGCTTGTTAACCGACATTTTAGAATATCTGAGTTGTGACAACTTGATGTTCTATTTTCTTTATTTCTTAAAATAAAAGTGTAAATAAATATTTTGAAGAGGTTATTAATTAATATGCATAATTAATTAAGGTACCGTCTAAAGGACGGGTGTATTAGGGGTGCTGTAGGATTAAGTTCCTACTCTTCCCTAAACATAACCGACTCCCGAGCTTAAATCTGGTTTCAAAGATCAATTTCGTCGAATAAAACGGTTTTTTCCATGTTTTTCCGATTTAATAAAACTTGGTGGCGACTCCATTTTAAACAAAAAATCATTTTTTCGCCGTCCCGTCGCGATCCCGGTTGCGACAGTAATATTCTAAAGATTAACCTAAGTACATACTAGTAGTCTTTTGTTAAAATTTAGGGTGTTACATTTCGAGATGTTCTTCATCATAGTGTGAGGTGAGAAATACTTAGTTATAACCTCATAGGTACCCAAGAGATTGGGTTTGATGATTAATAACTTAGAACGTGAGTTAAGGACCTTAAGGGTCAATGCATAAGACATTAAAAAGTCTTGGGTTTTATGATGCTTAATTTATGTAAATATGATATATGACACATGAGCTTTATCTATGATAAGTTTGATATGTGCTATGAAGAAGTTTTATATGATGATATGCTATACCTCATAAGATATGTTTGTATGACCTATATGTTTTCATGGCATAAGCAAATTTGAGGAAATTCGGTCTACAGCCGTCATGTTGCCTAATTTCCATCAAATTTGAGGAACTTAGAAAAAGATCTTTTTGAAAATCATGAGAACTTAAATGTGACACAACACTGAGACGCCTTCTTGGGTGACACCGGTTTAGCCGAACACCCCCAAGAAAACAAATCCGTGAGGGTATTGACATAGAGCTTGCCAAAGCGGACAATACTACTATGCACTAGTTGCTAGTAGAGCGTTTCAAAGAGGAAATGACCCTAAGAGGTGATCCTTAATTTGCCCCCTAGCCCGTACTTTAAGTCGGGATTATGTATGTTACGATTATCATAGGATAAGTAAGAGCTAGTGACGACTAGTTAAAGTATGGGCTCATAACCTAGAGATGTTTTATGGTGGCCCCATGAGATAAAAGTTAAAGTTTAAAATGTCACATATGCTATGAAAAACCAAGAAAAGTTGTTATGAGATTTACACCTGTCACCTTATGCCATTGTTATAATGTTCCTTAGTTATTCTGTTGATTGGTTTACCTTTATGATGCATTCATGTCATTAGTGTATTCCATGCTTAGTCATAAGACGCATTGTAAAATATGACGGACCTTGGATAATTAATACTTTAGATAACTAACTTAAAAGGAGTTTATATGCATACACACCTTTTTAGAAATAAAACCCAAGGTTCCTGAGGATGTGATGACGTCACTTAGTTAGGGATTTCCCTACTAAGAATTCTTTTAGAAGATTCTCATTCCCTCTCTCTTTTCTTCTGTCACATCTTCAAATGGCGACTTTCATACTCTTCATCGACACCCCGACATGGGAGCTGCACCATGACCCAGCACTCAGTTCATACCATTTTGAGGGTCGTTGCACAGTCAGAGTGTTCATGTTTATGGGACGACCCTTCGCACACCCAGTACGGAGCTACCGCTTCACCCTGACTGCTCCCTACCATCATAACACGATTTTTGAGCGAGCCAGACCACGCGATGAGCAGATCCTCCGCATGCAACCCGAGGCGTCAGCCATACGTGACTACCTGGAGTACGTACCCCAGACTCAGTATTTGGAGACGGATCCATCAGAGGACCCGCCCTCGCACATGTATAGTTGGAGCTCCAGCCCCACTCCCCCACCGATGAGAGTTGGGAGTGAGGAGACGGTGGTTCAGCCGAGGTTGGCTCGTAGGCCATCCATGCACCCTTGCCGCGGTGGACATGCTCCGATGATCCGCACGACCACTCCCACCGAGATCCGCCAGTGGATCGATTCCACCCCTCAGTACTCGGACCAGTAGGAGTAGGTGCATAGGATGGGTAGTAGCTAGTGCACACACGTCACATAGTTTAAGGACAAACCTTCTTTTGTATATGAGGTTGTCTACTCTAGGTGCACATGGGTATGGGTGTTGCTTTTATGATTTTCTTGTATTTGCTTTTCAGTTTTATTTCGTTCTTCCATGTACCGAATAGTCCTGCCGTTTTGGTAGGCACATTATCTATATATATATTCAGTTGACGTATCCATGTTATTCATGTGTTTTATTATGGTTTGCTCATATGACTTGTATGAATTTTGTAACACCCTAAATCTTAACCCAAGACTACTAGTATGTACTTAGGTTAATCTTTAGAATATTACCTCTTGGTCTCATCTTTTACTTAGAAAATACTTAGCGGAAATATGGGTAAAATTTTTCTTTTTGGAATTTAAAATCAAAGTGAGAGCCACGCACGAAACTTTAAGGGGAATCATAGCGAAACATATAAGCAAAGCATAAGAAACACATCATGTCATGGGAACATCAACTGAATCATAGATATATATATAGATATAACGTGCCTACCCAAAGAGGCAGGACTATTTGATACATCATGAAGCAAAATACAATTGAAATGCAATACAAGGAAATCATAAAAAGCAAATACAAGAGGAACTACACCCATACCCATGTGCACCTAAAGGAGACAACCTCATATACAAAAGAAGGTTTGTCCTCTACTATGTGGCGTGCGTGTGCACTAACTACTACCCCTCCTATGACTACTCCTGCTGGTCCGAGTACTATGGGGTCGAGTCGATCCACTGACGAATCTCGGCGGGAGTGGTCGAGCGCATCATCGGGGCATGTCCACCGCGGCGAGGGCGCATAGATGGCCATCGAGCCAACCTCGGCTGGACCACCGTCTCCTCACTCCCAGCCCTCATCGGTGGAGGAGCGGGACTGGAGCTCCAACTGTACATGTGGGATGGCGGGTCCTCGGATGGGTCCGTCTCCGAGTACTGGGGACGCAGCACATACTCGGGGTACTCGCGTACTGCTGATGTCTCGGGCTCCATGCGGAGGATCTGCTCATCGCGTGGTCTCGCTCGCTCAAAAATCCCGTTATGACGGTAAGGAGCAGTCGGGGTGAAGCGGTAGCTCGGGACGGGTGCTTGTGAAGGGTCGTCCCATGAACATGAATACTCTGACCGTGCAGCGTCCCTCAAAATGGTATGACCCGAGTCTTGGGTTATGGTGCAGCTCCCATACCGGGGTGTCGAGGAAGAGTACAAACGTCGCCATCTGAAGATATGACGGAAGAAAAGAGAGAGGGAATGAGAATCTTTCTAAAAGAATTCTCAGTAGGGTTATCCCTACCTAGGTGTCATCGTCACATCCTCAGGAACCTTGGGTTTATTTCTAAAGGTGTGCATGCATATAAATTCCTTTTAAGTTGGTTTTCCAAAGAGGTATTTTATCCAAGGTCCGTCATATTTTATAAGGCGTCTTTATAACTTAAGCAGAAATATACTAATGATATGAATGCATCATAAGGTAAACCAAACAATAGAATGACTAGGAAACATTATAACGTTGGCATAAGTATAGTTTATGTGACATTGTTAACTTTAACTTTCATCTCATGGGGCCGCCCTAAAACTTCTCTAGGTTATGAGCTCATACCTTAACTAGTCGTCACTAGTTCTTACTTATCCTATGATAAGCGTAACATAATCCCGACTTAAAGTAATGCGGGCTGGGGGCAAATTAAGGATCTCCTTTCTAGGATCATTTCCTCTTTGAAACGCTTTGCTAGCCACGTGGGCCTCGCAATTTGTCCGCTTTGGCAGGCTGCATCTACACATACCCTCACGGATTTGTCTCCTCACAGGGTGCTCGGCTGAACCGGTGTCACCCAGGAGAAGCGCGTCTCAGTGTTGTGTCACATTTATATTCTCATAAGTATTAAATCACAATTTCCTCATCATTTATCATATTCATTTTTATCATGCATTCTCATATAGCTTTTTCATAACATATATATATATCATCACATGAAACTTTCTCATAACATTCGTCACATAAAACTTTTGCACAAACATCATCACATAGTCATATCTAACAATCATCCCTATAAGCTCATAGACATGTTATGTTATAACTCATAGTGTTTTAAACTTCGATTCTTATGAGTCTTAAACTTGCAAATTAATTATCCTTAACTTCTTTATACACCTATAGTTTGACAATTAATGAGTTATACAAATTTTATGCTCAAGAACTAATCCAAATAGCACTAAGCAGAATTTGGACAGCTTTATGTTTATGTGATTACGGAGTTCTAGAAATTACGGTTTAGGTCTTTATCTCACATTCTAAGTTATTGATCATCAACACCTAGTCTCTTGGGAACCTATAAGGTTATAACTAAGTATTTCTCACCTCACCCTATGGTCAAGAACATCTCTAAACCTCAAGAGTGCAGAAATCAAAATACTAACTTTACGGGTACCTAGAAGTCACAATAATGACCCTTTCTAAGTTCGGTTTGCTCCTAAGGTTTCAAGATTAAGTCCTAAACCAATTATGAGTCATTCCTATGAAACACCCTAAATCTTAACCCAAGACTACTAGTATGTACTTAGGTTAATCTTTAGAATATTACCTCTTGGTCTCATCTTTTACTTAGAAAATACTTAGCGGAAATATGGGTAAAATTTTTCTTTTTGGAATTTAAAATCAAAGTGAGAGCCACGCATGAAACTTTAAGGGGAATCATAGCAAAACATATAAGCAAAGCATAAGAAACACATCATGTCATGGGAACATCAACTGAATCATAGATATATATATAGATATAACGTGCCTACCCAAAGAGGCAGGACTATTTGATACATCATGAAGCAAAATACAACTGAAATGCAATACAAGGAAATCATAAAATGCAAATACAAGAGGAACTACCCCCATACCCATGTGCACCTAAAGGAGACAACCTCATATACAAAAGAAGGTTTGTCCTCTACTATGTGGCGTGCGTGTGCACTAACTACTAACCCTCCTATGACTACTCCTGCTGGTCCGAATACTGTGGGGTCGAGTCGATCCACTGGCGAATCTCGGCGGGAGTGGTCGAGCGCATCATCGGGGCATGTCCACCGCGGCGAGGGCGCATAGATGGCCGTCGAGCCAACCTCGGCTAGACCACCGTCTCCTCACTCCCAGCCCTCATCGGTGGAGGAGCGGGACTGGAGCTCCAACTGTACATGTGGGATGGCGGGTCCTCGGATGGGTCCGTCTCCGAGTAATGGGGACACGGCACATACTCGGGGTACTCGCGTACTGCTGATGTCTCGGGCTCCATGCGGAGGATCTGCTCATCGCGTGGTCTCGCTCGCTCAAAAATCCCGTTATGACGGTAAGGAGCAGTCGGGGTGAAGCGGTAGCTCGGGGCGAAGTCTTGCGAAGGGTCGTCCCATGAACATGAATACTCTGACAGTGCAGCGACCCTCAAAATGGTATGACCCGAGTGCCGAGTTATGGTGTAGCTCCCATACCGTGGTGTCGATGAAGAGTACAAACATCGCCATCTGAAGATATGACGGAAGAAAAGAGAGAGGGAATGAGAATCTTTCTAAAAGAATTCTCAGTAGGGTTATCCCTACCTAGGTGTCATCGTCACATCCTCAGGAACCTTGGGTTTATTTCTAAAAGGTGTGCATGCATATAAATTCCTTTTAAGTTGGTTTTTCAAAGAGGTATTTTATCCAAGGTCCGTCATATTTTATAATGCGTCTTTATAACTTAAGCAGAAATATACTAATGATATGAATGCATCATAAGGTAAACCAAACAATAGAATAACTAGGAAACATTATAACATTGGCATAAGTATAGTTTATGTGACATTGTTAACTTTAACTTTCATCTCATGGGGCCGCCCTAAAACTTCTCTAGGTTATGAGCTCATACCTTAACTAGTCGTCACTAGTTCTTACTTATCCTATGATAAGCGTAACATAATCCCGACTTAAAGTGCGGGCTAGGGGGCAAATTAAGGATCTCCTTTCTAGGATCATTTCCTCTTTGAAACGCTTTGCTAGCCACGTGGGCCTCGCAATTTGTCCGCTTTGGCAGGCTGCATCTACACATACCCTCACGGATTTGTCTCCTCCTGGGGGGGCTCGGCCGAACCGGTGTCACCCAGGAGAAGCGCGTCTCAGTGTTGTGTCACATTTATATTCTCATAAGTATTAAATCACAATTACCTCATCATTTATCATATTCATTTTTATCATGCATTCTCATATAGCTTTTTCATAACATATATATCATCACATGAAACTTTCTCATAACATTCGTCACATAAAACTTTCGCACAAACATCATCACATAGTCATATCTAACAATCATCCCGATAAGCTCATAGACATGTTATGTTATAACTCATAGTGTTTTAAACTTCGATCCTTATGAGTCCTAAACTTGCAAATTAATTATCCTTAACTTCTTTATACACCTATAGTTTGACAATTAATGAGTTATACAAATTTTATGCTCAAGAACTAATCCAAATAGCACTAAGCAGAATTTGGACAGCTTTATGTTTATGTGATTACGGAGTTCTAGAAATTACGGTTTAGATCTTTATCTCACATTCTAAGTTATTGATCATCAACACCTAGTCTCTTGGGAACCTATAAGGTTATAACTAAGTATTTCTCACCTCACCCTATGGTCAAGAACATCTCTAAACCTCAAGAGTACAGAAATCAAAATACTAACTTTACGGGTACCTAGAAGTCACAATAATGACCCTTTCTAAGTTCGGTTTGCTCCTAAGTTTTCAAGATTAAGTCCTAAACCAATTATGAGTCATTCCTACACATATAAACTAATTTAAAACCATGATTATTGAATCTAAACCTTGCTGGACAGAATCCAGAAAAATGAATCTTTAAGGGATCTAGAACTCTCAAATTAATTCTTTTCTAGTTCCTAACTTATCCTATCTTTCACATATGAGTCTTAACATAATTATTACCCAAACATAAGCATATTAACATCATTAACACAGCTCATACAGTGGCCAAACATAGCAAGGCAGAACCGAAACAGAAACTCCATTTAAAGGCATTGAATCATAGTTTCTAAAGCACATAAAATACTAGTTTCTCTTGGAACCTTATTAAAACCTTCAAAACTCTTTTATGAACACTTTTATCATCTAAACTCATGAAAATACTTAATAGGGCAGTGGCTATATTATTTTCATCTCAAGAGGTCCTAAATTCATAACACTTAGTTCTACACATTCCTTATACTCATATAAGTTTAGAAAAATTATAAAACATAGTTTTCAATACTTGAAAACATGAAGGCCTCATAGGGCTGAAATATGAACCATAGGAAATAAATGTTTTAGACCTTTGTTTGAGATATCATTGGGCAAGTCTTTGAGCTCTAGAATCATTAAAGTGATGACATAAAAATAAACATGCTCATGCACTTATTTTAGTTATTGCTAGAAAGTAAAGTGAGAGCATAAAATAAATATGTGGTGCAATATATTATTATCTTTGAATATTTAGGTGAGGACTTGAAATATAAATATGATAATGCAAAGCTTGAAACATAAACATGATAATGCAAGTTCATTCATTATCTTGGGATTTAGTGATAGCAAGGAAATAAACATGATATGCAAAGCTTAAAGTAAACATGATGCAAGTTTCATTTTTATGTTTAACTAGAGCTCATTTAAGACTTTAACAAGATAATAACCCCATACAATATCTCAAAGATCACAACACAAGAATCGAAAATCATATAAAAGAGAAAGAAAGTGAAGCTACATCAAGTTCTTTATTAAGTACCCAAAACCCCTATCTAGAGACAAATCTCTAGAACGTGCCGGCCAACTTTAAGGTTGGCAAGGGTAGGCTTGGGCTTTTAGAAATCCTTAGATTAATTTTTCTTAAGTTGGAAAACCATGTGAGCTAGATAACATATAGATGAAGTTGTAAGAAAAGGAAAACTCAAGCTTTAGAGGTTTCTTTGAGATGAACACAATGTCATCATCTAGAAACTCTCATCATCAAGCTATCATGCTCAAATCAAGGCCTCATGGCCGAAAATGAAAGGAAAGGAAAGACAAAGGAAAGTTCAAAAAGAATCCAAGAGAAAACTAGAGAAAAACACTTTCTTGAGCAAAATAGAGTTTGAAAACAAATCCTACCTAGTGATGAAGATAAAAGCTTGATCTTGAAGATGGAAATGAGATGAGCAACACCTCCTAGGATGGTGATGATGATTCGGCCTTGATGAGAGAAAAGAAAGAAAATGTGTTTCAAGTGGAGTTGTGTTTGAGGTGTGGTGTTTGAGAGGTTTGATGATGGTTCAAGGTTTTGGGGTGGTGTTTGATGGTGGAGAGGTGATGATGAGATAAAGAGATGAAGAAGATAAAGATGAAAAGAAAGGAAGAACACTCTTGGAACTTTGAGAGAAAAAGGAAACACTAGCAAGACAACTCTAAAACTCTAAACTTTGCAAATGCTTCAAAGTGCAACAAGGCTAACACAAGCATCCTATTTATAGAAAAACAAAACCATGGAGGAGTGAATGGGGAGGGCTTGGCCGTAGCCTTTAAGGGAGGAAGGAAGAGAAAATATCTCTTACACAAGGTCATTCAAGCATGGTTTGAAGTATGGAAGCTATGCTACAAAGCATGGCTTGATGTGAGTTAATTTCCTATCACATTTTTATGAATTTAGTCTTCTAGAAACAAAGCATGGCTGGAACTTTTCCAGCCACAATTAAATGGGAAAAATGGGTTGTTTTAATTATTTATTCATGTGGAAATTCAAGCTTGATTGAAAGTTATGATAAGGTATTGTGTATGTGACTTGAGGTATGGCCTTGGAGTGTTGAAAAATTGAACATGTGATGCATATGGAGGAGAAGGTTCACGGCCAGCTTGGGACAGCAGAATGGGAGGATGATTTGACCATTTAATTGTGTGTTAATGGTAGGTTTAGATGTGTATTAGCTTAGGTACAAGGTTAGGAATGATTAAGCTTAAGTTTAGGTAACTAAGAATGTGATTTAGGGAGTTTATGACAAGTTTAGGAGTGCTCATACATCATTAAAGAATTTAAAACTCATTTATGAATAAACAATGTGTAACACAATTCCATGATTTAAGGAATTGGAAAGAGAAAATACTATTCAAGATTCTATGACTAGGTGTCATAAAATTAAAATATGATTTTAGGTTGTAATTAAGTACTTTTTGGTTCTAATCAACTTTAATAAATTATTTTGACTCTAGATTAATTAAGGAAATTAATTAACCTTCGATTAGAGCCTAATATTGCTTAGGTTTGCTTAATCGCGTGATTAAGCGTAAAAATCTGAAACTAGGGGCAAAGCAGTAATTTTGCACTAATTTTGCCCGGGACTTCAAAAATTAAAACTGAGGTCATAGAATACATAAAAACGCATTTTAAAACCATCTGGAGAAGTTTCGGGTTCATCCGGCACTTGCAAACGGGTAAAACACCACAGGAGCGTTTTGGTCATTTTGACCCGAAAACTCGAAAAACGAGATTTTCGATCCAGGGAAGGTACATAAGTTTTCTAATCCCCTTCCAACATTGAGTTTGCCCTTAGTCTTGCCGCCGGCTTTCCTCGGTCCGGTGAAAATGACCTCAGGGGCATTTTGGTCATTTTCACTCTAACAGAAAATCGGGGCGTTACATTACTCCCCTCCTTAAAAAGAATTTCGCCCTCGAAATTCGTACCTTAGAAAAAGCTACGGATATTTGGACTTCATCTCGACTCTAGTTCCCACGTGTATTCTTCCGAGCTTGCCTTGTCCCCACGCCACTTTTACCAAAGGAACGGACTTGTTCCTTAACTGCTTGACTCCGTGATCCACTATTCCCGTAGGCGGTACATTGAAAGTGAGGTCCTCCCTTAACTGTACATGCTCTGGTTCTAGGACATGGCTAGGGTCGGACTCATATTTACGTGGCGGGAGACGTGAAAGACATCATGAAGGTTTGACAGATTGGGTGGTAAGGCTATTTTGTAAGCTACGGATCCGACTCTTTGAAGAATTTCAAAAGGACCGAGAAATCGAGGACTCAACTTTTTAACTTTCATGGCTCTCCCTATTCCTGTAGTGGGGGTGATTCTTAGAAATACATGTTCTCCCTCTTGGAACTCCAAGGGCTTGCGCCTTTTGTCCGCGTAGCTTTGCATCGACTTTGAGCGGTTAAGATTCTATCCTTGATCTTCTTGATTTGCTCCGTCGTTTCCCTCACTACCTCAGGTCCTAAGACACTTTGCTCTCCGGGCTCGTACCAACACAAGGAGAGTTTCGGGTTCATCCGGCACTTGCAAACGGGTAAAACACCACAGGGGCGTTTTGGTCATTTTGACCCGAAAACTCGAAAAACGAGATTTTCGATCCCGGGAAGGTACATAAGTTTTCTAATCCCCTTCCAACAATGAGTTTGCCTTTCGAGTACTGCCGCACTGGCTTTCCTCGAATTCTGGGTTGAAAATGACCTCAGGGGCATTTTGGTCATTTTCACTCTAACAGAAAATCGGGGCGTTACAAATTTCCTGTTCCAAGAATCATGCATGGCTCTCACTTTGGTTTTAATTCCAAAAAGAAAAATTTTACCCATATTTTCGCTAAGTATTTTCAAGTAAAGAATGAGACCAAGAGGTAATATTCTAAGGATTAACCTAAATACATACTAGTAGTATCAGGTTAAGATTTAGGGTGTTACACTTTATGTTTCTCTTGACCTTTTTGGAACCTTTCTTTTCTTTTAATATTTCAGCCATGGAACCCTTCGGAACTTGGAAAAATGAGAGCTTGATGATGATGGTTTTATGATGGTGTTTAACACTTGAACACCCTCTAAAGCTTGATCTTTGTTCTTGAACCAAATATGGTTTTGGTTTTTCCTTTTCTTCCTTTTTGAGAACTTTGCCTTGATGTTGTTTTGGATGAGGTTATACACTCAATGATGAGGACTAGTGATGTTGGTGTCATTACATCATCAAGATCTTGGTCCCTAGAGTGGATAATGGTCTAATATTCGTCTTTGAGGTTTGGCTATTTCCTTTTGTTCAAAGAAATATGTTGTTTCTCTTAGCTCACCCAAGGTCTTACTTAAAGAAAGTAATAAGGATTTCCAAAAGTCCATAGCCTACCCTTGTCAACCTTAAAGTTGGTCGGCATGTTCTAGAGTTCGCTCTAGATAGGGGTTATTGGACACTAATAAAGAATATGACATAGCTATTTTATGGTTGTACCTTTAAAGCTTAGTAAAGCTTACTTTTTCATGTTGGATGAGTATTGGGTTTAAGCCTTGTTCTTTTAAAAGTCTTGAAGGAGCTCTAGATAAGATATAAAAGTGAACTTGCATCCATGTTTATTTTATGCTATCACTAAATACCCAAGATAAAGAAATGAACTTGCATTTCATGTTTATTTCAAGTTATCACTTAACTTAAAGATAAAGAAATGAACTTGCACCTTATATTTATTTTAAGTCCTCACTTTACTTTCTATGGAAATATAAAATGGAGTGCATATCACGTTTATGTTTATGTTATCACCTAAAACTCTCAGAGCTCAAAGACTTGCCCTCTTCATCCTAGGAAAAAGATAAATATGGAAACATTCTTTGGAATGTACATTTCAATCATGTGAGGATAATGAACTTGGTGTGTGTAACGCCCCGATTTTTCTGTTAGAGTGAAAATGACCAAAATGCCCCTGAGGTCATTTTCAGCCCGGAATTTGAGGAAAGCCAGTCTGGTAGTACTCGAAGGGCAAACTCGATGTTGAAAGGGGATTAGAAGACCTGTGTACCTTCCCGGGATCGAAAATCTCGTTTTTCGAGTTTTCGGGTCAAAATGACCAAAATGCCCCTGCGGTGTTTTACCCGTTTGCAAGTGCCGGATGAACCCGAAACTTCTCCAAATGGTTTTAAAAGGCGTTTTTATGTATTCTATGACCTCAATTTTAATTTTAGAAGTCCCAGGCAAAATTAGTGCAAAATTACGGTTTTGCCCTTAGTTTCATGTTTTTACGCTTAATCGCGTGATTAAGCAAACCTAAGCAATATTAGGCTCTAATCGAAAGTTAATCAATCTCCTTAATTAATCTTGAGTCAAAATAATTTATGAAAGTTGATTAGAACCAAAAAGTGCTTAATTACAACCTAAAATCATATTTTAATTTCAAGACACCTAGTCATAGAATCTTGAATAGTATTTTCTCTTTCCAATTCCTTAAATCATGGAATTGTGTTACACATTGTTTACTCATAAATGAGTTTAAAATTCTCTAATGATGTATGAGCACTCCTAAACTTGTCATAAACTCCCTAAATCATATTCTTAGTTACCTAAACTTAAGCTTAATCATTCCTAACCTTGTACCTAGGCTAATACACATCTAAACCTACCATTAACACCCAATTAAATGGTCAAAACTCACCCCCACTCTGCTGTCCAGCCCTGGCCGAAGCCTCACCCTCCCCATATGCATCACATGTTCAATTTTTCAACACTCCAAGGGCATACCTCAAGTCACATACACTATACCTTGTCCTAACTTTCAATCAAGCTTGATTTTCCAAGTAAATAACTAATTAAAATAGCTCATTTTCTCCATTTAATTGTGGCTGGAAAAGTTCTAGCCATGCATTGTTTCTAGAAGCCTAATTTCATAAAAATTTGATAGAAAATTAACTCACATCAAACCATACTTTGTAGCATAGCTTCCATACTTCAAACCATGCTTGAATGACCTTGTGTAAGAGATATTTTCCTCTCCCTTTTCCCTCCAATACTACACGGCCACTCCTCCCTTTGGTGAGCTCCATGGCTTTGTTTTTCTATAAATAGGATGCTTGTGATAGCCTTGTTGCACCTTGAAGCATTTGCTAAGTTTAGAGTTTTAGAGTTGTCTTGCTAAGTTTTTCTTTTCTCTCAAAGTTTCAAAAGTGTTCTTCCTTTCTTTTCATCTTCATCTTCTTCATCTCTTCATCTCATCATCATCTCTCAACCATCAAACACCACCCCAAAGCCTTGAACCATCATCAAACCTCTCAAACACCACACCTCAAACACAACTTCACCCAAAACACATTTCCTTTCATTTCCTTCCTCTTTGGCCGAATCATCACCACCATCCTAGGAGGGGTTGCTCATCTCATTTCATCTTCAACTCCAAGCTTTTACCTTCATCACAAGGTAGGGATTTGTTTTCAAACTTTGTTTTGCTCAAGAAAGTGTTTTTCTCTAGTTTCCTCTTGGATTCTTTTGAACTTTCCTTTGTTTTTCCTTTTCTCTTCATTTCGGCCTCTAGGCCTTGTTATGAGCATGATAGCTTGATGATGAGAGTTTCTAGATGATGACCTTGTGTTCATCTCAAAGAAACCTCTAAAGCTTGAGTTTTCCTTTTCTTATAACTTCATCTATATGTTATCTAGCTCACATGCTTTTCCCAACTTGAGAAAATTAATCTAAGGATTTCTAAAAGCCCAAGCCTACCCTTGTCAACCTTAAAGTTGGCCGGCACGTTCTAGAGATTTTTCTCTAGATAGGGGTTTTGGGTATTTAATAAAGAACTTGACGTAGTTTCACTTTCTTTCTCTTTTGTATAACTTTCGGTTTTTGGGTTGTGATCTTTGAGATATTGTATTGGGTTGTTATCTTGTTAAAGTCTTGAATGAGCTCTAGTTAACCATAAAATGAACCTTGCATCATGTTTACTTTATGCTTTGCATATCATGTTTACTTCCTTGCTATCACTAAGTTTCAAGATAATAAGTGAACCTTGCATTATCATGTTTATATTTCAAGCTATGCATGATCATGTTTATATTTCAAGTTCTCACTTAATACCAAGATAATAATGAGTTGCATTCATACTTACTTTGTGCTATCACTTTACTTTCTAATGGAACCTAAAATAAGTGCATAAGCATGTTTATTTTTATGTCATCACCTAAATGAACCTAGAGCTCAAAGACTTGCCCATTGTTGTCTCAACAAAGGTCTAACAATATGTATTTTCCTTGGTTCATATTTACATTTAAGAGGCCTTGAAGTTTCTAAGTATTTGAGACTATATTTTATAATTTTTCCAAGCTTACATGAGTTTAAGGAATGCATAGAACTAAGTTTTATGAATTTAGGACCTCTTGAGATAAAGATAAATTGGTCACTGCCCTCTTAAATACTCTTATGATTTTAGATGTTAAAATTGTTTATAAATGAGTTTTGAAAGTTTAAAAAGAGTTCCAAGAGAAATGAGTATTTTATGAGCTTTAGAAATTATGTTTTATGCCTTTTATGGAGAAGTATATTTTCGGTTCTTCCTTGCTCTTTACTGCCATTGTATGTGCTGTTTCAATGATGATAATGTGCCTATGTTTGAGTAAAAATAATGTTAAGACTCACATGTGAAAGATAGGATAAGTTAGGAACTAGAAAAGAATTAATTTGAGAATTCTAGATCCTTTAATTATGTAATTTTCTGGATTCTGTCCAGCAAGGTTTAGATTTAATAATCATGGTTTTAAATTAGTTTAAATGTGTAGGAATGACTCATAATTGGTTTAGGACTTAATCTTGGAGACTTAGGAGCAAACCGAACTTAGAAAGGGTCATTGTTGTGACTTCTAGGTACCCGTAAAGTTAGGATTTCAAATTCTGCATCCTTGAGGTTTAGAGATGTTCTTGACCATAGTGTGAGGTGAGAAATACTTAGTTATAACCTCATAGGTTCCCAAGAGACTAGGTTTTTATGATCGATAACTTAGAATGTGAGTTAAGGACTTTAAGGGTCTAAACCGTAATTTCTAGAACCCTGTAATCACACAAATATAAAGCTGTCCAAATCTGCATAGTGCTATTTGGATAAGTCCTTGAGCATAAAAATTAGTAAAATTTATTAGTTGTGAACCTATAAGTGTGTGAGAGGTTAAGAATAATACTAGAACAATTAGTTTACAAGTTTAAGACTCAAAAGAACCAAAGCATAACATACTATGGGTTTATAACATAATAAGCTTGTGAGTTTGTATGAATGATTGTCTAAGGTGTGATTATGTGATAATGTATATGCTATAGTTTTATGTATACACTATGAAGAAGTTTCATGTGATGATGTATATCCTATGAAAAAGATTTATGTGATGAATAATGATGTACCTATGAATTAACACTTTATGAGAACTTAAATGTGACACAACACTGAGACGTCTTCTTGGGTGACACCGGTTTAGCCGAGTGTAACGCCCGGGGACGAGGACGAGGAGTGATCGCCGGTGCAAAGAGGGCACGGACAAGGAGCGGCTCCTCGCAAGGTCCTCTAAGCGGAGGGGTACATGAATGAACCGATTACACACCCGAATGAGAGGGATCCTAAGACTGTATAGGTATGGGACTATACAGTTGAGGAGGGCTTATATGAATTGATTTGTACTACCTATACCAACAAGATGCATCTTCTTTTCGGTAGCCCAAACTGAAAGAACTCCATAGTTAAGTGTGCTTGACCTGGGGTAATTTTGGAATGGGTGACCTCCTGGGAAGTTTTCCTAGGAAGTGTGCGAGTGAGGACAAAGCATGCTGAAAAGACCCGTGTTGGTTTGTGGGGACAGTCGTCAATCCATAAAGCAGCAGGGGATGTTACATCGAGCACCCCCAAGAAAACAAATCCGTGAGGGTATTGACATAGAGCTTGCCAAAGCGGACAATACTACGATGCACTAGTTGCTAGTAGAGCGTTTCAAAGAGGAAATGACCCTAACAGAGGTGATCCTTAATTGCCCCCTAGCCCGCACTATTAAGTCAGGATTATGTATATGTTACGCTTATCATAGGATAAGTAAGAACTAGTGATGACTAGTTAAGGTATGAGCTCATAACCTAGAGATGTTTTAGGGTGGCCCCATGAGATGAAAGTTAAAGTTTACAATGTCACATATACTATACCTATGCTAATGTTATAATGTTTCTTAGTTATTCTGTTTATTGGTTTTCCTTTATGATGCATTCATGTCATTAGTATATCCCATGCTTAGTCAAAAGATGCATTATAAAATATGATGGACCTTGGATAAATAATACTTTAGAAAACTAGCTTAAAAGGAGTTTTATGCATGCACACCTTTTAAAAATAAAACCCAAGGTTCCTGAGGATGTGACGATGTCACCTAGGTAGGGATAACCCTACTGAGAATTCTTTTAGAAGATTCTCATTCCCTCTCTCTTTTCTTCCATCATATCTTTAGATGGCGACATTCGTACTCTTCATCGACACCCCGGTATGGGCGCTGCACCATGACCCAGCACTTGGGTCATACCATTTTGAGGGTCGCTGCCGCCGTGAGTATTCATGTTCATGGGACGACCCTTCGCGCACCCCGTCCCGAGCTACCACTTCACCCCGACTGCTCCTTACCGCCATAACGAGATTTTTGAGTGAGCTAGACCACGTGATGAGCAGATTCTCCGCATGCAGCCTGAGACGTCAGCAGTACGCGACTACCTGGAGTACGTGCCTCGCACCCAGTACTCGGAGACGGACCCATCCGAGGACCTGCCATCACATATGTACAGTTGGAGCTCCAGTCCCTCTCCCCCACCGATGAGAGCTGGGAGTGAGGAGACAGTGGTTCAGCCGAGGTTGGCTCGTCGGCCATCCATGCGCCCTCGCCGCGGTGGACACGCTCTGATGATCCGCATGACCACTCCCACCGAGATCCGCCAGTGGATTGATTCCACCCCTCAGTACTCGGACCAGCAGGAGTAGGCGCATGGGACAGGTAGTAGCTAGTGCACACATGCCACATAGTTGAGGACAAACCTTCTTTTGTATATGAGGTTGTCTACTCTAGGTGCACATGGGTATGGGTGTTGTTTTTATGATTTCCCTTTATTTGTTTTCCTTGTATTTGTTCTTCAGTTGTATTCCGTTTCCTGATGCATCAAATAGTCCTGCCCTTTTGGGTAGGCACATTATATATATATATCTATGTTTCAGATGATGTTTCCATGATATGATGTGTTTCTTTACGCTTTGCTTCTGTGTTTCGTTATGCTTTCTTTTAAAAGATTTGTGCGTGGCTCTCACTTTGATTTTAATTCTAAAAAGAAAAATTTTACCCATATTTCTGCTAAGTATTTTCTAAGTAAAAGATGAGACCAAGAGGTAATATTCTAAAGATTAACCTAAGTACCTACTAGTAGTCTTAGGTTAAGATTTAGGGTGTTACAGTGTGAGTTTCATCTAGTCACAAGTGCCAAGACCTATGTTTTGTAATTTTCTAAAGTTTAGATGATCTCAAGAAATGTTTTGAGCAAGGTTTGACGATTTAAATCCCTCTCAAGATTTACTTGAAATGGTCACTGCCCTCATGGATTTTATGAAGTTTTTGATAAAATAAATTGTTTCCAAGTGAGTTTTAGAAGCCCAAAAAGGGTTCCAAGAGAAACTAGCAATTTATATACTTTAGAAATAAAGTTCTATGCATTATATGATGACTTTGTTTTCGGTTTTGCCTTATCTATTCCAGCACCTTAAATTCTATTTTGGGTGGTCTATGTGTTTAAATACCTTACCAATTGTATGATAATTGTTCTAGGCATCTTAGGCATGCTTAGTAACTCTATTGGTTTGAAAATGTGATTTCTAGAACTCCCTAGGAACTGAAATTATGCATTCTGTTCCAGCCTTGATAGAGTTTGTAGAATCATATTATAACATGTTTAGATGAGTGAGAATGACTCATAATTGGTTTAGGTATTAATTATTGCATCATAGAAAAAGTTGGTAATTAGAAAAGACTTAAAACGCAACTTCTAGGACACTGTAATTCATTAAGATGTGCTTACTGCCTATGCTGTCCAGTCATAATTAATTAGGTTCTAGGACTTAATAAATTATGGTAATGAGGTTAATCAATCCCTTAGAGGTACAAGAAAATAATATGGAAGTTTGAGGTTACCCGATTTAGGGGTTTTTACTTTTAAGGGAATGATTTATGTGTTCTCTTTGATGATGAATTAATGTGTTATCTCATGACTTATATCATGCTATATGATGATAGAATTGCATGTTATTATTCTCTCAAGAACTTTAAGGATGCCTATGTTATGATTATATGAAATATGAGATATGCATGAATTATGTGGCATCTTGTTATAACATGCTAAGATTTAAGGTGACATAAAACTATGCGAAAATGATCCTCTGGAACCATCAAACTATAGATAGGGATGAGGTGATTCTATGAGAAAATGATCCTTAGGAACCATCAAACTATAGGTGGGGATAAGGTGATTCTAGCCCCCTAGCCCGTACTTTAAGTCGGGACCTTAATCTTATCAAAAGGGATAAGACCATGTGCTAGTGACGACTAATGAGGTATAGCTCATAACCTAGAGGTTTCTTAAAAGGGAGAACAATTAGGGTGGCCCCATGTGCTAAGTAAATGTCTTAATGTCACCTAAGTAACCAAGATAAGACACCATGTACCAAGTTCTATGTTTTATGCTTTATGCACTATGATCCCTGTACCATGTACTAAGTTCCATGTTTTATGCTTTATGCTTTATGATCTATGTGCCATGTACCATGCTTATATTTACCATGTTTGCTAATAAGTTAGCTAGATCTTGCATAGCAAAATGAAGTATGATGCATCCTTTATAAATACAAGTTATGTGTTAAAAAGAACGGGCCTCGGTAATTAATGTTTTAGAACTTCATAATTGAACTATTACATGCCCACTATTTTGTAAAAAGCCCGAGGTTCCTGGAGACGTAGATGATGTCACCTAGATAGGAGGAAAACCTTACTGAGTTTCTTTAGTAAAGATTCTCACTCCCCTACCTTTTCTTCCATCATATCTTCAGATTCTGATGGCGACCTTCGTCCTGTTCGTTGACACACCCACATGGGAGTTCCACTACGATCTGGAGCACAGATTGTATCATTTTGAGAGACGTTGTGCGGTTCGAGTTTTTGTCTTTGTTGGACGCCCCTTTAGCCATCCAATACCGAGCTATCGTTTCACCCCTACTTCCTCCTATGGAGATGAGATGAATTTTAAACGAGCACGCCCACCTTTTGAACGGACCCCTACGTTCCATGTTTGAGGTTTTCTGAGATGGACCCCTCTGAGGACGAGCCTACACACGTGTATTCTGAGAGTTCAACCCCCACTCCCATTCCTATAGGAGAAGGGAGTGAGGAGACAGTCACGCAGCAATGGTTGGCACGGAGGCCAGCCATGCACCCTAGATGTGGAGGTGATGTGCGACCAACTAGTGTATCTGTCCCCGACGAGCTACAACCATGGATCGGATACGTCCCCCCATTCTCAGGCTATCAGCCGTAGATGACTCTTGGAGTTTTTAGTGCACACACGTTTCACTAGACATGATGACCTTCTTTTGTGGCAAAGGTTATCTACTTTAGGTGCACCATGTAGGTTTGTGTCTTATGTATTTCGTTTTCGATGTATTTTATCTCTTATGTATTTGCATTTCATGTAGCCAAACTTAACTCACCTCTAGGTGGGTGGTTTATATATGTGTGTGTGTGTGTGTGTGTGTGTGATGATGTGCTATGTTCTTTGAGGAGCCTTTTTATGTTTAGATTTCTGCATCCTTTATATCGCTTGTATATGCTACACGCGTCTCTTACTTTATCAAGGTTTGAAAAAGAAAAATTTGGCTCGTATTTTCAGTAAGTATTTTCAAAGATAAATGAACTAAAACAAGAAGTGATGATTAATATTTAGCCTCAGTACGTTCCAGGAGTATTGGGTTGAATATTAGGGTGTTACATTTTGAGGTGGTGATATGGTGGCCCAAAGAAAAGATGAAGAAGAGGAAGAAGAAAGCTCTTGGAACATTGAGAGAAAATGAGAGAAAATAGCAAGAATGCTCTTGAAATTAAAACTTGGAAATTGATCTAAAGGTTCTTTCAAGTTCCTTTGCAAGTGTATTTATAGAAAAACAAACCAATGAAGATGAATGGAGGGGGAGGGCTGGCCGTAGCCTTTCATGGCTATGGGGAGAGAAAATATCTTCTAAATGTTGTCATTCAAGGCATGGTTTGGTATGGCTATTTGAGTGTAAGAATTCAAACATGTGATGGATATTTTGGGGGGAGTGGCCGGCAGCCTTGGGGAGTGAGGGGGGAGAGGTTTCTTTGATTTAATCAAGGTTTAGTGATGTGTTTAGGTGTGTATTAGATTAGGTTTAAGATTAGGAATTGCTAAGTAAGTGTTTAGGTAACTAAGTAAGTAATTAGGAATCTCAAGACATGATTAAGGAGTGCTCATGTATTATTAGAGTGATTTATACTCATTTTATGCATAAACAAATGTAGACACAATTCCTTAATTTAAGGAATTAGAGAGAGAAAACACTATTCAAGATTTCATGACTAGGAATCTTGAATTTAAAAAGAGATTTAGGTTTAATCTAAGCAATTTTAGGTTCTAATTAACTTCAATAAATTATTTTTACTTTAGATTAATTATGGAAATTAATTAATCTTTGATTAGAGCCTAATGTAACGCCCCGATTTTTTACTAGAGTAAAAATGACCGAAATGCCCCTGAGGTCATTTTTAGCTCGGAACTTGTAACACCCTAAATCTTAATCTAAGACTACTAGTATGTACTTAGGTTAATCTTTAGAATATTACCTCTTGGTCTCATCTTTTACCTAGAAAATACTTAGCAGAAATATGGGTAAAATTTTTCTTTTTAGAATTAAAATCAAAGTGAGAGCCATGCACGAATCTTTAAAAGGAAGCATAACGAAACATATAAGCAAAGCGCAAAGAAACACATCATATCATGGAAACATCAACTGAAACATAGATATATATATATATATATATATATATATATATATATATATATATATATAATGTGCCTACCCAAAGGGCAGGACTATTCGATACATCGGGAAACGGAATACAACTGAAGAACAAATACAGGGAAATCATAAAACAACACCCATGCCCGAGTGCACCTAGAGTAGACAACCTCATACACAAAAGGAGGTTTGTCGTCAACTATGTGGCGTGTGTGCACTAACTGCTACCCCTCCTATGTCTACTCCTGCTGGTCCGAGTACTATGGGGTCGAGTCGATCCACTGACGAATCTCGATGGGAGTGGTCGAGCGCATCATCGAGGCATGTCCACCACGGTGAGGGCGCATGGATGGCCTACGTGCCAACCTCGGCTAGACCACCATCTCCTCACTCCCAGCTCTCATCGGTGGGGGAGTGGGACTGGAGCTCCAACTGTACATGTGTGATGGTGGGTCCTAGGATGGATCCGTCTCCGAATACTGGGTCCGAGACACGTGCTCCGGGTAGTCGCGTACGACTGACGTCTCGGGCTGCATGCGGAGAATCTACTCATCGCGTGGTCTAGCTCACTCAAAAATCCCGTTATGGCGGTAAGGAGCAGTCGGGGTGAAGCGGTAGCTCAGGGCGAAGTCTTGTGAAGGGTCGTCCCATGAACATGAATACTCTGACAGTGCAGCGACCCTCAAAATGATATGACCCAAGTGCTGGGTCATGGTACAGCTCCCATGTCGGGGTGTCGATGAAGAGTACGAAAGTCGCCATCTGAAGATGTGAGGGAAGAAAATAGAGAGGGAATGAGAATCTTCTAAAAGGATTCTCAATAGGGTAATCCCTACCTAGGTGACATCATCACATCCTCACAAACCTTGGGTTTTATTTCTAAAAAGGTGTGCATGCTTGTAAACTCCTTTTAAGTTAGTTTTCTAAAGTATTATTTATCCAAGGCCCGTCATATTTTATAATGCGTCTTATGACTAAGCAAGGAATATCCTAATGACATGAATGCATCATAAAGGTAAGCCAATCAATAGAATAACTAAGAAACATTATAACATTGGCATAAGGTGATAGGTATAGCACATGTGACATTTTAAACTTTAACTTTCATCTCATGGGGCCACCCTAAAACATCTCTAGGTTATGAGCTCATACCTTAACTAGTCGTCACTAGCTCTTACTTATCCTATGATAAGCGTAACATAATCCCGACTTAAAGTACGGGCTATGGGGCATTTTAAGGATCACTTCTTAGGGTCATTTCCTCTTTGAAACGCTCCACTGGCAACTAGTGCACAGTAGTATTGTCCGCTTTGGCAAGCTCTATGTCAATACCCTCATGGATTTGTTTTCTTGGCTAAACCGGTGTCACCGAAGAAAGTGTCTCAATGTTGTGTCACATTTAAGTTCTCATAAAGTGTTAATTCATAGATACATCATTATTCATCATATAAATCTTTCTCATAGTATGCATCTCATCATATAATCATATATAAAACTATAACCTATTTCCACATAAAACTTTTTCATAGCATATACACCATCACATGAAACTTCTTCATAGCATATGCATCATCGCATAAACATATCTTAGCCAATTATTCATATAAACTTACAAGCTTATTATGTTATAAACCCGTAGTGTTTTATGCTTTGGTTCTTTTGAGTCTTAATCTTGTGAACTAATTGTTCTAGTGTTATCCTTAACCTCTTACACACCTATAGGTTCACAACTAATAAGTTTTACTAATTTTTATGCTCAAGGACCTATCCAAACAGCACTATGCAGATTTGGACAGCTTTATATTTGTGTGATTACGGGGTTCTAGAAATTACGGTTTAGACCCTTAAAGTCCTTAACTCACATTCTAAGTTATTGATCATCAAAACCTAGTCTCTTGGGAACCTATGAGGTTATAACTAAGTATTTCTCAACTCATACTATGGTCAAGAACATCTCTAAACCTTAAGGATGTAGAATTTGAAATCCTAACTTTTTGGGTACCTAGAAGTCACAACAATGGCCCTTTCTAAGTTTGGTTTGCTCCTAAGGCTTCAAGATTAAGTCCTAAACCAATTATGAGTCATTCCTACATATTCAAACTAATTAAAAATCATGATTATTAAATCTAAACCTTGCTGGACAGAATCCAGAAGATTACATAATTAAAGGATCTAGAATTCTCAAATTAATTATTTTCTAGTTCCTAACTTATCCTATCTTTCACATATGAGTCTTGACATTATTTTTACTCAAACATAGGCACATTATCATCATTAGAACAGCACATACAGTGGCAGTAAAGAGCAAGGAAGAACCGAAAATATACTTCTCCATAAAAGGCATAAACATAATTTCTAAAGCACATAAAATACTAGTTTCTCTTGGAACCTTTTTAAAACTTTCAAAACTCATTTATAAGCATTTTTAACATCTAAAATCATAAGAATGTTTAAGAGGGCAGTGACCAATTTATCTTTGTCTCAAGAGGTCCTAAATTCATAAAACTTAGTTCTATGCATTCCTTAAACTCATATAAGCTTGGGAAAATTATAAAACATAGTCTTAAATACTTAGAAACTTCAAGACCCCTTAGGGCTGAAATATGAACCAAAAGAAATAAATATTTTTAGACCTTTGTTTGAGATGACAATGGGCAAGTCTTTGAGCTCTAGGTTCATTTAGGTGATGACATAAAAATAAACATGCTCATGCACTTATTTTAGGTTCCATTAGAAAGTAAAGTGATAGCACAAAGTAAATATGAATGCACCTCATTATTATCTTGGTATTAAGTGAGAACTTGAAATATAAACATGATAATGCGTAGCTTGAAATATAAACATGATAATGCGTAGCTTGAAATATAAATATGATAATGCAAGGTTCACTTATTATCTTGATATTTAGTGATAGCAAGGAAGTAAACATGATGCAAGGTTCATTTTATGGTTAACTAGAGCTCATTCAAGACTTTAACAAGATAACAACCCAATACAATATCTCAAAGATCAAAACACCAAAACCGAAAGTCTTACAAAAGAAAAAGAAAGTGAAACTAAGTCAAGTTCTTTATTAAATATCCAAAACCCCTATCTAGAGAAAAATCTCTAGAACGTGCCAGCCAACTTTAAGGTTGACAAGGGTAGGCTTGGGCTTTTAGAAATCCTTAGATTAAATTTCTTAAGTTGAAAAAAAAAACATGTGAGCTAGATATGATATAGATGAAGTCATAAGGAAAGGAAAACTCAAGCTTTAGAGGTTTCTTTGAGATGAACACATGGTCATCATCTAGAAACTCTCTTCATCAAGCTATCATGTTTGAGAAGAAAAGGCCAAGAGGCCGAAATGGAAAAAGAAAAGGAATATAAAGGAAAGCTGAAAAAGAAACCAAGAGAAAACTAGAGGAAACACATCTTTTGAGTAAAACAAAGTTTGAAAAGAAACTCCCTACCTAGAGTGAAGATGAAATCTTTGAACTTTTGAAAATGAAAACAAGATGATGAGCTCCTCCAAGAGGCAAGATAGCTTCGGCCAAGGGAGGATGAGAAGGTTGGAGTTGTGTTTCAAGTGAGGTTGTGTTTGAGGTGTGGTGTTTGAGAGGTTTGATGATGTTTCAAGGCCATGGGGTGGTGTTTCAAGGTTAAGAGATGATGATGAGATGAAGAGAGGATGAATATGAAGATGAAAAGAAAGGAAGAACTCTCTTGGAATTTTGAGAGAAAAGAAAAGAACTAGCAAGACAACTCTAGAATTCTAAACTTAGCAAATGCTTCAAAGTGCAACTAAGCTATCACAAGCATCCTATTTATAGAAAAACAAAACCATGGGTCTCACCAAGGGGAGGAGTGGCCGTGTGGTATTGGAGGGAAAACGGAGAGGAAAATATCTCTTACACAAGGTCATTCAAGCATGGTTTAAAGTATAGAAGCTATGCTACAAAGTATGGCTTGATGTGAGTTAATTTCCTATCAATTTTTGATGTCTAGAAACAATGCATGGCTGGAACTTTTCCAGCCACAAATAAATGGAGAAAATGAGCCATTTTAATTAGTTATTTACTTGGAAAATCAAGCTTGATTGAAGGTTATGACAAGGTATAGTGTATGTGACTTGAGGTATGGCCTTGGAGTGTTGAAAAATTGAACATGTGATGCATATGGAGGAAGGACAGCTTCAGCCAGGCCTTGGGCAGCAGAGAGGAGGTGAGTTTTGATCATTTAATTGGGTGTTAATGGTAGGTTTAGATGTGTATTAGCTTAGGTACAAGGTTAGGAATAATTAAGCTTAAGTTTAGGTGACTAAGAATGTGATTTAAGGATTTTATGACAAGATTAGGAGTGCTCATACATCATTAAAGAATTTTAAACTCATTTATGAATAAACAATGTGTAACACAATTCCATGATTTAAGGAATTGGAAAGAGAAAACACTATTCAAGATTCCATTACTAGGAGTCTTGAAATTAAAATATGATTTTAACTTGTAATTAAGAACTTTTAGGTTCTAATCAACTTTAATAAATTATTTTGACTCAAGATTAATTAAGGAAATTAATTAACCTTCGATTAGAGCCTAATATTGCTTAGGTTTGCTTAATCACGCGATTAAGCGTAAAAACACGAAACTAGGGGCAAAACGGTAATTTTGCACTAATTTCGCCCGGGACCTCCGGGACCAAAACTAAGGTCACAGTCTACATAAAAATGCCTTTTAAAATCATCTGGAGAAGTTTCGGGTTCATCCGGCACTTGCAAACGGATAAAACACCGCATGGGCATTTTGGTCATTTTGACCCGAAAACTCGAAAAACGAGATTTTCGATCCCGGGAAGGTACACAAGCCATCTAATCCCCTTCCAACATTGAGTTTACCCTTCGAGTACTGCCGAACCGGCTTTCCTCGAATTCCGGGCTGAAAATGACCTCAGGGGCATTTTAGTCATTCTCACTCTAACAGAAAAATCGGGGCGTTACAGAACTTGAGGATAGCCAACCCAGCAGTCCTCGAGGGGCTAACTCAATGTTTAAAGGGGATTAGTTGACTTGTGTACCTTTTTTGGATTGAAAATCTCATTTTCTGTGATTTCAGGTCATAATGACCAAAATACCACTGTTGTGTTTGACACGAGTATGAGCATCGGATGGACCCAAAACTTCTCCAGATGGTTTTAAAAAGTGTTTTTATGTAATCTATGACCTCAGTTTTAGTCCCGGTGCTCCCGGGTAATTTTTATGCAAAATTATGATTTTGCCCCTAGTTTAGTGTTTTTAAGCTTAATTGCGTGATTAAGAAAACCTAAGCAATATTAGGCTCTAATCGAAGATTAATTAATTTCCTTAATTAATCTAGAGTCAAAATAATTTATTAGAGCTAATTAGAACCTAAGATTGCTTAATTTAAACTCAAATCTCATTTTAAATTCAAGATTCCTAGTCATGGAATCTTGAATAATATTTTCTCTCTCCAATTCCTTAAATCATGGAATTTTGTCTATATTGTTTATTCAAAAAATGAATTTTTAACCTCCTAAATGTGTTTGAGCACTCCTTAATCATGTCATAAAATTCCTAATCACATGCTTAGTTACCTAAACACATATTTAGGAATTCCTAATCTTGCATCTAATCTAATACACACCTAAACACATCTCTAAACCATAATTAAACAAAAGAAACCTCTCCTCCTCTCTTCTAGAAGCCTCACGGCCACTCCTCCTCCCATGCCTCAAATTTTTGAAATTCAAATGGAATTTCAAGTCCATGACAAGCCTTACTTAGACCATGATTTGCACCATACCACCCATACTTTCATTCATACTCCTCCATGCTTCAAAATTTTAATCTCTCACCTCATGGAACATGAGGATGCACACGGTTTCTCCTTTCCCTCCATGAGCTCTCATTTGTTTTGTTTTTCTATAAATACCTTGCTTACTTGAGCTTGGTTACACTTTAGATCATTTGGCAAGTTTAAGCTTTCAAGCATTCTTTGCAAGTTCTTTGCTTTTTCCTCTCAAGTTCTTAAGAACTTTCTTTCATCTTCATCTTCTTCATCTTCTCTTTGCATCATCACCTCACAACCTCAAACCACAACCTTGAATCATCCTTTAAACACTCAAACTCTCATCCTCAAACACAAACACATCCAAAACACATCTCCTTTCCTTTTTCCTCTTAGTGGCCAAAGCTTCATCATCCCTTTAGGAGGAGTTTTTCCTTCCATCCTCACCTCAAAGATCAAGCCTTTGACTTCACTCTTGGTAGGGAGTTGCTTTCAAGTTTTGTTTTTACTCAAAAATGTGATTTTCTCAAGGTTTCTCTTGGTTTCTTTTTAAGCTCTTTCTTGCTTTTCCTTTCTTCTCATTTCAGCCTCAAGGCCTCATTTTGTTCATGATAGCTTGATGATGAGTGTTTCTAGAGGATGACTTGTGTTCATCTCAAAGAAACCTCTAAAGCTTGAGTTTTTCTTTTCTTTGAACTTTATCTATATTACTTAGCTTACATGGTTTTTCAACTTAAGAAAAATTAATCTAAGGTTTTCAAAAAACCCAAGCCTACCCTTGTTAACCTTAAAGTTGGCCGGCACGTTCTAGAGATCTTCTCTAGATATTATAGGGTACTTAATAAAGAACATGGCATAGTTTCATTCCCTTTTCCTTTCCTTGTGTGTTTTCAGTTCTTGTTCCTTTTTTTTCATGCTTTTGGTTCTTGTTTCCTTTTCTTCATGAGTTTGTTATCTTTGAGTTTATTTCCTTGAAGCTTGATGATGATGTTCAAGAACCATATAGTTTTCTTTGAAAGCTTGGTTCAAGAGCTCTAAAGCTCACTTTGTTTGTTAGAGATAAATATTGGGTTGAGTTTATGTTCCTCTAAAGTCTTGTATGAGCTCTAATGATATATATAATGATGAACTAGCATTCATGATTAAATTATGTCTTGCATAGCATATTTATTTTTCTATGTCATCACTAAACTTTCAAGAATAAATAATGGAACTTGCATTATCATATTTGAATTCAAGCTTCGCATTTCATGTTTACTTTTCAAGTCATCACTTAAACTTGAAGATAAAAATGAGCTGCATCACATATTTATTTTATGCTCTCACTTTATTTTCTAACAAAGATAAAATGAGATGCATAGCATGTTTATTTTCTTGTCAACACCTAATTAAATTAGAGCTCAAAGACATGCCCATTGTTATCTCAAACAAAGTTGGAAATACCTATGTTTTGTTCTTTGATTTCGGAATGTTTTATTCTTTGATTTCAGCCTTGTGATGATATTGGGTCTTAGGATAGGATCCATCTAGTTACAAGTGCTAAAACTTATGTTTCATAATTTTTCTAAGTTTAGATAAGCTCAAGAGATGTTTTGAACAAAGTTTCATGATTTTAAATCCTCTTGAGATTTATTTGAAATAGCTACTGCCCTCATGAGTTTTATAATGGTTTTGATGAAATAAATTGTTTCCAAGTGAGTTTTGAAAGTTTTAAAAAGATTCCAAGAGAAACTAGTAATTTATGTGTTTTAGAAATGAAGTTTTATGCATTGTTTGAAGGAGATGTTTTCGGTTCTGTTAGGTTGGCATGCTCACTGTATGATGCTGTTTTGATGATGATAAAATGAGTGTGATCATGTATAATTAATGCTAAAATTCATTTGGGAAAGTTAAGATAAGTTAGTAACTAGAAAGGAATTAATTTGAGACTTTTAGATCCCTTAGAAATGTAATTTTCTTGATTCTATCCAGAAAGGTTTAAAATTAGAAATCATGGTTTATAATTAGTCTAAATGTGTAGGAACTACTCATAATTGGTTTAGGAATTGATATTGATGCTTTAGGAACAAACCGAACTTAGAAAGGGTCAAAGTTGTGACTCCTAGGTACCCATAAAGTGTAAATTATGGATTCTGCACTCTTGAGGTTTAGAATTGTTTATGATCATAGAATTGAGTGAGGAATACTTAGATATGAGCCTATAGGTACCTGAGAGCTTAAGTTGTGATGATAGACAACTTAGATATCAAGTTAAAGGACCTTAAGGGTCAAAGCATAAGACATTCAGAGACTTTGTTGTTTTAAGTTTAATAATGCATTTATGATGTGTTAATGCATATGCTTTGATAATGTATGAGCCATGACGAAGTGTCTTATTGAGATGTTAACTCTATCCTGAGTATGAAAGATGAATGAGAAATGTGTATATGTTATAGACTTGTGGCATAAAATTGGTTTGAAGGAAATTTGGTGTACAACCATTATGCTGCCAAATTTCCATCAAACCTAAAGGATTTGAGAATGTTTTTGAAGTACCATATGAGATTAAAACCCTGGGTGACACCGGTTCGGCCGAGCACCCCTAGGAGATTTTTATGTGATAAAGCACTAAGACGCGCTTTCCTGGGTGACACCGGTTTGGCCGAGCACCCCCAGGAAAGACAAATCCATGAGGGTATGAGTAGATGCAGCCTACCAAAGCAGACAAATTGCTATGGCTAGATGCCCGCAAAGCATTTCAAAGAGGGTATATCCTAAGAGAGGTGATCCCTAAGTCCCCTAACCTGTACTCAAGGGAGTCGGGATTATTTTATTATGTTTCACTTATTCAGATAATAAGCACGAGCTAGTGACGACTAGCTAAGGTATGAGCTCATAACCTAGATGTTTTAGGGTGGCCCTATAATGCTATAGTATGATGATTTATGTCACAAAGTTGAGGAAAGTTCCACATGAAAGATTTATGCCCCCTTTATGCCACTTGTATGCTTCTTGATGTTGTGATTTGTTAAGTGCTTGCTTCAAGTATTGCCATGCATTCATGCTTTGATATGTTGCATTCATGACATTAAGATGCATTCTAAAAGGAATGAACCTTGGATAATTTAGTTTTATAAAACCTAATAATGAATCTTATATGCATGTACACCTTTTGTAAATAAACCCAAGGTTCCTGAGGATGTGAACGATGTAACCTTAGATAAGAGATCCCTACTGAGATTCTTTAGTAAGATTCTCACTCCTTTCTCTTTTTTCTTTCTCTCCCATCACAACTTCAAAGCTCGATGGTGACTTTTGTGCTATTCATTGATACACTAGTCTGGGAGGTGCATTACGACTTGGATCACTGCTTCTATCACTTCGAGGGTCATTGTGCTGTACACGTTCTTATGTATATGGGATGACCTTTTGCTTACCCAGTGTCCAGCTATCATTTCACTCCTACTGCTCCTTTCGACGACGATGACCTGATCTTTGAGCGCATCCGGCCCCGTGATGAGCAGACTCGTCGTGCTCATCCATCCGCCTCAGTAGTACGTGACTATCCGGAGTATGTACCCCAACCAAGGAAGTCAGAGATGGATCCATCCGAGGACTTGCTTTCGCACATCTACTCGGAGAGTTCTGCCCCCACTCCTCCATATGTACGAGAGAGGAGTGAGGCTACCGTGACGCAGCCGCACTTAGCGAGGAGACCTTTTTGTAGGAGGAGCTTGTTTAGCCGATGCACATCCGTGCTTTATTCCATTGGCCCACACAGGAGGAGCTCGAGCAGTTCACCGGATACATACCTCCATCGCTCGAGGGTTCTGGCCGCCAGTAGACCTTGTTGTAGAGCTATTCGAGTGCTTGAGCCATCACGAGATCTTCTCCTTTGGCATTATCTTTTAAGAAGGGTATTCGAGTTTGGTACTCATAGCTTGGGTAGGAGGGTAGCGTAGATGGTTTTTATTTTCCATCGTTCCGTGCACTTTACTGCTTTTGTACCTTCTTGTTATTTCCTTGTATTTCAAGCTCAGCCCGATTCTATAAGGGTGTAACTCTATGTATTTCTAATTATGCTATTAATGGAATGATCCTTTGTTGAATTGATTGATTGCTCTATGCCTTTATATATATGATCATGTTGTGATTTATCTTTCTGTATTTCGATGAACACGGCTTTCACCTTGTTTTATGTTTAAAAAAAAAAATTTACCCGTAATTTCCGCTAAGTATTTTAACAAAAGAATGAGACTAAGAAGTAATAACCTAATGATTAACCTAATGTGTTCTAGAGTATTGGGTTAAAAATTAGGGTGTTACACCTAATATTGCTTAGGTTTGCTTAATTACATCATTAAGCTCAAAAACACTATGCTAGGGGCAAAATCGTAATTTTGTACAAAAACTGCTCGGGACCATCGGGACTTAAACAGATGTTACAAAATACATAAAAACATCATTTAAAACCATCTGGAGAAGTTCACAGCTCAATCAGCACTTGTACCCGTGTAAAAATGCTATGGGGGTGTTTTAGTCATTTTGACCCGAAACTTCAAAAAATGAGATTTTTGTTCCCAAAACCATTCAAAAGCCATCTAATCCTCTTTGAACATTGAGTTGGCTCTTCGAGGACTGTTGGGTCAACTATCCTCAAATTTCGGATGGAAAATTACCTCAGGGGCATTTTGCTCAAACAGAAAATCGGGGCGTTACATTTAGCATGTACACATATATATAGGTAGATATTTCTATTATAATATGTCTCTAACAATATATTTCTTTGTTTTCTTCTAATATATCTAATTTTACTTTGAGATATTTCTTGGCATATAAACTTATTTAATGATGTTAATGAGAATTAAGAACATATCAAAGTGAGAGCTGACTCTCCTAATAGTTTGCATCTTCTATATTATGCTTTTAAATGTGGCTTAGAGATGTTCACCATCTTTAAACTAGCTGAAACTTTATAGGTTATGTTTGATCTAGATTCCTATTAAATGATAATAGGTATCTTTTGGTTTATTTTGCAGGCTCTAAATCGATAGGGATACTTTCCAGTAATTCTAATTGGATCATGGGCATTTGTTAGTTATTAAATTGATTTTCTTATTCTTATTATTTTAATACGTTATATGCATTGGCAATTTATTCATATAAATAAAATAATAGGAAAATATGTGAGGAGTTCTATTGGATTTAATCCACTATACGGAGCATTATATCCAACTCTTGAACTTTATGAACCATTTTTTTCAGTAAGTTTAGCAGGAGATTAATATTAATTAAAACTATATATATATATATATATAAGGTCGCCATGCTATATTGATTACAAGTCTTAAAGATATTTGCCCTCTTTTTTTGGGCTATATATTTATCTATATCTATCTATCTTTGGGCTATTTGATTTAGTTCCCTTTTTTTGGAGTGTTGATTGTTCATTTTGGTGTACTTCTCTTCCTTTGGGTCCAAAGGTGTTTCTTTACTTCTATGTTCTGGCTATTTTCGTTGACTTGCTTGATGCCAATCCCTTGCTTTAGATTATAACATTCATACTTTTTTTAATATTTTTTTTTGGTACAGGGGTAGGGTTACAAGGTCTCACATCTTATTGATTGCTAGAAGACCAACCACTGTCACGCGATACCAACTTGATTCCAAAAGCTCCGTGTTCAGGCCAATAAGAAGATTGTAAACTCCAGAGCCCTTTAGAAAGTATGAGCTTTATTATTTTGATTGAAAACAAAGCCAATTTAAAGAAAATACTTTGAAGAATAACTAATGGCCACCTTGAGTTTTCTTGACTAAGCTTAACAGGTGTTTTCGAGATGCATTATCGAAATTAGGCAGAAATGATTTCACTTTGCATCTGCAAACATGTTTTTTTTTTCTTTCCTGGGAAGAGGATAAACTTAGATCATGTGAAAATTATATCAAGCAAAATATGCTCTTATGCATCAAGGAAGCAAGCTCATCAAAACAGAATTAAGAAACCAAGGATATGGTCGTCAAAAAGTAACACTAAACTTCAGAAAGAATGGCTACAGTGAAGATAACATACAAAAGCTGAAGCAATGTGTTACTTAACCTTCAATCATCATAATCATAGATTATTCATTATCAAAAGCCAGGATTGAAGATCAGAAGACAAATGAATCAACAAGGAACTAGCAGCGCTCTTTAGAAAGTTAGCTTCATAAAAAGGGAGCAAAGGCGGTTAAATTTAAAATTCAAAATCAAAAGTCAAATCAGTCTCTTTTAACCAAGACATCGTCTTTTCAGCACCCTCGATCAATAGGGAAATGCTTATTAAGGAGTTTAGAAACCATGCTCAGAAAATAAAAATGCATTTTCTGATAGACTTCATAAACCTCAACTTATCAATGGCTTCTAAAAAGGAACTCTAACACCAGACGAGTTACTCCTCTAGACTATGTTTCCAATACTCAATTTGATGCTCGACACGTGTTAGTGGGATAGAAGATCAGGGGCAACGGTAACAAAGGGAGATCATCTAAAAATATAGATGACTGAACTTCCAAAGATAAAAGGATTGAGTGAGCAAAAATGCTGAAATTTTTTTCCAAATCCCTCTGTGAAAAACAACTGTTAGATTCCTCTGTACATTAAAATCTTCTTTCTAAATTCCATAATTGTTTACATGTTCTTCTGAGGAAGAATTAGTAGAAAGAATTCACTCAAGTCATTTCAGAGTTGTCATTCCATATTCATTTGAAAAGAAGCTTGAGTGCGAGATTGTTCAAACTAAACATCAATCTTGAATCAGTTGTATAATCGATCCAGTAGTGATCGGAAGTTGAATAGCTTCAAGAGGCTACTGCAAGCTACTTGTTGTTGTTTATGTTAGTATGAGTTGTTTATTGGCACTGGTAAAAACTTGGGAAGGTTACTATAAAGACTATTTGTGTTTTTATCTCCTCAGGTTGAGGAAGATTAGTGAAACTTAGTGGTCACTAAGAATTGGATGTAGGCAAGTGTTAGCCGAACTAGTATAAAACTCCTGATTCAGTATCTTCTCATCATTTACTTCTTTATCTTCAGCATTTGACTTTGTATGAATATTTTGATCATTTTTCTCTTATTGGCAATCTATTTACTTGAGCTACTTGATTTAGAAAGTTACTTTCTAAATAATCTAACCTATCTTCCGCTGCACTTCAAGCTCAATGCTTGATAGATTTTTGCTAAAAATTTTAGTTTTCAAAAGTTTGAAAAAGGTAGCACAATCTAACCCCATTTCTTGTGTATTTTCTCACTAACAATTGGCATAAGAGGTTGACCTCTAAGGTGTTGAGCATTTTAATGACTGTAGATCTAAAAAGATCCAAAGATAAATGGTACAAAGCATTCATATAACAGAAGGGCACTCGATCAATAGACCACCATTCTTCAATGGTGGAGACTATGCCTATTGGAAAGATCACATGGCGTTGTTCATAAAATATACAAGTCTTGACTTGTGGGAAATAATGTAAAAACATGACTACATTCCAACTGAAGAGGTCCTTGTAATGATGATGCACCCTCCATATCAAGAGAAGTCCCCAGAAGCAGATGGACAAAGCAACACAAAGTCAGGATTCAATTAAACTCCAAAGCTAAGTATCTGCTCACCTGTGCAATATGTAAAGCTTAATATGATAAAATTATTGCCTATGACACAACAAAAGAAATATGGGATAAATTTCTCATGCTACACGAAGGAACTTATCAAGTTAAAGAAACAAAGATCAACATGCTGGTCCACCAATATGAAATGTTTAAAATGATTGATCAAGAAAGCATTGATGATATGACCACAAGATTTAATTGTAACACCCTAATAGAACCCCACTGTGCTTAAGTTCACATTTAGATTCTATTAGTTGTCGCTTTTTCCTTGTATTTATTTTCTTTTGAAATTAACTTAGAAAAATAGTGGAAGTTTTTTTTTTCTTTTTTTCTTTAAATAAATTAATTTTTTGAAAACTTAAGCCTGTAACGAGAAGTGAAATACATAGCGCTTTTATAGATAATAATCAAGTTACATTGCGCACTTAATTAAATAAGTGGAATAAGAGACTAAGTGTAGAACTATTATCACATAAACTGGAATATAATCACTTAATACATAAGTCACAACAGGGCATATATCATACTGATAAGTTATTACAAATAACAATATAAGTTCTACTATTACTAATTGTTTCTCACAAACTATAATGTAACTAAAGCTCGGAATGCTCCTACTTGAACGGTTTGAAATCTTCACGTGCTACCTCCTTCCTCAGCTACAGCTTCGTTGCTTTAGGTGGACACGTCTGTCTCTGGTAACGACAACGGAAAATAAACATAGGAGTGAGAAATACATGATTTCTCAGTAGGAGTTCCTACTTGTACTAAAAGTGTCATCGTTGTCGTCCCAGTCACTTCGGGTTTATTATAAAAAGGTGAACAGGTAAGGATTCAATTATCAAACTTTCACAAACATGATTAGCCGAAGTGCAGTTACTTTTAAACTAATCTTGAACATTAGCAGAAATATCCATTCAGTATTTCATCAAGCATACATATAAGCATATCATGTAAAACCACTAATAAGCAATAATCATTTAGGAGCTGCATGCATTTCATGATTAATCATCCTCAACATTCACTTGTTTAGTGATCATCATCTTTCATTTATGTCATCAACATATTTCTTAATTACTCACGGGATGAATGCATCAATGCCTTAGACCACCCTAAAGGGTAATGAGCTCATACCGTGGCCGTCGCCACAACCTTTTTGGTTTTCATTCCGTTGCCGTGATCTCAACGATTTAGGGGATTAAGCCGTGAGTTTAGCTCAAGTCCACTTTTCCACACTTTCATTGCTACTTTTTCAGGTTTTACTTTTATTCTCACTGAGTGAAATCATCAATACCTTAATCTTCAAAGAGGATTAAGCAGTGAGTTGGTCTATGTATTATTGCATTTGAAACATGAATGTATGCACATTAATAAATCATGGCACAGTCAATTATTTTATCATTATCATTTCATATCTTATCAATACATTCACATTTCTGTATATCACTTCATGTAACATAGACAATATCATGTAAATCTCATAGTAAACATTCTCATAGATAATTCATATTAAGCAACCTAAGTTATCAAGTTAGGTCTCTAGTGTTCCTAATAGGTTATGAATATCTTAGTGTATTATCTTTTTCTCTTAGTCTTCTTTGTACTCTTAGTATTTCCATTAATACATTAATACCCTTTAAGATATTTTTAGAGGTTCTTTATATATTTTTATTATGACTTTTATATATATCTCCTAAAGATTATTATTCTACTTAAATTCTTAAAATTCTCTCTTTACAAGACTTGATTCTTTTATTTATAGTTTTGACATCTTTTAGAAGAAAGTTTATAAGTCTCTATATACTTGTTATCTCAGCTTAATAAAGGTAGTTCCAAATTCCTAACTCATCAAATTTTAGCATTTACGTCTTTGGAATAGTGTAAATCAACTGTAAACCATGCATAGGAGGGTTCCCAGGAAAGAGAGGTGGGTCACAATGGACATGCTTAAATACCAAGTCTTTCCTTAGCCAGAACCTTTCCAAACTGCACTTTCACAGTACACTATCCCGAAATTTATTTCTCATTTTGTATTTACGTGGTACAAAGCTTTATACATAACATACATGGGTGTATTCCTATATGTGTTAGCTCTCCAACTAAGTTGAAATCAGTCTATTTGCATTTTTCTAGAGTGAGTTACACCTATTTTACTACTACAAGGTCAGATTTAAAGTTTCAGTCTTAGGCTCTACTTTAAAAATTTATATCTTGAGCTAGAAAACTCCGTTTTGGGTGATTCTTTTTGGTGAGTGTTCTATAATGAGTCTAGTTTATATTAAAATTATTTTAATTTCGAGATACTTGATATTTTATGAATAGTAGCTTTCGAAGTATCTGCTGCCAGAAACAACTAGAAATTCCAGCACCTACCATTTTCATGTCTTAAGTTACCTTTATTAAATTAGGTTTCACATACAATCTTTTCAAGTTATATTTGAGTTTGATAACATCATAAGGGTACTCATAACAGAATAGAACATGTCATATTTCTAAAAATATATTTTTCAAATAATCATTTAAAACTTTTGACAATAACTCAAACTTGAGGCATTCTATCAAGGTTAGAAGCCAACAATGCTTGAACAATTAAAGATGAAGCTCTTACCTCTTGTGTAGGGTCTAAAAAGGGTCCTTCTCTTCTTCCTTAAGCTTTGAACAAGAGTCTTTGGAGTGGATGACCCTCCTTGAATCTTGGCTCTAGAACTTGAATGCTTAAGAAAATATTTCTCACTAGAGTTAAAGATTGTAACTCTTGTGAGGGCTAGTGAAAGTTTGGACTTAGGATTGAAGTGTTTGGATGAAGTTTAGAGGATCAAGAGAAGTCTTTGAAGAACATAAGAAGAATGATAGAATAAGAAAGAAAGAACACTTAGGGAGTTTCTGAATTGAAGATAGTTTGAGGAGTATTTATAGTGGAAAGATTAGAGAAAAAAAACAGAAGAAGGAAAGCACTTGGAGCATGATTTATGGAAACATGTTGGCTGAATTTTGGGATGAAAATGCTCTTTGTTTTGTGCAAACATGTTTCCATGTTTTGTGCAAACACGTTTCCATGTTTTGTGCAAACACGTTTCCATGTTTTATGCAAACATGTTGGATGAAAATGCTCCATGTTTTATGAAAACATGTTTCCATGTTTTATGCAAACACGTTTCCATGTTTTGTACAAAGATGTTAGTGGATATTTTCTAACCTTTAGTGCATGTATGTGATTCAGAAATGTGTATGATGTATGTGGTTAAATTATTGTGTTATCATCTTAATCCAATGGCTTAGATTCATTCTTGTCTAAAGACAAGTCTAGGGATTTGTGTAAATGGCGTTGTAGTAATTTCTTTAACTAAGACAAGGATATTTTTGTAATTAGACAATGATAGTGGTATTCTTGTAATTCCATTCATAGAGTAAGGGTATCTTTGTCATTTAATAAGGCAAGGGTAGTTTGGTAATTTCCTTTACATAGCAAGGGCATTTTGGTAATTTCTACTAAGTGATGGCATTTTCGTAATTCTTTGCATTTTTCTCTAGACATACTTAAGTAGTCTATTTGTTGTGTTTCATAACATTTGTCCAGATTCTTTTGGTTTTGCTATCGATAATTAAGATTAATATTTATCTTAGTTATAAATTTGGGGATGTTACATTAATCATATCATAAATCAACTGAAAGGTCTTAGCAAAAGATATTCTAACCTAGTGCTTGTTAGAAAAATCTTAAGAAATCTCCTTGCAAAATGGCTGCCTAAAGTAATAGCCATTATTGAAGCCAAAGATCTTCAAACTATGGGTTTTGGATGCACTTATTGGACCTCTCAAAACTCATGAGGTGGTGTTGGTAGAGATGCATGGTGAATTCATGAGAAAAAACAAGTCCATTGCCTTAAAATCTTCTTATCTTAAGTCAAGCAAAGGGAAGGCAATGAAAATCATTGAAATATCTGATGAAGAGGATGAATCTGATGATGACATTGAAGATGATGATGGAGATGAGATCTCCATGCTAGCAAGAAAGGTCAAGAGCCTGGAAAGGCAAGTTTAAAAGAAGAAAAGACATAAAAAAGGACAGGAAAGGTAAAATAAAGCCAGATAGCATTATCTATTTTAACTATGGACAAAAAGGCAACCTGAATGTCCCAAACTAAAAGGTCCACAAAAGAAGCTCTGAAACAAGACAAAGGGAATGCTGGCAACATAGAGTGACTCTGATGAAGAAAAAGAGGGAACAGAAAGCCTAGATGGACAAGAAGATATATCCAACCTATTTTCATGGCTGGCTATAACTCAGAAGACAAATCCAAGGTAAATAGATGATCTTCAAGATCAAGACATAAAATATCTGGCATCCTTCATGGATGAAAAGTGGTTATAGCATAAGAAGCTTGGGCATGCTCACATGAAGCTTATCTCTGAGTTATCTCAGAAAGCACTTGTTAAAGGATTGCCAAAGATTAAGTTTAACAAGGATTCAACCTATGATTTCTGTGAAAAAAACAAGAAAACTAAAGCTACTTTCCACAATAAACATGTGGTATCTACCACTAAACCACTAGAATTACTTCATATAGATCTCTTCGGTCCAACTCAAATAGCTAGTCTTGCCAGGAAAAGATATTGTCTAGTCATTGTAAATGAATTTTCAAGATTTACCTGGGTGTTCTTCCTAGCTTCTAAGGATGAAGTGTTTGAAAGGTTTGTATTTGCACTAAAAAGAATTCACAAATTATTTCTATCAGATCTGATCATGGAAGAGAATTTGAAAGTCATATATTTAATGAGTTTTGTGAAAAACATGACGTTCTTCATGAGTTCTCTATACCCATAACTCCCCAATAGAATGGGGTTACTGAAAAGAAAAACATAAGCTTACAAGAGATAGCCAGAACATTGATTTTAGAAAGTGGTTTATCTAAAGGATTTTAGGTAGAGGCTGTAAATACCTTGTGTTACATACAAAACCAAATCTTTCGAAGACTAATCCTCAAAAGGACCCTGTAACACCCTAATTTTTAACCCAATACTCTAGAACATATTAGGTTAATCATTAGGTTATTACTTCTTAGTCTCATTCTTTTTATTAAAATACTTAGTAGAAAATATGAGTAAATTTTTTTTTGAAATATAAAACAAAGTGAGAGCCGCATTCATTAAGATACAGAAAGATAAATCACAACATGATCATATATATATAAAGGCATAGAACAATCAACAATTCAATAAAGGAACATTCCATTAATAACATAATTAGAAATACATAGAGTCATACCCTTATAGAATCAAGCTGAGCTTGAAATACAAGGAAAAGAAATACAACGTAAGCAGAAATACATGAAAGGAGTAAATAAAAACTCCTACCCTAGTGCATCTAAGGTGGACAACCTCATGAAAAAAGAAGGTTTATCCTATCTATGAATGAGTGTGTGCACTAGACCTCCCTGAAAACAACTACTACTAGAACTCGAGGTATGGCGGGATGAAACCGATCCACGGACGTAGGGTAGCAGGAGTAGGTATGCGTAGTGCCTAAACATCTGCTCCTCGGTGGGGCGCATCTTAGCTCGTCTAGCTGACCTTGGCTACATAACTATCTCCTCGCTCCCTCATCTCACGAATTAAGGAGTGGGAGCAGAGTTCTCGCTATACATGTGCGTCGATGGGTCCTCCAAAGGGTCGTCCTCTAAGCCAGCAGATCGGGGTACATAGTCCTGGAAGTCACGAGCTGCTGAACCTCTGGTATACATCCGTAGAATTGTCTCATCACGCGTCCGAGCGCGCTCAAAAACCATAGCATCATTGTAGGGAGACATCTGGGAGAAGTGCTAACTCTGTACATGGTGAGCAAAGGGACATCCTACAAACATGAAAACACGAACTGTACACTGTCCCTCAAAATGGTAGGATCCGTGGTCCGAATCAAAATGCACCTCCCACATCAGAGTGTCGATGTAAACCACGAATGTCGCCATCGAGCTCTGAAGATGTGATGGAAGAGAAAGAAAGAAGATAAAGGAGTGAGAATCTTACTAAAGAATCTCAATAGGGATCTCCTATCTAAGGTTACATCGTTCACATCCTCAAGAACCTTGGGTTTATTTATAAAAGGTATACATGCATATAAAATTCATTACTAGGTTTTATAAAACTAAATTATCCAAGGTTCATTCCTTTTAGAATGCATCTTAATGTCATGAATGCAACATATCAAGCATGAATGCATGGCAATACTTTAAACAAATAACTCAACAAATCATAATCATCAAGAAGCATTCAAGTGGCATAAAGGGCCATAAACCTTTCATGTGAAACTTTTCTCAACTTTGTGACATGAATCATCATACTATAGCATTATAGGGCCACCCTAAAACATTTAGGTTATGAGCTCATACCTTAGCTAGTTATCACTAGCTTTTGCTTATTATCTGAATAAGCAAAACATAATAAAATAATCCCGACTCCTCGAGTATGGGTCAGGGGGCTAGGGATCACCTCTCTTAGGATATACCCTCTTTGAAACAATTTGCGAGCATCTAGCCACAGCAATTTGTCTGCTTTAGTAGGCTGCATATACTCATACTCTCACGGATTTGTCTTCCCTGGGGGTGCTCGGCCGAACCGGTGTCACCCAGGAAAGCGCATCTCAGTGCTTTGTCACATAAAAATCTCCTGGGGGTGCTCGGCCAAACCGGTGTCACCTAGGGTTTTAATCTCATATAGTACTTCAAAAACATTCTCAAATCCTTTAAGTTTGATGGAAATTCGGCAGCATAACGGCTGTACACCGAATTTCCTTCAAACTAACTTTATGCCATAAGTCTATAACACATACACATTTCTCATTCATCTTTGATATTCATGATAGACTTAACATTTCATTAAAACACTTCATCATAGCTCATACATCATCAAGGCATACGCATAAACACATCATACTTGCATTATCAAACTTAAACATCAAAATCTCTTAATGTCTTATGCTTTGACCCTTAAGGTCCTTTAACTTGATATCTAAGTTGTCTATCATCACAACTTAAGCTCTCTGGTACCTATAGGCTCATTTCTAAGTATACCTCACTCAATTCTATGATCATAAACAATTCTAAACCCCAAGAGTGCAGAATCCATAATTTACACTTTACGGGTACCTAGGAGTCACAACTTTGACCCTTTCTAAGTTCGGTTTGCTCCTAAAGCATCAAGATGAAGTCCTAAACCAATTATGAGTAGTTCCTACACATTTAAACTAATTATAAACCATGATTTCCAATTTTAAACCTTGCTGGACAGAATCCAGAAAATTACATTTCTAAGGGATCTAAAAGTCTCAAATTAATTCCTTTCTAGTTACTAACTTATCTTAACTTTCTAAACTGAATTTTAGCATTAATTATACATGAACATACTCATATTATCATCATCAAAACAGCATTATACAGTGAGCATCCAAGCATGGTAGAACCGAAATAATCTCCATCAAACAATGCATAAAACTTCATTTCTAAAACACATAAATTGCTAGTTTCTCTTGGAACCTTTTTAAAACTTTCAAAACTCACTTGGAAACAATTTATTTCATCAAAACCATTATAAAACTCATGAGGGCAGTAGCTATTTCAAATAAATCTCAAGAGGATTTAAAATCATGAAACTTTGTTCAAAATATCTCTTGAGCTTATCTAAACTTAGAAAAATTAAGAAACATAAGTTTTAGTACTTGTAACTAGATGGAACCTATCCTAAGACCCAATATCATCACAAGGCCGAAATCAAAGAACAAAACATAGGTATTTCTAACTTTGTTTGAGATAACAATGGGCAAGTCTTTGAGCTCTAATTTAATTAGGTGATGACAAGAAAATAAACATGCTATGCATCTCATTTTATCTTTGTTAGAAAATAAAGTGAGGGCATAAATTAAATATGTGATGCAACTCATTTTTATCTTCAAGTTTAAGTGATGACTTGAAAAGTAAACATGAAATACAAAGCTTGAATTTAAATATGATAAAGCAAGTTCCATTATTTATTCTTGAAAGTTTAGTGATGACATAGAAAAATAAATATGCTATGCAAGGCATAATTTAAACATGAATGCCAGTTCATCATTATATATATCATTAGAGCTCATACAAGACTTTAGAGGAACATAAACTCAACCCAATACTTATCTCTAACAAACAAAGTAAGCTTTAGAGCTCTTGAACCAAGCTTTCAAAGAAAATTATATGGTTCTTGAACATCATCATCAAACTTCAAGGAAATAAACTCAAAGATAACAAAATCATAAAGAAAAGGAAACAAAAACTGAAAGCGTGAAAGAAAAGGAACAAGAACCGAAAACAAACAAGGAAAGGAAAAGGGAATGAAACTATGCCATGTTCTTTATTAAGTACCCAAAACCCCTATCTAGAGAAAATCTCTAGAACGTGCCGACCAACTTTAAGGTTGACAAGGGTAGGCTTGGGCTTTTTGAAAACCTTAGATTAATTTTTCTTAAGTTGAAAAACCATGTGAGCTAAGTAATATAGATAGAGTTTAAAGAAAGGAAAAACTCAAGCTTTAGAGGTTTCTTTGAGATGAACACAAGTCATCCTCTAGAAACTCTCATCATCAAGCTATCATGAACAAAATGAGGCCTTGAGGCCGAAATGAGAAGAAAGGAAAAGCAAGAAAGAGCTTAAAAAGAAACCAAGAGAAACCTTGAGAAAATCACATTTTTGAGTAAAAATAAAACTTGAAGGTAACTCCCTACCAAGTAATGAAGAGGAAAACTTGAACTTGTGATGAAAATGAGAAGGAGAATTCCTCCAAGGATGATAATGAAGTTTTCACCTTGAGAGAAAGGAAAAGAATGGATGTATCTTTGAGTGAGCTTGTGTTTGAGGTTGAGTGTTTAGGTGCTTAGAAGATGATTCAAGGTTGTGAGGTGGTGGTTTATGGTTATGAGATGATGATTCAAAGGGAAGATGAAGAAGATGAAGATGAAGATGAAGAGGAAGAACTCTTAGAACTCTTGAGAGAAAAGGAAAGAACTCAAAGGAAAGCTTGAGACTAAAGTTTAACAAATGATCCAAAGGTTCACACAAGTTCTTAGGCTCATGTATTTATAGAGAACAAAAACAATGGAGGAGTGCAATGGGGGAAGGCTGGCTATAGCTTTTGGGTCAATGGGGGAGAGAAAATATCTCTTACACAAAGTCATTCAAGCATGGTTTGAAGTATGGTAAGCATGGTGCAAAGCATGGGCTAAGTAAGGCTTGTCATGGACTTGAAATTGCATTTGAATTTCAAATATTTGAGGTATGGGGGAGGAAGTGGCCATGCACTTCTAGAAAAGAGGAGGAGAGGTTTCTTTTGTTTAATGATGGTTTAGAGATGTGTTTAGGTGTGTATTAGATTATGTGCAAGATTAGGAGTTCCTAAATATGTGTTTAGGTAACTAAGGATGTGATTAGGAATTTTATGACATGATTGAGGAGTGCTCATACACATTTAGGAGGTTTAAAATTCATTTTATGAATAAACAATGTAGACAAAATTCCATGATTTAAGGAATTAGAGAGAGAAAATACTATTTAAGATTCCATGACAAGGAATCTTGAATTTAAAATGAGATTTGAGTTTAAATTAAGCAATCTTATGTTCTAATAAACTCTAATAAATTATTTTGACTCTAGATTAATTAAGGAAATTAATTAATCTTCGATTAGAGCCTAATATTGCTTAGGTTTGCTTAATCACGCGATTAAGCTCAAAAACACTAAACTAGGGGTAAAATCGTAATTTTGCACACAAATTGCCCAGGACCACCGGCACTAAAACTGAGGTCACAAAATACATAAAAACATCTTTTAAAACCATCTAGAGAAGTTTCGGGTCCATCCGGCGCTCGTACCAGTGTCAAACACCACAGGGGTATTTTGGTCATTCTGACCTGAAATCTCAGAAAATGAGATTTTCGATCCCGGAAAGATACACAAGTCAACTAATACCCTTCAAACATTGAGTTAGCCCCTCGAGGACTGCCAGGTCGACTATCCTCAAGTTCCGAGCTGAAAATGACCCCACAGGCATTTCGGTCATTTTTACTCTAGTAGAAAATCAGGGCGTTACAGACCCCTTTATGAGCTATGGAAGGGTAGAAAGCCAAACATATCATATTTTCATATATTTAGTTCATCACCCTTTATACTTAACAACAAGGACAAACTTGCTAAGTTTGATCCAAAATCTGATGATGGCATTTTTCTAGGATATTCATTTGTTTCTAAAGTTTACAGGCTATACAATAAAAGAATGCTATGCATAGAAGAAACAATTCATATAAAGTTCAAAGAGCTCAGGAAAGACTTTGAAGATGACCCAGATGATATGGAGGAAGCTCTTGAAAGATTGAATACTAAAGAAGACTCATAAATCAAGCAGATAAAGACATCAAAAAATAGACTCCAGGATTCAAATTCTTTAGACAGTATGCTCAAGACACCGAAGCCACCATATAGTAATAATTTTGGACAGGAGGAAGGGCAACCTGAACATGGAAAAGAAACTGAAGAAAATCATAAGCACAAAAACTACAAAAGAGTCTCTGATCTTAAAACTGTCTTTCAGAATAATGTTATAGAAGATATCTTTAAGGGAGTGAAGACTCGATCTTCCCTAAGAAATACTTCAAATTGTGCTCTAATCTCCATCATTGAACCTACATTCATTGAAGAAGCTTTAAGTGACAAAGGATGGGTGGAGGCCATGCAAGAAGAGCTTGAGAAAAGCAAAGTCTAGACGCTTGTGGAAAAACCATCATCGGAACAAAATAGGTATTTAGGAATAAATTGGATGAAGCAAGTAGAGTTATCAGGAATAAAGCAAGATTGGTTGCAAAAGGTTACGATCAACAAGAAGGAATTGATTACAATTAGACCTTCGCACCAGTTGCTAGATTAGATGCCATAAGAATGCCACTTGCCTTTGCTGTCTACAAGGGATTCATTGTCTATTAGATGGATGTCAAGTTTTCCTTTTTAAATGGTTTTCTTTCTAAAGAAGTATATGTGAAGCAACCTCCGAGTTTTGAGAGTGATGACCTTCAAAACCATGTCTTTAAATTATTAAAAGCACTCTACGGTCTGAAACAAGCTCCTCGATCTTGGTATGAAAGGTTAAGCAATTTTTCTATTAAAGAACGGGTTCAAAACAGGTAACATTGACACAACTTTATTTACTCTTAAGTTTAAGGATCACTTTCTGATAGTTCAAATATATGTTGATGACGTTATTTTGGTGCCTCTGATCATTCTCTTTGTGAGAATTTTTCAAAACTAATGCAGCGTGAGTTTGAAATAAGTACAACGAGTGAACTAAAATTTTTCCTGGATTTGCAAATTAAGCAACAAAATGATGGAATTTTGATCTATCAGGAAAAATATACAAAAGAGCTTTTGAAAAAGTTTCACATGGATCAAAACAAAGCTAATGAGTACTCCTATGCATCTATCACAAATCATTGATGCTGATCAGAGTGGCGAAAAAGTTTTTGATCAGGTCACTATTGTACCTTACAGCCAGTAGACCAGACATTCAATTAAATACGAGGATATGTGCTAGATTTCAATCAAATCCAAAACAATCACACTTAAATGCTGTTAAAAGAATCTTCTTATATTTATCTGGCACTACTAATCTCAGCTTGTGGTATGAGAAAGGTACATCTTGTGAGATCGCAGAATATTGCGATGCTAATTTTGCAGGAGATAGAATAGAAGGAAAAAGCACCAATGGTTGTTATTTCTTCTTTAGAAATAGCCTGATCATATAATCATGTAAAAAGCAAAATACCATTGCTCTCTCTATTGCAAAAGTAGAATATGTAGTAGTTGCAAATTGTTGTACTTAGATGCGATAGATCAGAAACTAGCTAGAAGACTATCACTTAAGGTATTCCAAAATCCCAATTTTCTGCGACAATACTAGTGCTATAAATCTAGCAAAAAATCCCATTCAGCACTCTTTAACGCCCCGATTTTTCTCTGCTTAGCAAAAAGACCAAAATACCCCTAGGTCATTTTTGTGTGAAAACCAAGGCCGGTCAACCCTAGCCACCCTTAAGAAGTTATTCCTATATTAGAAATAGACTACGTAAGGCTTAGATAGCAATTCGCGTGAGAATCGCGATCCGTGATTTTTCCGTGTAAAAATTACCAAAATGACCTGAGGTCATTTTTGCCCGAAATCTGACGGTGGCTGACCCAAGCCATCCTCGAGGGGTTCATTTGTTGATTGAAGGGGATTATATGCCTTAGAAATAAAAACAAAGATGAAAATCTCACTTTTGGAACTTTTGGCACAAAATGATGAAAATGCCCTTGCGGCGTTTTTACGCGGGGTTTAGTGCCGACTGAGCTGGAAAGATTTCCCAAGAGTTTAAAATGTTGTTTTTACGTAATGCTTGATGTTTGGATGAGTCCGGGTGGTCCCGGAGAGTTTTTGTATGAAATGACCATTTTACCCCTAGATTAGTGCATAATTAGCTTAATTAAACGATTTAGGAAACATAAGCGATATTATACTCTAATTAAAGGTTAATTAATTTTAATAATTAATCTAGAGTCAAATAAGTAATTGAGAATAATTAGGATCTAAGATTGATTAGAGAAACTCAAAGAACACCATACCCAAAGCCCATACCTAGCCATTCTTACACCATACCCAAGCCCATACCTAGCTAATCCTACACCATTCCATGTAATGATGCATTTAGAAGAGATATTCCCCCCTCCCAAAATGCATCTTCATATTATATATATATATATATATACACACACACACACTAAAATGCAAACAAAGCACACACTTTACCATTAGCTTTTTTGTTGGAGTCTTGTGACCAAAAAAGCTCTCATACTTTTCTCTCAACTTGTGCTCTTCTTCCTCTACTCTCAAAGAGAAACCACCACCACAAACCATAACAAACAACATTGAACAACCACATCACCACCTCAAACCACCTCTCGAACACATAATCTCTCCAATCCCAAGCTCAACCTCACAGGAAAACCATTCCTTTCCTCTCTCTTCCCCTTAGCCGAAAATCACATAAGCCACCAAGAGAAGATTTTGTCTTCTCATTTCAACCACATGAACGAAGCTTTCTTCTTTCCTTCAAAGACATCATCCTTGGTAGGGTTTTGTTTTAAGTTTCCTTACTTTCCTTTGCTTTATTTTTGGTTTTATTGATGATTGGTTGGACAAGTTCTTTTAATTTTCCTTTCTTTATGTTTTGGTTTGGATCTTCTCCCCTTGATATATGTTTTTGGTTTTTTGTACTCTTCTTTCTATGTTTTGGGTTCTTGGTTATAAATAAAGTATTGGAACCATGGTTTGATGATGAGAGCTCTTGGTGGTGATCTTGACATCATCATATTTGAGGCCTCTAAAACCAAAGGCTTGGTTCCTTAGTTTTACTTCATTTTTAGCCTCATCTCTTTTTCCTCTTAGATTTTGGTTTTTGTTGTTAATATGAGTTTAGATCATAGCTTGATGATGAGTATCTTTGATGGTGGTTTGACATCACTAACCTTAAGATCTCTAAAGCCTAAGTTTTTGTTCTTCTTGGTTCTTTGCTTTCAGTTTTCATCTCTTATTTTCCTTTTATTTTCGGTTTCAAAGAAAAACATAGAAATGAAATGTTGTTAGTTATTTTCTTCTCTTTGTTCTTTGTTTGAGCTTGATGGTGAGTCCAAGAAATAAGGTTCTTAGAACCATGGTGTGGATGGACTTTAAAGCTCACTAATGTTTAAGATCTACTAGGAGCAAGAAACTAATCTTGTAAGGTTTTTGGGCTTTAAGTGAACAAGATATAAAAAGAGCTTGCATTCATATTTACTTTTATGCTATCACTTAAATCTAAAGATAAGAATGAGTTTGCACAGCATATTTATATTTTGGGTCTTCACTTTAAAGCTTGAAGATAAAAATTAGGTGCATAACATATTTACTTTTTATGTCATCACCTTAACTTTGAAGATAAAAATAAGTTCCATAGCATGTTTATTTTTGTGCTATCACCTTAATCTTGAAGATGAAAATGGGTGTGTATAGCATATTTACTTTTGAGCTATCACCTTTAAATCTTGAAGATAATAACACATGATGCATAGCATGTTTAAATTCCAAGTTATCACCTAAAGATCTTAAAGCTCAAAAACTTGTCCTTGGATCTAGAATGAAATTTTAAATCATGGCTTCACTCAATGCATGTGCATTTCAACCATGACAAAGTATTGAGTTTTGAGATGAGTTTTATTTGATTTTATGGCTCAACCTCTATGTCTTAGAATTTTCTTAAAAGTTGTCTTAGAAATCTTGTTACAAGGAGAAGTAAAAATATGATTTTTATGTGTTTTTAGGACACAAACTTTTGGCTACTATTTTGGTATTTCCTTTTCTGGTTGATGCTGTTTGGAGAGGTTAGAAGGTGTAAAAATTGGTATTAAATGTTGAGGAAAAACTAGAAACTAGAAAGAAACTGAAAATGTGTTTTTGAGACTTCTAAAATTTTAGTTTTCATACCTACTATTTTTATGAACTTATTTTGATGAAAATTCTGTTTGAAACTGATTTTATGTGTAAAATTTCCATTAGTGGAGGTAAGAAGTAATTTTGGCATTTTAAGAAATACAGGTAATTAAAAAAGGTCCAAAGCGTGATTTCTAGAACCCTGAAACGGTCTTTTTAAAATGCTGCCCAAAGTTGTCCAGCAACATTTGAAAATGTTTATGAGGTTTTATGTTAATGACAATCTTTGGCGAAGGTCCCTTAGGTGCTTAGAAAATTAATTTTGATAATTAGGTCAAGCCGAGTCATAAGTTCTAACCTGCGCAGGACTATGATGCGATTACGATAAACTAGGTAGGCTTTCGTATAAAGTGCTTAATGATGATCTTTAATGCCCTGCCTATGTACGTATGTCTTATGTTAATAAGCATAGCATGTGCACTAGCTGAGTCCGGTCCATGATTCCGGCATACTAGGTAGGAGCATATTTAGCTTTGAATAGAATTGATGATTATATGTTTTGATGGATGTATGAAAATGAGATATGATTATGTGATTAATTATGGCATGCTATAATTAAGATTGAGCTATTGAGATGTATGATTGATGTGTTTGTTGGTAGGTAGAAAATTTGGGGAAACTCCGTTTCCAGCCGTTATGCTGCCAGATTTCCACCAAATTTGTGAACTTAAAAAAATTTATGGAATTTATGAGCATGAAGTGTTATATGAGAAGTCATGATGATATTTACAATGTTATGTTCATGCATACATCTCTAATTATATGACATAAGATACATGGAGATGGTCCTCTAGACTCTCCGAATTAAAGGTTATGAGAAGTGATCCTTTGGACTCCCCGAATTGAAGGTTATGAAAAGTGATCCAAAAGAAGTTGCATACTCATGATAAGAAAGAAAGGAAGTGATTTGTTACCCCCTCTATTAACCCATATTAAATCTAGTGATAGCTAGTTAGGTTGAACTCATCATAGGTGATCGATGAGGTGGAGTTTTGGTGGCTATTATAAAATCACCGGGGAAGGTGCAATGGTTGGCTTAGGATAGTTACTTAAAAGGGTGGTTATTATGAAAAGAACTTAAGAGTTCAATTATGAGAAAGTAAAGCAGGGATGCATATGCATATTTTATCTCATTCTTCCATTGGTGCATTTAATCATGTGATATGTGCTAAGTGAATTTAGTCCTCTAACTTTCCTCCTACTTATATACTTAGCAATATGTTGAGTTATAAATTTGTATGCTTGTGTTACTTATGCCCCTAAGGTATTGTCATGCATACATGAGATAATTGTTGCATTCATGATATTAAGGCCCACGCTAAAAGACACCCACTTCAGATAAAGGATTTTGAGAAGATTAAAATTGAACCTTATGCATGTACATCTCTTTCATAATGAAAACCAAAGTGGCTGGGGACGATGACGATGAAACTTGTGTTAGAGTCGAGAAGCCCTACTGAGAATCTTGAATAAGTTTCTCATCCTTATCTTTTCTTCCGTGTCATCTCTAGACGAGGGTGATGGCATTGTTTGTGACTTTGCTTGAGATACAGATGCGGGAGCTATGCTATGAACCAGATCAGAGGGCTACAATGGAAGCATGGAGATAGCTTTCTTTTGGGCATTAGCTTTAGGGTTATCATATCCCATACACCCATGCTTAGCCTAGTCCTTCTGTAACACCCTAAATCTTAACCCAAGACTACTAGTATGTCCTTAGGTTAATTTTTAGAATATTACCTCTTGGTCTCATCCTTTGGAAAATACTTAGCGGAAATACGGGTAAAATTTTTCTTTTTAAAATCAAAGTGAGAGCCACGCGCGAAACTTTAAGGGGCAACATAGCGAAACATATAAGCAAAGCATAAGAAACACATCATGTCATGGAAGCATCAACTGAAACATAGATATATATATATATAACGTGCCTACCCAAAGAGGCAGGACTATTTGATACATCATGAAGCAAAATACAACTGAAATGCAATACAAGGAAATCATAAAAAGCGAATACAAGAGAAACTACCCCCATACCCATGTGCACCTAAAGGAGACAACCTCATATACAAAAGAAGGTTTGTCCTCTACTATGTGGCGTGTGTGTGCACTAACTACTACCCCTCCTATGACTACTCCTGCGGGTCCGAGATGCTGCGGTCAGTCGATCCTTTGGCGAATCTCGGCGGGAGTGGTCGAGTGCATCATCGGGGCATGTCCACCACGGCGAGGGCGCATAGATGGCCGTCGAGCCAACCTCGGCTGGACCACCGTCTCCTCACTCCCAGCCCTCATCGGTGGAGGAGCGGGACTGGAGCTCCAACTGTACATGTGGGATGGCGGGTCCTCGGATGGGTCCGTCTCCGAGTACTGGGGACGCGGTACATACTCGGGTACTCGCACACCGACGTCTCGGGCTCCATACGGAGGATCTGCTCATCGCGTGGCCTCGCTCGCTCAAAAATCCCGTTATGACGATAAGGAGCAGTCGGGGTGAAGCGGTAGCTCGGGACGGGGTGCGCGAAGGGTCGACCCATGAACATGAATACTCGATCGTGCGGCGACCCTCAAAATGATATGACCCGAGTGCCGGGTCATGGTGCAGCTCCCATACCGGGGTGTCGACGAAGAGTACAAACGCCGCCATCTGAAGATATGACGGAAGAAAAGAGAGAGGGAATGAGAATCTTTCTAAAAGAATTCTCTAGGGTTATCCCTACCTAGGTGTCATCACACATCCTCAGGAACCTTGGGTTTATTTCTAAAAGGTGTGCATGCATATAAGTTCCTTTTAAGTGGGTTTCCCAAAGAGGTATTTTATCCAAGGTCCATCATATTTTATAATGCGTCTTTATAACTTAAGCGTAAATATACTAATGATATGAATGCATCATAAGGTAAACCAAACAATAGAATAACTAGGAAACATTATAACATTGACATAAGTAAAGTTTATGTGACATTGTCAACTTTAACTTTCATCTCATGGGGCCGCCCTAAAACTTCTCTAGGTTATGAGCTCATACCTTAACTAGTCGTCACTAGCTCTTACTTATCCTATGATAAGCGTAACATAATCCCGACTTAAAGTACGGGCTAGGGGGCAAATTAAGGATCTCCTTTCTAGGATCATTTCCTCTTTGAAACGCTTTGCTAGCCACGTGGGCCTCGCAATTTGTCCGCTTTGGCAGGCTGCATCTACACATACCCTCACGGATTTGTCTCCTCCTGGGTGTGCTCGGCCGAACCGGTGTCACCCAGGAGAAGCGCGTCTCAGTGTTGTGTCACATTTATATTTTCATAAGTATTACATCACAATTACCTCATCATTTATCATATTCATTTTTATCATGCATTCTCATGTAGCTTTTTCATAACATATATATCATCACATGAAACTTTCTCATAACATTCGTCACATAAAACTTTCACACAAACATCATCACATAGTCATATTTAACAATCATCCATAGGCTCATAGACATGTTATGTTATATCTCATAGTGCTTTAAACTTCGATTATTATGAGTCTTAAACTTGCAAATTATTCTTAACTTCTTTATACGCCTATAGTTTGACAATTAATGAGTTATATAAATTTTATGCTCAAGAACTAATCCAAATAGCACTAAGCAGAATTTGGACAGCTTTATGTTTATGTGATTACGGAGTTCTAGAAATTACGGTTTAGATCTTTATCTCACTTTCTAAGTTATTGATCATCAACACCTAGTCTCTTGGGAACCTATAGGGTTATAACTAAGTATTTCTCACCTCACCATATGGTCAAGAACATCTCTAAACCTCAAGAGTGCAGAAATCAAAATACTAACTTTACGGGTACCTAGAAGTCACAATAATGACCCTTTCTAAGTTCGGTTTGCTCCTAAGGTTTCAAGATCAAGTCCTAAACCAATTATGAGTCATTCCTACACATATAAACTAATTTAAAACCATGATTATTGAATCTAAACCTTGCTGGACAGAATCCAGAAAAAATAAATCTTTAAGGGATCTAGAACTCTCAAATTAATTCTTTTCTAGTTCCTAACTTATCCTATCTTTCACATATGAGTCTTAACATAATTATTACCCAAACATAAGCATATTAACATCATTAACACAGCTCATACAGTGGCCAAACATAGCAAGGCAGAACCGAAACAACAATTCCATTTTAAGGCATTGAATCATAGTTTCTAAAGCACATAAAATACTAGTTTCTCTTGGAACCTTATTAAAACCTTCAAAACTCTTTTATGAACACTTTTATCATCTAAACTCATGGAAATACTTAATAGGGCAGTGGCTATGTTATTTTCATCTCAAGAGGTCCTAAACTCATAATACTTAATTCTACACATTCCTTATACTCATATAAGTTTAGAAAAATTATAAAACATAGTTTTCAATACTTGAAGACATTAAGGCCTCATAGGGCCGAAATATGAGCCATAGGAGATAAATGTTTTAGACCTTTGTTTGAGATATCCTTGGGCAAGTCTTTGAGCTCTAGAATCATTAAAGTGATGACATAAAAATAAACATGCTCATGCACTTATTTTAGTTATTGCTAGAAAGTAAAGTGAGAGCATAAAATAAATATGTGGTGCAATATATTATTATCTTTGATATTTAAGTGAGGACTTGAAATATAAATATGATAATGCAAAGCTTGAAACATAAACATGATAATGCAAGTTCATTCATTATCTTGGGATTTAGTGATAGCAAAGAAATAAACATGATATGCATAGCTTAAAGTAAACATGATGCAAGTTTCATTTTTATGTTTAACTAGAGCTCATTTAAGACTTTAACAAGATAATAACCCTATACAATATCTCAAGGATCACAACACAAGAATCGAAAATCATATAAAAGAGAAAGGAAGTGAAACTACATCAAGTTCTTTATTAAGTACCCAAAACCCCTATCTAGAGACAAATCTCTAGAACGTGCCGGCCAACTTTAAGGTTGACAAGGGTAGGCATGGGCTTTTAGAAATCCTTAGATTAATTTTCTTAAGTTGGAAAACCATGTGAGCTAGATAACATATAGATGAAGTTGTAAGAAAAGGAAAACTCAAGCTTTAGAGGTTTCTTTGAGATGAACACAATGTCATCATCTAGAAACTCTCATCATCAAGCTATCATGCTCAAATCAAGGCCTCATGGCCGAAAATGGAAAGGAAAGGAAAGACAAAGGAAAGTTCAAAAAGAATCCAAGAGAAAACTAGAGAAAAACACTTTCTTGACCAAAATAAAGTTTGAAAACAAATCCCTACCTTTTGATGAAGATAAAAGCTTGAACTTGAAGATGGAAATGAGATGAGCAACACCTCCTAGGATGGTGATGATGATTCGGCCTTGATGAGAGAAAAAGAAAGAAAATGTGTTTCAAGTGGAGTTGTGTTTGAGGTGTGGTGTTTGAGAGGTTTGATGATGGTTCAAGGTTTTGGGGTGGTGTTTGATGGTTGAGAGGTGATGATGAGATGAAGAGATGAAGAAGATAAAGATGAAAAGAAAGGAAGAACACTCTTGGAACTTTGAGAGAAAAAGGAAAGACTAGCAAGACAACTCTAAAACTCTAAACTTTGCAAATGCTTCAAAGTGTAACAAGGCTAACACAAGCATCCTATTTATAGAAAATCAAAACCATGGAGCTCACATTGGGAGGGTGTGGCCGTGTGGTTTGGAGGGAAAAGGAAGAGAAAAATATCTCTTACACAAGGTCATTCAAGCATGGTTTGAAGTATGGAAGCTATGCCACAAAGTATGGCTTGATGTGAGTTAATTTCCTATCACATTTTTATGAAATTAGGCTTCTAGAACCTTAACATGGCTGGAACTTTTCCAGCCACAAATAAATGGGAAAATGGGTTGTTTTAATTATTTATTCATGTGGAAATTCAAGCTTGATTGAAAGTTATGACAAGGTATAGTGTATGTGACTTGAGGTATGGCCTTGGAGTGTTGAAAAATTGAACATGTGATGCATAATGGAGGGAGTGAGGCTTCGGCCAGCTTGGGGCAGCAGAATGGGAGGATGATTTGACCATTTAATTGTGTGTTAATGGTAGGTTTAGATGTGTATTAGCTTAGGTACAAGGTTAGGAATGATTAAGCTTAAGTTTAGGTAACTAAGAATGTGATTTAGGAGTTTATGACAAGTTTAGGAGTGCTCATACATCATTAAAGAATTTAAAACTCATTTATGAATAAACAATGTGTAACACAATTCCATGATTTAAGGAATTGGAAAGAGAAAACACTATTCAAGATTCTATGACTAGGTGTCATAAAATTAAAATATGATTTTAGGTTGTAATTAAGTACTTTTTGGTTCTAATCAACTTTAATAAATTATTTTGGCTCTAGATTAATTAAGGAAATTAATTAACCTTCGATTAGAGCCTAATATTGCTTAGGTTTGCTTAATCGTGTGATTAAGCGTAAAAGTACGAAACTAGGGGCAAAACCGTAATTTTGCACTAATTTTGCCCGGGACTTCAAAAATTAAAACTGAGGTCATAGAATACATAAAAACGCCTTTTAAAACCATCTGGAGAAGTTTCGGGTTCATCCGGCACTTGCAAACGGGTAAAACACCACAGGGGCGTTTTGGTCATTTTGACCCGAAAACTCGAAAAACGAGATTTTCGATCCAGGGAAGGTACATAAGTTTTCTAATCCCCTTCCAACATTGAGTTTGCCCTTCGAGTACTGCCAAGACTTGGCTTTCCTCGGTCTGAAAATGACCTCAGGGGCATTTTGGTCATTTTCACTCTAACAGAAAATCGGGGCGTTACACCTTCGATGGCTATGCATCGGGATCTAGTTTGGTTTTGCTACAAACATGCTTAGCTTTTGGTTACTACATGCGAACCCCTATTGGTGAACTTATTATCTTTGTATGTCTTTTATGTACACAAGATGTCTCAACTATGCTATATATATGATATGTAGACTTGGTATATGTTATGTTATGCTATGGCTTGTATATATATTATAATGAGGTTTATGTGGCTGCTACTATTATACATGTATTGACTGATATCTACATACACACTGGCTAGCATTTTGGTTTTAAAGTTTAAAAAAAAAACATCTAGTCATATTTTTATTACTCTTATTTTAAAAAAGAATAAGTTAAATTCTAAAACAAAGGTGTAACAACTAGTAATTAACCGGAATGCGACTCGAGCGTATTAGGTTAAAAGTTGGGGTGTTACACACTCCATATCAAAACATATTGATATAAAGCATCATTTCATTAGAGATCATGTTCAAAAAGGAGATGTTGAATTAATGTTTATAAATATTGAAGACCAAGTGTCTGACATATTCACTAAACCTTTAGTCGAAGATTGCTTCTGTACTTTAAAAAGTATGTTAAACTTAAAGCTTTTTTAAATCTCATAAGACTTTTTGCAACATTAGCCTTAACTAGCTTAAAAACTCAAGTATGAAGACACCTCAAATAACCTCTTGCTAGTATCAATGGCCCTCATAACATTACTCTTAACTTCCAACACACTTCCTCTTTGCTGATGACAAAAATGGGAGAAGAGAAATGAAAAATCTTATGCTGAAAAAGATAAGAGGAGTAAACTGAGAGGGGGATACTCAAAGAAAAGTTTAAGAATTTCTCTCTAAGCATCTGTATGCAATGGATATCATGTAATCTAAAGGAAAGTGATGAATAAGGAATGTATTTGTCAGTTATTCTAACACACTTAAATGTGAGAAAGTCTCTTTATGACTAAAATCAAGCTGATTGGAAAAATTGAACTAAACGATAACATCTACTTTAGTATCATTGTGATACGAATCAAAGAAGTTCTCTTATTTAAATCAGAATATATCATCATGAATCAAACAGCTTTGATTTGAGCCAACTAAAGGCTTCAAAATTTTCTTGATGTGTTGAAAAGGAGCTACTAAGATTTAAGAAAAGGAGCTACTAAGATTTAAGAATTATGATGTGTTGAAAGAAAATACAATTCATCGATTTATATTCTGTCTTATTTCTTTCAACCCCTCTTCAAAATATTTTCTTCAAATTGGTTTGTCACCACCAAAAAGGGGAGATTGTAAACTCCAAAGCTCTTTAGAAAGTATGAGCTTTTATTGTTTTGATTGATAACAAAGCCAATTTAAAAAAAAAATACTTTGAAGAAAGACTAGTAGCCACCTTTAGTTTTCTTGACTAAGCTTAATAGGTGTTTTCAAGATGCACTATCGAAATTAGGTGGAAATGATTTCATTTTGCATGTGCAAACATGTTTTTTCTTCTCTCGTGGGAAGAGGATAAACTTAGATGAAGTGAAAATTATATCAAGCAAAATATGATCATATGCATCAAGGAAGCAAGCTCATCGAAACAGAATCAAGAAACCAAGGATATGGTCGTCAGAAAGTAACACTGAACTTCAAACAGAATGGCTACAGTGAAGATAACATACAAAAGCTAATGCAACGTGTTACTCAATCTTCACTTATTATTATCGTGGATTATTCATTATCAAAAGCCAAGATTAAATATCAGAAGACAAATGAATCAACAAGGAACTAGCAGTGCTTTTCATAAAGTTTGCTTCATAAAAAGGGAGCGAAGTCGATTAAATTTGAAATCCAAAATCAAAAGTCAAATCAGTCTCCTTTAACCAGGATGTCATCTCTTCAACACCCTCAATCAATTGAGAAAGGCTTATTAAGGAGTTCAGAAACCATGCTCAAAAATTAAAAAAACAGTTTCTGATAGACTTCAAAAACCTCAACTAATCAACAACTTCTAAAAATGAACTCTGACACCAAACAAACTCTTCCTCTAGATTATGTTTCCAATACTCAATTTGATGCTCGACATGTGTTGGTGGAATAGAAGATCAAGGGCAATGGTAATAAAGGAAAATCATCTATAAAAAGAGATGACTCAACTTCCAAAGATAGAAGGACTGAGTGAGCAAAAACGCTGAAAAAATCTTTCAAAATCCCTCTATGAAAAACAACTACTAGATTCCTCTGTACATTAAAATCTTCTTTCTAAATTCCAGAATTGTTTACACATTCTTCCGAGGAAGAATTAGTAGAAAGAAGTCACTTAAGTCATTTCAGAGTTGTCATTCCATATTCATTCGAAAAGAAGCTTGAGTGCAAGATTGTTCAAACTAAACATCAATCTTGAATCGGTTGTATCCTCGATCCAGTAGTGATTGAAAGTTGAATAGCTTGAAGAGGCTACTGCAAAACTACTTGTTGTTGTTTGTGTTAGTAAGAGTTGTTTAATGTCACTAGTAAGAGCTTGGGAAGCCTACTATAAAGACTATCTTGTATTTTTATCTCCTCGAGTTGAGGATGAATAGTGAAACTCAATGGTCACTGAGAACTAGATGTAGGCAAGTGTTGGCCGAACCAATATAAAACTCCTGATTCAGTATTTTCTTATCCTTCACTTCTTTATCTTTACTATTTGACTTTGAATGAATATTTTGATCATTATCTCTTATTGTCAATCTATTTACTCAAACTACTTGATTCAGAAAGTTACTTTTTGAATAGTCTAACTTATCTTCCACTGCACTTTAAGCTCAACACTTGATAGATTTTTGCTAAAAATTTCAATTTCGAAAGTTTGAAAAGGTAGCATGATTCAACCGCCCCCCCAGTTCTCGTGTATTTTCTCACCAACAAAGACAAAGATGAATTTTAGGTAACTATGAGATTTTATGTAGCATTTTATTGTAGTTTAAGATTTGGGTTTAGGTTCATCCATTGAATCCTCCATTGTAGGTATGCTTTATTAATTCTATTAGAAGGTGTATGGACACACGAGATTACAAACAATTGGTTCTTCTTAGGCTGTCTATTTATAATGCATTATGTGTTCTTTTTAGTTGTTTATTTTCCTTTTCTTGATGCCAAAGGAAGTTAATTGATGGCATTATTTCCAGCATAGGAAATTTGTTATTGATAAAAATAAATGTTTAATTTGGGATTACTCCATTTTTTCTTGATGACTAAAAAAAAATTTGTACTTCTCTAATTAGCTAATACCATGTTTATATTTATACAATTCATCTTTTGAATTGAGAAGAAATGAAATGGAAATTAGCAGAAATCATAAATACATTGGTCCTCCTGTCTCCTAGTAATGCTAGGTAAGATGTCAAGACTTAAGAGTTGGAAGTTTGTTTCTAGCACCTGTACTAATTTTATAATATAAACATGTTTTGTGTTATGAAAATGGTTGCTGCCGTTCCTACGTGTTACGACAACTTTTTAGAGTTTTCCAATAATTTGTAGAGGAAATACAAGTTCTTTGTTCGGACTATACATCATCGATACAAGTCACTCCTATTTCAGAATAGAGACTTCATGTAGTAGTATAAGATTGGCTATATTATACTGCCATTAACTTATGCTAATATCATTTTGATCTATATTAGTATACACTGTGTAACGCCCTGATTTTCTGTTAGAGTGAAAATGACCAAAATGCCTCTGAGGTCATTTTCAGTCCGAAATTCGAGGAAGGCCGATCCGGCAGTACTCGAAGGGCAAACTCAATGTTGGAAGGGGATTAGTTGATTGTGTGCCTTTCCGGGATTGAAAATCTTATTTTTCGAGTTTTCGGGTCAAAATGACCAAAATACCCTTGTGGTGTTTGACCCATTTGCAAATGCCGGATGAACCCGAAACTTCTCCAGATGGTTTTAAAAGACGTTTTTATGAATTATGTAACTTCAGTTTTACTCCCGGAGGTCCTGGGCAAAATTAGTGCAAAATTACGATTTTGCCCCTAGTTTTGTGTTTTCAAGTTTAATTGCGTGATTAAGCAAACCTAAGCAATATTAGGCTCTAATCGAAGATTAATTAATTTCCATAATTAATCTTGAGTGAAAATAATTTATTAAAGTTGATTAGAACCTAAGAATGCTTAATTACAACTTGAAATCTTATTTTAAATTCAAGATTCCTAGTCATGGAATCTTGAATAGTAAATTCTCTCTCCAATCCCTTAAATCATGGAATTGTGTTTTCAATTGTCTATTCATAAATAAGTTTTGAATTCTCTAATGATTTATGAGCACTCTTAATCTTGTCATAAAATTCCTAAGCCTCATTCTTGGTTACCTAAACTTATGCTTAATGATTCCTAAGCTTTTACCTAAACTAATCTACACTTAAACCTATCATTAACACACAATTACATGGAAGATTTTTCCTCCCCCTTGTTGTACCTATTCTAGCCGAAGCCATCTGTAACGCCCCGATTTTTCTGTTAAGGGTGAAAATGACCAAAATGCCCCTGAGGTCATTTTCGGCCTGGAATTCGAGGAAAGCCGATCCGACAGTACTCGAAGGGCAAACTCAATGTTGAAAGGGGATTAGATGACCTGTGTACCTTTTCGGGATCGAAAATCTCGTTTTTCGAGTTTTCGGGTCAAAATGACCAAAACGCCCCTACGATGTTTTAACTGTTTGCAAGTGCCGGATGAACCCGAAACTTCTCCAGATGGTTTTAAAAGGCATTTTTATGTATTCTATGACCTCAGTTTTAATTATAGAGGTCTCGGGCAAAATTAGTGCAAAATTACGATTTTGCCCCTAGATTCGTGTTTTTACACTTAATCGCGTGATTAAGGAAACTTAAGCAATATTAGGCTCTAATCGAAGATTAATTAATTTTCATAATTAATCTAGGGTTAAAATAATTTATTAAAGTTGATTAGAACCTAATTTCAAGATTCCTAGTCATGGAATCTTGAATAGTGTTTCCTCTCTACAATTCCTTAAATCATGGAATTGTGTTACACATTGTTTATTCATAAATGAGTTTAAAATTCTTTAATGATATATGAGCACTCCTAACGTTGTCATAAAATCGTAAATACTCATACTTAGCTACCTAAACTTAAGCTTAATTACTCCTAACCTTGTACCTAAGCTAACCTACACTTAAACCCACCATTAGCATCCAATTACATGATCAAACCTCACCTCCTCTCTGCTGCCTCAGGTTTGGCTGAAGCTTCCCCTCCTCCATATGCATCACATGTTCAATTTTCTAACACTCCAAAGCCATACCTCAAGTCATGTACACCATACCTTGTCATATTTTCCATCACACTTGATTTTCCAAGTAAATAACCAATTGAAATAAATCATTTCCCACATTTATTTGTGACTGAAAATGTTCCAGCCATGTTGAGTTTCTAGACGAACAATTTCTTGCAAAATTAAAATGAAAGCTCACTCAAAAACCCATGCTTCAAGCCTTACTTTGTGTCATGAACTCCATACTTCAAACCATGCTTCTATGACACAATCAAAGAGATATTTTTCTCTCCCTTTTTCCCCCCAATGCTACGGCCACTCCTCCTCTTTAGTGAGCCCATGGTTTTGTTTTTCTATAAATAGGATGCTTGTGATAGCTTAGTTGCACCTTGAAGCATTTGCTAAGTTTAGAATCCTAGAGTTATCTTGCTAGTTCTTTCTTTTCTCTCAAGTTCCAAGAGTTCTTTCTCTTCATCTTCATCCTCTCTTCACATTATCACCTCACCACTTCAATCCACCATATCATAACCTTAGATCATCATCAAATCTCTTATACACTAAACCTCAAACACAAGCTTCCTCAAAACACATCTCCTTTCCTTTTCTTTCCCTTTGGCCAAAGCCATCACACCACCTTAGGAAGAGTTGCTCTTCTCATTTTCCTTTTCAAGTTCAAGCTTTCATCTTCATCACTTGGTAGGGATTTTCTTTTCAAACTTGTTTTGCTCAAGAATATGTTTTTCTCTAGTTTCCTCTTGGATTCTTTTTGAACTCTCCTTTGTTTTCCTTTTCCTTTTCATTTCGGCCTCTTGGCCATGTTTATGAGCATGATAGCTTGATGATGAGAGTTTCTAGATGATGACCTTGTGTTCATCTCAAAGAAACCTCTAAAACTTGAGTTTTTCTTTTCCTTTAACTTTATCTATATGATACTTAGCTCACATGATTTTTCAACTTAAGAAATTTATCTAAGGATTTCTAAAAGCCCAAGCCTACCCTTGTCAACCTTAAAGTTGGCCAGCACGTTCTAGAGATTTTTCTCTAGATAGGGGTTTTGGGTACTTAATAAAGAACTTGACTTAGTTTCAATCTCTTTTTCCTTTTTGTAAGGTTTTCGGTTTGGTTCCTTGATCTTTGAGATTTTGTTTTGTTTGGAAAGTTGATTTACTTGAGCTTGATGATAAAGTTCAAGAACCTCATAGTTCCTTTGAGAACTTGGTTCAAGAACTCTAAAGCTCTCTTTGTGATGAGATGAGTGTTGGGTTGTCATATGTTAAAGTCTTGTATGAGCTCTAGATAACCTTAAAATGAATCTTGCATCCATGTTTACTTTTATGCCTTGCACATCATGTTTATTTTCCTTGCTATCACTAAGTACCAAGATAATAAAGGAACTTGCATTATCATGTTTATATTTCAAGCTATGCATTATCATGTTTACATTTCAAGTTCTCACCTAAATATCAAAGATAATAATATGACGCATCTCATATTTATTTTATGCTCTCACTTTACTTTCTAATAAAAGCTAAAACAAGTGCATAAGCATGTTTATCTTTATGCCATCACTTAAATGAACCTAGAGCTCAAAGACTTGCCCATTGTTGTCTCAAACAAAGGTCTAAAATAATTATTTTCCATAGTTGAGATTTCGGCCCTAAGAGGTTTTAAGTTTTCCAAATGTTAAAAATATGTTTCATAAATTTTCTAAGCTTATATGAGTATAAGGAATATGTAGAACTAAGTTTTATGAATTTAGAACCTCTTGAGATGAAAATGATTTAGCTACTGCCCTCTCAAGTATTTTTATGACTTTTTTATGAATGAGTTTTGAAAGTTCTAGAAAGGTTCCAAGAGAAACTAGTATTCTATGTGCTTTAGAAATTGTGTTCTATGCTTTTTATGGAGATGCACATTTCGGTTCTGCCTTGCTATTTATTTGCCACTGTATGTGCTGTTTTAATGATGATAATGTGCTTATGTTTGAGTAAAAATAATGTTAAGACTCATATGTGAAAGATGAGATAAGTTAGAGACTAGAAAAGAATTAATTTGAGAGTTCTAGATCCCTTAATTATTGAATTTTCTGTATTCTGTCCAGCAAGGCTTAGACTTGATAATCATGGCTCTAAATTAGTTTAAAGGTGTAGGAATGGCTCATAATTGGTTTAGGACTTGATCTTTGTAACACCCTAAATCTTAACCCAAGACTACTAGTATGTACTTAGGTTAATCTTTAGAATATTACCTCTTGGTCTCATCTTTTACTTAGAAAATACTTAGCGGAAATATGGGTAAAATTTTTCTTTTTGGAATTAAAATCAAAGTGAGAGCCACGCACGAATCTTTAAGAGGAAGCATAACGAAACATATAAGCAAGCATAAAGAAACACATCATATCATGGGAACATCAACTGAACATAGATATATATATATATATATATATATATATATATATATAATGTGCCTACCCAAAGGGCAGGACTATTTGATACATCAGGGAACAGGATACAACTGAAATGCAATACAAGGAAATCATAAAAAGCAAATACAAGAGGAACAACACCCATACCCATGTGCACCTAGAGTAGACAACCTCATATACAAAAGAAGGTTTGTCTTTAACTATGTGGTGTGTGTGCACTAACTGCTACCCCTCCCATGTCTACTTCTGCTGGTCCGAGTACTGTGGGGTCGAGTCGATCCACTGACAAATCTCAGCGGGAGTGGTCGAGCGCATCATCGGGGCATGTCCACCACGGCGAGGGCGCATAGATGGTCGACGAGCCAATCTCAGCTGGACCACCGTCTCTTCACTCCCAGCCCTCATCGGTGGGGGAGCGGGACTGGAGCTCCAACTGTACATGTGTGATGGCGGGTTCTCGGATAGGTCCGTCTCTGAGTACTGGGTACGAGGCACATACTCTGGGTAGTTGCGTACCGCTGATGTCTCGGGCTCCATGTGGAGAATCTGCTCATCACGTGGTCTAGCTCACTCAAAAATCCCGTTATGACGGTAAGGAGCAGTCGGGGTAAAATGGTAACTTGGGACTGGATGTGCGAAGGGTCGTCCCATGAACATGAACACTCTAACCGTGTAGCGACCCTCAAAATGATATGACCCGAGTGCCGGGTCATGGTGCAGCTCCCATACCGGGGTGTTGATGAAGAGTACGAATATCGCTATCTGAAGATATGACGGAAGAAAAGAGAGAAGGAATGAGAATCTTTCTAAAAGAATTCTCAGTAGGGTTATCCCTACCTAGGTGACATTGTCACATCCTCAGGAACCTTGGGTTTATTTCTAAAAAGGTGTGCATGCATATAAATTCCTTTTAAGTTAGTTTTCTAAAGTGTTATTTATCCAAGGTCCGTCATATTTTACAATGCATCTTATAACTAAGCATGAAATATACTAATGATATGAGTGCGTCATAAAGGTAAACCAGACAATAGAATAACTAAGAAACATTATGACATTGGCATAAGTATAGTATATGTGACATTGTTAGCTTTAACTTTCATCTCATGGGGCCGCCGTAAAACATCTCTAGGTTATGAGCTCATACCTTAACTAGTCGTCACTAGTTCTTACTTATCCTATGGTAAGCGTAACATATACAAAATCCCGACTTAATAGTGCGGGCTAGGGGGCAATTAAGGATCACCTCTCTTAGGGTCATTTCCTCTTTGAAATGCTCTACTAGCAACTAGTGCATTGTAGTTTTGTCCGCTTTGGCAAGCTCTATGTCAATACCCTCACGGATTTGTTTTCTTGGGGGTGCTCGGCTAAACCGGTGTCACCCAAGAAGGCGTCTCAGTGTTGTGTCACTTTTAAGTTCTCATAAAGTGTTAATTCATAGATACCTCTTATTCATCAAATAAATCTTTTTCATAGCATATACATCATCACATGAAACTTCTTCATAGTGTATACATAAAACTATAGCATGTACATTATCACATAATCACACCTTAGACAATCATACATACAAACTCCCAAGCTTATTATGTTATAAACCTATAGTATGTTTATGCTTTGGTTCTTTTGAGTCTTAAAATTGTAAACTAATTGTTCTAGTATTTTTCTTAACTTCTCTCACACCTATGGGTTCACAACTAGTAAGTTTTACTAATTTTTATGCTCAAGAACTTATCCAAACAGCACTATGCAGATTTGGACAGCTTTATGTTTGTGTGATTACGGGGTTCTAGAAATTACGGTTTAGACCCTTAGAGTCTTTAACTCACATTCTAAGTTATTGATCATCAAAACCTAGTCTGTTGGGAACCTATGAGGTTATAACTAAGTATTTCTCACCTCACACTATGGTCAAGAACATCTCTAAACCTCAAGGATGCAGAATTTGAAATCCTAATTTTACGGGTACCTAGAAGTCACAACAATGACCCTTTCTAAGTTTAGTTTGCTCCTAAGGCTTCGAGATTAAGTCCTAAACCAATTATGAGTCATTCATACACATTTAAACTAATTTAAAACTATATTATTAAATCTAAACCTTGGTGGACAGAATCCAGAAAATTACATAATTAAAGGATCCAGAACTCTCAAATTAATTCTTTTCTAGTTCCTAACTTATCCTATCTTTCACATATGAGTCTTAACATTATTTTTGCTCCAACATAGGCACATTATCATCATTAAAAAAGCACATATAGTGGCAGTAAAGAGCAAGGAAGAACCGAAAATATACTTCTCCATAAAAGGCATAAAACATAATTTCTAAAGCTCATAAAATACTAGTTTCTCTTGGAACTCTTTTTAAACTTTCAAAACTCATTTATAAACAATTTTGACATCTAAAGTCATAAGAATATCTAAGAGGGCAGTGACCAATTTATCTTTATCTCAAGAGGTCCTAAATTCATAAAACTTAGCTCTATGCATTCCTTAAACTCTTGTAAGCTTGGAAAAATTATAAAACATAGTCTCAAATACTTAGAAACTTCAAGACCTCTTGGGGCCGAAATATGAACCAAGGAAAATACATATTGTTAGACCTTTGTTGAGACAACAATGGGCAAGTCTTTGAGCTCTAGGTTCATTTAGGTGATGACATAAAAATAAACATGCTTATGCACTTATTTTAGGTTCCATTAGAAAGTAAAGTGATAGCACAAAGTAAATATGAATGCAACTCATTATTATCTTGGTATTAAGTGAGAACTTGAAATATAAACATGATAATGCATAGCTTGAAATATAAACATGATAATGCAAGTTCATTCATTATGTTGGTATTTAGTGATAGCAAGGAAGTAAACATGATATGCAAAGCATAAAGTAAACATGATGCAAGGTTTATTTTATGATTAACTAGAGCTCATTCAAGACTTTAATAAGATAACAACCCAATACAATATCTCAAAGATCACAACACAAAAACCGAAAGTCATACAAAAGAGAAAGAAAGTGAAACTACGTCAAGTTCTTTATTAAATACCGAAAACCCCTATCTAGAGAAAAATCTCTAGAACGTGCCGGCCAACTTTAAGGTTGACAAGGGTAGGCTTGGGCTTTTAGAAATCCTTAGATTAATTTTCTTAAGTTGGAAAACCATGTGAGCTAGATAACATATAGGTGAAGTTATAAGAAAAGGAAAACTCAAGCTTTAGAGGTTTCTTTGAGATGAACACAATGTCATCATCTAGAAACTCTCATCATCAAGCTATCATGCTCATAACAAGGCCTAGAGGCCAAAATGACAAGAAAAGGAAAAACAAAGGGAAGTTCAAAAAGAATCCAAGAGGAAACTAGAGAAAAACACTTTCTTGAGCAAAACAAAGTTTGAAAACAAATCCCTACCTTGTGATGAAGGTAAAAGCTTGGATTTGAAGATGGAAATGAGATGAGCAACACCTCCTAGGATGGTGATGATGATTCGGCCTTGATGAAAGAAAAAGGAAGGAAATGTGTTTCAAGTGAAGTTGTGTTTGAGGTGTGGTGTTTGAGAGGTTTGATGATGGATCAAGGCTTTGGGGTGGTGTTTGATGGTTGAGAGATGATGATGAGATGAAGAGAGGATGAAGATGAAGATGAAAAGAAAGGAAGAACTCTCTTGGAATTTTGAGAGAAAAGAAAAGAACTAGCAAGACAACTCTAAAACTCTAAACTTAGCAAATGCTTCAAGGTGCAACACAAGCATCCTATTTATAGAAAAACAAAACCATGGGCTTCACAAAGGGAGGGAGTGGCCGTGTGGTCTTGGAGGGAAAAGGGAGAGGAAAATATCTCTTACACAAGGTCATTCAAGCATGGTTTGAAGTGTGGAAGCTATGCTACAAAGTATGGCTTGATGTGAGTTAATTTCCTATCAAATTTTATGAAATTAGGCTTCTAGAAACTTGACATGGCTGGAACTTTTTCAGCCACAAATAAATGGGGAAAATGGGTTGTTTTAATTATTTATTCATGTGGAAATTCAAGCTTGATTGAAAGTAATGACAAGGCATAGTGTATGTGACTTGAGGTATGGCCTTGGAGTGTTGAAAACTTGAACATGTGATGCATAATGGGGAAGGAAGCTCACGGCCAGGTCTGGTACAGCAAGGAGGAGGTGAGTTTTGACCATTTAATTGTGTGTTAATGGTAGGTTTAGATGTGTATTAGCTTAGGTACAAGGTTAGGAATGATTAAGCTTAAGTTTAGGTAACTAAGAATGTGATTTAGGGTGTTTATGACAAGTTTAGGAGTGCTCATACATCATTAAAGAATTTAAAACTCATTTGTGAATAAACAATGTGTAACACAATTCCATGATTTAAGGAATTGGAAAGAGAAAACACTATTCAAGATTTTATGACTAGGTGTCTTGAAATTAAAATATGATTTTAGGTTGTAATTAAGCACTTTTTGATTTAAATCAACTTTAATAAATTATTTTGACTCAAGATTAATTAAGGAAATTAATTAACCTTCGATTAGAGCCTAATATTGCTTAGGTTTGCTTAATCACGCGATTAAGCGTAAAAACACGAAACTAGGGGCAAAACCATAATTTTGCACTAATTTTGCCCGAGACTTCAAAAATTAAAACTGAGGTCATAAAATACATAAAAACACCTTTTAAAACCATCTGGAGAAGTTTCGGGTTCATCCGGCACTTGCAAACGGGTAAAACACCACAAGGGCATTTTGGTCATTTTGACCCGAAAACTCGAAAAACGAGATTTTCGATCCTGGGAAGGTACACAAGTTATCTAATCCCCTTCCAACATTGAGTTTGCCCTTCGAGTACTGCCGAGTCGGCTTTCCTCGAATTCCGGGCTGAAAATGACCTCAGGGGCATTTTGGTCATTTTCACTCTAACAGAAAAATCGGGGCGTTACAATCTTGATGCCTTAGGAGCAAACTAGACTTAGAAAGGGTCATTGTTGTGACTCTTAGGTACCCGTAAAATTAGGATTATAAATTCTGCATCCTTGAGGTTTAGAGATGTTCTTGACCATAGTGTGAGGTGATGAATACTTAGATATGAACCTATAGATACCTGAGAGCTTAAGTTATGATGATTTATAACCTAGGTTGTGAGTTAAGGACTTTAAGGGCCTAAAACATAATTTCTAGAACCCCGTAATCACATGAACATAAAACTTTCCAAATCTGCATAGTGCTGTTTGGATGGGTACTTAAGCATAAAATTAGTAAAATTTATTAGTTGTGAACCTGTAGGTGTGTGAGAGGTTAAGGAGGAATACTAGAACAATTAGTTTACAAGTCCAAAGACTCGTAAGGATCGAAGCATAAGACACTATAGGTTTATAACATAATAAGCTTTATGAGTTGTGTGAATGTTTTGTTTAAATATGATTATGTGATGATATGCTATGAAGAAGTTTTATATGATGAATGATTATGTGATGATATATATGTTATGAAGAAGTTTTATATAATTTCAACACCTTATGAAGAATGCTTGTGTATGTCCTATATGTTTTCATGGCATAAGCAAATTTGAGGAAATTCGGTCTACTGGCCATGTCTTAGAATTTCCATCAAATTTGAGGAACTTAGGAAAAGGTCTTTTTGAAAATCATGAGAACTTAAATGTGACACAACACTGAGACGCCTTCTTGGGTGACACCAGTTTAGTTGAGCACCCCCAAGAAAACAAATCCGTGAGGGTATTGACACTGAGCTTGCCAAAGCGGACAATACTACTATGCACTAGTTGCTAGTAGAGCGTTTCAAAGAGGAAATGACCCTAAGAGGTGATCCTTAATTTGGCCCCTAGCCCGTACTTTAAGTCAGGATTATGTATGTTACGCTTATCATAGGATAAGTAAGAACTAGTGACAACTAGTTAAGGTATGAGCTCATAACCTAGAGATGTTTTAGGGTGGCCCATGAGATAAAAGTTAAAGTTTAAAATGTCACATATAAACCAAGAAAAGTTATTATGAGATTTACACCTGTCACCTTATGCCACTGTTATAATGTTCCTTAGTTATTCTATTGATTGGTTTACCTTTATGATGCATTCATGTCATTAGTGTATTCCATGCTTAGTCATAAGATGCATTGTAAAATATGACGGACCTTGGATAATTAATACTTTAGAAAACTAACTTCAAAGGAGTTTATATGCATACACACCTTTTTAGAAATAAAACCCAAGGTTCCTGAGGATGTGATGACATCACTTAGTTAGGGATTGCCCTACTGAGAATTCTTTTAGAAGATTCTCATTCCCTCTCTCTTTTCTTCCATCACAGCTTCATATGGCGACTTTCGTACTCTTCATCGACACCCCGACGTGGGAGCTGCACCATAACCCAGCACTTGGGTCATACCATTTTGAGGGTCGCTGCATAGTCAGAGTGTTCATGTTTATGGGACGACCCTTCACACACCCAGTACGGAGCTACCGCTTCACCCCGACTGCTCCTTACCATCATAACACGAGTTTTGAGAGAGCCAGACCATGCGACGAGCAGATCCTCCGCATGCAGCCCGGGGCATCAGCCGTACGTGACTACCCGGAGTACGTGCCCCTGACTCAGTATTCGGAGATGGATCCATCATAGGACCCGCCCTCGCTCATGTACAGTTGGAGCTCCAGCCCCACTCCCCCACCGATGAGAGTTGGGAGTGAGGAGATGGTGGTTCAGCCGAGGTTGGCTCGTAGGCCATCCATGCGCCCTCTCCGTGGTGGACATGCTCCGATGATCCGCACGACCACTCCCGCCGAGATCCGCCAGTGGATCGATTCCACCCCTCAGTACTCGGACTAGCAGGAGTAGGTGCATAGGATGGGTAGTAGCTAGTGCACACACGCCACATAGTTGAGGACAAACCTTCTTTTGTATATAAGGTTGTCTACTCTAGGTGCACATGGGTATGGGTGTTGCTTTTATGATTTCCTTGTACTTGCTTGTATGATTTCCCTGTATTTGCTTTTAGTTGTATTCTGTTCTTCTATGTACCGAATAGTCCTGCCTTTTTGGTAGGCACATTATCTACATATATATATGTATTCAGTTGATGTATTCATGCTGGTAATGTGTTTTGTTATGCCTTGCTTATATGACTCGTTGTACTCGTAAGAATTCCCGTCCAAAGAATCATGTTTGGCTCTCACTTTGATTTTAATTCCAAAAAGAAAAATTTTTACCCATATTTCCGCTAAGTATTTTCAAAGTAAAGAATGAGACCAAGAAGTAATATTCTAAGGATTAACCTAAATACATACTAGTTGTATTAGGTTAAGATTTAGGGTGTTACACCATCCTCCCCCATTTTCCATCACATGCTCAAATTTTTGACACTCCAAGGCCATGCTTCCACCTCACTTACACCATACTTTGTCATACTTTCATCCATGCTTGATTTGCTAAGTGAATGACTAAATAAATTAAGCTATTTTCCCTCATTTTTGTGGCTCAAAATCAGCCAGCCCTCCTTGCTTCTAGAAGAAATATTTCATTTCAAATTTGAAAGAAATTTCACTTCAAATCACCATACTTGAAGCCATGTTTTGCACCATAAATTTCATACCTCAAACCATGCTTGAATAACCACTTGTAAGAGATATTTTTCTCTTCCCTCTTGCCTCATTGCTACGGCCAGCCCCTCCTCCCATTGAGCTCTCATTTGTTTTCATTTTGTATAAATACCTTGCTTACTTGAGCTTGCAAACACTTTAGATCATTTGCAAAGTTTCAAGTTTCCTAGCTTTCTTTGAGTTCTTTGTTTTCTCTCAAGTTTCAAGAGAGCTTCCTCTCCTCTTCATCTTCATCCTCTTCATCTCTTCCTCACATAATCACCTCATAATCTCTAAACACCACCTCATAACCTTGAATCATCATCAAACCTCTCAAACACTTGACCTCAAACACAACCTCACTCAAAACACATCTCTATCCTCTCCATTCTCCCTTGGCCGAATCATCATCATCCTTCAAGGAGGAGTTGTTCATCTTATTTCCTTTTAAAAGATCAATTTTCATCTTCGCTCTAGGTAGGAGTGTTTTTCTAAAACTTGCTTTTCTTGAAAATGTGTTTTTCTCTAGTTTTCTCTTGGTTACTTTTTGAAACTTTTCTTTGTTTTCTCTCCTCTCTATTTTGGCCATGAGGCTTTGTTCATGACTATGATGGCTTGATGATGAGAGTTCATGGATGATGACCTTGTGTTCATCTCCAAGGAACCTCTAAAGCTTGAGTCTTGTTCTTTATTTGGTGAAGTTTTTTATTTTCCTTTCTTTTTCCTTTTCCTAAGCATTTCGGCCTCCATAGTTTCTCTTCAAAGGTTTTGGTGAAATTTTTAAAGTGTCTCTATTTCTATTTTATGTCATAAAAGAATGTGTTTTGGTTCTTATTTTTTTAAAAGTTTGGCTCTCCTTTAAAAAAGCTTGTTCTTGAGCTTGATGATGATGTTCAAGAACCACTTAGTTCCTTTGAGAACTTGGTTCAAGAACTCTAAAGCTCTCTTTGTGATGAGATAAGTGTTGGGTTGTGTTGATCTCTAAAGTCTTGTAAGAGCTCTAGCTAAGATTAAAAATGAACTATGCATTCATATTTATGTTTATGACTTGCACATCATATTTATTTTCCTTGCTATCACTAAGTACCAAGATAATGAATGAACTTGCATTATCATATTCATATTTCAAGCCTTGCATTATCATGTTTATATTTCAAGTCCTCACTTAAATATCAAAGATAATAATAAGTTGCATCTCATGTTTATTTTATGTTCTCACTTTACTTTCTAATGAAAGCTAAAACAAGTGCATGAGTATGTTTATTTTTATGTCATCACCTAAGAGAACCTAGAGCTCAAAGACTTTCCCATTGTTGTCTCAAACAAAGACTTAAAAATATGTGTTCTTTAGCTTTGATTTCGACCTTGAGAAGTTTTGTTTGTTACAAGCATCAAAACCTATGTTTCTTAATTTTTCTAAGCTTATATGAGTCCAAGAAATGTTTAGAACAAAGTTTCATGATTTTAAAACCTCATGAGATCAATTTAGATTAGCTACTGCCCTTGAGAATATTTTGAGGATTTTAGATGATAAAAATGTTTATAAATGAGTTTTGATAGTTTTAAAAAGGTTCCAAGAGAAACTAGTATTTTATGTGTTTAGATATCAAGTTCTATGCTTTTTTTTATGGAGATGGATTTTCGGTTTTGCCTTGCTATGATTGATCACTGTTTATGCTGTTTTGATGATGATAATATGAGTATGTTTGTGCATAATTAATGTTAAAACTCATATGTGAAAAATTAGAGAAGTTAGTAACTAGAAAAGATTTAATTTGAGAGTTCTAGATCCCTTAATGAATGATTTTTCTGGATTCTGTCCAGCATGGTTTAGACATGATAATTATGGTTTTAAATTAGTTTAAATGTGTAGGAATGACTCATAATTGATTTAGGACTTGATCTTGATGCCTTAGGAGCAAACTGAACTTAGAAAGGGTCATTGTTGTGACTCCTAGGTCCCCGTAAAGTTAGAATTTTAGATTATGCACTCTTGAGGTTTAGAGATATTTATGATCATAGTATTGAGTGAGGAATACTTAGATATGAGCCTATAGGTACCTGAGAGATTAAGTTGTGATGATTTATAACTTAGATTGTGAGTTAAGGACCTTAAGGGTCAATGCATAAGACACTAAGAAGTCTTGAATTTTATGATGATGAAATGTATATGATGTATGAGTTATGATGAGATGAATTGATTGAGACATGAGTTTATTCTAAGCATGAGGTTTGAATGAGAAACATGTTTGTGTTTTTAGCTTGTGGCATAAATGTCGGTTTGAAGGAAATTCGGTTTAACAGCTGTTATGCTGCCGAATTTCCGTCAAACCTAAAAGGGTTGAAAAATGTTTTAAAAGTACCACATGAGTTGAAAACCCTATGTGACACGGTTGAGTCGGGCACCCCCAGGGGATTTTTATGTGGCAAGCACTAAGACGTACTTCTCCTGCTATGGTGAGGAAGAGGCAAATCCGTGAGAGTCTGGACATGAGCCTTTCCAAAGCGGACAATTCGCTGTGCACTCGAGGCTAGTAGAGCATTTCAAAGAGGGAATATCCTAAGAGAGGAGTTCCCTAGCCCCCTAACCTGTACTCTTAAGTAGTCGGGTGTATTATTTTATTATTCGCTTATTCAGATAATAAGCAAGAGCTAGTGATGACTAGCTGAGGTATGAGCTCATAGCCTAGTTTTTATTATTAGGGTGGCCTCTACATTGCTAAAGATTCCATGAATGATGTCACACATATTGATGAAAGTTTCATTTGAGAGTTATTGCCCTTATGCCACATGGATTGTTTCTATATGATTTGATTTGTTGATTTATATGCTCAAGTATTGCCATGCATTCATGTTTTAATATGTTGCATTCATAACATCAAGATGCATGCTAAAAGGAACGAACCTTGGATAATTGGTTTTATAAACCCTAATAATGAACCCTTTTATGCATGCACACCTTTTTATAATTAAACCCAAGGTTCCTGAGGATGTGAACGATGTAACCCTATGATAGGAGACTTTGTAACGCCCCAATTTTTTATTAGAGTGAAAATGACCAAAATGCCCCTGAGGTCATTTTCGGCCCTAAATTCGAGGAAAGTCGGTCCGGCAGTACTTGAAGGGCAAACTCAATGTTGGAAGGGGATTAGATGACTTGTGTACCTTCCCGGGATTGAAAATCTCGTTTTTCGAGTTTTCGAGTCAAAATGACCAAAACGCCCCTGCGGTGTTTTACACGTTTGCAAGTGCCGGATGAACCCGAAACTTCTCCAAATGGTTTTAAAAGGCATTTTTATGTGGACTATGACTTTAGTTCTGGTCTCGGAGGTCCCGGGCGAAATTAGTGCGAAATTATGATTTTGCCCCTAGTTTTATGTTTTTACACTTAATCACGTGATTAAGCAAACCTAAGCAATATTAGGCTCTAATCGAAGATTAGTTAATTTTCATAATTAATCTTGAGTCAAAATAATTTATTAAAGTTGATTAGAACCTAAAAGTGCTTAATTACAACTTAAAATCATATTTTAATTTCAAGACTCCTAGTCATGGAATCTTGAATAGTGTTTTCTCTTTCCAATTCCTTAAATCATGGAATTGTGTTACACATTGTTTATTCACAAATGAGTTTTTAATTCTCTAATGATGTATGAGCACTCCTAACCTTGTCATAAAATTCCTAATACTCATACTTAGCTACCTAAACTTAAGCTTAATTGTTCCTAACCTTGTACCTAAGCTAATACACATTTAAACCTACTATTAACACCCAATTAGATGATCAAACCTCACCTCCCCCTTGCTGTACCAGACCTGGCTGTGCACTCCCTCCTCCCATATGCATCATATGTTCAATTTTTCAACACTCCAAGGCCATACCTCAAGTCACATATACTATACCTTGTTATAACTTTCAATCAAGCTTGATTTTCCAAATGAATAAATAATTAAAACAACTCATTTTTCCCATTTATTTGTGGCTGGAAAAGTTCCAGCCATGTTAAGTTTCTAGAAGCCTAATTTCATTCAAAATTGATAGGAAATTCAGTCAAATCACCATACTTGAAGCCATACCTCTCATACTTTCAAACCATGCTTTGTATGACAACATTAGAAGATATTTTCTCTTCCTCCCAAGGCCAAGAAAGCTTCGGCCAGACCTCTCCCCTTTACAGCCCCTATAGGTTGATTTCTCTTTAAATACCTTGCTCACTTGAGCTTGCAAACACTTTAGCTCATTTGCATACTTTTAGTTTTCTAAGCTTTCCTTGTATTCTCTCTTTTTCTCTCTAAGTTTCAAGAGAGTTTCCTCTTGTTCTTTATCTCCATCTTCATCCTCTCTTCATCTCATAATCATCTCTCAACCTTGAAACACCACCCCATCACCTTAGATCATCATACAAACACCTAAACTTCCATTCTCAAACACAACCCCACCAAGAACACATTTCCTTTCTTTTCCTCCCCACAAGGCCGAAGCCATATCCACCTCAAGGAGGAGCTCATCATCTTGTTTTCCTTTTTAAAAGTTCAAGCTTTGTGTCTTCACTCTAGGTAGGAGTGTTTTCTAAACTTTGTTTCTTGAAAAATGAGTTTCTCTAGCTTTCTCTTGGATTTCTTTTGAAACTTTTCTTTGGTTCTTTTCTTTCTTCTCATTTCGGCCATGAGGCCTTGATGAGCATATGATAGCTCAATGATGAGGACTCCTACATGATGACTATGTATTCATCTCAAAGGAACCTCTAGAGCTTGAGGTTTTACTTTCTTTGAGTTTCAACTTCACTTTCTAACTTAAACATGATTTTTTACTCAAGAACACCTTTTCTTTTCTTGCTATTTTGATTTCAGTTCTTTGCTTCCATTTCTTTAATATTTCGGATTTCCATTTCCTTTTTGATCTTTGAGGTTTGTTTGTTTAGAAAGTTTGTTTTCTTTGAGCTTGATGATGATGTTCAAGAACCTCATAGTTCCTTTGAGAACTTGGTTCAAGAACTCTAGAGCTCTCTTTGTAATGAGATATATGTTGGGTTGTTACTTTGTTAAAGTCTTGAATGAGCTCTAGCTAACCATAAAATGAACCTTGCATCATGTTTATTTTATGCTTTGCACATCATGTTTACTTCCTTGCCATCACTAAGTACCAAGATAATGAATGAACTTGCATTATCATATTTATATTTCAAGCTATGCATTATCATGTTTATATTTCAAGTTCTCACTAAATATCAAAGATAATAATAGGTTGCACCTCATATTTATTTTATGCTATCACTTTACTTTCTAATGGAACCTAAAATGAGTGCATGGGCATGTTTATTTTTATGTCATCACTTAAATGAACCTAGAGCTCAAAGACTTGCCCATTGTTGTCTCAAACAAAGGTCTAAAAATATTTATTTCCTTTGGTTCATATTTCGGTCCTAAGAGGTTTTGATGTTTCTAAGTATTGAAAACTATGTTTCATACTTTTTCTAAGCTTTTATGAGTACAAGGAATATGTAGAACTAAGTTTTATGAATTTAGGACCTCTTGAGACAAAGTTGATTTAGCTACTGCCCTCTTAAATATTTTTATGATTTTAGGTGTTAAAAATGTTTATAAATGGGTTTTGAAAGTTTTAAAAAGGTTCCAAGAGAAACTAGTATTTTATGTTCTTTAGAAATTGTGTTTGATGCCTTTAAATGGAGATGTTTGTTTCGGTTCTGCCTTGCTAGTATTTGTCACTGTATGAGCTGTTTTAATGGTGATAATATGCCTATGTTTAAGTATAATTAATGATAAAGATCATATGTGAAAGATAAGAGAAGTTAGAAACTAGAAAAGAAGTAATTTGAGAGTTCTAGATCCTTTAATGTTTGAATTTTCTGGATTCTGTCCAGCAAGGTTTAGTAATGCTAATCATGGATTTAAATTAGTTTAAATGTGTAGGAATGCCTCATAAATGCTTTAGGACTTGATCTTGATGCCTTAGGAGCAAATCGGACTTAGAAAGGGTCATTGTTGTGACTCCTAGGTACCCATAAAATTAGGATTATGAATTATGTATTCTTGAGGTTTAGAGATGTTCTTGGCCATAGTGTGAGATGAGAAATACTTAGTTATAACCTTATAAGTTCCCGAGAGATTAGGTTTGATGATTTATAACTTAGAATGTGAGTTGAGGACCTTAAGGGTCAATGCATAAGACACTAAGAAGTTGTTAATGCTATGATGTGTTGTATGATGCAATGATATGATGAGATGTGCTTGATGCATGAGAAAATGATTGATGAAATGTTAAAGTTTATCATAGCATGAGATTTCATTAGAACATGATGTTTGGATTAGCTTGTGGCAGTTTGAAGGAAATTCGGTTTAACAGCTGTTATGCTGCCGAATTTCCGTCAAACCTTAAAGGGTTGAAAGAAATGTTTATGAGTACCATATGAGTTGAAAACCCTGGGTGACACCGGTTCGGCCGAGCACCCCCAGGAGATTTTTATGTGACAAAGCACTGAGACGCGCTCACCTGGGTGACACAGGTTCGGCCAAGCACCCCCAAGGGAGACAAATCCGTGAGGGTATAAGTATATGCAGCCTACCAAAGCGGACAAATTGCTGTGGCTTAGTTCCCGCAAAGCATTTCAAAGAGGGTAATCCCAGAGAAAGATGATCCCTGCCCCCTACCCGTACTTGCGAGTCGGGATTATTATTTATGTTTCGCTTATTCAGATAATAAGCAAGAGCTAGTGATGACTAGCTGAGGTATGAGCTCATAACCTATTTATTTTTAGGGTGGCTTATATGCTAAAGTACCATGATTGATGTCATGAGGTTGAGGAATGATCTCAGTTGAGAGTTATATGCCCTTATGCCACATGGTTTATGTTTATATGCTTTGATGTGTTGTTTTATAAGCTCAAGTATTGACATGCATCCATGATATAATATGCTACCTTCATAACATCAAGATGCATGCTAAAAGGAATGGACCTTGGATAATTAGTTTGAGAAACCCTAAATTGTACCTTGTATGCATGATCACTATTTCATAATTAAACCCAAGGTTCCTGAGGATGTGTACGATGTAACCCTAGGATAGGAGACTCCTACTGAGATTCTTTAGCAAGAATTCTCACTCCTCTCTCTTCTTTCTTCCGTCACATCTTCAGAAACCGATGGCGACGTTCATGCTTTTCATTGACACGCCTGTTTGGGAGGTGCACTACGACCCGACCACCGTTCGTATCATTTCGAGGGTCTTTGTGTCGTCTGCGTTTTTGTGTACATGGGACTACCTTTCGCTTACTCGGTTTCGAGCTACCAGTTCACTCTTACTGCACCTTTTGGTGGTGATGGCATGATCTTCGAGCGCACTCGCCCGCGTGACGAGTAGCTACGCCGTGCCCGTACCTCTGCCTCGGCTGTCCGCAACTACTCGGAGTACATGCCTCGCTCGAGGAGGTCCTAGACTGATCCATCCGAGGATTCGCAGATGCATGTCCCTTCGGAGGGCTCCGCTCCCTTTCCCCAGTTCCAGCACGAGGGGAGTGAGGAGACTGTGAGGCAGCCACGCTTGGCGAGGAGAGCCGAGATGTGTCCGCGTCGAGGAGCTAACGTTCAGCAGTCGCAAGTTCCCTTCATGCTCCATTGGCCCACACAGGAGGAGATAGAGCGTTTCCCCGGTTACCTGCCTCCATCACCCGAGGATCCCCGTCATCACTAGTTTCCGATGGAGAGCTTTGTGAGTACCCGAGCTTTTATGGAGATCTTCCCTTCGGTAGTACCTTTTGGGAGGGGTTGTAGTTTGTACTCATAGTCTAGTAGGAGGGTAGCATTTTGGGTTTTTCTATCTTCATGTTGAACCATGTACTTTACATTTTCTGTTGTATTTTCTTTTCCACTATATTACAAGCTCTGCCTGTCTCGATGAGGGTATGACTACTTATGTACCCTAATTATGTTATTAATGGAATGCTTCCTTTATTATCATGATTGTTCTTTGGTCATATGCTTTACTCTGTGATTTCTGATAATTGTTACGCGTGCTTTATGTTTCTGTCGTTCGACTAGTTAAGTTCGCTGCTCTCACTTTGTTTATGTTTTCAAAAAGAAAAATTTACCCGTAATTTCCGCTAAGTATATTATTAAAAAGTTGAGATTAAGAAGTAATAACCTAATGATTAGCCTAATATGTTCTAGAGTATTGGGTTAAAAATTAGGGTGTTACAGACTCCTACTAAGATTCTTTAGTAAGAATTCTCACTCCTTTCTCTTCCTTCTCTTTCTTCCGTCACATCTTCAGCCAGCGATGGCGATGTTTGTGGTCTTTGTCGACTCGCCGACTTGGGAGGTTCACTATGATCTCGACCACGGATCATATCATTTTGAGGGGCAGTGCACAGTGCAAGTCTTCATGTTCATCGGACGCCCCTTCACACACCCTGTACAGAGCTACTGTTTCTCCACGATGTCTCCCTATGACGATGCCATGGTTTTTGAGTGCGCCCAAATGCGCAACGAGAGGATTCTGTGGACGTACACTGGTGGATCGATGCCTCGAGTCTTCCAAGACTACGTACCTCAATCTCCTAGATCAGAGGATGACCCTTCTGAGGACCTGTCGACGCATATGTATAGTGAGAGCTCTGCTCCTACACCTCAGTTCGTGCGAGGCGAGAGTGAGGAGATTGTTACACAGCCGAGATTAGCTAGACTAGCCGAGAAGCACCCCTATTGAGGAGCTCACGCTCAGTCTTCACGTGTGCCTACTCCTGCCACTTTACGTTCGTGGATTGGTTACGTTCCGCCATATCCCGGGTTCTAGTAGCCGATGCTCTTGGGGTAGACTAGTGCACACACTCACACATAGATCGGATAAACCTTCTTTTGTCTTGAGGTTATCCATCATAGGTGCACCCGGGTGGTTGTGGTTTCTTTACGCTTTCTTGTTTCTGTTGTATTTTCATTTCCGCTGTACTTCAAGCTCAGCCCGTTCTATAAGGGCGTGACTACTTATGTACCTCGACTATATTATTATTAATGAAATGTTTCCTTTGTTGTGATGGTCATTGAGCTATTGTTACTTGCTTAAACTTCGTATTCCTTATGATTGCTATTTATGTCTCTCATTTAGATAAAAGCGTGGCTCTCACTTTGATTTATGTTTTCAAAAAGAAATTTACCCGTAATTTCCGCTAAGTATTTTATTAAATAAATGAGACTAAGAGGTAATAACCTAATAATTAACCTAATGTGTTCTACAAAGTTGGGTTAAAGATTAGGGTGTTACACATTGCATTAAGAAGCTATACTATGATACTATTATACTTTCTGTGCAAAGCATGGGCACTATGCTAGTTTTAATCGGTATTAATGCATTAGGTTTTGTCATTAAGTACAGTGATGCTTGTAGAAATGAAAATTGTACTAGAACAATTGTTATTTATCTCTTATTTGACAATCAAACTAAAGAAATTTATAATCTGTCACATATGCATGCAATCACTGCTAGTTTGGAGCTTCTATAGGGTTATGTTGGTAACAAGCTAGCTAGGCTATTACGGTTGTTATCCCCACTCAATTTACCACTATATTACAAACTTCTAAGAGTTAAGTTTGAAGTGGATTGAACCATATAGATTGTCTTAGTTTGTATTGTAAATTTTAATAAGAATGGTTGTGTTGTAGTTTGATTTTGGTTCTAATTGTACTATGCTAGTTGTTTTTGAATGCATGATGTGCTCATGTGTTGTGGTGGCTAAATTATTTTTTTGATTGCTTTACTTTATTAGTGTTTACTCCGGTTCTTTTTGCTAAAATTCCTATAATCACTTGAATTTATGTCTTGTGCTTATATTGACCCTTGTTTTATTCCTTTTTCTTCATATTGATTATATGTGTAAGTTTATTGTATTTAATTTCATGCTTCTCTCCAGCAAAATCATACTAAAGGAGAGAAAGAATTTGATGATCAAATAGATGGAGACTGAAGGAGATCAAGATCATTGGAGATGTTAAAGAAATTTGATGCTACACTTCATGATAAAGAATTTTGACACTACCCTTCATGATTTATTAGATCCTTTTGTTATGTGGTTATGAAGTAGCATTTTGTAGGTGTCATGACTTAGCTTGTATGTATGAGCTTCTCATGGATTAATTGATTTAGAATTTTTTTTGTATTTATTATAATATTTTTTTTTAGACCAACATATTAGAAAAAACTATATATATATATATGAGTGGGGATCTGTTTACTGTAAGAGTAAGTCTTGTCATACTTACTCTATCTAATAACTTTTTTTGGCATTAAACTTACATCAATATAACTGTTGCATTTGATGTTCCTACTAAGTAGACCAAGCATATAAAGTTTTATACAATTTGAAAATAAATTAATAGTTCATCATTTCATTTTATTTTGTTCTATAACATATTTTTGAAAATACAAGTAAATATCGATTAATAAACTACATAGTTATTGTTGTCCAATTTTTCTGAAATTTGACATGCTTGATCATCAATATAATGTAACATAAATCAATAGTTAGATTTATTAAATTCAATACGGATGAAGAGGTATAGTATGGAGTAAGTGTGCAAGACTTACTCCTAGAGTAAATAGATTCCCACCCTATATGTATACATATTGAAATAGGCAACAATTGTAAAATTGTTCCTTATAAATACTATTATAATTTATTAAACCATTGTCTATTAGGGTAGACAACACTTGTAAAATCATTGCTTGTAAATAATAATACTTATTGTAAAGCCATTGCCAATTAAGATAGATAACATGTGAAAAATCGTTGCTTACAACTAGCAACGCTTTTTAAGCTGTTACTTAAAATTTGGCAATGGTTTAAAAAATATTCCAACTACTAAATATTATCCAACGATGTGAAACCATTGCCAAATGAAAGGCAACAGATAAAACCATTGTCTATTCAATTGATAAAGCAACAATTTTTTTTTCCTTTTACCATGGCCAAAAGTACAAAACCATTGCCTAAAACAATAGGTAATTGCTACTTACTCCACAGTTGCAAAACCATTGTCTATTCTAAAGGCAACAATTTTCTTACATATAGCGACAGTTTGCAGCTGTTGTTGAAGAACAAAAGTATTATAGTGTGGTCATTGTGTTAGCTTGGAAAAAGTGGTCAAAGACTACTCATTTGTGACAGTAGAGTGAGCTATTGGTCATTGGTAAAAGCTTGGGAAGGCTACTATAAAGACTATCCAGCTTTCTCGAGTTAAGAAAGGTTTTTAGTGGAACTCAATTGTTCTTGAGTACTAGATGTAGGCAAGCTAGCCGAACCAATATAAAAACATCTGTGCTATGTCGCATTTAAAATCTCTTTTTTATATTCCTGGGGGTGCTCGGCTAAACCGGTGTCACCCAGGACACATCTCATGGAGTTTTTCAAAAACATTCTTAAGTCCTCAAATTTAATGGAAATTTAGCAGCATGACTATTGTAAACCGAATTTCTTTCAAATTTTCTTTATGCCACATTCAATTCAATTCCATGACGGAATGACGGAAATAATACATGTACTTTCACATTCAATTCCATGAGATCACAACATCATAGATCTTAAGCTTAAAATCTGATTAATCTAATTCCTCTCTTAACCTCTTATCACCTAGGAAACATTACCAATAATTTTTACTAATCATTATGATTATGACCAATTCTAAACAGCATAGTGCAGAATCTATGTTTCACAATTACGGGTATCTAGGAGTCACAACTTTGACCCTTTCTAAGTTTCATCTTCTCCTAAAGTACCAAGATCAATTTCTAAATCAATTATAAGGGATTCCTACACATATACACTAATTATAAACCATTATTACTAATTTTTAAACATGCTGAAATAGAATCCATAATTTTAGTTTCTAATGTTTCTAAAACTCATATTTATAATCCTTTCTAGTTACTCATTGTTCCTAAAACTCATCAAATAATTTTTCCTTCACTCAAACATAATTTTTACACATTTTAACTTAGGAAAATAGCATCAAATAGTGGCCAAAATTTCAGGGCAGTGGTCAAATTATATATGTCACATAATCACATAAAATCACATTTTCAAGTGCACATAAGTTATTAGTTTTCTCTTGGAATTACTCTAGGACCTCAAACTCTTTTAGAAACTAATTTTATTTCATAATAATCATAAAAATATAAGTAAGGCAGTAGCTATATTATTTTACTAATTGTTGAGATCTAAAGCATAGAAACATAATTATATCACTTTATAAGTTCACCTATGCCTGAGAAAATTCTTAAAACATAGGGTATTGGCACTTTGACTAGATGAAACCTATATTAGGTCCATCTCCATCACGTGGCCGAAATTACTATCCATAAAACACTTCCATTTTCCAAACTTTACTTGAAATAATAATGGGCAAGTCTTTGAGCTCTAGGTTCTTTAGGTGATGACATAAACTTAAACATGTTATGCACTTTGTTTTACTTTTCATTATAAAGTGTAAGCATAAAATAAATATGAGGTGCAACTTATTATTATCTTTAAAGTTTAAGTGATGACTTGAAATATAAATATGAGGATGCAAGCTTATTCTTTATTCTTGGAAGTTTAATGCTGACATATGAGTGCAATTCACTTTAATTTAACTAGAGCTCATACAAGACTTTTAGAAGAGCAATAATAATCTCAACCCAACACTCATCTAACAAGATAAAGTGAGCTTTAGAGTTCTTTGTACCAAGGTTTCAAAGAAACCTCATGGTTTGAATATCATCATCAAGCTCAAGGAAAATAGACAAAGAGACCAAAACAAATAACAACATTTCATGAAACAAAGTATATCTAGAGTAAATTACACCATATTCTTTATTTTATGTCCAAGAACTCCTATCTAGAGCAAACTCTAGAACGTGCCGGCCAACTTTAAGGTTGGCAAGGGTAAGCTTTGGACTTTTTGAGATCAAGTATTATATTTTCTTAAGTAAACATTATGTGAGCTACCTAGCATTTTTATCAACTTGTAACAAGAAAAGGAAATAAAAACCGAAACTAGAAAGGGAAACCTTGAAGGAAGGAAAAGAAAGGAAATACTAAAATGTTTCAAGATCAAAAACAACTTTCAAGCTTTAGAGATTTCTCAAATGAGAATCATAAGGCCATTATCTTGAAACCTCATCATCAAGCTCAAGATTTTCCTTTCAAAAATCAAGTCCATAACCAAGAACAAAAAGAAAGAAAAAGAGTTTAAACCAAGAGGAAGCTAGCACTTTTTCATATCAACTAAAAGAAAAGCTTTTGAAACAAAACCCCTACCAAGTGTGAAGATGAAAGCTTGGTTCTTTGAAGAGAGGATGAGAAGAAAAACTTCTTCTAAGGTGGAAAGGAGGTTTCGGCCAAGCTTCAAGAAAAAGAAAGGAATGTGTTTTTTGTGGGCTTTTTGTTTGAGGAAGGATGCTTTAGTGTTTGAGTGGTGGTTTATGGTGGTTATGTGGTGGTTTTAGGTTGTGATATGATGGCTCAAGGAGGAGGATGAAGAAGATGAGAACTCTTAGAACTTTGAGAGAAAATGAGAGAACTTTCAAGAATGCTTTAAGCTTACACTTAGCAAATGATCCAAAGGTTCTTACAAGTTCATTTGCATGTGTATTTATAGAAAAACAAAACAATAGAGGTGCATTGAGGGGGAGGGCTGGCCGTGAGGTTCCACATGGAACATGAGGTGAGAGGTTTGTTTCTTTAAAGCATGGTGAGGCATGGTTTGAAGTATGGTGGGTATGGTTCAAGGTAAGGCTCAAGGTAAGGCCTAGGTATGGTGCAAGCATGGCCTTGGAGTGCAAAACAAATTCAACATGTGGGAAATGAGGAGGAGGAGGTTCGGCCATGATGCAACCAAGGGGGAGGGATTTATTTCATTTAATTGTGGTTTAATGATGTGTTTAGGTGTTTCTTTGATTAATCTTTTGATTAGGGATTTGTAAGAAAGTGTTTAGGTGAGGTAATTGTGTAATTAAGAATATTAAGACATGATTAGAAGTGGTCTTGCTTCATTAGCTAAATTAAAACTCATTTTATGATATGATTGTGCACAAACACAATTCCTTAATTTAAGGAATTGGAGAGAGAAAATACTATTCAAGATTCCATGACAAAGAATCTTGATTTTTAGAAAAGATTTAGGTGTAACTAAGCAATCGTAGGTTCTAATTGACTTTAATAAATTATTTTGACTCTAGATTAATTATGGAAATTAATTAATTTTCGATTAGAGCCTAATATTACTTAGGTTTCCTTAATTACATCATTAAGCTCAAAAATACTATAATAGGGGCAAAATTGTGATTTTGCACAAAAATCGCCAGGGACCACCGAGACTTAAATAGATATCTCCAAACACATAAAACATCATTCTAAACCTTTTAGAAAGCTTCTAGGCTCAAACGGCACTATACCCGCATAAAAATGCTATAGGGGTATTTTGGTCATTTTGACCCGAAACCTCAGAAAATGAGATTTTCTGCTCTAATAACATTCATTCACATATAATCCCCTTGTAACATTGAGTTAACCCTTCAAGAACAGCCGGCTCGGCTATCCTCGAATTTCGGGTGGAAAATGACCTTAGGGGCATTTTGGCATTTTTGCTCAGACAGAAAAATCGAGGTGTTACAATGCACACCTACATGACCAAAAGGAGCAGAGGAAATATAGCAAGAAAGAAGTTCTAAGGATCAACATATAGTGATTCATTGGCTTGTAGTCTACAACTAATCATCATGTATAGGTTTTACTTTTACTGCATTTTTTCTGTTTAAGTAAAAGCCTCTAATTAATTTGATGCTCTTATAGATTAAATTTGTTTTCGTTATGAGAGAATCCCTTTTGTTTACACTTTAGCACATATCAACTTAATCCCAATCCCACACTAAACATATACTTGGATAGATCAATTTTTCCATAAAAATGAGGATGTATACTTACTGTGAACATCTTTGAATCTGGATCCCAGTGCGAGAAAAACTTTGAAATGGACTTATCAATCTCTGTACTAAAGACCTAAAAATATAGATTAATCAACAGAAAAAGTAAATGTCCACAACTCAAAACAAATGGACTCAGAGCCCAATAACAAATTGGAAAAATAGAAGACTAAAAGGATAAATAAAAGTAATCCGTTACCTTGAAAGCAATGATTTCTTATGGTTCAGCTGCAAATAAAAGATACTGATATCTTTTATCAAATGGTTGCACCCTCTGTGTACGTAAAAATGTAATCAGAAAGAAATATTAGTTCATGGCTTCATTAAGGAACAAAATTGTGCAACTTGGACTTCATAAATCCTAACACAGATAGAGAAAGAAGCCAATAAAAACACAGTCCCACTTGCTCATAAGACATAAACCGGTGCCTTGGCTATGTGAGGTCTTCAATCTCAGGATATTCAATTTGTATTAATGGAAATTAGAAAAAAAATTCATATTATCATAATTTTTAAGAAGAATGTAAATAGGGAAACTGAATAGGTAAAGAAAATAACGCAAATAGAAGGGCAGATTTTATATGCCTTTAGCCAAACTAAAAAAGAAAGGGGAAAAAAATAGAAAAAGAACTAATCAATTGCAAAATAGAATTATTTGAACTCACTTTACTTTTTCAAATCTGATTAGACTAAAGAATACTATTTTTGTGTGCAAAGGAGTCTAACTCTTGCTAGAGCTGACCAGCAAAAGTTCCCCTAATAACTATAGCCTTACTCTCCTACTAGTAGAGGTTTTAATGTAAAATTGACATAAGATACTTGCAGCTTATTTGATATATACCTAATCAATAAACCTTTAATAACTTTTTCCAATTTGCTAATAAACTAAAAGAGCTAATGCCTATAGCTTCAGACTTGAGATTAAATCTTGCCATGAAATGTAGTTTGCCTTTCAGCCTAATTCTAGACATGAATGGATAACAAGATGACCACTAATCTAAAGACTAACCCCAAATATACCTAACAGTATTAAAATTGAACTGATCTATATAGGGCATCTTCATCCCCAATCCCCACACTCCAGATAAGGGAATTTGGGGTCCACAGTCCTGCACTTATCATCTAAATTGCTCCACTTCCACCATATATAGCTTCTAAGTTATGCTCTTCTTACACTAATCAAAATTTCAGCCGAAAAATTCATGCCACACGCCATATAATAAAATCAATATTAAAAAAGACAGAGAGAATTACATTTAAAAAGGCAACCTCAAATCTTTATAATTATACAACATTTCTTTAAGAAGAAAAAGAAGCAAAAATGAAAAACACTGAAGTGTTGAAAGCTTTTTATATACTTTAACAACATATTGTAAGAAATGAAAACTGAGACTTATCCTCTTCCTAAGGTAGCTCAGATTCTACAAATCTCAACCATGTGAAACAACTCAAGGCAGTGATTAAGAAAGCAAAAGAAGTAGTAGAATGCATGCTCAAAGACCACTTTCTAATAATTGAACTCAAGATTCGCATTAACTTTGTTCCCATTTATAATCTTAATCTTCTACTCTTTACACAACCAAACTACACTATCATTAACACTACAGCCAAATTAGGGGAATGGTAGAATCTCAATTGCAAAAGATGATGTAGCTGTCTATGTCAGAATCAAACACTAAGAATGAAGATGCATAATGCAAACCAACCCAAATAAGAACATATACCACCATAACAACATTAACTTTTCGACTCCACTCCGGGCATAGTCATAACAACCAGAAAAAAGAAGAAGAAATAATTCAGAGCTTATAAGGGAATAACGTCACAAGACGGTGTTGGATTTAGTGGTGGGGATGATTTTCCAGTGGGGACAAGTTAATACTCTGACAGACTTCAAGGGATTTTAGTGGATTTCACCATCAAGGATAGATTGAATCGAATGATTCCATGAGTGGTGGCATCCACGTTAATAGAGAAGAATGTATTAGGCATTTCGGGTATGTACAATTTGATTCAACAAATTTGATGCAATTTGAGAAGAAAAAATAGAGGAAAGAGCAACCTTGAGTGACTGCTTCTGCTGTTTTCCCACGGAGTCCCTCGACGATCCCAGCTCCCTCATTTCTAGTGACCAGGTCCTCTCCACCTTCGCCGCCTTGGAATCCCTCATTTCGCACGAGATTCTGAAGATAATGGAGGTTTCCTCTACAATATTGACAACGAAGAGCAGTGCCCCGGTGTCGAGTTCTCGAGCTCCAAAACCAAAGAATAGGATTTCAAGTTGTCACGGCATGGGGTTTGAATCAGAGAACTAGAGCATTTCAAGTTGTCATGGCATGGGGTTTGAACCAGTGCTTAAGAACCAGATAATAGGGTTTCAAGAACCTTGAGGTCTAACTTGATGGTCAAGAACTAGAGATTGGGGTTTAACTCACTGGGGGATTTGGGATTTAAGATAGGGGAGCAAGCTAGAGAGTGTAACACCCTAATAGAACCCCACTATGCTTAAGTTCACATTTGGATTCTATTAGTTGTCACTTATGCCTTGCATTTATTTTCTTTTGAAATTAACTTAGAAAAATAGTGGAAGTTTTTTTTTCTTTAAATAAATTAATTTTTTGAAAACTTAAGCCTGTAACGAGAAGTGAAATACATAGCGCTTTTATAGATAATAATCAAGTGTAGAACTATTATCACATAAACTAGAATATTATCACTTAATACATGAGTCACAACAGGGCATATATCATACTGATAAGTTATTACAAATAACAATATAAGTTCTACTATTACTAATTGTTTCTCACAAACTATAATGTAACTAAAGCTCGGAATGCTCCTACTTGAAAGGTTTGAAATCTTCACGCGCTACCTCCTTCCTCACCACTGACCGTTGCTTTAGGTGGACACGTCTGTCTCTGGTAACGGCAATGAGAAATAAACATAGGAGTGAGAAATACATGATTTCTCAGTAGGAGTTCCTACTTGTACTAAAAGTGTCATCGTTGTCGTCCCAGTCACTTCGGGTTTATTATAAAAAGGTGAACAGGTAAGGATTCAATTATCAAACTTTCACAAACATGATTAGCCGAAGTGCTATTACTTTTAAACTAATCTTGAACATTAGCAGAAATATCCCTTCAGTATTTCATCAAGCATACATATAAGCATATCATGTAAAACCACTAATAAGCAATAATCATTTAGGAGCTGCATGCATTTCATGATTACTCATCCTCAACATTCACTTCTTTAGTGCTCATCATCTTTCATTTATTTCATCAACATATTTCTTAATTTACTCACGGGATGAATGCATCAATGCCTTAGACCACCCTAAAGGGTAATGAGCTCATACCGTGGCCGTCGCCACAACCTTTTGGTTTTCTTTCCGTTGCCATGATCTCAACGGTTTAGGGGGTTCAGCCGTGAGTTTAGCTCAAGTCCACTTTTCCAGACTATCATTGCTACTTGTTCAGGTTTTACTTTTATTCTCACTGAGTGAAATCATCAATACCTTAATCCTCAAAGAGGATTAAGCAGTGAGTTGGTCTATTTATTATTTCATTTGAAACATGAATGTATGCACATTAATAAATCATGGCACAGTCAATCATTTTATCATTATCATTTCATATCTCATCAATACATTCACATTTTTGTATATCACTTCATGTAACATAGACAATATCATGTAAATCTCATAGTAAACATTCTCATAGATAATTCATATTAAGCAACCTAAGTTATCAAGTTAGGTCTCTAGTGTTCCTAATAGGTTATGGATATCTTTGTATTATCTTTTTCTCTTAGTCTTCTTTGTACTCTTAGTATTTCCATTAATAAATTAATACCCTTTAAGATATTTTTAAAGATTCTTTATATATTTTTATTATGACTTTTATATATATCTCCTGAAGATTATTATTCTACTTAAATCCTTAAAATTATCTCTTTACAAGACTTGAATATTTTATTTAGAGTTCTGACATCTTTTAGAATAAAATTTGTAGCACTAACATCTTAGATTAGTGTAAATCAACTGTAAATTGTGCATAGTAGGATTCCCAGGAAAGAGAGGTGGGTCACAATGGACACGCTTAAATACCAAGTCTTTCCTTAGCCAGAACCTTTCCAAATTGCACTCTCACAGTATCACGCTACCTTCAAGACTTTCTCAGCACACTATCCCGAAAATATATCTCTCATTCTTAGAACGCCCGATTTTTCTCGTTAGAGTGAAATGACCAAAATGCCCGAGGTCATTTTCACCTGACCGAGGGAAGCCGGGCAAGATACTCGAAAGGCAAACTCAATGTTGGAAGGGATTAGAAAACTTATGTACCTTCAGGGATGGAAAATCTCGCTGAAGTTTTCGGTCAAAATGACCAAAACGCCCTGTGGTGTTTTACCCGCTTGCAAGTGCCGGATGAACCCGAAACTTCTCCAGATGGTTTTAAAAGGCGTTTTTATGTATTCTATGACCTCAGTTTTAATTTTTGACGTCCCGGGCAAAATTAGTGCAAAATTACGGTTTTGCCCCTAGTTTCGTATTTTTACGCTTAATCACGCGATTAAGCAAACCTAAGCAATATTAGGCTCTAATCGAAGGTTAATTAATTTCCTTAATTAATCTAGAGTCAAAATAATTTATTAAAGTTGATTAGAACCAAAAAGTACTTAATTACAACCTAAAATCATATTTTAATTTTATGACACCTAGTCATAGAATCTTGAATAGTGTTTTCTCTTTCCAATTCCTTAAATCATGGAATTGTGTTACACATTGTTTATTCATAAATGAGTTTTAAATTCTTTAATGATGTATGAGCACTCCTAAACTTGTCATAAACTCCCTAAATCACAATCTTGGTTACCTAAACTTGAGCTTAATCATTCCTATCCTTGTACCTAAGCTAATACACATCTAAACCTACCATTAACACACAATTAAATGGTCAAACTCACCTCCTCCCTTGCTGAACCAGACCAGGCCGTGAACCTCCTCCCTCCATATGCATCACATGTTCAATTTTTCAACACTCCAAGGCCATACCTCAAGTCACTTACACTATACCTTGTCATAACTTTCAATCAAGCTTGAATTTCCACATGAATAAATAATTAAAACAACCCATTTTTCCCATTTAATTGTGGCTGGAAAAGTTCCAGCCATGCATTATTTCTAGAAGCCTAATTTCATAAAAATTTGATAGGAAATTAACTCACATCAAGCCATACTTTGTGGCATAGCTTCCATACTTCAACCATGCTTGAATGACCTTGTGTAAGAGATATTTTTCTCTTCCTTTTCCCTCCAAACCACACGGCCACACCCTCCCAATGTGAGCTCCATGGTTTTGTTTTTCTATAAATAGGATGCTTGTGTTAGCCTTGTTGCACCTTGAAGCATTTGCAAAGTTTAGAGTTTTAGAGTTGTCTTACTAAGCTTTTTCCTTCTCTCAAAGTTCTAAGAGCTCTTTCTCTTCATCTTCATCCTCTTCATTCTTCCATCACATAATCACCTCATAGCCTTAATCCATCACCTCATAACCTTAAACCATTCTCAAAGCTTTCAAACACTCAACCTCAAACACAACTTCACTCAAAACACATCTCCTTTCCTTTTCCTTTCCTTGGCCGAAATCATCACCACCATCCTAGGAGGTGTTGCTCATCTCATTTCCATCTTCAAGTTCAAGCTTTTATCTCCATCAAAAGGTAGGGATTTGTTTTCAAACTTTACTTTGCTCAAGGAAGTGTTTTTCTCTAGTTTTCTCTTGGATTCTTTTTGAACTTTCCTTTGTCTTTCCTTTCCTTTCATTTTCGGCCATGAGGCCTTGATTTGAGCATGATAGCTTGATGATGAGAGTTTCTAGATGATGACATTGTGTTCATCTCAAAGAAACCTCTAAAGCTTGAGTTTTCCTTTTCTTACAACTTCATCTATATGTTATCTAGCTCACATGGTTTTCCAACTTAAGAAAAATTAATCTAAGGATTTCTAAAAGCCCAAGCCTACCCTTGTCAACCTTAAAGTTGGCCGGCACGTTCTAGAGATTTGTCTCTAGATAGGGGTTTTGGGTACTTAATAAAGAACTTGATGTAGCTTCACTTTCTTTCTCTTTTATATGATTTTCGGTTCTTGTGTTGTGATCTTTGAGATATTGTATGGGGTTATGATCTTGTTAAAGTCTTAAATGAGCTCTAGTTAAACATAAAAATGAAACTTGCATCATGTTTACTTTAAGCTTTGCATATCATGTTTATTTCCTTGCTATCACTAAATCCTAAGATAATGAATGAACTTGCATTATCATGTTTATGTTTCAAGCTTTGCATTATCATATTTATATTTCAAGTCCTCACCTAAATATCAAAGATAATAATATATTGCACCACATATTTATTTTATGCTCTCACTTTACTTTCTAGCAATAACTAAAATAAGTGCATGAGCATGTTTATTTTTATGTCATCACTTTAATGATTCTAGAGCTCAAGGACTTGCCCAATGATATCTCAAACAAAGGTCTAAAACATTTATTTCCTATGGTTCATATTTCGGCCCTATGAGGCCTTAATGTTTTCAAGTATTGAAAACTATGTTTTATAATTTTTCTAAACTTATATGAGTATAAGGAATGTGTAGAACTAAGTGTTATGAATTTAGGACCTCTTGAGATGAAAATAATATAGCCACTGCCCTATCAAGTATTTTCATGAGTTTAGATGATAAAAGTGTTCATAAAAGAGTTTTGAAGGTTTTAATAAGGTTCCAAGAGAAACTAGTATTTTATGTGCTTTAGAAACTATGATTCGATGCCTTTAAATGGAGTTTCTGTTTCGGTTCTGCTTTGCTATGTTTGGCCACTGTATGAGCTGTGTTAATGATGTTAATATGCTTATGTTTGGGTAATAATTATGTTAAGACTCATATGTGAAAGATAGGATAAGTTAGGAACTAGAAAAGAATTAATTTGAGAGTTCTAGATCCCTTAAAGATTTATTTTTCTGGATTCTGTCCAGCAAGGTTTAGATTCAAAAATCATGGTTTTAAATTAGTTTATATGTGTAGGAATGACTCATAATTGGTTTAGGACTTAATCTTGAAACCTTAGGAGCAAACCGAACTTAGAAAGGGTCATTATTGTGACTTCTAGGTACCCGTAAAGTTAGTATTTTGATTTCTGCACTCTTGAGGTTTAGAGATGTTCTTGACCATAGGGTGAGGTGAGAAATACTTAGTTATAACCTTATAGGTTCCCAAGAGACTAGGTGTTAATGATCAATAACTTAGAAAGTGAGATAAAGATCTAAACCGTAATTTCTAGAACTCCGTAATCACATAAACATAAAGCTGTCCAAATTCTGCTTAGTGCTATTTGGATTAGTTCTTGAGCATAAAGTTTGTATAACTCATTAATTGTCAAACTATAGGTGTATAAAGAAGTTACGGATAATGTTAGAACAATTAATTTGCAAGTATAAGACTCATAAGAATCAAAGTTTAAAACACTATGAGTTATAACATAACATGTCTATGAGCTTATGGGGATGATTGTTAAATATGACTATGTGATGATGTTGTGTGAAAGTTTTATGTGACGAATGTTATGAGAAAGTTTCATGAGATGATATATAAAAGCTACATGAGAATACATGATAAATGATGAGGTAATTGTGATTTAATACTTATGAGAATATAAATGTGACACAACACTGAGACGCGCTTCTCCTGGGTGACACCGGTTAGCCGAGAGCACCCCCAGGAGGAGACAAATCCGTGAGGGTATGTGTAGATGCAGCCTGCCAAAGCGGACAAATTGCGAGGCCCACGTGGCTAGCAAAGCGTTTCAAAGAGGAAATGACCCTAGAAAGGAGATCCTTAATTTGCCCCCTAGCCCGTACTTTAAGTCGGGATTATGTTACGCTTATCATAGGATAAGTAAGAACTAGTGATGACTAGTTAAGGTATGAGCTCATAACCTAGAGAAGTTTTAGGGCGGCCCCATGAGATGAAAGTTAAAGTTAACAATGTCACATAAACTATACTTAGGCCAATGTTACAATGTTTCCTAGTTATTCTATTGTTTGGTTTACCTTATGATGCATCCATATCATTAGTATATTTCTGCTTAAGTCATAAAGACGCATTATAAAATATGATGGACCTTGGATAAAATACCTCTTTGGAAAACCAACTTAAAAGGAATTTATATGCATGCACACCTTTTAGAAATAAACCCAAGGTTCCTGAGGATGTGACGATGACACCTAGGTAGGGATAACCCTACTGAGAATTCTTTTAGAAAGATTCTCATTCCCTCTCTCTTTTCTTCCGTCATATCTTCAGATGGCGACGTTTGTACTCTTCATCGACACCCCGGTATGGGAGCTGCACCATGACCCGGCACTCGGGTCATACCATTTTGAGGGTCGCTGCACAGAGTATTCATGTTCATGGGGCGACCCTTCGCGCACCGTCCCGAGCTCCCGCTTCACCCCGACTGCTCCTTACCGTCATAACGGGATTTTTGAGCGAGCGAGACCACGCGATGAGCAGATCCTCCGCATGGAGCCCGAGACATCAGCGATGCGAGTACCAGTGCGTGCCGCGTCCCGATACTCGGAGGCGGACCCATCCGAGGACCCGCCATCCCACATGTACAGTTGGAGCTCCAGTCCCGCTCCTCCACCGATGAGGGCTGGAAGTGAGGAGACGGTGGTCCAGCCGAGGTTGGCTCGACGGCCATCTATGCGCCCTCGCCGCGGTGGACATGCCCCGATGTTGCGCTCGACCACTCCCGCCGCGATTCGCCAAAGGATCGACTCGACCCCACGATTTCGGACCAGGAGTAGTCATAGGAGGGGTAGTAGCTAGTGCACACACACGCCACATAGTAGAGGTCAAACCTTCTTTTGTATATGAGGTTGTCTCCTTTAGGTGCACATGGGTATGGGGGTAGTTTCTCTTGTGTTTGTTTTTTTTATGATTTCCTTGTATTGCATTTCAGTTGTATTTTGCTTCATGATGTATCAAATAGTCCTGCCTCTTTGGGTAGGCACGTTATATATATATATATATCTATGATTCAGTTGATGTTTCCATGACATGATGTGTTTCTTATGCTTTGCTTATATGTTTCGCTATGATTCCCCTTAAAGTTTCGTGCGTGGCTCTCACTTTGATTTTAAATTCCAAAAAGAAAAATTTTACCCGTATTTCCGCTAAGTATTTTCTAAAAGATGAGACCAAGAGGTAATATTCTAAAGATTAACCTAAGGACATACTAGTAGTCTTGGGTTAAGATTTAGGGTGTTACACATTCTGCATTTTAGTGGTGTAAAACTTTATGCATAACATACATAAGTGTGTTTGTATATGTGTTAGCTTTTCCACAAAGTTGAAATCAGTCCATTTGCATTTTTCTAGAGTGAGTTACACATATTTTACTACTACAAGGTCAGATTAAGAGTTTCAGTCTTAGGCTCTACTTTAAAATTTTATATCTTGGGCTAGGAAACTCTGTTTTAGGTGATTATTTTTGGAGAGTGTTCTACAATGAGTCTAGTTTATAATAAAAATATTTTCATTTCAAGATGCTTCATATTTTATGAACACTAATTTTCGAAGTAACTACTGCCAGAAATAACTAGAAATTCCAGCACCTGCCATGTTCATGTCTTAAGTTATCTTTATTAACTCAAGTTTCACATACAATCTTTTAAGTTATATTTGAGTTTGATAACATCATAAAAGTACTCATAGTAGAATAGAACATGTTGTGTTTTCTAAAAATATAATTTTTCAAAACTTTTGACAATAACTCAAGTTTGAGGCATTCTATCCATGAGCAAAGTTAGAAGCCAACAATACTTGAACAAATAAAGAAGAAACTCCTACCTCTTGTGTAGGGTCTAAAAAGGGTCATTCTCTTCTTCCTTAAGCTTTGAACAAGAGTCTTTGGAGTGGATGACCCTCCTTGAATCTTGGCTCTAGAACTTGAGTGCTTAAGAAAATATTTCTCACTAGAGTTAAAGATTGTAACTCTTGTGAGGGCTAGTGAAAGTTTGGACTTAGGATTTAAGTGTTTGGATGAAGTTTAGAGGATCAAGAGTAGTCTTTGAAGGACATAAGAAGAATGATAGAATAAGAAAGAAAGAACACTTAGGGAGTTTCTGAATTGAAGAAAGTTTGAGGAGTATTTATAGTGGAAAGATTAGAGAAAAAACAGAAGAAGGAAAGCACTTGGAGCATGATTTATGGAAACATGTTGGCTGAATTTTGGGATGAAAATGCTCCTTGTTTTGTGCAAACATGTTTCCATGTTTTATGTAAACATGTTGGATGAAAATGCTCCATGTTTTGTGCAAAGATGTTAGTGGAGATTTTCTAACCTTTAGTGCATGTATGTGATTCAGAAATGTGTATGATGTATGTGGTTAAGTTATTGTGTTATCATCTTAATCCAATGGCTTAGATTCATTCTTGTCTAAAGACAAGTCTAGGGATTTGTGCAAATGGCATTGTAGTAATTTCTTTAACTAAGACAAGGATAATTTTGTAATTAGACAATGATAGTGGTATTCTTGTAATTCCATTCATAGAGTAAGGGTATCTTCGTCATTTAATAAGGCAAGGGTAGTTTGGTAATTTCCTTTACATAGCAAGGGCATTTTCGTAATTTCCACTAAGTGATGGCATTTTCGTAATTCTTTACATTTTTCTCTAGACATACTTAAGTAGTCTATTTGTTGTGTTTCATAACATTTGTCTAGATTCTTTTGGTTTTGCTATCGTTAATTAAGATTAATATTTATCTTAGTTATAAATTTGGGGATGTTACAGAGAGAGTAGCAACTGAGAGATTAGGGTTTTCACGGGTAGGGTTTGACAGATTAGCGATTGGGGTTTCATAGATGGGTTTCACAATAGAAGCAAAATTGCGCTAAGGGTTGAGGAAGAGCAATCAGGAGGAAAAGAAATGAGTGAAGCAGGAGAGAGTGAGAGCTAGGTGCCAAATTTCACTAAGATTGAAGGAGGCAAGCGACGATGGTTCATGGAATCGTAGGGACATACCTCAAGTTATGGTCACTGACGACTTGTTCTAGGAATCGCCGTGATAAGAGTGCAGATGAGCTCCTTATTTGTAGTAGTGTATTGACTCGACTCTTTTGAGAATTTTGAAGGGACCAAGAAATCTGGGGCTCAACTTCTTGACTTTCATGGCTCGTCCTATGCTTGTCGTGGGGGTGATCCTAAGGAACACATGTTCTCCTTCTTGAAAGTCCAATAGCTTTCGCTGTTTATCCGCATAGCCTTTTTGTTGACTTTGAGCAGTAAGAATCCTATCCCTAACCCTCTTGATTTGGTCCGTCGTCTCCCTTACAACTTCGGGTTCTAACATACTCTATTCACCAGGCTTATACCAACACAAAGAGGATTGGAACTTCTGTCCATATAAAGCCTCATATAGTGCCATGCCAATACTTGCTTGATAACTATTGTTATATGCAAATTTGATCAATGACAGGTATCTATCCTAACTTCCCCTTTGTTCCATAACACATGCCCTTAACATGTCTTCTAAAGTCTATATGGTTCTTTTTGATTGGCCATCTATTTGGGGGTGGTAAGCCATGCTTAGGCACAACTTGGAACCGAATGCCTTCTGAAAGGCTCCCCAAAAATGTGACATAAATCATGGATCTCGGTCCGAGGCTATCGTCGATGGCACTCCATGCAACCTCACAATCTCCTGGATGTATAACTTTGCTAACCTATCTAAGGAGTAAGTCACTTTGATGGGTAAAAAGTGGGCTAACTTAGTAAGTCGGTCTACAATTACCCATATGGCATCATGGCCGGGTTGGGTCTTAGGTAATCCTGTCACGAAATCCATTGATATGCCATCCCATTTCCATTTGGGAATTGACAAGGGTTGTAACATTGTAGAGGGTTTCTAGTACATGTTAACAAACACATCAAACACGCATCTCAATATCTTAATCATGATCATAACATGCCACAATTTATCACATAATCATGTCTCACTTTCATATATTCATAAGCACATATCACCCTCATTTTATTGAAAGGTAAACATGCTCCTACCCAGTATGCCGGAAGCAAGGACTAGGGTCAGCTAATGCACATGCTATGCTCATTAATACACACACACACATAGGTAGTGTATTAAAGATTATCATGAGGTACTTATCATACAATTATCCACAAGTTATCAGAAATCATGCCATAGTCTTACACGGTTTAAAACTACAACCCGGCTTAACCTAATTACTGTAACTATTCTTTTATGCATCTAAGGAACCCACCACAATGATTTACACGAACTTTTAACCTCATAAACACTTTTAAACAAGGCTTGACAGTTTGGGCAATGTTTTGAAATAAACTATTTCAAGGTTTTAGTGTAACACCCTAATATTCAACCCGAGTACTACTAGCATGTACTAAGGCTAAATATTAGTCATTACTTCTTGATTTAACCATAATTACTTTTGAAACTATTTGATAAAAATACGAGCCAAATTTTTCTTTTATGAAAACTTTTTAAAATATGAGCCGCGCGTAGCATATATAGAGGGTATCATAAAGTGCGGAAATATAAACATCAAATAGGTCCACAATGAACATAACATCACATAATATATAGATCCACCCACCAAGGAGGTAAGTTAAGTTCAAGTATAGGAATAAAACGATGCGAATACAAAGGAGCTGATAATACATAGAAAAGAAATGCATGGAAATGAAACTACATAGTACACCTAGTGTAGATGGCCTCTAAACAAAAGAAGGTCATCATAAACTAAAGTGGCATGTGTGCACTAATCTCCCTAAGAGCCTCTACAGCTGCTGGCTTGGGAACGGGGAAATGTATCCTATCCATGGTCATAGCACATTTGGGACTGGTACACGAGCTAGCTGCACATAGCCTCCGCGCCTAGGGCGCATCGCCTGCCTCCGCTCCAATCGTGGCTGCATCACCATGTCCTCACTCCCTACTATCATAAGTGGGGGAGTGGGGGCAGAACCCTCCGAGTAGATGTGCATAGGCTCATCCTCTTCAAGGTCAGTCTCTGACAACCTCGAGCGTGGAGCATATCTGGGGAAGTCTCTAACAACTGATCCAGATGGGCCTGCACGAAACCTCCGCTCATCATGTGGACGGGCTCTCTCGAACACCGCATCAGCACCATAGGGGGATGTGGGGGAAAAGCGATAACTCTATATAGGATGCACAAAAGGGCACGCCATGAACACAAATACACGGACAGAACAGTGTCCCTCGAAGTGGTATGATTTGTGATCGAGGTCAAAATGAAACTCCTAAGTCAGCATGTCAGCGAAGAGGACGAATTTCGCCATCTAAATCTGAAAACGTGACAGAAAGAAAAGGTAGGGGGAGTGAGAATCTTTACTAAAGAAACTCAGTAGGGTTTTCCTCCTATTTAGGTGACATCATCTACATCTCCAAGAACCTTGGGCTTTTTATAAAATAGCGGCCATGTAATAGTTCGATTATGAAGTTCTAAAACGTTAATTACCGAGGCCCATTCTTTTTAACACATAACCTATATTTACAAGGATGCATTATACTTCATTATGCTATGCAAGATCTAGCTAACTTATTAGCAAACGTGGTAAATATGAACATGGTACATGGCACACAGATCATAAAGCATAAAACATAGAACATGGTACATGGTGTCTTATCTTGGTTACTTAGGTGACATTAAGACATTTACTTTGAACATAGGGCCACCCTAATTGTTCTCCCTTTTGAGAAACCTCTAGGTTATGAGCTCATACCTCACTAGTCATCACTAGCATATGGTTCTTATCCTTATTGATAAGATTAAGGTCCCGACTTAAAGTACGGGCTAGGGGGATAGAATTATCTTATCCTCACCTATAGTTTGATGGTTCCTAAGGATCATTTTCTCATAGTTTATGTCACCTTAAGTCCTAGCATGTTATGACAAGATGCTACATATTTCAAACATGTCACATATCTCATGTAATTTATCATGGGCATCTGTAAGGTTCTAAGAGAACAATAACATGCAATTTATAATTCCATCATCATATAGCATCATATAAGTCATTAGATAACACATTAATTCATCATCAAAGAGAACACGTAAATCATCCCCTTAGAAATGAAAACCCCTAAATCGGGTAACCTCAAACTTCCATATTATTTTCTTATACCTCTAAGGGATTGATTAACCTCATTACCATGATTTATTAAGTCCTAAAACCTAATTAATTATGGCTGGACAGCATAGGCAGTAAGCATATTTTGATGAATTACGGTGTTCTAGAAGTTACGTTTTAGGTCCTTTCTTATTACTGACTTTTTCTATGATGCAATAATTAATACCTAAACCAATTATGAGTCATTCTCACTCATCTAAACATGTTATAATATGATTCTACAAACTCTATCAAGGCTGGAACATAATATACAATTTCAGTTCCTAAGGAGTTCTAGAAATCAAATTTTCAAACTATTGGAGTTACTAAGCATGCCTTAGATGCCTAGAACCATTCTCATACAATTGGTAAGGTATTTAAACACATATAGACCACCCAAAACAGAATTTAAGGTGCTAGAAAACATAAGGCAGAACCAAAATCATAATCATTGTAACACCCTAATATTCGACCCGATACCACTAGTACGTACTTAGGCCAAATATTAGTTATTACCTCTTGTCATAGTTCTAATACTTGAAATTAACTTAAGGAAAATACAAGCCAATTTTATTTTATTTTTTTGAAATCTTGTTAAAGTAGGAGCCGCGCGTAACACAATATGGACGGTATAAATAAATGCGGAAACAATAACATAGAAGTGGCTCCAAATCAACATGACATCATCACATCTGAAATGCATATACTATGCCTACCCAAAGGGCAAGACTTTTCAAGTACATAAGGAAATGCGAATACAACTGAAACATGAAAATGCATAGAAATGGGAATCATGTAACGTGAAAACATAAAAGGAACACCCATTCCCAAGTGCATCTAAAGTGGATAACCTCGATACAAAAGAAGGTTTATCCAATCTATGTGACGTGCGTGCACTAAGGACTACCCACAATGCTACATCTAACTCCACGAGTAAGGTGGAAAATAACCAATCCATGGACGAAGCTCGGCTGGGGTAGGCATGCCTAAAAACTGGCCCTGTCCTCTATGTCTAGGACGTGGACCGGGCACCGGGGCTCTCCGAGGCTGAGTCACCATCTCCCCGCTACCCATGGGCATACGTGGGGGAGTGGGGGCAGAATCCTCTCCATACAGGTGGGTAGGGGTGTCCTCTGAGGGATCCTCCTCCGAGTGCTGAGTATGTAGTACGTACTCTGGTCCCACTCCCGAACTGGCAGAGTGTGTCCATACGATCCTCTCCTCAAGCGTACGGGTGTGATAAAAAATAGTAGCGTCGCCATAAGGAGACGTCGGGGTGAACCGATTGTAACATCCCCAAATTTATAATTAAGATAAATGTTAATTATCGATAGCAAAACCAAGAGAATCTGGACAAATGTTATAAAACACAACAAATAGACTACTTAAGTATGTCTAGAGAAAAATGCAAAGAATTACGAAAATGCCATCACTTAGTGGAAATTACGAAAATGCCCTTGCTATGTAAAGGAAATTACCAAACTACCCTTGCCTTATTAAATGACAAAGATACCCTTACTCTATGAATGGAATTACAAGAATACCACTATCATTGTCTAATTACAAAAATATCCTTGTCTTAGTTAAAGAAATTACTACAACGCCATTTACACAAATCCCTAGACTTGTCTTTAGACAAGAATGAATCTAAGCCATTGGATTAAGATGATAACACAATAATTTAACCACATACATCATACACATTTCTGAATCACATACATGCACTAAAGGTTAGAAAATCTCCACTAACATCTTTGCACAAAACATGGAAACATGTTTGCATAAAACATGGAAACATGTTTGCATAAAACATGGAAACATGTTTGCATAAAACATGGAGCATTTTTACCCAACATGTTTGCATAAAACATGGAAACGTGTTTACATAAAATATGGAAACGTGTTTGCACAAAACATGGAAACATGTTTGCACAAAACAAGGAGCATTTTCATCCCAAAATTCAGCCAACATGTTTCCATAAATCATGCTCCAAATGCTTTCCTTCTTTTGTTTTTTTTTCTCTAATCTTTCCACTATAAATACTCCTCAAACTCTCTTCAATTCAGAAACTCCCTAAGTGTTCTTTCTTTCTTATTCTATCATTCTTCTTAGACTTCTCTTGATCCTCTAAACTTCATCCAAACACTTAAATCCTAAGTCCAAACTTTCACTAGCCCTCACAAGAGTTACAATCTTTAACTCTAGTGAGAAATATTTTCTTAAGCACTCAAGTTCTAGAGCCAAGATTCAAGGAGAGTCATCCACTCCAAGGACTCTTGTTCAAGCATAATGAAGAAGAGAAGGACCCTTTTTTAGACCCTACACAAGAGGTAGGAGCCCTCACTTTGGTTGTGTAAGCCATGATGACATCTAACCTTGCTCATGGTTAGGATGCCATCAAGCTTATGTTTGTTGATAAAAATGTTTCAAGGGGATATTGTATAAATATTTTGTGAAACCCCTTGTTCCATTCTGCTTCCAAAGTGATATTATGTTGCTTTCATGCTCAAATGATGCTTGAAATATGTTGTGTGATCCTTGTGTTAAAATAAGTGACATAAAACATGAAAATGGTAAGTGCTGGATTTTTGGCTATTTCTTGCAGTTGGTGTTCCGAAATTTAATACTCATAAAATATGAAGTATCTTGAAATAAAATTATTTTTACCATAAACTAGACGCATCATAAAACACTCTCCAAAATGAATCACCCAAAACGGAGTTTTCTAGCTCAAGATATAAATTTTTAAAGTAGAGCCTAAGACTGAAACTTTAAATCTGACCTTGTAGTAGTAAAATAGATGTAACTCACTCTAGAAAAATGCAAATGGACTGATTTCAACTTTGTTGGAGCGCTAACATATATAGGAATACACCCATGTATGTTATGTATAAAGCTTTGTACCACGTAAATATAGAATGAGAAATAAATTTCGGGATAGTGTACTGTAAAAGTGCAGTTTGGAAAGGTTCTGGCTAAGGAAAGACTTGGTATTTAAGCATGTCCATTGTGACCCACCTCTCTTTCCTGGGAACCCTCCTATGCATGGTTTACAATGGATTTACACTATTCCAAAGATGTAAATGCTAAAATTTGATGAGTTAGGAATTTGGAACTACCTTTACTAAGCTGAGATAACAAGTATACAGAGAATTATAAACTTTTTTCTAAAAGATGTCAAAACTATAAATAAAAGAATCAAGTCTTGTAAAAAGAGAATTTTAAGAATTTAAGTAGAATAATAATCTTCAAGAGTTATATGAAAACCATAATAAAAATATATAAAGAACCTATAATAATATTTTGAAGTGCATTAATGTATTAATGGAATTCTAAGAGTACAAAGAACACTAAGAGAAAAAGATAATACTAAGACATCCATTACCTCTTAGGAACACTAGGAACTCAACTTGATAACTTTGGTTGTTTAAAATGAATCATTTATGAAAATGTTTACTATGAGATTTACATGATATTATCCATGTTTCATGAAGTGAATTATAGTAAAGTGAATGTATGGTGATGAGTTATGAAATGATGAAGATGAATGATTGATTGCCCATGATTTATTGTGATTACATGATGATATGCATACATTCATTTTCAAAGGAAATAATAAAAGTAAAGTTTGAAAAAGTAGCAATGAAAGTCTGGAAAAGTGGACTTGAGCTAAACTCACGGCTTAACCCCCTAAACCGTTGAGATCACGGCAACGGAAAGGAAACCAAAAAAGGTTGTGGCGACGGCCACGATATGAGCTCATTACCTTTTTAGGGTGGTCTAAGGCATTGATGCATTCATCCCGTGAGTAATTAAGAAATATGTTGATCACTAAACAAGTGAATGTTGAGGATGAGTAATCATGAAATGCATGCAGCTCCTAAATGATTATTGCTTATTAGTGGTTTTACATGATATGCTTATATATATGCTTGATGAAATACTGAATGGATATTTCTGCTAATGTTCAAGATTAGTTTAAAAGTAACTGCACTTCGGCTAATCACGTTTGTGAAAGTTTGATAATTGAATCCTTATCTGTTCACCTTTTTATAATAAACCCGAAGTGACTGGGACGACAACGATGACACTTTTAGTTCAAGTAGGAACTCCTACTGAGAAATCATGTATTTCTCACTCCTATGTTTATTTTCCATTGTCGTTACCAGAGACAGACGTGTCCACCTAAAGCAACGAAGCTGCAGCTGAGGAAGGAGGTAGCACGTGAAGAATTCAAACCGTTCAAGTAGGAGCATTCCGAGCTTTGAATTCTGATATAGTTTGTGAGAAACAATTAGTAATAGTAGAACTTATGTTGTTATTTGTAATAACTTATCAGTATGATATATGCCCTGTTGTGACTTATGTATTAAGTGATTATATTCCAGTTTATATGATAATAGTTCTACACTTAGTCTCTTATTCTGCTTATTTAATTAAGTGCACAATGTAACTTGATTATTATCTATAAAAGCGCTATGTATTTCACTTCTCGTTCTGTGCTTAAGTTTTCAAAAAATTAACTTATTTAAAGAAAAAGCAGACTTCCACTATTTTTCTAAGTTAATTTCAAAAGAAAATAAATACAAGGCAAAAGTGACAACTAATAGAATCCAAAGGTGAACTTAAGCACAGTGGGGTTCTATTAGGGTGTTACATTATGGTATCAGAGCAGTTCATCCTATTTAAGCCTGATGAATGGACTGACTATGCTTCTGTCTATGATATCATGCTATTAATCTTATCTGTATGATGGGATATAGGATTTAGAAATGCATGATCGTCTTGTGATCTCGCCATAGTTGCTACCATGCTTAGCTATAGTATTGAGCACGATCAACTCGATGACTGTTGTTTGGTGTGTCTAGGAACTAATGGCGACAAGCAGACGACGCATGGGGCACGCGGTGGAGGTAATCGTGATGAACTGGCAAATGCACTCCAGGAGATGGCTAGGGCTATGCAAGCACAAGCAACAGTGATGATGGAGCAGATGAATAGGATGTCAGAGGAATCAGTTGGGAACCAAGAACATGGAAAATTCTCAGAATTCAAGAGAAATTTGGACCTCCAGAATTCAAAGGGACAACTAACCCCGAAATAGCTGACGGATGGATTCAAGAGATGGAGAAGGTTTTCTCAGTGGTAGAATGCTCTAATGAACAAAAGGTGGCATTCTCTACTTATATGCTGAAAGGAGAGGCTGCCGCATGGTGGAAGGGTGCAAAGGGCTTGCTCGAAAGTGCTGACATACAGATTACGTGGGAGGTTTTCTATGCTACGTTCCATAAGAAATATTTTCCAGATCCGGTTAAGAAGGCAAAGGAAGTAGAATTTCTATTGTTGACACAGGGAAATCGAAGTGTGGCTGAGTACATAGCTAAGTTTGAAGAACTAATCAAACACTCAACTAGCTACCAAAGGGATCCCAACGAGGCTTGGAAATGCATGAAATATGAGAGTGGTTTGAGGCCAGACATTTTGGCATCTGTGGCTCCATTGGAGGTCACTGACTATGCATCTTTAGTCGGCCAAAAGCCAAGTGGTCGAGAGTTGCAATCGCTTGACTAGTTGCCCACCGAGTTGAAGAGAATAGGAAGAGGTTTGCTCAACAAGGTCACCGAGGATTCCCACCCCCTTACAAGAAACCCTACCAAGGAGGTGGATTTAAAGGGAAACAACCCCAACACCCTATGATGAATCAACCTAAGACACAAGCTGTTAATCGACCTAGGATGGCTGCTGTCCCTGAACCTATGATTAGAACCCCTTGTGCCACTTGTGGAAAGATACATGGAGGGGAATGCAGATTTGGTAAGAATGTTTGTTATCGGTGTGGACAAAGGTGACACTATTCTAGAGAGTGCCTAAAGTTCAATCAGTCCTCTACACTTAAGCCTAAGGCACAGGGACGCAGCGTGTTTCCTATCACCGCTTGAGATGCCCTCGTAATGAGATGATCTGATTCAAGGTAAGTGTATAATTAATGGAAAACCCTTAATTGTATTGTTTGATTCTGGCGCAACACATTCATTCATTTCATATGATTGTGCTAATAAGTTGAGGTTGTATATATCTGACTTAAAAATCATCTTAGTTGTCTCTACACCCACTATAAATACTGTTAGAAGTGATCAAGCCTGCCTAAATTGTGAATTTGAGGTAGCTGATAGGATTTTTCATCATGATTTTGTTTGTCTACCCTTGTCTAGTTTTGATGTAATCTTGGGCATGGATTGGCTTTCGGCTAACCGTGTGTTACTACATTGTGCAAATAAGTCACTAGTATTTCTTCCCAAACCATCTTTACCCAATCCCTCTAAACTTGATAGAAAGGTACGACTATACCTAAACTCCATTATCATGGGGGATAGTAGGAATGAAGAGCGAGGATATGTTTTCCTGATGACAAGTGAGAGGGAAGTGGAGCAAGCTCTAGAAAAGATCCTTGTAGTAAAGGAATTCTCAGATGTTTTTCCTGATGACATACCTGAATTTCCTCCAAAAAGGGAGATTGAGTTTTCTATAGATTTGGTAACGAGCAGGGACCCATATCTATAGCTCCTTATAGGATGCCACTGGCCGAGTTAACAGAATTGAAGAAGCAATTAGAGGAGCTACTAGAGAAGAAATTCATTAGGCCTAGTGCTTCACCATGGGAAGCTCCAGTGCTATTTGTCAAGAAGAAGGATGGGAGCTTGCGGTTATGTGTGGATTATAAGCAGATAAACCAAGTGACCATAAAGAATAAATACCCTTTGCCTAGAATAGATGACCTCATGGACCAATTAAGAGGAGCCCAAGTGTTTTCCAAGATAGATCTGCGATCAGGATACCACCAGATTCGAGTGAAGGAGGAGGACATACCAAAGACAGCTTTTAGGACTAGATATGGACATTATGAGTTTAATGTGATGTCGTTTGGGTTAACCAATGCACCGACAGTGTTTATGGACTACATGAATAGGATATTTAGACCATACCTGGACAAGTTTGTAATAGTGTTCATCGATGACATTCTAGTTTACTCTAGAACTGAAGAAGAGCACGAAGAACACTTACGAGTGGTGTTGGAGGTGTTGAGGAACAAGAAACTTTATGCAAAGTTGTCCAAGTGTGAATTTTGGATGAAGGAAGTTAAGTTCTTAGGTCATGTAGTGTCACATGGGGGAATAGCAGTAGACCCAAGTAAGATAGAAGTGGTGCAACAATGGGAAACCCCTACCACTGTAAAGGAGATTAGGAGTTTTCTAGGGCTAGCCGGTTACTACCGAAGGTTCATTAGAGGTTTTTCCCAAATTGCCTTACCCCTCACCAAGCTAACAAGGAAAAATTCAGCTTTTATATGGAGCCCAGAATGTGAAGAGAGTTTCCAAGAACTAAAAAAGAAGTTGACCACTACCCCTGTCCTAATCCTACCTGACCCAAAAGAAAAATTTGAGGTGTATTGTGATGCCTCGGGAAGAGGACTAGGATGTGTTTTGATGCAAAAATAGGAATGTAGTAGCCTATGCCTCATGACAGCTCAAACCCCATGAAGTAAATTACCCAACCCATGACTTAGAGCTAGCAGCTATTGTCTTTGCCTTAAAAATCTGGAGACATCATCTTTATGGTGTAAGGTTTGAAGTCTTTTCTGACCACAAAAGTCTGAAATACCTCTTCAACCAAAAGGAACTCAATATGAGACAAAGGCGTTGGATGGAGTTTCTCAAGGACTATGACTTTGGGTTGAACTACCACCCAGGAAAGGCAAATGTGGTAGCAGACGCTTTGAGTCGTAAGTCCTTGCATGCTGCTTGGCTCATGGTGAAAGAAAATGAGCTGATAGAAGATTTTAGGAACCTCAACTTAGGATATAGGGGACTTGAACAAATTTGGTTAAGCCGACTAAGTGTAACCAAGAGCTTTAAGGATCAAATAATTCAAGCCCAAAGGGAAGATGAGGATTTCCTTAGAACCTTAACCCTTGTCGAGGCAGGAAAGTTGAAAGAGTTTGTCCAGGATAAGGAAGGAGTGTGGAGATACCAAGGGAGAATCTGTGTACCTGCAAAAGAAGGACTGAGAGCTAGCATTTTGGAAGAAGCCCACAAGAGTCAATTTAGTGTACACCCCAGTATAACCAAGATGTACCATGACCTAAAAAAGATGTTCTGGTGGCCAAAGATGAAAGCAGATATAGCAAATATAGTGCAAAAATGTTTGGTATGCCAAAAAGTGAAGATAGAGCATCAAAAACCCTCCGGAGTGCTGCAACCTCTCGAAATCCCCGAATGGAAGTGGGAAGGAATATCCATGGATTTCGTGATGGGATTGCCAAGAACGCCTACCGGACATGACTCCATATGGGCAATTGTAGATAGATTGACCAAATCTGCTCACTTTTTACCCATTCGAGCAAATTACCCTTTGGAAAAGTTAGCTCAACTATACTTCCAAGAGATAATAAGGCTCCATGGAGTACCCAAAACCATTGTCTCAGATAGGGATCCAAGGTTCACCTCAAGATTTTAGGGAGCTTTGCAAAAGGCGTTTGGTTCAAGGTTGTGTCTAAGCACTGCCTATCACCCTCAAACTGATGGACAATCAGAAAGAACAATTCAAACCCTTGAGGATATGCTAAGAGCATGTGTCTTAGACCAGCCAAAAAGTTGGGACAAACAGCTTCCATTGATTGAGTTTGCATATAATAATAGTTACCACACTAGCATTGGGATGGCACCCTATGAGGCTTTGTATGGTAGAAAGTGTCAATCACCACTTTGTTGGTGTGACCCGGGAGAGCAAAGTATTTTGGGCCCTGATTTGGTAGAAGAGACAACCAAACAAATAAGGAGAATTAGGGAAAGAATCCTCACTGCTTAGAGTAGGCAAAAGAGCTATGCTGACAAGAGAAGGAAACCTCTCGAATTTCAAGAAGGAGAACACATATTCTTGCGAATTACTCCTACCACAGGTATAGGTCGTGCAATGAAAGTCAAAAAGCTAAGCCCTAGATTCTTAGGACCCTTTCAAATCCTCAAAAAGGCAGGTCCCTCCGCCTACCAAATTGCATTACCTCCAAATTTGTCTAACCTACACAATGTTTTTCATGTGTCCCAATTGAGAAAGTATCAGTCAGACCCCAGTCATGTGTTTGAGCCAGAAACTATACAATTAAAAGATGACTTAACTTTTGAATTACCACCGATAAGGATCGTGGATCATGGCATCAAGCAGCTGAGAAACAAATCTGTATCTCTGGTCCGAGTAGCCTGGGGACAAGATGTAACATCCTAATTTTTTTTTCAGAAAATAATTGAGGCTTTAGTAGTAAGAATATCAAAATTTTGGTGTACACAAAAATGATGAGAACAATGTAACGAACGTTAAAAAAAAAAAAAAAAAAAAAAAAACGAAAATAGTGTTTTGCAGGCCCCGTAGACCCATCGGAACAACTGAAACCTTAGATTCAAGACCTGGAGGTGCCCAAAATTTGGAAATTATAGGATTAAGGTTAGAAATAGGTAGGAATAAATATTTTATACCTAGAATTAATTTTCAGGCAATAGTTGATTACCCGGGTACACTATTTTACCCATTCGGTTAAATTACGGTGTGTAGTTTTTACACAGTATAAAGCTACCAGTGCAAGCATGCCACCTAGGGTGACAAGTGTGCGGCTTGAGATATGCCACACCATTGCACCTTTATGGCTAACCAATAGAAATTGTACAAAATTACCATATTTAACTTTAAGAAAAACCATTTTGTACTTGAAATCATTATCCATTTTGCCCTAAACTCACAAGATCAATATCTTATCACCACCACTCCATCATTTTCGTGTAACACTCCAAAAATACAGCCTCCATGTTTGTTTCCTCTCAAACCTCCATTAACAAGCTTCAAGCTCCAAAAACCCTAGCCTAAAGTCACTAAAACACAAAGTTTCCTTCACAAAACTTGTTCTAGACATCAACACCTACAAATATAACCGATTAGATTCTCCAAAAACCTCACCTTATCACATCACTCATCTCTGGTTAGAGGAGTATTTTACTGTATTTTAAGAGCTTTGGGGTAGAGTATATCTATCTTGGAGTATACAAGAGACAAAGAGGCATTAGCTTCCAAGGGTAGGGTTTTCTTTGGCCTTTTTCTTTCCAAATTATTCTGTAAATTTTTGGGTTTTATTTCGAAATTTATGGTTATATTTGATGATAATATGTTGATATTGATGTGTTAATTTTGGTGGAGTGTTTGGATGAGGTTAAATAATGATGTTTGTCAAAATAAGTTTTGGCTAGGCTGCTGAATTTTCGGATTTCAGCAGGACAGGATTTGTTCATGAATTTTCTAGTTCAATTCTATTCATTTTTATGAGCTATAAAAATTATATGTTGAATACAACATCATAAGGAAACTCTTATAATTTTCGTGGTGCATAATAAAGAGTTTTACTGCCTGAGAAAAATCAAGAACCAAGAGTATATCTATGCTGGCTGAAATCTTGGTACTGGAGCTGTGAATTTGTATAAATTTTTATTCATAGCAAATGATGGAGTTATCCTTTGAAATTTTTACACAGTTTTTTAGACATCTTTAAGTATAACTGTGATTTTTATTTTGAGTTGTTTCTATCATTTGCTAAAGTTAAAAATTGTGTGAATCCTATTCTGAGCTGTGAAAAAGTGGCCTCTGACCACTAAAATTGTAGAATTTATTTGACATGGTTCTAGTATTCTGTTTGCTATGAACCTTTTACAGGGACTTTTAGACACATTGAGGTGTCATAGAGAATTTTTATGGCCAGTGAATTGCCCATTGGATATGTGAATTAAATGTTGTCCCCATAATGGTAAATCTGTCAAGAAGCTGGAATGGTGAAGATGTATTAAGTTAATGATAGAAATCTATTTAATCCAAGTATATATCATATGAATGCATGTTAATTGTTTGAAAGGCTTGTTTATAAAGTATGAATGAGACTCCAAGGATACTGAATGCCTATATCTGGGATACAAACCTGACTTTGAAATAGAAAGGTCCATGACATGGTTGTATGACAAAAGAGAATATGTGAAATTTAATGGTGCATGTTTTAACATACGGGAAAATAGAAACAAGGCTTATGTGTGATAGAGAGGGAAGGCAAAAATAAGAACTTCCCAAGAAATTTTATGAGTCGGTAGACTTATCGACTAGGAAATAGAACTGTGTGTGATTGAAATGGAAAAAATGAAGTCGATGATCACGAATAGGAATGAGCTCATGTCCTAGCAGTCTATGGTCCTCTGAGGAGTTATCCACTACATATGTTACCTGATGTGAATCTAAGCCTTCCCTATGTTAATAAAAGAACTACTACACTAAGTTGAATTCTATGTGATATAAAAGAAACACTTATGATTAATACCATTTTGCATATAATTTTCTTTGACTCATGTATGCTAATATTGATATATGTGATCTAACATGATGTTTTTCTTTATTATTATAAATGCATTTACTTGTTTATATTACATGTCTGTATGTAAGGGGTTACCCTACTGAGAATTTTATAATATTCTCACCCCTATTTGTGTATATCTTTGTATTGTGCTCGGACTCTGCAGATGCCTCTGGCTAAGGAGAGGCCATCATACCGATGGCCAATGGTTTCAATGAGGAGGACATGAGACTTACGTGGGCTTTTGACTTGTATATAGTGTAGAATAGTGCCAGGAACTTACCAGCTTGTAGACTAATTGGTGTTAGATGTCTTAGTTCCATTTCTGTGTTTAGTATTTTGTTGGACCTTGATATTTGAGCAAGCTTGGTAGATCTTTTGATAGTAGTTCTTGTGTTGTATTATGTTTAAGTGACTTAACTTCAAGTATGGTATGTATTAAAGAAAGCGGTATGTAAAGTAATAATATATGTACATTTTATAGTAGTTTTCTTTATAACTCTAGAGTTTGGTTTATCTTATTTCATTTCATTTGACTAGTGGATATTATAGAAAGGAAGTGATACTCTTCTAATTACAATGTTAATGCTCGAGTAATACATGGTAGTTAGGAGGGTGTTACATTATGGTATCAGAGCCGGACTATCCTATAAGCCTGAGGATTGGACCGGCTATGCTTTCTTAGAAATTGTCATGCATTATGACTTTATATATATGTGTATGACTGCTGATTGGAAATGTTGTGGGTTGCTGTACACTTTGCTTGGTATTGAGACTGATCAACTCAATATTTTCGTTTGGTGTGATAGGAACCAATGACTTCGAATCGGCGAACTAGGAGTGGAGCCGAAACGATGCCGACATGATGAATACTTTTCGTGAGATGGCGGCTGCCATGAGGGAACAAGCTACAGCTAATACCGAATGATGGAGCAAGCGAACCGCAATGAAAGGCAAAACCCGGTGATAATCCTGTAGTGAACGAAGTCGATGTAGAATATCAGAAATTTGCCGAGTTCAGAAAGGCAAATCCCCCTCCATTTCGAGGAGCTTTTAATCCCTGTAAAGCAGAAGAATGGATAAAGGCTATGGAAAAGATTTTCTCCGTTCTTCCTTGCACAGAGATCCAGAAGGTGGCCTTTGCCACCTATATGCTAGAAGCAGATGCAGATTTTTGGTGGGTTGGCACCAGGGGATTATTTGAAGCTTCCCATACTGTAGTTACCTGGACTATTTTTAAGGAAGCTTTTTACCATAAGTACTTCCCTATTTCTGTGAGAAATGCGAAGGAATTGGAGTTCATGGCTCTCAAACAAGGACCTATGAGTGTAGCAGAGTATGCTGCCAAATTTGAAGAGCTCTGCAAGTTTTCTACAATTTATCAACGTGACCGGATGAAGTTTGGAAATGCATGAAATATGAAGGAGGTCTACGAGAAGATATAGAAGCATTGTAAGTCTCTTGGAGATTAGGGACTATCCTACCTTGGTAAATAAATGTCGACGTGCAGAGGAGTCCAACAGGAAGCTAACAAATTTCAAGTATGCCCAAAACAATGCTAGAAGGGGATTAGCACCTCAAGGTCCCGATTCAAGCCTGTTAACCAACCTCGGAGAAGGTTTCCACCCAACAATAACAACAACAACAACAAAGGAAAACAACTTCAACCTCTACGACCTGAGACAGGGAGAGATTGCCCCAAGTGTGGGAAAAATCATGGGAATCGACCTTGCTGGACAACGCAAATCATTTGCTTTGGCTGTGGGAAACCAGGACATAAGATATTTGAGTGCCCTAACAAGAAAGGTCATCAGCCCGCCTCCAGGCCACAACAACATGGGCGCGTTTTTACTATAAGTGCCAAGGAAGCTTCTCAATCTGCCGATCTGATCCGAGGTAAATGTGAAATAAATGGTAATGTCCTAGATATCTTTGTATGATACGGGTGCCACTCATTCTTTCATATCCCATGACTGTCTGAAGTTGCAATTATACGTGTCTGAACTACCTTATGATCTTCTTGTATCCACCCCTCTTCTTTGGTCCTATTAGGACTTGTTATACTGTGTAAATATTCCTCTTCAAATAGGTGCTAGAGACTTTCATGCCAATTTAGTTTGTCTTCCTTTATCTGGTCTAGATGTAATTTTAGGTATGGATTGGCTAGTACCCAATTATGTCCTTTTACACTGTCCAAATCGAGCTGCCATATTTCTTTCCACTTTACCCTCCATTCCTGTGGTTCCTTTTTCTTTTTATTTGAACCTTGTAACATCCAACCCTGGTAAGACAGATCGTCAGGAATATGTTCTCCTTTCTACTAGTGAAACTGAATGTGACTACGAGTTGAGCAAGATTCCGGTGGTGAGAGAATATCCAGGATGTTTTCAGGAGGATATTCGAATTTCCTCCTGAAAGAGAGATTGAATTTTCCATCGAGTTGGTTCCAGGAACGGGTCCTATTTCAATTGCTCCTTATAGGATGTCCCCTTTGGAGTTGAAAGAATTAAAGTCCCAAATTGAAGAACTGTTAGGGAAGCATTTTATTAGACCAAGTGCCTCTCCATGGGGAGCCCCTGTTCTTCTGGTGAAGAAAAAGGATGGGGGTATGAGGCTTTGTGTAGACTATAGGCAATTGAACAAAGTGACAATAAATAATAAGTACCCCTTGCCAAGAATTGACGATCTCATGGATCAATTACGAGGTGCAACCGTATTCTCAAAGATTGATCTTAGATCAGGGTACCATCAGATTCGGGTTCGGAATGAGGATATACCTAAAACTGCTTTTAGAACTCGATATGGGCATTACGAGTATAGGGTGATGTCTTTTGGATTGACTAATGCTCCGGCTGTATTCATGGATTATATGAATCGAATCTTCCACCCTTACTTGGATAAATTTGTAGTTGTCTTCATAGATGACATACTTATATATTCAAGGACTGAGGAAGAACATATGGAGCACCTTGGGGTTGTGTTACAAATCCTAAGAGAGAGAAAGTTGTATGCTAAGTTGTCAAAATGTGAATTCTGGATGGGAGAGGTTAGATTCCTAGGTCATGTAGTATCACAAGGAGGAATCTCTGTAGATCCTAGTAAGGTAGAATCAGTACTCCATTGGGAACGACCAACAACGGTGACGGAGATTCGGAGTTTCCTAGGGTTAGCTGGATATTATAGGCGTTTTATCATGAGTTTTTCTCAGATAGCATTACCTTTGACTAAATTAACCCGAAAGAATGCTCCATTCAATTGGACACGAGTGTGAAAATAGTTTCCAGGAGTTGAAACAAAAGTTAACCACGGCTCCACCCTAGTATTACCTGATCCTTATAGACCCTATGAGGTTTATTGTGATGCTTCTAGTAAGGGTTTAGGATGTGTGTTAATGCAAAATCATAACGTGGTTGCCTATGCTTCTCGACAGTTGAAACCTCATGAAGTAAACTATCCAACCCATGACCTTGATCTTGCAGCTGTGGTTTTTGCCCTAAAGATCTGGCGTCATCATTTGTATGGTGTGCGGTTTAATGTTTTCTCACGATCATAAAAGTTTAAAGTATCTTTTTGATCAAAAAGAGTTGAATATGCGGCAAAGAAGGTGGATGGAATTCCTCAAGGACTATGAGTTTAGTCTGAATTACCATCCAGGCAAGGCAAATGTTGTTGCCGATGCTCTAAGTAGAAAATCCCTAAGTGTAGCATGCTTGATGATTAAAGAGACGGAGCTAGTTGAAAGTTTCAAGGAACTTAGTTTAGACATGTCTGTGAACCCTCAGGGTGTGGTGCTAGGGCAAATAAAGGTAACAAGTGCGTTCAAAGGACAAATTTTAGCTGCACAACGTGAAAACCCAGAATTTCAGGAGATATTAAGATCAATTCATGCAAAGAAGTTGCCAGGATTCACTCAAGACCAACAAGGTATATGGAGATACAAGGATAGGGTATGTGTACCCACAAGTGGCGATCTTAGAAAGAATATCTTAGAGGAAGCTCATAGGGGCGAACTTACTATACATCCAGGCATTAGTAAAATGTATGCGGATCTCAAGAAAATGTTCTGGTGGTCAGGAATGAAAAAGATATAGAAGAGTGTGTCGGAAGTGTTTAACTTGTCAAAAAGTTAAAATAGAACATCAAAACCAGCTGGGACCACGCAACCCTTAGAAATCCCGGAATGGAAGTGGGAAAGTATTTCTATGGACTTTGTAATGGGTTTGCCAAGGACATCATCAGGTCATGATGCTATATGGGTTATAGTAGATAGATTGACCAAGTCTGCTCATTTCTTACCCATTAAGGCTAATTTTCCTTTAGATAAGTTAGCTTCCTTGTACATCCAAGAAATAGTAAGACTACACGGTGTTCCTTCCTCCATAGTTTCTGACAGAGATCCAAGGTTTACTTCGAGATTTTGGGGAACGTTCCAAAAAGCCTTTGGTACCAAACTTTGTTTGAGCACTGCCTATCATCCCCAAACTGACGGGCAAACAGAACGAACCATACAAACCCTGGAAGATATGCTAAGGGCATGCGTGATTGAGCAGAAGGGAAGTTGGGACAAGTTACTCCCATTGGTTGAGTTTGCTTATAATAACTTGACCATCATGCTAGTATTGGCATGGCCCCGTATGAAGCTCTATATGGAAGAAAATGTCAATCCCCATTGTGTTGGTATGATTCGGGAGAAGCGAGACTATTGGGACCCGATCTTGTTAATCAAACAACGGAACAAATCCAGAAGATCAGGAGCAAGATTCTCACCGCACAGAGTCGTCAAAAGAGCTATGCTGATACTCGAAGGAAACCTTTAGAATTTCAAGAGGGAGAACATGTATTCCTGAAGGTCACGCCCACTACTGGAGTAGGTAGAGCCCTTAGAGTTAAAAAGTTGTCACCTAGGTTTATAGGTCCTTTTCAAATTCTTCAACGAATTGGGTCAGCTGCTTACTAGATAGCCTTACCCCCACATTTATCCAACCTTCATAATGTCTTCCATGTATCTCAACTTGAATGTACCACCCAGGATCAAAACCATATCATTGAGCCCGAGTCTATCTGAGTTAAGGGATGACTTGACGTTTCAAGCCCCTCCTATTCAGATCGTTGATAGAGAAGTCACGCAACTTAGAAATAAATCTAAGCAACTTGTAAAAGTGGCTTGGGGTGGACCTGGAAACGAAGAGTATACATGGGAACTAGAATCAAGTATGAAGACAGATCATCCGAATTATTTCCATGTATGAAATTTTGAGGGCAAAATTTTTTTAAGGAGGGGAGTAATGTAACATCCTAATTTTTTTTCAGAAAATAATTGAGGCTTTAGTAGTAAGAATATCAAAATTTTGGTGTACACAAAAATGATGAGAACAATGTAACGAACGTAAAAAAAAAAAAAAAAAAACGAAAAAAGTGTTTTTGCCCCAGTAGACCCATGAACAAGCTGAAACCTTAGATTCAAGACTGGAGGTGCCCAAAATTTGGAAATTATAGGATTAAGGTTAGAAATAGGTAGGAATAAATATTTTATACCTAGAATTAATTTTCAGGCAATAGTTGATTACCCGGGTACACTATTTTACCCATTCGGTTAAATTACGGTGTGTAGTTTTTACACAGTATAAAGCTACCAGTGCAAGCATGCCACCTAGGGTGACAAGTGTGCGGCTTGAGATATGCCACACCATTGCACCTTTATGGCTAACCAATAGAAATTGTACAAAATTACCATATTTAACTTTAAGAAAAACCATTTTGTACTTGAAATCATTATCCATTTTGCCCTAAACTCACAAGATCAATATCTTATCACCACCACTCCATCATTTTCGTGTAACACTCCAAAAATACAGCCTCCATGTTTGTTTCCTCTCAAACCTCCATTAACAAGCTTCAAGCTCCAAAACCCTAGCCTAAAGTCACTAAAACACAAAGTTTCCTTCACAAAACTTGTTCTAGACATCAACACCTACAAATATAACCGATTAGATTCTCCAAAAACCTCACCTTATCACATCACTCATCTCTGGTTAGAGGAGTATTTTACTGTATTTTAAGAGCTTTGGGGTAGAGTATATCTATCTTGGAGTATACAAGAGACAAAGAGGCATTAGCTTCCAAGGGTAGGGTTTTCTTTGGCCTTTTTCTTTCCAAATTATTCTGTAAATTTCATTGGGTTTTATTGAAATTTATGGTTATATTTGATGATAATATGTTGATATTGATGTGTTAATTTTGGTGGAGTGTTTGGATGAGGTTAAATAATGATGTTTGTCAAAATAAGTTTTGGCTAGGCTGCTGAATTTTCGGATTTCAGCAGGACAGGATTTGTTCATGAATTTTCTAGTTCAATTCTATTCATTTTTATGAGCTATAAAAATTATATGTTGAATACAACATCATAAGGAAACTCTTATAATTTTCGTGGTGCATAATAAAGAGTTTTACTGCCTGAGAAAAATCAAGAACCAAGAGTATATCTATGCTGGCTGAAATCTTGGTACTGGAGCTGTGAATTTGTATAAATTTTTATTCATAGCAAATGATGGAGTTATCCTTTGAAATTTTTACACAGTTTTTTAGACATCTTTAAGTATAACTGTGATTTTTATTTTGAGTTGTTTCTATCATTTGCTAAAGTTAAAAATTGTGTGAATCCTATTCTGAGCTGTGAAAAAGTGGCCTCTGACCACTAAAATTGTAGAATTTATTTGACATGGTTCTAGTATTCTGTTTGCTATGAACTTTTTACAGGGACTTTTAGACACATTGAGGTGTCATAGAGAATTTTATGGCCAGTGAATTGCCCATTGGATATGTGAATTAAATGTTGTCCCCATAATGGTAAATCTGTCAAGAAGCTGGAATGGTGAAGATGTATTAAGTTAATGATAGAAATCTATTTAATCCAAGTATATATCATATGAATGCATGTTAATTGTTTGAAAGGCTTGTTTATAAAGTATGAATGAGACTCCAAGGATACTGAATGCCTATATCTGGGATACAAACCTGACTTTGAAATAGAAAGGTCCATGACATGGTTGTATGACAAAAGAGAATATGTGAAATTTAATGGTGCATGTTTTAACATACGGGGAAAATAGAAACAAGGCTTATGTGTGATAGAGAGGGAAGGCAAAAATAAGAACTTCCCAAGAAATTTTATGAGTCGGTAGACTTATCGACTAGGAAATAGAACTGTGTGTGATTGAAATGGAAAAAATGAAGTCGATGATCACGAATAGGAATGAGCTCATGTCCTAGCAGTCTATGGTCCTCTGAGGAGTTATCCACTACATATGTTACCTGATGTGAATCTAAGCCTTCCCTATGTTAATAAAAGAACTACTACACTAAGTTGAATTCTATGTGATATAAAAGAAACACTTATGATTAATACCATTTTGCATATAATTTTCTTTGACTCATGTATGCTAATATTGATATATGTGATCTAACATGATGTTTTTCTTTATTATTATAAATGCATTTCTTGTTTATATTATGTCTGTATGTAAGGGGTTACCCTACTGAGAATTTTATAATATTCTCACCCCTATTTGTGTATATGCTGTATTGTGCTCAGACTCTGCAGATGCCTCTGGCTAAGGAGAGGCCATCATACCGATGGCCAATGGTTTCACGTAGGAGGACATGAGACTTACGTGGGCTTTTGACTTGTATATAGTGTAGAATAGTGCCAGGAACTTACCAGCTTGTAGACTAATTGGTGTTAGATGTCTTAGTTCCATTTCTGTGTGTTTAGTATTTTGTTGGACCTTGATATTTGAGCAAGCTTGGTAGATCTTTTGATAGTAATTACTGTGTTGTATTATAAGCGAAGTGACTTAACTTCAAGTATGGTATGTATTAAAGAAAGCGGTATGTAAAGTAATAATATATGTACATTTTATAGTAGTTTTCTTTATAACTCTAGAGTTTGGTTTATCTTATTTCATTTCATTTGACTAGTGGATATTATAGAAAGGAAGTGATACTCTTCTAATTACAATGTTAATGCTCGAGTAATACATGGTAGTTAGGAGGGTGTTACACAAGATGGAATGGAAGAGCACACATGGGAGCTCGAGGAAGATATGCGAAAAGAATTTCTGAACCTATTCACAGGTATCAAATTTTGAGGGCAAAATTTTTAATAAGAAGAGGAGAAATGTAACATCCCCAAATTTATAATTAAGATAAATATTAATTATCGATAGCAAAACCAAGAGAATCTGGACAAATGTTATAAAACACAACAAATAGACTACTTAAGTATGTCTAGAGAAAAATGCAAAGAATTACGAAAATGCCATCACTTAGTGGAAATTACGAAAATGCCCTTGCTATGTAAAGGAAATTACCAAACTACCCTTGCCTTATTAAATGACAAAGATACCCTTACTCTATGAATAGAATTACAAGAATACCACTATCATTGTCTAATTACAAAAATATCCTTGTCTTAGTTAAAGAAATTATTACAACGCCATTTACACAAATCCCTAGACTTGTCTTTAGACAAGAATGAATCTAAGCCATTGGATTAAGATGATAACACAATAATTTAACCACATACATCATACACATTTCTGAATCACATACATGCACTAAAGGTTAGAAAATCTCCACTAACATCTTTGCACAAAACATGGAAACATGTTTGCATAAAACATGGAGCATTTTTATCCAACATGTTTGCATAAAACATGGAAACGTGTTTGCATAAAATATGGAAACGTGTTTGTACAAAACATGGAAACATGTTTGCACAAAACAAGGAGCATTTTCATCCCAAAATTCAGCCAACATGTTTCCATAAATCATGCTCCAAATGCTTTCCTTCTTTTGTTTTTTTTTCTCTAATCTTTCCTCTATAAATACTCCTCAAACTCTCTTCAATTCAGAAACTCCCTAAGTGTTCTTTCTTTCTTATTCTATCATTCTTCTTCGACTTCTCTTGATCCTCTAAACTTCATCCAAACACTTAAATCCTAAGTCCAAACTTTCACTAGCCCTCACAAGAGTTACAATCTTTAACTCTAGTGAGAAATATTTTCTTAAGCACTCAACTTCTAGAGCCAAGATTCAAGGAGAGTCATCCACTCCAAGGACTCTTGTTCAAGCTTAAGGATGAAGCGAAGGACCCTTTTTTAGACCCTACACAAGAGGTAGGAGCCCTCACTTTGGTTGTGTAAGCCATGATGACATCTAACCTTGCTCATGGTTAGGATGCCATCAAGCTTATGTTTGTTGATAAAAATGTTTCAAGGGGATATTGTATAAATATTTTGTGAAACCCCTTGTTCCATTCTGCTTCCAAAGTGATATTATGTTGCTTTCATGCTCAAATGATGCTTGAAATATGTTGTGTGATCCTTGTGTTAAAATAAGTGACATAAAACATGAAAATGGTAAGTGCTGGATTTTTGGCTATTTCTTGCAGTAGGTGTTCCGAAATTTAATACTCATAAAATATGAAGTATCTTGAAATAAAAATATTTTTACCATAAACTAGACGCATCATAAAACACTCTCCAAAAAGAATCACCCAAAACGGAGTTTTCTAGCTCAAGATATAAATTTTTAAAGTAGAGCCTAAGACTGAAACTTTAAATCTGACCTTGTAGTAGTAAAATAGATGTAACTCACTCTAGAAAAATGCAAATGGACTGACTTCAACTTTGTTGGAGAGCTAACATATATAGGAATGCACCCATGTATGTTATGTATAAAGCTTTGTACCACGTAAATATAGAATGAGAAATAAATTTTGGGATAGTGTACTGTAAAAGTGCAGTTTGGAAAGGTTCTGGCTAAGGAAAGACTTGGTATTTAAGCATGTCCATTGTGACCCACCTCTCTTTCCTAGGAACCCTCCTATGCATGGTTTACAATGGATTTACACTATTCCAAAGATGTAAATGCTAAAATTTGATGAGTTAGGAATTTGGAACTACCTTTACTAAGCTGAGATAACAAGTATACAGAGAATTATAAACTTTCTTCTAAAAGATGTCAAAACTATAAATAAAAGAATCAAGTCTTGTAAAAAGAGAATTTTAAGAATTTAAGTAGAATAATAATCTTCAAGAGTTATATGAAAACCATAATAAAAATATATAAAGAACCTATAATAATATTTTGAAGTGCATTAATGTATTAATGGAATTCTAAGAGTACAAAGAACACTAAGAGAAAAAGATAATACTAAGACATCCATTACCTCTTAGGAACACTAGGAACTCAACTTGATAACTTTGGTTGCTTAAAATGAATCATTTATGAAAATGTTTACTATGATATTTACATGATATTATCCATGTTTCATGAAGTGAATTATAGTAAAGTGAATGTATGGTGATGAGTTATGAAATGATGAAGATGAATGATTGATTGCCCATGATTTATTGTGATTACGTGATGATATGCATACATTCATTTTCAAAGGAAATAATAAAAGTAAAGTTTGAAAAAGTAGCAATGAAAGTCTGGAAAAGTGGACTTGAGCTAAACGCATGGCTTAACCCCCTAAACCGTTGAGATCACGGCAACGGAAAGGAAACCAAAAAAGGTTGTGGCGACGGCCACGATATGAGCTCATTTCCCTTTTAGGGTGGTCTAACGCATTGATGCATTCATCCCGTGAGTAATTAAGAAATATGTTGATCACTAAACAAGTGAATGTTGAGGATGAGTAATCATGAAATGCATGCAGCTCCTAAATGATTATTGCTTATTAGTGGTTTTACATGATATGCTTATATGTATGCTTGATGAAATACTGAATGGATATTTCTGCTAATGTTCAAGATTAGTTTAAAAGTAACTGCACTTCGGCTAATCACGTTTGTGAAAGTTTGATAATTGAATCCTTATCCGTTCACCTTTTTATAATAAACCCGAAGTGACTGGGACGACAACGATGACACTTTTAGTACAAGTAGGAACTCCTACTGAGAAATCATGTATTTCTCACTCCTATGTTTATATTTTCCATTGTCGTTACCAGAGACAGACGTGTCCACCTAAAGCAACGAAGCTGTAGCTGAGGAAGGAGGTAGCACGTGAAGAATTCAAACCGTTCAAGTAGGAGCATTCTGAGCTTTAGTTACATTATAGTTTGTGAGAAACAATTAGTAATAGTAGAACTTATATTGTTATTTGTAATAACTTATCAGTATGATATATGCCCTGTTGTGACTTATGTATTAAGTGATTATATTCCAGTTTATGTGATAATAGTTCTACACTTAGTCTCTTATTCCGCTTATTTAATTAAGTGCGCAATGTAACTTGATTATTATCTATAAAAGCGCTATGTATTTCACTTCTCGATTCTGAGGCTTAAGTTTTCAAAAAAATTAATTTATTTAAAGAAAAAAAAAACTTCCACTATTTTTCTAAGTTAATTTCAAAAGAAAATAAATACAAGGCAAAAGTGACAACTAATAGAATCCAAATGTGAACTTAAGCACAGTGGGGTTCTATTAGGGTGTTACACCGATAACTATCTACAGGATGAGCAAAGGGCCGCCCAAGAAACATGAACACACGTACAGTGCAGAAGCCCTCAAAATGGTATGACCCAAGCTCGGGGTCATGGTGGATCTCCCAGATGGGCGTGTCAATGCAGAGGACGAACGTCGCCATCCCGATCTGAAGACATAAAGGAAAGAAAGAGATAGAGGGAATGAGATTTCTTGCTAAAGAAACTCAGTAGGGTTTTTCCTTCTACCTAGGTGTCATCTTCTACGTCCTCAGGGACCTTGGTTTCTTATTAAAAATCATGGTCATGCAATGGTTTAATTATGAAGTTTGAAAACGTTAACTTCCAAGGCCCATTCTTTTTAATTCTAAAACCTCTTGGTTACATAATCTATAATTCATGAAACTGGAGTCATAATTCATAGGTACTATTGACATGGATCATGACACATAAATTCATAGATCGTGGTACATGAAATCATAGATCATGGAACATAAAATCATAGATCATGGAACATGGTACATGATGCATGGTAACTTAACTTGGTTACTTAGGTGACATTAAAGCATTATCATTTTCTTCCTGGGGCCACCCTAACTGGTCTCCCTTGGGAGATGTAACTAGGTTATGAGCTCATACCAAGCTAGTCGTCACTAGCATCTGGACTTATCTTTTCGGATAAGTTAAAGGTCCCGACTTAAAGTGCGGGTCTAGGGGGCATAGAATCACCTCATCCCCACCCCTAATTTGGTGGTTCAAAAGGATCATTTTCTTATAGTTTAAGTCACCTTAAGTCTTAGCATGTTTAATGAAATGCCACTCAAAACATACATGTCACATATCTCATGTTACAACATAGGCATTTCTAAGTTCTTAAAGAACAACCACATGCAATAATAAAACTAGCATTTAGAAATGATAGTTCACATAGCATCATACTAGTCATGGGATAACACAATAATCCATCCTTAGCCAAGAGCTTACAAATCACTCCCTTAAAGAAAAATCCCTAAATCGGGTAACCTCAAACTAGCATATTATGTTCTCATGGGTTTAAGGGATCGATTAACCTCTTTCTCACTTCCGACTTTTTCTATGATGTAATAATTAATTCCCAAACCAATTATGAGTCACTCCCACTCATCTAGACATCATATAATGTGAATCTAACTACTTTAACAAGGCTGGATAGAATCTAAAATTTTCTGTTTCTATGTAGTTCTAGAATTCACATATCAAGCAAATAAAGTTACCAAGTGTACTTTAAAATGTCTAGAATAATTATCACATACTTGGCAAGGTATTTAAGCATATTTAGACCACCCAAAATAGAATTTAAGGTGCTGTAAACTATCAAGGCAGAACCGAAAAACATGAGTCATGAAGACATAGAAAAAACTTCACTTTAACACATATACGTTTCTAGTTTCTCTTGGAACACTTTTGTAACTTCTAAACTATTTAGAAAATCATTTTATTCCATCAAAGATCATCCCAAAATGCATAGGGCAGTAGCCATGTAATACTTTTTGTAACAAGAATGAATATTGGAAAACATATTTAAAACATTCACTAAGTCCACATAAACTTAGGAAAACCATAAGACATAGATCATAAGCCTTAGTAGCCAAATGAACTCATTTTTGTTTTTGAGCCATTTCTATTACTTGACCGAATGCATATTCAAAGAGATTCCTTCCTTTATTAATCTTTTCTCAAGATGAAATGGGCAAATCTTTGAGCTCTAGGAGTTTAGGGTGATGACATAAAGAAAACGTGCTATGCATTCTATTTTTATGGTTCTTTAAAAGTAAAGTGATGGCTCAAGGTAAATATGGAATGCACATTCATTTAAGTCTTGAAGTTTAGGTGAGGACTTGAAAAGTAAACATGCAATGCAAGTCCAATCTTTATCTTTAGATTTAGTGATAGCATAGAAATTAAACATGAATGCAACTCCTTTTTTTTTTTTTTTTTTTTTTTACTTCTTGACTAGAGCTCTTGCAAGATTTTAAGGAGAACAAAGGTTCCAACCCAAAAGTCAACCTCACAAGAAAAGAAACACTAGTAGCACTAAGTTTTGTAAAAAGAGACATTTTATCCTCAAAGACCATGAGGTGGCTGAATCCTCATCATGAAGAAACAACCCATTTTTGAACTCTAGGGCCAAGATCTCGATGATCCAAACATCAACATCCTAAGGCCCCATCATTGAGTATTTCCCTATACCTTAAACTTCCATCAAAACCAAACTCATGTCAAACATAAAGGAAGAAACCGAAATCTCACTTGGTCTAGAAACCAAGTCCAAGCTTTAGAGTTTATTCATGCGACTAACCCCAACATGAAACCTTCATCATCAAGCTATCATTTTTCCAAGTCCCAAAGGCCTTCATGGCCGAACCCTTAAAGAAAAAGAATGAAGTTTCAAAAGTTCAAGAGAACATAACTCTTTCTTGAATAAAACTTGAAAATTATGAACTTTTCTTTGAAAAAGATCCAAGCTTTAGAGGTTGTCCCTAGGTTATGCACCAACATGGAACCCTCATCATCAAGCCTTTATTTTCCAAGTACCATAGGCCTTCATGGCCGAAACAATCAAGGAAAAACAAAAGTTCCAAAGAGTTTCATGAGAAACATAACCCATTTTTGACCAAAACTTGAACAAGATGAAACTTTTCTCCAAAAGAAACTTCAAGCTTTAGAGGTCTCATGCCAAAATGAACTCATGGTTACATCTTAGAGAGCACTCATCATTAAGCCCTCCTCACCTTGGCCTTGAGGCCGAAATGAAAGAAAAAGAAAAGGAAGAGGAAAACCGAAAATGAAAGCTCCATGAAAACTCATTCACAACATATTGTCAAGCAAGATCAAAGCATCAATATAAAATAAGCATTTATTTTTGAGAAGTTCCCTACCTAGTGGTTGAGCTTGAGAGGAAATGAAGAAGTTGAAGGAGATGAACTCTTGAACTTGAGAGGAAAAGAAAGTTTCAAAGTGCTCTAAAACTCTAAACTTAGTTAATGAACAAAAGGTGCTTCAAGTTCTCCAAGCTATCTATTTATAGAAGAATGAAAATGAAGGTGTTTTTGGGGGGAAAAGGCTTCGGCCTTTACAGCCACAAGGAGAGAAGAAATATCTCCTTCAAAGCATGATGACAAGTCTAACTAAGCATGTCCTAAAGTATGGCTAAAAGTAGCTTGTGTAAGTAAGCTTGATTGACAATATAAACTAATATAAATTTTGAATTCTTTTTTAAATTTTTTGGGGGAGGAGTGGCACCACTTTTGGGCAGCCATGGGAGAGAAAATATCTCCTCTAAATCATGGTTTAAAAGGGTGCTTAGGTGTAGGATTGATTTAGCTTAGGATTAGGGGTTGCTAAGTAAAGGTTTTAGGTAAACTAATTAGGTGATTAGGGTTGTAACACCTTATATTAGGAGTGGTCTTGTGAGATTTAATGGAGTCAAGACTTCTATGACTAGTGATGTGAGTATGACAACCTTCCTTGGAAATGGGAGCATGAATAGTGAAAACACTATTCATATATGCTTTCTTTAAAGAAAAAGAACTAGAATTAGGTTTTTAAATTTTCCTTAAACAATTTTTGGTTCTAATTAACCTCAAATAATTAATTTAGCTCTAGATTAATTATGGAAATTAATTAATCTTTAATTAGAGCCCAATATTGCTTAGGTTTTGCTAAAAACGTCCTTAAGCCCAAAATGCACTAAGCAGGGGCAAAATCGTAATTTTTACCAAAAGTTGCCCGGAACCTCCGGGACTAAAACAAACATAGTCCATGCCTTAAAATCATTGTTTTGGACCTCCGAACAAGGTTCCGGTCAAAACAGAACTTAAAACTGCCTTAAATTGCTGTAGGGGTATTTTGGTCATTTATACTTGGAGACCCTAAAAATAGGATTCCTCTGCTTTATTAAACACTCATGCACATACAATCCCCTTCATATATCATATGAACCTTATGGGGATGGCCGAGGTCAGCCGTCCTCGTATTTCGGCAAAAATGACCTCAGGGGCATTTTGGTCATTTAAAAGTTTAGTGAAAATCGGGGCGTTACAATCATCATATAATGCATAGAACTTTATTTCTAAAACACATAAATTACTAGTTTCTCTTGGAACCCTTTTAGAGTTTTTAAAACTCACTTGGAAACAATATGATTATATCAAAAATTTCATAAAATACATGAGGGCAGTGACCATTTCAAATAAATCTTGAGAAGGATTTAAATCATCAAACCTTGCTCAAAACATTTCTTGACATCATCTAAACTTTAGAAAATTACAAAACATAGGTCTTGGCACTTGTGACTAGATGAAACTCATACCAAGTTCATCATCCTCACATGGCCAAAGTGTACATTCCAAAGAATGTTTCCATATTTAACTTGTTCTTAGGATGAAGAGGGCAAGTCTTTGAGCTCTAGAAGTTTTAGGTGATAACATAAACATAAACGTGATATGCACTCCATTTTATATTTCCTTAGAAAGTAAAGTGAGGGCTTAAAATAAATATGAGGTGCAAGTTTATTTCTTTATCTTTAAGTTAAGTGATAACTTGAAATAAACATGAAATGCAAGTTCATTTCTTTATCTTGGGTATTTAGTGATGGCATAAAATAAACATGGATGCAAGTTCACTTTTAAAAGAACAAAGCTTAAACCCATTACTCATCCAACATGAAAAAGTAAGCTTTACTAAGCTTTAAAGGTACAAGCATAAAAGAGCTATGTCATATTCTTTATTAATGTCCAATAACCCCTATCTAGAGCGAACTCTAGAATGTGCCGGCCAACTTGAAGGTTAACAAAGGTAGGCTATGGACTTTTGGAAATCCTCATTACTTTCTTTAAGTAAAACCTTGGGTGAGCTAAGAGAAACAACATATTTCTTTGAACAAAAGGAAATGGCCGAACCTCAATGAGGAATATTGGACCATTATCCATTCTAGGCACCAAGATCTTGATGATGTAATGACACCAACATCACTAGTCCTCATCATTGAGTGTATAACCTCATCCCAAACCAACATCAAGACAAAGTTCGAAGGGGATTAGTTGACTTGTGTACCTTTCCGGGATTGAAAATATCGTTTTCTGAGTTTTCGGGCCAAAATGACCAAAATACCCCTGTGGTATTTGACCCGATTGCAAGTGCCGGATGTAACGCCCCGGTTTTCTGCTAGAGTGAAAATGACCAAAATGCCCCTGAGGTCATTTTTAGCCCGGAACTTGAGGGAAGCCGGCCCGACAGTTCTCGAGGGGCAGACTCAATGTTTGAAGGGGGATTAGTTGACTCGTGCATCTTTCCGGGATCAAAAATCTCATTTCTTGAGTTTTCGAGTCAAAATGACCAAAATACCTGTAACACCCTAATTTTTAACCCAACTTTCTAGAATACATTAGGTTAATCATTAGGTTATTACCTCTTAGTCTTGTTCATTTAATAAAATACTTAGCGGAAATATGGGTAAAATTTTTCTTTTTGGAAATTGAAAACAAAACAAGAGCCACGTGTTAGAATAAAACCTAATGATTGTCGTATTCATGACATGAGAAGGAAGAAAGCATATCATTAATAATCACCAAATACAAATATTACACATAACAACACAACATAATCACATCTTCATTAATACATTAATTACTACTAGCATAGCTTCATAGTCATATCAAAAGAAATACACACCTATAAATAAAAATCTAAAGCGGCGTCTTCATTTTTCACACTGCATCCCTCTGACTCGACTCGCAGTACATTCCATATACCTATCCCTCAGTAGAAGTCACGAACCTTGTTACTATCTTCGTCTGGAGATTACACGGAAGAAAAGATAAAGAGAGGGATGAGAAACTTATTCAAGATTCTCAGTAGGATTTCCGACTCTAACACACGTGTCATCGTCGTCGTCCCCAGCCACTCGATTTTAATTATAAAAAGGTGGTCATGCATAAGGTTTAACTTTTAATCTTCTCAAATCTATTTATCTGAAGTGGGTGTCTTTTAGTATAGGTCTTAATGATATGAATGCAACAGATATTGGATGCATGCATGACAATACATTATGCAAACAGTCAATAGAACTTATCATCAAGGAAAAATATTAACATATAAGTGGCATATAAAACTCTTTCTCATGCTTGAACTCTTAAGTTCTTTTTCTCAAAGACTACCCTCTTAAACATGGTCACCTAAATCCAACCAACATACTGCCCCGGCGATTTTTATCATGGTCCCCAAACTTCGTCTCACCTAATCGCCTAGAAATGAGCTCAATCCTAACTAGTCGTCACTAGATTTAACATGGGGAAAAAATAGAGGGGGTAACACATCACTAGTTTCCAACTTATTATCTGAATAAGTGGATCATAAAAATGATATCTCGACTACTAGAGTACGGGCTAGGGGCTTAAGGGTCATCTAATACACCGACTCCCAGAGTATGGGTTAGGGACTTAAGGATCACCTAATACACCGACTCTCAGAGTGCGTATTTGGGTCATTTCCTTCTTCGAAATGCATTTACGGCATCTAGTGCACAGTAAATTTGTCCGCTCTGGCAGGCTACATCTACCATACCCTCACGGTTTTGTTATCTCCTTACCGAGGTAGGAGAAATATGTCTCGGTGTGTTATGGAAGAATGCATCATAAACACATGCCCTTAACTATCATCATGGAAATTCATGCAATATGCATATCATGCTCATCAATTATGCAATTCATCATAGTATGCCACATCAACTCATAATGCATGTACTTACACATTCAATTTCACATTTCATAATCCATTTCTAAAGTCATATAAACAGTTTCATCCTAGCACATGCACTCACACATCATCATAGCATTAGCATAAGAAGAATTCACATCGTCATAACTCATATATCATCACATCATGCATCAAAACACCATGCGTGCATAATTAAACTCATAGCATTAAAATCTCTTAATGTCTTATGCTTTGATCCTTAAGGTCATTCAACTTGAAATCTAAGTTGTATGTCATCATAACTTAAGCTCTCGGGTACCTATAGGCTTATATCTAAGTATTTCTCACTCAATTCTATGATCATAAACATTTCTAAACTTCAAGAGTGCAGAATCTATAATTCATACTTTACGGGTACCTAGGAATCACAACTTTGACCCTTCCTAAGTTCGGTTTGCTCCTAAGGCATCAAGATCAAGTCCTAAACCATTTATGAGTTATTCCTACACATTTAAACTAATTTAAAACCGTAATTATCATTTCTAAAGCTTGCTGGACAGAATCCAGAAAAATCAAACATTAAGGGATCTAAAACTCTCAAATTAATTCTTTTCTAGTTACTAACTTCTCTAATTTTTCACATATGAATTTTAACATTAAATATTCTCAAACATACTCATATTATCATCATCAAACAACACATATAGTGGTCATAAAATGGCAAGGTAGAACCGAAACATACATCTCCATAAAAAGCATAGAACTTGGTTTTTAAAACACATAACACACTAGTTTCTCTTGGAACCTTTTCAAGACTTTCAAAACTCATTTATAAACATTTTTATCATCTAAGATCATCAAAATATTTGTAATGGCAGTAGCTAAATAAATTTCATCTCAAGAGGTCCTAAATTGATAAAACTTGGTTCTATACATTCCTTGAACTCATATAAGCTTAGAAAAAATTATAAAACATAGTTTTCAATACTTGTAACACATAAAACTCCTTAGGGCCGAAATCTCAAGCTAAAGAAATAAATTTTTTCAAACCTTTGTTTGAGACCATATTGGGCAAGTCTTTGAGCTCTAGGTTCTCTTAAGTGATGACATAAAAATAAACATGCTCATGCACTAGTTTTAGCTTTTCATTAGAAAGTAAAGTGAGAGCATAAAATAAACATGAGATGCAACTTATTATTAACTTTGGTATATTAAGTGGGGACTTGAAATATAAACATGATAATGCAAAGCTTGAAACATAAACATGATAATGCAAGTCATTTATTATCTTGATACTTAGTGATAGCAAGGAAAGTAAATATGATGTGCAAGGCATAAATATAAACATGGATGCAATATTCATTTTAATCTCATCTAGAGCTCTTACAAGACTTTGGAGATACAACCTAACACTTATCTCATCACAAAGAGAGCTTTAGAGTTCTTGAACCAAGTTTTCAAAGGAACTATGAGGTTCTTGAACATCATCATCAAGCTCAAAAGAAACCAACTTTCAAAAGAACATAAAGTTTCAAAGAAAAGGAAACCAAAACCAAAATATTAGAGGAAAGGAAATAAGGAAACCGAAATGAAAAACAAGAAAAAGTAAAGGTGTTCTTGAGCTAAAATCATTTTGAGTTAGTAAACAAAAGTGAGACTTAAAGAAAGTAAAAACTCAAGCTCTAGAGGTTCCTTTGAGATAAACACATAGTCATCATCTAGGAGCTCTCATCATTGAGCCATCATGTACTCATCAAGGCCAAGAGGCCAAAACTCAAAGGAAGAGAAAACAAGAAAGTTTCAAAAAGAAAATCCAAGAGAAAGCTAGGAAAACTCATTTTCAAGAGAAACAAATTTAGAAAAACACTCCTACCTAGAGTGAAGATGAAAAGCTTGAACTTTGAAAAGGAAAACAAGATGAAGAACTCCTCCAAGGTGGGAAGATAGCTTCGGCCAAGGGGGAACAAAAAGGTTGGAGATGTGTTTCAAGTGAGGTTGTGTTTGTGGTGAGGTGTTTGAGAGGTTTGATGATGGTTCAAGGATATGGGGTGGTGTTTGAAGATTATGAGATGATGATAAGATGAAGAGATGATGAAGATGAAGATGAAGAACAAGAGAGAACTCTCTTGGAACTTAGAGAGAAAAAGAGAGAACACAAAGAAAGCTTAGAAAACTAAAAGTGTGCAAATGAGCTAAAGTGTTTGCATGTGTTTCTAGGCAAGGTATTTATAGAAAGTGAAAACAAATGAGAGCTCAAAGGGAGGAGGGGCTGGCCATAGCTTTTGGGAGGGAAGGAAGAAAAAAATATCTCTTATACAAGGTCATTCAAGCATGGTTTGAAGTATGGAAGCTATAATACAAAGTATGGCTTCAAGTAAGGTGATTTGAGTGAGCTTTTCTTTTAATTTTGAATGAAATTAGTCTTCTAGAAGCTAGACATGGCCGGAAGTTTTTCAGCCACAAATAAATGAGGAAAATGGTTTATTTCATTTAGTTATTCATTTGGAAAATCAAGCTTGATTGAAAATATGACAAGGTATGGTGAGTATGACTTAAGGTATGGCTTTGGAGTGTCAAAAATTTGAGCATGTGATGGATATGGAGGGGGAGGAGGCTTCGGCTAGATTCGCAGCAAGATAGAGGAAGAAAAATCTCTCATGTAATTGGGTGTTAATGATAGGTTTAAGTGTAGGTTAGCTTAGGTACAAGGTTAGGAATAATTAAGCTTAAGTTTAGGTAACTCAGAATGAGGTTTAGGGATTTTATAACAAGATTAGGAGTGCTCATACATCATTAGAGAGTTTAAAACTCATTTAGGAATAAACAATTGAAAACACAATTCCATGATTTAAGAAATTGAAGAGAGAAAATACTATTCAAGATTCTATGACTAGGAATCCTGAATTTAAAATAGGATTTCAAGTTGTAATTAAGCATTCTTAGGTTCTAATCAACCTTAATAAATTATTTTGACTCAAGATTAATTATGGAAATTAATTAATTTTCGATTAGAGCCTAATATTGCTTAGGTTTGCTTAATCATGCGATTAAGCTTAAAAACAAAAAGCTAGGGGCAAAATCGTAATTTTGCACTAATTTCACCTGGGACCTCCGAGACCAAAACTGAAGTCACATAATACATAAAAATGTCTTTTATGTAAGTATTATGACTAAGTATTATTTATGAATGCATCATAAAGGTAAGCTAATCAATAGAATAACTAAGAAACATTATATCATTGGCATAAGTATAGTATATGTGACATTGTAAACTTTAACTTTCATCTCACGGGGCCACCCTAAAACATCTTTAGGTTATGAGCTCATACCTTAACTAGTCGTCACTAGTTCTTACTTATCCTATGATAAGCGTAACATATACATAATCCCGACTTAATAGTGCGGGCTAGGGGGCAATTAAGGATCACCTCTCTTAGGGTCATTTCCTCTTTGAAACGCTCTACTAGCAATTAGTGCATCGTAGTATTGTCTGCTTTGGCAAGCTCTATGTCAATACCGTCACGGATTTGTTTTCTTGGGGGTGCTCGGCTAAACCGGTGTCACCCAAGAAGGCGTCTCAGTGTTGTGTCACATTTAAGTTCTCATAAAGTGTTAATTCATAGATACATCATTATTCATTATATAAATCTTTCTCATAGTATGCATCTCATCATATAATCATATATAAAACTATAACCTATAAAACTACATCATCACATGAAACTTCTTCATAGTGTATACATAAAACTATACATTATCACATAATCACACCTTAGACAGTCATTCATACAAACTCACAAGTCTATTATGTTATAAACCCATAGTATGTTATGCTTTGGTTCTTTGGAGTCTTAAACTTGTAAACTAATTGTTCTAGTATTATTCTTAACCTCTCACACACCTATAGGTTCACAACTAATAAGTTTTACTAATTTTTATGCTCAAGGACCTATCCAAACAGCACTATGCAGATTTGGACAGCTTTATATTTGTGTGATTACGGGGTTCTTAGAAATTACGGTTCAGACCCTTAAAGTCCTTAACTCACATTCTAAGTTATCGATCATCAAAACCTAGTCTCTTGGGAACTTATGAGGTTATAACTAAATATTTCTCACCTCACACTATGGTCAAGAACATCTCTAAACCTCAAGGATGTAGAATTTGAAATCCTAACCTTACAGGTACCTAGAAGTCACAACAATGACCCTTTCTAAGTTTAGTTTGCTCCTAAGGCTTCAAGATTAAGTCCTAAACCAATTATGAGTCATTCCTACACATTTAAACTAATTTAAAACCATGATTATTAAATCTAAACCTTGCTGGACAGAATCCAGAAAATTACATAATTAAAGGATCTAGAACTCTCAAATTAATTCTTTTCTAGTTCCTAACTTATCCTATCTTTCACATATGAGTCTTAACATTATTTTTACTCAAACATAGGCACATTATCATCATTAAAATAGCACATACAGTGGCAGTAAAGAGCAAGGAAGAACCGAAAATATACTTCTCCATAAAAGGCATAGAACACAATTTCTAAGGCACATAAAATACTAGTTTCTCTTGGAACCATTTTAGAACTTTCAAAACTTGTTTATAAACACTTTTATCCTTTTAAAATCATAAGAATACTTAAGAGGACAGTGGCTGAATTATTTTTATCTCAAGAGGTCCTAAATTCATAAAACTTAGTTCTACATATTCCGTATACTCACATAAGCTTAGGTAAATTATAAAACATAGTTTTTAACACTTAGAAACACCAAAGCCCCTTAGGGCCGAAATGGGAACCACAAGAAATAAATATCTTTAGACCTTTGTTGAGACAACAATGGGAAAGTCTTTGAGCTCTAGGTTCATTAAAGTGATGACATACAAATAAACATGCTTATGCACTTATTTTAGGTTCCATTAGAAAGTAAAGTGATAGCACAAAGTAAATATGAATGCAACTCATTTATTATCTTGGTATTAAGTGAGAACTTGAAATATAAACATGACAATGCATAGCTTGAAATATAAACATGATAATTCAAGGTTCACTTATTATCTTGAAACTTAGTGATAGCAAGGAAGTAAACATGATATGCAAAGCATAAAGTAAACATGATGCAAGGTTCATTTTATGGTTAGCTAGAGCTCATTCAAAACTTTAACAAGATAACAACCCAATACAATATCTCAAAGATCACAACCCAAAAACCGAAAGTCATACAAAAGAGAAAGAAAGTGAAACTACGTCAAGTTCTTTATTAAATACCCAAAACCCCTATCTAGAGAAAAATCTCTAGAACGTGCCGGCCAACTTTAAGGTTGACAAGGGTAGGCTTGGGCTTTTAGAAATCCTTAGATTAATTTTCTTAAGTTGGAAAACCATGTGAGCTAGATAACATATAGATGAAGTTATAAGAAAAGGAAAACTCAAGCTTTAGAGGTTTCTTTGAGATGAACACAATGTCATCATCTAGAAACTCTCATCACCAAGCTATCATGCTCATAACAAGGCATAGAGGCCGAAATGAAAAGAAAAGGAAAAACAAAAGAAAGTTCAAAAAGAATCCAAGAGGAAACTAGAGAAAAACACTTTCTTGAGCAAAACAAAGTTTGAAAACAAATCCCTACCTAGTGATGAAGGTAAAAGCTTGGACTTGAAGATGGAAATGAGATGAACAACACCTCCTAGGATGGAGATGATGATTCAGCCTTGATGAAAGAAAAAGGAAGGAAATGTGTTCTTGGTGAGCTTGTGTTTGAGAATGGAAGTTTAGATGTTTGTATGATGATCCAAGGTGGTGGGGTGGTGTTTCAAGGTTAAGAGATGAGATGAAGAGATGAAGAGGATGAAGATGAAAGGAAGAACATTTTTGAAATTTTGAGAGAAAAGAAAAACTTAGCAAGACAACTCTAAAACTCTAAACTTAGCAAATGCTTCAAGGTGCAACTAAGCTATCACAAGCATCCTATTTATAGAAAAATAAAACCATGGGCTCATCAAGGGATGGGTGCTGGTCGTAGCATTGGAGGACAAAGGGAGAGGAAAATATCTCCTTGATTGTGTCATAGAAACATGGTTTGAAGTATGGAAGCTAAGCTACAAAGTATGGCTTGATGTGAGTCAATTTCCTATCAAATTTTTATGAAATTAGGCTTCTAGAAACAATGCATGGCTGGAACTTTTCCAGCCACAAATAAATGGAGGAAATGAGCTATTTTAATTAGTTATTTACTTGGAAAAACAAGCTTGATTGAAAGTTATGACAATGTATAGTGAATGTGACTTGAGGTATGGCCTTGGAGTGTTGAAAAATTGAACATGTGATGCATAATGGGGAGGGGCAGCTTCGGCTAGACCTGGCAGCTAAGTGGGGAGGATGATTTGATCATGTAATTGGGTGTTAATGGTGGGTTTAAGTGTAGGTTAGCTTAGGTACAAGGTTAGGAGTAATTAAGCTTAAGTTTAGGTAACTAAGAATGTGTTTTAAGGATTTTATGACAAGATTAGGAGTGCTTATACATTATTAAAGAATTTTAAACTCATTTATGAATAAACAATGTGTAACACAATTCCAAGATTTAAGGAATTGGAAAGAGAAAACACTATTCAAGATTCCATGACTAGGAGTATTGAAATTAAAATATGATTTTGAGTTGTAATTAAGCACTTTTAGGTTCTAATCAACTTTAATAAATTATTTTGACTCAAGATTAATTAAGGAAATTAATTAACCTTCAATTAGAGCCTAATATTGCTTAGGTTTACTTAATCACGCGATTAAGCGTAAAAACACGAAACTAGAGGCAAAACCGTAATTTTGCACTAATTTCGCCCGGGACCTCCGGGACCAAAACTAAAGTCACAGTCCACATAAAAACGCCTTTCAAAATCATCTGGAGAAGTTTCGGGTTCATCCGGCATTTGTGAACGGGTAAAACACCGCAGGGGCGTTTTGGTCATTTTGACCTGAAAACTCGAAAAATGAGATTTTCGATTCCGGGAAGGTACACTAGTTATCTAATCCCCTTCCAACATTGAGTTTGTCCTTCGAGTACTGCTGAACTGGCTTTCCTCGAATTCCGGGCTGAAAATGACCTCAGGGGCATTTTGGTCATTTTTACTCTAACAGAAAAATCGGGGCGTTACATTACTCCCCTCCTTAAAAGAATTTCGCCCTCGAAATTCGTACCTTAGAAAAGCTCTGGATATTTGGACTTCATCTCTGATTCCAGCTCCCACGTGTATTCTTCTGACTTGTCTCGTCCCCACGCCACTTTCACCAAAGGTACAGACTTGTTCCTTAACTGCTTGACTCCGTGATCCACTAGTCTCGTAGGCAGTACATTGAAAATGAGGTCCTCCCTCAACTGTACATGCTCTGGTTCTAGGACATGGCTAGGGTCGGACTCATATTTGCATAACTGGGAAAAGTGAAAGACATCATGCAGGTTTGACAGATTGGGTGGTAAGGCTATTTTATAAGCTACAGATCCGATTCTCTGACGAATTTCAAAAGGACCGAGAAATCGGGGACTCAATTTTTTAACTTTCATGGCTCTTCCTATTCTTGTAGTGGGGGTGATTCTTAGAAATACATGTTCTCCTTCTTGGAACTCCAAGGGCTTACGCCTTTTGTCCGCGTAGCTTTTCTGCCGATTTTGAGCGGTTAAGATTCTATCCTTGACTTTCTTGATCTATTCCATCGTTTCCCTCACTAAATCAGGTCCTAAGACACTTTGTTCTCCGGGCTCGTACCAACACAAAGGTGATTGGCACTTCCTTCCATATAACACCTCGTACGGTGCCATACCGATGCTCGCGTGATAACTGTTGTTATACGCAAACTCGATCAAAGGCATGTACTTATCCCAACTTCCTTTTTGGTCCAAGACACAGGCTCTTAGCATATCTTCCAGGGTTTGGATTGTCCTCTCAGACTGACCATCCGTTTGTGGGTGGTAAGCAGTGCTCAAGCACAACTTGGAACCAAACGCCTTTTGAAAGGCTCCCAAAAAACGTGACGTAAACCGCGGATCTCGATCCGAGATTATCGTCGATGGTACTCCATGCAACCTTACTATTTCTTGGATGTAAAGTTGGGCTAACTTATCCAACGAGTATGTGACTCGAATAGGTAGAAAGTGAGCCGACTTAGTCAGTCGATCCACGATTACCCATACGGCATTGTGGCCAGCTTGGGTCCTTGGCAATCCTGTCACGAAATCCATTGATATGCTCTCCCACTTCCACTCGGGGATTGACAGGGGTTGCAACATGCCAGAAGGTTCTTGGTGTTCGATCTTGACCTTTTGGCAGACCAAACACTTACTCACCCAGGCGACCACATCCTTCTTTAATCCGGGCCACCAAAACATCTTTTTCAAATGTTGGTACATCTTGGTAGTACCAGGATGTATGGCGAAGTGGCTCTTGTGGGCCTCCTCTAAGATCTTCTCTCGAAGGTCGCCATCTTGTGGCACACAGATTCGCCCCTCGAACCTCCACAACCAGTCGGGGCCTCGTACAAAACCTTTCAACTTTCCGGCCTTAACTGCCTCGATTGTCTCCATAAAGTCCTCATTTTCTCTTTGGGCAAGCATAATCCTTTGCTTAAACCCACTGGTCACCGTGAGATGACTCATCATGATGCCATCCTCCATTATTGACATCCCCAGATTCATATCCCTAAACTGCTCTATTAACCAAACTTCATTAACCATCATACTTGACAGGCGTAACGAATTTCGGCTCAAGGCGTCGGCCACTACATTAGCCTTGCCGGGGTGGTAACTTAAGCCAAAATCGTAGTCCTTGAGGAATTCCATCCATCTCCTCTGCCTCATATTTAACTCCTTTTGATCAAAGAGATGGTTGAGACTCTTATGATCGGAGAAAACTTCAAACCTTATACCATACAAATGGTGTCTCCACATCTTTAGAGCGAACATGATGGCTGCTAGTTCTAGGTCATGGGTGGGGTAGGTTACCTCGTGAGGCTTGAGTTGTCTAGACGCATAGGCTACCACTTGCCTGTTTTGCATCAACACACAACCTAAACCCTTGCCAGAAGCATCACAATATACCTCGAAGGGTACATTGTGTAACACCCTCCTAACTACCATGTATTACTCGAACATTAACATTGTAATTAGAAGAGTATCACTTCCTTTCTATAATATCCACTAGTCAAATGAAATGAAATAAGATAAATCAAACTCTAGAGTTATAAAGAAAACTACTATAAAATGTACATATATTTACATACCGCTTTCTATAATACATACCATATTTGAAGTTAAGTCACTTCACTTATAATACAACACAGGAACTACTATCAAAAGATCTACCAAGCTTGCTGAAATATCAAGGTCCAACAAAATACTAAACACACAGAAATGGACCTAAGACATCTAACACCAATTAGTCTACAAGCTGGTAAGTTCCTGGCACTATACTACACTACATACAAGTCAAAAGCCCACGTAAGTCTCATGTCCTCCTACGCGAAACCATTGGCCATCGGTATGATGGCCTCTCCTCAGCCAGAGGCATCTGCAGAGTCTGAGCACAATACAGCATATACACAAATAGGGGTGAGAATATTATAAAATTCTCAGTAGGGTAACCCCTTACATACAGACAGAATATAAACAGTAAATGCATTTATAATAATAAAGAAAAACATCATGTTAGATCACATATATCAATATTAGCATACATGAGTCAAAGAAAATTATATGCAAAATGGTATTAATCATAAGTGTTTCTCTTATATCACATAGAATTCAACTTAGTGTAGTAGTTCTTTTTATTAACATAGGGAAGGCTTAGATTCACATCAGGTAACATATGTAGTGGATAACTCCTCAGAGGACCATAGACTGCTAGGACATGAACTCATTCCTATTCGTGATCATCAGACTTCATTTTTTTCCATTTCTGAATCACACACAGTTCTATTTCCTAGTCGATAAGTCTACTGACTCATAAAATTTCTTGGGAAGTTCTTATTTTTGCCTTCCCTCTCTATCACACATAAGCCTTGTTTCTATTTTCCCCGTATGTTAAAACATGCACCATTAAATTTCACATATTCTCTTTTGTCATACAACCATGTCATGGACCTTTCTATTTCAAAGTCAGGTTTATATCCCAGATATAGGCATTCAGTATCATTGGAGTCTCATTCATACTTTATAAACAAGCCTTTCAAACAATTAACATACATTCATATGATATAAACTTGGATTAAATAGATTTCTATCATTAACTTAATACATCTTCACCATTCCAGCTTCTTGACAGATTTACCATTATGGTGACAACATTTAATTCACATATCCAATGGGCAATTCACTGGCCATAAAAATTCTCTATGACACCTCAATGTGTCTAAAAGTCCCTGTAAAAATTTCATAGCAAACAGAATACTAGAACCATGTCAAATAAATTCTACAATTTTAGTGGTCAGAGGCCACTTTTCACAGCTCAGAATAGGATTCACACAATTTTTAAATTTAGCAAATGATAGAAACAACTTAAAATAAAAATCACAGTTATACTTAAAGATGTCGACAAAACTCTGTAAACATTTCAAAGGATAACTCCATCATTTGCTATGAATAAAAATTTATACAAATTCACAGCTCCAGTACCAAGATTTCAGCCAGCATAGATATACTCTTGGTTCTTGATTTTTCTCAGGCAGTAAAACTCTTTATTATGCACCACGAAAATTATCAGAGTTTCCTTACAATGTTAGCTTCAACATATAATTTTTATAGCTCATAAAAACGACTAGAATTGAACCAGAAAATTCATGAACAAATCTTGTCCTGCTGAAATCCGAAAATTCAGCAGCCTAGCCAAAACTTATTTTGACAAAAATCATTATTTAACCTCATCCAAACACTCCACCAAAATTAACACATCAATATCAATATATTATCATCAAATATAACCATAAATTTCGGAATAAAACCCAAAAATTTTTACAGAATAATTTGGAAAGAAAAAGGCCAAAGAAAACCCTACACTTTGAAGCTTTCAAGATCTTGGCTCCAAGATTGATTTCCTTCACTTCCAAGCCTTACACCAAACCCTTCCTTGAACAGCTGATAATGGGCTCTTAAGGTATCAAAAGTTGATGGATTCAAATTCTAATCGGTTAGTTTGGTAGATATTGAGGAGTGGAACAAGTTTTGTGAAGGAAGATTTTGGTTTTGACAAGTTTAGGCTTATGATTTTGAGGTTGGAAATCAAGTTCTCAAGGTTTTTGTGGAGACAACAATGGAGTTTCTGCACTTATGATTGCTGGCCGAGAATGAAGATGATAATTATGAGGATTTTGATTTTATTTATATTAAGATAATGTATATAATTTAGCAATTATGAATTATCTTCTTTGAAATTTTGTAGCATTCTCATTGGCTCTTGAAAAAGGAAAGGATATGTATTGCTCTAGACCATACACTTGTCACCCTAGGTGGCAAGCTTGCACTGGTAGCTTCATCCGGTATAAAAAATACACACCGTAATTTTACTAAACGGGTAAAACAGTGTACCCGGGTAATCCACTATTGTTTGAAAATTAATTCTAAGTATAAAATATTTATTCCTACCTATTTCTAACCTTAATCCTATAATTTCCAAATTTCGGGCACCTTCAGGTCTTGAATATAAGGTTTCAGCTGTTCCGGTGGGTCTACGGGGCCTGCAAAATACTATTCACGTTTTTTTTTTTTTTTTTTTTACGTTCGTTACATTGTTCTCATCATTTTTGTGTACACCAAAATTTGATATTCTTACTACTAAAGCCTCAGTTATTTTCTGAAAAAAATTAGGATGTTACACATTGGGGTCAGGTAAAACTAAAACCGGGGTTGAGGTGAGCTTTTCCTTAATCTCTAGGAAACTCTTTTCACATTCGGGGCTCCACTCAAACGGGACATTCTTCCTAGTGAGCTTGGTTAAGGGTAGGGCTAACTGGGAAAATCCTTTGATAAACGTACGGTAATATCTAGCTAAACCCAAAAAGCTTCTAATCTCAGTTACAGAGGTTGGCCTATCCCAATTTATTACGGCTTCTATCTTACTTGGGTCGACCGCTATGCCACCTTTTGACACAACAAGTCCTAAGAACTTCACCTCTTCCAACCAAAATTCACACTTAGACAACTTCGCGTATAACTTCTTCTCCTTCAGTACCTCTAAAGCCAGCCTTAAATGACGTTCATGCTCCTCGTGGGTCTTCGAATAGATGAGAATATCATCTATGAACACAACCACGAATTGATCTAAATAGGGTCGAAAGATCCTATTCATGTAATCCATAAAAACCGCGGGAGCGTTCGTCAAACCAAACGACATCACATTGAACTCAAAGTGTCCATACCGAGTTCGAAAGGCGGTTTTAGGAATATCCGAATCTCTAACCCCAATCTGATGGTAACCGAACCTCAAATCAATCTTAGAAAATACTACGGCTCCCTTCAGCTGGTCCATAAGATCATCAATCCTAGGTAACAGGTACTTATTCTTTATGGTTACTTGGTTTAACTGCTTATAGTCTATACACATCCTCATACTTCTGTCTTTCTTTTTCACAAATAAGACCGGAGCGCCCCAAGGTGAAGCACTCGGCCTTATAAAACTCTTCTCCAACAGCTCCTCCAACTGGGTTTTTAGCTCTGCTAGCTCCAAAGGTGACATCCTATACGGGGCTATAGAGATTGGTCCTGTTCCAGGAACCAACTCTATGGAGAATTCCACTTCTCTCTCGGGAGGGAACTCGGGTATTTCATCCGGAAATACCACGGGATAGTCTCTCACCACAGGTATCTCACCTAGGTTCTGCTCAAAGTCTACATCGCAGGCGGCTAGGAGAACATATCCCTTAGCTTTCTCCCCACTACAGAAGACCTCTACCGAATTTAGGTACAACCTAATGGGTTGAGTGATGTTTTCGGGAGGAGAGGGGAAAACTACGGTTTGGGTTCCATAATCTAACATCACATGGTTGGCATGAAGCCAATTCATGCCTAAGATAATGCCTATGTCTTTCAAGGGTAAACAAATTAAATCTATGATAAAAGACCTATTTTCTACAACAAGATGACAGTTTAAACAACAACGGCAGGTATTAACAGGGCGATTCGTAGGAGTAGAAACAATAAGATCAAATGGGAGTTTAGAGACTCTTAGATTTAAGGATTCGACACTAGCAAGTAAAATAAAAGAATGAGTAGCACCAGAGTCATATAGTACAGTTAAGGGTTTACCGTTTACTTTGCACATACCTTCAATGAGATCATTGGACTTCTTGGCGTCTTCTGCATTAAAGGTAAAGACTCTTCCTCGGTATTGTGGTCGGGGATTCTGGTTCGGTGCCCATTGACTGGCGCAGTCCTTTGCATAGTGGCTAGGCTTGCCACACTTGAAGCACACGTTCTGACCGGCTAAGCATGGGCGATTCCCGTGGTTCTTCCCGCATTCGGGACAAACATCAGCAGATGTTGCTCTGGGGTAAGCAGCTGGGGTTTGTGGTGCCTTGTTCTTGGACCCACTTGGTCCTCCATTGTAGTTTCGGGGTCCACCCGGTCCATGGGGTTGATTGTTGTTGAAGTTCCTAGGGCCTTGATGTTGAAACAGCGGCCTTTGGTGTTGCCTGGACTGTTGGTGTGCAGGAGCTCTTGGTGGTTGTTGTTGTGGTCGGAACTGGTTGGTCTGGTAGGGATTGTAGTGATTCCTTGAAAGGTACTGCGGTTTGAACTTCGGGGCTTAAGGTCCAAGTCCCTTAGCTCGTTCCGCCCTTGTGGCTTGCATTTTCCGTTACCCTTCTTCAAGAATTCGGCACTTGTTGACCAGAGTCGGGAAGTCTCTGATCTCCATGTGGGCCACGGCGTAGTTCATCTCCGCCTTCAGACTGGCCTCATACTTAACGCATTTCCAAACCTCATCGGGGTTCCCTTGAAACACCCGAGAGAACTTAATTAGCTCCTCGAACTTCGCGGTGTACTAGGCAACAGTAGACCCTCCCTTGGTTAACTGCATGAACTCAATGTCTTTTGCATTCCTTACGGACTCTGGGAAATACTTCTCGTAGAAGTAAGTCTTGAATAGCTCCCAGTCAATGGGAGTTCCAGAAGCCTCTAGCAGACGCCTCGTGCCGTTCCACCAGAATTCGGCATTCGACTTCATCATGAAAGCAGCAAAGGTGACCTTCTGCTCCTCCGAGCAGGCAACCACAGAATAGATCTTCTCCATGTCCTTAATCCACTCGCCAGCCTTGTCAGAGTCCATTACCCCTCGGAACACCGGCTGGTTCGCCTTGCGGAACTCGCCGAAGCGGGCTTGTTCCACCGTCTCTGCAGCAGGGGGAGGAGGGGGAACAGGAGCAGCATTCGCTTGTTGATCCATCCGGTCGAACATCCGTTCCATGGCTTGCGCTATGCGATGGACAGCAGTAGCAGTCGCATTGTCTTGATCAGCATCGGCCGTAGTCCTAAATTTGTCGTCAGCGTGCCATTGGTCCCTAAACACATGAAACAGTGAACATCAAGTTGATCAGGTTCAATATCCATGCAAAATGAGCTAGTTACCATGGCACTTGCAAGCAACAGAAGTCATGCATCTCTAGTCCTACAGCTTATCTCTATCAAGCACTACACATGACATAACTATCGCATCATGCTTATGAAGCATAGTCAGTCCAATCCTCAGGCTCCATGAGAATCGAACTGCTCTGATACCATAATGTAACACCCTAAATCTTAACCTAAGACTACTAGTATGTACTTTGGTTAATCTTTAGAATATTACCTCTTGGTCTCATCTTTTACTTAGAAAATACTTAGCGGAAATATGGGTAAAATTTTTCTTTTTAGAATTAAAATCAAAGTGAGAGCCACGCACAAATCTTTAAAAGAAAGCATAACGAAACATATAAGCAAAGCGTAAAAAAACACATCATATCATGGAAACATCAACTGAAACATGGATATATATATATATATAATGTGCCTACCCAAAGGGCAGGAATATTCGATACATTGGGAAACGGAATACAACTGAAGAACAAATACAAAGAAAACAAATACAGGCAAATCATAAAAGCAACACCCATACCCATGTGCACCTAGAGTAGACAACCTCATATACAAAAAAAGGTTTGTCCTCAACTATGTGGCGTGTGTGCACTAGCTACTACCCCTCCTATGTCTACTCCTACTGGTCCGAGTACTGTGGGGTCGAGTCGATCCACTGACGAATCTCGGCGGGAGTGGTCGAACGCATCATCGGGGCATGTCCACCGCGATGAGGGAGCATGGATGGCCTACGTGCCAACCTCGGCTGGACCACCGTCTCCTCACTCCCGGCTCTCATCGGTGGGGGAACGGGACTGGAACTCCAACTGTACATGTGCGAGGGTGGGTCCTCGGATGGATCCGTCTTTGAATACTGAGTCCGGGGCACGTACTCCGGGTAGTCGCATACGGCTGACGTCTCAGGCTGCATGCTGAGAATCTACTCATCACGTGGTCTAGCTCGATCAAAAATCCCATTATGGCGGTAAGGAGTAGTTGGGGTGAAGCGGTAGCTCGGGACGGGGTGCGTGAAGGGTCGTCCCATGAACATGAATACTACGGCTGATCTGGCTGACCCTCAAAATGGTATGACCCAAGTGTTGGGTCATGGTGCAGCTCCCATGTCGAGGTGTCGATAAAGAGTACGAAAGTCGCCATCTGAAGATATGATGGAAGAAAAGAGAGAGGGAATGAGAATCTTCTAAAAGAATTCTCAGTAGGGTTATCCCTACCTAGGTGACATCGTCACATCCTCAGGAACCTTGGGTTTTATTTCTAAAAAGGTGTGCATGCATATAAACTCTTTTTAAGTTAGTTTTCTAAAGTATTATTTATCCAAGGCCCGTCATATTTTATAATGCGTCTTATGACTAAGCATGGAATATACTAATGATATGAATGCATCATAAAGGTAAGCCAATCAATAGAATAACTAAGAAACATTATATCATTGGCATAAGTATAGTATATGCGACATTGTAAACTTTAACTTTCATCTCACGGGGCCACCCTAAAACATCTCTAGGTTATGAGCTCATACCTTAACTAGTCGTCACTAGTTCTTACTTATCCTATGATAAGCGTAACATATACATAATCCTGACTTAATAGTGCGGGATAGGGGGCAATTAAGGATCACCTCTCTTACGGTCATTTCCTCTTTTAAACGCTCTACTAGCAACTAGTGCATCGTAGTATTGTCCACTTTGGCGAGCTCTATGTCAATACCCTCACGGATTTGTTTTCTTGGGGGTGCTCGGCTAAACCGGTGTCACCCAAGAAGGCATCTCAGTGTTGTGTCACATTTAAGTTTTCATAAAGTGTTAATTCATAGATACATCATTATTCATTATATAAATCTTTCTCATAGTATGCATCTCATCATATAATCATATATAAAACTATAACCTATAAAACTACATCATCACATGAAACTTCTTCATAGTGTATACATAAAACTATACATTATCACATAATCACACCTTAGACAGTCATTCATACAAACTCACAAGCCTATTATGTTATAAACCCATAGTATGTTATGCTTTGGTTCTTTTGAGTCTTAAACTTGTAAACTAATTGTTCTAGTATTATTCTTAACCTCTCACACACCTATAGGTTCGCAACTAATAAGTTTTACTAATTTTTATGCTCAAGGACCTATCCAAACAGCACTATGCAGATTTGGACAGCTTTATATTTGTGTGATTACGGGGTTCTTAGAAATTACGGTTCAGACCCTTAAAGTCCTTAACTCACATTCTAAGTTATCGATCATCAAAACCTAGTCTCTTGGGAACCTATGAGGTTATAACTAAGTATTTCTCACCTCACACTATGGTCAAGAACATCTCTAAACCTCAAGGATGCAGAATTTGAAATCCTAACTTTACGGGTACCTAGAAGTCATAACAATGACCCTTTCTAAGTTTAGTTTGCTCCTAAGGCTTCAAGATTAAGTCCTAAACCAATTATGAGTCATTCCTACACGTTTAAACTAATTCAAAACCATGATTATTAAATCTAAACCTTGCTGGACAGAATCCAGAAAATTACATAATTAAAGGATCTAGAACTCTCAAATTAATTCTTTTCTAGTTCCTAACTTATCCTATCTTTCACATATGAGTCTTAACATTATTTTTAATCAAACATAGGCACATTATCATCATTAAAACAGCACATACAGTGGCAGTAAAGAGTAAGGAAGAACCGAAAATATACTTCTCCATAAAAGGCATAGAACATAATTTCTAAGGCACATAAAATACTAGTTTATCTTGGAACCATTTTAGAACTTTCAAAACTTGTTTATAAACACTTTTATCCTTTTAAAATCATAAGAATACTTAAGAGGGCAGTGGCTAAATTATTTTTATCTCAAGAGGTCCTAAATTCGTAAAACTTAGTTCTACATATTCCTTATACTCACATAAGCTTAGATAAATTATAAAACATAGTTTTTAACACTTAGAAACACCAAAGCCCCTTAGGGCCGAAATAGGAACCACAAGAAATAAATATCTTTAGACCTTTGTTGAGACAAAATTGGGCAAGTCCTTGAGCTCTAGGTTCATTAAAGTGATGACATAAAAATAAACATGCTTATGCACTTATTTTAGGTTCCATTAGAAAGTAAAGTGATAGCACAAAGTAAATATGAATGCAACTCATTTATTATCTTGGTATTAAGTGAGAACTTGAAATATAAACATGACAATGGATAACTTGAAATATAAACATGATAATGCAAGGTTCACTTATTATCTTGAAACTTAGTGATAGCAAGGAAGTAAACATGATATGCAAAGCATAAAGTAAACATTATGCCAGGTTCATTTTATGGTTAACTAGAGCTCATTCAAGACTTTAACAAGATAACAACCCAATACAATATCTCAAAGATCACAACCCAAAAACCGAAAGTCATACAAAAGAGTAAGAAAGTGAAACTACGTCAAGTTCTTTATTAAATACCCAAAACCCCTATCTAGAGAAAAATCTCTAGAACGTGCCGGCCAACTTTAAGGTTGACAAGGGTAGGCTTGGGCTTTTAGAAATCCTTAGATTAATTTTCTTAAGTTGGAAAACCATGTGAGCTAGATAACATATAGATGAAGTTTTAAGAAAAGGAAAACTCAAGCTTTAGAGGTTTCTTTGAGATGAACACAATGTCATCATCTAGAAACTCTCATCATCAAGCTATCATGCTCATGACAAGGCCTAGAGGCCGAAATGAAAAGAAAAGGAAAAACAAAGGAAAGTTCAAAAAGCATCCAAGAGGAAACTAGAGAAAAACACTTTCTTGAGCAAAACAAAGTTTGAAAACAAATCCCTACCTAGTGATGAAGGTAAAAGCTTGGACTTGAAGATGGAAATGAGATGAGCAACACCTCCTAGGATGGTGATGATGATTCGGCCTTGATGAAAGAAAAAGGAAGGAAATGTGTTCTTGGTGAACTTGTGTTTGAGAATGAAAGTTTAGATGTTTGTATGATGATCCAAGGTGGTGGGGTGGTGTTTCAAGGTTAAGAGATGAGATGAAGAGATGAAGAGGATGAAGATGAAAGAAAGAACATTCTTGAAATTTTGAGAGAAAAGAAAAACTTAGCAAGACAACTCTAAAACTCTAAACTTAGCAAATGCTTCAAGGTGCAACTAAGCTATCACAAGCATCCTATTTATAGAAAAACAAAACCATGGGCTCATCAAGGGAGGGGTACTGGCCGTAGCATTGGAGGACAAAGGGAGAGGAAAATATCTCCTTGATTGTGTCATAGAAACATGGTTTGAAGTATAGAAGCTATGCTACAAAGTATGGCTTGATGTGAGTTAATTTCCTATCAAATTTTTATGAAATTAGGCTTCTAGAAACAATGCATGGCTGGAACTTTTCCAGCCACAAATAAATGGAGGAAATGAGCTATTTTAATTAGTTATTTACTTGGAAAATCAAGCTTGATTGAAAGTTATGACAAGGTATAGTGTATGTGACTTGAGGTATGGCCTTGGAGTGTTGAAAAATTGAACATGTGATGCATAATGGGGAGGGGCAGCTTCGGCCAGACCTGGCAGCTGAGTAGGGAGGATGATTTGATCATGTAATTGGGTGTTAATGGTGGGTTTAAGTGTAGGTTAGCTTAGGTACAAGGTTAGGAGTAATTAAGCTTAAGTTTAGGTAACTAAGAATGTGTTTTAAGGATTTTATGACAAGATTAGGAGTGCTCATACATCATTAAAGAATTTTAAACTCATTTATGAATAAACAATGTGTAACACAATTCCATGATTTAAGGAATTGGAAAGAGAAAACACTATTCAAGATTCCATGACTAGGAGTCTTGAAATTAAAATATGATTTTGAGTTGTAATTAAGCACTTTTAGGTTCTAATCAACTTTAATAAATTATTTTGACTCAAGATTAATTAAGGAAATTAATTAACCTTCGATTAGAGCCTAATATTGCTTAGGTTTGCTTAATCACGTGATTAAGCATAAAAACACGAAATTAGGGGCAAAACCGTAATTTTGCACTAATTTCGCCCAGGACCTCCGGGACCAAAACTAAAGTCATAGTCTACATAAAAACGCCTTTTAAAATCATCTGGAGAAGTTTTGGGTTCATCCGGCATTTGCAAACGGGTAAAACACCGCAGGGGCGTTTTGGTCATTTTGACCCGAAAACTCAAAAAATGAGATTTTCGATCCCGTGAAGGTACACAAGTTATCTAATCCGCTTCCAACATTGAGTTTGCCCTTCGAGTACTGCCGAACCGGCTTTCCTCGAATTCCAGGCTGAAAATGACCTCAGGGGCATTTTGGTGATTTTTACTCTAACAGAAAAATCGGGGCGTTACACGGTTCCTCCTTCCCCTCCATGAGCTCTATTTGTTTCATTCTTCTATAAATACCATACTTAGAAGCACTTGGAAACACTTTAGATCACTTGCAAAGTTTTAGTTTTCTAGCTTTCTTGAGTTCTTTTCTTTTCTCTCTAGAGTTCTAAGAGTTCTTCCTTTCTATCTTCATCTCCTTCATCTTCTCTTCACATCATCAACTCACAACCTCAATCCACCACACTATAACCTTAGATAATCATCAAACCTCTTAAACACTTAACCTTAAACATAAGCCTCCTCAAAACACATCTCCTTTCTCTTTTTCTCTTGGTGGCCGAATCATCCTCACCATCCTAGGAGGTGTTGCTCATCTCATTTTCATCCTCAAGATCAAGCTTTTCTCTTCATCTCTTTGTAGGAGTTGTTTTCAAACTTTGTTTTTACTCAAAAATGTGTTTTCTCTAGTTTTCTCTTGGTTTCTTTTTAAGCTTTTCTTGGTCTTTCCTTTTCTTTTCATTTCGGCCTCAAGGCCTTGTTTTGAGCATGATAGCTTGTTGATGAGTGATCCTAGATGATGACCTTCTGTTCATCTCAAACGAACCTCTAAAGCTTGAGTTTTGTTCTTGATCTAGTAAAGTTTTGGTTTTTCTTTCCTTATCTTTTCCTTCATTGTTTCAGCCTCCATAGTCTTCACCTCAAAGATTTTGTTTGAGTTTTTAAAGTATCTCTATGTTCACTTTGTGCCAAGAAATAATGTTGTTTTGGTTCTTACTTCCTTGAGGTTTTGTTTTCTTTTAAAGCTTACTTCTTTTTGAGCTTGATGATGATGTTCAAGAACCAAGTAGTTCCTTTGAAAACTTGGTTCAAGGACTCTAAAGCTTACTTTGTTGATGAGATAAGTGTTGGGTTGAGATTTTTAGTTCTCTTTAAAAGTCTCACATGAGCTCTAAGTTAAGATAAAAAGACTTGCATCCATGTTTACTTTTATGTTATCACTAAATGCTCAAGATAAAAAAATGGACTTGCATCTTCATATTTATGTTTATGCTCTCACTAAATCTCTAAGATAATAATGAGTTTGCATAGCATATTATTTCATGTTCTCACCTCTAAATAAAGACTAAAACAAAGTGCATTGCATATTTATTTTTATGTCATAACTTAAGAGATTTAGAGCTCATAGACTTACCCATTATTATCTCAACAAAGACTTGAAAATATATGCTTCCTAGCTTCTTTGATTTCGGCCCTATGAGGTTTGAGTAGTTACAAATACTAAAACTTATGTTCTATAATTTTTTCGAAGTTTAGACAAGCTCAAGAGATGTCTTGAACAAGTTTTATGATTTTAAATCCTCTTTATGTTATTTTAAATTAGCTACTGCCCTCTTATATTTTATAATGGCTATGATGAAATAAAACGTGTTCTAATAAGTTTTGAAAGTTTTAAAAAGGTTCCAAGAGAAACTAGCAATTTATCGGTCTTGAAAATCAAGTTTTATGTTTTGTTTGATGAAGATAATTTCGGTTCTGCCTTGCTTGCTATGCTCACTATTTTATGATGTTGATGATGATAATATGAGTATGTACATGTATATTTGATGCAAAGATTCATATGTGAAAGATAAGACAAGTTAGTAACTAGAAAATAATTAATTTAAGACTTTTTAGATCCCTCAAAGATATAATTTTCTGGATTTTGTCCAGAAAGGTTTAGAATTAGAAATCATGGTGTATAATTAGTTTAAATGTGTAGGAACTACTCATAATTGGTTTAGGACCTGATCTTGATGCCTTAGGAGCAAACCGAACTTAGAAAGGCTCAATGTTGTGACTCCTAGGTACCTGTAAAATATGAAATATAGATTCTGCACTCTTGAGGTTTAGAATTGTTTATGATCATAGAATTGAGTGAGGAATACTTAGACATGAGCCTCTAGGTACCCGAGAGCTTAGGTTGTGATATACAACTTAGATTTCAAGTTAAAGGACCTTAAGGGTCAAACCATAAAACATTAAGACATCTTTTGTGCTATGAGTTGTTTTATGCAAGTATGATGTTTGGATGTATATGCTTTGATGATACATGAGCTATGATGAAATGATTTATTGAGATAACAAGTTTATCATGAGCATGAAAGTTGAATGAGAAATATGTATATGATGTAAACTTGTGGCATAAAGTTGGTTTGAAGGAAACTCAGTTTACAACCATTATGCTGCTAAATTTCCGTCAAACCTAAAGGACTTGAGAATGTTTTTGAAGTATGAGATGATATTTAAAACCCTGGGTGACACCTGTTCGGCCGAGCACCCGCAAGAGATTTTTATGTGACAAAGCACTGAGATGCGCTTTCCTGGGTAACACCGGTTCGGCCGAGCACCCCCAGGGGAGACAAATTCATGAGGGTATTAGTAGATGCAGCCTACCAAAGTGGATAAATTGATGTGGGTTGATGCCCGTAAAGCATTTCAAAGAGGGTATATCCTAAGAGAGGTGATCCCTAGCCCCCTAACCCGTACTCCAGTAGTCGGGATTATTTTTGTTATGTTTCACTTATTCAAATAATAAGCAAAAGCTAGTGACGACTAGCTGAGGTATGAGCTCATAGCCTAGATGTTTTTAGGGTGGCCTTATTATGCTAAAAGTACCATGATTGATGTCACAAAGTTGAGGAAAGATCCACTTGAAAGATTTATGCCCTTTATGCCACCTGTATGTTTCTTGATGATGAGATTTGTTGAGTTATTTGCTTGGAGCATTGCCATGCATTCATATCCTGATATGTTGCACTCATGACATTAAGATGCATACTAAAAGGAATGAACCTTGGATAATCTAGTTTTCTTAAACCCTAAAATGGATCTTATATGCATGCACACCTTTTATAAGCAAACCCAAGGTTCCTAAGGATGTGAACAATGTAACCCTAGATAGAAGATCCCTACTGAGATTCTTTAGTAAGATTCTCACTCTTTTCTCTTCTTTCTCTTTCTTCCGTCACATCTTCAGAGCTCGATGGCGACTTTCGTGGTGTTCGTTAATACGCCTGTACGGGAGGTGCACTACGACCCGGATCACCATTCCTATCACTTCGAGGGTCGATGTGCCATTCATGCTTTTGTGTACATGGGATGACCTTTTGCTTACCCAGTGTCCAGCTACCAGTTCACTCATACTGCTCCTTATGGTGGTGATGACCTGATCTTCGAGCGCATCCGCCCCTGCAACAAGCAGATTCGTCGTGCTCGTTCTTCTGTCTCAGCTGTCCGTTATTACCCAGAGTATGTGGCTCGTTCGAGGAGGTCGGAGACGGATCTGTTCGAGGACTCACCGATGCACGTTTATTCGGAGAGCTCTGCTCCCTTTCCCCTGTTTAGACGGGAAAGGAGTGAAGATACCGTGATGCAGTCGCGCCTGGCACAGAGAGCCGAGATGCACCCTCACCGAGGAGCTCATGTTTAACCGACTCGCGTTCGTGTTCCACTCCACTGGCCCACTTAGGAAGAGCTCGAGCAGTTCGCCGGTTACATACCTCCATCGCCCTAGGATCCTCGCCGTTAGTAGTTTTGTTGGAGAAGTTTTGGGTTCATCCGTTGTAACACCTTAATTTTTAATCCAATACTATAGAATATATTAGGCTAATCATTAGGTTATTACTTCTTAGTTTCATTATCATATTAAAATACTTAGCAGAAATTACGGGTAAATTTTTTTTTAAAATATAAATCAAAGTGAGAGCCGCGTTCGTAGTCTAATCGTTAGACAGAAATATAAAACACGATTAGCAAGCAGAGAGTAACACGGAGATTAAGAACAAGTAACAACAGAGCAATGGCCACCATAAGAACAGAAACATTTCATTAATAACATAATTAGAAATACATATGTAGTCATACCCTCATAGGGATGGGCAGAGCTTGTAATACAGCGGAAAAGGAAATACAACAGAAACAGGAAAACAATAAAGTAACATAAAGTAAACCATCACTACCCGAGTGCACCTATAATGGATAACCTCAAAACAAAGCAGGTTTATCCAGTCTATGTGTGAGTGTGTGCACTAAGCCTCCCCTAAGGCAGCTCTTTGGAACCCGGGGAAAGGTGGAGTGTAACCGATCCATGGATGCAGGGCAGCAGGAGTGGGTACACGTGAAGACTGAGCATGAGCTCCTCAATAGGGGCACTTCTCGGCTCGCCTAACCAGCCTCTGCTACGTAACAGTCTCCTTGCTCACGTCTGGCATGAACTGAGGTGTAGGAGCAGAGCTCTCGCTATACATATGCATCGGCGGGTCCTCGGATGGGTCGTCCTCTGAACTCAGAGACCGAGGCATGTAGTCCTGGAAATCTCGAGGCATCGAACCACTAGTATACATCCGCAGAATCCTCTCATCTCGCGTCTGGGCGCACTCAAAAACCATCGCATCGTTGTAGGGTGACATCGGGGAGAAAAGGTAGCTCTGTATAGGGTGTGCAAAAGGGCGTCCGATGAACATGAAGACTCGCACGGTGCACTGCCCCTCAAAATGATATGACCCATGGTATGGGTCATAGTGAACCTCCCAAGTAGATGTGTCAACGAAGACCACGAACATCGCCATCGCTCTCTGAAGATGTGATAGAAGAAGGAGAAGGAAGAGAAAGGAGTGAGAATTCTTGCTAAATAAATCTCAATAGGAGTCTCCTATCCTAGGGTTACATCGTTTACATCCTCAGGAACCTTGGGTTTAATTATAAAAGGTGTGCATACATAAAAGGTTCATTAGTAGAGTTTATAAAACCAATTACCTAAGGTCCATTCCTTTTAGCATGCATCTTGATGTTATGAATGCAACATATTGACCCATGAATGCATGGCAATGCCTCAATCAAATAATTCAATGAATCACAACTTCAAGAAACATACAAGTGGCATAAAGGGCATATAACTATCAAGAGGATCTTTCCTCAACTTTGTGACATTAATCATGGTACTTTAGCTTAATAAGGCCACCCTAAAATAACTAGGTTATGAGCTCATACCTCATCTAGTCATCACTAGCTCTTGCTTATTATCTGAATAAGCGAAACATAATAAAATAATCCCGACTATGCAAGTATGGGTAGGGGGCAGGGATCACCTCTCTTAGGATATACCTTCTTTGAAACACTTTACGGGCATTAAGCCACAGCAATTTGTCTGCTTTGGTAGGCTGCATCTACTCATGCCCTCACGGATTTGTCTCCCCTAGGGGTGCTCGGCCGAACTGGTGTCACCTAGGAAAGCGAGTCTCAGTGCTTTGTCACATAAAAAATCTCTTGGGGGTGCTCGGCTGAACCGGTGTCACCCAGGGTTTTCAACTCATATGGTATTCTTAATCTTTTCTTTAACCCTTTAAGGTTTGACGGGAATTCGGCAGCATAACAGCTGTTAAACCGAATTTCCTTCAAACTGAAACTTATGCCACAAGTTAATCACACAACATATTCCTCATTTAAATCTCATGCTATGATAAACTCATATCTCAAACAATCATCCCCACATGCATCATAAACATCTCAACATATTATTGCATTATATAAACATCATAGCATTAACAATTCCTTAATGTCTTATGCATTGACCCTTAAGGTCCTTAACTCATAGTCTAAGTTATAAATCATCAGAACTTAAACTCTCGGGTACCTTTAGGCTCATGTCTAAGTATTCATTGCATCACACTATGGTCAAGAACATCTCTAAACCTCAAGGATGCAGAATCTAAAATTCTAACTTTACGGGTACCTAGGAGTCACAACCATGACCCTTTCTAAGTTCGGTTTGCTCCTAAGGCACCAAGATCAAGTCCTAAACCAATTATGAGTCATTCCTACACATTTAAACTAATTTAAAACCATAATTATCATTTCTAAAACCATACTGGACAGAATCCAGAAAATTCATATATTAAGGGATCTAAAATTCTCAAATTAATTCTTTTCTAGTTACTAACTTCTCTTATCTTCCACATATGAGTTTTAACATTAATTATACTCAAACATAATCATATTATCATCATCAAAACAGCATATACAGTGGCCATAAAATAGCAAGGCAGAACCGAAACCAAGTCTCCATACAAAGGCATCAAACACAATTTCTAAAGCACATAAAATACTAGTTTCTCTTGGAACCTTTTTCAAACTTTCAAAACTCATTTATAAACATTTTTAACATCTAAAATTATCAAAATATTATGGGGGCAGTACCTAAATCAAATTTGTCTCAAGAGGTCCTAAATTCATAAAACTTAGTTCTATGCATTCCTTAAACTCATAAAAGCTTAGAAAAATTATGAAACTTAGTTTTCAATACTTGGAAACAAATAAACTCTTAGGGGCTGAAATCTCAAGCTAGAGAAATAAATATTTTCAAGCCTTTGTTTGAGACAACAATGGGCAAGTCTTTGAGCTCTAGGTTTACTTAAGTGGTGACATAAAATAAACATGCTCATGCACTTAATTTAGGCTCCTTTAGAAAGTAAAGTGATAGCATAAAATAAACATGAATGCAACTTGTTATTATCTTTGGTATTTAAGTGGGGACTTGAAATATAAACATGATAATGTATTGCTTGAAATATAAACATGATTATGCAAGTTCCTTTGTTATCTTGGTACTTAGTGATGACAAGGAAAATAAATATGATGTGCAAAGTATAAAAGTAAACATGAACGCAAAGTTCATTTTAAGGTTATCTAGAGCTCTTACAAGACTTTAGAAAATAATAACCCAACACTCATCTCATCACAAAGAGAGCTTTAGAATTCTTGAACCAAGTTCTCAAAGGAACTATGAGGTTCTTGAACATCATCATCAAGCTCAAAATAAATAAACTTTCAAAGAAACACAAGGCCTTAAAGAAAACGAAATAAAACTGAAATACTAAAGGAAAGGAAACAAGGAAACTGAAATGAAAAAGAAGAAAGAGTGAAGGTGTTCTAGAGCTAGAAATCATTTTGAGTTAGTAAATCAAGATGAAACTTAGAGAAAATAAAAACTCAAGCTCTAGAGGTTCCTTTGAGATGACCACATAGTCATCATCTAGGAGCTCTCATCATTGAGCCATCATGTACTCATCAAGGCCAAGAGGCCGAACTCATAGAAAAAGAAGAACAAGAAAGTTTCAAAAAGAAAATCCAAGAGAAAGCTATAAAAAGTCATTTTCAAGAAAGACAATGTTTAGAAAAACACTCCTACCTAGAGTGAAGTTAAAAGCTTTGATCTTTGAAAAGGAAAACAAGATGAAGAACTCCTCCTTGAGGCAAGATAGCTTTGGCCTTGGAGAGGGAGAAGGAAAGGAGATGTGTTTCAAGTGAGGTTGTGTTTGAGGTGAGGTGTTTGAGAGGTTAGGAGGTGATTCAAGGCTTTGGGGTAGTGTTTGAAGGTTATGAGATGATGATGAGATAAAGAGAGGATGAAGATGAAGATGAAGAACAAGAGAGAACTCTCTTGAAACTTAGAGAGAAAAAGAGGGAACTTTGAGAAAGCTAAGAAATCTAAAAGTATGCAAATGAGCTAAAGTGTTTGCATGTGTTTCTAGGCAAGGTATTTATAGAAAATGAAAACAAATGAAGGCTCATCCAAGGGGGAAAGAAGCCGTAGCATTTGAGAGGGAAAGGAAGAGAAAATATCTCTTACAACTTGTCATTCATGCATGGTTTTGAGGTATGGAGTGTATGATACAAGGTATGGCTTCAAGCATGGGTTTTTGAGTGAGTTTTCTTTCAAATTTTGAATGAAATAAATCTTCTAGAAACTAAGCATGGCTGGAAGTTTTTCAGCCACAAATAAATGAAGGAATTGGTTTATTTCATTTAGTTATTCATTTGGAAAATCAAGCTTGATTGAAAGTATGACAAGGTATGGTGATTTGAGGTGATTTCCCTTCAATTTTGAAATTAAATAATTCATTAAATGGGGGAGGAAGGCTGGCAGAATTCAGACCAGAAAAATGGGGAAGAGAAGTCTTTTAGAAGTTGTCCTTGGAAGCATAGATGAAAGCATGGTTTGTATGACTCAAAGTATGGTTCATGTAAGGTCAAAGCATGGTTCTTTGAGTGAGAAAAATTTGAGCATGTGATGCATATGGAGGGGGAGAGTTTCGGCCAGATTGGGGCAACAAGGAGAAAGGAAAATTTTCTCATATAATTGGGTGTTAATGATAGGATTAAGTGTAGGTTAGCTTAGGTACAAGGTTAGGAATAATTAAGCTTAAGTTTAGGTAACTAAGAATGAGGTTTAGGGATTTTATGACAAGATTAGGAGTGCTCATACATCATTAGAGAGTTTAAAACTCATTTAGGAATAAACAATTGAAAACACAATTCAATGATTTAAGGAATTGGAGAGAGAAAACACTATTCAAGATTCCATGACTAGAAATCTTGAATTTAAAATAGGATTTCAAGTTGTAATTAAGCACTTTAAGGTTCTAATCAACTTTAATAAATTATTTTGACTCAATATTAATTATGGAAATTAATTAACCTTCGATTAGAGCCTAATATTGCTTAGGTTTGCTTAATCACGCGATTAAGCGTAAAAACACGAAACTAGGGGCAAAATCATAATTTTGCACTAATTTCGCCCGGGACCTCCGGGACCAAAACTAAAGTCATAGAATACATAAAAACGCCTTTTAAAACCATCTGGAGAAGTTTCGGGTTCATCCGGCACTTGCAAACGGGTAAAACACCGTAGGGGCGTTTTGGTCATTTTGACCCAAAAACTCGAAAAATGAGATTTTCGATCCCGGAAAGGTACACAAGCTATCTAATCCCCTTCCAACATTGAGTTTGCCCTTCGAGTATTGCCGGATCGGCTTTCCTCGAATTCAGGGCTGAAAATGACCTCAGGGGCATTTTGGTCATTTTCACTCTAGCAGAAAATCGGGGCGTTACAATATGTTCCTTAACTCCTTTAAATTTGGCCTTATGAGGTTTATATGATTACAAATACTAAAACTTATGTTTCATAATTTTTCTAAGTTTAGATAAGCCTAAGAAATGTTTTGAATAAAGTTTTATGATTTTAAATCTTTTCAAGTCTCATTTGAAATAGCTACTGCCCTTGGAAGTATTTTGATGATTTTCATAAGATAAAAATGTTTACTAATAAGTTTTGAAAAGTTTTAAATGGGTCCCAAGAGAAACTAGCAACTTATATGTTTTAAAAATGAAGTTTTGTGCATTTTATAATGGAGACAATTTCGATTCTGCCTTGCTTGCCATGCTCACTATTTTATGCTGTTTTGATGATGATAATATGAGCATGTTCATGTATATTTTATGCAAAAATTCATATGTGAAAGATAAGACAAGTTAGTAACTAGAAAAGAATTAATTTGAGACTTTTAGATCCCTTAGAAATATACTTTTATGGATTCTGTCCAGCAAGGTTTAGAATTAAAAATCATGGTTTATAATTAGTTTAAATGTGTAGGAACTACTCATAATTGGTTTAGGACTTGATCTTGATGCCTTAGGAGCAAACCAAACTTAGAAAAGGTCAATGTTGTGACTCCTAGGTACCTATAGAGTATGAATTATAGATTCTACACTCTAGAGGATTAGAATTGTTTATGATCATATAATTGAGTGAGGAATACTTAGACATGAGCCTATAGGTACCCGAGAGCTTAGGTTGTGATGATATACAACTTAGATTTCAAGTTAAAGGACCTTAAGGGTCAAAGCATAACACATTAAGAGATCTTTTATGCTATTAGTTGATTTATGCAAGTATGAAATGATACATGAGCTATGATGAAATGATTTATTGACATATTAAGTTTATCATGAGCATGAAAGTTGAATGAGAAATATGTATGTGATGTAAGCTTGTGGCATAAAGACAGTTTGAAGGAAATTCGGTTTATAGCCATTATGCTGCCGAATTTCCGTCAAAACCAAAAGGATTTGAAAATATTTTTGAAGTATGATATGAGATTTAAAACCCTGGGTGACACCAGTTCGGTCGAGCACTCCCAGGAGATTTTTATGTGACAAAGCATTGAGATGCGCTTTCCTGGGTGACACCGGTTCGGCCGAGCACCCCCAGGGGAGACAAATCTGTGAGGGTATGAGTAGATGTAGCCTACCAAAGTAGACAAATTGCTATGGCTTGATACCTGCAAAGCATTTCAAAGAGGGTATATCCTAAGAGAGGTGATCCTTAGCCCCTAGCCCATACTCAAAGAGTCGGGATTATTTTTATTATGTTTCGCTTATTCAGATAATAAGCAAGAGCTAGTGACGACTAGCTGAGGTATGAGCTCATACCCTAGATGTTTTTAGGGTGGTCTTATTATGCTAAAGTACCATGATTGATGTCACAAAGTTGAGGAAAGTTCCGTTGAAAGCTTTATGCCCCTTATGCCACTTGTGTGCTTCTTGACATTGTGATTTGTTAAGTTATTTGCTTGAAGCATTGCCATGCATTCATGTTCTGATATGTTGTATTCATGACATTAAGATGCATACTAAAAGGAATGAACCTTGGATAATCTAGTTTCATAAACCCTAATAATGAATCTTACATGCATGCACACTTTTTATAAATAAACCCAAGGTTCCTGAGGATGTGAACGATGTAACTCTAGATAGGAGGTCCCTACTGAGATTCTTTAGTAAGATTCTCACTCCTTTCTCTCCTTTCTCTTTCTTCCGTCACATCTTCAGAGCTCGATGGCGACGTTCATGGTCTTTATCGACACTCCGACGTGGGCGGTGCATTTTGATTCGGACCACGGATCTTATCATTTTGAGGGACAGTGTACAGTAGGAGTTTTCATGTTCATCGGACGTCCCTTCGCTCACCCTGTATAGAGTTACTGCTTCTCCCCGATGACGACGCTATGGTTTTTGAGTGCGCTCGGACGTGCGATGAGAGGCTCCTTCTGACATATACCGGTGGATCGATGCCCCGTGACTTCTAGGACTACGTGCCCCGGTCTCTCGGTTCGGAGGACGATCCTTCTGAGGACCCACCAATGCACATGTACAGCGAGAGCTCCTCTCCCACTTCTTAGTTGGTGAGAGAAGAGAGCGAGGAGACCGTTGTGCAGCCGAGATTAGCTAGGCGAGCCAAGATGCGCCCCAGCCAAGGAGCTCATGTACTGCCACCGCGCGTGCCTACTCCTGTTGTACTGCGTCAGTGGATCGGTTATACCCCTCCTTATCCTGGATTCTAGTAGCTGAGGCCTTAGGGGAGGTCTAGTGCACACACTCACTCATGGTTAGGATAAACCTTCTTTTGTCTTGAGGTTATCCACTTTAGGTGCACTCAGGTAGTTGTGGTTTATTTATGTTTTTCTTGCATTTGTATTTCTGTTGTATTTCCTTTCCTTGTATTATAAGCTCAGCCCGATTCTATAAGGGTGCGACTACATGTATCTTTAAATTATGGTATTAATGAAAGTATTTCTTCTAGTTTGTTAATTCTTGTTCCATTGCTATATGTTTTATTTATTTTGCTTTACTTGACTTCTCATTGTGCTTTATATTCTTGCTTTATGATGAATGTGACTTTCACTTTGGTTTTATGTTTTCAAAAAAAAAATTTACCCATAATTTCTGCTAAGTATTTTATTAAAAGGATGAGACTAAGAGATAATAACCTAATGTGCTCTAGAATATTGGGTTAAAAATTAGGGTGTTACAATTAACCTTTAATTAGAGCCTAATATTGCTTAGGTTTTGTTTTAAAAACGTCATTAGGCCTTTAATGCACTTAAGTAGGGGCAAAATCGTAATTTTTCTCAAAATCTGCCCGGGACCACTAGGACTTAAACAAACATAGGTTATGCCTTAAAAACATTGTTTTAGGCTTCCGGTGACAAGTCCGGGTCAAAACAGAACTTCAAACTGTCTTAAATTACTATAAGGGTATTTTGGTCATTTGTGCACAGAGACCTAAAAAATGAGATTCTTCTGCTTTATTAAATATTCCAATACATAGAATCCCTTTCATACATAATCAAAAACTCTTATGAGGATGGCCGAGGTTGGCCGTCCTTGTGTTTCAGGTAAAAATGACCTTAGGGGCATTTCAGTCATTTATATGTCTAGAGAAAATCGGGGCGTTACATTACTCCCCTCCTTAAAAAGAATTTCGTCCTTGAAATTCATTACCTGAGAACAGCTTAGGGAACTATACTTGCATGTTGGCCTCCAACTCCCATGTGTACTCTTCGGTCTTTCCCTGTCCCCACACGACTTTGACTAAAGGTACCGTCTTATTCCTTAACTGTTTGACTCCTTTTTCGTAACTGGGATACGTGGAAAACATCATGAAGTTTGGATAGATTTGGGGGTAGGGCTATGCAGTATACTACAGACCCTACTCCACTGAGAATTTCAAATGGGCGAAGAAACCTAGGGCTCAACTTTTTTACTTTCATAGCTCAACTTATACCTGTGGTGGGGGTGATCTTCAGAAACACGTGTTCCCCTTCTTGAAACTCGATCGGCTTACTCCGCTTATTCACATAGCTTTTCTGTCAACTTTGAGCAGTGAGAATTTTATCCCTTGTCTTCTCAATTTGTTCCGTTGTTTCCCTCACAATGTCTGGTCCTATAAGACTTTACTCGCTAGGTTTGAACCAACATAGGGGTGATTGACATTTCCGTCCATAAAGGGCCTCATACGGTGCCACGCCAATGCTCGCATGGTAACTATTGTTATATGCAAATTCAATCAGCGGCAAGTATTTGTCCCAACTTCTTCTTTGGTCTAGAACACACGCCCTAAGCATATCCTTCAAGGTTTGGATAGTTATTTCGGATTGGTCATCCGTTTGTGGGTGGTAAGCCGTATTCAAACATGTAACACCCTAAATCTTAACCTAAGACTACTAGTATGTACTTAGGTTAATCTTTAGGATATTAACTCTTGGTCTCATCTTTTACTTAGAAAATACTTAACGGAAATATGGGTAAAATTTTTCTTTTTGGAATTAAAATCAAAGTGAGAGCCGCGCACGAATCTTTAAAAGGAAGCATAACGAAACATATAAGCAGAGCATAAAAAAACACATCATATCATGGAAACGTCAACTAAAACATAGATATATATTGTAACACCCAAAATCTTAACCCAAGACTACTAGTATGTACTTAGGTTAATCTTTAGAATATTACCTCTTCGTCTCATCTTTTACTTAGAAAATACTTAGCGAAAATATGGGTAAAATTTTTCTTTTTGGAATTAAAATCAGAGAGCCATGCACGAATCTTTAAAAGGAAGCATAACGAAACATATAAGCAAGCATAAAGAAACACATCATATCATGGGAACATCAACTGAACATAGATATATATATATAATGTGCCTACCCAAAGGGCAGGACTATTTGATACATCAGGGAACAGAATAAACTGAAGAACAAATACACGGAAATCATAAAAAGCAAATATAAGAGAAACAACCCCCATACCCATGTGCACCTAGAGTAGACAATCTCATATACAAAAGAAGGTTTGTCCTCAACTATGTGGCGTGTGTGCACTAACTACTACCCCTCCTATGCCTATTCCTGCTGGTCCGAGTACTGTGGGGTCGAGTCGATCCACTGATGAATCTCGGCAGGAGTGGTCGAGCCCATCATTGGGGCGTGTCCACCGCGGCGAGGGCGTATAGATAGCCGATAAGCCAACCTCGGCTGGAACACCGTCTCCTCACTCCCAACCCTCATCGGTGGGGGAGCGGGGCTGGAACTCCAACTGTACATGTTTGATGGCGGGTCCTCGGATGGGTCCGTCTCTGAGTACTGGGTACGAGGCACATACTCTGGGTAGTCGCGTACCGCTGATCCCTCAGGGTGTATGCGGAGAATCTGCTCATCACGTGGTCTAGCTCGCTCAAAAATCCCGTTATGACGGTAAGGAGCAGTCGGGGTAAAATGGTAACTCGGGACTAGATGCGCGAAGGGTCGTCCCATAAACATGAACACTCTAACTGTGCAGGGACCCTCAAAATGGTATGACCCGAGTGCCGGGTCATGGTGCAGCTCCCATACCGAGGTGTCGATGAAGAGTATGAATGTCGCCATCTGAAGATGTGACGGAAGAAAAGAGAGAGGGAATGAGAACCTTCTAAAAGAATTCTCAGTAGGGTAATCCCTACCTAGGTGACATCATCACATCCTCAGGAACCTTGGGTTTTATTTCTAAAAAGGTGTGCATGCATAAAATTCCTTTTTAAGTTAGTTTTCTAAAGTATTGTTTATCCAAGGTCCGTCATATTTTATAATGCGTCTTATGACTAAGCATGGAATATACTAATGACATGAATGCATCATAAAGGTAAACCAAACAATAGAATAACTAAGAAACATTATAACATTGGCATAGGTATAATATATGTGACGTTGTAAACTTTAACTTTCATCTCATAGGACCGCCCTAAAACATCTCTAGGTTATGAGCTCATACCTTAACTAGTCGTCACTAGTTCTTACTTATCCTATGATAAGCGTAACATATACATAATCCCGACTTAATAGTACGGGCTAGGGGGCAATTAAGGATCACCTCTTTTAGGGTCATTTCCTCTTTGAAACGCTCTACTAGCAACTAGTGCATCGTAGTATTGTCCGCTTTGGCAAGCTCTATGTCAATACCCTCACGGATTTGTTTTCTTGGGGGTGCTCGGCTAAACCGGTGTCACCCAAGAAGGCATCTTAGTGTTGTGTCACATTTAAGTTCTCATAAAGTGTTAATTCATAGATACATCATTATTCATTACATAAATCTTTTTCATAGTATATACATCATCACATGAAACATCTTCATAGTGTATACATAAAACTATAGCATATACATTATCACATAATCACACCTTGGACAATCATTCATACAAACTCCCAAGCTTATTATGTTATAAACCTATAGTATGTTATGCTTTAGTTCTTTTGAGTCTTAAACTTGTAAACTAATTGTTCTAGTATTATTCTTAACCTCTCACACACCTATAGGTTCACAACTAATAAGTTTTACTAATTTTTATGCTCAAGGACCTATCCAAACAGCACTATGCAGATTTAGACAGCTTTATATTTGTGTGATTACGGGGTTCTAGAAATTACGGTTTAGACCCTTAAAGTCTTTAACTCACATTCTAAGTTATTGATCATCAAAACCTAGTCTCTTGGGAACCTATGAGGTTATAACTAAGTATTTCTCACCTCACACTATGGTCAAGAACATCTCTAAACCTCAAGTATGCAAAATTTGAAATCCTAACTTTACGGGTACCTAGAAGTCACAACAATGACCCTTTCTAAGTTTAGTTTGCTCCTAAGGCTTCAAGATTAAGTCCTAAGCCAATTATGAGTCATTCCTACACATTTAAACTAATTTAAAACCATGATTATTAAATCTAAACCTTGCTGGACAGAATCCAGAAAATTACATAATTAAAGGATCTAGAACTCTCAAATTAATTCTTTTCTAGTTCCTAACTTATCCTATCTTTTCCATATGAGTCTTAACATTATTTTTACTCAAACATAGGCACATTATCATCATTAAAACAGCACATATAGTGGCAGTAAAGAGCAAGGAAGAACTGAAAATATACTTCTCCATAAAAGGCATAAAACATAATTTCTAAAGCTCATAAAATTCTAGTTTCTCTTGGAACTCTTTTTAAACTTTCGAAACTCATTTATAAACAATTTTAACATCTAAAATCATAAGAGTATTTAAGAGGGCAGTGATCAATTTATCTTTATCTCAAGAGGTCCTAAATTCATAAAACTTAGTTCTATGCATTCCTTAAACTCATGTAAGCTTAGAAAAATTATAAAACATAGTCTCATACTTAGAAACTTCAAGATGTCTTGGGGCGGAAATATGAACCAAGGAAAATACATATTGTTAGACCTTTGTTGAGACAACAATGGGCAAGTCTTTGAGCTCTAGGTTCATTTAGGTGATGACATAAAAATAAACATGCTTATGCACTTATTTTAGGTTCCATTAGAAAGTAAAGTGATAGCACAAAGTAAATATGAATGCAACTCATTATTATCTTGGTATTAAGTGAGAACTTGAAATATAAACATGATAATGCATAGCTTGAAATATAAACATGATAATGCAAGTTCATTCATTATCTTGGTATTTAGTGATAGCAAGGAAGTAAACATGATATGCAAAGCATAAAGTAAACATGATGCAAGGTTCATTTTATGATTAACTAGAGCTCATTCAAGACTTTAACAAGATAACAACCCAATACAATATCTCAAAGATCACCACACAAAAATCGAAAGTCATACAAAAGAGAAAGAAAGTGAAACTATGTCAAGTTCTTTATTAAATACCCAAAACCCCTATCTAGAGAAAAATCTCTAGAATGTGCCGGCCAACTTTAAGGTTGACAAGGGTAGGCTTGGGCTTTTAGAAATCCTTAGATTAATTTACTTAAGTTGGAAAACCATGTGAGTTAGATATCATATAGATGAAGTCATAAGGAAAGGAAAACTCAAGCTTTAGAGGTTTCTTTGAGATGAACACAATGTCATCATCTAGAAACTCTCATCATCAAGCTATCATGCTCATAATAGGGCCTAGAGGCCGAAATGAAAAGAAAAGGAAAAACAAAGGAAAGTTCAAAAAGAATCCAAGAGGAAACTAGAGAAAAACACTTTTTTTGAGCAAAACAAAGTTTGAAAACAAATCCTTACCTTGTGATGAAGGTGAAAGGTTGGACTTGAAGATGGAAATGAGATGAGCAACACCTCCTAGGATGGTGGTGATGATTCCGCCAAAGAGGAAGGAAAAGAAAGGAAATGTGTTTGGGGTGAAGTTGTGTTTGAGGTGTGGTGTTTGAGAGGTTTGATGATGGTTCAAGGCTTTGGGGTGGTGTTTGATGGTTAAGAGATGATGATGAGATGAAGAGATGAAGAAGATGAAGATGAAAAGAAAGGAAGAACTCTCTTGAAACTTGAGAGAAAAAGAAAGAACTAGCAAGACAACTCTAAAACTCTAAACTTAGCAAATGCTTCAAGGTGCAACAAGGCTATCACAAGCATCCTATTTATAGAAAAACAAAGCCATGGACCTCACCAAGGGGAGGGAATGGCCATAGCAAATGGAGGGAAAAGGGAGAGGAAAATATCTCCTTGATTGTGTCATAGAAGCATGGTTTGAAGTATGGAAGCTATGCTACAAAGTATGGCTTGATGTGAGTTAATTTCCTATCAAATTTTTATGAAATTAGGCTTCTAGAAACAATGCATGGCTGGAACTTTTCCAGCCACAAATAAATGGAGAAAATGAGCTATTTTAATTAGTTATTTACTTGGAAAATCAAGCTTGATTGAAAGTTATGATAAGGTATAGTGTATATGACTTGAGGTATGGCCTTGGAGTGTTGAAAAATTGAACATATGATGCATAATGGGGAAGGAAGCTCACGGCTAGGTCTGGGTAGCAGAGTGGGGGTGAGTTTTGACCATTTAATTATGTGTTAATGGTAGGTTTAGATGTGTATTAGCTTAGGTACAAGGTTAGGAATGATTAAGCTTAAGTTTAGGTAACTAAGAATGTGATTTAGGGAGTTTATGACAAGTTTAGGAGTGCTCATACATCATTAAAGTATTTAAAACTCATTTGTGAATAAACAATGTGTAACACAATTCCATGATTTAAGGAATTGGAAAGAGAAAACACTATTCAAGATTCTATGACTAGGTGTCTTGAAATTAAAATATGATTTTAGGTTGTAATTAAGCACTTTTTGGTTCTAATCAACTTTAATAAATTATTTTGACTCAAGATTAATTAAGGAAATTAATTAACCTTCGATTAGAGCCTAATATTGCTTAGGTTTGCTTAATCACGCGATTAAGCGTAAAAACACGAAACTATGGGCAAAACCATAATTTTGCACTAATTTTGCCCGGGACTTCTAAAATTAAAACTGAGGTCATAGATTACATAAAAACGCATTTTAAAACCATCTGGAGAAGTTTCGGGTTCATCCAGCACTTGCAAATGGGTAAAACACCGCAGGGGTGTTTTGGTCATTTTGACTAGAAAACTCGAAAAATGATATTTTCGATCCCGGGAAGGTACACCAGTTATCTAATCCCCTTCCAACATTGAGTTTGCCCTTCGAGTACTGCCGAACCGGCTTTCCTCGAATTCCGGGCTGAAAATGACCTCAGGGGCATTTTGGTCATTTTCACTCTAACAGAAAAATCAGGGCGTTACATATATATATAACGTGCCTACCCAAAGGGCATGACTATTTGATACATCGGGAAACAGAATACAACTGAAGAACAAATACAAGGAAATCATAAAAGTAAATACAAGAAAAACAATACCCATACCCATGTGCACCTAGAGTAGACAACCTCATATACAAAAGAAGGTTTGTCCTCAACTATGTGGCGTATGTGCACTAACTGCTACCCCTCCTATGTCTACTGCTGCTGGTCCGAGTACTGTGGGGTCGAGTCAATCCACTGACGAATCTCGGCGGGAGTGGTCGAGCGCATCATCGGGGCATGTCCACCCCGGTGAGGGCGCATGGATGGCCTACGTGCCAACCTCGGCTGGACCACCGTCTCCTCACTCCCAGCTCTCATCGGTGGGGGAGCAGGACTGGAACTCTAACTGTACATGTGCGAGGGTGGGTCCTCGGATGGATCCGTCTCCGAATACTGAGTGTGAGGCACGTACTCCGGGTAGTCGCGTACTGCTGATCCCTCAGGTTGCATGCGGAGGATCTGCTCGTCTCGTGATCTAGCTCGCTCAAAAATACTGTTGTGATGGTAGGGGGCAGTCGGGGTGAATCGGTAACTCCGTACTGGGTGCGTGAAGGGTCATTCCATAAACATAAATACTCTAACAGTGCAGCGATCCTCAAAATGATATGACCCGAGTGCTGGGTCATGGTGCAGCTCCCATGTCGGGGAGTCGATGAAGAGTACGAAGGTCGCCATCTGAAGATGTGACGGAAGAAAAGAGAGAAGGAATGAGAATCTTCTAAAAGAATTCTCAGTAGGGTAATCCCTACCTAGGTGACATCATCACATCCTCAGGAACCTTGGGTTTTATTTCTAAAAAGGTGTGCATGCTATAAACTCCTTTTAAGTTAATTTTCTAAAGTATTATTTATCCAAGGTCCGTTATATTTTATAATGCGTTTTATGACAAAGCATGGAATATACTAATGATATGAATGAATCATAAAGGTAAAACCAATCAATAGAATAACTAAGAAACATTATAACATTGGCATAGGTATAGTATATGTGACATTGTAAACTTTAACTTTCATCTCACGGGGCCACCCTAAAACATCTCTAGGTTATGAGCTCATACCTTAACTAGTCGTCACTAGTTCTTACTTATCCTATGATAAGCGTAACATATACATAATCCCGACTTAATAGCGCGGGCTAGGGGGCAATTAAGGATCACCTCTCTTAGGGTCATTTCCTCTTTGAAACGCTCTACTGGCAACTAGTGCACAGTAGCATTGTCCACTTTGGCAAGCTCTATGTCAATACCCTCACGGATTTGTTTTCTTGGGGGTGCTCGGCTAAACCGTTGTCACCCAAGAAGGCGTCTCAGTGTTGTGTCACATTTGAGTTCTCATAAAGTGTTAATTCATAGATACATCATTATACGTCATATAAATCTTTCTCATAGTATGCATCTCATCATATAATCATATATAAAACTATAACCTATAAAACTACATCATCACATGAAACTTCTTCATAGTGTATACATAAAACTATAGCATATACATTATCACATAATCACACCTTAGACAGTCATTCATACAAACTCACAAGCCTATTATGTTATAAACCCATAGTATGTTATGCTTTGGTTCTTTTGAGTCTTAAACTTGTAAACTAATTGTTCTAGTATTATTCTTAACCTCTCACACACCTATAGGTTAACAACTAATAAGTTCTACTAATTTTTATGCTCAAGGACCTATCCAAACAGCACTATCCAGATTTGGACAGCTTTATGTTTGTGTGATTACGGGGTTCTAGAAATTACGGTTTAGACCTTTAAAGTCCTTAACTCACATTCTAAGTTATCGATCATCAAAACCTAGTCTCTTGGGAACCTATGAGGTTATAACTAAGTATTTCTCACCTCACACTATGGTCAAGAACATCTCTAAACCTCAAGGATGCAGAATTTATAATCCTAACTTTACGGGTACCTAGAAGTCACAACAATGACCCTTTCTAAGTTCGGTTTGCTCCTAAGGCTTCAAGATTAAGTCCTAAACCAATTATGAGTCATTCCAACACATGCAAACTAATTAAAAACCATGATTATTAAATCTAAACCTTGCTGGACAGAATCCAGAAAATTACATAATTACATAATTAAAGTATCTCTCAAATTAATTCTTTTCTAGTTCCTAACTTATCCTATCTTTCACATATGAGTCTTAACATTATTTTTACTCAAACATAGGTACATTATCATCATTAAAACAGCACATACAGTGGCAGTTAAGAGCAAGGAAGAACCGAAAATATACTTCTCCATAAAAGGCATAGAACACAATTTCTAAGGCACATAAAATACTAGTTTCTCTTGGAACCATTTTAGAACTTTCAAAACTTGTTTATAAACACTTTTATCCTTTGAGAATCATAAGAATACTTAAGAGGGCAGTGGCTGAATTATTTTTATCTCAAGAGATCCTAAATTCGTAAAACTTAGTTCTACATATTCCGTATACTCACATAAGCTTAGGTAAATTATAAAAATAGTTTTTAACACTTAGAAACACCAAAGCCCCTTAGGGCCGAAATGGGAACCACAAGAAATAAATATCTTTAGACCTTTGTTGAGACAACAATGGGCAAGTCTTTGAGCTCTAGGTTCATTAAAGTGATGACATAAAAATAAACATGCTTATGCACTTATTTTAGGTTCCATTAGAAAGTAAAGTGATAGCACAAAGTAAATATGAATGCAACTCATTTATTATCTTGGTATTAAGTGAGAACTTGAAATATAAACATGACACTGCATAGCTTGAAATATAAACATGATAATGCAAGGTTCACTTATTATCTTGAAACTTAGTGATAGAAAGGAAGTAAACATGATATGCAAGGCATAAAGTAAACATGATGCAAGGTTCATTTTATGGTTAGCTAGAGCTCATTCAAGACTTTAACAAGATAAAAACCTAATACAATATCTCAAAGATCACAACCCAAAAACTGAAAGTCATACAAAAGAGAAAGAAAGTGAAACTACGTCAAGTTCTTTATTAAATACCCAAAACCCCTATCTAGAGAAAAATCTCTAGAACGTGCCGGCCAACTTTAAGGTTGACAAAGGTAGGCTTGGGCTTTTAGAAATCCTTAGATTAATTTTCTTAAGTTGGAAAACCATGTGAGCTAGATAACATATAGATGAAGTCATAAAAAAAGGAAAACTCAAGCTTTAGAGGTTTCTTTGAGATGAACACAATGTCATCATCTAGAAACTCTCATCATCAAGCTATCATGCTCATAACAAGGCCTAGAGGCCGAAATGAAAAGAAAAGGAAAAACAAAGGAAAGTTCAAAAAGAATCCAAGAGGAAACTAGAGAAAAACACTTTCTTGAGAAAAACAAAGTTTGAAAACAAATCCCTACCTAGTGATGAAGTTAAAAGCTTGGACTTGAAGATGGAAATGAGATGACCAACACCTCCTAGGATGGTGATGATGATTCGGCCTTGATGAAAGAAAAAGGAAGGAAGTGTGTTCTTGGTGAGCTTGTGTTTGAGAATGGAAGTTTAGATGTTTGTATGATGATCCAAGGTGGTGGGGTGGTGTTTCAAGGTTAAGAGATGAGATGAAGAGATGAAGAGGATGAAGATTGTAACACCCTCCTAACTACCATATATTACTCGAGCATTAACATTATAATTAGAAGAGTATCACTTCCTTTCTATAATATCCACTAGTCAAATGAAATGAAATAAGATAAATCAAACTCTAGAGTTATAAAGAAAACTACTATAAAATGTACATATATTATTACTTTACATACCGCTTTCTTTAATACATACCATACTTGAAGTTAAGTCACTTCGCTTATAATACAACATAGTAACTACTATCAAAAGATCTACCAAGCTTGCTCAAATATCAAGGTCCAACAAAATACTAAACACACAGAAATGGAACTAAGACATCTAACACCAATTAGTCTACAAGCTGGTAAGTTCCTGGCACTATACTACACTACATACAAGTCAAAAGCCCACGTAAGTCTCATGTCCTCCTACGTGAAACCATTGGCCATCGGTATGATGGCCTCTCCTCAGCTAGAGGCATCTGCAGAGTCTGAGCACAATACAGCATATACACAAATAGGGGTGAGAATATTATAAAATTCTCAGTAGGGTAACCCCTTACATACAGACAGAATATAAACAGTAAATGCATTTATAATAATAAAGAAAAACATCATGTTAGATCACATATATCAATATTAGCATACATGAGTCAAAGAAAATTATATGCAAAATGGTATTAATCATAAGTGTTTCTCTTATATCACATAGAATTCAACTTAGTGTAGTAGTTCTTTTATTAACATAGGGAAGGCTTAGATTCACATCAGGTAATATATGTAGTGGATAACTCCTCAGAGGACCATAGACTGCTAGGACATGAGCTCATTCCTATTCGTGATCATCAGACTTCATTTTTTTCCATTTACGAATCACACAGTTCTATTTCCTAGTCGATAAGTCTACCGACTCATAAAATTTCTTGGGAAGTTCTTATTTTTGCCTTCCCTCTCTATCACTCATAAGCCTTGTTTCTATTTTCCCCGTATGTTAAAACATGCACCATTAAATTTCACATATTCTCTTTTGTCATACAACCATGTCATGGACCTTTCTATTTCAAAGTCAGGTTTGTATCCCAGGATATAGGCATTCAGTATCATTGGAGTCTCATTCATACTTTATAAACAAGCCTTTCAAACAATTAACATACATTCATATGATATATACTTGGATTAAATAGATTTCTATCATTAACTTAATACATCTTCACCATTCCAGCTTCTTGACAGATTTACCATTATGGGGACAACATTTAATTCACATATCCAATGGGCAATTCACTGGCCATAAAAATTCTCTATGACACCTCAATGTGTCTAAAAGTCCCTGTAAAAAGTTCATAGCAAACAGAATACTAGAACCATGTCAAATAAATTCTACAATTTTAGTGGTCAGAGGCCACTTTTTCACAGCTTAGAATAGGATTCACACAATTTTTAACTTTAGAAAATGATAGAAACAACTCAAAATAAAAATCACAGTTATACTTAAAGATGTCTAAAAAACTCTGTAAAATTTTCAAAGGATAACTCCATCATTTGCTATGAATAAAAATTTATACAAATTCACAGCTCCAGTACCAAGATTTCAGCCAGCATAGATATACTCTTGGTTCTTGATTTTTCTCAGGCAGTAAAACTCTTTACTATGCACCACGAAAATTATAAGAGTTTCCTTATGATGTTGTCTTCAACATATAATTTTTATAGCTCATAAAAATGAATAGAATTGAACTAGAAAATTCATGAACAAATCCTGTCTTGCTGAAATCCGAAAATTCAGCAGCCTAGCCAAAACTTATTTTGACAAAAATCATTATTTAACCTCATCCAAACACTCCACCAAAATTAACACATCAATATCAACATATTATCATCAAATATAACCATAAATTTCGGAATAAAACCCAAAAATATTTACAGAATAATTTGGAAAGAAAAAGGCCAAAGAAAACCCTACCCTTGGAAGCTAATGCCTCTTTGTCTCTTGTATACTCCAAGATAGATATACTCTACCCCAAAGCTCTTAAAATACAGTAAAATACTCCTCTAACCAGAGATGAGTGATGTGATAAGGTGAGGTTTTTGGAGAATCTAATCGGTTATATTTGTAGGTGTTGATGTCTAGAACAAGTTTTGTGAAGGAAACTTTGTGTTTTAGTGACTTTAGGCTAGGGTTTTGGAGCTTGAAGCTTGTTAATGGAGGTTTGAGAGGAAAAAACATGGAGGCTGTATTTTTGGAGTGTTGGACGAAAATGATGGAGTGGTGGTGATAAGATATTGATCTTGTGAGTTTAGGGCAAAATGGATAATGATTTCAAGTACAAAATGGTTTTTCTTAAAGTTAAATATGGTAATTTTGTACAATTCCTATTGGTTAGCCATAAAGGTGCAATGGTGTGGCATATCTCAAGCCACACACTTGTCACCCTAGGTGGCATGCTTGCACTGGTAGCTTTATACTTGTGTAAAAACTACACACCGTAATTTAACCGAATGGGTAAAATAGTGTACCGGGTAATCAACTATTGCACGAAAATTAATTCAAGGTATAAAATATTTATTCCTACCTATTTCTAACCTTAATCCTATAATTTCCAAATTTCGGGCACCTTGAGTCTTGAATCTAAGGTTTCAAATTTGTTCCGGTGGGTCTACGGGGCCTGCAAAACACTATTCACATTTTTTTTTTTTTTTTTAACGTTAGTTACATTGTTCTCATCATTTTTGTGTACACCAAAATTTTGATATTCTTACTACTAAAGCCTCAATTATTTTCTGAAAAAAAAATTAGGATGTTACATTACTCCCCACCTTAAAAAAATGTTGCCCTCAAAATTTCATACTGGAAATAATTAGGATGATCTGTCTTCATACTTGATTCTAGTTCCCATGTATACTCTTCATTTCCAGTCCACCCCAAGCCACTTTTACAAGTTGCAATGATTTATTTCTAAGTTGCACGACTTCTCTATCAACGATCCGAATAGGAGGGGCTTGAAAGCGTCAAGTCATCCCTTAACTGTATAGACTCGGGCTCAATGGTATGGTTTTGATCTGGGTGGTACATTCGAAGTTGAGATACATGGAAGACATTATGAAGGTTGGATAAATGTGGGGGTAAGGCTATCAGTAGCGGTGACCCAATTAGTTGAAGAATTTGAAAAGGACCTATAAACCTAGGTGACAACTTTTTAACTCTAAGGGCTCTACCTACTCCGGTAGTGGGCGTGACCTTGAGGAATACATGTTCTCCCTCTTGAAATTCTAAAGGTTTCCTTGAGTATCAGCATAGCTCTTTTGGCGACTGCATGCGGTGAGAATCTTGCTCTGATCTTACGGATTTGTTCCGTTGTTTGATTAACAAGATCGGGTCCCAATAGTCTCGCTTCTCCCGAATCATACCAACACAATGGGGATTGACATTTTCTTCCATATAGAGCTTCATACGGGGCCATGCCAATACTAGCATGATGGTGTTATTATAAGCAAACTCAACCAATGGGAGTAACTTGTCCCAACTTCCCTTCGCTCAATCACGCATGCCCTTAGCATATCTTCCAGGGTTTGTATGGTTAGATTCTGTTTGCCGTCAGTTTGGGGATGATAGGCGGTGCTCAAACAAAGTTTGGTACCAAAGGCTTTTGGAGCGTTCCCCAAAATCTCAAGTAAACCTTGGATCTCTGTCGAAACTATAGAGGAAGGAACAGTGTAGTCTTACTATTTCTTGGATGTACAAGGAAGCTAACTTATCTAAAGGAAAATTAGCCTTAATAGGTAAGAAATGAGCAGACTTGGTCAATCTATCTACTATAACCCATATAGCATCATGACCTGATGATGTCCTTAGCAAACCCATTACAAAGTCCATAGAAATACTTTCCCACTTCCATTCCGGGATTTCTAAGGGTTGCGAGGTCCCAGCTGGTTTTTGATGTTCTATTTTAACTTTTGACAAGTTAAACACTTCACGACACACTCTTCTATATCTTTTTCATTCGACCACGAGAACATTTTCTTGAGATCCGCATACATTTTACTAATGCCTGGATGTATAGTAAGTTCGCCTATGAGCTTCCTCTAAGATCTTCTTTCTAAGATCGCCACTTGTGGAGTACACATACCCTATCCTTGTATCTCCATATACCTTGTTGGTCTTGAGTGAATCTGGCAACTTCTTTGCATGAATTGATCTTAATATCTCCTGAAATTGCAGGTTTTCACGTTGTGCAGCTAAAATTTGTCCTTTGAACGCACTTGTTACCTTTATTTGCCCTAGCACCACACCCTGAGGGTTCACAGACATGTCTAAACTAAGTTCCTTGAAACTTTCAACTAGCTCCGTCTCTTTAATCATCAAGCATGCTACACTTAGGGATTTTCTACTTAGAGCATCGGCAACAACATTTGCCTTGCACGGATGGTAATTCAGTCTAAACTCATAGTCCTTGAGGAATTCCATCCACCTTCTTTGCCGCATATTCAACTCTTTTTGATCAAAAAGATACTTTAAACTTTTATGATCAGAGAAAACATTAAGCGCACACCATACAAATGATGTCGCTTGAGATCTTTAGGGCAAAAACCACAGCTGCAAGTTCAAGGTCATGGGTTGGATAGTTTACTTCATGAGGTTTCAACTGTCGAGAAGCATAGGCAACCACGTTATGATTTTGCATCAACACACATCCTAAACCCTTACTAGAAGCATCACAATAAACCTTATAGGGTATATAAGGATCAGGTAATACTAGGACTGGAGCCGTGGTTAACTTTTGTTTCAAGTCCTGGAAACTATTTTCACACTCTGGTGTCCAATTGAATGGAGCATTCTTTCGGGTTAATTTAGTCAAAGGTAATGCTATCTGAGAAAAATTCATGATAAAACGCCTATAATATCCAGCTAACCCTAGGAAACTCCGCATCTCCACCACCATTGTTGGTCGTTCCCAATGGAGTACTGATTCTACCTTACTGGGATCTACAGAGATTCCTCCTCGTGATACTACATGACCTAGGAATCTAACCTCTCCTATCCAGAATTCACATTTCGACAACTTAGCATACAACTTTCTCTCTCTTAGGATTTGTAACACAACCCCAAGGTGCTCCATATGTTCTTCCTCAGTCCTTGAATATATAAGTATGTCATCTATGAAGGCAACTACAAATTTATCCAAGTAAGGGCGGAAGATTCGATTCATATAATCCATGAATACAGCCGGAGCATTAGTCAATCCAAAAGACATCACCCTATACTCGTAATGCCCATATCGAGTTCTAAAAGCGATTTTAGGTATATCCTCATTAGAACCCGAATCTGATGGTACCCTGATCTAAGATCAATCTTTGAGAATACAGTTGCACCTCGTAATTGATCCATGAGATCATCAATTCTTGGCAAGGGGTACTTATTTTTTATTATCACTTTGTTCAATTGCCTATAGTCTACACAAAGCCTCATACCCCCATCCTTTTTCTTCACCAGAAGAACAGGGGCTCCCCATGGAGAGGCACTTGGTCTAATAAAATGCTTCCCTAACAGTTCTTCAATTTGGGACTTTAATTCTTTCAACTCCAAAGGGGACATCCTATAAGGAGCAATTGAAATAGGACCCGTTCCTGGAACCAACTCGATGGAAAATTCAATCTCTCTTTCAGGAGGAAATTCTAGAATATCCTCTGGAAAAACATCTGGATATTCCCTCACCACTGGAATCTTGCTCAACTCGTAGTCACATTCAGTTTCACTAGTAGAAAGGAGAACATATTCCTGACGATCTATCTTACTAGGGTTGGATGTTACAAGGTTCAAATAAAAAGAAAAAGGAACCACAGGAATGGAGGGTAGAGTGGAAAGAAATATGGCAGCTCGATCTGGACAGTGTAAAAGGACATAATTGGGTACTAGCCAATCCATACCTAAAATTACATCTAGACCAGATAAAGGAAGACAAACTAAATTGGCAGTAAAGTCTCTAGCACCTATTTGAAGAGGAATATTTACACAGGTATAACAAGTCCTAACAGGACCAGCAGTAGGAGTGGATACAAGAAGATCATAAGGTAGTTGGACCACAGATAATTGCAACTTACGTACAGTCATGGGATATGAAAGAATGAGTGGCACCCGTATCATACAGTATATCTAGGACATTACCATTTATTTCACACTTACCTCGGATCGGATCGTGATTGAGAAGCTTCCTTGGCACTTATAGTAAAAAGCAGCCCATGTTGTTGTGGCCTGGAGGCGGGCTGATGACCTTTCTTGTTAGGGCACTCAAATATCTTATGTCCTGGTTTCCCACAGCCAAAGCAAATGATTTGCATTGTCCAGCAAGGTCGATTCCCATGATTTTTCCCACACTTAGGGCAATCTCTCCCTGTCTCAGGTCTTAGAGGTTGAAGTTGTTTTCCTTTGTTGTTGTTGTTGTTATTGTTGGGTGGAAACCTTCTCCGAGGTTGGTTAACAGGCTTGAATCGGGGACCTTGAGGTGCTAATCCCCTTCTAGCATTGTTTTGGGCATACTTGAAATTTGTTAGCTTCCTGTTGGACTCCTGCACTTGCGTCGACATTTATTTACCAAGGTAGGATAGTCCCTAATCTCCAAGAGACTTATAGCTGCTTCTATATCTTCTTGTAGACCTCCTTCATATTTCATGCATTTCCAAACTTCATCCGGGTCACGTTGATAAATTGTAGAAAACTTGCAGAGCTCTTCAAATTTGGAAGTATACTCTGCTACACTCATAGGTCCTTGTTTGAGAGCCATGAACTCCAATTCCTTCGCATTTGTCACAGAAATAGGGAAGTACTTATGGTAAAAAGCTTCCTTAAAAATAGTCCAGGTAACTACAGTATGGGAAGCTTCAAATAATCCCTTGGTGCCAACCCACCAAAAATCTGCATCTGCTTCTAGCATATAGGTGGCAAAGGCCACCTTCTGGATCTCTGTGCAAGGAAGAACGGAGAAACTCTTTTCCATAGCCTTTATCCATTCTTACGCTACGAGGATTAAAAGCTCCTCGAAATGGAGGGGGATTTGCTTTTCTGAACTCGGCAAATTTCTGATATTCTACATCGACTTCGTTCACTATAGGATTATCAGCTGGGTTTTGCCTTTCATTGCGGTTCAGTTGCTCCATCATTCGGGTATTAGCTGTAGCTTGTTCCCTCATGGCAGCCGCCATCTCACGAAAAGTATTCATCATGTCGGCATCGTTTCCAGCTCCATTCCTAGTTCGCCGATTCGAAGTCATTGGTTCCTATCACACCAAACGAAAATATTGAGTTGATCAGTCTCAATACCAAGCAAAGTGTACAGCAACCCACAACATTTCCAATCAGCAGTCATACACATATATATAAAGTCATAATGCATGACAATTTCTAAGAAAGCATAGCCGGTCCAATCCTCAGGCTTATAGGATAGTCCAGCTCTGATACCATAATGTAACACCCTCCTAACTACCATGTATTACTCGAGCATTAACATTGTAATTAGAAGAGTATCACTTCCTTTCTATAATATCCACTAGTCAAATGAAATGAAATAAGATAAATCAAACTCTAGAGTTATAAAGAAAACTACTATAAAATGTACATATATTATTACTTTACATACCGCTTTCTTTAATACATACCATACTTGAAGTTAAGTCACTTAAACTTATAATACAACACAGTAACTACTATCAAAAGATCTACCAAGCTTGCTCAAATATCAAGGTCCAACAAAATACTAAACACACAGAAATGGAACTAAGATATCTAACACCAATTAGTCTACAAGCTGGTAAGTTCCTGGCACTACACTACACTACATACAAGTCAAAAGCCCACGTAAGTCTCATGTCCTCCTACGTGAAACCATTGGCCATCGGTATGATGGCCTCTCCTCAGCTAGAGGCATCTGCAGAGTCTGAGCACAATACAGCATATACACAAATAGGGGTGAGAATATTATAAAATTCTCAGTAGGGTAACCCCTTACATACAGACAGAATATAAACAGTAAATGCATTTATAATAATAAAGAAAAACATCATGTTAGATCACATATATCAATATTAGCATACATGAGTCAAAGAAAATTATATGCAAAATGGTATTAATCATAAGTGTTTCTCTTATATCACATAGAATTCAACTTAGTGTAGTAGTTCTTTTATTAACATAGGGAAGGCTTAGATTCACATCAGGTAACATATGTAGTGGATAACTCCTCAGAGGACCATAGACTGCTAGGACATGAGCTCATTCCTATTCGTGATCATCGACTTCATTTTTTCCATTTCGAATCACACACAGTTCTATTTCCTAGTCGATAAGTCTACCGACTCATAAAATTTCTTGGGAAGTTCTTATTTTTGCCTTCCCTCTCTATCACACATAAGCCTTGTTTCTATTTTCCCGTATGTTAAAACATGCACCATTAAATTTCACATATTCTCTTTTGTCATACAACCATGTCATGGACCTTTCTATTTCAAAGTCAGGTTTGTATCCCGGATATAGGCATTCAGTATCATTGGAGTCTCATTCATACTTTATAAACAAGCCTTTCAAACAATTAACATACATTCATATGATATATACTTGGATTAAATAGATTTCTATCATTAACTTAATACATCTTCACCATTCTAGCTTCTTGACAGATTTACCATTATGGGGACAACATTTAATTCACATATCCAATGGGCAATTCACTGGCCATAAAAATTCTCTATGACACCTCAATGTGTCTAAAAGTCCCTGTAAAAAGTTCATAGCAAACAGAATACTAGAACCATGTCAAATAAATTCTACAATTTTAGTAGTCAGAGGCCACTTTTTCACAGCTCAGAATAGGATTCACACAATTTTTAACTTTAGCAAATGATAGAAACAACTCAAAATAAAAATCACAGTTATACTTAAAGATGTCTAAAAAACTCTGTAAAACTTTCAAAGGATAACTCCATCATTTACTATGAATAAAAATTTATACAAATTCACAGCTCCAGTACCAAGATTTCAGCCAGCATAGATATACTCTTGGTTCTTGATTTTTCTCAGGCAGTAAAACTCTTTACTATGCACCACGAAAATTATAAGAGTTTCCTTATGATGTTGTCTTCAACATATAATTTTTATAGCTCATAAAAATGAATAGAATTGAACTAGAAAATTCATGAACAAATCCTGTCTTGCTGAAATCCGAAAATTCAGCAGCCTAGCCAAAACTTATTTTGACAAAAATCATTATTTAACCTCATCCAAACACTCCACCAAAATTAACACATCAATATCAACATATTATCATCAAATATAACCATAAATTTCGGAATAAAACCCAAAAATATTTACAGAATAATTTGGAAAGAAAAAGGCCAAAGAAAACCCTACCCTTGGAAGCTAATGCCTCTTTGTCTCTTGTATACTCCAAGATAGATATACTCTACCCCAAAGCTCTTAAAATACAGTAAAATACTCCTCTAACCAGAGATGAGTGATGTGATAAGGTGAGGTTTTTGGAGAATCTAATCGGTTATATTTGTAGGTGTTGATGTCTAGAACAAGTTTTGTGAAGGAAACTTTGTGTTTTAGTGACTTTAGGCTAGGGTTTTGGAGCTTGAAGCTTGTTAATGGAGGTTTGAGAGGAAACAAACATGGAGGCTGTATTTTTGGAGTGTTGGACGAAAATGATGGAGTGGTGGTGATAAGATATTGATCTTGTGAGTTTAGGGCAAAATGGATAATGATTTCAAGTACAAAATGGTTTTTCTTAAAGTTAAATATGGTAATTTTGTACAATTCCTATTGGTTAGCCATAAAGGTGCAATGGTGTGGCATATCTCAAGCCACACACTTGTCACCCTAGGTGGCATGCTTGCACTGGTAGCTTTATACTGTGTAAAAACTACACACCGTAATTTAACCGAATGGGTAAAATAGTGTACCCGGGTAATCAACTATTGCCTGAAAATTAATTCTAGGTATAAAATATTTATTCCTACCTATTTCTAACCTTAATCCTATAATTTCCAAATTTCGGGCACCTTCAGGTCTTGAATCTAAGGTTTCAGCTGTTCCGGTGGGTCTACGGGGCCTGCAAAACACTATTCACTTTTTTTTTTTTTTTTTTTTAACGTTCGTTACATTGTTCTCATCATTTTTGTGTACACCAAAATTTTGATATTCTTACTACTAAAGCCTCAATTATTTTCTGAAAAAAAAATTAGAATGTTACAAAGATGAAAGGAAGAACACTCTTGAAATTTTGAGAGAAAAGAAAAACTTAGCAAGACAACTCTAAAACTCTAAACTTAGCATCAAGGTGCAACTAAGCTATCACAAGCATCCTATTTATAGAAAAACAAAACCATGGGCTCATCAAGGGAGGGGTGCTGGCCGTAGCAATGGAGGTATGGCCTTGGAGTGTTGAAAAATTGAACATGTGATGCATATGGGGAGGGAAGGCTCACGGCCAGGTCTGGTACAGCAAGGAGGAGGATGATTTGATCATGTAATTGGGTGTTAATGGTGGGTTTAAGTGTAGGTTAGCTTAGGTACAAGGTTAGGAGTAATTAAGCTTAAGTTTAGGTAACTAAGCATGTGTATTAGGAATTTTGTGACAAGGTTAGGAGTGCTCATACATCATTAAAGAATTTTAAACTCATTTATGAATAAACAATGTGTAACACAATTCCATGATTTAAGGAATTGGAGAGAGGAAACATTATTCAAGATTCCATGACTAGGAGTCTTGAAATTAAAATATGATTTTGAGTTGTAATTAAGCACTTTTAGGTTCTAATCAACTTTAATAAATTATTTTGAATCAAGATTAATTAAGGAAATTAATTAACCTTCGATTAGAGCCTAATATTGCTTAGGTTGGCTTAATCACGAAACTAGGGGCAAAACTGTAATTTTGTACTAATTTCGCCCGGGACCTCCGGGACCAAAACTAAAGTCACAGTCTACATAAAAACGCCTTTTAAAATCATCTGGAGAAGTTTCGGGTTCATCCGGCATTTGCAAATGGGTAAAACACCGCAGGGGCATTTTGGTCATTTTGACCCGAAAACTCGAAAAACGAGATTTTTGATCCCGAGAAGGTACACAAGTCATCTAATCCCCTTCCAACATTGAGTTTGCCCTTTGTGTACTGCCGAACCGGCTTTCCTCGAATTCCGGGCTGAAAATGACCTCAGGGGCATTTTGGTCATTCTCACTCTAACAGAAAAATCGGGGCGTAACATTACTCCCCTCCTTAAAAAGAATTTCGCCCTCGAAATTCGTACCTTAGAAAAGCTCTGGATATATGGACTTCATCTCTTACTCTAGTTCCCACGTGTATTCTTCCGACTTGTCTCGTCCCCACGCCACTTTCACCAAAGGAACAGACTTGTTCCTTAACTGCTTGACTCCGTGATCCACTATTCTCGTAGGCGGTACATTGAAAGTGAGGTCCTCCCTCAACTGTACATGCTCTGGTTCTAGGACATGGCTAGGGTCGGACTCATATTTGCGTAACTGGGAGACGTGAAAGACATCATGAAGGTTTGACAGATTGGGTGGTAAGGCTATTTTGTAAGCTACAGATCCGATTCTCTGAAGAATTTCAAAAGGACCGAGAAATTGGGGACTCAACTTTTTAACTTTCATGGCTCTTCCTATTCCTGTAGTGGGGGTGATTCTTAGAAATACATGTTCTCCTTCTTGGAACTCCAAGGGCTTACGCCTTTTGTCCGCGTAGCTTTTCTGTCAACTTTGAGCGGTTAAGATTCTATCCTTGATTTTCTTGATCTGCTCCGTCATTTCCCTCACTACATCAAGTCCTAAGACACTTTGTTCTCCGGGCTCGTACCAACACAAAGGTGATTGGTACTTCCTTCCATATAATGCCTCGTACGGTGCCATACCGATGATCGCGTGATAACTGTTGTTATATGCGAACTCAATCAAAGGCATGTACTTATCCCAACTTCCTTTCTGGTCCAAGACACAGGCTCTTAGCATATCTTCTAGGGTTTGGATTGTTCTTTCGGATTGACCATCCGTTTGTGGGTGGTAAGCAGTGCTCAAGCACAACTTGGAACCAAATGCCTTTTGAAAGGCTCCCCAAAAACGTGACATAAACCGCGGATCTCGATCCGAGATTATCGTCGATGGTACTCCATGCAACTTTACTATTTCTTGGATGTAAAGCTGGGCCAACTTATCCAACGAGTACGTGACTCGAATGGATAGAAAGTGAGCCGACTTAGTCAGTCGATCCACGATTACCTATACGGCATTATGGCCAGCTTGGGTCCTTGGCAATCCTGTCACGAAGTCCATTGATATACTCTCCCACTTCCACTCGGGGATTGACAGGGGTTGCAACATGCCAGAAGGTTTTTGGTGTTTGATCTTGACCTTTTGGCAGACCAAACACTTACTCACCTAGGCGACCACATCCTTCTTTAATCCGGGCCACCAAAACATCTTTTTTAAATCTTGGTACATCTTGGTAGTACCAAGATGTGTGGCGAAGTGGCTTTTGTGGGCCTCCTCCAAGATCTTCTCTAGAAGGTCGCCATCTTGTGGCACACAAATTCACCCCTCGAACCTCCACAACCAGTCAGGGCCTCGTACAAAACCTTTCAACTTTCCGGCCTTAACTGCCTCGATTGTCTCCATAAAGTCCTCATTTTCTCTTTGGGCAAGCATAATCCTTTGCTTAAACCCACTGGTCACCGTGAGATGACTCATCACGATGCCATTCTCTGTTACTGACATTCCCAGATTCATATCCCTAAACTACTCTATTAACCCAACTTCATTAACCATCATACTTGACAGACGTAGTGAGTTTCGGCTCAAGGCGTCGGCTACTACATTAGCCTTGCCGGGGTGGTAACTTAAGCCAAAATCGTAGTCCTTGAGGAATTCCATCCATCTCCTCTGCCTCATATTTAACTCTTTTTTATCAAAGAGATGCTTGAGACTCTTATGATCGGAGAAAACTTCAAACCTTACACCACACAGATGGTGTCTCCATATCTTTAGAGCGAACACGATGGCTGCTAGTTCTAGGTCATGGGTGGGGTAGGTTACCTCGTGAGGCTTGAGTTGTCTAGATGCATAGGCTACCACTTGCCTGTTTTGCATCAACACACAACCTAAACCCTTGCCAGAAGCATCGCAATATACCTCGAAGGGTACATTGGGGTCAGGTAAAACTAAAACCGGGGTTGAGGTGAGCTTTTCCTTAAGCTCTAGGAAACTTTTTTCACATTCGGGGCTCCACTCAAACGGGGCATTCTTCCTAGTGAGCTTGGTTAAGGGTAGGGCTAACTGGGAAAATCCTTTGATAAACCTACGGTAATATCCAGCTAAACCCAAAAAACTTCTAATCTCAGTTACAGAGGTTGGTCTATCCCAATTCATTACGGCTTCTATCTTACTTGGGTCGACCGATATGCCACCTTTTGACACAACATGTCCTAAGAACTTCACCTCTTCCAACCAAAATTCACACTTAGACAATTTAGCGTATAACTTCTTCTCTTTTAGTACCTCTAAAACCAGCCTTAAATGACGTGCATGCTCCTCGTGGGTCTTCGAATAGATGAGAATATCATCTATGAACACAACCACGAATTGATCTAAATAGGGTCTAAAGATCCTATTCATGTAATCCATAAAAACTGCGGGAGCATTCGTCAAACCAAACGACATCACATTGAACTCAAAGTGTCCATACCGAGTTCAAAAGGCGGTTTTAGGAATATCTAAATCTCTAACCCTAATCTGATGGTAACCGGACCTCAAATCAATCTTAGAAAATACTACGGCTCCCTTCAATTGGTCCATAAGATCATCAATCCTAGGTAACAGGTACTTATTCTTTATGGTCACTTGGTTTAACTGCCTATAGTCTATACACATCCTCATACTTCCGTCTTTCTTTTTCACAAATAAGACCGGAGCGCCCCAAGGTGAAGCACTCGGCCTTATAAAACTCTTTTCCAACAGCTCCTCCAATTGGGTTTTTAGCTCCGCTAGCTCCAAAGGTGACATCCTATACGGGGCTATAGAGATTGGTCCTGTTCCAGGAACCAACTCTATGGAGAATTCAACTTCTCTCTTGGGAGGGAACTCGGGTATTTCATCCGGAAATACCTCAGGATAGTCTCTCACCACAGGTATCTCACCTAGGTTCTGCTCAAAGTCTACATCGCAGGCGGCTAGGAGAACATATCCCTTAGCTTTCTCCCTACTACAGAAGACCTCTACGGAATTTAGGTACAACCTAATGGGTTGAGTGATGTTTTCGTGAGGAGAAGGGAAAACTACGGTTTGGGTTCCACAATCTAACATCACACGGTTGGCGTGAAGCCAATTCATGTCTAAGATAATGCCTATGTTTTTCAAGGGTAAACAAATCAAATCTATGATAAAAGACCTATTTTCCACAACAAGATGACAGTTTAAACAACAACAGCAAGTATTAACAGGGCGATTTGTAGGAGTAGAAACAATAAGATCAAAGGGAAGTTTAGAGATTTTTAGATTTAAGGACTCGACACTAGCAAGTGAAATAAAGGAATGAGTAGCACCAGAGTCATATAGTACAGTTAAGGGTTTACCGTTTACTTCGTACATACCTTCAATGAGATCCTTGGACTTCTTGGCGTCTTTTGCATTAAGGCTAAAGACTCTTCCTCGGTATTGTGGTCGAGGATTCTGGTTCGGTGCCCCTTGATTGGCGCAGTCCTTTGCATAGTGGCCAGGCTTGCCACACTTGAAGCACACGTTCTGTTCGGCTAAGCATGGGCGATTCCCGTGATTCTTCCCGCATTGTGGGCAGACGTCAGCAGATGTTGCTCCGGGGTAAGCAGCAGGGGTTTGTGGTGCCTTGTTCTTGGCCCCACTTGGTCCTCCATTGTGGTTTCGGGGTCCGCCCGGTCCATGGGGTTGATTGTTGTTGAAGTTCCTAGGGCCTTGATGTTGCAACGGCGGCCTTTGGTGTTGCCTGGACTGTTGGTGTGCAGGAGCTCTTGGTGGTTGTTGTTGTGGTCGAAACTGGTTAGTCTGGTAGGGATTGTAATGATTCCTTGAAGGGTACTGCGGTTTGAACTTCGGGGCTTGAGGTCCAAGTCCCTTAGCTCGTTCCGCCCTTGTGGCTTGCATTTTCCGTTGCCCTTCTTCGAGAATTCGGCACTTGTTGACAAGAGTCGGGAAGTCTCTGATCTCCATGTGGGCCACGGCGTAGTTCATCTCCGCCTTCAGACAGGCCTCATACTTAACGCATTTCCAAACCTCATTGGGGTTCCCTTGAAACACCCGAGAGAACTTGATCAGCTCCTCGAACTTCGCGATGTCTTTGGGCAGCGATGAGACCCTCCCTGGGTCAACTGCATGAACTCAATGTCTTTTGCATTCCTTACGGACTCCGGGAAATACTTCTCATAGAAGTAAGTCTTGAGCGACTCGATCAATGGGAGTTCCAGAAGCCTCTAGCAGGTGCCTCGTGCCGTTCCACCAGAACTTGGCGTCGGATTTCAACATGAAAGCAGCAAATGTTACCTTCTGCTCCTCTGAGCAGGTAACGATAGAATAGATCTTCTCCATGTCCTTAATCCACTCGTCAGCCTTGTCAGGGTCCAGTACCCCTCGGAACACCGGCGGGTTCGCCTTGCGGAACTCGCCGAAGCGGGCTTGTTCAACGATCTCGGTGAGAGGGGAGGAGGGGGAACAAGAGCAGCATTCGCTTGTTGATCCATCCGGTCGAACATCCATTCCATGGCTTGCGCCATGCGACGGACAGCAGCAGCAGTCACATTGTCTTGATCAGCATCGAGCGTAGTCCTAGGCTGTCGTCGCGGTGCCATTGGTCCCTAAACACATGAAATAATGAACATCAAGTTGATCAGGCTCAATATCCATGCAAAATGAGCTAGTTACCATGGCACTTGCAAGCAACAGAAGTCATGCATCTCTAGTCCTACAGCTTATCTCCATCAAGCACTACACATGACATAACTATCGCATCATGCTTATAAAGCATAGTCAGTCCAATCCTCAGGCTCCATGAGAATCGAACTGCTCTGATTCCATAATGTAACACCCTAAATCTTAACCTAAGACTACTAGTATGTACTTAGGTTAATCTTTAGGATATTAACTCTTGGTCTCATCTTTTACTTAGAAAATACTTAGCGGAAATATGGGTAAAATTTTTCTTTTTGGAATTAAAATCAAAGTGAGAGTCGCGCACGAATCTTTAAAAGGAAGCATAACGAAACATATAAGCAGAGCATAAAGAAACACATCATATCATGGAAACATCAACTGAAACATAGATATATATATATAACGTGCCTACCCAAAGGGTAGGACTATTTGATACATCGGGAAACAGAATACAACTGAAGAACAAATACAAGGAAATCATAAAAGTAAATACAAGAAAAACAACACCCATACCCATGTGCACCTAGAGTAGACAACCTCATATACAAAATAAGGTTTGTCCTCAACTATGTGGCATGTGTGCACTAAATGCTACCCCTCCTATGTCTACTCCTGCTAGTCCGAGTATTGTGGGGTCGAGTCGATCCACTGACGAATCTCGGCGGGAGTGATCGAGCGCATCATCGGGGCATGTCCACCGCGGTGAGGGCGCATGGATGGCCTACGTGCCAACCTCAGCTGGACCACCGTCTCCTCACTCCCGGCTCTCATCGGTGGGGGAGCGGGACTGGAACTCCAACTGTACATGTGCGAGGGCGGGTCCTCAGATGGATCCATCTCCGAATACTGAGTGCGAGGCACATACTCCGGGTAGTCGCGTACCGCTGATCCCTCAGGCTGCATGCGGAGGATCTGCTCGTCCCGTGATCTAGCTCGCTCAAAAATACTGTTGTGATGGTAGGGGGCAGTCGGGGTGAATCGGTAACTCCGTACTGGGTGCGCGAAGGGTCGTCCCATAAACATAAATACTCTGACAGTGCAGTGACCCTCAAAATGATATGACCCGAGTGCTGGGTCATGGTGCAGCTCCCATGTCGGGGTGTCGATGAAGAGTACGAAGGCATCCATCTGAAGATGTGACGGAAGAAAAGAGAGAGGGAATGAGAATCTTCTAAAAGAATTCTCAGTAAGGTAATCCCTACCTAGGTGACATCATCACATCCTCAGGAACCTTGGGTTTTATTTCTAAAAAGGTGTGCATGCTATAAACTCCTTTTAAGTTAGTTTTCTAAAGTATTATTTATCCAAGGTCCGTCATATTTTATAATTCGTCTTATGACTAAGCATGGAATATACTAATGATATGAATGCATCATAAAGGTAAAACCAATCAATAGAATAACTAAGAAACATTATAACATTGGCATAGGTATAGTATATGTGACATTGTAAACTTTAACTTTCATCTCACGGGGCCACCCTAAAACATCTCTACGTTATGAGCTCATACCTTAACTAGTCATCACTAGTTCTTACTTATCCTATGATAAGCGTAACATATACATAATCCCGACTTAATAGCGCGGGCTAGGGGGCAATTAAGGATCACCTCTCTTAGGGTCATTTCCTCTTTGAAACGCTCTACTGGCAACTAGTGCACAGTAGCATTGTCCGCTTTGGCAAGCTCTATGTCAATACCCTCACGGATTTGTTTTCTTGGGGGTGCTCGGGTAAACCGGTGTCACCCAAGAAGGCGTCTCAGTGTTGTGTCACATTTGAGTTCTCATAAAGTGTTAATTCATAGATACATCATTATACATCATATAAATCTTTCTCATAGTATGCATCTCATCATATAATCATATATAAAACTATAACCTATAAAACTACATTATCACATGAAACTTCTTCATAGTGTATACATAAAACTATAGCATATACATTATCACATAATCACACCTTAGACAGTCATTCATACAAACTCACAAGCCTATTATGTTATAAACCCATAGTATGTTATGCTTTGGTTCTTTTGAGTCTTAAACTTGTAAACTAATTGTTCTAGAATTATTCTTAACCTCTCACACACCTACAGGTTAACAACTAATAAGTTTTACTAGTTTTTATGCTCAAGGACCTATCCAAACAGCACTATGCAGATTTGGACAGCTTTATGTTTGTGTGATTACGGGGTTCTAGAAATTACGGTTTAGACCCTTAAAGTCCTTAACTCACATTCTAAGTTATCGATCATCAAAACCTAGTCTCTTGGGAACCTATGAGGTTATAACTAAGTATTTCTCACCTCACACTATGGTCAAGAACATCTCTAAACTTCAAGGATGCAGAATTTATAATCCTAACTTTACGGGTACCTAGAAGTCACAACAATGACCCTTTCTAAGTTCGGTTTGCTCCTAAGGCTTCAAGATTAAGTCCTAAACCAATTATGAGTCATTCCTACACATGCAAACTAATTAAAAACCATGATTATTAAATCTAAACCTTGCTGGACAGAATCCAGAAAATTACATAATTAAAGGATCTAGAACTCTCAAATTAATTCTTTTCTAGTTCCTAACTTATCCTATCTTTCACATATGAGTCTTAACATTATTTTTACTCAAACATAGGTACATTATAATCATTAAAACAGCACATACAGTGGCAGTAAAGAGCAAGGAAGAACCGAAAATATACTTCTCCATAAAAGGCATAGAACACAATTTCTAAGGCACATAAAATACTAGTTTCTCTTGGAACCATTTTAGAACTTTCAAAACTTGTTTATAAACACTTTTATCCTTTTAAAATCATAAGAATACTTAAGAGGGCAGTGGCTGAACTATTTTTATATCAAGAGGTCCTAAATTCGTAAAACTTAGTTCTACATATTCCTTATACTCACATAAGCTTAGATAAATTATAAAACATAGTTTTTAACACTTCGAAACACCAAAGCCCCTTAGGGCCGAAATGGGAACCACAAGAAATAAATATCTTTAGACCTTTGTTGAGACAACAATGGGCAAGTCTTTGAGCTCTAGGTTCATTAAAGTGATGACATAAAAATAAACATGCTTATGCACTTATTTTAGGTTCCATTAGAAAGTAAAGTGATAGCACAAAGTAAATATGAATGCAACTCATTTATTATCTTGGTATTAAGTGAGAACTTGAAATATAAACATGATAATGCATAGCTTGAAATATAAACATGATAATGCAAGGTTCACTTATTATCTTGAAACTTAGTGATAGCAAGGAAGTAAACATGATATGTAAAGCATAAAGTAAACATGATGCAAGGTTCATTTTATGGTTAACTAGAGCTCATTCAAGACTTTAATAAGATAACAACCCAATACAATATCTCAAAGATCACAACCCAAAAACTGAAAGTCATACAAAAGAGAAAGAAAGTGAAACTACGTCAAGTTCTTTATTAAATACTCAAAACCCCTATCTAGAGAAAAATCTCTAGAATGTGCCGGCCAACTTTAAGGTTGACAAGGGTAGGCTTGGGCTTTTAGAAATCCTTAGATTAATTTTCTTAAGTTGGAAAACCATGTGAGCTAGATAACATATAGATGAAGTTATAAGAAAAGGAAAACTCAAGCTTTAGAGGTTTCTTTGAGATGAACACAATGTCATCATCTAGAAACTCTCATCATCAAGCTATCATGCTCATAACAAGGCCTAGAGGCCGAAATGAAAAGAAAAGGAAAAACAAAGGAAAGTTCAAAAAGAATCCAAGAGGAAACTAGAGAAAAACACTTTCTTGAGCAAAACAAAGTTTGAAAACAAATCCCTACCTAGTGATGAAGGTAAAAGCTTGGACTTGAAGATGGAAATGAGATGAGCAACACCTCCTAGGATGGTGATGATGATTCGGCCTTGATGAAAGAAAAAGGAAGGAAATGTGTTCTTGGTGAGCTTGTGTTTGAGAATGGAAGTTTAGATGTTTGTATGATGATCCAAGGTGGTGGGGTGGTGTTTCAAGGTTAAGAGATGAGATGAAGAGATGAAGAGGATGAAGATGAAAGGAAGAACACTCTTGAAATTTTGAGAGAAAAGAAAAACTTAGCAAGACAACTCTAAAACTCTAAACTTAGCAAATGGTTCAAGGTGCAACTAAGCTATCACAAGCATCCTATTTATAGAAATACAAAACCATGGGCTCATCAAGGGAGGGAGTGGCCGTGTGGTCTTGGAGGGAAAAGGGAGAGGAAAATATCTCTTACACAAGGTCATTCAAGCATGGTTTGAAGTATGGAAGCTATGCTACAAAGTATGGCTTGATGTGAGTTAATTTCCTATCAATTTTTGATAAAATAAGGCTTCTAGAAACAATGCATGGCTGGAACTTTTCCAGCCACAAATAAATGGAGAAAATGGGCTATTCTAATTAGTTATTTACTTGGAAATGCAAGCTTGATTGAAAGTTATGACAAGGTATAGTGTATGTGACTTGAGGTATGGCCTAGGAGTGTTGAAAAATTGAACATGTGATGCATATGGGGAGGGAAGGCTCACGGCCTGGTCTGGTACAGCAAGGAGGAGGATGTGTTAATGGTGGGTTTAAGTGTAGGTTAGCTTAGGTACAAGGTTAGGAGTAATTAAGCTTAAGTTTCAGTAACTAAGCATGTGTATTAGGAATTTTATGATAAGGTTAGGAGTGCTCATACATCATTAAATAATTTTAAACTCATTTATGAATAAACAATGTGTAACACAATTCCATGATTTAAGGAATTGGAGAGATGAAACACTATTCAAGATTCCATGACTAGGAGTCTTGAAATTAAAATATGATTTTGAGTTGTAATTAAGCACTTTTAGGTTCTAATCAACTTTAATAAATTATTTTGACTCAATATTAATTAAGGAAATTAATTAACCTTCGATTAGAGCCTAATATTGCTTAGGTTGGCTTAATCACGCGATTAAGCATAAAAACACGAAACTAGGGGCAAAACCGTAATTTTGCACTAATTTCGCCCGGGACCTCCGGGACCAAAACTAAAGTCACAGTCTACATAAAAATGCCTTTTAAAATCATCTGGATAAGTTTCGGGTTCATCCGGCATTTGTAAATAGGTAAAACACCGCAGGGGGCGTTTTGGTCATTTTGACCCGAAAACTCGAAAAACGAGATTTTTGATCCCGGGAAGGTACACAAGTCATCTAATCCCCTTCCAACATTGAGTTTGCCCTTCGTATACTGCCGAACCGGCTTTCCTCGAATTTCGGGCTGAAAATGACCTCAGGGGCATTTTGGCCATTCTCACTCTAACAGAAAAATCGGGGCGTTACAAAACACAGCTTTGAACCAAAAGCCTTTTAAAAGGCTTCCCAAAACTGTGACGTGAACCGCAGATCTTGATCCGAGATTATTGTCGACAGTACTCCGTGTAATCTTAACACTTCTTGAATATACAACTATGCTAGCCTATCCAAGGAATAAGTCACCTTAATAGGTAGAAAGTGGGCTGACTTGGTCAACCTATCCACTATCACCTATATAGTGTCATGATTCGCTTGGGTCCTCGGCAGTCCAGTCACGAAATCCATTGAGATACTGTCCCACTTCCACTCGGGAATAGATAAGGGTTACAACACTCCAGAGGGTTTTTGGTGCTCAATCTTCACCTTTTGACAGACTAAGCACTTACTCACCCATCCGCAAACATCCCTCTTCAAACCGGGCCACCAAAACATCCTCTTCAAATCTTAGTACATCTTGGTGGCACTAGGATGAATTGCAAAGTTGCTTTTGTGGGCTTCCTCAAGAATCTCTTTTCAGAGATCACCACTAGCAGGTACACATATACGTCCTTCAAACTTCCACATACCATTGCTCCCTTGAGCAAAACCTTTCAATTTACCTGCTCTCACCGCCTCTAAAATCTCTTGAAACTCAACATCTTCTCTTTGGGATTGAGTGATTCTTTCCTTGAATTCACTCGTCACACTAAGATGGCAAGCTCTCATGCCCTTAGCAGTTAAGGTTATTCCTAGGTTTAGGTTTCTAAACCTCTCAATCAACTGAGCCTCCTTAACCATAAGATGGGAAAGATGCAAGGTTTTCCTACTTAGGGCATCGGCTACTACATTAGTTTTCCCTAGATGGTAGTTCAAACTAAAATCATAATCCTTGAAGAACTCCATCCATCTCCTCTGCCTCATGTTTAACTTTTTCTGGTCCAAAAGGTACTTCAAACTCTTATGATCGGAGAACACCCCAAACTTCACTCCATACAAGTGGTGTCTCCATATCTTTAGAGCAAACATAACGGCAGCCAACTCAAGGTCTTGGGTGGGATAATTTGCTTCATGCGGTTTAAGTTGTCTTAATGCATAGGCCACCACTTGCCTATTTTACAGCAATACGCAACCTAAACCTTTACCAGAAGCATCACAAAACACCTCAAAAGGTTCCTTAGGGTCAGGTAAAACTAAGACAGGGGTTGAAGTCAACTTATGTTTCAACTCTTGAAAACTCTTTTCACACTTCGGGGTCCACAAGAAAGGGGTGTTTTTCCTAGTAAGCTTGGTTAAGGGTAACGAGATATGGGAAAATCCTTTAATAAACCTACAATAATAGCTAGCTAAACCCAAAAAGCTTCTTATCTCGGTTACAGTTGTTAGTTGTTCCCAATTCATCACAGCTTCCACCTTACTAAGATCTACAGCGATTCCTCCTTTAGACACTACATGCCCTAAAAACTTCACTTCCTCTAACCATAATTCACACTTAGACAATTTGGCATATAGTTTCCTATCCCTCAAAATCTTTAACACTAGGGTTAAGTGTTGCTCGTGCTCCTCATAGGTCCTTGAATAAATGAGAATGTCATCTATAAAGGCGACCACGAACTTATCTAAATAGGGTCTAAAGATCCTATTCATGTAATCCATAAAAACAGCTGGAGCACTAGTTAATCCGAAGGACATAACCGCAAACTCGAAATGATCATATTGAGTGCCAAAGGCCATCTTAGGTATATCTTCATCTCTAACCCTAATCTAGAGATAACCTGACCTTAGATCAATCTTAGAAAATACTACGGCTCCTCTCAGTTGGTCCATCAGATCATCGATCCTAGGCAAGGGGTACTTATTCTTTATCGTCACTTTGTTCAACTGCCTATAATCGACACACATCCTCATACTTCCATCTTTCTTTTCCAAAAATAGCACCGGGGCTCCCCACGATGGTGCACTAGGCCTAATGAACTTCTTCTCCAAAAGGTCCTCTAACTGGGTTTTCAACTCGGCCAATTCCAAAGGGGGCATTCTATATGGGGCTATGGATATGGGTCCTGTACCTGGGAGTAGCTCTATTGAGAATTCAATCTCTCTCTTAGGGGGAAACTCAGGTATTTCATCTGGGAATACTTCGGGATAATTTCTGACTATCGATATCTCTTCGATACTTTGCTCAAGGTCGACATCACTAGCGGCTAAAAGAATATAACCTTGTTCACCCTTACCACAGTCCAGGCCTACAGGATTTAGGTACACCCTCATGGTTTTCCTAGGTTCAAGGGGAATGGGAAGAAAAGTGATGGATTTCTCATAGCAGTTTAATGACACACGGTTGGCATAAAGCCAATCCATGCCAAGAATTATATCTAGGCCTTGCATAGGTAAACATATGAAATATGGAACAAAGGGTCTATTCTCGAGAATAAAGCTACATTCTAGGCAACATTTGCTAGTCCTAACTAGTTTCCCAGTGGGGGTAGAGACAATGAGATTAAAAGGGAGTTCTGACATGTGTAAATTAAGAGTCGCAACACAAGAATAGGATATAAAAGAATGGGTAGCACCAGAATCAAACAGTACAATTAAGTTTTTACCGTTCATTTTACACTTACCTTTGATGAGATCTTGGGACTCCATCGTCTCTTCAGCATTGAAGGTGAAGACCCTTCCTTGTTGTTAAGGCTTAGGGTTGGGGGTTGGTTGATTCCTCTTCGGGCAATCCTTGGAAAAATGCTCCGGTTCTCCACACTAGTAGCAAACATTCAACCCTGCTTGGCACGGCAGGCTCCCGTGTGGTCTGCCGCACTTAGGACATTCAGCATATGGGGCAGCTGGGGCTCCTTGGGATGCCTTTCCTTTGTTGTTCTGTTGCTTATTCTTGTTATTGTTGTTGTTGTTGTTTCTTGGGTTGGCATCTCTCCGAGGTCCTTGGGGCTTGGACCTGGATTGTGGCTTCTGTTGGGGCTGGGCCTGTTGTAAATTTCTCTTCTTGACTTCTGGCCTTGAGGTGCCAGTTTCTTGTTGAAGTGGCCGGACTTCGTGGCGTTTAGCTTCTTTTTCCCATCCTCAATGATACAGCACTTATTGACCAAGGTCGAGAAATCCCTTATCTCCAAGTGAGCGACCGCAACATTAAGTTCGGCCTTCAAACCAGACTCGTACTTAACGCATTTCCAGTACTCGTCAGGGTTGGCTTAGTACAACCTTGAAAACTTGATAAGGTCTTCGAACTTAGCGGTATACTGAGAGACCGTCATGTTCCCTTGGATGAGTTGCATGAACTCGATGTCCTTAGCGTTGCGGACGGATTCCCGGAAGTATTTCTCGTAGAAGTGAGCTTTTAATACCTCCTAAGTGATGGCGTCATCAGCTACGTCCAACAGTCTCTAAACTCCAGTCCACCAAAAACCAGCATCACCTTCCTGCATGTAGGTGGCGAAAGTCACTTTCTGCTCCTCTGAGAATGGCACCACATTGAAGATCTTCTCTATGCTTCGGATCTACCCTTCTGCGTGCTTTGGGTTTGCGTCCCCTTGAAAGTTGGTGGATCCACTTTGTAAAACTCCCCAAATCGAACGTGTTGGGGGATCTCAGCTGCATTGGGACCACGTCCCACATCAGCACGACGACGATCTTGATTCATCTATTTCATCATCATTCTCATGGTCCTTGCCACATCGCGGAGTGCCTCTGCAGTCTTATTGTTTTGAACTTCGGGAGTCGTGTTCCTAGTTGACTGTCGATGTGCCATTAGTCTCTATACACACAAAACAGCAACACTAAGTTGATTAGGCTCAATACTCCATGTAAAGGGAGCAAGTTACCATGGCACATACAACAACTAGTAGTCATGCATTTCTAAACTTAATACACCTATTCATGACATTTCTAACGTATTATGCTTCAGAAGCATAGCCAGTCCAATCCTCAGGCTCCGTGAGAACCGAACTGCTCTGATACCAAAATGTAACACCCTAATATTCAACTCGAGTACTACTAGCATGTACTAAGGCCAAATATTAGTCATTACTTCTTGATTTAACTATAATTACTTTTGAAACTATTTGATGAAAATACAAGCCAAATTTTTCTTTTTTGAAAACTCTTTAAAATATGAGCTGCGTGTAGTGTGTATAAAGGGTATCATAAAGTACGGAAATATAAACATCGAATGGCTCCATAATGAACATAACATCACATAATATATAGATCCACCCACCAAGGAGGTGAGTTGAGTTCAAGTACAGGAATAAAAAGATGCAAATACAAAGGAACTGATAATACATAGAAAAGGAAATGCATGGAAATGAAAACTACATAGTGCACCTAATGTAGATGGCCTCTAAACAAAAGGTCATCATAAACTAAAGTGGCGTGTGTGCACTAATTTCCCTAAGGGCCTCTACGGCTGCTGGCATGGGAATAGGGAAACGTATCTGATCCATGGTCATAGCACATTCGGGACAGGTACATGAGATGGCTGTACATGGCCTCCGCGCCTAGGGCGCATCGCCTACCTCCGCTCCAATCATGGTTGCATCACCGTGTACTCACTCCCTACTATCATAAGTGGGGGAGTAGGGGAGTGGAGGCAAAACCCTCCGAGTAGATGTGTGTAGGTTCATCCTCCTCAGGGTCAGTCTCTGACAACCTCAAGCACGGAGCATATCCGGGGAAGTCTCTAACAGCTTATCCAGATGGGCGTGCATGAAACCTCCTCTCATCATGTGGATGGGCTCTCTCGAACACTGTGTCAGCACCATAGGGGGATATAAGGGAAAAGCGATAACTCTATACAGAATGCGCAAAAGGGTGCCCCACGAACACGAACACATGGACAGAACAGCATCCCTCGAAGTGGTATGATCCATGATCGGGGTCAAAATGAAACTCCCAAGTCAGCGTGTCAGTGAAGAGGATGAATGTCGCCATCTGAATCTGAAGACGTGACGAAAAGAAAAGGTAAGGGAGTGAAAATCTTTACTAAAGAAACTCAGTAGGGTTTTCCTCCTATCTAGGTGACATCATCTACGTCTCCAGGAACCTCTGGCTTCTTATAAAATAGCGGGCATGTAATAGTTCGATTATGAAGTTCTAAAACATTAATTACCGAGGCCCGTTCTTTGTAACACATAACTTGTATTTACAAGGATGCATCATACTTCATTATGCTATGCAAGATCTAGCTAACTTATTAGCAAATGTGGTAAATATGAACATGGTACATGGCACATAGATCATAAAGCATAAAACATAGAACATGGTACATGGTACATGGTGTCTTATGTTGGTTACTTAGGTGACATTAAGACATTTATTTTGAACATGGGGCCACCCTAATTGTTCTCCCTTTTGAGAAACCTCTAGGTTATGAGCTCATACCTCACTAGTCATCACTAGCACATGGTTCTTATCCCTTTTGATAAGATTAAGGTCCCGACTTAAAGTACGGGTTAGGGGGCTAGAATCACCTTATCCCCACCTATAGTTTGATGTTCCTAAGGATCATTTTCTCATAGTTTATGTCACCTTAAGTCCTAGCATGTTATGACAAGATCCTACATATTTCAAACATGTCACATATCTCATGTAATTTATCATGGGCATCTGTAAGGTTCTAAGATAACAATAACATGCAATTTATAATTCCATCATCATATAGCATCATATAAGTCATGAGATAACACATTAATTTCTCATCAAAGAGAACACATAAATCATCCCCTTAGAAGTGAAAACCCCTAAATCGGGTAACCTCAAACTTCCATATTATTTTCTTATACCTCTAAGGGATTGATTAACGTCATTACCACAATTTATTAAGTCCTAGAACCTAATTAATTATGGCTGGACAGCATAGGCAGTAAGCATATTTTGATGAATTACAGTGTTCTAGAAGTTATGTTTTAGGTCCTTTCTCATTACTGACTTTTTCTATGATGCAATAATTAATACCTAAACCAATTATGAGTCATTCTCACTCATCTAAACATGTTATAATATGATTCTACAAACTCTATCAAGGCTGGAACAGAATATACAATTTCAGTTCCTAAGGAGTTCTAGAAATCACATTTTCAAACTATTAGAGTTACTAAGCATGCCTAAGATGTCTAGAACCATTCTCATACAATTGGTAAGGTGTTTAAACACATATAGACCACCCAAAACAGAGTTTAGGTGCTAGAAAACATAAGGCAGAACCGAAATCATAATCATTGTATAATGCATAGAACTTTATTTCTAAAACACATAAATTACTAGTTTCTCTTGGAACCTTTTTAGAGTTTTTAAAACTCACTTGGAAATAATTTTATTATATCAAAAACTTCATAAAATATATGAGGGCAGTGACCATTTCAAATAAATCTTGAGAGGGATTTAAATCATCAAACCTTGCTCAAAACATTTCTTGAGATCATGTAAACTTTAGGAAATTACAAAACATAGGTCTTGGCACTTGTGACTAGATGAAACTCACACCAAGTTCATCATCCTCACATGGCCAAAGTGTACATTCCAAAGAATGTTTCCATATTTATCTTTTTCTTAGGATGAAGAGGGCAAGTCTCTGAGCTCTAGAAGTTTTAGGTGATAACATAAACATAAACGTGATATGTAACACCTTAAATCTTAACCTAATACTACTAGTATGTATTTAGGTTAATCCTTAGAATATTACCTCTTGGTTTCATCTTTTACTTTGAAAATACTTAGTGGAAATATGGGTAAAATTTTTCTTTTTTGAATTAAACCAAAGTGAGAGCCACGCATGATTCTTTGAACAGGGATTCATACAAGTCATATGAGCAAATCATAATAAAACACATAAATAACATGGATACATCAACTAATTATATATATAGATAATGTGCCTACCAAAAGGCAGGATTATTTGGTACATAGAAGAACGAAATACAACTGAAAAGCAAATACAAGGAAATCATAAAAGCAAGTACAAGGAAGCTATGAAAGTAACACCCATACCCGTGTGCACCTAGAGTAGACAACCTCATATACAAAAGAAGGTTTGTCCTCAACTATGTGGCGTGTGTGCACTAGCTACTACCCATCCTATGCACCTACTCCTGCTAGTCCGAGTACTGAGGGATGGAATCAATCCACTGGCGAATCTCGGCGGGAGTGGTCATGTGGATCATCGGAGCGTGTCCACCGTGGCGAGGGCGCATGGATGGCCTACGAGCCAACCTCGGCTGAACCACCGTCTCCTCACTCCCAGATATCATCGGTGGGGGAGTGGGGCTGGAGCTCCAACTGTACATGTGCGAGAGCGGGTCCTCTGATGGATCCGTCTCCAAATACTGAGTCCGGGGCACGTACTCCTGGTAGTCACGTACGGCTAACGCCTCGGACTACATGCGGAGGATCTGCTCGTCGTGTGGTATGGCTCGCTCAAAAATCGTGTTATGATGGTAGGGAGCAGTCGGGGTGAAGCAGTAGCTCCGTACTGGGTGTGCGAAGGGTCGTCCCATAAACATAAACACTCTGACTGTGCAGCGACCCTCAAAATGGTATGACCCGAGTGCTGGGTCATGGTGCAGCTCCCATGTCGGGGTGTCGATGAAGAGTACGAAAGTCGCCATCTGAATATGTGATGGAAGAAAAGAGAGAGGGAATGAGAATCTTCTAAAAGAATTCTCAGTAGGGCAATCCCTAACTAAGTGACGTCATCACATCCCCAGGAACCTTGGGTTTTTATTTCTAAAGAGGTGTGTATGCATATAAACTCCTTTTAAGTAAGTTTTCTAAAGTATTAATTATCCAAGGTCCATCATATTTTATAATGCGTCTTATGACTAAGCATGGAATACACTAATGACATGAATGCATCATAAAGGTGAACCAATCAATAGAATTTGCTAAGGAACATTATAAGAATGGCATAAGGTGACAAGTGTAAATCTCATGATAACTTTTGTTGGTTTTTCATAGCATATGTGACATTTTAAACTTTAACTTTTATCTCATGGGGCCGCCCTAAAACATCTCTAGGTTATGAGCTCATACCTTAACTAGTCATCACTAGTTCTTACTTATCCTATGATAAGCGTAACATACATAATCCCGACTTAAAGTACGGGCTAGGGGGCAAATTAAGGATCACCTCTTAGGATTATTTCCTCTTTGAAACGCTCTACTAGCAACTAGTGCATAGTAGTATTGTCTGCTTTGGCAAGCTCTGTGTCAATACCCTCACGGATTTGTTTTCTTGGGGGTGCTCGGCTAAACTAGTGTCACCCAAGAAGGCGTCTTAGTGTTGTGTCACATTTAAGTTCTCATGATTTTCAAAAAGATCTTTTTTCCAAGTTCCTCAAATTTGATGGAAATTCGGCAGCATGTCGGCTGTAGACCGAATTTCCTCAAATTTGCTTATGCCATGAAAACATATAGGACATACAAACATATCTTATGAGGTATAGCATATCATCATATTTACATAAATTAAGCATCATAAAAACTCAAGACTTTTTAATGTCTTATGCATGGACCCTTAAGGTCCTTAACTCACATTCTAAGTTATCAATCATCAAACCTAATCTCTTGGGTACCTATGAGGTTATAACTAAGTATTTCTCACCTCACACTATGATCAAGAATATCTCTAAACCTCAAGGATACAGGATTTATAATCCTAACTTTACGGGTACCTAGGAGTCACAACAATGACCCTTTCTAAGTTTAGTTTATACCCTCTTTGAAACGCTTTGTGGGCATCTAGCCACACGAATTTGTCCGCTTTGGTAGGCTGCATCTACTCATACCCTCACGGATTTGTCTTTCCTGGGGGTGCTCGGCCAAACCATTGTCACCCAGGAAAGCGCGTCTTAGTGCTTCGTCACATAAAAATCTCCTGGCGGTGTTCGGCCGAACCGGTGTCACCCAGGGTTTTTTTTTCTCATATGATTCTCAAAAACATTCTCAAGTTCCTTGGATTTGACAGAAAGTCGGCAGCATAACGGCTGTATACCGAAGTTCCTTCAAATATACTTTATGCCACGATATTCATATCACATATGCTTTAACTTCTCAATCATAATGCCACATTAAGACTCTCATCAAACACATATGAATCAATACTTCACACTTGCATTGTCAAACTCAAAGCATCAAAGTTTCTTAATATCTTATGCTTTGACCCTTAGGGTCCTTTAACTTGAAATCTAAGTTGTCCATCATCACGACTTAAGCTCTTGGGTACCTATACGCTCATACCTAAGTATTCCTCACTCAATTCTATGATCATCATTAATTCTAAACCTCAAGAGTGCATAATCCATAATTTACACTTTACGGGTGCCTAGGAGTCACAACTTTGACCTTTTCTAAGTTCGGTTCGCACCTAAGGCATCAAGATCAATTCCTAAACCAATTATAAGTAGTTCTTACACATTTAAACTAATTACAAACCATCATTACTAATATTTACCCTTGCTGGACAGAATCCAGAAAATTGCATTTCTAAGGGATCTAAAAGTCTCACTTTAATTCTTTTCTAGTTACTAACTTGTCTTAACTTTCTCAAATTAATTCTAACATCAAAAGTACATGAATATACTCATTTTATCACCATCAAAACAGCATCATACAGAGAGAAAAATACTCAAATAGAACCAAATTCATAATCATCATATAATGCACATAGTTTCATTTCTAACACACATAAATCGCTAGTTTCTCTTGGAAACTTTTCAAGGTTTTAAAAACTCATTAGAGCACATTTTATTTCATTAAAATCATCCTAAATAGCATGAAGGCAGTAGCCAATTAAAAATTATTCCAAGAGGGTTTTAAAACATAAAACTTTGCTCAAAACATTTCTTGAGATCACCTAAACTTAGAAAAATCATAAAACATAAACTTTAGCTCTTGTAACTAGTTGAATCCCATTCTAGGACCCAACATCATCACTAGGCTGAAAACAAGGAGGTAAATAATATATATTATAAAACTTTGTTTGAGATAAGAATGGGTAAGTCCATGAGCTCTAAATCTCTTTAGTTTTGACATAAACATAAATATGTAATGCACTTTGTTTTACTCTTTATTAAGAGGTGAGAGCATAAAATAAATATGCTATGCAAATCCATTATTATCTTAGAGATTTGGTGAGAGCATAAACATAAATATGGAGATGCAAGTTTATTCTTTAATCTTGAGCATTTAGTGATGACATAAAAGTAAATATGGATGCAAGTCTTTTTATCTTACTTAGAGCTCATATGAGACTTTTATAGAGAATCAAAAATCTCAACCCAACACTTATCTCACAAACCAAGTGAGCTCTAGAGTTCTTGAACCAAGTTCTCAAAGGAAGTACGTGGTTCTTGAACATCATCATCAAGCTCAAAAAGAAGTAAACTTAGAGGAAAACAAAATCTCAAGGAAGCAAAAACCAAAGCAACATTCTTTCTTGATAATAAATAAATATAGAGATACTTTTAAAAAATTTTAACAAAATCTTTGAAGGAAACCTAGAGGAGCCGAAATCATGTAGGAAAGAAAAAGGAAAGAAAGACCAAAACTTTGCTAGATCAAGAAACAAAACTTAAGCTTTAGAGGTCTCTTTGAGATGAAAACAAGGTCATCATCTTGAAACACTCATCATCAAGCTATCATGGGGATGACATAAGGCCATTGAGGCCGAAAATGGAAAAGGAAATAAGAAAGGGAAAACCGAAACTTTAGGAAAGAAAAGGAGAGGAAAAAATAAAATGCTTCAAGATCAAAAGAAAGTTTCAAGCTGTAGAGGTTTCTCAAATGAGAATCATAAAACCATTATTTTGAAACCTCATCATCAAGCTCAAGGTTTTCCTTTCAAAAACCAAGTCTTATGACTAAAAACAAAAGAGAGAAAAAGAGTTGAACCAAGAGAAAGCTAGCATTTTTATATCATAAACAACATCACGAGAAAAGCATTTTGAAAACAAAACCCCTACCTAGTGGAAATTTCTTTGGAAGGAAAAGAGCTTGATTCTTGGAACTAAAATGAGGAGACAAAAACCTCCACTTTGTGGCTTGGTGATTTCAGCCAAGGGGTGAGGACAAGTGAAGGAGGAGTTTTTCTTGAGAGTTTAAGTTGAAGGTGGAAATGTTGAGTGCTAGGGAGGTGGCTTGAGGTGGTGGTGTGGTGTTTCAAGGTGGTTTATGGTGGTTTGTGGTGGTTTGTGGTGGTGGAGAGGAATTTGAGGTTGAGAGAAAGTAAGAGAGATTTTTGGTCACAAGTTTTAAAAAAAAAAAGGCAAATGGCAAAAGCGTGAAATTTCTCTACACTTTACTATATATATCGTGGTTTGAATTTTGAAATGTGGAGGTGGATTTTGGGGGGAAAAATGGAGCCATTTTTTTCAGCCTTGGGGGAGGGAAAATATCTTCTCAAATGTGTCCTCCAAGGCATGTGCAAAGCATTGGTAAGCGCGAACACTATTCTTATATTCCTTTTTCAAAGAATTAAGACTAGAAAAGGATTTTGAGTTCCCTTAAGCAATTTTAGGTTCTAATTAACTTTAATAAATTATTTTGACTCAAGATTAATTATGGAAATTAATTAATCTTCTTAATATTGCTTAGGTTTGTTTAATCACACGATTAACCTTAAAAACACAAAACTAGGGGCAAAATCGTAATTTTGCACTAATTTTGCCCAGGACCTCCAGGACCAAAACTAAAGTTACAGAATACATAAAAACGCCTTTTAAAACCATCTAGAGAAGTTTCGGGTTCATCCGGCACTTGCAAACGGGTAAAACACCACAGGGGGTATTTTGGTCATTTTGACCCAAAAACTCGAAAAACCAGATTTTCGATCCCGGAAAGGTACACAAGTCAACTAATCCCCTTCCAACATTGAGTTTGCCCTTCGAGTATTGTTGGACCGGCTTTCCTCGAATTCCGGGCCGAAAATGACCTCAGAGGCATTTTGCTTATTTTCTCTCTAACAGAAAATTGGGGCGTTACAAACATCACTAGTCCTCATCATTGAGTGTATACCCTTATCCCAATCCAACATCAAGACAAAGTTCTCAACAAGAAAAGAAAAAGAAAAACCGAAACTATATTTGGTTCATGAACAAAGGTCAAGCTTTAGAGGTTGTTCAAGTGTCAAACACCATCATAAAACCATCATCATCAAGCTCTCATTTTTCCAAGTTCCCAAGGGCTCCATTGCCGAAATCAAAAGGAAAAAGAAAGGTTCCAAAAAGGTCACGAGAAACATAAAGCTCATTTTTAACTCAACTTGTAAAAGAATGAAACTTTTTTTTTTTAAGAAAACTCAAGCTTTAGAGGTTTCTTGAGAGATGAACACAAAGTCACCTTTAGAAAGCACTTATCATCAAGCTATCATATTCAAGGCCTTGAGGCTGAAAATGAAAGGAAAAGAGATGAAGAAACTGAAAAGAAAAACTCAAACAAAGTTCATCCACTCATCATTTTTCAACAAGACTCAAACATAAAGATCAAAGAGAACATTTTTATAAAAGCTCCCTACCAAAGATAAGTGTTCTTGAGGATGGAAGAAGATTTGATCTTTGAGCAACAAAAAGAAGAAATCCTCCTTGAACTTGGGTATGTATTTCGACCTTGAGGGAAATGGAGGGGGGAGATGTTGTGGGCTTGTGTTTGAGCTTGGATGAGTGTTTAGAGGAGGAGTAGATGAAGATTGAAGGTGGAGGAGGTGGCGGTTTCTTCATGGAATAAGGAGGAGAAAGGAGAACTTTGAGAGAACTAACACTTTTCTTAAAAACTCAAACTTGGCAAATGGCTCAAAGTGAAGCAAAGCTCACCAAAGCAATGTATATATAGAGCTTGAATCATGAAGAGGAGAATGGGGGGAGGGGCATCCCGAAAATGTTCTTGGGCAAGAAGAAAAGAAAATATCTCGTGTTGTGATTTCATGGTAAGGTGTGAACTATGGGAAGCATGGTGTATGTAAGACTTGAATGACATAAAGTAGTTCTTTGTTTGAATGAAATATTTCTTCTAGAATTGGGGGGGGGGGAGTGGCAGTCATTGGGGAGCCAAGGGGAGAGGGTTTTTATTCCATGTAATCATGTATTAGTGAGGGGTTTAGGGATAAGCAAGGTTAGGTCACTAATTAAGGTTTTATGATTAAGTGTCTAGGTAAACAAATTAGGTAATTAAGGCCATGACTAACTTAGATTAGGATAAATATTGTTGGATTGATGCAGTCAAACTCCAATGACTAAAAACCTAGGGGAATGACATATTTTTCTTGAATTGGGGAAAAGTGTAGTCATGGTGAAGTGTGATGTGGTGTGACTTGAGGTATGACTTTGAAGTGATATTTGAATGACTAGAAAATAAATCAATTCTTTGAATTTTCAAACATGTGGAGAATGTGGAGTCAAACTCTATTGACTGGAGATTAGGGAGCAATCATATTTTCTTGGAAATAGAGAATGTGAATAGTGAAAATACTATTCTAGGATGCTTTCTTTAAGGAAAGAAACTAGAAACGGGTTTTAAGTTTCCTTAAGCAATTTTAGGTCATAATTAACCTCAAATAATTATTTTAGCTCTTGATTAGTTATGGAAATTAATTAACCTTAAATAAAGCCTAATATTGCTTAGGTTTTGTCTTAAAAACGTCATTAGGCCTTTAATGCACTTAAGTAGGGGCAAAATCATAATTTTTGTCAAAAACTGCCCGGGACCACCGGGACTTAAACAAACATAGGTTATGGCTTAAAAACATTGTTTTAGACTTCCGGTGACAAGTCCGGGTCAAAACAGAACTTAAAACTGTCTTAAATTACTATAAGGGTATTTTGGTCATTTGTGCGTAGAAACCTCAAAAATGATATTCTTCTGCTTTATTAAACATTCCAATACATAGAATCCCCTTCATAGATAATCAAAAACTCTTATGAGGATGGCCAAGGTTGGCCGTCCTTGTGTTTCAAGTAAAAATGACCTCAGGGGCATTTCGGTCATTTACACGGGTTGAGAAAATCAGGGCGTTACATTTAGAAGTCGCGTTTTTTACCCTTTCTAGCTACCAGTTTTTCCTAAGATGCTAAAATCAATTCCTACCACCACTAATAGAATTTTTTACACTTAAACTCATTTCCAAACAGAATTTTAGCTAAATTAATATTACTGAAACAGTAGCCATAATTTTTCAATTCCTAGAAGTCTCAAAACCACGTTTTCGGTCCTTTCTAGTTTCTAGTCTTTTCTCAAGAGGCTTGGAATGAATATTGCATCAACTACTAGTAATTTATACACATTTAATAGCTCTCAAACATATTTTTATAGAACTAGAAATAACAAGGCAGTCGCAAAAATTTCATTTCCTAGGAGCATCCAAAAATTGTATTTTCGATTCATTCTAGTTAATAGCTTTTCCTAGAACGCCAAAAATAATTTTTGCAACAAGTAATATAAATTTTCACACATTAAACCCCCCCACAAAACATAATCTCATAGAAATGAGAAGGCCAAAATAGTGGTCGAAAACTTGGTTCCAAAATCATTAGAAAATCCTATTTCTTGATACTTTCAACGCACTAGTTTTCCTCATTACTTGATTTAAGACTTAGAACACTCTTGGAACTATTTTTTACCTCTTTCAATGTTCAAATATCAATACCAAATAGAGAGCAAATTTAAATTTCATTAATAAATCTCTTTTCTCATGAAAATACTCTTTTACTACTCTTTGAGTTTTCAAGACTTGAAAAACTTCTAACGCATAACTTACAAAAGTTCTAAAACACAAGATTTGAGTCATAAAATCAAATAAAACTCATCTCAACTCCATTTTTCATGTCATGGCTGAATGCATATCTATGGGTGTTGCCATGGTTTAGAATTTTTATTTAAGATGCAATGACAAGTTTTGAGCTTTGGAGATTTAGGTGATAACTTGAATCATAAAGATGCTATCCAACCTCATTTTTAGTCTTTATCATTAGAAGGTGATTGTAACGCCCCGATTTTCTGCTAGAGTGAAAATGACCGAAATGCCCCTGAGGTCATTTTCGGCCCAGAATTCGAGAAAAGCCGATCTGGCAGTACTCGAAGGGCAAACTCAATGTTGGAAGGGGATTAGAAGACCTGTGTACCTTTCCAGAAATGAAAATCTCATTTTTCGAGTTTTCGGGTCAAAATGACCAAAACGCCCATGCGGTGTTTTACCTATTTGCAAGTGCCGGATGAACCCGAAACTTCTCTAGATGGTTTTAAAAGGCATTTTTATGTATTCTACGACCTCAGTTTTAATTATGGAGGTACCGGGAAAAATTAGTGCAAAATTAAGCAAACCTAAGCAATATTAGGCTCTAATCGAAGATTAATTAATTTCCATAATTAATCTTGAGTCAAAATAATTTATTAAAGTTGATTAGAACCTAAAAGTGCTTAATTACAACTTAAAATCTTATTTTAAATTCAAGATTTCTAGTCATGGAATCTTGAATAGTGTTTTCTTTCTCCAATTCCTTAAATTATGGAATTTTGTCTACATTGTTTTATTCATAAAATGAATTTAAAATCTCCTAAATATGTATGAGTACTCCTTAATCATGTCATAAAGGTTCCTAATCACATTCTTAGTCACCTAAACTTATGCTTAATGACTCCTAACCTTACACCTAAGCTAATACACCCCTAAACACATCACTAACACACTATTACACGACCAAAACTCCCTCCTCCCTTGCTGCATCAGACCTGCACGAAATTCATCATCCATTTTATCACAATTTAATTTTATTTCACACTCCAAAGACTATGGTTGAAGCCATGTCATCAAAGTGCAATTCTCTCACCTCATGTTCCATGAGGATTCATTCTCCTCCACACATGCCTCACCTCATGTTCCATGAGGATTCATTCTCCTCCACTCATTCACTCTTATTCTTCTCTATAAATACCATGCCTAGATGAACCTTTGCTACACTTTGTTCATTTGCTAAGTTTAGTTTTTAGTTTTTCTCTAAGTTCTTCCTTTTTCTCTCAAATCTCAAGAGCATTCTTCTTCTTCATCTTCTTCTTTTCCTTTTGAAACATCATCACACAACCTTGAAACACCACCCCACCACCTTGGATCATCATACAAACACCTAAACTTCCATTCTCAAACACAAGCTCACCAAGAACACATTTCCTTCCTTTTTCTTTCATCAAGGCCGAATCATCATCACCATCCTAGGAGGTGTTGCTCGTATCATTTTCATCTTCAAGTCCAAGCTTTTTGTCTTCACTCTAGGTAGGAGTGTTTTCTAAACTTTGTCTTCTTGAAAATGAGTTCTTTCTAGCTTTCTCTTGGGTTTTCTTTTGAAACTTTCTTTGGTTTCCCTTTCTTGTATTTTCGGCCTCTTGGCCTTGATGAGTACATGATAGCTCAATGATGAGGACTCCTAGATAATAACTATGTGTTCATCTCAAAGGAAACTCTAGAGCTTGAGGTTTTATTTTCTTTGAGTTCCAACTTTATTTTCTAACTCAAAAAAAGATTTTTACTCAAGAATACCTTTACTTTTCTTGCTATTGTATGTGCTACTCATTCTTTTATATCACTTGCTAGTGCCGAGTCCTTAAATCTGAGAGTCTCTAAACTTCCTTTTGATCTTATTGTTTCTACTCCTACCAATCGTCCTATTAATACTTGTCATTGTTGTTTAAACTGTCATCTTGTTGTAGAAAATAGGTCCTTTAACATAGATTTAATTTGTTTACCCTTGAAAGACATAGGAATTATCTTAGGCATGGATTGGCTTCACGCCAACAGTGTGTTACTAGACTGTGGAACCCAAACCGTAGTTTTTCCTTCTCCTCCCGAAAACATCACTCGACCCATTAGGTTGTACCTAAACTCTGTAATGGTCTTCTGTAGTGGGGAGAAAATGATGGGATATGTTCTCCTAGCCGCTTGCGATGTAGACTTTGAGCAAAACCTAGGTGAGATACCTGTGGTGAGAGACTATCCCGAAGTATTCCCAGATGAGATACCCGAATTCCCTCCCGAAAGAGAAGTTGAGTTCTCCATAGAATTGGTTCCTGGAACAGGACCAATCTCTATTGCCCCATATAGGATGTCACCCATGGAGCTAGCAGAACTAAAAACCCAGTTGGAGGAACTGTTGGAGAAAAGTTTTATAAGGCCGAGTGCTTCACCTTGGGGCGCTCCGGTCTTATTTGTGAAGAAGAAGGATGGAAGTATGAGGATGTGTATAGATTATAGGCAGTTGAACCAAGTGACCATAAAGAATAAGTACCCATTGCCTAGGATTGATGATCTTATGGACCAGTTGAAAGGAGCAGTAGTGTTTTCTAAGATCGATTTGAGGTCTGGTTACCATCAGATTAGGGTTAGAGATTCGGACATTCCTAAAACCACCTTTCAAACTCGGTATGGACACTTTGAGTTCAAAGTGATGTCTTTCGGTTTGACGAATGCTCCCGCAATTTTTATGGATTACATGAATAGGATCTTTCGACCCTATTTAGATCAATTTGTGGTTGTGTTCATATATGATATTCTCATCTATTCGAAAACCCACGAGGAGCATGAGCGTCATTTGAGGCTGGTTTTAGAGGTACTAAAAGTGAAGAAGTTGTACGCAAAGCTTTCTAAGTGTGGATTTTGGTTAGAGGAAGTAAAGTTCTTAGGACATGTTGTGTCATAAGGTGACATAGCTGTCGACCCAAGTAAGATAGAAGCTGTGATGAATTGGGATAGACCAACCTCTGTAACCGAGATTAGAAGATTTTTGGGTTTAGCTGGTTATTACCGTAGGTTTATCAAAGGATTTTCCCAGTTAGCCCTACCCTTAACCAAGCTCACTAGGAAGAATACCCCATTTGAGTGGAACACCGAATGTGAAAAGAGTTTCTTAGAGCTTAAGGAAAAGCTCACCTCAACCCTGGTTTTGGTTTTACCCGACCCCAATGTACCCTTTGAGGTATATTGTGATGCTTCTGGCAAGGGTTTAGGTTGTGTGTTGATGCAGAATAGGCAAGTGGTAGCCTATGCATCCAGACAACTCAAGCCCCACGAGGTAACCTACCCCACCCATGACCTAGAGTTAGCAGCCATCGTGTTTGCCCTCAAGATGTGGAGACACCATTTGTATGGTGTAAGGTTTGAAGTGTTCTCCGATCATAAGAGTCTCAAGCATTTCTTTGATCAAAAGGAGTTAAACATGAGGCAGAGGAGATGGATGGAATTCCTCAAGGACTATGATTTTGGCTTAAGTTACCACCCCGGCAAGGCTAATGTAGTCGCCGACGCCTTAAGTCAAAAATTGTTATGTTTGTCAAGTATGATGGTTAATGAAGTTGGGTTAATAGAACAGTTTAGGAATATGAATCTGGGGATGTATGTGGTGAGAATGGCATCGTGATGAGTCATCTCACGGTGACCAGTGGGTTTAAGCAAAGGATCATGCTTGCCCAAAGAGAAAATGAGGACTTTATGGAGACAATAGAGGCAGTTAAGGCCGGTAAATTGAAGGGTTTTGAGCAAGGCCCTGACTGGTTGTGGAGGTTTGAGGGGCGAATCTGCGTGCCCCAAGATGGTGACCTCCGAGAGAAAATCTTGGAGGAGGCTCATAAGAGTCACTTTGCCATTCATCCTGGTGCTACCAAGATGTATCAGGACTTAAAGAGGATGTTTTGGTGGCCCGGACTAAAGAAGGATGTGGTCGCCTGGGTAAGTAAGTGTTTGGTCTGCCAAAAGGTTAAGATCGAACACCAAAAACCTTCTGGCATGTTGCAACCCCTGTCAATCCCTGAGTGGAAGTGGGAGAGTATATCGATGGACTTCGTGACAGGATTGCCAAAGACCCAAGCTAGCCATGATGCTGTATGGGTGATAGTGGATCGACTGACCAAGTCAGCTCACTTTCTACCTATTCGAGTCACTTACTCATTAGATAAATTGGCTCAGCTTTACATCCAAGAGATAGTAAGGTTGCATGGAGTGCCGTCGACGATAATCTCGGATAGAGATTCGCGGTTTACGTCACATTTTTGGGGAGCCTTTCAAAAGGCATTTGGTTCAAAGCTGTGCTTGAGCACTGCTTACCACCCTCAGACGGATGGCCAATCGGAAAGAACCATCCAAACCCTGGAGGATATGCTGGGAGCCTGTGTCTTAGACCAGAAAGGAAGTTGGGATAAGTACATGCCATTAATCGAATTTGCGTATAACAACAGTTATCACGCAAGTATCGGTATGGCACCGCATCTGAAGCATTGTATGGAAGAAAGTGCCAATCACCCTTGTGTTGGTATGAACCCGGAGAACAAAGTGTCTTAGGACCTGATATAGTAAGGGAAACGACGGAGCAAATCAAAAGGATTAAGGATAGAATCCTAACCGCTCAAAGTCGGCAAAAGAGCTATGCGGACAAAAGGCGTAAGCCCTTGGAGTTCCAAGAAGGAGAACATGTATTTCTAAGAATCACTCCCACTACAGGAATAGGAAGAGCCATGAAAGTCAAAAAGTTGAGTCCTCGATTTCTCGGCCCTTTTGAAATTCTTCAGAGAATCGGATCTGCAGCCTACAAAATAGCCCTGCCACCCAATCTGTCAAATCTTCATGATGTCTTTCATGTCTCTCAGTTGCGTAAATATGAGTCCGACCCTAGTCATGTCCTAGAACCAGAGCATGTACAGTTAAGAGAGAGGACCCCACTTTCAATGTACCTCCTACGAGGATCGTGGATCACGGGGTCAAGCAGTTAAGGAACAAATCTGTTCCTTTGGTGAAAGTGGCGTGGGGACGAGACAAGACAGAAGAGTATACATGCGGTGGAGTCGAAATGAGGACGAAGTATCCAGAGCTTTTCTAAGGTAACGAATTTCGAGGACGAAATTCATTTTAAGGAGGGGAGTAATGTAACGCCCGATTTTACGCTAGAGTGAAAATGACCAGAAATGCCCTCGAGGTCATTTTTCGCCCATTCGAGGAAAGGCGATCCGGCAAGACTCGAAGGGCAAACTCAATGTTGGAAGGGGATTAGATGACCTGTGTACCTTTAGGAATCGAAAATCTCGTTTTTCGAGTTTTCGGGTCAAAATGACCAAAACGCCCCTGCGGTGTTTTACCTATTTGCAAGTGCCGGATGAACCCGAAACTTCTCTAGATGGTTTTAAAAGGCATTTTTATGTATTCTACGACCTCAGTTTTAATTATGGAGGTCCCGGGCAAAATTAGTGCAAAATTATGATTTTGCCCCTAGTTTCGTGTTTTTATGCTTAATCGCGTGATTAAGCAAACCTAAGCAATATTAGGCTCTAATCGAAGATTAATTAATTTCCATAATTAATCTTGAGTCAAAATAATTTATTAAAGTTGATTAGAACCTAAAAGTGCTTAATTACAACTTAAAATCTTATTTTAAATTAAAGATTTCTAGTCATGGAATCTTGAATAGTGTTTTCTCTCTCCAATTCCTTAAATTATGGAATTTTGTCTACATTGTTTTATTCATAAAATGAATTTAAAATCTCCTAAATATGTATGAGTACTCCTTAATCATGTCATAAAGGTTCCTAATCACATTCTTAGTCACCTAAACTTATGCTTAATGACTCCTAACCTTACACCTAAGCTAATACACCCCTAAACACATCACTAACACACTATTACATTACCAAAACTCCCTCCTCCCTTGCTGCATCAGACCTGCACGAAATTCATCATCCATTTTATCACAATTTAATTTTATTTCACACTCCAAAGACTATGGTTGAAGCCATGTCATCAAAGTGCAATTCTCTCACCTCATGTTCCATGAGGATTCATTCTCCTCCACACATGCCTCACCTCATGTTCCATGAGGATTCATTCTCCTCCACTCATTCACTCTTATTCTTCTCTATAAATACCATGCCTAGATGAACCTTTGCTACACTTTGTTCATTTGCTAAGTTTAGTTTTTTAGTTTTTATCTAAGTTCTTCCTTTTTCTCTCAAATCTCAAGAGCATTCTTCTTCTTCATCTTCTTCTTTTTCCTTTTGAAACATCATCACACAACCTTGAAACACCACCCCACCACCTTGGATCATCATACAAACACCTAAACTTCCATTCTCAAACACAAGCTCACCAAGAACACATTTCCTTCCTTTTTCTTTCATCAAGGCGAATCATCATCACCATCCTAGGAGGTGTTGCTCGTATCATTTTCATCTTCAAGTCCAAGCTTTTTGTCTTCACTCTAGGTAGGAGTGTTTTCTAAACTTTGTCTTCTTGAAAATGAGTTCTTTCTAGCTTTCTCTTGGGTTTTCTTTTGAAACTTTCTTTGGTTTCCCTTTCTTGTATTTTCGGCCTCTTGGCCTTGATGAGTACATGATAGCTCAATGATGAGGACTCCTAGATAATGACTATGTGTTCATCTCAAAGGAAACTCTAGAGCTTGAGGTTTTATTTTCTTTGAGTTCCAACTTTATTTTCTAACTCAAAAATGATTTTTACTCAAGAATACCTTTACTTTTCTTGCTATTATGATTTCGGTTTCTTTGTTCCTTTCTTTAACATTTAGGTTACCATTTTCCTTTTTGATCTTTGAAGTTTTATTTGTTCAAAAGTTTTGCTTTCTTTGAGCTTGATGATGATGTTCAAGAACCTCATAATTCCTTTGAGAACTTGGTTCAAGAACTCTAAAGCTCTCTTTGTAATGAGATATGTGTTGGGTTATTATGTTGTTAAAGTCTTGGATGAGCTTTAGATCACCTTAAAATGAACCTTGCATCATGTTTATTTTATGCTTTGCACATCATGTTTACTTTCTTTGCTATCACTAAGTACCAAGGTAATAAAGGAACTTGCATTATCATGTTTATATTTCAAGTTCTCACCTAAATATCAAAGATAATAATATAATGCATACCATATTTATTTTATGCTTTGCACATCATGTTTACTTTCTTTGTTATCACTAAGTACCAAGGTAATAAAGGAGCTTGCATTATCATGTTTATATTTCAAGCTATGCATTATCATGTTTATGTTTCAAGTTCTCACCTAAATATCAAAGATAATAATATAATGCATCACATATTTATTTTATGCTCTCACTTTACTTTCTAGCAAAAACTAAAACAAGTGCATGAGCATGTTTATTTTTATGTCATCACTTTAATGAACCTAGAGCTCAAAGACTTGCCCATTGTTGTCTCAACAAAGGTCTAAAAATATTTATTGCTTTTGGTCCCTATTTCGGCTCTAAGAGGCTTTGGTGTTTCCAAGTATTGAAAACTATGTTTTATAATTTTTCTAAGCTTATGTAAGTATAAGAAATATGTAGAACTAAGTTTTATGAATTTAGGACCTCTTGAGATAAAAATGATTTAGCTATTACCCTCTTAAGTATTTTTATGATTTTAGGTGATAAAAGTGTCCATAAATGAGTTTTGAAAGTTGAAAAAGGTTCCAAGAGAAACTAGTATTGTATGTGCTTTAGAAATTGTGTTTCATGTCTTTTATGGAGATGTTTGCTTCGGTTCTGCCTTGCTATGTTTGGCCACTGTATGAGCTGTGTTAATAATGATAAGATGCTTATGTTTGAGTAAAAATAATGTTAAGACTCATATGTGAAAGATCGGATAAGTTAGGAACTAGAAAAGAATTAATTTGAGAGTTTTAGATCCCTTAATGATGGAATTTTCTGGATTCTGTCCAGCAAGGTTTAGAAATGATAATCATGGTTCTAAATTAGTTTAAATGTGTAGGAATGACTCATAATTGGTTTAAGGCTTAATCTTGATGCTTTAGGAACAAACTGGACTTAGAAAGAGTCATTGTTGTGACTCCTAGGTACCCGTAAAGTTGGGATTTTAAATTCTGCATCCTTGAGGTCTAGAGATGTTCTTGACCATAGTGTGAGGTGAGAAATACTTAGTTATAACCTCAAAGGTTCCCAAGAGACTAGGTTTTGATGATTTATAACTTAGATTGTGAGTTAAGGACCTTAAGGGTCGATGCATAAGATATTAAGAAGTCTTGAGTTTTTATGATGCTTAATTTTATGCAAGTATGATATATGATACATGAGCTTTATCTATGTGAGTATGATGTGTTTAAAATATATGCTATGAGTTTGGAATATATGCTATAATCTATGTAAGAATGATGAGTTTGAAATATATGTTATGATGTTTATCTATGTGAGAATGATGTAATAGAAGAATATGCTTGATGATGCATGAACCCTAAAATGTTTTATTGATGATACGTGAGGAAATGATTATTGAGATGTTAAGTTGTGTGATTAGCTTGTGGCATGAATTTTGGTTTGAAGGAAATTCAGTTTAACAGCCGTTATGCTGCCGAATTTCTATCAAACCTAAAAGAGTTGAAAAATGTTTTAAAGTACCATATGAGTTGAAAACCCTGGGTGACCTTTGGTTCGTAGAGCACCCCCAGGATATTTTTATGTGACAAGCATTGAGACGTACTTCTCCTGCTACGGTGAGGAGGAGGCAAATCCATGAGGGTATGTGCAGATGCAGCCTTACCAAAGCGGACAATTATTTGTGCACTCGAGGCGATGAGAACGTTTCAAAGAATGAAATATGTTTGTGTTACCCCCTCATTTTACCCCATATTAAATCTAGTGATGACTAGTTAGGATTGAGCTCATTCCTAGGCGATTAGGTGAGACGGAGATAGGAGGTTATGATAAAAATCGCGAGCGGTGTATCGGTTGGAAATAGGTGGATATGTTTTAAGAGGGTGGTTTTTGAGAAAAAGAACAAAAGAGATATGATGCTTTTAAGTCACATAAGTATGAGAAAAGTAAGAGTTGTAATATGCCCTTATGCCACTTGCATGAATCTAGATTGTTGTGATTTGTTGATTTATGTGCTCAAGTATTGCCATACATTCATGCTTAAACATGTTGCATTCATGACATCAAGATGCATACTAAAAGAAATGGACCTTGGATAAATAGTTTCATAAACCCTAATAATGAATCTCATATGCATGAACACCTTTTATAAATAAACCCAAGGTTCTGAGGATATGAGCGATGTAACCCTAGAATAGGAGATTCCTCTTGAGATTCTTTAGTAAGATTCTCACTCTTTTCTCTTCTTTTCTCACTTAGTCACATCTTCAGAGACTGATGGCGACATTCGTGGTCTTCATTGACACATCCGTCAGAGGCGCCCTAACGAGGAGCTCACGCTCGATCTACACGTATGCCCACTCCTGCCTTGCGTTCTTGGATCAGTTACACTCCATTTCCCGGGTTCTAGTAGCAGATGTTTTAGGGGAGGCTTAGTGCACACACTCACATGTAGACTGGATAAACCTGCTTTTGTTTTGAGGTTATTCACTATCGGTGCACTCGGGTAGTGATGGTTTACTTTATGTTACTTTACATTTCTCTATTTCTATTGTACTTCCTTTCTGCTATATTACAAGCTCTGCCCGTCCCAATGAGGGTATGACTACTTATGTATTCTAAGTTATGTTATTAATGAAACGTTTCTCTTGTTGTGATGATTTATGCTCAGCTGTTATATGTTTCCATTTCTGTGTTTCTCTATGAGTGTTAAGCATGCTTTATATTCCTATTATTCGATTAGACTAAGAACGTGGCTCTCACTTTGTTGTGTGTTTTAAAAAAAAAAAAAAAAAAATTTACTCGTAATTTTCCTTTAGTATTTTAAGAAAAGGATGAGACTATGAAGTAATAGCCTAATGTTTAACCTAATGTGTTCTAGAAAGTTGGGTTAAAAATTAGGGTGTTACATGACGTCTCTTTTGTTTAATGATGGTTTAGAGGTGTGTTTAGGTGTGCATTAGTTTAGGTGCAAGATTAGGATTTGCTAAATATGTGTTTAGGTAGCTAAGGATGTGATTAGGAATTTTTATGACAAGATTAGGAGTGCTCATACATCATTAGAGAATTTAAAAGTTCATTTGTGAATAAACAATTGAAAACACAATTCTATGATTTAAGGAATTGGAGAGAGAAAACACTATTCAAGATTCCATGACTAGGAATCTTGAATTTAAAATAAAGTTTTAAGTTGAAATTAAGCATTCTTAGGTTCTAATCAACTTTAATAAATTATTTTTGCCCTAGATTAATTATGGAAATTAATTAATCTTCAATTAGAGCCTAATATTGCTTAGGTTTGCTTAATCACACGATTAAGCTTGAAAACACAAAGCTAGGGGTAAAATCATAATTTTGCACAAAAATTGCCCGGGACCATCGGGACTAAAATTGAGGTCACAGAATACCAAAACGCATCTCCTTTCTCTTTTTCTCTTGGTGGCCGAATCATCCTCACCATCCTAGGAGGTGTTGCTCATCTTATTTTCATCCTCAAGTTCAAGCTTTTCATTTTCACTCTTGGTAGGAGTTGCTTCCAAACTTTGTTTTTACTCAAAAATGTGTTTTCTCTAATTTTCTCTTGATTTCTTTTTGAGATTTTCTTTTGTTTTCCTTCTCTTTTTCATTTCGACCTCTTGGCCTTGTTTATGTGAACATGATAGCTTGATGATGAGAGCTCCTAGATGATGACCTTGTGTTCATCTCAAAGGAACCTCTAAAACTTGAGTTTTGTTCTTGATCTAGTAAAGTTTTGGCTTTTCTTTCCTTTTCCTTTCCTTCATAGTTTCGACCTCCATAGTCTTCACCTCAAAGATTTTGTTTAAGTTTTTAAAGTACCTCTATGTTCACTTTGTGCCAAGAAATAACGTTGTTTTGGTTCTTACTTCCTTGAGGTTTTGTTTTCTTTTAAAGCTTACTTCTTTTTGAGCTTGATGATGATGTTCAAAAACCAAGTAGTTCCTTTGAGAACTTGGTTCAAGAACTCTAAAGCTTACTTTGTTGATGAGATAAGTGTTGGGTTGAGATTTTTAGTTCTCTTTAAATGTCTCACATGAGCTCTAAGTTAAGATAAAAGACTTACATCCATGTTTACTTTTATGTTATCACTAAATGCTCAAGATAAAAAAAATGGACTTGTATATTCATATTTATGTTTATGCTCTCACTAAATCTCTAAGATAATAATGAGTTTGCATAGCATATTTATTTTATGTTCTCACCTCTAAATAAAGACTAAAACAAAGTGCATTGCATATTTATTCTTATGTCATAACATAAGAGATTTAGAGCTCATAGACTTACCCGTTATTATCTGAAAATATATGCTTCCTAGCTTCTTTGATTTTAGCCCTATGAGGTTTGAGTAGTTACAAATACTAAAACTTATGTTCTATAATTTTTCTAAGTTTAGACAAGCTCAAGAGATGTCTTGAATAAAGTTTTATGATTTTAAATCCTCTTGAGGTTATTTTAAATTAGCTACTGCCCTCTTATATTTTATAATGGTTTTGATGAAATAAAATATGTTCTAATGAGTTTTGAAAGTTTTAAAAAGGTTCCAAGAGAAACTAGCAATTTATGTGTCTTGACAATCAAGTTTTATGCTTTAGATGCATATGTGAAAGATAAGGCAAGTTAGTAACTAGAAAAGAATTAGTTTGAGAGTTTTAGATCCCTAAGTAATGGATTTTTTTGGATTCTGTCCTGCAAGGTTTAGAATTGAAAATCATGGTTTATAATTGGTTTAAATATGTAGGAACTACTCATAATTGGTTTAGAACTTGATCTTGATGCCTTAGGAGCAAACCGAACTTAGAAAGGGTCAATGTTGTGACTCCTAGTGTAACGCCCCGATTTTTCTGTTAGAGTGAAAATGACCAAAATGCCCCTGAGGTCATTTTCAGCCCGGAATTCGAGGAAAGCGGTCTTGGCAGTACTCGAAGGGCAAACTCAATGTTGGAAGGGGATTAGAAAACTTATGAACCTTCCCGGGATCGAAAATCTCGTTTTTCGAGTTTTCAGGTCAAAATGACCAATACGCCCCTGTGGTGTTTTACCCGTTTGCAAGTCTTAGGATGAACCAGAAACTTCTAGGATGGTTTTAAAAGGCGTTTTTATGTATTCTATGACCTCAGTTTTAATTTTTGAAGTCCCGGGCAAAATTAGTGCAAAATTACGGTTTTGCCCCTAGTTTCGTACTTTTACGCTTAATCACACGATTAAGCAAACCTAAGCAATATTAGGCTCTAATCGAAGGTTAATTAATTTCCTTAATTAATCTAGAGTCAAAATAATTTATTAAAGTTGTTTAGAACCAAAAAGTACTTAATTACAACCTAAAATCATATTTTAATTTTATGACACCTAGTCATAGAATCTTGAATAGTGTTTTCTCTTTCCAATTCCTTAAATCATGGAATTGTGTTACACATTGTTTATTCATAAATGAGTTTTAAATTCTTTAATGATGTATGAGCACTCCTAAACTTGTCATAAACTCCCTAAATCACATTCTTAGTTACCTAAACTTAAGCTTAATTATTCCTAACCTTGTACCTAAGCTAATACACATCTAAACCTACCATTAACACACAATTAAATGGTCAAACTCACCTCCTCCCTTGCTGTCCCAAGCTGGCCGTGAACCCTCTCCCCCATTATGCATCACATGTTCAATTTTCCAACACTCCAAGGCCATACCTCAAGTCACATACACTATACCTTGTCATAACTTTCAATCAAGCTTGAATTTCCACATGAATAAATAATTAAAACAACCCATTTTCCCCATTTATTTGTGGCTGGAAAAGTTCCAGCCATGTTAAGGTTCTAGAAGCCTAATTTCATAAAAATGTGATAAGGAATTAACTCACATCAAGCCATACTTTGTAGCATAGCTTCCATACTTCAACCATGCTTGAATGACCTTGTGTAAGAGATATTTTTCTCTTCCTTTTCCCTCCAAACCACACGGCCAAAGCCCTCCCCATTCACTCCTCCATGGTTTTGATTTTCTATAAATAGGATGCTTGTGTTAGCCTTGTTACACTTTGAAGCATTTGCAAAGTTTAGAGTTTTAGAGTTGTCTTGCTAGTTTTTCCTTTTTCTCTCAAAGTTCCAAGAGTGTTCTTCCTTTCTTTTCATCTTTATCTTCTTCATCTCTTCATCTCATCATCACCTCTCAACCATCAAACACCACCCCAAAACCTTGAACCATCATCAAACCTCTCAAAAACCACACCTCAAACACAACTCCACTTGAAACACATTCTCTTTCTTTTTCTCTCATCAAGGCCGAATCATCATCACCATCCTAGGAGGTGTTGCTCATCTCATTTCCATCTTCAAGTTCAAGCTTTTATCTTCATCAAAAGGTAGGGATTTGTTTTCAAACTTTATTTTGCTCAAGAAAGTGTTTTCTCTAGTTTTCTCTTGGATTCTTTTTGAGCTTTCCTTTGTCTTTCCTTTCCTTTTCATTTTTCGGCCATGAGGCCTTGATTTGAGCATGATAGCTTGATGATGAGAGTTTCTAGATGATGACATTGTGTTCATCTCAAAGAAACCTCTAAAGCTTGAGTTTTCCTTTTCTTACAACTTCATCTATATGTTATCTAGCTCACATGGTTTTCCAACTTAAGAAAATTAATCTAAGGATTTCTAAAAGCCCAAGCCTACCCTTGTCAACCTTAAAGTTGGCGCACGTTCTAGAGACTTGTCTCTAGATAGGGAGTTTGGGTACTTAATAAAGAACTTGATGTAGTTTCACCTTATTTCTCTTTTATATGATTTTCGATTCTTGTGTTGTGATCTTTGAGATATGGTATAGGGTTATTATCTTGTTAAAGTCTTATATGAGCTCTAGTTAACTATAAAATGAATCTTGCATCATGTTTATTTTATGCTATGCATATCATGTTTACTTCCTTGCTATCACTAAATCCCAAGATAATGAATGAACTTGCATTATCATGTTTATGTTTCAAGCTTTGCATCATCATATTTATATTTCAAGTCCTCACCTAAATATCTAAGATAATAATATGTTGCACCACATATTTATTTTATGCTCTCACTTTACTTTCTAGCAATAACTAAAACAAGTGCATGAGCATGTTTATTTTTATGTCATCACTTTAATGATTCTAGAGCTCAAAGACTTGCCCAAGGATATCTCAAACAAAGGTCTAAAACATTTATCTTCTATGGATCATATTTCGGCCCTATGAGGCCTTAATGTTTTCAAGTATTGAAAACTATGTTTTATAATTTTCTAAACTTATATGAGTATAAGGAATGTGTAGAACTAAGTATTATGAATTTAGGACCTCTTGAGATGAAAATAGCATAGCCACTGCCCTATTAAGTATTTTCATGAGTTTAGATGATAAAAGTGTTCATAAAATAGTTTTGAAGGTTTTAATAAGGTTCCAAGAGAAACTAGTATTTTATGTGCTTTAGAAACTATGATTCAATGCCTTTAAATGGAGTTTCTGTTTCGGTTCTGCCTTGCTATGTTTGGCCACTGCATGAGCTGTGTTAATGATGTTAATATGCTTATGTTTGGGTAATAATTATGTTACGACTCATATGTGAAAGATAGGATAAGTTAGGAACTAGAAAAGAATTAATTTGAGAGTTCTAGATCCCTTAAAGATTTATTTTTCTGGATTCTGTCCAGCAAGGTTTAGATTCAATAATCATGGTTTTAAATTAGTTTATATGTGTAGGAATGACTCATAATTGGTTTAGGACTTAATCTTGAAACCTTAGGAGCAAACCGAACTTAGAAAGGGTCAATATTGTGACTTCTAGTTACCCGAAAAGTTAGTATTTTGATTTCTGCACTCTTGAGGTTTAGAGATGTTCTTGACCATAGGGTAAGGTGAGAAATACTTAGTTATAACCTTATAGGTTCCCAAGAGACTAGGTGTTGATGATCAATAACTTAGAATGTGAGATAAAGATCTAAACCGTAATTTCTAGAACTCAGTAATCACATAAACATAAAGCTGTCCAAATCTGCTTAGTGCTATTTGGATTAGTTCTTAAGCATAAAATTTATATAACTCATTAATTGTCAAACTATGGGTGTATAAAGAAGTTAAGAATAATTAATTTGCAAGTTTAAGACTCATAATAATCGAAGTTTAAAGCACTATGAGATATAACATAACATGTTTATGAGCCTCTGGATGATTGTTAAATATGACTATGTGATGATGTTTGTGTGAAAGTTTTATGTGACGAATGTTATGAGAAAGTTTCATGTGATGATATATATGTTATGAAAAAGATACATGAGAATGCATGATAAAAATGAATATGATAAATGATGAGGTAATTATGATGTAATACTTATGAAGATATAAATGTGACACAACAGAGGCAGCTTCTCTGGGTGACAGGTTCGGCCGAGCACCCCAGGAGGAGACAAATCCGTGAGGGTATGTGTAGATGCAGCCTGCCAAAGCGGACAAATGCGAGGCCCACGTGGCTAGCAAAGCGTTTCAAAGAGGAAATGATCCTAGAAAGGAGATCCTTAATTTGCCCTAACCCGTACTTTAAGTCGGGATTATGTTACGCTTATCATAGGATAAGTAAGAGCTAGTGACGACTAGTTAAGGTATGAGCTCATAACCTAGAGAAGTTTTAGGCGGCCCCATGAGATGAAAGTTAAAGTTGACAATGTCACATAAACTTTACTTATGCCAATGTTATAATGTTTCCTAGTGATTCTATTGTTTGGTTTACCTTATGATGCATTCATATCATTAGTATATTTACTGCTTAAGTTATAAAGCGCATTATAAAATATGATGGACCTTGGATAAAATACCTCTTTGGGAAACCCACTTAAAAGGAACTTATATGCATGCACACCTTTTAGAAATAAACCCAAGGTTCTGAGGATGTGGCGATGACACCTAGGTAGGGATAACCCTACGAGAATTCTTTTAGAAAGATTCTCATTCCCTCTCTCTTTTCTTAGTCATATCTTGAGATGGCGGCGTTTGTACTCTTAAATCGACACCCGGTATGGGAGCTGCACCATGACCCGGCACTCGGGTCATACCATTTTGAGGGTCGCTGCCTTTGTCGGAGTATACATGTTCATGGGGCGACCCTTCGCGTGCCGTCCCGAGCTACCGCTTCACCCATTGCTCCTTACCGTCATAACGGGATTTTTGGCGGCGAGACCACGCGATGAGCAGATCCTCCGCATGGAGCCGAGACATCAGGTACGCGAGTACCAGTATGTACCGCGTCCCGGTGCTCGAGGCGGACCCATCCGAGGACCCGCCATCCCACATGTGCGGTTGGAGCTCGGTCCCACTCCTCCACCGATGAGGGCTGGGAGTGAGAGGCGGTGGTCGGCCGAGGTTGGCTCGGCGGCCATCTATGCGCCCTCGCGCGGTGGACATGCCCGATGATGCACTCGACCACTCCCGCCGAGATTCGGCGATGGATCGACTCGACCCTGATACTCGGACCCGGGAGTAGTCATAGGAGGGTAGTAGTTAGTGCACACACACGCCACATAGTAGAGGACAAACCTTCTTTTGTATATGAGGTTGTCTCCTTTAGGTGCACATGGGTATGGGGGTAGTTTCTCTTGTATTCGCTTTTATGATTTCCTTGTATTGCATTCCAGGTTGTATTTTGCTTCATGATGTATCAAATAGTCCTGCCTCTTTGGGTAGGCACGTTATATATATATAACTATGTTTGATTGATGCTTCCATGACATGATGTGTTTCTTATGCTTTGCTTATATGTTTAGCTATGTTGCCCCTTAAAGTTTAGCGTGGCTCTCACTTTGATTTTAAAAAGAAAAATTTTACAGTATTTCCGCTAAGTATTTTCCAAAGGATGAGACCAAGAGGTAATATTCTAAAAATTAACCTAAGGACATACTAGTAGTCTTGGGTTAAGATTTAGGGTGTTACATTATGGTATCGAGCTTGATTCGATTCTCATGGAGCACGAGGATTGGGTGACTATGCTTTGTAAGCATAATACGATAGTTATGTCATGTATAGTGCTTGATAGAGATAAGCTATAGGACTAGAAATGCATGACTTACATTGGTTGCAAGTGCCATGGTGACTAGCTCATTTTGCATGGATATTAAGCATGAACAACTTGATGTTCATTGTTTCATGTGTATAGGGACCAATGGCACGCTGACGACGACCTAGGACTACACCGATGTTGAACAAGATGATACAAGCTGCTGCTGTCCGTCGCATGGCGCAAGCCATGGAGCGGATGTTCGACGAATGGATCAACAAGCGAATGCTGCTCTGTTCCCCCTCCTCCCCTGCTGCAGAGATGGTGGAACAAGTCCGCCGGGCGAAGTTCCGCAAGGCGAACCCGCCAGTGTTCCGAGGGGTAATGGACCTGAGCAAGGTGATGAGTGGATCAAAGACATGGAGAAGATCTACTCTATCGTTACCTGCTCGGAGGAGCAGAAGGTCACATTTGCTGCTTTCATCTTTGAAGTCCGGCCGAGTTACGGTGGAGCGGCACGAGGCATCTACTAGAAGCCTCTGGAACTCCCATTGGTAGAGCTGTTCAAGACTTACTTCTATGAGAAGTACTTTCCGAGTCCGTAAGGAGCGAAGGGCGTTGAGTTCATGCGATTAACCCAAGGAGGGTCTCTGTAGCTCAATACAACTGCGAAGTTTGAGGAGCTAATCAAGTTCTCTCGGGTGTTCCAAGGGAACCCCGATGAAGTTTGGAAGTGTGTGAAGTATGAGGCCGGTCTGAAGGCAGAGATGAACTACGGCGTGGCCCATATGGAGATCAGACACATCCCGACTCTGGTCAACAAGTGCGGATACTTGAAGAAGGACAGAGAAAAATTCAAATCACAAGAGGCGGAGGCGAGCTAAGGGCTCGGACCTCAAGCCCCGAAGTTCAAACCGCAGTACCCATCGAGGAATCACTACAACCCCTACCAATCCAACCAATTCCGACAACAACAACAACAACCGCCAAGAGCTCCTGCTCACCAACAAACCAAACAACACCAAAGGCCGCCATTTCAACATCAAGGCCCGAGGAATTTCAATAATCAACCCGTGGACCGGGTGGACCGAAACCACAATGGAGGACCAAGTGGAGCCAAGAACAAGGCGCCACAAACCCCTGCTGCGTGCCGAGCAACAGCATTTGCGGATGTTTGCCCACAATGCGGAAAGAACCACGGGAATCGCCCATGCTTAGCGGTCGAATCGTGCTTCAAGTGTGGCAAGCCTGGTCACTACGCAAAGGACTGCAGGACAAGGGACATCGAACCAAAACCCCGACCACAATACCGAGGAAGGGTCTTTACCCTTAACAGAAGGCGCCAAGAAGTCCAAGGATCTCATCGAAGGTATGTGCGAAGTAAGCGGTAAAGCCTTAAGCGTACTATATGACTCTGGTGCTACTCATTCTTTCATTTCACTTGCTAGTGTCGAGTCCTTAAATCTACAAGTCTCCAAACTCCCCTTTGATCTCATTGTTTCTACTCCTACAAATCGCCACATTAATACTTGCCGTTGTTGTTTAAATTGTCACCTTGTTGTAGAAAATAGGTCTTTTATCATAGATTTAATTTGTTTACCCTTGAAAGACATAGGCATTATCTTAGGCATGAACGGCTTCACCCCAATCGTGTGATGTTAGATTGTGGAACCCAAACCGTAGTTTTCCCTTCTCCTCCCGAAAACATCACTCAACCCATTAGGTTTGTACCTAAATTCCGTAGAGGTCTTACGTAGTGGGAAGAAAACTAAGGGATATGTTCTCCTAGCACTTTGTGATGTAGACTTGGAGCAAAACCTAGGTGAGATACCTGTGGTGAGAGACTATCCCGAGGTGTTTCGGAAGAAATACCCGAGTTCCCTCCCGAAAGAGAAGTGGAGTTCTCCATAGAGTTGGTTCTGGGACGGGACCAATCTCTATAGCCCGTATAGGATGTCACCCTCGGAGTTAGCGAGTTGAAAACCAGTTAGAGGAGTTGTTAGAAAAGAGTTTTATAAGGCCGAGTGCTTCACCTTGGGGCGCTCAGGTCTTATTTGTGAAGAAAAGGGCGGAAGCATGAGGATGTGTATAGACTATAGGCGTTGAACCAAGTAACCATAAAGAATAAATACCCATTGCCTAGGATTGATGATCTTATGGACCAATTGAAAGGAGCTTGATAGTGTTTTCTAAGATTGATTTAAGGTCAGGTTACCATCAGTTAGGGTGAGAGATTCGGATATTCCTAAAACCGCCTTTCGAACTCGGTATGGACACTTTGAGTTCAATGTAATGTCGTTTGGTTTGTGAATGCTCCATGATTTTTATGGATTACATGAATAGGATCTTTAGACCCTATTTAGATCAATTCGTGGTTGTGTTCATAGATGATATTCTCATCTATTCGAAAACCCACGAGGAGCATGGCGTCATTTAAGGATGGTTTTAGAGGTATTAAAGGAGAAGAAGTTATACGCTAAGTTGTCTAAGTGTGAATTTTGGTTAGAGGAGGTAAAGTTCTTAGGACATGTTGTGTCAAAAGGTGGCATATTTGTCGACCCAAGTAAGATAGAGGCTGTGATGAATTGGGATAGACCAACCTGCATGGCTTGAGATTAGAAGCTTTTTGGGTTTAGCTGGATATTACCGTAGGTTCATTAAAGGATTTTCCCAGTTAGCCCTACCCTTAACCAAGCTCACTAGGAAGAATGCCCCGTTTGAGTGTAGCCAGAGTGTGAAAAGAGTTTCCTAGAGCTTAAGGAAAAGCTCACCTCAACCCAGTTTTAGTTTTACGACCCCAATGTACCCTTGAGGTATATTGCGATGCTTCAGCAAGGGTTTAGGTTGTGTGTTGATGCAAAATAGGCAAGTGGTAGCCTATGCGTCCAGGACAACTCAAGCCTCATGAGGTAACCTACCCCACACATGACCTAGAACTAGCGACCATCGTGTTCGCCTAAAGATGTGGAGACACCATTTGTATGGTGTGAGGTTTGAAGTTTTCTCCGATCATAAGAGTCTCAAGCATCTCTTTGATCAAAAGGAGTTGAATATGAGGCAAAGAAGATGGATGGAGTTCCTCAAGGACTACGATTTTGGTTTAAGTTACCACCCGGCAAGGCTAATGTAGTAGCCGACGCCTTGAGCCGAAACTTCGTTACGTGCATCAAGTATGATGGTTAATGAAGTTGGGTTAATAGAGCAATTTAGGAATATGAATCTTGGAATGTCTATAACGGAGAATGGCATCGTGATGAGTCATCTCACGGTGACCAGTGGGTTTAAGCAAAGGATTATGCTTGCCCAAAGAGAAAATGAGGACTTTATGGAGACAATCGAGGCGATAAAGGCTGGAAAGTTGAAAGGTTTTGTACGAGGCCCCACTGGTTATGGAGGTTCGAGGCGAATCATGTGCCACAAGATGGTGACCTCAGAGAGAAGATCTTGGAGGAGGCTCACAAGAGCCATTTTGCCATCCATCCTGGTACTACGAAGATGTATCGGGACTTAAAAAGGATGTTTTGGTGGCGGATTAAAGAAGGATGTGGTCGCTGGGTGAGTAAGTGTTTGAGTGCGCCAAAGGTCAAGATCGAACACCAAAACCTTCGGCATGCTGCAACCTGTCGATCCCAGTGGAAGTGGGAAGGTATATCAATGGACTTCGTGACGGGATTGCCAAAGACCCAAGCTGGCCACGATGCCGTATGGGTAATCGTGGATCGGCCGACTAAGTCGGCTCACTTTCTACCTATTAGTCACGTGCTCGTTGGATAAGTTGGCCGACTTTACATCCAAGAAATAGTAAGGTTGCATGGAGTACCATCGGCGATAATCTCGGATCGAGATCCGCGGTTTACGCCACGTTTTGGGGAGCCTTTCAAAGGCGTTTGGTTCCAAGTTGTGCTTAAGCCTTTGCTTACCACCCACAAGCGGATGGTCGATCGAGAGGACAATCCAAACCCTGGAAGATATCTTTGAGAGCACTGTGTCTTAGACCAAAGGAAGTTGGGATAAGTACATGCCTTTGATCGAGTTTGCGTATAACAACGGTTATCACGCAAGCATCGATATGGCACCGTCTGAGGCATTATACGGAAGGAAGTGCCAATCACCCTTGTGTTGAGTACGAGCGGAGAGCAAAGTGTCTTAGGACCTGAGGTAGTGAGGGAAAGCAGCGGAACAAATCAAGAAGATCAAGGATAGAATCTTAACCGCTCAAAGTCGACGGAAAAGCTACACAGCGGACAAAGGCGCAAGCCCTTGGAGTTCAAGAGGAGAACATGTATTTCTAAGAATCACCCCCACTACGAGGAATAGGGAGAGCCATGAAAGTTAAAAAGTTGAGTCCCGATTTCTCGGTCCTTTTGAAATTCTTCAAAGAGTCGGATCAGTAGCTTACAAAATAGCCTTACCACCCAATCTGTCAAACCTTCATGATGTCTTTCACGTCTCCCGATTCACGTAAATATGAGTCCGACCCTAGTCATGTCCTAGAACGAGCATGTGCAGTTAAGGGAGGACCTCACTTTCAATGTACCGCCCTCACGGGAATAGTGGATCACGAGTCAAGCGGTTAAGGAACAAGTGCATTTCCTTTGGTAAAAGTGGCGTGGGGACAAGGCAAGTCGGAAGAATACACGTGGGAACTAGAGTCGAGATGAAGTCCAAATATCGAGCTTTTCTAAAGGTGCAATTTGAGGGCGAAATTCTTTTTAAGGAGGGAGTAATGTAACGCCCGATTTTTATTTAGAGTGAAAATGACCAAAATGCCTGAGGTCATTTTGACCCGGAGTCCGAGGAAAGCAGGTCTTGGCGGTACTCGAAGGGCAAACTCAATGTTGGAAGGGATTAGAAAACTTATGAACCTTCAGGGATCGAAAATCTCGTTTTGAGTTTTAGTCAAAATGACCAAAACGCCCCTGTGGTGTTTTACGGATTTGCAAGTGCTTAGGATGAACCGAAACTTCTCCAGATGGTTTTAAAAGGCGTTTTTATGTATTCTATGACCTCAGTTTTAATTTTTGAAGTCGGGCAAAATTAGTGCAAAATTACGGTTTTGCCCCTAGTTTCGTACTTTTACGCTTAATCACACGATTAAGCAAACCTAAGCAATATTAGGCTCTAATCGAAGATTAATTAATTTCCTTAATTAATCTAGAGTCAAAATAATTTATTAAAGTTGTTTAGAACCAAAAAGTACTTAATTACAACCTAAAATCATATTTTAATTTTATGACACCTAGTCATAGAATCTTGAATAGTGTTTTCTCTTTCCAATTCCTTAAATCATGGAATTGTGTTACACATTGTTTATTCATAAATGAGTTTTAAATTCTTTAATGATGTATGAGCACTCCTAAACTTGTCATAAACTCCTAAATCACATTCTTAGTTACCTAAACTTAAGCTTAATTATTCCTAACCTTGTACCTAAGCTAATACACATCTAAACCTACCATTAACACACAATTAAATGGTCAAACTCACCTCCTCCCTTGCTGTCCCAAGCTGGCCGTGAACCCTCTCCCCATTATGCATCACATGTTCAATTTTCCAACACTCCAAGGCCATACCTCAAGTCACATACACTATACCTTGTCATAACTTTCAATCAAGCTTGAATTTCCACATGAATAAATAATTAAAACAACCCATTTTCCCCATTTATTTGTGGCTGGAAAAGTTCCAGCCATGTTAAGGTTCTAGAAGCCTAATTTCATAAAAATGTGATAAGGAATTAACTCACATCAAGCCATACTTTGTAGCATAGCTTCCATACTTCAACCATGCTTGAATGACCTTGTGTAAGAGATATTTTCTCTTCCTTTTCCCTCCAAACCACACGGCCAAAGCCCTCCCCATTCACTCCTCCATGGTTTTGATTTTCTATAAATAGGATGCTTGTGTTAGCCTTGTTACACTTTGAAGCATTTGCAAAGTTTAGAGTTTTAGAGTTGTCTTGCTAGTTTTTCCTTTTTCTCTCAAAGTTCCAAGAGTGTTCTTCCTTTCTTTTCATCTTTATCTTCTTCATCTCTTCATCTCATCATCACCTCTCAACCATCAAACACCACCCCAAAACCTTGAACCATCATCAAACCTCTCAAAAACCACACCTCAAACACAACTCCACTTGAAACACATTCTCTTTCTTTTTCTCTCATCAAGGCCGAATCATCATCACCATCCTAGGAGGTGTTGCTCATCTCATTTCCATCTTCAAGTTCAAGCTTTTATCTTCATCAAAAGGTAGGGATTTGTTTTCAAACTTTATTTTGCTCAAGAAAGTGGTTTTCTCTAGTTTTCTCTTGGATTCTTTTTGAGCTTTCCTTTGTCTTTCCTTTCCTTTTCATTTTCGGCCATGAGGCCTTGATTTGAGCATGATAGCTTGATGATGAGAGTTTCTAGATGATGACATTGTGTTCATCTCAAAGAAACCTCTAAAGCTTGAGTTTTCCTTTTCTTACAACTTCATCTATATGTTATCTAGCTCACATGGTTTTCCAACTTAAGAAAATTAATCTAAGGATTTCTAAAAGCCCAAGCCTACCCTTGTCAACCTTAAAGTTGGCCGGCACGTTCTAGAGACTTGTCTCTAGATAGGGGGTTTGGGTACTTAATAAAGAACTTGATGTAGTTTCACCTTATTTCTCTTTTATATGATTTTCGATTCTTGTGTTGTGATCTTTGAGATATGGTATAGGGTTATTATCTTGTTAAAGTCTTATATGAGCTCTAGTTAACTATAAAATGAATCTTGCATCATGTTTATTTTATGCTATGCATATCATGTTTACTTCCTTGCTATCACTAAATCCCAAGATAATGAATGAACTTGCATTATCATGTTTATGTTTCAAGCTTTGCATCATCATATTTATATTTCAAGTCCTCACCTAAATATCTAAGATAATAATATGTTGCACCACATATTTATTTTATGCTCTCACTTTACTTTCTAGCAATAACTAAAACAAGTGCATGAGCATGTTTATTTTTATGTCATCACTTTAATGATTCTAGAGCTCAAAGACTTGCCCAAGGATATCTCAAACAAAGGTCTAAAACATTTATCTTCTATGGATCATATTTCGGCCCTATGAGGCCTTAATGTTTTCAAGTATTGAAAACTATGTTTTATAATTTTTCTAAACTTATATGAGTATAAGGAATGTGTAGAACTAAGTATTATGAATTTAGGACCTCTTGAGATGAAAATAGCATAGCCACTGCCCTATTAAGTATTTTCATGAGTTTAGATGATAAAAGTGTTCATAAAATAGTTTTGAAGGTTTTAATAAGGTTCCAAGAGAAACTAGTATTTTATGTGCTTTAGAAACTATGATTCAATGCCTTTAAATGGAGTTTCTGTTTCGGTTCTGCCTTGCTATGTTTGGCCACTGCATGAGCTGTGTTAATGATGTTAATATGCTTATGTTTGGGTAATAATTATGTTACGACTCATATGTGAAAGATAGGATAAGTTAGGAACTAGAAAGAATTAATTTGAGAGTTCTAGATCCCTTAAAGATTTATTTTTCTGGATTCTGTCCAGCAAGGTTTAGATTCAATAATCATGGTTTTAAATTAGTTTATATGTGTAGGAATGACTCATAATTGGTTTAGGACTTAATCTTGAAACCTTAGGAGCAAACCGAACTTAGAAAGGGTCAATATTGTGACTTCTAGGTACCCGTAAAGTTAGTATTTTGATTTCTGCACTCTTGAGGTTTAGAGATGTTCTTGACCATAGGGTAAGGTGAGAAATACTTAGTTATAACCTTATAGGTTCCCAAGAGACTAGGTGTTGATGATCAATAACTTAGAATGTGAGATAAAGATCTAAACCGTAATTTCTAGAACTCAGTAATCACATAAACATAAAGCTGTCCAAATTCTGCTTAGTGCTATTTGGATTAGTTCTTAAGCATAAAATTTATATAACTCATTAATTGTCAAACTATGGGTGTATAAAGAAGTTAAGAATAATTAATTTGCAAGTTTAAGACTCATAATAATCGAAGTTTAAAGCACTATGAGATATAACATAACATGTTTATGAGCCTCTGGATGATTGTTAAATATGACTATGTGATGATGTTTGTGTGAAAGTTTTATGTGACGAATGTTATGAGAAAGTTTCATGTGATGATATATATGTTATGAAAAAGATACATGAGAATGCATGATAAAAATGAATATGATAAATGATGAGAGTAATTATGATGTAATACTTATGAAGATATAAATGTGACACAACACTGAGACGCTTCTCTGGGTGACACCGGTTCGGCCGAGCACCCCAGGAGGAGACAAATCCGTGAGGGTATGTGTAGATGCAGCCTGCCAAAGCGGACAAATTGCGAGGCCCACGTGGCTAGCAAAGCGTTTCAAAGAGGAAATGATCCTAGAAAGGAGATCCTTAATTTGCCCCCTAACCCGTACTTTAAGTCGGGATTATGTTACGCTTATCATAGGATAAGTAAGAGCTAGTGGCGACTAGTAAAGGTATGAGCTCATAAGCTAGAGAAGTTTTAGAGGCGGCCCCATGAGATGAAAGTTAAAGTTGACAATGTCACATAAACTTTACTTATGCCAATGTTATAATGTTTCCTAGTGATTCTATTGTTTGGTTTACCTTATGATGCATTCATATCATTAGTATATTTACGCTTAAGTTATAAAGGCGCATTATAAAATATGATGGACCTTGGATAAAATACCTCTTTGGGAAACCCACTTAAAAGGAACTTATATGCATGCACACCTTTTAGAAATAAACCCAAGGTTCACGAGGATGTGACGATGACACCTAGGTAGGGATAACCCTCTGAGAATTCTTTTAGAAAGATTCTCATTCCCTCTCTCTTTTCTTCCGTCATATCTTGAGATGGCGGCGTTTGTACTCTTAAATCGACACCCGGTATGGGAGCTGCACCATGACCGGCACTCGGGTCATACCATTTTGAGGGTCGCTGCCTTTGTCGGAGTATACATGTTCATGGGGCGACCCTTCGCGTACCCGATCGAGCTACCGCTTCACCCCAACTGCTCCTTACCGTCATAACGGGATTTTTGAGCCAGCGAGACCACGCGATGAGCAGATCCTCCGCATGGAGCCCGAGACATCGGTTATGCGAGTACCAGAGTATGTACCGCGTCCCGATGCTCGGAGGCGGACCCATCCGAGGACCCGCCATCCCACATGTACGGTTGGAGCTCGGTCCCACTCCTCCACCGATGAGGTGGGAGTGAGAGAGCGGTGGTCGGCCGAGGTTGGCTCGACGGCCATCTATGCGCCCTCGCGCGGTGGACATGCCCGATGATGCACTCGACCACTCCCGCGAGATTCGCGGTGGATCGACTCGACCCATGATGCTCGGACGCGGGGAGTAGTCATAGGAGGGGTAGTAGTTAGTGCACACACACGCCACATAGTAGAGGACAAACCTTCTTTTGTATATGAGGTTGTCTCCTTTAGGTGCACATGGGTATGGGGGTAGTTTCTCTTGTATTCGCTTTTATGATTTCCTTGTATTGCATTCGGTTGTATTTTGCTTCATGATGTATCAAATAGTCCTGCCTCTTTGGGTAGGCACGTTATATATATATAACTATGTTTGATTGATGCTTCCATGACATGATGTGTTTCTTATGCTTTGCTTATATGTTTCGCTATGTTGCCCCTTAAAGTTTTAGCGTGGCTCTCACTTTGATTTTAAAAAGAAAAATTTTACAGTATTTCCGCTAAGTATTTTCCAAAGGATGAGACCAAGAGGTAATATTCTAAAAATTAACCTAAGGACATACTAGTAGTCTTGGGTTAAGATTTAGGGTGTTACATTATGGTATCGAGTGATTCGATTCTCATGGAGCACGAGGATTGGGTGACTATGCTTTGTAAGCATAATACGATAGTTATGTCATGTATAGTGCTTGATAGAGATAAGCTATAGGACTAGAAATGCATGACTTACATTGGTTGCAAGTGCCATGGTGACTAGCTCATTTTGCATGGATATTAAGCACTGATCAACTTGATGTTCATTGTTTCATGTGTATAGGGACCAATGGCACCGCGACAACGACCTAGGACTACACCGATGTTGAACAAGATGATACAGCTGCTGCTGCTGTCCGTCGCATGGCGCAAGCCATGGAGCGGATGTTCGACCGAATGGATCAACAAGCGAATGCTGCTCTGTTCCCCCTCCTCCCCTGCTGCAGAGATGGTGGAACAAGTCCGCTTCGGCGAGTTCCGCAAGGCGAACCCGCCAGTGTTAGAGGGGTAATGGACCCGAGCAAGGTGATGAGTGGATCAAAGACATGGAGAAGATCTACTCTGTTGTTACTGCTCGGAGGAAGCGAAGGTCACATTCTTTGCTTTCATCTTTGAAGTCAAGCCTTGAGTTACGGTGGAGCGGCACGAGGCATCTACTAGAAGCCTCTGGAACTCCCATTGGTAGAGCTGTTCAAGACTTACTTCTATGAGAAGTACTTTCCGAGTCCGTAAGGAGCGAAGGGCGTTGAGTTCATGCAGATTAACCCAAGGAGGGTCTCTGTAGCTCAATACAACTGCGAAGTTTGAGGAGCTAATCAAGTTCTCTCGGGTGTTCCAAGGGAACCCGATGAAGTTTGGAAGTGTGTGAAGTATGAGGCCGGTCTGAAGGCGAGAGATGAACTCTGTTGTGGCCCATATGGAGATCGAGACTTCCGACCCTGGTCAACAAGTCCGGATACTTGAAGAAGGACAGAGAAAAATTCAAATCACAAGAGGCGGAGCGAGCTAAGGGCTCGGACCTCAAGCCAGAAGTTCAAACCGCAGTACCCATCGAGGAATCACTACAACCCCTACCAATCCAACCAGTTCCGACAACAACAACAACTGCCAAGAGCTCCTGCTCACCAACAACCCAAACATCACCAAAGGCCGCCATTTCAACATCAAGGCAGGAATTTCAATAATCAACCCCGTGGACCGGGTGGACCCGAAACCACAATGGAGGACCAAGTGGAGCCAAGAACAAGGCGCCACAAACCCCTGCTGCGTGCCGAGACAACGATTGCGGATGTTTGCCCACAATGCGGAAAGAACCACGGGAATCGCCCATGCTTAGCGGTCGAATCGTGCTTCAAGTGTGGCAAGCCTGGTCACTACGCAAAGGAGGCACCGGACAAGGGACATCGAACCAATAACCCCGACCACAATACCGATGAAGGGTCTTTACCCTTAACGCAGAAGGCGCCAAGAAGTCCAAGGATCTCATCGAAGGTATGTGCGAAGTAAGCGGTAAAGCCTTAAGCGTACTATATGACTCTGGTGCTACTCATTCTTTCATTTCACTTGCTAGTGTCGAGTCCTTAAATCTAAAAGTCTCCAAACTCCCCTTTGATCTCATTGTTTCTACTCCTACAAATCGCCCTGTTAATACTTGCCGTTGTTGTTTAAATTGTCACCTTGTTGTAGAAAATAGGTCTTTTATCATAGATTTAATTTGTTTACCCTTGAAAGACATAGGCATTATCTTAGGCATGAACTGGCTTCACCCCAATCGTGTGATGTTAGATTGTGGAACCCAAACCGTAGTTTTCCCTTCTCCTCCCGAAAACATCACTCAACCCATTAGGCTGTACCTAAATTCCGTAGAGGTCTTACGTAGTGGGAAGAAAACTAAGGGATATGTTCTCCTAGCCTTTGTGATGTAGACTTGGAGCAAAACCTAGGTGAGATACCTGTGGTGAGAGACTATCGAGGTGTTTCAGGAAGAAATACCCGAGTTCCCTCCCGAAGAGAAGTGGAGTTCTCCATAGAGTTGGTTCTGGGACGGGACCAATCTCTATAGCCGTATAGGATGTCACCCTCGGAGTTAGCGAGTTGAAAACCCGAGTTAGAGGAGTTGTTAGAAAAGAGTTTTATAAGGCCGAGTGCTTCACCTTGGGGCGCTCAGGTCTTATTTGTGAAGAAAACGGACGGAAGCATGAGGATGTGTATAGACTATAGGCAGGTGAACCAAGTAACCATAAAGAATAAATACCCATTGCCTAGGATTGATGATCTTATGGACCAATTGAAAGGAGCGATAGTGTTTTCTAAGATTGATTTAAGGTCAGGTTACCATCAGTTAGGGTGAGAGATTCGGATATTCCTAAAACCGCCTTTCGAACTTCGGTATGGACACTTTGAGTTCAATGTAATGTCGTTTGGTTTGTGAATGCTCCCGCAGTTTTTATGGATTACATGAATAGGATCTTTAGACCCTATTTAGATCAATTCGTGGTTGTGTTCATAGATGATATTCTCATCTATTCGAAAACCCACGAGGAGCATGGCGTCATTTAAGGTTGGTTTTAGAGGTATTAAAGGAGAAGAAGTTATACGCTAAGTTGTCTAAGTGTGAATTTTGGTTAGAGGAGGTAAAGTTCTTAGGACATGTTGTGTCAAAGGTGGCATAGCTGTCGACCCAAGTAAGATAGAGGCTGTGATGAATTGAGATAGACCAACCTCAGTAACTGAGATTAGAAGCATTTTGGGTTTAGTGGATATTACCGTAGGTTCATTAAAGGATTTTCCCAGTTAGCCCTACCCTTAACCAAGCTCACTAGGAAGAATGCCCCGTTTGAGTGGAGCCAGAGTGTGAAAAGAGTTTCCTAGAGCTTAAGGAAAAGCTCACCTCAACCCGATTTTAGTTTTACCTGACCCCAATGTACCCTTGAGGTATATTGCGATGCTTACGGCAAGGGTTTAGGTTGTGTGTTGATGCAAAATAGGCAAGTGGTAGCCTATGCGTCCGGACAACTCAAGCCTCATGAGGTAACCTACCCCACACATGACCTAGAACTAGCGACCATCGTGTTCGCCCTAAAGATGTGGAGACACCATTTGTATGGTGTGAGGTTTGAAGTTTTCTCCGATCATAAGAGTCTCAAGCATCTCTTTGATCAAAAGGAGTTGAATATGAGGCAAAGAAGATGGATGGAGTTCCTCAAGGACTACGATTTTGGTTTAAGTTACCACCAAGCAAGGCTAATGTAGTAGCCGACGCCTTGAGCGAAACTTCGTTACGTCTGTCAAGTATGATGGTTAATGAAGTTGGGTTAATAGAGCAATTTAGGAATATGAATCTTGGAATGTCTATAACGGAGAATGGCATCGTGATGAGTCATCTCACGGTGACCAGTGGAGTTTAAGCAAAGGATTATGCTTGCCCAAAGAGAAAATGAGGACTTTATGGAGACAATCGAGGCAGTAAAGGCTGGAAAGTTGAAAGGTTTTGTCTGAGGCCCGACTGGTTATGGAGGTTCGAGGGGCGAATCTGTGTGCCACAAGATGGTGACCTCAGAGAAGATCTTGGAGGAGGCTCACAAGAGCCATTTTGCCATCCATCCTGGTACTACGAAGATGTATCGAGGACTTAAAAAGGATGTTTTGGTGGCGGATTAAAGAAGGATGTGGTCGCTGGGTGAGTAAGTGTTTGAGTCTGCCAAAAGGTCAAGATCGAACACCAAAAACCTTACGGCATCTGCAACCCTGTCGATCCCGAGTGGAAGTGGGAAGGTATATCAATGGACTTCGTGTGGGATTGCCAAAGACCCAAGGCGCCACGATGCCGTATGGGTAATCGTGGATCGGCCCGACTAAGTCGGCTCACTTTCTACCTATTCGAGTCACGTACTCGTTGGATAAGTTGGCCCGACTTTACATCCAAGAAATAGTAAGGTTGCATGGAGTACCATCGGCGATAATCTCGGATCGAGATCCGCGGTTTACGTCACGTTTTTGGGGAGCCTTTCAAAGGCGTTTGGTTCCAAGTTGTGCTTAAGCGCGCTTACCACCCACAAGCGGATGGTCGATCGAGAGGACAATCCAAACCCTGGAAGATATCTTTGAGAGCCTGTGTCTTAGACCAAAAGGAAGTTGGGATAAGTACATGCCTTTGATCGAGTTTGCGTATAACACGGTTATCACGCAAGCATCGATATGGCACCGTCTGAGGCATTATACGGAAGGAAGTGCCAATCACCCTTGTGTTGAGTACGAGCAGAGAAACAAAGTGTCTTAGGACTGAGGTAGTGAGGGAAGCAGCGGAACAAATCAAGAAGATCAAGGATAGAATCTTAACCGCTCAAAGTCGGCCGAGAAAAGCTACAGCGGACAAAGGCGCAAGCCCTTGGAGTTCAAGAGGAGAACATGTATTTCTAAGAATCACCCCACTACAGGAATAGGGAGAGCCATGAAAGTTAAAAAGTTGAGTCCCCGATTTCTCGGTCCTTTTGAAATTCTTCAAAGAGTCGGACCTGTAGCTTACAAAATAGCCTTACCACCCAATCTGTCAAACCTTCATGATGTCTTTCACGTCTCCCAGTTACGTAAATATGAGTCCGACCCTAGTCATGTCCTAGAACCAGAGCATGTACAGTTAAGGGAGGACCTCACTTTCAATGTACCGCCTACGGGAATAGTGGATCACGGAGTCAAGCAGTTAAGGAACAAGTCTGTTCCTTTGGTAAAAGTGGCGTGGGGACAAGGCAAGTCGGAAGAATACACGTGGGAACTAGAGTCAGAGATGAAGTCCAAATATCCAGAGCTTTTCTAAGGTGCAATTTCGAGGGCGAAATTCTTTTAAGGAGGAGTAATGTAGCCCGATTTTTATTAGAGTGAAAATGACCAAAATGCCCCGAGGTCATTTTGGAGTCGAGGAAAGCAGTCTTGGCGGCGGTACTCGAAGGGCAAACTCAATGTTGGAAGGGATTAGAAAACTTATGAACCTTCAGGGATCGAAAATCTCGTTTTGAAGTTTTAGTCAAAATGACCAAAACGCCTGTGGTGTTTTACCCGTTTGCAAGTGCGGATGAACCGAAACTTCTCGGATGGTTTTAAAGGCGTTTTTATGTGTTCTATGACCTCAGTTTTAAATTTTTGAAGTCCCGGGCAAAATTAGTGCAAAATTACGGTTTTGCCCTAGTTTCAGATACTTTTACGCTTAATCACACGATTAAGCAAACCTAAGCAATATTAGGCTCTAATCGAAGGTTAATTAATTTCCTTAATTAATCTAGAGTCAAAATAATTTATTAAAGTTGTATAGAACCAAAAAGTACTTAATTACAACCTAAAATCATATTTTAATTTTATGACACCTAGTCATAGAATCTTGAATAGTGTTTTCTCTTTCCAATTCCTTAAATCATGGAATTGTGTTACACATTGTTTATTCATAAATGAGTTTTAAATTCTTTAATGATGTATGAGCACTCCTAAACTTGTCATAAACTCGCTAAATCACATTCTTAGTTACCTAAACTTAAGCTTAATTATTCCTAACCTTGTACCTAAGCTAATACACATCTAAACCTACCATTAACACACAATTAAATGGTCAAACTCACCTCCTCCCTTGCTGTCCCAAGCTGGCCGTGAACCCTCTCCCACATTATGCATCACATGTTCAATTTTTCAACACTCCAAGGCCATACCTCAAGTCACATACACTATACCTTGTCATAACTTTCAATCAAGCTTGAATTTCCACATGAATAAATAATTAAAACAACCCATTTTCCCCATTTATTTGTGGCTGGAAAAGTTCCAGCCATGTTAAGGTTCTAGAAGCCTAATTTCATAAAAATGTGATAAGGAATTAACTCACATCAAGCCATACTTTGTAGCATAGCTTCCATACTTCAACCATGCTTGAATGACCTTGTGTAAGAGATATTTTTCTCTTCCTTTTCCCTCCAAACCACACGGCCAAAGCCCTCCCCATTCACTCCTCCATGGTTTTGATTTTCTATAAATAGGATGCTTGTGTTAGCCTTGTTACACTTTGAAGCATTTGCAAAGTTTAGAGTTTTAGAGTTGTCTTGCTAGTTTTTCCTTTTTCTCTCAAAGTTCCAAGAGTGTTCTTCCTTTCTTTTCATCTTTATCTTCTTCATCTCTTCATCTCATCATCACCTCTCAACCATCAAACACCACCCCAAAACCTTGAACCATCATCAAACCTCTCAAAACCACACCTCAAACACAACTCCACTTGAAACACATTCTCTTTCTTTTTCTCTCATCAAGGCCGAATCATCATCACCATCCTAGGAGGTGTTGCTCATCTCATTTCCATCTTCAAGTTCAAGCTTTTATCTTCATCAAAAGGTAGGGATTTGTTTTCAAACTTTATTTTGCTCAAGAAAGTGTTTTTCTCTAGTTTTCTCTTGGATTCTTTTTGAGCTTTCCTTTGTCTTTCCTTTCCTTTTCATTTTCGGCCATGAGGCCTTGATTTGAGCATGATAGCTTGATGATGAGAGTTTCTAGATGATGACATTGTGTTCATCTCAAAGAAACCTCTAAAGCTTGAGTTTTCCTTTTCTTACAACTTCATCTATATGTTATCTAGCTCACATGGTTTTCCAACTTAAGAAAATTAATCTAAGGATTTCTAAAAGCCCAAGCCTACCCTTGTCAACCTTAAAGTTGGTCGTACGTTCTAGAGACTTGTCTCTAGATAGCGGTTTTGGGTACTTAATAAAGAACTTGATGTAGTTTCACCTTATTTCTCTTTTATATGATTTTCGATTCTTGTGTTGTGATCTTTGAGATATGGTATAGGGTTATTATCTTGTTAAAGTCTTATATGAGCTCTAGTTAACTATAAAATGAATCTTGCATCATGTTTATTTTATGCTATGCATATCATGTTTACTTCCTTGCTATCACTAAATCCCAAGATAATGAATGAACTTGCATTATCATGTTTATGTTTCAAGCTTTGCATCATCATATTTATATTTCAAGTCCTCACCTAAATATCTAAGATAATAATATGTTGCACCACATATTTATTTTATGCTCTCACTTTACTTTCTAGCAATAACTAAAACAAGTGCATGAGCATGTTTATTTTTATGTCATCACTTTAATGATTCTAGAGCTCAAAGACTTGCCCAAGGATATCTCAAACAAAGGTCTAAAACATTTATCTTCTATGGATCATATTTCGGCCCTATGAGGCCTTAATGTTTTCAAGTATTGAAAACTATGTTTTATAATTTTTCTAAACTTATATGAGTATAAGGAATGTGTAGAACTAAGTATTATGAATTTAGGACCTCTTGAGATGAAAATAGCATAGCCACTGCCCTATTAAGTATTTTCATGAGTTTAGATGATAAAAGTGTTCATAAAATAGTTTTGAAGGTTTTAATAAGGTTCCAAGAGAAACTAGTATTTTATGTGCTTTAGAAACTATGATTCAATGCCTTTAAATGGAGTTTCTGTTTCGGTTCTGCCTTGCTATGTTTGGCCACTGCATGAGCTGTGTTAATGATGTTAATATGCTTATGTTTGGGTAATAATTATGTTACGACTCATATGTGAAAGATAGGATAAGTTAGGAACTAGAAAAGAATTAATTTGAGAGTTCTAGATCCCTTAAAGATTTATTTTTCTGGATTCTGTCCAGCAAGGTTTAGATTCAATAATCATGGTTTTAAATTAGTTTATATGTGTAGGAATGACTCATAATTGGTTTAGGACTTAATCTTGAAACCTTAGGAGCAAACCGAACTTAGAAAGGGTCAATATTGTGACTTCTAGGTACCGTAAAGTTAGTATTTTGATTTCTGCACTCTTGAGGTTTAGAGATGTTCTTGACCATAGGGTAAGGTGAGAAATACTTAGTTATAACCTTATAGGTTCCCAAGAGACTAGGTGTTGATGATCAATAACTTAGAATGTGAGATAAAGATCTAAACCGTAATTTCTAGAACTCCGTAATCACATAAACATAAAGCTGTCCAAATTCTGCTTAGTGCTATTTGGATTAGTTCTTAAGCATAAAATTTATATAACTCATTAATTGTCAAACTATGGGTGTATAAAGAAGTTAAGAATAATTAATTTGCAAGTTTAAGACTCATAATAATCGAAGTTTAAAGCACTATGAGATATAACATAACATGTTTATGAGCCTCACGGATGATTGTTAAATATGACTATGTGATGATGTTTGTGTGAAAGTTTTATGTGACGAATGTTATGAGAAAGTTTCATGTGATGATATATATGTTATGAAAAAGATACATGAGAATGCATGATAAAAATGAATATGATAAATGATGAGGTAATTATGATGTAATACTTATGAAGATATAAATGTGACACAACAACGAGGCGCTTCTCTGGGTGACACCGGTTCGGCCGAGCACCCCAGGAGGAGACAAATCCGTGAGGGTATGTGTAGATGCAGCCTGCCAAAGCGGACAAATTGCGAGGCCCACGTGGCTAGCAAAGCGTTTCAAAGAGGAAATGATCCTAGAAAGGAGATCCTTAATTTGCCCCCTAACCCGTACTTTAAGTCGGGATTATGTTACGCTTATCATAGGATAAGTAAGAGCTAGTGACGACTAGTTAAGGTATGAGCTCATAACCTAGAGAAGTTTTAGGCGGCCCCATGAGATGAAAGTTAAAGTTGACAATGTCACATAAACTTTACTTATGCCAATGTTATAATGTTTCCTAGTGATTCTATTGTTTGGTTTACCTTATGATGCATTCATATCATTAGTATATTTACCTTAAGTTATAAAGACGCATTATAAAATATGATGGACCTTGGATAAAATACCTCTTTGGGAAACCCACTTAAAAGGAACTTATATGCATGCACACCTTTTAGAAATAAACCCAAGGTTCCCGAGGATGTGACGATGACACCTAGGTAGGGATAACCCTCTCGAGAATTCTTTTAGAAAGATTCTCATTCCCTCTCTCTTTTCTTCCGTCATATCTTGAGATGGCGGCGTTTGTACTCTTCGTCGACACCCGGTATGGGAGTTTGCACCATGACCCGGCACTCGGGTCATACCATTTTGAGGGTCGCTGCCGTCGGAGTATACATGTTCATGGGGCGACCCTTCGCGTGCCGTCCCGAGCTACCGCTTCACCCCGATCGCTCCTTACCGGCCATAACGGGATTTTTGAGCGGCGAGACCACGCGATGAGCAGATCCTCCGCATGGAGCCCGAGACATCAGCTGTACGCGTGTACCGAGTATGTACGCGTCCCGGTACTGGAGGCGGACCCATCCGAGGACCCGCCATCCCACATGTACGGTTGGAGCTCGGTCCCACTCCTCCACCGATGAGGGCTGGGAGTGAGGAGGCGGTGGTCCAGCCGAGGTTGGCTCGACGGCCATCTATGCGCCCTCGCGCGGTGGACATGCCCGATGATGCACTCGACCACTCCCGCGAGATTCGCCAAAGGATCGACTCGACCCATGATACTCGGACCTGAGGAGTAGTCATAGGAGGGGTAGTAGTTAGTGCACACACACGCCACATAGTAGAGGACAAACCTTCTTTTGTATATGAGGTTGTCTCCTTTAGGTGCACATGGGTATGGGGGTAGTTTCTCTTGTATTCGCTTTTTATGATTTCCTTGTATTGCATTCCAGTTGTATTTTGCTTCATGATGTATCAAATAGTCCTGCCTCTTTGGGTAGGCACGTTATATATATATAACTATGTTTCAGTTGATGCTTCCATGACATGATGTGTTTCTTATGCTTTGCTTATATGTTTCGCTATGTTGCCCCTTAAAGTTTCGCGCGTGGCTCTCACTTTGATTTTAAAAAGAAAAATTTTACCCGTATTTCCGCTAAGTATTTTCCAAAGGATGAGACCAAGAGGTAATATTCTAAAAATTAACCTAAGGACATACTAGTAGTCTTGGGTTAAGATTTAGGGTGTTACACCTAGGTACCCGTAAAGTATGAATTATAGATTCTGCATTCTTGCGGTTTAGAAATAGTTATGATCATTGTAACGCCCGAGGACGAGGACGAGGAGTGATCGCCGGTGCAAAGAGGGCACGGACAAGGAGCGGCTCCTCGGAAGGTCCTCTAAGCGAAGGGGTACATGAATGAACCGATTACACACCCGAATGAGAGGGATCCTAAGACTGTATAGGTATGGGACTATACAGTTGAGGAGGGCTTATATGAATTGATTTGTACTACCTATACCAACAAGATGCATCTTCTTTTCGGTAGCCTAAACTGAAAGAACTCCATAGTTAAGCGTGCTTGACTTGGGGTAATTTTGGGATGGGTGACCTCCTGGGAAGTTTTCCCAGGAAGCATGCGAGTGAGGACAAAGCATGCTGAAAAGACCCGTGTTGGTTTGTAGGGACAGTCGTCAATCCATAAAGCAGCAGGGGATGTTACAATCATAGTTTTGAGTGAGGAATACTTAGATATGAGCCTATAGGTACCCGAAAGTTTAAGTTGTGATGATATACAACTTAGATTTCAAGTTAAAGGACCTTAAAAGTCGAAGCATAAAACATTAAGAGATCTTGTATGCTATGAGTTGTTTCATGCAAGTATGATGTTTGGATGTATATGCTTGGATAATACATGGGCTATGAGGAAATGATTTATTGAGTTATTAAGTTTATCATGGGCATGAAAGTTGAATGAGAAATGTGTATGTGTTATAAGCTTGTGGCATAAAGTCGGTTTGAAGGAAATTCGATTTATAGCCGTTATGCTGCCGAATTTCTGTCAAACCTAAAGGACTTGAGAATGTTTTTGAAGTATGATATGAGATTTAAAACCTTGGGTGACACTAGTTCGATCAAGCACCCCCAGGAGATTTTTTTGTGACAAGGCACTAAGACGCGCTTTCCTGGGTGACACCGATTCGGCCAAGCACCCCCAGGGGAGACAAATCCGTGAAGGTATGAGTAGATGTAGCCTACCAAAGCAGACAAATTGTTGTGGCTAGATGCCCGCAAAGCATTTCAAAGAGGGTATATCCTAAGAGAGGTGATCCCTAGCCCCCTAGCCTGTACTCAAGGAGTTGGGATTATTTTTATTATATTTCGCTTATTCAGATAATAAGCAAGAGCTAATGACGACTAGCTGAGGAATGAACTCATAGCCTAGATGTTTTTAGGGTGGCCTTATTATGCTAAAAGTACCATGATTGATGTCACAAAGTTGAGGAAATTTCCACTTGAAAGTTTTATGCCCTTATGCCACTTGTATGCCTCTTGATGATGTGATTTGTTGAGTTATTTGCTTAAAGCATTGCCATGCATTCATGTTTTGATACATTGCATTCATGACATTAAGATGCATACTAAAAGGAATGAACCTTGGATAACCTAGTTTCATAAACCCTAATAATGAATCTTAGATGCATGCAAACCGTTTATAAAAAAACTCAAGGTTCCTAAGGATGTGAACGATATAACCCTAGATAGGAGGTCCCTACTAAGATTCTTTAGTAAGATTCTCACTCCTTTCTCTTCTTTCCCTTTCTTCCGTCACATCTTCAAAGCTTGATGGCGACTTTCATAGTGTTTGTTGATATTCCAGTCTGGGAGGTGCACTACGACCCGGATCACCATTCCTATCACTTTGAGGGTCGATGTGTCGTTCGTGTTTTTGTGTACATGGGACGACCTTTTGCTTACCTAGTGTCCAGCTACCAGTTCACTCCTATTGCTCTTTATGGTGGCGATAACCTGATCTTCAAGCGCACCTATCCCGCGACGAGCAGATTCGTCATGCTCGTTCATCTGCCTCTGCTGTCCATGACTATTCGGAGTACATGCCTCGTTCGAGGAGGTCAGAGACGGATCCGTCCGAGGATTCATCGATGCATATTTATTCGGAGAGCTCTGCTGCCTTTCCTTCATTCAGACGGCAAGGGAGTGAGGATACCGTGATGCAGCCGTGCCTGGCGAGGAGAGCTGAGATGTGCCCTCACCGAGGAGCTCATGTTCAGCCGACTCGTGTTTGTGTTCCCCTCCACTAGCCCACTTAGGAGGAGATCAAGCAGTTCGCCGGTTATATACCTCTATCACCCAAGGGTCCCCATCGTCACTAGACTTCTTTGTAGAGCTATCCGAGTGCTCGAGCAATCACGAGGTTTTCCCCTTCGGCAATATCTTTTGGGAAGGGGTTTGAGTTTAGCACTCATAGTTTTGGTAGGAGGGTAGTTTAGTTGGTTTTTATTTTCCATTGTACCATGTACTTTACTGCTTTCTTGTTATCTTTCATGTATTGCAAGCTTAGCCTGATTCTATAAGGGCGTGACTATATATGTATCCTAAATATGATATTAATGAAGTGTACACTTTGTTGTGTTAATTATTGTTCCATTGTTACATGCTTTATTTACTGTGTTCTTTATGCCTTGTTATGTGTGCTTTATATTCCTACCTTATGATGAACGCAACTCTCACTTTGGTTTTATGTTTTCCAAAAAAAAATTACCCATAATTTCCGCTAAGTATTTTGTTAAAAGAATGAGACTAAGAGGTAATAACCTAATGATTAACCTAATGTGTTCTAGAGTATTGGGTTAAAAATTAGGGTGTTACATAGGTAGCTAGGAGTCACAACATTAACCCTTTCTAAGTTCGGTTTGCTCCTAAGGCATCAAGATCAAGACCTAAACCAATTATGAGTAGTTCCTACACATTTAAACTAATTATAAACCATGATTTCTAATTTTAAACCTTGCTGGACAGAATCCAGAAAATTATATTTCTAAACCATGATTGTAATAACCTAATAATTAACCTAATGTGTAGCTAGAATTTGTATTTTAATTCCTTTTTAGTTACTAACTTATCTTAACTATCTCAAATGTATTTTAGCATTAAATACACATGATCATACTCATATTATCATCATCGAAACAACATAAAATAGTGAGCATATGAACCAAACAGAATCGAAAACATCTCCATCAAATAATGCATAAAACTTCATTTCTAAAGCACATAAATTGCTAGTTTCTTTTGAAACCTTTTTAAAACTTTCAAAACTCACTTAGAAACAATTTATTTCATCAAAACCATCATAAGACACATGAGGGCAGTAGCTATTTCAAATTAATTTCAAGAGGGTTTTAAAACATAAAACTTTGCTCACAACATCTCTTGAGATCACCTAAACTTAGGAAAATCATAAAACATAAATTTTAGCACTTGTAATTATACAAACCCTCATGAGGCCAAAAATCAAAGGAGTTTAAGACATATATTTCCCAACTTTGTCTGAGATAATAGTAGGTAAGTCCATGAGCTCTAAATCTCTTAAGTGATTGACATAAAAATAAATATGTAATGCACTTTGTTTTAGTCTTTATTAGGAGGTGAGAGCACAAAATAAATATGCTATGCAAATCCATTATTATCTTGGAGATTTAGTAAGAACATAAACATAAATATGAAGATGCAAGCTCATTCTTTTATCTTGAGAATTTAGTAATGACATAAAAATAAATATGGAAGCAAGTTCTTTTTATCTTAACTTAGAGCTCATATAAGACTTTTAGAGAGGACCAAAAATCTCAACCCAACACTTATCTCAACAACAAAGTGAGCTTTAGAGTTCTTGAACCAAAGTTTCAAGGAAACTACATGGCTCTTGAACATCATCATCAAGCTCAAGAAAGATGAACCAAGAAGCTAAAATAAATAACAACATTTCATCAAACTTGCAAAGGAAAGGAAATGAGAACCGAAATAAGGAAAGAAAAAGAAACCGAAAACCAAAAGAAAGGAAAAGAAAAGAGAAGCTAAAATGGTTCAAGATCAAAATCAAGATTAAAGCTTTAGAGGTTTCTCAAATGAAAATCTGAAGTTCATTATCTTGAAACCCCATCATCAAGCTCAAGGAAAGAGAATCAAAACACATAACACCACTACTTTTAAAACCAAAATCAAGATAAGAAAAAGGAAGAGAAGAACCAAAAATATAAGGAGGAAAAGGAAAGGAAATCCGAAACCTTGAGCAAGGAAAACAAAGGAAAAACTAAAATGTTTCAAGAGTCAAGAACAAATTTCAAGCTTAGAGGTTTCTCAAATGAGAATCACAAGACCATTATCTTCAAACCTCATCATCAAGCTCAAGTTTTTCTTTTGAGAATCAAGTTCCAAAATAAAAATAAAACAAAGAAAAAAAGAATGTGTTCCAAGAGAAAAACCAACACTTTTTCATCTCAAACATCAAAAACAAAAGAAAACTTTTGGAAACAAGAACCCCTACCAAGAGTGAAGATGAAAGCTTGGTTCTTTGAAGTGAGAATGAGATGAAAAACTCCTCCAAAATGGTGGTGGTGATTCGGCCAAGCACAAGGAAAAGGAAAGAAATGTGTTTTATGTGAGCTTTGTTTTTGAGAAAGGAAGCTTTGGTGTTTAGATGATGATCTATGGTGGTGGTGTGGTGGTTTGAGGTGGTTTATGGTGGTTTGTGGTGGTGGAAGGAGTTTCTAAGTGGTGGAGAAGAACTTGAGGTTGAGAGAAAGTAAGAAAGTTTTTTTGGTCACAAACTCAAACAAAAAAGCAAATGGTAAAAGTGTGGGATTTCTTTACACTTTGCTATATATATTGTGAGTTAAATTTTGAAATGTGAAGGTGAATTATGAGGGGGAAGATACATGAAATTTTGGAGCCTTTGAGGGGGAAAATATCTCCTCAAAGTGGTCATTCAAAGCCTGGTTGAAACGATGGTAAGCATGGTGCAAAGTATGGGCTAAGTAAGGCTTGTCATGGACTTGAAATGGTATTTGAATTTCAAAATTTTGAGGCATGGAGGGGGGAGGCAGTCGTGCACTTCTAGAAGGGAGGAGATGAGGTTTCTTTTATTTAATGATGGTTTAGAGATGTGTTTAGGTGTGTATTAGTTTAGGTGCAAAGTTAGGAATCACTAAGCACACGTTTTGGTAACTAAGGATATAATTAGGAATTTCAAGACTCAATTAAGGAGTGCTCATACACATTTAGAGAGTTTAAAATTCATTTTATGCGTAAACTATGTAGACAAATTTCCATGATTTAAGGAATTGGAGAGAGAAAACACTATTCAAGATTTCATGATTAGGAATCTTGAATTTAAAATAAGATTTTTGTTTAAATTAAGCAATCTTAGGTTCTAATCAACTCTAATAAATTATTTTGACTCTAGATTAATTATGGAAATTAATTAATCTTCGATTAGAGCCTAATATTGCTTAGGTTCGCTTAATCACGTGATTAAACTCAAAAACATTATACTAGGGGCAAAATCATAATTTTGCACAAAAACTGCCCGGGACCCCCAGGACTAAAACTGAGGTCAAATAACACATAAAAACGCCTTTTAAAACCATCTGGAGAAGTTTTGGGTTCAACGGGCATTTACAATCAGGTCAAACACCATAGGGGTATTTTGGTCATTTTGACCCGAAAACTCAGAAAACAAGATTTTTGATTCCGGAAAGGTACACAAGTCAACTAATCCCCTTCAAACATTGAGTTAACCCCTCAAGGACTGTCGGGTCGGCTATCCTCGAGTTCCAGGCCGAAAATGACCTCTAGGGCATTTTGGTCATTTTCACTCTAACAGAAAATCGGGGCGTTACAGGCGTAACAACTAATAATTAACCGGAATGCGGCTCGAGCATATTTGGTTAAGAGTTAGGGTGTTACATAAATTCCTAGTATTTGATGTAAAAATCATTTTTAGTATTTTTGAGAAAGACTAGAAACTAGAAAGAACCAAAAATGCAGTTTTTGAGACCTCTAGAAATTGAAATTGATGGCTACTGTTTTAATGACATTATTTCAGTAAATATTCTGTTTGAAAATGTTAAAGAGGTTAAAATTTAGTGGTAAATGTTGTGTTTGGTCTCTTAGATGCCTAAAAGAATAATTACGGCAATTAAGCTAAGCTGAGTGGTAGTTTTAACTTGTAAGGGCCTATATCGTAACCGCCAATGACTTGAGAATGATTCTTCATGATGAATGTTCTATGATGATCTTAGTTCACTGCCTTTATGTATATATATATGTATGCATGAATTCTGATGAGCATAACATGTGCACTAGCTAAGCCCGATCATTGATTCCGGTATACTGCGTAAGAGCATGTTTGCTTTTCAATGAAATGTTGATGATGGCAATGCTTATAATCATTGTATGATGAATTGAAATTATGATTGAGATATTTGAGATGCATATTGATGAATTTTACAGCATGTAGCAAATTTGGGAAATTCTATTTTTAGCCGTTATGCTGGAGGATTTTCGCCAAATTTGTGAACTTAGAAAAATTGTGAAATCATGAGCCTGAAATATTAAGTCATGACAATGCACCTAATTTTATGCTCATGTTCATCTCAATCTTATATGCTAAAGATTTAATGTGACATAAAAATACATGGAAATGATCTTCTAGACTCGATGAATTAATGGTTATGAGAGGTGATCCAAAGAAATTGCATACTCATGATAAGATAGAAAGGAAGTGATGTGTTTACCCCTCTATTATCCCATGTTAAATCTAGCAACGACTAGTTAGGTTAAGCTCATCCTAGGCGATTGGTGAGGTCGAGTTTTGGTGGTTATGTTAAAATCGCCGGGGAAGGTGAAATGGTTAGATTATGGTGTTCATGAGAGAGGGTGGACATTATGAAAAAGAAGTTAAGAGTTCAGTTATGATAAAGTAAAGCAAATGTGCATATACATATATTATATCATTCTTCCATTAGTGCATCTAATCATGTGATATGTGCTAAGTGACTTTAGTCCTCTAGCTTTTCCTCCTGCTTATTTATCTGGCATTATATTGTGTCTTATACTTATATGTTACTCATGCTCCTAAGTATTGTCATGCTTACATAAGATATTTGTTGCATTCATGATATTAAGCCCATGCTAAAATATACCTACTTCGGATAAATAGATTTGAGAAGTTTAAAACTGAACCTTATGCATGTACATCTCTTTCATAATGAAAATCGAAGTGGTTGGGGGATGATGATGATAACACTTATTTTAGAGTTGGGAAGCCCTACTGAGAATCTTGAATAAGTTTCTCATCCTTCTCTTTTCTTCTGTGTTGTCTCTAGAGAAGGATAATGGTGTTCTTCGTGACTTTTCCTAAGATTTGAGCGCGGGATGTAACGCCCCGATTTTCTGTTAGAGTGAAAATGACCAAAATGCCCCTGAGGTCATTTTGTTGGACCGAGGAAAGCCAGTGCGGCAGTACTCGAAGGGCAAACTCAATGTTGGAAGGGGATTAGAAAACTTATGTACCTTCCCTGGATCGAAAATCTCGTTTTTCGAGTTTTCGGGTCAAAATGACCAAAACGCCCCTGTGGTGTTTTACCCGTTTGCAAGTGCCGGATGAACCCGAAACTTCTCCAGATGGTTTTAAAAGGCGTTTTTATGTATTCTATGACCTCAGTTTTAATTTTTGATGTCCCGGGCAAAATTAGTGCAAAATTACGGTTTTGCCCCTAGTTTCGTACTTTTACGCTTAATCACACAATTAAGCAAACCTAAGCAATATTAGGCTCTAATCGAAGGTTAATTAATTTCCTTAATTAATCTAGAGCCAAAATAATTTATTAAAGTTGATTAGAACCAAAAAGTACTTAATTACAACCTAAAATCATATTTTAATTTTATGACACCTAGTCATAGAATCTTGAATAGTGTTTTCTCTTTCCAATTCCTTAAATCATGGAATTGTGTTACACATTGTTTATTCATAAATGAGTTTTAAATTCTTTAATGATGTATGAGCACTCCTAAACTTGTCATAAACTCCCTAAATCACATTCTTAGTTACCTAAACTTAAGCTTAATCATTCCTAACCTTGTACCTAAGCTAATACACATCTAAACCTACCATTAACACACAATTAAATGGTCAAATCATCCTCCCATTCTGCTGCCCCAAGCTGGCCAAGCCTCACTCCCTCCATTATGCATCACATGTTCAATTTTTCAACACTCCAAGGCCATACCTCAAGTCACATACACTATACCTTGTCATAACTTTCAATCAAGCTTGAATTTCCACATGAATAAATAATTAAAACAACCCATTTTCCCTATTTATTTGTGGCTGGAAAAGTTCCAGCCATGTTAAGGTTCTAGAAGCCTAATTTCATAAAAATGTGATAGGAAATTAACTCACATCAAGCCATACTTTGTGGCATAGCTTCCATACTTCAAACCATGCTTGAATGACCTTGTGTAAGAGATATTTTTCTCTTCCTTTTCCCTCCAAACCACACGGCCACACCCTCCCAATGTGAGCTCCATGGTTTTGATTTTCTATAAATAGGATGCTTGTGTTAGCCTTGTTACACTTTGAAGCATTTGCAAAGTTTAGAGTTTTAGAGTTGTCTTGCTAGTCTTTCCTTTTTCTCTCAAAGTTCCAAGAGTGTTCTTCCTTTCTTTTCATCTTTATCTTCTTCATCTCTTCATCTCATCATCACCTCTCAACCATCAAACACCAGCCCCGAAGTTCAAACCGCAGTACCCGTCGAGGAATCACTACAACCCCTACCAGTCCAACCAGTTCCGACAACAACAACAACCGCCAAGAGCTCCTGCTCACCAACAATCCAAACAACACCAAAGGCCGCCATTTCAACATCAAGGCCCGAGGAATTTCAATAATCAACCCCGTGGACCGGGTGGACCCCGAAACCACAATGGAGGACCAAGTGGAGCCAAGAACAAGGCACCACAAACCCCTGCTGCTTACCCCGGAGCAACATCTGCTGACATCTGCCCACAATGCGGGAAGAACCATGGGAATCGCCCATGCTTAGCCGGTCAGAATGTATGTTTCAAGTGTGGCAAGCCTGGCCACTATGCAAAGGACTGCACCGGACAAGGGACATCGAACCAAAACCCCGACCACAATACCGAGGAAGGGTCTTTACCCTTAACGCTAAGACGCCAAGAAGTCCAAAGATCTCATCGAAGGTATGTGCGAAGTAAATGGTAAAGCCTTAACTGTACTATATGACTCTGGTGCTACCCATTCTTTCATTTCACTTGCTAGTGTCGAGTCCTTAAATCTAAAAGTCTCTAAACTTCCCTTCGATCTTATTGTTTCTACTCCTACAAATCGCGCTGTTAATACTTGCCGTTGTTGTTTAAACTGTCATCTTGTTGTAGAAAATAGGTCTTTTATCATAGATTTAATTTGTTTACCCTTGAAAGACATAGGCATTATCTTAGGCATGAACTGGCTTCACCCCAATCGTGTGATGTTAGATTGTGGAACCCAAACCGTAGTTTTCCCTTCTCCTCCCGAAAACATCACTCAACCCATTAGGCTGTACCTAAATTCCGTGAGAGGTCTTCTCAGAGTGGGAAGAAAACTAAGGGATATGTTCTCCTAGCCTTTGTGATGTAGACTTGGAGCAAAACCTAGGTGAGATACCTGTGGTGAGAGACTATCCCGAGGTGTTTCCGGAAGAAATACCGAGTTCCCTCCCGAAAGAGAAGTGGAGTTCTCCATAGAGTTGGTTCCTGGGACAGGACCAATCTCTATAGCCCGTATAGGATGTCACCCTCGGAGTTAGCGAGTTGAAAACCCAGTTAGAGGAGTTGTTAGAAAAGAGTTTTATAAGGCCGAGTGCTTCACCTTGGGGCGCTCAGGTCTTATTTGTGAAGAAAAAGGACGGAAGCATGAGGATGTGTATAGACTATAGGCGGTTGAACCAAGTAACCATAAAGAATAAATACCCATTGCCTAGGATTGATGATCTTATGGACCAATTGAAAGGAGCTTGATAGTGTTTTCTAAGATTGATTTAAGGTCGGTTACCATCGATTAGGGTGAGAGATTCGGATATTCCTAAAACCGCCTTCGAACTCGGTATGGACACTTTGAGTTCAATGTAATGTCGTTTGGTTTGACGAATGCTCCCAGTTTTTATGGATTACATGAATAGGATCTTTAGACCCTATTTAGATCAGTTAAGTGGTTGTGTTCATAGATGATATTCTCATCTATTCGAAAACCCACGAGGAGCATGAGCGTCATTTAAGGTTGGTTTTAGAGGTATTAAAGGAGAAGAAGTTATACGCTAAGTTGTCTAAGTGTGAATTTTGGTTAGAGGAGGTAAAGTTCTTAGGACATGTTGTGTCAAAAGGTGGCATAGCTGTCGACCCAAGTAAGATAGAGGCTGTGATGAATTGGGATAGACCAACCTCAGAATCGAGATTAGAAGCTTTTTGGGTTTAGGTGGATATTACCGTAGGTTCATTAAAGGATTTTCCCAGTTAGCCCTACCCTTATCCAAGCTCACTAGGAAGAATGCCCCGTTTGAGAGGAGCCAGAGTGTGAAAAGAGTTTCGTAGAGCTTAAGGAAAAGCTCACCTCAACCCCAGTTTTAGTTTTACCTGACCCCAATGTACCCTTTGAGGTATATTGCGATGCTTCTGGCAAGGGTTTAGGTTGTGTGTTGATGCAAAATAGGCAAGTGGTAGCCTATGCGTCCAGGCAACTCAAGCCTCATGAGGTAACCTACCCCACCCATGACCTTGAACTAGCAGCCATCGTGTTCGCTCTAAAGATGTGGAGACACCACTTGTATGGTGTGAGGTTTGAAGTTTTCTCCGATCATAAGAGTCTCAAGCATCTCTTTGATCAAAAGGAGTTGAATATGAGGCAAAGAAGATGGATGGAATTCCTCAAGGACTACGATTTTGGTTTAAATTACCACCCCGGCAAGGCTAATGTAGTAGCCGACGCCTTGAGCCGAAATTCGTTACGTCTGTCAAGTATGATGGTTAATGAAGTTGGGTTAATAGAGCAATTTAGGAATATGAATCTTGGAATGTCTATAACGGAGAATGGCATCGTGATGAGTCATCTCACGGTGACCAGTGAGTTTAAGCAAAGGATTATGCTTGCCCAAAGAGAAAATGAGGACTTTATGGAGACAATCGAGGCAGTAAAGGCTGGAAAGTTGAAAGGTTTTGTACGAGGCCCCGACTGGTTATGGAGGTTCGAGGCGAATCTGTGTGCCACAAGATGGTGACCTCCGAGAGAAGATCTTGGAGGAGGCTCACAAGAGCCATTTTGCCATCCATCCTGGTACTACAAAGATGTATCAGGACTTAAAGAGGATGTTTTGGTGGCGGATTAAAGAAGGATGTGGTCGCTGGGTGAGTAAGTGTTTGGTCCGCCAAAAGGTCAAGATCGAACACCAAAACCTTCGGCATGTTGCAACCTGTCGATCCCCGAGTGGAAGTGGGAGAGTATATCAATGGACTTTGTGACAGGATTGCCAAAGACCCAAGCTGGCCACGATGCCGTATGGGTAATCGTGGATCGACTGACTAAGTCGGCTCACTTTCTACCTATTCGAGTCACGTACTCGTTGGATAAGTTGGCCCAGCTTTACATCCAAGAAATAGTAAGGTTGCATGGAGTACCATCAACAATAATCTCGGATCGAGATCCGCGGTTTACGTCACGTTTTTGGGGAGCCTTTCAAAAGGCGTTTGGTTCCAAGTTGTGCTTAAGCACTGCTTACCACCCACAAACGGATGGTCAGTCCGAGAGGACAATCCAAACCCTGGAAGATATGCTGAGAGCCTGTGTCTTAGACCAAAAAGGAAGTTGGGATAAGTACATGCCTTTGATCGAGTTTGCGTATAACAACAGTTATCACGCAAGCATCGGTATGGCACCGTACGAGGCATTATACGGAAGGAAGTGCCAATCACCCTTGTGTTGGTACGAGCCCGGAGAGCAAAGTGTCTTAGGACCTGAGGTAGTGAGGGAAACGACGGAGCAAATCAAGAAGATCAAGGATAGAATCTTAACCGCTCAAAGTCGACAGAAAAGCTACGCGGACAAAAGGCGCAAGCCCTTGGAGTTCCAAGAGGGAGAACATGTATTTCTAAGAATCACCCCCACTACAGGAATAGGGAGAGCCATGAAAGTTAAAAAGTTGAGTCCCCGATTTCTCGGTCCTTTTGAAATTCTTCAAAGAGTCGGATCCGTAGCTTACAAAATAGCCTTACCACCCAATCTGTCAAACCTTCATGATGTCTTTCACGTCTCCCAGTTACGTAAATATGAGTCCGACCCTAGCCATGTCCTAGAACCAGAGCATGTACAGTTAAGGGAGGACCTCACTTTCAATGTACCGCCTACGGGAATAGTGGATCACGGAGTCAAGCAGTTAAGGAACAAGTCTGTTCCTTTGGTAAAAGTGGCGTGGGGACAAGGCAAGTCGGAAGAATACACGTGGGAACTAGAGTCGAGATGAAGTCCAAATATCCGAGCTTTTCTAAGGTGCAATTTCGAGGGCGAAATTCTTTTTAAGGAGGAGTAATGTAACGCCCGATTTTCTGTTAGAGTGAAAATGACCAAAATGCCCACGAGGTCATTTTCGGCCTGATCGAGGAAAGCGGTCTGGCAGTACTCGAAGGGCAAACTCAATGTTGGAAGGGGATTAGAAAACTTATGTACCTTCCCTGGATCGAAAATCTCGTTTTTCGAGTTTTCGGGTCAAAATGACCAAAACGCCCCTGTGGTGTTTTACCCGTTTGCAAGTGCTTGGATGAACCCGAAACTTCTCGGATGGTTTTAAAAGGCGTTTTTATGTATTCTATGACCTCAGTTTTAATTTTTGAAGTCCCGGCAAAATTAGTGCAAAATTACGGTTTGCCCCTAGTTTCGTACTTTTACGCTTAATCACACAATTAAGCAAACCTAAGCAATATTAGGCTCTAATCGAAGGTTAATTAATTTCCTTAATTAATCTAGAGCCAAAATAATTTATTAAAGTTGATTAGAACCAAAAAGTACTTAATTACAACCTAAAATCATATTTTAATTTTATGACACCTAGTCATAGAATCTTGAATAGTGTTTTCTCTTTCCAATTCCTTAAATCATGGAATTGTGTTACACATTGTTTATTCATAAATGAGTTTTAAATTCTTTAATGATGTATGAGCACTCCTAAACTTGTCATAAACTCACTAAATCACATTCTTAGTTACCTAAACTTAAGCTTAATCATTCCTAACCTTGTACCTAAGCTAATACACATCTAAACCTACCATTAACACACAATTAAATGGTCAAATCATCCTCCCATTCTGCTGCCCCAAGCTGGCCGAAGCCTCACTCCCTCCATTATGCATCACATGTTCAATTTTTCAACACTCCAAGGCCATACCTCAAGTCACATACACTATACCTTGTCATAACTTTCAATCAAGCTTGAATTTCCACATGAATAAATAATTAAAACAACCCATTTTCCCCATTTATTTGTGGCTGGAAAAGTTCCAGCCATGTTAAGGTTCTAGAAGCCTAATTTCATAAAAATGTGATAGGAAATTACCTCACATCAAGCCATACTTTGTGGCATAGCTTCCATACTTCAAACCATGCTTGAATGACCTTGTGTAAGAGATATTTTTCTCTTCCTTTTCCCTCCAAACCACACGGCCACACCCTCCCAATGTGAGCTCCATGGTTTTGATTTTCTATAAATAGGATGCTTGTGTTAGCCTTGTTACACTTTGAAGCATTTGCAAAGTTTAGAGTTTTAGAGTTGTCTTGCTAGTCTTTCCTTTTTCTCTCAAAGTTCCAAGAGTGTTCTTCCTTTCTTTTCATCTTTATCTTCTTCATCTCTTCATCTCATCATCACCTCTCAACCATCAAACACCACCCCAAAACCTTGAACCATCATCAAACCTCTCAAACACCACACCTCAAACACAACTCCACTTGAAACACATTTTCTTTCTTTTTCTCTCATCAAGGCCGAATCATCATCACCATCCTAGGAGGTGTTGCTCATCTCATTTCCATCTTCAAGTTCAAGCTTTTATCTTCATCAAAAGGTAGGGATTTGTTTTCAAACTTTATTTTGGTCAAGAAAGTGTTTTTCTCTAGTTTTCTCTTGGATTCTTTTTGAACTTTCCTTTGTCTTTCCTTTCCTTTCCATTTTCGGCCATGAGGCCTTGATTTGAGCATGATAGCTTGATGATGAGAGTTTCTAGATGATGACATTGTGTTCATCTCAAAGAAACCTCTAAAGCTTGAGTTTTCCTTTTCTTACAACTTCATCTATATGTTATCTAGCTCACATGGTTTTCCAACTTAAGAAAATTAATCTAAGGATTTCTAAAAGCCCATGCCTACCCTTGTCAACCTTAAAGTTGGCCGGCACGTTCTAGAGATTTGTCTCTAGATAGGGGTTTTGGGTACTTAATAAAGAACTTGATGTAGTTTCACTTCCTTTCTCTTTTATATGATTTTCGATTCTTGTGTTGTGATCCTTGAGATATTGTATAGGGTTATTATCTTGTTAAAGTCTTAAATGAGCTCTAGTTAAACATAAAAATGAAACTTGCATCATGTTTACTTTAAGCTATGCATATCATGTTTATTTCTTTGCTATCACTAAATCCCAAGATAATGAATGAACTTGCATTATCATGTTTATGTTTCAAGCTTTGCATTATCATATTTATATTTCAAGTCCTCACTTAAATATCAAAGATAATAATATATTGCACCACATATTTATTTTATGCTCTCACTTTACTTTCTAGCAATAACTAAAATAAGTGCATGAGCATGTTTATTTTTATGTCATCACTTTAATGATTCTAGAGCTCAAAGACTTGCCCAAGGATATCTCAAACAAAGGTCTAAAACATTTATCTCCTATGGCTCATATTTCGGCCCTATGAGGCCTTAATGTCTTCAAGTATTGAAAACTATGTTTTATAATTTTTCTAAACTTATATGAGTATAAGGAATGTGTAGAATTAAGTATTATGAGTTTAGGACCTCTTGAGATGAAAATAACATAGCCACTGCCCTATTAAGTATTTCCATGAGTTTAGATGATAAAAGTGTTCATAAAAGAGTTTTGAAGGTTTTAATAAGGTTCCAAGAGAAACTAGTATTTTATGTGCTTTAAAAACTATGATTCAATGCCTTAAAATGGAGTTGTTGTTTCGGTTCTGCCTTGCTATGTTTGGCCACTGTATGAGCTGTGTTAATGATGTTAATATGCTTATGTTTGGGTAATAGTTATGTTAAGACTCATATGTGAAAGATAGGATAAGTTAGGAACTAGAAAAGAATTAATTTGAGAGTTCTAGATCCCTTAAAGATTTATTTTTCTGGATTCTGTCCAGCAAGGTTTAGATTCAATAATCATGGTTTTAAATTAGTTTATATGTGTAGGAATGACTCATAATTGGTTTAGGACTTGATCTTGAAACCTTAGGAGCAAACCGAACTTAGAAAGGGTCATTATTGTGACTTTTAGGTACCCGTAAAGTTAGTATTTTGATTTCTGCACTCTTGAGGTTTAGAGATGTTCTTGACCATATGGTGAGGTGAGAAATACTTAGTTATAACCCTATAGGTTCCCAAGAGACTAGGTGTTGATGATCAATAACTTAGAAAGTGAGATAAAGATCTAAACCGTAATTTCTAGAACTCCGTAATCACATAAACATAAAGCTGTCCAAATTCTGCTTAGTGCTATTTGGATTAGTTCTTGAGCATAAAATTTATATAACTCATTAATTGTCAAACTATAGGCGTATAAAGAAGTTAAGAATAATTTGCAAGTTTAAGACTCATAATAATCGAAGTTTAAAGCACTATGAGATATAACATAACATGTCTATGAGCCTATGGATGATTGTTAAATATGACTATGTGATGATGTTTGTGTGAAAGTTTTATGTGACGAATGTTATGAGAAAGTTTCATGTGATGATATATATGTTATGAAAAAGCTACATGAGAATGCATGATAAAAATGAATATGATAAATGATGAGGTAATTGTGATGTAATACTTATGAAAATATAAATGTGACACAACAACGAGACGCGCTTCTCTGGGTGACACCGGTTCGGCCGAGCACCCCAGGAGGAGACAAATCCGTGAGGGTATGTGTAGATGCAGCCTGCCAAAGCGGACAAATTGCGAGGCCCACGTGGCTAGCAAAGCGTTTCAAAGAGGAAATGATCCTAGAAAGGAGATCCTTAATTTGCCCCCTAGCCCGTACTTTAAGTCGGGATTATGTTACGCTTATCATAGGATAAGTAAGAGCTAGTGACGACTAGTTAAGGTATGAGCTCATAACCTAGAGAAGTTTTAGAGGCGGCCCCATGAGATGAAAGTTAAAGTTGACAATGTCACATAAACTTTACTTATGTCAATGTTATAATGTTTCCTAGTTATTCTATTGTTTGGTTTACCTTATGATGCATTCATATCATCAGTATATTTACGCTTAAGTTATAAAGACGCATTATAAAATATGATGGACCTTGGATAAAATACCTCTTTGGGAAACCCACTTAAAAGGAACTTATATGCATGCACACCTTTTAGAAATAAACCCAAGGTTCCTGAGGATGTGACGATGACACCTAGGTAGGGATAACCCTGCTGAGAATTCTTTTAGAAAGATTCTCATTCCCTCTCTCTTTTCTTCCGTCATATCTTCAGATGGCGACGTTTGTACTCTTCGTCGACACCCCGGTATGGGAGCTGCACCATGACCCGGCACTCGGGTCATATCATTTTGAGGGTCGCTGCACAGTCAGAGTATTCATGTTCATGGGACGACCCTTCGCGCACCCCGTCCCGAGCTACCGCTTCACCCCGACTGCTCCTTATCGTCATAACGGGATTTTTGAGCGAGCGAGGCCACGCGATGAGCAGATCCTCCGTATGGAGCCCGAGACGTCAGCTGTACGCGAGTACCCCGAGTATGTACCGCGTCCCCAGTACTCGGAGACGGACCCATCCGAGGACCCGCCATCCCACATGTACAGTTGGAGCTCGGTCCGCTCCTCCACCGATGAGGGCTGGGAGTGAGAGGCGGTGGTCCAGCCGAGGTTGGCTCGACGGCCATCTATGCGCCGCCGCGGTGGACATGCCCGATGATGCACTCGACCACTCCCGCCGAGATTCGCGATTGGATCGACTCGACCCGCAGCACTCGGACCGCAGGAGTAGTCATAGGAGGGTAGTAGTTAGTGCACACACACGCCACATAGTAGAGGACAAACCTTCTTTTGTATATGAGGTTGTCTCCTTTAGGTGCACATGGGTATGGGGGTAGTTTCTCTTGTATTCGCTTTTTATGATTTCCTTGTATTGCATTTCAGTTGTATTTTGCTTCATGATGTATCAAATAGTCCTGCCTCTTTGGGTAGGCACGTTATATATATATATATCTATGTTTCAGTTGATGCTTCCATGACATGATGTGTTTCTTATGCTTTGCTTATATGTTTCGCTATGTTGCCCCTTAAAGTTTCGCGCGTGGCTCTCACTTTGATTTTAAAAAGAAAAATTTTACCCGTATTTCCGCTAAGTATTTTCCAAAGGATGAGACCAAGAGGTAATATTCTAAAAATTAACCTAAGGACATACTAGTAGTCTTGGGTTAAGATTTAGGGTGTTACACGGGAGCTATGCTATGAACCGAATCAAAGGGTTGCAGTGGAAGCATGGAGAAAGCTTTCTTTTGGGCATTAGCTTTAGGGTTATCACATCCCATACACCCATGCTTAGCCTAGTTCGATGGCTATTCATCGGGAACTAGTTTAGTTTTGCTGCAAACATGCTTAGCTTTTGATCTACTACACGCAAACCCCTATTGGTGAACTTATTATCTTTGTATGTCTTTTATATACACAAGACATCACTACTGTGTTGTGGATAGATATGTTATTTTGGTATATGTCGTGTTATGCTATAGCTTGTATATATATTATAATAAGGTTTATGTGATTGCTACTATTATGCGTGTATTGACCAATACCTATATACACATGTGACTCGCATTTTGGTTTTAAAGTTAAAAAAAAAATTTAGTCATATTTTTATTACTCGTATTTTAAAGAAGAATAAGTTAATTTCTAAAACTAAGGCGTAACAACTAATAATTACCCGGAATGCGACTTGAACATATTAGGTTAAAAGTTTAGGGTGTTACACTCTCAAACTCAAAGTTTTTTCTCTTCTCTTCCACCCTCAAGAAAGCTTCTTCCACCACTACTAACCATCACACCACCACTACAAACCACCTCCTAAATACACAACATTTCCATTCACAAGCTTAAAAACACAAGAAAAATCCTTTCTCTCTTTTCTTCTTCTTTGGCTGAAATCATATCTCCCCAAAGAGAAGATTTTTCTTCTCTTTTCCTTACAAGAGACTAAGCCTCCTCCTCTTCGTTTCAATAAGACAACTATGGTAGGATTTTGTTTTTAGCTTCTTGTTCTTTCTTTGTTTTATTTTTGATTTGATGAATGAAGGAATGGAAGAGATTGTGTTTCCTTTGTATTGTGTTTCTTTCCTCCATTTTCAGTTTGAGCTTTCATCCTTCTCTTTTTATTTTTGGTTTGGACTTTTTGTGTTTAGTGGATAAGAGAGTTGGAGATCAAGGCTTGATGATGATGGATCCTTATGGTGGTTGTGAAACCACCATGTGTTGGACCTCTAGAGCCTAAGTTTTTGCTCTTGGTTGTTGTTCATTTCAATTTCCATCCTTCCTTTTTGCTTTTTATTTTCAGTTTTGGCCCTTTTGTTCTTCTTATGTTTGGTTTTTAGTTATAAAAGAATGGTTGGAAATATGGTTCAATGATGGGAACTCTTGATGGTAGTCTTGATACCACCATGGTGGCCTTAATACCACCATGGTAGCCCCTAGAGCCTAAAGTTTGGTTCCTTTCCTTCCTTTCTTTTCAGATTTCCCATGGAGCATAAGAAATGAGATGTTGTTGGTTGGTTTCTTTTCTTTCTTGTCCATTCTTTGAGCTTGATGGTGAGTATAAGAAACAAGGTTTTTGGAACCATGTTGTTAAAGGACTCTAAAGCTCACTATGTTTGAGATCTATTAGGAACAAGAATTTAATCTTGTAAAGTTTTGAGCTTTAGGTGAACAAGATATAAAATTGACATGCACTCATGTTTATGTTTCAAGCCTTTGCATCTCATGTTTATATTTTAATGCCTTGCACATCATATTTACTTTCAAGTCATCACCTTAAATCTTAAAGACTTAAAATGGACTTGCATTTTCATGTTTAATTTCAAGCCTTGCATCTCATGTTTAAATTTCAAGTTATCACCTAAACCTTAAAGATCTAAAATGAACTTGCATCTACTTTCCAAGTCTTGCACATTATATTTATATTTCTAAGCCATCACTGTAACACCCTAATTTTTAACCCAACTTTCTAGAACACATTAGGTTAAACATTAGGATATTACTTCATAGTCTCATCCTTTTCTTAAAATACTAAAGGAAAATTACGAGTAAATTTTTTTTTTTTTTTAAAACACACAACAAAGTGAGAGCCACGTTCTTAGTCTAATCGAATAATAGGAATATAAAGCACGCTTAACACTCATAGAGAAACACAGAAATGGAAACATATAACAGCTGAGCATAAATCATCACAACAAGAGAAACGTTTCATTAATAATATAACTTAGAATACATAAGTAGTCATACCCTCATTGGGACGGGCAGAGCTTGTAATATAGCAGAAAGGAAGTACAATAGAAACAGAGAAACGTAAAGTAACATAAAGTAAACCATCACTACCCGAGTGCACCTATAGTGAATAACCTCAAAACAAAAGCAGGTTTATCTAGTCTACATGTGAGTGTGTGCACTAAGCCTCCCCTAAAACATCTGCTACTAGAACCCGGGGAAATGGAGTGTAACTTGTAACGCCCTGATTTTCTGTTAGAGTGAAAATGACCAAAATGCCCCTGAGGTCATTTTCAGCCCGGAATTCGAGGAAAGCCAGTGCGGCAGTACTCGAAGGGCAAACTCAATGTTGGAAGGGGATTAGAAAACTTATGTACCTTCCCGGGATCGAAAATCTCGTCTTGAGTTTTAGTCAAAATGACCAAAACGCCTGTGGTGTTTTACCCATTTGCAAGTCTTGGGATGAACCCGAAACTTCTCGGATGGTTTTAAAGGCGTTTTTATGTATTCTATGACCTCAGTTTTAATTTTTGAAGTCCCGGGCAAAATTAGTGCAAAATTACGGTTTTGCCCCTAGTTTCGTATTTTTACGCTTAATCACGCGATTAAGCAAACCTAAGCAATATTAGGCTCTAATCGAAGGTTAATTAATTTCCTTAATTAATCTAGAGTCAAAATAATTTATTAAAGTTGATTAGAACCAAAAAGTACTTAATTACAACCTAAAATCATATTTTAATTTTATGACACCTAGTCATAGAATCTTGAATAGTGTTTTCTCTTTCCAATTCCTTAAATCATGGAATTGTGTTACACATTGTTTATTCATAAATGAGTTTTAAATTCTTTAATGATGTATGAGCACTCCTAAACTTGTCATAAACTCTCTAAATCACATTCTTAGTTACCTAAACTTAAGCTTAATCATTCCTAACCTTGTACCTAAGCTAATACACATCTAAACCTACCATTAACACACAATTAAATGGTCAAATCATCCTCCCATTCTGCTATCCCAAGCTGGCCGTGAACCTTCTCCTCCATATGCATCACATGTTCAATTTTTCAACACTCCAAGGCCATACCTCAAGTCACATACACTATACCTTGTCATAACTTTCAATCAAGCTTGAATTTCCACATGAATAAATAATTAAAACAACCCATTATTCCCATTTAATTGTGGCTGGAAAAGTTCCAGCCATGCATTGTTTCTAGAAGACTAAATTCATAAAAATGTGATAGGAAATTAACTCACATCAAGCCATGCTTTGTAGCATAGCTTCCATACTTCAAACCATGCTTGAATGACCTTGTGTAAGAGATATTTTCTCTTCCTTCCTCCCTCAAAGGCTACGGCCAAGCCCTCCCCATTCACTCCTCCATGGTTTTGTTTTTCTATAAATAGGATGCTTGTGTTAGCCTTGTTGCACTTTGAAGCATTTGCAAAGTTTAGAGCTTTAGAGTTGTCTTGCTAGTGTTTCCTTTTTCTCTCAAAGTTCCAAGAGTGTTCTTCCTTTCTTTTCATCTTTATCTTCTTCATCTCTTTATCTCATCATCACCTCTCCACCATCAAACACCACCCCAAAACCTTGAACCATCATCAAACCTCTCAAACACCACACCTCAAACACAACTCCACTTGAAACACATTTTCTTTCTTTTCTCTCATCAAGGCCGAATCATCATCACCATCCTAGGAGGTGTTGCTCATCTCATTTCCATCTTCAAGATCAAGCTTTTATCTTCATCACTAGGTAGGGATTTGTTTTCAAACTCTATTTTGCTCAAGAAAGTGTTTTTCTCTAGTTTTCTCTTGGATTCTTTTTGAACTTTCCTTTGTCTTTCCTTTCCTTTCATTTTCGGCCATGAGGCCTTGATTTGAGCATGATAGCTTGATGATGAGAGTTTCTAGATGATGACATTGTGTTCATCTCAAAGAAACCTCTAAAGCTTGAGTTTTCCTTTTCTTACAACTTCATCTATATGTTATCTAGCTCACATGGTTTTCCAACTTAAGAAAAATTAATCTAAGGATTTCTAAAAGCCCAAGCCTACCCTTGTCAACCTTAAAGTTCACGTTCTAGAGATTTGTCTCTAGATAGGGGTTTTGGGTACTTAATAAAGAACTTGATGTAGCTTCACTTTCTTTCTCTTTTATATGATTTTCGATTCTTGTGTTGTGATCTTTGAGATATTGTATGGGGTTATTATCTTGTTAAAGTCTTAAATGAGCTCTAGTTAAACATAAAAATGAAACTTGCATCATGTTTACTTTAAGCTTTGCATATCATGTTTATTTCCTTGCTATCACTGAATCCCAAGATAATGAATGAACTTGCATTATCATGTTTATGTTTCAAGCTTTGCATTATCATATTTATATTTCAAGTCCTCACCTAAATATCAAAGATAATAATATATTGCACCACATATTTATTTTATGCTCTCACTTTACTTTCTAAGCAATAACTAAAATAAGTGCATGAGCATGTTTATTTTTATGTCGTCACTTTAATGATTCTAGAGCTCAAAGACTTGCCCAATGATATCTCAAACAAAGGTCTAAAACATTTATTTCCTATGGTTCATATTTCGGCCCTATGAGGCCTTAATGTTTTCAAGTATTGAAAACTATGTTTTATAATTTTTCTAAACTTATATGAGTATAAGGAATGTGTAGAACTAAGTGTTATGAATTTAGGACCTCTTGAGATGAAAATAATATAGCCACTGCCCTATTAAGTATTTTCATGAGTTTAGATGATAAAAGTGTTCATAAAAGAGTTTGAAGGTTTTAATAAGGTTCCAAGAGAAACTAGTATTTTATGTGCTTTAGAAACTATGATTCAATGCCTTTAAATGGAGTTTCTGTTTCGGTTCTGCCTTGCTATGTTTGGCCACTGTATGAGCTGTGTTAATGATGTTAATATGCTTATGTTTGGGTAATAATTATGTTAAGACTCATATGTGAAAGATAGGATAAGTTAGGAACTAGAAAAGAATTAATTTGAGAGTTCTAGATCCCTTAAAGATTCATTTTTCTAGATTCTGTCCAGCAAGGTTTAGATTCAATAATCATGGTTTTAAATTAGTTTATATGTGTAGGAATGACTCATAATTGGTTTAGGACTTAATCTTAAAACCTTAGGAGCAAACCGAACTTAGAAAGGGTCATTATTGTGACTTCTAGGTACCCGTAAAGTTAGTATTTTGATTTCTGCACTCTTGAGGTTTAGAGATGTTCTTGACCATAGGGTGAGGTGAGAAATACTTAGTTATAACCTTATAGGTTCCCAAGAGACTAGGTGTTGATGATCAATAACTTAGAATGTGAGATAAAGATCTAAACTGTAATTTCTAGAACTCCGTAATCACATAAACATAAAGCTGTCCAAATTCTGCTTAGTGCTATTTAGATTAGTTCTTGAGCATAAAATTTGTATAACTCATTAATTGTCAAACTATAGGTGTATAAAGAAGTTAAGGATAATTAATTTGCAAGTTTAAGACTCATAAGAATCGAAGTTTAAAACACTATGAGTTATAACATAACATGTCTATGAGCTTATGGGGATGATTGTTAGATATGACTATGTGATGATGTTTGTGTGAAAGTTTTATGTGACGAATGTTATGAGAAAGTTTCATGTGATGATATATATATGTTATGAAAAAGCTATATGAGAATGCATGATAAAAATGAATATGATAAATGATGAGGAAATTGTGATTTAATACTTATGAGAATATAAATGTGACACAACAACGAGACGCAGCTTCTCTGGGTGACACCGATTCGGCCGAGCACCCCCAGGAGGAGACAAATCCGTGAGGGTATGTGTAGATGCAGCCTGCCAAAGCGGACAAATTGCGAGGCCCACGTGGCTAGCAAAGCGTTTCAAAGAGGAAATGATCCTAGAAAGGAGATCCTTAATTTGCCCCCTAGCCCGTACTTTAAGTCGGGATTATGTTACGCTTATCATAGGATAAGTAAGAACTAGTGACGACTAGTTAAGGTATGAGCTCATAACCTAGAGAAGTTTTAGGGCGGCCCCATGAGATGAAAGTTAAAGTTAACAATCTCACATAAACTATACTTATGCCAACGTTATAATGTTTCCTAGTCATTCTATTGTTTGGTTTACCTTATGATGCATTCATATCATTAGTATATTTCTGCTTAAGTTATAAAGACGCATTATAAAATATGACGGACCTTGGATAAAATACCTCTTTGGAAAACCAACTTACAAGGAATTTATATGCATGCACACCTTTTAGAAATAAACCCAAGGTTCCTGAGGATGTGACGACGTCACCTAGGTAGGGATAACCCTACTGAGAATTCTTTTAGAAAGATTCTCATTCCCTCTCTCTTTTCTTCCGTCATATCTTCAGATGGCGACGTTTGTACTCTTCATCGACACCCCGGTATGGGAGTTGCACCATGACCTAGCACTCGGGTCATACCATTTTGAGGGTCGCTGCACGGTCGAGTATTCATGTTCATGGGGCGACCCTTCGCAAGACCCGTCCCGAGCTACCGCTTCACCCCGATCGCTCCTTACCGGCCATAACGGGATTTTTGAGCGAGCGAGACCACGCGATGAGCAGATCCTCCGCATGGAGCCCGAGACATCAGCGGTACGCGAGTACCAGTATGTGCCGCGTCCCAAGACTGGAGGCGGACCCATCCGAGGACCCGCCATCCCACATGTACGGTTGGAGCTCGGTCCGCTCCTCCACCGATGAGGGCTGGGAGTGAGAGACGGTGGTCGGTCCACCGAGGTTGGCTCGACGGCCATCTATGCGCCCTACGCGCGGTGGACATGCCCCGATGATGCGCTCGACCACTCCCGCCGAGATTCGTCAGTGGATCGACTCGACCTCACAGTACTCGGACCAGCAGGAGTAGTCATAGGAGGGGTAGTAGTTAGTGCACACGCACGCCACATAGTAGAGGACAAACCTTCTTTTGTATATGAGATTGTCTCCTTTAGGTGCACATGGGTATGGGTGTAGTTTCTCTTGTATTTGCTTTTTATGATTTCCTTGTATTGCATTTCAGTTGTATTTTGTTTCATGATGTATCAAATAGTCCCGCCTCTTTGGGTAGGCACGTTATATATATATATATATCTATGATTCAGTTGATGTTCCCATGACATGATGTGTTTCTTATGCTTTGCTTATATGTTTCTCTATGCTTCTCTTATGGATTCGTGCGTGGCTCTCACTTTGATTTTAAATTCCAAAAAGAAAAATTTTACCCATATTTCCGCTAAGTATTTTCTAAGTAAAAGATGAGACCAAGAGGTAATATTCTAAAGATTAACCTAAGTACATACTAGTAGTCTTGGGTTAAGATTTAGGGTGTTACATAACTGATCCAAGAACGCAAGGCGGCAGGAGTGGGCATACGTGTAGACTGAGCGTGAGCTCCTCGTTAGGGGCGCCTCTCGGACGGATGTGTCAATGAAGACCACGAATGTCGCCATCAGTCTCTGAAGATGTGACGGAAGCGAGAAAAAGAAGAGAAAAGAGTGAGAATCTTACTAAAGAATCTCAGTAGGAATCTCCTATTCTAGGGTTACATCGTTCACATCCTCAGGAACCTTGGGTTTATTTATAAAAGGTGTTCATGCATATGAGATTCATTATTAGGGTTTATGAAACTATTTATCCAAGGTCCATTTCTTTTAGTATGCATCTTGATGTCATGAATGCAACATGTTTAAGCATGAATGTATGGCAATACTTGAGCACATAAATCAACAAATCACAACAATCTAGATTCATGCAAGTGGCATAAGGGCATATTACAACTCTTACTTTTCTCATACTTTTGTGACTTAAAAGCATCATATCTCTTTTGTTCTTTTTCTCAAAAACCACCCTCTTAAAACATATCCACCTATTTCCAACCGATACACCGCCCCGGTGATTTTTATCATAACCTCCTATCTCCGTCTCACCTAATCGCCTAGGAATGAGCTCAATCCTAACTAGTCATCACTAGATTTAATATGGGGTAAAATGAGGGGGTAACACAAACATATTTCATTCTTTGAAACGTTCTACTGGCCTCGAGTGCACAGCGAATTGTCCGCTTTGGTAAGGCTGCATCTGCACATACCCTCACGGATTTGCCTCCTCCTCACCGTAGAGCAGAGAAGTACGTCTCAATACTTGTCACATAAAAATATCCTGGGGGTGCTCGGCCGAACCAGTGTCACCCAGGGTTTTCAACTCATATGGTACTTTAAAACATTTTTCAACTCTTTTAGGTTTGATAGAAATTCGGCAGCATAACAGCTGTTAAACTGAATTTCCTTCAAACCAAAATTCATGCCACAAGCTAATCACACAACTTAACATCTCAATAATCATTTCCTCACGTATCATCAATAAAACATTTTAGGGTTCATGCATCATCAAGCATATTCTTCTAATACATCATTCTCACATAGATAAACATCATAACATATATTTCAAACTCATCATTCTTACATAGATTATAGCATATATTCCAAACTCATAGCATATATTTTAAACACATCATACTCACATAGATAAAGCTCATGTATCATATATCATACTTGCATAAAATTAAGCATCATAAAAACTCAAGACTTCTTAATATCTTATGTATCGACCCTTAAGGTCCTTAACTCACAATCTAAGTTATAAATCATCAAAACCTAGTCTCTTGGGAACCTATGAGGTTATAACTAAGTATTTCTCACCTCACACTATGGTCAAGAACATCTCTAGACCTCAAGGATGCAGAATTTAAAATCCCAACTTTACGGGTACCTAGGAGTCACAACAATGACTCTTTCTAAGTCCAGTTTGTTCCTAAAGCATCAAGATTAAGCCCTAAACCAATTATGAGTCATTCCTACACATTTAAACTAATTTAGAACCATGATTATCATTTCTAAACCTTGCTAGACAGAATCCAGAAAATTCCATCATTAAGGGATCTAAAACTCTCAAATTAATTCTTTTCTAGTTCCTAACTTATCCTATCTTTCACATATGAGTCTTAACATTATTTTTACTCAAACATAAGCATCTTATCATTATTAACACAGCTCATACAGTGGCCAAACATAGCAAGGCAGAACCGAAACAAACATCTCCATAAAAGACATGAAACACAATTTCTAAAGCACATACAATACTAGTTTCTCTTGGAACCTTTTTCAACTTTCAAAACTCATTTATGGACACTTTTATCACCTAAAATCATAAAAATACTTAAGAGGGTAATAGCTAAATCATTTTTATCTCAAGAGGTCCTAAATTCATAAAACTTAGTTCTACATATTTCTTATACTTACATAATCTTAGAAAAATTATAAAACATAGTTTTCAATACTTGGAAACACCAAAGCCTCTTAGGGCCGAAATAGGGACCAAAAGCAATAAATATTTTTAGACCTTTGTTGAGACAACAATGGGCAAGTCTTTGAGCTCTAGGTTCATTAAAGTGATGACATAAAAATAAACATGCTCATGCACTTGTTTTAGTTTTTGCTAGAAAGTAAAGTGAGAGCATAAAATAAATATGTGATGCATTATATTATTATCTTTGATATTTAGGTGAGAACTTGAAACATAAACATGATAATGCATAGCTTGAAATATAAACATGATAATGCAAGCTCCTTTATTACCTTGGTACTTAGTGATAACAAAGAAAGTAAACATGATGTGCAAAGCATAAAATAAATATGGTATGCATTATATTATTATCTTTGATATTTAGGTGAGAACTTGAAATATAAACATGATAATGCAAGTTCCTTTATTACCTTGGTACTTAGTGATAGCAAAGAAAGTAAACATGATGTGCAAAGCATAAAATAAACATGATGCAAGGTTCATTTTAAGGTGATCTAAAGCTCATCCAAGACTTTAACAACATAATAACCCAACACATATCTCATTACAAAGAGAGCTTTAGAGTTCTTGAACCAAGTTCTCAAAGGAATTATGAGGTTCTTGAACATCATCATCAAGCTCAAAGAAAGCAAAACTTTTTGAACAAATAAAACTTCAAAGATCAAAAAGGAAAATGGTAACCGAAATGTTAAAGAAAGGAACAAAGAAACCGAAATCATAATAGCAAGAAAAGTAAAGATATTCTTGAGTAAAAAATCATTTTTGAGTTAGAAAATAAAGTTGGAACTCAAAGAAAATAAAACCTCAAGCTCTAGAGTTTCCTTTGAGATGAACACATAGTCATTATCTAGGAGTCCTCATCATTGAGCTATCATGTACTCATCAAGGCCAAGAGGCCGAAAATACAAGAAAGGGAAACCAAAGAAAGTTTCAAAAAGAAAACCCAAGAGAAAGCTAGAAAGAACTCATTTTCAAGAAGACAAAGTTTAGAAAACACTCCTACCTAGAGTGAAGACAAAAACCTTGGACTTGAAGATGAAAATGATACGAGCAACACCTCCTAGGATGGTGATGATGATTCGGCCTTGATGAAAGAAAAAGGAAGGAAATGTGTTCTTGGTGAGCTTGTGTTTGAGAATGGAAGTTTAGGTGTTTGTATGATGATCCAAGGTGGTGGGGTGGTGTTTCAAGGTTGTGTGATGATGTTTCAAAAGGAAAAAGAAGAAGATTAAGAAGAAGAATGCTCTTGAGATTTGAGAGAAAAAGGAAGAACTTAGAGAAAAACTAAAAAACTAAACTTAGCAAATGAACAAAGTGTAGCAAAGGTTCATCTAGGCATGGTATTTATAGAGAAGAATAAGAGTGAATGAGTGGAGGAGAATGAATCCTCATGGAACATGAGGTGAGGCATGTGTGGAGGAGAATGAATCCTCATGGAACATGAGGTGAGAGAATTGCACTTTGATGACATGGCTTCAACCATAGTCTTTGGAGTGTGAAATAAAATTAAATTGTGATAAAATGGATGATGAATTTCGTGCAGGTCTGATGCAGCAAGGGAGGAGGGAGTTTTGGTCATGTAATAGTGTGTTAGTGATGTGTTTAGGGGTGTATTAGCTTAGGTGTAAGGTTAGGAGTCATTAAGCATAAGTTTAGGTGACTGAGAATGTGATTAGGAACCTTTATGACATGATTAAGGAGTACTCATACATATTTAGGAGATTTTAAATTCATTTTATGAATAAAACAATGTAGACAAAATTCCATAATTTAAGGAATTGGAGAGAAAACACTATTCAAGATTCCATGACTAGAAATCTTGAATTTAAAATAAGATTTTAAGTTGTAATTAAGCACTTTTAGGTTCTAATCAACTTTAATAAATTATTTTGACTCAAGATTAATTATGGAAATTAATTAATCTTCGATTAGAGCCTAATATTGCTTAGGTTTGCTTAATCACGCGATTAAGCGTAAAAACACGAAACTAGGGGTAAAATCGTAATTTTGCACTAATTTTGCCCGGGATCTCCATAATTAAAACTGAGCTCGTAGAATACATAAAAATGCCTTTTAAAACCATCTAGAGAAGTTTCGGGTTCATCCGGCACTTGCAAATAGGTAAAACACCGCAGGGGCGTTTTGGTCATTTTGACCCGAAAACTCGAAAAACGAGATATTCGATTCCGGAAAGGTACACAGGTCATCTAATCCCCTTCCAACATTGAGTTTGCCCTTCGAGTACTGCCAGATCGGCTTTCCTCGAATTCTGGGCCGAAAATGACCTAAGGGGCATTTCGGTCATTTTCACTCTAGTAGAAAATCGGGGCGTTACACGTCACCTCCTCTCTTGTAGAAGCTGATGGCCACTCCTCCTCCATGCCTCAAATTTTTGAAATTCAAATACCATTTCAAGTCCATGACAAGCCTTACCTAGCCCATACTTTGCACCATGCTTACCATGCTTTCCTCCATACCTTGAATGACCACCAAGTGAGATATTTCTTCTCTCCAAGGCCTAGAAACTCACAGCCAGCACCTCCTCCTCTCATTCTTTCATGTTTCAAATTTCTATAAATACATGTGTTAGAAGAACTTGGTTCCATTTTACACATTTGCTAAGTCTTTGTCTTGAAAGCTTGTCTAGTTTCTTTTCTTTTCTCTCAAAGAACTCTTGAGTTCTTTGCATCTCATCCTTTTCATCTTCATCATCTTCTTCAAAGAACCACACCTCATAACCTCAAACCACCACATCACAACCTTAGATCATCATCAAAGCCCCTAAACACTCAACCTCGAACACAAGCTCACCAAGAACACATTTCCTTTCTTTTTCTCTCCACAAGGCCGAAGCACTATCATCACTTTAAGAGGAGTTTTTCCTTCCATTCTCACCTCAAAGATCAAGCCTTTGTCTTCAAACTTGGTAAGGAGTTGTTTTCTAAGCTTTGTTTTACTCAAGAATGTGTTTTCTCTAGTTTTCTCTTGGCTCTTTTTGAAACTTTCCTTTGTTTTCCTTTCTTTTTCATTTCGACCATGAGGCCTTGTTTACGACCATGATAGCTTGATGATGAGAGTTCCTAGATGATGACCTTGTGTTCATCTCAAAGGAACTTCTAGAGCTTGAGTTTTGTTTCTTAATCTAGTAAAGTTTTGGTTTTTCTTTCCTTTTCTTTTCCTACATGATTTGGCCCCCTTATGTTTTCCTTCAAAGATTTTGTTAAAAATTTTAAAGTGTCTCTATATTTATTTTATATCAAGAAATAATGTTGTTTTGGTTCTTTTAGATCATTTTCTTTAAAGCTTGATGATGTTGTTCAACCATGAGTCTCTTTGAAACCATGGGTTCATGAACACTAGAGCTTGCTTTGCTTTGTTGAGATATGTTGGGTTTAGTTTAAAGTTTTGTAAGAGCTCTAGTAAAGATTAAAATGAATCTTGCATCCATGTTTATGTTTATGTCTTGTACATCATGTTTACTTTCTTTGCTATCACTAAATATCAAGAATGATGAATAAACTTGCATTATCATATTTATATTTCAAATTTTGCACTATCATGTTTATATTTACAAGTCCTCACCTAAATATTAAAGATAACAACAAGTTGCATCTCATATTTATTTTATGCTTTCACTTTATTTTCTAACAAAAGATAAAATAAGTGCATAAGCATGTTTAAATTCCTGTCATCACCTAAGAGAACCTAGAGCTCAAAGACTTGCCCATTTTTCTTGAGTAAAGTGAGAAAATGATTAGTATTTTGTGTACAAAGATTTCGGTCATGTGGTATAGGTGAGCCTAGCATGGGTTTCATCTAGCCACAAAGACCAACAAACTATGTTTTAAGGATTTTCTTAAGTCTAGTTAAAACTAGCATAAGATATCATTATGCTTTTCGATGTATTAGAACTCTTTAAGAATGAAATATAGTAGCTACTGCCCTTGGAAGTATTTTGATGATTTTAATGAGATAAAAATGTTTGCTAATGAGTTTTAGAAGTTTTAAAAAGGTTCCAAGAGAAGCTAGTGACATATGTGTTTTAGAAATCAAGTTTTGTGCTTTGTTTGATGGAGATGTTTTCGGTTCTGTTTGGTGTATATGCTCACTATTTTATGCTGTTTTGATGATGCTAATATGAGTATATTCATGTATATTTGATGCTAAAATTCATATATGAAAGTTAAGAGAAGTTAGTAACTAGAAAAGAATTAATTTGAGACTTTTGGATCCCTTAGTAATGGATTTTTCTGGATTCTGTCCAGGTAGGTTTAGAATTGAAAATCATGGTTCATAATTAGTCTAAATGTGTAATAATTGCTCATAATTGGTTTAGGACTTGATCTTGATACCTTAGGAGCAAACCAAACCTAGAAAAGGTCAATATTGTGACTCATAAGTACCCGTAAAGTAAGTATTTTGGATTCTACATTTTTGAGGTTTAGAAATATTTATGATCATAGAATTGAGTAAGGAATACTTAGATATGAGCCTATAGGTACCCGAGAGCTTAAGTTTTGATCTGATACAACTTAGATTTTGAGTTAAAAGACCTTAAGGGTTGATGCATAAGACATTAAGAAATCTTTTAATGCTATAAGTTTATTTATGTAAGTATGGTATGTTGATATGCATAATGTGATATATGAGTTATGATGATGTGATCTTTTTATGCTGATGCTATAATGATGTGTGAATGTATGTACTAGGATGAAACTATTTATATGACTTTAGAAATTGATTATGAAATGTGAAATTGAATGTGTAAGTACATGCATTATGAGTTGATGTGGCACACTATGATGAATTGCATGAACTAATGAGCATGATATACATATTGCATGAGGTTCCATGATGATAATTGAGGGCATGTGTTTATGATGCATTCTTGCATAACACACCGAGACGCATTTCTCCTACCTCGATGAGGAAATAACAAAACCGTGAGGGTATGGTAGATGCAGCCTGCTAGAGCGGATAAATGTACTGTGCACTAGATGCCGTAGATGTGTTTCGAAGAAGGAAATAACCCTAACCCGCACTCAAGGAGTCGGTGTATTAGGTGATCCTTAAGTCCCTAACCTGCACTCAAGGAGTCGGTGTATTAGGTGACCTTTAAGCCCCTAACCCGTACTTTAGTAGTCGGGATTCTATTTCATGGTTCGTTTATTCAGATAATGAGTTGGAAACTAGCGATGAGTTACCCCCTCCATTATTCCCCATGTTAAATTTAGTGACGACTAGTTAGGATTGAGCTCATTCCTAGGTGATTAGGTGAGACGGAGTTTGGGGGTCATGATAAAAATCGCCGGGGTGGTATGTCGGTTGGATTTAGGAGGATATGCTTAAGAGGGTGGTCTTTGAGAAAAAGAACTTAAGAGTTCAAGCATGAGAAAAAGATATGATGTTTTATAGTCACACAATTATGAGAAAAGAAAGTTTTATATGCCACTTATATGTTAATGTTTATCTTGATGTTGTGTTCTATCGACTGTTTGCATAAAGTATTGTCATGCATTCATCCAATATCTGTTGCATTCATATCATTAAGATCCACACTAAAAGACACCCAATTCGGATAAATAGATTTGAGAAGTTTAAAAGTTAAACCTTGTGCATGACCACCTTTTAATAATTAAAACCGAAGTGGTTGGGGACGATGACGATGACACATGTGTTTAAGTTGGAAATCACTACTGAGAATCTTGAATGAGTTTCTCATCCCTCTCTCTTTATCTCCCGTGTCGTCTCCAGACGAAGATGATGGTGTATCTCGTGACCTTTATTATGGCGTGGGTGTAGGGCATGTGCTACGAGTCGGATCAATGGGATGCAATGGAAGCGCGGAGATACCGCTTTAGATTTATGTGCATATGGATGTGTATTTCTTTTGATGTGAAAATAGGACTATAATAGTCGTAAACTATGTATCTATGGTAATATGATTATGTTGTGATGTAATGAACAACATTTGTGTTTTGTGACCATGAATGATATCAGATCTCTTTTCTATATGCTAGTCTTCTTTACATCATATGCGGCTCTCACTTTGGTTTTATATGTTTTAAAAAAAAATTTACTCGTATTTCCGCTAAGTATTTTCATAAAAAAATGAGACTAAGAAGTAATAACCTAATGATTAACATAATGTGTTCTAGAGTATTGGGTTAAAAATTAGGATGTTACAATGTACATGCATAAGGTTCAGTTTTAAACTTCACAAATCTATTTATCTGAAGTGAGTATCTTTTAGCATGGGTATTAATGTCATGAGTGCAACAGGTATCTAATGTATGCATGACAATGCCTCGCATGCACAAGTAATACATATAACATATCACAAGAGTTATGAACATAACATGGAATACATAATCATTTTACATGAACTCTTCCTCTTTTATTCTCTTAGGTGACTTTAATTCATTATTCTTTCCTCTGTGGGGGCCACCCTATTATTCTCTCCTGTGATAGTTCTAGGTTATGAGCTCATACCTAACTAGTCGTCACTAGTTTCAGCTTACCCTATGGTAAGTTACTTATCCTATGATAAGTTCAAGACCCGACTCTTAAAATACGGGATAGGGGGCAAGGATCACCTTTCATAACCTTTAATTTGGGGAGTCTAAAGGATCACTTCTGTAACGCCCTGATTTTTCTATCTGAGCAAAAATGACCAAAATGCCACTGAGGTCATTTTCCGTCCGATGAGGATAGCTGACTTGGCAGTCCTCGAAGGGCCAACTCAATGTTTGAAGGGGATTAGATGGCTTTTGAATGGGTTCGGGAATTAAAATCTCGTTTTCTAAAGTTTCGAGTAAAAATAACCAAAATCCCCTATAGCGTTTTTATGTCGGTACAAGCATCGATTGAGCTTGGAACTTCTCCAGATGGTTTTAAATGATGTTTTTATGTATTTCGTAACATTTGTTTAAGTCCCGAAGGTCCCGGGCAGTTTTTGAGCAAAATTATGATTTTGCCCATAGCATAGTATTTTTGAGCTTAATGATGCAATTAAAAAAACCTAAGCAATATTAGGCTCTAATCGAAGAATAATTAATTTTCATAATTAATCTAGAGTCAAAATAATTTATTAAAGTTAATTAGAACCTAAGATTACTTAGATTAAACCTAAATCTCTTTTTAAATTTAAGATTCTCAGTCATAGAATTTTGAATAGTATTTTCTCTCTCCAATTCCTTAAATTAAGGAATTGTGTCTACATTTGTTTTATGCATAAAATGAATTTAAATCCCTCTAATAATGTATGAGCTTTCTTTAATCATGTCTTGAAATCTCTAATCACTTTCTTAGTTACCTAAACACTTACTTAGCAATTCCTAATCCTAAACCTAATCTAAGATACACCTAATTACATTATTAAACCACAATTAAACAAAAGAAATCTCTCCTCCCTCCCTCATAAACTACACAGCCACTCCTCCTCCCTTATTTCCCTCATGTTGAATTTATTTACACACAATGGCCATGCTTCACCATACTTTGAGCCATGCTTGAACCCATACTCACCATACTTCAAACCATGCCTTGAATGACAACATTTAGAAGATATTTTCTCTCCCCAAAGCCATGAAAGGCTACGGCCAGCCCTCCCCCTCCATTCATCTTCATTGCTTTGTTTTCCTATAAATACATTTGCAAAGGAACTTGAAAGAACCTTTAGATCAATTGCCAAGTTTTAGTTTCAAGAGCATTCTTGCTATTTTCTCTCATTTTCTCTCTAAGTTCCAAGAGCTTTCTTCTTCATCTTTTCTTTAAGCCACCATATCACCACATCAAAACACCACCCCACCACCTTGGATCATCATCTAAACACCTAAGCTCTCACCCACAAACACAAGCTCACATAAAAATCCATCGTTTTCTTTTCTTTCTTTCTTGGCCAAAACCACCTCCTAGCTTTAGGAGAAGATTTTCCTTTCATCCTCACCTCAAGACCAAGCTTTCATCTTCAATACTTGGTAGGGAGTTGTTCTAAATATTTCTTTGTTTCAAATATGCTTTATTCTTGAAAGAAAGTGTTGACTTTATGAGTTTTCTTTATTTTTCATTTTCATTTTCTTCTTCATTCTTTCTTTTCATTTTCAACCTTCAAGGCGTTGTTTACTCCTCATGATAGCTTGATGATGAGTGTCTCTAGATGATGACTTTGTGTTCATCTCAATGAGACCTCTAAAGCTTGAGTTTTTCTTTTTTCAAGTTTTACTTATGTTACTTAGCTCACTAATGATTTCATCTTAAGAAAATAATTACAAGGATTTTAAAAAGCCCAAAGCCTACCCTTGTCAACCTTAAAGTTGGCCAACACGTGAGGGTTTTGGGTACATAATAAAGAATATGGTGTATTTTCCTTCCTATATAGCTTTCGGCCTTTCCTTTTCCTTTGAAGTTTTGTTTTGAATTCATTTCCTTGAGCTTGATGATGATGTTCAAAGAACCATGAAGTTTCCTTGAAGCCTTGGTACTTAGAACTCTAGAGCTTACTTTATCTTGGTAAGATTATGTTTGGGATTGAGATGTTAGTTCTTTAAAGTCTTGTATGAGCTCTAATGATATATAAACATGGACTAGTATTCATGTTTAAATTTATGCCTTGCATAGCATATTTACTTTTCTATGTCATCACTAAGCTCTCAAGAATAAAGAAATAAACTTGCATTATCATGTTTAATTTCAAGCTTTGCATTCCATGTTTACTTTTCAAGTCATCACCTAATCTTAAAGATAAAAATGAGTTGCATCTCATATTTATTTTAAGCCCTCACTTTACTTTTCTAATGAAGATAAAATGAAGTGCATAGCATGTTTATATTTATCTTATCACCTAAAAATGTTAGAGCTCAAAGACTTGTCCCTTGTTATCTCAAGTAAAGTTTGGAAATAGAAATATTTTATGAGTATGAATTCGGCCATGTGATGAGGATGAGCTTAGCATGAGTTTCATCCAGTCATAAGGACCAACAAGCTATGATTTAAGAATTTTCTTAAGTTTAGATGAACTTAGCATATGATATAAAGATGTTTTTATGTTCTAAATCTCATCTAGGAACAAAACAAATTAGCTACTGCCCTTGTTCATATTTTTATGATTTTAATGAAATAAAATAGTTTCTAAAATGGTTTTGAGGTTCCAAAAAGGTTCCAAAAGAAAACTAGTAATTTATGTGCACTTGAGATGAAATTTTATGTGATTCTATGAATGATATGATGATAATGATTTTGGTTCTGCCTTGTTTATTTTTTTCACTGTATGATGATGATTTTATTATGTTAGAGTGAGTGGTTTCATGTATATTTGATGTTAGAATTAATTTGTGAAAGCTAAGACAAGTTAGTAACTAGAAAAGAATTAAAATGAGACTTCTAGAACCCTTAGAAATTAGATTTTATGGATTCTGTTTCAGCATGGTTAATATTAGTAAATATGGTTTATAATTGGTGAAAATGTGTAGGAATTACTCATAATTGGTTTAGGAATTGATCTTGGTACTTTAGGAGAAAACAGAACTTAGAAAGGGTCAAAGTTGTGACTCGTAGGTACCCGTAATTGTAAAAATATAGGTTCTGCACTAATGATGTTTAGAATAGGTTATGATCATGGTAGTTAGTGAGGATAATTAGTTGTGAACCTATAGGTACATAAGAGTTTAGAATCGGATACTAGAGAACTTAGATTTCAAGTTTAAAACCCTAAGGGTCAAAGCATAAGACACCATAGGTTCTTGATGCCATGAATTGATTGCTTCAAGTATGATGTGATGATGCATGTGCTATGATGAGTATGATTATGTGGTTTCAAGTTTATCATGATTATAGAAGTTGAATGAGAAATGTACATCACTATGATTTATTGTGGCATAAAGTAAATTTGAAAGAAATTTGGTTTACAGCTGTTATGCTGCCAAATTTTCATCAAATTCAAAACTTGAGAATGTTTTTGAAAAACATGTGAGATGAGTCCTGGGTGACACCGGTTCGGCCGAGCACCCCCAGGAAATGTGACGTAGCACTGAGACGCATTTCTCCCACTCCGGTGGGGAGAAGGCAAATCCGTGAGGGTAAGGTAGATGCAGCCTGCCAAAACGGACAATTCGCTGTGTACTAGATGCAAATAGAGCATTTCAAAGAAGGAAATATTCCTATGGACTCCTCAAATTAAAGGTTATGATAGGTGATCCTTAAGCCCTCTAACCCGTACTCTAGTAGTCGGGATTATTATGTTTACGGTTATCATAGGATAAGTAAGAGCTAGTTATGACTATTTGAGGTATAAGCTCATAACCTAGATGATGTTTTAGGGTGGCCCCATGATGCAAGAATATGAAGTTCTTAAGTCACAAAGTTGAGAAAAGAGACAAGTTTCACTTGAAAGTTTATATGACACTTAATGCCACCTATATGTTTCTTGATGATATATTTGATGGACTTCTTGCATAAAGTATTACCATTTATTCATGCTTTGCCATGTTGCATTCATAACATTAAGATTCATTCTAAAAGGAATGAACCTTGGATAACTATGTTTATGAACTTAATAATGAACTTTGTAACGCCTCGATTTTCTGTTAGAGTGAAAATGACCAAAATGCCCCTGAGGTCATTTTCGGTCCGGAATTTGAGGAAAGCCGACCCGGTAGTACTCGAAGGGTAAACTCAATGTTGGAAGGGGATTAGATGACTTGTGTACCTTTCCGGGATTGAAAATCTCATTTTTCGAGTTTTCGGGTCAAAATGACCAAAACGCCCCTGCGGTGTTTTACCCGTTTGCAAGTGTCGGATGAACCCGAAACTTCTCTAAATGGTTTTAAAAGGCGTTTTTATGTATTTTGTGACCTCAGTTTTGGTCCCGGAGGTACCAGGCGAAATTAGTGCAAAATTACGATTTTGCCCCTAGTTTCGTGTTTTTACGCTTAATCTCATGATTAAGCAAACATAAGCAATATTAGGCTCTAATCGAAGGTTAATTAATTTCCATACTTAATCTTGAGTCAAAATAATTTATTAAAGTTGATTAGAACCTAAAAGTGCTTAATTACAACTTGAAATCCTATTTTAAATTCAAGATTCCTTAGTCATGGAATCTTGAATAGTGTTTTCTCTCTCCAATTCCTTAAATCATGGAATTGTGTTTTCAATTGTTTATTCCTAAATGAGTTTTAAACTCTCTAATGATGTATGAGCACTCTTAATCTTGTCATAAAATCCCTAAACCTCATTCTTAGTCACCTAAACTTAAGCTTAATTATTCCTAACCTTGTACCTAAACTAATACACACTTAAATCTATCATTAGCACACCATTAGATGACCAAAATCTCTTTGCCCCCATGCTGTCTGAACCTGGCCGAAGTGCCTTACCCTCTATATGCATCACATGTTCAAATTTTCAACACTCCAAAGCCATATCTCAAGTCATACTCACCATGCCTTGTCATATTTTCAATTAAGCTTGATTTTCCAAATGAATAACTAAATGAAATAAACCATTTTCCTCATTTATTTGTGGCTAAAAAACAACCAGCCATGCATTGCTTCTAGAAGGATTATTTCATTCAAAATTTGCAAGAAAACTCATGCTTGAAGCCATGCCTTGTATCATAACTTCCATACTTCAAACCATGCTTGAATGACCTTGTGTAAGAGATGTTTTCTCTTCCTTTCCCTCCCAAACTACACGGCCAGCCTTCCCCCTCAATGAGCCTTCATTTGTTTTCATTTTCTATAAATACCTTGTCTAGAAACACATGCAAACACTTTAGCTCATTTCCACACTTTTAGTTTTCTAAGCTTTCTTTGTGTTCTTTCTTTTCTCTCTAAGTTTCAAGAGAGTTTTCTCTTGTTCTTCATCTTCATCTTCATCATCTCTTCATCTCATCATCATCTCATAACCTTCAAACACCACCCCAAAGCCTTGAATCACCTCCTAACTTCTCAAACACCTCACCTCAAACCTCACTTGAAACACATCTCCTTTCCTTCTCCCTCTCCAAGGCTGAAGCCATCTTGCCCCAAGGAGGAGTTCTTCATCTTGTTTCCTTTTCAAAGATCAAAGCTTTTAACTTCACTCTAGGTAGGAGTTTTTTTCTAAACCTTGTTTTCTTGAAAATGAGTTTTATCTAGCTTTCTCTTGGATTTTCTTTTTGAAACTTTCTTTGTTTTTCCTTCCTTGATGTTTCGGCCTCTTGGCCTTGATGAGCACATGATAGCTCAAGGATGAGAGCTCCTAGATGATGACCATGTGTTCATCTCAAAGGAACCTCTAGAGCTTCAGTTTTTATTTTCTCTAAGTTTCATCTTGGTCTACTAACTCAAAAGGATTTCTAGCCCAAGAACATCTTCACTTTTTCTTGCTTTTCATTTCAGTTTCCTTGCTTCCTTTCCTCTAAATATTTCGGTTTGGGTTTCCTTTCTTTTAAAGTTTTGTGTTCTTTGAAAGTTTATTTATTTTGAGCTTGATGATGATGTTCAAGAACCTCATAGTTCCTTTGAGAACTTGGTTCAAGAACTCTAAAGCTCTCTTTGTGGTGAGATGAATGTTGGGTTATGATGTTCTAAAGTCTTGTAAGAGCTCTAGACAATCTCAAAATGAACTTTGCATTCATGTTTACTTTTATGCTTTGCACATCATATTTATTTTCCTTGTCATCACTAAGTACCAAGATAACAAAGGAACTTGCATAATCATATTTATATTTCAAGCAATGCATTATCATGTTTATATTTCAAGTCCTCACATAAATACCAAAGATAATAACAAGTTGCATTCATGTTTATTTTATGCTATCACTTTACTTTCTAAAGGAACCTAAAATAAGTGCATGAGCATGTTTATTTTATGTCATCACTTAAGTAAACCTAGAGCTCAAGGACTTGCCCATTGTTGTCTCAAACAAAGGCTTGAAAATATTTATTTCCTTAGCTTATGTTTTCGGCCCCTAAGAGATTTGTTGTGTACAAGTATTGAAAACTATGTTTTATAATTTTTCTAAGCTTTTATGAGTTCAAGGAATACATAGAACTAAGTTTTATGAATTTAGGACCTCTTGAGACAAAATATATTTAACTACTGCCCTCTCAAGTATTTTGATGATTTTAGATATTAAAAATGTTTATAAATGAGTTTTGAAAGTTTGAAAAAGGTTCCAAGAGAGATTAGTATCTTATGTGCTTTAGAAATTGTGTTTGATGCCTTTGTATGGAGATGTATGTTTCGGTTCTGCCTTGCTATATTATGGCCACTGTATGTGCTGTTTGATGATGATAATATGATTAAGTTTGAGTATAATTAATGTTAAAACTCATATGTGAAAGATAAGATAAGTTAGTCACTAGAAAAGAATTAATTTGAGAGTTTTAGATCCCTTAATGTTTGATTTTCTGGATTCTGTCCAGCAAGGTTTAGAAATGATAATCATGGTTTTAAATTAGTTTAAATGTGTAGGAATGACTCATAATTGGTTTAGGACTTGCTTGGTGCCTTAGGAGCAAACCGGACTAGAAAGGGTCATTGTTGTGACTTCTAGGTACCCGTAAAGTTAGGATTTTAGAATCTGCATCCTCGATTTTTAGAGATGTTCTTGACCATAGTGTGAGGTAAGGAATACTTAGATATGAGCCTATAGGTACCCGAGAGTTTAAGTTTTGATGATTTATAACTTAGACTGTGAGTTAAGGACCTTAAGGGTCAATGCACAAGACATTAAGAAATTGTTAATGCTATGATGTTTATATGATGTAATAATATGTTGAGATATTTATAAGGCATGAGGAAATGATTGTTTGAGATATGAGTTTATCATGGCATGAGGTTTCATTGAGGAATATGTTGTATGAATAGCTTGTGGCACAAGTTTCGGTTTGAAGGAAATTCGGTTTAACAGCTGTTATGCTGCCAAATTTCCATCAAACCTTAAAGGGTTAAAGAAATATTTAAGAGTACCATATGAGTTGAAAACCCTGGGTGACACCGATTCAGTCGAGCACCCCCAGGGGAGACAAATCCGTGAGGGTATGAGTAGTTGCAGCCTACCAAAGCTGACAAATTGTTGTGGCTTAATGCCCGCAAAGTGTTTCAAAGAGGGTATATCCTAAGAGAGGTGATCCCTGCCCCTTACTCGTACTTGCGTAGTCGGGATTATTTTATTATGTTTTGCTTATTCAGATAATACGCAAGAGCTAGTGACGACTAGCTGAGGTATGAGCTCATAACCTAGTTATTTTAGAGTGGCCTTATTATGCTAAAGTACCATGATTGATGTCACAAAGTTGAGGAATGATCCACTTGAAAGTTATATACCCTTTATGCCACTTGTGTGCTTACTTGAAGTTGTGATTCTTTGAGATATTTGATTGAGGCATTGCCATGCATTGATGTTTTAATATGTTGCATTCATAACATCAAGATGCATGCTAAAAGGAATGGACCTTGGATAATTAGTTTTACAAACCCTAAATTGAATCTGTTATGCATGCTCACTACTTTATAATTAAACCCAAAGTTCCTGAGGATGTGAACGATGTAACCCTAGGATAGGAGACTCCTACTGAGATTCTTTAGCAAGAATTCTCACTCCTTTCTCTTTATTCTTCCGTCACATCTTCAGAGATCGATGGCGACGTTCGTAGTCTTCATTGGCGTGCCCGTATAGGAGGTGCACTACGACCCGGACCACCGCTCGTATCACTTTGAGGGTCGTTGTGCGATTCACATTTTCGTGTACATGGGACGACCTTTCGCCTATCCGGTATCGAGTTACCAGTTCACTCCTACTGTACCTTTTGGTGGTGACAACATGATCTTTGAGCGTACCCATCTACGTGACGAGCAGAGACGTCATGCCCGTTCGTTTGCTTCTGCCGTTTGTGACTTTCCGGAGTATATGCCACGTTTGAGGAGGTCTGAGATGGACCCGTCTGAGGATTCGCCTACGCACATTCCTTCGGAGGGTTCTGCACCTTTTCCACAGTACCAGCGTGCGGGGAGCGAGGAGACTGTGTTGCAGCCGTGTCTAGTGAGGAGGGCCGAGATGCGCCCGCGTTGAGGAGCTCATGCCCAGCGGGCACGTGTTCCCTTCCCACTCCACTGGCCGACTCAAGAGGAGATCGAGCAGTTCGTGGGCTACATATCCCCATCGCTCGAGCATCCCCGTCGTCTCTAGATTCCAGTGGAGAGCCTTACAAGTACCCGAGCCTTCGTGGAGACCTTCCCTTCGGCAACACCTTTTGGGAGGGGTTGTAGATTAGTACTCGTAGCTTAGTAGGAGGGTAGCATTTTGGGTTTCTTTTCCTGTTGTGCCATGTACTTTACGCTTTCTAGTTCTCTATTGGATTTTATTTTAACTGTATTACAAACTCTGCCCATCCCTATAAGGGTATGACTATTTATGCACGCTAATTATGTTATTAATGAAATGTTTCTTTTGTTATCACGATCGTTGTTCTTTGAATATATGCTTTACCTTGTGATTTCTAATGACTGTTACGCGTGCTTTATATTTCTGTCATTCGATTCAGTTAAGTTCGCGGCTCTTACTTTGATTTATGTTTTCAAAAAAAAAATTTATCCATAATTTTCGCTAAGTATTTTAATAAAATGATGAGACTAAGGAGTAATAGCCTAATGTTTAACCTAATGTATTCTAGAGAGTTGGGTTAAATATTAGGGTGTTACAAACTTTATATGTATGTTTACCTTTTTATAATAAACCCAAGATTCCTGAGGATGTTAACGATGTCACCTTAGTTAACAGGTTCCTTACTGAGATTCCTTAGCAAGGTTCTCACTCCCTTTCTTTCTCTCTTTCTCTCTTGTCACATCTTCAGATCACGATGGTGACCTTTGTCCTATTCATCGACAGCCCCACGTGGAAGGTCCACTATGACTTGGAGCACTGGTCATATCATTTTGAGGGGTGCTGTACGTTGAGAGTCTTCATGTTTATAGGACGCCCCTTTACGCACCCTGTACATAGCTACCGTTTCTCCCTGACATCTCCCTACAGTGACAACATGGTTTTCGACCCCTCCCGAACGCACAACGAGAGGATTCTCCGGACATACACGGAAGGTTCGGCCGTCTATGACCACCCAGATTACATGCCCCGCTCTCAGCATTCGGAGGATGATCCCTCGGAGGATCCACCGACCCATATGTATAGTGAGAGGGGAGTGAGGAGACTGTAACATAGCCGAGGTTGGCTAGGAGAGCCGAAATGCAGCCCTATCAAGGAGCACACATTCAGCCGCAGTGAGTGCCTGCTCCAGCCGAGCTTTGTTAGTGGATTGGTTTCATCCCTCTGTATCCCGAGTCGCAGTAGTAGATGTCTTTGGAGAGGACTAGTGCACACACACCATATATAGAATAGGATAAACCTTCTTTTGTTATGAGGTTATCCACCTTAGGTGCACTAGGGTATGGGTGCTGTTTCTTATGCTTTCCTTGTACTTTTCTCTTTTCAGTTGTATTTGCTTTCTTTATGTATTTACCTTCCATTGTACTAAACTAAGCCCCACCTTTAGGTGGACATATTATGATATTAATGAAGTGCTAATGATTGTTGAGTATGATGATATGTTATTCCATCTTGTGAATTATTCTTTATGGTTTACAATGTATGTTAACGCTTGTTTAAGTTATGCACGGCTCTCATCTTGCTTTTATATTTCACAAAAAGAATTACTCATATTTTCTGCTAAGTATTTTAAAGAAATATTTATAAAGAATGAAACTAAGAAGTAATAAACCGATGGTTAACCAAAATACGTTCTAGGGGTATTGGGTTAAAAATTAGGATGTTACAACTTCCTTATTGGATCACCTCTCATAACCTTTAATTCCGGGGGTCTAGAGGATTATCTCCATGTATCTTATGTCACCTTTAATCTTAACATGTTAATTAGAGATGCAAAACATGAGCATATAATATTTTATAGAGGAACACATTTCATAACCATTAATTCTTGGGGTCTAAAGGGTCCGTGTTGGACCACCTCTCATAACTATTAATTCCTAAAGCCTAGAGGATCATTTCCATGGGTTTTGCGTCACCTTTAAAATCTTTACATGGTAGATAGAGATGCACGCATGAACATGTAACACCCTGATTTTTCTGTCTAAGAAAAAATGACTAAAATGCCCCTGAGGTCATTTTCCGCTTGGAATTTGAGGATAGCCGATCCGACAGTCCTTGAAGGGCCAACTCAATATTTGAAGGGGATTAGATAGCTTTTGAATGGTTTCAGGAACGAAAATATCGTTTTCTGAAGTTTTGGGTCAAAATGACCAAAATACCCCTATGGCATTTTTACGCGAGAACAAGTGCCGATTGAGCCCGGAACTTCTCCAGATGGTTTTCAATGATGTTTTTATGTATTTCATAATATATGTTTAAGTCCCGGTGGTCTCGGCCAGTTTTTTGTGCAAAATTACGATTTTGCCCCTAGCATAGTGTTTTTGAGCTTAATGATGTAATTAAGCAAACCTAAGCAATATTAGACTTTAATCGAAGATTAATTAATTTCCATAATTAATCTAGAGTCAAAATAATTTATTAAATTTAATTAGAACCTAAAATTGCTTAGATTAAACCTAAATCTCTTTTTAAATTCAAGATTCCTAGTCATGGAATCTTGAATAATGTTTTCTTTCTCCAACTCCTTCAATTAAGGAATTATGTCTATATTTGTTTATGCATAAAAATGAATTTAAATATCTCTAATGATGCAAGAGCACTCCCTAACCATGTCTTGAGATCCTTAATTAGTTTATTAGTTACCTAAACACTTACTTAGCAACTCCTAATCATAAACCTAATCTAAGATACACCTAAACACATCATTAGAACACAATTAGATAAGACAAATCTCTCTCCCATGGCATGATAAGCAACCAGCCACCCTTCCCCCATATTCTTCACATGTTGAAATAAATCACACACAAAGGCAATGCTTTGCACCATACTTGGACCATACTTTGAACCATACCTTACCATGCTTACAACCATGCTTTGAATGACCATTTGAAGGAGATATTTTTCTTTCCCCCATAGCCAATGAAGTTCAGAGTCAACACCCTTCTAATTCACTCCTCTACATTTCATTTTTCTATAAATTCGAATCTCAAGAGAACTTGGTTCCATTTTACACAATTGCTAGTTGTTGTCTTGAAAGTTTGACTTGTTTCCTTCCTTTTCTCCCAAAGAACGCTTGAGCTCTTTTCCTCTTATCTTCTTCATCTTCATCATCTTCTTCAAAGAACCATTCCTTACAATCTCAAACCACCACACCACCACCATAGATCATCATCTAAACACCAAGGCTTCCTTTCTCAAACACAAAGCTCACATAAAACACAACTCCTTCCTTTTCCTTTGTGCTTGGCCGAAATCATCATCATCACTTAGAGAGGAGTTTTCTTCTCATATTCTTTTCAAGAACCAAGCTTTCTCTCTTCACAAAGAAATATCACTTGGTAGGGAGTTGTTCTAAATATTTCTTTGTTTCAAATATGCTTTATTCTTGAAAGAAAGTGTTGACTTTATGAGTTTTCTTTATTGTTCATTTTCGATTTCTTCTTCATTCTTTCTTTTCAGTTTTGGCCTTCAAGGCATTGTTTACTCCTCATGATAGCTTGATGATGAGTGTCTTTAGATGATGACTTTGTGTTCATCTCAATGAGACCTCTAAAGCTTGAGTTTTCCTTTCTTCAAGTTCTACTTACGTTACTTAGCTCACTAATGATTTCATCTTAAGAAAATAATTACAAGGATTTCAAAAAGCCCAACCGGTGAAATGCTTTGTGGGCATCTAGCCACAGCAATTTGTCCGCTTTGGTAGGCTGCATCTACTCATACCCTCACGAATTTGTATTTCTGGGGGTGCTCAGCCGAACCGGTGTCACCCAGGAAAGCGTGTCTCAGTGCTTTGTCACATAAAAATCTCCTGGGGGTGCTAGGCCGAACCGGTGTCACCCAGGGTTTAATCTCATATGGTACTTGAAAAACATTCTCAAATCCTTTAGGTTGACTGAAATTCGGCAGCATAACGGCTGTACACCGAATTTCCTTCAAACCAACTTTATGCCACAAGTCTATAACACATACACATTTCTTATTCATCTTTCATCCTCATGATAGACTTAACATTTCAATGAAACACTTCATCATAGCCCATATATCATCAAAGTATATGAATCAACACATCATACTTGCATTATCAAACTTAAACATCAAAATCTCTTAATATCTTATGCTTTGACTGTAACACCCTAAATCTTAACCCAAGACTACTAGTATGTACTTAGGTTAATCTTTAGAATATTACCTCTTGGTCTCATCTTTTAACTTAGAAAATACTTAGCGGAAATATGGGTAAAATTTTTCTTTTTGGAATTAAAATCAAAGTGAGAGCCATGCACGAATCTTTAAAAGGAAGCATAACGAAACATATAAGCAAGCATAAAGAAACACATCATATCATGGGAATATCAACTGAACATATATATATATATATATATATATATGTAACGTGCCTACCCAAAGGGCAGGACTATTTGATACATCAGGGAACAGAATACAACTGGAGAACGAATACACGGAAATCATAAAAAGCAAATACAAGAGAAACAACACCCATACCCATGTGCACCTAGAGTAGACAACCTCATATACAAAAGAAGGTTTGTCCTCAACTATGTGGCGTGTGTGCACTAACTGCTACCCCTCCTATGTCTACTCCTGCTAGTCCGAGTACTGTGGGGTCGAGTCTATCCACTGACGAAGCTCGGCGGGAGTGGTCGAGCGTATCATCGGGGCATGTCCACCACGGTGAGGGCGCATAGATGGCCGACGAGCCAACCTCGGCTGGACCACCGTCTCCTCACTCCCAGCCCTCATCGGTGGGGGAGCGGGACTGGAGCTCCAACTGTACATGTGTGATGGCGGGTCCTCGGATGGGTCCGTCTCCGAGTACTGGGTACGAGGCACATACTCTAGGTAGTCACGTACCGCTGATGTGTCGGGCTCCATGCAGAGAATCTGCTCATCGCGTGGTCTAGCTCGCTCAAAAATCCCGTTATGACGGTAAGGAGCAGTCGGGGTAAAAGGGTAATTCGGGACTGGATGTGCGAAGGGTCGTCCCATAAAATGAACACTCTAACTGTGCAGCGACCCTCAAAATGATATGACCCGAGTACCGGGTCATGGTGCAGCTCCCATACCGGGGTGTCGATGAAGAGTACGAATGTCGCCATCTTCATATATGACGGAAGAAAAGAGAGAGGGAATGAGAATCTTTCTAAAAGAATTCTCAGTAGGGTTATCCCTACCTAGGTGACATTGTCACATCCTCAGGAACCTTGGGTTTATTTCTAAAAAGGCGTGCATGCATACAAATTCCTTTTAAGTTAGTTTTCTAAAGTGTTATTTATCCAAGGTCCGTCATATTTTACAATGCATCTTATAACTAAGCATAAAATATACTAATGATATGAATGCATCATAAAGGTAAACCAAATAATAGAATAACTATGAAACATTATAACATGTGCATAAGTATAGTATATGTGACATTGTTAACTTTAACTTTCATCTCATGGGGCTGCCCTAAAACATCTCTAGGTTATGAGCTCATACCTTAACTAGTCGTCACTAGTTCTTACTTATCCTATGATAAGCGTAACATACATAATTCCCGACTTAAAGTACGGGCTAGGGGGCAAATTAAGGATCACCTCTCTTAGGGTCATTTCCTCTTTGAAACACTCTACTAGCAACTAGTGCATCATAGTATTGTCGCTTTGGCAAGCTCTATGTCAATACCCTCATGGATTTGTTTTCTTGGGGCTGCTCGGCTAAACCGGTGTCACCCAAGAAGGCGTCTCAGTGTTGTGTCACATTTAAGTCCTCATAAAGTGTTAATTCATAGATACATCATTATTCATTACATAAATCTTTTTCATAGCATATACATCATCACATGAAACTTCTTCATAGTGTATACATAAAACTATAGCATATACATTATCACATAATCACACCTTAGACAATCATTCATACAAACTTCCAAGCTTATTATGTTATAAACCTATAGTATGTTATGCTTTGGTTCTTTTGAGTCTTAAACTTGTAAACTAATGGTTATTCATAACCTCTCACACACCTATAGGTTCACAACTAATAAGTTTTACTAATTTTTATGCTCAAGGACTTATCCAAACAGCACTATGCAGATTTGGATAGCTTTATGTTTGTGTGATTACGGGGTTCTAGGAATTACGGTTTAGACCCTTAAAGTCCTTAACTCACATTCTAAGTTATCAATCGTCAAAACCTAGTCTCTTGGGAACCTATGAGGTTATAACTAAGTATTTCTCACCTCACACTATGGTCAAGAACATCTCTAAACCTCAAGGATGCAGAATTTGAAATCCTAACTTTACGGGTACCTATAAGTCACCACAATGACCCTTTCTAAGTTCGGTTTGCTCCTAAGTCTTAAACCAATTATGAGTCATTCATACACATTTAAACTAATTTAAAACCATGATTATTAAATCTAAACCTTGCTGGACAGAATCCAGAAAATTACATAATTAAAGGATCTAGAACTCTCAAATTAATTCTTTTCTAGTTCCTAACTTATCCTATCTTTTACATGTGAGTCTTAACATTATTTTTACTCAAACATAGGCACGTTATCATCATTAAAACAGCACATACAGTGGCAGTAAAGAGCAAGGAAGAACTGAAAATATACTTCTCCATAAAAGGCATAAAACATAATTTCTAAAGCACATAAGCTACTAGTTTCTCTTGGAACTATTTTAGAACTTTCAAAACTCATTTATAAACACTTTTAACATCTAAAATCATGAGAGTATTTAAGAGGGCAGTGACCAATTTATCTTTGTCTCAAGAGGTCCTAAATTCATAAAACTTAGTTCTATGCATCCCTTAAACTCATATAAGCTTGGAAAAATTATAAAACATAGTCTCAAATACTTAGAAACTTCAAGACCTCCTGGGGCCGAAATATGAACCAAGGAAAATACATATTGTTAGACCTTTGTTAAGACAATAATGGGCAAGTCTTTGAGCTCTAGGTTCATTTAGGTGATGACATAAAAATAAACATGCTTATGCACTTATTTTAGGTTCCATTAGAAAGTAAAGTGATAGCACAAAGTAAATATGAATGCAACTCATTATTATCTTGGTATTAAGTGAGAACTTGAAATATAAACATGATAGTGCATAGCTTGAAATATAAACATGAAAATGCAAGTTCATCATTATCTTGGTATTTAGTGATAGCAAGGAAGTAAACATGATATGCAAAGCATAAAGTAAACATGATGCAAGGTTCATTTTATGATTAACTAGAGCTCACTCAAGACTTTAACAAGATAACAACCCAATACAATATCTCAAAGATCACAACACAAAAACCGAAAGTCATATAAAAGAGAAAGAAAGTGAAACTACATCAAGTTCTTTATTAAATACCCAAAACCCCTATCTAGAGAAAAATCTCTAGAACGTGCCGGCCAACTTTAAGGTTGACAAGGGTAGGCTTGGGCTTTTAGAAATCCTTAGATTAATTTTCTTAAGTTGAAAAACCATGTGAGTTAGATATCATATAGATGAAGTCATAAGGAAAGGAAAACTCAAGCTTTAGAGGTTTCTTTGAGATGAACACAATGTCATCATCTAGAAACTCTCATCATCAAGCTATCATGCTCATAATCAAGGCCTCATGGCCGAAATGAAAAGAAAGGAAAAACAAAAGAGAGTTCAAAAAGAATCCAAGAGGAAACTAGAGAAAAACACTTTCTTGAGCAAAACAAAGTTTGAAAACAAATCCCTACCTTGTGATGAAGGTAAAAGCTTGGACTTGAAGATGGAAATGAGATGAGCAACACCTCCTAGGATGGTGGTGATGATTCGGCCAAAGAGGAAGGAAAAGAAAGGAAATGTGTTTTGGGTGAAGTTGTGTTTGAAGTGTGGTGTTTGAGAGGTTTGATGATGGTTCAAGGCTTTGCGGTGGTGTTTGATGGTTAAGAGATGATGATGAGATGAAGAGATGAAGAAGATGAAGATGAAAAGAAAGGAAGAACACTCTTGAAACTTTGAGAGAAAAAGAAAGAACTAGCAAGACAACTCTAAAACTCTAAACTTAGCAAATGCTTCAAGGTGCAACAAGGCTATCACAAGCATCCTATTTATAGAAAAACAAAACCATTGGCTCATCAAGGGGAAGGAGTAGCTGTGTGGTATTGGAGGGAAAAGGGAGAGGAAAATATCTCTTACACAAGGTCATTCAAGCATGGTTTGAAGTATGGAAGCTATGCTACAAAGTATGGCTTGATGTGAGTTAATTTCCTATCAAATTTTTATGAAATTAGGCTTCTAGAAACAATGCATGGCTGGAACTTTTCCAGCCACAAATAAATGGAGAAAATGAGCTATTTTAATTAGTTATTTACTTGGAAAATCAAGCTTGATTGAAAGTTATGACAAGGTATAGTGTATGTGACTTGAGGTATGGCCTTGGAGTGTTAGCAAATTGAACATGTGATGCATATGGAGGGGGTGAGGCTTCGGCCAGGGCTGGACAGCAGAGTGGGGGTGAGTTTTGACCATTTAATTGGGTGTTAATGGTAGGTTTAGATGTGTATTAGCTTAGGTACAAGGTTAGGAATGATTAAGCTTAAGTTTAGGTAACTAAGAATGTGATTTAGGGAGTTTATGACAAGTTTAGGAGTGCTCATACATCATTAAAGAATTTAAAACTCATTTGTGAATAAACAATGTGTAACACAATTCCATGATTTAAGGAATTGGAAAGAGAAAATACTATTTAAGATTCTATGACTAGGTGTCTTGAAATTAAAATATGATTTTAGGTTGTAATTAAGCACTTTTTGGTTCTAATCAACTTTAATAAATTATTTTGACTCAAGATTAATTAAGTAAATTAATTAACCTTCGATTAGAGCCCAATATTGCTTAGGTTTGCTTAATCACGTGATTAAGCGTAAAAACACGAAACTAGGAGCAAAACCGTAATTTTGCACTAATTTTGCCCTGGGCTTCTAAAATTAAAACTGAGGTCATAGAATACATAAAAACCCCTTTTAAAACCATCTGGAGAAGTTTCGGGTTTATCCGGCACTTGCAAACGGGTAAAATACCGCAGGGGGGTTTTGGTCATTTTGACCCGAAAACTCGAAAAATGAGATTTTTGATCCCGGGAAGGTACACAAGTTATCTAATCCCCTTCCAACATTGAGTTTGCCCTTCGAGTACTGCCGAACCGGCTTTCCTCGAATTCCGGGCTGAAAATGACCTTAGGGGCATTTTGGTCATTTTCACTCTAACAGAAAGATCGGGGCGTTACATTGACCCTTAAGGTCTTTTAACATGAAATCTAAGTTGTCTATCATCACAACTTAAGCTCTCGGGTACCTATAGGCTCATATCTAAGTATTCCTCACTTAATTCTATGATCATAAACAATTCTAAACCTCAAGAGTGCATAATCCATAATTTATACTATACGAGTGCCTAGGAGTCACAACTTTGACCCTTTCTAAGTTCTGTTTGTTCCTAAAGCATCAAGATCAATTTCTAAACCAATTATAAGTAGTTCCTACACATTTAGACTAATTATAAACCATGATTTCTAATTTTAAACCTTGCTGGACAGAATCCAGAAAATTACATTTCTAAGGGATCTAAAAGTCTCAAATTAATTCCTTTCTAGTTACTAACTTATCTTAACTTTCTCAAATGAATTTTAGCATTAATTATACATGATCATACTCACATTATCATCATCAAAACAGCATTATACAGTGAGCATACCAACCAAACAGAAAACATCTCCATCAAACAATGCATAAAACTTCATTTCTAAAGCACATAAATTGCTAGTTTCTCTTGGAACCTTTTTAAAACTTTCAAAACTCACTTGGAAACAATTTATTTCATCAAAACCATTATAAAACATATGATGGCAGTAGCCATTTTAAATAAATCTCAAGAGTGTTTTAAAACATAAAACCTTGCTCAAAACATTTCTTAAAATCATCTAAGCTTAGGAAAATCATGAAACACAAGTTTTAGCACTTGTAACTAGGTGAATCTCATTCTAAGATCCAACATCATCACAAGGCCGAAAATCAAAGGGGTAAAAGGCATATATTTTCAAACTTTGTTGAGACAATAATGGGTAAATCCATGAGCTCTAAATCTCTTAAGTTATAACATAAACATAAATATGCAATGCACTTTGTTTTAGTCTTGATAAAGAGGTGAGAGCATAAAATAAATATGCTATGCGAATCCATTATTATCTTTAGAGATTTAGTGAGAACAGAAACAAAAATATGGAGATGCAAGTTCATTCTTTAGTCTTGAGCATTTAGTGATGACATAAAAGTAAATATGCTATGCAAGTCCTTTTTATCTTAACTTAGAGCTCATATAAGACTTTTTAGAGAGAACCAAAAATCTTAACCCAACACTTATCTCATCAACAAAGTGAGCTCTAGAGTTCTTGAACCAAGTTCTCAAAGGAACTACATGGTCCTTGAACATCATCATCAAGCTCAAAGGAAGTAAACTAAAAAAAAAAAACAAAACCATAAGGAAATAGGAACCAAGGCCGAAATATAGAGGAAAAGAAAACAAGAACTGAAAGCATACAAGGAAAGAAAAAGAGAATGAAACTATGTTGTAACACCCTAAAATTTAACCCAATACTCCTAGAATGTACTGAGGCTAAATATTAGTTATTACTTCTTGTTTCAGTTCATTTTATCGTTTGAAAATACTTACTAAGTTACAAGTGTAACGCCCCGATTTTTCTGCTAGAGTGAAAATAACCAAAATGCCCCTGAGGTCATTTTGACCGAGGAAAGCCGATCCGGCATTACTCGAAAGGCAAACTCAATGTTGGAAGGGGATTAGATGACTTGTGTATCTTCCCGGGATCGAAAATCTCGTTTTTCGAGTTTTCGGGTCAAAATGACCAAAATGCCCCTACGGTGTTTTACCCGTTTGCAAGTGCCGGATGAACCTGAAACTTCTCCAGATGGTTTTAAAAGGCATTTTTATGTATTCTATGACCTCAGTTTTAATTTTTGAAGTCCCGGGCAAAATTAGTACAAAATTACGGTTTTGTCCCTAGTTTCGTGTTTTTACGCTTAATCGCGTGATTAAGCAAACCTAAGCAATATTAGGCTCTAATCGAAGGTTAATTAACTTCCTTAATTAATCTTGAGTCAAAATAATTTATTAAAGTTGATTAGAACCAAAAAGTGCTTAATTACAACCTAAGATCATATTTTAATTTCAAGACACCTAGTCATAGAATCTTGAATAGTGTTTTCTCTTTCCAATTCCTTAAATCATGGAATTATGTTACACATTGTTTATTCACAAATGAGTTTTAAATTCTTTAATGATGTATGAGCACTCCTAAACTTGTCATAAACTCCCTAAATCACATTCTTAGTTACCTAAACTTAAGCTTAAATCATTCCTAACCTTGTACCTAAGCTAATACACATCTAAACCTACCATTAACACACAATTAAATGGTCAAAACTCACCTCCTCCTTGCTGTACCAGACCTGGCCGTGAGCTTCCTTCCCCATTATGCATCACATGTTCAATTTTTCAACACTCCAAGGCCATACCTCAAGTCACATACACTATACCTTGTCATAACTTTCAATCAAGCTTGAATTTCCACATGAATAAATAATCAAAACAACCCATTTTTCCCATTTATTTGTGGCTGGAAAAGTTCCAGCCATGTCAAGTTTCTAGAAGCCTAATTTCATAAAATTTGATAGGAAATTAACTCACATCAAGCTATACTTTGTAGTATAGCTTCCATACTTCAAACCATGCTTGAATGACCTTGTGTAAGAGATATTTTCCTCTCCCTTTTCCCTCCAATACCACACGGCTACTCCCTCCCCTTGATGAGCCCATGGTTTTGTTTTTCTATAAATAGGATGCTTGTGATGGCCTTGTTGCACCTTGAAGCATTTGCTAAGTTTAGAGTTTTAGAGTTGTCTTGCTAGTTCTTTCTTTTTCTCTCAAGTTTCAAGAGAGCTCTTCCTTTCTTTTCATCTTCATCTCTCTTCATCTCATCATCATCTCTTAACCATCAAACACCACCCCAAAGCCTTGAACCATCATCAAACCTCTCAAACACCACACCTCAAACACAACTTCACTTGAAACACATTTCCTTCCTTTTTCTTTCATCAAGGCCGAATCATCGTCACCATCCTAGGAGGTGTTGCTCATCTCATTTCCATCTTCAAGTCCAAGCTTTTACCTTCATCACAAGGTAGGGATTTGTTTCCAAACTTTGTTTTGCTCAAGAAAGTGTTTTTCTCTAGTTTCCTCTTGGATTCTTTTTGAACTTTCCTTTGTTTTTCCTTTTCTTTTCATTTCAGCCTCTAGGCCCTATTATGATCATGATAGCTTGATGATAAGAGTTTCTAGATGATGACATTGTGTTTATCTCAAAAAAACCTCTAAAGCTTGAGTTTTCCTTTTCTTGTAACTTCATCTATATGATATCTAGCTCACATGGTTTTCCAACTTAAGAAAATTAATCTAAGAATTTCTAAAAGCCCAAGCCTACCCTTGTCAACCTTAAAGTTGGCCGGCATGTTCTAGAGATTTTTCTCTAGATAGGGGTTTTGGGTATTTAATAAAGAACTTGACGTAGTTTCACTTTCTTTCTCTTTTATATGACTTTCAGTTTTTGTGTTGTGATCTTTGAGATATTGTATTGGGTTGTTATCTTGTTAAAGTCTTGAATGAGCTCTAGTTAACCATAAAATGAACCTTGCATCATGTTTACTTTATGCTTTGCATATCATGTTTACTTCCTTGCTATCACTAAGTTTCAAGTTAATAAGTGAATCTTGCATTATCATGTTTATATTTCAAGCTATGCATTATCATGTTTATATTTCAAGTTCTCACTTAATACCAAGATAATAATGAGTTGCATTCATATTTATTTTGTGCTATCACTTTACTTTCTAATGGAACCTAAAATAAGTGCATGAGCATGTTTATTTTTATGTCATCACCTAAATGAACCTAGAGCTCAAAGACTTGCCCATTGTTGTCTCAACAAAGGTCTAAAAATATTTAATTCTTGTGGTTCCCATTTCGGCCCTAAGAGGCTTTGGTGTTTCTAAGTGTTAAAAACTGTTTTATAATTTTCCCAAGCTTATATGAGTTTAAGGAATGCATAGAATTAAGTTTTATGAATTTAGGACCTCTTGAGACAAAGATAAATTGGTCACTGCCCTCTTAAACATTTTTATGATTTTATATGTTAAAAATATTTATAAATGAGTCTTGAAAAGTTTTAAAAAGGTTCCAAGAGAAACTAGTATTTTATGTGCTTTAGAAATTGTGTTTTGTGCCTTTTATGGAGAAGTATATTTTTGGTTCTTCCTTGCTCTTTACTGCCACTGTATGTGCTGTTTTAATGACGATAATGTGCATATGTTTGAGTAAAAATAATGTTAAGACTCACATGTGAAAGATAGGATAAGTTAGGAACTAGAAAAGAATTAATTTGAGAATTCTAGATCCTTTAATTATGTAATTTTCTGGATGCTGTCCAGCAAGGATTAGATTTAATAATCATGGTTTTAAATTAGTTTAAATGTGTAGGAATGACTCATAATTGGTGTAGGACTTAATCTTGAAGCCTTAGGAGCAAACCAAACTTAGAAAGGGTCATTGTTGTAACTTCTGGGTACCCGTAAAGTTAGGATTTCAAATTCTGCATCCTTGAGGTTTAGAGATGTTCTTGGTCATAGTGTGAGGTGAGAAATACTTAGTTATAATCTCATAGGTTCCCAAGAGACTAGGTTTTAATGATCAATAACTTAGAATGCGAGTTAAGGACTTTAAGGGTCTAAACCGTAATTTCTAGAACCCCGTAATCACATAAATATAAAACTGTCCAACTCTGCATAATGCTGTTTGGATAGGTCCTTGAGCATAAAAATTAGTAAAACTTATTAGTTGTGAACCTATAAGTGTGTGAGAGGTTAAGAATAATACTAGAACAATTAGTTTACAAGTTTAAAACTCAAAAGAACCAAAGCATAACATACTATGGGTTTATAACATAATAAGCTTGTAAGTTTGTATGAATGATTGTCTAAAGTATGATTATGTGATAAAGTATATGCTGTAGCTTTATGTATACACTATGAAGAAAGTTTCATGTGATGATGTATATGCTATGAAAAATATTTATGAATAATGATGTATCTATGAATTAACACTTTATGAGAATTTAAATGTGACACAATACTGAGACGCCTTCTTGGGTGACACCGGTTTAGCCGAGCACCCCCAAGAAAACAAATCCGTGAGGGTATTGACATAGAGCTTGCCAAAGCGGACAATGCTACGATGCACAAGTTGCTAGTAGAGCGTTTCAAAGAGGAAATGACCCTAAGAGAGGTGATCCTAAATTGCCCCCTAGCCCGCACTATTAAGTCGGGATTATGTATATGTTACGCTTATCATAGGATAAGTAAGAACTAGTGACGACTAGTTAAGGTATGAGCTCATAACCTAGAGATGTTTTAGGGCGGCCCCATGAGATGAAAGTTAAAGTTAACAATGTCACATATACTATGCCAATGTTATAATGTTTCTTAGTTATTCTATTGTTTGGTTTACCTTTATGATGCATTCATATCATTAGTATATTTTATGCTTAGTTATAAGACGCATTGTAAAATATGACGGACCTTGGATAAATAACACTTTAGAAAACTAACTTAAAAGGAATTTATATGCATACATACCTTTTTAAAAATAAACCCAAGGTTCCTGAGGATGTGACGATGTCACCTAGGTAGGGATAACCCTACTGAGAATTCTTTTAGAAAGATTCTCATTCCCTCTCTCTTTTCTTCCTTCATATCTTCAGATGGCGACATTCATACTCTTCATCGACACCCCGGTATGGGAGCTGCACCATGACCCGGCACTCGGGTCATACCATTTTGAGGGTCGCTGCACGGTTAGAGTATTCATGTTTATGGGACGACCCTTTGCGCACCCCGTCCCGAGCTACCGCTTCACCCCGACTGCTCCTTACTGTCATAACGGGATTTTTGAGCGAGCTAGACCACGTGATGAGCAGATTCTCTGCATGGAGCCCGAGACGTCAGCCGTACGCGACTACCCGGAGTACGTGCCTTGCACCCAGTACTCGGAGACAAACCCATCCGAGGACCCGCCATCACACATGTACAGTTGGAGCTCCAGTCCCGCTCCCCCACCGATGAGAGCAGGGAGTGAGGAGACGGTGGTCCAGCCGAGGTTGGCACGTAGGCCATCTATGCGCCCTCGCCGTGGTGGACATGCCCCGATGATGCGCTCGACCACTCCCGCCGAGATTCGTCAGTGGATCGACTCGACTCCACAGTACTCGGACCAGCAGGAGTAGACATATGAGGGGTAGCAGTTAGTGCACACACGCCACATAGTTGAGGACAAACCTTCTTTTGTATATGAGGTTGTCTACTCTAGGTACACATGGGTATGGGTGTTGTTTCTCTTGTATTTGCTTTTTATGATTTCCTTGTATTGCATTTCAGTTGTATTCCGCTTCCCGATGTATTGAATAGTCCTGCCCTTTGGGTAGGCACAGTATATATATATATATATATCTATGTTTCAGTTGATGTCTCCATGATATGATGTGTTTCTTTATGCTTTGCTTATGTGTTTTGCTATGCTTCCTCTTAAAGATTCGTGCGTGGCTCTTACTTTGATTTTAATTCCAAAAAGAAAAATTTTACCCATATTTCCGCTAAGTATTTTCTAAGTAAAAGATGAGACCCAGAGGTAATATTCTAAAGATTAACCTAAGTACAAACTAGTAGTCTTGGGTTAAGATTTAGGGTGTTACAAAGAGCAAAATTTTTCTTTTTCAAAACCTTGATAAAGTAAGAGCCACGTATATAAATACAAGCGATAATAAGGAATGCGGAAATCTAAACATCAAGAAGGCTCCACAAAGATCATAACATAACACAACATATATATATATATATATATATAACTACCCACCTAGAAGTGAGTTAAGTTTGGGTACATGAAGATAAAATGCTAATGCATAAAGAACAAAATACATAGAAAACAACCTATGTGGTGCACCTAAGGTAGATAACCTTTTCAACAAAAGGAGGTTATCATAACTAGTGAGACGTGTATGCAGTAAAACTCCAAGAGTCATCTACGGCTAATGGCTCGGGAATGGGGGACGCATCCAATCCACTATTGTAGCTCGGTGGGGACAGGTACACCAGATGGTCGCATATGACCTCCACGCCTAGGGTGCATGGCTGGCCTCATCAAAATGATATGATCCGTGCCTCGGATCGTAGTGGAGTTCCCATGTGGGCGTGTCAACAAACAGAACAAAGGTCGTCATCAGAATCTGAAGACGTGACGGAAAGAAAAGGTAGGGGGAATGAGAATCTTTGCTAAAGAAACTCAATAGGGTTTTCCTCCTATCTAGGTGACATCATCTACATCTCTAGGAACCTCGAGCTTCTTATAAAATAGTGGGCATGTAATAGTTCAATTATGAAGTTCTAAAACGTTAATTACCAAGGCCCATTCTTTTTAACATATAACTTCCACTTACATGGATGCATCATAATTCATTATGATATGCAAAACATAACTAGCTTATTAGCATACAAGACAATTATAGTTATAGTACATGGTGCATGGATCATAAAACATAGAGCGTAAAACATAGAGCATATAACATAGAGCATATAGCATAGAACATATAACATAGAACTTGGTACATGGTTCATGGTACATAGAGCATAGAACATAGAACTTGGTGCATGGTACATAAAACATAAAACATAGAACATGACACATGGTACATAGAACATAAAACATAGAACTTGGTACATGTAATGCCCCGGTTTTATGTTAGAGTGAAGATGACCAAATGCCCCTAAGGTCATTTTCGGCCCGGAATTCGAGGAAAGTCGATCCAGTAATCCTCGAAGGGCAAACTCAATGTTGGAAGGGGATTAATTGACTTGTGTACCTTTCCGGGATCGAAAATCTCATTTTTCAAGTTTTCAGGTCAAAATGACCAAAACGCCCCTGTAGTGTTTCACCTGTTTGCAAGTGCCGGATGAACCCAAAACTTCTCCAGATAGTTTTAAAAGGCATTTTCATGTATTCTGCGACTTCAGTTTTAGTTCCAGAGGTCCCAGGCAAAATTAGTACAAAATTACGATTTTGCCCCTAGTTTTGTGTTTTCGAGCTTAATCATGTGATTAAGCAAACCTAAGTGATATTAGGCTCTAATCGAAGATTAATTAATTTCCATAATTAATCTTGAGTCAAAATAATTTATTAAAGTTGATTAGAACCTAAGAATGCTCAATTAGAACTTGAAATCTTATTTTAAATTCAAGATTCCTAGTCATGGAATCTTGAATAGTAAATTCTCTCTCCAATTCCTCAAATCATGGAATTGTGTTTTCAATTGTTTATTCATAAATGAGTTTTAAATTCTCTAATGATGTATGAGCACTCCTAATCTTGTCATAAAATCCTTAAACCTCATTCTTAGTTACCTAAACTTATGCTTAATAATTCCTAACTTTGTACCTAAACTAATATACACTTAAACCTATCATTAACACACAATTACATGGAAGATTTTTCCTCCCCCTTGCTGTACCTATTCTAGCCGAAGCCATCCTCCCCCATTTTTCATCACATGCTCAAATTTTTGACACTCCAAGGCCATGCTTCCATCTCACTTACACCATACTTTGTCATACTTTCATCCATGCTTGATTTGCTAAGTGAATGACTAAATAAATTAAGCTATTTTCCCTCATTTATGTGGCTCAAAATCAGCCAGCCCTCCTTGCTTCTAGAAGAAATATTTCATTTCAAATTTGAAAGAAATTTCACTCCAAATCACCATACTTGAAGCCATGCTTTGCACCATAACTTCCATACCTCAAACCATGCTTGAATGACCACTTGTAAGAGATATTTTTCTCTTCCCTCTTGCCTCATTGCTACGGCCAGCCCCTCCTCCCATTGAGCTCTCATTTGTTTTCATTTTCTATAAATACCTTGCTTACTTGAGCTTGCAAACACTTTAGATCATTTGCAAAGTTTCAAGTTTCCAAAGCTTTCTCTAAGTTCTTCTTTTTTGTCTCAAGTTTCAAGAGAGTTTTCCTTTCCTCTTCATCTTCATCTTCTTCATCTCTTCCTCATATAATCATCTCATTGCCTCAAACCACCACCTTACAACCTTAGATCACCTCCTAACCTCTCAAACACTTGACCTCAAACACAACCTCACTCAAACCACATCTTCATCCTCTCTATTCTCTCTTGGCCAAATCATCATCATCCTTCAAGAAGGAGTTGTTCATCTCATTTCCTTTTAAAAGATCAAGTTTTCATCTTCACTCTAGGTAGGAGTGTTTTTCTAAGCTTTGCTTTTCTTGAAAATGAGTTTTTCTCTAGCTTTCTCTTGGTTACTTTTTGAAAACTTTCCTTTGTTTCCTTCTTTCTCCCATTTCGGCCATGAGGCCTTGTTCATGGCTATGATGGCTTGATGATGAGTGTTCATAGATGGTGACCTTGTGTTCACCTCAAAGGAACCTCTAAAGCTTGAGTCTTGTTCTTTATCTAAGTAAAGTTTTTGTTTTTCTTCCTTTTTCTTCTTCTTATACATTCGGCCTTTATAGCTCATCCACAAAGGTTTTTGTTAAAAAAATTTAGTGTCTCTACTTCTATTTTATGTCATGAAAGAAAGTTGTTTTGATTCTTGCCTTCTTAGGATTTTTCTTTTCTTTGAAAAGCTTGTTCTTGAGCTTGATGATGATGTTCAAGAACCACCTAGTTCCTTTGAGAACTTGGTTCAAGAACTCTAAAGCTCTCTTTGTGATGAGAGAAGTGTTGGGTTGTGTTGATCTCTAAAGTCTTGTAGGAGCTCTACACAAGATTAAAATGAATATTGCATTCATATTTATGTTTATACCTTGCACATCATATTTATTTTCCTTGCTATCACTAAGTACCAAGATAATGAATGAACTTGCATTATCATATTTATATTTCAAGCTTTGCATTATCATGTTTATATTTCAAGTCCTCACTTAAATATCAAAGATAATAATAAGTTGCATCTCATGTTTATTTTATGCTCTCATTTTATTTGCTAATGAAAGCTAAAACAAGTGCATGAGCATGTTTATTTTTATGTTATCACTTAAGATAACCTAGAGCTCAAAGACTTGCCCATTGTTGTCTCAAACAAAGGCTTGAAAAATATGTGTTCTTTAGCTTCTTGATTTCGGCCTTAAGAAGTTTTATTTGTTACAAGTATTAAAATCTATGTTTCATAAATTTTTCTAAGCTTATATGAGTTCAAGAGATGTCAAGAACCAAGTTTTATGAATTTAGAACCTATTGAGTTTAATTTAAAATAGCGAGAGCTCTGCTCTTACACCCCAGTTCATGCGAGGCGAGAGTGAGAAGACTGTCACGTAGCCGAGACTGGCTAGGCGAGCCGAGAGGCACCCTTACCGAGGAGCTCATGCTCAGTCTTCATATGTGCCTACTCCTGCCGCACTGTGTCCGTGGATCGGTTATGTTCCGCCATACCCCGGGTTCAAGTAGTAGCCGTCTTAGGGGAGGCTTAGTGCACACACTCACATGTAGATTGGATAATCCTTCTTTTGTATTGAGGTTATCCACCTTAGGTGCACTTGGGTAGCTGTGGTTTATTTATGCTTTCTTGTTTCTGTTGTATTTCCTTTTTCTGTATTACAAGCTCAGCCTGTTTCTATAAGGGCATGACTACTATGTATCTTAACTATGTTATTAATGAAATGCTTCCTTTGTTGTGATGACCATTGTTCTATTGTTACTTGCTTTAGCTTTTGTGTTCCTTATGATTGATATTTAAGTCTCTCATTTAGATAGGAGCGCAGCTCTCACTTTGGTTTATGTTTTCAAAAAAAATTTACCCGTAATGATTAACCTAATGTGTTCTAGAAAGTTAGGTTAAGAATTAGGGTGTTACAGTACATGGTGTCTTATCTTGGTTACTTAGGTGACATTAAGACATTTACTTTGAACATGGGGCCACCCTAATTGTTCTCCCTTTTGAGAAACCTCTAGGTTATGAGCTCATACCTGACTAGTCGTCACTAGCTCATGGTCTTATCCCTTTTGATAAGATTAAGGTCCCGACTTAAAGTACGGGCTAGGGGGCTAGAATCACCTCATCCCCACCTAGAGTTTGATGGTTCCAAAGGATCATTTTCTCATAGTTTAGAATCACCTCATCCCTCATCCCCTTTGATGGTTTCAAAGGATCATTTTCTCATGGTTTATGTCACCCTAAGTCTTAGCATGTTATAACAAAATGCCACATATCTCATGCATGTCACATGTTTCACATAATCTTAACATAAGCATCTCTAAAGTTCTAATAGAACAATAACATGCAATTTGTAACACCCTCCCAAGTACAACATTATCCTTAAGTCATGACATCGTACTCGAGAGTTGTTACTTTTTAATTAGCGGACCTTTGTTAAATAACTATAGCAAATTTGATAGGTTCGTGTACTAACTAGCGTAATTCGATCAACATATATAGCAAGATTCAAACATTTATTTAATATAAAGTCAATTACATAAGGAAGCTCTTCTATGAGCTCTAATACACATATGTTCTCTGTTAAGTTTACACATCTATATATACGTCTAAGTACATCTGATACAATCTCAGACACCCGACAACTGCCAATCCGACCCCTTTCGGTGTAGCATCCCATAGTTCTCTGGTTTAACCTGGAGACGACACGGGAACACAAAAAAATACATAGGGGTGAGAATTACACAATTCTCAGTAGGGCATTCCCCAAAACAAGCACTGAAAATTAATGTCATCGTCATCGTCCTAGCTACTTCGGTTTATTACGAAATTGTGAGCATACAACCTAGATCAATGGTTTGTTTTTAAAGTTCTAAATCATACTTCTGAAGTGGGTCGTTTTTATTATTCAATCACTTGATTTACACATAGCATATTACTTAATATTATAGTCCTTTATTTACAACTTTACATACTCTCAGTACATCAGAAAGAATCTTAGAAATATTATCCTTGTCTTTCCGTGCCTTTGACCTACTCAAGGGGACTTTTCCGTGACCTTTACCCACTAAAGGGGGCTTGCTTGTGCCCTTTACACATTGAAAGGGACTTTTCCGTGCCCTTTACCCACTAAAGGGGACTTTTCCTTCTTTACATAGCATATATATCATCCTCAGGCACACATTAGCATAAATTTTTGAGTTTCATAATGCTTCAAACATATATATATAACATACATATATAGCATTCATTTATAGCATATATATATATATATATATAACATTCATTTATCACATTTCTCTTTACCAATGCATGCATTTATAATCATATAAACCATCAATCACATGTAATTCTCATTCATTACTCATAAACCAAGCTTTGAAGTACGTAGCATGCATCTAAGTTCATCATAGTGGCATCAAAGGACATTTTACTTCCAAATCAAGAATTTAGCTCATTTCCAGCATATTGACAGATTTTCTCATTCCAATAACAACAATTAATTTCTCAATCAAACGGCCAATTCAAGGATCACAAAAATTCCTCATGACATCTCAATGTGTCTAAGAGACCCTGTAAAATTTCCATAGCAATCGGAGTTCTCTAACCATGCTAAATAAATTATACAAAGTTAGTGGTCAGAGGCCACTTTTTCACAGCTCAGAATAGGGTTCTCATAATTTTTAGACCAAGCAAATGATTGAACTACTTCAAAATAAAAATCACAGTTGTACGTCAATATGTTATTAACTCCCTATAAAAATTTCAAAGGATAATTACATCATTTGCTATGGTCATAAAATTATAAAACTTTACAGCTTCAGTACCAAGATTTCAGGTAGCATAGTTAGACTCCCAGTTTATGATTTTTCTCAGGTAGTAAAGTTCCTTATCATGAACCACAAAAATTATCAGAGTTTCCTTATGATGTTAGCTTCAACATATAATTTTATAGCTAATAAAAATGACTAGAAATGAGCCAAAAAATTCGTGAACAAATTCTGTCCTGCTGAAATCCGAAAATCCAGCTGCCTAGCCAAAACTTATTTTGACAAAAATCATTATTTAACCTCATCCAAACACTCCACCAAAATTAATACATCAATATTCATGGATAATCATCCAATAAAACTCAGAATTTTGGAATTATTCAATCATAATATTTCAGACCAAAATCAGAAAGAAAATAGGATGAAACAAGCCCTACTTGGTGGCTTTAGTGATCTTGGCTCCAAGGATGATTCCCTTTACTTCTAAGCCTTCAAACCCACACCAAACCCATCCTTACACAGCTAATAATGAGCTCTCAAAGTAGGAAAAGTTGATGGATTCAAATTCTAATCGGTTAGATTGGAAGATCTTGATGAGTGGAATAGGTTTTATGAATGAGATTTAGGGTTTTGGTGATTTAAAACTAAGGTTTTTGAGCACTGAACTTAGGTTTTGGGAAAAAAACCACCATGGAGATGTGGTTTCTAGTTCATGGCCGAGAAATGCAATGGCTTCTTGGAGAAGAATGCCTTGTATTTATCTTACATTAATGTAGGAATATTATAACATATAATAAAGTAATCTTTGACCTTAGAAAGAAAAATGGATGGCTAAGATTAATCTTCTAATTCAAGATTAAATCTTAGCCATTCATTTGATATAAAGGGATAAGGTTCATTATTTTTGTAAAGATTAAAATAGCTTTCGATGTCATAAATCGCACACCGAAATTCTACCGAACTAGTAAAACAGTATATCCGGGAAATCAACTATTGCCCGAAAAATAGTTCTACGTATAAAATTTTTATTTCTAACTATTTCTAACCTTGTCCTTATATTTTCTCAATTTCGGGTATCTCCGGGCCCGAATTTTAGGGTTTCGGCTGTCCCGGCGAGCCTGCGAGACCCGCAAGTTACTATTCACATTATTTTTTTTTTTACAGATTCATTGGATTGTTCTGATCATTTCTATGTTCATCGAATTTTTGAAATTATGGCCAGAAAAGCTCAAATTAGTTTTTGCATAATTTTTAGGGTGTTACACAATTGATAATTCTATTATCACATAGCATCACATTAGTCATGAGACAACACATTAATTCATCAATCATGGAGGCACACAAATCATTCCCTTAAAAGCAAAACCCCTAAATCGGGTAACCTTAAACTTCCAAATTATTTTCTTACACCTCTAAGGGATTGATTAACCTCATCACCACAATTTGTTAAGTCCTAGAACCTAATTAATTATGGCTAGGCAACATAGGCAGCAAGCACATTTTGATGAATTACGGTGTTCTAGAAGTTACATTTTGGGTCCTTTCTCATTATCGACTTTTTCTATGATGCAATAATTAATACCAAAACCAATTATGAGTCATTCTCACGCATCTAAACATGTTATACTATGATTCTACAAACTCTATCAAGGCTGTAACAGAATATACAATTTCAGTTCCTAAGGAGTTCTAGAAATCATATTTTCAAACCAATGGAGTTACTAAACATGTCTAAGATGCCTAGAACAATTATCATACAATTGGTAAGATATTTAAACACATATAGACCACCCAAAACATAATTTAAGGTGCTGGAAAATAACAAGGCAGAACTGAAAATAATGACATCATATAATACATAAAACTTTATTTCTAAAATATATAAATTGCTAGTTTCTCTTGGAACCTTTTTAGGGCTTTTAAAACTCACTTGAAAACAATTTATTTCATCAAAACATTCATAAAATAGATGAGGGCAGTAGCTATTTAATCTCATTCATGGTTGGAATAAAGAGCATAAAATCATGTTTAAAACATTTGTCATAGTCACCTATGCTTAAGAAAAATCCTAAGACATAGATTATAGGTCCTTGTGACTAAATGAAACTTATTCTAGGTTCATTATCATCACATGGCTGAAATGTACATTCAAAAGAATGTTTCCATATTTATCTTTTTCTTAGGATGAAAAGGGCAAGTCTTTGAGCTCTAGGAGTTTTAGGTGATAACATAAACATAAACATGATATGCACTCCATTTTATATTTCCTTAGAAAGTAAAGTGAGGGCTTAAAATAAATATAAGGTGCAAGTTTATTTCTTTATCTTTAAGTTAAGTGATAACTTGAAATAAACATTAAATGCAAGTTCATTTCTTTATCTTGGGTATTTAGTGATAGCATAAAATAAACATGGGTGCAAGTTCACTTTTATATCTTATCTAGAGCTCCTTCAAGACTTTTAAAGAACAAAGCTTAAACCCAATACTCATCCAACATGAAAAAGTAAGCTTTAAAGGTACAAGCATAAAAGAGCTATGTCATATACTTTATTAATGTCCAATAACCCCTATCTAGAGCGAACTCTAAAACGTGCCGGCCAAATTTAAGGTTGACAAGGGTAGGCTATGGACTTTTGGAAATCCTTATTACTTTCTTTAAGTAAAACCTTGGGTGAGCTAAGAGAAACAACATATTTCTTTGAACAAAAGGAAATGGCTGAACCTCAATGAGGAATAATGGACCATTTTCCATACTAGGGACCAATATCTTGATGATGTAATGACACCAACATCACTAGTCCTCATCATTGAGTGTATAACCTCATCCCAAACCAATATCAAGACAAAGTTCTCAACAAGAAAAGGAAAAGAAAAACCAAAACCATGTTTGGTTCAAGAACAAAGATCAAGCTTTAGAGGTTGTTCAAGTGCTAACACCATCATAAAACCCTCATCATCAAGCTCTCATTTTTCCAAGTTACCAAGGGCTCCATGGCCGAAATATTAAAAGAAAAGAAAGGTTCCAAAAAGGTCAAGAGAAACATAAAGCTCATTCTTAACTTCACTTGTAAAAGAATAAAACTTTTCTTTAAGAAAAACTCAAGCTTTAGAGGTTTCTTGAGAGATGAACACAAAGTCACCTTTAGAAAGCACTCATTATCAAGCTATCATATTCAAGGCCTTGAGGCCGGAATCCAAGAGAAAAAGAAAAGAAGAAATCGAAAATGAAACAAGAAGAAAAGTTCATCCATTCATCATATTCCAACAAGATTCAAACATAAAGAACAAGAAAACATTTTTAGAAAAGCTCCTTACCTAGTGTGTGTTCTTAAAGATGAAGAAAGGTTTGATCTTGAAGAGAAAACAAGAAGAAATCTTCTTGTAACTTGATGTGTAGCTTCGGCCTTGAAGAAAAATAGAGGAAGGAGATGTGTTGGCTTGTGTTTGAGCTTAGGAATGTGGTTAGATGAGAATTAGATGAAGATTGAGAGATGGGGGGTGGCGGTTTCTCTTTGTAAGCAAGGAGAAAGAAAACTTTGAGAGAACTAGAACTTTCTCTTAAAACTTCAAACTTAGCAAATGATTCAAAGTAAAGCAAGGTTCACAAGACAAGGTACTTATAGAGTTTTAGATCATGAGGAAGTGAATTGGGGAGGAAGTAACCATGTGACCTTCATGGCTTAGGGAAGAGAAAATATCTCCTTGTGTTGTCATTTCATGGTAAGGTGTGAAGTATAGGAGGCATGGTGTATGTAAGACTTGAATGACATAAAGTGGTTCTTTTTTTTTTAATGAAATATTTCTTCTAGAATGGGGGGAAAGTGGCGGTCATTGGGAAGCCAAGGGGAGAGGGTTTTTATTCCATGTAATCATGTATTAGTGAGGGGTTTAGGGGTAAGCAAGGTTAGGTCACTAATTAAGGCCTTATGATTAAGTGTCTAGGTGAACAAATTAGGTAATTAGCGCCATGATTAACTTAGAGTAGGAGAAATCTTGTTGGATTGATGGACTCAAATTCCAATGACTAAAAACCTAGGGAATTGTAACACTCTAATTTTTAAGCCAATACTCTAGAACACATTAGGTTAATCATTAGGTCATTACTTCATAATCTCATCCTTTTAATAAAATACTTAGCGAAAATTACGGGTAAATTTTTTTTGAAATCATGAAATCAAAGTGAGAGCCACGTTCATCATAAAATAGGAACGTAAAGCACAATAACAAGTCAAGTAAAGCACAATAAATAAAACATATAGCAATGGAACAATGAATAACACAACATAGGAAAACACTTCATTAATATCATAATTAGGTTTACATATAGTCACGCCCTTATAGAATCGGGCTGAGCTTTCAATACATGGAAAGGAAATACAACCGAAATATAAATGCAAGGAAAACATAAATAAACCACAACTACCCGAGTGCACCTAAAGTGGATAACCTCAAGACAAAAGAAAGTTTATCCTAACTTTGAGTGAGTGTGTGCACTAGACTTCCCTTAAGACATCAACTACTGGAACCTAGGATAAGGTGGGGTATAATCAATCCACGAACGCAGTGCGGTAAAAGTAAGCACACGCGGTGGCCGTATATGAGCTCCTCGACTGGGGCGCATCTCGGCTCGCCTAGCTAACCTCGGTTGCATAACGGTCTCCTCGCTCCCTCCTTTCACGAACTGAGGAGTGGGAGTGGAACTCTCGCTGTACATGTGCATCGGTGGGTCCTCAGAAAGATCGTCCTCTGAATCGGGAGACCGGGGCATGTAGTCCTGGAAGTCACGGGGCATCAATCCTCCAATATACATCCAAAAAAGGTTTGGAAGTGTGTTAAGTATGAGGCAAGTCTGAAGGCAGAGATGAACTACGCCGTGGCCCATATGGAGATCAGAGACTTCCCGACTCTGGTCAACAAGTGCCGAATTCTTGAAGAGGGACAGAGAAAGATGCAAGCCATGAGGGCGGAGCGAGCTAAGGGGCTCAGACCTCAAGCCTTGAGGTTTAAACCGCAATACCCGTTGAGGAATCACTACAATCCCTGCCAGACCAACCAGTTCCGACCACCGCAACAACAACAACAACAACCGAGAGCTCCTGCATACCGACAATCCAAACAACACCAACGGCCACCGTTTCAACATCAAGGCCCGAGGAACTTCGACAACCAACCCCGTGGACCAAGCGGACCCCGGAACCATAATGGAGGACCAAGTGGGGCCAAGAACAAGGCACTACAAGGAACTCCTGCTGCTTACCCCGGAGCTACATCTGCTGATGTTTGTCCCCAATGTGGGAAGAACCACGGGAATCGCCCCTGCCTAGCAGGGTAGAGGGTCTGCTTCAAGTGTGGCAAGCCTAGCCACTTCGCCAACAATTGCATGAATGAAGGGCCATCAAGTTAGAACCCCAGGCCGCAACACCAAGGACGGGTCTTTGCTCTCAATGCAAAGGACGCGCAAAAGTCCAACGACCTCATTGAAGGTAAGTGCGAACTTAATGGTAGAACCTTAACTGTACTTTTTGATTCTGGCACTACCCATTCTTTTATCTCATATGCTAGTGTCGAGTCCTTCAACTTGTGAGTCTCTAAACTCTCCTTTGATCTTATTGTTTCTACTCCCACAAATCATCCTGTTAATACTTGCAAATGTTGTTTGAACTGTCATCTTGTTGTAGAAAATAGATCTTTTATGATAGATTTGATTTGCTTACCCCTTAAAGACATAGGTATCATTCTAGGCATGGATTGGCTTCACGCCAACCATGTGTTATTAGACTGTGGAACCCAAATTGTTATTTTTCCTTCTCCTCCCAAACCCATTAGTCAACCCCTGAGATTGTACCTAAACTCCGTAGAGGTCTTCTGTAGTGGGGAGAAAACTAAGGGATATGTTCTCCTAGCCGCCTGCGATGTAGACTTTGAGCAAAACCTAGGTGATATACCTGTGGTGAGAGACTATCCCGAGGTGTTTCCGGATGAGATACCCGAGTTCCCTCCCGAAAAAGAAGGGGAATTTTCCATAGAGCTAGTTCCTGGAACGGGACCTATATCTATAGCCCCGTATAGGATGTCCTCCTTGGAGTTGGCAAAGTTAAAAACCCAGTTAGAGGAGCTATTGGAGAAAAGTTTTATAAGGCCGAGTGCTTCGCCTTGGGGCACTCCGGTCTTATTTGTGAAGAAGAAGGACGGAAGAATGAGAATGTGTATAGATTATAGGCAGTTAAACCGAGTAATCATGAAAAATAAGTACCCATTGCCTAGGATTGATGATCTCATGGACCAGTTGAAAGGAGCTGTAGTGTTTTCCAAGATTGATTTGAGATCGGGTTACCATCAGATTAGGGTTAGAGATTAGGACATTCCTAAAACTGCCTTTCAAACTCGGTATGGACACTTTGATTTCAATGTGATGTCGTTTGGTTTGACGAATGCTCCCACAGTTTTTATGGATTACATGAACATGATCTTTAGACCCTATTTAGATCAGTCCGTGGTTGTGTTCATAGATGATATTCTCATCTATTTGAAAACCCACTAGGAGCATGAGCGTCATTTAAGGCTGGTTTTAAAGGTATTAAAGGAGAAAAAGTTATACACCAAGATTTCTAAGTATGAATTCTGGCTGGATGAGGTGAAATTCTTAGGACATGTGATGTCAAAAAGTAGCATAGCTGTCGACCCTAGCAAAATAGAAGCTGTGATGAATTGTGATAGACCAACCTTAGTGACTGAGATTAGAAGCTTTTTGGGTTTAGCCGGTTATTACCGTAGGTTCATTAAAGGAATTTCCCAGTTAGCCCTACCCCTAACTAAGCTCACTAAGGAAGAATGCCCCGTTTGAATAGAGCCCCGAGTGCGAGAAGAGTTTCCTAGAGCTTAAGGAAAAGCACACCTCAACCCCAGTTTTGGTTTTACCTGACCCTAATGTACCCTTCGAGGTATATTGTGATGCATCGAGCAAAGGTTTAGGTTGTGTGTTGATGTAAAATAGGCAAGTGGTAGGCTATGCATCTCGACAACTCAAGCCGCACGAGGTAACCTACCCCACCCATGACCTAGAGTTAGCAACTATCGTGTTTGCCCTTAAGATGTGGAGACACCATTTATATGGTGTAAGGTTCGAGGTTTTCTCCTATCACAAGAGTCTTAAGCATCTCTTTGATCAAAAAGAGTTGAATATGAGGCAGAGGAGGTGGATAGAATTCCTCAAAGATTTTGATTTTGGCTTAAGTTACCACCCCGGCAAGGCTAATGTAGTCGCCGATGCCTTGAGTCGAAAGTCATTACATTTGTCCTGCATGATGGTCAATGAAGTTGGGTTGATAGAGAAGTTTAGAGATATGAATTTGGGGATGTCCGCAACCGATAGTAGCATAGTGATGTGTCATCTCACGGTGACCAGTGAGTTTAAGCAAAGGATTATGCTTGCACAAAGAGAAAATGAGGACTTTATGGAGACAATAGAGGCAGTTAAGGCTAGTACGTTGAAAGGTTTCGAGCGAGGCCCCGATTGGTTGTGGAGGTTTGAGGGGCGAATCTATGTGCCACAAGATGAACTTGCATCTCCATATTTATGTTTATGCTCTCACTAAATCTCTAAGATAATAATGGATTTGCATAGCATATTTATTTTATGTTCTCACCTCTTAATAAAGAGTAAAACAAAGTGCATTACATATTTATGTTTATGTCATAACTAAAGAAATTTAGAGCTCATGGACTTACCCATTGTTATCTCAAACAAAGTTTTATAATATATATTGTTTACCTCCTTGTTTTCGGCCTAGTGATGATGTTGGGTCCTAGAATGGGATTCAACTAGTTACAAGAGCTAAAGTTTATGTTTTATGATTTTTCTAAGCTTAGATGATCTCAAGAAATGTTTTGGGCAAAGTTTTATATTTTAAAAGCCTCTTGAAATATTCATTGGCTACTGCCTTCATGCTGTTTAGGATGATTTTAATGAAATAAAATGTGCTCTAATGAGTTTTTTTAAAACCTTGAAAAGTTTCCAAGAGAAACTAGCGATTTATGTGTTAGAAATGAAACTATGTGCGTTATATGATGATTATGAATGTGGTTTTGTTTGAGTATTTTTCTCTCTGTATGATGCTGTTTTGATGGTGATAAAATTAGTATATTTATGTGCTTTTGATGTTAGAATTAATTTGAGAAAGTTGAGACAAGTTAGTAACTAGAAAAGAATTAAAATGAGACTTTTAGATCCCTTAGAAATGCAATTTTGTGGATTCTATCCAGCAAGGGTAAATATTAGTAATGATGGTTTGTAATTAGTTTAAATGTGTAGGAACTACTCATAATTGGTTTAGGAATTGATCTTGACGCCTTAGGAGCGAACCGAACTTAGAAAGGGTCAAAGTTGTGACTCCTAGGTACCCGTAAAGTGTAAATTATGGATTTTGCACTCTTGAGGTTTAGAATTAATGATGATCATAGAATTGAGTGAGGAATACTTAGGTATGAGCCTATAGGTACCCGAGCGCTTAAGTCGTGATGATGGACAACTTAGATTTCAAGTTAAAGGACCCTAAGGGTCAAAGCATAAGATCTTAAAAAACTTTGATGCTTTGAGTTTGACAATGTAAGTATGAAGTATTGATTCATATGTGTTTGATGAGTGTCTTAATGTGGCATTATGATTGAGAAGTTAAAGCATATGTGATATGAATATCATGGCATAAAGTAGATTTGAAGGAAATCCAGTATACAGCCGTTATGTTGCTGACTTTCTATCAAATCCAAGGCACTTGAGAATTTTTTTGAGAATCATATGAGAAAAGAAAACCCTGGGTGACACCGGTTAGGCCGAGCACCCCCAGGAGATTTTTATGTGACGAAGCACTGAGACGCGCTTTCCTGGGTGACACCGGTTTGGCCGAGCACCCCTAGGAAAGTCAAATTCGTGAGGGTATGACTAGATGCAGCCTACCAAAGCGGACAAATTGTTGTGGATAGATGCCCACAAAGCGTTTCAAAGAGGGTATATCCTAAGAGAGGTGATCCCTAGCCCCCTAGCCCCATAGCCCGTACTCTTAAGTAGTCGGCATTATGTTATTTTATGATTCGCTTATTCAGATAATAAGCAAGAGCTAGTGACGACTAGTTGAGGTATGAGCTCATAACCTAGATGTTTTAGGGTGGCCCATAATGCTCAAGCATGAGTTCTTAAGTCACAAGTTGAGAATAAGAGAAAAGTTTATTGGAATGTTCATATGCCACACTATGCCACTGATTATGTTTTTTTGATGATATGTTGCTTTGCTTGATTTCGTAAGGTATATTCATGCATTCCATGCCTTGCTATATTGTATTCATGCATTAAGATCCATGTTAAAAGTAACGAACCTTGGATAATTATGGTTATGAAATTAAATAATGAACTTTATATGCATGTACACCTTTTTATAAATAAACCCAAGATTCTTGAGGATGTGAACGATGTAACCTTAGATAGGAGGTCCCTACTGAGTTTCTTTAGTAAGATTATCACTCCCTTTCTTTCTCTCCTTTCTTTCCCGTCACATCTTCAGAGCTCGATGGCGACATTCGTGGCTTTTATCGACACCCCAACGTGGGAGGCGCACTATGATTCGGAGCACGGATCATACCATTTTGAGAGACGCTATGCCGTACGCGTCAATTCGAGGATTTGCGGCTGTCAGTAGGATCCTTTGGGGAGAGCCAGTGCACATATATTATCATAATTAGGATATTCCTTCTTTTGTTATGAGGTTATCCACCTTAGGTGCACTAGCGTAGAGATGTGTTTAGTTATGCTTTTATACATTTCAGTTTCTGATGTATTTTCCTTTCGTTTGTATTCGTATTATCATGTACTAAACTAAGCCCCGCCTTTGGGTGGGCATATTATGATATGAATGGGATGTTTCTTAATGAGTTATTGATTGTTTCATGTCCTTTCATGCTCTATTAATCTGTGATTTATATTTCTGTCTTACGATGAACGCGACTCTCACTTTGCTTTATGTTTCAAAAAAAAAATTTACCCATAGTTTCCGCTAAGTATTTTAAAAGATTTTGCAAAGAATGAGACTAAGAAGTAATAACCTAATGATTAACCTAAATATGTTCTAGAAATATTGGGTTAAAAATTAGGATGTTACATGCACGCTCAAAAGCCATAGCGTCGTCATATGGGGACATCGAGGAGAAGTGGTAACTCTATACAGGGTGAGTAAAGAGACGTCCGATAAACATGAAAACTCATATTGTGCACTGTCCCTCAAAATAATAAGACCTGTGGTCCAGATCAAAGTGCACCTCCCACGTCGAAGTGTCGATAAAGACCACGAACGTCACCGTCGAGCTCTAAAGATGTGATGGAAGAAAGAGAAAGAAAAGAAAGGAGTGAGAATCTTACTAAAGAATCTCAGTAGGGACCTCCTATCTAGGGTTACATCGTTCACATCCTCAGGAACCTTGGGTTTATTTATAAAAGGTGTGCATGCGTATAAGATTCATTATTAGGTTTTATAAAACTAATTATCCAAGGTTCATTCCTTTTAGCATGCATCTTAATGTCATGAATGCAACATATCAAATCATGAATGCGTGGCAATACTTTAAGCAAATAACTTAGCAAATCATAATATCAAGAAGCATACAAGTGGCATAAAACCTCAATCTTTGTGACATCAATCATGGTACTTTAGCATTATAAGGCCACCCTAAAAACATCTAGGCTATGAGCTCATACCTCAGCTAGTCATCACTAGCTCTTGCTTATTATCTGAATAAGCGAAACATAATAAAAATAATCCCGACTCCTTGAGTACGAGTTAGGGGGCTAGGGATCACCTCTCTTAGGATATACCCTCTTTGAAGCACTTTGTGGGCATCTAGCCACAGCAATTTGTCCGCTTTGGTAGGCTGCATCTACTCATACCCGTACGGATTTGTCTTCCATAGGAGTGCTCAACCAAACTGGTGTCACCTAGGAAAGCGCGTCTCAGTGCTTTGTCACATAAAAATCTCCTAGGGGTGCTCGGCTGAACCGGTGTCACCCAGGGTTTTAAATCTCATATGGTACTTCAAAAAAACACATTCTCAAGTCCTTTAGGTTTGACAGAAATTCGGTAGCATAATGGCTGTAAACCGAATTTCCTTCAAACCGACTTTATGCCATAAGCTTATAACATATACACATCTCTCATTCAATTTTCATGCTCATGATAAACTTAACATCTCAATAATTCCTTTCATCACAGCTCATTTATCATCAAAACATGTGCATCAAACAATCATACATGCATCATTGAACTCGTAGCATAAAAGGTCTCTTAATGTCTTATGCATTGACCCTTAAGGCCTTTAACTTGAAATCTAAGTTGTAAATCATCATAACTTAAGCTCTCGGGTACCTATAGGCTCATATCTAAGTATTCCTCATTCAAATCTATGATCATAACCAATTCTAAATCTCAAGAGTGCAGAATCTATAATTCATACTTTACAGGTACCTAGGAGTCACAACTTTGACCTTTTCTAAGTTCAGTTTGCTCCTAAGGCATCAAGATCAAGTTCTAAACCAATTATGAGTAATTCCTACACAGTTAAACTAATTATAAACCATGATTTCTAATTATTAACCTTGCTGGATAGAATCCAGAAAAATCCATTACTAAGGGATCTAAAAGTCTCAAATTAATTATTTTCTAGTTACTAACTTATCTTAACTTTCACATATTAATTATAACATAAATTATGCATGAACATACTCATATTATCATCATCAAAACAGAATAAAACAGTGAGCATAGCAAGCAAGGCAGAACCGAAATTGTCTCCATCATAAAATGCATAAAACTTCATTTTTAAAACACACGAGTTGCTAGTTTCTCTTGGGACCCTTTTAAAACTTTCAAAACTCATTAGTGAACATTTTTATCTTACTAAAATCATCAAAATACCTTTAAGGACATTAGCTATTTTGAATGAGACTTGAAAAGATTTAAAATCATAAAACTTTGTTCAAAACATTTCTTAGGCTTATCTAAACTTAGAAAAATTATGAAACATAGTTTTAGTATTTGTAACTACTCAAACCTCCTAAGGCCGGAAATCAATGGGCTAAGAAACATGTATTTTCAAGTCTTTGTTTGAAATAATAATGGGTAAGTCTATGGGCTCTAAATCCCTTAAGTTATGACATAAAATAAATATGTAATGCACTTTATTTTAGTCTTTATTTAGAGGTGAGAACATAAAATAAATATGCTATGCAAACTCATTATTATCTTAGAGATTTAGTGAGAGCATAAACATAAATATGGAAATGCAAGTTCAATCTTTAATCCTGAGCATTTAGTGATGACATAAAAGTAAATATGGATGCAAGTCTTTTATCTTAAACTTAGAGCTCATATGAGACTTTTAAAGAGAACCAAAAATCTCAACCCAACATTTATCTCATCAACAAAGTGAGCTTTACAATTCTTGCACCAAGTTCTCAAAGAAACCACATGGTTCTTGAACATCATCATCAAGCTCAAAAAGAAGCAAACTTTAAAAGGAAACAAAACTTTAAGAACATAGAAACCAAGCAACATTATCTTCTTGATACAAAGTAAATATAGAGACACTTTAAAATTTTTAACAAAAACCTTGACGTGAAAAATATGGGGGCCAAAACTATGAAGGAAAAGAAAAGGAAAGAAAAACCAAAACTTTGCTAGATCAAAAACAAAACTTAAGTTTTAGAGGTTTCTTTCAGATGAACACAAGGTCATTATCTAGAAACACTCATCATCAAGCCATCATGCTCACAAATAGGCCAAGGGGCCGAAATGAAAAGAAAAGAGAAACAAGGGAAAGCCTTAAAAGAAACCAAGAGAAACTTTGAGTAAAACACATTTTTGAGTAAAACAAAGTTTGAAAGCAACTCCCTACCAAGAGATGAAGAGGAAAGCTTGAACTTTGAAAGGAAATGGAAAGAGCAACTCCTCTTAGGATGATGAGATGGTTTCGGCCTTGAGGGAGAGGAAGGAAAGGAGATGTATTCTTAGTGGGTTAGTGTTTGAGGTTAAGTGTTTGAGTGTTTAGGAGATGATTTGAGGTTGTGAGGTGGTGGTTTGAGATTATGAGATGATAATGTGAAGACAAGATGAAGAAGATGAAGATGAAAAGGAACAACTTCTTAGAATGCTTGAAAGAACTCAAAGAATGCTAGAAAACTAAACTTAGCAAATGATCCAAAGGTTCACACAAGTTCTTAAGCTCATGTATTTATAGAAAATAAAAACAATGGAGGAGTGAAGTGAATGAGGGCTGGCCGTAGACTTTGAGGCATGGGGGAGAGAAAAATATCTCTTACAACTTGTCATTCAAGCATGGTTGGAGGTATGGGAAGCATAGGCTAAGGCATGGTTTAAAGCATGGTGTTTTGAGGTGATTTTCTTTCAAATTTGAAATGAAATAATTCTTTTAGAAGGCAAGGAGGGCTGGCGGTTTTTGAGCCACAAAAATGAGAGAAAAAGTCTTCTAGAAGTTGTCATATGAAGCATGGATGAAAGCATGGTGTTTACGACTCAAAGCATGGTGCATGTAAGGTGAAAACATGGTCTTTTGAGTACAAAAGTTCAAGCATGTGATGGATATTTCTTTGGAGTATGGGTTCGGCCAGCTGACAGCCAAGGGGAGGAAGGAAAATTGTTTCATGTAATTGTGTGTTAATGATAGGTTTAGATGTGTATTAGTTTAGGTACAAGATTAGGAATTGCTAAGCACAAGTTTAGATAACTAAGAATGAAATTAGGAATTTTATGACATGATTAAGGAGTGCTCATACACATTTAGAGAGTTTAAAATTCATTTTATGAGTAAACTATGTAAACAAATTTCCATGATTTAAGGAATTAGAGAAAGAAAACACTATTCAAGATTCCATGACTATGAATCTTGAATTTAAAATAAGATTTGAGTTTAAATTAAGCAATCTTAGGTTCTACTTAGCTCCAATAAATTATTTTGACTCTAGATTAATTATGGAAATTAATTAATCTTCGATTAGAGTCTAATATTGTAATGCCCTGATTTTCTGTTAGAGTGAAAAATGACCAAAATGCCTCTGAGGTCATTTTCGGCCCGGAATTCAAGGAAAGCAGATCCGGAAGTCCTCGAAGGGCAAACTCAATGTTGGAAGAGGATTAGGTTACTTGTGTACCTTTCCGGGATCAAAAATCTCATTTTTCAAGTTTTCGGGTCAAAATGACCAAAATACCCCTATGGTGTTTGACCCGATTGCAAGTGCCGGTTGAACCCGAAACTTCTCCAGATAGTTTTAAAAAGTGTTTTTATGTATTCTGTTACCTCAGTTTTAGTCCCGGTGGTCCCAGGCAAAATTTGTGTAGAATTACGATTTTGCCCCTAACTTTGTGATTTTGAGCTTAATCGTGTGATTACGCAAACCTAAGCAATATTAGGCTCTAATCGAAGATTAATTAATTTTCATAATTAATCTAGAGTCAAAATAATTTATTTAAGTTGATTAAGACCTAAAATTGCTTAAGGAAACTCAAAATCCTTTTATAATTTTAATTCTTTGAAAAAAGAATCTAGGAATAGTGTTTTCTCTCACCTATTCCCCTAAATCAAGGAAGCATGTTGGCATTGGATTCCAAATTGATGAGGTTTGACTTCATCAATCTATCATGACCACCTCCTAATCTAGTCTCACATGGCCCTAATTACCTATTTAAATCCTTAAACACTTACTTACAACTTCCTAATCTTGAGCCTAATCAAAGATACACCTAAACATACCCCTAAACCACAATTAATTGAGACAAATCTCTCCCCCATGACATGATAAATAACTAGCCACCACTCCCCTATATTCTTCACATGTTGAAATTCCAACACTCCAAGGCCATGCTTTAGGCCATGCCTAAACCCATACTTTTGACCATGCTTACCATGCTTTCCTCCATGCCTTGAATGACCACCCAAAGGAGATATTTTCTTCCCTCCAAAGCCTTGAAAAATCGTGGCCTCTCCTCCTCCACACATTCCTTCACATTTTGTTTCTTTATAAATACCACACTTAGAATAACTTGGCCAGTTTTTTGTTCATTCTTGCAAACTAGCTTCAAGAATTATCTTGAGTTTTATTTCTTTTCTTCCAAGAACTCAAGAGTTTTTTCATCTTCTCTTCTTCTTCATCTTCTTCATCTTCAACAAAGAGCCATACTTTACATCCTCAAACTACCACACAACCATCATAAACCATCATCCAAACACCAAAGCTTTCACTCTCAAACACAAGCTCATATAAAACACCTTTCTTTCCTTTTCCTTGTGCTTGGCCGAATCATCACCATCATTTTGGAGGAGCTTTTCATCTCATTCTCACTTCAAAGAACCAAGCTTTCATCTTCACTCTTGGTAGGGAGTTGTTTTCTAAAACTTTATTTTGTTTGAAAATGAGTTTCTCTACTTTTCTCTTGGTTACTTTTTGAAACTTTCTTTTGTTTCCTTCCTTTTTCATTTCGGCCATGAGGCCTTGTTTATGACCATGATAGCTTGATGATGAGGGCTCCTAGATGATGACCTTGTGTTCATTACAAAGGAACCTCTAAAGCTTTGAGTCTTGTTCTTCATCTAGTGAAGTTTTGGTTTTTCTTTCCTTTTTCCTTTTCCTATACATTTTGGCCTCCATAGTTTTTCTTCAAAGGTTTTGTTAAAATTTTTAAAGTATCTCTATTTCTATTTTATGTCATGAAAGAATGTTGTTTGGTTCTTACTCTCTTAAAGTTTTACTTTCCTTTAAAAGCTTGTTTCTTTGGGCTTGATGATGATGTTCAAGAACCACATAGTTCGTTTGAGAACTTGGTTCAAGAACTCTAAAGCTCTCTTTGTGATGAGATAAGTGTTGGGTTGTATCTCTAAAGTCTTGTAAGAGCTCTAGCTAAAATTAAAATGAACCTTGCATTCATGTTTATGTTTATGCCTTGCACATGATATTTATTTTCCTTACTATCACTAAATATCAAGAATAATAAATGAACTTGCCTTATCATATTTATATTTCAAGCTTTGCATTCTCATGTTTATATTTTCAAGTTCTCACCTAAATATCAAAGATAATAACAAGTTGCATCTCATGTTTACTTTATGCTCTCACTTTATTTTCTAATGAAAGCTAAATATGTGTATGAGCAAGTTTAAGTTTATGTCATCACTTAAGAGAACCTAGAGCTCAAAGATTTGCCCATTATTATCTCAAACAAAAGCTTGAAAAATATATGTTCTTTAGCTTCCTTAATTCGACCCTATGAGGTTTGATATGTTTCAAATACTAAAATTTATGTTCTATAATTTTTCTAAGCTTATATGAGTTCAAGAGATGTTTAGAACAAAGTTTTATGATTTTAAAACCTCTTGAGACTAATTAAAATTAGCTACTGCCCTTGAAAGTGTAACGCCTCGATTTTCTGTTAGAGTGAAAATGACCAAAATGCCCCTGAGGTCATTTTCAGCCCAGAATTCAAGGAAAGCCGGTCCGGTAGTACTCGAAGGGCAAACTCAATGTTGGAAGGGGATTAGATGATTTGTGTATCTTTCCGGGATCGAAAATCTCATTTTTCGAGTTTTCGGGTCAAAATGACCAAAACACCCCTGTGGTGTTTTACCCGTTTGCAAGTGCCAGATGAACCCGAAACTTCTCCAGATGGTTTTAAAAGGTGTTTTTATGTAGACTATGACTTTATTTTTGGTCCCGGAGGTCCCGACCAAAATTAGTGCAAAATTACGGTTTTGCCCCTAGTTTCATGTTTCTACGCTTAATCGCGTGATTAAGCAAACCTAAGCAATATTAGGCTCTAATCGAAGGTTAATTAATTTCCATAATTAATCTTGGGTCAAAATAATTTATTAAAGTTGATTAGAACTTAAAAGTGCTTAATTACAACTTAAAATCTTATTTTAAATTCAAGACTCCTAGTCATGGAATCTTGAATAGTGTTTTCTCTCTCCAATTCCTTAAATCATGAAATTGTGTTACATATTGTTTATTCACAAATGAGTTTTTAATTCTCTAATGATGTATGAGCACTCCTAATTGTAACACCCTAATTTTTAACCCAATATTCTAGAACATATTAGGCTAATCATTAGGTTATTACCTCTTAGTCTCATTATTTTCTTAAAATACTTAGCGGAAATTACGGGTAAATTTTTCTTTTTAAAAACATAAAGCAAAGTAAGAGCCACGAACTTAACTAGTCGAGCGACAGAAACATAAAGCACGCATAACAATTATCAAAAGTCATAAAGTAGAGCATATAACCAAAGAACAATCATGATAATAAAAGAAACATTCCATTAATAACATAATTAAGGTACAAAAGTAGTCATACCCTCATAGGGACGGGCAGAGCTTGTAATACAGTGGAAAAGGAAATACAATAGAAAACAAGAAAGAAGAAATAAACCATAACTACCCGAGTGCACCTATGGTGAATAACCTCAAACACAAAAGAGGGTTTATCCACTCTACATGTGGTGTGTGCACTAAGCCTCCCCTACGACGTCAACTACTGGAATCCGGGAAACGGTGGAGTGTAACCGATCCATGGACGCAGAGCAGCAGGATTGGGAACACGTGAAGACTGAGCGTGGGCTCCTCGGTGGGGGCGCCTCTCGGCTCGTCTCACTAGCCTCGGCTGCGTAACGGTCTCCTTGCTCACGTCTCGCACGAACTGAGGTGTATGAGCAGAACTCTCACTATACATGTTCGTCGGCGGGTCCTCGGATGGGTCGTCCTCCGAACTCGGGGATCGAGGCACGTAGTCCTGGAAGTCTCGAGGCATCGAACCACCAGTATACGTCCGTAGAATCCTCTCGTCTCGCGTCCGGGCGCACTCAAAAACCATCGCGTCGTGAAAGGTGACGTCGGGGAGAAACGGTAGCTCTGTACAGGATGTGCAAAGGGGAGTCCAATGAACATGAAGACTAGCATGGTACACTGCCCCTCAAAATGATATGACCCATGGTCCGGGTCATAGTGGACCTCCCAAGTAGGCGTGTCAATGAAAAGCACGAACGTCGCCATCAATCTCTGAAGATGTGACGGAAGAAAAGAGGAGAGAGGAGTGAGAATTCTTACTAAAGACTCTCAGTAGGAGTCTCCTATCCTAGGGTTACATCATACACATCCTCAGGAACCTTGGGTTTAATTATAAAATAGTGATCATGCATATAAGGTTCAATTTAGGGTTTTCCAAACTAATTATCCAAGGTCCATTCCTTTTAGCATGCATCTTGATGTTATGAATGCAACATGTTAATCATGGATGCATGTTAATACTTGAGCACATAAAACAACACATCAAAGCACATAAAAATAAATCATGTGGCATAAGGGCATATAACTTTCAAGTGAATCATTCCTCAACTTCGTGACATCAATCATGGTACTTTAGCATATAAGCTACCCTAAAAATAATAACTAGGTTATGAGCTCATACCTTAGCTAGTCGTCACTAGCTCTTGCTTATTATCTTGAATAAGAGAAACATAAATAATAATCCCGACTCGTAAGTACGGGTAGGGGGCAGGGATCATCTCTCTCTGGGATTACCCTCTTTGAAACGCTTTACTAGCCACGCGTGGCCTCACAATTTGTCCGCTTTGGTAGGCTGCATCTACTCATACCCTCACGGATTTGTCTCCTCCCGGGGTACTCGGCCGAACCAGCACCTCCTCGGGGGAAACGCGTCTCAATGCTTTGTCACATAAAAATCTCCTAGGGGTGCTCGGCCGAACCGATGTCACCCAGGGTTTTCAACTCATGTGGTACTCATAAACATTTCTTTCAACTCTTTAAGGTTTGACAAAAATTCGACAGCATAGCAGCTGTTAAACCGAATTTCCTTCAAACTGCCCCAAGCTAATTCACACAACATGTTCTCATGAAAACTCATGCTATGATAAACTTTAACATTTTCATCAATCATTTTCTCATGCATCAAGCACATCTCATCATATCATCGCATCAAACAAAGCATCATAGCATTAATAACCTTTTAGTGTCTTATGCATTGACCCTTAAGGTCCCTAACTCACATTCTAAGTTCTAAATCATCAAACCTAATCTCTCGGGAACTTATAAGGTCTTAACGAAGTAATTCTCACCTCACACTATGATCAAGAACATCTCTAAACCTCAAGAGTGCAGAATTCATATTCCTAACTTTATGGGTACCTAGGAGTCACAACAATAACCCTTTCTAAGTCCGGTTTGCTCCTGAGGCATCAAGATCAAGTCCTACACCATTTATGAGTCATTCCTACACATTTAAACTAATTTAAATCCATGATTAGCATTACTAAACGTTGCTGGACAGAATCCAGAAAATTCAAACATTAAAGGATCTAGAACTCTCAAATTAATTCTTTTCTAGTTTCTAACTTCTCTTATCTTTCACATATGAGTCTTAACATACTTAAACATAAGCATATTATCATCATTAACACAGCTCATACAGTGGCTAAACATGGCAAGGCAGAACCGAAGTAAACATCTCCATTTAAAGGCTTCAAACACAATTTCTAAAGCACATAAAATACTAGTCTCTCTTGGAACCCTTTTAAAACTTTCAAAACTCATTTCTAAATATTTTTATCATCTAAAATCATAAAATTATGTAAGAGGGCAGTAGCTAAATCATTTATACCTCAAGAGGCCCTAAATTCATAAAACTTGGTTCTACAAATTCCTTGTACTCATATAAGCTTAGAAGAATTATAAAACATAATTTTCAACACTTGGAAACTCCAAAACCCCTTAGGGCCGAAAGTAAGTGATGACATAAAAGTAAACATCAATGGGCAAGTCTTTGAGCTCCAGGTTCATTTAAGTGATGACATAAAAGTAAACATGCTCATGCACTTATTTTAGGTTCCATTAGAAAGTAAAGTGATAGCATAAAATAAATATGAGGTGTAACATATTATTATCTTTGATATTTAGTTAGAACATGAAATATAAACATGATAATGCATAGCTTGATATATAAACATGATAATGCAAGTTCATTCATTATCTTGGTATTTAGTGATAGCAAGGAAGTAAACATGATGTGCAAAGCATAAAATAAACATGATGCAAGGTTCATTTTATGGTTAGATAGAGCTCATTCAAGACTTTAACAAAGTAACAACCCAACATATATCTCATTACAAAGAGAGCTCTAGAGTTCTTGAACCAAGTTCTCAAAGGAACTATGAGGTTCTTGAACATCATCATCAAGCTCAAAGAAAACAAACTTTTTAAACAAACAAAACCTCAAAGATCAAAAGGGAAATGGAAAACCGAAATATTAAAGGAAGGAAACAAAGAACCGAAATCAAAATAGCAAGAAAAGAAAAGGGGTTCTTGAGTAAAAATCATGTTTGAGTTAGAAAGTGGAGTTGAAACTCAAAGAAAGTAAAACCTCAAGCTCTAGAGGTTCCTTTGAGATGAACACATAGTCATCATCTAGGAGTCCTCATCATTGAGCTATCATGTGCTCATCAAGGCCTCACGGCCGAAATCTCAAGAAAGAAAAGTGCTAAAGAAAAGTTTCAAAAGAAATCCAAGAGAAAGCTAGAGAAACTCATCTTTCAAGAAACAAAGTTTAGAAAAACACTCCTACCTAGAGTGAAGATAAAAAGCTTGAACTTTGAGAAAAGAAAACAAGATGATGAGCTCCTCCAAAAGGCTTGTTGGTTTCGGCCAAGGGGAGACAAGGAGGTTAGAGTTGTGTTTGAGGTGAGGTTGTGTTTGAGGTGAGGTGCTTGAGAGCTTAGGAGGTGTTTCAAGGCTATGGGGTGGTGTTTAGAGGTTGTAAGATGATGATCAGATGAAGAGAAGATGAGGATGAAGAAGATGAACAAGAGAGAGTTCTCTTGGAACTTAGAGAGAAAAAGAAAAAGAACTCAAAGAAAGCTTGAAAACTAAAAGTGTGCAAATGATCTAAAGGTTCTCACAAGTTCTAAAGCTTAGGTATTTATAGAGAATGAAAACAATTGAGGTCTCATGGTGGGGGAGGCTGGCCATGTGGTTTGAGAGGGAAAGGAAGAGAAAATATCTCTTTGATGGTGTCATACAAGCATGGTTTGAAGCATGGAGCTCATGACACAAGGTATGGCTTTAGGCATGAGTTTTTGAGTGAGCTTTTCTTTTAATTGTGGATGAAATTGAGCTTCTAGAAATGAGACATGGCTGGATTTTTCATGCTTCAAAGGCCATACCTCAAGGCCATCTCTTTGATGGTGTCATACAGACATGGTTTGAATCATATGTTCAATTTTTCAACACTCCAAGGCCATACCTCAAGTCACATATATCATACCTTATCATAACTTTCAATCAAGCTTGATTTTTCAAGTAAATAACTAATTAAAATAACCCATTTCCCTCATTTATTTGTGACTGAAAAAGTTCCAACGATGCATTGCTTCTTGAAGCCTAATTTCATTAAAAAATGATAGGAAATTTACTCACATCAAGCCATGCCTTGCATCATACACTCCATGCTTCAAACCATGCTTGATTGACCTTGTGTAAGAGATATTTTCTCTTCCTTTTCCCTCCAAAGCCACACGATCACCCTCCTCCCCTTTTGAGCCTTCATTTGTTTTCATTCTCTATAAATACCTTGCCTAGAAACACATGCAAACACTTTAGTTCATTTGCACACTTTTAGTTTTCCTAAGCTTTCTTGAGTTCTTTCTTTTTCTCTCAAGTTTCAAGAGAGTTCTTCCTTTCTTTTCATCTTCATCCTCTCATCACATAATCATCACATAACCTTGAGACACCACCCCACCACCTTAGATCATCATACAAACACCTAAACTATCATTGTCAAACACAAGACCACCAAGAACACATTTCCTTTCTTTTCCTCTCCACAAGGCCAAAGCCATCTAGCCCCAAGGAGGAGCACATTGTAACGCCCCGATTTTTCTGTTAGAGTAAAAATAACCAAAATGCCCCTGAGGTCATTTTCAGCCCGGAATTCGAGGAAAGCGGTCTGGCAAGACTCGAAGGGCAAACTCAATGTTGGAAGGGGATTAGAAAACTTATGTACCTTCCCGGGATCGAAAATCTTGTTTTTCGAGTTTTCGGGTCAAAATGACCAAAACGCCCCTGCGGTGTTTTACCCGTTTGCAAGTGCCGGATGAACCCGAAACTTCTCCAAATGGTTTTAAAAGGCGTTTTTATGTATTCTATGACCTCAGTTTTAATTTTTGAAGTCCCGGGCAAAATTAGTACAAAATTACGGTTTTGCCCCTAGTTTCGTATTTTTACGCTTAATCACGCGATTAAGCAAACCTAAGCAATATTAGGCTCTAATCGAAGGTTAATTAATTTCCTTAATTAATCTTGAGTCAAAATAATTTATTAAAGTTGATTAGAACCAAAAAGTACTTAATTACAACCTAAAATCATATTTTAATTTTAAGACACCTAGTCATAGAATCTTGAATAGTGTTTTCTCTTTCCAATTCCTTAAATCATGGAATTGTGTTACACATTGTTTATTCATAAATGAGTTTAAAATTCTCCAATGATGTATGAGCACTCCTAAACTTGTCATAAACTCCCTAAATCACATTCTTAGTTACCTAAACTTAAGCTTAATCATTCCTAACCTTGTACCTAAGCTAATACACATCTAAACCTACCATTAACACACAATTAAATGGTCAAAACTCACCCCCACTCTGCTGTCCAGCCTTGGCAAGCTGTCCTCCCCATTGTGCATCACATGTTCAATTTTTCAACACTCCAAGGCCATACCTCAAGTCACATACACTATACCTTGTCATAACTTTCAATCAAGCTTCAATTTCCACATGAATAAATAATTAAAACAACCCATTTTTCCCATTTAATTGTGGCTGGAAAAGTTCCAGCCATGCATTGTTTCTAGAAGACTAATTTCATAAAAATGTGATAGGAAATTAACTCACATCAAACCATGCTTTGTAGCATAGCTTCCATACTTCAAACCATGCTTGAATGACCTTGTGTAAGAGATATTTTCTCTTCCTTTTCCCTCCAAACCACACGGCCACTCCCTCCATTTGCAAGCTCCATGGTTTTGTTTTTCTATAAATAGGATGCTTGTGTTAGCCTTGTTGCACTTTGAAGCATTTGCAAAGTTTAGAGTTTTAGAGTTGTCTTGCTAGTCTTTCCTTTTTCTCTCAAAGTTCCAAGAGTGTTCTTCCTTTCTTTTCATCTTTATCTTCTTCATCTCTTCATCTCATCATCACCTCTCAACTATCAAACACCACCCCAAAACCTTGAACCATCATCAAACCTCTCAAACACCACACCTCAAACACAACTCCACTTGAAACACATTTTCTTTCTTTTTCTCTCATCAAGGCCGAATCATCATCACCATCCTAGGAGGTGTTGCTCATCTCATTTCCATCTTCAAGATCAAGCTTTTATCTTCATCAATAGGTAGGGATTTGGTTTCAAACTTTGTTTTGTTCAAGAAAGTGTTTTTCTCTAGTTTCCTCTTGGAATCTTTTTGAACTTTCCTTTGTTTTTCCTTTCTTTTCATTTTCGGCCATGAGGCCTTGATTTTGAGCATGATAGCTTGATGATGAGAGTTTCTAGATGATGACATTGTGTTCATCTCAAAGAAACCTCTAAAGCTTGAGTTTTCCTTTTCTTATGACTTCATCTATATGATATCTAACTCACATGGTTTTTCAACTTAAGAAAATTAATCTAAGGATTTCTAAAAGCCCAAGCCTACCCTTGTCAACCTTAATGTTGGCCGGCACGTTCTAGAGATTTTTCTCTAGATAGGGGTTTTGGGTATTTAATAAAGAACTTGATGTAGTTTCACTTTCTTTCTCTTTTATATGATTTTCGATTTTTGGGTTGTAATCTTTGAGATATTGTATTGGGTTGTTATCTTGTTAAAGTCTTGAATGAGCTCTAGCTAACCATAAAATAAACCTTGCATCATGTTTATTTATGCTATGCATATCATGTTTACTTCCTTGCTATCACTAAATATCAAGATAATGAGTGAACCTTGCATTATCATGTTTATATTTCAAGCTATGCATTATCATGTTTATATTTCAAGTCCTCACTTAATACTAAGATAATAATGAGTTGCATTCATATTTACTTTGAGCTATCACTTTACTTTCTAATGGAATCTAAAATAAGTGCATGAGCATGTTTATTTTTATGTCATCACCTAAATGAATCTAGAGCTCAAAGACTTGCCCATTGATATCTCAAACAAAGGTCTAAAACATTTATTTCCTTTGGTTCATATTTCGGCCCTATGAGGCCTTAGTGTTTCCAAGTATTGAAAACTATGTTTTATAATTTTTCTAAACTTATATGAGTATAAGGAATATGTAGAACTAAGTTTTATGAATTTAGGACCACTTGAGATGAAAATACTATAGCCACTGCCCTCTTAAGTATTTTCATAAGTTTAGATGATAAAAGTGTTCATAAAAGAGTTTTGAAAGCTTTAACAAGGTCCCAAGAGAAACTAGTATTTTATGTGCTTTAGAAACTATGTTCAATGCCTTTAAATGGAGTTTATGTTTCGGTTCTGCCTTGCTATGTTTGGCCACTGTATGAGCTATGTTAATGATTTTAATATGCTTATGTTTGAGTAATAATTATGTTAAGACTCATATGTGAAAGATAGGATAAGTTAGGAACTAGAAAAGAATTAATTTGAGAGTTCTAGATCCCTTAAAGATTTATTTTTCTGGATTCTGTCCAGCAAGGATTAGATTCAATAATCATGGTTTTAAATTAGTTTATATGTGAAGAAATGACTCATAATTGGTTTAGGACTTAATCTTGAAACCTTAGGAGCAAACCGAACTTAGAAAGGGTCATTATTGTGACTTCTAGGTACCCGTAAAGTTAGGATTTTGATTTCTGCACTCTTGAGGTTTAGAGATGTTCTTGACCATAGTGTGAGGTGAGAAATACTTAGTTATAACCTTATAGGTTCCCAAGAAACTAGGCGTTGATGATCAATAACTTAGAACGCGAGATAAAGATCTAAACCGTAATTTTAGAACCAGTAATCACATAAACATAAAGCTGTCCAAATTCCGCTTAGTGCTGTTTGGATTAGTTCTTGAGCATAAAAATTTGTATAACTCATTAGTTGTGAAACTATAGGTGTATAAGAAGCTAAGGATAATGTTAGAACAATTAATTTGCAAGTTTAAGACTCATAAGAATCGAAGTTTAAAACACTATGGGTTATAACATATCAAGTCTATGAGCTTATGGGGATAATCATAGATATGACTATGTGATGATGTTTATGTTATGTGGAAGTGTTATGTGTCGATGCATATGTTATGAGAAAGTTTCATGTGATGATATATATGTTATGAAAAAGCTATATAAGGATGCATGATAAAAATGAATATGATAAATGATGAGGTACTTATGATTTAATGCTTATGAGAACTTAAATGTGACACAACACTGAGACGCGCTTCTCCTGGGTGACACCGGTTCGGCCGGGCACCCCCAGGAGGAGACAAATCCGTGAGGGTATGTGTAGATGCAGCCTGCCACATCGGACAAATTGCGAGGCCCGCGTGGCTAGCAAAGCGTTTCAAAGAGGAAATGATCCTAGAAAGGAGATCCTTAATTTGCCCCCTAGCCCGTACTTTAAGTCGGGATTATGTTACGCTTATCATAGGATAAGTAAGAACTAGTGACGACTAGTTAAGGTATGAGCTCATAACCTAGAGAAGTTTTAGGGCGGCCCCATGAGATGAAAGTTAAAGTTAACAATGTCACATATACTATACTTATGCCAATGCTATAATGTTTCTTAGTTATTCTATTGATTGGTTTACCTTTATGATGTACTCATATCATTAGTATATTTCTGCTTAAGTTATAAGACGCATTATAAAACATGACGGACCTTGGATAAAATATCTTTTTAGAAAACTAACTTAAAAGGAATTTATATGCATGCACACCTTTTAGAAATAAACCCAAGGTTCCTGAGGATGTGACGATGTCACCTAGGTAGGGATAACCCTACTGAGAATTCTTTTAGAAAGATTCTCATTCCCTCTCTCTTTTCTTCCGTCATATCTTCAGATGGCGACATTCGTACTCTTCATCGATACCCCGGTATGGGAGCTGCACCATGACCCGGCACTCGGGTCATACCATTTTGAGGGTCGCTGCCTTTGTCGAGTATTCATGTTCATGGGACGACCCTTCAGCACGGTCCCCGAGCTACCGCTTCACCCCGACTGCTCCTTACCGTCATAATGGGATTTTTGAGCGAGCACGACCACGCGATGAGCAGATCCTCCGCATGGAGCCCGAGACCTCAGCAGTACGCGAGTACCCCGAGTATGTGCCGCGTCCCCAGTACTCGGAGACGGACCCATCTGAGGACCCGACATCCCACATGTACAGTTGGAGCTCTAGTCTCGCTCCCCCACCGATGAGGGCTGGGAGTGAGGAGACGGTAGTCCAGCCGAGGTTGGCTCGTCGGCCATCTATGCGTCCTCGCCGTGGTGGACATGCCCCGATGATGCGCTCGACCACTCCCGCCGAGATTCGCCAGTGGATCGACTCGACCCCACAGTACTCGGACCAGCAGGAGTAGTCATAGGAGGGGTAGTAGTTACTGCACATACACACCACATAGTAGAGGACAAACCTTCTTTTGTATATGAGGTTGTCTACTTTAGGTGCACATGGGTATGGGTGTAGTTTCTCTTGTATTTGCTTTTTTATGATTTTCTTGTATTGCATTTCAGTTGTATTTTGTTTCATGATGTATCAAATAGTCCTGCCTCTTTGGGTAGGCACGTTATATATATATATATATATATATCTATGATTCAGTTGATGTTCCCATGACATGATGTGTTTCTTATGCTTTGCTTATATGTTTCGCTATGCTTCCTCTTAAAAATTTGTGCGTGGCTCTCACTTTGATTTTAAATTCCAAAAAGAAAAATTTTACCCATATTTCCGCTAAGTATTTTCTAAGTAAAAGATTAGACGAAGAGGTAATATTCTAGAGATTAACCTAAGTATATACTAGTAGTCTTGGGTTAAGATTTAGGGTGTTACATTATGGTATCAGAGCAGTTCGATTCTCATGGAGCCTGAGGATTGGACTGATTATGCTTTATAAGCATAATACGATAGTTATGTCATGTGTAGTGCTTGATAGAGATAAGCTGTAGGACTAGACATGCATGACTTCTGTTGCTTGCAAGTGCCATGGTAACTAGCTCATTTTGCGTGGATATTGAGCCTGATCAACTTGATGTTCATTGTTTCATGTGTTTAGGGACCAATGGCACCGCGACGATGGCCTAGGACTACGCCCGATGTTGACCAAGATAATACCACTGCTGCTGCTGTCCGTCGCATGGCGCAAGCCATGGAACGGATGTTCGACCGAATGGATCAACAAGCGAACGCTGCTCCTATTCCCCCTCCTCCCCCTGCTGCTGAGATGGTGGAACAAGCCCGCTTTGGCGAGTTCCGCAAGGCGAACCCGCCAGTGTTCCGAGGGGTAATGGACCCCGACAAGGCTGATGAGTGGATCAAAGACATGGAGAATATCTACTCTATCGTTACCTGCTCGGAGGAGCAGAAGGTCACATTTGCTGCTTTCATGCTGAAGTCCGACGCCGAGTTCTGGTGGAACGGCACGAGGCATCTGCTAGAAGCCTCTGGAACTCCCATTGACTGGGAGCTGTTCAAGACTTACTTCTATGAGAAGTACTTTCCGGAGTCCGTAAGGAATGCGAAGGACGTTGAGTTCATGCAGTTGACCCAAGGAGGGTCTACTGTAGCCCAATACACCGCGAAGTTTGAGGAGCTAATCAAGTTCTCTCGGGTGTTCCAAGGGAACCCCGATGAGGTTTGGAAGTGTGTGAAGTATGAGGCCGGTCTGAAGGCAGAGATGAACTACGTCGTGGCCCATATGGAGATCAGAGACTTCCTGACTCTGGTCAACAAGTGCCGGATACTTGAAGAAGGACAGAGAAATATTCAAATCACAAGGGCGGAGCGAGCTAAGGGGCTCGGACCTCAAGCCCCGAAGTTCAAACCACAGTACCCTTCAAGGAATCACTACAACCCCTACCAGACCAACCAGTTCCGACAACAACAACAACAACCACCAAGAGCTCCTGCTCACCAACAATCCAAGCAACACCAAAGGCCGCCATTTCAACATCAAGGCCCGAGGAATTTCAATAATCAACCCCGTGGACCGGGTGGACCCCGGAACCACAATGGAGGACCAAGTGGAGCCAAGAACAAGGCACCACAAACCTCTGCTGCTTACCCCGGAGCAACATCTGCTGACGTCTGCCCACAATGCGGGAAGAACCACGGGAATCGCCCATGCTTAGCCGGTCAGAATGTATGTTTCAAGTGTGGCAAGCCTGGCCACTATGCAAAGGACTGCACCGGACAAGGGACATCGAACCAAAACCCCCGACCACAATACCGAGGAAGGGTCTTTACCTTTAATGCGGAAGACGCCAAGAAGTCCAAAGATCTCATTGAAGGTATGTGCGAAGTAAACGGTAAACCCTTAACTGTACTATATGACTCTGGTGCTACTCATTCTTTCATTTCACTTGCTAGTGTCGAGTCCTTAAATCTAAGAGTCTCTAAACTTCCCTTCGATCTTATTGTTTCTACTCCTACAAATCGCCCTGTTAATACTTGCCGTTGTTGTTTAAACTGTCATCTTGTTGTAGAAAATAGGTCTTTTATCATAGATTTAATTTGTTTACCCTTGAAAGACATAGGCATTATCTTAGGCATGAACTGGCTTCACACCAATCGTGTGATGTTAGATTGTGGAACCCAAACCGTAGTTTTCCCTTCTCCTCCCGAAAACATCACTCAACCCATTAGGCTGTACCTAAATTCCGTAGAGGTCTTCTGTAGTAGGGAGAAAGCTAAGGGATATGTTCTCCTAGCCGCCTGCGATGTAGACTTTGAGCAAAACCTAGGTGAGATACCTGTGGTAAGAGACTATCCCGAAGTATTTCCAGATGAAATACCTGAGTTCCCTCCCGAAAGAGAAGTTGAATTCTCCATAGAGTTGGTTCCTGGGACAGGACCAATCTCTATAGCCCCGTATAGGATGTCACCCTCGGAGCTGGTCGAGTTGAAAACCCAGTTAGAAGAGCTGTTAGAAAAGAGTTTTATAAGGCCGAGTGCTTCGCCTTGGGGCGCTCCGGTCTTATTTGTGAAGAAAAAGGACGGAAGTATGAGGATGTGTATAGACTATAGGCAGCTGAACCAAGTAACCATAAAGAATAAATACCCATTGCCTAGGATTGACGATCTTATGGACCAATTAAAAGGAGCAGTAGTGTTTTCTAAGATTGATTTAAGACCCGGTTACCATCAGATTAGGGTGAGAGATTCGGATATTCCTAAAACCGCCTTTCGAACTCGGTATGGACACTTTGAGTTCAATGTAATGTCGTTTGGTTTGACGAATGCTCCCGCAGTTTTTATGGATTACATGAATGGGATCTTTAGACCCTATTTAGATCAATTCGTGGTTGTGTTCATAGATGATATTCTCATCTATTCGAAGACCCACGAGAAGTATGAGCGTCATTTAAGGCTGGTTTTAGAGGTATTAAAGGAGAAGAAGTTATACGCTAAGTTGTCTAAGTGTGAATTTTGGTTAGAGGAGGTAAAGTTCTTAGGACATGTTGTGTCAAAAGGTGGCATAGCTGTCGACCCAAGTAAGATAGAAGCTGTGATGAATTGGGATAGACCAACCTCTGTGACTGAGATTAGAAGCTTTTTGGGTTTAGCTGGATATTACCGTAGGTTTATCAAAGGATTTTCCCAGTTAGCCCTACCCTTAACCAAGCTCACTAGGAAGAATGCCCCGTTTGAGTGGAGCCCCGAATGTGAAAAGAGTTTCCTAGAGCTTAAGGAAAAGCTCACCTCAACCCCAGTTTTAGTTTTACCTGACCCCAATGTACCCTTCGAGGTATATTGCGATGCTTCTGGCAAGGGTTTAGGTTGTGTGTTGATGCAAAACAGGCAAGTGGTAGCCTATGCGTCCAGACAACTCAAGCCTCACGAGGTAACCTACCCCACCCATGACCTAGAGTTAGCGGCCATCGTGTTCGCCCTTAAGATGTGGAGACACCATTTGTATGGTGTAAGGTTTGAAGTTTTCTCCGATCATAAGAGTCTTAAGCATCTCTTTGATCAAAAAGAGTTAAATATGAGGCAGAGGAGATGGATGGAGTTCCTCAAGGACTACGATTTTGGCTTAAGTTACCACCCCGGCAAGGCTAATGTAGTAGCCGACGCCTTGAGCCGAAACTCGTTACGTCTGTCAAGTATGATGGTTAATGAAGTTGGGTTAATAGAGCAGTTTAGGGATATGAATCTTGGGATGTCTATAACGAAAAATGGCATCGTGATGAGTCATCTCACGGTGACCAGTGGGTTTAAGCAAAGGATTATGCTTGCCCAAAGAGAAAATGAGGACTTTATGGAGACAATCGAGGCAGTTAAGGCCGGAAAGTTGAAAGGTTTTGTACGAGGCCCCGACTGGTTGTGGAGGTTCGAGGGGCGAATCTGTGTGCCACAAGATGGCGACCTCCGAGAGAAGATCTTGGAGGAGGCTCACAAGAGCCATTTTGCCATCCATCCTGGTACTACCAAGATGTATCAGGACTTGAAGAGGATGTTTTGGTGGCCCGGATTAAAGAAGGATGTGGTCGCCTGGGTGAGTAAGTGTTTGGTCTGCCAAAAGGTCAAGATCGAACACCAAAAACCTTCTGGTATGTTGCAACCCCTGTCAATCCCTGAGTGGAAGTGGGAGAGTATATCAATGGACTTCGTGACAGGATTGCCAAAGACCCAAGCTGGCCACGATGCCGTATGGGTAATCGTGGATCGACTGACTAAGTCGGCTCACTTTCTACCTATTCGAGTCACGTACTCGTTGGATAAGTTGGCCCAGCTTTACATCCAAGAAATAGTGAGGTTGCATGGAGTACCATCGACGATAATCTCGGATCGAGATCCGCGGTTTACGTCACGTTTTTGGGGAGCCTTTCAAAAGGTGTTTGGTTCCAAGTTGTGCCTAAGCACTGCTTACCACCCGCAAACGGATGGTCAGTCCGAGAGGACAATCCAAACCCTGGAAGATATGCTGAGAGCCTGTGTCTTAGACCAAAAAGGAAGTTGGGATAAGTACATACCTTTGATCGAGTTTGCGTATAACAACAGTTATCACGCGAATGTCGGTATGGCACCGTACGAGGCGCTATATGGAAGGAAGTGCCAATCACCCTTGTGTTGGTACGAGCCCGGAGAACAAAGTGTCTTAGGACCTGAAGTAGTGAGGGAAACGACGGAACAAATCAAGAAAATCAAGGATAGAATCTCAACCGCTCAGAGTCGGCAAAAAAGCTACGCGGACAAAAGGCGCAAGCCCTTGGAGTTCCAAGAGGGAGAACATGTATTTCTAGGAATCACCCCCACTACAGGAATAGGGAGAGCCATGAAAGTTAAAAAGTTGAGTCCTCGATTTCTCGGTCCTTTTGAAATTCTTCAGAGAGTCGGATCTGTAGCTTACAAAATAGCCTTACCACCCAATCTGTCAAACCTTCATGATGTCTTTCACGTCTCCCAGTTACGTAAATATGAGTCCGACCCTAGCCATGTCCTAGAACCAGAGCATGTACAGTTGAGGGAGGACCTCACTTTCAATGTACCGCCTACGAGAATAGTGGATCACGGAGTCAAGCAGTTAAGGAACAAGTCTGTTCCTTTGGTAAAGGTGGCGTGGGGACGAGACAAGTCGGAAGAATACACATGGGAACTAGAGTCAGAGATGAAGTCCAAATATCCAGAGCTTTTCTAAGGTACGAATTTCGAGGGCGAAATTCTTTTTAAGGAAGGGAGTAATGTAACGCCCCGATTTTTCTGTTAGAGTAAAAATGACCAAAATGCCCCTGAGGTCATTTTCAGCCCGGAATTCGAGGAAAGCCAGTGCTGTAACACCCTAATTTTTAACCCAACTTTCTAGAACACATTAGGTTAAACATTAGGCTATTACTTCATAGTCTCATTCTTTCATTGAAATACTTAGCGGAAATTACGGGTAAATTTTTCTTTTTTGAAAACATAAAACAAAGTGAGAGCCACGTTCTTAGTCTAATCGAATAATAGGAATATAAAGCACGCTTAACACTCATAGAGAAACACAGAAATTGAAACATATAATAGCTGAGCATAAATCATCACAACAAGAGAAACGTTTCATTAATAACATAACTTAGAATACATAAGTAGTCATACCCTCATTGGGACGGGCAGAGCTTGTAATACAGCAGAAAGGAGGTACAATAGAAACAGAGAAACGTAAAGTAACATAAAGTAAACCATCACTACCCGAGTGCACCTATAGTGAATAACCTCAAAACAAAAGCAGGTTTATCCAGTCTACATGTGAGTGTGTGCACTAAGCCTCCCTAAAACATCTGCTACTAGAACCCGGGGAAATGGAGTGTAACTGATCCAAGAACGCAAGGCGGCAGGAGTGGGCATACGTGTAGACTGAGCGTGTGCTCCTCGTTAGGGGCGCCTCTCGGACGGATGTGTCAATGAAGACCACGAATGTCGCCATCAGTCTCAAGATGTGACTAAGCGAGAAAAAGAAGAGAAAAGAGTGAGAATCTTACTAAAGAATCTCAAAGAGGAATCTCCTATTCTAGGGTTACATCGTTCACATCCTCAGGAACCTTGGGTTTATTTATAAAAGGTGTTCATGCATATGAGATTCATTATTAGGGTTTATGAAACTATTTATCCAAGGTCCATTTCTTTTAGTATGCATCTTGATGTCATGAATGCAACATGTTTAAGCATGAATGTATGGCAATACTTGAGCACATAAATCAACGAATCACAACAATCTATATTCATGCAAGTGCCATAAGGGCATATTACAACTCTTACTTTTCTCATACTTATGTGACTTAAAAGCATCATATCTCTTTTGTTCTTTTTCTCAAAAACCACCCTCTTAAAACATATCCACCTATTTCCAACCAATACACCGCCCCGGAGATTTTTATCATAACCTCCTATCTCCGTCTCACCTAATCGCCTAGGAATGAGCTCAATCCTAACTAGTCGTCACTAGATTTAATATGGGGTAAAATGAGGGGGTAACATAAACATATTTCATTCTTTGAAACGTTCTCATCGGCCTCGAGTGCACAAATGAATTGTCCGCTTTGGTAAGGCTGCATCTGCACATACCCTCACGGATTTGCCTCCTCCTCACCGTAGCAGGAGAAGTACGTCTCAATGCTTGTCACATAAAAAAATCCTGGGGGTGCTCGGCCGAACCAGTGTCACCCAGGGTTTTCAACTCATATGGTACTTTAAAAGATTTTTCAACTCTTTTAGGTTTGATAGAAATTCGGCAGCATAATTTGTTAAACTGAATTTCCTTCAAACCAAAATTCATGCCACAAGCTAATCACACAACTTAACATCTCAATAATCATTTCCTCACGTATCATCAATAAAACATTTTTAGGTTCATGCATCATCAAGCATATTCTTCTAATACATCATTCTCACATAGATAAACATCATAACATATATTTCAAACTCATCATTCTTACATAGATTATAGCATATATTCCAAACTCATCATAGCATATATTTTAAACACATCATACTCACATAGATAAAGCTCATGTATCATATATCATACTTGCATAAAATTAAGCATCATTAAAACTCAAGACTTCTTAATATCTTATGCATCGACCCTTAAGGTCCTTAACTCACAATCTAAGTTATAAATCATCAAAACCTAGTCTCTTGGGAACCTATGAGGTTATAACTAAGTATTTCTCACCTCACACTATGGTCAAGAACATCTCTAGACCTCAAGGATGCAGAATTTAAAATCCCAACTTTACGGGTACCTAGGAGTCACAACAATGACTCTTTCTAAGTCCAGTTTGTTCCTAAAGCATCAAGATTAAGCCCTAAACCAATTATGAGTCATTCCTACACATTTAAACTAATTTAGAACCATGATTATCATTTCTAAACCTTGCTGGACAGAATCCAGAAAATTCCATCATTAAGGGATCTAAAACTCTCAAATTAATTCTTTTCTAGTTCCTAACTTATCCTATCTTTCACATATGAGTCTTAACATTATTTTTACTCAAACATAAGCATCTTATCATTATTAACACAGCTCATATAGTGGCCAAACATAGCAAGGCAGAACCGAAACAAACATCTCCATAAAAGACATGAAACACAATTTCTAAAGCACATACAATACTAGTTTCTCTTGGAACCTTTTTCAACTTTCAAAACTCATTTATGGACACTTTTATCACCTAAAATCATAAAAATACTTAAGAGGGTAATAGCTAAATCATTTTTATCTCAAGAGGTCCTAAATTCATAAAACTTAGTTCTACATATTTCTTATACTTACATAAGCTTAGAAAAATTATAAAACATAGTTTTCAATACTTGGAAACACCAAAGCCTCTTAGGGCCGAAATAGGGACCAAAAGCAATAAATATTTTTAGACCTTTGTTGAGACAACAATGGGCAAGTCTTTGAGCTCTAGGTTCATTAAAGTGATGACATAAAAATAAACATGCTCATGCACTTGTTTTAGTTTTTGCTAGAAAGTAAAGTGAGAGCATAAAATAAATATGTGATGCATTATATTATTATCTTTGATATTTAGGTGAGAACTTGAAACATAAACATGATAATGCATAGCTTGAAATATAAACATGATAATGCAAGCTCCTTTATTACCTTGGTACTTAGTGATAACAAAGAAAGTAAACATGATGTGCAAAGCATAAAATAAATATGGTATGCATTATATTATTATCTTTGATATTTAGGTGAGAACTTGAAATATAAACATGATAATGCAAGTTCCTTTATTACCTTGGTACTTAGTGATAGCAAAGAAAGTAAACATGATGTGCAAAGCATAAAATAAACATGATGCAAGGTTCATTTTAAGGTGATCTAAAGCTCATCCAAGACTTTAACAACATAATAACCCAACACATATCTCATTACAAAGAGAGCTTTAGAGTTCTTGAACCAAGTTCTCAAAGGAATTATAAGGTTCTTGAACATCATCATCAAGCTCAAAGAAAGCAAAACTTTTTGAACAAATAAAACTTCAAAGATCAAAAAGGAAAATGGTAAACGAAATGTTAAAGAAAGGAACAAAGAAACCGAAATCATAATAGCAAGAAAAGTAAAGGTATTCTTGAGTAAAAATCATTTTTGAGTTAGAAAATAAAGTTGGAACTCAAAGAAAATAAAACCTCAAGCTCTAGAGTTTCCTTTGAGATGAACACATAGTGATTATCTAGGAGTCCTCATCATTGAGCTATCATGTACTCATCAAGGCCAAGAGGCCGAAAATACAAGAAAGGGAAACCAAAGAAAGTTTCAAAAAGAAAACCCAAGAGAAAGCTAGAAAGAACTCATTTTCAAGAAGACAAAGTTTAGAAAACACTCCTACCTAGAGTGAAGACAAAAAGCTTGGACTTGGAGATGAAAATGATACGAGCAACACCTCCTAGGATGGTGATGATGATTCGGCCTTAATGAAAGAAAAAGGAAGGAAATGTGTTCTTGGTGAGCTTGTGTTTGAGAATGGAAGTTTAGGTGTTTGTATGATGATCCAAGGTGGTGGGGTGGTGTTTCAAGGTTGTGTGATGATGTTTCAAAAGGAAAAAGAAGAAGATGAAGAAGAAGAATGCTCTTGAGATTTGAGAGAAAAAGGAAGAACTTAGAGAAAAACTAAAAAACTAAACTTAGCAAATGAACAAAGTGTAGCAAAGGTTCATCTAGGCATGGTATTTATAGAGAAGAATAAGAGTGAATGAGTGGAGGAGAATGAATCCTCATGGAACATGAGGTGAGGCATGTGTGGAGGAGAATGAATCCTCAGGGAACATGAGGTGAGAGAATTGCACTTTGATGACATGGTTTCAACCATAGTCTTTGGAGTGTGAAATAAAATTAAATTGTGATAAAATGGATGATGAATTTCGTGCAGGTCTGATGCAGCAAGGGAGGAGGGAGTTTTGGTCATGTAATAGTGTCTTAGTGATGTGTTTAGGGGTGTATTAGCTTAGGTGTAAGGTTAGGAGTCATTAAGCATAAGTTTAGGTGACTAAGAATGTGATTAGGAACCTTTATGACATGATTAAGGAGTACTCATACATATTTAGGAGATTTTAAATTCATTTTATGAATAAAACAATGTAGACAAAATTCCATAATTTAAGGAATTGGAGAGAAAACACTATTCAAGATTCCATGACTAGAAATCTTGAATTTAAAATAAGATTTTAAGTTGTAATTAAGCACTTTTAGGTTCTAATCAACTTTAATAAATTATTTTGACTCAAGATTAATTATGGAAATTAATTAATCTTCGATTAGAGCCTAATATTGCTTAGGTTTGCTTAATCACGCGATTAAGCGTAAAAACACGAAACTAGGGGTAAAATCGTAATTTTGCACTAATTTTGCCCGGGACCTCCATAATTAAAACTGAGGTAGTAGAATACATAAAAATGCCTTTTAAAACCATCTAGAAGTTTGGGTTCATCGGCACTTGCAAATAGGTAAAACACCTTGAGGCGTTTTGGTCATTTGACCAAAAACTTCGAAAAATGAGATTTTCGATTCCGGAAAGGTACACAGGTCATCTAATCCACTTCCAACATTGAGTTTGCCCTTCGAGTACTGCCAGATCGGCTTTCCTCGAATTCTGGGCCGAAAATGACCTCAGGGGCATTTCGGTCATTTTCACTCTAGCAGAAAATCGGGGCGTTACAAGTGCGGCAGTACTCGAAGGGCAAACTCAATGTTGGAAGGGGATTAGAAAACTTATGTACCTTTCCGGGATCGAAAATCTTGTTTTTCGAAGCTGGTCAAAATGACCAAAACGCTCTCAAGGGTGTTTTACCCGTTTGCAAGTGCCGGATGAACCCGAAACTTCTCCATATGGTTTTAAAAGGCGTTTTTATGTATTCTATTACCTCAGTTTTAATTTTTGAAGTCCTGGGCAAAATTAGTGCAAAATTACGGTTTTGCCCCTAGTTTCGTATTTTTACGCTTAATCACGCGATTAAGCAAACCTAAGCAATATTAGGCTCTAATCGAAGGTTAATTAATTTCCTTAATTAATCTTGAGTCAAAATAATTTATTAAAGTTGATTAGAACCAAAAAGTACTTAATTACAACCTAAAATCATATTTTAATTTTAAGACACCTAGTCATAGAATTTTGAATAGTGTTTTCTCTTTCCAATTCCTTAAATCATGGAATTGTGTTACACATTGTTTATTCATAAATGAGTTTAAAATTCTCCAATGATGTATGAGCACTCCTAAACTTGTCATAAACTCCCTAAATCACATTCTTAGTTACCTAAACTTAAGCTTAATCATTTCTAACCTTGTACCTAAGCTAATACACATCTAAACCTACCATTAACACACAATTAAATGGTCAAAACTCACCCCCACTCTGCTGTCCAGCCTTGGCCGAAGCTGTCCTCCCCCATTGTGCATCACATGTTCAATTTTTCAACACTCCAAGGCCATACCTCAAGTCACATACACTATACCTTGTCATAACTTTCAATCAAGCTTCAATTTCCACATGAATAAATAATTAAAACAACCCATTTTTCCCATTTAATTGTGGCTGGAAAAGTTCCAGTCATGCATTGTTTCTAGAAGACTAATTTCATAAAAATGTGATAGGAAATTAACTCACATCAAACCATGCTTTGTAGCATAGCTTCCATACTTCAAACCATGCTTGAATGACCTTGTGTAAGAGATATTTTCTCTTCCTTTTCCCTCCAAACCACACGGCCACTCCCTCCATTTGCAAGCTCCATGGTTTTGTTTTTCTATAAATAGGATGCTTGTGTTAGCCTTGTTGCACTTTGAAGCATTTGCAAAGTTTAGAGTTTTAGAGTTGTCTTGCTAGTCTTTCCTTTTTCTCTCAAAGTTCCAAGAGTGTTCTTCCTTTCTTTTCATCTTTATCTTCTTCATCTCTTCATCTCATCATCACCTCTCAACCATCAAACACCACCCCAAAACCTTGAACCATCATCAAACCTCTCAAACACCACACCTCAAACACAACTCCACTTGAAACACATTTTCTTTCTTTTTCTCTCATCAAGGCCGAATCATCATCACCATCCTAGGAGGTGTTGCTCATCTCATTTCCATCTTCAAGATCAAGCTTTTATCTTCATCAATAGGTAGGGATTTGGTTTCAAACTTTGTTTTGTTCAAGAAAGTGTTTTTCTCTAGTTTCCTCTTGGAATCTTTTTGAACTTTCCTTTGTCTTTCCTTTCTTTTCATTTTCGGCCATGAGGCCTTGATTTTGAGCATGATAGCTTGATGATGAGAGTTTCTAGATGATGACATTGTGTTCATCTCAAAGAAACCTCTAAAGCTTGAGTTTTCCTTTTCTTATGACTTCATCTATATGATATCTAACTCACATGGTTTTTCAACTTAAGAAAATTAATCTAAGGATTTCTAAAAGCCCAAGCCTACCCTTGTCAACCTTAAAGTTGGCCGGCACATTCTAGAGATTTTTCTCTAGATAGGGGTTTTGGGTATTTAATAAAGAACTTGATGTAGTTTCACTTTCTTTCTCTTTTATATGATTTTCGATTTTTGGGTTGTAATCTTTGAGATATTGTATTGGGTTGTTATCTTGTTAAAGTCTTGAATGAGCTCTAGCTAACCATAAAATAAACCTTGCATCATGTTTATTTATGCTATGCATATCATGTTTACTTCCTTGCTATCACTAAATATCAAGATAATGAGTGAACCTTGCATTATCATGTTTATATTTCAAGCTATGCATTATCATGTTTATATTTCAAGTCCTCACTTAATACCAAGATAATAATGAGTTGCATTCATATTTACTTTGAGCTATCACTTTACTTTCTAATGGAATCTAAAATAAGTGCATGAGCATGTTTATTTTTATGTCATCACCTAAATGAATCTAGAGCTCAAAGACTTGCCTATTGATATCTCAAACAAAGGTCTAAAACATTTATTTCCTTTGGTTCATATTTCGGCCCTATGAGGCCTTAGTGTTTCCAAGTATTGAAAACTATGTTTTATAATTTTTCTAAACTTATATGAGTATAAGGAATATGTAGAACTAAGTTTTATGAATTTAGGACCACTTGAGATGAAAATACTATAGCCACTTCCCTCTTAAGTATTTTCATAAGTTTAGATAATAAAAGTGTTCATAAAAGAGTTTTGAAAGCTTTAACAAGGTCCCAAGAGAAACTAGTATTTTATGTGCTTTAGAAACTATGTTCAATGCCTTTAAATGGAGTTTATGTTTCGGTTCTGCCTTGCTATGTTTGGCCACTGTATGAGCTGTGTTAATGATGTTAATATGCTTATGTTTGAGTAATAATTATGTTAAGACTCATATGTGAAAGATAGGATAAGTTAGGAACTAGAAAAGAATTAATTTGAGAGTTCTAGATCCCTTAAAGATTTATTTTTCTGGATTCTATCCAGCAAGGATTAGATTCAATAATCATGGTTTTAAATTAGTTTATATGTGTAGAAATGACTCATAATTGGTTTAGGACTTAATCTTGAAACCTTAGGAGCAAACCGAACTTAGAAAGGGTCATTATTGTGACTTCTAGGTACCCATAAAGTTAGGATTTTGATTTCTGCACTCTTGAGGTTTAGAGATGTTCTTGACCATAGTGTGAGGTGAGAAATACTTAGTTATAACCTTATTGGTTCCCAAGAAACTAGGCGTTGATGATCAATAACTTAGAACGCGAGATAAAGATCTAAACCGTAATTTTTAGAACCCCGTAATCACATAAACATAAAGCTGTCCAAATTCCGCTTAGTGCTGTTTGGATTAGTTCTTGAGCATAAAAATTTGTATAACTCATTAGTTGTGAAACTATAGGTGTATAAGAAGCTAAGGATAATGTTAGAACAATTAATTTGCAAGTTTAAGACTCATAAGAATCGAAGTTTAAAACACTATGGGTTATAACATATCAAGTCTATGAGCTTATGGGGATAACTATTAGATATGACTATGTGATGATGTTTATGTTATGTGGAAGTGTTATGTGTCGATGCATATGTTATGAGAAAGTTTCATGTGATGATATACATGTTATGAAAAAGCTATATGAGGATGCATGATAAAAATGAATATGATAAATGATGAGGTACTTATGATTTAATGCTTATGAGAACTTAAATGTGACACAACACTGAGATGCGCTTCTCCTGGGTGACACCGGTTCGGCCGGGCACCCCTAGGAGGAGACAAATCCGTGAGGGTATGTGTAGATGCAGCCTGCCAAAGCGGACAAATTGCGAGGCCCGCGTGGCTAGCAAAGCGTTTCAAAGAGGAAATGATCCTAGAAAGGAGATCCTTAATTTGCCCCCTAGCCCGTACTTTAAGTCGGGATTATGTTACGCTTATCATAGGATAAGTAAGAACTAGTGACGACTAGTTAAGGTATGAGCTCATAACCTAGAGAAGTTTTAGGGCTGCCCTATGAGATGAAAGTTAAAGTTAACAATGTCACATATACTATACTTATGCCAATGCTATAATGTTTCTTAGTTATTCTATTGATTGGTTTACCTTTATGATGTACTCATATCATTAGTATATTTCTGCTTAAGTTATAAGACGCATTATAAAATATGACGGACCTTGGATAAAATATCTCTTTAGAAAACTAACTTAAAAGGAATTTATATGCATGCACACCTTTTAGAAATAAACCCAAGGTTCCTGAGGATGTGACGATGTCACCTAGGTAGGCATAACCCTACTGAGAATTCTTTTAGAAAGATTCTCATTCCCTCTCTCTTTTCTTCCGTCATATCTTCAGATGGCGACATTCGTACTCTTCATCGATACCCCGGTATGGGAGCTGCACCATGACCCGGCACTCGGGTCATACCATTTTGAGGGTCGCCGCACTGTCAGAGTATTCATGTTCATGGGACGACCCTTCGCGCACCCCGTCCCGAGCTACCGCTTCACCCCGACTGCTCCTTACCGTCATAATGGGATTTTTGAGCGAGCACGACCACGCGATGAGCAGATCCTCCGCATGGAGCCCGAGACCTCAGCAGTACGCGAGTACCCCGAGTATGTGCCGCGTCCTCAAGATTTCCTGGAGACGGACCCATCCGAGGACCCGCCATCCCACATGTACAGTTGGAGCTCTAGTCCCGCTCCCCCACCGATGAGGGCTGGGAGTGAGGAGACGGTAGTCCAGCCGAGGTTGGCTCGTCGGCCATCTATGCGTCCTCGCCGCGGTGGACATGCCCCGATGATGCGCTCGACCACTCCCGCCGAGATTCGCCAGTGGATCGACTCGACCCCACAGTACTCGGACCAGCAGGAGTAGTCATAGGAGGGGTAGTAGTTAGTGCACACACACGCCACATAGTAGAGGACAAACCTTCTTTTGTATATGAGGTTGTCTACTTTAGGTGCACATGGGTATGGGTGTAGTTTCTCTTGTATTTGCTTTTTTATGATTTTCTTGTATTGCATTTCAGTTGTATTCTGTTTCATGATGTATCAAATAGTCCTGCCTCTTTGGGTAGGCACGTTATATATATATATATCTATGATTCAGTTGATGTTCCTATGACATGATGTGTTTCTTATGCTTTGCTTATATGTTTCGCTATGCTTCCTCTTAAAAATTCGTGCGTGGCTCTCACTTTGATTATAAATTCCAAAAAGAAAAATTTTACCCATATTTCCGCTAAGTATTTTCTAAGTAAAAGATGAGACCAAGAGGTAATATTCTAAAGATTAACCTAAGTATATACTAGTAGTCTTGGGTTAAGATTTAGGGTGTTACACACATCATCTTGTTTTCCTTTTTCAAAGATCAAAGATTTCATCTTCATTTTAGGTAGGAGTGTTTTTCTAAACTTGTTTTTCTTGTAAAGGAGTTTTTTTTTTCTCTAGCTTTCTCTTGGATTTCTTTTGAAACTTTTCCTTGGTTCTTTTCTTCCTTCTCATTTGGGCCTTGAGGCCATGTTTATGAACATGATAGCTCAATGATGAGAGCTTCTAGATGATGACTTTGTGTTCATCTCAAAGGAACCTCTATAGCTTGAGTTTTTGTTTTCTCTAAGTTTCATCTTTATTATCTAGCTCAAAAGGATTTTTGTTCAAGAACAACTTTACCTTCCTTGCTATTTTGGTTTTAGTTTTTCTTGTTTCCTTTTTACAATATTTCGGTTTTGGTCCTTTAATCTTTGAGGTTTTATTTTGTTTTGAAGGTTTATCTACTTTGAGCTTGATGATGATATTCAAGAACCTCGTAGTTCCTTTGAGAACTTGGTTCAAAAACTCTAAAGCTCTCTTTGTGATTAGATGAGTGTTGGGTTGTTATATGTTAAAGTCTTGTATGAGCTCTAGACTATCATAAAATGAACCTTGCATCATGTTTACTTTTATGCTTTGCACATCATATTTACTTTCCTTGCTATCACTAAGTACCAAGATAATGAATGAACTTGCATTATCATATTTATATTTCAAGCTATGCATTATCATGTTTATATTTCAAGTTCTCACTAAATATCAAAGATAATAATAAGTTGCATCTCATATTTATTTTATGCTATCACTTTACTTTCTAATGGAACCTAAAATGAGTGCATGAGCATGTTTATTTTTATGTCATCACTTAAATGAACCTAGAGCTCAAAGACTTGCCCATTGTTGTCTCAAACAAAGGCTTTAAAATATTTATTTCCTTGGCTTGAACATTCGGCCTCTAAGGGGTTTGTTGGGTTACAAGTATTGAAAACTATGTTTTATAATTTTTCTAAGCTCTCATGAATTAAAGGAATATATAGAACTAAGTTTTATGAATTTAGGACCTCTTGAGACAAGTTTAATGTGGCTACTGCCCTCATAATTATTTTTATGATTTTTGGATGATAAAAATGTTTATAAATGAGTTTTGAAAGTCTTAAAACTGTTCCAAGAGAAACTAGTATTTTATGTGCTTTAGAAATTGTGTTTGACGCCTTTAAATGGAGATGTTTGTTTCGGTTCTGCCTTGCCTTGTATGACCACTGTATGAGCTGTGTTAATGATGATAATATACTTATGTTTGAGTATAATTAATGTTAAAACTCATATGTGAAAGATAAGAGAAGTTAGAAACTAGAAAAGAATTAATTCGAGAGTTCTAGGTCCCTTAATGTTTGAATTTTGTGGATTCTGTCCAGCAAGGTTTAGTAATGATAATTATGGTTTTAAATTAGTTTAAATGTGTAGGAATGACTCATAATTAGTTTAGGACTTGATCTTGATGCCTTAGGAGCAAACCGGACTTAGAAAGGGTTATTGTTGTGACTCCTAGGTACCTGTAAAGTTAGGATTATGAATTCTGCATCCTTGAGGTTTAGAGATGTTCTTGATCATAGTGTGAGGTGAGAAATACTTAGTTATAACCTTATAAGTTCCTGAGAGATTAGGTTTGATGATTTATAACTTAGAATGTGAGCTAAGGATCTTAAGGGTCAATGCATAAGACACTAAGAACGTTGTCCAAGCTATGATGTGTTAAATGATGCAATGATGTGATGAGTTGTGCTTGATGCATGAGAAAATGATTGATGGAAATGTTAAAGTTTATCATAGCATGAGATTTCATGAGAACTTGTTATGTGAATTAGCTTGTGGCAGTTTGAAGGAAATTCGGTTTAACATCTGTTATGCTGCCGAATTTCCGTCAAACCTTAAAGGGTTAAAGAAATGTTTATGAGTACCATGTGAGTTGAAAACCCTGGGTGACACCGGTTTGGCCGAGCAACCACAGGAGATTTTTATATGACAAAGCACTGAGATGCGCTCGTCTGGGTGACACTGATTCGGCCGAGCACCCCCAGGGGAGACAAATCTGTGAGGGTATGAGTAGATGCAGCCTACCAAAGCGGACAAATTACTGTGGCTTAATGCTCGCATAGAATTTCAAAGAGGGTATACCCCAGAGAGAGGTGATCCCTGCCCCCTACCTATACTTGCGAGTCGGGATTATTATTTATGTTTCTCTTATTCAAGATAACAAGCAAGAGCTAGTGAAGACTAGCTGAGGTATGAGCTCATAACCTAGTTATTTTTAGGGTGGCTTATATGCTAAAGTACCATGATTGATGTCACGAGGTTGAGGAATGATCTCATTTGAAAGTTATATGCTCTTATGCCACATGATTTACGTTTATGTGCCTTGATGTGTTGTTTCGTATGCTCAAGTATTAACATGCATCCATAATATAATATGTTGCACTCATAACATCAAGATGCATGCTCGGACGCGAGATGAGAGGGTTTTGCAGACGTATACTGGTGGTTCGATGCCTCGAGACTTCCAGGACTACGTGCCTCGATCCCTGAGTTCAGAGGATGACCCATCCGAGGACCCGTCGACGCACATGTATAGCGAAAGTTTTGCTCCTACGCCTCAATTCGTGAGCGATGTGAGCGAGGAGACCGTTACGCAGTCGAGGCTGGCTAGGCGAGCCGAGAGGCGCCCCTACCGAGGAGCTCATGCTCAGTCTTCACGGGTTCCCACTCCTGTTGCTCTGCGTCCATGGATTAGTTACACTCCACCATTTCCCGGATTCCAGTAGTTGACGTCGTAGGGGAGGCGTAGTGCACACACCACATGTAGAATGGATAAACCATCTTTTGTTTTTGAGGTTATTCACCATAGGTGCACTCGGGTAGTTATGGTTTATTTCTGCTTTCTCGTTTTCTGTTGTATTTCCTTTTCCGTTGTATTACAAGCTCTGCCCGTCCCTGTGAGGGTATGACTACTTATGTACTTTATTTAAGTTATTAATGAAATGTTTCCTTTATTATCATGATTGTTGTCCTTTGGTTGTATGCTTTACTTTACGACTTCTAATGTTTGTTACGCGTGCTTTATGTTTCTGTCGATTGACCAGTTAAGTTCGTGGCTCTCACTTTGTTTTATGTTTTCAAAAAGAAAAATTTACTCGTAATTTCCGCTTAGTATTTTAATAAAAAGATGAGACTGAGAAGTAATAACCTAATGATTAGCCTAATATGTTCTAGAGTATTGGGTTAAAAATTAGGGTGTTACATTTTGGTATCAAAGCCGTTCGATTCTCACAGAGCCTGAGGATTGGACTGACCATGCTTTATAAGCATGATGCGGTAGTTATGTCATGTGTAGTGCTTGATAGAGACAAGCTATAGGTCTAGAGATGCATGACCCTTGTTGTAACACCCTAAATCTTAACCCAAGACTACTAGTATGTACTTAGGTTAATCTTTAGAATATTACCTCTTGGTCTCATCTTTTGCTTAGAAAATACTTAGCGGAAATATGGGTAAAATTTTTCTTTTTGGAATTAAAATCAAAGTGAGAGCCACGCACGAATCTTTAAAAGGAAGCATAACGAAACATATAAGCAAAGCATAAAGAAACACGTCATATCATGGGAACATCAACTGAATCATAGATATATATATATATACTGTGCCTACCCAAAGGGCAGGGCTATTCAATACATCGGGAAGCGGAATACAACTGAAATGCAATACAAGGAAATCATAAAAAGCAAATACAAGAGAAACAACACCCATACCCATGTGCACCTAGAGTAGACAACCTCATATGCAAAAGAAGGTTTGTCCTCAACTATGTGGTGTGTGTGCACTAACTGCTACCCCTCCTATGTCTACTCCTGCTGGTCCGAGTACTGTGGGGTCGAGTCGATCCACTGACGAATCTCGGCGGGAGTGGTCGAGCGCATCATCGGGGCATGTCCACCGCGGCGAGGGCGCATAGATGGCCTACGTGCCAACCTCGGCTGGACCACCGTCTCCTCACTCCCAGCCCTCATCGGTGGGGGAACGGGACTGGAGCTCCAACTGTACATGTGTGATGGCGGGTCCGCGGATGGGTCCGTCTCCGAGTACTGGGTGCGAGGCACGTACTCCGGGTAGTCGCGTATGGCTGACGTCTCGGGCTCCATGCGGAGAATCTGCTCATCACGTGGTCTAGCTTGCTCAAAAATCCCGTTATGACGGTAAGGAGCAGTCGGGGTGAAGCGGTAGCTCGGGACGGGGTGCGCGAAGGGTCGTCCCATAAACATGAATACTCTAACTGTGCAGCGACCCTCAAAATGGTATGACCCGAGTGCCGGGTCATGGTGCAGCTCCCATACCGGGGTGTCGATGAAGAGTACGAATGTCGCCATCTGAAGATATGATGGAAGAAAAGAGAGAGGGAATGAGAATCTTTCTAAAAGGTGACATCGTCACATCCTCAGGAACCTTGGGTTTATTTATAAAAAGGTGTGCATGCATATAAATTCCTTTTTAAGTTATTTTTCCAAAGTGTTATTTATCCAAGGTCCATCATATTTTACAATGCGTCTTATAGCTAAGCATAAATTATACTAATGATATGAATGCATCATAAAGGTAAACCAAATAATAGAACAACTAAGAAACATTTTGACATTGGCATAAGTATAGTATATGTGACATTGTTAACTTTAACTTTCATCTCATGGGGCCGCCCTAAAACATCTCTAGGTTATGAGCTCATACCTTAACTAGTCGTCACTAGTTCTTACTTATCCTATGATAAGCATAACATATACATAATCCCGACTTAATAGTGCGGGCTAGGGGGCAATTAAGGATCACCTCTCTTAGGGTCATTTCCTCTTTGAAACGCTCTACTAGCAACTAGTGCATCTTAGTTTTGTCCGCTTTGGCAAGCTCTGTAACACCCTAATAGAACCCCACTGTGCTTAAGTTCACATTTGGATTCTATTAGTTGTCACTTATGCCTTGTATTAATTTTCTTTTGAAATTAACTTAGAAAAATAATGGAAGTTTTTTTTTTCTTTAAATAAATTAATTTTTTTGAAAACTTAAGCTCAGAATGAGAAGTGAAATACATAGCGCTTTTATAGATAATAATCAAATTACATTGCGCACTTAATTAAATAAGCGGAATAAAAGACTAAGTGTAGAACAATTATCACATAAACTGGAATATAATCACTTAATACATAAGTCACAACAGGGCATATATCATACTGATAAGTTATTACAAATAACAATATAAGTTCTACTATTACTAATTGTTTCTCACAAACTATAATGTAACTAAAGCTCGGAATGCTCCTACTTGAACGGTTTGAAATCTTCACGTGCTACCTCCTTCCTTAGCTACGGCCTCGTTGCTTTAGGTGGACACGTCTGTCTCTGGTAACGACAACGGAAAATAAACATAGGAGTGAGAAATACATGATTTCTCAGTAGGAGTTCCTACTTGTACTAAAAGTGTCATCGTTGTCGTCCCAGTCACTTCGGGTTTATTATAAAAAGGTGAACAGGTAAGGATTCAATTATCAAACTTTCACAAACGTGATTAGCCGAAGTGCAATTACTTTTAAACTAATCTTGAACATTAGCGTAAATATTCATTCAATATTTCATCAAGCATACATATAAGCATATCATGTAAAACCACTAATAAGCGGTAATCATTTAGGAGCTGCATGCATTTCATGATTACTCATCCTCAACATTCACTTGTTTAGTGATCATCATCTTTCATTTATTTCATCAACATATTTCTTAATTATTCACGGGATGAATGCATCAATGCCTTAGACCACCCTAAAAGGGTAATGAGCTCATACCATGGCCGTCGCCATAACCTTTTTGGTTTTCATTCCGTTGCCGTGATCTCAATGGTTTAGGGGGTTAAGCCGTGAGTTTAGCTCAAGTCCACTTTTCCAGACTTTCATTGCTACTTTTTCAAACTTTACTTTTATTATTTCTTTTGGAAAATGAATGTATGCATATTATCATGTAATCACAATAAACCTTGGGCAATCAATCATTCATCCTCATCATTTCATAATTCATCACCATACATTCACATTACTATAAATCACTTCATAAAACATGGACAATATCATGTAAATCTCATAGTAAACACTTTCATAGATAATTCATATTAACTAACCAAAGTTATCAAGTTGAGTTCCTAGTGTTCGTAAGAGGTAATGGATGTCTTAGTATTATCTTTTTCTCTTAGTGTTCTTTGTACTCTTAGCATTCCATTAATACATTAATGCACATCAAAATATTATTATAGGTTCCTTATATAGTTTTATTATGACTTTCATATAACTCTTGAAGATTATTATTCTACTTAAATTCTTAAAATTCTCTCTTCACAAGACTTGATTCTTTTATTTATAGTTTTGACATCTTTTAGAAGAAAGTTTATAATTCTCTGTATACTTGTTAGTAAAGGTAGTTCCAAATTCCTAACTCATCAAATTTTAGCATTTACATCTTTGGAATAGTGTAAATCAACTGTAAACCATGCATAGGAGGGTTCCTAGGAAAGAGAGGTGGGTCACAATGGACATGCTTAAATACCAAGTCTTTCCTTAGCCAGAACCTTTCCAAACTGCACTTTCACAGTACACTATCCCGAAATTTATTTCTCATTCTGTATTTACGTGGTACAAAGCTTTATACATAACATACATGGGTGTATTCCTATATGTGTTAGCTCTCCAACAAAGTTGAAATCAGTCCATTTACATTTTTCTAGAGTGAGTTACATCTATTTTACTACTACAAGGTCAGATTTAAAGTTTCAGTCTTAGGCTCTACTTTAAAAATTTATATCTTGAGCTAGAAAATTCCATTTTAGGTGATTCTTTTTGGAGAGTGTTCTATAATGAGTCTAGTTTATAGTAAAATTATTTTAATTTCGAGATACTTAATATTTTATGAACAGTAGCTTTCAAAGTACCTGCTGCCAGAAACAACTAGAATTTCCAGCACCTACCATTTTCATGTCTTAAGTTACCTTTATTAAATCAGGTTTCACATACAATCTTTTCAAGTTATATTTGAGTTTGATAACATCATAAAGGTACTCATAACAAAATAGAACATGTCATATTTCTAAAAATATATTTTTCAAATAATCATTTAAAATTTTTGACAATAACTCAAACTTGAGGCATTCTATCAAGGTTAGAAGCCAACAATGCTTGAACAATTAAAGATGAAGCTCCTACCTCTTGTGTAGGGTCTAAAAAGGGTCCTTCTCTTCTTCCTTAAGCTTCGAACAAGAGTCTTTGGAGTGGATGACCCTCCTTGAATCTTGGCTCTAGAACTTGAATGCTTAAGAAAATATTTCTCACTAGAGTTAAAGATTGTAACTCTTGTGAGGGCTAGTGAAAGTTTGGACTTAGGATTGAAGTGTTTGGATGAAGTTTAGAGGATCAAGAGAAGTTTTTGAAGAACATAAGAAGAATGATAGAATAAGAAAGAAAGAACACTTAGGGAGTTTCTGAATTGAAGAGAGTTTGAGGAGTATTTATAGTGGAAAGATTAGAGAATAAATCAGAAGATGGAAAGCACTTGGAGCATGATTTATGGAAACATGTTGGCTGAATTTTGGGATGAAAATGCTCCTTGTTTTGTGCAAACACGTTTCCATGTTTTGTGCAAACACGTTTCCATGTTTTGTGCAAACACGTTTCCATGTTTTATGCAAACATGTTGGATGAAAATGCTCCATGTTTTATGCAAACATGTTTCCATGTTTTATGCAAACACGTTTCCATGTTTTGTGCAAAGATGTTAGTGGATATTCTTGTAATTCCATTCATAGAGTAAGGGTATCTTTGTCATTTAATAAGGCAAGGGTAGTTTGGTAATTTCCTTTACATAGCAAAGGCATTTTCGTAATTTCCACTAAGTGATGGCATTTTCGTAATTCTTTGCATTTTTCTCTAGACATACTTAAGTAGTCTATTTGTTGTGTTTCATAACATTTGTCCAGATTCTCTTAGTTTTGCTATCGATAATTAAGATTCTTAGTTATAAATTTGGGGATTTTACATTTCTCCCCTTCTTATTAAAAATTTTGCCCTCAAAATTTGATACCTGTGAATAGGTTCGGAAATTCTTTTCGCATATCTTCCTCGAGCTCCCATGTGTGCTCTTCCATTCCATCTTGTCCCTGTGCTACTCGGACTAGAGATACAGATTTGTTTCTCAGCTGCTTGATGCCATGATCCACGATCCTCATCGGTGGTAATTCAAAAGTTAAGTCATCTTTTAATTGTATAGTTTCTGGCTCAAACACATGACTGGGGTCTGACTGATATTTTCTCAATTGGGACACATGAAAAACATTGTGTAGGTTAGACAAATTTGGAGGTAATGCAATTTGGTAGGCGGAGGGACCTACCTTTTTGAGGATTTGGAAGGGTCCTAAGAATCTAGGGCTTAGCTTTTTGACTTTCATTGCACGACCTATACCTGTGGTAGGAGTAATTCGCAAGAATATGTGTTCTCCTTCTTTAAATTCGAGAGGTTTCCTTCTCTTGTCAAAGATAGCTCTTCCGCCTACTACGAGCGGTGAGGATTTTTTCCTAATTCTCCTTATTTGTTTGGTTGTCTCTTCTACCAAATCAGGGCCCAAAATACTTTGCTCTCCTGGGTCACACCAACAAAGTGGTGATTGACACTTTCTACCATACAAAGCCTCATAAGGTGCCATCCCAATGCTAGTGTGGTAACTATTATTATATGCAAACTCAATCAATGGAAGCTGTTTGTCCCAACTTTTTGGCTGGTCTAAGACACATGCTCTTAGCATATCCTCAAGGGTTTGAATTGTTCTTTCTGATTGTCCATCAGTCTGAGGGTGATAGGCAGTGCTTAGACACAACTTTGAACCAAATGCCTTTTGCAAAGCTCCCCAAAATCTTGAGGTGAACCTTGGATCCCTATCTGAGACAATGGTTTTGGGTACTCCATGGAGCCTTATTATCTCTTGGATGTATAGGTGAGCTAACTTTTCCAAAGGGTAATTTGCTCGAATGGGTAAAAAGTGAGCAGATTTGGTCAATCTATCCACAATTACCCATATGGAGTCATGTCCGGTAGGCGTTCTTGGCAATCCCATCACGAAATCCATGGATATTCCTTCCCACTTCCATTCAGGGATTTCGAGAGGTTGCAGCACTCCGGAGGGTTTTTGATGCTCTATCTTCACTTTTTGGCATACCAAACATTTTTGCACTATATTTGCTATATCTGCTTTCATCTTTGGCCACCAGAACATCTTTTTAGGTCATGGTACATCTTGGTTATACCGGTGTACACTAAATTGACTCTTGTGGGCTTCTTCCAAAATGCTAGCTCTCAATCCTTCTTTTGCAGGTACAGATTCTCCCTTGGTATCTCCACACTCCTTCCTTATCCTGGACAAACTCTTTCAACTTTCCTACTTCGACAAGGGTTAAGATTCTAAGGAAATCCTCATCTTCCCTTTGGGCTTGAATTATTTGATCCTTAAAGCTACTGCTACACTTAGGTAGCTTAACCAAATTTGTTCAAGTCCCCTATATCATAAGTTGAGGTTCCTAAAATCTTCTATGAGCTCATTTTCTTTCACCATGAGCCAAGCGGCATGCAAGGACTTACGTCTCAAAGCGCCTGCTACCACATTTGCCTTTCCTGGGTGGTAGTTCAACCCAAAGTCATAGTCCTTGAGAAACTCCATCCAACGCCTTTGTCTCATATTGAGTTCCTTTTGGTTGAAGAGGTATTTAGGACTTTGTGTTCAGAAAAGACTTCAAACTTTACACCATAAAGATGATGTCTCCAGATTTTTAAGGCAAAGACAATAGCCGCTAGCTCTAAGTCATGGGTTGGGTAATTAACTTCATGGGGTTTGAGCTGTCTAGAGGCATAGGCTACTACATTCCTATTTTGCATCAAAACACATCCTAGTCCTCTTCCCGAGGCATCACAATACACCTCAAATTTTTCTTTTGGGTCGGTAGGATTAGGACAGGTAGTAGTCAACTTCTTCTTTAGTTCTTGGAAACTCTCTTCACATTTTGGGCTCCATATAAAAGCTGAATTCTTCCTTGTTAGCTTGGTGAGGGGTAAGGTAATTTGGGAAAAACCTCTAATGAACCTTGAAGAGTAAGGCTAGCCCTAGAAAACTCCTAATCTCCTTCTGATGGTAGGGGTTTCCCATTGTTGCACCGCTTCTATCTTACTTGGGTCTACTGCTATTCCCCATGTGACACTACATGACCTAAGAACTTAACTTCCTTCGTCCAAAATTCACACTTGGACAACTTTGCATAAAGTTTCTTGTTCCTCAACACCTCCAACACCACTCGTAAGTGTTCTTCGTGCTCTTCTTCAGTTCTAGAGTAAACTAGAATGTCATCGATGAACACTATTACAAACTTGTCCAAGTATGGTCTAAATATCCTATTCATGTAGTCCATAAACACTGCCGGTGCATTGGTTAACCCAAATGACATCACATTAAACTCATAATGTCCATATCTAGTCCTAAAGGCTGTCTTTGGTATGTCCTCCTCCTTCACTCGAATCTGGTGGTATCCTCGATCGCAGATCTATCTTGGAAAACACTTGGGCTCCTCTTAATTGGTCCATGAGGTCATCTATTCTAGGCAAAGGGTATTTATTCTTTATGGTCACTTGGTTTAGCTGCCTATAATCCACACATAACCGCAAGCTCCCATCCTTCTTCTTGACAAATAGCACTGGAGCTCCCCATGGTGAAGCACCAGGCCTAATGAATTTCTTCTCTAGTAGCTCCTCTAATTGCTTCTTCAATTACATTAACTCGGCCGGTGGCATCCGATAAGGAGCTATAGATATGGGTCCTGCTCCTGCACTCAAATCTATAGAAAACTCAATCTCCCTTTTGGAGGAAATTCAGGTATGTCATCAGGAAAAACATCTGAGAATTCCTTTACTACAAGGATCTTTTCTAGAGCTTGCTCCACTTCCCTCTCACTTGTCATCAGGAAAACATATCCTCGCTCTTCATTCCTACTATCCCCCACGATAATGGAGTTTAGGTATAGTCGTACCTTTCTATCAAGTTTAGAGGGATTGGGTAAAGATGGTTTGGGAAGAAATACTAGTGACTTATTTGCACAATGTAGTAACACACGGTTAGCCGAAAGCCAATCCATGCCCAAGATTACATCAAAACTAGACAAGGGTAGACAAACTAAATCATGATGAAAAATCCTATCAGCTACCTCAAATTCACAATTTAGGCAGGCTTGATCAGTTCTAACAAAGATTTATAGTGGGTGTAGAGACAACTAAGATGATTTTTAAGTCAGATATATATAACCTCAACTTATTAGCACAATCATATGAAATGAATGAATGTGTTGCGCCAGAATCAAACAATACAATGAATGATTTTCCATTAATTATACACTTACCTTGAATCAGATCATCGGATTTTGAGGGCATCTCAGCAGTGATAGCAAACACGCGTCCCTGTGCCTTAGGCTTGAGTGTAGAGGACTGATTGAACTTTAGGCACTCTCTAGAATAGTGTCCTGCCTGTCCACACCGATAACAAACATTCTTACCAAATCTGCATTCCCCTCCATGTATCTTTCCACAAGTGGCACAAGGGGGTCTACTCATAGGTTCAGGGATAGCAGCCATCCTAGGTCGATTAACAGCTTGTGTCTTAGGTTGATTCATCATAGGGTGTTGGGGTTGTTTCCCTTTAAATCCACCTCCTTGGAAGGGTTTCTTGTGAGGGGGTGGGAACCCTCGGTGATCTTGTTGAGCAGACCTCTTCCTATTCTCTTCAACTCGGTGGGCAACTAGTGGCGATTGCAACTCTCACCACTTGGCTTTTCGACTAAAGATGCATAGTCGGTGACCTCGGTGGAGCCACAGATGCCAAAATGTCGGCCTCAAACCACTCTCATATTTCATGCATTTCCAAGCCTCGTTGGGATCCCTTTGGTAGCTAGTTGAGTGTTTGATCAGTTCTTCAAACTTAGCTGTACTCACCACACTTCGATTTCTGTGTCAAAGAATGTAAATTCTACTTCCTTTGCCTTCTTAACCGGATCTGGAAAATATTTCTTATGGAATGTAGCATAGAAAACCTCCCACGTAATCTATATGTCAAAGACTTTCAAGCAAGCCCTTTGCACCCTTCCACCACGCTGCTGCCTCCTTTCAAAGATATAAGTAGAGAATGCCACCTTTTGTTCATCAGAGCATTCTACCACTGAGAAAACCTTCTCCATCTCTTGAATCCATATGTCAGCTATTTCGGGGTTAGTTGTCCCTTTGAATTCTGGAGGTCCAGTCCTCTTGAATTCTGAGAATTTTCCATGTTCTTGGTTCCCAACTGGTTCCTCGACATCCTATTCATCCGCTCCATCATCACTTGTTGCTTGTGCTTGCATAGCCCTAGCCATCTCTGGAGTGCATTTGCCAGTTCATCATGATTACCTCCACCGCGTGCCCCATGCGTACGTCTGTTTGCTGCCATTAGTTCCTAGACACACCAAACAACAATCATCGAGTTGATCAGGCTCAATACTATAGCTAGGCATGGTAGCAACTATGGCAGTATCACAAGACGATCATGCATTTCTAAATCCTATATCCCATCATACAGATAAGATTAATAGCATGATATCATAGACGAAGCATAGTCACCCATTCCTCAGGCTTAAATAGGATGAATCGCTCGATACCATAATGTAACACCCTAATAGAACCCCACTGTGCTTAAGTTCACATTTGGATTCTATTAGTTGTCACTTATGCCTTGTATTAATTTTCTTTTGAAATTAACTTAGAAAAATAATGGAAGTTTGATTTTTCTTTAAATAAATTAATTTTTTTGAAAACTTAAGCACAGAACGAGAGGTGAAATACATAGCGCTTTTATAGATAATAATCAAATTACATTGCGCACTTAATTAAATAAGCGGAATAAAAGACTAAGTGTAGAACAATTATCACATAAACTGGAATATAATCACTTAATACATAAGTCACAACAGGGCATATATCATAATCGATAAGTTATTACAAATAACAATATAAGTTCTACTATTACTAATTGTTTCTCACAAACTATAATGTAACTAAAGCTCGGAATGCTCCTACTTGAACGGTTTGAAATCTTCATGTGCTACCTCCTTCCTTAGCTACGGCCTCGTTGCTTTAGGTGGACACGTCTGTCTCTGGTAACGACAACGGAAAATAAACATAGGAGTGAGAAATACATGATTTCTCAGTAGGAGTTCCTACTTGTACTAAAAGTGTCATCGTTGTCGTCCCAGTCACTTCGGGTTTATTATAAAAAGGTGAACAGGTAAGGATTCAATTATCAAACTTTCACAAACGTGATTAGCCGAAGTGCAGTTACTTTTAAACTAATCTTGAACATTAGCGTAAATATTCATTCAAGATTTCATCAAGCATACATATAAGCATATCATGTAAAACCACTAATAAGCGATAATCATTTAGGAGCTGCATGCATTTCATGATTACTCATCCTCAACATTCACTTGTTTAGTGATCATCATCTTTCATTTATTTCATCAACATATTTCTTAATTATTCACGGGATGAATGCATCAATGCCTTAGACCACCCTAAAAGGGTAATGAGCTCATACCATGGCCGTCGCCATAACCTTTTTGGTTTTCATTCCGCTGCCGTGATCTCAATGGTTTAGGGGGTTAAGCCGTGAGTTTAGCTCAAGTCCACTTTTCCAGACTTTCATTGCTACTTTTTCAAACTTTACTTTTATTATTTCTTTTGGAAAATGAATGTATGCATATTATCATGTAATCACAATAAACCTTGGGCAATCAATCATTCATCCTCATCATTTCATAATTCATCACCATACATTCACATTACTATAAATCACTTCATAAAACATGGACAATATCATGTAAATCTCATAGTAAACACTTTCATAGATAATTCATATTAACTAACCAAAGTTATCAAGTTGAGTTCCTAGTGTGTGTAAGAGGTAATGGATGTCTTAGTATTATCTTTTTCTCTTAGTGTTCTTTGTACTCTTAGCATTCCATTAATACATTAATGCACTTCAAAATATTATTATAGGTTCCTTATATATTTTTATTATGACTTTCATATAACTCTTGAAGATTATTATTCTACTTAAATTCTTAAAATTCTCTCTTTACAAGACTTGATTCTTTTATTTATAGTTTTGACATCTTTTAGAAGAAAGTTTATAATTCTCTGTATACTTGTTAGTAAAGGTAGTTCCAAATTCCTAACTCATCAAATTTTAGCATTTACATCTTTGGAATAGTGTAAATCAACTGTAAACCATGCATAGGAGGGTTCCCAGAAAGAGAGGTGGGTCACAATGGACATGCTTAAATACCAAGTCTTTCCTTAGCCAGAACCTTTCCAAACTGCACTTTCACAGTACACTATCCCGAAATTTATTTCTCATTCTGTATTTACGTGGTACAAAGCTTTATACATAACATACATGGGTGTATTCCTATATGTGTTAGCTCTCCAACAAAGTTGAAATCAGTCCATTTACATTTTTCTAGAGTGAGTTACATCTATTTTACTACTACAAGGTCAGATTTAAAGTTTCAGTCTTAGGCTCTACTTTAAAAATTTATATCTTGAGCTAGAAAATTCCATTTTAGGTGATTCTTTTGGAGAGTGTTCTATAATGAGTCTAGTTTATAGTAAAATTATTTTAATTTCGAGATACTTAATATTTTATGAACAGTAGCTTTGAAGTACCTGCTGCCAGAAACAACTAGAATTTCCAGCACCTACCATTTTCATGTCTTAAGTTACCTTTATTAAATCAGGTTTCACATACAATCTTTTCAAGTTATATTTGAGTTTGATAACATCATAAAGGTACTCATAACAAAATAGAACATGTCATATTTCTAAAAATATATTTTTCAAATAATCATTTAAAACTTTTGACAATAACTCAAACTTGAGGCATTCTATCAAGGTTAGAAGCCAACAATGCTTGAACAATTAAAGATGAAGCTCCTACCTCTTGTGTAGGGTCTAAAAGGGTCCTTCTCTTCTTCCTTAAGCTTGAACAAGAGTCTTTGGAGTGGATGACCCTCCTTGAATCTTGGCTCTAGAACTTGAATGCTTAAGAAAATATTTCTCACTAGAGTTAAAGATTGTAACTCTTGTGAGGGCTAGTGAAAGTTTGGACTTAGGATTGAAGTGTTTGGATGAAGTTTAGAGGATCAAGAGAAGTTTTTGAAGAACATAAGAAGAATGATAGAATAAGAAAGAAAGAACACTTAGGGAGTTTCTGAATTGAAGAGAGTTTGAGGAGTATTTATAGTGGAAAGATTAGAGAAAAAGCAGGAAGATGGAAAGCACTTGGAGCATGATTTATGGAAACATGTTGGCTGAATTTTGGGATGAAAATGCTCCTTGTTTTGTGCAAACACGTTTCCATGTTTTGTGCAAACATGTTGGATGAAAATGCTCCATGTTTTATGCAAACATGTTTCCATGTTTTATGCAAACACGTTTCCATGTTTTGTGCAAAGATGTTAGTGGATATTCTTGTAATTCCATTCATAGAGTAAGGGTATCTTTGTCATTTAATAAGGCAAGGGTAGTTTGGTAATTTCCTTTACATAGCAAAGGCATTTTCGTAATTTCCACTAAGTGATGGCATTTTCGTAATTCTTTGCATTTTTCTCTAGACATACTTAAGTAGTCTATTTGTTGTGTTTCATAACATTTGTCCAGATTCTCTTAGTTTTGCTATCGATAATTAAGATTCTTAGTTATAAATTTGGGGATTTTACAAGCTCTATGTCAATACCCTCATGGATTTGTTTTCTTGGGTATGCTCGGCTAAACCGGTGTCACCCAAGAAGGCGTCTCAGTGTTGTGTCACATTTAAGTTCTCATAAAGTGTTAATTCATAGATACATCATTATTCATTACATAAATCTTTTTCATAGCATATACATCATCACATGAAACTTCTTCATAGTGTATACATAAAACTATAGCATATACATTATCACATAATCACACCTTAGACAATCATACATACAAACTCCCAAGCTTATTATGTTATAAACCTATAGTATGTTATGCTTTGGTTCTTTTGAGTCTTAAACTTGTAACCTAATTGTTCTAGTATTATTCTTAACCTCTCACACACATATAGGTTCACAACTAATAAGTTTTACTAATTTTTTATGCTCGAGGACCTATCCAAACAGCACTATGCAGATTTGGACAGCTTTATATTTGTGTGATTACGGGGTTCTAGAAATTACGGTTTAGACCCTTAAAGTCTTTAACTCACATTCTAAGTTATTGATCATCAAAACCTAGTCTCTTGGGAACCTATGAGGTTATAACTAAGTATTTCTCACCTCACACTATGGTCAAGAACATCTCTAAACCTCAAGGATGCAGAATTTGAAATCCTAACTTTACGGGTACCTAGAAGTCACAACAATGACCCTTTCTAAGTTTAGTTTGCTCCTAAGGCTTTAAGATTAAGTCCTAAACCAATTATGAGTCATTCCTACACATTTAAACTAATTTAAAACCATGATTATTAAATCTAAACCTTGCTGGATAGAATCCAGAAAATTACATAATTAAAGGATCTAGAACTCTCAAATTAATTCTTTTCTAGTTCCTAACTTATCCTATCTTTCACATATGAGTCTTAACATTATTTTTACTCAAACATAGGCACGTTATCATCATTAAAACAGCACATATAGTGGCAGTAATGAGCAAGGAAGAACCAAAAATATACTTCTCCAAAAAGGCATAAAACATAGCACATAAAATACTAGTTTCTCTTGGAACTCTTTTTAAACTTTCAAAACTCATTTATAAACAATTTTAACATCTAAAGTCATAAGAATATTTAAGAGGGCAGTGACCACTTTATTTTTATCTCAAGAGGTCCTCAATTCATAAAACTTAGTTCTATGCATTCCTTAAACTCATATAAGCTTGGAAAAATTATAAAACATAGTCTCAAATACGTAGAAACTTCAAGACCTCTTGGTGCCGAAATATGAACCAAGGAAAATACATATTGTTAGACCTTTGTTGAGACAACAATGGGCAAGTCTTTGAGCTCTAGGTTCATTTAGGTGATGACATAAAAATAAACATGCTTATGCACTTATTTTAGGTTCCATTAGAAAGTAAAGTGATGGCACAAAGTAAATATGAATGCAACTCATTATTATCTTGGTATTAAGTGAGAACTTGAAATATAAACATGATAATGCATAGCTTGAAATATAAACATGATAATGCAAGGTTCACTTATTATCTTGAAACTTAGTGATAGCAAGGAAGTAAACATGATATGCAAAGCATAAAGTAAACATGATGCAAGGTTCATTTTATAATTAACTAGAGCTCACTCAAGACTTTAACAAGATAACAACCCAATACAAAAACCGAAAGTCATATAAAAGAGAAAGAAAGTGAAACTACGTCAAGTTCTTTATTAAATACCCAAAACCCCTATCTAGAGAAAAATCTCTAGAACGTGCCGGCCAACTTTAAGGTTGACAAGGGTAGGCTTGGGCTTTTAGAAATCCTTAGATTAATTTTCTTAAGTTGAAAAAAACCATGTGAGTTAGATATCATATAGATGAAGTCATAAGAAAAGGAAAACTCAAGCTTTAGAGGTTTCTTTGAGATGAACACAATGTCATCATCTAGAAACTCTCATCATCAAGCTATCATGCTCATAATCAAGGCCTCATGGCCGAAATGAAAAGAAAGGAAAAACAAAGGAAAGTTCAAAAAGAATCCAAGAGGAAACTAGAGAAAAACACTTTCTTGAGCAACACAAAGTTTGAAAACAAATCCCTACCTTGTGATGAAGGTAAAAGCTTGGACTTGAAGATGAAATAAGATGAGCAACACCTCCTAGGATGGTGGTGATGATTCGACCAAAGAGGAAGGAAAGAAAGGAAATGTGTTTTGGGTGAAGTTGTGTTTGAGGTATGGTGTTTGAGAGGTTTGATGATGGTTCAAGGTTTTGGGGTGGTGTTTGATGGTTGAGAGATGATGATGAGATGAAGAGATGAAGAAGATAAAGATGAAAAAGAAAGGAAGAACACTCTTGAAACTTTGAGAGAAAAAGAAAGAACTAGCAAGACAACTCTAAAACTCTAAACTTAGCAAATGCTTCAAGGTACAACAAGGCTATCACAAGCATCCTATTTATAGAAAAACAAAACCATGGAGCTCACAAAGGGGAGGGAATGGCCATAGCAAATGGAGGGAAAAAGGAGAGGAAAATATCTCTTTGATTGTGTCATAGAAGCATGGTTTGAAGTATGGAAGCTATGCTACAAAGTATGGCTTGATGTGAGTCAATTTCCTATCAAATTTTTATGAAATTAGGCTTCTAAGCTACAAATAAATGGGAAAAATGGGTTGTTTTGATTATTTATTCATGTGAAAATTCAAGCTTGATTAAAAGTTATGACAAGGTATAGTGTATGTGACTTGAGGTATGGCCTTGGAGTGTTGAAAAATTGAACATGTGATGCATAATGGGGAGGGACAGCTTCGGCCAAGGCTGGACAGCAGAGTGGGGGTGAGTTTTGACCATTTAATTGGGTGTTAATGGTAGGTTTAGATGTGTATTAGCTTAGGTACAAGGTTAGGAATGATTAAGCTTAAGTTTAGGTAACTAAGAATGTGATTTAGAGAGTTTATGACAAGTTTAGGAGTGCTCATACATCATTAAAGAATTTAAAACTCATTTGTGAATAAACAATGTGTAACACAATTCCATGATTTAAGGAATTGGAAAGAGAAAACATTATTCAAGATTCTATGACTAGGTGTTTTGAAATTAAAATATGATTTTAGGTTGTAATTAAGCACTTTTTGGTTCTAATCAACTTTAATAAATTATTTTGACTCAAGATTAATTAAGGAAATTAATTAACCTTCGATTAGAGCCTAATATTGCTTAGGTTTGCTTAATCACGCGATTAAGCGTAAAAATACGAAACTAGGGGCAAAACCGTAATTTTGCACTAATTTTGCCCTGGACTTCAAAAATTAAAACTGAGGTCATAGAATACATAAAAACACCTTTTAAAACCATCTGGAGAAGTTTCGGGTTCATCCGGCACTTGCAAATGGGTAAAACACCACAGGGGCGTTTTGGTCATTTTGACCCGAAAACTCGAAAAACGAGATTTTCGATCCCGGGAAGGTACACAAGCTATCTAATCCCTTTCCAACATTGAGTTTGCCCTTCGAGTACTGCCGAACCGGCTTTCCTCGAATTCCGGGCTGAAAATGACCTCAGGGGCATTTTGGTCATTTTCACTCTAACAGAAAAATCGAGGCGTTACACTTGTTGCTTGCAAGTGCCATGGTAACTAGCTCATTTTGCATGAATATTGAGCCTGATCAACGTGATGTTCATTGTTTCATGTGTTTAGGAACCAATGGCACTGCGACGACAACCTAGGACTACGCCCGATGCTGACCAAGACAATGAGACTGCTGCTGCTGTCCGTAGGATGGCACAAGCCATGGAGCGGATGTTTGACCGCGTGGATCAACGCGAGATCATCGTACCGCTCCCCCCCGCCGAGGTGGTTGAGCAGGCCCGTTTCGGCGAGTTCCGCAAGGCGAACCCGCTGGTGTTCCGAGGGGTAATGGACCCCGACAAGGCTGATGAGTGGATCAAAGACATGGAGAAGATCTACTCTGTGGTTACCTGCTCGGAGGAGCAGAAGGTTGCATTTGCTGCCTTCATGATGAAGTCCAATGCCGAGTTCTGGTGGAATGGAACAAAGCGACTGCTAGAAGCTTCCGGAACTCCCATTGACTGGGAGCTGTTCAAGACTTCTATGAGAAGTACTTCCCCGAGTCTGTGAGGAACGCAAAGGACATTGAGTTCATGCAGTTGACCCAGGGAGGGTCTACTGTGGCCCAATATACGGCCAAGTTCGAGTAACTGATCAAGTTCTCTCGGGTGTTCCAAGGGAACCCCGATGAGGTTTGGAAGTGCATCAAGTATGGGGCTGGTCTGAAGGCAGAGATGAACTACGCCGTGGCCCATATGGAGATCAGAGACTTCCTAACTCTAGTCAACAAGTGCCGAATCCTTGAAGAGGGACAAAGAAAGATGCAAGCCAAGGGGCTTGGACCTCAAGCCCCGAGGTTCAAACCACAATATCCATCAAGGAACCACTACCATCCTTACCAAACGAACTAGTTTCGACCACAACAACAACAACAACCAAGAGATCCTGCATACCAACAATCCAAGCAACACCAAAGGTCGTCGTTTCAACATCAAGGCCCAAGGAACTTCAACAACAACTAACCCCATGGACGGGGTGGACCCCGGAACCACAATGGTGGGCCAAGTGGGGCCAAGAACAAGGCACCACAAGGAACCCCTGCTACCTACCCCGGAGCAACATCTGCTGATGTATGCCCCTAGTGCTGGAAGAATCATGGGAACCGCCCTTGCCTCATAGGGCAGAGGGTCTGCTTCAAGTGTGGCAAGCCCGGCCACTATGCCAACAACTACACCAACGGAGGACCATCAAACCAAAACCCCCGACCTCAGCACCAAAGACGGGTCTTCACCCTCAATGCGGAAGACTCACGAACGAACGTCCAATGATTTCATTCAAGGTAAGTGCGAGCTTAACGGTAGGACCTTAACTCTACTTTTCGATTCTGGCAATACTCATTCTTTCATTTCACTTGCTAGTTTCGAGTCTTTGAATCTGCAAGTCTCTAAGCTTCCCTTTGATCTTATTGTTTCTACCCCCACAAATTGCCCTGTTAATACCTGCAAATGTTGTTTAAACTGTCATCTTGTTGTAGAAAATAGGTCATTTATCATAGATTTAATTTGCTTACCCCTTAAAGACATAGGTATCATTCTAGGCATGGATTGGCTTCATGCCAACCGTGTATTATTAGACTATGGAACCCAAACCGTTGTTTTTCCTTCTCCTCCCAAACCCATTAGTCAACCCATGAGATTGTACCTAAACTCCATAGAAGTTTTCTATAGTGGGGAGAAGCTAAGGGATATGTTCTCTTAGCCACTTGCGATGTAGACTTTGAGCAAAACCTAGGTGAGATACCTGTGGTGAGAGACTATCCTGAGGTGTTTCCGGATGAAATACCCGAGTTCCCTCCCGAAAGAGAAGTAGAGTTTTCCATAGAGCTGATTCCTGGAGTGGGACCAATCTCTATAGCCCCATATAGGATGTCACCTTTGGAGTTGGCGGAGTTGAAAACCCAGTTAGAGGAGCTGTTGGAGAAGAGTTTTATAAGGCCGAGTGCTTCACCTTGGGGCGCTCCTGTCTTATTTGTGAAGAAGAAAGATGGAAGTATGAGAATGTGTATAGATTATAGGCAGTTGAACCGAGTGACCATAAAGAATAAGTACCCATTGCCTAGGATTGATGATCTCATGGACCAGTTAAAAGGAGCAGTAGTGTTTTCTAAGATTGATTTGAGGTCCGGTTACCATCAGATTAGGGTTAGGGATTCGGACATTCCTAAAACCGCCTTTCGAACTCGGTATGGACACTTTGAGTTCAATGTGATGTCATTTGGTTTGACGAATGCTCTCGCAGTTTTCATGGATTACATGAATAGGATCTTTAGACCCTATTTAGATCAGTTCGTGGTTGTGTTCATAGATGATATTCTCATCTATTCGAAAACCCACGAGGAGCATGAGTGTCATTTGAGGCTGGTTTTAAAGGTATTAAAAGAGAAGAAGTTATATGCCAAGCTCTCTAAGTGTGAATTTTGGTTGGATGAGGTGAAATTCTTAGGACATGTGGTGTCAAAAGGTGGCATAGCTGTCGACTCGAGTAAGATAGAAGCCATTATGAATTGGGATAGACCAACCTCTATCACCGAGATTAGAAGATTTTGGGTTTAGCTGGTTATTACCGTAGGTTTATCAAAGGATTTTCTTAGTTAGCCCTACCTTTGACCAAGCTCACTAGGAAGAATGCCCCACGTAGAGCCCCGAGTGCGAAAAGAGTTTCCTAGAGCTTAAGGAAAAGCTCACCTCGACCCCAGTTTTGGTTTTACCTGACCCCAATGTACCCTTCGAGGTATATTGTGACGCTTCTAGCAAAGGTTTAGGTTGTGTGTTGATGCAAAATAGGCAAGTGGTAGCCTATGCGTCCCGACAACTCAAGCCTCACGAGGTAACCTACCCCACCCATGACCTAGAGCTAGCAGCCATCGTGTTTGCTCTTAAGATGTGGAGACACCATTTGTATGGTGTAAGGTTTGAAGTTTTCTCCGATCATAAGAGTCTCAAGCATCTCTTTGATCAAAAGGACTTAAACATGAGGCAAAGGAGATGGATGGAATTCCTCAAAGATTACGATTTCGGCTTAAGTTACCACCCTGGCAAAGCTAATGTAGTCGCCGATGCCTTGAGTCGAAAGTCGTTGCGTTTATCTTGTATGATGGTTAATGAAGTTGGGTTAATAGAGAAGTTTAGGGATATGAATTTGGGGATGTCTGCAACCGAGAGCAGCATAGTGATGTGTCATCTCACGGTGACCAATGGGTTTAAGCAAAGCATTATGCTTGCCCAAAGAGAAAATAAGGACTTTATGGAGACAATAGAGGCAGTTAAGGCCGGAAAGTTGAAAGGTTTTGTGCGAGACCCCGACTAGTTGTGGAGGTTTGAGGGACGAATCTGTGTGCCATAAGATGGCGACCTTCTGGAGAAGATCTTGGAGGAGGCCCACAAGAGCCACTTCGCCATACATCCTGGTACTACCAAGATGTACCAAGATTGAAAGAAGATGTTTTGGTGGCCCACATTGAAAAAGGATGTGGTCGCTTGGGTGAGTAAGTGTTTGGTCTGCCAAAAGGTCAAGATTGAACACCAAAAACCTTCTAGCATGTTGCAACCCCTGTTAATCCCCGAGTGGAAGTGGGAGAGTATATCAATGGATTTCGTGATAGGATTGCCAAGGACCCAAGCTGGCCACGATGTCGTATGGGTAATCGTGGATCGACTGACTAAGTCAGCTCACTTTCTACCTATTCAAGTCACGTACTCGTTGGATAAGTTGGCTCAGCTTTACATCCAAGAAATAGTAAGGTTGCATGGAGTACCATCGATGATAATCTCGGATCGGGATCCACGGTTTATATCACATTTTTAGGGAGCCTTTCAAAAGACGTTTGGTTCCAAGTTGTGCTTAAGCACTGCTTACCACCCACAAACGGATGGTCAATCTGAAAGGACAATCCAAACCATAGAAGATATGCTAAGAGCCTGTGTCTTTGACCAAAAAGGAAGTTGGGATAAGTACATGCCTTTGATCGAGTTTGCATATAACAACAGTTATCACGCGAGCATCAGTATGGCACCGTACGAGGCGTTATATGGAAGGAAGAGCCAATCACCTTTGTGTTGGTACGAGCCCGGAGAACAAAGTGTCTTAGGACCCGATGTAGTAAGGGAAACGACAGAGCAAATCAAGAAGATTAAGGATAGAATCTTAACCGCTCAAAGTCGGCAGAAAAGCTACGCGGACAAAAGGCGCAAGCCCTTGGAATTCCAAGAAGGCGAACATGTATTTCTAAGAATCACTCCCACTACAGGAATAGGTAGAGCCATGAAAGTCAAAAGGTTGAGTCCCCGATTTGTCAATCCTTTTAAAATTCTTCAGAGAATCGGATCCGTAGCCTACAAAATAGCCTTACCACCCAACCGATCAAATCTTCATGACGTCTTTCACGTCTCTCAGTTGCGTAAATACGAGTCCGACCCTAGCCATGTCTTAGAGCCATAACACGTACAGCTAAGGGAAGACCTGATGTTCAATCTACCTCCAACGAGAATCGTGAACCAAGGCGTCAAGCAGTTAAGGAACAAGTCTGTTCCTTTGGTGAAGGTTGCGTGGGGACGTGGCAACACCGAGGAGTTTACGTGGCAACTTGAGTCCGAGATGAGGTCAAAGTACCCCAAGTTGTTCTAAGGTACGAATTTCGAAGGTGAAATTCTTTTTAAGGAGGGGAGTAATGTAACGCCCCGATTTTCTGTTAGAGTGAAAATGACCAAAATGCCCCTAAGGTCATTTTCAGCCCGGAATTCGAAGAAAGCCGGTCCGGTAGTACTCAAAGGGGAAACTCAATGTTGGAAGGGGATTAGATGATTTGTGTATCTTTCCGGGATCGAAAATCTCGTTTTTCGAGTTTTTGGGTCAAAATGACCAAAACGCCCCTGCGGTGTTTTACCCGTTTGCAAGTGCCGGATGAACCCGAAACTTCTCCAGATGGTTTTAAAAGGCATTTTTATGTAGACTATGACTTTAGTTTTGGTCCCGGAGGTCCCGGGCAAAATTAGTGCAAAATTACAGTTTTGTCCCTAGTTTCGTATTTTTACGCTTAATCGCGTGATTAAGCAAACCTAAGCAATATTGGGCTCTAATCGAAGGTTAATTAATTTCCATAATTAATCTTGGGTCAAAATAATTTATTAAAGTTGATTAGAACCTAAAAATGCTTAATTACAACTTAAAATCTTATTTTAAATTCAAGACTCCTAGTCATGGAATCTTGAATAGTGTTTTCTCTCTCCAATTCCTTAAATCATGGAATTGTGTTACACGTTGTTTATTCACAAATGAGTTTTTAATTCTCTAATAATGTATGATCACTCCTAATCTTGTCATAAAATCCTTAAATCACATTATTAGTCACCTAAACTTAAGCTTAATTATTCCTAACCTTGTACCTAAGCTAATACACACTTAAACCTACCATTAACACCTAATTAGATGATCAAACCTCACCTCCTCTCTACTGTCCCTAGTCTGGCCGAGACCTCCATGCCTCCATATGCATCACATGTTCAATTTTTCAACACTCTAATGCCATACCTCAAGTCACATATACCATACCTTGTCATAACTTTCAATCAAGCTTGATTTCCCAAGTAAATAACTAATTAAAATAACCCATTTCCCTCATTTATTTGTGGCTGGAAAAGTTCCAGCGATGCATTGTTTCTAGAAGCCTAATTTCATTCAAAAATTGATAGGAAATTCACTCACATCAAGCCATGCCTTGTATCATACATTCCATGCTTCAAACCATGCTTGATTGACCTTGTGTAAGAGATATTTTCTCTTCCTTTTCCCTCCAAAGCCACACGATCACCCTCCACCCCTTTTGAGCCTTCATTTGTTTTCATTCTATATAAATACCTTGCCTAGAAACACATGCAAACACTTTAGTTCATTTGCACACTTTTAGTTTTCCTAATCTTTCTTGAGTTCTTTCTTTTTCTCTCAAGTTTCAAGAGAGTTCTTCATTTCTTTTCATCTTCATCCTCTTCATCCTCTCATCACAGAATCATCACATAACCTTGAGACACCACCCCACCACCTTAGATCATCATACAATCACCTAAACTACCATTCTCAAACACAAGCCCACCAAGAACACATTTCCTTTATTTTCCTCTCCACAAGGCCGAAGCCATCTAGCCCCAAGGAGGAGCTCATCATCTTGTTTTCCTTTTTCAAAGATCAAAGATTTCATCTTCATTCTAGGTAGGAGTGCTTTTCTAAACTTGTTTTCCTTGTAAAGGAGTTTTTTTTTTTTCTCTAGCTTTCTCCTGGATTTCTTTTGAAACTTTTCCTTGGTTCTTTTCTTCCTTCTCATTTCGGCCATGAGGCCATGTTTATGAACATGATAGCTCAATGATGAGAGCTTCTAGATTATGACTTTGTGTTCATCTCAAAGGAACCTCTAGAGCTTGAGTTTTTGTTTTCTCTAAGTTTCATCTTTATTATCTAGCTCAAAAAGATTTTCGGTTTCGGTCCTTTGATCTTTGAGGTTTTATTTTGTTTTGAAAGTTTATCTACTTTGAGCTTGATGATGATGTTCAAGAACCTCATAGTTGTAACACCCTAAAATTTTATTTTCAGAAAATAATTGAGGCTTTATTAATGAGAATCTCAAAATTCTGATATACATAGAAATGATCAGAACAACTCAACGGATCTCCAAAAAAAAAAATGTGAATAGTAACTGTAGGCCCCGCAGGTCCGCCGGGACAGCTGAAACCCTAGATTTGGGACCCAAAGGTGCCTGAAATTTGGAAATTATAGGATTAAGGTTAGAAATAGGTGGGAATAAAAATTTTATACTTAGAATTAATTTTCGGGCAATGATTGATTTCCCGGTACAGTGTTTTACCCGTTCGATGAAATTTCGGTGTGCGATTTTTAACACCAAAAGCTAATTAATATATACTAATAATGAAGTTTAGCCATTTGAATACCAATTAATGGCTAGGATTCTATCTTGGAATGAAAGATCAAATCCTAGCCATTGATATAAAATTCCTTTAATGAAAAATTTCAAGCTTTATTTCCAACCAATGAAATCACTTTATATGATAAATATGACACACCTAACCTCATAAGTTTCATGTCCATTCTCGGCAGCAGCAAGGAGGAACCAGAAAACTCCATTTCCTTTCTCACAAACCCTTGATTTCAACCTCAAAAATCCTAGCCCAAACCTTGTTAAAATCAAAAACCTCCTTAAGCAAACTTATTCTACACTTCAACCTCGACAAATATAACCGATTAGATCCTCCAAAAACCTCACCTTATTACATCACTTATCTCTGATTAGAGGAAGATTTGAGTGTGTTTCAAGAGCCTTGGGGTGGAGAATATCTATCTTGAACTGTACAAGAGACAAAGGGACATTAGCTTTCAAGAGTAGGGTTTTATTGAGCCTTTCCTTGCCAAATTTCTATTTCTCATTTCTGACCTGTTATGCTCGAAATTTTTAGTTGTTTTGGTTAATGATATATGGTTGTTGATGTATAAATTTTGGTGGGGGGTTTGGATGAGGTTAGAGTAATCATTTTATCAAATGAAAGTTTAGTTAGATTGCTGGATTTTCAGTTTTGTTGAAGACAGTAATATCTCATGAATATTTAGACATATTTGTGTTTATGATCATGGTCTGGAAAAATTATATGTTGGACCTAACATCTTGGACTACTTACACGAAAATTATTGAGCACTAACTTTAAGTTTTACTGCCTCAAAAAAATCAGAAACCGAAAAGGTAACCTTGCTGTCTAGATTGTGGGAACTGAAGCTCTAAATTTGTATAATTTTGTGACCATAGAAAATGATGGAATTATCCTTTGATATTTTTACAGAATATTTTACACATCTTGAAATTCAACCTTGATTTTTATTTTGAGTTTATTCCATTGTTTGCTAAATTTAAAAATTAAGAGAACTAAACTTGTAAAATTTATTTAACATGGTTAGAGGGCTTTTTTTGCTATGAAATTTTTACAGGGACTACTAGACATATTGAGATGTCATGGAGAATTTTTGTGGCTGTTTAATTGGCCATTTGGTATGGAAGGTAAATATTGTTACTAGAGTGGCAAATCTGCCAGTATGCTGGAAATGAGAGGATGTCTTAAATTGTCATCAACATGGCATTTAGTCCACATATATAGTATATGAATGCATGCTAATGGTTTTTAAAGAGATACTTATGAAACATAAATGAGACTCCAGTGTACCTAAATGCCTATGTGTGATGTGAGCAAGCCTTTGAAAAATAAAAGTATATGATGCATTTATATGACAAAAGAGGATATGTGAAATTTAATGACACATGTTTTAACATATGGGGAAAATAGAAACAAGGCTTATGTGAGATAAGTGGGAAGGCAAAAATAAGAACTTCCCAGGAGATTTTATGAGTTGGTAAATGTATCGACTAGGAGATAGAACTGTGCGTGATTCGGAAATAGAAGAAAATGAAGTCCAATGATCACGAATAGGAATGAGCTCATGTCCTAGCAGTCTATGGTCCTCTATGGAGTTATTCACTACAGATGTTATCTTATGTGAAATTAAGCCTTCCCTATGTTAATAAAAAGAAACAACTGCACTGAGTTGAATTCCATAAGACATAAGAGCAACACATATGATTACCACTATTTTGCATTTAATTCTCTTTGACTCAAGTATATAAATATTGATAGATGTGATCTAGCATGACAATTTGTATATAGATGAATTTACTAATTTTATTCTATTCACATGTGAGAGAGTACCCTACTGAGAATTTTATAATATTCTCATCCCTATGTCTGTATGTATTGTATATTGTATTCAGATCCAGCAGATGCCATCAATAGTGTTCTTCCTTGATTCGCCACAATGGGTGTGGCATTACGACCCGGTGCTTGACTCTCTTTATGCAGCAGCTTACTCTCAAATCCATGCATACGTCTTCTTTGATCGTTCTTTCAGTGCATCTGTCTTTGATCGTTCTTTTCCGTACGATGGTGTGCCTCTCCACATGGCGCACCCAGTTGTATTTGATATCCCAGTAGCACCACCAAAGACCCTCCAAAGAGATGCTCCATCCTCATCCTCATCCTCTGACTCAAACCCACCAGAGGGTCCTGACGCCCCTGGCAGAGGAGAGGCCATTGTACCGATGGGCAACGGGTTCCTTTAGGTAGACACGAGATCTATAGGGACTCATGACTTGTATATAGGGTAGCATAGTGCTAGGACCTTACCAGCCTGCCGACTGATTATTGTTAGATGTTTTAAGTCCATTTATGTGCATATATGATTTTGTTGGGCTTTGAGATTTGAGCAGGTTAGAATAGACACTTAAGATGTTGTTTTTGTACTGAGTCCCTACATAGTTCAGTAGTCGACCAATTTATGGTCTAGGGTGCTGTGTATGATGCTAACCTGTTTATGATGTATATATATATATATATAAGTTGGTACAATCCATGAGCTCATTTTATTATTATCTTTTCATTTCTCTCGACTAATATAAAGTATAGAACATGAGTAACACTATTCTAATTACTGTATAGACACTTGAGTAATATATGGTAGTTAAGAGGGTGTTACAATAGTTCCTTTGAGAACTTGGTTCAAGAACTTTAAAGCTCTCTTTGTGATGAGATGAGTGTTGGGTTGTTATATGTTAAAGTCTTGTATGAGCTCTAGACTATAATAAAATGAACCTTGCATCATGTTTACTTTTATGCTTTGCACATCATATTTACTTTCCTTGCTATCACTAAGTACCAAGATAATGAATGAACTTGCATTATCATATTTATATTTCAAGCTATGCATTATCGTGTTTATATTTCAAGTTCTCACTAAATATCAAAGATAATAATATGTTGCATCTCATATTTATTTTATGCTATCACTTTACTTTCTAATGGAACCTAAAATGAGTGCATGAGCATGTTTATTTTTATGTCATCACTTAAATGAACCTAGAGCTCAATGACTTGCCCATTGTTGTCTCAAACTTCCTTGGCTTGAGCATTCGGCATCTAAGGGGTTTGTTGGGTTACATGTATTGAAAACTATGTTTTATAATTTTTCTAAGCTCTCATGAATTAAAGGAATATATAGAACTAAGTTTTATGAATTTAGGACCTCTTGAGACAAGTTTAATGTGGCTACTGCCCTCATAATTATTTTCATGATTTTTGGATGATAAAAATATTTATAAATGAGTTTTGAAAGTCTTAAAACGGTTCCAAGAGAAACTAGTATTTTATGTGCTTTAAAAATTGTTTTTGAAGCCTTTAAATGGAGATGTTTGTTTCGGTTCTGCCTTGCCTTGTATGACCACTGTATGAGCTGTGTTAATGATGATAATATGCTTATGTTTGAGTATAATTCATGTTAAAACTCATATGTGAAAGATAAGAGAAGTTAGAAAATAGAAAAGAATTAATTTGAGAGTTCTAGGTCCCTTAATGTTTGAATTTTGTGGATTCTATCCAGCAAGGTTTAGTAATGATAATTATGGTTTTAAATTAGTTTAAATGTGTAGGAATGACTCATAATTGGTTTAGGACTTGATCTTGATGCCTTAGGAGCAAACCGGACTTAGAAAGGGTCATTGTTGTGACTCCTAGGTACCCGTAAAGTTAGGATTATGAATTCTGCATCCTTGAGGTTTAGAGATGTTCTTGATCATAGTATGAGGTGAGAAATACTTAGTTATAACTTTATAAGTTCCCGAGAGATTAGGTTTGATGATTTATAACTTAGAATGTGAGCTAAGGACCTTAAAGGTCAATGCATAAGACACTAAGAAGGTTGTCCAAGCTATGATGTGTTAAATGATGCAATGATGTGATGAGATGTGCTTGATGCATGAGAAAATGATTGATGGAAATGTTAAAGTTTATCATAGCATGAGATTTCATGAGAACTTGTTATGTGAATTAGCTTGTGGCAGTTTGAAGGAAATTCGGTTTAACAGCTGTTATGCTGTCGAATTTCCATTAAACCTTAAAGGGTTAAAGAAATATTTATGAGTACCATATGAGTTGAAAACCCTGGGTGACACCGGTTCGGCCAAGCACCCCCAGGAGATTTTTATGTGACAAAGCACTGAGACGCGCTCGCCTGGGTGACACCGGTTCGGCCGAGCACCCCCAGGGGAGACAAATCCGTGAGGGTATGAGTAGATGCAGCCTACCAAAGTGGACAAATTGCTATGGCTTAATGCCTGCAAAGCGTTTCAAATAGGGTATACCCCAAAGAGAGGTGATCCCTGCTCCCTACCCGTACTTGCGAGTCGGGATTATTATTTATGTTTTGCTTATTCAAGATAATATGCAAGAGTTAGTGACAACTAGCTGAGGTATGAGCTCATAACCTAGTTACTTTTAGGGTGGCTTATATGCTAAAGTACCATGATTGATGTCACGAGGTTGAGGAATGATCTCATTTGAAAGTTATATGCCCTTATGGCACATGATTTATGTTTATGTGCCTTGATGTGTTGTTTCGTATGCTCAAGTATTAACATGCATCCATAATATAATATGTTGCACTCATAATATCAAGATACATGCTAAAAGGAATGGACCTTGGATAATTAGTTTGGAAAACCCTAAATTGAACCTTATATGCATGATCACTAGTTTATAATTAAACCCAAGGTTCCTGAGGATGTGTACGATGTAACCCTAGGATAGGAGACTCCTACTGTGATTCTTTAGCAAGAATTCTCACTCCTTTCTCTTTTTTCTCCCGTAACATCTTCAGAGACCGATGGTGACATTCGTGGTTTTCATTGACACGCCTACTTGGGAGGTCCACTATGACCCGGACCACGGGTAATATCATTTTGAGGGGCAGTGTGCTCTACGAGTTTTCATGTTCATTGGACGCCCCTTTGCACATCCTGTACAGAGCTACCGTTTCTCCCCGACGCGAGGACGTGAGACAAGAGGGTTTTACAGACGTATAATGGTGGTTCGATGCCTCGAGACTTCTAGGACTACGTGCCTCAATCCCCAAGTTTGGAGGACGACCCATCCGAGGACCCGCCGACGCTCATGTATAGCGAGAGTTCTGCTCCTACGCCTCAATTCGTGCACGATGTGAGCGAGGAGATCGTTATGCAGCCTGTAACACCCTCCTAATTACCATGTTTTTACTCGAGTGTTCACATAGTAATTAGAAAAGTATTACTCACTCGCATACTCTATACTAGTCAGAAATAACTGAAATAAAATACTGTAGATGTATAAGTTATCAAACTAATATGTACATATATATATATACATTGTTGTTAAGTTCACATTAGGTACATCATACAAAAAAAAAAAAAAGCAAACTAGTTATCTCCTAACTAGTCAGGAACTCAGTGTACAAAAGAACACTTCTACTAAGTAGTCTGACCTACTCAAAGTTGAGATCCAGCAAAATTTCATACATACAGAAATGGACTCTAAAGTATCTCACCAAATCAGTCTGCAGGCTGCAGGGTTCCTAATGCTAAACTACAACTATGTACATAACATGAGTCGCTGAATGTCACATGCTCCCCTAAAGAAAACCATTCGCCATCGGTGGAATGGCGTTACCCTCAGCAGGGGCACCAGGACCAGCTGGTAGATCAGAGTCTGAGGAGGAGGACGAGGACGGATCATCTCCAGGAGGGGACATAGGTGGTGCGAGTGGAGCTACAAACTCAATAGGGTGTGCCATGTCTAGGGGCACACCGTCATAAGGAAAAGCAGGGTCAAACTCAGCAGTAAAAATAGAGGTACTAAAAGAACGGCTGAAGAATACATAGGCTCATATCTGAGAATATGCTACTACATATAGTGAATCCAAGTCAGGATCGTAGTGCCATTGCCATTGGGGTGAGTCAAGGAAGAAGATCACTGACAGCATCTGTAGCGTCTGAGCACCATACAAAATATACACAAATAGGGATGAGAATATTATATAATTCTCAGTAGGGTAATCCCTCACCAGTAATCAAAATTATTAAACAAAACATAAGTAGAAATTTCATTCTTATAAGCAATATCAAGTAAACTTATATGCAAAAATAACAATTAAACTATGCATAGTCATAGGAAGAATTATTAATGTATATAATTCAAGTAAAGTCAAAATGTAACATGATGGTAACCATAAATCTTTCTCTTGTAATCCATGAAATTCAATTAGTGCAGTTGTCTCTTTTCATTAGCATAGGGAAGGCTTAGTTTCACATAAGGTAACATATGTAGTGGATAACTCCTCAGAGGACCATAGACTGCTAGGATATGAGCTCATTCCTATTTGTGATCATCGGACTTCATATTTCTTTTCCATTTCCGAATCACACACAGTTCTATCTCCTAGCCGATACGTCTACCGACTCATAACATTTCCTGGGAAGTTCTTATTTTTGCCTTCCCTCTTTATCCCATATAAGCCTTGTTTCTATTTTCCCCATATGTTAAAATATGCACCATCACATTTCTCATATTCTCTTTTGTCATATAACAGCCGCATGTACTTTTCTTTTTGACAAATCATGTTTACATCACACGTAGGCAATTTAGTTACATCTAGAGTCTCATTATGCTTTATAAGTAACTCTCTAAAACCATTAGCATGCATGCATATATCATATATGTGGACTAAATGCCATTCCATTATCAATTTAAGATATTTCCACCATTTCAGCAACTTGGCAGATTTATCATTCCAGTAGTAACATTTACTTTCCATATCAAATGGCTAATTTAAGAGCCACAAAAATTCCCTATAACACTTCAATGTGTTTAATAGTCCCTGTAAAAATTTCAGGGGAAAAAGAATTCTCTAACCTTGCTAAATAAATTATACCAATTTGATGGTTAGAGACCACTTATTCACAGCTCAGACCAGAATTCTCATAGTTTTTAATCCTAGAAATTGATCAAATCAACCAAAAATAAAAATCACAGTTACACTTCAAGAAGTTTTCAACACCCTGTAAAATTTTCAGATGATAATTAAATAATTTGATATGGTAACAAAATCATATAAAATCGGAGCTTCAGTCCCCACAATCCAGACAGCAAGGTTACCTTTTTGGTTTCTGATTTTTTTGAGACAGTAAAACATAAAATTAGTGCTCAAGAATTTTCGTGTAAGTAGTTCAAAATGTTAGGTCAAACATATATTTGTTTCAGGCCATGATCATAAATACAAATATCTCTAAAAATTCTTGATATTTTACTGTTTTCAGCAAAACCGAAATTCCAGCACACTATCTAAAACTTCACTTGATAAAATGATTACACTAACCTCATCCAAACCCTCCAACAAAATTTATACTTCAACAACCATATATCATTAACCAAAATAACTAAAAGTTTTGAGCAGAAAAATTCAGAGATGATAAATATAAATTTGGAAAGAAAAGTCTCAATAAAACCCTACTCTTGGAAGCTAAAGGTGTCTTGGTCTCTAGGATGCTCCCAAATGGTGCTCTTCACTCCACAACTCTCAAGATACACCCAAATCCTTCTTAAAACAGTGAGGTATCAGGTATCAAGGTTGGGATTTGGTGATGGATTGAAATTCTGATCGGTTATATCTGTAGGTATTGAGCTGTAGAACAACTTTAGTGAATGGAGAACTTGATTTCGGTAACTCTAGGCTATGGTATATGGAATTTGAAAGCAAGACGAAGCTCTTGGCTATGGAGGAAGTGCAGCTGCTCTTTCTCCTCTTTGCTGGTCGAAATTGTGGCTTCCTAAAGAAGCTAGGTTTTTATTTATCTCATATATATAAAGAATGAATATAATATGATGAAAATTAATGATCTTTGACTTTAAAAGAAAAATGGATGGCTAAGATTAATCTTGTAATTCAAGATTGAATCTCATCCATTCCTTTAATATAAAGTGATAAGGTTGTTTAGTTTGTAAAGATTAAAATAGCTTTCGGTGTTAAAAATCACACACCGAAATTTCATCGAACGGGTAAAACAGTATATCTGGGTAATCAAGCATCGCTTGAAAATTAATTATAAGTATAAAACCTTTATTCCTAACCATTTCTAATCTCAATCCTATAAGTTTTCACTTTTGGGCCTCTCTGGGTCCCAATTGTAGGGTTTCGGCTGTCCCCGCGGACATACGGGGCCCGTAAAACACTATTCATGTTTTTTTTTTTTTTTTACGTTCATTACATTGTTCTCATCACTTATATGTACATCAAAAGTTTGATATTCTTATTACTAAAGCCTCAATTATTTTCTGAATAAAATTAGGGTGTTACACAGCCGAGGCTGGCTAGGCGAGCCGAGAGGTGCCCCTACCGAGGAGCTCACGCTCAGTCTTCACGGGTTCCCACTCCTGCTGCTCTGCGTCCATGGATTGGTTACACTCCACCGTTTCCCAGATTCCAGTAGTTGACGTCATAGGGGAGGTGTAGTTCACACACCACATGTAGAGTGGATAAACCATCTTTTGTTTTTGAGGTTATTCACCATAGGTGTACTCGGGTAGTTATGGTTTATTTCTGCTTACTCGTTTTCTGTTGTATTTCCTTTTCCGTTGTATTACAAGCTCTGCCCGTCCCTGTGAGGGTATGACTACTTATGTATTTTATTTAAGTTATTAATGAAATGTTTCCTTTGTTATCATGATTGTTGTCCTTTGGTTATATGCTTTACTTTACGACTTCTAATGTTTGTTATGCGTGCTTTATGTTTCTGTCGATCGACCAGTTAAGTTCGTGGCTCTCACTTTGTTTTATATTTTCAAAAAGAAAAATTTACCCATAATTTATGCTAAGTATTTTAATAAAAAGATGAGACTGAGAAGTAATAACTTAATGATTAGCCTAATATGTTCTAGAGTATTGGGTTAAAAATTAGGGTGTTACAAAAAGTATTTTGATGATTTTAGTTGATAAAAATGTTTACTAATGTGTTTTGAAAGTTCTAAAAAGGTTCCAAGAGAAACTAGCATTTTATGTGTTCTAGAAATCAAGTTTATGCCTTGTTTGTTTGGAGATGAATTTGGTTCTGTCTTGCCATGAATGATCACTGTTATATGCTGTTTTGATGATGATAATATGAGTATATTCATGTATGTTTAATGCTAAAACTCATATGTGAAAGATAAGAGAAGTTAGTAACTAGAAAAGAATTAATTTGAGAGTTTTAGATCCCTTAGTAATTGATTTTTCTGGATTCTGTCCAGCATGGTTTAGAGTTGGTAATCATGGTTTATATTTAGTCTAAATGTGTAGGAATGACTCATAATTGGTTTAGGACTTGATCTTGATGCCTTAGGAGCAAACCAAACTTAGAAAGGGTCATTGTTGTGACTCTTAGGTACCCGTAAAGTTAGAATTTTAGATTTTGCACTCTTGAGTTTTAGAATTGTTTATTATCATAGAATTGAGTGAGGAATACTTAGATATGAGCCTATAGGTACCCAAGATGTAACACCCCGATTTTCTATTAGAGTGAAAATAACCACAATGGCCCTGAGATCATTTTCAGCCCGGAATTCAAGGAAAGCCGGTCCGGCAATACTCGAAGGGCAAACTCAATGTTGGAAGGGGATTAGTTGACTAGTGTACCTTTCCGGGATCAAAAATCTTGACCAAAATGCCCCTGTAGTGTTTTACCCGTTTGCAAGTGCCGGATGAACCCGAAACTTCTCCAGATGGTTTTAAAAGGCGTTTTTGTGTATTCTATGACTTTAGTTTTGGTCCTGGAGGTCCTAGGCGAAATTAGTGCAAAATTATGGTTTTGCCCCTAGTTTTGTGTTTTTACGCTTAATCGCGTGATTAAGCAAACCTAAGCAATATTAGGCTCTAATCGAAGGTTAATTAATTTTCATAATTAATCTTGAGTCAAAATAATTTATTAAAGTTGATTAGAGCCTAAAAGTGCTTAATTACAACTTAAAATCTTATTTTAAATTCAAGACTCCTAGTCGTGGAATCTCGAATAGTGTTTTCTCTTTCCAATTCCTTAAATCATGGAATTGTGTTACACATTGTTTATTCACAAATGAGTTTTTAATTCTCTAATGATGTATGAGCACTCCTAATCTTGTCATAAAGTTCTTAAACCTCATTCTTAGTTACCTAAACTTAAGCTTAATTATTCCTAACTTTGTACCTAAACTAATACACATTTAAACCTACCATTAGCACCCAATTAGATGATCAAATCTCACCTCCTCTCTGTTGTCCCTAGTCTGGCCGAACACCCTCCCCCTCCATATGCATCACATGTTCAAATTTTCAACACTCCAAGGCCATACCTCAAGTCACATACACCATACCTTGTCATACTTTCAATCAAGCTTGATTTTCCAAATGAATAACTAATTAAAATAACCCATTTTTCTCATTTATTTGTGGCTAAAAAACTTCCAGCCATGCTTTGTTTCTAGAAGCCTAATTTCATTCAAAAATTGATAGGAAATTCACTCACATTAAGCCATACATTGCATCATACACTCCATATTTCAAACCATGCTTGAATGACCTTGTGTAAGAGATATTTTCTCTTCCTTTCCCTCCCAAACTACACGGCCAGCCCTCTTCCTCTTTGAGCTCTCATTTGTTTTCATTTTCTATAAATACCTTGCCTAGAAACACATGCAAACACTTTAGCTCATTTTCATACTTTTAGTTTTCTAAGCTTTCTTGAGTTTCCTTTCTTTTTCTCTCAAGTTTCAAGAGAGTTCTTCCTTTCTTTTCATCTTCATCCTCTTCACCCTCTCATCACATAATCATCTCATAACCTTGAAACACCACCCCCACCACCTTAGATCATCACACAAACACCTAAACTTCCATTCTCAAACACAAGCTCACCAAGAACACATTTCCTTTCTTTTTCTCTCCACAAGGCCGAAGCCATCTAGCCCCAAGGAGGAGCTCATCATCTTGTTTTCCTTTTCAAAAGTTCAAGCTTTTTGTCTTCACTTTAGGTAGGAGTGTTTTTCTAAACTTTGTTTCTTGAAAAATGAGTTTCTCTAGCTTTCTCTTGGATTTTCTTTTTGAAACTTTCTTTGTTTCTTTTTCTTTGAGCATTCGGCCTCTTGGCCTTGAGGAGTATATGATAGCTCAATGATGAGAACTCCTAGATGATGACTATGAGTTCATCTCAAAGGAACCTTTAGAGCTTGAGTTTTTGTTTTCTCTAAGTTTCATCTTTATTATCTAGCTCAAAAGGATTTTTGTTCAAGAACACCTTTACTTTCCTTGCTATTTTGATGTCTGTTTTCTTGTTCCTTTTCCTTTAAATATTTCAGTTTTGATTCCTTGATCTTTGAGGTTTTGTTTTATTTTGAAAGTCTATTTATTTTGAACTTGATGATGATGTTCAAGAAGCTCATAGTTCCTTTGAGAACTTGGTTCAAGAACTCTAAAGAGCTCTCTTTGTGATGAGATGAGTGTTGGGTTGTTATATGTTAAAGTCTTGTATTAGCTCTAGCCAACCTTAAAATGAACCTTGCATCATGTTCACTTTTATGCTTTGCACATCATATTTACTTTCCTTGCTATCACTAAATATCAAGATAATGAATGAACTTGCATTATCATATTTATATTTCAAGCTATGCATTATCATGTTTATGTTTCAAGTTCTCACATAATATCAAAGATAATAATAAGTTGCATCTCATGTTTATTTTATGCTATCACTTTACTTTCTAATGGAACCTAAAATGAGTGCATGAGCATGTTTATTTTTATGTCATCACTTAAATGAACCTAGAGCTCAAAGACTTGCCCATTGTTTTCTCAAACAAAGGTTCGAAATGTTTATTCCTCTAGCTTATGTTTTCGGCCCCTAAGAGTTCATTTGTTTCCAAGTATTGAAAACTATGCTTCATAATTTTTCTAAGCTTATATAGGTTAAAGGAATATATAGAACCAAGTTTTATGAATTTGGAACCTTTTGAGACAAGTTTGATTTAGCTACTTCCCTCATAAATATTTTTATGATTTTAGATGATAAAAATGTTTATAAATGAGTTTTGAAAGTTTTAAAAAGGTTCCAAGAGAAACTAGTATTTTATGTGCTTTAGAAATTGTGTTTGATGCCTTTGTATGGAGAAGTTTGTTTCGGTTCTGCCTTGCTATGTTTGGCCACTGTATGAGCTATTTTAATGATGGTCATATGCTTATGTTTGGGTATAATTAATGTTAAAACTCATATGTGAAAGATAAGAGAAGTTAGAAACTAGAAAAGAATTAATTTGAGAGTTCTAGATCCCTTAATGTTTGAATTTTCTGGATTCTGTCCAGCAAGGTTTAGTAATGATAATTACGGTTTTAAATTAGTTTAAATGTGTAGGAATGACTCATAATTGGTTTAGGACTTGATCTTGATGCCTTAGGAGCAAACCGGACTTAGAAAGGGTCATTGTTGTGACTCCTAGGTACCCGTAAAGTTAGGGTTATGAATTCTGCATCCTTGAGGTTTAGAGATATTCTTGATCATAGTGTGAGGTGAGAAATACTTAGTTATAACCTTATAAGTTCCCGAGAGATTAGGTTTGATGATTTATAACTTAGAATGTGAGTTAAGGACCTTAAGAGTCAATGCATAAGACACTAAGAAGTTGTTAATGCTATGATGTGTTATCTGCTGCAATGATATGATGAGATGTGCTTGATGCATGAGAAAATGATTGATGAAAATGTTAAAGTTTATCATAGCATGAGATTTCATGAGAACATGATGTGTGAATTAGCTTGTGGCAGTTTGAAGGAAATTCGATTTAACAACTGTTATGCTGCCGAATTTCCGTAAAACCTTAAAGGGTTGAAAGATGTAACACCCTAATACAACCCCACTGTGCTTAAGTTCACATTTGGATTCTATTAGTTGTCACTTATGCCTTGCATTTATTTTCTTTTGAAATTAACTTAGAAAAATAGTGGAAGTTTTTTTTTTCTTTAAATAAATTAATTTTTTTGAAAACTTAAGCCTGTAACGAGAAGTAAAATACATAGCACTTTTATAGATAATAATCAAGTTACATTGCGCACTTAATTAAATAAGCGGAACAAGAGACTAAGTGTAGAACTATTATCACATAAACTGGAATATAATCACTTAATACATAAGTCACAACAGGGCATATATCATACTGATAAGTTATTACAAATAACAATATAAGTTCTACTATTACTAATTGTTTCTCACAAACTATAATGTAACTAAAGCTCGGAATGCTCCTACTTGAAAGGTTTGAAATATTCACGCGCTACCTCCTTCCTCAGCTACAGCTTCGTTGCTTTAGGTGGACACGTCTGTCTCTGGTAACGACAACGAAAAATAAACATGGGAGTGAGAAATACATGATTTCTCAGTAGGAGTTCATACTAGTACTAAAAGTGTCATCGTTGTCGTCCCAGTCACTTCGGGTTTATTATAAAAAGGTGAACAGGTAAGGATTCAATTATCAAACTTTCACAAAGTGATTAGCCGAAGTGCAGTTACTTTTAAACTAATCTTGAACATTAGTAGAAATATCCATTCAGTATTTCATCAAGCATACATATAAGCATATCATGTAAAACCACTAATAAGCAATAATCATTTAGGAGCTACATGCATTTCATGATTACTCATCCTCAACATTCACTTGTTTAGTGATCATCATCTTTCATTTATTTCATCAACATATTTCTTAATTACTCATGGGATGAATGCATCAATGCCTTAGACCACCCTAAAGGGTAATGAGCTCATACCATGGCCGTCGCCATAACCTTTTTGGTTTTCATTCCGTTGCCGTGATCTCAACGGTTTAGGGGGTTAAGCCATGAGTTTAGCTCAAGTCCACTTTTCCAGACTTTCATTGCTACTTTTTCAAACCTTACTTTTATTATTTCTTTTGAAAATGAATGTATGCATATTATCATGTAATCACAATAAATCTTGGGCAATCAATCATTCATCCTCATCATTTCATAATTCATCACCATGCATTCACATTACTATAAATCACTTCATAAAACATGGACAATATCATGTAAATCTCATAGTAGACACTTTCATAGATGATTCATATTAACCAACCAAAGTTATCAAGTTGAGTTCCTAGTGTTCATAAGAGGTAATGGATGTCTTAGTATTATCTTTTTCTCTTAGTGTTCTTTATACTCTTAGCATTCCATTAATACATTAATGCACTTCAAAATATTATTATAGGTTATTTATATATTTTTATTATGACTTTCATATAACTCTTGAAGATTATTATTCTACTTAAATTCTTAAAATTCTCTCTGTACAAGACTTGATTCTTTTATTTATAGTTTTGACATCTTTTAGAAGAAAGTTTATAATTCTCTGTATACTTGTTATCTCAGCTTAGTAAAGGTAGTTCCAAATTCCTAACTCATCAAATTTTAGCATTTACATCTTTGGAATTGTGTAAATCAACTGTAAACCATGGATAGGAGGGTTCCCAGGAAAGAGAGGTCGGTCACAATGGACACGCTTAAATACCAAGTCTTTCCTTAGCCAGAACCTTTCCAAACTGCACTTTCACAGTACACTATTCCGAAATTTATTTCTCATTCTGTAATTACATGGTACAAATCTTTATACATAACATACATGGGTGTATTCCTATATGTATTAGCTCTCCAACAAAGTTGAAATCAGTCCATTTGCATTTTTCAAGAGTGAGTTACACCTATTTTACTACTACAAGGTCAGATTTAAAGTTTCAGTCTTAGGCTCTATTTTAAAAAATTATATCTTGAGCTAGAAAACTCCGTTTTGGGTGATTCTTTTTGGAGAGTGTTCTATAATGAGTCTAGTTTATAGTAAAATTATTTTAATTTCGAGATGCTTCATATTTTATGAACAGTAACTTTTGAAGTACCTGCTGCCAGAAACAACTAGAAATTCCAGCACCTATCATTTTCATGTCTTAAGTTACCTTTATTAAATCAGGTTTCACATATAATCTTGTCAAGTTATATTTGAGTTTGATAATATCATAAGAGTACTCATAACATAATAGAACATGTCATATTTCTAAAAATATATTTTTCAAATAATCATTCAAAACTTTTGACAATAACTCAAACTTGAGGCATTCTATCAAGGTTAGAAGCCAACAATGCTTGAACAATTAAAGATGAAGCTCCTACCTCTTGTGTAGGGTCTAAAAAGGGTCCTTCTCTTCTTCCTTAAGCTTTGAACAAGAGTCTTTGGAGTGGATGAACCTCCTTCAATCTTGGCTCTAGAACTTGAGTGCTTAAGAAAATATTTCTCACTAGAGTTAAATATTGTAACTCTTGTGAGGGCTAGTGAAAGTTTGGACTTAGGATTTAAGTGTTTGGATGAAGTTTAGAGGATCAAGAGAAGTCTTTGAAGAACATAAGAAGAATGATAGAATAAGAAAGAAAGAACACTTAGGGAGTTTCTGAATTGAAGAGAGTTTGAGGAGTATTTATAGTGGAAAGATTAGAGAAAAAACAGAAGAAGGAAAGCACTTGGAGCATGATTTATGGAAACATGTTGGCTGAATTTTGGGATGAAAATGCTCCTTGTTTTGTGCAAACATGTTTCCATGTTTTGTGCAAACACGTTTCCATGTTTTGTGCAAACATGTTGGATGAAAATGCTCCATGTTTTATGCAAACATGTTTCCATGTTTTGTGCAAAGATGTTAGTGGAGATTTTCTAACCTTTAGTGCATATATGTGATTCAGAAATGTGTATGATGTATGTGGTTAAATTATTGTGTTATCATCTTAATCCAATGGCTTAGATTCATTCTTGTCTAAAGACAAGTCTAGTGATTTGTGTAAATGGCATTGTAGTAATTTCTTTAACTAAGACAAGGATATTTTTGTAATTAGACAATGATAGTGGTATTCTTGTAATTCCATTCATAGAGTAAGGGTATCTTTGTCATTTAATAAGGCCAGGGTAGTTTGGTAATTTCCTTTACATAGCAAGGGCATTTTCATAATTTCCACTAGGTGATGGCATTTTCGTAATTCTTTGCATTTTTCTCTAGACATACTTAAGTAGTCTATTTGTTGTGTTTCATAACATTTGTCCAGATTCTCTTGGTTTTGCTATCGCTAATTAATATTTAGCTTAGTTATAAATTTGGGATGTTACAAAAGAAATGTTTATGAGTACCATCTGAGTTGAAAACCCTGGGTGACACTGGTTCGACCGAGCACCCCCAAGAGATTTTTATGTGACAAAGCACTGAGACGCGCTTCCCTGGGTGACATCGGTTCGGCCGAGCACCCCCAGGGGAAACAAATCTGTGAGGGTATGAGTAGATGCAGCCTACCAAAGCGGACAAATTGCTATGGCTTAATGCCCGCAAAGCATTTCAAAGAGGGTATATCCTAAGAGAGGTGATCCCTGCCCCCTACCTGTACTTGCGAGTCGGGATTATTTTATTATGTTTCGCTTATTCAGATAATAAGCAAGAGCTAGTGATGACTAGCTGAGGTATGAGCTCATAACCTAGTTATTTTAGGGTGGCTTATTATGCTAAAGTACCATGATTGATGTCACGAAGTTGAGGAATGATTCACTTGAAGGTTATATGCCCTTATGCCACATGGTTTATATGCTCAAGTATTGACATGCATCGATGATATAATATGTTGCATTCATAACATCAAGATGCATGCTAAAAGGAATGGACCTTGGATAATTAGTTTTGGAAAACCCTAAATTGAATCTTATATGCATAATCACTGTTTTAGAATTAAACCCAAGACTCCTACTGAGATTCTTTAGCAAGAATTCTCACTCCTTTCTCTTCTTTCTCTCTCTTCCGTCACATCTTCAGAGGTCAATGGCGACGTTCATAGTCTTCATTGACGCGCCCGTGTGGGAGGTGCACTACGACCCGGATCACCGCTCGTATCACTTTGAGGGTCGTTGTACGGTTCGCGTTTTTGAGTACATGGGACAACCTTTCGCCTATCTGGTATCGAACTACCAGTTCACTCCTACTGCACCCTTTGGTGGTGACGACATGATCTTTGTAACACCCTAAATCTTAACCCAAGACTACTAGTATATACTTAGGTTAATCTTTAGAATATTACCTCTTGGTCTCATCTTTTACTTAGAAAATACTTAGCGGAAATATGGGTAAAATTTTTCTTTTTGGAATTTAAAATCAAAGTGAGAGCCACGCACGAATCTTTAAGAGGAAGCATAGCGAAACATATAAGCAAAGCATAAGAAACACATCATGTCATGGGAACATCAACTGAATCATAGATATATATATTTAACGTGCCTACCCAAAGAGGCAAGACTATTTGATACATCATGAAACAAAATACAACTGAAATGCAATACAAGGAAATCATAAAAAGCAAATACAAGAGAAACTACACCCATACCCATGTGCACCTAAAGTAGACAACCTCATATACAGAAGAAGGTTTGTCCTCTACTATGTGGCGTGTGTGTGCACTAACTACTACCCCTCCTATGACTACTCCTGCTGGTCCGAGTACTGTGGGGTCGAGTCGATCCATTGGCGAATCTCGGCGGGAGTAGTCGAGCGCATCATCGGGGCATGTCCACCGCGGCGAGGACGCATAGATGGCCGACGAGCCAACCTCGGCTGGACTACCGTCTCCTCACTCCCAGCCCTCATCGGTGGGGGAGCGGGACTAGAGCTCCAACTGTACATGTGGGATGGCGGGTCCTCGGATGGGTCCGTCTCCGAGTACTGGGGACGCGGCACATACTCGGGGTACTCGCGTACTGTTGAGGTCTCGGGCTCCATGTGGAGGATCTGCTCATCACGTGGTCGTGCTCGCTCAAAAATCCCGTTATGTCGGTAAGGAGCAGTCGGGGTGAAGTGGTAGCTCGGGACGGGGTGCGCGAAGGGTCGTCCCATGAACATGAATACTCTGACAGTGCAGCGACCCTCAAAATGGTATGACCCGAGTGCCGGGTCATGGTGCAGCTCCCATACCGGGGTATCGATGAAGAGTACGAATGTCGCCATCTGAAGATATGACGGAAGAAAAGAGAGAGGGAATGAGAATCTTTCTAAAAGAATTCTCAGTAGGGTTATCCCTACCTAGGTGACATCATCACATCCTCAGGAACCTTGGGTTTATTTCTAAAAGGTGTGCATGCATATAAATTCCTTTTAAGTTAGTTTTCTAAAGAGATATTTTATCCAAGTCCGTCATATTTTATAATGCGTCTTATAACTTAAGCAGAAATATACTAATGATATGAGTACATCATAAAGGTAAACCAATCAATAGAATAACTAAGAAACATTATAGCATTGGCATAAGTATAGTATATGTGACATTGTTAACTTTAACTTTCATCTCATGGGGCCGCCCTAAAACTTCTCTAGGTTATGAGCTCATACCTTAACTAGTCATCACTAGTTCTTACTTATCCTATGATAAGCGTAACATAATCCCGACTTAAAGTACGGGCTAGGGGGCAAATTAAGGATCTCCTTTCTAGGATCATTTCCTCTTTGAAATGCTTTGCTAGCCACGCGGGCGTCGCAATTTGTCCGCTTTGGCAGGCTGCATCTACACATACCCTCACGGATTTGTCTCCTCCTGGGGGTGCCCTACAACCTGTGTCACCCAGAGAAGCACGCCTCGTTGTTGTGTCACATTTAAGTTCTCATAAGCATTAAATCATAAGTACCTCATCATTTATCATATTCATTTTTATCATGCATCCTCATATAGCTTTTTCATAACATATATATCATCACATGAAACTTTCTCATAACATATGCATCGACACATAACACTTGTAACACCCTCCTAACTACCATGTATTACTCGAGCATTAACATTGTAATTAGAAGAGTATCACTTCCTTTCTATAATATCCACTAGTCAAATGAAATGAAATAAGATAAATCAAACTCTAGAGTTATAAAGAAAACTACTATAAAATGTACATATATTATTACTTTACATACCACTTTCTTTAATACATACCATACTTGAAGTTAAGTCACTTCGCTTATAATACAACATAGTAACTACTATTAAAAGATCTACCAAGCTTGCTCAAATATCAAGGTCCAACAAAATACTAAACACACAGAAATGGACCTAAGACATCTAACACCAATTAATCTACAAGCTGGTAAGTTCTTGGCACTATACTACACTATATACAAGTCAAAAGCCCACGTAAGTCTCATGTCCTCCTACACGAAACCATTGGCCATCGGTATGATGGCATCTCCTCACCAGAGGCATCCGCAGAGTCTGAGCAGATTACAGCATATACACAACTAGGGTTGAGATTATTATAAAATTCTCTGTAGGGTTACCCCTTACATACGCATGTAATATAAACAAGAAATGCATTTATAATAATAAAGATAAACATCATGTTAGATCACATATATCAATATTAGCATACATGAGTCAAAGAAAATTATATGCAAAATGGTATTAATCATAAGTGTTTCTATTATATCACATGGAATTCAACTTAGTGTAGTAGTGCTTTTATTAACATAGGGAAGGCTTAGATTCACATCAGGTAACATATGTAGTGGATAACTCCTCAGAGGACCATAGACTGCTAGGACATGAGCTCATTCCTATTCGTGATCATCAGACTTCATTTTTTTTCCATTTCAATCACACACAGTTCTATTTCCTAGTCGATAAGTCTACCGACTCATAAAATTTCTTGGGAAGTTCTTATTTTTGCCTTCCCTCTCTATCACACATAAGCCTTGTTTCTCTTTTGCCCGTATGTTAAAACATGCACCATTAAATTTCACATATTCTCTTTTGTCATACAACCATGTCATGGACCTTTATATTTCAAAGTCAGGTTTATATCCCAGATATAGGCATTCAGTATCATTGAGTCTCATTCATACTTTATAAACAAGCCTTTCAAACAATTAACATACATTCATATGATATAAACTTGGATTAAATAGATTTCTATCATTAACTTAATACATCTTCACCATTCCAGCTTCTTGATAGATTTACCATTATGGGGACAACATTTAATTCACATATCCAATGGGCAATTCACTAGCCATAAAAATTCTCTATGACACCTCAATGTGTCTAAAAGTCGCTGTAAAAAGTTCATAGCAAACAGAATACTAGAACCATGTCAAATAAATTCTACAATTTTAGTGGTCAGAGGCCACTTTTTCACAGCTCAGAATAGGATTCACACACTTTTTAACTTTAGCAAATGATAGAAACAACTCAAAATAAAAATCACAGTTATACTTAAAGATGTCTATAAAACTCTGTAAAAATTTCAAAGGATAACTCCATCATTTGCTATGAATAAAAATTTATACAAATTCACAGCTCCAGTACCAAGATTTCAGCCAGCATAGATATACTCTTGGTTCTTGATTTTTCTCAGGCAGTAAAACTCTTTATTATGCACCACGAAAATTATAAGAGTTTCCTTATGATGTTGTCTTCAACATATAATTTTTATAGCTCATAAAAATGAATAGAATTGAACTAGAAAATTCATGAACAAATCCTGTCCTGCTGAAATCTGAAAATTCAGCAGCCTAGCCAAAACTTATTTTGACAAAAATCATTATTTAACCTCATCCAAACACTCCACCAAAATTAACACATCAATATCAACATATTATCATCAAATATAACCATAAATTTCGGAATAAAACCCAAAACATTTACAGAATAATTTGGAAAGAAAAAGGCCAAAGAAAACCCTACCCTTGGAAGCTAATGCCTCTTTGTCTCTTGTATACTCCAAGATAGATATACTCTACCCCAAAGCTCTTAAAATACAGTAAAATACTCCTCTAACCAGAGATGAGTGATGTGATAAGGTGAGGTTTTTGGAGAATCTAATCGGTTATATTTGTAGGTGTTGATGTCTAGAACAAGTTTTGTGAAGGAAACTTTGTGTTTTAGTGACTTTGGCACAGGGTTTTTGGAGCTTGAAGCTTGTTAATGGAGGTTTGAGAGGAAACAAACATGGAGGCTGTAATTTTGGAGTGTTGGACGAAAATGATGGAGTGGTGGTGATAAGATATTGATCTTGTGAGTTTAGGGCAAAATGGATAATGATTTCAAGTACAAAATGGTTTTTCTTAAAGTTAAATATGGTAATTTTGTACAATTCCTATTGGTTCGCCATAAAGGTGCAATGGTGTGGCATATCTCAAGCCACACACTTGTCACCCTAGGTGGCATGCTTGCACTGGTAGCTTTATACTGTGTAAAAACTACACACCGTAATTTAACCGAATGGGTAAAATAATGTACCCGGGTAATCAACTATTGCCTGAAAATTAATTCTAGGTATAAAATATTTATTCCTACCTATTTCTAACCTTAATCCTATAATTTCCAAATTTTGGGCACCTTTCAGTCTTGAATCTAAGGTTTCACTGTTCCTGGGTCTACTGGGCACAAAACACTATTCACATTTTTTTTTTATTTTTTTTTTAACGTTCGTTACATTGTTCTCATCATTTTTGTGTACACCAAAATTTTGATATTCTTACTACTAAAGCCTCAATTATTTTCTAAAAAAACATTAGGATGTTACATTACTCCCCACCTTAAAAAAAATTTTGCCCTCAAAATTTCATACCTGGAAATAATTCCGGATGATCTGTCTTCATACTTGATTCTAGTTCCCATGTATACTCTTCATTTCCAGGTCCACCCCAAGCCACTTTTACAAGTTGCACAGATTTATTTCTAAGTTGCCTGACTTCTCTATCAACGATCTGAATAGGAGGGGCTTGAAACGTCAAGTCATCCCTTAACTGTATAGACTCGGGCTCAATGATATGGTTTTGATCTGGGTGGTACATTCGAAGTTGAGATACATGGAAGACATTGTGAAGGTTGGATAAATGTGGAGGTAAGGCTATCTAGTAAGCAGCTGATCCAATTCGTTGAAGAATTTGAAAAGGACCTATAAACCTAGGTGACAACTTTTTAACTTTAAGGGCCCTACCTACTCCAAAGAGTGGGCGTGACCTTCAGAATACATGTTCTCCCTCTTGAAATTCTAAAGGTTTCCTTCGAGTATCAAAGATAGCTCTTTTGACGACTCTGTGCGGTGAGAATCTTGCTCCTGATCTTCTGGATTTGTTCCGTTGTTTGATTAACAAGATCGGGTCCCAATAGTCTCGCTTCTCCCGAATCATACCAACACAATGGGGATTGACATTTTCTTCCATATAGAGCTTCATACGGAGCCATGCCAATACTAGTGTGATGGCTGTTATTATAAGCAAACTCAACCAATGGGAGTAACTTGTCCCAACTTCCCTTCTGCTCAATCACGCATGCCCTTAGCATATCTTCCAGGGTTTGTATGGTTCGCTCGCTTTGCCCGCCGCTTGGGGGTGATAGGCGTGCTCAAACAAAGTTTGGTACCAAAGGCTTTTTGGAACGTTCCCCAAAATCTCGAAGTAAACCTTGGATCTCTGTCAGAAACTATCGAGGAAGGAACACCGTGTAGTCTTACTATTTCTTGGATGTACAAGGAAGCTAACTTATCTAAAGGAAAATTAGCCTTAATGGGTAAGAAATGAGCAGACTTGGTCAATCTATCTACTATAACCCATATAGCATCATGACCTGATGATGTCCTTGGCAAACCCATTACAAAGTCCATAGAAATACTTTCCCACTCCATTCCGGGATTTCTAAGGGTTGCAGGGTCCCAGCTGGTTTTTGATGTTCTATTTTAACTTTTTGGCAAGTTAAACACTTCCTGACACACTCTTCTATATCTTTTTTCATTCCTGACCACCAGAACATTTTCTTGAGATCCGCATACATTTTACTAATGCCTGGATGTATAGTAAGTTCGCCCCTATGAGCTTCCTCTAAGATCTTCTTTCTAAGATCGCCACTTGTGGGTACACATACCCTATCCTTGTATCTCCATATACCTTGTTGGTCTTGAGTGAATCCTGGCAACTTCTTTGCATGAATTGATCTTAATATCTCCTGAAATTCTGTGTTTTCATGTTGTGCAGCTAAAATTTGTCCTTTGAACTCACTTGTTACCTTTATTTGCCCTAACACCACACCCTGAGGGTTCACAGACATGTCTAAACTAAGTTCCTTGAAACTTTCAACTAGCTCCGTCTCTTTAATCATCAAGCATGCTATACTTAGGGATTTTCTACTCAGAGCATCGGCAACAACATTTGCTTTGCCTGGATGGTAATTCAGACTAAACTCATAGTCTTTGAGGAATTCCATCCACCTTCTTTGCCGCATATTCAACTCTTTTTGATCAAAAAGATACTTTAAACTTTTATGATCAGAGAAAACATTAAACTGCACACCATACAAATGATGTCGCCAGATCTTTAGGGCAAAAACCACAGCTGCAAGTTCAAGGTCATGGGTTGGATAGTTTACTTCATGAGGTTTCAACTATCGAGAAGCATAGGCAACCACGTTATGATTTTGCATCAACACACATCCTAAACCCTTACTAGAAGCATCACAATAAACCTCATAGGGTATATAAGGATCGTGTAATACTAGGGTGGAGCCGTGGTTAACTTTTGTTTCAACTCCTGGAAACTATTTTCACACTGGGTGTCCAATTGAATGGAGCATTCTTTCGGGTTAATTTAGTCAAAGGTAATGCTATCTGAGAAAAACTCATGATAAAACGCCTATAATATCCAGCTAACCCTAGGAAACTCCGAATCTCCGTCACCGTTGTTGGTCGTTCCCAATGGAGTATTGATTCTACCTTACTAGGATCTACAGAGATTCCTCCTGGGATACTACATGACCTAGGAATCTAACCTCTCCCATCCACAATTGACATTTTGACAACTTAGCATACAACTTTCTCTCTCTAAGGATTTGTAACACAACCCCAAGGTGCTCCATATGTTCTTCCTCGCCTTTGAATATATAAGTATGTCATCTATGTAGTCAACTACAAATTTATCCAAGTAAGGGCGGAAGATTCGATTCATATAATCCATGAATACATGAGCATTAGTCAATCCAAAAGACATCACCCTATACTGTAATGCCCATATCGAAGTTCTAAAAGCAGCTTTAGGTATATCCTCATTCCGAACCCGAATCGATGGTACCTCGATCTAAGATCAATCTGTGAGAATACGGTTGCACCGCGTAATTGATTCTTGAGATCGCCAATTCTTGGCAAGGGGTACATATTTTTTATTGTCACTTTGTTCAATTGCCTATAGTCTACACAAAGCCTCATACCCCCATCCTTTTTCTTCACTGTAAGAACAGGGCTCCCCATGGAGAGGCACTTGGTCTAATAAAATGCTTCCCTAACAGCTTCTTCAATTTGGGACTTTAATTCTTTCAACTCCAAAGGAGACATCCTATAAGGAGCAATTGAAATAGGACCTGCTCCTCGAACCAACTCGATGGAAAATTCAATCTCTCTTTCAGAGGAATTTCTGGAATATCCTCTGGAAAAACATCTGGATATTCTCTCACCACTGAATCTTGCTCAACTCGTAGTCACATTCAGTTTCACTAGTAGAAAGGAGAACATATTCTGACGATCTGTCTTACCAGGGTTGGATGTTACAAGGTTCAAATAAAAAGAAAAAGGAACCACAGGAATGGAGGGTAGAGTGGAAAGAAATATGGCAAATCGATTTGGACAAGTGTAAAAGGATATAATTGGGTACTAGCCAATCCATACCTAAAATTACATCTAGACCAGATAAAGGAAGACAAACTAAATTGGCAAGAAAGTCTCTAGCACCTATTTGAAGAGGAATATTTACATTGTGTATAACAAGTCCTAATAGGACCAAGAAGAGGAGTGGATACAAGAAGATCATAAGATAGTTCAGACACAGATAATTACAACTTCAGACACAGTCATGGGATATGAAAGAATGAGTGGCACTGTATCATACAAAGATATCTAGGACATTACCATTTATTTCACACTTACCTCGGATCAGATCGGCAGATTGAGAAGCTTCCTTGGCACTTATAGTAAAAACGCGCCCATGTTGTTGTGGCCTGGAGGCGGGCTGATGACCTTTCTTGTTAGGGCACTCAAATATCTTATGTCCTGGTTTCCCACACCAAAACAAATGATTTATGCGTTGTCCAAAGAAGGTCGATTCCCATGATTTTTCCCACACTTGGGGCAATCTCTCCTGTCTCAGGTCTTAGAGGTTGAAGTTGTTTTCCTTTGTTGTTGTTATTGTTGGGTGGAAACCTTCTCCGAGGTTGGTTAATGTGCTTGAATCGTGGACCTTGAGGTGCTAATCCCCTTCTAGCATTGTTTTGGGCATACTTGAAATTTGTCAGCTTTCTGTTGGACTCCTCTGCACGACGACATTTATTTACCAAGGTAGGATAGTCCCTAATCTCCAAGAGACTTACAGCTGCTTCTATATCTTCTCGTAGACCTCCTTCATATTTCATGCATTTCCAAGCTTCATCCGGGTCACGTTGATAAATTGTAGAAAACTTGCAGAGCTCTTCAAATTTGGCAAGATACTCTGCTACACTCATAGGTCCTTGTTTGAAAGCCATGAACTCCAATTCCTTCGCATTTCTCACAGAAATAGGGAAGTACTTATGGTAAAAAGCTTCCTTAAAAATAGTCCAGGTAACTACAAAGATGGGAAGCTTCAAATAATCCCCTGGTGCCAACCCACCAAAAATCAGATCCGCTTAGCATATAGGGGGCAAAGGCCACCTTCTGGATCTCTGTGCAAGGAAGAACGGAGAAAATCTTTTCCATGGCCTCTATCCATTCTTCTCGCTACAGGATTAAGAGCTCCTCGAAATGGAGGGGGATTTGCCTTTCTGAACTCGGCAAATTTCAGATATTCTACATCGACTTCGTTCACTACAGGATTATCACCGGGTTTTGCCTTTCATTGCGGTTCAGTTGCTCCATCATTCGGGTATTAGCTATAGCTTGTTCCCTCATGGCAGCCGCCATCTCACGAAAAGTATTCATCATGTCGGCATCATTTCCAGCTCCACTCCTAGTTCGCCGATTCGAAGTCATTGGTTCCTATCACACCAAACAAAATATTGAGTTGATCAGTCTCAATACCAAGCAAAGTGTACAGCAACCCACAACATTTCCAATCAGCAGTCATACACATATATATAAAGTCATAATGCATGACAATTTCTAAGAAAGCATAGCCGGTCCAATCCTCAGGCTTATAGGATAGTCCGGCTCTGATACCATAATGTAACACCCTCCTAACTACCATGTATTACTCGAGCATTAACATTGTAATTAGAAGAGTATCACTTCCTTTCTATAATATCCACTAGTCAAATGAAATGAAATAAGATAAATCAAACTCTAGAGTTATAAAGAAAACTACTATAAAATGTACATATATTATTACTTTACATACCACTTTCTTTAATACATACCATACTTGAAGTTAAGTCACTTCGCTTATAATACAACATAGTAACTACTATTAAAAGATCTACCAAGCTTGCTCAAATATCAAGGTCCAACAAAATACTAAACACACAGAAATGGACCTAAGACATCTAACACCAATTAATCTACAAGCTGGTAAGTTCTTGGCACTATACTACACTATATACAAGTCAAAAGCCCACGTAAGTCTCATGTCCTCCTACACGAAACCATTGGCCATCGGTATGATGGCCTCTCCTCAGCCAGAGGCATCTGCAGAGTCCGAGCACAATACAAAGATATACACAAATAGGGGTGAGAATATTATAAAATTCTCAGTAGGGTAACCCCTTACATACGCATGTAATATAAACAAGAAATGCATTTATAATAATAAAGATAAACATCATGTTAGATCACATATATCAATATTAGCATACATGAGTCAAAGAAAATTATATGCAAAATGGTATTAATCATAAGTGTTTCTATTATATCACATGGAATTCAACTTAGTGTAGTAGTTCTTTTATTAACATAGGGAAGGCTTAGATTCACATCGTAACATATGTAGTGGATAACTCCTCAGAGGACCATAGACTGCTAGGACATGAGCTCATTCCTATTCGTGATCATCAGACTTCATTTTTTTTCCATTTCAATCACACACAGTTCTATTTCCTAGTCGATAAGTCTACCGACTCATAAAATTTCTTGGGAAGTTCTTATTTTTGCCTTCCCTCTCTATCACACATAAGCCTTGTTTCTATTTTCCCCGTATGTTAAAACATGCACCATTAAATTTCACATATTCTCTTTTGTCATACAACCATGTCATGGACCTTTATATTTCAAAGTCAGGTTTATATCCCAGATATAGGCATTCAGTATCATTGGAGTCTCATTCATACTTTATAAACAAGCCTTTCAAACAATTAACATACATTCATATGATATAAACTTGGATTAAATAGATTTCTATCATTAACTTAATACATCTTCACCATTCCAGCTTCTTGATAGATTTACCATTATGGGGACAACATTTAATTCACATATCCAATGGGCAATTCACTAGCCATAAAAATTCTCTATGACACCTCAATGTGTCTAAAAGTCGCTGTAAAAAGTTCATAGCAAACAGAATACTAGAACCATGTCAAATAAATTCTACAATTTTAGTGGTCAGAGGCCACTTTTTCACAGCTCAGAATAGGATTCACACACTTTTTAACTTTAGCAAATGATAGAAACAACTCAAAATAAAAATCACAGTTATACTTAAAGATGTCTAAAAACTCTGTAAAAATTTCAAAGGATAACTCCATCATTTGCTATGAATAAAAATTTATACAAATTCACAGCTCCAGTACCAAGATTTCAGCCAGCATAGATATACTCTTGGTTCTTGATTTTTCTCAGGCAGTAAAACTCTTTATTATGCACCACGAAAATTATAAGAGTTTCCTTATGATGTTGTCTTCAACATATAATTTTTATAGCTCATAAAAATGAATAGAATTGAACTAGAAAATTCATGAACAAATCCTGTCCTGCTGAAATCCGAAAATTCAGCAGCCTAGCCAAAACTTATTTTGACAAAAATCATTATTTAACCTCATCCAAACACTCCACCAAAATTAACACATCAATATCAACATATTATCATCAAATATAACCATAAATTTCGGAATAAAACCCAAAAAATTTACAGAATAATTTGGAAAGAAAAAGGCCAAAGAAAACCCTACCCTTGGAAGCTAATGCCTCTTTGTCTCTTGTATACTCCAAGATAGATATACTCTACCCCAAAGCTCTTAAAATACAGTAAAATACTCCTCTAACCAGAGATGAGTGATGTGATAAGGTGAGGTTTTTGGAGAATCTAATCGGTTATATTTGTAGGTGTTGATGTCTAGAACAAGTTTTGTGAAGGAAACTTTGTGTTTTAGTGACTTTGGCCTGGGGTTTTTGGAGCTTGAAGCTTGTTAATGGAGGTTTGAGAGGAAACAAACATGGAGGCTGTAATTTTGGAGTGTTGGACGAAAATGATGGAGTGGTGGTGATAAGATATTGATCTTGTGAGTTTAGGGCAAAATGGATAATGATTTCAAGTACAAAATGGTTTTTCTTAAAGTTAAATATGGTAATTTTGTACAATTCCTATTGGTTCGCCATAAAGGTGCAATGGTGTGGCATATCTCAAGCCACACACTTGTCACCCTAGGTGGCATGCTTGCACTGGTAGCTTTATACTGTGTAAAAACTACACACCGTAATTTAACCGAATGGGTAAAATAATGTACCCGGGTAATCAACTATTGCCTGAAAATTAATTCTAGGTATAAAATATTTATTCCTACCTATTTCTAACCTTAATCCTATAATTTCCAAATTTTGGGCACCTTCAGGTCTTGAATCTAAGGTTTCACTGTTCCTATGGGTCTACTGGCCTGCAAAACACTATTCACATTTTTTTTTTTTTTTTTTTTTTTACGTTCGTTACATTGTTCTCATCATTTTTGTGTACACCAAAATTTTGATATTCTTACTACTAAAGCCTCAATTATTTTCTAAAAAAAAACATTAGGATGTTACAACACTTCCACATAACATAAACATCATCACATAGTCATATCTAACAATTATCCCCATAAGCTCATAGACTTGATATGTTATAACCCATAGTGTTTTAAACTTCGATTCTTATAAGTCTTAAACTTGCAAATTAATTGTTCTAACATTATCCTTAGCTTCTTATACACCTATAGTTTCACAACTAATGAGTTATACAAATTTTTATGCTCAAGAACTAATCCAAACAGCACTAAGCGGAATTTGGACAGCTTTATGTTTATGTGATTACGGGGTTCTAAAAATTACGGTTTAGATCTTTATCTCACGTTCTAAGTTATTGATCATCAACGCCTAGTTTCTTGGGAACCTATAAGGTTATAACTAAGTATTTCTCACCTCACACTATGGTCAAGAACATCTCTAAACCTCAAGAGTGCAGAAATCAAAATCCTAACTTTACGGGTACCTAGAAGTCACAATAATGACCCTTTCTAAGTTCGGTTTGCTCCTAAGGTTTCAAGATTAAGTCCTAAACCAATTATGAGTCATTTCTACACATATAAACTAATTTAAAACCATGATTATTGAATCTAATCCTTGCTGGACAGAATCCAGAAAAATAAATCTTTAAGGGATCTAGAACTCTCAAATTAATTCTTTTCTAGTTCCTAACTTATCCTATCTTTCACATATGAGTCTTAACATAATTATTACTCAAACATAAGCATATTAACATCATTAACACAGCTCATACAGTGGCCAAACATAGCACGGCAGAACCGAAACAGAAACTCCATTTAAAGGCATTGAACATATATTCTAAAGCACATAAAATACTAGTTTCTCTTGGGACCTTGTTAAAGCTTTCAAAACTCTTTTATGAACACTTTTATCATCTAAACTTATGAAAATACTTAAGAGGGCAGTGGCTATAGTATTTTCATCTCAAGTGGTCCTAAATTCATAAAACTTAGTTCTACATATTCCTTATACTCATATAAGTTTAGAAAAATTATAAAACATAGTTTTCAATACTTGGGAACACTAAGGCCTCATAGGGCCGAAATGTGAACCAAAGAAAATAAATGTTTTAGACCTTTGTTTGAGATATCAATGGGCAAATCTTTGAGCTCTAGATTCATTTAGGTGATGACATAAAAATAAACATGCTCATGCACTTATTTTAGATTCCATTAGAAAGTAAAGTGATAGCTCAAAGTAAATATGAATGCAACTCATTATTATCTTGGTATTAAGTGAGGACTTGAAATATAAACATGATAATGCATAGCTTGAAATATAAACATGATAATGCAAGGTTCACTCATTATCTTGATATTTAGTGATAGCAAGGAAGTAAACATGATATGCATAGCATAAAATAAACATGATGCAAGATTCATTTTATGGTTAACTAGAGCTCATTCAAGACTTTAACAAGATAGCAACCCAACACAATGTCTCAAAGATCTCAATACACAAACCGAAAGTCATATAAAAGAGAAAAAAAGTGAAACTACATCAAGTTCTTTATTAAATACCCAAAACCCCTATCTAGAGAAAAATCTCTAGAACGTGCCGGCCAACTTTAAGGTTGACAAGGGTAGGCTTGGGCTTTTAGAAATCCTTAGATTAATTTTCTTAAGTTGAAAAACCACGTGAGTTAGATATCATATAGATGAAGTCATAAGAAAAGGAAAACTCAAGCTTTAGAGGTTTCTTTGAGATGAACACAATGTCATCATCTAGAAACTCTCATCATCAAGCTATCATGCTCAAAATCAAAAATGAAAAGAAAGGAAAAACAAAGGAAAGTTCAAAAAGATTCCAAGAGGAAACTAGAGAAAAACTCTTTCTTGAACAAAACAAAGTTTGAAACCAAATCCCTACCTATTGATGAAGATAAAAGCTTGATCTTGAAGATGGAAATGAGATGAGCAACACCTCCTAGGATGGTGATGATGATTCGGCCTTGATGAGAGAAAAAGAAAGAAAATGTGTTTCAAGTGGAGTTGTGTTTGAGGTGTAGTGTTTGAGAAGTTTGATGATGGTTCAAGGTTTTGGGGTGGTGTTTGATGGTTGAGAGGTGATGATGAGATGAAGAGATGAAGAAGATAAAGATGAAAAGAAAGGAAGAACACTCTTGGAACTTTGAGAGAAAAAGGAAAGACTAGCAAGACAACTCTAAAACTCTAAACTTTGCAAATGCTTCAAAGTGCAACAAGGCTAACACAAGCATCCTATTTATAGAAAAACAAAACCATGGAGGAGTGAATGGGGAGGGCTTGGCCGTAGCTTTTGAGGGAGGAAGGAAGAGAAAATATCTCTTACACAAGGTCATTCAAGCATGGTTTGAAGTATGGAAGCTATGCTACAAAGCATGGCTTGATGTGAGTTAATTTCCTATCACATTTTCATGAAATTAGTCTTCTAGAAACAATGCATGGCTGGAACTTTTCCAGCCACAATTAAATGGGAAAAATGGGTTGTTTTAATTACTTATTCATGTGGAAATTCAAGCTTGATTCAAAGTTATGACAAGGTATAGTGTATGTGACTTGAGGTATGGTCTTGGAGTGTTGAAAAATTGAACATGTGATGCATAATGGGGGAGAAGGTTCACGGCCTGGTCTGGTTCAGCAAGGGAGGAGGTGAGTTTGACCATTTAATTGTGTGTTAATGGTAGGTTTAGATGTGTATTAGCTTAGGTACAAGGTTAGGAATAATTAAGCTTAAGTTTAGGTAACTAAGAATGTGATTTAAGGAGTTTATGACAAGTTTAGGAGTGCTCATACATCATTAAAGAATTTAAAACTCATTTATGAATAAACAATGTGTAACACAATTCCATGATTTAAGGAATTGGAAAGAGAAAACACTATTCAAGAGTCTATGACTAGGTGTCTTAAAATTAAAATATGATTTTAGGTTGTAATTAAGTACTTTTTGGTTCTAATCAACTTTAATAAATTATTTTGACTCAAGATTAATTAAGGAAATTAATTAACCTTCGATTAGAGCCTAATATTGCTTAGGTTTGCTTAATCGTGTGATTAAGCGTAAAAATACGAAACTAGGGGCAAAACCGTAATTTTGCACTAATTTTACCCGGGACTTCAAAAATTAAAACTGAGGTCATAGAACACATAGAAACACCTTTTAAAACCATCTGGAGAAGTTTCGGGTTCATCCGGCACTTGCAAATGGGTAAAACACCGCAGGGGCGTTTTGGTCATTTTGACCCGAAAACTCGAAAAACAAGATTTTCGATCCCGGGAAGGTACATAAGTTTTCTAATCCCCTTCCAACATTGAGTTTGCCCTTCGAGTACTGCCACACTGGCTTTCCTCGAATTCCGGGCTGAAAATGACCTTAGGGGCATTTTGGTCATTTTTACTCTAATAGAAAAATCGGGGCGTTACAATCTTCGAGCGTACCCACCCGCGCGACGAGCAGAGACGTCGTGCTCGTCCATCTGCTTCTGCCGTCCATGACTTTCCGCAGTATGTACCATGTTCGAGGAGGTCTGAGACGGACCCGTTTGAGGATTTGCCCACGCATGTCCCTTCGGAGGGTTCTGCACATTTTCCTCAGTAACGACGTACGGGGAGTGAGGAGACCGTGTTGCAGCCATGTTTAGCGAGGAGGACCAAGATGCGTCCGCGCCGAGGAGCTCATGCCCAGCCGGCACGTGTTCCCTTCCCACTCTACTGGCCGACTCAGGAGAAGATTGAGCAGTTCGTGGGCTATATACCCCCGTCACCCGAGCGTCCCCGTCATCACTAGATTCCGATGGAGAGCCTTACGAGTACCCGAGCCTTTGTGGAGATCTTCCCTTCGGCAGTACCTTTTGGGAGGGGTTGTATATTGTACTCATAGCTTAGTAGGAGGGTAGCATTTTGGGTTTATCTTCTTGTCGTACCATGTACCTTGTATTTTCTTGTTTATGTTATATTTTATTTTCGCTGTATTACAAGCTCTGCCCGTCCCTATGAGGGTATGACTACTTATGTACTCTAATATTGCTATTAATGAAGTGCTTTCTCTATTATTATGACTGATGTCTTTTGGTTATGTGCTTTACTTTATGATTGCTAATGATTGTTATGCGTGCTTTGTATTTCTGTCATTCGACTAGTTAAGTTCGCGACTCTCACTTTGCTTTATGTTTTCAAAAAACAAAAAATTCACCCGTAATTTCCGCTAAGTATTTTATTAAAATGATGAGACTAAGAAGTAATAGCCTAATGTTCAACCTAATGTATTCTAGAGAGTTGGGTTAAAAATTAGGGTGTTACACAAGAGCTTAGGTTGTGATGATAGACAACTTAGATTTCAAGATAAAGGACCTTAAGGGTCAAAGCATAAGACATTAAGAGATCTTTTATTGCTTTGTGTTTGATAATGCAAGTATGATATGTTGATATGCATGATGTGATGATATATTAGTTATGATGATGTGATCTTTTTATGTTGATGCTATGATGATGTGTGAATGCATATGCTAAGATTAAACCGTTTATATGACTTTAGAAATTAATTATGAAATGTGAAATTGAATGTGTAAGTACATGCATTATGAGTTGATGTGGCATACTATAATGAAGTGCATAAATTTATGAGCATGATATACATATTGCATGAGGTTCCATGATGATAGTTGAGGGCATGTGTTTATGATGCATTCTTGCATAACACACTAAGACGCATTTCTCCTACCTCGGTAAAGAGATAACAAAACTATGAGCCTGCCAGAGTGGACAAATTTATTATGCATTAGATGTCATAGATGCGTTTCGAAAAAGGAAATAACCCTAACCCATACTCTGGGAGTCGGTGTATTAGGTGATCCTTAAGTCCCTAACCCGCACTCAAGGAGTCAGTGTATTAGGTGACCCTTACGCCCCTAACCCGTACTCTAGTAGTCGGGATTCTATCTCATGGTTCGTTTATTCAGATAATTGAGTTGGAAACTAGTGATGTGTTACCCCCTCTCTTATTCCCCATGTAAAATCTAGTGATGACTAGTTATAATTGAGCTCATTCCTAGGCGATTAGGTGAGATGGAGTTTGGGGACCATTATAAAAATCGCCGGGGCGGCAAGTTGATTGGATTTAGGCGAACAATTTTAAGGAGGGTGGTCATTGAGAAAAAGAACGTAAGAGTTCAAGCATGAGAAAAAGATATGATGTTTTTAAAGTCACACAGTTATGAGAAAAGAAAGAGTTTTATATGAGAAGTTATATGCGTAACGCCCTGATTTTCTGCTAGAGTGAAAATGACCAAAATGCCCCTGAGGTCATTTTCAGCCCAGAATTTGAGGAAAGCCGATCCGGCAGTACTCGAAGGGCAAACTCAATGTTGGAAGGGGATTAGATGACTCGTGTATCTTTTTGGGATCGAAAATCTCGTTTTTCGAGCTTTCGGGTCAAAATGACCAAAATGCCCCTACGGTGTTTTACCCTTTTGCAAGTGCCGGATGAACCCGAAACTTCTCCAGATGGTTTTAAAAGGTGTTTTTATGTAGTCTGTGACTTTAATTTTGGTCCAGGAGGTCCCGGGCGAAATTAGTGCAAAATTACAATTTTGCCCCTAGTTTCGTGTTTTTAAGCTTAATCGTGTGATTAAGCAAACCTAAGCAATATTAGGCTCTAATCAGAGATTAATTAATTTCCATAATTAATCTTGAGTCAAAATAATTTATTAAAGTTAATTAGAACCTAAAATTGCTTAAGGGAACTCAAAATCCTTTTCTAGTCTTAATTCTTTGAGAAAGGAATCTAGGAATTGTGTTCGCGCTTACCAATGCTTTGCACATGCCTTGGAGGACACATTTGAGAAGATATTTTCCCTCCCCCTAGGCTGAAAAAATTGCTCCATTTTTCCCCCCAAAATCCACCTCCACATTTCAAAATTTAAACCATGATATATATAGCAAAGTGTAGAGAAATTTCACACTTTTTCCATTTGCTTTTTTGTTGAGCTTGTGACAAAAAATCTCTCTTACTTTCTCTCAACCTCAAATTCCTCTCCACCACCTATAAACCCCTTCCACCACCACAAACCACCATAAACCACCTTGAAACACCACACCACCACCTCAAGCCACCTCCCTAGCACTCAACCTTTCCACCTTCAACTTAAACTCTCAAGAAAAACTCCTCCTTTGCTTGTCTTCACCCTTTGGCCGAAATCACCAAGCCACAAAGAAGAGGTTTTTGTCTCCTCATTTTAGTTCCAAGAACCGAGCTCTTTTCCTTCCAAAGAAATTTCCACTAGGTAGGGAGTTTATTTCAAACTTTGTTTTACTCAAAAAATGTGTTTTCTCTAGTTTTCTCTTGGTTTCTTTTTTAGCTTTCCTTTAGATCCCTTTTCTTTTTCCATTACGGCCTCTTGGCCTTTTCTTCTTAAACATGATAGCTTGATGATGAGAGTTTCTAGATGATGACCTTGTGTTCATCTCAAAGAAACCTCTAAAGCTTGAGTTTTGTTTCTTGATCTAGCAAGGTTTTGGTTTTTCTTCCTTTTTTTTTTTTTTTCCTTCCTATATGATTTGGCCTCCATGTGCTTTCCTTTAAAGGTTTTGTTAAAAAATTTAAAGTGTTCTTATATTTATTTCATCTCTAAAAATAATGTTGTGTTGGTTCTTACTTCTTTGAAGTTTTGTTTTCTTCTAAAAGTTTACTTCTTTTTGAGCTTGATGATGATGTTCAAGAACCATGTAGTTCCTTTGAGAACTTGGTTCAAGAACTCTAAAGCTCTCTTTGTGATGAGATAAGTGTTAGGTTGAGATTTGTTATTCTCTTTAAAAGTCTCATGTGAGCTCTAAGTTAAGATAAAAGACTTTGCATCCATGTTTACATTTTATGTCATCACTAAATGCTTAAGATTAAAGAATGAACTTGCATCTCCATATTTATGCTTATGTTCTCACTAAATTTCTAAGATAATAAGGAGTTGCATAGCATATTTACTTTATGTCCTCACCTCTAAATAAAGACTAAAATAAAGTGCATTGCATATTTACTTTTATGAGACAACTTAAGAGATTTAGAGCTCATAGACTTACCCTTTATTTCCTCAAACAAAGGCTTGAAAAATATGTGTTATTTAGCTTATGATTTTGGCATTAGGAGGTTTGCTTTGTTACAAGCACTAAAATCTATGTTTCATCATTTTTCTAAGCTTATATAAGTTCAAGAAATGTTTAAAACAAGGTTTTATGAATTTGGAACCTCTTGAGTTTAATTTAGAATAGCTACTGCCCTTACAAGTATTTTGATGATTCTAGATGATAAAAATGTTTACAAAATAGTTTTGCAAGTTTTAAAAAGGTCCCAAGAGAAACTAGCATTTTATGTGTTCTAGAAATCAAGTTTATGCCTTGCTTGTTTGGAGAAGAATTCAGTTCTGCGTTGATGTGCTCACTGTTTATACTGTTTTGATGATGATAATATGAGTATATTTGTGTATAATTAATGTTAAAATTCATATGTGAAAGATAAGAGAAGTTAGCAACTAGAAAAGAATTAATTTGAGAGTTCTAGATCCCTTAGTAATTTATTTTTCTAGATTCTGTCCAGCAAGGTTTAGAAATGGTAATCATGGATTTAAATTAGTTTAAATGTGTAGGAATGACTCATAAATGATTTAGGACTTGATCTTGATGCCTTAGGAGTAAACCGAGCTTAGAAAGGGTCATTGTTGTGACTCCTAGGTACCTGTAAAGTTACGATTATGAATTCTGCATTCTTGAGGTTTAGAGATGTTTATGATCATAGTATTGAGTGAGGAATACTTAGATATGAGCTTATAGGTACCCAAGAGTTCAGGATATGATGATTTATAACTTAGATTGTAAGTGAAGGACCTTAAGGGTCAATGCATAAGACATTAAGAGATTTTCTCGCTTTTAGCTTGGTAATGCAAGTATGATATGTTGATATGCATGACGTGATGATATATGAGGTGTGATGTGTAATACACGAGCATTATTTATATGAGTTATGATGAGGTGATCTTTTATGATGATGCTATGATGATGTAGAAATTGATTATGAATTGTTGAGATGTTATGTCTATCATGTTTGTGAGAATTGAATGAGAGAGAGTATGTACCCCTTCTTTTGCCCTCTTAAAAATCTAGAGTAAACTAGTTAGGTTTGAGCTCATTAAGGCAATATAGGTGTTTACGGTTGGATTTGGGTGTATTTGGTTGGACTTGATAATGAGAATAATTTGGTGATGAGTATAAACATAGTTGAGCTCATTCCTAGGCGATAGGGTGTGTTTTGTTAGATTTGGTGATGAGTATGAATATCATCGGGCACTGGTGTTTATGGTTGGATTCGGTGATGAGAAAAGAAGGTGGTCTTTGAGAGAAAGAACTCAAGAGTTCGAACGTGAGAAAAGAGATGCGATGTCTCTTTTCAAGTCACATAGTCATGAGTAAAGAAAGAACTAATCCTAAGTTACCCCTTCTTTGCCCTCTTAGAAATCTAGTGATGACTAGTTAGGTTTGAGCTCATTTGGTTGAGCTCAATCCTAGGTGGTAGGGTGTATTTGGTTGGTTTTGGTGATGCGTATAAATATCGTTGGGCACTGGTGTTTATGGTTGGATTTGGGGACGAGAAAAGAAGGTGGTTCTTGAGGAGAAGAACTTAAAAGTTCAAGTATGAGAAAAGAATAGAGGAAAGTTCTATACTTCTATGCTTCTTATCTGTTACTTGACATTATGATTTATTGAATTGCTTGCATAATGTATTGCCATGCATTCATCCGATATCTGCGGAATTCATATCATTAAAGACCCATACTAAAAGACACCCACTTTGGATAAATAGCTTTGGAAAGTTTAAAACCAAACCTTATGCATGAACACCTCTTTCATAATTAAAACCAAAGTGGCTAGGGACGACGATGATGACACGTGTGTTGGAGTCGGAATTCCCTACTGAGAATCTTGAATAAGTTTCTCATCCCTCTCTCTCTTTTCTTCTGTGTCGTCTCTAGACGAAGATGATGGTGTATCTCGTGACGCGGTTCGTGATTTCTACTAAAGCATGGGCATGAAGCATACCCTATGAGTCGTGTTGGTGGGATGCAACGGACACGCACAGATGCCGCTTTAGTTTTTTTATAAATTATTGAAGTGCATTTCTGTTGAAGCGATAATAGGGCTATGATAGTCATAAATTATGTACCTATGATAATACGATCCTGTTGTGATGTAATGAACAACCTTTGTGTTTTGTGACCTTGAATGATATGAGATCTCTTTTCTATATGTTAGCCTTTGTTACGTCATACGCGGCTCTCACTTTGATTTATATTTTCAAAAAAAAATTTACCCGTATTTCCGCTAAGTATTTTCACAAAAGAATGAGACTAAGAAGTAATAACCTAATGATTAACCTAATGTGTTCTAGAGTATTGGGTTAAAAATTAGGATGTTACATTGTGGTATCAGAGCAGTTCGATTCTCACGGAGCCTGAGGATTGGATTGACCATGCTTTAGAAGCATGATACGATAGTTATGTCATGCATAGTGCTTGATAGAGATAAGCTATAGGATAGAGAGGCATGACCCCTGTCTATGCGTGTGTATCATGGTAACTAGTTCACTTTGCATGGAATATTGAGCCTGATCACCTTGGTATTTCTTGTTTTGTGGGCTTAGGGACTGATGGCACCACGACGACAAACTAGGACTCCGAGTGGAGGCGATCAGAACAATGAGACTGTAGCAGCTGTTCGAGAAATGGCGAGGGCTGTAACGCCCCGATTTTTCTGTTAGAGTGAAAATGACCAAAATGCCCCTAAGGTCATTTTCAGCCCGGAATTCGAGGAAAGCCGGTTCGGCAGTACTCGAAGGGCAAAATCAATGTTGGAAGGGGATTAGATAACTTGTGTACCTTCCCGGGATCGAAAATCTCGCTGAAGTTTTCGGGTCAAAATGACCAAAATGCCCCTGCGGTGTTTTACCCGTTTGCAAGTGCCGGATGAACCCGAAACTTCTCCAGATGGTTTTAAAAGGCATTTTTATGTATTCTATGACCTCAGTTTTAATTTTTGAAGTCCCGGGCAAAATTAGTTCAAAATTACGGTTTTGCCCCTAGTTTCGTATTTTTACGCTTAATCGCGTGATTAAGCAAACCTAAGCAATATTAGGCTCTAATTAAAGGTTAATTAATTTCCTTAATTAATCTTGAGTCAAAATAATTTATTAAAGTTGATTAGAACCAAAAAGTACTTAATTACAACCTAAAATCATATTTTAATTTCAAGACACCTAGTCATAGAATCTTGAATAGTATTTTCTCTTTCCAATTCCTTAAATCATGGAATTGTGTTACACATTGTTTATTCATAAATGAGTTTAAAATTCTCTAATGATGTATGAGCACTCCTAAACTTGTCATAAACTACCTAAATCACATTCTTAGTTACCTAAACTTAAGCTTAATCATTCCTAACCTTGTACCTAAGCTAATACACATCTAAACCCACCATTAACACCCAATTACATGATCAAATCATCCTCCCCACTGCTACTGTGTCTGGTCAAGCCTCACCCCCTCCATATGCATCACATGTTCAATTTTTCAACACTCCAAGGCCATACCTCAAGTCACATACACTATACCTTGTCATAACTTTCAATCAAGCTTGAATTTCCACATAAATAAATAATTAAAACAACCCATTTTTCCCATTTATTTGTGGCTGGAAAAGTTCTAGCGATGACAAGTTTCTAGAAGCCTAATTTCATAAAAATTTGATAGGAAAATTAACTCACATCAAGCCATACTTTGTAGCATAGCTTCCATACTTCAAACCATGCTTGAATGACCTTGTGTAAGAGATATTTTCTCTTCCTTCCTCCCTCAAACCACACAGCCAGCACCCTCCCTTTGATGAGCTCCATGGTTTTGTTTTTCTATAAATAGGATGCTTGTGATAGCCTTGTTGCACCTTGAAGCATTTGCTAAGTTTAGAGTTTTAGAGTTGTCTTACTAGTTCTTTCTTTTTCTCTCAAAGTTTCAAGAGTGTTCTTCCTTTCTTTTCATCTTTATCTTCTTCATCTCTTCATCTCATCATCATCTCTTAACCATCAAACACCACCCCAAAGCCTTGAACCATCATCAAACCTCTCAAACACCACACCTCAAACACAACTTCACTTGAAACACATTTCCTTCCTTTTTCTTTCATCAAGGCCGAATCATCATCACCATCCTAGGAGGTGTTGCTCATCTCATTTCCATCTTCAAGTCCAAGCTTTTACCTTCATCACAAGGTAGGGATTTGTTTTCAAACTTTGTTTTGCTCAAGAAAGTGTTTTTCTCTAGTTTCCTCTTGGATTCTTTTTGAACCTTCCTTTGTTTTTCCTTTTCTTTTCATTTCGGCCTCTAGAACCTATTATGAGCATGATAGCTTGATGATGAGAGTTTCTAGATGATGACATTGTGTTCATCTCAAAGAAACCTCTAAAGCTTGAGTTTTCCTTTTCTTGTAACTCTATCTATATGATATCTAGCTCACATGGTTTTTCAACATAAGAAAATTAATCTAAAGATTTCTAAAAGCCCAAGCCTACCCTTGTCAACCTTAAAGTTGGCCGGCACGTTCTAGAGATTTTTCTCTAGATAGGGGTTTTGTGTATTTAATAAAGAACTTGACGTAGTTTCACTTTCTTTCTTTTTTGTATGACTTTCGGTTGTTGTGTTGTGGTCTTTGAGATATTGTATTGGGTTGCTATCTTGTTAAAGTCTTGAATGAGCTCTAGTTAATCATAAAATGAACCTTGCATCATGTTTACTTTATGCTTTGCATATCATGTTTACTTCCTTGCTATCACTAAATACCAAGATAATGAATGAACTTGCATTATCATGTTTATATTTCAAGCTATGCATTATCATGTTTATATTTCAAGTTCTTACTTAATGCCAAGATAATAATGAGTTGCATTCATATTTACTTTGTGCCATCACTTTACTTTCTAATGGAATCTAAAATAAGTGCATAAGCATGTTTATTTTTATGTCATCACCTAAATGAACCTAGAGCTCAAAGACTTGCCCATTGTTGTCTCAACAAAGGTCTAACTATATATATTTTCCTTGGTTCATATTTCGGCCTCAAGGGGGTCTTGAAGTTTCTAAGTATTTGAGACTATGTTTCATAATTTTTCCAAGCTTATATAAGTTTAAGCAATGCATAGAACTAAGTTTTATGAATTTAGGACCTCTTGAGATAAAAATGAATTGGTCACTGCCCTCTTAAATATTCTTATAATTTTATATGTTAAAATTGTTTATAAATGAGCTTTGAGAGTTTTAAAAGAGTTCCAAGAGAAACTAGTATTTTATGTGCTTTAGAAATGATATTTTATGTCTTTTATGGAGAAGTATATTTTCGGTTCTTCCTTGCTCTTTGCTGCCACTGTATGTGCTGTTTTGATGATGATAATGTGCCTATGTTTGAGTAAAAATAATGTTAAGACTCATATGTGAAAGATAGGATAAGTTAGGAACTAGAAAATAATTAATTTGAGAATTTTAGATCCTTTAATTATGTAATTTTCTGGATTCTATCCAGCAAGGTTTAGATTTAATTATCATGGTTTTAAATTAGTTTAAATATGTAGGAATGACTCATAATTGGTTTAGGACTTAATCTTGAAGCCTTAGGAGCAAACTAAACTTAGAAAGGGTCATTGTTGTGACTTCTAGGTACCCGTAAAGTTAGGATTTCAAATTCTGCATCCTTGAGGTTTAGAGATGTTCTTGACCATAGTGTGAGGTGAGAAATACTTAGTTATAACCTCATAGGTTCCCAAGAGACTAGGTTTTGATGATCGACAACTTAGAATGTGAGTTAAGGACTTTAAGGGTCTAAACCATAATTTCTAGAACCCCGTAATCACACAAATATAAGCTGTCCAAATCTGCATAGTGCTGTTTGGATAAGTCCTTGAGCACAAAAATTAGTAACACTGATTAGTTGTGAACCTATAGATGTGTAAGAGGTTAAGAATAATACTAGAACAATTAGTTTACAAGTTTAAAACTCAAAAGGAACCAAAGCATAACATACTATGGGTTTACAACATAATAAGCTTGTGAGTTTGTATGTATAATTGTCTAAGGTGTGATTATGTGATAATATATATGCTATGGTTTTATGTATACACTATGAAGAAAGTTTCATGTGATGATGCATATGCTATGAAAAAGATTTATGTGATGAATAAGAGGTATCTATGAATTAACACTTTATGAGAACTTAAATGTGACACAACACTGAGACGCCTTCTTGGGTGACACCGGTTTAGCCGAGCACCCCCAAGAAAACAAATCCGTGAGGGTATTGACATAGAGCTTGCCAAAACGGACAATACTACGATGCACTAGTTGCTAGTAGAGCGTTTCAAAGAGGAAATGACCCTAAGAGAGGTGATCCTTAATTGCCCCCTAGCCCGCACTATTAAGTCGGGATTATGTATATGTTACGCTTATCATAGGATAAGTAAGAACTAGTGAGGACTAGTTAAGGTATGAGCTCATAACCTAGAGATGTTTTAGGGCGGCCCCATGAGATGAAAGTTAAAGTTAACAATGTCACATATACTATACTTATGCCAAATGTTATAATGTTTCTTAGCTATTCTATTGTTTGGTTTACCTTTATGATGCATTCATATCATTAGTATATTTTCTGCTCAAAGACACATTATAAAATATAACGGACCTTGGATAGATAATACTTTAGAAAACTAACTTAAAAGGAATTTATATGCATGCACACCTTTTTGAAATAAACCCAAGGTTCCTGGGGATATGATGATGTCACCTAGGTAGGGATAACCCTACTGAGAATCCTTTTAGAAAGATTCCCATTCCCTCTCTCTTTTCTTCCGTCATATCTTCAGATGGCGACGTTTGTACTCTTCATCGACACCCCGGTATGGGAGCTGCACCATGTCCCGGCGCTCGGGTCATACCATTTTGAGGGTCGCTGCACGGTTAGAGTGTTCATGTTTATGGGACGACCCTTCGCACACCCAGTCCCGAGTTACCGTTTTACCCCGACTGGTCCTTACCGTCAAAACGGGATTTTTGAGCGAGCTAGACCACGCGATGAGCAGATTCTCCGTATGGAGCCCGAGACATCAGCAATACGCGACTACCCCGAGTATGTGTCGCGTACCCAGTACTCGGAGATGGACCCATCCGAGGACCCGCCATCACACATGTACAGCTGGAGCTCCAGTCCCGCTCCCCCACCGATGAGGGCTGGGAGTGAGGAGACGGTGGTCCAGCCGAGGTTGGAACGTAGGCCATCTATGTGCCCTCGCTGTGGTGGACATGCCCCGATGATGCGCTCGACCACTCCAGCCGAGATTCGTCAATGGATCGACTCGACCCCACAGTACTCGGACCAGCAGGAGTAGACATAGGAGGGGTAGTAGTTAGTGCACACACGCCACATAGTTGAGGACAAACCTTCTTTTGTATATGAGGTTGTCTACTTTAGGTGCACATGGGTATGGGTGTTGTTTCTCTTGTATTTACTTTTTATGATTTCCTTGTATTGCATTTTCGTTGTATTCCGCTTCCCGATGTATTGAATAGTCCTGCCCCTTTGGGTAGGCACAGTATATATATAAATATATATCTATGTTTCAGTTGATGTCTCCATGATATTATGTGCTTCTTTATGCTTTGCTTATATGTTTCGCTATGCTTCCTTTTAAAGATTCGTGCGGGGCTCTCACTTTGATTTTAAATTCCAAAAAAGAAAAATTTTACCCATATTTCCGCTAAGTATTTTCTAAGTAAAAGATGAGACCAAGAGGTAATATTCTAAAGATTAACCTAAGTACATACTAGTAGTCTTAGGTTAAGATTTAGGGTGTTACAAGGGCCATGGGGCGCATGTTCGATCGCATGAATCAACAAGGAAACACTGTACCTGCACCCCCTGCTGTTGGAGTATTGGGGCGAGACCAATTTGGGGAATTTCACGAGGCGAACCCACCAACTTTTCGAGGAACTACAAATCCCAACGAGGCTGACGAGTGGATTAAGGACATAGAGAAAATCTACTTGGTGATCGTTTGCTCTGAGGAGCATAAAGTAACTTTCGCTGCTTATATGCTGAAGGCAGATCCCGAGTTTTGGTGGACTGGCACCCGAAGGCTGTTGGAGGCATCTGGCACCTTGATCAACTGGGAGTTGTTCAAGGCCTACTTCTACAAGAAGTACTTCCTAGAATCTGTGAGGAATGCTAAAGATGTGGAATTCATGGGGCTGACTCAAGGCGAGATGAGCATTGCATAGTATACTGCAAAGTTCGAGGAGCTGATTAAGTTCTCGAGGGTGTTCCAAGGAAATCCCGATGAAGTCTGGAAGTGCGTCAAGTACGAAGCCGGGTTGAAGGCGGAGATCAACATTGCTGTTGCCCATATGGAGATTAGGGACTTCCCTACCTTGGTCAACAAGTGTCGCATTCTGGAAGAAGGCCATAAGAAGCTGAGCGTCGCAAGAGCGGAGCGCCATCGAAGGCTAGGACCTCAAGCCCCAAGATTCAAGTCGCAGCACAAGCATCAATCCATCACACACTTCAAACCGCAGCCCGATCAGCAGTTCATACCGCAGTTTGAGTCACAATCTAGGCTGCAGTTCAGGCCACAAGGCCCTGGGGATCACTTTCAACTTGAAGCATCAAACGGCCCAAGGAATAAGGCATCTCACAGTAACCCCGCCATCGTTTGACCGAAGTGCGGGAAGGATCATGGTAACCGCCCCTGTCTAGTCGGTCTACGAGTATGCTTTAGGTGTGGTAAGCCTGGCCACATGGTTCGAGATTGCAATGTGAAGACCCTACAACTGAACGCCACTTTTAGGTGCCAACGCCAAGGACAAGAGTTCACGATCAATGCCGAGGACATCTCCCACTCTGAAAATCGAGGTAAATGTTAGGGTAGGATTTTTTGTTGTGGCGTATGATGGTGTAGAAACCTCATAAGCCTTTCTACAAGTATGAATTTCGAGGGCGAAATTCTTTTTAAGGAGGGGAGTAATGTAACGCCTCGATTTTCTGCTAGAATGAAAATGACCAAAATGTCCTTGAGGTCATTTTCAGCCCGAAATTTGAGGAAAGCCGATCTGGCAGTACTCGAAGGGCAAACTCAATGTTGGAAGGGGATTAGATGACTCGTGTATCTTTCTGGGATCGAAAATCTTGTTTTTCGAGTTTTCGGGTCAAAATGACTAAAATGCCCCTGCGGTGTTTTACCCGTTTTCAAGTGCCGGATGAACCCGAAACTTCTCCAGATAGTTTTAAAAGGTGTTTTTATGTAGTCTGTGACTTTAGTTTTGGTCCCGGAGGTCCCGGGCGAAATTAGTGCAAAATTACGATTTTGCCCCTAGTTTTGTGTTTTTAAGCTTAATCGTGTGATTAAGCAAACCTAAGCAATATTAGGCTCTAATCGGAGATTAATTAATTTCCATAATTAATCTTGAGTCAAAATAATTTATTAAAGTTAATTAGAACCTACAATTGCTTAAGGGAACTCAAAATCCTTTTCTAGTCTTAATTCTTTGAGAAAGGAATCTAGGAATAGTATTCGCGCTTACCAATGCTTTGAACATACCTTGGAGGACACATTTGAGAAGATATTTTACCTCCCCCAAGGCTGAAAAAATGGCTCCATTTTTCCCCCCAAAATCCACCTCCACATTTCAAAACTTAAACCATGATATATATAGCAAAGTGTAGAGAAATTTCACACTTTTTCCATTTGCTTTTTTGTTGAGCTTGTGACAAAAAATCTCTCTTACTTTCTCTCAACCTCAAATTCCTCTCCACCACTTATAAACCCCTTCCACCACCACAAACCACCATAAACCACCTTGAAACACCACACCACCACCTCAAGCCACCTCCCTAGCACTCAACCTTTCCACCTTCAACTTAGACTCTCAAGAAAAACTCCTCCTTTGCCTGTCTTCAGCCCTTGGCCGAAATCACCAAGCCACAAAGAAGAGGTTTTTGTCTCCTTATTTTAGTTCAAAGAATCGAGCTTTTTTCCTTCCAAAGAAATTTCCAATAGGTAGGGAGTTTCTTTCAAACTTTGTTTTACTCAAAAAATGTGTTTTCTCTAGTTTTCTCTTGGTTTCTTTTTGAGCTTTCCATTAGATTCCTTTTCTTTTTCCATTTCGGTCTCTTGGCCTTTTCTTCTTAAACATGATAGCTTGATGATGAGAGTTTCTAGATGATGACCTTGTGTTCATCTCAAAGAAACCTCTAAAGCTTGAGTTTTGTTTCTTGATCTAGCAAGGTTTTGGTTTTTCTTCCTTTTTTTTTTCCTTCCTATATGATTCGGCCTCCATGTGCTTTCCTTTAAAGGTTTTGTTAAAAATTTCAAAGTGTTCTTATATTTATTTCATCTCTAAAAATAATGTTGTGTTGGTTCTTACTTCTTTGAAGTTTTGTTTTCTTCTAAAAGTTTACTTCTTTTTTAACTTGATGATGATGTTCAAGAACCATGTAGTTCCTTTGAGAACTTGGTTCAAGAACTCTAAAGCTCTCTTTGTGATGAGATAAGTGTTGGGTTGAGATTTGTTATTCTCTTTAAAAGTCTCATGTGAGCTCTAAGTTAAGATAAAAGACTTTGCATCCATGTTTACATTTTATGTCATCACTAAATGCTTAAGCTTAGAGAATGAACTTGCATCTCCATATTTATGTTTATGTTCTCACCAAATTTCTAAGATAATAAGGAGTTGCATAGCATATTTACTTTATGTCCTCACCTCTAAATAAAGACTAAAATAAAGTGCATTGCATATTTACTTTTATGTCACAACTTAAGAGATTTAGAGCTCATAGACTTACCCTTTATTTCCTCAAACAAAGGCTTGAAAAATATGTGTTCTTTAGCTTATGATTTTGGCATTAGGAGGTTTGCTTTGTTACAAGCATTAAAATCTATGTTTCATAATTTTTCTAAGCTTATATGAGTTCAAGAAATGTTTAAAAAAAGGTTTTATGAATTCGGAACCTCTTGAGTTTAATTTAGAATAGCTACTGCCCTTACAAGTATTTTGATGATTCTAGATGATAAAAATGTTTACAAAAGAGTTTTGCAAGTTTTAAAAAGGTCCCAAGAGAAACTAGCATTTTATGTGTTCTAGAAATCAAGTTTATGCCTTGCTTGTTTGGAGAAGAATTCGGTTTTGCCTTGCGTTGATGTGGTCACTGTTTATACTGTTTTGATGATGATAATATGAGTATGTTTGTGTATAATTAATGTTAAAATTCATATGTGAAAGATAAGAGAAGTTAGCAACTAGAAAAGAATTAATTTGGAGTTCTAGATCCCTTAGTAATTGATTTTTCTGGATTCTGTCCAGCAAGGTTTAGAAATGATAATCATGGATTTAAATTAGTTTAAATGTGTAGGAATGACTCATAAATGATTTAGGACTTGATCTTGATGCCTTAGGAGCAAACCGGGCTTAGAAAGGGTCATTGTTGTGATTCCTAGGTACCCGTAAAGTTAGGATTATGAATTCTACATTCTTGAGGTTTAGAGATGTTTATGATCATAGTATTGAGTGAGGAATACTTAGATATGAGCTTATAGGTACCCGAGAGTTCAGGATATGATGATTTATAACTTAGATTGTGAGTGAAGGACCTTAAGGGTCAATGCATAAGACATTAAGAGATTTTCTTGCTTTTAGCTTGGTAATGCAAGTATGATATGTTGATATGCATGACGTGATGATATATGAGGTGTGATGTGTGATACACGAGCATTATTTATGAGTTATGATGAGGTGATCTTTTATGATGATGCTATGATGATGTAGAAATTGATTATGAATTGTTGAGATGTTATGTCTATCATGTTTGTGAGAATTGAATGAGAGAGAGTATGTACCCTTTCTTTTGCCCTCTTAAAAATCTAGTGAAAACTAGTTAGGTTTGAGCTCATTAAGCCAATATGGGTGTTTACGGTTGGATTTAGGTGTATTTGGTTGGACTTGATAATGAGAATAATTTGGTGATGAGTATAAATATAGTTGAGCTCATTCCTAGGCGATAGGGTGTGTTTGGTTGGATTTGGTGATGAGTATGAATATCACCGGGCACTGGTGTTGATGGTTGGATTCGGTGATGAGAAAAGAAGGTAGTCTTTGAGAGAAAGAACTCAAGAGTTCGAACGTGAGAAAAGAGATGTGATGTCTCTTTTCAAGTCACATAGTCATGAGTAAAGAAAGAACTAATCCTAAGTTACCCCTTCTTTGCCCTCTTAGAAATCTAGTGATGACTAGTTAGGTTTGAGCTCATTTGGTTGAGCTCAATCCTAGGCAATAGGGTGTATTTGGTTGGTTTTGGTGATGCGTATAAATATCGTTGGGCACTGGTGTTTATGATTGGATTTGGGGACGAGAAAAGAAGGTGGTTCTTGAGGAGAAGAACTTAAAAGTTCAAGTATGAGAAAAGAATAGAGGAAAGTTCTATACTTCTATGCTGCTTATCTATTACTTGACATTATGATTTATTGAATTGATTGCATAATGTATTGCCATGCATTCATCCAATATTTGCGGAATTCATATCATTAAAGACCCATACTAAAAGACACCCACTTCGGATAAATAGCTTTGGAAAGTTTAAAACCAAACCTTATGCATGAACACCTCTTTCATAATTAAAACCGAAGTGGCTAGGGACGACGATGATGACACGTGTGTTGGAGTCAGAATTCCCTACTGAGAATCTTTAATAAGTTTCTCATCCCTCTCTCTCTGTTCTTCCGTGTCGTCTCTAGACGAAGATGATGGTGTATCTCGTGACGCGATTCAGGATTTCTACTAAAGCATGGGCATGAAGCATACGCTATGAGTCGGGTTGGAAGGATGCAACGGACACACACAGATGCCACTTTAGTTTTATAAATTATTGAAGTGCATTTCTGTTGAAGCGATAATAGGGCTATGATAGTAGTAAATTATGTACCTATGATAATACGATCCTGTTGTGATGTAATGATCAACCTTTGTGTTTTGTGACAATGAACGATATGAGATCTCTTTTCTATATGTTAACCTTTGTTACGTCATACGCGGCTCTCACTTTGATTTATATTTTCAAAAAAAATTTACCCGTATTTCCGCTAAGTATTTTCACAAAAGAATGAGACTAAGAAGTAATAACCTATTGTCTTCTAGAGTATTGGGTTATAAATTAGGATGTTACAATATGCCACTTATATATTTACCTGATGTTATGTTTCATTGAATTGCTTGCATAATGTATTATCATGCATTAATCCAATATCTGTTGCATTCATATCATTAAGACCCATACTAAAAGACACCCACTTCGGATAAATAGATTTGAGAAGTTAAAAACTAAACCTTATGCATGACCACCTTTTTATATTAAAATCAAAGTGGCTGGGGATGATGACAATGACACGTGTGTTAGAGTCGGAAATCCCTACTGAGAATCTTGAATGAGTTTCTCATCCCTCTCTTTCTTTTCTTCCGTGTCGTCTCCAGACGAAGATGATGGTGTATCTCGTGACCTCTACTTAGGCGTAGGCGTAAGGCATGCGCTACGAGTTGGATCAGTGGGATGGAACGGAAGCGCGGAGATGCTGCTTTAGATTTATATACCTATAGATGTGTATTTCTTTTGATGTGATAATAGGACTATGATAGTCGTAAATTATGTATCTACGAAAATATGTTTATGTTGTGATGTAATGAACAATGTTTGTGTTTTGTGACCATGAATGATATGATATCTCTTTTCCGTATGTTAGTCTTCGTTACGTCATACGCGGCTTTCACTTTGATTTTATGTTTCAAAGAAAAATTTTACCCGTATTTCCGCTAAGTATTTTCATAAAAGAATGAGACTAAGAAGTAATAACCTAATGATTAACCTAATGTGTTCTAGAGTATTGGGTTAAAAATTAGGATGTTACAAATATTGCTTAGGTTTGCTTAATCACACGGTTAAGCTCAAAAACACAAAACTAGGGGCAAAATCGTAATTTTGCACCAATTTCGCCCGGGACCATCGGGACTAAAACTGAGGTCACAAAATACATTAAAACACCTTTCAAAACCATCTGGAGAAGTTTCGGGTTTATTCGACACTTGCAATCGGGTCAAATACCACAGGGGTATTTTGGTCATTTTGACTCGAAAACTCAAAAAATGAGATTTTCGATCCAGAAAGGTACACGAGTCAACTAATCCCCTTCAAACATTGAGTTAGCCCCTTTGAGAACTGCCGGATCGGCTTTCCTCGAATTCCAGGCCAAAAATAACCTTAGGGGCATTTTGATCATTTTTACTCTAACAAAAAATCGGGGCATTACAGGAATGACATATTTTCTCGAATTGGGGAAAAGTGTAGTCATGGTGAAGTATGGTGTGATGTGACTTGAGGTATGGTCTTGAATTGATCTTTGAATGACTAGAAAATAAACCAATTCTTTGAATTTTCAAACATGTGGAGAATGTGGAGTCAAACTCTATTGACTAGAGATTAGGGAGTAATCACATTTCCTTGGAAATAGGGAATGTGTATAGTGAAAACACTATTCTAGGATGCTTTCTTTAAAGAAAAGAAACTAGAAATGGGTTTTAAGTTTTCTTAAGCAATTTTAGGTCCTAATTAACCTCAAATAATTATTTTATTTCTAGATTAATTATGGAAATTAATTGACCTTTAATTAGAGCCTAATGTTCCTTAGGTTTTGTTTTAAAAACGTCGTTAAGCTTTTAATGCACTTAAGCAGGGGCAAAATCGTAATTTTTTTTAAAAACTACCTGGGACCACCGGGACTTAAACAAACATAGGTTATGCCTTAAAAACATTGTTTTAGACTTCTAGGACAAGTCCGGGTCAAAACAAAATTCAAAACTACCTTAAATTATTGTAAGGGTATTTTGGTCATTTATTCGCAGAAACATCAGAAATGAGATTCTTCTGCTCTATTAAACATTCATATCATGAAATCCCCTTCATACATAACCAGAGCTCTTATGAGGATGGCCAAGGCTGGCTATCCTCGAGTTCCAGGTAAAAATGACCTCAGGGGCATTTCTGTCATTTGCACGTTTAGAGAAAATCGGGGCGTTACATTACTCCCCTCCTTAAAAAGAATTTCGTCCTCGAAATTCGTTATATGTAAAAAGGGGCTTATGAGGTTTCCACCCTATCATACGCTACATCCAAAAATCCTACCCTATATGCTTACCTTCAATGAGATCCTAGGACTCCGTCGTCTCTTCAGCATTGAGGGTGAAGACCCTCCCTTGTCATTGCGGCTTGAGGTTGGCGGTTGGTTGATTTTTCTTCGGGCACTCCTTGGAATAATGCCCCGGTTCTCCGCATCGGTAGCAAACATCCAAACCGGCTCGGCACGGCAAGCTCCCATGTGGTTTGCCGCACTTGGGACATTCAACATGTGGGGCGGCTGGAGCTCCTTGGGGTGCCTTTCCCTTGTTGTTCAGGTGATCGTTCTTTTTCTTAAACGTTTGGCCTTGAGGTGCCAGTTTCTTGTTGAAGTTGTCGGACTTCGTTGCGTTCAACCTCTTCTGCCCGTCCTCAATGGTTCAACACTTGTTAATCAAGGTTGGAAAGTCCCTAATCTCCAAATGGGCAACCGCAACATTGAGTTCGGCCTTCAACCCGGACTTATACTTTATGCACTTCCAATACTCATTGGGGTTAGCTTAGTACATCCTTGAAAACTTGATGAGGTCTTTGAACTTGGTGGTATACTGCGCGACAATCATGTTCCCTTGAATGAGTTGCATGAACTCGATGTCCTTAGCATTGTGGACAGATTCCGAAAAGTACTTCTCATAGAAGTGAGCTTTGAACACCTCCTAATTGATGGCATCATCAGTTACGTCCAGCAGTCTCTGGATTCCATTCCACCAAAAATTAGCATCACCTTCCAGCATATAGGTGGCAAAAGTCACTTTTTGCTCCTCCGAGCACGCTATCATATTGAAGATTTTCTCCATGCTTTGAATCCACTCTTCTGCATGGTTCAGGTTTGCAGTCCCCTTGAAAGTTAGCAGATCTGCTTTGTGGAACTCCCCAAATCGGACGTGTTCAGGGATCTCAGCCTCGTTGGGACCACACCCTACACCAGCACGACAATCTTGATTTATCTGTTCCATCATCTTTCTCATGGTCCTCACCATATCGCGGAGTGCCTCAGCAGTCTCATTGTTTTGAACTCTAGGAGTCGTATTCCTAGCTGACTGTCGTCGTGGTGCCATCAGTCCCTAAGCCCACAAAACAAGAAATACCAAGGTGATCAGGCTCAATACTCCATGCCAAGTGAGCTAGTTACCGTGATACACATGCACATATAGGGGTCATGCATCTCTATCCTATAGCTTATCCTATTAATAAAGCACTACACATGCCATAACTATCATATCATGCTCTTTAAAGCATGGTTAGTCCAATCCTCAGGCTCCGTGAGAACCGAACTGCTCTGATACCAAAATGTGTAACACCCTCCCAAGTACAACATTATTCTTAAGTCATAACATCATACTCGAGAGTTGTTACTTTTTAATTAGCGGACTTTTCTTAAATAACTATAGCAAATTCGATGGGTTCATGTACTAACTAGTGTAATTCGATCAACATATATAGCAAGACACAAAACATTTATTTAATATAAAGTCGATTACACAGGGAAGCTCTTCTATGAGCTCCAATACACATATATTCTCTGTTAAGTTTACACATCTATACATTCATCTAAGTACATCTGATACAAGTTCAAACATCTGACTACTGCCAATTTGACCTCTTTTGGTGTAGCATCCCATAGTTCTCTGGTTCAACCTGGAGACGACACGGGAATACAAAATACATAGGGGTGGGAATTACACAATTCTCAGTAGGGCATTCCCCAAAACATGCACTGAAATTAATGTCATCGTCATTGTCCCAGTCACTTCGGTTTATTAAGAGTGTAACACCCTAATTTTTAACCCAACTTTCTAGAACACATTAGGTTAAACATCAGGCTATTACTTCATAGTCTCATTCTTTCATTGAAATACTTAGCGAAAATGACGGGTAAATTTTTCTTTTTTGAAAACATAAAACAAAGTGAGAGCAGCGAGCTTAACTAATCGAATGACAGAAACGTAAAGCACGCGTAGCGATCATAAACAACCATGTAAAATAAATCATACATCAGAAGAACATAGATCATGAAGATGACAGAAACATTTCATTAACAATAAAGTAGCTAAAGTACATAACTAGTCATACCCTTATAGAAACGGGCAAAGCTTGAAATACAACGGAAAGGAAATACAACAGATAGCAAAGTACATGGTTCAACTTGAAGATAAAAAAACCCAAAACGCTACCCTCCTACTAGGCTATGAGTACAAACTACACACCCCTCCCAAAAGGTACGACCGAAGGGGAAGATCCTCATAAAAACTCGAGTACTCACAAGGCTCTCCATCAGGAACTAGTGACGTCGGGGGTCCTCAGGTGATGGAGGCAGGTAACCGGGGAAACGCTCAATCTCCTCCTGTGTGGGCCAATGCAACGTGAAAGGTACACGAGGTGGCTGAACGTGGGCTCCTTGATGCGAACGCATCTCGACTCTCCTCGCTAGGCGCGGCTGCACCACAGTCTCCTCACTCCCCATACGTCGGGATCGGGGAAAAGGGGCTGAACCCTCCGAAGGAACGTGCATCGGCCAATCCTCGGATGGGTCGGTCTCGAATCTCCTCGAACGAGGTACGTACTCCGGGAAATCTTGGACGGCGGAGGCAGAGGTACGGCACGTCAGAATCGCTCCTCACGCTGGGCGTGCGCTCGAAGATCATGTCGTCACTACCAAAAGGCGCAGTAGGAGTGAACTGGTAGCTCGAAACTGGATAAGCGAAAGGTCGTCCCATGTACACAAAAACATGAACGGCACATCGACCCTCAAAGTGATATGAATGGTGGTCCGGGTCGAAGTGTATCTCCCATACTAGCGTATCAACGAAGACCACGAACGTCGTCATCACTCTCTGAAGATGTGACGGAAGGAAAGAGAGAGGAGTGAGAAATCTTGCTAAAGAAATCTCAGTAGGAGTCTCCTATCCTAGGGTTATATCGTATACATCCTCAGGAACCTTGGGCTTATTTATAAAATAATGATCATGCATATAAGGTTTAATTAAGGTTTTCCAAAACTAATTGTCCAAGGTCCATTCCTTTTAGCATGCATCTTGATGTTATGAATGCAACATGTTATATCATGGATGCATGGCAATACTTGAGCATATAAGACAACACCTCAAAGCACATAAACATAATCCATGTGGCATAAGCGCATATAACTTGAAGTGAAGCATTCCTCAACTTCGTGACATCAATCATGGTACTTTAGCATATAGGCCACCCTAAAAATAATAACTAGGTTATGAGCTCATACCTTAGCTAGTCGTCACTAGCTCTTGCTTATTATCTTGAATAACCGAAACATAAATAACAATCCCGACTCACAAGTACGGGTAGGGGGCAGGGATCACCTCTCTTTAGGATATACCCTCTTTGAAACGCTTTGCTAGCCACGTATGGCCTCGCAATTTGTCCGCTTTGGTAGGCTGCATCTACTCATACCCTCACGGATTTGTCTCCTCCCGGGGGTACTCGGCCGAACCGGCACCTCCTCGGGGGAAGCGCGTCTCAGTGCTTTGTCACATAAAAATCTCCTGGGGGTGCTCGGCTGAACCGGTGTCACCCAGGGTTTTCAACTCATATGGTACTCATAAATCATTTCTTTTAACCCTTTAAGGTTTGATGGAAATTCGGCAGCATAACAGCTGTTAAACCGAATTTCCTTCAAACTGCCACAAGCTAATCCACACATCATGTTCTCATGAAATCTCATGCTATGATAAACTTTAACATTTCATCAATCATTTTCTCATGCATCAAGCACATCTCATCATATCATTGCATCAAACAACACATCATAGCATTAACAACTTTTTAGTGTCTTATGCATTGACCCTTAAGGTCCCTAACTCACATTCTAAGTTATAAATCATCAAACATAATCTCTCAGGAACTTATAAGGTCTTAACTAAGTATTTCTCACCTCACACTATGATCAAGAACATCTCTAAACCTCAAGAGTGCAGATTTCATATTCCTAGCTTTACGGGTACCTAGGAGTCACAACAATGACCCTTTCTAAGTCCGGCTTGCTCCTAAGGCATCAAGATCAAGTCCTAAACCATTTATGAGTCATTCCTACACATTTAAAATAATTTAAATCCATGATTAGCATTACTAAACCTTGCTGGACAGAATCCAGAAAATTCAAACATTAAAGGATCTAGAACTCTCAAATTAATTCTTTTCTAGTTTCTAACTTCTCTTATCTTTCACATATGAGTCTTAACATTAATTATACTTCAACATAAGCATATTATCATCATTAACACAGCTCATACAGTGGCTAAACATGACAAGGCAGAACCGAAACAAACATCTCCATTTAAAGGCATCAAACACATTTTCTAAAGCACATAAAATACTAGTTTCTCTTGGAACCTTTTTAAAACTTTCAAAACTCATTTATAAATATTTTTAACATCTAAAATCAACAAAATATTTATGAGGGCAGTAGCTAAATCAAACTTGTCTCAAGAGGTTCTAAATTCATAAACTTAGTTCTATGCATTCCTTAAACTCATAAAAGCTTGGAAAAATTATAAAACAAAGTTTTCAATACTTAGAAACACCAAGACCCCTTAGGGCCGAAATATGAACCAAAGGAAATAAATATTTTTAGACCTTTGTTTGAGACAACAATGGGCAAGTCTTTGAGCTCTAGGTTCATTTAGGTGATGACATAAAAATAAACATGCTCATGCACTCAATTTAGGTTCCATTAGAAAGTAAAGTGATAGCATAAAATAAATATGAGGTGCAACATATTATTATCTTTCATATTTAGTGAGGACTTGAAATATAAACATGATAATGCATAGCTTGAAATATAAACATGATAATGCAAGTTCATTCATTATCTTGGTATTTAGTGATAGCAAGGAAGTAAACATGATATGCAAAGCATAAAGTAAACATGATGCAAGGTTCATTTTATGGTTAACTAGAGCTCATTCAAGACTTTAACAAGATAACAACCCAATACAATATCTCAAAGATCAAAATACCAAAACCGAAGTCTTACAAAAGAAAAAGAAAGTGAAACTAAGTCAAGTTCTTTATTAAATGCCCAAAACCCCTATCTAGAGAAAAATCTCTAGAATGTGCCGGCCAACTTTAAGGTTGACAAGGGTAGGATTGGACTTTTAGAAATCCTTAGATTAATTTTCTTAAGTTGAAAAACCATATGAGCTAGATATCATATAGATAAAGTTATAAGAAAAGGAAAACTCAAGCTTTAGAGGTTTCTTTGAGATGAACACAAGGTCATCATCTAGAAACTCTCATCATCAAGCTATGATGCTCATAATCAAGGCCTCATGGCCGAAATGAAAGGAAAACAAAGAACCAAGGAAAAGTTTCAAAAGAAATCCAAGAGAAAGCTAGAGAAACTCATTTTTCAAGAAACAAAGTTTAGAAAAACACTCCTACCTAGAGTGAAGACACAAAGCTTGAACTTTTGAAAAGAAAAAAAAGATGATGAGCTCCTCCTTGGGGCTTGATGGTTTCGGCCAAGAGGAAACAAGAAGGTTGGAGTTGTGATTCAAGTGAGGTTGTGTTTGAGGTGTGAGGTTTGAGAGGTTTGATGATGGTTCAAGGCTATGGGGTGGTGTTTCAAGGTTGAGAGATGATGATGAGAGGAAGAGAGGATGAAGATGAAAAGAGAGGAAGAACTCTCTTGAAACTTGAGAGGAAAAGAAAAGAACTAGCAAGACAATTCTAGAATTCTAAACTTAGCAAATGCTTCAAGGTGCAACTAAGCTATCACAAGCATCCTATTTATAGAAAAACAAAACCATGGGGCTTACCAAAGGAAGCCTTGGCGGTGACTTTGAGAGGGAAAAAGGGAGAGAAAAATATCTCTTACACAAGGTCATTCAAGCATGGTTTGAAGTATGGAAGCTATGCTACAAAGTATGGCTTGACGTGAGTTAATTTCCTATCAATTTTTGATGAAATTAGGCTTCGAGAACCTTGACATGGCTGGAACTTTTCCAGCCACAAATAAATGGGAAAAATGGGTTGTTTTAAGTATTTATTCATGTGGAAATTCAAGCTTGATTGAAAGTTATGATAAGGTACAGTGTATGTGACTTGAGGTATGGTCTTGGAGTGTTGAAAAATTGAACATGTGATGCATATGGGATGAGGGAGTTCACGGCCAGGTCCTGTACAACAAGGGGGAGGTGAGGTTTGATCATCTAATTGGGTGTTAATGATAGGTTTAGATGTGTATTAGCTTAGGTACAAGGTTAGGAATAATTAAGCTTAAGTTTAGGTAACTAAGCATGTGTATTAGGAATTTTATGACAAGGTTAGGAGTGCTCATACATCATTAAAGAATTTTAAACTCATTTATGAATAAACAATGTGTAACACAATTCCATGATTTAAGGAATTGGAAAGAGAAAACACTATTCAAGATTCCATGACTAGGAGTCTTGAAATTAAAATATGATTTTGAGTTGTAATTAAGCACTTTTAGGTTCTAATCAACTTTAATAAATTATTTTGACTCAAGATTAATTAAGGAAATTAATTAACCTTCGATTAGAGCCTAATATTGCTTAGGTTTGCTTAATCACGCGATTAAGAGTAAAAACACGAAACTAGGGGCAAAACCGTAATTTTGTACTAATTTTGCCCAGGACCTCCGGGACCAAAACTAAAGTCACAGTCTACATAAAAACGCCTTTTAAAATCATCCAAAGAAGTTTCGGGTTCATCCGGCACTTGCAAATGGGTAAAACACTGCAGGGGCGTTTTGGTCATTTTGACCCGAAAACTTGAAAAACGAGATTTTCGATCCCGGGAAGGTACACAAGCCATCTAATCCCCTTCCAATATTGAGTTTGCCCTTCGAGTACTGCCGAACCGGCTTTCCTCGAATTTCGGGCTGAAAATGACCTCAAGGGCATTTTGGTCATTTTCACTCTAACAGAAAAATCGGGGCGTTACATTACTCCCCTCCTTAAAAAGAATTTCGCCCTCGAAATTCATACCTTAAAACAACTCGGGGTACTTCGATGTCATCTCGGACTCAAGCTCCCATGTGAACTCCTCGGTGTTGCCAGGTCCCCACGGGACCTTCACCAAAGGAACAGACTTGTTCCTTAACTGCTTGATGCTTTGGTCCACGATTCTCATCGGCGGTAGATTGAACGTCAGGTCCTCCCTTAACTGTATGTGTTCTGGCTCTAAGACATGGCTAGGGTCGGACTCGTATTTACGTAACTTAGAGACATGAAAGACATCATGAAGGTTTGACAGGTTGGGCGGTAGGGCTATTTTATAAGCTACATATCCGATCCTCTGAAGAATTTCAAAAGGACCGAGAAATCGGGGAATCAACTTTTTTACTTTCATGGCTCTACCTATTCCTGTAGTGGGAGTAATTCTTAGAAATACATGCTCACCTTCTTGGAATTCCAAGGGTTTGCGCCTTTTGTCCGCATAGCTTTTCTGCCGACTTTGAGCGGTTAAGATTCTATCCTTGATCTTCTTGATTTGCTCTGTCGTTTCCCTCACTACATCGGGTCCTAAGACACTTTGTTCTCCGGGCTCGTACCAACACAAAGGTGATTGGCACTTCCATCCATACAGCGCTTCATACGGTGCCATACCGATGCTCGCGTGATAACTGTTGTTATACGCAAACTCGATCAAAGGCATGTACTTATCCCAACTTTCTTTTTGGTCTAAGACACAGGCTCTCAACATGTCCTCTAGGGTTTGAATTGTCCTCTCAGATTGACCATCCGTTTGTGGGTGGTAAGCAGTGCTCAAGCACAACTTCGAACCAAACGCCTTTTGAAAGGCTCCCCAAAAACGTGACGTAAACCGTGGATCTCGATCCGAGATTATCGTCGATGGTACTCTATGCAACCTTACTATTTCTTGGATGTAAAGCTAAGCCAACTTATCCAACGAGTACGTGACTCGAATAGGTAGAAAGTGAGCCGACTTTGTTAGTCGATCCACGATTACCCATACGGCATCATGGCCAGCTTGGGTCCTTGGCAATCCTGTCACGAAATCCATTGATATACTCTCCCACTTCCACTCCAGGATTGACAGGGGTTGCAACATGCCGGAAGGTTTTTGGTGTTCGATCTTGACCTTTTGGCAGACCAAACACTTACTCACCCAGGCGACCACATCCTTTTTTAATCCGGGCCACCAAAACATCTTCTGCAAATCTTGGTACATCTTGGTAGTACCAGGATGTATGGCGAAGTGGCTCTTGTGAGGCTTGAGTTGTCTGGACGCATAGGCTACCACTTGCCTATTTTGCATCAACACACAACCTAAACCTTTTCCAGAAGCATCACAATGTACCTCGAAGGGTACATTGGGGTCAGGTAAAACTAAAACTGGGGTTGAGGTGAGCTTTTCCTTAAGCTCTAGGAAACTCTTTTCACACTCAAGGCTCCACTCAAACGGGGCATTCTTCCTAGTAAGCTTGGTTAAGGGTAGGGCTAACTGGGAAAATCCTTTAATAAACCTACGGTAGTATCCAGCTAAACCCAAAAAGCTTCTAATCTCAGTTGCTGAGGTTGGTCTATCCCAATTCATCACAGCTTCTATCTTACTTGGATCGACAGCTATGCCACCTTTTGACACAACATGCCCTAAGAATTTCACCTCATCCAACCAAAATTCACACTTAGACAACTTAGCGTATAACTTCTTCTCCTTTAATACCTCTAAAACCAGCCTCAAATGACGCTCATGCTCCTCGTGGGTTTTCGAATAGATGAGAATATCATCTATGAACACAACCACGAACTGATCTAAATAAGGTCTAAAGATCCTATTCATGTAATCCATAAAAACTGCGGGAGCATTCGTCAAACCAAACGATATCACGTTGAACTCAAAGTGTCCATACCGAGTTCGAAAGGCGGTTTTAGGAATGTCCAAGTCTCTAACCCTAATCTGATGGTAATCGTACCTCAAATCAATCTTAGAAAACACTACTGCCTCTTTCAACTGGTCCATAAGATCATCAATCCTAGGCAACGGGTACTTATTCTTTACGGTCACTCGATTCAACTGCCTATAATCTATACACATCCTCATGCTTCCATCTTTCTTCTTCACAAATAAGACCGGAGCGCCCCAAGGCGAAGCACTCGACCTTATAAAACTTTTTTCCAACAACTCCTCTAACTGGGTTTTCAATTCCGCTAACTCCGAGGGTGACATCCTATACGGGGCTATGGAGATCGGTCCCGTTCCAGGAACCAACTCTATGGAAAACTCCACTTCTCTTTCAGGAGGGAACTCGGGTATTTCCTCCGGAAACACCTCGGGATAGTCTCTCACCACAGGTATCTCACCTAGGTTTTGCTCAAAGTCTACATCGCAGGTGGCTAGGAGAACATATCCCTTAGCTTTCTCCCCACTACAGAAAACCTCTACGAAGTTTAGGTATAACCTCATGGGTTGACTAATGGGTTCGGGAGGAGAAGGAAAAACAACAGTTTGGGTCCCACAGTCTAACAACACACGGTTGGCGTGAAGCCAATCCATGCCTAGAATGATGCCTATGTCTTTAAGGGGTAAGCAAATTAAATCTATGATAAACGACCTATTCTCTACAACAAGATGACAGTTTAAGCAACATTTGCAGGTATTAATAGGGCGATTTGTAGGAGCAGAAACAATAAGATCAAAGGGAAGTTTAGAGACTTGCAAATTTAAAGACTCGACACTAGCAAGCGATATAAAAGAATGAGTAGTGCCAGAATCAAAGAGTACAGTTAAGGTTCTACCGTTAAGCTTGCACTTACCTTGAATGAGATCGTTGGACGTTCGCACATCTTCCGCGTTGAGGGTGAAGACCCGTCCTTGGTGTTGAGGTCGGGGGTTTTGGTTTGATGGTCCTCCATTGGTGCAGTTGTTGGCATAATGGCCGGGCTTGCCACACTTGAAACAGACCCCTTGCCCCATAAAGCAAGGGCGATTCCCATGATTCTTCCCGCATTGGGGGCAGACATCAGTAGATGCTGCTCTGGGGTAAGCAGTAGGGGTTTGTGGTGCCTTATTCTTGGCCCCACTTGGTCCTCCATTGTGGTTCCGGGGTCCACCCGGTCCACGGGGTTGATTGTTGTTGAAATTCCTCGGGCCTTGATGTTGAAACGGCGGCCTTTGGTGTTGTTTGGATTGTTGGTGTGCAGGAGCTCTTGGTGGTTGTTGTTGTTGTGGTCGGAACTAATTGGTCTGGTAGGGGTTGTAGTGATTCCTTGAAGGGTACTGCGGTTTGAATCTCGAGGCTTGAGGTCTAAGTCCCTTAGCTCGTTCCGCCTTTGTGGCTTGCATTTTCCGTTGCCCTTCTTCAAGAATCCGGCACTTGTTGACCAGAGTCGAGAAGTCTCTGATCTCCATATGGGCCACGGCGTAGTTCATCTCCGCCTTCAGACCGGCCTCATACTTGACGCATTTCCAAACCTCATCGGGGTTCCCTTGAAACACCCGAGAGAACTTGATCAGCTCCTCAAACTTTTCAGTGTACTGGGCAACAGTAGACCCTCCCTGGGTCAGCTGCATGAACTCGATGTCCTTTGCATTCCTCACAGACTCCGGGAAGTACTTCTCGTAGAAGTAGGTCTTGAACAGCTCCCAATCAATGGGAGTTTCAGAAGCTTCTAGCAGACGCTTTGTGCCGTTCCACCAAAACTTCAAGGCCGGACTTCAAAGATGAAAGCAAAGAAAGGTGACCTTCTGCTCCTCTGAGCAGGCAACCACAGAGTAGATCTTCTCCATGTCCTTGATCCACTCATCAGCTTTGTTGGGGTCCATTACCCCGCGGAACACCGGCGGGTTCGCCTTGCGGAACTCGCCGAAGCGGGCCTGCTCAACCACCTCAGCAATAGGGGGAGCAAGTGCAGCAGTCTCGTGTTGATCCATGCGGTCAAACATCTGCTCCATGGCTTGTGCCATTCTACAAACAGCAAGAAGAAATGATGGTCTTGGTCACCTCGGCGTAGTCCTAGGTCGCCGTCATGTGCCATTGGTGCCTAAACACATGAAACAATGAACATCAAGTTGATCAGGCTCAATATTCCTGCAAAATGGGCTAGCTACCATGGCACTTGCAAGCAACAGAGGTCATGCATTTATAGTCCTATAGCTTGTCTCTATCAAGCACTACACATGACATAACTATCGCATCATGCTTACAAAGCATGGTCAGTCCAATCCTCAGGCTCCATGAGAATCGAACTGCTCTGATACCATAATGTAACACCCTAATTTTTAACCCAACTTTCTAGAACACATTAGGTTAAACATTAGGCTATTACTTCATAGTCTCATTCTTTCATTGAAATACTTAGTGGAAATTACGGGTAAATTTTTCTTTTTTGAAAACATAAAACAAAGTGAGAGTCGCGAGCTTAACTAATCGAATGACAGAAACGTAAAGCACTCGTAGCGATCATAAACAACCATGTAAAATAAATCATACATCAGAAGAACATAGATCATGAAGATGACAGAAACATTTCATTAATAATAAAGTAGCTAAAGTACATAACTAGTCATACCGTTATAGAAACAGGCAGAGCTTGAAATACAACGAAAAGGAAATACAACAGATAGCAAAGTACATGGTTCAACCTGAAGATAGAAAAACCCAAAACGCTACCCTCCTACTAGGCTATCAGTACAAACTACACACCCCTCCCAAAAGGTATGACCGAAGGGGAAGATCCTCATAAAACTCAAGTACTCACAAGGCTCTCCATCAGGAACTAGTGATGTCGGGGGTCCTCGGGTGATGGAGGCAGGTAACCGGGGAAACGCTCTATCTCCTCCTGTGTGGGCCAATACAACGTAAAAGGTACACGAGGTGGCTGAACGTGGGCTCCTTGATGCGAACGCATCTCGACTCTCCTCGCCAGGCGCGGCTGCACCACAATCTCCTCACTCCCCATACATCGGGATCGGGGAAAAGGGGCTGAACCCCCTGAAGGAACGTGCATCGGCCAATCCTCGGATGGGTCGGTCTCGAATCTCCTCGAACGAGGTACCTACTCCGGGAAATCTTGGACGGCGGAGGCAGAGGTACGGGCACGTCGCAACTGCTCCTCACGCGGGCGGGTGCGCTCGAAGATCATGTCGTCACTACCAAAAGGCGCAGTAGGAGTGAACTGGTAGCTCGAAACTGGATAAGCGAAAGGTCGTCCCATGTACACAAAAACACGAACGGCACATCGACCCTCAAAGTGATATGAATGGTGGTCTGGGTCGAAGTGTATCTCCTATACTGGCGTATCAACGAAGACCACGAACGTCGTCATCGCTCTCTGAAGATGTGACGGAAGGAAAGAGAGAGGAGTGAGAAATCTTGCTAAAGAAATCTCAGTAGGAGTCTCCTATCCTAGGGTTACATCGTACACATCCTCAGGAACCTTGGGCTTATTTATAAAATAATGATCATGCATATAAGGTTTAATTAAGGTTTTCCAAAACTAATTATCCAAGGTCCATTCCTTTTAGCATGCATCTTGATGTTATGAATGCAACATGTTATATCATGGATGCATGGCAATACTTGAGCATATAAGACAACACCTCAAAGCACATAAACATAATCCATGTGGCATAAGGGCATATAACTTGAAGTGAATCATTCCTCAATTTCGTGACATCAATCATGGTACTTTAGCATATAGGCCACCCTAAAAATAATAACTAGGTTATTAGCTCATACCTCAGCTAGTCGTCACTAGCTCTTGCTTATTATCTTGAATAACCGAAACATAAATAACAATCCCGACTCGCAAGTACGAGTAGGGGGTAGGGATCACCTCTCTTTAGGATATACCCTCTTTGAAATGCTTTGCTAGCCACGCATGGCCTCGCAATTTGTCCGATTTGGTAGGCTGCATCTACTCATACCCTCATGGATTTGTCTCCTCCCAGGGGTACTCGGTCGAACCGGCACCTCCTCGGGGGAAGCGCGTCTTAGTGCTTTGTCACATAAAATCTCCTGGCGGTGCTCGGCCGAACCGGTGTCACCCAGGGTTTTCAACTCATATGGTACTCATAAATCATTTCTTTTAACCCTTTAAGGTTTGTGACAGAATTGGCAAAGATAACAAATTGTTAAACCGAATTTCCTTCAAACTGCCACAAGCTAATCCACACATCATGTTCTCATGAAATTTTATGCTATGATAAACTTTAACATTTCATCAATCATTTTCTCATGCATCAAGCACATCTCATCATATCATTGCATCAAACAACACATCATAGCATTAACAACTTTTTAGTGTCTTATGCATTGACCCTTAAGGTCCCTAACTCACATTCTAAGTTATAAATCATCAAACCTAATCTCTCGGGAACTTATAAGGTCTCAACTAAGTATTTCTCACCTCACACTATGATCAAGAACATCTCTAAACCTCAAGAGTGCAGAATTCATATTCCTAGCTTTACGGGTACCTAGGAGTCACAACAATGACCCTTTCTAAGTCCGGCTTGCTCCTAAGGCATGAAGATCAAGTCCTAAACCATTTATGAGTCATTCCTACACATTTAAACTAATTTAAATCCATGATTAGCATTACTAAACCTTGCTGGACAGAATCCAGAAAATTAAAACATTAAAGGATCTAGAACTCTCAAATTAATTATACTTAAACATAAGCATATTATCATCATTAACACAGCTCATACAGTGGCTAAACATGACAAGGCAGAACCGAAACAAACATCTCCATTTAAAGGCATCAAACACATTTTCTAAAGCATATAAAATACTAGTTTCTCTTGGAACCTTTTTAAAACTTTCAAAACTCATTTATAAATATTTTTAACATCTAAAATCAACAAAATATTTGTGGGGGCAGTAGCTAAATCAAACTTGTCTCAAGAGGTTCTAAATTCATAAACTTAGTTCTATGCATTCCTTAAACTCATAAAAGCTTGGAAAAATTATAAAACATAGTTTTCAATACTTAGAAACACCAAGACCCCTTAGGGCCGAAATATGAACCATAGGAAATAAATATTTTTAGACCTTTGTTTGAGACAACAATGGGCAAGTCTTTGAGCTCTAGGTTCATTTAGGTGATGACATAAAAATAAACATGCTCGTGCACTCATTTTAGGTTCCATTAGAAAGTAAAGTGATAGCATAAAATAAATATGAGGTGCAACATATTATTATCTTTGATATTTAGTGAGGACTTGAAATATAAACACGATAATGTATAGCTTGAAATATAAACATGATAATGCAAGTTCATTCATTATCTTGGTATTTAGTGATAGCAAGGAAGTAAACATGATATGCAAAGCATAAAGTAAACATGATGCAAGGTTCATTTTATGGTTAACTAGAGCTCATTCAAGACTTTAACAAGATAACAACCCAATACAATATCTCAAAGATCAAAATACCAAAACCGAAGTCTTACAAAAGAAAAAGAAAGTGAAACTAAGTCAAGTTCTTTATTAAATGCCCAAAACCCCTATCTAGAGAAAAATCTCTAGAACGTGCCGGCCAACTTTAAGGTTGACAAGGGTAGGCTTGGACTTTTAGAAATCCTTAGATTAATTTTCAGCCACAAATAAATGGGAAAAATGGGTTGTTTTAATTATTTATTCATGTGGAAATTCAAGCTTGATTGAAAGTTATGACAAGGTATAGTGTATGTGACTTGAGGTATGGTCTTGGAGTGTTGAAAAATTGAACATGTGATGCATATTGGATGAGGGAGTGCACGGCCAGGTCTAGTACAACAAGGGGGAGGTGAGGTTTGATCATCTAATTGGGTGTTAATGATAGGTTTAGATGTGTATTAGCTTAGGTACAAGGTTAGGAATAGTTAAGCTTAAGTTTCAGTAACTAAGCATGTGTATTAGGAATTTTATGACAAGGTTAGGAGTGCTCATACATCATTAAAGAATTTTAAACTCATTTATGAATAAACAATGTGTAACACAATTCCATGATTTAAGGAATTGGAAAGAGAAAACACTATTCAAGATTCCATGACTAGGAGTCTTGAAATTAAAATATGATTTTGAGTTGTAATTAAGCACTTTTAGGTTCTAATCAACTTTAATAAATTATTTTGACTCAAGATTAATTAAGGAAATTAATTAACCTTCGATTAGAGCCTAATATTGCTTAGGTTTGCTTAATCACGCGATTAAGCGTAAAAACACGATACTAGGGGCAAAATCGTAATTTTGTACTAATTTTGCCCGGGACCTCCGGGACCAAAACTAAAGTCACAGTCTACATAAAAACGCCTTTTAAAATCATCCGGAGAAGTTTCGGGTTCATCCGGCACTTGTAAATGGGTAAAACACCGCATGGGCATTTTGGTCATTTTGACCCGAAAACTCGAAAAACGAGATTTTTGATCCCGGGAAGGTACACAAGCCATCTAATCCCCTTCCAACATTGAGTTTGCCCTTCGAGTATTGCCGAACTGGCTTTCCTCGAATTTCGGGCTGAAAATGACCTCAGCGGCATTTTGGTCATTTTCACTCTAACAGAAAAATCGGGGCATTACAAAGAAACTGTGAGTGTAACACCCTAATTTTTAACCCAATACTCTAGAACATATTAGGCTAATCATTAAGTTATTACTTCTTAGTCTCAACTTTTTAATAAAATACTTAGTGGAAATTACGGGTAAATTTTACTTTTTGAAAACATAAACAAAGTGAGAGCCGTGAACTTAACTAGTCGAATGACAGAAACATAAAGCACACGTAACAATTATCAGAAATCACAGAGTAAGGCATATAACCAAAGAAGCATTCCATTAATAACATAATTTAAGTACATAAGTAGTCTTACCCTCATGGAGACGGGCAGAGCTTGTAATACAATGAAAAAGAAAATACTACAGAAAATGTAAAGTACATGGTTCAACATGAAGATAGAAAAACCCAAAATGCTACCCTCATACTAGACTACGAGTACAAACTACAACCCCTCCCAAAAGGTACTACCGAAGGGAAGATCTCCATAACAACTCGGGTACTCGCAAGACTCTCCATCGGGAACTAGTGACGATGGGGATCCTCGGGTGATGGAGGCAGGTAGCCGGGGAAACGCTCTATCTCCTCCTGTGTGGGCCAATGGAGCGTAAAGGGAGCTCGCGACGGCTGAACGTGAGCTTCTTGATGCGGACGTATCTCGGCTCTCTTTGCCAAGCGTGGCTGCCTCACAGTCTTCTCACTCCCTTCGCGCTGAAACTGGGGAAAGGGAGTGGAGCCTTCCGAAGGGACATGCATCTGCGAATCCTCGGATGGATCAGTCTCGGACCTCCTCGAGCGAGGCACGTACTCCGGGTAGTCGCGGACAGCCGAGGCAGAGGTACGGGCACGGTGTAGCTGCTCGTCATGCGGGCGAGTGGGCTCGAAGAGCATGTCATCACCACCAAAAGGTGCAGTAGGAGTGAACTGGTAGCTCGAAACCGGGTAAGCAAAAGGTCGACCCATGTACACAAAAACATGGATGGCACAACGACCCTCGAAATGATACGAACGGTGGTCCAGGTCGTAGTGCACCTCCCAAACAGGCGTGGCAATGAAGAGCACGAATGTCGCCATCGATCTCTGAAGATGTGACGGAAGAAAAGAAAAGAGAGGAGTGAGAATTCTTGCTAAAGAATCTCAGTAGGAGTCTCCTATCCTAGGGTTACATCGTACACATCCTCAGGAACCTTGGGTTTAATTATAAAATAGTGATCATGCATATAAGGTTCAAGCTAGGGTTTTCCAAACTAATTATCCAAGGTCCATTCCTTTTAGCATGAATCTTATGTTGTGAATGCAACATGTTACATCATGGATGCATGTCAATACTTGAGCACATAAAACAACACATCAAAGCACATAAACATAAATCATGTGGCATAAAGGCATATAACTCTCAAATGAGATCATTCATCAACCTCGTGACATCATTCATGGTACTTTAGCATATAAGCCACCCTAAAAATAACTAGGTTATGAGCTCATACCTCAGCTAGTCATCACTAGCTCTTGCTTATTATCTGAATAAGCGAAACATAAATAATAATCCCGACTCGCAAGTACGGGCAGGGGGCAGGGATCATCTCTCTCTAGGATTACCCTCTTTGAAATGCTTTGCGGGCACCAGGCCACAGCAATTTGTCGGCTTTGGTAGGCTGCATCTACTCATACCCTCACGGATTTGTCTCTCCTGGGGGTGCTCGGCTGAACCGGTGTCACCCAAAGCAGCTGCCTGCTGCTTTGTCACATAAAAATCTCCTGGGGGTACTCGGCCGTACCGGTGTCACCCAGGGTTTTCAACTCATATGGTACTCATAAAACATTTCTTTCACCCCTTTAAGGTTTGACGGAAATTCGGCAGCATAACAGCTGTTAAACCGAATTTCCTTCAAACTGCCACAAGCTAATCCACACACCATGTTCTCATGAAATATCATGCTATGATAAACTTTAACATTTCATCAATTATTTTCTCATGCATCAAGCACATCTCATCACATCATTGCATCATACAACACATCATAGCATTTATAACTTTTTAGTGTCTTATGCATTGACCCTTAAGGTCCTCAACTCACATTCTAAGTTATAAATCATCAAACCTAAGCTCTCGGGAACTTATAAGGTCTTAACCAAGTATTTCTCACCTCACACTATGGTCAAGAACATCTCTAAACCTCAAGAATGCATAATTCATATTCCTAACTTTACGGGTACCTAAGAGTCACAACAATGACCCTTTCTAAGTCCAGTTTGCTCCTAAGGCATCAAGATCAAGTCCTAAACCATTTATGAGGCATTCCTACACATTTAAACTAATTTAAATACATGATTAGCATTACTAAACCTTGCTGGACAGAATCCAGAAAATTCCAACATTAAAGGATCTAGAACTCTCAAATTAATTCTTTCCTAGTTTCTAGCTTCTCTTATCTTTCACATATGAGCTTTACCATTAATTATACTCAAACTCAAGCATATTATCATCATTAACACAGATCATACAGTGGCAAAATAATGGCGTGGCAGAACCGAAACAAACATTCTCCATAAAGGCATAAGACACAATTTCTTAAGCACATAAAATACTAGTTTCTCTTGGAACCTTTTTAAAACTTTGAAAACTCATTCATAAATATTTTTACCATCTAAAATCATAAAAAAAATATATTTAAGAGGGTAGTGACTAAATCAACTTTGTCTCAAGAGGCCCTAAATTCATAAAACTTAGTTCGACATATTTCTTGTACTCATAAAAGCTTAGAAAAATATGAAACATAGTTTTCAACACTTAGAAATATCAAAACCCCTTAGGGCCGAAATATGAACCAAAGGAAATAAATATTTTTAAACCTTTGTTGAGACAACCATGGGCAAGTCTTTGAGCTTTAGGTTCATTTAAGTGATGACATAAAAGTAAACATGCTCATGCACTCATTTTAGGTTCCATTAGAAAGTAAAGTGATAGCATAAAATAAATATGAGGTGCAACATATTATTATCTTTGATATTTAGTGAGAACTTGAAATATAAACATGATAATGCAAATTCATCCATTATCTTGGTATTTAGTGATAGCAAGGAAGTAAACATGATATGCAAAGCATAAAAATAAACATGACGCAAGGTTCATTTTATGGTTAGCTAGAGCTCATTCAAGACTTTAACAAAGTAATAACCCAACATATATCTCATTACAAAGAGAGCTCTAGAGTTCTTGAACCAAGTTCTCGAAGGAACCATGAGGTTCTTGAACACCATCATCAAGCTCAAGATAAACAAACTTCCAAAACAAAACAAAACAAAGTCTAAGGGATCAAAGTACCAAAATCGAAAACCTTACAAAAGGAAGAGAAAATGAAACTAAGTCAAGTTCTTTATTAAATACCCAAAACCCCTATCTAGAGAAAGATCTCTAAAACGTGCCGGCCAACTTTAAGGTTGACAAGGGTAGGCTTGGGCTTTTAGAAATCCTTAGATTAGTTTTCTTAAGTTGAAAAACCATGTGAGCTAAGTATAGTATAGCTGAAGTTAAAGAAAAAGAAAAACTCAAGCTCTAGAGGTTCCTTTGAGATGAACACATAGTCATCCTCTAGGAGTCCTCATCATTGAGCTATCATATGCTCATCAAGGCCTCATGGCCGAAATCACAAGGAAGGAAAAACAAGAAAGTTTCAAAAGAAAAATCCAAGAGAAAGCTAGAACGAACTCATTTTCAAGAAAATAAAGTTTAGAAAACACACCTACCTAGAGTGAGAACACAAAGCTTGAACTTTAAAAAGGAAAACAAGATGATAAGCTCCTCCTTGAGGTGGATATGGCTTCGGCCTTGTGAGGAACAATGCAGAGGAAAATGTGTTTGAGTGAGGTTGTGTTTGAGGTGAGGTGTTTGAGAGGTTAGGAGATGATTCAAGGCATTGGGGTGGTGTTTGATGGTTAAGAGATGATGATGAGATGAAGAGATGAAGAAGATGAAGATGAAAAGAAAGGAAGAACTCTCTTGAAACTTGAGAGAAAAAGAAAGAACTCAAGAAAGCTTAGGAAAACTTGAAACTTACCAAATGAACTAAAGTGTTTGTATGTGTTTCTAGGCAAGGTATTTATAGAGAATGAAAACAAATGAAGGCTCAAAGGGAGGAGGACTGGCCGTGTGGTTTTAGGAGGGAAAGGAAGAGAAAATATCTCTTACACAAGGTCATTCAAGCATGGTTTGAAGTATGGAAGCTATGCTACAAAGTATGGCTTGATGTGAGTTAATTTCCTATCAATTTTGAATGAAATTAGGCTTCTAGAAACTTGACGTGGCTGGAACTTTTTCAGCCACAAATAAATGGGAAAAATGGGTTGTTTTAATTATTTATTCATTTGGAAAATCAAGCTTGATTGAAAGTTATGACAAGGTATAGTGTATGTAACTTGAGGTATGGCCTTGGAGTGTTGAAAAATTGAACATGTGATGCATATGAGAGGAGGAAGTGCACGGCCAGGTCTGGTACAACAAGGGGGAGGTGAGGTTTGATCATCTAATTGGGTGTTAATGGTAGGTTTAAATGTGTATTAGCTTAGGTAAAAGGTTAGGAACAATTAAGCTTAAGTTTAGGTAACTAAGTATGAGTATTAGGACTTTTATGACAAGGTTAGGAGTACTCATACATCATTAGCGAATTAAAAACTCATTTGTGAATAAACAATGTGTAACACAATTCCATGATTTAAGGAATTGGAAAGAGAAAACACTATTTAAGATTCCATGACTAGGAGTCTTGAAATTAAAATATGATTTTAAGTTGTAATTAAGCACTTTTCTAATCAACTTTAATAAATTATTTTGACTCAAGATTAATTATGGAAATTAATTAACCTTCGATTAGAGCCTAATATTGCTTAGGTTTGCTTAATCATGCGATTAAGCGTAAAAACACGAAACTAGGGGCAAAACCGTAATTTCGCACTAATTTCGCTCGGGACCTCCAGGACCAAAAATAAAGTCATAGTCAACATAAAAATGCCTTTTAAAACCATCTGGAGAAGTTTCAGGTTCATCCGGCACTTGCAAACGGGTAAAACACCGCAGGGGTGTTTTGGTCATTTTGACCCGAAAACTCGAAAAACAAGATTTTCGATCCCGGGAAAGTACACAAGTCATCTAATCCCCTTCCAACATTGAGTTTGCCCTTCGAGTACTGCCGGACCGGCTTTCCTCGAATTTCGGGCCGAAAATGACCTTATGGGCATTTTGGTCATTTTCACTCTAATAGAAAATCGGGGCACAATTCTCGTTACTTCGACCTCAAAATTTGTACCTTAGAACAACTCGGGGTACTTCGACCTCATCTCAGACTCAAGTTCCCGCGTGAACTCTTCAGTGTTGCCACGTCCCCACGTGACCTTCACCAAAGGAACAGACTTGTTCCTCAACTGCTTGACGCCTTGGTCCACAATTCTCGTTGGCGGTAGATTGAACGTCAGGTCCTCCCTTAATTGTACGTGTTCTGGCTCTAAGATGTGGCTAGGGTCGGACTCGTATTTACGTAGCTGAGAGACGTGAAAGATGTCATGGAGATTTGACAGATTGGGTGGTAAGGCTATTTTGTAAGCTATAGATCCGATTCTCTGAAGAATTTCAAAAGGACTGAGAAATCGGGGACTCAACTTTTTGACTTTCATGGCTCTACCTATTCCTGTAGTGGGAGTAATTCTTAGAAATACATGTTCGCCTTCTTGGAATTCCAAGGGCTTGCGCCTTTTGTCCGCGTAGCTTTTCTGCCTACTTTGAGCGGTTAGGATTCTATCCTTGATCTTCTTGATTTGCTTCGTCGTTTCCCTCACTACATCAGGTCCTAAGACACTTTGCTCTCCGGGTTCGTACCAACACAAGGGTGATTGGCACTTCCTTCCATACAATGCTTCGTACGGTGCCATACCGATGCTTGCGTGATAACTGTTGTTATACGCAAACTCGATCAAAGGCATGTACTTATCCCAACTTCCTTTCTTGTCTAAGAAACAGGCTCTTAACATATCTTCCAGGGTTTGGATTGTCCTCTCAGATTGACCATCCTTTTATGGGTGGTAAACAGTGCTTAAGCACAACTTCGAACCGAACGCCTTTTGAAAGGCTCCCCAAAAACGTGATGTAAACCGCGGATCTCGATCCGAGATTATCGTCGATGGCACTCCATGCAATCTTACTATCTCTTCGATGTAAAGCTGAGCCAATTTATCCAACGAGTACGTGACTCGGATAGGTAGAAAGTGAGCCAACTTTTTCAGTCGATCCACGATTACCCATACGGCATCATGGCCAACTTGGGTCCTTGGCAATCCTGTCATGAAATCCATTGATATACATTCCCACTTCCACTCGAGGATTGATAGGGGTTGCAACATGCCAGAAGGTTTTTGGTGTTCGATCTTGACCTTTTGGCAGGCCAAACACTTACTCACCTAGGCGACCACATCCTTTTTCAATCCGGGCCACCAAAACATCTTCTTCAAATCGTGGTACATCTTAGTAGTACCAGGATGAATGGCAAAATGGCTCTTGTGGGCCTCCTCCAAGATCTTCTCTCAAAGGTCGCGATCTTGTGGCACACAGATTCGCCCCTTAAACCTCCACAACCAGTCAAGGCCTCATACAAAACCTTTCAACTTTCCAGCCTTAACTGCCTCGATTGTCTCCATAAAGTCCTCATTTTCTCTTTGGGCAAGCATAATCCTTTGCTTAAACCCACTGGTCACCGTGAGATGACACATCGCTATGCCTTTTTCCGTCATTGACATCCTAAGATTCATATCCCTAAACTGCTCCATTAACCCAACTTCGTTAACCATCATACAAGATAAACATAACGACTTTCGACTCAAGGCATCGGCGACCACATTAGCCTTGCCGGGTGGTAACTTAAGCCAAAATCGTAGTCCTTGAGGAATTCCATCCATCTCCTCTGCCTCATGTTTAACTCCTTTTGATCAAAGAGATGCTTGAGACTCTTATGATCAGAGAAAACTTCAAACTTTACACCATACAAATGGTATCTCCACATCTTAAGGGCAAACACGATGGCTGCTAACTCTAGGTCATGGGTGGGGTAGGTTACTTCGTGAGGCTTAAGTTGTCTGGACGCATAGGCTACCACATGCCTATTTTGCATCAACACGCAACCTAAACCTTTGCCATAAGCATCGCAATATACCTCGAAGGGTACATTGGGGTCAGGTAAAACCAAAACTGGGGTCGAGGTGAGCTTTTCCTTAAGCTCTAGGAAACTCTTTTCACACTCGGGGCTCCACTCAAACGGGGCATTCTTCCTAGTGGGCTTGGTTAAGGGTAGGGCCAACTGGGAAAGTCCTTTAATAAATCTACGGTAATAGCCAGCTAAACCCAAAAAGCTTCTCATCTCAGTCACAGAGGTTGGTCTATCCCAATTCATCACAACTTCTATCTTACTGGGGTCGACAGCTATGCCACCTTTTGACACAACATGTCCTAAGAATTTCACCTCATCCAACCAAAATTCACACTTAGACAACTTAGCGTATAACTTCTTCTCCTTTAATACCTAAAAAACCAGCCTCAAATGACGCTCATGCTCCTCGTGGGTTTTTGAATAGATAAGAATATCATCTATGAACACGACCATGAACTGATCTAAACAGGGTCTAAAGATCCTATTCATGTAATCCATAAAAACTGCGAGAGCATTCGTTAAATCAAACGACATCACATTGAACTCAAAGTGTCCATACCGAGTTCGAAAGGCGATTTTAGGAATGTCCGAATCTCTAACCCTAATCTGATGGTAACCGAACCTCAAATCAATCTTAGAAAACACTACTGCTCCTTTCAACTGGTCTATAAGATCATCAATCCTACGCAATGGGTACTTATTCTTTATGGTCACTCAGTTCAATTGCCTATAGTCTTTATACATCCTCATACTTCCATATTTCTTCTTCACAAATAAGACCGGAGCGCCCCAAGGCGAAGCACTTGGCCTTATAAAACTCTTTTCCAATAGCTCCTCTAACTGAGTTTTCAACTCCACCAACTCCAAAGGTGACATTCTATACGGGGCTATAGAGATAGGTCTCGCTCCAGGAACCAGCTTTATGGAAAAATCTACTTCTCTTTCGGGAGGGAACTCGGGTATCTCATCTGGAAACACCTCGGGATAGTCTCTCACCACAGGTATCTCACCTATGTTTTGCTCAAAGTCTACATCGTAGGCGGCTAGGAGAACATATCCCTTAGCTTTCTCCCCACTACAGAAGACCTCTATGGAGTTTAGGTATAATCTCATGGGTTGACTGATGGGTTTAGGAAGAGAATGAAAGACAACAGTTTGGGTTTCACAGTCTAACAATACACGGTTGGCGTGAAGCCAATCCATGCCTAGAATGATACCTATGTCTTTAAGGGGTAAGCAAATTAAATCTATGATAAATGACCTATATTCTACAACAAGATGACAGTTTAAACAACATTTACAGGTATTAACAGGGTGATTTGTGGGGGTAGAAACAATAAGATCAAAGGGAAGTTAGAGACTCGCAAATTTAAAGACTCGACACTAGCAAGTGATACGAAAGAATGAGTAGTGCCAGAATCAAAAAGCACAGTTAAGGTTCTACCGTTAAGCTCGTACTTACCTTGAATGAGATCGTTAGACGTTCGTGCGTCTTTCACGTTGAGGGTGAAGACCCGTCCTTGGTGTTGAGGTTGGGGGTTTTGGTTCGACGGTCCCCCATTGGTGCAGTTGTTGGCATAGTGGCCGGGCTTGCCACACTTGAAGCAGACCCTTTGCCCTATGAGGCAAGGGCGGTTTCCATGATTTTTCCCACACTGGGGACAGACATCAGCAGATGCTGCCCCGGGATAAGCAGCAAGGGTTCCTTGTGGTGCCTTGTTCTTGGCCCCACTTGGTCCTCCATTGTGGTTCCGGGGTCCACCCGGTCCACGGGGTTGATTGTTGTTGAAGTTCCTCGGACCTTGATGTTGAAACGGCGGCCTTTGGTGTTGCTTGGATTGTTGGTATGCAGGAGCTCTTGGTGGTTGTTGTTGTTATGGTCGGAACTGGTTGGTCTGGTAGGGATTGTAGTGATTCCTTGAAGGGTACTGCGGTTTGAACCTTAGCTTGTTCCGCCCTCGTGGCTTGCATCTTTCTCTGTCCTTCCTCAAGGATCCGGCACTTGTTGACCAGAGTTGGGAAGTCTTTGATCTGCATGTGGGCCACGGCGTATTTCATCTCCACCTTCAGACCGGCCTCATACTTGACACATTTCCAAACCTTATCAGGGTTCCCTTGAAACACCCGAGAGAACTTGATCAGCTCCTTGAATTTAGCAGTGTACTGGGCAATAGTAGACCCTTCCTGGGTCAACTGCATGAACTCAATATCCTTTACGTTCCTCACGGACTCGGGGAAGTACTTCTTGTAGAAGTTAGTCTTGAATAGCTCCCAGTCAATGAGGGTTCCAGCAGCTTCCAACAAGCGCTTCGTGTCGTTCCACCAGAACTCGGCATCTGACTTCATCATGAAGGCAGCAAACGTAACCTTCTGCTCCTCCGAGCAGGTAACCATAGAGTAGATTTTTTCCATGTCCTTGATCCATTCATCAGCTTTGTCAGGGTCCATTACCCCTAGGAATACCGGCGGGTTCGCCTTGCGGAACTCGCCGAAGCGTGCTTGTTCCACCATCTCAGCAGCAGGGGGAGGAGGGGGAACAGGAACAACATTCGCTTATTGATCCATCCGGTCAAACATCCGTTCCATGGCTTACGCCATGCGGCGAACAGCAGCAGTAGTCGCATTGTCTTGGTCAGCATCGGACGTAGTCCTAGGTTGTCGTCGCGGTGCCATTGGTTCCTAAACACATGAAACAATGAACATCAAGTTGATCAGGCTCAATATTCATGCAAAATGAGCTAGTTACCATGGCACTTGCAAGCAACAGAGGTCATGCATCTCTAGACCTATAGCTTATCTCCATCAAGCACTACCATGACATAACTATCGCATCATGCCTATAAAGCATGGTCAGTCCAATCCCCAGGCTCCGTGAGAATCGAACTGCTCTGATACCAAAATGTAACACCCTAATTTTTAACCCAATACTCTAGAACATATTAGGCTAATCATTAGGTTATTACTTCTTAGTCTCAACTTTTTAATAAAATACTTAGTGGAAATTACGGGTAAATTTTTCTTTTTGAAAACATAAACAAAGTGAGAGCCGTGAACTTAACTAGTCGAATGACAGAAACATAAAGCACGCGTAACAATTATCAGAAATCACAGAGTAAGGCATATAACCAAAGAAGCATTCCATTAATAACATAATTTAAGTACATAAGTAGTCTTACCCTCATGGAGACGGGCAGAGCTTGTAATACAACGGAAAAGAAAATACAACAGAAAATGTAAAGTACATGGTTCAACATGAAGATAGAAAAATCCAAAATGCTACCCTCCTACTAGACTACGAGTACAAACTACAACCCCTCCCAAAAGGTACTACCGAAGGGAAGATCTCCATAACAGCTCGGGTACTCGCAAGGCTCTCCATCGGGAACTAGTGACGATGGGGATCCTCGGGTGATGGAGGCAGGTAGCCGGGGAAACGTTCTATCTCCTCCTGTGTGGGCCAATGGAGAGTGAAGGCAGCTCGCGGCGGCTGAACGTGAGCTTCTCGATGTGGACGCATCTCGGCTCTCCTTGCCAAGCGTGGCTGCCTCCCAGTCTCCTCACTCCCCTCGCGCCGGAACTGGGGAAAGGGAGCGGAGCCTTCCGAAGGGACATGCGTCTGCGAATCCTCGGATGGATCAGTCTCGGACCTCCTCGAGCGAGGCACGTACTCCGGGTAGTCACGGATAGCCGAGGCAGAGGTACGGGCACAGCGTAGCTGCTCGTCACGCTGGCGAGTGGGCTCGAAGATCATGTCATCACCACCAAAAGGTGCAGTAGGAGTGAACTGGTAGCTCGAAACCGGGTAAGCGAAAGGTCGACCCATGTACAAAAAAACACGGATGGCACAACGACCCTCGAAATGATACGAACGGTGGTCCGGGTCGTAGTGCACCTCCAAAACAGGCGTGTCAATGAAGAGCACGAACGTCGCCATTGGTCTCTGAAGATGTGATGGAAGAAAAGAAGAGAGAGGAATGAGAATTCTTGCTAAAGAATCTCAGTAGGAGTCTCTTATCCTAGGGTTACATCGTACACATCCTCAGGAACCTTGGGTTTAATTATAAAATAGTGATCATGCATATAAGGTTCAATTTAGGGTTATCCAAGGTCCATTCCTTTTAGCATGCATCTTGATGTTATGAATGCAACATGTTCCATCATGGATACATGTCAATACTTGAGCACATAAAACAACACATCAAAGCACATAAACATAAATCATGTGGCATAAAGGCATATAACTCTCAAATGAGATCATTCCTCAACCTCGTGACATCAATCATGGTACTTTAGCATATAAGCCACCCTAAAAATAACTAGGTTATGAGCTCATACCTCAGCTAGTCATCACTAGCTCTTGCTTATTATCTGAATAAGCGAAACATAAATAATAATCCCGACTGCAAATGCAGGCGGCAAAGGATCATCTCTCTCTGGGATTACCCTCTTTGAAACGCTTTGCGGGCACTAGGCCACAGCAATTTGTCCGCTTTGGTAGGCTGCATCTACTCATACCCTCACGGATTTGTCTCTCCTGGGGCTACTGGGCCGAACCGGTGTCACCCAGGCGAGCGCGTCTCAGTGCTTTGTCACATAAAAATCTCCTGGGGCTACTCGGCCGTACCGGTGTCACCCAGGGTTTTCAACTCATATGGTACTCATAAAACATTTCTTTCACCCCTTTAAGGTTTGACGGAAATTCGGCAGCATAACAGCTGTTAAACCGAATTTCCTTCAAACTGCCACAAGCTAATCCACACACCATGTTCTCATGAAATCTCATGCTATGATAAACTTTAACATTTCATCAATCATTTTCTCATGCATCAAGCACATCTCATCACATCATTGCATCATACAACACATCATAGCATTTATAACTTTTTAGTGTCTTATGCATTGACCCTTAAGGTCCTCAACTCACATTCTAAGTTATAAATCATCAAACCTAAGCTCTCGAGAACTTATAAGGTCTTAACTAAGTATTTCTCACCTCACACTATGGTCAATAACATCTCTAAACCTCAAGAATGCAGAATTCATATTCCTAACTTTACGAGTACCTAAGAGTCACAACAATGACCCTTTCTAAGTCCGGTTTGTAACATCCCCTGCTGCTTTATAGATTGACGACTGTCCCCACAAACCAACATGGGTCGTTTCAGCATGCTTTGTCCTCACTCACATGCTTCCTGGGGAAACTTCCCAGGAGGTCACCCATCCCAAAATTACCCCAAGTCAAGCACGCTTAACTGTGGAGTTCTTTCAGTTTAGGCTACCGAAAAGAAGATGCATCTTGTTGGTATAGGTAGTGCAAATCAATTCATATAAGCCCTCCTCAACTGTATAGTCCCATACCTATACAGTCTTAGGATCCTTCTCATTCGGGTGTGTAATCGGTTCATTCATGTACCCCTCCGCTTAGAGGACCTTGCGAGGAGCCACTCCTTGTCCGTGCCTTCTTTGTACCGGCGATCACTCCTCGTCCTCGTCCCCGGGCGTTACATGCCCACTAGCTTCCGCCTGGTTCTTCCCCGAACCACATCGTACTGGGAGAGGTGCAGGCTCTGATACCATTTGTAACATCCCCTGCTGCTTTATGGATTGACGACTGTCCCCACAAACCAATACGGGTCCTTTCAGCATGCTTTGTCCTCACTCACATGCTTCCTGGGAAAACTTCCCAGGAGGTCACCATCCCAAAATTATCCCAAGTCAAGCACGCTTAACTGTGGAGTTCTTTCAGTTTAGGCTACCGAAAAGAAGATGCATCTTGTTGGTATAGGTAGTGCAAATCAATTCATATTTGCCCTCCTCAATTGTATAGTCCCATACCTATACAGTCTTAGGATCCCTCTCATTCGGGTGTGTAATCTGTTCATTCATGTACCCCTCCGCTTAGAGGACCTTGCGAGGAGCCGCTCCTTGTCCGTGCCCTCTTTGCACCGGCGATCACTCCTCGTCCTCGTCCCCGGGCATTACACAGTTTGCTCCTAAGGTATCAAAATCAAGTCCTAAACCATTTATGAGGCATTCCTACACATTTAAACTAATTTAAATCCATGATTAGCATTACTAAACCTTGCTGGACAGAATCCAGAAAATTCCAACATTAAAGCATCTAGAACTCTCAAATTAATTCTTTCCTAGTTTCTAGCTTCTCTTATCTTTGACATATGAGCTTTACCATTAATTATACTCAAACTCAAGCATATTATCATCATTAACACAGATCATACAGTGGCAAAATAATGGCAAGGCAGAACCGAAACAAACATTCTCCATAAAGGCATAAGACACAATTTCTAAAGCACATAAAATACTAGTTTCTCTTGGAACATTTTTAAAACTTTCAAAACTCATTCATAAATGTTTTTACCATCTAAAATCATAAAAAAAAAAATATTTAAGAGGGCAGTGACTAAATCAACTTTGTCTCAAGAGGCCCTAAATTTATAAAACTTAGTTCTACATATTTCTTGTACTCATAAAAGCTTAGAAAAATATGAAACATAGTTTTCAATACTTAGAAACATCAAAACCCCTTAGGGCCGAAATACGAACCAAAGGAAATAAATATTTTTAAACCTTTGTTGAGCAACCATGGGCAAGTCTTTGAGCTCTAGGTTAATTTAAGTGATGACATAAAAGTAAACATGCTCATGCACTCATTTTAGGTTCCATTAGAAAGTAAAGTGATAGCATAAAATAAATATAAGGGGCAACATATTATTATCTTCGATATTTAGTGAGAACTTGAAATATAAACATGATAATGCATAGCTTGAAATATAAACATGATAATGCAAGTTCATTCATTATCTTGGTATTTAGTGATAGAAAGGAAGTAAACATGATATGCAAAGCATAAAAATAAACATGATGCAAGGTTCATTTTATGGTTAGCTAGAGCTCATTCAAGACTTTAACAAAGTAATAACCCAACATATATCTCATTACAAAGAGAGCTCTAGAGTTCTTGAACCAAGTTCTCAAAGGAACCATGAGTTTCTTGAACAGCATCATCAAGCTAAAGATAAACAAACTTCCAAAACAAAACAAAACAAAGTCTCAAGGATCAAAGTACCAAAACCGAAAACCTTACAAAAGGAAGAGAAAATGAAACTAAGTCAAGTTCTTTTTTAAATACCCAAAACCCCTATCTAGAGAAAGATCTCTAGAACGTGCCGGCCAACTTTAAGGTTGACAAGGGTAGGCTTGGGCTTTTAGAAATCCTTAGATTAGTTTTCTTAAGTTGAAAAACCATGTGAGCTAAGTATAGTATAGATGAAGTTAAAGAAAAAGAAAAACTCAAGCTCTAGAGGTTCCTTTGAGATGAACACATAGTCATCCTCTAGGAGTCCTCATCGTTGAGCTATCATATGCTCATCAAGGCCTCATGGCCGAAATCACAAGGAAGGAAAAACAAGAAAGTTTCAAAAGAAAAATCCAAGAGAAAGCTAGAAAGAACTCATTTTCAAGAAAACAAAGTTTAGAAAACACCCCTACCTAGAGTGAGGACACAAAGCTTGAACTTTAAAAAGGAAAACAAGATGATAAGCTCCTCCTTGAGGTGGATATGACTTCGGCCTTTTGAGGAACAATGGAGAGGAAAATGTGTTTGAGTGAGGTTGTGTTTGAGGTGAGGTGTTTGAGAAGTTAGGAGATGATTCAAGGCCTTGGGGTGGTGTTTGATGGTTAAGAGATGATGATGAGATGAAGAGATGAAGAAGAAGAAGATGAAAAGAAAGGAAGAACTCTCTTGAAACTTGAGAGAAAAAGAAAGAACTCAAGAAAGCTTAGGAAAACTTGAAACTTACCAAATGAACTAAAGTGTTTGTATGTGTTTCTAGGCAAGGTATTTATAGAGAATGAAAACAAATGAAGGCTCAAAGGGAGGAGGGCTGGCCGTGTGGTTTTAGGAGGGAAAGGAAGAGAAAATATCTCTTACACAAGGTCATTCAAGCATGGTTTGAAGTATGGAAGCTATGCTACAAAGTATGGCTTGATGTGAGTTAATTTCCTATCAATTTTGAATGAAATTAGGCTTCTAGAAACTTAACATGGCTAGAACTTTTTCAGCCACAAATAAATGGGAAAAATGGGTTGTTTTAATTATTTATTCATTTGGAAAATCAAGCTTGATTGAAAGTTATGACAAGGTATAGTGTATGTGACTTGAGGTATGGCCTTGGAGTGTTGAAAAATTGAACATGTGATGCATATGGGAGGAGGAAGTGCACGGCCAGGTCTGGTACAACAAGGGGGAGGTGAGGTTTGATCATCTAATTGGGTGTTAATGGTAGGTTTAAATGTGTATTAGCTTAGGTAAAAGGTTAGGAACAATTAAGCTTAAGTTTAGGTAACTAAGTATGAGTATTAGGACTTTTATGACAAGGTTAGGAATACTCATACATCATTAGCGAATTAAAAACTCATTTGTGAATAAACAATGTGTAACACAATTCCATGATTTAAGGAATTGGAAAGAGAAAACACTATTCAAGATTCCATGACTAGGAGTCTTGAAATTAAAATATGATTTTAAGTTGTAATTAAGCACTTTTCTAATCAACTTTAATAAATTATTTTGACTCAAGATTAATTATGGAAATTAATTAACCTTCGATTAGAGCCTAATATTGCTAAGGTTTCCTTCATCATGCGATTAAGCGTAAAAACACAAAACTAGGGGCAAAACCGTAATTTTGCACTAATTTCGCCAGGACCTCCGAGACCAAAACTAAACTCATAGTGTATATAAAAATGCCTCTTAAAACCATCTGGAGAAGTTTCGGGTTCATCCGGCACTTGCAAACGGGTAAAACACCGTAGGGGTGTTTTGGTCATTTTGACCCGAAAACTCGAAAAACGAGATTTTCGATCCCAGGAAGGTACACAAGTCATCTAATCCCCTTCCAACATTGAGTTTGCCCTTCGAGTACTGCCGGACCGGCTTTCCTCGAATTCCGGGCCGAAAATGACCTCATGGGCATTTTGGTCATTTTCACTCTAATAGAAAATCGGGGCGTTACAGTGAGCATACAACCTAGGTCAATGGTTTATTTTTAAAGTTCTAAATCATACTTCTAAAGTGGGTCACTTTTATTATTCAATCACTTGATATACACATAGCATACTACTTAACATTATAATGCTTTATTTACAACTTTACGTACTCTCGGTACATAAAAAAGAATCTTAGAAATATTATCCCTGTCTTTCCGTGCCTTTGACCTAATCAAGGGGACTTTTCCGTGCCCATTACCCACTAAAGGGGACTTGCTCGTGCCCTTTACACATTAAAGGGGACTTTCCCATGCCCTTTACACTCTAAAGGGGACTTTCTCGTGCCCTTTACATGCTAAAGGGGACTTTTCCTTCTTTATATAGCACATATATCATCCTCAAGCTCACATATTCAGGCATGCATTAGCATAAATTTTTGAATTTCATAATGCTTCAAACATATATAGATCATTCATTTATCATCTTTCTCTTTACCAATGCATGCATTTATAATCATATAAACAATCAATCACATGCGATTCTCATCCGTTTCTCATAAACCAAACTTTAAAGTACATAGCATGCATCTAAATTTATCATAGTGGCATCAAAGGACATTTTACTTCCAAATCAAGAATTTAGCTCATTTCCAGCATATTGACAGATTTCTCATTCCAGTAACAACAATTAATTTCTCAATCAAATGGCCAATTTGTAACATCCTAATTTTTAACCCAATACTCTAGAACACATTAGGTTAATCATTAGGTTACCCCTTAGTCTCATTCTTTTATGAAAATACTTAGCGGAAATATGGGTAAATTGTTTTTTTGAAACATAAAATCAAAGTGAGAGCCGCGTATGACGTAATGAAGACTAACATATAGAAAGGGATATCATATCAATCATGGTCACGAAACATAAACATTATTCATTACATCACAACATGAACATATTATCATAGATACCTAATTTACGACTATCATAGTCCTATTATCACATCAAAAGAAATACACATCTATAGGTATATAAATCTAAAACAGCATCTCCGTGCTTCCGTTCCATCCCACTGATCCAACTCGTAGCGTATGCCCTAGGCCCACGTGTAACACCCTAAAAATTATTCAAAAATTTATTTGAGCTTTTCTAGTCATAATTTCAAAAATCCAATGAATATAGAAATGATCAAGACAATCCAACGAATCTGTAAAAAAAAAAAAAAAAGTTAATAGTAACTAGTGGGTCCCGCAGACCCGCCGGGACAGCCGAAACCCTATAATTCGGACCCAGAGATACCCAAAATTGAGAAAATATAAGGATAAGGTTAAAAATAGTTAGAAATAAAAATTTCATACTTAGAATTATTTTTCGGGCAATATTTGGTCTTCCGGGTACACTGTTTTACCCGTTCGGTGAAATTTCGGTGTGCGATTTTTTCACCGAAAGAAAGCTTAATCCATAAGATTTGGATAGTATCTATCCATTCAAACCAAGTGGATGGCTAAGATTCAATCTTGATTAACAAGATCAAATCCTAGCCATCAATCTTATTTCCTTTAAGAAAGAATGTTGACTTTACATTAGATAATTATTATACATCATTAAAAAGCCACAAAAACTTGTTCTTCAAGCTTGTGTTCTCGGCCAGCAATCATAAGTGCAAAAACTCCATTGTTTTCTCCACAAAAACCTTGAGAACTTGATTTCCAACCTCAAAATCATAAGCCTAAACTTGTCAAAACCAAAATCTTCCTTCACAAAACTTGTTCTACACCTCAACCTCTACAAATCTAACCGATTGAAATTTCAATTCCTCACCTTGGTACCTTATAGCTCACTGATTAGGGAAGGTTTTAGAGCTGTTTTGGTGGCCTCAAAGTGAGCAAGATCACTCTTGGAACATCCTTGAAGCCAAGACCCTTAAAGCCACTCAAGTAGGGTTTTCTATGGTCTTTTCTTACAAAATTTATCTTGAACATTTCTGAATGAGTTCTGTCCGAAATTTCTGTTATATGGGTGATTATATATTGATATTGATGTGTTAATTTTGGTGATGTGTTTGGATGTTGTGAAAAATGATTTTTGTTAAAAGAGAATTTGACACATGCTGCTGGATTTTCGGATTTCAGCAGGATAGGATTTATTCATGAATTTTCTGGTCCAATTCTAGTCATTTTTATGAGCTATAAAAATTATATGTTCAAGCTAATATCCTCAAGAAACTCTGAGAATTTTCGTGGTGCATAATAAAGACTTTTACTGCCTGAGAAAAATCAAGGATTGAAGTTGTAACTATGCTGCCTGAAATGTTGAATCTGAAGCTGTGAAATTCTATAATTTTGTTATCATAGCAAATGATGGATTTTTCCTTTGAAATTTTTAGAGGAAGTTATGTAACTGTGATTTTTATTTTGAGTTTTTTCCCTCATTTCCTAAATTTAAAAATTGTGAGAACCCTATTCTAAGCTATGAAAAAGTGGCCTCTGACCACTAAACTTGTATAATTTATTTAGCATGGTTAGAGAACTCTTTTTATTCTGATATTTTTACAGGGCCTTGTGGACACATTGAGATGTCTTTGAGAATTTTTATAGACCTTGAAATGGATGTTTGATATGCACAATAAATTGTACTCCTTAGGCATGAATTCTGCCAATATGCTGTAATTGTGCTGGAATGAACTTAAGTATTGATTTGGTGATATAATGATTCTTGATTTAAGTATGATGAGTATGTATGCATGCTAGAAAATTTGAAGATTGATTTATGAGGCACAAATAATAATTTCTTGTGATTGAATGCCTATATGTGGCTTATGCATGCATTTGAAAAGGAGAAAGCATGTGGTGCAACTATATGAGACAAGAGAATATATAAACTTCACTCGTGCATGTTCTGACATAGGAGAAAACAGAAACAAGACTTAGGTTGGATTGAAGTGAAGGCAAAAAGAGGAACTTCCCTAGTGTGCTTGTTGTGACATAGGAGGAAACAGAAATAAGACTTAGGTGTAATTGAGGGGAAGGCAAAAAGAGGAACTTCCCCCGAGATATTGAGTCGGTAGACGTATCGGCTAGGAATAGAACTGTGTGTGATTCAGAAATGGAATAAAATGAAGTCCGATGATCACGTATAGGAATGAGCTCAATCCTGATAAGTAGTCTATTTCCCCTTGTGGCGTTGTCCACGGCAGATACCTTTTGGTATAAATTATCTATTATGGAATAGTCCACGGCAGATACCCATTGGGTATAAACTAAGTCTTTCCTATGTCAATGAGAATAGAAAAACGTACTAAATTGAGTGTTGCAGTATGATATGAACTAAGTTGTTCCTATGTCGATGAAAAGAGAAAAATGCACCAAGTTAAGTTCTATGGTCACAAGTAAGGCCGGGTTCCTTTGAGATAAGTCCATTACATTTAACATATACATAATCATGCTATATTTAAATGTTTGATTATGATTATTTACTAAGTGCTTGAGTTTTATTATATATGTATATTAAGTGATTGATAATTAAAAGCTACCCACTTCGGAAGTATGATTTAGAACTCTAAAATTGAACTATTGTTATGAAATGCATGAACACTTTTTCCTAATAAACCGAGGTGGCTGGGACGATGACGATGACAGTATGATTGTGTAATTGGGGAATTGCCCTACTGAGAATTGTATAATTCTCATCCCTATATGTGTTTTGTGTTCCCGTGTTGTCTCCAGGTTGAACCAGAGAACTATGGGATGCTACACCAAAAGAGGTCGGATTGGCAGTAGTTGGGTGTCTGAGATTGTATCATATGTACTTAGATATATGTATAAGTGTGTAAATTTAACAGAGAACATATGTGTATTAAAGCTCATAGGAGAGCTCCCTTATGTAATCAACTTTATATTAAATAAATGTTTTGTATCTTTGCTATATATTTTGATAGAATTACGCTAGTTATTACACGAAACCATCGAATTTGCTATAGTTATTTAAGAAAGGTCCAAAAATTGATAAGTAACAACTCTCGAGTATAATGTCATGACTTAAGGATAATGTTGTACTTGGGAGGGTGTTACACCACGCCTTAGTAGAGGTCACGAGATACACCATCATCTTCGTCTGGAGACAACACGAAAGAAAAGAGAGAGAGGGATGAGAAACTTATTCAAGATTCTCAGTAGGGATTTCCGACTCTAACACACGTGTCATCATCATCGTCCCCAGCCATTTTGGTTTTAATTATAAAAAGGTGGTCATGCATAAGGTTTAACTTTTAAACTTCTCAAATCTATTTATTCGAAGTGGGTGTCTTTTAGTATGGATCTTAATGATATGAATTCTGCAGATATTGGATGAATGCATGGCAATACATTATGCAAACAATTTAATAAAATCATGACATCAAGTAACAGATAAGTGGCATAAACAGTACAGAACTTTCCTCTATTCTTTTCTCATACATGAACTTTTAAGTTCTTCTCCTCAAGAACCACCTTCTTTTCTCATCACCAAATCCAACCATAAACACCAGTGCCCCGCAAAAAGAAGCATCACCAAAACCAACCAAATACATCCTATCGCCTAGGGTTGAGCTCAACAAAATGAGCTCAAATCTAACTAATCATCACTAGATTTCTAAGAGGGCAAAAAGAAGGGGTAACTTAGGATTAGTTCTTTCTTTACTCATGACTATGTGACTTGAAAAGAGACATCGCATCTCTTTTCTCACGTCCGAACTCTTGAGTTCTTTCTCTCAAAGACCACCTTCTTTTCTCATCACCAAATCCAACCGTAAACACCGTGCCCGGCAATATTTATACGCATCACCAAATCCAACCAAACACACCCTATTGCCTAGGAATGAGCTCAACTATATTTATACTCATCACCAAATTATTTTCATTATCAAGTCCAACCAAATACACCCAAATCCAACCATAAACACCCATATTGCCTAAATGAGCTCAAACATAACTAGTTTTCACTTAATATGATAGACATAATATCTCAACAATTCATACAATTCATCATAACATGCCACACCAACTCATAATGCATGTACTTACACATTCAATTCCACAATTCACAATCAATTTCTACATCATCATAGCATCATCATAAAGGATCACATCATCATAACTCATATAGATAATGCTCGTGTATCACACCTCATACCTCATATATCATCACATCATGCATATCAACATATCATACTTGCATTACCAAACTAAAAGCGATAAAATCTCTTAATGTCTTATGCATTGACCCTTAAGGTCCTTAACTCACAATCTAAGTTATAAATCATCATATCCTAAACTCCCGGGTACCTATAAGCTCATATCTAAGTATTCCTCACTCAATGCTATGATCACAAACATCTCTAAATCTCAAGAATGTAGAATCTAAAATTCTAACTTTACGGGTAGCTAGGAGTCATAACAATGACCCTTTTTAAGTTCGGTTTGTTCCTAAGGCATCAAGATCAAGTCCTAAACCAATTATGAGTCATTCCTATACATTTAAACTAATTTAAAACCATGATTATCATTTCTAAACCATGCTGGATAGAATCCAGAAAAATTATTTACTAAGGGATCTAGAACTCTCAAATTAATTCTTCTCTAGTTACTAACTTCTCTAATATTTCACATATGCATTTTACCATCAATTATACACAAACATACTCATATTATCATCATCCAAACAGCATAAACAGTGATCATATCAAAGCAAGGCAGAACCAAAAATCCATCTCCATAAGAAGGCATAAAACTTGATTTCTAAAGCACATAAAATACTAGCTGCTCTTGAAACCTTTCAAGACTTTCAAAACTCACTTATAAACATTTTTATCATCTAAAATCATCGAAATATTTGTAAGGACAGTAGCTAAATTAAATTTACCTCAAGAGGTCCTAAATTCATAAAACTTTGTTCTAGACATTTCTTGTACTCATATAAGCTTAGAAAAATTATGAAACATAGATTTTGATACTTGTAATAAACCAAACCTCTTAAGGCCGAAAATCAAAAACCAAGGAACACATATTTTCAAGTCTTTGTTTGAGACATATGGGCAAGTCTTTGAGCTCTAGGTTCTCTTAAGTGATGACATAAAAATAAACATGCTCATACACTAGTTTTAGCTTTTCATTAGAAAGTAAAGTGACGGCATAAAATAAACATGAGATGCAACTTATTATTGTCTTTGGTATATTAAGTGAGGACTTGAAATATAAACATGATAATGCAAAGCTTGAAACATAAATATGATAATGCAAGTTCATTCATTATCTTGATACTTAGTGATAGCAAGGAAGTAAATATGATGTGCAAGGCATAAACATAAATATGAATGCAAGGTTCATTTTTAATGTTATCTAGAGCTCTTTCAAGACTTTAGAGATCAAACAACCCAACACTCATCTCATCACAAAGAGAGCTTTAGAGTTCTTGAACCAAGTTCTCAAAGGAACTATGAGGTTCTTGAACATCATCATCAAGCTCAAAAGAAACAAACTTTCAAAAGAACATATAAACTCAAAGAAAAGGAAACCAAAACCGAAACCTTGTGAGGAAGAAAGACAAGGAAAACCGAAACCATTAGCAAGAAAAAGTAAAGGTGTTCTTGAGCTAAAATCATTTTGAGTTAGAAAGTAAAGATGAAACTTAAAGAAAATAAAAACTCAAGCTCTAGAGGTTCCTTTGAGATGAACACTTAGTCATCATCTAGGAGCTCTCATCATTAAGCTATCATGCACCAAACAAGGCCTCTTGGCCAAAACTAAGAGGAAGAAAGAAACAAAGGAAAGTTTCAAAAAGAAATCCAAGAGAAAGCTAGAGAAAAACTCATTTTCAAGAAAACAAAGTTCAGAAAACACTCCTACCTAGAGTGGAGATAAAAATCTTGAACTTTGGAAAGGAAATGAGATGAACAACTCTTCCTTGAAGGATGATGACTTCAAGAGAAAAAGAGAAAGGAGATGTGTTTTGAGTGAAGTTGTGTTTGAGGTCAAGTGTTTGAGAGGTTTGATGGTGATTCAAGGTTGTGAGGTGGTGTTTTGAGGTTATGATATGATTATGTGATGAGAGGATGAAGAGGATGAAGATGAAGAGAAAGAAAACTCTCTTGAAACTTGAGAGAAAAAGGAAGAAAACTCAAGAAAATGTTTGCAAGTTCTTCTAATGCACCTATTTATAGAAAAACAAAACAATTGAGGCTCACTCAAGGAGGCCTTGGCCATAGCAAAAAGGGAGGGAAAGGAAGAGAAAAATATCTCTTACAACTTGTCATTCAAGCATGGTTTGAGGTATGGAAGTTATGATGCCAAGCATGGCTTCAAGTATGGTAATTTCCCTTTGTTTGGAATTAAAATAATCCTTCTAGAAGGAAAAGAGGGCTGGCTGAATTTGAGCCACAAAAATGAGAGAAAAAGTCTTCTAGAAGTGGTCATATGAAGCATGGATGAAAGCATGGTATTTGTATGACAAAGTATGGTTTATGGTGAGGTGGAAGCATGGTTCTTTGAGTGTAAAAATTCACACATGTGATGGAAATGAGGGGGTATGGGTTTGGCTAGGTCTGGACAGCCAAGGGGAGAGAGATTTGTCCATCTAATTGTGTGTTAAAGATAGGTTTAGATGTATGTTAGTTTAGGTACAAGGTTAGGAATCATTAAGCATAAGTTTAGGTAACTAAGAATAGGGTTTAAGAGTTTTATGACAAGGTTTAGGAGGGCTCATACATTATTAGAGAATTTAAAACTCATTTATGAATAAAAAATTGAAAACACAATTCCATGATTTAAGGAATTGGAAAGAGAAAACACTATTCAAGATTCCATGACTAGAAATCTTGAATTTAAAATAAGGTTTTAAGTTGAAATTAAGCATTCTTAGATTCTAATCAACTTTAATAAATTATTTTGACCTTAGATTAATTATGGAAATTAATTAATCTTCGATTAGAGCTTAATATTGCTTAGGTTTGCTTAATCACACGATTAAGCTCAAAAACACAAAGCTAAGGGCAAAATCATAATTTTGCACTAATTTTGCCCAGGACCTCCGGGACTAAAATTTTGCCCAGGACTTCCGGGACTAAAATTTTGCCCAGGAGTATTTTGGTCATTTTGACTCGAAAACTCAAAAAATAAGATTTTCGATCCCGGAAAGGTACACAAGTCAACTAATTCCCTTCCAACATTGAGTTTGCCCTTCGAGTACTGCCGGATCGGCTTTTCTCGAATTCTGGGCCGAAAACGACCTCCGGGACATTTTGGTCATTTTCACTTTAACAGAAAATCGGGGCGTTACACAATTCAAGGATCACAAAAATTCCTCATGACATCTCAATGTGTCTAAGAGACCCTATAAAATGTTTATAGCAATCACAGTTCTCTAACCATGCTAAATAAATTATACAAATTTAGTGGTCAGAGGCCACTTTTTCATAGCTCAAAATAGAGTTCTCACAATTTTTAAATTTAGAAAATGGTGGAATCTACTCAAAATAAAAATCAAAGTTATACTTTGAGATGTTATTAAATCCATGTAAAAATTTTAAATGATAATTCAATCATTTGCAATGGTAACAAAATTATGCAAAATTAGAGTTTCAGTTCCCAGAATCCAGACAGCATAGTTATATTCTCAGTTTATGATTTTTCTCAAGCAGTAAAGTTCCTTATCATGAACGATGAAAATTATCAGAGTTTCTTTATGATGTTAGCTTCAACAATAATTTTTATAGCTAATAAAAATGACTAGAAATGAGCCAGAAAATTCATGAACAAATTCTGTCCTGCTGAAATCCGAAAATCCAATAGCCTAGCCAAAACTTATTTTGACAAAAATCATTATTTAACCTCATCCAAACATTCCACCAAAATTAACACATTAGTATCAACATATTATCATCAAATACAACTAGAAATTTCGGACCAATACCCATAAGCAATTATTAGAAATAATTTTGAAGGAAAAAGGCCAAAGAAACCCCTACTTGAGTGGCTTTAAGGGTCTTAGCTTCAAGGATGTTTCAAGAGTGATCTTGCTCACTTTGAGGCCACCAAAATAGCTCTAAAACCTTCCCTAATCAGTGAGCTATGAGGTATCAAGGTGAGGAATTGAAATTTCAATCAGTTAGATTTGTAGAGTTTGAGGTGTAGAACAAGTTTTGTTGAGGAACTTTGAAGTTTCAACAACTCTAGGCTAGTGTTTATGGGCTTTGAAAGCAAGCTTGAGCTCTCAAGGAAATGAAAATGGAGGTTTCTGGTCTAACCCCTTTGCTGGCCGAGAAATTCAACCTTGGCGGAGAAGATTTGTGGCCTTTTAATGAAATTAAATTAGGTTGTGTAATTATGATGTGATAAAAGTCTAATTCCTCAAAAAGCAAATATGATGAATGGCTAGGATTAGTTTTGGAAGTCAAGGGATGAATCTTGGCCATTCAATTGGCTCAAGATAATTGGTTGTCCATAACTTGGTGAACAAGTAGCATTTTTCGGTGTAAAAACTGCATACCGAAATTTTACCGAACGGGTAAAACAGTGTACCCAGGTAATCAAACATTGCCCGAAAATTAATTCTAGATATAAAATGTTTATTCCTACCCATTTCTAATCTTAATCCTATAATTTCTCAATTTCGGGCATCTCCGAGCCCTAATTCTAGGGTTTCAGCTGTCTTGGCGGGCTTGCAGGACCCACAAGTTACTATTCATTTGTTTTTTTTACAGATTCATTAGATTGTCCTGATCATTTCTATATTTATCGGATTTTTGAAATTATGGCCAGAAAAGCTCAAATTAATTTTTGCATAATTTTTAGGGTGTTACAAAATGTAACACCCTAAAATTTAACCTAATACTCCTAGAACGTACTGAGGCTAAATATTAGTTATTACTTCTTGTTTTAGTTCATTTTATCGTTTGAAAATACTTACTAAAATATAAGCCAAATTTTTCTTTTTCAAAACCTTGATAAAGTAAGAGCCACGTATATATATACAAGTGATAATAAAGAATACGGAAATCTAAACATCAAGAAGGCTCCACAAATATCATAACATAACACAACATATATATATATATATAACTACCCACCTAAAAGTGAGTTAAGTTTGGGTACATGAAGATAAAATGCTAATGCATAAAGAACAAAATACATAGAAAACAACCTACGTGGTGCACCTGAGGTAGATAACCTTTTCAACAAAAGGAGGTTATCATAACTAATGAGACGTGTGTGCACTAAAACTCCAAGAGTCGTCTATGGCTGATGGCTCGGGAATGAGGGACGCATCTAATCCACTGTCATAGCTCGGCGGGGACAGGTACACCAGATGGTCACACATGACCTCCACGCCTAGGGTGCATGGCTGGCCTCCTCAAAATGATACGATCCGTGCCCCGGATCATAGTGGAGCTCCCATGTGGGTGTGTCAACGAACATAACGAAGGTCACCATCAGAATCTGAAGACATGATGCAAAAAAAAAGGTAGGGGGAGTGAGAATCTTTGCTAAAGAAACTTAGTAGGGTTTTCCTCCTATCTAGGTGACATCATCTACGTCTCTAGGAACCTCGGGCTTCTTATAAAATAGTGGGCATGTAATAGTTCAATTATGAAGTTCTAAAACGTTAATTATCGAGGCCCGTTCTTTTTAACATATAACTTGTACTTACATGGATGCATCATAATTCATTACGATATGCAAAACGTAACTAGCTTATTACCATACAAGACAATTATAGTTATAGTACATGGTGCATGGATCATAAAACATAGAGCATAAAACATAGAGCATATAGCATAGAACATATAACATAGAACTTGGTACATGGTTCATGGTACATAGAGCATAGAACATAGAACTTGGTGCATGGTACATAGAACATAAAACGTAGAACTTGACACATGGTACATAGAACATAAAACATAGAACTTGGTACATGGTGTCTTATCTTGGTTACTTAGGTGACATTAAGACATTTACTTTGAACATGGGGCCACCCTAATTGTTCTCCCTTTTGAGAAACCTCTAGATTATGAGCTCATACCTCACTAGTCATCACTAGCACATGGTCTTATCCTTTTTGATAAGATTAAGGTCCCGACTTAAAGTACGAGGTAGGGAGCTAGAATCATCTCATCCCCACCTATAGTTTGATGGTTCCAAAGGATCATTTTCTCATAGTTTAGAATCACCTTATCCCCCATCCCTTTCGATGGTTTCAAAGGATCATTTTCTCATGGTTTATGTCACCTTAAGTCTTAGCATGTTATAACAAGATGCCACATATTTCATATAATCTTAACATAGGCATCTCTAAAGTTCTAATAGAACAATAACATGCAATTGATAATTCTATTATCACATAGCATCACATAAGTCATGAGACAACACATTAATTCATCAATCATGGAGGCAAACAAATCATTCCCTTAAAAGCAAAACCCCTAAATCGGGTAACCTCAAACTTCCAAATTATTTTCTTACATCTCTAAAGGATTGATTAACCTCATCACCACAATTTATTAAGTCCTAGAACCTAATTAATTATGGCTGGGCAGCATAGGCAGCAAGCACATTTTGATGAATTACAGTGTTCTAGAAGTTACATTTTAGGTCCTTTCTCATTACCAACTTTTTCTATGATGCAATAATTAATACCTAAACTAATTATGAGTCATTCTAACTCATCTAAACATGTTATAATATGATTCTACAAACTCTATCAAGGCTGGAACAGAATATTAAGTTCCTAAGGAGTTCTAGAAATCACATTTTCAAACCAATGGAGTTACTAAGCATGTCTAAGATGTCTAGAACAATTATCATACAATTGGTAAGATATTGAAACACATATAGACCACCCAAAACAGAATTTAAGGTGCTGGAAAATTATAAAGGCAGAACTGAAAATAATGACATCATATAATACATAAAACTTTAGTTCTAAAATATATAAATTGCTAGTTTCACTTGGAACCTTTTTAGGGCTTTTAAAACTCACTTGGAAACAATTTATTTCATCAAAACCTTCATAAAATACATGAGGGTAGTAGCTATTTAATCTCATTCATGGTTGGAATAAAGAGCATAAAATCATGTTTAAAACGTTTGTCATAGTCATCTATGCTTAAGAAAAATCCTAAGACATAGATTATAGGTCCTTGTGACTAAATGAAACTTATTCTAGGTTCATTATCATCACATGGCCGAAATGTACATTCAAAAGAATGTTTCCATATTTTCTTTTTCTTAGGATGAAGAGGGCAAGTCTTTGAGCTCTAGGAGTTTTAGGTGATAACGTAAACATAAACGTGATATGCACTCCATTTTATATTTCCTTAGAAAGTAAAGTGAGGGCTTAAAATAAATATGAGGTGCAAGTTTATTTCTTTATCATTAAGTTAAGTGATAACTTGAAATAAACATGAAATGCAAGTTCATTTCTTTATCTTGGGTATTTAGTGATAGCATAAAATAAACATGGGTGCAAGTTCACTTTTATATCTTATCTAGAGCTCCTTCAAGACTTTTAAAAGAACAAAGCTTAAACCTAATACTCATCCAACATAAAAAAGTAAGCTTTACTAAGCTTTAAAGGTACAAGCATAAAAGAGCTATGTCATATTCTTTATTAATGTCCAATAACCCCTATCTAGAGCGAACTCTAGAACGTGCCGGCCAACTTTAAGGTTGACAAGGGTAGGCTATGGACTTTTGGAAATCCTTATTACTTTTTTTAAGTAAAACCTTGGGTGAGCTAAGAGAAACAACATATTTCTTTGAACAAAAGGAAATGACCGAACCTCAATGAGGAATAATGGGACCATTTTCCACTCTGGGGACCAAGATCTTGATGATGTAATGACACCAACATCACTAGTCCTCATCATTGAGTGTATAACCTCATCCCAAACCAACATTAAGACAAAGTTCTCAACAAGAAAAGGAAAAGAAAAACCGAAACCATGTTTGGTTCAAGAACAAAGATCAAGCTTTAGAGGTTGTTCAAGTGCTAACACCATCATAAAACCCTCATCATCAAGCTCTCATTTTTCCAAGTTACCAAGGGCTCCATGGCCGAAATATTAAAAGAAAAGAAAGGTTCCAAAAAGGTCAAGAGAAACATAAAGCTCATTCTTAACTTAACTTGTAAAAGAATAAAACTTTTCTTTAAGAAAAACTCAAGCTTTAGAGGTTTCTTGAGAGATGAACACAAAGTCACCTTTAGAAAGCACTCATCATCAAGCTATCATATTCAAGGCCTTGAGGCCAAAATCCAAGAGAAAAAGAAAGGAAGAAACCGAAAATGAAACAACAAGAAAAGTTCATCCATTCATCATATTCCAACAAGATTCAAACATAAAGAACAAGAAAACATTTTTAGAAAAGCTCCCTATTTAGTGTGTGTTCTTGAAGATGAAGAAAGGTTTGATCTTGAAGAGAAAACAAGAAGAAATCTTCTTGTAACTTGATGTGTAGCTTCAGCCTTGAAGAGAAATGGAGGAAGGAGATATGTTGGCTTGTGTTTGAGCTTAAGAATGTGTTTAGATGAGAACTAGATGAAGATTGAGAGGTGGGGGTGGCGGTTTCTCTTTGCAAGCAAGGAGGAGAAAGAAAACTTTGAGAGAACTAGAACTTTCTCTTAAAACTTCAAACCTAGCAAATGATTCAAAGTGAAGCAAGGTTCACAAGACAAGGTACTTATAGAGTTTTAGATCATGAGGAAGTGAATTGGGGAGGAAGTAACCATGTGACCTTCATGGCTTGGGGAAGAGAAAATATCTCCTTGTGTTGTCATTTCATGGTAAGGTGTGAAGTATGAAAGGCATGATGTATGTAAGACTTGAATGACATAAAGTGGTTCTTTTTTTTTTTTAATGAAATATTTCTTCTAGAATGGGGGGAAAGTCGCGGTCATTGGGAAGCCAAGGGGAGAGGGTTTTTATTCCATGTAATCATGTATTAGTGAGTGGTTTAGGGGTAAGCAAGGTTAGGTCACTAATTAAGGTTTTATGATTAAGTGTCTAGGTGAATTGTAACGCCCTGATTTTTGTTAGAGTGAAAATGACCAAAATGCCCCTGAGGTCATTTTCGGCCCGGAATTCGAGGAAAGCCGACCCGGCAGTACTCAAAGGGCAAACTCAATGTTGGAAGGGGATTAGATGACTTGTGTACCTTTCCAAGATCGAAAATCTCATTTTTCGAGTTTTCGGGTCAAAATGACCAAAACGCCCCTACGGTGTTTTACCCGTTTGCAAGTGCCGGATGAATCCGAAACTTCTCCAGATGGTTTTAAAAGGTGTTTTTATGTATTATGTGACTTTAGTTTTGGTCCCGGAGGTCCCGGGCGAAATCAGTGCAAAATTACGATTTTGCCCCTAGTTTCGTGTTTTTACGCTTAATCGCGTGATTAAGCAAACCTAAGCAATATTAGGCTTTAATCGAAGGTTAATTAATTTCCATAATTAATCTTGAGTCAAAATAATTTATTAAATTTGATTAGAACCTAAAGTTAATTAATTTCCATAATTACAACTTGAAATCCTATTTTAAATTCAAGATTCCTAGTCATGGAATCTTGAATAGTATTTTCTCTCTCCAATTCCTTAAATCATGGAATTGTGTTTCCAATTGTTTATTCCTAAATGAGTTTTAAACTCTCTAATAATGTATGAGCACTCCTAATCTTGTCATAAAATCTCTAAACCTCATTCTTAGTCACCTAAACTTAAGCTTAATTATTCCTAACCTTGTACCTAAGCTAATACATACTTAAACCTATCATTAGCACACAATTAGATGAACAAATTTCTTTCCCTCTCTGCTGCCTCTGGTCTGGCTGAAGCCACTCCTCCCCATTTCCATCACATGTGCAAAATTTTGATACACCAAGACCATGCTTCCAACTCATATACACCATACCTTGTCATATTTTCAATCAAGCTTGATTTTCCAAATGAATAACTAAATGAAATAAACCATTTTCCTCATTTATTTGTGGCTGAAAAACTTCCAGCCATGTCTAGCTTCTAGAAGACTAATTTCATTCAAAATTAAAAGAAAAGCTCACTCAAATCACTTTACTTGAAGCCATGCCATGTATCATAACTTCCATACTTCAAACCATGCTTGAATGACCTTGTGTAAGAGATATTTTTCTCTTCCTTCCCTCCCAAAAGCTACGGCCAGCCTTCCCCCTCCATGAGCTCTCATTTGTTTTCATTTTCTATAAATACCTTGCCTAGAAACACATGCAAACACTTTAGCTCATTTGCACACTTTTAGTTTTCTAAGCTTTCTTTGTGTTCTCTCTTTTTCTCTCTAAGTTCCAAGAGAGTTCTCTCTTGTTCTTCATCTTCATCTTCATCATCTCTTCATCTTATCATCATCTCATCACCTTCAAACACCACCCCGTAGCCTTGAACCATCATCAAACCTCTCAAACACCTCACCTCAAACACAACCTCACTTGAAACACATCTCCAACCTTTTTATCCCCCCTTTGGCCGAAGCTATCTTGCCACCTTGGAAGAGTTCTTCATCTTGATTTCCTTTTCAAACTTCAAGATTTTTATCTTCACTCTAGGTAGGAGTGTTTTTCTAAATTGGTTTCTCTTGAAAATGAGTTTTTCTAGCTTTCTCTTGGACTTTCTTTTTGAAACTTTCTTTGCTTTCCTTTTCTTGTTTTCGGCCATGAGGCTTTGATGGATATATGATAGCTCAATGATGAGAGCTCCTAGATGATGACTATGTGTTCATCTCAAAGGAACCTCTAGAGCTTGAGTTTTTACTTTCTTTAAGTCTCATCTTTATTTTCTAACTCAAAATTAATTTTGCTTAAGAACACCTTTACTTGTTTTGTTATTTTGGTTTCGGTTTCCTCATTTCCTTTCCTTTAATATTTCGGTTTTGGTTTCCTTTTCTTTGTAGTCCTGTGTTTCTTCGAAAGTTTGTTTCTTTTGAGCTTGATGATGATGTTCAAGAACCTCATACTTCCTTTGAGAACTTGGTTCAAGAACTCTATAGCTCTCTTTGTGAGGAGATAAGTGTTGGGTTGTATCTCTAAAATCTAGTAAGAGCTCTAGATGAGATTAAAATGAATATTGCATCCATATTTATGTTTATGCCTTGCACATCATATTTACTTTCCTTGTTATCACTAAGTATCAAGATAATGAATGAACTTGCTGACACAAGTAGTCGCAACCCGCGACAAATTAAAAATAATTTCTAATAACCAAATTACACTAAATGTAGTTATAGTGCAATCCGAGTCGTCTCACGAGGAAGTATTTAAATTGATTCAAATTGCAAAAAGAGGGTATTATTGACGTGATTAACAAAATAAAATTATGAAGATATAATAGCAAGAAATTACCTGCACAAAGACTCCTTCAGATCAAAATACGTTCTATCATTGGTTCAAACGGATAAAATTCATGGCAGTGACTACCTACGTCAACTATACTTTGCACAGATGACGTTGCAATACTACTTAACAGTCATACAATCGTATTACCATCAAGGATTCAACTAACACAAGAGCTAGTGATCACAATCATGACCCTATAAACCTATGTTAATTTAGTCAACAATTGCAGTAGCCTAAATCCTAACAGATTTAATTCCGACCCCTTATCAATTGGAATTAATCAAATCAATCGACCTAATTTCCCAAACGATATTCAGATTATGTAAACAAACGATTACACAATCTACTACTCCTAAAATCATAATTAAATTAATCAGCTCAATTAAAATTTAGAAGAGAAAGCAATGAGAGCGAAAAACCAACCATGAACTGAAATTGAGAATCGGAAACCTCAAGAACAATTTTGATCTTCAGTTGTCTCTGTGCATGGTAATGGAATTACTCCTCCATGTGCAAAGTTTCACAGTCAAAGATTGATGAAAAACTATAAATTACAATGGTGGAAGACTGAAAATAAATTGTGAAAGGAAGCCTCTAAACCTAGAGAGAGAAGAGAGAGAGAGATGATGTAGAGAGAGAGTTCTCTATTCTCCAAAACCTAGCTGCCCTCCTCTGCTGCTGTCTCCTGCACGTATACTGTAGCTTCCAAGAAAATGGGCCCAAAATTTGGCCCATACGAGACAGCAAGCGAAAAATCAAGTCATCGTAGGAGCGCTGCAGCGCTAGGAGCACTGCAGCTCTCACCAGAACGTGTTTCTTACAAAATAAATCAGTCGTGCTCTCTGTTGAGCGCTGCAGCGCTCTTAGCACTGCAGCGCTCACCCGAATGGCAAGCTCTGGCATTTTTTTCTTCCTTTCAGTCTCAGCTCCTACTCTTGATGCTTTGCACTCAATGCAATGCTCCTGTAATCAAAAACCTAACTCAAAGATATGGGTTAGTGTAATAAGAGTTAATCAAACAAAAAGTGGAGCAATTTGCCATTAATTCATCAACATTGTGCAATGAGGTTCAATTTAGAAAACATTATTATTTTCCTCAAAAACACACCAAAAACTCATGCAAAGACCAAATGTTTAGAAGTTAAATATGCAGCGTAAACGCTGCTTATCACTTGCATTATCATATTTATGTTTCAAGCTTTGCATTATCATGTTTATATTTCAAGTCCTCACTTAATATACCAAAGATAATAATAAGTTGCATCTCATGTTTATTTTATGCCGTCACTTTACTTTCTAATGAAAAGCTAAAACTAGTGAATGAGCATGTTTATTTTTATGTCATCACTTAAGAGAACCTAGAGCTCAAAGACTTGCCCATTGTTGTCTCAAACAAAGGTTTGAAAATATTTATTTCTTTAGCTTGAGATTTCGGCCCCTAAAGGTTTTGTTAGTTACAAGTGTAGAAAACTATGTTTCATAATTTTTTCTAAGCTTATATGAGTACAAGAAATGTCTAGAACAAAGTTTTATGAATTTAGGACCTCTTGAGATGAATTTGATTTGGCTACTGCCCTTACAAATATTTTGATGATTTAGATGACAAAAATGTTTATAAATGAGTTTTGAAAGTCTTGAAAAGATTCCAAGAGAAACCAGTGTGTTATATGCTTTAAAAACCAAGTTCTATGCTTTTTATGGAGATGTATGTTTCGGTTCTACCTTGCTATGTTTGGCCACTGTATATGCTGTTTTGATGATGATAATATGACTATGTTTCAATATAATTAATGTTAGAACTCATATGTGAAAGATAAGAGAAGTTAGTAACTAAGAAAGAATTAATTTGAGAGTTTTAGATCCCTTAATGTTTGAATTTTCTGGATTCTATCCAGCAAGGTTTAGAATTGATAATTATGATTTTAAATTAGTTTAAATGTGTAGGAATGACTCATAATTGGTTTAGGACTTGATCTTGGTGCCTTAAGAGCCAACCGAACTTAGAAAGGGTCATTGTTGTGACTGCTAGGTACCCATAAAGTTAGGATTTTAGTTTTTGCATCCTTGAGGTTTAGAGATGTTCTTGATCATAGTATGGAGTGAGGAATACGTAGATATGAGCCTATAGATACCCAAGAGATTAAGATGTGATGATTTATAACTTAGATTGTGAGTTAAAGACCTTAAGGGTCAATACATAAGACATTAGGAAATTGTTGAAGCTATGATGTGTATATGATGCAATGCTAGGTTGAAATGTTTATAATGCACGAGGAAATGATTGCGTGAGATATGAAGTTTATCATAGCATGAGATTTAAATGAGGAATATGTTGTGTGATTAGCTTGTGGCATAAGTTTCGGTTTGAAGGAAATTCGGTTTAACAACTGTTATGCTGCCGAATTTCCGCCAAACCTTAAAGGGTTGAAGAAATGTTTTAAAGTACCACATGAGTTGAAAACCCTGGGTGACACCGGTTTGACCGAGCACCCCCAGGAGATTTTTATGTGACAAAGCACTGAGACTCGCTTTCCTGGGTGACATCGATTTGGCCGAGGACCCCCAGGGGAGACAAATCTGTGAGGGTATGAGCAGATGCAGCCTACCAAAGCGGACAAATTGCTGTGGCTTAATGCCCGCAAAGCGTTTCAAAGAGGGTATATCCTAAGAGAGGTGATCCCTGCCCCCTACCCGTACTTGCGTAGTCGGGATTATTTTATTATGTTTTGCTTATTCAGATAATAAGCAAGAGCTAGTGATAACTAGCTGAGGTATGAGCTCATAACCTAGTTATTTTAGGGTGGCCTTATTATGCTAAAGTACCATGATTGATGTCACAAAGTTGAGGAATGATCCACTTGAAAGTTACATGCCCTTTATGCCACTTGTGTGCTTACTTGAAGTTGTGATTCATTGAGATATTTGATTGAAACATTGCCATGCATTCATGTTTCAATATATTGCACTCATAACACCAAGATGCATACTAAAAGGAATGAACCTTGGATAATTGGTTTTATAAACTCTAATAGTGAACCTCTTATGTATGCACACCTTTTATAATTAAACCCAAGGTTCCTGAGGATGTGCACGATGTAACCCTAGGATAAGAGACTCCTACTGAGATTCTTTAGTAAGAATTCTCACTCCTGTCTCTTCTTTCTCTTTCTTCTGTTACATCTTCAGAGAGCGATGACGACGTTCGTGGTCTTCATTGATACACCCATCTGGGAGGTGCACTATGACCCGGAGCATCGTTCCTATCACTTTGAAGGTCGTTGTGCTGTTCGTGTTTTTGTGTACATAGGTCGGCCTTTTGATTATCTAGTGTCCAGCTACCAGTTCACTCATACCGCTCCTTTTGGTGGCGGCGACTTGATCTTCGAGCGCACCCGCCTTTGGGACGACCACTTGCATCGTTCCCGCTCGTCCGTCTCAGCTGTTCGTGACTACCCGGAGTATGTGCCTCGCTCGCGGAGGTCAGAGACCGATCCGTTCGAAGACTCGCCGATGCATGTCTATTCGGAGAGTTCTGCCCCTTTTCTCCCGTTTAGGCGGGAGGGCAGTCAGGATACCGTGACGTAGCCGCACCTGGTGCGGAGAGCCGAGATACGCCCTCAGCGAGGAACTCACATCCAGCCGACTCGCGTTCCCTTCTCACTCCACTGGCTCACTCAGGAGGAGATCAAGCGATTCCCCCATTATCTACCTCCATCACCTGAGGATCCCCGTCATCACTAGACCTCATCGGAGAGCTATTCGAGTGCCCGAGCAATCACGAGGATTTCCCCTTCGGCGGTATCTATTGGGATGGGGTTTTAGCCTAGTACTCATAGCTTGGTAGGAGGGTAGTGTAGTTGGTTTTTACTTTGCCGTCGCACCATGTACTTTACTGCTTACTTGTTTTATGTTGTATTTCCTTTTCTTCTGTATTACAAGCTTCACCCGTTTCTATAAGGGCGTGACCACTATGTATCATAACTATGTTATTAATGAAATGTTTCCTTTGATGTAACGATCATTGTTCTATTGTTCCTTGCTTTAACCTTTGTGTTCTTTATGATTGATGTTTATGCCACTCGTTAGATAAGAACGCGGCTCTCACTTTGTTTTATGTTTTAAAAAAAAAATTATATAAAAATTAATGAGTTTTTCTAGTCATAATTTCAAAAATCTAACAGACATAGAAATGATTAGGACAATCCAACGAATCTGTAAAAAAAAAGTGAATAGTAACTTGCGGGTCCCACAGTCCTGTCGAGACAACTAAAACCCTAGAATTAGGGCTCGGAGATGCCCGAAATAGAGAAATTATAGGATTGAGATTAAAAATAGGTAGGAATAAAGGTTTTATACTTAGAATTAATTTTCGGGCAATTTTTGTTTACTCGAGTATACTGTTTGCTCATTCGATAAAATTTCGGTGTGTGATTTCTAACACCGAAAGATAATTTAATGTTACAAAAGGATAATGTCTATCCTTTTAATGCTAAGTGTAAGGCTAAGATTTAATCTTGCTTTACAAGATTAAATCCTAGCCATTCATTTCTTTTTATTATTAGAAAGATATATATGTTTGACTATATCATTAATAAATCTAATCTAAGATATATTTTAAGCCAACCTTATCACTCCACTTCTCCATTGTTCTCGGCCATGAACCAAAAATTCAAGCTTCCATGGTGATTTTCTACAAAACTCAACTTTAAATGCCTAAACTCCTAGCCTAGAGTTCATAAAATCACAAACTTCCTTCACCAAAGTTATTCCATTCATCATAACCTACAAATCTAATCGATTAGAATTTAAATCCATCAACTTTTCTCTACCTTGAGTGCTCATAATCTGCTGCCTAAGGGAGGGTTTGGTGTTGATTTGGAAGGTTTGAAGTGAAGGAAATCCATCTTGAATCACTCTTGAAGCCAAGATTCTTAAGGCCACTCAAGTAGGGTTTTCTTTGGCCTTTTCTTTCAAAATTTTTTTGAGACTTTTTGAGGTGGTTTATTCCGAAATTTCTGATTTTATTGGTTGTTATTATGTTGATATTGATGTATTAATTTTGGTGGAGTGTTTAGATATTTTGAAAAATGATTTTTGTCAAAAGAGAATTTGACACATGCTACTAGATTTTCAGATTTCAACAGAACAGAATTTGTTCATGAATTTTCTGGCTCATTTCTAGTCATTTTTATTAGCTATAAATATTATATGTTGAAGCTAACATCATAAGGAAACTCTGATAATTTTCGTGGTTCATTATAAGGAGCTTTACTACCTAAGAAAAATCATAAACCAAGTGTCTAACTATGCTGCTTGGATTATGGGAACTGAAGCTCTAATTTTGTATAATTTTTTTACTATAGTAAAAGATGGAATTATCACCTGAAATTTTTATGGCTTGTTAATAACATCTTTAAGTGTAACTGTGATTTTTATTTTGAGTTGATTCCATCATTTGCTAAATTTAAAAAGTATTGGAACCCTGTTTTGAGCTGTGAAAAGTGGTCCCTGACCACTAAACTTGTATAATTTAGTTAACATAGTTAGAGAACTCCAATTGATATGAAAATTTTACAGGGTATTTTAGACATATGATGGTATCACAGGTAATGTTTTTGGCTCTTTAATTGGTTATTTGATAGAGAAATTAAATGTTGTCATTGGAATGATAAATCTGCCAAGGTGCTGAAAAGATGAGAATGTCTTAAACTAATGATAAAATAACATTTAGTCCAAGTATATGTTATATGAATGCATGCTAGCTACTTTAAAGAATTTTTTTATGAGGCATGATTGGAATCATATTGGGAATAATGCCTATATGCGTCCTATGCATCCATTCATAGGTACTAAAGACATATGATCCTTTCGACTTTGTCGATGAAAATAGAGTAATATATGATCCTTTTGACTTTGTCGAGGGCAAATAGAGTGACATGTGATCCTTTTGACTTTTTGAGGGCAAAATAAATGATCCTTTCGACTGTGTCAAGGGCAAATAGAGTGAGATATGATCCTTTTGACTTGTCAAGGGAAAATAAAGACATATGAGATTCTCTTCGACTTATCAGTGACAATTACAAATAAGTCCATTACACTTAGCATATGCATAATCATGTTATATGTAAATGGTTTATTAGAATTACTTACTATGTGCTTGAGCTTTATAATATACGTGCACTAAGTGATTGATTATTAAAAGCTATCCACTTCGAAAGTATCATTTGAACTTTAAAATTGAATCATCGATATATGTTGCATGCTCACTTTTTCCTAATAAACCGAAGTGGCTGGGGCAATGACGATGACATTATGATTGTATATGTAACGCCCCGATTTTCTGTTAGAGTAAAAATGACCAAAATGCCCCTGAGATCATTTTTGGCCCGGAATTCAAGGAAAGCCGATCCGGCAGTACTTGAAGGGCAAACTCAATGTTGGAAGGGGATTAGTTGGCTTGTGTACCTTCCCGGGATCAAAAATCTCATTTTTCGAGTTTTCGGGTCAAAATAACCAAAATACCCCTACAGTGTTTTACCCATTTGCAAGTGCCGGATGAACCCGAAACTTCTCCATATAGTTTTAAAAGGCGTTTTTATGTATTCTGTGACTTTAGTTTTGATCCCAGAGGTCCCGGGTAAAATTAGTGTAAAATTATGATTTTGCCCCTAGCTTTGTGTTTTTAAGCTTAATTGCGTGATTAAGCGAACCTAAGCAATATTAGGCTCTAATCGAAGATTAATTAATTTCCATAATTAATCTTGAGTCAAAATAATTTATTAAAGTTGATTAGAATGTAAGAATGCTTAATTACAACTTGAAATCTTATTTTAAATTCAAGATTCCTAGTCATGGAATCTTTAATAGTATTTTCTCTTTCCAATTCCTTAAATCATGGAAATTTGTCTACCTTGTTTACTCATAAAATGAATTTTAAACTCTCTAAATGTGTATGAGCACTCCTTAACCTTGTCATAAAACTCTTAAACCTCATTCTTAGTTACCTAAACTTATGCGTAATAACTCCTAATCTTGTACCTAAACTAATACACATTTAAACCTATCATTAACACCCAATTACATGAGAGATTTTTCTTCCTCTCTCTTGCTGCCCAATCTGGCCGAAGCATGCCCTCCCCCATATTCATCACATGCTCAAAATTTTGACACTCCAAAGCCATATCTCAAGTCATACTCACCATACTTTGTCATACTTTCCACCATGCTTGATTTTTCAAGTGAATGACTAAATGAATTAAGCTATTTTTCTCATTTATTTGTGGGCCAAAAATATCCAGCCATGCCTAGCTTCTAGAAGAATTATTTCATTCAAATTTGAAAGGAAAATTCACTTAAATCACCTTACTTGAAGCCATGCTTTGCATCATAACCTCCATACTTCAAACCATGCTTGAATGACATATTGTAAGAGATATTTTTCTCTTCCTTTCCCTCCCTTTTTGCTATGGCCAAGGCCTCCTTGAGTGAGCCTCAATTGTTTTATTTTTCTATAAATAGGTGCATTAGAAGAACTTGCAAACACTTTAGCTCATTTGCAAACTTTTAGTTTTCTAAGCTTTCTTGAGTTTCCTTTCTTTTTCTCTCAAGTTTCAAGAGAGTTATTCTTTTCTCTTCATCTTCATGCTCTTCATCCTCTCATCACATAATCATCTCATAACCTCTAAACACCACCTCACAACCTTGAACCACTATCAAACCTCTCAAACACTTAACCTCAAACATAACCTCATCCAAAACACATCTCCAAGGAGGAGTTGTTCATCTCATTTCCTTTTCAAAGATCAAGCTTTTTATCTTCACTCTAGGTAGGAATGTTTTCTAAACTTTATTTTTCTTGAAAATGAGTTTTTCTCTAGCTTTCTCTTTGATTTCTTTTTGAAACTTTCCTTTGTCTTTCTTCCTCTTAGTTTCGGCCAAGAGGCCTTGTTTGGTACATGATAGCTCAATGACGAGAGCTCCTAGATGATGACTAAGTGTTCATCTCAAAGGAACCACTAGAGCATGAGTTTTTATTTTCTTTAAGTTTCATCTTTACTTTCTAACTCAAAATGATTTTAGCGCAAGAACACCTTTACTTTTTCTTGCTAATGGTTTCGGCTTTTCCTTGTCTTTCTTCCTCACAAGGTTTCGGTTTTGGTTCCCTTTTATTTGAGGTGTTATGTTCTTTGAAAGTTTGTTTCTTTTGAGCTTGATGATGATGTTCAAGAACCTCATAGTTCCTTTGAGAACTTAGTTTAAGAACTCTAAAGCTCTCTTTGTGATGAGATGAGTGTTGGGTTGTTTGATCTCTAAAGTCTTGCAAGAGCTCTAGACAACATTAAAATGAACCTTGCATTCATATCTATGTTTATGCCTTGCACATCATATTTACTTTCCTTGATATCACTAAGTGTCAAGATAATGAATGAACTTGCATTATCATATTTATATTTCAAGCTTTGCATTATCATGTTTATATTTCAAGTCCTCACTTAACTATCAAAGATAATAATAAGTTGCATCTCATGTTTATTTTATGCTCTCACTTTATTTTCTAATGAAAGCTAAAACAAGTGCATGAGCATGTTTATTTTTATGTCATCACTTAAGAGAACCTAGATCTCAAAGATTTGCCCATTGTTGTCTCAAACAAAGGCTTGAAAACCATATGTTGATTAGCTCTTTGATTTCAGCCCTAAGGAGTTATATTTGTTACAAGTATTAAAATCTATGTTTCATAATTTTTCTAAGCTTAAATGAGTTCAAGAAATGTCTAAAACAAGGTTTTATGAATTTAGGACCTCTTGAGATAAATTGAATTTAGCTACTGCCCTTGAGATTATTTTGAGGATTTTAAGTGATAAAAATGGTTATAAATGAGTTTTGAAAGTTTTAAAAAGGTTCCAAGAGAAACTAGTATTTTATGTACTCTAGAAACCAAGTTTTATGCCTTTGTATGGAGATGTATTTTCGGTTCTGCCTTGCCATGTTATGCTCACTGTTTATGCTGTTTGGATGATGATAACATGAGTATGTTTGTGTATAATTGATGCTAAAATTCATATGTGAAATATTAGAGAAGTTAGTAACTAGAAAAGAATTAATTTGAGAGTTCTAGATCCCTTAGTAAATGATTTTTCTGGATTCTGTCCGGCAAGGTTTAGAAATGGTAATCATGGATTTAAATTAGTTTAAATATGTAGGAATGACTCATAATTGGTTCAGGACTTGATCTTGATGCCTTAGGAGCAAACCGGACTTAGAAAGGGTCATTATTGTGACTCCTAGGTACCCGTAAAGTTAGAATTTTAGATTCTGCAGTCTTGAGGTTTAGAGAAGTTTATGATCATAGTATTGAGTGAGGAATACTTAGAGATGATCTGATAGGTACCCGAGAGTTTAGGTTTTGATGATTTCTAACTTAGATTGTAAGTTAAGGAACTTAAGGGTCAATGCATAAGATATTAAGAAATTGCTAATGCTATGATGTCTACATGGTGCAATAACATGTTGAGATGTTTATGATGCATGAGGAAATGATTGTTTAAGATATGAAGTTTATCATAGCATGAAGTTTAAATGAGGAATATGTTGTGTGAATAGCTTGTGGCATAAGTTTCGATTTGAAGGAAATTTAGTTTAACAGTTGTTATGCTGCCGAATTTCCGTCAAACCTAAAAGGGTTGAAGAAATGTTTTAAAGTACCACATGAGTTGAAAACCCTGGGTGACACCGATTCGGCTGAACACCCCCAGGAGATTTTTATGTGACAAAGCATTCAGACGTGCTTTCCTGGGTGACACCGGTTCGGCCGAGCACCCCCAGGGGAGACAAATCCATGAGGGTATGAGTAGATGCAGCCTACCAAAGCGGACAAATTGCTGTGGCTTGATGCCTGCAAAGTATTTCAAAGAGGGTATATCCTAAGAGAGGTGATCCCTAGCCCCGTACCCGTACTTGCGTAGTCGGGATTATTTTATTATATAATAAGCAAGAGCTAGTGACGACTAGTTGAGGTATGAGCTCATAACCTAATTATTTTAGGGTGGCCTTATTATGCTAAGTACCATGATTGATATCACGAAGTTGAGGAATGACCCACTTGAAAGTTATATGCCCTTTATACCACTTGTGTGCTTTCTTGAAGTTATGATTCATTGAGATATTTGATTGAGGCATTGCCATGCATTCATGTTTTAATATGTTGTATTCATAACATCAAGATGCATGCTAAAAGGAATGAACCTTGGATAATTGGTTTTATAAACCCTAATAATGAACCTTTTATGTATACACACCTTTTATAATTAAACCCAAGGTTCCTGAGGATGTGAACGATGTAACCCTAGGATAGGAGACTCCTACTGAGATTCTTTAGTAAGAATTCTCACTCCTTACTTTTCCTTTTCTTTCTTCCGTCACATCTTCAGAAAGCGATGGCGACGTTCGTGGCTTTTGTCGACACACCGACTTGGGAGGTTCACTTTGATCCGAATCACGGATCATACCATTTTGAGGGGCAGTGCACCGTGCGAGTCTTCATGTTCATCGGACGCCCCTTCGCACACCCTGTACAGAGCTACCGTTTCTCCCCGATGTCACCCTACGACGATGCGATGGTTTTTGAGCGCCCCTGGACGTGAGATGAGAGGATTTTGCAGACGTACACTGGTGGTTCGATGCCTCAGGACTTCCAGGACTACGTGCCTCGGTCTCCTAGTTCGGAGGACGACCCTTCCGAGGACCCACCAACACATATGTATAGGGAGAGCTCTACTCCCACACCTCAGTTCGTGCGAGGCAAGAGTGAGGAGACTGTTACATAGCTGAGACTGGCTAGGTGAGCCGAGATGCGCCTCTATCGAGGAGCTCACGCTCAATCTTCACGTGTGCCCACTCCTGCCACCCTGCGTCCATGGATTGGTCACACTCCACCTTTTCGCGGGTTCCAGTGGCAGACGTCTTAGGGGAGGGTTAGTGCACACACTCTCACATAGACGGGGTAAACCTTCTTTTGTCTTGAGGTTATCCACTTTAGGTGCACTTGGATAGTTACGATTTATCTATGTTTTCTTGTTTCTATTGTATTCCCATTTTCTTGTGTATTCCAAGTTCAGCCCGTTTCTATAAGGGCATGACTACTTATGTATCCCAACTATATTATTATTAATGAAATGTTTCCACTGTTGTGATGATCATTGTTCTATTGTTTCTTGCTTTAACTTTCGTGTTCCTCATGATTGATATTTATGTCCCTCGTCTAGATAAGAGCGCGGCTCTCACTTTGGTTTATGTTTTCAAAAAAAAAATTTACTCGTAATTTCCGCTAAGTATCTTAATAAAATGATGAGACTAAGAAGTAATAACCTAATGATTAACCTAATGTGTTCTAGAAAGTTGGGTTAAGAATTTGGGTGTTACAGTGTAATTGGGGAATTGCCCTACTGAGAATTGTATAATTCTCACCCCTACTTGTTTGTGTTCCCGTGTCGTTTCCAGGTTAATTCAAGGAAATATGGGCTGTTACACCAAAAGAAGTCAGATTGGCAGTAGTCGGGTGTATGAGATTGTATCATATGTACTTATATGTATGTATAAGTGTGTGAATTGAACAGAGAACATATGTGTATTAATGCTCATAGAAGAGCTTCCTTATGTAATCAACTTTATATTAAATAAATGTTTTGCCTCTTTGCTATATATTTTGATTGAATTACGCTAATTATTACATGAACCCATTGAATTTGATATAGTTATTTAAGAAAGGTCCACTAATTAATAAGTAACAACTCTCGAGTACAATTTCATAACTTAAGGATGGTGTTGTACTTGGGAGGGTGTTACAGAAAATATCTCTTACACAATGTCATTCAAAGCATGGATAAAAGCATGGTAAGTATGTATGGGCTAAGTAAGGCTTGTCATGGACTTAAAATTGCATTTGAATTTAAAAAATTTGAGGCATGGGAGGAGGAGTGGCCGTGAGGCTTCTAGAAGAGAGGGGGAGAGGTTTCTTTTGTTTAATGATGGTTTAGAGATGTGTTTAGGTGTGTATTAAATTAGGTGCAAGATTAGGAATTCCTAAATATGTGTTTAGGTAACTAAGAATGTGATTAGGAATTTTATGACATGATTAAGGAGTGCTCATACACATTTAGGAGGTTTAAAATTCATTTTATGAATAAACAATGTAGACACAATTCCATGATTTAAGGAATTGGAGAGAGAAAACACTATTCAAAATTCCATGACTAGGAATCTTGAATTTAAAATAAGATTTGAGTTTAAATTAAGCAATCTTAGATTCTAATTAGGTCTAATAAATTATTTTGACTCTGGATTAATTATGGAAATTAATTAATCTTCGATTAGAGCCTAATATTGCTTAGGTTTGCTTAATCATGCGATTAAGCTTAAAAACACTAAACTAGGGGCAAAATCGTAATTTTGCATAAAAATTACCTGGGACCACCGAGACTAAAACTGAGGTCACAGAATATATAAAAACACCTTTTAAAACCATCTAGAGAAGTTTCGGGTCCATCCAATGCTCGTACCCATGTCAAACACAGCAGGGGTATTTTGGTCATTTGGACTTGAAATCTCAGAAAATGAGATTTTCGATCCGGGAAAGATACACAAGTCAACTAATCCCCTTCAAACATTTAATTAGCCCCTCGAGGACTACCAGGTCGGCTATCCTCGAGTTCCGAGCCGAAAATGACCTCAGGGGCATTTCGGTCATTTTTACTCTAGCAGAAAATTGGGGCGTTACATATGTCATCACTAAGCTCTCAAGAATAAAGAAATGAACTTGCATTATGATGTTTAATTTCAAGCTTTGCATTCCATGTTTACTTTTCAAGTCATCACTTAATCTTAAAGATAAAAATGGGTTGCATTTCATATTTATTTTAAGCCCTCACTTTACTTTCCTAATGAAGATAAAATGAAGTGCATAGCATGTTTATATTCTTGTTATCACCTAAAAGTATTAGAGCTCAAAGACTTGTCCCTTGTTATCTCAAGTAAATTCGGCCATGTGATGAGGATGAGCTTAGCATGAGTTTCATCTAGTCACAAGGACTAACAAGCTATTACTTAAGAATTTTCTTAAGTTTAGATGAACTTAGCATATGATATAAAGATGTTTTTATGTTCTAAATCTCATCTAGGAGAAAAATAAATTAGCTACTGCCCTTGTTCATATTTTTATGATTTTAATGAAATAAAATAGTTTCTAAAATGGTTTTGAGGTTCTAAAAAGGTTCCAAAAGAAAACTAGTAATTTATGTGCACTTGAGATGAAATTTTATGTGATTTTATGCATGATATGATGATGTTCACGATTTTGTCATGTTATTTTGCTCACTATATGATGATGATTTTATCATGTTAGAATGTGTGTATTCATGTATATTTGATGTTAGAATTAATTTGAGAAAGCTAAGATAAGTTAGTAACTAGAAAAGAATTAAAATGAGACTTCTAGAACCCTTAGAAATGAGATTTTATGGATTATGTTTCAGCATGATTAATATTAGTAAATATGGTTTATAATTAGTGAAAATGTGTAGAAATTACTCATAATTGGTTTAGGAATTGATCTTGGTACTTTAGGAGAAAACTGAATTTAGAAAGGGTCAAAGTTGTGACTCCTAGGTACTCGTAATTGCAAAAATATAGATTCTGCACTACTGATATTTAGAATAGGTTATGATCATGATAGTTAGTGAGAATAATTAGTTGTGAACCTATAGGTACGTAAGAGGTTAGAATTGGGTACTAGAAAACTTAGATTTCAAGTTTAAAACCCTAAGGGTCAAAGCATAAGACAACATAGGTTCTTTGATGCAATGAGTTGATTAATTCAAATATGATGTGATGATGCATGTGCTATGATGAGTATGATTATGTGGTTTCAAGTTTATCATGATTATAGAAGTTGAATGAGAAATGTTCTTGCATTATGTGTTATTGTGGCATAAAGTGAAATTTGAAAGAAATTCGGTTTACGGCTGTTATGCTGCCAAATTTCCATCAAATTAAGCACTTAAGAATGTTTCTAAAAATCATATGAGATGAGTCCTGGGTGACACCGGTTCGGCCGAGCACCTCCAGGAAATGAGTTTTAATGTGACACATCACTGAGACGCATTTCTCTCATTCCAATGGGGAGGAGGCAAATCCGTGAGGGTATGGTAGATGCAGCCTGCCAAAGTGGACAATTCGTTGTACACTAGATGCTAGTAGAGTGTTTCAAATAAGGAAATAATCCTAACCCACACTCCAAGAGTCGATGTATTAGGTGACCTTAGAGATGATAAGTTACCCCCTCTATTACCCCATATGAAATCTAGTGACGACTAGTTAGGATTGAGCTCATTCCTAGGCGATAGGTGAGATGGAGTTTTGGTGACCATGATAAAATTGTTGGGGCCGGTATGTTGGTTGGTTTTTTCATGGCTATGTTAAGAGGGTGGTCTTTAAAAAAAGGAACTTAAGAGTTCAAGTATGATGGTTTTAATGTCACACAGTTAAGAAAAGAGAAAAAGTTTTACATGAGAAGTTATATGCTATCTATATGATTATGTTTCTTTATGTTGTGCTCAATTGCTATGCTTTTCATGTGCATATGGTATTGTCATGCATTCATCCAGTATCGGATGCATTTGTATCATTAAGACTCATACTAAAAGACACCCACTTTGAATAAATGGACTTGAGAAGTTTAAAACCAAACCTTATGCATGAACACCTTTTTCATAATTAAAACTGAAGTGGCTGGGGACGATGACGATGACATGTGTGTTAGAGTTGAAAATCCCTACTAAGAACCTTGAATGAGTTTCTCATCCTTCTCTTTTCTTCTGTGTCATCTCCAAACGATGATAGTGACATGGTTCGTGACTTCTACCAAGGCATGGGCATAGGATACACGCTACGAGTCAAGTTAGAGGGATGCAGTGGAAGCACATAGATGCCTCTTTATATGTGTGTGTGTGTGTGTGTGTGTGTGTGTGTGTGTGTGTGTGTGTGCGTATTTCTTTTGATGTGATAATGAAACTATGTTAGTAGTAACTGATGTATCCATGATGATATGACTAAGTTGTGTTGTTATGTATAACAGTTGTATTTTGTGGCTATGAATGTTATGATTTCACTCTCTTATATGTTGTGTTTGCGGCAAACATTAGATTTTATTTTAGCATGCTGCTCATGTTTTGTTTTCAAGTTTCAAAAAGAAAAATTTATTCGTATTTTTCGCTAAGTATTTTAAAGAAAGAATAAAACTAAAAGGTAATAAACTAATGATTAACCGAAATATGTTCTAGGAGTATTGGGTTAAAAGTTAGGATGTTACAGAACACATAACTTTGTATATCATCAAAACTTATCACATAACATTTCATGCTCATAAATTCCATAGATTTTCTTAAGTTCACAAATTTGGCGAAAATCCAGCTAACGGCAGAAAACGGAGTTTCCCTAAATTTGCTACCTATCAACAAACACATCAATCATGCATCTCAATAGCTCAATCATAATCATAGCATGCCATAATAAATCACATAATCATCTCTTACTTTCATACATGCATCAACATATATCATCATCATTTCTACTGAAAGATAAACATGCTCCTACCCAGTATGCCGGAATCAAGGACCGGACTCAGCTAGTGCACATGCTATGCTTATCAACATAAGATATACATACACAGGCAGGGCAATAAAAATCATCATCAAGCACTTTATACAAAAGCGTACCCAATTTATCGTAATCGTAACATAGTCCTGCACGGGTTAAAACTCACGACCAGTTTAACCTAATTACCGAAATTAATTCTTTAAGCACCTAAGGGACCCACCCAAAAGATTTTCACTAACTTTAAACCTTATAAATATTTTCAAACATTGATGGACAGCTTGGGTAGCATTTTAAAAATTAAATCGTTTCGAGGTTCTAGAAATCGAGTTTTTTACCCTTTCTAATTACCGATTTTTTTCTAAGACGCCAAAATTAATTCTTACCACCACAATTGGAATTTTTCACACTTGAATCCAGTTTTAAACATAATTTTTTCCAAAACAAAGTTACTAAAATAGTAGCTATAAATCTCAAGTTTTAGAAGTCACAAAAACACATTTTCGGTTCTTTCTAGTTTCTAGTTTTTCTTAAAAATGCTCAAAAATGATTTTTACATCAAGTGCTAGAAATTTATACATATTTAACTCATTCCAAATACCTCTTTACAGAATTTGAAATGCCAAGGCAGTAGCAAAAAAATCCATTTTCTAAGAGTACCCGAAAATTATTCCGTTGACCTGTTCTTGTTACTAATCTTTCCTAGGATGTCAAAAACAATTTTTGCAATAAGAAATAACAATTTTTAAATGTTTAATCTCATCCAAATAAATGAGTGTAGCCATGATTGAAAATATTATTTAAGATCCAAGGACAAGTTTTGAGTTTTAAGGTCTTAGGTGATGACTTGAAAGTATAAATGTTATGCACCTCATTTTATCTTCAAGGTTTAAGGTGATGGCTTAAAAATAAATATGCTATGCAAATCCATTTTTATCTTCAAGATTAAGATGATAGCATAAAAGTAAACATGCTATGCAAATCTTTTTTTATCTTGAAGGTTAAGGTGATGACATTGAAAGTAAATATGCTATGCACTTCATTTTTATCTTCAAGCTTTAAGGTGATGGCTCAAAATATAAAGATGCTATGAGTAATCCATTCTTATCTTTGAGATTTAGGTGATAGCATAAAAGTAAACATGAATGCAAGTCCATTTTACGTCTTGTTCACTTAAAGCTCAAAACTTTACAAGATTAAGTTCTTGTCCCTAATAGATCTTAAACATAGTGAGCTTTGGAGTCCATTAACACCATGATTCCAAGAACCTTATCTCTTGGACTCACCATCAAGCTCAAAGAAATGAACAAAGAAAAAGAAACCAACCAACAAAGTGTCACTTTTCATGCTTACTTGAAACCGAAAATGAAGCTAGATCTTGGGCTTTAGAAGTAAAGCTCATGGTGGTATCAAAACCTCCATCAAGACTTCTCATCATCAAGCTACTTATCAAAACCAAAATACATAGAGACAAGGAACTCAAAACCGAAAAATATAAGAAAAAAGAAAGAACAAAACCAAAAAGGAAGAGAAGGAATAGGAACCAAAATCTTTAGGCTCTAGTGGTCATGACCGCCATCAAGATCCATCATCATCAAGCCTTGATCTTTAATATTCCAACAACATCAAACCAAAAAAAGAAAGGAAAACAATGTTTCCAAAACCAAAATAAAGGAACCAAGAGGACAACACCAACCATTTTTCTCATAGTCAAACCGAAACAGAGAAGGAAAAAAAATAAAGCAAGAACCCAAACAAGAATTCTTTACCAAACCAAAAAATAAACAAAAGAAATACCAAGATCTCAAAGTATAAACCCTACCAAAGATATCTTCTTGAAAGGAAAACGAAGAAGCTTGGTCTATTGTAAGGAAAAAGAGAAGAAAAATCTTCTCTTTGGAACAAGGTAGTTTCGGCCAAGACGAAAAGAATGAGAGAAAGGATTTTTCTTATGTTGTTGAGCTTAGCAATGGAAAGGTTTAGTGTCTAGGAGGTGGTTTGTGGTAGTGGTATGGTGGTTTGAGGTGGAGGAAGAAGTTTCTTGGGGGTGGAAGAGAAGAAAGAAAACTTGAGTTTGAGAGAAAGTTAAGAACACTTTTATGTCACAAAAGTTTGCCAAAAAAAGGAAATAGTTGTAAAATTGAATAAATATGATGGTGTTTTAGGGGGAAAGGCTGCTGCCTTGGCAGCCCTTGGGAGGGAAAAAAAATAATCTTTCATGTGGGTTAGGACATGGATTAGAGAAAGATTTAGTTAGGCAAAAGGTTAGGGATTGGTAATTAAGTATTTAGAGTTGTAAGCATGTGTTTAAGGCTTTCAAGACATGATTAGGAGTTGTTATACACACTTAGGTTGAATTAAACTTGTTTTTTGAAATCCAAACTCCAACATGTTTCCTAAATTTAAGGAACATGTGAGAGAAAACACTATTTGGGCATAACATGACATAATGTCTTATATGCTTTTTGACTAAGAATGGAATTTGAAATTCTTTAAGTACTTTTAAGCTCTAATTAACCTCAATTAATTATTTTGACTCAAGATTAATAATTAAAATTAAATTATCCTTAATTGGAACCTAATATTTCCTATATTTCCTTAATTATTTAATTAAGCTCATTTTGCATTAACTAGGGGCAAAATGGTCATCTTACATCAAAACTCTCCGGGACCACCTGGACCCATCCAGATATCATGCATAACATAAAACCAACACTTCAAACTCCCGGGAAATCTTTTCGGTTAATCTCGTGTAAAAATGCCATAGGGGTATTTTAGTCATTTTGTGCCGAAAGTCCAGAGAGTGAGATTTTCACCTCTGTTATTATTTCTAATGCATCTAATCCCCTTCAAAAATCAAACTACCCCTTGAGGGTGGCCCGGGTTGGCCGTCCTCAAATTCCGAGCAAAATGATAAGGTATAAAGTTTGTACACAAGAAAAATCGCTTATTGCGATTTTCGCATAGATTGCTATCCAATCCTCGCCTAATCTTATCCCAATATTAAGATATCTCTTTGGAGGTGGCCGGTCCCGGCCGGCCTCGATATTCATACAAAAACGACCTAGGGGCATTTTGGTCATTTTTGCAAAGCAAGAAAAGTCAGGGCATTACAGAGAGAGTTAATTAGCACTTTTTTTTGACACAAGTGTTTGTCCAAAAAAGTGAATGGTAAGGTATGAAGTTTTTGCGTTGAAAAAGAATAAATATGATAGTAATTTTGGGGGAAAGGCCGCGGCCTTGAGGTAGCCATGAGAGGGAAATTATTTTCATTTCATGTAGATTACACTACCAGAAAAACAGTATTTAGCGGCGGTTTTTATTGCGATTTGCGGCGGTTTGCAACCGCCACAAAATTGTTTACCGGCGGTTTAAAAAACTGCGGCCAATAACGGCGTCCTTAAACCATTTAGCGGCGGTTTTAAACAACCGCTGGAATGACCGCCGCCAAAGTAAGTTTTCCGGCGGTTGTCGTGGCGGTTTATTTGGTGGCGGTTCTAGAAATCTAGCGGCGGTTCAAAACCGTCGCGAAATTGCTTGTTGAAGCCAAATTATCATATTTATTGGCGGTTTGAAACCGCCGCAAAAAATTCCGCCATTTTTTATTTTTTTTACTGGCGATTTGGAACCGCCACGAAATGCTTCTGCCAATTTTTTTTGATTCATTTACTGGCGGTTTGGAACCACCGCAAAATGCTTCTACCAGTCCTTTTCATTCCTTTTATGGGTATTACCGCCCATTTTTTCCCCTGCTTTTCAATATTTTATTTTGAAGTATACAAGTCAAAAGCACTAGTTGGTATCATGTACAACATTAATAATCAACAATCATGAACAAAAAGAAAAATTGCATAGAAATTCTTAAACTTTTAAATGTGCATAAAATGTCATAACATAATGTTGAACAATAGTTAAACAAATTTAACACAATATAAGAGAAAACTAAAAAAACATAATAAAAAAAAACGTCTCAAATGAAAGCTAAAACAGCAGCCTTGGGTGATAGCTGCACTAGGTGAAGAGCAATAGTAACTCTAGGGAGTTGAATTGAGAGACTTGGCTTGAAAGATGGCATTCAATAGGAAGGTAGCTAAAATTGAGAATCCTGATGATGCTCCAGAAGACAATGGTGGCACTGGGGTAGCACTTACTTGGCCATGTGTTTGCCATGCACAATGGGAGAGTCCTTTGGAATGATCTATGCTGATTCTATGTCCTCTGATCTTCTGTCAATATATTTCAACAATCTTTTAAAGGGAGGCTTACAAAGATTTTCAAATACAAGAAAACATGTCATCATAGAATTGTTTTATTCTCAAAAAGGTTTAATGAACAGAATATGCTCAAATATTGCAAAGCCTGCCTATCTACATAGGCTACAAAAATAAAATCCCAGCAGAGTCAAATTCAATATATAAATATAATCACCACTATTCATCTTTCTACCAATATAATCACCATTACATTGAATATATATGCATAATCACAACCTCTTTGAGGACTAACAACTCCAAGTAATGTCTTTTTACTCATTTTTCACCAACTCATTTTGTAAAAAAGATTGCATGATACGAAGCATGCACACACAGGGATAACAAGATTTCAAAATAACTAACTTGGAGGAAGTGACTACTTCAAGTTATCAGCCTTCTCAGGGTCAAAGACACAAAGGGGGTAGAGGTACTTGGAGCAACGAACCTTGAACTTGACCACATCTCTAATACGCTTGATTTTAACAGATCATGCACCCTTCCTTCGGGCTGTGAGGAGGAAGTCCTTAATCTCATGAATTTGCTTGGGCTACACAAGATAAACAAAGATAGAAAGGTGAGTACCAACTGCCAAATAACAACCTACAAGTATAATTTCACACCAAAAAAAAATGCAAAACTAAACAAAACATACTGAAAAAATGTTATTTACTCTCTCAAATGATGTAATAATTCATTATCGGATGATAGATAACATCATATTGATATATGATAGTATATACAAGTTAAATTTTTAATTTAAATTATTGATAAATAAAAGTATTGACGCATGCAAGACGTATTATTATATGCAGCCACAAAGCAGAGCATAGCTTTGTCCGATTCTTTTGATGAAGCTTATGGTTACCATGTGGAACTCTAGTCATGTGGAACAGCAACCGTGGCTAGGGATGTGGTGGGGTTCAAAATTCTGAAATTTCTCATCTTATCGAAATCCCATACCTTCATGTCTATCTTAATAATAAGAGTATTCTTAGTCTTAATAATAGGAGTATCTTACCTAAAAGTGAAACATGAGCATAAATAAAGTTTATTTTCTGATACACTAAAATTAATTAATCAATTCATAATTTAATATGAGTAAGAGGGAAAAAAATAAGATAGCAAACTTGTATGAGCGACATAGGTTTATGGTGGAATTGAAGAATAATAGTTTATCCCAAAAATTTTAAATAAAATTGAAGAACATGAATCATAAGTTAAAAGTCAAACCTAAAGCCTTATTAGCAATTGTACATAATCGATACAATAAAGCAATAGCCAGCAATCACGGAATAGGATTACTTGACAGCCAATATATTATGAACACTAAATATAGGACTAATATATGCTGAGCCTAATAGCCTATTAGTTCTATCTAAGTCTTGTATAAAATGATTTTCAGTTTAAAATGTTTGTTGATCTCAACAAGAAGCTAGAGACTATTCTAAATTCATTTAGACATTGCGAAAGTACTTGTATATTACATGGGATCACCTGCAGAATGCTAGAACATACTTGATAGATATGGCTATAAAAACCATAATGGTCTAGCAATGAAGATCTCCCTTGCAAGAACACACAAATGAATTTAGATATATGACTTTAACTTTAAGTTAAGTGTCAAATCCTCAAACAGAAAAAGGAGGAGGAAATAAACAAGCCAAGTAACACAAAATAAGTTGCAGAGAAACCTTGGGAGTAATCTAGCATACTCTTTGTTGAAGTTTGTTGGTTGGTCATAGCAGCATTGTTTTGAAAAATTGTCAAAGTTGTCAAAGAGACAAATGAGTAACATTGTTGGTGCTTCATTTTTTTTTCCTTGAAGATTTAATTGTAAAAATTCTGGTTGGTATCAGCAAAGTGTGTGATTGTATATAAGGATTTTGGAATAGGAATACAAGGTCTAACCACAAGGTTTTTACATAAGTGGGAAGAAACGAGAAATTGATACTTGGGTTGCTAATCCCAATGGCAAAACCATTGCCTTGCTGATAAAAACCAAATGCATATACGCCAGAAAGGGAAAGCCATGAAGTAAGGTAAGTAATAGGGTACAGTGATAAACCAAATGGTATTTACATTGATTAGCTGCTACATTGTTAAATCAATAGATTACTCAAAACTATAGCTGCAATATCTAAGCAGTTTCAGTTGTAAATCAACTTGTTATTCCTTAATCATCTAGTGCTTGTATATTTTAGTTGCCAATAAATTCAACATAGATTTGTGTACATTAACTAATTTATCACTCTTATCAAATAGTGCTTGATCCCAAATCAGTATAGATAGAACATTAATAAATCGTTGAACAAACTAACCTGAGAGTATCTAGAACCACAAGTGAAGCATCGATGTTAAGGATGGGCTGATTTTCCTCCCAGACCTTTATATTCGTATAATTCAGGGGAAACATAAACACATCTAGGTACCCTTTGGTATGAGGACTCCAAAGGAATCCTACTACAGGTTATAACCTACAGGAAGAGACAGGATATATAAAAATATATAATAGAAGTCATATGAATTTTTTTTCCCTCCTGCCAAGGCTATTAACATAAAGCATCCATTCAATGAAAGCAACTCTCTCACATGAGACTGGAGAAGTTTGAAGGCTTCACCAAAGAACATAATTTAAGGGAATTGAGCATGCTGGAGGACACACACACACACACACACACATAAACATATATACCAAGTTTAGCATAGAACATTATCATCCATCCACCTTGTAGTGTAAGGAGAATATTTAAATCTATTTCTTGTATCATTGACATCCAAATATTTATATACTATCGCAGCCATCCAACCTATATACCATGGGATTTGAATTTCCTTAAATATTCCATAGTATATAGGTTCAAAAAATTTGTCAATGACAATATACCATGTGTAATATAGCAACTCAAATGCCTTTTGTATATCTCCGATTTTCATTATACAACCTTGTACAAAATCTCCTTATTATCCGAAAAGCAAAAGCCTCGCTTAGATGTCAATGCAATTATAATTTAGATATGCTTAAGGAGGATCAACAACAATATATGATAGAATGAACACTAGAGACTAGAGAACAGAAGAAAAGTCAAAATGCAACAATAATTTAATCACACCAAAAATAAAACCAAATGATGCGATATATTAGATTAAAGCACCACCACCACCACCATCGATATTTTTTTTTTCACTTTTGTAAAGCACCCAAGGCTTTCTCAAATGCTATTAACAACTATGCTTTTGAAATCGGAACCAACTGTTACGAACCTTGAAGGGTGAAGAGTGTGGTGAAGAAGGGATTTGAGAAGAGCTGAGCTGAGTGAGCAGTTGAAGAAATGGAAAAACCAGCATGGAGTTTGAAAAGGAACGCTCTGCTCGCGTCTCTCTCTGCCATTAGGGCAAAATTCACAAATAACCAAAGATAAGAAGTCAAATACCCAAAGCAAGTCAACAAGCAACAGAAAACAAAGGATTTTATGTAGAGATCCATGAGAAAAAACCATCATCGCCACTTAAAAATCAGAGACCAGAGGAGCCAAAATCTAAAAGGGGAAATGAAGTGATACCTCAAATGTGACCCGAATTTGATCTCTACACGCCATTCTAGTTCTCGTGGCAGCGACCCTCCTATCGTCACGGCGGAGGAATGGTGGCAGTCACAAACAGGAACAACTGCGCGCACAGGTCCCTATAGTCGAAGAGGGTTTCAACTGAGGAAAAATAAAAGGGGTGGTTCGGGGTTTATCAACTGAGGCAAAATAAAAAGGGACCGCGATTGTTTTTCCCTGTTACGAAATATAGAATGGAGAAGGGGGAACCTGGTGGAAATGGAGGAGATGGAAGAGACAGCTGCTGACGGAAGCTGGAAAGAAGACACCGAGGCCGCATCGCTGAACGGTTAGCCGTGTCGCTGTCGATTGGCCACAGAACCGGCCGACTGAAAGGAAGCGCCGCTGAGAGAGGGGACTTGAAGTCTGTGAGAGTGAAGGGCCAAGGAAGCCAAGTCTCTACTTAAGTTTTCCTTTCTAGATTTTAATTTTTCACCTTTTTTAATTTGCGGCGGTTTGAGTAAATTAAAACCGCCGCCAATTCTTAAACCGCCTCAATTCCAAACCTAACCGCCACTAAATTATTCCATTTGCGGCAGTCACTACAAACCGCAGAGAAATGCAAAAGATAGTGGCGGTTTATGAACCGCCGGTAAATAACCGCCACTAAGCAGCATTTTTCTGGTAGTGTTATGAGGTGTTTTAAAGGTAAGTTTGTTGGGCAAAGGCTACGGAATTGGTAATTAAGTATTTGAGTTAGTAATCATGTGTTTAGAATTTCAAGACATAATTAGAAGTTGTCTTCCTTGATTAGTTTGAATTAAACATAATTATTTTGAATTTCAAATGGAAACACATCTCCTAAAATTAAGGAAATTGTGAGAGAAAACACTATTTACTTTTTGACTTTCTTTATGTCTTAAGATTCCTTTGATTAAGAATGAGATTTTGACTTTCGCTAAGCATTCTTAGACCCTAATTAACCTCAATTAATTATTTTGACTTGCGATTAATAATTAGAATCAAATTATCTTTAATTAGAGTATAATTTATTTCCTTAATTACGTAATTAAGCTCGTTTTGCACTAATCAGGGGCAAAATGGTAATTTTATATGAAAACTCCCCAGGACCAACAAGACCTTTCCAGATATTGTTCATCCCTTATGATTGACATTTCTAACCTTCGGGAAGAGACTGGGTCCAAGCGGTACTTAATTTCGTGTTAAAACACTGCAAGGGCATTTTGGTCATTTCGCGCATGGAAAAGACCACAAGTGAGATTTTCACTCCTATCACTATTTCTAACACATCTAATCCCCTTCAAACATTAACCTAACCCTTTGAGGATAGCCCATGTTGGTTATCCTCGAATTCCGAGAAAAAATAATCTCAAGAGCATTTTGGTCATTTTTACATGGGAAAATCACGGATTATGATTTTTGCAGAAATTGTTACCTAATCCTTGTGTAACCTACTCCTAATATTAAAATATCCTTTTGTGGGTGGTCAGGGTTGGCCGGCCTTGATTTTCACACAAAAATGACCTAGGGGTATTTTGGTCATTTTTGTTAAGTAGAAAAACTAGGGTATTACATTTAATCTACTAGATGATTTAGACGAAGATATCACACTAAATTACAAAATTAAAAAATATAGAACAATTGTTATAAAGTGCAAGCACACAATTAATAGGAAAATAAAATGAAAAAAGAACATACCATAATGAATTTGAGCCCAAAATTGCAACAATGAATCAAAAGAAAAGAAGAATACTAATTATATTGGATTCATTGCACAAATAAATATATAGTGACAAAGGAAAATAATATATGCCAAATTAATCATAGGAAAATAATATTTTATTTTTTTATGATTTATCTAATTATAATTATTTGTTATTTTGATGATTTGATTTGATTTATTAATTATGATGTCATAATAAAATAATATATTTCATACAATATTACAATAAATTGGTATGATATTTAGAATTTTAAAAAATAATTGTACAAAATTCTCATCAAAAGAAAATTCGCCATGTGAGAAAATGATTCCCATAATGAATTCTTAATTTTATTACTATAAGATTTGATTAAATTTACAAGTGATTTGAATTTTATTTCACTACACTTTTAATTCAAGTTAAAAATTATATTTAAGTAGTGTTACTAGAAGTTTAGTATAAATTAGTACAATTATTAAATATAGATTTAAAATATCATAATAGCAATACATTAATTACAAATATAAAATAGGAATAGAAAGGCTAACTAATAAAATAACTTTAAGGATATTCTAAGAATATTGCAAATGAATACAACTAACCTCGATTTACAATAGTAGCCAGTCCCCAAATTTTCTAGAGCTGAATTTGTATTACTTTTCTATGTTTAACAATTTTGAACAACTGACTAGATCAAAAAATAAATAATTTGTGCAGTAAGTTTAGGTTTTATATTTATCACGCCAATAGCGTTATTGACTTAAAAATTTAGAATGCAGTGTTTTTTTTTCAATTTAAAATACTTTTTTTTATTTTATTAAAACAACAAACATATCGCTAATCTCAGCTGAGTATTTCCTTCCCACCTGATTTAATCTAATTCAATATTTGTTCTTTTTTTTTTTTTAGTCTTTGTTTTTCAAGTTGATGAAGGTGTGCTTGGTATGGGATAAAACTAAGATTAAAAATTTTATTGGTGAGTTTTATGTGAAATTTTATAATTAGATTCACAATTCTTTTTCAACCAATTTTTGCGCTCATAACAAATATACCGTGAAGGTTGAAATTTGTTTTCAGTTAGAAATGCATTCGGTGATAAACTTAGAGAGCAAAAGATTGTTGATCAGTCAAACCTGTCATGCATTCAAACCATGAAGTTAAAAATATTACCAAACATCAAAATGCAATAATTTCTCACAGCATGCGAGACTTACCTGACACCAACTTCTCTTCAATAACAAGCCAAGCTCCCATTTATAACCTCATATAACTTGCGAATTATATGAGTAAGTCTCCACTAATCCAAAATTATTTGCTGAAACCACAGGAAGATGACACAAGGTGATTCGAATGGTAGTTCCATGCAGCACGTCACACATACTAGACGTGTTCCTACTGCAGGGACAGCAACAATACTTGCAATAGGCAAGGCCTTCCCCAGTCAAATCATCCCTCAAGACTGCTTGGTGGAAGGCTACATCCGTGACACAAAGTGTGAGGATGCAAATATTAAGGAGAAATTGGAGCGTCTTTGTAAGTGCAGTTACTTATTTAGTTTCTTATCTTATATACTAGTCGTTGGACCGTGCAATGCACGGGGAGATAATAAAAAATAGTCTGTTGATTATTATAAAAAATAAATGATAATTTATTCAAATATATCTTACTGAAAATTGAATATATAAATTTATCTTAAAAGTAAATTAATATTTAAATAATTAAATAAATGGACAAAATATAAATATGTAATTATATTTTATATCTTATTTTGAATATCATGTTTATAAGGTTAAAAAAATCTCGATAGATAACCTACAACTAATAATAAAAAGCTTATTTTATGAAAATTTTGCACATTTCGAAAGTTGAAATTGTTGAATAAGGAAAGAGAATCAATGAATAATTTTACTATATCATGAGCCACTTATAGGGACAACAATGAAAATCAATGAATAAAATATATTTTCTAATTAAAAAGTAATGAATAAATTTAATTTATACGATTTCAATTACACGTCTTTTCCTTGTACATCCTTTTGATAAATTAAAATATCAATTTTAAAATATATGTTATAATTAATGTGTAATAATTAGTAAAAAAATATAATTCTAATTTATATAATCTCAATTATTAGAGTAGTATATCAATTATAATATTATTTTGAATAAAAAGTAATATAATTATTTAATTTTTAAAATTAATAAATATTTAGTATCATTATCAAAGAAGTGTAAATTGTAGAATTAATTTTTTTAAAATATTTTAGTGTTGAAAAATTAACTGTGTTTTTTTCAAAAAAATTAGTATGCAAAATTATGGAATTAATAGATTTGAATATTATGCAAGTTGTAAAACATTAAATAAAATATAGTGATATAGGTAGATAGATAATTTTTTTATTATGATTTTCAAAAGTGCTAAATTTGAAGTTAGAAAATTTTCCCATAATCCAATCTTCATTTAGAATTTTGCCTCCATTTTCATTCACATCCTCGTTATGGGTCTCCATTTCTTATTCCACATAAAGATTTGAATCCCTATTGATATTTATGAGTTTATTAAAAAAATTTAAAAATACTTTAAACTTTAAAATATAAATATCTATAATAACAAATACTACTAATGTAACATAAATATAATAGCTTTATTATCATTAATATTATAATTATATATATAATTTTTATGGTATCATATATTTAATTATAATTTTGTTTATGTTATTTTTTATTTTTTATATTACTTTTGTTAAAGGTAGCGATATATAAAGGTATTATTGGAAAAAAATAATTGATATTTAGAAGGTAAATTAAATTTAAAAACTTACTTTAAGTATTAAGATTATGAAATGATGGGTATAATTTTTCTATGAATAACACATGAAAATTTTTTATGTAATGAGTCTTAAATATTAGTATTATATCAATTGTTATCATATTTGATTAAAAATAAATTATCATATTTGTATTATAATGAGTCTTAAATATTTGATTAAGAATACATTTGGTAGAAATTGAATTTTGAATTATTATCATATTAAAATCAATCAAATAGTAATTCATTAACAAATTGACCTACCTGTTTTTTTAAAAAAATACTAATTTTAAAACTTATTTGTTTTGAAAATATTTCCTTTATAATTTTTTATATTACCTTCATAATGTGAGACTATTAATAATTTTTAATTTAATTGTAATTCGTAATTATATTGACATGAGTTCTTTTTTAGTACAAATTATAATTTTTAATGATTGTAATATTTGGTTCTTTAATAATCGTAGTATTTGATTTTATTTTATATAAAAATAATTAATAAGTAAATTGTAAACTAAGTTTAAAAAAAAATCTATAGACATAAAAATTAAGAAAGGTGGGGCCTAAATCATTATATGAATAACACGTGAAGCCTAAATCATCATATAAATGACACGTGTAATAGTTTCCATAAATGAGTCTAAAATATTGGTATAGTAGAATTATAATCTATAATTATAACAATAGTATAATCATAATAATATAACTTTATATTATTGTGTATATTTTTCAATTGATATATATTATTGTATAAATGAATGTCCCGCTCAAAAAAAAAGAAGTAAAAGACTGGGTTTGTTATTTTTATAGATATGCAAGTTACAGAGGACATCTTATATTTTTAAAAGTGGCTCTTTCATTAATACTTTAATCACCCCAATAAATTTATATCCAATCCATTTTTCAATGATTTTTAATTCAATATTTGTTTTTCATTATTAATTATTCTTAATTTTAATTATAAATAATAATTTTAATGATTTGTAATCCCATGAATATATCTTAATGATTCTAATTTTATTGATTCATGTAATATTTAATGATAGTAGGTTTGATTTTATTAATAATTAATAATTTAATTGTAAGTTAAGTAAAAAAATCTGCAGACATAAATGTTTAGAAAAGTGGGCCCTAAATCACTATATAAATGACACGTGTACCTTAAAGCTCTATATAAAAGACACTTGTAATACTTTCCATGAAATGATTCTCAAATATTATAATAATAGATTAGTTAAGTAATCCAACCTAAAATATTAACACTTCTTCCACGTATCTTACCCCGAGGTGAAATTGTTTAATTTAGCAATATTTGAATGAAGTTGCGAAAGGAATTAACTAATTCGTTAATGTCATTTACTATAGGTTTCCAATTCCTTCCAGAGAGTAATTGGCATATTTGGCACTTGGCACTTCCATTTGCAACGGCTAAACATAAAAATTTACGCATAGCTAAATCACTCATCATAAAAGTGCAAAGAAAGTAACTTAATCTAAACTAAACAACGAAGTTTTTTTGTCTTCTTTTGCCATTTGCCAGGTAAGAACACTACTGTGAAGACTAGATACACAGTAATGTCAAAGGAGATCCTCGACAAATACCCAGAGTTGGCCACAGAGGGCTCACCAACCATAAAGCAAAAGCTTGAAATAGCAAATCCAGCTGTAGTGGAGATGGCAACCAAAGCTAGCCTTGCCTGCATTAAGGAATGGGGAAGGCCTGCTCAAGACATCACCCATATCGTCTATGTCTCTTCAAGCGAAATACGCTTACCAGGCGGTGACCTCTATCTGGCAAATGAGCTTGGCCTGAGGAGTGACGTTGGTCGAGTAATGCTCTATTTTCTAGGCTGCTGTGGTGGCGTGACTGGCCTAAGGGTTGCAAAGGACATAGCAGAAAACAATCCCGGCAGCCGGGTTTTGCTGACTACCTCTGAGACTACCATACTCGGTTTCAGACCCCCCAACAAGGCTAGGCCATATGATCTCGTGGGGGCTGCTCTTTTTGGTGATGGAGCTGCTGCTGTCATAATTGGAGCCAACCCTGAGTTGGGTCAAGAGTCTCCCTTCATGGAGTTGAATTATGCTGTCCAGAAATTCTTGCCTGAGACACACAATGTGATTGACGGGAGACTTTCCGAAGAGGGTATAAATTTCAAACTCGGGAGAGACCTTCCTCAGAAGATTGAAGACAACATAGAGGAATTCTGCACAAAGCTCATGGCAAAAAGCAATATCACGGAGTTCAATGACTTGTTTTGGGCCGTTCATCCTGGTGGACCTGCTATTCTCAATAAGCTAGAGAGTACCCTCAAGTTGAGCACTGAGAAGCTAGACTGCAGTAGGAAGGCACTAATGGACTATGGGAATGTTAGCAGCAACACTATATTTTATGTCATGGAATACATGAGGGAGTATCTGAAACAAAGTGGAAGAGAAGAATGGGGCCTGGGATTGGCATTTGGTCCAGGCATTACTTTTGAAGGCATTCTCTTGCGCAGTCTGTAATCTTAAATAAGAATTGGCCTTCAGATAGTATTAGGAAGATGTACTAGATGGTGTTCTTTTCAGTGGTTTTAGATCTTTTTTAAACAATAAACTAAGTCTGATGTAAGAAATTACTTTATGAACATCAGGACGAGGAAAAATTATTGTACTAACTAGTTCAAGTCCTCCATTCTTATTGCCTTCGTTATTTTCTTTTCTAAATTTAACGAAACCCGTCCAAGAGAAAGAAGTTTCAATCTGCACCAACGCCTCCGTTCCCCATCCTATCCCCCAATCATAATTTAAAATTTTGATACATCGTCTAAGTTTTGACCGTTTATAAAAGAAGTTAAATCTCTGATTGATTTAAAAAAAGAAATCCCTAATTTACTTTGCCACATCATTGATTGTTATTCTATTCGAATAATGTTATGTAAACACCACAACAGTGATACACCTACGGTTCCACCATAGCTTTTATGTGAAAGAAGATAAAATAGAGGTATAAGTACAAAAAGTCACTAAAATAAAAAACCCACATTTATTTCTCTCTCTTTCTCTTAGCTCCCGCTCTCTTTCTCTCTTAGCTTCCATAAAGGAAGATTAACAGTAATAAGCATACGTCTATGTTGATTTTTCTACAACAATCTTTTTAATAAGGTATATGGGTTCTTCATTTTTTTCACTTCTTGCCTCTCTTTTGATGAGTTTGTGATGTTTTTGTTCATAAGTTCTTTATGTATTTGCACGATTTGAGCTAAATGTGATTGTTAAATAGAGAATGAATGGTTTATTGTTTAATAAATCTATAGAATATAATGACTTTCAAACTCATAAAAGTAATGCTGAAAAATGGTTTATAAGGTTGTTGCAATTGGTTTACAAGTTTTTTGTACTATGTTTGCAAGCTTTAAGAATAGGTTTACAAGTTTTGTAAATGAAGTGCAAATAATTTGTTAAACTGTACATTGCTTACAACCTTGTAAAACCAAGGGAATTAAACTTGTAAAACCTTGCTTAATACTTACAAAGTGGTTCTTACACAAACTTGTAAACCAAGTTTCTTGCACAAAGTGGTTCCTTAAAATTCTATAGTGGTTATAAATAGTTAGAATCTGAGACTAAATGATGTAAACAATTGAAAAAGGGTTTTGCCATTGGTTTACAATTTTTTTGTACCATATTTACAAGTTTTAAGCACAAGTTTACAAGTCTTGTAAACCAAATGCAAAAATTTATAAAACTAAGCATTGATTAAAACTTATAAACTAAGTGCAAAAAACTTATAAACATGTGCTTAAGACTTACATATCAAGTGCAATAAGCTTTGTAAATCAAGTTTTTTGCAAAAAGTGGTTGTAACGCCCTGATTTTCTCTAAACGTGTAAATGACCGAAATGCCTCTTAGGTCATTTTCACCTGGAACACGAGGACGGCCAGCCTCGGCCATTCTCATAAGAGCTATGATTATGTAAGAAGGGGATTTTATGTATATGAATGTTTAATAGAGCAGAAGAATCTCATTTATGAGGTTTCTACGCATAAATGACCAAAATACCCTTATAGTAATTTAAGGTAGTTTTGAGTTTTATTTTGACCCAGACTTGTCCCGGAGGTCTAAAACAATGTTTTTAAGGCATGATTTATGTTTGTTTAAGTCCCGGTGGTCCCGGGCAGTTTTTGAGAAAAATTACGATTTTGCCCCTGCTTAAATGCATTAGGGCTTAAATGACGATTTTAAAATAAAACCTAAGCAATATTATGCTCTAATTAAAGATTAATTAATTTACATAATTAATCAAGAGCTAAAATAATTATTTGAGGTTGATTAGGACCTAAAATTGCTTAAGGAAACTTAAAACATATTTCTAGTCTTATTTTTTCAAGAAAGCATCTAAGAATAGTGTTTTTACTATTCAATCTCCCTAATTCAAGAAAATGTGTTGTTCTCTAATCTTTAGTCAATGGAGTTTGACTCCACTAATCTAGGAAGATTTCTCCCAAATTAAGTTGTTCATAGCCCTAATTGCCGAATTAGTTCACCTAAACACTTGGTTATAAAACCTTAATTAGTGGCCTAATCTTGTTTGCTTACACATCATTAACACACATTTAGATGACACAATCTTCTCCCCCCATGGGCTGTCAAGGTGGGCCAATACCCCTCTCCCACATTCTCCACATGTTTGAAAATTAAACACTGAAGTAACCATGCCTTAGACCATGCTTAACACCTTATCTTGCACTATGCTTGATCATACTTCCAATCATGCTTTGGTTGACTAAATAAATGAGATATTTTCCTCCCCTTTGCTGTCCCAAAACCATCAGCCCTCCCTGTCCCTTCTAGAAGATTTATTTCAATTCAACCATGCTTTGAATGACAACTTGTAAGAGATATTTTCTCTTCCCCAAGCCATGAGAGGCCACACAGTTACCCCCTCACCATTCACTTCCTCATGATTCAAAACTCTATAAATACCTTGGTTTGGTGAGCCTTGCTTCACTTTGAATCATTTGCTAAGTTTGAAGTCTTAAGAAAGTGCTAATTCTCTCGAAGCTTTCTTTTCTCCTCATTGTTCTAAGAGAAATTGCCACCCCTCCACCTTTCAATCTTTATCTAATTCTCATCTAAACACATCACCAAGCTCAAACACAAGCCAACACATCTTCTTCCTTCATTTCTCTTCAAGGCCGAAGCTATACTCCAAGTTAAAAGAAGATTTCTTCTTGTTTTCTCCTCAAGATCAAACCATCCCTTGTCTTCAAGAACACACATACTTGGTAGGGAGCTTTTCTAAAAATGTTTTCTTGATCCTTATGCTTTGATCTTGTTGAAATATGATGAATGGATGAACCTTTCATGTTGTTTATTTTTCAGTTTCTTCCTTTCTTTCTCCTTTTGATTTCGGCCTCAAGGCCTTGAACATGATGGCTTGATGATGAGTGTTCTCTAGAGGTGACTATGTGTTCATCTCTCATGAAACCTCTAAAGCTTGATGTTTTCCTTTCTTTAAAGTTCTATCTATACTACTTAGCTCACTAATGTTTTCAACTCAAGGAAATTAATCAAGGATTTCAATAAGCCCAAGGCCTACCCTTGTCAGCCTTAAAGTTGGCCGGCACGTTCTAGAGTTTCACTCTAGATAGGGGTCTTGGGTACATAATAAAGAACATGGTGTATTTTTCCGTCTCCTTATGATTTCAGTTTCTTGCTCTTTTTCCTTGTGAAGTTTTGTTCTCTTGAGTTTATTTCCTTGAAGCTTGATGATGATGTTCAAAGAACCATGAGATTTCTTTGAAGTCTTGGTTCTTAGAACTCTAGAGCTTGCTTTGTGATGATGAGATTGGGTTTGAGAATGTGATATTGACTCTTTAAAGTCTTATATGAGCTCTAATAAGATATAATAATGGACTAGCATTCATGTTTAAATTTATGCTTTGCATAGCATATTTATTTTATGCTATCACTAAACTCTCAAGAATAAATAAATGAACTTGCATTATCATGTTTAAATTCAGGCTTTGCATCTCATGTTTACTTTTCAAGTCATCACCTAATCTTAAGATAAAAATGAGTTGCATCTCATATTTATTTTGAGCCCTCACTTTACTTTCTAATAAAGATAAAAATGAAGTGCATAGCATGTTTATATTCTTGTTATCACTTACAATATTAGAGCTCAAAGACTTGTCCCTTCGTATCTCAAGTAAAGTTTGGAAATGAATATGTTTTACTCTTTTGAATTTTGGGCATGTGATGATGATGAACTTGGTGTGAGTTTCATCTAGTCACAAGTGCCAAAACCTATGTTTTATAATTTTCTTAAGTTTAGATGATCTCAAGAAATGTTTCAAGTATAGTCTTATGATTCAAACCCCTCTTGAGTTTGTCTTGAAATAGCTACTGCCCTTATATGTTTTATGAGGATTCTAATGAAATAAATTGTTTTGCAAATGAGTTTTAGAAGCTTTGAAAAGGTTCCAAGAGAAACTAGTAAGTTATGTGTATTTGAAATGAAAGTTCTATGCTTGATATGATGAGTATGTTTTTGGTTCTGCCTTATTTATTCCAGCACCTTAAATTCTGTTTTGGGTGGTCTATATGTGTTTAAATACCTTTCCAATTGTATGATAATTGTTCTAGGCATAATAGGCATGCTTAGTAACTCTAATAGTTTTAAAGTGTGATTTATAGAACTCTTTAGGAACCGAAATTGTATATTCTGTTCCAGCCTTGGTAGAGTTTGTAGAATCATATTATAACATGTTTAGATGGGTGAGAATGACTCATAATTGGTCTAGGTATTAATTATTGTATCATAGAAAAAGTCGGTAATGAGAAAGGATCTAAAACGTAACTTCTAGAACACCGTAATTTATCAAAATATGCTTATTGCCTATGCTGCCCAGCCATAATTAATTAGGTTCTAGCACTTAATAAATTGTGGTAATAAGGTTACCTGATTTAGGGGTTTTTACTTTCAAGGGAATAGTTTGTGTGCCCTCTATGAATGAATGAATTAATATATTGTCTCATGACTTATGTGATGCTATATGATGATAGATTTATCAATTGCATGTTATTGTTCCCTTAAAACCTTAGAGATGCCTATGTTAGAATTATATGAGATATGTGACCTATATGAATTATGTGGCATCTTGTTATAACATGCTAAGATTAAGGTGACATAAATTATGAGAAAATGATCCTTTGAAACCATCAAACTAGGGATGGGGATGAGGTGATTCTAGCCCCCTAGCTCGTACTTTAAGTCGGGACCTTAACTTATCAAAAGGGATAAGTATATGTGCTAGTGACGACTAGTGAGGTATGAGCTCATAACCTAGAGGTTTCTCAAAAGGGAGAACAATTAGGGTCGCTCCATGTGCAACGTAAATGTCTTAATGTCACCTAAGTAACCAAGATAAGATACCATGTACCATGTACCAAGTTCTATGTTTTATGCTCTATGTTCTATGATCTATGTACCATGTACTATGTTTATATTTACCATGTATGCTAAATAAGTTAGTTAGATCTTGCATATCATAATGAAGTATGATGCATCCATGTAAATACAAGCTATGTGTTAAAAGGAATGGGCCTTAGTAATCAATATTTTAGAACTTCATAATTGAACTATTACATGCCTACTTTTTTTTATAAGAACCTAAGGTTCCTGGAGACATAGATGATGTCACCTAGATAGGAGGAAAACCCTACTGAGTTTCTGTAGCAAAGATTCTTACTCCCTCTTCCTTTTCTTTCTGTCATGTCTTCAGATTCAGATGGCGACCTTCGTCCTATTCGTTGACATGCCCACATAAGAGTTCCACTATGATCCGGAGTAGGATCATATCATTTTGAGGGACGTTTTGTGGTCTGAGTTTTTTTGTTTGTTAGACACCCCTTCAGTTATCCAGTACCGAGCTACCGTTTCACCCTTACATCCCCCTTCGGAGACGAAATGATGTTTGAGCGAGCACGCCTATCTTTCGAGCAAAGGCTTCGCACGCCCCCTTCCAGATCGGTCGTTCGAGACTTCCCCGATTACGTCCCCTATTCGAGGTTTTCTGAGACGGACCCCTCCAAGGACGAGCCTACATAGGTGTGTTTCAAGAGTTCAGCCCCCACTCCCCTTCCTATGAGAGAGGGAAGTGAGGAGACAGTCACACAGTCACGGTTGGCATGGAGGCCAGCCATGCGCCTTAGACGTGGAGGTCATGTACGACTATCTGGTATGCCTGTCCCCGCCGAGCTACGACCATGGATCGGATACGTCCCCCCATTCCCGGGCCATTAGCCATAGACAACTCTTAGAGTTTTAGTGCACACACGTCTCACTAGTCATGATGACCTTCTTTTGTTGAAAAGGTTATCTACCTTAGGTGCACCGTGTAGGTTTATGTCCTTTGTATTTCGTTTCCTATGTATTTCATTTCTTATGTATTAGCATTTCATCTTCATGTACCCAAACTTAACTCGCTTCTAGGTGGGTGGTTTATATATATATGCTATGATGTGTTATGTTCTTTGAGGAGCCTTCTTGATGTTTAGATTTCCGCATCCTTTTATATCGCTTGTATATGCTACACACGGCTCTTACTTTATCGAGGTTTTAAAAAGAAAAATTTGGCTCATATTTTCAGCAAGTATTTTTTTCAACGATAAATGAACTGAAACAAGAAGTAATGACTAATATTTAACCTCAGTACATTCTAGGAGTATTGGGTTGAATATTAGGGTGTTACAAAACACACAAGACAATAGATACTGAGCTGATCAGGCTCAACATTTCATGCTAGATAAGCTAGTTACCATAACACACACAAACAGACAAGGGTCATGCATATCTAGCCTGTGGCTTATCTCTATTATCTAAGCACTACACATGACATAACTATCACATCATGCTTGAAAAGCATGGTCAGTCCAATCCTTAGGCTCCGTGAGAATCGAACTGCTCTGATACCAAAATGTAACATCCTAATATTTAACCCAACACGCCTAGGACGTATTAAAGTTAACTATTAGTCATTACCCCCTTTGGTTTCCTTCTTTAACTTTACTTTATTTAAAATACTTAGAAGAAAATATGGGTAAATTTTTTTTTTTGAAATATAAAACAAAACATGAGCTGCGCGCGTTGACCTAAAGCATATATCAAACCACATCATAAAGGGATAAATATGTTCATATCTCTAAAACATATCATTCATTAACACGAACCACAAATATATTACATAACATCTTAATGAAGTTCATACATGGTAATACAACATAAAGAGTTATCAAGTAGGCAGAGTCACACCCAAACAAAGTGGGCTAAGCTTTCAATACATAAGTAAACAATGGAAAGAAATACATGAAAGCAGGAAATACATGGAACATCAAAACACCATATGCCAACTATAGCTCCCCTCCACTACTCCTACGAGCGCTCAAACTAAAGTCACCCATAATAAAAGGTATAACATAAAAAGGGGATCCTTGTGTGATAGCTCTGGCACTCTATCGAATGGAGTATGTACCCAATGAACTGGGCAAGCTCCACAGGTGTATAGAAGAGGAATGGGGGACGAACATGGCCTCTGCGGTGTGGACACATCTCTGGTCATTGGGTTAGCCTGGGCTGGGTCACCATGTCCTCGCTGCCTCTACCTATATTCATGGGTGTCGTAGGTGTAGAAACCTCCGAGTACATGTGTATGGGGGAGTCCTCAGACGGGTCGGTCTCTGAATGCCTCGAATAGGGAATGTACTCAGGGTAATAGCGAACTGCCGAAGCGGTGGGGCAAGCACGTTGAGTCTACTCATCGCGAGGTCAAGTGCCCTTAAAGATCAAATCGTCACCATAAGGGGAAGTAGGGTTGAACCTGAAGCTGGAAACTGGGTTTAGGGTTTAGGGTTTAGGCGAAGGGGCGTCCCATGTATGCAAAAATACATACTGCACAGCGACCCTCGAAGTGATCGAGTGGTGATCCGAGTCATAGTGCACCTCCCACATTGGGGTGTCAATGAAGATCACGAACAAAGCCATCGCCCTCTGGAGATGTGATGGAAAGAAAGAAAGATAGAGGGAGTGAGAATCTTAATAAAGAATCTCAGTAGGGGAAATCCTCCTATCCTAGTGTCATCGTCTACGTCTCCAGGAATGTTGGGTTTAGTATAAAAAGGTGAGCATGCATAAGGTTCATTATTAGGTTTTAAACATAATTATCCAAGGTCCGTTCATTTTAGGATGAATCTTGATGTTATGAATACAACATAGCATAATATGAATGCATGATAGAAACATTATGCAATATCACTTGAACACGTCATAAAGAAACATACTCATGCCAGTGGCATAAAGGGGCACATAACTTTCATGTAAACTTATTCTCCTTCCTTTTGCTTAAGTGACATTGCATTTAACTTCCTTTATATCATGGGGCCACCCTAATACCTCTTCTCCTTTGAGAATTTCTAGGTTATGAGCTCATACTTAACTAGTTGTCACTAGTTTATGCTTATCCTGAGATAAGTATAAATATATCCTGAATCCAGGAGTACAGGTTAGGGGGCTTAAGGATCACCTATCATAACCTTTAATTTGGGGAGTCTATAGGGTCATTTCCTTTTGTGAATCAGCTCCTATAACCTTTAATTCAGGGAGTCTAGAAGGTCATTTCCACATAGTTTATGTCACTTTAAGTCTTTTAGTGGATCACCCCTCATAACCTTTAATTCGGGGAGTCTAGGGAATCATTTCCTTATCTCATATCATGTAATAACAAATGCATTTCAAATAACTTTCCAAGTCCACAAATTTCACGAAAATTCGGCGGCATCATGGTTGTACATCGAATTTCTCCAAATTTGCTTTATGTCACGTAAACACATAACTCATACACTTCATAATCAAGTCAAGAACATGATAAGCTATTAAAGCCATATAAACACTTCCTCGTAGCACATACATCAACACATAAAGATCTCAATTCCTTTGTAAAAATAAACATGCTCCTAACCAGTGTGCTGGAATCAGGGACTGGGCTCAGCTAATGCATATGCTATAGTCACAAGAACTCATAAATAAACATACATTCATTTGAAACACTAGCTCTCATTACCTCCCCTATCTTATAGTATTTTATGCTTTTAATCCTTACGGGTCTTAAACTTACGATCTAATTAACCTAACATCCAATATAGGTCTTCTATGCACCTGAGGGATCACAACTAATAATTCTCACTAATTGTTATGCCTATGAGCAGTACCAAACAACATTATGCAGTTTGGATAGAAATGTTACAATTACGGGGTTCTAGAAGCTACACCTTTGACCCTTTCTAAGTTTTGGCTTTCTCTAAGGTACTAAAATTAATTGTTACTACCTTTAGGAATTAATTTTACACTTCTAAACAATTCTAAAACAATTTTATCTCTGATTTAATCATCCTAATACAGTAGCCATATATTTGTTTTCTAAGAGTTCTAAAACTCACATTTTTCATCCTTTCTAGTTACTAGTTTTTCCTAGCATTCATAAAATAGTTTCTACTTTAAATAAACATAATTTTTACACATTCTAACACATCAAAACAGCATCATACAACAACCAACATAGCAAGGCAGTGACCGAAATGTTTAATTCAATACAACACATAAAATCATATTTTTAATGCATATAAGTTGCTAGTTTCTCTTGGAATCACTTTAGGACTTCAAAAACTCTTTTAGAAACCAATTTATTTCATTAAAATCATGAAAATATAATGTTAAGGCAGTAGCTATTTCAAATCTTTCTTGAGTGAGGCTCAAATCATAAAATCATACTCATAACAGTCTTTGAGCTTTCCTGTGCTTAAGAAAATCTTAAGACATAGCTTATTGGCCCTTGTGATTAAATGAAACTTATGCTAAGTCCATCATCATCACATGGCTGAATTTTGTGTCCATGAAATGCTTCCATTTTCCAAACTTTACTTGAGACAAAAAGGGCAAGTCTTTGAGCTCTAGAATCTTTAGGTTATGGCAAAACATAAACATGATATGCACTTTATTTTATTCTTCATTATAAAAGTAAAGTGAGAGCTTTAAAGTAAATATGAGGTGCAAGTTCATTCGTATCTTTAAAGTTTAGGTGATGACTTGAAATATAAACATGAAATGCAAAGCTTGAAATTTAAACATGAGAATGCAAGTTCATTTCTTTATTCTTGAGAGTTTAGTGATGACATTTGTAATACCCCGATTTTTCTATTTGAGCGTAAATGACCAAAATGCCCCTGAGGTCATTTTTACCTGGAATTTGAGGATGGCCGACCTGGCGATCCTTAAAGGGTCAACACAATGTTTGAAGGGGATTAAAAGTGTTATGATTGATAACAGAGGTAAAAATCTTATTTTCTAAACTTTCGGCTCAAAATGACCAAAATACCCCTATAATGTTTTACGCAGGTATAAGTGCTGTTTGAGCTTAGAATCTTTCCTGGGAGTTCAGAATGCTAATTATATGTGTTTGATGATAATTGTTTAAGTCCGAATGGTCCCGGGCAGTGTTTGTACAAAATTACTTTTTTCCATAAGCGAAAAACTCATTTTATGAGGTTTTGGGTCAAAATGACTAAAATACCCCTGTTGTGTTTGACACGGGTACGAGTGCTGGATGAGCCCAAAACTTCTCCAGATGGTTTTAAAAGGTGTTTTTATGTATTCTGTGACCTCAGTTTTAGTCCCAGTGGTCCTGAACAGTTTTTGTGCAAATTACGATTTTGCCCTTAAGCATTGTGTTTTTAAGCTTAATCACATGATTAAGCAAACCAAAGCAATATTAGGCTCTAATCGAAGATTAATTAATTTCCATAATTAAAGAGTTAATTAGAACCTAAGATTGCTTAATTTAAACTCAAATCTTATTTTAAATTCAAGATTCCTAGTCATGGAATCTTGAATAGTGTTTTCTCTCTCCAATTCTTTAAATCATGGAATTGTGTTCACAATTGTTTATTCATAAAATGACTTTAAATTCCTCTAATTGTGTATGAGCACTCCTTAACCATGTCATAAAATTCCTAATTACATTCCTAGTTACCTAAACACTTGCTTAGTGACTCCTAACCTCAAATGTAACGCCCCGATTTTTCTGCTAAAGTGAAAATTAACAAAATGCCCCTGAGGTCATTTTCATCTCGGAATTCGAGGAAAGCCGGTCCGGCAGTACTCAAAGGGCAAACTCAATGTTGGAAGGGGATTAGATGACTTGTGTACCTTTTCGGGATCGAAAATCTCGTTTTTCGAGTTTTCGGATCAAAATGACCAAAACACCCCTGCGGTGTTTTACCCGTTTACAAGTGCCGGATGAACCCGAAACCTCTCCAGATGGTTTCAAAAGGCATTTTTATGTAGTCTATGACTTTCGTTTTGGTCTCGGATGTCCCGGGCGAAATTAGTGCAAAATTACGATTTTGCCTCTAGTTTTGTGTTTTCAATTGTTTACTCATAAAAATGAATTTAAATCTCCTAATGATGTATAAGCACTCCTAATCTTGTCATAAAATCCTTAAACCTCATTTTTAGTCACCTAAACTTAAGCTTAATTATTCCTAACCTTGTACCTAAACTAATACACACTTAAACCTACCATTAACACACAATTACATGAAACAAATCCTCCTCCCCATCTTTGTCATGAGTCTAGCCGAAGCTCCATGCCCTCCATATGCATCACATGTTGAAATTTTCAACACTCCAAGGCCATACCTCAAGTCATATACACCATACCTTGTCATATTTTCAATCAAGCTTGATTTTCCAAATGAATAACTAATTAAAATAACCCATTTTCCTCATTTATTTGTGGCTAAGAAACAACTAGTCATGCATTGTTTCTAGAAGGATTATTTCATTCAAAATTGATAGGAAATTCACTCTAATCAAGCCATGCCTTGTATCATAACTTCTATACCTCAAACCATGCTTGTATGACACCTTGAAAGAGATATTTTTCTCTTCCTTGCCTCCAAAACTAGACGGCTCCTTCTCCCCCTCAATGAGCCTTCATTTGTTTTCATTTTCTATAAATACCTTGCCTAGAAACACATGCAAACACTTTAGCTCATTTGCACACTTTTCATCTTCATTTGCCTAAAAACACTTTTGGTTTTCTAAGCTTTCTTTGTATTCTCTCTTTTTCTCTCTAAGTTTCAAGAGAGTTTTCTCTTGTTCTTCATCTTCATCTTCATCCTCTTTTCATCTTATCATCATCTCATAACCTTCAAACACCACCCCAAAGCCTTGAATCACCATCAAACCTCTCAAACACCTCACCTCAAACACAACCTCACTTAAAACACAACTCCAACCTTCTTGTCCTCCCTTGGCCTAGGCCATCTTGCCCCTTGGAGGAGCTCATCATCTTGTTTTCCTTTTCAAAGAGTTCAAGTTTTCATCTTCACTCTAGGTAGGAGTGTTTTTCTAAAACTTGTTTCTTGAAAAATGAGTTTTTCTAGCTTTCTCTTGGATTTTCTTTTTGAAACTTTCTTTGTTTCTTTTCCTTGATGTTTCGGCCTCTTAGCCTTGGTGAGCACATGATAGCTCAATGATGAGAGCTCCTAGATGATGACTATGTGTTCATCTCAAAGGAACCTCTAGAGCTTGAGTTTTTGTTTTCTCTAAGTTTCATCTTTATTACCTAGCTCAAAAGAATTTTTGTGCAAGAACACCTTTACTTTTCTTCTTATTTTGATTTCAGTTTTCTTGTTCCTTTTCCTTTAAATATTTCGGTTTTGATTCCTTGATCTTTGAGGTCTTGTTTTGTTTTGAAAGTTTATGTATTTTGAGTTTGATGATGATGTTCAAGAACCTCATAGTTCATTTGAGAACTTAGTTCAAGAACTCTAAAGTTCTCTTTGTGATGAGATGAGTGTTGGGTTGCTATTTGTTAAAGTTTTGTAAGAGCTCTAGACTATCATAAAATGAACCTTGCATCCATGTTTACTTTTATGCTTTGCACATTGTAACACCCTCCCAAGTACAACACCATCCTTAAGTTATGAAATCGTACTCAAGAGTTGTTACATATTAACTAGCGGACCTTTCTTAAATAACTATAGCAAATTCGATGGGTTCATGTAATAACTAGCGCAATTCAATTTAAATACATAACAAAGATACAAACTTTTATTTCATATAAAGTCAATTACATAAGGAAGCTCTACAATGAGCTTTAATACATATACAATCTCTATTACATTTACATACACATGACTCTAACTAAATACAGTGAGCTAACATATCAACTACTGTGAACTCGAGTTCCTCCGTTCAGTAGTCCCGTAGTTCTTAGATCAACCTGGAGACGACACGGGAACACAAAAACACATAGGGGTGAGAATTATACAATTCTCAGTAGGGCAATTCCCCAATTACACAATCATACTGTCATCGTCATCGTCCCAGCCACCTCGGTTTATTAGGAAAAAGTGATTATGCATTTCATTTCATAACAATAGTTCAATTTTAAAGTTCCAAATCATACTTCCGAAGTGGGTAGTTTTTTAATGATCAATCACTTAATACACATATATAATAAGACTCAAGAACATAGCAGATAATCCTAATCAAACATTTAAATATGGCATGATTATGCATATGATTACTGTAATGAACTTATCTCAAAGGAACCTGTCCTTACTTGTTACCACAAAACTCAACTTGGTGCATTTTTCTCTTTTCATTGACATAGAAAAGACTTAATTCATATCATATTGCAAAACTCAATTCATTTTATTCTCCTCTTTTTATCGTTGATATAGGAAAGACTTAGTTTATACCCAACGGGTATCTGCCGTGGACAACTCCACAATAGATAATTTATACCAAAAGGTATTTGCTGTGGACAACGCCACAATGGGAAATAGACTGCTTATCAGGACTGAGCTCATTCCTATACGTGATCAACGGACTTCATTTTATTCCATTTCCGAATCACACACAGTTCTATTCCTAGCCGATACGTCTACCGACTCATAATATCTCGGGGGAAGTTCATCTTTTTGCCTTCCCCTCAATTCAACCTAAGTCTTGTTTCTGTTTTCTCCTATGTCAGAACATAAACTCTAGGGAAGTTCCTCTTTTTGCCTTCCCCTCATTCGACTTAAGTTTTGTTTCTGTTTTCTCCTATGTCAGAACATGCACGAGTGAAATTTATACATTCTCTTTTCTCATATAGTAGCACCATGTGCTTTCTTCTTTTCAAATGCATGCATAAGCCACATATAGGCATTCAATCATAAGAAATTCTTATTTGTACCTCGTAAATCAATATTTAAATTGTCTAGCATGCATACATACTCATCATACTTAATCAAGAATCATTATGTCACCAAATCAATACTTGAGTTCATTTCAACACAATTACAGCATGTTGGCAGAATTCATGCCTAAAGAGTAAAATTCATTATGCATAACAAACATCCATTGCCAGGGCTATAAAAATTACCCAAGACACCTCAACGTGTGCACAAGGCCCTGTAAAAATTTCATAGGAAGAAGAGTCCTCTAACTCTGTCAACAAATTATACAAATTTGGTGGTCATAGACCACTTAACCTTAGCTCAATGCCAGAATTCACTAATTTTTAACCATAGCAAATGAATGAATCACTTCAGGATAAAAATCATGGCTAAATTTCAATATGTTTCCAGAACTTTGTAAAAATTTCAAAGGATAATTCCATCATTTACTATGATAACAAAATTAGACAATTTCCTAGCTTCAGATTCAACTTTCCAGGCAGCATGCTTACAATTTCGGTTCTTGAATTTTTTTGAAGCATTAGGAGTCAAAAAAAGAGCTCACAAAAATTAGTACAACTAGCCTAGGATGCTAGCTTCAATATATAATTTTTATAGCTCATGAAAATACCTGCAATCACACCAGAAAATTCGTGTACAGTTGCTTCCTATCAAAGGACTGAAATTCCAGCAAACCAATTCAAACACTCTTTTGATAAAAATGATTTTTCCACAACACCAAACACTCCATCAAAATTAATACATCAGTATCAACCTTTTATCATCAAATATAAACAGAGATTTCGGAATAAAACCCATCAAAAATTCACAGAATAATTTGGAAAGAAAAAGGCTAAAGAAAACCCTACACTTTGAAGCTTTAAAGATCTTGGCTCCAAGATTGATTCCCTTCACTTCCAAACCTTCAAACCCACACCAAACCCTTCCTTAAACAGCTGATAATGAGCTCTTAAGGTATGAAAAGTTGATGGATTCAAATTCTAATCGGTTAGTTTGGTAGATATTGAGGAGTGGAACAAATTTCGTGAAGGGAGTTTAGTGTTTTATGAACTTTAGACAAGGGTTTTGATGATTTGAAATGAAAACATGAGCTCTTGGAGAAGATAACAATGGTGGCTGCATCATGGAGATAAGAACCGTGAATGCTTGGCTTCTTAGACAAGTTTTTGTATTTCTTTTATATATAAAAAGTTAGATATAATAAATATGTAGTCAAAGGAATAAAGAGAAATAAAGAGATGGATGGTTAGGATTTGTTTTAAAAGTTAAAGAATGAATCTTGGCCATTCAATTGGCTCAAGATAATTGGCTCACCTTTACTTGGCCACCAAGTAGCTTTTACGGTGTTAAAAACCGCACACTGAAATTCTATCGAACGAGTAAAACAGTGTACCCGGGAAATCAAATATTGCCCGAAAAATAATTCTAAGTATGAAATATTTATTCTTACCTATTTCTAATCTCAATCCTATAATTTCTTATTTTCGGGCATCTCCGGACCCTAATTCTAGGGTTTTGGCTGTTTCGGCGGGCTTGCGGGGCTCGCAAAATACTATTCACTTTTTTTTTTTTTTTTTTTACAGATTGGTTAGGTTGTCCTGATCATTGCTATGTTTGTCGGGTTTTTGAAATTATAACTAGAAAAGCTTAAATTAATTTTTAAATAATTTTTAGGGTGTTACACACATCATATTTACTTTCCTTGCTATCACTAAGTATCAAGATAATGAATGAACTTGCATTATCATATTTATATTTCAAGCTATGCATTATCATGTTTATGTTTCAAGTTCTCAGTTAATATCAAGATAATAATGAGTTGCACCTCATGTTTATTTTATGCTATCACTTTACTTTCTAATGGAACCTAAAATAAGTACATGAGCATGTTTATTTTATGTCATCACTTAAATGAACCTAGAGCTCAAAGACTTGCCCATTGTTGTCTCAAACAAAGGCTTAAAAACCTATGTTATTTGTCTCCTTGTTTTCGGCCCCTAAGAGTTTAATTGTTTCCAAGTATTGAAAACTATGTTTCATAATTTTTCTAAGCTTATATGAGTTAAAGGAATATATAGAACCAAGTTTTATGAATTTAGGAACTCTTGAGACAAAATTTATTTAGCTACTGCCCTCTCAAGTACTTGGATGATTTTAGATGTCAAAAATGCTTATAAATGAGTGTTGAAAGTTTTAAAAAGGTTCCAAGAGAAACTAGTATTTTATGTGCTTTAGAAATTGTGTTTGATGCCTTTACATGGAGATGTTTGTTTCGGTTCTGCCTTGGCTTTTGTGACCACTGTATGAGCTGTTTGATGATGATAACATGAGTATAATGATGTATAATTAATGCTAAAACTCATATGTGAAAGATAAGAGAAGTTAGAAACTAGAAAAGAATTAATTTGAGAGTTCTAGATCCCTTAATGTTTGAATTTTCTGGATTCTGTCCAGCAAGGTTTAGTAATGATAATCATGGTTTTTAATTAGTTTAAATGTGTAGGAATAACTCATAAATGGTTTAGGACTTGATCTTGATGCCTTAGGAGCAAACCGGACTTAGAAAGGGTCATTGTTGTGACTCCTAGGTACCCGTAAAGTTAGGATTATGAATTCTGCATCTTTGAGGTTTAGAGATGTTCTTGACCTTAGTGTGAGGTGAGAAATACTTAGTTATAACCTTATAGGTACCCGAGAGACTAGACTTTGATGATTCATAACTTAGAATGTGAGTTAAGGACCTTAAGGGTCAATGCATAAGACATTAAGAATTGTGTTAATGCTATGATGCTTAATTTATGCAATGATATGTTGAGATGTTTATGATTCATGAGGAAATGATTGTTTAAGATATGAGGTTTATCATGGCATGAGGTTTTATTGAGGAATATGTTGTATGATTAACTTGTGACATAAGTTTGAAGGAAATTCGGTTTAACAGCTGTTATGCTGTTGAATTTCTGTCAAACCTCAAAGGGTTAACAGAAATGTTTATGAGTACCATATGAGTTGAAAACCCTGGGTGACATCGGTTTGGCCGAGTACCCCCAGGAGATTTTTATGTGACAAAGCACTGAGATGCGCTTTCCTGGGTGACACCGGTTCGGCCGAGCACCTGCAGGGGAGACAAATATGTGAAGGTATGAGTAGATGCAACCTACCAAAGCGGACAAATTGTTGTGGCTTAGTGCCCGCAAAGCGTTTCAATGAGGGTATATCCTAAGAGAGGTGATCCCTGCCCCCTACCCGTACTTACGAGTCGAGATAATTTTATTATGTTTCGCTTATTCAGATAATAAGCAAGAGCTAGTGACGACTAGCTGAGGTATGAGCTCATAACCTAGTTATTTTATGGTGGCCTTATTATGCTAAAGTACCATGATTGATGTCACGAAGTTGAGGAATGATCCACTTGAAAGTTATATGCCCTTATGCCACATGGTTTATGTTTATATGCTTTGATGTGTTGTTGTATATGCTCAAGTATTGACATGCACCCATGATATAACATGTGGCATTCATAACACCAAGATGCATGCTAAAAGGAATGGACCTTGGATAATTAGTTTTGGAAAACCCTAAATTGAATCTTATATGCATGATCACTATTTTAGAATTAAACCCAAGGTTCCTGAGGATGTGAACGATATAACCCTAGGATAGGAGACTCCTACTGAGATTCTTTAGTAAGAATTCTCACTCTTCTCTCTCCTTTCTTTTCTTTCGTCAAATCTTCAGAGAATGATGGCGACGTTCGTGGTCTTCGTTGATACACCCACTTGGGAGGTTCACTATGACCCGGACCACGGGTCATATCATTTTGAGGGGCAGTGCACCGTGCGAGTCTTCATGTTCTTCGGACGCCCCTTTGTGTAACACCCTAATAGAACCCCACTATGCTTAAGTTCACATTTGGATTCTATTGGTTGTCACTTATGCCTTGCATTTATTTTCTTTTAAAATTAACTTAGAAAAATAGTGGAAGTTTTTTTTTCTTTAAATAAATTAATTGTTTGAAAACTTAAGCCTGTAACGAGAAGTGAAATACATAGCACTTTTATAGATAATAATCAAGTTACATTGCGCACTTAATTAAATAAGCGGAATAAGAGACTAAGTGTAGAACTATTATCACATAAACTGGAATATAATCACTTAATACATAAGTCATAACAGGGCATATATCATACTGATAAGTTATTACAAATAACAATATAAGTTCTAATATTACTAATTGTATCTCACAAACTATAATGTAACTAAAGCTCGGAATGCTCCTACTTGAAAGGTTTGAAATCTTCACGCGCTACCTCCTTCCTCAGCCATTTCTGACTTTGTTGCTTTAGGTGGACACGTCTGTCTCTGGTAACGACAACGGAAAATAAACATGGGAGTGAGAAATACATGATTTCTCAGTAGGAGTTCCTACTTGTACTAAAAGTGTCATCGTTGTAGTCCCAGTCACTTCGGGTTTATTATAAAAAGGTGAACAGGTAAGGATTCAATTATCAAACTTTCACAAACATGATTAGCCGAAGTGCAGTTACTTTTAAACTAATCTTGAACATTAGCAGAAATATCCATTCAGTATTTCATCAAGCATACATATAAGCATATCATGTAAAACCACTAATAAGCAATAATCATTTAGGAGCTGCATGCATTTCATGATTACTCATCCTCAACATTCACTTGTTTAGTGATCATCATCTTTCATTTATTTCATCAACATATTTCTTAATTACTCACGGGATGAATGCATCAATGCCTTAGACCGGTCCCTAAAGGGTAATGAGCTCATACCATGGCCGTCGCCATAACCTTTTTGGTTTTCATTCCGTTGCCGTGATCTTAACGGTTTAGGGGGTTAAGCTGTGAGTTTAGCTCAAGTCCACTTTTCCAGACTTTCATTGCTACTTTTTCAAACTTTACTTTTATTATTTCTTTTGAAAATGAATGTATGCATATTATCATTTAATCACAATAAATCCTGGGCAATCAATCATTCATCCTCATCATTTCATAATTCATCACCATACATTCACATTACTATAAATCACTTCATAAAACATGGACAATATCATGTAAATCCCATAGTAAACACTTTCATAGATGATTCATATTAACCAACCAAAGTTATCAAGTTGAGTTCCTAGTGTTCGTAAGAGGTAATGGATGTCTTAGTATTATCTTTTTCTCTTAGTGTTCTTTGTACTCTTAGCATTCCATTAATACATTAATGCACTTCAAAATATTATTATAGGTTCTTTATATATTTTTATTATGACTTTCATATAACTCTTGAAGATTATTATTCTACTTAAATTCTTAAAATTCTCTCTTTACAAGACTTGATTCTTTTATGTATAGTTTTGACATCTTTTAGAAGAAAGTTTATAATTCTCTGTATACTTGTTATCTCAGCTTAGTAAAGGTAGTTCCATATTCCTAACTCATCAAATTTTAGCATTTACATCTTTGGAATAGTGTAAATCAACTATAAACCATGCATAGGAGGGTTCTCAGGAAAGAGAGGTCGGTCACAATGGACACGCTTAAATACCAAGTCTTTCCTTAGCCAGAACCTTTCCAAACTGCACTTTCACAGTACACTATTCCAAACTTTATTTCTCATTCTGTAATTACATGGTACAAAGCTTTATACATAACATACATGGGTGTATTCCTATATGTGTTAGCTCTCCAACAAAGTTGAAATCAGTCCATTTGCATTTTTCTAGAGTGAGTTACACCTATTTTACTACTACAAGGTCAGATTTAAAGTTTCAGTCTTAGGCTCTACTTTAAAAAATTATATCTTGAGCTAGAAAACTCCGTTTGGGTGATTCTTTTTGGAGAGTGTTCTATAATGAGTCTAGTTTATAGTAAAATTATTTTAATTTCAAGATGCTTAATATTTTATGAACAGTAACTTTCAAGTACTGCTACTGTAAACAACTAGAAATTCCAACACCTATCATTTTCATGTCTTAAGTTACCTTTATTAAATCAGGTTTCACATACAATCTTGTCAAGTTATATTTGAGTTTGATAACATCATAAGAGTACTCATAACATAATAGAACATGTCATATTTCTAAAAATATAGTTTTCAAATAATCATTCAAAACTTTTGACAATAACTCAAACTTGAGGCATTCTATCAAGGTTAGAAGCCAACAATGCTTGAACAATTAAAGATGAAGCTCCTACCTCTTGTGTAGGGTCTAAAAAGGGTCTTTCTCTTCTTCCTTAAGCTTTGAACAAGAGTCTTTGGAGTGGATGACCCTCCTTGAATCTTGGCTCTAGAACTTGAGTGCTTAAGAAAATATTTCTCACTAGAGTTAAAGATTGTAACTCTTGTGAGGGCTAGTGAAAGTTTGGACTTAGGATTTAAGTGTTTGGATGAAGTTTAGAGGATCAAGAGAAGTCTTTGAAGAACATAAGAAGAATGATAGAATAAGAAAGAAAGAACACTTAGGGAGTTTTTGAATTGAAAAGAGTTTGAGGAGTATTTATAGTGGAAAAATTAGAGAAAAAACAGAAGAAGGAAAGCACTTGGAGCATGATTTATGGAAACATGTTGGCTGAATTTTGGGATGAAAATGCTCCTTGTTTTGTGCAAACATGTTTCCATGTTTCCATGTTTTGTGCAAACACGTTTCCATGTTTTGTGCAAACATGTTGGATGAAAATGCTCCATATTTTATGCAAACATGTTTCCATGTTTTATGCAAAGATGTTTCCATGTTTTGTGCAAAGATGTTAGTGGAGATTTTCTAACCTTTAGGTGCATGTATGTGATTCAGAAATATGTATGATGTATGTGGTTAAATTATTGTGTTATCATCTTAATCCAATGGTTTAGATTCATTCTTGTCTAAAGACAAGTCTAGGGATTTGTGTAAATGGCGTTGTAGTAATTTCTTTAACTAAGACAAGGATATTTTTGTAATCAGACAATGATAGTGGTATTCTTGTAATTCCATTCATAGAGTAAGGGTATCTTTGTCATTTAATAAGGCAAGGGTAGTTTGGTAATTTCCTTTACATAGCAAGGGCATTTTCATAATTTCCACTAAGTGATGGCATTTTCGTAATTCTTTGCATTTTTCTCTAGACATACTTAAGTAAACTATTTGTTGTGTTTCATAACATTTGTCCAGATTCTCTTGGTTTTGCTATCGCTAATTAATATTTATCTTAGTTATAAATTTGGGGATGTTACATTTCTCCCCTTCTTATTAAAAATTTTGCCCTCAAAATTTGATACCTGTGAATAGGTTCGGAAATTCTTTTCGCATATCTTCCTCGAGCTCCCATGTGTGCTCTTCCATTCCATCTTGTCCCCAGGCTACTCGGACCAGAGATACAGATTTGTTTCTCAGCTGCTTGATGCCATGATCCACGATCCTCATCGGTGGTAATTCAAAAGTTAAGTCATCTTTTAATTGTATAGTTTCTGGCTCAAACACATGACTGGGGTCTGACTGATACTTTCTCAATTGGGACACATGAAAAACATTGTGTAGGTTAGACATATTTGGAGGTAATGCAATTTGGTAGGCGGAGGGACCTACCTTTTTGAGGATTTGGAAGGGTCCTAAGTATCTAGGGCTAAGCTTTTTGACTTTCATTGCACGACCTATACCTGTGGTAGGAGTAATTCGCAAGAATATGTGTCTCCTTCTTGAAATTCGAGAGGTTTCCTTCTCTTGTCAGCATAGCTCTTACGCTTACTACGAGCAAAGTGAGGATTCTTTCCCTAATTCTCCTTATTTGTTTGGTTGTCTCTTCTACCAAATAAGGGCCCAAAATACTTTGCTCTCCCGGGTTACACCAACAAAGTGGTGATTGACACTTTCTACCATACAAAGCCTCATAGGGTGCCATCCCAATGCTAGTGTGGTAACTATTATATATGCAAACTCAATCAATGGAAGCTGTTTGTCCTAACTTTTTGGCTGGTCTAAGACACATGATGTTAGCATATCCTCAAGGGTTTGAATTGTTCTTTCTGATTGTCCATCAGTTTGAGGGTGATAGGCAGTGCTTAGACACAACCTTGAACCAAATGCTTTTTGCAAAGCTCCCCAAAATCTTGAGGTGAACCTTGGATCCCTATCTGAGACAATGGTTTTGCGTACTCCATGGAGCCTTATTATCTCTTGGATGTATAGCTGAGCTAACTTTTCCAAAGGGTAATTTGCTCGAATAGGTAAAAAGTGAGCAGATTTGGTCAATCTATCCACAATTACCCATATGGAGTCATGTCCCGTAGGCGTTCTTGGCAATCCCATCACGAAATCCATGGATATTCCTTCCCACTTTCATTCAGGGATTTCGAGAGGTTGCAGCACTCCGGAGGGGTTTTGATGCTCTATCTTCACTTTTTGGCATACCAAACATTTTTGCACTATATTTGCTATATCTGCTTTCATCTTTGGCCACCAGAACATCTTTTTTAGGTCATGGTACATCTTGGTTATACTGGGGTGTACACTAAATTGACTCTTGTGGGCTTATTCCAAAATGCTAGCTCTCAATCCTTCTTTTGCAGGTACACAAATTCTCCCTTGGTATCTCCACACTCCTTCCTTATCCTGGACAAACTCTTTCAACTTTCCTGCTTCGACAAGGGTTAAGGTTCTAAGGAAATCCTCATCTTCCCTTTGGGCTTGAATTATTGGATCCTTAAAGCTACTGGTTACACTTAGTTGGCTTAACCGAATTTGTTCTAAAGTCCCCCTATATCCTAAGTTGAGGTTCCTAAAATCTTCTATCAGCTCATTTTCTTTCACCATGGGCCAAGCGGCATGCAAGGACTTACGACTCAAAGTGTCTACTACCACATTTGCCTTTCCTGGGTGGTAGTTCAACCCTAAGTCATAGTCCTTGAGAAACTCCATCCAACGCCTTTGTCTCATATTGAGTTCCTTTTGGTTGAAGAGGTATTTCAGACTTTTGTGGTCAGAAAAGACTTCAAACCTTACACCATAAAGATGATGTCTCCAGATTTTTAAGGCAAAGACAATAGCCGCTAACTCTAAGTCATGGGTTGGGTAATTTACTTCATGGGGTTTGAGCTGTCTAGAGGCATAGGCTACTACATTCCTATTTTGCATCAAAACACATCCTAGTCCTCTTCTCGAGGCATCACAATAAACCTCAAATTTTTCTTTTGGGTCAGGTAGGATTAGGACAGGGGTAGTGGTCAGCTTCTTCTTTAGTTCTTGGAAACTCTCTTCACATTCTGGGCTCTATATAAAAGTTGAATTCTTCCTTGTGAGCTTGGTGAGGGGTAAGGTAATTTGGGAAAAACCTCTAATGAACCTTCGGTAGTAACCGGCTAGCCCTAGAAAACTCCTAATCTCCTTCATAGTGGTAGGGGTTTCCCATTGTTGCACTGCTTCTATCTTACTTGGGTCTACTGCTATTCCCCCATGTGACACTACATGACCTAAGAACTTAACTTCCTTCATCCAAAATTCACACTTGGACAACTTTGCATAAAGTTTCTTGTTCCTCAACACCTCCAACACCACTCGTAAGTGTTCTTTGTGCTCTTCTTCAGTTATAGAGTAAACTAGAATGTCATCGATGAACACTATTAAAAACTTGTCCAAGTATGGTCTAAATATCCTATTCATGTAGTCCATAAACACTGCCGGTGCATTGGTTAACCCAAACGACATCACATTAAATTCATAATGTCCATATCTAGTCCTAAATGCTGTCTTTGGTATGTCCTCCTCCTTCACTCGAATCTGGTGGTATCCTGATCGCAAATCTATCTTGGAAAATACTTAGGCTCCTCTTAATTGGTCCATGAGGTCATCTATTCTAGGCAAAGGGTATTTATTTTTTATAGTCACTTTGTTTAGCTGCCTATAATCCACACATAATCGCATACTCCCATCCTTCTTCTTGACAAACAGCACTGGGGCTCCCCATGGTGAAGCACTGGGCCTAATGAATTTCTTCTGTAGTAGTTCCTCTAATTGCTTCTTCAACTCTGTTAACTCGGCTAATGGCATCCTATAAGGAGCTATAGATATGGGTCCTGTTCCTGGTACCAAATCTATAGAAAACTCAATCTCCCTTTTTGGAGGAAATTCAGGTATGTCATCAGGAAAAACATCTGAGAATTCCTTTACTACAAGGATCTTTTCTAGAGCTTGCTCCACTTCTTTCTCACTTGTCATTAGGAAGACATATCCTCGCTTTTTATTCCTACTATCCCCCATGATAATGGAGTTTAGGTATAGTCGTACCTTTCTATCAAGTTTAGAGGGATTGGGTAAAGATGGTTTGGGAAGAAATACTAGTGACTTATTTGCACAATGTAGTAACACACGGTTAGCCGAAAGCCAATCCATGCCCAAGATTACATCAAAACCAGACAAGGGTAGACAAACTAAATCATGATGAAAAATCCTATCTGCTACCTCAAATTCACAATTTAGGCAGGCTTGATAAGTTCTAACAGTATTTATAGTGGGTGTAGAGACAACTAAGATGATTTTTAAGTCAGATATATACAACCTCAACTTATTAGCACAATCATATGAAATGAATGAATGTGTTGCTTGAGAATCAAACAATACAATTAAGGGTTTTCCATTAATTATACACTTACCTTGAATCAGATCATTGGATTACGAGGGCATCTCAAAGTGATAGCAAACACGGCGTCCTGTGCCTTAGGCTTAAGTGTAGAGGACTGATTGAACTTTAGGCACTCTCTAGAATAGTGTCTGCCTTTGTCCACACCGATAACAAACATTCTTACCAAATCTGCATTCCCTCCATGTATCTTTCCACAAGTGGCACAAGGGGTCTAGTCATAGGTTCAGGGACAGCCATCCTAGGTCGATTAACAGCTTGTGTCCTAGGTTGATTCATCATAGGGTGTTGGGGTTGTTTCCCTTTAAATCCACCTCCTTGGTAGGGTTTCTTGTGAGGGGGTGGGAACCCTCGGTGACCTTGTTGAGCAGACCTCTTCCTATTCTCTTCAACTCGGTGGGCAACTAGCTGGCGATTGCAACTCTCAGCCACTTGGCTTTTGCTGACTAAAGATGCATAGTCAGTGACCTCCAGTGGAGCCACAGATGCCAAAATGTCTGGCCTCAAACCACTCTCATATTTCATGCATTTCCAAGCCTCGTTGGGATCCCTTTGGTAGCTAGTTGAGTGTTTGATCAGTTCTTCAAACTTAGCTGTGTACTCAACCACACTTCGATTTCCCTATTTCAGCAACAGAAATTCTACCTCCTTTGCCTTCTTAACCGGATCTGGAAAATATTTCTTATGGAACGTAGCATAGAAAACCTCCCACGTAATCTGTATGTCAGCATTTTCGAGCAAGCCCTTTGCACCCTTCCACCACGTGGCAGCCTCTCCTTTCAGCATATAAGTAGAGAATGCCACCTTTTGTTCATCAGAGCATTCTACCACTGAGAAAACCTTCTCCATCTCTTGAATCCATTCGTCAGCAATTTCGGGGTTAGTTGTCCCTTTGAATTCTGGAGGTCCAGCCCTCTTAAATTCTGAGAATTTTCCATGTTCTTGGTTCCCAGCTGATTCTTCTAACCTCCTATTCATCTGCTCCACCATCCCTGTTGCTTGTGCTTGCATAGCGCTAGCCATCTCCTGGAGTGCATTTGCCAGTTCATCACGATTACCTCCACCACGTGCCCCATGCGTACATCTGTTTGCTGCCATTAGTTCCTAGACACACCAAACAACAGTCATGGAGTTGATCAGGCTCAATACTATAGCTAAGCATGGTAGCAACTATGGTAGTATCACAAGACGATCATGCATTTCTAAATCCTATATCCCATCATACAGATAAGATTAATAGCATGATATCATAGACAGAAGCATAGTCAGTCCATTCCTCAGGCTTAAATAGGATGAACTGCTCTGATACCATAATGTAACACCCTAATAGAACCCCACTATGCTTAAGTTCACATTTGGATTCTATTAGTTGTCACTTATGCCTTGCATTTATTTTCTTTTGAAATTAACTTAGAAAAATAGTGGAAGTTTTTTTTTTGTTTAAATAAATTAATTGTTTGAAAACTTAAGCCTGTAACGAGAAGTGAAATATATAGCGCTTTTATAGATAATAATCAAGTTACATTGCGCATTTAATTAAATAAGCAGAATAAGAGACTAAGTGTAGAACTATTATCACATAAACTGGAATATAATCACTTAATACGTAAGTCACAACAGGGCATATATCATACTGATAAGTTATTACAAATAACAATATAAGTTCTACTATTACTAATTGTTTCTCACAAACTATAATGTAACTAAAGCTCGGAATGCTCCTACTTGAAAGGTTTGAAATCTTTACGTGCTACCTCCTTCCTCGACTCTGACTTTGTTGCTTTAGGTGGACACGTCTGTCTCTGGTAACGACAACGGAAAATAAACATGGGAGTGAGAAATACATGATTTCTCAGTAGGAGTTCCTACTTGTACTAAAAGTGTCATCGTTGTCGTCCCAGTCACTTCGGGTTTATTATAAAAAGGTGAACAGGTAAGGATTCAATTATCAAACTTTCACAAACGTGATTAGCCGAAGTGCAGTTACTTTTAAACTAATCTTGAACATTAGCAGAAATATCCATTCAGTATTTCATCAAGCATACATATAAGCATATCATGTAAAACCACTAATAAGCAATAATCATTTAGGAGCTGCATGCATTTCATGATTACTCATCCTCAACATTCACTTGTTTAGTGATCATCATCTTTCATTTATTTCATCAACATATTTCTTAATTACTCACGGGATGAATGCATCAATGCCTTAGACCGGTCCCTAAAGGGTAATGAGCTCATACCATGGCCGTCGCCATAACCTTTTTGGTTTTCATTCCGTTACCGTGATCTCAACGGTTTAGGGGGTTAAGCCGTGAGTTTAGCTCAAGTCCACTTTTCCAGACTTTCATTGCTACTTTTTCAAACTTTACTTTTATTATTTCTTTTGAAAATGAATGTATGCATATTATCATGTAATCACAATAAATCCTGGGCAATCAATCATTCATCCTCATCATTTCATAATTCATCACCATACATTCACATTACTATAAATCACTTCATAAAACATGGACAATATCATGTAAATCTCATAGTAAACACTTTCATAGATGATTCATATTAACCAACCAAAGTTATGAAGTTGAGTTCCTAGTGTTCGTAAGAGGTAATGGATGTCTTAGTATTATCTTTTTCTCTTAGTGTTCTTTGTACTCTTAGCATTCCATTAATACATTAATGCACTTCAAAATATTATTATAGGTTCTTTATATATTTTTATTATGACTTTCATATAACTCTTGAAGATTATTATTCTACTTAAATTCTTAAAATTCTCTCTTTACAAGACTTGATTCTTTTATGTATAGTTTTGACATCTTTTAGAAGAAAGTTTATAATTCTCTGTATACTTGTTATCTCAGCTTAGTAAAGGTAGTTCCATATTCCTAACTCATCAAATTTTAGCATTTACATCTTTGGAATAGTGTAAATCAACTATAAACCATGCATAGGAGGGTTCACAGGAAAGAGAGATCGGTCACAATGGACACGCTTAAATACCAAGTCTTTCCTTAGCCAGAACCTTTCCAAACTGCACTTTCACAGTACACTATTCCGAAATTTATTTCTCATTCTGTAATTACATGGTACAAAGCTTTATACATAACATACATGGGTGCATTCCTATATGTGTTAGCTCTCCAACAAAGTTAAAATCAGTCCATTTGCTTTTTTCTACAGTGAATTACACCTATTTTACTACTACAAGGTCAGATTTAAAGTTTCAGTCTTAGGCTCTACTTTAAAAAATTATATCTTGAGCTAGAAAACTCCGTTTTAGGTGATTCTTTTTGGAGAGTGTTTTATAATGAGTCTAGTTTATAGTAAAATTATTTTAATTTCAAGATGCTTAATATTTTAGGAACAGTAACTTTCGAAGTACCTGCTGCCAGAAACAACTAGAAATTCCAGCACCTATCATTTTCATGTCTTAAGTTACCTTTATTAAATCAGGTTTCACATACAATCTTGTCAAGTTATATTTGAGTTTGATAACATCATAAGAGTACTCATAACATAATAGAACATGTCATATTTCTAAAAATATATTTTTCAAATAATCATACAAAACTTTTGACAATAACTCAAACTTGAGGCATTCTATCAAGGTTAGAAGCCAACAATGCTTGAACAATTAAAGATGAAGCTCCTACCTCTTGTGTAGGGTCTAAAAAGGGTCATTCTCTTCTTCCTTAAGCTTTGAACAAGAGTCTTTGGAGTGGATGACCCTCCTTGAATCTTGGCTCTAGAACTTGAGTGCTTAAGAAAATATTTCTCACTAGAGTTAAAGATTGTAACTCTTGTGAGGGCTAGTGAAAGTTTGGACTTAGGATTTAAGTGTTTGGATGAAGTTTAGAGGATCAAGAGAAGTCTTTGAAGAACATAAGAAGAATGATAGAATAAGAAAGAAAGAACACTTAGGGAGTTTTTGAATTGAAGAGAGTTTGAGGAGTATTTATAGTGGAAAGATTAGAGAAAAAACAGAAGAAGGAAGGCACTTGGAGCATGATTTATGGAAACATGTTGGCTGAATTTTGGGATGAAAATGCTCCTTGTTTTGTGCAAACACGTTTCCATGTTTTGTGCAAACATGTTGGATGAAAATGCTCCATGTTTTATGCAAACATGTTTCCATGTTTTGTGCAAAGATGTTAGTGGAGATTTTCTAACCTTTAGGTGCATGTATGTGATTCAGAAATATGTATGATGTATGTGGTTAAATTATTGTGTTATCATCTTAATCCAATGGCTTAGATTCATTCTTGTCTAAAGACAAGTCTAGGGATTTGTGTAAATGGCGTTGTAGTAATTTCTTTAACTAAGACAAGGATATTTTTGTAATCAAACAATGATAGTGGTATTCTTGTAATTCCATTCATAGAGTAAGGGTATCTTTGTCATTTAATAAGGCAAGGGTAGTTTGGTAATTTCCTTTACATAGCAAGGACATTTTCATAATTTCTACTAAGTGATGGCATTTTCATAATTCTTTGCATTTTTCTCTAGACATACTTAAGTAGACTATTTGTTGTGTTTCATAACATTTGTCCAGATTCTCTTGGTTTTGCTATCGCTAATTAATATTTATCTTAGTTATAAATTTCGGGATGTTACACTTTGCACACCATGTACAAAGCTACCGTTTCTCCCCGATGTCACCCTATGACGATGAGATGGTTTTTGAGCACACCTGGACACGAGATGAGATGATTCTACAGACATATACTGGTGATTTGATGCCTCGAGACTTCTAGGACTACGTGCCTCGATCCCCGTGTTTGGAGGACGACCCATCCGAGGACCCACCGACGCCCATGTATCGCGAGAGTTCTGCCCCTACACCTCAGTTCATGCGAGGCGTGAGCAAGGAGACTGTTACACAGCCGAGGCTGGCTAGGCTAGCCGAGAGGCGCCCCTATCGAGGAGCTCACGCTCAGTCTTCTCGTGTTCCCACTCCCGCTACCCTACGTCCATGGATCGGTTACACTCTACCGTTTCCTAGGTTCCAGTAGTTGACGTTATAGGGGAGGCTTAGTACATACACCCACATGTAGAGTGGATAAACCTTCTTTTGTTTTTGAGGTTATTCACCATAGGTAGTTATGATTTATTTCTGCTTTCTTGTTTTCTGTTGTATTTCATTTCCACTGTATTACAAGCTCTGCCTATTCTTAGGGTATGACTAGCTATGTACTTCAACTATATTATTATTAATGAAAGTTTCGTTTGTTATCCTGATTGTTGTTCTTTGATTATGTGCTTTACCTTATGCTTTATAATGGTTGTTACGCGTGCCTTATGTAACACCCTAAATCTTAACCTAATACTTTTAGTATGTATTTAGGTTAATCCTTAGAATATTACTTCTTGGTCTCATTCTTTACTTTGAAAATACTTAGCGGAAATATGGGTAAAAAATTTTCTTTTTGGAATTAAAACCAAAGTGAGAGCCACGCATGATTCTTTGGACAGGAATTCTTACGAGTACAACGAGTCATATAAGCAAGGCATAACAAAACACATTACCAGCATGAATACATCAACTAAATATATATATATATATATATATGTAGATAATGTGCCTACCAAAAAGGCAGGACTATTCGGTAGGTAAAAGAATAGAATACAACTAAAAGCAAATACAGGGAAATCATACAAGCAAGTACAAGGAAATCATAAAAGCAACACCCATACCCATGTGCACCTAGAGTAGACAACCTCATATACAAAAGAAGGTTTGTCCTCAACTATGTGGCGTGTGTGCACTAGCTACTACCCATCCTATGCACCTACTGCTGCTGGTCCGAGTATTAAGGGGTGGAATCGATCCACTGGCGGATCTCGGTGGCAGTGGTCGTGCGGATCATCGGAACGTGTCCACTGCGTAGAGGGCGCATGGATGGCCTACGAGCCAACCTCGGCTGAACCACCGTCTCCTCACTTCTAGCTCTCATCGGTGGGGGAGTGGGGCTGGAGCTCCAATTGTACATGTGCAAGGGCGGGTCCTCTGATGGATCCGTCTCCGAATACTGAGTCCGGGGCACGTACTCCAGGTAGTCATGTACGGCTGACGCCTCGGGCTGCATGCGGAGGATCTGCTCGTCGCATGGTCTGGCTCGCTCAAAAATCGTGTTATGATGGTAGCGAGCAGTCGGGGTGAAGCAGTAGCTCCGTACTGGGTGTGCGAAGGGTCATCCCATAAACATGAACACTCTGATTGTGCAGCGACCCTAAAAATGATATGACCCGAGTGCTGGGTCATGGTGCAGCTCCCACGTCGGGGTGTCGATGAAGAGTACGAAAGTCGCCATCTGAATATGTGAAGGAAGAAAAGAGAGAGGGAATGAGAATCTTCTAAAAGAATTCTCAGTAGGGCAATCCCTAATTAAGTGATGTCATCACATCCTCAGGAACCTTGGGTTTTATTTCTAAAAAGGTGTATATGCATATAAACTCCTTTTAAGTTAGTTTTCTAAAGTATTAATTATCCAAGGTCCGTCATATTTTACAATGCGTCTTATGACTAAGCATGGAATACACTAATGACATGAATGCATCATAAAGTAAACCAATCAATAGAATAACTAAGGAACATTATAACAGTGGCATAAGGTGACAGGTGTAAATCTCATAATAACTTTTCTTGGTTTATATGTGACATTTTAAACTTTAACTTTTATCTCATGGGCCACCCTAAAACATCTCTAAGTTATGAGCTCATACCTTAACTAGTCGTCACTAGTTCTTACTTATCCTATGATAAGCGTAACATACATAATCCCGACTTAAAGTACGGGCTAGGGGGCAAATTAAGGATCACCTCTTAGGGTCATTTCCTCTTTGAAACGCTCTACTAGCAACTAGTGCATAGTAGTATTGTCCGCTTTGGCAAGCTCAGTGTCAATACCCTCACGGATTTGTTTTCTTGGGGGTGCTCGGCTAAACCGGTGTCACCCAAGAAGGCGTCTCAGTGTTGTGTCACATTTAAGTTCTTATGATTTTCAAAAAGACCTTTTCCTAAGTTCCTCAAATTTGATGGAAATTCGGCAGCATGACGGCTATAGACATAATTTCCTCAGATTTGCTTATGCCATGAAAACATATAGGACATACACAAGCATTCTTCATAAGGTGTTGAAATTATATAAAACTTCTTCATAACATATACATCATATAAAACTTCTTCATAGCATATCATCACATAATCATATTTAAACAAAACATTCACACAACTCATAAAGCTTATTATGTTATAAACCTATAGTGTCTTATGCTTCAATCCTTACGAGTCTTTGGACTTGTAAACTAATTGTTCTAGTATTCCTCCTTAACCTCTCACACACCTACAGGTTCACAACTAATAAGTTTTACTAATTTTATGCTTAAGTACCCATCCAAACAGCACTATGCAGATTTGGACAGTTTTATGTTCATGTGATTACGGGGTTCTAGAAATTACGTTTTAGGCCCTTAAAGTCCTTAACTCACAACTTAGGTTATAAATCATCATAACTTAAGCTCTCGGGTATCTATAGGTTCATATCTAAGTATTCCTCACCTCACACTATGGTCAATAACATCTCTAAACCTCAAGGATGTAGAATTTATAATCCTAATTTTACGGGTACCTAGGAGTCACAACAATGACTCTTTTTAAGTCTAGTTTGCTCCTAAGGCATCAAGATCAAGTCCTAAACCAATTATGAGTCATTCCTACACCTTTAAACTAATTTAGAGCCATGATTATCAAGTCTAAACCTTGCTGGACAGAATACAGAAAATTCAATAATTAAGGGATCTAGAACTCTCAAATTAATTCTTTTCTAGTCTCTAACTTATCTTATCTTTCACATATGAGTCTTAACATTAGTTTTACTCAAACGTAAGCATATTATCATCATTAAAAGAGCACATACAGTTGCAAATAAATAGTAAGGCAGAACCGAAATGTGCATCTCCATAAAAGGCATAGAACACAATTTCTAAAGCACATAGAATACTAGTTTCTCTTGGAACCTTTCTAGAACTTTCAAAACTCATTCATAAAAAAAATCATAAAAATACTTGAGAGGGCAGTAGCTAAATCATTTTCATCTCAAGAGGTTCTAAATTCATAAAACTTAGTTCTACATATTCCTTATACTCATATAAGCTTAGAAAATTTATGAAACATATTTTTAACATTTGGAAAACTTAAAACCTCTTAGGGCTGAAATCTCAACTATGGAAAATAATTATTTTAGACCTTTGTTTGAGACAACAATGGGCAAGTCTTTGAGATCTAGGTTCATTTAAGTGATGGCATAAAGATAAACATGCTTATGCACTTATTTTAGCTTTTATTAGAAAGTAAAGTGAGAGCATAAAATAAATATGAGATGCATCATATTATTATCTTTGATATTTAGGTGAGAACTTGAAATGTAAACATGATAATGCATAGCTTGAAATATAAACATGATAATGCAAGTTCCTTTATTATCTTGGTACTTAGTGATAGCAAGGAAAATAAACATGATGTGCAAGGCATAAAAGTAAACATGGATGCAAAATCATTTTAAGGTTATCTAGAGCTCATACAAGACTTTAACATATGACAACCCAACACTCATCTCATCACAAAGAGAGCTTTAGAGTTCTTGAACCAAGTTCTCAAAGGAACTATGAGGTTCTTGAACTTCATTATCAAGCTCAAGTAAATCAACTTTCCAAACAAAACAAAATCTCAAAGATCAAGGAACCAAACCGAAAACCTTACAAAAAGGAAAAAGAGATTGAAACTAAGTCAAGTTCTTTATTAAGTACCCAAAACCCCTATCTAGAGAAAAATCTCTAGAATGTACCTGCCAACTTTAAGGTTGACAAGGGTAGGCTTGGGCTTTTAGAAATCCTTAGATAAATTTTCTTAACTTGAAAAACCATGTGAGCTAAGTATCATATAGATAAAGTTAAAGGAAAAGAAAAACTCAAGCTTTAGAGGTTTCTTTGAGATGACCACAAGGTCATCATCTAGAAACTCTCATCATCAAGCTATCATGCTCATAAACATGGCCAAGAGGCCGAAATGAAAAGGAAAAGGAAAACAAAGGAGAGTTCAAAAAGAATCCAAGAGGAAACTAGAGAAAAACACATTCTTGAGCAAAACAAGTTTGAAAAGAAAATCCCTACCAAGTAATGAAGATGAAAGCTTGAACTTGAAAAGGAAAATGAGAAGAGTAACTCCTCCTAAGGTGGTGTGATGGCTTCGGCCAAAGGGAAAGAAAAGGAAATGAGACGTGTTTTGAGGAAGCTTGTGTTTGAGGTTTAGTGTATAAGAGATTTGATGATGATCTAAGGTTATGATATGGGGATTGAAGTGGTGAGGTGATAATGTGAAGAGAGGATGAAGATAAAGAGAAAGAACTCTTGGAACTTGAGAGAAAAGAAAGAACTAGCAAGATAACTCTAGCATTCTAAACTTAGCAAATGCTTCAAGGTGCAACTAAGCTATCCCAATCATCCTATTTATAGAAAAACAAAACCATGGGCTCACTAAAGAGGAGGAGTGGCCATAGCATTGGGGGGAAAAAGGGAGAGAAAAATATCTCTTTGATTGTGTCATAGAAGCATTGTTTGAAATATGGAGTTCATCACACAAAGTAAGGCTTGAAGCATGGGTTTTTTAGTGAGCTTTCATTTTAATTTTGCAAGAATTGTTCTTCTAGAAACTCAACATGGCTGGAACATTTTCAGCCACAAATAAATGTGGGAAATGATTTATTTCAATTGGTTATTTACTTGGAAAATCAAGTGTGATGGAAAATATGACAAGGTATGGTGTATGTGACTTGAGGTATGGCTTTGGAGTGTTAGAAAATTGAACATGTGATGCATATGGAGGGGGGGAAGCTTCGGCCAGACCTGAGGCAGCAGAGAGGAGGTGAGGTTTGATCATGTAATTGGGTGCTAATGGTGGGTTTAAGTGTAGGTTAGCTTAGGTACAAGATTAGGAGTAATTAAGCTTAAGTTTAGGTAGCTAAGTATGAGTATTTAGGATTTTATGACAAGGTTAGGAGTGCTCATACATCATTAAAGAATTTTAAACTCATTTATGAATAAACAATGTGTAACACAATTCCATGATTTAAGGAATTGGAGAGAGGAAACACTATTCAAGATTCCATGACTAGGAATCTTGAAATTAAAATAAGATTTCAAGGTGTAATCAAGCATTATTAGGTTCTAATCAACTTTAATAAATTATTTTGACCCTAGACTAATTATGGAAATTAATTAATCTTCGATTAGAGCCTAATATTGCTTAAGTTTGCTTAATCACGCGATTAAGCGTAAAAACACGAATCTAGGGGCAAAATCATAATTTTGCACTAATTTTGCCCGAGACCTCTATAATTAAAACTGAGGTCATAGAATACATAAAAACACCTTTTAAAACCATCTGAAGAAGTTTTGGGTTCATCCGGCACTTGCAAACAGTTAAAACACCACAGGGGCGTTTTGGTCATTTTGACCCGAAAACTCAAAAAATGAGATTTTCGATCCCAGAAAGGTACACAGGTCATCTGATCCCCTTTCAACATTGAGTTTACCCTTCGAGTACTGTCGGATCAGCTTTCCTTGAATTCCGGGCCGAAAATGACCTCAGGGGTATTTTGGTCATTTTCACCCTTAACGGAAAAATCGGGGCGTTACACCTTATAATTCTGTTATTCAACTAGTTAGGTTCACGGCTCTCACTTTGCTTTATGTCTTCAAAAAAAAAATTTACCCGTAATTTCCACTAAGTATTTTAATAAAATGATGAGACTAAGAAGTAATGACCTAATGATTAACCTAATGTGTTCTAGAAAGTTGGGTTAACAATTAGGGTGTTACATCAAACCTAACCTAATACACACCTAAACACATGATTAGCACACAATTAAACAAAAGAAACCTCTCCCCTCTGTTCCATAAGTCCACGGCCACACCTCCTTCATGCCTCAAATATTTGAAATTCAAATGCATTTTCAAGTCCACACCAAGCCATGCTTAGACCATACTTTGCACCATGCTTGTCATACCTTCAACCATGCTTTGAATGACAATGTGTAAGAGATATTTTCTCTCCTCCCATGCCCCCAAAAGCTATGGCCATCCCCTCCCCTTATGCACCTTCATTGTTTTGTTTCTATAAATAGGTGCCTTAGATGAACTTGTGTCATTTTTTATCATTTGGCAAGTTTGAGCATTCTTGTGAGTTCTCTCCTTTTTCTCTCAAGTTTCAAGGAGCTTTCTTTCTTCTTCATCTTCTTCATCTCCTCTTTGCATCATCAGCTCATAACCTCAAACCACCACCTTGAATCATCCTCTAAACACTCAAACACCCATCCTCAAACACAAGCTCACCAAAAACACATTTCTTTTCCTTTCCTCTCTCTTTGGCTGAACACATCATCACCACTCTAGGAGGAGTTGTTTTTCTCATTTTCATCTTCAAGACCAAGCTTTCATCTTCAAACTTGGTAGGGAGTTGCTCTCAAGTTTTGTTTTACTTAAAAATGTTATTTTCTTGAAGTTTCTCTTGGATTCTTTTTAGTTTTTCCTTGCTTTTTCCTTTTCTTTTCATTTCGGCCTCAAGGCCTCATTTTGATCATGATATCTTGATGATGAGTGACTCTAGAGGATGACTTTGTGTTCATCTCAAAGAGACCTCTAGAGCTTGAGTTTTTCCTTTCCTTAAACTTTATATATATTACTTAGCTCACATGGTTTTTAACTTTAGAAAAATTAATCATAAGGTTTCAATAAACTCAAGGCCTACCCTTATCAACCATAAAGTTGGCCAGCACATTCTCGAGTTTACTCTAGATAGGGGTCTTGAGTACATAATAAAGAACTTGGTGTATATTTCCTTCTCTTGTGATTTCGGTTCCTTGCTTTCCTTTCCTTTATGATATCGGTTTTTGGTTCTTATTTCCTTGTGCTTTTATTGTCTTTTAAGTTCATTTCCTTGAAGCTTGATGTTGATGTTCAAGAACCATGTAGTTTCTTTGAAAACTTGGTTCAAGAGCTCTAAAGCTTACTTTGTTTGGTTGAGATAAATGTTGGGTTGAGTTTATATTTCTCTAAAAGTCTTGTATAAGCTCTAAGTTGAGGTAAAAAGAACTTGCATCCATATTTATCTTTATGTTATCACTAAACTCTCAAGATTAAAGAATGAACTTGCATCCTCAAATTTATTTTTATATTCTCACTAAATCTCTAAGATAATAATGGATAGCATATTTATTTTTATGCTCTCACCTTCTAATAAAGAGTAAAATAAAGTGCATTGCATGTTTATGTTTATGTCATCACTTAAGAAATTTAGAGCTCAAGGACTTGCCCATGATTATCTCAAACAAAGTTGGAAATGAATGTGTTTTACTACTTTGATTTTCGGCCTTGGGATGATGTTGAATGTAACGTCCCGATTTTTTGTTAAGAGTGGAAATGACTAAAATGCCCCTAAGGTCATTTTTCAGCCTGGAATTCGAGGAAAGCCGGTTTGGCAGTACTCGAAGGGCAAAATCAATGTTGGAAGGGGATTAGATGGCTTGTATACCTTCCCGGGATCGAAAATCTCGTTTTTCGAGTTTTCGGGTCAAAATGACCAAAACGCCCCTGCAGTGTTTTACCCGTTTGCAAGTACCGGATGAACCCGAAACTTCTCCAGATGATTTTAAAAGGCGTTTTTATGTAGACTGTGACTTTAGTTTTGGTCCGGGAGGTCCCGGGCGAAATTAGTGTAAAATTACGGTTTTGCCCCTAGTTTCGTGTTTTTACGCTTAATCGCGTGATTAAGCAAACCTAAGCACTATTAGGCTCTAATCGAAGGTTAATTAATTTCCTTAATTAATCTTGAGTCAAAATAATTTATTAAAGTTGATTAGAACCTAAAAGTGCTTAATTACAACCTAAAATCATATTTTAATTTCAAGACTCCTAGTCAGGGAATCTTGAATAGTGTTTTCTCTTTCCAATTCCTTAAATTATGGAATTGTGTTACATATTGTTTATTCATAAATGAGTTTAAAATTTTTTAATGATGTATGAGCATTCCTAATCTTGTCATAAAATCCTTAAATCACATTCTTAGTCACCTAAACTTAAGCTTAATTATTCCTAACCTTGTACCTAAGCTAATACACATTTAAACCTACCATTAATACCCAATTAAATAATCGAAACTCACCTCCTCTCTGCTGCCCAAGGCCTGGCTGAAGCTGTCCTGCTCCCATATGCATCACATGTTCAATTTTTCAACACTCCAAGGCCATACCTCAAGTCACATACATTATACCTTGTCATAACTTTCAATCAAGCTTGATTTTCCGAGTAAATAACTAATTAAAATGGCTCATTTTCTCCGTTTATTTGTGGCTGGAACTTTTCCAGCCATGCATTGTTTCTAGAAGCCTAATTTCATCAAAAATTGATAGGAAATTAACTCACATCAAGCCATACTTTGTAGCATAGCTTCCATACTTCAAACCATGCTTCTATGACACAATCAAAGAGATATTTTCCTCTCTCTTTTCCCTCCAAGACCACATGGCCACTCCCTCCCTTGATGAGCCCATGGTTTTGTTTTTCTATAAATAGGATGCTTGTGATAGCTTAGTTGCACTTTGAAGCATTTGCTAAGTTTAGAATTCTAGAGTTGTCTTGCTAGTTCTTTTCTTTTTCTCTCAAGTTTCAAGAGAGTTCTTCCTTTCTTTTCATCTTCATCTTCATCCTCTCTTCCTCTCATCATCATCTCTCAACCTTGAAACACCACCCCATAGCCTTGAACCATCATCAAACCTCTCAAACACCACACCTCAAACACAACCTCACTTGAAACACAACTCCAACCTTTTTGCTTCCTCTTGGCTGAAACCATCAAGCACCAAGGAGGAGCTCATCATCTTGTTTTTCTTTTCAAAAGTCCAAGCTTTGTGTCTTCACTCTAGGTAGGGAGTTTCTTTTCAAACTTTGTTTTACTCAAAAGATGTGTTTCCTCTAGTTTTCTCTTGGTTTCTTTTTGAGCTTTCCTTTATATTCTTTTTCTTTTTCCATTTCGGCCTCTTGGCCTTTTCTTCTCAAACATGATAGCTTAATGATGAGAGTTTCTAGATGATGACCTTGTGTTCATCTCAAAGAAACCTCTAAAGCTTGAGTTTTCCTTTCCTTATAACTTCATCTATATGATATCTAGCTCACATGGTTTTTTTTCAACTTAAGAAAATTAATCTAAGGATTTCTAAAAGCCCAAGCCTACCCTTGTCAACCTTAAAGTTGGCCGGCACATTCTAGAGATTTTTCTCTAGATAGGGGTTTTGGGTATTTAATAAAGAACTTGACTTAGTTTCACTTTCTTTTTCTTTGTAAAGACTTTCGGTTTTGGTATTTTGATCTTTGAGATATTGTATTGGGTTGTTATCTTGTTAAAGTCTTGAATGAGCTCTAGTTAACCATAAAATGAACCTTGCATCATGTTTACTTTATGCTTTGCATATCATGTTTACTTCCTTGCTATCACTAAATACCAAGATAATGAATGAACTTGCATTATCATGTTTATATTTCAAGCTATGCATTATCATGTTTATATTTCAAGTCCTCACTAAATATCAAAGATAATAATATGTTGCACCTCATATTTATTTTATGCTATCACTTTACTTTCTAATGGAACCTAAAATGAATGCATGAGCATGTTTACTTTTATGTCATCACTTAAATGAACCTAGAGCTCAAAGACTTGCCCATTGTTGTCTCAAAGAAAGGTCTAAAAATATTTATTTCTTTTGGTTCATATTTCGGCCCTAAGGGGTCTTGATGTTTCTAAGTATTGAAGACCATGTTTTATAATTTTTCCAAGCTTTTATGAGTTCAAGAAATGCATAGAACTAAGTTTTAAGAATTTAGGAGCTCTTGAGACAAAGATGAATTGGTCACTGCCCTCTTAATTATTCTTATGATTTTAGATGTTAAAATTGTTTATAAATGAGTTTTGAAAAGTTTAAAAAGGTTCCAAGAGAAACTAGTATTTTATGTGCTCTAGAAATTGTGTTTTATGCCTTTATGGAGAGTGTATGTTTCGGTTCTGCCTTGCTACTTATTTGTCACTGTATGTGCTGTTTTATTGATGCTAATATGCTTATGTTTGAGTAAAAATAATGTTAAAACTCTTATGTGGAAGATAAGATAAGTTAGAGACTAGAAAAGAATTAATTTGAGAGTTCTAGATCTTTTAATGTTTGAATTTTCTGGATTCTATCCAGCAAGGTTTAGTAATGCTAATCATGGATTTAAATTAGTTTAAATGTGTAGGAATGACTCATAAAAGGTTTAGGACTTGATCTTGAAGCCTTAGGAACAAACCGGACTTAGAAAGGGTCATTGTTGTGACTAATAGGGATCCGTAAAGTTAGGGTTAAAAATTGTGCATCCTTGAGGTTTAGAGATGAGAAATACTTACTTATAACCTCATAGGTACCCAAGAGATTAGGTTTGATGATTAATAACTTAGAACGTGAGCTAAGGACCTTAAGGGTCAATGCATAAGACATTAAAACATCTTGAGCTTTTATGATGCTTAATTTATGATATATGATGCATGAGTTTTGTCTATGATAAGTTGATATGTGCTATAATGAAGTTTTACATGATGATTTGCTATACCCCATAAGAAATGTTTGTGTATGTCCTATATGTTTTCATGGCATAAGCAAATTTGAGGAAATTCGGTCTACTGCCGTCAAGCTGCCGAATTTCCATCAAATTTGAGGAACTTAGAAAAAGGTCTTTTTGAAAATCATGAGAACTTAAATGTGACACAACACTGAGATGCCTTCTTGGGTGACACCAGTTTAGCCGAGCACCCCCAAGAAAACAAATCCGTGAGGGTATTGACATAGAGCTTGCCAAAGCAGACAATACTACGATGCATTAGTTGCTAGTAGAGCGTTTCAAAGAGGAAATGACCCTAAGAGGTGATCCTTAAATTGCTCCCTAGCCCGTACTTTAAGTCGGGATTATGTTACGCTTATCATAGGATAAGTAAGAGCTAGTGACGACTAGTTAAGGTATGAGCTCATAACCTAGAGATGGTTTAGGGTGGCCCCATGAGATGAAAGTTAAAGTTTAAAATGTCACATGTGCTATACCTATCACCTTATGCCAATGTTATAATGTTTCTTAGTTATTCTATTGATTGGCTTACCTTTATCATGCATTCATGTCATTAGTATGTTCCATGCTTAGTCATAAGACGCATTGTAAAATATAACGGACCTTGGATAATTAATACTTTAGAAAATTAAAAGAAGTTTACATGCATGCACACTTTTTAGAAATAAAACCCAAGGTTCCTGAGGATGTGATGATGTCACTTAGTTAGGGATTGCCCTACTGAGAATTCTTTTAGAAGATTCTCATTCCCTCTCTCTTTTCTTCCATCTCATCTTCATATGGTGACTTTCGTACTCTTCATCGACACCCCGACGTGGGAGCTGCACCATGACCTAGCACTCGGGTCATATCATTTTGAGGGTCGCTGCACTGTTAGAGTATTTATGTTTATGGGATGACCCTTCGCGCACCCAGTACGGAGCTACCGCTTCACCCTAACTGCTCCCTATCATCATAACACGATTTTTGAATGAGCCAGACCACGCGACAAGCAGATCCTCCGCATGCAGCCCGAGGCATCAGCTGTACGCGACTACACGGAGTACGTGCCTTGGACTCAGTACTCGGAGACAGATCCATCAGAGGACCCACCCTCGCACATGTACAGTTGGAGCTCCATCCCCGCTCCCCCACGGATGAGAGCCGGGAGTGAGGAGACAGTAGTTCAGCCGAGGTTGGCTCGTCGGCCATCCATGCGCCCTCGCCACGGTGGACACGCTCCGATGATCCGCACGACCACTCCCGCCGAGATTCGCCAGTGGATCGATTTCACCCCTCAGTACTCGGACCAGCAGGAGTAGGTGCATAGGATGGGTAGTAGCTAGTGCACACACGCCACATAGTTGAGGACAATCCTTCTTTTGTATATGAGGTTGTCTACTCTAGGTGCACATGGGTATGGGTGTTGCTTTCATGGTTTCCTTGTACTTTCTTTTATGATTTCCTTGTATTCGTATTTAAGTTGTATTTCATTTTACTATGTACCGAATAGTCCTGCCCCTTTTGGTAGGCACATTATCTATATATATAATCAGTTGATGTGTCCATGTTATTTATGTGTTTTGTTGTGATTGCTCATATGACTTGTATGAATTTCCGTTCAAAGAATCATACGTGGCTCTCTCACTTTGGTTTTAATACCAAAAAGAAAAATTTTACCCATATTTCCGCTAAGTATTTTCAAGTAAAGAATGAGACCAAGAGGTAATACTCTAAAGATTAACCTAATTACATGCTAGTAGTATTAGGTTAAGATTTAGGGTGTTACATTGAATCTTAGAATAAGATTCATCTAGTCACAATTGCTAAAACTTGTGTTTCATGATTTTCCTAAGTTTTGATGATCTCAAGAAATGTTTTGAGCAAAGTTTTATTATTTAAATCCTTCTTGAGATTAATTTGAAATAACTACTGCCCTTATGTGTTTTATGATGGTTTTAACGAAATAAAATGTTTCCTAATGAGTTTCATAAGTTCTAAAAAGGTTTCAAGAGAAACTAGCAATTTATGTGTGTTAAAAATGAAATATTATGCACTATATGATGAGGATGTTCACGGTTCTGTTTGAGTGTTTTGCTCCCTGTATGATGCTGTTTTTATGATGATGAAATGAGTATGTTCATGTATATTTAAGGTTAAAATTAATTAGAGAAAGTTAAGATAAGCTAATAACTAGAAAGGAATTAAAATGAGACTTTTGGATCCCTTAGAAATGGAATTTTCTGGATTCTGTCCAGCAAGGATCAAAATTAAAATTAATGGTTTATAATTTGTTTAAATGTGTAGGAACTACTCATAATTGGTTTAGGAATTGATCTTGGCACTTTAGGAGAAAACCAAACTTAGAAAGGGTCAAAGTTGTGACTCCTAGGTACATGTAAAGTGTGAATTATAGATTCTGCACTAATGGACTTTAGAATGAGTTATGATCATAGTAAATAGTAAGAATAATTAGTTTGAGCCTATAAGTGCATAAAATATTAAGATTTGATTATTAGAGAACTTAAGCTTCAAGTTTAAGACCTTAAGGGTCAAGTATAAGACCCCTTAGGTTCCTGGATGAGATAAGTTTATTTGTTCAAGTATGATGTGATGATACATATGATGTGATGAGTGTATTAATGTGATTTCAAATTAAGCATGATTAAGTTGAATGAGAAATGCATAAGTGTTATGAGTTTCGTGGCATAAAGTTAGTTTGAAGGAAATTCGGTGTACAACCATTATGCTGTCGAATTTTCAGCCGTTATGCTGCCAAATTTTCATCAAACCTAAAGGACTTGAGAATGTTTTTGAAGTATCATATGAGATTAAAACCCTGGGTGACACCGGTTCGGCCGAGCACCCCCAAGAAAGACAAATCTGTGAGAGTATGAGTGGATGCAGCCTACCAAAGTGGACAAATTGCTATGCACTATATGCAAGTAAAGCTTTTCAAAGAAGGTATATCCTAAGAGAGGTGATCCTTAGCCCCCTAACCCGTACTCGAGGAGTTGGGATTTTATTATGTTTTTTCCTTATCCAGATGATAAGTAAGAACTAGTGACGACTAGTTAAGGTATGAGCTCATAACCTAGATGATGTTTTAGGGTGGCCCCATAATGCTAAAGTATGATGTTCTGAGTCACAAAGTTGAGGAAAGTTCCACTTGAAAGTTATATGCCACTTTATGCCACTTGTATGCTTCTTGATGTTATGATTTGTTGAGTTATTTGCTTAAGGTACTACCATTGTAACACCCTAATTTTTAACCCAACTTTCTAGAACACATTAGGTTAATCATTAGGTTATTACCTCTTAGTTTCATCATTTTATTAAAATACTTAGCGGAAATTATGGGTAAATTTTTTTTTTGAAAACATAAACCAAGGTGAGAGCCGCGCTCTTATCTAAACATAAGGAAACACAAGAGCTAAAGCAAGTATCAATAGAGCAATGCTCATAACAACAAAGGAAACATTTCATTAATAATAATATAGTTGGAATACATAGGCAGTCACGCCCTTATAGAAACGGGCTGAACTTGGAATACACAAGAAAATGGAAATACAATAGAAACAAGAAAACATAGATAAACCGTAACTACCCAAGTTCACATAAAGTGGATAACCTCAAGACAAAAGAAGGTTTATCCCATCTATATGAGAGTGTATGCACTGACCCTCCCCTAAGACGTCTGCTACTGGAACCCGGGGAAAGGTGGAGTGTAACCGATCCATGGATGCAGGGCGGCAGGAGTGGGCACATGTGAAGACTGAGTGTGAGCTCCTCGATAGGGGCGCCTCTCGGCTCACCTAGCCAGTCTCGGCTATGTAACAGTCTCCTCGTTCTCGCCTCACATGAACTGAGGTGTGAGAGCAGAGCTCTCGCTATACATATGTGTTGGCAGGTCCTCGGAAGGGTCGTCCTCCGAACTAGGAGACCGAGGCATGTAGTCTTAGAAGTCCTGAGGCATCGAACCACCAGTGTACATCCGCAGAATCCTCTCGTCTCGCGTCCAGGCGCGCTAAAAAACCATCGCATCATTGTAGGGTGACATTGGGGAGAAACGATAGCTCTGTACAGGGTGTGCAAAGGGGCGTCCGATGAACATGAAGACTAGCACGGTGCACTGCCCCTCAAAATGGTATGATCCATGATCCGGATCAAAGTGAACCTCCCAAGTCAGTGTGTCGACAAAAACCATGAACGTCATCATCGCTCTCTGAAGATGTGACGGAAGAAAGAAAAGGAAGAGAAAGGAGTGAGAATTCTTACTAAAGAATCTCAGTAGGAGTCTCCTATCCTAGGGTTACATCGTTCACATCCTCAGGAACCTTGGGTTTAATTATAAAAGGTGTGCATACATAAACGGTTCATTATTAAGGTTTATAAAACCATTTATCCAAGGTCCATTCCTTTTAGCATGCATCTTGATGTTATGAATGCAACATATTAAAACATGATTGCATGGCAATGCCTCAATCAAATAACTCAATGAATCACAACTTCAAGAAAGCACACAAGTGGCATAAAGGGCATATAACTTTCAAGTGGATCTTTCCTCAACTTCGTGACATCAATCATGGTACTTCAGCATAATAAGGCCACCCTAAAATAACTAGGTTATGAGCTCATACCTCAGCTAGTCGGCACTAGCTCTTGCTTATTATCTGAATAAGTGAAACATAATAAAATAATCCTGACTATGCAAGTACGGGTAGGGGGCTAGGGATCACCTCTCTTAGGATATACCCTCTTTGAAATGCTTTGCGGGTATCAAGCCACAGCAATTTGTCCGATTTGGTAGGCTGCATCTACTCATACCCTCACAGATTTGTCTCCCCTGGGGTGCTCGGTCGAATCGGTGTCACCCAAGAAAGTGCGTCTCAGTGCTTTGTCACATAAAAAATCTCCTGGTGGTGCTCGGCCGAACCAGTGTCACCCAGGGTTTTCTACTCATGTGGTACTTTAAAACATTTCTTCAACCCTTTTAGGTTTGACGGAAATTCGGCAGCATAACAGCTGTTAAACCGAATTTCCTTCAAACCGAAACTTATGGCACAAGCTAATCACACAACATATTCCTCATTTAAACCACATGCTATGATAAACTTCATATTTTAAACAATCATTTCCTCATGCATCATAAGCATCTCAACATGTTATATAAACATCATAGCATTAACAATTTCTTAATGTCTTATGCATTGACCCTTAAGGTCCTTACTTACAATCTAAGTTATAAATCATCACAACTTAATCTCTCGGGTACCTATAGGCTCATATCTAAGTATTCCTCACTCAATACTTTGATCATAAACTTCTCTAAATCTCAAGAATGCAGAATCTAAAATTCTAACTTTACGGGTATCTAGGAGTCACAACAATGACCCTTTCTAAGTCCGGTTTGCTCGCAAGGCATCAAGATCAAGTCCTAAACCAATTATGAGTCATTCCTACACATTTAAACTAATTTAAATCCATGATTACCATATCTAAACCTTGCTGGACAGAAACCAGAAAAATCAATTACTAAGGGATCTAGAACTTTCAAATTAATTCTTTTCTAGTTACTAACTTCTCTAATCTTTCACATATGAATTTTAATATTAAATATACTCAAACATACTCATATTACCATCATCAAACAGCACATACAGTGGTCATAAAAAGTCAAGGCAGAACTGAAAATACATCTCCATACAAAGGCATAAAACTTGGTTTCTAAAGCACATAAAATACTAGTTTCTCTTGGAATCTTTCAAGACTTTCAAAACTCACTTATGAACATTTTTATCATCTAAAATCATCGAAATATTTGTAAGGGCAGTAGCCAAATTAAATTTACCTCAAGAGGTCCTAAATTCATAAAACTTTGTTCTAGACATTTCTTGTACTCATATAAGCTTAGAAAAATTATGAAACATAGATTTTGATACTTGTAACAAACCTAACCTTTTAAGGCCGAAAATCAAAGACCAAGGAACACATATTTTCAAGTCTTTTTTTGAGACATATGGGCAAGTCTTTGAGCTCTAGGTTCTCTTAAGTGATGACATAAAAATAAACATGCTTATGCACTTGTTTTAGCTTCCATTAGAAAATAAAGTGAGAGCATAAAATAAACATGAGATGCAACTTATTATTATCTTTGATATATTAAGTGAGGACTTGAAATATAAACATGATAATACAAAGCTTGAAACATAAATATGGTAATGCAAGTTCATTCATTATCTTGATACTTAGTGATAGCAAGGAAGTAAATATGATGTGCAAGGCATAAACATAAATATGAATGCAAGGTTCATTTTTAATGTTATCTAGAGCTCTTTCAAGACTTTAGAGATCAAACAACCCAACACTCATCTCATCTGTAACGCCCCGATTTTTCTGTTAGAGTAAAAATGACCAAAATGCCCCTGAGGTCATTTTCGGCCGGAGTCGAGGAAAGCGGTCTTGGCAAGACTCGAAGGGCAAACTCAATGTTGGAAGGGGATTAGAAAACTTATGTACCTTCCCGGGATCGAAAATCTTGTTTTTCGAGTTTTCGGGTCAAAATGACCAAAACGCCCCTGCGGTGTTTTACCCGTTTGCAAGTGCCGGATGAACCTAAAACTTCTCCAGATGGTTTTAAAAGGCATTTTTATGTATTCTATGACCTCAGTTTTAATTTTTGAAGTCCCGGGCAAAATTAGTGCAAAATTACGGTTTTGCTCCTAGTTTCGTATTTTTACGCTTAATCACGCGATTAAGCAAACCTAAGCAATATTAGGCTCTAATCGAAGGTTAATTAATTTCCTTAATTAATCTTGAGTCAAAATAATTTATTAAAGTTGATTAGAACCAAAAAGTACTTAATTACAACCTAAAATCATATTTTAATTTTAAGACACCTAGTCATAGAATCTTGAATAGTGTTTTCTCTTTCCAATTCCTTAAATCATGGAATTGTGTTACACATTGTTTATTCATAAATGAGTTTAAAATTCTCTAATGATGTACGAGCACTCCTAAACTTGTCATAAACTCCCTAAATCACATTCTTAGTTACCTAAACTTAAGCTTAATCATTCCGAACCTTGTACCTAAGCTAATACACATCTAAACCTACCATTAACACACAATTAAATGGTCAAAACTCACCCCCACTCTGCTGTCCAGCCTTGGCCGAAGCTGTCCTCCCCCATTGTGCATCACATGTTCAATTTTTCAACACTCCAAGGCCATACCTCAAGTCACATACACTATACCTGGTCATAACTTTCAATCAAGCTTGAATTTCCACATGAATAAATAATTAAAACAATCCATTTTTCCCATTTAATTGTGGCTGGAAAAGTTCCAGCCATGCATTGTTTCTAGAAGACTAATTTCATAAAAATGTGATAGGAAATTAACTCACATCAAACCATGCTTTGTAGCATAGCTTCCATACTTCAAACCATGCTTGAATGACCTTGTGTAAGAGATATTTTCTCTTCCTTTTCCCTCCAAACCACACGGCCACTCCCTCCATTTGCAAGCTCCATGGTTTTGTTTTTCTATAAATAGGATGCTTGTGTTAGCCTTGTTGCACTTTGAAGCATTTGCAAAGTTTAGAGTTTTAGAGTTGTCTTGCTAGTCTTTCCTTTTTCTCTCAAAGTTCCAAGAGTGTTCTTCCTTTCTTTTCATCTTTATCTTCTTCATCTCTTCATCTCATCATCACCTCTCAACCATCAAACACCACCCCAAAACCTTGAACCATCATCAAACCTCTCAAACACCACACCTCAAACACAACTCCACTTGAAACACATTTTCTTTCTTTTTCTCTCATCAAGGCCGAATCATCATCACCATCCTAGGAGGTGTTGCTCATCTCATTTCCATCTTCAAGATCAAGCTTTTATCTTCATCAATAGGTAGGGATTTGGTTTCAAACTTTGTTTTGTTCAAGAAAGTGTTTTTCCCTAGTTTCCTCTTGGAATCTTTTTGAACTTTCCTTTGTCTTTCCTTTCTTTTCATTTTCGGCCATGAGGCCTTGATTTTGAGCATGATAGCTTGATGATGAGAGTTTCTAGATGATGAAATTGTGTTCATCTCAAAGAAACCTCTAAAGCTTGAGTTTTCATTTTCTTATGACTTCATCTATATGATATCTAACTCACATGGTTTTTCAACTTAAGAAAATTAATCTAAGGATTTCTAAAAGCCCAAGCCTACCCTTGTCAACCTTAAAGTTGGCCAGCATGTTCTAGAGATTTTTCTCTAGATAGGGGATTTGGGTATTTAATAAAGAACTTGATGTAGTTTCACTTTTTTTCTCTTTCATTTGACTTTCGGTTTGTGTATTGAGATCTTTGAGACATTGTGTTGGGTTGCTATCTTGTTAAAGTCTTGAATGAGCTCTAGTTAACCATAAAATGAATCTTGCATCATGTTTATTTTATGCTATGCATATCATGTTTACTTCCTTGCTATCACTAAATATCAAGATAATGAGTGAACCTTGCATTATCATGTTTATATTTCAAGCTATGCATTATCATGTTTATATTTCAAGTCCTCACTTAATACCAAGATAATAATGAGTTGCATTCATATTTACTTTGAGCTGTCACTTTACTTTCTAATGGAATCTAAAATAAGTGCATGAGCATGTTTATTTTTATGTCATCACCTAAATGAATCTAGAGCTCAAAGACTTGCCCATTGATATCTCAAACAAAGGTCTAAAACATTTATTTTCTTTGGTTCATATTTCGGCCCTATAAGGCCTTAGTGTTTCCAAGTATTGAAAACTATGTTTTATAATTTTTCTAAACTTATATGAGTATAAGGAATATATAGAACTAAGTTTTATGAATTTAGGACCACTTGAGATGAAAATACTATAGCCACTGCCCTCTTAAGTATTTTCATAAGTTTAGATGATAAAAGTGTTCATAAAAGAGTTTTGAAAGCTTTAACAAGGTCCCACGAGAAACTAGTATTTTATGTGCTTTAGAAACTATGTTCAATGCCTTTAAATGGAGTTTCTATTTCGGTTCTGCCTTGCTATGTTTGGCCACTGTATGAGCTGTGTTAATGATGTTAATATGCTTATGTTTGAGTAATAATTATGTTAAGACTCATATGTGAAAGATAGGATAAGTTAGGAACTAGAAAAGAATTAATTTGAGAGTTCTAGATCCCTTAAAGATTTATTTTTCTGGATTCTGTCCAGCAAGGATTAGATTCAATAATCATGGTTTTAAATTAGTTTATATGTGTAGAAATGACTCATAATTGGTTTAGGACTTAATCTTGAAACCTTAGGAGCAAACCGAACTTAGAAAGGGTCATTATTGTGACTTCTAGGTACCCGTAAAGTTAGGATTTTGATTTCTGCACTCTTGAGGTTTAGAGATGTTCTTGACCATAGTGTGAGGTGAGAAATACTTAGTTATAACCTTATAGGTTCCCAAGAAACTAGGCGTTGATGATCAATAACTTAGAACGTGAGATAAAGATCTAAACCGTAATTTTTAGAACCAGTAATCACATAAACATAAAGCTGTCCAAATTCCGCTTAGTGCTGTTTGGATTAGTTCTTGAGCATAAAAATTTGTATAACTCATTAGTTGTGAAACTATAGGTGTATAAGAAGCTAAGGATAATGTTAGAACAATTAATTTGCAAGTTTAAGACTCATAAGAATCGAAGTTTAAAACACTATGGGTTATAACATATCAAGTCTATGAGCTTATGGGGATAATTGTTAGATATGACTATGTGATGATGTTTATGTTATGTGGAAGTGTTATGTGTCGATGCATATGTTATGAGAAAGTTTCATGTGATGATATATATGTTATGAAAAAGCTATATGAGGATGCATGATAAAAATGAATATGATAAATGATGAGGTACTTATGATTTAATGCTTATGAGAACTTAAATGTGACACAACACTGAGACGCGCTTCTCCTGGGTGACACCGGTTCGGCCGGGCACCCCAAGGAGGAGACAAATCCGTGAGGGTATATGTAGATGCAGTCTGCCAAAGCGGACAAATTGCGAGGCCCGCGTGGCTAGCAAAGCGTTTCAAAGAGGAAATGATCCTAGAAAGGAGATCCTTAATTTGCCCCCTAGCCCGTACTTTAAGTCGGGATTATGTTACGCTTATCATAGGATAAGTAAGAACTAGTGACGACTAGTTAAGGTATGAGCTCATAACCTAGAGAAGTTTTAGGGCGGCCCCATGAGATGAAAGTTAAAGTTAACAATGTCACATATACTATACTTATGCCAATGCTATAATGTTTCTTAGTTATTCTATTGATTGGTTTACCTTTATGATGTACTCATATCATTAGTATATTTCTGCTTAAGTTATAAGACGCATTATAAAATATGATGGACCTTGGATAAAATATCTCTTTAGAAAACTAACTTAAAAGGAATTTATATGCATGCACACCTTTTAGAAATAAACCCAAGGTTCCTGAGGATGTGACGATGTTGTAACACCCTAAATCTTAACCCAAGACTACTAGTATGTCCTTAGGTTAATCTTTAGAATATTACCTCTTGGTCTCATCTTTTAGAAAATACTTAGCGGAAATATGGGTAAAATTTTTCTTTTTGGAATTTAAAATCAAAGTGAGAGCCACGCACGAAACTTTAAGGAGAATCATAGCGAAACATATAAGCAAAGCATAAGAAACACATCATGTCATGGGAACATCAACTGAATCATAGATATATATATATATAACGTGCCTACCCAAAGAGGTAGGACTATTTGATACATCATGAAGCAAAATACAACTGAAAAGCAATACAAGGAAATCATAAAAAGCAAATACAACAGAAACTACCCCCATACCCATGTGCACCTAAAGGAGACAACCTCATATACAAAAGAAGGTTTGACCTCTGCTATGTGGCATGTGTGTGCACTAGCTACTACCCCTCCTATGACTACTCCTGCGGGTCCGAGTACTGTGGGGTCGAGTCGATCCACTGGCGAATCTCGGCGGGAGTGGTCGAGCGCATCATCGGGGCATGTCCACCACGGCGAGGGCGCATAGATTGCCGTCGAGCCAACCTCGGCTGGACCACCGTCTCCTCACTCCCAGCCCTCATCGGTGGAGGAGCAGGACTGGAGCTCCAACTGTACATGTGGGATGGCGGGTCCTCGGATGGGTCCGTCTCCGAGTACTGGGGACGCGGCACATACTCGGGGTACTCGCGTACTGCTGATGTCTCGGGCTCCATGCGGAGGATCTGCTCATCGCGTGGTCTCGCTCGCTCAAAAATCCCGTTATGACGGTAAGGAGCAGTCGGGGTGAAGCGGTAGCTCGGGACGGGGTACGCGAAGGGTCGTCCCATGAACATGAATACTCTGACAGTGCAGCGACCCTCAAAATGGTATGACCCGAGTGCCGGGTCATGGTGCAGCTCCCATACCGGGGTGTCGATGAAGAGTACAAACGTCGCCATCTGAAGATATGACGGAAGAAAAGAGAGAGGGAATGAGAATCTTTCTAAAAGAATTCTCAGTAGGGTTATCCCTACCTAGGTGTCATCGTCACATCCTCAGGAACCTTGGGTTTATTTCTAAGAGGTGTGCATGCATATAAATTCCTTTTAAGTTGGTTTTCCAAAGAGGTATTTTATCCAAGGTCCATCATATTTTTATAATGCGTCTTTATAACTTAAGCAGAAATATACTAATGATATGAATGCATCATAAGGTAAACCAAACAATAGAATAACTAGGAAACATTATAACATTGGCATAAGTATAGTTTATGTGACATTGTTAACTTTAACTTTCATCTCATGGGGCCGCCCTAAAACTTCTCTAGGTTATGAGCTCATACCTTAACTAGTCGTCACTAGCTCTTACTTATCCTATGATAAGCGTAACATAATCCCGACTTAAAGTACGGGCTAGGGAGCAAATTAAGGATCTCCTTTCTAGGATCATTTCCTCTTTGAAACGCTTTGCTAGCCACGTGGGCCTCGCAATTTGTCCGCTTTGGCAAGCTGCATCTACACATACCCTCACGGATTTGTCTCCTCCTGGGGGTGCTCGGCCGAACCGGTGTCACCCAGGAGAAGCGCGTCTCAGTGTTGTGTCACATTTATATTCTCATAAGCATTAAATCACAATTACCTCATCATTTATCATATTCATTTTTATCATGCATTCTCATATAGCTTTTTCATAACATATATATATCATCACATGAAACTTTCTCATAACATTCGTCACATAAAACTTTCGCACAAACATCATCACATAGTCATATCTAACAATCATCCCCATAAGCTCATAGACATGTTATGTTATAACTCATAGTGTTTTAAACTTCGATTCTTATGGGTCTTAAACTTGCAAATTAATTATCCTTAACTTCTTTATACACCTATAGTTTGACAATTAATGAGTTATACAAATTTTATGCTCAAGAACTAATCCAAATAGCACTAAGCGAGAATTTGGACAGCTTTATGTTTATGTGATTACGGAGTTCTAGAAATTACGGTTTAGATCTTTATCTCACATTCTAAGTTATTGATCATCAACACCTAGTCTCTTGGGAACCTATAAGGTTATAACTAAGTATTTCTCACCTCACCCTATGGTCAAGAACATCTCTAAACCTCAAGAGTGCAGAAATCAAAATACTAACTTTACGGGTACCTAGAAGTCACAATAATGACCCTTTCTAAGTTCGGTTTGCTCCTAAGGTTTCAAGATTAAGTCCTAAACCAATTATGAGTAATTCCTACACATATAAACTAATTTAAAACCATGGTTATTGAATCTAAACCTTGCTGGACAGAATCCAGAAAAAATAAATCTTTAAGGGATCTAGAACTCTCAAATTAATTCTTTTCTAGTTCCTAACTTATCCTATCTTTCACATATGAGTCTTAACATAATTATTACCCAAACATAAGCATATTAACATCATTAACACAGCTCATGCAGTGGCCAAACATAGCAAGGCAGAACCGAAACAGAAATTCCATTTAAAGGCATTGATCATAGTTTCTAAAGCACATAAAATACTAGTTTCTCTTGGAACCTTGTTAAAACTTTCAAAACTCTTTTATGAACACTTTTATCATCTAAACTCATGAAAATACTTAATAGGGCAGTAGCTACATTATTTTCATCTTAAGAGGTCCTAATTTCATAATACTTAGTTCTACATATTCCTTATACTCATATAAGTTTAGAAAAATTATAAAACATAGTTTTCAATATTTGAAAACACTAAGGCCTCATAGGGCCGAAATGTGAACCAAAGGAAATAAATGTTTTAGACCTTTGTTTGAGATATCAATGGGCAAGTCTTTGAGCTCTAGAATCATTAAAGTGATGACATAAAAATAAACATGCTCATGCACTTATTTTAGTTATTGCTAGAAAGTAAAGTGAGAGCATAAAATAAATATGTGGTGCAATACATTATTATCTTTGATATTTAGGTGAGGACTTGAAATATAAATATGATAATGCAAAGCTTGAAACATAAACATGATAATGCAAGTTCATTCATTATCTTGGGATTTAGTGATAGCAAGGAAATAAACATGATATGCAAAGCTTAAAGTAAACATGATGCAAGTTTCTTTTTTATGTTTAACTAGAGCTCATTAAGGACTTTAACAAGATAATAACCCCATACAATATCTCAAAGATCACAACACAAGAATCGAAAATCATATATAAAAGAGAAAGAAAGTGAAGCTACATCAAGTTCTTTATTAAGTACCCAAAACCCCTATCTAGAGACAAATCTCTAGAACGTGCCGGCCAACTTTAAGGTTGACAAGGGTAGGCTTGGGCTTTTAGAAATCCTTAGATTAATTTTTTCTTAAGTTGGAAAACCATGTGAGCTAGATAACATATAGATGAAGTTGTAAGAAAAGGAAAACTCAAGCTTTAGAGGTTTCTTTGAGATGAACACAATGTCATCATCTAGAAACTCTCATCATCAAGCTATCATGCTCAAATCAAGGCCTCATGGCCGAAAATGAAAGGAAAGGAAAGACAAAGGAAAGTTCAAAAAGAATCCAAGAGAAAACTAGAGAAAAACACTTTCTTAAGAAAAATAAAGTTTGAAAACAAATCCCTACCTAGTGATGAAGATAAAAGCTTGATCTTGAAGATGGAAATGAGATGAGCAACACCTCCTAGGATGGTGATGATGATTCGGCCTTGATGAGAGAAAAAGAAAGAAAATGTGTTTCAAGTGGAGTTGTGTTTGAGGTGTGGTGTTTGAGAGGTTTGATGATGGTTCAAGGTTTTGGGGTGGTGTTTGATGGTTGAGAGGTGATGATGAGATGAAGAGATGAAGAAGATAAAGATGAAAAGAAAGGAAGAACACTCTTGGAACTTTGAGAGAAAAAGGAAAGACTAGCAAGACAACTCTAAAACTCTAAACTTTGCAAATGCTTCAAAGTGTAACAAGGCTAACACAAGCATCCTATTTATAGAAAAACAAAACCATGGAGGAGTGAATGGGGAGGGCTTGGCCGTAGCCTTTGAGGGAGGAAGGAAGAGAAAATATCTCTTACACAAGGTCATTCAAGCATGGTTTGAAGTATGGAAGCTATGCTACAAAGCATGGCTTGATGTGAGTTAATTTCCTATCACATTTTTATGAAATTAGGCTTCTAGAACCTTAACATGGCTGGAACTTTTCCAGCCACAAATAAATGGGGAAAATGGGTTGTTTTAATTATTTATTCATGTGGAAATTCAAGCTTGATTGAAAGTTATGACAAGGTATAGTGTATGTGACTTGAGGTATGGCCTTGGAGTGTTGAAAAATTGAACATGTGATGCATAATGGGGGAGAAGGTTCACGGCCTGGTCTGGTTCAGCAAGGGAGGAGGTGAGTTTGACCATTTAATTGTGTGTTAATGGTAGGTTTAGATGTGTATTAGCTTAGGTACAAGGTTAGGAATGATTAAGCTTAAGTTTAGGTAACTAAGAATGTGATTTAGGGAGTTTATGACAAGTTTAGGAGTGCTCATACATCATTAAAGAATTTAAAACTCATTTATGAATAAATAATGTGTAACACAATTCCATGATTTAAGGAATTGGAAAGAGAAAATACTATTCAAGATTCTATGACTAGGTGTCATAAAATTAAAATATGATTTTAGGTTGTAATTAAGTACTTTTTGGTTCTAATCAACTTTAATAAATTATTTTGACTCAATATTAATTAAGGAAATTAATTAACCTTCGATTAGAGCCTAATATTGCTTAGGTTTGCTTAATCACGCGATTAAGCGTAAAAACACGAAACTAGGGGCAAAACCGTAATTTTGCACTAATTTTGCCCGGGACTTCAAAAATTAAAACTGAGGTCATAGAATACATAAAAACGCCTTTTAAAACCATCTGGAGAAGTTTCGGGTTCATCTGGTACTTGCAAACGGGTAAAACACCACAGGGGCATTTTGGTCATTTTGACCCGAAAACTCGAAAAACGAGATTTTCGATCCCGGGAAGGTACATAAGTTTTCTAATCCCCTTCCAACATTGAGTTTGCCCTTCGAGTACTGCCAAGACCGCTTTCCTCGAATTCCGGGCTGAAAATGACCTCAGGGGCATTTTGGTCATTTTCACTCTAACAGAAAATCGGGGCGTTACAGATGTCACCTAGGTAGGGATAACCCTACTGAGAATTCTTTTAGAAAGATTCTCATTCCCTCTCTCTTTTCTTCCGTCATATCTTTAGATGGCGACATTCGTACTCTTCATCGATACCCCGGTATGGGAGCTGCACCATGACCCGGCACTCGGGTCATACCATTTTGAGGGTCGCCAGACCGCTGTGAGTATTCATGTTCATGGGGCGACCCTTCGCATTCCCGTCCCGAGCTACCGCTTCACCCCGACTGCTCCTTACCGACATAACGGGATTTTTGAGCGAGCACGACCACGCGATGAGCAGATCCTCCGCATGGAGCCCGAGACCTCAGCAGTACGGGAGTACCCCGAGTATGTGCCTCGTCCCCAGTACTCGGAGACGGACCCATCCGAGGACCTGCCATCCCACATGTACAGTTGGAGCTCTAGTCCCGCTCCCCCACCGATGAGGGCTGGGAGTGAGGAGACGGTAGTCCAGCCGAGGTTGGCTTGTCAGCCATCTATGCGTCCTCGCCGCGGTGGACATGCCCCGATGATGCGCTCGACCACTCCCGCCGAGATTCGCCAGTGGATCGACTCGACCCCACAGTACTCGGACCAGCAGGAGTAGTCATAGGAGGGGTAGTAGTTAGTGCACACACACGCCACATAGTATATGTAACACCCTCCTAACTACCATGTATTACTAGAGCATTAACATTGTAATTAGAAGAGTATCACTTCCTTTCTATAATATCCACTAGTCAAATGAAATGAAATAAGATAAATCAAACCCTAGAGTTATAAAGAAATCTACTATAAAATGTACATATATTATTACTTTACATACCGCTTTCTTTAATACATACCATACTTGAAGTTAAGTCACTTCGCTTATAATACAACACAGTAACTACTATCAAAAGATCTACCAAGCTTGCTCAAATATCAAGGTCCAACAAAATACTAAACACACAGAAATGGAACTAAGACATCTAACACCAATTAGTCTACAAGCTGGTAAGTTCCTGACACTATACTACACTACATACAAGTCAAAAGCCCACGTAAGTCTCATGTCCTCCTACGTGAAACCATTGGCCATCGGTATGATGGCCTCTCCTCAGCCAGAGGCATCTGCAGAGTCTGAGCACAATACAGCATATACACAAATAGGGGTGAGAATATTATAAAATTCTCAGTAGGGTAACCCCTTACATACAGATAGAATATAAACAGTAAATGCATTTATAATAATAAAGAAAAATATCATGTTAGATCACATATATCAATATTAGCATACATGAGTCAAAGAAAATTATATGCAAAATGGTATTAATCATAAGTGTTTCTCTTATATCACATAGAATTCAACTTAGTGTAGTAGTTCTTTTATTAACATAGGGAAGGCTTAGATTCACATCAGGTAACATATGTAGTGGATAACTCCTCAGAGGACCATAGACTGCTAAGACATGAGCTCATTCCTATTCGTGATCATCAGACTTCATTTTTTTCCATTTCTGAATCACACACAGTTCTATTTCCTAGTCGATAAGTCTACCGACTCATAAAATTTCTTGGGAAGTTCTTGTTTTTGCCTTCCCTCTCTATCACACATAAGCCTTGTTTCTATTTTCCCCGTATGTTAAAACATGCACCATTAAATTTCACATATTCTCTTTTGTCATACAACCATGTCATGGACCTTTCTATTTCAAAGTCAGGTTTGTATCCCAGATATAGGCATTCAGTATCATTGGAGTCTCATTCATACTTTATAAACAAGCCTTTCAAACAATTAACATACATTCATATGATATATACTTGGATTAAATAGATTTCTATCATTAACTTAATACATCTTCACTATTCCAGCTTCTTGACAGATTTACCATTATGGGGACAACATTTAATTCACATATCCAATGGGCAATTCACTGGCCATAAAAATTCTCTATGACACCTCAATGTGTCTAAAAGTCCCTGTAAACAGTTCATAGCAAACAGAATACTAGAACCATGTCAAATAAATTCTACAATTTTAGTGGTCAGAGGCCACTTTTTCACAGCCCAGAATAGGATTCACACAATTTTTAACTTTAGCAAATGATAGAAACAACTCAAAATAAAAATCACAGTTATACTTAAAGATGTCTAAAAAACTCTGTAAAAATTTCAAAGGATAAATCCATCATTTGCTATGAATAAAAATTTATACAAATTCACAGCTCCAGTACCAAGATTTCAGCCAGCATAGATATACTCTTGGTTCTTGATTTTTCTCAGGCAGTAAAACTCTTTATTATGCACCACGAAAATTATAAGAGTTTCCTTATGATGTTGTCTTCAACATATAATTTTTATAGCTCATAAAAATGAATATAATTGAACTAGAAAATTCATGAACAAATCCTGTCCTGCTGAAATCCGAAAATTCAGCAGCCTAGCCAAAACTTATTTTGACAAAAATCATTATTTAACCTCATCCAAACACTCCACCAAAATTAACACATCAATATCAACATATTATCATCAAATATAACCATAAATTTCGGAATAAAACCAAAAAAAATTACAGAATAATTTGGAAAGAAAAAGGCCAAAGAAAACCCTACCATTGGAAGCTAATGCCTCTTTGTCTCTTGTATACTCCAAGATAGATATACTCTACCCCAAAGCTCTTAAAATACAGTAAAATACTCCTCTAACCAGAGATGAGTGATGTGATAAGGTGAGGTTTTTGGAGAATCTAATCGGTTATATTTGTAGGTGTTGATGTCTAGAACAAGTTTTGTGAAGGAAACTTTGTGTTTTAGTGACTTTAGGCTAGGGTTTTTGGAGCTTGAAGCTTGTTAATGGAGGTTTGAGAGGAAACAAACATGGAGGCTGTATTTTTGGAGTGTTGGACGAAAATGATGGAGTGGTGGTGATAAGATATTGATCTTGTGAGTTTAGGGCAAAATGGATAATGATTTCAAGTACAAAATGGTTTTTCTTAAAGTTAAATATGGTAATTTTGTACAATTCCTATTGGTTAGCCATAAAGGTGCAATGGTGTGGCATATCTCAAGCCACACACTTGTCACCCTAGGTGGCATGCTTGCACTGGTAGCTTTATATTGTGTAAAAACTACACACCGTAATTTAACCGAATGGGTAAAATAGTGTACCCGGGTAATCAACTATTGCCTGAAAATTAATTCTAGGTATAAAATATTTATTCCTACCTATTTCTAACCTTAATCCTATAATTTCCAAATTTCGGGCACCTTCTGGTCTTGAATCCAAGGTTTCACTGTTCCGTGGGTCTACGGGGCCTGCAAAACACTATTCACATTTTTTTTTTTTTTAACGTTCGTTACATTGTTCTCATCATTTTTGTGTACACCAAAATTTTGATATTCTTACTACTAAAGCCTCAATTATTTTCTGAAAAAAAATTAGGATGTTACATTACTCCCCACCTTAAAAAAAAAATTTTGCCCTCAAAATTTCATACCTGGAAATAATTCCGGATGATCTGTCTTCATACTTGATTCTAGTTCCCATGTATACTCTTCATTTCCAGGTCCACCCCAAGCCACTTTTACAAGTTGCATGATTTATTTCTAAGTTGCCTGACTTCTCTATCAACGATCTGAATAGGAGGGGCTTGAAACGTCAAGTCATCCCTTAACTGTATAGACTCGGGCTCAATGATATGGTTTTGATCTGGGTGGTACATTCGAAGTTGAGATACATGGAAGACATTATGAAGGTTGGATAAATGTGGGGGTAAGGCTATCTGGTAAGCAGCTGACCCAATTCGTTGAAGAATTTGAAAAGGACCTATAAACCTAGGTGACAACTTTTTAACCTTAAGGGCTCTACCTACTCCAGTAGTGGGCGTGACCTTCAGGAATACATGTTCTCCCTCTTGAAATTCTAAAGGTTTCCTTCGAGTATCAACATAGCTCTTTTGTGACTACATGCGGTGAGAATCTTGCTCCTGATCTTCTGGATTTGTTCCGTTGTTTGATTAACAAGATCTGGTCCCAATAGTCTCGCTTCTCCCGAATCATACCAACACAATGGGGATTGACATTTTCTTCCATATAGAGCTTCATACGGGGCCATGCCAATACTAGCATGATGGCTGTTATTATAAGCAAACTCAACCAATGGGAGTAACTTGTCCCAACTTCCCTTCTGCTCAATCACGCATGCCCTTAGCATATCTTCCAGGGTTTGTATGGTTCGCCTGCATTTGCCCGTCAGTTTGGGGATGATAGGCAGTGCTCAAACAAAGTTTGGTACCAAAGGCATTTTGGAACGTTCCCCAAAATCTCGAAGTAAACCTTGGATCTCTGTCAGAAACTATAGAGGAAGGAACACCGTGTAGTCTTACTATTTCTTGGATGTACAAGGAAGCTAACTTATCTAAAGGAAAATTAGCCTTAATGGGTAAGAAATGAGCAGACTTGGTCAATCTATCTACTATAACCCATATAGCATCATGACCTGATGATGTCCTTGGCAAACCCATTACAAAGTCCATAGAAATACTTTCCCACTTCCATTCCGGGATTTCTAAGGGTTGCGGTGGTCCCACTAGTTTTTGATGTTCTATTTTAACTTTTTGGCAAGTTAAACACTTCACGACACACTCTTCTATATCTTTTTCATTCGACCACGAACATTTTCTTGAGATCCGCATACATTTTACTAATGCCTGGATGTATAGTAAGTTCGCCCCTATGAGCTTCCTCTAAGATCTTCTTTCTAAGATCGCCACTTATGGGTACACATACCCTATCCTTGTATCTCCATATACCTTGTTGGTCTTGAGTGAATCCTGGCAACTTTTTTGCATGAATTGATCTTAATATCAACTGAAATGCTGGGTTTTCACGTTGTGCAGCTAAAATTTGTCCTTTGAACGCACTTGTTACCTTTATTTGCCCTAGCACCACACCCTGAGGGTTCACAGACATGTCTAAACTAAGTTCCTTGAAACTTTCAACTAGCTCCGTCTCTTTAATCATCAAGCATGCTACACTTAGGGATTTTCTACTTAGAGCATCGGTAACAACATTTGCCTTGCCTGGATGGTAATTCAGACTAAACTCATAGTCCTTGAGGAATTCCATCCACCTTCTTTGCCGCATATTCAACTCTTTTTGATCAAAAAGATACTTTAAACTTTTATGATCAGAGAAAACATTAAACTGCACACCATACAAATGATGTCGCCAGATCTTTAGGGCAAAAACCACAGCTGCAAGTTCAAGGTCATGGGTTGGATAGTTTACTTCATGAGGTTTCAACTGTCGAGAAGCATAGGCAACCACGTTATGATTTTGCATCAACGCACATCCTAAAAACCCTTACTAGAAGCATCACAATAAACCTCATAGGGTATATAAGGATCAGGTAATACTAGGACTGGAGCCGTGGTTAACTTTTGTTTCAACTCCTGGAAACTATTTTCACACTCTGGTGTCCAATTGAATGGAGCATTTTTTCGGGTTAATTTAGTCAAAGGTAATGCTATCTGAGAAAAATTCATGATAAAACGCCTATAATATCCAGCTAACCCTAGGAAACTCCGAATCTTCATCACCGTTGTTGGTCGTTCCCAATGGAGTACTGATTCTACCTTACTGGGATCTACAGAGATTCCTCCTCGTGATACTACATGACCTAGGAATCTAACCTCTCCCATCCAGAATTCACATTTCGACAACTTAGCATACAACTTTCTCTCTCTTAGGATTTGTAACACAACCCCAAGGTGCTCCATATGTTCTTCCTCAGTCCTTGAATATATAAGTATGTCATCTATGAAGACAACTACAAATTTATCCAAGTAAGGGCGGAAGATTCGATTCATATAATCCATGAATACAGCCGGAGCATTAGTCAATCCAAAGGACATCACCCTATACTCGTAATGCCCATATCGAGTTCTAAAAGCAGTTTTAGGTATATCCTCATTCAACCCGAACTGATGGTACCTGATCTAAGATCAATCTTTGAGAATACTGATTGCACCTCGTAATTGATCCATGAGATCGTCAATTCTTGGCAAGGGGTACTTATTTTTTATTGTCACTTTGTTCAATTGCCTATAGTCTACACAAAGCCTCATACCCCCATTCTTTTTCTTCACCAGAAGAACAGGGGCTCCCCATGGAGAGGCACTTGGTCTAATAAAATGCTTCCCTAATAGTTCTTCAATTTGGGACTTTAATTCTTTCAACTCCAAAGGGGACATCCTATAAGGAGCAATTGAAATAGGACCCGTTCCTGGAACTAACTCGATGGAAAATTCAATCTCTCTTTTAGGAGGAAATTCTGGAATATCCTCTGGAAAAACATCTGGATATTCCCTCACCACTGGAATCTTGCTCAACTCGTAGTCACATCTGGTTTCACTAGTAGAAAGGAGAACATATTCCTGACGATCTGTCTTACTAGGGTTGGATGTTACAAGGTTCAAATAAAAAGAAAAAGGAACCACAGGAATGGAGGGTAGAGTGGAAAGAAATATGGCAGCTCGATCTGGACAGTGTAAAAGGACATAATTGGGTACTAGCCAATCCATACCTAAAATTACATCTAGACCAGATAAAGGAAGACAAACTAAATTGGCAGTGAAGTCTCTAGCACCTATTTGAAGAGGAATATTTACACAGTATAACAAGTCCTAACAGGACCAAAGGTAGGAGTGGATACAAGAAGATCATAAGGTAGTTCGGACACAGAGATAATTGCAACTTCATACAGTCATGGGATATGAAAGAATGAGTGGCACCGTATCATACAAAGATATCTAGGACATTACCATTTATTTCACACTTACCTCGGATCGGATCGTGATTGAGAAGCTTCCTTGGCACTTATAGTAAAAACACGCCCATGTTGTTGTGGCCTGGAGGCGGGCTGATGACCTTTCTTGTTAGGGCACTCAAATATCTTATGTCCTGGTTTGCCACAGCCAAAGCAAATGATTTGCGTTGTCCAACAAGGTCGATTCCCATGATTTTTCCCACACTTAGGGCAATCTCTCCCTGTCTCAGGTCTTAGAGGTTGAAGTTGTTTTCCTTTGTTGTTGTTGTTGTTATTGTTGGGTGGAAACCTTCTCCGAGGTTGGTTAACAGGCTTGAATCGGGGACCTTGAGGTGCTAATCCCCTTCTAGCATTGTTTTGGGCATACTTGAAATTTGTTAGCTTCCTGTTGGACTCCTCTGCATGTCGACATTTATTTACCAAGGTAGGATAGTCCCTAATCTCCAAGAGACTTACAGCTGCTTCTATATCTTCTCGTAGACCTCCTTCATATTTCATGCATTTCCAAACTTCATCCGGGTCACGTTGATAAATTGTAGAAAACTTGCAGAGCTCTTCAAATTTGGCAGTATACTCTGCTACACTCATAGGTCCTTGTTTGAGAGCCATGAACTCCAATTCCTTCGCATTTCTCACAGAAATAGGGAAGTACTTATGGTAAAAAGCTTCCTTAAAAATAGTCCAGGTAACTACAGTATGGGAAGCTTCAAATAATCCCTTGGTGCCAACCCACCAAAAATCTGCATCTTCTTCTAGCATATAGGTGGCAAAGGCCACCTTCTGGATCTCTGTGCAAGGAAGAACGGAGAAAATCTTTTCCATAGCCTTTATCCATTCTTCTGCTTTACAGGGATTAAAAGCTCCTCGAAATGGAGGGGGATTTGCCTTTCTGAACTCGGCAAATTTATGATATTCTACATCGACTTCGTTCACTACAGGATTATCACCTGGGTTTTCCCTTTCATTGCGGTTCGCTTGCTCCATCATTCGGGTATTAGCTGTAGCTTGTTCCCTCATGGCAGCCGCCATCTCACGAAAAGTATTCATCATGTCGGCATCGTTTCCAGCTCCACTCCTAGTTCGCCGATTCGAAGTCATTGGTTCCTATCACACCAAACGAAAATATTGAGTTGATCAGTCTCAATACCAAGCAAAGTGTACAGCAACCCACAACATTTCCAATCAGCAGTCATACACATATATATAAAGTCATAATGCATGACAATTTCTAAGAAAGCATAGCCGGTCCAATCCTCAGGCTTATAGGATAGTCCGGCTCTGATACCATAATGTAACACCCTCCTAACTACCATGTATTACTAGAGCATTAACATTGTAATTAGAAGAGTATCACTTCCTTTCTATAATATCCACTTGTCAAATGAAATGAAATAAGATAAATCAAACCCTAGAGTTATAAAGAAATCTACTATAAAATATACATATATTATTACTTTACATACCGCTTTCTTTAATACATACCATACTTGAAGTTAAGTCACTTCGCTTATAATACAACACAGTAACTACTATCAAAAGATCTACCAAGCTTGCTCAAATATCAAGGTCCAACAAAATACTAAACACACAGAAATGGAACTAAGACATCTAACACCAATTAGTCTACAAGCTGGTAAGTTCCTGGCACTATACTACACTACATACAAGTCAAAAGCCCAAGTAAGTCTCATGTCCTCCTACGTGAAACCATTGGCCATCGGTATGATGGCCTCTCCTCAGCCAGAGGCATCTACAGAGTCTGAGCACAATACAACATATACACAAATAGGGGTGAGAATATTATAAAATTCTCAGTAGGGTAACCCCTTACATACGCATGAATATAAACAGTAAATGCATTTATAATAATAAAGAAAAATATCATGTTAGATCACATATATCAATATTAGCATACATGAGTCAAAGAAAATTATATGCAAAATGGTATTAATCATAAGTGTTTCTCTTATATCACATGGAATTCAACTTAGTGTAGTAGTTCTTTTTATTAACATAGGGAAGGCTTAGATTCACATCAGGTAACATATGTAGTGGATAACTCCTCAGAGGACCATAGACTGCTAGGACATGAGCTCATTCCTATTCGTGATCATCGAGGACTTCATTTTTTCCATTTCTGAATCACACACAGTTCTATTTCCTAGTCGATAAGTCTACCGACTCATAAAATTTCTTGGGAAGTTCTTGTTTTTGCCTTCCCTCTCTATCACACATAAGCCTTGTTTCTATTTTCCCCGTATGTTAAAACATGCACCATTAAATTTCACATATTCTCTTTTGTCATACAACCATGTCATGGACCTTTCTATTTCAAAGTCAGGTTTGTATCCCAGATATAGGCATTCAGTATCATTGGAGTCTCATTCATACTTTATAAACAAGCCTTTCAAACAATTAACATACATTCATATGATATATACTTGGATTAAATAGATTTCTATCATTAACTTAATACATCTTCACTATTCCAGCTTCTTGACAGATTTACCATTATGGGGACAACATTTAATTCACATATCCAATGGGCAATTAACTGGCCATAAAAATTCTCTATGACACCTCAATGTGTCTAAAAGTCCCTGTAAACAGTTCATAGCAAACAGAATACTAGAACCATGTCAAATAAATTCTACAATTTTAGTGGTCAGAGGCCACTTTTTCACAGCCCAGAATAGGATTCACACAATTTTTAACTTTAGCAAATGATAGAAACAACTCAAAATAAAAATCACAGTTATACTTAAAGATGTCTAAAAAACTCTGTAAAAATTTCAAAGGATAAATCCATCATTTGCTATGAATAAAAATTTATACAAATTCACAGCTCCAGTACCAAGATTTCAGCCAGCATAGATATACTCTTGGTTCTTGATTTTTCTCAGGCAGTAAAACTCTTTATTATGCACCACGAAAATTATAAGAGTTTCCTTATGATGTTGTCTTCAATATATAATTTTTATAGCTCATAAAAATGAATATAATTGAACTAGAAAATTCATGAACAAATCCTGTCCTGCTGAAATCCGAAAATTCAGCAGCCTAGCCAAAACTTATTTTGACAAAAATCATTATTTAACCTCATCCAAACACTACACCAAAATTAACACATCAATATCAACATATTATCATCAAATATAACCATAAATTTCGGAATAAAACCCAAAAAAATTTACAGAATAATTTGGAAAGAAAAAGGCCAAAGAAAACCCTACCATTGGAAGCTAATGCCTCTTTGTCTCTTGTATACTCCAAGATAGATATACTCTACCCCAAAGCTCTTAAAATACAGTAAAATACTCCTCTAACCAGAGATGAGTGATGTGATAAGGTGAGGTTTTTGGAGAATCTAATCGGTTATATTTGTAGGTGTTGATGTCTAGAACAAGTTTTGTGAAGGAAACTTTGTGTTTTAGTGACTTTAGGCTAGGGTTTTGGAGCTTGAAGCTTGTTAATGGAGGTTTGAGAGGAAACAAACATGGAGGCTGTATTTTTGGAGTGTTGGACGAAAATGATGGAGTGGTGGTGATAAGATATTGATCTTGTGAGTTTAGGGCAAAATGGATAATGATTTCAAGTACAAAATGGTTTTTCTTAAAGTTAAATATGGTAATTTTGTACAATTCCTATTGGTTAGCCATAAAGGTGCAATGGTGTGGCATATCTCAAGCCACACACTTGTCACCCTAGGTGGCATGCTTGCACTGGTAGCTTTATATTGTGTAAAAACTACACACCGTAATTTAACCGAATGGGTAAAATAGTGTACCCGGGTAATCAACTATTGCCTGAAAATTAATTCTAGGTATAAAATATTTATTCCTACCTATTTCTAACCTTAATCCTATAATTTCCAAATTTCGGGCACCTTCAGGTCTTGAATCTAAGGTTTCACTGTTAGGTGGGTCTACGGGGCCTGCAAAATACTATTCACGTTTTTTTTTTTTTTAACGTTCGTTACATTGTTCTCATCATTTTTGTGTACACCAAAATTTTGATATTCTTACTACTAAAGCCTCAATTATTTTCTGAAAAAAAATTAGGATGTTACAGTAGAGGACAAACCTTCTTTTGTATATGAGGTTGTCTACTTTAGGTGCACATGGGTATGGGTGTAGTTTCTCTTGTATTTGCTTTTTTATGATTTTCTTGTATTGCATTTCAGTTGTATTTTGTTTCATGATGTATCAAATAGTCCTGCCTCTTTGGGTAGGCACGTTATATATATATATCTATGATTCAGTTGATGTTCCCATGACATGATGTGTTTCTTATGCTTTGCTTATATGTTTCGCTATGCTTCCTCTTAAAAATTTGTGCGTGGCTCTCACTTTGATTTTAAATTCCAAAAAGAAAAATTTTACCCATATTTCCGCTAAGTATTTTCTAAGTAAAAGATGAGACCAAGAGGTAATATTCTAAAGATTAACCTAAGTATATACTAGTAGTCTTGGGTTAAGATTTAGGGTGTTACATCATCACAAAGAGAGCTTTAGAGTTCTTGAACCAAGTTCTCAAAGGAACTATGAGGTTCTTGAACATCATCATCAACCTCAAAAGAAACAAACTTTCAAAAGAACATATAAACTCAAAGAAAAGGAAACCAAAACTGAAACCTTGTGAGGAAGAAAGACAAGGAAAATCGAAACCATTAGCAAGAAAAAGTAAAGGTGTTTTTGGGCTAAAATCACTTTGAGTTAGTAAGTAAAGATGAAACTTAAAGAAAATAAAAACTCAAGCTCTAGAGGTTCCTTTGAGATGAACACTTAGTCATCATCTAGGAGCTCTCATCATTGAGCTATCATACACCAAACAAGGCCTTTTGGCCGAAACTAAGAGGAAGAAAGAAACAAAGGAAAGTTTCAAAAAGAAATCCAAGAGAAAGCTAGAGAAAAACTCATTTTCAAGAAAACAAAGTTTAGAAAATACTCCTACCTAGAGTGAAGATAAAAAGCTTGAACTTTGGAAAGGAAATGAGATGAACAACTCCTCCTTGAAGGATGATGATGATTCAGCCTTAAAGAGAAAAAGAGAAAGGAGATGTGTTTTGGGTGAGCTTGTGTTTGAGAGGTTTGATAGTGGTTCAAGGTTGTGAGGTGGTGTTTAGAGGTTATGAGATGATTATGTGATGAGAGGATGAAAAGGATGAAGATGAAGAGAAAAGGAAACTCTCTTGAAACTTGAGAGAAAAAGGAAGAACTCAAGGAAAGCTTAGAAAACTAAAAGTTTGCAAATGAGCTAAAGTGTTTGCAAGTTCTTCTAATGCAACGATTTATAGAAAAACAAAACAATTGAGGCTCACTCAAGGAGGCCTTGGCCATAGCAAAAAAGGAGGGAAAGGAAGAGAAAAATATCTCTTACAACTTGTCATTCAAGCATGGTTTGAGGTATGGAAGTTATGACGCAAAACATGGCTTCAAGTATGGTAATTTCCCTTTGTTTGAAATCAAAATAACCCTTCTAGAAGGCAAGGAGGGCTGGCTGAATTTGAGCCACAAAAATGAGAGAAAAAGTCTTCTAGAAGTGGTCATATGAAGCATGGATGAAGGCATGGTGTTTGTATGACAAAGTATGGTTTATGGTGAGGTGGAAACATGGCCTTGGAGTGTCAAAAATTTGAGCATGTGATGGAAAATGGGGGAGGAATGCCTCGGCCAGAATGCTACAGCAGAGATGGAGATATTTGTTTCATGTAATTGTGTGTTAATGATAGGTTTAAGTGTAGGTTAGCTTAGGTACAAGGTTAGAAATTGTTGAGCATAAGTTTAGGTAACTAAGAATGGGGTTTAAGAGTTTTATGACAAGGTTAAGGAGTGTTCATACACATTTAGAGAGTTTAAAATTCATTTTATGAGTAAACAAGGTAGACAAATTTCCATGATTTAAGGAATTGGAAAGAGAAAACACTATTCAAGATTCCATGACTAGGAATCTCAAATTTAAAATAGGATTTCAAGTTGTAATTAAGCATTCTTAGGTTCTAATCAACTTTAATAAATTATTTTGACTCAAGATTAATTATGAAAATAAATTAATCTCTTATTAGAGCCTAATATTGCTTAGGTTTGCTTAATCACGCGATTAAGCTCAAAAACACAAAACTAGGGGCAAAATCGTAATTTTGCATTAATTTCACTTGGGACCTCCGGGACCAAAACTAAAGTCACAGAATACATAAAAATGTCTTTTAAAACTATCTAGAGAAGTCTCGGGGTTCATCCGGCACTTGCAAACGGGTAAAACACCACAAGGGTGTTTTGGTAATTTTGACTCGAAAACTCGAAAAACGAGATTTTCGATCCCGGAAAGGTACACAAGCCAACTAATCCCCTTCCAACATTGAGTTTGCCTTTCGAGTACTGCCGAATCGGCTTTCCTCAAATTTCGGGCCGAAAATGACCTCAAGGGCATTTTGGTCATTTTCGCTCTAACAGAAAATCGGGGTGTTACAACCATGCATTCATGCTTTGATATATTGCATTCATGACAATAAGATGCATTCTAAAAAGAACGGACCTTGGATAATCTAGTTTTATAACCCTAAATAAGGAACACTATATGCATGCTCACCTTTTAATAATAAACCCAAGGTTCTTGAGGATGTGAATGATGTAACCCTAGATAGGAGGTCCCTACTGAGTTTCTTTAGCAAGATTCTCACTCCCTTTTCTTTCTCTCTTCCTTCTCATCACATCTTCAGAGCTCGATGGCGACATTCGTGGTTTTTATCGACACTTCGAAATGGGAGGTGCACTATGATTCGGAGCACGGGTCATATCATTTTGAGGGACATTGTGCTGTTCACGTCTTTATGTTCATGGGATGTCCCTTCGCACACCCTATACATAGCTACTGCTTTTCCCCTATGTCTCCATACGACGATGCTATGGTTTTTGAGCACGCATAGATGCGTGACGAGAGGATTCTTCAGACGTTCTCCGGAGGGTCGGCTGCCCGTAACTTCCAGGACTACATGCCCCGATCTCCAGGCTCAGAGGACAACCCCTCGGAGGATCCGCCGACTCACATGTATAGCGACAGCTTTCCCCCTACTCTTCAGTTCGTGAGAGGTGAGAGTGAGGAGACAGTTACGTAGCCGAGGTTGGCTAGGCGAGCCGAGATACACCTCCACCGAGGAGCACATGATCAGCCACCATGCGTTCCTACTCCTGCCGCTCTATGTCCGTGGATCGGTTTCATCCCGCCATACCCCGGGTTCCAGTAATAGGTGTTTTAAGGGAGGTCTAGTGCACACACTCACTCGTAGAATAGGATAAACCTTCTTTTGTCTAAGGTTATCCACCTTAGATGCACTAGGGTATGGGTGTCATTTAGCATGATTTCCTTGTATCTTTCTATTTCCGTTGTATTTGCTTTCCTTGTGCATTACTTTCCTTTGTACTAATCTAAGCCCCACTATTTGGTGGGCATACGGTAATATTAATAAAAGTATTTCCTTTGATGTGTCATTGATTGCTCATTGTTATATGTTCATTTACTTTGTGTTTATTCTTTATGAATTGCAATGTATGTTTAGTTCGTGATTATGCCATATGCGGCTCTCACTTTGATTTTATATTTCAAAAAAAAAAAAAATTTACCCGTATTTTCCGCTAAGTATTTTAACAAAGAACGAGACTAAGAAGTAATAACCTGATAATTAACCTAAATATGTTCTAGAGTATTGGGTTAAAAATTAGGATGTTACATTTATGTTTAAGTCATCACTAAACTTCTAAGATAATAATGAGCTTGCATAGCATATTTATTTTATGCTCTCACCTCATAATAAAGAGTAAAACAAAGTGCATTGCATGTTTAAATTTATGTCATCACCTAAGAGATTTAGAGCTCAAAGACTTGCCCATTATTATCTCAAACAAAGTTTTGAAATGAATGTATTTTGCTCCCTTGACTTTCGGCCATGTGATGATGATGTGCTTGATGTAAGTTTCATCTAATCACAAGTGCCAAGAACCTATGTTTTAGAATTTTCCTAAGCATAGGAGGACCTAAAGAATATTTCTAGCATAATTTTATGTTTTAAATGTCAAATATGAGGAATTTGAAATAGCTACTGCCCTTATGTATTTTATGAAGATTTTAATGAAATAAGTTGTTCTCAAAGAATTTTAGAAGCTTTGAAAAGGTTCTAAAAGAAACTAGTAATTTATATGTGCTTGAAATAAAAATTATATGCATTATATGATTATGATGTTCACGGTTGTAACACCCTAAATCTTAACCTAAGACTACTAGTATGTACTTAGGTTAATCTTTAGAATATTACCTCTTGTTCTCATCTTTTACTTAGAAAATACTTAGCGGAAATATGGGTAAAATTTTTCTTTTTAGAATTAAAATCAAAGTGAGAGCCATGCACGAATCTTTAAAACGAAGCACAACAAAACATATAAGCAAAGCGTAAAGAAACACATTATATCATGGAAACATCAACTGAAACATAGATATATATATATATATATATAATGTGCCTACCCAAAGGGCAGGACTATTCGATACATCGGGAAACGGAATACAACTGAAGAACAAATACAGGGAAATCATAAAACAACACCCATGCCCGAGTGCACCTAGAGTAGACAACCTCATACACAAAAGAAGGTTTGTCCTCAACTATGTGGCGTGTGTGCACTAACTGCTACCCCTCCTATGTCTACTCCTGCTGGTCCGAGTACTGTGGGGTCGAGTCGATCCACTGACGAATCTTGGCGGGAGTGGTTGAGCGCATCATCGGGGCATGCGTATGGATGGCCTACGTGCCAACCTCGGCTGGACCACCGTCTCCTCACTCCCGGCTCTCATCGGTGGAGGAGCGGGACTGGAGCTCCAACTGTACATGTGTGATGGCGGGTCCTCGGAAGGATCCGTCTCCGAATACTGGGTCCGAGGCACGTACTCCGGGTAGTCGCGTATGGCTGACATCTTGGGCTGCATGCAGAGAATCTGCTCATCGTGTGGTCTAGCTCGCTCAAAAATCCCGTTATGGCGGTAAGGAGCAGTAGGGGTGAAGCGGTAGCTCGAGACGGGGTGCGCGAAGGGTCGTCCCAGGAACATGAATACTTTAACAGTACAGCGACCCTCAAAATGGTATGACCCAAGTGCTGGGTCATGGTGCAGCTCCCATGTCGGGGTGTCGATGAAGAGTACGAAAGTCGCCATCTGAAGATATGATGGAAGAAAAGAGAGAGGGAATGAGAATCTTCTAAAAGAATTCTCAGTAGGGTTATCCCTACCTAGGTGACATCGTCACATCCTCAGGAACCTTGGGTTTATTTCTAAAAAGGTGTGCATGCAAATAAACTCCTTTTAAGTTAGTTTCCTAAAGTATTATTTATCCAAGGCCCGTCATATTTTATAATGCGTCTTATGACTAAGCATGGAATATACTAATGATATGAATGCATCATAAAGGTAAGCCAATCAATAGAATAACTAAGAAACATTATATCATTGGCATAAGTATAGTATATGTGACATTGTAAATTTTAACTTTCATCTCACGGGGCCACCCTAAAACATCTCTAGGTTATGAGCTCATACCTTAACTAGTCGTCACTAGTTCTTACTTTTCCTATGATAAGCGTAACATATACATAATCCCGACTTAAAAGTGTAGCTAGGGGGCAATTAAGGATCACCTCTCTTAGGGTCATTTCCTCTTTGAAACGCTCTACTAGCAACTAGTGCATCGTAGTATTGTCCGCTTTGGAAAGCTCTATGTCAATACCCTCACGGATTTGTTTTCTTGGGGGTGCTCGGCTAAACCAGTGTCACCCAAGAAGGTGTCTCAGTGTTGTGTCACATTTAAGTTCTCATAAAGTGTTAATTCATAGATACATCATTATTCATTATATAAATCTTTCTCATAGTATGCATCTCATCATATAATCATATATAAAACTATAACCTATAAAACTACATCATCACATGAAACTTCTTCATAGTGTATACATAAAACTATACATTATCGCATAATCACACCTTAGACAGTCATTCATACAAACTCACAAGCCTATTATGTTATAAACCCATATTATGTTATGCTTTGGTTCTTTTGAGTCTTAAACTTGTAAACTAATTGTTCTAGTATTATTCTTAACCTCTCACACACCTATAGGTTCACAACTAATAAGTTTTACTAATTTTTATGCTCAAGGACCTATCCAAACAGCACTATGCAGATTTGGACAGCTTTATATTTGTGTGATTACGGGATTCTTAGAAATTACGGTTCAGACCCTTAAAGTCCTTAACTCACATTCGAAGTTATCGATCATCAAAACCTAGTCTCCTGGGAACCTATGAGGTTATAACTAAGTATTTCTCACCTCACACTATGGTCAAGAACATCTCTAAACCTCAAGGATGCAGAATTTGAAATCCTAACTTTACGGGTACCTAGAAGTCACAACAATGACCCTTTCTAAGTTTAGTTTGCTCCTAAGGCTTCAAGATTAAGTCCTAAACCAATTATGAGTCATTCCTATACATTTAAACTAATTTAAAACCATGATTATTAAATCTAAACCTTGCTGGACAGAATCCAGAAAATTACATAATTAAAGGATCTAGAATTCTCAAATTAATTCTTTTCTAGTTCCTAACTTATCCTATCTTTCACATATGAGTCTTAACATTATTTTTACTCAAACATAGGCACATTATCATCATTAAAACAGCACATACAGTGGCAGTAAAGAGCAAGGAAGAACCGAAAATATACTTCTCCATAAAAGGCATAGAACACAATTTCTAAGGCACATAAAATACTAGTTTCTCTTGGAACCATTTTAGAACTTTCAAAACTTGTTTATAAACACTTTTATCCTTTTAAAATCATAAGAATACTTAAGAGGGCAGTGGCTAAATTATTTTTATCTCAAGAGGTCCTAAATTCATAAAACTTAGTTCTACATATTCCTTATACTCACATAAGCTTAGATAAATTATAAAACATAGTTTTTAACACTTAGAAACACCAAAGCCCCTTAGGGCCGAAATGGGAACCACAAGAAATAAATATCTTTAGACCTTTGTTGAGACAACAATGGGCAAGTCTTTGAGCTCTAGGTTCATTAAAGTGATGACATAAAAATAAACATGCTTATGCACTTATTTTAGGTTCCATTAGAAAGTAAAGTGATAGCACAAAGTAAATATGAATGCAACTCATTTATTATCTTGGTATTAAGTGAGAACTTGAAATATAAACATGAAAATGCATAGCTTGAAATATAAACATGATAATGCAAGGTTCACTTATTATCTTGAAACTTAGTGATAGCAAGGAAGTAAACATGATATGCAAAGCATAAAGTAAACATGATGCAAGGTTCATTTTATGGTTAACTAGAGCTCATTCAAGACTTTAACAAGATAACAACCCAATACAATATCTCAAAGATCACAACCCAAAAATCGAAAGTCATACAAAAGAGAAAGAAAATGAAACTACGTCAAGTTCTTTATTAAATACCCAAAACCCCTATCTAGAGAAAAATCTCTAGAACGTGCCGGCCTACTTTAAGGTTGACAAGGGTAGGCTTGGGCTTTTAGAAATCCTTAGATTAATTTTCTTAAGTTGGAAAACCATGTGAGCTAGATAACATATAGATGAAGTTATAAGAAAAGGAAAACTCAAGCTTTAGAGGTTTTTTTGAGATGAACACAATGTCATCATCTAGAAACTCTCATCATCAAGCTATCATGCTCATAACAAGGCCTAGAGGCCGAAATGAAAAGAAAAGGAAAAACAAAGGAAAGTTCAAAAAGAATCCAAGAGGAAACTAGAGAAAAACACTTTCTTGAGCAAAACAAAGTTTGAAAACAAATCCCTACCTAGTGATGAAGGTAGAAGCTTGGACTTGAAGATGGAAATGAGATGAGCAACACCTCCTAGGATGGTGATGATGATTCGGCCTTGATGAAAGAAAAAGGAAGGAAATGTGTTCTTGGTGAGCTTGTGTTTGAGAATGGAAGTTTAGATGTTTGTATGATGATCCAAGGTGGTGGGGTGGTGTTTCAAGGTTAAGAGATGAGATGAAGAGATGAAGAGGATGAAGATGAAAGGAAGAACATTCTTGAAATTTTGAGAGAAAAGAAAAACTTAGCAAGACAACTCTAAAACTCTAAACTTAGCAAATGCTTCAAGGTGCAACTAAGCTATCACAAGCATCCTATTTATAGAAAAACAAAACCATGGGCTCATCAAGGGAGGGGTGCTGGCCGTAGCATTGGAGGACAAAGGGAGAGGAAAATATCTCCTTGATTGTGTCATAGAAACATGGTTTGAAGTATGGAAGCTATGCTACAAAGTATGGCTTGATGTGAGTTAATTTCCTATCAAATTTTTATGAAATTAGGCTTCTAGAAACAATGCATGGCTGGAACTTTTCCAGCCACAAATAAATGGAGGAAATGAGCTATTTTAATTAGTTATTTACTTGGAAAATCAAGCTTGATTGAAAGTTCTGACAAGGTATAGTGTATGTGACTTGAGGTATGGCCTTGGAGTGTTGAAAAATTGAACATGTGATGCATAATGGGGAGGGGCAGCTTCAGCCAGACCTAGCAGCTGAGTGGGGAGGATGATTTGATCATGTAATTGGGTGTTAATGGTGGGTTTAAGTGTAGGTTAGCTTAGGTACAAGGTTAGGAGTAATTAAGCTTAAGTTTAGGTAACTAAGAATGTGTTTTAAGGATTTTATGACAAGATTAGGAGTGCTCATACATCATTAAAGAATTTTAAACTCATTTATGAATAAACAATGTGTAACACAATTCCATGATTTAAGGAATTGGAAAGAGAAAACACTATTCAAGATTCCACGACTAGGAGTCTTGAAATTAAAATATGATTTTGAGTTGTAATTAAGCACTTTTAGGTTCTAATCAACTTTAATAAATTATTTTGACTCAAGATTAATTAAGGAAATTAATTAACCTTCGATTAGAGCCTAATATTGCTTAGGTTTGTTTAATCACGTGATTAGGCGTAAAAACACGAAACTATGGGCAAAACTGTAATTTTGCACTAATTTCGCCCGGGACCTCCGGGACCAAAACTAAAGTCATAGTCTACATAAAAACGCCTTTTAAAATCATCTGGAGAAGTTTCGGGTTCATCCGGCATTTGCAAATGGGTAAAACACTACAGGGGCGTTTTGGTCATTTTGACCCGAAAACTCGAAAAACGAGATTTTCGATCCCGTGAAGGTACACAAGTTATCTAATCCCCTTCCAACATTGAGTTTGCCCTTCGAGTACTGCCAAACCGGCTTTCCTCGAATTCCGCGCTGAAAATGACCTCAGGGGCATTTTGGTCATTTTTACTCTAACAGAAAAATCGGGGCGTTACATTACTCCCCTCCTTAAAAGAATTTCGCCCTCGAAATTCGTACCTTAGAAAAACTCTAGATATTTGGACTTCATCTCTGATTCCAGCTCCCACGTGTATTCTTCTGACTTGTCTTGTCCCCACGCCACTTTCACCAAAGGTACAGACTTGTTCCGTAACTGTATGACTCCGTGATCCACTATTCTCATAGGCGGTACACTGAAAGTGAGGTCCTCCCTCAACTGTACATGCTCTGGTTCTAGGACATGGCTAAGGTCGGACTCATATTTCCGTAACTCGGAGACGTGAAAGACATCATGAAGGTTTGACAGATTGGGTGGTAAGGCTATTTTGTAAGCTACAGATCCGATTCTCTGAAGAATTTCAAAAGGACCGAGAAATCGGGGACTCAACTTTTTAACTTTTATGGCTCTTTCTATTCCTGTAGTGGGGGTGATTCTTAGAAATACATGTTCTCCTTCTTGGAACTCTAAGGGCTTACGCCTTTTGTCCGCGTAGCTTTTCTGCCGACTTTGAGCGGTTAAGATTCTATCCTTGATTTTCTTGATCTGCTCCGTCGTTTCCTTCACTACATCGGGTCCTAAGACACTTTGTTCTCCGGGCTCGTACCAACACAAAGGTGATTGGCACTTCCTTCCATATAACGCCTCGTATGGTGCCATACCGATGCTCGCGTGATAACTATTATTATACGCGAACTCGATCAAAGGCATGTACTTATCCCAACTTCCTTTCTGGTCCAAGACACAGGCTCTTAGCATATCTTCCAGGGTTTGGATTGTCCTCTCAGACTGACCATCCGTTTGTGGGTGGTAAGCAATGCTCAAGCACAACTTGGAACCAAACGCCTTTTGAAAGGCTCCCCAAAAACGTGACGTAAACCGCGGATCTCGATCCGAGATTATCGTCGATGGTACTCCATGCAACCTTACTATTTCTTGGATGTAAAGCTGGGCCAACTTATCCAACGAGTATGTGACTCGAATAAGTAGAAAGTGAGCCGACTTAGTCAGTCGATCCACGATTACCCATACGGCATCGTGGCCAGCTTGGGTCCTTGGCAATCCTGTCACGAAATCCATTGATATACTCTCCCACTTCCACTCGGGGATTGACAGGGGTTGCAACATGCCAGAAGGTTTTTGGTGTTCGATCTTGACCTTTTGGCAGACCAAACACTTACTCACCCAGGTGACCACATCCTTCTTTAATCCGGGCCACCAAAACATCTTTTTCAAATCTTGGTACATCTTGGTAGTACCAGGATGTATGGCGAAGTGGCTCTTGTGGGCCTCTTCTAAGATCTTCTCTCGAAGGTCGCCATCTTGTGGCACACAGATTCGCCCCTCGAACCTCCACAACCAGTCGGGGCCTCGTACAAAACCTTTCAACTTTCCGGCCTTAATTGCCTCGATTGTCTCCATAAAGTCCTCATTTTCTCTTTGGGCAAGCATAATCCTTTGCTTAAACACACTGGTCACCGTGAGATGACTCATCACGATGCCATCCTCCGTTATTGACATCCCCAGATTCATATCCCTAAACAGCTCTATTAAGCCAACTTCATTAACCATCATACTTGACAGGCGTAACGAATTTTGGCTCAAGGCGTCGGCCACTACATTAGCCTTGCCAGGGTGGTAACTTAAGCCAAAATCGTAGTCCTTGAGGAATTCCATCCATCTCCTCTGCCTTATATTTAACTCCTTTTGATCAAAGAGATGCTTGAGACTCTTATGATCGGAGAAAACTTCAAACCTTACACCATACAAATGGTGTCTCCACATCTTTAGAGTGAACACGATGGCTGCTAGTTCTAGGTCATGGGTGGGGTAGGTTACCTAGTGAAGCTTGAGTTGTCTGGACGAATAGGCTACCACTTGCCTGTTTTGCATCAACACACAACCTAAACCCTTGCCAGAAGCATCGCAATATACCTCGAAGGGTACATTGGGGTCAGGTAAAACTAAAACCGGGGTTGAGGTGAGCTTTTCCTTAAGCTCTAGGAAACTCTTTTCACATTCGGGGCTCCACTCAAACGGGGCATTCTTCCTAGTGAGCTTGGTTAAGGGTAGGGCTAACTGGTAAAATCCTTTGATAAACCTACGGTAATATCCAGCTAAACCCAAAAAGCTTCTAATCTCAGTTACAGAGGTTGGTCTATCCCAATTTATTACGGCTTCTATCTTACTTGGGTCGACCGCTATGCCACCTTTTGACACAACATGTCCTAAGAACTTCACCTCTTCCAACCAAAATTCACACTTAGACAACTTAGCGTATAACTTCTTCTCCTTCAGTACCTCTAAAACCAGCCTTAAATGACGTTCATGCTCCTCGTGGGTCTTCGAATAGATGAGAATATCATCTATGAACACAACCACGAATTGATCTAAATAGGGTCGAAAGATCCTATTCATGTAATCCATAAAAACCGCTGGAGCGTTTGTTAAACCAAACGACATCACATTGAACTCAAAGTGTCCATACCGAGTTCGAAAGGCGGTTTTAGGAATATCCAAATCTCTAACCCTAATCTGATGGTAACCGGACCTCAAATCAATCTTAGAAAATACTACGGCTCCCTTCAGCTGGTCCATAAGATCAGCAATCCTAGGTAACAGGTACTTATTCTTTATGGTTACTTGGTTTAACTGCCTATAGTCTATACACATCCTCATACTTCCGTCTTTCTTTTTCACAAATAAGACCGGAGCGCCCCAAGGTGAAGCACTCGGCCTTATAAAACTCTTCTCCAACAGTTCCTCCAACTAGGTTTTTAGCTCTGCTAGCTCCAAAGGTGACATCCTATACGGGGCTATAGAGATTGGTCCTGTTCCAGGAACCAACTCTATAGAGAATTCAACTTCTCTCTCGGGAGGGAACTCGGGTATTTCATCCGAAAATACCTCGAGATAGTCTCTCACCACAGGTATCTCACCTAGGTTCTGCTCAAAGTCTACATTGCAGGCGGCTAGGAGAACATATCCCTTAGCTTTCTCCCCACTACAGAAAACCTCTACTGAATTTAGGTACAACCTAATGGGTTGAGTGATGTTTTCGGGAGGAGAGGGGAAAACTACGGTTTAGGTTCCACAATCTAACATCACACGGTTGGCTTGAAGCCAATTCATACCTAAGATAATGCCTATGTCTTTCAAGGGTAAACAAATTAAATCTATGATAAAAGACCTATTTTCTACAACAAGATGACAGTTTAAACAACAACGGCAGGTATTAACAGGGCGATTCGTAGGAGTAGAAACAATAAGATCAAAGGGGAGTTTAGAGACTCTTAGATTTAAGGATTCGACACTAGAAAGTGAAATAAAAGAATGAGTAGCACCAGAGTCATATAGTACAGTTAAGGGTTTACCGTTTACTTTGCACATACCTTCAATGAGATCATTAGACTTCTTGGCGTCTTCTGCATTAAGGGTAAAGACTCTTCCTCGGTATTGTGGTCGGGGATTCTGGTTCGGTGCCCCTTGACTGGCGCAGTCCTTTGCATAGTGGCCAGGCTTGCCACACTTGAAGCACATGTTATGACCGGCTAAGCATGGGCGATTCCCATGGTTCTTCCCGTATTGGGGACAGACATCAGCAAATGTTGCTCTGGGGTAAGCAGCAGGGGTTTGTGGTGCCTTGTTCTTGGCCCCACTTGGTCCTCCATTGTGGTTTCGGGGTCTGCCCGGTCCACGGGGTTGATTGTTGTTGAAGTTCCTAGGGCCTTGATGTTGAAACGGTGGCCTTTGGTGTTGCCTGGACTGTTGGTGTGCAGAAGCTCTTGGTAGTTGTTGTTGTGGTCGGAACTGGTTGGTCTGGTAGGGATTGTAGTGATTCCTTGAAGGGTACTGCGGTTTGAACTTCGGGGCTTGAGGTCCAAGTCCTTTAGCTCGTTCCGCCCTTGTGGCTTGCATTTTCCGTTGCCCTTCTTCGAGAATTCGGCACTTGTTGACCAGAGTCGGGAAGTCTCTGATCTCCATGTGGGCCACGGCATAGTTCATCTCCGCCTTTAGACCGGCCTCATACTTAATGTATTTCCAAACCTCATCGGGGTTCCCTTGAAACACCCGAGAGAACTTAATTAGCTCCTTGAACTTCGCGGTGTACTGGGCAACAGTAGACCCTCCCTGGGTCAACTGCATGAACTCAATGTCTTTTGCATTCCTTACGGACTCCAGGAAATACTTCTCGTAGAAGTAAGTCTTGAATAGCTCCCAGTCAATGGGAGTTCCAGAAGCCTCTAGCAGACGCCTCGTGCCGTTCCACCAGAATTTGGCATCCGACTTCATCATGAAAGCAGCAAAGGTGACCTTCTGCTCCTCTGAGCAGGCAACCACAGAATAGATCTTCTCCATGTCCTTAATCCACTCATCAGCCTTGTCGGGGTCCATTACACCTCGGAACACCGGTGGGTTCACCTTGCGAAACTTGCCGAAGCAGGCTTGTTCCACCGTCTCAGCAGCAGGGGGAGGAGGGGGAACAGGAGCAGCATTCACTTGTTGATCCATTCGGTCGAACATCCGTTCCATGGCTTGCGCCATGCGACGGACAGCAGCAGCAGTCGCATTGTCTTGATCAGCATCGGGCGTAGTCCTAGGCTATCGTCGCGGTGCCATTGGTCCCTAAACACATGAAACAATGAACATCAAGTTGATCAGGCTCAATATCCATGCAAAATGAGCTAGTTACCATGGCACTTGCAAGCAACAGAAGTCATGCATCTCTAGTCGTACAGCTTATCTCTATCAAGCACTACACATGACATAACTATCACATCATGCTTATAAAGCATAGTCAGTCCAATCCTCAGGCTCCATGAGAATCGAACTGCTCTGATACCATAATGTAACACCCTAAATCTTAACCTAAGACTACTAGTATGTACTTAGGTTAATCTTTAGAATATTACCTCTTGGTCTCATCTTTTACTTAGAAAATACTTAGCGGAACTATGGGTAAAATTTTTCTTTTTAGAATTAAAATCAAAGTGAGAGCCACGCACGAATCTTTAAAAGAAAGCATAACGAAACATATAAGCAAAGCGTAAAGAAACACATCATATCATGGAAACATCAACTGAAACATGGATATATATATACAATGTGCCTACCCAAAGGGCAGGACTATTCGATACATCGGGAAACGGAATACAACTGAAGAACAAATACAACGAAAACAAATACAGGGAAATCATAAAAGCAACACCCATACCCATGTGCACCTAGAGTAGACAACCTCATATACAAAAGAAGGTTTGTCCTCAACTATGTGGCGTGTGGCACTAGCTACTACCCCTTCTATGTCTACTCCTGCTAGTCCGAGTACTGTAGGATCGAGTCGATCCACTGATGAATCTCGGCGGGAGTGGTCGAGCGCATCATCGAGGCATGTCCACCGCGGTGAGGGCGCATGGATGGCCTACGTGCCAACCTCGGCTGGACCACCGGCTCCTCACTCCCGGCTCTCATCGGTGGGGGAGCGGGACTAGAACTCGAACTGTACATGTGCGAGGGCAGGTCCTCGGATGGATCCGTCTCCGAATACTGAGTCCGGGGCATGTACTCCGGGTAGTCGCGTACGGCTGACGTCTCGGGCTGCATGCAGAGAATCTGCTCATCACGTGGTCTAGCTCGCTCAAAAATCCCGTTATGGCGGTAAGGAGCAGTCGGGGTGAAACGGTAGCTCGGGACGGGGTGCGCGAAGGGTCATCCCATGAACATTGAATACTCTGACAGTATAGCGACCCTCAAAATGGTATGACCCAAGTGCTGGGTCATGGTGCAGCTCCCATGTCGGGGTCTCGATGAAGAGTACGAAAGTTGCCATCTGAAGATATGACGGAAGAAAAGAGAGAGGGAATAAGAATCTTCTAAAAGAATTCTCAGTAGGGTTATCCCTACCTAGGTGACATCGTCACATCCTCAGGAACCTTGGGTTTTATTTCTAAAAAGGTGTGCATGCATATAAACTCCTTTTAAGTTAGTTTTCTAAAATATTATTTATCCAAGGCCCGTCATATTTTATAATGCGTCTTATGACTAAGCATGGAATATACTAATGATATGAATGCATCATAAAGGTAAGCCAATCAATAGAATAACTAAGAAACATTATATCATTGGGATAAGTATAGTATATGTGACATTGTAAACTTTAACTTTCATCTCACGGGGCCACCCTAAAACATCTCTAGGTTATGAGCTCATACCTTAACTAGTCGTCACTAGTTCTTACTTATCCTATGATAAGCGTAACATATACATAATCCCGACTTAATAGTGCGGGCTAGGGGGCAATTAAGGATCACCTCTCTTAGGGTCATTTCCTCTTTGAAACGCTCTACTAGCAACTAGTGCATCGTAGTATTGTCTGCTTTGGCAAGCTCTATGTCAATACCCTCACAGATTTGTTTTCTTGGGGGTGCTCGGCTAAACCGGTGTCACCCAAGAAGGCGTCTCAGTGTTGTGTCACATTTAAGTTCTCATAAAGTGTTAATTCATAGATACATCATTATTCATTATATAAATCTTTCTCATAGTATGCATCTCATCATATAATCATATATAAAACTATAACCTATAAAACTACATCATCATATGAAACTTCTTCATAGTGTATACATAAAACTATACATTAACACATAATCACACCTTAGACAGTCATTCATACAAACTCACAAGCCTATTATGTTATAAACCCATAGTATGTTATGCTTTGGTTCTTTTGAGTCTTAAACTTGTAAACTAATTGTTCTAGTATTATTCTTAACCTCTCACACACCTATAGGTGCACAACTCATAAGTTTTACTAATTTTTATGCTCAAGGACCTATCCAAACAGCACTATGCAGATTTGGACAGCTTTATATTTGTGTGATTACGGGGTTCTTAAAAATTACGGTTCAGACCCTTAAAGTCCTTAACTCACATTCTAAGTTATCGATCATCAAAACCTAGTCTCTTGGGAACCTATGAGGTTATAACTAAGTATTTCTCACCTCACATTATGGTCAAGAACATCTCTAAACCTCAAGGATGCAGAATTTGAAATCCTAACTTTACGGGTATCTAGAAGTCACAACAATGACCCTTTCTAAGTTTAGTTTGCTCCTAAGGCTTCAAGATTAAGTCCTAAACCAATTATGAGTCATTCCTATACATTTAAACTAATTTAAAACCATGATTATTAAATCTAAACCTTGCTGGACAGAATCCAGAAAATTACATAATTAAAGAATCTAGAACTCTCAAATTAATTCTTTTCTAGTTCCTAACTTATCCTATCTTTCACATATGAGTCTTAACATTATTTTTACTCAAACATAGGCACATTATCATCATTAAAACAGCACATACAGTGGCAGTAAAGAGCAAGGAAGAACCGAAAATATACTTCTCCATAAAAGGCATAGAACACAATTTCTAAGGCACATAAAATACTAGTTTCTCTTGGACCCATTTTAGAACTTTCAAAAGTTGTTTATAAACACTTTTATCCTTTTAAAATCATAAGAATACTTAAGAGGGCAGTGGCTAAATTATTTTTATCTCAAGAGGTCCTAAATTCGTAAAACTTAGTTCTATATATTCCTTATACTCACATAAGCTTAGATAAATTATAAAACATAGTTTTTAACACTTAGAAACACCAAAGCCCCTTAGGGCCGAAATGGGAACCACAAGAAATAAATATCTTTAGACCTTTGTTGAGACAACAATGGGCAAGTCTTTGAGCTCTAGGTTCATTAAAGTGATGACATAAAAATAAACATGCTTATGCACTTATTTTAGGTTCCATTAGAAAGTAAAGTGATAGCACAAAGTAAATATGAATGCAACTCATTTAATATCTTGGTATTAAGTGAGAACTTGAAATATAAACATGAAAATGTATAGCTTGAAATATAAACATGATAATGCAAGGTTCACTTATTATCTTGAAACTTAGTGATAGCAAGGAAGTAAACATGATATGCAAAGCATAAAGTAAACATGATGCAAGGTTCATTTTATGGTTAACTAGAGCTCATTCAAGACTTTAACAAGATAACAACCCAATACAATATCTCAAAGATCACAACCCAAAAACCGAAAGTCATACAAAAGAGAAAGAAAGTGAAACTATGTCAAGTTCTTTATTAAATACCCAAAACCCCTATCTAGAGAAAAATCTCTAGAACGTGCCGGCCAACTTTAAGGTTGACAAGGGTAGGCTTGGGCTTGTAGAAATCCTTAGATTAATTTTCTTAAGTTGGAAAACCATGTGAGCTATGTAACGCCCCGATTTTCTGTTAGAGTGAAAATGACCAAAATGCCCCTAAGGTCATTTTCAGCCCGGAATTCGAGGAAAGCCAGTGCGGCAGTACTTGAAGGGCAAACTCAATGTTGGAAGGGGATTAGAAAACTTATGTACCTTCCCGGGATCGAAAATCTCATTTTTCGAGTTTTCGGGTTAAAATGACCAAAACGCCCCTGTGGTGTTTTACCCGTTTGCAAGTGCCGGATGAACCCGAAACTTCTCCAGATGGTTTTAAAAGGCGTTTTTATCTATTCTATGACCTCAGTTTTAATTTTTGAAGTCCCGGGCAAAATTAGTGCAAAATTACGGTTTTGCCCCTAGTTTCGTATTTTTACGCTTAATCACGCGATTAAGCAAACCTAAGCAATATTAGGCTCTAATCGAAGGTTAATTAATTTCCTTAATTAATCTAGAGTCAAAATAATTTATTAAAGTTGATTAGAACCAAAAAGTACTTAATTACAACCTAAAATCATATTTTAATTTTATGACACCTAGTCATAGAATCTTGAATAGTGTTTTCTCTTTCCAATTCCTTAAATCATGGAATTGTGTTACACATTGTTTATTCATAAATGAGTTTTAAATTCTTTAATGATGTATGAGCACTCCTAAACTTGTCATAAACTCTCTAAATCACATTCTTAGTTACCTAAACTTAAGCTTAATCATTCCTAACCTTGTACCTAAGCTAATACACATCTAAACCTACCATTAACACACAATTAAATGGTCAAATCATCCTCCCATTCTGCTGTCCCAAGCTGGCCGTGAACCTTCTCCTCCATATGCATCACATGTTCAATTTTTCAACACTCCAAGGCCATACCTCAAGTCACATACACTATACCTTGTCATAACTTTCAATCAAGCTTGAATTTCCACATGAATAAATAATTAAAACAACCCATTTTTCCCATTTAATTGTGGCTGGAAAAGTTCCAGCCATGCATTGTTTCTAGAAGACTAAATTCATAAAAATGTGATAGGAAATTAACTCACATCAAGCCATGCTTTGTAGCATAGCTTCCATACTTCAAACCATGCTTGAATGACCTTGTTTAAGAGATATTTTCTCTTCCTTCCTCCCTCAAAGGCTACGGCCAAGCCCTCCCCATTCACTCCTCCATGGTTTTGTTTTTCTATAAATAGGATGCTTGTGTTAGCCTTGTTGCACTTTGAAGCATTTGCAAAGTTTAGAGTTTTAGAGTTGTCTTGCTAGTGTTTCCTTTTTCTCTCAAAGTTCCAAGAGTGTTCTTCCTTTCTTTTCATCTTTATCTTCTTCATCTCTTTATCTCATCATCACCTCTCCACCATCAAACACCACCCCAAAACCTTGAACCATCATCAAACCTCTCAAACACCACACCTCAAACACAACTCCACTTGAAACACATTTTCTTTCTTTTTCTCTCATCAAGGCCGAATCATCATCACCATCCTAGGAGGTGTTGCTCATCTCATTTCCATCTTCAAGATCAAGCTTTTATCTTCATCACTAGGTAGGGATTTGTTTTCAAACTCTATTTTGCTCAAGAAAGTGTTTTTCTCTAGTTTTCTCTTGGATTCTTTTTGAACTTTCCTTTGTCTTTCCTTTCCTTTCATTTTCGGCCATGAGGCCTTGATTTGAGCATGATAGCTTGATGATGAGAGTTTCTAGATGATGACATTGTGTTCATCTCAAAGAAACCTCTAAAGCTTGAGTTTTCCTTTTCTTACAACTTCATCTATATGTTATCTAGCTCACATGGTTTTCCAACTTAAGAAAAATTAATCTAAGGATTTCTAAAAGCCCAAGCCTACCCTTGTCAACCTTAAAGTTGGCCGCACGTTCTAGAGATTTGTCTCTAGATAGGGGTTTTGGGTACTTAATAAAGAACTTGATGTAGCTTCACTTTCTTTCTCTTTTATATGATTTTCGATTCTTGTGTTGTGATCTTTGAGATGTTGTATGGGGTTATTATCTTGTTAAAGTCTTAAATGAGCTCTAGTTAAACATAAAAATGAAACTTGCATCATGTTTACTTTAAGCTTTGCATATCATGTTTATTTCCTTGCTATCACTGAATCCCAAGATAATGAATGAACTTGCATTATCATGTTTATGTTTCAAGCTTTGCATTATCATATTTATATTTCAAGTCCTCACCTAAATATCAAAGATAATAATATATTGCACCACATATTTATTTTATGCTCTCACTTTACTTTCTAAGCAATAACTAAAATAAGTGCATGAGCATGTTTATTTTTATGTCGTCACTTTAATGATTCTAGAGCTCAAAGACTTGCCCAATGATATCTCAAACAAAGGTCTAAAACATTTATTTCCTATGGTTCATATTTCGGCCCTATGAGGCCTTAATGTTTTCAAGTATTGAAAACTATGTTTTATAATTTTTCTAAACTTATATGAGTATAAGGAATGTGTAGAACTAAGTGTTATGAATTTAGGACCTCTTGAGATGAAAATAATATAGCCACTGCCCTATTAAGTATTTTCATGAGTTTAGATGATAAAAGTGTTCATAAAAGAGTTTGAAGGTTTTAATAAGGGTCCAAGAGAAACTAGTATTTTATGTGCTTTAGAAACTATGATTCAATGCCTTTAAATGGAGTTTCTGTTTCGGTTCTGCCTTGCTATGTTTGGCCACTGTATGAGCTGTGTTAATGATGTTAATATGCTTATGTTTGGGTAATAATTATGTTAAGACTCATATGTGAAAGATAGGATAAGTTAGGAACTAGAAAAGAATTAATTTGAGAGTTCTAGATCCCTTAAAGATTCATTTTTCTGGATTCTGTCCAGCAAGGTTTAGATTCAATAATCATGGTTTTAAATTAGTTTATATGTGTAGGAATGACTCATAATTGGTTTAGGACTTAATCTTGAAACCTTAGGAGCAAACCGAACTTAGAAAGGGTCATTATTGTGACTTCTAGGTACCCGTAAAGTTAGTATTTTGATTTCTGCACTCTTGAGGTTTAGAGATGTTCTTGACCATAGGGTGAGGTGAGAAATACTTAGTTATAACCTTATAGGTTCCCAAGAGACTAGGTGTTGATGATCAATAACTTAGAATGTGAGATAAAGATCTAAACCGTAATTTCTAGAACTCCGTAATCACATAAACATAAAGCTGTCCAAATTCTGCTTAGTGCTATTTGGATTAGTTCTTGAGCATAAAATTTGTATAACTCATTAATTGTCAAACTATAGGTGTATAAAGAAGTTAAGGATAATTAATTTGCAAGTTTAAGACTCATAAGAATCGAAGTTTAAAACACTATGAGTTATAACATAACATGTCTATGAGCTTATGGGGATGATTGTTAGATATGACTATGTGATGATGTTTGTGCGAAAGTTTTATGTGACGAATGTTATGAGAAAGTTTCATGTGATGATATATATGTTATGAAAAAGCTATATGAGAATGCATGATAAAAATGAATATGATAAATGATGAGGTAATTGTGATTTAATACTTATGAGAATATAAATGTGACACAACAGAGACGCGCTTCTCTGGGTGACACCCGGCTGGCCGAGCACCCCCAGGAGGAGACAAGTCCGTGAGGGTATGTGTAGATGCAGCCTGCCAAAGCAGACAAATTGCGAGGCCCACGTGGCTAGCAAAGCATTTCAAAGAGGAAATGATCCTAGAAAGGAGATCCTTAATTTGCCCCCTAGCCCGTACTTTAAGTCGGGATTATGTTACGCTTATCATAGGATAAGTAAGAACTAGTGACGACTAGTTAAGGTATGAGCTCATAACCTAGAGAAGTTTTAGGGCGGCCCCATGAGATGAAAGTTAAAGTTAACAATGTCACATAAACTATACTTATGCCAACGTTATAATGTTTCCTAGTCATTCTATTGTTTGGTTTACCTTATGATGCATTCATATCATTAGTATATTTCTGCTTAAGTTATAAAGACGCATTATAAAATATGACGGACCTTGGATAAAATACCTCTTTGGAAAACCAACTTAAAAGGAATTTATATGCATGCACACCTTTTAGAAATAAACCCAAGGTTCCTGAGGATGTGACGACGTCACCTAGGTAGGGATAACCCTACTGAGAATTCTTTTAGAAAGATTCTCATTCCCTCTCTCTTTTCTTCCGTCATATCTTCAGATGGCGACGTTTGTACTCTTCATCGACACCCCGGTATGGGAGTTGCACCATGACCCGGCACTCGGGTCATACCATTTTGAGGGTCGCTGCACGGTCAGAGTATTCATGTTCATGGGACGACCCTTCGCGCACCCCGTCCCGAGCTACCGCTTCACCCCGACTGCTCCTTACCATCATAACGGGATTTTTGAGCGAGCGAGACCACGCGATGAGCAGATCCTTTGCATGGAGCCCGAGACATCAGCGGTACGCGAGTACCCCGAGTATGTGCCGCGTCCCCAGTACTCGGAGACGGACCCATTCGAGGACCCGCCATCCCACATGTACAGTTGGAGCTCGGTCCGCCTCCTCCGATGAGGGTGGGAGTGAGGAGGCAGTGGTCGGCCGAGGTTGGCTCGACGGCCATCTATGCGCCCTCGCCGCGGTGGACATGCCCCGATGATGCGCTCGACCACTCCCGCCGAGATTCGTCAGTGGATCGACTCGACCCCACAGTACTTGGACCAGCAGGAGTAGTCATAGGAGGGGTAGTAGTTAGTGCACACGCATGCCACATAGTAGAGGACAAACCTTCTTTTGTATATGAGGTTGTCTCCTTTAGGTGCACATGGGTATGGGTGTAGTTTCTCTTGTATTTGCTTTTTATGATTTCCTTGTATTGCATTTCAGTTGTATTTTGTTTCATGATGTATCAAATAGTCCCGCCTCTTTTTAACATACACTCTTGTACTTACATGGATGCATCATAATTCATTATGATATGCGGAAATAACTAACTTATAGAGCATAAAACATAAAACATAGAGCATATAACATAGATCATAGAGCATAAACATAGAACATGGAATCATAATCATAGAACTTGGTACATGGTACATGGTGCATAGAGCATAGAACATAAGACATAGAACATGGTACATGGTGCATAGAGCATAGAACATAAGGCATGGAACTTAAAGACACAAATATCTAGTTATATCTGGGCATTACATATCGCCGTCCCTAGTATAACAATAAATCTTAGAATAACTCTAGTCACATCTGGGCGTTACGTATCGCCGTACCCTGTAACGCCCCGATTTTCTGCTAGAGTGAAAATGACCAAAATGCCCCTGAGGTCATTTTCGGCCCAGAATTCGAGGAAAGCCAATCTGGCAGTACTCGAAGGGCAAACTCAATGTTCGAAGGGGATTAGATGACCTGTGTACCTTTCCGGAATCGAAAATCTCGTTTTTCGAGTTTTCGGGTCAAAATGACCAAAACGCCCCTGTGGTGTTTTACCTATTTGCAAGTGCCGGATGAACCCGAAACTTCTCTAGATGGTTTTAAAAGGCATTTTTATGTATTCTACGACCTCAGTTTTAATTATGGAGGTCCCGGGCAAAATTAGTGCAAAATTACGATTTTACCCCTAGTTTCGTGTTATTACGCTTAATCGCGTGATTAAGCAAACCTAAGCAATATTAGACTCTAATCGAAGATTAATTAATTTCCATAATTAATCTTGAGTCAAAATAATTTATTAAAGTTGATTAGAACCTAAAAGTGCTTAATTACAACTTAAAATCTTATTTTAAATTCAAGATTTCTAGTCATGGAATCTTAAATAGTGTTTTCTCTCTCCAATTCCTTAAATTATGGAATTTTGTCTACATTGTTTTATTCATAAAATGAATTTAAAATCTCCTAAATATGTATGAGTACTCCTTAATCATGTCATAAAGGTTCCTAATCACATTCTTAGTCACCTAAACTTATGCTTAATGACTCCTAACCTTACACCTAAGCTAATACACCCCTAAACACATCACTAACACCCTATTACATGACCAAAACTCCCTCCTCCCTTGCTGCATCAGACCTGCACGAAATTCATCATCCATTTTATCACAATTTAATTTTATTTCACACTCCAAAGACTATGGTTGAAGCCATGTCATCAAAGTGCAATTCTCTCACCTCATGTTCCATGAGGATTCATTCTCCTCCACACATGCCTCACCTCATGTTCCATGAGGATTCATTCTCCTCCACTCATTCACTCTTACTCTTCTCTATAAATACCATGCCTAGATGAACCTTTGCTACACTTTGTTCATTTGCTAAGTTTAGTTTTTTAGTTTTTCTCTAAGTTCTTCCTTTTTCTCTCAAATCTCAAGAGCATTCTTCTTCTTCATCTTCTTCTTTTTCCTTTTGAAACATCATCACACAACCTTGAAACACCACCCCACCACCTTGGATCATCATACAAACACCTAAACTTCCATTCTCAAACACAAGCTCACCAAGAACACATTTCCTTCCTTTTTCTTTCATCAAGGCCGAATCATCATCACCATCCTAGGAGGTGTTGCTCATATCATTTTCATCTTCAAGTCCAAGCTTTTTGTCTTCACTCTAGGTAGGAGTGTTTTCTAAACTTTGTCTTCTTGAAAATGAGTTCTTTCTAGCTTTCTCTTGGGTTTTCTTTTTGAAACTTTCTTTGGTTTCCCTTTCTTGTATTTTCGGCCTCTTGGCCTTGATGAGTACATGATAGCTCAATGATGAGGACTCCTAGATAATGACTATGTGTTCATCTCAAAGGAAACTCTAGAGCTTGAGGTTTTATTTTCTTTGAGTTCCAACTTTATTTTCTAACTCAAAAATGATTTTTACTCAAGAATACCTTTACTTTTCTTGCTATTATGATTTCGGTTTCTTTGTTCCTTTCTTTAACATTTAGGTTACCATTTTCCTTTTTGATCTTTGAAGTTTTATTTGTTCAAAAAGTTTTGCTTTCTTTGAGCTTGATGATGATGTTCAAGAACCTCATAATTCCTTTGAGAACTTGGTTCAAGAACTCTAAAGCTCTCTTTGTAATGAGATATGTGTTGGGTTATTATGTTGTTAAAGTCTTGGATGAGCTTTAGATCACCTTAAAATGAACCTTGCATCATGTTTATTTTATGCTTTGCACATCATGTTTACTTTCTTTGTTATCACTAAGTACCAAGGTAATAAAGGAGCTTGCATTATCATGTTTATATTTCAAGCTATGCATTATCATGTTTATGTTTCAAGTTCTCACCTAAATATCAAAGATAATAATATAATGCATCACATATTTATTTTATGCTCTCACTTTACTTTCTAGCAAAAACTAAAACAAGTGCATGAGCATGTTTATTTTTATGTCATCACTTTAATGAACCTAGAGCTCAAAGACTTGCCCATTGTTGTCTCAACAAAGGTCTAAAAATATTTATTGCTTTTGGTCCCTATTTTAGGCCCTAAGAGGCTTTGGTGTTTCCAAGTATTGAAAACTATGTTTTATAATTTTTCTAAGCTTATGTAAGTATAAGAAATATGTAGAACTAAGTTTTATGAATTTAGGACCTCTTGAGATAAAAATGATTTAGCTATTACCCTCTTAAGTATTTTTATGATTTTAGGTGATAAAAGTGTCCATAAATGAGTTTTGAAAGTTGAAAAAGGTTCCAAGAGAAACTAGTATTGTATGTGCTTTAGAAATTGTGTTTCATGTCTTTTATGGAGATGTTTGTTTCGGTTCTGCCTTGCTATGTTTGGCCACTGTATGAGCTGTGTTAATAATGATAAGATGCTTATGTTTGAGAAAAAATAATGTTAAGACTCATATGTGAAAGATAGGATAAGTTAGGAACTAGAAAAGAATTAATTTGAGAGTTTTAGATCCCTTAATGATGGAATTTTCTGGATTCTGTCCAGCAAGGTTTAGAAATGATAATTATGGTTCTAAATTAGTTTAAATGTGTAGGAATGACTCATAATTGGTTTAGGGCTTAATCTTGATGCTTTAGGAACAAACTGGACTTAGAAAGAGTCATTGTTGTGACTCCTAGGTACCCGTAAAGTTGGGATTTTAAATTCTGCATCCTTGAGGTCTAGAGATGTTCTTGACCATAGTGTGAGGTGAGAAATACTTAGTTATAACCTCATAGGTTCCCAAGAGACTAGGTTTTGATGATTTATAACTTAGATTGTGAGTTAAGGACCTTAAGGGTCAATGCATAAGACATTAAGAAGTCTTGAGTTTTTATGATGCTTAATTTTATGCAAGTATGATATATGATACATGAGCTTTATCTATGTGAGTATGATGTGTTTAAAATATATACTATGATGAGTTTGGAATACATGCTATAATCTATGAAAGAATGATGAGTTTGAAATATATGCTATGATGTTTATCTATGTGAGAATGATGTATTAGAAGAATATGCTTGATGATGCATGAACCCTAAAATGTTTTATTGATGATACGTGAGGAAATGATTATTGAGATGTTAAGTTGTGTGATTAGCTTGTGGCATGAGTTTTGGTTTGAAGGAAATTCGGTTTAACAGCCGTTATGCTGCCGAATTTCTATCAAACCTAAAAGGGTTGAAAAATGTTTTAAAGTACCATATGAGTTGAAAACCCTGGGTGACACTGGTTCGGCCGAGCATGTAACACCCTAAATCTTAACCCAAGACTACTAGTATGTCCTTAGGTTAATTTTTAGAATATTACCTCTTGGTCTCATCCTTTGGAAAATACTTAGCGGAAATACGGGTAAAATTTTTCTTTTTAAAATCAAAGTGAGAGCCACGCGCGAAACTTTAAGGGGCAACATAGCGAAACATATAAGCAAAGCATAAGAAACACATCATGTCATGGAAGCATCAACTGAAACATAATTATATATATATAACGTGCCTACCCAAAGAGGCAGGACTATTTGATACATCATGAAGCAAAATACAACTGGAATGCAATACAAGGAAATCATAAAAAGCGAATACAAGAGAAACTACCCCCATACCCATGTGCACCTAAAGGAGACAACCTCATATACAAAAGAAGGTTTGTCCTCTACTATGTGGCGTGTGTGTGCACTAAACTACTACCCCTCCTATGACTACTCCTGCGGGTCCGAGTACTGTGGGGTCGAGTCGATCCACTGGCGAATCTCGGCGGGAGTGGTCGAGCGCATCATCGGGGCATGTCCACCGCGGCGAGGGCATAGATGGCCGTCGAGCCAACCTCGGCTGGACCACTGCCTCCTCACTCCCAGCCCTCATCGGTGGAGGAGTGGGACCGAGCTCCAAGCATACATGTGGGATGGCGGATCCTCGGATGGGTCCGTCTCCGAGTACTGGGGACGCGGTACATACTCGGTACTCGCGCATACCTGATGTCTCGGGCTCCATGCGGAGGATCTGCTCATCGCGTGGTCTCGCACGCTCAAAAATCCCGTTATGACGGTAAGGAGCGATCGGGGTGAAGCGGTAGCTCGGGGCGAGAATGCGAAGGGTCGTCCCATGAACATGTATACTCGGCGGTGCAGCGACCCTCAAAATGGTATGACCCGAGTGCCGGGTCATGGTGCAGCTCCCATACCGGGTGTCGATTTAAGAGTACGAACGCCGCCATCTCAAGATATGACGGAAGAAAAGAGAGAGGGAATGAGAATCTTTCTAAAAGAATTCTCAAGAGGGTTATCCCTACCTAGGTGTCATCGTCACATCCTCGGGAACCTTGGGTTTATTTCTAAAAGGTGTGCATGCATATAAGTTCCTTTTAAGTGGGTTTCCCAAAGAGGTATTTTATCCAAGGTCCATCATATTTTATAATGCGTCTTTATAACTTAAGGTAAATATACTAATGATATGAATGCATCATAAGGTAAACCAAACAATAGAATCACTAGGAAACATTATAACATTGGCATAAGTAAAGTTTATGTGACATTGTCAACTTTAACTTTCATCTCATGGGGCCGCCCTAAAACTTCTCTAGGTTATGAGCTCATACCTTAACTAGTCGTCACTAGCTCTTACTTATCCTATGATAAGCGTAACGTAATCCCGACTTAAAGTACGGGCTAGGGGGCAAATTAAGGATCTCCTTTCTAGGATCATTTCCTCTTTGAAACGCTTTGCTAGCCACGTGGGCCTCGCAATTTGTCCGCTTTGGCAGGCTGCATCTACACATACCCTCACGGATTTGTCTCCTCCTGGGGGTGCTCGGCCGAACCGGTGTCACCCAGGAGAAGCGCGTCTCAGTGTTGTGTCACATTTATATCTTCATAAGTATTACATCATAATTACCTCATCATTTATCATATTCATTTTTATCATGCATTCTCATGTATCTTTTTCATAACATATATATCATCACATGAAACTTTCTCATAACATTCGTCACATAAAACTTTCACACAAACATCATCACATAGTCATATTTAACAATCATCCAGAGGCTCATAAACATGTTATGTTATATCTCATAGTGCTTTAAACTTCGATTATTATGAGTCTTAAACTTGCAAATTAATTATTCTTAACTTCTTTATACACCCATAGTTTGACAATTAATGAGTTATATAAATTTTATGCTTAAGAACTAATCCAAATAGCACTAAGCAGAATTTGGACAGCTTTATGTTTATGTGATTACGGAGTTCTAGAAATTACGGTTTAGATCTTTATCTCACATTCTAAGTTATTGATCATCAACACCTAGTCTCTTGGGGACCTATAAGGTTATAACTAAGTATTTCTCACCTTACCCTATGGTCAAGAACATCTCTAAACCTCAAGAGTGCAGAAATCAAAATACTAACTTTACGGTACCTAGAAGTCACAATATTGACCCTTTCTAAGTTCGGTTTGCTCCTAAGGTTTCAAGATTAAGTCCTAAACCAATTATGAGTCATTCCTACACATATAAACTAATTTAAAACCATGATTATTGAATCTAAACCTTGCTGGACAGAATCCAGAAAAATAAATCTTTAAGGGATCTAGAACTCTCAAATTAATTCTTTTCTAGTTCCTAACTTATCCTATCTTTCACATATGAGTCTTAACATAATTATTACCCAAACATAAGCATATTAACATCATTATCACAGCTCATGCAGTAGCCAAACATAGCAAGGCAGAACCGAAACCACAACTCCATTTTAAGGCATTGAATCATAGTTTCTAAAGCACATAAAATACTAGTTTCTCTTGGAACCTTATTAAAACCTTCAAAACTCTTTTATGAACACTTTTATCATCTAAACTCATGGAAATACTTAATAGGGCAGTGGCTATGTTATTTTCATCTCAAGAGGTCCTAAATTCATAATACTTAGTTCTACACCTTCCTTATACTCATATAAGTTTAGAAAAATTATAAAACATAGTTTTCAATACTTGAAGACATTAAGGCCTCATAGGGCCGAAATATGAGCCATAGGAGATAGATGTTTTAGACCTTTGTTTGAGATATCCTTGGGCAAGTCTTTGAGCTCTAGAATCATTAAAGTGATGACATAAAAATAAACATGCTCATGCACTTATTTTAGTTATTGCTAGAAAGTAAAGTGAGAGCATAAAATAAATATGTGGTGCAATATATTATTATCTTTGATATTTAAGTGAGGACTTGAAATATAAATATGATAATGCAAAGCTTGAAACATAAACATGATAATGCAAGTTCATTCATTATCTTGGGATTTAGTGATAGCAAGGAAGTAAACATGATATGCATAGCATAAAATAAACATGATGCAAGATTCATTTTATAGTTAACTAGAGCTCATATAAGACTTTAACAAGATAATAACCCTATACCATATCTCAAAGATCACAACACAAGAATCGAAAATCATATAAAAGAGAAATAAGGTGAAACTACATCAAGTTCTTTATTAAGTACCCAAATCCCCTATCTAGAGACAAGTCTCTAGAACGTGCCGGCCAACTTTAAGGTTGACAAGGGTAGGCTTGGGCTTTTAGAAATCCTTAGATTAATTTTCTTAAGTTGGAAAACCATGTGAGCTAGATAACATATAGATGAAGTTGTAAGAAAAGGAAAACTCAAGCTTTAGAGGTTTCTTTGAGATGAACACAATGTCATCATCTAGAAACTCTCATCATCAAGCTATCATGCTCAAATCAAGGCCTCATGGCCGAAAATGAAAAGGAAAGGAAAGACAAAGGAAAGCTCAAAAAGAATCCAAGAGAAAACTAGAGAAAAACACTTTCTTGAGCAAAATAAAGTTTGAAAACAAATCCCTACCTTTTGATGAAGATAAAAGCTTGAACTTGAAGATGGAAATGAGATGAGCAACACCTCCTAGGATGGTGATGATGATTCGGCCTTGATGAGAGAAAAAGAAAGAGAATGTGTTTCAAGTGGAGTTGTGTTTGAGGTGTGGTGTTTGAGAGGTTTGATGATGGTTCAAGGTTTTGGGGTGGTGTTTGATGGTTGAGAGGTGATGATGAGATGAAGAGATGAAGAAGATAAAGATGAAAAGAAAGGAAGAACACTCTTGGAACTTTGAGAGAAAAAGGAAAAACTAGCAAGACAACTCTAAAACTCTAAACTTTGCAAATGCTTCAAAGTGTAACAAGGCTAACACAAGCATCCTATTTATAGAAAATCAAAACCATGGAGGAGTGAATGGGGAGGGCTTTGGCCGTGTGGTTTGGAGGGAAAAGGAAGAGAAAAATATCTCTTACACAAGGTCATTCAAGCATGGTTGAAGTATGGAAGCTATGCTACAAAGTATGGCTTGATGTGAGTTAATTCCTTATCACATTTTTATGAAATTAGGCTTCTAGAACCTTAACATGGCTGGAACTTTTCCAGCCACAAATAAATGGGGAAAATGGGTTGTTTTAATTATTTATTCATGTGGAAATTCAAGCTTGATTGAAAGTTATGACAAGGTATAGTGTATGTGACTTGAGGTATGGCCTTGGAGTGTTGAAAAATTGAACATGTGATGCATAATAGGGGAAGGAGGTTCACGGCCAGCTTGGGACAGCAAGGGAGGAGGTGAGTTTGACCATTTAATTGTGTGTTAATGGTAGGTTTAGATGTGTATTAGCTTAGGTACAAGGTTAGGAATGATTAAGCTTAAGTTTAGGTAACTAAGAATGTGATTTAGGGAGTTTATGACAAGTTTAGGAGTGCTCATACATCATTAAAGAATTTAAAACTCATTTATGAATAAACAATGTGTAACACAATTCCATGATTTAAGGAATTGGAAAGAGAAAACACTATTCAAGATTCTATGACTAGGTGTCATAAAATTAAAATATGATTTTAGGTTGTAATTAAGTACTTTTTGGTTCTAAACAACTTTAATAAATTATTTTGACTCTAGATTAATTAAGGAAATTAATTAACCTTCGATTAGAGCCTAATATTGCTTAGGTTTGCTTAATCGCGTGATTAAGCCGTAAAAGTAATCTGAAACTAGGGCAAAACCGTAATTTTGCACTAATTTTGCCCGGGACTTCAAAAATTAAAACTAAGGTTATAGAATACATAAAAACGCATTTTAAAACCATCTGGAGAAGTTTCGGTTCATCCGGCCCTTGCAACCGGGTAAAACACCACAGGGGCGTTTTGGTCATTTTGACTAAAACTTCGAAAAACGAGATTTTCGATCCGGGAAGGTTCATAAGTTTTCTAATCCCCTTCCAACATTGAGTTTGCCCTTCGAGTACTGCCAAGACCGGCTTTCCTCGGTCCTGAAAATGACCTCAGGGGCATTTTGGTCATTTTCACTCTAACAGAAAAATCGGCGTTACATTACTCCTCCTTAAAAGAATTTCGCCCTAAATTGTACCTTAGAAAAGCTCTGGATATTTGGACTTCATCTCTGACTCTAGTTCCCACGTGTATTCTTCCGACTTGCCTTGTCCCCACGCCACTTTTACCAAAGGAACAGACTTGTTCCTTAACTGCTTGACTCCGTGATCCACTATTCCCGGAGGCGGTACATTGAAAGTGAGGTCCTCCCTTAACTGTACATGCTCTGGTTCTAGGACATGACTAGGGTCGGACTCATATTTACGAATCGAGACGTGAAAGACATCATGAAGGTTTGACAGATTGGGTGGTAAGGCTATTTTGTAAGCTACGGATCCGACTCTTTGAAGAATTTCAAAAGGACCGAGAAATCGGGGACTCAACTTTTTAACTTTCATGGCTCTCCTATTCCTGTAGTGGGGGTGATTCTTAGAAATACATGTTCTCCTCTTGGAACTCCAAGGGCTTGCGCCTTTGTCCGCTGTAGCTTTTCTCTCGACTTTGAGCGGTTAAGATTCTATCCTTGATCTTCTTGATTTGTTCCGCTGCTTTCCCTCACTACCTCAGGTCCTAAGACACTTTGCTCTCCGGGCTCGTACCAACACAAGGGTGATTGGCACTTCCTTCCGTATAATGCCTCGTACGGTGCCATATCGATGCTTGCGTGATAACCGCTGTTATACGCAAACTTCGATCAAAGGCATGTACTTATCCCAACTTCCTTTTTGGTCTAAGACACAGGCTCTCAAAGATATCTTCCAGGGTTTGGATTGTCCTCTGATCGACCATCCGCTTGTGGGTGGTAGCGGTGCTTAAGCACAACTTGGAACCAAACGCCTTTGAAAGGCTCCCAAAAACGTGGCGTAAACCGCGGATCTCGATCCGAGATTATCGCCGATGGTACTCCATGCAACCTTTCTATTTCTTGGATGTAAAGCTGGGCCAACCTATCCAATGAGTACGTGACTCGAATAGGTAGAAAGTGAGCCGACTTAGTCGGTCGATCCACGATTACCCATACGGCATCGTGGGCTACTTGGGTCTTTGGCAATCCCACACGAAGTCCATTGATATACCTTCCCACTTCCACTCGGGGATCGACAGGGGTTGCGCATGCCGAAGGTTTTTGGTGTTCGATCTTGACCTTTTGGCAGACTCAAACACTTACTCACCCAGCGACCACATCCTTCTTTAATCCGCCACCAAAACATCCTTTTTAAGTCCCGATACATCTTCGTAGTACCAGGATGGATGGCAAAATGGCTCTTGTGAGCCTCCTCCAAGATCTTCTCTCGGAGGTCACCATCTTGTGGCACACAGATTCGCCCCTCGAACCTCCATAACGATCGGGGCCTCGTACAAAACCTTTCAACTTTCCAGCCTTTTATCGCCTCGATTGTCTCCATAAAGTCCTCATTTTCTCTTTGGGCAAGCATAATCCTTTGCTTAAACTCCATCGGGTCACCGTGGAGATGACTCATCACGATGCCATTCTCCGTTATAGACATTCCAAGATTCATATTCCTAAATTGCTCTATTAACCCAACTTCATTAACCATCATACTTGACAGACGTAACGAAGTTTCGGCTCAAGGCGTCGGCTACTACATTAGCCTTGCCGGGTGGTAACTTAAACCAAAATCGTAGTCCTTGAGGAACTCCATCCATCTTCTTTGCCTCATATTCAACTCCTTTTGATCAAAGAGATGCTTGAGACTCTTATGATCGGAGAAAACTTCAAACCTCACACCATACAAATGGTGTCTCCACATCTTTAGAGGCGAACACGATGGTCGCTAGTTCTAGGTCATGTGTGGGGTAGGTTACCTCATGAGGCTTGAGTTGTCCTGGACGCATAGGCTACCACTTGCCTATTTTGCATCAACACACAACCTAAACCCTTGCCGAAGCATCGCAATATACCTCGAAGGGTACATTGGGGTCGTAAAACTAAACTGGGTTGAGGTGAGCTTTTCCTTAAGCTCTAGGAAACTCTTTTCACACTCTGGGCTCCACTCAAACGGGGCATTCTTCCTAGTGAGCTTGGTTAAGGGTAGGGCTAACTGGGAAAATCCTTTAATGAACCTACGGTAATATCCAGCTAAACCCAAAAAGCTTCTAATCTCGATTCTGAGAGGTTGGTCTATCCCAATTCATCACAGCCTCTATCCTACTTGGGTCGACACTATGCCACCTTTTGACACAACATGTCCTAAGAACTTTACCTCCTCTAACCAAAATTCACACTTAGACAACTTAGCGTATAACTTCTTCTCCTTTAATACCTCTAAAACCATCCTTAAATGACGCTCATGCTCCTCGTGGGTTTTCGAATAGATGAGAATATCATCTATGAACACAACCACGAATTGATCTAAATAGGGTCTAAAGATCCTATTCATGTAATCCATAAAAATCAAGGGAGCATTCACAAACCAAACGACATTACATTGAACTCAAAGTGTCCATACCGAGTTCGAAGGCGGTTTTAGGAATATCCGAATCTCTCACCCTAACTGATGGTAACAGGACCTTAAATCAATCTTAGAAAACACTACTGCTCCTTTCAATTGGTCCATGAGATCATCAATCCTAGGCAATGGGTATTTATTCTTTATGGTTACTTGGTTCAACTGCCTATAGTCTATACACATCCTCATGCTTCCGCCCTTTTCTTTTCACAAATAAGACCTGAGCGCCAAGGTGAAGCACTCGGCCTTATAAAACTCTTTTCTAACAACTCCTCTAGCGGGTTTTCAACTCGCTAACTCCGAGGGTGACATCCTATACGGGCTATAGAGATTGGTCTGTCCCAGGAACCAACTCTATGGAGAACTCCACTTCTCTTTCGGGAGGGAACTCGGGTATTTCATCTGGAAACACCTCGGGATAGTCTCTCACCACGTGTATCTCACCTAGGTTCTGCTCCAAGTCTACATCACAAAGTGCTTAGGAGAACATATCCCTTAGTTTTCTTCCCACTACGAAGACCTCTCACGGAATTTAGGTACAGCCTAATGGGTTGAGTGATGTTTTCGGGAGGAGAAGGGAAAACTACGGTTTGGGTTCCACAATCTAACATCACACGATTGGGGTGAAGCAGATTCATGCCTAAGATAATGCCTATGTCTTTCAAGGGTAAACAAATTAAATCTATGATAAAAGACCTATTTTCTACAACAAGGTGACAATTTAAACAACAACGGCAAGTATTAATGTGGCGATTTGTAGGAGTAGAAACAATGAGATCAAAGGGGAGTTTGGAGACTTTTAGATTTAAGGACTCGACACTAGCAAGTGAAATGAAAGAATGAGTAGCACCAGAGTCATATAGTACAGTTAAGGCTTTACCGCTTACTTCGCACATACCTTGATGAGATCTTTGGACTTCTTGGCGCTTCTCAAGTAAGGGTAAAGACCCTTCCTCGGTATTGTGGTCGGGGTTTTGGTTCGATGTCCCTTGTCGGTGCAGTCCTTTGCGTAGTGACCAGGCTTGCCACACTTGAAGCACGATTCGACCGGCTAAGCATGGGCGATTCCCGTGGTTCTTTCCGCATTGTGGGCAAACATCCGCGATCGTTGCTTCGAGTGCAGCAGGGGTTTGTGGCGCCTTGTTCTTGGCTCCACTTGGTCCTCCATTGTGGTTTCGGGGTCCACCCGGTCCACGGGGTTGATTATTGAAATTCCTCGGGCCTTGATGTTGAAATGGCGGTCTTTGGTGTTGTTTGGATTGTTGGTGAGCAGGAGCTCTTGGCGGTTGTTGTTGTTGTTGTCGGAATTGGTTGGATTGGTAGGGGTTGTAGTGATTCCTCGATGGGTACTGCGGTTTGAACTGGGCTTGAGGTCCGAGCCCTTAGCTCGCTCCGCCCTTGTGATTTGAATTTTTCTCTGTCCTTCTTCAAGTATCCGGCACTTGTTGACCAGGGTCGGGAAGTCTCTGATCTCCATATGGGCCACAGCGTAGTTCATCTCTGCCTTCAGACCGGCCTCATACTTCACACACTTCCAAACTTCATCGGGGTTCCCTTGGAACACCCGAGAGAACTTGATTAGCTCCTCAAACTTCGCAGTTGTATTGAGCTACAGAGACCCTCCTTGGGTTAATCGCATGAACTCAACGCCCTTCGCTCCTTACGGACTCGGAAAGTACTTCTCATAGAAGTAAGTCTTGAAACGACTCCCGATCAATGGGAGTTCCAGAGGCTTCTAGCAGATGCCTCGTGCCGTTCCACCGTAACTCGTCGGACTTCAAAGATGAAAGCAAAGAATGTGACCTTCTGCTCCTCCGAGCAGGTAACAACAGAGTAGATCTTCTCCATGTCTTTGATCCACTCATCGCCTTTGCTCGGGTCCATTACCCCTCGGAACACCGGGCGGGTTCGCCTTGCGGAACTCGCCAAGCGGACTTGTTCCACCATCTCTGCAGCAGGGGAGGAGGGGGAACAGAGCAGCATTCGCTTGTTGATCCATTCGGTCGAACATCCGCTCCATGGCTTGCGCCATGCGACGGACAGCAGCAGCTTGTATCATCTTGTTCAACATCGGGTGTAGTCCTAGGCCGTCGTCGCGGTGCCATTGGTCCCTATACACATGAAACAATGAACATCAAGTTGATCAGGCTCAATATCCATGCAAAATGAGCTAGTCACCATGGCACTTGCAACCAATGAAGTCATGCATTTCTAGTCCTATAGCTTATCTCTATCAAGCACTATACATGACATAACTATCGTATTATGTTTACAAAGCATAGTCAGTCCAATCCTCAGGCTCCATGAGAATCGAACTGCTCTGATACCATAATGTAACACCCTAAATCTTAACCCAAGACTACTAGTATGTCCTTAGGTTAATTTTTAGAATATTACCTCTTGGTCTCATCCTTTGGAAAATACTTAGCGGAAATCTGGTAAAATTTTTCTTTTTAAAATCAAAGTGAGAGCCACGCGCGAAACTTTAAGGGGCAACATAGCGAAACATATAAGCAAAGCATAAGAAACACATCATGTCATGGAAGCATCAACTGAAACATAATTATATATATATAACGTGCCTACCCAAAGAGGCAGGACTATTTGATACATCATGAAGCAAAATACAACTGGAATGCAATACAAGGAAATCATAAAGCGAATACAAGAGACACTCCCCCCATACCCATGTGCACCTAAAGGAGACAACCTCATATACAAAAGAAGGTTTGTCCTCTACTATGTGGCGTGTGTGTGCACTAAACTACTACCCCTCCTATGACTACTCCTGGTCCGAGTACTGTGGGGTCGAGTCGATCCTCTGGCGAAGCTCGGCGGGAGTGGTCGAGCGCATCATCGGGGCATGTCCACCGCGGCGAGGCGCATAGATGGCGTCGAGCCAACCTCTGGACCACCGTCTCTCACTCCCAGCCCTCATCGGTGGAGGAGTGGGGCTGGAGCTCAACTGTACATGTGGGATGGCGGGTCCTCGGATGGGTCCGTCTCCAGAAATCTTGGGACGCGGTACATACTCGGGGTACTCGCGTCTGGTGATGTCTCGGGCTGCATGCGGAGGATCTGCTCATCGCGTGGTCTCGCTCGCTCAAAAATCCCGTTATGACGGTAAGGAGCGATCGGGGTGAAGCGGTAGCTCGGGACGAAGTGCGAAGGGTCGTCCCATGAACATGTATACTCGACAGTGCAGCGACCCTCAAAATGGTATGACCCGAGTCCGGGTCATGGTGCAGCTCCCATACCGGGTGTCGACGAAGAGTACGAACGCCGCCATCCGAAGATATGATGGAAGAAAAGAGAGAGGGAATGAGAATCTTTCTAAAAGAATTCTCGGTAGGGTTATCCCTACCTAGGTGTCATCGTCACATCCTCAGGAACCTTGGGTTTATTTCTAAAAGGTGTGCATGCATATAAGTTCCTTTTAAGTGGGTTTCCCAAAGAGGTATTTTATCCAAGGTCCATCATATTTTATAATGCGTCTTTATAACTTAAGCAGTAATATACTAATGATATGAATGCATCATAAGGTAAACCAAACAATAGAATCACTAGGAAACATTATAACATTGGCATAAGTAAAGTTTATGTGACATTGTCAACTTTAACTTTCATCTCATGGGGCCGCCCTAAAACTTCTCTAGGTTATGAGCTCATACCTTAACTAGTCGTCACTAGCTCTTACTTATCCTATGATAAGCGTAACGTAATCCCGACTTAAAGTACGGGCTAGGGGGCAAATTAAGGATCTCCTTTCTAGGATCATTTCCTCTTTGAAACGCTTTGCTAGCCACGTGGGCCTCGCAATTTGTCCGCTTTGGCAGGCTGCATCTACACATACCCTCACGGATTTGTCTCCTCACAGGGTGCTCGGCCGAACCGGTGTCACCCAGGAGAAGCGCGTCTCAGTGTTGTGTCACATTTATATCTTCATAAGTATTACATCATAATTACCTCATCATTTATCATATTCATTTTTATCATGCATTCTCATGTATCTTTTTCATAACATATATATCATCACATGAAACTTTCTCATAACATTCGTCACATAAAACTTTCACACAAACATCATCACATAGTCATATTTAACAATCATCCAGAGGCTCATAAACATGTTATGTTATATCTCATAGTGCTTTAAACTTGATTATTATGAGTCTTAAACTTGCAAATTAATTATTCTTAACTTCTTTATACACCCATAGTTTGACAATTAATGAGTTATATAAATTTTATGCTTAAGAACTAATCCAAATAGCACTAAGCGAAATTTGGACAGCTTTATGTTTATGTGATTACGGAGTTCTAGAAATTACGGTTTAGATCTTTATCTCACATTCTAAGTTATTGATCATCAACACCTAGTCTCTTGGGGACCTATAAGGTTATAACTAAGTATTTCTCACCTTACCCTATGGTCAAGAACATCTCTAAACCTCAAGAGTGCAGAAATCAAAATACTAACTTTACGGGTACCTAGAAGTCACAATATTGACCCTTTCTAAGTTCGGTTTGCTCCTAAGGTTTCAAGATTAAGTCCTAAACCAATTATGAGTCATTCCTACACATATAAACTAATTTAAAACCATGATTATTGAATCTAAACCTTGCTGGACAGAATCCAGAAAAATAAATCTTTAAGGGATCTAGAACTCTCAAATTAATTCTTTTCTAGTTCCTAACTTATCCTATCTTTCACATATGAGTCTTAACATAATTATTACCCAAACATAAGCATATTAACATCATTATCACAGCTCATGCAGTAGCCAAACATAGCAAGGCAGAACCGAAACAACAACTCCATTTTAAGGCATTGAATCATAGTTTCTAAAGCACATAAAATACTAGTTTCTCTTGGAACCTTATTAAAACCTTCAAAACTCTTTTATGAACACTTTTATCATCTAAACTCATGGAAATACTTAATAGGGCAGTGGCTATGTTATTTTCATCTCAAGAGGTCCTAAATTCATAATACTTAGTTCTACACCTTCCTTATACTCATATAAGTTTAGAAAAATTATAAAACATAGTTTTCAATACTTGAAGACATTAAGGCCTCATAGGGCGAAATATGAGCCATAGGAGATAGATGTTTTAGACCTTTGTTTGAGATATCCTTGGGCAAGTCTTTGAGCTCTAGAATCATTAAAGTGATGACATAAAAATAAACATGCTCATGCACTTATTTTAGTTATTGCTAGAAAGTAAAGTGAGAGCATAAAATAAATATGTGGTGCAATATATTATTATCTTTGATATTTAAGTGAGGACTTGAAATATAAATATGATAATGCAAAGCTTGAAACATAAACATGATAATGCAAGTTCATTCATTATCTTGGGATTTAGTGATAGCAAGGAAGTAAACATGATATGCATAGCATAAAATAAACATGATGCAAGATTCATTTTATAGTTAACTAGAGCTCATATAAGACTTTAACAAGATAATAACCCTATACCATATCTCAAAGATCACAACACAAGAATCGAAAATCATATAAAAGAGAAATAAGGTGAAACTACATCAAGTTCTTTATTAAGTACCCAAAACCCCAATCTAGAGACAAGTCTCTAGAACGTGCCGGCCAACTTTAAGGTTGACAAGGGTAGGCTTGGGCTTTTAGAAATCCTTAGATTAATTTTCTTAAGTTGGAAAACCATGTGAGCTAGATAACATATAGATGAAGTTGTAAGAAAAGGAAAACTCAAGCTTTAGAGGTTTCTTTGAGATGAACACAATGTCATCATCTAGAAACTCTCATCATCAAGCTATCATGCTCAAATCAAGGCCTCATGGCCGAAAATGAAAAGGAAAGGAAAGACAAAGGAAAGCTCAAAAAGAATCCAAGAGAAAACTAGAGAAAAACACTTTCTTGAGCAAAATAAAGTTTGAAAACAAATCCCTACCTTTTGATGAAGATAAAAGCTTGAACTTGAAGATGGAAATGAGATGAGCAACACCTCCTAGGATGGTGATGATGATTCGGCCTTGATGAGAGAAAAAGAAAGAGAATGTGTTTCAAGTGGAGTTGTGTTTGAGGTGTGGTGTTTGAGAGGTTTGATGATGGTTCAAGGTTTTGGGGTGGTGTTTGATGGTTGAGAGGTGATGATGAGATGAAGAGATGAAGAAGATAAAGATGAAAAGAAAGGAAGAACACTCTTGGAACTTTGAGAGAAAAAGGAAAAACTAGCAAGACAACTCTAAAACTCTAAACTTTGCAAATGCTTCAAAGTGTAACAAGGCTAACACAAGCATCCTATTTATAGAAAATCAAAACCATGGAGGAGTGAATGGGGAGGGCTTTGGCCGTGTGGTTTGGAGGGAAAAGGAAGAGAAAAATATCTCTTACACAAGGTCATTCAAGCATGGTTGAAGTATGGAAGCTATGCTACAAAGTATGGCTTGATGTGAGTTAATTCCTTATCACATTTTTATGAAATTAGGCTTCTAGAACCTTAACATGGCTGGAACTTTTCCAGCCACAAATAAATGGGGAAAATGGGTTGTTTTAATTATTTATTCATGTGGAAATTCAAGCTTGATTGAAAGTTATGACAAGGTATAGTGTATGTGACTTGAGGTATGGCCTTGGAGTGTTGAAAAATTGAACATGTGATGCATAATGGGCGAAGGAGGTTCACGGCCAGCTTGGGACAGCAAGGGAGGAGGTGAGTTTGACCATTTAATTGTGTGTTAATGGTAGGTTTAGATGTGTATTAGCTTAGGTACAAGGTTAGGAATGATTAAGCTTAAGTTTAGGTAACTAAGAATGTGATTTAGGAGTTTATGACAAGTTTAGGAGTGCTCATACATCATTAAAGAATTTAAAACTCATTTATGAATAAACAATGTGTAACACAATTCCATGATTTAAGGAATTGGAAAGAGAAAACACTATTCAAGATTCTATGACTAGGTGTCATAAAATTAAAATATGATTTTAGGTTGTAATTAAGTACTTTTTGGTTCTAAACAACTTTAATAAATTATTTTGACTCTAGATTAATTAAGGAAATTAATTAACCTTCGATTAGAGCCTAATATTGCTTAGGTTTGCTTAATCGCGTGATTAAGCGTAAAAATCTGAAACTAGGGGCAAAACCGTAATTTTGCACTAATTTTGCCGGGACTTCAAAAATTAAAACTAAGGTCATAGAATACATAAAAACGCCTTTTAAAACCATCTGGAGAAGTTTCGGGTTCATACGGCACTTGCAAACGGGTAAAACACCGCAGGCGCGTTTTGGTCATTTTGACTAAAACTTCGAAAACGAGATTTTCGATCCGGGAAGGTTCATAAGTTTTCTAATCCCCTTCCAACATTGAGTTTGCCCTTGAGTCTTGCCAAGACTTGGCTTTCCTCGGTCAATTTGAAAATGACCTCAGGGGGCATTTTGGTCATTTTCACTCTAACAGAAAAATCGGGGCGTTACATTACTCCCCTCCTTAAAAAGAATTTCGCCCTCGAAATTCGTACCTTAGAAAAGCTCTGGATATTTGGACTTCATCTCTGACTCTAGTTCCCACGTGTATTCTTCCGACTTGCCTTGTCCCCACGCCACTTTTACCAAAGGAACAGGACTTGTTCCTTAACTCGCTTGACTCAGTGATCCACTATTCCCGTGGCGGTACACTGAAAGTGAGGTCCTCCCTTAACTGTACATGCTCTGGTTCTAGGACCTGACTAGGGTCGGACTCATATTTACGTGGCGGGAGACGTGAAAGACATCATGAAGGTTTGACAGATTGGGTGGTAAGGCTATTTTGTAAGCTACGGATCCGACTCTTTGAAGAATTTCAAAAGGACCGAGAAATCGGGGACTCAACTTTTTAACTTTCATGGCTCTCCCTATTCCTGTAGTGGGGGTGATTCTTAGAAATACATGTTCTCCCTCTTGGAACTCCAAGGGCTTGCGCCTTTTGTCCGCGTAGCTTTTCTGTCGACTTTGAGCGGTTAAGATTCTATCCTTGATCTTCTTGATTTGTTCCGTCGTTTCCCTCACTACCTCAGGTCCTAAGACACTTTTCTCTCCGGGCTCGTACCAACACAAGGGTGATTGGCACTTCCTTCCGTATAATGCCTCGTACGGTGCCATACCGATGCTTGCGTGATAACTGTTGTTATACGCAAACTCGATCAAAGGCATGTACTTATCCCAACTTCCTTTTTGGTCTAAGACACAGGCTCTCAGCATATCTTCCAGGTTTGGATTGTCCTCTCGGACTGACCATCCGTTTGTGGGTGTCCTCTCAGCATATGTTTATGTTACCCCCTCAATTTACCCCATATTAAATCTAGTGACGACTAGTTAGGATTGAGCTCATTCCTAGGCGATTAGGTGAGACGGAGATAGGAGGTTATGATAAAAATCGCCGGGGCGGTGTATCGGTTGGAAATAGGTGGATATGTTTTAAGAGGGTGGTTTTTGAGAAAAAGAACAAAAGAGATATGATGCTTTTAAGTCACATAAGTATGAGAAAAGTAAGAGTTGTAATATGCCCTTATGCCACTTGCATGAATCTAGATTGTTGTGATTTGTTGATTTATGTGCTCAAGTATTGCCATACATTCATGCTTAAACATGTTGCATTCATGACATCAAGATGCATACTAAAAGAAATGGACCTTGGATAAATAGTTTTATAAACCCTAATAATGAATCTCATATGCATGAACACCTTTTATAAATAAACCCAAGGTTCCTGAGGATGTGAACGATGTAACCCTAGAATAGGAGATTCCTACTGAGATTCTTTAGTAAGATTCTCACTCTTTTCTCTTCTTTTTCTCGCTTCCGTCACACCTTCAGAGACTGATGGCGACATTCGTGGTCTTCATTGACATATCCGTCCGAGAGGCGCCCCTAACGAGGAGCTCACGCTCAGTCTACACGTATGCCCACTCCTGCCGCCTTGCGTTCTTAGATCAGTTACACTCCATTTCCCCGGGTTCTAGTAGCAGATGTTTTAGGGGAGGCTTAGTGTACACACTCACATGTAGACTGGATAAACCTGCTTTTGTTTTGAGGTTATTCACTATAGGTGCACTCGGGTAGTGATGGTTTACTTTATGTTACTTTACGTTTCTCTATTTCTATTGTACTTCCTTTCTGCTGTATTACAAGCTCTGCTTGTCCCAATGAGGGTATGACTACTTATGTATTCTAAGTTATGTTATTAATGAAACGTTTCTCTTGTTGTGATGATTTATGCTCAGCTGTTATATGTTTCCATTTCTGTGTTTCTCTATGAGTGTTAAGCGTGCTTTATATTCCTATTATTCGATTAGACTAAGAACGTGGCTCTCACTTTGTTGTGTGTTTTGAAAAAAAAAAAATTTACTCGTAATTTTCCTTTAGTATTTTAAGAAAAGGATGAGACTATAAAGTAATAGCCTAATGTTTAACCTAATGTGTTCTAGAAAGTTGGGTTAAAAATTAGGGTGTTACATACCCAGTATGACAATAAATCTTATCTTGGTTACTTAGGTTACATTAAGATATTTACTTTGAACATGGGGCCACCATAATTGTTCTCCTTTTCTGAAATCTGACGCCGAGTTCTAGTGGACTGGCACCCGAAGACTGCTAGAAGCTGCTGGGAACGTCATTGACTGGGAACTGTTCAAGACCTACTTCTACGAGAAGTATTTTCCGGAGTCTGTGAGGAATGCAAAGGACATCGAATTCATGCAACTGACCCAGGGTGGGTCTTCTGTCGCCCAGTACACGGCAAAATTCGAGGAGCTAATCAAGTTCTCGCGAGTGTTTCAAGGGAATCCAGATGAAGTATGGAAGTGCGTCAAGTACGAGGCGGGGTTGATCATGAGTTGAATTACGCAGTAGCACACATGGAGATTAGGGACTTTCCAACCCTAGTCAACAAGTGTCGCATCATGGAAGAAGGCCGGAAGAAGATCAATGCTTCAAGGGCAGAACGAGCCAAGGGGCTAGGACCTCAAGCCCCAAGGTTCAAGCCACGTCAATCAAGGAACCACTACAACCCCTACCAGAGCAACCAGTTCAGGCAACAACCAACACATCAACAACAACAACGACCACCATTCCCTCGTGAGACTAGACCTCAAGCACGACCATCTTTTCAACATAACGGTCGGAGGAACTTCAACAACAACCAACAGCCGAGGGGGCGGTCCTCGGTTTAACCAAGGAGGGTCCAGCGGGGCCAAGAACAAGGCGCCACAAGGAACCCTGCCGCTTACCGAGCCGCACCTATGGATGTCTGTCCCAAGTGCGGGAAGAATCACGGAACCGCCCATGCCTAGCCTGGTCGTAACGCGTGTTTCAAGTGTGGCAAGCCTGGCCACTATGCGAAGGACTGCACTAGCAGAGGGACACCGAACCAAAACCCCCGACCAAAACACCAAGGAAGAGTCTTCACCCTCAACACGGAAGACGCCCAGAAATCCAACGATCTCATTCAAGGTATGTGCAAAGTAAATGGTAAACCCTTAACTGTACTATATGACTCTGGTGCTACTCATTCTTTTATATCACTTGCTAGTGTCGAGTCCTTAAATCTGAGAGTCTCTAAACTTCCTTTTGATCTTATTGTTTCTACTCCTACCAATCGTCCTATTAATACTTGTCATTGTTGTTTAAACTGTCATCTTGTTGTAGAAAATAGGTCCTTTAACATAGATTTAATTTGTTTACCCTTGAAAGACATAGGAATTATCTTAGGCATGGATTGGCTTCACGCCAACAGTGTGTTACTAGACTGTGGAACCCAAACCGTAGTTTTTCCTTCTCCTCCCGAAAACATCACTCGACCCATTAGGTTGTACCTAAACTCTGTAGTGGGGAGAAAACGATGGGATATGTTCTCCTAGCCGCTTGCGATGTAGACTTTGAGCAAAACCTAGATGAGATACCTGTGGTGAGAGACTATCCCGAAGTATTCCCGGATGAGATACCCGAATTCCTTCCCGAAAGAGAAGTTGAGTTCTCCATAGAATTGGTTCCTGGAACAGGACCAATCTCTATTGCCCCATATAGGATGTCACCCATGGAGCTAGCAGAACTAAAAACCCAGTTGGAGGAACTGTTGGAGAAAAGTTTTATAAGGCCGAGTGCTTCACCTTGGGGCGCTCCGGTCTTATTTGTGAAAAAGAAGGATGGAAGTATGAGGATGTGTATAGATTATAGGCAGTTGAACCAAGTGACCATAAAGAATAAGTACCCATTGCCTAGGATTGATGATCTTATGGACCAGTTGAAAGGAGCAGTAGTGTTTTCTAAGATCGATTTAAGGTCTGGTTACCATCAGATTAGGGTTAGAGATTCGGACATTCCTAAAACCGCCTTTCGAACTCGGTATGGACACTTTGAGTTCAATGTGATGTCTTTTGGTTTGACGAATGCTCCCAGCTTTTATGGATTACATGAATAGGATCTTTCGACCCTATTTAGATCAATTCGTGGTTGTGTTCATAGATGATATTCTCATCTATTCGAAAACCCACGAGGAGCATGAGCGTCATTTGAGGCTGGTTTTAGAGGTACTAAAAGTGAAGAAGTTGTACTCAAAGCTTTCTAAGTGTGGATTTTGGTTAGAGGAAGTAAAGTTCTTAGGACATGTTGTGTCAAAAGGTGGCATAGCTGTCGACCCAAGTAAGATAGAAGCTGTGATGAATTGGGATAGACCAACCTCAGAATCGAGATTAGAGGCTTTTTGGGTTTAGCTGGTTATTACCGTAGGTTTATCAAATGATTTTCCCAGTTAGCCCTACCCTTAACCAAGCTCACTAGGAAGAATACCCCGTTTGAGTGGAACACCAAATGTGAAAAGAGTTTCCTAGAGCTTAAGGAAAAGCTCACCTCAACCCCGGTTTTGGTTTTACCCGACCCCAATGTACCCTTTGAGGTATATTGTGATGCTTACAGCAAGGGTTTAGGTTGTGTGTTGATGCAGAATAGGCAAGTGGTAGCCTATGCATCCAGACAACTCAAGCCCCACGAGGTAACCTACCCCACCTATGACCTAGAGTTAGCGACCATCGTGTTTGCCCTCAAGATGTGGAGACACCATTTGTATGGTGTAAGGTTTGAAGTGTTCTCCGATCATAAGAGTCTCAAGCATCTCTTTGATCAAAAGGAGTTAAACATGAGGCGAGAGGAGATGGATGGAATTCCTCAAGGACTATGATTTCGGCTTAAGTTACCACCCTGGCAAGGCTAATGTAGTCGCCGACGCCTTAAGTCGAAAATCGTTATGTTTGTCAAGTATGATGGTTAATGAAGTTGGGTTAATAGAATAGTTTAGGAATATGATGGGATGTATGTGACTGAGAATGGCATCGTGATGAGTCATATCACGGTGACAGTGGGTTTAAGCAAAGGATCATGCTTGCCCAAAGAGAAAATGAGGACTTTATGGAGACAATAGAGGCAGTTAAGGCCGGTAAATTGAAGGGTTTTGAGCAAGGCCCTGACTGGTTGTGGAGGTTTGAGGGGCGAATCTGCGTGCCCCAAGATGGCGACCTTCGAGAGAAAATCTTGGAGGAGGCTCATAAGAGTCACTTTGCCATTCATCCTGGTGCTACCAAGATGTATCAGGACTTAAAGAGGATGTTTTGGTGGCCCGGACTAAAGAAGGATGTGGTCGCCTGGGTAAGTAAGTGTTTGGTCTGCCAAAAGGTTAAGATCGAATACCAAAAACCTTCTGGTATGTTGCAACCCCTGTCAATCCCTGAGTGGAAGTGGGAGAGTATATCGATGGACTTCGTGACAGGATTGCCAAAGACCCAAGCTGGCCATGATCTTTGTATGGGTGATAGTGGATCGGCCCGACCAAGTCGGCTCACTTTCTACCTATTCGAGTCACATACTCATTGGATAAATTGGCTCAGCTTTACATCCAAGAGATAGTAAGGTTGCATGGAGTGCCGTCGACGATAATCTCGGATAGAGATCCGCGGTTTAAGTCATGTTTTTGGGGAGCCTTTCAAAAGGCATTTGGTTCAAAGCTGTGCTTGAGCACTGCTTACCACCCTCAGACGGATGGCCAATCGGAAAGAACCATCCAAACCCTGGAGGATATGCTGAGAGCCTGTGTCTTAGACCAGAAAGGAAGTTGGGATAAGTACATGCCATTAATCGAATTTGCATATAACAACAGTTATCACGCAAGTATCGGTATGGCACCGTACGAAGCATTGTATGGAAGAAAGTGCCAATCACCCTTGTGTTGGTATGAACCCGGAGAACAAAGTGTCTTAGGACCTGATATAGTGAGGGAAACGACGGAGCAAATCAAAAGGATTAAGGATAGAATCCTAACCGCTCAAAGTCGGCAAAAGAGCTATGCGGACAAAAGGCGTAAGCCCTTGGAGTTCCAAGAAGGAGAACATGTATTTCTAAGAATCACTCCCACTACAGGAATAGGAAGAGCCATGAAAGTCAAAAAGTTGAGTCCCCGATTTCTCGGCCCTTTTGAAATTCTTCAGAGAATCGGATCTGTAGCCTACAAAATAGCCCTGCCACCCAATCTGTCAAATCTTCATGATGTCTTTCACGTCTCTCAGTTGCGTAAATATGAGTCCGACCCTAGTCCTGTCCTAGAACCAGAGTATGTACAGTTAAGAGAGGACCTCACTTTCAATGTACCTCCTACGAAGATCGTGGATCACGGGGTCAAGCAGTTAAGGAACAAGTCTGTTCCTTTGGTGAAAGTGGCGTGGGGACGAGACAAGACATAAGAGTATACATGGGAGCTGGAGTCAGAAATGAGGACGAAGTATCCATAGCTTTTCTAAGGTAACGAATTTCGAGGACGAAATTCTTTTAAGGAGGGAGTAATGTAACGCCCGATTTTCTCGCTAGAGTGAAAATGACCAAAATGCCCTCGAGGTCATTTCACGCCCAGAATTCGAGGAAAGCCGATCTGGCAGTACTCGAAGGGCAAACTCAATGTTGGAAGGGGATTAGATGACCTGTGTACCTTTTCGGAATCGAAAATCTCATTTTTCGAAGTTTTCGGTCAAAATGACCAAAACGCCCTGTGGTGTTTTACCTATTTGCAAGTGCCGGATGAACCCGAAACTTCTCTAGATGGTTTTAAAAGGCATTTTTATGTATTCTAAGACCTCAGTTTTAATTATGGAGGTCCCGGCAAAATTAGTGCAAAATTACGATTTTACCCCTAGTTTCGTGTTTTTACGCTTAATCGTGATTAAGCAAACCTAAGCAATATTAGGCTCTAATCGAAGATTAATTAATTTCCATAATTAATCTTGAGTCAAAATAATTTATTAAAGTTGATTAGAACCTAAAAGTGCTTAATTACAACTTAAAATCTTATTTTAAATTCAAGATTTCTAGTCATGGAATCTTGAATAGTGTTTTCTCTGCAATTCCTTAAATTATGGAATTTTGTCTACATTGTTTTATTCATAAAATGAATTTAAAATCTCCTAAATATGTATGAGTACTCCTTAATCATGTCATAAAGGTTCCTAATCACATTCTTAGTCACCTAAACTTATGCTTAATGACTCCTAACCTTACACCTAAGCTAATACACCCCTAAACACATCACTAACACCCTATTACATGACCAAAACTCCCTCCTCCCTTGCTGCATCAGACCTGCACGAAATTCATCATCCATTTTATCACAATTTAATTTTATTTCACACTCCAAAGACTATGGTTGAAGCCATGTCATCAAAGTGCAATTCTCTCACCTCATGTTCCATGAGGATTCATTCTCCTCCACACATGCCTCACCTCATGTTCCATGAGGATTCATTCTCCTCCACTCATTCACTCTTATTCTTCTCTATAAATACCATGCCTAGATGAACCTTTGCTACACTTTGTTCATTTGCTAAGTTTAGTTTTTTAGTTTTTCTCTAAGTTCTTCCTTTTTCTCTCAAATCTCAAGAGCATTCTTCTTCTTCATCTTCTTCTTTTTCCTTTTGAAACATCATCACACAACCTTGAAACACCACCCCACCACCTTGGATCATCATACAAACACCTAAACTTCCATTCTCAAACACAAGCTCACCAAGAACACATTTCCTTCCTTTTTCTTTCATCAAGGCCAAATCATCATCACCATCCTAGGAGATGTTGCTCGTATCATTTTCATCTTCAAGTCCAAGCTTTTTTTCTTCACTCTAGGTAGGAGTGTTTTCTAAACTTTGTCTTCTTGAAAATGAGTTCTTTCTAGCTTTCTCTTGGGTTTTCTTTTTGAAACTTTCTTTGGTTTCCCTTTCTTGTATTTTCGGCCACTTGGCCTTGATGAGTACATGATAGCTCAATGATGAGGACTCCTAGATAATGACTATGTGTTCATCTCAAAGGAAACTCTAGAGCTTGAGGTTTTATTTTCTTTGAGTTCCAACTTTATTTTCTAACTCAAAAATGATTTTTACTCAAGAATACCTTTACTTTTCTTGCTATTATGATTTCGGTTTCTTTGTTCCTTTCTTTAACATTTCGGTTACCATTTTCCTTTTTGATCTTTGAAGTTTTATTTGTTCAAAAAGTTTTGCTTTCTTTGAGCTTGATGATGATGTTCAAGAACCTCATAATTCCTTTGAGAACTTGGTTCAAGAACTCTAAAGCTCTCTTTGTAATGAGATATGTGTTGGGTTATTATGTTGTTAAAGTCTTGGATGAGCTTTAGATCACCTTAAAATGAACCTTGCATCATGTTTATTTTATGCTTTGCACATCATGTTTACTTTCTTTGTTATCACTAAGTACCAAGGTAATAAAGGAGCTTGCATTATCATGTTTATATTTCAAGCTATGCATTATCATGTTTATGTTTCAAGTTCTCACCTAAATATCAAAGATAATAATATAATGCATCACATATTTATTTTATGCTCTCACTTTACTTTCTAGCAAAAACTAAAACAAGTGCATGAGCATGTTTATTTTTATGTCATCACTTTAATGAACCTAGAGCTCAAAGACTTGCCCATTGTTGTCTCAACAAAGGTCTAAAAATATTTATTGCTTTTGGTCCCTATTTCGGCCCTAAGAGGCTTTGGTGTTTCCAAGTATTGAAAACTATGTTTTATAATTTTTCTAAGCTTATGTAAGTATAAGAAATATGTAGAACTAAGTTTTATGAATTTAGGACCTCTTGAGATAAAAATGATTTAGCTATTACCCTCTTAAGTATTTTTATGATTTTAGGTGATAAAAGTGTCCATAAATGAGTTTTGAAAGTTGAAAAAGGTTCCAAGAGAAACTAGTATTGTATGTGCTTTAGAAATTGTGTTTCATGTCTTTTATGGAGATGTTTGTTTCGGTTCTGCCTTGCTATGTTTGGCCACTGTATGAGCTGTGTTAATAATGATAAGATGCTTATGTTTGAGAAAAAATAATGTTAAGACTCATATGTGAAAGATAGGATAAGTTAGGAACTAGAAAAGAATTAATTTGAGAGTTTTAGATCCCTTAATGATGGAATTTTCTGGATTCTGTCCAGCAAGGTTTAGAAATGATAATTATGGTTCTAAATTAGTTTAAATGTGTAGGAATGACTCATAATTGGTTTAGGGCTTAATCTTGATGCTTTAGGAACAAACTGGACTTAGAAAGAGTCATTGTTGTGACTCCTAGGTACCCGTAAAGTTGGGATTTTAAATTCTGCATCCTTGAGGTCTAGAGATGTTCTTGACCATAGTGTGAGGTGAGAAATACTTAGTTATAACCTCATAGGTTCCCAAGAGACTAGGTTTTGATGATTTATAACTTAGATTGTGAGTTAAGGACCTTAAGGGTCAATGCATAAGACATTAAGAAGTCTTGAGTTTTTATGATGCTTAATTTTATGCAAGTATGATATATGATACATGAGCTTTATCTATGTGAGTATGATGTGTTTAAAATATATACTATGATGAGTTTGGAATACATGCTATAATCTATGAAAGAATGATGAGTTTGAAATATATGCTATGATGTTTATCTATGTGAGAATGATGTATTAGAAGAATATGCTTGATGATGCATGAACCCTAAAATGTTTTATTGATGATACGTGAGGAAATGATTATTGAGATGTTAAGTTGTGTGATTAGCTTGTGGCATGAGTTTTGGTTTGAAGGAAATTCGGTTTAACAGCCGTTATGCTGCCGAATTTCTATCAAACCTAAAAGGGTTGAAAAATGTTTTAAAGTACCATATGAGTTGAAAACCCTGGGTGACACTGGTTCGGCCGAGCACCCGGGATATTTTTATGTGACAAGCATTGAGACGTACTTCTCCTGCTACGGTGAGGAGGAGGCAAATCCGTGAGGGTATGTGCAGATGCAGCCTTACCAAAGCGGACAATTCGCTGTGCACTCGAGGCCAGTAGAACATTTCAAAGAATGAAATATGTTTATGTTACCCCCTCATTTTACCCTATATTAAATCTAGTGACGACTAGTTAGGATTGAGCTCATTCCTAGGCGATTAGGTGAGACGGAGATAGGAGGTTATGATAAAAATCGCCAAGTGTGTATCGGTTGGAAATAGGTGGATATGTTTTAAGAGGGTGGTTTTTGAGAAAAAGAACAAAAGAGATATGATGCTTTTAAGTCACATAAGTATGAGAAAAGTAAGAGTTGTAATATGCCCTTATGCCACTTGCATGAATCTAGATTGTTGTGATTTGTTGATTTATGTGCTCAAGTATTGCCATACATTCATGCTTAAACATGTTGCATTCATGACATCAAGATGCATACTAAAAGAAATGGACCTTGGATAAATAGTTTTATAAACCCTAATAATGAATCTCATATGCATGAACACCTTTTATAAATAAACCCACGGTTCCTGAGGATGTGAACGATGTAACCCTAGAATAGGAGATTCCTACTGAGATTCTTTAGTAAGATTCTCACTCTTTTCTCTTCTTTTTCTTGCTTCCGTCACATCTTCAGAGACTGATGGCGACATTCGTGGTCTTCATTGACATATCCGTCCGAGAGGCGCTTCTAACGAGGAGCTCACGCCGCCTACACGTATGCCCACTCCTCGCCTTCATGCGTTCTTAGATCAGTTACACTCCATTTCCCCGGGTTCTAGTAGCAGATGTTTTAGGGGAGGCTTAGTGTACACACTCACATGTAGACTGGATAAACCTGCTTTTGTTTTGAGGTTATTCACTATAGGTGCACTCGGGTAGTGATGGTTTACTTTATGTTACTTTACGTTTCTCTGTTTCTATTGTACTTCCTTTCTCTTTGTATTACAAGCTCTGCTTGTCCCAATGAGGGTATGACTACTTATGTATTCTAAGTTATGTTATTAATGAAACGTTTCTCTTGTTGTGATGATTTATTCTCAGCTGTTATATGTTTCCATTTCTGTGTTTCTCTATGAGTGTTAAGCGTGCTTTATATTCCTATTATTCGATTAGACTAAAAACGTGGCTCTCACTTTGTTGTGTGTTTTGAAAAAAAAAAAATTTACTCGTAATTTTCCTTTAGTATTTTAAGAAAAGGATGAGACTATAAAGTAATAGCCTAATGTTTAACCTAATGTGTTCTAGAAAGTTGGGTTAAAAATTAGGGTGTTACATACCCAGTATGACAATAAATCTTATCTTGGTTACTTAGGTTACATTAAGATATTTACTTTGAACATGGGGCCACCATAATTGTTCTCCTTTTTGAGAAACCTCTAGGTTATGAGCTCATACCTCACTAGTCGTCACTAGCACATGGTCTTATCCCTTTTGATAAGTTAAGGTCCCGACATAAAGTACGGGCTAGGGGGCTAGAATCACCTCATCTTCCATCCCTTTTGATGGTTTCAAAGGATCATTTTCTCATAGAATCACCTCGTCCTCCATCCCTTTTGATGGATTCAAAGGATCATTTTTACATAGTTTTATGTCACCTTGAGTCTTAGCATGTTATAACAAGATGCCACATAAATCATGCATGTTACATATTTCATATAACTTTAACATAGGCATCTCTAGGGTTCTCAAGAGAACAATAACATGCAATTCCATCATTACATAGCATCATATAAGTCATGAGATAACACATAAATTCATCAATCATATAGGGCACACAACCATTCCCTTAAAAGTAAAAACCCCTAATCGGGTAACCTAAAACTTCCAAATTAGTTTCTTGTGCCTCTAAGGGATTGATTAGCCTCATTTCCACAATTTATTAAGTTCTAGAACCTAATTAATTGTGGCTGTACAGTATAGGCAGTAAACATGTTTTGATGAATTATGGTGTTCCAGAAGTTGCATTTTAGGTCCTTTCTCATTACCGACTTGTTCTATGATGCAATAATTAATACCTAAACCAATTATGAGTCATTCTCACTCATCTAACCATGATATAATATGATTCTACAAACTCTATCAAGGCTGGAATAGAATTCATATTTTCAGTTCCTAAGGAGTTCTAGAAATCACATTTTCAAACATATAGAGTTACTAAGCATACCTAAGATGCCTAGAACAATTATCAAACAATTGGTAAGGTATTTAAACACATATAGACCACCCAAAACAGAATTTAAGGTGCTGGAAAATAACAAGGCAGAACCGAAAATAATAACATCATATGATACATAGAACTTTGTTTCTAAAACTCATAAATTGCTAGTTTCTCTTGGAACCTTTTTAAAACTTATAAAACTCATTAGGAAACAATTTATTTCTTTAAAATCTCCATAAAATACATGAGGGCAGTGACCATTTCAAAATAATCTCCAAGGGTATTTAAATCACGAAATCATACTTAAAACATTTGTCATAGTCACCTATGCTTAAGAAAAATCCTAAGACATAGATTATAGGTCCTTGTGACTAAATGAAACTCATTCTAGCTTCATTATCATCACATGGCCGAAATGTGCATTCCAAGGAATGTTCCATATTTAACTTTTTCATAGGATGAATAGGGCAAGTCTTTGAGCTCTAGGAGTTTTAGGTGATAACATAAACATAAACGTGATATGCACTCCATTTTAGATTTGCTTAGAAAGTAAAGTGTGTAACACCCTAATAGAACCCCACTGTGCTTAAGTTCACATTTGGATTCTATTAGTTGTCACTTATGCCTTGGATTAATTTTCTTTTGAAATTAACTTAGAAAAATAATGGAAGTTTTTTTTTTTTTTAATAAATTAATTTTTTTGAAAACTTAAGCTCAGAATTAGAAGTGAAATACATAGCGCTTTTATAGATAATAATCAAGTTACATTGCGCACTTAATTAAATAAGCGGAATAAAAGACTAAGTATAGAACAATTATCACATAAACTGGAATATAATCACTTAATACATAAGTCACAACAGGGCATATATCATACTGATAAGTTATTACAAATAACAATATAAGTTCTACTATTACTAATTGTTTCTCACAAACTATAATGTAACTAAAGCTCGGAATGCTCCTACTTGAACGGTTTGAAATCTTCACGTGCTACCTCCTTCCTCAGCCACGGTCTCGTTGCTTTAGGTGGACACGCCTGCCTCTCGTAACGACAACGGAAAATAAACATAGGAGTGAGAAATACATGATTTCTCAGTAGGAGTTCCTACTTGTACTAAAAGTGTCATCGTTGTCGTCCCAGTCACTTCGGGTTTATTATAAAAAGGTGAACAGGTAAGGATTCAATTATCAAACTTTCACAAACGTGATTAGTCAAGTGCGCTTACTTTTAAACTAATCTTGAACATTAGCGTAAATATTCATTCAAGATTTCATCAAGCATACATATAAGCATATCATGTAAAACCACTAATAAGCAATAATCATTTAGGAGTTGCATGCATTTCATGATTACTCATCCTCAACATTCACTTGTTTAGTGATCATCATCTTTCATTTATTTCATCAACATATTTCTTAATTACTCACGGGATGAATGCATCAATGCCTTAGACCACCCTAAAAGGGTAATGAGCTCATACTGTGGCCGTCGCCACAACCTTTTTTGGTTTCCTTTCCATTGCCGTGATCTCAACGGTTTAGGGGGTTAAGCCGTGAGTTTAGCTCAAGTCCACTTTTCCAGACTTTCATTGCTACTTTTTCAAACTTTACTTTTATTATTTCTTTTGAAAATGAATGTATGCATATTATCATGTAATCACAATAAATCCTGGGCAATCAATCATTCATCCTCATCATTTCATAATTCATCACCATACATTCACATTACTATACATCACTTCATAAAACATGGACAATATCATGTAAATCTCATAGTAAACACTTTCATAGATGATTCATATTAAACAACCAAAGTTATCAAGTTGAGTTCCTAGTGTTCGTAAGAGGTAATGGATGTCTTAGTATTATCTTTTTCTTTTAGTGTTCTTTGTACTCTTAGCATTCCATTAATACATTAATGCACTTCAAAATATTATTATAGGTTCTTTATATATTTTTATTATGACTTTCATATAACTCTTGAAGATTATTATTCTACTTAAATTCTTAAAATTCTCTCTTTACAAGACTTGATTCTTTTATTTATAGTTTTGATATCTTTTAGAAGAAAGTTTATAATTCTCTGTATACTTGTTATCTCAGCTTAGTAAAGGTAGTTCCAAATTCCTAACTCATCAAATTTTAGCATTTACATCTTTGGAATAGTGTAAATCAACTGTAAACCATGCATAGGAGGGTTCCCAGGAAAGAGAGGTGGGTCACAATGGACATGCTTAAATACCAAGTCTTTCCTTAGCTAACCTTTCCAAACTGCACTTTTACAGTACACTATCCCGAAATTTATTTCTCATTCTGTATTTACGTGGTACAAAGCTTTATACATAATATACATGGGTGTATTCCTATATGTGTTAGCTCTCCAACAAAGTTGAAATCAGTCCATTTGCATTTTTCTAGAGTGAGTTACATCTATTTTACTACTACAAGGTCAGATTTAAAGTTTCAGTCTTAGGCTCTACTTTAAAAATTTATATCTTGAGCTAGAAAACTCCGTTTTAGGTGATTCTTTTTGGAGAGTGTTATATAATGAGTCTAGTTTATAGTAAAATTATTTTAATTTCGAGATACTTAATATTTTATGAACAGTAGCTGAAGTACCTGCTGCCAGAAACAACTAGAATTTCCAGCACCTACCATTTTCATGTCTTAAGTTACCTTTATTAAATCAGGTTTCACATACAATCTTTTCAAGTTATATTTGAGTTTGATAACATCATAAAGGTACTCATAACAAAATAGAACATGTCATATTTCTAAAAATATATTTTTCAAATAATCATTTAAAACTTTTGACAATAACTCAAACTTGAGGCATTCTATCAAGGTTAGAAGCCAACAATGCTTGAACAATTAAAGATGAAGCTCCTACCTCTTGTGTAGGGTCTAAAAGGGTCCTTCTCTTCTTCCTTAAGCTTCAACAAGAGTCTTTGGAGTGGATGACCCTCCTTGAATCTTGGCTCTAGAACTTGAATGCTTAAGAAAATATTTCTCACTAGAGTTAAAGATTGTAACTCTTGTGAGGGCTAGTGAAAGTTTGGACTTAGGATTGAAGTGTTTGGATGAAGTTTAGAGGATCAAGAGAAGTTTTTGAAGAACATAAGAAGAATGATAGAATAAGAAAGAAAGAACACTTAGGGAGTTTTTGAATTGAAGAGAGTTTGAGGAGTATTTATAGTGGAAAGATTAGAGAAAAACAGAAGATGGAAAGCACTTGGAGCATGATTTATGGAAACATGTTGGCTGAATTTTGGGATGAAAATGCTCCTTGTTTTGTGCAAACACGTTTCCATGTTTTGTGCAAACACGTTTCCATGTTTTATGCAAACATGTTGGATGAAAATGCTCCATGTTTTATGCAAACATGTTTCCATGTTTTATCCAAACACGCTTTCCATGTTTTGTGCAAAGATGTTAGTGGATATTCTTGTAATTCCATTCATAGAGTAAGGGTATCTTTGTCATTTAATAAGGCAAGGGTAGTTTGGTAATTTCCTTTACATAGCAAGGGCATTTTCGTAATTTCTACTAAGTGATGGCATTTTCGTAATTCTTTGCATTTTTCTCTAGACATACTTAAGTAGTCTATTTGTTGTGTTTCATAACATTTGTCCAGATTCTCTTGGTTTTGCTATCGATAATTAAGATTCTTAGTTATAAATTTGGGGATGTTACATTTCTCCCTTCTTATTAAAAATTTTGCCCTCAAAATTTGATACTGTGAATAGGTTCGAAATTCTTTTCAGATATCTTCCTCGAGCTCCCATGTGCGCTCTTCCATTCCATCTTGTCCCTGTGCTACTCGGACTGCAGATACAGATTTGTTTCTCACTGCTTTGATGCCATGATCCACGATCCTCATCGGTGGTAATTCAAAAGTTAAGTCATCTTTTAATTGTATAGTTTCTGCTCAAACACATGACTGGGTCCTGACTGATACTTTCTCAATTGGGACACATGAAAAACATTGTGTAGGTTAGACAAATTTGGAGGTAATGCAATTTGGTAGGCGGAGGGACCTACCTTTTTGAGGATTTGGAAGGGTCCTAAGAATCTAGGGCTTAGCTTTTTGACTTTCATTGCACGACCTATACCGTGGTAGGAGTAATTCGCAAGAATATGTGTTCTCCTTCTTGAAATTCAAGAGGTTTCCTTCTCTTGTCAGCATAGCTCTTCTGCCTACTCTGAGCAGTGAGGATTCTTTCCCTAATTTTCCTTATTTGTTTGGTTGTCTCTTCTACCAAATCAGGGCCCAAAATACTTTGCTCTCCCGGTCACACCAACAAAGTGGTGATTGACACTTTCTACCATACAAAGCCTCATAAGGTGCCATCCCAATGCTAGTGTGGTAACTATTATTATATGCAAACTCAATCAATGGAAGCTGTTTGTCCCAACTTTTGGTGGTCTAAGACACATGCTCTTAGCATATCCTCAAGGGTTTGAATTGTTCTTTCCGATTGTCCATCACCGAGGGTGATAGGCAAGGCTTAGACACAACTTTGAACCAAATGCCTTTGCAAAGCTCCCCAAAATCTTGAGGTGAACCTTGGATCCCTATCTGAGACAATGGTTTTGGGTACTCCATGGAGCCTTATTATCTCTTGGATGTATAACTGAGCTAACTTTTCCAAAGGGTAATTTGCTCGAATGGGTAAAAAGTGAGCAGATTTGGTCAATCTATCTACAATTACCCATATGGAGTCATGTCCGGTAGGCGTTCTTGGCAATCCCATCACGAAATCCATGGATATTCCTTCCCACTTCCATTCGGGGATTTCGAGAGGTTGTAGCACTCGGAGGGTTTTTGATGCTCTATCTTCACTTTTTGGCATACCAAACATTTTTGTACTATATTTGCTATATCCGCTTTCATCTTTGGCCACGAACATCTTTTTAGGTCATGGTACATCTTGGTTATACCGGGTGTACACTAAATTGACTCTTGTGGGCTTCTTCCAAAATGCTAGCTCTCAATCCTTCTTTGCAGGTACACAAATTCTCCCTTGGTATCTCCACACTCCTTCCTTATCCTGGACAAACTCTTTCAACTTTCCTACTTCGACAAGGGTTAAGGTTCTAAGGAAATCCTCATCTTCCCTTTGGGCTTGAATTATTTGATCCTTAAAGCTACTGGTTATACTTAGTTGGCTTAATCGAATTTGTTCTGAAGTCCCCCTATATCCTAAGTTGAGGTTCCTAAAATCTTCTATCTGCTCATTTTCTTTCACCATGAGCCAAGCGGCATGCAAGGACTTACGACTCAAAGCGTCTGCTACCACATTTGCCTTTCCTGGGTGGTAGTTCAACCCAAAGTCATAGTCCTTGAGAAACTCCATCCAACGCCTTTGTCTCATATTGAGTTCCTTTTGGTTGAAGAGGTATTTCAGACTTTTGGGGTCAGAAAATACTTCAAACCTTACACCATAAAGATGATGTCTCCAGATTTTTAAGGCAAAGACAATAGCTGCTAGCTCTAAGTCATGGGTTGGGTAATTTACTTCATGGGGTTTGAGCTGTCTAGAGGCATATGCTACTACATTCCTATTTTGCATCAAAACACATCCTAGTCCTCTTCCCGAGGCATCACAATACACCTCAAATTTTTCTTTTGGGTCAGGTAGGATTAGGACAGGGGTAGTGGTCAACTTCTTTTTTAGTTCTTGGAAACTCTCTTCACATTCTGGGCTCCATATAAAAGCTGAATTCTTCCTTGTTAGCTTGGTGAGGGGTAAGGCAATTTGGGAAAAACCTCTAATGAACCTTCGGTACTAACCGGCTAGCCCTAGAAAACTCCTAATCTCCTTCACAGTGGTAGGGGTTTCCATTGTTGCACCGCTTCTATCTTACTTGGGTCTACTGCTATTCCCCCATGTGACACTACATGACCTAAGAACTTAACTTCCTTCGTCCAAAATTCACACTTGGACAACTTTGCATAAAGTTTCTTGTTCCTCAACACCTCCAACACCACTCGTAAGTGTTCTTCGTGCTCTTCTTCAATTCTAGAGTAAACTAGAATGTCATCGATGAACACTATTACAAACTTGTCCAAGTATGGTCTAAATATCCTATTCATGTAGTCCATAAACACTGCCGGTGCATTGGTTAACCCAAACGACATCACATTAAACTCATAATGTCCATATCTAGTCCTAAAGGCTGTCTTTGGTATGTCCTCCTCCTTCACTCGAATCTGGTGGTATCCTGATCGCAGATCTATCTTGGAAAACACTTGGGCTCCTCTTAATTGGTCCATGAGGTCATCTATTCTAGGCAAAGGGTATTTATTCTTTATGGTCACTTGGTTTAGCTGCCTATAATCCACACATAACCGCAAGCTCCCATCCTTCTTCTTGACAAATAGCATTGGAGCTCCCCATGGTGAAGCACTAGGCCTAATGAATTTCTTCTCTAGTAGCTCCTCTAATTGCTTCTTCAATTCTGTTAACTCGGCCAGTGGCATCCTATAAGGAGCTATAGATATGGGTCCCGTTCCCGGTACCAAATCTATAGAAAACTCAATCTCCCTTTTTGGAGGAAATTCAGGTATGTCATCAGGAAAAACATCTGAGAATTCCTTTACTACAAGGATCTTTTCTAGAGCTTGCTCCACTTCCCTCTCACTTGTCATCAGAAAACATATCCTCGCTCTTCATTCCTACTATCCCACACGATAATGGAGTTTAGGTATAGTCGTACCTTTCTATCAAGTTTAGAGGGATTGGGTAAAGATGGTTTGGGAAGAAATACTAGTGACTTATTTGCACAATGTAGTAACACACGGTTAACCAAAAGCCAATCCATGCCCAAGATTACATCAAAACTAGACAAGGGTAGACAAACTAAATCATGATGAAAAATCCTATCGCCTACCTCAAATTCACAATTTAGGCAGGCTTGACTGGATTCTAACAAAGATTTATAGTGGGTGTAGAGACAACTAAGATGATTTTTAAGTTAGATATATACAACCTCAACTTATTAGCACAATCATATGAAATGAATGAATGTGTTGCGCTTTAATCAAACAATACAATTAAGGGTTTTCCATTAATTATACACTTACCTTGAATCAGATCATCTGGATTGAGGGCATCTCAAAGATGATAGCAAACACGCGTCCCTGTGCCTTAGGCTTAAGTGTAGAGGACTGATTGAGCTTTAGGCACTCTCTAGAATAGTGTCCTGTCTGTCCACACCGATAACAAACATTCTTACCAAATCTGCATTCCCTCCATGTATCTTTCCACAAGTGGCACAAGGGGTCTAGTCATAGGTTCAGGGACAGAGCCATCCTAGGTCGATTAACACTTGTGTCTTAGGTTGATTCATCATAGGGTGTTGGGGTTGTTTCCTTTAAATCCACCTCCTTGGTAGGGTTTCTTGTAAGGGTGGGAACCCTCGGTGACCTTGTTGAGCGAGACCTCTTCCTATTCTCTTCAACTCGGTGGGCAACTAGTCGGCGATTGCAACTCTCACCACTTGGCTTTGGTCGACTAAAGATGCATAGTCGGTGACCTCGATGGAGCCACAGATGCCAAAATGTCTGGCCTCAAACCACTCTCATATTTCATGCATTTCCAAGCCTCGTTGGGATTACTTTGGTAGCTAGTTGAGTGTTTGATCAGTTCTTCAAACTTAGCTGTGTACTCAACCACACTTCGATTGCCCTGTGTCAGCAACAGAAATTCTATTTCCTTTGCCTTCTTAACCGGATCTGGAAAATATTTCTTATGGAATGTAGCATAGAAAACCTCCCACGTAATCTGTATGTCAGCACTTTCAAGCAAGCCCTTTGCACCCTTCCACCACGCGGCAGCCTCTCCTTTCAGCATATAAGTAGAGAATGCCACCTTTTGTTCATCAGAGCATTCTACCACTGAGAAAACCTTCTCCATCTCTTGAATCCATATGTCAGCTATTTCGGGGTTAGTTGTCCCTTTGAATTACGGAGGTCCACTCTTGAATTCTGAGAATTTTTCATTTTCTTGGTTCCCAACTGATTCCTCTGACATCCTATTCATCTCGCTCCATCATCATGTTGGTTGTGCTTGCATAGCCCTACCCATCTCCTGGAGGGCATTTGCTAGTTCATCACGATTACCTCCACCGCGTGCCCCATGCAGACGTCTGCTTGTCGCCATTAGTTCCTAGACACACCAAACAACAGACATCGAGTTGATCAGGCTCAATACTATAGCTAAGCATGGTAGCAACTATGGCAGTATCACAAGACGATCATGCATTTCTAAATCCTATATCCCATCATACGTATAAGATTAATAGCATGATATCATAGACGAAGCATAGTCACCCATTCCTCAGGCTTAAATAGGATGAATTGCCTCGATACCATAATGTAACACCCTAATAGAACCCCACTGTGCTTAAGTTCACATTTGGATTCTATTAGTTGTCACTTATGCCTTGTATTAATTTTCTTTTGAAATTAACTTAGAAAAATAATGGAAGTTTTTTTTTTAAAATAAATTAATTTTTTGAAAACTTAAGCTCAGAATTTAGAAGTGAAATACATAGCGCTTTTATAGATAATAATCAAGTTACATTGCGCACTTAATTAAATAAGCAGAATAAAAGACTAAGTATAGAACAATTATCACATAAACTGGAATATAATCACTTAATACATAAGTCACAACAGGGGCATATATCATAATCGATAAGTTATTACAAATAACAATATAAGTTCTACTATTACTAATTGTTTCTCACAAACTATAATGTAACTAAAGCTCGGAATGCTCCTACTTGAACGGTTTGAAATCTTCACGTGCTACCTCCTTCCTCACCTACGGCCTCGTTGCTTTAGCTGTACACGTGTGTCTCTAGTAACGACAACGGAAAATAAACATAGGAGTGAGAAATACATGATTTCTCAATAGGAGTTCCTACTTGTACTAAAAGTGTCATCGTTGTCGTCCCAGCCACTTCGGGTTTATTATAAAAAGGTGAACAGGTAAGGATTCAATTATCAAACTTTCACAAACGTGATTAGCCGAAGTGCAGTTACTTTTAAACTAATCTTGAACATTAGCGTAAATATTCATTCAAGATTTCATCAAGCATACATATAAGCATATCATGTAAAACCACTAATAAGCAGTAATCATTTAGGAGTTGCATGCATTTCATGATTACTCATCCTCAACATTCACTTGTTTAGTGATCATCATCTTTCATTTATTTCATCAACATATTTCTTAATTACTCACGGGATGAATGCATCAATGCCTTAGACCACCCTAAAAGGGTAATGAGCTCATACCGTGGCCGCCGCCACAACTTTTTTTTTGGTTTCCTTTCCGCTGCCGTGATCTCAACGGTTTAGGGGGTTAAGCCGTGAGTTTAGCTCAAGTCCACTTTTCCAGACTTTCATTGCTACTTTTTCAAACTTTGCTTTTATTATTTCTTTTGAAAATGAATGTATGCATATTATCATGTAATCACAATAAATCTGGGCAATCAATCATTCATCCTCATCATTTCATAATTCATCACCATACATTCACATTACTATACATCACTTCATAAAACATGGACAATATCATGTAAATCTCATAGTAAACACTTTCATAGATGATTCATATTAAACAACCAAAGTTATCAAGTTGAGTTCCTAGTGTTGTAAGAGGTAATGGATGTCTTAGTATTATCTTTTTCTTTTAGTGTTCTTTGTACTCTTAGCATTCCATTAATACATTAATGCACTTCAAAATATTATTATAGGTTCTTTATATATTTTTATTATGACTTTCATATAACTCTTGAAGATTATTATTCTACTTAAATTCTTAAAATTCTCTCTTTACAAGACTTGATTCTTTTATTTATAGTTTTGATATCTTTTAGAAGAAAGTTTATAATTCTCTGTATACTTGTTATCTCAGCTTAGTAAAGGTAGTTCCAAATTCCTAACTCATCAAATTATAGCATTTACATCTTTGGAATAGTGTAAATCAACTGTAAACCATGCATAGGAGGGTTCCCAGGAAAGAGAGGTGGGTCACAATGGACATGCTTAAATACCAAGTCTTTCCTTAGCCAGAACCTTTCCATACTGCACTTTCACAGTACACTATCCCGAAATTTATTTCTCATTCTGTATTTACGTGGTACAAAGCTTTATACATAATATACATGGGTGTATTCCTATATGTGTTAGCTCTCCAACAAAGTTGAAATCAGTCCATTTGCATTTTTCTAGAGTGAGTTACATCTATTTTACTACTACAAGGTCAGATTTAAAGTTTCAGTCTTAGGCTCTACTTTAAAAATTTATATCTTGAGCTAGAAAACTCCATTTTAGGTGATTCTTTTTGGAGAGTGTTATATAATGAGTCTAGTTTATAGTAAAATTATTTTAATTTCGAGATACTTAATATTTTATGAAAAGTAGCTTTCGAAGTACCTGCTGCCAGAAACAACTAGAATTTCCAGCACCTACCATTTTCATGTCTTAAGTTACCTTTATTAAATCAGGTTTCACATACAATCTTTTCAAGTTATATTTGAGTTTGATAACATCATAAAGGTACTCATAACAAAATAGAACATGTCATATTTCTAAAAATATATTTTTCAAATAATCATTTAAAACTTTTGACAATAACTCAAACTTGAGGCATTCTATCAAGGTTAGAAGCCAACAATGCTTGAACAATTAAAGATGAAGCTCCTACCTCTTGTGTAGGGTCTAAATAGGGTCCTTCTCTTCTTCCTTAAGCTTCGAACAAGAGTCTTTGGAGTGGATGACCCTCCTTGAATCTTGGCTCTAGAACTTGAATGCTTAAGAAAATATTTCTCACTAGAGTTAAAGATTGTAACTCTTGTGAGGGCTAGTGAAAGTTTGGACTTAGGATTGAAGTGTTTGGATGAAGTTTAGAGGATCAAGAGAAGTTTTTGAAGAACATAAGAAGAATGATAGAATAAGAAAGAAAGAACACTTAGGGAGTTTTTGAATTGAAGAGAGTTTGAGGAGTATTTATAGTGGAAAGATTAGAGAAAAAAACAGAAGATGGAAAGCACTTGGAGCATGATTTATGGAAACATGTTGGCTGAATTTTGGGATGAAAATGCTCCTTGTTTTGTGCAAACACGTTTCCATGTTTTGTGCAAACACGTTTCCATGTTTTGTGTAAACACGTTTCCATGTTTTATGCAAACATGTTGGATGAAAATGCTCCATGTTTTATGCAAACACGTTTCCATGTTTTATGCAAACATGTTGGATGAAAATGCTCCATGTTTTATGCAAACATGTTTCCATGTTTTATCCAAACACGTTTCCTTGTTTTGTGCAAAGATGTTAGTGGATATTCTTGTAATTCCATTCATAGAGTAAGGGTATCTTTGTCATTTAATAAGGCAAGGGTAGTTTGGTAATTTCCTTTACATAGCAAGGGCATTTTCGTAATTTCTACTAAGTGATGGCATTTTCGTAATTCTTTGCATTTTTCTCTAGACATACTTAAGTAGTCTATTTGTTGTGTTTCATAACATTTGTCCAGATTCTCTTGGTTTTGCTATCGATAATTAAGATTCTTAGTTATAAATTTGGGGATGTTACAAAGTGAGAGCTCAAAATAAATATGAGATGCAAGTTCACTTCTTTATCCTTGAGTTAAGTGATAACTTGAAATAAGACATGAAATGCAAGTTCATTTCTTTATCTTGGGAGTTTAGTGATAGCATAAAATAAATATGGATGCAAGTTCACTTCTTTATCTTATCTAGAGCTCCTCCAAGACTTTTAAAAGAACAAAGCTTAAACCCAATACTCATCCAACATGAAAAAGTAAGCTTTTCTAAGCTTTAAACATAAAACAGCTATATAACATAAGCAAGACTTAAAGAAAAACTCAAGCTCTAGAAGTTTCATGAGAGATGAACACATAATCATCTCTAGAGAACACTCATCATCAAGCCATCATGCTCAAGACCTTGAGGCCGAAAATAAAAAGGAAATAAGGAAGCAAAACCGAAACTAGAAGAAAAAGGAAAACTAAAATACTTCAAGATCAAAAGCAAGTTTCAAGCTTTAGGGGTTGTTCAAGTGTTAAACACCATTATGACACCATCAACATCAAGTTCTCATTTTTCCAAGTTTCCAAGGGCTCTATGGTCGAAATCTCAAAGGAAAAGAAAGGTTCCAAAAAGGTCAAGAGAAACATAAAGCTTGTCATTAACTTAACTTACAAAACACAACTTTTCTTTGAAAAGATTCAAGCTTTAGAGGTTTTCTTAGGAGATGAACACAAGGTCACCTCTAGAGAACACTCATCATCAAGCTATCATATACAAGGCCTTGAGGCCGAAAATCCAAAAGAAAAGAAAGGAAGAAACCGGAATGAACCATCAACAAAATGTCATCCATTCATCATATTCAAACAAGACTCAATATAAAGATCAAAGAAAGCATTTTTAGAAAAGCTCCCTACCAAGTGTTGGTGTTCTTTGAAGTGAATAAAAGGTTGGATCTTGAAGAGGAAATGAAGAAGAAAATCTTCTTGGAGTCTTGTATATAGCTTCGGCCAAGGAGAGAAATGGAGGAAGAAAATGTGTAGGCTTGTGTTTGAGCTTGGGAATGGGTTTGGATGAGAGCTAGATGGAGATTGAGGGTGGAGGAGGTGGCGGTTTCCACTTGGGAAAAGGAGGGGGAAGAAGAACTTTGAGAGAACTCACACTTTCTCAAGAAAACTCAAACTTGGCAAATGATGTAAAGTGAAGCAAAGCTCACCAAGGCAATGTATTTATAGAGTTGAATCATGAAGAGGAGTGTGGCTTCTTGGAGAAGGAAGAGAGAAAATATCTCTTTGAGTTGTCATTCATGGTGTGATGGAAGACATAATAGGCATGGTTTATAGGGTGGCTTTGAGTGAAAGCTTGATTGACTACATAAAATATAATTCTTTTGAATTTTTTGGGGGAAAAAGTGGAGGTTTTAATGCAGCCATGGGGGGAGAATTTTTATTTCAATAATCATGTATTAGTGGGGTATTAAGGAGTAAGCAAGGTTAGGTCACTAATCAAGCTTTTATGATTAAGTGTCTAGGTGACTAATTAGGTAATTTAGGCCATGATTAACTTAGATTTAAGAGAAATCCTTGTTGGATTGATAGAGTCAAATTCCAATGACTAAAAACCTAGGGAATAACATATTTTCTTGAATTGGGGAAAAGTGAAGTATGATGTGGTGTGACTTGAGGTATGACTTGAAGTGATCTTTGATTGACTAGAAAATAAATCAATTCTTTAAATTTTCAAACATGTGGAGAATGTGGAGTCAAACTCTATTGACTAGAGATTAGGGAGCAATCACCTTTTCTTGGAAATAGGGAATGTGAATAGTAAAAATACTATTCCTAGATGCTTTCATACATTGAGTTAGCCCCTTGAGGACTACCGGATCAGCTATCCTCGAGTTCCGGGCAGAAAACGACCTCGGGGGCATTTTGGTCATTTTTACTCTAACAGAAAATTGGGGTGTTACACTAAAAGGAACGAACCTTGGATAACTATATTTATAAACTTAATAATGAACCTTATATGCATGCTCACCTCTTTATAATAAACCTAAGGTTCCTGAAGATGTGAACGATGTAACCCTAGATAGGAGGTACCCTACTAAGATTCTTTAGCAAGATTCTCACTCCTTTTCTTTCTTTCTCGTTCTCTTCCATCTCATCTTCAGATCATGGCAACGTTCGTGGTTTTCATTATCAAGGAGGTCGGAGATGGACCCATCCGAGGACTCGCCGACGCACATCTACTCGGAGAGTTCTGCCCTCACTCCCTCACTCAGGCGAGAAGGGAGTAAGGAGATGGTGATGCAGCTGAGGTTAGCAAAGAGGGCCGAGATGCGCCCTCATCGCGGAGCATACATTTAGCCACCCCACATCCGTTGCCCCATCCGCTTGTTCAGCTCCGAGGAGCTCGCGTAGTTCCCTAGTTACTTACCTTCATCACCCAAGGATCACCGCCACCAGCAGTAGAGCATCTCGAGGAAAGCTAGTGCACACTCACCATACGTAGTAGGGATAAACCTTCTTTTGTTATGAGGTTATCCACCTTAGGTGCACTAGGGTAGAGGTGTTTTATTTACATTTCCTTGCACTTTCTTTTCTATTGTATTTCCTCTTCTGTTGTATTCGTATTACCTTGTACTAAACTAAGTCCTACCTTCAGGTGGGCATATTATGATATTAGTGGAATGTTTCTTTTGATGAGCTATTGATTGTTTCATGTTCCCTTATGCCTTGTTATTGTGTGGTTTATCTTCTTGTCTTACGATGTACGTGGCTCTCACTTTAATTTTATATTTAAAAAAAAAACAATTTACCCGTATTTTCTGCTAAATGTTTTAAAGAAAGATTTTAAAGAATGAGACTAAGAAGTAATAACCTATGATTAACCTAAATATGTTCTAGGAATATTGGGTTAAAAATAGGATGTTACATCTGGGCCCGAATTCTAGGGTTTCGGTTATCCCGGCAAGCTTGCAGGCCTGTAGGGGTACTATTCATATTTTTTGTTTTTTACAGATCCATTGGATCATCTTCATCATTTCTATGTTTGTTGGATTTTTGAAATTATGACTAGAAAAGTTTGAATTAATTTTTATATAATTTTTAGGGTGTTACAAGAAATGTATCTCGGTGTGCTATGCCAGAATGCATCATAAACGCATGTTCTCAATTATCATCATGGCATTTCATTCAATATTTCATGCTCATTGAATCATGCAAATCATCATAGCATGCCACAATGTAGACAATACTCAAACCTCAAGTTTATACATTCATATGCACATAGCATCAGCATTTTAACAAGTCAATAAACATGCTCCTACTTAGATTGCTGAAATAAGGGACCGGGTGTAACACCCTATAAATTATTTAAAAATTAATTTGAGCTTTTCTAGTTATAATTTCAAAAATTCGATAGACATAGCAATGATCAGGACAACCTACCCAATCTGTAAAAGAAAAATAAAAAACAAAAAAAAAATGAATAGTATTTTGCGGGCCCCGCAAGACAGCCAAAACCCTAGAATTAGGGCTCGGAGATGCCCGAAAATAAGAAATTATAGGATTGAGATTAGAAATAGGTAGGAATAAATATTTCATACTTAGAATTATTTTTCGAGTAATATTTGATTTCCCGGGTACACTATTTTACCCATTCGATAGAATTTCGGTGTGCGGTTTTTAACACCGTAAAAGCTACTTAGTGGCCAAGTAAAGGTGAGCCAATTATCTTGAGCCAATTGGATGGCCAAGATTCATTCTTTGACTTTTAAAACAAATCCTAACCATCCATCTCTTTATTTCTCTTTATTCCTTTGACTACATATTTATTGTATCTAACTTTTTATATATAAAAGAAATACAAAAACTTGTCTAAGAAGCCAAGCATTCACGGTTCTTATCTCCATGATGCAGCCACCATTGTTATCTTCTCCAAGAGCTCATGTTTTCATTTCAAATCATCAAAACCCTTGTCTAAAGTTCATAAAACACTAAACTCCCTTCACAAAACTTGTTCCACTCCTCAATATCTACCAAACTAACCGATTAGAATTTGAATCTATCAACTTTTCTTACCTTAAGAGCTCATTATCAGCTGTTTAAGAAAGGGTTTGGTGTGGGTTTGAAGGCTTGAAAGTGAAGGGAATCAATCTTGGAGCCAAGATCTATAAAGCTTCAAAGTGTAGGGTTTTCTTTGGCCTTTTTCTTTCAAAATTTATTCTGAGAATTTTGATGTGTTTTAGTCCGAAATTTTTAGTTATATTGGTTGATAATATGTTGATATTGATGTATCAATTTTGGTGGAGTGTTTGGTGCTGTGGAAAAATCATTTTTACCAAAAGAGTTTTTGAATTGGTTTGCTGGAATTTCGATCCTTTGATAGGCAGCAACTGTACACGAATTTTCTGGTGTGATTTCAAGTATTTTCATGAGCTATAAAAATTATATGTTTAAGCTAACATCCTAGGCTAGTGGCACTAATTTTCGTGAGCTCTGTTTTTGACTCCTAGTGCTTCAAAAAATTCAAGAACTGAAATTGTAAGCATGCTGCCTGGAAAGTTGAATCTGAAGCTGGGAAATTGTCTAATTTTGTTATCATAGCAAATGATAGAATTATCCTTTGAAATGTTTACAGAGTGCTGGAAACATATTTAAGTTTATCCATGATTTTTATCCTGAAGTGATTCATTCATTTGCTATGGTTAAAAATTAGTGAATTCTGGCATTGAGCTAAGGTTAAGTGGTCTATGACCACCAAATTTGTAGAATTTGTTGACAAAGTTAGAGGACCCTTCTTCCTATAAAATTTTTACAGAGCCTTGTGAACACGTTGAGGTGTCTTGGGTAATTTTTATAGCCCTGGCAATGGATGTTTGATATGCATAATGAATTTTACTCTTTAGGCATGAATTCTGCCAACATATTGTAATTGTGCTGAAATGAACTCAAGTATTGATTTGGTGATATAATGATTCTTGATTAAGTATGATGAGTCTGTATGCATGCTAGACAATTTAAAGATTGATTTAAGAGGCACAAATAAGAATTTCTTATGATTGAATGCCTATATGTGGCTTATGCATGCATTTGAAAAGAAGAAAGCACATGGTGCTACTATATGAGAAAAGAGAATGTATAAATTTCACTCGTGCATGTTCTGACATAGGAGAAAATAGAAACAAGACTTAAGTCGAATGAGGGGAAGGCAAAAAGAGGAACTTCCCTAGAGTATATGTTCTGACATAGGAGAAAACAGAAACAAGACTTAGGTTGAATTGAGGGGAAGGCAAAAAGATGAACTTCCCCCGAGATATTATGAGTCGGTAGACGTATCGGCTAGGAATAGAACTGTGTGTGATTCAGAAATGGAATAAAATGAAGTCTGATGATCACGTATAGGAATGAGCTCAGTCTTGATAAGTAGTCTATTTCCCATTGTGGCATTGTCCACGGTAGATGCCTTTTGGTATAAATGATCTATTGTGGAGTTGTCCACGGCAGATACCCGTTGGGTATAAACCACAAGTCTTTCCTATGTCAATGATGCACTAAATTGAGTTTTTGCAACATCATATGAACTATGCCTTTCCTATGTCAATGAAAAGAGAAAAATGCACCGAGTTGAGTTCTATGGTCACAATTAAGGCCATGTCCCTGAAATAAATGTTTTGATTAGGATTATTTACTATGTGTTTGAGTTTATTATATATGTGTATTAAGTGATTGATCATTAAAAGCTACCCACTTCGAAAGTATGATTTAGAACTCTAAAATTGAACTATTGTTATAAAATGCATGATCACTTTTTCCTAATAAACTAAAGTGGCTGGAACGATGACGATGACATTATGATTGTGTAATTGGGGAGTTGCCCTACTGAGCATTGTATAATTCTCACCCCTACTTGTTTGTGATCCCGTGTCATCTCCAGGTCGATCGTAGTGGATTATGGGATTATTACCTGAAAGAACCTGGAAGTGCAGTAGCTTAGTAGTTGATGATGTTATTATATTGTATATAATTGTAGGCATGTATGTATGTAAATGTAATAGAGATTGTATATGTATTAAAGCTCCTTGTAGAGCTTCCTTATGTAATTGACTTTATATGAAATAAAACTTTGTGTCTTTGTTATATATTTTAATCGAATTGTGCTAGTTATTACACGAATCCATCGAATTTGCTATAGTTATTTAAAAAAGGTCCACTAGTTAATAAGTAACAACTCTCGAGTACAATTTCATAACTTAAGGATGGTGTTGTACTTGGGAGGGTGTTACACCGGGCTAAGCTAGTGCAAATGCTATGCATCAAAACCATATTAATAAACAAATAAACACCTTGAAACATTAATTCTCACCTTCCTCTCCTATCTTATAGTTCCTTATACTTTGACCCTTACGGGCCTTAAACTTCCGATCTAGTTAACTTAACATTCGAATTAGGTCTTTTATGCACCTAAGAGATCATTACCAACAATTCTCACTAATTATTATGATTATGATCAAAGCCAAACAGCATGGGGCAGTAAGGGCAGAATCTACATTTCACAATTATTGGTGTCTGGAAGTCACAACTTTGATCCCTTCTAGGTTTCGGCTTCATCTAAGATACTATAATCAATTCCTAAACCAATTATGAGGGATTCCTACACATATACACTAATTATAAACCATTTTTACTATGTTTAATCATGCTGGGACAGAATCTATATTTTTAGTTTCTAAGGGTTCTAAAACTAACATTTTACATCCTTTCTAGTTACTTGTTGTTCCTAACACTCACCAAATAATTTTTACTTCACTCAAACATAATTTTTACACATTCTAACTTATAAAAACAGCATCAAACAGTAGCCATAATTCCAAGGCAGTGGCCGAAACATATGCTTCATAAAATTACATAAAATCACATTTCAAGTGCACACAAGTTACTAGTTTTCTCTTAGAATCAATTTAAGACCTCAAACTTTTTTAGAAGCTAATTTATTTCATAAAAATAAAAAAATAAGTACGGATAGTAGCTATTTTAATTTACTCATAGTCGAGATTTAAAATATAAAAACATATTTATAACATTTAAGTTCACCTATGCTTAAGAAAGTCCTTAAAACATAGTTTGTTGGTCCTTGTGACTAGATGAAACTTATGCTAAACTCATCCTCATGACATGGCCGAAAATAGTATTTATGAAAACCTTTCATTTTCCAAACTTCACTTAAGACAAAAATGGGCCAGCTTTTGAGCTCTAGGATCTTTAGGTGAGGACATAAACTTAAACATGCTATGCACTTTGTTTTATTCTTCATTATAAAGTGTAAGAAAAAATAAATATGAGGTGCAAACTCATTATTATCTTTAAAGTGATGACTTGAAATATAAATATGGGGATGCAAGTTCATTTATTTACTTTTGGAATTTAGTGTTGACATGAAAGTAAACATGAATGCAAGTTCATTTTAACTTAACTAGAGTTCATACAAGACTTTAGGAGAATAATAATAATCTCAACCCAACACTTATCTAGCAAGACAAAGTGAGCTTTAGAGTTCTTTGTACTAAGGTTTCAAAGAATCCTCATGGTTTGAACATTATCATCAAGCTCAAGGAAAAATGAACTAAAAGATCAAAACAACTAATTACATTCTTTGAGACGAAGTATAAAAAGACTACACCATATTCTTTATTTTATGCCTAAGAGCTCCTATCTAGAGTAAACTCTAGAACATGCCGGCCAACGTTAAGGTTGATAAGAGAAAGCTTTGAGCCTTTTGAAAACCAATTAGTATCCTTTTCGTAAGTAAAATCTTTAATGAGTTATCTAGTATTTTCATCAAGAAAAGGAAATGAAAACCGAAACCATAAAAAAAAAGGAAAAGAGAGCCGAAATCATGACCAAGAAAAAGAAAGGAAAACCGAAAATGATTTAGAACCAAAACCAAGTTTCAAGCTTTAGAGGGTTCTCAAATGAAAATCACAAGATCACTATCTCGAAACCTCATCATCAAGCTCAAGATTTCCTTTCAAAAATCAAGTCTTATGACTAAAATAAAAAGAGAGAAAAGAGTTTGGACTAAGAGAAACTAGCACTTTCTCATATCAAAATATCAAAACAAAGGAAACGCTTTTGAAAACAAAACCCCAACCAAGTGGTATTTCTCTTTGGAATGAAAAAGAAGCTCGCTCTTGAAAAGAAAATAAGAAGAAAACTCCTTTCCAAGGATGATGAAGTTTCAGCCACAAGGAAAGGAAGTGTTTTTGTGTGAGCTTGTGTTTGAGAGTGAAAGGTTTGGTGTTTGGATGATGGTTTATGGTGGTTGTGTGGTGGTTTGACATTGCAAGAATGATGGTCTTAGAAGAGAATGAAGAAGATGAAAGAAAAAGAGTTCAAGAGCTCTTTGAGAGAAAGAAAGGAAACTTAGAGAAAAACTTTAAGACATAAGCTTGGAAATGAGCAAATGGAACCTAGTGCTCATAAGATGAGTATTTATAGAATTTGAAACATGAAGGAGTGAAAATGGGGGGTGCTGGCCGTGAATGATGCAGCCAAGGGGAGGAAAAATATCTTCTTCAAATGGTCATTCAAAGCATGGTTGTAAGCATGGTGAGGTATGGTTCAAAGTATAGTCCAAGTATGGTGCAAGGTATGGGTCAAAGCATGGCCTTTGTGTGAAAATCAATGCAACATGTGAAGAATATAGGGAGGGTTTTCGGCCATGATGCAGCTAAGGGGGGAGAGATTTGTGTCATTTAATTGTGGTTTAGTGATGTGTTTAGGTGTTTCTTTGATTAAGCTTTTGCTTAGGAGTTTGTAAGCAAGTGTTTAGGTGAGTTAATGGATAATTAGGAACATTGAGACATGATTAGGAGTGCTTTTGCTTCATTAGCAAAATAAAAACTCATTTTATGATGTAAACAATTGTAGACACAATTCCTTAATTTAAGGAATTGGAGAGAGAAAACACTATTCAAGATTTCATAACTTGAAATCTTGATTTTTAAAAAGATATTTAAGTTTAATCTAAGCAATTTTAGGTTCTAATTAACCTTAATAAATTATTTTGACTCTAGATTGATTATCAAAATTAATTAATCTTTGATTAGAGCCTAATATTGCTTAGGTTTGCTTAATTACATCATTAGGCTCAAAAACACAATTCAAGGGGCAAAATCGTAATTTCACACAAACATTGCCCGAGACCACTCGGACCAAAACAAATATCATCAAGCACATATAATTAACATTCTAAACTCTCGGGAGAGATTCCAGGCTCAAACGACACTAATACCCACATAAAACGTTATAAGGGTATTTTGGTCATTTTGAGCCGAAAGTTCGGAAAATGAGATTTTCATCTCTGCTATCAAACACAACTTATACAATCCCCTTCAAACATTGAGTTGACCCTTCAAGGACTGCCGGGTCGGCTATCCTCGAATTCCGAGTGAAAAATGACCTCCGAGGCATTTTGATCATTTTAGCTCAAATAGAAAAATGGGGGTGTTACACAAAGAACTCTAAAGCTCATTTCATCTTGCTAAGATAAGTGTTGGGTTGAGGTTTATATTCCTTTAAAGACTTGTATGTGTAATGCTCCGATTTTTCTATTAGAGTGAAAATAACCAAAATGTCCTTAAGGTCATTTTCAGCTCGGAATTCGAGGAAAGCCGGTTCGACAGTACTCGAAGAGCAAACTCAAGGTTGGAAGGGGATTAGATGAATTGTGTATCTTTCCGGGATCGAAAATCTCATTTTTCGGGTTTTCGGGACAAAATCACCAAAACGCCCCTGCGGTGTTTTACCTGTTTGCAACTGCCGGATGAACCCAAAACTTTTCCAGATGGTTTTAAAATGTGTTTTTATGTATTATATGACTTTAGCTTTGATCCCGGAGGTCCCGGGCGAAATTATTGCAAAATTACGATTTTACCCTTAGTTTCATGTTTTTACACTTAATCGCGTGATTAAGCAAACCTAAGCAATATTAGGCTCTAATCGAAGGTTAATTAATTTCCTTAATTAATCTCGGGTCAAAATAATTTATTAAAGTTGATTAGAACCTAAAAGTGCTTAATTACAACTTGAAATCCTATTTTAAATTCAAGACTCCTAGTCATGGAATCTTGAATAGTGTTTTCTCTATCCAATTCCTTAAACCATGGAATTGTGTTTCCAATTGTTTACTCATAAAAATGAATTTAAATCTCCTAATGATGTATGAGCACTCCTAATCTTGTCATAAAATCCATAAACCTCATTCTTAGTTACCTAAACTTAAGCTTAATTGTTCCTAACCTTGTACCTAAACTAACACACACTTAAACCTATCATTAACACACAATCACATGAAACAATTCCTCCTCCCCCATGCTGTCCAGGTCTGGCCGAGAGCTTCCCCCCTCCATATGCATCACATGTTCAAATTTTCAACACTCCAAGGCCATACCTTAAGTCATACACACCATACCTTATCATATTTTCAATCAAGCTTGATTTTCCAAATGAATAACTAATTAAAATAACCCATTTTCCTCATTTATTTGTGGCTGAAAAACAACCAGCCATGCATTGCTTTTAGAAGGATTATTTCATTCAAAATTGATAGGAAATTCACTCAAATCAAGCCATGCCTTGTATCATAACTTCCATACTTCAAACCATACTTGAATAACCTTGTGTAAGAGATATTTTCTCTTCCTTTCCCTCCCAAACTACACGGCTTCTCCTCCCCCTCAATGAGCCTTCATTTGTTTTCATTTTCTATAAATACCTTGCCTAGAAACACAAGCAAACACTTTAGCTCATTTGCACACTTTTAGTTTCTAGGCTTTCTTTGTGTTCTTTCTTTTTCTCTCCAAGTTTCAAGAGAGTTCTCTCTAGTTCTTCATCTTCATCTTCTTCATCTCTTCATCTTATCATCATCTCATAACCTTCAAACACCACCCCAAAGCCTTGAATCACCTCCTAACCTCTCAAACACCTCACCTCAAATACAACCTCACTTGAAACACAACTCCAACCTTTTTGTCCTCCCTTGGCCGAAGCCATCTTGCCCCTTGGAGGAGTTCATCATCTTGTTTTCCTTTTCAAAAAGTTCAAGTTTTCATCTTCACTCTAGGTAGGAGTGTTTTTTGTAATGCCCCAATTTTTCTGTTAGAGTGAAAATGATGAAAATGCCCCTGAGGTCATTTTCAGCCCGGAATTCGAGGAAAGCAGACCCGGCAGTACTCGAAGGGCAAACTCAATGTTGGAAGGGGATTAGATGACTTGTGTACCTTTCCGGGATTTTAAATCTCGTTTTTCGAGTTTTCGGGTCAAAATGACCAAAATGCCCTTGCGGTGTTTTACCCGTTTGCAAGTGCTGGATGCACCCGAAACTTCTCCAGATGGTTTTAAAAGGCGCTTTGTATGTAGTCTATGACTTTAGTTTTGGTCCCGAAGGTCCCGAACGAAATTAGTGCAAAATTACGATTTTACCCCTACTTTCGTATTTTTACGCTTAATCGTGTGATTAAGCAAACCTAAGCAATATTAGGCTTTAATTGAAGGTTAATTAATTTCAATAATTAATCTTGAGTCAAAATAATTTATTAAAGTTGATTAGCACCTAAAAGTGCTTAATTACAACTTGAAATCGTATTTTAAATTCAAGACTCCTAGTCATGGAATCTTAAATAGTATTTTCTCTCTCCTATTCCTTAAATCATGGAATTGTGTTTCCAATTGTTTACTCATAAAAATGAATTTAAATCTCCTAATGATGTATGAGCACTCCTAATCTTGTCATAAAATCCCTAAACCTCATTCTTAGTTACCTAAACTTATGCTTAATTGTTCCTAACTTTGTACCTAAACTAATACACACTTAAACCTATCATTAACACACAATTACAAGAAACAAATCCTCCTCCCCCATGCTGTCCAGGTCTGGCTGAGAGCTTTCCCCCACCATATGCATCACATGTTGAAATTTCCAACACTCCAAGGCCATACCTTAAGTCATATACACCATATCTTGTCATATTTTCATTCAAGCTTGATTTTCCAAATGAATAACTAATTAAAATAACCCATTTTCCTCATTTATTTGTGGCTAAAAAACAACCATCCATGCATTGCTTTTAGAAGAATACTTTATTCAAAATTGATAGGAAATTCACTCAAATCAAGCCATGCCTTGTATCATAACTTCCATACTTCAAACCATGCTTGAATGACCTTGTGTAAGAGATATTTTCTCTTCCTTTCCCTCCCAAACTACACGGCTTCTCCTCCCCCTCAATGAGCCTTCATTTGTTTTCATTTTCTATAAATACCTTGCCTAGAAACACATGCAAACACTTTAGCTCATTTGCACACTTTTAGTTTCTAGGCTTTCTTTGTGTTCTTTCTTTTTCTCTCCAAGTTTCAAGAGAGTTCTCTCTAGTTCTTCATCTTCATCTTCTTCATCTCTTCATCTTATCATCATCTCATAACCTTCAAACACCACCCCAAAGCCTTGAATCACCTCCTAACCTCTCAAACACCTCACCTCAAATACAACCTCACTTGAAACACAACTCCAACCTTCTTATCCTCCCTTGGCCGAACCCATCTTGCCCCTTGGAGGAGTTCATCATCTTGTTTTCCTTTTCAAAAAGTTCAAGTTTTCATCTTCACTCTAGGAAGGAGTGTTTTTTGTAACGCCCCAATTTTTCTGTTAGAGTGAAAATGACCAAAATGCCCCAGAGGTCATTTTCACCCCGGAATTCGAGGAAAGCAGACCCCGCAGTACTCGAAGGGCAAACTCAATGTTGGAAGGGGATTAGATGACTTATGTACCTTTCCGGGATTTTAAATCTCGTTTTTCGAGTTTTCGGGTCAAAATGACCAAAATGCCCTTGCGGTGTTTTACCCGTTTGCAAGTGCTGGATGCACCCGAAACTTCTCCAGATGGTTTTAAAAGGCGCTTTGTATGTAGTCTATGACTTTAGTTTTGGTCCCGAAGGTCCCGAACGAAATTAGTGCAAAATTACGATTTTACCCCTACTTTCGTATTTTTACGCTTAATCGTGTGATTAAGCAAACCTAAGCAATATTAGGCTTTAATTGAAGGTTAATTAATTTCAATAATTAATCTTGAGTCAAAATAATTTATTAAAGTTGATTAGCACCTAAAAGTGCTTAATTACAACTTGAAATCGTATTTTAAATTCAAGACTCCTAGTCATGGAATCTTAAATAGTATTTTCTCTCTCCTATTCCTTAAATCATGGAATTGTGTTTCCAATTGTTTACTCATAAAAATGAATTTAAATCTCCTAATGATGTATGAGCACTCCTAATCTTGTCATAAAATCCCTAAACCTCATTCTTAGTTACCTAAACTTATGCTTAATTGTTCCTAACTTTGTACCTAAACTAATACACACTTAAACCTATCATTAACACACAATTACAAGAAACAAATCCTCCTCCCCATGCTGTCCAGGTCTGGCTGAGAGCTTTCCCCCACCATATGCATCACATGTTGAAATTTCCAACACTCCAAGGCCATACCTTAAGTCATATACACCATATCTTGTCATATTTTCATTCAAGCTTGATTTTCCAAATGAATAACTAATTAAAATAACCCATTTTCCTCATTTATTTGTGGCTAAAAAACAACCATCCATGCATTGCTTTTAGAAGAATACTTTATTCAAAATTGATAGGAAATTCACTCAAATCAAGCCATGCCTTGTATCATAACTTCCATACTTCAAACCATGCTTGAATGACCTTGTGTAAGAGATATTTTCTCTTCCTTTCCCTCCCAAACTACACGGCTTCTCCTCCCCCTCAATGAGCCTTCATTTGTTTTCATTTTCTATAAATACCTTGCCTAGAAACACATGCAAACACTTTAGCTCATTTGCACACTTTTAGTTTCTAGGCTTTCTTTGTGTTCTTTCTTTTTCTCTCCAAGTTTCAAGAGAGTTCTCTCTAGTTCTTCATCTTCATCTTCTTCATCTCTTCATCTTATCATCATCTCATAACCTTCAAACACCACCCCAAAGCCTTGAATCACCTCCTAACCTCTCAAACACCTCACCTCAAATACAACCTCACTTGAAACACAACTCCAACCTTCTTATCCTCCCTTGGCCGAACCCATCTTGCCCCTTGGAGGAGTTCATCATCTTGTTTTCCTTTTCAAAAAGTTCAAGTTTTCATCTTCACTCTAGGAAGGAGTGTTTTTTGTAACGCCCCAATTTTTCTGTTAGAGTGAAAATGACCAAAATGCCCCAGAGGTCATTTTCACCCCGGAATTCGAGGAAAGCAGACCCCGCAGTACTCGAAGGGCAAACTCAATGTTGGAAGGGGATTAGATGACTTGTGTACCTTTCCAGGATTTTAAATCTCGTTTTTCGAGTTTTCGGGTCAAAATGACCAAAATGCCCTTGCGGTGTTTTACCCGTTTGCAAGTGCTGGATGCACCCGAAACTTCTCCAGATGGTTTTAAAAGGCGCTTTGTATGTAGTCTATGACTTTAGTTTTGGTCCCGGAGGTCCCGGGCGAAATTAGTGCAAAATTACGATTTTACCCCTAGTTTCGTATTTTTACGCTTAATCGCGTGATTAAGCAAACCTAAGCAATATCAGGCTCTAATCGAAGGTTAATTAATTTAGATAATTAATCTTGAGTCAAAATAATTTATTAAAGTTGATTAGAACCTAAAAGTGCTTAATTACAACTTGAAATCCTATTTTAAATTCAAGACTCCTAGTCATGGAATCTTGAATAGTGTTTTCTCTCCCCTATTCCTTAAATCATGGAATTGTGTTTCCAGTTGTTTACTCATAAAAATGAATTGAAATCTCCTAATGATGTATGAGCACTCCTAATCTTGTCATAAAATCCCTAAACCTCATTCTTAGTTACCTAAACTTAAGCTTAATTGTTCCTAACCTTGTACCTAAACTAATACACACTTAAACCTATAATTAACACACAATTACATGAAACAAATCCTCCTCCCCCATGCTGTCCAGGTCTGGCTGAGAGCTTTCCCCTACCATATGCATCACATGTTCAATTTTCCAACACTCCAAGGCCATACCTTAAGTCATATACACCATATCTTGTCATATTTTCATTCAAGCTTGATTTTCCAAATGAATAACTAATTAAAATAACCCATTTTCCTCATTTATTTGTGGCTAAAAAACAACCATCCATGCATTGCTTTTAGAAGGATAATTTATTCAAAATTGATAGGAAATTCACTCAAATCAAGCCATTCCTTGTATCATAACTTCCATACTTCAAACCATGCTTGAATGACCTTGTGTAAGAGATATTTTCTCTTCCTTTCCCTCCCAAACTACACGGCTTCTCCTCCCCCTCAATGAGCCTTCATTTGTTTTCATTTTCTATAAATACCTTGCCTAGAAACACATGCAAACACTTTAGCTCATTTGCACACTTTTAGTTTCTAGGCTTTCTTTGTGTTCTTTCTTTTTCTCTCCAAGTTTCAAGAGAGTTCTCTCTAGTTCTTCATCTTCATCTTCTTCATCTTTTCATCTTATCATCATCTCATAACCTTCAAACACCACCCCAAAGCCTTGAATCACCTCCTAACCTCTCAAACACCTCACCTCAAATACAACCTCACTTGAAACACAACTCCAACCTTCTTGTCCTCCCTTGGCTGAAGCCATCTTGCCCCTTGGAGGAGTTCATCATCTTGTTTTCCTTTTCAAAAAGTTCAAGTTTTCATCTTCACTCTAGGTAGGAGTGTTTTTTGTAACGCCCCAATTTTTCTGTTAGAGTGAAAATGACCAAAATGCCCCTGAGGTCATTTTCAGCCCGGAATTCGAGGAAAGCAGACCCGGCAATACTCGAAGGGCAAACTCAATGTTGGAAGGCGATTAGATGACTTGTGTACCTTTCCGGGATTTTAAATCTCGTTTTTCGAGTTTACGAGTCAAAAAGACAAAAATGCCCTTCCGGTGTTTTACCCGTTTGCAAGTGCCGGCTGAACCCGAAACTTCTCCAGATGGTTTTAAAAGGCACTTTTTATGTAGTCTATGAGTTTAGTTTTGGTCCGGAGGTCCCAGGCGAAATTAGTGCAAAATTACGATTTTACCCCTAGTGTCATATTTTTACGCTTAATCGCGTGATGAAGCAAACCTAAGCAATATTAGGCTCTAATCGAAGGTTAATTAATTTCGATAATTAATCTTGAGTCAAAATAATTTATTAAAGTTGATTAGAACCTAAAAGTGCTTAATTACAACTTGAAATCCTATTTTAAATTCAAGACTCCTAGTCATGGAATCTTGAATAGTGTTTTCTCTGTCCTATTCCGTAAATCATGGAATTGTGTTTCCAATTGTTTACTCATAAAAATGAATTTAAATCTCCTAATGATGTATGAGCACTCCTAATCTTGTCATAAAATCCCTAAACCTCATTCTTAATTACCTAAACTTAAGCTTAATTGTTCCTAACCTTGTACCTAAACTAATACACATTTAAACCTATCATTAACACACAATTACATGAAACAATTCCTCCTCCCCCATGCTGTCCAGGTCTGCCCGAGAGCTTCCCCCCTCCATATGCATCACATGTTCAAATTTTCAAAACTCCAAGGCCATACCTTAAGTCATATACACCATACCTTGTCATATTTTCAATCAAGCTTGATTTTCCAAATGAATAACTAATTAAAATAACCCATTTTCCTCATTTATTTGTGGCTGAAAAACAACCAGCCATCCATTGGTTTTAGAAGGATTATTTCGTTCAAAATTGATAGGAAATTCACTCAAATCAAGCCATGCTACTTCAAACCATGCTTGAATGACCTTGTGTAAGAGATATTTTCTCTTCCTTTCCCTCCCAAACTACACGGCTTCTCCTCCCCCTCAATGAGCCTTCATTTGTTTTCATTTTCTATAAATACCTTGCCTAGAAGCACATGCAAACACTTTAGCTCATTTGCACACTTTTAGTTTCTAGGCTTTCTTTGTGTTCTTTCTTTTTCTCTCCAAGTTTCAAGAGAGTTCTCTCTAGTTCTTCATCTTCATCTCTTCATCTTATTATCATCTCATAACCTTTAAACACCACCCCAAAGCCTTGAATCACCTCCTAACCTCTCAAACACCTCACCTCAAATACAACCTCACTTGAAACACAACTCCAACCTTCTTGTCCTCCCTTGGCCGAAGCCATCTTGCCCCTTGGAGGAGTTCATAATCTTGTTTTCCTTTTCAAAAAGTTCAAGTTTTCATCTTCACTCTAGGTAGGAGTGTTTTTTGTAACGCCCCAATTTTTCTGTTAGAGTGAAAATAACCAAAATGCCCCTGAGGTCATTTTCAGCTCGGAATTCGGGGAATGCAGACCCGGCAGTACTCGAAGGGCAAACTCAATGTTGGAAGGGGATTAGATGACTTGTGTACCTTTCCGGGATTTTAAATCTCGTTTTTCGAGTTTTCGGGTCAAAATGACCAAAATGCCCTTGCGGTGTTTTACCCGTTTGCAAGTGCTGGGTGAACCCAAAACTTCTCCAGATGGTTTTAAAAGGCGCTTTTTATGTAGTCTATGACTTTAGTTTTGGTCCCGGAGGTCCCGGGCGAAATTAGTGCAAAATTTCAATTTTACCCCTAGTTTCGTGTTTTTACGCTTAATCGCGTGATTACACAAAGCTAAGCAATATTAGGCTCTAATCGAAGGTTAATTAATTTCCATAATTAATCTTGAGTCAAAATAATTTATTAAAGTTGATTAGAACCTAAAAGTGCTTAATTACAAGTTGAAATCCTATTTTAAATTCAAAACTCCTAGTCATGGAATCTTGAATAGTGTTTTCTCTCTCCTATTCCTTAAATCATGGAATTGTGTTTCCAATTGTTTACTCATAAAAATGAATTTAAATCTCCTAATGATGTATGAGCACTCCTAATCTTGTCATAAATTCCCTAAACCTCATTCTTAGTGACCTAAACTTAAGCTTAATTGTTCCTAACCTTGTACCTAAACTAATACACACTTAAACCTATCATTAACACACAATTACATGAAACAAATCCTCCTCCCCCATGCTATCCAGGTCTGCCCGAGAGCTTCCCCCCACCATATGCATCACATGTCCAAATTTTCAACACTCCAAGGCCATACCTTAAGTCATATACACCATACCTTGTCATATATTCAATCAAGCTTGATTTTCCAAATGAATAACTAATTAAAATAACCCATTTTCCTCATTTATTTGTGGCTGAAAAACAACCAACCATGCATTGCTTTTAGAAGGATTATTTCATTCAAAATTGATAGGAAATTCACTCAAATCAAGCCATGCCTTGTATCATAACTTCCGTACTTCAAACCATGCTTGAATGACCTTGTGTAAGAGATATTTTCTCTTCCTTTCCCTCCCAAACTACACGGCTTCTCCTCCCCCTCAATGAGCCTTCATTTGTTTTCATTTTCTATAAATACCTTGCCTAGAAGCACATGCAAACACTTTAGCTCATTTGCACACTTTTAGTTTCTAGGCTTTCTTTGTGTTCTTTCTTTTTCTCTCCAAGTTTCAAGAGAGTTTTCTCTAGTTCTTCATCTTCATCTTCTTCATCTCTTCATCTTACCTCATCTCATAACCTTCAAACACCACCCCAAAGCCTTGAATCACCTCTTAACCTCTCAAACACCTCACCTCAAATACAACCTCACTTGAAACACAACTCCAACCTTTTTGTCCTCCCTTGGCCGAAGCCATCTTGCCCCTTGGTGGAGTTCATCATCTTGTTTTCCTTTTCAAAAAGTTCAAGTTTTCATCTTCACTCTAGGTAGGAGTGTTTTTTTGTAACGCCCCAATTTTTCTGTTAGAGTGAAAATGACCAAAATGCCCCTGAGGTCATTTTCAGACCGGAATTCGAGGAAAGCCGACTCAGCAGTACTCGAAGGGTAAACTCAATTTTGGAAGGGGATTAGATGACTTGTGTACCTTTCCGGGATCGAAAATCTCATTTTTCGAGTTTTCGGGTCAAAATGACCAAAATGCCCTTGCGGTGTTTTACCCGTTTGCAAGTGCTGGGTGAACCTGAAACTTCTCTAGATGGTTTTAAAAGGCGCTTTTTATGTAGTCTATGACTTTAGTTTTGGTCCCTGAGGTCCCGGGCGAAATTAGTGCAAAATTTTGATTTTACCCCTAGTTTCGTGTTTTTACGCTTAATCGCGTGATTAAACAAACCTAAGCAATATTAGGCTCTAATCGAAGGTTAATTAATTTTGATAATTAATCTTGAGTCAAATAATTTATTAAAGTTGATTAGAACCTAAAAGTGGTTAATTACAACTTGAAATCCTATTTTAAATTCAAAACTCCTAGTCATGGAATCTTGAATAGTGTTTTCACTCTCCTATTCCTTAAATCATGGAATTGTGTTTCCAATTGTTTACTCATAAAAATGAATTTAAATCTCCTAATGATGTATGGGCACTCTTAATCTTGTCATAAAATCCTTAAACCTCATTCTTAGTCACCTAAACTTAAGCTTAATTATTCCTAACCTTGTACCTAAACTAATACACACTTAAACCTACCATTAACACACAATTACATGAAACAAATCCTCCTCCCCCATGCTGTCCAGGTCTGGCCTAAGCTCCATGCCCTCCGTATGCATCACATGTTCAAATTTTCAACACTCCAAGGCCATACCTCAAGTCATATACACCATACCTTGTCATATTTTCAATCAAGCTTGATTTTCGAAATGAATAACTAATTAAAATAACCCATTTTCCTCATTTATTTGTAGCTGAAAAACAACCAGCCATGCATTGTTTCTAGAAGAATTATTTCATTCAAAATTGATAGGAAATTCACTCAAATCAAGCCATGCCTTGTATCATAACTTCCATACCTCAAACTATGCTTGTATGACACCTTGAAAGAGATAGTTTTCTCTTCCTTGCCTCTAAAACCACATGGCTCCTTCTCCCCCTCAATGAGCCTTTATTTGTTTACATTTTTTATAAATACCTTGCCTAGAAACACATGCAAACACTTTAGCTCATTTGCACACTTTTAGTTTTCTAAGCTTTCTTTGTGCTCTTTCTTTTTCTCTCTAAGTTTCAAGAGAGTTCTCTCTAGTTCTTCATCTTCATCTTCTTCATCTCTTCGTCTTATCATCATCTCATAACCTTCAAACACCACCCCAAAGCCTTGAACCACCATCAAACCTCTCAATCACCTCACCTCAAACACAACCTCACTTGAAACACAACTCCAACCTTCTTGTCCTCCCTTGGCCGAAGCCATCTTGCCCCTTGGCGGAGCTCATCATATTGTTTTCCTTTTCAAAGAGTTCAAGTTTTCATCTTCACTCTAGGTAAGAGTGTTTTTCTAAAACTTGTTTCTTTAAAAATGAGTTTTTCTAGCTTTCTCTTGGATTTTCTTTTTGAAACTTTCTTTGTTTCTTTTCCTTGATGTTTCGGCCTCTTGGGCATGAGGAGCACATGATAGCTCAATGATAAGAGCTCCTAGATGATGACTATGTGTTCATCTCAAAGGAACCTCTAGAGCTTGAGTTTTTGTTTTCTTTAAGTTTCATCTTTATTACCTAGCTCAAAAGGATTTTTGTTCAAGAACACCTTTACTTTTCTTGCTATTTTGATTTTGGTTTTCTTGTTCCTTTTCCTTTAAATATTTCTGTTTTGATTCCTTGATCTTTGAGGTCTTGTTTTGTTTTGAAAGTTTATTTATTTTGAGCTTGATGATGATATTCAAGAACCTCATAGTTCCTTTGAGAACTTGGTTCAAGAACTCTAAAGCTCTCTTTGTGATGAGATGAGTGTTGGGTTGCTATTTGTTAAAGTCTTGTAAGAGCTCTAGACTATCATAAAATGAACCTTGCATCCATGTTTACTTTTATGCTTTGCACATCATATTTACTTTCCTTGCTATCACTAAGTATCAAGATAATGAATGAACTTGCATTATCATATTTATGTTTCAAGCTATGCATTATCATGTTTATGTTTCAAGTTCTCACTTAATATCAAGATAATAATGAGTTGCATCTCATGTTTATTTTATGCTATCACTTTACTTTCTAATGGAACCTAAAATAAGTGCATGAGCATGTTTATTTTATGTCATCACTTAAATGAACCTAGAGCTCAAAGACTTGCCCATTGTTGTCTCAAACAAAGGCTTGAAAACCTATGTTATTTGTCTCCTTGTTTTTGGCCCCTAAGAGTTTAATTGTTTCCAAGTATTGAAAACTATGTTTCATAATTTTTCTAAGCTTATATGAGTTAAAGGAATATATAGAACCAAGTTTTATGAATTTAGGAACTCTTGAGACAAAATTTATTTAGCTACTTCCCTCTCAAGTATTTGGATGATTTTAGATGTCATAAATGCTTATAAATGAGTTTTGAAAGTTTTAAAAAGGTTCCAAGAGAAACTAGTATTTTATGTGCTTTAGAAATTGTGTTTGATGCCTTTGAATGGAGATGTTTGTTTCAGTTCTGCCTTGCTATGTTTGGCCACTGTATGTACTGTGTTAATGATGATAATATGATTAAGTTTGGGTATAATTAATGTTAAAACTCATATGTGAAAGATAGGAGATGTTAGTGACTAGAAAAGAATTAATTTAAGAATTCTAGATCCCTTAATGTTTGAATTTTCTAGATTCTGTCTGGCAAGGTTTAGTAATGATAATCATGGTTTTAAATTAGTTTAAATGTGTAGGAATGACTCATAAATGGTTTAGGACTTGATCTTGATGCCTTAGGAGCAAACCGGACTTAGAAAGGGTCATTGTTGTGACTTCTAGGTACCCATAAAGTTAGGATTATGAATTCTGCATCCTTGAGGTTTAGAGATGTTCTTGACCTTAGTGTGAGGTGAGAAATACTTAGTTATAACCTTATAGGTACCCGAGAGACTAGGCTTTGATGATTCATAACTTAGAATGTGAGTTAAGAACCTTAAGGGTCAATGCATAAGACATTAAGAAATGTGTTAATGCTATGATGCTTAATTTATGCAATGCTATGTTGAGATGTTTATGATTCATGAGGAAATGATTGTTCAAGATATGAGGTTTATCATGGCATGAGGTTTTATTGAGGAATATGTTGTGTGATTAACTTGTGGCATAAGTTTGAAGGAAATTTGGTTTAACAGCTGTTATGCTGCCAAATTTCAAACCTCAAAGGGTTAAAAGAAATGTTTATGAGTACCATATGAGTTGAAAACCCTAGGTGACACCGATTCGGTCGAGCACCCCCAGGAGATTTTTATGTGACAAAGCACTGAGATGCGCTTTCCTGGGGGTGACACCGGTTCGGCCGAGTACCCCTAGGGGAGACAAATCCGTGAGGGTATGAGTAGATGTAGCCTACCAAAGCGGACAAATTGTTGTGGCTTAGTGCCCGCAAAACGTTTCAAAGAGGGTATATCCTAAGAGAGGTGATCCTCGCTCTCTACCCGCATTTCAAGTAGTCGGGATTATTTTATTATGTTTCGCTTATTCAGATAATAAGCAAGAGCTAGTGACGACTAGCTAAGGTATGAACTCATAACCTAGTTATTTTAGGGTGGCCTTATTATGCTAAAGTACCATGATTGATGTCACGAAGTCGAGGAATGATTCACTTGAAAGTTATATGCCCTTATGCCACATGGTTTATGTTTATGTGCTTTGATGTGTTGTTTTATATGCTCAAGTATTGACATGCATCCATGATATAATATGTTGCATTCATAACGTCAAGATGCATGCTAAAAGGAATGGACCTTGGATAATTAGTTTTGGAAAACCCTAAATTGAATCTTATATGCATGATCACTGTTTTAGAATTAAACCTAAGGTTCTTGAGGATGTGAACGATGTAACCCTAGGATAGGAGACTCCTACTGAGATTCTTTAGTAAGAATTCTCACTCCCCTCTTTCTCTTCTTCCGTCACATCTTCAGAGATCGATGGCGACGTTTGTGGTCTTCGTTGATACACCCACTTGGGAGGTTCATTATGACCCGGACCACAGGTCATATCATTTTGAGGGGCAGTGCACCGTGCGAGTCTTCATGTTCATCGAACGCCCCTTTGCACACCCCGTACAGAGCTACCGTTTCTCCCCGATGTCACCCTACGATGATGCGATGGTTTTTTAGCGTGCCCGGACGGATGAGAGGATTCTGTAGGCGTATACTGGTAGTTTGATGCCTCGAGACTTCTAGGACTACGAGCCTCGATCCCTGAGCTCGAAGGACGACCCATCCGAGGATCCGCCAACACACATGTACAGCGAGAGCTCTGCTCCTACACCTCAGTTCATGCTAGGCGAGAGCGAGGAGACTGTTACACAACCAAGGCTAGCTAGGCGAGCCGAGAGGCGCCCCTATCGAGGAGCTCACACTCAATCTTCACATGTACCCACTCCTGCTGCCCTGCATCCATGGATCGGTTACACCCCACCTTTCCTTGGATTCCAGTAGTTGACGTCGTAGGGGAGGCTTAGTGCACACACCCACATGTAGAGTGGATAAACCTTCTTTTGTTTTTGAGGTTATTCACCATGGGTGCACTCGGGTAGTTATGATTTATTTCTGCTTTCTTGTTTTCTGTTGTATTTCATTTCGGCTGTATTACAAGCTCTGCCCGTTCTTAAGGTATGACTAGCTATGTACTTCAACTATATTATTATTAATGAAATGTTTCCTTTGTTATCCTGATTGTTGTTCTTTGGTTACGTGCTTTACCTTATGCTTTATAATGGTTGTTACGCGTGCCTTATATTTCTGTTATTCGACTAGTTAGGTTCGCGGCTCTCACTTTGCTTTATGTTTTCAAAAACAAATTTACCTGTAAATTCCACTAAATATTTTATAAAATGATGAGACTAAGAAGTAATGACCTAATGATTAACTTAATGTGTTCTAGAAAGTTGGGTTAAGAATTAGGGTGTTACATTTTTCTAAACCTTGTTTCTTGAAAAATTAGTTTTTCTAGCTTTCTCTTGGATTTTCTTTTTGAAACTTTCTTTGTTTCTTTTCCTTGATGTTTTGGCCTCTTGGCCTTAAAGAACACATGATAACTCAATGATGAGAGCTCCTAGATGATGACTATGTGTTCATCTCAAAGGAACCTTTAGAGCTTGAGTCTTTGTTTTCTCTAAGTTTCATCTTTATTACCTAGCTCAAAAGGATTTTTGTTCAAGAACACCTTTACTTTTCTTGCTATTTTGATTTCCGTTTTCTTGTTCCTTTTCTTTAAATATTTCAGTTTTGATTCCTTGATCTTTGAGGTTCTGTTTTGTTTTGAAAGTTTATTTATTTTGAGCTTGATGATGATGTTCAAGAACCTCATAGTTCCTTTGAGAACTTGGTTCAAGAACTCTAAAGCTCTCTTTGTAATGAGATGAGTGTTGGGTTGCTAATCTCTAAAGTCTTGTAAGAGCTCTAAATAATCTTAAAATGAACGTTGCATCCATGTTTACTTTTATGCTTTGCACATCATATTTACTTTCCTTGCAATCACTAAGTATCAAGATAATGAATGAACTTGCATTATCATATTTATATTTCAAGCTATGCATTATCATGTTTATGTTTCAAGTTCTCACTTAATATCAAAGATAATAATAAGTTGCATCTCATGTTTATTTTATGCTCTCACTTTACTTTCTAATGGAAGCTAAAACTAGTGCATAAGCATGTTTATTTTATGTCATCACTAGAGAGAACCTAGAGCTCAAAGACTTGCCCATTGTTGTCTCAAACAAAGGCTTGAAAATATTTATTTCCCTAGCTTGATATTTCGGCCCCTAAGAGTTTACTTGTTTCCAAATATTGAAAACTAAGTTTCATAATTTTTCTAAGCTTTTATGAGTTCAAGGAATGCATAGAACTAAGTTTTATGAATTTAGGAACTCTTGAGACAAAATTTATTTAGCTACTTCCCTCTCAAGTATTTGGATGATTTTAGATGTCAAAAATTCTTATAAATGAGTTTTGAAAGTTTTAAAAAGGTTCCAAGAGAGACTAATATTTTATGTGCTTTAGAAATTGTGTTTGATGCCTTTACATGGAGATGTTTGCTTCGGTTCTACCTTGCTATGTTTAACCACTGTATGAGCTGTTTGATGATGATAACGTGAGTATAATGATGTATAATTAATGTTAAAACTCATATGTGAAAGATAAGAGAAGTTAGAAACTAGAAAAGAATTTATTTGAGAGTTCTAGATCCCTTAATGTTTGAATTTTCTGGATTCTGTCCAGCAAGGTTTAGTAATGCTAATCATGGTTTTAAATTAGCCTAAATGTGTAGGAATGACTCATAAATGGTTTAGGACTTGATCTTGATGCCTTAGGAGCAAACCGGACTTAGAAATGGTCATTGTTGTGACTCCTTGGTACCCGTAAAGTTAGGATTATGAATTCTGCATCCTTGAGGTTTAGAGATGTTCTTGACCTTAGTGTGAGGTGAGAAATACTTAGTTTTAACCTTATAGGTACCCGAGAGTTTAAGTTTTGATGATTTATAACTTAGACTGTGAGTTAAGGACCTTAAGGGTCAATGCATAAGACATTAAGAAGTTGTTAATGCTATCATGTTTATATGATGCAATGATATGTTGAGATGTTTATGATGCATGAGGAATGGATTAGTTTGGATATGAGTTATCATAGCATGAGATTTCATGAGAATATGTTGTGTGATTAATTGTGGCATAAGTTTGAAGGAAATTTGGTTTAACAGCTGTTATGCTGCCAAACTTTCGTCAAACCTTAAAGGGTTAAAAGAAATGTTTAAGAGTACCATATGAGTTGAAAACCCTGGATGACACCGGTTTGGCCGAGCACCCACAGGAGATTTTTATGTGACAAAGTACTGAGATGCACTTTCCTGGGTGATACCGGTTCGGCCGAGCACCCCCAGGGGAGACAAATCTGTGAGGGTATGAGTAGATACAGCCTACCAAAGCAGAAAAATTGCTGTGACTTAGTGCCCGCAAAGCATTTCAAAGAGGGTATATCCTACGAGAGGTGATCCCTGCCCCTTACCCGTACATGCGAGTCGAGATTATTTTATTATGTTTCACTTATTCAGATAATAAGCAAGAGCTAGTAACGACTAGCTGAGGTATGAGCTCATAACCTAGTTATTTTAGGGTGGCCTTATTATGCTAAAGTACCATGATTGATGCCACGAAGTTGAGGAATGATCCACTTGAAAGTTATATGCCTTTATGCCACATGGTTTATGTTTATATGATTGATGTGCTGATTTATATGTTCAAGTATGACCATGCATCCATGCTTTAACATGTTGCATTCATAACATCAAGAAGCATGCTGAAAGGAATGGACCTTGGATAATTAGTTTTGGAAACCCTAAATTGAATCTCATATGCATGCTCACTATTTTATAAATAAACCCAAGGTTCCTGAAGATGTGAGCGATGTAACCCTAGGGTAGGAGACTCCTACTGAGATTCTTTAGTAAGAATTCTCACTCATCTCTCTCTTTTCTCCTTCTTCCGTCACATCTTCAGAGAGCGATGACGACGTTCGTAGTCTTCATTGACACGCCAGTTTGGGAAGTGCACTACGACCCGGACCACCGTTCGTACCATTTTTGAGGGTCGTTGTGCCGTCCATATTTTTGTGTACATGGGACGACCCTTTGCTTATCCGGTTTCGAGCTACCAGTTCACTCCTACTGTACCTTTTGGTGGTGACGATATGATCTCTAAGCGCACTCGCCTGCGTGATGAGCAGCTACGTTGCCCCCGCACCTCTACCTCAGTTGTCCACGACTACCCGGAGTACGTGCCTCGTTCGAGGAGGTCCGAGACTGATCCATCCGAGGATTCGCCGATGCATTTCCCCTCGGAGGGCTCTGCTCCTTTTCCCCAGTTCCGACGCGAGGGGAGCGAAGAGACCGTGAGGCAGCCGCGCTTGGCAAGGAAAGCTGAGATACGCCCGCGTCGAGGAGCTCACATTCAGCCGCCACAAGTTCCCTTCACACTCCATTGGCCCACTCAGGAGGAGATAGAGCGGTTCCCTGGTTACTTACCTCCATCATCCGAGGACCCCCGTCGTCACTAGACTCCGATGGAGAGCTTTGCGAGTACCTGAGCTTTTATGGAGATCTTCCTTTCAGCAGTACCTTTTGGGAAGGGTTGCAGATTGTACTCGTAGCTTAGTAGGAGGGTAGCCTTTTGGGTTTATCTTCTTGTCGTACCATGTATTTTCTTATTTCTGTTATATTTTAATTCCACTATATTACAAGCTCTGCCCGTCCCCATGAAGGTATGACTACTTATGTACTCTAATTAAGTTATTAATGAAATGTTTCTCTTGTTATCATGATTGTTGTTCTTTGAGTATATGCTTTACCATATGATCTCTAATGACTGTTACGCATACTTTATATTTCTGTCATTTGATTAGTTAAGTTCGCGGCTCTCACTTTGCTTTATGTTTTCAAAAAAAAAATTTACCCGTAATTTTCACCAAGTATTTTAATAAAATAATGAGACAAAGAGGTAATAACCTAATGATTAACCTAATGTGTTCTAGAAAGTTAGGTTAAGAATTAGGGTCTTACAGTATGAGCTCTAGTAAAGTTAAAAGTGAACATACATCCATGTTTAAGTTTATGCTTTGCAAATCATGTTTACTTTTCCTTGTCATCACTAAAATCTCAAGAATAAAGAAATGAACTTGCATTCTCATATTTAAATTTCAAGCTTTGCATTTCATGTTTATATTTCAAGTCATTACTTAAACTCTAAAGATAACAATGAACTTGCATCTCATATTTATGGCAAAGCTCTCACTTTACTTTTATAATGGAAAGTAAAAATAAAGTGCACAACATGTTTAAGCTTTTGTCATCACCTAAAGATCCTAGAGCTCAAAGACTTGCCCTTTTTATCTCAAGTAAAGTTTGGAAAATGGAAGCATTCTATAGATGCTATTTTTGGCCTTGTGATGATGATGAGCTTAGCATAAGTTTCATCTAGTCACAAAGGTCAACAAACTATGTTTTAAAATTTTCTTAAACATAGAAAAGCTCAAAGAATACTTTGAGTATGATTTTATGGTTTAAAACTCATTCAACAGTAATTTAAAATAGCTACTGCCTTAGTATTATATTTTTATGATTTTAATGAAATAAATTGGTTTCTAAAAGAGTTTTGAGGCTCCAAAATGATTCCAATAGAAAACTAGTAACTTTTATGCATTAGAGATGTGATTTTGTGTGATTGTTTGAGGTATATGTTTCGGCTACTGCCTTGATATTATGGTTACTGCATGATACTGTTTTAATGAGTTAGAATGTGTAAAAATTATGTTTGAGTAAAGCAAAAATTATCTTGTGAGTGTTAGAGACAACCTAGTATGTGGAAAGATTGAAAAATGTGAGTTCTAGATTCCTTAAATACTAAATTATGGCTACTATTTTAGGATGGGTAAATTAGAGATAAAATTATTTTGTAATATTTTAGATGTGTAGAATTAGTTCCTAAAGGTATTAGAAATTAGTTTTAGTACCTTAAGAAAAGCCAAAACTTAGAAAGGGTCAAAGATGTGACTTCTAGGCACCCATATTTGAGACATAGAGAATTCTGCCCTTGCTACCCTAGGATGTTTGGGAGTGAGCATAAGCATAAAAATTAGTAAGAATTGTTAGTTGTGATCTCTCTAGTGCATAAAAGACTTATATTGGGTATTAGGTTAATTAGATCAAGAGTTTAAGACCCGTAAAGGTCAAAAGCATAAAATACTGTTAAGATAGGAAGGGAATGAGTGTATGATTGTTTATTTATATGACCTGTAATGCATAGCATTTGCATTAGCTGAGCCTGGTCCCTCATTCCAGCATTCTGGGTAGGAGCATGTTTAATGCTTTGCGAAAATGCTGATGATGTATGCATATGAGTGTATGGACTTGAGATATGAGTTTTGTGTATATTGTGGCATGCTATGATGATTTAGATGATTTGATGGATATGAAGTATTATGTGAAACGTCATGATGTTTATGTTGCATACTTGCATAGCATGTCAAAACTCATTTCTCCTGCTATGGTGAGGAGAAAGCAAAATCGTGGGGGGTATAGACATCGAGCCTGCCGAAGCAGACAATATCACTATGCACTGGATGCCAGTAGATGCATTTCGAAGAGGAGATGACCCTATAGACTTCCTGAATTAAAGGTTATGATAGGTGATCCTTAAGCCCCATAACCTATACTCCGAGAGTCGGGATATATTTATACTTATCTGAGGATAAGCTGAAAACTAGTGACGACTAGTTAGGTATGAGCTCATAACCTAGATGTTATTAGGGTGGTCCCTTGAGAGAAACTAATGATGCAAGTAATGACACATAAGCAAAAGAAATAGAATGCATTCATATGAAAGTTTTGACTTCCCTTGATAATATATATGTTATTTGCCATGCATTTATGCTATGATATGCTGCATTGATGACATCAAGATTCATCCTAAAATAAACGGACCTTGGATAAATATGTTTGATGAACCTAATAATGAACTTTATGCATGAGCACCTTTTTATAATAAACCCAAGCTTCTTAGAGACGTAGATGATGACACTAGGATAGGAGGTTTTCCCTACTGAGATTCTTTATCAAGATTCTCACCCCATCTATCTTTCTTTCTTTCCGTTACATCTTCAGAGGTCGATAGCATCATTTGTGATTTTTGTTGACACTCCAATCTAGGAGGTGCACTATGAACCGGACCACCAATCATACCATTTTGAGGGTCGATGTGCAGTGCGCATTTTTACGTACATGTGACATCATTTTTCTCATGCGATGAGCAAACTCGTCGTGCTTGCCCGACCGCTTCAGTAGTCTGTGACTACCCCAACTATGTTCCCCACTCGAGGCGATCAGAGACTGATCCGTCCGAGGACTCCCCTACTCATATCTATTCGGAGGGCTCTGCTCCTATGATCTCCATGGACGTAGGCAGAGGCAGCAAGGATACGGTGACCCAGCCCCGGCTAGCTTGACAACTAGAGATGCATCCACGCCGTGGAGGCCACGTCGATCCCCCATTTCGCCTGCATACACTCGAGGAGCTTGCCCAATTCATTGGGTACATACCCCCATCACCGGAGGATCAACACCGCCAGTAGATCTTGATGGAGAGTTTGTTCGAGTGCTCGAGCCATCATGAGGACCCTCTTTTCATGTCGTATCTTTTGCTAATGGTATCTTAGTTTAGCACTTGTAGGACTAGTGAGAGGAAGCTGTAGTTGGCTTTTGATTTCGACGTTTCATGTACTTTCTATTTCCTTGTATTTACTGCTTTTATTTCTATGTACTGAAATTTCAGCCCATCCAGTATGGGTGTGACTTCATCTATTATATTTCCGTTGTATCATGAACTATGTTCCATTATGATCATTAATGTATTTGTGTTAATGTCCTTAAATGTTGTGTTGTAGATGTATAGAGGTATGCTCTGTGTTTCCTATTCATGTTGATAGTGCTTTATGCTCGGTTTATGTTAGCATGCACGGTTCACGTTTTGTTTTATGTTTTTTTAAAAAAAATTTACCTTATTTTCCACTAAGTATTTTGGTAAAAAGAAGTTAAAGTATGAAACAAAAGAGTAATAACTAATAATTAACTATAATACGTCCTAGGCGTGTTGGGTTAAATATTAGGGTGTTACAGAAGAATTTCAACAGATGGACTACCCTGGGGACCCTTATCATGTATGATGAACCGGTACATGAATAGCACTATGATAAAAATTTCTCTCAACGACCCATTGCTCCTAGAAAAAGGTTGAGTAGGGAACTATTTATGCATACAGTCATTCTTATGAAGGTAATCTCTTTCCAAGATTGGGCAAATTTTCTAAACTACTCTGGAAGAGTGTATACTAGGATGGTCACAACCTTCAACTCTCAGTTAAAACAATATCCGATTTCGTGCTAACTTATCACATCAGAGGAACTCATATGGTGCTAAGCATAAACAATCTCTCAAACATTGTTCAAGCACCTGACGAAGGTATTAGATGTTCTTCAGAGGAAAACTAGTTCATGACTCTTGGTGTCCCAGCAGAGGATGTGTCAAGATATCTTATGGACTCTCTCAAACATCATCCTGGTGAAATAACCACTACAATGTCGAACTCAAAGGCTCTCCAAGTCTGCACTTTCATCTAGTTCTCTATCCTACCAAGACTAGGAAGCACACACCTAGTAGTGAGAATGGACTGCATGTTATTGTATTATATACTAGCAAAAAGAAAAGTCAACTTGCCCAGTCTTATTTTTTACTACAAACTGAATGTCATCTCACCAGAAAAGAGAAGAAATGCCTTTGTTCCCTAGGGTATCTTACTGACAAAGTTCTTTGAATATCTGAACTATCCTCTTAGAGACGAGTGGTGGAAAAACATAGAAGGGACCTTATACACCTTTATCTCATTTCAAACCCTAAGAAAACCTATGGGGGTTCCCACATCTAGAGCTACTAGATAGAGTATAAGGATAAGAAATATAGCCCTTGAAAAGGCAGCAGCAAAAGCTGAAAGAAAAAGAGGAAAAAGAAAAGTAATCATCATTAAAGATAATTCTGAAGACAGTGAGAAACATGAAGCAATTCTCAAACACAAAACGAGCCCATCTCACTTATCCACAAACTTAGAGGAAGAATCAAAATCAGAGACCTTTGAGAATTTACAAGTCATCAGGCATATGCCAAGGAAAGAAAATTCTTCTTCTTTTGAGTCTCTCAACTCAAAAGGAACATCTCCCAGGATACACTAGACAATGACATTACTCCTCATCTAGCTAAAACTGTCTCCAGAAAATCTTCTGTTCAAAATGTTGATCTTTCACCAAGCTAACTTCCACTAGCAGCACCATCAAGCAGTATAGACACTCAATTATTACTGCAAGAGGAAAACCTCAATAAAAATCAGCTGGAATAATTGGAGGCTTAATCATGAAGACATGAGGCTCCTCTTATGGAAATTCTCCAAGAGGTAAAGTGTCAAGGCTGATTATGTGGCTTTTGGTTCCTAGCGCATATTCTTTTGATAATGACAAAAGGAGGAGAAGAAAATAGATGAAGAAAACCATTTGATGAGGAACTCAGGGGGAGTATATGCTGATGGGGAGCCTAGAACTTTGTTTATCATGCTACATATACTTTTTCTTTGATTGGAACCTACTTATGCTTAAACTATTTCCCTTTATAACTTGACAATTTTCCTCTTCTAAACTATCTAATCTGTTATAATTACTTAGCTATTATGTTTATGCTTGGTTTATTTACTTTAAGTCCTTTTATGCTCTGATACACATGGGTTTTAAGCTCTGAAATATATTATATATATATTGATGCCTACCTATCATGCTTAGCTAATCATATATCGCGCTTGTTGATGTTTGCTTCTGATTTTTTAAGAGCTTGCTATGAACTGATTAATCATTAACATGCTAAAGAAATTAGCTCACATCTTTATTCATGGTTAGCTTTAACAAGTATCCTTAAGAAGCACAAATTCCTTCTGTTATTGCTTGCATGCTCGAACTTTATTGATGTGCTTAGATATGTATATCTTGCTGAAAATGCCTAATTTTATAAAACACATTATCTTTGACACATGTGTGAGATGTTTTAAAAAGGCTTTGATCAAACGTAGTTGTGAATAGTTTCTGAGGACCTTCAGAAACCTATTTTTAAATGCTTCTACTTCAACTATGACTAGTTTGTTAATCTCATAATCATCTCAAGTGTGCTGAGCTTAAATGACTAACAATGGTTATATTCTGATTCACATGTATATTAGTGATAAAAAAATTCATAGTTTGCATAAACATATGTCAGTTTGAGAAAAGTTTTCAAAAAGTATTTTCACAGTCTGATACTTATGTAAAAATTTTTCTAGCTCATAATAATAAGCTCATTTGTGCTTAACGCTTTGATAAAATTAGGGTTGGATGCCTGATTGAGCTTCAGAAACTTCGTTTTATAATGTGTTGATATCATTCATATCAAGGTTTCTCTGAGCGTCAGAAAATACATTTGTTTTCTCTCATATATGTGTGTGTGTGTGTGTGTGTGTGTGTATTATCTTTGGGCATAAGTTTTAGAAAAAGGGGTCTAGGAAAAGAATATGCTGAATAAGATTTTTAATCAAGAAAGAATATCACAAGTATTATTTGTAAACTCCATAACCCTTCAGAAAATATGAGCTTTAATGTTTTGATTTACAACAAAGCCAATTTAAAGAAAACACTTTGAAAAATGACTAATGGCTATCTTGAGTTTATTGAAAAAGCTTAACAGGTGACTTTTGTAACGCCTCGATTTTTCTATTAGAGTGAAAATGACCAAAATATCCCTGAGGTCATTTTCAGTCCAAAATTCGAGGAAAGCAAGTTCGGCAGTACTCGAAGGGCAAACTCAATGTTGGAAGGGGATTAGATGACTTGTGTACCTTCCCGGGATCGAAAATATCGTTTTTCGAGTTTTCAGGTCAAAATAACCAAAACGCCCCTACGGTGTTTTACCCGTTTGCAAGTGCCCGATAAACCCAAAACTTCTCCAGATGATTTTAAAAGGCGTTTTTATGTAGACTATGACTTTAGTTTTGGTCCCAGAGGTCCCGGGCGAAATTAGTGCAAAATTACGGTTTTGCCCCTAGTTTCGTGTTTTTACGCTTAATCGCGTGATTAAGCAAACCTAAGCAATATTAGGATCTAATCAAAGGTTACTTAATTTCCTTAATTAATCTTGAGTCAAAATAATTTATTAAAGTTGATTAGAACCTAAAAGTGCTTAATTACAACTTAAAATCATATTTTAATTTCAAGACTCCTAGTCATGGAATCTTGAATAGTATTTTCTCTTTCCAATTCCTTAAATCATGGAATTGTGTTACACATTGTTTATTTATAAATGAGTTTAAAATTCTTTAATGATGTATGAGCACTCCTAATCTTGTCATAAAACCCCTAAACCTCATTCTTAGTTACCTAAACTTAAGCTTAATTACTCCTAACTTTGTACCTAAGCTAATACACATCTAAACCTACCATTAACACCCAATTAAATGATCAAACCTCACCTTCCCCTCGCTGTACCAGACCTGGCCGTGTACCCTTCTCCCCCATATGCATCACATGTTCAATTTTTCAACACTCCAAGGCCATACCTCAAGTCACATACACTATCCCTTGTCATAACTTTCAATCAAGCTTGATTTTCCAAGTAAATAACTAACTAAAATAGCCCATTTTCCCCATTTTTTTGTGGCCATGCATTGTTTCTAGAAGCCTAATTTCATTCAAAATTGATAGGAAATTAACTCACATCAAGCCATACTTTGTAGCATAGCTTCTATACTTCAAACCATGCTTGAATGACCTTGTGTAAGAGATATTTTCTCTTCCTTCTTCCCCCTCAATGCTACGGCCAAGGCTTCCTCTTGGAGGGCCTCAATGTTTTGTTTTTCTATAAATAGGTGCCTTAGATGAGCTTGTGTCAATTTAGTTCATTTGGTAAGTTTCAAGTTTTCCGAAGCTTTCTTGAGTTCTTTCTTTTTCTCTCAAGTTTCAAGAGAGTTCTTCCTTTCTTTTCATCTTCATCTTCTTCATCTCTTCATCTCATCATCATCTCTTAACCATCAAACACCACCCCAAGGCCTTGAATCATCTCCTAACCTCTCAAACACCTCACCTCAAACATAACCTCACTCAAACACATTTTCCTCTCCATTGTTCCTCACAATGCTGAAGCCATATCCACCTCAAGGAGGAGCTCATCATCTTGTTTTCCTTTTTAAAGTTCAGGCTTTGTGTCTTCACTCTAGGTAGGGATTTGCTTTTCAAACTTGTTTTGCTCAAGAATGTGTTTTTCTCTAGTTTCCTCTTGGATTCTTTTTGAACTTTCCTATGTTTTCCTTTTCTTTTTCATTTTGGCCTCTTGGCCTTGATTATGAGTATGATAGCTTGATGATGAGAGTTTCTAGATGATGACCTTGTGTTCATCTCAAAGAAACCTCTAAAGCTTGAGTTTTCCTTTTCTTATAACTTCATTTATATGATATCTAGCTCACATGGTTTTTCAACTTAAGAAAATTAATCTAAGGATTTCTAAAAGCCCAAGCCTACCCTTGTCAACCTTAAAGTTGGCCAGCACGTTCTAGAGATCTTTCTCTAGATAGGGGTTTTGGGTATTTAATAAAGAACTTGACTTAGTTTCACTTTCTTTTTCTTTTGTAAGGTTTTCGGTTTTGGTATTTTGATCCTTGAGATTTTGTTGGTTTTGTTTTGAAAGTTTGTTTACTTGAGCTTGATGATGTTGTTCAAGAACCTCATAGTTCCTTTGAGAACTTGGTTCAAGAACTCTAAAGCTCTCTTTGTAATGAGATATGTGTTAGGTTGTTATCTTGTTAAAGTCTTGAATGAGCTCTAGCTAACCATAAAATGAACCTTGCATCATGTTTACTTTTATGCCTTGCACATCATGTCTATTTTCCTTGCTATCACTAAGTACCAAGATAATAAAGGAACTTGCATTATCATGTTTATATTTCAAGCTATGCATTATCATGTTTACATTTCAAGTTCTCACCTAAATATCAAAGATAATAATATGATGCATCTCATATTTATTTTATGCTCTCACTTTACTTTCTAATAAAAGCTAAAACAAGTGCATAAGCATATTTATCTTTATGCCATCACTTTAATGAACCTAGAGCTCAAAGACTTGCCCATGGATGTCTCAAACAAAGGTTTAAAAATATTTATTTCCTTTGGTTCATATTTCGGCCCTAAGAGGTTTTGATGTTTCTAAATATTGAAAATTATGTTTCATACTTTTTCTAAGCTTTTATGAGTACAAGGAATATGTAGAACTAAGTTTTATGAATTTAGGATCTCTTGAGACAAATTTGAATTGGTCACTGCCCTCTTAAATATTCTTATGATTTTAGATGTTAAAAATGTTCATAAATGAGTTTTGAAAGTTTTTAAAAGGTTCCAAAAGAAACTAGTATTTTATGTGCTTTAGAAATTGTATTTTGTGCCTTATGGAGAATGTTTGTTTCAGTTCTGCCTTGCCATTATTTTGTCACTGTATGAGCTGTGTTAATGATGATAATATGCTTGAGTTTGAGTATAATTAACGGTAAAGCTCATATGTGAAAGATAAGAGAAGTTAGAAACTAGAAAAGAAATAATTTGAGAGTTCTAGATCCTTTAATGTTTGAATTTTCTGGATTCTGTCCAGCAAGGTTTAGTAATGCTAATTATGGATTTAAATTAGTTTAAATGTGTAGGAATGCCTCATAAATGGTTTAGGACTTGATCTTGAAGCCTTAGGAACAAACCAGACTTAGAAAGGGTCACTATTGTGACTCCTAGGTACCCGTAAAGTTAGGATTATAAATTCTGCATCCTTGAGGTTTAGAGATGTTTTTTATCATAGTGTAAGATGAGAATACTTAGTTATAACCTCAAGGTACCCAAGAGATTAGGTTCGATGATTAATAACTTAGAACGTGAGTTAAGGACCTTAAGGGTCAATGCATAAGACATTAAAAAGTCTTGAGTTTTATGATGCTTAATTTATGTAAATATGATATATGATACATGAGCTTTATCTATGATAAGTTTGATATGTGCTATAGTTTTATATGATGATATGCTATACCTTATAAGATATGTTTGTATGATCTATATGTTTTCATGGCATAAGCAAATTTGAGAAAATTCGGTCTACAATCGTCATGCTGCCGAATTTCCATCAAATTTGAGGAACCTAGAAAAAGATCATTTTGAAAATCATGAGAACTTAAATGTGACACAACACTGAGACGCCTTCTTGGGTGACACCAGTTTAGTCGAGCACCCCCAAGAAAACAAATCCGTAAGGGAATTGACATAGAGCTTGCCAAAGCGGACAATACTACTATGCACTAGTTGCTAGTAGAGCGTTTCAAAGAGGAAATGACCCTAAGAGGTGATCCTTAATTTGCCCCCTAGCCCGTACTTTAAGTCGGGATTATGTATATTATGCTTATCATAGGATAAGTAAGAACTGGTGATGACTAGTTAAGGTATGAGCTCATAACCTAGAGATGTTTTAGGGTGGCGTATGAGATAAAAGTTAAAGTTTAAAATGTCACATGTGCTATGAAAAATAAAGAAAAGTTATACCTGTCACCTTATGCCAATGTTATAATGTTTCTTAGTTATTCCATTGATTGGCTTACCTTTATGATGCATTCATGTCATTAGTGTTTTCCCTGCTTAGTCATAAGACGCAATGTAAAATATGACGGACCTTGGATAATTAATACTTTAGAAAACTAACTTAAAAGAAGTTTACCTCCATGCGCACCTTTTTAGAAATAAAACCCAAGGTTCCTGAGAATGTGATGATGTCACTTAGTTAGGGATTACCTTACTGAGAATTCTTTTAGAAGATTCTCATTCCCTCTCTCTTTTCTTCCATCACATCTTCAGATGGCGACTTTCATACTCTTCATCGACACCCCGACATGGGAGCTGCACCATGACCCAGCACTCAGGTCATACCATTTTGAGGGTCGCTGCACCGTCAGAGTATTTATGTTTATGGGACGACCCTTCGCGCACCCAGTACGGAGCTACCACTTCACCCCGACTGCCCCCTACCATCATAACATGATTTTCGAGTGAGCTAGACCACGCGACGAGCAGATCCTCCGCATGCAGCCCGAGGCGTCAGCTGTACGTGACTACCTGGAGTACGTGCCCCGGACTCAATATTCGGAGACGGATCCATCAGAGGACCCGCCCTCGCACATGTACAGTTGGAGCTTCAACCCCACTCCCCCACCTGTAACACCCTAATAGAACCCCACTATGCTTAAGTTCACATTTGGATTCTATTAGTTGTCACTTATGCCTTGCATTTATTTTCTTTTGAAATTAACTTAGAAAAATAGTGGAAGTCAACTTTCTTTAAATAAATTAATTTTTTGAAAACTTAAGCCTGTAAATACATAGCGCTTTTATAGATAATAATCAAGTTACATTGCGCACTTAATTAAATAAGCGGAATAAGAGACTAAGTGTAAAACTATTATCACATAAACTGGAATATAATCACTTAATACATAAGTCACAACAGGGCATATATCATACTAATAAGTTATTACAAATAACAATATAAGTTCTACTATTACTAATTGTTTCTCACAAACTATAATGTAACTAAAGCTCGGAATGCTCCTACTTGAAAGGTTTGAAATCTTCACGCTACCTCCTTCCTCGCCTACACTTCTGTTGCTTTAGGTGGACACGTCTCTCTCAGTAACGACAACGGAAAATAAACATGGGAGTGAGAAATACATGATTTCTCAAGAGGAGTTCCTACTTGTACTAAAAGTGTCATCGTTGTCGTCCAGTCACTTGGGTTTATTATAAAAAGGTGAGCAGGTAAGGATTCAATTATCAAACTTTCACAAACGTGATTAGCGAAGTGCGATTACTTTTAAACTAATCTTGAACATTAGCGTAAATATCCAATTAGTATTTCATCAAGCATACATATAAGCATATCATGTAAAACCACTAATAAGCAATAATCATTTAGGAGCTGCATGCATTTCATGATTACTCATCCTCAACATTCACTTGTTTAGTGATCATCATCTTTCATTTATTTCATCAACATATTTCTTAATTACTCATGGGATGAATGCATCAATGCCTTAGACCACCCTAAAGGGTAATGAGCTCATACCATGGCCATCGCCATAACCTTTTAGGTTTTCATTCCGCTTAGTGATCTCAACGGTTTAGGGGGTTAAGCCGTGAGTTTAGCTCAAGTCCACTTTTCCAGACTTTCATTGCTACTTTTTCAAACTTTACTTTTATTATTTCTTTTGAAAATGAATGTATGCATATTATCATGTAATCACAATAAATCTGGGCAATCAATCATTCATCCTCATCATTTCATAATTCATCACCATACATTCACATTACTATAAATCACTTCATAAAACATGGACAATATCATGTAAATCTCATAGTAAACACTTCCATAGATGATTCATATTAACCAACCAAAGTTATCAAGTTGAGTTCCTGGTGTTCGTAAGAGGTAATGGATGTCTTAGTATTATCTTTTTCTCTTAGTGTTCTTTGTACTCTTAGCATTCCATTAATACATTAATGCACTTCAAAATATTATTATAGGTTCTTTATATATTTTTATTATGACTTTCATATAACTCTTGAAGATTATTATTCTACTTAAATTCTTAAAATTCTCTCTTTACAAGACTTGATTCTTTTATTTATAGTTTTGACATCTTTTAGAAGAAAGTTTATAATTATCTGTATACTTGTTACCTCAGCTTAGTAAAGGTAGTTCCAAATTCCTAACTCATCAAATTTTAGCATCTACATCTTTGGAATAGTGTAAATCAACTGTAAACCATGCATAGGAGGGTTCCCGGGAAAAAGAGGTCGGTCACAATGGACACGCTTAAATACCAAGTCTTTCCTTAGCTGAACCTTTCCAAACTGCACTTTCACAGTACACTATTCCGAAATTTATTTCTCATTCTGTATTTACGTGGTACAAAGCTACATAACATACATACATGGGTGTATTCCTATATGTGTTAGCTCTCCAACAAAGTTGAAATCAGTCCGTTTGCATTTTTCTAGAGTGAGTTACACCTATTTTACTACTACAAGGTCGGATTTAAAGTTTCAGTCTTAGGCTCTACTTTAAAAATTTATATCTTGAGCTAGAAAACTCCGTTTTGGGTGATTCTTTTTGGAGAGTGTTTTATGATGCGTCTAGTTTATGGTAAAAATATTTTTATTTCAAGATACTTCATATTTTATGAGTATTAAATTTCGGAACACCTACTGCAAGAAACAACCAAAAATCCAGCACTTATCATTTTCATGTTTTATGTCACTTATTTTAACACAAGGATCACACAACATATTTCAAGCATCATTTGAGCATGAAAGCAACATAATATCACTTTGGAAGCAGAATGGAACAAGGGCTTTCACAAAATATTTATACAATATCCCCTTGAAACATTTTTATCAACAAACATAAGCTTGATGGCATCCTAACCATGAGCAAGGTTAGATGTCATCATGGCTTACACAACCAAAGTGAGGGCTCCTACCTCTTGTGTAGGGTCTAAAAAAGGGTCCTTCTCTTCTTCCTTAAGCTTGAACAAGAGTCCTTGGAGTGGATGACCCTCCTTGAATCTTGGCTCTAGAACTTGAGTGCTTAAGAAAATATTTCTCACTAGAGTTAAAGATTGTAACTCTTGTGAGGGCTAGTGAAAGTTTGGACTTAGGATTTAAGTGTTTGAATGAAGTTAAGAGGATCAAGAGAAGTCTTTAAAGAACATAAGAAGAATGATAGAATAAGAAAGAAAGAACACTTAGGGAGTTTCTGAATTGAAGAGAGTTTGAGGAGTATTTATAGTGGAAAGATTAGAGAAAAAACAGAAGAAGGAAAGCACTTGGAGCATGATTTATGGAAACATGTTGGTTGAATTTTGGGATGAAAATGCTCCTTGTTTTGTGCAAACATGTTTCCATGTTTTATGCAAACATGTTTCCATGTTTTGTGCAAAGATGTTAGTGGAGATTTTGTAACCTTTAGTGCATGTATGTGATTCAGAAATGTGTATGATGTATGTGGTTAAATTATTGTGTTATCATCTTAATCCAATGACTTAGATTCATTCTTGTCTAAAGACAAGTCTAGGGATTTGTGTAAATGGCGTTGTAGTAATTTCTTTAACTAAGACAAGGATATTATTGTAATTAGACAATGATAGTGGTATTCTTGTAATTCCATTCATAGAGTAAGGGTATCTTTGTCATTTAATAAGGCAAGGGTAGTTTGGTAATTTCCTTTACATAGCAAGGGCATTTTCGTAATTTCCACTAAGTGATGGCATTTTCGTAATTCTTTGCATTTTCTCTAGACATACTTAAGTAGTCTATTTGTTGTGTTTCATAACATTTGTCCAGATTCTCTTGGTTTTTGCTATCGCTAATTAATATTTATCTTAGTTATAAATTTGGGGATGTTACATTTCTCCCATTCTTATTAAAAATTTTGCCCTCAAAATTTGATACCTCGAGCTCCCATGTGTGCTCTTCCATTCCATCTTGTCCCCAGGCTACTTGGACCAGAGATACAGATTTGTTTCTCAGCTGCTTGATGCCATGATCCACGATCCTCATCGGTGGTAATTCAAAAGTTAAGTCATCTTTTAATTGTATCGTTTCTGGCTCAAACACATGACTGGGGTCTGACTGATACTTTCTCAATTGGGACACATGAAAAACATTGTGTAGGTTAGACAAATTTGGGGGTAATGCAATTTTGTAGGCAGAGGGACCTACCTTTTTGAGGATTTGGAAGGGTCCTAAGAATCTAGGGCTTAGCTTTTTGACTTTCATTGCACGACCTATACCTGTGGTAGGAGTAATTCGCAAGAATATGTGTTCTTCTTCTTGAAATTCGAGAGGTTTCCTTCTCTTGTCAAAGATAGCTCTTACGCCTACTGAGCAGTGAGGATTCTTTCCCTAATTCTCCTTATTTGTTTGGTTGTCTCTTCTACCAAATCAGGGCCCAAAATACTTTGCTCTCCCGGGTCATACCAACAAAGTGGTGATTGACACTTTCTACCATACAAAGCCTCATAGGGTGCCATCCCAATGCTAGTGTGGTAACTATTATTATATGCAAACTCAATCAATGGAAGTTGTTTGTCCCATCTTTTTGGCTGGTCTAAGACACTTGCTCTTAGCATATCCTCAAGGGTTTGAATTGTTCTTTCTGATTGTCCATCAGTTTGAGGGTGATAGGCAGTGCTTAGACACAACCTTGAACCAAACGCCCTTTGCAAAGCTCCCCAAAATCTTGAGGTGAACCTTGGATCCCTATCTGAGACAATGGTTTTGGGTACTCCATGGAGCCTTATTATCTCTTGGATGTATAGCTGAGCTAACTTTTCCAAAGGGTAATTTGCTCGAATGGGTAAAAAGTGAGCAGATTTGGTCAATCTATCCACAATTACCCATATGGAGTCATGTCCGGTAGGCGTTCTTGGCAATCCCATCACGAAATCCATGGATATTCCTTCCCACTTCCATTCGGGGATTTCGAGAGGTTGCAGCATTCCGGAGGGTTTTTAATGCTCTATCTTCACTTTTTGGCATACCAAACATTTTTGCACTATATTTGCTATATCTGCTTTCATCTTTGGCCACCAGAACATCCTTTTTAGGTCATGGTACATCTTGGTTATACCGGGGTGTATACTAAATTGACTCTTGTGGGCTTCTTCCAAAATGCTAGCTCTCAATCCTTTTTTTGCAGGTACACAGATTCTCCCTTGGTATCTCCACACTCCTTCCTTATCCTGGACAAACTCTTTCAACTTTCCTGCTTTGACAAGGGTTAAGGTTCTAAGGAAATCCTTATCTTTCCTTTGGGCTTGAATTATTTGATCCTTAAAGCTACTGGTTACACTTAGTTGGCTTAACCGAATTTGTTCTGAAGTCCCCCTATATCCTAAGTTGAGGTTCCTAAAATCTTCTATCAGCTCATTTTCTTTCACCATGAGCCAAGCGGCATGCAAGGACTTACGACTCAAAGCGTCTGCTACCACATTTGCCTTTCCTGGGTGGTAGTTCAACCCAAAGTCATAGTCCTTGAGAAACTCCATCCAACGCCTTTGTCTCATATTGAGTTCCTTTTGGTTGAAGAGGTATTTCAGACTTTTGTGGTCAAAAAAGACTTCAAACCTTACACCATAAAGATGATGTCTCCAGATTTTTAAGGCAAAGATAATAGCCGCTAGCTCTAAGTCATGGGTTGGGTAATTAACTTCATGGGGTTTGAGCTGTCTAGAGGCATAGGCTACTACATTCCTATTTTGCATCAAAACACATCCTAGTCCTCTTCCCGAGGCATCACAATACACCTCAAATTTTTCTTTTGGGTCAGGTAGGATTAGGACAGGGTAGTGGTCAACTTCTTCTTTAGTTCTTGGAAACTTTCTTCACATTCTGGGCTCCATATAAAAGCTGAATTCTTCCTTGTTAGCTTGGTGAGGGTAAGGTAATTTGGGAAAAACCTCTAATGAACCTTCGGTAGTAACCGGCTAGCCCTAGAAAACTCCTAATCTCCTTCACAATGGTAGGGGTTTCCCATTGTTGCACCGCTTCTATCTTACTTGGGTCTACTGCTATTCCCCCATGTGACACTACATGACCTAAGAACTTAACTTCCTTCATCCAAAATTCACACTTGGACAACTTTGCATAAAGTTTCTTGTTCCTCAACACCTCCAACACCACTCGTAAGTGTTCTTCGTGCTCTTCTTCAGTTCTAGAGTAAACTAGAATGTCATCGATGAACACTATTACAAACTTGTCCAAGTATGGTCTAAATATCCTATTCATGTAGTCCATAAACATTGCCGGTGCATTGGTTAACCCAAACGACATCACATTAAACTCATAATGTCCATATCTAGTCCTAAAGGCTGTCTTTGGTATGTCTTCCTCCTTCACTCGAATCTGGTGGTATCCTGATCGCAGATCTATCTTGGAAAACACTTGGGCTCCTCTTAATTGGTCCATGAGGTCATCTATTCTAGGCAAAGGGTATTTATTCTTTATGGTCACTTGGTTTAGCTGCCTATAATCCACACATAACCGCAAGCTCCCATCCTTCTTCTTGACAAATAGCACTGGAGCTCCCCATGGTGAAGCACTAGGCCTAATGAATTTCTTCTCTAGTAGCTCCTCTAATTGCTTCTTCAATTTTGTTAACTCGGCCAGTGGCATCCTATAAGGAGCTATAGATATGGGTCTCGTTCCCGGTACCAAATCTATAGAAAACTCAATATCCCTTTTTGGAGGAAATTCAGGTATGTCATCAGGAAAAACATCTGAGAATTCCTTTACTACAAGGATCTTTTCTAGAGCTTGCTCCACTTCCCTCTCACTTGTCATCAGGAAAACATATCCTCGCTCTTCATTCCTACTATCCCCAATGATAATGGAGTTTAGGTATAGTCGTACCTTTCTATCAAGTTTAGAGGGATTGGGTAAAGATGGTTTGGGAAGAAATACTAGTGACTTATTTGCACAATGTAGTAACACACGGTTAGCCGAAAGACAATCCATGCCCAAGATTACATCAAAACTAGACAAGGATAGACAAACTAAATCATGATGAAAAATCCTATCAGCTACCTCAAATTCACAATTTAGGCAGGCTTGATCAGTTCTAACAGTATTTATAGTGGGTGTAGAGACAACTAAGATGATTTTTAAGTCAGATATATACAACCTCAACTTATTAGCACAATCATATGAAATGAATGAATGTGTTGCGCCAGAATCAAACAATACAATTAAGGGTTTTCCATTAATTATACACTTACCTTGAATCAGATCATCGGATTCTGAGGGCATCTCAAAGAAGTTGATAGCAAACACACGTCCCTGTGCCTTAGGCTTGGGTGTAAAGGACTGATTGAACTGTGGGCACTCTCTAGAATAGTGTCCTGCCTATCCACACCGATAACAAACATTTTTACCAAATCTGCATTCCCCTCCATGTATCTTCCCACAAGTGGCACAAGGAGGTCTAGTCATAGGTCCAGGGACAGCAGTCATCCTAGGTCGATTAACAGCTTGTGTCCTAGGTTGGCTCATTGTAGGGCGTGGGGGCTGTTTCCCTTTAAATCCACCTCCTTGGTAGGGTTCTTGTAAGGGGGTGGGAACCCTCGGTGACCTTATTGAGCAGACCTCTTCTTATTCTCTTCAACTCGGTGGGCAACTAGCTGGTGATTGCAACTCTCAGCCACTTGGCTTTTGCTGACTAAAGATGCATAGTCAGTGACCTCCAGTGGTGCCACAGATGCCAAAATGTCTGGCCTCAAACCACTCTCATATTTCATGCATTTCCAAGCCTCGTTGGGATCCCTTTGGTAGCTAGTTGAGTGTTTGATCAGTTCTTCAAACTTAGCTGTGTACTCAGCCACACTTCGATTTCGTGTCGAATGTAAATTCTACTTCCTTTGCCTTCTTAACCGGATCTGGAAAATATTTCTTATGGAACGTAGCATAGAAAACCTCCCACGTAATCTGTATGTCAGCACTTTCAAGCAAGCCTTTTGCACCCTTCCACCACGCGGCAGCCTCTCCTTTCAGCATATAAGTAGAGAATGCCACCTTTTGTTCATCAGAGCATTCTACCATTGAGAAAACCTTCTCCATCTCTTGAATCCATCCGTCAGCTATTTCGGGGTTAGTTGTCCCTTTGAATTCTGGAGGTCCAGCCCTCTTAAATTCTGAGAATTTTCCATGTTCTTGGTTCCCAACTGATTCCTCTGACATCCTATTCATATGCTCCATCATCACTGTTGCTTGTGCTTGCATAGCCCTAGCCATCTCCTGGAGTGCATTTGCCAGTTCATCACGATTACCTCCACCGCGTGCCCCATGCGTACGTCTGTTTGCTGCCATTAGTTCCTAGACACACCAAACAACAGTCATCGAGTTGATCAAGCTCAATACTATAGCTAAGCATGGTAGCAACTATGGATGTATCACAAGACGATCATGCATTTCTAAATCCTATATCCCATCATACAGATAAGATTAATAGCATGATATCATAGATAGAAGCATAGTCAGTCCATTCCTCAGGCTTAAATAGGATGAACTGCTCTGATACCATTTGTAACATCCCCTGCTGCTTTATGGATTGACGACTGCCCCCACAAACCAACACAGGTCTTTTCAGCATGCTTTGTCCTCACTCACACGCTTCCTAGGAAAACTTCCCAGGAGGTCACCCATCCCAAAATTACCCCAAGTCAAGCACACTTAACTATGGAGTTCTTTCAGTTTAGGCTACCGAAAAGAAGATGCATCTTGTTGATATAGGTAGTGCAAATCAATTCATATAAGCCCTCCTCAATTGCATAGTCTCATACCCATACAGTCTTAGGATCCCTCTCATTCGGGTGTGTAATCGGTTCATTCATGTACCCCTCCGCTTAGAGGACCTTGCGAGGAGCCGCTCCTTGTCCGTGCCCTCTTTGCACCGGCGATCACTCCTCGTCCTCGTCCCCGGGCGTTACATGCCCACCAGCTTCCGCCTGGTTCGTCCCCGAACCACACCGTACTGGGAGAGGTGCAAGCTCTGATACCATAATGTAACACCCTAATAGAACCCCACTATGCTTAAGTTCACATTTGGATTCTATTAGTTGTCACTTATGCCTTGCATTTATTTTCTTTTGAAATTAACTTAGAAAAATAGTGGAAGTTTTTTTTTTATAAATAAATTAATTGTTTGAAAACTTAAGCCTGTAACGAGAAGTGAAATACATAGCGCTTTTATAGATAATAATCAAGTTACATTGCGCACTTAATTAAATAAGCGGAATAAGAGACTAAGTGTAAAACTATTATCACATAAACTGGAATATAATCACTTAATACATAAGTCACAACAGGGCATATATCATACTAATAAGTTATTACAAATAACAATATAAGTTCTACTATTACTAATTGTTTCTCACAAACTATAATGTAACTAAAGCTCGGAATGCTCCTACTTGAAAGGTTTGAAATCTTCACGCTACCTCCTTCCTCACCAGCTGACCGTTGCTTTAGGTGGACACGTCCTGTCTGCAGTAACGACAACGGAAAATAAACATGGGAGTGAGAAATACATGATTTCTCAGTAGGAGTTCCTACTTGTACTAAAAGTGTCATCGTTGTCGTCCAGTCACTTCGGGTTTATTATAAAAAGGTTAACAGGTAAGGATTCAATTATCAAACTTTCACAAACGTGATTAGCCGAAGTGCAGTTACTTTTAAACTAATCTTGAACATTAGCAGAAATATCCAATTAGTATTTCATCAAGCATACATATAAGCATATCATGTAAAACCACTAATAAGCAATAATCATTTAGGAGATGCATGCATTTCATGATTACTCATCCTCAACATTCACTTGTTTAGTGATCATCATCTTTCATTTATTTCATCAACATATTTCTTAATTACTCATGGGATGAATGCATCAATGCCTTAGACCACCCTAAAGGGTAATGAGCTCATACCATGGCCGTCGCCATAACCTTTTTGGTTTTCATTCCGTTGCCGTGATCTCAACGGTTTAGGGGGTTAAGCCGTGAGTTTAGCTCAAGTCCACTTTTCCAGACTTTCATTGCTACTTTTTCAAACTTTACTTTTATTATTTCTTTTGAAAATGAATGTATGCATATTATCATGTAATCACAATAAATGCTGGGCAATCAATCATTCATCCTCATCATTTCATAATTCATCACCATACATTCACATTACTATAAATCACTTCATAAAACATGGACAATATCATGTAAATCTCATAGTAAACACTTCCATAGATGATTCATATTAACCAACCAAAGTTATCAAGTTGAGTTCCTGGTGTTCGTAAGAGGTAATGGATGTCTTAGTATTATCTTTTTCTCTTAGTGTTCTTTGTACTCTTAGCATTCCATTAATACATTAATGCACTTCAAAATATTATTATAGGTTCTTTATATATTTTTATTATGACTTTCATATAACTCTTGAAGATTATTATTCTACTTAAATTCTTAAAATTCTCTCTTTACAAGACTTGATTCTTTTATTTATAGTTTTGACATCTTTTAGAAGAAAGTTTATAATTATCTGTATACTTGTTACCTCAGCTTAGTAAAGGTAGTTCCAAATTCCTAACTCATCAAATTTTAGCATCTACATCTTTGGAATAGTGTAAATCAACTGTAAACCATGCATAGGAGGGTTCCCAGGAAAAAGAGGTCGGTCACAATGGACACGCTTAAATACCAAGTCTTTCCTTAGCCAGAACCTTTCCAAACTGCACTTTCACAGTACACTATTCCGAAATTTATTTCTCATTCTGTATTTACGTGGTACAAAGCTACATAACATACATACATGGGTGTATTCCTATATGTGTTAGCTCTCCAACAAAGTTGAAATCAGTCCGTTTGCATTTTTCTAGAGTGAGTTACACCTATTTTACTACTACAAGGTCGGATTTAAAGTTTCAGTCTTAGGCTCTACTTTAAAAATTTATATCTTGAGCTAGAAAACTCCGTTTTGGGTGATTCTTTTTGGAGAGTGTTTTATGATGCGTCTAGTTTATGGTAAAAATATTTTTATTTCAAGATACTTCATATTTTATGAGTATTAAATTTCGGAACACCTACTGCAAGAAACAACCAAAAATCCAGCACTTATCATTTTCATGTTTTATGTCACTTATTTTAACACAAGGATCACACAACATATTTCAAGCATCATTTGAGCATGAAAGCAACATAATATCACTTTGGAAGCAGAATGGAACAAGGGCTTTCACAAAATATTTATACAATATCCCCTTGAAACATTTTTATCAACAAACATAAGCTTGATGGCATCCTAACCATGAGCAAGGTTAGATGTCATCATGGCTTACACAACCAAAGTGAGGGCTCCTACCTCTTGTGTAGGGTCTAAAAAAGGGTCCTTCTCTTCTTCCTTAAGCTTGAACAAGAGTCCTTGGAGTGGATGACCCTCCTTGAATCTTGGCTCTAGAACTTGAGTGCTTAAGAAAATATTTCTCACTAGAGTTAAAGATTGTAACTCTTGTGAGGGCTAGTGAAAGTTTGGACTTAGGATTTAAGTGTTTGAATGAAGTTAAGAGGATCAAGAGAAGTCTTTAAAGAACATAAGAAGAATGATAGAATAAGAAAGAAAGAACACTTAGGGAGTTTCTGAATTGAAGAGAGTTTGAGGAGTATTTATAGTGGAAAGATTAGAGAAAAACAGGAAGAAGGAAAGCACTTGGAGCATGATTTATGGAAACATGTTGGTTGAATTTTGGGATGAAAATGCTCCTTGTTTTGTGCAAACATGTTTCCATGTTTTATGCAAACATGTTTCCATGTTTTGTGCAAAGATGTTAGTGGAGATTTTGTAACCTTTAGTGCATGTATGTGATTCAGAAATGTGTATGATGTATGTGGTTAAATTATTGTGTTATCATCTTAATCCAATGACTTAGATTCATTCTTGTCTAAAGACAAGTCTAGGGATTTGTGTAAATGGCGTTGTAGTAATTTCTTTAACTAAGACAAGGATATTATTGTAATTAGACAATGATAGTGGTATTCTTGTAATTCCATTCATAGAGTAAGGGTATCTTTGTCATTTAATAAGGCAAGGGTAGTTTGGTAATTTCCTTTACATAGCAAGGGCATTTTCGTAATTTCCACTAAGTGATGGCATTTTCGTAATTCTTTGCATTTTTCTCTAGACATACTTAAGTAGTCTATTTGTTGTGTTTCATAACATTTGTCCAGATTCTCTTGGTTTTTGCTATCGCTAATTAATATTTATCTTAGTTATAAATTTGGGGATGTTACACCACCGATGAGAGCTGGGAGTGAGGAGACGGTGGTTCAGCCGAGGTTGGCTCGTAGGCCATCCATGTGCCCTCGCCGCGGTGGACACGCTCCGATGATCCGCATGACCACTCCCGCCGAGATCCGCCAGTGGATCGATTCCACCCTCAAGATTTGGACCAAAGAGGAGTAGGTGCATAGGATGGGTAGTAGCTAGTGCACACACGCCACATAGTTGAGGACAAACCTTCTTTTGTATATTAGGTTGTCTACTCTAGGTGCACACGGGTATGGGTGTTGCTTTCATGGTTTCCTTGTACTTGCTTTTATGATTTCCTTGTATTTGCTTCTCAGTTGTATTTCGTTCTTCTATGTAACACCCTAAATCTTAACCTAATACTATTAGCATGTAATTAGGTTAATCTTTAGAGTATTACCTCTTGGTCTCATTCTTTACTTGAAAATACTTAAGCGAAAATATGGGTAAAATTTTTCTTTTTGGAATTAAAACCAAAGTGAGAGCCACGTATGATTCTTTGAACGGAAATTCATACAAGTTATATGAGCAATCACAACAAAACACATAAATAACATGGACACATCAACTGATTATATATATAGATAATGTGCCTACCAAAAGGGGCAGGACTATTCGGTACATAGTAAACGAAATACAACTGAAATGCGAATACAAGGAAATCATAAAAGAAAGTACAAGGAAACCATGAAAGCAACACCCATACCCATGTGCACCTAGAGTAGACAACCTCAAATACAAAAGAAGGTTTGTCCTCAACTATGTGGCGTGTGTGCACTAGCTACTACCCATCCTATGCACCTACTCCTGCTAGTCCGAGTACTGAGGGGTGGAATCGATCCACTGGCGAATCTCGGCGGGAGTGGTCTAGCGCATCATCGGAGCGTGTCCACCACGGCGAGGGCGCATGGATGGCCGATGGCCAACCTCGGCTGAACTACTGTCTCCTCACTCCCGGCTCTCATCGGTGGGGGAGCGGGGCTGGAGCTCCAACTGTACATGTGCGAGGGTGGGTCCTCTAATGGATCCGTCTCCGAGTACTGAGTTCGGGGCACGTACTCCGGGTAGTCGCGTATGGCTGACGCCTCGGGCTGCATGCGGAGGATCTGCTCGTCGCGTGGTTTGGCTCGCTCAAAAATCATGTTATGATGATAAGGAGCAGTCGGGGTGAAGCGGTAGCTCCATATTGGGTGCGCGAAGGGTCGTCCCATGAACATAAATACTCTGACAGTGCAGCGACCCTCAAAATGATATGACTTGAGTGCTGGGTCATGGTGCAGCTCCCACGTCGGGGTGTTGATGAAGAGTACGAAAGTCGCCATCTGAAGATGTGACAGAAGAAAAGAGAAAGGGAACGAGAATCTTCTAAAAGAATTCTCAGTAGGGCAATCCCTAACTAAGTGACATCATCACATCCTCAGGAACCTTGGGTTTTATTTCTAAAAAGTTTGCATGCATGTAAACTCCTTTTAATTTTCTAAAGTATTATTTATCCAAGGTCCGTTATATTTTACAATGCGTCTTATGACTAAGCATGGAACATACTAATGACATGAATGCATCATAAAGGTAAGCTAATCAATAGAATAACTAAGAAACATTATAACATTGGCATAAGGTGATAGGTATAGCACATGTGACATTTTAAACTTTAACTTTCATCTCATGGGGCCACCCTAAAACATCTCTAGGTTATGAGCTCATACCTTAACTAGTCGTCACTAGCTCTTATCCTATGATAAGCGTAATATAATCCGTACTTAAAGTAAGGGCTAGGGGGCAAATTAAGGATCACCTCTTAGGGTCATTTCCTCTTTGAAACGCTCTACTAGCAACTAGTGCATCGTAGTATTGTCCGCTTTGGCAAGCTCTATGTCAATACCCTCATGGATTTGTTTTCTTGGGGGTGCTCGGCTAAACTGGTGTCACCCAAGAAGGCATCTCAGTGTTGTGTCACATTTAAGTTCTCATGATTTTCAAAAAGACCTTTTTCTAAGTTCCTCAATTTTGATGGAAATTCGGCAGCATGACGGCAGTAGACCGAATTTCCTCAAATTTGCTTATGCCATGATAACATATAGGACATACACAAACATTTCTTATGGGGTATAGCATATCATCATGTAAAACTTCGTTATAGCACATATCAACTTATCATAGACAAAAGTCATGCATCATATATCATAAATTAAGCATTATAAAAGCTCAAGATGTTTTAATGTCTTATGCATTGACCCTTAAGGTCCTTAGCTCACGTTCTATGTTATTAATCATCAAACCTAATCTCCTGGGTGCCTATGAGGTTATAACTAAGTATTTCTCACCTCACACTATGATCAAGAACATCTCTCAACCTCAAGGATGCACAATTTATAACCCTAACTTTACGGGTCCCTAGGAATCACAACAGTGATCCTTTCTAAGTCCGATTTGTTCCTAAGGCTTCAAGATCAAGTCCTAAACCTTTTATGAGTCATTCCTACACATTTAAACTAATTTAAATCCATGATTAGCATTACTAAACCTTGCTTGATAGAATCCAGAAAATTCAAACATTAAAGAATCTAGAACTCTCAAATTAATTATTTTCTAGTCTCTAACTTATCTTATCTTCCACATAAGAGTTTTAACATTATTTTTACTCAAACATAAGCATATTAACATCAATAAAATAGTACATACAGTGGCAAATAAGTAGCAAGGCAGAATCGAAACATACACTCTCCATAAAGGCATAAAACACAAATTCTAGAGCACATAAAATATTAGTTTCTCTTTGAACCTTTTTAAACTTTTCAAAACTCATTTATAAACAATTTTAACATCTAAAATCATAAGAATAATTAAGAGGGCAGTGACCAATTCATCTTTGTCTCAAGAGGTCCTAAATTCTTAAAACTTAGTTCTATGCATTTCTTGAACTCATAAAAGCTTGGAAAAATTATAAAACATGGTCTTCAATACTTAGAAACATCAAGACCCCTTAGGGTCGAAATATGAACCAAAAGAAATAAATATTTTTAGACCTTTGTTTGAGACAACAATGGGCAAGTCTTTGAGCTCTAGGTTCATTTAAGTGATGACATAAAAGTAAACATGCTCATGCACTCATTTTAGGTTCCATTTGAAAGTAAAGTGATAGCATAAAATAAATATGAGGTGCAACATATTATTATCTTTTATATTTAGTGAGGACTTGAAATATAAACATGATAATGCATAGCTTGAAATATAAACATGATAATGCAAGTTCATTCATTATCTTGGTATTTAGTTATAGCAAGGAAGTAAACATGATGCAAGGTTCATTTTATGGTTAACTAGAGCTCATTCAAGACTTTAACAAGATAACAACCCAATACAATATCTCAAAGATCAAAATACCAAAACCGAAAGTCTTTACAAAGAAAAAGAAAGTGAAACTAAGTCAAGTTCTTTATTAAATACCCAAAACCCCTATCTAGAGAAAAATCTCTAGAATGTGCCGACCAATTTTAAGGTTGACAAGGGTAGGCTTGGGCTTTTAGAAATCCTTAGATTAATTTTCTTAAGTTGAAAAACCATGTGAGCTAGATATCATATAGATGAAGTTATAAGGAAAGGAAAACTCAAGCTTTAGAGGTTTCTTTAAGATGAACACAAGGTCATCATCTAGAAACTCTCATCATTAAGCTATCATGTTTGAGAAGAAAAGGCCAAGAGGTTGAAATGGAAAAAGAAAAGGAATATAAAGGAAAGCTCAAAAAGAAACCAAGAGAAAACTAGAGGAAACACATCTTTTGAGTAAAACAAAGTTTGAAAAGAAACTCCCTACCTAGAGTGAAGACACAAAGCTTGAACTTTTGAAAAGAAAAACAAGATGATGAGCTCCTCCTTGGTGCTTGATGGTTTTGGCCAAGAGGAAGCAAGAAGGTTGGAGTTGTGTTTCAAGTGAGGTTGTGTTTGAGGTGTGATGTTTGAGAGGTTTGATGATGGTTCAAAGCAATGGGGTGGTGTTTCAAGGTTGAGAGATGATGATGAAGTGAAGAGAGGATGAAGATGAAGATGAAAAGAAAGGAAGAACTCTCTTGAAACTTGAAAGAAAAAGAAAGAACTAGCAAGACAACTCTAAAATTCTAAACTTAGCAAATGCTTCAAAGTGCAACTAAGCTATCACAAGCATCCTATTTATAGGAAAACAAAACCATGGCCTCATCAAGGGAGGGAGTGGCAGTGTGGTCTTGGAGGGAAAAGGGAGAGGAAAATATCTCTTTGATTGTGTCATAGAAGCATGGTTTGAAGTATGGAAGCTATGCTACAAAGTATGGCTTGATGTGAGTTAATTTCCTATCAATTTTTGATGAAATTAGGCTTCTAGAAACAATGCATGGCTGGAACTTTTCCAGCCACAAATAAATGGAGAAAATGAGCCATTTTAATTAGTTATTTACTTGGAAAATCAAGCTTGATTGAAAGTTATGACAAGGTATAGTGTATGTGACTTGAGGTATGGCCTTGGAGTGTTAAAAAATTGAACATGTGATGCATATGGGGAGGGAGGGCTCATGGCCAGACCTGGCAGCATGGGGGGAGTGAGGTTTTGATCACCTAATTGGGTGTTAATGGTAGATTTAGATGTGTATTAGCTTAGGTACAAGGTTAGGAATAATTAAGCTTAAGTTTAGGTGGCTAAGAATGTGATTTAAGGATTTTATGACAAGATTAGGAGTGCTCATACATTATTAAAGAATTTTAAACTCATTTATGAATAAACAATGTGTAACACAATTCCATGGTTTAAGGAATTGGAAAGAGAAAATACTATTCAAGATTCCATAACTAGGAGTCTTGAAATTAAAATATGATTTTAGGTTGTAACTAACCACTTTTAGGTTCTAATCAACTTTAATAAATTATTTTGACTCAAGATTAATTAAGGAAATTAATTAACCTTCGATTAGAGCCTAATATTGCTTAGGTTTGCTTAATCACGCGATTAAGCGTAAAAACACGAAACTAGGGGCAAAACCGTAATTTTGCACTAATTTCGCTCGGGACCTCCGGGACCAAAACTAAAGTCACAGTCTACATAAAAACGCCTTTTAAAATCATCTGGAGAAGTTTCAGGTTCATCTGGCACTTGCAAATGGGTAAAACACCACAGGGGCGTTTTGGTTATTTTGACCCGAAAACTCGAAAAACGAGATTTTCGATCCCGGGAAGGTATACAAGCCATCTAATCCCCTTCCAACATTGAGTTTTCCCTTTGAGTACTGCCGAACCGGCTTTCCTCGAATTCCGGGCTGAAAATGACCTCAGGGGCATTTTGGTCATTTCCACTCTTAACAGAAAATCGGGGCGTTACATTCTATGTATCAAATAGTCTTGCCTTTTGGTAGGCACATTATCTATATATATATGATCAGTTGATGTATCCATGTTATTTATGTGTTTTATTATGATTTGCTCATATGACTTGTATGAATTCCTGTTCAAAGAATCATGCGTGGCTCTCACTTTGGTTTAATTCAAAAAAGAAAACTTTTACCCATATTTCCGCTAAGTATTTTCAAAGTAAAAGATGAAACCAAGAGGTAATATTCTAAGGATTAACCTAAATACATACTAGTAGTATTAGGTTAAGATTTAGGGTGTTACAACTTTGAGATGCATTATCAGAATTAAGTGGAAATAATTTCACTATGCATGTGCAAACATGTTTTTCTCTCATGAGAAGAGGATAGATTTAGATGAAGTGAAAATTATATCAAGCAAAATGTGATTGTATACATGAAGGAAGCAAGCTCTTTGAAATAGAATCAAGAAACAAAGAACATGGTCGTCAAAAAGTAACACTAAACTTCAGAAAGAAAGGCTACAATGATGATAACATACAAAAGCTAGAAGAAATGTGTTACTCAATCTTCAATCATCATAATTGTGGATTATTCATTATCAAAAAGTCAAGATTGAAGATCAGAAGACAAATAAATCAACAAGGAACTAGCAGCACTCTTCAGAAAGTTCGCATCATAAAAAGATAAGGAAAGCAATTAGATTTGAAATTCAAAATCAAAAGACAAACCAGTCTCTTTTACCCGGAACATCATCTCTTTAGCACCCTCAATTAATAAAGAAAGACTTTTTAAGGAGTTTAGAAAACCATGTTTAGAACATAGAAAAGTAGTTTCTGATAGACTTTAGAAACCTGAACTCTTCAATGGCTTATGAGAAAAAAAAAAACTCTGACACCAGATGAGCTACTCCTCTAGATTATGTTTCTAATACTCAATTGATGCTCGACATGTGCTGGTTAAATAGAAGATCAAGGGCAATGATAACAAAGGGAAATCATATATAAATAGAGATGACTAAGCTTCAAAAGAGGAAGGGATGAACAAGAGAACAAAAACACTATGAAAATCTTTCCAAATCTTTGTGAAAATCATATGCTAGATTCTTTGTATATTAAAATCTTCTTCTATATACTTAATTGTTCATATGTTCTTCTGAGGAAGAATTAGTAGAAAAAAGTCACCCAAGTTGTCTTAGATTTATCATCTCATATTCATTAGGAAAGGAAGATTGAGCGCAAGATTGTTCAAAATAAACATTAATCTTGAATTTACTGTATCATCAATCCAGTAGTGATTGGCAGTTGAAAGCTTGAAGAGGCTACTACAAAACTACTTGTTATTGTTGTGTTAGTAACTATGGTTTACTAACACCAGTAAGAGCTTGGGAAGGCTACGGTAAAGACTATCTTATATTGTTTTCTCTTCGTGTTAAGGAATGCAACGCCCCGATTTTTTTGTCTGAGCGAAAATGACCAAGATGCCCCTGAGATTATTTTCTTCCTGGAATTCGAGGATCATCGACCTGGCAGTCCTCGAAGGGGCAACTCAATGTTTGAAGGGGATTAGATGACTTTTGAATAGTTTCGGAAATGAAAATCTCATTTTTTGAGGTTTCGGGTCAAAATGACCAAAATACCCCTATAGCATTTTGACACGGGTACAAGTGCCGTATGAGCCCAAAACTTCCCTAGATGGTTTTAAATGATATTTTTATGTGTTTTGTAACATCTGTTTAAGACTTGGTGGTCCCGGGCAATTTTTGTGCAAAATTATGATTTTGCCCCTAGCATAGTGTTTTTGAGCTTAATTATGTAATTAAGCAAACCAAAGCAATATTAGGCTCTAATCAAAGATTAATTAATTTCCATAATTAATCTAGAGTCAAAATAATTTATTAAAGTTAACTAGAACATAAAATTGCTTAGATTAAACCTAAACCTTTTTTTAAATTCAAGATTCCTAGTCATGGAATCTTGAATAGTGTTTTCTCTCTCAAATTCCTTAATTTAAGGAATTATGTCTACGATTGTTTATACATTAAAATGAGTTTAAATCCCTCTAATAATGCATGAGCACTCCCTAATCATGTCTTGAAATCCTTAATCACTTTCTTAGTTGCGTAAACACTTGCTTAGCAATTCTTAATCTTAAGCTTAATTTAAGATACACCTAAACACATCATTAGAACACAATTAAATGAAAGAAAGCTCCCCCCCATGGCCTAATGAAACCAGCACCACTTCTCCCTCTCATTTCCCACATGTTGAATTTTTTTCACACTCCATGCCCATGCTTACACCATACCTAGACCTTACTTTGAGCCATGCTTGAACCCATACTCACCATACTTCAAACCATGCCTTGAATGACCACAACAAAGAGATATTTTCTCTCCCCATGGGCATGAAAGGCTATGGCCAACCCTCCCCCTCCATTATCCTCCATTGTTTTGTTTTTCTATAAATACACATGCAAAGGAACTTGAAAGAACCTTTAGATCATTTGCCAAGTTTAAGCATTCTTGAAAGTTCTCTCATTTTCTCTCAAAGTTTCAAGAGTTCTCTTCTTCTTCATGTTCTTCATCTTTCTCTTTGAGCCACCACATCACAACCTCAAAACCACCACATAACCACCATAAACCACCACTCAAACACCAAAGCATCCATCCCCAAACACAAGCTCACATAAAACACCTTTCCTTTCTTTTTCCCTCACCTTGGCCGAAACCTCCTCTCCATCTTGGAGGAAGTTTTTCTTCTTATTCCCACCTCAAGACCAAGCTTTTCATTTTCAATACTTGGTAGGGAGTTCTTCTAATTTCTTTTGCTCAAATATGCTCTATTCTTGAAGAAAAGTGTTGAGTTTATGAGCTTTCTTGGTTTTTCCTTTTCGGTTCTTCCTTTATTCTTTCTTTTTATTTTTAGCTTTCAAGGCCTAGTTTACTCCTCATGATAGCTTGATGATGAGTGTCTCTAGATGATGACATTTTGTTCACCTCAATGAGACCTCTAAAGCTTGAGTTTTTCTTTTTTCAAGTTTTATCTATATTACTTAGGTCACTAATGATTTTACCTTAAGAAAATAATTACAAGGATTTCAAAAAGCCCAAAGCCTACCCTTGTCAACCTTAAAGTTTGCCAGCACATTCTAGAGTTTACTCTAGATAAGGGTCTTGGGTGCATAATAAAGAACGTGGTGTATTTTTGCTTTTCTTTTTAGTTTCGGTTCCTTTCTTTCCTTTTCCTTTGAAGTTTTGTTTTCTTGAACTCATTTTCTTGAGCTGGATGATGATGTTCAAAGAACCATGAGCTTTATTTGAAGCCTTAGTCCTTAGGACTCTAGAGCCTACTTTATCTTGGTGATATTGTGTTTGGGATTGAGATGTTGATTCTTTAAAGTCTTGTATGAGCTCTAATGATATATAAAAATGGACTAGCATTCATGTTTAAATTTATGCCTTGCATAGCATATTTACCTTTCTATGTCATCACTAAGCTCTCAAGAATAAAGAAATGAACTTGCATTATCATGTTTAATTTCAAGCTTTGTATTCCATGTGTACTTTTCAAGTCATCACCTAATCTTAAAGATAAAAATGAATTGCATCTCATATTTATTTTAAGCCCTCACTTTACTTTTCTAATGAAGATAAAATGAAGTGCATAGCATGTTTATATTCTTGTTATCACCTAAAAATATTAGAGCTCAAGACTTGTCCCTTGTTATTTCAAGGAAAAGTTGGATATGAAAGCATTCTTTTGAATGCAAAGATTCGGCCAATGTGATGATGATGAGCTTGGTATAAGTTTCATCTAGTCACGAGTGCCAATAACCTATGCTTCATGATTTTCTTAAGCTTAGATGAACTCAATGGGCGTTTCAAGTATGATTTTATGTTTTAAATGATAACCATGAAGGATTTAAAATAGCTACTGCCCTTATTTATTTTATGATTATTTTAGTAAAATAAATTGATTTTCAATGAGTTTTAGAAGTTCTAAAAAGGTTCCAAAAGAAACTAGCAATCTATGTGTGTTAGAATTGAAATTCTATGCTTTGTTCACTGTATGATGATGATTTTATTATGTTAGAATGTGTGTGTTCATGTATATTTGTTGTTAGAATTAATTTGAGAAAGCTAAGACAAGTTAGTATCTAGAAAAGATTTAAAATGAGAATTCTAGAGCCCTTAGAAGTAAGAATTATGGATTCTATTTCAGGATGATTAATATTAGTAATAATGGTCTATAATTAGTTTATATGTGTAGGAATCCCTCATAATTGGTTTAGGAATTGATCTTAGTACTTTAGAAAGGGTCAAAGTTGTGACTCCTAGGCACCCGTAATTTGTAAAACATAGATTTTGCACTAATGATGTTTAGGATAGGTTATGATCATGATAATTAGTGAGAATAATTAGTTGTGAAACTGTAGATGCATAAGAGATTACTAGAGAACTTAGATTTCAAGTTTAAGACCCTAAGGGTCAAAGCATAAGACACCATTGCTTCTTGATGCCATGAATTGATTGATTCAAGTATGATGTGATGATGCATGTGCTATGATGAGTATTTTTATGTGATTTTAAGTTTATCATGATTATAGAAGTTGAATGAGAAATTACATGCATTATGAGTTATTGTGGCATAAAGCAAATTTGAAAGAAATTCATTTTACAGCAGTTATGCTGCCGAATTTCGGTCAAATTGAGAGCTTGAGACTATTTTTGAAAACCATATGAGATAAGTCCTGGGTGACACCAGTTTGGCCGAGCACCCCCAGGAAATGACTTTTGAAATGTGACATAGCACTGAGACACATTTCTCCTGCTTTGGTGCGAAGAAGGCAAATCCGTGAGGGTTTGGTAGATGCAGCCTGCCAAAGCGGACAATTCGGTGTGCATTAGATGCCAGTAGAGTATTTCAAAGAAGGAAATATTCTTATGGACTCCTCGAATTAAAGGTTATGATAGGTGATCCTTAAGCCCCTTAGCCCGTACTCTAGAAGTGGGGATTATTATGGCGACTACGTCGGCCGTTCGCGACTTTCCAGACTACGTGCCCCGTCTTAGAGTTCGAAAGACGACCGGTCGGAGGATCTACCAACCCCCATGTATAGCGAGAGCTTTGCCCCCACTCCCTAGTTCATGAGAGAGGGGAGCGATGAGACTGTGACGCAGCCGAGGCTGGCTAGGAGAACCGAGATGCACCCCCGTCATGGAGCACACATCTAGCCACAGCGAGTGCCCACTCCAGTCGAGCTTCGTCAGTGGATTGGTTTCATCCCTCCCTATCCCGAGTCGTAGCAGTAGAGGTCCTTGAGGAGAGTTAGTGCACACACACCACATATAGTTTAGGATAAACCTTCTTTTGTTATAAGGTTATCCACTTTAGGTGCAGTAGAGTAGGGGTGTTGTTTCTTGTGCTTTCCTTGTATTTCTTATTCAGTTGTATTCATGTTCTGTTGTACTAAACTAAGTCCCGCCTTTAGGTGGGCATATTATGGTATTAATGCAATGTTTCCTTTGATGTGCATATAATTGACTACTATTATGAAATTACTTGATGTTCATGTATTGCATTTTCTTTTATATGTGAGTTATGCTTTGTAATTGATGCTCGTTTACGTTATATGCGGCTCTCACTTTGCTTTTATGTTTCAAAAAAAAATTTTACCCGTATTTTCCGCTAAGTATTTTAAAAGAAAGATTTCTAAAAAATGAAACTAAAAAGTAATAAACTAATGGTTAACCTGAATACGTTCTCAGAGTATTGGGTTAAAAATTAGGATATTACATTTTGGTATCAGAGCAATTCGGTTCTCACGGAGCCTGAAGATTGGACCGACCATGCTTTATAAGCTTGATACGATAGTTATGTCATGTATAGTGCTTGATAGAGATAAGCTATAGGTTAGGTATGTATGACCTCTGTTGTCTGTATGTGCCATGGTAACTAGCTCATTTCGCATGAAATATTGAGCCTGATCAACTCAGTGTTTATTGTCTTATGTGTTTAGGAACCAATGGCACCTCAACGACAGCCTAGGACCCTGACTGATGGAAACCAAGACAATACAATTGCCGTAGCTGTTCATGACATGGCATGAGCAATGGAGCGCATGTTTGAACGGATGAATCAACAAGGAGAAGCTGCATAATGTAACACCCTGATTTTTCTGTCTGAGCGAAAATGACAAAAATGCCCCTAAGGTCATTTTCCACCCGGAATTCGAGGATAGCCGACCTGGCAGTCCTTGAAGGGCCAACTTAATGTTAGAAGGGGGTTATATGTGAATGAATGCTAATTAGGGCAGAAAATCTCATTTTCTGAAGTTTCGGGTCAAAATGACCAAAATACCCCTATAGTGTTTTTATGCGGGTATAAGTGCCGTTTGAGCCCGGAAACTTTCTAAAAGGTTTAAAATGATCTTTTTATGTGTTTAGTGAAATCTGTGTAAGTCCCGGTGGTCCCGGGCAATTTTTGTATAAAATTACGATTTTACCCCTAATATAGTGTTTTTGAGCTTAATGATATAATTAAGCAAACCTAAGCAATATTAGGCTCTAATCGAAAGTTAATTAATTTCCTTAATTAATCTAGAGTCAAAATAATTTATCAAAGTTAATTAAAACCTAAAATTGCTTAGATTGAACTTAAATCTCTTTTTAAAACTCAAGATTCCTAGTCATGGAATCTTGAATAGTGTTCTTTCTCTCTAATTCCTTAAATTAAAGAATTGTGTCTACAATTGTTTACCTCATAAAATGAGTTTTTATTTTGCCAAATGAAGCAAGACCACTCCTTAATTATGTCTCTAGTTGTCCATTTCCTTATCTAAACACTTTCTTACAAATTCCTAATCAAAAGCTTAATCAAAGATACACCTAAACACATCACTAAACCACAATTAAATAACACAAATTCCTTCACCATGGGCTGCACATGGCTGAAAACCATCTCCCCCCATATTCTTCACATGTTGAATTTCAAACACTCCAAGGCCATGCTTTAGGCCACATCTTAACCCATACCTTTGACCATAGTTACCTATGCTTTCCACCATGCCTTTGAATGACCATTGGAGGAGATATTTTCTCTCCCTCAAGGCCGAAAATGGTGCTGCCTTTCCCCCAAAATTTCACCTCCATATTTCAATTTTTAACCCATAATATATATAGCAAAGTGTAAAGAAATCCCACACTTTCACCATTTGCTTTTTTGTTTGGGTTTGTGACCAAAAAAGCTCTCTAGCTTTCTCTCAAACGCAAGTTCTCCTCCACCACCAAGAAACTCCTCTCACCACCACAAAGCACCATAAACCATCTTGAAAAACCACACCACCACCTCAAGTCGCCTCCTTAACACACAACCTTTCCACCTCTAAGCTCAAACTCTCAAGAAAACTCCTCCTTTGCTTTTCTTACCTCTTGGCCGAAATCACCAAGGCATAAAGAGAAGATTTGTCTTCTCATTTTAGCTCCAAGAACCAAGCTCTTTCCTTTCGTCCAAGACAAAATCTTTGGTAGGGGTTCTTGCTTTCAAAAGCTTTTCTTTTGTTTTGATATTTGAGATGAAAAAGTGTTGGTTTTCTCTTAATTCAAACTCTTTTTCCTCCTTGTTTTATTTTTATTTTGAAACTTGGTTGTTAAAAGAAAAACTTGAGCTTGATGATGAGGTTTCAAGATAATGATCTTGAGATTTACATTTGAGAAACCTCTAAAGCTTCAAACTTGTTCTAGATCTTGAAACTCCTTGGTTTTCCTTTTCTTGTTATTCATTAATGGTTCGGTTTCCTTTTCATCTCTTTTCAAAAAGTCTGTTAAAAATATAAAGTAGTTCTTTCTACATTGTTTCAAAAAGTGTTGTGGTATGTTTTGAGTTCTTTGTTCATTTTCTTTGAGCTTGATAATGATGTTCAAACCATGAGGTTTCTTTCTAACCTTGGTACAAGAACTCTAAAGCTCACTTTTTCTTGCTAGATAAAGTATGGGTTTAGGATAATATTGATCCTTGTAAAAGTCTTGTATGAGCACTAATAAAGTTAAAATAAGCTTACATTCATATTTATTTTCATGTCTCTCAAGAATAAAGAAATGAACTTGCATTCTCACGTTTGTATTTCAAGTCATCACTTAACTCAAAGATAATAATAAGTTTGCATCTCATATTTATTTTATGCTCTCACTTTATTTATAATAAAGAATAAAACAAAGTGCATAGCATGTTTAAGTTTATATCACCTAAGAAATCTAGAGCTCAAAGATTTGCCCACTATTATCTCAAGTAAAGTTGAGAAAATGGAAGTGTTTCATGGATAGTGATTTCGGCCATGTGATGATGATGAGCTTGGTGTAAGTTTCATCTAGTCACAATTGCCAATAATCTATGTCTTAGGATTTTTCTTAAGCTTAGATGAACTTAAAGAATATTTCAAGCATGATTTTATGCTTTAAATGCTAACCTTAAAGAAATTAAAATAGCTACTGCCCTTATTTATTTTATGATAGTTTTAATGAAATAAATTGATTTTCAATGAGTTTTTGAAGTTCTAAAAAGGTTCTAAGAGAAACTGGCAATCTATGTGTGTTAGAAATGAAATTCTATGCATGATATGATGATGATGTTCATGGTTCTGCCTTGTTATTTTTGCTCACTGTTTGATGATGATTTTATTATGTTTGAATGAGTGTATTCATGAATAATTGACGTTAGAATTAATTTGAGAAAGCTAAGATAAGTTAGTAACTAGAAAAGATTTAAAATGAGTTTTCTAGAACCCTTAAAAATAAGAATTATGGATTCTATTTCAGCGTGGTTAATATTAGTAATAATGGTTTATAATGAGTATATATGTGTAGGAATCCCTCATAATTGGTTTAGGAATTGATCTTAATACTCTAGGAGAAGACAAAACTTAGAAAGGGTCAAATTTGTGACTCCTAGGTACCTATAATTGCGAAACATAGATTCTACACTAATACTGTTTAGAATTGGTTATAATCATGATAATTAGTGAGAATAATTAGTTGTGAACCTATAGGTGCATAAGAGATTTAAATCGGATGATAAAGTACTTAAGTTTCAAGTTTAAGAACCTAAGGGTCAAAGCATAAGACACCATAGGCTATATAACGCAATGAACTTATTAATCCAAGTATGATGTGATGATGCATGTGCTATGATGGGTATATTTATGTGGTTTTAAGTTTATCATGACTATGGAAATTGAATGTTGAAGTGCATGCATTATGAATTCTTGTGGCATAAAGCAAATTTGAAAGAAATTCGGTATACAGCAGTTATGATGCCGAATTTCCGTCAAATTTAAGGACTTGAAAATGTTTTTGAAAACCACATGAAATGAGTCCTGGGTGACACCGGTTCAGCTAAGCACCCCCAGGAAAATGAGAATTTAAAACTGACATAGCACCGAGATGCATTTCTTCCGCTCCGGTGGGGAGGAGGCAAATCCGTGAGGGTATTAACATGGAGCTTGCCGACAATTCGCTATGCACTAGATGCTAGTAGAGCATTTCAAAGAAGGAGATAACCTAAGACCATGCTCTGGGAGTCGGGATGTACTTAGGTGATCCTTAGATATGACATGTTACCCCTTCTAATTGCCCCATATTGAAATCTAGTGACGACTAGTTAGAATTGAGCTCATTCCTAGGCAATAGGTGAGATGGAGTTTGGTGACCAAAATAAAATCACCGGGGCTAGCATGTTGGTTGGATTTTGGCAAACAAGATAAGAAGGTGGTCTTTAAGAAAAAGAACTTAAGAGTTTACATACGAGAAAGAGTTTTACATGAGAATTTTATATGCCACTTTATGCCACTTATATGTTGTTATTTCTTGATGTTGTATCCCAATGATTACTTGCATAATGTATTATCATGCATCCATGCCTTGCTATATTGCATCAAGATGCATCCTAAAACAAATAGGCCTTGGATAAATATGTTGTGAAAACCTAATAATGAATTCTATGCATGCTCACCTTTTATAATAAACCCAAGGTTCTTGGGGACGATGACAATGGCACTTGTGTTAGAGTCGGGAAGCCCTATTAAGAATCTTGAATGAGTTTCTCACCCCTCTCATTTCTTCCGTGTTGTCTCCAGATGAAGGTAACGACGTGGTTTGTGACTTCTACTAAGGCATGGGCATGGAGCACACACTATGAGTTTGATTAGAGATATGCAGCAGAAGCACGTAGATGTTGCCTTAATTATATATGTGTGTATTTCTTTTTGATGTAACGATGGAACTAGGATAGTAAGTAATTTATTTATCTATGATTATATGACTATGTTGTGTTGTTATAATGTTTGTATTTTGTGGTTATGAATGATATGATTTCTCCTTTTGTATGTTGTGTATATGACGAACGTTAGGTTTTATATTAGTGCACAGCTCATACTTTGTTTTCAAGTTTCAAAAAGAAAAATTTATTTGTATTTTCCACTAAGTATTTTAAAGAAAGAATGAAACTAAAGAGTAACAAACTAATGGTTAACCTAAATACGTTCTAGGAGTATTGGGTTAAAAGTTAGAATGTTATACACATGGTCCCCCTACTGCCGAAGTTCTGGAGCAGACTCACTTTGGTGAATTACGCAAGGCAAACCCGCCTGTTTTCAGAGGAGTGATGGATCCTGACAAAGCTGATGAGTGGATCAAGGATATGGAAAAGATCTACTCTGGGGTTGCCTGCTCGGAGGAGCAGAAAGTCACCTTCGCCGCCTTCATGATGAAGTTTGATGCCGAATTCTGGTGGACTAGCACTCGAAGACTATTGGAAGCTTCTGGTACCCCCATCGACTGGGAGCTGTTCAAGACATATTTGTACAAGAAGTACTTCCCAGAGTTCGTGAAGAATGCCAAGGACATTGAATTGATGCAACTAACCCAGGGTGGGTCTACTATCGCCTAATACACGGTGAAGTTTGAGGAATTGATTAAGTTTTCTTGGGTATTCTAAGGGAACCTCGATGAAGTTTGGAAATGTGTAAAGTATGAAGCCAGACTGAAAGCGGAACTGAACTTCATAGTGGCACATATGGAGATTAGGGACTTCCCAACCCTCGTCAACAAGAGTCGGATATTGGAAGAGGAACAGAGAAAGCTCAATGCCACGAGGGCGGAGCGTGCTAAGGGGCTAGGACCGCAAGCCTCGAGATTCAAACCACACCACCAGAACTGGTCAAGGAACCATTACAACCCGTACCACAACAACCAGTTCAGGCAACAGCAACAACAACCAAGGCCATAATGACGACAACAACAACAACAAAGAGCACCCGTATATCAACAATCCAAACCACATAAGAGGCCACCTTTCCAACACAACGCCCCGAGAAACTTCAATAACCAACAATGAGGAATGGGTGGTCCTCGGAATAAGCAGCAACGAGGGCCCAGTGGGGCCAAGAACAAGACACCTTAAGGAGCCCCCGCTGCCTTCCCTGGACCCCTATCAGCTGAAGTGTGCCCCCAGTATGGGAAGAATCATGGGAATTGCCCCTGTATGGCTAGGCAGGGAGTCTTCTTTAGATGTGGCAAGCACAACCACTATGCCAAAGATTGCACCAATGGCAGGCCGTCAAACTAGAACCCCCTGCCACAACACCAAGGAAGGGTCTTTGCCCTTAGCGTAGAGGATGCGGAGAAGTCCAATGACCTCATTGAAGGTAAGTGCGAATTAAATAGTAGAACCTTAACTGTACTTTATGACTCTGGTGCAACCCATTCTTTTATTTCACATGCTAGTGTCGAGTCTCTAAATCTGAAAGTTTCTAAACTTCCTTTTGATCTTATTGTTTCTACTCCCACAAATCGTCCCGTAAATACTTGTAATTGCTATTTAAATTGCCATCTTGCTGTAGAAAATAGGTCTTTTATCATAGATTTAATTTATTTACCCCTGAAAGACATAGGTATAATCCTTGGCATGGATTGGCTCCATGTAACACCCCGATTTTTCTATCTAAGAGGAAATGACTAAAATGCCCCTGAGGTCATTTTCCACCCGAAATTCGAGGATAGCCGACTCGGCAGCCCTTGAAGGGTCAACTCAATGTTAGAAGAGGATTATATATGAATGAATGTTAATAAAGCAGAAGAATCTCATTTTCTGCAGTTTCGAGTCAAAATGACCAAAATAACCCTATAGCGTTTTTACGTGGGTATAAGTACCGTTTGAGCCTGGAACCTATCCTGAGAGTTCAAAATGCTAATTATAAGTATTTGATGATGTTTTTATGTGTTTAGGGATATATGTTTAAGTCCCAGTGGTCCCGAGCAATTTTTGTGCAAAATTATAATTTTGCCTCTAATATAGTATTTTTGAGCTTAATGATATAATTATGCAAACCTAAGCAATATTAGGCTCTAATTGAAGATTAATTAATTTCCATAATTAATCTAGTGTCAAAATAATGTATTAAAGTTAATTAGAACCTAACATTGCTTAAGGAAACTCAAAATCCTTTTCTAGTCTTAATTCTTTAAGAAAGGAATCTATGAATAGTATTTCTCTTACCTATTCCCCTAAATCAAGGAAGCATGTTGGCATTGGATTCTAAGTTAATGAGGATTGACTTCATTAATCTAGCAAGAACGCCTCCTAATCTAGTCTCTCATGGCCCTAATCACCTACTTAATTACTTAAACACTTAGTCACAAATCCTTAATCTTGAGCCTAATCAAAGATACACCTAAACACACCCATAAACCATAATTAGATGAGACAGAGCCCCCATGGCATGATAAACAACCAGCCACCTCTCATTCATATTCTTCACATGTTGAAATTGTTGCACACAAAGGCCATGCTTTAGCCCATACCTGGCACCATACTTGGACCAAACCTCATCATGCTTACAACCATGCTTTGAATGACCACTTTGAGGAGATATTTTCCTCCCTCAAAGCTCCATAATTTCGTGCCTCTCCCTCCCTCCCCAAAAAAAATCACCTCCACATTTCAAAATTGAACCCATAATATATATAGCAAAGTGTAAAGAAATCCCATACTTTTACCATTTGCTTTTTTGTTTGAGTTTGTGACCAAAAAAGCTTTCTTACTTTCTATCAACCTCAAGTTCTCCTCCACCACTTAGAAACTCCTTCCACCACCACAAACCACCATAAACCACCTTGAAACACCACACCACCACCTCAATCCACCTCCCTAGCACTCAACCTTTCCACCTTTAAGCTTAAGCTCTCAAGAAACTCCTTTTTTGCTTTTCTTACCTCTTGGCTGAAATCACCAAGGCACAAAGAGGAGGTTTTTGTCTTCTCATTCCAACTAAGAACCAAGCTTTCTTCCTCCTTGCTCAAGACTACACCTTGGTAGGGATTTTGTTTTTAAAGTTTTTCTTTTGCTTGATGTGAAAAAGTGCTAGTTTCCTCTTGGTTGAACTCTTTTCCTCTCTTTTGTTTTTGGTCATGAGACATGATCTTTGAAAGGAAAATCTTGAACTTGATGATGAGGTTTCAAGATAATGGTCTTGAGATTTTCATTTGAGAAACCTCTAAAGTTTGAAACTTGATTTTGATCTTGAAGGACTTTAGTTTTTCCTTCCTTTTTTTCTTTCCTTCAAGTTTCGATTTTCTTTTCCTTTTTATTATTTATGGTTTCGGTTTCTTTCTTTTCCATCGACACGGTTTTGGTTCTTAAGAAATTATATTACTTGTTTTGATCTTTTGGTTCATTTTCCTTGAGCTTGATGATGATGTTCAAACCATAAGGTTTCTTTGGAACCATGGTACAAAGAACTCTAAAGCTCACTTTACTTTGTTAGATAAGTTTTGGATTGAGGTTATTTGTTCCTTTAAAGTCTTGTATGAGCTCTAGATAGCTTAAAATGAACTCGCACTCATATTTATTTTTATGTCATCACTAAATCTCAAGAGTAAAGAGATAAACTTGCATTTCCATGTTTATATTTCAAGTCATCACTTAAATCTTAAAGATAATAATAAGCTTGCATCTCATATTTATTTTATGCTCTCACTTTACTTTCCAATAAAGAGTAAAACAAAGTGCATATCATGTTTATATTTATGTCATCACCTAAAGATCCTAAAGCTCAAAGACTTGCCCTTTTTATCTCAAGTAAAGTTTGGAAAATGATAGTATTTTATGCATGTTATTTTTGGCCATGTGATGAGGATAAGTTTAGCATGAGTTTCATTTAGTCACAAGGACCAACAAAATTAGATTTAAGAATTTTCTTAAGCTTAGATGAACTTAGAATATGTTATAAATATGTTTTTATGTTTTAAATCTCAACTATGAGTAAACTAAATTAGCTACTGCCCTTGTTCATATTCTTATGACTTTAATGAAATAAAATAGCTTCTAAAAGAGTTTTGAGGTTCTAAAAAGGTTCCAAGAGAAAACTAGTAATTTATTTGCACTTGAGATGAAATTTTATGTGATTCTATGCATGATATGATGTTGATGTTCACGGTTCTGCCTTGATATGTTGTTCACTATATGATGATGATTTTATTGTGTTAGAATAAGTGGTTTCATGTATAATTGATATTAGGATTAATTTGAGAGAGCTAAGAAAAATTAGAAGCTAGAAAAGATTTAACATAAGAATTCTAGAATACTTAGAACACAAAGAATACTGTTTCTGTCCAGCAACCTTTAGATGCAGTAATCATGTTTTATAATTAGTATATATGTGTAGGAATCTCTCATAATTGGTTTAGGAATTGATTATAGCACCTTAGGTGAAGACAGAACTTAGAAAGGGTCAAAGTTGTGACTCTTAGATCCCCGTAATTATAAAATGTAGATTCTGCCTTTACTGCCCTATGCTGTTTGGAATTTGTTATAATCATAATAATTAGTGAGAATAATGAGTTGTGATCCCATAGGTGCATAAAAGACCTAACTCAGGTAATAGATTAATTAGATCGGAAGTTTAAGACCCGTAAGGGTCAAAAGCATAAGGAACTGTAAGTTAGGAGAGGAATGTGAGAATTAATGTCTCAACGTGTTTATTCGTTTATTAATATGGTTTTTGATGCATAACATTTGCACTAGCTGAGCCTAGTTCCTATTATGGCATTCTGGGTAGGAGCATGTTTATTGATTGATTTAAAGTGCCGATGCTATGTATAAACTTAAGAATTGAGTATTGTGTACATTGTGGTATGATATGATGAATTGCATGGTTTGATGAGCATGATATATTGAATGAAATGCCATGATGATATTTCAGAACATGTGTTTATGATGCATTTTGGCATAGCACACTGAGACACATTTCTCTTACTTCGGTAAAAAGATAACAAAACCGTGAGGGTATGGTAGATGCAGCCTGCCAAAGCGGACAAATTTATTGTGCACTGGGTACCATAGATGCGTTTCGAAGAAGGAGATAACCTTGACCCGCGCTTCGGGAGTCGAGATGTATTTAGGTGATCCTTAACCCGCACTCTAGGAGTCAGGATTTATTTATACTTATCTAGGATAAGTCAAATGATATGTTACCCCTTTTTTGCCCCATATTAAATCTAGTGACAACTAGTTATGATTGAGCTCATTCCTAGGCGATAGGTGAGATGGAGTTTGGTGACCAGAATAAAATCGCTGGGGCCAACATGTTGGTTGGATTTTGGTGAACACGAACTTATGAGTTTAAGTATGATAAAGAAGTTATATGAATGTACTGTGCCTTTATGCCACCTTTATGATTTACGCTTCCTTATGTAGTGCTCAAATACTATGATTTTCATGTTAATGTGCATATGGTATTATCATGCATACATCCAATATATGTTGCATTCACGTCATTAAGACTCATAGTAAAAGACACCCACTTCAGATAAATAGATTTGGAAAGTTTAAAACCAAACGTTATGCATGAACACCTCTTTCATAATTAAAATCGAAGTGGTTGGGACGATGACGATGACACTTGTGTTAGAGTTGGGAATCCCTAATGAGAACCTTGAATGAGTTTCTTATCCCTTTCTCTTTTCTTCTGTGTTATCTCTAGACAAAGGTAATGATGTAGTTCGTGATTTCTACTAAGGCATGGGCATGAGGCACTCGCTATGAGTCGGATTAGAGGGATGTAGTGGAAGCATGTTGTAACGCCCCGATTTTCTGTTAGAGTGAAAATGACCAAAATGCCCCTGAGGTCATTTTCGGCCCGGAATTCAAGGAAAGCCGGTCCGGCATTACTCGAAGGGAAAACTCAATGTTGGAAGGGGATTAGATGACTTGTGTACCTTCCCAAGATCGAAAATCTCGTTTTTCGAGTTTTCGGGTCAAAATGACCAAAACGCCCCTGCGGTGTTTTACCAGTTTGCAAGTGCCGGATGAACCCGAAACTTCTCCAGATGGTTTTAAAAGACGTTTTTATGTATTCTATGACCTCAGTTTTAATTTTAGAAGTCCCGGGCAAAATTAGTACAAAATTACGGTTTTGCCCCTAGTTTCGTGTTTTTACGCTTAATCACGTGATTAAGCAAACCTAAGCAATATTAGGCTCTAATCGAAGGTTAATTAATTTCCTTAATTAATCTTGAGTCAAAATAATTTATTAAAGTTGATTAGAACCAAAAAGTACTTAATTACAACCTAAAATCATATTTTAATTTCAAGACACCTAGTCATAGAATCTTGAATAGTGTTTTCTCTTTCCAATTCCTTAAATCATGGAATTGTGTTACACATTGTTTATTCACAAATGAGTTTTAAATTCTTTAATGATGTATGAGCACTCCTAATCTTGTCATAAAATTCTTAAAACACATTCTTAGTTACCTAAACTTAAGCTTAATTATTCCTAACCTTGTACCTAAGCTAATACACATCTAAACCTATCATTAACACCCAATTAGATGATCAAACCTCACCTCCCCCTTGTTGTACTAGACCGGGCCGTGCACTCCCTCATCCCATATGCATCACATGTTCAATTTTTCAACACTCCAAGGCCATACCTCAAGTCACATACACTATACTTTGTCATAACTTTCAATCAAGCTTGAATTTCCACATGAATAAATAATTAAAACAACCCATTTTTCCCATTTATTTGTGGCTGGAAAAGTTCCAGCCATGTCAAGGTTCTAGAAGCCTAATTTCATCAAAAATTGATAGGAAATTAACTCACATCAAGCCATACTTTGTAGCATAGCTTCCATACTTCAAACCATGCTTGAATGACCTTGTGTAAGAGATATTTTTCTCTCCCTTTTCCCCCTCAAAAGCCACGGCCACATCTCCCCTTGGTGAGCCCCATGGCTTTGTTTTTCTATAAATAGGATGCTTGTGATAGTGTAGTTGCACTTGGAAGCATTTGCTAAGTTTAGAATTCTAGAGTTGTCTTGCTAGTTCTTTTCTTTTTCTCTCAAAGTTTCAAGAGTGTTCTTCCTTTCTTTTCATCTTCATCTTCTTCATCTTTTCATCCCATCATCATCTCTCAACCTTGAAACACCACCCCATAGCCTTGAAACATCATCAAACCTCTCAAACACCACACCTCAAACACAACCTCACTTGAAACACAACTCCAACCTTCTCATCCTCCCTTGGCCGAAGTTATCTTGCCTCTTGGAGGAGCTCATCATCTTGTTTTTCTTTTCAAAAGTTCAAGCTTTGTGTCTTCATTCTAGGTAGGAGTGTTTTTCTAAACTTTGTTTCTTGAAAAATGAGTTTCTCTAGCTTTCTCTTGGATTTCTTTTGAAACTTTTCCTTGGTTCTTTGTTTTCCTTTCATTTCGGCCATGAGGCCTTGATTATGAGCATGATAGCTTGATGATGAGAGTTTCTAGATGATGACCTTGTGTTCATCTCAAAGAAACCTCTAAAGCTTGAGTTTTCCTTTTTCTTATAACTTTATCTATATGATATCTAGCTCACATGGTTTTTCAACTTAAGAAAATTAATCTAAGGATTTCTAAAAGCCCAAGCCTACCCTGGTCAACCTTAAAGTTGGCCGGCACGTTCTAGAGATTTTTCTCTAGATAGGGGTTTTGGGTATTTAATAAAGAACTTGACTTAGTTTCACTTTCTTTTTCTTTTGTAAGACTTTCGGTTTTGGTATTTTGATCTTTGAGATATTGTGTTGGGTTGTTATCTTGTTAACGTCTTGAATGAGCTCTAGTCAATCATAAAATGAACCTTGCATCATGTTTACTTTATGCTTTGCATATCATGTTTACTTCCTTGCTGTCACTAAATATCAAGATAATAAGTGAACCTTGCATTATCATGTTTATATTTCAAGCTATGCATTATCATGTTTATATTTCAAGTTCTCACTTAATACCAAGATAATAATGAGTTGCATCCATATTTACTTTGTGCTATCACTTTACTTTCTAATGGAACCTAAAATAAGTGCATGAGCATGTTTATTTTTATGTCATCACCTAAATGAACCTAGAGCTCAAAGACTTGCCCATTGTTTTCTCAAACAAAGGTCTAAAAATATTTACTTCCTTTGGTTCATATTTCGGCCCTAAGGGGTCTTGGTGTTTCTAAGTATTGAAAACTATGTTTTATAATTTTTCCAAGCTTTTATAAGTTTAAGGAATGCATAGAACTAAGTTTTATGAATTTAGGACCTCTTGAGACAAGTTTGATCTAGCTACTGCCCTCATAAATATTTTGATGATTTTAGATATTAAAAATATTTATAAATGAGTTTTGAAAGTTTTAAAAAGGTTCCAAGAGAAACTAGCATTTTATGTGCTTTAGAAAATGTGTTTGATCCCTTTAAATGGAGATGTTTGTTTCGGTTCTGCCATGCTATGTTATGCCACTATATGAGCTGTTTTAATGGTGATAATATGCTTATGTTTGAGTATAATTAATGTTAAGGCTCATATGTGAAAGATAAGAGAAGTTAGTAACAAAAAAAAGAATTAATTTGAGAGTTCTAGATCCCTTAATGATTGAATTTTCTGGATTCTGTCCAGCAAGGTTTAGTAATGCTAATCATGGATTTAAATTAGTTTAAATGTGTAGGAATGACTCATAAAAGGTTTAGGACTTGATCTTGATGCCTTAGGAGCAAATCGGACTTAGAAAGGGTCATTGTTGTGACTCCTAGGCACCCGTAAAATTAGGATTATGATTTATGCATTCTTGAGGTTTAGAGATGTTCTTGATCATAGTGTGAGGTGAGAAATACTTAGTTAAGACCTTATAAGTTCCTGAGAGCTTAGGTTTGATGATTTATAACTTAGAATGTGAGTGGAGGACCGTGAGGGTCAATGCATAAGACATTAAAGAGTTGTTAATGCTATGATGTGTTGTATGATGTAATAATATGATGAGATGTGCTTGATGCATGAGAAAATGATTGATGAAAATGTTAAAGTTTATCATAGCATGAGATTTCATGAGGACATGTTGTGTAAATTAGCTTGTGGCAGTTTGAAGGAAATTCGGTTTAACAAATTGCTATCGCCAATTTCCACAAACCTTAAAGGGTTGAAAGAAATGTTTATGAATACCATATGAGTTGAAAACCCTAGGTGACACCGGTTCGGCCGAGCACCCCCAGGAGATTTTTATGTGACAAAGCACTAAGACGCGCTTCCCCCGAGGAGGTGCCGGTTCGGCCGAGTACCCTCGGGAGGAGACAAATCCGTGAGGGTATGAGTAGATGCAGCCTACCAAAGCGGACAAATTGCGAGGCCATGCGTGGCTAGCAAAGCGTTTCAAAGAGGGTATATCCTAGAGAGAGGTGATCCCTACCCCCTACCCGTACTTGCGAGTCGGGATTATTATTTATGTTTCGCTTATTCAAGATAATAAGCAAGAGCTAGTGATGACTAGCTGAGGTATGAGCTCATAACCTAGTTATTATTTTTAGGGTGGCCTATATGCTAAAGTACCATGATTGATGTCACGAAGTTGATGAATGATTCACTTCAAAGTTATATGCCCTCATGCCACATGATTTATGTTTATGTGCTTTGATGTTGTCTTATATGCTCAAGTATTGCCATGCATCTATGATATAACATGTTGCATTCATAACATCAAGATGCATGCTAAAAGGGATGGACCTTGGATAATTAGTTTTGGAAAACCTTAATTAAACCTTATATGCATGATCATTATTTTATAAATAAACCCAAGGTTCCTGAGGATGTGTACGATGTAACCCTAGAATAGGAGACTCCTATTGAGATTTCTTTAGCAAGATTTCTCACTCCTCTCTTTCTTTCCTTCCGTCACATCTTCAGAGAGCGATGGCGACGTTCATTCTTTTCATTGACACGCCAGTATGGGAGATACACTTCGACCCGGACCACCGTTCATATCACTTTGAGGGTCGATGTGCCGTTCGTGTTTTTCTGTACATGGGACGACCTTTCGCTTATCCAGTTTCGAGCTACCATTTCACTTCTACTGCGCCCTTCGGTAGTAACGACATGATCTTCGAGCGCACCTGCCCGCGTGAGGAGCAGTTGCGACGTGCCCGTACCTCTGCCTCCGCCGCTAGAGATTTCCTGGAGTACATACATCATTCGAGGAGATCCGAGACCTACCCATCCGAGGATTGGCTGACGCATGTTCCTTCGGAGGGCTCAGCCCCTTTTCCCTGATCCCAACGTATGGGGAGTGAGGAGATTGTGGTGCAGCCGTGCCTGGCGAGGAGAGCCGAGATGCGTCCGAATCAAGGAGCCCTCGTTCAGCCACCTCGTGTGCCTTTCACGTTGCATTGGCCTACACAGGAGGAGATAGAGCGTTTCCCTGCACTCGCCTCCATCACCCGAGGACCCCCGACGTCACTAGTTCCTGATGGAGAGCCTTGTGAGTACTCGAGTTTTTATGAGGATCTTCCCCTTCGGTCGTACCTTTTGGGAGGGGTGTGTAGTTTGTACTCATAGCCTAGTAAAAGGGTAGCGTTTTGGGTTTTCCTATCTTCAGGTTGAGCCATGTACTTTGCTATCTGTTGTATTTCCTTTTCGTTGTATTCCAAGCTCTGCCCGTTTCTATAAGGGTATGACTAGTTATGTACTTTAGCTACTTTATTATTAATGAAATGTTTCTGTCATCTTCATGATCTATGTTCTTCTGATGTATTATTTATTTTACATGGTTGTTTATGATCGTTATGCGTGCTTTATGTTTCTGACATTCGGTTAGTTAAGCTCGCGGCTCTCACTTTGTTTTATGTTTTCGAAATGAAAAATTTTTTCCTGTAATTTCCGCTAAGTAGTTTAATGAAAGAATGAGACTACGAAGTAATAGCCTAATGTTTAACCTGATGTGTTCTAGAAAGTTGGGTTAAATATTAGGGTGTTACACATGTAGATGCCACTTTATATATATGTATTTCTTTTGATGTGACAATGAAACTATGTTAAGTAGTAATTGATGTATCTATGATGATATGACTATATTGTGTTGTTATGTATAACAATTGTATTCGATGGTTATGAATGATATGATTTCACTTTCTTATATGTTATGTTTGCGGCGAACGTTAGATTTTATTTTAGCGCGCGGGTCATGCTTTGTTTTTAAGTTTCAAAAAGAAAAATTTATTCGTATTTTCCGCTAAGTATGTTAAAGAAAGAATCAAACTAAGAAGTAATAAACTAATGATTAACCGAAATATGTTCTATGAGTGTTAGGTTAAGAATTAGGATGTTACACTCCACGCCAACTGTGTATTGTTAGACTATGGTAACCAAACTGTCATTTTTCCCTCTCCTCCTAGCAAAACTAATCAACCCTTGAGGCTTCACCTAAATTCTATAGAGGTCTACTATAGTGGGGAGAATACTAAGGGATATGTTCTCCTAGTCGCTTGTGAGGTAGACTTTAAGCAAAACCTAGATGATATACCTGTGGTAAGAGACTATCCCGAGGTATTTCTAGATGAGATACCTGAGTTCCCTCCTAAAAGAGAAGTGGAGTTCTCCATAGAGTTAGTTCCTGGAATGCGACCAATCTCCATAGCCCCTTATCGGATGTCACCCTTAGAATTGGCTGAGTTAAGAACCCAGTTGGAAGAGATGTTAGAGAAGAGCTTTATAAAACCTAGTGCTTCACCTTGGGGAGCCTCAGTCTTATTTGTAAAAAAGAAAGATGGGAGTATGAGGCTGTACATAGATTATAGGCAATTGAATCGAGTAACGGTGAAAAATAAGTACCCTTTACTTAGGATTGATAATCTGATCAACCAATTGAAAAGAGCGATGGTATTTTCTAAGATTGATTTGAGGTCGGGATACCACCAGATTAGGGTTAGAAACCAAGATTATATACCAAAAACCGCCTTTAGAACTCGGTACGGACACTTTGAGCTCAATGTGATGTCGTTTGGTTTGACAAATGCTCCCGCAGTTTTTATGGATTATATGAATAGGATCTTTAGACCCTATTTAGATCAGTTCATGGTTGTTTTCATAGATGACATACTCATCTATTCGAAGACCTACGAGGAGCATGAGCGTCATTTAGGGTTGGTATTAGAGATTTTGAAGAGGAAAAATTGTATGCTAAGCTTTCTAAGTGTGAATTCTGGCTGGATGAGGTGAAATTTTTAGGGCATGTAGTGTCAAAAGGAAGCATAGCTATTGACCCTAGTAAGATCGAGACTGTAATGAATTGGGAGAGACTAACCACCGTAACATAAATATGGAGCTTTTTGGGTTTAGTAGGCTATTACTGTAGGTTTATCAAAGGATTTTCCTAGATCACTCTACCTCTAACCAAGCTCATTAGGAAAAACGCCCCCTTTGTATGGAACCCCGATTGTGAGAAGAGTTTCTAAGATCTGAAGAAGAAGCTAACCTTGACCCCGGTTTTGGTTTTACCTGACCCTAATGTACCTTTCGAGGTATATTGTGATGCTTCGGGCAAAGGTTTAGGCTGTGTGTTGATGCAAAATAAGCAAGTGGTAGGCTACGCATCCAGACAACTCAAGCCTCACGAAGTGAGTTACCCCGCCCATGACCTAGAACTAGCAGCCATAGTATTTGCCTTAAAAATGTGGAAGCACCATTTATATGATGTAAAGTTTAAATTTTTCTCCAATCATAAGAGTCTCAAGTATCTCTTTGATAAAAAAGAGTTAAATATAAGACAGAGAAGGTGGATGGAGTTCTTAAAGGATTATGATTTTGGCTTAAGTTACCACCCTGGCAAGGGTAACATAGTCGCCGATGCCTTGAGTTGAAGGTCATTACGCCTATCTCATATGATGGTTAAAGAAGTTGGGTTAATAGAGAAGTTTAGGGACATGAATCTGGGGATGTCGTTGATCGATGGAGGTATGAAGATGTGTCACCTCAGTGTGACGAGTGGTTTTAAGCAGAAGGTCATTCTAACTCAAAGGGAGAATGAGGAGTTTAGAGAGACCTTAGAGGTGGTCAAGGTCGGTAAGTTGAAACGATTCGAGCAAGGCCCCGATGGTTTGTGGAAGTTTGAAGGGCGAATCAGCGTACCACGAGATGGTGACCTCTGAGAGAAGATCTTGGAAGAGGCTCACAAGAGCCACTTCACCATTCATCTTGGTACTATTAAGATGTATCAGGACTTGAAGAAGATGTTCTGGTGGCCCGGATTGAAGAAGGATGTGGTCACCTGGGTGAGTAAGTACTTGGTTTACCAAAAGGTGAAGATCAAGCACCAAAAACCATCTGGTATGTTGCAACCCCTGTCAATCCCCGAATAGAAGTGGGAGAGTATATTTCAATGGATTTTGTGACGGGATTGCATAGGACCCAAGCTGGCCATGATGCCATATGGGTAATCGTGGATCGACTGATCAAGTCAGCCTATTTCTGCCTATTAGAGTGACATACTCGTTGGATAAATTGGCGCAGCTATACATCCAAGAGATCGTAAGGTTACATGGAGTGTCGTCGACGATAATCTCATATAGAGATCCATGGTTTACGTCACGTTTTTTGGGAGCCTTTCAAAAGGCATTTAGTTCAAAGTTGTGCTAAAGCACAATGTACCACCTACAAATAGATGGCCAATCAGAAAGAACGATCCAAACCCTGGAGGACATGCTGAGCGCCTATGTCCTGGACCAAAAGGGAAGTTGGGAAAGGTATCTGCCGCTGATTGAATTTGTGTATAACAACAGTTATCACACGAGTATCGGCATGACACCCTATGAAGCTTTGTATGGATGTAAGTGTCAATCCCCTCTATGTTGGTATGAACCCAGAGAGCAGAGTCTATTTGGACCCAAAGTTGTGAGGGAGACGACGGAGCAAATCAAGAGAATCAAGGATAGAATCTTAACCGCTCAATGTCAACAAAGAAGCTATCCGGAAAAGCAGTGAAAGCCTTTGGAATTCCAAGAAGGCGAGCATGTTTTTTTTAGAATCACCCCTACTACAGTTATAGGGAAAGCTATGAGAGTTAAAAAGTTGAATCCCCGATTTCTCAATCCCTTTGAAATCCTTCAGAGAGTCGGGTCAGTAGCCTACAAAATAGCTTTGCCCCCAAATCTTTCTAATCTCCATGATGTCTTTCACGTCTCTCAGTTGAGAAAATATGAGTCTGACTCTAGCCATGTCTTAGAGCCAGAGCATGTATAGTTAAGGGAGGACCTAACTTTCAATCTGCCGCCTACGAGGATCGTGGACCACGGAGTCAAGTAGTTGAGGAACAAGTATGTTCCTTTGGTGAAAGTGGCGTGGGGATGAGACAAGACCAAAGAATTTACATGGGAGCTAGAGTCAAAGATGAGGACAAAGTACCCCAATCTGCTCTAAGGTAATGAATTTCAAGGACGAAATTCTTTTTATGGATGGGAATAATGTAACGCCTTGATTTTTTTGTCTGAGCAAAAATGACCAAGATGCCCCTCAGGTCATTTTCCACCCAGAATTCAAGGATCGCCGACCTAGCAGTCCTCGAAGGGCCAACTCAATGTTTGAAGGGGATTATATGACTTTTGAATGGTTTCGGGAACGAAAATCTCATTTTCTGAGGTTTCGGGTCAAAATGACCAAAATACCCCTATAGCGTTTTAACGCGGGTACAAGTGTCATATGAGCCCGAAACATCTCCAGATGGTTTTAAATGATGTTTTTATGTGTCTTGTAACATCTGTTTAAGTCCCGGTGGTCTCAGGCAGTTTTTGTGCAAAATTATGATTTTGCCCCTAGCATAGTATTTTTGAGCTTAGTGATGTAACTAAGCAAACCTAAGCAATATTAGGCTCCAATCAAAAATTAATTAATTTCCATAATTAATCTAGAGCCAAAATAATTTATTAAAGTTAATTAGAACCTAAAATTGCTTAGATTAAACATAAACCTCTTTTTAAATTCAAGATTCCTAGTCATGGAATCTTGAATAGAGTTTTCTCTATCTAATTCCTTAATTTAAGAAATTGTGTCTACAATTGTTTATAAATTAAAATGGGTTAAAATCCCTCTAATAATTCATGAGTACTCCCTAATCATGTCTTGAAATCCTTAATCACTTTCTTAGTTACCTAAACACTTGCTTAGCAATTCCTAATAAGCTTAATCTAAGATACACCTAAACACATCATTAGAACACAATTAAATGAAAGAAACCTCTTCCCCATAGCCTAATGAAACCGGCGCCACTTCTCCCCCTTATTTCCTACATGTTGAATTTGTTTCACACTCCATGGCCATGCTTCTTTATGCAGATTTTTACATTAGAGTGAAAATGACCAAAATGCCCCCGAGGTCATTTTCATTTCGGAGTCGAGGAAAGCCGATTGGCGAGACTCGACGGGCAGACTCAACGTTGGAAGGGGATTAGATACCTTGTGTACCTTCCCGAGATCGAAAATCTCGTTTTTCGAGTTTTCGGGTCAAAATGACCAAAACGCCCCTGCGGTGTTTTACCCATTTGCAAGTGCCGGATGAACCCGAAACTTCTCCAGATGGTTTTAAAAGGCGTTTTTATGTATTCTATGACCTCAGTTTTAATTTTTGAAGTCCCGGGCAAAATTAGTGCAAAATTACGGTTTTGCCCCTAGTTTCGTGTTTTTACGCTTAATCGCGTGATTAAGCAAACCTAAGCAATATTAGGCTCTAATCGAAGGTTAATTAATTTCCCTAATTAATCTTGAGTCAAAATAATTTATTAAAGTTGATTAGAACCAAAAAGTACTTAATTACAACCTAAAATCATATTTTAATTTCAAGACACCTAGTCATAGAATCTTGAATAGTGTTTTCTCTTTCCAATTCCTTAAATCATGGAATTGTGTTACACATTGTTTATTCATAAATGAGTTTAAAATTCTCTAATGATGTATGAGCACTCCTAAACTTGTCATAAACTCCCTAAATCACATTCTTAGTTACCTAAACTTAAGCTTAATCATTCCTAACCTTGTACCTAAGCTAATATACATCTAAACCTACCATTAACACACAATTAAATGGTCAAACTCACCTCCTCCCTTGCTGAACCAGACCGGGCCGTGAACCTTCTCCCTCCATATGCATCACATGTTCAATTTTTCAACACTCCAAGGCCATACCTCAAGTCACATACACTATACCTTGTCATAACTTTCAATCAAGCTTGAATTTCCACATGAATAAATAATTAAAACAACCCATTTTCCCATTTATTTGTGGCTGGAAAAGTTCCAGCCATGCATTGTTTCTAGAAGCCTAATTTCATAAAAATTTGATAGGAAATTAACTCACATCAAGCCATACTTTGTAGCATAGCTTCCATACTTCAAACCATGCTTGAATGACCTTGTGTAAGAGATATTTTCTCTTCCTTCCTCCCTCAAACCACACGGCCAACACCCTCCCTTTGATGAGCTCCATGGTTTTGTTTTTCTATAAATAGGATGCTTGTGATAGCCTTGTTGCACCTTGGAGCATTTGCTAAGTTTAGAGTTTTAGAGTTGTCTTGCTAGTCTTTCTTTTTCTCTCAAAATTTGAAGAAGTGTTCTTCCTTTCTTTTCATCTTTATCTTCTTCATCTCTTCATCTCATCACCATCTCTTAACCATCAAACACCACCCCAAAGCCTTGAACCATCATCAAACCTCTCAAACACCACACCTCAAACACAACTTCACTTGAAACACATTTCCTTCCTTTTTTTTTCATCAAGGCCGAATCATCATCACCATCCTAGGAGGTGTTGCTCATCTCATTTCCATTTTCAAGTCCAAGCTTTTACCTTCATCACAAGGTAGGGATTTGTTTTCAAACTTTGTTTTGCTCAAGAAAGTGTTTTTCTCTAGTTTCCTCTTGGATTCTTTTTGAACTTTCCTTTGTTTTTCCTTTCTTTTCCATTTTGGCCATGAGGCCTTGATTATGAGCATGATAGCTTGATGATGAGAGTTTCTAGATGATGACATTTTGTTCATCTCAAAGAAACCTCTAAAGCTTGAGTTTTCCTTTTCTTATAACTTCATCTATATGTTATCTAGCTCACATGGTTTTCCAACTTAAGAAAATTAATCTAAGGATTTCTAAAAGCCCAAGCCTACCCTTGTCAACCTTAAAGTTGGCCGGCACGTTCTAGAGATTTTTCTCTAGATAGGGGTTTTGGGTATTTAATAAAGAACTTGATGTAGTTTCACTTTCTTTCTCTTTTATATGACTTTTAGTTTTTGTGTTGAGATCTTTGAGATATTGTATTGGGTTGTTATCTTGTTAAAGTCTTGAATGAGCTCTAGTTAACCATAAAATGAATCTTGCATCATGTTTATTTTATGCTATGCATATCATGTTTACTTCCTTGCTATCACTAAATATCAAGATAATGAATGAACTTGCATTATCATGTTTATATTTCAAGCTATGCATTATCATGTTTATATTTCAAGTTCTCACTTAATACCAAGATAATAATGAGTTGCATTCATATTTACTTTGTGCTATCACTTTACTTTCTAATGGAACCTAAAATAAGTGCATGAGCATGTTTATTTTTATGTCATCACCTAAATGAATCTAGAGCTCAAAGACTTGCCCATCGTGGTCTCAACAAAGGTCTAACAATATGTGTTTTTCTTGGGTTCATATTTCGGCCCTAAGAGGTCTTGAGGTTTCCAAGTATTCGAGACTATGTCTTACAATTTTTCCAAGCTTAAGTGAGTTTAAGGAATGCATAGAACCAAGTTTTAAGAATTTAGGACCTCTTGGGACAAAGATGAATTGGTCACTGCCGTCTTAAATATTCTTATGATTTTAGATGTCAAAATTGTTTGTAAATGAGCTTTGAGAGTTTAAAAGGAGTTCCAAGAGAAACTAGTATTTTATGTGCTTTGAAAATTATGTTTTATGCCTTTTATGGAGAAGTATATTTTCGGTTCTTCCTTGCTCTTTGCTGCCACTGTATGTGCTGTTTTGATGATGATAATGTGCCTATGTTTGAGTAAAAATAATGTTAAGACTCATATGTGAAAGATAGGATAAGTTAGGAACTAGAAAAGAATTAATTTGAGAATTTTAGATCCTTTAATTATGTAATTTTCTGGATTCTGTCCAGCAAGTTTTAGATTTAATAATCATGGTTTTAAATTAGTTTAAATATGTAGGAATGACTCATAATTGGTTTAGGACTTAATCTTGAAGCCTTAGGAGCCAACTAAACTTAGAAAGGGTCATTGTTGTGACTTCTAGGTACCCGTAAAGTTAGGATTTCAAATCCTGCATCTTTGAGGTTTAGAGATGTTCTTGACCATAGTGTGAGGTGAGAAATACTTAGTTATAACCTCATAGGTTCCCAAGAGACTAGGTCTTGATGATCGATAACTTAGAATGTGAGTTAAGGACTTTAAGGAGCTAAACCGTAATTTCTAGAACCCCGTAATCACACAAATATAAAGTTGTCTAAAATCTGCATAGTGCTGTTTGGATAGGTCCTTGAGCATAAAAATTAGTAAAACTTATTAGTTGTGAACCTATAGGTGTGTAAGAGGTTAAGGATAACACTAGAACAATTAGTTTACAAGTTTAAGACTCAAAAGAACCAAAGCATAACCTACTATAAGTTTATAACATAATGAGCTTGGAAGTTTGTATGAATGATTGTTTAAGGTGTGATTATATGCTATGGTTTTATGTATACACTATGAAGAAGTTTCTTGTGGTGATATATATGCTATGAAAGAGATTTATGTAATGAATAATGATATATCTATGAATTAACACTTTATGAGAACTTAAATGTGACACAACACTGAGACGCCTTCTTGGGTGACACCGGTTTAGCCGAGCACCCCCAAGAAAACAAATCCGTGAGGGTATTGACATAGAGCTTGCCAAAGCGGACAAAACTACGATGCCAATGTTATAATGTTTTAGGGTGGCCCCATGAGATGAAAAGTTAAAGTTAACAAATGTCACATATACTATACTAATGCCAATGTTATAATGTTTCCTAGTTATTCTATTGTTTGGTTTACCTTTATGATGGACTCATATCATTAGGTTATTTTATGCTTAGCTATAAGACGCATTGTAAAATATAATGGGCCTTGGATAAATAAACACCTTTATATGCATGCACACCTTTTTTTATATGCATGCACACCTTTTTTTTAGAAATAAAACCCAAGGTTCTTGAAGATGTGACGATGTCACCTAGGTAGGGATAACCCTACTGAGAATTCTTCTAGAAAGATTCTCATTCCCTCTCTCTTTTCTTCCGTCATATCTTCAGATGGCGACATTCGTACTCTTCATCGACACCTCGGTATGGGAGCTGCACCATGACCCGGCACTTGGGTCATACCATTTTGAGGGTCGCTGCACTGTCAGAGTATTCATGTTCATGGGACGACCCTTCAAGCACTCGCCCCGAGCTACCGCTTCACCCCGATCGCTCCTACCGGCCATAACGGGATTTTTGAGCGAGCGAGACCACGCGATGAGCAGATCCTCCGCATGGAGCCCGAGACATCAGCAGTACGCGAGTATCCCGAGTATGTACCGCGTCCCCAGTACTCGGAGACGGACCCATCCGAGGACCCGCCATCCCACATGTACAGTTGGAGCTCGGTCCGCTCCCCCACCGATGAGGGCTGGGAGTGAGGAGACGGTGGTCCAGCCGAGGTTGGCTCGTCGGCCATCTATGCGCCCTCGCCGCGGTGGACACGCCCCAATGATGCGCTCGACCACTCCTGCCGAGATTCGTCAGTGGATCGTGTAACGCCCCGATTTTTCTGTTAAAGTGAAAATGACCAAAATGCCCCTGAGGTCATTTTCGGCCCAGAATTCGAGGAAAGCTAGTGCGGCAGTACTCGAAGGGCAAACTCAATGTTGGAAGGGGATTAGATAACTTGTGTACCTTCCCGGGATCGAAAATCTCATTTTTTGAGTTTTCGGGTCAAAATGACCAAAATGCCCCTGCGATGTTTTACCCGTTTGCAAGTGCCGGATGAACCCGAAACTTCTCCAGATGGTTTTAAAAGGCATTTTTATGTATTCTATGACCTCAGTTTTAATTTTTGAAGTCCCGGGCAAAATTAGTGTAAAATTACGGTTTTGCCCCTAGTTTCGTATTTTTACGCTTAATCGCGTGATTAGGCAAACCTAAGCAATATTAGGCTCTAATCGAAGGTTAATTAATTTCCTTAATTAATCTTGAGTCAAAATAATTTATTAAATTTTATTAGAACCAAAAAGTACTTAATTACAACCTAAAATCATATTTTAATTTTAAGACACCTAGTCATAGAATCTTGAATAGTGTTTTCTCTTTCCAATTCCTTAAATCATGGAATTGTGTTACACATTGTTTATTAACAAATGAGTTTTAAATTCTTTAATGATGTATGAGCACTCCTAAACTTGTCATAAACTCCCTAAATCACATTCTTAGTTACCAAAACTTAAGCTTAATCATTCCTAACCTTGTACCTAAGCTAATACACATCTAAACCTACCATTAACACACAATTAAATGGTCAAACTCACCTCCTCCCTTGCTGAACCAGACCAGGCCGTGAGCCATCTCCCTCCATATGCATCACATGTTCAATTTTTCAACACTCCAAGGTCATACCTCAAGTCACATACACTATACCTTGTCATAACTTTCAATCAAGCTTGAATTTCCACATGAATAAATAATTAAAACAACAAATTTTTCCTATTTATGTGTGGCTGGAAAAGTTCCAGCCATGCATTGTTTCTAGAAGACTAATTTCATAAAAATTTGATAGGAAATTAACTCACATCAAGCCATACTTTGTAGCATAGCTTCCATACTTCAAACCATGCTTGAATGACCTTGTGTAAGAGATATTTTCTCTTCCTTTTCCCTCCAAACCACACGGCCACTCCCTCCCATTGTGAGCTCCATGGTTTTGTTTTTCTATAAATAGGATGCTTGTGTTAGCCTTGTTGCACCTTGAAGCATTTGCTAAGTTTAGAGTTTTAGAGTTGTCTTGCTAGTCTTTCTTTTTCTCTCAAAATTTCAAGAGTGTTCTTCCTTTCCTCTCATCTTTATCTTCTTCATCTCTTCATCTCATCATCACCACTCAACCATCAAACACCACCCCAAAACCTTGAACCATCATCAAACCTCTCAAACACCACACCTCAAACACAACTTCACTTGAAACACATTTCCTTTCTTTTTCTCTCATCAAGGCCGGATCATCATCACCATCCTAGGAGGTGTTGCTCATCTCATTTCCATCTTCAAGTTCAAGCTTTTGCCTTCATCACTAGGTAGGGATTTTTTTTCAAACTTTATTTTGTTCAAGAAAGTGTTTTTCTCTAGTTTCCTCTTGGATTCTTTTTGAACTTTCCTTTGTCTTTCCTTTTTTTTCATTTTCGGCCATGAGGCCTTGATTTTGAGCATGATAGCTTGATGATGAGAGTTTCTAGATGATGACATTGTGTTCATCTCAAAGAAACCTCTAAAGCTTGAGTTTTCCTTTTCTTATGACTTCATCTATATGATATCTAACTCACATGGCTTTTCAACTTAAGAAAATTAATCTAAGGATTTCTAAAAGCCCAAGCCTACCCTTGTCAACCTTAAAGTTGGCCGGTACGTTCTAGAGATTTTTCTCTAGATAGGGGTTTTGGGTATTTAATAAAGAACTTGATGTAGTTTCACTTTCTTTCTCTTTTATATAACTTTCGGTTTGTGTATTGTGATCTTTGAGATATTCTGTTGGGTTGCTATCTTGTTAAAGTCTTGAATCAGCTCTAGTTAACCATAAAATGAATCTTGCATCATGTTTATTTTATACTATGCATATCATGTTTACTTCCTTGCTATCACTAAATATCAAGATAATGAGTGAACCTTGCATTATCATGTTTATATTTCAAGCTATGCATTATCATGTTTATATTTCAAGTTCTCACTTAATACCAAGATAATAATGAGTTGCATTCATATTTACTTTGTGCTATCACTTTACTTTCTAATGGAACCTAAAATAAGTGCATGAGCATGTTTATTTTTATGTCATCACCTAAATGAATCTAGAGCTCAAAGACTTGCCCATTGATATCTCAAACAAAGGTCTAAAACATTTATTTTCTTTGGTTCATATTTCGGCCCTAAGAGGTCTTGAGGTTTCCAAGTATTCAAGACTATGTCTTACAATTTTTCCAAGATTAAGTGAGTTTGAGGAATACATAGAACCAAGTTTTAAGAATTTAGGACCTCTTGGGACAAAGATGAATTGGTCACTGCCCTCTTAAATATTCTTATGATTTTAGACGTTAAAATTGTTTATAAATGAGCTTTGAGAGTTTAAAAAGATTTCCAAGCGAAACTAGTATTTTATGTGCTTTGAAAATTATGTTTTATGCCTTTTATGGAGAAGTATATTTTCGGTTCTTCCTTGCTCTTTGCTGCCACTGTATGTGCTGTTTTGATGATGATAATGTGCCTATGTTTGAGTAAAAATAATGTTAAGACTCATATGTGAAAGATAGGATAAGTTAGGAACTAGAAAAGAATTAATTTGAGAATTTTAGATCCTTTAATTATGTAATTTTTTGGATTCTGTCCAGCAAGGTTTAGATTTAATAATCATGGTTTTAAATTAGTTTAAATATGTAGGAATGACTCATAATTGGTTTAGGACTTAATCTTGAAGCCTTAGGAGCCAACTAAACTTAGAAAGGGTCATTGTTGTGACTTCTAGGTACCCGTAAAGTTAGGATTTCAAATTTTGCATCCTTGAGGTTTAGAGATGTTCTTGACCATAGTGTGAGGTGAGAAATACTTAGTTATAACCTCATAGGTTCCCAAGAGACTAGGTCTTGATGATCGATAACTTAGAATGTGAGTTAAGGACTTTAAGGAGCTAAACCGTAATTTCTAGAACCCCGTAATCACACAAATATAAAGTTGTCTAAAATCTGCATAGTGCTGTTTGGATAGGTCCTTGAGCATAAAAATTAGTAAAACTTATTAGTTGTGAACCTATAGGTGTGTAAGAGGTTAAGGATAACACTAGAACAATTAGTTTACAAGTTTAAGACTCAAAAGAACCAAAGCATAACCTACTATAAGTTTATAACATAATGAGCTTGGAAGTTTGTATGAATGATTGTTTAAGGTGTGATTATATGCTATGGTTTTATGTATACACTATGAAGAAGTTTCTTGTGGTGATATATATGCTATGAAAGAGATTTATGTAATGAATAATGATATATCTATGAATTAACACTTTATGAGAACTTAAATGTGACACAACACTGAGACGCCTTCTTGGGTGACACCGGTTTAGCCGAGCACCCCGAAGAAAACAAATCCGTGAGGGTATTGACATAGAACTTGCCAAAGCGGACAAAACTACGATGCACTAGTTGCTAGTAGAGCGTTTCAAAGAGGAAATGACCCTAAGAGAGGTGATCCTTAATTTGCCCCCTAGCCCGTACTTTAAGTCGGGATTATGTTACGCTTATCATTGGATAAGTAAGAGCTAGTGACGACTAGTTAAGGTATGAGCTCATAACCTAGAGATGTTTTAGGGCGGCCCCATGAGATGAAAGTTAAAGTTAACAATGTCACATATACTATACTTATGCCAGTGTCATGATGTTTCTTAATTGTTCTATTGATTGGTTTACCTTTACGATGCACTCATATCATTAGTATATTTTATGCTTAGCTATAAGACGCATTGTAAAATATGATGGACCTTGGATAAATAACACTTTGGAAAGATAAACTTAAAAGGAATTTATACGCATGCGCACCTTTTTGAAATAAACCCAAGGTTCCTGAGGATATGATGATGACACCTAGGTGGGGATAACCCTACTGAGAATTCTTCTAGAAAGATTCTCATTCCCTCTCTCTTTTCTTCCGTCATATCTTCAGATGGCGACATTCGTACTCTTCATCGACACCCTAGTATGGGAGCTGCACCATGACCCGGCACTCGGGTCATACCATTTTGAGGGTCGCTGCACTGTCAGAGTCTTGGGTTAAGATTTAGGGTGTTACAGATCGACTCGACCCCACAATACTCGGACCCGCAGGAGTAGACATAGGAGGGGTAGCAGTTAGTGCACACACACATAGTTGAGGACAAACCTTCTTTTGTATATGAGGTTGTCTATTTTAGGTGCACATGGGTATGGGTGTTGTTTCTCTTGTATTTACTTTTTATGATTTCCTTGTATTGCATTTCAGTTGTATTCCGCTTCCCGATGTATTGAATAGTCTTGCCCTTTGGGTAGGCACAGTATATATATATATATATGTTTCAGTTGATGTCTCCATGTTGTGATGTGTTTCTTTATGCTTTGCTTATATGTTTCGCTATACCTCCTCTTAAATATTCGTGCGTGGCTCTCACTTTGATTTCAAATTCCAAAAAGAAAAATTTTACCCATATTTCCGCTAAGTATTTTCTAAGTAAAAGATGAGACCAAGAGGTATTATTCTAAAGATTAACCTAAGTATATACTAGTAGTCTTGGATTAAGATTTAGGGTGTTACATTATGGTATCAGAGCAGTTCGATTCTCATGGAGCACGAGGATTGGGTGACTATGCTTTATAAGCATAATGCGATAGTTATGTCATGTGTAGTGCTTGATAGAGATAAGCTGTAGGACTAGAGATGCATGACTTCTGTTGATTGCAAGTGCCATGGTAACTAGCTCATTTTGCATGGATATTGAGCCTGATCGACTTGATGTTCATTGTTTCATGTGTTTAGGGACCAATGGCACCACGACGACGGCCTAGGACTACGCCCGATGTTGACCAAGAAAATGCAACTGCTGCTGCTGTCCGTCGCATGGCGCAAGCCATGGAACGGATGTTCGACCGGATGGATCAACAAGCGAATGCTGCTCCTATTCCCCCTCCTCCCCCTGCTGCTAAAACGGTGGAACAAGCCCGCTTTGGCGAGTTCCGCAAGGCGAACCTGCCAGTGTTCCGAGGGGTAATGGACCCCGACAAGGCTGATAAGTGGATCAAAGACATGGAGAAGATCTACTCTGTCGTTACCTGCTCGGAGGAGCAAAAGGTCACATTTGCTACTTTCATGCTGAAGTCCGACGCCGAGTTCTGGTGGAACGGCACGAGGCATCTGCTAGAAGCCTCCGGAACACCAATTGACTGGGAGTTATTCAAGACTTACTTCTATGAGAAGTACTTCCCCGAGTCCGTAAGGAACGCGAAGGACATTGAGTTCATGCAGTTGACCCAGGGAGGGTCTACTGTAGCCCAATACACTGCAAAGTTTGAGGAGCTGATCAAGTTCTCTCGGGTGTTCCAAGGGAACCCCGATGAGGTTTGGAAGTGTGTGAAGTATGAGGCCGGTCTGAAGGCGGAGATGAACTACGTCGTGGCCCATATGGAGATCAGAGACTTCCCGACTCTGGTCAACAAGTGCCGGATTCTTGAAGAAGGACAAAGAAAGATTCAAATCACAAGGGCGGAGCGAGCTAAAGGGCTCGGACCTCAAGCCCCAAAGTTCAAACCGCAGTACCCTTCAAGGAACCACTACAATCCTTACCAGACCAACCAGTTCCGACAACAACAACAACCACCAAGAGCTCCTGCTCACCAACAATCCAAGCAACACCAAAGGCCGCCATTTCAACATCAAGGCCCGAGGAACTTCAACAATCAACCCCGTGGACCGGGTGGACCCCGGAACCACAATGGAGGACCAAGTGGAGCCAAGAACAAGGCACCACAAACCTCTGCTGCTTACCCCGGAGCAACATCTGCCGACATATGCTCACAATGCGGAAAGAATCACGGGAATCGCCCATGCTTAGCCGGTCAGAACGTGTGCTTCAAGTGTGGCAAGCCCGGCCACTATGCAAAGGACTGCGCCGGACAAGGGACATCAAACCAAAACCCCCGACCACAATACCGAGGAAGAGTCTTTACCCTTAATGCGGAAGACGCCAAGAAGTCCAAAGATCCCATTGAAGGTATGTGCGAAGTAAACGGTAAACCCTTAACTGTACTATATGACTCTGGTGCTACTCATTCTTTCATTTCACTTGCTAGTGTCGAGTCCTTAAATCTAAGAGTCTCTAAACTTCCCTTTGATCTTATTGTTTCTACTCCTACAAATCGCCCTGTTAATACTTGCTGTTGTTGTTTAAACTGTCATCTTGTTGTAGAAAATAGGTCTTTTATCATAGATTTAATTTGTTTACCCTTGAAAGACATAGGCATTATCTTAGGCATGAATTGGCTTCACGCCAACCGTGTGTTGTTAGATTGTGGAACCCAAACCGTAGTTTTCCCCTCTCCTCCCGAAAACATCACTCAACCCCTTAGGCTGTACCTAAATTCAGTAGAGGTCTTCTGTAGTGGGGAGAAAGCTAAGGGATATGTTCTCCTAGCCGCCTGTGATGTAGACTTTGAGCAAAACCTAGGTGAGATACCTGTGGTAAGAGACTATCCCGAGGTATTTCTGGATGAAATACCCGAGTTCCCTCCCGAAAGAGAAGTCAAATTCTCCATAGAATTGGTTCCTGGGACAGGACCAATCTCTATAGCCCCGTATAGGATGTCACCCTCGGAGTTGGCAGAATTGAAAACCCAGTTAGAAGAGCTATTAGAAAAGAGTTTTATAAGGCCGAGTGCTTCGCCTTGGGGCGCTCCGGTCTTATTTGTGAAGAAAAAAGACGGAAGTATGAGGATGTGTATAGACTATAGGCAGTTGAACCAAGTAACCATAAAGAATAAATACCCATTGCCTAGGATTGACGATCTTATGGACCAATTAAAAGGAGCAGTAGTGTTTTCTAAGATTGATTTAAGGTCCAGTTACCATCAGATTAGGGTTAGAAATTCGGATATTCCTAAAATCGCCTTTCGAACTCGGTATGGACACTTTGAGTTCAATGTAATGTCGTTTGGTTTGACGAATGCTCCCGCAGTTTTTATGGATTACATGAATAGGATCTTTAGACCCTATTTAGATCAATTCGTGGTTATGTTCATAGATGATATTCTCATCTATTCGAAGACCCACGAGGAGCATGAGCGTCATTTAAGGTTGGTTTTAGAGGAATTAAAGGAGAAGAAGTTATACGCTAAGTTGTCTAAGTGTGAATTTTGGTTAGAGGAGCTAAAGTTCTTAGGACATGTTGTGTCAAAAGGTGGCATAGCTGTCGACCCAAGTAAGATAGAAGCTGTGATGAATTGGGATAGACCAACCTTTGTAACTGAGATTAGAAGCTTTTTGGGTTTAGCTGGATATTACCGTAGGTTTATCAAAGGATTTTCCCAGTTAGCCCTACCCTTAACCAAGCTCACTAGGAAGAATGCCTCGTTTGAGTGGAGCCCCGAATGTGAAAAGAGTTTCCTAGAGCTTAAAGAAAAGCTCACCTCAACGCCAGTTTTAGTTTTACCTGACCCCAATGTACCCTTCGAGGTATATTGCGATGCTTCTGGTAAAGGTTTAGGTTGTGTGTTGATGCAAAACAGGCAAGTGGTAGCCTATGCATCCAGACAACTCAAGCCTCACGAGGTAACCTACCCCACCCATGACCTAGAACTAGCAGCCATCGTGTTCACTCTAAAGATGTGGAGACACCATTTGTATGGTGTAAGGTTTGAAGTTTTCTCTGATCATAAGAGTCTCAAGCATCTCTTTGATCAAAAGGAGTTGAATATGAGGCAAAGGAGATGGATGGAATTCCTCAAGGACTACGATTTTGGCTTAAGTGACCACCCCGGCAAGGCTAATGTAGTAGCCGACGCCTTGAGCCGAAACTCGTTACGTCTGTCAAGTATGATGGTTAATGCAGTTGGGTTAATAGAGAAGTTTAGGGATATGAATCTTGGGACGTCTGTGACGGGGAATGGCATCGTGATGAGTCATCTCACGGTAACCAGTGGGTTTAAGCAAAGGATTATGCTTGCCCAAAGAAAAAATGAGGACTTTATGGAGACAATCGAGGCAGTTAAGGCCGGAAAGTTGAAAGGTTTTGTACGAGGCCCCGACTGGTTGGGGAGGTTCGAGGGGCGAATTTGTGTGCCATAAGATGGCGACCTCCGAGAGAAGATCTTGGAGGAGGCTCACAAGAGCCATTTTACCATCCATCCTAGTACTACCAAGATGTATCAGGACTTGAAGAGGATGTTTTGGTGGCCCGGATTAAAGAAGGATGTGGTCGCCTGGGTGAGTAAGTGTTTGGTCTGCCAAAAGGTCAAGATCAAACACCAAAAACCTTCTGGCATGTTGCAACCCCTGTCAATCCCCGAGTGGAAGTGGGAGAGTATATCAATGGATTTCGTGACAAGATTGCCGAAAACCCAAGCTAGCCACGATGCCGTATGGGTAATCGTGGATCGACTGACTAAGTCGGCTCACTTTCTACCTATTCGAGTCACATACTCGTTGGATAAGTTGGCCCAGCTTTACATCCAAGAAATAGTAAGGTTGCATGGAGTACCATTGACAATAATCTCGGATCGAGATCCGCGGTTTACGTCACGTTTTTGGGGAGCCTTTCAAAAGGCGTTTAGTTCCAAGTTGTGCTTGAGCACTGCCTACCACCCACAAACAGATGGTCAATCTGAAAGGACGATCCAAACCCTAGAGGACATGTTAAGAGCCTGTGTCTTAGACCAAAAAGGAAGTTGGGATAAGTACATGCCTTTAATCGAAGCCTATGATAACAACAGTTATCACGTGAGTATCGGTATGGCACCGTACGAGGCGTTATATGGAAGGAAGTGCCAACCACCCTTGTGTTGGTACGAGCCTGGAGAACAAAGTGTCTTAGGACCTGAAGTAGTGAGGGAAACGACGGAACAAATCAAGAAAATCAAGGATAGAATCTTAACCACTCAGAGTCGGTAGAAAAGCTACGCGGACAAAAGGCGCAAGCCCTTGGAGTTCCAAGAAGGAGAACATGTATTTCTAAGAATCACCCCCACTACAGGAATAGGGAGAGCCATGAAAGTTAAAAAGTTGAGTCCCCGATTTCTCGGTCCTTTTGAAATTCTTCAGAGAATCGGATCCGTAGCATACAAAATAGCCTTACCACCCAATCTGTCAAACCTTCATGATGTCTTTCACGTCTCCCAGTTACGTAAATATGAGTCCGACCCTAGCCATGTCCTAGAACCAGAGTATGTACAGTTGAGGGAGGACATCACTTTCAATGCACCGCCTACGAGAATAGTGGATCACGGAGTCAAGCAGTTAAGGAACAAGTCTGTTCCATTGGTGAAAGTGGCGTGGGGACGAGACAAGTCAGAAGAATACACATGGGAACTAGAATCAGAGATGAAGTCCAAATATCCAGAGCTTTTCTAAGGTACGAATTTCGAGGGCGAAATTCTTTTTAAGGAGGGGAGTAATGTAACACCCCGATTTTTCTGTTAGAGTGAAAATGACCAAAATGCCCCTGAGGTCATTTTCATTTCTGACCGAGGAAAGCCAGTTCGGCAGTACTCGACGGGCATACTCAATGTTGGAAGGGGATTAGATACCTTGTGTACCTTCCCGGGATCGAAAATCTCATTTTTCGAGTTTTCGGGTCAAAATGACCAAAACGCCCCTACGGTGTTTTACCCATTTGCAAGTGCCGGATGAACCCGAAAATTCTCCAGATGGTTTTAAAAGGCGTTTTTATGTATTCTATGACCTCAGTTTTAATTTTTGAAGTCCCAGGCAAAATTAGTGCAAAATTACGGTTTTGCCCCTAGTTTCGTGTTTTTACGCTTAATCGTGTGATTAAGCAAACCTAAGCAATATTAGGCTCTAATCGAAGGTTAATTAATTTCCCTAATTAATCTTGAGTCAAAATAATTTATTAAAGTTGATTAGAACCAAAAAGTACTTAATTACAACCTAAAATCATATTTTAATTTCAAGACACCTAGTCATAGAATCTTGAATAGTGTTTTCTCTTTCCAATTCCTTAAATCATGGAATTGTGTTACACATTGTTTATTCATAAATGAGTTTAAAATTCTCTAATGATGCATGAGCACTCCTAAACTTGTCATAAACTCCCTAAATCACATTCTTAGTTACCTAAACTTAAGCTTAATCATTCCTAACCTTGTACCTAAGCTAATACACATCTAAACCTACCATTAACACACAATTAAATGGTCAAACTCACCTCCTCCCTTGCTGAACCAGACCAGGCCGTGAACCTTCTCCCTCCATATGCATCACATGTTCAATTTTTCAACACTCCAAGGCCATACCTCAAGAAATAGGATGCTTGTGATAGCCTTGTTGCACCTTGGAGCATTTGCTAAGTTTAGAGTTTTAGAGTTGTCTTGCTAGTCTTTCTTTTTCTCTCAAAATTTCAAGAAATGTTCTTCCTTTCTTTTCATCTTTATCTTCTTCATCTCTTCATCTCATCACCATCTCTTAACCATCAAACACCACCCCAATGCCTTGAACCATCATCAAACCTCTCAAACACCACACCTCAAACACAACTTCACTTGAAACACATTTCCTTCCTTTTTCTTTCATCAAGGCCGAATCATCATCACCATCCTAGGAGGTGTTGCTCATCTCATTTCCATTTTCAAGTCCAAGCTTTTACCTTCATCACAAGGTAGGGATTTGTTTTCAAACTTTGTTTTGCTCAAGAAAGTGTTTTTCTCTAGTTTCCTCTTGGATTATTTTTGAACTTTCCTTTGTTTTTCCTTTCTTTTCCATTTCGGCCATGAGGCCTTGATTATGAGCATGATAGCTTGATGATGAGAGTTTCTAGATGATGACATTGTGTTCATCTCAAAGAAACCTCTAAAGCTTGAGTTTTCCTTTTCTTATAACTTCATCTATATGTTATCTAGCTCACATGGTTTTCCAACTTAAGAAAATTAATCTAAGGATTTCTAAAAGCCCAAGCCTACCCTTGTCAACCTTAAAGTTGGCCGGCACGTTCTAGAGATTTTTCTCTAGATAGGGGTTTTGGGTATTTAATAAAGAACTTGATGTAGTTTCACTTTCTTTCTCTTTTATATGACTTTCGGTTTTTGTGTTGAGATCTTTGAGATATTGTATTGGGTTGTTATCTTGTTAAAGTCTTGAATGAGCTCTAGTTAACCATAAAATGAATCTTGCATCATGTTTATTTTATGCTATGCATATCATGTTTACTTCCTTGCTATCACTAAATATCAAGATAATGAATGAACTTGCATTATCATGTTTATATTTCAAGCTATGCATTATCATGTTTATATTTCAAGTTCTCACTTAATACCAAGATAATAATGAGTTGCATTCATATTTACTTTGTGCTATCACTTTACTTTCTAATGGAACCTAAAATAAGTGCATGAGCATGTTTATTTTTATGTCATCACCTAAATGAATCTAGAGCTCAAAGACTTGCCCATCGTGGTCTCAACAAAGGTCTAACAATATGTGTTTTTCTTGGGTTCATATTTCGGCCCTAAGAGGTCTTGAGGTTTCCAAGTATTCGAGACTATGTCTTACAATTTTTCCAAGCTTAAGTGAGTTTAACGAATGCATAGAACCAAGTTTTAAGAATTTAGGACCTCTTGGGACAAAGATGAATTGGTCACTGCCCTCTTAAATATTCTTATGATTTTAGATGTCAAAATTGTTTATAAATGAGCTTTGAGAGTTTAAAAGGAGTTCCAAGAGAAACTAGTATTTTATGTGCTTTGAAAATTATGTTTTATGCCTTTTATGGAGAAGTATATTTTCGGTTCTTCCTTGCTCTTTGCTGCCACTGTATGTGCTGTTTTGATGATGATAATGTGCCTATGTTTGAGTAAAAATAATGTTAAGACTCATATGTGAAAGATAGGATAAGTTAGGAACTAGAAAAGAATTAATTTGAGAATTTTAGATCCTTTAATTATGTAATTTTCTGGATTCTGTCCAGCAAGGTTTAGATTTAATAATCATGGTTTTAAATTAGTTTAAATATGTAGGAATGACTCATAATTGGTTTAGGACTTAATCTTGAAGCCTTAGGAGCCAACTAAACTTAGAAAGGGTCATTGTTGTGACTTCTAGGTACCCGTAAAGTTAGGATTTCAAATTCTGCATCCTTGAGGTTTAGAGATGTTCTTGACCATAGTGTGAGGTGAGAAATACTTAGTTATAACCTCATAGGTTCCCAAGAGACTAGGTCTTGATGATCGATAACTTAGAATGTGAGTTAAGGACTTTAAGGAGCTAAACTGTAATTTCTAGAACCCCATAATCACATAAATATAAAGTTGTCTAAAATCTGCATAGTGCTGTTTGGATAGGTCCTTGAGCATAAAAATTAGTAAAACTTATTAGTTGTGAACCTATAGGTGTGTAAGAGGTTAAGGATAACACTAGAACAATTAGTTTACAAGTTTAAGACTCAAAAGAACCAAAGCATAACCTAATATAAGTTTATAACATAATGAGCTTGGAAGTTTGTATGAATGATTGTTTAAGGTGTGATTATATGCTATGGTTTTATGTATACACTATGAAGAAGTTTCTTGTGGTGATATATATGCTATGAAAGAGATTTATGTAATGAATAATGATATATCTATGAATTAACACTTTATGAGAAGTTAAATATGACACAACACTGAGACGCCTTCTTGGGTGACACCGGTTTAGCCGAGCACCCCCAAGAAAACAAATCCGTGAGGGTATTGACATAGAGCTTGCCAAAGCGGACAAAACTACGATGCACTAGTTGCTAGTAGAGCGTTTCAAAGAGGAAATGACCCTAAGAGAGGTGATCCTTAATTTGCCCCCTAGCCCGTACTTTAAGTCGGGATTATGTTACGCTTATCATAGGATAAGTAAGAGCTAGTGACGACTAGTTAAGGTATGAGCTCATAACCTAGAGATGTTTTAGGGTGACCCCATGAGATGAAAAGTTAAAGTTAACAAATGTCACATATACTATACTTATGCCAATGTTATAATGTTTCCTAGTTATTCTATTGTTTGGTTTACCTTTATGATACACTCATATCATTAGGTTATTTTATGCTTAGCTATAAGACGCATTGTAAAATATAATGGGCCTTGGATAAATAAACACTTTGGAAAGATAACTTAAAAGGAATTTATATGCATGCACACCTTTTTTTTAGAAATAAACCCAAGGTTCCTGAAGATGTGACGATGTCACCTAGGTAGGGATAACCCTACTGAGAATTCTTCTAGAAAGATTCTCATTCCCTCTCTCTTTTCTTCCGTCATATCTTCAGATGGCGACATTCGTACTCTTCATCGACACCCCGGTATGGGAGCTGCACCATGACCCGGCACTCGGGTCATTTTGAGGGTCGCTGCACTGTCAAAGTATTCATGTTCATGGGACGACCCTTCGCGCACCCCGTCCCGAGCTACCGCTTCACCCCGACTGCTCCTTACCGTCATAACGGGATTTTTGAGTGAGCGAGACCATGCGATGAGCAGATCCTCCGTATGGAGCCCAAGACATCAGCAGTACGCGAGTATCTCGAGTATGTGCCGCGTCCCCAGTACTCGGAGACGGACCCATCCGAGGACCCGCCATCCCACATGTACAGTTGGAGCTCCAGTCCCGCTCCCCCACCGATGAGGGCTGGGAGTGAGGAGACGGTGGTCTAGCCGAGGTTGGCTCGTCGGCCATCTATGCGCCCTCGCCGCAGTGGACACGCCCCGATGATGCGCTCGACCACTCCTGCCGAGATTCGTCAGTGGATCGACTCGACCCCATAGTACTCGGACCCGCAGGAGTAGACATAGGAGGGGTAGCAGTTAGTGCACACACACATAGTTGAGGACAAACCTTCTTTTGTATATGAGATTGTCTATTTTAGGTGCACATGGGTATGGGTGTTGTTTCTCTTGTATTTACTTTTTATGATTTCCTTGTATTGCATTTCAGTTGTATTCTGCTTCTCGATGTATTGAATAGTCCTGCCCTTTGGGTAGACACAGTATATATATATATATATATATATATATATATATATATATATATATATATATATATATGTTTCAGTTGATGTCTCCATGTTGTGATGTGTTTCTTTATGCTTTGCTTATATGTTTCGCTATACCTCCTTTTAAAGATTCGTGCGTGGCTCTCACTTTGATTTCAAATTCCAAAAAGAAAAATTTTACCCATATTTCCGCTAAGTATTTTCTAAGTAAAAGATGAGACCAAGAGGTAATATTCTAAAGATTAACCTAAGTATATACTAGTAGTCTTGGGTTAAGATTTAGGGTGTTACACTTACACCATACCTAGACCTTACTTTGAGCCATGCTTGAACCCATACTCACCATACTTCCAACCATGCCTTGAATGACCACAACAAAGAGATATTTTCTCTCCCCATGGCCATGAAAGGCTACGGCCAGCCCTCCCCCTGCATCATCCTCCATTGTTTTGTTTTTCTATAAACACACATGCAAAGGAACTTGAAAGAACCTTTTAGATCATTTGCCAAGTCTAAGCATTCTTGAAAGTTCTCTCATTTTCTCTCAACGTTTCAAGCATTCTCTTCTTCATCATCTTCTTCATCTTTCTCTTTGAGCCGCCACATCACAACCTCAAAACCACCACATAACCACCATATACCACCACTCAAACACCAAAGCATCCATCCTCAAACACAAGCTCACACAAAACACCTTTCCTTTCCTTTTCCCTCACCTTGGTCGAAACCTCCTATCCATCTTGGAGGAAGGTTTTCTTCTCATTCCCACCTCAAGACCAAGCTCTTCATCTTCAATACATGGTAGGGAGTTATTCTAATATTTTTCTTTTGCTCAAATATGCTTTGTTCTTGAAGAAAAATGTTGAGTTTATGAGCTTTCTTGGTTTTTCCTTTTCGGTTCTTCCTTTATTCTTTCTTTTTATTTTCGGCCTTCAATGTAACACCCTCCTAACTACCATGTATTACTCGAGCATTAACATTGTAATTAGAAGAGTATCACTTCCTTTCTATAATATCCACTAGTCAAATGAAATGAAATAAGATAAATCAAACTCTAGAATTATAAAGAAAACTACTATAAAATGTACATATATTATTACTTTACATACCGCTTTCTTTAATACATACCATACTTGAAGTTAAGTCACTTCGCTTATAATACAACACAGGAACTACTATCAAAAGATCTACCAAGCTTGCTCAAATATCAAGGTCCAACAAAATATTAAACACACAGAAATGGACCTAAGACATCTAACACTAATTAGTCTACACGCTGGTAAATTCCTGGCACTATACTACACTACATACAAGTCAAAAGCCCACGTAAGTCTCATGTCCTCCTACGCGAAACCATTGGCCATCGGTATGATGGCCTCTCCTCAGCCAGAGGCATCTGCAGAGTCTGAGCACAATACAGCATATACACAAATAGGGGTGAGAATATTATAAAATTCTCATTAGGGTAACCCCTTACAGACAGAATATAAACAGTAAATGCATTTATAATAATAAAGAAAAACATCATGTTAGATCACATATACCAATATTAGCATCCATGAGTCAAAGAAAATTATATGCAAAATGGTATTAATCATAAGTGTTTCTCTTATATCACATGGAATTCAACTTAGTGTAGTAGTTCTTTTTATTAACATAGGGAAGGCTTAGATTCACATAAGGTAACATATGTAGTGTATAACTCCTCAGAGGACTATAGACTGCTAGGACATGAGCTCATTCCTATTCGTGATCATCAGACTTCATTTTTTTCCATTTCTGAATCACACACAGTTCTATTTCCTAGTCGATAAGTCTACCGACTCATAAAATTTCTTGGGAAGTTCTTATTTTTGCCTTCCCTCTCTATCACACATAAGCCTTGTTTCTATTTTCCCCGTATGTTAAAACATGCACCATTAAATTTCACATATTCTCTTTTGTCATACAACCATGTCATGGACCTTTCTACTTCAAAGTCAGGTTTATATCCCAGATATAGGCATTCAGTATCATTGGAGTCTCATTCATACTTTATAAACAAGCCTTTCAAACAATTAACATACATTCATATGATATAAACTTGGATTAAATAGATTTCTATCATTAACTTAATACATCTTCACCATTCCAGCTTCTTGACAGATTTACCATTATGGTGACAACATTTAATTCACATATCCAATGGGAAATTCATTGGCCATAAAAATTCTCTATGACACCTCAATGTGTCTAAAAGTCTCTGTAAAAATTTCATAGCAAACAGAATACTAGAACCATGTCAAATAAATTCTACAATTTTAGTGGTCAGAGGCCACTTCTTCACAGCTCAGAATAGGATTCACACAATTTTTAACTTTAGCAAATGATAGAAACAACTCAAAATAAAAATCACAGTTATACTTAAAGATGTCAAAAAAACTCTATAAAAATTTCAAAGGATAAATCCACCATTTGCTATGAATAAAAATTTATACAAAGTCACAGCTCCAGTACCAAGATTTCAGCCAGCATAGATATACTCTTGGTTCTTGATTTTTCTCAGGCAGTAAAACTCTTTATTATGCACCAAGAAAATTATCAGTGTTTGCTTATGATGTTAGCTTGAACATATAATTTTTATAGCTCATAAAAATGACTAGAATTGTACCAGAAAATTCATGAACAAATCCTGTCCTGCTGAAATCCGAAAATTCAGCAGCCTAGCCAAAACTTATTTTGACAAAAATCATTATTTAACCTCATCCAAACACTCCACCAAAATTAACACATCAATATCAATATATTATCATCAAATATAACCATAAATTTTGGAATAAAACCCAAAAAATTTTACAGAATAATTTGGAAAGAAAAAGGCCAAAGAAAACCCTACACTTTGAAGCTTTCAAGATCTTGGCTCCAAGATTGATTCCCTTCACTTCCAAGCCTTCAAACCCACACCAAATCCTTCCTTGAACAGCTGATAATGGGCTCTTAAGGTATCAAAAGTTGATGGATTCAAATTCTAATCGGTTAGTTTGGTAGATATTGAGGAGTGGAACAAGTTTTGTGAAGGAAGATTTTGGTTTTGACAAGTTTAGGCTTATGATTTTGAGGTTGGAAATCAAGTTCTCAAGGTTTTTGTGGAGGCAACAATGGAGTTTCTGCACTTATGATTGTTGGCCGAGAATGAAGATGATAATTATAAGGATTTTGATTTTATTTATATTAAGATAATGTATATAATTTAGCAATTATGAATTATCTTCTTTGAAATTTTGTAGCATTCTCATTGGCTCTTGAAAAAGGAAAGGATATGTATTGCTCTAGACCGTACACTTGTCACCCTAGGTGGCAAGCTTGCACTGGTAGCTTCATCCGGTATAAAAACTACACACCGTAATTTTACTAAACGGGTAAAACAGTGTACCCGGATAATCCACTATTGCTTGAAAATTAATTCTAAGTATAAAATATTTATTCCTACCTATTTCTAACCTTAATCCTATAATTTCCAAATTTCGGGCACCTTCAGGTCTTGTATATAAGGTTTCAGCTGTTCCGGTGGGTCTACGGGGTCTGCAAAATACTATTCACATTTTTTTTATTTTTTTATTTTTTTTTTTTTTTTACGTTCGTTACATTGTTCTCATCATTTTTGTGTACACCAAAATTTGATATTCTTACTACTAAAGCCTCAGTTATTTTCTGAAAAAAATTAGGATGTTACATTCAAGACCTAGTTTACTCCTCATGATAGCTTGAAGATGAGTGTCTCTAGATGATGACCTTGTGTTCACCTCAATGAGACCTCTAAAGCTTGAGTTTTTCTTTCTTCAAGTTTTATCTATATTACTTAGCTCACTAATGATTTTACCTTAAGAAAATAATTACAAGGATTTCAAAAAGCCCGAAGCCTACCCTTTTCAACCTTAAAGTTGGCCGGCACATTCTAGAGTTTACTCTAGATAGGGGTTTTGGGTGCATAATAAAGAACATGGTGTATTTTTCCTTTTCTTTTTACTTTTGGTTCCTTTCTTTCCTTTTCCTTTGAAGTTTTGTTTTCTTTAACTCATTTCCTTGAGCTTGATGATGATGTTCAAAGAACCATGAGGTTTATTTGAAGCCTTAGTCTTTAGGACTCTAGAGCCCACTTTATCTTAGTGATATTGAGTTTGGGATTGAGATGTTGATTCTTTAAAGTCTTGTATGAGCTCTAATGATATATAAAAATGGACTAGCATTCATGTTTAAATTTATGTATTGCATAGCATATTTACTTTTCTATGTCATCACTAAGCTCTCAAGAATAAAGAAATGAACTTGCATTATCATGTTTAATTTCAAGCTTTGCATTCCATGTTTACTTTTCAAGTCATCACCTAATCTCAAAGATAAAAATGAGTTGCATCTCATATTTATTTTAAGCCTTCACTTTACTTTTCTAATGAAGATACAATGAAGTGCATAGCATGTTTATATTCTTGTTATCACCTAAAAATATTAGAGCTCAAGACTTGTCCCTTGTTATTTCAAGGAAAAGTTGGATATGGAAGCATTCTTTTGAATGTAAAGATTTGGCCAATGTGATGATGATGAGCTTGGTATAAGTTTCATCTAGTCACGAGTGCCAATAACCTATGCTTCATGATTTTCTTAAGCTTACATGAACTCAATGGGTGTTTCAAGTATGATTTTACGTTTTAAATGATAACCATGAAGGATTTAAAATAGCTACTGCCCTTATTTATTTTATGATTATTTTAGTAAAATAAATTGATTTTCAATGAGTTTTAGAAGTTGTAAAAAGGTTCTAAAAGAAACTAGCAATCTATGTGTGTTAGAATTGAAATTCTATGCATGATGAGATGGTGATGTCTTCGGTTCTGCCTTGTTGCTTTGTTCACTGTATGATGGTGATTTTGTTATGTTAGAATGTGTGTACTCATGTATATTTGATGTTAGAATTAATTTGAGAAAGCTAAGACAAGTTAGTAACTAGAAAAGGTTTAAAATGAGAATTCTGGAGCCCTTAGAAGTAAGAATTATGGATTCTGTTTCAGCATGATTAAAATTAGTAATAATGGTCTATAATTAGTGTATATGCATAGGAATCCCTCATAATTGGTTTAGGAATTGATCTTAGTACTTTAGGAGAAGACAGAACTTAGAAAGGGTTAAAGTTGCGACTCCTAGGCACCCGTAATTTGTAAAACATAGATTCTCACTAATGATGTTTAGGATAGGTTATGATCATGATAATTAGTGAGAATAATTAGTTGTGAAACTATAGATGCATAAGAGATTAAGATCGGATGCTAGAGAACTTAGATTTCAAGTTTAAGACCCTAAGGGTCAAAGCATAAGACACCATCAGTTCTTGATGCTATGAATTGATTGATTCAAGTATGATGTGATGATAAATGTGCTATGATGAGTATTTTTATGTGATTTTAAGTTTATCATGATTATAGAAGTTGAATGAGAAATGTACATGCATTATGAGTTATTGTGGCATAAAGCAAATTTGAAAGAAATTCAGTTTACAGCAGTTATGCTGCCAAATTTCCATCAAATTGAGAGCTTGAGACTATTTTTGAAAACCATATGAGATAAGTCCTGGGTGACACTGCTTCGGCTGAGCACCCCCAAGAAATGAATTTTGAAATGTGACATAGCATGGAGACGTATTTCTCCAGCTCCAGTGGGGAGGAGGCAAATCCGTGAGGGTATGGTAGATGCAACCTGCCAAAGTGGATAATTCGCTATGCACTAGATGCCAGCAAAGCATTTCAAAGAAGGAAATATTCCTATGGACTCCCCGAATTAAAGGTTATGATAGGTGATCCTTAAGCCCCCTAGCCCGTACTTTAGAAGTTGGGATTATTATGTTTATGCTTATCATTGGATAAGTAAGAGCTACTGACGACTAGTTGAGGTATGAGCTCATAACCTGGATGATGTTTTAGGGTGGCCCCATGATGCTAAAGTATAATGTTCTTGTAACGCCCCGATTTTTCTGTTAGAGTGAAAATGACCAAAATGCCCCTGAGGTCATTTTCAGCCCGGAATTCGAGGAAAGCCGGTTCGACAGTACTCGAAGGGCAAACTCAATGTTGGAAGGGGATTAGATACCTTGTGTACCTTCCCGGGATCGAAAATCTCGTTTTTCGAGTTTTCGGGTCAAAATGACCAAAACACCACTGTGGTGTTTTACCCGTTTGCAAGTGCCGGATGAACCTGAAACTTCTCCAGATGGTTTTAAAAGGCGTTTTTATGTATTCTATGACCTCAGTTTTAATTTTTGAAGTCCCGGGCAAAATTAGTGCAAAATTACGGTTTTGCCCCTAGTTTCGTGTTTTTACGCTTAATCGCATGATTAAGCAAACCTAAGCAATATTAGGCTCTAATCGACGGTTAATTAATTTTCCTAATTAATCTTGAGTTAAAATAATTTATTACAGTTGATTAGAACCAAAAAGTGCTTAATTACAACCTAAAATCATATTTTAATTTCAAGACACCTAGTCATAGAATCTTGAATAGTATTTTCTCTTTCCAATTCCTTAAATCATGGAATTGTGTTACACATTGTTTATTCACAAATGAGTTTTAAATTCTTTAATGATGTATGAGCACTCCTAAACTTGTCATAAACTCCCTAAATCACATTCTTAGTTACCTAAACTTAAGCTTAATCATTCCTAACCTTGTACCTAAGCTAATACACATCTAAACCTACCATTAACACACAATTAAATGGTCAAAACTCACCTCCTCCTTGCTGTACCAGACCTGGCCGTGAGCTTCCTTCCCCATTATGCATCACATGTTCAATTTTTCAACATTCCAAGGCCATACCTCAAGTCACATACACTATACCTTGTCATAACTTTCAATCAAGCTTGAATTTCCACATGAATAAATAATCAAAACAACCCATTTTTCCCATTTATTTGTGGCTGGAAAAGTTCCAGCCATGTCAAGTTTCTAGAAGCCTAATTTCATAAAAATTTGATAGGAAATTAACTCACATCAAGCCATACTTTGTAGCATAGCTTCCATACTTCAAACCATGCTTCTATGACACAATCAAAGAGATATTTTCCTCTCCCTTTTCCCTCCATTTGCTACGGCCATTCCCTCCCCTTTGTGAGCTCCATGGCTTTGTTTTTCTATAAATATGATGCTTGTGATAGCCTTGTTGCACCTTGAAGCATTTGCTAAGTTTAGAGTTTTAGAGTTGTCTTGTTTGTTCTTTCTTTTTCTCTCAAGTTTCAAAAGTGTTCTTCCTTTCTTTTCATCTTCATCTTCTTCATCTCTTCATCTCATCATCATCTCTCAACCATCAAACACCACCCCAAAATCTTGAACCATCATCAAACCTCTCAAACACCATACCTCAAACACAACTTCACCCAAAACACATTTCCTTTCTTTCCTTCCTCTTTGGCCGAATCATCACCACCATCCTAGGAGGTGTTGCTCATCTCATTTCATCTTCAAGTCCAAGCTTTTACCTTCATCACAAGGTAGGGATTTGTTTTCAAACTTTGTGTTGCTCAAGAAAGTGTTTTTCTCTAGTTTCCTCTTGGATTCTTTTTGAACTTTCCTTTGTTTTTCCTTTTCTTTTCATTTCGGCCTCTAGGCCCTATTATGAGCATGATAGCTTGATGATGAGAGTTTCAAGATGATGACATTGTGTTCATCTCAAAGAAACCTCTAAAGCTTGAGTTTTCCTTTTCTTGTAACTTCATCTATATGATATCTAGCTCACATGGTTTTCCAACTTAAGAAAATTAATCTAAGGATTTCTAAAAGCCCAAGCCTACCCTTGTCAACCTTAAAGTTGGCCGGCACGTTCTAGAGATTTTTCTCTAGATAGGGGTTTTGGGTATTTAGTAAAGAACTTGACGTAGTTTCACTTTCTTTCTCTTTTATATGACTTTCGGTTTTTGTGTTGTGATCTTTGAGATATTGTATTGGGTTTTATCTTGTTAAAGTCTTGAATGAGCTCTAGTTAACCATAAAATGAACCTTGCATCATGTTTACTTTATGTTTTGCATATCATGTTTACTTCCTTGCTATCACTAAGTTTCAAGATAATAAGTGAATCTTGCATTATCATGTTTATATTTCAAGCTACGCATTATCATGTTTATATTTCAAGTTCTCACTTAATACCAAGATAATAATGAGTTGCATTCATATTTATTTTGTGCTATCACTTTACTTTCTAATGGAACCTAAAATAAGTGCATAAGCATGTTTATTTTTATGTCATCACCTAAATGAACCTAGAGCTCAAAGACTTGCCCATTGTTGTCTCAACAAAGGTCTAACAATATGTATTTTCCTTGGTTCATATTTCGGCTCCAGGAGGTCTTGAAGTTTCTAAGTATTTGAGACTATGTTTTATAATTTTTCCAAGCTTACATCAGTTTAAGGAATGCATAAGAACTAAGTTTTATGAATTTAGGACCTCTTAAGACAAAGATAAATTGGTCACTGCCCTCTTAAACATTTTTATGATTTTAGATGTTAAAAATGTTTATAAACGAGTCTTGAAAGTTTTAAAAAGGTTCCAAGAGAAACTAGTATTTTATGTGCTTTAGAAATTATGTTTTATGCCTTTTATGGAGAAGTATATTTTCGGTTCTTCCTTTCTTTTTACTACCATTGTATGTGTGGTTTTAATGATGATAATGTGCCTATGTTTGAGTAAAAATAATGTTAAGACTCATATGTGAAAGATAGGATAAGTTAGGAACTAGAAAAGAATTAATGTGAGAGTTCTAGATCCTTTAATTATGTAATTTTCTGGATTCTATCCAGCAAGGTTTAGATTTAATAATCATGGTTTTAAATTAGTTTAAATGTGTAGGAATGACTCATAATTGGTTTAGGACTTAATCTTGAAGCCTTAGGAGCAAACTAAACTTAGAAAGGGTCATTGTTGTGACTTCTAGGTACCCATAAAATTAGGATTTCAAATTCTGCATCCTTGAGGTTTAGAGATGTTCTTGGTCATAGTGTGAGGTGACAAATACTTAGTTATAACCTCATAGGTTCCCAAGAGACTAGGTTTTAATGATCAATAACTTAGAATGTGAGTTAAAGACTTTAAGGGTCTAAACCGTAATTTCTAGAACCCCGTAATCACACAAATATAAAGCTGTCTAAAATCTGCATAGTGCTATTTGGATAGGTCCTTGAGCATAAAAATTAGTAAAACTTATTAGTTGTGAACCTATAAGTGTGTGAGAGGTTAAGAATAATACTAGAACAATTAGTTTACAAGTTTAAGACTCAAAAGAACCAAAGCATAAACATACTATAGGTTTATAACATAATAAGCTTGGGAGTTTGTATGAATGATTGTCTAAGGTGTGATTATGTGATAATGTATATGCTATAGTTTTATGTATATACTATGAAGAAGTTTCATGTGATGATGTATATGCTATGAAAAAGATTTATGTAATGAATAATGATGTATCTATGAATTAACACTTTATGCGAACTTAAATGTGACACAACACTGAGACGCCTTCTTGGGTGACACCGGTTTAGCCGAGCACCCCCAAGAAAACAAATCCGTGAGGGTATTGACATAGAGCTTGCCAAAGCGGACAATACTACGATGCACTAGTTGCTAGTAGAGCGTTTCAAAGAGGAAATGACCCTAAGAGAGGTGATCTTTAAATTGCCCCCTAGCCCATACTTTAAGTCGGGAATTATGTATGTTACGCTTATCATAGGATAAGTAAGAACTAGTGACGACTAGTTAAGGTATGAGCTCATAACCTAGAGATGTTTTAGGGCGGCCCCATGAGATGAAAGTTAAAGTTAACAATGTCACATATACTATACTTATGCCAATGTTATAATGTTTCTTAGTTGTTCTATTGTTTGGTTTACCTTTATGATGCATTCATATCATTAGTATAATTTATGCTTAGCTATAAGATGCATTGTAAAATATGATGGACCTTGGATAAATAACACTTTGGAAAAATAACTTAAAAAGGAATTTATATGCATGCACACCTTTTTAGAAATAAACCCAAGGTTCCTGAGGATGTGACGATGTCACCTAGGTAGGGATAACCCTACTGAGAATTCTTTTAGAAAGATTCTCATTCCCTCTCTCTTTTCTTCCGTCATATCTTCAGATGGCGACATTCGTACTCTTCATCGACACCCTAGTATGGGAGCTGCACCATGACCCGGCACTCGGGTCATACCATTTTGAGGGTCACTGCACGGTTAGAGTATTCATGTTTATGGGACGACCCTTCGCGCACCCCGTCCCGAGCTACCGCTTCACCCCGACTGCTCCTTACCGTCATAACGGGATTTTTGAGCGAGCTAGACCACGTGATGAGCAGATTCTCCGCATGGAGCCCGAGACGTCAGCCGTACGTGACTACCCGGAGTACGTGCCTCGCACCTAGTACTCAGAGACAGACCCATCCGAGGACCCGCCATCACACATGTACAGTTGGAGCTCCAGTCCCGCTCCCTCACCGATAAGAGCAGGGAGTGAGGAGACGGTGGTCCAATCGAGGTTGGCACGTAGGCCATCTATGCGCCCTCGCAGCGGTGGACATGCCCCGATGATGCGCTCGACCACTCCCGCCGAGATTCGTCAGTGGATCGACTCGACCCCACAGTACTTGGACCAGCAGGAGTAGACATAGGAGGGGTAGCAGTTAGTGCACACACACCACATAGTTGAGGACGAACCTTCTTTTGTATATGAGGTTGTCTACTCTAGGTGTACATGGGTATGGGTGTTGTTTCTCTTGTATTTGCTTTTTATGATTTCCTTGTATTGCATTTCAGTTGTATTCCGCTTCCCGATGTATTGAATAGTCCTGCCCTTTGGGTAGGCACAGTATATATATATATATCTATGATTCAGTTGATGTTCCCATGATATGACGTGTTTCTTTATGCTTTGCTTATATGTTTCGTTATGCTTCCTTTTAAAGATTCGTGCGTGGCTCTCACTTTGATTTTAATTCCAAAAAGAAAAATTTTACCCATATTTCCGCTAAGTATTTTCTAAGCAAAAGATGAGACCAAGAGGTAATATTCCAAAGATTAACCTAAGTACATACTAGTAGTCTTGGGTTAAGATTTAGGGTGTTACAGTTCTAAAGTCAGAAAGTTGAGAAAAGAGAAAAGTTTCACTTGAAAGATTATATGCCACTTTATGCCACTTATATGTTTCTTGATGTTGTGTTTGATTGACTTCTTGCATAAAGGATTATCATGCATTCATGCTTTGCTATGTTGCATTCATAACATTAAGATTCATTCTAAAAGGAACGAACCTTGGATAATTATGTTTATAAACGTAATAATGAACTTTATGCATGTTCACCTTTTTACAATAAACCCAAGGTTCCTGAGGATGTGATGATGTCACCTAGATAGGAGATACCCTAGTGAGATTTTTTAGTAAGATTCCCATTTCCTTTCTTTCCCATCACGTCTTCAGATCGCGATGGCAACATTCATCCTTTTCATCGACACCCCCACTTGGGAGGTCCATTATGACCCGAAGCACCGGTCATATCATTTTGAGGGGCGCTGCACCATCCAAGTCTTCATGTTTATGGGGAGCCCCTTCACGCACCCTGTTCATAGCTACCGCTTCTCCTCGAAATCTCCCTACGACGATGACATGGTTTTTGAGCACGCCTGGATGTGCAACGAGAGGATTCTCCGGACGCACACGACTGCATCGGTCATTCGTGATTTTCTAGACTATGTGCCCCGGTCCCAACATTTGAAGGATGACCCATCGGAGGATCTACCAACCCACATGAAGCGAGAGCTCTGCCCCCACTCCCTGGTTTGTGAGAGAAATGAGTGAGGAGACTGTGATGCAGCCGAGGCTTGCTAGGAGAGCTGATATGCACCCCTGTCGTGGAGCACACGTCCAGCCACAATGAGTACCCACTCCGGTCAAGCTTCATCAGTGGATTGGTTTCATCCCTCCCTATCCCGGGTTGCAGCAGTAGAGGTCCTTGGGGAGAGTTAGTGCACACACACCACATACAGTTTATGACAAACCTTCTTTTGTTATGAGGCTATCCACTTTAGGTGCAGTAGGGTAGGGGTGTTGTTTCTTATGCTTTCCTTGTATTTTTTATTTCAGTTGTATTCATGTTCTGTTGTACTAAACTAAGTCCCGCCTTTAGGTGGGCGTATTATGGTATTAATGCAATGTTTCCTTAGATGTGCATATAATTGACTACTGTTATGAAGTTACTTGATGTTCATGTATTGCGTTTTCTTTTATATATGAGTTATCCTTTGTAATTGATGCTCGTTTAGGTTATACGCGGCTCTCACTTTGCTTTTATGTTTTTAAAAAAATTTTACCCATATTTTTCGTTAAGTATTTTAAAAGAAAGATTTCTAAAAAATGAAACTAAAAAGTAATAAACGAATGGTTAACTTGAACACATTCTAGAAGTATTGGGTTAAAAATTAGGATATTATAAGGAAGATTAGTGAAACTCTAGTTACTGAGAACTGGATGCAGGCAGGTGTTGGCCAAACTAGTATAAAACTCCTAATTCAATATTCTCTCTTCCTTCTATTCTTATTTTCAACTTTTAATTCTGTATAAGTATTTTGATCTTTATCTCTTACAGTTAAACTATTTACTAAAATTGCTTAATTTAGAAAGTTACTTTTTAAATAATTTAACCTATCTTCCACTGCAGTTCAAGCTCAAAGCTTGATAAATTTTTATTAAAAAGTTTCAGTTTGAAAATTGTAAGAAAAAAGGCACAATTCAACCCCCCATTTTCATGCATTTTCTCACCAACATTATTTGTTTATTTATTCAAGCACACTTAAGTTTTAGAAAGTCGCTTTATGACAAGAATCAAGTTGTTATTGCAAATTGAATTTAAACGATGACATCTGCTTTGGTATCTATGTGATACAATTTCAAAAAGCATTTTGATTTAAAGCAAAAAATATCATCATAAACCAAACAACTCTGATTTGAGTTAACTTAAGGCTTCAAAATTTTCTTGAACACACCCAATTATGCCTTAAGAAAAGGACTTACTAAAATTTAGAGCCTATGATGTTTTGAAAGAACATGCACTTATCTAGATATATTTCATCATATTTCTTTCAACATCTCTTGAAAAGATTTTCTTCAAATTGGTTTGTCATCATAAAAAGAGGGAGATTGTAAGCTCTAGAACCCTTCAGAAAATATGAGGTTTAATTTTTCGAATGACAACAAATCCAATATAAAGAAAATATTTTGAAGAACAACTAACGGCTACCTTGAGTTTCTTGACTAAGCTTAATAAATAAATAATGTTGAGGTTATTTTCCAAAGTGCATTTTCCAAAGTGTATTATGTAACACCCAAAATCTTAACTAAATACTACTAGTATGTATTTAGGTTAATCTTTAGAATATTACCTCTTGGTCTCATTCTTTACTTGAAAATACTTAGCGGAAATATGGGTAAAATTTTTCTTTTTGGAATTAAAACCAAGGTGAGAGCCACGCATGATTCTTCGAACGGAAACTCATACAAGTCATATGAGCAAATCATAATAAAATGCATAAATAACAAATCATAGAAAAACACGTAAATAACATGGACAAATAAACTGATTATATATAGATAGTGTGCCTACCAAAAGGCAGGACTATTCGGTACAAATGAAAACGAAATACAACTGAAATGCAAATACAAGGAAATCATAAAAACAAGTACAAGGAAACCATGAAAGCAACACCCATACCCATGTGCACCTAGAGTAGACAACCTCATATACAAAAGAAGGTTTGTCCTCAACTATGTGGTGTGTGTGCACTAGCTACTACCCATCCTATGCACCTACTCCTGCTGGTCCGAGTACTGAGGGGTGGAATCGATACACTGACGGATCTCGACGGGAGTGGTTGTGCGGATCGTCAGAGCGTGTCCACCGCGGCGAGGGCGCATGGATGGCCGACGAGCCAACCTCGGCTGAACTACTGTCTGCTCACTCCCGGCTCTCATCGGTGGGGGAGCGGGGCTGGAGCTCCAACTGTACATGTGCGAGGGCGGGTCCTCTGATGGATCCGTCTCCGAGTACTGAGTCCGGGGCACGTACTCCGGGTAGTCGCGTACGGCTGACGTCTGGGGCTGCATGCAGAGGATCTGCTCGTCGCGTGGTCTGGCTCGCTCAAAAATCGTGTTATGGTGATAGGAGCAGTTGGGGTGAAGCGGTAGCTCCATACTGGGTGCGCGAAGGGTCGTCCTATAAACATAAATACTCTGACAGTGCAGCGACCCTCAAAATGATATGACCCTAGTGCTGGGTCATGGTGCAGCTCCCATGTCGGGGTGTCGATGAAGAGTACGAAAGTCACCATCTGAAGATGTGATGGAAGAAAAGAGAGAGGGAATGAGAATCTTCTAAAAAAATTCTTAGTAGGGCAATCCCTAACTAAGTGACATCATCACATCCTCAGGAACCTTGGGTTTTATTTCTAAAAAGTGTGCATGCATGTAAACTCCTTTTAATTTTCTAAAGTATTATTTATCCAAGGTCCGTTATATTTTATAATGCGTCTTATGACTAAGCATGCAACATACTAATGACATGAATGCATCATAAAGGTAAGCCAATCAATAGAATAACTAAGAAACATTATAACATTGGCATAAGGTGATAGGTACAACACATGTGACATTTTAAACTTTAACTTTCATCTCATGGGGCCACCCTAAAACATCTCTAGGTTATGAGCTCATACCTTAACTAGTCGTCACTAGCTCTTACTTATCCTATGATAAGCGTAACATAATCCCGACTTAAAGTACGGGCTAGGGGGCAAATTAAGGATCACCTCTTAGGGTCATTTCCTCTTTGAAACGCTCTACTAGCAACTAGTGCATCGTAGTATTGTCCGCTTTGGCAATCTCTATGTCAATACCCTCACGGATTTATTTTCTTGGGGGTGCTCGGCTAAACCGGTGTCACCCAAGAAGGCGTCTCAGTGTTGTGTCACATTTAAGTTCTCATAATTTTCAAAAAGACCTTTTTTCTAAGTTCCTCAAATTTGATGGAAATTCGGCAGCATGATGACTGTAGACCGAATTTCCTCAAATTGGCTTATGCCATGAAAACATATAGGACATACACAAACATTTCTTATGGGGTATAGCATATCATCATGTAAAACTTCGTTATAGAACATATCAACTTATCATAGACAAAACTCATGCATCATATATCATAAATTAAGCATCATAAAAGCTCAAGATGTTTTAATGTCTTATGCATTGACCCTTAAGGTCCTTAGCTCACGTTCTAAGTTATTAATCATCAAACCTAATCTCTTGGGTACCTATGAGGTTATAACTAAGTATTTCTCACCTCACACTATGATCAAGAACATCTCTAAACCTCAAGGATGCAGAATTTATAATCCTAACTTTACGGGTCCCTAGGAGTCACAACAGTGACCCTTTCTAAGTCCGGTTTGTTCCTAAGGCTTCAAGATCAAGTCCTAAACCATTTATGAGTCATTCCTACACATTTAAGCTAATTTAAATCCATGATTAGCATTACTAAACCTTGCTGGACAGAATCCAGAAAATTCAAATATTAAAGGATCTAGAACTCTCAAATTAATTCTTTTCTAGTCTCAGAATTTATCTTATCTTCCACATAAGAGTTTTAACATTATTTTTACTCAAACATAAGCATATTATCATAATTAAAACAGCACATACCGAAACATACACTCTCCATAAAGGCATAAAACACAATTTCTAGAGCACATAAAATACTAGTTTCTCTTGGAACCTTTTTAAACTTTCAAAACTCATTATAAACAATTTTAACATCTAAAATCATAAGAATATTTAAGAGGGCAGTGACTAATTCATCTTTGTCTCAAGAGGTCCTAAATTATTAAAACTTTGTTCTATGCATTTCTTGAACTCATAAAAGCTTGGAAAAATTATAAAACATGGTCTTCAACACTTAGAAACATCAAGACCCCCTTAGGGCCGAATTATGGACCAAAAGAAATAAATATTTTTAGACCTTTGTTTGAGATGACAATGGGCAAGTCTTTGAGCTCTAGGTTCATTTAGGTGATGACATAAAAATAAACATGCTCATGCACTTTTTTTTAGATTCAATTAGAAAATAAAGTGATAGCACAAAGTAAATATGAATGCAACTCATTATTATCTTGGTATTAAGTGAGAACTTGAAATATAAACATGATAATGCATAGCTTGAAATATAAACATGATAATGCAAGGTTCACTTATTATCTTGATACTTAGTGAGACCAAGGAAAGTAAACATGATGTGCATAGCATAAAAGTAAACATGATGCAAGGTTCATTTTATGGTTTGCTAGAGCTCATTCGAGACTTTAACAAAGTAAAAACCCAACATACATCTCATTACAAGCAGAGCTCTAAAGTTCTTGAACCAAGTTCTCATAGGAACTATGAGGTTCTTGAACATCATCATCAAGCTCAAAGAAAACAAACTTTCTAAACAAAACCAAACAAAATCTCAAGGATCAAAATACCAAAACCGAAAACCTTACAAAAAAAAGTGAAACTAAGTCAAGTTCTTTATTAAATACCCAAAACCCCTATCTAGAGAAAAATCTCTAGAACGTGCCGACCAACTTTAAGGTTGACAAGGGTAGGCTTGGGCTTTCAGAAATCCTTAGATTAATTTTCTTAAGTTGAAAAACCATGTGAGCTAGATATCATATAGATGAAGTCATAAGCAAAGGAAAACTCAAGCTTTGGAGGTTTCTTTGAGATGAACACAAGGTCATCATCTAGAAACTCTCATCATCAAGCTATCATATTTGAGAAGAAAAGGCCAAGAGGCCGAAATGGAAAAAGAAAAGGAATATAAAGGAAGGTTCAAAAAGAAACCAAGAGAAAACTAGAGGAAACACATCTTTTGAGTAAAACAAAGTTTGAAAAGAAACTCCCTACCTAGAGTGAAGACACAAAGCTTGAACTTTTGAAAAGAAAAACAAGATGATGAGCTCCTCCTTGGTGCTTGATGGTTTCGGCCAAGAGGGAGCAAGAAGGTTGGAGTTGTGTTTCAAGTGAGGTTGTGTTTGAGGTGTGATGTTTGAGAGGTTTGATGATGGTTCAAGGCTATGGGGTGGTGTTTCAAGGTTGAGAGATGATGATGAGAGGAAGAGAGGATGAAGATGAAGATGAAAAGAAAGGAATAACTCTCTTGAAACTTGAGAGAAAAAGAAAAGAACTAGCAAGACAACTCTAGAATTCTAAACTTAGCAAATGCTTCAAAGTGCAACTAAGCTATCACAAGCATACTATTTATAGAAAAACAAAACCGTTGGCTCATCAAGGGAGAGAGTGGCCGTGTGGTCTTGGAGGGAAAAGAAGAGAAAATATCTCTTACACAAAGTCATTCAAGCATGGTTTGAAGTATGGAAGCTATGCTACAAAGTATGGCTTGATGTGAGTTAATTTCCTATAAATTTTTTATGAAATTAGGCTTCTGGAAACAATGCATGGCTGGAACTTTTCCAACCACAAATAAATGGAGAAAATGGGCTATTTTAATTAGTTATTTACTTGGAAAATCAAGCTTGATTGAAAGTTAGGTATAGTGTATGTGACTTGAGGTATGGCCTTGGAGTGTTGAAAAATTGAACATGTGATGCATATGGGGGGAGGACAGTTTCGGCCAGGCCTTGGGCAGCAGAGAGGAGGTAAGTTTTGATCATTTAATTGGGTGTTAATGGTAGGTTTAAATGTGTATTAGCTTAGGTACAAGGTTAGGAATAATTAAGCTTAAGTTTTGGTGACTAAGAATGTGATTTAAGGATTTTATGACAAGATTAGGAGTGCTCATACATCATTAAAGAATTTTAAACTCATTTATGAATAAACAATGTGTAACACAATTCCATGATTTAAGGAATTGGAAAGAGAAAATACTATTCAAGATTCCATGACTAGGAGTCTTGAAATTAAAATATGATTTTAGGTTGTAATTAAGCACTTTTAGGTTCTAATCAACTTTAATAAATTATTTTGACTCAAGATTAATTAAGAAAATTAATTAACCTTCGATTACAGCCTAATATTGCTTGGGTTTGCTTAATCACACGATTAAGTGTAAAAACACGAAACTAGGGGCAAAACCGTAATTTTGCACTAATTTCGCCCGGGACCTCCAGGACCAAAACTAAAGTCACAGTCCACATAAAAACACCTTTTAAAATCATCTGGAGAAGTTTCGGGTTCATCCGGCACTTGCAAACGGGTAAAACACCGCAGGGGTGTTTTGGTCATTTTGACCCGAAAACTCGAAAAACGAGATTTTCGATCTCGGGAAGGTATACAAGCCATCTAATCCCCTTCCAACATTGAGTTTGCCCTTCGAGTACTGCCGAACCGGCTTTCCTCAAATTCCGGGCTGAAAATGACCTTAGGGCCATTTTGGTCATTTCTACTCTTAACAGAAAATCGTGGCGTCACATTACTCCCCTCCTTAAAAAGAATTTCTCCCTCGAAATTTGTACCTTAGAAAAGCTCTGGATATTTGGACTTCATCTCTGATTCTAGTTCCCACGTGTATTCTTCCGACTTGTCTCGTCCCCATGCCACTTTCACCAAAGGAACAGACTTGTTCCTTAACTGCTTGACTCCGTGATCCACTATTCTCATAGGTGGTAGATTGAAAGTGAGGTCCTCCCTCAACTGTACATGCTCTGGTTCTAGGACATGGCTAGGGTCGGACTCATATTTACATAACTGGGAGACGTGAAAGACATCATGAAAGTTTGACAGATTGGGTGGTAAGGCTATTTTGTAAGCTACAGATCCAATTCTCTGAAGAATTTTAAAAGGACCGAGAAATCGGGGACTCAACTTTTTAACTTTCATGGCTCTTCCTATTCCTGTAGTGGAGGTGATTCTTAGAAATACATGTTCTCCCTATTGGAACTCCAAGGGCTTGCACCTTTTGTCCGCGTAGCTTTTCTGCCAACTTTGAGCGGTTAAGATTCTATCCATGATTTTCTTGATCTGCTCCGTCGTTTCCCTCACTACATCGGGTCCTAAGACACTTTGTTCTCCGGGCTCGTACCAACACAAAGGTGATTGGCACTTCCTTCCATATAACGCCTCGTACGGTGCCATACCAATGCTCGCGTGATAACTGTTGTTATCATAAACTTCGATCAAAGGCATGTACTTATCCCAACTCCCTTTTTGGTCCAAGACACAGGCTCTTAACATATCTTGCAGGGTTTGGATTGTCCTCTCGGATTGACCATCCATTTGTGGGTGGTAAGCAGTGCTCAAGCACAACTTGGAACCAAATGCCTTTTGAAAGGCTCCCCAAAAACGTGACGTAAACTGCGGATCCCGATCCGAGATTATCGTCGATGGTACTCCATGCAACCTTACTATTTCTTGGATGTAAAGCTAAGCCAACTTATCCAACAAGTACGTGACTCGAATAGGTAGAAAGTGAGCCGACTTAGTCAGTCGATCCACGATTACCCATACGGCATCGTGGCCAGCTTGGGTCCTTGGCAGTCCTGTCACGAAATCCATTGATATACTCTCCCACTTCCACTCGGGGATTGATAGGGGTTGCAACATGCCAGAAGGTTTTTGGTGTTCGATCTTAACCTTTTGACAGACTAAACACTTACTCACCCAGGCGACCACATCCTTCTTTAATCCAGGCCACTAAAACATCCTCTTCAAGTCCTGATACATCTTGGTAGTACCAGGATGGATGGCGAAGTGGCTCTTGTGAGCCTCTTCCAAGATCTTCTCTCGAAGGTCGCCATCTTGTGGCACACAGATTCGCCCCTTGAACCTCCACAACCAGTCGGGGCCTAGTACAAAACCTTTCAGCTTTCCGGCCTTAACTGCCTCGATTGTCTCCATAAAGTCCTCATTTTCTCTTTGGGCAAGCATAATCCTTTGCTTAAACCCACTGGTCACTGTGAGATGACTCATCACGATGCCATTCTCCGTTATTGACATCCCCAGATTCATATCCCTAAACTGCTCTATTAACCCAACTTCGTTAACCATTATACAAGATAAACGTAACGACTTTCGACTCAAGGCATCGGCGACTACATTAGCCTTGCCGGGGTGGTAACTTAAGCCAAAATGGTAGTCCTTGAGGAATTCCATCCATCTTCTTTGCCTCATATTCAACTCCTTTTGATCAAAGAGATGCTTGAGACTCTTATGATCGGAGAAAACTTCAAACCTTACACCATACAAATGGTGTCTCCACATCTTTAGAGCGAACACGATGGCTGCTAATTCTAGGTCATGGATGGGGTAGGTTACCTTGTGAGGTTTGAGTTGTCTGGACGCATAGGCTATCACTTGCCTGTTCTGCATCAACGCACAACCTAAACCCTTGCCAGAAGCGTCGCAATATACCTCGAAGGGTACATTGGGGTCAGGTAAAACCAAAAAAACTCTTTTCACATTCAGGGCTCCACTCGAACGGGGCATTCTTCCTAGTGAGCTTGGTTAAGGGTAGGGCTAACTGGGAAAATCCTTTGATAAACCTATGGTAATATCCAGCTAAACCCAAAAAGCTTCTAATCTCAGTTACAGAGGTTGGTCTATCCCAATTCATCACAGCTTCTATCTTACTTGGGTCGACAGCTATGCCATCTTTTGATACAACATGTCCTAAGAACTTTACCTCCTTTAACCAAAATTCACACTTAGAAAGCTTTGCAAACAACTTCTTTTCCTTTAGCACCTCTAAAACCAGCCTCAAATGATGCTCATGCTCCTCGTGGGTCTTCGAATAGATGAGAATATCATCTATGAACTCAACCACAAATTGATCTAAATAGGGTCTAAAGATCCTATTCATGTAATCCATAAAAACTGCGGGAGCATTCGTCAACCCGAACAACATCACATTGAACTCAAAGTGTCCATACCGAGTTCGAAAGGCGGTTTTAGGAATGTCCGAATCTCTAACCCTAATATGATGGTAACCGGACCTTAAATCAATCTTAGAAAACACTACTGCTCCTTTCAACTGGTCCATAAGATCATCAATCCTAGGCAATGGGTACTTATTCTTTATGGTCACTTGGTTCAACTGCCTATAATCTATACACATCCTCATACTTCCGTCCTTCTTTTTCACAAATAAGACCGGAGCGCCCCAAGGTGAAGCACTCGGCTTTATAAAACTTTTCTCTAACAGCTCCTCTAACTGGGTTTTTAGCTCTGCTAGCTCCAAAGGTGACATCCTATACGGGGCTATAGAGATTGATCCTGTTCCAGGAACCAACTCTATGGAGAATTCAACTTCTCTCTCGGGAGGGAACTCGGGTATTTCATCCGGAAATACCTCGGGATAGTCTCTCACCACAGGTATCTCACCTAGGTTCTGCTCAAAGTCTACATCGCAGGCGGCTAGGAGAACATATCCCTTAGCTTTCTCCCCACTACAGAAGACCTCTACGGAATTTAGGTACAGCCTAATGGGTTGAGTGACGTTTTTGGGAGGAGAAGGGAAAACTACGGTTTGGGTTCCACAATCTAACAACACATGGTTGGCGTGAAGCCAATTCATGCCTAAGATAATGCCTATGTCTTTCAAGGGTAAACAAATTAAATCTATGATAAAAGACTTATTTTCTATAACAAGATGACAGTTTAAACAACAATGGCAAGTATTAACAAGGCGATTTGTAGGAGTAGAAACAATAAGATCAAAGGGAAGTTTAGAGACTTTTAGATTTAAGGACTCGACACTAGCAAGTGAAATAAAAGAATGAGTAGCACCAGATTCATATAGTACAGTTAGGGGTTTACCATTTACTTTGCACATACCTTCAATGAGATCATTGGACTTCTTGGCGTCTTCCACATTAAGGGTAAAGACTCTTCCTCGGTGTTGTGGTCGGGGGTTCTGGTTCGGTGTCCCTTGGTTGGCACAGTCCTTTGCATAGTGGCCAAGCTTGCCACACTTGAAGCACACATTCTGACCGGCTAAGCAGGGGCGACTCCTGTGATTCTTCCCGCATTGGGGATAGACATCAGCAGATGCTGCTCCGGGGTAAGCAGCAGGGGTTTGTGGTGCCTTGTTCTTGGCCCCACTTGGTCTTCCATTGTGGTTCCAGGGTCCACCCGGTCCACGGGGTTGATTGTCGTTGAAGTTCCTCAGGCCTTAATGTTGAAACGGCGGCCTTTGATGTTGCTTAGATTGTTGGTGTACAGGAGCTCTTGGTGGTTGTTGTTGTTGTGGTCGGAACCAGTTGGTCTGGTAGGGATTGTAGTGATTCCTTGACGGATACTGCGGTTTGAACCTTGGGGCTTCAGGTCCAAGTCCCTTAGCTCATTTCGCTCTTGTGGCTTGCATCTTTCATTGCCCTTCCTCAAGAATCCGGCACTTGTTGACCAGAGTCGGGAAGTCTCTGATCTCCATGTGGGCTACGGCGTAGTTCATCTCTGCCTTCAGACCGGCCTCATACTTGACGCATTTCCAAACCTCATCGGGGTTTGCTTGAAACACTCGAGAGAACTTGATTAGCTCTTCGAACTTTGCGGTGTATTGGGCAACAGTAGACCCTCCCTGGGTCAACTGCATGAACTTGATGTCCTTTGCATTCCTCATGGACTCCGGGAAGTACTTCTCGTAGAAGTAAGTCTTGAACAACTCCCAGTCAATGGGAGTACTAGAAGCCTCTAGCAGACGCTTCGTGCCGTTCCACCAGAATTCGGCATCCGACTTCATCATGAAAGCAGCAAAGGTGACCTTCTGCTCCTCCGAGCAGGTAACCACAGAATAGATCTTCTCCATGTCCTTAATCCACTCATCAGCTTTGTCGGGGTCCATTACCCCTCGGAATACCGGCGGGTTCGCCTTGCGGAACTCGCCAAAGCGGGCTTGTTCCACCGTCTCAGCAGCAGGGGGAGGAGGGGGAACAGGAACAGCATTCGCTTGTTGATCCATCCGGTCGAACATTCATTGCATGGCTTGCGCCATGTGACGGACAGCAGCAGCAGTTGCATTGTCTTGGTAGGCATCGGGCGTAGTCCTAGGCCATCGTTGTGGTGCCATTGGTCCCTAAACACATGAAACAATGAACATCAAGTTGATCAGGCTCAATATCCATGCAAAATGAGCTAGTTACCATGGCACTTGCAAGCAACAGAAGTCATGCATTTCTAGTCCTACAGCTTATCTCTATCAAGCACTATACATGACATAACTATCGCATCATGCTTATAAAGCATAATCAGTCCAATCCTCAGGCTCCATGAGAATCGAACTGCTCTGATACCATAATGTAACACCCTTAATCTTAACCTAATACTACTAGTATGTATTTAGGTTAATCTTTAGAATATTACCTCTTGGTCTCATTCTTTACTTGAAAATACTTAGCGGAAATATGGATAAAATTTTTCTTTTTGGAATTAAAACCAAAGTGAGAGCCACGCATGATTCTTCGAACGGAAATTCGTACAAGTCATATGAGCAAATCATAATAAAATGCATAAATAACAAATCATAGCAAAACACGTAAATAATATGGACACATCAACTGATTATATATAGATAGTGTGCCTACCAAAAGGCAGGACTATTCGGTACAAAGGAAAACGAAATACAACTGAAATGCAAATACAAGGAAATCATAAAAGCAAGTACAAGGAAACCATGAAAGCAACACCCATACCCATGTGCACATAGAGTAGACAACCTCATATACAAAAGAAGGTCTATCCTCAACTATGTGGCATGTGTCCACTAGCTACTACCCATCCTATGCACCTACTCCTACTGGTCCGAGTACTGAGGGGTGGAATCGATCCACTGACAGATCTCGGTGGGAGTGGTTGTGCGGATCATCGGAGCGTGCCCACCACGGCGAGGGCGCATGGATGGCCGACGAGCCAACCTCGGCTAAACTACTATCTCCTCACTCCCATCTCTCATCGGTAGGGGAGCGGGGCTGGAGCTCCAACTGTACATGTGCGAGGGCGGGTCCTCTGATGGATCCGTCTTCGAGTACTAAGTCCGGGGCACGTACTCCGGGTAGTCACGTACGGCTGACGTCTCGGGCTGCATGCGGAGGATCTGCTCGTCGCGTGGTCTGGCTCGCTCAAAAATCATGTTATGGTGATAGGGAGCAGTCGGGGTGAAGCGGTAGCTCCGTCTTTGGGTCTTGTGAAGGGTCGTCCCATAAACATAAATACTCTGACAGTGTAGCGACCCTCAAAATGATATGACCCGAGTGCTGGGTCATGGTGCAACTCCCATGACGGGGTGTCGATGAAGAGTACGAAAGTCGCCATCTGAAGATGTGATGGAAGAAAAGAGAGAGGGAATGAGAATCTTCTAAAAAAATTCTCAGTAGGGCAATCCCTAACTAAGTGACATCATCACATCCTCAGGAACCTTGGGTTTTATTTCTAAAAAGTGTGCATGCATGTAAACTCCTTTTAATTTTCTAAAGTATTATTTATCCAAGGTCCGTTATATTTTACAATGTGTCTTATGACTAAGCATGGAACATACTAATGACATGAATGCATCATAAAGGTAAGCCAATCAATAGAATAACTAAGAAACATTATAACATTGGCATAAGGTGATAGGTACAACACATGTGACATTTTAAACTTTAACTTTCATCTCATGGGGCCATACTAAAACATCTCTAGGTTATGAGCTTATACCTTAACTAGTCGTCACTAGCTCTTACTTATCCTATGATAAACGTAACATAATCCCGACTTAAAGTACGGGCTAGGGGGCAAATTAAGGATCACCTCTTAGGGTCATTTCCTCTTTGAAACGCTCTACTAGCAACTAGTGCATCGTAGTATTGTCCGCTTTGGCAAGCTCTATGTCAATACCCTCACGGATTTGTTTTCTTAGGGGTGCTCGGCTAAACCGGTGTCACCCAAGAAGGCATCTCAGTGTTGTGTCACATTTAAGTTCTCATGATTTTCGAAAAGATCTTTTTTCTAAGTTCCTCAAATTTGATGGAAATTCGGCAGCATGATGACTGTAGACTGAATTTCCTCAAATTTGCTTATGCCATAAAAACATATAGGACATACACAAACATTTCTTATGGGGTATAGCATATCATCATGTAAAACTTCGTTATAGCACATATCAACTTATCATAGACAAAACTCATGCATCATATATCATAAATTAAGCATCATAAAAGCTCAAGATGTTTTAATGTCTTATGCATTGACCCTTAAGGTCCTTAGCTCACGTTCTAAGTTATTAATCATCAAACCTAATCTCTTGGGTACCTATGAGGTTATAACTAAGTATTTCTCACCTCACACTATGATCAAGAACATCTCTAAACCTCAAGGATGCAGAATTTATAATCCTAACTTTACGGGTCCCTAGGAGTCACAACAGTGACCCTTTCTAAGTCCGGTTTGTTCCTAAGGCTTCAAGATCAAGTCCTAAACCATTTATGAGTCATTCCTACACATTTAAGCTAATTTAAGTCCATGATTAGCATTACTAAACCTTGCTGGACAGAATCCAGAAAATTCAAATATTAAAGGATCTAGAACTCTCAAATTAATTCTTTTCTAGTCTGTAACTTATCTTATCTTCCACATAAGAGTTTTAACATTATTTTTACTCAAACATAAGCATATTATCATCATTAAAACAGCACATACAGTGGCAAATAAGTAGCAAGGCAGAACCGAAACATACACTCTCCATAAAGGCATAAAACACAATTTCTAGAGCACATAAAATACTAGTTTCTCTTGGAACCTTTTTAAACTTTCAAAACTCATTATAAACAATTTTAACATCTAAAATCATCAGAATATTTAAGAGGGCAGTGACTAATTCATCTTTGTCTCAAGAGGTCCTAAATTATTAAAACTTTGTTCTATGCATTTCTTGAACTCATAAAAGCTTGGAAAAATTATAAAACATGGTCTTCAACACTTAGAAACATCAAGACCCCCTTAGGGCCGAATTATGGACCAAAAGAAATAAATATTTTTAGACCTTTGTTTGAGACGACAATGGGCAAGTCTTTGAGCTCAAGGTTCATTTAGGTGATGACATAAAAATAAACATGCTCATGCACTTTTTTTTAGATTCAATTAGAAAATAAAGTGATAGCACAAAGTAAATATGAATGCAACTCATTATTATCTTGGTATTAAGTGAGAACTTGAAATATAAACATGATAATGCATAGCTTGAAATATAAACATGATAATGCAAGGTTCACTTATTATCTTGATACTTAGTGAGACCAAGGAAAGTAAACATGATGTGCATAGCATAAAAGTAAACATGATGCAAGGTTCATTTTATGGTTTGCTAGAGCTCATTCAAGACTTTAACAAAGTAACAACCCAACATACATCTCATTACAAGCAAAGCTCTAAAGTTCTTGAACCAAGTTCTCATAGGAACTGTGAGGTTCTTGAACATCATCATCAAGCTCAAAGAAAACAAACTTTCTAAACAAAACCAAACAAAATCTCAAGGATCAAAATACCAAAACCGAAAACCTTACAAAAGAAAGTGAAACTAAGTCAAGTTCTTTATTAAATACCCAAAACCCCTATCTAGAGAAAAATCTCTAGAACGTGCCGGCCAACTTTAAGGTTGACAAGGGCAGGCTTGGGCTTTTAGAAATCCTTAGATTAATTTTCTTAAGTTGGAAAACCATGTGAGCTAGATATCATATAGATGAAGTCATAAGGAAAGGAAAACTCAAGCTTTGGAGGTTTCTTTGAGATGAACACAAGGTCATCATCTAGAAACTCTCATCATCAAGCTATCATGTTTGAGAAGAAAAGGCCACGAGGCCGAAATGGAAAAAGAAAAGGAATATAAAGGAAGGTTCAAAAAGAAACCAAGAGAAAACTAGAGAAAACACATCTTTTGAGTAAAACAAAGTTTGAAAAGAAACTCCCTACCTAGAGTGAAGACACAAAGCTTGAACTTTTGCAAAGAAAAACAAGATGATGAGCTCCTCCTTGGTGCTTGATGGTTTCGGCCAAGAGGGAGCAAGAAGGTTGGAGTTGTGTTTCAAGTGAGGTTGTGTTTGAGGTGTGATGTTTGAGAGGTTTGATGATGGTTCAAGGCTATGGGGTGGTGTTTCAAGGTTGAGAGATGATGATGAGAGGAAGAGAGGATGAAGATGAAGATGAAAAGAAAGGAAGAACTCTCTTGAAACTTGAGAGAAAAAGAAAAGAACTAGCAAGACAACTCTAGAATTCTAAACTTAGCAAATGCTTCAAAGTGCAACTAAGCTATCACAAGCATCCTATTTATAGAAAAACAAAACCATGGGCTCATCAAGGGAGAGAGTGGCCGTGTGGTCTAGGAGGGAAAATAAGAGAAAATATCTTTTACACAAAGTCATTCAAGCATGGTTTGAAGTATGGAAGCTATGCTACAAAGTATAGCTTGATGTGAGTTAATTTCCTATAAATTTTTGATGAAATTAGGCTTCTAGAAACAATGCATGGCTGGAACTTTTCCAGCCACAAATAAATGGAGAAAATGGGCTATTTTACTTAGTTATTTACTTGGAAAATCAAGCTTGATTGAAAGTTATGACAAGGTATAGTGTATGTGACTTGAGGTATGGCCTTGGAGTGTTGAAAAATTGAACATGTGATGCATATGGAGGGAGCACAGCTTCGGCTAGGCCTTGGGCAGCAGAGAGGAGGTGAGTTTTGATCATTTAATTGGGTGTTAATGGTAGGTTTAGATGTGTATTAGCTTAGGTACAAGGTTAGGAATAATTAAGCTTAAGTTTTGGTGACTAAGAATGTGATTTAAGGATTTTATGACAAGATTAGGAGTGCTCATACATCATTAAAGAATTTTAAACTCATTTATGAATAAACAATGTGTAACACAACACCATGATTTAAGGAATTGGAAAGAGAAAACACTATTCAAGATTCCATGACTAGGAGTCTTGAAATTAAAATATGATTTTAGGTTGTAATTAAGCACTTTTAGGTTCTAATCAACTTTAATAAATTATTTTGACTCAAGATTAATTAAGGAAATTAATTAACCTTCGATTAGAGCCTAATATTGCTTAGGTTTGCTTAATCACGCGATTAAGCGTAAAAACACGAAACTAGGGGCAAAACCGTAATTTTTCACTAATTTCGCCCGGGACCTCCAGGACCAAAACTAAAGTCACAGTCTACATAAAAACGCCTTTTAAAATCATCTGGAGAAGTTTCGGGTTCATCCGGCACTTGCAAACGGGTAAAACACCGCAGGGGCATTTTGGTCATTTTTACTTGAAAACTCGAAAAATGAGATTTTCGATCCCGGGAAGGTATACAAGCCATCTAATCCCCTTCCAACATTGAGTTTGCCCTTTGAGTATTGCCGAACCATCTTTCCTCGAATTCCGGGCTGAAAATGACCTCAGGAGCATTTTGGTCATTTCCACTCTTAACAGAAAATCGGGGCGTTACATATTACACGGACTTGAGCAGGAATAATTTCACTTTACATATACAAACATGTTTTATCTTGCAGAAAGAGATTGAGCTTAAACTAAGTGAATATTATATCGTGCAAAGAACGCTTACATGCATTAAGAAATGAAGCAAATCAATACAAGAACAATAAACCGAAGGAAAAAGGGCCTCCAAAAAGTAAGACGGACGTCAGAAAGTACACTAAAGAATGAGGAAATCATGCAAACTCTGAAAATAACGTATTACTTGTAACACCCTGATATTTAACCCAACACACCTAGGATGTATTATAGTTAATTATTAGTTATTACTCTTTTGTTTCATACTTTAACTTCTTTTTACCAAAATACTTAGCGGAAAATAAGGTAAATTTTTCTTTTGAAACATAAAACAAAACATGAACCACACGTGCTAACATAAACAGAACATAAAGCACTATCAATGTGAATAGGAAACACAAATCATACTTGCACATTTTTTAGAACACAGCAATTAAGAACATCAACACAAATACATTAATTGTCATAATAGAACATGGTTCATAATACAGCTGAAATAAAATAAGCGAAGTCACACCCATACATAGTAGGCTGAACTTTCAATACATGGAACTGACAGAAGGAAATACATGAAAGCAGTAAACACAAGGAAACAAAAATACATGAAACGTTGAAATCAAAAACCAGCTGCAGCTCCCTCTCACTAATCCTACAAGTGCTAAACTAAGATACTTTTAGCAAAAGATACGATAAAACAGGGGATCCTCGTGGTAGCTCAGGCACTTGAACAAACTCTCTATCGAGATCTACTAGCGGTGCTGATCCTCCGGCGATGGAGGTATGTACCCAATGAACTATGCAAGCTCCTCGGGTGTATGCAGACGAAATAGGGGATGGACATGGCCTTCGCGGAGTGGGCGTATCTCTGATCGTCGAGCTAGTCGGGCTGGGTCACTGTATCCTCACTGCCTCTGCTGACGTCCATGGGCACCGTAGGAGCAAAACCCTCTGAGTAGATATGAGTGGGGGAATCCTCGGATGGATCAGTCTCTAATCGCCTTGAGCAAGGAACATAGTCAGGGTGGTCGCGAACTGTCGAGGCAGTAGGGCAAAGTAGGAGTGAATCTGTACCTGGAAACCAGGTAGGCAAAAGGATGTCCAATGTACGCAAAAATACGGACAACACATTGACTCTCGAAGTGGTATGAATGGTGGTCCGGGTCATAGTGCACCTCCCAGACTGGAGTATTAATGAAGATCATGAACGAAGCCATCGTCCTTTGAAGACATAATGGAAAGAAAGAAAGAAAGATTGTAACATCCTAATTTTTAACCCAATACTCCTAGAATGTATTTAGGTTAAGCCATTAGTTTATTACTTCTTAGTTTCATTCTTTATAAATCTTTCTTTACACTACTTAGCAGAAAATACGGGTAAATTTTTTTTAAAAAAAATATAAAAGCAAAGTGAGAGCCGCGTATAACTTAAACAAGCGTTAATGATAAAGCATAACACAAATATAAAAGAAAGCGCAAACATGAACATCAAGTAACTTCACAATAGTAGTCAACCATATACACATTGAAGGAAATACTTCATTAATATCATAATATGCCCACCTAAAGACGGGACTTAGTTTAATACATCAAGATACAAATACAACATAAAGCAAATACAATAGAAATGAAAATAAAGGGAAAGCATAAAAAAATAACACCCATACCCCAATGCACCTAAGGTGGATAAACCTCATAACAAAAGAAGGTTTATCCTAATCTATATGTAGTGTGTGTGCACTAGTCCTCCCCAAGACCTCTACTGCTGCGACTCAGGATAAAAAGGGATGAAACCAATCCACTGATGAAGCTCAGTCGAAGTGGGTACTCGTTGTGGCTGGACGTGTGCTCCATGATAAGGGCGCATCTTGGCTTTCCTAGCCAGCCGCGGCTGCATCACAGTTTCCTTGTTCCCTTCTCTCACGAACCTAGGAATGGGGGCAGAACTCTCACTGTACATGTGGGTCAGTGGATCCTCCGAGGGGTCATCCTCCGAATGCTGGGAATGAGGTACATAGTCCGGGTGGTCACGAACGGCAGATGCAGTCGTATACGTTCGGAGAATCCTCTCGTTATGCGTCTGGGCGCACTCAAAAAGCATGTCATCACCATAGGGAGACGTTGGGGAGAAATGGTAGCTGTGTACAGGGTGCGTGAAGGGACATCCTACATACATGAAGACTCGAACAGCGCATCGTCCCTCAAAATGATATGATCCATGCTCCGGATCAAAATGCACCTCCCATGTGGGAGTGTCGATGAACACCACGAACGTCACCATCCTAGTCTGAAGACGTGACGGGAAAGAAAGAGAGAAAGAAAAGGGGGTGAGAATCTTGCTAAAGAATCTCAGTAGGGAACTTCCTATCTAAGGTGACATCATCAACATCCTCAGGAACCTTGGGTTTATTATAAAAAGGTGAACATGCATATAAAGTTCATTATTAGGTTTATAAACATAATTATCCAAGGCTCATTCCTTTTAGAATGAATCTTAATGTTATGAATGCAACATAGTAAAGCATGAATACATGATAATACTTTATGCAAGAAGTCAATCAAACCTAACATCAAGAAACATATAAGTGGCATAAAGTGGCATTTCATCTTTCAAGTAAAACTTTCCTCTTTTCTCAACTTTGTGACCACCCTAAAACATCATCTAGGTTATGAGCTCATATCTTAACTAATTGTCACTAGCTTTTACTTATCCTATGATAAGCGTAATCATAAAAATCCCAACTTCTAGAGTACGGGTTAGGGGGCTTAAGGATCACCTATCATAACCTTTAATTCGGGGAATCCATAGGATATTTCCTTCTTTGAAACGCTCTACTAGCATCTAGTGCACAGCGAATTGTCCGCTTTAGCAGGCTACATCTACCATACCCTCACGGATTTACCTTTTCCCTACCAGAGCAGAAGAAGTACGTCTCAGTGCTATGTCACATATAAAAACTCATTTCCTAGGGGTGCTTGGTTGAACCGGTGTCACCCAGGACTTATCTCATATGGTTTTCAAAAATATTCTCAAGTCCTTTAAATTTGATGGAAATTCGGCAGCATAATTGCTGTATACCGTGTAGCATTCTAATTTTAACCCAATATTCCTAGAACATATTTAGGTTATCATTAGGTTATTACCTCTTAGTCTCACTCTTTAAAATCTTTCTTTAAATTACTTAGTGAAAAATACGGATAAATTTTTTTTGAAAGCATAAAGCATCGTAAGACAGGAACATAAAATCATGGAATAACAAGGCATGAAAGAACATGGAACAATCAATAACACATCAAAGGAAATACTTCATTAATATTCATACATGCCCACCTAAAGGTGGGGCTTAGTTTAGTATAAGAAGGTGCAAATACAACAGGAAAGGAAATACAATAGAAATATAAATACAAGGAAAGTGTAAATAAAAACACTCTTACCCTAGTGCACCTAAAGTGGATAACCTCATAACAAAATAAGGTTTATCCTATCTATACGTGGTGTGTGCACTAGCTTTCCTTAAGACACTCTACTGCTAGCGGCGGCAATCCTTGGGTGACGGAGGTATATAACTAGGGAACTGCTCGAGCTCCTTGGACGTAAACAAGCGGATGGGGGAATAGATGCGGGGCGGCTGGATATGTGCTCTGCGATGAGGGTGCATCTCGACTCTCCTCACCAACCTCAATTGCAACACCACCTCCTCACTCCCCTATCGCCTAAACGGGGGAGTGGGGGCAGAACTCTCCAAATAGATGTGAGTCGGCGAGTCCACAGATGGATCCGTCTTTGACCTCCTCGATCGAGGCATATACTGCGGGTAGTTGCGTACGGCTGAGGCAGACAGGCGAGTACGTCAGGTCTGCTCGTCACGGGGGCGGGTAGCTCAAAGATCAAATTGTCACCAAAGGGAGACATCGGGGAGAATCAATAGCTCTGTACAGGATATGTGAAGAGATGTCCTATGTACATGAAGACTCAAACGGCGCATCGTCCCTCAAAATGATATGATCCGTGGTCTAGATCAAAATGCACCTCCCAGGTGGGAGTGTCGATGAACACTACGAACGTCGCCATGATATAAAGCTGTGACGGGAGAGAAAGAGAGAAAGAAAAGGAGTGAGAATCTTGCTAAAGAATCTCAGTAGGGTATCTCCTATCTAGGGTTAGATCATGAACATCCTCAGGAACCTTGGGTTTATTATAAAATGGTGAGTCATGCATATGAAGTTCATTATTAAGTTTATAAGCATAATTATCCAAGGTTCGTTCCTTTTAGAATGAATCTTAATGCATGAATACAACATAGTAAGGCATGAATATGTGTCAATACATTATGCAAGCAATCCATTAAATCATAACATCAAACAACATATAAGTGGCATAAAGTGGCATGTTAACTTTCAAGCGACACTTTGTGACTTAAGAACTTCATACTTAAGCATCATGGGGCCACCCTAAAACATCATCTAGGTTATGAGCTCATACCTTAACTAGTCGTTACTAGTTCTTACTTATTCTCTAATAAGCGAAAATCATAAAAATAATCCTGACTACTAGAGTACGGGCTAGGGGGCTTAAGGATCACCTCTCATTCGAATATTTCCTTCTTTGAAATGTTCTACTAGCATCTAGTGCATAGTGAATTGTCCGCTTTGGTAAGTTGCATCCACTCATATCTTCACAGATTTGCCTCTTCCCCACCGAAGTGGGAGAAGTACGTCTCAGTGCTATGTCACATTAGGACTCAGTTCCTGGGGGTGCTCGGTCGAACCGGTGTCACCCAGGACTTTATCCCATATACTTTTCAAAAACTTTCTCAAGTCCTTAATTTGACGAAAATTCGACAGTATAACAGCTATATACCAAATTTCTTTCAAATTTCCTTTATGCCACACTAACTTATAATGCATGCACATTTCTCATTCAACTTCTATGATTGAAATAAACTTAATTTCATATAATCTCACTCATCATAGCACATGCATAATCACAACATACTTGAATTAACAAACTTATGCATCAAATAACCTATAGTGTCTTATGCTTTGACCCTTAGGGCCTTAAACTTGAGATCTAAGTTCTCTATCATCAGAAATTAACCTCTCGGGCACGTAAAGGTTCATAACTAAGTAGTCCTCACTCATTTCTATGATCATAACTTACTCTAAATCTCAAGAGTGCAGAATATATGCTTTACTAATTATGGGTACCTAGGAGTCATAACTTTGACCCTTTCTAAGTTCGGTTTTTTCCTAAAGCACCAAGATCAATTCCTAAACCAATTATGAGTGATTCCTACACATTTACACTAATTATGAGCCATTATAACTAATGTTAACCTTGCTGGAACAGAATCCAGAATTTTTACTTCAAAGGGTTCTAGAAATCTCATTTTCATTCTTCTCTAGTTATTAGCTTATCTTAGCTTTCTCAAATTAGTTCTAACATCAAGTATACATGAATATACACATTCTAACACAATAAAATCATCAACATACAGTGAGCATAATATCAAGGCAGAACCGAAAACATAAACCTCATATTATGCATAGAATTTTCATTTCTAACACACATAACTTACTAGTTTCTCTTGGGACCATTTTAAAGCTTCTAAAACTCATTTGAAAACAATTTATTTCATTAAAATCATCATGAAACCAATGAGGACAGTAGCTATTTCAAAATAATCTAAGAGGGATTTAAATCATAAAATCATGCTTAAACTATTCCTTGAGATCATCTATGCTTAAGAAAATTATAAAACATAGGTTTTGGCACTTGTGACTAGATGAAACTCACACCAAGCTCATCATCATCACATGGCCGAATTTAGGTCCATCAAACTCCTTCATTTCCAATCTTTACTTGAGATAACAAGAGACAAGTCTTTGAGCTCTAATATTCTTAGGTGACAACAAGACTATAAACATGTTATGCACTTCATTTTTATCTTTATTAGAAAGTAAAGTGAGATTTTAAAATAAATATGAGATGCAACTCATTTTTATCTTTAAGATTAGTTGATGACTTGAAAAGCAAACATGAAATGAAAAGCTTGAATTTAAACATGATAATGCAAGTTCATTTCTTTATCTTTGAGAGTTTAGTGAGGACATAAGAAATAAATATGCTATGGAAGACATAAATTTAAATATGAATGCTAGTCCATTATTATATGTCATTAAAGCTCATACAAGACTTTAAGGAAATGAAGATCACAATCCCAATCATAATCTCATAAACATAAAGCAAGCTCAAATAAATATGCTATGGAAGGCATAAATTTAAATATGAATGCTAGTCCATTATTATATGTCATTAAAGCTCATACAAGACTTTAAGGAAATGAAGATCACAATCCCAATCATAATCTCATAAACATAAAGCAAGCTCTAGAGTTCTAAGTACCAAGGTTACAATGAAACCTCCTTTGAACATCATCATCAAGCTTAAGGAAATGAATTTAAAACAAAATTCCAAAGGAAAGAAAAGGAAGGAACTGAAATCAAGAAAAGAAAGGAAAATACACCAAGTTCTTTATTATGTACCCAAAACCCCTATCTAGAGCAAAACTCTAGAATGTGCTAGCCAACTTTAAGGTTGACAAGGGTAGGCCTTGGGTTTATTAAAATCCTTATAATTATTTTCTTAAGTTGAAATCATTAGTGAGCTAAGTAGTATATACATAACTTGAAGAAAGAAAAACTCAAGCTTTTAGAGTCTCTTTGAGATTAACACAAAGTCATCATCTAGAGACACTTATCGTCAAGCTATCATGATATGAGGCCGAAAAAGAGATAAGGAAATAACAAGGAAAACCGAAAAGGAAACCAAGATAAACTCAAGGAAACAACATTTTTCTTCAAGAACAAAGCTCATTTGAGTAAAAGAAAACAATTTAGAACAACTACCTACAAGGTGTGAAGATGAAAGGCTTGGTCTTTGAGATGAGAATGAGAAGAAAAATTCCTCCCAATGTGATGATGATGATTCGGCCTAGAGGAGGGAAAAGGAAAGGAATGTGTTTTTGAGTGAGTTTGTGTTTGATGATGAGAGTTTTGGTGCTTAGATGATGATCTAAGGTGGTGGGGTGGTGTTTTAAGATGATGATATGGTGGCTCAAGGTGGAGGATGAAGAAGATGAAGAAGATGAAGAAGATGAAGAAAGCTCTTTGAAACTTGAGAGGAAAAAGAAAGGACTCACAAGAAAGCTTGAAACTTAAACTTAGCAAATGAACAAAAGTGATCTAAGTTCATCCAAGCAAGCTATTTTTAGAAAATCAAAACAATGAGGAGTGAATGGAGGAGGAGGTAGCCGTGTGGTTTCCTCATGTTCCATGAGGTGAGAGATTGTTTCATTCAAGCATGGTGAAGCATGATTGGAAATATGCTAAGCATGGTTCAAGGTAAGGCTTCAAGCATGGTGAGGTAAGGTTCTTTGATAGGAAGAATTCAAACATGTGATAGATATTTTGGGGGAGTGGCGCTGGTTTCATTATGCCATTCGTGGAGAGATTTCTTTTGCTTAATTGTGTGCTAATGATGTGTTTAGGTGTGTATTAGATTAGGTTTAAGATTAGGAATTGTTAATCAAGTGTTTAGGTAACTAAGAATGTAATTAGGAATCTCAAGATATGATTAGGGCGTGCTCATACATGATTAGGGGAATTAAAACTAATTTTATGCATAAACAATTGTAGACACAATTCCTTAATTTAAGGAATTGGAGAGAGAAAATACTATTTAAGATTCCATGACTAAGAATCTTGAATTTAAAAACAGATTTAGGTTTAATCGAAGCAATCTTAGGTTCTAATTAACTTTAATAAATTATTTTGACTCAAGATTAATTATGGAAATTAATTAATCTTTGATTAGAGCCTAATATTACTTAGGATTGCTTAATCACACGATTAAGCTAAAAAATACTATGCTTAGGGGCAAAATCATAATTTTGCACAAAAACTGTCCGAGACCACCAAGACTTAAATTGATGTTGCGAAATACATAAAAAAAACATCATTTAAAACCATCTAGAGAAGTTTTGGGCCCATCTGGCACTTATACCCGCGTAAAAATGCTATAGGGGTATTTTGGTCATTTTGACCCGAAACCTTAGAAAACGAGAATTTTTATCCCGGAACCACTTGAAAGTCATCTAATCCCCTTCAAACATTGAGTTAGACCTTTGAGGACTGCTGGGTCGGTTATCCTCGAATTCCAGGTGGAAAATAACCTCAGGGGCATTTTGGTCATTTTCACTTAGACAGAAAATCGGGGCGTTACATACCGAATTTCTTTCAAATTTACTTTATGCCACAAGAATCTAAAATGCATGTACTCTCATATTCAATTTCTATAATCATGATAACCTTAAATCACATAAGCATACTAATCATAGCACATACATCATCTCATCATACTTGAATTAACAATCATCATTGCATCAAAGAACCTATAGTGTTTTATGCTCTGACCCTTACGGTGTAACGCCCCGATTTTCTGCCTGAGTGAAAATGACCAAAATGCCCCTGTGGTCATTTTCGGCCTAGAATCCAAGGAAAGCTAGTCTAGTAGTCCTCAAAGGGCTAACTCAATGTTTGAAGGGGATTAGTTGACTTGAGAATCTTTCCGAGAGCGAAAAGCTCGTTTTCTGAGGTTTCGGGTCAAAATGACCAAAATACCCCTGCTGTGTTTGACATGGGTACGAGCGTCGGGTGAGCCCGAAACTTCTCCAGATGGTTTTAAAAGGTGTTTTATGTATTCTGTGACCTCAGTTTTAGCCCCGGCGGTCCTGGGCAGTTTTTGTGCAAAATTACGATTTTTCCCCTAAGCATTGTGTTTTTAAGCTTAATCGTGTGATTAAGCAAACATAAGCAATGTTAGGTTCTAATTGAAGATTAATTAATTTCCATAATTAATCTAGAGTCAAAATAATTTATTAGAGTTAATTAAAACCTAAGATTTCTTAATTTAAACTCAAATCTCATTTTAAATTCGAGATTCTTAGTCATGGAATCTTGAATAGTATTTTCTCTCTCTAATTCCTTAAATCATGGAATTGTGTTTACAATTGTTTATTCATAAAATGAGTTTTAATTCCTCTAATAATGTATGAGCTCTCCTTAATTAAGTCTTGAAATTTCTAATATCACATTCTTAGTTACCTAAACATTTGCTTAGTAGTTCCTAATCTTGCACGTAAACTAATATACACCTAAACACATCATTAGCACACAATTAGATGAAACAATTTCTCTTCCCTTGGGCTGTCAATGGTGTAACACCCTAATTCTTAACCCAACTTTCTAGAACACATTAGGTTAATCATTAGGTTATTACCTCTTAGTCTCATCATTTTATAAAATACTTAGCGGAAATTATGGGTAAATTTTTTTTTTGAAAACATAAAGCAAAGTGAGAGCCGCGAACTTAACTAGTCAAACGATAGAAATATAAAGCACGCGTAACAATCATTGGAATTCATGAAGTAAAGCATATAACCAAAGAACAACGATCATGATAACAAAGGAAACATTTCATTAGTAACATAATTAGAGTACATAAGTAGTCATATCCTCATAGGGACGAGTAGAGCTTATAATACAGTGGAAATAAAATACAACATAAAACAAGAAAGCAGGAATAAATCATAACTAGCCGAGTGCACCTATGGTGAATAACCTCAAGAACAAAAGAAGGTTTATCCACTTTACATGTGGTGTGTGCACTAAACCTCCCCTACGACGTCAACTACTGCAATCTGGGAAACGGTGGAGTGTAACCAATCCATGGACGCATGGCAGCAGGAGTGGGAACGCGTGAAGACTGAGCGTGAGCTCCTCAATAGAAGTGCCTCTCGGCTTGCCTAGCTAGCCTCGGCTGTGTAACAGTCTCCTCGCTTACACCTCGCATGAACAGAGGTGTAGGAGCAAAACTCTCACTATACATGCACGTCAGCGAGTCCTCGGATGGGTCATCCTCCAAACTCAGGGACCGAGGCACGTAGTCCTGGAAGTCTCAAGGCATCGAACCACCAGTATACGTCCACAGAATCCTCTCCTCTCGTGTCCGGGCGCGCTAAAAAACCATCACATCATCGTAGGGTGACATCGGGGAGAAACGGTAGCTCTGTACAGGGTGTGCAAAGAGGCGTCCGATGAACATGAAGACTCACACGGTGCACTGCCCCTCAAAATGATATGACCTGTGGTTTGGGTCATAGTGAACCTCCCAAGTGGGTGTATCAACGAAGACCACGAACGTCGCCATCTCTCTCCGAAGATGTGACGGAAGAAATAAGAGAGAGGAGTGAGAATTCTTGCTAAAGAAATCTCAGTAGGAGTCTCCTATCCTAGGGTTACATCATTCACATCCTCAGGAACCTTGGGTTTAATTATAAAATAGTGATCATGCATATGAGATTCAATTTAGGGTTTCCAAAACTAACTATCCAAGGTCCATTCCTTTTAGCATGCATCTTGATGTTATGAATGTAACATGTTAAAGCATGGATGCATGGTCATACTTGGACATATAAATCAGCACATCAATCATATAAACATAAACCATGTGGCAGAAGGGCATATTACTTTCAAGTGGATCATTCCTCAACTTCGTGACATCAATCATGGTACTTTAGCATAATAAGGCCACCCTAAAATAACTAGGTTATGAGCTCATACCTCACCTAGTCATCTTTAGCTCTTTCTTATTATTTGAATAAGCGAAACATAATAAAATAATCCCGACTCGCAAGTAGGGGTAGGGGGTAGGAATCACCTCTCTTAGGATATACCCTCTTTGAAACGCTTTGCAGGCATTAAGCCACAGCAATTTGTCCGCTTTGGTAGGCTGCATCTACTTATACCCTCATGGATTTGTCTCCCCTGGGGGTGCTTGGCCGAACCAGTGTCACCCAGGGCTTTCAACTCATATGATACTCTTAAACATTTCTTTTAACCCTTTAAGGTTTGACGAAAATTTGGCAGCATAACAGCTGTTAAATCAAATTTCCTTCAAACTTATGCCACAAGTTAATCACACAACATATTCTCATGAAATCTCATGCTATGATAAACTCATATCCAAACTCATCCATTCCTTATGCGTCATAAACATCTCAACATATCATTGCATAGATTAAGCATCATAGCATTAACACATTTCTTACTGTCTTATGCATTGACCGTTAAGACCCTTAACTCACATTCTAAGTTATGAATCATCAAAGCCTAGTCTCTCGGGTACCTATAAGGTTAAAACTAAGTATTTCTCACCTCACACTAAGGTCAAGAACATCTCTAAACCTCAAGGATGCAGAATTCATAATCCTAACTTTACGGGTACCTAGGAGTCACAACAATGACCCTTTCTAAGTCCGGTTTGCTCCTAAGGCATCAAGATCAAGTCCTAAACCATTTATGAGTCATTCCTATACATTTAAACTAATTTAAAACCATGATTATCATTACTAAACCTTGCTGGATAGAATCCAGACAAATCAAACATTAAGGGATCTAGAACTCTCAAATTAATTCTTTTCTAGTTTCTAACTTCTCCTATCCTTCACATATGAGTTTTAACATTAATTATACATCATTATACTCATGTTATCATCATCAAACAGCTCATACAGTGGTCACAAAAAGGCAAGGCAGAACCGAAACAAACATCTCCATGTAAAGGTGTAACACCCTAATAGAACCCCACTGTGCTTAAGTTCACATTTGGATTCTATTAGTTGTCACTTATGCCTTGTATTAATTTTCTTTTGAAATTAACTTAGAAAAATAATGGAAGTTTTTTTTTTCTTCTTTAAATAAATTAATTTTTTTGAAAACTTAAGCCTGTAACGAGAAGTGAAATACATAGCGCTTTTATACATAATAATCAAATTACATTGCGCACTTAATTAAATAAGCGGAATAAAAGACTAAGTGTAGAACAATTATCACATAAACTGGAATATAATCACTTAATACATACGTCACAACAGGGCATATATCATACTGATAAGTTATTACAAATAACAATATAAGTTCTACTATTACTAATTGTTTCTCACAAACTATAATGTAACTAAAGCTCGGAATGCTCCTACTTGAACGGTTTGAAATCTTCACGTGCTACCTCCTTCCTCAGCTACGACCTCGTTGCTTTAGGTGGACACGTCTGTCTCTGGTAACGACAACGGAAATAAACATAGGAGTGAGAAATACATGATTTCTCAGTAGGAGTTCCTACTTGTACTAAAAGTGTCATCGCTGTCGTCCCAGTCACTTCGGGTTTATTATAAAAAGGTGAACAGGTAAGGATTCAATTATCAAACTTTCAAAAACGTGATTAGCCAAAGTGCAGTTACTTTTAAACTAATCTTGAACATTAGCAGAAATATTCATTCAGTATTTCATCAAGCATACATATAAGCATATCATGTAAAACCACTAATAAGCAGTAATCATTTAGGAGCTGCATGCATTTCATGATTACTCATCCTCAACATTCACTTGTTTAGTGATCATCATCTTTCATTTATTTCATCAACATATTTCTTAATTATTCACGGGATGAATGCATCAATGCCTTAGACCACCCTAAAAGGGTAATGAGCTCATACCATGGCCGTCACCATAACCTTTTTGGTTTTCATTCCGTTGCCGTGATCTCAACGGTTTAGGGGGTTAAGCCGTGAGTTTAGCTCAAGTCCACTTTTCCAGACTTTCATTGCTACTTTTTCAAACTTTACTTTTATTATTTCCTTTGAAAATGAATGTATGCATATCATCATGTAATCACAATAAATCATAGGCAATCAATCATTCATCTTCATCATTTCATAACTCATCACCATACATTCACTTTACTATAATTCACTTCATGAAATATGGATAATATCATGTAAATCTCATAGTAAACATTTTCATAAATGATTCATTTTAAGCAACCAAGTTATCAAGTTGAGTTCCTAGTGTTCCTAAGAGGTAATGGATGTCTTAGTATTATCTTTTTCTCTTAGTGTTCTTTGTACTCTTAGAATTCCATTAATACATTAATGCATTTCAAACTATTATTATAGGTTCTTTATATATTCTTATTATGGTTTTCGTATAACTCTTGAAGATTATTATTCTACTTAAATTCTTAAAATTCTCTTTTTACAAGACTTGATTCTTTTATTTATAGTTTTGACATCTTTTAGAAGAAAGTTTATAATTCTCTGTATACTTGTTATCTCAGCTTAGTAAAGGTAGTTCCAAATTCCTAACTCATCAAATTTTAGCATTTACATCTTTGGAATAGTGTAAATCCATTGTAAACCATGCATAGGAGGGTTCCCAGAAAGAGAGGTGGGTCACAATGGACATGCTTAAATACCAAGTCTTTCCTTAGCAGAACCTTTCCAAACTGCACTTTCACAGTACACTATCCCGAAATTTATTTCTCATTCTGTATTTACGTGGTACAAAGCTTTATACATAACATACATGGATGTATTCCTATATGTGTTAGCTCTCCAACAAAGTTGAAATCAGTCCATTTGCATTTTTCTAGAGTGAGTTACACCTATTTTACTACTACAAGGTCAGATTTAAAGTTTCAGTCTTATGCTCTACTTTAAAAATTTATATCTTGAGCTAGAAAACTCCGTTTTAGGTGATTCTTTTTGGAGAGTGTTCTATAATGAGTCTAGTTTATAGTAAAAATTATTTTAATTTCGAGATACTTGATATTTTATGAACAGTAGCTTTCGAAGTACCTGCTGCCAGAAACAACTAGAAATTCCAGCACCTACCATTTTCATGTCTTAAGTTACCTTTATTAAATCAGGTTTCACATACAATCTTTTCAAGTTATATTTGAGTTTGATAACATCATAAGGGTACTCATAACAAAATAGAACATGTCATATGTCTAAAAATATATTTTTCAAATAATCATTTAAAACTTTTGACAATAACTCAAACTTGAGGCATTCTATCAAGGTTAGAAGCCAACAATACTTGAACAATTAAAGATGAAGCTCCTACCTCTTGTGTAGGGTCTAAAAAGGGTCCTTCTCTTCTTCCTTAAGCTTCGAACAAGAGTCTTTGGAGTGGATGACCCTCCTTGAATCTTGGCTCTAGAACTTGAATGCTTGAGAAAATATTTCTCACTAGAGTTAAAGATTGTAACTCTTGTGAGGGCTAGTGAAAGTTTGGACTTAGGATTGAAGTGTTTGGATGAAGTTTAGAGGATCAAGAGAAGTTTTTGAAGAACATAAGAAGAATGATAGAATAAGAAAGAAAGAACACTTAGGGAGTTTCTGAATTGAAGAGAGTTTGAGGAGTATTTATAGTGGAAAGATTAGAGAAAAAAACAGAAGATGGAAAGCACTTGGAGCATGATTTATGGAAACATGTTGGCTGAATTTTGGGATGAAAATGCTCCTTGTTTTGTGCAAACACGTTTCCATGTTTTGTGCAAACACGTTTCCATGTTTTGTGCAAACACGTTTCCATGTTTTGTGCAAACATGTTGGATGAAAATACTCCATATTTTATGCAAACATGTTTCCATGTTTTATGCAAACACGTCTCCATGTTTTGTGCAAAGATGTTAGTGGATATTCTTGTAATTCCATTCATAGAGTAAGGGTATCTTTGTCATTTAATAAGGCAAGGGTAGTTTGGTAATTTCCTTTACATAGCAAGGGCATTTTCATAATTTCCACTAAATGATGGCATTTTCGTAATTCTTTGCATTTTTCTCTAGACATACTTAAGTAGTCTATTTGTTGTGTTTCATAACATTTGTCCAGATTCTCTTGGTTTTGCTATCGATAATTAAGATTCTTAGTTATAAATTTAGGGATGTTACATTTCTCCCCTTCTTATTAAAAATTTTGCCCTCAAAATTTGATACCTGTGAATAGGTTCGGAAATTCTTTTCGCATATCTTCCTCGAGCTCCCATGTGTGCTCTTCCATTCCATCTTGTCCCCAGGCTACTCGGACCAGAGATACAGATTTGTTTCTCAGCTGCTTGATGCCATGATCCACGATCCTCATCGGTGGTAATTCAAAAGTTAAGTCATCTTTTAATTGTATAGTTTCTGGCTCAAACACATGACTGGGGTCTGACTGATACTTTCTCAATTGGGACACATGAAAAACATTGTGTAGGTTAGACAAATTTGGAGGTAATGCAATTTGGTAGGCAGAGGGACCTACCTTCTTGAGGATTTGGAAGGGTCCTAAGAATCTAGGGCTTAGCTTTTTGACTTTCATTGCACGACCTATACCTGTGGTAGGAGTAATTCGCAAGAATATGTGTTCTCCTTCTTGAAATTCGAGAGGTTTCCTTCTCTTGTCAGCATAGCTCTTCTGCCTACTCTGAGCAGTGAGGATTCTTTCCCTAATTCTCCTTATTTGTTTGGTTGTCTCTTCTACCAAATCAGGGCCCAAAATACTTTGCTCTCCGGGTCACACCAACAAAGTGGTGATTGACACTTTCTACCATACAAAGCCTCATAGGGTGCCATCCCAATGCTAGTGTGGTAACTATTATTATATGCAAACTCAATCAATGGAAGTTGTTTGTCCCAACTTTCTGGCTGGTCTAAGACACATGCTCTTAGCATATCCTCAAGGGTTTGAATTGTTCTTTACGATTGTCCATCGGTTTGAGGGTGATAGGCAGTGCTTAGACACAACCTTGAACCAAACGCCTTTTGCAAAGCTCCCCAAAATCTTGAGGTGAACCTTGGATCCCTATCTGAGACAATGGTTTTGGGTACTCCATGGAGCCTTATTATCTCTTGGATGTATAGCTGAGCTAACTTTTCCAAAGGGTAATTTGCTCGAATGGGTAAAAAGTGAGCAGATTTGGTCAATCTATCCACAATTACCCATATGGAGTCATGTCAGGTGGCGTTCTTGGCAATCCCATCACGAAATCCATGGATATTCCTTCCCACTTCCATTCGGGGATTTCGAGAGGTTGCAGCACTCCGGAGGGTTTTTGATGCTCTATCTTCACTTTTGGCATACCAAACATTTTTGCACTATATTTGCTATATCTGCTTTCATCTTTGGCCACCAGAACATCTTTTTTAGGTCATGGTACATCTTGGTTATACCGGGGTGTATACTAAATTGACTCTTGTGGGCTTCTTCCAAAATGCTAGCTCTCAATCCTTCTTTTGCAGGTACACAGATTCTCCCTTGGTATCTCCACACTCCTTCCTTATCCTGGACAAACTCTTTCAACTTTCCTACTTCGACAAGGGTTAAGGTTCTAAGGAAATCCTCATCTTCCCTTTGGGCTTGAATTATTTGATCCTTAAAGCTACTGGTTACACTTAGCTGGCTTAACCAAATTTGTTCTGAAGTCCCCCTATATCCTAACTTGAGGTTCCTAAAATCTTCTATCAGCTCATTTTCTTTCACCATGAGCCAAGCGGCATGCAAGGACTTACGACTCAAAGCGTCTGCTACCACATTTGCCTTTCCTGGGTGGTAGTTCAACCCAAAGTCATAGTCCTTGAGAAACTCCATCCAACGCCTTTGTCTCATATTGAGTTCCTTTTGGTTGAAGAGGTATTTCAGACTTTTGTGGTCAGAAAAGACTTCAAACTTTACACCATAAAGATGATGTCTCCAGATTTTTAAGGCAAAGACAATAGCCGCTAGCTCTAAGTCGAGGTTTGAGCTGTCTAGAGGCATAGGCTACTACATTCCTATTTTGCATCAAAACACATCCTAGTCCTCTTCCCGAGGCATCACAATACACCTCAAATTTTTCTTTTGGGTCAGGTAGGATTAGGACAGGGGTAGTAGTCAACTTCTTCTTTAGTTCTTGGAAACTCTCTTCACATTCTGGGCTCCATATAAAAGCTGAATTCTTCCTTGTTAGCTTGGTGAGGGGTAAGGTAATTTGGGAAAAACCTCTAATGAACCTTCGGTAGTAACCGGCTAGCCCTAGAAAACTCCTAATCTCCTTTACAGTGGTAGGGGTTTCCCATTGTTGCACCGCTTCTATCTTACTTGGGTCTACTGCTATTCCCCCATGTGACACTACATGACCTAAGAACTTAACTTCCTTCGTCCAAAATTCACACTTGGATAACTTTGCATAAAGTTTCTTGTTCCTCAACACCTCCAACACCACTCGTAAGTGTTCTTCGTGCTCTTCTTCAGTTCTAGAGTAAACTAGAATGTCATCGATGAACACTATTACAAACTTGTCCAAGTATGGTCTAAATATCCTATTCATGTAGTCCATAAACACTGCCGGTGTATTGGTTAACCCAAACGACATCACATTAAACTCATAATGTCCATATCTAGTCCTAAAGGCTGTCTTTGGTATGTCCTCCTCCTTCACTCGAAATTGGTGGTATCCTGATCGCAGATCTATCTTGGAAAACACTTGGGCTCCTCTTAATTGGTCCATGAGGTCATCTATTCTAGGCAAAGGGTATTTATTCTTTATGGTCACTTGGTTTAGCTGCCTATAATCCACACATAACCACAAGCTCCCATCCTTCTTCTTGACAAATAGCACTGGAGCTCCCCATGGTGAAGCACTAGGCCTAATGAATTTCTTCTCTAGTAGCTCCTCTAATTGCTTCTTCAATTCTGTTAACTCGGCCAGTGGCATCCTATAAGGAGCTATAGATATGGGTCCCGTTCCCGGTACCAAATCTATAGAAAACTCAATCTCCCTTTTTGGAGGAAATTCAGGTATGTCATCAGGAAAAACATCTGAGAATTCCTTTACTACAAGGATCTTTTCTAGAGCTTGCTCCACTTCCCTCTCACTTGTCATCAGGAAAACATATCCTCGCTCTTCATTCCTACTATCCCCACGATAATGGAGTTTAGGTATAGTCGTACCTTTCTATCAAGTTTAGAGGGATTGGGTAAAGATGGTTTGGGAAGAAATACTAGTGACTTATTTGCACAATGTAGTAACACACGGTTAGCCGAAAGCCAATCCATGCCCAAGATTACATCAAAACTAGACAAGGGTAGACAAACTAAATCATGATGAAAAATCCTATCAGCTACCTCAAATTCACAATTTAGGCAGGCTTGATCAGTTCTAACAATATTTATAGTGGGTGTAGAGACAACTAAGATGATTTTTAAGTCAGATATATACAACCTCAACTTATTAGCACAATCATATGAAATGAATGAATGTGTTGCGCCAGAATCAAACAATACAATTAAGGGTTTTCCATTAATTATACACTTACCTTGAATCAGATCATCGGATTCTGAGGGCATCTCAAAGAAGTGATAGCAAACACGCGTCCCTGTGCCTTAGGCTTAAGTGTACATGACTGATTGAGCTTTAGGCACTCTCTAGAATAGTGTCCTGTCTGTCCACACCGATAACAAACATTCTTACCAAATCTGCATTCCCCTCCATGTATCTTTCCACAAGTGGCACAAGGGGGTCTAATCATAGGTTCAGGGACAGCAGCCATCCTAGGTCGATTAACAACTTGTGTCTTAGGTTGATTCATCATAGGGTGTTGGGGTTGTTTCCCTTTAAATCCACCTCCTTGGTAGGGTTTCTTGTAAGGGGGTGGGAACCCTCGGTGACCTTGTTGAGCAGACCTCTTCCTATTCTCTTCAACTCGATGGGCAACTAGCTGGCGATTGCAACTCTCAGCCACTTGGCTTTTCGACTAAAGATGCATAGTCGGTGACCTCGGTGGAGCCACAGATGCCAAAATGTCTGGCCTCAAACCACTCTCATATTTCATGCATTTCCAAGCCTCGTTGGGATTACTTTGGTAGCTAGTTGAGTGTTTGATCAGTTCTTCAAACTTAGCTGTGTACTCAGCCACACTTCGATTTCCTTGTGTCAGCAACAAAAATTCTACTTCCTTTGCCTTCTTAACCGGATCTGGAAAATATTTCTTATGGAATGTAGCATAGAAAACCTCCCACGTAATCTGTATGTCAGCACTTTCAAGCAAGCCCTTTGCACCCTTCCACCACGCGGCAGCCTCTCCTTTCAGCATATAAGTAGAGAATGCCACCTTTTGTTCATCAGAGCATTCTACCACTGAGAAAACCTTCTCCATCTCTTGAATCCATATGTCAGCTATTTCGGGGTTAGTTGTCCCTTTGAATTACGGAGGTCGGCCCTCTTGAATTCTGAGAATTTTCCATGTTCTTGGTTCCCAAGCTGATTCCTCGACATCCTATTCATCCGCTCCTCATCATGTTGCTTGTGCTTGCATAGCCCTAGCCATCTCCTGGAGTGCATTTGCCGTTCATCACGATTACCTCCACCGCGTGCCCATGCGACGTGCTTTCTGCCATTAGTTCCTAGACACACCAAACAACAGTCATCGAGTTGATCAGGCTCAATACTATAGCTAAGCATGGTAGCAACTATGGCAATATCACAAGACGATCATGCATTTCTAAATCCTATATCCCATCATACGAGATAAGATTAATAGCATGATATCATAGATGAAGCATAGTCACCCATTCCTCAGGCTTAAATAGGATGAACTGCTCTGATACCATAATGTAACACCCTAATAGAACCCCACTGTGCTTAAGTTCACATTTGGATTCTATTAGTTGTCACTTATGCCTTGTATTAATTTTCTTTTGAAATTAACTTAGAAAAATAATGGAAGTTTTTTTTTTCTTTAAATAAATTAATTTTTTGAAAACTTAAGCACAGAATTTAGAAGTGAAATACATAGCGCTTTTATACATAATAATCAAATTACATTGCGCACTTAATTAAATAAGCGGAATAAAAGACTAAGTGTAGAACAATTATCACATAAACTGGAATATAATCACTTAATACATACGTCACAACAGGGCATATATCATACTGATAAGTTATTACAAATAACAATATAAGTTCTACTATTACTAATTGTTTCTCACAAACTATAATGTAACTAAAGCTCGGAATGCTCCTACTTGAACGGTTTGAAATCTTCACGTGCTACCTCCTTCCTCAGCTACGACCTCGTTGCTTTAGGTGGACACGTCTGTCTCTGGTAACGACAACGGAAATAAACATAGGAGTGAGAAATACATGATTTCTCAGTAGGAGTTCCTACTTGTACTAAAAGTGTCATCGCTGTCGTCCCAGTCACTTCGGGTTTATTATAAAAAGGTGAACAGGTAAGGATTCAATTATCAAACTTTCACAAATGTGATTAGTCAAGTGCGATTACTTTTAAACTAATCTTGAACATTAGCGTAAATATTCATTCAAGATTTCATCAAGCATACATATAAGCATATCATGTAAAACCACTAATAAGCATTAATCATTTAGAGCTGCATGCATTTCATGATTACTCATCCTCAACATTCACTTGTTTAGTGATCATCATCTTTCATTTATTTCATCAACATATTTCTTAATTATTCACGGGATGAATGCATCAATGCCTTAGACCACCCTAAAAGGGTAATGAGCTCATACCATGGCCGTCACCATAACCTCTTTGGTTTTCATTCCGTTGCCGTGATCTCAACGGTTTAGGGGGTTAAGCCGTGAGTTTAGCTCAAGTCCACTTTTCCAGACTTTCATTGCTACTTTTTCAAACTTTACTTTTATTATTTCCTTTGAAAATGAATGTATGCATATCATCATGTAATCACAATAAATCATGGGCAATCAATCATTCATCTTCATCATTTCATAACTCATCACCATACATTCACTTTACTATAATTCACTTCATGAAATATGGATAATATCATGTAAATCTCATAGTAAACATTTTCATAAATGATTCATTTTAAGCAACCAAGTTATCAAGTTGAGTTCCTAGTGTTCCTAAGAGGTAATGGATGTCTTAGTATTATCTTTTTCTCTTAGTGTTCTTTGTACTCTTAGAATTCCATTAATACATTAATGCATTTCAAACTATTATTATAGGTTCTTTATATATTCTTATTATGGTTTTCGTATAACTCTTGAAGATTATTATTCTACTTAAATTCTTAAAATTCTCTTTTTACAAGACTTGATTCTTTTATTTATAGTTTTGACATCTTTTAGAAGAAAGTTTATAATTCTCTGTATACTTGTTATCTCAGCTTAGTAAAGGTAGTTCCAAATTCCTAACTCATCAAATTTTAGCATTTACATCTTTGGAATAGTGTAAATCCATTGTAAACCATGCATAGGAGGGTTCCCAGGAAAGAGAGGTGGGTCACAATGGACATGCTTAAATACCAAGTCTTTCCTTAGCCAGAACCTTTCCAAACTGCACTTTCACAGTACACTATCCTGAAATTTATTTCTCATTCTGTATTTACGTGGTACAAAGCTTTATACATAACATACATGGATGTATTCCTATATGTGTTAGCTCTCCAACAAAGTTGAAATCAGTCCATTTGCATTTTTCTAGAGTGAGTTACACCTATTTTACTACTACAAGGTCAGATTTAAAGTTTCAGTCTTATGCTCTACTTTAAAAATTTATATCTTGAGCTAGAAAACTCCGTTTTAGGTGATTCTTTTTGGAGAGTGTTCTATAATGAGTCTAGTTTATAGTAAAAATTATTTTAATTTCGAGATACTTGATATTTTATGAACAGTAGCTTTCGAAGTACCTGCTGCCAGAAACAACTAGAAATTCCAGCACCTACCATTTTCATGTCTTAAGTTACCTTTATTAAATCAGGTTTCACATACAATCTTTTCAAGTTATATTTGAGTTTGATAACATCATAAGGGTACTCATAACAAAATAGAACATGTCATATGTCTAAAAATATATTTTTCAAATAATCATTTAAAACTTTTGACAATAACTCAAACTTGAGGCATTCTATCAAGGTTAGAAGCCAACAATACTTGAACAATTAAAGATGAAGCTCCTACCTCTTGTGTAGGGTCTAAAAAGGGTCCTTCTCTTCTTCCTTAAGCTTCGAACAAGAGTCTTTGGAGTGGATGACCCTCCTTGAATCTTGGCTCTAGAACTTGAATGCTTGAGAAAATATTTCTCACTAGAGTTAAAGATTGTAACTCTTGTGAGGGCTAGTGAAAGTTTGGACTTAGGATTGAAGTGTTTGGATGAAGTTTAGAGGATCAAGAGAAGTTTTTGAAGAACATAAGAAGAATGATAGAATAAGAAAGAAAGAACACTTAGGGAGTTTCTGAATTGAAGAGAGTTTGAGGAGTATTTATAGTGGAAAGATTAGAGAAAAAAACAGAAGATGGAAAGCACTTGGAGCATGATTTATGGAAACATGTTGGCTGAATTTTGGGATGAAAATGCTCCTTGTTTTGTGCAAACACGTTTCCATGTTTTGTGCAAACACGTTTCCATGTTTTGTGCAAACACGTTTCCATGTTTTATGCAAACATGTTGGATGAAAATACTCCATATTTTATGCAAACATGTTTCCATGTTTTATGCAAACACGTCTCCATGTTTTGTGCAAAGATGTTAGTGGATATTCTTGTAATTCCATTCATAGAGTAAGGGTATCTTTGTCATTTAATAAGGCAAGGGTAGTTTGGTAATTTCCTTTACATAGCAAGGGCATTTTCATAATTTCCACTAAATGATGGCATATTAAGTAATTCTTTGCATTTTTCTCTAGACATACTTAAGTAGTCTATTTGTTGTGTTTCATAACATTTGTCCAGATTCTCTTGGTTTTGCTATCGATAATTAAGATTCTTAGTTATAAATTTGGGGATGTTACAAAAGGCATCAAACACAATTTCTAAAGCACATAAAATACTAGTCTCTCTTGGAACCTTTTTAAAACCTTCAAAACTCATTTATAAGCATTTTTTACATCTAAAATCATCCAAATACTTGAGAGGGCAGTAGCTAAATAAATTTTGTCTCAAGAGTTCCTAAATTCATAAAACTTGGTTCTATATATTCCTTTAATTCATATAAGCTTAGAAAAAATTATTACATAGTTTTCAATACTTGGAAACAATTAAACTCTTAGAGGTTGAAAACAAGGAGACAAATAACGTAGGTTTCCAAGCCTTTGTTTGAGACAACAATGGGCAAGTCCTTGAGCTCTAGGTTCATTTAAGTGATGACATAAAATAAACATGCTCATGCACTTATTTAAGGTTCCATTAGAAAGTGAAGTGATAGCATAAAATAAACATGAGATGCAATTCATTATTATCTTGATATTAAGTGAGAACTTGAAACATAAACATGATAATGCATAGTTGGAAATATAAATATGATAATGCAAGTTCATTCATTATCTTGATACTTAGTGATAGCAAGGAAAGTAAATATGATGTGCAAAGCATAAAAGTAAACATGGATGCAAAGTTCATTTTATGATAGTCTAGAGCTCTTACAAGACTTTAACAAATAGCAACCCAACACTCATCTCATCACAAAGACAGCTTTAGAGTTCTTGAACGAAGTTGTCAAAGGAACTATAAGGTTCTTGAACATCATCATCAAGCTCAAAATAAATAAACTTTCAAAACAAAACAAGACCTCAAAGATCAAGGAATCAAAACTTAGAGATGAGTAAAGGTGTTCTTGAACAAAAATCCTTTTGAGCTAGATAATAAAGATGAAGCTCCTACCTCTTGTGTAGGGTCTAAAAAGGGTCCTTCTCTTCTTCCTTAAGCTTCGAACAAGAGTCTTTGGAGTGGATGACCCTCCTTGAATCTTGGCTCTAGAACTTGAATGCTTGAGAAAATATTTCTCACTAGAGTTAAAGATTGTAACTCTTGTGAGGGCTAGTGAAAGTTTGGACTTAGGATTGAAGTGTTTGGATGAAGTTTAGAGGATCAAGAGAAGTTTTTGAAGAACATAAGAAGAATGATAGAATAAGAAAGAAAGAACACTTAGGGAGTTTCTGAATTGAAGAGAGTTTGAGGAGTATTTATAGTGGAAAGATTAGAGAAAAAAACAGAAGATGGAAAGCACTTGGAGCATGATTTATGGAAACATGTTGGCTGAATTTTGGGATGAAAATGCTCCTTGTTTTGTGCAAACACGTTTCCATGTTTTGTGCAAACACGTTTCCATGTTTTGTGCAAACACGTTTCCATGTTTTATGCAAACATGTTGGATGAAAATACTCCATATTTTATGCAAACATGTTTCCATGTTTTATGCAAACACGTCTCCATGTTTTGTGCAAAGATGTTAGTGGATATTCTTGTAATTCCATTCATAGAGTAAGGGTATCTTTGTCATTTAATAAGGCAAGGGTAGTTTGGTAATTTCCTTTACATAGCAAGGGCATTTTCATAATTTCCACTAAATGATGGCATTTTCGTAATTCTTTGCATTTTTCTCTAGACATACTTAAGTAGTCTATTTGTTGTGTTTCATAACATTTGTCCAGATTCTCTTGGTTTTGCTATCGATAATTAAGATTCTTAGTTATAAATTTGGGGATGTTACAAAAGGCATCAAACACAATTTCTAAAGCACATAAAATACTAGTCTCTCTTGGAACCTTTTTAAAACCTTCAAAACTCATTTATAAGCATTTTTTACATCTAAAATCATCCAAATACTTGAGAGGGCAGTAGCTAAATAAATTTTGTCTCAAGAGTTCCTAAATTCATAAAACTTGGTTCTATATATTCCTTTAATTCATATAAGCTTAGAAAAAATTATTACATAGTTTTCAATACTTGGAAACAATTAAACTCTTAGAGGTTGAAAACAAGGAGACAAATAACGTAGGTTTCCAAGCCTTTGTTTGAGACAACAATGGGCAAGTCCTTGAGCTCTAGGTTCATTTAAGTGATGACATAAAATAAACATGCTCATGCACTTATTTAAGGTTCCATTAGAAAGTGAAGTGATAGCATAAAATAAACATGAGATGCAATTCATTATTATCTTGATATTAAGTGAGAACTTGAAACATAAACATGATAATGCATAGTTGGAAATATAAATATGATAATGCAAGTTCATTCATTATCTTGATACTTAGTGATAGCAAGGAAAGTAAATATGATGTGCAAAGCATAAAAGTAAACATGGATGCAAAGTTCATTTTATGATAGTCTAGAGCTCTTACAAGACTTTAACAAATAGCAACCCAACACTCATCTCATCACAAAGACAGCTTTAGAGTTCTTGAACGAAGTTGTCAAAGGAACTATAAGGTTCTTGAACATCATCATCAAGCTCAAAATAAATAAACTTTCAAAACAAAACAAGACCTCAAAGATCAAGGAATCAAAACTTAGAGATGAGTAAAGGTGTTCTTGAACAAAAATCCTTTTGAGCTAGATAATAAAGATGAAACTTAGAGAAAACAAAAACTCAAGCTCTAGAGGTTCCTTTGAGATGAACACATAGTCATCATCTAGGAGCTCTCATCATTGAGCTATCATGTGCTCCTCAAGGCCAAGAGGCCGAAACATCAAGGAAAAGAAACAAAGATAGTTTCAAAAATAAAATCCAAGAGAAAGCTAGAAAAACTCATTTTTCAAGAAACAAGGTTTAGAAAAACACTCCTACCTAGAGTGAAGATGAAAACTTGAACTTTTTGAAAAGGAAAACAAGATGATGAACTCCTCTAAGGGGCAAGATGGCTTCGGCCAAGGGAGGACAAGAAGGTTGGAGTTGTGTTTCAAGTGAGGTTATGTTTGAGGTGAGGTGTTTGAGAGGTTAGGAGGTGATTCAAGGCTTTGGGGTGGTGTTTGAAGGTTATGAGATGATGATAAGATGAAGAGAGGATGAAGATGAAGATGAAGAACAAGAGGAAACTCTCTTGAAACTTAGAGAGAAAAAGAGAGAATACAAAGAAAGCTTAGAAAACTAAAAGTGTGCAAATGAGCTAAAATGTTTGCATGTATTTCTAGGCAAGGTATTTATAGAAAATGAAAACAAATGAAGGCTCATTGAGGGGGAGGAGTAACCGTAGCCATGAAGGAGGGAAAGGAAGAGAAAATATCTCTTACACAAGGTCATTCAGGCATGGTTTGAAGTATGGAAGTTATGATACAAGGCATGGCTTGATTTGAGTGAATTTCCTATCAATTTTGAATGAAATAATCCTTCTAGAAGCAATGCATGGCTGGAAGTTTTTTAGCCATAAATAAATGAGGAAAATGGGTTATTTCAATGAGTTATTTATTTGGAAAATCAAGCTTGATTGAAAATATGACAAGGTATGATGTATATGACTTGAGGTATGGCCTTGGAGTGTTGAAAATTTGAACATATGATGCATATGGAGGGGGAGGAGTACACGGCCAGACCTGGACAGCATGGGGGAGGAGGAATTGTTTCATGTAATTGTGTGTTAATGATAGGTTTAAGTGTGTATTAGTTTAGGTACAAGGTTAGGAATAATTAAGCTTAAGTTTAGGTGACAAAGAATGAGGTTTAGGGATTTTATGACAAGATTAGGAGTGCTCATACATCATTAGGAGATTTAAATTCATTTTTATGAGTAAACAATTGGAAACACAATTCCATGATTTAAGGAATTGGATAAAGAAAACACTATTCAAGATTCCATGACTAGGAGTCTTGAATTTAAAATAGGATTTCAAGTTGTAATTAAGCACTTTTAGGTTCTAATAACTTTAATAAATTATTTTGACTCAAGATTAATTACGGAAATTAATTAACCTTCGATTAGAGCCTAATATTACTTAGGTTTGCTTAATCACGCGATTAAGCGTAAAATCACGAAACTATGGGCAAAATCGTAATTTTGCGCTAATTTCGCCCGGTACCTCTGGGACCAAAACTAAAGTTATAGAATACATAAAAACGCCTTTTAAAACCATTTGGAGAAGTTTCGGGTTCATCCAGCACTTGCAAACAGGTAAAACACCACAGGGGTGTTTTGGTCATTTTGACCCGAAAACTCGAAAAACGAGATTTTCAATCCCGGAAAGGTATACAAGCCAACTAATCCCCTTCCAACATTGAGTTTGCCCTTCGAGTACTGCCAGGTCGGCTTTCCTCGAATTCCGGGCTAAAAATGACCTCAGGGGCATTTTGGTCATTTTTACTCTAGCAAAAAATCAGGGCGTTACAAATGGCATGGCCGAACCTCTCCCCTTCATTTCCCACATGTTGGAATTGTTTTACACTTCATAGCCATGCTTCCACCATGATTACACCTCACCTTGCAGCATACTTGATCATACTTCCACCCATGCTTGAATGACAACATAAATAAGATATTTTCCTTTCTTCCTTGCTACCCAAAACTGTCAGCCCCTCCTCTCCTTTCTAGAGGAATTATTTCATTTCAAAATTATAAGGAAAATACCTTAAAGACCATGCTTGATGTAACACCCTAATTTTTAACCCAACTCTCTAGAATACATTAGGTTAAACATTAGGCTATTACTTCTTAGTCTCTTCATTTTAATAAAATACTTAGCGGAAATTACGGGTAAAATTTTTTTTTGAAAACATAAAGCAAAGTGAGAACCACGAACTTAACTAGTCGAATGATAGAAACATAAAGCACACGTAACAATCATTAGAAATCATAAAGTAAAGCATATAACCAAAGAACAACAATCATGATAACAAAGGAAACATTTCATTAATGACTTAGTTAGAGTACATAAGTAGTCATACCCTCATGGGGACGGGCAGAGCTTGTAATATAGTTGAAAATAAAATACAACATAAAACAAGAAAGCAGAAATAAACCATAACTACTCGAGTGCATCTATGGTGGATAACCTCAAAAACAAAAGAAGGTTTATCCACTCTACGTGTGGGTGTGTGCACTAAGCCTCCCCTACGACATCAACTACGGGAAATTGGGAAACGGTGGAGTGTAACCAATCCATGGACGCAGGGCAGCAGGAGTGGGTACACATGAAGACCGAGCGTGAGCTCCTCGATAGGGACACCTCTCGGCTCGCCTAGCCAGTCTCAGTTGTACAACGGTCTCCTCGCTCACGTCTCGTACGAACTGAGGTGTAGGAGCAGAACTCTTGCTATACATGTGCATCGGCGGGTCCTCGGATGGGTTGTCCTCCGAACTCGGGGATCGAGGCACACAGTCCTGGAAGTCTCGAGGCATCGAACCACCAGTATACATCCACAGAATCCTCTCGTCTCGTGTCCGGGCGCACTAAAAAACCATCGCATCGTCGTAAGGTGACATCAGGGAGAAATGGTAGCTCTGAACAGGATGTGCAAAGGGGCGTCCAATGAACATGAAGACGGTGCACTGGCCCTCAAAATGATATGACCCGTGGTCCGAGTCATAGTGAACCTCCCAAGTAAGTGTGTCAACAAAGACCACGAACGTCGCCATCGCTCTCTGAAGATGTGACGGGAGAAAGAAGAGAGAGGAGTGAGAATTCTTGCTAAAGAATCTCAGTAGGAGTCTCCTATCCTAGGGTTACATCGTTTACATCCTCAGGAACCTTGGGTTTAATTATAAAACAGTGATCATGCATATAAGATTCAATTTAGGATTTTCCAAAACTACTTATCCAAGGTCCATTCCTTTTAGCATGAATCTTGATATTATGAATGCAACATATTATATCATGGATGCATGTCAATACTTGAGCATATAAAACAACACGTCAAAGCACATAAACATAAACCATGTGGCATAAGGGCATATAACTTTCAAGTGAATCATTCCTTAACTTTGTGACATCAATCATGGTACTTTAGCATAATAAGCCACCCTAAAAATAACTAGGTTATGAGCTCATACCTCATCTAGTTGTCACTAGCTCTTGCTTATTATCTGAATAAGCGAAACATAATAAAATAATCTCGACTCGCAAGTACAGGTAGGGGGTAGGGATCACCTCTCTTAGGATATACCCTTTTTGAAACGCTTTGCGGGCATTAAGCCACAGCAATTTGTCTGCTTTGGTAGGCTGCATCTACTCATACCCTCACGGATTTGTCTCCCCTAGGGGTGCTCGGCCGAACCGATGTCACCCAGGCAAGCGCGTCTCAGTGCTTTGTCATATAAAAATCTCCTGGGGGTGCTCGGCCGAACCGGTGTCACCTAGGGTTTTCAACTCATATTGGTACTTCTTAAACATTTCTTTAACCCTTCAAGGTTTGATGGAAATTCGGCAGCATGACAGCTGTTAAACCGAATTTCCTTCAAACTGCCACAAGCTAATTCATACATCATGTTCTCATGAAATCTCATGCTATGATAAACTTTAACATTTTCATCAATAATTTTCTCATGCATCAAGCACATCTCATCATATCATTGCATCATATAACACATCATAGCATTAACAACTTCTTAGTGTCATATGCATTGACCCTTAGGGTCCTTAACTCACATTCTAAGTTATAAATCATCAAACCTAATCTCTCGGGAACCTATAAGGTTATAACTAAGTATTTCTCACCTCACACTATGGTCAAGAACATCTCTAAACCTCAAGGATGCAGAATTCATAATCCTAACTTTACGGGTACCTAGGAATCACAATAATGACCCTTTCTAAGTCCGGTTTGCTCCTAAGCCATCAAGATCAAGTCCTAAACCAATTATGAGTCATTCTTACACATTTAAACTAATTTAAAACCATAATTATCATTACTAAACCTTGCTGGACAGAGTCCAGAAAATTCAAACATTAAGGGATCTAGAACTCTCAAATTAATTCTTTTCTAGTTTCTAACTTCTCTTATCTTTCACATATGATTCTTAACTTTAATTATACTCAAACATAGACATATGACGATCATTAAAATAGCTCATACAGTGGTCATACAAGGCAAGGCAGAACCAAATCCATCATCTCCATACAAAGGCATCAAACACAATTTCTAAAGCACATAAAATACTAGTTTCTCTTGGAACCTTTTTAAAACTTTCAAAACTCATTTCTAAACATTTTTATCATCTAAAATCATAAAAATATTTATGAGGGCAGTAGCTAAATCAAACTTGTCTCAAGAGGTTCTAAATTCATAAAACTTAGTTCTATATATTCCTTTAACTCATAAGAGCTTAGAAAAATTACAAAACATAGTTTTCAATACTTGTAAACAATAAATCTCATTGAGGCCGAAAACATGAAGGCCAAATACATAGATTTTCAAGCCTTTGCTTGAGACAACAATGGGCAAGTCTTTGAGCTCTAGGTTCATTTAAGTGATGATATAAAAATAAATATGCTTATGCACTTGTTTTAGCTTTCATTAGAAAGTAAAGTGAGAGCATAAAATAAATATGTGATGCAACATATTATTATCTTTGATACTTAAGTGAGAACTTGAAATATAAACATGATAATGCGTAGCTTGAAATATAAATATGATAATGCAAGTTCATTCATTATCTTGATACTTAGGACTTTTCTGTTAGAGTGAAAATGACCAAAATGCCCCTGAGGTCATTTTCAGCCCGGAATTCGAGGAAACCCGGTTCGGCAGTACTCGAAGGGCAAACTCAATGTTGGAGGGGGATTAGATGATTTGTGTACCTTCCCGGGATCGAAAATCTCGTTTTTCGAGTTTTCGGGTCAAAATGACCAAAATGCCCCTGTGGTGTTTTACCCGTTTGCAAGTGCCGGATAAACCCGAAACTTCTCCAGATGATTTTAAAAGGCATTTTTATGTAGGATATGATTTTAGTTTTGGTCCCGGAGGTCCCGGACGAAATTAGTACAAAATTACCCGTGTTTTTACGCTTAATCGCGTGATTAAGCAAACCTAAGCAATATTAGGCTCTAATCGAAGGTTAATTAATTTCCTTAATTAATCTTGGGTCAAAATAATTTATTAAAGTTGATTAGAACCTAATAATGCTTGATTACACCTTGAAATCTTATTTTAATTTCAAGATTCCTAGTCATGGAATCTTAAATAGTATTTCCTCTCTCCAATTCCTTAAATCATGGAATTGTGTTACACATTGTTTATTCATAAATGAGTTTAAAATTCTTTAATAATGTATGAGCACTCCTAATTGTAACGCCCCGATTTTCTGTTAGAGTGAAAATGACCAAAATGCCCCTGAGGTCATTTTGATTGGAGTCGAGGAAAGCCAGTGGCAGTACTCGAAGGAGCAAACTCAATGTTGGAAGGATTAGAAAACTTATGTACCTTCAGGGATCGAAAATCTCGTTTTGAGTTTTAGGTCAAAATGACCAAAAGCACTGTGGTGTTTTACCCGTTTGCAAGTGCCGGATGAACCCGACACTTCTCCAGATGGTTTTAAAAGGCGTTTTTATGTATTCTATGACCTCAGTTTTAATTTTTGAAGTCCCGGGCAAAATTAGTGCAAAATTACGGTTTTGCCCCTAGTTTCGTACTCTTACGCTTAATCACACGATTAAGCAAACCTAAGCAATATTAGGCTCTAATCGAAGGTTAATTAATTTCCTTAATTAATCTAGAGTCAAAATAATTTATTAAAGTTGATTAAAACCAAAAGTACTTAATTACAACCTAAAATCATATTTTAATTTTATGACACCTAGTCATAGAATCTTGAATAGTGTTTTCTCTTTCCAATTCCTTAAATCATGGAATTGTGTTACACATTGTTTATTCATAAATGAGTTTTAAATTCTTTAATGTTGTATGAGCACTCCTAAACTTGTCATAAACTCCTAAAATCACATTCTTAGTTACCTAAACTTAAGCTTAATCATTCCTAACCTTGTACCTAAGCTAATACACATCTAAACCTACCATTAACACACAATTAAATGGTCAAATCATCCTCCCATTCTGCTGCCCCAAGCTGGCGAAGCCTCACTCCCTCCATTATGCATCACATGTTCAATTTTTCAACACTCCAAGGCCATACCTCAAGTCACATACACTATACCTTGTCATAACTTTCAATCAAGCTTGAATTTCCACATGAATAAATAATTAAAACAACCCATTTCTCCCATTTAATTGTGGCTGGAAAAGTTCCAGCCATGCATTATTTCTAGAAGCCTAATTTCATAAAAATGTGATAGGAAATTAACTCACATCAAGCCATACTTTGTAGCATAGCTTCCATACTTCAAACCATGCTTGAATGACCTTGTGTAAGAGATATTTTCTCTTCCTTCCTCCCTCAAAGGCTACGGCCAAGCCCTCCCCAATCACTCCTCCATGGTTTTGATTTTCTATAAATAGGATGCTTGTGTTAGCCTTGTTACACTTTGAAGCATTTGCAAAGTTTAGAGTTTTAGAGTTGTCTTGCTAGTCTTTCCTTTTTCTCTCAAAGTTCCAAGAGTGTTCTTCCTTTCTTTTCATCTTTATCTTCTTCATCTCTTCATCTCATCATCACCTCTCAACCATCAAACACCACCCCAAAACCTTGAACCATCATCAAACCTCTCAAACACCACACCTCAAACACAACTCCACTTGAAACACATTTTCTTTCTTTTTCTCTCATCAAGGCCGAATCATCATCACCATCCTAGGAGGTGTTGCTCATCTCATTTCCATCTTCAAGTTCAAGCTTTTATCTTCATCAAAGGTAGGGATTTGTTTTCAAACTTTATTTTGCTCAAGAAAGTGTTTTTCTCTAGTTTTCTCTTGGATTCTTGTTGAACTTTCCTTTGTCTTTCCTTTCCTTTTCATTTTCGGCCATGAGGCCTTGATTTGAGCATGATAGCTTGATGATGAGAGTTTCTAGATGATGACATTGTGTTCATCTCAAAGAAACCTCTAAAGCTTGAGTTTTCCTTTTCTTACAACTTCATCTATATGTTATCTAGCTCACATGGTTTTCCAACTTAAGAAAATTAATCTAAGGATTTCTAAAAGCCCAAGCCTACCCTTGTCAACCTTAAAGTTGGCGTACGTTCTAGAGATTTGTCTCTAGATAGGGGTTTTGGGTACTTAATAAAGAACTTGATGTAGTTTCATTTCCTTTCTCTTTTATATGATTTTCGATTCTTGTGTTGTGATCCTTGAGATATTGTATAGGGTTATTATCTTGTTAAAGTCTTAAATGAGCTCTAGTTAAACATAAAAATGAAACTTGCATCATGTTTACTTTAAGCTATGCATATCATGTTTATTTCTTTGCTATCACTAAATCCCAAGATAATGAATGAACTTGCATTATCATGTTTATGTTTCAAGCTTTGCATTATCATATTTATATTTCAAGTCCTCACTTAAATATCAAAGATAATAATATATTGCACCACATATTTATTTTATGCTCTCACTTTACTTTCTAGCAATAACTAAAATAAGTGCATAAGCATGTTTATTTTTATGTCTTCACTTTAATGATTCTAGAGCTCAAAGACTTGCCCAAGGATATCTCAAACAAAGGTCTAAAACATCTATCTCCTATGGCTCATATTTCGGCCCTATGAGGCCTTAATGTCTTCAAGTATTGAAAACTATGTTTTATAATTTTTTCTAAACTTATATGAGTATAAGGAAGGTGTAGAACTAAGTATTATGAATTTAGGACCTCTTGAGATGAAAATAACATAGCCACTGCCCTATTAAGTATTTCCATGAGTTTAGATGATAAAAGTATTCATAAAAGAGTTTTGAAGGTTTTAATAAGGTTCCAAGAGAAACTAGTATTTTATGTGCTTTAGAAACTATGATTCAATGCCTTTAAATGGAGTTGTTGTTTCGGTTCTGCCTTGCTATGTTTGGCCACTGTATGAGCTGTGTTAATGATGTTAATATGCTTATGTTTGGGTAATAATTATGTTAAGACTCATATGTGAAAGATAGGATAAGTTAGGAACTAGAAAAGAATTAATTTGAGAGTTCTAGATCCCTTAAAGATTTATTTTTCTGGATTCTGTCCAGCAAGGTTTAGATTCAATAATCATGGTTTTAAATTAGTTTATATGTGTAGGAATGACTCATAATTGGTTTAGGACTTAATCTTGAAACCTTAGGAGCAAACCGAACTTAGAAAGGGTCATTATTGTGACTTCTAGGTACCCGTAAAGTTAGTATTTTGATTTCTGCACTCTTGAGGTTTAGAGATGTTCTTGACCATAGGGTGAGGTGAGAAATACTTAGTTATAACCTTGTAGGTTCCCGAGAGACTAGGTGTTGATGATCAATAACTTAGAAAGTGAGATAAAGATCTAAACCGTAATTTCTAGAACTCCGTAATCACTTAAACATAAAGTTGTCCAAATTCCGCTTAGTGCTATTTGGATTAGTTCTTATGCATGAGATTTGTATAACTCATAAATTTTCAAACTATAGGTGTATAAAGAAGTTAAGAATAATTAATTTGCAAGTTTAAGACTCATAATAATCGAAGTTTAAAGCACTATGAGATATAACATAACATGTCTATGAGCCTATGGGGATGATTGTTAAATATGACTATGTGATGATGTTTGTGTGAAAGTTTTATGTGATGAATGTTATGAGAAAGTTTCATGTGATGATATATATGTTATGAAAAAGCTACATGAGAATGCATGATAAAAATGAATATGATAAATGATGAGGTAATTGTGATGTAATACTTATGAAAATATAAATGTGACACAACACTGAGACGCAGCTTCTCTGGGTGACACGGTTCGGCCGAGCACCCCCAGGAGGAGACAAATCCGTGAGGGTATGTGTAGATGCAGCCTGCCAAAGCGGACAAATTGCGAGGCCCACGTGGCTAGCAAAGCGTTTCAAAGAGGAAATGATCCTAGAAAGGAGATCCTTAAATTGCCCCCTAGCCCGTACTTTAAGTCGGGATTATGTTACGCTTATCATAGGATAAGTAAGAGCTAGTGACGACTAGTTAAGGTATGAGCTCATAACCTAGAGAAGTTTTAGGCGGCCCCATGAGATGAAAGTTAAAGTTGACAATGTCACATAAACTTTACTTATGTCAATGTTATAATGTTTCCTAGTTATTCTATTGTTTGGTTTACCTTATGATGCATTCACATCATTAGTATATTTCTGCTTAAGTTATAAAGACGCATTATAAAATATGATGGACCTTGGATAAAATACCTCTTTGGGAAACCCACTTAAAAGGAACTTATATGCATGCACACCTTTTAGAAATAAACCCAAGGTTCCTAAGGATGTGTCGATGACACCTAGGTAGGGATAACCCTCTTGAGAATTCTTTTAGAAAGATTCTCATTCCCTCTCTCTTTTCTTCCGTCATATCTTGAGATGGCGGCGTTTGTACTCTTAAATCGACACCCGGTATGGGAGCTGCACCATGACCCGGCACTCGGGTCATACCATTTTGAGGGTCGCCTTTGTCGGAGTATACATGTTCATGGGGCGACCCTTGGCGTGCCCGATCGAGCTACCGCTTCACAGATCGCTCCTTACCGTCATAACGGGATTTTTGAGCGAGCAAGACCACGCGATGAGCGGATCCTCCGCATGGAGCCGAGACATCAGCTATCTGAGTACCCAGTATGTACCGCGTCCCGGTGCTCGGAGGCGGACCCATCCGAGGACCCGCCATCCCACATGTACAGTTGGAGCTCGGTCCGCTCCTCCACCGATGAGGGCTGGGAGTGAGGAGGCAGTGGTCGGCCGAGGTTGGCTCGACGGCCATCTATGCCCTCGCCGCGGTGGACATGCCCGATGATGCACTCGACCACTCCGCCGAGATTCGCGGTGGATCGACTCGACCCATGATACTCGGACCGAGGAGTAGTCATAGGAGGGGTAGTAGTTAGTGCACACACACGCCACATAGTAGAGGACAAACCTTCTTTTGTATATGAGGTTGTCTCCTTTAGGTGCACATGGGTATGGGGGTAGTTTCTCTTGTATTCGCTTTGTATGATTTCCTTGTATTGCATTTGATTGTATTTTGCTTCATGATGTATCAAATAGTCCCGCCTCTTTGGGTAGGCACGTTATATATATATATCTATGTTTCAGTTGATGTTTCCATGACATGATGTGTTTCTTATGCTTTGCTTATATGTTTCGCTATGTTGCCCCTTAAAGTTTGTGCGTGGCTCTCACTTTGATTTTAAAAAGAAAAATTTTACCCGTATTTCCGCTAAGTATTTTCCAAAGGATGAGACCAAGAGGTAATATTCTAAAAATTAACCTAAGGACATACTAGTAGTCTTGGGTTAAGATTTAGGGTGTTACATTATGGTATCAGAGCAGTTCGATTCTCATGGAGCCTGAGGATTGGGTGACTATGCTTTATAAGCATAATACGATAGTTATGTCATGTATAGTGCTTGATAGAGATAAGTGTAGGACTAGAGATGCATGACTTACGTTGGTTGCAAGTGCCATGGTAACTAGCTCATTTTGCATGGATATTGAGCACGATCAACTTGATGTTCATTGTTTCATGTGTATAGGGACCAATGGCACCGCGACGACGGCCTAGGACTACACCCGATGTTGAACAAGATGATACAACTGCTGCTGCGTCCGTCGCATGGCGCAAGCCATGGAGCGAATGTTCGACCGAATGGATCAACAAGCGAATGCTGTTCCTGTTCCCCCTCTTCCCCCTGCCGCTGAGATGGTGGAACAAGCCTGCTTCGGCGAGCTCCGCAAGGCGAACCCGCCCGATGTTCAGGGGTGATGGACCCCGACAAAGCTGATGAATGGATCAAAGACATGGAGAAGATCTACTCTGTCGTTACCTGCTCGGAGGAGCAGAAGGTCACATTTGTCGCTTTCATGTCAAGTCCGACGCCGAAGTTACGGTGGAGCGGCACGAGGCATCTGCTAGAAGCCTCTGGAACTCCCATTGGTCGAGCTGTTCAAGACTTACTTCTATGAGAAGTACTTTCCGAGTCCGTGAGAGCGAAGGGCGTTGAGTTCATGCGATTAACCCAAGGAGGGTCTCTTTGTAGCTCAATACAACTGCGAAGTTTGAGGAGCTAATCAAGTTCTCTCGGGTGTTCCAAGGAACCCCGATGAAGTTTGGAAGTGTGTGAAGTATGAGGCCGGTGCAAAGCGAGATGAACTACGCTGTGGCCCATATGGAGATCAGAGACTTCCCGACCCTGGTCAACAAGTGCCGGATACTTGAAGAAGGACAGAGAAAGATTCAAATCACAAGGGCGGAGCGAGCTAAGGGGCTCGGACCTCAAGCCCCGAAGTTCAAACCGCAGTACCCGTCGAGGAATCACTACAACCCCTACCAGTCCAACCAGTTCCGACAACAACAACAACAACCGCCAAGAGCTCCTGCTCACCAACAACCCAAACAACACCAAAGGCCGCCATTTCCACATCAAGGCCCGAGGAATTTCAATAATCAACCCCGTGGACCGGATGGACCCCGAAACCACAATGGAGGACCAAGTGGAGCCAAGAACAAGGCACCACAAACCCCTGCTGCTTACCCCGGAGCAACATCTGCTGACGTCTGCCCACAATGCGGGAAGAACCACGGGAATCGCCCATGCTTAGCCGGTCAGAATGTATGTTTCAAGTGTGGCAAGCCTGGCCACTATGCAAAGGACTGCATCGGACAAGGGACATCGAACCAAAACCCCCGAGCACAATAGCAAGGAATGGTCTTTACCCTTAACGCTAAGACGCCAAGAAGTCCAAAGATCTCATCGAAGGTATGTAAGTAAATGGTAAAGCCTTAACTGTACTATATGACTCTGGTGCTACCCATTCTTTCATTTCACTTGCTAGTGTCGAGTCCTTAAATCTAAAAGTCTCTAAACTTCCCTTCGATCTTATGGTTTCTACTCCTACAAATCGCCTACATTAATACTTGCCGTTGTTGTTTAAACTGTCATCTTGTTGTAGAAAATAGGTCTTTTATCATAGATTTAATTTGTTTACCCTTGAAAGACATAGGCATTATCTTAGGCATGAACTGGCTTCACCCCAATCGTGTGATGTTAGATTGTGGAACCCAAACCGTAGTTTTCCCTTCTCCTCCCGAAAACATCACTCAACCCATTAGGTGTACCTAAATTCCGTAGAGGTCTTACGTAGTGGGAAGAAAACTAAGGGATATGTTCTCCTAGCACTTTGTGATGTAGACTTGGAGCAAAACCTAGGTGAGATACCTGTGGTGAGAGACTATCCCGAGGTGTTTCGGAAGAAATACCCGAGTTCCCTCCCGAAAGAGAAGTGGAGTTCTCCATAGAGTTGGTTCTGGGACAGGACCAATCTCTATAGCCCCGTATAGGATGTCACCCTCGGAGTTAGCGAGTTGAAAACCCAGTTAGAGGAGTTGTTAGAAAAAGAGTTTTATAAGGCCGAGTGCTTCACCTTGGGGCGCTCAGGTCTTATTTGTGAAGAAAAAGGGCGGAAGCATGAGGATGTGTATAGACTATAGGCAGTTGAACCAAGTAACCATAAAGAATAAATACCCATTGCCTAGGATTGATGATCTTATGGACCAATTGAAAGGAGCTTGATAGTGTTTTCTAAGATTGATTTAAGGTCAGGTTACCATCAGTTAGGGTGAGAGATTCGGATATTCCTAAAACCGCCTTTCGAACTTCGGTATGGACACTTTGAGTTCAATGTAATGTCGTTTGGTTTGACGAATGCTCCTCAGCTTTTATGGATTACATGAATAGGATCTTTAGACCCTATTTAGATCAGTTCGTGGTTGTGTTCATAGATGATATTCTCATCTATTCGAAAACCCACGAGGAGCATGAGCGTCATTTAAGGTTGGTTTTAGAGGTATTAAAGGAGAAGAAGTTATACGCTAAGTTGTCTAAGTGTGAATTTTGGTTAGAGGAGGTAAAGTTCTTAGGACATGTTGTGTCAAAAGGTGGCATAGCTGTCGACCCAAGTAAGATAGAGGCTGTGATGAATTGGGATAGACCAACCTCTGTAACTGAGATTAGAAGCTTATTGGGTTTAGCTGGATATTACCGTAGGTTCATTAAAGGATTTTCCCAGTTAGCCCTACCCTTAACCAAGCTCACTAGGAAGAATGCCCCATTTGAGTGGAGCCAGAGTGTGAAAAAGTGTTTCCTAGAGCTTAAGGAAAAGCTCACCTCAACCCCAGTTTTAGTTTTACCTGACCCCAATGTACCCTTTGAGGTATATTGCGATGCTTCTGGCAAGGGTTTAGGTTGTGTGTTGATGCAAAACAGGCAAGTGGTAGCCTATGCATCCAGGCAACTCAAGCCTCATGAGGTAACCTACCCCACCCATGACCTTGAACTAGCAGCCATCGTGTTCGCTCTAAAGATGTGGAGACACCACTTGTATGGTGTGAGGTTTGAAGTTTTCTCCGATCATAAGAGTCTCAAGCATCTCTTTGATCAAAAGGAGTTGAATATGAGGCAAAGGAGATGGATGGAATTCCTCAAGGACTACGATTTTGGTTTAAATTACCACCCAGGCAAGGCTAATGTAGTAGCGGCGCCTTGAGCGAAAACTTCGTTCACGTCTGTCCAAGTATGATGGTTAATGAAGTTGGGTTAATAGAGCAATTTAGGAATATGAATCTTGGAATGTCTATAACGGAGAATGGCATCGTGATGAGTCATCTCACGGTGACCAGTGGAGTTTAAGCAAAGGATTATGCTTGCCCAAAGAGAAAATGAGGACTTTATGGAGACAATCGAGGCAGTAAAGGCTGGAAAGTTGAAAGGTTTTGTACGAGGCCCCGACTGGTTATGGAGGTTCGAGGGGCGAATCTGTGTGCCACAAGATGGTGACCTCCGAGTGAAGGTCTTGGAGGAGGCTCACAAGAGCCATTTTGCCATCCATCCTGGTACTACAAAGATGTATCAGGACTTAAAGAGGATGTTTTGGTGGCGGATTAAAGAAGGATGTGGTCGCTGGGTGAGTAAGTGTTTGAGTCGCCAAAAGGTCAAGATCGAACACCAAAACCTTACGGCATGTTGCAACCCCGCCGATCCCGAGTGGAAGTGGGAGAGTATATCAATGGACTTCGTGACAGGATTGCCAAAGACCCAAGCTGGCCACGATGCCGTATGGGTAATCGTGGATCGACTAACTAAGTCGGCTCACTTTCTACCTATTCGAGTCACGTACTCGTTGGATAAGTTGGCCCAGCTTTACATCCAAGAAATAGTAAGGTTGCATGGAGTACCATCGACGATAATCTCGGATCGAGATCCGCGGTTTACGATCACGTTTTTGAGAGCCTTTCAAAGGCGTTTGGTTCCAAGTTGTGCCTAAGCGCGCCTACCACCCACAAGCGGATGGTCGATCGAGAGGACAATCCAAACCCTAGAGCATATCTTTGAGAGCTTGTGTCTTAGACCAAAGGAAGTTGGGATAAGTACATGCCTTTGATCGAGTTTGCGTATAACAGCGGTTATCACGCAAGCATCGGTATGTATGGCACCGTCTGAGGCATTATACGGAAGGAAGTGCCAATCACCCTTGTGTTGGTACGAGCTCGGAGAACAAAGTGTCTTAGGACCTGAGGTAGTGAGGGAAACGACGGAGCAAATCAAGAAGATCAAGGATAGAATCTTAACCGCTCAAAGTCGGCAGAAAAGCTACGCGGACAAAAGGCGCAAGCCCCTGGAGGTGCAAGAGGGAGAACATGTATTTCTAAGAATCACCCCCACTACAGGAATAGGGAGAGCCATGAAAGTTAAAAAGTTGAGTCCTCGATTTCTCGGTCCTTTTGAAATTCTTCAAAGAGTCGGATCCGTAGCTTACAAAATAGCCTTACCACCCAATCTGTCAAACCTTCATGATGTCTTTCACGTCTCGATTCACGTAAATATGAGTCCGACCCTAGCCATGTCCTAGAACCAGAGCATGTACAGTTAAGGGAGGACCTCACTTTCAATGTACCGCCTACGGGAATAGTGGATCACGGAGTCAAGCAGTTAAGGAACAAGTCCGTTCCTTTGGTAAAAGTGGCGTGGGGACAAGGCAAGTCGGAAGAATACACGTGGGAACTAGAGTCAGAGATGAAGTCCAAATATCCGAGCTTTTCTAAAGTGCAATTTCGAGGGCGAAATTCTTTTTAAGGAGGGAGTAATGTAACGCCCGATTTTACATTAGAGTGAAAATGACCAAAATGCCCTGAGGTCATTTTCAGCCGGACCGAGGAAAGCCAGTGCTTGGCAGTACTCGAAGGGCAAACTCAATGTTGGAAGGGATTAGAAAACTTATGTACCTTCAGGGATCGAAAATCTCATTTTTCGAGTTTTAGTCAAAATGACCAAAGCAGCTGTGGTGTTTTACCCGTTTGCAAGTGCGGATGAACAGAAACTTCTCGGATGGTTTTAAAGGCGTTTTTATGTATTCTATGACCTCAGTTTTAATTTTTGAAGTCCCGGGCAAAATTAGTGCAAAATTACGGTTTTGCCCCTAGTTTCGTACTCTTACGCTTAATCACACGATTAAGCAAACCTAAGCAATATTAGGCTCTAATCGAAGGTTAATTAATTTCCTTAATTAATCTAGAGTCAAAATAATTTATTAAAGTTGATTAAAACCAAAAAGTACTTAATTACAACCTAAAATCATATTTTAATTTTATGACACCTAGTCATAGAATCTTGAATAGTGTTTTCTCTTTCCAATTCCTTAAATCATGGAATTGTGTTACACATTGTTTATTCATAAATGAGTTTTAAATTCTTTAATGTTGTATGAGCACTCCTAAACTTGTCATAAACTCCCTAAATCACATTCTTAGTTACCTAAACTTAAGCTTAATCATTCCTAACCTTGTACCTAAGCTAATACACATCTAAACCTACCATTAACACACAATTAAATGGTCAAATCATCCTCCCATTCTGCTGCCCCAAGCTGGCGAAGCCTCACTCCCTCCATTATGCATCACATGTTCAATTTTTCAACACTCCAAGGCCATACCTCAAGTCACATACACTATACCTTGTCATAACTTTCAATCAAGCTTGAATTTCCACATGAATAAATAATTAAAACAACCCATTTCTCCCATTTAATTGTGGCTGGAAAAGTTCCAGCCATGCATTATTTCTAGAAGCCTAATTTCATAAAAATGTGATAGGAAATTAACTCACATCAAGCCATACTTTGTAGCATAGCTTCCATACTTCAAACCATGCTTGAATGACCTTGTGTAAGAGATATTTTCTCTTCCTTCCTCCCTCAAAGGCTACGGCCAAGCCCTCCCCAATCACTCCTCCATGGTTTTGATTTTCTATAAATAGGATGCTTGTGTTAGCCTTGTTACACTTTGAAGCATTTGCAAAGTTTAGAGTTTTAGAGTTGTCTTGCTAGTCTTTCCTTTTTCTCTCAAAGTTCCAAGAGTGTTCTTCCTTTCTTTTCATCTTTATCTTCTTCATCTCTTCATCTCATCATCACCTCTCAACCATCAAACACCACCCCAAAACCTTGAACCATCATCAAACCTCTCAAACACCACACCTCAAACACAACTCCACTTGAAACACATTTTCTTTCTTTTTCTCTCATCAAGGCCGAATCATCATCACCATCCTAGGAGGTGTTGCTCATCTCATTTCCATCTTCAAGTTCAAGCTTTTATCTTCATCAAAAGGTAGGGATTTGTTTTCAAACTTTATTTTGCTCAAGAAAGTGTTTTTCTCTAGTTTTCTCTTGGATTCTTGTTGAACTTTCCTTTGTCTTTCCTTTCCTTTTCATTTTCGGCCATGAGGCCTTGATTTGAGCATGATAGCTTGATGATGAGAGTTTCTAGATGATGACATTGTGTTCATCTCAAAGAAACCTCTAAAGCTTGAGTTTTCCTTTTCTTACAACTTCATCTATATGTTATCTAGCTCACATGGTTTTCCAACTTAAGAAAATTAATCTAAGGATTTCTAAAAGCCCAAGCCTACCCTTGTCAACCTTAAAGTTGGCCGGCACGTTCTAGAGATTTGTCTCTAGATCTGGGTTTTGGGTACTTAATAAAGAACTTGATGTAGTTTCATTTCCTTTCTCTTTTATATGATTTTCGATTCTTGTGTTGTGATCCTTGAGATATTGTATAGGGTTATTATCTTGTTAAAGTCTTAAATGAGCTCTAGTTAAACATAAAAATGAAACTTGCATCATGTTTACTTTAAGCTATGCATATCATGTTTATTTCTTTGCTATCACTAAATCCCAAGATAATGAATGAACTTGCATTATCATGTTTATGTTTCAAGCTTTGCATTATCATATTTATATTTCAAGTCCTCACTTAAATATCAAAGATAATAATATATTGCACCACATATTTATTTTATGCTCTCACTTTACTTTCTAGCAATAACTAAAATAAGTGCATAAGCATGTTTATTTTTATGTCATCACTTTAATGATTCTAGAGCTCAAAGACTTGCCCAAGGATATCTCAAACAAAGGTCTAAAACATCTATCTCCTATGGCTCATATTTCGGCCCTATGAGGCCTTAATGTCTTCAAGTATTGAAAACTATGTTTTATAATTTTTCTAAACTTATATGAGTATAAGGAAGGTGTAGAACTAAGTATTATGAATTTAGGACCTCTTGAGATGAAAATAACATAGCCACTGCCCTATTAAGTATTTCCATGAGTTTAGATGATAAAAGTATTCATAAAAGAGTTTTGAAGGTTTTAATAAGGTTCCAAGAGAAACTAGTATTTTATGTGCTTTAGAAACTATGATTCAATGCCTTTAAATGGAGTTGTTGTTTCGGTTCTGCCTTGCTATGTTTGGCCACTGTATGAGCTGTGTTAATGATGTTAATATGCTTATGTTTGGGTAATAATTATGTTAAGACTCATATGTGAAAGATAGGATAAGTTAGGAACTAGAAAAGAATTAATTTGAGAGTTCTAGATCCCTTAAAGATTTATTTTTCTGGATTCTGTCCAGCAAGGTTTAGATTCAATAATCATGGTTTTAAATTAGTTTATATGTGTAGGAATGACTCATAATTGGTTTAGGACTTAATCTTGAAATCTTAGGAGCAAACCGAACTTAGAAAGGGTCATTATTGTGACTTCTAGGTACCCGTAAAGTTAGTATTTTGATTTCTGCACTCTTGAGGTTTAGAGATGTTCTTGACCATAGGGTGAGGTGAGAAATACTTAGTTATAACCTTGTAGGTTCCCGAGAGACTAGGTGTTGATGATCAATAACTTAGAAAGTGAGATAAAGATCTAAACCGTAATTTCTAGAACTCCGTAATCACTTAAACATAAAGTTGTCCAAATTCCGCTTAGTGCTATTTGGATTAGTTCTTATGCATGAGATTTGTATAACTCATAAATTGTCAAACTATAGGTGTATAAAGAAGTTAAGAATAATTAATTTGCAAGTTTAAGACTCATAATAATCGAAGTTTAAAGCACTATGAGATATAACATAACATGTCTATGAGCCTATGGGGATGATTGTTAAATATGACTATGTGATGATGTTTGTGTGAAAGTTTTATGTGACGAATGTTATGAGAAAGTTTCATGTGATGATATATATGTTATGAAAAAGCTACATGAGAATGCATGATAAAAATGAATATGATAAATGATGAGGTAATTGTGATGTAATACTTATGAAAATATAAATGTGACACAACAACGAGACGCGCTTCTCCTGGGTGACACCGGTTCGGCCGAGCACCCCCAGGAGGAGACAAATCCGTGAGGGTATGTGTAGATGCAGCCTGCCAAAACGGACAAATTGCGAGGCCCACGTGGCTAGCAAAGCGTTTCAAAGAGGAAATGATCCTAGAAAGGAGATCCTTAAATTGCCCCCTAGCCCGTACTTTAAGTCGGGATTATGTTACGCTTATCATAGGATAAGTAAGAGCTAGTGACGACTAGTTAAGGTATGAGCTCATAACCTAGAGAAGTTTTAGGGCGGCCCCATGAGATGAAAGTTAAAGTTGACAATGTCACATAAACTTTACTTATGTCAATGTTATAATGTTTCCTAGTTATTCTATTGTTTGGTTTACCTTATGATGCATTCACATCATTAGTATATTTCTGCTTAAGTTATAAAGACGCATTATAAAATATGATGGACCTTGGATAAAATACCTCTTTGGGAAACCCACTTAAAAGGAACTTATATGCATGCACACCTTTTAGAAATAAACCCAAGGTTCCTAAGGATGTGACGATGACACCTAGGTAGGGATAACCCTACTGAGAATTCTTTTAGAAAGATTCTCATTCCCTCTCTCTTTTCTTCCGTCATATCTTCAGATGGCGACGTTTGTACTCTTCGTCGACACCCCGGTATGGGAGCTGCACCATGACCCGGCACTCGGGTCATACCATTTTGAGGGTCGCTGCACAGTCAGAGTATACATGTTCATGGGACGACCCTACGCGCATTCCCGTCGAGCTACCGCTTCACCCCGATCGCTTCCTTACCGTCATAACGGGATTTTTGAGCGAGCGAGACCACGCGATGAGCAGATCCTCCGCATGGAGCCCGAGACATCAGCTGTACGCGAGTACCCCGAGTATGTACCGCGTCCCCAGTACTCGGAGACGGACCCATCCGAGGACCCGCCATCCCACATGTACAGTTGGAGCTCCAGTCCCGCTCCTCCACCGATGAGGGCTGGGAGTGAGGAGACAGTGGTCCAGCCGAGGTTGGCTCGACGGCCATCTATGCGCCCTCGCCGCGGTGGACATGCCCGATGATGCACTCGACCACTCCCGCCGAGATTCGCCAGTGGATCGACTCGTCCCCGCAGTACTCGGACCCGCAGGAGTAGTCATAGGAGGGGTAGTAGTTAGTGCACACACACGCCACATAGTAGAGGACAAACCTTCTTTTGTATATGAGGTTGTCTCCTTTAGGTGCACATGGGTATGGGGGTAGTTTCTCTTGTATTCGCTTTTTATGATTTCCTTGTATTGCATTTCAGTTGTATTTTGCTTCATGATGTATCAAATAGTCCTGCCTCTTTGGGTAGGCACGTTATATATATATATCTATGTTTCAGTTGATGTTTCCATGACATGATGTGTTTCTTATGCTTTGCTTATATGTTTCGCTATGTTGCCCCTTAAAGTTTCGCGCGTGGCTCTCACTTTGATTTTAAAAAGAAAAATTTTACCCGTATTTCCGCTAAGTATTTTCCAAAGGATGAGACCAAGAGGTAATATTCTAAAAATTAACATAAGGACATACTAGTAGTCTTGGGTTAAGATTTAGGGTGTTACACTAATCTTGTCATAAAATCGTTAAAACACATTCTTAGTTACCTAAACTTAAGCTTAATTATTCCTAACCTTGTACCTAAGCTAATACACATTTAAACCTACCATTAGCACCCAATTAGATGATCAAATCTCCCTCCCTCTCTGCTGCCAGGTCTTGCCGAAGCCTTCCCTCTCCCATATGCATCACATGTTCAATTTTTCAACACTCCAAGGCCATACCTCAAGTCACATACACTATACCTTGTCATAACTTTCAATCAAGCTTGATTTTCCAAATAAATAACTAATTAAAATAGCTCATTTCCTCCATTTATTTATGGCTGGAAAAGTTCCAGCCATGCATTGTTTCTAGAAGCCTAATTTCATTCAAAATTAATAGGAAATTAACTCACATCAAGCCATACTTTGTAGCATAGCTTCCATACTTCAAACCATGCTTGAATGACCTTGTGTAAGAGATATTTTCTCTTCCTTCTTCCCCCTCAATGCTATGGCCAAGGCTTCCTCTTGGAGGGCCTCAATGTTTTGTTTTTCTATAAATAGGTGCCTTAGATGAGCTTGTGTCAATTTAGTTCATTTGGTAAGTTTCAAGTTTTCCTAAGCTTTCTTGAGTTCTTTCTTTTTCTCTCAAGTTTCAAGAGAGTTCTTCCTTTCTTTTCATCTTCATCTTCTTCATCTCTTCATCTCATCATCATCTCTTAACCATCAAACACCACTCCAAGGCCTTGAATCATCTCCTAACCTCTCAAACACAACCTCACTCAAACACATTTTCCTCTCCATTGTTCCTCACATGGCCGAAGCCATATCCACCTCAAGGAGGAGCTCATCATCTTGTTTTCCTTTTTAAAATTTCAAGCTTTGTGTCTTCACTCTAGGTAGGGATTTGCTTTTCAAACTTGTTTTGCTCAAGAATGTGTTTTTCTCTAGTTTCCTCTTGGATTCTTTTTGAACTTTCCTTTGTTTTCCCTTTCTTTTTCATTTCAGCCTCTTGGCCTTGATTATGAGTATGATAGCTTGATGATGAGAGGTTCTAGATGATGACCTTGTGTTCATCTCAAAGAAACCTCTAAAGCTTGAGTTTTCATTTTCTTATAACTTCATCTATATGATATCTAGCTCACATGATTTTTCAACTTAAGAAAATTAATCTAAGGATTTCTAAAAGCCCAAGCCTACCCTTGTCAACCTTAAAGTTGGCCGCCACGTTCTAGAGATCTTTCATAGGGGTTTTGGGTATTTAATAAAGAACTTGACTTAGTTTCACTTTCTTTTTCTTTTGTAAGGTTTTCGATTTTGGTATTTTGATCCTTGAGATTTTGTTTGGTTTTGTTTTGAAAGTTTGTTTACTTGAGCTTGATGATGTTGTTCAAGAACCTCATAGTTCCTTTGATAACTTGGTTCAAGAACTCTAAAGCTCTCTTTGTAATGAGATATGTGTTGGGTTGTTATCTTGTTAAAGTCTTAAATGAGCTCTAGTTAACCATAAAATGAACCTTGCATCATGTTTACTTTTATGCCTTGCACATCATGTCTATTTTCCTTGCTATCACTAAGTACCAAGATAATAAAGGAACTTGCATTATCATGTTTATATTTCAAGCTATGCATTATCATGTTTACATTTCAAGTTCTCACCTAAATATCAAAGATAATAATATGATGCATCTCATATTTATTTTATGCTCTCACTTTACTTTCTAATAAAAGCTAAAACAAGTGCATAAGCATGTTTATCTTTATGCCATCACTTTAATGAACCTAGAGCTCAAAGACTTGTCCATGGATGTCTCAAACAAAGGTTTAAAAATATTTATTTCCTTTGGTTCATATTTCGGCCCTAAGAGGTTTTGATGTTTCTAAATATTGAAAACTATGTTTCATACTTTTTCTAAGCTTTTATGAGTACAAGGATTATGTAGAACTAAGTTTTATGAATTTAGGACCTCTTGAGACAAAGTTGAATTGGTCACTGCCCTCTTAAATATTCTTATGATTTTAGATGTTAAAAATGTTCATAAATGAGTTTTGAAAGTTTTAAAAAGGTTCCAAGAGAAACTAGTATTTTATGTGCTTTAGAAATTGTATTTTATGCCTTATGGAGAATGTTTGTTTCGGTTCTACCTTGCCATTATTTTGTCACTGTATGAGCTATGTTAATGATGATAATATGCTTGAGTTTGAGTATAATTAACGGTAAAACTCATATGTGAAAGATAAGAGAAGTTAAAAACTAGAAAAGAAATAATTTGAGAGTTCTAGATCCTTTAATGTTTGAATTTTCTGGATTCTGTCCAGCAAGGTTTAGTAATGCTAATTATGGATTTAAATTAGTTTAAATGTGTAGGAATGCCTCATAAATGGTTTAGGACTTGATCTTGAAGCCTTAGGAACAAACCGGACTTAGAAAGGGTCATTGTTGTGACTCCTAGGTACCCGTAAAGTTAGGATTATAAATTCTGCATCCTTGAGGTTTAGAGATGTTTTTGATCATAGTGTGAGGTGAGAAATACCTAGTTATAAACCTCTTAGGTACCCAAGAGATTAGGTTTGATGATTAATAACTTAGAACGTGAGTTAAGGACCTTAAGGGTCAATGCATAAGACATTAAAAAGTCTTGAGTTTTATCATGCTCAATTTATGTAAATATGATATATGATACATGAGCTTTATCTATGATAAGTTTGATATGTGCTATGAAGAAGTTTTATATGATGATATGCTATACCTCATAAGATATGTTTGTATGACCTATATGTTTTCATGGCATAAGCAAATTTGAGGAAATTCGGTCTACAACCATCATGCTGCCAAATTTCCATCAAATTTGAGGAACTTAGAAAAAGATCTTTTTGAAAATCATGAGAACTTAAATGTGACACAACACTGAGATGCGTTCTTGGGTGACACCGGTTTAGCCGAGCACCCCCAAGAAAACAAATCTGTGAGGGTATTGACATAGAGCTTGCCAAAGCGGACAATACTACTATGCACTAGTTGCCAGTAGAGCGTTTCAAAGAGGAAATGACCCTAAGAGGTGATCCTTAATTTGCCCCCTAACCCGTACTTTAAGTCGGGATTATGTATGTTATGCTTATCATAGGATAAGTAAGAACTAGTGACGACTAGTTAAGGTATGAACTCATAACCTAGAGATGTTTTAGGGTTGCCCCATGAGATAAAAGTTAAAGTTTAAAATGTCACATGTGCTATAAAAAACCAAGAAAAGTTATACCTGTCACCTCAATGTTATAATGTTTCTTAGTTATTCCATTGATTGGCTTACCTTTATGATGCATTCATGTCATTAGTATTTTCCCTGCTTAGTCATAAGACGCATTGTAAAATATGACGGACCTTGGATAATTAATACTTTAGAAAACTAACTTAAAAGAAGTTTACCTGCATGCGCACCTTTTTAGAAATAAAACCCAAGGTTCCTGAGGATGTGATGATGTCACTTAGTTAGGGATTACCCTACTGAGAATTCTTTTAGAAGATTCTCATTCCCTCTCTCTTTTCTTCTGTCACATCTTCAGATGGCGACTTTCGTACTCTTCATTGACACCCCGACATGGGAGCTGCACCATGACCCAGCACTCGGGTCATACCATTTTGAAGGTCGCTGCACCGTCAGAGCATTTATGTTTATGGGACGACCCTTCGCGCACCCAGTACGGAGCTACCGCTTCATCCCGACTGCCCTCTACCATCATAACACGATTTTCGAGCGAGCTAGACCACGCGGCGAGTAGATCCTCCGCATGCAGCCCGAGGTGTCAGCCGTACGTGACTACCCGAAGTACGTGCCCCAGACTCAGTATTCGGAGATGGATCCATCAGAGGACCCGCCCTCGCACATGTATAGTTGGAGCTCCAGCCCCACTCCCCCACCGATGCGAGCTGGGAGTGAGGAGACGATGGTTCAGCGAGGTTGGCTCGTAGGCCATCCATGCGCCCTCGCCGTGTAACGCCCCGATTTTTCTGCCAGGGTGAAAATGACCAAAATGCCCCTGAGGTCATTTTCAGCTAAGAATTCGAGGAAAGCCGATCCGGCAGTACTCGAAGGGCAAACTCAATGTTGGAAGGGGATTAGATGACTTGTGTATCTTTCCGGGATCGAAAATCTCATTTTTCGAGTTTTCGGGTCAAAATGACCAAAACGTGTTTGTATGTAGACTATGACCTTAGTTTTGATCCCGGAGTTCTCGGGCAAAATTAGTGTGAAATTACGGTTTTGCCCCTAGTTTCGTGTTTTTACGCTTAATCGCGTGATTAAGCAAACCTAAGCAATATTAGGCTCTAATCGAAGGTTAATTAATTTCTTTAATTAATCTTGAGTCAAAATAATTTATTAAAGTTGATTAGAACATAAAAGTGCTTAATTACAACTTAAAATCATATTTTAATTTCAAGACTCCTAGTCATGGAATCTTGAATAGTGTTTTCTCTTTCCAAATCCTTAAATCATGGAATTGTGTTACACATTGTTTGTTCATAAATGAGTTTAAAATTCTTTAATGATGTATGAGCACTCATAATCTTGTCATAAAATCCTTAAAACACATTCTTAGTCACCTAAACTTATGCTTAATGACTCCTAACCTTGCACCTAAGCTAATACACCCCTAAACACATCACTAACACACAATTACATGACCAAAACTCCCTTCTCCCTTGCTGCATCAGACCTGGCCGAAATTCATACCCCAGTTTATCACAATTTAATTTTATTTCACACTCCAAAGACCATGCTTGAAGCCACACTCACCACCATACTTTACCATGCCATCAAAATGCAATTCTCTCACCTCATGTTCCATGAGGATTCATTCTCTTCCACACACTCACCCTTATCCTTCTCTATAAATACCATGCCAAGATGAACTTTGCTACACTTTTGTTCATTTGCTAAGTTTTGATTTCTAAGCATTCTTGTTAGTTCTCTCATTTTCTCTCAAGTTTCAAGAGCATTATTTTTCTTCATCTTCTTCTTTTTCCTTTTGAATCATCATCTCTCAACCTTCAAACACCACCCCAAAGCCTTGAACCATCATCAAACCTCTCAAACACCACACCTCAAACACAACCTCACTTGAAACACAACTCCAACCTTCTTGTTTCCTCTTGGCCGAAGCCTTCAAGCCCCAAGGAGGAGCTCATCATCTTGTTTTTCTTTTCAAAAGTTCAAGCTTTGTGTCTTTACTCTAGGTAGGAGTGTTTTCTAAACTTTGTTTTCTTGAAAATGAGTTTCTCTCTAGCTTTCTCTTGGATTTTCTTTTGAAACTTTCTTTGTTTTTCCTTCCTTGTGATTTCGGCCATGAGGCCTTGAGGAGCACATGATAGCTCAATGATGAGGACTCCTAGAGGATGACTATGTGTTCATCTCAAAGGAACCTCTAGAGCTTGAATTTTTCTTTTCCTTTAACTTCATCTATACTATACTTAGCTCACATGGTTTTTTTCAACTTAAGAAAATTAATCTAAGGATTTCTAAAAGCCCAAGCCTACCCTTGTCAACCTTAAAGTTGGCCGGCACGTTCTAGAGATTTTTCTCTAGATAGGGGTTTTGGGTATTTAATAAAGAACTTGGCTTAGTTTCACTTTCTTGTTCTTTTGTAAGGTTTTCGGTTTTGGTATTTTGATCCTTGAGATTTTGTTTGGTTTTGTTTAGAAAGTTTGTTTTCTTTGAGCTTGATGATGATGTTCAAGAACCTCATAGTTCCTATGAGAACTTGGTTCAAGAACTCTAGAGCTCTCTTTGTAATGAGATATATGTTGGGTTGTTACTTTGTTAAAGTCTTGAATGAGCTCTAGCTAAACATAAAATGAACTTTTGCATCATGTTTATTTTATGCTTTGCATATCATGTTTACTTCCTTGCTATCATTAAATACCAAGATAATGAATGAACTTGCATTATCATGTTTATACTTCAAGCTATGCATTATCATGTTTATATTTCAAGTTCTCACTAAATATCAAAGATAATAATATGTTGCACCTCATATTTATTTTATGCTATCACTTTTCTTTCTAATGGAACCTAAAATAAGTGCATGAGCATGTTTACTTTTATGTCATCACTTAAATGAACCTAGAGCTCAAAGACTTGCCCATTGATGTCTCAAACAAAGGTTTAAAATATTTATTTCTTTTGGTTCACATTTCGGCCCTAAGGGGTTTTGGAGTTTCCAAGTGTTGAAAATTATGTTTTATAATTCTCCTAAGCTTATATGAGTACAAGGAATTTGTAGAACCAAGTTTTATGAATTTAGGGCCTCTTGAGGTATAAATGATTTAGCTACTGCCCTCTTACATAATTTTATGATTTTAGATGATAAAAATATTTAGAAATGAGTTTTGAAAGTTTTAAAAGGGCTCCAAGAGAGACTAGTATTTTATGTGCTTTAGAAATTGTGTTTGATGCCTTTAAATGGAGATGTTTGCTTCGGTTCTGCCTTGCCATGTTTAGCCACTGTATGAGTTGTGTTAATGATGATAATATGCTTATGTTTAAGTATAATTAATGTTAAGACTCATATGTGAAAGATAAGAGAAGTTAGAAACTAGAAAAGAATTAATTTGAGAGTTCTAGATCCTTTAATGTTTGACTTTTCTGGATTCTGTCCAGCAAGGTTTAGTAATGCTAATCATGGATTTAAATTAGTTTAAATGTGTAGGAATGACTCATAAATGGTGTAGGACTTGATCTTGATGCCTTAGGAGCAAACCGGACTTAGAAAGGGTCATTGTTGTGACTCCTAGGTACCCGTAAAGTTAGGAATATGAATTCTGCACTCTTGAGGTTTAGAGATGTTCTTGATCATAGTGTGAGGTGAGAAATACTTAGTTAAGACCTTATAAGTTCCCGAGAGAATAGGTTTGATGATTTATAACTTAGAATGTGAGTTATGGACCTTAAGGGTCAATGCATAAGACACTAAAAGGTTGTTAATGCTATGATGTGTTGTTTGATGCAATGATATGATGAGATGTGCTTGATGCATGAGAAAATGATTGATGAAAATGTTAAAGTTTATCATAGCATGAGTTTTCATGAGAACATGTTGTGTGAATAAGCTTGTGGCAGTTTGAAGGAAATTCGGTTTAACAAATTGCTATCTTTGCCAATTTCCGTCAAACCTTAAAGGGTTGAAAGAAATGTTTATGAGTACCATATGAGTTGAAAACCCTGGGTGACACCTGTAACACCCTCCTAATTACCATGTTTTTACTCAAGTGTTCACACAGTAATTAGAAAAGTATTACTCACTGGCATACTCTATACTAGTCGAAAATAACTGAAATAAAATACTATAGATGTATAAGTTATCAAACTAATATGTACATATATATATATACATTGTTGTTAAGTTCACATTAGGTACATCATATAAAAAAAAAAACAAACAAACTAGTTATCTCCTAACTAGTCAGGAACTCAGTGTACAAAAGAACACTTCTACTAAGTAGTCTGACCTGCTCAAAGTTGAGATCCAGCAAAATTTCATACATACAGAAATGGACTCTAAAGTATCTCACAAAATCAGTCTGCAGGCTGGAGGGTTCCTAATGCTAAACTACAACTACGTACATAACATGAGTCCCTGAATGTCACATGCTCCCCTAAAGAAAATCGTTCGCCATCGGTGGAATGGCATTGCCCTCAGCAGGGGCACTAGGACCAGCTGGTGGATCTGAGTCCGAGGAGGAGGACGAGGACGAATCATCTCCAGGAGGGGGCATAGGTGGTGCGGGTGGAGCTACAAACTCAACAGGGTGTGCCATGTGTAGGGGCACACCGTCATAAGGAAAAGCAGGGTCAAACTCAAGAAGAAAAAGCAGAGGTACTAAAAGAACGGTGAAGAATACATAGGCTCAGATTCGAGAATATGCTACTACATATAGTGAATCAAAGTCAGGATCGTAGTGCCATTGCCATTGGGGTGAGTCAAGGAAGAAGATCACTGACGGCATCTGTAAAGGCCCGAGCACCATACAAAATATACACAAATAGGGATGAGAATATTATATAATTCTCAGTAGGGTAATCCCTCACCAGTAATAAAAAATTAGTAAACAAAACATAAGTAGAAATTTCATTCTTATAAGCAATATCAAGTAAACTTATATGCAAAAATAACAATTAAACTATGCATAGTCATAGGAAGAATTATTAATGTATATAATTCAAGTAAAGTCAAAATGTAACATGATGGTAACCATAAATCTTTCTCTTGTAATCCACGAAATTCAATTAGTGCAGTTGTCTCTTTTCATTAGCATAGGGAAGGCTTAGTTTCACATCAGGTAACATATGTAGTGGATAACTCCTCAGAGGACCATAGACTGCTAGGACATGAGCTCATTCCTATTCGTGATCATCGGACTTCATATTTCTTTTCCATTTCCGAATCACACACAGTTCTATCTCCTAGCCGATACGTCTATCGACTCATAACATTTCCTGGGAAGTTCTTATTTTTGCCTTCCCTCTTTATCCCATATAAGCCTTGTTTCTATTTTCCCCATATGTTAAAATATGCACCATCACATTTCTCATATTCTCTTTTGTCATATAACAGCCGCATGTACTTTTCTTTTTGACAAATCATGTTTACATCACACGTAGGCAATTTAGTTACATCTAGAGTCTCATTATGCTTTATAAGTAACTCTCTAAAACCATTAGCATGCATGCATATATCATATATGTGGACTAAATGCCATTCCATTATCAATTTAAGATATTTCCACCATTTCAGCAACTTGGCAGATTTATCATCCCAGTAGCAACATTTACTTTCCATATCAAATGGCTAATTTAAGAGCCACAAAAATTCCCTATAACACTTAAATGTGCTTAGTAATCCCTGTAAAAATTTCAGGGGAAAAAGAATTCTCTAACCTTGTTAAATAAATTAAACAAATTTGATGGTCAGAGACCACTTATTCACAGCTCAGACCAGAATTCTCATAGTTTTTAATCCTAGAAATTGATCAAATCAACCCAAAATAAAAATCACAGTTACACTTCAAGAGGTTTTCAACACCCTGTAAACTTTTTAGATGATAATTCAATCATTTGATATGGTAATAAAATCATATAAAATCGGAGCTTCAGTCCCCACAATCCAGACAGCAAGGTTACCTTTTCGGTTTCTGATTTTTTTGAGACAGTACAACATAAAATTAGTGCTCAAGAATTTTTTTGTAAGTATTTCAAGATGTTAGGTCAAACATATATTTTTTCCAGGCCATGATCATAACTACAAATATCTCTAAAAATTCATGATATGTTACTGTTTTCAGCAAAACCGAAATTCCAGCACACTATCTAAAACTTCACTTGATAAAATGATTACACTAACCTCATCCAAACCCTCCAACAAAATTTATACTTCAACAACCATATATCATTAACCAAAATAACCAAAAATTTAGAGCAGAAAAAGTCAGAGATGAGAAATATAAATTTGGAAAGAAAAATCTCAATAAAACCCTACTCTTGGAAGCTAAAGGTGTCTTGGTCTCTAGGATGCTCCCAAATGGTGTTCTTCACTCCACAACTCTCAAGATACACCCAAATCCTTCTTAAAACAGTGAGGTATCAGGTAACAAGGTTGGGATTTGGTGATGGATTGAAATTCTGATCGGTTATATATATAGGTATTGAGTTGTAGAACAACTTTAGTGAATGGAAAACTTGATTTCGGTAACTCTAGGCTATGGTATATGGAATTTGAAAGCAAGATGAAGCTCTTGGCTATGGAGGAAGTGCAGCTGCTCTTTCTCCTCTTTGCTGGTCGAAATTGTGGCTTCCTAAAGAAGCTAGGTTTGTATTTATCTCATATATATAAAGAATGAATATAATATGATGAAAATTAATGATCTTTGACTTTAAAAGAAAAATGGATGGCTAAGATTAATCTTGTAATTCAAGATTGAATCTCATCCATTCCTTTAATATAAAGTGATAATGTTGTTTAGTTTGTAAAGATTAAAATAGCTTTCGGTGTTAAAAATCACACACCGAAATTTCATCGAACGAGTAAAACAGTGTATCTGGGTAATCAAGCATCGCTTGAAAATTAATTCTAAGTATAAAACCTTTATTCCTAACCATTTCTAATCTCAATCCTATAAGTTTTCACGTTTGGGCCTCTCCGGGTCCCAATTGTAGGGTTTCAACTGTCCCCGGGGGCCCATGGGGCCTGTAAAATACTATTCACATTTTTTCTTTTTTTTTCTTTTTTTTATTTTTTTTTTACGTTCGTTACATTGTTCTCATCACTTCTATGTACATCAAAAGTTTGATATTCATATTACTAAAGCCTCAACTATTTTCTGAATAAAATTAGGGTGTTACATTATCACCCACCTTAATAAATATTTTGCCCTCAAAATTTCATACCTGGAAACAATTCCGGATGGTCTTCCTTCATATTTGATTCTAGTTCCCATGTATACTCTTCATTTCCAGGTCCACCCCAGGCCACTTTCACAAGTTGCATAGATTTATTTCTAAGTTGCCTGACTTCTCTTTCAACGATCTGAATAGGAGGGGCTTGAAACGTCAAGTCATCCCTTAACTGTACAGATTCGGGCTCAATAATATGGTTTGGATCTGGGTGGTACATTCGGAGTTGAGATACATGGAAGATATCATGAAGGTTAGACAAATGTGGGGGTAAGGCTATCTGGTAGGCAGCTGACCCAATTCGTCGAAGAATTTGAAAAGGACCTATAAACCTAGGTGACAACTTTTTAACTCTAAGGGCCCTACCTACTCCAGTAGTGGGCGTGACCTTCAAGAATACATGTTCTCCCTCTTGAAATTCTAAAGGTTTTCTTCGAGTGTCTGCGTAGCTCTTTTGACGGTTTTGTGCGGTGAGGATTTTACTTTTGATCTTTTGGATCTGCTCCGTTGTTTGATTAACAAGATCGGGTCCCAACAGTCCTGCTTCTCCCGAATCATACCAACATAATGGGGATTGACATTTTCTTCCATATAGAGCTTCATATGGGGCCATGCCAATACTAGCGTGATGGCTGTTATTATAAGCAAATTCAACCAATGGGAGCAACTTGTCCCAACTTCCCTTCTGCTCAATCACGCACGCCCTTAGCATATCTTCCAGGGTTTGTATGGTTCGTTCTGTTTGCCCATCAGTTTAGGGGTGATAGGCAGTGCTCAAACAAAGCTTAGTCCCAAAGGCTTTTTGGAAAGCTCCCCAAAACCTAGAAGTAAATCTAGGGTCTCTATCAGAAACTATTAAGGAAGGTACACCATATAGTCTCACTATCTCTTGAATGTACAGAGAAGCTAACTCATCCAAAGGAAAATTAGCCTTAATGGGTAAGAAGTGAGCAGACTTGGTCAACCTATCTACTATAACCCATATAGCATCATGACCTGATGATGTCCTTGGCAAACCCATTACAAAGTCCATAGAAATACTTTCCCACTTCCATTCTGGGATTTCTAAGGGTTGCAGGGTCCCAGCTGGTTTTTGATGTTCTATTTTAACTTTTTGACAAGTTAAACACTTCCTGACACACTCTTCTATGTCTCTTTTCATTCCTGACCACCAGAACATTTTCTTAAGATCTGCATACATTTTACTAGCACCCGGGTGTATAGTAAGTTCGCCCCTATGAGCTTCCTCTAAGATCTTCTTTCTGATATCGCCACTTGCAGGTACGCACACCCTATCCTTGTATCTCCATATACCTTGTTGGTCTTGTGTGAATCCTAGCAACTTCTTTGCATCAATTGATCTTAATATCTCCTGAAACTCTGGGTTTTTGCATTGGGCAGCCAAAATTTGTCCTTTGAACTCACTTGTTACTTTTATCTGGCCTAACACAACACCTTGAGGGCTCACAGATATATCTAAACTAAGCTTCTTAAAGCTCTCAACTAGCTCTGCCTCTTTAATCATCAGGCAGGCTACACTTAGGGATTTCCTACTCAGTGCATCGGCTACAACATTTGCCTTGCCTGGATGGTAATTCAGATTAAACTCATAATCCTTAAGAAACTTCATCCATCTTCTTTGCCGCATATTCAACTCTTTCTGATCAAAAAGATACTTTAAACTTTTATGATCAGAGAAAACATTGAACTGCACACCATACAAATGATGTTGCCAGATCTTTAGAGCAAAAACCACAGCTGCAAGTTCAAGGTCATGGGTTGGATAGTTTACCTCATGGGGTTTCAACTGTCGAGAAGCATAGGCAACCACGTTACGATTTTGCATCAATACACATCCTAAACCCTTACTAGAAGCATCACAATAAACCTCATAGGGTTCATGAGGATCGGGTAATACTAGTACTGGAGCCATGGTCAACTTTTGCTTCAACTCTTGGAAACTATTTTCACACTCTAGTGTACAATTGAATGGAGCGTTCTTTCGGGTTAATTTAGTCAAAGGTAAGGCTATCTGAGAAAAGCTCATGATAAAACGCCTATTGTAACATCCCCTGCTGCTTTATGCATTGACGACTGTCCCCATAAACCAACACGGGTCTTTTCAGCATGCTTTGTCCTCACTCGCATGCTTCCTAGGAAAACTTCCCAGGAGGTCACCCATCCCAAAATTACCCCAGGTCAAGCACGCTTAACTATGGAGTTCTTTCAGTTTAGGCTACCGAAAAGAAGATGCATCTTGTTGGTATAGGTAGTACAAATCAATTCATATAAGCCCTCCTCAACTGTATAGTCCCATACCTATACAGTCTCAGGATCCCTCTAATTCGGGTGTGTAATCGGTTCATTCATGTACCCCTCCGCTTAGAGGACCTTGCGAGGAGCCGCTCCTTGTCCGTGCCCTCTTTTGCACCGGCGATCACTCCTCATCCTCGTCCCCGGGCGTTACATGCCCACCAGCTTCCGCCTGGTTCATCCCCGAACCACACCGTACTGGGAGAGGTGCAGCCTCTGATACCATTTGTAACGCCCCGATTTTTCTGTTAGAGTGAAAATGACCAAAATGCCCCTGAGGTCATTTTCAGCCCGGAATTCGAGGAAAGCCAGTGCGGCAGTACTCGAAGGGCAAACTCAATGTTGGAAGGGGAGTAGAAAACTTATGTACTTTCCCGGGATCGAAAATCTCGTTTTTCGAGTTTTCGGGTCAAAATGACCAAAACGCCCCTGTGGTGTTTTACCCATTTGCAAGTGCCAGATGAACCCGAAACTTCTCCAGATGATTTTAAAAGGCGTTTTTATATATTCTATGACCTCAGTTTTAATTTTTGAAGTCCCGGGCAAAATTAGTGCAAAATTACGGTTTTGCCCCTAGTTTCGTATTTTTACGCTTAATCACGCGATTAAGCAAACCTAAGCAATATTAGGCTCTAATCGAAGGTTAATTAATTTCCTTAATTAATCTAGAGTCAAAATAATTTATTAAAGTTGATTAGAACCAAAAAGTACTTAATTACAACCTAAAATCATATTTTAATTTTATGACACCTAGTCATAGAATCTTGAATAGTATTTTCTCTTTCCAATTCCTTAAATCATGGAATTGTGTTACACATTGTTTATTCATAAATGAGTTTTAAATTCTTTAATGATGTATGAGCACTCCTAAACTTGTCATAAACTCCCTAAATCACATTCTTAGTTACCTAAACTTAAGCTTAATCATTCCTAACCTTGTACCTAAGCTAATACACATCTAAACCTACCATTAACACACAATTAAATGGTCAAACTCACCTCCTCCCTTGCTGAACCAGACCAGGCCGTGAACCTTCTCCCCCATTATGCATCACATGTTCAAATTTTCAACACTCCAAGGCCATACCTCAAGTCACATACACTATACCTTGTCATAACTTTCAATCAAGCTTGAATTTCCACATGAATAAATAATTAAAACAACCCATTTTTCCCATTTAATTGTGGCTGGAAAAGTTCCAGCCATGCATTGTTTCTAGAAGACTAAATTCATAAAAATGTGATAGGAAATTAACTCACATCAAGCCATGCTTTGTAGCATAGCTTCCATACTTCAAACCATGCTTGAATGACCTTGTGTAAGAGATATTTTCTCTTCCTTCCTCCCTCAAAGGCTACGGCCAAGCCCTCCCCATTCACTTCTCCATGGTTTTGTTTTTCTATAAATAGGATGCTTGTGTTAGCCTTGTTGCACTTTGAAGCATTTGCAAAGTTTAGAGTTTTAGAGTTGTCTTGCTAGTGTTTCCTTTTTCTCTCAAAGTTCCAAGAGTGTTCTTCCTTTCTTTTCATCTTTATCTTCTTCATCTCTTTATCTCATCATCACCTCTCCACCATCAAACTCCACCCCAAACCTTGAACCATCATCAAACCTCTCAAACACCACACCTCAAACACAACTCCACTTGAAACACATTTTCTTTCTTTTTCTCTCATCAAGGCCGAATCATCATCACCATCCTAGGAGGTGTTGCTCATCTCATTTCCATCTTCAAGATCAAGCTTTTATCTTCATCAAAAGGTAGGGATTTGTTTTCAAACTCTATTTTGCTCAAGAAAGTGTTTTTCTCTAGTTTTCTCTTGGATTCTTTTTGAACTTTCCTTTGTCTTTCCTTTCCTTTCATTTTCGGCCATGAGGCCTTGATTTGAGCATGATAGCTTGATGATGAGAGTTTCTAGATGATGACATTGTGTTCATCTCAAAGAAACCTCTAAAGCTTGAGTTTTCCTTTTCTTACAACTTCATCTATATGTTATCTAGCTCACATGGTTTTCCAACTTAAGAAAAATTAATCTAAGGATTTCTAAAAGCCCAAGCCTACCCTTGTCAACCTTAAAGTTGGCCGGCACGTTCTAGAGATTTGTCTCTAGATAGGGGTTTTGGGTACTTAATAAAGAACTTGATGTAGCTTCACTTTCTTTCTCTTTTATATGATTTTCGATTCTTGTGTTGTGATCTTTGAGATATTGTATGGGGTTATTATCTTGTTAAAGTCTTAAATGAGCTCTAGTTAAACATAAAAATGAAACTTGCATCATGTTTACTTTAAGCTTTGCATATCATGTTTATTTCCTTGCTATCACTAAATCCCAAGATAATGAATGAACTTGCATTATCATGTTTATGTTTCAAGCTTTGCATTATCATATTTATATTTCAAGTCCTCACCTAAATATCAAAGATAATAATATATTGCACCACATATTTATTTTATGCTCTCACTTTACTTTCTAGCAATAACTAAAATAAGTGCATGAGCATGTTTATTTTTATGTCATCACTTTAATGATTCTAGAGCTCAAAGACTTGCCCAATGATATCTCAAACAAAGGTCTAAAACATTTATTTCCTATGGTTCATATTTCGGCCCTATGAGGCCCTAAATGTTTTCAAGTATTGAAAACTATGTTTTATAATTTTTCTAAACTTATATGAGTATAAGGAATGTGTAGAACTAAGTGTTATGAATTTAGGACCTCTTGAGATGAAAATAATATAGCCACTGCCCTATTAAGTATTTTCATGAGTTTAGATGATAAAAGTGTTCATAAAAGAGTTTTGAAGGTTTTAATAAGGTTCCAAGAGAAACTAGTATTTTATGTGCTTTAGAAACTATGATTCAATGCCTTTAAATGGAGTTTCTGTTTCGGTTCTGCCTTGCTATGTTTGGCCACTGTATGAGCTATGATAATGATGTTAATATGCTTATGTTTGGGTAATAATTATGTTAAGACTCATATGTGAAAGATAGGATAAGTTAGGAACTAGAAAAGAATTAATTTGAGAGTTCTAGATCCCTTAAAGATTCATTTTTCTGGATTCTGTCCAGCAAGGTTTAGATTCAATAATCATGGTTTTAAATTAGTTTATATGTGTAGGAATGACTCATAATTGGTTTAGGACTTAATCTTGAAACCTTAGGAGCAAACCGAACTTAGAAAGGGTCATTATTGTGACTTCTAGGTACCCGTAAAGTTAGTATTTTGATTTCTGCACTCTTGAGGTTTAGAGATGTTCTTGACCATAGGGTGAGGTGAGAAATACTTAGTTATAACCTTATAGGTTCCCAAGAGACTAGGTGTTGATGATCAATAACTTAGAATGTGAGATAGAGATTTAAACCGTAATTTCTAGAACTCCGTAATCACATAAACATAAAGCTGTCCAAATTCTGCTTAGTGCTATTTGGATTAGTTCTTGAGCATAAAATTTGTATAACTCATTAATTGTCAAACTATAGGTGTATAAAGAAGTTAAGGATAATTAATTTGCAAGTTTAAGACTCATAAGAATCGAAGTTTAAAACACTATGAGTTATAACATAACATGTCTATGAGCTTATGGGGATGATTGTTAGATATGACTATGTGATGATGTTTGTGCGAAAGTTTTATGTGACGAATGTTATGAGAAAGTTTCATGTGATGATATATATGTTATGAAAAAGCTATATGAGAATGCATGATAAAAATGAATATGATAAATGATGAGGTAATTGTGATTTAATACTTATGAGAATATAAATGTGACACAACACTGAGACGCGCTTCTCCTGGGTGACACCGGTTCGGCCGAGCACCCCCAGGAGGAGACAAATCCGTGAGGGTATGTGTAGATGCAGCCTGCCAAAGCGGACAAATTGCGAGGCCCACGTGGCTAGCAAAGCGTTTCAAAGAGGAAATGATCCTAGAAAGGAGATCCTTAATTTGCCCCCTAGCCCGTACTTTAAGTCGGGATTATGTTACGCTTATCATAGGATAAGCAAGAACTAGTGACGACTAGTTAAGGTATGAGCTCATAACCTAGAGAAGTTTTAGGGCGGCCCCATGAGATGAAAGTTAAAGTTAACAATGTCACATAAACTATACTTATGCCAATGTTATAATGTTTCCTAGTTATTCTATTGTTTGGTTTACCTTATGATGCATTCATATCATTAGTAATTTTCTGCTTAAGTTATAAAGACGCATTATAAAATATGACGGACCTTGGATAAAATACCTCTTTGGAAAACCAACTTAAAAGGAATTTCTATGCATGCACACCTTTTAGAAATAAACCCAAGGTTCCTGAGGATGTGACGATGTCACCTAAGTAGGGATAACCCTCGAGAATTCTTTTAGAAAGATTCTCATTCCCTCTCTCTTTTCTTCCGTCATATCTTCAGATGGCGACATTCGTACTCTTCATCGACACCCCGATATGGGAGTTGCACCATGACCCGGCACTCGGGTCATACCATTTTGAGGGTCGCTGCACGGTCAGAGTATTCATGTTCATGGGACGACCCTTTGCGCACCCCGTCCCGAGCTACCGCTTCACCCCGACTGCTCCCTACTGTCATAACGGGATTTTTGAGCGAGCGAGACCACGCGATGAGCAAATCCTCCGCATGGAGCCCGAGACATCAGCGGTACGCGAGTACCCCGAGTATGTGCCGCGTCCCCAGTACTCAGAGACGGACCCATCCGAGGACCCACCATCCCACATGTACAGTTGGAGCTCGGTCCGCTCCTCCACCGATGAGGGCTGGGAGTGAGGAGACGGTGGTCCAGCCGAGGTTGGCTCGACGGCCATCTATGCGCCCTCGCCGCGGTGGACATGCCCCGATGATGCGCTCGACCACTCCCGCCGAGATTCGTCAGTGGATCGACTCGACCCCACAGTACTCGGACCAGCAGGAGTAGTCATAGGAGGGGTAGTAGTTAGTGCACACGCACGCCACATAGTAGAGGACAAACCTTCTTTTGTATATGAGGTTGTCTCCTTTAGGTGCACATGGGTATGGGTGTAGTTTCTCTTGTATTTGCTTTTTATGATTTCCTTGTATTGCATTTCAGTTGTATTTTGTTTCATGATGTATCAAATAGTCCCGCCTCTTTGGGTAGGCACGTTATATATATATATCTATGATTCAGTTGATGTTCCCATGACATGATGTGTTTCTTATGCTTTGCTTATATGTTTCTCTATGCTTCTCTTATGGATTCGTGTGTGGCTCTCACTTTGATTTTAAATTCCAAAAAGAAAAATTTTACCCATATTTCCGCTAAGTATTTTCTAAGTAAAAGATGAGACCAAGAGGTAATATTCTAAAGATTAACCTAAGTACATACTAGTAGTCTTAGGTTAAGATTTAGGGTGTTACACCTATAATATCCAGCTAACCCTAAGAAACTCCGAATCTCAGTCACCGTTGTTGGTCGTTCCCAATGAAGGACTGATTCCACCTTACTGGGATCTACTGAAATTCCCCCTCGTGATACTACATGCCCTAGGAATCTAACCTCTTCCATCCAAAATTCACACTTTGACAATTTAGCATACAACTTTCTCTCCCTTAGGATTTGTAATACAATCCTAAGATGCTCCGCATGTTCCTCCTCAGTTCTTGAATAAATAAGTATATCGTCTATGAAGACAACTACAAACTTATCCAAGTAAGGGCGGAAGATTCGATTCATATAATCCATGAATACAGCTGGAGCATTAGTCAATCCAAAAGACATCACCCTATACTCGTAATGTCCATATCGAGTTCTAAAAGCAGTTTTAGGAATATCTTCATCCCGAACTCGAATTTGATGGTATCCTGATCTAAGATCACTTTTTGAGAATACGATTGCTCCTCTCAATTGATCCATAAGATCATCAATTCTTGGCAAAGGGTATTTGTTCTTAATCGTCACCTTATTCAACTGCCTATAATCTACAGAAAGCCTCATACCCCCGTCCTTTTTCTTTACTAGAAGAACAGGGGCTCCCCATGGAGAGGCACTTGGTCTAATAAAATGTTTCCCTAATAGTTCTTCAATTTGGGACTTTAATTCTTTCAACTCCAAAGGGGACATCCTATAAGGAGCAATTGAAATAGGGCCCGTTCCTGGAACCAACTCAATGGAGAATTCAATCTCTCTTTCAGGAGGAAATTCTGGAATATCCTCTGGGAAGACATCAGGATACTTTCTCACCACTGGAATCTTACTCAATTCATGATCACACTCAGTTTAACTAGCAGGGAGGAGAACATATTCCTGACAATCTGTCTTACTAGGATTAGGTGTTACTAGGTTCAAGTAAAAAGAAAAAGGAACCAAAGGGATGGAAGGTAACGTGGAAAGAAATATAGCAGTTCGATCTGGACAGTGTAAGAGGACATAGTTAGGTACCAACCAATCCATACCTAAAATTACATCTAAACCAATTAAAGGAAGACAAACTAAATTGGCAGTAAAGTCTCTAGTACCTATTTGAAGAGGAATATTCACACATGTATAACAAGTCCTAATAGGACCAGCAGTAGGAGTGGATACAAGGAGATCATAAGGTAGTTCAGACACAGACAATTGTAACTTCTGCACACAGTCATGGGATATGAAAGAGTGAGTGGCACCCGTATCATACAGTATATCTAGGGTAGTACCATTTATTTCACACTTACCTCGGATCAGATCGACAGATTGAGAAGCTTCCTTGGCACTTATAGTAAAAACGCGCCCATGTTGTTGTGGCCTAGAGGTGGGCTGCTGACCTTTCTTATTAGGACACTCAAATATTTTATGTCCTGGTTTCCCACAGCCAAAGCAAATGATTTGTGTTGTCCAGCACGGTCGATTCCCATGATTTTTCCCACATTTAGGGCAATATCTCCCTGCCTCAGATCTTGGAAGTTGAAGTTGTTTTCCTTTATTGTTGTTGTTGTTGTTATTGTTGGGTGGAAACCTTCTCCGAGGCTGGTTAACAGGCTTGAATCGAGGACCTTGAGGTGCTAACCCCCTTCTAGCATTGTTTTCGGCATACTTGAAATTTGTCAGCTTCTTGTTAGACTCCTCTGCACGTTGACATTTATTTACCAAAGTAGGATAGTCCCTAATCTCCAAAAGACTCACAGCTACTTCTATATCTTCTCGTAGACCCCCTTCATATTTCATGCATTTCCAGACTTCATCCGGGTCACGTTGATAAATTGTAGAAAACTTGCAAAGCTCTTCAAATTTGGCAGTATACTCTGCTACACTCATAGGTCCTTGTTTAAGAGCCATAAACTCCAACTCTTTCGCATTTCTTACAGAGATAGGGAAGTACTTATGGTAAAAAGCTTCCTTAAAAACATTCCAGGTAACTACAGTATGGGAAGCTTCAAATAATCCCCTGGTGCCAACCCACCAAAAATCTGCATCTACTTCTAGCATATAGGTGGCAAAGGCCACCTTCTGGATCTATGTGCAAGGAAGAACAGAGAAAATCTTTTCCATGGCCTTTATCCATTCTTCTGCTTTACAGGGATTAAAAGCTCCTCGAAATGGAGGGGGATTTGCCTTCCTGAACTCGGCAAATTTCTGATATTCTACATCAACTTCGTTCACTGCAGGATTATTGGCTGGGTTTTGCCTTTCATTATGGTTCAGCTGCTCCATCATTAGGGTAGCAGCTGTAGCTTGTTCCCTCATGGTAGCTGCCATCTCACGGAAAGTATTCATCGTGTCAGCATCATTTCCAGCTCCACTCCTAGTTTGCCGATTCGAAGTCATTGGTTCCTATCACACCAAACAAAAATATTGAGTTGATCAGGCTCAATACCAAGCAAAGTGTAGCAGCAACCCACAACATTTCCAATTAGCAATCATACAAATATATATAAAGTCATAATGCATGACAAGTTGTAAGAAAGCATAGCCGGTCCAATCCTCAGGCTTATAGGATAGTCCGGCTTTGATACCATAATGTAACACCCTCCTAATTACCATGTTTTTACTCAAGTGTTCACACAGTAATTAGAAAAGTATTACTCACTGGCATACTCTATACTAGTCGAAAATAACTGAAATAAAATACTATAGATGTATAAGTTATCAAACTAATATGTACATATATATATATATACATTGTTGTTAAGTTCACATTAGGTACATCATATAAAAAAAAAAACACACAAACTAGTTATCTCCTAACTAGTCAGGAACTCAATGTACAAAAGAACACTTCTACTAAGTAGTCTGACCTGCTCAAAGTTGAGATCCAGCAAAATTTCATACATATAGAAATGGACTCTAAAGTATCTCACAAAATCAGTCTGCAGGCTGGAGGGTTCCTAATGCTAAACTACAACTACGTACATAACATGAGTCCCTGAATGTCACATGCTCCCCTAAAGAAAACCATTCGCCATCGGTGGAATGGCATTGCCCTCAGCAGGGGCACTAGGACCAGCTGGTGGATCTGAGTCTGAGGAGGAGGACGAGGACGGATCATCTCCAGGAGGGGGCATAGGTGGTGCGGGTGGAGCTACAAACTCAACAGGGTGTGCCATGTGTAGGGGCACACCGTCATAAGGAAAAGCAGGGTCAAACTCAGCAGTAAAAACAGAGGTACTAAAAGAATGGCTGAAGAATACATAGGCTCGTATCTGAGAATATGCTACTACATATAGTGAATCAAAGTCAGGATCGTAGTGCCATTGCCATTGGGGTGAGTCAAGGAAGAAAATCACTGACGGCATCTGTAGTGTCTGAGCACCATACAAAATATACACAAATAGGGATGAGAATATTATATAATTCTCAGTAGGGTAATCCCTCACCAGTAATAAAAAATTAGTAAACAAAACATAAGTAGAAATTTCATTCTTATAAGCAATATCAAGTAAACTTATATGCAAAAATAACAATTAAACTATGCATAGTCATAGGAAGAATTATTAATGTATATAATTCAAGTAAAGTCAAAATGTAACATGATGGTAACCATAAATCTTTCTCTTGTAATCCACGAAATTCAATTAGTGCAGTTGTCTCTTTTCATTAGCATAGGGAAGGCTTAGTTTCACATCAGGTAACATATGTAGTGGATAACTCCTCAGAGGACCATAGACTGCTAGGACATGAGCTCATTCCTATTCATGATCATCGGACTTCATATTTCTTTTCCATTTCCGAATCACACACAGTTCTATCTCCTAGCCGATACGTCTATCGACTCATAACATTTCCTGGGAAGTTCTTATTTTTGCATTCCCTCTTTATCCCATATAAGCCTTGTTTCTATTTTCCCCATATGTTAAAATATGCACCATCACATTTCTCATATTCTCTTTTGTCATATAACAGCCGCATGTACTTTTCTTTTTGACAAATCATGTTTACATCACACGTAGGCAATTTAGTTACATCTAGAGTCTCATTATGCTTTATAAGTAACTCTCTAAAACCATTAGCATGCATGCATATATCATATATGTGGACTAAATGCCATTCCATTATCAATTTAAGATATTTCCACCATTTCAGCAACTTGGCAGATTTATCATCCCAGTAGTAACATTTACTTTCCATACCAAATGGCTAATTTAAGAGCCAAAAAACTTCCCTATAACACTTCAATGTGTTTAATAGTCCCTGTAAAAATTTCAGGGGAAAAAGAATTCTCTAACCTTGTTAAATAAATTAAACAAATTTGATGGTCAGAGACCACTTATTCACAGCTCAGACCAGAATTCTCATAGTTTTTAATCCTAGAAATTGATCAAATCAACCCAAAATAAAAATCACAGTTACACTTCAAGAAGTTTTCAACACCCTGTAAAATTTTCAGATGATAATTCAATCATTTGATATGGTAATAAAATCATATAAAATCGGAGCTTCAGTCCCCACAATCCAGACAGCAAGGTTAGCTTTTCGGTTTCTGATTTTTTTTGAGACAGTACAACATAAAATTAGTGCTCAAGAATTTTCGTGTAAGTAGTTCAAGATGTTAGGTCAAACATATATTTTTTCCAGGCCATGATCATTACTACAAATATCTCTAAAAATTCATGATATTTTACTGTTTTCAGCAAAACCGAAATTCCAGCACACTATCTAAAACTTCACTTGATAAAATGATTACACTAACCTCATCCAAACCCTCCAACAAAATTTATACTTCAACAACCATATATCATTAACCAAAATAACCAAAAATTTCGAGCAGAAAAAGTCAGAGATGAGAAATATAAATTTGGAAAGAAAAGTCTCAATAAAACCCTACTCTTGGAAGCTAAAGGTGTCTTGGTGTCTAGGATGCTCCCAAATGGTGTTCTTCACTCCACAACTCTCAAGATACACCCAAATCCTTCTTAAAACAGTGAGGTATCAGGTATCAACATTGGGATTTGGTGATGGATTGAAATTCTGATCGGTTATATATGTAGGTATTGAGCTGTAGAACAACTTTAGTGAAGGGTGAACTTGATTTCGGTAACTCTAGGCTATGGTATATGGAATTTGAAAGCAAGATGAAGCTCTTGGCTATGGAGGAAGTGCAGCTGCTCTTTCTCCTTTTTGCTGGTCGAAATTGTGGCTTCCTAAAGAAGCTAGGTTTGTATTTATCTCATATATATAAAGAATGAATATAATATGATGAAAATTAATGATCTTTGACTTTAAAAGAAAAATGGATGGCTAAGATTAATCTTGTAATTCAAGATTGAATCTCATCCATTCCTTTAATATAAAGTGATAAGGTTGTTTAGTTTGTAAAGATTAAAATAGCTTTCGGTGTTAAAAATCACACACCGAAATTTCATCGAACGGGTAAAACAGTGTATCTGGGTAATCAAGCATCGCTTGAAAATTAATTCTAAGTATAAAACCTTTATTCCTAACCATTTCTAATCTCAATCCTATAAGTTTTCACTTTTGGGCCTCTCCGGGTCCCAATTGTAGGGTTTCAGCTGTCCCCGGGGGCCCACGGGGCCCGTAAAATACTATTCACGTTTTTTATTTTTTTTATTTTTTATTTTTTATTTTTTTTACGTTCGTTACATTGTTCTCATCACTTCTATGTACATCAAAAGTTTGATATTCGTATTACTAAAGCCTGAACTATTTTCTGAATAAAATTAGGGTGTTACAACACCGGTTCGGCCGAGCACCCCCAGGAGATTTTTATGTGACAAAGCAATGAGACGCGTTTCCCCCGAGGAGGTGCCGGTTCGGCCGAGTACCCCCGGGAGGAGACAAATCCGTGAGGGTATGAGTAGATGCAGCCTACCAAAGCGGACAAATTGCGAGGCCATGCGTGGCTAGCAAAGCGTTTCAAAGAGGGTAATCCCAGAGAGAGATGATCCCTGCCCCCTACCCGTACTTGCGAGTCGGGATTATTATTTATGTTTCGCTTATTCAAGATAATAAGCAAGAGCTAGTGACGACTAGCTAAGGTATGAGCTCATAACCTAGTTATTATTTTTTTAGGGTTGCTTATATGCTAAAGTACCATGATTGATGTCACGAAGTTGAGGAATGATTCACTTGGAAATTATATGCCCTTATGCCACATGGATTATGTTTATGTGCTTTGAGGTGTTGTCTTATATGCTCAAGTATTGCCATGCATCCATGATATAACATGTTGCATTCATAACATCAAGATGCATGCTAAAAGGAATAGACCTTGGATAATTAGTTTTGGAAAACCTTAATTAAACCTTATATGCATGATCATTATTTTATAAATAAGCCCAAGGTTTCTGAGGATGTGTACGATGTAACCCTAGGATAGGAGACTCCTACTGAGATTTCTTTAGCAAGATTTCTCACTCCTCTCTCTCTTTCCTTTCATCACATCTTCAGAGAGCGATGGCGACGTTCGTGCTTTTCATTGACACACCAGTATGGGAGGTACACTTCGACCCGGACCACCGCTCACATCACTTTGAGGGTCGATGTGTCGTTCGTGTTTTTGTGTACTTGGGACGACCTTTCGCCTCTCCAGTTTCGAGCTACCAGTTCACTCCTACTGCGCTTTTTGGTAGTGACGACATGATCTTTGAGCGCACCCGCCCGTGTAAGGAGCAATTACGACGTGCCAGTACCTCTGCCTCCGCCGTCCGAGATTTCCCGGAGTACGTACCTCGTTCGAGGAGATCCGAGACTGACCCATCCGAGGATTGGCCGACGCATGTTCCTTCGGAGGGTTCAGTCCCTTTTCCTCGATCCCGACGTATGGGGAGTGAGTAGACTGTGGTGCAGCCGCACCTGGCAAGGAGAGCCGAGATGCGTCCGCATCAAGGAGCCCACATTCAGGCACCTCGTGTGCCTTTCACGTTGCATTGGGCTACTCAGGAGGAGTTAGAGCGTTTCCCCGGCTACCTGCCTCCATCACTCGTAGATTCTCGTCGCCACTAGACTCCATTAGAGAGCTTTCGAGTACCCGAGCTTCGTGGGGATCTTCCCTTCAACCGTACCTTTTGGGAGGGGATGTAGATTAGTACTCGTAGCATAGTAGGAGGGTAATATTTTGGGTTTTTATCCTTACGTTGTACCATGTACTTTGCTATCTATTGTATTTCCTTTTTCCGTTGTATTCCAAGCTCTACCCGTTTCTATAAGGGTATGACTAGTTATGTACTTTAGCTACTTTATTATTAATATAATGTTTCTATCATCTTCATGATCTATGTTCTTCTGATGTATGATTTATTTTACATGGTTGTTTATGATCGTTACGCGTGCATTACGTTTCTGTCATTCGATTAGTTAAGCTCGCGGCTCTCACTTTATTTTATGTTTTCAAAAAAAAAATTTACCCGTAATTTCCGCTAAGTATTTTAATGAAAGAATGAGACTATGAAGTAATAGCCTAATGTTTAACCTAATGTGTTCTAGAAAGTTGGGTTAAAAATTAGGGTGTTACATGCCGCGGTGGACACGCTCCGATGATCGGCACGACCACTCCCGCCGAGATCCGCCAGTGGATTGATTCCACCCCTCAGTACTCGGACCAGTAGGAGTAGGTGCATAGGATGGGTAGTAGCTAGTGCACACACGCCACATAGTTGAGGACAAACCTTCTTTTGTATATGAGGTTGTCTACTCTAGGTGCACACGGGTATGGGTGTTGCTTTCATGGTTTCCTTGTACTTGCTTTTATGATTTCCTTGTATTTGCTTTTCAATTGTATTTCGTTCTTCTATGTATCGAATAATCCTGTCTTTTGGTAGGCACATTATCTATATATATATGATCAGTTGATGTATCCATGTTATTTATGTGTTTTATTATGATTTGCTCATATGACTTGTATGAATTCCCGTTCAAAGAATCATGCATGGCTCTCACTTTGGTTTAATTCAAAAAAGAAAAATTTTACCCATATTTCCACTAAGTATTTTCAAAGTAAAAGATGAAACCAAGAGGTAATATTCTAAGGATTAAGCTAAATACATACTAGTAGTATTAGGTTAAGATTTAGGGTGTTACATTAGTGGTAGCAAGGAAAGTAAATATGATGTGCAAAGCATAAAAGTAAACATGATGCAAGGTTCATTTTAAGGTTGGCTAGAGCTCATACAAGACTTTAACATATAACAACCCAACACTCATCCCATCACAAAGAGAGCCTTAGAGTTCTTGAACCAAGTTCTCAAAGGAACTATGAGGTTCTTGAACATCATCATCAAGCTCAAAATAAATAAACTCTCAAAACAAAACAAAATCTCAAAGATCAAAGAATCAAAACTGAAATATTTAAACGAAAAGGAACAAGAAAATCAAAATCAAAATAGCAAGAAAAGTAAAGGTGTTCTTGAACAAAAATCATTTTGAGCTAGATAATAAAGATGAAACTTAGAGAAAACAAAAACTCAAGCTCTAGAGGTTCCTTTGAGATGAACACATAGTCATCATCTAGGAGCTCTCATCATTGAGCTATCATATACTCCTCAAGGCCAAGAGGCCGAATGCTCAAAAAGAAACAAAGAATGTTTCAAAAAGACAAAGAAAGTTTCAAAAAGAAAATCCAAGAGAAAGCTAGAGAAACTCATTTTTCAAGAAACAAGTTTAGAAAAACACTCCTACCTAGAGTGAAGATGAAAACTTGAACTCTTTGAAAAGGAAAACAAGATGATGAGCTCCTCCTTGGGGCTAGATGGCTTCGGCCTTGTGGAGAGAAAAAGAAAGGAAATGTGTTCTTGGTGAGCTTATGTTTAAGAATGGAAGTTTAGGTGTTTGTGTGATGATCTAAGGTGCTGGGGTGGTGTTTCAAGGTTATGAGATGATTATGTGATGAGAGGATGAAGAGGATGAAGATGAAAAGAAAGAAAGAACTCTCTTGAAACTTGAGAGATAAAGAAAAGAAACTCAAGAAAGCTTAGAAAACTAAAAAGTGTGCAAATGAGCTAAAGTGTTTGCAAGTTCTTCTAATGCACCTATTTATAGAAAAACAAAATAATTGAGGCTCACTCATGGAGGCCTTGGCCGTAGCAATTTGGAGGGAAAGGAAGAGAAAAATATCTCTTATACAAGGTCATTCAAGCGTGGTTTGAAGTATGGAGTGTATGATACAAAGTATGGCTTGATGTGAGTGAGTTTCCTATCAATTTTTGAATGAAATTAGGCTTCTAGAAACAAAGCATGGCTGGAAGTTTTTCAGCCACAAATAAATGAGGAAAATGGGTTATTTTAATTAGTTATTCACTTGGAAAATCAAGCTTGATTGAAAGTATGACAAGGTATGGTGTATGTGACTTGAGGTATGGCCTTGGAGTGTTGAAAATTTGAACATGTGATGCATATGGAGGGGGGGAAGCTTCGGCCAGACTGGAGAGCAGAGAGGAGGTGAGATTTGATCATCTAATTGGGTGCTAATGGTAGGTTTAAGTGTGTATTAGTTTAGGTACAAGGTTAGGAATAATTAAGCTTAAGTTTAGGTAACTAAGAATGAGGTTTAAGGATTTTATGACAAGATTAGGAGTGCTCATACATCATTAGAGAATTAAAAACTCATTTGTGAATAAACAATGTGTAACACAATTCCATGATTTAAGGAATTGGAAAGAGAAAATATTATTCAAGATTCCATGACTAGGAGTCTTGAATTTAAAATAAGATTTTAAGTTGTAATTAAGCACTTTTAGGTTCTAATCAACTTTAATAAATTATTTTGACTCAAGATTAATTATGGAAATTAATTAACCTTCGATTAGAGCCTAATATTGCTTAGGTTTGCTTAATCACGCGATTAAGCGTAAAAACACGAAACTAGGGGCAAAACCATAATTTTGCACTAATGTCACCCGGGACCTCTGGGACCAAAACTAAAGTTACAGTCTATATAAAAACACCTTTTAGAACCATTTGGAGAAGTTTCGGGTTCATCCGGCACTTGCAAATGGGTAAAATATCGCAGGGCCGTTTTGGTCATTTTGACCCGAAAACTCGAAAAAAGAGATTTTTTATCCCGGAAAGGTACACGAGTCATCTAAACCCCTTCCAACATTGAGTTTGCCATTTGAGTACTGCCGGATCGGCTTTCCTCGAATCCGGGCCAAAAATGACCTTAGGGGCATTTTGGTCATTTTCACTCTAATAGAAAATCGGGACGTTACACTTGAAACCATGCTTAAGGTCATGCTTGTCATACCTTCAACCATGCTTTAAATGACCACTTGTAAGAGATATTTTCTCTCCTCCCATGCTTCATAGTCTATGGCCAAGCTCCCCTTTTTATGAGCCTTAATTGTTTTTATTTTCTATATGTAACACCTCGATTTTCTCTAAACGTGTAAATGACTAAAATTCCCCTGAGGTCATTTTTACCTGGAACACGAGGACGGCCGTCTCGGCCACCCTCATAAGAGAATTGATTATGTAAGAAGGGGATTCTATGTATATGAATGTTTAATAGAGCAGAAGAATCTCATTTATGAGGTTTATGCGCACAAATGACCAAAATACCCTTACAGTAATTTAAGACAGTTTTGAGTTCTGTTTTGACCCAGACTTGTCCCAAAGGTCTAAAACAATGTTTTTAAGGCATGATTTATGTTTGCTTGATTTCCGATGGTCCCGGGCAGTTTTTGCGAAAAATTACGATTTTGCCCCTACTTAAGTGCATTAAGGCTTAACGACGTTTTTAAAACAAAACCTAAGCAATATTAGGCTCTAATTAAAAGTTAATTAATTTCCATAATTAATCTAGAGCTAAAATAATTATTTGAGGTTGATTAGGACCTAAAATTGCTTAAGGAAACTTAAAACCTAATTCTAGTCTTATTTCCTCAAGAAAGCATCTACGAATAGTGTTTTCACTATTTAATCTCCCTAAATCAAGGAAGTGTGATTGCTCCCTAATCTCTAGTCAATGGAGTTTGACATCCACATATCTAACAAGATCACTCCCAAATTAGGTTGCTCATGGCCCTAATTACCAAATTAATTCACCTAAACACTTGCTTAGAAAACCTTAATTAGTGGCCTAATCTTGTTTGCTCCTAAACACATCATTAACATATGATTAATTGAATAAAATCTCTCCCTCTTCTCTCCATATGACCGCCGGCCACATCCCCCCCTCCATTCAAAGCATTGTTTTAAATTTTTAATCAATTCAAAGCTCACTTCAAAGCCATACTTCAAGTCACACCACACCATGCTTCACCATGACTACACCTTACCTTGCACTATACTTGATCATACTTCCAACCATGCTTGGTATGACTAAATAAAGGAGATATTTTCCTCCTTCACTCTTCTAGAAGCTTTATTTCATCTCAAATCAATAAGAAATCACCTCACCTTGAACCATGTCTTAGCCCATACCTATCTTACCATCAACCATGCCTTGAATGACAACTTGTAAGAGATTTTTTTCTCTTCCCCAAGCCATGAAGGCCACACGGTTTCCCCTCCACAATTCACTCCTCATTGCTTTGATTTTCTATAAATACCTTGCCTTGGTGAGCTTTGCTTCACTTTTAATCATTTGCTAAGTTTGAGGTTTTGAGAAAGTGTGAGTTCTCTCAAAGTTTCCTTCCTCCTCCTTGTTCTCAAAAGAAATCGCCACCCCTCTACCTCTTAAGAATAAATAAATAAACTTGCATTATCATGTTTAAATTCAAGCTTTGTATTTCATGTTTACTTTTCAAGTCCTCACCTAATCTTAAGATAAAAACTAAGTTGCATCTCATATTTATTTTGAGCCCTCACTTTACTCACTAACAAAGATAAAATAAAGTGCATAACATGTTTATGTTCTTGCTATCACCTAAGAATGTTAGAGCTCAAAAGACTTGTCCCTTGTTATCTTGTTATCTCAAGTAAAGTTTGGAAATGTTTATGTTTTAGTCTTTAGTTTTTTGACCATGTGATGATGGGGAACTTAGCACATGATTCACCTAGTAACAAGTGCCAAAACCTTTGTTTCATAATTTTCCTAAGCTTAGATGATCTCAAGAAATGTTTTGAGCAAGGTTTGATAATTTAAATCCTTCTTAAGATTTATTTGAAGTGGTCACTGCCCTAATGTATTTTATGAAGATTTTGATAAAATAAATTGTTTCCAAGTGAGTTTTAGAAGCTCAAAAAGAGGTTCCAAGAGAAACTAGTAATTTATGTGTTTTAGAAATAAAGTTCTATGCATTATATGATGATTATTACTTCGGTTCTGCCTTATTCATTCCAGCACCTTAAATTCTATTTTGGGTGGTCTATATGTGTTTAAATACCTTACCAATTGTTTGAAAATTGTTCTAGGCATCTTAGGCATGCTTAGTAACTTTAATAGTTTGAAAATGTGATTTCTAGAACTCCTTAGGAACTAAAATTGTATATTCTGTTCCAGCCTTGATAGAGTTTGTAGAATCATATTATAACATTTTTAGATGGGTGAGAATGACTCATAATTGGTTTAGGTATTAATTATTGCATCATAGAAAAAGTTGGTAATGAGAAAGGACCTAAAACGTAACTTCTAGAACACCGTAATTCATCAAAATGTGCTTACTGCCTATGCTGTCCAGCCATAATTAATTAGGTTCTAGGACTTAATAAATTGCGGTAATGAGGTTAATCAATCCCTTAGAGGTATAAGAAAATAATATGGAAGTTTGAGCTTACCCAATTTAGGGGTTTTTACTTTTAAGGGAATGGTTTATGTGTTCTCTATGAATGATGAATTAATGTGTTGTCTCATGACTTATGTGATGCTATATGATGATAGAATTATCAATTGCATGTTATTGTTCTCTTAGAACCTTAAAGATGCCTATGTTAGAATCATATGAGATATGTGACATGTTTGAAATATGTAGCATCTTGTTATAACATGCTAAGACTTAAGGTGACATAAACTATGAGAAAATGATCATTTTGAACCATCAAACTATAGATGGGGAGGAGGTGATTCTAGCCCCCTAGCCCGTACTTTAAGTTGGGACCTTAACTTATCAAAAGGGATAAGAACCATGTGCTAGTGACGACTAGTGAGGTATGAGCTTATAACCTAGAGGTTTCTCAAAAGGGAGAACAATTAGGGTGGCCCCATGTGCTAAGTAAATGTCTTAATGTCACCTAAGTAACCAAGATAAGGTACCATGTACCATGTACCAGGTTCTATGTTTTATGCTTTATGCTCTATGATCTATGTACCATGTACCAAGTTCTATGTTTTATGCTTTATGCTTTATGATCTATGTGCCAGTATCATGTCTACAATTACCATGTTTGCTAATAAGTTAGCTAGATCCTGCATAGCATAATGAAGTATGGTGCATCCATGTAAATACAAGCTATGTGTTAAAAAGAATGGGCCTCGGTAATCAATGTTTTAGAAATTCATAATTGAACCATTACATGCCCACTATTTTTATAAGAACTCGAGGTTCCTGGAGACGTAGATGATGTCACCTAGATAGGAGGAAAACGCTACTGAGTTTCTTTAGTAAAGATTCTTACTCCCCCTACCTTTCCTTTCCATCACCTCTTTCGATTATGATAGTGACCTTCGTCTTGTTTGTTGACACGCCCACATGGGAGTTCCACTACGATCCGGTGCACGGATCGTATCATTTTGAGGGACGTTGCGTGGTCCGAGTTTTTGTGTTTGTTAGATGCCCCTTCAGCCATCTAGTACCGAGCTATCATTTCACACCTACTTCCCCCTATGGAGATGAGATGATTTTTGAGCGAGCTCGCTCGTCTTTCGAACAGAGGCTTCGCACGCCTGCTTCCAGATCGGCCGTTTGAGATTTCCCCGACTACGTTCCATGTTCAAGGTTTTCTGAGATGGACCCCTTCGAGGACAAGCCTACACATATGTATTCTGAGAGTTCAACCCCCACTCCTGTTCCTATGAGAGAGGGGAGTGAGGAGACAGTCACACAGCCATAGTTGGCACAAAGGCCAGCCATGCACCCTAGACGTGGAAGTCACGTGTGACCAACTGGTGTGCCTGTACTCGACGAGCTACGACCATGGATTGGATATGTTCCCCTGTTCCTTGGCTATCAGCTGTAGGTGACTCTTGGAGTTTTAGTGCACACATGCCTAACTAGTTATGATGACCTTCTTTTGTTGTAAAGGTTATCTACCTTAGGTGCACCATGTAGGTTTGTGTTCTATGCATTTCGTTTCTGATGTATTTCCTATTCTATGTATTTGTATTTCATTCTTATGTATCTCAAACTTAACTCACCTCTAGGTGGGTAGTTTAAATATATGATATGATGTGTTATGTTCATTATGGAGCCTTCTTGATGTTTAATTTTTCGCATTCTTTTATATAGCTTATATATGCTACGCGCAACTCTTGTAACGCCTTGATTTTCTCTAAACGTGCAAATGACCGAAAATGCCCCTGAGGTCATTTTTACCTGAAACACGAGGACGGCCAACCTCGCTTTGTTTATGTATGAAGGGGATTCTATGTATTGGAATGTTTAATAGAGCAAAAGAATCTCATTTTTGAGGTTTCTGCGCACAAATGATGAAAATACCCTTACAGTAAACTAAGGCAGTTTTGAGTTCTGTTTTGACCCAGACTTGTCCCGGAAGTCTAAAACAAAGTTTTTAAGGCATGATTTATGTTTGCTTAGGTCGCAGTGGTTCTGGGCAGTTTTTGCAAAAAATTATGATTTTGCCACTGCTTAAATGCATTAAAGGCTTAACGACGTTTTTAAAACAAAACCTAAGCAATATTAGGCTCCAATTAAAGGTTGATTAATTTTCTTAATTAATCTAGAGCTAAAATAATTAATTGAGGTTGATTAGGACCTAAAATTGGTTAAGGGAACTTAAAACCCATTTCTAGTTTCTTTCCTTTAAAGAAAGCATCCTAGAATAGTATTTTCACTATTTACATTCCCTATTTCCAAGGAAATGTGTCATTCCCTAATTTCTAGTCAAGAGATTTGACTCCATCAATCCAACAAGATTGCTCTCTAATCTAGGGTGTTCATAGCCCTAATTACCTAATTAGTTTACCTTAACACTTAATCATAAAACCTTGATTAGTGACCTAACCTTGCTTACTCCCAAACACTCCACTAACACATGATTACATGGAATGAAAACTCTCTCCCATTGGCTTCCCAATGACCGCCAGCCCCTCTCTTATTCTAGAAGAAATATTTCATTCAAAAAGAATCACTTTATGTCATTCAAGCTTTCATTCAAGTCTTACATGCACCATGCCTCCCATACCTCAAACCTTACCATTAAATGACAACACAAGGAGATGTTTTCTTTTCTTCTTACCCAAGAACCATTTCGGTCAGCCCCCCCCCCCCCCCCCCACAATTATCCTCTTCATGATTCAAGCTCTATATATACATTGCTTTGGTGAACTTTGCTTCACTTTGGATCATTTGCCAAGTTTGAAGTTCAAAGAGTAAGTGTTATTCTCTCAAAGTTTCTTTCTCCTCCTCATTCTAAGACGAAAACCGCCACCTCCTCCACCTTCAACCTTCATTTACTCCTTATCCAAACACTTAACCAAGCTCAAACACAAGCTAACAACATCTCCCCCTCCATTTCCCTTAAGGCCGAAACACATACCCAAGTTCAAAGAAGATTTTTTCTTCTTGGTGCTCCAAGATGAAACCTTTTTCCATCTTCAAAGAACCCTTATCCTTGGTAGGGAGCTTTTCTAAATATGTTTTCTTTGATCTTTATGTTCAAATCTTGTTGGAAAATAATGATTGGATGAACCTTGATAGAGTTTTTCTTTTCGGTTTCTTCATTTTCTTTTCTTTTATTTTCGGCCTCAAGGCCCAGAATATGATAGCTTGATGATGAGTATTCTCTAGAGGTGACTTTGTGTTCATTTCTCAAGAAAACCCCTAAAGCTTGAGTTTTTCCTAAGGAAAAGTTTTATCTTTTACAAGTTAAGTTAAGAATGAGCTTTGTTTTTCTTGACCTTTTTGGAACCTTTCTTTTCCTTTTTGATTTCGGCCATGGGCCCCTTGGGAACTTGGAAAAATAAGAGCTTGATGATGAGGGTTTTATGATGGTGTTTAACACTTGAACAACCCCTAGAGCTTGACCTTTGTTTTTGAATCAAATATGGTTCCAGTTTTTCCTTTTCTTTTTGAGAACTTTGTCTTGATGTTGGTTTGGGATGAGGTTATACACTCAATGATGAGGACTAGTGATATTGGTGTCATTACATCATCAAGATCTTGGTCCCTAGAGTGGGAAAATGGTCCATTATTCCTCATTAAGGTTCGGCCATTTCCTTTTGATTAAAGAAAAATGTTATTCCTCTTAGTTCACCCAAGATTTTGCCTAAAGAAAGTAATAAGGTTTTCCAAAAGTCCATAGCCTACCCTTGTCAACCTTAAAGTTGGCCGGCACGTTCTAGAGTTTGCTCTAGATAGGGGTTATTGGACATTAATAAAGAATATGACATAGCTCTTTTATGCCTCTACTTTTAAAGCTTACTTTTTCATGTTGGATGAGTATTAGGTTTAAGCTTTGTTCTTTTAAAAGTCTTGAAGGAGCTCTAGATAAGATGTAAAACAAAACTTGCATCCACGTTTATTTTATGCTATGCATATTTACTTTCCTATGTTATCACTAAATCTGTAACACCCTAATATTTAAGTCAACACGCCTAGGACGCATTTAAGTTAATTATTAATTATTACTCTTTTGTTCTAGTTTTTAACTTAACCATTGAAACTACTTTAGCAAAAATATGGTAAATTTTTTTTTTTAAATACAAAACGTGAGCCGCGCATACTAACTAATTTGTATCAACCACCTTACCTATAAAAGTAAAAAGATAACATCGAGTCACAGATAAATATGAAATACCTCACTCAATTGATATAACGACACCATTATAAATAATGATCGTTCCTTACTGAATACCCAAAACTTACAGGAAACAAAGCAGCACATCACTGACATAGATCAAGACAAATACATTAGTCCAATAAAAATTTTCATGCAAATAAAAACTTAACAAACTAGCATAAGATTTTTCTCCCACGTTTCCTACTCGGAGTTCCTAGAATGGATTCTACGAGTCGGCTCATCACGAAAAGCAAGACGTCTCGCAGGTAGAACATGAGCACCTCGACGTGGACGGGTGGCTCCTCTCACCGGTTGTGTGATAGTAGCTTCTCCATTGCTATCGTACTCCCGTTCCATAGAGGTAGCAAGAGTAAATTTTCCTAAATAGTGACCGGATGGTATATCCTCATATGGGTCCAACCACGAACCAGTAGAGCGAGGTGGTGACCTCGGTGTATAGTCAGGAAAATCTCGAACTGCCGATACGGAAGGTCGAGAAAACTAGCGAGGATGCGGTTGTGCATGCCCGAAAGCAAGGTCATCCGGAAAAGGGGCGGTAGGAGAAAACCACATACTAGAAACAGGGTATGCAAAAGGACGATCCATGAACACATACAAATGAACGACACAACGACCCATAAAATAGTATGATCGGTTAGCCAGGTCGAAATGCATTTCCCATGAAGGGGCATCAACATAAATCACAAACGTCACCATCTACCTCTGAAGACGAGATGGAAAGAAATAAAGAAGGAGTGAGAATCTTATAAAAGAATCTCAGTAGGGCCTCTGCCTCCTAATATGTGTGTCATCGTCATCGTCCCCAGGAACCTCGGGTTTCATTATGAAAATGTGGGCATATATATGGTTTATTTATTAAGTTCCAAATACCATTAGCCGAGGCCCGTATCTTTTAACATGAGTCTTGATGTCATGTATGCATCATACTATTATCATGAATGCATGTCAATGCCATATACATTATAACATAAGAGTTCATATATAAATGCATTATGACATAAAGAACATAAATTCCCTTGATATAACTTTTCCTTAATATGTTTTCAGGTGACTTAAATTTCTCAATCTTTTTCCTTGAGGAAACCACCCTATAATTTCTCTCCTCTTGAGAGTTCTAGGTTATGAGCTCATACCTCACTAGTCGTCACTAGTATACACTTATCCTCTTGATAAGTTAATTCTTGACTCCCAGAGTGCGGGTTAGGGGGTTTAGGAACACCTTTCATAACCATTAATTGCTGGAATCTCCTCTTATAACCTTTAATTCGGGGAGTCTAGAGGATTACCCCATTGGATCACCTTTCATAACCTTTAATTCGGGGAGTCTAGAGGATCATTTCCATATGTCTTATGTCACCTTTTCATCTTAGTATGTTATTCATAGATGCAAGCACGAACATATAATCATAGCTTATCCTTTAATATATCATGCTTATAGAACTCTTAAATATGCATCTCAATTAATCAATCATACACATAGCATACTACAATTCATCAAGTAATTGATCATATAAGTATGCATATATACATTTATATAAGCATGCTATTATCAAATATCTCATGAAAGAACATACTTAACAGGATAGATGCCATATATTAATGATCGCCAATTGCGTAAAACAAGAATTAAGCATGCATAATTCTTCATTAGTAACAAAGCACAAATATCATAAGTCATATAAATTTCGACTAAAACACATGAATATGGCTTCCACAAGATATCGATTTATGCTAACCTCCTCAAGTTATCAATATTTACACTTAAGCCCAAAAGAGGGTCTAAACTGCAATTTCTCAAAGATTGCGGTCAAAACGTAATTTTTTCTTTTTAACATATTTCCTCAAACCAATGATCCTTAAAATTTCTCTATACTTTTAAAAGACCCATAACAACTAGAATTCATTTAAGTTCATCATAGAAACCATCTATGGTCATAGACTAAATTTTACCACACTTTAGGGGTCAAAGTGCAAAATCACTCATTTTTCACCCTTAACAATTACCGAAACTTCTAAAACTTTTTCTAAACATCGTAAATGGTATTTTGATTACATGGATACATTTAACATCATTAATAACACGAATTAAAGTCATTTGGCTGAAATTACATAATTGATAATTCAAAACACAACTTTTTGTATTTTGCAAAATGGCCCAAACTAATACTTGTAATTATTCTTTTATACATCTAAGATACCAAAAAATAATTTTTACAACAATTATTAATGATTATTATGCCTATGAACAGTACCCTACAGTGATGAACAGTCGAGACAGTAATGAATAGTACCAGAAAATTATTTTTCTAAATCTTCCTAAAATTACAATTTTGATCCTTTCTAGATACTATTTTTCCTTGTTACTTGATTTAAGACTTAGTGTAACACCCTAAATCTTAACCCAAGACTACTAGTATGTACTTAGGTTAATCTTTAGAATATTACCTCTTGGTCTCATCTTTTACTTAGAAAATACTTAGCGGAAATATGGGTAAAATTTTTCTTTTTGGAATTAAAATCAAAGTGAGAGCCACACACGAATCTTTAAGAGGAAGCATAACGAAACATATAAGCAAGCATAAAGAAACACATCATATCATGGGAACATCAACTGAACATATATATATATATATATATATATATATATATAATGTGCCTACCCAAAGGGCAGGACTATTTGATACATCAGGGAACAGGATACAACTGAAATGCAATACAAGGAAATCATAAAAAGCAAATACAAGAGAAACAACACCCATACCCATGTGCACCTAGAGTAGACAACCTCATATACAAAAGAAGGTTTGTCTTCAACTATATGGTGTGTGTGCACTAACTGCTACCCCTCCCATGTCTACTCCTGCTGGTCCGAGTACTGTGGGGTCGAGTCGATCCACTAACGAATCTCGGCAGGAGTGGTCGAGCGCATCATCGGGGCATGTCCACCATGGCGAGGGCTCATAGATGGCCGACGAGCCAATCTCGGCTGGACCACTGTCTCCTCACTTCCAGCCCTCATCGGTGGGGGAGCGGGACTGGAGCTCCAACTGTACATGTGTGATGGCGGGTCCTCGGATGGGTCCATCTCTGAGTACTGGGTACGAGGCACATACTCTGGGTAGTCGCGTACCACTGATGTCTCGGGCTCCATGTGGAGAATCTGCTCATCACGTGGTCTAGCTCGCTCAAAAATCCCGTTATGACGGTAAGGAGCAGTCGGGGTAAAACGGTAACTTGGGACTGGATGTGCGAAAGGTCGTCCCATGAACATGAACACTCTAACCGTGCAGCGACCCTCAAAATGATATGACCCGAGTGCCGGGTCATGGTGCAGCTCCCATACCGGGGTGTCGATGAAGAGTAGGAATGTCGCCATCTGAAGATATGATAGAAGAAAAGAGAGAGGGAATGAAAATCTTTCTAAAAGAATTCTCAGTAGGGTTATCCCTACCTAGGTGACATCGTCACATCCTCAGGAACCTTGGGTTTATTTCTAAAAAGGTGTGCATGCATATAAATTCCTTTTAAGTTAGTTTTCTAAAGTGTTATTTATCCAAGGTCTGTCATATTTTACAATGCGTCTTATAACTAAGAATGAAATATACTAATGATATGAGTGCGTCATAAAGGTAAACCAGACAATAGAATAACTAAGAAACATTATGACATTGGCATAAGTATAGTATATGTGACATTGTTAGCTTTAACTTTCATCTCATGGGGCCGCCCTAAAACATCTCTAGGTTATGAGCTCATACCTTAACTAGTCGTCAATAGTTCTTACTTATCCTATGATAAGAGTAACATATACATAATCCCGACTTAATAGTACGGGCTAGGGGGCAATTAAGGATCACCTCTCTTAGGGTCATTTCCTCTTTGAAATGCTCTACTAGCAACTAGTGCATCGTAGTATTGTCCGCTTTGGCAAGCTCTATGTCAACACCCTCACGGATTTGTTTTCTTGGGGGTGCTCGGCTAAACCGGTGTCACCCAAGAAGGCGACTCAGCGTTGTGTCACATTTAAGTTCTCATAAAGTGTTAATTCATAGATACATCATTATTCATCACATAAATCTTTTTCATAGCATATACATCATCACATGAAACTTCTTCATAGTGTATACATAAAACTATAGCATATACATTATCACATAATCACACCTTAGACAATCATTCATACAAACTGCCAAGCTTATTATGTTATAAACCCATAGTATGTTATGCTTTGGTTCTTTTGAGTCTTAAACTTGTAAACTAATTGTTCTAGTGTTATTCTTAACCTCTCACACACTTATAGGTTCACAACTAGTAAGTTTTACTAATTTTTATGCTCAAGGACTTATCCAAACAGCACTATGCAGATTTGGACAGTTTTATGTTTGTGTGATTACGGGGTTCTAGAAATTACGGTTTAGACCCTTAAAGTCTTTAACTCACATTCTAAGTTATTGATCATCAAAACCTAGTCTCTTGGGAACCTATGAGGTTATAACTAAGTATTTCTCACCTCACACTATGGTCAAGAACATCTCTACACCTCAAAGATGTAGAATTTGAAATCCTAACTTTACGGGTACCTAGAAGTCACAACAATGACCTTTTCTAAGTTTAGTTTGCTCCTAAGGCTTCAAGATTAAGTCCTAAACCAATTATGAGTCATTCCTACACATTTAAACTAATTTAAAACCATGATTATTAAATCTAAACCTTCCTGGACAGAATCCAGAAAATTACATAATTAAAGGATCTAGAACTCTCAAATTAATTCTTTTCTAGTTCCTAACTTATCCTATCTTTCACATATGAGTCTTAACATTATTTTTACTCCAACATAGGCACATTATCATCATTAAAACAGCACATATAGTGGCAGTAAAGAGCAAGGAAGAACCGAAAATATACTTCTCCAAAAAAGGCATAAAACATAATTTCTAAAGCACATAAAATACTAGTTTCTCTTGGAACCTTTTTAAAACTTTCAAAACCCATTTATAAACAACTTTAACATCTAAAATCATAAGAGTATTTAAGAGGGTAGTGACCAATTCATCTTTATCTCAAGAGGTCCTAAATTCTTAAACTTAGTTCTATGCATTCCTTAAACACATGTAAGCTTGGAAAAAATTATAAAACATAGTCTCAAATACTTAGAAACTTCTAGACCTCTTGGGGTCGAAATATGAACCAAGGAAAATACATATTGTTAGACCTTTGTTGAGACAACAATGGGCAAGTCTTTGAGCTCTAGGTTCATTTAGGTGATGACATAAAAATAAACATGCTTATGCACTTATTTTAGGTTCCCTTAGAAAGTAAAGTGATAGCACAAAGTAAATATGAATGCAACTTATTATTATCTTGGTATTAAGTGAGAACTTGAAATATAAACATGATAATGCATAGCTTGAAATATAAACATGATAATGCAAGTTCATTCATTATCTTGGTATTTAGTGATAGCAAGGAAGTAAACATGATATGCAAAGCATAAAGTAAACATGATGCAAGGTTCATTTTATGATTAACTAGAGCTCATTCAAGACTTTAATAAGATGTCAACCCAATACAATATCTCAAAGATCACAACACAAAAATCGAAAGTCATACAAAAGAGAAAGAAAGTGAAACTACGTCAAGTTCTTTATTAAATACCCAAAACCCCTATCTAGAGAAAAATCTCTAGAACGTGCCGGCCAACTTTAAGGTTGACAAGGGTAGGCTTGGGCTTTTAGAAATCCTTAGATTAATTTTATTAAGTTGGAAAACCATGTGAGCTAGATAACATATAGGTGAAGTTATAAGAAAAGGAAAACTCAAGCTTTAGAGGTTTCTTTGAGATGAACACAATGTCATCATCTAGAAACTCTCATCATCAAGCTATCATGCTCATAACAAGGCCTAGAGGCCGAAATGACAAGAAAAGGAAAAACAAAGGGAAGTTCAAAAAGAATCCAAGAGGAAACTAGAGAAAAACACTTTCTTGAGCAAAACAAAGTTTGAAAACAAATCCCTACCTTGTGATGAAGGTAAAAGCTTGGACTTGAAGATGGAAATGAGATGAGCAACACCTCCTAGGATGGTGATGATGATTCGGCCTTGATGAAAGAAAAAGGAAGGAAATGTGTTTCAAGTGAAGTTGTGTTTGAGGTGTGGTGTTTGAGAGGTTTGATGATGGTTCATGGCTTTGGGTTGGTGTTTGATAGTTGAGAGATGATGATGAGATGAAGAGAGGATCAAGATGAAGATGAAAAGAAAGGAAGAACTCTCTTGAAATCTTGAGAGAAAAGAAAAGAACTAGCAAGACAACTCTAAAACTCTAAACTTAGCAAATGCTTCAAGGTGCAACAAGGCTATCACAAGCATCCTATTTATAGAAAAACAAAGCCATGGAGCTCACCATGGGGAGGGAATGGCCATAGCAAATGGAGGGAAAAGGGAGAGGAAAATATCTCTTTGATTGTGTCATAGAAGCATGGTTTGAAGTATGGAAGCTATGCTACAAAGTATGGCTTGATGTGAGTTAATTTCCTATCAAATTTTTATGAAATTAGGCTTCTAGAAACAATGCATGGCTAGAAATTTTCCAGCCACAATTAAATGGAGAAAATGAGTTATTTTAATTAGTTATTTACTTGGAAAATCAAGCTTGATTGAAAGTTATGACAAGGTATAGTGTATGTGACTTGAGGTATGGCCTTGGAGTGTTGAAAAATTGAACATGTGATGCATAATGGGGAAGGAAGCTCACGGCCAGGTTTGGTACAGCAAGGAGGAGGTGAGTTTTGACCATTTAATTGGGTGTTAATGGTAGGTTTAGATGTGTATTAGCTTAGGTACAAGGTTAGGAATGATTAAGCTTAAGTTTAGGTAACTAAGAATGTGATTTAGGGAGTTTATGACAAGTTTAGGAGTGCTCATACATCATTAAAGAATTTAAAACTCATTTGTGAATAAACAATGTGTAACACAATTCCATGATTTAAGGAATTGGAAAGAGAAAACACTATTCAAGATTCTATGACTAGGTGTCTTGAAATTAAAATATGATTTTAGGTTGTAATTAAGCACTTTTTGGTTTTAATCAACTTTAATAAATTATTTTGACTCAAGATTAATTAAGGAAATTAATTAACCTTCAATTAGAGCCTAATATTGCTTAGGTTTGCTTAATCACGCGATTAAGCGTAAAAACACGAAATTAGGGGCAAAACCGTAATTTTACACTAATTTTGCCCAGGACTTCAAAAATTAAAACTGAGTTCATAGAATACATAAAAATGCCTTTTAAAACCATCTGGAGAAGTTTCGGGTTCATCTGCCACTTGCAAACGGGTAAAACACCGCAGGGGCGTTTTGGTCATTTTGACCCGAAAACTCGAAAAACGAGATTTTCGATCCCGGGAAAGTACACACATTATCTAATCCCCTTCCAACATTGACTTTTCCCTTCGAGTACTGTCGAGCCGGCTTTCCTTGAATTCCGGGCTGAAAATGATCTCAGGGGCATTTTGGTCATTTTCACTCTAACAGAAAAATCGGAGCGTTACACTTAGGAAACACTTAAAATTATTTTTTACCACTTAGCATGAGCAAATATTAGTACCAAATAGAGAGCAAATCACAAGGTTTAATAATAAATCTTTTTGCTCATGAAAATGCTATTTTTACTATCTTTTAAGTTTCAAGACTTATAAAACTTCTAAAGCACAACTTACTAAAATTTCAAAACACAAGATTTGAACTATAAAATGAAATAAAAGTTATCTCAACCTCACCATCATATCATGGCCGAAAATACATATCCATTAGCATAGCCATGAAATAAAATTTTTATTTAAGATCCAAGGACAATTTTTGAGCTTTAAGATCTTAGGTGATAACCAAAAGTAAACATGCTATGAAACCTCATTTTTTAATCTTTAACATTATAAGGTGATGACTTGAAAATATAAATATAATGTGCAAGGCTTGAATTATAAACATGAGATGCACATTCATTATTAAGTCTTTAAAATTTAGTGATGACTTGAAATAAATATGATATGCAAGACTTGAAAATTAAACATGATAATGCAAATCCATTTCTTTAATCTTCTAGATTTAAGGTGATGGCTTGAAAAATAAATATGATATACAAGGCATTGAAACATAAACATGAGATGCAAGAGCTTGAAATTTAAACATGAGTGCAAGTCCATTTTATATCTTGCTCACTTAAAGCTCAAAAACTTCACAAGATTAAATTCTTGTCCCTAATAGATCTTAAACATTAGTAAGCATTAGAGTCCTTTATTACCAAGGTTCCAAGAACCTTATTTCGTAAATTTATTATCAAGCCATGGTCATCATAAAAATTCAAAGAATTAAAGAAGAAGAACATGAGAAAGAATATGAAATAAAGTCCCTACCAAGTTATTTCTTGTTTCTTAAAGAAAGCTTGATCTTCTATGATTAATCAAGAACCAAAAATATGATCCTAATGCTTGTGATATTTCGGCCAAGAAGGTTGATGTTGAGGAAGGATATTTCTTGTGTTCTAATGCTTAGAAATGGAAAGTTTAAGTGCTTAGGAGTTGGTTTATGGTGGATATGTTTTTGTTTGAGCTTGAGCACTTGGATGAATGTCAAGAATAGAGTCTCTTGGGGATGGAGGAGGATGAAGAAGAGAACTTTGAGTTTAGAGAGAGAATAAAGGAGTTTTGGCCAATTTTTGTGAGCAAGACTACCACCAAAAATGCAAGTAGTAAGAATAAGTGTTTGTGTGTGCATTAGGCTTTAGAAAAACACATATATATAGGAGTTTTGGAGCTGCAAAACCGTGGCCTTATGGCTGTAATGGAGGCAGAATTTTTAAACAATAATGTGCAAGACAACTCCAACAAAGCATATGGTAAGGTAATGATGTGTTTGTGTGTGCATTATTCCTTGAAATAAAATAAAATGTGGCCATGAGGATGGCATGGAGCCGTGGCCTTTGTTGAGAATAATGGGGGACAAGTTTATTTATTTTCTAAGTGGTAGGACACATAGGATAGTATAGTTAATTAGGTGGTAGGTTTAGGAATTTGTAAATTTGAATAAATGGTAAAAATAAAATGTATAAGATTCAACAAGACAAGGTTAAAGAGTAATCTTACTCTAGAGATGGAGTTAATCTCAATTGAGTAAAAGATTAATTAGTAACTTAAGTTCTAACCTCAAGTCAAAGAAAGAAAATGCCTTAAATTTACCTTAATCTTAACATTATTGATTTTATGAGTTCTAGTAATCAAGAAAAGAAAATTAAATTCCCTAAAAATTTCTTAGGCTCTAATTATCCTGGGTAATTATTTTTTTAACCTCAAGTAATTATTTTTAACCTTAGGTAATTAATTTTTAACTCAAGGTTAATTTTGAGTTCAATTAGAGCTTTAACATTACCTTAATTACACAAGTGAACTTATTTAGCACAACTAGGGGTAAAAAGGTAATTTCACATAAAAGCTTTCTAGAATTAACTGAACATTTCTAGATATCAAGTCATACTTGAAATAAACATTTTTGAACTTCTCGGTGATAACTGGGTTCAAGGATTGCTTAATTTCACACTAAATTACTGCAGGGGTAATTCGGTAATTTTACGTACAGTAAAAATCAGGAATTGAGATTTTTACCATGATATCATCATAACACAAATAATCCCCTTCAAATATAAAATTAACCCCTTGAGGATAATTGGGATTGGTTATCTTTGATTTTCGGGGCAAAATAACCTCAGGGGCAATTTGGTCATTTGCGCACAGAAAAATCGGGATTTATGATTTTCGCACAGCTTGCTATTCAAGCCTCATATAATGTTGTCCTAATGTTAAAATTCCTTATTAAGGATTGTTCGACCTCAATTCTCATGCAAAATTTACCTAGGGGCATTTTGGTAATTTTACATAGTAAAAATTTAGGACGTTACAAAATCCCCACGACAAAGAAATGAACTTGTACAAGCACGTTTAAGTTTCAAGCTTTGCATCTCATGTTATATTTCAAGTCATCACTTAACCTTAAGATAAAGAAATGAACTTGCATCTCAAATTTATTTGAGCCCTTTGTAACACCCTAATTTTTAACGCAATACTCTAGAACACATTAGGTTAATCATTAGGTTATTACCTCTTAGTCTCATCCTTTTAATAAAGTACTTAGCGAAAATTACGGGTAATTTTTTTTTTGAAAGCACAAAACCAAAGTGAGAGGCGCATTTATTGTGAGACAGAAATGTAAGGCACAAGTAACAAACATAAAGAACACAGTAAGTAAAGCATATAACATTGAAATCATGATTAGCACAACAAGGATAAACTTCATTAATAACATATTTTGGCTACATATAGAGTCACGCCCTTATAGAACCGGGCTGAGCTTGCAATACACAGAAAAGGAAATACAATGGAAATATAAATGCAACATAAATAAACCACAACTACACGAGTGCACCTAAGGTGGATAACCTCAAGACAAAAGGAGGTTCATCCTAACTATGAGTGAGTGTGTGCACTAATCCTCCTCTACGACGTCTGCTACTGGAACCCAGGATATGGGGAGTATAACCAATCCACTGACGCAATGCGGCAGGAGTAGGCATGCACGGTGGTAGCACATGAGCTCCTCGGCTGGGGCACATCTCTTCTCACCTAGCTAACCTCGACTGCACGACGGTTTCCTCGTTCCCTCTTCTCACGAACTGAGGAGTAAGGGCGGAACTCTCGCTATACATGTGCGTCGGTGGGTCCTTAGAAGGATCATCCTCCGAACCAAGAGACTAGGGCATGTAGTCCTGGAAGTCATAGGGCATCGATCCTCCGGTATACGTCCGAAGAATCCTCTCATTATGCATTCGGGCACACTCAAAAACCATGGCATCGTCGTACGGGGACATTGGGGAGAAGCGATAACTCTGTACAGGGTGAGCAAAGGGATGTCCAACAAACATGAAGACTCAAACAGTGCATTGTCCCTCAAAATGATAAGATCCGTGGTTCGGATCAAAATGCACCTCCTAAGTCGGAGTGTCAATGAAGACCATGAACGTCGCCATCGAGCTTTGAAGATGTGATGGAAGAAAACGAAAGGAGAGAAAAGAGTGAGAATCTTACTAAAGAATCTCAGTAGGGGCTTGTAACGCCCCGATTTTTTTGCTAGAGTGAAAATGACCAAAATGCCCCTGAGGTCATTTTCAGCCCGGAATTCGAGGAAAGCCGATGTGGTAGTACTCGAAGGGTAAACTCGATGTTGAAAGGGGATTAGATGACCTGTGTACCTTCCCGGGATCGAAAATCTCGTTTTTCGAGTTTTCGGGGCAAAATGACCAAAACGCCCCTGCGGTGTTTTTACCCGTTTGCAAGTGCCGGATGAACCTGAAACTTCTCCAGATGGTTTTAAAAGGCATTTTTATGTATTCTATGACCTCAGTTTTAATTTTTGAAGTCCCGAGCAAAATTAGTGCAAAATTACGGTTTTGCCCTTAGTTTCGTGTTTTTACGCTTAATCGCGTGATTAAGCAAACCAAAGCAATATTAGGCTCTAATCGAAGGTTAATTAATTTCCTTAATTAATCTTGAGTCAAAATAATTTATTAAAGTTGATTAGAACCAAAAAGTGCTTAATTACAACCTAAAATCATATTTTAATTTCAAGACACCTAGTCATAGAATCTTGAGTAGTGTTTTCTCTTTCCAATTCCTTAAATCATGGAATTGTGTTACACATTGTTTATTCATAAATGAGTTTAAAATTCTCTAATGATGTATGAGCACTCCTAAACTTGTCATAAACTCCCTAAATCACATTCTTAGTTACCTAAACTTAAGCTTAATCATTCCTAACCTTGTACCTAAGCTAATACACATCTAAACCTACCATTAACACCCAATTAAATGGTCAAAACTCACCCCCACTCTGCTGTCCAGCCCTGGCCGAAGCCTCACCCTCCCCATATGCATCACATGTTCAATTTTTCAACACTCCAAGGCCATACCTCAAGTCACATACACTATACCTTGTCATAACTTTCAATCAAGCTTGATTTTCCAAGTAAATAACTAATTAAAATAACTCATTTTCTCCATTTAATTGTGGCTGGAAAATTTCTAGCCATGCATTGTTTCTAGAAGCCTAATTTCATAAAAATTTGATAGGAAATTAACTCACATCAAACCATACTTTGTAGCATAGCTTCCATACTTCAAACCATGCTTGAATGACCTTGTGTAAGAGATATTTTCCTCTCCCTTTTCCCTCCAATACCACACGGCCACTCCTCCCTTTGGTGAGCTCCATGGCTTTGTTTTTCTATAAATAGGATGCTTGTGATAGCCTTGTTGCACTTTGAAGCATTTGCTAAGTTTAGAGTTTTAGAGTTGTCTTGCTAAGTTTTTCTTTTCTCTCAAAGTTTCAAAAGTGTTCTTCCTTTCTTTTCATCTTCATCTTCTTCATCTCTTCATCTCATCATCATCTCTCAACCATCAAACACCACCCTAAAGCCTTGAACCATCATCAAACCTCTCAAACACCACACCTCAAACACAACTTCACCCAAAACACATTTCCTTTCTTTTCCTTCCTCTTTGGCCGAATCATCACTACCATCCTAGGAGGGGTTGCTCATCTCATTTCATCTTCAAGTCCAAGCTTTTATCTTCATCACAAGGTAGGGATTTGTTTTCAAACTTTGTTTTGCTCAAGAAAGTGTTTTTCTCTAGTTTCCTCTTGGATTCTTTTGAACTTTCCTTTGTTTTTCCTTTTCTTTTCATTTCGGCCTCTAGGCCTTGTTATGAGCATGATAGCTTGATGATGAGAGTTTCTAGATGATGACATTGTGTTCATCTCAAAGAATCCTCTAAAGCTTGAGTTTTTCTTTTCTTATAACTTCATCTATATGTTATCTAGCTCACATGGTTTTCCAACTTAAGAAAATTAATCTAAGGATTTCTAAAAGTCCAAGCCTACCCTTGTCAACCTTAAAGTTGGCCGGCACATTCTAGAGATTTTTCTCTAGATAGGGGTTTTGGGTATTTAATAAAGAACTTGATGTAGTTTCACTTTCTTTCTCTTTTGTATAACTTTCGGTTTTTGGGTTGTGATCTTTGAGATATTGTATTGGATTGTTATCTTGTTAAAGTCTTGAATGAGCTCTAGTTAACCATAAAATAAACCTTGCATCATGTTTACTTCCTTGCTATCTCTAAGTTTCAAGATAATAAGTGAACCTTGCATTATCATGTTTATATTTCAAGCTATGCATTATCATGTTTATATTTCAAGTTCTCACTTAATACCAAGATAATAAATGAGTTGCATTCATATTTACTTTGTGCTATCACTTTACTTTCTAATGGAACCTAAAATAAGTGCATAAGCATGTTTATTTTTATGTCATCACTTTAATGAACCTAGAGCTCAAAGACTTGCCCATTGTTGTCTCAACAAAGGTCTAAAGATATTTATTTCTTGTGGTTCCCATTTCGGCCCTAAAGGGCTTTGGCATTTCTAAGTGTTAAAAACTATGTTTTATAATTTATCTAAGCTTATGTGAGTATAAGAAATATGTAGAACTAAGTTTTACGAATTTAGGATCTCTTGAGATAAAAATAATTTAGCCACTGCCCTCTTAAGTATTCTTATGATTTTAAAAGGATAAAAGTGTTTATAAACAAGTTTTGACAGTTCTAAAATGGTTCCAAGAGAAACTAGTATTTTATGTGCCTTAGAAATTGTGTTCTATGCCTTTTATGGAGAAGTATGTTTTCGGTTCTTCCTTGCTCTTTACTGCCACTGTATGTGCTGTTTTAATGATGATAATGTGCCTATGTTTGAGTAAAAATAATGTTAAGACTCATATGTGAAAGATAGGATAAGTTAGGAACTAGAAAAGAATTAATTTGAGAGTTCTAGATCCTTTAATTATGTAATTTTCTGGATTCTGTCCAGCAAGGTTTAGATTTAATAATCATGGTTTTAAATTAGTTTAAATATGTAGGAATGACTCATAATTGGTTTAGGACTTAATCTTGAAGCCTTAGGAGCAAACTAAACTTAGAAAGGGTCATTGTTGTGACTTCTAGGTACCCGTAAAGTTAGGATTTCAAATTTTGCATCCTTGAGGTTTAGAGATGTTCTTGACTATAGTGTGAGGTGAGAAGTACTTAGTTATAACCTCATAGGTTTCCAAGAGACTAGGTTTTGATGGTCGATAACTTAGAATGTGAGTTACGGACTTTAAGGGTCTAAACCGTAATTTCTAGAACCCCGTAATCACACAAATATAAAGCTGTCCAAATCTGCATAGTGCTGTTTGGATAGGTCCTTGAGCATAAAAATTAGTAAAACTTAGTAGTTGTGAACCTATAGGTGTGTGAGAGGTTAAGAATAATACTAGAACGATTAGTTTACAAGTTTAAGACTCAAAAGAACCAAAGCATAACATACTATGGGTTTATAACATAATAGGCTTGTGAGTTTGTATGAATGACTGTCTAAGATGTGATTATGTGATAATGTATATGCTATAGTTTTATGTATACACTATGAAGAAGTTTCATGTGATGATGTATATGCTATGAAAAAGATTTATGTGATGAATAATGATGTATCTATGAATTAACACTTTATGAGAACTTAAATGTGACACAACACTGAGACGCCTTCTTGGGTGACACCGGTTTAGCCGAGCACCCCCAAGAAAACAAATCCGTGAGGGTATTGACATAGAGCTTTCCAAAACGGACAATACTACGATGCACCAGTTGCTAGTAAAGCGTTTCAAAGAGGAAATGACCCTAAGAGAGGTGATCCTTAATTGCCCCCTAGCCCGCACTATTAAGTCCGGATTATGTATATGTTACTCTTATCATAGGATAAGTAAGAACTAGTGATGACTAGTTAAGGTATGAGCTCATAACCTAGAGATGTTTTAGGGTGGCCCCCATGAGATAAAAGTTAAAGTTTACAATGTCACATATACTATACCTATGCTAATGTTATAATGTTTCTTAGTTATTCTATTGATTGGTTTTCCTTTATGATGCATTCATGTCATTAATATATCCCATGCTTAGTCATAAGACGCATTATAAAATATGACGGACCTTGGATAAATAATACTTTAGAAAACTAACTTAAAAGGAGTTTTATGCATGCACACCTTTTAGAAATAAAACCCAAGGTTCCTGAGGATGTGACGATGTCACCTAGGTAGAGATAACCCTACTAAGAATTCTTTTAGAAGATTCTCATTCCCTCTCTCTTTTCTTCCGTCATATCTTCAGATGGCGACATTCGTACTCCTCATCGACACCCCGGTATGGGAGATGCACCATGACCCAGCACTTGAGTCATACCATTTTGAGGGTCGCTGCATTGTCAGAGTATTCATGTTCATGGGATGACTATTCGCGCACCCCGTCCCGAGCTACCGCTTCACCCCGACTGCTCCTTACCGCCATAACGGGATTTTTGAGCGAGCTAGACCACGTGATGAGCAGATTCTCCGCATGCAGCCCGAGACGTCGGCGATCTGCGACTACCCGAGATCGTGCCTCGCACCCGATGCTGAGACGGACCCATCCGAGGACCCGCCATCACATATGTACAGTTTGAGCTCCAGTCTCGCTACCCCACCGATGAGAGCTGGGAGTGAGGAGACAGTGGTTCAGCCGAGGTTGGCTCGTCAGCCATCCATGCGCCCTCGCCGCGGTGGACACGCTCCGATGATCCGCACAACCACTCCCGCCGAGATCCGCCAGTGGATTGATTCCACCCCTCAGTATTCAGACCAGCAGGAGTAGGCGCATGGGATGGGTAGTAGCTAGTGCACACATGCCATATAGTTGAGGACAAACCTTCTTTTGTATATGTGGTTGTCTACTCTAGGTGCACATGGGTATGGGTGTTGTTTTTATGATTTCCCTTTATTTGTTTTCCTTGTATTTGTTCTTCAGTTGTATTCCGTTTCCCGATGTATCGAATAGTCCTGCCCTTTTGGGTAGGCACATTACATATATATATATATCTATGTTTCAGATGATGTTTCCATGATATGATGTGTTTCTTTATGCTTTGCTTATGTGTTTCGTTATGCTTTCTTTTAAAAGATTCGTGCGTGGCTCTCACTTTGATTTTAATTCTAAAAAGAAAAATTTTACCTATATTTCCACTAAGTATTTTCTAAGTAAAAGATGAGACCAAGAGGTAATATTCTAAAGATTAACCTAAGTACCTACTAGTAGTCTTAGGTTAAGATTTAGGGTGTTATATTATGGAATCAGAGCAGTTCGATTCTCATGGAGCCTAAGGATTGGACTGACTATGCTTTATAAGCATGATGCGATAGTTATGTCATGTGTAGTGCTTGATAGAGATAAGCTGTAGGACTAGAGATGCATGACTTCTGTTGCTTGCAAGTGCCATGGTAACTAGCTCATTTTGCATGGATATTAAGCCTGATCAACTTGATGTTCATTGTTTCATGTGTTTAGGGACCAATGGCACCGCGACGACAGCCTAGGACTATGCCCGATGCTGACCAAGACAATGCAACTGCTGCTGCTATCTGTCGTATGGCGCAAGCCATGGAATGGATGTTCGACCGAATGGACCTACAAGCGAATGTCGCTCCTGTTCCCCCTCCTCCCCCTGCCGCTGAGACGGTGGAACAAGCCCGCTTCGACGAGTTCCTCAAGGCGAACCTGCTAGTGTTCCGAGGGGTAATGGACCCCGACAAGGCTGATGAGTGGATCAAAGACATGGAGAAGATCTACTCTGTCGTTACCTGCTCAGAGGTGCAGAAGGTCACATTTGCTGCTTTCATGCTGAAGTCCGATGCCGAGTTTTAGTGGAACGGCATGAAGCGTCTACATGAAGGCTTCTGGAACTCCCATTGACTGGGAGCTGTTCAAGACTTACTTCTACGAGAAGTATTTCCCGGAGTCCGTGAGGAATGCAAAAGACATTGAGTTCATGCAGTTGACCCAGGGAGGGTCTACTGTTGCCCAATACACTACTAAATTCGAGTAGCTGATCAAGTTCTCTCGGGTATTTCAAGGGAACCCCGATGAGGTTTGGAAATGCGTTAAGTATGAGGTCGGTCTGAAAGCGGAGATGAACTATGCCGTGGCCCACATGGAGATCAGAGACTTCCCGACTCTGGTCAACAAGTGCTGAATTCTCGAAGAAGGGCAACGAAAGATGCATGCCACAAGGGCGGAACGAGCTAAGAGACTTGGACCACAAGCCCTAAAGTTCAAACCACAGTACCCTTCAAGGAATCACTACAATCCCTACCAGACCAACCAGTTCTGACCACAACAACAACTACCAAGAGCTCCTGCACACTAACAGTCCAGGCAACACAAAAGGCTGCCGTTTCAACATCAAGGCCCTAGGAACTTCAACAACAACCAACCCCGTGGACCGAGCGGACCCCGGAACCACAATGGAGAACCAAGTGGGGCCAAGAACAAGGCACCACAAACCCCTGCTGCTTACCCTGGAGCAACATCTGCTTATGTCTGCCCACAATACGGGAAGAATCATGGGAATCACCCATGCTTAGCCGGTCAGAACGTGTGCTTCAAGTGTGGCAAGCCTGGCCACTATGCAAAGGACTGCGCCAGTCAAGGGGCACCGAACCAGAATCCCCGGCCACAATACCGAGGAAGAGTCTTTACCCTTAATGCAGAAGACGTCAAGAAGTCCAATGATCTCATTGAAGGTATGTGCAAAGTAAACGGTAAACCCTTAACTGTACTATATGACTCTAGTGCTACTCATTCTTTTATTTCACTTACTAGTGTCGAATCCTTAAATCTAAGAGTCTCTACACACCCCTTTGATCTTATTGTTTCTACTCCTACGAATCGCCCTGTTAATACCTGCCGTTGTTGTTTAAACTGTCATCTTGTTGTAGAAAATAGGTCTTTTATCATAGATTTAATTTGTTTGCCCTTGAAAGACATAGGCATTATCTTAGGCATGAATTGGCTTCGCGCCAACCGTGTGATGTTAGATTGTGGAACCCAAACCGTAGTTTTCCCCTCTCCTCCCGAAAACATCACTAAACCCATTAGGCTGTACCTAAATTCGGTAGAGGTCTTCTGTAGTGGGGAGAAAGCTAAGGGATATGTTCTCCTAGCCGCCTGCGATGTAGACTTTGAGCAGAACCTAGGTGAGATACCTGTGGTAAGAGACTATCTCGAGGTGTTTCTAGATGAAATACCCGAGTTCCCTCCCGAGAGAGAAGTTGAATTCTCTATAGAGTTGGTTCCTGGAACAAGAGCAATCTCTATAGCCCCGTATAGGATGTCACCCTTGGAGCTAGCAGAGCTAAAGACCTAGTTGGAAGAGCTGTTGGAGAAGAGTTTTATAAGGCCGAGTGCTTCACCTTGGGGCGCTCCAGTCTTATTTGTGAAAAAGAAAGACGGAAGTATGAGGATGTGTATAGACTATAAGCAGTTAAACCAAGTAACCATAAAGAATAAGTACCCGTTACCTAGGATTGATGATCTTATGGACCAGCTGAAGGGAGCCGTAGTATTTTCTAAGATTGATTTGAGGTCCGGTTACCATCAGATTAGGGTTAGAGATTCGGATATTCCTAAAACCGCTTTTCAAACTCGGTATGGACACTTTGAGTTCAATGTGATGTCGTTTGGTTTGACGAATGCTCCCGCGATTTTTATAGATTACATGAATAGGATCCTTCGACCCTATTTAGATCAATTCGTGGTTGTGTTCATAGATGATATCCTCATCTATTCGAAGACCCACGAGGAGCATGAGCGTCATTTAAGGCTGGTTTTAGAGGTGCTAAAGGTGAAGAAGTTGTATGCGAAGCTTTCTAAATGTGAATTTTGGTTAGAGGAGGTAAAGTTTTTAGGACATGTTGTGTCAAAGGGCGGCATAGCTGTCGACCCAAGTAAGATAGAAGCTGTGATGAATTGGGATAGACCAACCTCTGTAACTGAGACTAGAAGCTTTTTGGGTTTAGCTGGATATTACCATAGGTTTATCAAAGGATTTTCCCAGTTAGCCCTACCCTTAACCAAGTTCACTAGGAAGAATGCCCCGTTTGAGTGGAGCCCCGAATGTGAAAAGAGTTTCCTAGAGCTTAAGGAAAAGCTCACCTCAACCCCAGTTTTAGTTTTACCTGACCCCAATGTACCCTTCGAGGTATATTGCGATGCTTCTGGCAAGGGTTTAGGTTGTGTGTTGATGCAAAACAGGCAAGTGGTAGCCTATGCGTCCATACAACTCAAGCCTCACGAGGTAACCTACCCCACCCATGACCTAGAGTTAGCGGCCATCGTGTTCACCCTTAAGATGTGGAGACACCATTTGTATGGTGTAAGGTTTGAAGTTTTCTCCGATCATAAGAGTTTGAAGCATCTCTTTGATCAAAAGGAGTTAAATATGAGGCAGAGGAGATGGATGGAATTCCTCAAGGACTACGATTTTGGCTTAAGTTACCACCCCGGCAAGGCTGATGTAGTAGCCGACACCTTGAGCCGAAACTCGTTACGTCTGTCAAGTATGATGGTTAATGAAGTTGGGTTAATAGAGCAGTTTAAGGATATGAATCTAGGGATGTCAATAACGGAGAATGGCATCGTGATGAGTCATCTCACGGTGACCAGTGGGTTTAAGCAAAGGATTATGCTTGCCCAAAGAGAAAATGAGGACTTTATGGAGACAATCGAGGCAGTTAGGGCTGGAAAGTTGAAAGGTTTTGTACGAGGCCCCGACTGGTTGTGGAGGTTCGATGGACGAATCTGTGTGCCACAAGATGGCGACCTTCGAGAGAAGATCTTGGAGGAGGCTCACAAGAGCCACTTCGCCATACATCCTGGTACTACTAAGATGTACCAGGATTTGAAGAAGATGTTTTGGTGGCCCGGATTAAAGAAGGATGTGGTCGCCTGGGTAAGTAAGTGTTTGATCTGTTAAAAGGTTAAGATCGAACACCAAAAACCCTCTGGCATGTTGCAACCCCTGTCAATCCCTGAGTGGAAGTGGGAGAGTATATCAATGGATTTCGTGACAGGATTGCCAAGGACCCAAGCTGGCCATGATGCCGTATGGGTAATCGTGGATCGAATGACTAAGTAGACTCACTTTCTACCTATTCGAGTCAAGTACTCGTTGGATAAGTTGGCTCAGCTTTACATCCAAGAAATAGTAAGGTTACATGGAGTACCATCTGTAACGCCCCGATTTTTCTGTTAGAGAGAAAATGACCAAAATGCCCCTGAGGTCATTTTCAGCCTGGAATTCGAGGAAAGCCGGTTCGGCAGTACTCGAAGGGCAAACTCAATGTTGGATGGGGATTAGATAACTTGTGTACCTTCCCAGGATCGAAAAACTCGTTTCTCGAGTTTCGCGGGTCAAAATGACCAAAATGCCCCTGCTGTGTTTTACCCGTTTGCAAGTGCCGGATGACCCGAAACTTCTCCAGATGGTTTTAAAAGGCATTTTTATGTATTCTATGACCTCAGTTTTAATTTTAGAAGTCCCGGGCAAAATTAGTGCAAAATTACGGTTTTGCCCCTAGTTTCGTGTTTTTACGCCTAATCACGTGATTAAGCAAACCTAAGCAATATTAGGCTCTAATCGAAGGTTAAATAATTTCCTTAATTAATCTTGAGTCAAAATAATTTATTAAAGTTGATTAGAACCAAAAAGTGCTTAATTACAACCTAAAATCATATTTTAATTTCAACACACCTAGTCATAGAATCTTGAATAGTGTTTTCTCTTTCCAATTCCTTAAATCATGGAATTGTGTTACACATTGTTTATTCACAAATGAGTTTTAAATTCTTTAATGATGTATGAGCACTCCTAAACTTGTCATAAACTCCCTAAATCACATTCTTAGTTACCTAAACTTAAGCTTAATTATTCCTAACCTTGTACCTAAGCTAATACACACCTAAACCTACCATTAACACCCAATTACATGATCAAATCATCCTCCTCCTTGCTGTACCAGACCTGGCCGTGAGCTTTCCCTTCCCATATGCATCACATGTTCAATTTTTCAACACTCCAAGGCCATACCTCAAGTCACATACACTATACCTTGTCATAACTTTCAATCAAGCTTGAATTTCCACATGAATAAATAATTAAAACAACCCATTTTTCCCATTTATTTGTGGCTGGAAAATTTCCAGCCATGTAAAGTTTCTAGAAGCCTAATTTCATAAAAATTTTATAGGAAATTAACTCACATCAAGCCATACTTTGTAGCATAGCTTCCATACTTCAAACCATGCTTGAATGACCTTGTGTAAGAGATATTTTCCTCTCCCTTTTCCCTCCAATACCACACGGCTACTCCCACCCCTTGATGAGCCCATGGTTTTGTTTTTCTATAAATAGAATGCTTGTGATAGCCTTGTTGCACCTTGAAGCATTTGCTAAGTTTAGAGTTTTAGAGTTGTCTTGCTAGTTCTTTCTTTTTCTCTTAAGTTTCAAGAAAGCTCTTCCTTTCTTTTCATCTTCATCTTCTTCATCTCTTCATCTCATCATCATCTCTTAACCATCAAACACCACCCGAAAGCCTTGAACCATCACCAAACCTCTCAAACACCACACCTCAAACACAACTCCACTTCAAACACATTTCCTTCCTTTTTCTTGCATCAAGGCCGAATCATCATCACCATCCTAGGAGGTGTTGCTCATCTCATTTTGCATCTTCAGGTCCAAGCTTTTACCTTCATCACTAGGTAGGGATTTGTTTTCAAACTTTGTTTTGCTCAAGAAAGTGTTTTTCTCTAGTTTCCTCTTGGATTCTTTTGAACTTTCCTTTGTTTTTCCTTTTCCTTTCATTTCGGCCTCTAGGCCTTGTTATGAGCATGATAGCTTGATGATGAGAGTTTCTAGATGATGACATTGTGTTCATGTCAAAGAAACCTCTAAAGCTTGAGTTTTCCTTTTCTTATAACTTCATCTATATGTTATCTAGCTCACATGATTTTCGAACTTAAGAAAATTAATCTAAGGATTTCTAAAAGCCCAAACCTACCCTTGTCAACCTTAAAGTTGGCCGGCACGTTCTAGAGATTTTTCTCTAGATAGGGGTTTTGGGTATTTAATAAAGAACTTGACGTAGTTTCACTTTCTTTCTCTTTTATATGACTTTCGATTTTTGTGTTGAGATCTTTGAGATATTGTATTGGGTTGTTATCTTGTTAAAGTCTTGAGTGAGCTCTAGTTAATCATAAAATGAACCTTGCATCATGTTTACTTTATGCTTTGCATATCATGTTTACTTCCTTGCTATCACTAAATACCAAGATAATGAATGAACTTGCATGATCATGTCTATATTTCAAGCTATGCATTATCATGTTTATATTTCAAGTTCTCACTTAATACCAAGATAATAATGAGTTGCATTCATATTTACTTTGTGCTATCACTTTACTTTCTAATGGAACCTAAAATAAGTGCATAAGCATGTTTATTTTTATGTCATCACCTAAATGAACCTAGAGCTCAAAGACTTGCCCATTGTTGTCTCAACCAAGGTCTAACAATATGTATTTTCCATGGTTCATATTTCGGCCCCAAGAGGTCTTGAAGTTTCTAAGTATTTGAGATTATGTTTCATAATTTTTCCAAGCTTACAAGAGTTTAAGGAATGCATAGAACTAAGTTTTATGAATTTAGGACCTCTTGAGATAAAGATAAATTGGTCACTGCCCTCTTAAATATTCTTATGACTTTAGATGTTAAAATTGTTTATAAATGAGTTTGAAAGTTTAAAAAGAGTTCCAAGAGAAACTAGTATTTTATGAGCTTTAGAAATTATGTTTTATGCCTTTTATGGAGAAGTATATTTTCGGTTCTTCCTTGCTCTTTACTGCCACTGTATGTGCTGTTTTAATAATGATAATGTGCCTATGTTTGAGTAAAAATAATGTTAAGACTCACATGTGAAAGATAGGATAAGTTAGGAACTAGAAAAGAATTAATTCGAGAGTTCTAGATCCTTTAATTATGTAATTTTCTGGATTCTGTCCAGCAAGGTTTAGATTTAATAATCATGGTTTTAAATTAGTTTAAATGTGTAGGAATGACTCATAATTGGTTTAGGACTTAATCTTGAAGACTTGGGAGCAAACCGAACTTAGAAAGAGTCATTGTGGTGACTTCTAGGTACCCGTAAAGTTAGGATTTCAAATTCTGCATCCTTGAGGTTTAGAGATGTTCTTGACCATAGTGTGAGGTGAGAAATACTTAGTTATAACCTCATAGGTTCCCAAGAGACTAGGTTTTGATGATCAATAACTTAGAATGTGAGTTAAAGACATTAAGGGTCTAAACCGTAATTTCTAGAACCCCGTAATCACACAAATAAAAAGCTATCCAAATCTGCATAGTGCTGTTTGGATAGGTCCTCGAGCATAAAAATTAGTAAAACTTATTAGTTGTGAACCTATAGGTGTGTGAGAGGTTAAGAATAATACTAGAACAATTAGTTTACAAGTTTAAGACTTAAAAGAACCAAAGCATGACATACTATAGGTTTATAACATAATAAGCTTGGGAGTTTGTATGAATGAATGTCTAAGGTGTGATTATGTGATAATGTATATGCTATAGTTTTATGTATACACTATGAAGAAGTTTCATGTGATGATGTATATACTATGAAAAAGACTTATGTAATGAAAAATGATGTATCTATGAATTAACACTTTATGAGAACTTAAATGTGACACAACACTGAGACGCCTTCTTGGGTGACACCGGTTTAGCCGAGCACTCCCAAGAAAGCAAATTCGTGAGGGTATTGACATAAAGCTTGCCAAAGCGGACAGAACTACGATGCACTAGTTGCTAGTAGAGCGTTTCAAAGAGGAAATGACCCTAAGAGAGGTGATCCTTAATTGCCCCCTAGCCCGCACTATTAAGTCGGGAATTATGTATATGTTACGCTTATCATACGATAAGTAAGAACTAGTGACGACTAGTTAAGGTATGAGCTCATAACCTAGAGATGTTTTAGGGCAGCCCCATGAGATGAAAGTTAAAGTTAACAATGTCACATATACTATACTTATGCCAATGTTATAATGTTTCTTAGTTATTCTATTGTTTGGTTTACCTTTACGATGCATTCATATCATTAGTATATTTCATGCTTAGTCATAAGACGCATTGTAAAATATGACGAACCTTGGATAAATAACACTTTAGAAAACTAACTTAAAAGGAATTTATATGCATGCACGCCTTTTTAGAAATAAACCCAAGGTTCCTGAGGATGTGACGATGTCACCTAGGTAGGGATAACCCTACTGAGAATTCTTTTAGAAAGATTCTCATTCCCTCTCTCTTTTCTTCCGTAATATCTTCAGATGGCGACATTCGTACTCTTCATCGACACCCCGGTATGGGAGCTGCACCATGACCCGGCACTCGGGTCATATCATTTTGAGGGTCGCTGCACGGTTAGAGTGTTCATGTTTATGGGACGACCCTTCGCACATCCAGTCTCGAGCTACCATTTTACCCCAACTGCTCCTTACCGTCATAACGGGATTTTTGAGCGAGCTAGACCACGCGATGAGCAGATTCTCCGCATAGACCCCGAGACATCAGCGGTACGCGACTACCCAGAGTATGTGCCTTGTACCCAGTACTCAGAGACGGATCCATCCGAGGACCCACCATCACACATGTACAGTTGGAGCTCCAGCCCCGCTCCCCCACCGATGAGGGCTGGGAGTGAGGAGACGGTGGTCCAGCCGAGGTTGGCTTGTCGGCCATCTATGCGCCTTCGCCGCGGTGGACATGCCCCGATGATGCGCTCAACCACTCCCGCCGAGATTCGTCAGTGGATCGACTCGACCCCACAGTACTCGGACCAGCAGGAGTAGGCATAGGGGGGTAGCAGTTAGTGCACACATGCCACATAGTTGAGGACAAACCTTCTTTTGTATATGAGGTCGTCTACTCTAGGTGCACAGGGGTATGGGTGTTGTTTCTCTTGTATTTGTTTTTTATGATTTCCATGTATTCGTTCTTCAGTTGTATTCTGTTCCCTGATGTATCAAATAGTCCTACCCTTTGGGTAGGCACATTATATATGTATATATATATATCTATATTCAGTTGATGTTCCCATGATGTGATGTGTTTCTTTATGCTTGCTTATATGTTTCGTTATGCTTTCTCTTAAAGATTCGTGCGTGGCTCTCACTTTGATTTTAATTCCAAAAAGAAAAATTTTACCCATATTTCTACTAAGTATTTTCTAAGTAAAAGATGAGACAAGAGGTAATATTCTAAAGATTAACCTAAGTACATACTAGTAGTCTTGGGTTAAGATTTAGGGTGTTACATTATGGTATCAGAGCAGTTCGATTCTCATGGAGCCTGAGGATTGGACTGATTATGCTTTATAAGCATGATGCGATAGTTATGTCATGTGTAGTGCTTGATAGAAATAAGCTGTAGGACTAGAGATGCATGACTTCTGTTGCTTGCAAGTGCCATGGTAACTAGCTCATTTTGCATGGATATTGAGCCTGATCAACTTGATGTTCACTGTTTCATGTGTTTAGGGACCAATGGCACCGCGACGACAGCCTAGAATTACGCCTAATGCGGATTAAGACAATGCGACTGCTGCTGCTGTCCGCCGCATGGCGCAAGCCATGGAACGGATGTTCGACTGAATGGATCAACAAGCGAATGCTGCTCTTGTTCCCCCTCCTCCCCTTGCTGCTGAGACGGTGGAACAAGCCCGCTTCGGCGAGTTCCGCAAGGTGAACCCGCCGGTGTTCCGAGGGGTAATGGACCCCGACAAGGCTGATGAGTGGATCAAAGGCATGGAGAAGATCTACTCTGTCATTACCTGCTCATAGGAGCAGAAGGTCACATTTGCTGCTTTCATGCTAAAGTCCGACGCCGAGTTTTGGTGAAACGGCACGAAGCGTCTGCTAGAGGCTTTTGGAACTCCCATTGACTGGGAGCTGTTCAAGACTTACTTTTACCAGAAGTATTTCCCGGAGTCCGTAAGGAATGCAAAAGACATTGAGTTCATGCAGTTGACCCAGGGAGGGTCTACTGTTGCCTAGTACATTGCTAAATTAGAGGAGCTGATCAAGTTCTCTCAGGTGTTTCAAGGGAACCCCGATGAGGTTTGGAAATGCGTTAAGTATAAGGCCGGTCTGAAGGTGGAGATGAACTATGCCGTGGCCCACATGGAGATCAGAGACTTCCCAACTCTGGTCAACAAGTGCCGGATCCTTGAAGAAGGACAGAGAAAGATGCAAATCACGAGGGGGAGCGAGCTAAGGGGCTCGGACCTCAAGCCTCGAAGTTCAAACCGCAGTACCCTTCGAGGAATCAATACAACCCCTACCAGACCAACCCGTTCTGACAACAACAACAACAATCACTGAGAGCTCCTGCACACCAACAATCCAAGCAACACCAAAGGCCGCCATTTCAACATCAAGGCCCGAGGAATTTCAACAATCAACCCCGTGGACCGGGTGGACCCCGGAACCATAATGGAGGACCAAGTAGAGCCAAGAACAAGGCACCACAAACCCCTGCTGCTTATCCCGGAGCAACATCTGCTGACATCTGTCCCCAATACGAGAAGAATCACGGGAATCGCCCATGCTTAGCCGGTCAGAATGTATGCTTCACGTGTGGCAAGCCTGGCCACTATGCAAAGGACTGCACCGGACAAGGGACATCGAACCAGAATCCCCGACCACAATACCGAGGAAGAGTTTTTACCCTTGATGCGGAAGACGCCAAAAAGTCCAAAGATTTCATTGAAGGTATGTGCGAAGTAAATGGTAAACCCTTAACTGTACTATATGACTCTGGTGCTACTCATTCTTTTATTTCACTTGCTAGTGTCAAGTCCTTAAATCTAAGAGTCTCTAAACTTCCCTTTGATGTTTAAACTGTTAATACTCTGGTGCTACTCTTTCATTTTCTACCCCTACAAATCGCCCTGTTAATACTTGCCGTTGTTGTTTAAACTGTCATCTTGTTGTAGAAAATAGGTCTTTTATCATAGATTTAATTTGTTTACCCTTAAAAGACATAGGCATTATCTTAGGCATGAATTGGCTTCACGCCAACCGTGTGATGTTAGACTGTGGAACCTAAACCGTAGTTTTCCCCTCTCCTCCCGAAAACATCACTCAACCCATTAGGCTGTACCTAAATTCAGTAGAGGTCTTCTGTAGTAGGGAGAAAGCTAAGGGATATGTTCTCCTAGCCGCCTGCGATGTAGACTTTGAGCAGAACCTAGGTGAGATACCTGTGGTGGGAGACTATCCCGAGATATTTCCGGATGAAATACCCGAGTTCCCTCCCGAGAGAGAAGTTGAATTCTCCATAGAGTTGGTTCTTGGAATAGGACCAATCTCTATAACCCCATATAGGATGTCACCTTTGGAGCTAACAGAGCTAAAAACCCAGTTGGAGGAGCTGTTGGGAAAGAGTTTTATAAGGCCGAGTGCTTCACCTTGGGGCGCTCCGGTCTTATTTGTGAAAAAGAAAGACGGAAGTATGAGGATGTGTATAGACTATAGGCAGTTAAACTAAGTAACCATAAAGACCAAGTACCCATTACCTAGGATTGATGATCTTATGGACCAATTGAAGGGAGCCATAGTATTTTCTAAGATTGATTTAAGGTCCGGTTACCATCAGATTAGGGTTAGAGATTCGGATATTCCTAAAACCGCCTTTCAAACTCGGTATGGACACTTTGAGTTCAATGTGATGTCGTTTGGTTTGACGAATGCTCCCGCAGTTTTTATGGATTACATGAATACGATCAATTCGTGGTTGTGTTCATAGATGATATTCTCATCTATTCGAAGACCCACGAGGAGCATGAGCGTCATTTGAGGCTGGTTTTAGAGGTGCTAAAGGAGAAGAAGTTGTATGCAAAGCTTTCTAAGTGTTAATTTTGGTTAGAGGAGGTAAATTTTTTAGGACATGTTGTGTCAAAGGGTGGCATAGCTGTCGACCCAAGTAAGATAGAAGCTGTGATGAATTGGGGAGCCTTTCAAAAGGAGTCTGGTTCCAAGTTGTGCTTGAGCACTGCTTACCACCCACAAACGGATGGTCAGTCAGAGAGGATAATCCAAACCCTGGAAGATATGCTAAGAGCCTGTGTCTTAGACCAGAAAGGAAGTTGGGATACGTACATGCCTTTGATCGAGTTCGCGTATAACAACAGTTGTCACGCGAGCATCGGTATAGCACCGTACGAGGTGTTATATGGAAGGAAGTGCCAATTACCTTTGTGTTGGTACGAGCCCGGAGAACAAAGTGTCTTAGGACCTGATGTAGTGAGGGAAACGACGGAGCAGATCAAGAAAATTAAGGATAGAATCTTAACCGCTCAAAGTTGACAGAAAAGCTACGCGAACAAAAGGCGTAAGCCCTTGGAGTTCCAAGAAGGAGAACATGTATTTTTAAGAATCACCCCCACTACAGGAATAGGGAGAGCCATGAAAGTTAAAAAGTTGAGTCCCCGATTTCTCGGTCCTTTTGAAATCCTTCAGAGAATCGGATCTGTAGCTTACAAAATAGCCTTACCACCCAATCTGTCAAACCTTCATGATGTCTTTCACGTCTCCCAGTTACGTAAATATGAGTCCGACCCTAGCCATGTCCTAGAACCAGAGCATGTACAGTTGAGGGAAGACCTCACTTTCAATGTACCGCCTACGAGAATAGTGAATCACGGAGTCAAGCAGTTAAGGAACAAGTCTGTTCCTTTGGTGAAAGTGGCGTGGGGACGAGACAAGTCAGAAGAATACACGTGGGAACTAGAATCAGAGATGAAGTCCAAATATCCAGAACTTTTCTAAGGTACGAATTTCGAGGGCGAAATTCTTTTTAAGGAGGGGAGTAATGTAATGCCCCGATTTTTCTGTTAGAGTGAAAATGACCAAAATACCCCTAAGGTCATTTTCAGCCCGGAATTCGAGGAAAGCCGGTCTGGTAGTACTCGAAGGGCAAACTCGATGTTGAAAGGGGATTAGATGACCTGTGTACCTTCCCGGGATCGAAAATCTCGTTTTTCGAGTTTTCGGGGGAAAATGACCAAAACGCCCTTGCGGTGTTTTACCCGTTTGCAAGTGCCGAATGAACCTGAAACTTCTCCAGATGGTTTTAAAAGGCGTTTTTATGTATTCTATGACCTTAGTTTTAATTTTAGAAGTCCCGGGCAAAATTAGTGCAAAATTACGGTTTTGCCCCTAGTTTCGTCTTTTTACACTTAATCGAGTGATTAAGCAAACCTAAGCAATATTAGACTCTAATCGAAGGTTAATTAATTTCCTTAATTAATCTTGAGTCAAAATAATTTATTAAAGTTGATTAGAACCAAAAAGTGCTTAATTACAACCTAAAATCATATTTTAATTTCAAGACACCTAGTCATAGAATCTGGAATAGTATTTTCTCTTTCCAATTCCTTAAATCATGGAATTGTGTTACACATTGTTTATTCATAAATGAGTTTAAAATTCTCTAATGATGTATGAGCACTCCTAAACTTGTCATAAACTCCCTAAATCACATTCTTAGTTACCTAAACTTAAGCTTAATCATTCCTAACCTTGTACCTAAGCTAATACACATCTAAACCTACCATTAACACCCAATTAAATGGTCAAAACTCACCCCCACTCTGCTGGCCAGCCCTGGTCGAAGCCTCACCCTCCCCATATGCATCACATGTTCAATTTTTCAACACTCCAAGGCCATACCTCAAGTCACATACACTATACCTTGTCATAACTTTCAATCAAGCTTGATTTACCAAGTAAATAACTAATTAAAATAGCTCATTTTCTCCATTTAATTGTGGCTGGAAAAGTTCCAGCCATGCATTGTTTCTAGAAGCCTAATTTCATAAAAATTTGATAGGAAATTAACTCACATCAAACCATACTTTGTAGCATAGCTTCCATACTTCAAACCATGCTTGAATGACCTTGTGTAAGAGATATTTTCCTCTCCCTTTTCCCTCCAATACCACACGGCCACTCCTCTCTTTGGTGAGCTCCATGGCATTGTTTTTCTATAAATAGGATGCTTGTGATAGCCTTGTTGCACCTTGAAGCATTTGCTAAGTTTAGAATTTTAGAGTTGTCTTGCTAAGTTTTTCTTTTCTCTCAAAGTTTCAAAAGTGTTCTTCCTTTCTTTTCATCTTCATCTTCTTCATCTCTTCATCTCATCATCATCTCTCAACCGTCAAACACCACCCCAAAGCCTTGAACCATCATCAAACCTCTCAAACACCACACCTCAAACAAAACTTCACCCAAAACACATTTCCTTTCTTTTCCTTCCTCTTTGGCCGAATCATCACCACCATCCTAGGAGGGGTTACTCATCTCATTTCATCTTCAAGTCCAAGCTTTTACCTTCATCACAAGGTAGGAATTTGTTTTCAAACTTTGTTTTGCTCAAGAAAGTGTTTTTCTCTAGTTTCCTCTTGGATTCTTTTGAACTTTCCTTTGTTTTTCCTTTTCTTTTCATTTCGGCCTCTAGGCCTTGTTATGAGCATGATAGCTTGATGATGAGAGTTTCTAGATGATGACATTGTGTTCATCTCAAAGAAACCTCTAAAGCTTGAGTTTTCCTTTTCTTATAACTTCATCTATATGTTATCTAGCTCACATGGTTTTCCAACTTAAGAAAATTAATCTAAGGATTTCTAAAAGCCCAAGCCTACCCTTGTCAACCTTAAAGTTGGCCGGCACGTTCTAGAGATTTTTCTCTAGATAGGAGTTTTGGGTATTTAATAAAGAACTTGACGTAATTTCACTTTCTTTCTCTTTCGTATAACTTTCGATTTTTGGGTTGTGATCTTTGAGATATTGTATTGGGTTGTTATCTTTTTAAAGTCTTGAATGAGCTCTAGTTAACCATAAAATGAACCTTCATCATGTTTACTGTATGCTTTGCATATCATGTTTACTTCCTTGATATCACTAAGTTTCAAGATAATAAGTGAACCTTGCATTATCATGTTTATATTTCAAGCTATGCATTATCATGTTTATATTTCAGGTTCTCACTTAATACCAAGATAATAAATGAGTTGCATTCATATTTACTTTGTGCTATCACTTTACTTTCTAATGGAACCTAAAATAAGTGCATAAGCATGTTTATTTTTATGTCATCACTTTAATGAACCTAGAGCTCAAAGACTTGCCCATTGTTGTCTCAACAAAGGTCTAAAGATATTTATTTCTTATGGTTCCCATTTTGGCCCTAAGTGGCTTTGGTGTTTCTAAGTGTTAAAAACTATGTTTTATAATTTATCTAAGCTTATGTGAGTATAAGGAATATGTAGAACTAAGTTTTATGAATTTAGGATCTCTTGAGATAAAAATAATTTAGCCACTGCCCTCTTAAGTATTCTTATGATTTTAAAAGGATAAAAGTGTTTATAAACAAGTTTTGAAAGTTCTAAAATGGTTCCAAGAGAAACTAGTATTTTATGTGCCTTAGAAATTGTGTTCTATGCCTTTTATGGAGAAGTATGTTTTTGGTTCTTCCTTGCTCTTTACTGCCATTGTATGTGCTGTTTTAATGATGATAATGTGCCTATGTTTGAGTAAAAATAATGTTAAGACTCATATGTGAAAGATAGGATAAGTTAGGAACTAGAAAAGAATTAATTTGAGAGTTCTAGATCCTTTAATTATGTAATTTTCTGGATTCTGTCCAGCAAGGTTTAGATTTAATAATCATGGTTTTAAATTAGTTTAAATATGTAGGAATGACTCATAATTGGTTTAGGACTTAATCTTGAAGCCTTAGGAGCAAACTAAACTTAGAAAGGGTCATTGTTGTGACTTCTAGGTACCCGTAAAGTTAGGATTTCAAATTCTGCATCCTTGAGGTTTAGAGATGTTCTTGACTATAGTGTAAGGTGAGAAATACTTAGTTATAGCCTCATAGGTTTCCAGGAGACTAGGTTTTGATGATCGATAACTTAGAATGTGAGTTAAGGACTTTAAGGGTCTAAACCGTAATTTCTAGAACCCCGTAATCACACAAATATAAAGGTGTCCAAATCTGCATAGTGCTGTTTGGATAGGTCCTTGAGCATAAAAATTAGTAAAACTTAGTAGTTGTGAACCTATAGGTGTGTGAGAGGTTAAGAATAATACTAGAACAATTAGTTTACAAGTTTAAGACTCAAAAGAACCAAAGCATAACATACTATGGGTTTATAACATAATAGGCTTGTGAGTTTGTATGAATGACTCTCTAAGGTGTGATTATGTGATAATGTATATGCTATAGTTTTATGTATACACTATGAAGAAGTTTCATGTGATGATGTATATGCTATGAAAAAGATTTATGTGATGAATAATGATGTATCTATGAATTAACACTTTATGAGAACTTAAATGTGACACAACACTGAGACGCCTTCTTGGGTGACACCGGTTTAGCCGAGCACCCCCAAGAAAACAAATCCGTGAGGGTATTGACATAGAGCTTACCAAAGACAATACTACGATGCACCAGTTGCTAGTAGAGCGTTTCAAAGAGGAAATGACCCTAAGAGAGGTGATCCTTATTGCCTCCCAGCCCACACTATTAAGTCGGGATTATGTATATGTTACGCTTATCATACGATAAGTAAGAATTAGTGACGACTAGTTAAGGTATGAGCTCATAACCTAGAGATGTTTTAGGGTGGCCCGATGAGATGAAAGTTAAAGTTTACAATGTCACATATACTATACCTATGCTAATGTTATAATGTTTCTTAGTTATTCTATTGATTGGTTTTCCTTTATGATGCATTCATGTCATTAGTATATCCCATGCTTAGTCATAAGACGCATTATAAAATATGATGGACCTTGGATAAATAATACTTTAGAAAACTAACTTAAAAGGAGTTTTATGCATGCACACCTTTTAGAAATAAAACCCAAGGTTCCTGAGGATGTGACGATGTCACCTAGGTAGGGATAACCCTACTGAGAATTCTTTTAGAAGATTCTCATTCCCTCTCTCTTTTCTTCCGTCATATCTTCAGATGGCGACATTCGTACTCTTCATCGACACCTCGGTATGGGAGCTACACCATGACCCAGCACTTTGGTCATACCATTTTGAGGGTCGCTGCACTGTTAGAGTATTCATGTTCATGGGACGACCCTTCGCGCACCCCGTCCCGAGCTACCGCTTCACCCCGACTGCTCCTTACTGCCATAACGGGATTTTTGAGCGAGCTAGACCACGTGATGAGCAGATTCTCTGCATGCAGCCCGAGACGTCAGCAGTACGCGACTACCCGGAGTATGTGCCTCGCACCCAGTACTCGGAGACGGACCCATCCGAGGACCCGCCATCACATATGTACAGTTGGAGCTCCAGTCCCGCTCCCCTACCGATCAGAGCTGGGAGTGAGGTGACAGTGGTTCAGCCGAGGTTGGCTCGTCAGCCATCCATGCGCCCTTGCCGCGGTGGACACGCTCCGATGATCTGCACAACCACTCCAGCCGAGATGCGCCACTGGATTGATTCCACCCCTCAGTACTCGGACCTGCAGGAGTAGGCGCATGGGACGGGTAGTAGCTAGTGCACACACGCCACATTGTTGAGGACAAACCTTCTTTTGTATATGAGGTTGTCTACTCTAGGTGCACATAGGTATGGGTGTAAGGTATAGCTCAAAGTATGGTGATTTCTCTTTGTTTGAAATAGAAATAAATTATCTAGCAAGGCATAGAGGGGCTAACGGTTTTGGGCGGCAGAAAATTGGGGGGGGGGGGAGGGGAAGTCTTCTAGAAGTGATCATGTGAAGCATGGATGAATGTATGGAGTTTATGTCTCAAAGCATCGTTTATGGTGAGGTGGAAGCATGGTTCTTTGAGTGTAGAAATTCACACATGTGATGGAAATGAAGGGGTATGGTTTCGGCCAGATTGCATCAGCCAAGAGGGAAGGAAAATTGTCCATGTAATTGTGTGTTAATGATAGGTTTAGATGTATATTAGTTTAGGTACAAGGTTACGAATCATTAAGCACAAGTTTAGGTAACTAAGAATGAGGTTTAGGGATTTTATGACAAGGTTAAGGAGTGCTCATACACATTTAGAGAGTTTAAAATTCATTTTATGAGTAAACAAGGTAGACAAATTTCCATGATTTAAGGAATTGGAAAGAGAAAACACTATTCAAGATTCTATGACTAGGAATCTTGAATTTAAAATAAGATTTGAGTTTAAATTAAGCATTCTTAGGTTCTAATCATCTTTAATAAATTATTTTGACTCTAAATTAATTATGGAAATTAATTAATCTTTGATTAGAGCCTAATATTACTTAGGTTTGCTTTGTAACACCCTAATTTTTAACCTAACTTTCTAGAACACATTAGGTTAAACATTAGGCTATTACTTCATAGTCTAATTCTTTCATTAAAATACTTAGCGGAAATTACGGGTAAATTTTTTTTTTGAAAGCACAAAACAAAATGAGAGCCGCGAGCTAAACTAATCGAATGACAGAAACGTAAAGCACGCGTAACGATCATAAACAACCATGTAAAATAAATCATACATCAGAATAACATAGATCATGAAGATGATAGAAACATTATATTAATAATAAAGTAGCTAAAGTACATAACTAGTCATACCCTTATAGAAACGGGCAGAGCTTGGAATACAACGGAAAAAGGAAATACAACAGAAGTACATGGTACAACGTAAGGATATAAACCCAAAATACTACCCTCCTACTATGCTACAAGCACTAATCTACATCCCCTCCCAAAAGGTACGGCCGAAGGGAAAATCCCTGCAAAGCTCAGGTACTCGAAAGCTCTCCAATGGAGTCTAGTGGCGACGAGAATCCACAGGTGATGGAGGCAGGTAGCCGGGGAAACGTTCTAACTCCTCCTGAGTGGCCCAATGCAACGTGAAAGGCACACGAGGTGGCTGAACGTGGGCTCCTTGATGCGGACGCATCTCGGCTCTCCTTGCCAGGCGCGGCTGCACCATAGTCTCCTCACTCCCCATACGTCGGGATCGGGGAAAAGGGACTGAACCCTCCGAAGGAACATGCGTCAGCCAATCCTCGGATGGGTCAGTCTCGGATCTCCTCGAATGAGGTACGTACTCCAGGAAATCTCAGACGGTGGAGGCAGAGGTACTGGCATGTCGCAACTACTCCTCACGCGGGTGGGTGTGCTCGAAGATCATGTTGTCACTACCAAAAGGCACAGTAGGAGTGAACTGGTAGCTCGAAACTGGATAGGCTAAAGGTCGTCCCAAGTACACAAAAACACGAACGGCATATCGAACCTCAAAGTGATATGAACGGTGGTCCGAGTCGAAGTGTATCTCCCATACTGGCGTGTTAATGAAAAGCATGAACGTCGCCATCACTCTCTGAAGATGTGACGGAAGGAAAGAGAGAGAGGAGTGAGAATTCTTGCTAAAGAAATCTCAGTAGGAGTCTCCTATCCTAGGGTTACATCGTACACATCCTCAAGAACCTTGGGCTTATTTATAAAATAATGATCATGCATATAAGGTTTAATTAAGGTTTTCCAAAACTAATTATCCAAGGTCCATTCCTTTTAGCATGCATCTTGATGTTATGAATGCAACATGTTATATCATGGATGCATGGCAATACTTGAGCATATAAGACAACACCTCAAAGCACATAAACATAATCCATGTGGCATAAGGGCATATAATTTCCAAGTGAATCATTCCTCAACTTCGTGACATCAATCATGGTACTTTAGCATATAAGCCACCCTAAAAAAATAATAACTAGGTTATGAGCTCATACCTTAGCTAGTTCTCACTAGCTCTTGCTTATTATCTTGAATAAGCGAAACAAAAATAATAATCCCGACTACTTAAAATGCGGGTAGAGGCGAGGATCATCTCTTTCTGGGATTAACCTATTTGAAATGCTTTGCTAGCCACGCATGGCCTCGCAATTTGTCCACTTTGGTAGGCTGCATCTACTCATACCCTCACGGATTTGTCTCCTCCCAGGGGTACTCGGCCAAACCGGCACCTCCTCGGGTAAAGCGCGTCTCAGTGCTTTGTCACATAAAAATCTCCTGGGGGTGCTCGGCCGAACTGGTGTCACCCAGGGTTTTCAACTCATATGGTACTCATAAATATTTCTTTCAACCCTTTAAGGTTTGACGGAAATTCGGCAAGACATAGCAAATTGTTAAACTGAATTTCCTTCAAACTGCCACAAGCTAATTCACATAACATGTTCTCATGAAAACTCATGCTATGATAAACTTTAACATTTTCATCAATCATTTTCTCATGCATCAAGCACATCTCATCATATCATTGCATCAAACAACACATCATAGCATTAACAACCTTTTAGTGTCTTATGCATTGACCCTTAAGGTCCATAACTCACATTCTAAGTTATAAATCATCAACCCTAATCTCTCGGGAACTTATAAGGTCTTAACTAAGTATTTCTCACCTCACACTATGATCAAGAACATCTCTAAACCTCAAGAGTGCAGAATTCATATTCCTAACTTTACGGGTACCTAGGAGTCACAACAATGACCCTTTCTAAGTCCGGTTTGCTCCTAAGGTATCAAGATCAAGTCCTACACCATTTATGAGTCATTCATACACATTTAAACTAATTTAAATCAATGATTAGCATTACTAAACCTTGCTGGACAGAATCCAGAAAATTCAAACATTAAAGGATCTAGAACTCTCAAATTAATTCTTTTCTAGTTTCTAACTTCTCTTATCTTTCACATATGAGTCTTAACATTAATTATACTTAAACATAAGCATATTATCATCATTAACATAGCTCATACAGTGGCTAAACATGGCAAGGCAGAACCGAAGCAAACATCTCCATTTAAAGGCATCAAACACAATTTCTAAAGCACATAAAATACTAGTCTAAAATACACATAAAACTTTCAAAACTCATTTCTAAATATTTTTATCATCTAAAATCATAAAATTATGTAAGAGGGCAGTAGCTAAATCATTTATACCTCAAGAGGCCCTAAATTCATAAAACTTGGTTCTACAAATTCCTTGTACTCATATAAGCTTAGGAGAATTATAAAACATAATTTTCAACACTTGGAAACTCCAAAACCCCTTAGGGCCGAAATGTGAACCAAAAGAAATAAATATTTTAAACTTTTGTTTGAGACATCAATGGGCAAGTCTTTGAGCTCTAGGTTCATTTAAGTGATGACATAAAAGTAAACATGCTCATGCACTTATTTTAGGTTCCATTAGAAAGTAAAGTGATAGCATAAAATAAATGAGGTGCAACATATTATTATCTTTGATATTTAGTGAGAACTTGAAATATAAACATGATAATGCAAGTTCATTCATTATCTTGGTATTTAATGATAGCAAGGAAGTAAACATGATATGCAAAGCATAAAATAAACATGATGCAAAGTTCATTTTATATTTAGCTAGAGCTCATTCAAGACTTTAACAAAGTAACAACCCAACATCTATCTCATTACAAAGAGAGCTCTAGAGTTCTTGAACCAAGTTCTCATAGGAACTATGAGGTTCTTGAACATCATCATCAAGCTCAAAGAAAACAAACTTTCTAAACAAAACCAAACAAAATCTCAAGGATCAAAATACCAAAACCGAAAACCTTCCAAAAGAACAAGAAAGTGAAACTAACCGAAGTTCTTTATTAAATACCCAAAACCCCTATCTAGAGAAAAATCTCTAGAACGTGCCGGCCAACTTTAAGGTTGACAAGGGTAGGCTTGGGCTTTTAGAAATCCTTAGATTAATTTTCTTAAGTTGAAAAAAACCATGTGAGCTAAGTATAGTATAGGTGAAGTTAAAGGAAAAGAAAAACTCAAGCTCTAGAGGTTCCTTTGAGATGAACACATAGTCATCCTCTAGGAGTCCTCATCATTGAGCTATCATGTGCTCCTCAAGGCCTCATGGCCGAAATCACAAGGAAGGAAAAACAAAGAAAGTTTCAAAAGAAAATCCAAGAGAAAGTTAGAAAGAAACTTATTTTCAAGAAAACAAAGTTTAGAAAACACTCCTACCTAGAGTGAAAACACAAAGGTTGAACTTTTGAAAAGTAAAACAAGATGATGAGCTCCTCCTTGGGGCTTGAAGGTTTCGGCCAAGAGGAAACAAGAAGGTTGGAGTTGTGTTTCAAGTGAGGTTGTGTTTGAGGTGTGGTGTTTGAGAGGTTTGATGATGGTTCAAGGCTTTGGGGTGGTGTTTGAAGGTTGAGAGATGATGATTCAAAAGGAAAAAGAAGAAGATGAAGAAGAATAATACTCTTGAAACATGAGAGAAAATGAAAGAACTAACAAGAATACTTAGAAATCAAAACTTAGCAAATGAACAAAAGTGTAGCAAATTTCATCTTGGCATGGTATTTATAGAGAAGGATAAGGGTGAGTGTGTGGAGGAGATTGAATCCTCATGGAACATGAGGTAATGCATGTGTGGAGGAGAATGAATCCTCATGGAACATGAGGTCAGAGAATTGCATTTTGATGGCATGGTGAAGTATGCTGGTGAATGTGGCTTCAAGCATGGTCTTTGGAGTGTGAAATAAAATTAAATTGTGATAAAATGGGGTATGAATTTCGGCCAGGTCTGATGCAGCAAGGGAGGAGGGAGTTTTGGTCATGTAATTGTGTGTTAGTGATGTGTTTAGGGGTGTATTAGCTTAGGTGCAAGGTTAGGAGTCATTAAGCATAAGTTTAGGTGACTAAGAATGTGTTTTAAGGATTTTATGACAAGATTAGGAGTGCTCATACATCATTAAAGAATTTTAAACTCATTTATGAATAAACAATGTGTAACACAATTCCATGATTTAAGGAATTGGAAAGAGAAAACACTATTCAAGATTCCATGACTAGGAGTCTTGAAATTAAAATATGATTTTAAGTTGTAATTAAGCACTTTTAGGTTCTAATCAACTTTAATAAATTATTTTGACTCAAGATTAATTAAGGAAATTAATTAACCTTCGATTAGAGCCTAATATTGCTTAGGTTTGCTTAATCACGCGATTAAGCGTAAAAACACGAAACCAGGGGTAAAACCATAATTTCACACTAATTTTGCCCGGGACCTCTGGGATCAAAACTAAGGTCATAGTCTACATAAAAATGCCTTTTAAAACCATCTGGAGAAGTTTCGGGTTCATCCGGCACTTACAAATGGGTAAAACACCGCAGGGGCGTTTTGGTCATTTTGACTCGAAAACTCGAAAAACGAGATTTTCGATCCCGGAAAGATACACAAGTCATCTAATCCCCTTCCAACATTGAGTTTGCCCTTCGAGTACTGCCAGATCGGCTTTCCTAGAATTCCGGGTTGAAAATGACCTCGGGGGCATTTTGGTCATTTTCACCCTGGCAGAAAAATCGGGGCGTTACATGCTTAATCACATGATTAAGCATAAAAACACGAAACTAGGGGCAAAATCATAATTTTGGACAAATTTCGCCCGGGACCACCGGGACTAAATCTGAGGTCACAAATACATAAAAACACCTTTTAAGACCATCTGGAGAAGTTTCGGGTTCATCCGGCACTTGTAATCGGGTTAAACATCACACGGGTAGTTTGGTCATTTTGACCTGAAAACTCAGAAAATGAGATTTTTGATCCCGGAAAGATACACAAGTCAACCAATCCCCTTCCAACATTGAGTTTGCCCTTCGAGGACTGCCGGATCGGTTTCCCTCGAATTCCGGGCCGAAAATGACCTCAGGGGCATTTTGGTCATTTTTACTCTAATAGAAAATCGGGGCGTTACACCCTCACTTTACTTTCTAAAGCAATATAATGTGGAGTGCACATCACGTCTATATTATGTTATCTCCTAAAACCCCTAGAGCTCAAAGACTTGCCCTCTTCATCCTAAGAAAAAGATAAATTTGGAAGCATTCCTTGGAATGTACATCTCGGCCATGTGATGATAATGAACCTAGAATAAGTTTCATTTAGTCAAAAGGACCTATAATCTATGTCTTAGGATTTTTCTTAAGCATAGATAACTATGACAAATGTTTTAAACATGATTTTATGCTTTTTATTCCAAACAAAATAAATTGTTTCCAAGTGAGTTTTAAAAGCTCTAAAAAGGTTCCAAGAGAAACTAGCAAATTATGTGTTTTATAAATGAAGTTCTATGCATTATATGATGATTATGATTTCGGTTCTGCCTTATGTTCTCCAGCACCTTAAATTCTATTTTGGGTGGTCTATATGTGTTTAAATACCTTACCAATTGTATGAAAATTGTTCTAGGCATCTTAGGCATGCTTAGTAACTTTAATAGTTTGAAAATGTGATTTCTAGAACTCCTTAGGAACTAAAATTGTGTATTCTGTTCTAGCCTTGATAGAGTTTGTAGAATCATATTATAACATGTTTAGGTGAGTGAGAATGACTCATAATTGGTCTAGCTATTAATTATTGCATCATAGAAAAGGTCGGTAATGAGAAAGGACCTAAAATGTAACTTCTAGAACACCATACCTATGCTATCCATCCATAATTAATTAGGTTCTAGGACTTAATAAATTGTGATAATGAGCTTAATCAATCCCTTAGAGGTATAAGAAAATAATATGGAAGTTCGAGGTTACCTGATTTAGGGGTTTTTACTTTTAAGGGGATGATTTATGTGTTCTCTTTGATGATGAATTAATGTGTTATCTCATGACTTATATGATGTTAATTGCATGTTATTGTTCTCTTAGAACCTTAAAGATGCCCATGTTAAATTATATGAGATATATGACATGTTTGAAGTATGTAGCATCTTGTTATAACATGCTAAAACTTAAGGTGACATAAACTATGAGAAAATGATCCTTAGGAATTATCAAACTATAGGTAGGGATAAGGTGATTCTAGCCCCCTAGCCCGTACTTTAAGTCGGGACCTTAATCTTATCAGAAGAGATAAGAACCATGTGCTAGTGACGACTAGTGAGGTATGAGCTCATAACCTAGAGCTTTTTCAAAAGGGAGAACAATTAGGGTGGCCCCATGTGCTACGTAAATGTCTTAATGTCACCTACGTAACCAAGATAAGATACCATGTACCGTGTACCATGTACCAAGTTCTATGTTTCATGCTTTATGCTCTATGATCTATGTACCATGTACCAAGTTCTATGTTTTATGCTTTATGCTTTATGATCTATGTGCCATGCACCATGTCTATATTTACCATGTTTGCTAATAAGTTAGCTAGATCTTGCATAGCATAATGAAGTATGATGCATCCATGTGAATACAAGCTATGTGTTAAAAAGAATAGGCCTCGGTAATCAATGTTTTAGAAAATTCATAATTGAACTATTACATGCCCACTATTTTATAAGAACCCGAGGTTCTTGGAGACGTAGATGATGTCACCTAAATAGGAGGAAAACCCTACTAAGTTTCTTTAGTAAAGATTCTCACTCCCTTACCTTTTCTTTCCGTCATGTCTTCAGATTCAAATGGCGACATTCATCATTTTCGTTGACACGCCAACATGGGACTTTCATTTTGACCCCAATCACAGATCATACCACTTCGAGGGACGCTGTTCTGTCCATGTGTTCGTGTTTGTGGGGCGCCCATTTGCGAATCCTGTACAGAGTTATCATTTTTCCCCTACATCCCGCTATGGTGTTGATACGGTGTTCGAGAGAGCCCGTCCACATGATGAGCGAAGGTTTCGTGCATGCCCATCCGGATTAGCTGTTAGGGACTTCCTTGATTATGTTCCACGCTCGAGGTTGTCAGAGACTGACCCTGAGGAGGACAAGCCCACACACATCTATTCGGAGGGTTCTGCCCCCACTCCTCCACTTATGCCAGTAGGGAATGAGGACACGGTGACGCAGCCATGGTTGGAATAGAGTCAGGCTATGCGCCCTAGACGTGGAGGCCATGTACAGCCATCCTGTGTACCTGTCCCGGATGTGCTACGACCATGGATTGGATACATTCCCCCGTTCCCAGGCCAGCAGCCGTAGAGGCTCTTAGGGAGATTAGTGCACACATGCAACTTTAATTTATGATGACTTTCTTTTGTTTAGAGGTCATCTACATTAGGTGCACTACATAGGTCTATTTCCATGCATTTCCTTTTCTATGTATTCTCAGTTTCTTTGAATTCGCATATTTTAATTCCTATACTTGAACTCAACTCACTTCTTTGGTGGGTGGATTTATATATTATGTGATGTTATGTTAATTGTGGAGCCTTTTAATGTTGATATTTCCGCACTTTATGATACCATCTATATACGCTATGCGCGGCTCATATTTTAACCAGTTTTCGGAAAAGAAAAATTTGGCTCGTATTTTTCGTAAGTATTTTCAAACGATAAAATGAACTAAAACAAGAAGTAATGACTAATATTTAACATCACTACATTCTAGGAGTATTGGGTTGAATATTAGGGTGTTACACTATAAATAGGTACCTTAGATGAACTTGCATCACTTTTGTTCATTTTGCAAGTTTGAGCATTGTAGCATTCTTGTGAGTTCTTTCCTTCTTCTCTCAAAGTTTCAAAAAGCTTTCTTCTTCATCTCCTCTTTGAATCACAACCTCAAACCACCGTACCACAACCTTGAATCACCTCCTAAACACTCAAACACAAGTTCACCCTGTAACATCCCCTGCTGCTTTATGGATTGACGACTGTCCCCACAAACCAACACGGGTCTTTTCAGCATGCTTTGTCCTCACTCACACGCTTCCTAGGAAAACTTCCCAAGAGGTCACCCATCCCAAAATTACCCCAGGTCAAGCACGCTTAACTGTGGAGTTCTTTCAGTTTGGGCTACTGAAAAGAAGATGCATCTTGTTGGTATAGGTAGTACAAATCAATTCATATTAGCCCTCCTCAACTGTATAGTCCCATACCTATACAGTCTCAGGATCCCTCCCATTTGGGTGTGTAATCGGTTCATTCATGTACCCCTTCGCTTAGAGGACTTTGTGAGGAGCCGCTCCTTGTCCGTGCCCTCTTTGCACCGGCGATCACTCCTCGTCCTCGTCCCCGGGCGTTACATGCCCACCAGCTTCCGCTTGGTTCGTCCCCGAACCACACCGTACTGGGAGAGGTGCAGCCTCTGATACCATTTGTATCAGAGCAGTTCGATTCTCATGGAGCCTGAGGATTGGACTGACTATGCTTTATGAGCATAATACGATAGTTATGTCATGTGTTAAAGCTTGCTAGGGATAAGCTATAGGATAGGCATACATGACGCCATTGTTGCTGCGTGTGCCATGGTAACTAGCTCATTTCACATGGAATGTTGGGCACGATCAACTCGGTGTTTCTTTGTTTGATGTGTTTAGGAACCAATGCCATCGCGACGGCTGACCTAGGGCTATGGCGGAGATAATCAAGACAATGCATTTGCTTCTTTGCTGTTCGTGACATGGCCCGAGCCATGGAGCGTATGTTCGAAAGGATAAATCAACAAGCGCTGCTGTTCTGCTCCCCCTATTCTTTGAAGAAATCGAGCAAGCCGGCCCGGTGAGTTCAAGGCGAATCCACCGGTGTTGAGAGGGCCACGGATCAGAGCAAAGGGTGACGAGTGGATCAAGGATATGGAGAAGATCTACTCCGTGGTTGCTGCTCGAGAGGAACAAAAGGTTACTTTTGCCGCCTTCATGCTGAAATCGACGCCGAAGTTACGGTGGACCGGCACCCAAAGATCGCTAGAAGGCTGCTTTGGGAGCGTCATTGGTAGGAACTGTTCAAGACCTACTTCTACGAGAAGTATTTTCAGAGTCTGTGAGGAATGCAAAGGACATCGAATTCATGCAAGCTGACCCAGGTGGGTCTTACGTCGCCCAAGACACGGCAAAGTTCGAGGAGCTAATCAAGTTTTCGCGAGTGTTTCAAGGGAATCGGATGAAGTATGGAAGTGCGTCAGAAATGCGAGGCGGGGTTGACTGCGGAGTTGAATTACGCGATAGCACACATGGAGATTAGGGACTTTCCAACCCTAGTCAACAAGTGTCGCATCATGGAAGAAGGCGGAAGAAGATCAATGCTTCAAGGGCGAGAACGAGCCAAGGGGCTAGGACCTCAAGCCCCAAGGTTCAAGCCACGTCGATCAAGGAACCACTACAACCCCTACGAGCAACGATTCAGGCAACAACCAACACATCAACAACAACAACGACCACCATTCCCTCAGCAGACTAGACCTCAAGCACGACCATCTTTTCAACATAATGGTCAGAGGAACTTCAACAACAACCAACAACGAGGGTCAAGGCGGTCCTCGGTTTAACCAAGGAGGGTCAGCGGGGCCAAGAACAAGGCGCCACAAGGAACCCCCGCTGCTTACCCTGAGCCGCACCTATGGATGTCTGTCCCAAGTGCGAGAAGAATCACGGGAACCGCCCATGCCTAGCCGGTCAGAACGCGTGTTTCAAGTGTGGCAAGCCTGGCCACTATGCGAAGGACTGCACTAGCAGAGGGACACCGAACCAGAACCCCCGACCACAACACCAAGGAAGAGTCCTCACCCTCAACGCGGAAGACGCCCAGAAATCCAACGATCTCATTCAAGGTATGTGCAAAGTAAATGGTAAACCCTTAACTGTACTATATGACTCTGGTGCTACTCATTCTTTTATATCACTTGCTAGTGTCGAGTCCTTAAATCTGAGAGTCTCTAAACTTCCTTTTGATCTTATTGTTTCTACTCCTACCAATCGTCCTATTAATACTTGTCATTGTTGTTTAAACTGTCATCTTGTTGTAGAAAATAGGTCCTTTAACATAGATTTAATTTGTTTACCCTTGAGAGACATAGGAATTATCTTAGGCATGGATTGGCTTCACGCCAACAGTGTGTTACTAAACTGTGGAACCCAAACCATAGTTTTTCCTTCTCCTCCCGAAAACATCACTCGACCCATTAGGTTGTACCTAAACTCTGTAGTGGTCTTCTGTAGTGGGGAGAAAAGCATGGGATATGTTCTCCTAGCCGCTTACGATGTAGACTTTGAGCAAAACCTAGGTGAGATACGTGGTGAGAGACTATCAGTATTCCCGGATGATATACCGAATTCCCTCCCGAAGAGAAGTTGAGTTCTCCATAGAATTGGTTCTGGAGCAGGACCAATCTCTATTGCCCCATATAGGATGTCACCCATGGAGCTAGCGGAACTAAAAACCCAGTTGGAGGAACTGTTGGAGAAAAAGTTTTATAAGGCCGAGTGCTTCACCTTGGGGTGCTCCGGACTTATTTGTGAAGAAGAAGGATGGAAGTATGAGGATGTGTATAGATTATAGGCAGTTGAACCAAGTGACCATAAAGAATAAGTACCCATTGCCTAGGATTGATGATCTTATGGACCAGTTGAAAGGAGCGATAGTGTTTTCTAAGATCGATTTGAGGTGCAGTTACCATCAGATTAGGGTTAGAGATTCGGACATTCCTAAAACCGCATTTCGAACTCGGTATGGACACTTTGAGTTCAATGTGATGTCTTTCGGTTTGACGAATGCTCCCACAGTTTTTATGGATTACATGAATAGGATCTTTCGACCCTATTTAGATCAATTCGTGATTGTGTTCATAGATGATATTCTCATCTATTCGAAAACCCACGAGGAGCATGAGCGTCATTTGAGGCTGGTTTTAGAGGTACTAAAAGTGAAGAAGTTATGCATAAAGCTTTCTAAGTGTGGATTTTGGTTAGAGGAAGTAAAGTTCTTAGGACATGTTGTGTCAAAAGGTGGCATAGCTGTCGACCCAAGTAAGATAGAAGCTGTGATGAATTGGGATAGACCAACCTCTGTAACCGAGATTAGAAGCTTTTTGGGTTTAGCTGGTTATTACCGTAGGTTTATCAAAGGATTTTCCCAGTTAGTGTAACACCCTCCTGACTACCATGTATTACTCGAGCATTAACATTGTAATTAGAAGAGTATCACTTCCTTTCTATAATATCCACTAGTCAAATGAAATGAAATAAGATAAATCAAACTCTAGAGTTATAAAGAAAACTACTATAAAATGTACATATATTATTACTTTACATACCGTTTTCTATAATACATACCATATTTGAAATTAAATCACTTCACTTATAATACAACACAGGAACTACTATCAAAAGATCTACCAAGCTTGCTCAAATATCAAGGTCCAACAAAATACTAAACACACAGAAATGGACCTAAGACATCTAACACCAATTAGTCTATAAGCTGGTAAGTTCCTGGCACTATACTACACTACATACAAGTCAATAGCCCACGTAAGTCTCATGTCCTCCTACGCGAAACCATTGGCCATCGGTATGATGGCCTCTCCTCAGCCAGAGGCATCTGCAGAGTCTGAGCACAATACAGCATATACACAAATAGGGGTGAGAATATTATAAAATTCTCAGTAGGGTAACCCCTTACATACACACAGAATATAAACAGTAAATGCATTTATAATAATAAAGAAAAACATCATGTTAGATCACATATACCAATATTAGCATACATGAGTCAAAGAAAATTATATGCAAAATGGTATTAATCATAAGTGTTTCTCTTATATCACATGGAATTCAACTTAGTGTAGTAGTTCTTTTTATTAACATAGGGAAGGCTTAGATTCACATCAGGTAACATATGTAGTGGATAACTCCTCCGAGGACCATAGACTGCTAGGACATGAGCTCATTCCTATTCGTGATCATCAGACTTCATTTTTTTCCATTTCTGAATCACACACAGTTCTATTTCCTAGTCGATAAGTCTACCGACTCATAAAATTTCTTGGGAAGTTCTTATTTTTGCCTTCCCTCTCTATCACACATAAGCCTTGTTTCTATTTTCCCCATATGTTAAAACATGCACCATTAAATTTCACATATTCTCTTTTGTCATACAACCATGTCATGGACCTTTCTATTTCAAAGTCAGGTTTGTATCCCAGGATATAGGCATTCAGTATCCTTGGAGTCTCATTCATACTTTATAAACAAGCCTTTCAAACAATTAACATGCATTCATATGATATATACTTGGATTAAATAGATTTCTATCATTAACTTAATACATCTTCACCATTCCAGCTTCTTGACAGATTTACCATTATGGTGACAACATTTAATTCACATATCTAATGGGCAATTCACTGGCCATAAAATTTCTCTATGACACCTCAATGTGTCTAAAAGTCCCTGTAAAAATTTCATAGCAAACAGAATACTAGAACCATGTCAAATAAATTCTATAATTTTAGTGGTCAGAGGCCACTTTTTCACAACTCAGAATAGGATTCACACAATTTTTAACTTTAGTAAATGATAGAAACAAATCAAAATAAAAATCACAGTTATACTTAAAGATGTCTACAAAACTCTGTAAAAATTTCAAAGGATAACTCGATCATTTTCTATGAATAACAATTTATACAAATTCACAGCTTCAGTACCAAGATTTCAGCCAGCATAGATATATTCTTGGTTCTTGATTTTTCTCAGGCAGTAAAACTCTTTATTATGCACCACGAAAATTATCAGAGTTTCATTATGATGTTAGCTTCAACATATAATTTTTATAGCTCATAAAAATGACTAAAATTGAACCAGAAAATTCATGAACAAATCCTGTCCTGCTGAAATCCGAAAATTCAGCAGCCTAGCCAAAACTTATTTTGACAAAAATCATTATTTAACCTCATCCAAACACTCCACCAAAATTAACACATCAATATCAACATATTATCATCAAATATAACCATAAATTTCGGAATAAAACCCAAAAAAATTTACAGAATAATTTGGAAAGAAAAAGGCCAAAGAAAACCCTACACTTTGAAGCTTTCAAGCTCTTGGCTCCAAGATTGATTTCCTTTACTTCCAAGCCTTCTAACCCACAACAAAACCTTCCTTACACAGCTGATAATAAGCTCTCAAAGTAGGAAAAGTTGATGGATTCAAATTCTAATCGGTTAGATTGAAAGATCTTGATGAGTGGAATAAGTTTAGTGAAGGGAGTTTGTGATTTTGGAAATTTTAAGCTAGGTATTTGGAGGTTTAAAGCTTGCTCATGGATGTATAGTAAGTTCGCCCCTATGAGCTTCCTCTAAGATCTTCTTTCTAAGATCGCCACTTGTGGGTACACATACCCTATCCTTGTATCTCCATATACCTTGTTGGTCTTGAGTGAATCCTGGCAACTTCTTTGCATGAATTGATCTTAATATCTCCTGGGTTTTCACGTTGTGCAGCTAAAATTTGTCCTTTGAACTCACTTGTTACCTTTATTTGCCCTAGCACCACACCCTGAGGGTTCACAGACATGTCTAAACTAAGTTCCTTGAAACTTTCAACTAGCTCCGTCTCTTTAATCATCAAGCATGCTACACTTAGGGATTTTCTACTTAGCATCGGCAACAACATTTGCCTTGCCTGGATGGTAATTCAGACTAAACTCATAGTCCTTGAGGAATTCCATCCACCTTCTTTGCCGCATATTCAACTCTTTTTGATCAAAAAGATACTTTAAACTTTTATGATCAGAGAAAACATTAAATTGCACACCATACAAATGATGTCGCCAGATCTTTAGGGCAAAAACCACAGCTGCAAGTTCAAGGTCATGGATTGGATAGTTTACTTCATGAGGTTTCAACTGTCGAGAAGCATAGGCAACTACGTTATGATTTTGCATCAACACACATCCTAAACCCTTACTAGAAGCATCACAATAAACCTCATAGGGTATATAAGGATCGGGTAATACTAGGATTTGGAGCCGTGGTTAACTTTTGTTTCAACTCCTGGAAACTATTTTCACACTCTGGTGTCCAATTGAATGGAGCATTCTTTCGGGTTAATTTAGTCAAAGGTAATGCTATCTGAGAAAAATTCATGATAACACGCCTATAATATCCAGCTAACCCTATGAAACTCCGAATCTCGGCCACCGATTGTTGGTCGTTCCCAATGGATCTTGATTCTACCTTCTTGGGATCTACAGAGATTCCTCCTCGATACTACATGACCTAGGAATCTAACCTCTCCCATCCAGAATTCACATTTTGACAACTTAGCATACAACTTTCTCTCTCTTAGGATTTGTAACACAACCCCAAGGTGCTCCATATGTTCTTCCTCAGTCCTTGAATATATAAGTATGTCATCTATGAAGACAACTACAAATTTATCCAAGTAAGGGCAGAAGATTCGATTCATATAATCCATGAATACAGCCGGAGCATTAGTCAATCCAAAGGACATCACCCTATACTCGTAATGCCCATATCGAGTTCTAAAAGCAGCTTTAGGTATATCCTCATTAGAACCCGAATCTGATGGTACCTGATCTAAGATCAATCTTTGAGAATACAGTTTGCACCTCGTAATTGATCCATGAGATCATCAATTCTTGGCAAGGGTACTTATTTTTATTGTCACTTTGTTCAATTGCCTATAGTCTACACAAAGCCTCATACCGCCATCCTTTTTCTTCACCAAAAGAACAGGGGCTCCCCATGGAGAGGCACTTGGTCTAATAAAATGCTTCCCTAACAGTTCTTCAATTTGGGACTTGAATTCTTTCAACTCCAAAGGGGACATCCTATAAGGAGCAATTGAAATAGGACCCGTTCCTGGAACCAACTCGATGGAAAATTCAATCTCTCTTTCAGAGGAAATTCGGAATATCCTCTGGAAAAACATCCGGATATTCTCTCACCACTGGAATCTTGCTCAACTCGTAGTCACATTCAGTTTCACTAGTAGAAAGGAGAACATATTCCTGACGATCTGTCTTACTAGGGTTGGATGTTACAAGGTTCAAATAAAAAGAAAAAGGAACCACAGGAATGGAGGGTATAGTGGAAAGAAATATGGCAGCTCGATCTGGACAATGTAAAAGGACATAATTGGGTACTAGCCAATCCATACCTAAAATTACATCTAAACCAGATAAAGGAAGACAAACTAAATTGGCAGTAAAGTCTCTAGCACCTATTTGAAAAGGAATATTTACTGGTATAACAAGTCCTAATAGGACTAGCAGGTAGGAGTGGATACAAGAAGATCATAAGGTAGCTGGACACGAGATAGTTGCAACTTACGTACAGTCATGGGATATGAAAGAATGAGTGGCACCCGTATCATACAGTATATCTAGGACATTACCATTTATTTCACACTTACCTCGGATCAGATCGGCAGATTGAGAAGCTTCCTTGGCACTTATAGTATAAAGCAGCCCATGTTGTTGTGGCCTGAAGGCGGGCTGATGACCTTTCTTGTTAGGGCACTCAAATATCTTATGTCCTGGTTTCCCACAGCCAAAGCAAATGATTTGCGTTGTCCAGCAAGGTCGATTCCCATGATTTTTCCCACACTTAGGGCAATCTCTCCCTGTCTCAGGTCTTAGAGGTTGAAGTTATTTTCCTTTGTTGTTGTTGTTGTTATTGTTGGGTGGAAACCTTCTCTGAGGTTGGTTAACAGGCTTGAATCGGGGACCTTGAGGTGCTAATCCCCTTCTAGCATTGTTTTGGGCATACTTGAAATTTGTTAGTTTCCTGTTGGACTCCTCTGCACGTCGACATTTATTTACCAAGGTAGGATAGTCCCTAATCTCCAAGAGACTTACAGCTGCTTCTATATCTTCTCGTAGACCTCCTTCATATTTCATGCATTTCCAAACTTCATCCGGGTCACGTTGATAAATTGTAGAAAACTTGCAGAGCTCTTCAAATTTGGCAGTATACTCTGCTACACTCATAGGTCCTTGTTTGAGAGCCATGAACTCCAATTCCTTCGCATTTCTCACAGAAATAGGGAAGTACTTATGGTAAAAAGCTTCCTTAAAAATAGTCCAGGTAACTACAGTATGGGAAGCTTCAAATAATCCCTTGGTGCCAACCCACCAAAAATCTGCATCTGCTTCTAGCATATAGGTGGCAAAGGCCACCTTCTGGATCTCTGTGCAAGGAAGAACGGAGAAAATCTTTTCCATAGCCTTTATCCATTCTTCTGCTTTACAGGGATTAAAAGCTCCTCGAAATGGAGGGGGATTTGCCTTTCTGAACTCGGCAAATTTTTGATATTCTACATCGACTTCGTTCACTACAGGATTATCAGCTGGGTTTTGCCTTTCATTGCGGTTCAGTTGCTCCATCATTCGGGTATTAGCTATAGCTTGTTCCCTCATGGCAGCCGCCATCTCACGAAAAGTATTCATCATGTCAGCATCATTTCCAGCTCCACCCCTACTTCGCCGATTCGAAGTCATTGGTTCCTATCACACCAAACGAAAATATTGAGTTGATCAGTCTCAATACCAAGCAAAGTGTACAGCAACCCACAACATTTCCAATCAGCAGTCATACACATATATATAAAGTCATAATGCATGACAATTTCTAAGAAAGCATAGCCGGTCCAATCCTCAGGCTTATAGGATAGTTCGGCTCTGATACCATAATGTAACACCCTCCTAACTACCATGTATTACTCGAGCATTAACATTGTAATTAGAAGAGTATCACTTCCTTTCTATAATATCCACTAGTCAAATGAAATGAAATAAGATAAATCAAACTCTAGAGTTATAAAGAAAACTACTATAAAATGTACATATATTATTACTTTACATACCGTTTTCTATAATACATACCATATTTGAAATTAAATCACTTCACTTATAATACAACACAGGAACTACTATCAAAAGATCTACCAAGCTTGCTCAAATATCAAGGTCCAACAAAATACTAAACACACAGAAATGGACCTAAGACATCTAACACCAATTAGTCTACAAGCTGGTAAGTTCCTGGCACTATACTACACTACATACAAGTCAATAGCCCACGTAAGTCTCATGTCCTCCTACGCGAAACCATTGGCCATCGGTATGATGGCCTCTCCTCAGCCAGAGGCATCTGCAGAGTCTGAGCACAATACAGCATATACACAAATAGGGGTGAGAATATTATAAAATTCTCAGTAGGGTAACCCCTTACATACAGACAGAATATAAACAGTAAATGCATTTATAATAATAAAGAAAAACATCATGTTAGATCACATATACCAATATTAGCATACATGAGTCAAAGAAAATTATATGCAAAATGGTATTAATCATAAGTGTTTCTCTTATATCACATGGAATTCAACTTAGTGTAGTAGTTCTTTTTATTAACATAGGGAAGGCTTAGATTCACATCAGGTAACATATGTAGTGGATAACTCCTCCGAGGACCATAGACTGCTAGGACATGAGCTCATTCCTATTCGTGATCATCAGACTTCATTTTTTTCCATTTCAATCACACACAGTTCTATTTCCTAGTCAATAAGTCTACTGACTCATAAAATTTCTTGGGAAGTTCTTATTTTTGCCTTCCCTCTCTATCACACATAAGCCTTGTTTCTATTTTCCCCATATGTTAAAACATGCACCATTAAATTTCACATATTCTCTTTTGTCATACAACCATGTCATGGACCTTTCTATTTCAAAGTCAGGTTTGTATCCCAGATATAGGCATTCAGTATCCTTGGAGTCTCATTCATACTTTATAAACAAGCCTTTCAAACAATTAACATGCATTCATATGATATATACTTGGATTAAATAGATTTCTATCATTAACTTAATACATCTTCACCATTCCAGCTTCTTGACAGATTTACCATTATGGTGACAACATTTAATTCACATATCTAATGGGCAATTCACTGGCCATAAAATTTCTCTATGACACCTCAATGTGTCTAAAAGTCCCTGTAAAAATTTCATAGCAAACAGAATACTAGAACCATGTCAAATAAATTCTATAATTTTAGTGGTCAGAGGCCACTTTTTCACAGCTCAGAATAGGATTCACACAATTTTTAACTTTAGTAAATGATAGAAACAAATCAAAATAAAAATCACAGTTATACTTAAAGATGTCTACAAAACTCTGTAAAAATTTCAAAGGATAACTCGATCATTTTCTATGAATAACAATTTATACAAATTCACAGCTTCAGTACCAAGATTTCAGCCAGCATAGATATATTCTTGGTTCTTGATTTTTCTCAGGCAGTAAAACTCTTTATTATGCACCACGAAAATTATCAGAGTTTCATTATGATGTTAGCTTCAACATATAATTTTTATAGCTCATAAAAATGACTAAAATTGAACCAGAAAATTCATGAACAAATCCTGTCCTGCTGAAATCCGAAAATTCAGCAGCCTAGCCAAAACTTATTTTGACAAAAATCATTATTTAACCTCATCCAAACACTCCACCAAAATTAACACATCAATATCAACATATTATCATCAAATATAACCATAAATTTCGGAATAAAACCCAAAAAAAATTTACAGAATAATTTGGAAAGAAAAAGGCCAAAGAAAACCCTACACTTTGAAGCTTTCAAGCTCTTGGCTCCAAGATTGATTTCCTTTACTTCCAAGCCTTCTAACCCACACAAAACCCTTCCTTACACAGCTGATAATAAGCTCTCAAAGTAGGAAAAGTTGATGGATTCAAATTCTAATCGGTTAGATTGAAAGATCTTGATGAGTGGAATAAGTTTAGTGAAGGGAGTTTGTGATTTTGGAAATTTTAAGCTAGGTATTTGGAGGTTTAAAGCTTGCTCATGGATGTATAGTAAGTTCGCCCCTATGAGCTTCCTCTAAGATCTTCTTTCTAAGATCGCCACTTGTGGGTACACATACCCTATCCTTGTATCTCCATATACCTTGTTGGTCTTGAGTGAATCCTGGCAACTTCTTTGCATGAATTGATCTTAATATCTCCTGAAATTCTGGGTTTTCACGTTGTGCAGCTAAAATTTGTCCTTTGAACTCACTTGTTACCTTTATTTGCCCTAGCACCACACCCTGAGGGTTCACAGACATGTCTAAACTAAGTTCCTTGAAACTTTCAACTAGCTCCGTCTCTTTAATCATCAAGCATGCTACACTTAGGGATTTTCTACTCAGAGCATCGGCAACAACATTTGCCTTGCCTGGATGGTAATTCAGACTAAACTCATAGTCCTTGAGGAATTTGATACCATTTGTAACATCCCTTGCTGCTTTATGGATTGACGACTGTCCCCACAAACCAACACGGGTCTTTTCAGCATGCCTTGTCCTCACTCACACGCTTCCTAGGAAAACTTCCCAGGAGGTCACCCATCCCAAAATTACCCCAGGTCAAGCACGCTTAACTGTGGAGTTCTTTCAGTTTGGGCTACCGAAAAGAAGATGCATCTTGTTTTCGTAGCCCAAACTGAAAGAACTCCACAGCTTAAGCGTGCTTGACCTGGGGTAATTTTGGGATGGGTGACCTCCTGGGAAGTTTTCCTAGGAAGCGCATGAGTGAGGACAAAGCATGCTGAAAAGACCCGTGTTGGTTTGTGGGGACAACCAATCCATAAAGCAAAGCAGGATGTTACAAATGGTATCAGAGCCTGCACCTCTCCCAGTACGGTGTGGTTCGGGGACGAACCAGGCGGAAGCTGGTGGGCATGTAACGCCCGGGGACGAGGACGAGGAGTGATCGCCGGTGCAAAGAGGGCACGTACAAGGAGCGGCTCCTCGCAAGGTCCTCTAAGCGGAGGGGTACATGAATGAACCGATTACACACCCGAATGAGAGGGATCCTAAGACTGTATAGGTATGGGACTATACAGTTGAGGAGGGCTTATATGAATTGATTCGTACTACCTATATCAACAAGATGCATCTTCTTTTCGGTAGCCCAAACTGAAAGAACTCCACAGTTAAGCGTGCTTGACTTGGGGTAATTTTGGGATGGGTGACCTCCTGGGAAGTTTTCCTAGGAAGCGTGCGAGTGAGGACAAAGCATGCTGAAAAGACCCGTGTTGGTTTGTGGGGACAGTCGTCAATCCATAAAGCAGCAGGGGATGTTACAGTTAGCCCTACCCTTAACCAAGCTCACTAGGAAGAATACCCCGTTTGAGTGGAACACCGAATGTGAAAAGAGTTTCCTAGAGCTTAAGGAAAAGCTCACCTCAACCCCGGTTTTGGTTTTACCTGACCCCAATGTACCCTTTGAGGTATATTGTGATGCTTCTGGCAAGGGTTTAGGTTGTGTGTTGATGCAGAATAGGCAAGTGGTAGCCTATGCATCCAGACAACTCAAGCCCCATGAGGTAACCTACCCCACCCATGACCTAGAGTTAGCAGCCATCGTGTTTGCCCTCAAGATGTGGAGACACCATTTGTATGGTGTAAGGTTTGAAGTGTTCTCCGATCATAAGAGTCTCAAGCATCTCTTTGATCAAAAGGAGTTAAACATGAGGCAGAGGAGATGGATGGAATTCCTCAAGGACTATGATTTCGGCTTAAGTTACCACCCAGGCAAGGCTAATGTAGTCGCGACGCCTTAAGTCGAAAATCGTTATGTTTGTCAAGTATGATGGTTAATGAAGTTGGGTTAATAGAATAGTTTAGGAATATGAATCAGGGATGTATGTGACTGAGAATGGCATCGTGATGAGTCATCTCACGGTGACGGTGGGTTTAAACAAAGGATCATGCTTGCCCAAAGAGAAAATGAGGACTTTATGGAGACAATAGAGGCGATTAAGGCCGGTAAATTGAAGGGTTTTGAGCAAGGCCTGAATGGTTGTGGAGGTTTGAGGGCGAATCTGCGTGCCCCAAGATGGCGACCTCCGAGAGAAAATCTTGGAGGAGGCTCATAAGAGTCACTTTGCCATTCATCCTGGTGCTACCAAGATGTATCGGGACTTAAAGAGGATGTTTTGGTGGCCTGACTAAAGAAGGATGTGGTCGCTGGGTAAGTAAGTGTTTGGTCTGCCAAAAGGTTAAGATCGAACACCAAAAACCTTCTCGGCATGTTGCAACCCTTGTCAATCCCTCGAGTGGAAGTGGGAGAGTATATCGATGGACTTCGTGACAGGATTGCCAAAGACCCAAGCCGGCCATGATCTTTGTCAGTATGGGTGATAGTGGATCGACTGACCAAGTCGGCTGACTTTCTACCTATTCGATTCACGTACTCATTGGATAAATTGGCTCAGCTTTACATCCAAGAGATAGTAAGGTTGCATGGAGTGCCGTCGACGATAATCTCGGATAGAGATCCGCGGTTTACGTCACGTTTTTGGGGAGCCTTTCAAAAGGCATTTGGTTCAAAGTGCTTGAGCACCGCTTACCACCCTCAGACGGATGGCCAATCGGAAAGAACCATCCAAACCCTGGAGGATATCTTTGAGAGCCTGTGTCTTAGACCAGAAAGGAAGTTGGGATAAGTACATGCCATTAATCGAATTTGTGTATAACAACAGTTATCACGCAAGTATCGGTATGGCACTGTACGAAGCATTGTATGGAAGAAAGTGCCAATCACCCTTGTGTTGGTATGAACCCGGAGAACAAAGTGTCTTAGGACCTGATATAGTGAGGGAAACGACGGAGCAAATCAAAACGATTAAGGATAGAATCCTAACCGCTCAAAGTCGGCAAAAGAGCTATGCGGACAAAAGGCGTAAGCCCTTGGAGTTCCAAGAAGGAGAACATGTATTTCTAAGAATCACTCCCACTACAGGAATAGGAAGAGCCATGAAAGTCAAAAAGTTGAGTCCCCGATTTCTCGGCCCTTTTGAAATTCTTCAGAGAATCGGATCTGTAGCCTACAAAATAGCCTTGCCACCCAATCTGTCAAATCTTCATAATGTCTTTCACGTCTCTCAGTTGCGTAAATATGAGTCCGACCCTAGTCATATCCTAGAACCAGAGCATGTACAGTTAAGAGAGGACCTCACTTTCAATGTACCTCCTATGAGGATCGTGGATCACGGGGTCAAGCAGTTAAGGAACAAGTCTGTTCCTTTGGTGAAAGTGGCGTGGGGACGAGACAAGACAGAAGAGTATACATGGGAGCTGGAGTCAGAAATGAGGACGAAGTATCCAGAGCTTTTCTAAGGTAACGAATTTCGAGGACGAAATTCTTTTTAAGGAGGGGAGTAATGTAACGCCCCGATTTTCTGCTAGAGTGAAAATGACCGAAATGCCCCTGAGGTCATTTTCGGCCCAGAATTCGAGGAAAGCCGATCTGCCAGTACTCGAAGGGCAAACTCAATGTTGGAAGGGGATTAGATGACCTGTGTACCTTTCCGGAATCGAAAATCTCGTTTTTCGAGTTTTCGGGTCAAAATGACCAAAACGCCCCTGCGGTGTTTTACCTATTTGCAAGTGCCGGATAAACCCGAAACTTCTCCAGATGGTTTTAAAAGGCATTTTTATGTATTCTACGACCTTAGTTTTAATTATGGAGGTCCCGGGCAAAATTAGTGCAAAATTACGATTTTACCCCTAGTTTCGTGTTTTTACGCTAATCATGATTAAGCAAACCTAAGCAATATTAGGCTCTAATCGAAGATTAATTAATTTCCATAAGTAATCTTGAGTCAAAATAATTTATTAAGGTTGATTAGAACCTAAAAGTGCTTAATTACCACTTAAAATCTTATTTTAAATTCAAGATTTCTAGTCATGGAATCTTGAATAGTGTTTTCTCTCTCCAATTCCTTAAATTATGGAATTTTGTCTACATTGTTTTATTCATAAAATGAATTTAAAATCTCCTAAATATGTATGAGTACTCCTTAATCATGTCATAAAGGTTCCTAATCACATTCTTAGTCACCTAAACTTATGCTTAATGACTCCTAACCTTACACCTAAGCTAATACACCCCTAAACACATCACTAACACACTATTACATGACCAAAACTCCCTCCTCCCTTGCTACATCAGACCTGCACGAAATTCAACATCCATTTTATCACAATTTAATTTTATTTCACACTCCAAAGACTATGGTTGAAGCCATGTCATCAAAGTGCAATTCTCTCACCTCATGTTCCATGAGGATTCATTCTCCTCCACACATGCCTCACCTCATGTTCCATGAGGATTCATTCTCCTCCACTCATTCACTCTTATTCTTCTCTATAAATACCATGCCTAGATGAACCTTTGCTACACTTTGTTCATTTGCTAAGTTTAGTTTTTTTAGTTTTTCTCTAAGTTCTTCCTTTTTCTCTCAAATCTCAAGAGCATTCTTCTTCTTCATCTTCTTCTTTTTCCTTTTGAAACATCATCACACAACCTTGAAACACCACCCCACCACCTTGGATCATCATACAAACACCTAAACTTCCATTCTCAAACACAAGCTCACCAAGAACACATTTCCTTCCTTTTTCTTTCATCAAGGTCGAATCATCATCACCATCCTAGGAGGTGTTGCTCGTATCATTTTCATTTTCAAGTCCAAGCTTTTTGTCTTCACTCTAGGTAGGAGTGTTTTCTAAACTTTGTCTTCTTGAAAATGAGTTCTTTCTAGCTTTCTCTTGGGTTTTCTTTTTGAAACTTTCTTTGGTTTCCTTTTCTTGTATTTTCGGCCTCTTGGCCTTGATGAGTACATGATAGCTCAATGATGAGGACTCCTAGATAATGACTATGTGTTCATCTCAAAGGAAACTCTAGAGCTTGAGGTTTTATTTTCTTTGAGTTCCAACATTATTTTCTAACTCAAAAATGATTTTTACTCAAGAATACCTTTACTTTTCTTGCTATTATGATTTCGGTTTCTTTGTTCCTTTCTTTAACATTTCGGTTACCATTTTCCTTTTGATCTTTGATGTTTTATTTGGTCAAAAGTTTTGCTTTCTTTGAGCTTGATGATGATGTTCAAGAACCTCATAATTCCTTTGAGAACTTAGTTCAAGAACTCTAAAGCTCTCTTTGTAATGAGATATGTGTTGGGTTATTATGTTGTTAAAGTCTTGGATGAGCTTTAGATCACCTTAAAATGAACCTTGCATCATGTTTATTTTATGCTTTGCACATCATGTTTACTTTCTTTGCTATCACTAAGTACCAAGGTAATAAAGGAACTTGCATTATCATGTTTATATTTCAAGTTCTCACCTAAATATCAAAGATAATAATATAATGCATACCATATTTATTTTATGCTTTGCACATCATGATTACTTTCTTTGTTATCACTAAGTATCAAGGTAATAAAGGAGCTTGCATTATCATGTTTATATTTCAAGCTATGCATTATCATGTTTATGTTTCAAGTTCTCACCTAAATATCAAAGATAATAATATAATGCATACCATATTTATTTTATGCTTTGCACATCATGTTTACTTTCTTTGTTATCACTAAGTATCAAGGTAATAAAGGAGCTTGCATTATCATGTTTATATTTCAAGCTATGCATTATCATGTTTATGTTTCAAGTTCTCACCTAAATATCAAAGATAATAATATAATGCATCACATATTTATTTTATGCTCTCACTTTACTTTCTAGCAAAAACTAAAACAAGTGCATGAGCATGTTTATTTTTATGTCATCACTTTAATGAACCTAGAGCTCAAAGACTTGCCCATTGTTGTCTCAACAAAGGTCTAAAAATATTTATTGCTTTTGGTCCCTATTTCGGCCCTAAGAGGCTTTGGTGTTTCCAAGTATTGAAAACTATGTTTTATAATTTTTCTAAGCTTATGTAAGTATAAGAAATATGTAGAACTAAGTTTTATGAATTTAGGACCTCTTGAGATAAAAATGATTTAGCTATTACCCTCTTAAGTATTTTTATGATTATAGGTGATAAAAGTGTCCATAAATGAGTTTTGAAAGTTGAAAAAGGTTCCAAGAGAAACTAGTATTGTATGTGCTTTAGAAATTGTGTTTCATGTCTTTTATGGAGATGTTTGTTTCGGTTCTGCCTTGCTATGTTTGGCCACTGTATGAGCTGTGTTAATAATGATAAGATGCTTATGTTTGAGTAAAAATAATGTTAAGACTCATATGTGAAAGATAGGATAAGTTAGGAACTGGAAAAGAATTAATTTGAGAATTTTAGATCCCTTAATGATGGAATTTTCTGGATTCTGTGCAGCAAGGTTTAGAAATGATAATCATGGTTCTAAATTAGTTTAAATGTGTAGGAATGACTCATAATTGGTTTAGGGCTTAATCTTGATGCTTTAGGAACAAACTGGACTTAGAAAAAGTCATTGTTGTGACTCCTAGGTACCCGTAAAGTTGGGATTTTAAATTCTGCATCCTTGAGGTCTAGAGATGTTCTTGACCATAGTGTGAGGTGAGAAATACTTAGTTATAACCTCATAGGTTCCCAAGAGACTAGGTTTTGATGATTTATAACTTAGATTGTGAGTTAAGGACCTTAAGGTTCGATGCATAAGACATTAAGAAGTCTTGAGTTTTTATGATGCTTAATTTTATGCAAGTATGATATATGATACATGAGTTTATCTATGTGAGTATGATGTGTTTAAAATATATGCTATAATGAGTTTGGAATATATGCTATAATCTATGTAAGAATGATGAGTTTGAAATATATGTTATGATGTTTATCTATGTGAGAATGATGTATTAGAAGAATATGCTTGATGATGCATGAACCCTAAAATGTTTTATTGATGATACGTGAGGAAATGATTATTGAGATGTTAAGTTGTGTGATTAGCTTGTGGCATGAATTTTGGTTTGAAGGAAATTCAGTTTAACACCGTTATCTGCCGAATTTCTATCAAACCTAAAAGGGTTGAAAAATGTTTTAAAGTACCATATGAGTTGAAAACCCTGGGTGACACTTGGTTCAATCAACATCCCCAGGATATTTTTATGTGACAAGCATTGAGACGCATTTCTCCTCGCTACGGTGAGGAGGAGGCAAATCCGTGAGGGTATGTGCAGATGCAGCCTTACCAAAGCGGACAATTATTTGTGCACTCGAGGCCAGTAGAGAACGTTTCAAAGAATGAAATATGTTTATGTTACCCCCTCATTTTACCCCATATTAAATCTAGTGACGACTAGTTAGGATTGAGCTCATTCCTAGGCGATTAGGTGAGACGGAGATAGGAGGTTATGATAAAAATCGCCGGGGCGGTGTATCGGTTGGAAATAGGTGGATATGTTTTAAGAGGGTGGTTTTTGAGAAAAAGAACAAAAGAGATATGATGCTTTTAAGTCACATAAGTATGAGAAAAGTAAGAGTTGTAATATGCCCTTATGCCACTTGCATGAATCTAGATTGTTGTGATTTGTTGATTTATGTGCTCAAGCATTTCCATACATTCATGCTTAAACATGTTGCATTCATGACATCAAGATGCATACTAAAAGAAATGGACCTTGGATAAATAGTTTCATAAACCATAATAATGAATCTCATATGCATGAACACCTTTTATAAATAAACCCAAGGTTCCTGAGGATGTGAACGATGTAACCCTAGAATAGGAGATTCCTCTTGAGATTCTTTAGTAAGATTCTCACTCTTTTCTCTTCTTTTTCTCGCCCGTCACATCTTCGTAGACTGATGGCGACATTCGTGGTCTTCATTGACACATCCGTCCGAGAGGCGCCCTAACGAGGAGCTCACGCTCGCCTACACGTATGCCCACTCCTGCCGCCTTGCGTTCTTGGATTAGTTACACTCCATTTCCCCGGGTTCTAGTAGCAGATGTTTTAGGGGAGGCTTAGTGCACACACTCACATGTAGACTGGATAAACCTGCTTTTGTTTTGAGGTTATTCACTATAGGTGCACTCGGGTAGTGATGGTTTACTTTATGTTACTTTATGTTTCTCTGTTTCTATTGTATTTCCTTTCTGCTGTATTACAAGCTATGCCCGTCCCAATGAGGGTATGACTACTTATGTATTCTAAGTTATGTTATTAATGAAACGTTTCTCTGTTGTGATGATTTATGCTCAGCTGTTATATGTTTCCATTTCTGTGTTTCTCTATGAGTGTTAAGTGTGCTTTATATTCCTATTATTCGATTAGACTAAGAACGTGGCTCTCACTTTGTTGTGTATTTTTTTTTAAAAAAAAATTTACTCATAATTTTCCTTTAGTATTTTAAGAAAAGGATGAGACTATGAAGTAATAGCCTAATGTTTAACCTAATGTGTTCTAGAAAGTTGGGTTAAAAATTAGGGTGTTACACACCCAAAACACATCTCCTTTCCTTTTGCTCTCCTCTTAGCCGAAACATCCTCATCACTTTGAGGAGGATTGTTCTTCTCATTTCATTTAAGACCAAGCTTTTTCATCTTCAAACTTGGTAGGGAGTTGCTCTCAAGTTTTGTTTTACTCAAAAATGTTATTTTCTTGAAGTTTCTCTTGGATTCTTTTTAGTTTTTCCTTGCTTCTTCCTTTTCTTTTCCTTTCGGCCTCAAGGCTTTATTATGATCATGATAGCTTGATGATGAGTGTCTCTAGAGGATGACTTTGTGTTCATCTCAAAGAGGCCTCTAGAGCTTGAGTTTTTCCTTTTCTTGAACTTTATCTATGTTACTTAACTCACATGGTTTTTAACTTAAGAAAAATTAATCATAAGATTTTCAATAAACCCAAGGCCTACCTTTGTCAACCTTAAAGTTGGCCGGCATGTTCTAGAGTTTCCTCTAGATAGGGGTGTTGGGTACCTAATAAAGAATATGAAGTAGTTTCCTTCTCTTTTGCTTAACAAAGTTTCGGTTCTTTTGTTCTTTGTTCTTTGAAGGTGTTATTTTGGGTTTATTCCTTGAGCTTGATGATGATGTCCAAGAACCATGAGGTTTCTTTGAAAACTTGGTTCAAGAACTCTAACGCTTACTTTGTTTGGTTGAGATAAGTGTTGGGTTGACATTATGTTTCTCTAAAAGTCTTGTATGAGCTCTAAGTTAAGATATTTACTTTTATGTAATCACTAAACTCTCAAGATTAAAGAATGAACTTGTATCCTCATGTTTATGTATATGTCCTCACTAAATTTCTAAGATAATAATGGATGTGCATAGAATATTTATTTTAAGCTCTCACTTCCTAATAAAGAGTAAAATAAAGTGCATTGCATATTTATGTTTATGCCATCACCTAAGATATTTGGAGCTCAAAGACTTGCCCATTATTATCTCAAACAAAGTTTGGAAATGTATGTGTTCTACTCATATGATTTTCGGCCATGTGGTGATGGTGAACTTAGAATAAGATCCACCTAATCACAAGTGCTAAAACTTATGTTTTATGATTTTCCTAAGTTTAGATGATCTCAAGAAATGCTTTGAGCAAGGTTTTATGATTTCAATCTGTCTTGAGTTCATTTTGAAATACCTACTGCCCTTATGTGTTTTATGATGATTTTAATGAAATAATTTGTTCTCAAATGAGTTTGTGAAGTCCTAAAAAGGTTCCAAGAGAAACTAGTAATTTATGTGTGTTAGAAATGAAACTATGCACATCATATGATGATTATATTTTCAATTCTATTTGAGTGAAGTGCTCACTGTATGATGATGGTTTTATGATGATAAATTGAGTTTGTTCATGTATATTTGAGGTTAGAATTAATTAGAGAAAGTTAAGACAAGTTAACAACTACAAAAGAATTAAAAAGAGAATTTTAGAAACATTAGAAAATGAATATTCTGGATTCTATTCCAGCAAGGATTAAATTAGTATAAATGGTTTATAATTAGTATAAATGTGTAGGAAACTCTCATAATTGGTTTAGGTATTGATTTTAGTATCTTAGGAGGAAACCGAACTTAGAAAGGGTCAATGTTGTCATTCCTAGGTACCCGTAAAGTATGAATTATGGATTCTGCACTAATGGATTTTAGATTAAGTTATGATCATAATAAATAGAAGAATAATTAGTTTTGAGCCTATAGGTGCATAAAATATTAAGATTTGACGATTAGAGAATTTAAGTTTCAAGTTTAAGACCTTAAGGGTTAAGCATAAGACACCTTAGGTTCCTCGATGAGAGAAGTTTATTTGTTCAAGTATGATGTGATGATACATATATGATATGGTGAATGTTTCATTGAGATGTTAAGTCTAGCACTATTATTAAAGTTGAATGAGAAATGCTAATGTGTTATGAGTTTTGTGGCATAAAGTTAGTTTGAAGGAAATTCGGTGTACAGCCGTTATGCTGCCAAATTTTCGTCAAATCTAAAGGACTTGAGAATGTTTTTGAATAATCATATGAGCTTAAAACCCTGGGTGACACCGGTTCAGTCGAGCACGCCCAGGAGATTTTTATGTGACAAAGCATTGAGGTGCGCTTTCCTGGGTGACACCGGTTCGGCCGAGCACCCCTAAGAAAGACAAATCCGTGAGGGTATGAGTAGATGCAGCCTACCAAAGCGGAGAAATTGGCGTGCACTAGATGCCGATTAACCATTTCAAAGAAGGTATATGCTAAGAGAGGTGATCCTTAGCCCCCTAACCCGTACTCGAGGAGTCGGGATTTTACTATGTTTTTCGTTTATCCAGATGATAAGTAAGAACTAGTGACGACTAGTTAAGGTATGAGCTCATAACCTATATAATGTTTTAGGGTGGCCCTATAATGCTAAAGTATGATGTTCTAAGTCACAAAGTTGAGGAAAGTTCTACTTGAAAGTTATATGCCACTTTATGCCACTTGTATGCTTCTTGATGTTATGATTTGTTGAGTTATTTGTTTAAGGTATTACCATGCATTCACGCTTTGATATATTGCATTCATGGCATTAAGATGCATTCTAAAAGGAATGAACCTTGGATAATCTAGTTTTATAACCCTAAATAAGGAACACTATATGTGTAGCACCCTCCTAACTACCATATATTACTCGAGTGTCTATACAGTAACTAGAATAGTGTTACTCGTGTTCTATACTTTATATTAGTCGAGAGAAATGAAAAGATAATAATAAAATGAGCTCATGGATTGCACCAACTTATAGATTTATATATATATATATATACATCATAAACAGGTTAGCATCATACACAGCACCCTAGACCATAAACTGGTCGACTACTGAACTATGTAGGGACTCAGTACAAAAACAACATCTTAAGTGTCTATTCTAACCTGCTCAAATCTCAAAGCCCAACAAAATCATATATGCACATAAATGGACTTAAAACATCTAACAGTAATCAGTCGACAGGCTGGTAAGGTCCTAGCACTATGCTACCCTATATACAAGTCATGAGTCCCTATAGATCTCGTGTCTGCCTAAAGGAACCCGTTGGCCATCGGTACGATGGCCTCTCCTCCGCCAGGGGCATCAGGACCCTCTGGTGGGTCTGAGTCAGAGGACGAGGATGAGGATGGAGCATCTGCTGGAGGGGGTGCTGGTGGTGCTACTGGGATATCAAATACAACTGGGTGCACCATGTGGAGAGGCACACCATCGTAGGGAAAAGCTGGATCAAAATCAGCGGTGAAGACAGATGCACTAAAAGAACGGTCAAAGAACACGTATGCACGGAATTGAGAGTAAGCTGCTGCATAAAGAGAGTCAAGCATCGGGTCGTAATGCCACACCCATTGTGGCGAATCAAGGAAGAACATTATTGATGGCATCTACTGGATCTGAATACAATATACAATACATACAGACATAAGGATGAGAATATTATAAAATTCTCAGTAGGGTACTCTCTCACATGTGAATAGAATAAAATTAGTAAATTCATCTATATACAAATTGTCCTGCTAGATCACATCTATCAATATTTATACACATGAGTCAAAGAGAATTAAATGCAAAATAGTGGTAATCATATGTGTTGCTCTTATGTCTTATGGAATTCAACTCAGTTCAGTTGTTTCTTTTTATTAACATAGGGAATGTTTAATTTCACATAAGATAACATCTGTAGTGAATAACTCCACAGAGGACCATAGACTGCTAGGACATGAGCTCATTCCTATTCGTGATCATCGGACTTCATTTTCTTCTATTTCTGAATCACGCACAGTTCTATCTCCTAGTCGATACATCTACCAACTCAAAAAATCTCCTGGGAAGTTCTTATTTTTGCCTTCCCACTTATCTCACATAAGCCTTGTTTCTATTTTCCCCATATGTTAAAACATGTGTCATTAAATTTCACATATCCTCTTTTGTCATATAAATGCATCATATACTTTTATTTTTCAAAGGCTTGCTCACATCACACATAGGCATTTAGGTACACTGGAGTCTCATTTATGTTTTATAAGTATCTCTTTAAAAACCATTAGCATGCATTCATATACTATTTATGTGGACTAAATGCCATGTTGATGACAATTTAAGACATCCTCTCATTTCCAGCATACTGGCAGATTTGCCACTCTAGTAACAATATTTACCTTCCATACGAAATGGCCAATTAAACAGCCACAAAAATTCTCCATGACATCTCAATATGTCTAGTAGTCCCTGTAAAAATTTCATAGCAAACAAAGCCCTCTAACCATGGAAAATAAATTTTACAAGTTTAGTGGTCAGAGACCACTTTTTCACAGCTCAGACCAGAGTTCTCTTAATTTGTAAATTTAGCAAACAATGGAATAAACTCAAAATAAAAATAAGGTTGAATTTCAAGATGTGTAAAACATTCTGTAAATATTTCAAAGGATAATTCCATCATTTTCTATGGTCACAAAATTATACAAATTTACAGCTTCAGTTCCCAGAATCCAGACAGCAAGGTTACCTTTTCGGTTTCTGATTTTTTTGAGGCAGTAAAGCTTAAAGTTAGAGCTCAATAATTTTCGTGTAAGTATTTCAAGATGTTAGGTCCAACATATAATTTTTCTAGACCATGATCATAAACACGAATATGTCTAAATATTCATGAGATATTACTGTCTTCAGCTAAACCGAAAATCCAGCAATCTAACTAAACTTTCATTTGATAAAATGATTACTCTAACCTCATCCAAACCCCCCACCAAAATTTATACATCAACAACCATATATCATTAACCAAAACAACTAAAAATTTCGAGCATAACAGGTCAGAAATGAGAAATAGAAATTTGGCAAGGAAAGGCTCAATAAAACCCTACTCTTGAAAGCTAATGTCCCTTTGTCTCTTGTACACTTCAAGATAGATATTCTCCACCCCAAGGCTCTTGAAACACACTCAAATCTTCCTCTAATCAGAGATAAGTGATGTAATAAGGTGAGGTTTTGGAGGATCTAATCGGTTATATTTGTAGAGGTTGAAGTGTAGAATAAGTTTGCTTAAGGAGGTTTTTGATTTTAACAAGGTTTGGGCTAGGATTTTTGAGGTTGAAATCAAGGGTTTGTGAGAAAGGAAATGGAGTTTTCTGGTTCCTCCTTGCTGCTGCCGAGAATGGAGATGAAACTTATGAGGTTAGGTGTGTCATATTTATCATATAAAGTGTGATTTCATTGGTTGGAAATAAAGCTTGAAATTTTTCATTAAAGGAATTTTATATCAATGGCTAGGATTTGATCTTTCATTCCAAGATAGAATCCTAGCCATTCATTGGTATTCAAATGGATAAACTTCATTATTAGTAGATATTAATTAGCTTTCGGTGTTAAAAATCGCACACCGAAATTTCATCGAATGGGTAAAACAGTGTACTCGGGAAATCAATCATTGCCCGAAAATTAATTCTAAGTATAAAATTTTTATTCCCACCTATTTCTAACCTTAATCCTATAATTTCCAAATTTCGGGCACCTTCGGGTCCCAAATCTAGGGTTTTAGCTGTCTTGGCTGACCTGCGGGGCCCACAAGTTACTATTCATATATATATATATATATATATATATATATATATATATTTTAAGAGATCCGTTGAGTTGTTCTGATAATTTCTATGTATATCAGAATTTTGAGATTCTCATTAATAAAGCCTCAATTATTTTCTGAAAATAAAATTTTAGGGTGTTACAATATGCATGCTCACCTTTTCAAAATAAACCCAAGGTTCCTGAGGACGTGAACAATGTAACCCTAGATAGGAGGATTCCTACTGAGTTTCTTTAGCAAGATTCTCACTCCCTTTCATTCTCTCTGTCTCTCCCGTCACGCCTTTAGAGTTCGATGGTGACCTTCGTCTTGTTCATTGACATGCTGGTCTGGGAAGTGCATTATGACCCGGATTACCGCTTCTTTCACTTCGAAGGTCGATGTGCCGTATGTGTTTTTGTGTATATGGGATGACCTTTTGCTTACCCTGTGTCCAGCTATCGTTTCACTCCTACTGCCCCATTTAGTGATGATGATCTAATCTTCGAGCGCACACGCCCCCGCAATGAGCAGACTCGTCGTGCTCGTCCATCCGCCTCGGCTATACGTGACTACCCTGAGTATGTTCCCCACTCGCAGCGATTAGAGACTGATCCATCCGAGGACTCCCTGACATATATCTATTCAAAGGGCTCTGCCCCTGCGGCCCCGATGGACATTGGTGGCCGTAGCAAGGATACAGTGACTTAGCCCTATTGAGCTCGGTGACCGGAGAAGCGTCCGCATCATGGAGGCCACTCCCGACCCTCGTTCCGTCTGCATACGCCCGAGGAGCTCGCGCAGCTTATTGGGTACATCCCTTCGTCACCCGAGTATTCTCACCGCCAGTAGACTTCGTTGGAGAAATGATCAAGTGCTTGAGCCGTCACGAGGATTTCCCCTCTTGCAGTATCTTTTGTTAGGGGTATTCTAGTTAGCACTCATGGGTTAAGTAGGAGGGTAGTGTAATTGGCTCTCGTCCTTCATCGTACCATGTACTTTACTACTTTTGTACTTTCCTGTTATTTACTTGTATTGAAAGCTCAGCCTGATTCTATAAAGGTGTGACTTTATGTAACTATGATATTAATGAATGTATTTCCTTTAATGTGTCATTGATTGTTTCATTTGCTATATGTTCATTTACATGGTGATTATTCTTTGTGATTTATAATGTATGATTAGTTCAAGTTATTATCTTACGTGGCTCTCACTTTGCTTTTATATTTCAAAAAAAAAGTTACTTGTATTTTCTGCTAAGTATTTTAACAAGGAATGAGACTAAGACGTAATAACCTAATGATTAACCTAAATATGTTCTGGAGTATTGGGTTAAAAATTATGATGTTACACAGGGCTTTAAACTTGAAATCTAAGTTCTCTAGCATCCGATCTTAACCTCATATGCACCTATAGGTTTTACAACTAATTATTCTCACTAATTATCATGATCATAACCTATTCTAAACATCATTAGTGTAGAATCTATATTTTACAATTTATGGGTACCTAGGAGACACAACTTTGACCCTTTCTAAGTTCAGTCTTCTCCTAAAGTACTAAGATCAATTCCTAAACTAATTATGAGGGATTCCTACACATATACTCTAATTATAAAACCATTATTACTAATATTAACCATGCTGAAATAGAATCCATAAAATCTCATTTCTAAGGGTTCTAGAAGTCTCATTTTAATTCTTTTCTAGTTATTAACTTGTCTTAGCTTTCTCAAATTAATGCTAACACCAAATATACATGAATACACACATTCTAACATCATAAAATTATCATCATACAGTGAGCAAAATAAACAAGGCAGAACCGAAATCATTATCATCCTATCATGCATAGAACTTCATTTCTAACACACATAAATTGCTAGTTTCTCTTGGAATCTTTTTAAAACTTCTAAAACTCATTGGAAAACAATTTAAATTCAATAAAATCATCATAAAATAAATAAAGGCAGTAGCTATTTTAAATCCTTCATGGTTATCATTTAAAACATAAAATCATACTTGAAACATTCGTTGAGTTCATCTAAGCTTAAGAAAATCATAAAGCATTGGTTGTTGGCACTTGTAACTAGATGAAACTTACACCAAGCTCATCATCATCACATGGCCGAGTTTTGCATTCAAAGAAATGCTTCCATATCCAACTTTTCCTTGAGATAACAAGGGACAAGTCTTGGGCTCTAATATTTTTAGGTGATAACAAGAATATAAACATGCTATGCACTTCATTTTATCTTCATTAGAAAAATAAAGTGAAGGCTTAAAATAAATATGAGATGAAACTTATTTTTATCTTTAAGATTAGGCAATGCCTTGAAAAGTAAACATGGAATGCAAAGCTTGAAATTAAACATGATAATGTAAGTTCATTTCTTTATTCTTGAGAGCTTAGTGATGACATAGAAAAGTAAATATGCTATGCCAGGCGTAAATTTAAGCATGAATGTTAGTCCATTTTTATATATCATTAGAGCTCAAACAAGACTTTAAAGAATCAACATCTCAATGCCAAACTCAAATCACCAAGATAAAGTAAGCTCTAGAGTCCTAAAATCCAAGGTTTCAAAGAAATCTCATGGTTCTTTGAACATCATCATGAAGCTCAAGGAAATGGGTTCAAGAAAACAAAACTTTTTAAGGGAAAAGAGGATGAAGGTGTAACGCCCTGGTTTTCTGTTAGAGTGAAAATGACCAAAATGCCCCTGAGGTCATTTTCGGCCCGGAATTCGAGGAAAGCTGGTCCAACAGTACTCAAAGGGCAAACTCAATGTTGGAAGGGGATTAGTTGACTTGTGTACCTTTCCGGGATCGAAAATCTCGTTTTTCGAGTTTTCGGGTCAAAATGACCAAAAAATCCCTGTGGTGTTTTACCTGTTTGCAAGTGCCGAATGAATCCAAAACTTCTCCAGATGGTTTTAAAAGGCATTTTTATATATTCTGTAACTTTAGTTTTGGTCCCGGAGGTCCCGGGAAAAATTAGTACAAAATTACAATTTTGCCCCTAGTTTTGTGTTTTTAAGCTTAATCGCGTAATTAAGCAAACCTAAGCAATATTAGGCTCTAATCGGAGATTAATTAATTTTCATAATTAATCTTGAGCCAAAATAATTTATTAAAGTTAATTAGAATCTAAAATTGCTTAAGGGAGCTCAAAATCCTTTTCTAGTCTTAATTCTTTGATAAAGGAATCTAGGAATAGTGTTTGTGCTTACCAATGCTTTGCACATGCCTTGGAGGACACATTTGAGAAAATATTTTCCCTCCCCCAAGGTTGAAAAAAATGGCTCCATTTTTCCCCCCCAAAATCCACCTCCACATTTCAAAATTCAAACCATGATATATATAGCAAAGTGTAGAGAAATTTCACACTTTTGCCATTTGCCTTTTTTTTTAAGCTTGTGACCAAAAATCTCTCTTACTTTCTCTTAACCTCAAATTCCTCTCCACCACCATAAACCACCTTGAAACTCCACACCACCACCTGAAGCCACCTCCCTAGCACTCAACCTTTCCACCTTCAACTTAAACTCTCAAGAAAAACTCCTGCTTTGCTTGTCTTCACCCCTTGGCCGAAATCACCAAGCCACAAAGAGGAGGTTTTTGTCTCCTCATTTTAGTTCCAAGAACCAAGCTCTTTTCTTTCCAAAGAAATTTTCACTAGGTAGGGGTTTTGTTTTCAAAATGCTTTTCTTGTGATGTTGTTTATGACATAAAAATGCTAGCTTTCTCTTGGTTCAACTCTTTTTCTCTCTTTTTGTTTTTAGTCATGAGACTTGGTTTTTTTTTTAAAGGAAAACCTTGAGGTTGATGATGAGGCTTCAAAATAATGGTTTTATGATTCTCATTTGAGAGACCTCTAAAGCTTGAAACTTTCTTTTGATCTTGAAGCATTTTAGTTTTTCCTTTCCTTTTCTTTCCTAGAGTTTCGGTTTTCCCTTTCTTATTTCCTTTTCCATTTTCGGCCTCAATGACCTTATTTCATCCCCATGATAGCTTGATGATGAGTGTTTCAAGATGATGACCTTGTTTTCATCTCAAAGAGACCTCTAAAGTTTGAGTTTTGTTGCTTGATCTAGTAAAGTTTTGGTCTTTCTTTCCTTTTTCTTTCCTACATGATTTCGGCTCCTCTAGGTTTCCTTCAAAGATTTTGTTAAAAAAATTTAAAGTATCTCTATATTTATTTATTATCAAGAAAGAATGTTGCTTTGGTTTTTGCTTCCTTGAGATTTTGTTTTCCTCTAAGTTTACTTCTTTTTGAGCTTAATGAAGATGTTCAAGAACCATGTAGTTCCTTTGAGAACTTAGTTCAAGAACTCTAAAGCTCACTTTGTTGTGAGATAAGTGTTGGGTTGAGATTTTTTATTCTCTATAAAAGTCTCATATGAGCTCTAAGTAAGATAAAAAGACTTGCATCCATATTTACTTTTATGTCATCACTAAATGCTCAAGATTAAAGAATGAACTTGCATCTCCATATTTATGTTTATGCTCTCACTAAATCTCTAAGATAATAATGGATTTGCCTAGCATATTTATTTTATGTTCTCACCTCTTAATAAAGAGTAAAACAAAGTGCATTACATATTTATGTTTATGTCATAACTAAAGAGATTTAGAGCTCATGGACTTACCCATTGTTATCTCAAACAAAGTTTTATAATATATATTGTTTACCTCCTTGTTTTCGGCCTAGTGATGATGTTGGGTCCTAGAATGGGATTCAACTAGTTACAAGAGCTAAAGTTTATGTTTTATGATTTTTCTAAGTTTAGATGATCTCAAGAAATGTTTTGGGCAAAGTTTTATGTTTTGAAACCCTCTTGAAATAATTTTTAATTGGCTACTGCCTTCATTCTATTTAAGATGATTTTAATGAAATAAAATGTGCTCTAATGAGTTTTTTTAAAACCTTGAAAAGTTTCCAAGAGAAACTAGCGATTTATGTGTTAGAAATGAAACTATGTGCATTATATGATGATTATGAATGCGGTTCTGTTTGAGTATTTTTCTCTCTGTATGATGCTGTTGTGATGGTGATAAAATGAGTATATTTATGTGCTTTTGATGTTAGAATTAATTTGAGAAAGTTGAGACAAGTTAGTAACTAGAAAAGAATTAAAATGAGACTTTTAGATCCCTTAGAAATGCAATTTTCTGGATTCTGTCCAGCAAGGGTAAATATTAGTAATGATGGTTTGTAATTAGTTTAAATGTGTAGGAACTACTCATAATTGGTTTAGGAATTGATCTTAACGCCTCAGGAGCGAACCGAACTTAGAAAGGGTCAAAGTTGTGATTCCTAGGTACCCGTAAAGTGTAAATTATGGATTCTGCACTCTTAAGCTTTAGAATTAATGATGATCATATAATTGAGTGAGGAATACTTAGGTATGAGCCTATAGGTACCCGAGAGCTTAAGTCGTGATGATGGACAACTTAGATTTCAAGTTAAAGGACCCTAAGGGTCAAAGCATAAGATATTAAGAAACTTTGATGCTTTGAGTTTGACAATGCAAGTATGAAGTATTGATTCATATGTGTTTGATGAGTGTCTTAATGTGGCATTATGATTGAGAAGTTAAAGCATATGTGATATGAATATCGTGGCATAAAGTAGATTTGAAGGAAATTCGGTGTACAGCCATTATGCTGCCGACTTTCCGTCAAATCCAAGGAACTTGAGAATGTTTTTGAGAATCATATGAGAAAAGAAAACCCTGGATGACACCGGTTCGGCCGAGCACCCCCAGGAGATTTTTATGTGACGAAGCACTGAGACGCGCTTTCCTGGGTGACACCGGTTTGGCCGAGCACCCCCAGGAAAGACAAATATGTGAGGGTATGAGTAGATGTAGCCTACCAAAGCGGACAAATTGCTGTGGCTAGATGCCCGCAAAGCGTTTCAAAGAGGGTATATCCTAAGAGAAGTGATCCCTAGCCCCTTAGCCCGTACTCTTAAGTAGTCAGGATTATGTTATTTTATAATTCGCTTATTCAGATAATAAGCAAGAGCTAGTGACGACTAGCTGAGGTATGAGCTCATAACCTAGATGTTTTAAGGTGGCCCATAATGCTCAAGCATGAGTTCTTAAGTCACAAGTTGAGAATAAGAGAAAAGTTTATTGGAATGTTCATATGCCACACTATGCCACTGATTATGTTTTTTTGATGATATGTTGCTTTGCTTGATTTCGTAAGGTATATTCATGCATTCCATGCCTTGCTATATTGTATTCATGCATTAAGATCCATGTTAAAAGGAATGAACCTTGGATAATTATGGTTACAAAATTAAATAATGAACTTTATATGCATGTACACCTTTTTATAAATAAACCCAAGGTTCCTGAGGATGTGAACGATGTAACCTTAGATAGGAGGTCCCTACTGAGTTTCTTTACTAAGATTCTCACTCCCTTTCTTTCTCTCCTTTCTTTCCCGTCACATCTTCAGAGCTCGATGGCGACATTCATGGCTTTTATCGACACCCCAACATAGGAGGCGCACTATGATTCGGAGCACGGATCATACCATTTTGAGGGACACTATGCCGTACGCGTCTATCCGAGGATTCGCCACCGTCAGTAGGATCCTTTGGGGAGAGCCAATGCACACATATTATCATGATTAGGATATTCCTTCTTTTGTTTTGAGGTTATTCACCTTAGGTACACTAGCGTAGAGGTGTGTTTAGTTATGCTTTTATGCATTTCAATTTCTGATGTATTTTCCTTTCGTTTGTATTCGTATTATCATGTACTAAGCTAAGCCCCGCCTTTAGGTGGGCATATTATGATATGAATGGGATGTTTCTTAATGAGTTATTGATTGTTTCATGTCCTTTCATGCTCTATTAATCTATGATTTATATTTCTGTCTTGCGATGAATGCGGCTCTCACTTTGCTTTATGTTTCAAAAAAAAAAATTTTACCCATAGTTTCCGCTAAGTATTTTAAAAGATTTTGCAAAGAATGAGACTAAAAAGTAATAACCTAATGATTAACCTAAATATGTTCTAGAAATATTGGGTTAAAAATTAGGATGTTACAGAAGGTCGAAATCAACAAAGGGAAAATACACCATATTCTTTATTATGTACCCAAAACCCCTATCTAGAGTAAACTCTAGAATATGTCGGCCAACTTTAAGGTTGACAAGGGTAGGCTTTGGGCTTTTTGAAATCCTTGTGATTATTTTCTTAAGATGAAATCATTAGTGAGCTAAGTAACATAAGTAAAACTTGAATAAAGGAAAACTCAAGCTTTAAAGGCCTCATTGAGATGAACACAAGGTCATCATTTAGAGACACTCATCATCAAGCTATCATGAGGAATAAACTTAGGCCTTGAGGCCGAAATCAAAAAGGAAAAGCCAAGAGGAAATTGAAAATGGAAAACAATGAAAGCTCATAAAATCAACATTTTTGCTACAAGAACAAAGCATATTTGAGAAAAGGATGATATTAGAACAACTCCCTACCAAGTGATATTCTTTTTGGAAGGACAAGAGAGCTTGAACTAGCAAGGAATGAGAAGAAAAACTCTTATCTAGGAGATGATGATGATTCAGCCGAATGGAGGGAAAAGGAAAGGAGATGTGTTTTGGGGGAGCTTGTGTTTGGGAAAAGGTGTTTTAGTGTTTGGATGGTGGTTTGTGGTGGTTATATGGTGGCTTGAGGTTGAGATGTGATGGCTCAAGGAAGAGGATGAGGAAGATGAAGATGAAGAAAGCTCTTTGAAACTTTGAGAAAAAAGAAAGAACTTTGCAAGAATGCTTGAAACTTAAACTTGACAAATGATCCAAAGGTTCTTTCAAACTCCTTAGCATATGTATTTATAGAAAAACAAAACAATGAAGGATGAATGGAGGAGGAGGTAGCCATGTGGTTTCATGGAGGGAGAGAAAATATCTCTTTGTTGTGGTCATTCAAAGGCATGGTTGAAAGTATGGTGAGTATGGGTTCAAGCATGGTGCAAGTATGGTGCAAGAAATGGCCTAAGGCATGGTTCTTTGAGTGTTTGAATTTCAACATATGAAGAATATGGGGGAGGGTGGTTTCGGCCAAGACAGCCCATGGGGAAGGAAATTGTGTCATTTTAATTGTGGTTTAGTGATGTGTTTAGGTGTAGTTTAGGTTAAGCTTAAGATTAGGAATTACTAAGCAAGTATTTAGGTAACTAAGAAAGTAATTTAAGATCTTAAGACATGATTAGGGAGTACTCATACATTATTAGAGGGATTTAAATTCATTTTTATGCATAAACAAATGTAGACACAATTCCTTAATTTAAGGAATTGGAGAGAGAAAACACTATTCAAGATTCTTTGACTAGGAATCTCGAATTTAAAAAGAAGTTTAGGTTTAATCTAAGAAATTTTAGGTTCTAATTAACTTTAATAAATTATTTTGACTCTAGATTAATTATGGAAATTAATTAATCTTCGATTAGAGCCTAATATTGCTTAGGTTTGCTTAATTACATCATTAAGCTCAAAAACACTATGCTAGGGGCAAAATCGTAATATTACATAAAAATTGCTCGGGACCACCGGGACTTAAACAGATGTGAAGAAATATATAAACACATCATTTAAAACCATTTGGAGAAGTTTCGGGCTCAAACGGCACTGATACCCACGTAAAACCGCAATAGGGGTATTTTGATTATTTTGGCCCGAAACCTCAGAAAACAAGATTTTCGTTCCTGAAACTATTCAAAAGTCATCTAATCCTCTTCAAACATTGAGTTGGCCCTTTGAGAACTGACAAGTCGGCTATTATCGAATTCCAGATGAAAAATTGTAACATCGTAAAAATTATATAAAAATTAATTCGAGTTTTTCTAGTCATAATTTCAAAAAACCGACAGACATAGAAATGATGAGAATGATCCAACAGATCTGTAAAAAAAAAAAAGTGAATAGTATCCCTGCGGGCTTCGCAGGCCCGCTGGGGCAGCCAAAACCCTAGAATTCGGGGCCAGAGATCCCCGAAATTGAGAAAAATATAAGGATAAGGTTACAAATAGTTAGAAATAAAAATTTTATACTTAGAATTAATTTTTTGGGCAATAGTTGACTACTCGGGTACACCGTTTTAAACTATCGGTAAGATTTCAGTGTGTGATTTTTAACACTGAAAAATAGTTTGATCTCTACAAACGGATAATGTTTATCCTTTTAATGTCAAGTGTAAGGCTAAGATTTAATCTTGCTTTACAAGATTAAATCCTAGCCATTGATTTCTTTTTATTATTATAAAAATATACATCTTTGACTATATTAATGTATCTAATCTAAGATATATATTAAAAAGCACCAAACCTTATCACTTAGAGAACATTCTCGGCTAGGAAGAGAATGTGCAGAAACTCCATTGTTTTTTCTCCAAGAACATCAAAACAAGATTCAAATCCTCAAAATCATAGCCTACACTTGATAAAATCACAAAGTTCCTTCACAAAACTTGTTCTACACCACAAACCCTACAAATCTAACCGATTGAAATCTCAAATCCTCACCTTGATACCTCACTTCCTCACTGACTAAGGAAGGTTTGGGTCTAGAATTGGTGCCTTGAAGTGAAGAGAGATCACCTAGAACATCCTTTGAAGTATAAAGCTCAAAAGCTTTCAAAGTATGGTTTTCTTTGGCCTTTTTCTTTCAAATTTTACTTTGGAAGTTATTGATTGATTGAGTCCAAAAGTTTTGGTTATATTAGTTGATAATATGTTGATATTGATGTGTTAATTTTTTTGATGTGTTTGGATGTTGTGAAAAATGATTTTTGTCAAAAGAGAATTTGACACATGCTGCTGGATTTTCGGATTTTAACAGGACAGGATTTGTCCATGAATTTTATGGTCCAATTCTAGTCATTTTTATAAGCTAAAAAAATTATATGTTGAAGCTAACATCTTGAGCTAGTTCCATAAATTTTCTTGAGCCCTGATTTCAATTTATACCCCTTGAAAAAAATCAAGAACTGAAAGAGTATCTATGCTGCCTGAAATCTTGGTACTGAAGCTATGAATTTGTATAATTTTGTGACCATAGCAAATGATAGAATTATCCTTTGAAAGTTTTACATAATGTCTTACACATCTTGAAGTTCAACCTTGATTTTTATTTTGAGTTTATTTAATCATTTTCTGAGGTTAAAAATTATGAGAATTCTGGTCTGAGTTGTGAATAAGTGGTCTCTGATCACCAAAATTGTAAAATTTATTTAACATGGCTAGTGAAATCGTTTTGCTCCGATATTTTTATAGGGCCTTGTTGACACATTGAGGTGTCTTGGAGAATTTTCATAGCCCTTTAAATGAATGTTTGTTATGCGTAATAAATCTTACACCTTAGGCATGAATTCTGGCAGCATGCTGTAATTGTGCTAAAATGAACTCAAGTATTGATTTGGTGACATAATGACCCTTAATTTAAGTATAATGAGTATGAATGTATGCTATTAACGTTAAGGATTAGCATAAGGCATGACTGGGATCATATTGTGAATCAATGCCTATATATGTTTTATTGCATGCATTTGAAAAAGGAAAAGTGAAAAATACATTAAACTAAGTTTAATAGCAATAAGTAGTAACATAAGACCCTTTCGAATTTGTCGAGGGCAAATAGAGTGATATATGATCCTCTCCACTTTGTCGAGGGAAAATCAAGTGGTATATGATCCTTTCAAATTGTCAACGGCATATAAAGAGATAATGATATCTTCTTCGAATGTACTGAGTACATATAAAGTTGAGAATAATTACTAGGATCTTGAATGGCATGAAATATATGTTTTATGTAACAGCCTAAATCTTAACCCAAGACTACTAGTATGTTCTTAGGTTAATCTTTAGAATATTACCTCTTGGTCTCATCTTTTACTTAGAAAATACTTAGCAGAAATATGGGTAAAATTTTTCTTTTTGGAATTTAAAATCAAAGTGAGAGCCACGCACGAAACTTTAAGGGGAATCATAGCGAAACATATAAGCAAAGCATAAGAAACACATCATGTCATGGGAACATCAACTGAATCATAGATATATATATATATAACGTGCCTACCCAAAGAGGCAGGACTATTTGATACATCATGAAGCAAAATACAACTGAAATGCAATACAAGGAAATCATAAAAAGCAAATACAAGAGAAACTACACCCATACCCATGTGCACCTAAAGGAGACAACCTCATATACAAAAGAAGGTTTGTCCTCTACTATGTGGCGTGTGTGTGCACTAACTACTACCCCTCCTATGACTACTCCTGCGGGTCCGAGTACTGTGGGGTCGAGTCGATCCACTGGCGAATCTCGGCGGGAGTGGTCGAGCGCATCATCGGGGTATGTCCACCGCGGCGAGGGCGCATAGATGGCCGTCGAGCCAACCTCGGCTCGACCACCGTCTCCTCACTCCCAGCCCTCATCGGTGGAGGAGCGGGACTGGAGCTCCAACTGTACATGTGGGATGGCGGGTCCTCGGATGGGTCCGTCTCCGAGTACTGGGGGCGCGGCACATACTCGGGGTACTCGCGTACCGCTGATGTCTCGGGCTCCATGCGGAGGATCTGCTCATCGCGTGGTCTCGCTCGCTCAAAAATCCCGTTATGACGGTAAGGAGCAGTCGGGGTGAAGCGGTAGCTCGGGACGGGGTGCGCGAAGGGTCGTCCCATGAACATGAATACTCTGACAGTGCAGCGACCCTCAAAATGGTATGACCCGAGTGCCGGGTCATGGTGCAGCTCCCATACCGGGGTGTCGATGAAGAGTACGAATGTCGCCATCTGAAGATATGACAGAAGAAAAGAGAGAGGGAATGAGAATCTTTCTAAAAGAATTCTCAGTAGGGTTATCCCTACCTAGGTGACATCGTCACATCCTCAGGAACCTTGGGTTTATTTCTAAAAGGTGTGCATACATATAAATTCCTTTTAAGTTGGTTTTCCAAAGAGGTATTTTATCCAAGGTCCGTCATATTTTATAATGCGTCTTTATAACTTAAGCGGAAATATACTAATGATATGAATGCATCATAAGGTAAACCAAACAATAGAATAACTAGGAAACATTATAACATTGGCATAAGTATAGTTTATGTGACATTGTTAACTTTAACTTTCATCTCTTGGGGCCGCCCTAAAACTTCTCTAGGTTATGAGCTCATACCTTAACTAGTCGTCACTAGCTCTTACTTATCCTATGATAAGCGTAACATAATCCCGACTTAAAGTACGGGCTAGGGGGCAAATTAAGGATCTCCTTTCTAGGATCATTTCCTCTTTGAAACGCTTTGCTAGCCACGTGGGCCTCGCAATTTGTTCGCTTTGGCAGGCTGCATCTACACATACCCTCACAGATTTGTCTCCTCCTGGGGGTGCTCGGCCGAACCGGTGTCACCCAGGAGAAGCGCCTCGTTGTTGTGTCACATTTATATTCTCATAAGTATTAAATCACAATTACCTCATCATTTATCATATTCATTTTTATCATGCATTCTCATGTAGCTTTTTCATAACACATATATCATCACATGAAACTTTCTCATAACATTCGTCACATAAAACTTTCACACAAACATCATCACATAGTCATATTTAACAATCATCCCCATAAGCTCATAGACATGTTATGTTATAACTCATAGTGTTTTAAACTTCGATTCTTATGAGTCTTAAACTTGCAAATTAATTGTTCTAACATTATCCTTAACTTCTTTATACGCCTATAGTTTGACAATTAATGAGTTATACAAATTTTATGCTCAAGAACTAATCCAAATAGCACTAAGCAGAATTTGGACAGCTTTATGTTTATGTGATTACGGAGTTCTAGAAATTACGGTTTAGATCTTTATCTCACTTTCTAAGTTATTGATCATCAACACCTAGTCTCTTGGGAACCTATAAGGTTATAACTAAGTATTTCTCACCTCACCCTATGGTCAAGAACATCTCTAAACCTCAAGAGTGCAGAAATCAAAATACTAACTTTACGGTACCTAGAAGTCACAATAATGACCCTTTCTAAGTTCAGTTTGCTCCTAAGGTTTCAAGATTAAGTCCTAAACCAATTATGAGTCATTCCTACACATATAAACTAATTTAAAACCATGATTATTGAATCTAAACCTTGCTGGACAGAATCCAGAAAAATAAATCTTTAAGGGATCTAGAACTCTCAAATTAATTCTTTTCTAGTTCCTAACTTATCCTATCTTTCACATATGAGTATTAACATAATTATTACCCAAACATAAGCATATTAACATCATTAACACAGCTCATACAGTGGCCAAACATAGCAAGGCAGAACCGAAACAGAAACTCCATTTAAAGGCCTTGAATCATAGTTTCTAAAGCACATAAAATACTAGTTTCTCTTGGAACCTTATTAAAACCTTCAAAACTCTTTTTATGAACACTTTTATCATCTAAACTCATGAAAATACTTAATAGGGCAGTGGCTATATTATTTTCATCTCAAGAGGTCCTAAATTCATAACACTTAGTTCTACACATTCCTTATACTCACATAAGTTTAGAAAAATTATAAAACATAGTTTTCAATACTTGAAAACATTAAGGCCTCATAGGGCCGAAATATGAACCATAGGAAATAAATGTTTTAGACCTTTGTTTGAGATATCATTGGGCAAGTCTTTGAGCTCTAGAATCATTAAAGTGATGACATAAAAATAAACATGCTCATGCACTTATTTTAGTTCTTGCTAGAAAGTAAAGTGAGAGCATAAAATAAATATGTGGTGCAATATATTATTATCTTTGATATTTAGGTGAGGACTTGAAATATAAATATGATAATGCAAAGCTTGAAACATAAACATGATAATGCAAGTTCATTCATTATCTTGGGATTTAGTGATAGCAAGGAAATAAACATGATATGCAAAGCTTAAAGTAAACATGATGCAAGTTTCGTTTTTATGTTTAACTAGAGCTCATTTAAGACTTTAACAAGATCATAACCCCATACAATATCTCAAAGATCACAACACAAGAATCGAAAATCATATAAAAGAGAAAGAAAGTGAAGCTACATCAAGTTCTTTATTAAGTACCCAAAACCCCTATCTAGAGACAAATCTCTAGAACGTGCCGGCCAACTTTAAGGTTGACAAGGGTAGGCTTGGGCTTTTAGAAATCCTTAGATTAATTTTTCTTAAGTTGGAAAACCATGTGAGCTAGATAACATATAGATGAAGTTGTAAGAAAAGGAAAACTCAAGCTTTAGAGGTTTCTTTGAGATGAACACAATGTCATCATCTAGAAACTCTCATCATCAAGCTATCATGCTCAAATCAAGGCCTCATGGCCGAAAATGAAAGGAAAGGAAAGACAAAGGAAAGTTCAAAAAGAATCCAAGAGAAAACTAGAGAAAAACACTTTCTTGAGCAAAATAAAGTTTGAAAACAAATCCCTACCTAGTGATGAATATAAAAGCTTGATCTTGAAAATGGAAATGAGATGAGCAACACCTCCTAGGACGGTGATGATGATTCGGCCTTGATGAGAGAAAAAGAAAGAAAATGTGTTTCAAGTGGAGTTGTGTTTGAGGTGTGGTGTTTGAGAGGTTTGATGATGGTTCAAGGTTTTGGGGTGGTGTTTGATGGTGGAGAGGTGATGATGAGATAAAGAGATGAAGAGGATAAAGATGAAAAGAAAGGAAGAACACTCTTGGAACTTTGAGAGAAAAAGAAAAGACTAGCAAGACAACTCTAAAACTCTAAACTTGCAAATGCTTCAAAGTGCAACAAGGCTAACACAAGCATCCTATTTATAGAAAAACAAAACCATGAAGCTTGCAAATGGAGGGAGTGGCCGTGTGGTTTGGAGGGAAAAGGAAGAGAAAATATCTCTTACACAAGGTCATTCAAGCATGGTTTGAAGTATGGAAGCTATGCTACAAAGCATGGCTTGATGTGAGTTAATTTCCTATCAAATTTTTATGAAATTAGGCTTCTAGAAATAATGCATGGCTGGAACTTTTCCAGCCACAATTAAATGGGAGAAATGGGTTGTTTTAATTATTTATTCATGTGGAAATTCAAGCTTGATTGAAAGTTATGACAAGGTATAGTGTATGTGACTTGAGGTATGGCCTTGGAGTGTTGGAAAATTGAACATGTGATGCATATGGAGGAGGTGAGGCTTCGGCCAGCTTGGGACAGCAGAATGGGAGGATGATTTGACCATTTAATTGTGTGTTAATGGTAGGTTTAGATGTGTATTAGCTTAGGTACAAGGTTAGGAATGATTAAGCTTAAGTTTAGGTAACTAAGAATGTGATTTAGAGAGTTTATGACAAGTTTAGGAGTGCTCATACATCATTAAAGAATTTAAAACTCATTTATGAATAAACAATGTGTAACACAATTCCATGATTTAAGGAATTGGAAAGAGAAAACACTATTCAAGATTCTATGACTAGGTGTCATAAAATTAAAATATGATTTTAGGTTGTAATTAAGTACTATTTGGTTCTAATCAACTTTAATAAATTATTTTGACTCTAGATTAATTAAGGAAATTAATTAACCTTCGATTAGAGCCTAATATTGCTTAGGTTTGCTTAATCGCGTGATTAAGCGTAAAAATACGAAACTAGGGGCAAAATCGTAATTTTGCACTAATTTTGCCCGGGACTTCAAAAATTAAAACTGAGGTCATAGAATACATAAAAACGCCTTTTAAAACCATCTGGAGAAGTTTCGGTTCATCCTAAGACTTGTAAACGGTAAAACACCACAGGGGCTGCTTTTGGTCATTTTGACTCAAAACTCAAAACGAGATTTTCGATCCCGGGATGGTACATAAGTTTTGTAATCCCATTCCAACATTGAGTTTGCCCTTCGATCTTGCCAAGACTGGCTTCCCTCGAATTCCGGGCTGAAAATGACCTCAGGGGCATTTTGGTCATTTTCACTCTAACAGAAAATCAGGGCGTTACATTTTAAGTGGTTGATTATTAAAAGCTATCCACTTTGTAACACCTTAATATTCAACCCAATACTCCTAGAATGTACTGCGGCTAAATACTAGTCATTACTTCTTGTTTCAGTTCATTTACCGTTGAAAAATACTTACTGAAAATACGAGCCAAATTTTTCTTTTTAAAACCTTGATAAAGTAAGAGCCGTGTGTAGCATATACAAGCGATATAAAAGAATGCGGAAATCTAAACATCAAGAAGGCTCCTCAAAGAACATAACACATCATAACATATATATATATATAAACTATCCACCTAGAGGTGAGTTAAGTTTGGGTACATGAAGATGAAATGTGAATACATAAGAAATAAAAATATATCGGAAACGAAATATACAGAACACAAACCTACATGGTGCACCTATGGTAGATAACCTTTACAACAAAATAAGGTTATCATAACTAGTGAGGCATGTGTGCACTAAAAACTTCAAGAGTCATCTACGACTGATGGCCCGGGAACAGGGGGACATATCCAATCCATGGTCATAGCTCGTTGGGGAGAGGTACACCAGATGGTCGTACATGACCTCCACGTCTAGGGCGCATGGCTAGCCTCCGTGCCAACCACGGTTGCGTGACTATCTCCTCACTCCCCTCTCTCATAGGAACAGGAGTGGGGGCTGAACTCTCAGAATACACATGTGTAGGCTCGTCCTCGAAGGGGTCCATCTCAGAAAACCTCAAATGGGGTACGTAATCGAGGATATCTCGAACGGTCGATCCAGAAAGGTGCGTGTGAAGCCTCAACTCGAAAGACAGGCATGCTCGCTCAAAAATCATCTCATCTCCATAGGGGGAAGTAGGGGTGAAATGGTAGCTCGTTACTGGATGGCTGAAGGGGCGTCCAACAAACACAAAAACTCAGACCGCGCAACGTCCCTCAAAATGATACGATCCATTCTCCGAATCGTAGTGGAACTCCCATGTAGGCATGTCAACGAACAGGACGAAAATCGCCATTTGAATCTGAAGACGTGACGGAAAGAAAAGGTAGGGGGAGTGAGAATCTTTGCTAAAGAAACTCAGTATGGTTTTCCTTCTATCTAGGTGACATCATCAATGTCTCGAGGAACCTCGGGTTCTTATAAAAATAGTGGGCATGCAATAGTTCAATTATGAAGTTCTAAAACATTGATTACCGAGGTCCATTCCTTTTAACACATAGCTTGTATTTACATGGATGCATCATACTTCATTATGATATGCGAGATCTAACTAACTTATAAGCATACATGGTAAGTATAGACATAGTACATGGTACATAGATCATAGAACATAGAGCATAAAACAATAGAACTTTGTACATGGTACATGGTATCTTATCTTGGTTAATTAGGTGACATTAAGACATTTACTTTGCACATGGGGCCACCCTAATTGTTCTCCCTTTCGAGAAACCTCTAGGTTATGAGCTCATCCCTTACTAGTCGTCACTAGCACATGTTCTTATCCCTTTTGATAAGTTAAGGTCCCGACTTAAAGTACGGGCTAGGGGGCTAGAATCACCTCATCCCCATCCCTAATTTGATGGTTCCAAGGATCATTTTCTCATAGCTTATGTCACTTTAAGTCTTAGCATGTTATAACAAGATGCCACATAATTCATACATGTCACATATCTCATATAATTTTAAAATAGGCATCTCTAAGGTTCTAAGAGAACAATAACATGCAATTGATAATTCTAACATTATATAGCATCACATAAGTCATGAGACAACACATTAATTCATCATTTATAGAGGGCACATAAACCATTCCGTTAAAAGTGAAACCCCGTAAATCGGGTAAACTCAAACTTCCAAATTATTTTCTTATACCTCTAAGGGATTGATTAACCTTGTTACCATAATTTATTAAGTCCTAGAACCTAATTAATTATGGCTGGGCAGCATAGGCAGTAAGCATATTTTGATGAATTACGGTGTTCTAGAAGTTATGTTTTAGGTCCTTTCTCATTACCGACTTTTTCTATGATGCAATAATTAATACCTAAGCCAATTATGAGTCATTCTTACGCATCTAAACATGTTATAATATGATTCTACAAACTCTACCAAGGCTGGAACAGAATATACAATTTCAGTCCTAAGGATTTCTAGAAATCACATTTTCAAACTATTTGAGTCACTAAGGATGCCTAAGATGCCTAGAACAATATTCATACAATTGGTAAGGTATTTAAGCATATATAGACCACCCAAAACAGAATTTAAGGTGCTGGAATAAATAAGGCAGAACCGAAAACAAAGTCATCATATAATGCATAGAACTTTATTTCTAAAACATAAGCATTGCTAGTTTTTCTTGGAACCTTTTCAAAGCTTCTAAAACCCATTGAAAACTATTTATTTCATTAGAATTCTCATAAAACATATAAGGGCAATAGCTATTTCAAGACAAGCTTGAGAGGGATTTAAATCATAAAATCATGCTTGAAACATTTCTTGAGATCATCTAAGCTTAAGAAAATTGTAAAACATCAGTTTTGGCACTTGTGACTAGATGAAACTCATACCAAGTTCATCATTATCACATGCCCAAAAATCAAAAGAGTAAAACATATTTATTTCCAAACTTTACTTAAGATACCAAGGGACAAGTCTTTGAGCTTTAATATTTTAAGTGATAACAAGAATATAAACATGCTATGCACTTTATTTTATCTTTATTAGAAAGTAAAGTAAGGGCTCAAAATAACTATGAGATACAACTCATTTTTATCTTAAGATTAGGTGATGACTTGAAAAGTAAACATGAAATGCAAAGCTTGAATTTAAACATGATAATGCAAGTTCATTTGTTTATTCTTGAGATTTTAGTGATAGCATAAAAATAAATATGCTATACAAGGCATAAATTTAAACATGGATGTTAGCCCATTATTACATGTCATTAGAGCTCATACAAGACTTTAAAGAAATCAATATCATAATCTCAATCCCAATCTCATCATCATAAAGAAAGCTCTAGAGTTCTAAGAACCAAGGTTTTAAAGAAATCTCATGGTTCTTTGAACTTCATCATCAAGCTTTAAGGAAATACACTCAAGAAAACAAAACTTAAAAGGGAAAAAATGAGCAAGAAACCGAATCCATAAAGAGAAGAAAAAATACACCATGTTCTTTATTATGTACCCAAGACCCCTATCTATAGCAAAACTCTAGAACGTGCCAGCCAACTTTAAGGTTGACAAGGGTAAGCCTTGGGCTTATTGAAATCCTTAGAGTTATTTTCTTAAGTTGAAAACCTTAGTGAGCTAAGTAATATAGATAAAACTTTAAAGAAAGAAAAGCATCAAGCTTTAGAGGTTTCATGAGAGATGAACACATAGTCACCTCTAGAGAACACTCATCATCAAGCCATCATGCTCAAGGCCTTAAGGCCGAAATCAAAAGGAAAAAGGAAGGAAGAAATTGAAAATAAACAACATGAAAGGTTCATCCATTCATCATATTTCAACAAGATCAAAGCATAAGAATCAAGGAAACATTTTTAGAAAAGCTCCCTACCTAGTATGTGGGTTCTTGAAGACAAAGGTTTGATCTTTGAGGAGAAAACAAGAAGAAATCTTCTTATATCTTAGAGTATGGCTTTGGCCTTGAAGAGAAAGGAAGGAAGGAGATGTGTTGGCTTGTGTTTGAGTTTGGGGATGTGTTAAGATGAGGACTAGATGAAGATTGAGAGGTGGAGGGGTGGCAGTTTCTCTTGGAACAAGGAGGAGAAAAGAAAACTTTTGAGAGAACTAGCACTTTCTCTTAGAACATCGAACTTGGCAAATGATTCAAAGTGAAGCAAGGTTCACCAAGATAAGGTATTTATAGAATTTTGAATCATGAGGAAGTGAATGGAGAGGGGTAACCATGTGGCCTCTCAAGGCTTGGGGAAAAGAAAATATCTCTTACAAGTTGTCATTCAAAGCATGGTTGAAGGTAAGATAGGTATAGGCTTAAGCACGGCTCCAAGTGAGGTGATTTCTGTAACACCCTAATATTCGACCCAACACTACTAGTATGTATTTAGGCCAAATATTAGTCATTACCTCTTGTCATAATTCTATTACTTTGAAATTAACTTAAGCAAAATACAAGTCGATTTTTTTTTTGTTGAAAACTCTTTAAAATATGAGCCGCGCGTAGCATGTATATAAACGGTATAATAAAGTGCGGAAATATAAACATAGAAGTGGCTCCAGAACAACCATGACATCATCATATCTGAAACAACTCATGCATACAATATGCCCACCCTAAGGGGCGAGACTCTTCAAGTACATAGGAAATACGAATACAACGGAAACATAAAATACATAGAAAAGACATGAAGGAAACACCTCTACCCAAGTGCAATCTAAGGTGGACAACCTCAACACAAAAGAAGGTTATCCTAACTATGTGTCACATGTGCACTAGGGACTACCCTCCAAGCTACACGGTGAAGATCACGGGTACGGGGGAACGTAGCCAATCCAAGGGCAGAGCTTGGTAGGGGCAAGCATGCCAACATATCGAGGTCGTGGACCGGGCGCCCGAGCCCTCCATGGCTAGGTAACTGTCTCCTCGCTACCTATGGGCATCTGTAGGGGAGTAGGGGCAGAGTCCTCTCTATACATGTGGGCGGGTGGATCCTCCGAGGGGTCCTCCTCTAAATGCTGGGAACGGGGTACGTAGTCGGGTACAACGCCTGAGCCGGCATAGTAGGTCCGTAGAATCCTCTCATTGCATATGCAAATACGCTAGAAAACCATGTCATCTCCATATGGTGAAGTCGGGGAAAAGAGGTAGCTATTTACAGGGTGTACGAACGGCCGTCCAAGGAACATAAAAACACGGACTATGCAGCGGCCCTCAAAATGAAACGACCCATGCTCGGGGTCATGGTGCACCTCCCAAGTAGGTGTATCAATGAAGAGTATGAACGTCGTCATCTCGATCTGAAGACATAAAGGAAAGAAAGAGATAGAGGGAATGAGATTTCTTACTAAAGAAACTCAGTAAGGTATTTCCTTCTACCTAGGTGTCATCTTCTACGTCTCCAGGGACCTCGGTTTCTTAACAAAATCATGGACATATAATGGTTCAATTATGAAGTTCGAAAATGTTAACATCCGAGACCCATTCATTTTAATTCTAAAACTTCTTGGTTACATTGTCTATAAATCATGAAACTTGAATCATAAATCATGGTTCCTAACCTCATGGATCATGGCACATATATTCATAGTTCATAGTACATAAAATCATAGTTCATGGTACATAGAATCATAGTTCATAAAACATAGAACATAGTGCATGGTAGCTTAATTTGGTTACTTAGGTGACATTAAAACATTATTACATTCTTCCTGGGGCCACCGTAACTGGTCTCCCTTGGGAGATATCACTAGGTTATGAGCTCATACCAAGCTTGTCGTCACTAACATCTGGACTTATCCCTTCGGATAAGTTAAAGGTCCCGACTTAAAGTACGGGTCTAGGGGGCATAGAATCACCTCATCCCCACCCTTAATTTGGTGGTTCAAAAGGATCATTTTCTCATAGTTTAAGTCACCTTAAGTCTTAGTGTAACACCCTAAATCTTAACCCAAGACTACTAGTATATACTTAGGTTAATCTTTAGAATATTACCTCTTGGTCTCATCTTTTACTTAGAAAATACTTAGCGGAAATATGGGTAAAATTTTTCTTTTTGGAATTTGAAATCAAAGTGAGAGCCACGCACGAATCTTTAAGAGGAGGTATAGCGAAACATATAAGCAAAGCATAAAGAAACACATCACAACATGGAGACATCAACTGAAACATATATATATATATATACTGTGCCTACCCAAAGGGCAGGACTATTCAATACATCGGAAACGGAATACAACTGAAATGCAATACAAGAAAATCATAAAAAGTAAATACAAGAGAAACAACACCCATACCCATGTGCACCTAAAATAGACAACCTCATATACAAAAGAAGGTTTGTCCTCAACTATGTGTGTGTGCACTAACTGCTACCCCTCCTATGTCTACTCCTGCGGGTCCGAGTACTGTGGGGTCGAGTCGATCCACTGACGAATCTGCAGGAGTGGTCGAGCGCATCATCGGGGCGTGTCCACCGCGGCGAGGGCGCATAGATGGCTGACGAGCCAACCTCACTTGGACCACCGTCTCCTCACTCCCAGCCCTCATCGGTGGGGGAGCGGGACTGGAGCTCCAACTGTACAAGTGGGATGGCGGGTCCTCGGATGGGTCCATCTCCGAGTACTAGGGACGCGGCACATACTCGGGATACTCGCGTACTGCTGATGTCTTGAGCTCCATACGGAGGATCTGCTCATCGCGTGGTCTCGCTTGCTAAAAAATCCCGTTATGACGGTAAGGAGCAGTCGAGGTGAAGCGGTAGCTCGGGACGGGGTGCGCGAAGGGTCGTCCCATGAACATGAATACTCACGGCGGTCTGGCGACCCTCAAAATGGTATGACCTGAGTGCCGGGTCATGGTGCAGCTCCCATACCGGGGTGTCGATGAAGAGTACGAATGTCGCCATCTAAAGATATGACGGAAGAAAAGAGAGAGGGAATGAGAATCTTTCTAGAAGAATTCTCAGTAGGGTTATCCCTACCTAGGTGACATCGTCACATCTTCAGGAACCTTGGGTTTATTTCTAAAAAAAGGTGTGCATGCATATAAATTCCTTTTAAGTTATCTTTCCATAGTGTTTATTTATCCAAGGCCCATCATATTTTACAATGCGTCTTATAGCTAAGCATAAAATAACCTAATGATATGAGTGCATCATAAGGTAAACCAAACAATAGAATAACTAGGAAACATTATAACATTGGCATAAGTATAGTATATGTGACATTTGTTAACTTTAACTTTTCATCTCATGGGGCCGCCCTAAAACATCTCTAGGTTATGAGCTCATACCTTAACTAGTCGTCACTAGCTCCTATGATAAGCGTAACATAATCCAGACTTAAAGTACGGGCTAGGGGGCAAATTAAGGATCACCTCTCTTAGGGTCATTTCCTCTTTGAAACGCTTTACTAGCAACTAGTGCATCGTAGTTTTGTCTGCTTTGGCAAGCTCTATGTCAATACCCTCACGGATTTGTTTTCTTGGGGGTGCTCGGCTAAACCGGTGTCACCCAAGAAGGCGTCTCAGTGTTGTGTCACATTTAAGTTCTCATAAAGTGTTAATTCATAGATATATCATTATTCATTACATAAATCTCTTTCATAGCATATATATCACCACAAGAAACTTCTTCATAGTGTATACATAAAACCATAGCATATAATCATACCTTAAACAATCATTCATACAAACTTCCAAGCTCATTATGTTATAAACTTATAGTAGGTTATGCTTTGGTTCTTTTGAGTCTTAAACTTGTAAACTAATTGTTCTAGTGTTATCATTAACCTCTTACACACCTATAGGTTCACAACTAATAAGTTTTACTAATTTTTATGCTCAAGGACCTATCCAAACAGCACTATGCAGATTTTAGACAACTTTATATTTGTGTGATTACGGGGTTCTAGAAATTACGGTTTAGCTCCTTAAAGTCCTTAACTCACATTCTAAGTTATCGATCATCAAGACCTAGTCTCTTGGGAACCTATGAGGTTGTAACTAAGTATTTCTCACCTCACACTATGGTCAAGAACATCTCTAAACCTCAAGGATGCATAATTTGAAATCCTAACTTTACGGGTACCTAGAAGTCACAACAATGACCCTTTCTAAGTTTAGTTGGCTCCTAAGGCTTCAAGATTAAGTCCTAAACCAATTATGAGTCATTCCTACATATTTAAACTAATTTAAAACCATGATTATTAAATCTAAACCTTGCTGGACAGAATCCAGAAAATTACATAATTAAATGATCTAAAATTCTCAAATTAATTCTTTTCTAGTTCCTAACTTATCCTATCTTTCACATATGAGTCTTAACATTATTTTTACTCAAACATAGGCACATTATCATCATCAAAACAGCACATACAGTGGCAGCAAAGAGCAAGGAAGAACCGAAAATATACTTCTCCATAAAAGGCATAAAACATAATTTTCAAAGCACATAAAATACTAGTTTCTCTTGGAACTCTTTTTAAACTCTCAAAGCTCATTTATAAACAATTTTGACATCTAAAATCATAAGAATATTTAAGAGTGCAGTGACCAATTCATCTTTGTCCCAAGAGGTCCTAAATTCTTAAAACTTGGTTCTATGCATTCCTTAAACCCACTTAAGCTTGGAAAAATTGTAAGACATAGTCTCGAATACTTGGAAACCTCAAGACCTCTTAGGGCAGAAATATGAACCCAAGAAAAACACATATTGTTAGACCTTTGTTGAGACCACGATGGGCAAGTCTTTGAGCTCTAGATTCATTTAGGTGATGACATAAAAATAAACATGCTCATGCACTTATTTTAGGTTCCATTAGAAAGTAAAGTGATAGCACAAAGTAAATATGAATGCAACTCATTATTATCTTGGTATTAAGTGAGAACTTGAAATATAAACATGATAATGCATAGCTTGAAATATAAACATGATAATGCAAGTTCATTCATTATCTTGATATTTAGTGATAGCAAGGAAGTAAACATGATATGCATAGCATAAAATAAACATGATGCAAGATTCATTTTATGGTTAACTAGAGCTCATTCAAGACTTTAACAAGATAACAACCCAATACAATATCTCAAAGATCTCAACACAAAAACCGAAAGTCATATAAAAGAGAAAGAAAGTGAAACTACATCAAGTTCTTTATTAAATACCCAAAACCCCTATATAGAGAAAAATCTCTAGAACGTGCCGGCCAACTTTAAGGTTGACAAGGGTAGGCTTGGGCTTTTAGAAATCCTTAGATTAATTTTCTTAAGTTGGAAAACCATGTGAGCTAGATAACATATAGATGAAGTTATAAGAAAAGGAAAACTCAAGCTTTAGAGGTTTCTTTGAGATGAACACAATGTCATCATCTAGAAACTCTCATCATCAAGCTATCATGCTCATAATCAAGGCCTCATGGCCGAAATGGAAAAGAAAGGAAAAACAAAGGAAAGTTCAAAAAGAATCCAAGAGGAAACTAGAGAAAAACACTTTCTTGAGCAAAACAAAGTTTGAAAACAAATTCCTACCTTGTGATGAAGGTAAAAACTTGGACTTGAAAATGGAAATGAGATGAGCAACACCTCCTAGGATGGTGATGATGATTCGGCTTTGATGAAAGAAAAAGGAAGGAAATGTGTTTCAAGTGAAGTTGTGTTTGAGGTGTGGTGTTTGAGAGGTTTGATGATGGTTCAAGGCTTTGGGGTGGTGTTTGATGGTTAAGAGATGGTGATGAGATGAAGAGATGAAGAAGATAAAGATGAAAAGAAAGGAAGAACACTTCTTGAAATTTTGAGAGAAAAAGAAAGACTAGCAAGACAACTCTAAAACTCTAAACTTAGCAAATGCTCCAAGGTGCAACAAGGCTATCACAAGCATCCTATTTATAGAAAAACAAAACCATGGAGCTCATCAAAGGGAGGGTGCTGGCCGTGTGGTTTGAGGGAGGAAGGAAGAGAAAATATCTCTTACACAAGGTCATTCAAGCATGGTTTGAAGTATGGAAGCTATGCTACAAAGTATGGCTTGATGTGAGTTAATTTCCTATCAAATTTTTATGAAATTAGGCTTCTAGAAACAATGCATGGCTGGAACTTTTCCAGTCACAAATAAATGGGAAAATGGGTTGTTTTAATTATTTATTCATGTGGAAATTCAAGCTTGATTGAAAGTTATGACAAGGTATAGTGTATGTGACTTGAGGTATGGCCTTGGAGTGTTGAAAAATTGAACATGTGATGCATATGGAGGGAGAAGGTTCACGGCCTGGTCTGGTTCAGCAAGGGAGGAGGTGAGTTTGACCATTTAATTGTGTGTTAATGGTAGGTTTAGATGTGTATTAGCTTAGGTACAAGGTTAGGAATGATTAAGCTTAAGTTTAGGTAACTAAGAATGTGATTTAGGGAGTTTATGACAAGTTTAGGAGTGCTCATACATCATTAGAGAATTTTAAACTCATTTATGAATAAACAATGTGTAACACAATTCCATGATTTAAGGAATTGGAAAGAGAAAACACTATTCAAGATTCTATGACTAGGTGTCTTGAAATTAAAATATGATTTTAGGTTGTAATTAAGTACTTTTTGGTTCTAATCAACTTTAATAAATTATTTTGACTCAAGATTAATTAGGGAAATTAATTAACCTTCGATTAGAGCCTAATATTGCTTAGGTTTGCTTAATCACGCGATTAAGCGTAAAAACACGAAACTAGGGGCAAAACCGTAATTTTGCACTAATTTTGCCCGGGACTTCAAAAATTAAAACTGAGGTCATAGAATACATAAAAACGCCTTTTAAAACCATCTGGAGAAGTTTCGGGTTCATCCGGCACTTGCAAATGGGTAAAACACTGCAGGGGCGTTTTGGTCATTTTGACCCGAAAACTCGAAAAATGAGATTTTCGATCCCGGGAAGGTACACAAGGTATCTAATCCCCTTCCAACATTTGAGTTTGCCCGTCGAGTACTGCCGAACTGGCTTTCCTCGGTCAGAAGTGAAAATGACCTCAGGGGCATTTTGGTCATTTTCACTCTAACAGAAAAATCGGGGCGTTACATTACTCCCCTCCTTAAAAAGAATTTCGCCCTCGAAATTCATACCTTAGAAAAGCTCTGGATATTTGGACTTCATCTCTGATTCTAGTTCCCATGTGTATTCTTCCAACTTGTCTCATCCCCACGCCACTTTCACCAATGGAACAGACTTGTTCCTTAACTACTTGACTCCGTGATCCACTATTCTCGTAGGCGGTACATTGAAAGTGGGGTCCTCCCTCAACTGTACATGCTCTGGTTCTAGGACATGGCTAGGGTCGGACTCATATTTACGTAACTGGGAGACGTGAAAGACATCATGAAGGTTTGACAAATTGGGTGGTAAGGCTATTTTGTATGCTACGGATCCGATTCTCTGAAGAATTTCAAAAGGACCGAGAAATCGGGGACTCAACTTTTTAACTTTCATGGCTCTCCCTATTCCTGTAATGGGGGTGATTCTTAGAAATACATGTTCTCCTTCTTGGAACTCCAAGGGCTTGCGCCTTTTGTCCGCGTAGCTTTTCTGTCGACTCTGAGCGGTTAAGATTCTATCCTTGATTTTCTTGATTTGTTCCGTCGTTTCCCTCACTACTTCAGGTCCTAAGACACTTTTTTCTCCGGGCTCGTACCAACACAAGGGTGATTGGCACTTCCTTCCATATAACGCCTCGTACGGTGCCATACCGATACTCGCGTGATAACTGTTGTTATACGCAAACTTGATTAAAGGCATGTACTTATCCCAACTTCCTTTTTGGTCTAAGACACAGGCTCTTAACATGTCCTCTAGGGTTTGGATCGTCCTTTCAGATTGACCATCTGTTTGTGGGTGGTAGGCAGTGCTCAAGCACAACTTGGAACCAAACGCCTTTTGAAAGGCTCCCCAAAAAACGTGACGTAAACCGCGGATCTCGATCCGAGATTATTGTCGATGGTACTCCATGCAACCTTACTATTTCTTGGATGTAAAGCTGGGCCAACTTATCCAATGAGTATGTGACTCGAATAGGTAGAAAGTGAGCCGACTTAGTTAGTCAATCCACGATTACCCACACGGCATCGTGGCCAGCTTGGGTCTTTGGCAATCCTGTCACGAAGTCCATTGATATACTCTCCCACTTCCACTCGGGGATTGACAGGGGTTGCAACATGCCAGAAGGTTTTTGGTGTTCGATCTTGACCTTTTGGCAGACCAAACACTTACTCACCTAGGCGACCACATCCTTCTTTAATCCGAGCCACCAAAACATCCTCTTCAAGTCCTGATACATCTTGGTAGTACCAGGATGGATGGCAAAATGGCTCTTGTGAGCCTCCTCCAAGATCTTCTCTCGGAGGTCGCCATCTTGTGGCACACAGATTCGCCCCTCGATCCTCCACAACCAGTCGGGGCCTCGTACAAAACCTTTCAACTTTCCGGCCTTAACTGCCTCGATTGTCTCCATAAAGTCCTCATTTTCTCTTTAGGCAAGCATAATCCTTTGCTTAAACCCACTGGTTACCGTGAGATGACTCATCACGATGCCATTCTCCGTCACAGACGTCCCAAGATTCATATCCCTAAACTTCTCTATTAACCCAACTTCATTAACCATCATACTTGACAGACGTAACGAGTTTCGGCTCAAGGCATCGGCTACTACATTAGCCTTGCCGGGGTGGTAACTTAAGCCAAAATCGTAGTCCTTGAGGAATTCCATCCATCTCCTTTGCCTCATATTCAACTCCTTTTGATCAAAGAGATGCTTGAGACTCTTATGATCAGAGAAAACTTCAAACCTTACACCATACAAATGGTGTCTCCACATCTTTAGAGCGAACACGATGGCTGCTAGTTCTAGGCCATGGGTGGGGTAGGTTACCTCGTGAGGCTTGAGTTGTCTGGACACATAGGCTACCACTTACCTGTTTTGCATCAACACACAACCTAAACCTTTACCAGAAGCATCGCAATATACCTCGAAGGGTACATTGGGGTCAGGTAAAACTAAAACTGGGGTTGAGGTGAGCTTTTCTTTAAGCTCTAGGAAACTCTTTTCACATTCGGGGCTCCACTCAAATGGGGCATTCTTCCTAGTGAGCTTGGTTAAGGGTAGGGCTAACTGGGAAAATCCTTTGATAAACCTACGGTAATATCCAGCTAAACCCAAAAAGCTTCTAATCTCAGTTACAGAGGTTGGTCTATCCCAATTCATCACAGCTTCTATCTTACTTAGGTCGACAGCTATGCCACCTTTTGACACAACATGTCCTAAGAACTTTACCTCCTCTAACCAAAATTCACACTTAGACAACTTAGCGTATAACTTCTTCTCCTTTAATACCTCTAAAACCAACCTTAAATGACGCTCATGCTCCTCGTGGGTTTTCGAATAGATGAGAATATCATCTATGAACACAACCACAAATTGATCTAAATAGGGTCTAAAGATCCTATTCATGTAATCCATAAAAACTACGGGAGCATTCGTTAAACCAAACGACATTACATTGAACTCAAAGTGTCCATACCGAGTTCAAAAGGCGGTTTTAGGAATATCCGAATCTCTAACCCTAATCTGATGGTAACTGGACCTTAAATCAATCTTAGAAAACACTACTGCTCCTTTTAATTGGTCCATAAGATCGTCAATCCTAGGCAATGGGTATTTATTCTTTATGGTTACTTGGTTCAACTGCCTATAGTCTATACACATCCTCATACTTCCATCTTTTTTCTTCACAAATAAGACCGGAGCGCCCCAAGGCGAAGCACTCGGCCTTATAAAACTCTTTTCTAATAGCTCTTCTAACTGGGTTTTCAATTCTGCCAACTCCGAGGGTGACATCCTATACGGGGCTATAGAGATTGGTCCTGTCCTAGAAACCAACTCTATGGAGAATTCGACTTCTCTTTCGGGAGGGAACTCGGGTATTTCATCCGAAAATACCTCGGGATAGTCTCTTACCACAGGTATCTCACCTAGGTTTTGCTCAAAGTCTACATTGCAGGCGGGTAGGAGAACATATCCCTTAGCTTTCTCCCCACTACAGAAGACCTCTACTGAATTTAGATACAGCCTAAGGGGTTGAGTGATGTTTTCGGGAGGAGAGGGGAAAACTACGGTTTGGGTTCCACAATCTAACAACACACGGTTGGCGTGAAGCCAATTCATGCCTAAGATAATGCCTATGTCTTTCAAGGGTAAACAAATTAAATCTATGATAAAAGACCTATTTTCTACAACAAGATGACAGTTTAAACAACAACGGTAAGTATTAACAGGGCGATTTGTAGGAGTAGAAACAATAAGATCAAAGGGAAGTTTAGAGACTCTTAGATTTAAGGACTCGACACTAGCAAGTGAAATGAAAGAATGAGTAGCACCAGAGTCATATAGCACAGTTAAGGGTTTACCGTTTACTTCGCACATACCTTCAATGAGATCTTTGGACTTCTTGGCGTCTTCCGCATTAAGGGTAAAGACTCTTCCTCGGTATTGTGGTCGGGGGTTTTGGTTTGATGTCCCTTGTCCGGCGCAGTCCTTTGCATAGTGGCCGGGCTTGCCACACTTGAAGCACACGTTCTGACCGGCTAAGCATGGGCGATTACCTTGATTCTTTCCGCATTGTGAGCAGATGTCGGCAGATGTTGCTCCGGGGTAAGCAGCAGGGGTTTGTGGTGCCTTGTTCTTGGCTCCACTTGGTCCTCCATTGTGGTTCCGGGGTCCACCCGGTCCACGGGGTTGATTGTTGAAGTTCCTCGAGCCTTGATGTTGAAATGGCGGCCTTTGGTGTTGCTTGGATTGTTGGTGAGCAGGAGCTCTTGGTGGTTGTTGTTGTTGTCGGAACTGGTTAGTCTGGTAAGGATTGTAGTGGTTCCTTGAAGGGTACTGCTGTTTGAACTTCGGGGCTTGAGGTCCGAGCCCCTTAGCTTGCTCCGCCCTTGTGATTTGAATCTTTCTTTGTCCTTCTTCAAGGATCCGGCACTTGTTGACCAAAGTCGGGAAGTCTCTGATCTCCATATGGGCCACGGCGTAGTTCATCTCCGCCTTCAGACCGGCCTCATACTTCACACACTTCCAAACCTCATCGGGGTTCCCTTGGAACACCCGAGAGAACTTGATCAGCTCCTCAAACTTTGCAGTGTATTGGGCTACAGTAGACCCTCCCTGGGTCAACTGCATGAACTCAATGTCCTTCGCGTTCCTTACGGACTCGGGGAAGTACTTCTCATAGAAGTAAGTCTTGAATAACTCCCAGTCAATGGGTGTTCCGGAGGCTTTTAGCCGATGCCTCGTGCCATTCCACCAGAACTCGGCGTCGGACTTCAGTATGAAAGCAGCAAATGTGACCTTTTGCTCCTCCGAGCAGGTAACGACAGAGTAGATCTTCTCCATGTCTTTGATCCACTCATCAGCCTTGTCGGGGTCCATTACCCCAAGGAACACTGGCGGGTTCGCCTTGTGGAACTCGCCAAAGCGGGCTTGTTCCACCGTTTTAGTAGCAGGGGGAGGAGGGGGAACAGGAGCAGCATTCGCTTGTTGATCCATCCGGTCGAACATCCGTTCCATGGCTTGCGCCATGCGACGGACAGCAGCAGCAGTTGCATTTTCTTGGTCAACATCGGGCGTAGTCCTAGGCCGTCGTCGTGGTGCCATTGGTCCCTAAACACATGAAACAATGAACATCAAATTGATCAGGCTCAATATCCATGCAAAATGAGCTAGTTACCATGGCACTTGCAATCAACAGAAGTCATGCATCTCTAGTCCTACAGCTTATCTCTATCAAGCACTACACATGACATAACTATCGCATTATGCTTATAAAGCATAGTCAGTCCAATCCTCAGGCTCCATGAGAATCGAACTGCTCTGATACCATAATGTAACACCCTAAATCTTAACCCAAGACTACTAGTATATACTTAGGTTAATCTTTAGAATATTACCTCTTGGTCTCATCTTTTACTTAGAAAATACTTAGCGGAAATATGGGTAAAATTTTTCTTTTTGGAATTTGAAATCAAAGTGAGAGCCACGCACGAATCTTTAAGAGGAGGTATAGCGAAACATATAAGCAAAGCATAAAGAAACACATCACAACATGGAGACATCAACTGAAACATATATATATATATATACTGTGCCTACCCAAAGGGCAGGACTATTCAATACATCGAGAAGCGGAATACAACTGAAATGCAATACAAGGAAATCATAAAAAGTAAATACAAGAGAAACCCATGTGCACCTAAAATAGACAACCTCATATACAAAAGAAGGTTTGTCCTCAACTATGTGTGTGTGCACTAACTGCTACCCCTCCTATGTCTACTCCTGCTGGTCCGAGTACTGTGGGGTCGAGTCAATCCACTGACGAATCTCGGCAGGAGTGGTCGAGCGCATCATCGGGGCGTGTCCACCGCGGCGAGGGCGCATAGATGGCCGACGAGCCAACCTCGGCTGGACCACCGTCTCCTCACTCCCAACCCTCATCGGTGGGGGAGCGGGACTGGAGCTCCAATTGTACATGTGGGATGGCGAGTCCTCGGATGGGTCCGTCTCCGAGTACTGGGGACGCGGCACATACTCGGGATACTCGCGTACTGCTGATGTCTCGGTCTCCATGCGGAGGATCTGCTCATCGCGTGGTCTAGCTCGCTCAAAAATCCCATTATGATGGTAAGGAGCAGTCGGGGTGAAGCGATAGCTCGGGACGGGGTGCGCGAAGGGTCGTCCCATGAACATGAATACTCTGACAGTGCAGCGACCTTTAAAATGGTATGACCCGAGTGCCGGGTCATGGTGCAGCTCCCATACCGAGGTGTCGATGAAAAGTACGAATGTCGCCATCTGAAGATATGACGGAAGAAAAGAGAGAAGGAATGAGAATCTTTCTAGAAGAATTCTCAGTAGGGTTATCCCTACCTAGGTGACATCGTCACATCTTCAGGAACCTTGGGTTTATTTCTAAAAAAAGGTGTGCATGCATATAAATTCCTTTTAAGTTATCTTTCCAAAGTATTTATTTATCCAAGCCCATCATATTTTACAATGCGTCTTATAGCTAAGCATAAAATAACCTAATGATATGAGTGCATCATAAAGGTAAACTAAACAATAGAATAACTAGGAAACATTATAACATTGGCATAAGTATAGTATATGTGACATTTGTTAACTTTAACTTTTCATCTCATGGGGCCGCCCTAAAACATCTCTAGGTTATGAGCTCATACCTTAACTAGTCGTCACTAGCTCCTATGATAAGCGTAACATAATCCAGACTTAAAGTACGGGCTAGGGGGCAAATTAAGGATCACCTCTCTTAGGGTCATTTCCTCTTTGAAACGCTTTACTAGCAACTAGTGCATCGTAGTTTTGTGCCTTTGGCAAGCTCTATGTCAATACCCTCACGGATTTGTTTTCTTGGGGGTGCTCGGCTAAACCGGTGTCACCCAAGAAGGCGTCTCAGTGTTGTGTCACATTTAAGTTCTCATAAAGTGTTAATTCATAGATATATCATTATTCATTACATAAATCTCTTTCATAGCATATATATCACCACAAGAAACTTCTTCATAGTGTATACATAAAACCATAGCATATAATCATACCTTAAACAATCATTCATACAAACTTCCAAGCTCATTATGTTATAAACTTATAGTAGGTTATGCTTTGGTTCTTTTGAGTCTTAAACTTGTAAACTAATTGTTCTAGTGTTATCATTAACCTCTTACACACCTATAGGTTCACAACTAATAAGTTTTACTAATTTTTATGCTCAAGGACCTATCCAAACAGCACTATGCAGATTTTAGACAACTTTATATTTGTGTGATTACGGGGTTCTAGAAATTACGGTTTAGCTCCTTAAAGTCCTTAACTCACATTCTAAGTTATCGATCATCAAGACCTAGTCTCTTGGGAACCTATGAGGTTATAACTAAGTATTTCTCACCTCACACTATGGTCAAGAACATCTCTAAACCTCAAGGATGCAGAATTTAAAATCCTAACTTTACGGGTACCTAGAAGTCACAACAATGACCCTTTCTAAGTTTAGTTGGCTCCTAAGGCTTCAAGATTAAGTCCTAAACCAATTATGAGTCATTCCTACATATTTAAACTAATTTAAAACCATGATTATTAAATCTAAACCTTGCTGGACAGAATCCAGAAAATTACATAATTAAAGGATCTAAAATTCTCAAATTAATTCTTTTCTAGTTCCTAACTTATCCTATCTTTCACACATGAGTCTTAACATTATTTTTACTCAAACATAGGCACATTATCATCATCAAAACAGCACATACAGTGGCAGCAAAGAGCAAGGAAGAACCGAAAATATACTTCTCCATAAAAGGCATAAAACATAATTTTCAAAGCACATAAAATACTAGTTTCTCTTGGAACTCTTTTTAAACTCTCAAAGCTCATTTATAAATAATTTTGACATCTAAAATCATAAGAATATTTAAGAGGGTAGTGACCAATTCATCTTTGTCCCAAGAGGTCCTAAATTCTTAAAACTTGGTTCTATGCATTCCTTAAACTCACTTAAGCTTAGAAAAATTGTAAGACATAGTCTCGAATACTTGGAAACCTCAAGACCTCTTAGGGCAGAAATATGAACCCAAGAAAAACACATATTGTTAGACCTTTGTTGAGACCACGATGGGCAAGTCTTTGAGCTCTAGATTCATTTAGGTGATGACATAAAAATAAACATGCTCATGCACTTATTTTAGGTTCCATTAGAAAGTAAAGTGATAGCACAAAGTAAATATGAATGCAACTCATTATTATCTTGGTATTAAGTGAGAACTTGAAATATAAACATGATAATGCATAGCTTGAAATATAAACATGATAATGCAAGTTCATTCATTATTTTGATATTTAGTGATAGCAAGGAAGTAAACATGATATGCATAGCATAAAATAAACATGATGCAAGATTCATTTTATGGTTAACTAGAGCTCATTCAAGACTTTAACAAGATAACAACCCAATACAATATCTCAAAGATCTCAACACAAAAACCGAAAGTCATATAAAAGAGAAAGAAAGTGAAACTACATCAAGTTCTTTATTAAATACCCAAAACCCCTATCTAGAGAAAAATCTCTAGAACGTGCCGGCCAACTTTAAGGTTGACAAGGGTAGGCTTGGCCTTTTAGAAATGCTTAGATTAATTTTCTTAAGTTGGAAAACCATGTGAGCTAGATGACATATAGATGAAGTTATAAGAAAAGGAAAACTCAAGCTTTAGAGGTTTCTTTGAGATGAACACAATGTCATCATCTAGAAACTCTCATCATCAAGCTATCATGCTCATAATCAAGGCCTCATGGCCAAAATGGAAAAGAAAGGAAAAACAAAGGAAAGTTCAAAAAGAATCCAAGAGGAAACTAGAGAAAAACACTTTCTTGAGCAAAACAAAGTTTGAAAACAAATCCCTACCTTGTGATGAAGGTAAAAGCTTGGACTTGAAAATGGAAATGAGATGAGCAACACCTCCTAGGATGGTGATGATGATTCGGCCTTGATGAAAGAAAAAGGAAGGAAATGTGTTTCAAGTGAAGTTGTGTTTGAGGTGTGGTGTTTGAGAGGTTTGATGATGGTTCAAGGCTTTGGGGTGGTGTTTGATGGTTAAGAGATGGTGATGAGATGAAGAGATGAAGAAGATAAAGATGAAAAGAAAGGAAGAACACTTCTTGAAATTTTGAGAGAAAAAGAAAGACTAGCAAGACAACTCTAAAACTCTAAACTTAACAATTGCTCCAAGGTGCAACAAGGCTATCACAAGCATCCTATTTATAGAAAAACAAAACCATGGAGCTCATCAAAGGGAGGGTGCTGGCCGTGTGGTTTGAGGGAGGAAGGAAGAGAAAATATCTCTTACACAAGGTCATTCAAGCATGGTTTGAAGTATGGAAGCTATGCTACAAAGTATGGCTTGATGTGAGTTAATTTCCTATCAAATTTTTATGAAATTAGGCTTCTAGAAACAATGCATGGCTGGAACTTTTCCAGCCACAAATAAATAGGAAAAATGGGTTGTTTTAATTATTTATTCATGTGAAAATTCAAGCTTGATTGAAAGTTATGACAAGGTATAGTGTATGTGACTTGAGGTATGGCCTTGGAGTGTTGAAAAATTGAACATGTGATGCATATGGAGGGAGAAGGTTCACGGCCTGGTGCAGTTCAGCAAGGGAGGAGGTGAGTTTGACCATTTAATTGTGTGTTAATGGTAGGTTTAGATGTGTATTAGCTTAGGTACAAGGTTAGGAATGATTAAGCTTAAGTTTAGGTAACTAAGAATGTGATTTAGGGAGTTTATGACAAGTTTAGGAGTGCTCATACATCATTAGAGAATTTTAAACTCATTTATGAATAAACAATGTGTAACGCAATTCCATGATTTAAGGAATTGGAAAGAGAAAATACTATTCAAGATTCTATGACTAGGTGTCTTGAAATTAAAATATGATTTTAGGTTGTAATTAAGTACTTTTTGGTTCTAATCAACTTTAATAAATTTTTTTGACTCAAGATTAATTAGGGAAATTAATTAACCTTCAATTAGAGCCTAATATTGCTTAGGTTTGCTTAATCACGCGATTAAGCGTAAAAACACGAAACTAGGGGCAAAACCGTAATTTTGCACTAATTTTGCCCGAGACTTCAAAAATTAAAACTGAGGTCATAGAATACATAAAAACGCCTTTTAAAACTATCTGGAGAAGTTTCGGGTTCATCCGGCACTTGCAAATAGGTAAAACACCGCAGGGGCGTTTTGGTCATTTTGACCCGAAAACTAGAAAAACGAGATTTTCGATCCCGGGAAGGTACACAAGGTATCTAATCCCCTTCCAACATTGAGTTTGCCCGTCGAGTACTACCGAACTGGCTTTCCTCGAATTCCGAGCTGAAAATGACCTCAGGGGCATTTTGGTCATTTTCACTCTAATAGAAAAATCGGGGCGTTACACTTAGCATGTTTAATGAAATGCCACTCAAAACATACATGTCACATATCTCATGTTACAACATGGGCATCTCTAAGTTCTTTGCAGAACAGACACATGCAATAATACAACTAGCATTTAGAAATAATAATTCACATAGCATCATACTAGTCATAAGATGACACAATAATTCATCCCTAATCCAAGAGCTTATAAATCATTCCCTTAGAGTAAAATCCCTAAATCGGGTAACCTCAAACTAGCATATTATGTTCTCATGAGTTTAAGGGATTAATTAACCTCTTCTCCATAATTTATTAAGTCCTAAAAACCTAATTAATTATGGCTAGACAGTTTAGGCAGTGTACTAATTTAGATGAATTACGATGTTCTAGAATGTGCGTTTCAGGTCCTTTCTCACTTTTGACTTTTTCTATCATATAATAATTAATACCTAAACCAATTATGAGTCACTCTCACTCACCTAGACATCATATAATGTGTATCTAACTACTTTAACAAGGCTGGACATAATCTAAAATTTTCAGTTCCTATGTAGTTCTAGAATTCACATATCAAGCAAATAAAGTTACTAAGTGTACTTTAAAATGTCTAGAATGATTATCACATACTTGGCAAGGTATTTAAGCATATTTGGACCACCCAAAACAGAATTTAAGTTGCTGTAAACTGTAACGCCCCGATTTTTCTGTTAGAGTAAAAATGACCAAAATGCCCCTGAGGTCATTTTCAGCCCGAAATTCGAGGAAAGCTAGTGCGGCAGTACTCGAAGGGCAAACTCAATGTTGGAAGGGGATTAGAAAACTTATGTACCTTCCCGGGATCAAAAATCTTGTTTTTCGAGTTTCGGGTCAAAATGACCAAAACGCCCCTGCGGGAAGAACCACGGGAATCACCCATGCTTAGCCGGTCAGAATGTATGTTTCAAGTGTGGCAAGCCTGGCCACTATGCAAAGGACTGCACCGGACAAGGGACATCGAACCAAAACCCCCGACCACAATACCGAGGAAGGGTCTTTACCCTTAATGCGGAAGACGCCAAGAAGTCCAAAGATCTCATTGAAGGTATGTGCGAAGTAAACGGTAAACCCTTAACTGTACTATATGACTCTGGTGCTACTCATTCTTTCATTTCACTTGCTAGTGTCGAGTCCTTAAATCTAAGAGCCTCTAAACTTCCCTTCGATCTTATTGTTTCTACTCCTACAAATCGCCCTGTTAATACTTGCCATTGTTGTTTAAACTGTCATCTTGTTGTAGAAAATAGGTCTTTTATCATAGATTTAATTTGTTTACCCTTGAAAGACATAGGCATTATCTTAGGCATGAACTGGCTTCACACCAACCATGTGATGTTAGATTGTGGAACCCAAACCGTAGTTTTCCCTTCTCCTCCCGAAAACATCACTCAACCCATTAGGCTGTACCTAAATTCCGTAGAGGTCTTCTGTAGTGGGGAGAAAGCTAAGGGATATGTTCTCCTAGCCGCCTGCGATGTAGACTTTGAGCAAAACCTAGGTGAGATACCTGTGGTAAGAGACTATCCCGAAGTATTTCCAGATGAAATACCCGAGTTCCCTCCCGAAAGAGAAGTTGAATTCTCCATAGAGTTGGTTCCTGGGACAGGACCAATCTCTATAGCCCCGTATAGGATGTCACCCTCGGAGCTGGCAGAGTTGAAAACCCAGTTAGAAGAGCTATTAGAAAAGAGTTTTATAAGGCCGAGTGCTTCCCCTTGGGGCGCTCCGATCTTATTTGTGAAGAAAAAGGACGGAAGTATGAGGATGTGTATAGACTATAGGCAGCTGAACCAAGTAACCATAAAGAATAAATACCCATTGCCTAGGATTGACGATCTTATGGACCAATTAAAAGGAGCAGTAGTGTTTTCTAAGATTGATTTAAGGTCCGGTTACCATCAGATTAGGGTGAGAGATTCGGATATTCCTAAAACCGCCTTTCAAACTCGGTATGGACACTTTGAGTTCAATGTAATGTCGTTTGGTTTGACGAATGCTCCTTGATTTTTATGGATTACATGAATAGGATCTTTAGACCCTATTTAGATCAATTCGTGGTTGTGTTCATAGATGATATTCTCATCTATTCGAAGACCCATGAGGAGCATGAGCGTCATTTAAGGCTGGTTTTAGAGGTATTAAAGGAGAAGAAGTTATACTCTAAGTTGTCTAAGTGTGAATTTTGGTTAGAGGAGGTAAAGTTCTTAGGACATGTTGTGTCAAAAGGTGGCATAGTTGTCGACCCAAGTAAGATAGAAGCTGTGATGAATTGGGATAGACCAACCTCTGTAACTGAGATTAGAAGCTTTTTGGGTTTAGCTGGATATTACCGTAGGTTTATCAAAGGATTTTCCCAGTTAGCCCTACCCTTAACCAAGCTCACTAGGAAGAATGCCCCGTTTGAGTGGAGCCCCGAATATGAAAAGAGTTTCCTAGAGCTTAAGGAAAAGCTCACCTCAACCCCAGTTTTAGTTTTACCTGACCCCAATGTACCCTTCGAGGTATATTGCGATGCTTCTGGCAAGGGTTTAGGTTGCGTGTTGATGCAAAACAGGCAAGTGGTAGCCTATGCGTCCAGACAACTCAAGCCTCACGAGGTAACCTACCCCACCCATGACCTAGAGTTAGCGGCCATCGTGTTCGCCCTTAAGATGTGGAGACACCATTTGTATGGTGTAAGGTTTGAAGTTTTCTCCGATCATAAGAGTCTCAAGCATCTCTTTGATCAAAAGGAGTTAAATATGAGGCAGAGGAGATGGATGGAGTTCCTCAAGGACTACGATTTTGGCTTAAGTTACCACCCCGGCAAGGCTAATGTAGTAGCCGATGCCTTGAGCCAAAACTCGTTACGTCTGTCAAGTATGATGGTTAACGAAGTTGAGTTAATAGAGCAGTTTAGGGATATGAATCTTGGGATGTCTATAACGAAAAATGGCATCGTGATGAGTCATCTCACGGTGACCAGTGGGTTTAAGCAAAGGATTATGCTTGCCCAAAGAGAAAATGAGGACTTTATGGAGACAATCGAGGCAGTTAAGGCCGGAAAGTTGAAAGGTTTTGTACGAGGCCCCGACTGGTTGTGGAGGTTCGAGGGGCGAATCTGTGTGCCACAAGATGGCGACCTCCGAGAGAAGATCTTGGAGGAGGCTCACAGGAGCCATTTTGTCATCCATCCTGGTACTACCAAGATGTATCAGGACTTGAAGAGGATGTTTTGGTGGCCCGGATTAAAGAAGGATGTGGTCGCCTGGGTGAGTAAGTGTTTGGTCTGCCAAAAGGTCAAGATCGAACACCAAAAACCTTCTGGCATGTTGAAACCTCTGTCAATCCCCGAGTGGAAGTGGGAGAGTATATCAATGGACTTCATGACAGGATTGCCAAAGACCCAAGCTGGCCACGATGCCGTATGGGTAATCGTGGATCGACTGACTAAGTCGGCTCACTTTCTACCTATTCGAGTCACGTACTCGTTGGATAAGTTGGCCCAGCTTTACATCCAAGAAATAGTGAGGTTGCATGGAGTACCATCGACGATAATCTCGAATCGAGATCCGCAGTTTACGTCACGTTTTAGGGAGCCTTTCAAAAGGCGTTTGGTTCCAAGTTGTGCCTAAGCACTGCTTACCACCCGCAAACGGATAGTCAGTCCGAGAAGACAATCCAAACCCTGGAAGATATGCTGAGAGCCTGTGTCTTAGACCAAAAAGGAAGTTGGGATAAGTACATGCCTTTGATCGAGTTTGCGTATAACAACAGTTATCACGCTGAAGGCGGTGATGGCACCGCATTTAGGCGCTATATGGAAGGAAGTGCCAATCACCCTTGTGTTGGTACGAGCCCGGAGAACAAAGTGTCTTAGGACCTGAATTAGTGAGAGAAACGACGGAACAAATCAAGAAAATCAAGGATAGAATCTCAACTGCTCAAAGTCGGCAGAAAAGCTACGCGGACAAAAGGCGCAAGCCCTTAGAGTTCCAAGAAGGAGAACATGTATTTCTAAGAATCACCCCCACTACAGGAATAGGGAGAGCCATGAAAGTTAAAAAGTTGAGTCCCAGATTTCTCGGTCCTTTTGAAATTCTTCAGAGAATCGGATCCGTAGCTTACAAAATAGCCTTACCACCCAATCTGTCAAAACTTCATAATGTCTTTCACGTCTCTCAGTTACGTAAATATGAGTCCGACCCTAGCCATGTCCTAGAACCAGAGCATGTACAGTTGAGGGAGGACCTCACTTTCAATGTACCGCCTACGAGAATAGTGGATCACGGAGTCAAGTAGTTAAGGAACAAGTCTGTTCCTTTGATAAAGGTGGCGTGGGGACGAGACAAGTCGGAAGAATACACATGGGAACTAGAGTCAGAGATGAAGTCCAAATATCCAGAGCTTTTCTAAGGTACGAATTTCGAGGGCGAAATTCTTTTTACGGAGGGGAGTAATGTAACGCCCCGATTTTTCTGTTAGAGTAAAAATGACCAAAATGCCCCTGAGGTCATTTTCAGCCCGGAATTCGAGGAAAGCGGTCTTGGCAGTACTCGAAGGGCAAACTCAATGTTGGAAGGGGATTAGAAAACTTATGTACCTTCCCGGGATCGAAAATCTTGTTTTTCGAGTTTCGGGTCAAAATGACCAAAACGCCCCTGCGGTGTTTTACCCGTTTGCAAGTGTCGGATGAACCCGAAACTTCTCCAGATGGTTTTAAAAGGCGTTTTTATGTATTCTATGACCTCAGTTTTAATTTTTGAAGTCCCGGGCAAAATTAGTGCAAAATTACGGTTTTGCCCCTAGTTTCGTATTTTTACGCTTAATCACGCGATTAAGCAAACCTAAGCAATATTAGGCTCTAATCGAAGGTTAATTAATTTCCTTAAATCATGGAATTGTGTTACACATTGTTTATTCATAAATGAGTTTAAAATTCTCTAATGATGTATGAGCACTCCTAAACTTGTCATAAACTCCCTAAATCACATTCTTAGTTACCTAAACTTAAGCTTAATCATTCCTAACCTTGTACCTAAGCTAATACACATCTAAACCTACCATTAACACACAATTAAATGGTCAAAACTCACCCCCACTCTGCTGTCCAGCCTTGGCCGAAGCTGTCCTCCCCCATTGTGCATCACATGTTCAATTTTTCAACACTCCAAGGCCATACCTCAAGTCACATACACTATACCTTGTCATAACTTTCAATCAAGCTTCAATTTCCACATGAATAAATAATTAAAACAACCCATTTTTTCCCATTTGATTGTGGCTGGAAAAGTTCCAGCCATGCATTGTTTCTAGAAGACTAATTTCATAAAAATGTGATAGGAAATTAACTCACATCAAACCATGCTTTGTAGCATAGCTTCCATACTTCAAACCATGCTTGAATGACCTTGTGTAAGAGATATTTTCTCTTCCTTCCTCCCTCAAAAGCTACGGCCAAGCCCTCCCCATTCACTCCTCCATGGTTTTGTTTTTCTATAAATAGGATGCTTGTGTTAGCCTTGTTGCACTTTGAAGCATTTGCAAAGTTTAGAGTTTTAGAGTTGTCTTGCTAGTCTTTCCTTTTTCTCTCAAAGTTCCAAGAGTGTTCTTCCTTTCTTTTCATCTTTATCTTCTTCATCTCTTCATCTCATCATCACCTCTCAACCATCAAACACCACCCCAAAACCTTGAACCATCATCAAACCTCTCAAACACCACACCTCAAACACAACTCCACTTGAAACACATTTTCTTTCTTTTTCTCTCATCAAGGCCGAATCATCATCACCATCCTAGGAGGTGTTGCTCATCTCATTTCCATCTTCAAGATCAAGCTTTTATCTTCATCAATAGGTAGGGATTTGGTTTCAAACTTTGTTTTGTTCAAGAAAGTGTTTTTCCCTAGTTTCCTCTTGGAATCTTTTTGAACTTTCCTTTGTTTTTCCTTTCTTTCATTTTTCGGCCATGAGGCCTTGATTTTGAGCATGATAGCTTGATGATGAGAGTTTCTAGATGATGACATTGTGTTCATCTCAAAGAAACCTCTAAAGCTTGAGTTTTCCTTTTCTTATGACTTCATCTATATGATATCTAACTCACATGGTTTTTCAACTTAAGAAAACTAATCTAAGGATTTCTAAAAGCCCAAGCCTACCCTTGTCAACCTTAAAGTTGGCCGGCACGTTCTACGGATTTTTCTCTAGATAGGGGTTTTGGGTATTTAATAAAGAACTTGATGTAGTTTCACTTTCTTTCTCTTTTATATGATTTTTTATTTTTGGGTTGTAATCTTTGAGATATTGTATTGGGTTGTTATCTTGTTAAAGTCTTGAATGAGCTCTAGCTAACCATAAAATAAACCTTGCATCATGTTTATTTTATGCTATGCATATCATGTTTACTTCCTTGCTATCACTAAATATCAAGATAATGAGTGAACCTTGCATTATCATGTTTATATTCCAAGCTATGCATTATCGTGTTTATATTTCAAGTCCTCACTTAATACCAAGATAATAATGAGTTGCATTCATATTTACTTTGAGCTATCACTTTACTTTCTAATGGAATCTAAAATAAGTGCATGAGCATGTTTATTTTTATGTCATCACCTAAATGAATCTAGATCTCAAAGACTTGCCCATTGATGTCTCAAACAAAGGTCTAAAACATTTATTTCCTTTGGTTCATATTTCGGCTCTATGAGGACTTAGTGTTTCCAAGTATTGAAAACTATGATTTATAATTTTTCTAAACTTATATGAGTATAAGGAATATGTAGAACTAAGTTTTATGAATTTAGGACCTCTTGAGATGAAAATAATGTAGCCACTGCCCTCTTAAGTATTTTCATAAGTTTAGATGATAAAAGTGTTCATAAAAGAGTTTTGAAAGCTTTAACAAGGTCCCAAGAGAAACTAGTATTTTATGTGCTTTAGAAACTATGTTCAATGCCTTTAAATGGAGTTTATGTTTCGGTTCTGCCTTGCTATGTTTGGCCACTGTATGAGCTGTGTTAATGATGTTAATATGCTTATGTTTAAGTAATAATTATGTTAAGACTCATATGTGAAAGATAGGATAAGTTAGGAACTAGAAAAGAATTAATTTGAGAGTTCTAGATCCCTTAAAAATTTATTTTTCTGGATTCTGTCCAGCAAGGATTAGATTCAATAATCATGGTTTTAAATTAGTTTATATGTGTAGAAATGACTCATAATTGGTTTAGGACTTAATCTTGAAACCTTAGGAGCAAACCGAACTTAGAAAGGGTCATTATTGTGACTTCTAGGTACCCGTAAAGTTAGGATTTTGATTTCTGCACTCTTGAGGTTTAGAGATGTTCTTGACCATAGTGTGAGGTGAGAAATACTTAGTTATAACCTTATAGGTTCCCAAGAAACTAGGCGTTGATGATCAATAACTTAGAACGCGAGATAAAGATCTAAACCGTAATTTTTAGAACCCCGTAATCACATAAACGTAAAGCTGTCCAAATTCCGCTTAGTGCTGTTTGGATTAGTTCTTGAGCATAAAAATTTGTATAACTCATTAGTTGTGAAGCTATAGGTGTATAAGAAGCTAAGGATAATGTTAGAACAATTAATTTGCAAGTTTAAGACTCATAAGAATCGAAGTTTAAAACACTATGGGTTATAACATATCAAGTCTATGAGCTTATGCGGATAATTGTTAGATATGACTATGTGATGATGTTTATGTTATGTGGAAGTGTTATGTGTCGATGCATATGTTCTGAGAAAGTTTCATGTGATGATATATATGTTATGAAAAAGCTATATGAGGATGCATGATAAAAATGAATATGATAAATGATGAGGTACTTATGATTTAATGCTTATGAGAACTTAAATGTGACACAACACTGAGACGCGCTTCTCCTGGGTGACACCGATTCGGCCGGGCACCCCTAGGAGGAGACAAATCCGTGAGGGTATGTGTAGATGCAGCCTGCCAAAGCGGACAAATTGCGAGGCCCGCGTGGCTAGCAAAGCGTTTCAAAGAGGAAATGATCCTAGAAAGGAGATCCTTAATTTGCCCCCTAGCCCGTACTTTAAGTCGGGATTATGTTACGCTTATCATAGGATAAGTAAGAACTAGTGACGACTAGTTAAGGTATGAGCTCATAACCTAGAGAAGTTTTAGGGCGGCCCCATGAGATGAAAGTTAAAGTTAACAATGTCACATATACTATACTTATGCCAATGTTATAATGTTTCCTAGTTATTCTATTGTTTGGTTTACCTTTATGATGCACTCATATCATTAGGTTATTTTAGGCTTAGCTATAAGACGCATTGTAAAATATGATGGGCCTTGGATAAATAAACACTTGGAAAGATAACTTAAAAGGAATTTATATACATGCACACCTTTTTAGAAATAAACCCAAGGTTCCTGAGGATGTGACGATGTCACCTAGGTAGGGATAACCCTACTGAGAATTCTTTTAGAAAGATTCTCATTCCCTCTCTCTTTTCTTCCGTCATATCTTCAGATGGCGACATTTGTACTCTTCATCGACACCCCAGTATGGGAGCTGCACCATAACCCGGCACTCGGGTCATACCATTTTGAGGGTCGCTGCACTGTCAGAGTATTCATGTTCATGGGACGACCCTTCGCGCACCCCGTCCCGAGCTACCGCTTCACCCCGACTGGTCCTTACCGTTATAAAGGGATTTTTGAGTGAGCACGACCACGCGATGAGCAGATCCTCGGCATGGAGCCCGAGACCTCAGCAGTACGCGAGTACCCCGAGTATGTGCCGCGTCCCCAGTACTCGGAGACGGACCCATCCGAGGACCCGCCATCCCACATGTACAGTTGGAGCTCTAGTCCCGCTCCCCCACCGATGAGGGCTGGGAGTGAGGAGACGGTAGTCCAGCCTAGGTTGGCTCGTCGGCCATCTATGCGTACTCGCCGCGGTGGACATACCCTGATGATGCGCTCGACCACTACCGCCGAGATTCGCCAGTGGATCGACTCGACCCCACAGTACTCGGACCAGCAGGAGTAGTCATAGGAGGGGTAGTAGTTAGTGCACACACACGCCACATAGTAGAGGACAAACCTTCTTTTGTATATGAGGTTGTCTACTTTAGGTGCACATGGGTATGGGTGTAGTTTCTCTTGTATTTGCTTTTTTTATGATTTTCTTGTATTGCATTTCAGTTGTATTTTGTTTCATGATGTATCAAATAGTCCTGCCTCTTTGGGTAGGCACGTTATATATATATATATCTATGATTCAGTTGATGTTCCCATGACATGATGTGTTTCTTATGCTTTGCTTATATGTTTCGCTATGCTTCCTCTTAAAGATTCGTGCGTGGCTCTCACTTTGATTTTAAATTCCAAAAAGAAAAATTTTACCCATATTTCCGCTAAGTATTTTCTAAGTAAAAGATGAGACCAAGAGGTAATATTCTAAAGATTAACCTAAGTATATACTAGTAGTCTTGGGTTAAGATTTAGGGTGTTACATAAACTATCAAGGAAGAACCGAAAACATGTGTCATTAAATCATAGGAAAAACTTCACTTTAATGCATATGGGTTGCTAGTTTCTCTTGGAACACCTTTGGAACTTCTAAAACTCTTTGGAAATCATTTTATTTCATTAAAGACCATCACAAAACACATGGGGCAGTAGCTAGGTAATGTTCTTTGGAACAAGATTAAACCTTGAAAACATGTTTAGAACATTGACTAAGCCCACAATAGCTTAGGAAAACCCTAAGACATAGGTTATAGGCCTTAGTAACTAAATGAACTCCTTCTAGAGCCATTTTCATCACTTGGCCGAGTGCATATTCAAAGAGATACCTCCTTGATTAATCTTTTCTCGAGATAAAGTGGGCAAGTCTTTGAGCTCTAGTAGTTTAGAGTGATGACATAAAATAAACATGCTATGCATTCCATTTTTATAGTTCATTAGAAAGTAAAGTGATAGCTCAAAGTAAATATGAAATGCACATTCATTTTAATCTCTGAGTTTAGTGATGACTTGAAAATAAACATGAAATGCAAGTTCATTTCTTTATCTTGGGGATTTAGTGGTAGCATAAAATAAACATGAATGCAATTCCTTTTACATCTTATCTAGAGCTCTTGCAAGACTTTAGAAAGAACCAAAGTTCTAACCCAAAACTCATCCTCACAAGAAAAGAAAACTATTAGTGCTAAAGTACCAAAAAGAAATCATGATCCTCAAGGAACCATGGAGATGGCCGAAATGTTTGAAAGAAAAGAGAGGTTTAACAAGTGTTCAAGAGAAACATAAACTCATTCTTAACTAATGCTAAAAAGATCAAGCTTTTCTTTTAAAAACTCAAGCTTTAGAGTTTATCCATGTGACTGACATCAACATGAAACCCTCATCATCAAGCTCTCATTTTTCCAATCATCAAGGCACTCATGGCCGAAACTTGAAAGGAAGAAAAAGGAAATTTTAAATAGTTTCAAGAGAAACCTAACTCATTCTTGACTAAAACTTAAAAAGATGAAACCTTTCTTTAAGAACTCAAGCTCTAGAGTTTGTTATGTGACAAATACCAACATGAAGCTCTCATCATCAAGCTATCATTTTCCCAAATCTCCTAGGAACTGATGGCCGAAATACACAAGAAAAAGATGAAGTTCCAAGAGGTTCAAAAGAAATATAACTCTTACTTGGTTAAAACTTGAAAAAAAAAATGAAACCTTTCTTTAAGAACTCAAGCTGTAGAGTTTGTTCATGTGACAAATATCAACATGAAGCTCTCATCATCAAGCCATCATTTTGTTGGCCTTGAGGTCGAAACTAAAAGAAAAGAAAACAAAGAAAAAAAAACATCAACCCATCATCAAGGAAACTTATTCCAACCAAGCTTTTCCAACAAGATCAAAACATAAAGAGTAAAGAAAGCATTTTTAAACAAGTTCCCTACCAAGTGTTGATGCTCTAGAGATGAAGGAAAGGTTGGTTCTTGGAGAGGAATGGAAAGAAATTTCCTTGAATCCTTGGTGGTGGATTCGACCAAGAGGAGAAAAGGAGGAAGGAGATATGTTTGCTTTGGTTTGAACTTAGGGAAGTGTTTAGATGAGAAGGAAGATGAAGATTGAAGGTGGAGGAGTGGTAGTCTTGGCTTGAACAAAGAGAGAAAGATAGAGTTTTTGAGAGAACTCTTGAGTTGTCAAGTGTTCAAATGCTCCTCAAGGCAAGCTATATATAGACAAATGAATCAAGGATGAGTAGAGGGGAGGGATGGCTGAATTCTCACCACAAGGAGCAGAGAAGAAAAATCTCCTTGGGTTGTCATACATAGTGTGATGGAAAGCTTAAAAGGCATGGTCATAGGGTGGCTGGGGAAAGGAAACTTGATTGACACCATAACATATCATTCTTTTGAATTCTTGGGGGGAAAAGTGGCGCCACTTTTGGGCAGCCATGGGGAGGGAAAATATCTCCTCTAATCATGGTTTAGAAGTGTGTTTAGATGTAACATTAATTAGGCTTAGGATTAAGAGTTGCTAGGTAAGTGTTTTTAGGTGAACTAATTAGGTAATTAGGCCATGATTAACTTAAATTTAGGAGAAACATTGTTGGATTGATAGGGTCACTTGTTGTGACAAGAGTTTCTAGGGAATGACAACTTTTCTTAGTTTGAGAAAAAGGTAAATAGTGAAATCACTATTCATGGATTCTCTTTTTTTGAAAAAGACGCTAGAAATTGGTTTTTAAACAATTTTAGATACAAAACATCCTCAAATAAATATTTTTACTCTAGATTAATTATAGAAATTAATTATCCTTTAATTCGAACCTATTGTTGCTTAGGTTTTATTTTAAAACGTAATTAGGCCCTTAATGCACTTAGGTAGGGGCAAAATCGTAATTTTCCTCAAAAACTGCCTGGGACCACCGAGACTTAAATAAACATAGGTCATGCCTTGAAAACATTGTTTTGGACCTCCGGGACAAGTCCAGGTTAAAACGGAACTTAAAACTGCCTTAAATCTGTCATAGGGGTATTTTGGTCATTTATGCGCAGAAACCCTAGAAATGAGATTTTTCTGCTCTAATAAGCATTCATATACATACAGTCCCCTTCAAATATCATATAAACCCTATGAGGATGGCCGAGATCGGCCGTCCTCGTGTTCCAGGCAAAAATGACCTCAGGGGCATTTTGGTCATTTAAAAGTTTAGTGAAAATCGAGGCGTTACAATTTCTTGTTGATTTGAATTGAAATAAATGTTCTAGAAGGGAGAGGGAGGGCTAACGGATTTGGGATAGGCAAGGGGAGGAAAATATCTTATTTATTTAGTCATATCAAGCATGGTTGGAAGTATGATCAAGCATAGTGCAAGGTAAGGTGTTAAGCATGGTCTAAGACATGGTTCTTTGAGTGTTTGAATTTCAAACAAGTAGAGAATGTGGGGGAGAGGTTTTGGCCAGCCTTGATAGCCCATGGGGGAGGAAGATTGTTTCATCCAAATGTGTGTTAACGATGTGTTTAGGAGTAAACAAGATTAGGTCACTAATTAAGGTTTTATAACCAAGTGTTTAGGTGATCTAATTAGGCAATTAGAGCCATGAACAACTTAATTTGGAAGTAATCTTGTTAGATTAGTGGAGTCAAACTGTATTGACTAGAGATTAGAGAACAACACATTTCGTTGAATTAGGGAGATTGAATAGTAAAAACACTATTCTTATATACTTTCTTGAAGAAATAAGACTAGAATTGGGTTTTAAGTTTCCTTAAGCAATTTTAGGTCCTAACCAACCTCAAATAATTATTTTAGCTCTAGATTAATTATGGAAATTAATTAATCTTTAATTAGAGCCTAATATTGCTTAGGTTTTGTTTTAAAATCGTCATTAAGCCCTAATGCACTTAAGCAAGGGCAAAATCGTAATTTTTTGCAAAAACTACCCGGGACCACCGGGACTTAAGCAAATGTAAATCATGCCTTAAAAACATTGTTTTAGACCTTCGACACAAGTCTGGGTCAAAAACAGAACTCAAAACTGCCTTAAATTACTGCAAGAGTATTTTGGTCATTTGCACGCAGAAATCTTAGAAATGATATTCTTCTGCCCTATTACACATTCAAATTGTAACATCCTAATTTTTAACCCAATACTCTAGAACACATTAGGTTAATCATTAGGTTATTACTTCTTGGTCTCATTCTTTTATGAAAATACTTAGCGGAAATACAGGAAAATTTTTTTTTCTTGAAACATAAAATCATGGTGGGAGCCGCATATGACGTAACGAAAATTAACATATAGAAAAGGGATATCATATCATTCATGGTCACAAAACACAAACATTGTTCATTACATCGCAACATGAACATATTATCATAGATACATAATTTATGACTATCATAGTCCTATTATCACATCAAAAGAAATACACATCTATAGGTATATAAATCTAAAACGGCATCTCCGCGCTTTCATTCCATCCCACTGATCCAACTCATAGCGCATACCCTACGCCCACGCCTTAGTAGAGGTCACGAGATATGCCATCATCTTCGTTTGGAGACGACATGGAAGAAAAGAAAAGAGAGGGATAAGAAACTTATTCAAGATTCTCAGTAGGGAATTCCGACTCTAACACACGTGTCATCGTCATTGTCCCCAGCCACTTCGGTTTTAATTATAAAAAGGTGGTCATGTATAAGGTTTAACTTTTAAACTTCTCAAATCTATTTATCCGAAGTGGGTGTCTTTTAGTATGGATCTTAATGATATGAATTCCGCAGATATTGGATGAATGCATGGCAATACATTATGCAAAGAATTCAATAAGATCATGACATCAAGTAATAGATAAGTGGCATAAGAAGTACAAAACTTTTCTTATACTTGAACTCTTACGTTCTTTTTCCTCAAGAACCACCTTCTTTTCTCATCACCAAATCGAACCATAAACACCAGTGCCCGGCGATATTTATACGCATCACCAAAACCAACCAAATACACCCTATTGCCTAGGATTGAGCTCAAACCAAACGAGCTCAAACCTAACTAGTCATCACTAGATTTCTAAGAAGGCAAGAAGGGGTATCTTAGGAAAAATTCTTTCTTTACTCATGACTATGTGACTTGAAAAGAGACATCGCATCTCCTTTCTCACATCCGAACTCTTTAAGTTCTTTCTCTCAATGACCACCTTCTTTTCTCATCACCGAATCCAACCATAAACACCAATGCCCGGCGATATTTATACTCATCACCAAATCCAACCACACGCACCCTATCGCCTAGGAATGAGCTCAACTATATTTATACTCATCACCAAATTATTCTCATTATCAAGTCCAACCAAATACACCCAAATCCAATCATAAACACCCACATTGCCCAAATGAGCTCAATCCTAACTAGTTTTCACTAGATTTTTAAGAGGACAAAAGAAAGGGTACATATTCTCTCTCATTCAATTCTCATAAAAATGATAGACATAACATCTCAACAATTCATACAATTCATCGTAACATGCTACGCCAACTCACAATGCATGTACTTACACATTCAATTCCACAATTCATAATCAATTTCTACATCAACATAGCATCATCATAAAAGATCACATCATCATAACTCATATAGATAATGCTTGTGTATCATACATTACACCTCGTATATCATCACATCATGTATATCAACATATCATACTTGCATTACCAAACTAAAAGCGATGAAATCTCTTAATGTCTTATGCATTCACCCTTAAGGTCCTTAACTCATAATCTAAGTTATAAATCATCATATCCTAATCTCTCAGGTACCTATAGACTCATATGTAAGTGTTCCTCACTCAATACTATGATCATAAACATCTCTAAACCTCAAGAATATAGAATCTAAAATTCTAACTTTACGGGTACCTAGGAGTCACAACAATGACCCTTTCTAAGTCTAGTTTGCTCCTAAGGCATCAAGATCAAGTCCTAAACCAATTATGAGTCATTCCTACACATTTAAACTAATTTAAATCCATGATTATCATTTCTAAACCATGCTGGATGTAACACCCTAAATCTTAACCCAAGACTACTAGTATGTACTTAGGTTAATCTTTAGAATATTACCTCTTGGTCTCATCTTTTACTTACAAAATACTTAGCGGAAATATGGGTAAAATTTTTCTTTTTGGGAATTTAAAATCAAAGTGAAAGCCACGCACGAATCTTTAAGAGGAAGCATAGCGAAACATATAAGCAAAGCATAAAGAAACACATCATATCATGGAGACATCAACTGAACATAGATATATATATATATACTGTGCCTACCCAAAGGGCAGGACTATTCAATACATCGGGAAGCAGAATACAACTGAAATGCAATACAAGGAAATCATAAAAAGCAAATACAAGAGAAACAACACCCATACCCATGTGCACCTAGAGTAGACAACCTCATATACAAAAGAAGGTTTGTCGTCAACTATGTGGCGTGTGTGCACTAACTGCTACCCCTCTATGTCTACTCCTGCTGGTCCGAGTACTGCGGGGTCGAGTCGATCCACTGACGAATCTCGGCGGGAGTGGTCGAGCGCATCATCAGGGCATGTCCACCGTGGCGAGGGCGCATAGATGGCCGACGAGCCAACCTTGGCTGGACCACCGTCTCCTCACTCCCAGCCCTCATCGGTGGGGGAGCGGGACTGGAGCTCCAACTGTAACACCCTAAATCTTAACCCAAGACTACTAGTATATACTTAGGTTAATCTTTAGAATATTACCTCTTGGTCTCATCTTTTACTTAGAAAATACTTAGCGGAAATATGGGTAAAATTTTTCTTTTTGGAATTTAAAATCAAAGTGAGAGCCACGCACGAATTTTTAAGAGGAAGCATAGCGAAACATATAAGCAAAGCATAAGAAACACATCATGTCATGGGAACATCAACTGAATCATAGATATATATATATAACGTGCCTACCCAAAGAGGCAGGACTATTTGATACATCATGAAACAAAATACAACTGAAATGCAATACAAGAAAATCATAAAAAAGCAAATACAAGAGAAACTACATCCATACCCATGTGCACCTAAAGTAGACAACCTCATATACAAAAGAAGGTTTGTCCTCTACTATGTGGCGTGTGTGTGCACTAACTACTACCCCTCCTATGACTACTCCTGGTCCGAAAGTCTTGTGGGGTTGAGTCGATCCACTGGCGAATCTCGGCGGGAGTGGTCGAGCGCATCATCGGGGCATGTCCATCGCGGCGAGGACGCATAGATGGCCGACGAGCCAACCTCGGCTGGACTACCGTCTCCTCACTCCCAGCCCTCATCGGTGGGGGAGCGGGACTAGAGCTCCAACTGTACATGTGGGATGGCGGGTCCTCGGATGGGTCCGTCTCCGAGTACTGGGGACGCGGCACATACTCGGGGTACTCGCGTACTGCTGAGGTCTCGGGCTCCATGCGGAGGATCTGCTCATCGCGTGGTCGTGCTCGCTCAAAAATCCCGTTATGTCGGTAAGGAGCAGTCGGGGTGAAGCGGTAGTTCGGGACGGGGTGCGCGAAGGGTCGTCCCATGAACATGAATACTCTGACAGTGCAACGACCCTCAAAATGGTATGACCCGAGTGCCGGGTCATAGTGCAGCTCCCATACTGGGGTATCGATGAAGAGTACAAATGTCGCCATCTGAAGATATGACGGAAGAAAAGAGAGAAGGAATGAGAATCTTTCTAAAAGAATTCTCAGTAGGGTTATCCCTACCTAGGGGACATCGTCACATCCTCAGGAACCTTGGGTTTATTTCTAAAAGGTGTGCATGCATATAAATTCCTTTTAAGTTAGTTTTCTAAAGAGATATTTTATCCAAGGTCCGTCATATTTTATAATGCGTCTTATAACTTAAGCAGAAATATACTAATGATATGAGTACATCATAAAGGTAAACCAATCAATAGAATAACTAAGAAACATTATAGCATTGGCATAAGTATAGTATATGTGACATTGTTAACTTTAACTTTCATCTCATGGGGCCGCCCTAAAACTTCTCTAGGTTATGAGCTCATACCTTAACTAGTCGTCACTAGTTCTTACTTATCCTATGATAAGCGTAACATAATCCCGACTTAAAGTACGGGCTAGGGGGCAAATTAAGGATCTCCTTTCTAGGATCATTTCCTCTTTGAAACGCTTTGCTAGCCATGCGGGCCTCACAATTTGTCCGCTTTGGCAGGCTGCATCTACACATACCCTCACGGATTTGTCTCCTCCTGGGGGTGCCCGGCCGAACCGGTGTCACCTAGGAGAAGCGCGTCTCAGTGTTGTGTCACATTTAAGTTCTCATAAGCATTAAATCATAAGTACCTCATCATTTATCATATTCATTTTTATCATGCATCCTCATATAGCTTTTTCATAACATATATATCATCACATGAAACTTTCTCATAACATATGCATCGACACATAACACTTCCACATAACATAAACATCATCACATAGTCATATCTAACAATTATCCCCATAAGCTCATAGACTTGATATGTTATAACCCATAGTGTTTTAAACTTCGATTCTTATGAGTCTTAAACTTGCAAATTAATTGTTCTAACATTATCCTTAGCTTCTTATACACCTATAGTTTCACAACTAATGAGTTATACAAATTTTTATGCTCAAGATCTAATCCAAACAGCACTAAGCGGAATTTGGACAGCTTTATGTTTATGTGATTACGGGGTTCTAAAAATTACGGTTTAGATCTTTATCTCGCGTTCTAAGTTATTGATCATCAACGCCTAGTTTCTTGGGAACCTATAAGGTTATAACTAAGTATTTCTCACCTCACACTATGGTCAAGAACATCTCTAAACCTCAAGAGTGCAGAAATCAAAATCCTAACTTTACGGGTACCTAGAAATCACAATAATGACCCTTTCTAAGTTCGGTTTGCTCCTAAGGTTTCAAGATTAAGTCCTAAACCAATTATGAGTCATTTCTACACATATAAACTAATTTAAAACCATGATTATTGAATCTAATCCTTGCTGGACAGAATCCAGAAAAATAAATCTTTAAGGGATCTAGAACTCTCAAATTAATTCTTTTCTAGTTCCTAACTTATCCTATCTTTCACATATGAGTCTTAACATAATTATTACTCAAACATAAGGATATTAACATCATTAACACAGCTCATACAGTGGCCAAACATAGCAAGGCAGAATCGAAACAGAAACTCCATTTAAACGCATTGAACATAGTTTCTAAAGCACATAAAATACTAGTTTCTCTTGGGACCTTGTTAAAGCTTTCAAAACTCTTTTATGAACACTTTTATCATCTAAACTTATGAAAATACTTAAGAGAGCAGTGGCTATAGTATTTTCATCTCAAGTGGTCCTAAATTCATAAAACTTAGTTCTACATATTCCTTATACTCATATAAGTTTAGAAAAATTATAAAACATAGTTTTCAATACTTGGAAACACTAAGGCCTCATAGGGCCGAAATGTGAACCAAAGAAAATAAATGTTTTAGACCTTTGTTTGAGATATCAATGGGCAAGTCTTTGAGCTCTAGAATCATTAAAGTGATGACATAAAAATAAACATGCTCATGCACTTATTTTAGATATTGCTAGAAAGTAAAGTGAGAGCATAAAATAAATATGTGGTGCAATATATTATTATCTTTGATATTTAGGTGAGGACTTGAAATATAAATATGATAATGCAAAGCTTGAAATATAAACGTGATAATGCAAGTTCATTCATTATCTTGATATTTAGTGATAGCAAGGAAGTAAACATGATATGCATAGCATAAAATAAACATGATGCAAGATTCATTTTATGGTTAACTAGAGCTCATTCAAGACTTTAACAAGATAGCAACCCAATACAATATCTCAAAGATTCTCAACACAAAGACCGAAAGTCATATAAAAAGAAAGAAAGAAAGTGAAACTACATCAAGTTCTTTATTAAATACCCAAAACCCCTATCTAGAGAAAAATCCCTAGAACGTGCCGGCCAACTTTAAGGTTGACAAGCGTAGGCTTGGGCTTTTAGAAATCCTTAGATAAATTTTCTTAAGTTGAAAAACCATGTGAGTTAGATATCATATAGATGAAGTCATAAGAAAAGGAAAACTCAAGCTTTAGAGGTTTCTTTGAGATGAACACAATGTCATCGTCTAGAAACTCTCATCATCAAGCTATCATGCTCAAAATCAAGGCCTCATGGCCGAAAATGAAAAGAAAGGAAAGACAAAGGAAAGTTCAAAAAGATTCCAAGAGGAAACTAGGGAAAAACACTTTCTTGAACAAAACAAAGTTTGAAACCAAATCCCTACCTATTGATGAAGATAAAAGCTTGATCTTGAAGATGGAAATGAGATGAGCAACACCTCCTAGGATGGTGATGATGATTCGGCCTTGATGAGAGAAAAAGAAAGAAAATGTGTTTCAAGTGGAGTTGTGTTTGAGGTGTGGTGTTTGAGAGGTTTGATGATGGTTCAAGGTTTTGGGGTGGTGTTTGATGGTTGAGAGGTGATGATGAGATGAAGAGATGAAGAAGATAAAGATGAAAAGAAAGGAAGAACACTCTTGGAACTTTGAGAGAAAAAGGAAAGACTAGCAAGACAACTCTAAAACTCTAAACTTTGCAAATGCTTCAAAGTGCAACAAGGCTAACACAAGCATCCTATTTATAGAAAAACAAAACCATGGAGGAGTGAATGGGGAGGGCTTGGCCGTAGCTTTTGAGGGAGGAAGGAAGAGAAAATATCTCTTACACAAGGTCATTCAAGCATGGTTTGAAGTATGGAAGCTATGCTACAAAGCATGGTTTGATGTGAGTTAATTTCCTATCACATTTTTATGAAATTAGTCTTCTAGAAACATTGCATGGCTGGAACTTTTCCAGCCACAATTAAATGGGAAAAATGGGTTGTTTTAATTATTTATTCATGTGGAAATTCAAGCTTGATTGAAAGTTATGACAAGGTATAGTGTATGTGACTTGAGGTATGGCCTTGGAGTGTTGAAAAATTGAACATGTGATGCACAATGGGGGAGGACAGCTTCGGCCAAGGCTGGACAGCAGAGTGGGGGTGAGTTTTGACCATTTAATTGTGTGTTAATGGTAGGTTTAGATGTGTATTAGCTTAGGTACAAGGTTAGGAATGATTAAGCTTAAGTTTAGGTAACTAAGAATGTGATTTAGGGAGTTTATGACAAGTTTAGGAGTGCTCATACATCATTAGAGAATTTTAAACTCATTTATGAATAAACAATGTGTAACACAATTCTATGATTTAAGGAATTGGAAAGAGAAAACACTATTCAAGATTCTATGACTAGGTGTCTTAAAATTAAAATATGATTTTAGGTTGTAATTAAGTACTTTTTGGTTCTAATCAACTTTAATAAATTATTTTGACTCAAGATTAATTAAGGAAATTAATTAACCTTCGATTAGAGCCTAATATTGCTTAGATTTGCTTAATCGCGTGATTAAGCGTAAAAATACGAAACTAGGGGTAAAACCGTAATTTTGCACTAATTTTGCCCGGGACTTCAAAAATTAAAACTAAGGTCATAGAATACATAAAAACGCCTCTTAAAACCATCTGGAGAAGTTTCGGATTCATCCGGCACTTGCAAACGGGTAAAACACCGCAGGGGCGTTTTGGTCATTTTGACCCGAAAACTCGAAAAACAAGTTTTTCGATCGGGAAGGTACATAAGTTTTCTAATCCCTTCCAACATTGAGTTTGCCCTTCGATCTTGCCAAGACGGCTTTCCTCGAATTCCGGGCTGAAAATGACCTCAGGGGCATTTTGGTCATTTTTACTCTAACAGAAAAATCGGGGCGTTACACCAAACTGTACATTTGTGATGGCGGGTCCTCGGATGGGTCCGTCTCCGAGTACTGGGTACGAGGCACATACTCTGGGTAGTCGCATACCACTGACGTCTCAGGCTCCATGCGAAAAATCTGCTCATCGCGTGGTCTAGCTCGCTCAAAAATCCCATTATGACGGTAAGGAGCAATCGGGGTAAAATGGTAACTCGGGACTGGGTGCGCGAAGGGTCGTCCCATAAACATGAACACTCACACTGTGCAACGACCCTCTAAATGGTATGACCCGAGTGCCGGGTCATGGTGCAGCTCCCATGCTGGGGTGTCGATGAAGAGTACGAATGTCGCCATCTGAGGATATGACAGAAGAAAAGAGAGAGGGAATGAGAATCTTTCTAAAAGAATTCTCAGTAGGGTTATCCCTACCTAGGTGACATCATCACATCCTCAGGAACCTTGGGTTTATTTCTAAAAAGGTGTGCATGCATATAAATTCCTTTTAAGTTAGTTTTCTAAAGTGTTATTTATCCAAGGTCCGTCATATTTTACAATGTGTCTTATAACCAAGCATGAAATGTACTAATGGTATGAATGCATCATAAAGGTATACCAAACAATAGAATAACTAAGAAACATTATAACATTGGCATAGGTATAATATATGTGACATTGTAAACTTTAACTTTCATCTCATGGGGCCGCCCTAAAACATCTCTAGGTTATGAGCTCATACCTTAACTAGTTGTCACTAGTTCTTACTTATCCTATGATAAGCGTAACATATACATAATCCCGACTTAAAGTACGGGCTAGGGGGCAAAATAGGATCACCTCTCTTAGGGTCATTTCCTCTTTGAAACGCTCTACTAGCAACTACTGCATCGTAGTATTGTCCGCTTTGGCAAGCTCTATGTCAATACCCTCACAGATTTGTTTTCTTGGGGGTGCTCGGCCAAACCGGTGTCACCCAAGAAGGCGTCTCAGTGTTGTGTCACATTTAAGTTCTCATAAAGTGTTAATTCATAGATACATCATTATTCATTACATAAATCTTTTTCATTGCATATACATCATCACATGAAACTTCTTTATAGTGTATACATTAAACTATTGCATATACATTATCACATAATCACACCTTAGACAATCATTCGTACAAAGTCCCAAGCTTATTTTGTTATAAACCTATAGTATGTTATGTTTTGGTTCTTTTGAGTCTTAAACTTGTAAATTAATGGTTCTAGTATTATTTTTAACCTCTTACACACCTATAGGTTCACAACCAATAAGTTTTACTAATTTGTATGCTCAAGGACCTATCCAAACAGCACTATGCAGTTTTTAGACATCTTTATATTTGTGTGATTACGGGGTTCTAGAAATTACGGTTTAGACCCTTAAAGTCTTTAACTCACATTCTAAGTTATTGATCATCAAAACCTAGTCTCTTGGGAACCTATGAGGTTATAACTAAGTATTTCTCACCTCACACTATGGTCAAGAACATCTCCAAACCTCAAGGGTGCAGAATTTGAAATCCTAACTTTATGGGTACCTAGAAGTCACAACTATGACCCTTTCTAAGTTTAGTTTGCTCCTAAGGCTTCAAGATTAAGTTCTAAACCAATTATGAGTCATTCCTACACATTTAAACTAATTTAAAACCATGATTATTAAATCTAAACCTTGCTGGACAGAATCCAGAAAATTACATAATTAAAGGATCTAAAATTCTCAAATTAATTCTTTTCTAGTTCCTAACTTATCCTATCTTTCACATATGAGTCTTAACATTATTTTTACTCAAACATAGGCACATTATCATCATCAAAACAGCACATAAAGTGGCAGCAAAGAGCAAGGAAGAACCGAAAATATACTTCTCCATAAAAGGTATAAAACATAATTTCTAAAACACATAAAATACTAGTTTCTCTTGGAACTCTTTTTAAACTTTCAAAACTCATTTATAAACAATTTTAACATCTAAAGTCATAAAAATATTTAAAAGGGCAGTGACTACTTTATCTTTATCTCAAGAGGTCCTAAATTCATAAAACTTAGTTCTATGCATTCCTTAAACTCATGTAGGTTTGGAAAAATTATGAAACATAGTCTCAAATACTTGGAAACCTCAAGACCTTTTATGGCCTAAATGTGAACAAGGAAAAATACATATTGATAGACCTTTGTTGAGACAACACTGGGCAAGTCTTTGAGCTCTAGGTTCATTTAGGAGATGACATAAAAATAAACATGCTCATGCACTTATTTTAGGTTCCATTAGAAAGTAAAGTGATAGCACGAAGTAAATATGAATGCAATTCATTATTATCTTAGTATTAAGTGAGAACTTGAAATATAAACATGATAATGCATAGCTCGAAATATAAACATGATAATGCAAGTTCATTCATTATCTTGGTATTTAGTGGTAGCAAGGAAGTAAACATGATATGCAAAGCATAAAGTAAACATGATGCAAGGTTCATTTTATGATTAACTAGAGCTCATTCAAGACTTTAACAAGATAACAACCCAATACAATATCTCAAAGATCACAACACAAAAATCGAAAATCATATCAAAGAGAAAGAAAGTGAAACTACGTCAAGTTCTTTATTAAATACCCAAAACCCCTATCTAGAGAAAAATCTCTAGAACATGCCGGCCAACGTTAAGGTTGACAAGGGTAGGCTTGGGTTTTTAGAAATCCTTAGATTAATTTTCTTAAGTTGAAAAACCATGTGAGTTAGATATCATATAGATGGAGTTACAAGAAAAGGAAAACTCAAGCTTTAGAGGTTTCTTTGAGATGAACACAATGTCATCATCTAGAAACTCTCATCATCAAGCTATCATGCTCATAATCAAGGCCTCATGGCCGAAATGGAAAAGAAAGGAAAAACAAAGGAAAGTTCAAAAAGAATCCAAGAGGAAACTAGAGAAAAACACTTTCTTGAGCAAAACAAAGTTTGAAAATAAATCCCTACCTTGTGATGAAGGTAAAAGCTTGGACTTGAAGATGGAAATGAGATGGGCAACACCTCCTAGGATGGTGGTGATGATTCGGCCAAAGAGGAAGGAAAAGAAAGGAAATGTGTTTTGGATGGAGTTGTGTTTGAGGTGTAGTGTTTGAGAGGTTTGATGATGGTTCAAGGCTTTGGGGTGGTGTTTGATGGTTAAGAGATGATGATGAGATGAATAGAAGAAGAAGATAAAGATGAAAAGAAAGGAAGAACACTCTTGAAACTTTGAGAGAAAAAGAAAGAACTAGCAAGACAACTCTAAAACTCTAAACTTAGCAAATGCTTCAAGGTGCAACAAGGCTATCACAAGCATCCTATTTATAGAAAAACAAAACCATGGGCTCATCAAGGGGAGGGAGTAGCCGTGTGGTTTGGAGGGAAAAAGGGAGAGGAAAATATCTCTTACACAAGGTCATTCAAGCATGGTTGAAGTATGGAAGCTATGCTATAAAGTATGGCTTGATGTGAGTTAATTTCCTATCAAATTTTTATGAAATTAGGCTTATAGAAACTTGACATGGCTGGAACTTTTCCAGCCACAAATAAATGGGGAAAATGGGTTGTTTTAATTATTTATTCATGTGGAAATTCAAGCTTGATTGAAAGTTATGACAAGGTATAGTGTATGTGACTTGAGGTATGGCCTTGGAGTGTTGAAAAATTGAACATGTGATGCATAATGGGGGAGGAAGCTCACGGCCAGGTCTGGTACAGCAGGGAGGAGGTGAGTTTTGACCATTTAATTGTGTGTTAATTGTAGGTTTAGATGTGTATTAGCTTAGGTACAAGGTTAGGAATGATTAGGCTTAAGTTTAGGTAACTAAGAATGTAATTTAGAGAGTTTATGACAAGTTTAGGAGTTCTCATACATCATTAGAGAATTTTAAACTCATTTATGAATAAACAATGTGTAACACAATTCCATGATTTAAGGAATTGGAAAGAGAAAATACTATTTAAGATTCTATGACTAGGTGTCTTGAAATTAAAATATGATTTTAGGTTGTAATTAAGTACTTTTTGGTTCTAATCAACTTTAATAAATTATTTTGACTCAAGATTAATTAAGAAAATTAATTAACCTTCGATTAGAGCCTAATATTGCTTAGGTTTGCTTAATCACACGATTAAGCGTAAAAACACGAAACTAGGGGCAAATTCGTAATTTTACACTAATTTTGCCTGGGACTTGAAAAATTAAAACTGAGGTCATAGAATACATAAAAACGCCTTTTAAAACCAACTGCAGAAGGTTCGGGTTCATCCGGCACTTGCAAACGGGTAAAACACCGCAGGGGCGTTTTGGTCATTTTGACCCGAAAACTCGAAAAACGAGATTTTCGATCCCGGGAAGGTACACAAGTTATCTAATCCCCTTCCAACATTGAGTTTGCCTTTCGAGTACTGCCGAGCCGGCTTTCCTCGAATTTCGGGCTGAAAATGACCTCAGGGGCATTTTGGTCATTTTCACTCTAACAGAAAAATCGGGGCGTTACACTGGACAAAAGCCAGAAAAATCATTTACTAAGGGATCTAAAATTCTCAAATTAATTCTTTTGTAGTTGCTAACTTCTCTAATCTTTCACATATAAATTTTAGCATCAATTATACACAAACATACCCATGTTATCATCATCCAAACAGAATGAACAGTGAGCATAACATGGCAAGGCAGAACCGAATTCATCTCCAAATAAACAAGGGATAAACTTGATTTCTAGAACACGTAAAATACTAGTTTCTCTTGGAACCTTTCTAAAACTTTCAAAACTCATTAGTAAACATTTTTATCATCTAAAATCATCAAAATAATTGTAAAGGCAGTGGCTATTTTAAACTAAACTCAAGAGGTTTTAAATTCATAAAACTTTGTTCTAAACATCTTTTGAACTCATATGAGCTTAGGAAAATTATGAAACATAGATTGTAGTACTTGCAACAAATCAAACCTTCTAAGGCTGAAATCAAGGAACTAAGAAACATAAAACTTTCAAACCTTTGTTTGAGATAATAAAGGGTAAGTCTATGAGCTCTAAATCTCTTAAGTTGTAACATGAAAGTAAATATACAATGCACTTTATTTTGGTCTTTATTTAGAGGTGAGGACATAAAATAAATATGCTATGTAACTCATTATTATCTTAGAGATTTAGTGAAAGCATAAACATAAATATGGAGATGCAAGTTCATTCTTTAATCTTGAGCATTTCGTGATGACACAAAAGTAAACATGGATGCAAAGTCTTTTGTCTTAACTTAGAGCTCACATGAGACTTTTAAAGAGAACTACAAACCACAACCTAACACTTATCTCATCACAAAGAGAGCTTTAGAGTTCTTGAACCAAGTTCTCAAAGGAACTATGTGGTTCTTGAACATCATCATCAAGCTCAAAGAAACAAGCTTTTAAGGGAAAGTAAAACTTTAAGAGAGTAAGAACCAAAACAACATTCTTTCATGACATAAAATAGGAATAAAGATGCTTTAAAATTTTTAACAAAAACCTTTGAGGAAGAGCTATGGAGGCCAAAATGTATAGGAAAAAGAAGAAGAAAGAAAAACCAAAACTTCACTAGATAAAGAACAAGACTCAAGCTTTAGAGGTTCCTTTGAGATGAACACAAGGTCATCATCTATGAACACTCATATTTTTGAGAAGAAACAAGAGAAAACTTAAAAAAAAAGAAACCAAGAGAAACTTTGAGAAAATCATATTTTTGAGTAAAAACAAAACATGAAGGCAACTCCCTACCAAATGTGAACACAGAGGCTTGATCTTGAGGATGGAAATGAGAAGATCAACTCCTCCTAGAGAGGTGAGGTACCTTCGACCTTGAGAGAAAGAAAAGATAGGAGATGTGTTCTTGGTGGTTTAATGTTTGAGGTCAAGTGTTTGAGAGATTTGATGATGATTCAAGGTTGTGAGGTGGTATTTAGAGGTTATGAGATGATGATGTGATGAGAGGATGAAGAAGATGAAGGTGAAGAGGAAAGGAAACTCTCTTGAGACTTTGAGAGAAAAGAAAAGAAACTCACAAAGGCTAAGAACACTCAAACTTACAAAATGAAACAAAAGTATCACAAGTTCTTCCTAGGCACCTATTTATAGAAAATGAAACATTGAAGGCTCACTCAAAGGAGTTCATGGCCATGAGGTTTTGGGAGGCAAGAGGAGAGAAAAATATCTCTTACACAATGTCATTCAAGCATGGTTTGAAGTATGGAAGACATGGTGCAAGGTATGGTTCAAAGTGTAGTAATTTCTCTTTGTTTGAAATTGAAATCAATCATCTAGAAGGCAAGGAGGCTGGCTGGTTTTGAGCCACAAAAATAAGAGAAAAAGTCTTTTAGAAGATGTCCTATGAAGCATGGATGAAAGCATGGTGTTTGTATGACAAAGTATGGTTTATGGTGAGGTGAAAGCATGGTTCGTTGTGTGCAAAAATTCACACACATGATGGAAATGAGGGGTATGGGTTTTCAGCCAGATTTGTACAGCCAAGGGGGAGAGATTTTGTTCATGTAATTGGGTGTTAATGGTAGGTTTAAGTGTAGGTTAGTTTAGGTACAAGGTTAGGAATCATTAAGCATAAGTTTAGGTAACTAAGAATGGGGTTTAAGAGTTTTATGACAAGGTTTAGGAGTGCTCATACATCATTAGAGAATTTAAAACTCATTTATGAATAAACAATTGGAAACACAATTCCATGATTTAAGGAATTGGAAAGAGAAAACACCTTTCAAGATTCCATGACTAGAAATCTTGAATTTAAAATAAGGTTTTAAGTTGAAATTAAGCATTCTTAGGTTCTAATCAACTTTAATAAATTATTTTGACCTTGGATTAATTATGGAAATTAATTAATCTTCGATTAGAGCCTAATATTGCTTAGGTTTGCTTAATCACACGATTAAGCTCAAAAGCACAAAGCTAGGGGCAAAATCGTAATTTTACACTAATTTTGCCGGGGACCTCCGGGACTAAAACTAAAGTCATAGAATATATAAAAATGCCTTTTAAAACCATATGGAGAAGTTTTGGGTTCATCCAGCACTTGCAAATAGGTCAAACAGCATAGGTGTATTTTGGTCATTTTGATCCGAAAACTCGAAAAACGAGATTTTCAATCCCAGAAAGGCACACAAGTCAACTAATCCCCTTCCAACATTGAGTTTGCCCTTCGAGTATTGCCGGATCAACTTTCCTCGAATTCCGGGCCGAAAATGACCTTAGCGGCATTTTGATCATTTTCACTATAACAGAAAATCGGGGCGTTACATTACTCCCCTCCTTAAAAAGAATTTCGCCCTCGAAATTCGTACATATAGAAGGGCTTATGAGGTTCCTACACCATCATACGCCACAACCAAGGATCCTACCCTGAATGGTTACCTTGATTGTCAGAGCGGGAGATGTCCTCGGCATTGATCGTGAACTCTTGTCCTTGGCGTTGGTGCCTAAAAGCAGCGTTCAGTTGTAGGGACTTCACATTGCAATCTCGAACCATGTGGCCAGGCTTACTGCACCTAAAGCATACTCGTAGACTGGCTAGACAGGGGCGGTTACCATGATTCTTCCCGCACTTCGGACAAACGATGGCAGGGTTACCATGAGATAGCTCATTCCTTGGGCCGTTCGATGCTTCAAGTTGAAAGTGATCCCCGGGGCCTTGTGGCCTGAACTGTAGCCTAGATTGTGACTCAAACTGTGTTATGAACTGCTGATCAGGCTGCGGTTCGAAGTGTGTGATGGATTGATGCTTGTGCTGCGACTTGAATCTTGGGGCTTGAGTTCCTAGCCCTCGGTGGCGCTCCACTCTTACGGTGCTCAGCTTCTTATAGCCTTCTTCCAGAATGCCACACTTGTTGACCAAGGTAGAGAAGTCCCTAATCTCCATATGGGCAACAACAACGTTGAGTTCTGCCTTCAATCCGGCTTCGTACTTAACGCACTTCCAAACTTCATTGGGGTTTCCTTGAAACACCCTCGAGAACTTAATCAGCTCCTCGAACTTTGTAGTATACTGTGCAACGCTCATCTTGCCTTGAGTCAGCCTCATGAATTCCACATCCTTAGCATTCCTCATAGATTCCGAGAAGCACTTCTTGTAGAAGTAGGCCTTAAACAACTCCCAATTGATCAAGGTGCCAGATTCCTCCAACAGCCTTCGAGTGCCAATCCACCAAAACTCGGCATCTGCCTTCAGCATATAAGCAGCGAAAGTTACTTTCTGCTCCTCAGAGCAAGCGATCACCAAGTAGATTTTCTCCATGTCCTTAATCCACTCGTCAGCCTTGTTGGGATCCGTAGTTCCTTGAAAAGTTAGTGGGTTTGACTCGCGGAATTCCCTAAATCGGTCTCACTCCAATACTTCAACAACAGGAGGTGCAGGTGCAGCATTTCCTTGTTGGTTCATGCGATCGAACATGCGTCCCATGCCCTTGCCATTTTTCGAACAGCTGCTGCAGTCTCATTGTCTTGGTTAACTCCACTCGAAGTCCTAGTCTATCGTCGTGGTGCCATCAGTCCCTAAGCCCACAAAACAATAAATACCAAGGTGATCAGGCTTAATATTCCATGCAAAGTGAGCTAGTTACCGCGATACACACACACATACAGAGGTCATGCATCTCTATCCTATAGCTTATCCTAGTAAAGTATTACACATGACATAACTATCGCATCATGCTCTCAAAGCATGGTCAGTCCAATCCTCAGGCTCCATGAGAATCGAACTGCTCTGATACCAAAATGTAACATCCTAATTTTTAACCCAATACTCTAGAACACATTAGGTTAATCATTAGGTTATTACTTCTTAGTCTCATTCTTTTATGAAAATACTTAGTGGAAATACGGGTAAAATTTGTTTTTCTTGAAACATAAAATCAAGGTGGGAGCCGCGTATGACGTAACGAAAACTAACATATAAAAAAGGGATATCATATCATTCATGCTCACAAAACACAAACATTGTTCATTACATCGCAACATGAACATATTATCATAGATACATAATTTACGACTATCATAGTCCTATTATCACATCAAAAGAAATACACATCTATAGGTATATAAATCTAAAACGGCATCTTCGTGCTTCCGTTCCATCCCACTGATCCAACTCTTAGCGCATGCCCTACGTCCGCGCCTTAGTAGAGGTCACGAGATACACCATCATCTTCGTCTAGAGACGACACGGAAGAAAAGAGAGAGAGAAGGATAAGAAACTTATTCAAGATTCTCAATAGGGAATTCCGACTCTAACACACGTGTCATTGTCATCGTCCCTAGCCACTTCAGTTTTAATTATAAAAAGGTGGTCATGCATAAGGTTTAACTTTTAAACTTCTCAAATCTATTTATCCGAAGTGGGTGTCTTTTAGTATGGATCTTAATGATATGAATTCCGCAGATATTGGATGACTACATGGCAAGACATTATGCAAAGAATTCAATAAGATCATGACATCAAGTAACAGTTAAGTGGCATAAGAAGTACAGAACTTTTCTCATACTTGAACTCTTACGTTCTTTTTCCTCAAGAACCACCTTCTCTTCTCATCACCAAATCCAACCATAAACACCAGTGCCTGGCATTATTTATACGCATCACCAAAACCAACCAAGTACACCCTATCGCCTAGGATTGAGCTTAAACCAAACGAGCTCAAACCTAACTAGTCATCACTAGATTTCTAAGAGGGCAAGAAGGGGTATCTTAGGAATAATTCTTTCTTTACTCATGACTATGTGACTTGAAAAGAGACATCGCATCTCCTTTCTCACATCCGAACTCTTTAAGTTCTTTCTCTCAATGACCACATTCTTTTCTCATCACCGAATCCAACCATAAACACCAATGCCCAGCGATATTTATACTCATCACCAAATCCAACCAAACGCACCCTATCGCCTAGGAATGAGCTCAACTATATTTATACTCATCACCAAATTATTCTCATTATCAAGTCCAACCAAATACACCCAAATCCAACCATAAACACCCACATTGCCCAAATGAGCTCAATCCTAACTAGTTTTCACTAGATTTTTAAGAGGGCAAAAGAAAGGGTACATATTCTCTCTCATTCAATTCTCATAAATATGATAGACATAACATTTCAACAATTCATACAATTCATCATAACATGCCACACCAACTCACAATGCATGTACTTACACATTCAATTCCACAATTCATAATCAATTTCTACATCATCATAGCATCATCATAAAAGATAACATCATCATAACTCATATAGATAATGCTCGTGTATCACACATCACACCTCATATATCATCACATCATGTATATCAACATATCATACTTGCATTACCAAACTAAAAGCGATGAAATCTCTTAATGTTTTATGCATTGACCCTTAAGGTCCTTAACTCACAATCTAAGTTATAAATCATCATATCCTAAACTCTCGGGTACCTATAGGCTCATATCTAAGTGTTCCTCACTCAATACTATGATCATAAACATCTCTAAACCTCAAGAATGTAGAATCTAAAATTCTAACTTTACAAGTACCTAGGAGTCACAACAATGACCCTTTCTAAGTCCGGTTTGCTCCTAAGGCATCAAGATCAAGTCCTAAACCAATTATGAGTCATTCCTACACATTTAAACTAATTTAAATCCATGATTATTATTTCTAAACCATGCTGGATAGAATCCAGAAAAATCATTTACTAAGGGATCTAAAATTCTCAAATTAATTCTTTTCTAGTTACTAACTTCTCTAATCTTTCACATTTAAATTTTAGCATAAATTATACACAAACATACTCATGTTATCATCATCCAAACAGAATAAATAGTGAGCATAACATGGCAAGGCAGAACCGAATTCATCTCCAAACAAACAAGGGATAAACTTGATTTCTAGAACACGTAAAATACTAGTTTCTCTTGGAACCTTTCTAAAACTTTCAAAACTCATTAGTAAACATTTTTATCATCTAAAATCATCAAAATACATGTAAAGGAAGTGGCTATTTTAAACTAAACTCAAGAGGTATTAAATTCATAAAACTTTGTTCTAAACATCTTTTGAACTCATATGAGCTTAGGAAAATTATGAAACATAGATTGTAGTACTTGTAACAAATCAAACCTTCTAAGGCCAAAATCAAGGAACTAAGAAACATAAAACTTTCAAACCTTTGTTTGAGATAATAAAGGGTAAGTCTATGAGCTCTAAATCTCTTAAGTTGTAACATGAAAGTAAATATGCAATGCACTTTATTTTAGTCTTTATTTAGAGGTGAGGACATAAAATAAATATGCTATGTAACTCATTATTATCTTAGAGATTTAGTGAAAGCATAAACATAAATATGGAGATGCAAGTTCAATCTTTAATCTTGAGTATTTCGTGATGACACAAAAGTAAACATGGATGCAAAGTCTTTTATCTTAACTTAGAGCTCACATGAGACTTTTAAAGAGAACTACAAACCACAACCCAACACTTATCTCATCACAAAGAGAGCTTTAGAGTTCTTGAACCAAGTTCTCAAAGGAACTATGTGGTTCTTGAACATCATCATCAAGCTTAAAGATACAAGCTTTTAAGGGAAAGTAAAACTTTAAGAGAGTAAGAACCAAAACAACATTCTTTCATGACATAAAATAGGAATAAAGATGCTTTAAAAATTTTAACAAAAACCTTTGAGGAAGAGCTATGGAGGCCGAAATGTATAGGAAAAGGAAGAAGAAAGAAAAACCAAAACTTCACTAGATAAAGAACAAGACTCAAGCTTTAGAGGTTCCTTTGAGATGAACACAAGGTCATCATCTATGAACGCTCATATTTTTGAGAAGAAACAAGAGAAAGCTTAAAAAAAAAGAAACCAAGAGAAACTTTGAGAAAATCATATTTTTGAGTAAAAACAAAACATGAAGGCAACTCCCTACGAAATGTGAAGACAAAGGCTTGATCTTGAGGATGGAAATGAGAAGATCAACTCCTCCTAGAGAGGTGAGGTACCTTCGGCCTAGAGAGAAAGAAAAGATAGGAGATGTGTTCTTGGTGGTTTAATGTTTGAGGTCAAGTGTTTGAGAGATTTGATGATGATTCAAGGTTGTGAAGTGGTGTTTAAAGGTTATGAGATGATGATGTGATGAGAGGATGAAGAAGATGAAGGTGAAGAGGAAAGGAAACTCTCTTGAGACTTTGAAGGAAAAGAAAAGAAACTCACAAAGGCTAAGAACACTCAAACTTACCAAATGAAACAAAAGTATCACAAGTTCTTCCTAGGCACCTATTTATAGAAAATGAAACAATGAAGGCTCACTCAAAGGAGGTCATGGCCGTGAGGTTTTGGAAGGCAAGGGGAGAGAAAAATATCTCTTACACAATGTCATTCAAGCATGGTTTGAAGTATGGAAGACATGGCGCATGGTATGGCTCAAAGTATGGTAATTTCACTTTGTTTGAAATTGAAATAAATCATCTAGAAGGCATGGAGGGCTGGCTATTTTTGAGCCACAAAAATGAGAGAAAAAGTCTTTTAGAAGATGTCCTATGAAGCATGGATGAAAGCATGGTGTTTGTATGACAAAGTATGGTTTATGGTGAGGTGGATGCATGGTTCTTTGAGTGCAAAAATTCACACACGTGATGGAAATGAGGGGTATGGGTTTTCGGCCAGATTTGTACAGCCAAGGGGGAGAGATTTTGTTCATGTAATTGGGTGTTAATGATAGGTTTAAGTGTAGGTTAGTTTAGGTACAAGGTTAGGAATCATTAAGCATAAGTTTAGGTAACTAAGAATGGGGTTTAAGAGTTTTATGACAAGGTTTTGGAGTGCTCATACATCATTAGAGAATTTAAAACTCATTTATGAATAAACAATTGGAAACACAATTCCATGATTTAAGGAATTGGAAAGAGAAAACACTATTCAAGATTCCATGACTAGAAATCTTGAATTTAAAATAAGGTTTTAAGTTGAAATTAAGCATTCTTAGGTTCTAATAAACTTTAATAAAGTATTTTGACCTTGGATTAATTATGGAAATTAATTAATCTTCGATTAGAGCCTAATATTGCTTAGGTTTGCTTAATCAAACGATTAAGCTCAAAGCACAAAGCTAGGGTCAAAATCGTAATTTTGCACTAATTTTTCCCTAGACCTCCGGGACAAAAACTGAAGTCACAGAATACATAAAAATGCCTTTTAAAATGATCTGGAGAAGTTTCGGGTTCATCCAGCACTTGTAAATGGGTCAAACACCATAGGGGTATTTTGGTCATTTTGACCTAAAAACTCGAAATACGAGATTTTCGATCCCCGAAAGGCACACAAGTCAACTAATCCCCTTCCAACATTGAGTTTGCCCTTCGTGTACTGCCGGATCGGCTTTCCTCGAATTCCGGACCAAAAATTACCTCAGGGGCATTTTGGTCATTTTCACTTTAACAGAAAATCGGGGCTTTACACAAATACATAGAATCCCCTTGTTACATAATCAAAGCTCTTATGAGGATGGCCGAGGCTGGCCGTTCTCGTGTTCCAGGTAAAAATGACCTCAGGGACATTTTGGTCATTGACGTGTTTAGAGAAAAATCGGGGGTGTTACACACTTCGGAAGTATGATTTAAAACTTTAAAAATGAACCATTGATCTAGGTTGCATGCTCACAATTTCTTAATAAATCGAAGTGGCTGGGACGATGACGATGACATATGAAATTGTGTATTTGGAGAATTTCCCTACTAAGAATTGTATAATTCTCACCCCTATTTGTTTGTGTTCTCGTGTTGTCTCCAGCCAAAGAACTATGGGCTGTTACACCAGAAGAAGTTAGAGTGGTAGGAGTCGGGTGTCTGAGATTGTATCATATGTACTTAGATGTATGTATAAGTGTGTAAATTTAACAGGGAACATATGTATATTAAAGCTCATAGAAGAGTTTCCTTATGTAATCGACTTTATATTAAATAAATGTTTTGTATCTTTGCTATATATTTTGATCGAATTACGCTAGTTATTACACAAACCCATCGAATTTGCTATAGTTATTTAAGAAAGGCCCACTAATTAATAAGTAACAACTCTCGAGTATGATTTCATAACTTAACGATGGTGTTGTACTTGGGAGGGTGTTACAAAAATGACCTCAGGGGCATTTTAGTTATTTTCGCTCAAACAGAAAAATCAGAGCGTTACAAAGATAGAGGTGGTGAGAATCTTGATAAAGAATCTCAGTAGGGAAAACCTCCTATCCTAGTGTCATCGTCTACGTCCCCAGGAACCTTGGGTTTATTAATAAAAGGTGAGCATGCATAAAGTTCCTTATTAGGTTTTCAAACATATTTATCCAAGGTCCATTCATTTTAGGATAAATCTTAATGTCATGAATGCAACATATCATAATATAAATGTATGGCAGACATCTTATGCAATCATTACTGGAACAGATACATAAAGAAACATGCTTATGCATATAGTATCAAAGGGATCAAAACTTCCATATGAATGCATTCTCTTTCTTTTGCTTATGTGATATTACTTGCATAATTAGTTTCTCTCATGGGGCCACCCTAATAACTTCTCTCCTTTGAGAGATCTATAGGTTATGAGCTCATACCTAACTAGTCATCACTAGTTTTAGTTTATCCTTAGATAAGTATAAATATATCCTAACTCCCAAAGTGCGAGTTAGGGGGCTTAAGGATCATCTATCATAACCTTTTATTTGGGGAGTCTATAGGGTCATCTCCTCTTTGAAATGTATCAACTGGCATTCAGTGCATAGTGATATTATCCACTTCGGCAGGCTCGATGTCCATACCCCCACAGTTTTGCTTTCTCCTCACTATAGTAGGAGAAATATGTTTCGGCATGCTATGCAAGAATGCAACATAAACACATGCTCTTAAATATCATAATGGCATTTCATTCAAATACTTCATGTTCATCAAATCATGCAAACCATCATAGCATGCCACATGTCTTAAGTACATATATTCTCATGCACACATCATCAGCACTTTCGCAAAGCAATAAACATGCTCCTACCCAAAATGCCGGAGTAAGGGACCCGGCTCAGCTAATGCAAATGCTATGCTTAGCAAGTCATATAAATAAACAATCATTCACTTGAAATATTAACTCTCATTGCCTCCCTTATCTTACAGTATATTATGCTTTTGACTCTTACGAGTCTTAAACTTACGATCTAATTAACCTAATGCCCGATATAAGTCATTTTTGCACCTAATGTAACACCCTAATTCTTAACCCAACTTTCTAGAACACATTAGGTTAAACATTAGGTTATTACTTCTTAGTCTTATCATTTTAATAAAATACTTAGCGGAAATTACAGGTGTCGCAACCGGGATCGCGAAGGGACGGCGAAAAAGAGTTTGAAAATTGGGAGTCGCCACCAAATTTTTATTTAGTTGGGAAAAATATGGAAAAACCCATTTAATTTAAAGAAAATGATCTTTGAAACCAGATATAAGCTCGGGAGTCGGTTAGGCTTAGGGAAGGGTAGGAACTTAATTCTACAACACCCCTAATACACCCGTCCTTTAGATGGTACCTTAATTAATTATGCACATTAATTAATAACCTCTTAAAAACCCTTTTTTATTTAAGAGAAAAGAGGACATCAAGCTGTCGCAACTCAGATGTCTAGTTAACAAGCCGTCTCGGCTAAATTAACTTCTTTATTTGAGATAAAATATTTAACAAATAATTGATTAATTTAAATTTTAAAGAATAAGGTGCATAAAAAATAACATTTACAACTAAAACAAAAATTATGAAAATTTAAGTTTGGCTTGACAGGGAACACTTGCTCCTACGTATCCCCAGGTGCAATGGGAAACTCAAAGTCACGTAATTTTGTAAGAATTTGTTGTTGATTGATTTTATTTTTAAAAAAAGGAATTTTAGAATACCAAGCTGTCACAGCTAAGATATTCAAAATCAATAAGCCGTTGCGGCCAAATTAATTCTATTCTCAGAAAGAAAAATTATTGATCAATTGAATTTAAAAAAAATTTTGTTTTATGAAAACACACATAATCAAATATTTTTCAGACAACATAAATATGTTCGAAAGTAAATAAATAAATAAACAACTAAAGATAAAACCCACAACAAATTTCTAAAAAAAAATACATAAGCCCAACAAAAATATTGTACGCAAAGAAATGACTCAAACCAAACAAAACAATTAACTCACGCACACGACACACATACTGTAACACCCTAATATTTAACCCAACACGCCTAGGTCGCATTTTGAGTTAATTATTAGTTATTACTCTTTTGTTCTAGTTCTTAACCTTGCATTTGTAAAATACTTAGCAAAAATACGGGTAAATTTTTTTTTGAATCTTAAACAAAATAGTGAGCCTCGTATACCAAAAATGAACAGCGTCCTATACATCGCGAGCAAGCATATGATATTAAACCCATAGTATCACATTCATAGATAATCATCATGAATTCATGTAATAACAACATCCTTACACACCAAACACGTAGTAATGAATAATGTTATCTTCATCCTTAACAGTTAGGATGATACATTAATCCACAAAACAGAAAAGAAACAAAGTACATAAAGTAGTGCGGAAATTTAAATAGACTAAGGACCACTCTTCACTACTAAGTCTACTGGGGTGCACATAGGTGGGATAACCTCAAGATAGGGGAAAACGAAGGAAGCTATCCACTAAGTGTGCTAAGGCACTGCGATCACTAATCATCCTCGGCTATCAAAATGTCTCTATGGAGAAGGGGAAGTGCGGCCAATGAAACGGGTCAGCTCCTCAGCATTACCGAGACCGTAGGATGGACGAACATGGGCACCTCGACGAGGACGAACAGCCCCACGATAGACTGAGGTAGCTCCCCTCGATGGACCTCTGACCGAAGTTGCTCCCTCACCGTCATCTCCAAGCTCCATGGGAAAAGCAGGGGCGGAACCGCCAGAGGAGTGTTGGGATGGTGACTCCTCTGAGGGGTCCGTCTCAGGCTTAGACGAACTAGGAGAACGAGGAACGTACTCAGGATACCCTCGAACAGACGAAGCAGTAGGATGTGTACGATGAAACTGCTCTCCTCGTGGACGTGCGTGCTCGAAAACCAGCTCGTCAGTAAAAGGAGTGGCAGGAGAAAATCTATAACTAGTAACCGGGTGTGTAAAATGACGTGCTAAGAACACGAACAGTCGAACAGCACAACGACCCACAAAATGATAAGTTTGGTGAGTGGCGTCAAAGTGCATTTCCCAGGTGGGGGCATCAACGAAGATCACGAACGTCGTCATCGGCCTCTGAAGACATAGTGGAAAGAATGCAAGAAAAAGGGAGTGAGAAACTTATAAAAGAATCTCAGAAGGGTTGTCACCTCCTAACAATATGTCATCATCTACGTCCTCAGGCACCTTGGGTTTTCATTATGAAAATAATGGGCACAAGTAAAGTTTCTTTATTAAGTTCGAAAAGTCATTATCCAAGATCCGTGTCTTTTAGCATGCATCTGAATGTCATGAATGCATCATACCAATTCATGGAATGCATGTCAATGCCACATGCAAGTACATCATAGATAATTATACTAATCAATCGCAGTAAAATGCATATCATGATTGTAAAGTATGCTTGATAATTTGCAAGATGCACGTGATGATTTCCTTGATGCACATGATGATTTGCATGAACTTTCCTCTTTCCTACACTGTTTTCGGTAGCCACCCTAATGCTCTCTCCTGTGAGAGTTCTAGGTTATGAGCTCATACCTAACTAGTCGTCACTAGTTTCCAACTTATCCCAGATAAGTATAAATAAATCCCGACTCCCGGAGTGCGGGTTAGGGGGCTTAAGGATCACCTATCATATTCCGACTCCCAGAGTGCGGTTAGGATTATCTCCTTCTTCGAAACGCATTTACTTACACCCGATGCATAGTAAATTTGTCCGCTTTGGCAGGCTGCATCTACCATACCCTCACGGTTTTGTTATCTCCCTACTGAAGCAGGAGAAATGCGTCTCGGTATGCTATGCAAGAATGCAGCATGAATGTACAACCTCATATATCATCCAAATGCAATATGAGCATTCCATTTCGGATATCATCATGATATTTTACTTAACATTTCATGCTCACCAATGTCATATAAATCATGCATCTCAATCCATTATGATCATAGCATACCACAAATGAGTCACATAAGTTGGGTTCACAACCTCATTCATAAACACATATTCATACTTCACATTCATATAATCATATAACACATGTCATCAACACTTTGCGGGATGATAAATATGCTCCTACCCAATATGCCGGAATCAAGGCCCGGACTCAGCTAATGTACATGCTATGTTCATTATAAAATATGCATAAACATGTATATGGGCAGTGAACAACCAATCATCATGAATCACCAATTATGAAATTCAATTCCAAGTTATCGGCAATTACCCCTTTGTCTTACGGGGTTAAACTTCGGCTCGACATAACCTAAATACCGTAACTATTCTCTTAGGCATCTCAAAGGTCATACTCAATGATTTCCATCTATTTTCAACTTCAAAAACACTTCTAAATGATGCTGGACAGTTTGGGGAGTAGCCATAAAATATACGTTTTCGGGGTTCAAGAATTTACGTCTTTGACCCTTTCTAGTTTCCGATTTATTCTATAGTGTCAACAATTAATTCACACTGCCTCCCATAGGAATTTTCACATCTAATTCCACTTCCAAACAGAATATTTTCCAAATAATTGATCTCAATGCAGTAGCCATATTTTATCAAACTCTACGGGTCTCAAAACTACATTTTTCGGTTCTTTCTAGTTTTCTAGTCTTTCCAAAATACCTAAAATAATTTCTGCATCAACTACTAATGATTTCCTCACATTTATCTCATCCTAAACATCTCTTAACAGTGTTTGTATCATCTAGGCAGTAGCTATATTTTCATTTCATAAAAGCATTAGAGAGTTGCATAATTTACTAAGTTTAGTTACTAGCTTACCCTAGGATGTTAAAAATAATTTTTGCAACAAGTAACAACATTTTCTACCAATTAAAACACCTCCAAACAGAATCATACAGAATTTATGAGGTAGAAACAGTGACCGAAAATTTAGTTCTGAAATCATTCAAAAATTATACTTTTGATAACTTCTAGCTACTAGTTTTCCTCTTCGCTTTGTTGGAGTCATAGGAAATGCCTAAAAAATATTTTTATCTCTTGAATACTCACATAAATTTGCTAAAACAGAAACTAAACATCTCAAATCACATTAATAGCTCCCTTGTTCATAAAACACCATTCTTGCTACACTTGAGTCCCAAAACTTGCGAAAAAAATACTTTAAAACACAACTTGTATAATTTTCAATAACTATCTCAACTTAAAATCAAGTAAACCCATTTAAGGATCCCTCGTAGTGTCATAGCCGTATGTATATATATATACACAAATGTGTGGCCATGTTCAAATTTACATTTAAGATCCAAGGACAAGTTTTGAGCTTTAGTGTCTTAGGTGATGACTTGAAAATAAATATGCTATGCAAGTCCACTTTTATCTTTAGGAGTTAGAATGATAGCTTGAAAAATAAATATGCTATGCAAACCCATTATTATCTTCAAGGTTTATGGTGATGGCTCAAAATAAACATGCCATGCAAGGTTTTCATTATTATCTCTTAAGATTAAAGTGGTAACTTGAAAGTAAACATGTATGCAAATCCATTTTTACATCTTAATCATTAAAGCTCGAAACTTTTCAAGATTAGATTCTTGTCCTCAACCAATCTTAAACATGGTGAGCTTTAGAGTCCTATTGTTCGTAGTTCCAAGAACCTCATTTCTTTGGACTCACCATCAAGCTCAAGTAAAATCATAAAGAGACTGAAAAAGCATACTAAATACACTAATATGTTATCTTGGAGTCAAAACCGAAACTCAAGCTCTAGAGGTTCAAAATATAGTAGTTTTCACAACTACCATCAAGAACCATCATCATTGAACTTTGGTTGTGAACAACCAAGAATAGATAACCAAAACTAAACCATCAAAACATTTTATTTCTCATGGCCTTTGTAAAATCGAAAAATACTAAACCTTGAGCTCTAGAGGTTAAATACTTGATGGTGTCAAAACCATCATCAAAACCCTCATCATCAAGCCACGGTTTCAACTTCCCATTGACATCCAAAAACCGAAAATGAAGGGAACTCATATGAAGGTTCGAAAACCGAAAATAGATGAAGATGAGAGGAGTAAAAATTTATTCATTCAACCAACCATAAATCCGAAAATGAACCAAGAAAAGAAATGAAACATCAAAACAAAATCCCTACCACGGTTGTTTCTTGTTTGCAAGAGTGAAAGCTTGATCTTGTATGAAACAAAGAGAAGAAAAATCTTCTCTTGATGGGCAAGATGATTTCGGCCAAGAGGAGTTAAGGTAGTAGGAGGATTTTTCTCGTGTTCTTGTGTTTGGAGATGGAAAGATTAAGTGTTTAGGAGTTGATCCATGGTGGAGATATGTTGATTAGAGGTGGAGAGCTTGGATGGAGGTTGAAGATGGTGGCTCTTGGAGGTGGAGGAGAGGAAGAAGATGAAGTGTTTAGGTTAGAGAGAATATGACTACTTTTTTGGACAATTAGGTTTACCAAAAAAGTAGATAGTAAGAATGAGTGTTTTGTGTGTGTATTGGTGTATTAAATTTGAAAATAATGGGGACAATGACCATGAGGCAACCGTAGCCTCCTTGAGCAATGGGGAGGAAAATTTTATTTTATTTTGAGTGGAAGAATTAGAATTTTAGTTACCATAAATTAGGGAATTAATTTAGGAAAAGAATTCTTTTTGTTGGAAGTTGTTTGTAGTGGTTTAGGCACTCAAGACAACTTTTTTGGAGTGGTCATACAACTTTGTTTGACAAAAGTCCCATTTGAAAAACAAGCACTAACATAGTTCCCTAAATTAAGGAAGTAGAGAAAATCCACTAACTCTTAGTTTATTAGGTTTTTTGTAATCTAGTGAATCATAAAATTTGAAATAGAAATTTAATTTCAAAATAAATTTCAGACCTTAAATAATTTAAAATAAATAATCTGACCCACAATAAGTAAATAAAATTTAATTATATTTAATTAAAGCCTAATAGTGCCCATGTATCCTTATTTACCCAATTACGCTTAAGTAGCACCAACTAGGGGTAAAATGGTAATTTCACATAAAATTTACCTGAGACTACCTGAACCTTTTCCGAATATCAAACATCCATCAATATTAACATTTCTAACTTTTGGGTAATGGTCGGGTTCAATCGGCACTAAATTCCGTGCCAAATTGCTGCAGGGGCATTTTGGTCATTTGGCGCACGAAAGTTCAGAAATTGAAATTTTTACCTCTATCATAATTCACAACACATTTTATCCCCTTCAATCATCAAACTAACCCCCTTGGGATGGCCGAGAATGACCGTCTTCGATTTTCGTGTGAAAATGACCTCATGGGCATTTTGGTCATTTGTACACGGAAAAATCGGGGATTCGCGGTTCTTGCTCAAACCACTCATCAAACCTCATATAATCATGATCCTATCATTAAAACATAATGTCGAGGACGGCCCGGGCTATCCGGCCTTAAATTCTTATCCAAAATGACCTAGGGATATTTTGGTCATTTGGCGCAGTAGAGAAAAATCGGGGCGTTACATTTCTCCCCTCCTAAGAAAAAGTTCGCCCTCGAAATTCGTTACCTATGAATAATTCTGGATATTGCGACCTCATCTCTGATTCTAGCTCCCATGTGCACTCTTCCTCTTTTCCCTGTCCCCATGCTACCTTGACTAAGGGTACGGTTTTACTTCTCAATTGCTTGACTCCCTTGTCCAAGATCCTTGTGGGCGGCAAATTGAAAGTTAGGTCTTCCCTTAATTGTACCTGTTCTGGCTCAAACACATGACTAGGGTCGGACTGGTATTTTCTCAGCTGGGAAACATGGAAAACAACGTGTAGGTTTGACAAGTTGGGTGGCAAGGCTATCTGATAAGCTACTGACCCGACTCTTTTAAGGATTTCGAAAGGACCAAGAAACCTAGGGCTCAACTTCTTAACTTTCATGGCTCGCCCTATGCCTGTTGTGGGGGTAATCCTAAGGAATACATGTTCCCCCTCCTGGAATTCCAATGCCTTTCGCCGCTTGTCCGCATAGCTTTTCTGTTGACTTTGAGCAGTCAGGATTTTATCTCTAATCCTCTTGATTTGCACCGTAGTTTCCCTTACAACCTCGGGCCCTAACATGCCCTGTTCACCGGGTTCATACCAACATAACGGCGATTGACACTTCCTTCCATACAATGCCTCGTACGGTGCCATACCGATGCTTGCATGATAACTGTTGTTATATGCAAACTCGATCAATGGCAAGTACCTATCCCAACTCCCCTTTTTGTCTAACACACATGCCCTCAACATATCTTCCAAGGTTTGTATTGTTCTTTCTGATTGGCCGTCTGTCTGAGGGTGGTAAACCGTGCTTAGACACAACTTTGAACCAAAAGCTGTTTGAAAGGCTCCCCAAAATCGTGATGTAAACCGCGGATCTCGGTCAGAGACTATAGTCGACGGTACTCCGTGTAACCTCACTATCTCTTGGATGTACAATTATGCTAACTTATCCAAGGAATAAGTCACCTTAATGGGCAAAAAGTGGGCAGACTTAGTCAGCCGATCTACAATTACCCATATGGCGTTATGGCCAACTTGGGTCTTAGGCAATCCCGTTACAAAATCCATAGAGATGCTATCCCATTTCCATTCAGGAATTGACAAGGGTTGCAGCATCCCAGAAGGTCTTTGGTGCTCAATCTTCACCTTTTGACAGACCAAGCACTTATTCACCCATGCTACCACGTCCCGCTTCAAACCAGGCCACCAAAACATCTTTTTCAAATCTTGATACATCTTGGTTGTACCAGGATGAATAGTAAAATGGCTCTTGTGAGCCTCCTCCAAAATCCCCTTTCGGAGGTCACCACTTGCCGGCACACAAATCCGGCCCTCAAATCTCCATATCTTGTCAGCTCCTTGGGAGAAACTGTAACATCCCCAAATTTATAACTAAGATAAATATTAATTAGCGATAGTAAAACCAAGAGAATCTGGACAAATGTTATGAAACACAACAAATAGTTTACTTAAGTATGTCTAGAGAAAAATGCAAAGAATTACGAAAATGCCATCACTTAGTGGAAATTATGAAAATGCACTTGCTATGTAAAGGAAATTACCAAACTACCCTTGCCTTATTAAATGACAAAGATACCCTTACTCTATGAATGGAATTACAATAATACCACTATCATTGTCTAATTACAAAAATATCCTTGTCTTAGTTAAAGAAATTACTACAACGCCATTTACACAAATCCCTAGACTTGTCTTTAGACAAGAATGAATCTAAGCCATTGGATTAAGATGATAACACAATAATTTAACCACATACTTCATACACATTTCTGAATCACATACATGCACTAAAGGTTAGAAAATCTCCACTAACATCTTTGCACAAAACATGGAAACATGTCTGCATAAAACATGGAAACGTGTTTTCATCCCAAAATTCAGCCAACATGTTTCCATAAATCATGCTCCAAGTGCTTTCCTTCTTCTGTTTTTTCTCTAATCTTTCCACTATAAATACTCCTCAAATTCTCTTCAATTCAAAAACTCCCTAAGTGTTCTTTCTTTCTTATTCTATCATTCTTCTTATGTTCTTCAAAGACTTCTCTTGATCCTCTAAATTTCATCCAAACACATAAATCCTAAGTCCAAACTTTCACTAGCCCTCACAAGAGTTACAATCTTTAACTCTAGTGAGAAATATTTTCTTAAGCACTCAAGTTCTAGAGCCAAGATTCAAGGAGGGTCATCCACTCCAAAGACTCTTGTTCAAAGCTTAAGGAAGAAGAGAAGGACCTTTTTTAGACCCTACACAAGAGGTAGGAGCTTCATCTTTAATTGTTCAAGCATTGTTGGCTTCTAACCTTGATAGAATGCCTCAAGTTTGAGTTATTGTCAAAAGTTTTGAATGATTATTTGAAAAATATATTTTTAGAAATATGACATGTTCTATTATGTTATGAGTACTCTTATGATGCTATCAAACTCAAATATAACTTGACAAGATTGTATGTGAAACCTGATTTAATAAAGGTAACTTAAGACACGAAAATGATAGGTGCTGGAATTTCTAGTTATTTCTGGCAGCAGGTACTTGTTACTGTTCATAAAATATTAATCATCTCGAAATTAAAATAATTTTACTATAAACTAGACTCATTATAGAACACTCTCCAAAAATAATCACCCAAAACAGAGTTTTCTAGCTCAAGATATAATTTTTTTAAAGTAGAGCCTAAGACTGAAACTTTAAATCTGACCTTGTAGTAGTAAAATAGGTGTAACTCACTCTAGAAAAATGAAAATGGACTGATTTCAACTTTGTTGGAGAGCTAACACATATAGGAATACACCCATGTATGTTATGTATAAATCTTTGTACCATGTAATTACAGAATGAGAAATAAATTTCAGAATAGTGTACTGTATAAGTGCAGTTTGGAAAGGTTCTGGCTAAGGAAAGACTTGGTATTTAAGCGTGTCCATTGTGACCGACCTCTCTTTCCTGGGAACCCTCCTATGCATGGTTTACAGTTGATTTACACTATTCCAAAGATGTAAATGCTAAAATTTGATGAGTTAGGAATTTCGAACTACCTTTACTAAGCTGAGATAACAAGTATACAGAGAATTATAAACTTTCTTCTAAAAGATGTCAAAACTATAAATAAAAGAATCAAGTCTTGTAAAGAGAGAATTTTAAGAATTTAAGTAGAATAATAATCTTCAAGAGTTATATGAAAGTCATAATAAAAATATATAAAGAACCTATAATAATATTTTGAAGTGCATTAATGTATTAATGGAATGCTAAAAGTACAAAGAACACTAAGAGAAAAAGATAATACTAAGACATCCATTACCTCTTACGAACACTAGGAACTCAACTTGATAACTTTGGTTGGTTAATATGAATCATCTATGAAAGTGTTTACTATGAGATTTACATGATATTGTCCATGTTTTATGAAGTGATTTATAGTAACGTGAATGTATGGTGATGAATTATGAAATGATGAGGATGAATGATTGATTGCCCAGGATTTATTGTGATTACATGATAATATGCATACATTCATTTTCAAAAGAAATAATAAAAGTAAAGTTTGAAAAAGTAGCAATGAAAGTCTGGAAAAGTGGACTTGAGCTAAACTCACGGCTTAACCCCTAGCGTTGAGATCACGGCAACGGAATGAAAACCAAAAAGGTTATGGCGACGGCCATGGTATGAGCTCATTACCCTTTAGGGTGGTCTAAGGCATTGATGCATTCATCCCGTGAGTAATTAAGAAATATGTTGATGAAATAAATGAAAGATGATGATCACTAAACAAGTGAATGTTGAGGATGAGTAATCATGAAATGCATGCAGCTCCTAAATGATTATTGCTTATTAGTGGTTTTACATGATATGCTTATATGTATGCTTGATGAAATACTGAATGGATATTTCTGCTAATTGTTCAAGATTAGTTTAAAAGTAACTGCACTTCGGCTAATCATGTTTGTGAAAGTTTGATAATTGAATCCTTACCTGGTCACCTTTTTATAATAAACCCGAAGTGACTGGGACGACAACGATGACACTTTTAGTACAAGTAGGAACTCCTACTGAGAAATCATGTATTTCTCACTCCCATGTTTATTTTCCATTGTCGTTACCAGAGACAGACGTGTCCACCTAAAGCAACGAAGCTGTAGTTGAGGAAGGAGGTAGCGCGTGAAGATTTCAAACCTTTCAAGTAGGAGCATTCCGAGCTTTAGTTACATTATAGTTTGTGAGAAACAATTAGTAATAGTAGAACTTATATTGTTATTTGTAATAACTTATCAGTATGATATATGCCCTGTTGTGACTTATGTATTAAGTGATTATATTCCAGTTTATATGATAATAGTTCTACACTTAGTCTCTTATTCCGCTTATTTAATTAAGTGCGCAATGTAACTTGATTATTATCTATAAAAGTGCTATGTATTTCACTTCTAGATTCTGAGGCTTAAGTTTTCAAACAATTAATTTATTTAAAGAAAAAAAAAATTCCACTATTTTTCTAAGTTAATTTCAAAAGAAAATAAATGCAAGGCATAAGTGACAACTAATAGAATCCAAATGTGAACTTAAGCATAGTGGGGTTCTATTAGGGTGTTACAGAAACCCTTCAATTTTCCATTCTCTACCGCCTCTAATGTCTCCTTAAACTCCTCATCCTCTTGTTGGGCCTGGGTGATTCTCTCTTTGAACTTGCTGGTTACGCTGAGGTGACACATCCTTAAGCTTTTGGTTGTTAGAGTCATTCCTAAGTTCATGTTTCTAAACTTCTCAATCAATTCCGCCTCCTTAACCATCATTTGAGACTGATGCAATGACTTCCGACTCAGGGCATCGGCCACCACATTGGCCTATCGGGATGATAGTTTAATCCAAAATCATAATCCTTCAGAAATTCCATCCATCTCCTCTGCCTCATATTCAACTCCTTCTGATCGAAAAGGTATTTGAGACTCTTATGATAAGAAAATACCTCAAACTTCACCCCATATAAGTGGTATCTCCACACCTTCAAGGCAAACACAACTGCGGCCAATTCTAGGTCATGGGTGGGGTAGTTTGCCTCGTGAGGCTTGAGTTGTTGGGATGCATAGGCCACCACTTGCCTATTTTGCATCAGCACACATCCCAAGCCTTTTCCTGACGCATCACAGTAAACTTCGAAGGGTGCATTAGGGTCAGGTAAAACTAACACTGGGGTTGTGGTTAACCTCACCTTTAGGTCTTGAAAACTTTGCTCACATTCTGTAGTCCATTCAAAAGGGGCACTCTTCCTTGTAAGCTTGGTCAAGGGCAAGGAAATCCGAGAAAATTATTTAATGAATCTGCGGTAATATCCAGCTAATCCTAAGAAGCTTCGTATCTCTGTCACTGTGGTTGGTCTCTCCCAGCTCATTACTGCTTCTATCTTACTAGGGTCAACTGCGATACCTCCCTTTGAAACTACATGTCCTAAAAATTTTACTTCTTCCAACCAGAATTCACACTTAGATAACTTTGCATACAACTTCTTCTCTTTCAAAATCTCTAATACTATCCTTAAATGGTGCTCATGCTCTTCGGGGGTCTTCGAGTAGATGAGTATATCATCTATGAAAACAACCACAAATTGATCCAAATAGGGCCTGAAAATCCTATTCATGTAATCCATAAACACAGCAGGAGCGTTGGTCAATCCAAATGACATCACTGTGAATTCAAAGTGGCCATACCGAGTCCTAAAAGCAATCTTAGGTATGTCCTCATCTCTTACCCTAATTTGGTGATATCCCGATCTTAGGTCAATCTTTGAGAACACTACTACTCCCCTTAGTTGATCCATCAAGTCATCAATCCTAGGTAGAGGGTACTTGTTCTTCACGGTCACTTTCGGTTCAACTGCCTATAGTCTATGCAAAGCCTCATGCTTCCATCTTTCTTTTTGACGAATAGGACAGGGGCTCCCCATGGCGATGCACTAGGCCTTACAAACCTCTTTTCCAAAAGCTCCTCTAATTGAGTCTTTAATTCGGTTAATTCTAGGGGCGACATCCTATAGGGTGCAATGGATATGGGTCCTGTTCCTGGCACTAACTCAATCGAAAACTCTACCTCCCTAACTGGAGGGAACTCGGAGTATCTCATCAGGAAATACTTGAGGTATTCTCTTACTACGGGCACATCATCAATATCTTGCTCAAAGTCCACATCGTTCGCGGCTAGGAGAACGTACCCCTTACTCTCATCCCCATAACAGTTAACCTCTACAGCATTCAAATAAAGTTTTAAAGATGTACTAGACATACTAGGGATAGGGAGGAAGATGACAGACCTGGTATAGCAGTTCAACAATACACGGTTAGCATAAAGCCAATCCATGCCGAGGATCATGTCTAGATCATGCATAGGTAAACAAACTAGATCTTGAACAAAAGGTCTACCTTTTACAATGAAACGACAACTTAAGCAACATCTACAAGTCCCAATAGGTTTACCAGTAGGTGTAGAAACAGTAAGATCAAAGGGAAGTTCTGACACATGTAAATGCAAGGAGTTAACACTATCATGTGATATGAAGGAGTGGGTTGCGCCAGAATCAAATAGTACAATTAAGGTCCTACCATTCATTTCACACTTACCTTCTATGAGGCTTCTGGATTTTGTCGAATCTTTTGCACTGAGGGTAAAGACCCTCCCTTGGTGTTGCGGCCTGGGGTTAGGGGCCCTCGGGTTCCTCTCGGTGCATTCTCTAGCAAAATGACCAGGTTTCCCACATTTGAAGCAAACTCCTTGGCCCATCAAGCAAGGACGATCTCCGTGCGGCTTCCCACACTTGGGGCATAGAGCAACAGGTGCAGGCCTAGGGGGTGCAACTGGGGTTCTTTGTGGCACCTTGCCCTTGGAACCACTAGACCCTCCGTGATTAAAATTATTCCTAGGGCCTTGGGGCCTGAACTGCGGCCTAGGGTGTGGCCTGAACGATGGTTTGGATTGCGGCTTGAACCTCGGAGCTTGAGGTGCCATCTTCTTACTGAAATTCTCAGCCCTTGATACATTCAACTTCTTATGCCCCTCCTCGATAATACGACATTTGTTGACCAGTATGGGGAAATCCCTAATTTCCATGTGTGCAACAGCGAAATTGATCTCTGCCTTTAATCCTGCTTCATATTTGACACATTTCCAAACTTCATCAGGGTTCCCTTGAAAAACCCTTGAGAACTTGATTAGCTCTTCTAACTTTGCAGTATACTGGGCAACACTCATGCCTCCTTGGGTTAGCTGCATGAATTCTATATCCTTGGCATTCTTCACAGATTCAGGAAAATACTTCTCGTAAAAGTAGGCCTTGAACAATTCCTAATTCATCGTAGTGTCGGATGCTTCTAGCAATCTTCAGGTACCATTCCACCAGAACTCAGCATCCGCCTCTAACATGTAGGCAGCAAAAGTTACCTTTTGTTCCTCGGTGCAAGTGATCACAGAAAAGATCTTCTCCATGCTTTTAATCCATTCTTCTGCATGGTTTGGGTTCATGGTCCCTCGAAATGATGGTGGATTAGCCTTGCGGAATTCCCCAAAGCGGGCATGCTCAAGACCTTCAGCAGTACAGGGGCCACGTCCAGCATCTCCCTGTTGGTCCATCCGTTCGAACATCATCTGCATAGCCCTAGCCATTTCCCTAAGAGCTTCAGCAGTCTCATTACCCTGTTCGCCTCACTTTGGAGTCCTATTACATCGTGGTCGTACCATTGATCCCTGAACACACAGAACAACAAACACTGAGTTGATTAGGCTCAATACTCTATGTAAAGTGAGCTAGTTATCATGGTACATTTCCACAAACAGCTGTCATGTCTCTCTACCCTATAGCTTATCCTATCAATAAAGCAACTACACATGACAAAACTAACGCATTATGCTTAAGAAGCATAGTCAGTCCAATCCTCAGGCTCCATGAGAATCGAACTGCTCTGATACAAAAAATGTAACACCCTAATATTTAACCCAACACGCCAAGGTCGCATTTTGAGTTAATTATTAGTTATTACTCTTTTGTTCTAGTTCTTAACCTTGCATTTGTAAAATACTTAGCAAAAATACGGGTAAATTTTTTTTTGAATCTTAAACAAAATAGTGAGCCTCGTATACCGAAAATGAACAGCGTCCTATACATCGCGAGCAAGCATATGATATTAAACCCATAGTATAACATTCATAGATAATCATCATGAATTCATGTAATAACAACATCCTTACACACCAAACACGTAGTAATGAATAATGTTATCTTCATCATATGATTAGGATGATACATTAATCCACAAAACAGAAAAGAAACAAAGTACATAAAGTAGTGCGAAAATTTAAATAGACTAAGGACCACTCTTCACTACTAAGTCTACTGGGGTGCACATAGGTGGGATAACCTCAAGATAGGGGAAAACGAAGGAAGCTATCCACTAAGTGTGCTAGGGCACTGCGATCACTAATCATCCTCGGCTATCAAAATGTCTCTATGGAGAAGGGGAAGTGCGGCCAATGAAACGGGTCAGCTCCTCAGCATTACCGAGACCGTAGGATGGACGAACATGGGCACCTCGACGAGGACGAACAGCCCCATGATAGACTGAGGTAGCTCCCCTCGATGGACCTCTGACCGAAGTTGCTCCTTCACCGTCATCTCCAAGCTCCATGGGAAGCGGCGGAACCGCGGAGGAATGTTGGGATGGTGACTCCTCACGAGGGGTCCGTCTCAGGCTTAGACGAACTAGGAGAACGAGGAACGTACTCAGGATACCCTCGAACAGATGAAGCAGTAGGATGTGTACGACGAAACTGCTCTCCTCGTGGGCGTGCGTGCTCGAAAACCAGCTCGTCAGTAAAAGGAGTGGCAGGAGAAAATCTATAACTAGTAACCGGGTGTGTAAAAGGACGTGCTAAGAACACGAACAGTCGAACAGCACAACGACCCACAAAATGATAAGTCTGGTGAGTGGCGTCAAAGTGCATTTCCCAGGTGGGGGCATCAACGAAGATCACGAACGTCGCCATCGGCCTCTGAAGACGTAGTGGAAAGAATGCAAGAAAGAGGGAGTGAGAAACTTATAAAAGAATCTCAGTAGGGTTGTCACCTCCTAACAATATGTCATCATCTACGTCCTCAGGCACCTTGGGTTTTCAATATGAAAATAATGGGCACAAGTAAAGTTTCTTTATTAAGTTCGAAAAGTCATTATCCAAGGTCTGTGTCTTTCAGCATGAATCTGAATGTCATGAATGCATCATACCAATTCATGGAATGCATGTCAATGCCACATGCAAGTACATCATAGATAATTATACTAATCAATCACAGTAAAATGCATATCATGATTGTAAAGTATGCTTGATAATTTGCAAGATGCATGTGATGATTTCCTTGATGCACATGATGATTTGCATGAACTTTCCTCTTTCCTATACTATTTTCGGTAGCCACCCTAATGCTCTCTCCTGTGAGAGTTCTAGGTTATGAGCTCATACCTAACTAGTCGTCACTAGTTTCCAACTTATCCCAGATAAGTATAAATAAATCCCGACTCCCGGAGTGCGGGTTAGGGGGCTTAAGGATCACCTATCATATTCCGACTCCCAGAGTGCGATTAGGATTATCTCCTTCTTCGAAACGCATTTACTTACACCCGGTGCATAGTAAATTTGTCCGCTTTGGCAGGCTGCATCTACCATACCCTCACGGTTTTGTTATCTCCCTACTGAAGCAGGAGAAATGCGTCTCGGTATGCTATGCAAGAATGCAGCATGATTGTACAACCTCATATATCATCCAGATGCAATATGAGCATTCCATTTCGGATATCATCATGATATTTTACTTAACATTTCATGCTCACCAATGTCATATAAATCATGCATCTCAATCCATTATGATCATAGCATACCACAAATAAGTCACATAAGTCGGGTTCACAACCTCATTCATAAACACATATTCATGCTTCACATTCATATAATCATATAACACATGTCATCAACACTTTGCGGGATGATAAATATGCTCCTACCCAATATGCCGGACTCAGCTAATGTACATGCTATGTTCATTATAAAATATGCATAAACATGTATATGGGCAGTGAACAACCAATCATCTTGAATCACCAATTATGAAATTCAATTCCAAGTTATCGGCAATTACCCTTTCATCTTACGGGGTTAAACTTCGGCTCGACATAACCTAAATACCGTAACTATTCTCTTAGGCATCTCAAAGGTCATACTCAATGATTTCCATCTATTTTCAACTTCAAAAACACTTCTAAATGATGCTGGACAGTTTGGGGAGTAGCCATAAAATATACGTTTTCGCGGTTCAAGAATTTACGTCTTTGACCCTTTCTAGTTTCCGATTTATTCTATAGTGTCAACAATTAATTCACACTGCCTCCCATAGGAATTTTCACATCTAGTTCCACTTCCAAACAGAATGTTTTCCAAATAATTTATCTCAATGCAGTAGCCATATTTTATCAAACTCTACGGGTCTCAAAACTACATTTTTCGGTTCTTTCTAGTTTTCTAGTCTTTCCAAAATACCTAAAATAATTTCTGCATCAACTACTAATGATTTCCTCACATTTATCTCATCCTAAACATCTCTTAACAGTGTTTGTATCATCTAGGCAGTAGCTATATTTTCATTTCATAAAAGCATTAGAGAGTTGCATAATTTACTCGTTTCCGTTACTAGCTTACCCTAGGATGTTAAAAATAATTTTTGCAACAAGTAACAACATTTTCTACCAATTAAAACACCTCCAAACAGAATCATACATAATTTATGAGTTAGAAACAGTGACCAAAAATTTAGTTCCGAAATCATTCAAAAATTATACTTTTGATAACTTCTAGCTACTAGTTTTCCTCTTCGCTTTGTTGGAGTCATAGGAAATGCCTAAAAAATATTTTTATCTCTTGAATACTCACATAAATTTGCTAAAACAGAAACTAAACATCTCAAATCACATTAATAGCTCCCTTGTTCATAAAACACCATTCTTGCTACACTTGAGTCCCAAAACTTGCGAAAAAAAAACTTTAAAACACAACTTGTATAATTTTCAATAACTATCTCAACTTAAAATCAAGTAAACCCATTTAAGGATCCCTCATAGTGTCATAGCCGTATGTATATATATATACACAAATGTGTGGCCATGTTCAAATTTACATTTAAGATCCAAGGACAAGTTTTGAGCTTTAGTGTCTTAGGTGATGACCTGAAAATAAATATGCTATGTGTAACAGCCTAAATCTTAACCCAAGACTACTAGTATGTTCTTAGGTTAATCTTTAGAATATTACCTCTTGGTCTCATCTTTTACTTAGAAAATACTTAGCGGAAATATGGGTAAAATTTTTCTTTTTGGAATTTAAAATCAAAGTGAGAGCCACGCACAAAACTTTAAGGGGAATCATAGCGAAACATATAAGCAAAGCATAAGAAACACATCATGTCATGGGAACATCAACTGAATCATAGATATATATATATATATAACGTGCCTACCCAAAGAGGCAGGACTATTTGATACATCATGAAGCAAAATACAACTGAAATGCAATACAAGGAAATCATAAAAAGCAAATACAAGAGAAACTACACCCATACCCATGTGCACCTAAAGGAGACAACCTCATATACAAAAGAAGGTTTGTCCTCTACTATGTGGCGTGTGTGTGCACTAACTACTACCCCTCCTATGACTACTCCTGCGGTCCAGTCTTGTGGGGTCAGTCGATCCTTGGCGAATCTTGGCGGGAGTGGTCGGCGCATCATCGGGGCATGTCCACATGGCGGCGCATAGATGGCCGTCGAGCCAACCTCGGCTGGACCACCGTTTCCTCACTCCCGACCCTCATCGGTGGAGGAGCGGGCTGGAGCTCCAACTGTACATATGGGATGGCGGGTCCTCGGATGGGTCCGTCTCCGAGTACTGGGGGCGCGGCACATACTCGGGGTACTCGCGTACTGCAGATGTCTCGGGCTCCATGCGGAGGACCTGCTCATCGCGTGGTCTCGCTCGCTCAAAAATCCCGTTATGGCCGGTAAGCGATCGAGGTGAAGCGGTAGCTCGGGGCGGGGTCTTGCGAAGGGTCGTCCCATGAACATGAATACTCGGCGGTGCAGCGACCCTCAAAATGGTATGACCCGAGTCTTGGGTCATGGTGCAGCTCCCATACCGGGGTGTCGATGAAAATGCGAATGTCGCCATCTGAAGATATGACGGAAGAAAAGAAAGAGGGAATGAGAATCTTTCTAAAGAATTCTCGGTAGGGTTATCCCTACCTAGGTGACATCGTCACATCCTCGAGAACCTTGGGTTTATTTCTAAAAGGTGTGCATACATATAAATTCCTTTTAAGTTGGTTTTCCAAAGAGGTATTTTATCCAAGGTCCGTCATATTTTATAATGCGTCTTTATAACTTAAGCAGAAATATACTAATGATATGAATGCATCATAAGGTAAACCAAACAATAGAATAACTAGGAAACATTATAACATTGGCATAAGTATAGTTTATGTGACATTGTTAACTTTAACTTTCATCTCTTGGGGCCGCCCTAAAACTTCTCTAGGTTATGAGCTCATACCTTAACTAGTCGTCACTAGCTCTTACTTATCCTATGATAAGCGTAACATAATCCCGACTTAAAGTACGGGCTAGGGGGCAAATTAAGGATCTCCTTTCTAGGATCATTTCCTCTTTGAAACGCTTTGCTAGCCACGTGGGCCTCGCAATTTGTCCACTTTGGCAGGCTGTAACACCCTAATAGAACCCCACTGTGCTTAAGTTCACATTTGGATTCTATTAGTTGTCACTTATGCCTTGTATTAATTTTCTTTTGAAATTAACTTAGAAAAATAATGGAAGATGTTTTTTCTTTAAATAAATTAATTTTTTGAAAACTTAAGCCTGTAACGAGAAGTGAAATACATAGCGCTTTTATAGATAATAATCAAGTTACATTGCGCACTTAATTAAATAAGCGGAATAAAAGACTAAGTGTAGAACAATTATCACATAAACTGGAATATAATCACTTAATACATAAGTCACAACAGGGCATATATCATACTGATAAGTTATTACAAATAACAATATAAGTTCTACTATTACTAATTGTTTCTCACAAACTATAATGTAACTAAAGCTCGGAATGCTCCTACTTGAACGGTTTGAAATCTTCACGTGCTACCTCCTTCCTCAACTACGGCCTCGTTGCTTTAGGTGGACACGTCTGTCTCTGGTAACAACAACGGAAAATAAACATAGGAGTGAGAAATACATGATTTCTCAGTAGGAGTTCCTACTTGTACTAAAAGTGTCATCGTTGTCGTCCCAGTCACTTGGGGTTTATTATAAAAGGTGAGCAGGTAAGGATTCAATTATCAAACTTTCACAAAGCGTGATTAGCGAAGTGCGATTACTTTTAAAGTAATCTCGAACATTAGCAGAAATATTCATTGAGTATTTCATCAAGCATACATATAAGCATATCATGTAAAACCACTAATAAGCAGTAATCATTTAGGAGCTGCATGCATTTCATGATTACTCATCATCAACATTCACTTGTTTAGTGATCATCATCTTTCATTTATTTCATCAACATATTTCTTAATTATTCACGGGATGAATGCATCAATGCCTTAGACCACCCTAAAAGGGTAATGAGCTCATACCATGGCCGTCGCCATAACCTTTTTGGTTTTCATTCCGTTGCCGTGATCTCATCGGTTTAGGGGGTTAAGCCGTGAGTTTAGCTCAAGTCCACTTTTCCAGACTTTCATTGCTACTTTTTCAAACTTTACTTTTATTATTTCTTTTGGAAAATGAATGTATGCATATTATCATGTAATCACAATAAACCTTGGGCAATCAATCATTCATCCTCATCATTTCATAATTCATCACCATACATTCACATTACTATAAATCACTTCATAAAACATGGACAATATCATGTAAATCTCATAGTAAACACTTTCATAGATAATTCATATTAACTAACCAAAGTTATCAAGTTGAGTTCTAGTGTTCGTAAGAGGTAATGGATGTCTTAGTATTATCTTTTTCTCTTAGTGTTCTTTGTACTCTTAGCATTCCATTAATACATTAATGCACTTCAAAATATTATTATAGGTTCCTTATATATTTTTATTATGACTTTCATATAACTCTTGAAGATTATTATTCTACTTAAATTCTTAAAATTCTCTCTTTACAAGACTTGATTCTTTTATTTATAGTTTTGACATCTTTTAGAAGAAAGTTTATAATTCTCTGTATACTTGTTAGTAAAGGTAGTTCCAAATTCCTAACTCATCAAATTTTAGCATTTACATCTTTGGAATAGTGTAAATCAACTGTAAACCATGCATAGGAGGGTTCCCAGGAAAGAGAGGTGGGTCACAATGGACATGCTTAAATACCAAGTCTTTCCTTAGCCAGAACCTTTCCAAACTGCACTTTCACAGTACACTATCCCGAAATTTATTTCTCATTCCGTATTTACGTGGTACAAAGCTTTATACATAACATACATGGGTGTATTCCTATATGTGTTAGCTCTCCAACAAAGTTGAAATCAGTCCATTTACATTTTTCTAGAGTGAGTTACATCTATTTTACTACTACAAGGTCAGATTTAAAGTTTCAGTCTTAGGCTCTACTTTAAAAATTTATATCTTGAGCTAGAAAACTCCGTTTTAGGTGATTCTTTTTGGAGAGTGTTCTATAATGAGTCTAGTTTATAGTAAAAATTATTTTAATTTCGAGATACTTAATATTTTATGAACAGTAGCTTTCGAAGTACCTGCTGCCAGAAACAACTAGAATTTCCAGCACCTACCATTTTCATGTCTTAAGTTACCTTTATTAAATCAGGTTTCACATACAATCTTTTCAAGTTATATTTGAGTTTGATAACATCATAAAGGTACTCATAACAAAATAGAACATGTCATATTTCTAAAAATATATTTTTCAAATAATCATTTAAAACTTTTGACAATAACTCAAACTTGAGGCATTCTATCAAGGTTAGAAGCCAACAATGCTTGAACAATTAAAGATGAAGCTCCTACCTCTTGTGTAGGGTCTAAAAAGGGTCCTTCTCTTCTTCCTTAAGCTTCGAACAAGAGTATTTGGAGTGGATGACCCTCCTTGAATCTTGGCTCTAGAACTTGAATGCTTAAGAAAATATTTCTCACTAGAGTTAAAGATTGTAACTCTTGTGAGGGCTAGTGAAAGTTTGGACTTAGGATTGAAGTGTTTGGATGAAGTTTAGAGGATCAAGAGAAGTTTTTGAAGAACATAAGAAGAATGATAGAATAAGAAAGAAAGAACACTTAGGGAGTTTCTGAATTGAAGAGAGTTTGAGGAGTATTTATAGTGGAAAGATTAGAGAAAAAAAACAGAAGATGGAAAGCACTTGGAGCATGATTTATGGAAACATGTTGGCTGAATTTTGGGATGAAAATGCTCCTTGTTTTGTGCAAACACGTTTCCATGTTTTGTGCAAACACGTTTCCATGTTTTGTGCAAACACGTTTCCATGTTTTATGCAAACACGTTTCCATGTTTTATGCAAACATGTTGGATGAAAATGCTTCATGTTTTATGCAAACATGTTTCCATGTTTTATGCAAACACGTTTCCATGTTTTGTGCAAAGATGTTAGTGGATATTCTTGTAATTCCATTCATAGAGTAAGGGTATCTTTGTCATTTAATAAGGCAAGGGTAGTTTGGTAATTTCCTTTACATAGCAAGGGCATTTTCGTAATTTCCACTAAGTGATGGCATTTTCGTAATTCTTTGCATTTTTCTCTAGACATACTTAAGTAGTCTATTTGTTGTGTTTCATAACATTTGTCCAGATTCTCTTGGTTTTGCTGTCGATAACTAAGATTCTTAGTTATAAATTTGGGGATGTTACACAGGCTGCATCTACACATACCCTCACGGATTTGTCTCCTCCTGGGGGTGCTCGGCCGAACCGGTGTCACCCAGGAGAAGCGCGTCTCAGTGTTGTGTCACATTTATATTCTCTTAAGTATTAAATCACAATTACCTCATCATTTATCATATTCATTTTTATCATGCATTCTCATGTAGCTTTTTCATAACATATATATCATCACATGAAACTTTCTCATAACATTCGTCACATAAAACTTTCACACAAACATCATCACATAGTCATATTTAACAATCATCCCCATAAGCTCATAGACATGTTATGTTATAACTCATAGTGTTTTAAACTTCGATTCTTATGAGTCTTAAACTTGCAAATTAATTGTTCTAACATTATCCTTAACTTCTTTATACGCCTATAGTTTGACAATTAATGAGTTATACAAATTTTATGCTCAAGAACTAATCCAAATAGCACAAAGCAGAATTTGGACAGCTTTATGTTTATGTGATTACGGAGTTCTAGAAATTACGGTTTAGATCTTTATCTCACTTTCTAAGTTATTGATCATCAACACCTAGTCTCTTGGGAACCTATAAGGTTATAACTAAGTATTTCTCACCTCACCCTATGGTCAAGAACATCTCTAAACCTCAAGAGTGCAGAAATCAAAATACTAACTTTACGGGTACCTAGAAGTCACAATAATGACCCTTTCTAAGTTCGGTTTGCTCCTAAGGTTTCAAGATTAAGTCCTAAACCAATTATGAGTCATTCCTACACATATAAACTAATTTAAAACCATGATTATTGAATCTAAACCTTGCTGGACAGAATCCAGAAAAATAAATCTTTAAGGGATCTAGAACTCTCAAATTAATTCTTTTCTAGTTCCTAACTTATCCTATCTTTCTCATATGAGTCTTAACATAATTATTACCCAAACATAAGCATATTAACATCATTAACACAGCTCATACAGTGGCCAAACATAGCAGGGCAGAACCGAAACAGAAACTCCATTTAAAGGCCTTGAATCATAGTTTCTAAAGCACATAAAATACTAGTTTATCTTGGAACCTTATTAAAACCTTCAAAACTCTTTTATGAACACTTTTATCATCTAAACTCATGAAAATACTTAATAGGGCAGTGGCTATATTATTTTCATCTCAAGAGGTCCTAAATTCATAACACTTAGTTCTACACATTCCTTATACTCACATAAGTTTAGAAAAATTATAAAACATAGTTTTCAATACTTGAAAACATTAAGGCCTCATAGGGCCGAAATATGAACCATAGGAAATAAATGTTTTAGACCTTTGTTTGAGATATCATTGGGCAAGTCTTTGAGCTCTAGAATCATTAAAGTGATGACATAAAAATAAACATGCTCATGCACTTATTTTAGTTATTGCTAGAAAGTAAAGTGAGAGCATAAAATAAATATGTGGTGCAATATATTATTATCTTTAATATTTAGGTGAGGACTTGAAATATAAATATGATAATGCAAAGCTTGAAACATAAACATGATAATGCAAGTTCATTCATTATCTTGGGATTTAGTGATAGCAAGGAAATAAACATGATATGCAAAGCTTAAAGTAAACATGATGCAAGTTTCGTTTTTATGTTTAACTAGAGCTCATTTAAGACTTTAACATGATCATAACCCCATACAATATCTCAAAGATCACAACACAAGAATCGAAAATCATATAAAAGAGAAAGAAAGTGAAGCTACATCAAGTTCTTTATTAAGTACCCAAAAGCCCTATCTAGAGACAAATCTCTAGAGCGTGTCCGCCAACTTTAAGGTTGACAAGGGTAGGCTTGGGCTTTTAGAAATCCTTAGATTAATTTTTCTTAAGTTGGAAAACCATGTGAGCTAGATAACATATAGATGAAGTTGTAAGAAAAGGAAAACTCAAGCTTTAGAGGTTTCTTTGAGATGAACACAATGTCATCATCTAGAAACTCTCATCATCAAGCTATCATGCTCAAATCAAGGCCTCATGGCCGAAAATGAAAGGAAAGGAAAGACAAAGGAAAGTTCAAAAAGAATCCAAGAGAAAACTAGAGAAAAACACTTTCTTGAGCAAAATAAAGTTTGAAAACAAATCCCTACCTAGTGATGAAGATAAAAGCTTGATCTTGAAAATGGAAATGAGATGAGCAACACCTCCTAGGATGGTGATGATGATTCGGCCTTGATGAGAGAAAAGAAAGAAAATGTGTTTCAAGTGGAGTTGTGTTTGAGGTGTGGTGTTTGAGAGGTTTGATGATGGTTCAAGGTTTTGGGGTGGTGTTTGATGGTGGAGAGGTGATGATGAGATAAAGAGATGAAGAGGATAAAGATGAAAAGAAAGGAAGAACACTCTTGGAACTTTGAGAGAAAAAGGAAAGACTAGCAAGACAACTCTAAAACTCTAAACTTGCAAATGCTTCAAAGTGCAACAAGGCTAACACAAGCATCCTATTTATAGAAAAACAAAACCATGGAGCTTGCAAATGGAGGGAGTGGCCGTGTGGTTTGGAGGGAAAAGGAAAAGGAAATATCTCTTACACAAGGTCATTCAAGCATGGTTTGAAGTATGGAAGCTATGCTACAAAGCATGGCTTGATGTGAGTTAATTTCCTATCAAATTTTTATGAAATTAGGCTTCTAGAAATAATGCATGGCTGGAACTTTTCCAGCCACAATTAAATGGGAGAAATGGGTTGTTTTAATTATTTATTCATGTGGAAATTCAAGCTTGATTGAAAGTTATGACAAGGTATAGTGTATGTGACTTGAGGTATGGCCTTGGAGTGTTGAAAAATTGAACATGTGATGCATATGGAGGAGGTGAGGCTTCGGCCAGCTTGGGACAGCAGAATGGGAGGATGATTTGACCATTTAATTGTGTGTTAATGGTAGGTTTAGATGTGTATTAGCTTAGGTATAAGGTTAGGAATGATTAAGCTTAAGTTTAGGTAACTAAGAATGTGATTTAGAGAGTTTATGACAAGTTTAGGAGTGCTCATACATCATTAAAGAATTTAAAACTCATTTATGAATAAACAATGTGTAACACAATTCCATGATTTAAGGAATTGGAAAGAGAAAACACTATTCAAGATTCTATGACTAGGTGTCATAAAATTAAAATATGATTTTAGGTTGTAATTAAGTACTTTTTGGTTCTAATCAACTTTAATAAATTATTTTGACTCTAGATTAATTAAGGAAATTAATTAACCTTTGATTAGAGCCTAATATTGCTTAGGTTTGCTTAATCGCGTGATTAAGCGTAAAAATACGAAACTAGGGGCAAAACCGTAATTTTGCACTAATTTTGCCCGGGACTTCAAAAATTAAAACTGAGGTCATAGAATACATAAAAACGCCTTTTAAAACCATTTGGAGAAGTTTCGGGTTCATCCGGCACTTGCAAGCGGGTAAAACACCACAGGCGTTTTGGTCATTTTGACCGAAAACTAAAAACGAGATTTGCGATCCGGGAAGGTACATAAGTTTTCTAATCCCCTTCCAACATTGAGTTTGCCCTTGAGTCTGCCGCCTTGGCTTCCCTCGGTCCGGTGAAAATGACCTCGGGGGCATTTTGGTCATTTTCACTCTAAGAAAATCGGGCGTTACATTACTCCCCTCCTTAAAAGAATTTCGCCCTCGAAATTGTCGTACCTTAGAAAAGCTACGGATATTTGGACTTCATCTCGACTCTAGTTCCCACGTGTATTCTTGAGCTTGCCTTGTCCCCATGCCACTTGTACCAAAGGAACGGACTTGTTCCTTAATCGCTTGACTCAGTGATCCACTATTCCCGTGGCGGTACATTGAAAGTGAGGTCCTCCCTTAACTGTACATGCTCTGGTTCTAGGACATGGCTAGGGTCGGACTCATATTTACGAATCGGGAGGCGTGAAAGACATCATGAAGGTTTGACAGATTGGGTGGTAAGGCTATTTTGTAAGCTACGGATCCGACTCTTTGAAGAATTTCAAAAGGACCGAGAAATCGGGGACTCAACTTTTTAACTTTCATGGCTCTCCCTATTCCTGTAGTGGGGGTGATTCTTAGAAATACATGTTCTCCTTCTTGGAACTCCAAGGGCTTGCGCCTTTTGTCCGCGTAACTTTTCTGTCGACTTTGGGCGGTTAAGATTCTATCCTTGATCTTCTTGATTTGCTCCGTCGTTTCCCTCACTACCTCAGGTCCTAAGACACTTTGCTCTCCGGGCTCGTACCAACACAAGGGTGATTAGCACTTTCTTCCGTATAATGCCTCGTACGGTGCCATACCGATGCTTGCGTGATAACTGTTGTTATACGCAAACTCGATCAAAGGCATGTACTTATCCCAACTTCCTTTTTGGTCTAAGACACAGGCTCTCAGCATATCTTCCAGGGTTTGGATTGTCCTCTCGGACTGACCATCCGTTTGTGGGTGGTAAGCAGTGCTTAGGCACAACTTGGAACCAAACGCCTTTTGGAAGGCTCCCCAAAAACGTGACGTAAATCGCGGATCTCGATCCGAGATTATCGTCGATGGTACTCCATGCAACCTTACTATTTCTTGGATGTAAAGCTGGGCCAACTTATCTAGCAGTGCACGTGACTCGAATAGGTAGAAAGTGAGCCGACTTAGTCGGTCGATCCACGATTACCCATACGGCATCGTGGCGACTTGGGTCTTTGGCAATCTGTCACGAAGTCCATTGATATACTCTCCCACTTCCACTCGGGGATTGAGGGGTTGTAACATGCGAGAAGGTTTTGGTGTTCGATCTTGACCTTTTGGCGGACCAAACACTTACTCACCCAGCGACCACATCCTTTTTAATCCGGGCCACCAAAACATCCTCTTCAAGTCTGATACATCTTGGTAGTACCAGGATGGATGGCAAAATGGCTCTTGTGAGCCTCCTCTAAGATCTTCTCTCGGAGGTCACCATCTTGTGGCACACAGTTAAGCCCCTCGAACCTCCATAACAGTCGGGGCCTCGTTCAAAACCTTTCAACTTTCCGGCCTTAACCGCCTCGATTGTCTCCATAAAGTCCTCATTTTCTCTTTGGGCAAGCATAATCCTTTGCTTAAACCCACTGGTCACCGTGAGATGACTCATCACGATGCCATTCTCCGTTATAGACATTCCAAGATTCATATCCCTAAATTGCTCTATTAACCCAACTTCATTAACCATCATACTTGGATGACGTAACGAGTTTCGGCTCAAGCCCTGGACTACTACATTACCCTTGCCCCGGTCGTAACTTAAACCAAAATCGTAGTCCTTGAGGAATTCCATCCATCTCCTTTGCCTCATATTCAACTCCTTTTGATCAAAGAGATGCTTGAGACTCTTATGATCGGAGAAAACTTCAAACCTCACACCATACAAATGGTGTCTCCACATCTTTAGAGCGAACACGATGGCTGCTAGTTCTAGGTCATGGGTGGGGTAGGTTACCTCATGAGGCTTGAGTTGTGTGGACGCATAGGCTACCACTTGCATGCTTTGCATCAACACACAACCTAAACCCTTGCAGGAAGCATCGCAATATACCTCGAAGGGTACATTGGGGTCAGGTAACACTAAAACTGGGGTTGAGGTGAGCTTTTCCTTAAGCTCTAGGAAACTCTTTTCACACTCGGGGCTCCACTCAAACGGGGCATTCTTCCTAGTGAGCTTGGTTAAGGGTAGGGCTAACTGGGAAAATCCTTTAATGAACCTACGGTAATATCCAGCTAAACCCAAAAAGCTTCTAATCTCAGTTACAGAGGTTGGTCTATCCCAATTCATCACAACCTCTATCTTACTTGGGTCGACAGCTATGCCACCTTTTGACACAACATGTCCTAAGAACTTTACCTCCTCTAACCAAAATTCACACTTAGACAACTTAGCGTATAACTTCTTCTCCTTTAATACCTCTAAAACCAACCTTAAATGACGCTCATGCTCCTCGTGGGTTTTCGAATAGATGAGAATATCATCTATGAACACAACCACGAATTGATCTAAATAGGGTCTAAAGATCCTATTCATGTAATCCATAAAAACTGCGGGAGCATTCGTCAAACCAATCGACATTACATTGTACTCAAAGTGTCCATACCGAGTTCGAAAGGCGGTTTTAGGAATATCCGAATCTCTCACCCTAATCTGATGGTAACCGGACCTTAAATCAATCTTAGAAAACACTACTGCTCCTTTCAATTGGTCCATAAGATCGTCAATCCTAGGCAATGGGTATTTATTCTTTATGGTTACTTGGTTCAGCTGCCTATAGTCTATACACATCCTCATGCTTCCGTCCTTTTTCTTTACAAATAAGACCGGAGCGCCCCAAGGTGAAGCACTTGGCCTTATAAAACTCTTTTCTAACAGCTCCTCTAACTGGGTTTTCAACTCTGCTAACTCCGAGGGTGACATCCTATACGGGGCTATAGAGATTGGTCCTGTCCCAGGAACCAACTCTATGGAGAACTCCACTTCTCTTTCGGGAGGGAACTCGGGTATTTCATCTAGAAACACCTCGGGATAGTTTCTCACCACAGGTATCTCACCTAGGTTCTGCTCCAAGTCTACATCACAGGCAGCTAGGAGAACATATCCCTTAGTTTTCTTCCCACTACAGAAGACCTCTACGGAATTTAGGTACAGCCTAATGGGTTGAGTGATGTTTTCGGGAGGAGAAGGGAAAACTACGGTTTGGGTTCCACAATCTAACATCACACGATTGGGGTGAAGCCAGTTCATGCCTAAGATAATGCCTATGTCTTTCAAGGGTAAACAAATTAAATCTATGATAAAAGACCTATTTTCTACAACAAGATGACAGTTTAAACAATAACGGCAAGTGTTAATAGGGCGATTTGTAGGAGTAGAAACAATAAGATCGAAGGGAAGTTTAGAGACTTTTAGATTTAAGGACTCGACACTAGCAAGTGAAATGAAAGAATGAGTAGCACCAGAGTCATATAGTACAGTTAAGGCTTTACCGTTTACTGCACATACCTTCGATGAGATCTTTGGACTTCTTGGCGTCTTCCGCATTAAGGGTAAAGACCCTTCCTCGGTATTGTGGTCGGGGGTTTTGGTTCGATGTCCCTTGTCCGGTGCAGTCCTTTGCATAGTGGCCAGGCTTGCCACACTTGAAACATACATTCTGACCGGCTAAGCATGGGCGATTCCCGTGGTTCTTCCCGCATTGTGGGCAGACGTCAGCAGATGTTGCTCCGGGGTAAGCAGCAGGGGTTTGTGGTGCCTTGTTCTTGGCTCCACTTGGTCCTTCATTGTGGTTTCGGGGTCCACCCGGTCCACGGGGTTGATTATTGAAATTCCTCGGGCCTTGATGTTGAAATGGTGGCCTTTGGTGTTGTTTGGATTGTTGGTGAGCAGGAGCTCTTGGCGGTTGTTGTTGTCGGAACTGGTTGGTCTGGTAGGGGTTGTAGTGATTCCTCGAAGGGTACTGCGGTTTGAACTTTGGGGCTTGAGGTCCGAGCCCCTTAGCTCGCTCCGCCCTTGTGATTTGAATCTTTCTCTGTCCTTCTTCAAGTATCCGGCACTTGTTGACCCAGTCGGAAGTCTCTAATTTCCATATGGGCCTGGCGTAGTTCATCTCTGCCTTCAGACCGGCCTCATACTTCACACACTTCCAAACTTCATCGGGGTTCCCTTGGAACACCCGAGAGAACTTGATTAGCTCCTCAAACTTTGCAGTGTATTGGGCTACAGTAGACCCCCCTTGGGTCAACTGCATGAACTCAACGTCCTTCGCGTTCCTTACGGACTCCGGAAAGTACTTCTCATAGAAGTAAGTCTTGAGCGACTCGGTCAATAGGAGTTCCAGAGGCTTCTAGCAGATGCCTCGTGCCGTTCCACCGAACTTCGGCGTCGGACTTGACATGAAAGCGGCAAATGTGACCTTACGCTCCTGGCGGTAACGACAGTAGATCTTCTCCATGTCTTTGATCCATTCATCAACCTTGTCAGGGTCCATCACCCCTCGGAACACTGGCGGGTTCGCCTTGCGGAACTCGCCGAAGCGGGCCTGTTCCACCATCTCAGCGAGGGGAGGAGGGGGAACAGAACAGCGTCGCTTGTTGATCCATTCGGTCGAACATTCGTTCCATGGCTTGCGCCATGCGACGGACAGACGGCAGCGATTGTATCATCTTGTTCAACATCGGGTGTAGTCCTAGGCCGTCGTCGCGGTGCCGTTGGTCCCTATACACATGAAACAATGAACATCAAGTTGATCAGGCTCAATATCCATGCAAAATGAGCTAGTTACCATGGCATTTGCAACCAACAGAAGTCATGCATCTCTAGTCCTACAGCTTATCTCTATCAAGCACTATACATGACATAACTATCGTATTATGCTTATAAAGCATAGTCAGTCCAATCCTCAGGCTCCATGAGAATCGAATCGCTCACGATACCATAATGTAACAGCCTAAATCTTAACCCAAGACTACTAGTATATTCTTAGGTTAATCTTTAGAATATTACCTCTTGGTCTCATCTTTTACTTAGAAAATACTTAGTGGAAATATGGGTAAAATTTTTCTTTTTGGAATTTAAAATCAAAGTGAGAGCCACGCACGAAACTTTAAGGGGAATCATAGCGAAACATATAAGCAAAGCATAAGAAACACATCATGTCATGGGAACATCAACTGAATCATAGATATATATATATATAACGTGCCTACCCAAAGAGGCAGGACTATTTGATACATCATGAATCAAAATACAACTGAAATGCAATACAAGGAAATCATAAAAAGCAAATACAAGAGAAACTACACCCATACCCATGTGCACCTAAAGGAGACAACCTCATATACAAAGAAGGTTTGTCCTCTACTATGTGGCGTGTGTGTGCACTAACTACTACCCCTCCTATGACTACTCCTGCGGGTCCGAGTACTGTGGGGTCGAGTCGATCCACTGGCGAATCTCGGCAGGAGTGGTCAAGCGCATCATCGGGGAATGTCCACCGCGGCAAGGGCGCATAGATGGCCATCGAGCCAACCTCGGCTGGACCACCGTCTCCTCACTCCCAGCCCTCATCGGTGGAGGAGCGGATTGGAGCTCAGCGTACATGTGGGATGGCGGGTCCTCGGATGGGTCCGTCTCAGCACCGGGACGCGGCACATACTCGGGGTACTCGCGTACCGCTGATGTCTCGGGCTCCATGCGGAGGATCTGCTCATCGCGTGGTCTCGCTCGCTCAAAAATCCCGTTATGGCCGGTAAGGAAGCGATCGGGGTGAAGCGGTAGCTCGGGACGGGGTGTGCGAAGGGTCGCCCCATGAACATGAATACTCGGACGGTCTGGCGACCCTCAAAATGGTATGACCAGTGCCGGGTCATGGTGCAGCTCCCATACCGGGTGTCGATGAAGAGTACGAATGTCGCCATCTGAAGATATGACGGAAGAAAAGAAAGAGGGAATGAGAATCTTTCTAAAAGAATTCTCAGTAGGGTTATCCCTACCTAGGTGACATCGTCACATCCTCGAGAACCTTGGGTTTATTTCTAAAAGGTGTGCATACATATAAATTCCTTTTAAGTTGGTTTTCCAAAGAGGTATTTTATCCAAGGTCCGTCATATTTTATAATGCGTCTTTATAACTTAAGCGAAATATACTAATGATATGAATGCATCATAAGGTAAACCAAACAATAGAATAACTAGGAAACATTATAACATTGGCATAAGTATAGTTTATGTGACATTGTTAACTTTAACTTTCATCTCTTGGGGCCGCGCTAAAACTTCTCTAGGTTATGAGCTCATACCTTAACTAGTCGTCACTAGCTCTTACTTATCCTATGATAAGCGTAACATAATCCCGACTTAAAGTACGGGCTAGGGGGCAAATTAAGGATCTCCTTTCTAGGATCATTTCCTCTTTGAAACGCTTTGCTAGCCACGTGGGCCTCGCAATTTGTCCGCTTTGGCAGGCTGCATCTACACATACCCTCACGGATTTGTCTCCTCCTGGGGTTGCTCGGTAACCGGTGTCACCCGGGAGAAGCTGCGTCTCGGTGTTGTGTCACATTTATATTCTCTTAAGTATTAAATCACAATTACCTCATCATTTATCATATTCATTTTTATCATGCATTCTCATGTAGCTTTTTCATAACATATATATCATCACATGAAACTTTCTCATAACATTCGTCACATAAAACTTTCACACAAACATCATCACATAGTCATATTTAACAATCATCCCCATAAGCTCATAGACATGTTATGTTATAACTCATAGTGTTTTAAACTTCGATTCTTATGAGTCTTAAACTTGCAAATTAATTGTTCTAACATTATCCTTAACTTCTTTATACGCCTATAGTTTGACAATTAATGAGTTATACAAATTTTATGCTCAAGAACTAATCCAAATAGCACTAAGCGAGAATTTGGACAGCTTTATGTTTATGTGATTACGGAGTTCTAGAAATTACGGTTTAGATCTTTATCTCACTTTCTAAGTTATTGATCATCAACATCTAGTCTCTTGGGAACCTATAAGGTTATAACTAAGTATTTCTCACCTCACCCTATGGTCAAGAACATCTCTAAACCTCAAGAGTGCAGAAATCAAAATACTAACTTTACGGGTACCTAGAAGTCACAATAATGACCCTTTCTAAGTTCGGTTTGCTCCTAAGGTTTCAAGATTAAGTCCTAAACCAATTATGAGTCATTCCTACACATATAAACTAATTTAAAACCATGATTATTGAATCTAAACCTTGCTGGACAGAATCCAGAAAAATAAATCTTTAAGGGATCTAGAACTCTCAAATTAATTCTTTTCTAGTTCCTAACTTATCCTATCTTTCACATATGAGTCTTAACATAATTATTACCCAAACATAAGCATATTAACATCATTAACACAGCTCATACAGTGGCCAAACATAGCAGGGCAGAACCCAAACAGAAACTCCATTTAAAGGCCTTGAATCATAGTTTCTAAAGCACATAAAATACTAGTTTATCTTGGAACCTTATTAAAACCTTCAAAACTCTTTTATGAACACTTTTATCATCTAAACTCATGAAAATACTTAATAGGGCAGTGGCTATATTATTTTCATCTCAAGAGGTCCTAAATTCATAACACTTAGTTCTACACATTCCTTATACTCACATAAGTTTAGAAAAATTATAAAACATAGTTTTCAATACTTGAAAACATTAAGGCCTCATAGGGCGAAATATGAACCATAGGAAATAAATGTTTTAGACCTTTGTTTGAGATATCATTGGGCAAGTCTTTGAGCTCTAGAATCATTAAAGTGATGACATAAAAATAAACATGCTCATGCACTTATTTTAGTTATTGCTAGAAAGTAAAGTGAGAGCATAAAATAAATATGTGGTGCAATATATTATTATCTTTGATATTTAGGTGAGGACTTGAAATATAAATATGATAATGCAAAGCTTGAAACATAAACATGATAATGCAAGTTCATTCATTATCTTGGGATTTAGTGATAGCAAGGAAATAAACATGATATGCAAAGCTTAAAGTAAACATGATGCAAGTTTCGTTTTTATGTTTAACTAGAGCTCATTTAAGACTTTAACATGATCATAACCCCATACAATATCTCAAAGATCACAACACAAGAATCGAAAATCATATAAAAGAGAAAGAAAGTGAAGCTACATCAAGTTCTTTATTAAGTACCCAAAACCCCTATCTAGAGACAAATCTCTAGAACGTGCCGGCCAACTTTAAGGTTGACAAGGGTAGGCTTGGGCTTTTAGAAATCCTTAGATTAATTTTTCTTAAGTTGGAAAACCATGTGAGCTAGATAACATATAGATGAAGTTGTAAGAAAAGGAAAACTCAAGCTTTAGAGGTTTCTTTGAGATGAACACAATGTCATCATCTAGAAACTCTCATCATCAAGCTATCATGCTCAAATCAAGGCCTCATGGCCGAAAATGAAAGGAAAGGAAAGACAAAGGAAAGTTCAAAAAGAATCCAAGAGAAAACTAGAGAAAAACACTTTCTTGAGCAAAATAAAGTTTGAAAACAAATCCCTACCTAGTGATGAAGATAAAAGCTTGATCTTGAAAATGGAAATGAGATGAGCAACACCTCCTAGGATGGTGATGATGATTCGGCCTTGATGAGAGAAAAAGAAAGAAAATGTGTTTCAAGTGGAGTTGTGTTTGAGGTGTGGTGTTTGAGAGGTTTGATGATGGTTCAAGGTTTTGGGGTGGTGTTTGATGGTGGAGAGGTGATGATGAGATAAAGAGATGAAGAGGATAAAGATGAAAAGAAAGGAAGAACACTCTTGGAACTTTGAGAGAAAAAGGAAAGACTAGCAAGACAACTCTAAAACTCTAAACTTGCAAATGCTTCAAAGTGCAACAAGGCTAACACAAGCATCCTATTTATAGAAAAACAAAACCATGGAGCTTGCAAATGGAGGGAGTGGCCGTGTGGTTTGGAGGGAAAAGGAAAAGGAAATATCTCTTACACAAGGTCATTCAAGCATGGTTTGAAGTATGGAAGCTATGCTACAAAGCATGGCTTGATGTGAGTTAATTTCCTATCAAATTTTTATGAAATTAGGCTTCTAGAAATAATGCATGGCTGGAACTTTTCCAGCCACAATTAAATGGGAGAAATGGGTTGTTTTAATTATTTATTCATGTGGAAATTCAAGCTTGATTGAAAGTTATGACAAGGTATAGTGTATGTGACTTGAGGTATGGCCTTGGAGTGTTGAAAAATTGAACATGTGATGCATATGGAGGAGGTGAGGCTTCGGCCAGCTTGGGACAGCAGAATGGGAGGATGATTTGACCATTTAATTGTGTGTTAATGGTAGGTTTAGATGTGTATTAGCTTAGGTATAAGGTTAGGAATGATTAAGCTTAAGTTTAGGTAACTAAGAATGTGATTTAGAGAGTTTATGACAAGTTTAGGAGTGCTCATACATCATTAAAGAATTTAAAACTCATTTATGAATAAACAATGTGTAACACAATTCCATGATTTAAGGAATTGGAAAGAGAAAACACTATTCAAGATTCTATGACTAGGTGTCATAAAATTAAAATATGATTTTAGGTTGTAATTAAGTACTTTTTGGTTCTAATCAACTTTAATAAATTATTTTGACTCTAGATTAATTAAGGAAATTAATTAACCTTTGATTAGAGCCTAATATTGCTTAGGTTTGCTTAATCGTGATTAAGCGTAAAAATCTGAAACTAGGGGCAAACCGTAATTTTGCACTAATTTTGCCCGGGACTTCAAAAATTAAAACTGAGGTCATAGAATACATAAAAACGCCTTTTAAAACCATTTGGAGAAGTTTCGGGTTCATCCGGCACTTGCAAACGGGTAAAACACCACAGGGGCGTGTTGGTCATTTTGACCAAAACTTCAAAACGAGATTTGCGATCCCGGGAAGGTACATAAGTTTTCTAATCCCCTTCCAACATTGAGTTTGCCCTTCGAGTACTGCCGCACTGGCTTCCCTCGGTCGGTGAAAATGACCTCAGGGCCATTTTTGTCATTTTCACTCTAATGTAAAATCGGGCGTTACATTACTCCCCTCCTTAAAAAGAATTTCGCCCTCGAAATTCGTACCTTAGAAAAGCTCTGGATATTTGGACTTCATCTCTGACTCTAGTTCCCACGTGTATTCTTCCGACTTGCCTTGTCCCCATGCCACTTGTACCAAAGGAACAGACTTGTTCCTTAACTGCTTGACTCCGTGATCCACTATTCCCGTAGGCGGTACATTGAAAGTGAGGTCCTCCCTTAACTGTACATGTAACACCCTAATAGAACCCCACTGTGCTTAAGTTCACATTTGGATTCTATTAGTTGTCACTTATGCCTTGTATTAATTTTCTTTTGAAATTAACTTAGAAAAATAATGGAAGATTTTTTTTTTTTAAATAAATTAATTTTTTTGAAAACTTAAGCCTGTAACGAGAAGTGAAATACATAGCGCTTTTATAGATAATAATCAAGTTACATTAAGCACTTAATTAAATAAGTGGAATAAAAGACTAAGTGTAGAACAATTATCACATAAATTGGAATATAATCACTTAATACATAAGTCACAACAGGGCATATATCATACTGATAAGCTATTACAAATAACAATATAAGTTCTACTATTACTAATTGTTTCTCACAAACTATAATGTAACTAAAGCTCGGAATGCTCCTACTTGAACGGTTTGAAATCTTCACGTGCTACCTCCTTCCTCGGCTACGGCCTCGTTGCTTTAGGTGGACACGTCTGTCTCTGGTAACGACAACGGAAAATAAACATAGGAGTGAGAAATACATGATTTCTCAGGAGGAGTTCCTACTTGTACTAAGAGTGTCATCCTTGTCGTCCCACCACTTCGGTTTTATTATAAAAAGGTGAACAGTAAGGATTCAATTATCAAACTTTCACAAACGTGATTAGCCGAAGTGCAGTTACTTTTAAACTAATCTTGAACATTAGCAGAAATATTCATTCAGTATTTCATCAAGCATACATATAAGCATATCATGTAAAACCACTAATAAGCAGTAATCATTTAGGAGTTGCATGCATTTCATGATTACTCATCCTCAACATTCACTTGTTTAGTGATCATCATCTTTCATTTATTTCATCAACATATTTCTTAATTACTCACGGGATGAATGCATCAATGCCTTAGACCACCCTAAAAGGTAATGAGCTCATACCATGGCCGTCGCCATAACCTTTTTGGTTTTCATTCCGTTGCCGTGATCTCAACGGTTTAGGGGGTTAAGCCGTGAGTTTAGCTCAAGTCCATTTTTCTAGACTTTCATTACTACTTTTTCAAACTTTGCTTTTATTATTTCCTTTGAAAATGAATGTATGCATATCATCATGTAATCACAATAAATCATGGGCAATCAATCATTCATCTTCATCATTTCATAACTCATCACCATACATTCACTTTACTATAATTCAATTCATGAAACATGGATAATATCATGTAAATCTCATAGTAAACATTTTCATAAATGATTCATTTTAAGCAACCAAAGTTATCAAGTTGAGTTCCTAGTGTTCCTAAGACGTAATGGATGTCTTAGTATTATCTTTTTCTCTTAGTGTTCTTTGTACTCTTAGAATTCCATTAATACATTAATGCATTTCAAAATATTATTATAGGTTCTTTATATATTCTTATTATGGTTTTCGTATAACTCTTGAAGATTATTATTCTACTTAAATTCTTAAAATTCTCTCTTTACAAGACTTGATTCTTTTATTTATAGTTTTGACATCTTTTAGAAGAAAGTTTATAATTCTCTGTATACTTGTTATCTCAGCTTAGTAAAGGTAGTTCCAAATTCCTAACTCATCAAATTTTAGCATTTACATCTTTAGAATAGTGTAAATCCATTGTAAACCATGCATAGGAGGGTTCCCAGGAAAGAGAGGTGGGTCACAATGGACATGCTTAAATACCAAGTCTTTCCTTAGCCAGAACCTTTCCAAACTGCACTTTCACAGTACACTATCCCGAAATTTATTTCTCATTCTGTATTTACGTGGTACAAAGCTTTATACATAACATACATGGGTGTATTCCTAAATGTGTTAGCTCTCCAACAAAGTTGAAATCAGTCCATTTGCATTTTTCTAGAGTGAGTTACACCTATTTTACTACTACAAGGTCAGATTTAAAGTTTCAGTCTTAGGCTCTACTTTAAAAATTTATATCTTGAGCTAGAAAACTCCGTTTTGGGTGATTCTTTTTGGAGAGTGTTCTATAATGAGTTTAGTTTATAGTAAAATTATTTTAATTTCAAGATACTTGATATTTTATGAACAGTAGCTTTCAAAGTACCTGCTGCCAGAAACAACTAGAAATTCCAGCACCTACCATTTTCATGTCTTAAGTTACCTTTATTAAATCAGGTTTCACATACAATCTTTTCAAGTTATATTTGAGTTTGATAACATCCTAAGAGTACTCATAACAAAATAGAACATGTCATATTTCTAAAAATATATTTTTCAAATAATCATTTAAAACTTTTGAGAATAACTCAAACTTGAGGCATTCTATCAAGGTTAGAAGCCAACAATACTTGAACAATTAAAGATAAAGCTCCTACCTCTTGTGTAGGGTCTAAAAAGGGTCCTTCTCTTCTTCCTTAAGCTTCGAACAAGAGTCTTTGGAGTGGATGACCCTCCTTGAATCTTGGCTCTAGAACTTGAATGCTTAAGAAAATATTTCTCACTAGAGTTAAAGATTGTAACTCTTGTGAGGGCTAGTGAAAGTTTGGACTTAGGATTGAAGTGTTTGGATGAAGTTTAGAGGATCAAGAGAAGTTTTTGAAGAACATAAGAAGAATGATAGAATAAGAAAGAAAGAACACTTAGGTAGTTTCTAAATTGAAGAGAGTTTGAGGAGTATTTATAGTGGAAAGATTAGAGAAAAAAAACAGAAGATGGAAAGCACTTGGAGCATGATTTATGGAAACATGTTGGCTGAATTTTGGGATGAAAATGCTCCTTGTTTTGTGCAAACATGTTTCCATGTTTTGTGCAAACACGTTTCCATGTTTTGTGCAAACACGTTTCCATGTTTTATGCAAACATGTTGGATGAAAATGCTCCATGTTTTATGCAAACATGTTTCCATGTTTTATGCAAACACGTTTCCATGTTTTGTGCAAAGATGTTAGTGGTATTCTTGTAATTCCATTCATAGAATAAGGGTATCTTTGTCATTTAATAAGGCAAGGGTAGTTTGATAATTTCCTTTACATAGCAAGGGCATTTTCGTAATTTCCACTAAGTGATGGCATTTTCGTAATTCTTTGCATTTTTCTCTAGACATACTTAAGTAGTCTATTTGTTGTGTTTCATAACATTTGTCCAGATTCTCTTGGTTTTACTATCGATAATTAAGATTCTTAGTTATAAATTTAGGGATGTTACATTTCTCCCCTTCTTATTAAAAATTTTGCCCTCAAAATTTGATACCTGTGAATAGGTTCGGAAATTCTTTTCGCATATCTTCCTCGAGCTCCCATGTGTGCTCTTCCATTCCATCTTGTCCCCAAGCTACTCGGACCAGAGATACAGATTTGTTTCTCAGCTGCTTGATGCCATGATCCACGATCCTCATCGGTGGTAATTCAAAAGTTAAGTCATCTTTTAATTGTATAGTTTCGGCTCAAACACATGACTGGGGTCTGACTGATACTTTCTCAATTGGGACACATGAAAAACATTGTGTAGGTTAGACAAATTTGGAGGTAATGCAATTTGGTAGGCGGAGGGACCTACCTTTTTGAGGATTTGGAAGGGTCCTAAGAATCTAGGGCTTAGCTTTTTGACTTTCATTGCACGACCTATACCTGTGGTAGGAGTAATTTGCAAGAATATGTGTTCTCCTTCTTGAAATTCGAGAGGTTTCCTTCTCTTGTCAAAGATAGCTCTTCTGCCTACTCTGAGCAGTGAGGATTCTTTCCCTAATTTTCCTTATTTGTTTGGTTGTCTCTTCTACCAAATCAGGGCCCAAAATACTTTGTTCTCCCGGGTCACACCAACAAAGTGGTGATTGACACTTTCTACCATACAAAGCCTCATAAGGTGCCATCCCAATGCTAGTGTGGTAACTATTATTATATGCAAACTCAATCAATGGAAGCCGCTTTGTCCCAACTTTTTGGCTGGTCTAAGACACATGCTCTTAGCATATCCTCAAGGGTTTGAATTGTTCTTCGATTGTCCATCACCTGAGGGTGATAGGCAGTGCTTAGACACAACTTTGAACCAAATGCCTTTTGCAAAGCTCCCCAAAATCTTGAGGTGAACCTTGGATCCCTATCTGAGACAATGGTTTTGGGTACTCCATGGAGCCTTATTATCTCTTGGATGTATAGCTGAGCTAATTTTTCCAAAGGGTAATTTGCTCGAATGGGTAAAAAGTGAGCAGATTTGGTCAATCTATCCACAATTACCCATATGGAGTCATGTCTGGTAGGCGTTCTTGGCAATCCCATCACGAAATCCGTGGATATTCCTTCCCACTTCCATTCGGGGATTTCGAGAGGTTGCAGCACTCCGGAGGGTTTTTGATGCTCTATCTTCACTTTTTGGCATACCAAACATTTTTGCACTATATTTGCTATATCTGCTTTCATCTTTGGCCACGAACATCTTTTTTAGGTCATGGTACATCTTGGTTATACTGGGTGTACACTAAATTGACTCTTGTGGGCTTCTTCCAAAATGCTAGCTCTCAATCCTTCTTTTGCAGGTACACAGATTCTCCCTTGGTATCTCCACACTCCTTCCTTATCCTGGACAAACTCTTTCAACTTTCCTACTTGACAAGGGTTAAGGTTCTAAGGAAATCCTCATCTTCCCTTTGGGCTTGAATTATTTGATCCTTAAAGCTACTGGTTACACTTAATGGCTTAACCAAATTTGTTCAAGTCCCCTATATCCTAAGTTGAGGTTCCTAAAATCTTCTATCAGCTCATTTTCTTTCACCATGAGCCAAGCGGCATGCAAAGACTTACGACTCAAAGCGACTGCTACCACATTTGCCTTTCTGGGTGGTAGTTCAACCCAAAGTCATAGTCCTTGAGAAACTCCATCCAACGCCTTTGTCTCATATTGAGTTCCTTTTGGTTGAAGAGGTATTTCAGACTTTTGTGGTCAGAAAAGACTTCAAACCTTACACTATAAAGATGATGTCTCCAGATTTTTAAGGCAAAGACAATAGCCGCTAGCTCTAAGTCATGGGTTGGGTAATTAACTTCATGGGGTTTGAGCTGTCTAGAGGCATAGGCTACTACATTCCTATTTTGCATCAAAACACATCCTAGTCCTCTTCCCGAGGCATCACAATACACCTCAAATTTTTCTTTTGGGTCAGGTAGGATTAGGACAGGGGTAGTAGTCAACTTCTTCTTTAGTTCTTGGAAACTCTGTTCACATTCTGGGCTCCATATAAAAGCTGAATTCTTCCTTGTTAGCTTGGTGAGGGGTAAGGTAATTTGGGAAAAACCTCTAATGAACCTTCGGTAGTAACTGCCAGCCCTAGAAAACTCCTAATCTCCTTTACAGTGGTAGGGGTTTCCCATTGTTGCACCGCTTCTATCTTACTTGGGTCTCTGCTATTCCCCATGTGACACTACATGACCTAAGAACTTAACTTCCTTCGTCCAAAATTCACACTTGGACAACTTTGCATAAAGTTTCTTGTTCCTCAACACCTCCAACACCACTCGTAAGTGTTCTTCGTGCTCTTCTTCAGTTCTAGAGTAAACTAGAATGTCATCGATGAACACTATTACAAACTTATCCAAGTATGGTCTAAATATCCTATTCATGTAGTCCATAAACACTGCCGGTGCATTGGTTAACCCAAACGACATCACATTAAACTCATAATGTCCATATCTAGTCCTAAAGGCTGTCTTTGGTATGTCCTCCTCCTTCACTCGAATCTGGTGGTATCTGATCGCAGATCTATCTTGGAAAACACTTGGGCTCCTCTTAATTGGTCCATGAGGTCATCTATTCTAGGCAAAGGGTATTTATTCTTTATGGTCACTTGGTTTAGCTGCCTATAATCCACACATAACCGCAAGCTCCCATCCTTCTTCTTGACAAATAGCACTTTGGAGCTCCCCATGGTGAAGCACTAGGCCTAATGAATTTCTTCTCTAGTAGCTCCTCTAATTGCTTCTTCAATTCTGCTAACTCGGCGGTGGCATCCTATAAGGAGCTATAGATATGGGTCCGTTCGGTACCAAATCTATAGAAAACTCAATCTCCCTTTTTGGAGGAAATTCGGGTATGTCATCGGGAAAAACATCCGAGAATTCCTTTACTACAAGGATCTTTTCTAGAGCTTGCTCCACTTCCCTCTCACTTGTCATCAGGAAAACATATCCTCGCTCTTCATTCCTACTATCCCCCACGATAATGGAGTTTAGGTATAGTCGTACCTTTCTATCAAGTTTAGAGGGATTGGGTAAAGATGGTTTGGGAAGAAATACTAGTGACTTATTTGCACAATGTAGTAACACACGCTTGGCAAAGCCAATCCATGCCCAAGATTACATCAAAACTAGACAAGGGTAGACAAACTAAATCATGATGAAAAATCCTATCAGCTACCTCAAATTCACAATTTAGGCAGGCTTGATCAGTTCTAACGGTATTTATAGTGGGTGTAGAGACAACTAAGATGATTTTAAGTCGATATATACAACCTCAACTTATTAGCACAATCATATGAAATGAATGAATGTGTTGCGCCAGAATCAAACAATACAATTAAGGGTTTTCCATTAATTATACACTTACCTTGAATCAGATCATCGGATTCTGAGGGCATCTCAGCGGTGATAGCAAATACGCGTCCCTGTGCCTTAGGCTTAAGTGTAGAGGACTGATTGAGCTTTAGGCACTCTCTAGAATAGTGTCCTGTCTGTCCACACCGATAACAAACATTCTTACCAAATCTGCATTCCCTCCATGTATCTTTCCACAAGTGGCACAAGGGGTCTAGTCATTGCTTCAGGGACAGCAGCCATCCTAGGTCGATTAACTACTTGTGTCTTAGGTTGATTCATCATAGGGTGTTGGGGTTGTTTCCCTTTAAATCCACCTCCTTGGTAGGGTTTCTTGTAAGGGGGTGGGAACCCTCGGTGACCTTGTTGAGCAGACCTCTTCCTATTCTCTTCTACTCGATGGGCAACTAGCTGGCGATTGCAACTCTCAGCCACTTGGCTTTTGCTGACTAAAGATGCATAGTCAGTGACCTCCAGTGGAGCCACAGATGCCAAAATGTCTGGCCTCAAACCACTCTCATATTTCATGCATTTCCAAGCCTCGTTGGGATTACTTTGGTAGCTAGTTGAGTGTTTGATCAGTTCTTCAAACTTAGTGTACTCACCACACTTCGATTTCCTTGTGTCAATGTAAATTCTACTTCCTTTGCCTTCTTAACCGGATCTGGAAAATATTTCTTATGGAATGTAGCATAGAAAACCTCCCACGTAATCTGTATGTCAGCACTTTCAAGCAAGCCCTTTGCACCCTTCCACCACGCGGCAGCCTCTCCTTTCAGCATATAAGTAGAGAATGCCACCTTTTGTTCATCAGAGCATTCTACCACTGAGAAAACCTTCTCCATCTCTTGAATCCATATGTCACTATTTCGGTTAGTTGTCCCTTTGAATTACGGAGGTCCAGCCCTCTTGAATTACGAGAATTTTCCATGTTCTTGGTTCCCAACTGATTCCACTGACATCCTATACAGCAGCTCCATCATCACTGTTGCTTGTGCTTGCATAGCCCTAGCCATCTCTTGGAGTGCATTTGCCAGTTCATCACGATTACCTCCACCGCGTGCCCCATGCGTACGTCTGTTTGCTGCCATTAGTTCCTAGACACACCAAACAACAGTCATCGAGTTGATCAGGCTCAATACTATAGCTAAGCATGGTAGCAACTATGGCAATATCACAAGACGATCATGCATTACTAAATCCTATATCCCATCATACTGAGATAAGATTAATAGCATGATATCATAGAGCGAAGCATAGTCAGTCCATTCCTCAGGCTTAAATAGGATGAATCGCTCGATACCATAATGTAACACCCTAATAGAACCCCACTGTGCTTAAGTTCACATTTGGATTCTATTAGTTGTCACTTATGCCTTGTATTAATTTTCTTTTGAAATTAACTTAGAAAAATAATGGAAGGTTTTTTTTTAAATAAATTAATTTTTTTGAAAACTTAAGCACAGAACGAGAAGTGAAATACATAGCGCTTTTATAGATAATAATCAAGTTACATTAAGCACTTAATTAAATAAGTGGAATAAAAGACTAAGTGTAGAACAATTATCACATAAATTGGAATATAATCACTTAATACATAAGTCACAACAGGGCATATATCATACTGATAAGCTATTACAAATAACAATATAAGTTCTACTATTACTAATTGTTTCTCACAAACTATAATGTAACTAAAGCTCGGAATGCTCCTACTTGAACGGTTTGAAATCTTCACGTGCTACCTCCTTCCTCAGCTACGGCCTCGTTGCTTTAGGTGGACACGCCTGCCTCTCGGTAACGACAACGGGAAATAAACATAGGAGTGAGAAATACATGATTTCTCAGTAGGAGTTCCTACTTGTACTAAAAGTGTCATCGTTGTCGTCCCAGTCACTTCGGTTTTATTATAAAAAGGTGAACAGGTAAGGATTCAATTATCAAACTTTCACAAACGTGATTAGCCGAAGTGCAGTTACTTTTAAACTAATCTTGAACATTAGCAGAAATATTCATTCAAGATTTCATCAAGCATACATATAAGCATATCATGTAAAACCACTAATAAGCAGTAATCATTTAGGAGTTGCATGCATTTCATGATTACTCATCCTCAACATTCACTTGTTTAGTGATCATCATCTTTCATTTATTTCATCAACATATTTCTTAATTACTCACGGGATGAATGCATCAATGCCTTAGACCACCCTAAAAGGGTAATGAGCTCATACCATGGCCGTCGCCATAACCTTTTTGGTTTTCATTCCGTTGCCGTGATCTCAACGGTTTAGGGGGTTAAGCCGTGAGTTTAGCTCAAGTCCATTTTTCTAGACTTTCATTACTACTTTTTCAAACTTTGCTTTTATTATTTCCTTTGAAAATGAATGTATGCATATCATCATGTAATCACAATAAATCATGGGCAATCAATCATTCATCTTCATCATTTCATAACTCATCACCATACATTCACTTTACTATAATTCAATTCATGAAACATGGATAATATCATGTAAATCTCATAGTAAACATTTTCATAAATGATTCATTTTAAGCAACCAAAGTTATCAAGTTGAGTTCCTAGTGTTCCTAAGGCGTAATGGATGTCTTAGTATTATCTTTTCTCTTAGTGTTCTTTGTACTCTTAGAATTCCATTAATACATTAATGCATTTCAAAATATTATTATAGGTTCTTTATATATTCTTATTATGGTTTTCGTATAACTCTTGAAGATTATTATTCTACTTAAATTCTTAAAATTCTCTCTTTACAAGACTTGATTCTTTTATTTATAGTTTTGACATCTTTTAGAAGAAAGTTTATAATTCTCTGTATACTTGTTATCTCAGCTTAGTAAAGGTAGTTCCAAATTCCTAACTCATCAAATTTTAGCATTTACATCTTTAGAATAGTGTAAATCCATTGTAAACCATGCATAGGAGGGTTCCCAGGAAAGAGAGGTGGGTCACAATGGACATGCTTAAATACCAAGTCTTTCCTTAGCGGGAACCTTACCAAACTGCACTTTCACAGTACACTATCCCGAAATTTATTTCTCATTCTGTATTTACGTGGTACAAAGCTTTATACATAACATACATGGGTGTATTCCTAAATGTGTTAGCTCTCCAACAAAGTTGAAATCAGTCCATTTGCATTTTTCTAGAGTGAGTTACACCTATTTTACTACTACAAGGTCAGATTTAAAGTTTCAGTCTTAGGCTCTACTTTAAAAATTTATATCCTGAGCTAGAAAACTCCGTTTTGGGTGATTCTTTTTGGAGAGTGTTCTATAATGAGTTTAGTTTATAGTAAAATTATTTTAATTTCAAGATACTTGATATTTTATGAACAGTAGCTTTCAAAGTACCTGCTGCCAGAAACAACTAGAAATTCCAGCACCTACCATTTTCATGTCTTAAGTTACCTTTATTAAATCAGGTTTCACATACAATCTTTTCAAGTTATATTTGAGTTTGATAACATCCTAAGAGTACTCATAACAAAATAGAACATGTCATATTTCTAAAAATATATTTTTCAAATAATCATTTAAAACTTTTGAGAATAACTCAAACTTGAGGCATTCTATCAAGGTTAGAAGCCAACAATACTTGAACAATTAAAGATAAAGCTCCTACCTCTTGTGTAGGGTCTAAAAAGGGTCCTTCTCTTCTTCCTTAAGCTTCGAACAAGAGTCTTTGGAGTGGATGACCCTCCTTGAATCTTGGCTCTAGAACTTGAATGCTTAAGAAAATATTTCTCACTAGAGTTAAAGATTGTAACTCTTGTGAGGGCTAGTGAAAGTTTGGACTTAGGATTGAAGTGTTTGGATGAAGTTTAGAGGATCAAGAGAAGTTTTTGAAGAACATAAGAAGAATGATAGAATAAGAAAGAAAGAACACTTAGGTAGTTTCTAAATTGAAGAGAGTTTGAGGAGTATTTATAGTGGAAAGATTAGAGAAAAAAGCAGGAAGATGGAAAGCACTTGGAGCATGATTTATGGAAACATGTTGGCTGAATTTTGGGATGAAAATGCTCCTTGTTTTGTGCAAACATGTTTCCATGTTTTGTGCAAACACGTTTCCATGTTTTGTGCAAACACGTTTCCATGTTTTATGCAAACATGTTGGATGAAAATGCTCCATGTTTTATGCAAACATGTTTCCATGTTTTATGCAAACACGTTTCCATGTTTTGTGCAAAGATGTTAGTGGTATTCTTGTAATTCCATTCATAGAATAAGGGTATCTTTGTCATTTAATAAGGCAAGGGTAGTTTGATAATTTCCTTTACATAGCAAGGGCATTTTCGTAATTTCCACTAAGTGATGGCATTTTCGTAATTCTTTGCATTTTTCTCTAGACATACTTAAGTAGTCTATTTGTTGTGTTTCATAACATTTGTCCAGATTCTCTTGGTTTTACTATCGATAATTAAGATTCTTAGTTATAAATTTAGGGATGTTACAGTACATGCTCTGGTTCTAGGACATGGCTAGGGTCGGACTCATATTTACGTAACTGGGAGACGTGAAAGACATCATGAAGGTTTGACAGATTGGGTGGTAAGGCTATTTTGTAAGCTACGGATCCGACTCTTTGAAGAATTTCAAAAGGACCGAGAAATCGGGGACTCAACTTTTTAACTTTCATGGCTCTCCCTATTCCTGTAGTGGGGGTGATTCTTAGAAATACATGTTCTCCTTCTTGGAACTCCAAGGGCTTGCGCCTTTTGTCCGCGTAACTTTTCTGTCGACTTTGAGCGGTTAAGATTCTATCCTTGATCTTCTTGATTTGCTCCGTCGTTTCCCTCACTACCTCAGGTCCTAAGACACTTTGCTCTCCGGGCTCGTACCAACACAAGGGTGATTAGCACTTTCTTCCGTATAATGCCTCGTACGGTGCCATACCGATGCTTGCGTGATAACTGTTGTTATACGCAAACTCGATCAAAGGCATGTACTTATCCCAACTTCCTTTTTGGTCTAAGACACAGGCTCTCAGCATATCTTCCAGGGTTTGGATTGTCCTCTCGGACTGACCATCCGTTTGTGGGTGGTAAGCAGTGCTTAGGCATAACTTGGAACCAAACGCCTTTTGGAAGGCTCCCCAAAAACGTGACGTAAACCGCGGATCTCGATCCGAGATTATCGTCGATGGTACTCCATGCAACCTTACTATTTCTTGGATGTAAAGCTGGGCCAACTTATCTAACGAGTACGTGACTCGAATAGGTAGAAAGTGAGCCGACTTAGTCAGTCGATCCACGATTACCCATACGGCATCGTGGCGACTTGGGTCTTTGGCAATCCTGTCACGAAGTCCATTGATATACTCTCCCACTTCCACTCGGGGATTGACAGGGGTTGTAACATGCCAGAAGGTTTTTGGTGTTCGATCTTGACCTTTTGGCAGACCAAACACTTACTCACCCAGGCGACCACATCCTTTTTTAATCCGGGCCACCAAAACATCCTCTTCAAGTCTGATACATCTTGGTAGTACCAGGATGGATGGCAAAATGGCTCTTGTGAGCCTCCTCCAAGATCTTCTCTCGGAGGTCACCATCTTGTGGCACACAGATTCGCCCCTCGAACCTCCATAACCAGACGGGGCCTCGTTCAAAACCTTTCAACTTTCCAGCCTTTAATCGCCTCGATTGTCTCCATAAAGTCCTCATTTTCTCTTTGGGCAAGCATAATCCTTTGCTTAAACCCACTGGTCACCGTGAGATGACTCATCACGATGCCATTCTCCGTTATAGACATTCCAAGATTCATATCCCTAAATTGCTCTATTAACCCAACTTCATTAACCATCATACTTGGATGACGTAACGAGTTTCGGCTCAAGGCGTCGGCTACTACATTAGCCTTGCCGCGGTGGTAACTTAAACCAAAATCGTAGTCCTTGAGGAATTCCATCCATCTCCTTTGCCTCATATTCAACTCCTTTTGATCAAAGAGATGCTTGAGACTCTTATGATCGGAGAAAACTTCAAACCTCACACCATACAAATGGTGTCTCCACATCTTTAGAGCGAACACGATGGCTGCTAGTTCTAGGTCATGGGTGGGGTAGGTTACCTCATGAGGCTTGAGTTGTCCGGACGCATAGGCTACCACTTGCCTGTTTGCATCAACACACAACCTAAACCCTTGCGAAGCATCGCAATATACCTCGAAGGGTACATTGGGGTCGTAAAACTAAAACTGGGGTTGAGGTGAGCTTTTCCTTAAGCTCTAGGAAACTCTTTTCACACTCGTGGCTCCACTCAAACGGGGCATTCTTCCTAGTGAGCTTGGTTAAGGGTAGGGCTAACTGGGAAAATCCTTTAATGAACCTACGGTAATATCCAGCTAAACCCAAAAAGCATCTAATCTCAGTTACAGAGGTTGGTCTATCCCAATTCATCACAACCTCTATCTTACTTGGGTCGTGACTATGCCACCTTTTGACACAACATGTCCTAAGAACTTTACCTCCTCTAACCAAAATTCACACTTAGACAACTTAGCGTATAACTTCTTCTCCTTTAATACCTCTAAAACCAACCTTAAATGACGCTCATGCTCCTCGTGGGTTTTCGAATAGATGAGAATATCATCTATGAACACAACCACGAATTGATCTAAATAGGGTCTAAAGATCCTATTCATGTAATCCATAAAAACTGCGGGAGCATTCGTCAAACCAAACGACATTACATTGAACTCAAAGTGTCCATACCGAGTTCGAAAGGCGGTTTTAGGAATATCCGAATCTCTCACCCTAATCTGATGGTAACCGGACCTTAAATCAATCTTAGAAAACACTACTGCTCCTTTCAATTGGTCCATAAGATCGTCAATCCTAGGCAATGGGTATTTATTCTTTATGGTTACTTGGTTCATCTGCCTATAGTCTATACACATCCTCATGCTTCCGTCCTTTTTCTTTACAAATAAGACCGGAGCGCCCCAAGGTGAAGCACTTGGCCTTATAAAACTCTTTTCTAACAGCTCCTCTAACTGGGTTTTCAACTCTGCTAACTCCGAGGGTGACATCCTATACGGGGCTATAGAGATTGGTCTGTCAGGAACCAACTCTATGGAGAACTCCACTTCTCTTTCGGGAGGGAACTCGGGTATTTCATCTGGAAACACCTCGGGATAGTCTCTCACCACAGGTATCTCACCTAGGTTCTGCTCCAAGTCTACATCACAAAGGCTAGGAGAACATATCCCTTAGTTTTCTTCCCACTACGTAAGACCTCTACGGAATTTAGGTACTGACCTAATGGGTTGAGTGATGTTTTCGGGAGGAGAAGGGAAAACTACGGTTTGGGTTCCACAATCTAACATCACACGATTGGGGTGAAGCCAGTTCATGCCTAAGATAATGCCTATGTCTTTCAAGGGTAAACAAATTAAATCTATGATAAAAGACCTATTTTCTACAACAAGATGACAGTTTAAACAATAACGGCAAGTGTTAATAGGGCGATTTGTAGGAGTAGAAACAATAAGATCGAAGGGAAGTTTAGAGACTTTTAGATTTAAGGACTCGACACTAGCAAGTGAAATGAAAGAATGAGTAGCACCAGAGTCATATAGTACAGTTAAGGCTTTACCGTTTACTTCGCACATACCTTCGATGAGATCTTTGGACTTCTTGGCATCTTCCGCATTAAGGGTAAAGACCCTTCCTCGGTATTGTGGTCGGGGGTTTTGGTTCGATGTCCCTTGTCCGGTGCAGTCCTTTGCATAGTGGCCAGGCTTGCCACACTTGAAACATACATTCTGACCGGCTAAGCATGGGCGATTCCCGTGGTTCTTCCCGCATTGTGGGCAGACGTCAGCAGATGTTGCTCCGGGGTAAGCAGCAGGGGTTTGTGGTGCCTTGTTCTTGGCTCCACTTGGTCCTTCATTGTGGTTTCGGGGTCCACCCGGTCCACGGGGTTGATTATTGAAATTCCTCGGGCCTTGATGTTGAAATGGTGGCCTTTGGTGTTGTTTGGATTGTTGGTGAGCAGGAGCTCTTGGCGGTTGTTGTTGTTGTTGTCGGAACTGGTTGGTCTGGTAGGGGTTGTAGTGATTCCTCGAAGGGTACTGCGGTTTGAACTTCGGGGCTTGAGGTCCGAGCCCCTTAGCTCGCTCCGCCCTTGTGATTTGAATCTTTCTCTGTCCTTCTTCAAGTATCCGGCACTTGTTGACCAGAGTCGGGAAGTCTCTAATTTCCATATGGGCCACAGCGTAGTTCATCTCTGCCTTCAGACCGGCCTCATACTTCACACACTTCCAAACTTCATCGGGGTTCCCTTGGAACACCCGAGAGAACTTGATTAGCTCCTCAAACTTTGCAGTGTATTGGGCTACAGTGGACCCCCCTTGGGTCAACTGCATGAACTCAACGTCCTTCGCGTTCCTTACGGACTCCGGAAAGTACTTCTCATAGAAGTAAGTCTTGAACAGCTCCCAGTCAATAGGAGTTCCAGAGGCTTCTAGCAGATGCCTCGTGCCGTTCCACCAGAACTCGGCGTCGGACTTCAAAGATGAAAGCGACAAATGTGACCTTACGCTCCTCCGAGCGGTAACGCATGCAGTAGATCTTCTCCATGTCTTTGATCCATTCATCAGCCTTGTCGGGGTCCATTACCCCTCGGAACACTGGCGGGTTCGCCTTGCGGAACTCGCCGAAGCGGGCTTGTTCCACCATCTCAGCAGCAGGGGGAGGAGGGGGAACAGGAACAGCGTTCGCTTGTTGATCCATTCGGTCGAACATTCGTTCCATGGCTTGCGCCATGCGACGGACAGCAGCAGCAGTTGTATCATCTTGTTCAACATCGGGTGTAGTCCTAGGCCGTCGTCGCGGTGCCATTGGTCCCTATACACATGAAACAATGAACATCAAGTTGATCAGGCTCAATATCCATGCAAAATGAGCTAGTTACCATGGCACTTGCAACCAACAGAAGTCATGCATCTCTAGTCCTACAGCTTATCTCTATCAAGCACTATACATGACATAACTATCGTATTATGCTTATAAAGCATAGTCAGTCCAATCCTCAGGCTCCATGAGAATCGAACTGCTCTGATACCATAATGTAACAGCCTAAATCTTAACCCAAGACTACTAGTATATTCTTAGGTTAATCTTTAGAATATTACCTCTTGGTCTCATCTTTTACTTAGAAAATACTTAGTGGAAATATGGGTAAAATTTTTCTTTTTGGAATTTAAAATCAAAGTGAGAGCCACGCACGAAACTTTAAGGGGAATCATAGCGAAACATATAAGCAAAGCATAAGAAACACATCATGTCATGGGAACATCAACTGAATCATAGATATATATATATATAACGTGCCTACCCAAAGAGGCAGGACTATTTGATACATCATGAAGCAAAATACAACTGAAATGCAATACAAGGAAATCATAAAAAGCAAATACAAGAGAAACTACACCCATACCCATGTGCACCTAAAGGAGACAACCTCATATACAAAAGAAGGTTTGTCCTCTACTATGTGGCGTGTGTGTGCACTAACTACTACCCCTCCTATGACTACTCCTGCGGGTCCGAGTACTGTGGGGTCGAGTCGATCCACTGGCGAATCTCGGCAGGAGTGGTCAAGCGCATCATCGGGGAATGTCCACCGCGGCAAGGGCGCATAGATGGCCATCGAGCCAACCTCGGCTGGACCACCGTCTCCTCACTCCCAGCCCTCATCGGTGGAGGAGCGGGACTGGAGCTCCAACTGTACATGTGGGATGGCGGGTCCTCGGATGGGTCCGTCTCCGAGTACTGGGGACGCGGCACATACTCGGGGTACTCGCGTACCGCTGATGTCTCGGGCTCCATGCGGAGGATCTGCTCATCGCGTGGTCTCGCTCGCTCAAAAATCCCGTTATGACGGTAGGGAGCAGTCGGGGTGAAGCGGTAGCTCGGGACGGGGTGCGCGAAGGGTCGTCCCATGAACATGAATACTCTGACAGTGCAGCGACCCTCAAAATGGTATGACCCGAGTGCCGGGTCATGGTGCAACTCCCATACCGGGGTGTCGATGAAGAGTACGAATGTCGCCATCTGAAGATATGACGGAAGAAAAGAAAGAGGGAATGAGAATCTTTCTAAAAGAATTCTCAGTAGGGTTATCCCTACCTAGGTGACATCGTCACATCCTCAGGAACCTTGGGTTTATTTCTAAAAGGTGTGCATACATATAAATTCCTTTTAAGTTGGTTTTCCAAAGAGGTATTTTATCCAAGGTCCGTCATATTTTATAATGCGTCTTTATAACTTAAGCAGAAATATACTAATGATATGAATGCATCATAAGGTAAACCAAACAATAGAATAACTAGGAAACATTATAACATTGGCATAAGTATAGTTTATGTGACATTGTTAACTTTAACTTTCATCTCTTGGGGCCGCCCTAAAACTTCTCTAGGTTATGAGCTCATACCTTAACTAGTCGTCACTAGCTCTTACTTATCCTATGATAAGCGTAACATAATCCCGACTTAAAGTACGGGCTAGGGGGCAAATTAAGGATCTCCTTTCTAGGATCATTTCCTCTTTGAAACGCTTTGCTAGCCACGTGGGCCTCGCAATTTGTCCGCTTTGGCAGGCTGCATCTACACATACCCTCACGGATTTGTCTCCTCCTGGGGGTGCTCGGCCGAACCGGTGTCACCCAGAGAAGCGTCTCAGTGTTGTGTCACATTTATATTCTCTTAAGTATTAAATCACAATTACCTCATCATTTATCATATTCATTTTTATCATGCATTCTCATGTAGCTTTTTCATAACATATATATCATCACATGAAACTTTCTCATAACATTCGTCACATAAAACTTTCACACAAACATCATCACATAGTCATATTTAACAATCATCCCCATAAGCTCATAGACATGTTATGTTATAACTCATAGTGTTTTAAACTTCGATTCTTATGAGTCTTAAACTTGCAAATTAATTGTTCTAACATTATCCTTAACTTCTTTATACGCCTATAGTTTGACAATTAATGAGTTATACAAATTTTATGCTCAAGAACTAATCCAAATAGCACTAAGCAGAATTTGGACAGCTTTATGTTTATGTGATTACGGAGTTCTAGAAATTACGGTTTAGATCTTTATCTCACTTTCTAAGTTATTGATCATCAACATCTAGTCTCTTGGGAACCTATAAGGTTATAACTAAGTATTTCTCACCTCACCCTATGGTCAAGAACATCTCTAAACCTCAAGAGTGCAGAAATCAAAATACTAACTTTACGGGTACCTAGAAGTCACAATAATGACCCTTTCTAAGTTCGGTTTGCTCCTAAGGTTTCAAGATTAAGTCCTAAACCAATTATGAGTCATTCCTACACATATAAACTAATTTAAAACCATGATTATTGAATCTAAACCTTGCTGGACAGAATCCAGAAAAATAAATCTTTAAGGGATCTAGAACTCTCAAATTAATTCTTTTCTAGTTCCTAACTTATCCTATCTTTCACATATGAGTCTTAACATAATTATTACCCAAACATAAGCATATTAACATCATTAACACAGCTCATACAGTGGCCAAACATAGCAGGGCAGAACCGAAACAGAAACTCCATTTAAAGGCCTTGAATCATAGTTTCTAAAGCACATAAAATACTAGTTTATCTTGGAACCTTATTAAAACCTTCAAAACTCTTTTATGAACACTTTTATCATCTAAACTCATGAAAATACTTAATAGGGCAGTGGCTATATTATTTTCATCTCAAGAGGTCCTAAATTCATAACACTTAGTTCTACACATTCCTTATACTCACATAAGTTTAGAAAAATTATAAAACATAGTTTTCAATACTTGAAAACATTAAGGCCTCATAGGGCCCAAATATGAACCATAGGAAATAAATGTTTTAGACCTTTGTTTGAGATATCATTGGGCAAGTCTTTGAGCTCTAGAATCATTAAAGTGATGACATAAAAATAAACATGCTCATGCACTTATTTTAGTTATTGCTAGAAAGTAAAGTGAGAGCATAAAATAAATATGTGGTGCAATATATTATTATCTTTGATATTTAGGTGAGGACTTGAAATATAAATATGATAATGCAAAGCTTGAAACATAAACATGATAATGCAAGTTCATTCATTATCTTGGGATTTAGTGATAGCAAGGAAATAAACATGATATGCAAAGCTTAAAGTAAACATGATGCAAGTTTCATTTTTTATGTTTAACTAGAGCTCATTTAAGACTTTAACATGATCATAACCCCATACAATATCTCAAAGATCACAACACAAGAATCGAAAATCATATAAAAGAGAAAGAAAGTGAAGCTACATCAAGTTCTTTATTAAGTACCCAAAACCCCTATCTAGAGACAAATCTCTAGAACGTGTCCGCCAACTTTAAGGTTGACAAGGGTAGGCTTGGGCTTTTAGAAATCCTTAGATTAATTTTTCTTAAGTTGGAAAACCATGTGAGCTAGATAACATATAGATGAAGTTGTAAGAAAAGGAAAACTCAAGCTTTAGAGGTTTCTTTGAGATGAACACAATGTCATCATCTAGAAACTCTCATCATCAAGCTATCATGCTCAAATCAAGGCCTCATGGCCGAAAATGAAAGGAAAGGAAAGACAAAGGAAAGTTCAAAAAGAATCCAAGAGAAAACTAGAGAAAAACACTTTCTTGAGCAAAATAAAGTTTGAAAACAAATCCCTACCTAGTGATGAAGAAAAAAGCTTGATCTTGAAAATGGAAATGAGATGAGCAACACCTCCTAGGATGGTGATGATGATTCGGCCTTGATGAGAGAAAAAGAAAGAAAATGTGTTTCAAGTGGAGTTGTGTTTGAGGTGTGGTGTTTGAGAGGTTTGATGATGGTTCAAGGTTTTGGGGTGGTGTTTGATGGTGGAGAGGTGATGATGAGATAAAGAGATGAAGAGGATAAAGATGAAAAGAAAGGAAGAACACTCTTGGAACTTTGAGAGAAAAAGGAAAGACTAGCAAGACAACTCTAAAACTCTAAACTTGCAAATGCTTCAAAGTGCAACAAGGCTAACACAAGCATCCTATTTATAGAAAAACAAAACCATGGAGCTTGCAAATGGAGGGAGTGGCCGTGTGGTTTGGAGGGAAAAGGAAGAGAAAATATCTCTTACACAAGGTCATTCAAGCATGGTTTGAAGTATGGAAGCTATGCTACAAAGCATGGCTTGATGTGAGTTAATTTCCTATCAAATTTTTATGAAGTTAGGCTTCTAGAAATAATGCATGGCTGGAACTTTTCCTGCCACAATTAAATGGGAGAAATGGGTTGTTTTAATTATTTATTCATGTGGAAATTCAAGCTTGATTGAAAGTTATGACAAGGTATAGTGTATGTGACTTGAGGTATGGCCTTGGAGTGTTGAAAAATTGAACATGTGATGCATATGGAGGAGGTGAGGCTTCGGCCAGCTTGGGACAGCAGAATGGGAGGATGATTTGACCATTTAATTGTGTGTTAATGGTAGGTTTAGATGTGTATTAGCTTAGGTACAAGGTTAGGAATGATTAAGCTTAAGTTTAGGTAACTAAGAATGTGATTTAGAGAGTTTATGACAAGTTTAGGAGTGCTCATACATCATTAAAGAATTTAAAACTCATTTATGAATAAACAATGTGTAACACAATTCCATGATTTAAGGAATTGGAAAGAGAAAACACTATTCAAGATTCTATGACTAGGTGTCATAAAATTAAAATATGATTTTAGGTTGTAATTAAGTACTATTTGGTTCTAATCAACTTTAATAAATTATTTTGACTCTAGATTAATTAAGGAAATTAATTAACCTTCGATTAGAGCCTAATATTGCTTAGGTTTGCTTAATCGCGTGATTAAGCGTAAAAATACGAAATTAGGGGCAAAACCGTAATTTTGCACTAATTTTGCCCGGGACTTCAAAAATTAAAACTGAGGTCATAGAATACATAAAAACGCCTTTTAAAACCATCTGGAGAAGTTTCGGGTTCATCCGGCACTTGCAAACGGGTAAAACACCACAGGGGCGTTTTGGTCATTTTGACTAAAACTTCAAAACGAGATTTTCGATCCCGGGAAGGTACATAAGTTTTCTAATCCCCTTCCAACATTGAGTTTACCCTTCGAGTACTGCCGCACTGGCTTCCCTCGAATTCCGGGCTGAAAATGACCTCAGGGGAATTTTGGTCATTTTCACTCTAACAGAAAATCGGGGCGTTACACTATGCAAGTCCACTTTTATCTTTAGGAGTTAGAATGATAGCTTGAAAAATAAATATACTATGCAAACCCATTATTATCTTCAAGGTTTATGGTGATGGCTCAAAATAAACATACCATGCAAGGTTTTCATTATTATCTCTTAAGATTAAAGTGGTAACTTGAAAGTAAACATGTATGCAAATCCATTTTTACATCTTAATCATTAAAGCTCGAAACTTTTCAAGATTAGATTCTTGTCCTCAACCAATCTTAAACATGGTGAGCTTTAGAGTCCTATTGTTCATAGTTCCAAGAACCTCATTTCTTTGGACTCACCATCAAGCTCAAGTAAAATCATAAAGAGACCGAAAAAGCATACTAAATACACTAATATGTTATCTTGGAGTCAAAACCGAAACTCAAGCTCTAGAGGTTCAAAATATAGTAGTTTTCACAACTACCATCAAGAACCATCATCATTGAACTTTGGTTGTGAACAATCAAGAATAGATAACCAAAACTAAACCATCAAAACATTTTATTTCTCATGGCCTTTGTAAAACCGAAAAATACTAAACCTTGAGCTCTAGAGGTTAAATACTTGATGGTGTCAAAACCATCATCAAAACCCTCATCATCAAGCCACGGTTTCAACTTCCCATTGACATCCAAAATCGAAAATGAAGGGAACTCATATGAAGGTTCCAAAACCGAAAATAGATGAAGAGGAGTGGAGTAAAATGTATTCATTCAACCAACCATAAATCCGAAAATGAACCAAGAAAAGAAATGAAACATCAAAACAAAATCCCTACCACGGTTGTTTCTTGTTTGCAAGAGTGAAAGCTTGATCTTGTATGAAACAAAGAGAAGAAAAATCTTCTCTTGATGGGCAAGATGATTTCGGCCAAGAGGAGTTAAGGTAGTAGGAGGATTTTTCTTGTGTTCTTGTGTTTGGAGATGGAAAGATTAAGTGTTTAGGAGTTGATCCATGGTGGAGATATGTTGATTAGAGGTGGAGAGCTTGGATGGAGGTTGAAGATGGTGGCTCTTGGAGGTGGAGGAGAAGAAGAAGATGAAGTGTTTAGGTTAGAGAGAATATGACTACTTTTTTTTGGACAATTAGGTTTACCAAAAAAGTAGATAGTAAGAATGAGTGTTTTGTGTGTGTATTGGTGTATTAAATTTGAAAATAATGGGGACAACGACCATGAGGCAACCGTAGCCTCCTTGAGCAATGGGGAGGAAAATTTTATTTTATTTTGAGTGGAAGAATTAGAATTTTAGTTAGCATAAATTAGGGAATTAATTTAGGAAAAGAATTCTTTTTGTTGGAAGTTGTTTGTAGTGGTTTAGGCACTCAAGACAACTTTTTTGGAGTGGTCATACAACTTTGTTTGACAAAAGTCCCATTTGAAAAACAAGCACTAACATAGTTCCCTAAATTAAGGAAGTAGAGAAAATCCGCTAACTCTTAGTTTATTAGGTTTTTTTTGTAATCTAGTGAATCATAAAATTTGAAATAGAAATTTAATTTCAAAATAAATTTCAGACCTTAAATAATTTAAAATAAATAATCTGACCCACAATAAGTAAATAAAATTTAATTATATTTAATTAAAGCCTAATAGTGCCCATGTATCCTTGTTTACCCAATTACGCTTAAGTAGCACCAACTAGGGGTAAAATGGTAATTTCACATAAAATTTACCTGAGACTACCCGAACCTTTTCCGAATATCAAACATCCATCAATATTAACATTTCTAACTTTTGGGTAATGGCCGGGTTCAATCGGCACTAAATTCCGTGCCAAATTGCCGCAGGGGCATTTTGGTCATTTGGCGCACGAAAGTTCAGAAATTGAAATTTTTACCTCTATCATAATTCACAACACATTTTATCCCCTTCAATCATCAAACTAACCCCCTTGGGATGGCCGAGAATGACCGTCTTCGATTTCCATGTGAAAATGACCTCAGGGGCATTTTGGTCATTTGTACACGGAAAAATCGGGGATTCGCGGTTCTTGCTCAAACCGCTCATCAAACCTCATATAATCATGATCCTGTCATTAAAACATAATGTCGAGGACGGCCCGGGCTATCCGGCCTTAAATTCTTATCCAAAATGACCTAGGGATATTTTGGTCATTTGGCGCAGTAGAGAAAAATCGGGGCTTTACACATACCAATCGAAAAAGGAAAAACTCAAACACTGTCAGCATTCATTTTTATATCTAAGACAACCCCAAACCTTTTTATATTATTTTTTTAAAAAAAATAAGAAACAAATAGCATAAACACATGACCCAATAACAAATACTTCTGACAGCTGTTGTCCATAAAGGCACCCATATTGATAAACAAATAAAATAAAATAAAAAGGAAAACTAACTCTAAAATAAGAGGAGCAAAAGGGATGGGTTTCTATAAAGTTTCAGAAGAAAAAGGGAACCAAGCATACAAGGAAGAAAGAATGAGAGATAGTGAGGGAGTAGGAAAACATGTGAAGGATGAAGGGAGCAACCGATCAAGGTGAGGGAGAGGGAACGCCGTGCTTAAGCCAACGGCGCTATACCAGCGGCAGAGGGGTATTCACTCGGTTGCAGAGGAGAGGGCGAAGGCTGCGAGCTTGCGGCTTGGTGGAAGAGGAGCCAGCCACCGTGATTTCGAGTAGGAGGAGAAGAAATCAGTGGCAGTGGGGTGTGTTTCATGGGTGACTCACGATGACAAATGTGGGGGCGATGGCACGACCATGGAGCTAGCTGGAAGGGTCAGTAATGAGCAAAGTACCGAGATTAGACTGGTGTGGGGCTGTTCGCGATGTGCCGTGGCTACGGGGAGGAGTATAGCGCGGTCAGTAGAGGAAGGGGAATCGCGATGGTGGCTCCGGCGTTAGATGATGGCTCACGGAAGAGGGTGCATGGAGGAGACGGCGACAATGGAGAGGGGAGGGTGCACATGGAGAGGCCGCGACCTTCTCCCTCTTCTCTGCTTCTGGATTCTTCTTCCTTCGTTCTTGGTTCCCCTCTTCTTTTTATTATGTTTGCTGTGAGAAGCTGATGTTTATATTTTTTATCTTGATATATTTGGTTTTGAAATAGAGAGATTGACTAAGATAGCTTTTCCTTGTATTTGATTTATGTTGCTGTGATTGAACTTGTGATTGTGGAAGGGAATGATACGTGATGTTGATATATTGTGTGAGGAGAGGGGTTATGTGATTGTGGATCGGAGAGCTCTTGTATGGGTTTCACTTACTGATATGTATTTGGATTCTGAAAATGGGTTTGGTTCGCTTGTTGGGTATGGGTTACAAAGGTTTGGAAATGGCTGAGCTTTTGAAATGGAAAAAACGATGATGCCAAAAAAGTATATCATATGAATCAATGCTTCACCATAGTTTACCTGCGACTATCTCCTTGTGTTTATTCTTTTCCTTTTGTTTCAACCAAAATCCGATGATGATAAGAGATGGATGATGACTATATATTTTTTTGAAAGTGAATATAGCAATAGGAAGTGAAGTCTGATGATTGTGATCGATCCCTCTCCTTTTGATCATAATCAGATTTATCTATCTAGTTCTCTTGACAAAAATCATTAATCCTTCCCCTTTAACAGGTTGGTTGGTAGGGATTACTAGCTCATCACCGAAAGGGAATTCATCATTTTGCAAGTAATGGAGAGTGATACTGTAACATCCCCTACTGCTTTATGGATTGACGACTGTCCCCACAAACCAACACGGGTCTTTTCAGCAAGCTTTGTCCTCACTCACATGCTTCCTAGGAAAACTTCCCAGGAGGTCACCCATCCCAAAATTACCCCAGGTCAAGCACGCTTAACTGTGGAGTTCTTTAAGTTTAGGCTACCGAAAAGAAGATGCATCTTGTTGGTATAGGTAGTGCAAATCAATTCATATAAGCCCTCCTCAACTGTATAGTCCCATACCTATACAGTTTCAAGATCCCTCTCATTTGGGTGTGTATTCGGTTCATTCATGTACCCCTCCGCTTAGAGAACCTTATGAGGAGCCGCTCCTTGTCCGTGCCCTCTTTGCACCAGCGATCACTCCTTGTCCTCGTCCCCGGGCGTTACATGCCCACCAGCTTCCACATGGTTCGTCCCCGAACCACACCGTACTGGGAGAGGTGCAGGCTCTGATACCATTTGTTCCCAGGAAGCATGCGAGTGAGGACAAAGCATGCTGAAAAGACCCGTGTTGGTTTGTGGGGACAGTCGTAAATCCATAAAGCAGCAGGGGATGTTACATTATCCACTATAGATATTACTTAATGTGAAACTAAGCCTTCCCTATGTTAATAAAAAGAAACAACTGTACTAAGTTGAATTCCATGCGATATAAGAGAAACACAGACGATTACTAACTGTTTGCATTTAATTTTCCTTGACTCAAGTACACTAATATTGATATATGTGATCTAACATGATGCCTTTTATATTAATGAATTTACTGATTATATTCTGTTCACATGTGAGGGATTACCCTACTGAGAATTTTATAATATTCTCACCCCTATTTGTGTATGTGTTGTATTGTGCTTAGACTCTATAGATGTTGTCACTAGTATTCTTCCCTGATTCGCCACAACTGGTGTGGCATTACAATCCGGTGCTCGACTCTTTTTATACATCAACTTATTCCCAGATCCATGCATATGTGTTCTTTGGCCGTTCCTTTAGTGCATTTGTCTTCATTGCTGATTTCGATCCAACTTTTCCCTACAACGGTGTGCCTCTCCATATGGCACACCTAGTTATATTTGACATTCCTGTAGCACCACCAGCACTTCCCCTAGCGGATGTTCCCTCCTCATCCTCGTCCTCCGATTCGGACCTACCAGAAGGTACCGATGCCCCTGGCGGAGGTTAAGCCATCATACAAATGGCTAACAGCTTCGCCTAGGAGGACATGAGACCTACAGGGGCTCTTGACTTGTATATAGTGTAGTATAGCGCCAGGAACTTACTAGCTTGCAGACTGATTGCTATTAGATATCTTAGGTCCATTTATGTGTATATATGATTTTTGCTGGACCTTGATATTTGAGTACGCTAGGGTTTAGATAATTGGTATGTCTTTTGATAGGAGTCCCTGAGTTGTATTATAAACGAAGTGACTTAACTTCAAGTATGGTATGTATTAAGGAAAGTTGTATGTGAAGTATAAACATATGTATATTCTGTAGTAGTTTTCTTTACAACTTAAGAGTCTAATTTACCTTATTTTCATTTCATTCGACTAGTAGGTATTATAGAAAGGAAGTGATACTCTTCTTATTACAATGTTAATGCTCGAGTAATATATTATAGTTAGGAGGATGTTACATGTAGTAGCTGATTCATAATATTCTTTAAGACTAAAAATCAGGACAACACACTAAACTAGCTGAAAATGTGATGAAATGATTATGATTTGATCTCATTTATGCTATATGAATTTATGAATATTTATTACAGTTGCTTATATGTGAAAGAAAGCATAAGATTATGTTTCTTGGGCTTGAGAAAGTAAATCCAGTCTATTGGGGAAAGTAAATCTATATACCCTTGAATTAAATCAGGGAAAGTAAACCTGACTAGGAATAGGTTTGTTTGAGAATTGGAGAAAGTAAATTCAATAATTATGTATAAGAACAAGCTTAGTCTTGAAAACTAGTCTATTACCCAGGAGTAGAATAAGCCATCATAGTCGAGAACCAAGACAGTTAAAGTAACAATTGTTTTAAGTTACTCTTTATGTTATGTGCTATAAGAATTATTTTTATTATTCCATTGAGATAAAATACTTATGTACTAAGTTAACATTATAAATTCCAAAAATGATGATTGGATAAAATGAACCAGCTTTGGATGAAGATTTTATAAATTAAGATAACTGTTATGAACTCTTTTATTTACATGAAATACTTTTATAAATAAATTGAAGTAGCTGAGGTAGGTAATGATAACAGTTGTACATGTATAGGGGTACCCTACTAAGGATTTTAGGATTGTCATCCTTATTTGTATTCCATGTCTACCTCAGATCTTGGAGATTGTCTTCATCAGAGAATTCAGTGACACTCAAGAGCCAACATATGACCATACTATGTTAGGACTTATACCTGAGATACCCACCACTAGTATACTTCCTTTCGATAGAATCTTTGTGTATGTGTTCTTTTGATGGGTTCATATCAGAGCGGGTTATGATATGTATTTTGATGCATTTTGGACAGTCCCTGCATGGACCTTTTAATATATGCCCTATGATTAGTGGATGATTGAATATTATACATGTACTAATAAGGCATGTTTACCTAGTTATATATAAACAAATATATTGATGATATTAGTACTTCGGGAAAATCTAATAAGACTCGTTTCTACATTACTTTCTCTCTATTCATAAGGTTGCAACTATATATCACCAAACGCTATCACTTCCTACTATGAATACAAACAAGGAGTAATTTACTAGGATAAATGCTTATAATAAACTAGTTAATTATTACATGGCATATAAATATGATATGTAGTACCCCCCCCTTCATTATGATATCACAGCCTAGGTAGAACACTATGATTAAGGGGGTGTTACACTCTACATAGTTTTGAAGGAATCATGGTGAAAGTAGTTGCCACCATGTATTCAAACCATTCTCTAGCCAAAGAGTATTCCATATACTGAAACACCTTTATCAATAACATCCCATAAGGGACAATAACAGTCTTCCTCTTATCCTTTGTGATTGCACTAAGCATGAAATCCATTATCAATCTAGGCAAATTCACCTTGTTCTTTGCCACCTAACAAACACTCACTACTCTTATGTTTAGGAGAGTCGATAAGTTACCTTGAGCTTAGGCCAGGAGTTGAGAGACAAGCATTTGATCCCTACCGTAAATGCTCTAACTATATTGGATAGCTCTGAAGGTCCAACCTCCAAGGAATAGTCTCTAATAGTTGTCTTGGGGACAGTTTCTGACCTTCCATCTAGATAGGAGTAGAAGACACTTATCATGCCAAGAAATATCATATTAGAGATTTCAAGAAAATCTTCACATCCTTGAAAGGAGAAGACTTATTTCATAATAGAGACCTTAATGAGCAATTCCATTCTCAGTGTTTTACCTGATGCAACTTTTTTGTGTGAAAAGTTATTAGCATAGTGTTCTTGCATCAATGACTCATTGTACATGCTAAAGACCCCTTTTTTTGGTGGTGAGGCGATCTAGTTATTTTGCTTCTACCATTGATTCTTGATCGGAAAATGTAAGGGACTGAGGGTTTTGTGATGAAGAGAGGTTGAAGGAGCAAGGGTTTGTAGGAGAATATAAAATGGTTTTGGAAAAGTGTTTAAGGTTGAAGATGATGGGTTTATATACAAGGTGTTTAAGTATAGGGGGTCATTAATTTGATGTGACAAAAACATTGACAACTGACTTGATGTAGGAGAGAGAAAATCAAAAAGGAATTATCCCACCGTTAATATCACTTTAGAAATTAAAAGTGGTATATGAACTTTTTTTCACAAACCCAAAGTGGTATCTGAACTTGAAGTGTAGTTTTTGAGTCATCAACCTACTTTCCAAACCCATATGCGATGTTATGACCATTTTTTGAACATCTGATCCAATTTCTGAAATTGTAAACTAACTTTCTAAACTTGAGTTGATGGTTTCTTTGAAAGGCCTCGGTTTAGAGTCTCTTTGGAGGACTCCAGAAAGTGTTATGTATGCATGTAATGCAATTTTAAAACAATTTTAAAGTTCAAAAGCTTTTTCAAATAACAAAACCGATCCTCAGCTAATGGTTTAGTGAATTTATCATATGCTTGATCTTCATAATTCACAAATGTTAGCTTAACATCACCTTTCTGAACATAATCTCTAATAAAATGATGTTTTATGTCAATGTATTTGGATCTAGAATGCTGAATTAAGTTCTTTGCAAGATTAATAGCACTAGTATTATCACATAACATAGGGATCTTCGAATACCTTAGCTGATAGTCCTCCAATTGGTTTCTGATCTAGAGCATTTGACTGTAGTAGTTTGCAGCAATAACATATTCAGCTTTAGCTGTTGAAAAGGTTATTGTTTCTACTTTTTGCAGAACCAAGTAATGAGGCAATCTCCAAAGAAATAGTAGCATCCACTTGTGCTTTTTCTGTCCACTTTGTCTTTAACCAAATCAGCATCACAGAAACCTATAATCTTGAGAAGTACCTTTCTCATACAATAGACTAAGATAAGTAGTTCCTACTAAATATCTCAAAATTCTCTTGACAGCATTTAAGTGTGATTGATTTAGGTTAGATTGGAATCTAGCACAAATTCCCATAATTAGCATAATGTCAAGTTTACTATTTATAAGATAGAGAAGAGAACTAGGCATTCCTCTATAATTACTTTTAGATACTTTCTCACCATTCTCATATGCATAAATGACTTGAGATGGATACATGAGGGTGCTTATAGGTTTAGCTTAATCCATGTTAAACCTCTCTAAAAGTTCTTTTGTATATTTTTCTTGATGGATCAAGGTTCCTTTTTTTTGTTATTTTATTTGTAGTCCTAGAAAGATCTTTAGTTTACCTATCATGCTCATCTCAAACTCACTTTGCATGAGTTTAGAAAACTTTTTACATAGAGAATAATCAGTTGCACCAAATATAATGTTATCAACATATATTAGGACTATAAGAAAGTGATTATCTTGTTGTAAAGTAAATAGAGTTGTGTCAACATTACCTTGTTTGAACCCATTTTAACTAAGAAGTTACTCAGTCTTTCATACCAAGCTCTAGGAGCCTATTTCATACCATAGAGTGCCTTTGTTAACTTAAAAACATGGTTGGAAAAAGCTTCACTCTCAAATCCTGGAAGCTAACTTACATAAACTTCTTCATAAAGGAATCTATTTAGTAAGGCAGAGTTCACATCCATTTGGTATACAACGAATCCCTTGAAGGGTGCAAAAGAGAATAGCATTGTAATGGCTTCAAGCCTTGCTAATGGAGCAAAGGTTTCATCATAATCAATTCCATCTTATTGATTATAACCTTGTGCCACCAATCTTGCTTTGTTCATTATCACATTTCTAGCTTTATCCAACTTGTTTCTGAACACTTACTTGGTTCCAATAATGGTTTTTCCCTTAGGTTTATCCACAAGCATTTATACTTTTCTTTTCTCAAATTGATCCAATTCTTCTTGCATAGCTTCCACCAAACTTTGGCCATTTAAAACATCTTCAACACTTTTTGGTTCTATTGTGGACATGAAAACATAGTTCGTTTCATTTATGAGGGATGACATTGTTCTAATACCCTTTGAAATGTCCCCAAAAACTTGATTTTCAGATACTACTATTACGTCAGAAACTCCTCTATAGTTTTTGTACCCTTGTTGATCTACAGTGTCTCTATGATCTTTAGATTGTTCTCCCTTATGTTCAAAAACATCACTTTCTGATGGCTTTGGAGTTCTGAGTAAGCTTTCTAAATTGTTTATTTTTTGGAGCTCACTTTCTGAATATTGTGCTTTCTCTATTTTCTTTTTGAAAGTTCCCTTATACTCAGTTTCTCAAGGTCTTCTTCCAGATCAACCAAATCTTGAGCAAAGTCCTTTGATATGGATAGTCTCTTCAACACATAGTGTTCTCTTATTGTATACCTTGTAAGCTTTAAAGACTAAAGAATGCCCTAAAAAAATTCATCATCAGACTTAGAATCAAATTTTGCAAGCTTGTCCTTGGTGTTAAGAATAAAAAGTTAGACCTAAAAAACATAGAAATATGATATGTTGAGTTTTCTTCCTTTCCAAAGCTCATAAGGAATCTACTTGAGGACTGGTCTTAGAAAAACTATTTTGAATATAGCAACAGGTGTTGTAACGCCTCGATTTTTTTGCTAGAGTAAAAATGGCCAAAATGCCCCTAAGGTCATTTTCAGCCCGGAATTCGAGGAAAGCCGATTTGGCAGTACTCAAAGGGCAAACTCAATGTTGGAAGGGGATTAGATGACTTGTGTACCTTTCCGGGATCGAAAATCTCATTTTTCGAGTTTTCGAGTCAAAATGACCAAAACGCCCCTGCAGTGTTTTACCCGTTTGCAAGTGTCGGATGAACTCGAAACTTCTCTAGATGGTTTTAAAAGGCATTTTTATGTAGTCTATGACTTTAGTTTTGGTCCCGAAGGTCCCGGGCAAAATTAGTGCAAAATTATGATTTTGCCCCTAGTTTCGTGTTTTTACGCTTAATCGCGTGATTAAGCAAACCTAAGCAATATTAGGCTCTAATCAAGCTTGATTTTCCAAATGAATAACTAATTAAAATAACCCACTTTCCTCATTTATTTGTGGCTGAAAAACAACCAGCCATGCATTGTTTCTAGAAGGATTATTTCATTCAAAATTGATAGGAAATTCACTCAAATCAAGTCATGCCTTGTATCATAACTTCCATACCTCAAACCATGCTTGTATGACACCTTGAAAGAGATATTTTTCTCTTCCTTGCCTCCAAAACCACACGGATCCTTCTCCCCCTCAATGAGCCTTCATTTGTTTTCATTTTCTATAAATACCTTGCCTAGAAACACATGCAAACACTTTAGCTCATTTGCACACTTTTAGTTTTCTAAGCTTTCTTTGTGTTCTTTCTTTTTCTCTCTAAGTTTCAAGAGAGCTCTCTCTTGTTCTTCTTCTTCATCTATTCAACTTATCATCATCTCTTAACCTTCAAACACCACCCCAAAGCCTTGAACCACCATCAAACCTCTCAAACACCTCACCTCAAACACAACCTCACTTGAAACACAACTCAAACCTTCTTGTCCTCCCTTGGCCAAAGCCATCTTGCCCCTTGGAGGAGCTCATCATCTTGTTTTCCTTTTCAAAGAGTTCAAGTTTTCATCTTCACTCTAGGTATGAGTGTTTTTCTAAAACTTGTTTCTTGAAAAATGAGTTTTTCTAGCTTTCTCTTGGATTTTCTTTTTGAAACTTTCTTTGTTTCTTTTCCTTGATGTTTCGGCCTCTTGGCCTTGGTGAGCACATGATAGCTCAATGATGAGAGCTCCTAGATGATGACTATGTGTTCATCTCAAAGGAACCTCTAGAGCTTGAGTTTTTGTTTTCTCTAAGTTTCATCTTTATTACCTAGCTCAAAAGGATTTTTGTTCAAGAACACCTTTACTTTTCTTGCTATTTTGATTTCGGTTTTCTTGTTCCTTTTCCTTTAAATATTTCGGTTTTGATTCCTTGATCTTTGAGGTCTTGTTTTGTTTTGAAAGTTTATTTATTTTGAGCTTGATGATGATGTTCAAGAACCTTATAGTTCCTTTGAGAACCTGGTTCAAGAACTCTAAAGCTCTCTTTGTGATGAGATGAGTGTTGAGTTGCTATTTGTTAAAGTCTTGTAAGAGCTCTAGACTATCATAAAATGAACCTTGCATCCATGTTTACTTTTATGTTTTGCACATCATATTTACTTTCATGCTTTGCACATCATATTTACTTTCCTTGCTATCACTAAGTATCAAGATAATGAATGAACTTGCATTATCATATTTATATTTCAAGCTATGCATTATCATGTTTATGTTTCAAGTTCTCACTTAATATCAAGATAATAATGAGTTGCATCTCATGTTTATTTTATGCTCACTTTACTTTCTAATGGAACCTAAAATAAGTGCATGAGCATGTTTATTTTATGTCATCACTCAAATGAACCTAGAGCTCAAAGACTTGCCCATTGTTGTCTCAAACAAAGGCTTGAAAACCTATGTTATTTGTCTCCTAGTTTTCGGCCCCTAAGAGTTTAATTGTTTCCAAGTATTGAAAACTATGTTTCATAATTTTTCTAAGCTTATATGAGTTAAAGGAATATATAGAACCAAGTTTTATGAATTTAGGAACTCTTGAGACAAAATTTATTTAGCTACTGCCCTCTCAAGTATTTGTATGATTTTAGATGTCAAAAATGCTTATAAATGAGTTTTGAAAGTTTTAAAAAGGTTCCAAGAGAAACTAGCATTTTATGTGCTTTAGAAATTGTGTTTCATGCCTTTAAATGGAGATGTTTGTTTCGGTTCTGCCTTGCTATGTTTGGCCACTGTATGTGCTGTGTTAATGATGATAATATGATTAAGTTTGGGTATAATTAATGTTAAAACTCATATGTGAAAGATAGGAGAAGTTAGTGACTAGAAAAGAATTAATTTGAGAGTTCTAGATCCCTTAATGTTTGAATTTTCTGGATTCTGTCCAGCAAGGTTTAGTAATGATAATCATGGTTTTAAATTAGTTTAAATGTGTAGGAATGACTAATAAATGGTTTAGGACTTGATCTTGATGCCTTAGGAGCAAACCGGACTTAGAAAGGGTCATTGTTGTGACTCCTAGAAACCCGTAAAGTTAGGATTATGAATTCTGCATCCTTGAGGTTTAGAGATGTTCTTAACCTTAGTGTGAGGTGAGAAATACTTAGTTATAACCTTATAGGTACCCGAGAGACTAGGTTTTGATGATTCATAACTTAGAATGTGAGTTAAGGACCTTATGGGTCAATGCATAAGACATTAAAAAATGTGTTAATGCTATGATGCTTAATTTATGCAGTGATATGTTGAGATGATTATGATTCATGAGGAAATGATTGTTTAAGATATGAGGTTTATCATGGCATGAGGTTTTATCGAGGAATATGTTGTGTGATTAACTTGTGGCATAAATTTGAAGGAAATTCGGTTTAACAGCTATTATGTTGCCGAATTTCCATCAAACCTCAAAGGGTTAAAAGAAATGTTTATGAGTACCATATGAGTTGAAAACCCTGGGTGACACCGGTTCGGCCGAGCACCCCCAGGGGAGACAAATCCGTGAGGGTATAAGTAGATGCAGCCTACCAAAGCAGACAAATTGCTGTGGCTTAATGCCCACAAAGCGTTTCAAAGAGGGTATATCCTATGAGAGGTGATCCCTGCCCCCTACCCGTACTTGTGAGTCGGGATTATTTTATTATGTTTCGCTTATTCAGATAATAAGCAAGAGCTAGTGACGACTAGCTGAGGTATGAGCTCATAACCTAGTTATTTTAGGGTGGCCTTATTATGCTAAAGTACCATGATTGATGTCACGAAGTTGAGGAATGATCCACTTGAAAGTTATACGCCCTTATGCCACATGGTTTATGTTTATATGCTTTGATGTGTTGTGGTATATGCTCAAGTATTGACATGCACCCATGATATAACATGTTGCATTCATAACACCAAGATGCATGCTAAAAGGAATGGACCTTGGATAATTAGTTTTGGAAAACCCTAAATTAAATCTTATATGCATGATCACTGTTTTAGAATTAAACCCAAGGTTCCTGAGGATGTGAATGATGTAACCCTAGGATACTGAGATTCTTTAGCAAGAATTCTTACTCCTCTATCTTTCTTCTTCCGTCACATCTTCAGAGATCGATGACAACGTTCGTAGTTTTCATTGATGTGCCCGTGTAGGAGGTGCACTACGACCCGGACCACCGTTCGTATCATTTTGTAGGTCGTTGTGCCGTCCGTGTTTTTGTGTACATGGGACGACCTTTCGCCTATCCGGTATCGAGCTACCAGTTCACTCCTACTGTACCTTTTGGTGGTGACAACATGATCTTCGAGCGTACACACCCGCGCGACGAGCAGAGACGTTGTGCTCGTCCGTCTGCTTCTGCCGTCCGTGACTTTCCAGAGTATGTGCCACGTTCGAGGAGGTCCGAGATGGACCCGTCTGAGGATTCGCCCACGCACGTCCCTTCGGAGGGTTCTGCACCTTTTCCCCAGTACCGGCGTGCGAGAAGTGAGGAGACCGTGTTGCAGCCACGTCTAGCGAGGAGGGCCGAGATGCGTCCGTGCCGAGGAGCTCATGCCCAGCCGGCACATGTTCCCTTCCCACTCCACTGGCTGACTCAGGAGGAGATCGAGCAGTTCGTGGGCTACATACCCCCTTCGCCCGAGCATCCCCATCGTCACTAGATTCTGATGGAGAGCCTTACGAGCACCCTAGCCTTCGTGGAAATCTTCCCTTCGGCAGTACCCTTTTTGGGAGGGGTTGTAGATTAGTACTCGTAGTTTAGTAGAAGGGTAGCATTTTGGATTTCATTTCCTGTTGTGCCATGTACTTTACGCTTTCTATTGTATTTCATTTCCACTGTATTACAAGCTCTGCCCTTTCTTAGGGTATGACTAGCTATGTACTTCAACTATATTATTATTAATGAAATGTTTCCTTTGTTATCCTGATTGTTGTTCTTTGGTTACGTGCTTTACCTTATGCTTTATAATGGTTGTTATGTGTGCCTTATATTTATGTTATTCGACTAGTTAGGTTCGCGGCTCTCACTTTGCTTTATGTTTTCAAAAAAAATTTACCTATAAATTCCGCTAAGTATTTTATAAAATGATGAGACTAAGAGGTAATAACCTAATGATTAACCTATTGTGTTCTAGAAAGTTGGGTTAAGAATTAGGGTGTTACAGGTGTTGATAGCCTCTGCCAAAAAAACTTTTAATAAACTACTTTCTAAAAGCAATGTTCTAGCCATTTCTTTCAAGCTTTTGTTCTTCCTTTTAGCTTCCCCATTTTGTTGGGGAGTTCTAGTAGTAGAGAAGTCATGAGAAATGCCATGGTTTTCATAATAATTTTCAAAAACATGATTACCAAATTCTCTTCCATGATCTGATCTAATAGAAGTGATTTGAGAACCCTTTTCATTTGAAATTCACTTTGAAAAAAACTTTGAATTTTTCAACCACCTCATCCTTATATGCTAAGAAAATAACCCTTGTGAATCATGAGAAGTCATCCATGATGACAAGGCAATATCATTTTTGAGCAAGACTTGTAGTTTTGATTGGCCCAAAAAGATCCATATATAAAAGTTCAAATAGCCTTGTGGTTGAAACCACAATTGTAACGCCCCGATTTTCTATTAGAGTAAAAATGACCAAAATGCCCCTGAGGTCATTTTCGGCCCGGAATTCGAGGAAAGCCGGTCCGACAGTACTCGAAGGGCAAGCTCAATGTTGGAAGGGGATTAGATGACTTGTGAACCTTCCCGGGATCGAAAATCTCGTTTTTCGAGTTTTCGGGTCAAAATGACCAAAACGCCCCTGCGGTGTTTTGCCCGTTTGTAAGTGCTGGATGAACCCGAAACTTCTCCAGATGGTTTTAAAAGGCGTTTTTATGTAAACTATGACTTTAGTTTTGGTCCCGGAGGTCCCGGGCCAAATTAGTGCGAAATTATGGTTTTGCCCCTAGTTTCATGTTTTTACGCTTAATCGCGTGATTAAGCAAACCTAAGCAATATTAGGCTCTAATTGAAGGTTAATTAATTTTCATAATTAATCTTGAGTCAAAATAATTTATTAAAGTTGATTAGAACCTAAAAGTGCTTAATTACAACTTAAAATCATATTTTAATTTCAAGACTCCTAGTCATGGAATCTTGAATAGTATTTTCTCTTTCCAATTCCTTAAATCATGGAATTGTGTTACACATTGTTTATTCACAAATGAGTTTTTAATTCTCTAATGATGTATGAGCACTCCTAACCTTGTCATAAAATTCCTAATACTCATACTTAGTTACCTAAACTTAAGCTTAATTGTTCCTAACCTTGTACCTAAGATAATACACATTTAAACCTACCATTAATACCCAATTAGATTATCAAACCTCACCTCCCCCTTGCTGTACCAGACCTGGCCGTGCACTCCCTCCTCCCATATGCATCACATGTTCAATTTTTCAACACTCCAAGGCCATACCTCAAGTCACATACACTATACCTTGTCATAACTTTCAATCAAGCTTGATTTTCCAAATGAATAAATAATTAAAACAACCCACTTTTCCCATTTATTTGTGGCTGAAAAAGTTCCAGCCATGTCAAGTTTCTAGAAGCCTGATTTCATTCAAAATTGATAGGAAATTAACTCACATCAAGCCATACTTTGTAACATAGTTTCCATACTTCAAACCATGCTTGAATGACCTTGTGTAAGAGATATTTTCTCTTTTTTCTTCCCCCTCAATGCTACGGCCAAGGCTTCCTCTTGGAGGGCCTCAATGTTTTGTTTTTCTATAAATAGGTGCCTTAGATGAACTTGTGTCACTTTTAGTCTTTTGCTAAGTTTCAAGTTTCTAAGCTTTCTTGAGTTTCCTTTCTTTTTCTCTCAAGTTTCAAGAGAGTTCTTCCTTTCTTTTCATCTTCATCCTTTTCATCATCTCATCACATAATCATCTCATAACCTTGAAACACCACCCCATCACCTTAGATCATCATACAAACACCTAAACTTCCATTCTCAAACACAAGCCCACCAAGAACACATTTCCTTTCTTTTCCTCCCCACAAGGCCGAAGCCATATCCACCACAAGGAGGAGCTCATCATCTTGTTTTCCTTTTTAAAAGTTCAAGCTTTGTGTCTTCACTCTAGGTAGGAGTGTTTTCTAAACTTTGTTTCTTGAAAAATGAGTTTCTCTAGCTTTCTCTTGGATTTCTTTTGAAACTTTTCTTTGGTTCTTTTCTTTCTTGAGATTTCGGCCATGAGGCCTTGATGAGCACATGATAGCTCAATGATGAGGACTCCTAGATGATGACTATGTGTTCATCTCAAAGGAACCTCTAGAGCTTGAGGTTTTACTTTCTTTGAGTTTCAACTTAACTTTCTAACTCAAACATGATTTTTACTCAAGAATACCTTTCCTTTTCTTGCCATTTTGACTTCGGTTCTTTGCTTCCTTTTCTTTAATATTTTGGTTTTCCATTTCCTCTTTGATCTTTGAGGTTTTGTTTGTTTAGAAAGTTTGTTTTTCTTTGAGCTTGATGATGATGTTCAAGAACCTCATAGTTCCTTGAGAACTTGGTTCAAGAACTCTAGAGCTCTCTTTGTAATGAGATATATGTTGGGTTGTTACTTTGTTAAAGTCTTGAATGAGCTCTAGCTAACCATAAAATGAACCTTGCATCATGTTTATTTTATGCTTTGCACATCATATTTACTTCCTTGCTGTCACTAAGTACCAAGATAATGAATGAACTTGCATTATCATATTTATATTTCAAGCTATGCATTATCATGTTTATATTTTAAGTTCTCACTAAATATCAAAGATAATAATAGGTTGCACCTCATATTTATTTTATGCTATCACTTTACTTTCTAATGGAACCTAAAATGAGTACATGAGCATGTTTATTTTTATGTCATCACTCAAATGAACCTAGAGCTCAAAGACTTGCCCATGGTTGTCTCAAACAAAGGTTTAAAAATATTTATTTCCTTTGGTTCATATTTCGGCCCTAAGGGGTTTTGATGTTTCTAAGTATTGAAAACTATGTTTTATACTTTTTCTAAGCTTTTATGAGTACAAGGAATATGTAGAACTAAGTTTTATGAATTTAGGACCTTTTGAGACAAAGTTGATTTAGTCACTGCCCTCTTAAATATTCTTATGATTTTAGATGTTAAAAATGTTTATAAATGAGTTTTGAAAGTTTTAAAAAGGTTCAAAGAGAAACTAGTATTTTATGTGCTTTAGAAATTGTGTTTTATGCCTTTATGGAGAGTGTTTGTTTCGGTTCTGCCTTGCCATGATTTGCCACTGTATGGGCTGTGTTAATGATGATAATATGCTTGAGTTTGAGTATAATTAATGGTAAAGCTCATATGTGAAAGATAAGAGATGTTAGAAATTAGAAAAGAATTAATTTAAGAGTTCTAGATCCTTTAATGTTTGAATTTTCTGGATTCTGTCCAGCAAGGTTTAGTAATGCTAATCACGGATTTAAATTAGTTTAAATGTGTAGGAATGCCTCATAAATGGTTTAGGACTTGATCTTGATGCCTTAGGAGCAAACCGGACTTAGAAAGGGTCATTGTTATGACTCCTAGGAACCCGTAAAGTTAGGAATATGAATTCTGCATTCTTGAGGTTTAGAGATGTTCTTGATCATAGTGTGAGGTGAGAAATACTTAGTTAAGACCTTATAAGTTCCCGAGAGCTTAGGTTTGATGATTTATGTAACGCCCCGATTTTTCTGTCAGAGTGAAAATGACTAAAATGCCCCTGAGGTCATTTTCAGCCCGGAATTCGAGGAAAGCCGGTTCGGCAGTACTCGAAGGGCAAACTCAATGTTGGAAAGGGATTAGATAACTTGTGTACCTTCCCGGGATCGAAAATCTCATTTTTCGAGTTTTCGGGTCAAAATGACCAAGACGCCCCTGCGGTGTTTTACCCATTTGCAGGTGCCGGATGAACCCGAAACTTCTCCAGATGGTTTTAAAAGGCGTTTTTATGTATTCTATGACCTCAGTTTTAATTTTAGAAGTCCCGGGCAAAATTAGTACAAAATTACGGTTTTGCCCCTAGTTTCGTGTTTTTACGCTTAATCGCGTGATTAAGCAAACCTAAGCAATATTAGGCTCTAATCGAAGGTTAATTAATTTCCTTAATTAATCTTGAGTCAAAATAATTTATTAAAGTTGATTAGAACCAAAAGTGCTTAATTACAACCTAAAATCATATTTTAATTTCAAGACACCTAGTCATAGAATCTTGAATAGTGTTTTCTCTTTCCAATTCCTTAAATCATGGAATTGTGTTACACATTGTTTATTCATAAATGAGTTTAAAATTCTTTAATGATGTATGAGTACTCCTTAATCATGTCATAAAGGTCCCTAATCACATTCTTAGTCACCTAAACTTATGCTTAATGACTCCTAACCTTGCACCTAAGCTAATACACCCCTAAACACATCACTAACACACAATTACATGACCAAAACTCCCTCCTCCCTTGCTGCATCAGACCTGGCCGAAATTCACCTTTCATTTTATCACAATTTAATTTTATTCCACACTCCAAAGACTATGCTTGAAGCCATACTCACCACCATACTTCACCATGTCATCAAAATGCAATTCTCTCACCTCATGTTCCATGAGGATTCATTCTCCTCCACATATGCATTACCTCATGTTCCATGAGGATTCATTCTCCTCCACACACTCACCCATATCCTTCTCTATAAATACCATGCCAAGATAGACTTTGCTACACTTTTGTTCATTTGCTAAGTTTTGATTTCTAAGCATTCTTGTTAGTTCTCTCATTTTCTCTCAAGTTTCAAGAGAGTTCTTCTTTTCTTTTCATCTTCATCTTCTTCATCTCTTCATCTCATCATCATCTCTTAACCTTGAAACACCACCCCAAAGCCTTGAACCATCATCAAACCTCTCAAACACCACACCTCAAACACAACCTCACTTGAAACATAACTCCAACCTTCTCATCCTCTCTTGGCCGAAGCTATCTTGCCTCTTGGAGGAGCTCATCATCTTGTTTTCCTTTTCAAAGAGTTCAAGTTTTCATCTTCACTCTAGGTAGGAGTGTTTTTCTAAACTTTGTTTCTTGAAAAATGAGTTTCTCTAGCTTTCTCTTCGATTTCTTTTGAAACTTTTTCCTTGGTTCTTTGTTTTCCTTTCATTTCGGCCATGAGGCCTTGATTATGAGCATGATAGCTTGATGATGAGAGTTTCTAGATGATGACCTTGTGTTCATCTCAAAGAAACCTCTAAAGCTTGAGTTTTCCTTTTCTTATAACTTTATCTATATGATATCTAGCTCACATGGTTTTTCAACTTAAGAAAATTAATCTAAGGATTTCTAAAAGCCCAAGCCTACCCTTGTCAACCTTAAAGTTGGCCGGCACGTTCTAGAGATTTTTCTCTAGATAGGGGTTTTGGGTATTTAATAAAGAACTTGACTTAGTTTCACTTTCTTTTTCTTTTGTAAGACTTTCGGTTTTGGTATTTTGATCTTTGAGATATTGTATTGGGTTGTTATCTTGTAAAGTCTTGAATGAGCTCTAGTCAACCATAAAATGAACCTTGCATCATGTTTACTTTATGTTTTGCATATCATGTTTACTTCCTTGCTATCACTAAATATCAAGATAATAAGTGAACCTTGCATTATCATGTTTATATTTCAAGCTATGCATTATCATGTTTATATTTCAAGTTCTCACTTAATACCAAGATAATAATGAGTTGCATTCATATTTATTTTGTGCCATCACTTTACTTTCTAATGGAACCTAAAATAAGTGCATGAGCATGTTTATTTTTATGTCATCACCTAAATGAACCTAGAGCTCAAAGACTTACCCATTGTTGTCTCAAACAAAGGTCTAAAAATATTTATTTCCTTTGGTTCATATTTCGGCCCTAAGGGGTCTTGGTGTTTCTAAGTATTGAAAACTATGTTTTATAATTTTTCCAAGCTTTTATGAGTTTAAGGAATGCATAGAACTAAGTTTTATGAATTTAGAACCTCTTGAGACAAGTTTGATCTAGCTACTGCCCTCATAAATATTTTGATGATTTTAGATGTTAAAAATATTTATAAATGGGTTTTAAAAGTTTTAAAAAGGTTCCAAGAGAAACTAGTATGTTATGTGCTTTAGAAAATGTGTTTGATGCCTTTAAATGGAGATGTTTGTTTCGGTTCTGCCTTGCTATGTTTAGCCACTGTATGAGCTGTGTTAATGATGATAATATGCTTATGTTTAAGTATAATTAATGTTAAGACTCATATGTGAAAGATAAGAGAAGTTAGAAACTAGAAAAGAATTAAATTGAGAGTTCTAGATCCTTTAATGTTTGAATTTTCTGGATTCTGTCCAGCAAGGTTTAGTAATGCTAATCATGGATTTAAATTAGTTTAAATGTGTAGGAATGACTCATAAATGGTTTAAGACTTGATCTTGATGCCTTAGGAGCAAACCGGACTTAGAAAGGGTCATTGTTGTGACTCCTAGGTACCCGTAAAGTTAGGAATATGAATTCTGCACTCTTGAGGTTTGGAGATGTTCTTGATCATAGTGTGAGGTGAGAAATACTTAGTTAAGACCTTATAAGTTCCCGAGAGATTAGGTTTGATGATTTATAACTTAGAATGTGAGCTAGGGACCTTAAGGGTCAATGCATAAGACACTAAAAAGTTGTTAATGCTATGATGTGTTGTTTGATGCAATGATATGATGAGATATGCTTGATGCATGAGAAAATGATTGATGAAATGTTAAAGTTTATCATAGCATGAGATTTCATGAGAATATGATGTGTGGATTAGCTTGTGGCAGTTTGAAGGAAATTCGGTTTAACAGCTGTTATGCTGCCGAATTTCCGTCAAACCTTAAGGGGTTAAAAGAAATGTTTATGAGTACCATATGAGTTGAAAACCCTGGGTGACACCAGTTTGGCCGAGCACCCCCAGGAGATTTTTATGTGACAAAGCACTGAGACGCGCTTCCCCCGAGGAGGTGCCGGTTCGGCCGAGTACCCCCGGGAGGAGACAAATCCGTGAGGGTATGAGTAGATGCAGCCTACCAAAGCGGACAAATTGCGAGGCCATGCGTGGCTAGCAAAGCGTTTCAAAGAGGGTATATCCTAAAGAGAGGTGATCCCTGCCCCCTACCCATACTTACGAGTCGGGATTATTATTTATGTTTCGCTTATTCAAGATAATAAGCAAGAGCTAGTGACGACTAGCTAAGGTATGAGCTCATAACCTAGTTATTATTTTTAGGGTGGCCTATATGCTAAAGTACCATGATTGATGTCACGAAGTTGAGGAATGATTCACTTCAAAGTTATATGCCCTCATGCCACATGATTTATGTTTATGTGCTTTGATGTTGTCTTATATGCTCAAGTATTGCCATGCATCCATGATATAACATGTTGCATTCATAACATCAAGATGCATGCTAAAAGGAATGGACCTTGGATAATTAGTTTTGGAAAACCTTAATTAAACCTTATATGCATGATCATTATTTTATAAATAAACCCAAGGTTCCTGAGGATGTGTACGATGTAACCCTAGGATAGGAGACTCCTACTGAGATTTCTTTAGCAAGATTTCTCACTCCTCTCTTTCTTTCCTTCCATCACATCTTCAGAGAGCGATGGCGACGTTCGTTCTTTTCATTGACACGCCAGTATGGGAGATACACTTCGACCCGGACCACCGTTCATATCACTTTGAGGGTCGATGTGTCGTTCGTGTTTTTGTGTACATAGGACGACCTTTCGCCTATCCAGTTTCGAGCTACCAGTTCACTCCTACTGCGCCCTTCGGTAGTGACGACACGATCTTCGAGCGCACCCGCCCGCGTGAGGACCAGTTGCGACGTGCCCGTACCTCTGCCTCTGCCGCCCGAGATTTCCCGGAGTACGTACCTCATTCGAGGAGATCCGAGACCGACCCATCCGAGGATTGGCCGACGCATGTTCCTTCGGAGGGTTCAGCCCCTTTTCCCCGATCCCGACGTATGGGGAGTGAGGAGACTGTGGTGCAGCCGCGCCTGGCAAGGAGAGCCGAGATGCGTCCGCATCAAGGAGCCCTCATTCAGCCACCTCGTGTGCCTTTCACGTTGCATTGGCCCACACAGGAGGAGATAGAGCGTTTCCCCGGTTACCTGCCTCCATCACCCGAGGACCCCCGACGTCACTAGTTCCCGATGGAGAGCCTTGCGAGTACTCGAGCTTTTATGAGGATCTTCCCCTTCGGTCGTACCTTTTTGGAGGGGTGTGTAGTTTGTACTCATAGCCTAGTAGGAGGGTAGTGTTTTGGCTTTTTTCTACCTTCGGGTTGAACCATGTACTTTGCTATTTGTTGTATTTCCTTTCCGTTGTATTCCAAGCTCTGCCCGTTTCTATAAGGGTATGACTAGTTATGTACTTTAGCTACTTTATTATTAATGAAATGTTTCTGTCATCTTCATGATCTATGTTCTTCTGATGTATTATTTATTTTACATGGTTGTTTATGATCATTACGCGTGCTTTATGTTTCTGTCATTCGATTAGTTAAGCTCGTGGCTCTCACTTTGTTTTATGTTTTCAAAAAAGAAAAATTTACCCGTAATTTCCGCTAAGTATTTCAATGAAAGGATGAGACTATGAAGTAATGGCCTAATGTTTAACCTAATGTGTTCTAGAAAGTTGGGTTAAAAATTAGGGTGTTACAATTTATAACTTAGAATATGAGTTGAGGACCTTAAGGGGCAATGCATAAGACAATAAAAGAGTTGTTAATGCTATGATGTGTTGTATGATGCAATGATATGATAAGATGTGCTTGATGCATGAGAAAATGATTGATGAAATGTTAAAGTTTATCATAGCATGAGATTTCATGAGAACATAATGTGTGGATTAGCTTGTGGCAGTTTGAAGGAAATTCGGTTTAACAGCTGTTATGCTGCCGAATTTCCGTCAAACCTTAAAGGATTACTGTAACACCCTCCTAACTACCATGTATTACTCGAGCATTAACATTGTAATTAGAAGAGTATCACTTCCTTTCTATAATATCCACTAGTCAAATGAAATGAAATAAGATAAATCAAACTCTAGAGTTATAAAGAAAACTACTATAAAATGTACATATATTATTACTTTACATACCGCTTTCTTTAATATATATCATACTTGAAGTTAAGTCACTTCGCTTATAATACAACACAGGAACTACTATCAAAAGATCTACCAAGCTTGCTCAAATATCAAGGTCCAACAAAATACTAAACACACAGAAATGGACCTAAGACATCTAACACCAATTAGTCTACAAGCTGATAAGTTCCTGGCACTATACTACACTACATACAAGTCAAAATCCCACGTAAGTCTCATGTCCTCCTACGCGAAACCATTGGCCATCAGTATGATGGCCTCTCCTCAGCCAGAGGCATCTGCAGAGTCTGAGCACAATACAGCATATACACAAATAGGGGTGAGAATATTATAAAATTCTCAGTAGGGTAACCCCTTACATACAGATAGAATATAAACAGTAAATGCATTTATAATAATAAAGAAAAACATCATGTTAGATCACATATATCAATATTAGCATACATGAGACAAAGAAAATTATATGCAAAATGGTAGTAATCATAAGTGTTTTTCTTATATCACATGGAATTCAACTTAGTGTAGTAGTTCTTTTTATTAACATAGGGAAGGCTTAGATTCACATCAGGTAACATATGTAGTGGATAACCCCTCAGAGGACCATAGACTGCTAGGACATGAGCTCATTCCTATTCGTGATCATGAGACTACATTTTTTCCCATTTACAGATCACACACAGTTCTATTTCCTAGTCGATAAGTCTACCGACTCATAAAATTTCTTGGGAAGTTCTTATTTTTGCCTTCCCTCTCTATAACACATAAGCCTTGTTTCTATTTTCCCCGTATGTTAAAACATGCACCATTAAATTTCACATATTCTCTTTTGTCATACAACCATGTCATGGACCTTTCTATTTCAAAGTCAGGTTTATATCCCAGATATAGGCATTCAGTATCATTGGAGTCTCATTCATACTTTATAAACAAGCCTTTCAAACAATTAACATACATTCATATGATATATACTTGGATTAAATAGATTTCTATCATTAACTTAATACATCTTCACCATTCCAGCTTCTTGACAGATTTACCATTATGGTGACAACATTTAATTCACATCTCCAATGGGCAATTCACTGGCCATAAAAATTCTCTATGACACCTCAATGTGTCTAAAAGTCCCTGTAAATATTTCATAGGAAACAGAATACTAGAACCATGTCAAATAAATTCTACAATTTTAGTGGTCAGAGGCCACTTTTTCACAGCTCAGAATAGGATTCACACAATTTTTAACTTTAGCAAATGATAGAAACAACTCAAAATAAAAATCACAGTTATACTTAAAGATGTCTACAAAACTCTGTAAAAATTTCAAAGGATAAATACATCATTTGCTATGAATAAAAATTTATACAAATTCACAGCTTCAGTACCAAGATTTCAGCCAGCATAGATATACTCTTGGTTCTTGATTTTTCTCAGGCAGTAAAACTCTTTATTATGCACCACGAAAATTATCAGAGTTTCCTTATGATGTTAGCTTCAACATATAATTTTTTTATAGCTAATAAAAATGACTAGTAATGAGCCAAAAATTCGTGAACAAATTATGTTCTGTTGAAATCCGAAAATCCAGCAGCATGTGTCAAATTCTCTTTTGACAAAAATCATTTTTCACAACATCCAAATACTCCACCAAAATTAATACATCAATATCAACATAATATCAACCAATAAAACTCAGAATTTCGGAATTATTCAATCATAATATTCCAGAGAAAATCAGAAAGAAAATAGGATGAAATAAGCCCTACTTGTGATGCTTGAGACTTCTAACTCCAAAAGTACTTCCAAGAGTAGTTTTTCCTCACTTCAACCTTCCAAACAGCCCCTAAATCTTCCCTTAAACAGTGATGTATAATGGCTCAAGGTGCAAAAATAGTGATTGATTAAAATTCTAATCGGTTAGATTTGTAGGTGTTGATGTCTAGAACAAGTTTTGTGAAGGAAACTTTGTGTTTTAGTGACTTTGGGCTAGGGTTTTTGGAGCTTGAAGCTTGTTAATGGAGGTTTGAGAGGAAACAAACATGGAGGCTGTATTTTTGGAGTGTTGGACGAAAATGATGGAGTGGTGGTGATAAGATATTGATCTTGTGAGTTTAGGGCAAAATGGATAATGATTTCAAGTACAAAATGGTTTTTCTTAAAGTTAAATATGGTAATTTTGTACAATTCCTATTGGTTAGCCATAAAGGTGCAATGGTGTGGCATATCTCAAGCCGCACACTTGTCACCCTAGGTGGCATGCTTGCACTGGTAGCTTTATACTGTGTAAAAACTACACACCGTAATTTAACCGAATGGGTAAAATAGTGTACCCGGGTAATCAACTATTGCCTGAAAATTAATTCTAGGTATAAAATATTTATTCCTACCTATTTCTAACCTTAATCCTATAATTTCCAAATTTCGGGCACCTTCAGGTCTTGAATCTAAGGTTTCAGCTGTTCCGGTGGGTCTACGGGGCCTGCAAAACACTATTCACGTTTTTTTTTTTTTTTTTTTTTTTAACGTTCGTTACATTGTTCTCATCATTTTTGTGTACACCAAAATTTTGATATTCTTACTACTAAAGCCTCAATTATTTTCTGAAATAAAAATTAGGATGTTACAATTACCATACGAGTTGAAAACCCTGGGTGACACCGGTTCGGCCGAGCACCCCCAGGGGAGACAAATCCATGAGGGTATGAGTAGATGCAGCCTACCAAAGCGGACAAATTGTTGTGGCCTAGTGCCTGCAAACCGTTTCAAAGAGGGTAATCCCAGAGAGAGATGATCCCTACCCCCTACCCGTACTTGTGAGTCGGGATTATTATTTATGTTTCGCTTATTCAGATAAAAAGCAAGAGCTAGTGACGACTAGCTGAGGTGTGAGCTCATAACCTAGTTATTTTTAGGGTGGCCTATATGCTAAAGTACCATGATTGATGTCACAAGGTTGAGGAATGATCTCATTTGAGAGTTATGTGCCCTTATGCCACATGATTTATGTTTATGTGCTTTGATGTGTTGATTTATGTGCTCAAGTATTGACATGCATCCATGATATAAAGTGTTGCATTCATAACATCAAGATGCATGCTAAAAGGAATGGACCTTGGATAATTAGTTTGGAAAACCCTAAATTGAACCTTATATGCATGATCACTATTTTATAATTAAACCCAAGGTTCCTAAGGATGTGTATGATGTAACCCTAGGATAGGAGACTCCAACTGAGATTCTTTAGCAAGAATTCTCACTCCTCTCTCTTCTTTTCTTTCGTCACATCTTCAGAGACCGATGGCGACGTTCGTGCTTTTCATTGACACACCTGTTTGGGAGATGTACTACAACCCGGACCACTGTTCATATGATTTCGAGGGTCGTTGTGCCGTCCGTGTTTTTGTGTACATGGGTCGACCTTTCGCTTACCCAGTTTCGAGCTACCAGTTCACTCCTACTGCACCTTTTGGTGGCGATGACATGATCTTTGAGCACACTCGCCCGCGTGACGAGCAGCTATGCCGTGCCCGTACCTCTGCCTCGGCTGTCCGCGACTACCCGGAGTACGTGCCTCGCTCGAGGAGGTCCGAGACTGATCCATCCGAGGATTCGTCGATGCATGTCCCTTCGGAGGGCTCCGCTTCCTTTCCCCAGTTCCGGCACAAGGGGAGTGAGGAGACTGTGAGGCAGCCACGCTTGGCGAGGAGAGCCGAGATGCGTCCGGGTCGAGGAGCTCACATTCAGCCACCGCGAGTTCTCTTCATGCTCCATTGGCCCACACAGGAAGAGATAGAGTGGTTCCCCGGTTACCTGCCTCCATCACTCGAGGATCCTCGTCGTCACTAGTTCCCGATAGAGAGCTTTACGAGTACCCATGCTTTTATGGAGATCTTCCCTTTGGTAGTACCTTTTGGGAAGGGTTGTAGTTTGTACCCATAGTAGGAGGGTAGCATTTTGGGTTTTTCTATCTTCATGTTGAACCATGTACTTCACATTTTCTGTTGTATTTTCTTTTCCATTGTACTACAAGCTCTGCCCGTCTCCATGAGGGTATGACTACTTATGTACTTAAATTATGTTATTAATGGAATGCTTCCTTGATTATATGCTTTACTCTATGATCTCTGATAATTGTTACGCGTGCTTTATGTTTCTGTCGCTCGACTGGTTAAGTTCACGGCTCTCACTTTGTTTATGTTTTCAAAAAAAAAATTTACCCGTAATTTTCGCTAAATATTTTATTAAAAAGTTGAGACTAAGAAGTAATAACCTAATGATTAGCCTAATATGTTCTAGAATATTGGATTAAAAATTAGGGTGTTACAGCAATTTTGTTATGGAAAGAAGCCTTGGTTTGTTTACCTTTCTCACAAAAATCACACATAGAGTCCTTGTTATAACTGATATTTGGAAGACCTTTTAATAAGCTCTTTCTGGGATAACTCAGAAATTAGTTTCATGTAAGCATGACTAAGTTTCTTGTGCCACAGCCACTTATCATCCATGAAGGATGCAAGACATTTTACATCTTGGTCTAGAAGGTCATCTATGTAACACCCTAAAAAAATTATATAAAAATTAATTTGAGCTTTTCTAGTCATAATTTCAAAAATCTGACAGACATAGAAATGATGGGAACGGACCAACGGAAAAAAAAAAAGTGAATAATACCCTTATGAGTCCCACAGGCTTGCTGGGACAGCCGAAACCCTATAATTAGGGCATGAAGATGCCCAAAAGTGAGAAATTATAGGATTAAGATTAGAAATGGGTAGGAATAAAGATTTTAAACCTATAATTAATTTTCGGGCAATAGTTGATTACCTGGGTACACTGCTTACCCATTCGGTAAATTTTTTGTGTGTGATTCCTAACACCAAAAGCTAGTTTAACCTTTATAAAAGGAGGATGTTTATCCATTTAAATCAAATGAATGGCTAAGATTCAATCTTGAATAACAAGATCAAATCCTAGCTATCCATTTTGCTTTCTTAAAATAAGAATTATCTACTTTTATTACATAATACTCTAACATTTATTATAAGATAACAATCACCCAAACTTCTCAAAGAAGCTTGTCATTCTCGGTTAGGAAGGAAGCACTCAGCCAACTCCATTTTTCTTCTTCAAAAACCATGAAAACTTGATCCAAATCTTTGCCTAGAGTGGATAAAACCACAAGCTTCCTTTACCAAACTTGTTCCCCTCCTTATAATCTTTCAAACTAACCAAATAGAATTTTAAATTATTACTATTTTTCCACTTTGAGCCATCATACATCACTATTTTACAGAGGTTTAGGTGTTGTTTAGGGGGTCTTGAATTGAAGGAAATCTATATTGAATCACTTTTGGAGCCAAAATCACTAAAGCCATCAAAGCAGGGCTTATTTCATCCATTTTTCTTTCTAATTTTGCTCTGCAATTTCCTGATTGATTAATTCCAAAATTCAAGGTTTTATTGGATGATTATACATGAATATTGATATGCTAATTTTGGTAGGGGGTTTGGATAAAGTTAGATAAGCTATTTTCTTAATACATGTTCTAACCCTTACTGCTGGAAATCCCATTTTTGAGTAAGTAGCAGAAAAACTTGATTTTTCTCACTAATTTGAGACATGATTATGAGCTACAATTTTTATATGATGAAACTAACATATGGAAGAGTTTCCACTAATTTTCTTAGCTCATCTTAAGCACTTTTTCTACTTTTAAAAAATAGAAAACCGAGCAATTTGTAGCACTGAAATTGTCTAATTTTGTTACCCTAGCAATGTAAAGTTATTAATCAGGTTAGGCACACATAGATATGAATACTTCTTATATTTGTGTGCATGTGAAGAAAAAGTATAAGATTGTATTTCTTAGGCTAGAGAAAGTAAATCCGGTCTGTCAGGGAAAGTAAACCTGACCATCAAGGAAAGCATGAGATTATCTATCTTGGATTGGAGAAAGTAAATCTGGTCTATCGGGAAAAGTAAACCTGACTACCAAGATAAGAATGAGATTATATATCTTGGGTTGGGGAAAGTAAATTCAGTCTGTCATTGAAAGTGAACCTGACTACCCTTGAATTGAGCTAAGGAAAGTAAACCTGGCTAGGAATAGGTCTGTGTAAGAATTGGAGAAAGTAAATCCAATTATCATGTATAGGAATGAACTCATTCCTGAAAAGCAATCTATTACCCATTATTGCCACGTTGGGAATGGCAATACGTAATGTACAAACGTGACAGGATTAGTCAAGGGCCAAGACGGTTACAAGTTGTGCTTTATTTTATGTATCAAGTAATGAATTTTAGTATCGATATTGTAGCTAATATGTTAAAGTTGTGATTTAGCAGTATATGCGTATATTAAGTAACTGAATGATAAAAGAAACCCACTTTGGAAGAATAGTTTTTTAACTTTAAAATGAACCTTGAAATATGTTGCATGCTCACATTTTCTTAACAAACCGAAGTGGCTGGGATGATGACAATGACATTAATTTCAATGTATGTTTTGGGGAATGCCCTACTGAGAATTTTAGAATTCTCACCCCTATTTGTTTGTTTTCATGTCGTCTCCAAGTTGATTCCAGAGAAAAGTGAAGTAGTTACAAGAAAGAATAATTGGAATTTCTATAGTTTAGTAATGGAAACTTGTATCTGTTGTACTTAGCTATATATATGTGCCTGTAAATATAGAAAATAACATATGTGTACTACAACTTATAGAAGAACTTTCTTTTATACTTGTATTAAATAAGTACTTTGTTTCTTGTGTATATATATATATATATATATATAGCCTATATTGATATAGCCATGGGTTAGTTAGCTTATTATTCTATCCATTCTTGTTATAGATAATTAAGAAAGGTCCGTAAATTTATAAATAACAACTCCTAAGTACGATGTCATGACTTAAGAATGAGGTTGTACTTGGGAGGGTGTTACAATCTAAGAATAACACATAAGTGTTATCATGTCTCTTACTAGATAAAATGATTTATCAAGAAACTAGATTTATCACATGGCATGCTTTGGCATCAAACCAGACATTGAAGCCTTGATCACAAAATTGGTTGGTACTCAACAAGTTGTAAGGCAGACCATTAACTAATAATACATCACAAAATTGATGAGAATCATCCTTACCAACATTTCCAACGCCTATGACTTTGTCTTTCCTTCCTTCAGTAAATTTAACAGAACTTGAATTCTTAGGTCTTAGGTTTTTGAACTATTTTCTTCTTCCTAACATATGTCTAGAGCAGCCACTGCCCATGTACCTTTTGTCATCTTTCTCAACTTGCATTCTCAGACACACCTACAATCAAATGGTTTTTATTTTAGGTATCCACACTTTCTTAGGTCCTCTTAGGCTAGTTGCCTTTGGGGGAGGTTTCCTGACCTTTTTTACTTTTATTTTTCATAAAGCATTTCTTTTTTACTGCTTTCTTATATGAGCTTGCTTTAACTTTCTCATCCATATCCTAATCCTATTTTCTGAAAGTAAGGTCTCTGACCACCAAGTATGATGTTCAGATACTTAGAGCCATTTACCATTTTTTCTGAATTTGAAGTGAGAAGCTTTGAAGTTTTCTCAAGTTCAAAAATTTATTTCTAAGCTTTTTGATCTTTTTCAAAGACTTTATTTTTGAAGGACTTGATTTTTACATTTAAAAGTTTATTTTCTCCTTGAATCTCTTCTTTCCCAAGCCTCAAATTCTCATAATCAGTTTTCACTTTCTTAAGCTCTAAAGTAGCCTTCTAATGATTCTTTTTAAAAGAAAGATAGTGAGAAGTTAAGGTTTGAGAATTCCAACAGGTCATCATATAATGCCAAAAGATCATCATAAGAAAGATTAGTTTCTAAAGGTTTGTTTACCTCAGTTTCTCCTTCAGAAGCGTAATTAACCATGAAGCATAGGTTGGCAAATGTTCACACTTATCATGGCTTTTTAATCTTTCCTTTTCTTTTTCTGAATCAATCCAAGTTTCAAGCATTCCTTTTTCTTAGGAGAACTTCTTTTGTGGACCTTTGAGTTAGGGACAATCTTTTTTGAAGTATCCCTTTTCTCCATATTTGTAGCAGCTCAAGTTCTCCATTTTTCCTTTGCCCTTTTTGTCTTTTATGAGTTTGACATATTTCCCTTTTCTAATTCAACTTTTCTAAGGTCTGGACATCTTCCTTACTAGCATGGAGATTTTATCTCCATCTTCTTCTTCAAATTCCTCCTAGAGTCTTCTTCTCTTTATCAAAAGTATCAACAACTTTCATTGCTTTACCTTTGATCTGCTTTTGTGAGAAGACTTCAAGGCTAATATAACACCCTCCCATGTACAGCGTCATCCTAAAGTCATGACATTAGAATCAAGAGTTATTACATAAATTAGTGAACCTTACTTAAGTATCTATAGCAAATTATATTGATTCATACAATAACAAATTCGTAATTCTACTAAAATATATAACAGAGGAAACAAAGTATTTATTGAATATAAATCCAAATATATGATAAAGCTCTTCTATGAGCTGTAGTATACATCTTTCTCCTTATATATTTGCAAATATTTATACATAACAAAATAAAATTGATAAGGGACTTCAAATATTGAGCTTCTATAGTAGCCACCTCATTGTTCTCTTGACAAATCTAGAGACGACACATGAACACAAACAACATAGGGGTGAGAATTGTGAAATTCTCAATAGGCCATCCCCCAAATACAAAATAAAATCCATGTCATCATCATTGTTCTAGCTATTTCGGTTTGTTAAGAAAAATATGATCATGCAATGCATATTAAAGATTCATTTTAAAGTTTAAAAATCGTCCTTCCGAAGTGGGTTTCTTTTAGTATTCACTTATTATACATATATCATAATACACAAGATCATAGTAAATCATCTTAGACAAATAATACAATGTAATATGAATATGCATATGATAAATGATTTGTGCGGCCTTGATATGTCGAAGGGGATCTCATATATATCTTTGTCATCTTCATGTGCCCTTAGTACATCGAAGAGGATCTCATACCCTTGACATACTAAAAGTGATCTCATCTTTCTGTGCCTTTGACATATCGAAGGGGATCCCTAATTTTACGTGCCCTTGACGTAAGTGGTGTTGCCAACTTTTGGGTAATAAATTGCTTATTAGGACTGAGTTCATTCCTATATATGATTATCAGATATATTTTCTCCAACTCTCACACAGATATATTCCAGTCAGGTTTACTTTCCTTGACTTAGTTTCGAAGGGGATCTCTTATTCATAATTCATTCTCCATGTCACATATACAAGCATCATAATCATATATGTATAGCATCAACATCTGAGTTACCTAATGCACCACACATGCATATTACTCATGATCTCAATCTTCTTTTCATATAGGAGCAATTGTCATGAGCATTCACATTTACATATTTGCAACATCATAATAAAACTTGCATATTATAACTAGACATCAAGTCATTAACATTTCATCATAGATTCAGCAAATCAGTGTAACACCCCGATTTTTTTTCTGCTAGAGTGAAAATGACTAAAATGCCCCTGAGGTCATTTTCGACCCGGAACTCGAGGATAGCCGACCCAGCAGTCCTCAAGGGGCAAACGCAATGTTGGAAGGGGATTAATTGACTTGTGTACCTTTCCAGGATCGAAAATCTCATTTTTCGAGTTTTCGGGTCAAAATGACCAAAATACCCCTGTGGTATTTTACCAGTTTGCAAGTGTCGGATGAACCTGGAACTTCTCCAGATGGTTTTAAAAGGCATTTTTATGTATTCTGTGACTTCAATTTTAGTCCTAGAGGTCCCGGGCAAAATTAGTGCAAAATTACGATTTTGCCCCTAGCTTTGTGTTTTTGAGCTTAATCGTGTGATTAAGCAAACCTAAGCAATATTACACTCTAATCGAAGATTAATTAATTTCCATAATTAATCTAGAGTCAAAATAATTTATTAAAGTTGATTAGAACCTAAGAATGCTTAATTACAACTTGAAATCTTATTTTAAATTCAAGATTTCTAGTCATGGAATCTTGAATAGTGTTTTCTCCAATTCCTTAAATCATGGAATTGTGTTTTCAATTGTTTATTCACAAATGAATTTTAAATTCTCTAATAATGTATGAGCACTCCTAATCTTGTCATAAAATTCCCTAAACCTCATTCTTAGTTACCTAAATTTGTGCTTAATGATTCCTAACCTTGTACCTAAACTAATACACATCTAAACCTATCATTAGCACCCAATTACATGAACAATTTTCCTCCTCCCTTGGTCATCCCAAATCTGGCTGAAACCATACCCCCCATTATCCATCACATGTGCAAACGTTTGACACTCCAAAGACCATGCTTCCACCTCACAAAGAACCATGCTTTGAGTCATAACCTCCATGCTTTCATCCATGCTTCACAGGACATCTTCTAGAAGACTTTTTCTCTCATTTTTTATGGCTCAAAAATAGCCAGCCCTCCTTGCCTTCTAGATGATTTATTTCAAATTCAAACAAAGAGAAATCACCATACTTTGAGCCATACCTTGTACCATGTCTTCCATACCTCAAACCTTCCTTTGAATGACCACTTTGAGGAGATATTTTCCTCCCTCAATGCTCCAAAATTTCGTGCACCTTTCCCCCCTCAATGAGCCTTCATTCTTTTTGTTTTCTATAAATACATGTGTTGAAGAACTTGTGTGAACCTTTAGATCATTTGCTAAGTTTTAGTTTTCAAGCTTTTCTTTGAGCACTTTCCTTTTTCTCTCAAAAGTTCTAAGAGTTCTTCCTCTTCATCTTCATCTTCATCTTCGTCATCTTCTCTTTACATCACCACCTCACAACCTCAAACCACAACCTCAAATCATCCTTTAAACACTCAAACACTCAAACACTCAACCTCAAATACAAGCTCACCAAGAATACATCTCCTTTCCTTTCTTTCTCTCAAGACCGAAGCTACCTCACCTCTCTAGAAGGAGTTGACCTTCTCATTTCCATCCTCAAGATCAAGCCTTTGTCTTCACATTTGGTAGGGACTTGCTTTCAAAACTTTATTTTGCTTTAAAATGAGTTTTTTCTAGTTTTCTCTTAGTTTCTTTTTGAAGCTTTCCTTTGTCTTCCTTTCTTTTTTTTCATTTCGGCCTCTTGGCCTTGGTTATGACCATGATAGCTTGATGATGAGAGTTTCTAGATGATGACCTTGTGATCATCTCAAAGAAACCTCTAAAGCTTGAGTTTTGTTCTTGAATTAGCAAAGTTTTAGTTTTTCTTTCCTTTTTCCTTCTTACATGGTTACGGTTTCCATAATCTTTACCTCAAAGATTTTGTTAAAATTTTAAAGTATCTCTATTTTTATTTCATGTCAAGAAAGAATGTTGTTTTGGTTTCTCTTTTCTTTTATTTTCTTAAAGGATTTCGGCCCCAAGAGCTTTCCTTTAAAAGTTTTGTTGAAAATTTTCAAAGTGTTCATATATTTATTTCATCTCTAGAAATGTTGTTGTTTTGGTTCTCACTTCCTTGAATTTTTGTTTTCTTTTAAAAGTTTGTTTCTTTGAGCTTGATGATGATGTTCAAGAACCTAGTAGTTCCTTTGAAAACTTGATTCAAGAACTCTAAAGCTCTCTTTGTGATGAGATAAGTGTTGAGTTGTGTCTCTAAAGTCTTGTAAAAGCTCTAGATAAGATTAAAATGAATATTGCATCCATGTTTATGTTTATGCTTTGCACATCATGTTTACCTTCCTTGCTATCACTAAACATCAAGAATAATAAATGAACTTGCATTATCATATTTATATTTCAAGCTTTGCATTATCATGTTTATATTTCAAGTCCTCACTTAAATATCAAAGATAATCATATGTTGCATCTCATGTTTATTTTATGCTCTCACTTTACTTTCTAATGAAAGCTAAAACAAGTGCATGAGCATGTTTATTTTTATGTCATCACCTAAGAGAACCTAGAGCTCAAAGACTTGCCCATTGTTGTCTCAAACAAAGGCTTGAAAAATATGTGTTCTTTAGCCTTGATTTCAGCCTTGAGAAGTTTTGTTTGTTACAAGCATCAAAACCTATGCTTCTTAATTTTTCTAAGCTTATATGAGTCCAAGAAATGTTTAGAACAAAGTTTTATGATTTTAAAACCTCTTGAGATCAATTTAGATTAGCTACTGCCCTTGAGAATATTTTGAGGATTTTAGATGATAAAAATGTTTATAAATGAGTTTTGAAAGTTTTAAAAAGGTTCAAAGAGAAACTAGTATTTTAGGTGCTTTGGAAATCAAGTTTTATGTCTTTATATGGAGATTGGATTTCGATTCTGCCTTGCCATGTTATGCTCACTGTTTATGCTGTTTGGATGATGATAACATGAGTATGTTTGTGCATAAATGATGCTAAAATTCATATGAGAAAGATTAGAGAAGTTAGTAACTAGAAAAGAATTAATTTGAGAGTTCTAGATCCCTTAGTAATTTATTTTTCTGGATTCTATCCAGCATGGTTTAGAAATGATAATCATGGATTTAAATTAGTTTAAATGTGTAGGAATGACTCATAATTGGTTTAGGACTTGATCTTGATGCCTTAGGAGTAAACCGGACTTAGAAAGGATAATTGTTGTGACTCCTAGGTACCCGTAAAGTTAGAATTTTAGATTCTGCATTCTTGAGGTTTAGAGATGTTTATGATCATAGTGTTGAGTGAGGAATACTTAGATATGAGCCTATAGGTACCCAAGAGATTAAGTTATGATGATTTATAACTTAGATTGTGAGTTAAGGACCTTAAGGGTCAATGCATAAGACACTAAGAAGTCTTGAATTTTTATGATGATGTAATGAGATGTTGAGATGTATATGATGCATGAGGCGATGATTGTTTAAGATGTTGAGTTTATTATGAACATGAGAATTGCATAAGAAATATGTTGTGTGTTTAGCTTGTGGCATAAATGTCGATTTGAAGGAGATTCAGTTTAACAGCTGTTATGCTGTCGAATTTCCATCAAACCTAAAAGGGTTGAAAAATGTTTTAAAAGTACCACATGAGTTGAAAACCCTGGGTGACACAGTTGAGCCGGGCACCCCTAAGAGATTTTTGTGTGACAAAGCACTAAGACGTACTTCTCCTGCTACGGTGAGGAGAAGGAAAATCCGTGAGGGTATTGACATGAGCCTTACCAAAGCAGATAATTCGCTGTGCACTCGAGGCCAATAGAGCGTTTCAGAGAATGAAATATTTATATGTTACCCTCTCAATTTCCCCATATTAAATCTAGTGACGACTAGTTAGGATTGAGCTCATTCCTAAGCGATTAGGTGAGACGGAGATTGGAGGCTATGATAAAAATCGCCGGGGCAGTGTGTCAGTTGGATATAGGTGGATATGATTAAGAGGGTGGTCTTTGAGAAAAAGAACTTAAGAATTCAAGCATGAGAAAGAGATATGATGTTTTTAAAGTCACACTGTTATGAGAAAAGAAAGAGTTTTATATGCCACTTATATGTTAATACTTTTCCTTGATGCTATGCTCTATTGATTGTTTGCATAATGTATTGTCATGCATGCTTCCAATATCTGTTGCATTCATATCATTAAGACCCATACTAAAAGACACCCACTTCGGATAAATAGATTTGAGAAGTTAAAAACTAAACCTTATGCATGACCACCTATTTATAATTAAAACTGAAGTGGCTGGGGACGATGACGATGACACGTGTGTTAGAGTCAGAAATCCCTACTGAGAATCTTGAATGAGTTTCTCATCCCTCTCTCTCTTTTCTTCCGTGTCGTCTCCAGACGAAGATGATGGTGTATCTCGTGACCTCTACTAAGGCATGGACGTAGGGCATGAGCTATGAGTTGGATCAGTGGGATGGAACGGAAGCGCGGAGATGCCCCTTTAGATTTATATACCTATAGATGTGTATTTCTTTTGATGTGATAACAGGACTATGATAGTCGTAAATTATGTACCTATGATAATATGTTTATGTTGTGATGTAATGAACAATGTTTGTGTTTTGTGACCATGAACGATATCATATCTCTTTTCTGTATGTTAGACTTTGTTACATCATACGCTGCTCTCACTTTGATTTATGTTTTCAAAAAAAAAAATGTACCCGTAATTTCCGCTAAGTATTTTAACAAAAGCTGAGACTAAAAAGTAATAACCTAATGTGTTCTAGAAAGTTAGGTTAAAACTTAGGGTGTTACAATCAGCATGTTGTCTAGAATTTTAGTTTTGATTAAAATTATAGATAAAACATCATCAAAACAGAGCAAATCAATTTTTAAGAGATACTTCAATGTGTCTATGAGACTTGTAAAAATTTCAGAGCAAAATAACATCTCTAGCTATATTAAAAAAATTATACAATTTCAGAGGTCAGTAACCACCTTATTCTAGCCAATAGACAAAGTTATTACTTTTGTTATCAAATCAAATGAACTCAATAAATTTTTTAAAAATTCATAGTTGGATCTGAAGATGTCCACAACATCTTATAAAAATTTCAAGTAAAAAATTACTCATTTGATATAGTAAAAAAATTACACAAAATTAGTGCATTAGAATTGCCTGTTCTGGCACAAACCTTGACCAGCTCAATTTCTGAATTTTTAAAAATAGCAAAAGTGTCCAAATGAATCCAAGAAAAATAATGAGGATGCCTCCATGTGTTAGCTTTATTATATAAAAATTTTAATATAAAATCATGTATCTAACTAAGTAAGAAAAATCATATTTCATCACCTGCCTGTTTAAGATCCGAGTTTCCAGAACACAGCTCAAAACTTGTTTTGAAAAAAAGGATTTCTAACAACCTCAATTCATTCCACCTAATTAAACACTTCAATATATATGTATGATCATTCAATAAAACTAAATTTCAAGATCTATCATTCAAATAATTTCAGAACCAATTTTGAAGAGAAATAGGCTAAAAGAATTTTTTATTGAAACCAATCAAACCCTCCTCCAAGGCAGCAAGAACAATATCAACAATTGATGGTGAAGTGAGGTGAGGATTCTCTATTGGTGTTAGATATGAGGATATCAAGAACTAGTTTTGAGTTTGTGCTTTGGTTATGGAGTCTTGGTGTTGTAACTTGGGTTTTCAAGCTAGGTTATGGTATTTTGAGGAAGAAGAAAGTGAAAAGGGTTTGTAAATGGAGCAAGGCCTAAATCCTTGGAAGAAAGAATGAAAAATTGTGATTTTTGGTCATTTATTATAAGATGTGTTGGAATTTCTTCCTACCACAAAAATTATTTTCCTTGTAATAAAAAAAATCTAATTTTATGTGGTTGTTATTAAACCTTGATAAAGACAATGGTGTGGCCAATTCCTAGCCACACATTTGTCAAGAGTAATAGGCAACTTGCACTGTAAGTTTCATAGATATAAGAAATCATTCATCGATATTTTACTGAACAGGTAAAAATATTATACCAGGGAAAACAAATATTGCCCAAAATTTAATTTCGAGTTTGAAAATTCCATTTATAATCATTTCTAACATTGATCCCATCTTTCCTTATTTTCAGGCATCTCCTGGTCGTGATTCTAAAGTTTCAATTGTCCTGAAGGGCCCACGGGGCCTGTTAGGTTACTTATTCTTTTTTTTTTTTTTTTGGTCATTCTTATTATGACTAATTCTATCAAAATTGTGAAATTTTGATTAATCAAATTTTTGAAATAAATTTCGGGTATTACAATACCACACTTATTTAAAAAAAAAATTGCCCTCAAAATTTATTTGATATTGACTTAAAAGAATAGTTCTCACAAATCAAACAAACAATTCACACATAATCGAGAAAAAGGTATCAATTATATCCTATAACATAGTAAAAGCATTCCTACCTCAAATCAGATCTTTAGGTGGTGATGTCCCTTTAGCTACTCTAGTGTTGTAGCCTCACAGCTAGTTTTGGATGCTTCTTTGGACATTCTCTGATCTTATGCCCTAGTTTTCCACGTCAATAGCATACATATTGCCCAACCAAGCAAGGTTTACTCCTATGGTCTTTTCCACTTCTTAGGCAATCTTGTCCCATGGTTGACTCTTATTACTGTTTATCCTCATATGGGCTTGGTTGAAACTATTTCTTTAAGGGTAGGGCTTCCTCATAGTCTTGGTCTTCGGGAGGGAGGGCAGTCTTTTCTTAAAATTGTCCCTAGCAAACTCAACAATCACCAGCTTCTTGTAATATCCTTCCACTAGTCAACATTTGTCTACTAAGGCAGCATAGTCTCTAATCTCTAAGAGTCGAATAGTAGCTTCAATGTCTTTTCATAGTCCACCTTCATATTTGATATATTTATAAGCTTCATTAGGATTACGTTGACAAATGGTGGAGAATTTACATAGCTCTTCAAATTTTGTCGTATATTCTGCAACATTCATATTTCCCTACTTATGCCTCATGAACTCTAGCTCTTTTGCATTCCTTACCAAAGTAGGAAAGTACTTTTGGCAGAAGGCTTCCTTGAAAATATTCCAAGTGATTGCAGTATGAGAAGCCTCAAGCAAGCTTCTAGTTCCATTCCACCAAAATTCTGCATTGGCTTCTAACATGAAGGTAGCAATGGCCACCTTTTGATTTTCTATACAAGCCAACATTAAAAAGATTTTCTCCATTCCTTTGCCTTGCTCGGATTAGAAGCTCCTCTAAAAGGCATTAGGTTGGCTTTCCTAAACTTAGCAAATTTCTATTATTCTACATCCACTTTTGCTTCCCCTAGGTTTCCCATTGGATTTCCTCCAACATTCCGATCTAATCTCTCTATCATCTGATTTGCCACTGCAGCTAGTTCCCTCAAAGCAATAGTCATCTCACGAAAAGTTCCGATCATGTCTTTCAGCTCAGCATTCTCATGCGTAGTATGTCTATGGTTGTCCATTGGTTTCTAAACACACCAACAAAAGATATTCAGTTGATCAAGCTTAACACTATGCTAAATATGATAGCAACCAACTGTAGTACCAATGACTGTCATGCATATCTAAACCCTATACCCTATCATACAGATAAGATTCAAGGCATGACTTATATACACATCGAAAGCATAGTCAGTCCATTCCTCAAGGTCCTATTAGGATGAACTGCTTTGATATCATAATGTAATAACCTCCTAAGTACAACGCCATCTTTAAGGCATGACATTAGCCTTAAGAGTTGTTACTTACCAATTAGCAGACCTTATTTAAGTATCTTTAGCAAATTCGAGTAATTCATACAAGAACTAATTCATAGTTCTACTAAAATATATAACAAATAAAACAAAGTATTTATTGCATACAAATCCAAATATAAGATAAAACTCTTCTATGTGCTATAATATACATATGTCTCCTTATATATTTACAAACACATATACATAACAAAATAAAATTGATAAGGGACTTCAAATATTGAGCTTCCATAGTAGCCGCCTCATTGTTCTCTTGAGAAATATGGAGACGACACGAGAACAAAAACAACATAAGGGGTGAGAATTGTGAAATTCTCAGTAGGCATTCCCTAAATACATAATAAAATCCATTTCATCGCCATCGTCCCAGCCTCTTCGATTTATTGAGAGAAATATGATCATACAATACATATTAAATATTCATTTTAAAGTTCAAAAATCATCCTTCCAAAGTGGGTTTCTTTTAGTATTTAATCAATTATTATACATATATCATAATATTCAAGATCATAATAAATCATCTTAGACAAATAATTCAATGTAATATGAATATGAATATGATAAATGTAGTGATTGTTTTTAGTGAAATTATCTTTACGTACCCTTGGTACATCGAAGGGGATCTCATACCTTTCATATCTTTACATGCCTTTGATATATCGAAGGGGATCTCATCTTTACATTCCCTTACATATTGAAAAGGATCTTTGAGCTCCTTCCTATATATAATTATTAGATTTACTTTCTCCCAATCTCATACAGATATATTCTAGCCAGGTTTACCTTCCCTAACTCTGTGTCGAATAGGATCTCTTATTCATAATACATGCTCCATGTCACATATATAAGCATCATAATCATATATGCATAGAATTAACATCTGAGTTACTTAAAGCGCCATACATACATATTACTCATGATTTCAATCTTCTTTTCATATAAGAGCAATTGTCATGAGCACTCACATTTACATATGCACAACATCATCGTCAAGCTCACATAGTATACTAGATCTCAAGTCATTAACATTTCATCATAGATTCAGCAAATCAGCATGCTGTCTAGAATTTCAATTTTGAATAAAACTATAGATAAGCTACTAAGCATCATCAAAATTGCCACATCGAAGCTCTGATCTTGAGCTTTCCATTGATATGCCAAATAGCCTTCCCCAGTTTATGGCTAGAGTGGTTGATCTTAGAGCCAGGGTTCGAACATAGGCGGACCATCCTTCCTTGCCTATAGGTAAGACCCGACCTCCTCAGACTAATCCGAGGGCTAGGTAGCTCAATACGCATGTGTTGAATACCCTTCTTCCCTTATATATGTCATGCTCACAATCTACCTCCACCACATTCCTTGCCTATTGATTTCCTCAATCTGCTCCAATCGTGATTTTCTCCATTAATGCTCCATCAACATATATATCTTCCTAACAAGGGGAAGGACAACTTGATTCCTAGCTTACACATGTAACATACCCTAGATAGGTATAAAAGGAAATAAAGAAGGATTTTTCTTTGGTTCACAATTTCTTTCTTTGAATGAATGGTATGGAGAAATGATGATTAATTTTAGAGAAATTTTTAAAAAAGATTAAATTTTTTCTTTCAACTTTTAAATTTTTTCTCTAACATTTTTTATCATGCAATTAGCCAATACAAATGCAAATAAGCCTATGGTCTAGCAGTAGACTCCTATATATCTCAATGAGTTAAGGAAAGTTGTGAGTTTAATTCTCATCCCCACCTCTGTCCCCTAATATCTTGGTTAAAAAAAAAAATTAGCCAATACAAGTTCATGTATAAATGGTTCTAGGCTCTCATACATCAACCATTACTTTTGTGGGGCATTATTTGTGAATTTCTAGATTTTGCACCCTGCCGTAATCACAGGAGGAGTAATTATACGAATGGGGCCTCTAATCTAATTAGGCCAGAGTAGTTGTAGTTATAAGAGCATCTCCAATAGAAGGATGAAATTTGATCCCTCTTTTAGGCCCTAATAGTAACACATCATTTTTGTGTTATAAAATATAAATAGGGACCAAGAGGGTCCCTTTGCTCTCCAATAGAAGAGACCAACCTTAGCCCCACTTTGATATTAAAATTAAAGAAATTAATATTTTTATAAAATATTTTATTTATGTTGTGCTATGTCTTTTGAGATGTATTTTTATTGAAAAATAAAAATTGTTGCATCATTCCACGTGTTATTCAAGGATTGGAAGTGGATGAGTCCATGTTAAGAGGGATCTGGGTGCAATGGGAATCAAGCTCCGTGTCCCTTTGTTCCCCCTCCAGTGGTGCTTCCCGCGTCCCTCAGCCCAAGTTGTCAGAAGAGGGAACGCACTCACTTTCGCGTTGGAGGTGCTCTTAGGAATTAGAGTTAGTTTGTAATAAAAAGGGCCCGAGGCTATGTTCCCGACAGAAAGTTCAGCCCCCGGGTATGCCATTGTATTGACTAGCTAGAACACATTAGCCCGCCTTCAAAGAGGAGTGACTGTTAAATCCATTTTCCTTGCTTTTCTGTTTGGTCACACCAGCGGGCGACAGCTGAAAAGAATCCTAGACAAAAAGAAGGCATACTTACTTGGCATAAACAAATTATTATCAGATCCATCATAAAGATGATAGCAATGAAGATGTTAAAAAGACGGTAGCAATGAAGGCGTTAAAAGCCTTAATATTGATATGCACTCTGGCCCGGACTTTGCCTGGCCCACGATTACAAAAAATAATGCGTTTCTCCAGCTGGAAAACACTCATCAGTTTGACCGTAAACAAATCCTGTCGCCGCTTAGTTACTGTACTAGTTTTGCATAGGTTGTGTTCGTGCTGGAATGAAGAAGCACCGAACCTTCATCAAAGTCCCCCTTTCTATGATAACACGTCGAAAAGAATAACAGAAAGAAAACCGCTTTACCTAGATCATCCATAAACCTTAGAATGACTATGAAATATGAAAGTAAATAATAAAAAAATGTGCAGACATGTGCACGGGGTTTCAAATCGACTTTTTCCAAGACAACAATCAGATGCGAGAAAATCCAAACTACTCTGCAGGTAATCGTAACGTAATTCAAATCAGAAGGCATCTCCAGCATTTTAATATTGTCTTTGATAAATTATCCTCCTTTGATTGTCCATACTTTGCGCAAATTACAATCTTTAATTCAAATCAATATTTAAGGCTTAAATAACCCATTGTCTTCCCCTAAATTTAGCAGTTCCAAGACCGCTATCATCAACTTTCAGTGAACTAGGTATTCTGTTCAACAAAACCAACACGCTATCAAAATCTCAAGAAAAGGATGCCCGATAAAATGAGAGCTTTTATCATACTTTTATAGCACTTGAAAATGAGACTCGATAAGAGTACAATAAAGAAAAAACGAAAGGCCAAAGACCCCAAACTGCAGCTCACACAAGTAAACTAACTCTCAAGTGAACAATTGAGCTTGAAGATAACGAATTCATAGACAGAGAAATGGGGGAGGTATAAACCTTATAAACATTACCATCTCAGATATTCATAGTATGACAAACCAAAAGCAAAATCTTTTAAACCAAACACCAAAATCAATTAACTGTTCCCCCTAATCGGCTCGGAAAAAAAAAAAAACAAAATCAATTTATCTGGTCACACCTGCGCCTGATCTCTCCCCTCCTTCCAGTTTGCACCCCAACAAGGCTCAGCTTCTGCATTGCCAGTGCAAAGGCCTGGAAGAACTTGGTCTCATCCGCGGCGAATTTGTCCACAAAGGGCCTCGTCCTGGAGTCGCCGTACAAACCGTGATCCGATTTTAGGACCCCCAAGCCCTTGGGAAGGTTCTGGAAGTAGACATTGTCGAACTTGTTTGGGGTCATGATGTCGTTGAACACGGAGAGAGTGGGATTACTGTGGTAATCGGCGCATGCCTTCTGAAGCCCTTGCGCGAAGCGAGGGTTGAACTGAGGGTCGTACTGGGATGACTTGCTGTAGTTGTAGATATCGGCGCTGATCTGGCTGCAGTGGGAGAACCCAATGGTGTGGGCCCCGCTGAGAGCCACCATCTCCTCCACGGAGAACCCTCTTTTGGCGAAGATCTCGATGATCTGCCACATCGGCATGGTGGGCTTGGGGAGGTTGTTGTCGACGTCGGAGGCCCTGGAGACGCGGCCGTCGCGGCGTCCGAGGTAGACAGGATAGTAAGGGCCGCCGACCATGGTGACGAGGTCGCGGGTGGCGACGGCGAGGATGTCGGCGCACGAGACGGTGTTGGGGCAGGCGAGCTCGAGGGCGGTCTTGGCGCGGACAATGGCGTCGAAGCCGTCTCCTGGGAGGGAGAGGTTGATGTCGTTGTCGCGCTCGGCCTTGTTGAAGGGCGTCGAGGAGACGAGCACGGAGGCGTCGCAGCCGTTTGGGAGGCAGTCGTGGAGGAAGAGGCGGAGGGTGGCGCCGGCGGTGGTGGGGCTCGCGATCTGCTTGTTTGTGATTGTGTCTTGGACGATCTTGCTGAACTGGGGACAGGACTTGTCGTAGTAGTCGAGTGCGAGCCTTGACTCTGCAGTGCCCAGTAGAAGTGCCACCGAGGCAAGGGTTACAAAGTGAGCAAGATTAGGCACCGACATTATCAGTAGAGAGGTTCAAACTCTTGTTGCCTTGCTGGTTGGGAATGGAGAGAGGAGGATCTGAAGGGTGTGACTGTGGATGTGGAAGATAGAAGATGAGGGGGGCAGTGAGGGAATTGGGAAAGACGTGTGTGTAGCCAACAGACAAAAGCGGAGTGGAGTGCAGTTAAAAAGGGACAAATGAGGGTTTTTGATAAGAGAGAGAGGGACAGAGAAGAGTACACGCGCCACCCTCTACAGCATCAATCACGGGATGCGCGCTTTAAGGTCACCATGGGTGCCACCGGAATCGGAGTGGGGACCCATTGTGTGCTATGCCAGGGTGTTTTGGTGAAGTCAGGTTCATGCAAGGAAGTCGGGTGGTGAGCAACTGGCATTGTGACGTGTACAGTGCATTGGTCTGGAACGGAATAGAGCATCCAAATGACCAAACTGGGGCTCCGTATCATGAAGCTATGCTGGAGCTGAATTAGCTCTTCGCGTTAACAAAGGTTTGTCGTGTGTGCTGCATTATTTTATTCACAAAATCCCTGGCTCTAAAGTTTTAATTCAGAAAAACAGAACCCTTACAAAAAAAAATCTCAAATTAATTTTTATAAAATTAAATAGTCAAATAAATTAGTCTCTGTTAATAATTATAAAAGTGAATTGTCAAATAAATTAGTCCTGTTAATCAAACTTATTAGAAAAATTAATTTGGTTGATTATTTAATTTTACAAGAACTAATTTATCCGATTTAAAATTTTATAAGGACCAATTTAATAGTTTTATTTTTTTGAAAATCAATTGATCTGATAATTTAATTTTACAATGACCAATTTGAGAAATTTTTTTATAGGGACTAATTTGTTCAATGTAAAATTTTAAATGGACTAAAATAAGTGTTTTATTTTATTTATTTTTCTCAAGTTCTTAAAATATGAATTGGATCAACAATAAAAAATGGGATGTAAGATTTTGAACTCAAATTCGAGTTCAATTAACTGAACTTGAATTTTATTAATGCTAGTTGTATTGCCCGTGCTTTGCACAAGAAACCTAACGTTATTGCAATAAAGCTTATGCCAAAGTTTGCTAATAGTGATATTGTATTTGCTGTATTTCAATATGCATATACTCATGATTTTTACTTATTCCAATAACATTATTATAACATCATAACTTTTAACCCAATACTCTCTAGAACGTATTCAGGTTAACCATTAGTTTATTATTTCTTAGTTTCATTCTTCAGAAATCTTTCTTTAAAATACTTAGCGGAAAAATACGGGTAAATTTTTTTTTTTGAAACATAAAAGTAAAGTGAGAGCCGCGTATAACTTAAACGAGCGTCAATTATAAAGCATAACACACATATAAAAGAAAGCGCAATACATGAACATCAAGTAACTTCAGAACAGTAGTCAATTATATGCACATCAAAGGAAACATTATATTAATACCATAATATGCCCACCTAAAGGCGGGAGTTAGTTTGATACAACAGAACATAAATACAATTGAAATAAGAAATACAAGGAAAGCATAAGAAATAACACCCCTACCCTAGTGCACCTATAGTAGACAACCTCATAACAAAAGAAGGTTTATCCTAAACTATATGTGGTGTGTGTGCACTAACTCTCCCCAAGGACCTCTACTGCTATGACCTGGGATAGGGAGGGATGAAACCAATCCACTGACGAAACTCAGCCGAAGTGGGCACTCGCTGCGGCTGGACATGTGCTCCATGACGGGGGCGAATCTCGGCTCTCCTAGCTAGCCTCGACTACTTCACAGTCTCCTCGCTCCCCTTTCTCACGAACTGGGGAGTAAGGGCAGAGCTCTCACTATACATGTGGGTCGGTGGGTCCTCAAAGGGATCGTCCTCCAAATGCTGGGAATGGGAAACATAGTCTAGGAAGTCACGAACGACCGATGCAGTCGTGTGCGTCTAGAGAATCCTCTCGTTGCGCTACCGGGCACACTCAAAAACCATGTCATCGCTGTAGTTAGATGTCGGGGAGAAGTGGTAGCTATGTACAGGGTGTGTAAATGGGCGTCCCATAAACATGAATACTCGAATAGTGCAGCGCCCCTCAAAATGATATGATCGGTGCTCCGGGTCATTGTGGACCTCTCAAGTGGGGGTGTCGATGAATAGGACGAATGTCGCCATCGTGATTTGAATAAGTAAAGGGAAAGAAAAAGAGAAAGAAAAGGAGTGAGAATCTTACTAAAGAATCTTAGCAGGGAACCTCCTATCTAAGGTGACATCGTCAACATCCTCAGGAACCTTGGGTTTGTTACGAAAATGTGTGCATGCATAAAGTTCATTATTAAGTTTATCCAAGGTTCGTTCCTTTTAGAATGAATATTAATGTTATGAATGCAACATAGCAAAGCATGAATGCATGATAATACTTTATGCAAGAAATCTATCAATCATAACATCAAGAAACATATAAGTGGCATAAAGTGGCATATAATCTTTCAAGTGAAACTTTTCTCTTTTCTCAACTTTGTGACTTTAGAACATTATACTTTAGCATCATGGGGCCACCCTAAAACATCATCTAGGTTATGAGCTCATACCTTAACTAGTCGTCACTAGCTCTTACTTATCCTATGATAAGCGTAAACATAATAATCCGGACTTCTAGAGTACGGGCCAGGGGGCATAAGGATCACCTATCATAATCTTTAATTTGGGGAGTTCATAGGAATATTTCCTTCTTTGAAATGCTCTACTGGCATCTAGTGCACAGCGAGTTGTCCGCTTTGGTAGGCTGCATCTACCATACCCTCACGAATTTGCCTTATCCCCACCGGAGCGGGAGAAATGCATCTCAGTGCTATGTCACATTTAAAAACTCATTTCCTAGGGGTGCTCGGCCGAACTGGTGTCACCCAGGACTCATCTCATATGGTTTTCAGAAACATTTTCAAGTTCTCAAATTTGACGGAAATTCAGCAGTAGAACGGCTGTAAACCGAATTTCTTTCAAATTTGCTTTATGCCACAAGAATTCATAATGCATGTACTTTCATATTCAATTACCATAATCATGATAAACTTGAAACCACATAATCATACTCATTATAGCACATGCGTCATCACATCATACTTGAATTAATAAACTCATTACATTATAGAACCTATGGTGTCTCATGCTTTGACCCTTAGGCTCTTAAACTTGAAACCTAAGCTTTCTAGCATCCGATCTTAACCTCTTATGCACCTATAGGTTCACAACTAATTATTCTCACTCATTACTATGATCATAACCAATTCTAAACATCATTAGTGCAGAATCTATGTTTTACAATTACGGGGTACCTAGGAGTCACAACTTTGACCCTTTCTAAGTTTGGTCTTCTCCTAAAGTACTAAGATCAATTCCTAAATCAATTATGAGGGATTCCTACACATATACACTAATTATAAACCATTATTATTAATATTAATCATGCTAAAATAGAATCCATAATTCTTATTTCTAAGGGTTCTAGAATCTCATTTTAAATCTTTTCTAGTTACCAACTTATCTTGATTTTCTCAAATTAATTCCAACATCAAATATACATGAATACACTCATTCTAACTGTAACACCCTAATATTCAACCCAAGTACTACTAGCATGTACCGAGGCTAAATATTAGTCATTACCTCTTGATTTCAAGTTTAAGTACTTTTTGAAACTATTTAATAACAATACGAGCCAAATTTTTCTTTTATAAAACTCGTTAAAATATGAGCCATGGGTAGCATATATATATATATATATATATATATATATATATATATATATATATATATATGGTACTATAAGTGCTATAAACATTAAAAGGCTCCACAAAGAACATAATATCACATAATATATATTTAAGCTACCCACCTAGAGGTGAGTTGAATTCAAGTACAGAAATTTAAAAGATGCAAAAACAACAAAACTGCAAATACATAGAAAGGAAATACATGGAAATAAACCTATATAGTGCACCTAATGTAGATGACCTTTAAACAAAAGAAGGTCACCATAAACTAAAGTGGCATGTGTGCACTAATCTCTCTAAAAGCCTCTATGGCTGCTGGCCTACGAACGGGGGAACATAACCGATCCATGGACGTAACTCCTCGAGGGTAGGTACACAAACATGGCCTCCACGCCTAGGGCTCATGGCCTGCCTCCGCGCCATTAGTGGCTGCGTCACCGTGTCCTCGCTCCCAGCTAGCATAAATGTGGGAGTATGGGCAGAACCCTTCGAGTAGATATGCGTAGGCTCATCTTCCTCAGGGTCAGTCTGTGACATCCTTGAGTGTGGAACATAGTCGGGGAAGCCTCGAACAGCTGATCTAGATGCGTGTGCTCGTAGCCTCCGCTCGTCATGTGGTCGGGCTCTTTCGAACACCGCTTCAGCACCATAGGGGGATGCAGGGGAAAAACGATAGCTCTGTACAGGATGCACAAAAGGGCGCCTCACAAACACGAACACATGGACATAACAGTCGAAGTGGTATGATCCGTGATCAGGGTCAAAATGAAACTCCCAAGTCGGCATATCAACGAAGAAGACGAATGTCGCCATCTGAATCTGAAGACGTGACGGAAAGAAAAGGTAGGGGGAGTGAGAATCTTTGCTAAAGAAACTCAATAGGGTTTTCTTTCTATCTAGGTGTCATCATCTACGTCTCCAGGAACCTCGGGTTGCTTATGAAAAGTGGGCATATAATAGTTCAATTATGAAGTTCTAAAACATTAATTACCAAGGCCCGTCCTTTTTAACATATACTCTTGTACTTACATGGATGCATCATAATTTATTATGATATGCGGAACATAACTAACTTATAACGTAGAACGTAAAGCATAGAGCATGTGACATGGAGCATAGGGCATAGGATTTATAACATGAGGCATAAAACATAGAACATATAACATAGAACATAAACTTGATACATGGTTCATGGTGCATAGAGCATAGAACATAAGGCATAGAGCTTAGTACATGGTGTCTTTGTCTTGGTTACTTAGGTGACGTTAAGACATTTACTTTGAACATGGGGCCACCCTAGTTGTTCTCCCTTTTGAGAAACCTCTAGGTTATGAGCTCATACCTCACTAGTCGTCACTAGCACATGGTCTTATCCCTTTTGATAAGATTAAGGTCCCGACATAAAGTACGGGCTAGGGGGCTAGAATCACCTCATCACCATCCCTTTTGATGGTTTCAAAGGATCATTTTCTCATGGTTTGAATCACCCCATCCCCATCCCTTTTGATGGCTTCAAAGGATCATTTTCACATAGTTTTATGTCACCTTAAGTCTTAGCATGTTATAACAAGATGCCACATAAATCATGCTTGACGTATATTGAAAATAATCTTAACATAGGCATCTTTAAGGTTCTACAAGAACAATAACATGCAATTGATAATTCATTTATCACATAGCATCATATAAGTCATGAGGCAACACATAAATTCATCAATCATCAAGGCACACAAATCATTCCCTTAAAAGCAAAACCCCTAAATCGGGTAACCTCAAACTTCCAAATTATTTTCTTGTTCCCCTAAAGGATTGATTAACCTCATTACCACAATTTATTAATTCCTAGAATCTAATTAATTATGGCTGGACAACATAGGTAGTAAGCATGAATTGATGAATTACGGTGTTCTATAAGTTACATTTTAGGTCCTTTCTCATTACAGACTTTTTCTATGATGCAATAATTAATACCTAAACCAATTATGAGTCATTCTCACTCATCTAAACATGTTATAATATGATTCTACAAACTCTATCAAGGCTGGAACAAAATGCATATTTTCAGTTCCTAAGGAGTTCTAGAAATCACATTTTCAAACATATAGATTCACTAGGCATACCTAAGATGCCTAGAACAATTATCATACCATTGGTGAGGTATTTAAACACATATAGACCACCCAAAACAGAATTTAAGGTGCTGGAAAATAACAAGGCGGAACTGAAAATAATGAGATCATATGATACATAAAACTTTATTTCTAAAACCCATAAATTGCTAGTTTCTCTTGGAACATTTTTAAAACTTATAAAACTCATTAGGAAGCATTTTATTTCTTTAAGGGGAAAATAAACCATGAAATCATGTCTAAAACATTTGTCATAGTCACCTATGCTTAAGAAAAATCCTAAGACATAGATTATAGGTCCTTTTGACTAAATGAATCTTATTCTAACTTCATTATCATCACATGGCCGAAATGTACATTCCAAGGAATGTTTTCATGTTTATCTTTTTCTTAGGATGAAGAGGGCAAGTCTTTGAGCTCTAGGAGGTTTAGGTGATGACATAAACATAAACGTGATATGCACTCCATTTTATACTTCCTTAGAAAGTAAAGCGAGAGCTCAAAATAAATATGGGGTGCAAGTTGTTACACTTTCCTAACTACCATATATTACTCTAGTGTCTATATAGTAATTAGAATAGTGTTACTCGTATTCTATATTTTATATTAGTCGGGAGCAATGAAAAGATAATAATAAAATGAGCTCATGGATCGCACCAACTTATAGATTTATATATATACATCATAAACAAGTTAGAAACATACACAGCACCCTAGACCATAAACTGGTCGACTACTGAACTAAGGAGGGACTCAGTACAAAAACAACATCTCAAGTGTATATTGTAACCTGCTCAAATCTCAAAGCCCAACAAAATCATATATGCACATAAATGGACTTAAAATATCTAATAGTAACCAGTCGGTAGGTTGGTAAGGTCCTAGCACTATGCTGCCCTATATACAAGTCATAAGTCTCTATAGATCTTGTGTCCACCTAGAGGAACCCGTTGGCCATTGGTACGATGACCTCTCCTCTGCCAGGGGCGTCAGGACCTTCTGGTGGGTTTGAGTTAGAGGACGAGGACGAGGATGGAGCATCTGCTGGAGGGGGTGTTGGTGGTGCTACCGAGATATCAAATACAACTAGGTGCGCCATGTGGAGAGGCACACCATGGTAGGGAAAAGCTGGATCAAAATCAGCGGTGAAGATAGATGCACTAAAAGAACGGCCAAAGAGCACATATGCACAGATTTGAGAGTAAGTTGTTGCATAAAGAGAGTCAAGCACTGGGTCATAATGCCACACCCATTGTGGCGAATCAAGGAAGAATACTATTGACGGCATCTGCTAGATCTGAATACAATATAAAATACATGTAGACATAGGGATGAGAATATTATATAATTCTCAGTAGGGTACTCCCTCACATGTGAATAGAATAAAATTAGTAAATTCATCTGTATACAAATTGTCATGCTAGATCACATATATCAATATTTATATACATGAGTCAAAGAGAATTAAATGCAAAATAGTGGTAATCATATGTGTTTCTCTTATATCTTATGGAATTCAACTCAGTGCAATGATTTCTTTTTATTAACATAGGGAAGGCTTAATTACACATCAAATAACATCTGTAGTGGATAACTCCACAGAGGACCATAGACTGCTAGGACATGAGCTCATTCCTATTCGTGATTATCGGACTTCATTTTCTTCCATTTCCGAATCACGCACAGTTCTATCTCCTAGTCAATACATCTACCAACTCATAAAATTTCCTGGGAAGTTCTTATTTTTGCCTCTAGTAACAATATTTACCTTGTAACACCCTAAATCTTAACCCAAGACTACTAGTATGTACTTAGGTTAATCTTTAGAATATTACCTCTTGGTCTCATCTTTTACTTAGAAAATACTTAGCGGAAATATGGGTAAAATTTTTCTTTTTGGAATTTAAAATCAAAGTGAGAGCCACGCACGAATCCATAAGAGAAGCATAGAGAAACATATAAGCAAAGCATAAGAAACACATCATGTCATGGGAACATCAACTGAATCATAGATATATATATATAACGTGCCTACCCAAAGAGGCGGGACTATTTGATACATCATGAAACAAAATACAACTGAAATGCAATACAAGGAAATCATAAAAAGCAAATACAAGAGAAACTACACCCATACCCATGTGCACCTAAAGGAGACAACCTCATATACAAAAGAAGGTTTGTCCTCTACTATGTGGCGTGCGTGTGCACTAACTACTACCCCTCCTATGACTACTCCTGCTAGTCCGAGTACTGTGGGGTCGAGTCGATCCACTGACGAATCTCGGCGGGAGTGGTCGAGCGCATCATCGGGGCATGTCCACCGCGGCGAGGGCGCATAGATGGCCGTCGAGCCAACCTCGGTTGGACCACCGTCTCCTCACTCCCAGCCCTCATAGGTGGAGGAGCGGGACTGGAGCTCCAACTGTACATGTGGGATGGCGGGTCCTCGGATGGGTCGATCTCCGAAATCTTGAGGGACGCGGCACATACTCGGGGTACTCGCGTACCGCTGATGTCTCGGGCTCCATGCGGAGGATCTGCTCATCGCGTGGTCTCGCTCGCTCAAAAATCCCGTTATGACGGTAAGGAGCAGTCGGGGTGAAGCGGTAGCTCGGGGACGGGAGTCTTGTGAAGGGTCGCCCCATGAACATGAATACTCGACCGCGGCGACCCTCAAAATGGTATGACCCGAGTGCGGGTCATGGTGCAACTCCCATACCGGGTGTCGATGAAGAGTACAAACGCCGCCATCTGAAGATATGACGGAAGAAAAGAGAGAGGGAATGAGAATCTTTCTAAAAGAATTCTCAAGAGGGTTATCCCTACCTAGGTGACGTCGTCACATCCTCGAGAACCTTGGGTTTATTTCTAAAAGGTGTGCATGCATATAAATTCCTTTTAAGTTGGTTTTCCAAAGAGGTATTTTATCCAAGGTCCGTCATATTTTATAATGCGTCTTTATAACTTAAGCAGAAATATACTAATGATATGAATGCATCATAAGGTAAACCAAACAATAGAATGACTAGGAAACATTATAACGTTGGCATAAGTATAGTTTATGTGACATTGTTAACTTTAACTTTCATCTCATGGGGCCGCCCTAAAACTTCTCTAGGTTATGAGCTCATACCTTAACTAGTCGTCACTAGTTCTTGCTTATCCTATGATAAGCGTAACATAATCCCGACTTAAAGTACGGGCTAGGGGGCAAATTAAGGATCTCCTTTCTAGGATCATTTCCTCTTTGAAACGCTTTGCTAGCCACGTGGGCCTCGCAATTTGTCCGCTTTGGCAGGCTGCATCTACACATACCCTCACGGATTTGTCTCCTCCTGGGGGTGCTCGGCCGAACCGGTGTCACCCAGGAGAAGTGCGTCTCAGTGTTGTGTCACATTTATATTCTCATAAGTATTAAATCACAATTACCTCATCATTTATCATATTCATTTTTATCATGCATTCTCATATAGCTTTTTCATAACATATATATCATCACATGAAACTTTCTCATAACATTCGTCACATAAAACTTTCAGACACAGATCATCACATAGTCATATCTAACAATCATCCCCATAAGCTCATAGACATGTTATGTTATAACTCATAGTGTTTTAAACTTCGATTCTTATGAGTCTTAAACTTGCAAATTAATTATCCTTAACTTCTTTATACACCTATAGTTTGACAATTAATGAGTTATACAAATTTTATGCTCAAGAACTAATCCAAATAGCACTAAGCAGAATTTGGACAGCTTTATGTTTATGTGATTACGGAGTTCTAGAAATTACGGTTTAGATCTTTATCTCACATTCTAAGTTATTGATCATCAACACCTAGTCTCTTGGGAACCTATAAGGTTATAACTAAGTATTTCTCACCTCACCCTATGGTCAAGAACATCTCTAAACCTCAAGAGTGCAGAAATCAAAATACTAACTTTACGGGTATCTAGAAGTCACAATAATGACCCTTTCTAAGTTCGGTTTGCTCCTAAGGTTTCAAGATTAAGTCCTAAACCAATTATGAGTCATTCCTACACATATAAACTAATTTAAAACCATGATTATTGAATCTAAACCTTGCTGGACAGAATCCAGAAAAATGAATCTTTAAGGGATCTAGAACTCTCAAATTAATTCTTTTCTAGTTCCTAACTTATCCTATCTCTCACATATGAGTCTTAACATAATTATTACCCAAACATAAGCATATTAACATCATTAACACAGCTCATACAGTGGCCAAACATAGCAAGGCAGAATCGAAACAGAAACTCCATTTAAAGGCATTGAATCATAGTTTCTAAAGCACATAAAATACTAGTTTCTCTTGGAACCTTATTAAAACCTTCAAAACTCTTTTATGAACACTTTTATCATCTAAACTCATGAAAATACTTAATAGGGCAGTGGCTATATTATTTTCATCTCAAGAGGTCCTAAATTCATAACACTTAGTTCTACACATTCCTTATACTCATATAAGTTTAGAAAAATTATAAAACATAGTTTTCAATACTTGAAAACATTAAGGCCTCATAGGGCCGAAATATGAACCATAGGAAATAAATGTTTTAGACCTTTGTTTGAGATATCATTGGGCAAGTCTTTGAGCTCTAGAATCATTAAAGTGATGACATAAAAATAAACATGCTCATGCACTTATTTTAGTTATTGCTAGAAAGTAAAGTGAGAGCATAAAATAAATATGTTGTGCAATATATTATTATCTTTGATATTTAGGTGAGGACTTGAAATATAAATATGATAATGCAAAGCTTGAAACATAAACATGATAATGCAAGTTCATTCATTATCTTGGGATTTAGTGATAGCAAGGAAATAAACATGATATGCAAAGCTTAAAGTAAACATGATGCAAGTTTCATTTTTATGTTTAACTAGAGCTCATTTAAGACTTTAACAAGATAATAACCCCATACAATATCTCAAAGATCACAACACAAGAATCGAAAATCGTATAAAAGAGAAAGAAAGTGAAGCTACATCAAGTTCTTTATTAAGTACCCAAAACCCCTATCTAGAGACAAATCTCTAGAACGTGCCGGCCAACTTTAAGGTTGACAAGGGTAGGCTTGGGCTTTTAGAAATCCTTAGATTAATTTTTCTTAAGTTGGAAAACCATGTGAGCTAGATAACATATAGATGAAGTTGTAAGAAAAGGAAAACTCAAGCTTTAGAGGATTCTTTGAGATGAACACAATGTCATCATCAAGCTATCATGCTCAAATCAAGGCCTCATGGCCGAAAATGAAAGGAAAGGAAAGACAAAGGAAAGTTCAAAAAGAATCCAAGAGAAAACTAGAGAAAAACACTTTCTTGAGCAAAATAGAGTTTGAAAACAAATCCCTACCTTTTGATGAAGATAAAAGCTTGATCTTGAAGATGGAAATGAGATGAGCAACACCTCCTAGGATGATGATGATGATTCGGCCTTGATGAGAGAAAAAGAAAGAAAATGTGTTTCAAGTGGAGTTGTGTTTGAGGTGTGGTGTTTGAGAGGTTTGATGATGGTTCAAGGTTTTGGGGTGGTGTTTGATGGTGGAGAGGTGATGATGAGATAAAGAGATGAAGAAGATAAAGATGAAAAGAAAGGAAGAACACTCTTGGAACTTTGAGAGAAAAAGGAAACACTAGCAAGACAACTCTAAAACTCTAAACTTTGCAAATGCTTCAAAGTGCAACAAGGCTAACACAAGCATCCTATTTATAGAAAAACAAAACCATGGAGGAGTGAATGGGGAGGGCTTGGCCGTAGCCTTTGAGGGAGGAAGGAAGAGAAAATATCTCTTACACAAGGTCATTCAAGCATGGTTTGAAGTATGGAAGCTATGCTACAAAGCATGGCTTGATGTGAGTTAATTTCCTATCACATTTTTATGAATTTAGTCTTCTAGAAACAATGCATGGCTGGAACTTTTCCAGCCACAATTAAATGGGAAAAATGGGTTGTTTTAATTATTTATTCATGTGGAAATTCAAGCTTGATTGAAAGTTATGACAAGGTATAGTGTATGTGACTTGAGGTATGGCATTGGAGTGTTGAAAAATTGAACATGTGATGCATAATGGGGGAGAAGGTTCACGGCCTGGTCTGGTTCAGCAAGGGAGGAGGTGAGTTTGACCATTTAATTGTGTGTTAATGGTAGGTTTAGATGTGTATTAGCTTAGGTACAAGGTTAGGAATGATTAAGCTTAAGTTTAGGTAACTAAGAATGTGATTTAGGGAGTTTATGACAAGTTTAGGAGTGCTCATACATCATTAAAGAATTTAAAACTCATTTATGAGTAAACAATGTGTAACACAATTCCATGATTTAAGGAATTGGAAAGAGAAAATACTATTCAAGATTCTATGACTAGGTGTCATAAAATTAAAATATGATTTTAGGTTGTAATTAAGTACTTTTTGGTTCTAATCAACTTTAATAAATTATTTTGACTCTAGATTAATTAAGGAAATTAATTAACCTTCGATTAGAGCCTAATATTGCTTAGGTTTGCTTAATCGCGTGATTAAGCGTAAAAATACGAAACTAGGGGCAAAACCGTAATTTTGCACTAATTTTGCCCGGGACTTCAAAAATTAAAACTGAGGTCATAGAATACATAAAAACGCCTTTTAAAACCATCTGGAGAAGTTTCGGGTTCATCCGGCACTTGCAAACGGGTAAAACACCACAGGGGCGTTTTGGTCATTTTGACCCGAAAACTCGAAAAACGAGATTTTCGGTCCCGGGAAAGTACATAAGTTTTCTACTCCCCTTCCAACATTGAGTTTGCCCTTGAGTCTTGCCAAGACCGGCTTTCCTTGAATTCCGGGCTGAAAATGACCTCAGGGGCATTTTGGTCATTTTTACTCTAACAGAAAAATCGGGGCGTTACATACCTTCCATATCAAATGGCCAGTTAAAGGGTCACAAAAATTCTCCATGACGCCTCAATATGTCTAGTAGTCCCTGTAAAAATGTCATAGCAAACAAAGCCCTCTAACCATGTTAAATAAATTGTACAAGTATAGTGGTCAGAGACCACTTTTTCACAGCTTAGACCAGAGTTCTCTTAATTTTTAAATTTATCAAACAATGGAATAAACTCAAAATAAAAATCATGGTTGAAATTAAAGATGTGTAAAACATTCTATAAAAATTTAAAAGGATAATTCCATCATTTGCTATAGTCACAAAATTATACAAATTTACAGCTTCAGTTCCCACAATCCAGACAGCAAGGTTACCTTTTTGGTTTCTGATTTTTTTGAGGCAGTAAAACTTAAAATTAGTGCTCAATAATTTTCGTGTAAGTAGTCCAAGATGTTAGGTCCAAATATAATTTTTCTAGACCATGATCATAACCACAAATATGTCTAAAAATTCATGAGATATTACTGTCTTCAGCAAAACTGAAAATCCAGCAATGTAACTAAAATTTCATTTGATAAATGATTACTCTAACCTCATCCAAACCCCCTACCAAAATTTATACATCAACAACCATATATCATTAACCAAAACAACCAAAAATTTCGAGCATAACAGGTCAGAAATGAGAAATATAAATTTGGCAAGGAAAGGCTCAATAAAACCCTGCTCTTGAAAGCTAATGTCTCTTTGTCTCTTGTACACTTCAAGATAGATATCCTCCACCCCAAGGCTCTTGAAACACACTCAAATCCTCCTCTAATAAGATATAAGTGATGTAATAAGGTGAGGTTTTTGGAGGATCTAATCGGTTATATTTGTAGAGGTTGAAGTGTAGAATAAGTTTGCTTAAGGAGGTTTTTGATTTTAACAAGGTTTGATCTAGGATTTTTGAGGTTGAAATCAAGGGTTTGTGAGAAAGGAAATGGAGTTTCTAGTTCCTCCTTGCTGCTGCCGAGAATGGAAGATGAACTTATGAGGTTAGGTGTGTCATATATATCATATAAAGTGTGATTTCATTGGTTGGAAATAAAGCTTGAATTTTTTTCATTAAAAGAATTTTATATCAATGGCTAGGATTTGATCTTTCATTCCAAGATAAAGTCATAGCCATTCATTGGTATTCAAATGGATAAACTTCATTATTAGTAGATATTAATTAGCTTTCGGTGTTAAAAATCGCACACCGAAATTTCATCGAACGAGTAAAACAGTGTACCCGGATAATCAATCATTGCCCGAAAATTAATTCTAACTATAAAATTTTTATTCCTATCTATTTCTAACCTTAATCCTATAATTTCCAAATTTCGGGCACCTTCGGGTCCCGAATCTAGGGTTTCGGCTGTCCCGGCGGGCCTACGGGGCCCACAAAACACTATTCACATTTTTTTTTACGTTCGTTACATTGTTCTCATCATTTCTATGTACATCGGAATTTTGATATTCTTATTACTAAAGCCTCAATTATTTTCTGAAAAAAATTTAGGGTGTTACACAAGTTCACTTCTTTATCTTTGAGTTAAGTGATAACTTGAAATAAAACATGAAATGCAAGTTCATTTCTTTATCTTGGGAATTTAGTGAAAGCATAAAATAAATATGGATGCAAGTTCACTTTTACATCTTATCTAGAGCTCATTCAAGTCTTTTAAAAGAACAAAGCTTAAATCCAATACTCATCCAACATGAAAAAGTAAGCTTTACTAAGCTTTAAAAGTACAAGCATAAAAGAGCTATGTCATATGTCCAATAACCCCTATCTAGAGTAAACTCTAAAACGTGCCGGCCAACTTTAAGGTTGACAAGGGTAGGCTATGAACTTTTGGAAAACCTTATTACTTTCTTTAAGTAAAACCTTGGGTGAACTAAAAGAAACAACATTTTTCTTGGAACAAAAGGAGATGGCCGAACCTCAATGAGGAATAATGAACCATTTCCACTCTAGGAACCAAGATCTTGATGATGTAATAACACCAACATCTCTAGTCCTCATCATTGAGTGTAAAACCTCAATCCAAAACGACATCAAGACAAGGTTCTTTAACAAAAACAAAAAGGAAAAGGGAACTGAAACCATATTTGTTTTAAGAACAAGATCAAGCTCTAAAGGTTGTTCAAATGTTAAACACCATCATAAAACCATCATCATCAAGCTCACATTTTTTCAAGTTCCCAAGGGCTCTATGGCCGAAATATGAAAGGAAAAGAAAGGTTCCAAAAAGGTCAAGAGAAACATAAAGCTCATTCTTAACTTAACTTGTAAAAGACAAAACTTTTCTTTAGAAAAGATTCAAGCTTTAGAGGTTTTCTTGGGAGATGAACACAAGGTCACCTCTAGAGAACACTCATCATCAAGCTATCATATACAAGGCCTTGAGGTTGAAATCCATGAGAAAAAGAAAGGAAGAAACCTAAATGAAACAACAAGAAAATGTCATCAATTCATCATATTCCAACAAAACTCAAATATAAAGATCAAAGAGAACATTTTTAGAAAAGCTCCCTATCAAGTGTTGGTGTTCTTTGAAGTGAATAAAAGGTTGGATCTTGAAGAGGAGATGAAGAAGAAAATCTTATTGGAGTCTTATATATAGCTTCGGCCAAGGAGAGAAATGGAGGAAGAAGATGTGTAGGCTTGTGTATGGGCCTAGACAAGTGTTTGGAAGAGAACAAGATGAAGGTTGGAGGTGGAGAAGGTGGCGGTTTCTCCTTAGAGAAAAGAGAAAGAAAGGAAAACTTAGAGAACTTGAAGAGAGCAACACTTACTCCTTGAATCACCACAATTTGGTAAATGATCTAAAAATGACAAAATGTTCACCAAGCAAGCTATAAATAGAAAATTTGAAGCATGAGGGAGTGAATGGAGGGGCTGGCCGAATGGCTTCCTTAACAAGGAGAAGAGAGAAAAAATCTTCTTGAGTTGTCATTCATGGTGTGATGGAAGACATAATAGGCATGATTCATAGGGTGGCTTTGAGTAAAAACTTGATTGACTACATAAAATATAATTCTTTTGAATTTTTGGGGGGAAAAGTGGCAGTTTTAATACAGCCATGGAGAGAGAGTTTTCATTTCAAATAATCATGTATTAGTGAGGTAATAAGGAGTAAGCAAGGTTAGGTCACTTCTCAAGCTTTTATGATTAAGTGCTTATGTGACTAATTAGGTAATTTAGGCCATGATTAACTTAGATTTAGGAGAAATCCTTGTTGGATTGATGGGGTCAACTTTTTGTGACAAAAATTCCTAGGGAATGACATACTTTCTTGGATTGAGAAAAGGTAAATAGTGAATTCACTATTAAAGGATGCTTTCTAGAAAAAGATGCTAGAAATGGGTTTTAGGTTTCATTAAGCAATTTTAGGTTCTAATCAACCTCAAGTAATTATTTTAGCTCCAAATTAATTATGGAAATCAATTAACCTTTAATTAGAACCTAATATTGCTTATGTTTTGTTTTTAAATGTTATTAAGCCTTAATGCACTTAAGCAGGGGTAAAATCGTAATTTTTCTTAAAAATTGCCCGGGACCATCGGGACTTAAACAAACATAGGTTATGCCTTAAAAACATTGTTTTAGACCTCCGGGACAAGTTCGGGTCAAAACAAAACTCAAAACTGCCTTAAATTACTGTAAGGGTAATTTGGTCATTTGTACGTAGAAACCTCAGAAATGAGATTCTTCTGCTCTATTAAACACTCAAGTACATACAATCCCCTTCATACATATCAAAGCTCTTATGAGGATGGTTGAGGTTGGCCGTCCTCGTGTTCCAAGTAAAAATGACCTCAGGGGCATTTTGATCATTTATACATCTAGAGAAAAATCGGGGCGTTACACTAACATAATAAAATCATCACTATACAGTGAGCAAAATAATAAGGAAGAACCGTGGACATCATCATCATATCATGCATAGAATTTCATTTCTAACACACATAGATTGCTAGTTTTTCTTGGAACCTTTTTAGAACCTTTAAAACTCATTGGAAAACAATTTATTTCATTAAAATCATCATAAAATAAACAAGGGTGGTAGCTATATTATTTTACTCATAGTTGAGATTTAAAATGTAAAATCATGTTTATAACATTCTTTGAACTCACCTATGCTTAAGAAAATTCCTTAAACATAGGCTATTGGCACTTGTAACTAGATGAAACCTATACTAGGTTCATCTTCACCACATGGCTGAAAAATCATGTCCATAAAACACTTTCATTTCCAATCTTTACTTGAGATAATAATGGGCAAGTCCTTGAGCTCTAGGAATCTTTAGGTGAGGACTTAAACATAAATATGCCATGCACTTTATTTCATTCTTTATTACAAGGTGAGGGCATAAAATAAATATGATATGCAAGTTTATTATTATCTTTAGAGTTTAGTGATAACTTAAGCATAAACATGAGAATGCAAGTTTATTTTTTATTCTTGAAAGTTTAGTGATGACATAAAAATAAATATGGATGCAAGCTCATTTTAACTTAACTAGAGCTTATACAAGACTTTTATAGAAACCATAATCTCAACCCAACACTTATCTAGCAAGACAAAGAAAGCTTTGGAGTTCTTTGTACCAAGGTTTCAAAGAAATCTCATGACTTGAACATCATCATCAAGCTCAAGGAAATGAACTCAAAAGAAATCAAAACTTTAAAGGAAAAAGGATGAAGGCCGAAACTAACAAAAGAAAAGAAATACACTATATTCTTTATTATGTACCCAAAAGCTCCAATCTAGAGTAAACTCTAGAACGTGCTGGCTAACTTTAAGGTTGACAAGGGTAAGCTTTGGACTTTTTGAAATCCTTGTAATTATTTTCTTAAGGTAAAATCATTAGTGAGCTAAGTGACATAAATAAAACTTGAAGAAAGGAAAACTCAAGCTTTAGAGGCCTCATTGAGATGAACACAAGGTCACTGTCTAGAAACACTCATCATCAAGCTATCATGAGAAGCAACTAGGCCTTCAAGGCCGAAATAAAAAAGAAAGAATAAGGGAAAAACCAAAAAAAGAAAAACCAAGGAAGCCCATAAACTCAACACTTTTCTTCAAGAAAAAAGCATATTTGAGTAAAAGAATGACATTAGAACAACTCCCTACCAAGTATTGAAGGTGAAAAGCTTGGTCTTTGCTTGCAAATGAGAAGACAAAATCTTCTCTAAAGGTCTTGGGAGTATTCGGCCAAGCAAAGGAAAGGATGGATTTTTTGTGTGAGCTTGTGTTTGAGGGTGAAAGTTTTGGTGTTTAGATGATGATTCAAGGTGGTAGTGTGGTGATTTGAGGTTGTGATGTGGTGGCTCAAAGAGAAAGATGAAGAAGATGAAGAAGGAGAGAACTCTTTGAAACTCTGAGAGAAAATGAGAGAACTTGCAAGAATGCTTGAACTTAGCAAATGATCCAAAGGTTCTCACAAGTTCATTTGCATATGTATTTATAGAAAAACAAAACAATGGAGGGGGAGGGTTGGCCGTAGCTTTGCCCATGGGGAGAGAAAATATCTCTTTGTTGTGGTCATTCAAGGCATGGTTGGAAGTATGGTGAGTATAGTGCAAGCTAAGGTGTAAAGTATGGTGTTAAGCATGGCCTAAGATATGGTCCTTGGGTGCAAGAATTTTGTCACGTGAAGAATATGGGGAGGTGGGGGTTCGGCCATGGTAGCAAAGGGGGAGGGAATTTGTGTCATCTAATTGTGGTTTTAGGGTGTATTTAGGTGTGTCTTAGATTAGGTTTAAGATTAGGAGTTGTTAAGTAATTGTTTAGGTAACTAAGTAATTAAGGATCTCAAGACATGGTTAGGGAGTGCTCTTGCATTATTAGAGAGATTTAAACTCATTTTAATGTATAAAGAATTGTAGAGACAATTCTTTAAATTAAGGAATTGGAGAGAAAAAACACAATTCAAGATTCCATAACTAGAAATCTTGAATTTAAAAAGAGATTTAGGTTTAATCTAAGCAATTTTAGGTTCTAATTAATGTTACTAAATTATTTTGATTCAAGATTAATTATGGAAATTAATTAATCTTCGATTAGAGCCTAATATTGCTTAGGTTTGCTTGACTACATCATTAAGCTCAAAAACACTATGTTAGGGGCAAAATCATAATTTTGCACAAAAATCGTCTAGGACCACCGGGACTTAAACAGATGTTACAAAACACATAAAAACATCATTTAAAACCATCTGGAGAAGTTTCGGGTTCATACGGCACTTGTACTCGCGTCAAAATGTTATAGGGGTAATTTGGTCATTTTGACCTGAAACCTCAGAAAACGAGATTTTCATTCTCGAAACCATTCGAAAGCCATCTAATCCCCTTCAAGCATTGAGTTGGCCCTTCAAGGACTACCGGGTCGGTTATCCTTGAATTCTAGGCCGAAAATGACCTCAGGGGCATTTTGGTCATTTTTGCTCAAATAGAAAAATCGAAGCGTTACAATTATAATTTGGATGGTTCACTTTAATGATAATCATGATGATGATGATATAGTGTTTAAATATAATAAATGTTATTAGTTAATATGGGTGGCAAACAAAACACATGCCCCAATGCCACAATAAATGGTGGCTGAAATGTTTCATAGGTTTTTTTTTTTTTTTTTTATGAATGGCGAGGCTTACAAGCCTGAAATGTTTCATAGTTCTACCATCAAATCAATTAATACTTATTAATAATTAATAATTTACTAAACCTAATAAAATCAAGGTAGGCAAAATGTAATTATAGCACATGATCAAATTGTTTGAGCAAGAATTTTCATTTTTTTTTTTGCCAAGTATTGCAAGGAGCAAGTTGGTATTAACCTTATTTTACAATAATAAGAAGATTTCATAGTATTATAATTTAGTAATATATAATTATATCATTTATAGAAAAACATTAAATTAATAATTATTACCTCCAAAACCTTTTAAAAAGCTATTGTAGCATATGTTTTGAATGATAATAAAACAATTTTGCTGAAATATTTTGAAGAAAGAAATAATAGTTTGCTTGAGTTTCTGAAGTGCTTAACAAGATCACTCTTGTATACATATAAATTTAATTCGTGATATATTTTTCACGATATCATGATTTTACATACTTAAAATCTCATTCAAAGACATTCATCATCTTAAAGGTGTGAAAAATTGATCAGAAAATGAATTTCAATATGTAAGAAACTTGAGAAAGTAAGATAAAGCATCAAAAGTCAAGTCTATGTCTTCAGAAAGTAGTTTGTGCCTTCAGAAGGTGAAATTGACTAGTTCAGAAAGTAATTTCTCATGATCATATTAAGCACATCATCATCAATCTCTGGTGTGATCACCATTGAAGAATATTAAGATCTTTTGAAGACAATCATATAGCTTAGAGAGAAGTTCAATAAAAGCATAAGAGACTCATAAAGTGTAGAAAAAATTAGAAAGTACACTTGGCCAATAGAAACTGAATGAAGATTTGAATTTCAAATGAAGTCAACGACTCAGAAAGTATTGATAAAGATATATCAACTTTATGCTTAGATATTCGTTACCTTTTAGAAAGCCTTCACATGAAGTAAAGTTCAAAAACCACAATTAGAATGAAGAATTAGTTTCTAGAACATCATTCAGAAACCATTGTCAGCAAATTATGTACTAATAAGGACAGTACTAACACAACTCAATCTATATTTCTAGAAGACGAATCCTATGACACAAATGTAGGTAGAAAAGAGTACAAGAAGGTGAGTTGAATTGTGCTTCACTTTTCCTTTCCTTTGTTGGTTTCTAAAAAGTTTAAACAAGAACTATAAAATGTTTAACTTTTAGTGCAACGGAAATAGCATTAGTTACTTTAGAAACCTACTTTCTGAACTACTGTGGATATGACAAATAAGTGCATAAGTTGGTTATTCATAAAAAACAAGATGATAAGTACAAAGTAGAGAATATAAAGAGTTAAGGGAGAAGAAGATACTACACATATGTTTTTAAATTGGTTCAGCCAACCCGTCTATATTCAATTCTCAACAACCGTTGAGTTCCACCAAAAACCTTTCTCAACTTGAGAAAGTTGAATAGTCTTTACAGTAGCTTTCCCAAGCTCTTATCTATAACCAATAGGTAACTCTACTATCATAAACCGAGTAGTCTTTGACCAGCCTCTCCAAGCTATCATAGTGACTAGTAGCTAACCCCTACTGTCATAACTTGAGATAATCTTTCACTAGCCTTTCCAAGCAAACCTAGTGACTAGTGGTTCACTCCAACTGTCATATTACAAGTAGTCTTTGCTTAGCCTCTCCAAGCTAACTCACACTGATCACTACTGGATCGAGTTTGTGTTTGGGTTTATCACTTAAACTAACCAACACTCAAGTTTTTATAAAATATACAGTAACAAACCTAGAAAAATTGAATGACTTCTTTCTAAGATTCTTCCTAGGAAGAACATATGATATATTAAGAATGTAGAAAGAAGATTTTTACAAACAAGAAAATAATTATAAGAAGTAATGAACCTTACAAAAGATGAGGAGGAATTTTCTCAATGTTTCAGCACTCTTGAGGAAAAGTCTCTTTATCATGGTAAGCACAACATCTCTATTTATAGATGGCCTGTATTTATGACCGTTGCCTTTGATCTGTTATCCAAGTGACATGTCTTGATTATTGGTAAACGAGTGCACGAGAAGGAGGGTTAAATCGTGCTTTCTAAATTCTTCTTTTTAAATTGAAAACATTCAACATAAAACATACTATCAAGCGTGAAGCTTGAAGTGCAGCGGAATAGTGGTTAGATGTTTCAAAAAGAAGGTTTCTAACGCATGATAATAGTTATGCATTTTAACAATACTTGATTAATAATTAACTTAAGGTGAATAACATGAAAAGTAAAAGGTTAGGAAGGAGAGAAATGAACATAAATATTTTTATACTGGTTTGGCCTTGCCTACATCCAGTACTCAACACACGTTGAGATTTCATTGACAACAACTTTCCCAGCTTGAGTAAACTGGATAGTCTTTACAATAGCCTTCCCAAGCTCTAACTTACATAGTGGCCAACCCCAACTGCGACTTTAGTGAGTAGTTCTGTACCAGCTTCTACAAGCTGAACTGGGTAGTTCTGAACCAGTCTCTTCAAGATGAATCATGACCAATAGACAACTTCTACTATCACATTGTAAGTAGTCTTGAACCAGCCTCTTCAAACTGAACCGTGATAAGCAAATAATTTTGCTATCCCGTTGCAAGTAGTTTTACCTTAGCCTTTCCAAGATATGTTTTACACTGATCACTACTAGATCAAGGTTATAAAGGTTAAGTGTTTGGGTTGCCACTCAAAGTAACCTACACTCATGTTTCCTTAAGAATATTTGCTAATACAGACCTGGGAAACATAATCGACTCCTTTCACATATCTCTTCATGAGAAGAGCATACAAATCATTACAGTATAAGGAAAGAACATTTTTACACTTCAAGATGATTGATTACATAATATGACGAACAACACAGGAAGTGTGGAGAGATTTTTCTAGTATTTCAGCTATTATATCTTCAACTCCTTCATCTGCATTTATATATAGCATTTATATTTAAACATGTCTATCTTCATGACCGTTGCCTCTGATTAGATCTTCAAGTGACACATGTAGATCATTAGTTATGTCTTGGACCGTTACTCTAGAGATGTAGGCTAACAGACTTGTCACATCGGTTGTAGAAGCCGTTGTATTATAGAGGTTTCTGATGTCCTCATTTTCCTTTTTACTTTTTGACCATGGTTTTTAAACTCCTCCTTCTAGAAGATATGATCATTAATCATTTAGATAGAAGAGATGACGTACCAATTATAACATTGGGTCTAATTGGAGATTTGAATTTTGAATTTCAAATTTTCCTTCCTTTTTCCTCAGCATTTTATGCTCCACAGTAAAGTGAACTTTCTGATGGCATTTACGATTGTATTGATTGATGACTGAGTAACACGTTGCTCTTGGAAATGAATTGATTTCTTCATCTTGGGTTTATTTTCTGACATCTCATGTTACTTTCTGAAGATCCCTTCCTTAGTTTCTTGATCTCTGGCTTGAACTGCTTTAGTTCTCAGGCATTTACACTTTCTTTCCACGAGATAATATTCACTCTTTTAAGCTTGATCTCCTCTCTTGAGATAAACATAATTTTTCATGTGTAGTGAAATTATTCCCAATTCAAGTCTGTTTCTATGCCTTTGGTCCATAAACATGAATACGTTCTTTGCTTGAAATAACATTCCCTTTCTTTTCAACTTAACCTCTTCCCATGAGATAAATCGTGCTTGCATATGCAAAGTGAAACATTATTCTTGCTTTAAGTTTGTGAGATACAAACCGGATTAACCTGTTATGCTTTGTCAAGAAACTCAAGATAGCTGTTAGTCATTCTTCAAAGTATTTTCTTTACACTGACTTTGTTGTCAATCAAAACATTTTAGCTTATACTTTCTGAAGGGTTCTGGAGTTCACGAGCTAACCCTTTTTGATGATGACAAACTAGTTTAAAGAAAATCTTTTGAAGAGAAGTTGAAAGAAATAAGACATAAAGTAAATACAGTGAATTATAATTTCTTTCAACACATCATGATTCTTAAATCTTAGTAATTCTTTTTTCTTAAGACATGACTAGATATATTTAAAAGAATTTTGAAGCCTTAAGTTGACTCAAATCAAAGTTGTTCGGTTCCTGATGATATACTTCTAATTTAATTAGAGAACTTCTTTAATTTGTATCACAAGGATACTTAAGCAAATGTCATCGTTTCAATCCAATTTTCTAATCAGCTTGATTTTTAGTCAAGGAATGACTTTCTAACATTTAAGTGTGCTGAGATAAATGAACAAGTAATACTTGCGATATTATTTTCTGATATAGAGTCTTATTTAGAACTTTCTCTTCCTATGTTCTCCTTTTTAATAATGAAAATGATGCTCAATGACATACATACATATATGAATGATAAAAAAATGTTTGAGCATGGTTGGAGAAAAGAGATACTAATGAAGTTTTTGATGCTCAGAGAAACCTTGATGTTTAAAGATATTGAAGAATTTCAATGTGAGGTTTCTGAAGCTTAAAAAAGGATTCATCCCAGCATTATTAAGCATTACATTTTTGTGAGCTTACTTATGTGAGCTAGAAAGCTTTATGAGTATCAGAGGATGAAATGACTTTTGAAATTCTTTTTCAAAACATGATTTTGTCATATTATAACATGTTGCTTATGTTTTCTATGTCAACTTGCTTATTGATTCAATTATGATTATAATATGTCACAACGTACCCGAAGGACGTCATAATACAAATGACAACATGTTTGAAAATGAACAGGAGTCACCACCAATTTTAATTCTGGTTAAAATTGGAAAACCCTTTTAGCAAAACTTGTAACACCCTAATTCTTAACCAAACTTTCTAGAACACATTAGGTTAATCATTAGGTTATTACCTCTTAGTCTCATCATTTTATAAAATACTTAGCGGAAATTATGGGTAAACATTTTTTTGAAAACATAAAGCAAAGTGAGAGCCACGAACTTAACTAGTCGAACGACAGAAATATAAAGCACGCGTAACAATCATTGGAATTCATGAAGTAAAGCATATAACCAAAGAACAACAATCATGATACCAAAGGAAACATTTCATTAGTAACTTAATTAGAGTACATAAGTAGTCATACCCTCATAGGGACGGGCAGAGCTCATAATATAGCAGAAATAAAATATAACAGAAACAAGAAAATACATGGTACGACAAGAAGATAAACCCAAAATGCTACCCTCCTACTAAGCTACGAGTACAATCTACAACCCTTCCCAAAAGGTACTGCTGAAGGGAAGATCTTCATAAAAGCTTGGGTACTCGCAAAGCTCTCCATCGGAGTCTAATGACGATGGGGGTCCTCGGATGATAGAGGCAGGTAACCGGGGAACCGCTCTATCTCCTCCTGAGTGGGCCAATGGAGTGTGAAGGGAACTCATGGCAGCTGAATGTGAGCTCCTAGACGAGGGCGCATCTCGGCTCTCCTTGCCAAGCGCAGCTGCCTCATGGTTTCCTTGCTCCCCTCACGCCGAAACTGGGGAAAGGAGCAGAGCCCTCCGAGGGGACATGCATCGGCGAATCCTCAGATGGACCAGTCTCGGACCTCCTCGAATGAGGCACGTACTCCAGGTAGTCGCGGATAGCTAAGGCAGAGGTGCGGGCGTGACATAGCTGCTCATCACATGGGCGAGTGTGCTCGAAGATCATGTCGTCACCACCAAAAGGTGCAGTAGGAGTGAATTGGTAGCTCGAAACCGGATAAGCAAAGGGTCGTCTCATGTACACAAAAATACGAACAGCACAACGACCCTCGAAATGATATGAACGGCGGTCCGGATCGTAGTGCATCTCCCAAACTGGCGTGTCAATGAAGACTACGAACGTCGCCATCGATCTCTGAAGATGTGACGGAAGAAAGAGAAATGAGTGAGAATTCTTGCTAAAGAAATCTCAATAGGAGTCTCCTATCCTTGGGTTACATTGTTCACATCCTTAGGAACCTTGGGTTTAATTATAAAACAGTGATCATGCATATGAGATTCAATTTAGGGTTTCCAAAACTAATTATCCAAGGTCTATTCCTTTTAGCATGCATCTTAATGTTATGAATGCAACATGTTAAAGCATGGATGCATGGTCATACTTGAACATATAAATCAGCACATCAATCATATAAACATAAACCATGTGGCATAAGGGCATATAACTTTCAAGTGGATCATTTATCAACTTCGTGACATCAATCATGGTACTTTAGCATAATAAGGCCACCCTAAAATAACTAGGTTATGAGCTCATACCTCAGCTAGTCGTCACTAGCTCTTGCTTATTATCTGAATAAGTGAAACATAATAAAATAATCCCGACTCGCAAGTACGGATAGGGGGCAGGGATCACCTCTCTTAGGATATACTCTCTTTGAAACGCTTTGCGGGCATTAAGCCACAACAATTTGTCCGCTTTGGTAGGCTGCATCTACTCATACCCTCATGGATTTGTCTCCCCTGGGGGTGCTCGGTTGAACTGGTGTCACCCAGGAAAGCACGTCTCAGTGCTTTGTCACATAAAAATCTCCTGGGGGTGCTCGGCCGAACCGGTGTCACCCAGGGTTTTCAACTCATATGGTACTCTTAAACATTTCTTTTAACTCTTTAAGGTTTGATGGAAGTTCGGCAGCATAACAGCTGTTAAACCGAATTTCCTTCAAACTTATGCCACAAGTTAATCACACAACATATTCTCATGAAATCTCATGCTATGATAACTCATATCCAAACTAATCCATCCCTCATGCATCATAAACATCTCAACATATCATTGCATCATATAAACATCATAGCATTAACAACTTCTTAATGTCTTATGCATTGACCCTTAAGGTCCTTAACTCACAGTCTAAGTTATAAATCATCAAAACTTAAACTCTCGGGTATCTATAGGGTTAAAACTAAGTATTTCTCACCTCACACTAAGGTCAAGAACATCTCTAAACCTCAAGGATGTAGAATTCATAATCCTAACTTTACGGGTACCTAGGAGTCACAACAATGACCCTTTTTAAGTTCGGTTTACTCCTAAGGCATCAAGATCAAGTCCTAAACCATTTATGAGTCATTCCTACACATTTAGACTAATTTTAAACCATGATTATCATTGCTAAACCTTTCTGGACAGAATCCAGAAAATTCAAATATTAAGGGATCTAGAACTCTCAAATTAATTCTTTTCTAGTTTCTAACTTCTCTTATCTTTCACATATGAGTTTTAACATTAATTATACATCATTATACTCATGTTATCATCATCAAACAGCTCATACAGTGGCCACAAAAGGCAAGGCAGAACCAAAACAAATATCTCCATGTAAAGGCATCAAACACAATTTCTAAAGCACATAAAACACTGGTCTCTCTTGGAACCTTTTTAAAACTTTCAAAACTCATTTATAAGCATTTTTGACATCTAAAATCATCCAAATACTTGAGAGGGCAGTAGCTAAATCAATTTTGTCTCAAGAGTTCCTAAATTCATAAAACTTGGTTCTATATATTCCTTTAACTCATATAAGCTTAGAAAAATTATGAAACATAGTTTTCAATACTTGGAAACAATTAAACTCTTAGGGGCCAAAAACAAGGAGACAAATAACATAGGTTTTCAAGCCTTTGTTTGAGACAACAATGGGCAAGTCTTTGAGCTCTAGGTTCATTTAAGTGATGACATAAAATAAACATGCTAATGCACTTATTTTAGGTTCCATTAGAAAGTAAAGTGATAGCATAAAATAAACATGAGATGCAACTCATTATTATCTTGATATTAAGTGAGAACTTGAAACATAAACATGATAATACATAGCTTGAAATGTAAATATGATAATGCAAGTTCATTCATTATCTTGATACTTAGTGATAGCAAGGAAAGTAAATATAATGTGCAAAGCATAAAAGTAAACATGGATGCAAGGTTCATTTTATGATAGTCTAGAGCTCTTACAAGACTTTAACAAATAGCAACCCAACACTCATCTCATCACAAAGAAAGCTTTAGAGTTCTTGAACCAAGTTCTCAAAGGAACTATGAGGTTCTTGAACATCATCATTAAGCTCAAAATAAATAAACTTTCAAAACAAAACAAGACCTCAAAGATCAAGGAATCAAAACCGAAATATTTAAAGGAAAGGAACAAGAAAACCGAAATCAAAATAGCAAGAAAAGTAAAGGTGTTCTTGAACAAAAATCTTTTTGAGCTAGATAATAAAGATGAAACTTAGAGAAAACAAAGACTCAAGCTCTATAGGTTCCTTTGAGATGAACACATAGTCATCATCTAGGAGCTCTCATTATTGAGCTATCATGTGCTCCTCAAGGCCAAGAGGCCGAAACATCAAGGAAAAGAAACAAAGAAAGTTTCAAAAAGAAAATCCAAGAGAAAGCTAGAAACACTCATTTACAAACAAGGTTTAGAAAAACACTCCTACCTAGAGTGAAGATGAAAACTTGAACTTTTTTAAAAGGAAAACAAGATGATGAACTCCTCCAAGGGGCAAGATGGCTTCAGCCAAGGGAGGACAAAAAGGTTGGAGTTGTGTTTCAAGTGAGGTTGTGTTTGAGGTAAGGTGTTTGAGAGGTTAGGAGGTGATTCAAGGCTTTGGGGTGGTGTTTGAAGGTTATGAGATGATGATAAGATGAAGAGATGAAGATGAAGAACTAGAGAGAACTCTCTTGAAACTTGGAGAGAAAAAGAAAGAACACAAAGAAAGCCTAGAAAACTAAAAGTGTGCAAATGAGCTAAAGTATTTGCATGTGTTTCTAGGCAAGGTATTTATAGAAAATGAAAACAAATGAAGGCTCATTGAGGGGGAGGAGAAGCCGTGTAGTTTGGGAGGGAAAGGAAGAGAAAATATCTCTTACACAAGGTCATTCAAATATGGTTTGAAGTATGGAAGTTATGATACAAGGCATAGCTTGATTTGAGTGAATTTCCTATCAATTTTGAATGAAATAATCCTTCTAGAAGCAATGCATGGTTGTTTGTTTTCCATCCACAAATAAATAAGGAAAACGGGTTATTTTAATTAGTTATTCATTTGGAAAATCAAGCTTGATTGAAAATATGACAAGGTATGGTGTATATGACTTGAGGTATGGCCTTGGAGTGTTGAAAATTTGAACATGTGATGCATATGGAGGGGGGAAGCTCTCGGCCAGACCTAGACAGCATGGGGGAGGAGGAATTGTTTCATGTAATTGTGTGTTAATGATAGGTTTAAGTGTGTATTAGTTTAGGTACAAGTTAGGAATAATTAAGCTTAAGTTTAGGTAACTAAGAATGAGGTTTAGGGATTTTATGACAAGATTAGGAGTGCTCATACATCATTAGGAGATTTAAATTCATTTTTATGAGTAAACAATTGGAAACACAATTCCATGATTTCAGGAATTGGAGACAGAAAACACTTTTTAAGATTCCATGACTAGGAGTCTTGATTTTAAAATAGGATTTCAAGTTGTAATTAAGCACTTTTAGGTTCTAATCAACTTTAATAAATTATTTTGACTCAAGATTAATTAAGGAAATTAATTAACCTTCGATTAGAGCCTAATATTGCTTAGGTTTGCTTAATCACGCGATTAAGCGTAAAAACACGAAACTAGGGGCAAAATCGTGATTTTGCACTAATTTCGCCCGGGACCTCTGGGATCAAAACTAAAGTCACAGAATACATAAAAACGCCTTTTAAAACCATCTGGAGAAGTTTCGGGGTTCATCCGGCACCTGCAAACGGGTAAAATACCTCAGGGGCATTTTGGTCATTTTGACCTGAAAACCTGAAAAACGAGGTTTTCGATCCCGGAAAGATACACAAGTCATCTAATCCCCTTCCAACATTGAGTTTGCCCTTCGAGTATTGTCGGACCGGCTTTGCTCGAATTCCGGGCCAAAAATGACCTTAGGGGCATTTTGGTCATTTTCACTCTGACAAAAAAATCGGGGCGTTACAAAACTGGTCTTTTTAAGAGTTTTGAGTCTGGAGTCTGATTACGATTAAGGAAGGGTGGAAACTTAATCTCACTGTACCGTTAATATGTCTGTATAAATACGGTTACCCTAGAGCTTATTATGTAAATTAATTATGACTGTAAATATTTATTTTCCCAAGAAGTTAACCATTATATAAAAAACAAGATAAAATAAAATAAAAGAAATTGAATTAAAAGAGAACATAATTTAATTAAAAATTAATTTTGGTTTAATAGTTGATGACTATGCTGACGTATCCTCTGATACAATGAGAAACTCAAAACCACGTCGTTCTGTAGAAAATATTTGTGTGTTAGTTGATTTTAATTAATAAAGACCTTTTGTGAAAAAATTCATCATAGGATTCAAGTTAGCACTCGGCTACTCAATAAATCCTTATGTCTTAACAACAATGAAGATAACACTTGCTATTCAATCACTAAAATTGTCCATTGCATGCGAAATTATCATTTCTAAAAAAAATTATTTATAAAAGGAAGACATTTTTATTTATTTATTTATTTGATTTTTGATTTATTTATTTTTTTGACACTAATCATGACTTCATAAACAAATTACAAACATGTGATTAACTTTCACAAAAATATTGAGACAAGTAAAGTAATCACACTAAAAAAAATACTATTTTTTATTTTTTAAACACTTTTAGAACAAAATTCACTAAATAAAATAAATAACCATTTTCTAAACTATTTTATTCAACTCTTCTCAAATGATTAAAATAAACTACAAAAAAACATATTACAAACTCTTTTTTTTATTTTTTTAAAAAACAAGAGACTCAGTCCAAGATATTTCATTTTTAAATGAGCCTAAGACAAATTAAAATAAGCAAACAGCCATCAAGACATACAAAAAAATAGACTCCAACTAACTAAAAAACAAACTACCTAGGACCTAAACAAATCAAGAAAAAAAAAACAAAATATCCCAACACCCCCATCATTTATTTTAGTTTGAAACTACCCAAAAATATCCTAGCCCAACAACTAACTCCAACAGTCCAACCCAAATGTCCTCTTAAATAGTCTAAGCAATCCAAACCCAATTAACTAAGCAGAAAATAAAAATAAAAAAAAGAAAGGAATGAAAGAAAGTTAGCAAAGGCAGAAGAAGGGTCTGGAACATTTTATGTTTCAAACTCACAATAGTTACAAACACGTTTATGCACCCAGAGAGAGAAAGAGACCAGCCGCGGAGCAAAGAGGAAGACACCTCACAAAGGGGAAGGAGCGGCTGGTGGCTTCGTGTGATGAGGCTGGCGGTGGGCGACCGACAGGCTGAGCTAGTGCCGCGGTGGCACAGTGCAGGGGAGCCCTCGGCGCGATTCGCAAAGGGGGAGGGGTTCACGGCTTTCTCAGGACGGAGGCTTTGCAAGGCGGCGTGCCTAGGTGGTGCGGGCGGTGAGAATGCTAGCAGTGCCGAGGAGGGTGCTGGGCGGTGACGCGATCTGAAGGGCGTTGTTCGGAGGCTTGCCGAGGTCTGAGCTTGCGGTGGGGGCTTCAGCGGTTCTCGAAGCTGAGGGAGCAGAGGCGGAAAGGGAGGGGAACCGATGGTGGCTGGATTAGTGGATGGCGGCTGGTGGAGGAACTAGGGCGGCGCTAAGGGAAGTGGCTCCCTCTCTTTCCTTTCACTTTTCTGTTTTTTCCTTTTTTATGATAGCTGAGTTTTTTATTTTTTTTGAATGAAGGTGAAGGCTTGGCTGTGATATTTTTTTTTTTTGGGTGAAGATTGGTTGCTGTAATAATTTTTTTATTGTTTGGGATGGTTTGTGAACAGGATTGTGTGATGATGATGATAATGAAGATGGTTTGAGGTTAATGTGTTTGATGAGAATGGTTACTAGGTCCTTAGGAGTGGCAGTGGCTGTATATGTTTGTAATGGAGGAAGGTGATGACTGGGTTTGTGATGGATTGTGTTGATGGTGATGATGATGGTTGTTTAAAAATATTTTTTTGGCTGCAATAGGGTTGAAGGTTGTGGGTTAAAGGATGATGATGATGACTAAAACAAAATTTCTAAGAGGGTGGTATTGTGTTTTAAGTAGGGTCACGATGGGTGGCGATGATAGTGGTGTCTTGATGAAGGTAGTTTGATGAGTATCTGAGTGATGGTAGTGATGATGTGAGTTTGGTTCATCTCTTCGATTACCCCTCTTTTTTCAGCTTCCCCCTCTCCTTTTATTCTGCCATTGATTGATCAATCATTGACCACATGATATCATTTCATTTTTACAGGTTGAATGTAGGGATCGCAACTCATTCTTTCTTAGCTGTAGCCGAATGATCATTCATCCTTTTGCGAACCTCATCATATTGTTGCCACTGCTGTTATTTGCCTTCATTTTTTGACTTCATTTTGTTTTGTTTCCTTGTGTCACAGGTGGCTTGGGACAAGATTAAAAGGATGGAACCAATCACACACATATTTTTATTTTATACATTTATGTATTTTTTTTAAATTTTAGAAAGGAATGGGCTGAAAAATGGATTGGACTATACTAATAAAAAGAATGGGCTTACAAGCAAGAGGGTTTATGGGTTAATTGTTTTTATTTTTTGGGTTTTTGTTCAAATGAAATAAATGGAAAGGATATGAAATAAAATAAAATAAAATAAAACAAAATAAAAACTTTGGAATAAATAAAATGCAATATTTTTGGATTTTCTTGTTTAATTGATCGGACAAAATCGGGTGTTCACAGTTGCTCTTCTTTACTTGGTTCTTACTAGAGAATATTGAAAACAGTAGTTTTTGATATTTTTTTTGTAAGGAACAAGAAAAGATATGAACACATATTTTGTCCAGCCATATATGATGCATGATGATGATGAATGCATGATGACAATACAAAAAAGCTCTAGTGGATATTGATGAAGAACTAATACACAATGATAATGAATGCCTGATGTATGGGGACTATGTTAAATGTTTTGATTGGATAATGTTAAATGACTAATGCACACGATGGTGAATGGAAGATGACAATGTGTAATGAATGATGCTGGATGAAAATGGATGTGAAAGTACACTAAATGTGAAACAATGTAAAAGCAGGTGAATTGTGAAAGTATATAAAATGTGAAATTTAAAACCTATGAAAACATGTAAAATTGAAATTCTATGAAAGTGAATAAATGTGAAGTTGAAAGTCTGTGAAAATATGTAAATGTGAAATTAAAAATCTGTGAAAGTTGTAAATGTGAACTTCAAAATCTATGAAAACTTGTAAATATGAAAGCATTTAAAATTATGAAAACATGTAAATTGTGAAAGCATTTAAAATTATGAAAGCATGTAAATTGCGAAAGCATTTAAATGTGAAGGCTTGTAAATGTGAAAGCAAGTAAATGTGAAAGCCTATAAATATGAAAGCTTGTAGATGTGAAAGCTTGTAGATGTGAAAACTCGTAAAATTGTGAAAGCATGTAAATGTGAAAGCATTTAAATGTGAAAACCTGTAAATGTGAAAGCTTGTAAATGTGAAAGCATACAAACGTGAAAGCAGGTAAATGTGAAAGCATTTAAATGTGAAAGCAGGTAAATGTGAAAGCAGACAAATGTAAAAGCATTTAAATGTGAAGCCTGTAAATGTGAAAGTGTATAAATGTGAAAGCATGTAAACGTAAATTTAAAGACTTGTGAAATGTAAACTTGTGAAGTTGAATATATGTGAAAAACCACTGTGAATGCATGGTTGGCAATTTGATGAAATGATGATGTGGAATTGGTGTGATGATGAATGAATTATGAAAAATTGATGTCATGATGGCATGAATGACATGAAAATAATGTGAACCAGTGAATGAATTAATGCCAAACTGATATGTTGATGATATAATGAATGAGTTGCTGCAAACTTGATGTAAGGATGAAAATATCTCAAAACTAAAAATTGCCCCGGTTTGATGCGTATTTGCATTGTCCTTCAAGAAAGCTTTTATTTCTCTCAAAATGAGTTGATTTTTCATCTGAGTGGCTCTATGAACTTCTTCATTATAGTTTTAAACACATCTTCCGCTGGTGATGTTTCAATGTCTCTTTTCTGCTCCATATTATCATTGTTCCCACTTTTGCTTCAATTGTCAGCTCGGTTTTCTTTTTTTTAATTCGATGACTGATTCGGTCCACCAACATCTACATTCAGGCTGTTGCCTTCAAATCTCGGCCGAGCAAGTTGCTTCTTTTCCTTTGACAATCAATCCTGAGTCCTCCGTTTGACTTATTGTTTCTGAGTTTTGCTAGCAAATTAGTCACTTATTGTATTTCAATTTTAACATTATGATTATGCATGGCTATAAAATAGAATAAAGAGACAAAGATTTGATAGGAGAAAATAAATAGAGACATAAAGGAAGAGAAAGATGATTTTATTGGATTTCAAACTGGAAAGTATTTACAGAATTTCATCAACTATTAAAAGATAAGGAAGGAAGAAAGACAAGGCTGGTAGTGTTACTTTCATGTGCTCAAACCATTTCACTGATTCATTGGCTACATCGAACTTGAATTGATGGCAATAACTACAGTCCTTTATTGTGTGTTTAGCAATATCCCGTGATCTTCCAACATTTAAATTGCCCCAATGTCAAATTCATTCATAGCTTCTCAGCCTTTCACCATTGCATAGGTTGCATTTTCTGAGTTTTCAACCCAGTTCCCATCCATTTTGGTGCTCTAATTTTTGCTTAGGCTGTCCTTCCAGGTTTTTGACCTAGCGAGCATTTCTTTTCTTTTTTTTTTTCCTTTTTGTGTGTGCTCTAATTTTTGCCCAGGCCGCCCTTCTGGGTTTTCGACCTAGTGAGCATTTTTAATCTTTAGGCAAAGTATTTCTTCACAATATCTGAATTGATTGGCTTAGCAAGTACTTGGCCTTCCAGATTAGTCAAGATCAGAGCTCCTCCAGAAAAAGCATATTTAACAATGTAAAGGCCTTTATGCGTGGGTGCCCATTTGCCCTTGTTATCTTCTTGATTTGGAAAAATCTTCTTCAGAATAAGATCACTTGGCTGAAATGTTAGAGGACGAATATTCTTATTAAATGCTTTAGTCATCCTTTTCTAGTACAACTGGCCATGGCATACAGCATTTAGCTGTTTCTCCTCAAGCATGTTCAATTGATCATATCTCACTTTGACCCACTCGGCTTCTTCCAATTCAGCTTCTACCAAGACTCTTAAAGATGAGATTTCCACTTCAATGGGTGTTATTGCCTCTATTTCGTACACTAGTGAATACGGAGTTGCCCCAGTTGAGGATCTGACAGAAGTACGATAGGCGTGTAATGCATAAGGCAGCATATCACTCTAATCCTTATAGGTGACCACCATCTTCCCTAAGATTTTCTTGATGTTTTTGTTTGCTACTTCAACAGCTCTGTTCATCTTTGGTTGATAAGGAGTGGAGTTGTGATGCTTGATCTTGTACTACTCACACAGTTTCTGTACCTCTACGTTGTTGAAATTAGTAACATTATCTGTTATGAGTCTTTTTGGCAACCCATATGTACAAATGATGTTGTTTTTCAGAAACTTCACCACTATTTTCTGGGTTACATTAGCATAGGAAGCCGCCTCCACCCATTTGGTGAAGTAGTCGATAGCTACCAAAATGAATCGATGCCCGTTTGAGGCTTTGGGACTAATTGATTCTATGGCATCCATGCCCCACATTGCAAAAGGCCAAGGTGATGTAAGAGTGTGTAGTGGCACAGGAGGAGAATGGATTCGATCTGCATAGTTTGTGGCACTTTCTAACAAACTCTATGCTATCTTTCTCCATTGTGAGCCAATAATATCCTTGCTTGAGGATCTGTTTGGATAATGTGTGCTCGTTAGCATTGTTTCCACAAATACCTTCATGGACTTTTGATATGATGGAATTAGCTTCTACAACATCGATACACCTCAATAAGACTCCATTATAGTTTCTTTTATACAACATATCTCCCGAGAGGAAGAAAGACATTGATAGCTGTCTGAGTGTCTTTTTATCATTCTCATTTGCTGATGCCGGATATTCTCCTTCCTTAATGAACTTCTTTATATCATGGAACCATGGTCAGTCATTTGGCTCCTTTTCAATGTTAGAACACTATGCTGGCTCTTGTCTAACAACCACTTGCAAAGGTCTTACTTCCACCTTTAGATCGAGCTTAGTCATCACGGCCAAGGTAGCTAAAGCATCTGCAAATTCATTTTGTTCATGAGGTAGGTAATGGAAACTGACATCCTTGAACTCATCTTTCAAGCTCACGAGATGTTCATAATATGGCAATAACCTATACTCCTTAACTCGCCATTCTCCATTAACCTGAAAATTGATTAATGCTGAATCCCCATAGACTTCCAGGTATTTCACCCCAAGGGATATTGCTACTTTTAGACTTGTTATACATGCTTCATATTCAGCTGTGTTATTGGTAAAATCAAATGCCAGTTTGACAGCGATTGGGAACTACTTTCCATTGGGGGACACTAAAACTGCTCCAACTCCGTTCCCGTGAATATTGACAGCACCATCAAAGTACATTTTGCACATTAGGTCTCCTTCTTCCCTGCTTTCGCTATCCTCTTCTAAAGCTGCTAGGATATCCTCATCAAGAAGTTCAGGTTCCATTTGTTGATATTCTTCAAGTGGATTCTCGGCTAGGTGGTCTGCTATCACACTTCCTTTTATAGACTTTCTGGTCACATACTTGATGTCAAATTCTGCTAGAGCAACTTGCCATTTGGACATTCTGATGGAGATATGTGGGCTTTCAAAGATGTACTTCATGGGATCTACCCTTGATACAAGCAAAGTTGTATAGTGGACCATATATTGTCATAACCTCTTTGCCGTCCATACTAATGCACAACAAGTCTTTTCAATAGCCAGATACCTAGACTCGTAATCATTGAATTTCTTGCTCAAGTAGTAAATGGCTTGCTCCTTTCGACCGGACTCATCATGCTGACCTAATACTACCCCTACAGATCCATGTAACACTGTGAAGTATAGTATTAGTGGTCGTCTTGGCGTAGGTGGAACCAAGAGTGGTGGAGTTGACAAGTAGTTTTTATTTTGTTGAAAGCCTCTTGGCATCTGTCATCCCATTCACCTGGATTACTTTTCCTCAACAGTTTGAATATCAGTTCGCATGTATGGTCAAATTGGAGATGAATCTTGCTATATAGTTTAGACGACCTAAGAAACCTCAAACCTCCTTCTCTATTTTGGGTATCGGCATGTTTTGGATGGCTTTAATTTTGTCTGGGTCAACCTCAATACTTTTCTTGTTAACAATGAACCCTAACAATTTTCCCGTGGATGCTTCGAAGGTGCATTTTGCTAGGTTTAATCGAAGCTTGTAAATCCTCAGCCTTTCAAACAACTTTCTGAGCACAACAACATGACTTTCTCCTTCTTGTGACTTTGCTACCATATCATCAATATACACCTCTAGCTCCTTGTGGATCATGTCATGGAAAAGGGTCACCATTGCTCGCTAGTAAATTGCTCCAGCATTCTTCAACCCAAATGGCATTACTCGATAGCAAAATACTCACCACTGAGTGATGAATGATGTCTTCTCCTTGTCCTCTTCTGCTATCAAGATCTGATTGTAGCCTGAATAACCATCCATGAAAGAAAATCGATGACTTTTTACAGTGCTATCGACTTGGACATCTATATGGGGCAGGGGAAAATTGTCTTTTGGGCTTGCTTTGTTCAAATCTCGATTGTCCACATACATTCTAACCTTTCCGTCTTTCTTCGGCACAGGAACTATGTTGGCTATCCATTTTGGGTATAGTGGGACCTCTAAAAAGCCTGCATCGAGTTGCTTTTTGACTTCCTCTTTGATTTTAAGTGACATTTCTAGACTCATCCTCCGCAACTTTTGCAGTTTAGGTTCCATTCCCTTAATTAATGGGATTCTATGGGCCACTATCTCTGGGTCCAAACCAGGAATGTCTTTATAAGACCAAGCAAAAATGTCTATGAATTCACAGGACAGTGCAATCATTTCTTCCCTTTCTAGGTTGTCAACTATTTTCACTTTTTTCTTATCGTCATCAGTCCCCAAATTCATAGTTTCTATAATCTTATCATGTGGATTTATCCCCTTTTCCATTGAATTTATGATCTTGGCAAATTGTTGGCACAACTCAGGATCTTCATCTTGTTCATTTTCATTCAAGTCCGTTGTAACGCAAGAATCAGTTAATGAGTTTTCACAATCATTTGCACAAAATAGAGGTTCTAAAGGAGATGAGTCCCTGAAATTGAGAAGAGACCCGAAAAAAATGAAAGGAAAAAAGATAAACGAAAAGAAGAAAATAACAAAAGGAGAATAGAAAGAAAAACCATGCATAATAATCTTTTATTTAATTAAAATGGAAGTACAACAAAGGTGGCCAAAGCGTCCATTACTCATGATACAACAAATCATCAAAGGGCACAAAATCCCAATTGTCTAATGGTTTGCAACTCGGGTAGATCAATCGAGGTGTTTCCTTCACTTCTTCTAGAGTGTTGGTAGCTCCAGCTCCTTCAATCATCACCACTGTTGCAGGTGTAGGAAATGTGTCCCTGATATGTGGAATCTTCTTCTTGACAGAATCAAAAGATTGCAACTTTTCTGTGGCTTCATACCCAAGGCCGAACTTCCCAGGATTGTCGTGGAGGAGAATTGGATCCTTGATTCCTTGCCATGGACTTCCTAGCCCTTTACTTTCCTGGAATCCGCTCTTCTACATTATTCTAGCAGCCACTTGCAGCGCATCACCTGTTTGTTCCATTGGTTCGGCTATCTCGTGGTTTTGGAATGGGACCTCGAGGGTATCTTCAGCACCATCAATGTATGGCACCGCCACCGGTTTAGTCACCAGCAATTCCTCATCTCCTTTAACTATGATGAGCTTCCCACAATCTATAAATTTCACCCTCTGATGAAGAGTAGAGGGGACTGCACCTGCTTCATGAATCCAAGGTCTTCCTAACAACATTGTATACCCTGGCTCGATATCCATCACCTGGAATTTGGTCAGGAATGTGGTCGGCCCAACCTTTAGCTGAAGGTCAATGGTACCCGTAATTTCCTTTAATGATCCGTCAAATGCTTTGACAATTGTCTCACTTGGTTCAATTGTGGAAGGATCAATCGATAGTTGCTGCAAAGTGGAATAGGGGAGCACATTGAAAGTTGATCCTCCGTCAATCAGTACTTTGGCCATATTACAGCCCTGGCATTTTAAGGTGATGTAGAGCGCCTTCGAGCATCCCACTACATAAGGGAAGACCTCATTTTTTGGGAAAGTAATAGCATTAGATGTTTTGATAGTATCCACAATCCCTTCAACTCTATCCGGGGTTATATCTTTGGATACGTATGCTTGATCTAACACCTTCTTGGTCGCATTGCGGTGACCCTCCAAAGATAAGATCAAAGAATAAAGTGAGATCTTCACCGGTGTTTTCTTCAGTTTTTCCACTACATCATACTCACTTTGTTTCATTATTTTTAGGAAATCTTCTTCGTCATCTTCCTGACCCTTCCTTTTACTCTCTTTCATAGGCGCTTCTTCGGGGTCTTTCATAGGTATCGCCCAGGGATTTTCAAAAGTCTACTAGGAATATAACATCTACCATTTCGGGTAGTTCCTCTGATTCCTATGACATTTGTTATGGACTTAAATGTAGAGGGTTCTGAATAGGCTTTGTTGCTAGATTCTCTAGTTGCTTTTGGCTGATTAAACTTGGCAAGATAAGGAGCTAAACTAGACACCTTGAAAACAAGTACTGCACCTTGTTTAGAGGGTGTTACTCTAAACATTGTCAAACAGGGCTCCACAATAGTTTCATATTTCCATGGAACTGTATGATCACTTTTATAAGGGAATAGCATAGGCACCTTGAAAACAAGTGCTGGCTCACAGTTGTAGACTTTAAAAACAGGGGGTGTATGGTGGATCATATTGATACTCTGTTTTACCCCCAGTTGTATCTCAAGAACCCCTAGCTTGATCATCTTTTCAATATAGAGTTTCAGCTCAAGATATTCTTCTATATGGTGCTTCCTTCCGAAACATTCACAGAATAGATCACTTTCATCTCCCTTCACCGTTCTTTTTCCTTTCTTTCCCTCAGCTTCTATCTCATAACCAGCCCTCCTCAGGGTTTCTAGGATCTCCTTCATTGGGAGCTTGACATTTTCTACTCCTTGAATTATAGGAGTCTCATAACAGATAGAATTCACCTATCCTCTACCATGATTAGGGAACAGATTGTTCCTTATGTGTGGTTTTTGTTCCTCTTCCAGCTCAATGATGCCATTGTTGATCAAATGCCAGACTGTACTTCTAAACCCGTAACAGTCTTCAATAGAGTGCCCAGGAGAATTGGAATGGTAATCACATGTTTGGTTTGGATTGTACCACCGAGGATATGGCAGCAGTAAAGTCTTGCCAAGACGTGGAGTCAGGAAATTGTCTCTACACAAATGCTTGAACAACTCAGAATTGCTCATGTAGAAATTAGGTAGCGGTCGATTTTCAATTGGGGGTCTATTGCTGGTGTTGGATGGACTGATTATCTGATGGGTTGAGGGTAGTGTTTGGCGAGGTCTAGGTGTTGTTGGAGTGTAAGGTTGTGGGTAAGAAACATGGTTAATTTGGTGCGATTGAGGTGCGTATGGTGTTTGGGTTGGAATGGTTCTTGGAGGTGGGTGTGGGTAAGATGGGTGTTGTGTGTGTGGATAAGATGGGTGGTGATTTGGGTTGGTTAGGTAATGGGTTAGCTGGGAATTAGGTTAGTAAGATTGAAGGTGGATGTAGTTGATAGTATTCTCCTTCTTTTTGAAATGGGAACTTTTCTTGGATTCACTCGCTTCCCCCATTGCTAGCTCCAACTTCCCTTCTTGAATATTGGTCTCGATCCTTTCTCTTATTTCAACCAAATCTATGAACTCTTTCACATGAGTCCCAAGCATGTTCTTGAAAAGAGGACCTTCCAACATACGATTGAAGTACAAGTACATTTCTTGCTCAAAATTTTCTTACTCATGCTCAGCATTTTCAAAATTTTCTTTCAAAGTTTCAATGACGAACTTCTTGAATTTTGATCTGAACATCAATTTTATCATGGCCTTGAGTTCATCAATTTCTTGAATTAGATTACTCTCTTGGTTATCACCTTCTGCAGCCATAGTCTTTTTCTTGTCTTTACTTTTTCTGGCTTTCTTCTTCTCAACTTTCTTCTTCTCAATTTTGGGTTGTAGTTCGTACATCTCTCTAGCCAGCACACTACTATTAGACAAAGCTTTCTTTGAAGGAGCAATGTTTGGCAACTTGTGCTGTAGACCAAGCTTTCTTTAAGGACTAATAAAGATTCCCTGCAAGACAGAACATGGTTTAGTTTTTTATTTTTATATTCTTTTTTATTTTTTATTTTTTATTATTTTATTTATTTATTTTTTTTGCACAACCGATGTCATCAGCACTTGTGACAAATGGAAGTATCCTCCCACACATATCATTACGGGCACCCTACCCTATAACTCAAGTGTAGTTGATAGCGATTGTGAGGCGAATATTTACTTCCTCATCAGATGCCATTTAATAAACACTAGCAATGCAATTTCTTGGAGCTAAACTCTATGAACACATACTTATAGCGGACGACTTGAAAATTTTATTACTTGAAACAAAATATCATTTGATACATCATAAGCTATTAAGTCTAGTACATCAAGAGTTTGGTTTTCTGTTTCTTGAATCTCCTAACATAGCCTTCACACTTCTTTATGAACTTGGTTACTCCTTGTGGTAGGTCAAGTAGCGGTGTCTCTTCTATTTGTTCTTTTGCTTCTTCAAAACATTGTATGACTTCGTGACTGTGATAATCAATCTCATTGATGGTTCGGGTGTACTTAATCTTCTATTCTTCAACCTCTTCTATGTTATCCAAAGCTTTATTCTTCCAAAACTTCCTATGCTCTGCTACCATGACATAGAGGTGCCAATACTGGCTTGATGACTTCCATGCTCGAGCAGAATCATCTTTTGTTTGTGCTAGGATTTCCAACAGGCATTTTACTTTTCCTTCCAATTCCCTTCTTACTTGTCGCTTTATACCAATCACCTTCTCTAATTCCGTTTTCTTCCCTTTTTCATTGGCAACCTTCGCTTCTAGGTCCCTTACAATCTTCTCTTTCTTGCCAAGCTCAGCTTCAAATTTTACTTTGGTCTTGTCTTGGAGCCTGATTTCTTTTTCAAAGGCTTTCTTTTCCTTTAAAAGGCCATGGTGTTCTTCTTCAAGTTCTCGGAGTCTAGAAATTACTGTGCTCATTACAGCTCTTGGGACATCTAGGGAGTCTGCATATTCATCCTTCAGTGTCTCAATTTCTCTAACCATTTTATGACACTGGTATTGGAGAATGACAACTTGCACGTCAGCCTCTTGTTTCTTTTCTTTTAGGAGCCTTATTCATGTCTTCAATATCTCAATATGGAGACCATTTGTGACATTGATTGAAGTTGTTCTCCACCAGCTTAGGGAACTTCCATTGAGATGTCAACTAGCCCTATTCTTGTTTTTCTCCATTCTTCCCAAGCCCTCTTGATCTCCAACTCTTGGTTCTTTGTATCTTGATGTTGTTGGTAAAGGAAACTATATCCTTGCAATTGCTCTTCTTAAGGCTTAGTTTGGGTCCAACGAAGCTGTCTAAGTACCAAAGCAAGAGAGTATGATGAACAACCCCTTGGACCTATTAATGGAACATAAGGAAAGGCCCCACAACTGTAAATAATGCTTTCACCATTGTACCATGGGCAAACCCACTTAAAAGTACTAGGTGCAATAGTAGAGAACTCTTGTGTCCACTTATATGTTGATTGTTGATTTACTGGTATGCGATGAAAGTGTTTCAACAGGTCTGGTAGATGTCCCATGTGATTTCAAGCATGCATATGTGTCATTACCCACACGTATAGCATGTGTGAGCAATATCGCAACCTCCCCCTCTTTTTCGATGGCATATCTCCATAGAAAGAAAAGTGTTTGCCAAAGTTGCAGGAACTGGATTCGCCCTATAGGTACAAAATGTAACATCCTTCCAAATACAACCTCATCCTTAACTCATAATATCATATTTGAGAGTTGTTACTTATTAATTAGCGGACCTTTCTTAATTATCTATAGTAAGCTCGAGGGGTTCGTGTAATAACTAGCGTAATTCGATTAAAATATATAGCAAAGATATATCAAAGATACAAAACATTTATTTAATATAATGTCAAGTACAAAAGGAAGTTCTACTATGAGCTTTAATACGTCTCAATTTTACATTACGTTTACATACATATTCATTCCATTACGTACAGCATAATAAAAGTATTAAACACTACACTATTGCAGTTTTGAGTTCTTTGGCGAAGCAACCTCATAGTCCTCTAGTTCAACTTGGAGACGATACGAGAACACAAAAACACATAGGGGTGAGAATTACACAATTCTCAGTAAGGCAACTCCCCAAATACATAACCATAATGTCATCGTCATCATTCCAGCCACTTCGGTTTATTAAGAAAAAGTGAGCCTGCAACATATATCAATGGTTCATTTTTAAAGTTTCAAATTGTAACATCCTAATTTTAATCCAATATTCCTAGAACATATTTAGATTAATCATTAGGTTATTACTTCTTAGTCTCATTCCTTTAAGATCTTTCTTTAAAATACTTAGTGAAAAATATGGGTAAATTTTTTTTTTTTTGAAATATAAATGCAAAGTTAGAGCCACGTACATTGTAAGACAAGAAGATAAACCACAGAATAACAAGGCATAAGGGAACACGAAACAATCAATAGCTCATCAAAAGAAACATTCCATTAACATCATAATATGCCCACCCGAAGGCGGGACTTAGTTTAGTACAAGGAAGTGCAAATACAATAGAAAAGGAAATACAACAGAAACTGAAAGTACAAGGAAACGTAAATAAAACACCTGTACCCTAGTGCACCTAAAGTGGATAACCTCGTAACAAAAGAAGGTTTATCCTTACTACGTGTGGTGTGTGTGCACTAGCTCTCCTCGAGATGCTCTACTGCTGATGGTGGTGATCCTCGGGTGACAGGGGCATGTAACTAGGGAACTACACGAGCTCCTCGGATGTGAACAATGTAACACCTTCCTAATTACCATGTTTTTACTCGAGTATTAACACAGTAATTAGAAAAGTATTACTCACTCGCATAAACAATACTAGTCAGAAATAACTGAAATAAAATATTGTAGATGTATAAGTTGTCAAACTAATATGTACATATATATATATATACACACACATTGTTGTTAAGTTCACATTAGGTACATCATACTGAGAAAAAAAAAAAACTAGTTATCTCCTAACTAGTCAGGAACTCAGTGTACAAAAGTACACCTCTACTATGTAGTCTGCCCTTCTCAAGGTTGAGATCCAACAAAATTTTATACATACAGATAGAAAATGAATCTCATCAGCATCTAATATGGTCAAATCGTAGTCTGGAAGGTCCTACTACTATTCTTCTACTATACATACATCAAGAGTCCCTGAGCTACTCCCCACTTCTCTAAAGAAAACCATTTGCCATTGGTGCAATGACGTTGCCCCCAGCAGGAGCATCAAGGTCAAAAGGTGGATCGGAGTCCAAGAAAGAGGACGAAGGATCATCTCCAAGAGAGGATACAGGTGGTGCAGGTGGCACCACAAATTTGTCAGGGTGTGCCATTTCAAAAGGCACATCGGCATATGGAAAACCTAGGTCGAATTCAGCAAAGAAAACGGAAGCACTAAACGAACTGCTAAAGAACATATATACTCTAATCTGGAAGTATGCTACAACATACAAGGAATCTAAAACTGGGTTATAGTGCCACTGCCACAATGGCGAATTAAGGAAGATGATCACCGACGACATCCTTGGAATTTGAATACAACAGAAAATACATGCAGCATAGGGATGAGAATATTATAAAATTCTCAGTAGACTACTCCCTTAAGTGTAAACAAGTATAATTAACAGTTTCATATAATTACAATCATGCAAGATCACATCCAAGAATAATTATAGATTCAATAATGAAAATCAGACATTTATCATCAAAGTAATAAATTCGATTAAGTGTCATATTCTCTTATCAATCAACGTAGGGAAGGCTTAATTCCATATCAAGTAGTATCTGTAGTGGATCACTCCACAAAGGACTATAGACTGCTAGGACATGAGCTCATTCTTATTCGTGATCATCGGACTTCTTTTTTTTCCATTTCCGAATCACACACAGTTCTATTCCTTGCCGATACATCTACCTACTCATAAAATTTCCTGGGAAGTCCTTCTTTTTGCCTCCCCAATATAACCCACATAATCCTTGTCTTTGTTTCCCCATATGTTGGAATTTGTACAACTGAAAGTCACATTTTCTCTTTCATCATCATAATATTCATATGATGTAATTATCTTTTCAAAGGCCTACTTATATCATATATAGGCATATAATTTTATTGGAGTCTTATCCATATCTTCAACATTCCTTTAAAGCAATTAGCATACATTCATATGATATATGATTTAATTCAATGCTATTCTACCACTAGTTTAAGATATCTTTATCATTTCCAGCAACCAGGCAAATTTATCGCTCTAGAATTCATAATTAGTTCTGCATCAAATGATCAATTCAAGAGCCACAAAATTTCCCTGTGATATCTTCATATGTCTAAAATACCCTGTAAAATTTTCATGACAATCGGAATTCTATAATCATGTCACTAAATTTTACAAATTTGGTGGTTAGATAACACTTTTTCACAGCCTAGGACAAAGTTTTCACAATTTTCAAAATTTAGCAAATGATGGAATTGACCCAAAATAAAATTTACAGTTATAGTTCAAGATGTCATTAACTCGTTGTAAAAATTTGAAAGGGAAATTCGATCATCAACTATGATAATAAAATCATAAAATTTTACTGATTCAGTTTCAGAAATCTAGGCAGCATGAATATCATTTCGGTCTCTGATTTTTCTGAGGCCTTATATCTCAAGTCTAGTACTCAGGAATTTTCGTGTATGTAGCTCAAGATGTTAGGTCCAACATATAATTTTTTCATAGCATGCTCATGACCACAAATATATCTAAAAATTCATGAGATTCTACTGTCTTCAGCAAAACCAAAAATCCAGCACACTAACTAAAACTTCATTTAATAAAATGATTACTCTAACCTCACCCAAACCTCCCACCAAAATTTATACATCAACAACCATATATCATTAACCAAAATAATGAAAAATTTCAAGCAGCACAAGCCAGAAATGAGACATATTAATTTGGCAAGAAAAGACTCAATTAAGCCCTACTCTTGGAAGCTAAAGGTGCCTTAGTCTCTAGGATGCTCCCAAGTGTTGCTCTTTACTCCACAACTCCCAAGATACACCCAAGCCCTCCTCTAATCAGTGATGAGTGGGGTAAAAAAGATGAGGTTTGGGAATTTTAATCGGTTAGAATTGTAGAGGTTGATGTATAGAACAATTTTAGTGAAGGAAGTTTTTGGTTTTGGTGGCGCTAGCTAGTATATATGTAATTTGAACTCAAGATGGAGCTCTTGGTTATGGAGGAATGGAAGCTATCTCCTTTTTCCTTGATGACCGTGAATGTTGCTTCATGAAGAAGCTTAGTATTTAAGCTTATCTTATAATTAAATGATTTGAATATTATATATTAAAGTAAGATATTTTTCAACCTAATAAAGAAAAATGGATGGCTAGGATTAATCTTGTAATTCAAGATTGAATCTTAGCCATTCCTTTAATATAAAGAGATAAGGCTCATCATTTTGTAAAGATTAAAATAACTTTCGGTATTAGAAATCGCACACTGAAATCTCACCGAACGGGTGAAACACCGTAACCGGTTAATCAAATATTGCTTGAAAATTAATTCTAAGTATAAAACCTTTATTCCTAACCATTTCTAATCTCAATCCCATGTTTTCCTAATTTCGGGCACCTCCGGGTCCTGAATCTAGGGTTTCGATTGTCCCGACCGGCCTGCAGGGCCCGCAAGTTACTATTCACTTTTTTTTTTTAGAGATCCATTATGTTGTTCTCATCATTTCTATGTATATCAGAATTTTGAGATTCCTATTAATAAATCTCCATTAATTTTTGAATAAAATTTAGGGTGTTACAAACAAGCGGATGGGGGAACAGATACGGGGCGGCTGGATATGTGCTCCGCGACGAGGGCGTATCTCGGCCTTCCTCGCTAACCTCAACTACATCACTATCTCCTTACTCCCCTTTGGCCTAAACGGGGGAGTGGGGGCAGAACTCTCTGAGTAGATGTGTGTCAGCGAGTCCTCGGATGGGTCCGTCTCTGATCTCCTCGATTGAGGTACATGCTCTAGGTAGTCGCGTACAGCTGAGGCGGACGGGTGAGCGCATCAGATATGCTCGTCACGGGGGCGTGTGCGCTCGAAGATCAGGTCGTCACCAAAGGGAGACGTCGGGGAGAATCGGTAGCTCTATATAGGATATGCAAAGGGACGTCCTACGTACATGAAGACTCAAACGGTGCATCGTCCTTCAAAATGGTATGATTCATGATTCGGATCAAAGTGAACCTCCCACGTCGGAGTGTCGACAAAAACCACGAACGTCACCATGATCTGAAGATGTGATGGGAGAGATAGAGGGAAAGAAAAGGGAGTGAGAATCTTGCTAAAGAAACTTAGTAGCGAACCTCCTATCTAGGGTTACATTGTACACATCCTCAAGAACCTTAGGCTTATTATAAAGAGGTGAGCATGCATATAAGGTTCATTATTAAGTTCATAAATATAATTATCCAAGGTTCGTTCCTTTTAATATGAATCTAAATGCATGAATGCATCATAGCAAATCATGAATGCATGAATATACATTATGCAACAAAGCAATCAACATAACATCATGAAAACACATAAGTGGCATAGAGTGGCAATATATAAATCCTTCAAGTCAAACTTTTCTCTTTTCTCAACTTATGACTTAAGAACTCATGCTTAAGCATCATGGGCCACCCTAAAACATCTAGATTATAAGCTCATACCTAAACTAGTCATCACTAGTTCTTACTTATCCTCTTGATAAGCGAAATCATAAAAAACATAATCTCGACTACTAGAGTACAGGCTGGGGGGCTTAAGGATCACCTCTCTTAGGAATATTTCCTTCTTTGAAATGCTCTACTGGCATCTAGTGCACAGCGAATTGTCCACTTTGGTAGGGCACCTCTCGGCTCGCCTAGCCAATCTCGGCTGTGTGACAGTCTCCTCGCTCTCGCCTCGCACGAATTGAGGTGTAGGAGTAGAGCTCTCTATACATATGTGTCGGCGGGTCCTCGGAAGGGTCGTCTTCCAAACTAGGAGACCGAGGCACGTAGTCCTGGAAGTCTCAAAGCATCGAACCACCAGTGTACGTCCGCAGAATCCTCTCATCTCGCATCCGAGCACGCTCAAAAACCATCGCGTCGTTGTAGGGTGACATCGGAGAGAAACGATAGCTCTGTACAGGGTGTGTAAAGGGGCGTCCGATGAACATGAAGACTCATACTATGCACTGCCCCTCAAAATGATATGATCCGTGGTCCAGATCAAAGTGAACCTCCCAAGTCGACGTGTCGACAAAGACCACAAACGTCGCCATCGCTCTTTGAAGATGTGACGGAAGAAAGAGAAGGAAGAGGAAGGAGTGAGAATTCTTACTAAAGAATCTCAGTAGGAGTCTCCTATCCTAGGGTTACATCGTTCACATCCTTAGAAACCTTGGGTTTATTTGTAAAAGGTGTGCATACATTTAAGATTCATTATTAGGGTTTATAAAACCAATTATCCAAGGTTCATTCCTTTTAGCATGCATCTTGATGTCATGAATGCAACATATCAAAACGTGAATATATGGCTATACTTGAGCATATAAATCAACAAATCAAATCATATAGAAACAATTCATGTGGCATAAGGGCAATAACTCTCAAATGAAACTTTCATTAATATGTGTGACATCATTCATGGAATCTTTACCAATGTAGAGGCCACCCTAATAATAAAAACTAGGCTATGAGCTCATACCTCAGCTAGTCGTCACTAGCTCTTGCTTATTATTTGACTAAGCGAATAATAAAATAATACACCCGACTACTTAAGAGTACGGGCTAGGGGGCTAGGGAACTCCTCTCTTAGGATATACCCTCTTTGAAACACTCTATTGGCCTCAAGTGCACAGCGAATTGTCCGCTTTGGAAAGGCTCATGTCCAAACCCTCACGGATTTGCCTCCTCCTCACCATAGCAGGAGAAGTACGTCTCAGTGCTTGTCACATAAAAATGTCTTGGGGGTGCCCAGCTTAACCGTGTCACCTAGGGTGTTCAACTCATGTGGTACTTTTAAAACATTTTTCAACCCTTTTAGGTTTGACAGAAATTCGGCAACATAACAGTTGTTAAACCGAATTTCCTTCAAACCGACATTTATGCCACAAGCTAAAAACACAAACATGTTTCTCACTCAAACCTCATGCTTATAATAAACTCATGTCTCAATCAATTCATCTCATTATAACTCATACATCATATACATCTTATCATCATTATAAAATTCAAGACTTCTTAGTGTCTTATGCATTGGCCCTTAAGGTCCTTAACTCACAATCAAAGTTATAAATCATCACAACTTAATCTCTCGGGTACCTATAGGCTCATATCTAAGTATCCCTCACTCAACACTATGATCATAAACATCTCTAAATATCAAGAGTGCAGAATCTAAAATTCTAACTTTACGGTTACCTAGGAGTCACAACAATGACCCTTTCTAAGTTCAATTTGCTCCTAAGGCTTCAAGATCAAGTCCTAAACCAATTATGAGTCATTCCTACACATTTAAACCAATTTAAAACCATGATTATTATTTCTAAACCATGCTGGACAGAATCCAGAAAAATCATTTACTAAGGGATCTAGAACTCTCAAATCAATTCCTTTCTAGTTACTAACTTCTCTAATCTTTCACATATGAATTTTAACTTTATTATTGCTCAAACATACTCATATTATCATCATCAAAACAACATAAACAATGATCAATCATAGCAAGGCAGAACCGAAAATCCATCTCCATAAGAAGGCATAAAACTTGATTTCTAAAGCACAAAATACTAGTTTCTCTTGGAACCTTTTTAAAACTTTCAAAACTCATTTGTAAACATTTTTATCATCTAAAATAATCTAAATATTCTAAGGGGCAGTAGCCAATCCAAATTGATCTCAAGAGGTTTCAAAATCATAAAACTTTGTTTTAGACATTTCCTGAACTCATATAAGCTTAGAAAAATTATGATACATGGATTTTAATACTTATGACAAATAAAACTTCTAGAGGCTAAAATCACAAGCTAGAGAACACATATTTTCAAGCCTTTGTTTGAGACAATAATGGGCAAGTCTTTGAGATCTAGGTTCTCTTAAGTGATAACATAAAAATAAACATGCTCATGCACTTGTTTTAGCTTTCATTAGAAAATAAAGTGAGAGCATAAAATAAACATGAGATGCAACTTATTATTATCTTTGATATTTAAGTGAGGACTTGAAATATAAACATGATAATGCAAAGCTTGAAATATAAATATGATAATGCAAGTTCATTTATTATTCTTAATGTTTAGTGATAGCAAGGAAAGTAAACATCATGTGCAAGGCATAAACATAAACATGGATGCAATATTCATTTTAATCTTGTCTAGAGCTGTTACAAGACTTTAGAGATACAATCCAACACTTATCTCATCACAAAGAGAGCTTTAAAGTTCTTGAACCAAGTTCTCAAAGGAACCATGTGGTTCTTGAACATCATCATCAAGCTCAAGAACAAGCTTTTTGAAGAAAAGAAAAACCCTAAGAAGGCAAGAATCAAAACAACTTTCTTTCATGACATAAAATAGAAGTAGAGACACTAAATTTTTTTAACAAAACCCTTTGAGGATGAGCTATGAAGGCTGAATGTATAAGAAGAAGAAAAATGAAGAAAAACAAAAAACTTTACTTAGATAAAGAACAAGACTCAAGCTTTAGAGGTTCCTTTGAGGTGAACACAAGGTCACCATCAATGAACACTCATCATCAAGCCATCATAACCATGAATAAGGCCTCATGGCCGAAATGGAGGAAAGAAGGAAACAAAGGAAAGTTTTCAAAAAGTAACCAAGAGAAAGCTAGAAAAAAACTCATTTTCAAAAAAGCAAAGCTTAGAAAAACACTCCTACCTAGAGTGAAGATGAAAACTTGAACTTGAAAAGGAAAACAAGAAGGAGAACTCCTCCAAGGATGATGATGAGCTTCGGCCAAAGTGAAGAGAAAGGAAAGGGGATGTGTTTTGAGTGAGGTTGTGTTTGAGGTCAAGTGTTTGAGAGGTTTGATGATGATTCAAGGTTATGAGGTGGTGTTTAGAGATTATGAGGTGATTATGTGAGGAAGAGATGAAGAAGATGAAGATGAAGAGGAAAGGAAAACTCTCTTGAAACTTGAGAGAAAAAGGAAGAACTTAGAGAAAGCTTTGGAAACTTAAAACTTTGCAAATGATCTAAAGTGTTTGCAAGCTCAAGTAAGTAAGGTATTTATAGAAAAATGAAACAAATGAAGTCTCATGGAGAGGAGGGAGAGGCCGTGTGGTTTGGGAGGCAAAGGAAAAGAAAAATATCTCCTACAACTTGTCATTCAAGCATAGTTTGAGGTATGGAAGTTATAGTGCAAAGCATGGTTTCAAGTATGGTGATTTGGAGTGAAATTTCTTTCAAATTTGAAATGAAATATTTCTTCTAGAAGCAAGGAGGGCTGGCTGATTTTGAGCCACAAAAATGAGGAAAAATAGCTTAATTTATTTAGTCATTCACTTAGCAAATCAAGCATGGATAAATGTATGACAAAGTATGGTGTAAGTGAGGTGGAAGCATGGCCTTGGAGTGTCAAAAATTTGAGCATGTGATGGAAAATGGGGGAGGAGTGGCTTCGGCTAGACCTGGGTAGAAAAAGGTGAGGAGAAATCTTCCATGTAATAGGGTGTTAATGATAGGTTTAAGTGTAGTTAGTTTAGGTACAAAGTTAGGAATCATTAAGCATGAGTTTAGGTAACTAAAAATGAGGTTTAAGGATTTTACGACAGGATTAGGAGTGCTCATACATCATTAGAGAATTTTAAAACTCATTTATGAATAAACAATTGGAAACACAATTCCATGATTTAGGGAATTGGAGAGAGAATTTACTATTCAAGATTCCATGACTAGGAATCTTGAATTTAAAATAAGATTTCAAGTTGTAATTAAGCATTCTTAGGTTCTAATCAACTTTAATAAATTATTTTAACTCAAGATTAATTATGGAAATTAATTAATCTTCGATTAGAGCCTAATATTGCTTAGGTTTGCTTAATCACACGATTAAGCTCGGAAACACAAAGCTAGGGGCAAAATTGTAATTTTACACTAATTTTGGCCGGGACCTCCGAGACTAAAACTGGAGTCAGAAAATACATGAAAACGCCTTTTAAAACCATCTGGAGAAGTTTTGGGTTCATCTGGCACTTGCAAACAGGTAAAACACCACAGGGGTATTTTGTTCATTTTGACTCGAAAACTCGAAAAATAAGATTTTCGATCTCGGAAAGGTAAACAAGCCAACTAATCCCCTTCCAACATTGAGTTTTCCCTTTGAGTACTGCCAGATCGGCTTTCCTCCAATTCCGGGCCGAAAATGACCTCAGGGGCATTTTGGTCATTTTCACTCTAACAGAAAATCGGGGTGTTACATTACTCCCCTCCTTAAAAAGAATTTCGACCTCGAAATTCGTACCTTAGAACAACTTGGGGTACTTCGACTTCATCTCGGACTCAAGTTCTCACGTAAACTCCTCGGTGTTAGCACATCCCCACGCGACCTTCACTAAAGGAACAGACTTGTTCCTCAACTGCTTGATGCCTTGGTCCACGATTCTCGTAGGCGGTAGATTGACCATCAGGTCCTCCCTTAACTGTACGTGTTTTGGCTCTAAGACATGGCTAGGGTCAGACTCATACTTTCTCAACTGAGAGACGTGAAAGACGTCATGGAGGTTGGAAAGATTAGGTGGCAGGGCTATTTTGTAGGCTACAAATCCGATTCTCTGAAGAATTTCAAAAGGACCGAGAAATCGGGGACTCAACTTTTTGACTTTAATGGCTCTACCTATTCCTGTAGTGGGGGTAATTCTTAGAAATACGTGTTCGCCTTCTTAGAATTCCAAGGGCTTACGCCTTTTCTCTGCATAGCTTTTCTACCGACTTTGAGCGGTTAAGATTCTATCCTTGATCTTTTTGATTTGCTCCGTCGTTTCCCTCGTCCTAAGACACTTTGCTCTTCGGGCTCGTACCAACACAAGGGTGATTGGCACTTCCTTCCATATAGCGCTTCGTACGGTGCCATATCGATACTCGCGTGATAACTATTATTATACGAAAACTCGATTAAAGGCATGTACTTATCCCAACTCCCTTTTTGATCCAAGACACAGGCTCTTAACATATCTTCTAGGGTTTGGATTGTTCTTTCAGATTGGCCATTCATTTGAGGGTGGTAGGCAGTGCTTAAGCACAACTTTGAACCAAACGCCTTTTGGAAGGCTCCCCAGAAACGCGACGTAAACCACGGATCTCGATCCGAGATTATTGTCGACAGTACTCCATGCAACCTTACTATCTCTTGGATGTAAAACTGAGCCAATTTATCAAACGAGTACATGACTCAGATAGGCAGAAAGTGAGCTGACTTGGTCAGTCGATCCACGATCACCCATACGGCATCATGGCCAGCTTGGGTCCTTGGCAATCCTGTCATGAAATCTATTGATATACTCTCCCACTTCCACTCGGGGATTGACAGGGGCTGCAATATGCCTGAGGGTTTTTGGTGTTCGATCTTAACCTTTTGGCAGACCAAACACTTACTCACCCAGGCGACCACATCCTTCTTCAATCTGGGTCACCAGAACATCTTCTTCAAATCTTGGTACATCTTAGTAGTACCAGGAAGGATGGCGAAGTGGCTCTTGTGAGCCTCCTCCAAGATCTTTTCTCGGAGGTCACCATCTCGTGGCACACAGATTCGCCCCTCAAACCTTCACAACCAATCGGGGCCTTGTAACGCCCTGATTTTTTGTTAGAGTGAAAATGACCAAAATGCCCCTGAGGTCATTTTCGGCCCGGAATTCGAGGAAAGCTGGTTCGATAGTACTCGAAGGGCAAACTCAAAGCTGGTTTGATAGTACTCATACTGCACCTTTTGGTGGTGATGTAGTGAGGGAAATGATGGAGCAACAAAGTGTCTTAATCGCTCAAAGTCGGCAAAAAAGCTACGCGGACAAAAGGCGCAAGCCCTTGGAATTCCAAGAAGGCGAGCATGTATTTCTAAGAATTACTCCCACTACAGGAATAAGTAGAGCCATGAAAGTCAAAAAGTTGAGTCCCCGATTTCTCGGTCCTTTTGAAATTCTTCAGAGAATCGGATCTGTAGCTTACAAAATAGCCTTACCACCCAACCTGTCAAATCTTCATCACGTCTCTCAGTTGAGTAAATACGAGTCCGACCCTAGCCATGTCTTAGAGCCAAAACATGTACAGTTAAGGGAGGACCTGACGTTCAATCTACCGCTAATGAGAATCGTGGACCAAGGCGTCAAGCAATTGAGGAACAAGTCTGTTCCTTTAGAAAAGGTCGCGTGGGGACGTGGCAACACCGAAGAGTTCACATGGGAACTCGAGTCCGAGATGAAGTCGAAGTACCCCGAGTTGTTCTAAGGTATGAATTTCGAGGGCGAAATTCTTTTTAAGGAGGGGAGTAATGTAACGCCCCGATTTTTTGTTAGAGTGAAAATGACCAAAATGCCCCTGAGGTCATTTTCGGCCCGGAATTTGAGGAAAGCCGGTTCGGCAGTACTCAAAGGGCAAACTCAATGTTGGAAGGGGATTATATGACTTGTGTACCTTCCCAGGATCGAAAATCTCGTTTTCCGAGTTTTCAGATCAAAATGACCAAAACGCCCCTGCAGTGTTTTACCCGTTTGTAAGTGCCAGATGAACCCGAAACTTCTCCAGATGGTTTTAAAAGGCGTTTTTATGTAGACTATGACTTTAGTTTTGGTCCCGGAGGTCCCGAACAAAATTAGTGCGAAATTACGGTTTTGCCCCTAGTTTCGTGTTTTTACGCTTAATCGCGTGATTAAGCAAACCTAAGCAATATTAGGCTCTAATCGAAGGTTAATTAATTTCCATAATTAATCCTGAGTCAAAATAATTTATTAAAGTTGATTAGAACCTAAAAGTGCTTAATTACAACTTAAAATCATATTTTAATTTCAAGACTCCTAGTCATGGAATCTTAAATAGTGTTTTCTCTTTCCAATTCCTTAAATCATGGAATTGTGTTACACATTGTTTATTCACAAATGAGTTTTTAATTCTCTAATGATGTATGAGCACTCCTAACCTTGTCATAAAATTCCTAATACACATACTTAGCTACCTAAACTTAAGCTTAATTGTTCCTAACCTTGTACCTAAGCTAATACACATTTAAACCTACCATTAACACACAATTAGATGATCAAAACCTCTCTCCCTCCATGCTGTCTGGTTGGCCAAAGCTTCTCCCTTCCCATTTGCATCACATGTTCAATTTTTCAACACTCCAAGGCCATACCTCAAGTCACATACACTATACCTTGTCATAACTTTCAATCAAGCTTGATTTTCCAAATGAATAAATAATTAAAACAACCCATTTTTCCCATTTATTTGTGGCTGAAAAAGTTCCAGCCATGTCAAGTTTCTAGAAGTCTAATTTCATTCAAAATTGATAGGAAATTAACTCACATCAAGCCATACTTTGTAGCATAGCTTCCATACTTCAAACCATGCTTGAATGACCTTGTGTAAGAGATATTTTCTCTTCCTTTCCCTCCAAAGCCACACGGTTACCCTCCTCCCTTTTGAACCTTCATTTGTTTTCATTCACTATAAATACCTTGCCTAGAAACACATGCAAACACTTTAGCTCATTTGCATACTTTTAGTTTTCTAAGCTTTCTTTGTATTCTCTCTTTTTCTCTCTAAGTTTCAAGAGAGTTTCCTCTTGTTCTTCATCTCCATCTTCATCATCTCTTCATCTCATAATCATCTCATCAACTTCAAACACCACCCCATAGCCTTGAACCATCATCAAACCTCTCAAACACCTCATCTCAAACACAACCTTATCTCAAACACAACTCCAACCTCCTTATCTCCCCTTGGCCGAAACCATCAAGCCCTTGGAGGAGCTCATCATCTTGTTTTCTTTTCTCAAAGCTCAAGCTTTTTATCCTCACTCTAGGTAGGAGTGTTTTCTAAACTTTGTTTCTTGAAAAATGAGTTTCTCTAGCTTTCTCTTGGATTTCTTTTGAAACTTTTCTTTGGTTCTTTTCCTTCTTGAAATTTCGGCCATGAGGCCTTGATGACCACATGATAGCTCAATGATGAGGACTCCTAGATGATGACTATGTGCTCATCTCAAAGGAACCTCTAGAGCTTAAGGTTTTACTTTCTTTGAGTTTCAACTTCACTTTCTAACTCAAACATGATTTTTACTCAAGAACACCTTTTCTTTTCTTGCTATTTTGATTTCGGTTCTTTGTTTCCTTTTCTTTAATATTTCGGTTTTCCATTTCCTTTTTGATCTTTGAGGTTTTGTTTGTTTAAAAAGTTTGTTTTCTTTGAGCTTGATGATGATGTTCAAGAACCTCATAGTTCCTTTGAGAACTTGGTTCAAGAACTCTAGAGCTCTCTTTGTAATGAGATATATGTTGGGTTGTTACTTTGTTAAAGTCTTGAATGAGCTCTAGCTAAACATAAAATGAACCTTGCATCATGTTTATTTTATGCTTTGCACATCATGTTTACTTCCTTGCCATCACTAAGTACCAAGATAATGAATGAACTTGCATTATCATATTTATGTTTCAAGCTATGCATTATCATGTTTATATTTCAAGTTCTTACTAAATATCAAAGAAAATAATAGGTTGCACTTCATATTTATTTTATGTTATCACTTTACTTTCTAATGGAACCTAAAATGAGTGCATGAGCATGTTTACTTTTATGTCATCACTTAAATGAACCTAGAGCTCAAAGACTTGCCCATTGTTGTCTCAAACAAAGGTCTAAAATATTTATTTCCTTTGATTCATATTTCGGCCCTAAGGGGTTTTGATTTTTCTAAATATTGAAAACTATGTTTCATACTTTTTCTAAGCTTTTATGAGTACAAGGAATATGTAGAACTGAGTTTTATGAATTTAGGACCTCTTGAGACAAGGTTGATTTAGTCACTGCCCTGTTAAATATTTTTATGATTTTAGATGGTAAAAATATTTATAAATGAGTTTTGAAAGTTTTAAAAAGGTTCCAAGAGAAATTAGTATTTTATGTGCTTTAGAAATTGTGTTTTATGCCTTTATGGAGAATGTTTGTTTTGGTTCTACCTTGCCATTATTTGCCACTGTATGAGCTGTGTTAATGATGATAATATGCTTGAGTTTGAGTATAATTAATGGTAAAACTCATATGTGAAAGATAAGAGATGTTAGAAACTAGAAAGGAATTAATTGAGAGTTTTAGAACCCTTAATGTTTGAATTGTCTGGATTCTGTCCAGCAAGGTTTGGTAATTCTAATCATGGATTTAAATTAGTTTAAATGTGTAGGAATGACTCATAAATGGTTTAGGACTTGATCTTGATGCCTTAGGAGCAAACTGGACTTAGAAAGGGTCATTGTTGTGACTCCTAGGTACCCGAAACGTTAGGAATATGAATTCTGCATTCTTGAGGTTTAGAGATGTTCATGACCATAGTGTGAGGTGATAAATACTTAGTTGAGACCTTATAAGTTCCCGAGAGATTAGGTTTGATGATTTATAACTTAGAATGTGAGTTGAGGACCTTAAGGGTCAATGCATAAGACACTAAGAAGTTGTTAATGCTATGATGTGTTGTATGATGCAATGATATGGTGAGTTGTGCTTGAGGCATGAGAAAATGATTGATGAAATGTTAAAGTTTATCATAGCATGAGATTTCATGAGAACACGATGTATGGATTAGCTTGTGGCAGTTTGAAGGAAATTCGGTTTAACAACTGTTATGCTGTCGAATTTCTATCAAACCTTAAAGGGTTGAAAGAAATGTTTAATGAGTACCATATGAATTGAAAACCCTGGGTGACACCGGTTTGGCCGAGCACCCCCAGGGGAGAAAAATCCGTGAGGGTATGAGTAGATGCAGCCTACCAAAGCGGAAAAATTGCTTTGGCTTAGTGCCCGCAAAGCTTTTCAAAGAGGGTAATCCCAGAGAGAGATGATCCCTGCCCCCTGCCCGTACTTGCGAGTCGGGATTATTATTTATGTTTCGCTTATTCAGATAATAAGCAAGAGCTAGTGACGACTAGCTGAGGTATGACCTCATAAGCTAGTTATTTTTAGGGTGGCTTATATGCTAAAGTACCATGTTTGATGTCACAAGGTTGAGGAATGAATCCCATTTGAAAGTTATATGCCCTTATGCCACATGATTTATGTTTGTGTACTTCGATATGTTGTTCTATGTGCTCAAGTATTGACATGCATCCCTGATATAACATGTTGCATTCATAACATCAAGATGCATGCTAAAAAGAATGGACCTTGGATAATTAGTTTGGAAAACCCTAAATTGAACCTTAATTGCATGATCACTATTTTATAATTAAACCCAAGGTTCCTGAGGATGTGTACGATGTAACCCTAGGATAGGAGACTCCTATTGAGATTTTTTAGCAAGAATTCTCACTCCTCTCTCTTTTTTCTTCCGTCACATTTTCAGAGACCGATGGCGACGTTCGTGCTTTTCATTGACACGCCGGTTTGGGAGGTGCACTACGACCCGGACCACCGTTCGTATCATTTCGAGGGTCATTGTGCCGTTCGTGTTTTTGTGTACATGGGACGACCTTTTGCTTACCCGGTTTCGAGCTATCAGTTCACTCCTACTACACCTTTTGGTGGTGATGACATGATCTTCGAGCGCACTGGCCCGTACCTCTGCCTCGGCTGTCCTCGACTACCCGGAGTACGTGCCTCGCTCGAGGAGGTCCAAGACTGATCCATCCGAGGATTCGCCGACGCATGTCCCTTCGGAGGGCTCCGCTCCCTTTCCCCAGTTCCGGCGCGAGGGGAGTGAGGAGACTGTGAGGCAGCCCCGCTTGGTGAGGAGAGCCGAGATGCGTCCGCGTCGAGGAGCTCACCTTCAGCTGCCGTGAGTTCCCTTCATACTCCATTGGCCCACACAGGAGGAGATAAAGCGGTTCCCCGGTTACCTCCCTCCATCACCCGAGGATCCTCGTCGTCACTAGTTCCCGATGGAGAGCCTTGCGAGTACCTGAGCTTTTATGGAGATCTTCCCTTCGGTTGTACCTCTTGGGAGGGGTTGTAGCTTGTACTCGTAGTCTAGTAGGAGGGTAGCATTTTGGGTTTTTCTATCTTCATGTTGAACCATGTATTTTACGTTTTCTATTGTATTTTCTTTTCCGTTGTATTACAACCTCTGCCCGTCTCCATGAGGGTATGACTACTTATGTACTTAAATTATGTTATTAATGGAATGCTTCCTTGGTTATATACCTTACTCTGTGATCTCTGATAATTGTTACGTGTGCTTTATGTTTCTGTCTTTCGACTAGTCAAGTTCGCGGCTCTCACTTTGTTATGTTTTCAAAATGAAAATTTTACCCGTAATTTTCCGTTAAGTATTTTATTAAAAAGTTGAGACTAAGAAGTAATAACCTAATGATTAGCCTAATATGTTCTAGAGTATTGGGTTGAAAATTAGGGTGTTACAGGCCTCACTCGAAACCCTTCAACTTACCGGCCTTAATTGCCTCTATTGTCTCCATAAAGTCCTCATTTTCTGTAACGCCCCGATTTTCTGTTAGAATGAAAATGACCAAAATGCCCCTGAGGTCATTTTTAGCCCGGAATTCGAGGAAAGCCGATCTGGCAGTACTAGAAGGGCAAACTCAATGTTGGAAGGGGATTAGATGACTTGTGTATCTTTCCGGGATTGAAAATCTCATTTTTCGGGTTTTAGGGTTTTCGGGTTAAAATGACCAAAACGCCCCTGCGGTGTTTTACCCATTTGCAAGTGGCGGATGAACACGAAACTTCTCCAGATGGTTTTAAAAGGGTGTTTTTATGTATTCTGTGACTTTAGTTTTGATCCCAGAGGTCCCAGGCGAAATTAGTGCAAAATTACGATTGTGCCCTTAGTTTCCTATTTTTACGCTTAATCGTGTGATTAAGACGATTAAGCAAACCTAAGCAATATTAGGCTCTAATCGAAGGTTAATTAATTTCCTTAATTAATCTTGAGTCAAAATAATTTATTAAAGTTTATTAGAACCTAAAAGTGCTTAATTACAACTTGAAATCCTATTTTAAATTCAAGACTCCTAGTCATGGAATCTTGAATAGTATTTTATCTCTCCAATTCCTTAAATCATGGAATTATGTTTCCAATTGTTTACTCATAAAATGAATTTAAATCTCCTAATGATGTATGAGCACTCCTAATCTTGTCATAAAATCCCTAAACCTCATTCTTAGTTACCTAAACTTAAGCGTAATTATTCCTAACCTTATACCTAAACTAATACACACTTAAACCTATCATTAACACACAATTACATGAAACAATTCCTCCTCCCCCATGCTGTCCAGGTCTAGCCGTGTACTCCTCCCCCTCCATATGCATCACTTGTTCAAATTTTCAACACTCCAAGACCATACCTCAAGTCATATACACCATACCTTGTCATATTTTCAATCAAGCTTGATTTTCCAAATGAATAACTAATTAAAATAACCCATTTTCCTCATTTATTTGTGGATGAAAAACAGCCAACCATGCATTGCTTCTAGAAGGATTATTTCATTCAAAATTGATAGGAAATTCACTCAAATCAAGCCATGCCTTGGATCATAACTTCCATACTTCAAACCATGCTTGAATGACCTTGTGTAAGAGATATTTTCTTTTCCTTTCCTTCCCAAACTACATGGCTTCTCCTCCCCCTCAATGAGCCTTCATTTGTTTTCATTTTCTATAAATACCTTGCCTAGAAACATATGCAAACACTTTAGCCCATTTGCACACTTTTAGTTTTCTAAGCTTTCTTTGTATTCTCTCTTTTTCTCTCTAAGTTTCAAGAGAGTTTCCTCTTGTTCTTCATCTTCATATTCATCCTCTCTTCATCTCCTCATCATCTCATAACCTTCAAACACCACACCAAAGCCTTGAATCACCTCTTAACCTCTCAAACACCTCACCTCAAACACAATCTCACTCAAAACACACCTCCTTGCCTTCCTTTTCCTTTTGGCCGAATCATTTCTCACCATCCAAGGAGGAAGTGCTCGTCTCATTTCTTTCAAAAAGTTCAAGTTTTCATCTTCACTCTAGGTAGGAGTGTTTTTCTAAACCTTGTTTCTTGAAAAATGAGTTTTTCTAGCTTTCTCTTGGATTTTCTTTTTGAAACTTTTTTTGTTTCTTTTCCTTGATGTTTCGGCCTCTTGGCCTTGAGGAGCACATGATAGCTCAATGATGAGAGCTCCTACATGATGACTATGTGTTCATCTCAAAGGAACCTCTAGAGCTTGAGTTTTTGTTTTCTCTAAGTTTCATCTTTATTATCTAGCTCAAAAGGATTTTTGTTCAAGAATACCTTTACTTTTCTTGCTATTTTGATTTCAGTTTTCTTGTTCCTTTTCCTTTAAATATTTCGGTTTTGATTCCTTGATCTTTGAGATCTTGTTTTGTTTTGAAATTTTATTTATTTTGAGCTTGATGATGATGTTCAAGAACCTCATAGTTCCTTTGAGAACTTGGTTCAAGAATTCTAAAGCTCTCTTTGTGATGAGATGAGTGTTGGGTTGCTATTTGTTAAAGTATTGTAAGAGCTCTAGACTAGCATAAAATGAACCTTGCATCCATGTTTACTTTTATGCTTTGCACATCATATTTACTTTCTTTGCTATCACTAAGTATCAAGATAATGAATGAACTTGCATTATCATATTTATATTTCAAGCTATGCATTATCATGTTTATGTTTCAAGTTCTCACTTAATATCAAGATAATAATGAGTTGCATCTCATGTTTATTTTATGCTATCACTTTACTTTCTAATGGAACCTAAAATAAGTGCATGGGCGTGTTTATTTTATGTCATCACTTAAATGAACCTAGAGCTCAAAGACTTGCCCATTGTTGCCTCAAACAAAGGCTTGAAAACCTATGTTATTTATCTCCTTGTTTTCGACCCCTAAGAGTTTAATTGTTTCCAAGTATTGAAAACTATGTTTCATAATTTTTCTAAGCTTTTATGAGTTCAAGGAATGCATAGAGCTAAGTTTTATGAATTTAGGAACTCTTGAGACAAAATTTATTTAGCTACTGCCCTTTCAAGTATTTGGATGATTTTAGATGTCAAAAATGCTTATAAATGAGTTTTGAAAGTTTTAAAAAGGTTCCAAGAGAGACTAGTATTTTATGTGCTTTAGAAATTGTGTTTGATGCCTTTACATGGAGATTTTTGTTTCGGTTCTGCCTTGCCTTTTTGTGACCACTGTATGAGCTGTTTTGATAATGATAACATGAATATAATGATGTATAATTAATGTTAAAACTCATATGTGAAAGATAAGAGAAGTTAGAAACTAGAAAAGAATTAATTTGAGAATTCTAGATCCCTTAATGTTTGAATTTTCTGGATTCTGTCCAGCAATGTTTAGTAATGATAATCATGGATTTAAATTAGTTTAAATGTGTAGGAATGAATCATAAATGGTTTAGGACTTGATCTTGATGCCTTAGGAGCAAACCAGACTTAGAAAGGGTCATTGTTGTGACTCATAGGTACCCATAAAGTTAGGATTATGAATTCTGCATCCGTGAGGTTTAGAGATGTTCTTGACCTTAGTGTGAGATGAGAAATACTTAGTTTTAACCTCATAGGTACCCGAGAGACTAGGCTTTGATGATTCATAACTTAGAATGTGAGTTAAGGGCCTTAACGGTCAATGCATAAGACAGTAAGAAATGTGTTAATGCTATGATGCTTAATCTATGCAATGATATGTTGAGATGTTTATGATGCATGAGGAATGGATTAGTTTGGATATGAGTTTATCATAGCATGAGATTTCATGAGAATATGTTGTGTGATTAACATGTAGCATAAGTTTGAAGGAAATTTGGTTTAATAGTTGTTATGCTGCCGAACTTCCGTCAAACCTTAAAGGGTTAAAAGAAATGTTTAAGAGTACTATATGAGTTGAAAACCCTGGGTGACACCAGTTCAGCCGAGCACCCCCAGGGGAGACAAATCCGTGAGAGTATGAGTAGATGCAGCCTACCAAAGCGGAAAAATTGCTGTGGCTTAATGCTCGCAAAGCGTTTCAAAAAGGGTATATCCTAAGAGAGGTGATCCCTTCCTCCTACCCGTACTTGCGAGTCGGGATTATTTTATTATGTTTCGCTTATTCAAATAATAAGCAAGAGCTAGTGACGACTAGCTGAGGTATGAGCTCATAACCTAGTTATTTTAGGGTGGCCTTATTATGCTAAAGTACCATGATTGATATCACGAAGTTGAGGAATGATCCACTTGAAAGTTATATGCCCTTATGCCACATGGTTTATGTTTATATGATTGATGTGCTGATTTATATGTTCAAGTATGACCATGCATCCATGCTTTAACATGTTGCATTCATAACATCAAGAAGCATGCTAAAAGGAATGGACCTTGGATAATTAGTTTTGGAAACCCTAAATTGAATCTCATATGCATGCTCACTATTTTATAAATAAACCCAAGGTTCCTGAATATGTGAGCGATGTAACGCTAGGGTAGGAGACTCCTACTGAGATTCTTTAGTAAGAATTCTCACTCCTCTCTCTCCTTTTTCCTTCTTCCATCACATCTTCAGGGAGCGATGGCGACGTTCGTAGTCTTCATTGACACGCCAGTTTGGGAAGTGCACTACGACCCGGACCACCGTTCGTATCATTTCGAAGGTCGTTGTGCCGTCTGTAACACCCTAATTTTTAACCCAACTTTCTAGAACACATTAGGTTAAACATTAGGCTATTACTTCATAGTCTCATTCTTTCATTAAAATACTTAGCGGAAATTACGGGAAAATTTTTCTTTTTGAAAACATAAAACAAAGTGAGAGCCGTGAGCTTAACTAATCGAATGACAGAAACGTAAAGCACGCGTAACGATCATAAACAACCTTGCAAAATAAATCATACATCAGAAGAACATAGATCATGAAGATGACAGAAACATTTCATTAATAATAAAGTAGTTAAAGTACATAACTATTCATACCCTTATAGAAACGGGCAGAGCTTGGAATACAAAGGAAAAAGGAAATACAACAGATAGCAAAGTACATAGTACAACGTAAGGATAAAAACCTAAAATACTATCCTCCTACTATGCTACGAGCACTGAACTACATCCCCTCCCAAAAGGTATGACCGAAGGGGAAGATCCTCATAAAAGATCGAGTACTCGCAAGGCTCTCCATCGAGAACTAGTGACGTCGGGGGTCCTCAGGTGATGGAGGCAGGTAACCGGGGAAACGCTCTATCTCCTCCTGTGTGGGCCAATGCAACGTGAAAGGCACACAAGGTGGCTGAACATGAGCTCCTTGATACGGATGCATCTCGGCTCTCCTCGCCAGGCGCGGCTGCACCACAGTCTCTTCACTCCCCATACGTCGGGAAAAGGGCTGAACCCTTCGAAGGAACATGCGTCGGCCAATCCTCGGATGGGTCAGTCTCGAATCTCCTCGAATGAGGTACGTACTCCGGGAAATCTCGGACGGCGGAGGCAGAGGTACGGGCACGTCGCAACTGCTCCTCACGCAGATGGGTGCACTCGAAGATCATGTCGTCACTACCGAAGTGCGCAGTAGGAGTGAACTGGTAGCTCAAAACTGGATAAGCAAAAGGTCGTCCCATGTACACAAAAACACGAACAACACATCGACCCTCAAAGTGATATGAACGGTGGTCCGGGTCGAAGTGTATCTCCCATACTGGCGTATCAACGAAGACCACGAATGTCACCATTACTCTCTGAAGGTGTGACGGAAGAAAGAAGAGAGAGGAGTGAGAAATCTTGCTAAAGAAATCTCAGTAGGAGTCTCCTACCCTAGGGTTACATCGTACACATCCTCAGGAACCTTGGGTTTAATTATAAAATAGTGATCATGCATATAAGGCTCAATTCAGGGTTTCTCAAACTAATTATCCAAGGTCCATTCCTTTTAGCATGCATCTTGATGTTATGAATGCAATATGTTATATCATGGATGCATGGCAATACTTGAGCATATAAGATAACACATCAAAGCACATAAACATAATCCATGTGGCATAAGGGCATATAGCTTCCAAGTGAATCATTCCTCAACTTCGTGACATCAATCATGGTACTTTAGCATATAGGCCACCCTAAATATAATAACTAGGTTATGAGCTCATACCTTAGCTAGTCGTCACTAGCTCTTGCTTATTATCTTGAATAAGCGAAACATAAATAATAATCCCGACTACTTGAAATGCGGGTAGGGGGCAGGGATCATCTCTCTCTGGGATTACCCTCTTTCAAACGCTTTGCTAGCCACGCATGGCCTCGCAATTTGTCCGCTTTGGTAGGCTGCATCTACTCATACCCTCACGGATTTGTCTCCTCCCGGGGGTACTCGGCCGAACCGGCACCTCCTCGGGGGAAGCGCGTCTCAGTGCTTTGTCACATAAAAATCTCCTGGGGGTGCTCGGCCGAACCGGTGTCACCCAGGGTTTTCAACTCATATGGTACTCATAAATCATTTCTTTCAACCCTTTAAGGTTTGACGGAAGTCGGCAAAGCATAACAATTGTTAAACCGAATTTCCTTCAAACTGCCACAAGCTAATCCACACATCATGTTCTCATGAAATCTCATGCTATGATAAACTTTAACATTTCATCACTCATTTTCTCATGCATCAAGCACATCTCATCATATCATTGCATCAAACGACACATCATAGTATTAACAACATTTTAGTGTCTTATGCATTGACCCTTAAGGTCCCTAACTCACATTCTAAGTTATAAATCATCAAACCTAATCTCTCGGGAACTTATAAGGTCTTAACTAAGTATTTCTCACCTCACACTATGATCAAGAACATCTCTAAACCTCAAGAGTGCAGAATTCATATTCCTAACTTTACGGGTACCTAGGAGTCACAACAAGAACCCTTTCTAAGTCCGGTTTGCAACTAAGGCATCAAGATCAAGTCCTAAACCATTTATGAGTCATTCCTACACATTTAAACTAATTTAAATCTATGATTAGCATTACTAAACCTTGCTGGACAGAATCCAGAAAATTCAAACATTAAAGGATCTAGAACTCTCAAATTAATTCTTTTCTAGTTTCTAACTTCTCTTATCTTTCACATATGAGTCTTAACATTAATTATACTTAAACATAAGCGTATTATCATCATTAACATAGCTCATACAGTGGCTAAACATGGCAAGGCAGAACCGAAACAAACATCTCCATTTAAAGGTATCAAACACATTTTCTAAAGCACATAACATACTAGTTTCTCTTGGAACCTTTTTAAAACTTTCAAAACTCATTTATAAATATTTTTAACATCTAAAATCATCAAAATATTTATGAGGGCAGTAGCTAGATCAAACTTGTCTCAAGAGATTCTAAATTCATAAAACTTAGTTCTATGCATTCCTTAAACTCATAAAAGCTTGGAAAAATTATAAAACATAGTTTTCAATACTTAGAAACACCAAGACCCCTTAGGGCCGAAATATGAACCAAAGGAAATAAATATTTTTAGACCTTTGTTTGAGACAACAATGGGCAAGTCTTTGAGCTCTAGGTTCATTTAGGTGATGACATAAGAATAAACATGCTTATGCACTTATTTTAGGTTCCATTAGAAAGTAAAGTGATAGCACAAAGTAAATATGAATGCAACTCATTATTATCTTGGTATTAGGTGAGAACTTGAAATATAAACATGATAATGCAAGTTCATTCATTATCTTGGTATTTAGTGATAGCAAGGAAGTAAACATGATATGGAAAGCATAAAGTAAACATGATGCAAGGTTCATTTTATGATTAACTAGAACTCATTCAAGACTTTAACAAGATAACAACCCAATACAATATCTCAAAGATCAAAATACCAAAACCGAAAGTCTTACAAAAGAAAAAGAAAGTGAAACTAAGTCAAGTTCTTTATTAAATACCCAAAACCCCTATCTAGAGAAAAATCTCTAGAACGTGCCGGTCAACTTTAAGGTTGACAAGGGTAGGCTTGGGCTTTTAGAAATCCTTAGATCAATTTTCTTAAGTTAAAAAACCATGTGAGCTAGATATCATATAGATAAAGTTATAAGAAAAGGAAAACTCAAGCTTTAGAGGTTTCTTTGAGATGAACACAAGGTCATCATCTAGAAACTCTCATCATCAAGCTATCATGCTCATAATCAAGGCCTCATGGCCGAAATGAAAGGAAAACAAAGAACCAAGGAAAAGTTTCAAAACAAATCCAAGAGAAAGCTAGAGAAACTCATTTTTCAAGAAACAAAGTTTAGAAAAACACTCCTACCTATAGTGAAGACACAAAGCTTGAACTTTTGAAAAGAAAAACAAGATGATGAGCTCCTCCTTGATGCTTGATGGTTTCGGCCAAGAGGAAGCAAGAAGGTTGGAGTTGTGTTTCAAGTGAGGTTGTGTTTGAGGTGTGATGTTTGAGAGCTTAGAGGATGATCTAAGGTTATGAGGTGGTGGAGTGAGATTATGAGGTGATTATGTGAGGGAAGAATGAAGAAGATGAAGATGAAGAGGAAGAGCTCTTGGAATGCTTGAGAGAAAAAGGAAGAACTTAGAGAAAGGCTAGAAAACTAAACTTAGCAAATGAATAAAAGTGTAGTAAAATTCATCTAGACATGGTATTTATAGAGAAGAATAAGGGTGAGTGTGTGGAGGAGAATGAATCCTCATGGAACATGAGGTAATGCATGTGTGGAGGAGAATGAATCCTCATGGAACATGAGGTGAGAGAATTGCATTTTGATGACATGGTGAAGTATGGTGGTGAGTATGGCTTCAAGCATAGTCTTTGGAGTGTGGAATAAAATTAAATTGTGATAAAATGAAGTGTGAATTTCGGCCAGGTCTGATGCAGCAAGGGAGGAGGGAGTTTTGGTCATGTAATTGTGTGTTAGTGATGTGTTTAGGGGTGTATTAGCTTAGGTCCAAGGTTAGGAGTCATTAAGCATAAGTTTAGGTGACTAAGAATGTGATTAGGGACCTTTATGATATGATTAAGGAGTACTCATACATCATTAAAGAATTTTAAACTCATTTATGAATAAACAATGTGTAACACAATTCCATGATTTAAGGAATTGGAAAGAGAAAACACTATTCAAGATTCTATGACTAGGTGTCTTGAAATTAAAATATGATTTTAGGTTGTAATTAAGCACTTTTTGGTTCTAATCAACTTTAATAAATTATTTTGACTCAAGATTAATTAAGGAAATTAATTAACCTTCGATTAGAGCCTAATATTGCTTAGTTTTGCTTAATCACGCGATTAAGTGTAAAAACACGAAACTAGGGGCAAAACCATAATTTTGCACTAATTTTGCCTGGGATTTCTAAAATTAAAACTGAGGTCATAGAATACATAAAAACGCCTTTTAAAACCATCTGGAGGAGTTTCGGGTTCATCCGGCACTTGCAAACGGGTAAAACACTGCATGGGCATTTTGGTCATTTTGACCTGAAAACTGGAAAAATGAGATTTTCGATCCCGGGAAGGTATACAAGCCATTTAATCCCCTTCCAACATTGAGTTTGCCCTTCGAGTACTGCCGAACCGGCTTTCCTCGAATTCCGGGCTGAAAATGACCTCAGGGGCATTTTGGTCATTTTCACTCTAACAGAAAAATCGGGGCGTTACACCGTCCGTATTTTTGCGTACATGGGACGACCCTTCGCTTATCCGGTTTCGAGCTACCAATTCACTCCTACTGCACCTTTTGGTGGTGACGACATGATCTTCAAGCGCATTCGCCCGCGTGATGAGCAGCTACGTCATGCCCGTACCTCTGCCTCAGCTGTCCGCGACTACCGGGGGTACGTGCCTCGTTCAAGGAGGTTCGAGACTGATCCATCCGAGGATTCGCCAATGCATGTCCCCTCGGAGGGCTCTGCTCCCTTTCCCCAGTTACGGCGCGAGGGGAGCGAGGAGACCTTGAGGCAAACGCACTTGGCAAGGAGAGCCGAGATGCGCCCGCGTCGAGGAGCTTACATTTAGCCGCCACGAGTTCCCTTCACACTCCATTGGCCCACTCAGGAGAACATAGAGCAGTTCCCCGGTTACCTACCTCCATCATCCGAGGACCCTCGTCGTCACTAGACTCCGATGGAGAGCTTTGCGAGTACCCGAGCTTTTATAGAGATCTTCCCTTCGGCAGTACCTTTTGGGAGGGGTTGTAGATTGTACTCATAGCTTAGTAGGAGGGTAGTGTTTTAGGTTTATCTTCTTGTCATACCATGTATTTTCTTGTTTCTGTTATATTTTATTTTCGCTGTATTACAAGCTATGCCCGTCCCCATGAGGGTATGACTACTTTGAGTATATGCTTTACCTTATGATCTCTAATGACTGTTACGCGTGCTTTATATTTCTGTCATTCGATTAGTCAAGTTCGCGACTCTCACTTTGCTTTATGTTTTCAAAAAAAAAATTACTCGTAATTTCCGCTAAGTATTTTAATAAAATGATGAGACTAAGAGGTAATAACCTAATGATTAACCTAATGTGCTCTAGAAAGTTGGGTTAAGAATTAGGGTGTTACATTTTCTCTTTGTGGAAGCATAATCCTTTGCTTGAACCCACTGGTCACCGTGAGATGACACATCACTATGCTACTATCGGTTGCAGACATCCCCAGATTTATATATCTAAATTGCTCTATTAACCCAACTTCATTGACCATCATATAAGACAAGCGTAATGACTTTCGACTCAAGGCATCGGCGACTACATTAGCCTTGCCGGGGTGGTAACTTAAGCCGAAATCATAATCTTTGAGGAATTCCATCCATCTCCTCTGCCTCATATTCAACTGCTTTTGATCAAAGAGATGCTTGAGACTCTTGTGATCGGAGAAAACCTCGAATCTTACACCATATAAATGGTGTCTCCACATTTTAAGGGCAAACAGATAGCTGCTAACTCTAGGTCATGGGTGGGGTAGGTTACTTCATAAGGCTTGAGTTGTTTGGATGCATAGGCTACTTGCCGATTTTGTAACAGCCTAAATCTTAACCCAAGACTACTAGTATGTTCTTAGGTTAATCTTTAGAATATTACCTCTTGGTCTCATCTTTTACTTAGAAAATACTTAGCGGAAATATGGGTAAAATTTTTCTTTTTGGAATTTAAAATCAAAGTGAGAGCCACGCACGAAACTTTAAGGGGAATCATAGCGAAACATATAAGCAAAGTATAAGAAACATGTAACATCCTAATTTTTTTTCAGAAAATAATTGAGGCTTTAGTAGTAAGAATATCAAAATTTTGGTGTACACAAAAATGATGAGAACAATATAACGAACGTAAAAAAAAAAAAAAAAAAAAAAAAAAAAAAAAAAAAAGTGAATACTGTTTTGCAGGCCCCGTAGACCCAGGAACAAATTTGAAACCTTAGATTCAAGACACAAGGTGCCCAAAATTTGGAAATTATAGGATTAAGGTTAGAAATAGGTAGGAATAAGTATTTTATACTTAGAATTAATTTTCAGGCAATAGTTGATTACCCGAGTACATTGTTTTACCAGTTCGATAAAATTTCGGTGTGCGATTTTTACACCGAAAGAAAGCTTAATCCATAAGATTTGGATAGTGTCTATCCATTTAAACCAAGTGGATGGCCAAGATTCAATCTAGCTTTCCAAGATCAAATCCTAGCTATCCATCTTATATTTTTTTTGAAAGAACTAGATTTTATATTAAATAACTAGTACAACTTAATTAAATATCATTAAAAAGCCAACCTTATCACTCCATTTTCTTCATCATTCTCGGCCATGCTCTGACCACACACAGCCTCCATTTTTCTTCCATTGAAACATCCATGAGCAAGCTTTAAACCTCCAAATACCTAGCTTAAAATTTCCAAAATCACAAACTCCCTTCACTAAACTTATTCCACTCATCAAGATCTTTCAATCTAACCGATTAGAATTTGAATCCATCAACTTTTCCTACTTTGAGAGCTTATTATCAGCTGTGTAAGGAAGGGTTTGGTGTGGGTTAGAAGGCTTGGAAGTAAAGGAAATCAATCTTGGAGCCAAGAGCTTGAAAGCTTCAAAGTGTAGGGTTTTCTTTGGCCTTTTTCTTTCCAAATTATTCTGTAAATTTTTTTGGGTTTTATTCCGAAATTTATAGTTATATTTGATGATAATATGTTGATATTGATGTGTTAATTTTGGTGGAGTGTTTGGATGAGGTTAAATAATGATTTTTGTCAAAATAAGTTTTGGCTAGGCTGCTGAATTTTCGGATTTCAGCAGGACAGGATTTATTCATGAATTTTCTGGTTCAATTTTAGTCATTTTTATGAGCTATAAAAATTATATGTTGAAGCTAACATCATAAGGAAACTCTGATAATTTTCGTGGTGCATAATAAAGAGTTTTACTGCCTGAGAAAAATCAAGAACCAAGAGTATATCTATGCTGGTTGAAATCTTGGTACTGAAGCTGTGAATTTGTATAAATTTTTATTCATAGTAAATGATGGAGTTATCCTTTGAAAGTTTTACAGAGTTTTGTAGACATCTTTAAGTATAACTGTGATTTTTATTTTGATTTGTTTCCATCATTTGCTAAAGTTAAAAATTGTGTGAATCCTATTCTGAGCTGTGAAAAAGTGGCCTCTGACCACTAAAATGGTAGAATTTATTTGACATGGTTCTAGTATTCTGTTTGCTATGAAATTTTTACAAGGACTTTTAGACACATTGAGGTGTCAGAGAATTTTTATGGCCAGTGAATTGCCCATTGGATATGTGAATTAAATGTTGTCACCATAATGGTAAATCTGTCAAGAAGCTGGAATGGTGAAGATGTATTAAGTTAATGATAGAAATCTATTTAATCCAAGTATATATCATATGAATGTATGTTAATTGTTTGAAAGGCTTGTTTATAAAGTATGAATGAGACTCCAATGATACTGAATGCCTATATCTGGGATACAAACCTGACTTTGAAATAGAAAGGTCCATGACATGGTTGTATGACAAAAGAGAATATGTGAAATTTAATGGTGCATGTTTTAACATACGGGGAAAATAGAAACAAGGCTTATGTGTGATAGAGAGGGAAGGCAAAAATAAGAACTTCCCAAGAAATTTTATAAGTCGGTAGACTTATCGACTAGGAAATAGAACTGTGTGTGATTGAAATGGAAAAAATGAAGTCGATGATCACGAATAGGAATGAGCTCATGTCCTAGCAGTCTATGGTCCTCTGAGGAGTTATCCACTACATATGTTACCCGATGTGAATCTAAGCCTTCCCTATGTTAATAAAAAGAACTACTACACTAAGTTGAATTCCATGTGATATAAGAGAAACACTTATGATTAATACCATTTTGCATATAATTTTCTTTGACTCATGTATGCTAATATTGATATATGTGATCTAACATGATGTTTTTCTTTATTATTATAAATGCATTTCTTGTTTATATTACATCTGTATGTAAGGGGTTACCCTCTTGAGAATTTTATAATATTCTCACCCCTATTTGTGTATATGCTGTATTGTGCTCGGACTCTGCGGATGCCTCAGGTGAGGAGAGGCCATCATACCGATGGCCAATGGGTTCGCGTAGGAGGACATGAGACTTACGTGGGATTTTGACTTGTATGTAGTGTAATATAGTGCCAGGAACTTACCGACTTGTAGACTAATTGGTGTTAGATGTCTTAGGTCCATTTCTGTGTGTTTAGTATTTTGTTGGACCTTGATATTTGAGCAAGCTTGGTAGATCTTTTGATAGTAGTTCCTGTGTTGTATTATAAGCGAAGTGACTTAACTTCAAGTATGGTATGTATTAAAGAAAGTGGTATGTAAAGTAATAATATATGTACATTTTATAGTAGTTTTCTTTATAACTCTAGAGTTTGATTTATCTTATTTCATTTCATTTGACTAGTGGATATTATAGAAAGGAAGTGATACTCTTCTAATTACAATGTTAATGCTCGAGTAATACATGGTAGTTAGGAGGGTGTTACATTATGGTATCAGAGCTTGCACCTCTCCCAGTACGGTGTGGTTCGGGGACGAACCAGGCGGAAGCTGGTGGGCATGTAACGCCCGGGGACGAGGAGTGATCGCCGGTGCAAAGAGGGCACGGACAAGGAGCGGCTCCTCGCAAGGTCCTCTAAGCGGAGGGGTACATGAATGAACCGATTACACACGCGAATGAGAGGGATCCTAAGACTGTATAGGTATGGACTATACAGTTGAGGAGGGCTTATATGAATTGATTTGTACTACCTATACCAACAAGATGCATCTTCTTTTCGGTAGCCCAAACTGAAAGAACTCCATAGTTAAGCGTGCTTGACCTGGGGTAATTTTGGGATGGGTGACCTGCTGGGAAGTTTTCCCAGGAAGCGTGTGAGTGAGGACAAAGCATGCTGAAAGGACCCGTGTTGGTTTGTGGGGATAGTCGTCAATCCATAAAGCAGCAGGGGATGTTACAAATGGTATCAGAGCCGGACTATCCTATAAGCCTAAGGATTGGACCGGCTATGCTTTCTTAGAAATTGTCATGCATTATGACTTTATATATATGTGTATGCTGCTGATTGGAAATGTTGTGGGTTGCTGTACACTTTGCTTGGTATTGAGACTGATCAACTCAATATTTTCGTTTGGTGTGATAGGAACCAATGACTTCGAATCGGCGAACTAGGAGTGGAGTTGGAAATGATGCCGACATGATGAATACTTTTCGTGAGATGGCGGCTGCCATGAGGGAACAAGCTACAGCTACTACCCGAATGATGGAGCAACTGAACCGCAATGAAAGGCAAAACCCAGCTGATAATCCTGTAGTGAACGAAGTCGATGTAGAATATCAGAAATTTTTCGAGTTCAGAAAGGCAAATCCCCCTCCATTTCGAGGAGCTTTTAATCCATGTAAAGCAGAAGAATGGATAAAGGCCATGGAAAAGATTTTCTCCGTTCTTCCTTGCACAGAGATCCAGAAGGTGGCCTTTGCCACCTATATGCTAGAAGCAGATGCAGATTTTTGGTGGGTTGGCACCAGGGGATTATTTGAAGCTTCCCATACTGTAGTTACCTGGACTATTTTTAAGGAAGCTTTTTACCATAAGTACTTCCCTATTTCTGTGAGAAATGCGAAGGAATTGGAGTTCATGGCTCTCAAACAAGGACCTATGAGTGTAGCAGAGTATATTGCCAAATTTGAAGAGCTCTGCAAGTTTTCTACAATTTATCAACGTTATCCGGATGAAGTTTGGAAATGCATGAAATATGAAGGAGGTCTACGAGAAGATATAGAAGCAGCTGTAAGTCTCTTGGAGATTAGGGACTATCCTACCTTGGTAAATAAATGTCGACGTGCAGAGGAGTCCAACAGGAAGCTAACAAATTTCAAGTATGCCCAAAACAATGCTAGAAGGGGATTAGCACCTCAAGGTCCTCGATTCAAGCACATTAACCAACCTCAGAGAAGGTTTCCACCCAACAATAACAACAACAACAACAAAGGAAAACAACTGCAACCTCTAAGACCTGAGATAAGGAGAGATTGCCCTAAGTGTGGGAAAAATCATGGGAATCGACCTTGCTGGACAACGCAAATCATTTGCTTTGGCTGTGGGAAACCAGGACATAAGATATTTGAGTGCCCTAACAAGAAAGGTCATCAGCCCGCCTCCAGGCCACAACAACATGGGCGCGTTTTTACTATAAGTGCCAAGGAAGCTTCTCAATCTGCCGATTTGATCCGAGGTAAGTGTGAAATAAATGGTAATGTCCTAGATATCTTGTGTAATCTGGGTGCCACTCATTCTTTCATATCCCATGATTTGTGTCTGAAGTTGCAACTATACGTGTCTAAACTACCTTATGATCTTCTTGTATCCACTCCTCTTGCTGGTCCTATTAGGACTTGTTATACTGTGTAAATATGCCTTTTCACATAGGTGCTAGAGACTTTGCTGGCAATTTAGTTTGTCTTCCTTTATCTGGACTAGATGTAATTTTAGGTATGGATTGGCTAGTACCCAATTATGTCCTTTTACCTTTGTCGGATCAGTGCCATATTTCTTTCCACTCTACCCTCCATTCCTGTGGTTCCTTTTTCTTTTTATTTGAACCTTGTAACATCCAACCCTAGTAAGATAGATCGTCAGGAATATGTTCTCCTTTCTACTAGTGAAACTGAATGTGACTACGAGTTGAGCAAGATTCCAGTGGTGAGAGAATATCCAGATGTTTTTCCAGGAGGATATTCTAGAATTTCCTCTGAAAGAGAGATTGAATTTTCCATCGAGTTGGTTCCAGAGCAGGTCCTATTTCAATTGCTCCTTATAGGATGTCCCCTTTGGAGTTGAAAGAATTAAAGTCCCAAATTGAAGAACTGTTAGGGAAGCATTTTATTAGACCAAGTGCCTCTCCATGGGGAGCCCCTGTTCTTTTGGTGAAGAAAAAGGATGGGGGTATGAGGCTTTGTGTAGACTATAGGCAATTGAACAAAGTGACAATAAAAAATAAGTACCCCTTGCCAAGAATTGATGATCTCATGGATCAATTACGAGGTGCAACTATATTCTCAAAGATTGATCTTAGATCAGGGTACCATCAGATTCGGGTTCGGAATGAGGATATACCTAAAACTGCTTTTAGAACTCGATATGGACATTACGAGTATAGGGTGATGTCTTTTGGATTGACTAATGCTCCGGCTGTATTCATGGATTATATGAATCGAATCTTCCGCCCTTACTTGGATAAATTTGTAGTTGTCTTCATAGATGACATACTTATATATTCAAGGACTGAGGAAGAACATATGGAGCACCTTGGGGTTGTGTTACAAATCCTAAGAGAGAGAAAGTTGTATGCTAAGTTGTCGAAATGTGAATTACGGATGGGAGAGGTTAGATTCCTAGGTCATGTAGTATCACGAGGAGGAATCTCTGAGATCCCAAAGAAGGTAGAATTAGTACTCCATTGGGAGCGACCAACAGCGGTGGCGGAGATTCAGAGCTTCCTAGGGTTAGCTGGATATTATAGGCGTTTTATCATGAATTTTTCTCGAGATAGCATTACCTTTGACTAAATTAACCCGAAAGAATGCTCCATTCAATTGGACACCAGTGTGAAAATAGTTTCCAGGAGTTGAAACAAAAGTTAACCACGGCTCCAGTCCTAGTATTACACGATCCTTATATACCCTATGAGGTTTATTGTGATGCTTCTAGTAAGGGTTTAGGATGTGTGTTGATGCAAAATCATAACATGGTTGCCTATGCTTCTCGACTGTTGAAACCTCATGAAGTAAACTATCCAACCCATGACCTCGAACTTGCAGTGTGGTTTTGCCCTAAAGATCTGGCGACATCATTTGTATGGTGTGCGGTTTAATGTTTTCTCACGATCATAAAAGTTTAAAGTATCTTTTTGATCAAAAAGAGTTGAATATGCGGCAAAGAAGGTGGATGGAATTCCTCAAGGACTATGAGTTTAGTCTGAATTACCATCCAGGCAAGGCAAATGTTGTTGCCGATGCTCTGAGTAGAAAATCCCTAAGTGTAGCATGCTTGATGATTAAAGAGACGGAGCTAGTTGAAAGTTTCAAGGAACTTAGTTTAGACATGTCTGTGAACCCTCCGGGTGTGGTGCTAGGGCAAATAAAGGTAACAAGTGAGTTCAAAGGACAAATTTTAGCTGCACAACGTGAAAACCCAGAATTTCGAGAGATATTAAGATCAATTCATGCAAAGAAGTTGCCAGGATTCACTCAAGACCAACAAGGTATATGGAGATACAAGGATAGGGTATGTGTACCCACAAGTGGCGATCTTAGAAAGAAGATCTTAGAGGAAGCTCATAGGGGCGAACTTACTATACACCCAGGCATTAGTAAAATGTATACGGATCTCAAGAAAATGTTCTGGTGGTCAGGAATGAAAAAAGATATAGAAGAGTGTGTCAGGAAGTGTTTAACTTGCCAAAAAGTTAAAATAGAACATCAAAAACCAGCTGGGACCCTGCAACCTTTAGAAATCCCGGAATGGAAGTGGGAAAGTATTTCTATGGACTTTGTAATGGGTTTGCCAAGGACATCATCAGGTCATGATGCTATATGGGTTATAGTAGATAAATTGACCAAGTCTGCTCATTTCTTACCCATTAAGGCTAATTTTCCTTTAGATAAGTTAGCTTCCTTGTACATCCAAGAAATAGTAAGACTACACGGTGTTCCTTCCTCGATAGTTTCTGACAGAGATCCAAGGTTTACTTCGAGATTTTGGGGAACGTTCCAAAATGCCTTTGGTACCAAACTTTGTTTGAGCACTGCCTATCACCCCCAAACTGACGGGCAAACAGAACGAACCATACAAACCCTGGAAGATATGCTAAGGGCATGCGTGATTGAGCAAAAAGGAAGTTGGGACAAGTTACTCCCATTGGTTGAGTTTGCTTATAATAACAGCCATCTCGCTAGTATTGGCATGGCCCCGTATGAAGCTCTATATGGAAGAAAATGTCAATCCCCATTGTGTTGGTATGATTCGGGAGAAGTGAGACTATTGGGACCCGATCTTGTTAATCAAACAACGGAGCAAATCCAGAAGATCAGGAGCAAGATTCTCACCGCACAGAGTCGTCAAAAGAGCTATGCTGATACTCGAAGGAAACCTTTAGAATTTCAAGAAGGAGAACATGTATTCCTGAAGGTCACGCCCACTCTTTGGAGTAGGTAGGGCCCTTAGAGTTAAAAAGTTGTCACCTAGGTTTATAGGTCCTTTTCAAATTCTTCAACGAATTGGGTCACCGCTTACAGATAGCCTTACCCCCACATTTATCCAACCTTCATAATGTCTTCCATGTATCTCAACTTGAATGTACCACCCAGATCAAAACCATATCATTGAGCAGAGTCTATCTGATTAAGGGATGACTTGACGTTTCAAGCCCCTCCTATTCAGATCGTTGATAGAGAAGTCAGGCAACTTAGAAATAAATCTGTGCAACTTGTAAAAGTGGCTTGGGGTGGACCTGGAAATGAAGAGTATACATGGGAACTAGAATCAAGTATGAAGACAGATCATCCGGAATTATTTCAGTGTATGAAATTTTGAGGGCAAAATTTTTTTAGGTGGGGAGTAATGTAACATCCTAATTTTTTCAGAAAATAATTGAGGCTTTAGTAGTAAGAATATCAAAATTTTGGTGTACACAAAAATGATGAGAACAATGTAACGAACGTAAAAAAAAAAAAAACAAGTGAATAGTGTTTTGCAGGCCCCGTAGACCCACTAACAATTTGAAACCTTAGATTCAAGACTGAAGGTGCCCAAAATTTGGAAATTATAGGATTAAGGTTAGAAATAGGTAGGAATAAGTATTTTATACTTAGAATTAATTTTAGGCAATAGTTGATTACCCGAGTACCTTTGTTTTACCAGTTCGATAAAATTTAGGTGTACGATTTTTACACTGAAAGAAAGCTTAATCCATAAGATTTGGATAGTGTCTATCCATTTAAACCAAGTGGATGGCCAAGATTCAATCTAGCTTTCCAAGATCAAATCCTAGCTATCCATCTTATATTTTTTTTGAAAGAACTAGATTTTATATTAAATAACTAGTACAACTTAATTAAATATCATTAAAAAGCCAACCTTATCACTCCATTTTCTTCATCATTCTCGGCCATGCTCTGACCACACACAGCCTCCATTTTTCTTCCATTGAAACATCCATGAGCAAGCTTTAAACCTCCAAATACCTAGCTTAAAATTTCCAAAATCACAAACTCCCTTCACTAAACTTATTCCACTCATCAAGATCTTTCAATCTAACCGATTAGAATTTGAATCCATCAACTTTTCCTACTTTGAGAGCTTATTATCAGCTGTGTAAGGAAGGGTTTGGTGTGGGTTAGAAGGCTTGGAAGTAAAGGAAATCAATCTTGGAGCCAAGAGCTTGAAAGCTTCAAAGTGTAGGGTTTTCTTTGGCCTTTTTCTTTCCAAATTATTCTGTAAATTTTTTTTGGGTTTTATTCCGAAATTTATAGTTATATTTGATGATAATATGTTGATATTGATGTGTTAATTTTGGTGGAGTGTTTGGATGAGGTTAAATAATGATTTTTGTCAAAATAAGTTTTGGCTAGGCTGCTGAATTTTCGGATTTCAGCAGGACAGGATTTATTCATGAATTTTATGGTTCAATTTTAGTCATTTTTATGAGTTATAAAAATTATATGTTGAAGCTAACATCATAAGGAAACTCTGATAATTTTCGTGGTGCATAATAAAGAGTTTTACTGCCTGAGAAAAATCAAGAACCAAGAGTATATCTATGCTGGCTGAAATCTTGGTACTGAAGCTGTGAATTTGTATAAATTTTTATTCATAGTAAATGATGGATTTATCCTTTGAAAGTTTTACAGAGTTTTGTAGACATCTTTAAGTATAACTGTGATTTTTATTTTGATTTGTTTCCATCATTTGCTAAAGTTAAAAATTGTGTGAATCCTATTCTGAGCTGTGAAAAAGTGGCCTCTGACCACTAAAATGGTAGAATTTATTTGACATGGTTCTAGTGTTCTGTTTGCTATGAAATTTTTACAGGGACTTTTAGACACATTGAGGTGTCAGTGAATTTTTATGGCCAGTGAATTGCCCATTGGATATGTGAATTAAATGTTGTCACCATAATGGTAAATCTGTCAAGAAGCTGGAATGGTGAAGATGTATTAAGTTAATGATAGAAATCTATTTAATCCAAGTATATATCATATGAATGTATGTTAATTGTTTGAAAGGCTTGTTTATAAAGTATGAATGAGACTCCAATGATACTGAATGCCTATATCTGGGATACAAACCTGACTTTGAAATAGAAAGGTCCATGACATGGTTGTATGACAAAAGAGAATATGTGAAATTTAATGGTGCATGTTTTAACATACGGGGAAAATAGAAACAAGGCTTATGTGTGATAGAGAGGGAAGGCAAAAATAAGAACTTCCCAAGAAATTTTATAAGTCGGTAGACTTATCGACTAGGAAATAGAACTGTGTGATTGAAATGGAAAAAATGAAGTCGATGATCACGAATAGGAATGAGCTCATGTCCTAGCAGTCTATGGTCCTCTGAGGAGTTATCCACTACATATGTTACCCGATGTGAATCTAAGCCTTCCCTATGTTAATAAAAAGAACTACTACACTAAGTTGAATTCCATGTGATATAAGAGAAACACTTATGATTAATACCATTTTGCATATAATTTTCTTTGACTCATGTATGCTAATATTGATATATGTGATCTAACATGATGTTTTTCTTTATTATTATAAATGCATTTACTGTTTATATTACATCTGTATGTAAGGGTTACCCTACTGAGAATTTTATAATATTCTCACCCCTATTTGTGTATATGCTTGTATTGTGCTCAGACTCTGCAGATGCCTCTGGCTGAGGAGAGGCCATCATACCGATGGCCAATGGGTTCGCGTAGGAGGACATGAGACTTACGTGGGATTTTGACTTGTATGTAGTGTAATATAGTGCCAGGAACTTACCAGCTTGTAGACTAATTGGTGTTAGATGTCTTAGGTCCATTTCTGTGTGTTTAGTATTTTGTTGGACCTTGATATTTGAGCAAGCTTGGTAGATCTTTTGATAGTAGTTCCTGTGTTGTATTATAAGCGAAGTGACTTAACTTCAAGTATGGTATGTATTAAAGAAAGTGGTATGTAAAGTAATAATATATGTACATTTTATAGTAGTTTTCTTTATAACTCTAGAGTTTGATTTATCTTATTTCATTTCATTTGACTAGTGGATATTATAGAAAGGAAGTGATACTCTTCTAATTACAATGTTAATGCTCGAGTAATACATGGTAGTTAGGAGGGTGTTACAAAACACATCATGTCATGGGAACATCAACTGAATCATAGATATATATATATATAACGTGCCTACCCAAAGAGGCAGGACTATTTGATACATCATGAAGCAAAATACAACTGAAATGCAATACAAGGAAATCATAAAAAGCAAATACAAGAGAAACTACACCCATACCCATGTGCACCTAAAGGAGACAACCTCATATACAAAAGAAGGTTTGTCCTCTACTATGTGGCGTGTGTGTGCACTAACTACTACCCCTCCTATGACTACTCCTGGTCCGAAATCTTGTGGGGTCAGTCGATCCTTTGGCGAATCTCGGCGGGAGTGGTCGAGCGCATCATCGGGGCATGTCCACCGCGGCGAGGGCGCATAGATGGCCGTCGAGCCAACCTCGGCTGGACCATCGTCTCCTCACTCCCAGCCCTCATCGGTGGAGGAGCGGGACTGGAGCTCCAACTGTACATGTGGGATGGCGGGTCCTCGGATGGGTCCGTCTCCAGAAATCTTGAGGCGCGGCACATACTCGGGGTACTCGCGTACCGCTGATGTCTCGGGCTCCATGCGGAGGATCTGCTCATCGCGTGGTCTCACTCGCTCAAAAATCCCGTTATGACGGTAAGGAGCAGTCGGGGTGAAGCGGTAGCTCGGGACGGGGTGCGCGAAGGGTCGTCCCATGAACATGAATACTCTGACAGTGCAGCGACCCTCAAAATGGTATGACCCGAGTGCCGGGTCATGGTGCAGCTCCCATACCGGGGTGTCGATGAAGAGTATGAATGTCGCCATCTGAAGATATGACGGAAGAAAAGAGAGAGGGAATGAGAATCTTTCTAAAAGAATTCTCAGTAGGGTTATCCCTACCTAGGTGACATCGTCACATCCTCAGGAACCTTGGGTTTATTTCTAAAAGGTGTGCATACATATAAATTCCTTTTAAGTTGGTTTTCCAAAGAGGTATTTTATCCAAGGTCCGTCATATTTTATAATGCGTCTTTATAACTTAAGCAGAAATATACTAATGATATGAATGCATCATAAGGTAAACCAAACAATAGAATAACTAGGAAACATTATAACATTGGCATAAGTATAGTTTATGTGACATTGTTAACTTTAACTTTCATCTCTTGGGGCCGCCCTAAAACTTCTCTAGGTTATGAGCTCATACCTTAACTAGTCGTCACTAGCTCTTACTTATCCTATGATAAGCGTAACATAATCCCGACTTAAAGTACGGGCTAGAGGGCAAATTAAGGATCTCCTTTCTAGGATCATTTCCTCTTTGAAACGCTTTGCTAGCCACGTGGGCCTCGCAATTTGTCCGCTTTGGCAGGCTGCATCTACACATACCCTCACGGATTTGTCTCCTCCTGGGGTGCTCGGCCGAACAGGTGTCACCCAGAGAAGCGGCGTCTCAGTGTTGTGTCACATTTATATTCTCATAAGTATTAAATCACAATTACCTCATCATTTATCATATTCATTTTTATCATGCATTCTCATGTAGCTTTTTCATAACATATATATCATCACATGAAACTTTCTCATAACATTCGTCACATAAAACTTTCACACAAACATCATCACATAGTCATATTTAACAATCATCCCCATAAGCTCATAGACATGTTATGTTATAACTCATAGTGTTTTAAACTTCGATTCTTATGAGTCTTAAACTTGCAAATTAATTGTTCTAACATTATCCTTAACTTCTTTATACGCCTATAGTTTGAAAATTAATGAGTTATACAAATTTTATGCTCAAGAACTAATCCAAATAGCACTAAACAGAATTTGGACAGCTTTATGTTTATGTGATTACAGAGTTCTAGAAATTACGGTTTAGATCTTTATCTCACTTTCTAAGTTATTGATCATCAACACCTAGTCTCTTGGGAACCTATAAGGTTATAACTAAGTATTTCTCACCTCACCCTATGGTCAAGAACATCTCTAAACCTCAAGAGTGCAGAAATCAAAATACTAACTTTACGGGTACCTAGAAGTCACAATAATGACCCTTTCTAAGTTCGGTTTGCTCCTAAGGTTTCAAGATTAAGTCCTAAACCAATTATGAGTCATTCCTACACATATAAACTAATTTAAAACCATGATTATTGAATCTAAACCTTGCTGGACAGAATCCAGAAAAATAAATCTTTAAGGGATCTAGAACTCTCAAATTAATTCTTTTCTAGTTCCTAACTTATCCTATCTTTCACATATGAGTCTTAACATAATTATTACCCAAACATAAGCATATTAACATCATTAACACAGCTCATACAGTGGCCAAACATAGCAGGGCAGAACCGAAACAGAAACTCCATTTAAAGGCCTTGAATCATAGTTTCTAAAGCACATAAAATACTAGTTTATCTTGGAACCTTATTAAAACCTTCAAAACTCTTTTATGAACACTTTTATCATCTAAACTCATGAAAATACTTAATAGGGCAGTGGCTATATTATTTTCATCTCAAGAGGTCCTAAATTCATAACACTTAGTTCTACACATTCCTTATACTCACATAAGTTTAGAAAAATTATAAAACATAGTTTTCAATACTTGAAAACATTAAGGCCTCATAGGGCCGAAATATGAACCATAGGAAATAAATGTTTTAGACCTTTGTTTGAGATATCATTGGGCAAGTCTTTGAGCTCTAGAATCATTAAAGTGATGACATAAAAATAAACATGCTCATGCACTTATTTTAGTTATTGCTAGAAAGTAAAGTGAGAGCATAAAATAAATATGTGGTGCAATATATTATTATCTTTGATATTTAGGTGAGGACTTGAAATATAAATATGATAATGCAAAGCTTGAAACATAAACATGATAATGCAAGTTCATTCATTATCTTGGGATTTAGTGATAGCAAGGAAATAAACATGATATGCAAAGCTTAAAGTAAACATGATGCAAGTTTCGTTTTTATGTTTAACTAGAGCTCATTTAAGACTTTAACAAGATCATAACCCCATACAATATCTCAAAGATCACAACACAAGAATCGAAAATCATATAAAAGAGAAAGAAAGTGAAGCTACATCAAGTTCTTTATTAAGTACCCAAAACCCCTATCTAGAGACAAATCTCTAGAACGTGACCAACTTTAAGGTTGACAAGGGTAGGCTTGGGCTTTTAGAAATCCTTAGATTAATTTTTCTTAAGTTGGAAAACCATGTGAGCTAGATAACATATAGATGAAGTTGTAAGAAAAGGAAAACTCAAGCTTTAGAGGTTTCTTTGAGATGAACACAATGTCATCATCTAGAAACTCTCGTCATCATCTAGAAACTCTCATCATCAAGCTATCATGCTCAAATCAAGGCCTCATGGCCGAAAATGAAAGGAAAGGAAAGACAAAGGAAAGTTCAAAAAGAATCCAAGAGAAAACTAGAGAAAAACACTTTCTTGAGCAAAATAAAGTTTGAAAACAAATCCCTACCTAGTGATGAAGATAAAAGCTTGATCTTGAAAATGGAAATGAGATGAGCAACACCTCCTAGGATGGTGATGATGATTCGGCCTTGATGAGAGAAAAAGAAAGAAAATGTGTTTCAAGTGGAGTTGTGTTTGAGGTGTGGTGTTTGAGAGGTTTGATGATGGTTCAAGGTTTTGGGGTGGTGTTTGATGGTGGAGAGGTGATGATGAGATAAAGAGATGAAGAGGATAAAGATGAAAAGAAAGGAAGAACACTCTTGGAACTTTGAGAGAAAAAGGAAAGACTAGCAAGACAACTCTAAAACTCTAAACTTGCAAATGCTTCAAAGTGCAACAAGGCTAACACAAGCATCCTATTTATAGAAAAACAAAACCATGGAGCTTGCAAATGGAGGGAGTGGCCATGTGGTTTGGAGGGAAAAGGAAGAGAAAATATCTCTTACACAAGGTCATTCAAGCATGGTTTGAAGTATGGAAGCTATGCTACAAAGCATGGCTTGATGTGAGTTAATTTCCTATCAAATTTTTATGAAATTAGGCTTCTAGAAATAATGCATGGCTGGAACTTTTCCAGCCACAATTAAATGGGAGAAATGGGTTGTTTTAATTATTTATTCATGTGGAAATTCAAGCTTGATTGAAAGTTATGACAAGGTATAGTGTATGTGACTTGAGGTATGGCCTTGGAGTGTTGAAAAATTGAACATGTGATGCATATGGAGGAGGTGAGGCTTCGGCCAGCTTGGGACAGCAGAATGGGAGGATGATTTGACCATTTAATTGTGTGTTAATGGTAGGTTTAGATGTGTATTAGCTTAGGTACAAGGTTAGGAATGATTAAGCTTAAGTTTAGGTAACTAAGAATGTGATTTAGAGAGTTTATGACAAGTTTAGGAGTGCTCATACATTATTAAAGAATTTAAAACTCATTTATGAATAAACAATGTGTAACACAATTCCATGATTTAAGGAATTGGAAAGAGAAAACACTATTCAAGATTCTATGACTAGGTGTCATAAAATTAAAATATGATTTTAGGTTGTAATTAAGTACTTTTTGGTTCTAATCAACTTTAATAAATTATTTTGACTCTAGATTAATTAAGGAAATTAATTAACCTTCGATTAGAGCCTAATATTGCTTAGGTTTGCTTAATCGCATGATTAAGCGTAAAAATACGAAACTAGGGGCAAAACCGTAATTTTGCACTAATTTTGCCCGGGACTTCAAAAATTAAAACTGAGGTCATAGAATACATAAAAACGCCTTTTAAAACCATCTGGAGAAGTTTTGGGTTCATCAAGACGGCAAGCGGGTAAAACACCACAGGCGTTTTGGTCATTTTGACCGAAAACTTCAAAACGAGATTTTCAATCCCGGAAGGTACATAAGTTTTCTAATCCCCTTCCAATATTGAGTTTGCCCTTGAGTCTTGCCAAGATGGCTTCCCTTGAATTCCGGGCTGAAAATGACCTCAGGGGCATTTTGGTCATTTTCACTCTAACAGAAAATCGGGGCATTACAGATTTTGCATCAACACAACCTAAACCCTTGCTCAAAGCATCACAATATACCTCGAAGGGTATATTAGGGTCAGGTAAAACCAAAATGGTGGTTGAGGTGAGCTTTTCCTTAAGCTCTAGGAAACTCCTTTCACACTCGGGGCTCCACTCAATAAGGCATTCTTCCTAGTGAGCTTGGTTAAAGGTAGGGCTAACTGCGAAAATCCTTTAATGAACCTACGATAATAACCAGCTAAACCCAAAAAGCTTCTAATCTCGGTCACCGAGGTTGGTCTATCCCAATTCACCATAGCTTCAATCTTACTGGGGTCGATAGTATGCCACCTTTTGACATAACATGTCCTAAGAATTTCACCTCATCCAGCCAGAATTCACAGTTAGAGAGCTTGGCGTATAACTTCTTCTCCTTTAATACCTCTAAAACCAGCCTTAAATGACGTTCATGCTCCTCGTAGGTTTTTGAATAGATGAGAATATCATCTATGAACACAACCACAAATTGATCTAAATAGGGTCTAAAAATCCTATTCATGTAATCCATAAAAACTGCAGGAGCATTTGTTAAACCAAACGACATCATATTGAACTCAAAGTGTCCGTACCGAGTTCGAAAGGAGGTTTTAGGAATGTCCTGATCTCTAACCCTAATTTGATGGTATCCAGATCTCAAATCGATCTTAGAAAATACTACAGCTCCCTTCAACTGGTCCATGAGATCATCAATCCTAGGCAACGGGTACTTGTTTTTCACGGCCACTCGGTTTAGCTGCCTATAATCTATACACATTCTCATGCTTCCGTCTTTCTTTTTCACAAATAAGACCGGAGCACCCCAAGGCGAAGCACTCGGCCTTATAAAACTCTTCTCCAACAACTCCTCTAACTAGGTTTTTAACTCCGTTAACTCCAAGGGTGACATTCAATATGGGGTTATAGAGATAGGTCCCGTTCCAGGAACCAGCTCTATGGAAAACTCTACTTCTCTTTCGGGAGGGAACTTGGGTATCTAATCCGGAAACACCTCGGGATAGTCTCTCACCACAGGTATATCACCTAGGTTTTGCTCAAAGTCTACATCGCAGGCAGCTAGGAGAACGTATCCCTTAGTTTTCTCCCCACTACAGAAGACCTCTATGGAGTTTATGTATAATCTTAGGGTTGACTAATGGGTTTGGGAAGAGAAGGAAAAACAACAGTTTGGGTTCCACAGTCTAACAATACACGGTTGGCGTGAAGCCAATCCATGCCTAAAATGATACCTATGTCCTTAAGGGGTAAGCAAATCAAATCTATAATAAAAGATCTATTTTCTACAACAAGATGACAGTTCAAACAACATTTACAAGTATTAACAGGATGATTCGTGGGAGTAGAAACAATAAGATCAAAGGGAAGCTTAGAGACTCGCAAATTCAATGACTCGACACTAGCATATGAGATAAAAGAATGGGTAGGGCTAGAATCAAAAAGTACAGTTAAGGTTCTACCGTTAAGCTCGCACTTACCTTGAATGAGATCGTTGGACGTTCGCGCGTCTTCCGTATTGAGAGTGAAGACCCATCCTTGGTGTTGGGGTCGGGGGTTTTGGTTTGATGGTCCTCTATTGGTGCAGGTGTTGGCATAGTGGCTAGGCTTGCCGCATTTGAAGTAGACTCCTCGCCCAACCATGGAGGGGCAATCACCATGATTCTTTCCGCATCGCGGGCAGATATCAGCAGATGTTGCTTAGGGGTTAGCAGCAGGGATTCCTTGTGGTGCCTTGTTCTTGGCCCCACTGGGTCCTCTGTTGTGGTTCTAGGGTCCACCCGGTCCACAGGGTTGGTTATTATTGAAGTTCCTCGGGCCTTGATGTTGGAATGGTGGCCGTTGGTGCTGTTTGGATTATTGGTGTATGGTTGCTCTTTGTTGTTGTTGTTGTGGTCGGAACTGATTGGTCTGGTAGGGGTGGTAGTGATTCCTCGATGGATATTGTGGTTTGAGCCTCGGGGCTTGAGGTCCGAGCCTCTTAGCTCGCTCCGCTCTTGTTGCTTGCAGTTTCCGTTGTCCCTCTTCAAGGATCCGACACTTGTTGACCAGAGTCGGGACGTCTCTAATCTCAATATGGGCCACAGCATAATTCAACTCTGCCTTCAGACCGGCCTCATATTTGACGCATTTCCAAACCTCGGGGGTTCCCTTGGAACACCCAATAGAACTTGATCAGCTCCTTAAACTTGGCAGTGTATTGGGCTACAGTGGACCCTCCCTGGGTCAACTGCATGAACTCGATGTCTTTAGCATTCCTCATGGACTTGGGGAAGTACTTCTCATAGAAGTAGGTCTTGAACAGCTCCCAATCGATGGGAGTTCCAGAGGCTTCTAGCAGTTGCTTCGTGCCATTCCACCAAAATTTGGCATCAGACTTCATCATGAAAGCAGCAAACATAACCTTCTGCTCCTCAGAGCAGGCAACCATAGAGTAGATCTTCTCCATGTCTTTGATCCACTCATCAGCTTTGTCGGGGTCCATTACCCCTCGGAACATGGGCGGGTTCACCTTGCGGAACTCGCCAAAGCGGGCTTGCTAACCACCTCAGCAGCAGGGGGAGCAAGGGCAACATTCTCTTGTTGATTCATGCGGTTAAACATCTACTCCATGGCTTGCGCCATTTGACAGATAGCAGCAGCAGTTGCATTGTCTTGGTCAGCTCCAGGAATAGTCCTAGGCTATCGTTGCGGTGCCATTGGTCCCTAAACACATGAGACAATGAATATCAAGTTGATCAGGCTTAATATTCATGCGAAATGAGCTAGTTACCATGGCACTTGCAAGCAACAGAAGTCATGCATCTCTAGTCCTATAGCCTATCTCTATCAAGCACTACACATGACATAACTATCACATCATTCTTATAAAGCATGGTCAGTCCAATCCTCAGGCTCCGTGAGAATCGAATTGCTCTGATACCAAAATGTAACACCCTAATAGTCTCATCATTTTATTAAAATACTTAGCGGAAATTATGGGTAATTTTTTTTTTGAAATATAAAACCAAAGTGAGAGCCGCGTTACATCGTATGACAGACGACAAGATGCACAAATAACAAGCATAAAGAACACGGTAAGTAAAACATATAGCAAGGAGACAAGGAGCAATCATCACAAAAGAAAACACTTCATTAATATCTATAGTTTTGAGATACATAAGTAGTCACGCCCTTATAGAAACGGGCTGAACTTGTGATACATAGGGAAAATGGAAATACAATAGAAATACATAAAACAAAGACAGCATAGATAAGTCACAACTAGCCAAGTGCACCTAAAGTGGATAACCTCAAGACAAAAGAAGGTTTATCCCATCTATGTGAGAGTGTGTGCACTAACCCTCCCTATGATGTTGACTACTGGAACCCGGGGTATGGCGGAACATAACCAATCCATGGACGCAGTGCGGCGGGAGTAGGCACACGAGAAGAATGAGCATGAGCTCCTCAGTAAGGGTGCCTCTTGGCTCGCCTAGCCGGTCTAAGCTGCATGACAGTCTCCTCGCTCTCATCTCGCACGATTTGAGGTGTAGGAGTAGAGCTCTCGCTATACATATGCGTCGGCGGGTCCTCGGAAGGGTCATCTTTCAAACTAGGAGGTCGAGGCACGTAGCCCTAGAAGTCTCGAGGTATCGAACCACCAGTGTACGTTCGCAGAATCCTCTCATCTCGCGTCCGGGTGCGCTCAAATACCATCGCGTCGTTGTAGGGCGACATCGGAGAGAAACGGTAGCTCTGTACAGGGTGTGCAAAGAGGCGTCCGATGAACATGAAGACTCGTATTGTGCACTGCCCCTCAAAATGATATGATCCGTTGTTCGAATCAAAGTGAACCTTGTAACATCCTAATGTTTTTTTTTAGAAAATAATTGAGGCTTTAGTAGTAAGAATATCAAAATTTTGGTGTACACAAAAATGATGAGAACAATGTAACGAACGTTAAAAAAAAAAAAAAAAAAAAAAAAAAAACGTGAATAGTGTTTTGTGCCCCAGTAGACCCAGAACAGCTGAAACCTTAGATTCAAGACCTGAAGGTGCCCAAAATTTGGAAATTATAGGATTAAGGTTAGAAATAGGTAGGAATAAATATTTTATACCTAGAATTAATTTTCAGGCAATAGTTGATTACCCGGGTACACTATTTTACCCATTCGGTTAAATTACGGTGTGTAGTTTTTACACAAAGATAAAGCTACCAAAGGTGCAAGCATGCCACCTAGGGTGACAAGTGTGTGGCTTGAGATATGCCACACCATTGCACCTTTATGGCGAACCAATAGGAATTGTACAAAATTACCATATTTAACTTTAAGAAAAACCATTTTGTACTTGAAATCATTATCCATTTTGCCCTAAACTCACAAGATCAATATCTTATCACCACCACTCCATCATTTTCGTCCAACACTCCAAAATTACAGCCTCCATGTTTGTTTCCTCTCAAACCTCCATTAACAAGCTTCAAGCTCCGAAAACCCTAGGCCAAAGTCACTAAAACACAAAGTTTCCTTCACAAAACTTGTTCTAGACATCAACACCTACAAATATAACCGATTAGATTCTCCAAAAACCTCACCTTATCACATCACTCATCTCTGGTTAGAGGAGTATTTTACTGTATTTTAAGAGCTTTGGGGTAGAGTATATCTATCTTGGAGTATACAAGAGACAAAGAGGCATTAGCTTCCAAGGGTAGGGTTTTCTTTGGCCTTTTTCTTTCCAAATTATTCTGTAAATTTTTTGGGTTTTAATCCGAAATTTATGGTTATATTTGATGATAATATGTTGATATTGATGTGTTAATTTTGGTGGAGTGTTTGGATGAGGTTAAATAATGATTTTTGTCAAAATAAGTTTTGGCTAGGCTGCTGAATTTTCGGATTTCAGCAGGACAGGATTTGTTCATGAATTTTCTAGTTCAATTCTATTCATTTTTATGAGCTATAAAAATTATATGTTGAAGACAACATCATAAGGAAACTCTTATAATTTTCGTGGTGCATAATAAAGAGTTTTACTGCCTGAGAAAAATCAAGAACCAAGAGTATATCTATGCTGGCTGAAATCTTGGTACTGGAGCTGTGAATTTGTATAAATTTTTATTCATAGCAAATGATGGAGTTATCCTTTGAAATTTTTAAAGAGTTTTTTAGACATCTTTAAGTATAACTGTGATTTTTATTTTGAGTTGTTTCTATCATTTGCTAAAGTTAAAAAGTGTGTGAATCCTATTCTGAGCTGTGAAAAAGTGGCCTCTGACCACTAAAATTGTAGAATTTATTTGACATGGTTCTAGTATTCTGTTTGCTATGAACTTTTTACAGCGACTTTTAGACACATTGAGGTGTCATAGAGAATTTTTATGGCCAGTGAATTTCCCATTGGATATGTGAATTAAATGTTGTCCCCATAATGGTAAATCTGTCAAGAAGCTGGAATGGTGAAGATGTATTAAGTTAATGATAGAAATCTATTTAATCCAAGTTTATATCATATGAATGTATGTTAATTGTTTGAAAGGCTTGTTTATAAAGTATGAATGAGACTCCAATGATACTGAATGCCTATATCTGGGATATAAACCTGACTTTGAAATATAAAGGTCCATGATATGGTTGTATGACAAAAGAGAATATGTGAAATTTAATGGTGCATGTTTTAACATACGGGGAAAATAGAAACAAGGCTTATGTGTGATAGAGAGGGAAGGCAAAAATAAGAACTTCCCAAGAAATTTTATGAGTCGGTAGACTTATCGACTAGGAAATAGAACTGTGTGTGATGAAATGGAAAAAAATGAAGTCTGATGATCACGAATAGGAATGAGCTCATGTCCTAGCAGTCTATGGTCCTCTGAGGAGTTATCCACTACATATGTTACCTGATGTGAATCTAAGCCTTCCCTATGTTAATAAAAGAACTACTACACTAAGTTGAATTCCATGTGATATAATAGAAACACTTATGATTAATACCATTTTGCATATAATTTTCTTTGACTCATGTATGCTAATATTGATATATGTGATCTAACATGATGTTTTTCTTTATTATTATAAATGCATTTACTGTTTATATTCTGCCTGTATGTAAGGTGTTACCCTACTGAGAATTTTATAATATTCTCACCCCTATTTGTGTATATGCTGTATTGTGCTCAGACTCTGCAGATGCCTCTGGCTGAGGAGAGGCCATCATACCGATGGCCAATGGTTTCGTGTAGGAGGACATGAGACTTACGTGGGCTTTTGACTTGTATATAGTGTAGTATAGTGCCAAGAACTTACCAGCTTGTAGATTAATTGGTGTTAGATGTCTTAGGTCCATTTCTGTGTGTTTAGTATTTTGTTGGACCTTGATATTTGAGCAAGCTTGGTAGATCTTTTAATAGTAGTTACTATGTTGTATTATAAGCGAAGTGACTTAACTTCAAGTATGGTATGTATTAAAGAAAGTGGTATGTAAAGTAATAATATATGTACATTTTATAGTAGTTTTCTTTATAACTCTAGAGTTTGATTTATCTTATTTCATTTCATTTGACTAGTGGATATTATAGAAAGGAAGTGATACTCTTCTAATTACAATGTTAATGCTCGAGTAATACATGGTAGTTAGTAGGTGTAACGCCCGGGGACGAGGATGAGGAGTGATCGCCGGTGCAAAAGAGGGCATGGACAAGGAGCGGCTCCTCGCAAGGTCCTCTAAGCGGAGGGGTACATGAATGAACCGATTACACACCCGAATGAGAGGGATCCTAAGACTGTATAGGTATGGGACTATACAGTTGAGGAGGGCATATATGAATTGATTTGCACTACCTATACCAACAAGATGCATCTTCTTTTCGGTAGCCTAAACTGAAAGAACTCCATAGTTAAGCGTGCTTGACCTGGGGTAATTTTGGGATGGGTGACCTCCTGGGAAGTTTTCCTAGGAAGCGTGCGAGTGAGGACAAAGCATCTTTGAAAAAGACCCGTGTTGGTTTGTGGGGACAATCGTCAATCCATAAAGCAGCAGGGGATGTTACAAATGGTATCAGAGCCTGCACCTCTCCCAGTACGGTGTGGTTCGGGGACGAACCAAAGTGAAGTCGGTGGGCATGTAACGCTTGGGACGAGGATGAGGAGTGATCGCCGGTGCAAAAGAGGGCATGGACAAGGAGCGGCTCCTCGCAAGGTCCTCTAAGCGGAGGGGTACATGAATGAACCGATTACACACCCGAATGAGAGGGATCCTAAGACTGTATAGGTATGGGACTATACAGTTGAGGAGGGCATATATGAATTGATTTGCACTACCTATACCAACAAGATGCATCTTCTTTTCGGTAGCCTAAACTGAAAGAACTCCATAGTTAAGCGTGCTTGACCTGGGGTAATTTTGGGATGGGTGACCTCCTGGGAAGTTTTCCTAGGAAGCGTGCGAGTGAGGACAAAGCATGCTGAAAAGACCCGTGTTGGTTTGTGGGGACAGTCGTCAATCCATAAAGCAGCAGGGGATGTTACAAACCTCCCAAGTCGGCATGTTGACAAAGACCACAAACGTCGCCATCACTCTCTGAAAATGTGACGAAAGAAAGAGAAAGGAGTGAGAATTCTTACTAAAGAATCTCAGTTGGAGTCTCCTATCCTAGGGTTACATCATTCACATCCTCAGGAACCTTGGGTTTATTTGTAAAAGGTGTGCATACATATAAGATTCATTATTAGGGTTTATAAAACCAATTATCCAAGGTTCATTCCTTTTAGCATGCATCTTGATGTCATGAATGCAACATATCAAAACGTGAATGCATGGCAATACTTGAGCATATAAATCAACAAATCAAATCATATAGAAACAATCCATGTGGCATAAGGGCAATAACTCTCAAATAAAACTTTCATCAATATGTGTGACATCATTCATGGAATCTTTAGCAATGTAGAGGCCACCGTAATAATAAAAACTAAGCTATGAGCTCATACCTCAGCTAGTCGTCACTAACTCTTGCTTATTATCTGAATAAGCAAATAATCAAATAATACACCCGACTACTTAAGAGTACGGGCTAGGGGGCTAGGGAACTCCTCTCTTAGGATATACCTTCTTTGAAACGCTCTACTGGCCTCGAGTGCACAGCGAATTGTCCGCTTTGGCAAGGCTTATGTCCAGACCCTCACGGATTTGCCTCCTCCTCACCGTAGCAAGAAAAGTACGTCTCAGTGCTTGTCACATAAAAATCTCCTGGGGGTACCCGGCTCAACCGTGTCACCCAGGGTTTTCAACTCATGTGGTACTTTTAAAACATTTTTCAACCCTTTTAGGTTTGATGGAAATTTGGCAGCATAATAGCTGTTAAATCGAATTTCCTTCAAATCGACATTTATGCCACAAGCTAAAAAACAAACATGTTTCTCACTCAAACCTCATGCTTAGAATAAACTCATGTCTCAATCAATCCATCTCATCATAACTCATACATCATATACATCTCATCATCATTATAAAATTCAAGACTTCTTAGTGTCTTATGCATTGGCCTTTAAGGTCCTTAACTCACAATCTAAGTTATAAATCATCACAACTTAATCTCTCAGGTACCTATAGGCTCATATCTAAGTATCCCTCGCTCAACACTATGATCATAAACATCTCTAAACCTCAAGAGTGAATAATCTAAAATTCTAACTTTATGGGTACCTAGGATTCACAACAATGACCCTTTCTAAGTTCAGTTTGCTCCTAAGGCTTCAAGATCAAGTCCTAAACCAATTATGAGTCATTCCTACACATTTAAACTAATTTAAAACCATGATTATCATTTCTAAACTATGCTGGACAGAATCCAAAAAAATGATTTACTAAGGGATCTAGAACTCTCAAATCAATTCCTTTCTAGTTACTAACTTCTCTAATCTTTCACATATGAATTTTAACATTATTATTGCTCAAACATACTCATATTATCATCATCAAAATAGCATATGTAACACCCTAAATCTTAACCCAATACTACTAGTATGTATTTAGGTTAATCCTTAGAATATTACCTCTTGGTTTCATCTTTTACTTTGAAAATACTTAGCAGAAATATGGGTAAAATTTTTTTTTTTTTGAATTAAACCAAAGTGAGAGCCACACATGATTCTTTGAATGGGAATTCATACAAGTCATATGAGCAAATCATAATAAAACACATAAATAACATGGATACATCAACTGATTATATATATAGATAATATGCCTACCAAAAGGCAGGACTAGTCGGTACATAGAAGAACGAAATATAACTAAAAAGAAAATACAAGGAAATCACAAAAACAAGTACAAGGAAACCATGAAAGCAACACCCATACCCGTGTGCACTTAGAGTAGACAACCTCATATACAAAAGAAGGTTTGTCCTCAATTATGTGGCGTGTGTGCACTAGCTACTACCCATCCTATGCACCTACTCCTGCTGGTCCAAGTACTGAGGGGTGGAATCGATCCACTGGCGGATCTCGGCAGGAGTGGTCGTGCTGATCATCGGAGAATGTCCACCGTGGTGAGGGCGCATGGATGGCCTACGAGCTAACCTCGGCTGAACCACCGTCTCCTCACTCCCAGCTCTCATCGGTAGGGGAGTGGGGGCTGGAGCTCCAACTGTACATGTGCGAGGGCGGGTCCTCCGATGGATCCATCTCCGAATACTGAGTTTGGGGTACGTACTCCGGGTAGTCATGTACAGCTGACGCCTCGGGCTGCATGCGAAGGATCTACTCTTCGCGTGGTCTAGCTCGCTCAAAAATCGTGTTATGATGGTAGGGAGCAGTCGGGGTGAAGCGGTAGTTTCGTACTGGGTGTGCGAAGGGTCGTCCCATAAACATGAACACTCTGACTGTGCAGCGACCCTCAAAATGGTATGACCCGAGTGTGGGTCATGGTGCAGCTCCCACGTCGGGGTGTCGATAAAGAGTACGAAAGTCGCCATTTGAAGATGTGACGGAAGAAAAGAGAGAGGGAATGAGAATCTTCTAAAAGAATTCTCAGTAGGGCAATCCCTAACTAAGTGACGTCATCACATCCTCAGGAACCTTGGTTTTTATTTCTAAAGAGGTGTGTATGCATATAAACTCCTTTTAAGTAAGTTTTCTAAAGTATTAATTGTCCAAGGTCCATCATATTTTACAATGCGTCTTATGACTAAGCATGGAATACACTAATGACATGAATGCATCATAAAGGTAAACCAATCAATAGAATATCTATTATAACAATGGCATAAGGTGATAGGTGTAAATCTCATAATAACGTTTCTTGGTTTTTGATAGCATATGTGACATTTTAAACTTTAACTTTTATCTCATGGGGCCACCCTAAAACATTTCTAGGTTATGAGCTCATACCTTAACTAGTCGTCACTAGCTCTTACTTATCCTATGATAAGCGTAACATACATAATCCCGACTTAAAGTACGGGCTAGGGGGCAAATTAAGGATCACCTCTTAGGGTCATTTCCTCTTTGAAATGCTCTACTAGCAACTAGTGCATAGTAGTATTGTCCGCTTTGGCAAGCTCTATGTCAATACCCTCACGGATTTGTTTTCTTGGGGGTGCTCGGCTAAACCGGTGTCACCCAAGAAGGCGTCTCAGTGTTGTGTCACATTTAAGTTCTCATGATTTTCAAAATGATCTTTTTCTAAGTTCCTCAAATTTGATGGAAATTCGGCAGCATGACGGCTGTAGACCGAATTTCCTCAAATTTGCTTATGCCATGAAAACATATAGGTCATACAAACATATCTTATGAGGTATAGCATATCATCATATAAAACTTCTTCATAGCATATATCAAACTTATCATAGATAAAGCTCATGCATCATATATCATATTTACATAAATTAAGCATCATAAAACTCAAGACTTTTTAATGTCTTATGCATTGACCCTTAAGGTCCTTAACTCACGTTCTAAGTTATTAATCATCAAACCTAATCTCTTGGGTACCTATGAGATTATAACTAAGTATTTCTCACCTCACACTATGATCAAGAACATCTCTAAACCTCAAGGATGCAGAATTTATAATCCTAACTTTACGGGTACCTAGGAGTCACAACAGTGACCCTTTCTAAGTCTGGTTTGCTCCCAAGGCTTCAAGATCAAGTCCTAAACCATTTATGAGGCATTCCTACACATTTAAACTAATTTAATCCATCATTAGCATTACTAAACCTTGCTGGACAGAATCCAGAAAATTCAAACATTAAATGATCTAGAACTCTCAAATTAATTATTTTCTAGTTTCTAACTTCTTTTATCTTTCACATATGAGCTTTACCATTAATTATGTAACGCCCCGATTTTTCTATTAGAGTGAAAATGACCAAAATGCCCCTGAGGTCATTTTCAGCCCCGAATTCGAGGAAAGCCAGTTCGGCAGTACTCGAAGGGCAAACTCAATGTTAGAAGGGGATTAGATAAATTGTGTACCTTCCCGGGATCGAAAATCTCGTTTTTCGAGTTTTCGGGTCAAAATGACCAAAATGCCCCTGTGGTGTTTTACCCGTTTGCAAGTGCCGGATGAACCCGAAACTTCTCCAGATGGTTTTAAAAGATGTTTTTATGTATTCTATGACCTCATTTTTAATTTTTGAAGTCCCGGGCAAAATTAGTGCAAAATTACGGTTTTGCCCCTAGTTTCGTATTTTTACGCTTAATCGTGTAATTAAGCAAACCTAAGCAATATTAGGCTCTAATCGAAGGTTAATTAATTTCCTTAATTAATCTTGAGTCAAAATAATTTATTAAAGTTGATTAGAACCAAAAAGTACTTAATTACAACCTAAAATCATATTTTAATTTCAAGACAACTAATCATAGAATCTTGAATAGTATTTTCTCTTTCCAATTCCTTAAATCATGGAATTGTGTTACACATTGTTTATTCATAAATGAGTTTAAAATTGTCTAATGATGTATGAGCACTCCTAAACTTGTCATAAACTCCCTAAATCACATTCTTAGTTACCTAAACTTAAGCTTAATCATTCCTAACCTTGTACCTAAGCTAATACACATATAAACCTACCATTAACACACAATTAATTGGTCAAAACTCACCTCCTCCCTACTGTCTTGAACCTGGCCGTGTACCCTTCCCCCCATTATGCATCACATGTTCAATTTTTCAACACTTCAAGGCCATACCTCAAGTCACATACACTATACCTTGTCATAACTTTCAATCAAGCTTGAATTTCCACATGAATAAATAATTAAAACAACCCATTTTTCCTATTTATTTGTGGTTGGAAAAGTTCCAGCCATGACAAGTTTCTAGAAGCCTAATTTCATAAAAATTTGATAGGAAATTAACTCATATCAAGCCATACTTTGTAGCATAGCTTCCATACTTCAAACCATGCTTGAATGACCTTGTGTAAGAGATATTTTCTCTTCCTTTTCCCTCCAAACCACACGGCCACTCCCTCCCATTGTGAGCTCCATGGTTTTATTTTTCTATAAATAGGATGCTTGTGATAGCCTTGTTGCACCTTGGAGCATTTGCTAAGTTTAGAGTTTTAGAGTTGTCTTGCTAGTCTTTCTTTTTCTCTCAAAATTTCAAGAGTGTTCTTCCTTTCTTTTCATCTTTATCTTCTTCATCTCTTCATCTCATCACCATCTCTTAACCATCAAACACCACCCCAAAGCCTTTAACCATCATCAAACCCCTCAAACACCACACCTCAAACACAACTTCACTTGAAACACATTTCCTTTCTTTTTCTTTCATCAAGGCCGAATCATCATCACCATCCTAGGAGGTGTTGCTCATCTCATTTCCATCTTCAAGTTCAAGCTTTTACCTTCATCACTAGGTAGGGATTTGTTTTCAAACTTTATTTTTCTCAAGAAAGTGTTTTTCCCTAGTTTCCTCTTGGATTCTTTTTGAACTTTCCTTTGTTTTTCCTTTCTTTTCATTTTCGGTCATGAGGCCTTGATTATGAGCATGATAGCTTGATGATGAAAGTTTCTAGATGATGACCTTGTGTTCATCTCAAAGAAACCTCTAAAGCTTGAGTTTTTCTTTTCTTATGACTTCATCTATATGATATCTAGCTCACATGGTTTTTCAACTTAAGAAAATTAATCTAAGGATTTCTAAAAGCCCAAGCCTACCCTTGTCAACCTTAAAGTTGGTCGGCACGTTCTAGAGATTTTTCTCTAGATATGGGTTTTGGGTATTTAATAAAGAACTTGACGTAGTTTCACTTTCTTCCTCTTTTATATGACTTTCGGTTTTTGTGTTGTGATCTTTGAGATATTGTAATGGGTTGTTATCTTGTTAAAGTCTTGGGTGAGCTCTAGTTAATCATAAAATGAACCTTGGATCATGTTTACTTTATGCTTTGCATATCATGTTTATTTCCTTGCTGTCACTAAATACCAAGATAATGAATGAACTTGCATTACCATGTTTATATTTCAAGCTATGCATTATCATGTTTATATTTCAAGTTCTCACTTAATACCAAGATAACAATAAGTTACATTCATGTTTACTTTGTGCTATCACTTTACTTTCTAATGGAACCTAAAATAAGTGCATGAGCATATTTATTTTTATGTCATCACCTAAATGAATCTAAAGCTCAAAGACTTGCCCATTGTGGTCTCAACAAAGGTCTAACAAATATGTGTTTTTCTTGGGTTCATATTTCGGCCCTAAGAGGTCTTGAGGTCTCCAAGTATTTGAGACTATGTCTTATAATTTTTCCAAGCTCAAGTAAGTTTAAGGAATGCATAGAACCAAGTTTTGAGAATTTAGAACCTCTTGCGACAAAGATGAATTGGTCACTGCCCTTTTAAATATTCTTGTGATTTTAGATGTTAAAATTGTTTATAAATGAGCTTAGAGAGTTTACAAAGAGTTCCAAGAGAAACTAGTATTTTATGTGCTTTAGAAATTATGTTTTATGCCTTTTATGGAGAAGTATATTTTCGGTTCTTCCTTGCTCTTTGCTGCCACTATATGTGCTGTTTTGATGATGATAATGTGCCTATGTTTGAGTAAAAATAATGTTAAGACTCATATGTAAAAGATAGGATAAGTTAGGAACTAGAAAAGAATTAATTTGAGAGTTCTAGATCCTTTAATTATGTAATTTTTTGGATTCTGTCCAGCAAGGTTTAGATTTAATAATCATGGTTTTAAATTAGTTTAAATGTGTAGGAATGACTCATAATTGGTTTAGGACTTAATCTTGAAGCCTTAGGAGCAAACTAAACTTAGAAAGGGTCATTGTTGTGACTTCTAGGTACCCGTAAAGTTAGGATTTCAAATTCTGCATCCTTGAGGTTTAGAGATGTTCTTGACCATAGTGTGAGGTGAGGAATACTTAGTTATAGCCTCATAGGTTCCCAAGAGACTAGGTTTTGATGACCGATAACTTAGAATGTGAGTTAAGGACTTTAAGGATCTAAATCGTAATCTCTAGAACCTCGTAATCACACAAATATAAGCTGTCCAAATCTGCATAGTGCTGTTTGGATAAGTCCTTGAGCATAAAAATTAGTAACACTTATTAGTTGTGAACCTATAGGTATGTAAGAGGTTAAGAAATAATACTAAAACGATTAGTTTACAAGTTTAAGACTCAAAGGAACCAAAGCATAACATACTATAAGTTTATAACATAATAAGCTTGGGAGTTTGTATGAATGATTGTCTAAGGTGTGATTATGCGATAATGTATATGCTATGGTTTTATGTATAAAGTTTCTTGTAATGATGTATATGCTATGAGAAAGATTTATGTAATGAATAATGATGTATCTATGAATTAACACTTTATGAGATCTTAAATGTGACACAACACTGAGACGCCTTCTTGGGTGACACCGGTTTAGCCGAGCACCCCCAAGAAAACAAATTCGTGAGGGTATTGACATAGAGCTTGCCAAAGCGGACAATACTACGATGCACTAGTTGCTAGTAGAGCGTTTCAAAGAGGAAATGACCCTAAGAGAGGTGATCCTTAATTGCCCCCTAGCCCGCACTATTAAGTCGGGATTATGTATATGTTACACTTATCATAGGATAAGTAAGAACTAGTGACGACTAGTTAAGGTATGAGCTCATAACCTAGAGATGTTTTAGGGCGGCCCCATGAGATGAAAGTTAAAGTTAACAATGTCACATATATTATACTTGTACCAATGATTACAATGTTTCTTAGTTATTCTATTGTTTGGTTTACCTTTATGATGCATTCATATCATTAGTATATTTTCTGCTTAAGTTATAAGACGCATTATAAAATATGACGGACCTTGGATAAATAACACTTTAGAAAACTAACTTAAAAGGAATTTACATGCATGCACACCTTTTTAGGAATAAACCCAAGGTTCCTGAGGATATGATAATGACACCTAGGTAGGGATAACCCTACTGAGAATTCTTTTAGAAAGATTCTCATTCCCTCTCTCTCTTTTCTTCCGTCATATCTTCAGATGGCGACATTTGTACTCTTCATCGACACCCCGGTATGGGAGCTGCACCATGACCCGGCACTCGGGTCATACCATTTTGAGGGTCGCTGCACGGTTAGAGTGTTCATGTTTATGGGACGACCCTTTGCACATCCAGTCCCGAGTTACCGTTTTACCCCGACCGCTCCTTACCGTCATAACGGGATTTTTGAGCGAGCTAGACCACGCGATGAGCAGATCCTCCGCATGGAGCCCGAGACATCAGCGGTACGCGACTACCCCGAGTATGTGCCTCGCACCCAGTACTCGGAGACGGACCCATCTGAGGACCCGCCGTCACATATGTACAGTTGGAGCTCCAGTCCCGCTCCCCCACCGATGAGAGCAGGGAGTGAGGAGACGGTGGTCCAGCCGAGGTTGGCTCGTCGGCCATCTATGCGCCCTCGCCGCGGTGGACATGCCCCGATGATGCGCTCGACCACTCCCGCCGAGATTCGTCAGTGGATCGACTCGACCCCACGATACTACGGCCAGGAGTAGACATAGGAGGGGTAGTAGCTAGTGCACACACGCCACATAGTTGAGGACAAACCTTCTTTTGTATATGAGGTTGTCTACTCTAGGTGCACACGGGTATGGGTGTTGTTTCTCTTGTATTTACTTTTCTTGTATTGCATTTCAGTTGTATTCCGCTTCCCGATGTATTGAATAGTCCTGCCCTTTGGGTAGGCACAGTATATATATATATATATATCTATGTTTCAGTTGATGTCTCCATGAAATGATGTGCTTCTTTATGCTTTGCTTATATGTTTCTCTATGCTTCCTCTTAAAGATTCGTGCGTGGCTCTCACTTTGATTTTAATTCTAAAAAGAAAAATTTTACCCATATTTCCGCTAAAGTATTTTGTAAGTAAAAGATGAGACCAAGAGGTAATATTCTAAAGATTAACCTAAGAACATACTAGTAGTCTTAGGTTAAGATTTAGGGTGTTACAAATTATACTCAAGCTCAAGCATATTATCATCATTAACACAACTCATACAGTGGCAAAATAATGGCAAGGCAGAACCGAAACAAACACTCTCCATAAAGGCATAAAACACAATTTCTAAAGCACATAAAATACTATTTTCTCTTGGAACCTTTTTAAAACTTTCAAAACTCATTTATAAACATTTTTAACATCTAAAATTATAAGAATATTTGAGAGGGCAGTGACCAATTCAACTTTGTCTCAAGAGGTCCTAAATTCATAAAACTTAGTTCTACATATTCCTTGTACTCATAAAAGCTTAGAAAAAGTATGAAACATAGTTTTCAATATTTAGAAACATCAAAACCTCTTAGGGCCAAAATATGAACCAAAGGAAATAAATATTTTTAAACCTTTGTTTGAGACAACCATGGGAAAGTCTTTGAGCTCTAGGTTCATTAAAGTGATGGCATAAAGATAAACATGCTTATGCACTTGTTTTAGCTTTTATTAGAAAGTAAAGTGAGAGCATAAAAATAAATATGAGATGCATCATATTATTCTCTTTGATATTTAGGTGAGAACTTAAAATGTAAACATGATAATGCATAGCTTGAAATATAAACACGATAATGCAAGTTCCTTTATTATCTTGGTACTTAGTGATAGCAAGGAAAATAAACATGATGTGCAAGGCATAAAAGTAAACATGATGCAAGGTTCATTTTATGGTTAGCTAGGGCTCATTCAAGACTTTAACAAGATAACAACCCAACACATATCTCATTACAAAGAGAGCTTTAGAGTTCTTGAACCAAGTTCTCAAAGGAACTATGAGGTTCTTGAACAACATCATCAAGCTCAAGTAAACAACTTCCAAAACAAAACCAAACAAAATCTCAAGGATCAAAATACCAAAACCGAAAACCTTACAAAAGAAAAAGAAAGTGAAACTAAGTCAAGTTCTTTATTAAATACCCAAAACCCCTATCTAGAGAAAGATCTCTAGAACGTGCCGGCCAACTTTAAGGTTGACAAGGGTAGGCTTGGGCTTTTAGAAATCCTTAGATAATTTTTCTTAAGTTGAAAAACCATGTGAGCTAGATATCATATAGGTGAAGTTATAAGAAAAGGAAAACTCAAGCTTTAGAGGTTTCTTTGAGATGAACACAATGTCATCATCTAGAAACTCTCATCATCAAGCTATCATGCTCATAAACATGGCCAAGAGGCCGAAAAAGGAAAACAAAGGAGAGTTAAAAAAAGAATCCAAGAGGAAACTAGAGAAAAACACATTCTTGAGCAAAACAATTTTGAAAAGCAAATCCCTACCAAGTGATGAAGATGAAAGCTTGAACTTGTAAAGGAAAATGAGAAGAGCAACTCCTCCTAAGGTGGTGTGATGGCTTCGGCCAAAGAGAAAGAAAAGGAAAGGAGATGTGTTTTGAGGAAGCTTGTGTTTGAGGTTTAGTGTTTAAGAGATTTGATGATGATCTAAGGTTATGATATGGTGGATTGAAGTGGTGAGGTGATAATGTGAAGAGAGGATGAAGATGAAGAGAAAGAACTCTTGGAACTTTGAGAGAAAGAAAAGAACTAGCAAGATAACTCTAGAATTCTAAACTTAGCAAATGCTTCAAGGTGCAACTAAGCTATCACAAGCATCCTATTTATAGAAAAACAAAACCATGGGCTCACCAAGGGAAGCCTTGGCCATGGCATTCAAAGGGAAAAAGGGAGAGAAAAATATCTCTTACATAAGGTCATTCAAGCATGGTTTGAAGCATGGAAGCTATGATGCAAAGTATGGCTTGATGTGAGTGAATTTCCTATCAATTTTTTATGAAATTAAGCTTCTAGAAACTTGTCATGGCTGGAACTTTTCCAGCCACAAATAAATGGGAAAAATGGGTTGTTTTAATTATTTATTCATGTGGAAATTCAAGCTTGATTGAAAGTTATGACAAGGTATGGTATATGTGACTTGAGGTATGGCCATGGAGTGTTAGAAAATTGAACATGTGATGCATATGGAGGCTTGAGGTTTCGACCAGACCAAGGACAGCATGGGGGAGGTGAGTTTTGATCATCTAATTGGGTGTTAATGGTAGGTTTAAATGTGTATTAGCTTAAGTACAAGGTTAGGAATAATTAAGCTTAAGTTTAGGTAACTAAGAATGTGTTTTAAGGATTTTATGACAAGATTAGGAGTGCTCATACATCATTAGAGAATTAAAAACTCATTTATGAATAAACAATGTGTAACACAATTCTATGATTTAAGGAATTGGAAAGAGAAAACACTATTCAAGATTCCATGACTAGGAGTCTTGAAATTAAAATATGATTTTAAGTTGTAATTAAGCACTTTTAGGTTCTAATCAACTTTAATAAATTATTTTGACTCAAGATTAATTAAGGAAATTAATTAAACTTCAATTAGAGCCTAATATTGCTTAGGTTTGCTTAATCACGCGATTAAGCGTAAAAACACGAAACTAGGGGCAAAACCGTAATTTTGCACTAATTTCGCCCGGGACCTCCGGGGCCAAAACTAAAGTCATAGTCTACATAAAAACGCCTTTTAAAATTATCTGGAGAAGTTTCGGGTTTATCCGGCACTTGCAAACGGGTAAAACACCGCAGGGGCGTTTTGGTCATTTTGACCTGAAAACTCAAAAAACGAGATTTTCGATCCCGGAAAGATACACAGGTAATCTAATCCCCTTTCAACATTGAGTTTGCCCTTCGAGCACTGTCGGATCTGCTTTCCTCGAATTCCGAGCTGAAAATGACCTTAGGGGCATTTTAGTCATTTTCACTCTGGCAGAAAAATTGGGGCGTTACAGCATAAACAATGATCAATCATAGCAAGGCAGAACCAAAAATCCATCTCCATAAGAAGGCATAAAACTTGATTTCTAAAGCACATAAAATACTAGTTTCTCTTGGAACCTTTTTAAAACTTTCAAAACTCATTTATAAACATTTTTATAATCTAAAATCATCAAAATATTCTCAAGGGCAGTAGCCAATCCAAATTGATCTCAAGAGGTGTCAAAATCATAAAACTTTGTTTTAAACATTTCTTGAACTCATATAAGCTTAGAAAAATTATGATACATAGATTTTAATACTTATGACAAATAAAACTTCTGTAGGCCGAAATCACAAGCTAGAGAACACATATTATCAAGCCTTTGTTTGAGACAATAATGGGCAAGTCTTAAGTGATAACATAAAAAATAAACATGCTCATGCACTTGTTTTAGCTTTCATTAGAAAATAAAGTGAGAGCATAAAATAAACATGAGATGCAATTTATTATTATCTTTGATATTTAAGTGAGGACTTGAAATATAAACATGATAATGCAAAGCTTGAAATATAAATACGATAATGCAAGTTCATTTATTATTCTTGATGTTTAGTGATAGCAAGGAAAGTAAACATGATGTGCAAGGCATAAACATAAACATGGATGCAATATTCATTTTAATCTTATCTAGAGCTATTACAAGACTTTAGAGATATAACCTAACACTTATCTTATCACAAAGAGAGCTTTAGAGTTCTTGAACCAAGTTCTCAAAGGAACCACGTGGTTCTTGAACATCATCATCAAGCTCAAGAACAAGCTTTTTAAAGAAAAGAAAAACCCTAAGAAGGCAATAATCAAAACAACTTTGTTTCATGACATAAAATAGAAGTAGAGACACTAAATTTTTTTAACAAAAACCTTTGTATAAGAACAAGAGTCAAGCTTTAGAGGTTCCTTTGAGGTGAACACAAGGTCACCATCTATGAACACTCATCATCAAGCCATCATAGCCATGAACAAGGCCTCATGGCCGAAATGGAGGAAAGAAGGAAACAAAGGAAAGTTTTCAAAAAGTAACCAAGAGAAAGCTAGAGAAAAACTTATTTTCAAGAAAAGCAAAGCTTAGAAAAACACTCCTACCTAGAGTGAAGATGAAAACTTGAACTTGAAAAGGAAAACAAGAAGGAGAACTCCTCCAAGGATGATGATGAGCTTCGGCCAAAGTGAAGAGAAAGGAAAGGAGATGTGTTTTGAGTGAGGTTGTGTTTGAGGTCAAGTGTTTGAAAGGTTTGATGATGATTCAAGGTTATAAGTGTAACACCCTCCTAACTACCATGTATTACTCAAGCATTAACATTGTAATTAGAAGAGTATCACTTCCTTTCTATAATATCCACTAGTCAAATGAAATGAAATAAGATAAATCAAACTCTAGAGTTATAAAGAAAACTACTATAAAATGTACATATATTATTACTTTACATACCATTTTCTATAATACATACCATATTTGAAATTAAATCACTTCACTTATAATACAACACAGGAACTACTATCAAAAGATCTACCAAGCTTGCTCAAATATCAAGGTCCAACAAAATACTAAACACACAGAAATGGACCTAAGACATCTAACACCAATTAGTCTACAAGCTGGTAAGTTCCTGGCACTATACTACACTACATACAAGTCAATAGCCCACGTAAGTCTCATGTCCTCCTACGCGAAACCATTGGCCATCGGTATGATGGCCTCTCCTCAGCCAGAGGCATCTGCAGAGTCTGAGCACAATACAGCATATACACAAATAGGGGTGAGAATATTATAAAATTCTCAATAGGGTAACCCCTTACATACGCAGTAATATAAACAGTAGAATGTATTTATAATAATAAAGAAAAACATCATGTTAGATCACATATACCAATATTAGCATACATGAGTCAAAGAAAATTATATGCAAAATGGTATTAATCATAAGTGTTTCTCTTATATCACATGGAATTCAACTTAGTGTAGTAGTTCTTTTTATTAACATAGGGAAGGCTTAGATTCACATCAGGTAACATATGTAGTGGATAACTCCTCCGAGGACCATAGACTGCTAGGACATGAGCTCATTCCTATTCGTGATCATCAGACTTCATTTTTTCCATTTCAATCACACGGTTCTATTTCCTAGTCGATAAGTCTACCGACTCATAAAATTTCTTGGGAAGTTCTTATTTTTGCCTTCCCTCTCTATCACACATAAGCCTTGTTTCTATTTTCCCCATATGTTAAAACATGCACCATTAAATTTCACATATTCTCTTTTGTCATACAACCATGTCATGGACCTTTCTATTTCAAAGTCAGGTTTGTATCCCAGATATAGGCATTCAGTATCCTTGAAGTCTCATTCATACTTTATAAACAAGCTTTTCAAACAATTAACATGCATTCATATGATATATACTTGGATTAAATAGATTTCTATCATTAACTTAATACATCTTCACCATTCCAGCTTCTTGATAGATTTACCATTATGGTGACAATATTTAATTCACATATCCAATGGGCAATTCACTGGCCATAAAATTTCTCTATGACACCTCAATGTGTCTAAAAGTCCCTGTAAAAATTTCATAGCAAACAGAATATAGAACCATGTCAAATAAATTCTACAATTTTAGTGGTCAGAGGCCACTTTTTCACAGCTCAGAATAGGATTCACACAATTTTTAACTTTAGCAAATGATAGAAACAAATCAAAATAAAAATCACAGTTATACTTAAAGATGTCTACAAAACTCTGTAAAAAGTTCAAAGGATAACTCCATCATTTTCTATGAATAACAATTTATACAAATTCACAGCTTCAGTACCAAGATTTCAGAGGGCATAGATATATTCTTGGTTCTTGATTTTTCTCAGGCAGTAAAACTCTTTATTATGCACCACGAAAATTATCAGAGTTTCATTATGATGTTAGCTTCAACATATAATTTTTATAGCTCATAACAATGACTAAAATTGAACCAGAAAATTCATGAACAAATCCTGTCCTGCTGAAATCCGAAAATTCAGCAGCCTAGCCAAAACTTATTTTGACAAAAATCATTATTTAACCTCATTCAAACACTCCACCAAAATTAACACATCAATATCAACATATTATCATCAAATATAACCATAAATTTCGGAATAAAACCCAAAAAAAATTTACAGAATAATTTGGAAAGAAAAAGGCCAAAGAAAACCCTACCCTTGGAAGCTAAGGCCTCTTTGTCTCTTGTATACTCCAATATAGATATACTCTACCCCAAAGCTCTTAAAATACAGTAAAATACTCCTCTAACCAGAGATGAGTGATGTGATAAGGTGAGGTTTTTGGAGAATCTAATCGGTTAGATTTGTAGAGTTTGAAGTGTAGAATAAGTTTACTTAAGGAGGTTCTTGATTTTGGTAAGGTTTGGTCTAGGATTTTTGAGCTTGAAATCAAGTTTTGAGAGGAAGGAAATGGAGTTTCTCTGCAGCCTCCTTTGTTAGCCGAGGAAGATGATGACAATTATGGGGTTAGATAGTTTATAATTATCTTTTAAGGTGAAATCTCATTGGTTGGCTTATAAAGTATCATTTTTCCATTAAAAGAATTTTATATCAATGGCTAGGATTTGATCTTTCATTCCAAGATAAAATCCTAGCCATCCATTGGTATTCAAAGTGATAAACTTCATTATCAGTAGATATTAACTGGTTTTCGGTGTTAAAAATCGCACACCGAAATTTCATCAAACGGGTAAAATAGTGTACTCGAGTAATCAACTATTGCCCGAAAATTAACTCTAAGCATAAATTTTTATTCCTACCTATTTCTAACCTTAATCCTATAATTTCCAAATTTCGGGCACCTTCAGGTCTTGAATCTAAGGTTTCAGCTGTTCCGGTGGGTCTACGGGGTCTGCAAAATACTATTCACATTTTTTTTTTTTTTTTACGTTCGTTACATTGTTCTCATCATTTTTGTGTACACCAAAATTTTGATATTCTTACTACTAAAGCCTCAATTATTTTCTGAAAAAAATTTAGGATGTTACATTACTCCCTACCTTAAAAAAAATTTTGCCCTCAAAATTTCATACCTGGAAATAATTCCGGATGATCTGTCTTCATACTTGATTCTAGTTCCCATGTATACTCTTCATTTCCGTGTCCACCCCAAGCCACTTTTACAAGTTGCATGATTTATTTCTAAGTTGCCTGACTTCTCTAACAACGATCTGAATAGGAGGGGCTTTATACGTCAAGTCATCCCTTAAGTGTCTAGAGTCGGGCTGAATGATATGGATTTGATGTGGATGGTAGATTCCAAGTTGAGATACATGGAAGACATTATGAAGGTTGGATAAATGTGGGGGTAAGGCTATCTGTAAGCGGTGACCCAATTCGTTGAAGAATTTGAAAAGGACCTATAAACCTAGGTGACAACTTTTTAACTCTAAGGGCCCTACCTACTCCAAAGTGGGCGTGACCTTCAGGAATACATGTTCTCCTTTTGAAATTCTAAAGGTTTCCTTGAGTATCAAAGATAGCTCTTTTGACGACTACGTGCGGTGAGAATCTTGCTCCCGATCTTCTGGATTTGCTCCGTTGTTTGATTAACAAGATCGGGTCCCAATAGTCTCGCTTCTCCCGAATCATACCAACACAATGGGGATTGACATTTCCTTCCATATAGAGCTTCATACGGGGCCATGCCAATACTAGCGTGATGGTCATTATTATAAGCAAACTCAACCAATGGGAGTAACTTGTCCCAACTTCCCTTCGCTCAATCACGCATGCCCTTAGCATATCTTCCAGGGTTTGTATGGTTCGTTCTGTTTGCCCGTCAGTTTGGGGGTGATAGGCAGTGCTCAAACAAAGTTTGGTACCAAAGGCTTTTTGGAACGTTCCCCAAAATCTCGAAGTAAACCTTGGATCTCTGTCAGAAACTATCGAGGAAGGAACACCGTGTAGTCTTACTATTTCTTGGATGTACAAGGAAGCTAACTTATCTAAAGGAAAATTAGCCTTAATAGGTAAGAAATGAGCAGACTTGGTCAATCTATCTACTATAACCCATATAGCATCATGACCTGATGATGTCCTTGGCAAACCCATTACAAAGTCCATAGAAATACTTTCCCACTTCCATTCCGGGATTTCTAAGGGTTGCAGGGTCCCAGCTGGTTTTTGATGTTCTATTTTAACTTTTTGGCAAGTTAAACACTTCCTGTCACACGCTTCTATATCTATTTTCATTCCTGACCACCAGAACATTTTCTTGAGATCCGCATACATTTTACTAATGCCTGGATGTATAGTAAGTTCGCCCCTATGAGCTTCTTGTAAGATCTTCTTTCTAAGATCGCCACTTGTGGGTACACATACCCTATCCTTGTATCTCCATATACCTTGTTGGTCTTGAGTGAATCCTGGCAACTTCTTTGCATGAATTGATCTTAATATCTCCTGGGTTTTCACGTTGTGCAGCTAAAATTTGTCCTTTGAACTCACTTGTTACCTTTATTTGCCCTAGCACCACACCCTGAGGGTTCACAGACATGTCTAAACTAAGTTCCTTGAAACTTTCAACTAGCTCCGTCTCTTTAATCATCAAGCATGCTACACTTAGGGATTTTCTACTCAGAGCATCGGCAACAACATTTGCCTTGCCTGGATGGTAATTCAGACTAAACTCATAGTCCTTGAGGAATTCCATCCACCTTCTTTGCCGCATATTCAACTCTTTTTGATCAAAAAGATACTTTAAACTTTTATGATCAGAGAAAACATTAAACTGCACACCATACAAATGATGTCGCCAGATCTTTAGGGCAAAAACCACAGCTGCAAGTTCAAGGTCATGGGTTGGATAGTTTACTTCATGAGGTTTCAACTGTCGAGAAGCATAGGCAACTACGTTATGATTTTGCATCAACACACATCCTAAACCCTTACTAGAAGCATCACAATAAACCTCATAGGGTATATAAGGATCGGTAATACTAGGACTGAGCCGTGGTTAACTTTTGTTTCAACTCCTGGAAACTATTTTCACACTCTGGTGTCCAATTGAATGGAGCATTCTTTCGGGTTAATTTAGTCAAAGGTAATGCTATCTGAGAAAAATTCATGATAACGCCTATAATATCCAAATAACCCTAGGAAACTCCGAATCTCGCCACCGTTGTTGGTCGCTCCCAATGGAGTACTGATTCTACCTTCTTGGGATCTACAGAGATTCCTCCTCGATACTACATGACCTAGGAATCTAACCTCTCCCATCCAGAATTCACATTTTGACAACTTAGCATACAACTTTCTCTCTCTTAGGATTTGTAACACAACCCCAAGGTGCTCCATATGTTCTTCCTCAGTCCTTGAATATATAAGTATGTCATCTATGAAGACAACTACAAATTTATCCAAGTAAGGGCGGAAGATTCGATTCATATAATCCATGAATACAGCCGGAGCATTAGTCAATCCAAAAGACATCACCCTATACTCGTAATGCCCATATCGAAGTTCTAAAAGCGCTTTAGGTATATCCTCATTCCGAACCCGAATCTGATGGTACCCTGATCTAAGATCAATCTTTGAGAATATAGTTGCACCTCGTAATTGATCCATGAGATCATCAATTCTTGGCAAGGGGTACTTATTTTTTATTGTCACTTTGTTCAATTGCCTATAGTCTACACAAAGCCTCATACCCCCATCCTTTTTCTTCACCAAAAGAACAGGGGCTCCCCATGGAGAGGCACTTGGTCTAATAAAATGCTTCCCTAACAGTTCTTCAATTTGGGACTTTAATTCTTTCAACTCCAAAGGGGACATCCTATAAGGAGCAATTGAAATAGGACCCGTTCCTGGAACCAACTCGATGGAAAATTAAATCTCTCTTTCAGGAGGAAATTCTGGAATATCCTCTGGAAAAACATCTGGATATTCTCTCACCACTGGAATCTTGCTCAACTCGTAGTCACATTCAGTTTCACTAGTAGAAAGGAGAACATATTCCTGACGATCTGTCTTACTAGGGTTGGATGTTACAAGGTTCAAATAAAAAGAAAAGGGAACCACAGGAATGGAGGGTATAGTGGAAAGAAATATGGCAGCTCGATCTGGACAGTGTAAAAGGACATAATTGGGTACTAGCCAATCCATACCTAAAATTACATCTAGACCAGATAAAGGAAGACAAACTAAATTGGCAGTAAAGTCTCTAGCACCTATTTGAAAAGGAATATTTACACAGGTATAACAAGTCCTAATAGGACCAGCAGTAGGAGTGGATACAAGAAGATCATAAGGTAGTTCGAGACCTGAGATAGTTGCAACTTCAGACACAGTCATGGGATATGAAAGAATGAGTGGCACCCGTATCATACAGTATATCTAGGACATTACCATTTATTTCACACTTACCTCGGATCAGATCGGCAGATTGAGAAGCTTCCTTGGCACTTATAGTAAATACGCGCCCATGTTGTTGTGGCCTGGAGGCGGGCTGATGACCTTTCTTGTTAGGGCACTCAAATATCTTATGTCCTGGTTTCCCACAACCAAAGCAAATGATTTGCGTTGTCCAAAGAAGGTCGATTCCCATGATTTTTCCCACACTTAGGGCAATCTCTCCTTATCTCAGGTCTTAGAGGTTGCAGTTGTTTTCCTTTGTTGTTGTTGTTGTTATTGTTGGGTGGAAACCTTCTCTGGGGTTGGTTAATGTGCTTGAATCGCGCACCTTGAGGTGCTAATCCCCTTCTAGCATTGTTTTGGGCATACTTGAAATTTGTTAGCTTCCTGTTGGACTCCTCTGCACGTCGACATTTATTTACCAAGGTAGGATAGTCCCTAATCTCCAAGAGACTTACAGATGCTTCTATATCTTCTCGTAGACCTCCTTCATATTTCATGCATTTCCAAACTTCATCCGGTCACGTTGATAAATTGTAGAAAACTTGCAGAGCTCTTCAAATTTGGCAAAGATACTCTGCTACACTCATAGGTCCTTGTTTGAGAGCCATGAACTCCAATTCCTTCGCATTTCTCACAGAAATAGGGAAGTACTTATGGTAAAAAGCTTCCTTAAAAATAGTCCAGGTAACTACAGTATGGGAAGCTTCAAATAATCCCTTGGTGCCAACCCACCAAAAATCTGCATCTGCTTCTAGCATATAGGTGGCAAAGGCCACCTTCTGGATCTCTGTGCAAGGAAGAACGGAGAAAATCTTTTCCATAGCCTTTATCCATTCTTCTGCTTTACAGGGATTAAAAGCTCCTCGAAATGGAGGGGGATTTGCCTTTCTGAACTCGGCAAATTTTTGATATTCTACATCGACTTCGTTCACTACAGGATTATCAGCTGGGTTTTGCCTTTCATTGCGGTTCAGTTGCTCCATCATGCGGGTATTAGCTATAGCTTGCTCCCTCATGGCAGCCGCCATCTCACGAAAAGTATTCATCATGTCAGCATCATTTCCAGCTCCACTCCTAGTTCGCCGATTCGAAGTCATTGGTTCCTATCACACCAAACGAAAATATTGAGTTGATCAGTCTCAATACCAAGCAAAGTGTACAAAGAACCCACAACATTTCCAATCAGCAGTCATACACATATATATAAAGTCATAATGCATGACAATTTCTAAGAAAGCATAGCCGGTCCAATCCTCAGGCTTATAGGATAGTTCGGCTCTGATACCATAATGTAACACCCTCCTAACTACCATGTATTACTCAAGCATTAACATTGTAATTAGAAGAGTATCACTTCCTTTCTATAATATCCACTAGTCAAATGAAATGAAATAAGATAAATCAAACTCTAGAGTTATAAAGAAAACTACTATAAAATGTACATATATTATTACTTTACATACCGTTTTCTATAATACATACCATATTTGAAATTAAATCACTTCACTTATAATACAACACAGGAACTACTATCAAAAGATCTACCAAGCTTGCTCAAATATCAAGGTCCAACAAAATACTAAACACACAGAAATGGACCTAAGACATCTAACACCAATTAGTCTACAAGCTGGTAAGTTCCTGGCACTATACTACACTACATACAAGTCAATAGCCCACGTAAGTCTCATGTCCTCCTACTGAAACCATTGGCCATCGGTATGATGGCCTCTCCTCAGCCAGAGGCATCTGCAGAGTCTGAGCACAATACAGCATATACACAAATAGGGGTGAGAATATTATAAAATTCTCAGTAGGGTAACCCCTTACATACAGACAGAATATAAACAGTAAATGTATTTATAATAATAAAGAAAAACATCATGTTAGATCACATATACCAATATTAGCATACATGAGTCAAAGAAAATTATATGCAAAATGGTATTAATCATAAGTGTTTCTCTTATATCACATGGAATTCAACTTAGTGTAGTAGTTCTTTTTATTAACATAGGGAAGGCTTAGATTCACATCAGGTAACATATGTAGTGGATAACTCCTCCGAGGACCATAGACTGCTAGGACATGAGCTCATTCCTATTCGTGATCATCGACTTCATTTTTTCCATTTCTGGATCACACACAGTTCTATTTCCTAGTCGATAAGTCTACCGACTCATAAAATTTCTTGGGAAGTTCTTATTTTTGCCTTCCCTCTCTATCACACATAAGCCTTGTTTCTATTTTCCCCATATGTTAAAACATGCACCATTAAATTTCACATATTCTCTTTTGTCATACAACCATGTCATGGACCTTTCTATTTCAAAGTCAGGTTTGTATCCCAGATATAGGCATTCAGTATCCTTGGAGTCTCATTCATACTTTATAAACAAGCTTTTCAAACAATTAACATGCATTCATATGATATATACTTGGATTAAATAGATTTCTATCATTAACTTAATACATCTTCACCATTCCAGCTTCTTGACAGATTTACCATTATGGTGACAATATTTAATTCACATATCCAATGGGCAATTCATTGGCCATAAAATTTCTCTATGACACCTCAATGTGTCTAAAAGTCCCTGTAAAAATTTCATAGCAAACAGAATACTAGAACCATGTCAAATAAATTCTACAATTTTAGTGGTCAGAGGCCACTTTTTCACAGCTCAGAATAGGATTCACACAATTTTTAACTTTAGCAAATGATAGAAACAAATCAAAATAAAAATCACAGTTATACTTAAAGATGTCTACAAAACTCTGTAAAAAGTTCAAAGGATAACTCCATCATTTTCTATGAATAAAAATTTATACAAATTCACAGCTTCAGTACCAAGATTTCAGCCAGCATAGATATATTCTTGGTTCTTGATTTTTCTCAGGCAGTAAAACTCTTTATTATGCACCACGAAAATTATCAGAGTTTCATTATGATGTTAGCTTCAACATATAATTTTTATAGCTCATAACAATGACTAAAATTGAACCAGAAAATTCATGAACAAATCCTGTCCTGCTGAAATCCGAAAATTCAGCAGCCTAGCCAAAACTTATTTTGACAAAAATCATTATTTAACCTCATCCAAACACTCCACCAAAATTAACACATCAATATCAACATATTATCATCAAATATAACCATAAATTTCGGAATAAAACCCAAAAAAATTTACAGAATAATTTGGAAAGAAAAAGGCCAAAGAAAACCCTACCCTTGGAAGCTAAGGCCTCTTTGTCTCTTGTATACTCCAATATAGATATACTCTACCCCAAAGCTCTTAAAATACAGTAAAATACTCCTCTAACCAGAGATGAGTGATGTGATAAGGTGAGGTTTTTGGAGAATCTAATCGGTTAGATTTGTAGAGTTTGAAGTGTAGAATAAGTTTACTTAAGGAGGTTCTTGATTTTGGTAAGGTTTGGTCTAGGATTTTTGAGCTTGAAATCAAGTTTTGAGAGGAAGGAAATGGAGTTTCTCTGCAGCCTCCTTTGTTATGCGAGGAAGATGATGACAATTATGGGGTTAGATAGTTTATAATTATCTTTTAAGGTGAAATCTCATTGGTTGGCTTATAAAGTATCATTTTTCCATTAAAAGAATTTTATATCAATGGCTAGGATTTGATCTTTCATTCCAAGATAAAATCCTAGCCATCCATTGGTATTCAAAGGGATAAACTTCATTATCAGTAGATATTAACTGGTTTTCGGTGTTAAAAATCGCACACCGAAATTTCATCAAACGGGTAAAATAGTGTACTCGAGTAATCAACTATTGCCCGAAAATTAACTCTAAGCATAAATTTTTATTCCTACCTATTTCTAACCTTAATCCTATAATTTCCAAATTTCGGGCACCTTCAGGTCTTGAATCTAAGGTTTCATTGTTCCTTGGGTCTACGGGGTCTGCAAAACACTATTCACGGTTTTTTTTTTTTTTTTTACGTTCGTTACATTGTTCTCATCATTTTTGTGTACACCAAAATTTTGATATTCTTACTACTAAAGCCTCAATTATTTTCTGAAAAAAATTTAGGATGTTACAATAAGGAGGTGTTTAGAGATTATGAGGTGATTATGTGAGGAAGAGATAAAGAAGATGAAGATGAAAAGGAAAGGAAAACTTTCTTGAAACTTGAGAGAAAAAGGAAGAACTTGGAGAAAGCTTTGGAAACTTGAAACTTTGCAAATGATCTAGAGTGTTTGCAAGCTCAAGTAAGCAAGGTATTTATAGAAAAATGAAACAAATGAAGTCTCATGGAGAGGAGGGAGAGGCCATGTGGTTTGGGAGGCAAAGGAAGAGAAAAGTATCTCTTACAACTTGTCATTCAAGCTTGGTTTGAGGTATGGAAGTTATGGTGCAAAGCATGGCTTCAAGTATGGTGATTTGGAGTGAAATTTCTTTCAAATTTGAAATGAAATATTTCTTCTAGAAGCAAGGAGGGTTGGCTGATTTTGAGCCACAAAAGTGAGGGAAAATAGCTTAATTTATTTAGTCATTCACTTAGCAAATTAAGAATGGATGAAAGTATGACAAAGTATGGTGTAAGTGAGGTGGAAGCATGGCCTTGGAGTGTCAAAAATTTGAGCATGTAATGGAAAATAAGAGAGGAGTGGCTTCGGCTAGACTTAGGCAGCAAAAGGGGAGGAGAAATCTTCCATGTAATTGGATGTTAATGATAAGTTTAAGTGTAGATTAGTTTAGGTACAAAGTTAGGAATAATTAAGCATGAGTTTAGGTAACTAAGAATGAGGTTTAAGGATTTTATGACAAGATTAGGAGTGCTCATACATCATTAGAGAATTTTAAAACTCATTTATGAATAAACAATTGAAAACACAATTCTATGATTTAGGGAATTAGAGAGAGAATTTACTATTCAAGATTCCATGACTAGGAATCTTGAATTTAAAATAAGATTTCAAGTTGTAATTAAGCATTCTTAGGTTCTAATCAACTTTAATAAATTATTTTGACTCAAGATTAATTATGGAAATTAATTAATCTTCGATTAGAGCCTAATATTGCTTAAGTTTGCTTAATCACATGATTAAGCTCGGAAACACAAAGCTAGGGGGAAAATCATAATTTTGCACTGATTTTATCCGGGACCTCCGGGACTAAAATTGGAGTCACAAAATACATGAAAACGCCTTTTAAAACCATTTGGAGAAGTTTCGGGTTCATCCGGCACTTGCAAACAGGTAAAACACCACAGGGGTATTTTGGTCATTTTGACTTGAAAACTCGAAAAACGAGATTTTCGATCCCAGAAAGGTACACAAGTGAACTAATCCCCTTCCAACATTGAGTTTGCCCTTCAAGTACTGCCGGATCGGCTTTCCTCAAATTCCAGGCCGAAAATGACCTCAGGGGCATTTTGGTCATTTTCACTCTAACAGAAAATCGGGGCGTTACAAGGTTCATATCTAAGTCGTCCTCACTCATTTCTATGATTATAACTAATTCTAAACCTTAAGAGTGCAGAATCTATAATTTGCTAATTACGGGTACCTAGGAGTCATAACTTTGACCCTTTTTAAGTTCGATTTTCTCCTATAGTACTATGATCAATTCCTAAACCAATTATGAGTGGTTCCTACACATTTACACTAATTATAAACCATCATTACTAATAATACTCTTGCTGGAACAGAATCCAGAAAATGTCATTTCTAAGGGATCTAGAAATCTCATTTTAATTCTTGTCTAGTTACTAACTTGTCTTAACTTTCTCAAATTAATTTTAATATAAATATACATGAAAACACACATTCTAACAATTAAATCATCATCATATAGTGCGCATATAGGCAAGGCAAAACCATGGCTTTACCATCATACAAAGCATAAATTTTTCATTTCAAACATACATAAATTACTACTTTCTCTTGGAACCTTTTCAAAGCTTCTAAAACTCATTTGAGAACAATTTATTTCATTAAAATCATCATGAAACCAATGAGAGCAGTAGATATTTCAAAGTAATCTCAAGAGGGATTTAAATCATAAAATCATGCTTGAAACATTTCTTGAGATCATCAAAGCTTAGGAAAATTATGAAACAAAGGTGTTAGCACTTGTAACAAGATGAACCTTACGCTAAGTTCATTATCACCCCTTGGATGAAAACCAAGTAACTAAAGCATATTTACTTCCAAACTTTGTTTGAGATAATAATGGGCAAGTCTTTTGAGCTCTAAATTTCTTAAGTGATGACATAAATTAAAATATGCAATGCACTTTATTTTACTCTTTATTATGAGGTGAGAGCATAAAATAAACATGCTATACAAGTCCATTATTATCTTAGAGATTTAGTGATAACTTAAACATAAATATGAGAATGCAAGTTCATTATTTAATCTTGAACATTTAGTGATGACATAAAGATAAATATGGATGCAAGTTCTTTTTATCTTAACTTAGAGCCCATACAAGACTTTTAGAGAATCATAATCTCAACCCAACACTTATCTCAACCAAACAAAGTGAGCTTTAGAGTTCTTGAACCAAGTTTTCAAAGAAACTTCATGGCTCTTGAACATCATCATCAAGATGAAGGAATAAACTCAAAATAACACTTTCAAGGAAAAAGGAAACAAAAGAACCGAAACTTTATTAAGCAAAAGAGAAGGAAACTACTTCATATTCTTTATTAAGTACCCAACACCCCTATCTAGAGTGAACTCTAGAACGTGCCGGCCAACTTTAAGGTTGACAAGGGTAGGCCTTGGGCTTTTTGAAATCCTTGATTATTTTCTTAAGTTGAAAACATTAGTGAGCTAAGTAGTATAGATAGAACTTTAAAGAAAGAAAACCTCAAGCTTTAAAGGTCTCTTTGAGATGAACACAAGGTCATCATCTAGAGACACTCATCATCAAGCTATCATGAAGAATAAACAAGGCCATTGAGGCTGAAAATAAAAAGGAAAAGATGAGAAGGAAACTGAAAAAGAAACCAAGAGAAATAACATTTTCTTTCAAGAGCAAAACACCTTTGAGTAAAACAAAAACTTTAAAGCAACTCCCTACCAAGTATGAAGATAAGGGCTTGGTCTTTGAGATGAAAATGAGAAGAAAAACTCCTCCTAAGATGGTGATGAGGATTCGGCCTTGGTAGGGGAAAAAGCAAGGAATGTGTTTTTGAGTGAGCTTGTGTTTGAGGATGAGAGTTCAAGTGTTTAGAAGATGGTTCAAGGTTGTGGTATGGTGGTTTGAGGTTGTGATTCAAAGAGGAGATGAAGAAGATGAAGATGAAAAGAAGTTCTTGAGAACTTGAGAGAAAATGAAGAACTTGCAAGAATGCTAGGAACTAAAACTTGTCAAATGATCTAAAGGTTCACTCAAGTTCTTTAGCATGTATACTTATAGAGAAACAAAACAATGAGAGCTCATGGAGGGGGAGAGGTAACTGTAGCCTCTCATGGCTTTAGGAAGAGAAAATATCTTTTACATGTTGTCATAAAAAGCATGGTTGAAGGTATGATAGGTATGGGCTTAAGCATGGCTCAAAGTAAGGTGTTTTCTTTTTGAATTGAATTGAAATAAATCATCTAGAAGGGAGGGAGAGGGCCGATGGTTTTTGGGATAGCCAAAGGAGGAAAAATGTCTTATTCATTTGGTTATTCAAAGCATGGGTGGAAGTACGATCAAGTATGGTATAAGGTGAGGTGTAAGCATGGTGGAAGCATGGCTATGAAGTGTAAAACAATTCCAACATATGGGAAATGAGGGGGAGGGGTTCAGCCATGCCTTGACAGCCCAAGGGAGAGAGAAAATTGTTCCATCTAAATGTGTGTTAATAATGTGTTCAGGTGTGTATTAGATAGGTTTAAGGTTAGGAGTTATTAAGCAAGTGTTTAGGTAACTAAGAGGATAATTAGGAATTAAATGACATGATTAGGGAGTGCTCATACACAATTAGAGGAATTAAAACTCTTTCTATGTATAAACAATTGTAAACATAATTCCTTAATTTAAGGAATTGGAGAAAGAAAACACTATTTAAGATTCCATGACTAGGAATCTTGAAGTTAAAAAGAGATTTAGGTTTAATCTAAGCAATTTTAGGTTCTAATTAAATTTAATAAATTATTTTGACTCTAGATTAATTAAGGAAATTAATTAATCTTCGATTAGAGCCTAATATTGCTTAGATTTGCTTAATTACATGATTAAGCTCAAAAACACTATACTAGGGCAAAATCGTAATTTTGCACAAAAACTGTCCAGGACCACCGGGACTAAAACTGATGTCACGGAATACATAAAAATGTCATTTAAAATCATCTGGAGAAGTTTCGGGCTCATTCGGCACTTATACTTGCATAGAAATGTTGTAGGGGTATTTTGGTCATTTTGACCTGAAACCTCAGAAAACAAGATTTTCAATTCCGGAACCACTCAAAGGTCATCTAATCCCCTTCAAACATTGAATTAGCCCCTCGAGGACTGCCAAGTCAGCTATCCTCGAGTTCCGGGTAGAAAACGACCTCAGGGGCATTTCGATCATTTTCACTCTAACAGAAAATCGGGACGTTACACAAATCATACTTCCAAAGTGGATAGCTTTTAGTAATCAATCACTTAGCGCACATATATTATAAAGCTCAAGCACATAATAAGTAATTATAATCAATCATTTACATATAACATGATTGTGCATATGCTAAGTGTAATGGATTTATTTGTAATTGTCCCTGATAAGTCGAAGGGAACCTCATATCTCTTTATTTGCCTTTGACAAGTCAAAAGGATCTCATCTATATTTATTTGCCTTTGACAAGTCAAAAGGATCTTATGTCACCCTAAGTACCTCCGATAAATCGAAAGGATTTTATGTCACTCTATGTGCCCTCGATAAATTGAAAGGATCTTTTATTACTTTATTTGCCTTCGACGAATCGAAAGAATCTTTTATCAGTTTATATGCCCTCGACGAATCGAAAGGATGTTGTGTATAATTACTTATTGCTATTGAGCTTAGTTCAATATATCATTCACTTTTCTTTTCAAATGCATGCAATAAGACACATATAGGCATTGATTCACAATATGACTCCAATCATGCCTTAAACCAACTTTTAAAGTCAATAGCATGCATTCATATACATATATTTGGACTAAATGTCATTCTATCATTAATTTAAAGTATGATCACCAATCCAGCACCTTGGCAGATTTGTCATTCCAGTAACAACAATTAATTTCTCAATCAAACGGCCAATTCAAGGGCCACAAAAATTCCTTATGACATCTCAATATGTCTAAAGACCCTATAAAATTTTCATAGCAATCGGAGTTCTCTAACTATGCTAAATAAATTATACAAGTTTAGTGGTCAGAGGCCACTTTTTTACAGCTCAGAAGAGGGTTCTCACAATTTTTAAATTTAGCAAATGGTAGAAACAACTAAAACTAAAAATCACAGTTACACTTCACGATGTTATTAATTCCCTGTAAAAATTTCAAATGATAATTCAATCCTTTGCTATGGTAACAAAATTATACAAAATCAGAGCTTCAGTTCCCACAATCCAGACAGCATAGTTACATTCTCGGTTCTTTATTTTTTTAAAGTAGTATAAGTAAAAATCAGAGCACAAGAAAATTCGTGGTACTAACCCATATGTTAGCTCCAACATATACTTTTTTATAGCTCATGAAAACATCCACAAAAAACTCAGAAAATTCGTGACCATCTGCTGCCTAGGACAAAACCAAATTTCCAGCAAACTAGTCAAAACTTCTTTTGACCAGAATGATTTTCTAACCTCATCCAAACACTCTACCAAAATTAATACATCAATATCAATATATTATTAACCAATAAAATTAAAAATATCAAATTAATTCAGTGGTAAGAATAGAAAAACAAGTTTGAAAGGAAAAGAGGTTTAAAAACCCTACTTTGAAAGCTTTTGAGCTCTATGCTCCAAGGATGTTTCAAGAAATATTTTGCTCACTTCAAGACCTCTCAAACAGCACCTAAACCTTCCTAAAACAATGGAGAGTGACATATCAAGGTGAGGATTGATAGAGAACTGAGATTTTAATCGGTTAGAATTGTAGGTATTACTGAGTGGAATAACTTTGGTAAGTTTGTGATTTTATGAACTCTAGGCTAGGAGTTTAGGCATTTGAATCAAGTTTTGAGCTCTCAAAGAAATGAAAATGGAGGTTTTTGCAGTGTTTTCTTCATGCCCAAGAATGGAGGCTTCATGAATAAGGTTTTGTGGCTTTTTAATATATATCTTAGATTAGATACATTAATGTAGTCAAAGATGTATACTTTTCTAATAATAAAAAGAAATCAATGGCTAGGATTTAATCTTGTAAAGCAAGATTAAATCTTAGCCTTACACTTGACATTAAAAGGATAAACATTATCCTTTTGTAGAGATCAAACTATTTTTTGGTGTTAAAAATCGCACTCCGAAATCTTACCAAACGAGTAAAACAGTGTACCCGGTAATCAACTATTGCCCAAAAATTAGTTCTAGATATAAAATATTTATTCCTACCCATTTCTAACCTTGATCCTATAATTTCTCACTTTTGGGCATCTCCGGGCCCTAATTTTAGGGTTTTGGCTGTCCTGGCGGGCCTGCGGGGCCTACAAGTTACTATTCATTTTTTTTTTATAGATCCATTGGATATCTTCATCATTTCTATGTCTGTCAGATTTTTGAAATTATGACTAGAAAAAGTCAGATTAATTTTTATATAAATTTTAGGGTGTTACACAAAACTTGAAGAAAACATCCATGGAGGCTTGATCAATGATATTTGGCATAAAAGGAAAGAGCACCAACCCATAAATGATGAATGCCAAAGTTCAATTGAACAAATCCCATTTTCTTTGTTGGGCTAACAACTCAAAGTGAGACTCAAGGAAGATTCTACTCAATCCTCGAGTCGACCATCTTTCCTCCATTATCATTTGGTCAACATGGACCCCAATTAGCTTAGCAATTTTTGCTTCTGTTAGATAATTCCCTTGATAAAGGTACATGCCTACCTTTTCACGGATAGGTACTCTTCTGTCGTAGGAGTTATGTTGATTTTTGGCAATTCAAAGCAGTGTAAAGGAGACTTCCAGAACTGTATGAGGGCACTGAGCACAGATTCCTCGACAGGGATATACAAAAAGTCCGCTATATGGACATATGTGTTCTTGAAATCAAGTCTAGTTTCATGCAACATCAACCGACATACTTATTCTACTCTTTGTAGCTCACTTTGAACCACAATGACCTTGATGTTTCTTTTTGTATTGCTAGTGTTATTTTGGGTCATTTCCATTGTGACTCGAGTGATGATAAACCTTGCACCTTATAAATGAAAAAAAGGACATAAAATTAGATGACATAAGCTATATTAAATATGCATGGGTAAGGCAATAGATGCATCTATGCATGAAATGATCTCTTTTATTATTATGCATGAAACTCCTAAAGATGAATGTTATGCATGTTATGTATGCATGGGAGGAGTGCATAAATGAGTTTTTTTTTTAAATTTTTGTACAACAGATGCCCTATGAATGATATGCTTATGAAAACATTTTTTTTATTTTATTTTTGAGAACAAAAAGAAAAGAAAACATGCATGTATGATGAGACATGTTCAATGATTGAGTGAGAGGAGAAAATGGATGCTCCTTTGTGTCCTAAGAGGGTTAATTCTAGGGGTGGATTTTTCTAAAGTCCAAACCTTAATAGGGTAGTCACTAGGTTCAATCTATAAGTGCACAATTATTGGGATGGCTCTAGACATCTAAAGGCAATGGTCCCCATATTGCCCTTATCCATAGGATAAAGACCTAGTTCATGAAATGACCACAAGTAGGGATAAACCCTCTTAGTATGATCAATCCATGAGACTAGTAACAATCTGAGTGGTGTTTCGGCAAATGTCAAGTGAGCATGAAGCCCCTCAGTGACAATGTCGAAACTCCTCCTAATCCTTGAGTCACACAAGCTCGGGTGTAGAGCCAAAAAGTGTATGAGGTGGTGTGAATGTACATAGTGTGTGAGGAGCATACCAGCCTAATTGAATTAAAAGAGAACATAATTTAATTAAAAATTAATTTTGGTTTGATAGATGATGACTACGCCGACGTATCCTTTGATGCAATGAGGAACTCAAAACCACGTCGTTCTATAGAAAATATTGGTGTGTTGGTTGATTTTAATTAATAAAGACTTTTTGTGAAAAAATTCATCATAGGATTCAAGTTAGCACTCAGCTACTCAATAAATCCTTATGACTTAACAATAATGAAGATAACACTTGCTATTCAATCACTAAAATTGTCCATTGCATGCGACGTTATCATATCTAAAAAAAATTATTTATAAAAGGAAGACATTTTTATTTATTTATTTATTACAATAATCATGACTTCGTAAACAAATTACAAACATGTGATTAGCTTTAGCAAAAATATTGAGACAAGTAAAGTAATCACACTAAAAAAAAAAGTCCTAAATACTATTTTTTATTTTTTAAAAGCTTTTAGAACAAAAATCACTAAATCAAATAAATAAGCATTTTCTAAACTATTTGATTCAACTCTTCTCAAATGATTTAAATGAGCCTAAGACAAATTAAATAAGCAAATAGCCTATCAAGACATACAAAAAATTGACTCCAACTAACTAAAAACCAACTACCTAGGACCTAAACTGATCAAGAAAAAAAAGCAAAATAACCCAACACCCCCATCATTTATTTTAGTTTGAAACTACCCAAAAATGTCCTAGCCCAACAACTAACTCCAACAGTCCAACCCAAATGTCCTCTTAAATAGTGTAAGCAACCTAAACCCAATTAACTAAACAGAAAATAAAAATAATAAAAAATAAAGGAATGAAAGAAAGTTAGCAAAGGCAGAAGAAGGGTCTGGAACGTTTTAAGTTTCAAACTCACAATAGTTACAAACATGTTTACGCATCCAGAGAAAGAGAGAGAAAGAGAGCAACCGCGGAGCAAAAAGGAAGATGCCGCGCAAAGGGGAAAGAGTGGCTGGTGGCTTCATGTTACGAGGTTGGCGATGGGTGATGGACGGGCTTAGCTAGTGTCGCGGTGGTACAGTGCAGGGGAGCCCTCGGTGCGATTTGCAAAGGGGGAGGGGTTTGCGACTTTCCCAGGATGGAGGCTTTGTAGGGCGGCGCGCCTGGGTGGTGTCGGCAGCGAGAACGCTAGTGGTGTTGGGGAGGCTGCTGGGCAGCGACGTGATCTAAAGGGCATTGTTCAGAGGCTTGCTGAGGTCCGAGCTTGCGGTGGGGGCTTCAGCGGTTCTCGAAGCTGAGGGAGCAGAGGCGAAGAGGGGGGAACCGATGGTGGTTGGCTTCGTGGACGGTGGCTGGTGGAGGAATTATGGCAGTGCTAAGGGAGGGGGCTCCCTTTCTTTCTTTTCACTTTTCTATTTTTTCCTTTTTTATGATGGCTAAGTTTTTTATTATTTTCTTTTTATGTTTTTTGAATGAAGGTGAAGGCTTAGCTGTGATATTTTTTTTTTTTTTGTGAAGATTGGTTGCTATAATAATTTTTTTTATTGTTTGGGATGGTTTATGAACAGGATTGTGTGATGATGATGATAATGAAGATGGTTCGTGGTTAATGTAACATCCCCTGCTGCTTTATGGATTGACGACTGTCCCCATAAACCAACACGGGTCTTTTCAGTATGCTTTGTCCTCACTCACATGCTTCCTGGGAAAACTTCCCAGGAGGTCACCCATCTCAAAATTACCCCAAGTCAAGCACGCTTAATTGTGGAGTTCTTTAAGTTTAGGCTACCGAAAAGAAGATGCATCTTATTGGTATAGGTAGTACAAATCAATTCATATAAGCCCTCCTTAACTATATAGTCCCATACCTATACAGTCTCAGGATCCCTCTCATTCGGGTGTGTAATCGGTTCATTCATGTACCCCTCTGCTTAGAGGACCTTGCGAGGAGCCGCTCCTTATCCGTGCCCTCTTTGCACCGGCGATCACTCCTCGTCCTCATCCCCGGGCATTACATGCCCACCAACTTCTACTTGGTTCGTCCCCGAACCACATCGTATTGGGAGAGGTGCAGGCTCTGATACCATTTGTAACATTCCCTGCTGCTTTATGGATTGACGACTGTCCCCACAAACCAACACGGGTCTTTTTAGCATGCTTTGTCCTCACTCACATGCTTCCTGGGAAAACTTCCCAGGAGGTCACCCATCCCAAAATTACCCCAAGTTAAGCACGCTTAACTGTGGAGTTCTTTCAGTTTAGGCTACCAAAAAGAAGATGTATCTTGTTGGTATAGGTAGTACAAATCAATTCATATAAGCCCTCCTTAACTGTATAATCCCATACCTATACAGTCTCAGGATCCCTCTCATTCGAGTGTGTAATCGGTTCATTCATGTACCCCTCCGCTTAGAGGACCTTGCGAGGAGCCGCTCCTTGTCCGTCCCCTCTTTGTACCGGCGATCACTCCTCGTCCTCATCCTCGGGCGTTACAGTTAATGTGTTTGATGAGAATGGTTACTAGGTCCTTAGGAGTGGCAGTGGCTGTATATGTTTGTAATGGAGGAAGGTGATGACTGGGTTTGTGATAGATTGTGTTAATGGCAATGGTGATGGTTGTTTAAAAAAATTATTTTTGGCTGCAATGGGGTTGAAGGTTGTTGGTTGAAGGATGATGATGATGGCTCAAAAGAAATTTCTAAGAGGGTGGTATTGTGTTTTAAGTAGGGGTCACGATGGGTGGCGATGATGGTGGTGTCTTGATTAAGGTAGTTTGATGAGTATCTGAGTGATGGTAGTGATGATGTGAGTTTGGTTCCTCTTTCCGATTACCCCCCTTTTTTCAGCTTCCCCCTCTCCTTTTATTCTACCATTGATTGATCAATCGTTGACCACATCATATCATCTCATTTTTGCAGGATGGATGTAGGGATCGCAGCTCATTCTTTCTTAGCTGTAGCCTAATGATCATTCATCCTTTTGCAAGGAACGAGGAAGAACCTCATCATATTGTTGCCACTGCTATTATTTGACTTAATTTTGTTTTGTTTCCTTGTGTCACGGGTGGCTTGGGACAAGATTAAAAGGATGGAGCCAATCAGACACATATCTTTATTTTATATATTTATGTATTTTTTTTAAATTTTAGAAATGAATGAGTTGAAAAATGGATTGGACTATACTAATAAAAAGAGTGGGCTGACAGGCAAATGGGTTTATGGGCTAGTCCTTTTTATTTTTTGGGTTTTTGTTCAAGTGAAATAAATGGAAAGGATGTGAAATAAAATAAACTAAAATAAAACAAAATAAAAACTTTGGACTAAATAAAATGCAATTTTTTTGGATTTTCTTGTTTAATTGACCGGACAAAATCAGGTATTCACACATTGTAACACATCAAGCGTAGCACACTTGAGAAAGATTTTAATTCTCCCTGACTGATCTTAGTTATGTTGTAACGTCCCGATTTTTCTATTTGAGCATAAATGACCGAAATACCCCTAAGGTCATTTTTACCTGGAATCTGAGGATGGCCGACCTGGTGATCCTCAGAGGGTCAACTCAATGTTTGAAGGGGATTAAAAGTGTTATGATTGATAACAGAGGTGAAAATCTCATTTTTTGAATTTTCGACTCAATGACCAAAATACCCCTATAGTGTTTTATGCGGGTATAAGTGCCGTTTGATCCTGGAATCTTTCCCAAGAGTTCATAATGGTAATTATATGTGTTTGATGAGAATTGTTTAAGTCCGGGTGGTCCAGAGCAGTGTTCATGTAAAATTACCGTTTTACTCCTGAAATAGTGTATTTTGGGCCTAATGATATAATTAAGTAAACCTAAGCAATATTAGGCTCTAATAGAAGATTAATTAATTTTGATAATTAATCTAAAGTCAAAATAATTTATTAAGGTTGATTAGATCCCAAAATTGCTTAGATTAACTTAAAACTCTTTCTTGAAATCAAGATTCTATGTCATGGAATCTTAAATAGTGTTTTCTTTCTCCAATTCCTTAAATTAAGGAGTTATGTTTGTGAATGATTATGTCATGAAATGAGTTTTGATTTCACCAATGAAGCAAGACCACTCCCTAATCATGTCTTGACACCTCTAATTATCCATTACCTTACCTAAACACTTATTTACAAACACCTAATCAAAAGCCTAATCAAAGATACACCTAAACACACCTTTAAACCAAAGTTAAATGAAACATTTTCCTCCTCCCCCTGGCTGCATAAGGCCGAAGCCACTCCTCCCCACATTCATCACATGTTGAATTATTTTGCACACAAAGAACCATACCTTGAGCTATGCTTTGAACCATACCTAGCCTTATTTTTGAATGACCGTTTGGAAGAGATATTTTTACTCCCAAATGCCTCCAAGGCTACTGGCCACTTCTCCCCCATATACATTGACATAATTTCAAATTTTAATCCATGATATATATAGCAAAATGTAAAGAAACCTTACACTTTATCAATAGGTTTTTTTTTGTTTGAGTCTTGTGACCAAAAAAGCTCTCTTGTTTTCTCTCAACTCCAAGTTCTTCTCCACCACCAAGAAACGCCTCCCACCAGCACAAACCACCACATGTAACACCCTAAATCTTAACCCAAGACTACTAGTATATACTTAGGTTAATCTTTAGAATATTACCTCTTTGTCTCATCTTTTACTTAGAAAATACTTAGCGGAAATATGGGTAAAATTTTTCTTTTTGGAATTTAAAATCAAAGTGAGAGCCACGCACGAATTTTTAAGAGGAAGCATAGCGAAACATATAAGCAAAGCATAAGAAACACATCATGTCATGGGAACATCAACTGAATCATAGATATATATATATAACGTGCCTACCCAAAGAGGCAGGACTATTTGATACATCATGAAACAAAATACAACTGAAATGCAATACAAGAAAATCATAAAAAAGCAAATACAAGAGAAACTACACCCATACCCATGTGCACCTAAAGTAGACAACCTCATATACAAAAGAAGGTTTGTCCTCTACTATGTGGCATGTGTGTGCACTAACTACTACCCCTCCTATGACTACTCCTGCTGGTCCGAAAGTCTTGTGGGGTCGAAGTCGATCCACCGCGAATCTCGGCGGGAGTGGTCGAGCGCATCATCGGGGCATGTCCACCGCGGCGAGGACGCATAGATGGCCGACGAGCCGACCTCGGCTGGACTACCGCCTCTCACTCCCAGCCCTCATCGGTGGGGAGCGGGACTAGAGCTCCAACTGTACATGTGGGATGGCGGGTCCTCGGATGGGTCCGCTCTCCGAAATCGGGACGCGCGGCACATACTGGTACTCGCATCGCTGAGGTCTCGGGCTCCATGCGGAGGATCTGCTCATCGCATGGTCGTGCTCGCTCAAAAATCCCGTTATGACGGTAAGGAGCAGTCGGGGTGAAGCGGTAGCTCGGGACGGGGTGCGCGAAGGGTCGTCCCATGAACATGAATACTCCGACAAAGGCAGCGACCCTCAAAATGGTATGACCCGAGTGCCGGGTCATGGTGCAGCTCCCATACCGGGGTATCGATGAAGAGTAGGAATGTCGCCATCTGAAGATATGACGGAAGAAAAGAGAGAGGGAATGAGAATCTTTCTAAAAGAATTCTCAGTAGGGTTATCCCTACCTAGGTGACATCGTCACATCCTCAGGAACCTTGGGTTTATTTCTAAAAGGTGTGCATGCATATAAATTCCTTTTAAGTTAGTTTTCTAAAGAGATATTTTATCCAAGGTCCGTCATATTTTATAATGCATCTTATAACTTAAGCAGAAATATACTAATGATATGAGTACATCATAAAGGTAAACCAATCAATAGAATAACTAAGAAACATTATAGCATTGGCATAAGTATAGTATATGTGACATTGTTAACTTTAACTTTCATCTCATGGGGCCGCCCTAAAACTTCTCTAGGTTATGAGCTCATACCTTAACTAGTCGTCACTAGTTCTTACTTATCCTATGATAAGCGTAACATAATCCCGACTTAAAGTACGAGCTAGGGGGCAAATTAAGGATCTCCTTTCTAGGATCATTTCCTCTTTGAAACGCTTTGCTAGCTACGTGGGCCTCGCAATTTGTCCGCTCTGGTAGGCTGCATCTACACATTCCCTCACGGATTTGTCTCCTCCTGGGGGTGCTCGGCCGAACCGGTGTCACCCAGGAGAAGCGCGTCTCAGTGTTGTGTCACATTTAAGTTCTCATAAGCATTAAATCATAAGTACCTCATCATTTATCATATTGATTTTTATCATGCATCCTCATATAGCTTTTTCATAACATATATATCATCACATGAAACTTTCTCATAACATATGCATCGACACATAACACTTCCACATAACATAAACATCATCACATAGTCATATCTAACAATTATCCCCATAAGCTCATAGACTTGATATGTTATAACCCATAGTGTTTTAAACTTCGATTCTTATGAGTCTTAAACTTGCAAATTAATTGTTCTAACATTATCCTTAGCTTCTTATACACCTATAGTTTCACAACTAATGAGTTATACAAATTTTTATGCTCAAGAACTAATCCAAACAGCACTAAGCGGAATTTGGACAGCTTTATGTTTATGTGATTACGGGTTCTAAAAATTACGGTTTAGATCTTTATCTCGCGTTCTAAGTTATTGATCATCAACGCCTAGTTTCTTGGGAACCTATAAGGTTATAACTAAGTATTTCTCACCTCACACTATGGTCAAGAACATCTCTAGACCTCAAGAGTGCAGAAATCAAAATCCTAACTTTACGGGTACCTAGAAGTCACAATAATGACCCTTTCTAAGTTCGGTTTGCTCCTAAGGTTTCAAGATTAAGTCCTAAACCAATTATGAGTCATTTCTACACATATAAACTAATTTAAAACCATGATTATTGAGTCTAATCCTTGCTGGACAGAATCCAGAAAAATAAATCTTTAAGGGATCTAGAACTCTCAAATTAATTCTTTTCTAGTTCCTAACTTATCCTATCTTTCACATATGAGTCTTAACATAATTATTACTCAAACATAAGCATATTAACATCATTAACACAGCTCATACAATGGCCAAACATAGCAAGGCAGAACCGAAATAGAAACTCCATTTAAAGGCATTTGAACATAGTTTCTAAAGCACATAAAATACTAGTTTCTCTTGGGACCTTGTTAAAGCTTTCAAAACTCTTTTATGAACACTTTTATCATCTAAACTTATGAAAATACTTAAGAGGGCAGTGGCTATAGTATTTTCATCTCAAGTGGTCCTAAATTCATAAAACTTAGTTCTACATATTCCTTATACTCATATAAGTTTAGAAAAATTATAAAACATAGTTTTCAATACTTGGAAACACTAAGGCCTCATAGGGCCGAAATATGAACCAAAGGAAATAAATGTTTTAGACCTTTGTTTGAGATATCAATGGGCAAGTCTTTGAGCTCTAGATTCATTTAGGTGATGACATAAAAATAAACATGCTCATGCACTTATTTTAGATTCCATTAGAAAGTAAAGTGATAGCTCAAAGTAAATATGAATGCAACTCATTATTATCTTGGTATTAAGTGAGGACTTGAAATATAAACATGATAATGCATAGCTTGAAATATAAACATGATAATGCAAGGTTCACTCATTATCTTGATATTTAGTGATAGCAAGGAAGTAAACATGATATGCATAGCATAAAATAAACATGATGCAAGATTCATTTTATGGTTAACTAGAGCTCATTCAAGACTTTAACAAGATAGCAACCCAACACAATGTCTCAAAGATCTCAATACACAAACCGAAAGTCATATAAAAGAGAAAAAAAGTGAAACTACATCAAGTTCTTTATTAAATACCCAAAACCCATATCTAGAGAAAAATCTCTAGAACGTGCCGGCCAACTTTAAGGTTGACAAGGGTAGGCTTGGGCTTTTAGAAATCCTTAGATTAATTTTCTTAAGTTGAAAAACCATGTGAGTTAGATATCATATAGATGAAGTCATAAGAAAAGGAAAACTCAAGCTTTAGAAGTTTCTTTGAGATGAACACAATGTCATCATCTAGAAACTCTCATCATCAAGCTATCATGCTCAAAATCAAGGCCTCATGGCCGAAAATGAAAAGAAAGGAAAGACAAAGGAAAGTTCAAAAAGATTCCAAGAGGAAACTAGGGAAAAACACTTTCTTGAACAAAACAAAGTTTGAAACCAAATCCCTACCTATTGATGAAGATAAAAGCTTGATCTTGAAGATGGAAATGAGATGAGCAACACCTCCTAGGATGATGATGATGATTCGGCCTTGATGAGAGAAAAAGAAAGAAAATGTGTTTCAAGTGGAGTTGTGTTTGAGGTGTGGTGTTTGAGAGGTTTGATGATGGTTCAAGGTTTTGGGGTGGTGTTTGATGGTTGAGAGGTGATGAAGAGATGAAGAGATGAAGAAGACAAAGATGAAAAGAAAGGAAGAACACTCTTGGAACTTTGAGAGAAAAAGGAAAGACTAGCAAGACAACTCTAAAACTCTAAACTTTGCAAATGCTTCAAAGTGCAACAAGGCTAACACAAGCATCCTATTTATAGAAAAACAAAACCATGGAGCTTGCAAATGGAGGAGTGGCCGTGTGGTTTGGAGGGAAAAGGAAGAGAAAATATCTCTTACACAAGGTCATTCAAGCATGGTTTGAAGTATGGAAGCTATGCTACAAAGCATGGTTTGATGTGAGTTAATTTCCTATCACATTTTTATGAAATTAGTCTTCTAGAAACAATGCATGGCTGGAACTTTTCCAGCCACAATTAAATGGGAAAAATGGGTTGTTTTAATTATTTATTCATGTGGAAATTCAAGCTTGATTGAAAGTTATGACAAGGTATAGTGTATGTGACTTGAGGTATGGCCTTGGAGTGTTGAAAAATTGAACATGTGATGCACAATGGGGAGGACAGCTTGGCCAAGGCTGGACAGCAGAGTGGGGGTGAGTTTTGACCATTTAATTGTGTGTTAATGGTAGGTTTAGATGTGTATTAGCTTAGATACAAGGTTATGAATGATTAAGCTTAAGTTTAGGTAACTAAGAATGTGATTTAGGGAGTTTATGACAAGTTTAGGAGTGCTCATACATCATTAGAGAATTTTAAACTCATTTATGAATAAACAATGTGTAACACAATTCCATGATTTAAGGAATTGGAAAGAGAAAACACTATTCAAGATTCTATGACTAGGTGTCTTAAAATTAAAATATGATTTTAGGCTGTAATTAAGTACTTTTTGGTTCTAATCAACTTTAATAAATTATTTTGACTCAAGATTAATTAAGGAAATTAATTAACCTTCGATTAGAGCCTAATATTGCTTAGGTTTGCTTAATCGCGTGATTAAGCGTAAAAATACGAAACTAGGGGCAAAACTGTAATTTTGCACTAATTTTGCCCGGGACTTCAAAAATTAAAACTGAGGTCATAGAATACATAAAAACGCCTTTTAAAACCATCTGGAGAAGTTTCGGGTTCATCCGGCACTTGCAAACGGGTAAAACACCGCAGGGGCGTTTTGGTCATTTTGACCCGAAAACCCGAAAAACAAGATTTTCGATCCCGGGAAGGTACATAAGTTTTCTAATCACCTTCCAACATTGAGTTTGCCCTTCGAGTACTGCCGCACTAGCTTTCCTCGAATTCCGGGCTGAAAATGACCTCAGGGTCATTTTGGTCATTTTTACTCTAACAGAAAAATCGGGGCGTTACACCACAAGCCACCTTGAACCACCACACCACCTCAAACCACCTTCTAAAGACACAACCTTTCCACCTCCAAGCTTAAACTCTCAAAGAAACTTATCGTTTCCTTTTCTTACCCCCTTGGCCGAATCCTCCTTTCACTCTAGAGAAGATTTTTGTCTTCTCATTTCAACCAAGAGCAAGCTCTTTTTCCTTCCAACAAGAAACACCACTAGGTAGGGGTTTTTGTTTCTAAAAGCTTTATCTTTTACTTGATGTTTTGATATGAAAAAGTTCTAGTTTCTCTTAGTTTAAGCTCTTTTCCTCTCTTTTTATTTTTGGCCATGAAGGTCGGTTTTGAAAAGGAAATTTTAGCTTGATGATGAGGATTCAAGATAATGATCTTGTGATTATCATTTGAGAAACCTCTAAAGCTTGAAATTTGGTCTTGATCCTAAAAACATTTTGGTTTTTCCTTTCCTTTTTCCTTTGTTTTGATTCCAGTTTTCCTTTTTCCCTTTTCCTTGATAGATTTCAATTCTAAAAAAAATGTTGATATTTGATTTGTTCTCTTAATCCATTTCCTTGAGCTTGATGATGATGTTCACACCATAAGGTTTCCTTGAAACCTTGGTACAAAGAACTCTAAAGCTCACTTTGTCTTGCTAAGATAAGTTTGGGGTTGAGGTACATGTTCCTTTAAAGTCTTGAATGAGCTCTAGTAAAGAACAAAATGAACTTGCATCCATGTCTAAGTTTATGCTTTGCATATCATGTTTATTTTCCAATGTCATCACTCTCAAGAATAAGAAATGAACTTCCATTCTCATGTTTATATTTCAAGTCATCACCTAAACTCCAAAGATAAGAATGAACTTGAATCTCATATTTGCTTTAAAGCTCTCACTTTACTTTTATAATGGAGAATAAAATAAAGTGCATAGCATGTTTAAGTTTTTTTCATCACCTAAAGATCCTAGAGCTGAAAGACTTGCCCTTTTTATCTAAAGTAAAGTTTGATAAATGGAAGCATTCTATGGATGCTAGTTTCGGCGATGTGATGATGATTAACATAGCAAAAGTTTCATCTAATTACAAAGGCCAATAAGCTATGTCTTAAGATATTCTTAAGCATAGAAAAGCTCAAAGAATACTATGAGTATGATTTTATAATTTAAAACTCATTTAAGAGTAATTTAGAATAGCTACTTCCTTGGTGTTATGTTTTATGTTTTTAATTAAATAAATTGGTTTCTAAAGGAGTTTTTGAAGTCCTAAAATGATTCCAAGGGAAACTAGTAACTTATATACATTAGAAATGTGATTTTATGTGATTGTTTGAGAAAAACATTTCGGCCACTGCCTTATTATAATGGATGCTGTGTTTAATGTATTAGAATGTGTAAAAATTATGTTTAATTGAAGTAAAAATTATTTTATGAGTGTTAGGAAGAACTAGTAACTAGAAAGGACAAAAACTGTGAGTTTTAGAACCCTTAGAAGTCAAGACCATGTCTACTATTGTAAGATGACTAAATTAGAGATAAAATTATTTTAGAAGTGTTTAGAAGTGTAGGATTAACTCCTAAAGGTAGTAATAATTAATTTTAGTACCTTAGGAATAGCTGAAACTTAGAAAGGGTCAAAGACGTAGCTTCTAAAAGTAATTGAATTATAAAAATTCTGTCCAAATTGCATGATGCTATTTGGTACTATTCATAAGCATAAAAATTAGTGAGAATTACTAGTTGTGATCCCTTAGGTGCATAAAAGACCTAATTTGGATGCTAGGTTAATTTGATAGTAAGATTAAGACCCATATGGATCAAATGTATAAGATACAGTAAGATAGGGGAGGTAATGAGACCTAGTACTTCTAGTGAATATATGCTTGTTTATGAATTGCTGTGAGCATGGCATATGCATTAGCTGAGCCCGGTCCCTGATTCCGACACACTGGGTAGGAGCATGTTTACTGCTTTGCGAAAGTATTAATGATGTGTGCATATGGATATATGAACTTGAGACATGAGCTTTGTGTTAATTGTGGCAAGCTATGATTATAATGGATTGAGACGCATGATTTACATGAAATTGATGAGCATGAGGCATTACGTGAAAAGTAATGATGATATTTGAAGTCATGTGTTTATGTTGCATTCTTGCATAGTATGTCGAGATGCATTTCTCCCGCTACGGTGGGGAGGAAGTAAAACCATGGGGGGTATGGATATTGAGCTTGCCAAAGTGGATAATATTACTATGCATTGGATGCCAGTAGATGTGTTTCAAAGAGGAGATGACCCTATAGACTCCCCGACTTAAAGGTTATGATAAGTGATCCTTAAGTCTCCTAACCCGCACTATGAGAGTCAGGATAACTTTATACTTATCTTAGGATAAGCTTAAACTAGTGACGACTAATTGGGCATAAGCTCATAACCTAGAAACTCTCAAATGAGAGAAGTTATTAGGGTGGCCCCATGAGATAACAATTAATGAAAGGAATGGGTTTACATGAAAGTTATATGCTTCTTTATGATACGTTCAAGCTATATATGCATAATGTTTCTATCATACATTCATATTATGATATGCTGCATTAATAACATCAAGATGCATCCTAAAATAAACAGACCTTGGATAATTATGTTTTAAAACCTAATAATGAACCTTATGCATGCCCACCTTTTAAATAATAAACCCAAGGTTCCTGGAGATGTAGACAATGACACTAGGATAGAAGGATTTCCCTACTGAGATTCTTTATTAAGATTCTCACCCCTTCTATCTTTCTTTCTCTTTTTCCGTTACGTCTTTAGAGGGCGATGGCTTCGTTCGTGATCTTCGTTGACACCCCAGTATGGGAGGTGCACTACGACCCAAACCACCATTCATACCACTTTGAAGATTGTTGTGCTTTGCGTATTTTTGCATACATGGGACACCCTTTTGCCTACCTAATTTCTAGTTTCAAGTTCACTCCTACTTCCCCCTATGGTGACGATCTGATCTTTGAATGCACTCAACCCCGCGATGAACAAACTCGACGTGCTCGCCCCACTGCTTTTGCAGTTTGCGATTACCCCTAGTATGTTCCCTGTTCGAGGCGATCAGAGACCAACCCATCTGAAGACTCCCCTACACATATCTACTCGGAGGGTTTTGCACCTATGGCACCCATGGACATAGGTAGAGGGAGCGAGGACACGGTGACCCGGCCCAGTCTAGCCCGATGAAGGGAGATGCGTCCGTGCCGCGGAGGCCATGTTCGTCCCCTGTTCCGCCTACATACACCCAAGGAGCTTGCTCAGTTCATTGGGTATATACCCCCCTTTGCCAGAGGATCATCATCACCAGTAGATCTCGATGGAGGACCAGTTTGAGTGCCCGAGGTATCATGAGGATCCCTTCTTCATGTTGTATCTTTTGTTAGGGGTGCCTTTAGTTTTGAGCACTCGTAGGACTAGTGAGAAGGAGCTGTAGATTGCATCTGGTGTTTTCATGTTCCATGTATTTTCTGTTTCCATGTATTTACTGCTTTCATGTGTTTCCTTCTGTTGATTTATGTATTGAAAGCTCAGTCCACTATGTATGGGTGTGACTTCGCCTATTATAATTTATGTTGCATTATGAACTATGCTATTTAATATAATTGTGTTTCATGTTCATGAATGTTGTGTATTAGATATGTGCGCATATGATCTGCTTTCCCTGTTTACTTTGATTGTACCTAATGTTCGGTTTATGTTAGCACGTACTGCTCACGTTTGGGTTTTCAACAAAAAATTTTCCCATATTTTCTGCTAAGTATTTTGATAAAAAGAAGTCATAGAATGAAATAAACGAGTAATAACTAATAATTAACTGTAATACGTCCTAGGCGTGTTGGGTTAAATATTAGGGTGTTATATTTTGGTATCAGAGGACGGAGCCTGAGGATTGGACTGACCATGCTTTCTAAGCATGGTGCGATAGTTATGTCCTGTATAGGGCTTAGATACTAGAGATAAGCTATAGGTTAGATGTGCATGACCCCTGTCTGTTTGTGTGTGCCATGTTAACTAGCTCATCATGCATGAAATGTTAAGCCTGATCACCTCAGTATTTATTGTTTTGTGTGTTTAGGAACCAATGGTACCCAGACGACAAAATAGGGCTACAAACGAAGGGAATCAGGACAACGAGATTGCAGCGACTATTAGGGAGATGGTGAGAGCCATGGAACGCATGTTCAACCGAATGAATCAACAAGGAGATACTGGACATGGTCCCTGTAACATCCTAATTTTTAACCCAATATTCCTAGAATGTATTTAGGTTAACCATTAGTTTATTACTCTTTAGTTTCATTCTTTCTTTAAATTACTTAGCGGAAAATATGGGTAAATATTTTTTTGAAATATAAAGTAAGAGCCACGCATATCATAAATGAGCGTTATCGTAATATACAAAAGAAAGCACAAGATAAGAACATCAAATGACTTCATAACATTTAGACAATCATGCACACCAATGATAATATTATATTAATATATAAACTGCCCACCTATGAAAGGCGGGATCAGTTTGATATACCAAAGATGCAAATACAATATAAAAGCAAATACAACTAAAATAGAAATACAAAGGAAAACATAAAGGAAAGACACCCCTACCCTAGTGCACCTAAAATGGATAACCTTGATAACATAAGAAGTTTTATCCTAATTTATGTGTGGTGTGTGCACTAACTCTCCCCATGAACCTCTATTGTTGCAATCTCGGAAAAGGTGGGACATAACCGATCCACTAACGTAACTCGATAGGAGTAGGCATGTGCTGTGGCTGGACGTGTGCTCCGCGGCGGGGGCACATGGCCGGCCTCTAAGCCAATCTCGGCTGAGTCATGGTCTCCTCGCTCCCCTCTCTCATGAATGGGGACTGGGGGCAGAGCTCTCACTATACAAGTGGGTAAGTGGGTCCTCTAAGAGTTCAGCTCCTGACGACTGTGAACAGGGCACGTAGTCGGGGAAGTCACGTATTGTCAATGCAGCTGTATGCGTATGGCCGATGTAGTCATATGCGTACAGCCAATGCAGTCGTATGCATATGGAGGATCCTCTCGTTGCACGTCTGAGCGCGCTCAAAAACCATCATACTTAGCATCATGGGGCTATCCTAAAACATCATCTAGGTTATGAGCTCATACCTTGACTAGTCATCACTAGCTCTTACTTATCCTATGATAAGCGTAAACATAATAATCCTGACTTTTAGGGTATGGGCTAGGGCGCATAAGGATCACTTATCATAACCTTTAATTCGGGAAGTCCATAGTAATATTTCCTTCTTTGAAACGCTCTACTGGCATCTAGTGCTCAACGAATTGTCCGCTTTGGCAAGCTCGATGTCAATACTTTCATAGATTTGCCTCCTCCCCACTGGCGCGGGAGAAATGCGTCTCAGTGCTTTTTCATATTTAAAATCTCATTTTTGTGTTCCTGGGAGTGCTCGGCTAAACCCATGATGCATCTCATAGAGTTTTTCAAAAACATTATCAAGTCCTCAAATTTGATGAAAATTTGGCAGCATAATTACTGTAAACCGAATTTCTTTCAAATTTTCTTTATGCCACAAGAACTCATAATGCATGTACTTTCACATTCAAATCCATATTTCAAGATAATTTACTAAAGTCATATAAACAGTTTCATCATAGCACATGCATCACACATCATCATAGCATCACAATTATCAGATCACAGCATCATAGATCTTAAGCTTAAAATCTGATTAATCTAATATCCGCTCTTAACCTTTTATACACCTAGGGAAACATTACCAATAATTCTTACTAATCATTATGATTATGATCAATTCTAAATAGCATAGTGCAAAATCTAAGTTTTACAATTACGGGTATCTAGAAGTCAAAAGTTTGACCCTTTCTAAGTTCCGTCTTCTCCTAAAGTACCAAGATCAATTCCTAAACTAATTATGAGGGATTCCTACACATATACACTAATTATAAACCTCTTTTACTAATTTTAAACATGATGAAACAGAATCCATAATTTTAGTTTCTAAAGATTCTAAAACTCACATTTATAATCCTTTTTAGTTACTTATTGTTCCTAACACTCACCAAATAATTTTTCCTTCACTCAAACATAATTTTTACACATTCTAACTTATAAAATCAGCTTCAAACAGTGGCCATAAAATCCACAGCAATGGTTGAATCATACATGTCACCTAATCACATAAAATCATATTTTCAAGTGCATACAAGTTACTAGTTTTCTCTTGGAATTAATTTAGGACCTCAAACTCTTTTAGAAACTAATTTATTTCATAAAAATCATAAAAATATAAGTAAGGGCAGTAGCTATATCATTTTACTCATAGTTGAGATTTAAACCATAAAAACATATTTATAACACTTTATAAGTTCACCTATGCTTGAGAAAATTCTTAAAACATAATTTATTGATCCTTGTGACTAAATGAGACTTATGCTAAGTCCATCTCTATCAAATGACCAAAATCACTCTCATAAAAACATTTTCATTTTCCAATATTCTCTTGAGATAAATGGGCAAGTCTTTGAGCTCTAAGTTTTTTAGGTGATGACATAAACCTAAACATGCCACACACTTTGTTTTATTCTTCATTATGAAGTGTAAGCACAAAATAAATATGAGGTACAACTTATTATTATCTTTAAAGTTTAAGTGATGACTTGAAATATAAACATGAGAATGCAAGCTTATTCTTTATTCTTGGAAGTTTAGTCTTGACATAAAGATAAATATGAGTGCAAGTTCATTTTAATCTAAGTAGAGCTCATACAAGACTTTTAGAAGAGCATTAATAATCTCAACCCAACACTTATCTAGCAAGACAAAGTAAGCTTTAGAGTTCTTTGTACCAAGGTTCCAAAGAAACCTCATGGTTTGAACATCATCATCAAGTTCAAGGAAAAATGAACCAAGAGATCAAATCACTACAAAAAAAAGTGTGAATTATGGCAGGAAAATTAGGGCAGTTTTGCAAAACCGCCACAATATGTGGGGCGGTTTACTAGACCGCCATAATTTTAGTGAAAGAAACAGCAGTATAATTAGGGCAGTTCTTTAAACCGCCACAATTTTTAGTGAATTATGGCAGTTTTTGTGAATTATGGCTTTGGGGGTGAATTGTGGCGGTTAGGAACCGCCATTATTTACCATTGGTAATTTTTTTTACTATTTTTTAATAAAATAAAGGAAAAAAGGAGCATTCGCACTCTTTAAAATTTTAGCTAGTTACAAATAGATGTCTTAACTTCTAAATCTTTTAATTAAATGTTTAAACGAGACTAATTTTCAAAATTAATCATTTTATTTAATTTTGGGTTTAGCTAAAAAGGTAATGTGATAAAATATCTAATGATACATGTCACAATTTCTTTTAATCTTTTAAAATTTTTATTTATAATATTATTTAATATTTGTAAAAATAAAAAAAATTATTAACTAACATTTTCTATTTACTGGTTAAAAATTGAGGATAGAATAAAACTCAAATTAAATGTTAACTCTTTTAATATGATATGTTATCTCTTGATTTTTTAATATTATAAGTAAAACAATGAACTATGGTAAATAGACCAATTTTTTTTTTTTAATTTCATTTGAATTTGGAACTTGCTTTGTTACTACAAGATATTGTAGTTGCATTCCTTTGAAAATGGAAACAAAAGTGGAATAGTTAATAAAACTCGAGCAAATTTTCATCGAGCATACACACACACACATTTCATATATCATTGCTCATTGTGGAACTTTTAGATTCAAACTCAAACTTTATTGTGCTTAGCTATACAAGAACTTTCAAAATAAAAAAAGATAAATTTTAAAGAATTTGTCAGTCAAAGGATTTAAATAAAATATAAAGAAGAAAAAGAATAAAACATTAAAAAAAAACTTGTCAGCTTGGAGAAAAAAATTGTCAGACTTGAGATAGAATGAGATTCGAAAAGCTCATGTTTATGATAAGAAGCAATGAAAAAATAAAAACCCAACAGTGCATTAGTTAATAGAATTGGATTAAAACAAAAAAATTATTTACCCATTATTTAGCACACTTAATGGGTCTCATTATTGAGCTTTCAAAGTATATAGCTTTTATAACCTTATAAACATAATATTCAAAATAATAAATAAAATAGAATGACACATTCATATTTTTTTCATTTCTTTAATTATTTAACTATTAACTTATTTTAAAAGTAAATTTATATATTGAATTTAAATTTCTATAAAATATATTTAAATAAATTAATATTTAATTTCAATAATAACCAACAAACTATCTTTTATTATCATCCCGTGTATCACATTAGTCAAACGACTAGTTTTTTATGTATGCAAATAAAAACTATTTGATCACACTTTTACCCGTATCCAATTATTCTAAAGTTTGACACATTTGACTAACATGATAAGATGAAATTATGAATCAACAATTGGATTGAAAAAACTATATTATATTTTATATCACTCAAAAAGAATTTAGATTATTTTATTTAAAAAATAGGTCTTCTTTTTTTTGGTGAAAAAAAATAGTTCCCCAAGTTAACTAAAAGTAATTTTTCAAGCCCAATTCCAAATGTCCGTTGCATTGCATATGTTCCATGCAAGTTTAATTCTTCAAGTTTTACAAAAAATTGATATCATTGGAAAAAATTATCAAATACATGAGTTGAGTTAAATGTTAGCTATATTATTATCTTATTATTTCTCATAGCTATATAAAAAATCAGAAAGCAATTTACATCTTAATTGTTCTCACAAAACTACAGCTGAATAACAAGTCTGTGTAACACTTTTTCTTTCATTTTGTCATTTGGGGTAAAAGCAAAAACACCCCCTTTCTTTCACTTCTGCACCACTCTGCATTCCCTCTTTCATTATTCGCACTAATCCCTTCTTCACGCCACTCCCCACTCCATCTTTCATCATTCGGTTCACGCTCTCAACTCCCTCTTTCATCCTTCAGTTCATCCTTTCTTCACTGAGAACAATCCATTCTTCACTGAGAAAGTCCCTCACGAATGCTCTGTGAACCAATCTCGCCTGGCTGCTCTTGTGGCGTCACTTGGGGCGTGTTGTGTAACATCCTAATTTTTTTCAGAAAATAATTGAGGCTTTAGTAGTAAGAATATCAAAATTTTGGTGTGCATAAAAATGATGAGAACAATGTAACGAACGTAAAAAAAAAAAAAAAAAATGTGAATAGTGTTTTGCAGGCCCCGTCGACCCACCGGAACAGCTGAAACCTTAGATTCAAGACCTGAAGGTGCCCGAAATTTGGAAATTATAGGATTAAGGTTAGAAATAGGTAGGAATAGGTATTTTATACTTAGAATTAATTTTCAGGCAATAGTTGATTACCCGAGTACACTGTTTTACCAGTTCGATAAAATTTCGGTGTGCGATTTTTACACCGAAAGAAAGCTTAATCCATAAGATTTGGATAGTGTCTATCCATTTAAACCAAGTGGATGGCCAAGATTCAATCTAGCTTTCCAAGATCAAATCCTAGCCATCCATCTTATATTCTTTTTGAAAGAACTAGATTTTATATTAAATAACTAGTACAACTTGATTAAATATCATTAAAAAGCCAACCTTATCACTCCATTTTCTTCATCATTCTCGGCCATGCTCTGACCACACACAGCCTCCATTTTTCTTCCATTGAAACATCCATGAGCAAGCTTTAAACCTCCAAATACCTAGCTTAAAATTTCTAAAATCACAAACTCCCTTCAATAACTTATTCCACTCATCAAGATCTTTCAATCTAACCGATTAGAATTTGAATCCATCAACTTTTCCTACTTTGAGAGCTTATTATCAGCTGTGTAAGGAAGGGTTTGGTGTGGGTTAGAAGGCTTGGAAGTAAAGGAAATCAATCTTGGAGCCAAGAGCTTGAAAGCTTCAAAGTGTAGGGTTTTCTTTGGCCTTTTTCTTTCCAAATTATTCTGTAAAATTTTTTGGGTTTTATTCCGAAATTTATGGTTATATTTGATGATAATATGTTGATATTGATGTGTTAATTTTGGTGGAGTGTTTGGATGAGGTTAAATAATGATTTTTGTCAAAATAAATTTTGGCTAGGCTGCTGAATTTTCTGATTTCAGCAGGACAGGATTTGTTCATGAATTTTCTAGTTCAATTCTAGTCATTTTTATGAGCTATAAAAATTATATGTTGAAGCTAACATCGTAAGGAAACTCTGATAATTTTCGTGGTGCATAATAAAGAGTTTTACTGCCTGAGAAAAATCAAGAACCAAGAGTATATCTATGCTGGCTGAAATCTTGGTACTGGAGCTGTGAATTTGTATAAATTTTTATTCATAGAAAATGATGGAGTTATCCTTTGAAATTTTTACAGAGTTTTGTAGACATCTTTAAGTATAACTGTGATTTTTATTTTGAGTTGTTTCTATCATTTGATAAAGTTAAAAATTGTGTGAATCCTATTCTGAGCTGTGAAAAAGTGGCCTCTCTGACCACTAAAATTGTAGAATTTCTTTGACATGGTTCTAGTATTCTGTTTGCTATGAAATTTTTACAGGGACTTTTAGACACATTGAGGTGTCATAGAGAATTTTTATGGCCAGTGAATCGCCCATTGGATATGTGAATTAAATGTTGTCACCATAATGGTAAATCTGTCAAGAAGCTGGAATGGTGAAGATGTATTAAGTTAATGATAGAAATCTATTTAATCCAAGTATATATCATATGAATGTATGTTAATTGTTTGAAAGGCTTGTTTATAAATGAGACTCCAATGATACTGAATGCCTATATCTAGGATATAAACCTGACTTTGAAATAGAAAGGTCCATGACATGGTTGTATGACAAAAGAGAATATGTGAAATTTAATGGTGCATGTTTTAACATACAGGGAAAATAGAAACAAGGCTTATGTGTGATAGAGAGGGAAGGCAAAAATAAGAACTTCCCAAGAAATTTTATGAGTCGGTAGACTTATCGACTAGGAAATAGAACTGTGTGTGATTGTAAATGGAAAAAAATGAAGTCTGATGATCACGAATAGGAATGAGCTCATGTCCTAGCAGTCTATGGTCCTCTGAGGAGTTATCCACTACATATGTTACCTGATATGAATCTAAGCCTTCCCTATGTTAATAAAAAGAACTACTACACTAAGTTGAATTCCATGTGATATAAGAGAAACACTTATGATTACTACCATTTTGCATATAATTTTCTTTGACTCATGTATGCTAATATTGATATATGTGATCTAACATGATGTTGTTCTTTATTATTATAAATGCATTTACTGTTTATATTCTGTCTGTATGTAAGGGGTTACCCTACTGAGAATTTTATAATATTCTCACCCCTATTTGTGTATATGTTGTATTGTGCTCAGACTCTGCAGATGCCCCTGGCTGAGGAGAGGCCATCATACCGATGGCCAATGGTTTCGCGTAGGAGGACATGAGACTTACAGGGGCTTTTGACTTGTATGTAATGTAGTATACTGCTAGGAACTTACCAGCTTGCAGACTGATTGGTGTTAGATGTCTTAGGTCCATTTCTGTGTGTTTAGCATTTTGTTGGACCTTGATATTTGAGCAAGCTTGGTAGGTCTTTTGATAGGAGTCCCTGTGTTGTATTATAAGTGAAGTGACTTAACCTCAAATATGGTATGTATTATAGAAAGCGGCATGTGAGGTAATAATATATGTACATTTTATAGTAGTTTTCTTTATAACTCTGGAGTTTGATTTATTTCATTTCATTTCATACGTCTAGTGGATATTATAGAAAGGAAGTGATACTCTTCTAATTACAATGTTAATACTTGAGTAATACATGGTAGTTAGGAGGGTGTTACATGTTGAGGGTAGACCATCACTCGACTCTTGGGAAGGCGTCTTTGGCTTGCTGGTGGCATGCTCTTCCTGGCTGGTGCTGGTGGAGTTATAGCAGCTTGTATCACTAAGGGTAGACCCAATCTGCTTTGATTTTCCGCAACCGAAATGAGTAGACCCAATCTGCTCCTACAACTCTCTTCACCCTAACCCACCACGAGATCAAGGTCCTTTCCAACCACGCCCTTCGTAACCCACTTCAGTCCCCAAGCACTCTGTCAAATGCTCGTATTCCTCCATCAAACCCTTGTTCACTGGGCAACTCTGAACTTTCTCTCACAAAGCGGTGTGCCTTGGTTTTTTATTTTGTTTTTATTTTATTGTTTTTGTGCTAGTGTAAGTTTCAATTATTTCTTCGATTCAAATGCCTGATTTCTTTTCATTGTTATTTTTTGGTTGAACCTGAGGAATTGGTTTGCTTTTTGGATGAAATTAATACCTTGATCTTAGTGGTTTATGGATGTTCTTTTGTTTAGATGGAAGCTTGAATGATTTGCTTTTATTTTTTATTTTTTTGAATAGTCAATTTAAATGTTCATATCATTTTTCCACTTTGATTCCCACTAGTTTGGTGTAGCTTCCACTAATGAGAAATGTAATTTATACTCTTCTAATTTACATAGATTGCTGTATTTTAAAAGTTAAGATTGGTTTGGGGTAGAGGGGATTGTTTCCCCAATATCTTAGAAGTGATGGTGCTGATCATAAGGTGAGTGTTGCCCTAGTATGTGTGTCTTCAGCCTGTTAGAGATTGGCAAATTGGTGCTTAGGGTGATAGGCTAAAATTCTGTTAGGATATTTGTGAAGGGTTGGAGTGTTTTTTTTGCTAAAAATCCAACAGACCAAAAGAGTAAGGGGGCGTTTGTTTTTTTTTTCATTTTTTTAAACAGAAAAGTTATGTTTTTTGTAGCTATTTGTGTCATTTAACCCAATATTGGAAATAGGTGTATTTTTGAACTTGGTGAAGTTTCTTTATTAGCCTAGCTTAGTTGAACTCTACTGAATCCTAATTCTTGACTCAACAACTGCCTAAGCTATGCCCAAGAAGTAAAAGCCAGTTCCATTACTTTGTATCTCTGCTTGTAACTAACAAGTTCCAGTTAAATTAATTTCTTTGTGAAGAGTTGGCGCCAGCTTTTGTATTGGTTCACACAAATGGTGCATCAATGCTTCTTTATTAAGTTTAGCACCCATTAATTTACAATTGACATTGGTTCAGACCATTGGTTTTTTTTGGTTTTGATGATGGTTCTTGCATTTGGTTTTGGGAGGTTGTTTGGATGAGAAATTGTACTATTATCATCTCTCAACTTTGAATAACTTGTCCATTTAACTATTTTTAAGGTTCTCACATATTAGGGAATTCCTTCCATAAAGTTGAAGGCTACCCTTGTTTGAACCTTGGTCTCTCTTTTTTGTTGGCTTGAGATTCCTTTTGATTGGTTGAATTGCAAGTGTATGTTGATATTTTTTTCTTGTAGGAATTGAGCCCTAGACTTTTATTCAGAAGTTGGGAGAAGCTGTTTTTATTCCAACAGGTTGGCCTCATCAAGTCAGAAACTTGAAGGTATGAGGGACTTTCATATGATGAACTTTCATGGTGGATTAATCTCATCTTTAATATATTTATGGTGTTGCTTTATATGCCTACGTGAGTTTAATCCCCTATATTGAATGGTGTTACTATTAAATATCACAAAAATATATTTATTTGTTATGAGAAGTGAGTGCCATGAAGCTCAAAAGTCAATTAGATTAATTTGGTTGGTGGAACACGAGAAGCCGAGTTTTGGCTCATCTATGTTAAATGCTTGACAGAAAGTTTGGTACCTCTTGTGTATGTAATTAGTTTAGATGAATTATTATTAAACTAAATTAATTAGTGACTCATTTATCCAAACTTTAAATGGTTGAATAATAGAGGATTAGTTTTCCTATATGTTATGTAGCAAGTTTTGAATGGAAGAGGCTGCTTCCTCTTTAGGTGCCAAACATGTAACATATTGTCCATGTAAACACTTACCATATGCATCTTTTTTTTTTTCAGTCATGCATAAAGGTTGCACTTGATTTTGTCTCTCCCCGAAAATGTTGGTGAGTACTTCCATTTGACAGAGGAATTTTGCACGCTTCTAAAAAATCACAAGTATTCCGAGGACAAGTTGAAGGTATACTGAAACTGTTTTTGCTTACATTGGTTATGTGACTTCTAGATAAGTTTAAACTTAATCATCAACTCAATCTAATTTGCATATTCAACTTTTGGCTCCTTAAAAATTTTCTTCAAGATCTGCCACAGTACATACATAAATCTTGCATGGTCTCTAAGACCTTTGATTACTTATTTGATTTGTGTATTTGATCTCTTGATAAATCATGCATTGTTAGCATGTTGTTTAATTGAAAAGATGTAGTCCCTTACCCTTTAATATGAATGATTTGTTCTCCCCTGCCCAACTATATTGCCATGTCCTGTTGTGCTATCTTTAATACAAATTATTTGTTTTGAACTTGTGCTATCTTTTGTTATTTGAAACATATTTTTTATGCCCATTTTCTATGTTTAGGCTTTTCAATTTCTATCTCTTGGTCTTGCTCAGCAATCATGCCAATTGATAAATCTTGGATTGACAAACCTCGAAACACACTTGAATATGCAAATAGGTTGAAGAAGTTTTTCGATTTTGCATTTCAGTATCAATCTCTTGGGGGTCATGAGATCAAGTGTCCTTGTCAAAAGTGTGGTTTTAGTAAGTGGCAAACAAGAGATATAGTTCAAGAACACCTAACTTGTAAGCCTTTTCCTAAAAACTACAAATTTTGGAATTGGCATGGTGAAAAGTCAAATGTAGTTGAGTTTGAGGGTTTTGAAAACACACGTGTCATAGTAGATACTTTGCAATGTCAAAATCCAATGGAAACTATGATCAATGATGTATTTAGGTTTGTTAGACACAACTAGGATGAACTTGTTCTTTCTCCTGATCCTTTAGATGGGGATCAAACTCTAAACGAAGAGCATAATGGAGAAAATATAGAATTTTATGAGTTGTTGAAAGATGGTAATCAAGAATTGTATGAAGGTTGCACAAAGTATTCAAAATTGTCTTTCTTGATAAAATTGTATCACATAAAGTGCTTGTGTGGAATGAGTGACAAGGCAATGACTATGATTCTAGAATTATTAAAAGATGCCTTTGAATCCGCAAAGATTCCTGGTTTGTTCTATGAAACCAAGAAAACCATTAATAAACTTGGTCTTAATTACACCAAGATACCGGCTTGCCCAAATGATTGTATGCTACATTGGAGGGAAGATGAAGACTTGCAAGAGTGCAAAAGATGCAAGACATCTAAGTGGAAGGATAATAAGAAGAAGAAACCTGCAAAGATCTTGCGATACTTTCCACTAAAGCCGAGATTGCAAAGATTATTTATGTGTTCTAAGACTGCAGAGTCAATGAGATGGCATGTTTTGGAGGGTAACCAAGACGAAATGATGAGGCACCTAAGGGATTCTAAAGCTTGGAAGACATTTGACTTGATTCATCTAGAGTTTGCTGCTGATCCCCGAAATGTACAACTTGGCCTAGCTTCTGATGGTTTCAACCCATTTGGAGCCATGAGTATAAGCTATAGGATTTGGCCTGTGGTTCTTATCCTCTACAATTGGCCTACATACGAATGCATGAAGCAAACTTCATTCATCCTTTCAATGATTATTCTTAGAAAACAAATGCCCAGGAATAACATAGATGTGTACTTACAACCTCTTATCAAAGAATTGAGGGAGTAGTGGTATGATGGGGTGCAAACTTTAGATTCTTCAAAGAACAAAATGTTTAGGATGCCAGTAGCTCTAATATGGACAATTAGTGACTTTCCTGGTCTTGGTACCTTATATGGGCATAACACATACACTAGTCTTGCCTGCCCCACATGTAATTTTGACACGGACTCACATAGATTGAGACATAGTGGAAAATGGTGTTTTATGGGTTATCGTCGTTTTCTAGAAAGGGGCCATAAATTTAGATTGAATTGAACTCATTTTAATGGGACAATTGATCAGAGGAATCCACCTATAGCACCGTCAAGATCAGAAATATTGAAACAACTTGAAGGAATCAATGTTGTATTTGGAAAACATTATTGTCAAATGATAAGGGAAAAAGAGTTCAAGGAAGACCCATTGTTGGAGATGGATTAGGACAGTGGAGGAAGAAAAGAATTTTTTTTTTATCTTCCTTACTGGGAATCTAATTTGTTATGACACAATCTAGATGTCATGCACATTGAAAAAAATGTATGTGACAATGTGCTATACACTTTGCTCAATGAGACTAGGAGATCAAAAAACAATATTAAAGCTCGTAAGGATCTCAGAGAAATGGATATAAGAAAAGAGCTTTGGCCAAATAAGAATGGAAAATATCGCCCATCGTTATTTACAATGTCAAAAGTGTAACGCCCCGATTTTCTGATTGAGCGAAAATGACCAAAATGCCCCTAAGGTCATTTTCCACCCGAAATTCAAGGATAGTCAACCCGGCAGTCCTCGAAGGGTCAACTCAATGTTAGAAGGGGATTGCATGTGAATGAATGTTAATAAAGCAGAAGAATCTCATTTTTCTGCGATTTCGGGTCAAAATGACCAAAATGCCCCTATAGCGTTTTTACGTGGGTATAAGTGTCGTTTGAGCCCGGAATCTCTCCTGAGAGTTCGAGATGCTAATTACAAGTGTTTGATGATGTTTTTATGTGGTTAGGAGTATCTGTTTAAGTCCCGGTGGTCCTGGCCAGTTATTGTGCAAAATTACGATTTTTGCCCCTAGTTTTGTGTTTTTAAGCTTAATCGCGTGATTAAGCAAACCTAAGCAATATTAGGCTCTAATCGGAGATTAATTAATTTTCATAATTAATCTTGAGCCAAAATAATTTATTAAAGTTAATTAGAACCTAAAATTGCTTAAGGGAGCTCAAAATCCTTTTCTAGTCTTAATTCTTTGATAAAGGAATCTAGAAATAGTGTTTGCGCTTACCAATGCTTTGCGCATGCCTTGGAGGACACATTTGAGAAGATATTTTCCCCTCCCCCAAGGCTGAAAAATGGTGCCACTTTTCCCCCCAAAATCCACCTCCACATTTCAAAATTTAAACCATGATATATATAGCAAAGTGTAGAGAAATTTCACACTTTTGCCATTTGCCTTTTTGTTGAGCTTGTGACCAAAAATCTCTCTTACTTTCTCTCAACCTCAAATTCCTTTCCACCACCTAGAAACCCCTTCCACCACCACAAACCACCATAAACCACCTTGAAACACCACACCACCACCTCAAGCCACCTCCCTAGCACTCAACCTTTCCACTTTCAACTTAAACTCTCAAGAAAAACTCCTCCTTTGCTTGTCCTCACCCCTTGGCCGAAATCACCAAGCCACAAAGAGGAGGTTTTTGCCTTCTCATTTTAGTTCCAAGAACCAAGCTCTTTTCCTTCGAAAGAAATTTCCACTAGGTAGGGGTTTTGCTTTCAAAATGCTTTTTCTTTGTGATGTTGTTTTTGACATAAAAATGCTAGCTTTCTCTTGGTTCAACTCTTTTTCTCCTTTTTTTGTTTTTAGTCATGAGACTTGGTTCTTGAAAGGAAAATCTTGAGCTTGATGATGAGGTTTCAAAATAATGGTCTTGAGAATTTCATTTGAGAAACCTCTAAAACTTGAAAATTGTTTTTAACTTTGAAGCACTTTGGTTTTCCTTTCCTTTTCTTTTCCTTTTTATTTCAGTTTTCCTTCTCATCTCCCTTTTTCCTTTTTCGGCCTCAAGGCCTATTATTCTTCATGATAGCTTGATGATGAGTGTCTCTAGATGATGACCTTGTGTTCATCTAAAAAAGAACTCTAAAGTTTGAGTTTTGTTTTTGATCTAGTAAAGTTTTGGTTTTTCTTTCCTTTTTTTTTCCTACAAGGCTTCAGCCACTATTTGCTTCCTTTCAAAGATATTGTTAAAATTTTAAAGTGTCTCTACATTTATTTTGTATCAAGAAATAATGTTGTCTTGGTTTCTATTTCTTTAAAGTTTTGTTTTCTTTTAAAGTTTACTTCTTTTTGAGCTTGATGATGATGTTCAAGAACCATATAGTTTTCCTTGTAAGCTTGGTTCAAGAACTCTAAAGCTCACTTTGTTGATGAGATAGATGTTGGGTCGAGATTTTTGGTTTTCTTTAAAAGTCTCATATGAGCTCTAAGTTCAGATAAAAGACTTCCATCCATATTTACTTTTATGTCATCACTAAATGCTCAAGATTAAAGAATGAACTTGCATCTTCATATTTATGTTTATGTTCTCACTAAATCTCTAAGATAATAATGAATTTGCAAGGAATATTTATTTTATGCTCTCACCTCTTAATAAAGAGTAAAACAAAGTGCATTACATATTTATGTTCATGTCATAACTTAAGAGATTTAGAGCTCATGGACTTACCCATTGTTATCTCAAACAAAGTCTGAAAATATATATTTTTTACCTCTTTGTTTTCGGCCTAGTGATGATGTTGGGTCCTAGAATGGGATTCAACTAGTTACAAGAGCTAAAGTTTATGTTTTATGATTTTTCTAAGTTTAGGTGATCTCAAGAAATGTTTTGAGCAAAGTTTTATGTTTTAAAACCCTCTTAAAATTATTTTTAATTAGCTACTGCCTTCATGCTATTTATGATGATTTTAATGAAATAAAATGTGTTCTAATGACTTTTTAAAGCCTTGAAAAGGTTCCAAGAGAAACTAGCAATTTATGTGTGTTAGAAATGAAACTATGTGCATTATATGATGATTATGAATTCAGTTCTGTTTGAGTTTTTTTTTTTCTCTCTGTATTATGCTGTTTTGATGATGATAATATGATTATGTTCATGTATAATTGATGCAAAAATCATATGTGAAAGTTAAGAGAAGTTAGTAACTAGAAAAGAATTAATTTGAGGCCTTTAGATCCCTTAGAAAAGTATTTTTCAGGATTCTGTCCAGCAAGGTTTAGAATTGATAATCATGGTTTATAATTATTCTAAATGTGTAGGAATTACTCATAAATGGTTTAGAACTTGATCTTGATACCTTAGGAACAAACCGAAATTAGAATGGGTCAATGTTGTGACTCCTAGGTACCCGTAAAGCATGAAATATAGATTCTGCACTTTTGAGGTTTAGAAATATTTATGGTCATAGATTTGAGTGAGGAATACTTAGATATGAGCCTATAGGTACTCGAGAGTTTAGGTCATGATGATATACAACTTGGATTTCAAGTTAAAAGATCTTAAGGGTCAATGCATAAGACACTAAGAATCCTTTAATGCTTTGATGTTTATTTATGAAAGTATGATGTTGTGATGCATGAACTATGATGAAATGAATTATCAACATGAGAATTGAATGAAAAATATGTTTGTGTTATGAGCTTGTGGCATAAGGACGGTTTGAAGGAAATTCGGTTTAACAGCTGTTATGCTATCGAATTTTTGTCAAACCTAAAGGGTTTGAGAAATGTTTTAAAGAAACATATAAGATTGAAAACCCTGGGTGACACCGGTTTGGCCGAGCACCCCCAGGAGATTTTTATGTGACAAGCACTGAGATGTACTTCTCTTGCTACAGTAAGGAGGAGGCAAATCTGTGAGGGTATGTGCAGATACAGCCTTACCAAAGCGGACAAATCGCTGTGCACTAGATGCCAGTAGAATGTTTCAGAAAAAGAAATATTTATATGTTACCCCTTCGATTTCCCCATATTAAATCTAGTGACGACTAGTTAGGATTGAGCTCATTCCTAGGCGATTAGGTGAGACGGAGTTTGGGGACCATGATAAAAATTGCCAGGGCGGTATGTCAGTTGGATTCAGGTGACCATGTTTAAGAGGGTGGTTTTGGAGAAAAAGAACTTAAGAGTTCATGCATGAGAAAAAGATATGATGTTTTTAAAGTACACAGTTATGAGAAAAGAAAGAGTTTTATATGTCACTTATATGTTAATGTTTATCTTGATGTTGTGTTCTATCGACTGTTTGTATAAAGTATTGTCATACATTCATCCAATATCTGTTGCATTCATATCATTAAAACCCATACTAAAAGACACCCACTTCGGATAAATAGATTTCAGAAGTTTAAAATTAAACCTTATGCATGACCACCTTTTTATAATTAAAACTGAAGTGGCTGGGGACGATGACGATGACACGTGTGTTAGAGTCGGAAATCCCTACTGAGAATCTTGAATAAGTATCTCATCCCTCTCTCTCTCTTCTCTTGTGTCGTCTCCAGACGAAGATGATGGTGTATCTCGTGACCCTTACTAAGGCGTGGGCAAAGGGCATGTGTTACGAGTTGGATCAATGGGACGCAACGAAAGCGCGGAGATGCCACCTTATGTAACGCCCCGATCTTTCTGTTAGAGTGAAAATGACCAAAATGCCCCTGAGGTCATTTTCAGCCCGGAATTCGAGGAAAGCGGTCTTGGCAGTACTCGAAGGGCAAACTCAATGTTGGAAGGGGATTAGAAAACTTATGTACCTTCCCGGGATCGAAAATCTCGTTTTTCGAGTTTTCGGGTCAAAATGACCAAAACGCCCCTACGGTGTTTTACCATTTTGCAAGTGCTGGATGAACCCGAAACTTCTCCAGATGGTTTTAAAAGGTGTTTTTATGTGTTCTATGACCTCAGTTTTAATTTTAGAAGTCCCGGGCAAAATTAGTGCAAAATTACGGTTTTGCCCCTAGTTTCGTATTTTTACGCTTAATCGCGTGATTAAGCAAACCTAAGCAATATTAGGCTCTAATCGAAGGTTAATTAATTTCCTTAATTAATCTTGAGTCAAAATAATTTATTAAAGTTGATTAGAACCAAAAAGTACTTAATTACAACCTAAAATCATATTTTAATTTTAAGACACCTAGTCATAGAATCTTGAATAGTATTTTCTCTTTCCAATTCCTTAAATCATGGAATTGTGTTACACATTGTTTATTCACAAATGAGTTTTAAATTCTTTAATGATGTATGAGCACTCCTAAACTTGTCATAAACTCCCTAAATTACATTCTTAGTTACCTAAACTTAAGCTTAATCATTCCTAACCTTGTACCTAAGCTAATACACATCTAAACCTACCATTAACACACAATTAAATGGTCAAAACTCACCCCCACTCTGCTGTCCAGCCTTGGCCGAAGCTGTCCTCCCCCATTGTGCATCACATGTTCATTTTTCAACACTCCAAGGCCATACCTCAAGTCACATACACTATACCTTGTCATAACTTTCAATCAAGCTTGAATTTCCACATGAATAAATAATTAAAACAACCCATTTTCCCCATTTATTTGTGGCTGGAAACGTTCCAGCTATGTCAAGTTTCTAGAAGCCTAATTTCATAAAAATTTGATAGGAAATTAACTCACATCAAGCCATACTTTGTAGCATAGCTTCCATACTTCAAACCATGCTTGAATGACCTTGTGTAAGAGATATTTTCTCTTCCTTTTCCCTCCAAACCACACGGCCACTCCCTCCATTGTGAGCTCCATGGTTTTGTTTTTCTATAAATAGGATGCTTGTGTTAGCCTTGTTGCACCTTGAAGCATTTGCTAAGTTTAGAGTTTTAGAGTTGTCTTGCTAGTCTTTCTTTTTCTCTCAAAATTTCAAGAGTGTTCTTCCTTTCCTCTCATCTTTATCTTCTCCATCTCTTCATCTCATCATCACCTCTCAACCATCAAACACCACCCCAAAACCTTGAACCATCATCTAACCTCTCAAACACCACACCTCAAACACAACTTCACTTGAAACACATTTCCTTTCTTTTTCTCTCATCAAGGCCGAATCATCATCACCATCCTAGGAGGTGTTGCTCATCTCATTTCCATCTTCAAGTCCAAGCTTTTACCTTCATCACAAGGTAGGGACTTGGTTTCAAGCTTTATTTTGTTCAAAAAGTGTTTTTCTCTAGCTCTCTCTTGGTTTTTCTTTTTAGAACTTTCTTTGTCTCCTTTTCCTTTTGTGTTTCGGCCATGAGGCCTTCATGGTTACATGATGGCTCAATGATGAGGACTCCTAGAAGGTGACTATGTGTTCATCTCAAAGGAACCTCTAGAGCTTGAGTTTTTATTTTCTTTGAGTTTCAACTTTATTTACTAACTTGAAATGATCTTTTCTCAATAACACTTTTGTTTCCTCTTATTACATGCTTTCGGTTTCTTTGTTTTCCTTTTCTTTAACATTTCGGTTTCCATTTCCTTTTGGTCTTTGAAGCATTGTTTGTTTAATGAAGTTTTATTTTCTTGAGCTTGATGATGATGTTCAAGAACCTCATAGTTCCTTTGAGAACTTGGTTCAAGAACTCTAAAACTCACTTTGTCAGGAGATATGTGTTGGGTTATTATCTTATTAAAGTCTTGAATGAGCTCTAGCTAACCATAAAATAAACCTTGCATCATGTTTATCTTATGCTATGCATTTCATGTTTACTTTCCTTGCTATCACTAATTATCAAGATAATAAAGGAACTTGCACTATCATGTTTATATTTCAAGCTTTGCATTATCATATTTATATTTCAAGTCCTCACCTAAATATCAAAGATAATAATATATTGCACCACATATTTATTTTATGCTCTCACTTTACTTTCTAGCAATAACTAAAATAAGTGCATGAGCATGTTTATTTTTATGTCATCACTTTAATGATTCTAGAGCTCAAAGACTTGCCCATTGATATCTCAAACAAAGGTCTAAAACATTTATTTCCTTTGGTTCATATTTCGGCCCTATGAGGCCTTAGTGTTCCCAAGTATTGAAAACTATGTTTTATAATTTTTCTAAACTTATATGAGTATAAGGAATATGTAGAACTAAGTTTTATGAATTTAGGACCTCTTGAGATGAAAATAATATAGCCACTGCCCTCTTAAGTATTTTCATAAGTTTAGATGATAAAAGTGTTCATAAAAGAGTTTTGAAAGTCTTAACAAGGTCCCAAGAGAAACTAGTATTTTATGTGCTTTAGAAACTATGTTCAATGCCTTTAAATGGAGTTTCTGTTTCGGTTCTGCCTTGCTATGTTTGGCCACTATATGAGCTGTGTTAATGATGTTAATATGCTTATGTTTGAGTAATAATTATGTTAAGACTCATATGTGAAAGATAGGATAAGTTAGGAACTAGAAAATAATTAATTTGAGAGTTCTAGATCCCTTAAAGATTTATTTTTCTGGATTCTGTCCAGCAAGGTTTAGATTCAATAATCATGGTTTTAAATTAGTTTATATGTGTAGAAATGACTCATAATTGGGTTAGGACTTAATCTTGAAACCTTAGGAGCAAACCGAACTTAGAAAGGGTCATTATTGTGACTTCTAGGTACCCGTAAAGTTAGGATTTTGATTTCTGTACTCTTGAGGTTTAGAGATGTTCTTGACCATAGTGTGAGGTGAGAAATACTTAGTTATAACCTTATAGGTTCCCAAGAGACTAGGTGTTGATGATCAATAACTTAGAATGTGAGATAAAGATCTAAACCGTAATTTCTAGAACTCCGTAATCACATAAACATAAAGCTGTCCAAATTCTGCTTAGTGCTGTTTGGATTAGTTCTTGAGCATAAAAATTTGTATAACTCATTAGTTTTGAAACTATAGGTGTACAAGAGGTTAAGGATAATGTTAGAACAATTAATTTGCAAGTTTAAGACTCATAAGAATCAAAGTTTAAAACACTATAGGTTATAACATATCAAGTCTATGAGCTTATGGGGATAATTGTTAGATATGACTATGTGATGATGTTTATGTTATGTGGAAGTTTTATGTGACGATGCATATGTTATGAGAAAGTTTCATGTGATGATATATATGTTATGAAAAAGCTATATGAGGATGCATGATAAAAATGAATATGATAAATGATGAGGTATTTATGATTTAATACTTATGAGAACTTAAATGTGACACAACACTGAGACGCGCTTCTCCTGGGTGACACCGGTTCGGCCGGGCACCCCTAGGAGGAGAGAAATCCGTGAGGGTATGTGTAGATGCAGCCTGCCAAAGCGGACAAATTGCGAGGCCCGCGTGGCTAGCAAAGCGTTTCAAAGAGGAAATGATCCTAGAGAGGAGATCCTTAGATTGCCCCCTAGCCCGTACTTTAAGTCGGGAATTATATATGTTACGCTTATCATAGGATAAGTAAGAACTAGTGACGACTAGTTAAGGTATGAGCTCATAACCTAGAGATGTTTTAGGGTGGCCCCATGAGATGAAAGTAAAAGTTAACAATGTCACATAATACTATACTTATGCCAACGTTATAATGTTTCTTAGTTATTCTATTGTTTGGTTTGCCTTTATGATGTATTCATATCATTAGTATATTTCTGCTTAAGTTATAAAGATGCATTATAAAATATGACGGACCTTGGATAAAATACCTCTTTAGAAAACTAACTTAAAAGGAATTTATATGCACGCACACCTTTTAGAAATAAACCTAAGGTTCCTGAGGATGTGACGATGTCACCTAGGTAGGGATAACCCTACTGAGAATTCTTTTAGAAAGATTCTCATTCCCTCTCTCTTTTCTTCCGTCATATCTTCAGATGGCGACATTCGTACTCTTCATCGATACCCCGGTATGGGAGCTGCACCATGACCCGGCACTCGGGTCATACCATTTTGAGGGTCGCTGCACTGTCAGAGTATTCATGTTCATGGGACGACCCTTCGCGCACCCCGTCCCAAGCTATCGCTTCACCCCGACTGCTCCTTACCGTCATAACGGGATTTTCGAGTGAGCGAGACCACGCGATGAGCAGATCCTCCGCATGGAGCCCGAGACACCAGCAGTACGCGAGTACCCCGATTATGTTCCGCGTCCCCAGTACTCGAAGACGGACCCATCCGAGGACCCGCCATCCCACATCTACAGTTGGAGCTCTAGTCCCGCTCCCCCACCGATGAGGGCTGGGAGTGAAGAGACGGTAGTCCAGCCGAGGTGGACATGCCCCGATGATGCGCTCGACCACTCCCGCCGAGATTCGTCAGTGGATCGACTCGACCCCACGGTACTCGGACCAGCAGGAGTAGTCATAGGAGGGGTAGTAGTTAGTGCACACACACGCCACATAGTTGAGGACAAACCTTCTTTTGTATATGAAGTTGTCTACCTTAGGTGCACATGGGTATGGGTGTTGTTTCTCTTGTATTTGCTTTTCATGATTTCCATGTATTACATTTCAGTTGTATTCCATTTCCCAATGTATTAAATAGTCCTTCCCTTTTGGGTAGGCACAACATATATATATATATATATAACAATGTTTCAGTTGATGTCTCCATGATATGATGTGTTTCTTTATGCTTTGCTTATATGTTTCTCTATGCTTCCTCTTAAAGATTCGTGCGTGGCTCTCACTTTGATTTTAAATTCCAAAAAGAAAAATTTTACCCATATTTCCGCTAAGTATTTTCTAAGTAAAAGATGAGACCAAGAGGTAATATTCTAAAGATTAACCTAAGTACATACTAGTAGTCTTGGGTTAAGATTTAGGGTGTTACACCTTAGATTTATATGCATATGGATGTGTATTTCTTTTTATGTGATAATAAGGCTATGATAGTCGTAAATTATGTATATATGATAATATGATTCTGTTGTGATGTAATGAACAACGTTTGTGTTTTGTGACCATGAATGATATGAGATCTCTTTTCTATATGTTAGTCTTTGTTACGTCATACGTGGCTCTCACTTTGATTTTATATTTCAAAAAAAAAGTTTATCTGTATTTCCGCTAAGTATTTTCATAAAAGAATGAGACTAAGAAGTGATAACCTAATGATTAACCTAATGTGTTCTAGAGTATTGGGTTAAAAATTAGGATGTTACAAAAAGCAAATAAAGACATATTCTTGCGAACTTTAAAGAATGTCACAGTGCCAGATGCATACTCAAGTAATATTTCGAGGTGTGTTGTCTTGAAGCAACGAAAACTCTTTGGACTGAAGAGTCATGACTACCATGTTCTTATGCAGTAACTATTACCAATAGCCATACGTCATCTATTGCCAGAAAAAGTTACTGCAGTGCTTATAGAGTTCTATTCATTTTTTCGATGGCTATGTTCCAAAAGCATAAGTCTCTTAGATCTTGACAACCTTCAATCTCGAATTGTTCTCACCCTTTGCCACTTAGAAATGTTATTCTCTCCATCATTCTTTACAATCATGGTTCATTTAACTTGCCATCTAGTTGATGAAGCAAAACTTGGAGGGCCAGTACATTATTGGTGGATGTATCCTATTGAAAGGTAAATATTCCATTCCATTATTAGAGTTTATCATTTAAAGTTAAAAAGTAATTAAGTTTTGTCCTTTTCATTAATTTTCCATCTTTTGCTTAGGTATTTAGGACACTTAAAGTCCTATGTACGAAATAAAGCTCAACCAAAAGGTTCCATAGCTGAAGGATACCTAGCTGAAGAGGTTTTTACCTTTTGCTCTCACTATATAAAAGGGATTGAGACACGAATCAATAGGCCAATGCGTGTTGATGATAATCCTGATCATACACACTCTTCACCTGTGGGTTCTATTTTTCCACCAATGGGCAAAGTAATCGGAGCTTTCTCAAATTTCAATTGTCAGATATGGAGAAAAGGTAAGTACATCGATATGTTCTACTAAATTGTTTACAAGTCAAGCCATATATTGAGTGAGTATTTAGACAAATTCCATATGGCACTTAGGATTATCTTGAAACTATTTCTTTGGAAATATAATTCTAATTTTAATTATTTGTATAGTGAATTTAAGGATTTTGTACGAAGGCGGTCTAGGGGTCGACGACCATCAGCTACAGAGATAGAGAAAATAGTGAACAAGGACTTTATTGATTGGTTTCTTATGTTGCTAGTAGTGTTGATGGAAATTTAAGGCAAGCAGATTTGAGCTAAACTACTATGGTCGATTTTGGGTTATACTCTTTAAATGTAAATGGGCCGACACCACTAGGGAAAGCAGATATAGAAAGGATACATGGGGTTTTACTTCTGTTAATTTTTCATGACTAATTCACATCAGTGATCGTGAAGACCATGATCCATACATTGAAGCTTCCCAAGCTCAAATGGTATTTTATGTAGATGATGAGGTGAATAAAGAATGGAGAGTTGTTGTGCCTTTGAGTCTAAGGGATTTCTATGATATAGGAGAAGAAGGAGATAATGAAGTTTATGAGATTGAGCCGTGCCCAAAGCAAGACCTAGATAAATTGTTTGAAGGTGTTAGTGATCTACCATTGTTGAGAGAGGATGCAAAAGATGATATATTAAGTGAGTCAAATGTTGACGATGAGGATGGAAAAGATAAGCATATGTTAGAATAGTTAATATAATGAACATAGGTGCTTACTTTTTTCCCTTCAAAATTTGAAGACTTAACTACGGATGTTGAATATTTGTTTTGTTTGTTAAAATGATATCGTTCTTCCTGCTGCATTTCTTTTTTCTCATTTGAGTCAATGTCTTCAACTCTTCATTCTTTATGTGTTAGCTGGATGAATTAGCTTATATCTTAGACTTATATAAATGTTTCTAATATATGCATATTTTTTTAGCACGTATTAATTTCTTTTAGTGTGAAAGTGAAATATGGCGGAGGCGTACGAAGAGGGTCGGCACCAAAGAATGAAGGAGAATAGGCAAAGATTGGAGGCACTCAATCTCCCTTTGCTTTCTCAAGCCCTTCATAACTCTTCCTCTTCTAAAATCACATCCCCATTGGTATCTCTCTTTCTCTCTCTCCCTCATATTTTAATCTTTTTTCATTTATTTCCCCACCTTACTCACTCACTAAGTTTGCATTTCAGCTAAAGCACATGAAATCTTCCACCATTGAGGAGGAGGTGGTTGAGGTGAGAAGGTCCAGCCATGTCGCCAACATGTCTCCTCCTGTCTATGACGAAGTGAGCCATTTTCCTCATCATTCCTCAATTTTTTTATAATTTAATAGTAACACTAATTATAAACCACAAAAACATTGAAACAGCCACAAACATCAGATGCTTGTCCTTCAGCATCAACTGCTTGTCCTTCAACATTAGCTACTCCAACAAATTCACAATCATCTAATCTAACCAGTTCACAACCTGTACATGGTGAAGTTTCAGCTACAGTTACACGTCATCCTAGACATAAATCTAGCCATTATTGGTGGGTAGATGTCATAGGTATGTACATATGTAAATTAATATAAGTATTTATTCTTTTTTATATAATTTGGTTAATTAACCAAATTAATATTTGTTTTAGATGAAAATAAGGTAATTACAAAGCATCAAATGACGGTCAAAGATATAAACAACATTGACGACAACCTACGAATAGTAGTGGACTGTGATGAATTTGGTTTGCCAATAGAAGAAGCAGCTGGGCTTCTAGCTGGAGTGTGTGGACAAATGGCTAAGGATTGCCTTATTTTCCCCATTAGTTTTGAAAATTGGAAAAAAATGCCAGATAGTTATTTTGAGAGCAAGTGGAATACTTTTTTTATGGTATCACAATCAACCATCTCTCTAATTTATATCTTTTTTAGATGTTACAAGTGTAAAACATAATAAACTATCATTCTTTTTCTTTTTTCTATATGAAGGCTAATTTTTCCTTCAAGCAAAATGATGTGAAAGTAAAGCATTATCTAAAGCAATCTATTAGCATGGGCTTTATTTGTAGATTACTGCTTGAAGCCTTCCACTAAGGTACTCGCTTTATTATTAATTATAAATTAAATGTTATTAAATTGTTGAAGCTTATATACTTCCATTTGTAGGAGCTTTGGAAGAGAAATTAAGTGATTCGCAGTAAACAAACCATTCCACATACTACTGGTGCAAAGAGTTTGGCACAGAGAAGAGCTGAATTGGTAGTTAATGACTTTTTTTATCTTCAAGTTATAATTTTCATTTTTTGTACCATTATTGAATCATTGATTTTTGCCTTCTGTTAAAAATTATTAGATGGATGAGACTAGAAGAGAGGTTGGTCGAGGTGAACTATGGAAGTTGACCCACAAAAAAAAAAGGATGGGAACTACGTAAATGAGAAGGCAAGAGATATAACGGTAAATATAATTATTCTTCTCTTATTTTCTTCCCAATTTCCTTTGGCTTAGTTCATCACAAGTATAACAATAATTGGTTCACCACAAATCACTATACAGTATTTATTTTCTTTGGTTTAGTAGTTGGTTTGCACAAATAACTTTGATTAGCTAAATGGATATATGCAACAGGCTCAAATAAATGGCTATTATGCAGTATATATATGGCCTTTTGAAAGGAGAGGATTGGATGTATGAACTGGCTAGGCTTGAGGCCAGTTTGTCTTTAAAATCAAATTTTTTTCCCTTCCAACTTTTGTTACATGTATAGTTATTGTTGAAGTCTTGACTTTCTAAATTTTGTCACTCATCACATTCTGGTTATTGATATATGTACAGGTTATCCACCATGGTCAATGTGTCACTTCTTGCTTTATAGTTATGCATGGTCCTTGCATAATTTTAAATTTTCATAACCGAAATTGTTGTGTAGTGTCCCTTGTTCTTTTGTTATAAGAGTGGTGGTGGTACATTAACAGAATATTCCTAGCAGAACATATTCGTCTTTTGGCTCATTTTATTTTTAGCGTTCATATATCATATTTCCTTGCGAAGTTGCAATAAATGGTAATGTTCATCCAGCTAATTTTATGACCAAGGAAGAATTTCCTATAAGCTAGTCATAAAATTGTTTTTAACTTAGTCTTGCAGTCATTACAAAGAAATGAACCAATAATTATAAGAAACGAACATGGATTTTAATCCAAAAAAAAAAAAGAGACGAACAGGAATAATTGTTTATTCATGTTAAGTGTACATAGTGATCGGCCATAATCGATCAACTATGTAAATGCCACTATTTTTTATATATATATATAGAGAGAGCCTCCAAAGAGTAATTGTGTTAGGTGTGTGTGGATAAATATTCATATATATATAGCAGCACTTTGCATTTGCAGTATAGTTTGATATTCTTTTTTATTTGAAGTGAGACTTGGCAGAGAGCTTTTTCATTGTCTTGTTTGTTAGAAGGAACATGTATGAAAAGATTTGGTTGATTGGGAAAAGGTAAGAAGTTGAAAATTGAGACTTAAAAACAAACCTAAAGGTTTTTTCTAAGCTATTAAATTAGTGTTAAAATAAGTAATTAAATAAAATGCTAATGATATGCCTAAGTGGAGCTTCTACTACTTGCTTGTTTTCCTAGAGGCATGTGTTTATGATCATAGCTTAGTGTAGGCCAATTCTTGTTTGTCCCCTAAACCCTCAATTAGAATTGTGATTATATGTGGTCTCGATGGAATTGAAACTATAAGCAGGCTTGCATCATTCTCATTTTCTCTGCCAGTAGATACTTTTGATTTCTCTGTATTCATTATTTTAACCAATTAGTTTAAACTAGTGCTGTTGTAATTCAATTTTCTTTTTCTTTTACACAATGAATGATGGTGGTTTGGTACTTTAGCTATGAGGAAAGACACTGGGTTTTCCTTTGACTGTATCAATTAGTTTAATTATATAGTAGAAAATTTTTACAAACTATTCTCCTTTTGTTGGTGATTCATGTAGGAGAAAATTGATGATCATATGAGTCAAAATTTGGAAAAAAGATTTGAGATTTCTCCAACTGATGCAATTGGAGAAGTTTTTGGGAAAAAACATCCTGGGCATGTTTGAGGATTAGGCATGGGAGTGGCTCCTACTGTGGTGTTCAAACATACCACAACTTGTATTGGCAAGATGAATATGAGTTCATGTGGTGCTAGTTCATTGACTCAAGAATTAAAGCAAAAGATGGTTATAATGGAATCACAAATGCAAGCATTATGTGCCTACATAGCTATGAAGGAAATAGGGTGAATGCCAGAGGAGTTAGCAGTATTTCCTAATCTTACTTCACATGTATATAAACTATTGTAGTATTTTATATGAATCAGTGGCAAATTCAGCTAACTACTGCTTCTCACAAGGGTATCCATAGTTTATGTATAGGCCAGAACTTTTTTCAAAGACTCAGCATGACATATATAGTTATATATATATTATATACTTGCCACCCTATCTTAGTCCATCAAATCAAATCCTCCTTTTTACCATTTATGTGACAATTGAGGAATGGACAGAAAGGGCTCACCTACATAAAGTATAGAATGAGGGAGAAAGCCTTAAAAAACAAGACAAAGTAGGAGAATTAGTAGCAGCTAGCTAGTTGCCTTTATGGAAAATTATTACCCATATGGCTAACCAGCCCCAAAATTGCATTTTTCTAGAATAGAAAGGTTCAGATACCCCTCACAGCTTGGCTATGTAAGAAAGAAACCTCCAACTTGTGGTCCTAATAATTTGGTCTCACATTACTGGGCCAGGCACTATTGAACTACACAATGAATCAATCTAGTTGTGAAACCACTAGAAAGAGTTATCATAAAATCCTAATCCACTTTTTAAGGTAGTATTTTACTCTATGTGGCACCTTCTTATTCTTGAGTTAATCTATACCATTAGATAAAGAGGATTCCAAAAAAAACTAACTTTTTGGTGTCTCCTAACTCAAATGAAATTTCCTTTCACGTCCACTTCCTATTTGCTTAGATTTTTATCTTCAAGTCTGCACAGATTAATGCAAACTTCCACATATTATTATTTTCAAGTCCACACAGATGAAACACCAACTTCCATGCACCTACAATCATGTCCTTCTCACCACACAAACCTCCACATACAAAAGTTTATTTCCCGTAAACCAACACAACCAAAGGGGGAAAAAACCAAACTCAAACAGCACCTTTCTCCGAAACCAAACCCATTCACTCAACTCTTCTTCATCCCTTTCATTCTGTTCCCACATCCGTATTTTTCACCCTTTCTCCATCCAATGCAGAGAGGACAGGACTACACAGTGAGCAAACGGCACCTTAATAGGACGGTCGATCGGAAGGATGAGTCGATGGCAGGCGCCTAGGCGGAGATCTCACCGGACAGAGAATAGAGGGAGGCAGATCTGCGGATAGGGATGGCTTGGAGGAACCTTCAAATCAAAAGGTGGCAAAACCCATTATCTATTCCTCCCTCTCATTTCTCAAAAGGTGATTTTGATTTTGATGCTGCGTCTGATGCTAGTAGTATAGCATATGATACATTGATACCATCCGTTATTAAGACCATTTCACGGGTTGCAAAGGCTCAAAATGGTAGGTGCTGAATGCTAATTCGTCTTTACTCTATTTTTTTTAATTTCGAATCTGTCCCACATTTCAATGCTCGGTTGAATGAATGGATGACGTAGTTCAATCCTCATGCGCCCTTTTGACTGCCATTTCACGTTCCAAAGTTCAAATTTACCTTCACATTAAACTAATTCTCAAGTTCCAGCTGCATCCTCATACCAACAGTGCTCCTTCAACATCGCGTCTCAGTCCCCAAAGCCGCCACCCAGATCGAACAACCCCACCCTTACCGGACAGCCCGCGTCTCAGCCCCCAAGGCCGCCACCCAGATCGAACAACCCCACCCTTAACACCACCCCTTATGGATTTGTTCCAATTTTAATTTCTGCAATTCTGCTTCAGTAGTACTGGAATTTTATGAATTTGGTTGCTGGTCTTGCCTTCTATCACTATAAAAAGGAAATATGCTTGCTTATTTGTTGGGAACATATTTCCTTTTGGGCTATAACAATAGAATTTTATGATTCAAAGGAATCCAATTTTTTAATGGTGGTAGGTTTATGTTAATTTTGTTTTTATTGATATGCTTTGTAATGGTAGGTTTATTTGCTTATTTTGTTTTTATAGAAACAGCAGAACATATTTCCTTTTAATTGGTTGGTTTATCTTTTCATTGTTAACTGCTCCTCTGTTTTGAATTCAGAACAGGTCAATAGAGATGCTCTCAAGGTTGCCTTATATGTATTTTCTCTTGAAGTGTGGAAGAGTGTATTGTCATGTGGCGTGACATTGTGATCGAGGGGAATGGAGTAGTAGAGATTTCCGGAAACTGACTTTGGCTATACTTGCTAAGAACAAATCCAAACGGAGGTTACGGGCTTCATCAGATGGCTGCTTTTAATTTGACACACGCTGGCTTCATCAATAAGTAGTTTATATTTCAAAAATATATGTTGTCACTACTTCGGGCTTTTGTGATACTCTAACAATTATTTTACAATGTATCTATTTATAAATTTTAGATAGGTTGTAACAGATTTTTGAAAAAGATTCACATTTAGGATATACCAATTGATATCTTATTTGCCCATTTTTCGGGATAACTGAAATGTTTGTTTGACATTCAAATTTTGCCATTGACTCTCCTTATAAATTTAAGATTAAGATGGTGTAGTATTGTGTTATACTATTCCTTCATTCTTTTGTTCTCCTTCTCCTTCTTCTTCTTTAGCCAAAAACAAAAACCACATCCTTTGTTCTTTACATGCTATTCATCTGATTTGAAGAAATATTTGATTCTTCTCAACACTTCTTTCAATACATATGGAGGATCAACACAATAACATTGCTCACAACTCTGCCAATAATTTAATACGACATGTATGTATAAAATATCTATTCATTCTTACTAAGTCTTTATATAAGTTTCATGCATTGCAAATATTTTATAATTTACTTATTTTTAAACTCCTTAATTATATTATTATTATTCTTTTCAAATATTATATTTACTAATTGTTTAATTCTTTACTTTGCTTGACATTAGTGCCTGTTTTCCAGCACTCATAGCCATCCAAATATGATTTGTTTAATGACTTTTGAGCTTTGGAATGAGTTTTTACAAACACTGTTACTACCTACAAAATAAAAAAATGCAGGTTGCATTAATTTAGTATTTACTGGTCTTTACATTGTATTCATCTTCTTTAGACAAATACCTACATATACAAAAAAATGCAGGGTGCATTAATTTAGTATTTACCACTCTTTACATTGTCTTTATCTTCTTTACAGAAATATTATCGTTTCCAATGAGTATAAATTGATGTGTGTAGGATGGGAAACCTATAGAAAATAATAATAATAATAATAATAATAATAGTTACCTCTTTGTTGAAAGACAAATCAATCCAACCACAAAAATAAAAGAATCAATCCTCTATTTTTTTTTAATCTTTTGACCTTTTTTTTTAATCTACCAAAGTAAAGGTTTAATTATACATATATAAATAATGTAATAACTCGGTATTAATTAATTCCTCCTTTTTGTCACAATCATTGGTGAGAATATCTCATCCACAGCTCACATTTATTTTTTAATTTAATTTTAATATATTAATATATTAATAATAGTATAATTTTTTTTAATTCATCAATGAAATAAAATGCTTTATTTTTTCTTAATCCTTTACGTATCAATATCTTTCTTCACTCTTATGCAACCGCTCATTTATTTTATTTTCCTGCATAGTTTCATATCACTTTTCATTCTATTACTTCTATCTTAATTAAAACATCAAAACAAAGGTCAGTCCCAGCACTATGAGTATAAACATAGCACAATGGACATTGCTGGATATAATGATCATATGATGAAAAGGTGAGGGGTAATTTAGGCAGGTAGTAGCCTAACTACAAAAGTTAAAAGGATGTGGGGCGTTATTTGGAAGAAGAAGCTTTTTCTTTCTTTTATTTCTTCTTTCTTTGCTTTGCTATGGGTCTATAATTTTCACTCAATTTGTAGCGAGAGTGATGTACGTGGTGCGGTGGTGGTGAGAGTGGGAGTAATGATACATGGGATAGTCCAAAATGCGATAGGGCTCAGCATTCAGTTTTCAACCGTCCAGATATCACGTCGGGGGTGTTGGGTTGGGCTTATTATATTTTATTATTGTATAATATGTTTTAATTTTTACCCCAATATTGTTATAGTATTTAAATATTTGTTTTTAATTTTATGGGTTTCGATATCTTAAGGAATATTTTATTTACTCATTTTTAGTGGTAGTTAAAATATTTTCTTCACAGTCACATTTTTACTGTTTTTTCTGTTTTCAAATTTAATTAATATATTAAGATGAACAAAAGGGTTGTAATTATTTTTTTATAAGGTTAATTTTTTCTTTTTCAGGTTTCAATATCCTAACCTATACCTTATCTACTAATTTTCAATGTTTGTTTCACATTCAAATTTTTAAACATTTTTGTCTTTATAAATTTAAGATGATGCAGTAGTGTTATATTATTTATTTATTCATTAATTCTTCTTCTTATTAACTCTCTTGATGAAAATCAAGAATATTGTTCTTTATGAAGGCCTCAACTTCTATTAAGCACCTTCTGTAATTATTATTAGTTTTTTTTTTCTTTGTGACAATGTTACATTAATTAAATTTTACAACACTTCTATGATATATATATATATATATATATATATATATTGAAATGCTATCATCACTTTTCAACAAGTCACTATATGTACATTAAAAAAGAGCCACAATTACATGATGCTGACAAATGATGTTTATACTTTTTTACTATATGTATATTAAAAAACAAAAAAAAAAGATTAATGACAGGAGAGAAAGGTGGAGACAGAATGCTTGGCAAAGAAGACAAAATATGAGCACTGAAAATAGGCATGAATACTTGGCAAGAAGGCGTGCAAATTATCAACCACGTAGGCAACATGACATTGCCAATTCTCATTTACAAAGTACAATAAGACTAACAAATGTGAGGCAATTGGCTCGCTCCTCACCAAACCAACAATTCAGGACAGGTAAATATAATTTCATCATAAAATATAGTATCTATATTTGGCCAAAAAAAAAATCCACTTAATTAATGTGCTAAATAATTTGTACATTTTTAAAATTAAATGCAGAGTCTAATTTTCCCTCAACGAGATTTCAAGGCAGTCATGATAATGAAGCAAGACCCAGCAACAGTCGAGTTTATGGCAATGGCTATGGTTAGTGCACTGCTTTAAAACTTATAATACTCTGACTATGTTAAATTAATCCTTTTATTTTAACACCATGTATTTATTTTAAAAATAAAAATGCAGCTTTTAATTTTGCCTCAACAAGATTTCAAGGGACTCATGACAATGAAGCAGGACCTAGCAACAACCGAGTCAACACCAATCATAATGGTTAGTATAATACTTTAAATAAAAATTATAATACTGTGACTAGGATTTTTTTTAACACCATACATTAATTTCAATAATTTTTATTTGTATTAACCATAAATAAATTTACTATTTTTTATTTTATATATATATATTGATGATAAGTGGTCTGCCTCACACTTTTATATGTATAAAAAAAAATTAAAAGTATTGATATTTAAAATTGATATCTACAGCTTTTAATTTCACCTCAACAGTATTTCAAGGAACACATGACAATGAAGCTAGACCTAGCAACAGGCGAGTTTTTGCCAACGATGATGACAATGGTTAGTAAATTACCGTAGTAAAATTATTCTTTAATTGATTAAATGTTTCTTTCAATACTATACATTGATGATTATTATTATTCAATTATTCAATACATTGACTCTTATATTTATTAATTTGTGTTTCTCTTTTTATTTAATTTTACAATAGTGTATTTTTAAAATAATGCCTACACTAAATAGATAAAATAATTATTGAACACATATAGGCGGTGCACCTATTCTCCATGATTCACGTATGAGACGTAGTTTTCGAGCAACTCATAATGGTGCTAGAAATTTTCATGAGGTTGCAACAATGATCATTCCTCAATTGGCTAATCCAAGGACCTGTATTCACTACAATGCATGATTGTTTTACCATGAATCATTTGATATTTGCTGTTCTAGAGGGAAAATCTTCATCCCACAAGCAAATCCCCCTCAACAGTTGCTTGATATTTTTCTAGACCTTTCAAGAGAAGGGAACCATTTTAGAAAACATATTAGATGTTACAACCACATATTTTCATTCACTTCGTGTGGTGTACATGTTGATGAAAGAATATCCTCAACGGGTCGTGGTATATATACTTTCCGGGCACAAGGAGCAACATATCACAGTATAGGTGGATTCTTTCCAGATGAGGGTTCTAGACCACGCTTCTTGCAGTTATACATATATGATACCGAACATGAGTTGCAAAATAGGATGATGGAAAATCCTAAGCTACATGAAACTTTAGTTTTAAAATTACAACAGATTCTCCATTTCTATAATCCTTTTGTGCACGTATTACGTCAACTTGCATTGCGACCAGATATTCTCGATTGTACTTTTCTTATTAAAGAGCATCCTCCTAATCAACCACAATATCATCTTCCAACTGCTTCACAAGTCGTGGCAATTATTGTTGGTGAAGATTTGGAATCAATGGTACATGGAAGAGATATTAAGGTGCAAACCCGTGCTGGACAACTTAGGACAATTCGAGAAACTGAGGGATATTACGATCCATTACAATATCCTCTTTTATTTCCTAGAGGATCTTATGGGTGGGATCTTAATACTACAAATCACAACGGGAGAAACATTAAATGTCAAGAATATTATAGCTACATACTCCAGGTACATATATATCCCATATTGTTTATTTATCAATTTATCAATAATAGCTAATATCACCTTTAAATATTGTCCCACTCATTGACAATTTTATTTATTATAGATTCGCCCTAATGATAATGATAAATCTCTATTATTACGAGCGGGCCGACTTCTACAATAATATGTTATGGATAACTATGTTAAGATTGAGTCAGGGAGGTTAAGGTGAATTCGAGACCATCAAAACAACATTCGTTCTGAAGTGTATCAAGGTTTGCAAGATGCCTTGCACGTAGGAGAAACTAATGCAGGTAAACAACTATAGTTGATCGGTACTTTATATAGTATAAGCTACAACATATAATTTATATAGTTTTTTTAAACTAATATGTTTTGCTTTTATAGAAAATGTCGGACGTAGGATGATATTGCCATCATCACATGTTGGTGGTCATCGAGACATGACACAACGTTACGAAGATGGAATGGCTATTGTCCTAAAATATGGCAAGCCCAATATTTTCCTGACAATGACATGCAACCCTTCTTGGAATGAAATCACATCTCAACTCATGTCTGTCCAAACCCCACAAGATCGTTCTGATTTACTAACAAGAATATTTCAAGCCAAATTTGAGCAATTGAAAGATGATGTTATCAATAAGGGGGTCTTAGGTATGGTAAAAAGTTATATCTATGTCACTGAGTTTCAAAAAAGAGGACTACCACATGTACACATGCTTCTTATCTTAGAAGACAATGATAAGTTACGAGACCCAGAACAATATGATAGTGTTGTTAGAGCTGAGATATCGTGTAAGGAAGAAGAGCCACATTTACATGCAGCAGTGTTGAAGCATATGATACATGGACCATGCGGTACACTTAATCCAAGTTGTCAATGTATGAAGAATGGAACCTGTAAGAAAAAATATCCTAAAGTCTTCTTAGAAGAGACCCGCCATGGTGATGACTCATATCCATTATACAAAAGATGATTTGCCCAACCAGTGCCTCTTAATGAAAATGTTACTGTTGATAATAGATGGGTTGTCCCTTACAACCCTTGGCTACTATTGAAGTATGATTGTCATGTGAATGTTGAAGTTTGTAGCAGTATTAAAAGCATTAAATATCTTTATAAGTATTGCTACAAAGGCCCAGATCGAATATCAATGGAGGTTCATAGAGGTTCTTATATTGATGAGGTTCAACAATTTGTTGATGCTAGATGGATTTGTGCTCCTGAGGCATGTTGGAGAATATTTAGATTTAACCTTTACCGAATGTATCCCTCTGTTGAAAGGTTACAAATCCATTTGCCCAATCAACATCAAGTGCAATTTTATGATCACCAAAGTATTCATGACATTCTAAATAATGAGTACTACTCAAGAACAATGCTTACACAATTTTTCACACTAAATCGCAGAGATCCAGATTCTAGAAGGTATTTGTATAGAGAAATACCAGAGCATTATACTTGGAACAATGGACAAAAGGAATGGTGCAGGCGAAGGTCACAAAAGAAAGTTGTCAGAAGAATTTATACCGTATCTCCTTCAGAAGGTGAGAAATTCTACTTGCGTCTTCTACTATCCAATCTCAGAGGTCCAACGAGTTGGGAATACTTACTTACTACAAATGGTACATGTTTTTCCACATTCAAACAATCAACTGAGCATTGGGGATTATTAGAGAGTGACAATAGTATTTGTGAATGCTTGCTAGAAGCATCCAGTGTACGAATGCCAAGTGCTTTAAGGAGGTTGTTTGCAATCATATTAGTTTTTTGTGAACCATCCGATGTGAGAAGCCTGTGGAATGAGTTCTACACCTATATGGTTGATGATTATCCATCAACAAGTACTACCACAACAGCAGGCTTAACTAATATACTATTGAGAGATTTGAATGACATTTTGATTCAACATGGAAAACAAATTACTCATTATGATTTTCCACCTTTATCATTCGATGCTGTCGAAGACAATTCATTGCCAAGGGTAATACAAGAAGAGTTGTTGGTTAAAGTACCTCAGCAAGATATCGAGGCTATTGACAAGTTAAATAATGACCAGTCATTTGTTTTCAAAACAATTATAGACGTCATTGAGTGAAAAGAAAGTCAAGTTTTTTTTGTGGATGGGCCTGGGGGAACAGGTAAGACCTTTCTTTATCATGCGCTTATTGCAAGTTTGAGAATTAAAGGACATATTGTCTTAGCCACTGCCACATCTGGAATAACTGCAACCTTATTACGTGGTGGTCGAACAGCGCATTCTCGATTTAAGATACCTATGAATCCAGAGCCGTCTTCCATATGCTCTATAAGTAAGCAATCTGACCTTGCAAAGCTAATTAGACAAACAACAACTATTATTTGGGATGAGGCACCAATGGTAAATAGATATGCTTTGGAGGCAGTGGATCGCACATTAAAGGATATTCTGGATTATAATGCTCCATTTGGTGGAAAAGTTATGGTCATGGGAGGGGACTTTCGCCAAGTACTTCCTGTTGTTCGAAAAGGGAGTAAGTCACAAATGATTGCGGGATGTATTGTCAAGTCTCATTTATGGGCTAACACAAAACTATTACATTTGCGCCAAAATATGCGATCCCTACAATATCAAGAATTTGCACAATATCTTATGCACATTGGAGATGGCACTGAACCTACCTTAGATAATGATATGGTACAAATTCCCCCCCAAATGGCAATACCATGGGATGGAGAAGGTGCAATACAAAATCTCATACATGAAACATTTCCAAGTCTAGAAACTCATGGTTGGGATGCATCTTATATGGTTGAAAGAGCCATACTTACACCAAAAAATCAGGATATTCAAAAAATAAATGACCTTATTATAAGTCGTTTCCCAGGAGAAGAGTGGAACTTAGTATCATTTGATGAGGTTGAAGGTGATACAAATAATTTATATCAACAAGAATACCTAAACTCCATTTCCTTAGGTGGTTTACCACCACATATCCTCAAAGTAAAAAAAGGAGCACCTTTAATGTTGTTGCGAAATATAGACCTAAAAGCCGGTTTATGTAATGGTACAAGATTGCCATGTCGTGGAACTTTTTTGAACATGTTGGATGTAGAAATTTTAACAGGTCACCACTCTGGACAAAGAGCTTTTCTCCCTAGGATAAAACACAAGACAGAAGAGAGTGCAGGACTACCTTTTGTGCTTATTAGAAAGTAATTTCCTGTGAAATTGAGCTTTGCATTGACTATTAATAAGGCTCAAGGACAAACCATTCCTAATGTTGGGATTTATCTCCCAAAACATTTTTTTAGCCATGGACAATTGTATGTTGCTCTATTTAGAGGTGTTTCCCAACATAGCACAAAAATACTTATTAGAGAAGGTAAACTTGAAAGGGAAAATGGAGAATTCACTAGGAATGTTGTTTTTAAAGAAGTGTTGTTATCTCAACCCGAGGTAATGATCGTCCTACACCCATACATTTTGACATCTTATTTATTTATTTATTTATTTTATTATTATAATCAACTCTTTTTTTTTTTAATTTGTAAATCAATTATAACTTCAAGATTGTGTATATATGTACAGACAAATCAAAATTTGAGGAACTCTTCCAGATCTATCAAGAGTTGAAAAGAAATAATTTAGACATGTACTTTGCCAAACAAGTAAGTACTAATAAGATGTTTTAGATTTTTAGAAATTTTTTTATTTAAAAAAATGACTTCACCTATTATTTGTGTAGGAAGGAGATTTTGAAAAGCTTAGGAATACTTTGAAAGATGAGCAATCTTTTGCCTCAGTCAATTCAATTGACAACAAGGTTAAATTAAATGATAATATAATGAAATTCTCATTTTTAATTTATTCATTACTTTATTTTGGTCTACTTTTTAAAATATGGAATAATAGGTTCATCGTCTACAAATCTACTCTTTTGGTTGGGGAGCCATGGTAGTAACAGATGAAACTCAATTTTGGAAGATGATAAAAAAAGAATTATTGTCCCAGAAGACTGAGCGGTAATGCAATTTTGAGCCTTAACGCATTTGTATAGTATGTATTTCTATTTGTGTGAGTGCTTATATTAAAATGTGTTGTACAATTATTGTTACTCAAATCAATACTAACTTTTATTATAGTTTAACTTTATTTAGGAAACAGAGAGGTGCAACTTTATCTCATGGTTATTATGTTCCTGATTCTAGGTAGCTATTTTTTTTATTTATTATTCATCTCAAAATTTAATTGCAATAATTATATATGATAGTATAATAATGTTAACCAAAATTTATTTGTTTGAATAGGAGAGTTCATGCAAAATAGGATATTTGTATTCTCCAGGTAAATATTTTATTCTGCAACATATAGTATGTTAACATGTAAAGTCTATGTATTTTGTTTATTATTTCTAAATCATTTATTATTTCTAATATGTAATTTATTTTGCAGTTTTTTAAAACACAACAATTCATCGATGATGAGATGTATGAAGAGTTAACCAGAATCCTTAGAAGGTGAAAAGTTTTAGATATGTAAAGTTTAAATAATTTCAGCTAAGCTTATTTTACAATAAAATGTACTAACCATATTTGTTTTTAACATAATGCAGTAAAATGAAGAACGTTTCAGATATTCGATCACTTTTTGGCCTCCTAATTAAATCTGAGTACCATCAAGAGTAGTTGGAATGACATTTGAAGAAAGCATGTTACATAACTTTAGAAAATCCATTATTTTGATTGTTTGAAATTAATACTATTGTTTTTTTTTACTCTTTTATGTTTGATATTTGGACATGTTATGTTATATTTACATATTTATTTTTATTTTGATAAAGTTGTCATATTTAATATTTAACACTAAACTATAATAATTCCCAAAAAATAAATCGATGAATTGACAGTTTTCCCCATATTTCTCTCTTCATTTTCACAAGTCAACACCAATAGAAAAAGGCGACTCGACTGGCATGGCAGTGCCTGTTGAGTCGCTAGTAGAAAGAATGTATCTGAGGTTGTTTAAAATTTTTTCTACTAGTGTGCATAACCTCAATGATTTTAAGTGGGGACAATCACAACACTTGTAAATGCTTGAAAGTTCATGGTAAAGACTTTCCAGACTTACATATGATGGTTGATTTATAATTACTATTTAGTAATACTGATTGCTAATTTTTAATCTTGATATTTGTCAATTTATTTCTGCTTGCATAGTTTATTTCTTTTCAATTTTTCATTTATTAATTTAGCCTTATATTAGTTTATATATCTTTATTGCAGGGATGTGATATAGGAAGTGGGCCTGAATCACGTAATGATATAAGAAGATCATCTGATGGAAGCAATAATAATCTAGTAACTAATGACTCGAGTCCACAGACATGATCTTTTTATTAATTACTGATATGACTGGTGTATTACTTGGAATAATTATTTTGTTTTAAGACTTATAAGTACTTATGTTTCTAGGTGTAGTATTCATTTTGTACTTAAGTAATGCATCTTTCTAATGGATATCATATTATCATGTTTATATCATATGTATTTTTGTTTTTATGTGAAATTTACAAGTAGAAAAATAATAATTAACAGGGTTTTCATATTGGATTGAAAATTCTATACAAAATGAAATTGTCACACTATAATGCAAAAAATGGCGGTTGCTAACTGTCGCAATCTACAGAAAACACTAGCCACCCACACACATTCACTATTAAGTGAAAAACGGGCGGTTTTCAAACTGCCATAATTCACATGGAAAAAGCGGTGGTTACCAACCGCCACAATTTACCAATTCAACCTTTCATATTTCATGCTGAAAAAAGTAGCGGCTGACAACTGCCGTAATTAACAACACAAAAAATGGCGGTTCAACCACCGTAACTTACATAGGAAAAAGTGGCAGTTTTCAACCATCGCAAATTGCTGCTTCACAAGCACCACAATGTGCGTAAATGATGGTGGTTTTGGACGTGTATTGTGGCGGATTTTTTTAACCGCCGTAATTTACCTAATGGCGTTGGTAATTATGGCAGTTTTGAGAACCCCCATTTTTCAAAAATAATGGCAGTTTTAACCACCTCAATCTGGTAAAATAACGCAATTTACTGATTTTTTTTGTAGTGAATAAATAACTACATTTCTTGAAACAATATATATATATATAGAGTAAACTACACCATTTTCTTTATTTTATGCTCAAGAGCGTAAACTCTAGAACGTGCCAGCCAACTTTAAGGTTTACAAGGGTAAGCTTTGAGTTTTTTGAAATCGTGTGACATATTTTCTTAATTAAACATTATGTGAGCTATCTAGCATTTTCATCACTTTGTACAAAGAAAGGAAATGAGAACCGAATTCAAAAGGAAAAGAAAAGGAAAAACCGAACCAAGAGGAAAAGAAAAGGAAAGGAAAACCAAAGTGTTTCAAGTGTACAAACAAGTTCCAAGCTTTAGAGGTTTCTCAAATGAGAATTACAAGGCCATTATCTTGAAACCTCATCATCAAGCTCAAGAATTCTTTTTCAAACAAATCAAGTCTCATGACTAAAATAAAACGAGAGAAAAGAGTTTGAACCAAGAGAATACTAGAACTTTTTCATATCAAATAAAAGAAAAACTTTTGAAACAAAACCTCTACCAAGTGTAAAGATGAAAGCTTGGTTCTTTAAAGTGAGAATGAGAAGAAAAACTTCTTCCAAAGCAAGGAGGAGGTTTTGGCCAAGCTAGGAGGAAAGGAAAGGAAAGGTGTTTTATGTGAGCTTGTGTTTGAGAAAGGATGTTTTAGTGTTTGGATGGTGGTTTGTGGGGGTTGTATGGTGGTTTGTGGGGGTTGTATGGTGGTTTAAGGTTGTGACATGGTGGCTTAAATGAGAGAACTTGCAAGAATTATTTAAGCTTACACTTAGCACGTAACGCCCCGATTTTCTGTTAGAGTGAAAATGACCAAAATGCCCCTGAGGTCATTTTCGGCCCGGAATTCGAGGAAAGCCGGTTCGGCAGTACTCGAAGGGCAAACTCAATGTTGGAAGGGGATTAGATGACTTGTGTACCTTCCCGGGGTTGAAAATCTCATTTTTCGAGTTTTCGGGTCAAAATGACCAAAATGCTCTTGCGGTGTTTTACCCATTTGAAAGTGCCGGATGAACCCGAAACTTCTCCAGATAGTTTTAAAAGGGGTTTTTATGTAGACTATGACTTTAGTTTTGGTCCCGGAGGTCCCAGGCGAAATCAATGCAAAATTACGGTTTTGCCCCTAGTTTTGTGTTTTTACGCTTAATCGCGTGATTAAGCAAACCTAAGCAATATTAGGCTCTAATCGAAGGTTAATTAATTTCCATAATTAATCTTGAGTCAAAATAATTTATTAAAGTTGATTAGAACCTAAAAGTGCTTAATTACAACTTAAAATCATATTTTAATTTCAAGACTCCTAGTCATGGAATCTTGAATAGTGTTTTCTCTTTCCAATTCCTTAAATCATGGAATTGTGTTACACATTGTTTATTCACAAATGAGTTTTTAATTCTCTAATAATGTATGAGCACTCCTAACCTTGTCATAAAATTCCTAATATTCATACTTAGCTACCTAAACTTAAGCTTAATTGTTCCTAACCTTGTACCTAAGCTAATACACATTTAAACCTACCATTAACACCCAATTAGATGATCAAACCTCACCTCCCCCTTGCTGTACCAGACCTGGCCGTGCACTTCCTCCTCCCATATGCATCACATGTTCAATTTTTCAACACTCCAAGGCCATACCTCAAGTCACATATACCATACATTGTCATAACTTTCAATCAAGCTTGAATTTCCACATGAATAAATAATTAAAACAATCCATTTTTCCCATTTATTTGTGGCTGGAAAAGTTTCAGCCATGTCAAGTTTCTAGAAGCCTAATTTCATTCAAATTTGATAGGAAATTAACTCACATCAAGCCATACTTTGTAGCATAGCTTCCATACTTCAAACCATGCTTGAATGACCTTGTGTAAGAGAAATTTTCTCTTCCTTCTTCCCCCTCAATGCTACAGCCAAGGCTTCCTATTGGAGGGCCTCAATGTTTTGTTTTTCTATAAATAGGTGCCTTAGATGAACTTGTGTCACTTTTAGTCTTTTGGTAAGTTTCAAGTTTCTAAGCTTTCTTGTGTTTCCTTTCTTTTTCTCTCAAGTTTCAAGAGAGTTCTTCCTTTCTTTTCATCTTCATCCTCTTCATCATCTCATCACATAATCATTTCATAACCTTGAAACACCACCCCATCACCTTACATCATCATACAAACACCTAAACTTCCATTCTCAAACACAAGCCCACCAAGAACACATTTCCTTTCTTTTCCTCCCAACAAGGCCGAAGCCATATCCACCACAAGGAGGAGCTCATCATCTTGTTTTCCTTTTTAAAAGTTCAAGCTTTGTGTCTTCACTCTAGGTATGAGTGTTTTCTAAACTTTGTTTTCTTGAGAATGAGTTTCTTTCTAACTTTCTCTTGGATTTTCTTTTGAAACTTTCTTTGTTTTTCCTTCCTTGTGATTTCGGCCATGAGGCCTTGAGGAGCACATGATAGCTCAATGATAAGGACTCCTAGAGGATGACTAAGTGTCCATCTCAAAGGAACCTCTAGATCTTGAGTTTTTCCTTTCCTTTAACTTCGTCTATACTATACTTAGCTCACATGGTTTTTCAACTTAAGAAAACTAATCTAAGGATTTCTAAAAGCCCAAGCCTACCCTTGTCAACCTTAAAGTTGGCCAGCACGTTCTAGAGATTTTTCTCTAGATAGGGGTTTTGGGTATTTAATAAAGAACTTGACTTAGTTTCATTTTCTCTTCCTTTTGTAAGGTTTTCGGTTGTGGTACTTTGATCCTTGAGACTTTGTTTTGTTTTGTTTTGGAAGTTTGTTTATCTTGAGCTTGATGATGGTGTTCAAGAATCTCATGGTTCCTTTGAGAACTTGGTTCAAGAACTTTAGAGCTCTCTTTGTAATGAGATATATGTTAGGTTGTTACTTTGTTAAAGTCTTGAATGAGCTCTACCTAACCATAAAATGAACCTTGCATCATGTTTATTTTATGCTTTGCATATCATGTTTACTTCCTTACTATCACTAAATACCAAGATAATGAATGAACTTGCATTATCATGTTTATATTTCAAGCTATGTATTATCATGTTTATATTTCAAGTTCTCACTAAATATCAAAGATAATAATATGTTGCACCTCATATTTATTTTATGCTATCACTTTACTTTCTAATGGAACCTAAAATGAGTGCATGAGCATGTTTACTTTTATGTCATCACTTAAATGAACCTAGAGCTCAAAGAATTGCCCATGGTTGTCTCAACAAAGGTTTAAAAATATTTATTTCCTTTGGTTCATATTTCGGCCCTAAGGGGTTTTGATGTTTCTAAGTATTGAAAACTATGTTTCATATTTGTTTTCTAAGCTTTTATGAGTACAAGGAATATGTAGAACTAAGTTTTATGAATTTAGGACCTCTTGAGACAAAGTTGATTTAGTCACTGCCCTCTTAAATATTTTTTTATGATTTTAGATGGTAAAAACATTTATGAATGAGTTTCGAAAGTTTTAAAAAGGCTCCAAGAGAAACTAGTATTTTATGTGCTTTAGAAATTGTGTTTTATGCCTTTATGGAGAATGTTTGTTTCAATTCTACCTTGCCATTATTTTGCCACTGTATGAGCTGTGTTAATGATGATAATATGCTTGAGTTTGAGTATAATTAATGGTAAAGCTCATATGTGAAAGATAAGAGAAGTTAGAAACTAGAAAAGAATTAATTTGAGAGTTCTAGATCCTTTAATGTTTGAATTTTTTGGATTCTATCCAGCAAGGTTTAGTAATGCTAATCATGGATTTAAATTAGTTTAAATGTGTAGGAATGCCTCATAAATGGTTTAGGACTTGATCTTGATGCCTTAGGAGCAAACCGGACTTAGAAAGGGTCATTGTTGCGACTCCTAGGTACCCGTAAAGTTAGGAATATGAATTCTACATTCTTGAGGTTTAGAGATGTTCTTGACCATAGTGTGAGGTGAGAAATACTTAGTTAACACCTTATAAGTTCCCGAGAGCTTAGGTTTGATGATTTATAACTTAGAATGTGAGTTGAGGACCTTAAGGGTCAATGCATAAGACACTAAAAAGTTGTAAATGCTATGATGTGTTGTATGATGCAATGATGTGATGAGATGTGCTTGATGCATGAGAAAATGATTGATGAAATGTTAAAGTTTATCATTGCATGAGAATTCATGAGAACATGATGTGTGGATTAGCTTGTGACAGTTTGAAGGAAATTCGGTTTAACAGCTGTTATGCTGCCGAATTTCCGTCAAACCTTAAAAGGGTGAAAGAGATGTTTTATGAGTACCATATGAGTTGAAAACCCTGGGTGACACCGGTTCGGCCGAGCACCCCCAGGAGATTTTTATGTGACAAAGCACTGAGACGTGCTCGCCTGGGTGACACCGGTTCGGCCGAGCACCCCTAGGAGAGACAAATCCGTGAGGATATGAGTAGATGCAGCCTACCAAAGCGGAAAAATTGCTGTGGCCTAGTGCTCGCAAAACATTTCAAAGAGGGTAATCCCAGAGAGAGATGATCCCTGCCCCCTACCCATACTTGTGAGTCGGGATTATTATTTATGTTTCGCTTATTCAGATAATAAGCAAGAGCTAGTGACGACTAGCTGAGGTATGAGCTCATAAGCTAGTTATTTTTAGGGTGGCTTATATGCTAAAGTACCATGATTGATATCACGAAGTTGAGGAATGATTCACTTGAAAGTTATATGCCCTCATGCTAAATGATTTATGTTTATGTGCTTTGATGTGTTGTCTTATATGTTCGAGTATTGACATGCATCCATGATATAACCTGTTGCATTTATAACATCAAGACGCATGCTAAAAGGAATGGACCTTGGATAATTAGTTTGAGAAACCCTAAATTGAACCTTATATACATGATCACTATTTTATAATTAAACCCAAGGTTCCTGAGGATGTGTATGATGTAACCCTAGGATAGGAGACTCCTACTGAGATTCTTTAGCAAGAATTCTCACTCCTCTTTCTTCTCTCTTCCATCACATCTTCAGAGACCGATGGCGACGTTCATGCTTTTCATTGACACGCCTACTTGGGAGGTCCACTATGACCCGGACCACGGGTAATATCATTTTGAGGGGCAGTGTACCGTGCGAGTCTTCATGTTCATTGGATGCCCTTTTGCACATCCTGTATAGAGCTATCGTTTCTCTCCGACGTCACCTTACGACGACGCGATGGTTTTTGAGCGCGCCCGGACACGAGACGAGAGGATTCTGCGGACGTATACTGGTGGTTCGATGCCTCGAGACTTCCAGGACTACGTGCCTCGGTCCCCGAGATCAGAGGACGACCCATCCGAGGACCCGCCGACGCACATGTATAGTGAGGGTTCTGCTTATACGCCTCAGTTCATGAGCGATGAGAGCGAGGAGACCGTTACGTAGCCGAGGCTAGCGAGGCAAGCCGAGAGGCGCCCCTACCGAGGAGCCCACGCTCAGTCCTCACGTGTTCCCACTCCTGCTACTCCACGTCCGTGGATCGGTTACACTCCACCATTTCCCGGATTCCAGTAGCTGACGTCGTAGGGGAGGCTTAGTGCACACACCACATGTATAGTGGATAAACCTTCTTTTGTTTTTGAGGTTATTCACCATAGGTGCACTCGGGTAGTTACGGTTTACTTCTGCTTTCTTGTTTTATATTGTATTTTATTTCCGCTGTATTACAAGCTCTGCCCATTCTTAGGGTATGACTAGCTATGTACCTCAACTATGCTATTATTAATGAAATGCCTCTTTGTTTACCTTGACCCTTATTTCTTGACTATATGCTTTACTTTATGATTTTTGATAGTTGTTATGCGTGCTTTATGTTTCTGTCATTCGACTAATTAAGCTCGTGGCTCTCACTTTGTTTATGTTTTCAAAAAGAAAAATTTACTCGTAAATTCCGCTAAGTATTTTATTAAAAAGTTGAGACTAAGAAGTAATAACCTAATGATTAGCCTAATATGTTCTAGAGTATTGAGTTAAAAGTTAGGGTGTTACATAGCAAATGATCTAAAGGTTTTTACAAGTTCATTTACATGTGTATTTATAGAAAAACAAAACAATGGAGGTGCATTGAGGAGGAGGGCTAGCCGTGAGGTTCCCTCATGGAACATGAGGTGAGAAGTTTGTTCTTTGAAGCATGGTGGGGCATGGTTTGAAGCATGGTGGGTATGGTTTAAGGTATGGTTCAAGGTAAGGCCTAGTTATGGTGTGAGCATGGCCTTGGAGTGCAAAACAAATTCAACATGTAGGAAATGAGGAGGAGGAGGTTTAGCCATGGTGCAGCCAAGGGGGAGGGATTTATTTCATTTAATTATGGTTTAGTGATGTGTTTAGGTGTTTCTTTGATTAAGCTTTTAATTAGGAATTTGTAAGAAAGTGTTTAGGTGAGGTAATTGTGTAATTAGGAATATTAAGACATGATTAGGAGTGGTCTTGCTTCATTAGCTAAATTGAAACTCATTTTATGATATGAATATGCACAAACACAATTCCTTAATTTAAGGAATTGGAGAGAGAAAACAATATTTAAGATTCCATGGCAAGGAATCTTGATTTTTAGAAAAGATTAAGGTATAACTAAGCAATCTTAGGTTCTAATTAACTTTAATAAATTATTTTGACTCTAGATTAATTATGGAAATTAATTAATCTTTGATTAGAACCTAATATTACTTAGGTTTCCTTAATTACATCATTAAGCTCAAAAACACTATTCTAGGGGCAAAATCGTAATTTTGTGCAAAAACCTCTTGGGACCATCAGGACTTTAACAGATATCCCAAACACATAAAAACATCATTCTAAACCTTTTGGAAAGTTTCTGGGCTCAAATGGTGCTTATACCTATGTAAAAACGCTATAGGGGTATTTTGGTCATTTTGACCCAAAACCTCAGAAAATGAGATTTTCCGCTCTAATCATCATTCATTCACATATAATCCTTTTTCTAACATTGAGTTTGCCTTTCAAGGACTACCGGGTCAGCTATCCTCGAATTCTCGGTGGAAAATGACCTTAGGGGCATTTTGGTCATTTTCGCTCAGATAGAAAAATCGGGATGTTACATTACTCCCCTCTTTAAAAAGAATTTTGTCCTCGAAATTTGTTACCTTAGAAAAACTCTGGGTACTTTGTCCTCATCTTTGACTTTAGCTCCCACTTATATTCCTTCAACTTGCCTCGTCCTTATGCCACTTTCACCAAAGGAATGGACTTATTCCTCAGCTGCTTGACTTCATGGTCCACTATCCTTGTTGGCGGTAGATTGAAAGTCAAGTCCTCCCTTAACTGTACTTGCTTTGGTTCTAAAACATGGCTAGGGTCAGACTCATATTTTCATAACTGAGAGATGTGAAAGACATTGTGCAGATTTGACAGGTTAAGGGGTAGGGCTATTTTGTAGGCTACTGACTCGACTTTTTGAAGAATTTCAAAGGGTCCAAGAAATCGGGGGCTCCACCTTTTGACTCTCATGGCTCTTCTTATGCCTGTAGTGGGGGTCATCTTAAGGAAAACATGCTCACCTTCTTGGAATTCCAAGGGCTTTCTCCGTTTGTCCGCATAGCTTTTCTATGGACTTTGAACGATTAAGATTCTATCCTTGATTCTCTTGATTTGCTCTGTCGTCTCCTTCACTACTTCAGCTCCCAACATGCTTTGCTCACTGGGTTCGTACAACACAAAGGTGATTGGCACTTCCTTCCATATAATGCCTCGTACGATGCCATACCGATGCTCGTATGATAACTATTGTTATACTCGAACTCGATTAGTGGCATGTACCTATCCCAACTTCCCTTCTGGTCCAAAACACAGGCTCTCAACATGTCTTCTAGGGTTTGGATCGTCCTTGCAGATTGGCCATCTGTTTGTGGGTGGTATGTTGTGCTTAAGCACAACTTTGAACCAAACGCCTTTTGAAAGGCTCCCAAAAAACGCAACGTAAACCACGGATCCCTATTTGAGATTATCATCGACGGCACTCCATGTAACCTTACGATATCTTGGATGTATAGCTATGCCAATTTATCCAAAGAGTACGTCATTCTAATAGGTAGAAAATGGGCTGACTTGGTCAGTCGATCCATGATCACCCACACACATCATGGCCAGCTCGGGTTCTAGACAATCCCGTCACAAAATCCATCGATATACTCTCCCACTTCCACTTAGGGATTGACAGGGATTGCAATATACTTGAAGGTTTTTGGTGCTCGATCTTCACCTTTTGGTAGACTAAGCACTTGCTAACTCAGGTGACCACATCCTTTTTCAATTCGGGCCACCAAAACATCTTCTTCAAGTCCTGATATATCTTAGTAGTACCAGGATGAATGGTGAAGTGGCTCTTGTGAGCCTCCTCCAAGATCTTTTCTCAGAGGTCACTGTCCTGTGGCACACAAATTCGCCCTTCAAACCTCCATAAACCATCGGGGCCTTGCTCGAATCCTTTCAACTTACTAGCCTTAATAGCCTCCAGAGTCTCCCTAAACTCTTTGTTCTCCCTCTGTGCTAGAGCGACCCTTTGCCTAAAACCACTTGTCACACTGAGGTGACACATCTTCATCCCCCTATCGGTCAAAGACATCCCCAAATTCATGTCCCTAAACTTCTCTATTAACCCAACTTCTTTAACCATCATGTGAGACATATGTAATGACTTTCGGCTCAAGGCGTCGGTGACTACATTAGCCTTGCTGAGGTGGTAACTTAAGCCGAAATCGTAATCTTTCAAAAACTCCATCCACCTTCTCTGCCTCATGTTCAACTCTTTTTGATCAAATAGATGCATAAGACTCTTATGATCAGAGAAAACTTCAAACTTCACACCATACAAGTAGTGACTCCATATCTTCAAAGCGAACACTACGACTGCTGGTTCTAGGTCATGAGTGGGGTAATTCACCTCGTGAGGCTTGAGTTTTTTGGACGCATAGGCTACCACTTGCCTATTTTGCATCAACACAAAGGTATATTAGGATTAGGTAAGACCAAAACCGAGGTCGAGGTTAGCTTTTCCTTTAGCTCTTGGAATCTTTTCTCACACTCGGGGTTCCACACAAAGGGGGCATTTTTCCCAATGAGCTTGGTTAGGGGTAAGCTAATCTGGGAAAATACTTTTATGAACCTACAGTAGTAGCCTGCTAAACCTAAAAAGCTCCGTATTTCTGTTACGGTGGTTGGTCTTTCCCAATTCATCATAGCCTCGATCTTACTGGAGTCAATGGCTATGCCTCCTCTAGACACTACATGCCCTAAGAACTTCACCTCTTCCAGCCAGAATTCATACTTAGACAGCTTAGCACACAACTTCTTCTCCTTCAAATTTTCTAAAACCAACCTTAGATAACGTTCATGCTGCTCGTGGGTCTTCGAATGGATGAGTATATCATCTATGAAAACAACCACAAACTGATCTAAATAGGGTCTAAAGATCTTATTCATATAATCTATAAACATCGCAGGAGCATTCGTCAATCCAAATGACATAACAATGAACTCAAAGTGCAACACCCTAAAATTTATATAAAAATTAATTTGAGTTTTTTCTAGTCATAATTTCAAAAAATTGACAGACATAGAAATGATCAAGACAATCCAATGAATCTGTATAAAAAAACAAAGTGAATAGTAATTTGTAGGTCCTGCAAGGCCGCAGGGACAGTCGAAACCCTAGAATTAGGGCTTGGAGATGCCTGAAATAAAGAAATTATAGGATTGAGATTAAAAATAGGTAGGAATAAAGGTTTTATACTTGAGCAATGTTTGGGCAATGTTTGTTTACTTGAGTATATTGTTTTACCCGTTTCGTAAAATTTCGGTGTGTGATTTTTACACCGGAAGAAAGCTTACTCTTTAAGTTTGGATAATATGTATCCATCTAAACCAAGTGGATGGTTAAGATCTAATCTTGACTAACAAGATTCAATCCTAACCATCCATCTCTTTATTTTTCTTTATTCCTTTGACTACATAATTAATGTATCTAACTTTTTATATATTAAAGAAATACCAAACCTTATCATTTTGGAATGCAATTCTCGGCCATGAACAAGAACCAAATAGCAGCCACCATTTTTGTTTCTTCAAGAGCTTCATCTTGCTTTCTAACCCCAAAAACCTTAGCCTAGAGTTATTGAAACTTCAAAGTTCCTTCACAAAACTTATTCTACACCTCAAACCCTACAAATCTAACTGATTAAAATATCAAATCCTCACCATGGTGATTCCTTAACTTGTGTTGCGGCTTGAACCTTGGGGCTTGCAGTCCTAGCCCCTTGGCACACTCCACCCTCGTGGCATTGAGCTTTCTTTGCCCTTCTTCCAAGATTCAGCACTTGTTGACTAGGGTAAGGAAGTCCCTGATCTCCATGTGTGCCACTGCGACGTTTAGCTCTGCCTTCAACCCAGCTTCATACTTCACACATTTCCAAACTTCATCGGGATTCCCTTGGAAAACCCGAGAAAACTTGATCAGCTCTTCAAATTTCATCGTGCACTAGGCGACAGTAGACCCTCCCTAGGTCAATTACATGAACTCAATGTCCTTTGTGTTACTTATGGACTCAGGGAAGTACTCTCGTAGAAGTTGGTCTTGAATAGCTCCCAGTCGATGGGGGTACCAGAAGTTTCCAACAGTCTCCGAGTGCCGGTCCACCAGTATTCGGCATCAGACTTCATCATGAAGGTGGTGAAGGTGACATTCTGCTCCTTTGAGCAGGCGACCACAGAGTAAATCTTCTCCATTTCTTTTATTTATTCATCAGCCTTGTCGGGATCCATGGCTCCTCTGAAAATAGGTAGGTTCGCTTTGCGGAATTCACCGAACCGAGTCTGCTCACCTCGATAGTAGGGGGACCATGTGCAGTGTTTCCTTGTTGATTCGTCCGTTCGAACATACGTTCCATAGCTCGTGCCATATCTTGAATAGTTATGGCAATTTTGTTGTCTTGGTTTCCCTCAGTCGGGGCCTTAGGCTATCATTTGGGTGCCATTGGTTCCTAAACACACAAGACAGTAAACACTGAGTTGATCAGGCTCAATATTCCATGCGAAATGAGCTAGTCACGATGGCACACACAAACAAATAGAGGTCATGCATCCCTAACCTATAGCTTATCTCTATCAAGCACTACACATGACATAACTATCGCATCATGCTCATAAAGCATGGTCAGTCCAATCATCAAGCTCCGTGAGAATCGAACTGCTCTGATACCAAAATGTAACATCCTAATTTTTAACCTAATACTCCTAGAATGTATTTAGGTTAACCATTAGTTTATTACTCTTTAGTTTCATTCTTTCTTTAAATTACTTAGCAGAAAATACGGGTAAATTGTTTTATGAAACACTAGTGACTCGACAGGCACGGCCTTTTTCTATTGGTGTTGACTTGTGAAAATGAAGAGAGGAATATGGAGAAAACTGTCAATTCATCGATTTATTTTTTGGGAATTATTATAGTTTAGTGTTAAATATTAAATATGACAACTTTATCAAAATAAAAATAAATATGTAAATATAACATAACATGTCCAAATATCAAACATAAAAGTGTAAAAAAAAAATAGTATTAATTTCAAACAATCAAAATAATGGATTTTCTAAAGTTATGTAACATGCTTTCTTCAAATGTCATTCCAAATACTCTTGATGGTACTCAGATTTAATTGGGAGGCCAAAAAGTGATCGAATATCTGAAACGTTCTTCATTTTACTGCATTATGTTTAAAAAAAATATGGTTAGTACATTTTATTGTAAAATAAGCTTAGCTGAAATTATTTAAACTTTACATATCTAAAACTTTTCACCTTGTAAGGATTCTGGTTAACTCTTCATACATCTCATCATCGATGAATTGTTGTGTTTTAAAAAACTGCAAAATAAATTACATATTAGAAATAATAAATGATTTAGAAACAATAAACAAAATACATAGACTTTACATGTTAACATACTATTTGTTGCAGAATAAAATATTTACCTGGAGAATACAAATATCCTATTTTGCATGAACTCTCCTATTCAAACAAATAAATTTTGGTTAACATTATTATACTATCATATATAATTATTGCAATTAAATTTTGAGATGAATAATAAATAAAAAAAATAGCTACCTAGAATCAGGAACATAATAACCATGAGATAAAGTTGCACCTCTCTGTTTCCTAAATAAAGTTAAACCATAATAAAAGTTAGTATTGATTTGAGTAACAATAATTGTACAACACATTTTAATATAAGCACTCACACAAATAGAAATACATACTATACAAATGTGTTAAGGCTCAAAATTGCATTACCGCTTAGTCTTCTGGGACAACAATTCTTTTTTTATCATCTTCCAAAATTGAGTTTTATCTGTTACTACCGTGGCTCCTTAACCAAAAGAGTAGATTTGTAGACGATGAACCTATTATTCCATATTTTAAGAAGTAGACCAAAATAAAGTAACGAATAAATTAAAAATGAGAATTTCATTATATTATCATTTAATTTAACCTTGTTGTCAATTGAATTGACTGAGGAAAGAGATTGCTCATCTTTCCAAGTATTCCAAAGCTTTTCAAAATCTCCTTCCTACACAAATAATAGGTGAAGTCATTTTTTTAAATAAAAAAATTTCTAAAAATATAAAACATCTTATTAGTACTTACTTGTTTGGCAAAGTACATGTCTAAATTATTTCTTTTCAACTCTTGACAGATCTGGAAGAGTTCCTTAAATTTTGATTTGTCTGTACATATATACACAATCTTGAAGTTATAATTGATTTACAAATTAAAAAAATAGAGTTGATTATAATAATAAAATAAATAAATAAATAAATAAGATGTCAAAATGTATGGGTGTAGGACGATCATTACCTTGGGTTGAGATAACAACACTTCTTTGAAAACAACATTCCTAGTGAATTCTCCATTTTCCCTTTCAAGTTTGCCTTCTCTGATAAGTATTTTTGTGCTATGTTGGGAAACACCTCTAGATAGAGCAACATACAATTGTCCATGGCTAAAAACATGTTTTGGGAGATAAATCCCAACATTAGGAATGGTTTGCCCTTGAGCTTTATTAATAGTCAATGCAAAGGTCAATTTCACAGGAAATTGCTTTCTAATAAGCACAAAAGGTAGTCATGCACTCTCTTCTGTTTTGTGTTTTATCCTAGGGAGAAAAGCTCTTTGTCCACAGTGGTGACCTGTTAAAATTTCTACATCCAACATGTTCAAAAAAGTTCCATGACATAGCAATCTTGTACCATTACATAAACCGGCTTTTGGGTTTATATTTCACAACAACATTAGAGGTGCTCCTTTTTTGAATTTGAGGATATGTGGTGGTAAACCACCTAAGGAAATGGAGTTTAGGTATTCTTGTTGATATAAATTATTTGTATCACCTTCAACCTCATCAAATGATACTAAGTTCCGCTTTTCTCCTGGGAAACGACTTATAATAAGGTCATTTATTTTTTGAACATCCTAATTTTTTGGTGTAAGTATGGCTCTTTCAACCATATAAGATGCATCCCAACCATGAGTTTCTAGACTTGGAAATGTTTCATGTATGAGATTTTGTATTGCACCTTCTCCATCCCATGGTACTGCCATTTGGGGGGGAACTTGTACCATATCATTATCTAAGGTAGGTTCAGTGCCGTCTCCAATATGCATAAGATATTGTGCAAATTCTTGATCTTGTAGGGATCGCATATTGTGTTAGCCCATAAATGAGACTTGACAATAAATGCCGCAATCATTTGTGACTTACTCCCTTTTCGAACAACAGGAAGTACTTAGCGAAAGTCCCCTCCCATGACCATAACTTTTCCACTAAATGGAGCATTACAATCCAGAATGTCCTTTAATGTGCGATCCACTGCCTCCAAAGCATATATATTTTCCATTGGTGCCACATCCCAAATAATAGCTGTTGTTTGTCTAATTAGCTTTGCAAGATCAGATTGCTTACTTATAGAGCATACGGAAGACGGCTCTGGATTCATAGGTATCTTAAATCAAGAATGCGCTGTTTGACCACCAGGTAATAAGGTTGCAGCTATTCCAGATGTTGCAGTGGCTAAGACAATATGTCCTTTAATTCTCAAACTCACAATAAGCGCACGATAAAGAAAGGTCTTACCTATTCCCCTAGGCCCATCCACAAAAAAAACTTGACTTTCTTTTCGCTCAATGACGTCTATAATCATTTTGAAAACAAATGACTGGTCATTATTTAACTTGTCAATAGCCTTAATATCTTGCTGAGGTACTTTAACCAACAACTCTTCTTATATTACCCTTGGCAATGAATTGTCTTCGACAACATCGAATGATAAAAGCGGCAAATCATAATGAGTAATTTGTTTTCCATGTTGAATCAAAATGTCATTCAAATCTCTCAATAGTATATTAGTTAAGCCTGCTGTTGTGGTAGTACTTGTTGATGGATAATCATCAACCATATAGGTGTATAACTCATTCCACAGGCTTCTCACATCGGATGGTTCACAAAAAACTAATATGATTGCAAACAACCTCCTTAAAGCACATGGCATTCGTACACTAGATGCTTCTAGCAAGCATTCACGAATACTATTGTCACTCTCTAATAATCCCTAATGCTCAGCTGATTGTTTAAATATGGAAAAACATGTACCATTTGCAGTAAGTAAGTATTCCCAACTCGTTGGACCTCTGAGATTGGATAGAAGAAGACGCAAGTAGAATTTCTCACCTTTTGAAGGAGATATGGTATAAATTCTTCCGACAACTTTCTTTTGTGACCTTTGCCTGCACCATTCCTTTTGTCCATTGTTCCAAGTATAATGCTATGGTATTTCTCTATACAAATACCTTCTAGAATCTGGATCTCTGCGATTCAGTGCGAAAAATTGTGTAAGCATTGTCCTTGAGTAGTACTCATTATTTAGAATGTCATGAATACTTTGGTGATCATAAAATCGCACTTGATGTCAATTGGGCAAATGGATTTGTAACCTTTCAACAGAGGGATACATTCAGTAAAGGTTAAATCTAAATATTCTCCAACATGCCTCAGGAGCACAAATCCATTTAGCATCAACAAATTGTTGAACCTCATCAATATAAGAACCTCTATGAACCTCCATTGATATTCGATCTAGGCCTTTGTAGCAATACTTATAAAGATATTTAATGCTTTTAATACTGCTACAAACTTCAACATTCATATGACAATCATACTTCAATAGTAGCTAAGGGTTGTAAGGGACAACCCATCTATTATCAACAGTAACATTTTCGTTAAGAGGCACTGGTTGGGCAAATTGTCTTTTGTATAATGGATATGAGTCATCACCATGGCGGGTCTCTTCTAAGAAGACTTTAGGATATTTTTTCTTACAGGTTCCATTCTTCATACATTGACAACTTGGATTAAGTGCATCGCATGGTCCATGTATCATATGCTCCAACACTGCTGCATGTAAATATGGCTCTTCTTCCTTACACGGTATCTCAGCTCTAACAACACTATCATATTGTTTTGGGTCTCATAACTTATCATTGTCTTCTAAGATAAGAAGCATGTGTACATGTGGTAGTCCTCTGTTCTGAAACTTAGTGACATAGATATAACTTTTTACCATACCTATGACCCCCTTATTGATAACATCCTCTTTCAATTGCTCAAACTTAGCTTGAAATATTCTTGTTAGTAAATCAGGACGATCTTGTGGGGTTTGGACAGACATGAGTTGAGATGTGATTTCATTCCAAGAAGGGTTGCATGTCATTGTCAGGAAAATATCGGGCTTGCCATATTTTAGGACAATAGCCATTCCATCTTCGTAACATTGTGTCATGTCTCGACGACCACCAACAAATGATGATGGCAATATCGTCCTACGTCCGACATTTTCTATAAAAGCAAAACATATTAGTTTAAAAAACCTGTATAAATTATATGTTGTAGCTTATACTATATAAAGTACCGATCAACTATAGTTGTTTACCTGCATTAGTTTCTCCTACGTGCAAGGCATCTTGCAAACCTTGATACACTTCAGCACGAATGTTGTTTTGATGGTCTCGAATCCACCTTAACCTCCCCGACTCAATCTTAACATAGTTATCCACAACATATTGTTGTAGAAGTCGGCTCGCTCGTAATAATAGAGATTTATCATTATCATTAGGGCGAATCTATAATAAATAAAATTGTCAATGAGTGGGACAATATTTAAAGGTGATATTAGCTATTATTGATAAATTGATAAATAAACAATATGGGATATGTATGTACCTGGAGCATGTAGCTATAATATTCTCGACATGTAATGTTTCTCCCGTTGTGATTTGTAGTATTAAGATCCCACCCATAAGATCCTCCAAGAAATAAAAGAGGATATTGTAATGGATCGTAATATCCCTCAATTTCTCGAATTGTCCTAAGTTGTCTAGCACGGGTTTGCACCTTAATATCTCTTCCATGTACCATTGATTCCATATCTTCACCAACAATAATTGCCGCGACTTGTGAAGCAGTTGGAAGATGATATTGTGGTTGATTAGGAGGACGCTCTTTAATAAGAAGAGTACAATCGAGAATATCTGGCCGCAATGCAAGTTGACATAATACGTGCACAAAAGGATTATAGAAATGGAGAATCTGTTGTAATTTTAAAACTAAAGTTTCATGTAGCTCAGGATTTTCCATCATCCTATTTTGCAACTCATGTTCGGTATCATATATGTATAACTGCAAGAAGCGTGGTCTAGAACCCTCATCTGGAAAGAATCGACCTACTGTGATATATTGCTCCTTGTGCCCGGAAAGTATATATGTCGAGGATATTCTTTCATCAACATGTACACCACATGAAGTGAATGAAAATATGTGGTTGTAATATCTAATATGTTTTCTAAGATGGTTCCCTTCTCTTGAAGGGTCTAGAAAAATATCAAGCAACTGTTAAGGGGGATTTGCTTGTGGGATGAAGATTTTCCCTCTAGAACAGCAAATATCAAATGATTCATGGTAAAACAATCGTGCATTGCAGTGAATACAAGTCCTTAGATTAGCCAATTGAGGAATGATCATTGTTGCAACCTCATGAAAATTTCTAGCACCATTATGAGTTGCTTGAAAACTACGTCTCATACGTGAATCATGGAGAATAGGTGCACCGCCTATATGTGTTCAATAATTATTTTATCTATTTAGTGTAGGCATTATTTTAAAAATACACTATTGTAAAATTAAATAAAAAGAGAAACACAAATTAATAAATATAAGAGTCAATGTATTGAATAATTGAATAATAATAATCATCAATGTATAGTATTGAAAGAAACATTTAATCAATTAAAGAATAATTTTACTACGGTAATTTACTAACCATTGTCATCATCGTTGGCAAAAACTCGCCTGTTGCTAGGTCCGGCTTCATTGTCATGTGTTCCTTGAAATACTGTCGAGGTGAAATTAAAAGCTGTAGATATCAATTTTAAATATCAATACTTTTAATTTTTTTTTATACATATAAAAGTGTGAGGCAGGCCACTTATCATCTATATATATATATATAAAATAAAAAATAGTAAATTTATTTATGGTTAATACAAATAAAAATTATTGAAATTAATGTATGGTGTTAAAAAAAATCCTAGTCACAGTATTATAATTTTTATTTAAAGTATTATACTAACCATTATGATTGGTGTTGACTCGGTTGTTGCTAGGTCCTGCTTCATTGTCATGAGTCCCTTGAAATCTTGTTGAGGCAAAATTAAAAGCTGCATTTTTTATTTTTAAAATAAATACATGGTGTTAAAATAAAAGGATTAATTTAACATAGTCAGAGTATTATAAGTTTTAAAGCAGTGCACTAACCATAGCCATTGCCATAAACTCGACTGTTGCTGGGTATTGCTTCATTATCATGACTCCTTTGAAATCTCATTGAGGGAAAATTAGACTCTGCATTTAATTTTAAAAATGTACAAATTATTTAGCACATTAATTAAGTGGATTTTTTTTTGGCCAAATATAGATACTATATTTCATGATGAAATTATATTTACCTGTCCTGAATTGTTGGTTTGGTGAGGAGCGAGCCAATTGCCTCACATTTGTTAGTCTTATTGTACTTTGTAAATGAGAATTGGCAATGTCATGTTGCCTATGTGGTTGATAATTTGCACGCCTTCTTGCCAAGTATTCATGCCTATTTTCAGTGCTCATATTTTGTCTTCTTTGCCTAGCATTCTGTCTCCACCTTTCTCTCCTGTCATTAATCTTTTTTTTTTTGTTTTTTAATATACATATAGTAAAAAAGTATAAACATCATTTGTTAGCATCATGTAATTGTGGCTCTTTTTTAATGTACATATAGTGACTTGTTTAAAAGGGATGATAGCATTTCAATATATATATATATATATATATATATATATATATATATCATATAAGTGTTGTAAAATTTAATTAATATAACATTGTCACAAAGAAAAAAAAAACTAATAATAATTACAGAAGGTGCTTAATAGAAGTTGAGGCCTTCATAAAGAACAATATTCTTGATTTTCATCAAGAGAGTTAATAATAAGAAGAATTAATGAATAAATAAATAATAAACACTACTGTATCATCTTAAATTTATAAAGACAAAAATGTTTAAAAATTTGAATGCAAAATAAACATTTAAAATTAGTAGATAAGGTATAGGTTAGGATATTGAAACCTGAAAAAGAAAAAATTAACCTTATAAAAAAATAATTACAACCCTTTTGTTCATCTTAATATATTAATTAAATTTGTAAATAGAAAAAATAGTAAAAATGTGATTGTGAAGAAAATATTTTAACTACCACTAAAAATGAGTAAATAAAATATTCCTTAAGATATCGAAACCCAAAAAATTAAAAACAAATATTTAAATACTATAACAATATTGGGGTAAAAATTAAAACATATTATACAATAATAAAATATAATAAGCCCAACCTAACACCCCCGACGTGATATCTGGATGGTTGAAAACTGAATACTGAGCCCTATCGCATTTTGGACTGTCCCATGTATCATTACTCCCACTCTCACCACCACCGCACCACGTACATCACTCTCGCTACAAAATTGAGTGAAAATTATAGACCCATAGCAAAGCAAAGAAAGAAGAAATAAAAGAAAGAAAAAGCTTCTTCTTCCAAATAACGCCCCACATCCTTTTAACTTTTGTAGTTGGGCTACTACTTGCCTAAATTACCCCTCGCCTTTTCATCATATGATCATTATATCCAGCTAAGTCTATTGTGCTATGTTTATACTTATAGTGCTGGCATTGACCTTTGTTTTGATGTTTTAATTAAGATAGAAGTAATAGAATGAAAAGTGATATGAAATTGTGTAGGAAAATAAAATAAATGAGCGGTTACATAAGAGTGAAGAAAGATATTGATATGTAAAGGATTAAGAAAAAATAAAGCATTTTATTTCACTGATGAATTAAAAAAAATTATACTATTATTAATATATTAATATATTAAAATTAAATTAAAAAATAAATGTGAGCTGTGGATGAGATATTCTCATCAATGATTGTGACAAAAAGGAGGAATTAATTAATATTGAGTTATTACACTATTTATATATGTATAATTAAACCTTTAGTTCGGTAGATTAAAAAAAAAGGAGATGCGGTCAAAAGATTAACAAAAAAAAGAGGATTGATTCTTTTATTTTTGTGGTTGGATTGATTTGTCTTTCAACAGAGAGGTAACTATTACTATTATTATTATTATTATTATTATTTTCTATAGGTTTCCCATCCTACACACATCAATTTATACTCATTGGAAACGATAATATTTCTGTAAAGAAGATAAAGACAATGTAAAGAGTGGTAAATACTAAATTAATGCACCTTGCATTTTTTTGTATATGTAGGTATTTGTCTAAAGAAGATGAATACAATGTAAAGACTGGTAAATACTAAATTAATGCAACCTGCATTTTTTTATTTTGTAGGTAGTAACAGTGTTTGTAAAAACTTATTCCAAAGCTCAAAAGTCATTAAACAAATCATATTTGGATGGCTATGAGTGCTGGAAAACAGGCACTAATGTCAAGCAAAGTAAAGAATTAAACAATTAGTAAATATAATATTTGAAAAGAATAATAATAATATAATTAAGGAGTTTAAAAATAAGTAAATCTATAAAATATTTGCAATGCATGAAACTTATATAAAGACTTAGTAAGAATGAATAGATATTTTATACATACATGTTGTATTAAATTATTGGCAGAGTTGTGAGCAATGTTATTGTGTTGATCCTCCATATGTATTGAAAAAAGTGTTGAGAAGAATCAAATATTTCTTCAAATCAGATGAATAGCATGTAAAGAACGAAGGATGTGGTTTTTGTTTTTGGCTAAAGAAGAAGAAGGAGAAGGAGAACAAAAGAATGAAGGAATAGTATAACACAATACTACACCATCTTAATCTTAAATTTATAAGGAGAGTCAATGGTAAAATTTGAATGTCAAACAAACATTTCAGTTATCCCGAAAAATGGGCAAATAAGATATCAGTTGGTATATCCTAAATGTGAATCTTTTTCAAAAATCTATTACAGCTTATCTAAAATTTATAAACAGATACATTGTAAAATAATTGTTAGAGTATCACAAAAGCCTGAAATAGTGACAACATATATTTTTGAAATATAAACCACTTATTGATGAAGCCAACGTGTGTCAAATTAAAAGCAGCCATCTGATGAAGCCCGTAACCTCCGTTTGGATTTGTTCTCAACAAGCATAGCCAAAGTCAGTTTCCAGAAATCTCTACTACTCCATTCCCCTCGATCACAATGTCACGCCACATGACAACACACTCCTCCACACTTCAAGAGAAAATACATATAAGGCAACCTTGAGAGCATCTCTATTGACCCGTTCTGAATTCAAAACAGAGGAGCAGTTAACAATAAAAAGATAAACCAACCAATTAAAAGGAAATATGTTCTGCCGTTTCTATAAAAATAAAATAAGCAAATAGTGGTGACAAATTTTTAACTCTAAGGGCCCTACCTACTCCAGTAGTGGGCGTGACCTTCAGGAATATATGTTCTCCCTCTTGAAATTCTAAAGGTTTCCTTCGAGTATCAGCATAGCTCTTTTGACGACTCTGTGCGGTGAGAATCTTGCTCCTGATCTTCTGGATTTGCTCCGTTGTTTGATTAACAAGATCGGGTCCCAATAGTCTCACTTCTCCCAAATCATACCAACACAATGGGGATTGACATTTTCTTCCATATAGAGCTTCATACGGGGCCATGCCAATACTAGTGTGATGGCTGTTATTATAAGCAAACTCAACCAATGGGAGTAACTTGTCCCAACTTCCCTTCTGCTCAATCACGCATGCCCTTAGCATATCTTCCAGGGTTTGTATGGTTCGTTCTGTTTGCCCGTCAGTTTGGGGGTGATAGGCAGTGCTCAAACAAAGTTTGATACCAAAGGCTTTTTGGAACGTTCCCCAAAATCTCGAAGTAAACCTTGGATCTCTGTCAGAAACTATCGAGGAAGGAACACCGTGTAGTCTTACTATTTCTTGGATGTACAAGGAAGCTAACTTATCCAAAGGAAAATTAGCCTTAATGGGTAAGAAATGAGCAGACTTAGTCAATCTATCTACTATAACCCATATAGCATCATGACCTGACGATGTCCTTGGCAAACCCATTACAAAGTCCATAGAAATACTTTCCCACTTTCATTCCGGGATTTCTAAGGGTTGCAGGGTCCCAGCTGGTTTTTGATGTTCTATTTTAACTTTTTGGCAAGTTAAACACTTCACGACACACTCTTCTATATCTTTTTCATTCGACCAGAACATTTTCTTGAGATCCGCATACATTTTACTAATGCCTGGATGTATAGTAAGTTCGCCCCTATGAGCTTCCTCTAAGATATTCTTTCTAAGATCGCCACTTGTGGGTACACATACCTTATCCTTGTATCTCCATATACCTTGTTGGTCTTGAGTGAATCCTGGCAACTTCTTTGCATGAATTGATCTTAATATCTCCTGAAATTTCGGGTTTTCACGTTGTGCAGCTAAAATTTGTCCTTTGAACTCGCTTGTTACCTTTATTTGCGCTAGCACCACACCCTGAGGGTTCACAGACATGTCTAAACTAAGTTCCTTGAAACTTTCAACTAGCTCCGTCTCTTTAATCATCAAGCATGCTACACTTAGGGATTTTCTACTCAGAGCATCGGCAACAACATTTGCCTTGCCTGGATGGTAATTCAGACTAAACTCATAGTCCTTGAGGAATTCCATCCACATTCTTTGCCGCATATTCAACTCTTTTTGATCAAAAAGATACTTTAAACTTTTATGATCAGAGAAAACATTAAACTGCACACCATACAAATGATGTCGCCAGATCTTTAGGGCAAAAACCACAATTTGCAAGTTCAAGGTCATGGGTTGGATAGTTTACTTCATGGGGTTTCAACTGTCGAGAAGCATAGGCAACCACGTTATGATTTTGCATCAACACACATCCTAAACCCTTACTAGAAGCATCACAATAAACCTCATAGAGTCTATAAGGATCGGGTAATGCTAGGACTGGAGCCGTGGCTAACTTTTGTTTCAACTCCTGGAAACTCTTTTCACACTCTGGTGTCCAATTGAATAGAGCATTCTTTCGGGTTAATTTAGTCAAAGGTAATGCTATCTGAGAAAAACTCATGATAAAACGCCTATAATATCCAGCTAACCCTAGGAAACTCCAAATCTCCGTCACCGTTGTTGGTCGTTCCCAATGGAGTACTGATTCTACCTTACTGGGATCTACAGAGATTCCTCCTCGTGATACTACATGACCTAGGAATCTAACCTCTCCCATCCAGAATTCACATTTCGACAACTTAGCATACAACTTTCTCTCTCTTAGGATTTGTAACACAACCCTAAGGTGCTCCATATGTTCTTCCTCAGTCCTTGAATATATAAGTATGTCATCTATGAAGACAACTACAAATTTATCCAAGTAAGGGCGGAAGATTCGATTCATATAATCCATGAATACAGCCGGAGCATTAGTCAATCCAAAAGACATCACCCTATACTCGTAATGCCCATATCAAGTTCTAAAAGCAGTTTTAGGTATATCCTCATTCCGAACCCGAATCTGATGGTACCCTGATCTAAGATCAATCTTTGAGAATACAGTTGCACCTCGTAATTGATCCATGAGATCGTCAATTCTTGGCAAGGGATACTTATTTTTTATTGTCACTTTGTTCAATTGCCTATAGTCTACACAAAGCCTCATACCCCCATCCTTTTTCTTCACCAGAAGAACAGGGGCTCTGTAACATCCCCAAATTTATAACTAAGATAAATATTAATTAGCGATAGCAAAAACCAAGAGAATCTGGACAAATGTTATGAAACATAACAAATAGACTACTTAAGTATGTCTAGAGAAAAATGCAAAGAATTACGAAAATGTCATCACTTAGTGGAAATTATGAAAATGCCCTTGCTATGTAAAGGAAATTACCAAACTACCCTTGCCTTATTAAATGACAAAGATACCCTTACTCTATGAATGGAATTACAAGAATACCACTATCATTGTCTAATTACAAAAGTATCCTTGTCTTAGTTAAAGAAATTACTACAATGCCATTTGCACAAATCCCTAGACTTGTCTTTAGACAAGAATGAATCTAATCCATTGGATTAAGATGATAACACAATAATTTAACCATATACATCATACATATTTCTGAATCACATACATCCACTAAAGGTTAGAAAATCTCCACTAACATCTTTACACAAAACATGGAAACATGTTTGCACAAAACATGGAGCATTTTCATCCAACATGTTTGCATAAAACATGGAAACATGTTTGCACAAAACATGTAAACATGTTTGCACAAAACATGGAGCATTTTCATCCAACATGTTTGCTTAAAACATGGAAACATGTTTGCATAAAATAAGGAGCATTTTTATCCCAAAATTCAGCCAACATGTTTCCATAAATCATGCTCCAAGTGCTTTCCTTCTTCTGTTTTTTTTTCTCTAATCTTTCCACTATAAATACTCCTCAAACTCTCTTCAATTCAGAAACTCCCTAAGTGTTCTTTCTTTCTTATTCTATCATTCTTCTTATGTTCTTCAAAGACTTCTCTTGATCCTCTAAACTGCATCCAAATACTTAAATCCTAAGTTCAAACTTTCACTAGCCCTCACAAGAGTTACAATCTTTAACTCTAGTGAGAAATATTTTCTTAAGCACTCAAGTTCTAGAGCCAAGATTCAAGGAGGGTCATCCACTCTAAAGACTCTTGTTCAAAGCTTAAGGAAGAAGAGAAGGACCCTTTTTAGACCCTACACAAGAGGTAGGAGCCCTTACTTTGGTTGTGTAAGCCATGATGACATCTAACCTTGCTCATGGTTAGGATGCCATCAAGCTTATGTTTGTTGATAAAAATGTTTCAAGGGGTTATTGTATAAATATTTTGTGAAACCCATTGTTCCATTCTGCTTCCAAAGTGATATTATGTTGCTTTCATGCTCAAATGATGCTTGAAATATGTTGCGTGATCCTTGTGTTAAAATAAGTGACATAAAACATGAAAATGATAAGTGCTGGATTTTTGGCTGTTTCTGGCAGTAGGTGTTTCGAAATTTAATACTCATAAAATATGAAGTATCTTGAAATAAAAATATTTTTACCATAAACTAGGCGCATCATAAAACACTCTCCAAAAAGAATCACCCAAAACAGAGTTTTCTAGCTTAAGATATAAATTTTTAAAGTAGAGCCTAAGACTGAAACTTTAAATCTGACCTTGTAGTAGTAAAATAGGTGTAACTCACTCTAGAAAAATGCAAATGGACTGATTTCAACTTTGTTGGAGAGCTAACACATATAGGAATACACCCATGTATGTTATGTATAAAGCTTTGTACCACGTAAATACATAATGAGAAATAAATTTAAGGATAGTATACTGTGAAAGTGCAGGTTGGAAAGGTTCTGGCTAAGGAAAGACTTGGTATTTAAGCGTGTCCATTGTGACCCACCTCTCTTTCCTGGGAACCCTCCTATGCATGGCTTACAATTGATTTACACTATTCCAAATATGTAAATGCTAAAATTTGATGAGTTAGGAATTTAGAACTACCTTTACTAAGCTGAGATAACAAGTATACAGAGAATTATAAACTTTCTTCTAAAAGATGTCAAAACTATAAATAAAAGAATCAAGTCTAGTAAAGAGAGAATTTTAAGAATTTAAGTAGAATAATAATCTTCAAGAGTTATATGAAAACCATAATAAAAATATATAAAGAACCTATAATAATATTTTGAAGTGCATTAATATATTAATGGAATTCTAAGAGTACAAAGAACACTAAGAGAAAAAGATAATACTAAGACATCCATTTCCTCTTAGGAACACTAGGAACTCAACTTGATAACTTTGGTTGCTTAAAATGAATCATTTATGAAAATGTTTACTATGAGATTTACATGATATTGTCTATGTTACATGAAGTGATATATAGAAATGTGAATGTATTGATGAGATATGAAATGATAATGATAAAATGATTGACTGTGCCATGATTTATTAATGTGCATACATTCATGTTTCAAATGAAATAATAAATAGACCAACTCACTGCATAATCTTCTTTGAAGATTAAGGTATTGATGATTTCACTCAGTGAGAATAAAAGTAAAACCTGAAAAAGTAGCAATGATAGTCTGGAAAAGTGGACTTGAGCTAAACTCACGGCTTAACCCCCTAAACCGTTGAGATCATGGCAACGGAAAGGAAACCAAAAAGGTTGTGGCGACGGCCACGGTATGAGCTCATTACCCTTTAGGGTGGTCTAAGGCATTGATGCATTCATCCCGTGAGTAATTAAGAAATATGTTGATGAAATAAATGAAAGATGATGATCACTAAACAAATGAATGTTGAGGATGAGTAATCATGAAATGCATGCAGCTCCAAAATGATTATTGCTTATTAGTGGTTTTACATGATATGCTTATATGTATGCTTGATGAAATACTAAATGAATATTTCTGCTAATGTTCAAGATTAGTTTAAAAGTAGCGCACTTGACTAACCACGTTTGTGAAAGTTTGATAATTGAATCCTTACCTGTTCACCTTTTTATAATAAACCCGAAGTGACTGGGACGACAACGATGACACTTTTAGTACAAGTAGGAACTCCTACTGAGAAATCATGTATTTCTCACTCCTATGTTTATTTTCCGTTGTCGTTACCAGAGACAGACGTGTCCACCTAAAGCAACGAAGCCGTAGCTGAGGAAGGAGGTAGCACGCGAAGATTTCAAACCGTTCATGTAGGAGCATTCCGAGCTTTAGTTACATTATAGTTTGTGAGAAACAATTAGTAATAGTAGAACTTATATTGTTATTTGTAATAACTTATCAGTATGATATATGCCCTGTTGTGACTTATGTATTAAGTGATTATATTCCAGTTTATGTGATAATTGTTCTACACTTAGTCTTTTATTCCGCTTATTTAATTAAGTGCACAATGTAACTTGATCTATAAAAGCGCTATGTATTTCATTTCTCGTTACAGGCTTAAGTTTTGAAAAAAATTAATTTATTTAAAGAAAAAAAAACTTCCATTATTTTTCTAAGTTAATTTCAAAAGAAAATTAATACAAGGCATAAGTGACAACTAGTAGAATCCAAATGTGAACTTAAGCACAGTAGGGTTCTATTAGGGTGTTACATTATGGTATCAGAGCAGTTCATCCTATTTAAGCCTGAGGAATGGACTGACTATGCTTCTATCTATGATATCATGCTGTTAATCTTATCTGTATGATGGGATATAGGATTTAGAAATGCATGATCGTCTTGTGATACTACCATAGTTGCTACCATGCTTAGTTATAGTATTGAGCCTGATCAACTCGATGACTGTTGTTTGGTGTGTCTAGGAACTAATGGCAACAAACAGACATACGCATGGGGCACGCGGTGGAGGTAATCGTGATGAACTGGCAAATGCACTCCAGGAGATGGCTAGGGCTATGCAAGCACAAGCAACAGTGATGATAGAGCAGATGAATAGGAGGTCAGAGGAATCAGTTGGGAACCAAGAACATGGAAAATTCTCAGAATTCAAGAGGGCTGGACCTCCAGAATTCAAAGGGACAACTAACCCCGAAATAGCTGACGGATGGATTCAAGAGATGGAGAAGGTTTTCTTAGTGGTAGAATGCTCTGATGAACAAAAGGTGGCATTCTCTACTTATATGCTGAAAGGAGAGGCTGCCGCGTGGTGGAAGGGTGCAAAGGGCTTGCTCGAAAGTGCTGACATATAGATTACGTGGGAGGTCTTCTATGCCACGTTCCATAAGAAATATTTTCCAGATCCGGTTAAGAAGGCAAAGGAAGTAGAATTTCTGTTGCTGACACAGGGAAATCGAAGTGTGGCTGAGTAAACAGCTAAGTTTGAGGAACTGATCAAACACTCAACTAGCTACCAAAGGGATCCCAACGAGACTTGGAAATGCATGAAATATGAGAGTGGTTTGAGGCCAAACATTTTGGCATCTGTGGCTCCACTAGAGGTCACTGACTATGCATCTTTAGTCAGCAAAAGCCAAGTGGCTGAGAGTTGCAATCGCCAGCTGGTTGCCCACCGAGTTGAAGAGAATAGGAAGAGGTCTGCTCAACAAGGTCACCAAGGGTTCCCACCCCCTCACAAGAAACCCTACCAAGGAGGTGGATTTAAAGGGAAACAACCCCAACACCCTATGATGAATCAACCTAAGACACAAGCTGTTAATCGACCTAGGATGGCTGCTGTCCCTGAACCTATGACTAGACCTCCTTGTGCCACTTGTGGAAAGATACATGGAGGGGAATGCAGATTTGGTAAGAATGTTTGTTATCGGTGTGGACAGGCAAGACACTATTCTAGAGAGTGCCTAAAGTTCAATCAGTCCTCTACACTTAAGCCTAAGGCACAGGGACGCGTGTTTGCTATCACTTTGAGATGCCATGAGAATCCGATGATCTGATTCAAGGTAAGTGTATAATTAATGGAAAACCCTTAATTGTATTGTTTGATTCTGGCGCAACACATTCATTCATTTCATATGATTGTGCTAATAAGTTGAGGTTGTATATATCTGACTTAAAAATCATCTTAGTTATCTCTACACCCACTATAAATATTTGTTAGAACTGATCAAGCCTTGCCTAAATTGTGAATTTGAGGTAGGCGATAGGATTTTTCATCATGATTTAGTTTGTCTACCCTTGTCTAGTTTTGATGTAATCTTGGGCATGGATTGGCTTTCAGCTAACCGTGTGTTACTACATTGTGCAAATAAGTCACTAGTATTTCTTCCAAAACCATCTTTACCCAATCCCTCTAAACTTGATAGAAAGGTACGACTATACCTAAACTCCATTATCATGGGGGATAGTAGGAATGAAGAGCGAGGATATGTTTTCCTGATGACAAGTGAGAGGGAAGTGGAGCAAGCTCTAGAAAAGATCCTTGTAGTAAAGGAATTCTCAGATGATTTCTGATGACATACCTGAATTTCCTCCAAAAAGGGAGATTGAGTTTTCTATAGATTTGGTACTGGGAACGGGACCCATATCTATAGCTCCTTATAGGATGCCACCGTCGAGTTAATGAATTGAAGAAGCAATTAGAGGAGCTACTAGAGAAGAAATTCATTAGGCCTAGTGCTTCACCATGGGGAGCTCCAGTGCTATTTGTCAAGAAGAAGGATGGGAGCTTGCGGTTATGTGTGGATTATAGGCAGCTAAACCAAGTGACCATAAAGAATAAATACCCTTTGCCTAGAATAGATGACCTCATGGATCAATTGAGAGGAGCCCAAGTGTTTTCCAAGATAGACCTGAGATCAGGATACCACCAGATTCGAGTGAAGGAGGAAGATATACCAAAGATAGCCTTTAGGACTAGATATGGACATTATGAGTATAACATGATGTCATTTGGGTTAACCAATGCACCGGCAATGTTTATGGACTACATGAATAGGATATTTAGACCATACTTGGACAAGTTTGTAATAGTGTTCATCGATGACATTCTAGTTTACTCTAGAACTGAAGAAGAGCATGAAGAACACTTACGAGTGGTGTTGGAGGTGTTGAGGAACAAGAAACTTTATGCAAAGTTGTCCAAGTGTGAATTTTGGATTAAGGAAGTTAAGTTCTTAGGTCATGTAGTGTCACATGGGGGAATAGCAGTAGACCCAAGTAAGATAGAAGCGGTGCAATAATGGGAAACCCCTACCACTGTGAAGGAGATTAGGAGTTTTCTAGGGCTAGCCGGTTACTACCGAAGGTTCATTAGAGGTTTTTCCCAAATTACCTTACCCCTCACCAAGCTAACAAGGAAGAATTCAGCTTTAATATGGAGCCCAGAATGTGAAGAGAGTTTCCAAGAACTAAAGAAGAAGTTGACCACTACCCCTGTCCTAATCCTACCTGACCCAAAAGAAAAATTTGAGGTGTATTGTGATGCCTCGGGAAGAGGACTAGGATGTGTTTTGATGCAAAATAGGAATGTAGTAGCCTATGCCTCTAGACAGCTCAAACCCCATGAAGTTAATTACCCAACCCATGACTTAGAGCTAGCGGCTATTGTCTTTACCTTAAAAATCTGGAGACATCATCTTTATGGTGTAAGGTTTGAAGTCTTTTCTGACCACAAAAGTCTGAAATACCTCTTCAACCAAAAGGAACTCAATATGAGACAAAGGCGTTGGATGGAGTTTCTCAAGGACTATGACTTTGTGTTGAACTACCACCCAGGAAAGGCAAATGTGGTAGCAGACGCTTTGAGTCGTAAGTCCTTGCATGTCGCTTGGCTCATGGTGAAAGAAAATGAGCTGATAGAAGATTTTAGGAACCTCAACTTAGGATATAGGGGGACTTCAGAACAAATTCGGTTAAGCCAACTAAGTGTAACCAGTAGCATTAAGGATCAAATAATTCAAGCCCAAACGGAAGATGAGGATTTCCTTAGAACCTTAACCCTTGTCAAGCGGGGAAAGTTGAAAGAGTTTGTCCAGGATAAGGAAGGAGTGTGGAGATACCAAGGGAGAATCTGTGTACCTACAAAAGAAGGATTGAGAGCTAGCATTTTGGAAGAAGCCCACAAGAGTCAATTTAGTGTACACCCCGGTATAACCAAGATGTACCATGACCTAAAAAAGATGTTCTGGTGGCCAAAGATGAAAGCAGATATAGCAAATATAGTGCAAAAATGTTTGGTATGCCAAAAGGTGAAGATAGAGCATCAAAAACCCTCCGGAGTACTGCAACCTCTCAAAATCCCCGAATGGAAGTGGGAAGGAATATCCATGGATTTCGTGATGGGATTGCCAAGAACGCCTACCGGACATGACTCCATATGGGTAATTGTGGATAGATTGACCAAATCTGCTCACTTTTACCCATTCGAGCAAATTACCCTTTGGAAAAGTTAGCTCAGCTATACATCCAAGAGATAATAAGGCTCCATGGAGTACCCAAAACCATTGTCTCAGATAGGGATCCAAGGTTCACCTTAAGATTTTGGGGAGCTTTGCAAAAGGCGTTTGGTTCAAGGTTGTGTCTAAGCACTGCCTATCACCCTCAAACTGATGGACAATCAGAAAGAACAATTCAAACCCTTGAGGATATGCTAAGAGCATATGTCTTAGACCAGCCAAAAAGTTGGGACACACGACTTCCATTGATTGAGTTTGCATATAATAATAGTTACCACACTAGCATTGGGATGGCACCCTATGAGGCTTTGTATGGTAGAAAGTGTCAATCACCACTTTGTTGGTGTGACCCGGGAGAGCAAAATATTTTGGGCCCTGATTTGGTAGAAGAGACAACCAAACAAATAAGGAGAATTAGGGAAAGAATCCTCACTGCTCAGAGTAGGCAGAAGAGCTATCTGACAAGAGAAGGAAACCTCTCAATTTCAAGAAGGAGAACACATATTCTTGCGAATTACTCCTACCACAGGTATAGGTCGTGCAATGAAAGTCAAAAAGCTAAGCCCTAGATTCTTAGGACCCTTCCAAATCCTCAAAAAGGTAGGTCCCTCCGCCTACCAAATTGCATTACCTCCAAATTTGTCTAACCTACACAATGTTTTTCATGTGTCCCAATTGAGAGAGTATCAGTCAGACCCCAGTCATGTGTTTGAGCCAGAAACTATACAATTAAAAGATGACTTAACTTTTGAATTACCACCGATGAGGATCATGGATCATGGCATCAAGCAGCTGAGAAACAAATCTGTATCTCTGGTCCGAGTAGCCTGGGGACAAGATGGAATGGAAGAGCACACATGGGAGCTCGAGGAAGATATTCGAAAAGAATTTCCGAACCTATTCACAGTGTATCAAATTTTGAGGGCAAAATTTTTAATAAGAAGGGGAGAAATGTAACATCCCCAAATTTATAACTAAGATAAATATTAATTAGCGATAGCAAAAACCAAGAGAATCTGGACAAATGTTATGAAACACAACAAATAGACTACTTAAGTATGTCTAGAGAAAAATGCAAAGAATTACGAAAATGTCATCACTTAGTGGAAATTACGAAAATGCCCTTGCTATGTAAAGGAAATTACCAAACTACCCTTGCCTTATTAAATGACAAAGATACCCTTACTCTATGAATGGAATTACAAGAATACCACTATCATTGTCTAATTACAAAAGTATCCTTGTCTTAGTTAAAGAAATTACTACAATGCCATTTGCACAAATCCCTAGACTTGTCTTTAGACAAGAATGAATCTAAGCCATTGGATTAAGATGATAACACAATAATTTAACCATATACATCATACACATTTCTGAATCACATACATGCACTAAAGGTTAGAAAATCTCCACTAACATCTTTACACAAAACATGGAGCATTTTCATCCAACATGTTTGCATAAAACATGGAAACATGTTTGCACAAAACATGTAAACATGTTTGCACAAAACATGGAGCATTTTCATCCAACATGTTTGCTTAAAACATGGAAACATGTTTGCATGAAACAAGGAGCATTTTTATCCCAAAATTTAGCCAACATGTTTCCATAAATCATGCTCCAAGTGCTTTCCTTCTTCTATTTTTTTTTCTCTAATCTTTCCACTATAAATACTCCTCAAACTCTCTTCAATTCAGAAACTCTCTAAGTGTTCTTTCTTTCTTATTCTATCATTCTTCTTATGTTCTTCAAAGACTTCTCTTGATCCTCTAAACTGCATCCAAATACTTAAATCCTAAGTTCAAACTTTCACTAGCCTTCACAAGAGTTACAATCTTTAACTCTAGTGAGAAATATTTTCTTAAGCACTCAAGTTCTAGAGCCAAGATTCAAGGAGGGTCATCCACTCTAAAGACTCTTGTTCAAAGCTTAAGGAAGAAGAGAAGGACCCTTTTTAGACCCTACACAAGAGGTAGGAGCCCTCATTTTGGTTGTGTAAGCCATGATGGCATCTAACCTTGCTCATGGTTAGGATGCCATCAAGCTTATGTTTGTTGATAAAAATGTTTCAAGGGGTTATTGTATAAATATTTTGTGAAACCCATTGTTCCATTCTGCTTCTAAAGTGATATTATGTTGCTTTCATGCTCAAATGATGCTTGAAATATGTTGTGTGATCCTTGTGTTAAAATAAGTGACATAAAACATGAAAATGATAAGTGCTGGATTTTTGGCTGTTTCTGGCAGTAGGTATTCCGAAATTTAATACTCATAAAATATGAAGTATCTTGAAATAAAAATATTTTTACCATAAACTAGGCGCATCATAAAACACTCTCCAAAAAGAATCACCCAAAACGGAGTTTTCTAGCTCAAGATATAAATTTTTAAAGTAGAGCCTAAGACTGAAACTTTAAATCTGACCTTGTAATAGTAAAATAGGTGTAACTCACTCTAGAAAAATGCAAATGGACTGATTTCAACTTTTTTGGAGAGCTAACACATATAGGAATACACCCATGTATGTTATGTATAAATCTTTGTACCACGTAAATACATAATGAGAAATAAATTTTGGGATAGTGTACTGTGAAAGTGCAGTTTGGAAAGGTTCTGGCTAAGGAAAGACTTGGTATTTAAGCGTGTCCATTGTGACCCACCTCTCTTTCCTGGGAACCCTCCTATGCATGGCTTACAATTGATTTACACTATTCCAAATATGTAAATGCTAAAATTTGATGAGTTAGGAATTTAGAACTACCTTTACTAAGCTGAGATAACAAGTATACAGAGAATTATAAACTTTCTTCTAAAAGATGTCAAAACTATAAATAAAAGAATCAAGTCTAGTAAAGAGAGAATTTTAAGAATTTAAGTAGAATAATAATCTTCAAGAGTTATATGAAAACCATAATAAAAATATATAAAGAACCTATAATAATATTTTGAAGTGCATTAATATATTAATGGAATTCTAAGAGTACAAAGAACACTAAGAGAAAAAGATAATACTAAGACATCCATTTCCTCTTAGGAACACTAGGAACTCAACTTGATAACTTTGGTTGCTTAAAATGAATCATTTATGAAAATGTTTACTATGAGATTTACATGATATTGTCTATGTTACATGAAGTGATATACAGAAATGTGAATGTATTGATGAGATATGAAATGATAGTGATAAAATGATTGACTGTGCCATGATTTATTAATGTGCATACATTCATGTTTCAAATGAAATAATAAATAGACCAACTCACTGCATAATCTTCTTTGAAGATTAAGGTATTGATGATTTCACTTAGTGAGAATAAAAGTAAAACCTAAAAAAGTAGCAATGATAGTCTGGAAAAGTGGACTTGAGCTAAACTCACGGCTTAACCCCCTAAACTGTTGAGATCACGGCAACGGAAAGGAAACCAAAAAGGTTGTGGCGACGGCCACGGTATGAGCTCATTACCCTTTAGGGTGGTCTAAGACATTGATGCATTCATCCCGTGAGTAATTAAGAAATATGTTGATGAAATAAATGAAAGATGATGATCACTAAACAAGTGAATGTTTAGGATGAGTAATCATGAAATGCATGCAGCTCCAAAATGATTATTGCTTATTAGTGGTTTTACATGATATGCTTATATGTATGCTTGATGAAATACTGAATGAATATTTCTGCTAATGTTCAAGATTAGTTTAAAAGTAACTGCACTTCGGCTAACCACGTTTGTGAAAGTTTGATAATTGAATCCTTACCTGTTCACCTTTTTATAATAAACCCGAAGTGCCCGGGACGACAACGATGACACTTTTAGTACAAGTAGGAACTCCTACTGAGAAATCATGTATTTCTCACTCCTATGTTTATTTTCCGTTGTCGTTACCAGAGACAGACGTGTCCACCTAAAGCAACGAAGCCGTAGCTGAGGAAGGAGGTAGCACGTGAAGATTTCAAACCGTTCATGTAGGAGCATTCCGAGCTTTAGTTACATTATAGTTTGTGAGAAACAATTAGTAATAGTAGAACTTATATTGTTATTTGTAATAACTTATCAGTATGATATATGCCCTGTTGTGACTTATGTATTAAGTGATTATATTCCAGTTTATGTGATAATTGTTCTACACTTAGTCTTTTATTCCGCTTATTTAATTAAGTGCACAATGTAACTTGATCTATAAAAGCGCTATGTATTTCACTTCTCATTACAGGCTTAAGTTTTGAAAAAAATTAATTTATTTAAAGAAAAAAAAAACTTCCATTATTTTTCTAAGTTAATTTCAAAAGAAAATTAATACAAGGCATAAGTGACAACTAGTATAATCCAAATGTGAACTTAAGCACAGTGGGGTTCTATTAGGGTGTTACAGGCTCCCCATGGAGAGGCACTTGGTCTAATCAAATGCTTCCCTAACAGTTCTTCAATTTGGGACTTTAATTCTTTCAACTCCAAAGGGGACATCCTATAAGGAGCAATTGAAATAGGACCCATTCCTGGAACCAACTCGATGGAAAATTCAATCTCTCTTTCAGGAGGAAATTCTGGAATATCCTCTGGAAAAACATCTGGATATTCCCTCACCACTGGAATCTTGCTCAACTCGTAGTCACATTCAGTTTCACTAGTAGAAAGGAGAACATATTCCTGACGATCTGTCTTACTAGGGTTGGATGTTACAAGGTTCAAGTAAAAAGAAAAAGGAACCACAGGAATGGAGGGTAGAGTGGAAAGAAATATGGCAGCTCGATCTGGACAGTGTAAAAGGACATAATTGGGTACTAGCCAATCCATACCTAAAATTACATCTAGACCAGATAAAGGAAGACAAACTAAATTGGCAGTAAAGTCTCTAGCACCTATTTGAAAAGGAATATTTACACAGGTATAACAAGTCCTAATAGGACCAGCAGTAGGAGTGGATACAAGAAGATCATAAGGTAGTTCAGACACAGATAATTGCAACTTCTGTACACAGTCATGGGATATGAAAGAATGAGTGGCACCCGTATCATAGAATATATCTAGGACATTACCATTTATTTCACACTTACCTCATATCAGATCGGCAGATTGAGAAGCTTCCTTGGCACTTATAGTAAAAACGCGCCCATGTTGTTGTGGCCTGGAGGCGGGCTGATGACCTTTCTTGTTAGGGCACTCAAATATCTTATGTCCTGGTTTCCCACAGCCAAAGCAAATGATTTGCGTTGTCTAGCAAGGTCGATTCCCATGATTTTTCCCATACTTAGGGCAATCTCTCCCTATCTCAGGTCTTAGAGGTTGAAGTTGTTTTCCTTTGTTGTTGTTGTTGTTATTGTTAGGTGGAAACCTTCTCCGAGGTTGGTTAACAGGCTTGAATCGGGGACCTTGAGGTGCTAATCCCCTTCTAGCATTGTTTTGGGCATACTTGAAATTTGTTAGTTTCCTGTTGGACTCCTCTGCACGTCGACATTTATTTACCAAGGTAGGATAGTCCCTAATCTCCAAGAGACTTACAGCTGCTTCTATATCTTCTCGTAGACCTCCTTCATATTTCATGCATTTCCAAACTTCATCCGGGTCACGTTGATAAATTGTAGAAAACTTACAGAGCTCTTCAAATTTGGCAGTATACTCTGCTACACTCATAGGTCCTTGTTTGAGAGCCATGAACTCCAATTCCTTCGCATTTCTCACAGAAATAGGGGAAGTACTTATGGTAAAAAGCTTCCTTAAAAATAGTCCAGGTAACTACAGTATGGGAAGCTTCAAATAATCCCCTGGTGCCAACCCACCAAAAATCTGCATCTGCTTCTATCATATAGGTGGCAAAGGCCACCTTCTGGATCTCTGTGCAAGGAAGAACGGAGAAAATCTTTTCCATGGCCTTTATCCATTCTTCTGCTTTACAGGGATTAAAAGCTCCTCGAAATGGAGGGGGATTTGGCTTTCTGAACTCGGCAAATTTCTAATATTCTACATCGACTTCGTTCACTACAGGATTATCAGCTGGGTTTTGCCTTTCATTGCGGTTCAGTTGCTCCATCATTCATGTAGTAGATGTAGTTTGTTCCCTCATGGCAACCGCCATCTCACGAAAAGTATTCATCATGTCGGCATCGTTTCCAGCTCCACTCCTAGTTTGCCGATTCGAAGTCATTGGTTCCTGTCACACCAAACGAAAATATTGAGTTGATCAGTCTCAATACCAAGCAAAGTGTACAGCAACCCACAACATTTCCAATCAGCAGTCATACACATATATATAAAGTCATAATGCATGACAATTTCTAAGAAAGCATAGCCGGTCCAATCCTCAGGCTTATAGGATAGTCCGGCTCTGATACCATAATGTAACACCCTCCTAACTACCATGTATTACTCGAGCATTAACATTGTAATTAGAAGAGTATCACTTCCTTTCTATAATATCCTCTAGTCAAATGAAATGAAATAAGATAAATCAAACTCTAGAGTTATAAAGAAAACTACTATAAAATGTACATATATTATTACTTTACATACCGCTTTCTTTAATACATACCATACTTGAAGTTAAGTCACTTCGCTTATAATACAACACAGGAACTACTATCAAAAGATCTACCAAGCTTGCTCAAATATCAAGGTCCAACAAAATACTAAACACACGGAAATGGACCTAAGACATCTAACACCAATTAGTCTACAAGCTGGTAAGTTCCTGGCACTATACTACACTACATACAAGTCAAAAGCCCCCATAAGTCTCATGTCCTCCTATGTGAAACCATTGGCCATCGATATGATGGCCTCTCCTCAGCCAGGGGCATCTGCAGAGTCTGAGCACAATACATCATATACACAAATAGGGGTGAGAATATTATAAAATTCTCAGTAGGGTAACCCCTTACATACAGAATATAAACAGTAAATGCATTTATAATAATAAAGAAAAACATCATGTTAGATCACATATATCAATATTAGCATACATGAGTCAAAGAAAATTATATGCAAAATGGTAGTAATCATAAGTGTTTCTCTTATATCACATGGAATTCAACTTAGTGTAGTAGTTCTTTTTATTAACATAGGGAAGGCTTAGATTCACATCAGGTAACATATGTAGTGGATAACTCCTCAGAGGACCATAGACTGCTAGGACATGAGCTCATTCCTATTCGTGATCATCGACTTCATTTTTTCCATTTCTGAATCACACACAGTTCTATTTCCTAGTCGATAAGTCTAGCGACTCATAAAATTTCTTGGGAAGTTCTTATTTTTGCCTTCCCTCTCTATCACACATAAGCCTTGTTTCTATTTTCCCCGTATGTTAAAACATGCACCATTAAATTTCACATATTCTCTTTTGTCATACAACCATGTCATGGACCTTTCTATTTCAAAGTCAGGTTTATATCCCAGATATAGGCATTCAGTATCATTGGAGTCTCATTCATACTTTATAAACAAGCCTTTCAAACAATTAACATACATTCATATGATATATACTTGGATTAAATAGATTTCTATCATTAACTTAATACATCTTCACCATTCCAGCTTCTTGACAGATTTACCATTATGGTGACAACATTTAATTCACATATCCAATGGGCAATTCACTGGCCATAAAAATTCGCTATGACACCTCAATGTGTCTAAAAGTCCCTGTAAAAATTTCATAGCAAACAGAATACTAGAACCATGTCAAATAAATTCTACAATTTTAGTGGTCAGAGGCCACTTTTTCACAGCTCAGAATAGGATTCACACAATTTTTAACTTTAGCAAATGATAGAAACAACTCAAAATAAAAATCACAGTTATACTTAAAGATGTCTACAAAACTCTGTAAAAATTTCAAAGGATAACTCCATCATTTACTATGAATAAAAATTTATACAAATTCACAGCTCCAGTACCAAGATTTCAGCCAGCATAGATATACTCTTGGTTCTTGATTTTTCTCAGGCAGTAAAACTCTTTATTATGCACCACAAAATTTATCAGAGTTTCCTTATGATGTTAGATTCAACATATAATTTTTATAGCTCATAAAAATGACTAGAATTGAACCAGAAAATTCATGAACAAATCCTGTCCTGCTGAAATCCGAAAATTCAGCAGCCTAGCCAAAACCTATTTTGACAAAAATCATTATTTAACCTCATCCAAACACTCCACCAAAATTAACACATCAATATCAACATATTATCATCAAATATAACCATAAATTTCGGAATAAAACCCAAAAAAAATTTACAGAATAGTTTGGAAAGAAAAAGGCCAAAGAAAACCCTACACTTTGAAGCTTTCAAGATCTTGGCTCCAAGATTGATTTCCTTTACTTCCAAGCCTTATAACCCACACCAAACCCTTCCTTACACAGCTGATAATAAGCTCTCAAAGTAGGAAAAGTTGATGGATTCAAATTCTAATCGGTTAGATTGAAAGATCTTGATGAGTGGAATAAGTTTAGTGAAGGGAGTTTGTGATTTTATCAAGTGTAGACAAGGATTTTGGAGCTTTGAATTTAAGTTTCAAGCATTTTGAGGAAGCAAAAATGGAGTTTGGGCTGTCTCCTTTGTTATGGCCGAGAATGAAGATGATAATTATGAGGATTTTGATTTTATTTATATTAAGATAATGTATATAATTTAGCAATTATGAAATTATCTTCTTTGAAATTTTGTAGCATTCTCATTGGCACTTTGATTTTGTACCATACACTTGTCACCCTAGGTGGCAAGCTTGCACTGGTAGCTTCATCCGGTATAAAAACTACACACCGTAATTTTACCAAACGGGTAAAACAGTGTACCTGGGTAATCCACTATTGCCTGAAAATTAATTCTAAGTATAAAATATTTATTCCTACCTATTTCTAACCTTAATCCTATAATTTCCAAATTTCGGGCACCTTCAGGTCTTGAATCTAAGGTTTCACTGTCTTGGGTCTACGGGGCCTGCAAAACACTATTCACATTTTTTTTTTTTTTTACGTTCGTTACATTGTTCTCATCATTTTTGTGTACACCAAAATTTTGATATTCTTACTACTAAAGCCTCAATTATTTTCTGAAAAAATTTAGGATGTTACATTCCCAGTAAATAAGCAAGCATATTTCCTTTTTATAGTGATAGAAGGCAAGACCAGCAACCAAATTCATAAAATTCCAGTACTACTGAAGCAGAATTGCGGAAATTAAAATTGGAACAAATCCATAAGGCCTTGGGTGGCGTTAAGGGTGGGGTTGTTCGATCTGGGCGGCGGCCTTGGGGGCTGAGACGCGGGTGGTCCGGTAATTGTGGGGTTGTTCGATCTGGGTGGCGGCTTTGGGGACTGAGACGCGATCTTGAAGGAGCACTGTTGGTATGAGGATGCGGCTGGAACTTGAGAATTAGGTTAATGTGAAGGTAAATTTGAACTTTGGAACGTGAAATAGCAGTCAAAAGGGCGCATGAGGATTGAACTACGTCATCCATTCATTCAACCGAGCATTGAAATGTGGGACAGATTCGAAATTAAAAAAAAAATAGAGTAAAGATGAATTAGCGTTCAGCACCTACCATTTTGAGCCTTTGCAACCCGTGAAATGGTCTTAATAACGGATGGTATCAATGTATCATATGCTATACTACTGGCATTAGACGCAGCATCAAAATCATAATCACCTTTTGAGAAATGAGATGGAGGAATAGATAATGGGTTTTGAGCCCCAAACCCACCTTTTGATTTGAAGGTTCCTCCAAGCCATCCCTATCCGCAGATCCGCCTCCCTCTATTCTCTGTCCAGTGAGATCTTTGCCTAGGCGCCTGCCATCGACTCATCCTTCCGGTCGACTGTTCGATCAAGGCGCCATTTATTCACTATGTAGTCCTGTCTTCTCCGCCTTGGATGGAGAAAGGGTGAAAAATACGGATGTGGGAACAGAATGAAAGGGACGAAGAAGAAGAGTTGAGTGAATGGGTTTGGTTTGGGAGAAAGGTGCTGTGTGAGTTTGGTTTTTTCCCCCTTTGGTTGTGTTGGTTTACGGGAAATGAACTTTTGTATGTGGAGGTTTGTATGGTGAGAAGGACATGATCGTGGGTGCATGGAAGTTGGTGTTTCATCTGTGTGGACTTGAAAATAATAATATGTGGAAGTTTGCATTGATCTGTGCGGACTTGAAGATAAAAATCTAAGCAAATAGGAAGCCGACGTGAAAGGAAATTTCATTTGAGTTAGGAGACACCAAAAAGTTAGTTTTTTTTGGAATCCTCTTTATCTAATGGTATAGATAAAGTAAAAGCTGCGCATATCATAAACGAGCATTACCGTAATATACAAAAGAAAGCATAAGATAAGAACATCAAATAACTTCATAACATTTAAACAATCATGCATACCAACGATAATATTATATTAATATATAAACTGCCCACCTATGAAAGGCGGGATGAGTTCGATATAACAAAGAGGCAAATACAATATAAAAGCAAATACAACTGAAATAGAAATACAAAGGAAAACATAAAGGAAAGACACCCCTACCTTAGTGCACCTAAAATGGATAACCTTGATAACAAAAGAAGGTTTATCCTAATCTATGTGTGGTGTGTGCACTAACTTTCCCCAAGAACCTCTACTGCTACGGTCCTGGAAAGGGTGGGACATAACCAATCCACTGACGTAACTCGGCAGGAGTGGGCATGTTCTGTGGTTGGACGTGTGCTCCACGACGGGGGTGCATGGTCAGCCTCCGGGACAATCTCAGCTGAGTCACAGTCTCTTCGCTCCCCTCTCTCATGAATAGGGGAGTGGGGGTAGAGCTCTCACTGTACAAGTGGGTCGGTGGGTCCTCCGAAGGGTTAGCTCCCGATGACTGTGAATGGGGCACATAGTCAGGGAAGTCACGTACGGTCAATGCAATCATATACGTATGGAGGATCCTCTCGTTGCGCATCCGAACACGCTTAAAAACCATGTTGTCACCATAGGGGCATGTCGGGGAGAACTGGTAGCTGTGTACTAAGTGTGCAAAGGGATGTCCTACGTACATGAAGACTCTAACAACGCAACGACCCTCAAAATTATATAATCGATGCTCGGGGTCATAGTGAACCTCCCATGTGGGAGTGTCGATGAACTGCACGAAGGTCGCCATCCTGATTTGAAGACATGATAGGAAAGAAAAAGAGAAAGAAAGAGAGTGAGAATCTTACTAAAGAATCTCAATAGGGAACCTCCTATCTAAGTAACATCATCAACATCCTCAAGAACCTTGGGTTTATTGTAAAAAGGTGAGCATGCATAAGGTTCATCATTTAGGTTTATAAACATAACTATCCAAGGTTCATTCATTTTAGAATGAATCTTAATGTTATGTATGCAACATAGCAAACCATGAATGCATGATAATACATTATGCAAGTAAATCAATCACAACATCAAGAAACATCATATAAGTGGCATAAAGTGGCATGTAATCTTTCATGTGAAACTTTTTCTCTTTTCTCAACTGTATAACATTAAAATATCATACTTAGCATCATGGGGCCACCCTAAAACATCATCTAGGTTATGAGCTCATACCTTAACTAGTCGTCATTAGCTCTTACTTATCCTATGATAAGCGTAAACATAATAATCCCGACTTCTAGAGTATGGGCTAGGGGGCATAAGGATCACCCATCATAACCTTTAATTCGGGAAGTCTATAGGAATATTTCCTTCTTTGAAATGCTCTATTGGCATATAGTGCACAGCGAATTATCCGCTTTGGCAAGCTCGATGTCAATACGCTCATTGTAACGCCCAGGGACGAGGACGAGGAGTGATCACCGGTGCAAAGGGGGCACTGACAAGGAGCGGCTCCTCGCAAGGTCCTCTAAGCGGAGGGGTACATGAATGAATCGATTACACACCCGAATGAGAGGGATCCTGAGACAGTATAGGTATGGGACTATACAGTTAAGGAGGGCTTATATGAATTGATTTGTACTACCTATACCAACAAGATGCATCTTCTTTTCGGTAGCCCAAACTGAAAGAACTCCATAGTTAAGCGTGCTTGACCTGGGGTAATTTTGGGATGGGTGACCTCCTGGGAAGTTTTCCTAGGAAGTATGTGAGTGAGGACAAAGCATGCTGAAAAGACCCGTGTTGGTTTGTGGGGATAGTCGTCAATCCATAAAGTAGCAGGGGATGTTACACTCATAGATTTGCCTTCTCCTCACCAGAGGGGGAGAAATGCGTCTCAATGCTATGTCACATTTAAAATCTCATTTTTGTGTTCCTAGGGGTGCTCAGCTAAACCAATGTCACCCAAGACGCATCTCATGGAGTTTTTCAAAAACATTCTCAAGTCCTCAAATTTGACGGAAATTCGGCAGCATAACTGTTGTAAACCGAATTTCTTTCAAATTTGCTTTATGCCACAAGAACTCATAATGCATGTACTTTCACATTCAAATCCACATTTTAGGAAAATTTACTAAAGTCATATAAATAGTTTCATCATAGTACATGCATCACACATCATCATAGCATCAGAATTATTAGATCACAACATCATAGATCTTAAGCTTAAAATCCGATTAATCTAATATCCGCTCTTAACCTTTTATGTAGCTAGGGAAACATTACCAATAATTCTTACTAATCATTATGATTATAATCAATTCTAAGCAGCATAGTGTAGAATCTAAGTTTCATAATTACGGGTATCTAGGAGTCAAAACTTTGACCCTTTCTAAGTTTCGTCTTCTACTAAAGCACCAAAATCAATTCCTATATCAATTATGAGGGATTCCTACACATATACACTAATTATAAACCTCTTTTACCAATTTTAAACATGCTGAAACAGAATCCATAATTTTAGTTTCTAAAGGTTCTAAAACTCACATTTATAATCCTTTTTAGTTACTTATTGTTCCTAACACTCACCAAATAATTTTTCTTTCACTCAAACATAATTTTTACACATTCTAACGTATAAAATCAGCATCAAACAGTGGCCATAAAATCCATGACAGTGGCCGAATCATACATGTCACCTAATCACATAAAATCATATTTTCAAGTGCATACAAGTTACTAGTTTTCTCTTGGAATCAATTTAGGACCTCAAACTCTTTTAGAAACTAATTTATTTCATAAAAATCATAAAAATATAAGTAAGGGCAGTACCTATATCATTTTACTCATAGTTGAGATTTAAACCATAAAAACATATTTATAACACTTTACAAGTTCACCGATGCTTGAGAAAATTCTTAAAACATAGTTTATTGGTCCTTGTGACTAGATGAAATTTATGCTAAGTCCATCTCTATCAAATGACTGAAATCACTCTCATAACAACATTTTCATTTTCCAAACTTCTCTTTAGATAAAATGGGCAAGTCTTTGAGCTCTAGGTTCTTTAGGTGATGACATAAACTTAAACATGCCATGCACTTTGTTTTATTCTTCATTATGAAGTGTAAGCACAACATAAATATGAGGTGCAACTCATTATTATCTTTGAAGTTTAAGTGATGACTTGAAATATAAACATGAGAATGCAAGTTTATTCTTTATTCTTGGAAGTTTAGTGTTGACATAAAGATAAATATGAGTGCAAGTTCATTTTAATCTAACTAGAGCTCATACAAGACTTTTAGAAGAGCATTAATAATCTCAACCCAACACTTATCTAGCAAGACAAAGTGAGCTTAAGAGTTCTTTGTATCAAGTTTCCAAAGAAACCTCATGGTTTGAACATCATCATCAAGCTCAAGGAAAAATGAACCAAGAGATCAAATAAATAACTACATTTCTTGAAACAAAATATATATATCTAGAGTAAACTACACCATATTGTTTATTTTATGCTCAAGAGCTCCTATCTAGAGTAAACTCTAGAACGTGCCAACCAACTTTAAGGTTGACAAGGGTAAGCTTTGAGCTTTTTGAAATCATGTGACATATTTTCTTAATTAAACATTATGTGAGCTATCTAGCATTTTCATCACTTGGTACAGAGAAAGGAAATGAGAATCGAATTCAAAAGGAAAAGAAAAGGAGAAACCAAACTAAGAGGAAAAGAAAAGGAAAGGAAAACCAAAGTGTTTCAAGATTACAAACAAGTTCCAAGCTTTAGAGGTTTCTCAAATGAGAATTACAAGGCCATTATCTTGAAACCTCATCATCAAGCTCAAAATTTCCTTTTTAAAAAAATCAAGTCTCATGAATAAAAATAAAAAAAGAGAAAAGAGTTTGAACCAAGAGAAACTAGAACTTTTTCATATCAAATAAAAGAAAAGCTTTTGAAACAAAACCTCTACCAAGGGTGAAGATGAAAGCTTGGTTCTTTAAAGTGAGAATTGTAACATCCTAATTTTTAACCCAATACTCCTAGAACGTATTCAGGTTAACCATTAGTTTATTACTTCTTAGTTTCATTCTTTACAAATCTTTCTTTAAAATACTTAGCGGAAAATATGGGTAAAATTTTTTTTTTGAAATATAAAAGCAAAGTGAGAGCCGCATATATCATGAACGTGTACTAACATACATTGAAACCCTTAAAGAATAAATACAAGATAGAAAAAGCATATCAAAGCATGGAACAATCATTAGCACACCAAAGGTAACATCTCATTAATATCATGATATGCCCACCTAAAGGCAGGACTTAGTTGATACAACAGGATACATAAAGCAAATATAGCGGAAATGGAAATACAAGGGAAGCATAAGAAATAACACCCCTGCCCTAGTGCACCTAAAGTGGATAACCTTATAACAAAAGAAGGTTTATCCTAAACTATATGTGGTGTGTGTGCACTAATTCTCCCCAAGGACCTCTATTGCTATGACCCGAGATAGGGAGGGATGAAACCAATCCATTGACAAAGCTCGGCCGGAGTGGGCACTCGCTGCGGCTGGATGTGTGCTCCATGACGGGGGTGCGTCTCGGCTCTCCTAGCCAACCTCAGCTGCGTCATAGTCTCCTCACTCCCCTCTCTCACAAACCAGGGAGTGGGGGCAGAACTCTCGCTGTACATGTAGGTCGGTAGATCCTTTGAGGGATCATTCTTCGAATGCTGGGAACGGGGCACGTAGTCCGGGAAGTCACGAACGGGCAATGTATTCGTGTGAGTCCGAAGAATCCTCTCATTGCCCGTCCATGCATGCTCAAAACCCATGTTGTCGCCATAGGGAGATGTCGAGGAGAAACAGTAGCTATGTACAGGGTGCGTAAAGGGGCATACCATGAACATTAAGACTCTGACGGCGCAGCGCCCCTCAAAATGATATGACTGGTGCTCCGGGTCATAGTGGACCTCCCAAGTGGAGGGGGTCGACAAACAGGACCAATGTCACCATCGTGATCTGAAGACGTGATAGGAAAGAGAAAGAGAGAGAAAGAAAGGGAGTGAGAATCTTACTAAAGAATCTCAGTAGGGAACCTCCTATCTAAGGTGACATCGTCAACATCCTCAGGAACCTTAGGTTTATTATAAAAAGGTAAGCATGCATAAATTTCATTATTAGGTTTAGAAACATAATTATCCAAGGTTCGTTCCTTTTAGAATGAATCTTAATGTTACAAATGTAACATAGCAAAGCATGAATGCATGATAATATTTTATGCAAGAAATCAATCAATCATAACATCAAGAAATATATAAGTGCCATAAAGTGGCATATAATCTTTCAAGTGAAACTTTTCTCTTTTCTCAACTTTGTGACTTTAGAACATTATACTTTAGCATCATGGGGCCATCCTAAAACATCATCTAGGTTATGAGCTCATACCTTAACTAGTCGTCACTAGCTTTTACGTATCCTATAATAAGTGTAAACATAATAATCCTGACTTCTAGAGTACGGGCTAGGGGGCATAAGGATCACCTATCATAACCTTTAATTTGGGGAGTACATAGGAATATTTCCTTCTTTTAAATGCTCTATTGGCATCTAGTGCATAGTGAATTGTCTGCTTTGGCAGGTTACATCTACCATACCCTCACGGATTTGCCTTCTCCCCACCGAAGCGGGAGAAATGCGTCTCAGTGCTACGTCACATTTAAAAACTCATTTCTGGGGGTGCTTAGCCGAACCAATGTCACCCAGGACTCATCTCATATGGTTTTCAAAAACATTCTCAAGTTCTCGAATTTGATGGAAATTCGGCAACATAACGGCTGTAAACCGAATTTCTTTCAAATTTGCTTTATGCCACAAGAATTTATAATGCATGTACATTCATATTCAATTTCCATAATCATGATAAACTTGAAACCACATTATCATACTCATCATAGCACATGCGTCATCACATCATACTTGAATTCATAACTCATTGCATTATAGAACCTATGGTGTCTTATGCTTTGACCCTTAGGGTCTTAAACTTGAAACCTAAGTTCTCTAGCATCCGATCTTAACCTCTTATACACCTATAGGTTCACAAATAATTATCCTCACTTATTACTATGATCATAACCAATTTTAAACATCATTAGTGCAGAATCTATGTTTTACAATTATGGGTACCTAGGAGTCACAAATGTGACCCTTTCTAAGTTCCGTCTTCTCCTAGAGTACTAAGATCAATTCCTAAACCAATTATGAGGGATTCCTACACATATACACTAATTATAAACCATTATTACTAACATTAACCATGCTGAAATAGAATCCATAATTCTTATTTCTAAGGGTTATAGAATTCTCATTTTAAATATTTTCTAGTTACCATCTTATCTTAGCTATCTCAAATTAATTCCAGTATCAAATATACATGAATACGCTCATTCTAACATAATAAAATCAGCATCATACAGTGAACAAAATAATAAGGCAGAATCATGAACATCATCATCATATCATGTATAGGATTTCATTTCTAACACACATAGGTTGCTAGTTTCTCTTGGAACCTTTTTAGAACATTTAAAACTCATTGGAAAACAATTTATTTCATTAAAATCATCATAAAATAAACAAGGGCAGTAGCTATATTATTTTACTCATAGTTGAAATTTGAAATGTAAAATCATGTTTATAACATTCTTTGAACTCACCTATGCTTAAGAAAATTCGTTAAACATAGGCTATTGGCACTTGTAACTAGATGAAACCTCTACTAGGTCCATCTTCACCACATGGCCGAAAAATCATGTCCATAAAACACTTTCATTTCCAATCTTTACTTGAGATAATAATGGGCAAGTCTTTGAGCTCTAAGAATCTTTAGGTGAGGACTTAAACATAAATATGCCATGCAGTTTATTTCATTCTTTATTACAAGGTGAGAGCATAAAATAAATATGATATTTGTAACACCCTAAATCTTAACCCAAGACTACTAGTATGTACTTAGGTTAATCTTTAGAATATTACCTCTTGGTCTCATCTTTTACTTAGAAAACACTTAGCGGAAATATGGGTAAAATTTTTCTTTTTGGAATTAAAATCAAAGTGAGAGCCACGCACGAATCTTTAAAAGGAAGCATAACGAAACATATAAGCAAGCATAAAGAAACACATCATATCATGGGAACATCAACTGAACATAGATATATATATATAATGTGCCTACCCAAAGGCAGGACTATTTGATACATCAGGGAACAGAATACAACTGAAGAACAAATACACGAAAATCATAAAAAGCAAATACAAGAGAAACAACCCCCATACCCATGTGCACCTAGAGTAGACAACCTCATATACAAAAGAAGGTTTGTCCTCAACTGTGTGGCGTGTGTGGATTAACTGCTACCCCTCCTATGCCTACTCCTGCTGGTTCGAGTACTATAGGGTCGAGTCGATCCACTGACGAATCTCGGCGGGAGTGGTCAAGCGCATCATCGGGGCGTGACCACCGCGGCGAGGGCGCATAGATGGCCGACGAGCCAACCTTGGCTGAACTACTCTCTCCTCACTCCTGGCTCTCATCGGTGGGGGAGCGGGACTGGAACTCCAACTGTACATGTGTGATGGTGGGTCCTCGGATGGGTCCGTCTCCGAGTACTGGGTGCGAGGCACTTACTCCGGGTAGTCGCGTACGGCTGACGTCTCGGGCTCCATGTGGAGAATCTGCTCATCGCGTGGTCTAGCTCGCTCAAAAATCCCGTTATGACGGTAAGGAGCAGTCGGGGTAAAACGGTAACTCGGGACTGGGTGCGCGAAGGGTCGTCCCATAAACATGAACACTCTAACTGTGCAGCGACCCTCAAAATGGTATGACCCGAGTGCCGGGTCATGGTGCAGCTCCCATACCGGGGTGTCGATGAAGAGTATGAATGTCGCCATCTGAAGATATGACAGAAGAAAAGAAAGAGGGAATGAGAATCTTTCTAAAAGAATTCTCAGCAGGGTTATCCCTACCTAGGTGACATCGTCACATCCTCAAGAACCTTGGGTTTTATTTCTAAAAAAAGGCGTGCATGCATATAAACTTCTTTTAAGTTAGTTTTCTAAAATATTATTTATCCAAGGTCCGTCATATTTTACAATGCGTCTTATAACTAAGCATGAAATATACTAATGATATGAATGCATCATAAAGGTAAACCAAACAATAGAATAACTAAGAAACATTATAACATTGGCATAGGTATAATATATGTGACATTGTAAACTTTAACTTTCATCTCATGGGGCCGCCCTAAAACATCTCTAGGTTATGAGCTCATACCTTAACTAGTCGTCACTAGTTCTTACTTATCCTATGATAAGCGTAACATATACATAATCTCGACTTAATAATGCGAGCTAGGGGGCAATTAAGGATCACCTCTCTTAGGCTCATTTCCTCTTTGAAACGCTCTACTAGCAACTAGTGCATCGTAGTATTGTCCGCTTTGGCAAGCTCTATGTCAATACCCTCACGGATTTGTTTTCTTGGGGGTGCTCGGCTAAACCGGTGTCACCCAAGAAGGCGTCTCAGTATTGTGTCACATTTAAGTTCTCATAAAGTGTTAATTCATAGATACATCATTATTCATCACATAAATCTTTTTCATAGCATATACATCATCACATGAAACTTCTTCATAGTGTATACATAGAACTATAGCATATACATTATCACATAATCACACCTTAGACAATCATTCATACAAACTCCCAAGCTTATTATGTTATAAACCCATAGTATGTTATGCTTTGGTTCTTTTGAGTCTTAAACTTATAAACTAATTGTTCTAGTATTATTCTTAACCTCTCACACACCTATAGGTTCACAACTAATAAGTTTTACTAATTTTTAGGCTCAAGGACCTATCCAAACAGTACTATGCAGATTTAGACAGCTTTATATTTGTGTGATTACGGGGTTCTAGAAATTACGGTTTAGATCCTTAAAGTCTTTAACTCACATTCTAAGTTATCGATCATCAAAACCTAGTCTCTTGGGAACCTATGAGGTTATAACTAAGTATTTCTCACCTCACACTATGGTCAAGAACATCTCTAAACCTCAAGGATGCAGAATTTGAAATCCTAACTTTACGGGTACCTAGAAGTCACAACAATGACTCTTTCTAAGTTTAGTTTGCTCCTAAGGCTTCAAGATTAAGTCCTAAACCAATTATGAGTCATTCCTACACATTTAAACTAATTTAAAACCATGATTATTAAATCTAAACCTTGCTGGACAGAATCCAGAAAATTACATAATTAAAGGATCTAGAACTCTCAAATTAATTCTTTTCTAGTTCCTAACTTATCCTATCTTTCACATATGAGTCTTAACATTATTTTTACTCAAACATAGGCACATCATCATCATTAAAACAGCACATATAGTGGCAGTAAAGAGCAAGGAAGAACCGAAAATATACTTCTCCATAAAAGGCATAAAACATAATTTCTAAAGCTCATAAAATACTAGTTTCTCTTGGAACTCTTTTTAAACTTTCGAAACTCATTTATAAACAATTTTAACATCTAAAATCATAAGAGTATTTAAGAGGGCAGTGACCAATTTATCTTTATCTCAAGAGGTCCTAAATTCATAAAACTTAGTTCTATGCATTCCTTAAACTCATGTAAGCTTGGAAAAATTATAAAACATAGTCTCAAATACTTAGAAACTTCAAGACCTCTTAAATAAATATGAACCAAGGAAAATACATATTGTTAGACCTTTGTTGAGACAACAATGGGCAAGTCTTTGAGCTCTAGGTTCATTTAGGTGATGACATAAAAATAAACATGCTTATGCACTTATTTTAGGTTCCATTAGAAAGTAAAGTGATAGCACAAAGTAAATATGAATGCAACTCATTATTATCTTGGTATTAAGTGAGAACTTGAAATATAAACATGATAATGCATAGCTTGAAATATAAACATGATAATGCAAGTTCATTCATTATCTTGGTATTTAGTGATAACAAGGAAGTAAACATGATATGCAAAGCATAAAGTAAACATGATGCAAGGTTCATTTTATGATTAACTAGAGCTCATTCAAGACTTTAACAAGATAACAACCCAATACAATATCTCAAAGATCACCACACAAAAATCGAAAGTCATACAAAAGAGAAAGAAAGTGAAACTATGTCAAGTTCTTTATTAAATACCCAAAACCCCTATCTAGAGAAAAATCTCTAGAACGTGCCGGCCAACTTTAAGGTTGACAAGGGTAGGCTTGGGCTTTTAGAAATCCTTAGATTAATTTTCTTAAGTTGAAAAACCATGTGAGTTAGATATCATATAGATGAAGTCATAAGGAAAGGAAAACTCAATCTTTAGAGGTTTCTTTGAGATGAACACAATGTCATCATCTAGAAACTCTCATCATCAAGCTATCATGCTCATAATAGGGCCTAGAGGCCGAAATGAAAAGAAAAGGAAAAACAAAGGAAAGTTCAAAAAGAATCCAAGAGGAAACTAGAGAAAAACACTTTCTTGAGCAAAACAAAGTTTGAAAACAAATCCCTACCTTGTGATGAAGGTAAAAGCTTGGACTTGAAGATGGAAATGAGATGAGCAACACCTCCTAGGATGGTGGTGATGATTCGGCCAAAGAGGAAGGAAAAGAAAGGAAATGTGTTTTGGGTGAAGTTGTGTTTGAGGTGTGGTGTTTGAGAGGTTTGATGATGGTTCAAGGCTTTGGGGTGGTGTTTGATGGTTAAGAGATGATGATGAGATGAAGAGATGAAGAAGATGAAGATGAAAAGAAAGAAAGAACTCTCTTGAAACTTTGAGAGAAAAAGAAAGAACTAGCAAGACAACTCTAAAACTCTAAACTTAGCAAATGCTTCAAGGTACAACAAGGCTATCACAAGCATCCTATTTATAGAAAAACAAAGCCATGGAGCTCACCAAGGGGAGGGAATGGCCATAGCAAATGGAGGGAAAAGGGAGAGGAAAATATCTCCTTGATTGTGTCATAGAAGCATGGTTTGAAGTATGGAAGCTATGCTACAAAGTATGGCTTGATGTGAGTTAATTTCCTATCAAATTTTTATGAAATTAGGCTTCTAGAAACAATGCATGGCTGGAACTTTTCCAGCCACAAATAAATAGAGAAAATGAGCTATTTTAATTAGTTATTTACTTGGAAAATCAAGCTTGATTGAAAGTTATGACAAGGTATAGTGTATGTGACTTGAGGTATGGCCTTGGAGTGTTGAAAAATTGAACATGTGATGCATAATGGGGAGGGAAGCTCACGGCCAGGTCTGGGCAGCAGAGTGGAGGTGAGTTTTGACCATTTAATTGGGTGTTAATGGTAGGTTTAGATGTGTATTAGCTTAGGTACAAGGTTAGAAATGATTAAGCTTAAGTTTAGGTAACTAAGAATGTGATTTAGGGAGTTTATGACAAGTTTAGGAGTGCTCATACATCATTAAAGTATTTAAAACTCATTTGTGAATAAACAATGTGTAACACAATTCCATGATTTAAGGAATTGGAAAGAGAAAACACTATTCAAGATTCTATGACTAGGTGTCTTGAAATTAAAATATGATTTTAGGTTGTAATTAAGCACTTTTAGGTTCTAATCAATTTTACTAAATTATTTTGACTCAAGATTAATTAAGGAAATTAATTAACCTTCGATTAGAGCCTAATATTGCTTAGGTTTGCTTAATCACGCGATTAAGCGTAAAAACACGAAACTAGGGGCAAAACCGTAATTTTGCACTAATTTTGCCCGGGACTTCTAAAATTAAAAATGAGGTCATAGAATACATAAAAATGCCTTTTAAAATCATCTGGAGAAGTTTTGGGTTCATCCGGCACTTGCAAACGGGTAAAACACCGCAGGGGCGTTTTGGTCATTTTGACCCGAAAACTCGAAAAACGAGATGTTATTATCATCGAATTTCAGGCTAAAAATGACCTCAGGGGCATTTTGGTCATTTTCACTCTAACAGAAAAATCGGGACATTACAATATTCAAGTTTGTTATCATCTTTATAGTTTAGTGATAACTTAAACATAAACTCAACACTTTTCTTCAAGAACAAAGCATATTTGAGTAAAAGAATGACATTAGAACAACTCCCTACCAAGTATTTAAGGTGAAAAGCTTGGTCTTTGCTTGCAAATGAGAAGACAAAATCTTATCTAAAGGTCTTGGGAGTATTCAGCCAAGAGAGGAAGAAAAGGAAAGGATGGGTTTTTGTGTGAGCTTGTGTTTGAGGGTGAAAGCTTTGGTGTTTAGACGATGATTCAAGGTGGTGGTGTGGTGATTTGAGGTTGTGATGTGGTGGCTCAAAGAGAAAGATGAAGAAGATGAAAAAGGAGAAAACTCTTTGAAACTTTGAGAAAAAATGAGAGAACTTGCAAGAATGCTTGAACTTAGCAACTGGTCCAAAGGTTCTCACAAGTTCATTTGCATATGTATTTATAGAAAAACAAAACAATGGAGGATGAATGGAGGGGAAGGGCTGGCCATAGCTTTTTCATGCCCATGGGAAGAGAAAATATCTCTTTATTGTGGTCATTCAAGGCATTGTTGGAAGTATGGTGAGTATGGTGCAAGGTAAGGTGCAAAGTACGGTGTTAAGCATGTAATTGTTTAGGGGTGTATTTAGGTGTGTCTTAGATTAGGTTTAAGATTAGGAGTTGTTAAGTAAGTGTTTAGGTAACTAAGTAAGTAATTAAGGATCTCAAGATATGGTTAGGGAGTGCTCTTGCATTATTAGAGAGATTTAAACTCGTTTTAATATATAAACAATTGTAGACAAAATTCCTTACATTAAGGAATTGGAGAGAGAAAATACTATTCAAGATTCCATGACTAGGAATCTTGAATTTAAAAAGAGATTTAGTTTTAATCTAAGCAATTTTAGGTTCTAATTAACGTTAATAAATTATTTTGACTCTGGATTAATTATGAAAATTAATTAATCTTCGATTAGAGCCTAATATTGCTTAGGTTTGCTTAATTACATCATTAAGCTCAAAAATACTATGCTAGGGGCAAAATCGTAACTTTGCACAAAAACTGCCCAGGACCACCGGGACTTAAACAGATGTTACAAAACACATAAAAACATCATTTAAAACCATCTGGAGAAGTTTCAGGCTCATATGACACTTGTACCAGCATCAAAACGCTATAGGAGTATTTTGGTCATTTTGACCCGAAACCTCAGAAAATGAGATTTTCATTCCCGAAACCATTTGAAAGCCATCTAATCCCCTTCAAGCATTGAGTTGGCCCTTCGAGGACTGTCGGGTTGGCTATCCTCGAATTTCGGGTGGAAAATGACCTCAGGGGCATTTTGGTCATTTTTGCTCAGACAGAAAAATCAGGTTGTTACAAGAATGAGAAGAAAACTTCTTCCAAAGCAAGGAGGAAGTTTCGGCCAAGCTAGGAGGAAAGGAAAGGAAATGTGTTTTGTGTGAGCTTGGGTTTGAGAAAGGATGTTTTAGTGTTTGGATGGTGGTTTGCGGTGGTTGTATAGTGGTTTAAGGTTGTGATATGGTGGCTCAAGGAGGAGGATGAAGAAGATGAGAATTCTTAGAACTTTGAGAGAAAATAAGAGAACTTGCAAGAATTCTTTAAGCTTACACTTAGCAAATGATCTAAAGGTTCTTACATGTTCATTTGCATGTGTATTTATAGAAAAACAAAACAATGGAGGTGCATTGAGGGGGAGGGTTGGCCGTAAGGTTCCTTCACAGAACATGAGGTGAGAGGTTTGTTCTTTGAAGGATGGTGAGGCATGGTTTGAAGTATGGTAGGTATGGTTCAAGGTAAGGTTCAAGGTAAGGCCTAGGTGTAACACCCCGATTTTCTGTTAGAGTGAAAATGACCAAAATGCCCCTGAGGTCATTTTCGGCCCAGAATTTCGAGGAAAGACGGTCCGGCAGTACTTGAAGGGCAAACTCAATGTTGGAAGGGGATTAGATGACTCGTGTACCTTTCCAGGATTGAAAATCTCATTTTTTGAGTTTTCGGGTCAAAATGACCAAAATGCCCCTGCGGTGTTTTACCCGTTTGCAAGTGCTGGATGAACCTGAAACTTCTCCAAATGGTTTTAAAAGGCATTTTTATATATTCTATGACTTTAGTTTTGGTCCCGGAGGTCCCGGGCGAAATTAGTGCAAAATTACGGTTTTGCCCCTAGTTTCGTGTTTTTGCACTTAATCGCGTGATTAAGCAAACCTAAGCAATATTAGGCTCTAATCGAAGGTTAATTAATTTTCATAATTAATCTTGAGTCAAAATAATTTATTAAAGTTGATTAGAACCTAAAAGTGCTTAATTACAACTTAAAATCTTATTTTAAATTCAAGACTCCTAATCATGGAATCTTGAATAGTGTTTTCTCTTTCCAATTCCTTGAATCATGGAATTGTGTTACACATTGTTTATTCACAAATGAGTTTTTAATTCTCTAATGATGTATGAGCACTCCTAATCTTGTCATAAAATCCTTAAACCTCATTCTTAGTCACCTAAACTTAAGCTTAATTATTCCTAACCTTGTACCTAAACTAATACACACTTAAACCTACCATTAACACACAATTACATGAAGCAAATCCTCCTCCCCCATGCTGCCCAATCTGGCTGAAGCCCTCTCCCCCTCCATATGCATCACATGTTCAAATTTTCAACACTCCAAGGCCATACCTCAAGTCACATACACCATATCTTGTCATACTTTCAATCCAGCTTGATTTTCCAAGTGAATAACTAATTAAAATAACCCATTTTCCTCATTTATTTGTGGCTAAAAAACTTCCAGCCATGCTTTGTTTCTAGAAGCCTAATTTCATTTCAAAAATTGATAGGAGATTCACTCACATCAAGTCATACTTTGCATCATACACTCCATACTTCAAACCATGCTTGAATGACCTTGTGTAAGAGATATTTTTCTCTCCCTTTTCCCTTTTCTATAAATAGGTGCCTTAGATGAACTTGTGTCACTTTTAGTCTTTTGGTAAGTTTCAAGTTTCTAAGCTTTCTTGAGTTTGCTTTCTTTTTCTCTCTAAGTTTCAAGAGAGTTCTTCCTTTCTTTTCATCTTCATCTTCATCCTCTCTTCATCTCATAATCATCTCTCAACCTTCAAACACCACCCCATAGCCTTGAACCATCATTAAACCTCTCAAACACCACACCTCAAACATAACCTCACTTGAAACACAACTCCAACCTTCTTGTTCTTCCTTGGCCGAAACCATCTAGCCCTAAGGAGGAGCTCATCATCTTGTTTTCCTTCTCAAAAGTTCAAGCTTTTTGTGTTTACTCTAGGTAAGAGTGTTTTGCTAAACTTTGTTTCTTGAAAAATGAGTTTCTCTAGCTTTCTCTTGGATTTTCTTTTTGAAACTTTCTTTGTTTCTTTTCTTTGAGCATTCGGCCTCTTGGCCTTGAGGAGTATATGATAGCTCAATGATGAGAGCTCCTAGATGATGACTATGTGTTCATCTCAAAGGAACCTCTAGAGCTTGAGTTTTTGTTTTCTCTAAGTTTCATTTTTATTATCTAGCTCAAAAGGATTTTTGTTCAAGAACACCTTTACTTTCCTTGCTATTTTGATTTTAGTTTTCTTGTTCCTTTTCCTTTAAATATTTCGGTTTTGATTCCTTGATCTTTGAGGTTTTGTTTTGTTTTGAAAGTTTATTTATTTTGAGCTTGATGATGATGTTCAAGAACCTCATAGTTCCTTTGAGAACTTGGTTCAAGAACTCTAAAGCTCTCTTTGTGATGAGATGAGTGTTGGGTTGTTATGTGTTAAAGTCTTGTATGAGCTCTAGCCAACCTTAAAATGAACCTTGCATCATGTTTACTTTTATGCTTTTCACATCATATTTACTTTCCTTGCTATCACTAAGTATCAAGATAATGAATGAACTTGCATTATCATGTTTATATTTCAAGTTCTCACCTAAAAATCAAAGATAATAATATGTTGCATCTCATGTTTATTTTATGCTATCACTTTACTTTCTAATGGAACCTAAAATTAGTGCATGAGCATGTTTATTTTTATATCATCACTTAAATGAACCTAGAGCTCAAAGACTTGTCTATTGTTGTCTCAAACAAAGGTTGGAAATGTTTATTCCTCTAGCTTATGTTTTTGGCCCCTAAGAGTTCATTTGTTTCCAAGTATTGAAAACTATGTTTCATAATTTTTCTAAGCTTATATGAGTTAAAGGAATATATAGAACCAAGTTTTATGAATTTAGAACCTCTTGAGACAAGTTTGATTTAGCTACTTCCCTCATAAATATTTTTATGATTTTAGATGATAAAAATGTTTACAAATGAGTTCTGAAAGTTTTAAAAAGGTTCCAAGAGAAACTAGTATTTTATGTGCTTTAGAAATTGTGTTTGATGCCTTTGTATGGAGAAGTTTGTTTCGGTTCTGCCTTGCTATGTTTGGCCACTATATGAGCTATTTTAATGATGGTCATATGCTTATGTATGGGTATAATTAATGTTAAACTCATATGTGAAAGATAAGAGAAGTTAGAAACTAGAAAAGAATTAATTTGAGAGTTCTAGATCCCTTAATGTTTGAATTTTTTTCTGGATTCTGTCCAGTAAGATTTAATAATGATAATTATGGTTTTAAATTAGTTTAAATGTGTAGGAATGACTCATAATTGGTCTAGGACTTGATCTTGATGCCTTCGGAGCAAATCGACTTAGAAAGGGTCATTGTTGTGACTCCTAGGTAACTGTAAAGTTAGGATTATGAATTCTGCATCCTTGAGGTTTAGAGATGTTCTTGATCATAGTGTGAGATGAGAAATACTTAGTTATAACCTTATAAGTTCCCGAGAGATTAGGTTTGATGATTTATAACTTAGAATGTGAGTTAAGGACCTTAAGGGTCAATGCATAGGACACTAAGAAGTTGTTAATGCTATGATGTGTTATATGATGCAATGATATGATGAGATGTGCTTGATGCATGAGAAAATGAGTGATGAAAATGTTAAAGTTTATCATAGCATGAGATTTCATGAGAACATGATGTGTGAATTAGCTTGTGGCAGTTTGAAGGAAATTTGGTTTAACAGCTGTTATGCTGCCGAATTTCCGTCAAACCTTAAAGGGTTGAAAGAAATGTTTAAGAAGTACCATATGAGTTGAAAACCCTAGGTGACACTGGTTCGGCCGAGCACCCCCAGGGGAGATAAATCCGTGAGGGTATGAGTAGATGCAGCCTACCAAAGTGGACAAATTGCTGTGGTTTAATGCCCGCAAAGCGTTTCAAAGAGGATATATCCTAAAAGAGGTGATCCTCGCTCTACCCGCATTTCATAGTCGGGATTATTTTATTATGTTTCGCTTATTCAGATAATAAGCAAGAGCTAGTGACGACTAGCTGAGGTATAAGCTCATAACCTAGTTATTTTTAGGGTGGCTTATTATGCTAAAATACCATGATTGATGTCACGAAGTTGAGGAAATGATTCACTTGAAAGTTATATGCCCTTATGCCACATGGTTTATGGTTATGTGCTTCAATGTGTTGTTTCATATGCCCAAGTATTGACATGCATCCATAATCTAACATGTTGCATTCATAACATCAAGATGCATGCTAAAAGGAATGGACCTTGGATAATTAGTTTTGGAAAACCCTAAATTGAATCTTATATGCATGATCACTGTTTTATAATTAAACCCAAGGTTCCTGACGATGTGAACGATGTAACCCTAGGATAGGAGACTCCTACTGAGATTCTTTAGCAAGAATTCTCACTCCTCTATCTTCTCTCTTCCATCACATCTTTAGAGGTCGATGGCGACGTTCATAGTCTTCATTGACACGCCCGTGTGGGAGGTGCACTACGACCCGGATCACCGCTCATATCACTTTGAGGGTCGTTGTGCGGTTCGCGTTTTTGTGTACATGGGACGACCCTTGGCCTATCCGGTATCGAGCTACCAGTTCACTCCTACTGCACCCTTTGGTGGTGACGACATGATCTTCGAGCGTACCCGCCTGCCCGACGAGTAGAGACGTCGTGCTCGTCCATCTGCTTATACCATCTATGACTTTCCGGAGTATGTGCCACGTTCAAGGAGGTCTGAGATGGACCCATTTGAGGATTTTCCTAGGCATGTCCCTTCGGAGGGTTCTGCACCTTTTCCCCAGTACCGACGTGCGGGGAGTGAGGAGACCATGTTGCAGCCACATTTAGCGAGGAGAGCCGAGATGCGTCTGTGCTGAGGAGCTCATGCCCAGCCAGCACGTGTTCCCTTCCCACTCCACTGGCCGACTCAGGAGGAGATTGAGCAATTCGTGGGCTATATACCCCCGTCGCCCAAGCATCCCCGTCATCACTAGATTCCGATGGAGAGCCTTATGAGTACCTGAGCCTTCGTGGAGATCTTCCCTTCGGCAATACCTTTTGGGAGGGGTTGTATATTGAACTCGTAGCTTAGTAGGAGGGTAGCATTTTGGGTTTATCTTCTTGTCATACCATGTACCTTGTACTTTCTTATTTCTGTTGTATTTTATTTCCGCTGTATTACAAGCTCTGCCCGTCCCCTTGAGGGTATGACTACTTATGTACTCTAACTAAGTTATTAATGAAATGTTTCCTTTGTTATCATGATTGTTGTTCTTTGGCTATATGCTTTACTTTATGATTTCTAATGATTGTTACACGTGCTTTATGTTTCTGTCGTTCGACTAGTTAAGTTCGTGGCTCTCACTTTGCTTTGTGTTTTCAAAAAAAAAAATTTACCCGTAATTTCCGCTAAGTATTTTATTAAAATGATGAGACTAAGAAGTAATAGCCTAATGTTTAACCTAATCTATTCTAGAGAGTTGGGTTAAAAATTAGGGTGTTACACTAGATATGGTGCAAGCATGGCCTTGGAGTGCAAAACAAATTCAACATGTGGGAAATGAGGAGTAGGAGGTTCGGCCATGATGCAGCCAAGGGGGAGGGATTTGTTTCTTTTAATTGTGGTTTAGTTATGTGTTTAGGTGTTTCTTTGATTAAGCTTTTGATTAGGAATTTGTAAGAAAGTGTTTAGGTGAGGTAATTGTGTAATTAGGAATATTAAAACATGATTAGGAGTGGTCTTGCTTCATTAGCTAAATTAAAACTCATTTTATGATATGAATGTGCACAAACACAATTCCTTAATTTAAGGAATTGGAGAGAGAAAACACTATTCAAGATTCCATGACAAAGAATCTTGATTTTTAGAAAAGATTAAGGTGTAACTAAGCAATCTTAGGTTCTAATTAACTTTAATAAATTATTTTGACTCTAGATTAATTATGGAAATTAGTTAACCTTTGATTTGAACCTAATATTGCTTAGGTTTATTTAATTACATCATTAAGCTCAAAAACACTATTCTAGGGGCAAAATCATAATTTTGCGTAAAAATCACCCGGGACCACCGGGACTTTAACAGATATCCCCAAACACATAAAAACTTCATTCTAAATCTTTTGGAAAGTTTTTGGGCTCAAACGGTGCCTATACCAGTGTAAAACGCTATAGGGGTATTTTGGTCATTTTGACCCAAAACCTCAGAAAATGAGATTTTCTGCTCTAATCATCATTCATTCACATATAATCCCCTTCTAACATTGAGTTGGCCCTTTGAGGATTGCCGGGTTGGCTATCCTTGAATTCCAGGTGGAAAATGACTTCAGGGGCATTTTGATCATTTTCACTTAGACAGAAAAATCGGGGTGTTACAGTCCCCCTACTACTGAAGTATTAGAACAAGCTCGATTCGAAGAGTTCCACAAGGTGAATCCACTAACATTTAGAGGAGCCATGAATCTGGACAAGGCTGACGAATGGATCAAGAACCTAGAGAAGATTTACTCTGTGGTCGCCTGTTCAGAGGAGCAGAAGGTTTCCTTCGTCGCTTACATGGTGGAGTCAGACGCCAATTTCTAGTGGATTGGTACTCAATGACTGCTGGAAGCCTCCGGTACTACCATTGACTGGGAGTTGTTCAAGACATACTTCTACAAGAAGTACTTCCCCGAGTCAGTGAAGAATGTAATGCCCCGATTTCTCTGTCTGAGTAAAAATGACCAAAATGCTCCTGAGGTCATTTTCGGCCCAAAATTCGAGGAAAGCTGGCTTGGCAGTCCTCGGAGGGCTAACTTAATGTTTGAAGGGAATTAAATGGTGTGTAAATCGTTTCGAGAACGAAAAACTAATTTTATGAGGTTTCAGGTTAAAATGACCAAAATACCCCTGTTATGTTTTACACAGGTACGAGTGCTAGGTGAGCCTAAAACTTCTTCGAATGGTTTTAAATGATGTTTTTATGTATTCTGTGATATCAGTTTTAGTCCTAGTGGTCCTGGGCAGGTTTTGTACAAAATTGCAATTTTGCCTCAAGCATAGTATTTTTGAGCTTAATCGTGTGATTAAGCAAACTTAAGCAATATTAGACTCTAATCGAAAATTAATTAATTTCCATAATTAATCTAGAGTCAAAATAATTTATTAAAGTTAGTTAGAACCTAAAATTGCTTAAATTAAAGTCAAACCTCTTTTTAAATTCATGATTCCTAGTCATGGAATCTTAAATAGTATTTTTTCTCTCCAATTCCTTAAATTAAGGAATTGTGTCTACATTGTTTATGCATAAAATGAATTTAAATCTCTCTAATAATGTATGAGCACTCCTTAATCATGTCTTGAGATTTCTAATTGCTTTCTTAGTTACCTAAATACTTGCTTAGCAATTCCTAATCTTGAACCTACACTACAACATGTTTGTCCTTCAACAATGGCCGAAAATAGTGGCTATACGTAAGAAAACCGTTGCCTTTAGAATAGGCAACGGTTTTCTAACCATGGAATATGCAGCTGTTACCTATTCATTTGGGCAACGTTTTTTGTACTTTTGGCCACAATGTAAAAAAACCCGTTGTCTTTATCAATGCAATAGGCAACGGTTTTGTTAATATATATTAGACAACGGTTTTATCCATTGTCTATCATAAGACAATGGTTTTAGACTGTAAGATATTATTTAATAGTGGGAACAGTTTTAAACCATTGCTCATTTAGACAACGGTTTACAAAATGTTACTATGATGAATACAAGCAATGGTTTTAAAAGTGTTAATAGTCATAAGTAACAGTTCAATTGTTAGTATTATTACTCTTAGGAAATGGTTTTGCAAGTATTGTCTATCCCAATAGACAACGGTTTTATAAGTAGTACTAATGTTTATAAAGAACAATTTTTCAATTGTTGCCTATTTCAATAAGGTTTTTTTTTTTTAAAATTTGTTAATTTAAACAATAATGTTACTATAAGAAAACAAAATCATTCTAAATCAAAATATTCATGACAAGTACATGTAACGCCCCGATTTTCTGTTAGAATGAAAATGACCAAAATGCCCCTGAGGTAATTTTCGGTCCAGAATTCGAGGAAAGTCGGGTCCCAAGAAGATCTAAGGGTAAACTCAATGTTGGAAGGGGATTAGATGACTTGTGTACCTTCCTAGGATTGAAAATCTCGTTTTTCGAGTTTTCGGGTCAAAATGACCAAAACGCCCCAGCGGTGTTTTACTCGTTTGCAAGTGTCAGATGAACCTGAAACTTCTCCACATGGTTTTAAAAGGCATTTTTATGTAGACTATGACTTTAGTTTTGGTCCCGGAGGTCCCGAGTGAAATTAGTGTGAAATTATGATTTTGCCCCTAGTTTCGTGTTTTTACGCTTAATCGCGTGATTAAGCAAACCTAAGCAATATTAGGCTCTAATTGTAACACCCTAAATCTTAACCTAAGACTAATAGTAGGTACTTAGGTTAATCTTTAGAATATTACCTCTTGGTCTCATCTTTTACTTAGAAAATACTTAGCGGAAATATGGGTAAAATTTTTCTTTTTAGAATTAAAATCAAAGTGAGAGCCACGCACGAATCTTTTAAAAGAAAGCATAACGAAACACATAAGCAAAGCGTAAAGAAACACATCATATCATGGAAACATCATCTGAAACATATATATATATATAATGTGCCTACTCGAAAGGGCAGGACTATTCGATATATCGGGAAACGAAATACAACTGAAGAACAAATACAAGGAAAACAAATAAAGGGAAATCATAAAAACAACACCCATACCCATGTGCACCTAGAGTAGACAACCTCATATACAAAAGAAGGTTTGTCCTCAACTATGTGGCGTGTGTGCACTAGCTACTACCCGTCCCATGTGCCTACTCCTGTTGGTCCAAGTACTGAAGGGTGGAATCAATCCACTGGCGGATCTTGGCGGGAGTGGTCGTGCGGATCATCGGAGCGTGTCCACCGCGGTGAGGGCGCATGGCTGGCCGACGAGCCAACCTCAGCTGAACCACTGTCTCCTCACTCCCAACTCTCATCGGTGGGGGAGCGGGACTGGAGCTCCAACTATACATATGTGATGGCGGGTCCTCGGATGGGTCTGTCTCCGAGTACTGGGTGAGAGGCACGTACTCCGGGTAGTCGCGTACTGCTGACGTCTCGGGCTGCATGCAGAGAATCTGCTCAAAACGTGGTCTAGCTCGCTCAAAAATCCCATTATGGCGGTAAGGAGCAGTCGGGGTGAAGCGGTAGCTCGGGACGAGGTGCGCGAAGGGTCGTCCCATGAACATGAATACTCTGACAGTGCAGCGACCCTCAAAATGGTATGACCCAAGTTCTGGGTCATGGTGCATGTAACGCCCCGATTTTTCTGTTAGAGTAAAAATGACCAAAATGCCCCTGAGGTCATTTTCAGCCCGGAATTCGAGGAAAGCCAGTGCGGTAGTACTCGAAGGGCAAACTCAATGTTTGAAGGGGATTAGAAAACTTATGTACCTTCCCGGGATCGAAAATCTTGTTTTTCGAGTTTTCGGGTCAAAATGACCAAAACGCCCCTGCGGTGTTTTACCCGTTTGCAAGTGCCGGATGAACCCGAAACTTCTTCAGATGGTTTTAAAAGGCGTTTTTATGTATTCTATGACCTTAGTTTTAATTTTTGAAGTCCCGGGCAAAATTAGTGCAAAATTACGGTTTTGCCCCTAATTTCGTATTTTTACGCTTAATCACGCGATTAAGCAAACCTAAGCAATATTAGGCTCTAATCGAAGGTTAATTAATTTCCTTAATTAATCTTGAGTCAAAATAATTTATTAAAGTTGATTAGAACCAAAAAGTACTTAATTACAACCTAAAATCATATTTTAATTTTAAGACACCTAGTCATAGAATCTTGAATAGTATTTTCTCTTTCCAATTCCTTAAATCATGGAATTGTGTTACACATTGTTTATTCATAAATGAGTTTTAAATTCTTTAATGATGTATGAGCACTCCTAAACTTGTCATAAACTCCGTAAATCACATTCTTAGTTACCTAAACTTAAGCTTAATTATTCCTAACCTTGTACCTAAGCTAATACACATCTAAACCTACCATTAACACACAATTAAATGGTCAAACTCACCTCCTCCCTTGCTGAACCAGACCAGGCCGTGAACCTTCTCCCGCATTATGCATCACATGTTCAATTTTTCAACACTCCAAGACCATACCTCAAGTCACATACACTATACCTTGTCATAACTTTCAATCAAGCTTGAATTTCCACATGAATAAGTAATTAAAACAACCCATTTTTCCCATTTAATTGTGGCTGGAAAAGTTCCAGCCATGCATTGTTTCTAGAAGACTAATTTCATAAAAATGTGATAGGAAATTAACTCACATCAAGCCATGCTTTGTAGCATAGCTTCCATACTTCAAACCATGCTTGAATGACCTTGTGTAAGAGATATTTTCTCTTCCTTCCTCCGTCAAAAGCTACGGCCAAGCCCTCCCCATTCACTCCTCCATGGTTTTGTTTTTCTATAAATAGGATGCTTGTGTTAGCCTTGTTGCACTTTGAAGCATTTGCAAAGTTTAGAGTTTTAGAGTTGTCTTGATAGTCTTTCCTTTTTCTCTCAAAGTTCCAAGAGTGTTCTTCCTTTCTTTTCATCTTTATCTTCTTCATCTCTTCATCTCATCATCACCTCTCAACCATCAAACACCACCCCAAAACCTTGAACCATCATCAAACCTCTCAAACACCACACCTCAAACACAACTCCACTTGAAACACATTTTCTTTCTTTTTCTCTCATCAAGGCCGAATCATCATCACCATCCTAGGAGGTGTTGATCATCTCATTTCCATCTTCAAGATCAAGCTTTTATCTTCATCAATAGGTAGGGATTTGGTTTCAAACTTTGTTTTGTTCAAGAAAGTGTTTTTCCCTAGTTTCCTCTTGGAATCTTTTTGAACTTTCCTTTGTCTTTCCTTTCTTTTCATTTTCGGCCATGAGGCCTTGATTTTGAGCATGATAGCTTGATGATGAGAGTTTCTAGATGATGACATTGTGTTCATCTCAAAGAAACCTCTAAAGCTTGAGTTTTCCTTTTCTTATGACTTCATCTATATGATATCTAACTGACATGGTTTTTCAACTTAAGAAAATTTATCTAAGGATTTCTAAAAGCCCAAGCCTACCCTTGTCAACCTTAAAGTTGGCCGGCACGTTCTAGGGATTTTTCTCTAGATAGGGGTTTTGGGTATTTAATAAAGAACTTGATGTAGTTTCACTTTCTTTCTTTCTTTTTATATGACTTTCGGTTTTTGTGTTGAGAATCTTTGAGATATTGTATTGGGTTGCTATCTTGTTAAAGTCTTGAATGAGCTCTAGTTAACCATAAAATGAATCTTGCATCATGTTTATTTTATGCTATGCATATCATGTTTACTTCCTTGCTATCACTAAATATCAAGATAATGAATGAACTTGCATTATCACGTTTATATTTCAAGCTTTGCATTATCATATTTATATTTCAAGTCCTCACCTAAATATCAAAGATAATAATATATTGCACCACATATTTATTTTATGCTCTCACTTTACTTTCTAGCAATATCTAAAATAAGTGCATGAGCATGTTTATTTTTATGTCATCAGTTTAATGATTCTAGAGCTCAAAGACTTGCCCATTGATATCTCAAACAAAGGTCTAAAACATTTATTTTCTTTGGTTCATATTTCGGCCCTATGAGGCCTTAGTGTTCCCAAGTATTGAAAACTATGTTTTATAATTTTTCTAAACTTATATGAGTATAAGGAATATGTAGAACTAAGTTTTATGAATTTAGGACCACTTGAGATGAAAATACTATAGCCACTGCCCTCTTAAGTATTTTCATAAGTTTAGATGATAAAAGTGTTCATAAAAGAGTTTTTGAAAGCTTTAACAAGGTCCCAAGAGAAACTAGTATTTTATGTGCTTTAGAAACTATGTTCAATGCCTTTAAATGGAGTTTCTGTTTCGGTTCTGCCTTGCTATGTTTGGCCACTGTATGAGCTGTGTTAATGATGTTAATATGCTTATGTTTTAGTAATAATTATGTTAAGACTCATATGTGAAAGATAGGATAAGTTAGGAACTAGAAAAGAATTAATTTGAGAGTTCTAGATCCCTTAAAGATTTATTTTTCTGGATTCTGTCCAGCAAGGATTAGATTCAATAATCATGGTTTTAAATTAGTTTATATGTGTAGAAATGACTCATAATTGGTTTAGGACTTAATCTTGAAACCTTAGGAGCAAACCGAACTTAGAAAGGGTCATTATTGTGACTTCTAGGTACCCGTAAAGTTAGGATTTTGATTTCTGCACTCTTGAGGTTTAGAGATGTTCTTGACCATAGTGTGAGGTGAGAAATACTTAGTTATAACCTTATAGGTTCCCAAGAAACTAGGCGTTGATGATCAATAACTTAGAACGTGAGATAAAGATCTAAACCGTAATTTTTAGAACCCCGTAATCACATAAACATAAAGCTGTCCAAATTCCGCTTAGTGCTGTTTGGATTAGTTCTTGAGCATAAAAATTTGTATAACTCATTAGTTGTGAAACTATAGGTGTATAAGAAGCTAAGGATAATGTTAGAACAATTAATTTGCAAGTTTAAGACTCATAAGAATCGAAGTTTAAAACACTATGGGTTATAACATATCAAGTCTATGAGCTTATGGGGATAATTGTTAGATATGACTATGTGATGATGTTTATGTTATGTGGAAGTGTTATGTGTCGATGCATATGTTATGAGAAAGTTTCATGTGATGATATATATGTTATGAAAAAGTATATGAGGATGCATGATAAAAATGAATATGATAAATGATGAGGTACTTATGATTTAATGCTTATGAGAACTTAAATGTGACACAACACTGAGACGCGCTTCTCCTGGGTGACACCAGTTCGGCCGGGCACCCCCAGGAGGAGACAAATCCGTGAGGGTATGTGTAGATGCAGCCTGCCAAAGCGGACAAATTGCGAGGCCCGCGTGGCTAGCAAAGCGTTTCAAAGAGGAAATGATCCTAGAAAGGAGATCCTTAATTTGCCCCCTAGCCCGTACTTTAAGTCGGGATTATGTTACGCTTATCATAGGATAAGTAAGAACTAGTGACGACTAGTTAATGTATGAGCTCATAACCTAGAGAAGTTTTAGGGCGGCCCCATGAGATGAAAGTTAAAGTTAACAATGTCACATATACTATACTTATGCCAATGTTATAATGTTTCCTAGTTATTCTATTGTTTGGTTTACCTTTATGATGCACTCATATCATTAGGTTATTTTAGGCTTAGCTATAAGACGCATTGTAAAATATGATGGGCCTTGGATAAATAAACACTTGGAAAGATAACTTAAAAGGAATTTATATACATGCACACCTTTTTAGAAATAAACCCAAGGTTCCTGAGGATGTGACGATGTCACCTAGGTAGGGATAACCCTACTGAGAATTCTTTTAGAAAGATTCTCATTCCCTCTCTCTTTTCTTCCGTCATATCTTCAGATGGCGACATTTGTACTCTTCATCGACACCCCAGTATGGGAGCTGCACCATAACCCGGCACTCGGGTCATACCATTTTGAGGGTCGCTACACTGTCAGAGTATTCATGTTCATGGGACGACCCTTCGCCTTCGTCCCGAGCTACCGCTTCACCCCGACTGCTCCTTACCGTCATAACGGGATTTTTGAGCGAGCACGACCACGCGATGAGCAGATTCTCCGCATGGAGCCCGAGACCTCAGCAGTATGCGAGTACCCCGAGTATGTGCCGCGTCCCTCAAGATTTCTGGAGACTGACCCATCCGAGGACCCGCCATCCCACATGTACAGTTGGAGCTCTAGTCCCGCTCCCCCACCGATGAGGGCTGGGAGTGAGGAGACGGTAGTCCAGCCGAGGTTGGCTCGTCGGCCATGCATGCGTCCTCGCCGCGGTGGACATGCCCCGATGATGCGCTCGACCACTCCCGCCGAGATTCGCCAGTGGATCGACTCGACCCCACAGTACTCGGACCAGCAGGAGTAGTCATAGGAGGAGTAGTTAGTGCACACACACGCCACATAGTAGAGGACAAACCTTCTTTTGTATATGAGGTTGTCTACTTTAGGTGCACATGGGTATGGGTGTAGTTTCTCTTGTATTTGCTTTTTATGATTTCCTTGTATTGCATTTTAGTTGTATTTTGTTTCATGATGTATCAAATAGTCCTGCCTCTTTGGGTAGGCACGTTATATATATATATATCTATGATTCAGTTGATGTTCCCATGACATGATTTGTTTTTTATGCTTTGCTTATATGTTTCGCTATGCTTCCTCTTAAAGATTCGTGCGTGGCTCTCACTTTGATTTTAAATTCCAAAAAGAAAAATTTTACCCATATTTCCGCTAAGTATTTTCTAAGTAAAAGATGAGACCAAGAGGTAATATTCTAAAGATTAACCTAAGTATATACTAGTAGTCTTGGGTTAAGATTTAGGGTGTTACATTATGGTATCAGAGCTTGATTCGATTCTCATGGAGCACGAGGATTGGGTGATTATGCTTTATAAGCATAATACGATAGTTATGTCATGTGTAGTGCTTGATAGAGATAAGTCAGAGGACTAGACATGCATGACTTCTGTTGCTTGCAAGTGCCATGGTAACTAGCTCATTTTGCATGGATATTGAGCCTGATCAACTTGATGTTCATTGTTTCATGTGTTTAGGGACCAATGGCACCGCGACGACGGCCTAGGACTACGCCCGATGTTGACCAAGATAATACCACTGCTGCTGCTGTCCGTCGCATGGCACAAGCCATGGAACGGATGTTCGACCGAATGGATCAACAAGCGAACGCTGCTCCTGTTCCCCCTCCTCCCCCTGCTGCTGAGATGGTGGAACAAGCCCGCTTCGGCGAGTTCCGCAAGGCGAACCCGCCAGTGTTCCGAGGGTTAATGGACCCCGACAAGGCTGATGAGTGGATCAAAGACATGGAGAAGATCTACTCTGTCGTTACCTGCTCGGAGGAGCAGAAGGTCACATTTGCTGCTTTCATGCTGAAGTCCGATGCCGAGTTCTGGTGGAACGGCACGAGGCATCTGCTAGAAGCCTCTGGAACTCCCATTGACTGGGAGCTGTTCAAGACTTACTTCTATGAGAAGTACTTTCCGGAGTCCGTAAGAAACGTGAAGGACGTTGAGTTCATGCAGTTGACCCAAGGAGGGTCTATTGTAGCCCAATACACCACGAAGTTTGAGGAGCTAATCAAGTTCTCTCGGGTGTTCCAAGGGAACCCCGATGAGGTTTGGAAGTGTGTGAAGTATGAGGCCGGTCTGAAGGCAGAGATGAACTACGCCGTGGCCCATATGGAGATCAGAGACTTCCCGACTCTGGTCAACAAGTGCCGGATACTTGAAGAAGGACAGAGAAAGATTCAAATCACAAGGGCGGAGCGAGCCAAGGGGCTCGGACCTCAAGCCCCGAAGTTCAAACCACAGTACCCTTCAAGGAATCACTACAACCCCTACCAGACCAACCAGTTCCAACAACAACAACAACAACCACCAAGAGCTCCTGCTCACCAACAATCCAAGCAACACCAAAGGCCGCCATTTCAACATCAAGGCCCGAGGAATTTCAATAATCAACCCCGTGGACCGGGTGGACCCCGGAACCACAATGGAGGACCAAGTGGAGCCAAGAACAAGGCACCACAAACCCTCGCCGCTACTCCCGAGCAACATCTGCTGACGTCTGCCCACAATGCGGGAAGAACCACGGGAATCACCCATGCTTAGCCGGTCAGAATGTATGTTTCAAGTGTGGCAAGCCTGGCCACTATGCAAAGGACTGCACCGGACAAGGGACATCGAACCAAAACCCCCGACCACAATACCGAGGAAGGGTCTTTACCCTTAATGCGGAAGACGCCAAGAAGTCCAAAGATCTCATTGAAGGTATGTGCGAAGTAAACGGTAAACCCTTAACTGTACTATATGACTCTGGTGCTACTCATTCTTTCATTTCACTTGCTAGTGTCGAGTCCTTAAATCTAAAAGTCTCTAAACTTCCCTTCGATCTTATTGTTTCTACTCCTACAAATCGCCCTGTTAATACTTGCCGTTGTTATTTAAACTGTCATCTTGTTGTAGAAAATAGGTCTTTTATCATAGATTTAATTTGTTTACCCTTGAAAGACATAGGCATTATCTTAGGCATGAACTGGCTTCACACCAATCGTGTGATGTTAGATTGTGGAACCCAAACCGTAGTTTTCCCTTCTCCTCCCGAAAACATCACTCAACCCATTCGGCTGTACCTAAATTCCGTAGAGGTCTTCTGTAGTGGGGAGAAAGCTAAGCGATATGTTCTCCTAGCCGCCTGCGATGTAGACTTTGAGCAAAACCTAGGTGAGATACCTGTGGTAAGAGACTATCCCGAAGTATTTCCAGATGAAATACCCGAGTTCCCTCCCGAAAGAGAAGTTGAATTCTCCATAGAGTTGGTTCCTGGGATAGGACCAATCTCTATAGCCCCGTATAGGATGTCACCCTCGAAGCTGGCAGAGTTGAAAACCCAGTTAGAAGAGCTGTTAGAAAAGAGTTTTATAAGGCCGAGTGCTTCGCCTTGGGGCGCTCCGGTCTTATTTGTGAAGAAAAAGGACGGAAGTATGAGGATGTGTATAGACTATAGGCAGCTGAACCAAGTAACCATAAAGAATAAATACCCATTGCCTAGGATTGACGATCTTATGGACCAATTAAAAGGAGCAGTGGTGTTTTCTAAGATTGATTTAAGGTCCGGTTACCATCAGATTAGGGTGAGAGATTCGGATATTCCTAAAACCGCCTTTCGAACTCGGTATGGACACTTTGAGTTCAATGTAATGTCGTTTGGTTTGACGAATGCTCCCGCAGTTTTTATGGATTACATGAATAGGATCTTTAGACCCTATTTAGATCAATTCGTGGTTGTGTTCATAGATGATATTCTCATCTATTCGAAGACCCACGAGGAGCATGAGCGTCATTTAAGGCTGGTTTTAGAGGTATTAAAGGAGAAGAAGTTATACGCTAAGTTGTCTAAGTGTGAATTTTGGTTAGAGGAGGTAAAGTTCTTAGGACATGTTGTGTCAAAAGGTGGCATAGCTGTCGACCCAAGTAAGATAGAAGCTGTGATGAATTGGGATAGACCAACCTCTGTGACTGAGATTAGAAGCTTTTTGGGTTTAGCTGGATATTATCGTAGGTTTATCAAAGGATTTTCCCAGTTAGCCCTACCCATAACCAAGCTCACTAGGAAGAATGCCCCGTTTGAGTGGAGCCCCGAATGTGAAAAGAGTTTCCTAGAGCTTAAGGAAAAGCTTACCTTAACCCCAGTTTTAGTTTTACCTGACCCCAATGTACCCTTCGAGGTATATTGCGATGCTTCTGGCAAGGGTTTAGGTTGCGTGTTGATGCAAAACAGGCAAGTGGTAGCCTATGCGTCCAGACAACTCAAGCCTCACGAGGTAACCTACCCCACCCATGACCTAGAGTTAGCGGCCATCATGTTCGCCCTTAAGATGTGGAGACACCATTTGTATGGTGTAAGGTTTGAAGTTTTCTCCGATCATAAGAGTCTCAAGCATCTCTTTGATCAAAAGGAGTTAAATATGAGGCAGAGGAGATGGATGGAGTTCCTCAAGGACTACGATTTTGGCTTAAGTTACCACCTCGGCAAGGCTAATGTAGTAGCCGACGCCTTGAGCCGAAACTCGTTACGTCTATCAAGTATGATGGTTAATGAAGTTGGGTTAATAGAGCAGTTTAGGGATATGAATCTTGGGATGTCTATAACGAAAAATGGCATCGTGATGAGTCATCTTGTAACATCCCCAAATTTATAACTAAGATAAATATTAATCTTAATTATCGATAGCAAAACCAAGAGAATCTGGACAAATGTTATGAAACACAACAAATAGACTACTTAAGTATGTCTAGAGAAAAATGCAAAGAATTACGAAAATGCCATCACTTAGTGGAAATTACGAAAATGCCCTTGCTATGTAAAGGAAATTACCAAACTACCCTTGCCTTATTAAATGACAAAGATACCCTTACTCTATGAATGGAATTACAAGAATACCACTATCATTGTCTAATTACAAAAATATCCTTGTCTTAGTTAAAGAAATTACTACAATGCCATTTGCACAAATCCCTACACTTGTCTTTAGACAAGAATGAATCTAAGCCATTGGATTAAGATAATAACACAATAATTTAACCACATACATCATACACATTTCTGAATCACATACATGCACTAAAGGTTAGAAAATCTCCACTAACATCTTTGCACAAAACATGGAAACATGTTTGCACAAAACATGGAGCATTTTCATCCAACATGTTTGCATAAAACATGGAAACATGTTTGCACAAAACAAGGAGCATTTTCATCCCAAAATTCAGCCAACATGTTTCCATAAATCATGCTCCAAGTGCTTTCCTTCTTCTCGCTTTTTTCTCTAATCTTTCCACTATAAATACTCCTCAAACTCTCTTCAATTTAGAAACTCCCTAAGTGTTCTTTCTTTCTTATTCTATCATTCTTCTTAGACTTCTCTTGATCCTCTAAACTTCATCCAAACACTTAAATCCTAAGTCCAAACTTTCACTAGCCCTCACAAGAGTTACAATCTTTAACTCTAGTGAGAAATATTTTCTTAAGCACTCAAGTTCTAGAGCCAAGATTCAAGGAGGGTCATCAACTCCAAGGACTCTTGTTCAAGCTTAAGGAAGAAGAGAAGGACCCTTTTTTAGACCCTACACAAGAGGTAGGAGCCCTCACTTTGGTTGTGTAAGCCATGATGACATCTAACCTTGCTCATGGTTAGGATGCCATCAAGCTTATGCTTGTTGATAAAAATGTTTCAAGGGGATATTGTATAAATATTTTGTGAAACCCCTTGTTCCATTCTGCTTCCAAAGTGATATTATGTTGCTTTCATGCTCAAATGATGCTTTAAATATGTTGTGTGATCCTTGTGTTAAAATAAGTGACATAAAACATGAAAATGGTAAGTGCTGGATTTTTGGCTATTTCTTGCAGTAGGTGTTCCGAAATTTAATACTCATAAAATATGAAGTATCTTGAAATAAAAATATTTTTACCATAAACTGGATGCATCATAAAACACTCTCCAAAAAGAATCACCCAAAACAGAGTTTTCTAGCTCAAGATATAAATTTTTAAAGTAAAGCCTAAGACTGAAACTTTAAATATGACCTTGTAGTAGTAAAATAGGTGTAACTCACTCTAGAAAAATGCAAATGGACTGATTTCAACTTTGTTGGAGAGCTAACACATATAGGAATACACCCATGTATGTTATGTATAAAGCTTTATACCACGTAAATACAGAATGAGAAATAAATTTTGGGATAGTGTACTGTGAAAGTGCAGTTTGGAAAGGTTCTGGCTAAGGAAAGACTTGGTATTTAAGCATGTCCATTGTGACCCACCTCTCTTTCCTGGGAACCCTCCTATGCATGGTTTACAATTGATTTACATTATTCCAAAGATGTAAATGCTAAAATTTGATGAGTTAGGAATTTGGAACTACCTTTACTAAGCTGAGATAACAAGTATACAGAGAATTATAAACTTTCTTCTAAAAGATGTCAAAACTATAAATAAAAGAATCAAGTCTAGTAAAGAGAGAATTTTAAGAATTTAAGTAGAATAATAATCTTCAAGAGTTATATGAAAATCATAACAAAAATATATAAAGAACCTATAATAATATTTTGAAGTGCATTAATGTATTAATGGAATTCTAAGAGTACAAAGAACACTAAGAGAAAAAAATAATACTAAGACATCCATTACCTCTTAGGAACACTAGGAACTCAACTTGATAACTTTGGTTGCTTAAAATGAATCATTTATGAAAATGTTTACTATGAGATTTACATGATATTATCCATGTTTCATGAAGTGAATTATAGTAAAGTGAATGTATGGTGATGAGTTATGAAATGATGAAGATGATGTGATTACATGATGATATGCATACATTCATTTTCAAAGGAAATAATAAAAGTAAAGTTTGAAAAAGTAGCAATGAAAGTCTGGAAAAGTGGACTTGAGCTAAACTCACGGCTTAACCCCCTAAACCGTTGAGATCAGGGCAACGGAAAGGAAACCAAAAAGGTTGTGGCGATGGCCACGGTATGAGCTCATTACCCTTTTAGGGTGGTCTAAGGCATTGATGCATTCATCCCATGAGTAATTAAGAAATATGTTGATCACTAAACAAGTGAATGTTGAGGATGAGTAATCATGAAATGCATGCAGCTCCTAAATGATTATTGCTTATTAGTGGTTTTACATGATATGCTTATATGTATGCTTGATGAAATACTGAATGGATATTTCTGCTAATGTTCAAGATTAGTTGAAAAGTAACTGCACTTCGGCTAATCACGTTTGTGAAAGTTTGATAATTGAATCCTTATCTGTTCACCTTTTTATAATAAACCCGAAGTGACTGGGACGACAACGATGACACTTTTAGTACAAGTAGGAACTCCTACTGAGAAATCATGTATTTCTCACTCCTATGTTTATTTTCCGTTGTCTTTACCAGAGACAGACGTGTCCACCTAAAGCAATGAAGCTGTAGCTGAGGAAGGAGGTAGCATGTGAAGATTTCAAACCGTTCAAGTAGGAGCATTCTGAGCTTTAGTTACATTATAGTTTGTGAGAAACAATTAGTAATAGTAGAACTTATATTGTTATTTGTAATAACTTATCAGTATGATATATGCCCTGTTGTGACTTATTTATTAAGTGATTATATTCCAATTTATGTGATAATAGTTCTACATTTAGTCTCTTATTCCGTTTATTTAATTAAGTGCGCAATGTAACTTGATTATTATCTATAAAAGCGCTATGTATTTCACTTCTCGTTATAGGCTTAAGTTTTCAAAAAAATTAATTTATTTAAAGAAAAAAAAAACTTCCACTATTTTTCTAAGTTAATTTTAAAAGAAAATAAATACAAGGCAAAAGTGATAACTAATAGAATCCAAATGTGAACTTAAGCACAGTGGGGTTCTATTAGGGTGTTACATTATGGTATCAGAGCAGTTCATCCTATTTAAGCCTGAGGAATGGACTGACTATGCTTCTGTCTTTGATATCATGCTATTAATCTTATCTGTATGATGGGATATAGGATTTAGAAATGCATGATCGTCTTGTGATACTGCCATAGTTGCTACCATGCTTAGCTATAGTATTGAGCCTGATCAACTCGATGACTGTTGTTTGGTGTGTCTAGGAACTAATGGCAGCAAACAGACGTACGCATGGGGCACGCGGTGGAGGTAATCGTGATGAACTGGCAAATGCACTCCAGGAGATGGCTAGGGCTATGCAAGCACAAGCAACAGTGATGATGGAGCAGATGAATAGGTGGTCAGAGGAGTCAGTTGGGAATCAAGAACATGGAAAATTCTCAGAATTCAAGAGGGCTGGACCTCCAGAATTCAAAGGGACAACTAACCCCGAAATAGCTGACATATGGATTCAAGAGATGGAGAAGTTTTCTCAGTGGTAGAATGCTCTGATGAACAAAAGGTGGCATTCTCTACTTATATGCTGAAAGGAGAGGCTGCCACGTGGTGGAAGGGTGCAAAGGGCTTGCTTGAAAGTGCTGACATACAGATTACGTGGGAAGTCTTCTATGCCACGTTCCATAAGAAATATTTTCCAGATCCGGTTAAGAAGGCAAAGGAAGTAGAATTTCTATTGCTGACACAGGGAAATCGAAGTGTGGCTGAGTACACAGCTAAGTTTGAAGAACTGATCAAACACTCAACTAGCTACCAAAGGGATCCCAACGAGGCTTGGAAATGCATGAAATATGAGAGTGGTTTAAGGCCAGACATTTTGGCATCTGTGGCTCCACTGGAGGTCACTGGCTATGCATCTTTAGTCAGCAAAAGCCAAGTGGCTGAGAGTTGCAATCGCTTGACTAGTTGCCCACCGAGTTGAAGAGAATAGGAAGAGGTCTCGCTCAACAAGGTCACCGAGGGTTCCCACCCCTTACAAGAAACCCTACCAAGGAGGTGGATTTAAAGGGAAACAACCCCAACACCCTATGATGAATCAACCTAAGACACAAGCTGTTAATCGACCTAGGATGGATGCTGTCCCTGAACCTATGACTAGACCCCCTTGTGCCACTTGTGGAAAGTTACATGGAGGGGAATGCAGATTTGGTAAGAATGTTTGTTATCGGTGTGGACAGGCAGGACACTATTCTAGAGAGTGCTTAAAGTTCAATCAGTCCTTTACACTTAAGCCTAAGGCACAGGGACGCGTGTTTGCTATCATCTTTGAGATGCCCTCAGAATCCGATGATCTGATTCAAGGTAAGTGTATAATTAATGGAAAACCCTTAATTGTATTGTTTGATTCTGGCGCAACACATTCATTCATTTCATATGATTGTGCTAATAAGTTGAGGTTGTATATATCTGACTTAAAACTCATCTTAGTTGTCTCTACACCCACTATAAATACTGTTAGAACTGATCAAGCCTGCCTAAATTGTGAATTTGAGGTAGCTGATAGGATTTTTCATCATGATTTAGTTTGTCTACCCTTGTCTAGTTTTGATGTAATCTTGGGCATGGATTGGCTTTCGGCTAACCGTGTGTTACTACATTGTGCAAATAAGTCACTAGTATTTCTTCCCAAACCATCTTTACCCAATCCCTCTAAACTTGATAGAAAGGTACGACTATACCTAAACTCCATTATCATGGGGCATAGTAGGAATGAAGAGCGAGGATATGTTTTCCTGATGACAAGTGAGAGGGAAGTGGAGCAAGCTCTAGAAAAGATCCTTGTAGTAAAGGAATTCTCAGATGTTTTTCCTGATGACATACCTGAATTTTCTCCATAAAGGGAGATTGAGTTTTCTATAGATTTGAGTACGGAGGCAGGACCCATATCTATAGCTCCTTATAGGATGCCACTGGCCGAGTTAACAGTATTGAAGAAGCAATTAGAGGAGCTACTAGAGAAGAAATTCATTAGGCCTAGTGCTTCACCATGGGGAGCTCCAAAGGTTATTTGTTAAGAAGAAGGATGGGAGTTTGCGGTTATGTGTGGATTATAGGCAGCTAAACCAAGTGACCATAAAGAATAAATACCCTTTGCCTAGAATAGATGACCTCATGGACCAATTAAGAGGAGCCCAAGTGTTTTCCAAGATAGATCTGCGATCAAGATACCACCAGATTCGAGTGAAGGAGGAGGACATATCAAAGACAGCCTTTAGGACTAGATATGGACATTATGAGTTTAATGTGATGTCGTTTGGGTTAACCAATGCACCGGCAGTGTTTATGGACTACATGAATAGGATATTTAGACCATACTTGGACAAGTTTGTAATAGTGTTCATCGATGACATTCTAGTTTACTCTAGAACTGAAGAAGAGCACGAAGAACACTTACGAGTGGTGTTGGAGGTGTTGAGGAACAAGAAACTTTATGCAAAGTTGTCCAAGTGTGAATTTTGGATGAAGGAAGTTAAGTTCTTAGGTCATATAGTGTCACATGGTGGAATAGCAGTAGACCCAAGTAAAATAGAAGCGGTGCAACAATGGGAAACCCCTACCACTGTAAAGGAGATTAGGAGTTTTCTAGGGCTAGCCGGTTATTACCGAAGGTTCATTAGAGGTTTTTCCCAAATTACCTTACCCCTCACCAAGCTAACAAGGAAGAATTCAGCTTTTATATGGAGCCCAGAATGTGAAGAGAGTTTCCAAGAACTAAAGAAGAAGTTGACCACTACCCCTGTCCTAATCCTACCTGACCCAAAAGAAAAATTTGAGGTGTATTGTGATGCCTCGGGAAGAGGACTAGGATGTGTTTTGATGCAAAATAGGAATGTAGTAGCCTATGCCTCTAGACAGCTCAAACCCCATGAAGTTAATTACCCAACCCATGACTTAGAGCTAGCGGCTATTGTCTTTGCCTTAAAAATCTGGAGACATCATCTTTATGGTGTAAGGTTTGAAGTCTTTTCTGACCACAAAAGTCTGAAATACCTCTTCAACCAAAAGGAACTCAATATGAGACAAAGGCATTGGATGGAGTTTCTCAAGGACTATGACTTTGGGTTGAACTACCACCCAGGAAAGGCAAATGTGGTAGCAGACGCTTTGAGTCGTAAGTCCTTGTATGCCGCTTGGCTCATGGTGAAAGAAAATGAGCTAATATAAGATTTTAGGAACCTCAACTTAGGATATAGGGGGACTTCAGAACAAATTTGGTTAAGCCAGCTAAGTGTAACCAGTAGCTTTAAGGATCAAATAATTCAAGCCCAAAGGGAAGATGAGGATTTCCTTAGAACCTTAACCCTTGTCGAAGCAGGAAAGTTGAAAGAGTTTGTCCAGGATAAGGAAGGAGTGTGGAGATACCAAGGGAGAATCTGTGTACCTGCAAAAGAAGGACTGAGAGCTAGCATTTTGGAAGAAGCCCACAAGAGTCAATTTAGTGTACACCCTGGTATAACCAAGATGTACCATGACCTAAAAAAGATGTTCTGGTGGCCAAAGATGAAAGCAGATATAGCAAATATAGTGCAAAAATGTTTGGTATGCCAAAAAGTGAAGATAGAGCATCAAAAACCCTCCGGAGTGCTGCAACCTCTCGAAATCCCCAAATGGAAGTGGGAAGGAATATCCATGGATTTCGTGATGGGATTGCCAAGAACACCTACCGGACATGACTCCATATGGGTAATTGTGGATAGATTGACCAAATCTGCTCACTTTTTACCCATTCGAGCAAATTACCCTTTGGAAAAGTTAGCTCAGCTATACATCCAAGAGATAATAAGGCTCCATGGAGTACCCAAAACCATTGTCTCAGATAGGGATCCAAGGTTCACCTCAAGATTTTGGGGAGCTTTGCAAAAGGCGTTTGGTTCAAGGTTATGTCTAAGCACTGTCTATTACCCTCAAACTTATGGACAATCAGAAAGAACAATTCAAACCCTTGAGGATATGCTAAGAGCATGTCTCTTAGACCAGCCAAAAAGTTGGGACAAACAGCTTCCATTGATTGAGTTTGCATATAATAATAGTTACCACACTAGCATTGGGATGGCACCCTATGAGGCTTTGTATAGTAGAAAGTGTCAATCACCACTTTGTTGGTGTGACCTGGGAGAGCAAAGTATTTTGGGCCCTGATTTGGTAGAAGAGACAACCAAACAAATAAGGAGAATTAGGGAAAGAATCCTCACTGCTCAGAGTAGGCAGAAGAGCTATGCTGACAAGAGAAGGAAACCTCTCAAATTTCAAGAAGGAGAACACATATTCTTGCGAATTACTCCTACCACAGGTATAGGTCGTGCAATGAAAGTCAAAAACCTAAGTCCTAGATTCTTAGGACCCTTCCAAATACTCAAAAAGGTAGGTCCCTCCGCCTACCAAATTGCATTACCTCCAAATTTGTCTAACCTACACAATGTTTTTCATGTGTCCCAATTGAGAAAGTATCAGTCAGACCCTAGTCATGTGTTTGAGCCAGAAACTATACAATTAAAAGATGACTTAACTTTTGAATTACCACCGATGAGGATCGTGGATCATGGCATCAAGCAGCTGAGAAACAAATCTGTATCTCTGGTCCGAGTAGCTTGGGGACAAGATGGAATGGAAGAGCACACATGGGAGCTCGAGGAAGATATGAAAAAGAATTTCGAACCTATTCACAGGTATCAAATTTTGAGGGCAAAATTTTTAATAAGAAGGGGAGAAATGTAACATCCCCAAATTTATAACTAAGATAAATATTAATCTTAATTATCGATAGCAAAACCAAGAGAATCTGGACAAATGTTATGAAACACAACAAATAGACTACTTAAGTATGTCTAGAGAAAAATGCAAAGAATTACGAAAATGCCATCACTTAGTGGAAATTACAAAAATGCCCTTGCTATGTAAAGGAAATTACCAAACTACCCTTGCCTTATTAAATGACAAAGATACCCTTACTCTATGAATGGAATTACAAGAATACCACTATCATTGTCTAATTACAAAAATATCCTTGTCTTAGTTAAAGAAATTACTACAATGCCATTTGGACATATCCCTACACTTGCCTTTAGATAAGAATGAATCTAAGCCATTGGATTAAGATGATAACACAATAATTTAACCACATACATCATATACATTTCTGAATCACATACATGCACTAAAGGTTAGAAAATTTCCACTAACATCTTTGCACAAAACATGGAAACATGTTTGCACAAAACATGGAGCATTTTCATCCAACATGTTTGCATAAAACATGGAAACATGTTTGCACAAAACAAGGAGCATTTTCATCCCAAAATTCAGCCAACATGTTTCCATAAATCATGCTCCAAGTGCTTTCCTTCTTCTGTTTTTTTCTCTAATCTTTCCACTATAAATACTCCTCAAACTCTCTTCAATTTAGAAACTCCCTAAGTGTTCTTTCTTTCTTATTCTATCATTCTTCTTAGACTTCTCTTGATCCTCTAAACTTCATCCAAACACTTAAATCCTAAGTCCAAACTTTCACTAGCCCTCACAAGAGTTACAATCTTTAACTCTAGTGAGAAATATTTTCTTAAGCACTCAAGTTCTAGAGCCAAGATTCAAGGAGGGTCATCAACTCCAAGGACTCTTGTTCAAGCTTAAGGAAGAAGAGAAGGACCCTTTTTTAGACCCTACACAAGAGGTAGGAGCCCTCACTTTGGTTGTGTAAGCCATGATGACATCTAACCTTGCTCATGGTTAGGATGCCATCAAGCTTATGCTTGTTGATAAAAATGTTTCAAGGGGATATTGTATAAATATTTTGTGAAACCCCTTGTTCCATTCTACTTCCAAAGTGATATTATGTTGCTTTCATGCTCAAATGATGCTTTAAATATGTTGTGTGATCCTTGTGTTAAAATAAGTGACATAAAACATGAAAATGGTAAGTGCTGGATTTTTGGCTATTTCTTGCAGTAGGTGTTCCGAAATTTAATACTCATAAAATATGAAGTATCTTGAAATAAAAATATTTTTACCATAAACTGGACGCATCATAAAACACTCTCCAAAAAGAATCACCCAAAACGGAGTTTTCTAGCTCAAGATATAAATTTTTAAAGTAGAGCCTAAGACTGAAACTTTAAATATGACCTTGTAGTAGTAAAATATGTGTAACTCACTCTAGAAAAATGCAAATGGACTAATTTCAACTTTGTTGGAGAGCTAACACATATAGGAATACACCCATGTATGTTATGTATAAAGCTTTATACCACGTAAATACAGAATGAGAAATAAATTTCGGGATAGTGTACTGTAAAAGTGCAGTTTGGAAAGGTTCTGGCTAAGGAAAGACTTGGTATTTAAGCATGTCCATTGTGACCCACCTCTCTTTCCTGGGAACCCTCCTATGCATGGTTTACAATTGATTTACACTATTCCAAAGATGTAAATGCTAAAATTTGATGAGTTAGGAATTTGGAACTACCTTTACTAAGCTGAGATAACAAGTATACAGAGAATTATAAACTTTCTTCTAAAAGATGTCAAAACTATAAATAAAAGAATCAAGTCTAGTAAAGAGAGAATTTTAAGAATTTAAGTAGAATAATAATCTTCAAGAGTTATATGAAAATCATAATAAAAATATATAAAGAACCTATAATAATATTTTGAAGTGCATTAATGTATTAATGGAATTCTAAGAGTACAAAGAACACTAAGAGAAAAAAATAATACTAAGACATCCATTACCTCTTAGGAACACTAGGAACTCAACTTGATAACTTTGGTTGCTTAAAATGAATCATTTATGAAAATGTTTACTATGAGATTTACATGATATTATCCATGTTTCATGAAGTGAATTATAGTAAAGTGAATGTGTGGTAATGAGTTATGAAATGATGAAGATGATGTGATTACATGATGATATGCATACATTCATTTTCAAAGGAAATAATAAAAGTAAAGTTTGAAAAAGTAGCAATGAAAGTCTGGAAAAGTGGACTTGAGCTAAACTCACGGCTTAACCCCCTAAACCATTGAGATCATGGCAACGGAAAGGAAACCAAAAAGGTTGTGGCGACGGCCACGGTATGAGCTCATTACCCTTTTAGGGTGGTCTAAGGCATTGATGCATTCATCCCATGAGTAATTAAGAAATATGTTGATCACTAAACAAGTGAATGTTGAGGATGAGTAATCATGAAATGCATGCAGCTCCTAAATGATTATTGCTTATTAGTGGTTTTACATGATATGCTTATATGTATGCTTGATGAAATACTGAATGGATATTTCTGCTAATGTTCAAGATTAGTTGAAAAGTAACTGCACTTCGGCTAATCACGTTTGTGAAAGTTTGATAATTGAATCATTATCTATTCACCTTTTTATAATAAACCCAAAGTGACTGGGACGACAACGATGACACTTTTAGTACAAGTAGGAACTCTTACTGAGAAATCATGTATTTCTCACTCCTATGTTTATTTTCCGTTGTCGTTACCAGAGACAGACGTGTCCACCTAAAGCAACGAAGCTGTAGCTGAGGAAGGAGGTAGCACGTGAAGATTTCAAACCGTCCAAGTAGGAGCATTCCGAGCCTTAGTTACATTATAGTTTGTGAGAAACAATTAGTAATAGTAGAACTTATATTGTTATTTGTAATAACTTATCAGTATGATATATGCCCTGTTGTGACTTATTTATTAAGTGATTATATTCCAGTTTATGTGATAATAGTTCTACACTTAATCTCTTATTCCGTTTATTTAATTAAGTGCGCAATGTAACTTGATTATTATATATAAAAGCGCTATGTATTTCACTTCTCGTTACAGGCTTAAGTTTTCAAAAAAATTAATTTATTTAAAGAAAAAAAAAACTTCCACTATTTTTCTAAGTTAATTTCAAAAGAAAATAAATACAAGGCAAAAGTGACAACTAATAGAATCCAAATGTGAACTTAAGCACAGTGGGGTTCTATTAGGGTGTTACACATCTCACGGTGACCAGTGGGTTTAAGCAATGGATTATGCTTGCCCAAAGAGAAAATGAGGACTTTATGGAGACAATCGAGGCAGTTAAGGCCGGAAAGTTGAAAGGTTTTGTACGAGGCCCCGACTGGTTGTGGAGGTTCGAGGGGCGAATCTGTGTGCCACAAGATGGCGACCTCCGAGAGAAGATCTTGGAGGAGGCTCACAAGAGCCATTTTGCCATCCATCCTGGTACTACCAAGATGTATCAGGACTTGAAGAGGATGTTTTGGTGGCCCGGATTAAAGAAGGATGTGGTCGCCTGGGTGAGTAAGTGTTTGGTCTGCCAAAAGGTCAAGATCGAACACCAAAAACCTTCTGGCATGTTGCAACCCCTGTCAATCCCCGAGTGGAAGTGGGAGAGTATATCAATGGACTTCGTGACAGGATTGCCAAAGACCCAAGCTGGCCACGATGCCGTATGGGTAATCGTGGATCGACTGACTAAGTCGGCTCACTTTCTACCTATTCGAGTCACGTACTCGTTGGATAAGTTGGCCCAGCTTTACATCCAAGAAATAGTAAGGTTGCATGGAGTACCATCGACGATAATCTCGGATCGAGATCCGCGGTTTACGTCACGTTTTTGGGGAGCCTTTCAAAAGGCGTTTGGTTCCAAGTTGTGCCTAAGCACTGCTTACCACCATAAGCGGATGGTCAGTCCGAGAGGACAATCCAAACCCTGGAAGATATGCTGAGAGCCTGTGTCTTAGACCAAAAAGGAAGTTGGGATAAGTACATGCCTTTGATCAAGTTTGCGTATAACAACAGTTATCACGCGAGCGTCGGTATGGCACCGTATGAGGCGCTATATGGAAGGAAGTGCCAATCACCCTTGTGTTGGTACGAGCCCAGAGAACAAAGTGTCTTAGGACCTGAAGTAGTGAGGGAAACGACGGAACAAATCAAGGATAGAATCTCAACCGCTCAGAGTCGGCAGAAAAGCTACGCGGACAAAAGGCGCAAGCCCTTGGAGTTCCAAGAGGGAGAACATGTATTTCTAAGAATCACCCCCACTACAGGAATAGGGAGAGCCATGAAAGTTAAAAATTTGAGTCCCCGATTTCTCGGTCCTTTTGAAATTCTTCAGAGAGTCGGATCCGTAGCTTACAAAATAGCCTTACCACCCAATCTGTCAAACCTTCATGATGTCTTTCACGTCTCCCAGTTACGTAAATATGAATCCGACCCTAGCCATCTCCTAGAACCAGAGCATGTACAGTTGAGGGAGGACCTCACTTTCAATGTACCGCCTACGAGAATAGTGGATCACGGAGTCAAGCAGTTAAGGAACAAGTCTGTTCCTTTGGTGAAAGTGGCGTGGGAACGAGACAAGTCGGAAGAATACACATGGGAACTAGAGTCAGAGATGAAGTCCAAATATCCAGAGCTTTTCTAAGGTACGAATTTCGAGGGCGAAATTCTTTTTAAGGAGGGGAGTAATGTAACGCTCGATTTTTCATTAGAGTAAAATGACCAAAATGCCCTGAGGTCATTTTCAGCCCGGAATTCGAGGAAAGCCAGTGCGGCAGTACTCGAAGGGCAAACTCAATGTTGGAAGGGGATTAGAAAACTTATGTACCTTCCCGGGATCGAAAATCTTGTTTTTCGAGTTTTCGGGTCAAAATGACCAAAACGCCCCTGCGGTGTTTTACCCGTTTGCAAGTGCCGGATGAACCCGAAACTTCTCCAGATGGTTTTAAAAGGCGTTTTTATGTATTCTATGACCTCAGTTTTAATTTTTGAAGTCGGGCAAAATTAGTGCAAAATTACTGCTTTTGCCCCTAGTTTCGTATTTTTACGCTTAATCACGCGATTAAGCAAACCTAAGCAATATTAGGCTCTAATCGAAGGTTAATTAATTTCCTTAATTAATCTTGAGTCAAAATAATTTATTAAAGTTGATTAGAACCAAAAAGTACTTAATTACAACCTAAAATCATATTTTAATTTTAAGACACCTAGTCATAGAATCTTGAATAGTGTTTTCTCTTTCCAATTCCTTAAATCATGGAATTGTGTTACACATTGTTTATTCATAAATGAGTTTTAAATTCTTTAATGATGTATGAGCACTCCTAAACTTGTCATAAACTCCCTAAATCACATTCTTAGTTACCTAAACTTAAGCTTAATTATTCCTAACCTTGTACCTAAGCTAATACACATCTAAACCTACCATTAACACATAATTAAATGGTCAAACTCACCTCCTCCCTTGCTGAACCAGACCAGGCCGTGAACCTTCTCCCCCATTATGCATCACATGTTCAATTTTTCAACACTCCAAGACCATACCTCAAGTCACATACACTATACCTTGTCATAACTTTCAATCAAGCTTGAATTTCCACATGAATAAGTAATTAAAACAACCCATTTTTCCCATTTAATTATGGCTGGAAAAGTTCCAGCCATGCATTGTTTCTAGAAGACTAATTTCATAAAAATGTGATAGGAAATTAACTCACATCAAGCCATACTTTGTAGCATAGCTTCCATACTTCAAACCATGCTTGAATGACCTTGTGTAAGAGATATTTTCTCTTCCTTCCTCCCTCAAAAGCTACGGCCAAGCCCTCCCCATTCACTCCTCCATGGTTTTGTTTTTCTATAAATAGGATGCTTGTGTTAGCCTTGTTGCACTTTGAAGCATTTGCAAAGTTTAGAGTTTTAGAGTTGTCTTGATAGTCTTTCCTTTTTCTCTCAAAGTTCCAAGAGTGTTCTTCCTTTCTTTTCATCTTTATCTTCTTCATCTCTTCATCTCATCATCACCTCTCAACCATCAAACACCACCCCAAAACCTTGAACCATCATCAAACCTCTCAAACACCACACCTCAAACACAACTCCACTTGAAACATGTAACATCCCCAAATTTATAACTAAGATAAATATTAATTAGCGATAGCAAAACCAAGAGAATCTGGACAAATGTTATGAAACACAACAAATAGTCTATTTAAGTATGTCTAGAGAAAAATGCAAAGAATTACGAAAATGCCATCACTTAGTGGAAATTACGAAAATGCCCTTGCTATGTAAAGGAAATTACCAAACTACCCTTGCCTTATTAAATGACAAAGATACCCTTACTCTATGAATGGAATTACAAGAATACCACTATCATTGTCTAATTACAAAAATATCCACTAACATCTTTGCACAAAACATGGAAACATGTTTGCATAAAACATGGAAACATGTTTGCATAAAACATGGAGCATTTTCATCCAACATGTTTGCACAAAACATGGAAACGTTTTTGCACAAAACATGGAAACATGTTTGCACAAAACAAGGAGCATTTTCATCCCAAAATTCAGCCAACATGTTTCCATAAATCATGCTCCAAGTGCTTTCCTTCTTCTATTTTTTTCTCTAATCTTTCCACTATAAATACTCCTCAAACTCTCTTCAATTCAGAAACTCCCTAAGTGTTCTTTCTTTCTTATTCTATCATTCTTCTTATGTTCTTCAAAAACTTCTCTTGATCCTCTAAACTTCATCCAAACACTTCAATCCTAAGTCCAAACTTTCACTAGCCCTCACAAGAGTTACAATCTTTAACTCTAGTGAGAAATATTTTCTTAAGCATTCAAGTTCTAGAGCCAAGATTCAAGGAGGGTCATCCACTCCAAAGACTCTTGTTCAAAGCTTAAGGAAGAAGAGAAGGACCCTTTTTAGACCCTACACAAGAGGTAGGAGCTTCATCTTTAATTATTCAAGTATTGTTGGCTTCTAACCTTGATAGAATGCCTCAAGTTTGAGTTATTGTCAAAAGTTTTGAATGATTATTTGAAAAATATATTTTTAGAAATATGACATGTTCTATTATGTTATGAGTACTCGTATGATGTTATCAAACTCAAATATAACTTGACAAGATTGTATGTGAAACCTGATTTAATAAAGGTAACTTAAGACATGAAAATGATAGGTGCTGGAATTTCTAGTTGTTTCTGGCAGCAGGTACTTCGAAAGTTACTGTTCATAAAATATTAAACATCTCGAAATTAAAATAATTTTACTATAAACTAGACTCATTATAGAACACTCTCCAAAAATAATCACCCAAAACGGAGTTTTCTAGCTCAAGATATAAATTTTTAAAGTAGAGCCTAAGACTGAAACTTTAAATCTAACCTTGTAGTAGTAAAATAGGTGTAACTCACTCTAGAAAAATGCAAATGGACTGATTTCAACTTTGTTGGAGAGCTAACACATATAGGAATACACCCATGTATGTTATGTATAAAGCTTTGTACCATGTAATTACAAAATGAGAAATAAATTTCGGAATAGTGTACTGTGAAAGTGCAGTTTGGAAAGGTTCTGGCTAAGGAAAGACTTGGTATTTAAGCGTGTCCATTGTGACCGATCTCTCTTTCCTGGGAACCCTCCTATGCATGGTTTACAGTTGATTTACACTATTCCAAAGATGTAAATGCTAAAATTTGATGAGTTAGGAATTTGGAACTACCTTTACTAAGCTGAGATAACAAGTATACAGAGAATTATAAACTTTCTTCTAAAAGATGTCAAAACAATAAATAAAAGAATCAAGTCTTGTAAAGAGAGAATTTTAAGAATTTAAGTAGAATAATAATCTTCAAGAGTTATATGAAAGTCATAATAAAAATATATAAAGAACCTATAATAATATTTTGAAGTGCATTAATGTATTAATGAAATGCTAAAAGTACAAAGAACACTAAGAGAAAAAGATAATACTAAGACATCCATTACCTCTTACGAACACTAGGAACTCAACTTGATAACTTTGGTTAGTTAATATGAATCATCTATGGAAGTGTTTACTATGAGATTTACATGATATTGTCCATGTTTTATGAAGTGATTTATAGTAATGTGAATGTATGGTGATGAATTATGAAATGATGAGGATGAATGATTGATTGCCCAGGATTTATTGTGATTACATGATAATATGCATACATTCATTTTCAAAAGAAATAATAAAAGTAAAGTTTGAAAAAGTAGCAATGAAAGTCTGGAAAAGTGGACTTGAGCTAAACTCACGGCTTAACCCCCTAAACCGTTGAGATCACGGCAACGGAATGAAAACCAAAAAGGTTATGGCGACGGCCATGGTATGAGCTTATTACCCTTTAGGGTGGTCTAAGGCATTGATGCATTCATCCCTTGAGTAATTAAGAAATATGTTGATGAAATAAATGAAAGATGATGATCACTAAACAAGTGAATGTTGAGGATGAGTAGTCATGAAATGCATGCAGCTCCTAAATGATTACTGCTTATTAGTGGTTTTACATGATATGCTTATATGTATGCTTGATGAAATCTTGAATGAATATTTACGCTAATGTTCAAGATTAGTTTAAAAGTAACTGCACTTTGACTAATCACGTTTGTGAAAATTTGATAATTGAATCCTTACCTGTTCACCTTTTTATAATAAACCCGAAGTGACTGGGACGACAACGATGACACTTTTAGTACAAGTAGGAACTCCTACTGAGAAATCATGTATTTCTCACTCCTATGTTTATTTTCCGTTGTCGTTACCAGAGACAGGCGTGTCCACCTAAAGCAATGAGGCCGTGGCGAGGAAGGAGGTAGCACGTGAAGATTTCAAACCGTTCAAGTAGGAGCATTCCGAGCTTTAGTTACATTATAGTTTGTGAGAAACAATTAGTAATAGTAGAACTTATATTGTTATTTGTAATAACTTATCAGTATGATATATGCCCTGTTGTGACTTATGTATTAAGTGATTATATTCCAGTTTATGTGATAATTGTTCACTTAGTCTTTTATTCCGCTTATTTAATTAAGTGCGCAATGTAACTTGATTATTATCTATAAAAGCGCTATGTATTTCACTTCTCATTACAGGCTTAAGTTTTCAAAAAAATTAATTTATTTAAAGAAAAAAAAAACTTCCATTATTTTTCTAAGTTAATTTCAAAAGAAAATTAATACAAGGCATAAGTGACAACTAATAGAATCCAAATGTGAACTTAAGCACAGTGGGGTTCTATTAGGGTGTTACATTATGGTATCAGAGTAGTTCATCCTATTTAAGCCTGAGGAATGGACTGACTATGCTTCTGTCTATGATATCATGCTATTAATCTTATCTGTATGATGGGATATAAGATTTAGAAATGCATGATCGTCTTGTGATACTGCCATAGTTGCTACCATGCTTAGCTATAGTATTGAGCCTGATCAACTCGATGATCGTTGTTTGGTGTGTCTAGGAACTAATGGCAAGAAAGCACGTACGCATGGGGCACGCGGTGGAGGTAATCGTGATGAACTGGCAAATGCACTCCAGGAGATGGCTAGGGCTATGCAAGCACAAGCAACAGTGATGATGGAGCAGATGAATAGGATGTCAGAGGAATCAGTTGGGAACCAAGAACACGGAAAATTCTCAGAATTCAAGAGGGCTGGACCTCCAGAATTCAAAGGGACAACTAACCCCGAAATAGCTGACATATGGATTCAAGAGATGGAGAAGGTTTTCTTAGTGGTAGAATGCTCTGATGAACAAAAGGTGGCATTCTCTACTTATATCTTTGAAAGGGGAAGCGTAGCGTGGTGGAAGGGTGCAAAGGGCTTGCTTGAAAGTGTTGACATACAGATTACGTGGGAGGTTTTCTATGCTACATTCCATAAGAAATATTTTCCAGATCCGGTTAAGAAGGCAAAGGTAGTAGAATTTACAAGGTCGACACAGGGAAATCGAAGTGTGGCTGAGTACACAGCTAAGTTTGAAGAACTGATCAAACACTCAACTAGCTACCAAAGGGATCCTAACGAGGCTTGGAAATGCATGAAATATGAGAGTGGTTTGAGGCCAGACATTTTGGCATCTGTGGCTCCACTGGAGGTCACTGACTATGCATCTTTAGTCGGCCAAAGCCAAGTGGCTGAGAGTTGCAATCGCCAGCTAGTTGCCCACCGAGTTGAAGAGAATAGGAAGAGGTCTGCTCAACAAGATCACCGAGGGTTCCCACCCCCTCACAAGAAACCCTTCCAAGGAGGTGGATTTAAAGGGAAACAACCCCAACACCCTATGATGAATCAACCTAAGACACAAGCTGGTAATCGACCTAGGATGGCTGCTATCCCTGAACCTATGAGTAGACCCCCTTGTGCCACTTGTGGAAAGATACATGGAGGGGAATGCAGATTTGGTAAGAATGTTTGTTATCGGTGTGGACAAGCAGGACACTATTCTAGAGAGTGCCTAAAGTTCAATCAGTCCTCTACACTCAAGCCTAAGGCACAGGGACGCGTGTTTGCTATCACTGCTGAGATGCCCTCAAAATCCGACGATCTGATTCAAGGTAAGTGTATAATTAATGGAAAATCCTTAATTGTATTGTTTGATTCTGGCGCAACACATTCATTCATTTCATATGATTGTGCTAATAAGTTGAGGTTGTATATATCTGACTTAAAAATCATCTTAGTTGTCTCTACACCCACTATAAATACTGTTAGAACTGATCAAGCCTGCCTAAATTGTGAATTTGAGGTAGCTGATAGGATTTTTCATCATGATTTAGTTTGTCTACCCTTGTCTAGTTTTGATGTAATCTTGGGCATGGATTGGCTTTCGGCTAACCGTGTGTTACTACATTGTGCAAATAAGTCACTAGTATTTCTTCCCAAACCATCTTTACCCAATCCCTCTAAACTTGATAGAAAGGTACGACTATACCTAAACTCCATTATCATGGGGGAATAGCAGTAGACCCAAGTAAGATAGAAGCGGTGCAACAATGGGAAACCCCTACCACTGTGAAGGAGATTAGGAGTTTTCTAGGGCTAGCCGGTTACTACCGAAGGTTCATTAGAGGTTTTTCCCAAATTGCCTTACCCCTCACCAAGCTAACAAGGAAGAATTCAGCTTTTATATGGAGCCCAGAATGTGAAGAGAGTTTCCAAGAACTAAAAAAGAAGTTGACCACTACCCCTGTCCTAATCCTACCTGACCCAAAAGAAAAATTTGAGGTGTATTGTGATGCCTCGGGAAGAGGACTAGGATGTGTTTTGATGCAAAATAGGAATGTAGTAGCCTATGCCTCTAGACAGCTCAAACCCCATGAAGTAAATTACCCAAACCATGACTTAGAGCTAGCAGCTATTGTCTTTGCCTTAAAAATCTGGAGACATCATCTTTATGGTGTAAGGTTTAAAGTATTTTCTGACCACAAAAGTCTGAAATACCTCTTCAACCAAAAGGAACTCAATATGAGACAAAGGCGTTGGATGGAGTTTCTCAAGGACTATGACTTTGGGTTGAACTACCACCCAGGAAAGGCAAATGTGGTAGCAGACGCTTTGAGTCATAAGTCCTTGCATGCTGCTTGGCTCATGGTGAAAGAAAATGAGCTGATAGAAGATTTTAGGAACCTCAACTTAGGATATAGGGGGACTTCAGAACAAATTCGGTTAAGCCAACTAAGTGTAACTAGTAGCTTTAAGGATCAAATAATTCAAGCCCAAAGGGAAGATGAGGATTTCCTTAGAACCTTAACCCTTGTCGAAGCAGGAAAGTTGAAAGAGTTTGTCTAGGATAAAGAAGGAGTGTGGAGATACCAAGGGAGAATCTGTGTACCTGCAAAAGAAGGATTGAGAGCTAGCATTTTGGAAGAAGCCTACAAGAGTCAATTTAGTGTACACCTCGGTATAACCAAGATGTACCATGACCTAAAAAAGATGTTCTGGTGGCCAAAGATGAAAGCAGATATAGCAAATATAGTGCAAAAATGTTTGGTATACCAAAAAGTGAAGATAGAGCATCAAAAACCCTCCGGAGTGCTACAACCTCTCGAAATCCCCGAATGGAAGTGGGAAGGAATATCCATGGATTTCGTGATGGGATTGCCAAGAACGCCTACCGGACATGACTCCATATGGGTAATTGTAGATAGATTGACCAAATCTGCTCACTTTTTACCCATTCGAGCAAATTAGCCTTTGGAAAAGTTAGCTCAGCTATACATCCAAGAGATAATAAGGCTCCATGGAGTACCCAAAACCATTGTTTCAGATAGGGATCCAAGGTTCACCTCAAGATTTTGGGGAGCTTTGCAAAAGGCATTTGGTTCAAAGTTGTGTCTAAGCACTGCCTATCACCCTCGGGTGATGGACAATCAGAAAGAACAATTCATCCCCTTGAGGATATGCTAAGAGCATGTGTCTTAGACCAGCCAAAAAGTTGGGACAAACAGCTTCCATTGATTGAGTTTGCATATAATAATAGTTACCACACTAGCATTGGGATGGCACCTTATGAGGCTTTGTATGGTAGAAAGTGTCAATCACCACTTTGTTGGTATGACCCGGGAGAGCAAAGTATTTTGGGCCCTGATTTGGTAGAAGAGACAACCAAACAAATAAGGAAAATTAGGGAAAGAATCCTCACTGCTCGAGTAGGCGGAAGAGCTATCTTTGACAAGAGAAGGAAACCTCTCGAATTTCAAGAAGGAGAACACATATTATTGCGAATTACTCCTACCACAGGTATAGGTCGTGCAATGAAAGTCAAAAAGCTAAGCCCTAGATTCTTAGGACCCTTCCAAATCCTCAAAAAGGTAGGTCCCTCCGCCTACCAAATTGCATTACCTCGAAATTTGTCTAACCTACACAATGTTTTTCATGTGTCCCAATTGAGGCAGTATCAGTCAGACCCAGTCATGTGTTTGAGCCAGAAACTATACAATTAAAAGATGACTTAACTTTTGAATTACCACCGATGAGGATCGTGGATCATGGCATCAAGTAGCTGAGAAACAAATCTGTATCTCTGGTCCGAGTAGCCTGGGGACAAGATGGAATGGAAGGGCACACATGGGAGCTCGAGGAAGATATGCGAAAAGAATTTCCGAACCTATTCACAGGTATCAAATTTTGAGGGCAAAATTTTTAATAAGGAGGGGAGAAATGTAACATCCCCAAATTTATAACTAAGATAAATATTAATTAGCGATAGCAAAACCAAGAGAATCTGGACAAATGTTATGAAACACAACAAATAGTCTACTTAAGTATGTCTAGAGAAAAATGCAAAGAATTACGAAAATGCCATCACTTAGTAGAAATTACGAAAATGCCCTTGCTATGTAAAGGAAATTACCAAACTACCCTTGCCTTATTAAATGACAAAGATACCCTTACTCTATGAATGGAATTACAAGAATACCACTATCATTGTCTAATTACAAAAATATCCACTAACATCTTTGCACAAAACATGGAGCATTTTCATCCAACATGTTTGCATAAAACATGGAAACGTGTTTGCACAAAACATGGAAACGTGTTTGCACAAAACATGGAAACGTGTTTGCACAAAACATGGAAACATGTTTGCACAAAACAAGGAGCATTTTCATCCCAAAATTCAGCCAACATGTTTCCATAAATCATGCTCCAAGTGCTTTCCTTCTTCTATTTTTTTCTCTAATCTTTCCACTATAAATACTCCTCAAACTCTCTTCAATTCAGAAACTCCCTAAGTGTTCTTTCTTTCTTATTCTATCATTCTTCTTATGTTCTTCAAAAACTTCTCTTGATCCTCTAAACTTTATCCAAACACTTCAATCCTAAGTCCAAACTTTCACTAGCCCTCACAAGAGTTACAATCTTTAACTCTAGTGAGAAATATTTTCTTAAGCATTCAAGTTCTAGAGCCAAGATTCAAGGAGGGTCATCCACTCCAAAGACTCTTGTTCAAAGCTTAAGGAAGAAGAGAAGGACCCTTTTTAGACCCTACACAAGAGGTAGGAGCTTCATCTTTAATTATTCAAGTATTGTTGGCTTCTAACCTTGATAGAATGGCTCAAGTTTGAGTTATTGTCAAAAGTTTTGATTGATTATTTGAAAAATATATTTTTAGAAATATGACATGTTCTATTATGTTATGAGTACTCATATGATATTATCAAACTCAAATATAACTTGACAAGATTGTATGTGAAACCTGATTTAATAAAGGTAACTTAAGACATGAAAATGATAGGTGCTGGAATTTCTAGTTGTTTCTGGCAGCAGGTACTTCGAAAGTTACTGTTCATAAAATATTAAACATCTCGAAATTAAAATAATTTTACTATAAACTAGACTCATTATAGAACACTCTCCAAAAAGAATCACCCAAAACGGAGTTTTCTAGCTCAAGATATAATTTTTTAAAGTAGAGCCTAAGACTGAAACTTTAAATCTAACCTTGTAGTAGTAAAATAGGTGTAACTCACTTTAGAAAAATACAAATGGACTGATTTCAACTTTGTTAGAGAGCTAACACATATAGGAATACACCCATGTATGTTATGTATAAAGCTTTGTACCATGTAATTACAAAATGAGAAATAAATTTCGGAATAGTGTACTGTGAAAGTGCAGTTTGGAAAGGTTCTGGCTAAGGAAAGACTTGGTATTTAAGCGTGTCCATTGTGACCGACCTCTCTTTCCTGGGAACCCTCCTATGCATGGTTTACAGTTGATTTACACTATTCCAAAGATGTAAATGCTAAAATTTGATGAGTTAGGAATTTGGAACTACCTTTACTAAGCTGAGATAACAAGTATACAGAGAATTATAAACTTTCTTCTAAAAGATGTCAAAACTATAAATAAAAGAATCAAGTCTTGTAAAGAGAGAATTTTAAGAATTTAAGTAGAATAATAATCTTCAAGAGTTATATGAAAGTCATAATAAAAATATATAAAGAACCTATAATAATATTTTGAAGTGCATTAATGTATTAATGAAATGCTAAAAGTACAAAGAACACTAAGAGAAAAAGATAATACTAAGACATCTTTTACCTCTTACGAACACTAGGAACTCAACTTGATAACTTTGGTTAGTTAATATGAATCATCTATGGAAGTGTTTACTATGAGATTTACATGATATTGTCCATGTTTTATGAAGTGATTTATAGTAATGTGAATGTATGGTGATGAATTATGAAATGATGAGGATGAATGATTGATTGCCCAGGATTTATTGTGATTACATGATAATATGCATACATTCATTTTCAAAAGAAATAATAAAAGTAAAGTTTGAAAAAGTAGCAATGAAAGTCTGGAAAAGTGGACTTGAGCTAAACTCACGGCTTAACCCCCTAAACCGTTGAGATCACGGCAACGGAATGAAAACCAAAAAGGTTATGGCGACGGCCATGGTATGAGCTCATTACCCTTTAGGGTGGTCTAAGGCATTGATGCATTCATCCCGTGAGTAATTAAGAAATATGTTGATGAAATAAATGAAAGATGATGATCACTAAACAAGTGAATGTTGAGGATGAGTAGTCATGAAATGCATGCAGCTCCTAAATGATTACTGCTTATTAGTGGTTTTACATGATATGCTTATATGTATGCTTGATGAAATCTTGAATGAATATTAATGCTAATGTTCAAGATTAGTTTAAAAGTAACTGCACTTCGGCTAATCACGTTTGTGAAAATTTGATAATTGAATCCTTACCTGTTCACCTTTTTATAATAAACCCGAAGTGACTGGGACGACAACGATGACACTTTTAGTACAAGTAGGAACTCCTACTGAGAAATCATGTATTTCTCACTCCTATGTTTATTTTCCGTTGTCGTTACCAGAGACAGACGTGTCCACCTAAAGCAACGAGGCCGTAGCTGAAGAAGGAGGTAGCACGTGAAGATTTCAAACCATTCAAGTAGGAGCATTCCGAGCTTTAGTTACATTATAGTTTGTGAGAAACAATTAGTAATAGTAGAACTTATATTGTTATTTGTAATAACTTATCAGTATGATATATGCCCTATTGTGACTTATGTATTAAGTGATTATATTCCAGTTTATGTGATAATTGTTCACTTAGTCTTTTATTCCGCTTATTTAATTAAGTGCGCAATGTAACTTGATTATTATCTATAAAAGCGCTATGTATTTCACTTCTAAATTCTGGGCTTAAGTTTTCAAAAAAATTAATTTATTTAAAGAAAAAAAAAACTTCCACTATTTTTCTAAGTTAATTTCAAAAGAAAATTAATACAAGGCATAAGTGACAACTAATAGAATCCAAATGTGAACTTAAGCACAGTGGGGTTCTATTAGGGTGTTACAAAACACATTTTCTTTCTTTTTCTCTCATCAAGGCCGAATCATCATCACCATCCTAGGAGGTGTTGCTCATCTCATTTCCATCTTCAAGATCAAGCTTTTATCTTCATCAATAGGTAGGGATTTGGTTTCAAACTTTGTTTTGTTCAAGAAAGTGTTTTTCCCTAGTTTCCTCTTGGAATCTTTTTGAACTTTCCTTTGTCTTTCCTTTCTTTTCATTTTCGGCCATGAGGCCTTGATTTTGAGCATGATAGCTTGATGATGAGAGTTTCTAGATGATGACATTGTGTTCATCTCAAAGAAACCTCTAAAGCTTGAGTTTTCCTTTTCTTATGACTTCATCTATATGATATCTAACTCACATGGTTTTTCAACTTAAGAAAATTTATCTAAGGATTTCTAAAAGCCCAAGCCTACCCTTGTCAACCTTAAAGTTGGCCGGCACGTTCTAGGGATTTTTCTCTAGATAGGGGTTTTGGGTATTTAATAAAGAACTTGATGTAGTTTCACTTTCTTTCTTTCTTTTTATATGACTTTCGGTTTTTGTGTTGAGAATCTTTGAGATATTGTATTGGGTTGCTATCTTGTTAAAGTCTTGAATGAGCTCTAGTTAACCATAAAATGAATCTTGCATCATGTTTATTTTATGCTATGCATATCATGTTTACTTCCTTGCTATCACTAAATATCAAGATAATGAATGAACTTGCATTATCACGTTTATATTTCAAGCTTTGCATTATCATATTTATATTTCAAGTCCTCACCTAAATATCAAAGATAATAATATATTGCACCACATATTTATTTTATGCTCTCACTTTACTTTCTAGCAATATCTAAAATAAGTGCATGAGCATGTTTATTTTTATGTCATCACTTTAATGATTCTAGAGCTCAAAGACTTGCCCATTGATATCTCAAACAAAGGTCTAAAACATTTATTTTCTTTGGTTCATATTTCGGCCCTATGAGGCCTTAGTGTTCCCAAGTATTGAAAACTATGTTTTATAATTTTTCTAAACTTATATGAGCATAAGGAATATGTAGAACTAAGTTTTATGAATTTAGGACCACTTGAGATGAAAATACTATAGCCACTGCCCTTTTAAGTATTTTCATAAGTTTAGATGATAAAAGTGTTCATAAAAGAGTTTTGAAAGCTTTAACAAGGTCCCAAGAGAAACTAGTATTTTATGTGCTTTAGAAACTATGTTCAATGCCTTTAAATGGAGTTTCTATTTCGGTTCTGCCTTGCTATGTTTGGCCACTGTATGAGCTGTGTTAATGATGTTAATATGCTTATGTTTGAGTAATAATTATGTTAAGACTCATATGTGAAAGATAGGATAAGTTAGGAACTAGAAAAGAATTAATTTGAGAGTTCTAGATCCCTTAAAGATTTATTTTTCTGGATTCTGTCCAGCAAGGATTAGATTCAATAATCATGGTTTTCAATTAGTTTATATGTGTAGAAATGACTCATAATTGGTTTAGGACTTAATCTTGAAACCTTAGGAGCAAACCGAACTTAGAAAGGGTCATTATTGTGACTTCTAGGTACCCGTAAAGTTAGGATTTTGATTTCTGCACTCTTGAGGTTTAGAGATGTTCTTGACCATAGTGTGAGATGAGAAATACTTAGTTATAACCTTATAGGTTCCCAAGAAACTAGGTGTTGATGATCAATAACTTAGAACGTGAGATAAAGATCTAAACCGTAATTTTTAGAATCCCATAATCACATAAACATAAAGCTGTCCAAATTCCGCTTAGTGCTGTTTGGATTAGTTCTTGAGCATAAAAATTTGTATAACTCATTAGTTGTGAAACTATAGGTGTATAAGAAGCTAAGGATAATGTTAGAACAATTAATTTGCAAGTTTAAGACTCATAAGAATCGAAGTTTAAAACACTATGGGTTATAACATATCAAGTCTATGAACTTATGGGGATAATTGTTAGATATGACTATGTGATGATGTTTATGTTATGTGGAAGTGTTATGTGTCGATGCATATGTTATGAGAAAGTTTCATGTGATGATATATATGTTATGAAAAAGCTATATGAGGATGCATGATAAAAATGAATATGATAAATGATGAGGTATTTATGATTTAATACTTATGAGAACTTAAATGTGACACAACAACGAGGCGCTTCTCCTGGGTGACACCGGTTCGGCCGGGCACCCCTAGGAGGAGAGAAATCCGTGAGGGTATGTGTAGATGCAGCCTGCCAAAGCGGACAAATTGCGAGGCCCGCGTGGCTAGCAAAGCGTTTCAAAGAGGAAATGATCCTAGAAAGGAGATCCTTAATTTGCCCCCTAGCCCGTACTTTAAGTCGGGATTATGTTACGCTTATCATAGGATAAGTAAGAACTAGTGACGACTAGTTAAGGTATGAGCTCATAACCTAGAGAAGTTTTAGGGCGGCCCCATGAGATGAAAGTTAAAGTTAACAATGTCACATATACTATACTTATGCCAATGTTATAATGTTTCCTAGTTATTCTATTGTTTGGTTTACCTTTATGATGCACTCATATCATTAGGTTATTTTAGGCTTAGCTATAAGACGCATTGTAAAATATGATGGGCCTTGGATAAATAAACACTTGGAAAGATAACTTAAAAGGAATTTATATACATGCACACCTTTTTAGAAATAAACCCAAGGTTCCTGAGGATGTGACGATGTCACCTAGGTAGGGATAACCCTACTGAGAATTCTTTTAGAAAGATTCTCATTCCCTCTCTCTTTTCTTCCGTCATATCTTCAGATGGCGACATTTGTACTCTTCATCGACACCCCAGTATGGGAGCTGCACCATAACCCGGCACTCGGGTCATACCATTTTGAGGGTCACTGACCTTTGTCCGGAGTATTCATGTTCATGGGACGACCCTTCGCGCACCCCGTCCCGAGCTACCGCTTCACCCCGACTGCTCCTTACCGTCATAACGGGATTTTTGAGCGAGCACGACCACGCGATGAGCAGATCCTCCGCATGGAGCCCGAGACCTCAGCAGTACGCGAGTACCTCGCGTATGTGCCGCGTCCCCAGTACTCGGAGACGGACCCATCCGAGGACCCGCCATCCCACGTGTACAGTTGGAGCTCTAGTCCCGCTCCCCCACCGATGAGGGCTGGGAGTGAGGAGACGGTAGTCTAGCCGAGGTTGGCTCATCGGCCATCCATGCGTCCTCGTCGCGGTGGACATGCCCCGATGATGCGCTCGACCACTCCCGCCGAGATTCGCCAGTGGATCGACTCGACCCCACAGTACTCGGACCAGCAGGAGTAGTCATAGGAGGGGTAGTAGTTAGTGCACACACACGCCACATAGTAGAGGACAAACCTTCTTTTGTATATAAGGTTGTCTACTTTAGGTGCACATGGGTATGGGTGTAGTTTCTCTTGTATTTGCTTTTTATGATTTCCTTGTATTGCATTTCAGTTGTATTTTGTTTCATGATGTATCAAATAGTCCTGCCTCTTTGGGTAGGCACGTTATATATATATATCTATGATTCAGTTGATTTTCCCATGACACAATGTGTTTCTTATGCTTTGCTTATATGTTTCGCTATGCTTCCTCTTAAAGATTCGTGCGTGGCTCTCACTTTGATTTTAAATTCCAAAAAGAAAAATTTTACCCATATTTCCACTAAGTATTTTCTAAGTAAAAGATGAGACCAAGAGGTAATATTCTAAAGATTAACCTAAGTATATACTAGTAGTCTTGGGTTAAGATTTAGGGTGTTACAGTGTAGCTCCCATACCGGGGTGTCGATGAAGAGTACGAATGTCGCCATCTGAAGATATGATGGAAGAAAAGAGAGAGGGAATGAGAATCTTCTAAAAGAATTCTCAGTAGGGTTATCCCTACCTAGGTGACATCGTCACATCCTCAGGAACCTTGGGTTTTATTTCTAAAAGGTGTGCATGCATAAAACTCCTTTTAAGTTAGTTTTCTAAAGTATTATTTATCCAAGGTCCGTCATATTTTATAATGCGTCTTATGACTAAGCATAGGATATACTAATGACATGAATGCATCATAAAGGAAAACCAATCAATAGAATAACTAAGAAACATTATAACATTAGCATAGGTATAGCATATGTGACATTGTAAACTTTAACTTTCATCTCATGGGGCCACCCTAAAACATCTCTAGGTTATGAGCTCATACCTTACCTAGTCGTCACTAGTTCTTACTTATCCTATGATAAGCGTAACATATACATAATCCCGACTTAATAGTGCGGGCTAGGGGGCAATTAAGGATCACCTCTCTTAGGGTCATTTCCTCTTTGAAACGCTCTACTAGCAACTAGTGCATTGTAGTATTGTCCACTTTGGCAAGCCCTATGTCAATACCCTCACGGATTTGTTTTCTTGGGGGTGCTTGGCTAAACCTGTGTCACCCAAGAAGACGTCTCAGTGTTGTGTCACATTTAAGTTCTCATAAAGTGTTAATTCATAGATACATCATTATTCATCACATAAATCTTTTTCATAGCATATACATCATCACATGAAATTTCTTCATAGTGTATACATAAAACTATAGCGTATACATTATCACATAATCACACCTTAGACAATCATTCATACAAACTCACAAGCTTATTATGTTATAAACCCATAGTATGTTATGCTTTGGTTCTTTTGAGTCTTAAACTTATAAACTAATTGTTCTAGTATTATTCTTAACCTCTCACACACTTATAGGTTCACAACTAATAAGTTTTACTAATTTTTATGCTCAAGGACTTATCACTATGCAGATTTGGACAGCTTTATATTTGTGTGATTACGGGGTTCTAGAAATTACGGTTTAGACCCTTAAAGTCCTTAACTCACATTCTAAGTTATCGATCATCAAAACCTAGTCTCTTGGGAACATATGAGATTATAACTAAGTATTTCTCACCTCACACTATGGTCAAGAACATCTCTAAACCTCAAGGATGCAGAATTTGAAATCCTAACTTTATGGGTACCTAGAAGTCACAACAATGACCCTTTCTAAGTTCGGTTTGCTCCTAAGTCTCCAAGATTAAGTCCTAAACCAATTATGAGTCATTCCTACACATTTAAACTAATTTAAAACCATGATTATTAAATCTAAACCTTGCTGGACAGAATCCAGAAAATTACATAATTAAAGGATCTAGAATTCTCAAATTAATTCTTTTCTAGTTCCTAACTTATCCTATCTTTCACATGTGAGTCTTAACATTATTTTTACTCAAACATAGGCACATTATCATCATTAAAATAGCACATACAGTGGCAGTAAAGAGCAAGGAAGAACTGAAAATATACTTCTCCATAAAAGGCATAAAACATAATTTCTAAAGCTCACAAAATACTAGTTTCTCTTGGAACTCTTTTTAAACTTTAAAAACTCATTTATAAACAATTTTAACATCTAAAATCATAAGAGTATTTAAGAGGACAGTGACCAATTTATCTTTATCTCAAGAGGTCCTAAATTCATAAAACTTAGTTCATGCATTCCTTAAAATCATGTAAGCTTGGAAAAATTATAAAACATAGTCTCAAATACTTAGAAACTTCAAGATCTCTTGGGGCCGAAATATGAACCAAGGAAAATAAATTATTTTAGACCTTTGTTGAGACAACAATGGGCAAGTCTTTGAGCTCTAGGTTCATTTAGGTGATGACATAAAAATAAACATGCTTATGCACTTATTTTAGTTTCCATTAGAAAGTAAAGTGATAGCACAAAGTAAGTATGAATGCAACTCATTATTATCTTGGTATTAAGTGAGAACTTGAAATATAAACATGATAATGCATAGCTTGAAATATAAACATGATAATGCAAGGTTCACTTATTATCTTGAAACTTAGTGATAGCAAGGAAGTAAACATGATATGCAAAGCATAAAGTAAACATGATGCAAGGTTCATTTTATGATTAACTAGAGCTCATTCAAGACTTTAACAAGATAACAACCCAATACAATATCTCAAAGATCACAACCCAAAAATCGAAAGTTATACAAAAGAGAAAGAAAGTGAAACTACGTCAAATTCTTTATTAAATACCCAAAACCCCTATCTAGAGAAAATCTCTATAACGTGCCGTCCAACTTTAAGGTTGACAAGGGTAGGCTTGGGCTTTTAGAAATCCTTAGATTAATTTTCTTAAGTTGGGAAAACCATATGAGCTAGATAACATATAGATGAAGTTATAAGAAAAGGAAAACTCAAGCTTTAGAGGTTTCTTTGAGATGAACACAATGTCATCATCTAGAAACTCTCATCATCAAGCTATCATGCTCATAACAAGGCCTAGAGGCCGAAATGAAAAGAAAAGGAAAAACAAAGGAAATTTCAAAAGAATCCAAGAGGAAACTAGAGAAAAACACTTTCTTGAGCAAAACAAAGTTTGAAAACAAATCCCTACCTTGTGATGAAGGTAAAAGCTTGGACTTAAAGATGAAATGAGATGAGCAACCCCTCCTAGGATGGTGGTGATGATTCGGCCAAAGAGGAAGGAAAAGAAAGGAAATGTGTTTTGGGTGAAGTTGTGTTTGAGAGGTTTGATGGTGGTTCAAGGCTTTGGGGTGGTGTTTGATGGTTGAGAGATGATGATGAGATGAAGAGATGAAGAAGATGAAAATGAAAAGAAAGGAAGAACACTTTTGAAACTTTGAGAGAAAAGAAAAACTTAGCAAGACAACTCTAAAACTCTAAACTTAGCAAATGCTTCAAGGTGCAACAAGGCTATCACAAGCATCCTATTTATAGAAAAACAAAGCCATGGAGCTCACCAAAGGGAGGAGTGGCCCTGTGGTATTGGAGGGAAAAGGAAGAGGAAAATATCTCTTACACAAGGTCATTCAAGCATGGTTTGAAGTATGGAAGCTATGCTACAAAGTATAGTTTGATGTGAGTTAATTTCCTATCAATTTTTTATGAAATTAGGCTTCTAGAAACGATGCATGGCTGGAACTTTTCCAGCCACAATTAAATGGAGAAAATGAGCTATTTTAATTAGTTATTTACTTGGAAAATCAAGCTTGATTGAAAGTTATGACAAGGTATAGTGTATGTGACTTGAGGTATGACCTTGGAGTGTTGAAAAATTGAACATGTGATGCATATGGGGAGGGTGAGGCTTCGGCCAGGGCTGGACAGCAGAGTGGGGGTGAGTTTTGACCATTTAATTGGGTGTTAATGGTAGGTTTAGATGTGTATTAGCTTAGGTACAAGGTTAGGAATGATTAAGCTTAAGTTTAGGTAACTAAGAATGTGATTTAGGGAGTTTATGACAAGTTTAGGAGTGCTCATACATCATTAGAGAATTTTAAACTCATTTATGAATAAACAATGTGTAACACAATTCTATGATTTAAGGAATTGGAAAGAGAAAACACTATTCAAGATTCTATGATTAGGTGTCTTGAAATTAAAATATGATTTTAGGTTGTAATTAAGCACTTTTTGGTTCTAATCAACTTTAATAAATTATTTTGACTCAAGATTAATTAAGGAAATTAATTAACCTTCGATTAGAGCCTAATATTCGTTAGGTTTGCTTAATCACGCGATTAAGCGTAAAAACACGAAACTAGGGGCAAAACCGTAATTTTGCACTAATTTTGCCCGGGACTTCTAAAATTAAAACTGAGGTCATAGAGTACATAAAAACGCCTTTTAAAACCATCTGGAGAAGTTTTGGGTTCATCCGGCACTTGCAAACGGGTAAAACACCACAGGGGCATTTTGGTCATTTTGACCCGAAAACTCGAAAAACGAGATTTTCGATCCCGGGAAGGTACAAAGGTCATCTAATCCCCTTTCAATATCGAGTTTTCCCTTCGAGTACTACCAGACCGGCTTTCCTCGAATTCCGGGCTGAAAATGACCTAGGGGCATTTTGGTCATTTTCACTCTAACAGAAAAATCGGGGCGTTACATTACTCCCCTCCTTAAAAAGAATTTCGCCCTCGAAATTCGTACCTTAGAAAAGTTCTGGATATTTGGACTTCATCTCTGATTCTAGTTCCCACGTGTATTCTTCCGACTTGTCTCGTCCCCATGCGACTTTCACCAAATGAACAGACTTGTTCCTTAACTGCTTGACTTTGTGATCCACTATTCTCGTAGGCAGTACATTGAAAGTGAGGTCCTCCCTCAACTGTACATGCTCTGGTTCTAGGACATGGCAAGGGTCGGACTCATATTTACGTAACTGGGAGACGTGAAAGACATCATGAAGGTTTGACAGATTGGGTGGTAAGGCTATTTTGTAAGCTACAGATCTGGTTTTCTGAAGGATTTCAAAAGGACCGAGAAATCGGGGACTCAACTTTTTAACTTTCATGGCTCTTCCTATTCCTGTAGTGGGGGTGATTCTTAGAAATACATGTTCTCCTTCTTGGAACTCCAAGGGCTTACGCATTTTGTCCGCGTAGCTTTTTTGTCGACTTTGAGCGGTTAAGATTCTATCCTTAATTTTCTTGATCTGCTCCGTCATTTCCCTCACTACATCAGGTCCTAAGACACTTTGTTCTCCGGGCTCGTACCAACACAAAGGTGATTGGCACTTCCTTCCATATAACGCCTCGTACGGTGCCTTACCGATGCTCGCGTGATAACTGTTGTTATACGCGAACTCGATCAAAGGCATGTACTTATCCCAACTTCCTTTCTAGTCTAAGACACAGGCTCTTAGCATATCTTCCACGGTTTGGATTGTCCTCTCGGACTGACCATCCGTTTGTGGGTGGTAAGCAGTGCTCAAGCACAACTTGGAACCAAACAACTTTTGAAAGGCTCCCCAAAAACGGGACGTAAACCGCAGATCTCGAAACGAGATTATCGTCGATGGTACTCCATGCAACCTTACTATTTCTTGGATGTAAAGCTGAGCCAACTTATCCAACGAGTACGTGACTCGAATAGGTAGAAAGTGAGCCGACTTAGTCAGTCGATCCACGATTACCCATATGGCATCGTGGCCAGCTTGGGTCCTTGGCAATCCTGTTACGAAATCCATTGATATACTCTCCCACTTCCACTCGGGGATTGACAGGGGTTGCAACATGCCAGAGGGTTTTTGGTGTTCGATCTTAACCTTTTGACAGATCAAACACTTACTTACCCAGGCGACCACATCCTTCTTTAATCCGGGCCACCAAAACATCTTTTTCAAATCTTGGTACATCTTAGTAGTACCAGGATGTATGGCGAAGTGGCTCTTGTGAGCCTCCTCCAAGATCTTCTCTCGAAGGTCGCCATCTTGTGGCACACAGATTCGCCCCTCGAACCTCCACAACCAGTCGGGGCCTCGTACAAAACCTTTCAACTTTCCGGCCTTAACTGCCTCGATTGTCTCCATAAAGTCCTCATTTCCTCTTTGGGCAAGCATAATCCTTTGCTTAAACCCACTTGTCACCGTGAGATGACTCATCACGATGCCATTCTCTGTTATTGACATCCCCAGATTCATATCCCTAAACTACTCTATTAACCCAACTTCATAACCATCATACTTGACAGACGTAACGAGTTTCAGCTCAAGGCGTCGGCTACTACATTAGCCTTGCCGGGGTGGTAACTTAAGCCAAAATCGTAGTCCTTGAGGAATTCCATCCATCTCCTCTGCCTCATATTTAACTCCTTTTGATCAAAGAGATGCTTGAGACTCTTATGATCGGAGAAAACTTCAAACCTTACACCATACAAATGGTGTCTCCACATCTTTAGAGCGAACACGATGGCTGCTAGTTCTAGGTCATGGGTGGGGTAGGTTACCTCGTGAGGCTTGAGTTGTTTGGACGCATAGGCTACCACTTGCCTATTTTGAATCAACACACAACCTAAACCCTTGCCAAAAGCATTGCAATATACCTCGAAGGGTACATGGGGGTCAGGTAAAACTAAAACTGGGGTTGAGGTGAGCTTTTCCTTAAGCTCTAGGAAACTCTTTTCACATTCGGGGCTCCACTCAAACGGGGCATTCTTCCTAGTGAGCTTGGTTAAAGGTAGGGCTAACTGGGAAAATCCTTTGATAAACCTACGATAATATCCAGCTAAACCCAAAATGTAACACCCTAAATCTTAACCCAAGACTACTAGTATGTACTTAGGTTAATCTTTAGAATATTACCTCTTGGTCTCATCTTTTACTTAGAAAATACTTAGCGGAAATATGGGTAAAATTTTTCTTTTTGGGAATTTAAAATCAAAGTGAGAGCCACGCACGAATCTTTAAGAGGAAGCATAGCAAAACATATAAGCAAAGCATAAAGAAACACATCATATCATGGAGACATCAACTGAACATAGATATATATATATATATATACTGTGCCTACCCAAAGGGCAGGACTATTCACTACATCGGGAAGCAGAATACAACTGAAATGCAATACAAGGAAATCATAAAAAGTAAATACAAGAGAAACAACACCCATACCCATGTGCACCTAGAGTAGACAACCTCATATACAAAAGAAGGTTTGTCCTCAACTATGTGGCGTGTGTGCACTAACTGTTACCCCTCTATGTCTGCTCCTGCTGGTCCGAGTACCGTGGGGTCGAGTCGATCCACTGACGAATCTCGGCGGGAGTGGTCGAGCGCATCATCGGGGTATGTCCACCGCGGCGAGGGCGCATAGATGGCCGACGAGCCAACCTCGGCTGGACCACCGTCTCCTCACTCCCAGCCCTCATCGGTGGGGGAGCGGGACTGGAGCTCCAACTGTACATGTGTGATGGCGGGTCCTCGGATGGGTCCGTCTCCGAGTACTGGGTACGAGGCACATACTCTGGGTAGTCGCGTACCACTGACGTCTCAGGCTCCATGCGGAGAATCTGCTCATCGCGTGGTCTAGCTCGCTCAAAAATCCCGTTATGACGGTAAGGAGCAGTCGGGGTAAAACAATAACTCGGGACTGGGTGCACGAAGGGTCGTCCCATAAACATGAACACTCACACTGTGCAGCGACCCTCAAAATGGTATGACCCGAGTGCCGGGTCATGGTGCAGCTCCCATACTGGGGTGTCGATGAAGAGTACAAATGTCGCCATCTGAGGATATGACGGAAGAAAAGAGAGAGGGAATGAGAATCTTTCTAAAAGAATTCTCAGTAGGGTTATCCCTACCTAGGTGACATCATCACATCCTCAGGAACCTTAGGTTTATTTCTAAAAAGGTGTGCATGCATATAAATTCCTTTTAAGTTAGTTTTCTAAAGTGTTATTTATCCAAGATCTGTCATATTTTACAATGCGTTTTATAACCAAGCATGAAATGTACTAATGGTATGAATGCATCATAAAGGTATACCAAACAATAGAATAACTAAGAAACATTATAACATTGGCATAGGTATAATATATGTGACATTGTAAACTTTAACTTTCATCTCATGGGGCCACCCTAAAACATCTCTAGGTTATTAGCTCATACCTTAACTAGTCATCACTAGTTCTTACTTATCCTATGATAAGCATAACATATACATAATCCCGACTTAAAGTACGGGCTAGGGGGCAAAATAGGATCACCTCTCTTAGGGTCATTTCCTCTTTGAAACGCTCTACTAGCAACTAGTGCATCGTAGTATTGTCTGCTTTGGCAAGCTCTATGTCAATACCCTCACGGATTTGTTTTCTTGGGGGTGCTCGGCCAAACTGGTGTCACCCAAGAAGGCGTCTCAGTGTTGTGTCACATTTAAGTTCTCATAAAGTGTTAATTCATTGATACATCATTATTCATTACATAAATCTTTTTCATTGCATATACATCATCACATGAAACTTCTTTATAGTGTATACATTAAACTATTGCATATACATTATCACATAATCACACCTTAGACAATCATTCGTACAAACTCCCAAGCTTATTATCTTATAAACCTATAGTATGTTATGCTTTGGTTCTTTTGAGTCTTAAACTTGTAAACTAATGGTTCTAGTATTATTCTTAACCTCTTACACACCTATAGGTTCACAACCAATAAGTTTTACTAATTTTTATGCTCAAGGACCTATCCAAACAGCACTATGCAGTTTTTAGACATCTTTATATTTGTGTGATTACGGGGTTCTAGAAATTACGGTCTAGACCCTTAAAGTCTTTAACTCACATTCTAAGTTATTGATCATCAAAACCTAGTCTCTTGGGACCCTATGAGGTTATAACTAAGTATTTCTCACCTCACACTATGGTCAAGAATATCTCCAAACCTCAAGGATGCAGAATTTGAAATCCTAACTTTACGGGTACCTACAAGTCACAACTATGACCCTTTCTAAGTTTAGTTTGCTCCTAAGGCTTCAAGATTAAGTTCTAAACCAATTATGAGTCATTCCTACACATTTAAACTAATTTAAAACCATGATTATTAAATCTAAACCTTGCTGGACAGAATCCAGAAAATTACATAATTAAAGGATCTAAAATTCTCGAATTAATTCTTTTCTAGTTCCTAACTTATCCTATCTTTCACATATGAGTCTTAACATTATTTTTACTCAAACATAGGCACATTATCATCATCAAAACAGCACATACAGTGGCAGCAAAGAGCAAGGAAGAACCGAAAATATACTTCTCCATAAAAGGTATAAAACATAATTTCTAAAACACATAAAATACTAGTTTCTCTTGGAACTCTTTTTAAACTTTCAAAACTCATTTATAAACAATTTTAACATCTAAAGTCATAAGAATATTTAAGAGGGCAGTGACTACTTTATCTTTATCTCAAGAGGTCCTAAATTCATAAAACTTAGTTCTATGCATTCCTTAAACTTATGTAGGCTTGGAAAAATTATGAAACATAGTCTCAAATACTTGGAAACCTCAAGACCTTTTATAGCCGAAATGTGAACAAGGAAAAATACAAATTGATAGACCTTTGTTGAGACAACAATGGGCAAGTCTTTGAGCTCTAGGTTCATTTAGGTGATGACATAAAAATAAACATGCTCATGCACTTATTTTAGGTTCCATTAGAAAGTAAAGTGATAGCACAAAGTAAATATGAATGCAACTCATTATTATCTTAGTATTAAGTGAGAACTTGAAATATAAACATGATAATGCATAGCTCGAAATATAAACATGATAATGCAAGTTCATTCATTATCTTGGTATTTTGTGGTAGCAAGGAAGTAAACATGATATGCAAAGCATAAAGTAAACATGATGCAAGGTTCATTTTATGATTAACTAGAGCTCATTCAAGACTTTAACAAGATAACAACCCAATACAATATCTCAAAGATCACAACACAAAAACCAAAAATCATATGAAAGAGAAAGAAAGTGAAACTACGTCAAGTTCTTTATTAAATACCCAAAACCCCTATCTAGAGAAAAATCTCTAGAACGTGCCGGCCAACTTTAAGGTTCACAAAGGTAGGCTTGGGCTTTTAGAAATCCTTAGATTAATTTTCTTAAGTTGAAAAACCATGTGAGTTAGATATCATATAGATGGAGTTACAAGAAAAGGAAAACTCAAGCTTTAGAGGTTTTTTTGAGATGAACACAATGTCATCATCTAGAAACTCTCATCATCAAGCTATCATGCTCATAATCAAGGCCTCATGGCCGAAATGGAAAAGAAAGGAAAAACAAAGGAAAGTTCAAAAAGAATCCAAGAGGAAACTAGAGAAAAACACTTTCTTGAGTAAAACAAAGTTTGAAAACAAATCCCTACCTTGTGATGAAGGTAAAAGCTTGGACTTGAAGATGGAAATGAGATGAGCAACACCTCCTAGGATGGTGGTGATGATTCGGCCAAAGAGGAAGGAAAATAAAGGAAATGTGTTTTGGGTGGAGTTGTGTTTGAGGTGTGGTGTTTGACAGGTTTGATGATGGTTCAAGGCTTTGGGGTGGTGTTTGATGGTTAAGAGATGATGATGAGATGAAGAGAAGAAGAAGATAAAGATGAAAAGAAAGGAAGAACACTCTTGAAACTTTGAGAGAAAAATAAAGAACTAGCAAGACAACTCTAAAACTCTAAACTTAGCAAATGCTTCAAGGTGCAACAAGGCTATCACAAGCATCCTATTTATAGAAAAACAAAACCATGGGCTCATCAAGGGGAGGGAGTAGCCGTGTGGTTTGGAGGGAAAAAGGGAGAGGAAAATATCTCTTACACAAGGTCATTCAAGCATGGTTGAAGTATGGAAGCTATGCTACAAAGTATGGCTTGATGTGAGTAAATTTCCTATCAAATTTTTATGAAATTAGGCTTCTAGAAACTTGACATGGCTGGAACTTTTCCAGCCACAAATAAATGGGGAAAATGGGTTGTTTTAATTATTTATTCATGTGGAAATTCAAGCTTGATTGAAAGTTATGACAAGGTATAGTGTATGTGACTTGAGGTATGGCCTTGGAGTGTTGAAAAATTGAACATGTGATGCATAATGGGGGAGGAAGCTCATGGCCAGGTCTGGTACAGCAGGGAGGAGGTGAGTTTTGACTATTTAATTGTGTGTTAATTGTAGGTTTAGATGTGTATTAGCTTAGGTACAAGGTTAGGAATGATTAAGCTTAAGTTTAGGTAACTAAGAATGTAATTTACGGAGTTTATGACAAGTTTAGGAGTGCTCATACATCATTAGAGAATTTTAAACTCATTTATGAATAAACAGTGTGTAACACAATTCCATGATTTAAGGAATTGGAAAGAGAAAACACTATTCAATATTCTATGACTAGGTGTCTTGATATTAAAATATGATTTTAGGTTGTAATTAAGTACTTTTTGGTTCTAATCAACTTTAATAAATTATTTTAACTCAAGATTAATTAAGGAAATTAATTAACCTTCGATTAGAGCCTAATATTGCTTAGGTTTGCTTAATCACGCGATTAAGCGTAAAAACACGAAACTAGGGGCAAAACCGTAATTTTGCACTAATTTTGCTCGGGACTTCAAAAATTAAAGCTGAGGTCATAGAATACATAAAAACGCCTTTTAAAACCATCTGGAGAAGTTTCGGGTTCATCCGGCACTTGCAAACGGGTAAAACACTGCAGGGGCATTTTGGTCATTTTGACCCGAAAACTCGAAAAACGAGATTTTCGATCCCGGGAAGGTACACAAGTTATCTAATCCCCTTCCAACATTGAGTTTGCCCTTCTGTACTACCGAGCCGGCTTTCCTCGAATTCGGGGCTGAAAATGACCTCAGGGGCATTTTGGTCATTTTCACTCTAACAGAAAAATCGGGGCGTTACATTACTCCCCTCCTTAAAAAGAATTTCGCCCTCGAAATTTGTACCTTAGAAAAGCTCTGGATATTTGGACTTCATCTCTGATTCTAGTTCCCACGTGTATTCTTCCGACTTGTCTCGTCCCCACGCCACTTTCACCAAAGGAACAGACTTGTTCCTTAATTGCTTGACTCCGTGATCCACTATTCTCGTAGGCGGTACATTAAAAGTGAAGTCCTCCCTCAACTGTACATGCTCTAGTTCTAGGACATGACTAGGGTTGGACTCATATTTACGTAATTGGGAGACGTGAAAGACATCATGAAGGTTTGACAGATTGGGTGGTAAGGCTATTTTGTAAGCTACGGATCCGACTCTTTGAAGAATTTCAAAAGGACCGAGAAATCGGGGACTCAACTTTTTAACTTTCATGGCTCTCCCTATTCCTGTAGTGGGGGTGACTCTTAGAAATACATGTTCTCCTTCTTGGAACTCCAAGGGCTTGCGCCTTTTGTCCGCGTAGCTTTTCTGCCGACTTTGAGCGGTTAAGATTCTATCCTTGATTTCCTTGATTTGCTCCGTCGTTTCCCTCACCACCTCAGGTCCTAAGACACTTTGTTCTCCGAGCTCGTACCAACACAAGGGTGATTGGCACTTCCTTCCATATAACGCGTCGTACGGTGCCATACCGATGCTCGCGTGATAACTGTTGTTATACGCGAACTCGATCAAAGGCATGTGCTTATCCCAACTTCCTTTCTAATCCAAGACACATGCTCTCAGCATATCTTCCAGGGTTTGGATCGTCCTCTCAGATTGACCATTCGTCTGTGGGTGGTAAGCAGTGCTCAATCACAACTTAGAACCAAACGCCTTTTGAAAGGCTCCCCAAAAACGGGACGTAAACCGCGGATCTCGATTCGAGATTATCGTCGATGGTACTCCATGCAACCTTACTATTTCTTGGATGTAAAGCTGGGCCAACTTATCCAACGAGTATGTGACTCGAATAGGTAGAAAGTGGGCTGACTTAGTCAGTCGATCCACGATTACCCATACGGCATCGTGGCCAGCTTGGGTCCTTGGCAATCCTGTCACGAAATCCATTGATATACTCTCCCATTTCCACTCGGGGATTGACAGGGGTTGCAACATGCCAGAAGGTTTTTGGTGTTCGATCTTAACCTTTTGACAGACCAAACACTTACTCACCCAGGCGACCACATCCTTCTTTAATCCGGTCCACCAAAACATCCTCTTCAAGTCCTGATACATCTTGGTAGTACCAGGATGGATGGTAAAATGGCTCTTGTGAGCCTCCTCCAAGATCTTCTCTCGGAGGTCGCCATCTTGTGGCACACAGATTCGCCCCTTGAACCTCCACAACCAGTCGGGGCCTCGTACAAATCCTTTCAACTTTCCAGCCTTAATTGCCTCGATTGTCTCCATAAAGTCCTCATTTTCTCTTTGGGCAAGCATAATCCTTTGCTTAAACCCACTGGTTACCGTGAGATGACTCATCACGATGCTATTCTCTGTCATAGACATCCCAAGATTCATATCCCTAAACTTTTCTATCAACCCAACTTCATTAACTATCATACTTGACAGACGTAACGAGTTTCGGCTCAAGGCGTCGGCTACTACATTAGCCTTGCCGGGGTGGTAACTTAAGCCAAAATCGTAGTCCTTAAGGAATTCCATCCATCTTCTTTGGCTCATTTCAACTCCTTTTGATCAAAGAGATGCTTGAGACTCTTATGATCGGAGAAAACTTCAAACCTTACACCATACAAATGGTGTCTCCACATCTTTAGAGCGAACACGATGGCTGCTAGTTCTAGGTCGTGGGTGGGGTAGGTTACCTCGTGAGGCTTAAGTTGTCTGGACGCATAGGCCACCACTTGCCTGTTTTGCATCAACACACAACCTAAACCCTTGCCAGAAGCATCGCAATATACCTCGAAGGGTACATTGGGGTCAGGTAAAACTAAAACTGGGGTTGAGGTGAGCTTTTCCTTAAGCTCTAGGGAACTCTTTTCACATTCGGGGCTCCACTCAAACGGGGCATTCTTCCTAGTGAGCTTGGTTAAGGGTAGGGCTAACTGGGAAAATCCTTTGATAAACCTACGGTAATATCCAGCTAAACCCAAAAAGCTTCTAATCTCAGTTACAGAGGTTGGTCTATCCCAATTCATCACAGTTTCTATCTTACTTGGGTCGACAGCTATGCCACCTTTTGACACAACATGTCCTAAAAATTTTACCTCCTCTAACCAAAATTCACACTTAGAAAGCTTTGCATACAACTTCTTCTCCCTTAGCACCTCTAAAACCAGCCTTAAATGACGATCATGCTCCTCGTGGGTCTTCGAATAGATGAGAATATCATCTATGAACACAATCACGAATTGATCTAAATAGGGTCTAAAGATCCTATTCATGTAATCCATAAAGACTGCAGGAGCATTCGTCAAACCAAACGACATCACATTGAACTCAAAGTGTCCATACCGAGTTTGAAAGGCGGTTTTAGGAATATTCGAATCTCTAACCCTAATCTGATGGTAACCGGACCTTAAATCAATCTTAGAAAATACTGCGGCTCCCTTCAATTGGTCCATAAGATCATCAATCCTAGGCAATGGGTACTTGTTCTTTATGGTCACTTGGTTCAACTGCCTATAGTCTATACACATCCTCATACTTCCATCTTTCTTTTTCACAAATAAGACCGGAGCGCCCCAAGGTGAAGCACTCGGCCTTATAAAACTCTTATCCAACAGCTCCTCCAACTGGGTTTTTAGTTCTGCTAGCTCCAAAGGTGACATCCTATATGGGGCTATAGAGATTGGCCCTGTTCCAGGAACCAACTCTATGGAGAATTCAACTTCTCTTTTAGGAGGGAATTCGGGTATTTCATCTGGAAACACCTCGGGATAGTCTTTCACCACAAGTATCTCACCTAGGTTCTGCTCCAAGTCTACATCGCAGGCGGCTAGGAGAACATATCCCTTAGCTTTCTCCCCACTACAGAAGACCTCTACTGAATTTAGGTATAGCCTAATGTGTTGAGTGATGTTTTCGGGAGGAGAGGGGAAAACTACGGTTTGGGTTCCACAATCTAACATCATACGATTGGCGTGAAGCCAATTCATGCCTAAGATAATGCCTATGTCTTTTAAGGGTAAACAAATTAAATCTATGATAAAAGACCTATTTTCTACAACAAGGTGACAGTTTAAACAACAACGGCAAGTATTAACAGGGCGATTTGTAGGAGTAGAAACAATAAGATCAAAGGGAAGTTTAGAGACTCTTAGATTTAAGGACTCGACACTAGCAAGTGAAATAAAAGAATGGGTAGCACCAGAGTCATATAGTACAGTTAAGGGTTTACCATTTACTTCGCACATACCTTCAATGAGATCTTTGGACTTCTTGGCGTCTTCTGCATTAAGGGTAAAGACTCTTCCTCGGTATTATGGTCGGGGGTTCTGGTTTGATGTCCCTTGTCCGGTGCAGTCCTTTGCATAGTGGCCAGGCTTGCCACACTTGAAGCATACATTCTGACCGGCTAAGCATGGGCGATTCCCATGATTCTTTCGGCATTGTGGGCAGACATCAGCAGACGTTGCTTCGGGGTAAGCAGCAGGGGTTTGTGGTGCCTTGTTCTTGGCTCCACTTGGTCCTCCATTGTGGTTCCGGGGTCCACCCGATCCACGGGGTTGATTGTTGAAATTCCTCGAGCCTTGATGTTGAAATGGCGGCCTTTGGTGTTGTTTGGATTGTTGGTGTGCGGGAGCTCTTGGTGATTGTTGTTGTTGTGGTCGGAATTGGTTGGTCTGGTAGGGGTTGTAGTGATTCCTCGAAGGATACTGCGGTTTAAACTTCGGGGCTTGAGGTCCGAGCCCCTTAGCTCGTTCCGCCCTTGTGGCTTGCATATTCCGTTGCCCTTCTTCGAGAATTCGGCACTTGTTGACCAGAGTCGGGAAGACTTTGATCTCCATGTGGGCCACGGCGTAGTTCATCTCTGCCTTCAAACCAGCCTCATACTTAACGCATTTCCAAACCTCATCAGGGTTTCCTTGAAACACTTGAGAGAACTTGATCAGCTCCTCGAACTTTGCAGTGTACTGGGCAACAGTAGACCCTCCCTGGGTCAACTGCATGAACTCAATGTCCTTTGCATTCCTTACAGACTCCGGGAAATACTTCTCGTAGAAGTAAGTCTTGAATAGCTCCCAGTCAATGGGAGTTCAAGAAGCCTCTAGCAGACGCTTCGTGCCGTTCCACCAAAACTCGACGTCGGACTTCAGCATGAAAGCAGCAAATGTGACCTTCTGCTCCTCTGAGCAGGTAACGACAGAGTAGATCTTCTCCATGTCTTTGATCCACTCATCAGCCTTGTCGGGGTCGATTACCCCTCGGAACACTGGCGGGTTCGCCTTGCGGAACTCGCCGAAGCGGGCTTGTTCCACCGTCTCAGCAGCAGGGGGAGGAGGGGGAACAGGAGCAGCATTCGCTTGTTGATCTATTCGGTCGAACATCCGTTCCATGGCTTGTGCCATGCGGCGGACAGCAGCAGCAGTCGTATTGTCTTGATCAGCATTAGGCGTAGTCCTAGGCTGTCGTCTCGGTGCCATTGGTCCCTAAACACATGAAACAATGAACATCAAGTTGATCAGGCTCAATATTCATGCAAAATGAGCTAGTTACCATGGCACTTGCAAGCAACAGAAGTCATGCATCTCTAGTCCTACAGCTTATCTCTATCAAGCACTACACATGACATAACTATCGCATCATGCTTATAAAGCATAGTCAGTCCTGTAACACCCTAAATCTTAACCCAAGACTACTAGTATATACTTAGGTTAATCTTTAGAATATTACCTCTTGGTCTCATCTTTTACTTAGAAAATACTTAGCGGAAATATGGGTAAAATTTTTCTTTTTGGAATTTAAAATCAAAGTGAGAGCCACGCACGAATTTTTAAGAGGAAGCATAGCGAAACATATAAGCAAAGCATAAGAAACACATCATGTCATGGGAACATCAACTGAATCATAGATATATATATATAACGTGCCTACCCAAAGAGGCAGGACTATTTGATACATCATGAAACAAAATACAACTGAAATGCAATATAAGAAAATCATAAAAAAGCAAATACAAGAGAAACTACACCCATACCCATGTGAACCTAAAGTAGACAACCTCATATACAAAAGAAGGTTTGTCTCTACTATGTGGCGTGTGTGTGCACTAACTACTACCCCTCCTATGACTATTCCTGCTGGTCCGAGTACATCCACTGGCGAATCTCGGCGGGAGTGGTCGAGCGCATCATCGGGGCATGTCCACCGCGGCGAGGACGCATAGATGGCCGACGAGCCAACCTCGGCTGGACTACCGTCTCCTCACTCCCAGCCCTCATCGGTGGGGGAGCGGGACTAGAGCTCCAACTGTACATGTGGGATGGCGGGTCCTCGGATGGGTCCGTCTCTGAGTACTGGGTGTAACACCCTAATAGAACCCCACTGTGCTTAAGTTCACATTTGGATTCTATTAGTTGTCACTTATGCCTTGTATTAATTTTCTTTTGAAATTAACTTAGAAAAATAATGGAAGTTTTTTTTTTCTTTAAATAAATTAATTTTTTGAAAACTTAAGCACAGAATTTAGAAGTGAAATACATAGCGCTTTTATAGATAATAATCAAGTTACATTGCGCACTTAATTAAATAAGCGGAATAAAAGACTAAGTGTAGAACAATTATCACATAAACTGGAATATAATCACTTAATACATAAGTCACAACAGGGCATATATCATACTGATAAGTTATTACAAATAACAATATAAGTTCTACTATTACTAATTGTTTCTCACAAACTATAATGTAACTAAAGCTCGGAATGCTCCTACTTGAACGGTTTGAAATCTTCACGTGCTACCTCCTTCCTCAGCTACGGCCTCATTGCTTTAGGTGGACACGTCTGTCTCTGGTAACGACAACGGAAAATAAACATAGGAGTGAGAAATACATGATTTCTCAGATGGAGTTCCTACTTGTACTACAAGTGACATCGTTGTCGTCCCAGTCACTTGGGTTTATTATAAAAAGGTGAGCAGTAAGGATTCAATTATCAAACTTTCACAAACGTGATTAGAAGTGCGATTACTTTTAAACTAATCTTGAACATTAGCAGAAATATCTATTCAGTATTTCATCAAGCATACATATAAGCATATCATGTAAAACCACTAATAAGCAGTAATCATTTAGGAGCTGCATGCATTTCATGATTACTCATCCTCAACATTCACTTGTTTAGTGATCATCATCTTTCATTTATTTCATCAACATATTTCTTAATTACTCACGGGATGAATGCATCAATGCCTTAGACCACCCTAAAAGGGTAATGAGCTCATACCATTGCCGTCGCCATAACCTTTTTGGTTTTCATTCCGTTGCCGTGATCTCAACGGTTTAGGGGGTTAAGCCGTGAGTTTAGCTCAAGTCCACTTTTCCAGACTTTCATTGCTACTTTTTCAAACTTTACTTTTATTATTTCCTTTGAAAATGAATGTATGCATATCATCATGTAATCACAATAAATCATGGGCAATCAATCATTCATCTTCATCATTTCATAACTCATCACCATACATTCACTTTACTATAATTCACTTCATGAAACATGGATAATATCATGTAAATCTCATAGTAAATATTTTCATAAATGATTCATTTTAAGCAACCAAAGTTATCAAGTTTAGTTCCTAGTGTTCCTAAGAGGTAATGGATGTCTTAGTATTATCTTTTTCTCTTAGTGTTCTTTGTACTCTTAGAATTCCATTAATACATTAATGCATTTCAAAATATTATTATAGGTTCTTTATATATTCTTATTATGGTTTTCGTATAACTCTTGAAGATTATTATTCTACTTAAATTCTTAAAATTCTCTTTTTACAAGACTTGATTCTTTTATTTATATTTTTGACATCTTTTAGAAGAAAGTTTATAATTCTCTGTATACTTGTTATCTCAGCTTAGTAAAGGTAGTTCCAAATTCCTAACTCATCAAATTTTAGCATTTACATCTTTGGAATAGTGTAAATCCATTGTAAACCATGCATAGGAAGGTTCCCAGGAAAGAGAGGTGGGTCACAATGGACATGCTTAAATACCAAGTCTTTCCTTAGCCAGAACCTTTCCAAACTGCACTTTCACAGTACACTATCCCGAAATTTATTTCTCATTTTGTATTTACGTGGTACATATCTTTATACATAACATACATGGGTGTATTCCTATATGTGTTAGCTCTCCAACAAAGTTGAAATCAGTCTATTTGCATTTTTCTAGAGTGAGTTACACCTATTTTACTACTACAAGGTCAGATTTAAAGTTTCAGTCTTAGGCTCTACTTTAAAAATTTATATCTTGAGCTAGAAAACTCCGTTTTGGGTGATTCTTTTTGGAGAGTGTTCTATAATGAGTCTAGTTTATAGTAAAATTATTTTAATTTCTAGATACTTGATATTTTATGAACAGTAGCTTTCGAAGTACCTGCTGCCAGAAACAACTAGAAATTCCAGCACCTACCATTTTCATGTCTTAAGTTACCTTTATTAAATCAGGTTTCACATACAATCTTTTCAAGTTATATTTGAGTTTGATAACATCATAAGGGTACTCATAACAAAATAGAATATATTTTTCAAATAATCATTTAAAACTTTTGACAATAACTCAAACTTGAGGCATTCTATCAAGGTTAGAAGCCAACAATACTTGAACAATTAAAGATGAAGCTCCTACCTCTTGTGTAGGGTCTAAAAGGGTCCTTCTCTTCTTCCTTAAGCTTTGAACAAGAGTCTTTGGAGTGGATGACCCTCCTTGAATCTTGGCTCTAGAACTTGAATGCTTAAGAAAATATTTCTCACTAGAGTTAAAGATTGTAACTCTTGTGAGGGCTAGTGAAAGTTTGGACTTAGGATTTAAGTGTTTGGATGAAGTTTAGAGGATCAAGAGAAGTCTTTGAAGAACATAAGAAGAATGATAGAATAAGAAAGAAAGAAAACTTAGGGAGTTTTTGAATTGAAGAGAGTTTGAGGAGTATTTATAGTGGAAAGATTAGAGAAAAAAACAGAAGAAGGAAAGCACTTGGAGCATGATTTATGGAAACATGTTGGCTGAATTTTGGGATGAAAATGCTCCTTGTTTTGTGCAAACATGTTTCCATGTTTTGTGCAAACACGTTTCCATGTTTTGTGCAAACACGTTTCCATGTTTTGTGCAAACACGTTTCCATGTTTTATGCAAACATGTTGGATGAAAATGCTCCATGTTTTATGCAAACATGTTTCCATGTTTTGTGCAAAGATGTTAGTGGATACTTTTGTAATTAGACAATGATAGTGGTATTCTTGTAATTCCATTCATAGAGTAAGGGTATCTTTGTCATTTAATAAGGCAAGGGTAGTTTGGTAATTTCCTTTACATAGCAAGGGCATTTTAGTAATTTCCACTAAGTGATGGCTATTTCGTAATTCTTTGCATTTTTCTCTAGACATACTTAAGTAGACTATTTGTTGTGTTTCATAACATTTGTCCCGATTGTCTTGGTTTTGCTATCGCTAATTAATATTTATCTTAGTTATAAATTTGGGGATGTTACATTTCTCCCCTCCTTATTAAAAATTTTGCCCTCAAAATTTGATACCTGTGAATAGGTTCGGAAATTCTTTTCATGCATATCTTCCTCGAGCTCCCATGTGTGCTCTTCCATTCCATCTTGTCCCCAGGCTACTCGGACTAGAGATACAGATTTGTTTCTCAGCTGCTTGATGCCATGATCCACGATCCTCATCGGTGGTAATTCAAAAGTTAAGTCATCTTTTAATTGTATAGTTTCTGGCTCAAACACATGACTGGGGTCTGACTGATACTTTCTCAATTGGGACACATGAAAAACATTGTGTAGGTTAGACAAATTTGGAGGTAATGCAATTTGGTAGGCGGAGGGACCTACCTTTTTGAGGATTTGGAAGGGTCCTAAGAATCTAGGGCTTAGCTTTTTGACTTTCATTGCACGACCTATACCTGTGGTAGGAGTAATTCGCAAGAATATGTGTTCTCCTTCTTGAAATTCGAGAGGTTTCCTTCTCTTGTCAAAGATAGCTCTTACGCCTACTACTGAGCAGTGAGGATTCTTTCCCTAATTTTCCTTATTTGTTTGGTTGTCTCTTCTACCAAATCAGGGCCCAAAATACTTTGCTCTCTGGTCACACCAACAAAGTGGTGATTGACACTTTCTACCATACAAAGCCTCATAAGGTGCCATCCCAATACTAGTGTGGTAACTATTATTATATGCAAACTCAATCAATGGAAGCTGTTTGTCCCAACTTTTTGGCTGGTCTAAGACACATGCTCTTAGCATATCCTCAAGGGTTTGAATTGTTCTTTCTGATTGTCCATCAGTCTGAGGGTGATAGGCAGTGCTTAGACACAACTTTGAACCAAATGCCTTTTGCAAAGCTCCCCAAAATCTTGAGGTGAACCTTGGATCCCTATCTGAGACAATGGTTTTGGGTACTCCATGGAGCCTTATTATCTCTTGGATGTATAGCTGAGCTAACTTTTCCATAGGGTAATTTGCTCGAATGGGTAAAAAGTGAGCAGATTTGGTCAATCTATCTACAATTACCCATATGGAGTCATGTCCGGTAGGCGTTCTTGGCAATCCCATCACGAAATCCATGGATATTCCTTCCCACTTCCATTCGGGGATTTCGAGAGGTTGTAGCACTCCGGAGGATTTTTGATGCTCTATCTTCACTTTTTGGCATACCAAACATTTTTGCACTATATTTGCTATATCTACCTTCATCTTTGGCCACCAGAACATCTTTTTTAGGTCATGGTACATCTTGGTTATACCGGGGTGTACACTAAATTGACTATTGTGGGCTTCTTCCAAAATGCTAGCTCTCAATCCTTCTTTTGCAGGTACACAGATTCTCCCTTGGTATCTCCACACTCCTTCCTTATCCTGGACAAACTCTTTCAACTTTCCTGCTTCGACAAGGGTTAAGGTTCTAAGGAAATCCTCATCTTCCCTTTGGGCTTGAATTATTTGATCCTTAAAGCTACTGGTTACACTTAGTTGGCTTAACCGAATTTGTTCTAAAGTCCCCCTATATCCTAAGTTGAGGTTCCTAAAATCTTCTATCAGCTCATTTTCTTTCACCATGAGCCAAGCAAAGATGCAAGGACTTACGACTCAAAGCTGTCCTGCTACCACATTTGCCTTTCCTGGGTGGTAGTTCAACCCAAAGTCATAGTCCTTGAGAAACTCCATCCAACGCCTTTGTCTCATATTGAGTTCCTTTTGGTTGAAGAGGTATTTCAGACTTTTGTGGTCAGAAAATACTTCAAACCTTACACCATAAAGATGATGTCTCCAGATTTTTAAGGCAAAGACAATAGCTGCTAACTCTAAGTCATGGGTTGGGTAATTTACTTCATGGGGTTTGAGCTGTCTAGAGGCATAGGCTACTACATTCCTATTTTGCATCAAAACACATCCTAGTCCTCTTCCCGAGGCATCACAATACACCTCAAATTTTTCTTTTGGGTCAGGTAGGATTAGAACAGGGGTAGTGGTCAACTTCTTTTTTAGTTCTTGGAAACTCTCTTCACATTCTGGGCTCCATATAAAAGCTAAATTCTTCCTTGTTAACTTGGTGAGGGGTAAGGCAATTTGGGAAAATCCTCTAATGAACCTTCGGTAGTAACCGGCTAGCCCTAGAAAACTCCTAATCTCCTTCACAGTGGTAGGGGTTTCCCATTGTTGCACCGCTTCTATCTTACTTGGGTCTACTGCTATTCCCCCATGTGACACTACATGACCTAAGAACTTAACTTCCTTCGTCCAAAATTCACACTTGGACAACTTGGCATAAAGTTTCTTATTTCTCAACACCTCCAACACCACTCGTAAGTGTTCTTCGTGCTCTTCTTCAGTTCTAGAGTAAACTAGAATGTCATCGATGAACACTATTACAAACTTGTCCAAGTATGGTCTAAATATCCTATTCATGTAGTCCATAAACACTGCCGGTGCATTGGTTAACCCAAACGACATCACATTAAACTCATAATGTCCATATCTAGTCCTAAAGGCTGTCTTTGGTATGTCCTCCTCCTTCACTCGAATCTGGTGGTATCCTGATCGCAGATCTATCTTGGAAAACACTTGGGCTCCTCTTAATTGGTCCATAAGGTCATCTATTCTAGGCAAAGGGTATTTATTCTTTATGGTCACTTGGTTTAGCTGCCTATAATCCACACATAACCGCAAGCTCCCATCCTTCTTCTTGACAAATAGCACTGGAACTCCCCATGGTGAAGCACTAGGCCTAATGAATTTCTTCTCTAGTAGCTCCTCTAATTGCTTCTTCAATTACATTAACTCGGCCGGTGGCATCCTATAAGGAGCTATAGATATGGGTCCGACTTCGGTACCAAATCTATAGAAAACTCAATCTCCCTTTTTGGAGGAAATTCAGGTATGTCATCAGGAAAAACATCTGAGAATTCCTTTACTACAAGGATCTTTTTTAGAGCTTGCTCCACTTCCCTCTCACTTGTCATCAAGAAAACATATCCTCGCTCTTCATTCCTACTATCCCCCATGATAATGGAGTTTAGGTATAGTCGTACCTTTCTATCAAGTTTAGAGGGATTGGGTAAAGATGGTTTGGGAAGAAATACTAGTGACTTATTTGCACAATGTAGTAACACACGGTTAGCCGAAAGCCAATCCATGCCCAAGATTACATCAAAACTAGACAAGGGTAGACAAACTAAATCATGATGAAAAATCCTATCAACTACCTCAAATTCACAATTTAGGCAGGCTTGATCAGTTCTAACAAAGATTTATAGTGGGTGTAGAGACAACTAAGATGATTTTTAAGTCGATATATATACAACCTCAACTTATTAGCACAATCATATGAAATGAATGAATGTGTTGCGCCAGAATCAAACAATACAATTAAGGATTTTCCATTAATTATACACTTACCTTGAATCAGATCATCGGATTCTGAGGGCATGTCGTGATGATAGCAAACACGCGTCCCTGTGCCTTAGGCTTGAGTGTAGAGGACTGATTGAACTTTAGGCACTCTCTAGAATAGTGTCCTGCCTGTCCACACCGATAACAAACATTCTTACCAAATCTGCATTCCCCTCCATGCATCTTTCCACAAGTGGCACAAGGGGGTCTACTCATAGGTTCAGGGACAAAGACCATCCTAGGTCGATTAACAGCTTGTGTCTTAGGTTGATTCATCATAGGGTGTTGGGGTTGTTTCCCTTTAAATCCACCTCCTTGGAAGGGTTTCTTGTGAGGGGGTGGGAACCCTCAGTGATCTTGTTGAGCAGACCTCTTCCTATTCTCTTCAACTCGGTGGGCAACTAGCTGGCGATTGCAACTCTCAGCCACTTGGCTTTTGCAGACTAAAGATGCATAGTCAGTGACCTCCGTGGAGCCACAGATGCCAAAATGTCTGGCCTCAAACCACTCTCATATTTCATGCATTTCCAAGCCTCGTTGGGATCCCTTTGGTAGCTAGTTGAGTGTTTGATCAGTTCTTCAAACTTAGGCTGTGTACTCACCACACTTCGATTTCCGTGTCAAAGAATGTAAATTCTACTTCCTTTGCCTTCTTAACCGGATCTGGAAAATATTTCTTATGGAATGTAGCATAGAAAACCTCCCACGTAATCTGTATGTTAGCACTTTCAAGCAAGCCCTTTGCACCCTTCCACCATGCGGCTGCCTCCCCTTTCAGCATATAAGTAGAGAATGCCACCTTTTGTTCATCAGAGCATTCTACCACTGAGAAAACCTTCTCCATCTCTTGAATCCATATGTCGGCTATTTCGGGTTAGTTGTCCCTTTGAATTACGGAGGTCTAGCCCTCTTGAATTCTGAGAATTTTCCATGTTCTTGGTTCCCAACTGATTCCTCTGACATCCTATTCATCTGCTCCATCATCACTGTTGCTTGTGCTTGCATAGCCCTAGCCATCTCCTGGAGTGCATTTGCCAGTTCATCACGATTACCTCCTCCACGTGCCCCATGCGTACGTCTGTTTGCTGCCTTTAGTTCCTAGACACACCAAACAACAGTCATCGAGTTGATCAGGCTCAATACTATAGCTAAGCATGGTAGCAACTATGGCAGTATCACAAGACGATCATGCATTTCTAAATCCTATATCCCATCATCTGAGATAAGATTAATAGCATGATATCATAGACAAAAGCATAGTCAGTCCATTCCTCAGGCTTAAATAGGATGAACTGCTCTGATACCATAGTGTAACACCCTAATAGAACCCCACTGTGCTTAAGTTCACATTTGGATTCTATTAGTTGTCACTTATGCCTTGTATTAATTTTCTTTTGAAATTAACTTAGAAAAATAATGGAAGTTAGGTTTTTTCTTTAAATAAATTAATTTTTGAAAACTTAAGCTCAGAACGAGAAGTGAAATACATAGCGCTTTTATAGATAATAATTAAGTTACATTGCACTTAATTAAATAAGCGGAATAAAAGACTAAGTGTAGAACAATTATCACATAAACTGGAATATAATCACTTAATACATAAGTCACAACAGGGCATATATCATCTTGATAAGTTATTACAAATAACAATATAAGTTCTACTATTACTAATTGTTTCTCACAAACTATAATGTAACTAAAGCTCGGAATGCTCCTACTTGAACGGTTTGAAATCTTCACGTGCTACCTCCTTCCTCGACTACGGCCTCATTGCTTTAGGTGGACACGTCTGTCTCTCAGTAACGACAACGGAAAATAAACATAGGAGTGAGAAATACATGATTTCTCGAGGAGTTCCTACTTGTACTAAAAGTGTCATCGTTGTCGTCCCAGTCACTTCGGGTTTATTATAAAAAGGTGAATGGTAAGGATTCAATTATCAAACTTTCACAAACGTGATTAGTCAAGTGCGATTACTTTTAAACTAATCTTGAACATTAGCGAGAAATATCTATTCAAGATTTCATCAAGCATACATATAAGCATATCATGTAAAACCACTAATAGCGATAATCATTTAGGAGCTGCATGCATTTCATGATTACTCATCCTCAACATTCACTTGTTTAGTGATCATCATCTTTCATTTATTTCATCAACATATTTCTTAATTACTCACGGGATGAATGCATCAATGCCTTAGACCACCCTAAAAGGGTAATGAGCTCATACCATTGCCGTCGCCATAACCTTTTTGGTTTTCATTCCGTTGCCGTGATCTCAACGGTTTAGGGGGTTAAGCCGTGAGTTTAGCTCAAGTCCACTTTTCCAGACTTTCATTGCTACTTTTTCAAACTTTACTTTTATTATTTCCTTTGAAAATGAATGTATGCATATCATCATGTAATCACAATAAATCATGGGCAATCAATCATTCATCTTCATCATTTCATAACTCATCACCATACATTCACTTTACTATAATTCACTTCATGAAACATGGATAATATCATGTAAATCTCATAGTAAATATTTTCATAAATGATTCATTTTAAGCAACCAAAGTTATCAAGTTTAGTTCCTAGTGTTCCTAAGAGGTAATGGATGTCTTAGTATTATCTTTTTCTCTTAGTGTTCTTTGTACTCTTAGAATTCCATTAATACATTAATGCATTTCAAAATATTATTATAGGTTCTTTATATATTCTTATTATGGTTTTCGTATAACTCTTGAAGATTATTATTCTACTTAAATTCTTAAAATTCTCTTTTTACAAGACTTGATTCTTTTATTTATATTTTTGACATCTTTTAGAAGAAAGTTTATAATTCTCTGTATACTTGTTATCTCAGCTTAGTAAAGGTAGTTCCAAATTCCTAACTCATCAAATTTTAGCATTTACATCTTTGGAATAGTGTAAATCCATTGTAAACCATGCATAGGAGGGTTCCCAGGAAAGAGAGGTGGGTCACAATGGACATGCTTAAATACCAAGTCTTTCCTTAGCCAGAACCTTTCCAAACTGCACTTTCACAGTACACTATCCCAAAATTTATTTCTCATTTTGTATTTACGTGGTACATATCTTTATACATAACATACATGGGTGTATTCCTATATGTGTTAGCTCTCCAACAAAGTTGAAATCAGTCTATTTGCATTTTTCTAGAGTGAGTTACACCTATTTTACTACTACAAGGTCAGATTTAAAGTTTCAGTCTTAGGCTCTACTTTAAAAATTTATATCTTGAGCTAGAAAACTCCGTTTTGGGTGATTCTTTTTGGAGAGTGTTCTATAATGAGTCTAGTTTATAGTAAAATTATTTTAATTTCTAGATACTTGATATTTTATGAACAGTAGCTTTCGAAGTACCTGCTGCCAGAAACAACTAGAAATTCCAGCACCTACCATTTTCATGTCTTAAGTTACCTTTATTAAATCAGGTTTCACATACAATCTTTTCAAGTTATATTTGAGTTTGATAACATCATAAGGGTACTCATAACAAAATAGAATATATTTTTCAAATAATCATTTAAAACTTTTGACAATAACTCAAACTTGAGGCATTCTATCAAGGTTAGAAGCCAACAATACTTGAACAATTAAAGATGAAGCTCCTACCTCTTGTGTAGGGTCTAAAAAGGGTCCTTCTCTTCTTCCTTAAGCTTTGAACAAGAGTCTTTGGAGTGGATGACCCTCCTTGAATCTTGGCTCTAGAACTTGAATGCTTAAGAAAATATTTCTCACTAGAGTTAAAGATTGTAACTCTTGTGAGGGCTAGTGAAAGTTTGGACTTAGGATTTAAGTGTTTGGATGAAGTTTAGAGGATCAAGAGAAGTCTTTGAAGAACATAAGAAGAATGATAGAATAAGAAAGAAAGAACACTTAGGGAGTTTTTGAATTGAAGAGAGTTTGAGGAGTATTTATAGTGGAAAGATTAGAGAAAAAAATAGAAGAAGGAAAGCACTTGGAGCATGATTTATGGAAACATGTTGGCTGAATTTTGGGATGAAAATGCTCCTTGTTTTGTGCAAACATGTTTCCATGTTTTGTGCAAACACATTTCCATGTTTTGTGCAAACATGTTTCCATGTTTTGTGCAAACACGTTTCCATGTTTTGTGCAAACACGTTTCCATGTTTTATGCAAACATGTTGGATGAAAATGCTCCATGTTTTATGCAAACATGTTTCCATGTTTTGTGCAAAGATGTTAGTGGATATTTTTGTAATTAGACAATGATAGTGGTATTCTTGTAATTCCATTCATAGAGTAAGGGTATCTTTGTCATTTAATAAGGCAAGGGTAGTTTGGTAATTTCCTTTACATAGCAAGGGCATTTTAGTAATTTCCACTAAGTGATTCTTTGCATTTTTCTCTAGACATACTTAAGTAGACTAATTGTTGTGTTTCATAACATTTGTCCCGATTGTCTTGGTTTTGTTATCGCTAATTAATATTTATCTTAGTTATAAATTTGGGGATGTTACACTGGGGACGCGGCACATACTCGGGGTACTCGCGTACTGCTGAGGTCTCGGGCTCCATGCGGAGGATCTGCTCATCGCGTGGTCGTGCTCGCTCAAAAATCCCGTTATGACGGTAGGAAGCGATCGGGGTGAAGCGGTAGCTCGGGACGGGGTGCGCGAAGGGTCGTCCCATGAACATGAATACTCTGATAGTGCAGCGACCCTCAAAATGGTATGACCCGAGTGCTGGGTCATGGTGCAGCTCCCATACCGGGGTATCGATGAAGAGTACGAATGTCGCCATCTGAAGATATGACGGAAGAAAAGAGAGAGGGAATGAGAATCTTTCTAAAAGAATTCTCAGTAGGGTTATCCACCTAGGTGACATCGTCACATCCTCAGGAACCTTGGGTTTATTTCTAAAAGGTGTGCATGCATATAAATTCCTTTTAAGTTAGTTTTCTAAAGAGATATTTTATCCAAGGTCCGTCATATTTTATAATGCGTCTTATAACTTAAGCAGAAATATACTAATGATATGAGTACATCATAAAGGTAAACCAATCAATAGAATAACTAAGAAACATTATAGCATTGGCATAAGTATAGTATATGTGACATTGTTAACTTTAACTTTCATCTCATGGGGCCGCCCTAAAACTTCTCTAGGTTATGAGCTCATACCTTAACTAGTCGTCACTAGTTCTTACTTATCCTATGATAAGCGTAACATAATCCCGACTTAAAGTACGGGCTAGGGGGCAAATTAAGGATCTCCTTTCTAGGATCATTTCCTCTTTGAAACGCTTTGCTAGCCACGCGGGCCTCGCAATTTGTCCGCTTTGGCAGGCTGCATCTACACATTCCCTCACGGATTTGTCTCCTCCTGGGGGTGCTCGGCCGAACCGGTGTCACCCAGGAGAAGCGCGTCTCAGTGTTGTGTCACATTTAAGTTCTCATAAGCATTAAATCATAAGTACCTCATCATTTATCATATTCATTTTTATCATGCATCCTCATATAGCTTTTTCATAACATATATATCATCACATGAAACTTTCTCATAACATATGCATCGACACATAACACTTCCACATAACATAAACATCATCACATAGTCATATCTAACAATTATCCCCATAAGCTCATAGACTTGATATGTTATAACCCATAGTGTTTTAAACTTGGATTCTTATGAGTCTTAAACTTGCAAATTAATTGTTCTAACATTATCCTTAGCTTCTTATACACCTATAGTTTCACAACTAATGAGTTATACAAATTTTTATGCTCAAGAACTAATCCAAACAGCACTAAGCGGAATTTGGACAGCTTTATGTTTATGTGATTACGGGGTTCTAAAAATTACGGTTTAGATCTTTACCTCGCGTTCTAAGTTATTGATCATCAACGCCTAGTTTCTTGGGAACCTATAAGGTTATAACTAAGTATTTCTCACCTCACACTATGGTCAAGAACATCTCTACACCTCAAGAGTGCAGAAATCAAAATCCTAACTTTACGGGTACCTAGAAGTCACAATAATGACCCTTTCTAAGTTCGGTTTGCTCCTAAGGTTTCAAGATTAAGTCCTAAACCAATTATGAGTCATTTCTACACATATAAACTAATTTAAAACCATGATTATTGAATCTAATCCTTGCTGGACAGAATCCAGAAAAATAAATCTTTAAGGGATCTAGAACTCTCAAATTAATTCTTTTCTAGTTCCTAACTTATCCTATCTTTCACATATGAGTCTTAACATAATTATTACTCAAACATAAGCATATTAACATCATTAACACAGCTCATACAGTGGCCAAACATAGCAAGGCAGAACCGAAACAGAAACTCCATTTAAAGGCATTTGAACATAGTTTCTAAAGCACATAAAATACTAGTTTCTCTTGGGACCTTGTTAAAGCTTTCAAAACTCTTTTATGAACACTTTTATCATCTAAACTTATGAAAATACTTAAGAGGGCAGTGGCTATAGTATTTTCATCTCAAGTGGTCCTAAATTCATAAAACTTAGTTCTACATATTCCTTATACTCATATAAGTTTAGAAAAATTATAAAACATAGTTTTCAATACTTGGAAACACTAAGGCCTCATAGGGCGAAATATGAACCAAAGGAAATAAATGTTTTAGACCTTTGTTTGAGATATCAATGGGCAAGTCTTTGAGCTCTAGATTCATTTAGGTGATGACATAAAAATAAACATGCTCATGCACTTATTTTAGATTCCATTAGAAAGTAAAGTGATAGCTCAAAGTAAATATGAATGCAACTCATTATTATCTTGGTATTAAGTGAGGACTTGAAATATAAACATGATAATGCATAGCTTGAAATATAAACATGATAATGCAAGGTTCACTCATTATCTTGATATTTAGTGATAGCAAGGAAGTAAACATGATATGCATAGCATAAAATAAACATGATGCAAGATTCATTTTATGGTTAACTAGAGCTCATTCAAGACTTTAACAAGATAGCAACCCAACACAATGTCTCAAAGATCTCAATACACAAACCGAAAGTCATATAAAAGAGAAAAAAGTGAAACTACATCAAGTTCTTTATTAAATACCCAAAACCCCTATCTAGAGAAAAATCTCTAGAACGTGTCGGCCAACTTTAAGGTTGACAAGGGTAGGCTTGGGCTTTTAGAAATCCTTAGATTAATTTTCTTAAGTTGAAAAACCATGTGAGTTAGATATCATATAGATGAAGTCATAAGAAAAGGAAAACTCAAGCTTTAGAGGTTTCTTTGAGATGAACACAATGTCATCATCTAGAAACTCTCATCATCAAGCTATCATGCTCAAAATCAAGGCCTCATGGCCGAAAATGAAAAGAAAGGAAAGACAAAGGAAAGTTCAAAAAGATTCCAAGAGGAAACTAGGGAAAAACACTTTCTTGAACAAAACAAAGTTTGAAACCAAATCCCTACCTATTGATGAAGATAAAAGCTTGATCTTGAAGATGGAAATGAGATGAGCAACACCTCCTAGGATGGTGATGATGATTCGGCCTTGATGAGAGAAAAAGAAAGAAAATGTGTTTCAAGTGGAGTTGTGTTTGAGGTGTGGTGTTTGAGAGGTTTGATGATGGTTCAAGGTTTTGGGGTGGTGTTTGATGGTTGAGAGGTGATGATGAGATGAAGAGATGAAGAAGATAAAGATGAAAAGAAAGGAAGAATACTCTTGGAACTTTAAGAGAAAAAGGAAAGACTAGCAAGACAACTCTAAAACTCTAAACTTTGCAAATGCTTCAAAGTGCAACAAGGCTAACACAAGCATCCTATTTATAGAAAAACAAAACCATGGAGCTTGCAAATGGAGGGAGTGGCCGTGTGGTTTGGAGGGAAAAGGAAGAGAAAATATCTCTTACACAAGGTCATTCAAGCATGGTTTGAAGTATGGAAGCTATGCTACAAAGCATGGTTTGATGTGAGTTAATTTCCTATCACATTTTTATGAAATTAGTCTTCTAGAAACAATGCATGGCTGGAACTTTTCCAGCCACAATTAAATGGGAAAAATGGGTTGTTTTAATTATTTATTCATGTGGAAATTCAATCTTGGTTGAAAGTTATGACAAGGTATAGTGTATGTGACTTGAGGTATGGCCTTGGAGTGTTGAAAAATTGAACATGTGATGCACAATGGGGGAGGACAGCTTTGGCCAAGGCTGGACAGCAGAGTGGGGGTGAGTTTTGACCATTTAATTGTGTGTTAATGGTAGGTTTAGATGTGTATTAGCTTAGGTACAAGGTTAGGAATGATTAAGCTTAAGTTTAGGTAACTAAGAATGTGATTTAGGGAGTTTATGACAAGTTTAGGAGTGCTCATACATCATTAGAGAATTTTAAACTCATTTATGAATAAACAATGTGTAACACAATTCCATGATTTAAGGAATTGGAAACAGAAAACACTATTCAAGATTCTATGACTAGGTGTCTTAAAATTAAAATATGATTTTAGGTTGTAATTAAGTACTTTTTGGTTCTATTCAACTTTAATAAATTATTTTGACTCAAGATTAATTAAGGAAATTAATTAACCTTCTATTAGAGCCTAATATTGCTTAGGTTTGCTTAATCGCGTGATTAAGCGTAAAAATACGAAACTAGGGGCAAAACCGTAATTTTGCACTAATTTTGCCCGGGACTTCAAAAATTAAAACTGAGGTCATAGAATACATAAAAACGCCTTTTAAAACCATCTGGAGAAGTTTCGGGTTCATCCGGCACTTGCAAACGGGTAAAACACCGCATGGGTGTTTTGGTCATTTTGACCCGAAAACTCGAAAAACAAGATTTTCGATCCCGGGAAGGTACATAAGTTTTCTAATCCCCTTCCAACATTGAGTTTGCCCTTCGAGTACCGCCAAGACCGGCTTTCCTCGAATTCCGGGCTGAAAATGACCTCAGGGGCATTTTGGTCATTTTTACTCTAGCAGAAAAATCGGGGCGTTCCAAGTCCAATCCTCAGGCTCCATGAGAATCGAACTGCTCTGATACCATAATGTAACACCCTAAATCTTAACCCAAGACTACTAGTATGTACTTAGGTTAATCTTTAGAATATTACCTCTTGGTCTCATCTTTTACTTAGAAAATACTTAGCGGAAATATGGGTAAAATTTTTCTTTTTGGGAATTTAAATCAAAGTGAGAGCCACGCACGAATCTTTAAGAGGAAGCATAGCGAAACATATAAGCAAAGCATAAAGAAACACAACATATCATGGAGACATCAACTGAACATAGATATATATATATATACTGTGCCTACCCAAAGGGCAGGACTATTCAATACATCGGGAAGCATAATGCAACTGAAATGCAATACAATGAAATCATAAAAAGCAAATACAAGAGAAACAACACCCATACCCATGTGCACCTAGAGTAGACAACCTCATATACAAAAGAAGGTTTGTCCTCAATTATGTGGCGTGTGTGCACTAACTGCTACCCCTCTATGTCTACTCCCTCTTTGGTCCGAAAGTCTTTGTGGGGTCGAGTCGATCCACTGACGAATCTCGGCGGGACTGGTCGAGCGCATCATCGGCGTATGTCCACCGCGGTGAGGGCGCATAGATGACCGACGAGCCAACCTCGGCTGGACCACCGTCTCCTCACTCCCAGCCCTCATTGGTGGGGGAGCGGGACTGGAGCTCCAACTGTACATGTGTGATGGCGAGTCCTCGGATGGGTCCGTCTCCGAGTACTGGGTACGAGGCACATACTCTGGGTAGTCGCGTACCACTGACGTCTCAGGCTCCATGCGGAGAATCTGCTCATCGCGTGGTCTAGCTCGCTCAAAAATCCCGTTATGACGGTAAGGAGCAGTCGGGCTAAAACGGTAACTCGGGACTGGGTGCGCGAAGGGTCGTCCCATAAACATGAACACTCGCACTGTGCAGCGACCCTCAAAATGGTATGACCCGAGTGCCGGGTCATGGTGCAGCTCCCATACTGGGGTGTTGATGAAGAGTACGAATGTCGCCATCTGAGGATATGACGGAAGAAAAGAGAGAGGGAATGAGAATCTTTCTAAAAGAATTCTCAGTAGGGTTATCCCTACCTAGGTGACATCATCACATCCTCAGGAACCTTGGGTTTATTTCTAAAAAGGTGTGCATGCATATAAATTTCTTTTAAGTTAGTTTTCTAAAGTGTTATTTATCCAAGGTCCGTCATATTTTACAATGCATCTTATAACCAAGCATGAAATGTACTAATGGTATGAATGCATCATAAAGGTATACCAAACAATAGAATAACTAAGAAACATTATAACATTGGCATAGGTATAATATATGTGACAGTGTAAACTTTAACTTTCATCTCATGGGGCCGCCCTAAAACATCTCTAGGTTATTAGCTCATACCTTAACTAGTCGTCACTAGTTCTTACTTATCCTATGATAAGCATAACATATACATAATCCCGACTTAAAGTACGGGCTAGGGGGCAAAATAGGATCACCTCTCTTAGGGTCATTTCCTCTTTGAAATGCTCTACTAGCAACTAGTGCATCGTAGTATTGTCCGCTTTGGCAAGCTCTATGTCAATACCCTCACGGATTTGTTTTCTTGGGGGTGCTCGCCAGCGGTGTCACCCAAGAAGGCGTCTCAGTGTTGTGTCACATTTAAGTTCTCATAAAGTGTTAATTCATTGATACATCATTATTCATTACATAAATCTTTTTCATTGCATATACATCATCACATGAAACTTCTTTATAGTGTATACATTAAACTATTGCATATACATTATCACATAATCACACCTTAGACAATCATTCGTACAAACTCCCAAGCTTATTATGTTATAAACCTATAGTATGTTATGCTTTGCTTCTTTTGAGTCTTAAACTTGTAAACTAATGGTTCTAGTATTATTCTTAACCTCTTACACACCTATAGGTTCACAACCAATAAGTTTTACTAATTTTTATGCTCAAGGACCTATCCAAACAGCACTATACAGTTTTTAGACATCTTTATATTTGTGTGATTACGGGGTTCTAGAAATTACGGTCTAGACCCTTAAAGTCTTTAACTCACATACTAAGTTATTGATCATCAAAACCTAGTCTCTTGGGAACCTATGAGGTTATAACTAAGTATTTCTCACCTCACACTATGGTCAAGAACATCTCCAAACCTCAAGGATGCAGAATTTGAAATCCTAACTTTACGGGTACCTACAAGTCACAACTATGACCCTTTCTAAGTTTAGTTTGCTCCTAAGGCTTCAAGATTAAGTTCTAAACCAATTATGAGTCATTCCTACACATTTAAACTAATTTAAAACCATGATTATTAAATCTAAACCTTGCTGGACAGAATCCAGAAAATTACATAATTAAAGGATCTAAAATTCTCAAATTAATTCTTTTCTAGTTCCTAACTTATCCTATCTTTCACATATGAGTCTTAACATTATTTTTACTCAAACATAGGCACATTATCATCATCAAAACAGAACATACAGTGGCAGCAAAGAGCAAGGAAGAACCGAAAATATACTTCTCCATAAAAGGTATAAAACATAATTTCTAAAACACATAAAATACTAGTTTCTCTTGGAACTCTTTTTAAACTTTCAAAACTTATTTATAAACAATTTTAACATCTAAAGTCATAAGAATATTTAAGAGGGCAGTGACTACTTTATCTTTATCTCAAGAGGTCCTAAATTCATAAAACTTAGTTCTATGCATTCCTTAAACTCATGTAGGCTTGGAAAAATTATGAAACATAGTCTCAAATACTTGGAAACCTCAAGACCTTTTATGGCCGAAATGTGAACAAGGAAAAATACATACTGATAGACCTTTGTTGAGACAACAATGGGCAAGTCTTTGAGCTCTAGGTTCATTTAGGTGATGACATAAAAATAAACATGCTCATGCCCTTATTTTAGGTTCCATTAGAAAGTAAAGTGATAGCACAAAGTAAGTATGAATGCAACTCATTATTATATTAGTATTAAGTGAGAACTTGAAATATAAACATGATAATGCATAGCTCGAAATATAAACATGATAATGCAAGTTCATTCATTATCTTGGTATTTAGTGATAGCAAGGAAGTAAACATGATATGCAAAGCATAAAGTAAACATGATGCAAGGTTCATTTTATGATTAACTAGAGCTCATTCAAGACTTTAACAAGATAGCAACCCAATACAATATCTCAAATATCACAACACAAAAACCGAAAATCATATGAAAGAGAAAGAAAGTGAAACTACGTCAAGTTCTTTATTAAATACCCAAAACCCCTATCTAGAGAAAAATCTCTAGAACGTGCCGGCCAACTTTAAGGTTGACAAGGGTAGGCTTGGGCTTTTAGAAATCCTTAGATTAATTTTCTTAAGTTGAAAAACCATGTGAGTTAGATATCATATAGATGGAGTTACAAGAAAAGGAAAACTCAAGCATTAGAGGTTTCTTTGAGATGAACACAATGTCATCATCTAGAAACTCTCATCATCAAGCTATCATGCTGATAATCATGGCCTCATGGACGAAATGGAAAAGAAAGGAAAAAACAAAGGAAAGTTCAAAAAGAATCCAAGAGGAAACTAGAGAAAAACACTTTCTTGAGCAAAACAAAGTTTGAAAACAAATCCCTACCTTGTGATGAAGGTAAAAGCTTGGACTTGAAGATGGAAATGAGATGAGCAACACCTCCTAGGATGGTGGTGATGATTCGGCCAAGAGGAAGGAAAAGAAAGGAAATGTGTTTTGGGTGGAGTTGTGTTTGAGGTGTGGTGTTTGAGAGGTTTGATGATGGTTCAAGGCTTTGGGGTGGTGTTTGATGGTTAAGAGATGATGATGAGATGAAGAGAAGAAGAAGATAAAGATGAAAAGAAAGGAAGAACACTCTTGAAACTTTGAGAGAAAAAGAAAGAACTAGCAAGACAACTCTAAAACTCTAAACATAGCAAATGCTTCAAGGTGCAACAAGGCTATCACAAGCATCCTATTTATAGAAAAACAAAACCATGGGCTCATCAAGGGGAGGGAGTAGCCGTGTGGTTTGGAGGGAAAAAGGGAGAGGAAAATATCTCTTACACAAGGTCATTCAAGCGTGGTTGAAGTATGGAAGCTATGCTACAAAGTATGGGTTGATGTGAGTTAATTTCCTATCAAATTTTTATGAAATTAGGCTTCTAGAAACTTGGCATGGCTGGAACTTTTCCGGCCACAAATAAATGGGGAAAATGGGTTGTTTTAATTATTTATTCATGTGGAAATTCAAGCTTGATTGAAAGTTATGACAAGGTATAGTGTATGTGACTTGAGGTATGGCCTTGGAGTGTTGAAAAATTGAACATGTGATGCATAATGGGGGAGGAAGCTCACGGCCAGGTCTGGTACAGCAGGGAGGAGGTGAGTTTTGACCATTTAATTGTGTGTTAATTGTAGGTTTAGATGTGTATTAGCTTAGGTACAAGGTTAGGAATGATTAAGCTTAAGTTTAGGTAACTAAGAATGTAATTTAGGGAGTTTATGACAAGTTTAGGAGTGCTCATACATCATTAGAGAATTTTAAACTCATTTATGAATAAACAATGTGTAACACAATTCCATGATTTAAGGAATTGGAAAGAGAAAACACTATTCAAGATTCTATGACTAGGTGTCTTGAAATTAAAATATGATTTTAGATTGTAATTAAATACTTTTTGGTTCTAATCAACTTTAATAAATTATTTTGACTCAAGATTAATTAAGGAAATTAATTAATCTTCGATTAGAGCCTAATATTGCTTAGGTTTGCTTAATCACGCGATTAAGCGTAAAAACACGAAACTAGAGGCAAAACCGTAATTTTGCACTAATTTTGCTCGGGACTTCAAAAATTAAAACTGAGGTCATAGAATACATAAAAATGCCTTTTAAAACCATCTGGAGAAGTTTCGGGTTCATCTGGCACTTGCAAACGGGTAAAACACCGCAGGAGCGTTTTGGTCATTTTGACCCGAAAACTCGAAAAACGAGATTTTCGATCCCGGGAAGGTACACAAGTTATCTAATCCCCTTCTAACATTTAGTTTGCCCTTCAAGTACTGCCGAGCCGGCTTTCCTCGAATTCCGGACGGAAAATGACCTTAGGGGCATTTTGGTCATTTTCACTCTAACAGAAAAATCGGGGCGTTACACAAAAAGCTTGTAATCTCAGTTACAGAGGTTGGTCTATCCCAATTCATCACAGCTTCTATCTTACTTGGGTCGATAGCTATGCCGCCCTTTGACACAAGATGTCCTAAAAACTTTACCTCTTCTAACCAAAATTCACACTTAGAAAGCTTCGCATACAACTTCTTCTCCTTTAGCACCTCTAAAACCAGCCTTAAATGACGCTCATGCTCCTCGTGGGTCTTCGAATAGATGAGGATATTATCTATGAACACAACCACAAATTGATCTAAATAGGGTCGAAAGATCCTATTCATGTAATCCATAAAAACCGCGGGAGCGTTCGTCAAACCAAACGACATCACATTGAACTCAAAGTGTCCATACCGAGTTCGAAAGGCAGTTTTAGGAATATCCGAATCTCTAACCCTAATCTGATGGTAACCGGACCTCAAATCAATCTTAGAAAATACTACGGCTCCTTGGTGGTCCATAAGATCATCAATCCTAGGTAACGGGTACTTATTCTTTATGGTTACTTGGTTTAACTGCCTATAGTCTATACACATCCTCATACTTCCGTCTTTCTTTTTCACAAATAAGACTGGAGCGCCCCAAGGGGAAGCACTCGGCCTTATAAAACTCTTCTCCAACAGCTCTTCCAACTGGGTCTTTAGCTCTGCTAGCTCCAAGGGTGACATCCTATACGGGGTTATAGAGATTGGTCCTGTTCCAAGAACCAACTCTATGGAGAATTCAACTTCTCTCTCGGGAAGGAACTCGGGTATTTCATCTGGAAACACCTCGGGATAGTCTCTCACCACAGGTATCTCACCTAGGTTCTGCTCAAAGTCTACATCGCAGGCAGCTAGGAGAACATATCCCTTGGCTTTCTCCCCACTACAGAAGACCTCTACGGAATTTAGGTACAGCCTAATGGGTTGAGTGATATTTTCGGGAGGAGAGGAGAAAACTACGGTTTGGGTTCCATAATCTAACATCACACGGTTGGCGTGAAGCCAATTCATGTCTAAGATAATGCCTATGTCTTTCAAGGGTAAAAAAATTAAATCTATGATAAAAGACCTATTTTCTACAACAAGATGACAGTTTAAACAATAATGGCAGGTATTAACAGGGCGATTCGTAGGAGTAGAAACAATAAGATCAAAGGGGAGTTTAGAGACTCTTAGATTTAAGGATTCGACACTAGTAAGTGAAATAAAAGAATGAGTAGCACCAGAGTCATATAGTACAGTTAAAGGTTTACCGTTTACTTTGCACATACCTTCAATGAGATCATTGGACTTCTTGGCGTCTTCTGCATTAAGGGTAAAGACTCTTCCTCAGTATTGTGGTCGGGGATTCTGGTTCGGTGCCCCTTGACTGGCGCAGTCCTTTGCATAGTGGCCAGGCTTGCCACACTTGAAGCACACGTTTTGACTGGCTAAGCATGGGCGATTCCCGTGATTCTTCCCGCATTGTGGGCAGACATCAGCAGATGTTGCTTCGGGGTAAGCAGCAGGGGTTTGTGGTGCCTTATTCTTGGCCCCACTTGGTCCTCCATTGTGGTTCCGGGGTCTGCCCGGTCCACGGGGTTGGTTGTTGTTGAAGTTCCTAGGGCCTTGATGTTGAAACGGCGGCCTTTGGTGTTGCCTGGACTATTGGTGTACAGGAGCTCTTGGTGGTTGTTGTTGTGGCCGGAACTGGTTGGTCTGGTAGGGATTGTAGTGATTCCTTGAAAGGTACTGGGGTTTGAACTTCGGGGCTTGAGGTCCAAGTCCCTTAGCTTATTCCGCCCTTGTGGCTTGCATCTTCCGTTGCCCTTCTTCGAGAATTCGGCACTTGTTGACCAAAGTCGGGAAGTCTCTGATCTCAATGTGGGCCACGGCGTAGTTCATCTCCGCCTTTAGATCGGCCTCATACTTAACGCATTTCCAAACCTCATCGGGGTTCCCTTGAAACACCCGAGAGAACTTGATCAGCTCCTCGAACTTCGCGGTGTACTGGGCAACAGTAGACCCTCCCTGGGTCAACTGCATGAACTCAATGTCTTTTGCATTCCTTATGGACTCCGGGAAATACTTCTCGTAGAAGTAAGTCCTGAACAGCTCCCAATCAATGGGAGTTCCTGAAGCTTCTAGCAGGTGCCTCGTGCCGTTCCACCAAAACTCGGCGTCGGACTTCAACATGAAAGCAGCAAATGTGACCTTCTGCTCCTCTGAGCAGGTAACGACAGAATAGATCTTCTCCATGTCCTTAATCTACTCGTCAGCTTTGTCGGGGTCCATTACCCCTCAGAACACTGGCGGGTTTGCCTTGCGGAACTCGTCAAAGCAGGCTTGTTCCATCGTCTCAGCAGCAGGGGGAGGAGGGGGAACAGGATCAGCATTCGCTTGTTGATCCACCGGTCGAACATCCGTTCCATGGCTTGCGCCATACGATAGACTGCAGGAGCAGTCTCATTGTCTTGATAAGCATCGGGCGTAGTCCTAGGCTGTCGTCGCGGTGCCATTGGTCCCTAAACACATGAAACAATGAACATCAAGTTGATCAGGCTTAATATCCATGCAAAATGAGCTAGTTACCATGGCACTTGCAAGCAACAGAAGTCATGCATCTCTAGTCCTACAGCTTATCTCTATCAAGCACTACACATGACATAACTATCGCATCATGCTTATAAAGCATAGTCAGTCCAATCCTCAGGCTCCATGAGAATCGAACTGCTCTAATACCATAATGTAACACCCTAAATCTTAACCTAAGACTACTAGTAGGTACTTAGGTTAATCTTTAGAATATTACCTCTTGGTCTCATCTTTTACTTAGAAAATACTTAGACGAAATATGGGTAAAATTTTTCTTTTTAGAATTAAAATCAAAGTGAGAGCCACGCACGAATCTTTTAAAAGAAAGCATAACGAAACACATAAGCAAAGCGTAAAGAAACACATCATATCATGGAAACATCATCTGAAACATAGATATATATATATATATATAATGTGCCTACCCAAAAGGGGCAGGACTATTCGATACATCGGGATACAACTGAAGAACAAATACAAGGAAAACAAATAAAGGGAAATCATAAAAACAACACCCATACCCATGTGCACCTAGAGTAGACAACCTCATATACAAAAGAAGGTTTGTCCTCAACTATGTGGCGTGTGTGCACTAGCTACTACCCGTCCCATGCGCCTACTCCTGTTGGTCCGAGTATTGAGGGGTGGAATCAATCCACTGGCAGATCTCGGCGGGAGTGGTCATGCGGATCATCGGAGCGTGTCCACCGTGGCGAGGGCGCATGGACGGCCGATGAGCCAACCTCGGCTGAACCACTATCTCCTCACTCCCAGCTTTCATCGGTGGGGGAGCGGGACTGGAGCTCCAACTATACATATGTGATGGCGGGTCCTCGGATGGGTCCATCTCCGAGTACTGGGTGCGATGCACGTACTCCGGGTAGTCGCGTACTGCTGACGTCTCGAGCTGCATGCGGAGAATCTGCTCATCACATGGTCTAGCTCACTCAAAAATCCCATTATGGCAGTAAGGAGCAGTCGGGGTGAAGCGGTAGCTCGGGACGAAGTCTTGCGAAGGGTCGTCCCATGAACATGAATACTCTGACAGTGCAGCGACCCTCAAAATGGTATGACCCAAATGCTGGGTCATGGTGCAGCTCCCATACCGGGATGTCGATGAAGAGTACGAATGTCGCCATCTGAAGATATGACGGAAGAAAAGAGAGAGGGAATGAGAATCTTCTAAAAGAATTCTCAGTAGGGTTATCCCTACCTAGGTGACATCGTCACATCCTCAGGAACCTTGGGTTTTATTTTTAAAAGGTGTGCATGCATAAAACTCCTTTTAAGTTAGTTTTCTAAAGTATTATTTATCCAAGGTCCGTCATATTTTATAATGCGTCTTATGACTAAGCATGGGATATACTAATGACATGAATGCATCATAAAGAAAAACCAATCAATAGAATAACTAAGAAACATTATAACATTAGCATAGGTATAGTATATGTGACATTGTAAACTTTAACTTTCATCTCATGGGGCCACCCTAAAACATCTCTAGGTTATGAGCTCATACCTTAACTAGTCGTCACTAGTTCTTACTTATCCTATGATAAGCGTAACATATACATAATCCCGACTTAATAGTGCGGGCTAGGGGGCAATTAAGGATCACCTCTCTTAGGGTCATTTCCTCTTTGAAACGCTCTACTAGCAACTAGTGCATCGTAGTATTGTCCGCTTTGGCAAGCTCTATGTCAATACCCTCACGGACTTGTTTTCTTGGGGGTGCTCGGCTAAACCGGTGTCACCCAAGAAGGCGTCTCAGTGTTGTGTCACATTTAAGTTCTCATAAAGTGTTAATTCATAGATACATCATTATTCATCACATAAATCTTTTTCATAGCATATACATCATCACATGAAATTTCTTCATAGTGTATACATAAAACTATAGCATATACATTATCACATAATCACACCTTAGACAATCATTCATACAAACTCACAAGCTTATTATGTTATAAACCCATAGTATGTTATGCTTTGGTTCTTTTAAGTCTTAAACTTGTAAACTAATTGTTCTAGTATTATTCTTAACCTCTCACACACTTATAGGTTCACAACTAATAAGTTTTACTAATTTTTATGCTCAAGGACTTATCACTATGCAGATTTGGATAGCTTTATATTTGTGTGATTACGGGGTTCTAGAAATTATGGTTTAGACCCTTAAAGTCCTTAACTCACATTCTAAGTTAACACTATGGTCAAGAACATCTCTAAACCTCAAGGATGTAGAATTTGAAATCCTAACTTTACGGGTACCTAGAAGTCACAACAATGACCCTTTCTAAGTTCGGTTTGCTCCTAAGTCTCCAAGATTAAGTCCTAAACCAATTATGAGTCATTCCTACACATTTAAACTAATTTAAAACCATGATTATTAAATCTAAACCTTGCTGGACAGAATCCAGAAAATTACATAATTAATGGATCTAGAATTCTCAAATTAATTCTTTTCTAGTTCCTAACTTATCCTATCTTTCACATGTGAGTCTTAACATTATTTTTACTCAAACATAGGCACATTATCATCATTAAAACAGCACATACAGTGGCAGTAAAGAGCAAGGAAGAACCGAAAATATACTTCTCCATAAAAGGCATAAAACATAATTTCTAAAGCTCATAAAATACTAGTTTCTCTTGGAACTCTTTTTAAACTTTCAAAACTCATTTATAAACAATTTTAACATCTAAAATCATAAGAGTATTTAAGAGGGCAGTGACCAATTTATCTTTATCTCAAGAGGTCCTAAATTCATAAAACTTAGTTCTATGCATTCCTTAAAATCATGTAAGCTTGGAAAAATTATAAAACATAGTCTCAAATACTTAGAAACTTCAAGACCTCTTGGGGCCGAAATATGAACCAAGGAAAATACATATTGTTAGACCTTTGTGGAGACAACAATGGGCACGTCTTTGAGCTCTAGGTTCATTTAGGTGATGACATAAAAATAAACATGCTTATGCACTTATTTTAGTTTCCATTAGAAAGTAAAGTGATAGCACAAAGTAAGTATGAATGCAACTCATTATTATCTTGGTATTAAGTGAGAACTTGAAATATAAACATGATAATGCATAGCTTGAAATATAAACATGGTAATGCAAGGTTCACTTATTATCTTGAAACTTAGTGATAGCAAGGAAGTAAACATGATATGCAAAGCATAAAGTAAACATGATGCAAGGTTCATTTTATGGTTAACTAGAGCTCATTCAAGACTTTAACAAGATAACAACCCAATACAATATCTCAAAGATCACAACCCAAAAACCGAAAGTTATACAAAAGAGAAAGAAAGTGAAACTACGTCAAGTTCTTTATTAAATACCGAAAACCCCTATCTAGAGAAAAATCTCTAGAACGTGCCGGCCAACTTTAAGGTTGACAAGGGTAGGCTTGGGCTTTTAGAAATCCTTAGATTAATTTTCTTAAGTTGGGAAAACCATGTGAGCTAGATAACATATAGATGAAGTTATAAGAAAAGGAAAACTCAAGCTTTAGAGGTTTCTTTGAGATGAACACAATGTCATCATCTAGAAACTCTCATCATCAAGCTATCATGCTCATAACAAGGCCTAGAGGCCGAAATGAAAAGAAAAGGAAAAATAAAGGAAAGTTCAAAAGAATCCAAGAGGAAACTAGAGAAAAACACTTTATTGAGCAAAACAAAGTTTGAAAACAAATCCCTACCTTGTGATGAAGATAAAAGCTTGGACTTGAAGATGAAATGAGATGAGCAACCCCTCCTAGGATGGTGGTGATGATTCGGCCAAAGAGGAAGGAAAAGAAAGGAAATGTGTTTTGGGTGAAGTTGTGTTTGAGGTGTGATGTTTGAGAGGTTTGATGATGGTTCAAGACTTTGGGGTGATGTTTGATGGTTGAGAGATGATGATGAGATGAAGAGATGAATAAGATGAAGATGAAAAGAAAGGAAGAACACTTTTGAAACTTTGAGAGAAAAGAAAAACTTAACAAGACAACTCTAAAACTCTAAACTTAGCAAATGCTTCAAGATGCAACAAGCTATCACAAACATCCTATTTATAGAAAAACAAAGCCATGGGGCTCACCAAAGGGAGGAGTGGCTGTGTGGTATTGGAGGGAAAAGGGAGAGGAAAATATCTCTTATACAAGGTCATTCAAGCATGGTTTGAAGTATGGAAACTATGCTACAAAGTATGGTTTGATGTGAGTTAATTTCCTATCAAATTTTTTATGAAATTAGGCTTCTAGAAACAATGCATGGGTGGAACGTTTCCAGTCACAATTAAATGGAGAAAATGAGCTATTTTAATTAGTTATTTACTTGGAAAATCAAGCTTGATTGAAAGTTATGACAAGGTATAGTGTATGTGACTTGAGGTATGGCCTTGGAGTGTTGAAAAATTGAACATGTGATGCATATGGGGAGGGTGAGGCTTCGGCCAGGGCTGGACAGCAGAGTGGGGGTGAGTTTTGACCATTTAATTGGGTGTTAATGGTAGGTTTAGATGTATATTAGCTTAGGTACAAGGTTAGGAATGATTAAGCTTAAGTTTAGGTAACTAAGAATGTGATTTAGGGAGTTTACGACAAGTTTAGGAGTGCTCATACATCATTAGAGAATTTTAAATTCATTTATGAATAAACAATGTGTAACACAATTCCATGATTTAAGGAATTGGAAAGAGAAAACACTATTCAAGATTCTATGACTAGGTGTCTTGAAATTAAAATATGATTTTAGGTTGTAATTAAGCACTTTTTGGTTCTAGTCAACTTTAATAAATTATTTCGACTCAAGATTAATTAAGGAAATTAATTAACCTTCGATTAGAGCCTAATATTGCTTAGGTTTGCTTAATCACGCGATTAAGCGTAAAAACACGAAACTAGGGGCAAAACCGTAATTTTGCACTAATTTTGCCCGGGACTTCTAAAATTAAAACTGAGGTCATAGAATACATAAAAACGCCTTTTAAAACCATCTGGAGAAGTTTCGGGTTCATCCAGCACTTGCAAACGGGTAAAACACCGCAGGGGTGTTTTGGTCATTTTTACCAAAAAACTCGAAAAACGAGATTTTCGATCCCGGGAACGTACACAGGTCATCTAATCCCCTTTCAACATCGAGTTTGCCCTTCGAGTACTACCAGACCGGCTTTCCTCGAATTCCGGGCTAAAAATGACCTCAGGGGAATTTTGGTCATTTTCACTCTAACAGAAAAATCGGGGCGTTACACTAATCGAAGGTTAATTAATTTTCATAATTAATGTTGAGTCAAAATAATTTATTAAAGTTGATTAGAACCTAAAAGTGCTTAATTACAACTTAAAATCATATTTTAATTTCAAGACTCCTAGTCATGGAATCTTGAATAGTGTTTTCTCTTTCCAATTCCTTAAATCATGGAATTGTGTTACACATTGTTTATTCATAAATGAGTTTTTAATTCTTTAATGATGTATGAGCACTCCTAACCTTGTCATAAAATTCCTAATACTCATACTTAGTTACCTAAACTTAAGCTTAATTGTTCCTAACCTTGTACCTAAGCTAATACACATTTAAACCTACCATTAACACCCAATTAGATTATCAAAACTCACCTCCCCCATGCTGTCTGAACCTGGCCAAAGCACTCCTCCTCCCACATGCATCACATGTTCAATTTTTCAACACTCCAAGGCCATACCTCAAGTCACATACACTATACCTTGTCATAACTTTTAATCAAGCTTGATTTTTCAAATGAATAAATAATTAAAACAACCCATTTTTTCCCATTTATTTGTGGCTGAAAAGGTTCCAGCCATGTCAAGTTTCTAGAAGCCTAATTTCATTCAAAAATTGATAGGAAATTAACTCACATCAAGCCATACTTTGTAGCATAGCTTCCATACTTCAAACCATGCTTGAATGACCTTGTGTAAGAGATATTTTCTCTTCCTTTCCCTCCTAAAACCACACGGCCAGCCCTCCTTCCTTTGAGCCTTCATTTGTTTTCATTCTCTATAAATACCTTGACTAGAAACACATGCAAACACTTTAGCTCATTTTCATACTTTTAGTTTTCCTAAGCTTTCTTGAGTTCTTCCTTTTTCTCTCAAGTTTCAAGATAGTTCTTCCTTTCTTTTCATCTTCATCTTCTTCATCTCTTCATCTCATAATCATCTCATCACCTTCAAACACCACCCCATAGCCTTGAACCATCATCAAACCTCTCAAACACCTCAGCTCACACACAACCTCATCTCAAACACAACTCCAACCTCCTTATTTCCCTTTGGCCGAAACCATCAAGCCCTTGGAGAAGCTCATCATCTTGTTTTCCTTTTTAAAAGTTCAAGCTTTGTCTCTTCACTCTAGGTAGGAGTGTTTTTCTAAACTTTGTTTCTTGAAAAATGAGTTTCTCTAGCTTTCTCTTGGATTTCTTTTGAAACTTTTCTTTGGTTCTTTTCTTTCTTCTCATTTCGGCCATGAGGCCTTGATGAGCACATGATAGCTCAATGATGAGGACTCCTAGATGATGACTATGTGTTCATCTCGAAGGAACCTCTAAAGCTTGAAGTTTTGCTTTCTTTGAGTTTCAACTTCACTTTCTAACTCAAAACATGATTTTTACTCAAGAACACCTTTTTTTTTCTTGCTATTTTGATTTCGGTTCTTGTTTCCTTTTCTTTAATATTTCGGTTTTCCACTTCCTTTTTGATCTTTGAGGTTTTGTTTGTTTAGAAAGTTTGTTTCTTTGAGCTTGATGATGATGTTCAAGAACCTCATAGTTCCTTTGAGAACTTGGTTCAAGAACTCTAGAGCTCTCTTTGTTATGAGATATATGTTGGGTTGTTACTTTGTTAAAGTCTTGAATGAGCTCTAGCTAACCATAAAATGAACCTTGCATCATGTTTATTTTATGCTTTGCACATCATGTTTACTTCCTTGCTATCCCTAAGTACCAAGATAATGAATGAACTTGCATTATCATATTTATATTTCAAGCTATGCATTATCATGTTTATATTTTAAGTTCTCACTAAATATCAAAGATAATAATAGGTTGCACTTCATATTTATTTTATGCTATCACTTTACTTTCTAATGGAACCTAAAATGAGTGCATGAGCATGTTTATTTTTATGTCATCACTTAAATGAACCTAGAGCTCAAAGACTTGCCCATGGTTGTCCCAAACAAAGGTCTAAAAATATTTATTTCCTTTGGTTCATATTTCGGCCCTAAGGGGTTTTGATGTTTCTAAATATTGAAAGCTATGTTTCATACTTTTTCTAAGCTTTTATGAGTACAAGGAATATGTAGAACTAAGTTTTATGAATTTAGGACCTCTTGAGACAAAGTTGATTTAGTCACTGCCCTCTTAAATATTCTTATGATTTTAGATGTTAAAAATGTTTATAAATGAGTTTTGAAAGTTTTAAAAAGGTTCCAAGAGAAACTAGTATTTTATGTGCTTTAGAAAATGTGTTTTATCCCTTTATGGAGAATGTTTGTTTCGGTTCTGCGTTGCCATGATTTTCCACTGTATGAGCTGTGTTAATGATGATAATATACTTTAGTTTAAGTATAATTAATGGTAACGCTCAAATGTGAAAGATAAGAGAAGTTAGAAATTAGAAAAGAATTAATTTGAGAGTTCTAGATCCTTTAATGTTTGAATTTTCTGGATTCTGTCCAGCAAGGTTTAGTAATGCTAATCATGGATATAAATTAGTTTAAATGTGTAGGAATGACTCATAAATGGTTTAGGACTTGATCTTGATGTCTTAGGAGCAAACCAGACTTAGAAAGGGTTATTGTTGTGACTCCTAGGTACCCGTAAAGTTAGGAATATGAATTCTGCATTCTTGAGGTTTAGAGATATTCTTGAGCATAGTGTGAGGTGAGAAATACTTAGGTAAGACCTTATAAGTTCTCGAGAGATTAGGTTTGATGATTTATAACTTAGAATGTGAGTTGCGGACCTTAAGGGTCAATGCATAAGACACTAAGAAGTTGTTAATGCTATGATGTGTTGTATGATGCAATGATATGATGAGATATGCTTGATGCATGAGAAAATGATTGATGAAATGTTAAAGTTTATCATAGCATGAGATTTCATGAGAGCATGACGTGTGAATTAGCTTGTGGCAGTTTGAAGGAAATTCGGTTTAACAGCTGTTATGCTGCCGAATTTCCGTCAAACCTTAAAGGGTTGAAAGAAATGTTTATGAGTACCATATGAGTTGAAAATCCTGGGTGACACCGGTTCGGCCAAGCACCCCCAGGAGTTTTTTATGTGACAAAGCACTAAGACGCGCTCGCCTGGGTGACACCGATTCGGCCGAGCACCCCCAGGGGAGACAAATCCATGAGGGTATGAGTAGATGGAGCCTATCAAAGCAGACAAATTGTTATGGCTTAGTGCCCGCAAAGCGTTTCAAAGAGGGTAATCCTAGAGAGAGATGATCCCTGCCCCCTACCCGTGCTTGCGAGTTGAGATTATTATTTATGTTTCGCTTATTCAAATAATAAGCAAGAGCTAGTGACGACTAGCTGAGGTATGAGCTCATAACCTAGTTATTTTTAGGGTGGCTTATATGCTAAAGTACCATGTTTGATGTCACAAGGTTGAGGAATGAATCCCATTTGAAAGTTATATGCCCTTATGCCACATGATTTATGTTTGTGTACTTTGATGTGTTGTTCTATGTGCTCAAGTATTGACATGCATCCATGATATAACATGTTGCATTCATAACATCAAGATGCATGCTAAAAAGAATGGACCTTGGATAATTAGTTTGGAAAACCCTAAATTGAACCTTATTTGCATGATCACTAGTTTATAATTAAACCCAAGGTTCCTGAGGATGTGTACGATGTAACCCTAGGATAGAAGACTCCTACTGAGATTCTTTAGTAAGAATTCTCACTCATCTCTCTTCTTTCTTCCGTCACATCTTCAGAGACCGATGGCGATGTTCATGCTTTTCATTGACACGCCTACTTGGGAGATCCACTATGACCCGGACCACGGGTCATATCATTTTGAGGGGCAGTGTACCATGCGAGTCTTCATGTTCCTTGGACGCCCCTTTGCACATCCTATACAGAGCTACCGTTTCTCCTCGATGTCACCTTATTATGATGCGATGGTTGTTGAGTGCGCCCGGACGCGAGACGAGAGGATTCTGCGGATGTATACTAGTGGTTCGATGCCTTGAGACTTCCAGGACTACGTGCCTCGGTCCCCGAGTTCGGAGGATGACCCATCCGAAGAACCGCCGATGCACCTGTATACTATGAGCGAGGAGATCGTTACGTAGCTGAGGCTGGCGAGGCGAGCCGAGAGGTGCCCCTACCGAGGAGCCCACGCTCAGTCTTCATGTGTTCCCACTCCTACTGCTCTGCGTCCATGGATTGGTTACACTCCATCATTTCCCGGATTCCAGTAGTTGACGTCGTAGGGGAGGCTTAGTGGACACACCACATGTAGAGTGGATAAACCTTCTTTTGTTTTGAGGTTATTCACCATAGGTGCACTCGGGTAGTTATGGTTTATTTCTGCTTGCTTGTTTTCTATTGTATTTTCTTTTCCATTGTATTACAAGCTCTGCCCGTCTCCATGAGGGTATGACTACTTATGTACTTAAATTATGTTATTAATGGAATGTTTCCTTGGTTATATGCGTTAGTTTGTGATCTCTGATAATTGTTACGCGTGCTTTATGTTTCTGTCATTCGACTAGTTAAGTTTGCGGCTCTCACTTTGCTTATGTTTTCAAAAAGAAAAATTTACCCGTAATTTTCGCTAAGTATTTTGTTAAAAAGTTGAGACTAAGAAGTAATAACCTAATGATTAGCCTAATATGTTCTAGAGTATTGGGTTAAAAATTAGGGTGTTACATTTTGGTATCAGAGTAGTTCGATTCTCACGGAACCTGAGGATTGGACTGACCATGCTTTAGAAGCATGATGCGATAGATATGTCATGTGTAGTGGTTGATAGAGACAAGCTATAGGTCTAGGGATGCATGACCTCTGTTGCTTGCAAGTGCCATGGTAACTAGCTCATTTTGCATGAATATTGAGCCTGATCAACTTGATGTTCATTGTTTCATGTGTTTAGGAACCAATGGCACCGCGACGACAACCTAGGACTACGCCCGATACTGACCAAGACAATGCGACTGTTGTTGCTGTCCGTAGAATGGAACAAGCCATGGAGCGGATGTTTGACCGCATGGATCAATGCGAGACTGCTGCACCTGCTCCCCCTGCTGCTGAGGTGGTTGAGCAAGCCTACTTCGGTGAGTTCCGCAAGGCGAACCCACCGGTGTTCCGAGGAGTAATGGACCCCGACAAGGCTGATGAGTGGATCAAGGACATGGAGAAGATCTACTCTATGGTTACCTGCTCGGAGGAGCAGAAGGTTACGTTTGCTGCCTTCATGATGAAGTCTGACGCCGAGTTCTGGTGGAATGGAACAAAGCGACTGCTAGAAGCTTCTGGAACTCCCATTGACTGGGAGCTATTCAAGACTTAGTTCTATGAGAAGTACTTCCCCGAGTCCATGAGGAATGCAAAGGACATTGAGTTCATGCAGTTGACCCAGAGAGGGTCTACAGTTGCCTAGTACACTGCTAAGTTCGAGGAGCTGATCAAGTTCTCTCGGGTGTTTCAAGGGAACCCCGATGAGGTTTGGAAATGCGTCAAGTAAGAGGCCGGTCTGAAGGCGGAGATGAACTACACCGTGGCCTATATGGAGATCAGAGACTTCCGGACTCTGGTCAACAAGTACCGGATCCTTGAAGAAGGACAACGAAATATGCAAGCCACGAGGGCGGAACGAGCTAAGGGACTTGGACCTCAAGCCCCGAGTTTCAAACCGCAGTACCCTTCAAGGAATAACTACAATCCCTACCAGACCAACCAGTTCCGATCACAACAACAACAACCACCAAGAGCTCCTGCATACCAATAATCCAAGCAACACCAAAGGCCACCGTTTCAACATCAAGGCCCGAGGAACTTCAACAACAATCAACCCCGTAGACCGAGTAGACCCCGGAACCACAATGGAGGACCAAGTGGGGCCAAGAACAAGGCACCACAAGGAACCCCTGCTGCCTACCCCAGAGCAGCAACTGCTGATGTCTGTCCCCAGTGTAGGAATAATCATGGGAATCGCCCTTGCCTCATAAGGCAAAGGGTCTGCTTCAAGTGTGGCAAGCCCGGCCACTATGCCAACAACTGCACCAACGGAGGACCATCAAACCAAAACCCTCGACCTCAACACCAAGGACGGGTCTTCACCCTCAACGCGGAAGATGCGCAGACGTCTAACGATCTCATTCAAGGTAAGTGTGAACTTAATGGTAGAACCTTAACTGTGCTTTTTTATTCTGGCGCTACTCATTCTTTCGTATCACTTGCTAGTGTCGAGTCTTTAAATTTGCGAGTCTCTAAACTTCCCTTCGATCTTATTGTTTCTACCCCCACAAATCGCCCTGTTAATACCTGTAAATGTTGTTTAAACTGTCATCTTGTTGTAGAAAATAGGTCATTTATCATAGATTTAATTTGCTTACCCCTTAAAGACATAAGTATCATTCTAGGCATGGATTGGCTTCATGCCAACCATGTATTGTTAGACTGTGGGACCCAAACTGTTGTCTTTCCTTCTCCTCCTAAACCCATTAGTCAACCCATGAGATTGTACCTAAACTCCGTAGAGGTCTTCTGTAGTGTGGAGGAAGCTAAGCGATATGTTCTCCTAGCCGTCTGTGATGTAGACTTTGAGCAAAACCTAGGTGAGATACCTGTGGTAAGAGACTATCCCGAGGTGTTTCCGGACGAGATACCCGAGTTCCCTCCTGAAAGAGAAGTAGAGTTTTCCATAGAGCTGGTTCTTGGAGCTGGACCTATCTCTATAGCCCCATATAGAATGTCACCTTTGGAGTTGGCGGAGTTGAAAACCCAGTTAGAGGAGCTGTTGGAAAAGAGTTTTATAAGGCCGAGTGCTTCGCCATGGGGCGCTCCGGTCTTATTTGTGAAAAAGAAGGATGGAAGCATGAGGATGTGTATAGACTACAGGCAATTGAACCGACTATAGGCAGTTGAACCGAGTGACTATAAAGAATAAGTACTCGTTGCCTAGGATTGATGATCTCATGGACCAGTTGAAAGGAGCAGTAGTGTTTTCTAAGATTGATTTGAGGTCCGGTTACCATCAGATTAGGGTTAGAGATTCGGACATTCCTAAAACCGCCTTTCAAACTCGGTATGGACACTTTGAGTTCAATGTGATGTCGTTTGGTTTGACGAATGCCCCCCGCAGTTTTTATGGATTACATGAATAGGATCTTTAGACCCTATTTAGATAAGTTCGTGGTTGTCTTCATAGATGATATTCTCATCTATTCGAAAACCCACGAGGAGCATGAGCGTCATTTGAGGCTGGTTTTAGAGGTATTAAAGGAGAAGAAGTTATACGCTAAGTTGTCTAAGTGTGAATTTTGGTTGGATGAGGTGAAATTCTTAGGACATGTTGTGTCAAAAGGTGGCATAGATGTCGACCCCAATAAGATAGAAGCTGTGACGAATTGGGATAGACCAACCTTTGTTACCGAGATTAGAAGCTTTTTGGGTTTAGTTGGCTATTACCGTAGGTTTATTAAAGGATTTTCCCAATTAGCCCTACCCCTAACTAAGCTCACTAGGAAGAATGCCCCGTTTGAGTGGAGCCCCGAGTGTGAAAAGAGTTTCCTAGAGCTTAAGGAAAAGCTCACCTCGACCCCAGTTTTGGTTTTACCTGACCCCAATGTACCCTTCGAGGTATATTGCGATGCTTCTGGCAAAGGTTTAGGTTGCGTGTTGATGCAAAATAGGCAAGTGGTAGCCTATGCATCCAGACAACTCAAGCCTCATGAAGTAACCTACCCCACCCATGACCTAGAGTTAGCAGCCATCGTGTTCGCTCTAAAGATGTGGAGACACCATTTGTATGGTGTAAGGTTTGAAGTTTTCTCCGATCATAAGAGTCTCAAGCATCTCTTTGATCAAAAGGAGTTAAATATAAGGAAAAGGAGATGGATGGAATTCCTTAAGGACTACGATTTTGGCTTAAGTTGCCACCTCGGCAAGGCTAATGTAGTCGTCGATGCCTTGAGTCAAAAGTCGTTACGTTTATCTTGTATGATGGTCAACGAAGTTGGGTTAATAGAGCAGTTTAGGGATATGAATCTTGGGATGTCAATGACAGAAAAAGGTATCGTGATGTGTCATCTCACAGTGACCAGTGGGCTTAAGCAAAGGATTATGCTTGCCCAAAGAGAAAATGAGGACTTTATGGAGACAATCGAGGCAGTTAAGGCCGGAAAGTTGAAAGGTTTTATACAAGGCCCCGACTGGTTGTGGAGGTTTGAGGGGCGAATCTGTGTGCCATAGGATGGCGACCTTCGAGAGAAGATCTTGGAGGAAGCCCACAAGAGCCATTTTGCCATTCATCCTGGTACTACCAAGATGTACCAAGATTTGAAGATGTTTTGGTGGCCCGGATTGAAAAAGGATGTGGTCACCTGGGTGAGTAAGTGTTTGGTCTGCCAAAAGGTCAAGATCAAACACCAAAAACCTTCTGGCATGTTGCAACCCCTGTCGATCCCCGAGTGGAAGTGAGAGAGTATATTAATGGATTTCGTGACAGGATTGCCAAGGACCCAAGCTGGGCACGATGCCATATGGGTAATCGTGGATCGACTGACTAAGTCGGCTCACTTTCTACCTATTCGAGTCACGTACTCGTTGGATAAGTTGGCTCAACTTACATCCAAGAAATTGTAAGGTTGCATGGAGTACCATCGACAATAATCTCGGATCGAGATCTGCGGTTTAACGTTTCTGGGGAGCCTTTCAAAAGGCGTTTGGTTCCAAGTTGTGCTTGAGCACTACTTACCACCCAGAAACGAATGGTCAATCTGAGAGGACAATCCAAACCCTGGAAGATATGCTAAGAGCCTGTGTCTTGGACCAAAAAGGAAGTTGGGATAAGTACATGCCTTTGATCGAGTTTGCGTATAACAACAGTTATCACGCGAGCATCGGTATGGCACCGTACGAGGCGTTATATGGAAGGAAGTGCCAATCACCTTTGTGTTGGTACGAGCCCGGAGAACAAAGTGTCTTAAGACCTGATGTAGTGAGGGAAACGACGGAGCAGATCAAGAAGATCAAGGATAGAATCTTAACCACTCAAAGACGGTAGAAAAGCTACGCGGACAAAAGGCGCAAGCCCTTGGAATTCCAAGAAGGCGAGCATGTATTTCTATGAATTACTCCCACTACAGGAATAGGTAGAGCCTTGAAAGTCAAAAAGTTGAGTCCCCGATTTCTCGATCCTTTTGAAATTCTTCAGAGAATCGGATCTGTAGCTTACAAAATAGCCTTAACCCGTCAAATCTTCATGACGTCTTTCACGTCTCTCAGTTGCGTAAATACGAGTCTGACCCTAGCCACGTCTTAGAGCCAGAACACGTACAGTTAAGGGAGGACCTGACGTTCAATCTACCGCCAACGAGAATCGTGGACCAAGGCGTCAAGCAGTTGAGGAACAAGTCTATTCCTTTGGTGAAGGTCGCGTGGGGACGTGGCAACATCGAAGAGTTCACGTGGGAACTCGAGTCCGAGATGAAGTTGAAGTACCCCGAGTTATTCTAAGGTATGAATTTCGAGGGCGAAATTCTTTTTAAGGAGGGGAGTAATGTAACGTCACGATTTTCTGTTAGAGTGAAAATGACCAAAATGCCCCTGAGGTCATTTTCGGCCCTGAATTGGAGGAAAGCCGGTCCGGTAGTACTCGAAGGGCAAACTCAATGTTGGAAGGGGATTAGATGACTTGTGTACCTTCCCGGGATCGAAAATCTCGTTTTTCGAGTCAAAATGACCAAAATGCCCCTGCGGTGTTTTACCCGTTTGCAAATGCCGGATGAACCCGAAACTTCTCCAGATAGGTTTAAAAGGCATTTTTATGTAGACTATGACTTTAGTTTTGGTCCCAGAGGTCCCGGGCAAAATTAGTGCGAAATTACGGGTTTGCCCCTAGTTTCATGTTTTTACGCTTAATTGCGTGATTAAGCAAACCTAAGCAATATTAGGCTCTAATCGAAGGTTAATTAATTTCCATAATTAATCTTGAGTCAAAATAATTTATTAAAGTTGATTAGAACCTAAAAGTGCTTAATTACAACTTAAAATTATATTTTAATTTCAAGACTCCTAGTCATGGAATCTTGAATAGTGTTTTCTCTTTCCAATTCCTTAAATCATGGAATTATGTTACACATTGTTTATTCACAAATGAGTTTTTAATTCTTTAATGATGTATGAGCACTCCTAACCTTGTCATAAAATTCCTAATACTCATACTTAGTTACCTAAACTTAAGCTTAATTGTTCCTAACCTTGTACCTAAGCTAATACACATTTAAACCTACCATTAACTCCCAATTAGATGATCAAAACTCACCTCCACCATGCTGTCTGAACCTGGCCGAAGCACTCCTCCTCCCATATGCATCACATGTTCAATTTTTCAACACTCCAAGGCCATACCTCAAGTCACATACACTATACCTTGTCATAACTTTCAATCAAGCTTGATTTTTCAAATGAATAAATAATTAAAACAACCCATTTTTTCCCATTTATTTGTGGTTGAAAAAGTTCCAGCCATGTCAAGTTTCTAGAAGCCTAATTTCATTCAAAAATTGATAGGAAATTAACTCACATCAAGCCATACTTTGTAGCATAGCTTCCATACTTCAAACCATGCTTGAATGACCTTGTGTAAGAGATATTTTCTCTTCCTTTCCCTCCTAAAACCACACGGCCAGCCCTCCTCCCTTTGAGCCTTCATTTGTTCTCATTCTCTATAAATACCTTGACTAGAAACACATGCAAACACTTTAGCTCATTTGCATACTTTTAGTTTTCCTAAGCTTTCTTGAGTTCTTCCTTTTTCTCTCAAGTTTCAAGAGAGTTCTTCCTTTCTTTTCATCTTCATCTTCTTCATCTCTTCATCTCATAATCATCTCATCACTTTCAAACACCACCTCATAGTCTTGAACCATCATCAAACCTCTCAAACACTTCACCTCAAACAGAACCTCATCTCAAACACAACTCCAGCCTCCTTATCTCCCTTTGGCCGAACCCATCAAGCACTTGGAGGAGCTCATCATCTTGTTTTCCTTTTTAAAAGTTCAAGCTTTGTCTCTTCACTCTAGGTAGGAGTGTTTTTCTAAACTTTGTTTCTTGAAAAATGAGTTTCTCTAGCTTTCTCTTGGATTTCTTTTGAAACTTTTCTTTGATTCTTTTCTTTCTTCTCATTTCGGCCATGAGGTCTTGATGAGCACATGATAGCTCAATGATGAGAACTCCTAGATGATGACTATGTGTTCATCTCAAAGGAACCTCTAGAGCTTGAGGTTTTGCTTTCTTTGAGTTTCAACTTCACTTTCTAACTCAAAACATGATTTTTACTCAAGAACACCTTTTTTTTCCTTGCTATTTTGATTTCGATTCTTGTTTCCTTTTCTTTAATATTTCGGTTTTCCACTTCCTTTTTGATCTTTGAGGTTTTGTTTGTTTAGAAATTTTGTTTCTTTGAGCTTGATGATGATGTTCAAGAACCTCATAGTTCCTTTGAGAACTTGGTTCAAGAACTCTAGAGCTCTCTTTGTAATGAGATATATGTTGGGTTGTTACTTTGTTAAAGTCTTGAATGAGCTCTAGCTAACCATAAAATGAACCTTGCATCATGTTTATTTTATGTTTTGCACATCATGTTTACTTCCTTGCCATCACTAAGTACCAAGATAATGAATGAACTTGCATTATCATATTTATATTTCAAGCTATGCATTATCATGTTTATATTTCAAGTTCTCACTAAATATCAAAGATAATAATAGGTTGCACTTCATATTTATTTTATGCTATCACTTTACTTTCTAATGGAACCTAAAATGAGTGCATGAGCATGTTTATTTTTATGTCATCACTTAAATGAACCTAGAGCTCAAAGACTTGCCCATGGTTGTCTCAAACAAAGGTCTAAAAATATTTATTTCCTTTGGTTCATATTTCGGCCCTAAGGGGTTTTGATGTTTCTAAATATTGAAAGCTATGTTCATACTTTTTCTAAGCTTTTATGAGTACAAGGAATATGTAGAACTAAGTTTTATGAATTTAGGACCTCTTGAGACAAAGTTGATTTAGTCACTGCCCTCTTAAATATTCTTATGATTTTAGATGTTAAAAATGTTTATAAATGAGTTTTGAAAGTTTTAAAAAGGTTCCAACAGAAACTAGTATTTTATGTGCTTTAGAAATTGTGTTTTATGCCTTTATGGAGAATGTTTGGTTCGGTTCTGCCTTGCCATGATTTACCACTGTATGAGCTGTGTTAATGATGATAATATGCTTGAGTTTAAGTATAATTAATGGTAAAGCTCATATGTGAAAGATAAGAGAAGTTAGAAACTAGAAAAGAATTAATTTGAGAGTTCTAGATCCTTTAATGTTTGAATTTTCTGGATTCTGTCCAGCAAAGTTTAGTAATGCTAATCATGGATTTAAATTAGTTTAAATGTGTATGAATGACTCATAAATGGTTTAGGACTTGATCCTGATGCCTTAAGAGCAAACTGGACTTAGAAAGGGTCATTGTTGTGACTCCTAGGTACGCATAAAGTTAGGAATATGAATTTTGTATTCTTGTGGTTTAGAGATATTCTTGACCATAGTGTGAGGTGGGAAATACTTAGTTAAGACCTTATAAGTTCCCGAGAGATTAGGTTTGATGATTTATAATTTCGAATGTGAGTTGAGGACCTTAACGGTTAATGCATAAGACACTAAGAAGTTGTTAATGCTATGATGTGTTGTATGATGCAATGATATGATGAGATGTGCTTGATGCATGAGAAAATGATTGATGAAATGTTAAAGTTTATCATAGCATGAGATTTCATGAGAACATGACGTGTGAATTAGCTTGTGGCAGTTTGAAGGAAATTCGGTTTAACAGCTGTTATGTTGCCGAATTTCCGTCAAACCTTAAAGGGTTGAAAGAAATGTTTATGAGTACCATATGAGTTGAAAACCTTGGGTGACACTGGTTCGGCCGAGCACCCCCAGGAGATTTTTATGTGACAAAGCACTGAGACGCGCTCGCCTGGGTGACACCGGTTCGGCCGAGCACCCCCAAGGGAGACAAATCCGTGAGGGTATGAGTAGATGCAGCCTACCAAAGTGGACAAATTGCTATGGCTTAGTGCCCGCAAAGCATTTCAAAGAGGGTAATCCTAGAGAGAGATGATCCCTGCCCTCTACCCGTACTTGCGAGTTGGGATTATTATTTATGTTTCGCTTATTCAGATAATAAGCAAGAGCTAGTGACGACTAGCTGAGGTATGAGCTCATAACCTAGTTATTTTTAGGGTGGCTTATATGCTAAAGTACCATGTTTGATGTCACAAGGTTGAGGAATGAATCCCATTTGAAAGTTATATGCCCTTATGCCACATGATTTATGTTTGTGTACTTTGATGTGTTGTTCTATGTGCTCAAGTATTGACATGCATCCATGATATAACATGTTGCATTCATAACATCAAGATGCATGCTAAAAAAAATGGACATTGGATAATTAGTTTGGAAAACCCTAAATTGAACCTTATTTGCATGATCACTAGTTTATAATTAAACCCAAGGTTCCTGAGGATGTGTACGATGTAACCCTACGATAGGAGACTCCTATTGAGATTCTTTAGCAAGAATTCTCACTCCTCTCTCTTCTTTCTTCCGTCACATCTTCAGAAACCGATGGCGACGTTCATGCTTTTCACTAACACGCCTACTTGGGAGATCCACTATGACCCGGGCCACGGGTCATATCATTTTGAGGGGCAGTGTACCGTGCGAGTCTTCATGTTCCTTGGACGCCCCTTTGCACATCCTATACAGAGCTACCGTTTCTCCCCGATGTCACCTTACGATGACGCGATGGTTTTCAAGCACTCCCGGATGCGAGACGAGTGGATTCTGCGGATGTATACTAGTGGTTCGATGCCTCGAGACTTCCAGGACTACGTGCCTCGGTCCCCGAGTTCAGAGGACGACCCATCCGAGGACCCGCCGATGCACATGTATAGTGAGAATTCTGCTCCTACGCCTCAGTTTGTGCGTGATGTGAGCGAGGAGACCGTTACGCAGCTGAGGCTGGCGAGGCGAGCTGAGAGTCGCCCCTACCGAGGAGCCCACGCTCAGTCTTCACGTGTTCCCACTCCTACTGCTCTGCGTCCATAGATTAGTTACACTCCACCATTTCCTGGATTCCAATAGTTGACGTCGTAAGGGAGGATTAGTGCACACACCACATGTAGAGTGGATAAACCTTCTTTTGTTTTGAGGTTATTCACCATAGGTGCACTCGGGTAGTTATGGTTTATTTCTGCTTGCTTGTTTTCTGTTGTATTTTCTTTTCTGTTGTATTACAAGCTCTGCCCGTCTCCATGAGGGTATGACTACTTATGTACTTAAATTATGTTATTAATGGAATGCTTCCTTGGTTATATGCGTTACTCTGTGATCTTTGATAATTGTTACGCGTGCTTTATGTTTCTGTCGTTCGACTAGTTAAGTTCACGGCTCTCACTTTGCTTATGTTTTCAAAAAGAAAAATTTACCCGTAATTTCTGCTAAGTATTTTATTAAAATGTTGAGACTAAGAAGTAATAACCTAATGATTAGCCTAATATGTTCTAGAGTATTGGGTTAAAAATTAGGGTGTTACAGTACATATATATAAAATTGTCAAATCTCATTTTTAAAGCCATAAGATCCACTATTTTAATAAGTGTCATACAAGCTAGGTCATGACAACTATAAAATACCATATAAAAATCCCATAACAAAAGGATTTAAATCATGCCAACATCTAATTAAGTGTTGATAGTTACAAAACATTTACTAAATACAAAATGTCTTGAGGTGCATCATCAAACTCCTTTATCATCTATAAAGATCTTGATCTCTTTCACTTTTCATCTATTTGATCATCACATTCTTTGTGGTTGGGTTCTTTCTCTCCTTCAACATGATTTTGTTGTAGAAGTCATGAAATTAAATACAACAAACTTTAAACATATCATAATCAATATAAAATAAGGAATTAAGAACAAATCAAGGGCCAATATAATCATAAGACACAGATACAAGTGGTTCTAGAAATTTTAGCAATAACAACCGGAGTAAATACTAATCAAGAGAAGTAATCAAAAAACTAATTTGATTACCACATCATGCATTAAAAAATGTGCCACAATATTGAGAACAACTAGCATAGTATAATCACAATCGAATAGTTAAACTACAATACAACACTTCTCACTAAAATATACATTACATACTAGTCAATCTACTCTCTTTATCCACTTCAAACTTAACACTACAGGAAAACTAGTGATTTGCGACTGATTTAGTTAGCTACAATAACCTTGGTTGCAAAGTTATTAGCTATCGACAATTTACTTGCTGATCACGACCGACAATTTGGTCGCTAATTTTAGCTACCAAATTAGCAATCGAAATTTGTAGTTGAAATTAAACAAGATAATAAGCATAGTATTCTATTTAAATCACAAAAGGGAACAATATAACTTAGTTCAATCTTGAGTCATCCTCATTATCATTCTCCTCCTCCTCCTCTTCCTCCTCTTCCTCCTCCGCTCTCTCTTACAAGTTGAGCCTTTTCTTTATGATATTAAACCTAACTTTGTGTGTATAACGCCCCGATTTTCTGTTAGAGTGAAAATGACCAAAATGCCCTTGAGGTCATTTTCGGCCCTGAATTCGAGGAAAGCCGGTTGGGCAGTACTCAAAGGGCAAACTCAATGTTGGAAGGGGATTAGATGACTTGTGTACCTTCCTGGGATCGAAAATCTCATTTTCCGAGTTTTCGGGTCAAAATGACCAAAACGCCCCTATGGTGTTTTACCCGTTTGCAAGTGCCGGATGAACCCGAAACTTCTCCAGATGATTTTAAAAGGTGTTTTTATATAGACTATGACTTTAGTTTTGGTCCCGGAGGTCCCGGGCGAAATTAGGGTGAAATTACGGTTTTGCCCCTAGTTTCGTGTTTTTACGCTTAATCGCATGATTAAGCAAACCTAAGCGATATTAGGCTCTAATCAAAGGTTAATTAATTTCCTTAATTAATCTTGAGTCAAAATAATTTATTAAAGTTGATTAGAACCTAAAAGTGCTTAATTACAACTTAAAATCATATTTTAATTTCAAGACTCCTAGTCATGGAATCTTGAATAGTGTTTTCTCTTTCCAATTCCTTAAATCATGGAATTGTGTTACACATTGTTTATTCATAAATGAGTTTAAAATTATTTAATGATGTATGAGCACTCCTAATCTTGTCATAAAATCCTTAAATCACATTCTTAGTCACCTAAACTTAAACTTAATTATTCCTAACCTTGTACCTAAGCTGATACACACTCAAACCTATCATTAACACACAATTAGATGATCAAAACCTCTCTCCCCCCATGCTGCCAGGTCTGGCCAAAGCACTCCTCCCTCCATATGCATCACATGTTCAATTTTTCAACACTCCAAGGCCATACCTCAAGTTAGATACACTATACCTTGTCATAACTTTCAATCAAGCTTGATTTTCCAAGTAAATAACTAATTAAAATAGCCCATTTTCTCCATTTATTTGTGGCTGGAAAAGTTCCAGCCATGCATTGTTTCTAGAAGCTTAATTTCATCAAAAATTGATAGGAAATTAACTCACATCAAGCCATACTTTGTAGCATAGCTTCCATACTTCAAACCATGCTTGAATGACCTTGTGTAAGAGATATTTTTCTCTCCCTTTTTCCCTCTCAAAGCTACGGCCAAGGCTTCCTTTGGTAAGCCCCATGGTTTTGTTCTTCTATAAATAGGATGCTTGTGATAGCTTAGTTGCACTTTGAAGCATTTGCTAAGTTTAGAATTTTAGAGTTGTCTTGCTAGTTCTTTCTTTTTCTCTCAAGTTTCAAGAGAGTTCTTCCTTTTTTTTCATCTTCATCTTCATCCTCTCTTCATCTCATCATCATCTCTCAACCTTGAAACACCACCCCATAGCCTTGAACCATCATCAAACCTCTCAAACACCACACCTCAAACACAACCTCACTTGAAAATGTAACGCCCCGATTTTTCTGTTAGAGTGAAAATGACCAAAATGCCCCTGAGGTCATTTTCAGCCTGGAATTCGAGGAAAGCCGGTTCGGCAGTACTCGAAGGACAAACTCAATGTTGGAAGGGGATTAGATAACTTGTGTGCCTTCCCGGGATTGAAAATCTCGTTTTTTGAGTTTACGGGTCAAAATGACCAAAACGCCCCTGCAGTGTTTTACCCATTTGCAAGTGCCGGATGAACCCGAACTTCTCTAGATGATTTTAAAAGGCGTTTTTATGTATTCTATGACCTCAGTTTTAATTTTAGAAGTCCCGGGCAAAATTAGTGCAAAATTACGGTTCTGCCCCTAGTTTCGTGTTTTTACGCTTAATCGCGTGATTAAGCAAACCTAAGCAATATTAGGCTCTAATCGAAGGTTAATTAATTTCCTTTATTAATCTTGAGTCAAAATAATTTAGTAAAATTGATTAGAACCTAAAAGTGCTTAATTACAACCTAAAATCATATTTTAATTTCAAGACACCTAGTCATAGAATCTTGAATAGTATTTTCTCTTTCCAATTCCTTAAATCATGGAATTGTGTTACACATTGTTTATTCACAAATGAGTTTTAAATACTTTAATGATGTATGAGCACTCCTAAACTTGTCATAAACTCCCTAAATCACATTCTTAGTTACCTAAACTTAAGCTTAATCATTCATAACCTTGTACCTAAGCTAATACACACTTAAACCTACCATTAACACCCAATTAAATGGTCAAAACTCACCCCCACTCTGCTGCCCAGACCTGGCCGTGAGCTTCCCTCCCCATTATGCATCACATGTTCAATTTTTCAACACTCCAAGGCCATACCTCAAGTCACATACACTATACCTTGTCATAACTTTCAATCAAGCTTGATTTTCCAAGTAAATAACTAATTAAGCTCATTTTCTCCATTTAATTGTGGCTGGAAAAGTTCCAGCCATGCATTGTTTCTAGAAGCCTAATTTCATAAAAATTTGATAGGAAATTAACTCACATCAAGCCATACTTTGTAGCATAGCTTCCATACTTCAAACCATGCTTCTATGACACAATCAAGGAGATATTTTCCTCTCCCTTTTCCCTCCATTTGCTACGGCCATTCCCTCCCCTTGGTGAGCTCCATGGCTTTGTTTTTCTATAAATAGGATGCTTGTGATAGCCTTGTTGCACCTTGAAGCATTTGCTAAGTTTAGAGTTTTAGAGTTGTCTTGCTAGTTCTTTCTTTTTCTCTCAAAGTTTCAAGAGAGTTCTTCCTTTCTTTTCATCTTCATCTTCTTCATCTCTTCATCTCTTCATCTCATCATCATCTCTTAACCATCAAACACTACCCCAAAGCCTTGAACCATCATCAAACCTCTCAAACACCACACCTCAAACACAACTTCACCCAAAATGTAACGCCCCGATTTTTCTGTTAGAGTGAAAATGACCAAAATGCCCCTGAGGTCATTTTCAGCCCGGAATTCGAGGAAAGCCAGTTTGGCAGTACTCGAAGGGCAAACTCAATATTGGAAGGGGATTAGATAACTTGTGTACCTTCCTGGGATCGAAAATCTCGTTTTTCGAGTTTTCGGGTCAAAATGACCAAAATGCCCCTACGGTGTTTTACCCGTTTGCAAGTGCCGGATGAACTCGAAACTTCTCCAGATGATTTTAAAAGGCGTTTTTATGTATTCAATGACCTCAGTTTTAATTTTAGAAGTCCCGGGCAAAATTAGTACAAAATTACGGTTTTGCCTCTAGTTTCGTGTTTTTAATTTCAAGACACCTAGTCATAGAATCTTGAATAGTGTTTTCTCTTTCCAATTCCTTAAATCATGGAATTGTGTTACACATTGTTTATTCACAAATGAGTTTTAAATTCTTTAATGATGTATGAGCACTCCTAAATTTGTCATAAACTCCCTAAATCACATTCTTAGTTACCTAAACTTAAGCTTAATTGTTCCTAACCATGTACCTAAGCTAATACACACTTAAACCTACCATTAACACACAATTAAATGGTCAAATCTTCCTCCCCCATGCTGTCTGAAATCTGGCCACCGCACCTCCCTCCCCATTATGCATCACATGTTCAATTTTTCAACACTCCAAGGCCATACCTCAAGTCACATACACTATACCTTGTCATAACTTTCAATCAAGCTTGATTTTCCAAGTAAATAACTAATTAAAATAGCTTATTTTCTCCATTTAATTGTGGCTGGAAAAGTTCCAGCCATGCATTGTTTCTAGAAGCCTAATTTCATAAAAATTTGATAGGAAATTAACTCACATCAAACCATACTTTGTAGCATAGCTTCCATACTTCAAACCATGCTTGAATGACCTTGTGTAAGAGATATTTTCCTCTCCCTTTTCCCTCCAATACCACACGGCCACTCCTCCCTGTGGTGAGCTCCATGGCTTTGTTTTTCTATAAATAGGATGCTTGTGATAGCTTGTTGCACCTTGAAGCATTTGCTAAGTTTAGAGTTTTGGAGTTGTCTTGCTAAGTTTTTCTTTTCTCTCAAAGTTTCAAAAGTGTTCTTCCTTTCTTTTCATCTTCATCTTCTTCATCTCATCATCATCTCTCAACCATCAAACACCACCCCAAAGCCTTGAACCATCATCAAACCTCTCAAACACCACACCTCAAACATAACTTCACCCAAAACACATTTCCTTTCTTTTCCTTCCTCTTTGGCCGAATCATCACCACCATCCTAGGAGGTGTTGCTCATCTTATTCCATCTTCAAGTCCAAGCTTTTACCTTCATCACAAGGTAGGGATTTGTTTTCAAACTTTGTTTTGCATAAGAAAGTGTTTTTCTCTAGTTTCCTCTTGGATCCTTTTTGAACTTTCCTTTGTTTTTCCTTTTCTTTTCATTTCGGCCTCTAGGCCTTGTTATGAGCATGATAGCTTGATGATGAGAGTTTCTAGATGATGACATTGTGTTCATCTCAAAGAAACCTCTAAAGCTTGAGTTTTCCTTTCCTTATGACTTCATCTATATGATATCTAACTCACATAGTTTTTCAACTTAAGAAAATTAATCTAAGGATTTCTAAAAGCCCAAGCCTACCCTTGTCAACCTTAAAGTTGGCCGGCACGTTCTAGAGATTTTTCTTTAGATAGGGGTTTTGGGTATTTAATAAAGAACTTGACGTAGTTTCACTTTCTTTCTCTTTTGTATGACTTTCGGTTTTTGTGTTGTGATCTTTGAGATATTGTATTGGGTTGTTATCTTGTTAAAGTCTTGAATGAGCTCTAGTTAATCATAAAATGAACCTTGCATCATGTTTACTTTATGCTTTGCATATCATGTTTACTTCCTTGCTATCACTAAATACCAAGATAATGAATAAACTTGCATTATCATGTTTATATTTCAAGCTATGCATTATCATGTTTATATTTCAAGTTCTCACTTAATACCAAGATATTAATTAGTTGCATTCATATTTACTTTGTGCTATCACTTTACTTTCTAATGGAACCTAAAATAAGTGCATAAGCATGTTTATTTTTATGTCGTCACCTAAATGAACCTAGAGCTCAAAGACTTACCCATTGTTGTCTCAACAAAGGTATAACAATATGTATTTTCCTTGGTTCATATTTTGGCCCCAAGAGGTCTTGAAGTTTCTAAGTATTTGAGACTATGTTTTATAATTTTTCCAAGCTTATATGAGTTTAAGGAATGCATAGAACTAAGTTTTATGCATTTAGGACCCCCCTTGAGATAAAGATAAATTGGTCACTGCCCTCTTAAATATTCTTATGATTTTAGATGTTAAAATTCTTTATAAATGAGTTTTGAAAGTTTAAAAAGAGTTCCAAGAGGAACTAGTATTTTATGTGCTTTAGAAATTATGTTTTATGCCTTTTATGGAGAAGTATATTTTCGGTTCTTCCTTGCTCTTTACTGCCACTGTATGTGCTGTTTTAATGATGATAATGTGCCTATGTTTGAGTAAAAATAATGTTAAGACTCACATGTGAAAGATAGGATAAGTTAGGAACTAGAAATTAATTAATTTGAGAATTCTAGATCCTTTAATTATGTAATTTTCTGGATTCTGTCCAGCAAGGTTTAGATTTAATAATCATGGTTTTAAATTAGTTTAAATGTGTAGGAATGACTCATAATTGGTTTAGGACTTAATCTTGAAGACTTAGGAGCAAACCGAACTTAGAAAGGGTCATTGTTGTGACTTCTAGGTACCCGTAAAGTTAGGATTTCAAATTCTGCATCCTTGAGGTTTAGAAATGTTCTTGACCATAGTGTGAGGTGAGAAATACTTAGTTATAACCTCATAGGTTTCCAAGAGACTAGGTTTTGACGATCGATAACTTAGAATGTGAGTTAAGAACTTTAAGGGTCTAAACCGTAATTTCTAGAACCCCATAATTACACAAACATAAAGCTGTCCAAATCTGCATAGTGCTGTTTGGATAAGTCCTTGAGCATAAAAATTAGTAAAACTTATTAGTTGTGAACCTATAGGTGTGTGAGAGGTTAAGAATAATACTAGAACAATTAGTTTATAAGTTTAAGACTCAAAAGAACCAAAGCATAACATACTATGGGTTTATAACATAATAAGCTTGGGAGTTTGTATGAATGATTGTCTAAGGTGTGATTATGTGATAATGTATATGCTATAGTTTTATGTATGCACTATGAAGAAGTTTCATGTGATGATGTATATGCTATGAAAAAGATTTATGTAATGAATAATGATGTATCTATGAATTAACACTTTATGAGAACTTAAATGTGACACAACACTGAGACACCTTCTTGGGTGACACCGGTTTAGCCGAGCACCCCCAAGAAAACAAATCTGTGAGGGTATTGACATAGAGCTTGCCAAAGCAGACAATACTACGATGCACTAGTTGCTATTCAAAGAGAAAATGACCCTAAGATAGGTGATCCTTAATTTGCCCCCTAGCCCGTACTTTAAGTCGGCAATTATGTATGTTACGCTTATCATAGGATAAGTAAGAACTAGTGACGACTAGTTAAGGTATGAGCTCATAACCTAGAGATGTTTTAGGGCGGCCCCATGAGATGAAAGTTAAAGTTTACAATGTCACATATAATATACCTATGCCAATGTTATATTGTTTCTTAGTTATTCTATTGTTTGGTATACCTTTATGATGCATTCATATCATTAGTATATTTCATGCTTAGTTATAAGATGCATTGTAAAATATGACGAACCTTGGATAAATAAATACTTTAGAAAATTAACTTAAAAGAAGTTTATATGCATGCACACCTTTTTAGAAATAAAACCCAAGGTTCCTGAGGATGTGACGATGTCACCTAGGTAGGGATAACCCTACTGAGAATTCTTTTAGAAAGATTCTCATTCCCTCTCTCTTTTCTTCCATCATATCTTCAGATGGCGACATTCGTACTCTTCATCGACACCCCGGTATGGGAGCTGCACCATGACTCGGCACTCGGCTCATACCATTTTGAGGGTCGCTGCACGGTTAGAGTGTTCATGTTTATGGGACGACCCTTCGCGCATCCAGTCCCGCTCCCCCACCGATGAGGGCTGGGAGTGAGGAGACGGTGGTCCAGCCAAGATTGGCTCGTCGGCCATCTATGCGCCCTCGCCGCAGTGGACACGCCCCGATGATGCGCTCGACCACTCCCGCCGAGATTCGTCAGTGGATCGACTCGACCCCATAGTACTCGGACTAGCAGGAGTAGACATAGGAGGGGTAGCAGTTAGTACACACACGCCACATAGTTGAGGACAAACCTTCTTTTGTATATGAGGTTGTCTAGTCTAGGTGCACATGGGTATGGGTGTTGTTTTCCTGTATTTACTTATATGATTTCCTTGTATTGCATTTCAGTTCTATTCCGTTTCCCGATGTATTGAATAGTCCTGCCCTTTGGGTAGGCACAATATATATATATATATATATATATCTATGTTTCAGTTGATGTTTCCGTGACATGATGTGTTTCTTTATACTTTGCCTATATGTTTCGCTATGCTTCCTCTTAAAGATTCATGCATGGCTCTCACTTTGATTTTAATTCCAAAAAGAAAAATTTTACCCATATTTCCGCTAAGTATTTTCTAAGTAAAAGATGAGACCAAGAGGTAATATTCTAAAGAGTAGGCACACGTGAAGACTAAGCGTGAGCTCCTCGGTAAGGGCACCTCTCGGCTCGCCTAGCCAGTCTCAGCTGCGTGACAGTCTCCTTGCTCTCGCCTCGCATGAACTGAGGTGTAGGAGTAGAGCCCTCGCTATACATATGCGTCGGCGGGTCCTCGGAAGGGTCATCCTCCAAACTAGGAGACCAAGGCACATAGTCTTGGAAGTCTTGAGGCATCGAACCACCAGTGTACGTCCGCAAAATCCTCTCATCTCGCGTCTGGGCACGCTAAAATACCATCGCATCATCGCACGGTGACATCGAGGAGAAACGGTAGCTCTGTACAGGGTCTGTAAAGGGGCGTCCGATGAACATGAAGACTCGTACTATGCACTGCCCCTCAAAATGATATGACCCATGGTCCGGGTCAAAGTGAACCTCCCAAGTCGGCGTGTCGATGAAGACCATGAACGTCATCATCGCTCTCTAAAGATGTGATGGAAGAAAGAGAAGGAAGAGAAAGGAGTGAGAATTCTTACTAAAGAATCTCAGTAGGAGTCTTCTATCCTAGGGTTACATCGTTTACATCCTCGGGAACCTTGGGTTTAATTACAAAAGGTGTGCATGCATATAAGGTTCATTAGTAAGGTTTATAAAACCAATTATCCAAGGTTCATTCTTTTTAGCATGCATCTTGATGTCATGAATGCAACATACCAAACATGAGTGCATGGCAATACTTGAGCATATAAATCAAGAAATCAAATCATATAGAAACTAAGGGCAATAACTTCTCAAATGGAACTTTTGTCAGTATGTGACATCATTCATGGAATTTTTAGCAATGTAGAGGCCACCCTAATAATAATAACTAGGCTATGAGCTCATACCTCAGCTAGTCGTCACTAGCTCTTGCTTATTATCTGAATAACCGAATAATAAAATAACATACCAGACTACTTAAGAGTATGGGCTAGGGACCTAGGGAATTCCTCTCTTAGGACATACCCTCTTTGAAACGCTCTACTGGCCTCGAGTGCATAGCAAATTGTCCGCTTTGGTAAAGCTCATGTCAGTACCCTCATGGTTTTGCCTCCTCCTCACCGTAGCAGGAGAAGTACGTCTCAGTGCTTTGTCACATAAAATCTCCTGGGGGTGCTCAGCCGAACCGATGTCACCCAGGGTTTTCATCTCATAGGGTACTTTAAAATATTTTTCACCCTTTTTAGGTTTGACAGAAATTCAGCAGCACAACGGCTGTCAAATCGAATTTTCTTCAAACCGAAACTTATACCATAAGCTATTCACACAACATATTCCTCATTTAAACCTCATGCTATGATAAACGGTAACGCCCCGATTTTACATGTTCGCCTTCTTGGAATTCCAAGGGCTTGTGCCGTTTGTCCGTGTAACTTTTCTGTCGATTTTGAGCGGTTAAGATTCTATCCTTAATCTTTTTTATTTGTTCCATCTTTCCCTCACTACATCAGGTCCTAAAACACTTTGTTCTCCAGGCTCGTACCAACACAAAGGTGATTGGCACTTCCTTCCATACAACGCTTCGTACGGTGCCATACCGATGCTCATGTGATAATTGTTGTTATACGCAAACTCGATCAACGGCATGTACTTGTCCCAACTCCCTTTTTGGTCCAAAACACAGGCTCTCAACATATCCTCTAGGGTTTGGATTGTTCTTTCAGATTGGCCATCTGTTTGAGGGTGGTAAGCAGTGCTTAGGCATAACTTTGAACCAAACACCTTTTGAAAGGCTCCCCAGAAACGTGACATAAACCAAGGATCTCGATCCGAGATTATCGTCGATGACACTCCATGCAACCTTACTATCTCTTGGATGTAAAGCTGAGCCAATTTATCTAACGAGTACATGACTTAAATAGGCAGAAAGTGGGCCGACTTTGTCAGTAGATCCATGATTACCCATATGGCATCATGGCCAGCTTGGGTCCTTGGCAATCCTGTCACAAAATCCATTTATATACTCTCCCACTTCCACTCGGGGATTGACAGGGGTTGCAACATGCCCGAAGGTTTTTGATGTTCGATTTTAACCTTTTGGCAGACCAAACACTTACTCACCCAGGCGACCACATCCTTCTTCAATCCGGGCCACCAGAACATCTTCTTCAAATCTTGGTACATCTTGGTAGTACTAGGATGAATGGCGAAGTAGCTTTTGTGGGCCTCCTCCAAGATCTTCTCTCGGAGGTCGCCATCTTGTGGCACACATATTCGCCCCTCAAACCTCCATAACCAATCGGGGCCTCACTCGAAACCTTCAACTTACCGGCCTTAACTGCCTCTATTGTCTCCATAGAGTCCTCATTTTCTCTTTGCGCAAGCATAATCCTTTGCTTAAACCCACTGGTCACCGTGAGATGACACATCACTATGTTACTATCGGTTATAGACATCCCCAAATTCATATCTCTCAACTTCTTTATTAACCCAACTTCATTGACTATCATACAGGACAAACGTAATGACTTTCGACTCAAGGCATCGGTGACTACATTAGCCTTGTCGAGGTGGTAACTTAAGCCGAAATCATAATCTTTGAGGAATTCCATCCATCTCCTCTGCCTCATATTCAACTCCTTTTGATCAAATAGATGCTTGAGACTCTTATGATCGGAGAAAACCTCGAACCTTACACCATATAAATGGTGTCTTCACATCTTAAGGGCAAACATGATGGCTGCTAACTCTAGGTCATGGGTGGGGTAGGTTACCTCGTGAGGCTTGAGTTGTCGAGACGCATAGGCTACAACTTGCCTATTTTGCATCAACACCCAACCTAAACCTTTGCTCGAAGCATCACAATATACCTCAAAGGGTACATTGGGGTCAGGCAAAACCAAAACTGGGGTCGAGGTGAGCTTTTCCTTAAGCTCTAGGAAACTCTTCTCGCACTCGGGGCTCCATTCAAACGAGGCATTCTTCCTAGTGAGCTTGGTTAGGGATAGGGCTAACTGGGAAAATCCTTTAATGAACCTATGGTAATAACCGGCTAAACCCAAAAAGCTTCTAATCTTGGTCACTGAGGTTGGTCTATCCCAATTCATCATAGCTTCTATTTTACTAGGGTCGACAGCTATGCCACCTTTTGACACAACATGTCCTAAGAATTTCACCTCATCCAGCCAGAATTCACACTTAGAGAGCTTGGCGTATAACTTCTTCTCCTTTAATACCTCTAAAACTAGCCTTAAATGACGTTCATGCTCCTCGTGGGTTTTCGAATAGATGAGAATATCATCTATGAACACAACCACAAACTAATCTAAATACGGTCTAAAGATCCTATTCATGTAATCCATAAAAACTGCGGGAGCATTCGTCAAACCAAACGACATCACATTGAATTCAATGTATCCATACTGAGTTTGAAAGACAGTTTTAGGAATGTCCTGATCTCTAACCCTAATCTGATGGTAACCCGATCTCAAATCAATCTTAGAAAACACTACAGCTCCTTTCAACTGGTCCATGAGATCATCAATCCTTGGCAATGGGTACTTGTTTTTCACAGTCACTCGGTTTAACTGCCTATATTCTATACACATTCTCATGCTTCCGTCCTTCTTCTTCACAACTAAGATCGGAGTGCCCCAAGGCGAAGTACTCGGCCTTATCAAACTCTTCTCCAACAACTCCTTTAACTGGGTTTTCAATTCCGCTAACTCCATAGGTGACATCCGATACGGGGCTATAGAGATAGGTCCCGTTCCAGGAACCAGCTCTATGGAAAACTCTACTTCTCTTTCGGGAGGGAACTCAGGTATCTCATCCGGAAACACCTTGGGATAGTCTCTCACCATAGGTATATCACCTAGGTTTTGCTCAAAGTCTACATCGCAGGCAGCTAGGAGAACATATCCCTTAGTTTTCTCCCCACTACAGAAGACCTCTACGGAGTTTAGGTATAATCTTAAGGGTTGACTAATGGGTTTGGAAGGAGAAGGAAAAACAACAGTTTGGGTTCCACAGTCTAATAATACACGGTTGGCATGAAGCCAATCCATGCCTAGAATGATACCTATGTCTTTAAGGGGTAAACAAATCAAATCTATGATAAAAAATCTATTTTCTATAACAAGATGACAGTTCAAACAACATTTGCAAGTATTAACAGGATGATTTGTGGGAGTAGAAATAATAAGATTGAAGGGAAGCTTAGAGACTCGCAAATTTAATGACTCGACACTAGCATATGAGATAAAAGAATGGGTAGCGCCAGAATAAAAAAATACAGTTAAGGTTCTACCATTAAGCTCGCACTTACCTTGAATGAGATCGTTGGATGTTCGCGCATCTTTCGCGTTGAGAGTGAAAACCCGTCCTTGGTGTTGAGGTCGGGGGTTTTGGCTTGATGGTCCTCCATTGGTGCAGGTGTTGGCATAGTGGCCAAGCTTGCCACATTTGAAGCAGACTCCTCGCTCAACCATGCAGGGGCGATCACCTTGATTCTTTCTGCATCGCAGGCAGATATCAACAGATGCTGCTCCGGGGTTAGCAGCAAGGACTCCTTGTGGTACCTTGTTCTTGGCCCCACTGGATCCTCCGTTGTGGTTCCGGGGTCCACCCGGCCTATAGGGTTGGTTGTTGAAGCTCCTTGGGCCTTGATGTTGGAATGGCAGTCGTTGGTGTTGTTTGGATTGTTGGTGTACGGGTGCTCTTTGTTGTTGTTGTTGTTGTTGTGGTCGGAACTGGTTGGTCTGATAGGGGTGGTAGTGATTCCTCAATGGGTATTGCGGTTTGAACCACAGCGTTTGAGGTCCAAGCCCCTTAGCTCGCTCCCCTCTTGTTGCTTGCAGTTTTCGTTGTCCCTCTTCTAGAATCCGACACTTGTTGACCAGAGTCGGGAAGTCTTTGATCTCCATATGGGCCACAGCGTAGTTCAACTCTACTTTCAGACCGGCCTCACATTTCACGCATTTCCATACCTCATCAGGGTTCCCTTGGAACACCCGAGAGAACTTGATCAGTTCCTCAAACTTAGCAATATACTAGGCTACAGTAGACCCTCCCTGGGTCAACTGCATGAACTCGATGTCTTTGGCGTTCCTCACGGACTCGGGGAAGTACTTCTCATAGAAATGGGTCTTGAACAGCTCCCAATCGATGGGAGTCCTAGAAGCTTCTAGTAGTCGCTTCGTTCCGTTCCACCAGAATTCGGTATCAGACTTCATCATGAAAGCAGCAAATGTAACCTTTTGCTCCTCAGAGCAGGCAACCATAGAGTAGATCTTCTCCATGTCTTTGATCCACTCATCAGCTTTGTCGGGGTCCATTACCCCTCGGAACACAGGCGGGTTCACCTTGCGGAACTCGTCGAAGCGGGCTTGCTCAACCACCTCAACAGCAGGGGGAGCAGGGGCAACATTCTCTTGTTGATTCATGTGGTCGAACATCCGCTCCATGGGTTGCACCATTTGACGGATAGCAGCAGCAGTCGCATTGTCTTGGTTAGCTCCAGGCATAGTCCTAGGCTGTCGTCGCAGTGCCATTGGTCCCTAAACACATGAGACAGTGAACATCAAGTTGATCAGGCTCAATATTCATGCAAAATGAGCTAGTTACCATGGCAATTGCAAGCAATAGAAGTCATGCATCTCTAGTCCTATAGCTTGTCTCTATTAAGCACTACACATGACATAACTATCGCATCATGCTTCTCAAGCATGGTCAGTCCAATCCTCAGGCTCCATGAGAATCGAACTGCTCTGATACCAAAATGTAACACCCTAATTCTTAACCCAAATTTCTAGAACACATCAGGTTAATCATTAGGTTATTACTTCTTAGTCTCATCATTTTATTAAAATACTTAGCGGAAATTACGAGTAAATTTTTTTTTTTTTTGAAAACATAACCCAAAGTGAAAGCCGCGCTCTTATCTAAACGAGAGACATAAATATCAATCATAAGGAAAACAAAAGCTAAAGCAAGTAACAATAGAACATTGGTCATCACAACAAAGGAAACATCTCATTAATAGCATAGTTAAGATACATAGTAGTCACGCCCTTATAGGAACGGGCTGAGCTTGCAATACATAGGGAAAATGGAAATACACAGAAATACATAAAACGAAGAAAGCATAGATAAATTGAAACTTCCCGAGTGCACCTAAAGTGGATAACCTCAAGACAAAAGAATGTTTATCCCATCTATGTGAGAGTGTGTGCACTAACCCTCCCCTATGACGTCAGCTATTGGAACCCGGGGTATGGCGGAACATAACCAATCCACGGACGTAATCTGGTAGGAGTAGACACATGTGAAGACTGAGCGTGAGCTCCTCGGTAAGGGCGCCTCTCGGCTCGCCTAGCCAGTCTCGGCTGCGTGACAATCTCCTCGCTCTCGCCTCGCATGAACTGAGGTGTAGGAGCAAAGCTCTCGCTATACATATGCGTCAGCGGTCCTCGGAAGGGTCATCCTCCGAACTAGAAGAATGAGGCACATAGTCCTCGAAGTCTCGAGGCATTGAACCACCAGTGTACGTCCGCAGAATCCTCTCATCTCGCATCCGGGCATGCTAAAAAACCATAGCATCGTCGTAAGGCGACATCGGGGAGATACGGTAGCTCTGTACAGGGTCTGCAAAGGGTGTCCGATGAACATGAAAACTCGTACTGTGTATTACCCCTCAAAATGATATGACCCGTGGTCCGGGTCAAAGTGAACCTCCCAAGTCAGCGTGTAGACGAAGACCATGAACGTCGCCATCGCTCTCTAAAGATGTGACGGAAGAAAGAGAAGGAAGAGAAATGAGTGAGAATTCTTACTAAAGAATCTCAGTAGAAGTCTCATATCCTAGGGTTACATCGTTCACATCCTCAGAAATCTTGGGTTTAATTACAAAAAGGTGTGCATGCATATAAAGTTCATTATTAGGGTTTATAAAACCAATTATCCAAGGTTCATTCATTTTAGCTTGCATCTTGATGTCATGAATGCAACATACCAAACATGAGTGCATGGCAATACTTGAGCATATAAATCAACAAATCAAATCATATAGAAACAATCCATGTGGCATAAGGGCAATAACTTCTCAAATGGAACTTTTGCCAGTATGTGTGACATCATTCATGAAATCTTTAACAATGTAGAGGCCACCCTAATAATAATAACTAGGCTATGAGCTCATACCTTAGCTAGTCATCACTAGCTCTTCCTTATTATCTGAATAAGCGAATAATAAAATAACATACCCGACTACTTAAGAGTATGGGCTAGGGGGCTAGGGAATTCCTCTCTTAGGATATACCCTCTTTGAAACGCTCTACTAGCCTCGAGTGCATAGCGAATTGTCCGCTTTCGTAAAGCTCATGTCAGTACCCTCACGATTTTGCCTCCTCCTCTCCGTAGCAGGAGAAGTACGTCTCAGTGCTTTGTCACATAAAATCTCCTGGGGGTGCTCGGCCGAACCGGTGTCACCCAGGGTTTTCATCTCATAGGGTACTTTAAAACATTTTTCACCCATTTTAGGTTTGACAGAAATTTGGCAGCGTAACGGCTGTCAAACCGAATTTCCTTCAAACCGAAACTTATGCCACAAGCTATTCACCTAACATATTCCTCATTTAAACCTCATGCTATGATAAACTCATATCTCAAACAATCATTTCCTCATGCATCATAAACATCTCAACATATTATTGCATCATTTAAACATCATAGCATTGACAATTTCTTAATGTCTTATGCATTGACCCTTAAGGTCCTTAACTTACAATCTAAGTTATAAATCATCAAAACCTAAACTCTCGGGTACTTATAAGATCATATCTAAGTATTTCTCACTCCACACTATGGTCAAGAACATGTCTAAATCTCAAGGATGCAGAACCTAAAATTCTAACTTTACGGGTACCTAGGAGTCACAATAATGACCCTTTCTAAGTTTGGTTTGCTCCTAAGGCATCAAGATCAAGTCCTAAACCAATTATGAGTCATTCCTACAGATTCAAACTAATTTAAATCCATGATTATCATATCTAAACTATTCTGGACATAATCCAGAAAAATCAATTACTACGGGATCTATAACTCTCAAATTAATTCTTTTCTAGTTGTTATCTTCTCTAATCTTTCACATATGAATTTTAGCATCATTTATACACAAACATACTCATGTTATCATCATCCAAATAGCATAAACAGTGAGCATAACATGGCAAGGCAGAACCGAATCCATCTCCAAACAAACAAGGCACAAACTTGATTTCTAAAGCACATAAAATACTAGTTCTCTTGGAACCTTTTTAAAACTTTCAAAACTCATTTATAAATATTTTTATCATCTAAAATCATCAAAATATTCTTAAGGGCAGTAGCTAATCCAAATTAAACTCAAGGGGTTTTAAAATCACAAAACTTTGTTTTAGACATTCCTTGAACTCATATAAGTTTAGAAAAAATTATGAAACATGGATTTTAATACTTGTAACAAATGAAACTTTCAAAGGCCGAAATCATAAGCTGGAGAACACATATTTTTCAAGCCTTTGTTTAAGACATCAATGGGCAAGTCTTTGAGCTCTCGGTTCTCTTAAGTGATGACATAAAAATAAACATGTTCATGCACTTGTTTTAGCTTTCATTACAAAATAAAGTAAGAGCATAAAATAAACATGAGATGCAACTCATTATTATCTTTGATATTTTAAGTGAGGACTTGAAATATAAACATGATAATGCAAAGTTTGAAACATAAACATGATAATGCAAGTTCATTTATTATTCTTGATGTTTAGTGATGGCAAAGAGGAATAATCATGATGTGCAAGGTATAAACATAAACATGGATGCAATATTCATTTTAATCTTGTCTAGAGCTCTTACAAGACTTTAGAAATACAACCCAACACTTATCTCATCACAAAGTGAGCTTTAGAGTTCTTGAACCAACTTCTCAAAGGAACTATGAGGTTCTTGAACATCATCATGAAGCCCAAAAGAAACAAACTTTCAAAAGAAACACAAAATCTCAAAGAAAAGGAAACCAAAACCGAGCCTCAAGGAAAGGAAACAAAGAAGCCAAAATCAAAAGCAAGAAAAGGTGAAGGTGGTCTTGAGTTAAAATCATTTTGAGTTAGAGAATAAAGATGAAACTCAAAGAAAGTAAAAACTCAAGCTCTAGAGGTTCCTTTGAGATGAACACATGGTCATCATCTAGGAGCTCTCATCATTGAGCTATCATGTACCCAACAAGGCCTCATGGCCAAAACTAGGAGGAAGAAAAACAAAGAAAAGTTTCAAAAAGAAATCCAAGAGAAAGCTAGAGAAAAACTCATTTTCAAGAAAAACAAGTTTAGAAAAACACTCCTACCTAGAGTGGAGATAAAAGGCTTGAACTCTTGAAAGAAAAAGAGATGAGCAACTCCTCCTTAAGGGTGGATGATGATTCGGCCAAGGGGGGATAAAGAGGTTGGAGATGTGTTTTGAGTGAGGTTGTATTTGAGGTCAAGTGTTTGAGAGGTTTGATGGTGGTTCAAGGTTGTGAGGTGGTGTTTAGAGGTTATGAGATGATGATGGGATGAAGAGATGAAGAAGATGAAGATGAAAAGAAAAGGAAACTCTCTTGAAACTAGAGAAAAAGGAAGAACTCAAAGAAAGCTTAAAAAACTTGAAACTTAGCAAATGATCTAAAGTGTTTGCAAGCTCAAGTAAGCAAGGTATTTATAGAAAATGAAAACAAATGAGAGCCCAATGGGAGGAGGGGCTGGCCGTAGCAATGAGGCAAGAAGGAAGAGAAAAATATCTCTTACAATGTGTCATACAAGCTTGGTTTGAGGTATGGAGGTTGTGATACAAAGCATGGCTTCAAGTAAGGTGATTTGAGTGAATTTCCTCTCAAATTTGAATGAAATATTTCATCTAGAAGCAAGGCATGGCTGGCGGTTTTTGGGCCACAAATAAATGAGGAAATTAGCTTAATTCATTTAGTCATTCACTTGGTAAATCAAGCATGGTGGAAAGTATGACAAAGTGTAACACCCTAATTTTTAACCCAACTTTCTAGAATACATTAGGTTAATCATTAGGTTATTACCTCTTACTCTCATTCATTTAATAAAATACTTAGCGGAAATATGGGTAAAATTTTTCTTTTTGAAAATTGAAAACAAAACAAGAGCCGCGTGTTAGAATAAAACCTAACGATTGCCGCAGTCATGACATGAGAAGGAAGAAAGCATATTTAATAATCACCAAATACAAATATTACACATAACAACACAACATAATCACATCTTCATTAATACATTAATTACTACTAGCATAGCTTCATAATCATATCAAAAGAAATACACGCCTATAAATAAAAATCTAAAGCGGCGTCTTCATTGTTCACATTGCATCCCTCTGACTTGACTTGCAGTACATTCCGTATACCCATCCCTCAATAAAAGTCACGAACCTTGTTACTATCTTCGTTTAGAGACAACACGGAAGAAAAGAGAAAGAGAGGGATGAGAAACTTATTCAAGATTCTCAGTAGGGATTTCCGACTCTAACACACGTGTCATCGTCGTCGTCCCCAGCCACTTCGATTTTAATTATAAAAAGGGCCATGCATAAGGTTTAACTTTTAATCTTCTCAAATCTATTTATCCGAAGTGGGTGTCTTTTAGTATGGATCTTAATGATATGAATGCAATAGATATTGGATGCATGCATGACAATACATTATGCAAACAGTCAATAGAACTTATCATCAAGGAAAAATATTAACATATAAGTGGCATATAAAACTCTTTCTCATGTTTGAACTCTTAAGTTCTTTTTCTCAAAGACCACCCTCTTAAACATGGTCACCTAAATCCAACCGACATACTGCCCCGGCGATTTTTATCATGGTCCCCAAACTCCGTCTCATCTAATCGCCTAGGAATGAGCTCAATCCTAACTAGTCGTCACTAGATTTAACATAGGGAAAAAATAGAGGGGGTAACACATCACTAGTTTCCAACTTATTATCTGAATAAGCGGATCATAAAAATGATATCCCGACTACTAGGGTACGGACTAGGGGCTTAAAGGTCACCTAATACACCGACTCCCAGAGTACGGGTTAGGGACTTAAGGATCACCTAATTCACCGACTCTTAGAGTGCGTGTTAGGGTCATTTCCTTCTTCAAAATGCATCTATGACATCTAGTGCACAGTAAATTTGTCCGCTCTGGCAGGCTGCATCTACCATACCCTCACGGTTTTGTTATCTCCTTACCAAGGTAGGAGAAATGCATCTTGGTGTGTTATGCAAGAATGCATCATAAACACATGTCCTCAACTATCACCATGGAACTTCATGCAATATGCATATCATGCTCATCAATTCATGCAATTCATCATAGTATGCCACATCAACTCATAATGCATGTACTTACACATTCAATTTCACATTTCATAATCCATTTCTAAAGTCATATAAACAGTTTCATCCTAGCACATGCACTCACACATCATCATAGCATTAGCATAAGAAGAATTCACATCGTCATAACTCATATATCATCACATCATGCATCAAAACACCATGCATGCATAATTAAACTCATAGCATTAAAATCTCTTAATGTCTTATGCTTTGACCCTTAAGGTCCTTCAACTTGAAATCTAAGTTGTATGTCATCATAACTTAAGCTCTCGGGTACCTATAGGCTTATATATAAGTATTCCTCACTCAATTCTATGATCATAAACATTTCTAAACTTCAAGAGTGTAGAATCTATAATTCATACTTTACGGGTACCTAGGAGTCACAACGTTGACCCTTTCTAAGTTCGGTTTGCTCCTAAGGCATCAAGATCAAGTCCTAAACCATTTATGAGTCATTCCTATACATTTAAACTAATTTAAAACCCTAATTATCATTTCTAAACCTTGCTGGACAGAATCCAGAAAAATCAAACATTAAGGGATATAAAACTCTCAAATTAATTCTTTTCTAGTTACTAACTTCTCTAATTTTTCACATATGAATTTTAACATTAAATATTCTCAAACATACTCATATTATCATCATCAAACAGCACATACAGTGGTCATAAAATGGCAAGGCAGAACCGAAACATATATCTCCATAAAAAGCATAGAACTTGGTTTTTAAAACACATAACACACTAGTTTCTCTTGGAACCTTTCAAGACTTTCAAAACTCATTTATAAACATTTTTATCATCTAAGATCATCAAAATATTTGTAATGGCAGTAGCTAAATCAATTTCATCTCAAGAGGTCCTAATTTGATAAAACTTGGTTCTATACATTCCTTGAACTCATATAAGCTTAGAAAAAATTATAAAACATAGTTTTCAATACTTGTAACACATAAAACTCCTTAGGGCCGAAATCTCAAGCTAAAGAAATAAATATTTTCAAACCTTTGTTTGAGACCATAATGGGCAAGTCTTTGAGCTCTAGGCTCTCTTAAGTGATGACATAAAAATAAACATGCTCATGCACTAGTTTTAGCTTTCATTAGAAAGTAAAGTGAGAGCATAAAATAAACATGAGATGCAACTTATTATTATCTTTGGTATATTAAGTGGGGACTTGAAATATAAACATGATAATGCAAAGTTTGAAACATAAACATGATAATGCAAGTCATTTATTATCTTGATACTTAGTGATAGCAAGGAAAGTAAATATGATGTGCAAGGCATAAACATAAACATGGATGCAATATTCATTTTAATCTAATCTAGAGCTCTTACAAGACTTTAGAGATACAACCCAACACTTATCTCATCACAAAGAGAGCTTTAGAGTTCTTGAACCAAGTTCTCAAAGGAACTATGAGGTTCTTGAACATCATCATCAAGCTCAAAAGAAACCAACTTTCAAAAGAACATAGAATCTCAAAGAAAAGGAAACCAAAACCGAAATATTAGAGGAAAGGAAATAAGGAAACCGAAATGAAAAACAAGAAAAAGTAAAGGTGTTCTTGAGCTAAAATCATTTTGAGTTAATAAACAAAAGTGAGACTTAAAGAAAGTAAAAACTCAAGCTCTAGAGGTTCCTTTGAGATGAACACATAGTCATCATCTAGGAGCTCTCATCATTGAGCCATCATGTACTCATCAAGGCCAAGAGGCCGAAACTCAAAGGAAGAGAAAACAAGAAAGTTTCAAAAAGAAAATCCAAGAGAAAGCTAGGAAAACTCATTTTCAAGAGAAACAAATTTAGAAAAACACTCCTACCTAGAGTGAAGATGAAAAGCTTGAACTTTGAAAAGGAAAACAAGATGAAGAACTCCTCCACGGTGGCAAGATAGCTTCGGCCAAGGGGGAATAAAAAGGTTTGAGATGTGTTTCAAGTGAGGTTGTGTTTGTGGTGAGGTGTTTGAGAGGTTTGATGATGGTTCAAGGCTATGGGGTGGTGTTTGAAGGTTGTGAGATGATGATAAGATGAAGAGATGATGAAGATGAAGATGAAGAACAAGAGAGAACTCTCTTGGAACTTAGAGAGAAAAAGAGAGAACACAAAGAAAGCTTAGAAAACTAAAAGTGTGCAAATAAGCTAAAGTGTTTGCATGTGTTTCTAGGCAAGGTATTTATAGAAAATGAAAACAAATGAGAGCTCAAAGGGAGGAGGGGCTGGCTGTAGCTTTTGGGAGGGAAGAAAGAGAAAAATATCTCTTACACAAGGTCATTCAAGCATGGTTTGAAGTATGGAAGCTATGATACAAAGTATGGCTTCAAGTAAAGTGATTTGAGTGAGCTTTTCTTTTAATTTTGAATGAAATTAGTCTTCTAGAAGCTAGACATGGCTGGAAGTTTTTCAGCCATAAATAAATGAGGAAAATGGTTTATTTCATTTAGTTATTCATTTGGAAAATCAAGCTTGATTGAAAATATGACAAGGTATGGTGAGTATGACTTGAGGTATGGCTTTGGAGTGTCAAAAATTTGAGCATGTGATGCATATGGAGGGGGAAGAGGCTTCGGCCAAATTGGCGGCAAGAGAGAGGAAGAAAAATCTCTCATGTAATTGGGTGTTAATGATAGGTTTAAATGTAGGTTAGCTTAGGTACAAGGTTTGGAATAATTAAGCTTAAGTTTAGGTAACTAAGAATGAGGTTTAGGGATTTTATGACAAGATTAGGAGTGCTCGTACATCATTAGAGAGTTTAAAACTCATTTAGGAATAAACAATTCAAAACACAATTCCATGATTTAAGGAATTGGAGAGAGAAAACACTATTCAAGATTCCATGACTAGGAATCTTGAATTTAAAATAGGATTTCAAGTTGTAATTAAGCATTCTTAGGTTCTAATCAACCTTAATAAATTATTTTGACTCAAGATTAATTATGGAAATTAATTAATCTTCGATTAGAGCCTAATATTGCTTAGGTTTGCTTAATCATGCGATTAAGCTTAAAAACACAAAACTAGGGGTAAAATTGTAATTTTGCACTAATTTCGCCTAGGACCTTCAGGACCAAAACTAAAGTCACAGAATACATAAAAATGTCTTTTAAAATCATCTGGAGAAGTTTCGGGTTCATCCAGCACTTGCAAACGGGTCAAACACCACAGGGGTATTGTAACACCCTAAAAATTATTTAAAAATTAATTTGAGCTTTTTTAGTTATAATTTCAAAAATCCGACATACGTAGCAATAATCAGGACAACCTAACCAATACGTAAAAAAAACAAAAAAAAATGTGAATAGTGTTTTGTGGGCCCCGTAAGCCCGCCGGGACAGCCAAAACCCTAGAATTAGGGCCTGGAGATGCCCGAAAATAAGAAATTATAGGATTGAGATTAGAAATAGGTAGGAATAAATATTTCATACTTAGAATTATTTTTCAGGCAATATTTGATTTCCCGGGTACACTGTTTTACCCGTTCGATAGAATTTTGGTATGCGGTTTTTAACACCGTAAAAGCTACTTGGTGGCCAAGTAAAGGTCAGCCAATTATCTTGAGCCAATTGGATGGCCAAGATTCATTCTTTGACTTTTAAAACAAATCCTAACCATCCATCTCTTTATTTCTCTTTATTCCTTTGACTACATATTTATTGTATCTAACTTTTTATATATAAAAGAAATACAAAAACTTGTCTAAGAAGCCAAGCATTGACGGTTCTTATCTCCATGATGCAGCCATCATTGTTATCTTCTCCAAGAGCTGATGTTTTCATTTCAAATCATCAAAACCCTTGTCTAAAGTTCATAAAACACTAAACTCCCTTCACAAAACTTGTTCCACTCCTCAATATCTACCAAACTAACTGATTAGAATTTGAATCCATCAACTTTTCATACCTTAAGAGCTCATTATCAGATGTTTAAGGAAGGGTTTGGTGTGGGTTTGAAGGCTTGGAAGTGAAGAGAATCAATCTTGGAGCCAAGATCTTTAAAGCTTCAAAGTGTAGGGTTTTCTTTGGCCTTTTTCTTTCAAAATTTATTCTGAGAATTTTGATGTGTTTTAGTCTAAAACTTTTAGTTATATTGGTTGATAATATGTTGATATTGATGTATTAATTTTGGTGGACTGTTTGGTGTTGTGCCAAAATCATTTTTACCAAAAGAGTTTTTGAATTGGTTTGCTGGAATTTCGGTCCTTTGATTGGCAGCAACTGTACACGAATTTTCTGGTGTGATTTCAGGTATTTTCATGAGCTATAAAAATTATATGTTGAAGCTAATATGCTAGGCTAGTGGCACTAATTTTCGTGAGCTCTGTTTTTGACTCCTAATGCTTCAAAAAATTCAAGAACCGAAATTGTAGGCATGCTGCCTGGAAAGTTGAATCTGAAGCTGGGAAATTGTCTAATTTTGTTATCATAGCAAATGATGGAATTATCCTTTGAAAGTTTTACAGAGTGCTAGAAACATATTGAAGTTTAGCCATGATTTTTATCCTGAAGTGATTCATTCATTTGCTATGGTTAAAAATTAGTGAATTCTGGCATTGAGCTAAGGTTAAGTGGTCTATGACCACCAAATTTGTAGAATTTGTTGACAAAGTTAGAGGACTCTTCTTCCTATGAAATTTTTACAGGGCCTTGTGCACACATTGAGGTGTCTTGGGTAATTTGTATAGCCCTGGAAATGGATGTTTGTTATGCATAATGAATTTTACTCTTTAGGCATGAATTCTGCCAATATGCTGTAATTGTGCTGAAATGAACTCAAGTATTCATTTGGTGATATAATGATTCTTGATTAAGTATGATGAGTATGTATGCATGCTAGACAATTTAAAGATTGATTTACGAGGTACAAATAAGAATTTCTTATGATTGAATGCCTATATGTGGCTTATGCATGCATTTGAAAAGAAGAAAGCACATGGAGCTACTATATGAGAAAAGAGAATGTATAAATTTCACTCGTGCATGTTCTGACATAGGAGAAAACAGAAACAAGACTTAAGTCGAATGAGGGGAAGGCAAAAAGAGGAACTTCCCTAGAGTTTATGTTCTGACATAGGAGTAAACAGAAACAAGACTTAGGTTGAATTGAGGGGAAGGCAAAATGATGAACTTCCCCCGAGATATTATGAGCCGGTAGACGTATCGGCTAGGAATAGAACTGTGTGTGCTTCGGAAATGGAATAAAATGAAGTCTGATGATCGCGTATAGGAATGAGCTCAGTCCTGATAAGCAGTCTATTTCCCATTGTGGCATTGTCCACGGCAGATGCCTTTTGGTATAAATGATCTATTGTGGAGTTGTCCACGGCAGATACCCGTTAGGATACCACAAGTCTTTCCTATGTCAATGATGCACTAAATTGAGTTTTTACAATATCATATGAACTAAGTCTTTCCTATGTCAATGAAAAGAGAAAAATGCACCATGTTGAGTTCTATGGTCACAAGTAAGGCCATGTCCCTGAAATAAATGTTTTGATTAGGATTATTTACTATGTGTTTGAGTTTATTATATATGTGTATTAAGTGATTGATCATTAAAAGCTACCCACTTCGAAAGTACGATTTAGAACTCTAAAATTGAACTATTGTTATAAAATGCATGATCACTTTTTCCTAATAAACTGAAGTTGCTGGAACGATGACGATGACATTATGATTGTGTAATTGGGGAGTTGCCCTACTAAGAATTGTATAATTCTCACCCCTACTTGTTTGTGTTCCCGTATCGTCTCCAGGTCGATCGTAGCGGATTATGGGATTATTACCTGAAAGAACATGGAAGTGTAGTAGCTTAGTAGTTGATGATGTTATTATATTGTATATAGTTGTAGGCATGTGTGTATGTAAATGTAATAGAGATTGTATATGTATTAAAGCTCCTTGTAGAGCTTCCTTATGTAATTGACTTTATATGAAATAAAAGTTTGTATCTTTGTTATATATTTTAATCAAATTGCACTAGTTATTACACGAACCCATTGAATTTGCTATAGTTATTTAAAAAAGGTCCACTAGTTAATAAGTAACAACTCTCGAGTACAATTTCATAACTTAAGGATGGTGTTGTACTTGGGAGGGTGTTACAGGTATTTTGGTCATTTTGACCCGAAAACTCGAAAAACGAGATTTTTGATCCCGGAAAGGTACACAAGTCATCTAATCCCCATCCAACATTGAGTTTGCCTTTTGAGGATTGCCAGATCGGCTTTCCTCAAATTCCGAGCCGAAAATGATCTCAGGGGCATTTTGGTCATTTTCACTCTATCAGAAAATCGGGAAGTTACACAAAATATGGTGTAAGTGAGGTGGAAGCATGGCCTTGGAGTGTCAAAATTTTGCACATGTGATGGAAATGGGGGAGGAGTGGCTTCGGCCAGATTGCAGCAAGAGAGAGGAAGAAAAATCTCTCATGTAATTGTGTGTTAGTGATAGGTTTAAGTGTAGATTAGTTTAAGTACAAAGTTAGGAATCACTAAACATAAGTTTAGGTAACTAAGAATGGGGTTTAAGAGTTTTATGACGAGGTTAAGGAGTGCTCATACACATTTAGAGAGTTTAAAATTCATTTTATGAGTAAACAAGGTAGACAAATTTCCATGATTTAAGGAATTGGAAAGAGAAAACACTATTCAAGATTTCATGACTAGGAATCTTGAATTTAAAATAAGATTTCAAGTTGTAATTAAGCATTCTTAGGTTCTAATTAACTTTAATAAATTATTTTGACTCAAGATTAATTATGGAAATTAATTAATCTTCGATTAGAGCCTAATATTGCTTAGGTTTGCTTAATCACGCGATTAAGCTCAAAAACACAAAACTAGGGGCAAAATCGTAATTTTCCACTAATTTTTTCCGGGACCTCCGGGACAAAACCTAAAGTCACAGAATATATAAAAACGCCTTTTAAAACCATCTGGAGAAGTTTCGGGTTCATCCGGCACTTGCAAACGGGTAAAACACCACAGGGGTATTTTGGTCATTTTGACCTGAAAACTCGAAAAATGAGATTTTCGATCCCGGGAAGTTACACAAGCCAACTAATCCCCTTATAACATTGAGTTTTCCCTTCGAGGACTGCCGGGTCGGCCTTCCTCGAATTCCAGGCCGAAAATGACCTTAGGGGCATTTTGGTCATTCTTACTCTGATAGAAAATCGGGGCGTTACAAAATGGGGTATGGGTTTCGGCCAACAGAAACAGCCAAGTGGGAGGGAAAATTGTTCATCTAATTGTGTGCTAATGATATGTTTAGGTCTGTATTAGTTAAGGTGCAAGGTTAGGAATCACTAAGCACAAGTTTAAGTAACTAAAGATGTGATTAGGAATTTTATAACATGATTAAGGAGTGCTCATACACATTTAGAGAGTTTAAAATTCATTTTATGAATAAACAAAGTAGACAAAATTCCATGATTTAAGGAATTGGAGAGAGAAAATACTATTCAAGATTCCATGACTAGGAATCTTGAATTTAAAATGAGATTTGAGTTTAAATTAAGCAATCTTAGGTTCTAATTAGCTCTAATAAATTATTTTTAGTCTAGATTAATTAAGGAAATTAATAAACCTTCGATTAGAGCCTAATATTGCTTAGGTTTGCTTAATCACGCGATTAAGCTCAAAAACACTAAACTAGGGGCAAAATCGTAATTTTGTACAAAAATTGCCCGGGACCACTGGGACTAAAACTGAGGTCATGGAATACATAAAAACACCTTCTAAAACCATCTGGAGAAGTTTCGGGGCCATCCAGTGCACGTACTCATGTCAAACACAACAGGGTATTTTGGTCATTTTGACCTGAAATCTCAGAAAACGAGATTTTCTATCCCAGAAAGGTACACAAGTCAACTAATCCCCTTCAAACATTGAGTTAGCCCCTCGAGGACTGTCGGGTCGGCTATCCTCGAGTTCCGGGCTGAAAATGACCTCAGGGGCATTTCGGTCATTTTCACTCTAATAGAGAATCGGGGCTTTACACATTCATACTGTTACATGCGGCATTCACGACATCAAGATTCATCCTAAAATGAATGGACCTTGGATAATTATGTTTTGAAAACCTAATAATGAACTCTATGCATGCTCACCTTTTATAATAAACTTGAGGTTCCTGGAGATATAGATGATGACAATAGAATAGGAGGTTTCCCTTACTGAGATTCTTTATCAAGATTCTCACCCCCTCTATCTCTCTTTCCTTTCATCACATCTTCAGAGGCCAATGGCGTTGTTCATGATTTTTGTTGACATGCCAGTATGGGAGGTGCACTACGACCTGGACCACCATTCCTACCATTTCGAGGGTCGATGTGCCATGTGTATTTTTGCGTACATGGGACATCCTTTTGTATACCTGGTGTCCAGTTTCAGATTCATCCCCATTTCTCCTTGTGGTGATGATATGATCTTCGAGCACATCTACCCCCGCAATAAGCAAACTCGTTGTGCTCGCCCATCTGCCTTGGCCGTACGTGACTACCCCGATTATGTTCCCCGATCGAGGCGATCGGAGACCGATCCGTCCAAGGACTCCCCTACTCATATCTACTCGGAGGTTTCTACCCTGATGGTACCTATGGATGTTGGCAGAGGCAGCGAGAACACAATGACCCAGCCCTGCCTAGCTTGGTGACCAGAGATGCGTCCACACCGTGGAGGCCATATCTGTCCCCTATTCTGCCTGCACACACCCGAAGAGCTCGTGCAGTTCATTAGGTATATACCCCGATCGTTGGAGGATTAGTGTCACCAGTAGATTCCGACAAAGAACCTATTCGAGTGCTCGAGCTGTCATGAGGATCCCCTTTTCATGTAGTGTCTTTTGCTAGGGGTATCTTAGTTTAGCACTCATAGGACTAGTGTGAGGGAGCTGTAACTAGCTTTGATTTCGACGTTTCATGTACTTTCTTTTTCTATGTACTTCTTGCTTTCCTTTGTATTTACTGCTTTATGTATTTTTTGTCTTTATGTACCGAAAGCTCAGCCCACTATGCATGGGTGTGACTTCGTTGGTTTTATTTCAGTTGTATTATGAACCATGCTATATTAAGATTATTAATGTATTTGTGATCGATGTTCTCAATTGTTGAGTTCTCATTATGTGCAAATATGATTCGTGTTTTCCTTTTTATGATGACAGAACTTTATGTTTGATTTATGTTAGTGCGCGTGGCTCATGTTTTGTTTTAAGTTTTTTTGAAAAAATTACCCTATTTTCCGCTAAGTATTTTGATTAAAAGATGAAACAAAAGAGTAATAACCAATAAGTAATTGTAATACATCCTAGGCGTGTTGAGTTAAATATTAGGGTGTCACAGTTTCCAGTTTTCAGTTTTTATTTTCAGTTTTCAAGATTTTGTGAAGGAAAAACTGAAAACTAAAAATTAAAATTTGTAGTTTTCATAATTTTCAGTATTTCCTTCGCAAAATCTAAAAAATTGGAAAATTGAAAACTCAAACTAAACAGGCCCTAATAGTGTATGAACTAAAAAAATTGAATGACTTCCTTCCAAAAATTCTTCCTAAGATGTTATCTAATGAAACCTAGAAAGAAGATTTTTACAGAAATAGAAATTGATTACAAGGTGTAATATACTTTACAGGAGAAGAAGAAGAAGGATTTTCATTTATGTGCTCTTAGCAAGTGTCAAAAAGTCCTGAGTTGTATGCACATGACATCCTTTTATACTTGATCTTCAAATAAGACCATTGTTACTTGATTTCTCTTCCTCTTGACACATGTTGATCTTCTTTTTGTGTTAGAGCTACTTTTGTAGATGGATTGTGTCTTGGGAAATGCCATCTAAAAGACTAGCTGAGCTATGTCAAGCTACTTTTGCTGATGCAGAGACTATTGTCAAATGTGGGTTTTGATTAAAGCTTCAGAAACTGCTTTTTCTTTCTGGACATGATTTCTGAACTTTTTCTTCTAAAAGTTGGGATAGTTGACCACGTGTAAAAGTAATATGCCATTATTAGCCCTTTTTGGGAGTTGACTTAATTTGAAATTTGAAACTTCCCTCTTTTTTTATAAAGTGTACATGGTTTCTGAAAAACACATACTTCCTAATAGGAGTGAAACATTGTCCAAGTAATGTCGAAGAAGTCAAAAGTTGCACAAGTATTAAACAAATTATGTACATATGTTCATCACTAATCGACCATATGCAGAAAAGGCTAATGACAAAATAAAATCTAATTCAAGAGGCTAAAGATTTTAAGATAATAAGAAGTGGTCAAGAAATGGTTATTTGTCAGCTCCTAATTTGGAGGAGACAATGTTACTATGAGGGACAGTTGTGCACAATCTTCGAAAGAAATAAAAAAATAGGATCATGAAGGTAGTAAGATTAGAAGCATGTGACATGTGTCAAACATGCATGTACGTTATTTGTCTATAAAATAAAAGTAGTGTTGGAGCAAATAGAGGGCCTAGAATTTTGGAGAGCACTTCATACAGTTGTAGCAAAAGCCATAATTTTACAAAATTAGTAAAGGCTAGGGTAAAACTATAATTTTACATTCTTACCATAAAACATTTTTGTCATTGTTTTAGTATGTGTTATTTACTATTTTAATTTTGTTTTTAGTAGTAGAATTATTGTGATTGATTGCAAAAAATGTTCTTGAGTCCTTTGGTTTCCATGAGTATGTTCAAAACTTTACATATCAGGTAGTTTTCTAAATATGCAAAGTTATGTTCATTTTAGTTATATATGTTCTTTTAGTTGATTGGCATGAATACAATTTTATGTCATTTAGAGTGTGACCATGTGTGCAAAAAACTTTTATGAAAGTATGGAAGGCCTCATAAGTGTCCCAAAAAGAGCCAAAAATGAAAATTACACTAACACCCTTTGTGTTGAGATATTTTAGCTTAACACCCAATTGATCTTGGAAATTATCTGAGAATATTTCTAAGGTAACAAAAAGGTTCCTAAAAGTATAAAATAAGTTTAGTCTCGATAGACGTTGTAAATTATAGAATTTACACTTTGACCCTAAGATTTATGAAAATTTGATTTTGACCTCGAAGTGGGCAAAGTAATATTTCTTTATCTTCTCATGCTATTATATTGTTTAGTGCTTGATATTGCTTGAGATAATATGCTATGAATGTTAATGCAATGGATATGTGATGATTTATGAGATTGTGACTTGATGATATGCATGCTTTGATATTTATTATGATTTTTTATATGGTTAAAAGCAATGCATATTCATTAGTTGAGTCTAGTCCTTATCTCCAATAATTGAATAGGAACATGTTTATATTCAAGATATTGATATATGAATGCTATGAACATGAGATGATGTATGCTTATGTGAATAATGTCTTGATTATTTGGCATGATGTTGACAATGATGACACGTGTTAAGATGCATGAGTTTGATATGTTATGAGAAATAATATGATCATGATGTGTTTATATGTTAATGTTTGTATCTCTAAAAGACATATCAAAAGTGACATAACACACTCAAAAATTATCATTTTGTTGATGGCCGAACCTTACGTAAGGTGATCCACGGAGATGAACCTTTCATTGTAGGTCGGGCCAAGCTCAAGGTAATCCAAGGAGATGATCTTTTCGTAATGGGCTGGGCCAGGTAGAAAATGATCGAATGCCCTCTAACCCACATACTCTGGGAGCTGGGAAATACCTTATCTAGAAGATAAGTTTAAGGTGGTGATAATCAACTAGATATGAGCTCATACCCTTAGAACTCTTAAGAGAGAAAGTGTTAAGGTAGCCCTTCAAAGAAAGATTAAGGAAGATAAGTCACCTAAGAAAGGAAAGATGATAGTTATGTGCTTATAATTGTTTCCTTTCCTTATGCCACTATATGTCATAATATGTTGAATGTTGCATAAGGAATTGACATGCATTCATGACATGGTGTGGTGTATTTATGACGTTAAGATTCACGCTAAATTATACGAGCCTTGGCTAATGGTTTTTGATAATTAATAAATGAACCTTGATTATGTCTATTATTTCATAATGAAACTCGAGGTTCCTGGGGATGTTGATGATTTTACTTATGTGGAGACAAAAGCCCTACTGAGAATTCTTGTATAAGATTCTCATTCCATCTTTCATCTTTTCTATCTTCATCTTTAGAAGGGATGGCATCCTTCATGATATTTGTTGAGATACCAACATGAGAGATGCACAATGACCATAAGCCGTGAGAATATTACATTGTTGGTCAATGTGCTATTCACTATTTTGTGTTTCTAAGGCATCCCTTGGCTTACCCTACTAGCATTGCCTAGTTCACTTGCGAGTCCCCATATCCTGATGAGCACTTATTTGGTGAGATCGCATAAGTCCAGCCGTCCTGATTATGTGCCCTGTTACCCAACCTTCTCTTTTGAGACCAACACCTTAGAAGAGTCCCTTTTCAGTATTCCTATGGTGATTCTGTAATGCCCCAATTTTTTTGTTTGAGCATAAATGACTAAAATGTCCCTAAAGTCATTTTTACTGGAAATTCAAGGATGGCCGATCTGACAGTCCTTGAAGGGTTAACACAATGTTTAAAGGGGATTGTATATGTTGTGATTGATAACAGAGATGAAAATCTTATTTCCAAACTTTCGGCTTAAAATGACCAAACTACCCCTACAGCGTTTTACGCGGGTATCAGTGCCGTTTGAGCCCGGAATCTCTCCCGAGGGTTTGGAATATTAATTATATGTGTTTTATGATATTTGTTTTGGTCCCGGTGCTCCCGGGCAGGGTTTGTACAAAATTACCGTTTTGCCCCTGGAATAGTGTTTTACAGGCCTAATGACAAGATTAAGAAAACCTAGGCAATATTAGGCTTTAATCCAAGATTAATTAATTTCGATAATTAATCTAGAGTCAAAATAATTTATTAAGGTTGATTAGAAGCTAAGATTGCTTAGATACACCTTAATCTTTTTTAAAAATCAAGGTTCCATGTCATGGAATCTTGAATAGTATTTTCTCTCTCCAATTCCTTAAATTAAGGAATTATGTTTGTGCATGATCATATCATAAAATGAGTTTTGATTTCACTAATGAATTAAGACCACTCCTAATCATGTCTCAACTTCTTTAATTACCCATCACTTTACCTAAACACTTACTTACAAACTCCTAATCAAAAGCTTAATCAATGATACACCTAAACACATCACTAAACCACAATTAGATGAAACATTCTCTCCTCCCCTTGCCTACACATGGCCGAAACCTCCTCCCCTATATTCTTCACATGTTGATTTACATCACAGTCAAATAACCATGCTTGCACCATGCTTGAACCATACCTTGAGCCATGCCTAGCCATACCTTCAACCATACTCTTGAATGACCATTTTAAGGAGATATTTTCCTCCCCATTCCCTTGATGAGTACATGGCCACTCCTCCTCCATTTCACTCCTTCATGTTTCAATTTTCTATAAATACCTAACTTAAGAGAACTTGGTTCCATTTGCTGATTTTCAAGTTTATGTCTTAAGAATTCCTCCAAGTTTTCTTTCTTTCTCTCAAAGAACTCAAGAGTTCCATTTCCTCTCATTTTCTTCATCTCCTTCATCTTCCTCATAGAGCCACCCTCTTGCAACCTCAAACCAGCACACAACCACCATAGATCACCATCCAAACACCTAAGCTTCCATTCCCAAACACAAAGCTCACACAAACACATTTCCTTCCTTTTCTTCCTCACTTGGCTGAACCACCATCACCACTTGGAGAAGAGTTTTCTTCTCATTCCTTTGCAAAGAACAAAGCTTTTTTCCTTCTAACAAAAAAATACCACTTGGTAGGGGTTTTGATTTTCAAAAGCTTTATCTTTTACATGATGTTTTGCCATGAAAAGTTATAGTTTCTCTTGGCTTAAACTCTTTTCCTCTCTTTTTATTTGTGGCTATGAAGCTTGGTTTGAAAGGAAAACTTTTAGCTTGATGATGAGGTTTCAAGATAATGGTCTTGTGGTTTTCATTTGAGAAATCTGTAAAGCTTGAAACTTAGTTTTGATCTTAATATGTTTTGGTTTTTCCTTTCCTTTTCTCTTGCTAATGGTTTCAGTTTTCCTTTCTTTTTCTTTGAGGGGATTCGGTTCTATTCTTCCTTTTCCTTGTTTTGACATTGGTTCTCAAGATAATATTGTTATTTGTTTTGATCTCTTAGTCCATTTCCTTGAGCTTGATGATGATGTTGAAACCATAAGGTTTTTCTGAAACCTTTGTACAAAGAACCCTAAAGCTCACTTTGTCTTGCTAAGATATGTGTTGGGTTAAGGTTTATATTCCTTTAAAGTCTTGTATGAGCTCTAGTAAAGTTCAAAATGAACTTGCATCTATGTTTAAGTTTATGTGTAACAGCCTAAATCTTAACCCAAGACTACTAGTATGTTCTTAGGTTAATCTTTAGAATATTACCTCTTGGTCTCATCTTTTACTTAGAAAATACTTAGCGGAAATATGGGTAAAATTTTTCTTTTTGGAATTTAAAATCAAAGTGAGAGCCACGCACGAAACTTTAAGGGGAATCATAGCGAAACATATAAGCAAAGCATAAGAAACACATCATGTCATGGGAACATCAACTGAATCATAGATATATATATATATAACGTGCCTACCCAAAGAGGCAGGACTATTTGATACATCATGAAGCAAAATACAACTGAAATGCAATACAAGGAAATCATAAAAAGCAAATACAAGAGAAACTACACCCATACCCATGTGCACCTAAAGGAGACAACCTCATATACAAAAGAAGGTTTGTCCTCTACTATGTGGCGTGTGTGTGCACTAACTACTACCCCTCCTATGACTACTCCTGCGGGTCCGAGTACTGTGGGGTCGAGTCGATCCACTGGCGAATCTCGGCGGGAGTGGTCGAGAGCATCATCGGGGCATGTCCACCACGGCGAAGCATAGATGGCCGTCGAGCCAACCTCGATCGACCACCGCCTCCTCACTCCCGACCCTCATCGGTGGAGGCGGGGCTGGAGCTCCAAGCTGTACATGTGGGATGGCGGGTCCTTGGATGGGTCCGTCTCAGAAATCTTGGGCGCGGCACATACTGGTACTCGCATCGCTGATGTCTCGGGCTCCATGCGGAGGATCTGCTCATCGCGTGGTCTCGCCGCTCAAAAATCCCGTTATGACGGTAAGGAGCGATCGGGGTGAAGCGGTAGCTCGGGACGAAGTCTTGTGAAGGGACGTCCCATGAACATGAATACTCAGACAGTGCAGCGACCCTCAAAATGGTATGACCCGAGTGCCGGGTCATGGTGCAGCTCCCATACCGGGGTGTCGATGAAGAGTACGAATGTCGCCATCTGAAGATATGATGGAAGAAAAGAGAGACGGAATGAGAATCTTTCTAAAAGAATTCTCAGTAGGGTTATCCCTACCTAGGTGACATCGTCACATCCTCAGGAACCTTGGGTTTATTTCTAAAAGGTGTGCATACATATAAATTCCTTTTAAGTTGGTTTTCCAAAGAGGTATTTTATCCAAGGTCCGTCATATTTTATAATGCGTCTTTATAACTTAAGCGAAATATACTAATGATATGAATGCATCATAAGGTAAACCAAACAATAGAATAACTAGGAAACATTATAACATTGGCATAAGTATAGTTTATGTGACATTGTTAACTTTAACTTTCATCTCTTGGGGCCGCCCTAAAACTTCTCTAGGTTATGAGCTCATACCTTAGCTAGTCGTCACTAGCTCTTACTTATCCTATGATAAGCGTAACATAATCCCGACTTAAAGTGCGGGCTAGGGGGCAAATTAAGGATCTCCTTTCTAGGATCATTTCCTCTTTGAAACGCTTTGCTAGCCACGTGGGCCTCGCAATTTGTCCGCTTTGGCAGGCTGCATCTACACATACCCTCACGGATTTGTCTCCTCCTGGGGTGCTCGGCCGAACCGGTGTCACCCAGAGAAGCGCGTCTCGATGTTGTGTCACATTTATATTCTCATAAGTATTAAATCACAATTACCTCATCATTTATCATATTCATTTTTATCATGCATTCTCATGTAGCTTTTTCATAACATATATATCATCACATGAAACTTTCTCATAACATTCGTCACATAAAACTTTCACACAAACATCATCACATAGTCATATTTAACAATCATCCCCATAAGCTCATAGACATGTTATGTTATAACTCATAGTGTTTTAAACTTGATTCTTATGAGTCTTAAACTTGCAAATTAATTGTTCTAACATTATCCTTAACTTCTTTATACGCCTATAGTTTGACAATTAATGAGTTATACAAATTTTATGCTCAAGAACTAATCCAAATAGCACTAAGCGAGAATTTGGACAGCTTTATGTTTATGTGATTACGGAGTTCTAGAAATTACGGTTTAGATCTTTATCTCACTTTCTAAGTTATTGATCATCAACACCTAGTCTCTTGGGAACCTATAAGGTTATAACTAAGTATTTCTCACCTCACCCTATGGTCAAGAACATCTCTAAACCTCAAGAGTGCAGAAATCAAAATACTAACTTTACGGTACCTAGAAGTCACAATAATGACCCTTTCTAAGTTCGGTTTGCTCCTAAGGTTTCAAGATTAAGTCCTAAACCAATTATGAGTCATTCCTACACATATAAACTAATTTAAAACCATGATTATTGAATCTAAACCTTGCTGGACAGAATCCAGAAAAATAAATCTTTAAGGGATCTAGAACTCTCAAATTAATTCTTTTCTAGTTCCTAACTTATCCTATCTTTCACATATGAGTCTTAACATAATTATTACCCAAACATAAGCATATTAACATCATTAACACAGCTCATACAGTGGCCAAACATAGCAAGGCAGAACCGAAACAGAAACTCCATTTAAAGGCCTTGAATCATAGTTTCTAAAGCACATAAAATACTAGTTTCTCTTGGAACCTTATTAAAACCTTCAAAACTCTTTTATGAACACTTTTATCATCTAAACTCATGAAAATACTTAATAGGGCAGTGGCTATATTATTTTCATCTCAAGAGGTCCTAAATTCATAACACTTAGTTCTACACATTCCTTATACTCACATAAGTTTAGAAAAATTATAAAACATAGTTTTCAATACTTGAAAACATTAAGGCCTCATAGGGCCGAAATATGAACCATAGGAAATAAATGTTTTAGACCTTTGTTTGAGATATCATTGGGCAAGTCTTTGAGCTCTAGAATCATTAAAGTGATGACATAAAAATAAACATGCTCATGCACTTATTTTAGTTATTGCTAGAAAGTAAAGTGAGAGCATAAAATAAATATGTGGTGCAATATATTATTATCTTTGATATTTAGGTGAGGACTTGAAATATAAATATGATAATGCAAAGCTTGAAACATAAACATGATAATGCAAGTTCATTCATTATCTTGGGATTTAGTGATAGCAAGGAAATAAACATGATATGCAAAGCTTAAAGTAAACATGATGCAAGTTTCATTTTTATGTTTAACTAGAGCTCATTTAAGACTTTAACAAGATCATAACCCCATACAATATCTCAAAGATCACAACACAAGAATCGAAAATCATATAAAAGAGAAAGAAAGTGAAGCTACATCAAGTTCTTTATTAAGTACCCAAAACCCCTATCTAGAGACAAATCTCTAGAACGTGCCGCCAACTTTAAGGTTGACAAGGGTAGGCTTGGGCTTTTAGAAATCCTTAGATTAATTTTTCTTAAGTTGGAAAACCATGTGAGCTAGATAACATATAGATGAAGTTGTAAGAAAAGGAAAACTCAAGCTTTAGAGGTTTCTTTGAGATGAACACAATGTCATCATCTAGAAACTCTCATCATCAAGCTATCATGCTCAAATCAAGGCCTCATGGCCAAAAATGAAAGGAAAGGAAAGACAAAGGAAAGTTCAAAAAGAATCCAAGAGAAAACTAGAGAAAAACACTTTCTTGAGCAAAATAAAGTTTGAAAACAAATCCCTACCTAGTGATGAAGATAAAAGCTTGATCTTGAAGATGGAAATGAGATGAGCAACACCTCCTAGGATGGTGATGATGATTCGGCCTTGATGAGAGAAAAAGAAAGAAAATGTGTTTCAAGTGGAGTTGTGTTTGAGGTTTGGTGTTTGAGAGGTTTGATGATGGTTCAAGGTTTTGGGGTGGTGTTTGATGGTGGAGAGGTGATGATGAGATAAAGAGATGAAGAGGATAAAGATGAAAAGAAAGGAAGAACACTCTTGGAACTTTGAGAGAAAAAGGAAAGACTAGCAAGACAACTCTAAAACTCTAAACTTGCAAATGCTTCAAAGTGCAACAAGGCTAACACAAGCATCCTATTTATAGAAAAACAAAACCATGGAGCTTGCAAATGGAGGGAGTGGTCGTGTGGTTTGGAGGGAAAAGGAAGAGAAAATATCTCTTACACAAGGTCATTCAAGCATGGTTTGAAGTATGGAAGCTATGCTACAAAGCATGGCTTGATGTGAGTTAATTTCCTATCAAATTTTTATGAAATTAGGCTTCTAGAAATAATGCATGGCTGGAACTTTTCCAGCCACAATTAAATGGGAGAAATGGGTTGTTTTAATTATTTATTCATGTGGAAATTCAAGCTTGATTGAAAGTTATGACAAGGTATAGTGTATGTGACTTGAGGTATGGCCTTGGAGTGTTGAAAAATTGAACATGTGATGCATATGGAGGAGGTGAGGCTTCGGCCAGCTTGGGACAGCAGAATGGGAGGATGATTTGACCATTTAATTGTGTGTTAATGGTAGGTTTAGATGTGTATTAGCTTAGGTACAAGGTTAGGAATGATTAAGCTTAAGTTTAGGTAACTAAGAATGTGATTTAGAGAGTTTATGACAAGTTTAGGAGTGCTCATACATCATTAAAGAATTTAAAACTCATTTATGAATAAACAATGTGTAACACAATTCCATGATTTAAGGAATTGGAAAGAGAAAACACTATTCAAGATTCTATGACTAGGTGTCATAAAATTAAAATATGATTTTAGGTTGTAATTAAGTACTTTTTGGTTCTAATCAACTTTAATAAATTATTTTGACTCTAGATTAATTAAGGAAATTAATTAACCTTCGATTAGAGCCTAATATTGCTTAGGTTTGCTTAATCGCGTGATTAAGCGTAAAAATACGAAACTAGGGGCAAAACCGTAATTTTGCACTAATTTTGCCCGGGACTTCAAAAATTAAAACTGAGGTCATAGAATACATAAAAACGCCTTTTAAAACCATCTGGAGAAGTTTCGGGTTCATCCGGCACTTGCAAACGGGTAAAACACCATAGGGGCGTTTTGGTCATTTTGACCCGAAAACTCGAAAAACGAGATTTTTGATCCCGGGAAGGTACATAAGTTTTCTAATCCCCTTCCAACATTGAGTTTGCCCTTCGAGTACTGCCGCACTGGCTTCCCTCGAATTCCGGGCTGAAAATGACCTTAGGGGCATTTTGGTCATTTTCACTCTAACAGAAAATCGGGGCGTTACATTATGCTTTGCACATCATGTTTACTTTTCCTTGTCATCACTAAAATCTCAAGAATAAAGAAATTAACTTGTATTCTCATGTTTAAATTTCAAGCTTTGCATTTCATGTTTATATTTCAAGTCATCAGCTAAACTTTAAAGATGATAATGAACTTACATCTCATATTTACTTTAAAGCTCTCACTTTATGTTATACTGGAGAATAAAATAAAGTGCATAGCATGTTTAAGTTTTTATCATCACCTAAAGATCTTAGAGCTCAAAGACTTGCCCTTTGTATCTCAAGCAAAGTTTGGAAAATGGAAGCATTCTATGGATGCTATTTTCAGCCTTGTGATGAGGATGAGCTTAGCATAAACTTCATCTAGTCACAAAAGCCAACAAACTATGTTTTAAGATTTTCTAAAACATTGGAAAGCTCAAAGAATACTTTGAGTATAATTTTATGGTTTACAACTCATTCAAGAGTGAATTAAAATAGCTACTGCCTTAGTATTATACTTTAATGATTTTAATGAGATAAATTGGTTTCTCAAAGAGTTTGAGGTTCCAAAATGATTCCAAAGAGAAAACTAGTAACTTATATACATTAGAAATGTGATTTCATGTGATTGTATGAACATATGCTTTGGCCATTGCCATGGATATATGACTACTGCACGATGCTATTTTAATGTGTTAGAATGTGTAAAAGTTATGTTTGAGTAAAGCAAGGATTATTTTGTGAGTGTTAGGGACAACTAGTAAGTGGAAAGGATGAAAAATGTGAGTTCTAGATCCCTTAGAAACTAAATTATGGCTACTGTTTTAGGATGAGTAAAATTAGAGATAAAATTGTTTTAGAATGGTTTAGATGTGTAGAATTAGTTCCTAGAGGTATTAGAAATTAGTTTTAGTGTCTTAGGAAAAGCCAAAACTTAGAAAGGGTCAAAGATATGACTCCTAGGCACCCGTAATCGAAACATTGAAATTCTGCCCTTGCTGCCCAAGGCTGTTTGGAGTTGATCATAAGCATAAAAATTAGTGAGAATTATTAGTAATGATCCCTTAGGTGCATAAAACACCTAACTTGGATGCTAGATTAATTAGATCATAAGTTTAAGACCCATAAGGATCAAAAGCATAAAACACTATAAGATAGGTGAGGCAAAGGAGAGTTAGTATTCCAAATGTATGATTGTTTATTTATACGACTTGCTAAGCATAGCATTTGCATTAGCTGAGCCCGGTCCTTTACTTCGGCATTTTGGGAAGGAGCATGTTTATTACTTTGGGAAAGTGATGTTGACGTGTGCATTAGAATATATGAATTTGAGATATGTGTATTGTGTAAATTGTGGCATGCTATGATGATTTGCCTGATTTAATGAACATGAAGTATTTGAATGAAATACCATGATGATATTTGAGAACATGTGTTTATGTTGCATTCTTGCATAGAATGCCGAAACGCATTTCTCCTGCTACGGTAAGGAGAAAGCAAAACCATAGGGGGTATGTACATCGAGCATGCCGAAGCGGACAATATAACTGTGCGCTAGATTCCAGTAGATGCGTTTCAAAGAGGAGATGACCCTATAGACTCCCCAAATTAAAGGTTATGATAGGTGATTCTTAAGCCCCCTAACTTGCACTCCGGGAGTCGGGATATATTTATACCTATCTGAGGATAAGCTGAAACTAGTGATGGCTAGTTAGGTATGAGCTTATTAATCTAGAGATCTCTTAAAGGAGAGAAGTTATTAAGGTGGCCCCATGAGAGAAACTGATGATGCAAGTAATGACACATAAGCAGAAAGAGAATGCATTCATAAGAAAGTTTTGATCTCTCTTGATACCATATGTGAACATGTTTCTTTATGACCACATGAGTTATTTGCCATGCATTCATATTATGATTTGTTGCATTCATTACATCAAGATTCATTCTAAAATGAACGGACCTTGGATAAATATGTTTGAAAAACCTAATAATGAACTTTATGCATGCCTTCCTTTTATTTAATAAACCCAAGGTTCCTGGAGACGTAGACGATGACACTAGGATAGGAGGTTTTCCTACTAAGATTCTTTATCAAGATTCTCACTCCTTCTATCTTTCTTTCTTTCTGTTACATCTTCAGAGGAAGATGGCATCGTTCGTGATTTTTGTTGACACGCCAGCCTGGGAGGTGCACTACGACCCAGACCACCGTTCATACCACTTCGAGGGTCGATGTGTGGTGCGTATTTTTGCGTACATGGGACGTCCTTTTGCGTACCCGGTTTCTAGCTTCAGATTCACTCCCACTTCTCCCTATGGCGACGATCTAATCTTTAAGCGCACCTGACCCTGTGATAAGCAGACTCATCGTGCTCATCTAATCGCTTCAATAGTTCGCAACTACCCCGACTATGTTCCCCGCTCGAGGCGATCTGAGACCAATCCGTCTGAGGACTCCCCCACTCATATCTACTCGGAGGTTTCTACTCTTATGTTGCCCATGGACATAGGCAGAGGCAGTGAGGATACAGTGACCCAGCCTCGGCTAGCTCGACGACTGGAGATATGTCCACGCCACGAAGGCAATGTCCGTCCTCCGTTTCGTCTGCATACACCCGAGGAGCTCATGCAGTTCATTAGGTACATACCCTCATTGCTGGAGGATTAGCATCGCCAGTAGGTCTCGATGAAGAGCCTGCTCAAGTGCCCGAGCTACCACGAGGATCCCCTTTTTGTCGTATCTTTTACTAGGGTTATCTTAGTTTAGTGCTTGTAGGACTAGTGAAGGGAGCTGCAGCTGGCTTTTGATTTCAACCTTTCATGTATCTTTCTATTTCCTTGTATTTACTACTTTCATGTATTTCCTTCTGTCATTTCCATGTATCAAAAGTTCAGCTTATTATGTATGGGTGTGACTTCGTTTATTTTATTTCTGCTGTATTATGAACCATGTTCTATTATGATAATTAATGTATTTGTGTTGATGTTCTTAAAGGTTGTGTTCTAGATATGTGCAAGTATGCTCTGTGTTTCCTATTCATGTTGATAGCGCTTTATGTTCGATTTATGTTAGCGCGCGCGGCTCATGTTTTGTTTTATGTTTCAACAAAAAAAATTTACCCTATTTTCCGCTAAGTATTTTAATAAAAAAAAAGTTAAAGAATGAAACAAAAGAGTAATAACTAATAATTAACTATAATACATCCTAGGCGTGTTGGGTTAAATATTAGGGTGTTACGAATTCTTCCTCTTTTGTAGGCGTAGGCCATTATAGGAGCCACGATAGGCCAATTGGTAAAGGAGATTCTTTTGTACAGATGCCCCATACTCGAGCAATTTCACATGTAGAGCTCATGTTGCCCTCATTGGAGTTCTAATAAGTAAAACTAGGTTCTTTCCTCCCTCCGCTAGTCACTAGATGTGGATGGATAGTGAAGGTTGTGATGATAGTGGTGTTGATAGGATAGTTTTTCCTATAGGACTTGTAGTTTCCAACTGAGTAGTAGACTTAGCATCTGCCTTTATACTTCCATTATTAATGTTTATGGTAAGACCTCTTTATGATATGTTCTGTTATGATTCCTAGATATTTGTAGGTCTTAACTTTGTTGGTGGGTCACTACGTGGTTATGTTTTCTTTACGTGTCCATTGGGAACACCTTATATGAATGCTTTAGTATTAATATATATACAAACACACGATGATGTGCTTTATGTTCATGTTGGGTGGATGTTCTTGGATTATATGCTGTAGATGTGATGCTTATTCTATGTGATGGTGTTGACTATAGAGCATTCTTATGCATATGTGCGACTCACATTTTATCTTTTATATATCAAAAAAAAAAATTTAACCCTATTTTCGCTAAGCATTTCCAAAGTTTTAAGGTTAAGATCTAGAACAAAAGAGTAACCACTAATAATTATCTTGAATACATCGTAGAAGTATTGAGTTGAATATTAGGGTTTTATAGTTTGTTTGGTAGGATCATCCCCACTAGCTTGACACTTTAAGATTCCACCAACAGCTGAGCCAAGCCTTCGGGTTCCAAGAAATTGACTAACTCAAGTCAAGGTCCTTATCAAATTGGGCCTAACAATGACATGTCAGCACTAGCAATAGTAGCAATGCCGAAGGGTTAGTGAAAAATATCCTTCTTCTCAAAGATTAGATCTTCTTTTTTGGTAGAAGTGTCCTTTAGCACCAGAAGCGAAGGAGGATTTATATTAATAAATGGAACCTCAAAAGCATCTTCAAATGTAGACCCCTCGACTGTAATTGGGGTGTCGATAGTGGTGTCACCCTATAGACAAACAAGCATAAACATTTAGGAAAAAATAAACATAAAAAAAAGAAAGAAAGGAAGGAATATTATATACCTTCGACTAGGAGGACACTTATTGCCCTTTCTCCGACCTCAATATAAGGGGAATTGCTTACGATGGCAAAAAATGGAGTCTGGACAATGATTATAACGCTAAAAGTAGGAAGTAATAGTGAAATAACTAGTGAAAAGAAAACCCAAAGTTGCCTTGTAAGTATAGGGTTGAATAGGAAGAACATTCACACCTCGATGAGGCTTGGAGGGTTTGAATTATCATTGTCATTTGGCTACTAGTTGTTTTGCCACCTTGTCCTTAGAAAGATGGTGGTCACTTTCCTCTTTCTGCCCTTCACTTGCTAGGGAGCCTCTTGTTTATCTCCTTTATCATCGGACCATTCTTTAATTTTAGAATGATCAAGTGCAACACAAACAATGTTAGCAAGCTATATTGCTGAAAGAGAGGAAGCATTTTGAGCAATAGTCTAGAAAATAATAAGAACTAAGTGCGAAGTAAAAAATTACCTATTGGTACCAGTCGAAGGGTTGTAAACCTATGTACTATTTGCTTGGTGCACATCGACAAGTGATAACCAATATAGGTAATGGGATCATGTTTCCTTGGAAAATAGAGCACATCAAGAGCTCCCTCGGGAAGATTAGGTTAATTATTAGCGATGACAAATGGAGTGTTAGGTACATGAGGAAAGTTAATGGGTTTGTCGAATGATTCCTTTAAAACAAAAGGATTTTTCCTCTGAGTGTTTAAAAAGGCTTTTACCTTTCGACCTTGGTGTTGCTCTTTCTTTTTCAAAAAGACCTCCATGGCATCTTTGACTACCCATTGAACCTCCCTAGGATTCCATTTAACCTTATAATACTTTTCAAATTTGTGGATTTCTTGAGCATTCATACCTTTTGTTTTGGTCAAAGTAGGCCCAGTTTGTAACACCCTAATTTTTAACCCAATACTCTAGAACATATTAGGTTAATCATTAGGTTATTACTTCTTAGTCTCATTCATTTAATAAAATGCTTAGCAGAAATTACGGTAAATTTTTTGTTTGAAATGTAAAACCAAAGTGAGAGCCGCGTTCTTATCTAATCGTGAGACAGAAACTTAAAGCACAAATATCAAGCATAATGAATACAGTAATCAAAGCATATAACAATAGAATCAATGATTAACATTACAAAGAGAACACTTCGTCAATATAATAGTTAAAGGTACTTATATAGTCACGCCCTTATAAGATCGGGCTGAGCTTGGAGCACATGCAAGATAACAGGAAAGCAGTAAAGTACATGAAACAACAGAAAATGAGAACCAACTACTCTACCCTCCTACTACGAGTACTAATCTCAAACCCGTTCCCAAAAGATACTGCCGAAGGGAAGATCCTCATGATGACTCGAGTTCTCGAACAGCTCTTCGATGAGGTCTAGGGATGGCGAGGACCCTCAGGTGATAAAGGGAGGTAACCGGGGAACCGCTCGATCTCCTCTTGAGTAGGCCAGTGGAGTGGAACGTGAGCGCGTGCTGGCTGAACGTGAGCTCCTCGGTGTGGGTGCATCTCGGCTCTCCTTGCTAAGCGCGGCTGCCTCACGGTATCCTTGCTCCCGTCTCCCCTAAATAGGGGAAAGGGAGTTTTAGGGGAGACGGGAGCAGAGCTTTCTGGATAGGTGTGCATCGGTGGATCCTCAGATGGATCCACCCCTGACCTCCTCGAATGGGGTGCATACTTTAGGTAGTCGCAGACAGCTGAGGCAGACGAATGAGCTCAACACAACTGCTCGTCGTGAGGGTAGGTGCGCTCGAAGATCAGATCGTCACTGCCATAAGGAGCAGTAGGAGTGAACTGGTGGCTGGAAACTAGGTAAGCAAAAGGTTATCCCATGTACACAAAAACACGAATGGTACATTGACCATCGAAGTGATAGGAGTAGTGATCCAAGTCGTAGTGCACCTCCTAGACAGGCGTGTCAATAAAGACCATGAACGTCGCCATCGAGCTTTGAAGATGTGACGGAAGAAAGAGGAAGGAGAGAAAGGAGTGAGAATCTTACTAAAGAATCTCAGTAGGAAATCTCCTATCCTAGGGTTACATCGTTCACATCCTCAGGAACCTTGGGTTTATTTATAAAAGGTGATACATGCATACTAGATTCATTATTAGGGTTTGTAAAACTAATTATCCAAGGTTCATTCCTTTTAGCATGCATCTTAATGTCATGAATGCAGCATAATAGAACATGAATGCGTGGCAAACTTAAACATATATAAATCAACAAAACATAACGTCAAGAAGCATATAAGTAGTATGAAAGACATATAAAACTCTTACTTCACTCATAACTAGGTGACTCCGAAAAAGACATCACATCTCTTTCTCACATATGAACTCTTAAGTTTTTTCTCTCAAAGACCACCTTCTTTTTGCATCACCAAATCCAACCGTAAACACCATGCCTGGCGATATTTATACGCATCACCAAATCCAACCAAACACACCCTATCGCCAAGGAATGAGCTCAACTATATTTATATGCATCACCAAAAATTATACGCATCACCAAAAATCCAACCAAACACACCCTTATAATCCAACCAAATACACCCTTATTGCCTAAAATGAGTTCAAACCTAACTAGTTGTCACTAGATTTTATATGGACAAAAGAAGGGGTACATATCCTGTAACGCCCCGATTTTCTGTTAGAGTGAAAATGACCAAAATGCCCCTGAGGTCATTTTGACCGAGGAAAGCGGTCTTGGCAAAGATCGAAGGGCAAACTCAATGTTGGAAGGGGATTAGAAAACTTATGTACCTTCCCGGGATCGAAAATCTCGTTTTTCAAGTTTTCGGGTCAAAATGACCAAAACGCCCCTGTGGTGTTTTACCCGTTTGCAAGTGCCGGATGAACCCAAAACTTCTCCAGATGGTTTTAAAAGGCGTTTTTATGTATTCTATGACCTCAATTTTAATTTTTGAAGTCCCGGGCAAAATTAGTGCAAAATTACGGTTTTGCCCCTAGTTTCGTATTTTTACGCTTAATCACGCGATTAAGCAAACCTAAGCAATATTAGGCTCTAATCGAAGGTTAATTAATTTCCTTAATTAATCTAGAGTCAAAATAATTTATTAAAGTTGATTAGAACCAAAAAGTACTTAATTACAACATAAAATCATATTTTAATTTTATGACACCTAGTCATAGAATCTTGAATAGTGTTTTCTCTTTCCAATTCCTTAAATCATGGAATTGTGTTACACATTGTTTATTCATAAATGAGTTTTAAATTCTTTAATGATGTATGAGCACTCCTAAACTTGTCATAAACTCTCTAAATCACATTCTTAGTTACCTAAACTTAAGCTTAATCATTCCTAACCTTGTACTTAAGCTAATACACATCTAAACCTACCATTAACACACAATTAAATGGTCAAATCATCCTCCCATTCTGCTGTCCCAAGCTGGCCGAAGCCTCACCTCCTCCATATGCATCACATGTTCAATTTTTCAACACTCCAAGGCCATACCTCAAGTCACATACACTATACCTTGTCATAACTTTCAATCAAGCTTGAATTTCCACATGAATAAATAATTAAAACAACCCATTTCTCCCATTTAATTGTGGCTGGAAAAGTTCCAGCCATGCATTATTTCTAGAAGCCTAATTTCATAAAAATTTGATAGGAAATTAACTCACATCAAGCCATGCTTTGTAGCATAGCTTCCATACTTCAAACCATGCTTGAATGACCTTGTGTAAGAGATATTTTCTCTTCCTTTTCCCTCCAAACCACACGGCCACTCCCTCCATTTGCAAGCTCCATGGTTTTGTTTTTCTATAAATAGGATGCTTGTGTTAGCCTTGTTGCACTTTGAAGCATTTGCAAGTTTAGAGTTTTAGAGTTGTCTTGCTAGTCTTTCCTTTTTCTCTCAAAGTTCCAAGAGTGTTCTTCCTTTCTTTTCATCTTTATCCTCTTCATCTCTTTATCTCATCATCACCTCTCCACCATCAAACACCACCCCAAAACCTTGAACCATCATCAAACCTCTCAAACACCACACCTCAAACACAACTCCACTTGAAACACATTTTCTTTCTTTTTCTCTCATCAAGGCCGAATCATCATCACCATCCTAGGAGGTGTTGCTCATCTCATTTCCATCTTCAAGATCAAGCTTTTATCTTCATCACTAGGTAGGGATTTGTTTTCAAACTTTATTTTGCTCAAGAAAGTGTTTTTCTCTAGTTTTCTCTTGGATTCTTTTTGAACTTTCCTTTGTCTTTCCTTTCCTTTCATTTTCGGCCATGAGGCCTTGATTTGAGCATGATAGCTTGATGATGAGAGTTTCTAGATGATGACATTGTGTTCATCTCAAAGAAACCTCTAAAGCTTGAGTTTTCCTTTTCTTACAACTTCATCTATATGTTATCTAGCTCACATGGTTTTCCAACTTAAGAAAAATTAATCTAAGGATTTCTAAAAGCCCAAGACTACCCTTGTCAACCTTAAAGTTGGCCGGCACGTTCTAGAGATTTGTCTCTAGATAGAGGTTTTGGGTACTTAATAAAGAACTTGATGTAGCTTCACTTTCTTTCTCTTTTATATGATTTTCGATTCTTGTGTTGTGATCTTTGAGATATTGTATGGGGTTATGATCTTGTTAAAGTCTTAAATGAGCTCTAGTTAAACATAAAAATGAAACTTGCATCATGTTTACTTTAAGCTTTGCATATCATGTTTATTTCCTTGCTATCACTAAATTCCAAGATAATGAATGAACTTGCATTATCATGTTTATGTTTCAAGCTTTGCATTATCATATTTATATTTCAAGTCCTCACCTAAATATCAAAGATAATAATATATTGCACCACATATTTATTTTATGCTCTCACTTTACTTTCTAGCAATAACTAAAATAAGTGCATGAGCATGTTTATTTTTATGTCATCACCTTAATGATTCTAGAACTCAAAGACTTGCCCAATGATATCTCAAGCAAAGGTCTAAAACATTTATTTCCTATGGTTCATATTTCGGCCCTATGAGGCCTTAATGTTTTCAAGTATTGAAAACTATGTTTTATAATTTTTCTAAACTTATGTGAGTATAAGGAATGTGTAGAACTAAGTGTTATGAATTTAGGACCTCTTGAGATGAAAATAATATAGCCACTGCCCTATTAAGTATTTTCATGAGTTTAGATGATAAAAGTGTTCATAAAAGAGTTTTGAAGGTTTTAATAAGGTTCCAAGAGAAACTAGTATTTTATGTGCTTTAGAAACTATGATTCAATGCCTTTAAATGGAGTTTCTGTTTCGGTTCTGCCTTGCTATGTTTGGCCACTGTATGAGCTGTGTTAATGATGTTAATATGCTTATGTTTGGGTAATAATTATGTTAAGACTCATATGTGAAAGATAGGATAAGTTAGGAACTAGAAAAGAATTAATTTGAGAGTTCTAGATCCCTTAAAGATTTATTTTTCTGGATTCTGTCCAGCAAGGTTTAGATTCAATAATCATGGTTTTAAATTAGTTTATATGTGTAGGAATGACTCATAATTGGTTTAGGACTTAATCTTGAAACCTTAGGAGCAAACCGAACTTAGAAAGGGTCATTATTGTGACTTCTAGGTACCCGTAAAGTTAGTATTTTGATTTCTGCACTCTTGTGGTTTAGAGATGTTCTTGACCATAGGGTGAGGTGAGAAATACTTAGTTATAACCTTATAGGTTCCCAAGAGACTAGGTGTTGATGATCAATAACTTAGAAAGTGAGATAAAGATCTAAACCGTAATTTCTAGAACTCCGTAATCACATAAACATAAAGCTGTCCAAATTCTGCTTAGTGCTATTTGGATTAGTTCTTGAGCATAAAATTTGTATAACTCATTAATTGTCAAACTATAGGCGTATAAAGAAGTTAAAGATAATGTTAGAACAATTAATTTGCAAGTTTAAGACTCATAAGAATCGAAGTTTAAAACACTATGAGTTATAACATAACATGTCTATGAGCTTATGGGGATGATTGTTAAATATGACTATGTGATGATGTTTGTGTGAAAGTTTTATGTGATGAATGTTATGAGAAAGTTTCATGTGATGATATATATGTTATGAAAAAGCTACATAAAAATGAATATGATAAATGATGAGGTAATTGTGATTTAATACTTATGAGAATATAAATGTGACACAACACTGAGACGTGCTTCTCCTGGGTGACACCGGTTCGGCCGAGCACCCCCAGGAGGAGACAAATCCGTGAGGATATGTGTAGATGCAGCCTGCCAAAGCGGACAAATTGCGAGGCCCACGTGGCTAGCAAAGCGTTTCAAAGAGGAAATGATCCTAGAAAGGAGATCCTAAATTTGCCCCCTAGCCCGTACTTTAAGTCGGGATTATGTTACGCTTATGATAGGATAAGTAAGAGCTAGTGACGACTAGTTAAGGTATGAGCTCATAACCTAGAGAAGTTTTAGGGCGGCCCCAAGAGATGAAAGTTAAAGTTAACAATGTCACATAAACTATACTTATGCCAATGTTATAATGTTTCCTAGTTATTCTATTGTTTGGTTTACCTTATGATGCATTCATATCATTAGTATATTTCTGCTTAAGTTATAAAGACGCATTATAAAATATGACGGACCTTGGATAAAATACCTCTTTGGAAAACCAACTTAAAAGGAATTTATATGTATGCACACCTGTTAGAAATAAACCCAAGGTTCCTGAGGATGTGACGATGTCACCTAGGTAGGGATAACCCTACTGAGAATTCTTTTAGAAAGATTCTCATTCCCTCTCTCTTTTCTTCCGTCATATCTTCAGATGGCGACATTCGTACTCTTATACATCATCACATGAAACCTCTTCATAGTGTATACATAAAACTTCTTCATAGCATATGCATCATCACATAAACATATCTTTAGACAATTATTCACACAAACTCACAAGCTTATTATGTTATAAACCCATAGTGTTTTATGCTTTGGTCCTTTTGAGTCTTAAACTTGTAAACTAATTGTCGTAGTATTATCCTTAACCTCTTACACACCTGTAGGTTCACAACTAATAAGTTTTACTAATTTTTATGCTCAAGGACCTATCCAAACAGCACTATGTAGAGTTTGGACAGCTTTATATTTGTGTGATTACGGGGTTCCAGAAATTACGGTTTAGACCCTTGAAGTCCTTAACTCACATTCTAAATTATCGATCATTAAAACCTAGTCTCTTGGGAACCTATGAGGTTATAACTAAGTATTTCTCACCTCACACTATGACCAAGAACATCTCTAAACCTCAAGGATGCAGAATTTATAATCCTAACTCTACGGGTACCTAGAAGTCACAACAATGACCCTTTCTAAGTTCGGTTTGCTCCTAAGGCATCAAGATTAAGTCCTAAACCAATTATGAGTCATTCCTACACATTCAAACTAATTAAAAACCATGATTATTACATCTAAACCTTGCTGGACAGAATCCAGAAAATTACATAATTAAAGGATCTAGAACTCTCAAATTAATTCTTTTCTAGTTCCTAACTTATCCTATCTTTCACATATGAGTCTTAACATTATTTTTACTCAAACATAGGCACATTATCATCATTAAAACAGCACATACAGTGGCAGTAAAGAGCAAGGAAGAACCAAAAATATACTTCTCCATAAAAGGCATAGAACACAATTTCTAAGGCACATAAGCTACTAGTTTCTCTTGGAACTATTTTAGAACTTTCAAAAGGTGATGACATAAAAATAAACATGCTTATGCACTTATTTTAGGTTCCATTAGAAAGTAAAGTGATAGCACAAAGTAAATATGAATGCAACTCATTATTATCTTTGTATTAAGTGAGAACTTGAAATATAAACATGATAATGCATAGCTTGAAATATAAACATGATAATGCAAGTTCATTCATTATCTTGGTATTTAGTGATAGCAAGGAAGTAAACATGATATGCAATGCATAAAGTAAACATGATGCAAGGTTCATTTTATGATTAATTAGAGCTCATTCAAGACTTTAACAAGATGACAACCCAATACAATATCTCAAAGATCACAACACAAAAACCAAAAGTCATATAAAAGAGAAAGAAAGTGAAACTACATCAAGTTCTTTATTAAATACCCAAAACCCCTATCTAGAGAAAAATCTCTAGAACGTGCCGGCCAACTTTAAGGTTGACAGGGGTAGGCTTGGGCTTTTAGAGATCCTTAGATTAATTTTCTTAAGTTGGAAAAACCATGTGAGCTAGATATCATATAGATGAAGTTATAAGAAAAGAAAAACTCAAGCTTTAGAGGTTTCTTTGAGATGAACACAATGTCATCATCTAGAAACTCTCATCATCAAGCTATCATGCTCATAACAAGGCCTAGAGGCCGAAATGAAAAGAAAAGGAAAAACAAAGGAAAGTTCAAAAAGGGTCCAAGAGGAAACTAGAGAACTTGTTTATGAACACCTTCATCCTTTAAAATCATAAGAATACTTAAGAGGGCAGTGGCTACATTATTTTTATCTCAAGAGGTCCTAAATTCGTAAAACTTAGTTCTACATATTCCTTATGCTCACATAACGTTAGATAAATTATAAAACATAGTTTTTAACACTTGGAAACACCAAAGCCCGTTAGGGCCGAAATGGGAACCAGAAGAAATAAGTATTTTTAGACCTTTGTAGGGACAACAATGGGCAAGTCCTTGAGCTCTAGGTTCATTAAAGTGATGACATAAAAATAAACATGCTCATGCACTATTTTAGGTTCCATTAGAAAGTAAAGTGATGGCACAAAGTAAATATGAATGCAACTCATTATTATCTTGGTATTAAGTGAGAACTTGAAATATAAACATGATAATGCATAGCTTGAAATATAAACATGATAATGCAAGGTTCACTTATTATCTTGGTATTTAGTGATAGCAAGGAAGTAAACATGATGCAAGGTTCATTTTATGGTTGACTAGAGCTCATTCAAGACTTTAATAAGATAACAACCCAATACAATATCTCAAACATCAAAACCGAAAGTCTTACAAAGGAAAAAGAAAGTGAAACTAAGTCAAGTTCTTCATTAAATACCCAAAACCCCTATCTAGAGAAAATCTCTAGAATGTGCCGGCCAACTTTAAGGTTGACAAGGGTAGGCTTGGGCTTTTAGAAATCCTTAGATTAATTTTCTTAAGTTGAAAAACCATGTGAGCTAGATATCATATAGATGAAGCATAAGAAAAGGAAAACTCAAGCTTTAGAGGTTTCTTTGAGATGAACACAATGTCATCATCTAGAAACTCTCATCATCAAGCTATCATGCTCATAACAAGGCCTAGAGGCCGAAATGAAAAGAAAAGGAAAAACAAAGGAAAGTTCAAAAAGAATCCAAGAGGAAACTAGAGAAAAACACTTTCTTGAGCAAAACAAAGTTTGAAAACAAATCCCTACCTAGAGTGAAGATGAAATCTTTGAACTTTTGAAAATGAAGACAAGATGATGAGCTCCTCCAAGAGGCAAGATAGCTTCGGCCAAGGGAGGATGAGAAGGTTGGAGTTGTGTTTTCAAGTGAGGTTGTGTTTGAGGTGTGGTGTTTGAGAGGTTTGATGATGTTTCAAGGCTATGGGGTGGTGTTTCAAGGTTGAGAGATGATGATGAGATGAAGAGAGGATGAAGATGAAGATGAAAAGAAAGGAAGAACTCTCTTGGAATTTTGAGAGAAAAGAAAAGAACTAGCAAGACAACTCTAAAACTCTAAACTTAGCAAATGCTTCAAGGTGCAACAAGGCTATCACAAGCATCCTATTTATAGAAAAACAAAACCATGGAGCTCACCAAGGGGAGGGAGTGGCCGTAGCAAATGGAGGAAAAGGGAGAGGAAAATATCTCTTTGATTGTGTCATAGAAGCATGGTTTGAAGTATGGAAGCTATGCTACAAAGTATGGCTTGATGTGAGTTAATTTCCTATCAATTTTTATGAAATTGGGCTTCTAGAAACAATGCATGGCTGGAACTTTTCCAGCCACAAATAAATGGAGAAATTGAGCTATTTTAATTAGTTATTTACTTGGAAAATCAAGCTTGATTGAAAGTTATGACAAGGTATAGTGTATGTGACTTGAGATATGGCCTTGGAGTGTTGAAAAATTGAACATGTGATGCATATGGGGAGGGAAGGCTCACGGCCAGGTCTGGTACAGCAAGGAGGAGGATGATTTGATCATGTAATTGGGTGTTAATGGTAGGTTTAAGTGTAGGTTAGCTTAGGTACAAGGTTAGGAGTAATTAAGCTTAAGTTTAGGTAACTAAGAATGAGTAATTAGGATTTTATGACAAGGTTAGGAGTGCTCATACATCATTAAAGAATTTTAAACTCATTTATGAATAAACAATGTGTAACACAATTCCATGATTTAAGGAATTGGAAAGAGAAAACACTATTCAAGATTCCATGACTAGGAGTCTTGAAATTAAAATATGATTTTAAGTTGTAATTAAGCACTTTTAGGTTCTAATCAACTTTAATAAATTATTTTGACTCAAGATTAATTAAGGAAATTAATTAACCTTCGATTAGAGCCTAATATTGCTTAGGTTTGCTTAATCATGCGATTAAGCGTAAAAACACGAAACTAGGGGCAAAACCGTAATTTTACACTAATTTCGCCCGGGACCTCCGGGACCAAAACTAAAGTCACAGTCTACATAAAAACGCCTTTTAAAATCATCTGGAGAAGTTTCGGGTTCATCTGGCACTTACAAAAGGGTAAAACACCGCAGGGGCGTTTTGGTCATTTTGACCTGAAAACTCGAAAAACGAGATTTTCGATCCCGGGAAGGCACGTAAGTCATCTAATCCCCTTCCAACATTGAGTTTACCCTTCGAGTACTACCGAACTGGCTTTCCTCGAATTCCGGGCTGAAAATGACCTTAGGGGCATTTTGGTCATTCTCACTCTAACAGAAAAATCGGGGCGTTACAGAGCCTGAGGATTGGACTGATTATGCTTTATAAGCATAAAATGATGGTTATGTCATGTGTTAAGCTTGCTAGAGATAAGCTATATGATAGCCATACATGACCTCTGTTGTTGTATGTGCCATGGTAACTAGCTCATTTCACATGAAATGTTGAGCCTGATCAACTCAGTGTTTTGCTGTCTAATGTGTTTAGGAACCAATGCCACCGCGACGACAACCTAGAGCTACGATCGAAGATAACCAAGATAATGCAACTGCTGCTACTGTCCATCGTATGGCTCAAGCCATGGAGTGGATGTTTGACCGTATGAATCAACAAGAGCCTGCTGCTCCTGCTCCCCCTGCTGCTGAGGTGGTCGAGCAAGCCCGCTTCGGTGAGTTTCGCAAGGCGAACCCACTAGTGTTCAGAGGGGCCCTGGACCCTGACAAAGCTGACGAATGGATTAAGGATATGGAGAAAATCTATTCCGTGGTTGCCTGCTTGGAGGAGCAGAAGGTTACTTTTGCTGCCTTCATGCTAAAATCTGACGTCGAGTTCTGGTGGGCTGGCACCCGAAGACTGTTGGAAGCTGCTGGAACCTTCATTGATTAGGAGCTATTCAAGACTTACTTCTACGAGAAGTATTTCCCGGAGTCCGTAAGAAACGCGAAGGACATCGAGTTCATGCAGTTGACCTAGGGAGGGTCTACTGTAGCTCAATATAGCGCCAAATTCGAGGAACTCATCAAGTTTTCACGAGTTTTCCAAGGGAACCTCGATGAAGTATGGAAATGCGTAAAGTATGAGGCCGGCCTCAAAGCAGAGTTGAACTTCGCCATTGCCCACATGGAGATCAGAGATTTCCCAACACTGGTCAACAAATGCCGGATTCTTGAGGAAGGTCAGAAGAAGCTCAACCTCGCAAGAACGGAGAGGGCCAAGGGGTTAGGACCACAAGCCCGGAGGTTCAAGCCTCCATATCAGAACCAGTCAAGGAGCCACTACGCCCCTTAAAACAACAACCTTTTCAAGTCACAACATCAGCACCAACAGCAAAGGAATCCCAACAACCCACCTTTCAAACAAAACCAAAGGCCGCCACTCAAATACAACGGCCAAAGGTGTAACAACAATCACCAAGGAGGGTCTGGAGGATCGCGAAATGGCAGCAACCACCAAGGGAATGCCAGTGGGACAAAAAACAAAGCATATCAAGGAACCCCCGCCTCCTCTTCTGGATCTATGTCGACTCCCGAATGCCCACAATGCGGGAAGAATCACGGGAATCGCCCATGCTTAGCCGGTCAGAACGTGTGCTTCAAGTGTGGCAAGCCTGGCCACTATGCAAAGGATTGTGCCAGCAAAGGGACACCAAACTAGGACCCCCGACCACAACACCGAGGAAGAGTCTTTACCTTTAATGCGGAAGACGCCAAGAAGTCTAATGATCTCATTGAAGGTATGTGCGAAGTAAACGGTAAACCCTTAACTGTACTATATGACTCTGGTGCTACTCATTCTTTTATTTCACTTGCTAGTGTCGAGTCCTTAAATCTAAGAGTCTCTAAACTTCCCTTTGATCTTATTGTTTCTACTCCTACAAATCGCCCTGTTAATACTTGCCCTTGATGTTTAAACTGTCATCTTGTTGTAGAAGATAGATCTTTTATCGTAGATTTAATTTGTTTACCCTTGAAAGACATAGGCATTATCTTAGGCATGGATTGGCTTCACGCCAACTGTGTGTTGTTAGACTGTGGAGCCCAAACCATAGTTTTCCCTTCTCCTCCCAAAAACGTCACTCAACCTATTAGGTTGTACCTAAACTCCGTAGAGGTCTTTTGTAGCGGGGACAAAACTATGGGATATGTTCTCCTAGCCGCCTGCGATGTAGATTTTGAGCAGAACCTAGGTGAGATACCTGTGGTAAGAGACTATCCCGAGGTATTTCTGGACGAAATGCCCGAGTTCCCTCCCGAGAGAGAAGTTGAATTCTCCATAGAGTTGGTTCCTGGAACAGGACCAATCTCTATAGCCCCGTATAGGATGTCACCCTTGGAGCTAGCAGAACTAAAAACTCAGTTGGAGGAGCTGTTGGAGAAAAGTTTTATAAGGTCGAGTGCTTCACCTTGGGGCGCTCCGGTCTTATTTGTGAAAAAGAAGGACGGAAGTATGAGAATGTGTATAGATTATAGGCAGTTAAACCAAGTGACCATAAAGAATAAGTACCCGTTACCTAGGATTGATGATCTTATGGACCAGTTGAAAGGAGCTGTAGTATTTTCTAAGATTGATTTGAGGTCTGGTTATCATCAGATTAGGGTTAGAGATTCGGACATTCCTAAAACCGCCTTTCAAACTCGGTACGGATACTTTGAGTTCAATGTGATGTCGTTCGGATTGACGAATGCTCCCGCAGTTTTTATGGACTACATGAATATGATCTTTCGACCCTATTTAGATCAATTCGTGGTTGTGTTCATAGATGATATTCTCATCTATTCGAAGACCCACGAGGAGCATGAGCGTCATTTGAGGCTGGTTTTAGAGGTACTAAAAGAGAAGAAGTTATATGCGAAGCTTTCTAAGTGTGAATTTTGGTTAGAAGAGGTAAAGTTCTTAGGACATGTTGTGTCAAAAGGTGGCATAGCTGTCGACCCAAGTAAGATAGAAGCTGTGATGAATTGGGATAAACCAACCTCTGTAACTGAGATTAGAAACTTTTTGGGTTTAGCTGGATATTACCGTAGGTTTATTAAAGGATTTTCCCAGTTAGCCCTACCCTTAACCAAGCTCACTAGGAAGAATGCCCCGTTTGAGTGGAGCCCCAAATGTGAAAAGAGTTTCCTAGAGCTTAAGGAAAAACTCACCTCAACCCCGATTTTGGTTTTACCTGACCCCAATGTACCCTTTGAGGTATATTGTGATGCTTCTGGCAAGGGTTTAGGTTGTGTGTTGATGCAGAACAGGCAAGTGGTAGCCTATGCGTCCAGACAACTCAAGCCTCACGAGGTAACCTACCCCACCCACGACCTAGAGTTAGCAGCCATTGTGTTCGCCCTCAAGATGTGGAGACACCATTTGTATGGTGTAAGGTTTGAAGTTTTCTCCGATCATAAGAGTCTCAAGCATCTATTTGATCAAAAGGAGTTAAATATGAGGCAGAGGAGATGGATGGAATTCCTCAAAGATTACGATTTCGGCTTAAGTTACCACCCCGGCAAGGCTAATGTAGTCGCCGACGCCTTGAGCCGAAACTCGTTACGTCTGTCGAGTATGATGGTTAATGAAGTTGGGTTAATAGAGCAGTTTAGGGATATGAATCTGGGGATGTCAATAACGGAGAATGGCATCGTGATGAGTCATCTCACGGTGACCAATGGGTTTAAGCAAAGGATCATGCTTGCCCAAAGAGAAAATGAGGACTTTATGGAGACAGTAGAGGCAGTTAAGGCCGGTGAATTGAAGGGTTTTGAGCAAGGCCCGACTGGTTGTGGAGGTTTATGGGGCGAATCTGTGTGCCACAAGATGGCGACCTCCGAGAAAAGATCTTGGAGGAGGCTCATAAGAGTCACTTTGCCATTCATCCTGATACTACCAAGATGTATCAGGACTTGAAAAGGATGTTTTGGTAGCCCGGATTAAAGAAGGATGTGTGTAACATCCTAATTTTTTTTCAGAAAATAATTGAGGCTTTAGTAGTAAGAATATCAAAATTTTGGTGTACACAAAAATGATGAGAACAATGTAACGAACGTAAAAAAAAAAAAAAAAAAAAAAAAAAAAAAAAAAAAAAAAAAAAAAAACGTGAATAGTGTTTTGCAGACCCCGTAGACCCACCGAAACAGCTGAAACCTTAGAGTCAAGACCTGAAGGTGCCCAAAATTTGGAAATTATAGGATTAAGGTTAGAAATAGGTAGGAATAAGTATTTTATACTTAGAATTAATTTTCAGGCAATAGTTGATTACCCAGAGTATCTTTGTTTACCCGTTCAGTAAAACTTCAGTGTGCGATTTTTATACTGAAAGAAAGCTTAATCCATAAGATTTGGATAGTGTCTATCCATTTAAACTAGGTGGATGGAAAAGATTCAATCTTGATTTCCAAGATCAAATCCTAGCCATCCATCTTATATTTTTTTTGAAAGAACTTGATTTTATATTAAATAACTAGTACAACTTAATTAAATATCATTAAAAAGCCAACCTTATCACTCCATTTTCTTCATCATTCTCGGCCATTCTCTGACCACACACAACCTCCATTTTTCTTCCATTGAAACATCCATGAGCAAGCTTTAAACCTCCAAATACCTAGCTTAAAATTTCCAAAATCACAAACTCCCTTCACTAAACTTATTCCACTCATCAAGATCTTTCAATCTAACCGATTAGAATTTGAATCCATCAACTTTTCCTACTTTGAGAGCTTATTATCAGCTGTGTAAGGAAGGGTTTGGTGTGGGTTAGAAGGCTTGGAAGTAAAGGAAATCAATCTTGGAGCCAAGAGCTTGAAAGCTTCAAAGTGTAGGGTTTTCTTTGGCCTTTTTCTTTCCAAATTATTCTGTAAATTTTTTTGGGTTTTATTCCGAAATTTATGGTTATATTTGATGATAATATGTTGATATTGATGTGTTAATTTTGGTGGAGTGTTTGGATGAGGTTAAATAATGATTTTTGTCAAAATAAGTTTTGGCTAGGCTGCTGAATTTTCGGATTTCAGCAGGACAGGATTTGTTCATGAATTTTGCTGGTTCAATTTTAGTCATTTTTATGAGCTATAAAAATTATATGTTGAAGCTAACATCATAATGAAACTCTGATAATTTTCGTGGTGCATAATAAAGAGTTTTACTGCCTGAGAAAAATCAAGAACCAAGAATATATCTATGCTGGCTGAAATCTTGGTACTGAAGCTGGGAATTTGTATAAATTTTTATTCATAGAAAATGATGGATTTATCCTTTGAAATTTTTACAGAGTTTTGTAGACATCTTTAAGTATAACTGTGATTTTTATTTTTATTTGTTTCTATCATTTGCTAAAGTTAAAAATTGTGTGAATCCTATTCTGAGCTGTGAAAAAGTGGCCTCTGACCACTAAAATTGTAGAATTTATTTGACATGGTTCTAGTATTCTGTTTGCTATGAAATTTTTACAGGGACTTTTAGACACATTGAGGTGTCATAGAGAAATTTTATGGCCAGTGAATTGCCCATTGGATATGTGAATTAAATGTTGTCACCATAATGGTAAATCTGTCAAGAAGCTAGAATGGTGAAGATGTATTAAGTTAATGATAGAAATCTATTTAATCCAAGTATATATCATATGAATGCATGTTAATTGTTTGAAAGGCTTGTTTATAAAGTATGAATGAGACTCCAAGGATACTGAATGCCTATATCTGGGATACAAACCTGACTTTGAAATAGAAAGGTCCATGACATGGTTGTATGACAAAAGAGAATATGTGAAATTTAATGGTGCATGTTTTAACATATGGGGAAAATAGAAACAAGGCTTATGTGTGATAGAGAGGGAAGGCAAAAATAAGAACTTCCCAAGAAATTTTATGAGTCGGTAGACTTATCGACTAGGAAATAGAACTGTGTGTGATTCAGAAATGGAAAAAAATGAAGTCTGATGATCACGAACAGGAATGAGCTCATGTCCTAGCAGTCTATGGTCCTCGGAGGAGTTATCCACTACATATGTTACCTGATGTGAATCTAAGCCTTCCCTATGTTAATAAAAAGAACTACTACACTAAGTTGAATTGCATGTGATATAAGAGAAACACTTATGATTAATACCATTTTGCATATAATTTTCTTTGACTCATGTATGCTAATATTGGTATATGTGATCTAACATGATGTTTTTCTTTATTATTATAAATGCATTTACTGTTTATTATCTGTCTGTATGTAAGGGGTTACCCTACTGAGAATTTTATAATATTCTCACCCCTATTTGTGTATATGCTGTATTGTGCTCAGACTCTGCAGATGCCTCTGGCTGAGGAGAGGCCATCATACCGATGGCCAATGGTTTCGCGTAGGAGGACATGAGACTTACGTGGGCTATTGACTTGTATGTAGTGTAGTATAGTGCCAGGAACTTACCAGCTTATAGACTAATTGGTGTTAGATGTCTTAGGTCCATTTCTGTGTGTTTAGTATTTTGTTGGACCTTGATATTTGAGCAAGCTTGGTAGATCTTTTGATAGTAGTTCCTGTGTTGTATTATAAGTGAAGTGATTTAATTTCAAATATGGTATGTATTATAGAAAACGGTATGTAAAGTAATAATATATGTACATTTTATAGTAGTTTTCTTTATAACTCTAGAGTTTGCTTTATCTTATTTCATTTCATTTGACTAGTGGATATTATAGAAAGGAAGTGATACTCTTCTAATTACAATGTTAATGCTCGAGTAATACATGGTAGTTAGGAGGGTGTTACATTATGGTATCAGAGCCGAACTATCCTATAAGCCTGAGGATTGGACCGGCTATGCTTTCTTAGAAATTGTCATGCATTATGACTTTATATATATGTGTATGACTGCTGATTGGAAATGTTGTGGGTTGCTGTACACTTTGCTTGGTATTGAGACTGATCAACTCAATATTTTCGTTTGGTGTGATAGGAACCAATGACTTCGAATCGAAAAACTAGGAGTGGAGCTGGAAATGATCTTTGACATGATGAATACTTTTCGTGAGATGGCGGCTGCCATGAGGGAACAAGCTATAGCTAATACCTGAATGATGGAGCAACTGAACCGCAATGAAAGGCAAAACCCAGCTGATAATCCTGTAGTGAACGAAGTCGATGTAGAATATCAAAAATTTGCCGAGTTCAGAAAGGCAAATCCCCCTCCATTTCGAGGAGCTTTTAATCCCTGTAAAGCAGAAGAATGGATAAAGGCTATGGAAAAGATTTTCTCCGTTCTTCCTTGCACAGAGATCCAGAAGGTGGCCTTTGCCACCTATATGCTAGAAGCAGATGCAGATTTTTGGTGGGTTGGCACCAAGGGATTATTTGAAGCTTCCCATACTGTAGTTACCTGGACTATTTTTAAGGAAGCTTTTTACCATAAGTACTTCCCTATTTCTGTGTGAAATGCGAAGGAATTGGAGTTCATGGCTCTCAAACAAGGACCTATGAGTGTAGCAGTATACCGCCAAATTTGAAGAGCTCTGCAAGTTTTCTACAATTTATCAACGTGACCCGGATGAAGTTTGGAAATGCATGAAATATGAAGGAGGTCTACGAGAAGATATAGAAGCAGTTGTAAGTCTCTTGGAGATTAGGGACTATCCTACCTTGGTAAATAAATGTCGGCGCAAGAGGAGTCCAACAGGAAGCTAACAAATTTCAAGTATGCCCAAAACAATGCTAGAAAGGGATTAGCACCTCAAGGTCCCCGATTCAAGCCTGTTAACCAACCTCAGAGAAGGTTTCCACCCAACAATAACAACAACAACAACAAAGGAAAACAACTTCAACCTCTAAGACTTGAGATAGGGAGAGATTGCCCTAAGTGTGGGAAAAATCATGGGAATCGACCTTCTTTGGACAACGCAAATCATTTGCTTTGGCTGTGGGAAACCAGGACATAAGATATTTGAGTGCCCTAACAAGAAAGGTCATCAGCCCGCCTTCAGGCCACAACAACATGGGCGCGTTTTTACTATAAGTGCCAAGGAAGCTTCTCAATCTGCCGATCTGATCCGAGGTAAGTGTGAAATAAATGGTAATGTCCTAGATATATTGTATGATCTGGGTGCCACTCATTCTTTCATATCCCATGACTGTATGCGAAGTTGCAACTATCTCGTGTCTCAACTACCTTATGATCTTCTTGTATCCACTCCTACTTTGGTCCTATTAGGACTTGTTATACTGTGTAAATATTCCTTTTCAAATAGGTGCTTGAGACTTTACTGCCAATTTAGTTTGTCTTCCTTTATCTAGTCTAGATGTAATTTTAGGTATGGATTGGCTAGTACCCAATTATGTCCTTTTACACTTTGTCGGATCGAGCTGCCATATTTCTTTCCACTATACCCTCCATTCCTGTGGTTCCTTTTTCTTTTTATTTGAACCTTGTAACATCCAACCCTAGTAAGACAGATCGTCAGGAATATGTTCTCCTTTCTACTAGTGAAACTGAATGTGACTACGAGTTGAGCAAGATTCCAGTGGTGAGAGAATATCCAGGATGTTTTTCCAGGAGGATATTCGAGAATTTCCTCTGAAAGAGAGATTGAATTTTCCATCGAGTTGGTTCCAGAACGGGTCCTATTTCAATTGCTCCTTATAGGATGTCCCCTTTGGAGTTGAAAGAATTAAAGTCCCAAATTGAAGAACTGTTAGGGAAGCATTTTATTAGACCAAGTGCCTCTCCATGGGGAGCCCCTGTTCTTTTGGTGAAGAAAAAGGATGGGGGTATGAGGCTTTGTGTAGACTATAGGCAATTGAACAAAGTGACAATACAAAATTAGTACCCCTTGCCAAGAATTGATGATCTCATGGATCAATTACGAGGTGCAATCTGTATTCTCAAAGATTGATCTTAGATCAGGTACCATCGATTCGGGTTCTGAATGAGGATATACCTAAAGCGCTTTTAGAACTCGATATGGGCATTACGAGTATAGGGTGATGTCCTTTGGATTGACTAATGCTCCGGCTGTATTCATGGATTATATGAATCGAATCTTCCGCCCTTACTTGGATAAATTTGTAGTTGTCTTCATAGATGACATACTTATATATTCAAGGACTGAGGAAGAACATATGGAGCACCTTGGGGTTGTGTTACAAATCCTAAGAGAGAGAAAGTTGTATGCTAAGTTGTCGAAATGTGAATTACGGATGGGAGAGGTTAGATTCCTAGGTCATGTAGTATCAGGAGGAGGAATCTCTGTAGATCCCAGTAAGGTAGAATCAGTACTCCATTGGGAACGACCAACAACGGTGACTGAGATTCGGAGTTTCCTAGGGTTAGCTGGATATTATAGGCGTTTTATCATGAATTTTTCTCAGATAGCATTACCTTTGACTAAATTAACCCGAAAGAATGCTCCATTCAATTGGACACCAGAGTGTGAAAATAGTTTCCAGGAGTTGAAACAAAAGTTAACCACGGCTCCAGTCCTAGTATTACCTGATCCTTATATACCCTATGAGGTTTATTGTGATGCTTCTAGTAAGGGTTTAGGATGTGTGTTGATGCAAAATCATAACGTAGTTGCCTATGCTTCTCGACAGTTGAAACCTCATGAAGTAAACTATCCAACCCATGACCTTGAACTTGCAGCTGTGGTTTTTGCCCTAAAGATCTGGCGACATCATTTGTATGGTGTGCAGTTTAATGTTTTCTCTGATCATAAAAGTTTAAAGTATCTTTTTGATCAAAAAGAGTTGAATATGCGGCAAAGAAGGTGGATGGAATTCCTCAAGGACTATGAGTTTAGTCTGAATTACCATCCAGGCAAGGCAAATGTTGTTGCCGATGCTCGAGTAGAAAATCCCTAAGTGTAGCATGCTTGATGATTAAAGAGGCGGAGCTAGTTGAAAGTTTCAAGGAACTTAGTTTAGACATGTCTGTGAACCCTCAGGGTGTGGTGCTAGGGCAAATAAAGGTAACAAGTGAGTTCAAAGGACAAATTTTAGCTGCACAACGTGAAAACCCAGAATTTCAGGAGATATTAAGATCAATTCATGCAAAGAAGTTGCCAGGATTCACTCAAGACCAACAAGGTATATGGAGATACAAGGATAGGGTATGTGTACCCACAAGTGGCGATCTTAGAAAGAAGATCTTAGAGGAAGCTCATAGGGGCGAACTTACTATACATCCAGGCATTAGTAAAATGTATGCGGATCTCAAGAAAATGTTCTGGTGGTCAGGAATGAAAAAAGATATAGAAGCGTGTGTCAGGAAGTGTTTAACTTGCCAAAAAGTTAAAATAGAACATCAAAAACCAGCTGGGACCCTGCAACCCTTAGAAATCCCGGAATGGAAGTGGGAAAGTATTTCTATGGACTTTGTAATGGGTTTGCCAAGGACATCATCAGGTCATGATGCTATATGGGTTATAGTAGATAGATTGACCAAGTCTGCTCATTTCTTACCTATTAAGGCTAATTTTCCTTTAGATAAGTTAGCTTCCTTGTACATCCAAGAAATAGTAAGACTACACGGTGTTCCTTCCTCGATAGTTTCTGACAGAGATCCAAGGTTTACTTCGAGATTTTGGGGAACGTTCCAAAAAGCCTTTGGTACCAAACTTTGTTTGAGCACTGCCTATCACCCCCAAACTGACGGGCAAACAGAACGAACCATACAAACTCTGGAAGATATGCTAAGGGCATGCGTGATTGAGCAGAAGGGAAGTTGGGACAAGTTACTCCCATTGGTTGAGTTTGCTTATAATAACAGCCATCACGCTAGTATTGGCATGGCCCCGTATGAAGCTCTATATGGAAGAAAATGTCAATCCCCATTGTGTTGGTATGATTCGGAAGAAGCGAGACTATTGGGACCCGATCTTGTTAATCAAACAACGGAGCAAATCCAGGAAGATCAGAGCAGGATTCTCACCGCACAGTAGTCACAAAAGAGCTATCTTTGATACTCGAAGGAAACCTTTAGAATTTCAAAAAGGAGAACATGTATTCCTGAAGGTCACGCCCACTACTGGAGTAGGTAGGGCCCTTAGAGTTAAAAAGTTGTCACCTAAGTTTATAGGTCCTTTTCAAATTCTTCAACGAATTGGGTCACCGCTACTGATAGCCTTACCCCCACATTTATCCAACCTTCATAATGTCTTCCATGTATCTCAACTTTGAATGTACCACCCAGATCAAAACCATATCATTGAGCCCGAGTCTATACAGTTAAGGGATGACTTGACGTTTCAAGCCCCTCCTATTCAGATCGTTGATAGAGAAGTCAGGCAACTTAGAAATAAATCTGTGCAACTTAGTAATGTAACATCCTAATTTTTTTTCAGAAAATAATTGAGGCTTTAGTAGTAAGAATATCAAAATTTTGGTGTACACAAAAATGATGAGAACAATGTAAAAAAAAAAAAAAAAAAAAAAAAAAAAAAACGTGAATAGTGTTTTGCAGGACCAGTAGACCCACGAAACAAATTTGAAACCTTAGATTCAAGACCTGAAGGTGCCCAAAATTTGGAAATTATAGGATTAAGGTTAGAAATAGGTAGGAATAAGTATTTTATACTTAGAATTAATTTTCAGGCAATAGTTGATTACCCGAGTATACTGTTTTACCAGTTCGATAAAATTTCGGTGTGCGATTTTTACACCGAAAGAAAGCTTAATCCATAAGATTTGGATAGTGTCTATCCATTTAAACCAAGTGGATGGCCAAGATTCAATCTAGCTTTCCAAGATCAAATCCTAGCCATCCATCTTATATTTTTTTTGAAAGAACTTGATTTTATATTAAATAACTAGTACAACTTAATTAAATATCATTAAAAAGCCAACCTTATCACTCCATTTTCTTCATCATTCTCGGCCATTCTCTGACCACACACAACCTCCATTTTTCTTCCATTGAAACATCCATGAGCAAGCTTTAAACCTCCAAATACCTAGCTTAAAATTTCCAAAATCACAAACTCCCTTTACTAAACTTATTCCACTCATCAAGATCTTTCAATCTAACCGATTAGAATTTGAATCCATCAACTTTTCCTACTTTGAGAGCTTATTATCAGCTGTGTAAGGAAGGGTTTGGTGTGGGTTAGAAGGCTTGGAAGTAAAGGAAATCAATCTTGGAGCCAAGAGCTTGAAAGCTTCAAAGTGTAGGGTTTTCTTTGGCCTTTTTCTTTCCAAATTATTCTGTAAATTTTTTTGGGTTTTATTCCGAAATTTATGGTTATATTTGATGATAATATGTTGATATTGATGTGTTAATTTTGGTGGAGTGTTTGGATGAGGTTAAATAATGATTTTTGTCAAAATAAGTTTTGGCTAGGCTGCTGAATTTTCGGATTTCAGCAGGACAGGATTTGTTCATGAATTTTGCTGGTTCAATTTTAGTCATTTTTATGAGCTATAAAAATTATATGTTGAATCTAACATCATAATGAAACTCTGATAATTTTCGTGGTGCATAATAAAGAGTTTTACTGCCTGAGAAAAATCAAGAACCAAGAATATATCTATGCTGGCTGAAATCTTGGTACTGAAGCTGGGAATTTGTATAAATTTTTATTCATAGAAAATGATGGAGTTATCCTTTGAAATTTTTACAGAGTTTTGTAGACATCTTTAAGTATAACTGTGATTTTTATTTTTATTTGTTTCTATCATTTGCTAAAGTTAAAAATTGTGTGAATCCTATTCTGAGCTGTGAAAAAGTGGCCTCTGACCACTAAAATTGTAGAATTTATTTGACATGGTTCTAGTATTCTGTTTGCTATGAAATTTTTACAGGGACTTTTAGACACATTGAGGTGTCATAGAGAAATTTTATGGCCAGTGAATTGCCCATTGGATATGTGAATTAAATGTTGTCACCATAATGGTAAATCTGTCAAGAAGCTAGAATGGTGAAGATGTATTAAGTTAATGATAGAAATCTATTTAATCCAAGTATATATCATATGAATGCATGTTAATTGTTTGAAAGGCTTGTTTATAAAGTATGAATGAGACTCAAGGATACTGAATGCCTATATCTGGGATACAAACCTGACTTTGAAATAGAAAGGTCCATGACATGGTTGTATGACAAAAGAGAATATGTGAAATTTAATGGTGCATGTTTTAACATATGGGGAAAATAGAAACAAGGCTTATGTGTGATAGAGAGGGAAGGCAAAAATAAGAACTTCCCAAGAAATTTTATGAGTCGGTAGACTTATCGACTAGGAAATAGAACTGTGTGTGATTCAGAAATGGAAAAAATTGAAGTCGATGATCACGAACAGGAATGAGCTCATGTCCTAGCAGTCTATGGTCCTCGGAGGAGTTATCCACTACATATGTTACCTGATGTGAATCTAAGCCTTCCCTATGTTAATAAAAAGAACTACTACACTAAGTTGAATTGCATGTGATATAAGAGAAACACTTATGATTAATACCATTTTGCATATAATTTTCTTTGACTCATGTATGCTAATATTGGTATATGTGATCTAACATGATGTTTTTCTTTATTATTATAAATGCATTTACTGTTTATTATCTGTCTGTATGTAAGGGGTTACCCTACTGAGAATTTTATAATATTCTCACCCCTATTTGTGTATATGCTGTATTGTGCTCAGACTCTGCAGATGCCTCTGGCTGAGGAGAGGCCATCATACCGATGGCCAATGGTTTCACGTAGGAGGACATGAGACTTACGTGGGCTATTGACTTGTATGTAGTGTAGTATAGTGCCAGGAACTTACCAGCTTATAGACTAATTGGTGTTAGATGTCTTAGGTCCATTTCTGTGTGTTTAGTATTTTGTTGGACCTTGATATTTGAGCAAGCTTGGTAGATCTTTTGATAGTAGTTCCTGTGTTGTATTATAAGTGAAGTGATTTAATTTCAAATATGGTATGTATTATAGAAAACGGTATGTAAAGTAATAATATATGTACATTTTATAGTAGTTTTCTTTATAACTCTAGAGTTTGCTTTATCTTATTTCATTTCATTTGACTAGTGGATATTATAGAAAGGAAGTGATACTCTTCTAATTACAATGTTAATGCTCGAGTAATACATGGTAGTTAGGAGGGTGTTACAATGTGGTTGCCTGGGTGAGTAAGTGTTTGGTCTGTCAAAAGGTTAAGATCGAACACCAAAAACCTTATGGCATGTTGCAACCTCTGTCAATCCCCAAGTGGAAGTGGGAGAGTATATTAATGGATTTCGTGACAGGATTGCCAAGGACCTAAGCTGGCCATGATGCCGTATGGGTAATAGTGGATCGACTAACCAAGTCGGCCTACTTTCTACCTATTCGAGCCACGTACTCATTGGATAGATTGGCTTAGCTTTACATCTAAGAGATAGTAAGGCTACATGGAGTGCCATCAACGATAATCTCGGATCGGGATCCGCGATTCACGTCACGTTTTTGGGGAGCCTTTTAAAAGGCATTTGGTTCGAAGTTGTGCTTGAGCACAGCTTACCATCCTCAAACGGATGGCCAATCTGAGAGAACCATTCAAACTCTAGAGGATATGTTGAGAGCCTGTGTTTTGGACCAGAAAGGAAGTTAGGATAAGTACATGCCATTGATCGAGTTTGCGTATAACAACAGTTATCACGCGAGTATCGGTATGGCACCGTACGAAGCATTGTATGGAAGGAAATGCTAATCGCCCTTGTGTTGGTATGAACCCGGAGAACAAAGTGTCTTAGGACCTAATATACTGAGGGAAACGACGGAACAAATAAAAAGGATCAGGGATAGGATCCTAACCGCTCAAAGTAGACAGAAAAGTACGCGGACAAAAGGCGTTAGCCCTTGGAGTTCCAAGAAGGAGAACATGTATTTCTCATAATCACCCCCACTACAGGAATAGGGAGAGCCATGAAAGTTAAAAAGTTGAGTCCCCGATTTCTCGGCCCTTTTGAAATTCTTCAGAGAATCGGATCTGTAGCCTACAAAATAGCCTTACCACCCAATCTGTCAAATCTTCATGATGTCTTTCACGTCTCTCAGTTACGTAAATATGAGTCTGACCCTAGCCATGTCTTAGAACCAGAGCACGTACAGTTAAAGGAGGACCTCAATTTCAATCTACCGCCTACGAGAGTAGTGGATCACGAGTCAAGCAGTTAAGGAACAAGTCTGTTCCTTTGGTGAAAGTGCCGTGGGGATAAGGCAAGACAGAAGAGTATACGTGGGAACTAGAGTCAGAGATGAAGTCAAAATATCCAGAGCTTTTCTAAGGTAACGAATTTCGAGGATGAAATTCTTTTTAAGGAGGGGAGTAATGTAACGCCCTGATTTTTCTATTAAGAGTGAAAATTACCAAAATGCCCCGGAGGTCATTTTCGGCCCGGAATTCGAGGAAAGCCAATCCGACAGTACTCGAAGGGCAAACTCAATGTTGAAAGGGGATTAGATGACCTGTGTACCTTTCCGGGATCGAAAATCTCGTTTTTCGAGTTTTCGGGTCAAAATGACCAAAACGCCCCTGCGGTGTTTTACCTGTTTGCAAGTGCCAGATGAACCTGAAACTTCTCCAGATAGTTTTAAAAGGCGTTTTTCTGTATTCTATGACCACAGTTTTAATTATAGAGGTCTCAGGCAAAATTAGTGCAAAATTACGATTTTGCCCCTAGATTCGTGTTTTTATGCTTAATCGCGTGATTAAGCAAACCTAAGCAATATTAGGCTCTAATCGAAGAGTAATTAATTTCCATAATTAATCTAGGGACAAAATAATTTATTAAAGTTGATTAGAACCTAATAATGCTTTATTACACCTTGAAATCTTATTTTAATTTCAAGATTCCTAGTCATGGAATCTTGAATAGTGTTTCCTCTCTCCAATTCCTTAAATCATGGAATTGTGTTACACATTGTTTATTCATAAATGAGTTTAAAATTCTTTAATGATGTATGAACACTCCTAATCTTGTCATAAAACCCCTAAAACTCATTCTTAGTTACTTTAACTTAAGCTTAATTACTCCTAACTTTGTACCTAAGCTAACCTACACTTAAACCCACCATTAGCACCCAATTAGATGATCAAATCTCCCTCCCTCTCTGCTGCCAGGTCTGGCCGAAGCCTCCCCCCCTCCATATGCATCACATGTTCAATTTTCTAACACTCCAAAGCCATACCTCAAGTCACATACACCATACCTTGTCATATTTTCCATCACACTTGATTTTCCAAGTAAATAACCAATTGAAATAAATCATTTCCCACATTTATTTGTGGCTGAAAATGTTCCAGCCATGTTGAGTTTCAAAAAGAACAATTTCTTGCAAAATTAAAATGAAAGCTCACTCAAAAACCCATGCTTAAAGCCTTACTTTGTGTCATGAACTCCATACCTCAAACCATGCTTGAATGACACCATGTAAGAGATATTTTTCTCTTCCTTTCTCCCCCTCATTGCTACGGCCAAGGCTTCCTCTTGGTGAGCCCATGGTTTTGTTTTTCTATAAATAGGATGCTTGTGATAGCTTAGTTGTACCTTGAAGCATTTGCTAAGTTTAGAATTCTAGAGTTATCTTGCTAGTTCTTTTCTTTTCTCTCAAAGTTCCAAGAGTTCTTTCTCTTCATCTTCATCCTCTCTTCACATTATCACCTCACCACTTCAATCCACCATATCATAACCTTAGATCATCATCAAATCTCTTATACACTAAACCTCAAACACAAGCTTCCTCAAAACACATCTCCTTTCCTTTTCTTTCTCTTTGGCCGAAGCCATCACACCACCTTAGGAGGAGTTGCTCTTGTCATTTTCCTTTTCAAGTTCAAGCTTTCATCTTCATCACTTGGTAGGGATTTGCCTTTCAAACTTGTTTTGCTCAAAAATGTGTTTTTCTCTAGTTTTCTCTTGGATTCTTTTGAACTTTCCTTTGTTTTCCTTTTCTTTTGCATTTCGGCCATGAGGCCTTGATGAGCACATGATAGCTCAATGATGAGGACTCCTAGATGATGACTATGTGTTCATCTCAAAGGAAACTCTAGAGCTTGAAGTTTTACTTTCTTTGAGTTTCAACTTTATCTTCTAACTCAAAAAAAAATGATTTTTACTCAAGAACACCTTTACTTTTCTTGCTATTATGATTTCGGTTTCTTTATTCCATTGCTTCAATATTTCGGTTTTGGTTCTTTGATCTATGAGGCTTTGTTTTGTTTTGAAAGTTTATTTATTTTGAGCTTGATGATGAGGTTCAAGAACCTCATAGTTCCTTTGAGAACTTGGTTCAAGAACTCTAAAGCTCCCTTTGTAATGAGATATGTGTTGGGTTGTTATCTTGTTAAAGTCTTAAATGAGCTCTAGCTAACCATAAAATGAACCTTGCATCATGTTTACTTTTATGCCTTGCACATCATGTTTATTTTCCTCGCTATCACTAAGTACCAAGATAATAAAGGAACTTGCATTATCATGTTTATATTTCAAGCTATGCATTATCATGTTTACATTTCAAGTTCTCACCTAAATATCAAAGATAATAATATGATGCATCTCATATTTATTTTATGCTCTCACTTTACTTTCTAATAAAAGCTAAAACAAGCGCATAAGCATGTTTATCTTTATGCCATAACTTTAATGAACCTAGAGCTCAAAGACTTGCCCATTGTTGTCTCAAACAAAAGTCTAAAATAATTATTTTCCATAGTTGAGATCTCGGCCCTAAGAGGTTTTAAGTTTTCCAAGTGTTAAAAATATGTTTCATAAATTTTCTAAGCTTATATGAGTATAAGGAATATGTAGAACTAAGTTTTATGAATTTAGAACCTCTTGAGATGAAAATGATTTAGCTACTGCCCTCTCAAGTATTTTTGTGATTTTAAAGGATAAAAGTGTTTATAAATGAGTTTTGAAAGTTCTAAAAAGGTTCCAAGAGAAACTAGTATTCTATGTGCTTAAAAATTTGTGTTCTATGCCTTTTATGGAGATTCACATTTCGGTTCTGCCTTGCTATTTATTGTCACTGTTTGTGTTTTTTTAATGATGATAATATGCTTATGTTTGAGTAAAAATAATGCTAAGACTCATATGTGAAAGATAGGATAGATTAGAGACTAGAAAAGAATTAATTTGAGAGTTTTAGATCCCTTAATTATTGAATTTTCTGGATTCTTTCCAGGAAGGATTAGATTTGATAATCATGGTTTTAAATTAGTTTAAATGTGTAGGAATGACTCATAATTGGTTTAGGACTTGATCTTGATGCCTTAGGAGCAAGCTAGACTTGGAAAGGGTCATTGTTGAGACTCATAGGAACCCGTAAAGTTAGGATTATAAATTCTGCATCCTTGAGGTTTAGAGATGTTCTTGACCATAGTGTGAGGTGAGAAATACTTAGTTATAACCTCATAGGTACCCAAGAGATTAGGTTGGATGATTAACAACTTAGAACGTGAGTTAAGGACCTTAAGGGTCAATGCATAAGACATTAAAAAGTCTTGAGTTTTTATGATACTTAATTTATGTAAGTATGATATATGATACATGAGCTTTATCTATGATGAGTTTGATGTATATGCTATGAAGAAGTTTTTACATGATTAGAATGATTATGTGATGATGTATGTGCTATGAAGAAGTTTTATATGAATGCGTGATAACGTGATGATGTATATACTATGAAGAAGTTTTATATGATGATATGCTATACCTCATAAGAAATGTTTGTATGTCCTATATATTTTCATGGCATAAGCAAATTTGAGGAAATTCGGTCTCTGGTAGTCATCCGCCAATTTCCATCAAATTTGAGGAACTTAGAAAAAGGTCCTTTTTTGAAAATCATGAGAACTTAAATGTGACACAACACTGAGATGCCTTCTTGGGTGACACCGGTTTAGCCGAGCACCCCCAAGAAAACAAATCCATGAGGGTATTGACACAGAGCTTGCCAAAGCGGACAATACTACTATACACTAGTTGCTAGTAGAGCGTTTTAAAGAGGAAATGACCCTAACAGGTGATCCTTAATTTGCCCCCTTGCCCATACTTTAAGTCGGGATTATGTATGTTACGCTTATCATAGGATAAGTAAGAGCTAGTGACGACTAGTTAAGGTATGAGCTCATAACCTAGAGATGTTTTAGGGTGGCCCCATGAGATAAAGTTAAAGTTGAAATGTCACATATGCTATGAAAAACCAAGAAAGTTATTATGAGATTTATACCTGTCAACTTATGCCACTATTATAACGTTTTTGTGATTTTGTTGATTAGTTTATCCTTATGATGCATTCATGTCTTAGTATATTCCATGCTTAGTCATAAGACGCATTGTAAAATATGACAGACCTTGGATAACTAATGCTTTAGAAAACTAACTTAAAAGGAGTTTATATGCATACATACATTTTTAGAAATAAAACCCAAGGTTCCTGTGGATGTGATAATGTCACTTAGTTAGGGATTGCCTAACTGAGAATTCTTTTAGAAGATTCTCATTCCCTCTCTCTTTTCTTTCGTCATATCTTCAGATGGCGACTTTCGTACTCTTCATCGACACCCCGATGTGGGAGCTGCACCATGACCCAGCACTCGGGTCATACCATTTTGAGGGTCGCTGCACAGTCAGAGTATTCATGTTTATGGGACGACCCTTCGCATACCCAGTACGGAGCTACCGCTTCACCCCGACTGCCCCCTACCATCATAACATGATTTTCGAGCGAGCTAGACCATGCGACGAGCAGATCCTCCGCATGCAGCCCGAGGCGTCAGCCGTACGTGACTACCCAGAGTACGTGCCTCGGACTCAGTATTCGGAGACGAATCCATCAGAGGACCCGCCCTCGCACATGTACAGTTGGAGCTCTCGCCCCACTCCTCCACCGATGAGAGCCGGGAGTGAAGAGACGGTGGTTCAGCCAAGGTTGGTTCGTAGGCCATTCATGCGCCCTCGCCGCGGTGGACACGCTCTGATGATCCACACGACCACTCCCGCCGAGATCCGCCAGTGGATCGATTCTACCCCTCAGTACTCGGACCAGCAGGAGTAGGTGCATAAGATGGGTAGTAGCTAGTGTACACATGCCACATAGTTGAGGACAAAACTTCTTTTGTATATGAGGTTGTCTATTCTAGGTGCATATGGGTATGGGTGTTGCTTTCATGGTTTCCTTGTACTTGCTTTTATGATTTCCTTGTATTTTCTTCCTTGTATTTGCTTTTCAGTTGTATTCCGTTCTTCTATGTACCGAATAGTCCTGCCTTTTGGTAGGCACATTATCTATATATATATTCAGTTGATGTATCCATGTTATTTATGTATGCTTTGCTCATATGACTTGTATGAATTCCCATTCAAAGAATCATGCATGGCTTTCACTTTGGTTTAATTAAAAAAAGAAAAATTTTACCCATATTTCCGCTAAGTATTTTTAAAGTAAAAGATGAAACCAAGAGGTAATATTCTAAGGATTAACCTAAATACATACTAGTAGTATTAGGTTAAGATTTAGGGTGTTACAATAAACATCATAGCATATAAGATTTCTTAACATCTTATGCATTGACCCTTAAAGTCCTTTATCTCAATTCTAAGCTGTAAATCATCATAACTTAAGCTCTCGAGTCCCTATAGGCTCATATATAAGTATTTCTCACTCAAAACTATGATCATAAACATCTCTAAACCTTAGGAGTGCAGAATCCAAAATTCCTACTTTACGAGTACCTAGGAGTCACAACGTTGACCCTTTCTAAGTTCGGTTTATCAAGTCCTAAACCAATTATGAGTCATTCCTACACATTTAAACTAATTATAAACCATGATTGTCAATTCTAAACCTTGCTGGATAGAATCCAGAAAAATACTTTTCTAAGGGATCTAAAAGTCTCAAATTAATTCTTTTCTAGTTACTAACTTCTCTTAGCTTTCACATATTAATTTTTGCATCAAACATACATGAACATACTCATATTATCATCATTAAAATAGCACAAAATAGTGAGCATTCATAGCAAGGCCGAACCGAATTCATCTCCAACAAACAAGGCATAAAACTTGATTTCTAAAACACATAAAATGCTAGTTTCTCTTGGAACCTTTTTAAAACTTTCAAAACTTATTAGTAAACATTTTATCTCATTAAAATCATCAAAATACTTTCAAGGGCAGTAGCTAATTTAAATTAATCTCAAGAGGTTTTAAAATTATAAAACTTTGTTCTAATCATCTCTTGAACTCATATAAGCTTAGAAAAATTATGAAACATAGATTCTAGTACTTGTGACAAATAAAACCTCTTAAGGCTGAAATAAAAAAGCTAAGGAATAAATATTTTTCAAGCCTTTGTTTGAGATAATAATGGGCAAGTCTTTGAGCTCTAGGTTCTCCTAAGTGATGACACAATCTTAAACATGCTCATGCACATATTTTATCTTTCCTTAGAAAATAAAGTGAGAGCATAAAATAAACATGAGATGCAACTTATTATTATCTTTGATATTTAAGTGAGGACTTGAAAATATAAACATGATAATGCAAAGCTTGAATTATAAACATGATAATGCAAGTTCATTTATTATTCTTGATATTTAGTGATAGCAAGGAAAATAAACATGATGTGCAAGGCATAAACATAAACATGAATGCAAGGTTCATTTTATTCTTAGCTAGAGCTCTTACAAGACTTTAACATCCAACACAACCCAACACTTATCTCATCACAAAGAGAGCTTTAGAGTTCTTGAGCCAAGTTCTCAAAGGAACTACAAGGTTCTTTAACATCATCATCAAGGAAGTAAGAACCAAAATAAAATTATTCCTAGAGATGAAATAATCATAAGAACACTTTGAAATTTTAACAAGGTTTTCAAAGGAAAGCTCCTTGAGGCCGAAATCATTCAAGAAAAGGAAAGGAAAAGAAAAACCAAGACTTGCTAGATTAAGAACAAAACTCAAGCTTTAGAGGTTCCTTTGAGATAAACACAAGGTCATCATCTAAGAACACTCATCATCAAGCTATCATGGTCACAATAAGGCCTCATGGCCGAAAACAAAGAAAAAGAAAACCAAGGAAAGTTTCAAAAAGAAACCAAGAGAAAGCTAGAGAAGAACACATTTTCAAGTAAAACAAAGTTTAGAAAACAACTCCTACCAAGTGATGAAGATGGAAGCTTGAACTTTTGAAAAGAAATGAGATGAGTAACTCCTCAAAGTATGGTGTTGTAGCTTCGGCCTTGAGGGAGAGAAAGGAAAGGAGATGTGTTCTTGGTGGTTTAGTGTTTGAGGTTAAGTGTTTGAGTGTTTAGGAGGTGATTTGAGGTTGTGAGGTGGTGGTTTGAGATTATGTGATGATGATATGAAGAGAGGATGAAGAAGATTAAGATGAACAAGAAGAACTTTAAGAACTCTTTGAGAGAAAATAAAAGAACTCAAGAAAGCTTGGAAACTAAAGCTTTGCAAATCATTTAAAGTGTTTCCAAGTGCTTCTAAGCAAGGTATTTATAGGAAAATGAAACAAATGAACATGGAGAGGAGGGAGGAACCGTGTGGTTCTCATGGCCTTGGGGAGAAAATATCTCTTACAAAGTGGTCATTCAAGCATGGTTTGAAGCATGGGAGGTATGGAGCAAGTTATAGCTCAAAGTATGGTGATTTATCTTTGATTTGAATTGAGAAAATTTCTTTTAGAAGGTGAGGGAGGGCTGACGGTTTGGTAGCAGAAAAATAGGGGAAAAATTGGTAATGCATTTAGTCATTGACTTGGTAAATCAAGCATGGGTGTAAGTATGACAAAGTATGGTGCATGTAAGGTGAAAACATGGCCTTTGGAGTGTAAAAATTAGAGCATGTGATGGAAAATGGAGGCATGGGTTTCGACCAGACCTGGACTGTAACACCCTCCTAACTACCATGTATTACTCGAGCATTAACATTGTAATTAGAAGAGTATCACTTCCTTTCTATAATATCCACTAGTCAAATGAAATGAAATAAGATAAATCAAACTCTAGAGTTATAAAGAAAACTACTATAAAATGTACATATATTATTACTTTACATACCGCTTTCTTTAATACATACCATACTTGAAGTTAAGTCACTTAAACTTATAATACAACACAGGAACTACTATCAAAAGATCTACCAAGCTTGCTCAAATATCAAGGTCCAACAAAATACTAAACACACAGAAATGGACCTAAGACATCTAACACCAATTAGTCTACAAGCTGGTAAGTTCCTGGCACTATACTACACTACATACAAGTCAAAAGCCCCCATAAGTCTCATGTCCTCCTATGCGAAACCATTGGCCATCGGTATGATGGCCTCTCCTCAGCCAGAGGCATCTGCAGAGTCTGAGCACAATACAACATATGCACAAATAGGGGTGAGAATATTATAAAATTCTCAGTAGGGTAACCCCTTACATACAGACAGAATATAAACAGTAAATGCATTTATAATAATAAAGAAAAACATCATGTTAGATCACATATATCAATATTAGCATACATGAGACAAAGAAAATTATATGCAAAATGGTAGTAATCATAAGTGTTTCTCTTATATCACATGGAATTCAACTTAGTGTAGTAGTTCTTTTTATTAACATAGGGAAGGCTTAGATTCACATCAGGTAACATATGTATTGGATAACTCCTCAGAGGACCATAGACTGCTAGGACATGAGCTCATTCCTATTCGTGATCATCAGACTTCATTTTTTTCCATTTCTGAATCACACACAGTTCTATTTCCTAGTCGATAAATCTACTGACTCATAAAATTTCGTGGGAAGTTCTTATTTTTGCCTTCCCTCTCTATAACACATAAGCCTTGTTTCTATTTTCCCCGTATGTTAAAACATGCACCATTAAATTTCACATATTCTCTTTTGTCATACAACCATGTCATGGACCTTTCTATTTCAAAGTCAGGTTTATATCCCAGATATAGGCATTCAATATCATTGGAGTCTCATTCATACTTTATAAACAAGTCTTTCAAACAATTAACATACATTCATATGATATATACTTGGATTAAATAGATTTCTATCATTAACTTAATACATCTTTACCATTCCAGCTTCTTGACAGATTTACCATTATGGTGACAACATTTAATTCACATCTCCAATGGGAAATTCACTGGCCATAAAAATTCTCTATGACACCTCAATGTGTCTAAAAGTCCCTGTAAAAATTTCATAGCAAACAGAATACTAGAACCATGTCAAATAAATTCTACAATTTTAGTGGTCAGAGGCCACTTTTTCACAGCTCAGAATAGGATTCACACAATTTTTAACTTTAGCAAATGATAGAAAAAACTCAAAATAAAAATCACAGTTATACTTAAAGATGTCTACAAAACTCTGTAAAAATTTCGAAGGATAAATACATCATTTGCTATGAATAAAAATTTATACAAATTCACAGCTTCAGTACCAAGATTTCAGCCAGCATAGATATACTCTTGGTTCTTGAGTTTTCTCAGGCAGTAAAACTCTTTATTATGCACCACGAAAATTATCAGAGTTTTCTTATGATGTTCGCTTCAACATATAATTTTTTTATAGCTAATAAAAATGACTAGTAATGAGCCAAAAAATTCGTGAACAAATTATGTTCTGTTGAAATCCGAAAATCCAGCAGCATGTGTCAAATTCTCTTTTGACAAAAATCATTTTTCACAACAGCCAAATACTCCACCAAAATTAATACATCAATATCAACATAATATAAACCAATAAAACTCAGAATTTCGAAATTATTCAATCATAATATTCCAGAGCAAAATCAGAAAGAAAATAGGATGAAATAAGCTCTACTTGTGATGCTTGAGATTTCTAACTCCAAAAGTACTTCCAAGAATAGTTTTTCCTCACTTCAACCTTCCAAACAGCCCCTAAATCTTCCCTTAAACAGTGATGTATAATGGCTCAAGGTGCAAAAATAGTGATTGATTAAAATTCTAATCGGTTAGATTTGTAGGTGTTGATGTCTAGAACAAGTTTTGTGAAGGAAACTTTGTGTTTTAGTGACTTTGGGCTAGGGTTTTTGGAGCTTGAAGCTTGTTAATGGAGGTTTGAGAGGAAACAAACATGGAGGCTGTATTTTTGGAGTGTTGGACGAAAATGATGGAGTGGTGGTGATAAGATATTGATCTTGTGAGTTTAGGGCAAAATGGATAATGATTTCAAGTACAAAATGGTTTTTCTTAAAGTTAAATATGGTAATTTTGTACAATTCCTATTGGTTAGCCATAAAGGTGAAATGGTGTGGCATATCTCAAGCCGCACACTTGTCACCCTAGGTGGCATGCTTGCACTGGTAGCTTTATACTGTGTAAAAACTACACACCGTAATTTAACCGAATGGGTAAAATAGTGTACCGGGTAATCAACTATTGCCTGAAAATTAATTCTAGGTATAAAATATTTATTCCTACCTATTTCTAACCTTAATCCTATAATTTCCAAATTTCGGGCACCTTCAGTCTTGAATCTAAGGTTTTGATTGTTCAGGTGGGTCTACAGGGCCTGCAAAACACTATTCACATTTTTTTTTTTTTTTTTTTTAACGTTCGTTACATTGTTCTCATCATTTTTGTGTACACCAAAATTTTGATATTCTTACTACTAAAGCCTCAATTATTTTCTGAAATAAAAATTAGGATGTTACATTACTCCCCACCTTAAAAAAAATTTTGCCCTCAAAATTTCATACCTGGAAATAATTCCGGATGATTTGTCTTCATACTTGTTTCTAGTTCCCATGTATAATCTTCATTTCGAGTCCACCCCAAGCCACTTTTACAAGTTGCATGATTTATTTCTAAGTTGCCTGACTTCTCTATCAACGATCTGAATAGGAGGGGCTTGAAAAGTCAAGTCATCCCTTCACTGTATAGACTCGGGCTCAATGATATGGTTTTGATCTGGGTGGTACATTCGAAGTTGAGATACATGGAAGACATTATGAAGGTTGGATAAATGTGGGGGTAAGGCTATCTGGTAAGCAGCTGACCCAATTCGTTGAAGAATTTGAAAAGGACCTATAAACCTGGGTGACAACGTTTTAACTCTAAGGGCCCTACCTACTCCAGTAGTGGGCGTGACCTTCAGGAATACATGTTCTCCCTCTTGAAATTCTAAAGGTTTCCTTCGAGTATCAGCATAGCTCTTTTGACGACTCTGTGCGGTGAGAATCTTGCTCCTGATCTTCTGGATTTGCTCCGTTGTTTGATTAACAAGATCGGGTCCCAATAGTCTCGCTTCTCCCGAATCATACCAACACAATGGGGATTGACATTTTCTTCCATATAGAGCTTCATACGGGCCATGCCAATACTAGCGTGATGGCTGTTATTATAAGCAAACTCAACCAATGGGAGTAACTTGTCCCAACTTCCCTTCTGCTCAATCACGCATGCCCTTAGCATATCTTCCAGGGTTTGTATGGTTCGTTCTGTTTGCCCGTCAGTTTGGGGGTGATAGGCAGTGCTCAAACAAAGTTTGGTACCAAAGGCTTTTTGGAATGTTCCCCAAAATCTCGAAGTAAACCTTGGATCTCTGTCAGAAACTATCGAGGAAGGAACACCGTGTAGTCTTACTATTTCTTGGATGTACAAGGAAGCTAACTTATCCAAAGGAAAATTAGCCTTAATGGGTAAGAAATGAGCAGACTTGGTCAATCTATCTACTATAACCCATATAGTATCATGACCTGACGATGTCCTTGGCAAACCCATTACAAAGTCCATAGAAATACTTTCCCACTTCCATTCCGGGATTTCTAAGGGTTGCAGGGTCCCAGCTGGTTTTTGATGTTCTATTTTAACTTTTTGGCAAGTTAAACACTTCCTGACACACTCTTCTATATCTTTTTCATTCCTGACCACCAGAACATTTTCTTGAGATCCGCATACATTTTACTAATGCCTGGATGTATAGTAAGTTCGCCCCTATGAGCTTCCTCTAAGATCTTTTTTCTAAGATCGCCACTTGTGGGTACACATACCTTATCCTTGTATCTCCATATACCTTGTTGGTCTTGAGTGAATCCTGGCAACTTCTTTGCATGAATTGATCTTAATATCTCCTGAAATGCAGGTTTTCACGTTGTGCAGCTAAAATTTGTCCTTTGAACTCACTTGTTACCTTTATTTGCCCTAGCACCACACCCTGAGGGTTCACAGACATGTCTAAACTAAGTTCCTTGAAACTTTCAACTAGCTCCGTCTCTTTAATCATCAAGCATGCTACACTTAGGGATTTTCTACTCAGAGCATCGGCAACAACATTTGCCTTGCCTGGATGGTAATTCAGACTAAACTCATAGTCCTTGAGGAATTCCATCCACCTTCTTTGTCGCATATTCAACTCTTTTTATCAAAAAGATACTTTAAACTTTTATGATCAGAGAAAACATTAAACTGCACACCATACAAATGATGTCGCCAGATCTTTAGGGCAAAAACCACAGCTGCAAGTTCGAGGTCATGGGTTGGATAGTTTACTTCATGAGGTTTCAATTGTCGAGAAGCATAGGCAACCACGTTATGATTTTGCATCAACACACATCCTAAACCCTTACTAGAAGCATCACAATAAACCTCATAGGGTCTATAAGGATCTGTAATACTAGAATTTGGAGCCGTGGTTAACTTTTGTTTCAACTCCTGGAAACTATTTTCACACTCTGGTGTCCAATTGAATGGAGCATTCTTTCTGGTTAATTTAGTCAAAGGTAATGCTATCTGAGAAAAACTCATGATAAAACGCCTATAATATCCAACTAACCCTAGGAAACTCCGAATCTCCGTCACCGTTGTTGGTCATTCCCAATGGAGTACTGATTCTACCTTACTGGGATCTACAGAGATTCCTCCTCGTGATACTACATGACCTAGGAATCTAACCTCTCCCATCCAGAATTCACATTTCGACAACTTAGCATACAACTTTCTCTCTCTTAGGACTTGTAACACAACCCCAAGGTGCTCTATATGTTCTTCCTCAGTCCTTGAATATATAAGTATGTCATCTATGAAGACAACTACAAATTTATCCAAGTAAGGGCAGAAGATTCGATTCATATAATCCATGAATACAAATGAGCATTAGTCAATCCAAAAGACATCACCCTATACTCGTAATGCCCATATCGAGTTCTAAAAGCAGTTTTAGGTATATCCTCATTCCGAACCCGAATCTGATGGTACCCTGATCTAAGATCAATCTTTGAGAATACAGTTGCACCTCGTAATTGATCCATGAGATCGTCAATTCTTGGCAAGGGGTACTTATTTTTTATTGTCACTTTGTTCAATTGCCTATAGTCTACACAAAGCCTCATACCCCCATCCTTTTTCTTCACCAGAAGAACAGGGGCTCCCCATGGAGAGGCACTTGGTCTAATAAAATGCTTCCCTAATAGTTCTTCAATTTGGGACTTTAATTCTTTCAACTCCAAAGGGGACATCCTATAAGGAGCAATTGAAATAGGACCCGTTCCTGGAACCAACTCGATGGAAAATTCAATCTCTCTTTCAGGAGGAAATTCTGGAATATCCTCTGGAAAAACATCTGGATATTCCCTCACCACTGGAATCTTGCTCAACTCGTAGTCACATTCAGTTTCACTAGTAGAAAGGAGAACATATTCCTGACGATCTGTCTTACTAGGGTTGGATGTTACAAGGTTCAAGTAAAAAGAAAAAGGAACCACAGGAATGGAGGGTAAAGTGGAAAGAGTTTTATAAGGAGCTATTGGAGGAACCAAAGGAACCCAGTTGGAGGAGTTATTGGAGGAACCACAGAAAAAGGAACCAAAGGAACCCAGTTGGAGGAGCTATTGGAGAAAAGTTTTATAAGGCGAGTGCTTCACCTAAGGGTGCTCCGGTCTTATTTGTGAAAAAGAAGGATGGAAGAATGAGGATGTGTATAGATTATAGGCAGTTGAACTAAGTGACCATAAAGAATAAGTACTCGTTGCCTAGGATTGATGATCTTATGGACCAGTTGAAAGGAGCAATAGTGTTTTCTAAGATTGATTTAAGGTCCGGTTACCATCAGATTAGGGTTAGAGAATCGGACATTCCTAAAACCGCCTTTCGAACTCGGTATGGATACTTTGAGTTCAATGTGATGTCGTTCGGGTTTACGAATGCTCCCACAGTTTTTATGGATTACATGAATAGGATCTTTAGACCCTATTTAGATCAATTCGTGGTTGTGTTCATAGATGATATTCTCATCTATTCGAAAACCCACGAGGAGCATGAGCGTCATTTGAGGCTGGTATTAGAGGTGCTAAAGGAAAAGAAGTTGTATGCGAAGCTTTCTAAGTGTGAATTTTGGTTAGAAGAGGTAAAATTCTTAGGACATGTTGTGTCAAAAGGTGGCATAACTGTCGACCCAAGTAAGATAGAAGCTATGATGAATTGGGATAGACCAACCTCTGTAACTGAGATTAGAAGCTTTTTGGGTTTAGCTGGATGTTACCGTAGGTTTATCAAAGGATTTTCCCAGTTAGCCCTACCCTTAACTAAGCTTACTAGGAAGAATGCCCCATTTGAGTGGAGCCCCGAATATGAAAAGAGTTTCCTAGAGCTTAAGGCAAAGCTCACCTCAACCTCGATTTTGGTTTTACCTGACCCCAATGTACCCTTCGAGGTATATTGCGACGCTTCTGGCAAAGGTTTAGGTTGTGTGTTGATGCAAAACAGGCAAGTGGTAGCCTATGCATCCAGACAACTCAAGCCTCACGAAGTAACCTACCCCACCCATGACCTAGAACTAGTAGCCATCGTGTTCGCTCTAAAGATGTGGAGGCACCATTTGTATGGTGTAAGGTTTGAAGTTTTCTCCGATCATAAGAGTCTCAAGCATCTCTTTGATCAAAAGGAGTTGAATATGAGGCAAAGGAGATGGATGGAATTCCTCAAGGACTATGATTTTGGCTTAAGTTACCACCCCGGCAAGGCTAATGTAGTAGCCGATGCCTTGAGCCGAAACTCGTTACGTCTGTCAAGTATGATGGTTAATGAAGTTGGGTTAATAGAGCAGTTTAGGGATATGAACCTGGGGATGTCAATAATGGAGAATGGCATCGTGATGAGTCATCTCACGGTGACCAGTGGGTTTAAGCAAAGGATTATGCTTGCCCAAAGAGAAAATGAGGACTTTATGGAGATAATCGAGGCAGTTAAGGCCAGAAAGTTGAAAGGTTTTGTACAAGGCCCCAACTGGTTGTGGAGGTTCGAGGGCCGAATTTGTGTGCCACAAGATGGCGACCTTTGAGAGAAGATGTTGGAGGAGGCTCACAAGAGCCACTTCGCCATACATCTTGGTACTACCAAGATGTGTAACGCCCCGATTTTCTGTTAAGAGTAGAAATGACCAAAATGCCCCTGAGGTCATTTTTAGCCCGGAATTCGAGGAAAGCCGGTTCGGCAGTACTCGAAGGGCAAACTCAATGTTGGAAGGGGATTAGATGGCTTGTGTACCTTCCCGGGATCGAAAATCTCGTTTTGAAGTTTTAGTCAAAATGACCAAAACGCCCCTGCGGTGTTTTACCTGTTTGCAAGTGCCGGATGAACCCAAAACTTCTCTAGATGATTTTAAAAGGCGTTTTTATGTAGACTGTGACTTTAGTTTTGGTCCCGGAGGTCCCGGCCGAAATTAGGGCAAAATTACGGTTTTACCCCTAGTTTCGTGTTTTTGCGCTTAATCGCGTGATTAAGCAATATTAGGCTCTAATCAAAGGTTAATTAATTTCCTTAATTAATCTTGAGTCAAAATAATTTATTAAAGTTGATTAGAACCTAAAAGTGCTTAATTACAACCTAAAATCATATTTTAATTTCAAGACTCCTAGTCATGGAATCTTGAATAGTATTTTCTCTTTCCAATTCCTTAAATCATGGAATTGTGTTACACATTGTTTATTCATAAATGAGTTTAAAATTCTTTAATGATGTATGAGCACTTCTAATCTTGTCATAAAATCCTTAAATCACATTCTTATTCACCTAAACTTAAGCTTAATTATTCCTAACCTTGTACCTAAGCTAATACACATTTAAACCTACCATTAACACCCAATTAAATGATCAAAACTCACCTCCTCTCTGCTGCCCAAGGCCTGATCGAAGCTGTCCTCCTCCCATATGCATCACATGTTCAATTTTTCAACATTCCAAGGCCATACCTCAAGTCACACACACTATACCTTGTCATAACTTTCAATCAAGCTTGATTTTCCAAGTAAATAACTAATTAAAATGGCTCATTTTCTCCATTTATTTTTGGCTGGAAAAGTTCCAACCATGCATCGTTTCTAGAAGCCTAATTTCATCAAAAATTGATAGGAAATTAACTCACATCAAGCCATACTTTGTAGCATAGCTTCCATACTTCAAACCATGCTTCTATGACACAATCAAAGAGATATTTTCCTCTCCCTTTTCCCTCCAAGACCACACGGCCACTCCCTCCCTTGATGAGCCCATGGATTTTTTTTCTCTATAAATAGGATGCTTGTGATAGCTTAGTTGCACTTTGAAGCATTTACTAAGTTTAGAATTCTAAAGTTGTCTTGCTAGTTCTTTTCTTTTTCTCTCAAGTTTCAAGAGAGTTCTTCCTTTCTTTTCATCTTCATCTTCATCCTCTCTTCCTTTCATCATCATCTCTCAACCTTGAAACACCACCCTATAGCCTTGAATCATCATCAAACCTCTCAAACACCACACCTCAAACACAACCTCACTTGAAACACAACTCCAACCTTTTTGCTTCCTCTTGGCCGAAACCATCAAGTACCAAGGAGGAGCTCATCATCTTGTTTTTCTTTTCAAAAGTCCAAGCTTTGTGTCTTCACTCTAGGTAGGGAGTTTCTTTTCAAACTTTGTTTTACTCAAAAGATGTGTTTCCTATAGTTTTCTCTTGGTTTCTTTTTGAGCTTTCCTTTATATTCCTTTTCTTTTTCCATTTTGGCCTCTTGGCCTTTTCTTCTCAAACATGATAGCTTAATGATGAGAGTTTCTAGATGATGACCTTGTGTTCATCTCAAAGAAACCTCTAAAGCTTGAGTTTTCCTTTCCTTATAACTTCATCTATATGATATCTAGCTCACATGGTTTTTTTCAACTTAAGAAAATTAATCTAAGGATTTCTAAAAGCCCAAGCCTACCCTTGTCAACCTTAAAGTTGGCCCACGTTCTAGAGATTTTTCTCTAGATAGGGGTTTTGGGTATTTAATAAAGAACTTGACTTAGTTTCACTTTCTTTTTCTTTGTAAAGACTTTCGATTTTGGTATTTTGATCTTTGAGATATTGTATTGGGTTGTTATCTTGTTAAAGTCTTGAATGAGCTCTAGTTAACCATAAAATGAACCTTACATCATGTTTACTTTATGCTTTGCATATCATGTTTACTTCCTTGCTATCACTAAATACCAAGATAATGAATGAACTTGCATTATCATGTTTATATTTCAAGCTATGCACTATCATGTTTATATTTCAAGTCCTCACTAAATATCAAAGATAATAATATGTTGCACCTCATATTTATTTTATGATATCACTTTACTTTCTAATGGAACCTAAAATGAGTGCATGAGCATGTTTACTTTTATGTTATCGCTTAAATGAACCTAGAGCTCAAAGACTTGCCCATTGTTGTCTCAAACAAAGGTCTAAAAATATTTATTTCTTTTGGTTCATATTTTGGCCCTAAGGGGTCTTGATGTTTCTAAGTATTGAAGACCATGTTTTATAATTTTTCCAAGCTTTTATGAGTTCAAGAAATGCATAGAACTAAGTTTTAAGAATTTAGGACCTCTTGAGACAAAGATGAATTGGTTACTGCCCTCTTAATTATTCTTATGATTTTAGATGTTAAAATTGTTTATAAATGAGTTTTGAAAAGTTTAAAAAGGTTCCAAGAGAAACTAGTATTTTATGTGCTCTAGAAATTGTGTTTTATGCCTTTATGGAGAGTGTATGTTTCGGTTCTGCCTTGCTACTTATTTGCCACTGTATGTGCTGTTTTATTGATGCTAATATGCTTATGTTTGAGTAAAAATAATGTTAAAACTCTTATGTGGAAGATAAGATAAGTTAGAGACTAGAAAAGAATTGATTTGAGAGTTCGAGATCCTTTAATGGTTGAATTTTCTGGATTCTGTCCAGCAAGGTTTAGTAATGCTAATCATGGATTTAAATTAGTTTAAATGTGTAGGAATGACTCATAAATGGTTTAGGACTTGATCTTAAAGCCTTAGGAACAAATCGAACTTAGAAAGGGTCACTGTTGTGACTCCTAGGGGCCTATAAAGTTAGGATTATAAATTGTGCATCCTTGAGGTTTAGAGATGTTCTTGATCATAGTGTGAGGTAAGAAATACTTAGTTATAACCTCATAGGTACCCAAGAGATTAGGTTTGATGATTAATAACTTAGAACGTGAGCTAAGGACCTTAAGGGTCAATGCATAAGACATTAAAACATCTTGAGCTTTTATGATGCTTAATTTATGATATATGATGCATGAGTTTTGTCTATGATAAGTTGATATGTGCTATAACAAAATTTTACATGATGATATGCTATACCCCATAAGAAATGTTTGTGTATGTCCTATATGTTTTCATGGCATAAGCAAATTTGAGGAAATTCGGTCCACTGCCGTCATGCTGCCGAATTTCCATCAAATTTGAGGAACATAGAAAAAGGTCTTTTTGAAAATCATGAGAACTTAAATGTGACATAACACTGAGACGCCTTCTTGGGTGACACCGGTTTAGCCGAGAACCCCCAAGAAAACAAATCCGTGAGGGTATTGAAATAGAGCTTGCCAAAGCGGACAATACTACGATGCACTAGTTGCTAGTAGAGCGTTTCAAAGAGGAAATGACCCTAAGAGGTGATCCTTAAATTGCCCCCTAGCCCGTACTTTAAGTCGGGATTATATTACGCTTATCATAGGATAAGTAAGAGCTAGTGCCGACTAGTTAAGGTATGAGCTCATAACCTAGAGATGTTTTAGGGTGGCCCCATGAGATGAAAGTTAAAGTTTAAAAGGTCACATGTGCTATACCTATCACCATATGCCAATGTTATAATGTTTCTTAGTTATTCTATTGATTGGCTTACCTTTATGATGCATTCATGTCATTAGTATGTTCCATGCTTAGTCATAAGACGCATTGTAAAATATAATGGACCTTGGATAATTAATACTTTAGAAAATTAAAAGAAGTTTACATGCATGCATACATTTTAGAAATAAAACCCAAGGTTCTGAGGGTGCGATGATGTCACTTAGTTTGGGATTGCCCTACTGAGAATTGTTTTAGAAGATTCTCATTCCCTCTCTCTTTTCTTCCGTCACATCTTCAGATGGCGACTTTCGTACTCTTCATCGACACCCCGACGTGGGAGCTACACCATGACCCAGCACTCGGGTCATATAATTTTGAGGGTCGCTGCACTATCAGAGTATTTATGTTCATGGGACGACCCTTCGCGCACCCAGTACGGAGCTACGTCTTCACCCCAACTGCTCCCTATCATCATAACATGATTTTTGAACAAGCCAGACCACGCGACGAGCAGATCCTCTGCATACAGCCCGAGGCATCAGCTGTACGCGACTACCCGGAGTACGTGCCCCGGACTCAGTACTCGGAGATGGATCCATCAGAGGACCTGCCCTCGCACATGTACAGTTGGAGCTCCAGCCCCGCTCCCCCATCGATGAGAGCTGGGAGTGAGGAGACAGTTGTTCAATCGAGGTTGGCTCGTCAGCCATCCATGCGCCCTCGCCACGGTGGACACGCTCCGATGATCCGCACGACCACTCCCACCGAGATTCGCCAGTGGATCGATTCCACCCCTCAGTACTTGGACCAGCAGGAGTAGGTGCATAGGATGGGTAGTAGCTAGTGCACACACGCCACATAGTTGAGGACAAACCTTCTTTTGTATATCAGAATGTCTACTCTAGGTGCACATGGGTATGGGTGTTGCTTTCATGGTTTCCTTGTACTTTCTTTTATGATTTCCTTGTATTCGCATTTCAGTTGTATTTCGTTTTACTATGTACCAAATAGTCTGGCCCCTTTTTGTAGGCACATTATCTATATATATAATCAGTTGATGTGTCCATCTTATTTATGTGTTTTGTTGTGATTGCACATATGACTTGTATGAATTTCCTTTCAAAGAATCATACGTGGCTCTCACTTTGGTTTTAATTCCAAAAAGAAAAATTTTACCCATATTTCCGCTAAGTATTTTCAAGTAAAGAATGAGACCAAGAGGTAATACTCTAAAGATTAACCTAATTACATGCTAGTAGTATTAGGTTAAGATTTAGGGTATTACATTATGGTATCAGAGCAGTTCGATTCTCATGGAGCCTGAGGATTGGACTAATTATGCTTTATAAGCATGATGCGATAGTTATGTCATGTGCAGTGCTTGATAGAGATAAGCTGTAGGACTAGAAATGCATGACTTCTGTTGCTTGCAAGTGCCATGGTAACTAGCTCATTTTGCATGGATATTGAGCCTGATCAACTTGATGTTCATTGTTTCATGTGTTTAGGGAGCAATGGCACCGCGACGACGGCCTAGGACTACGTCCGATGCTGACCAAGACAATGCAACTGCTGCTGCTGTCCGTTGCATGGTGCAAGCCATGGAACGAATGTTCGACCGGATGGATCAACAAGCGAATGCTGTTCCTGTTCCCCCTCCTCCCCCTGCTGCTGAGACGGTGGAACAAGCCCGCTTTGGTGAGTTCCACAAGGCGAACCCGCCGGTATTCCGAGGGGTAATGGACCCCGACAAAGCTGATGAGTGGATTAAGGACATAGAGAAGATCTATTCTGTGGTTGCCTGCTCGGAGGAGTAGAAGGTCACCTTTGCTGCTTTCATGATGAAGTCGGATGCCGAATTCTGGTGGAACGGCACGAAGCATCTGCTAGAGGCTTCTGGAACTCCCATTGACTGGGAGCTGTTCAAGACTTACTTCTACGAGAAGTACTTCCCAAAGTCCGTGAGGAATGCAAAGGACATCGAGTTCATGCAGTTGACCCAGGGAGGGTCTACTGTTGCCCAGTACACCGCAAAGTTCGAAGAGCTAATCAAGTTCTCTCGAGTGTTTCAAGGAAACCCCGATGAAGTTTGGAAATGGGTCAAGTATGAGGCCGGTTTGAAAGCGAAGATGAACTACGCCGTGGCCCACATGGAGATCAGAGACTTCCCAACTCTGGTCAACAAGTGCCGGATCCTTGAGGAAGGACAGAAAAAGATGCAAGCCATGAGGACGGAACGAGCTAAGGGACTTGGACCTCAAGCCCCGAGGTTCAAACCGCAGTATCCATCAAGGAATCACTACAATCCCTACCAGACCAACCAGTTCCGACCACAACAACAACAACCACCAAGAGCTCCTACACACCAACAATCCAAGCAACACCAAAGGCCACCGTTTCAACATCAAGGCCCGAGGAACTTCAACAACAATCAACCCCGTGGACCGAGTGGACCTCGGAACCACAATGGAGGACCAAGTGGGGCCAAGAACAAGGCACCACAGACCCCTGCTGCTTACCCCGGAGCAACATCTGCGGACGTCTGCCCACAATGCGGGAAGAATCATGGGAATCGTCCATGCTTAGCCGGTCAGAACGTGTGCTTCAAGTGTGGCAAGTGTAAGCCCCGATTTTCACTAAACTTTCAAATGACCAAAATGCCCCTGAGGTCATTTTTACCGAAATACGAGGACGGCCGACCTCGGCCATCCCCATAAGGTTCATATGATATATGAAGGGGATTGTATGTGTTTAAGTGTTTAATAAAGCAGAGGAATCCTATTTTTAGGGTCTTCGCGTGTAAATGACCAAAATACCCCTACAGCAATTTAAGGCAGTTTTAAGTTCTGTTTTGACCTGAACCTTGTTCGGAGGTCCAAAACAATGATTTTAAGGCATGGACCATGTTTGTTTTAGTCCCGGAGGTTCCGGGTAACTTTTGGTAAAAATTACGATTTTGCCCCTACTTAGTGCATTTTGGGCTTAAGGACGTTTTTAGCAAAACCTAAGCAATATTAGGCTCTAATTAAAGATTAATTAATTTCCATGATTAATCTAGAGCTAAAATCATTATTTGAGGATAATTAGAACCAAAGATTGCTTAAGGAAAACTTAAAAACCTAATTCTAGTTCTTTTTCTTTAAGAAAACATATATGAATAGTGTTTTCACTATTCACACTCCCATTTCCAAGAAGGGTTGTCATACTCACATCATTAGTCATAGAAGTCTTGACTCCATTAAATCTCACAAGACCCCTCCTAATCTAAGGTGTTACAACCCTAATCACCTAATTAGTTTACCTAAAACCTTTACTTAGCAACCCCTAATCCTAAGCTAAATCAATCCTACACCTAAGCACCCTATTAAACCATGATTTAGAGGAGATATTTTCTCTTCCATGGCTGCCCAAAAGTGTCGCCACTCCTCCCCCAAAAATTCAAAAAGAATTCAAAATTTATATTAGTTTATGTTGTCAATCAAGCTTACTTACACAAACTACTTTTAGCCATGCTTTAGGACATGCCTAGTTAGACTTGTCATCATGCTTTGAAGGAGATATTTCTTCTTTCCTTGTGGCTGTAAAGACCGAAGCCTTTCTCCCCCAAAAACACCTTCATTTCATTCTTCTATAAATAGATAGCTTAGAGAACTTGAAGCACCTTTTGTTCATTCACTAAGTTTAGAGTTTTAGAGCACTTTGAAACTTTCTCTTCCTCTCAAGCTCAAGAGTTCATCTCCTTCAACTTCTTCATCTCCTCTCAACCTCAACCACTAGGTAGGGAGTTTTTCTAAAAATGTTCTCTTTGATCTTTATGTTTGAGTCTTGTTGGAAAATGATGAATGGATGCACTTTGTTTGAGTTTTTCTTTTCGGTTTCTTCCTTTTCCTTTCTCTTTATTTTCGGCCTCAAGGCCTTGAATATGATAGCTTGATGATGAGTGTTTTTTAGAGGTGACCTTGTGTTCATCTCTCAAGAAAACCTCTAAAGCTTGAATCTTTCCTAAAGAAAAGTTTTGTCTTTTACAAGTTAAGTTAAGAAGTGAGCTTTATGTTTCTCTTGACCTTTTTGGAACCTTTCTTTTCCTTTGAGATTTCAGCCATAAAGCCCTTGGGAACTTGGAAAAAATGAGAGCTTGATGATATAGGTTTCATGATGGTGTTTAACACTTGAGCAACCTCTAAAGCTTGGATCTTTTCAAAGAAATGTTTATCATTTTCAAGTTTTATTCAAGAAAGAGTTATGTTTCTCTTGAACCTTCGAAACCCCATTCTTTTTCCTTAAGGTTTTGGCCATGAAGGCCTTTGGGACTTGGAAAAATGAGAGCTTGATGATGAGGGTTTCATGTTGAGGTTAGTCACATGAATAAACTCTAAAGCTTGGGCTTGGCTTCTAGACCAAGTGAGATTTCGATTTCTTCCTTTATGTTTGGCATGAGTTTGGTTTTGATGGAAGTTTAAGGTCTAGTGAAATACTCAATGATGAGGGCTTAGGATGTTGGTGTTTGGATCATCAAGATCTTGGCCCTTAGAGTTCAAAGATGGGTTGTTCCATTATGAGGAGGATTTGGCCACCTCATGGTATTTGAGGATAAAATGTCTCTTTTTACAAAACCTAGTGCTACTAGTGTTTCTTTTCTTGTGAGGATGAGTTTGGGTTAGAACCTTTGTTCCCTTTTAAAATCTTGCAAGAGCTCTAGTCAAGATGTAAAAAGGAGTTGCATCCATATTTATTTTATGCTACCACTAAATCCCCAAGATAAAGAAATGAACTTGCACTTCACGTTTTATTTTCAAGTTATCACTTAACTCAAAGATAAAGAAGTGAACTTGCATCTCATATTTATCTTGAGCCCTCACTTTATTTTCTAAGGAAATCTAAAATGGAGTGCATATCATGTTTATGTTTATGTCATCACCTAAAACTCCTAGAGTTCAAAGATTTGCCCTCTTCGTCCTAAGTAAAAGTTAAATATGTAGATAATTCCTTGGAATATACATTTCGGCCATGTGGTAATGATGAAGCTAGAATGAGTTTTATTAAGTCACAAGGGCCTATAATCTATGTCTTGGGATTTTTCTTAAGCATAGGTGTCTATGACAAATGTTTTAAGTATGATTTTGTGATTTAAATACCCTTGGAGAATATCTCGAAATGGTCACTGCCCTCATGTATTTTATGGGGATTTTAAAGAAATAAAATGTTTCCTAATGAGTTTTATAAGTTTTAAAAGGGTTCCAAGAGAAACTAGCAAGTTATGTGTTTTTAAACGAAAGTTCTAGGCATTAAGTGATGAAATAGATTTCTGTTCTGCCTTGTTATTTTCCAGCACCTTAAATTCTGTTTTGGGTGGTCTATATGTGTTTAAATACCTTACCAATTGTATGATAATTGTTCTAGGCATCTTAGGTATGCTTAGTAACTTTATATGTTCGAAAATGTGATTTCTAGAACTCCTTAGGAGCTGAAAATATGCATTCTGTTCCAGCCTTGTTTGAGTTTGGAAAATCACATTATAACATGTTTAGATGAGTGAGAGTGACTCATAATTGGTTTAGGTATTAATTATTGCATCATAGAAAAAGTCGGTAATGAGAAAGGACCTAAAATGCAACTTCTAGAACACCGTAATTCATCAAAATATGTTTTCTGTCTATGCTGTCCAGCCATAATTAATTAGGTTCTAGGACTTAATAAATTGTGGAAAAGAGGTTAATCAATCCCTTAGAGGTACAAGAAAATAATTTGGAAGTTTGAGGTTACCCGATTAAGGGCTTTTGCTTTTAAGGGAATGGTTTGTGTACCCTCTATGATTGATGAATTTATGTGTTATCTCATGACTTATATGATGCTATGTAATGATGGAATTGCGTGTTATTGTTCTCTTAAGAACCCTAGAGATGCCTACGTTAAAGTTATATGAAATATGTGACATCTTGTTATAACATGCTAAGACTTAAGGTGACATAAACTATGTGAAAATGGCCCCCTGAAACCATCAAACGGGATGGAAGATGAGGTGATCTTAACCCCCTAGCCCGTACTTTATGTCGGGACTTTAGCTTATCAAAAGGGATAAGTCTTTATGCTAGTGACGACTAGTGAGGTATGAGCTCATAACCTAGTTACATATCCCAACGGAGACCAGTTAGGGTGGCCCCAGGACGAAAATGATAAAACTTTCATGTCACCTAAGTAACTAAGTTAAGTTACCATGCACTATGTACTATATCCCATGATCTATGATTTTGTGTTCCCTGATCTATAATATTATGTACCATGGTTTGTCAGTTTATGTGTCATGATCCATGTCAATAGTACCTATGAATTATGATTCCAGTTTCAAGAAATTATAGGTTATGTAACCAAGAGGCTTTAGAATTAAAAATGAACGGACCTTGGAAGTTAACGTTTTTGAACTTCATAATTGAACCATTGCATGACCATGATTTTTAATAAGAAACCAAGGTCCCTGAGGACGTAAGAGATGACACCTAGGTAGAAGGAAAAACCCTACTGAGTTTTTTCAACAAGAAATCTCATTCCCTCTATTTCTTCCTTTCCTTTACATCTTCAGATCGGGATGGCGACGTTCGTCCTCTACATTGACACGCCCATCTAGGAGATCCACCATGACCCCGAGCTTGGGTCATACCATTTTGAGGGCTTCTGCACTGTACGTGTGTTCATGTTTCTTGGGCGGCCCTTTGCTCATCCGGTAGATAGTTATCTGTTCACCCCGACGTCTCCTTATGATGACGCTACTATTTTTGAGTGTGCCCGTACGCTTGAGGAGAGGATCTTACGGACACCCCCTGCCAGTTCGGGAGTGGTACCAGAGTACGTACCACGCACTCAGCACTCGGAGGAGGATCCCTCAGAGGACACCCCTATCCACCTGTACGGAGAGGATTCTGCCCCCACTCCCCCACGTATGCCCAGGGGTAGCGAGGAGACGGTGACTCAGCCTCGGAGAGCCCCGGTGCCCGGTCCACATCTTAGACGCGGAGGGCAAGGCCAGTTTTCAGGTATGCCAGCCCTAGCCGAGCTTCGTCCATGGATCGGTTATCTTCCACCTTACCCGTGGCGTTAGATGTAGGATTGGGAGTAGTCCTTAGTGCACGCACGTCACATAGATTGGATAAACCTTCTTTTGTATCGAGGTTATCCACTTTAGATGCACTTGGGAATGGGTGTTCCTTTTATGTTTTCACGTTATGTGATTCCCATTGCTATGTATTTTTCATGTTTCAGTTGTATTCGCATTTCCTTATGTACTTGAAAAGTCCTACCCTTAGGGTGGGCATAGTATATGCATGAAGCATTTCAGATGTGATAATGTCATGTTGATTGGAGCCACTTCTATGTTATTGTTTCCGCATTTATTCATACCGTCTACATTGTGATACGCGCGGCTCCTATTTTAATAAGATTTAAAGAAAAAAAAATTGGTTCGTATTTTCCTTAAGTCTAATTTCAAAGTAATTAGAACTATGACAAGAGGTAACGACTAAGATTTAGCCTACATACATACTAGTAGTATTGGGTCAAATATTAGGATGTTACAGCAAGCCCGGCCACTATGCAAAGGACTGCGCCAGCAAAGGGACACCGAACCAGAACCCCCGACCACAACTCCGAGGAAGAGTCTTTACCCTTAATGCGGAATACGCCAAGAAGTCCAATGATCTCATTGAAGGTATGTGCAAAGTAAACGGTAAACCCCTAACTGTACTATATGACTCTGGTGCTACTCATTCTTTTATTTCACTTGCTAGTGTCGAGTCCTTAAATCTAAGAGTCTCTAAACTCCCCTTTGATCTTATTGTTTCTACTCCTACAAATCGCCCTGTTAATACTTGCCGTTGTTGTTTAAACTATCGTCTTGTTGTAGAAAATAAGTCTTTTATCATAGATTTGATTTGTTTACCCTTGAAAGACATAAGCATTATCTTAGGCATGAATTGGCTTCACGCCAACCGTGTGTTGTTAGATTGTGGAACCTAAACCGTAGTTTTCCTTTCTCCTCCCGAACACGTCACTCAACCCATTAGACTGTACCTAAATTCCGTAGAGGTCTTCTATAGTGGGGAGAAAGCTAAGGGATATGTTCTCCTAGCCGCCTGCGATGTAGACTTTGAGCAGAACCTAGGTGAGATGCCTATGGTGAGAGACTATCCTGAGGTATTTCCGGACGAAATACCCGAGTTCCCTCCCGAGAGAGAAGTAGAATTCTCCATAGAGTTGGTTACTGGAACAGGACCAATCTCTATAGCCCCGTATAGGATGTCACCTTTGGAACTAGCAGAACTAAAAACTCAATTGGAAGAGCTGTTGGAGAAAAGTTTTATAAGGCCGAGTGCTTCACCTTGGGGCGCTTCGGTCTTATTTGTGAAAAAGAAGGACGGAAGTATGAGGATGTGTATAGATTATAGGCAGTTGAACCAAGTGACCATAAAGAATAAGTACCCGTTGCCTAGGATTGATGATCTTATGGACCAGTTGAAAGGAGCAGTAGTGTTTTCTAAGATTGATTTAAGGTCCGGTTACCATCAGATTAGGGTTAGAGATTCGGACATTCCTAAAACCGCCTTTCGAACTCGGTATGGACACTTTGAGTTCAATGTGATGTCGTTCGGGTTGACGAATGCTCTCGCAGTTTTTATGGATTACATGAATAGGATCTTTAGACCCTATTTAGATCAATTTGTGGTTGTGTTCATAGATGATATTCTCATCTATTCGAAGACCCACGAGGAGCATGAGCGTCATTTGAGGCTGGTTTTAGAGGTGCTAAAGGAAAAGAAGTTGTATGCAAAGCTTTCTAAGTGTGAATTTTGGTTAGAGGAGGTAAAGTTCTTAGGACATGTTGTGTCAAAAGGTGGCATAGCTGTCGACCCAAGTAAGATAGAAGCTGTGATGAATTGGGATAGACCAACCTCTGTAACTGAGATTAGAAGCTTTTTGGGTTTAGTTGGATATTACCATAGGTTTGTCAAAGGATTTTCCCAGTTAGCCCTACCCTTAACCAAGCTCACTAGGAAGAATGCCCCGTTTGAGTGGAGCCCCGAATATGAAAAGAGTTTCCTAGAGCTTAAGGAAAAGCTCACCTCAACCTCGGTTTTGGTTTTACTTGACCCCAATGTACCCTTCGAGGTATATTGTGATGCTTCTGGCAAAGGTTTAGGCTGTGTGTTGATGCAAAATAGGCAAGTGGTAGCCTATGCGTCCAAACAACTCAAGCCTCACGAAGTAACCTACCCCACCCATGACCTAGAATTAGCAGCCATCGTGTTCGCTCTAAAGATGTGGAGACACCATTTGTATGGTGTAAGGTTTGAAGTTTTCTCCGATCATAAGAGTCTCAAGCATCTTTTTGATCAAAAGGAGTTGAATATGAGGCAAAGAAGATGGATGGAATTCCTGAAGGACTACAATTTTGGCTTAAGTTACTACCCCGGCAAGGCTAATGTAGTCGCCGATGCCTTGAGTCGAAAGTCGTTACGTTTATCTTGTATGATGGTTAACGAAGTTGGGTTAATAGAGCAGTATAGGGATATGAATCTGGGGATGTCAATAACGGAGAATGGCATCGTGATGAGTCATCTCACGGTGACCAGTGGGTTTAAGCAAAGGATTATGCTTGCCCAAAGAGAAAATGAGGACTTTATGGAGACAATCGAGGCAGTTAAGGCCGGAAAGTTGAAAGGTTTTGTACGAGCCACAACTGGTTGAGGAGGTTCGAGGGGCGAATCTATGTGCCACAAGATGGCGACCTTCGAGAGAAGATCTTGGAGGAGGCTCACAAGAGCCACTTCACCATCCATCCTGGTACTACCAAGATGTATCAGGACTTAAAAAGGATGTTTTGGTGGCCCGGATTAAAAAAGGATGTGGTCGCCTGGTTAAGTAAGTGTTTGGTCTGTTAAAAGGTTAAGATTGAACACCAAAATCCTTCTGGCATGTTGCAACCCCTGTCAATCCTCGAGTGGAAGTGGGAGAGTATATTAATGGATTTCGTGACAGGACTGCCAAGGACCCATGCTGGCCACGATGCCGTATGGGTAATAGTGGATCGACTGACTAAGTCGGCTCACTTTCTACCTATTCTAGTCACGTACTCGTTGGATAAGTTGGCTCAGCTTTACATCCAAGAAGTAGTAAGGTTGCATGGAGTACCATTGACGATAATCTTGGATCGGGATCCGCGGTTTACGTCACGTTTTTTGGGAGCCTTTCAAAAGGCATTTGGTTCCAAGTTGTGCTTGAGCACTGCTTACCACCCACAAACGGATGGTCAGTCCGAGAAGACAATCCAAACCCTGGAAGATATGTTAAGAGCCTGTGTCTTGGACCAAAAAGGGAGTTGGGATAAGTACATGCCTTTGATCGAGTTTGCGTATAACAACAGTTATCACGCGAGCATCGGTATGGCACCATACGAGGCGTTATATGGAAGGAAGTGCTAATCACCTTTGTGTTGGTACGAGCCCGGAGAACAAAGTGTCTTAGGACCCGATGTAGTGAGGGAAACAACGGAGCAGATCAAGAAAATCAAGGATAGAATCTTAACTGCTCAAAGTCGGCAGAAAAGCCACGCGGACAAAAGGCGCAAGCCCTTGGAGTTCCAAGAAGGAGAACATGTATTTCTAAGAATCACCCCCACTATAGGAATAGGAAGAGCCATGAAAGTTAAAAAGTTGAGTCCCCGATTTCTCGGACCTTTTGAAATTCTTCAGAGAATCGGATTTGTAGCTTACAAAATAGCCTTAGCACCCAACCTGTCAAACCTTCATGATGTCTTTCACGTCTCCCAGTTACACAAATATGAGTCCGACCCTAGCCATGTCCTAGAACCAGAGCATGTACAGTTGAGGGAGGACCTCACTTTCAATCTACCGCCTACAAGAATAGTGGATCACGGAGTCAAGCAGTTAAGGAACAAGTGTAACATCCTAATTTTTTTCAGAAAATAATTAAGGCTTTAGTAGTAAGAATATCAAAATTTTGGTGTACACAAAAATGATGAGAACAATGTAACGAACGTTAAAAAAAAAATTTAAAAAAAAAAAAATGAGAATAGTGTTTTGCAGGCCCCATAGACCCACTGGAACAGCTGAAACCTTAGATTCAAGACCTGAAGGTGCCCGAAATTTGGAAATTATAGGATTAAAGTTAGAAATAGGTAGGAATAAATATTTTATACCTAGAATTAATTTTCAGGCAATAGTTGATTACCCGGGTACACTATTTTACCCATTCGATTAAATTACGGTGTGTAGTTTTTACACAATATAAAGCTACCAGTGCAAGCATGCCACCTAGGGTGACAAGTGTGTGGCTTGAGATATGCCACACCATTGCACCTTTATGGCTAACCAATAGGAATTGTACAAAATTACCATATTTAACTTTAAGAAAAACCATTTTGTACTTGAAATCATTATCCATTTTGCCCTAAACTCACAAGATCAATATCTTATCACCACCACTCCATCATTTTCGTCCAACACTCCAAAAATACAGCCTCCATGTTTGTTTCCTCTCAAACCTCCATTAACAAGCTTCAAGCTCCAAAAACCCTAGCCCAAAGTCACTAAAACACAAAGTTTCCTTCACAAAACTTGTTCTAGACATCAACACCTACAAATCTAACCGATTAGAATTTTAATCAATCACTATTTTTGCACCTTGAGCCATTATACATCACTGTTTAAGGGAAGATTTAGGGGCTGTTTGGAAGGTTGAAGTGAGGAAAAACTATTCTTGGAAGTACTTTTGGAGTTAGAAGTCTCAAGCATCACAAGTAGGGCTTATTTCATCCTATTTTCTTTCTGATTTTGCTCTGGAATATTATGATTGAATAATTCCGAAATTCTGAGTTTTATTGTTGATATTATGTTGATATTGATGTATTAATTTTGGTGGAGTATTTGGATGTTGTGAAAAATGATTTTTGTCAAAAGAGAATTTGACACATGCTGCTGGATTTTCGGATTTCAACAGAACATAATTTGTTCACTAATTTTTTGGCTCATTACTAGTCATTTTTATTAGCTATAAAAAATTATATGTTGAAGCTAACATCATAAGGAAACTCTGATAATTTTCGTGGTGCATAATAAAGAGTTTTTACTGCCTGAGAAAAATCAAGAACCAAGAGTATATCTATGCTGGCTGAAATCTTGGTACTGAAGCTGTGAATTTGTATAAATTTTTATTCATAGCAAATGATGTATATATCCTTTGAAATTTTTACAGAGTTTTGTAGACATCTTTAAGTATAACTGTGATTTTTATTTTGAGTTTTTTCTATCATTTGCTAAAGTTAAAAATTGTGTGAATCTTATTCTGAGCTGTGAAAAAGTGGTCTCTGACCACTAAAATTGTAGAATTTATTTGACATGGTTCTAGTATTCTGTTTGCTATGAAATTTTTACAGGGACTTTTAGACACATTGAGGTGTCATAGAGAATTTTTATGGCCAGTGAATTGCCCATTGGAGATGTGAATTAAATGTTGTCACCATAATGGTAAATCTGTCAAGAAGCTGGAATGGTGAAGATGTATTAAGTTAATGATAGAAATCTATTTAATCCAAGTATATATCATATGAATGTATGTTAATTGTTTGAAAGGCTTGTTTATAAAGTATGAATGAGACTCCAATGATACTGAATGCCTATATCTGGGATATAAACCTGACTTTGAAATAGAAAGGTCCATGACATGGTTGTATGACAAAAGAGAATATGTGAAATTTAATGGTGCATGTTTTAACATACGGGGAAAATAGAAACAAGGCTTATGTGTGATAGAGAGGGAAGGAAAAAATAAGAACTTCCCAAGAAATTTTATGAGTTGGTAAACTTATCGACTAGGAAATAGAACTGTGTGTGATTCAGAAATGGAAAAAAATGAAGTCTGATGATCACGAATAGGAATGAGCTCATGTCCTAGCAGTCTATGGTCCTCTGAGGAGTTATCCACTACATATGTTACCTGATGTGAATCTAAGCCTTCCCTATGTTAATAAAAAGAACTACTACACTAAGTTGAATTCCATGTGATATAAGAGAAACACTTATGATTACTACCATTTTGCATATAATTTTTTGTCTCATGTATGCTAATATTGATATATGTGATCTAACATGATGTTTTTCTTTATTATTATAAATGCATTTACTGTTTATATTCTGTCTGTATGTAAGGGGTTACCCTACTAAGAATTTTATAATATTCTCACCCCTATTTGTGTATATGCTGTATTGTGCTCAGACTCTGCAGATGCCTCTGGCTGAGGAGAGGCCATCATACCGATGGCCAATGGTTTCGCATAGGAGGACATGAGACTTACGTGGACTTTTGACTTGTATGTAGTGTAGTATAGTGCCAGGAACTTACCAGCTTGTAGACTAATTGGTGTTAGATGTCTTAGGTCCATTTCTGTGTATTTAGTATTTTGTTGGACCTTGATATTTGAGCAAGCTTGGTAGATCTTTTGATAGTAGTTCCTGTGTTGTATTATAAGCGAAGTGACTTAACTTCAAGTTTGGTATGTATTAAAGAAAGCAGTATGTAAAGTAATAATATATGTACATTTTATAGTAGTTTTCTTTATAACTCTAGAGTTTGATTTATCTTATTTCATTTCATTTGACTAGTGGATATTATAGAAAGGAAGTGATACTCTTCTAATTACAATGTTAATGCTCGAGTAATACATGGTAGTTAGGAGGGTGTAACAACAAGTCTGTTCCTTTGGTGAAAGTGGCGTGGGGACGAGGCAAGACAGAAGAGTATATGTGGGAACTAGAGTCAGAGATGAAGTCAAAATATCCAGAGCTTTTCTAAGGTAACGAATTTCAAGGACGAAATTCTTTTTAAGGAGGGGAGTAATGTAACGCCCCGTTTTCTGTTAAGAGTGGAAATGACCAAAATGCCCTTGAGGTCATTTTCAGCCCGGAATTCGAGGAAAACCGATTCGGCAGTACTCGAAGGGCAAACTCAATGTTGGAAGGGGATTAGATGGCTTGTATACCTTCCCGGGATCGAAAATCTCGTTTTTCGAGTTTTTGGGTCAAAATGACCAAAACGCCCCTGCGGTGTTTTACCCGTTTGCAAGTGCCGAATGAACCCGAAACTTCTCCAGATGATTTTAAAAGGCGTTTTTATGTTGACTGTGACTTTAGTTTTGGTCCCGGAGGTCCCAAGTAAATTAGTGCAAAATTATGGTTTTGCCCCTAGTTTCGTGTTTTTACGCTAAATCGCGTGATTAAGCAAACCTAAGCAATATTAGGCTCTAATCGAAGGTTAATTAATTTCCTTAATTAATCTTGAGTCAAAATAATTTATTAAAGTTGATTAGAACCTAAAAGTGCTTAATTACAACCTAAAATCATATTTTAATTTCAAGACTCCTAGTCATGGAATCTTGAATAGTGTTTTCTCTTTCCAATTCCTTAAATCATGGAATTGTGTTACACATTGTTTATTCATAAATGAGTTTAAAATTCTTTAATGATGTATGAGCACTTCTAATCTTGTCATAAAATCCTTAAATCACATTCTTAATCACCTAAACTTAAGCTTAATTATTCCAAACCTTGTACCTAAGCTAATACACATTTAAACCTTCCATTAACACCCAATTAAATGATCAAAACTCACCACCTCTCTGCTGCCCAAGGCCTAGCCGAAGCTGTCCTCCTCCCATATGCATCACATGTTCAATTTTTCAACACTCCAAGGCCATACCTCAAGTCACATACACTATACCTTGTCATAACTTTCAATCAAGCTTGATTTTCCAAGTCAATAACTAATTAAAATGGCTCATTTTCTCCATTTATTTGTGGCTGGAAAAGTTCCAGCCATGCATTGTTTCTAGAAGCCTAATTTCATAAAAAATTGATAGGAAATTAACTCACATCAAGCCATACTTTGTATCATAGCTTCCATACTTAAAACCATGCTTCTATGACACAATCAAAGAGATATTTTCCTCTCCCTTTTCCCTCCAAGACACACGGCCACTCCCTCCCTTGATGAGCCCATGGTTTTTTTTTTTCTCTATAAATAGGATGCTTGTGATAGCTTAGTTGCACTTTGAAGCATTTGCTAAGTTTAGAATTCTAGAGTTGTCTTGCTAGTTCTTTTCTTTTTCTCTCAAGTTTCAAGAGAGTTCTTCCTTTCTTTTCATCTTCATCTTCATCCTCTCTTCCTCTCATCATCATCTCTCAACCTTGAAACACCACCCCATAGCCTTAAACCATCATTAAATCTGTCAAACACCACACCTCAAACACAACCTCACTTGAAACACAACTCCAACCTTTTTGCTTCCTCTTGGCCGAAACCATCAAGCACCAAGGAGGAGCTTATCATCTTGTTTTTCTTTTCAAAAGTCCAAGCTTTGTGTCTTCACTCTAGGTAGGGAGTTTCTTTTCAAACTTTGTTTTACTCAAAAGATGTGTTTCCTCTAGTTTTCTCTTGGTTTCTTTTTGAGCTTTCCTTTATATTCCTTTTCTTTTTCCATTTCGGCCTCTTGGCCTTTTCTTCTCAAACATGATAGCTTAATGATGAGAGTTTCTAGATGATGACCTTGTGTTCATCTCAAAGAAACCTCTAAAGCTTGAGTTTTCCTTTCCTTATAACTTCATCTATATGATATCTAGCTCACATGGTTTTTTTCAACTTAAGAAAATTAATCTAAGGATTTCTAAAAGCCCAAGCCTACCTTTGTCAACCTTAAAGTTGGCCGGCACGTTCTAGAGATTTTTCTCTAGATAGGGGTTTTGGGTATTTAATAAAGAACTTGACTTAGTTTCACTTTCTTTTTCTTTGTAAAGACTTTCGGTTTTGGTATTTTGATCTTTGAGATATTGTATTGGGTTGTTATCTTGTTAAAGTCTTGAATGAGCTCTAGTTAACCATAAAATGAACCTTGCATCATGTTTACTTTATGCTTTGTATATCATGTTTACTTCCTTGCTATCACTAAATACCAAGATAATGAATGAACTTGCATTATCATGTTTATATTTCAAGCTATGCATTATCATGTTTATATTTCAAGTCCTCACTAAATATCAAAGATAATAATATGTTGTACCTCATATTTATTTTATGATATCACTTTACTTTCTAATGGAACCTAAAATGAGTGCATGAGCATGTTTACTTTTATGTCATCACTTAAATGAACCTAGAGCTCAAAGACTTGCCCATTGTTGTCTCAAACAAAGGTCTAAAAATATTTATTTCTTTTGGTTCATATTTCGGCCCTAAGGGGTCTTGATGTTTCTAAGTATTGAAGACCATGTTTTATAATTTTTCCAAGCTTTTATGAGTTCAAGAAATGCATAGAACTAAGTTTTAAGAATTTAGGACCTCTTGAGACAAAGATGAATTGGTCACTGCCCTCTTAATTATTCTTATGATTTTAGACGTTAAAATTGTTTATAAATGAGTTTTGAAAAGTTTAAAAAGGTTCCAAGAGAAACTAGTATTTTATGTGCTCTAGAAATTGTGTTTTATGCCTTTATGGAGAGTGTATGTTTCGGTTCTGCCTTGCTACTTATTTGCCACTGTATGTGCTGTTTTATTGATGCTAATATGCTTATGTTTGAGTAAAAATAATGTTAAAACTCTTATCATGAAGATAAGATAAGTTAGAGACTAGAAAAGAATTAATTTGAGAGTTCTAGATCCTTTAATGTTTGAATTTTCTGGATTCTGTCCAGCAAGGTTTACTAATACTAATCATGGATTTAAATTAGTTTAAATGTGTAGGAATGACTCATAAAAGGTTTAGGACTTGATCTTGAAGCCTTAGGAACAAACCGGACTTAGAAAGTGTCACTATTGTGACTCCTAGGGACCCGTAAAGTTAGGATTATAAATTGTGCATCCTTGAGGTTTAGAGATGTTCTTGATCGTAGTGTGAGGTGAGAAATACTTAGTTATAACCTCATAGGTACCCAAGATGTAACACCCCGATTTTTCTGTTAGAGTGAAAATGACCAAAATGCCCCTGAGGTCATTTTCAGCCCGGAATTCGAGGAAAGCCAGTGCGGCAGTACTCGAAGGGCAAACTCAATGTTGGAAGGGGATTAGAAAACTTATGTACCTTCCCGGGATCGAAAATCTCGTTTTTCGAGTTTTCGGGTCAAAATGACCAAAACGCCCCTGCAGTGTTTTACCCGTTTGCAAGTGCCGGATGAACCCGAAACTTCTCCAGATGGTTTTAAAAGGTGTTTTTATGTGTTCTATGACCTCAGTTTTAATTTTAGAAGTCCCGAGCAAAATTAGTGCAAAATTACGGTTTTGCCCCTAGTTTCGTATTTTTACGCTTAATCGCGTGATTAAGCAAACCTAGGCAATATTAGGCTCTAATCGAAGGTTAATTAATTTCCTTAATTAATCTTGAGTTAAAATAATCTATTAAAGTTGATTAGAACCAAAAAGTACTTAATTACAACCTAAAATCATATTTTAATTTTAAGACACCTAGTAATAGAATCTTGAATAGTGTTTTCTCTTTCCAATTCCTTAAATCATGGAATTGTGTTACACATTGTTTATTCATAAATGAGTTTAAAATTCTTTAATGATGTATGAGCACTTCTAACCTTATCATAAAATTCCTAATACACATGCTTAGTTACCTAAACTTAAAGATTAATCACTCCTAACCTTGTACCTAAGCTAACCTACACTTAAACCCACCATTAGCACCCAATTACATGATCAAATCATCCTCCCACTCTGCTGTCCCAAGCTGTCCGAAACCCCTCCCTCTCCATATGCATCACATGTTCAATTTTCTAACACTCCAAAGCCATACCTCAAGTCACATACACCATACCTCAAGTCACATACACCATACCTTGTCATATTTTCCATCACACTTGATTTTCCAATGAAATAACCAAGCAAAATAAATTGTTTCCTCCATTTATTTGTGGCTGGAAATGTTCCAGCCATGTTAAGTTTCTAGAAGGATGATTTATTGCAAAATTGAAATAAAAGCTCACTCAAAAACCCATGCCTAAACCCATACTTTGTATCATACACTCCATACTTCAAACCATGCTTCTATGACACAATCAAAGAGATATTTTTCTCTCCCTTGCCCCCTCAAAAGCTACGGCCAAGCCCTCCCCATTCACTCCTCCATGGTTTTGTTTTTCTATAAATAGGATGCTTGTGATAGCCTTGTTGCACCTTGAAGCATTTGCAAAGTTTAGAGTTTTAAAGTTGTCTTGCTAAGCTTTTTCCTTCTCTCAAAGTTCTAAGAGCTCTTTCTCTTCATCTTCATCCTCTTCATTCTTCCCCCACATAATCACCTCATAACCTCAATCCATCACCTCATAACCTTAAACCATTCTCAAAGCTTTCAAACACTCAACCTCAAACACAACTTCACTCAAAACACATCTCCTTTTCTTTTCTTTTCCTTGGCCGAAATCATCACCACCATCCTAGGAGGTGTTGCTCATCTCATCTTCATCTTCAAGACCAAGCTTTTATCTTCATCAATAGGTAGGGACTTGGTTTCAAACTTTATTTTGTTCAAAAAGTGTTTTTCTCTAGCTTTCTCTTGGTTTCTCTTTTTAAAACTTTCTTTGTCTCCTTTTCCTTTTGTGTTTCGGCCATGAGGCCTTCATGGTTACATGATGGCTCAATGATGAGGACTCCTAAAAGATGACTATGTGTTCATCTCAAAGGAACCTCTAGAGCTTGAGTTTTTATTTTCTTTGAGTTTCAACTTTCTTTACTAACTTGAAATTATCTTTTCTCAAGAACACTTTTGTTTCCTCTTATTACATGCTTTCGGTTTCTTTGTTTTCCTTTTCTTTAACATTTCGGTTTCCATTTCCTTTGATCTTTGAAGCATTGTTTGTTTAATGAAGTTTTATTTTCTTAAGCTTGATGATGATGTTCAAGAACCTCATAGTTCCTTTGAGAACTTGGTTCAAGAACTCTAAAGCTCACTTTGTCATGTGATATGTGTTGGGTTATTATCTTATTAAAGTCTTGAATGAGCTCTAGCTAACCATAAAATAAACCTTGCATCATGTTTATTTTATGCTATGCATTTCATGTTTACTTTCCTTGCTGTCACTAATTATCAAGATAATAAAGGAACTTGCACTATCATGTTTATATTTCAAGCTTTGCATTATCATATTTATATTTCAAGTCCTCACCTAAATATCAAAGATAATAATATATAGCACCACATATTTATTTTATGCTCTCACTTTACTTTCTAGCAATAACTAAAATAAGTGCATGAGCATGTTTATTTTTATGTCATCACTTTAATGATTCTAGAGCTCAAAGGCTTGCCCATTGATATCTCAAACAAAGGTCTAAAACATTTATTTCCTTTGGTTCATATTTCGGCCCTATGAGGCCTTAGTGTTTCCAAGTATTGAAAACTATGTTTTATAATTTTTCTAAACTTATATGAGTATAAGGAATATGTAGAACTAAGTTTTATGAATTTAGGACCTCTTGAGATGAAAATAATATAGCCACTGCCCTCTTAAGTATTTTCATAAGTTTAGATGATAAAAGTGTTCATAAAAGAGTTTTGAAAGTTTTAACAAGGTCCCAAGAGAAACTAGTATTTTATGTGCTTTAGAAACTATGTTCAATGCCTTTAAATGGAGTTTCTGTTTCGGTTCTGCCTTGCTATGTTTGGCCACTGTATGAGCTGTGTTAATGATGTTAATATGCTTATGATTGAGTAATAATTATGTTAAGACTCATATGTGAAAGATAGGATAAGTTAGGAACTAGAAAAGAATTAATTTGAGAGTTCTAGATCCCTTAAAGATTTATTTTTCTGGATTCTGTCCAGTAAGGTTTAGATTCAATAATCATGGTTTTAAATTAGTTTATATGTGTAGAAATGACTCATAATTGGTTTAGGACTTAATCTTGAAACCTTAGGAGCAAACCGAACTTAGAAAGGGTCATTATTGTGACTTCTAGGTACCCGTAAAGTTAGGATTTTGATTTCTGCACTCTTGAGGTTTAGAGATGTTCTTGACCATAGTGTGAGGTGAGAAATACTTAGTTATAACCTTATAGGTTCCCAAGAGACTAGGTGTTGATGATCAATAACTTAGAATGTGAGATAAAGATCTAAACCGTAATTTCTAGAACTCCGTAATCACATAAACATAAAGCTGTCCAAATTCTGCTTAGTGCTGTTTGGATTAGTTCTTGAGCATAAAAATTTGTATAACTCATTAGTTGTGAAACTATAGGTGTATAAGAGGTTAAGGATAATGTTAGAACAATTAATTTGCAAGTTTAAGACTCATAAGAATCGAAGTTTAAAACACTATGGGTTATAATATATCAAGTCTATGAGCTTATGGGGATAATTGTTAGATATGACTATGTGATGATGTTTATGTTATGTGGAAGTTTTATGTGACGATGCATATGTTATGAGAAAGTTTCATGTGATGATATATATGTTATGAAAAAGCTATATGAGGATGCATGATAGAAATGAATATGATAAATGATGAGGTATTTATGATTTAATACTTATGAGAACTTAAATGTGACACAACACTGAGACGCGCTTCTCCTGGGTGACACCGGTTCGGCCGGGCACCCCCAGGAGGAGACAAATCCGTGAGGGTATGTGTAGATGCAGCCTGCCAAAGCGGATAAATTGCGAGGCCCACGTGGCTAGCAAAGCGTTTCAAAGAGGAAATGATCCTAGAGAGGAGATCCTTAGATTGCCCCCTAGCCCGTACTTTAAGTCGGGAATTATATATGTTACGCTTATCATAGGATAAGTAAGAACTAGTGACGACTAGTTAAAGTATGAGCTCATAACCTAGAGATGTTTTAGGGTGGCCCCATGAGATGAAAGCTAAAGTTAACAATGTCACATATACTATACTTATGCCAATGTTATAATGTTTCTTAGTTATTCTATTGTTTGGGTTACCTTTATGATGTATTCATATCATTAGTATATTTCTGCTTAAGTTATAAGACGCATTATAAAATATGACGGACCTTGGATAAAATACCTCTTTAGAAAACTAACTTAAAAGGAATTTATATGCATGCACACCTTTTAGAAATAAACCTAAGGTTCATGAGGATGTGACGATGTCACCTAGGTAGGGATAACCCTACTGAGAATTCTTTTAGAAAGATTCTCATTCCCTCTCTCTTTTCTTCCGTCATATCTTCAGATGGCGACATTCGTACTCTTCATCGATACCCCGGTATGGGAGCTGCACCATGACCCGGCACTCGGGTCATACCATTTTGAGGGTCGCTGCATTGTCAGAGTATTCATGTTCATGGGACAACCCTTCGCGCACCCCGTCCCGAGCTACCGCTTCACCCCGACTGCTCCTTACCGTCATAACGGGATTTTCGAGCGAACGAGACCACGCGATGAGCAGATCCTCCGCATGGAGCCCGAGACATCAGCAGTACGCGAGTACCCCGAGTATGTGCCGCGTCCCCAGTACTCGGAGACGGACCCATCCGAGGACCTGCCATCCCACATGTACAGTTGGAGCTCCAGTCTTGCTCCTCCACCGATGAGGGCTGGGAGTGAGGAGATGGTAGTCCAGCCGAGGTTGGCTCGTCGGCTATCTATGCGTCCTCGCCGCGGGGGACATGCCCCGATGATGCGCTCGACCACTCCCACCGAGATTCGTCAGTGGATCGACTCGACCCCACAGTACTCGGACCAGCAGGAGTAGTCATAGGAGGGGTAGTAGCTAGTGCACACACGCCACATAGTTGAGGACAAACCTTCTTTTGTTTATGAGGTTGTCTACTTTAGGTGCACATGGGTATGGGTGTAGTTTCCCTTGTATTTGCTTTTTATGATTTCCTTGTATTGCATTTCAGTTGTATTCTGTTTCATGATGTATCAAATAGTCCTGCCCCTTTGGGTAGGCACGTTATATATATATATATATGATTCAGTTGATGTTCCCATGATATGATGTGTTTCTTATGCTTTGCTTATATGTTTCGCTATGCTTCCTCTTAAAAATTCGTGCGTGGCTCTCACTTTGATTTTAAATTCCAAAAAGAAAAATTTTACCCATATTTCCGCTAAGTATTTTCTAAGTAAAAGATGAGACCAAGAGGTAATATTCTAAAGATTAACCTAAGTACATACTAGTAGTCTTGGGTTAAGATTTAGGGTGTTACACAAGAGATTAGGTTTGATGATTAATAACTTAGAACGTGAGCTAAGGACCTTAAGGGTCAATGCATAAGACATTAAAACATCTTGAGCTTTTATGATGCTTAATTTATGATATATGATGCATGAGTTTTGTCTATGACAAGTTGATATGTGCTATAATGAAGTTTTACATGATGATATGCTATACCCCATAAGAAATGTTTGTGTATGTCCTATATGTTTTCATGGCATAAGCAAATTTGAGGAAATTCAGTCCACTGCCGTCATGCTGCCGAATTTCCATAAAATTTGAGGAACTTAGAAAAAGGTCTTTTTGAAAATCATGAGAACTTAAATGTGACACAACACTGAGACGCCTTCTTGGGTGACACCGGTTTAGCCGAGCACCCCCAAGAAAACAAATCCGTGAGGGTATTGACATAGAGCTTGCCAAAGCGGACAATACTACGATGCACTAGTTGCTAGTAGAGCATTTCAAAGAGGAAATGACCCTAAGAGGTGATCCTTAAATTGCCCCCTAGCCCGTACTTTAAGTCAGGATTATGTTACGCTTATCATAGGATAAGTAAGAGCTAGTGACGACTAGTTAAGGTATGAGCTCATAACCTAGAGATGTTTTAGGGTGGCCCCATGAGATGAAAGTTAAAGTTTAAAATGTCACATGTGCTATACCTATCACCTTATGCCAATGTTATAATATTTCTTAGTTATTCTATTGATTGGCTTACCTTTATGATGCATTCATGTCATTAGTATGTTCCATGCTTAGTCATAAGACGCATTGTAAAATATAACGGACCTTGGATAATTAATACTTTAGAAAATTAAAAGAAGTTTACATGCATGCACACTTTTTAGAAATAAAACCCAAGGTTCCTGAGGGTGTGATGATGTCACTTAGTTAGGGATTGCCCTACTGAGAATTCTTTTAGAAGATTCTCATTCCCTCTCTCTTTTCTTCCGTCACATCTTCAGATGGCGACTTTCGTAGTCTTCATCGACACCCCGACGTGGGAGTTGCACCATGACCCAGCACTCAGGTCATATCATTTTGAGGGTCGCTGCACTATCAGAGTATTTATGTTCATGGGATTACCCTTCGCGCACCCAGTACGGAGCTACCGCTTCACCCCGACTGCTCCCTATCATCATAACACGATTTTTGAACGAGCCAGACCACGCGACGAGCAGATCCTCCGCATGCAGCCCGAGGCATCAGCCGTACGCGACTACCCGGAGTACGTGCCTCGGACTCAGTACTCGGAGACGGATCCATCAGAGGACCCACCCTCGCACATGTACAGTTAGTGCTCCAGCCCCGCCCCCCCACCGATGAGAGCCGGCAGTGAGGAGACAGTTGTTCAATCGAGGTTGGCTCATCGGCCATCCATGCGCCCTCGCCACGGTGGACACGCTCCGATGATCCGCACGACCACTCCTGCCGAGATTCGCCAGTGGATCGATTCCACCCCTCAGTACTCGGACCAGCAGGAGTAGGTGCATAGGATGGGTAGTAGCTAGTGCATATATGCCACATAGTTGAGGACAAACCTTCTTTTGTATATGAGATTGTCTACTCTAGGTGCACATGGGTATGGGTGTTGCTTTCATGGTTTCCTTGTACTTTCTTTTATGATTTCCTTGTATTCGCATTTCAGTTGTATTTCGTTTTACTATGTGCCGAATAGTCCTGCCCCTTTTGGTAGGCACATTATCTATATATATAATCAGTTGATGTGTCCATGTTATTTATGTGTTTTGTTCTGATTGCACCTATGACTTGTATGAATTTCCGTTCAAAGAATCATACGTGGCTCTCACTTTGGTTTTAATTCCAAAAAGAAAAATTTTACCCATATTTCCGCTACGTATTTTCAAGTAAAGAATGAGACCAAGAGGTAATACTCTAAAGATTAACCTAATTACATGCTAGTTGTATTAGGTTAAGATTTAGGGTGTTACATTATGTACCACGATTTGAAGAAGATGTTTTGGTGGCCCGGATTAAAAAAGGATGTGGTCGCCTGGGTGAGTAAGTGTTTGGTCTGTCAAAAGGTCAAGATCGAACACCAAAAACCTTCTGGCATGTTGCAACCCCTGTCAAACCCCGAGTGGAAATGGGAAAGTATATCAATGGATTTCGTGACAGGATTGCCAAGGACCCAAGCTGGCCACGATGCCGTATAGGTAATCGTGGATCGACTGACTAAGTCGGCTCACTTTCTACCTATTCGAGTCACGTACTCGTTGGATAAGTTGGCTCAGCTTTACATCCAAGAAATAATAAGGTTACATGGAGTACTATCGACGATAATCTCAGATCGAGATCCGCGGTTTACGTCACGTTTTTGAGGAGCCTTTCAAAAGGCGTTTGGTTCCAAGTTGTGCTTGAGCACTGCTTACCACCCACAAATGGATGGTCAGTGTAACATCCCCTGCTGCTTTATGGATTAGCGACTATCCCCACAAACCAACACGGGTCTTTTCAGCATGCTTTGTCCTCACTCGCACGCTTCCTAGGAAAACTTCCCAGGAGGTCACCCATCCCAAAATTATCCCAGGTCAAGCACGCTTAACTGTGGAGTTCTTTCAGTTTGGGCTACCGAAAAGAAGATGCATCTTGTTGATATAGGTAGTACGAATCAATTCATATAAGCCCTCCTCAACTGTATAGTCCCATACCTATACAGTCTTAGGATCCCTCTCATTCGGGTGTGTAATCGGTTCATTCATGTACCCCTCCGCTTAGATGACCTTGCGAGGAGCCGCTCCTTGTCCGTGCCCTCTTTGCACCGGCGATCACTCCTCGTCCTCGTCCCCGGGCGTTAGATGCCCACCAGCTTCCGCCTGGTTCGTCCCCGAACCACACTGTACTGGGAGAGGTGCAGGCTCTGATACCATTTGTAACATCCCCTGTGTAACACCCTAATAGAACCCCACTGTGCTTAAGTTCACATTTGGATTCTATTAGTTGTCACTTATGCCTTGTATTAATTTTCTTTTGAAATTAACTTAGAAAAATAATGGAAGTTTTTTTTTCTTTAAATAAATTAATTTTTGAAAACTTAAGCCTCAGAATTAGAAGTGAAATACATAGCGCTTTTATAGATAATAATCAAGTTACATTGCGCTCTTAATTAAATAAGCGGAATAAAAGACTAAGTGTAGAACAATTATCACATAAACTGGAATATAATCACTTAATACATAATTTACAACAGGGCATATATCATACTGATAAGTTATTACAAATAACAATATAAGTTCTACTATTACTAATTGTTTCTCACAAACTATAATGTAACTAAAGCTCGGAATGCTCCTACCTCTTGTGTAGGGTCTAAAAAGGGTCCTTCTCTTCTTCAAGAGTCTTTGGAGTGGATGACCCTCCTTGAATCTTGGCTCTAGAACTTGAATGCTTAAGAAAATATTTCTCACTAGAGTTAAAGATTGTAACTCTTGTGAGGGCTAGTGAAAGTTTGGACTTAGGATTGAAGTGTTTGGATGAAGTTTAGAGGATCAAGAGAAGTTTTTGAAGAACATAAGAAGAATGATAGAATAAGAAAGAAAGAACACTTAGGGAGTTTCTGAATTGAAGAGAGTTTGAGGAGTATTTATAGTGGAAAAATTAGAGAACAAAAACAGAAGAAGGAAAGCACTTGGAGCATGATTTATGGAAACATGTTGGCTGAATTTTGGGATGAAAATGCTCCTTGTTTTGTGCAAACATGTTTCCATGTTTTGGGCAAACACGTTTCCATGTTTTGTGCAAACACGTTTCCATGTTTTGTGCAAACATGTTGGATGAAAATGCTCCATGTTTTATGCAAACATGTTTCCATGTTTTATGCAAACATGTTTCCATGTTTTGTGCAAAGATGTTAGTGGATATTTTTGTAATTAGACAATGATAGTGGTATTCTTGTAATTCCATTCATAGAGTAAGGGTATCTTTGTCATTTAATAAGGCAAGGGTAGTTTGGTAATTTCCTTTACATAGCAAGGGCATTTTCATAATTTCCACTAAGTGATGGCATTTTCGTAATTCTTTGCATTTTTCTCTAGACATACTTAAGTAGTCTATTTGTTGTGTTTCATAACATTTGTCCAGATTCTCTTGGTTTTACTATCGATAATTAAGATTCTTAGTTATAAATTTGGGGATGTTACACCCTGCTGCTTTATGGATTAGCGACTATCCCCACAAACCAACACGGGTCTTTTCAGCATGCTTTGTCCTCACTCGTACGCTTCCTAGGAAAACTTCCCAGGAGGTCACCCATCCCAAAATTACCCCAGGTCAAGCACGCTTAACTGTGGAGTTCTTTCAGTTTGGGCTACCGAAAAGAAGATGCATCTTGTTGATATAGGTAGTACGAATCAATTCATATAAGCCCTCCTCAACTGTATAGTCCCATACCTATTCAGTCTTAGGATCCCTCTCATTCGGGTGTGTAATCGGTTCATTCATGTACCCCTCCGCTTAGAGGACCTTGCGAGGAGCCGCTCCTTGTCCGTGCCCTCTTTGCACCGGCGATCACTCCTCGTCCTCGTCCCCGGGCGTTACATGCCCACGACTTCCGCTGGTTCGCCCTCAACCACACCAGATCGGGAGAGGTGCAGGCTCGATACCATTTGTAACATCCCGCTGCTTTATGGATTAGCGACTATCCCCACAAACCAACACGGGTCTTTTTCAAAGATGCTTTGTCCTCACTGCATGCTTCCTAGGAAAACTTCCCAGGAGGTCACCCATCCCAAAATTACCCTGTGTCAAGCACGCTTAATCGTGGAGTTCTTTCAGTTTGGGCTACCGAAAAGAAGATGCATCTTGTTGATATAGGTAGTACGAATCAATTCATATAAGCCATCCTCAACTGTATAGTCCCATACCTATACAGTCTTAGGATCCCTCTCATTCGGGTGTGTAATCGGTTCATTCATGTACCCCTCCGCTTAGAGGACCTTGCGAGGAGCCGCTCCTTGTCCGTGCCCTCTTTGCACCGGGCGATCACTCGCCCTCGTCCCCGGCGTTACATGCCCACCGACTTCCGCTGGTTCGCCCTCAACCACACTGTACTGGGAGAGGTGCAGGCTCTAATACCATTTGTAACATCCCCTGCTGCTTTATGGATTAGCGACTATCCCCACAAACCAACACGGGTCTTTTTCAAAGATGCTTTGTCCTCACTCGCACGCTTCCTAGGAAAACTTCCCAGGAGGTCACCCATCCCAAAATTACCCCAGGTCAAGCACGCTTAACTGTGGAGTTCTTTCAGGTTGGGCTACCGAAAAGAAGATGCATCTTGTTGATATAGGTAGTACGAATCAATTCATATAAGCCCTCCTCAACTGTATAGTCCCATACCTATACAGTCTTAGGATCCCTCTCATTCGGGTGTGTAATCGGTTCATTCATGTACCCCTCCGCTTAGAGGACCTTGCGAGGAGCCGCTCCTTGTCCGTGCCCTCTTTGCACCGGCGATCACTCCTCGTCCTCGTCAAGGCGTTCTGATCGATCCGAGAGGACAATCCAAACCCTGGAAGATATGCTAAGAGCTTGTGTCTTGGACCAAAAAGGAAGTTAGGATAAGTACATGCCTTTGATCTAGTTTGTGTATAACGACAGTTATCACGCAAGCATCGGTATGGCACCGTACGAGGCGTTATATGGAAGGAAGTGCCAATCATCTTTGTGTTGGTACGAGCCCGAAGAACAAAGTGTCTTTGGACCTGATGTAGTGAGGGAAACGACGGAGCAGATCAAGAAAATCATGGATAGAATCTTAACTGCTCAAAGTCGGCAAAAAAGCTACGCGGATAAAAGGCGCAAGCCCTTGGAGTTCCAAGAAGGAGAACATGTATTTTTGGGAATCACCCCCACCACAGGAATAGGGAGAGCCATGAAAGTTATAAAGTTGAGTCCCCGATTTCTCGGCCCTTTTGAAATTCTTCAGAGAATCGGATCTGTAGCCTACAAAATAGCCCTACCACCCAACCTGTCAAACATTCATGATGTCTTTCATGTCTCTCAGTTAAGTAAATATGAGTCCGACCCTAGCCATGTCCTAGAACCAGAGCATGTACAGTTGAGGGAGGACCTCACTTTCAATTTACCGCCTACGAGAGTAGTGGATCACGGAGTCAAGCAGTTAAGGAACAAGTCTGTTCCTTTGGTGAAAGTGGCATGGGGACGAGACAAGTCGGAATAATACACGTGGGAACTAGAATCAGAGATGAAGTCCAAATATCCAGAGCTTTTCTAAGGTACGAATTTTGAGGGTGAAATTCTTTTTAAAGAGGGGAGTAATGTAACGCCCCGATTTTTCTGTTAAGAGTAGAAATGACCAAAATGCCCCTGAGGTCATTTTCAGCCCGGAATTCGAGGAAAGCCGGTTCGGCAGTACTCGAAGGGCAAACTCAATGTTGGAAGGGGAGTAGATGACTTGTGTACCTTCTCGGGATCGAAAGTCTCGTTTTTTGAGTTTTCGAGTCAAAATGACCAAAACGCCCCTGCGGTGTTTTACCCATTTGCAAGTGTCGGATGAACCCGAAACTTCTCTAGATGATTTTAAAAGGCGTTTTTATGTAGACTATGACTTTAGTTTTGGTCCCGGAGGTCCCGGGCGAAATTAGTGCAAAATTACGATTTTGCCCCTAGTTTCGTGTTTTTACGCTTAATCGCGTGATTAAGCAAACCTAAGCAATATTAGGCTCTAATCGAAGGTTAATTAATTTCCTTAATTAATCTTGAGTCAAAATAATTTATTAAAGTTGATTAGAACCTAAAAGTGCTTAATTACAACTTAAAATCATATTTTAATTTCAAGGCTCCTAGTCATGGAATCTTGAATAGTGTTTCCTCTCTCCAATTCCTTAAATCATGGAATTGTGTCACACATTGTTTATTCATAAATGAGTTTAAAATTCTTTAATGATGTATGAACACTCCTAACCTTGTCATAAAATTCCTAATACACATGCTTTGTTACCTAAACTTAAGCTTAATTACTCCTAACCTTGTACCTAAACTAACCTACACTTAATCCTATCATTAGCACCCAATTACATGGAAGAAAAATCCTCCCCCATGCAGTCTGAATTCTAGCCGAAGCTCCTCCCTCCCCATATGCATCGCATGTTCAATTTTTCAACACTCCAAGGCCATACCTCAAGTCACATACACTATACCTTGTCATAACTTTCAATCAAGCTTGATTTTCCAAGTAAATAACTAATTAAAATAGCCCATTTTCTCCATTTATTTGTGGCTGGAAAAGTTCCAGCCATGCATTGTTTCTAGAAGCCTAATTTCATCAAAAATTGATAGGAAATCAACTCACATCAAGCCATACTTTGTAGCATAGCTTCCATACTTCAAACCATGCTTCTATGACACAATCAAAGAGATATTTTCCTCTCCCTTTGTCCTCCAATGCTACGGCCACTCCTCCCCCTTGGTGAGCCTCATTGTTTTGTTTTTCTATAAATAGGATGCTTGTGATAGCTTAGTTGCACTTTGAAGCATTTGCTAAGTTTAGAATTCTAGAGTTGTCTTGCTAGTTCTTTCTTTGTCTCTCAAGTTTCAAGAAAGTTCTTCCTTTCTTTTCATCTTCATCTTCATCCTCTCTTCACCTCATCATCATCTCTCAACCTTGAAACACCACCCCATAGCCTTGAACCATCATCAAACCTCTCAAACATCACACCTCAAATACAACCTCACTTGAAACACAACTCCAACCTTCTTGCTTCCTCTTGGCCGAAACCATCAAGCACCAAGGAGGAGCTCATCATCTTGTTTTTCTTTTCAAAAGTTCAAGCTTTGTGTCTTCACTCTAGGTAGGGGTGTTTGCTAAACTTGGTTTTCTTGAAAATGAGTTCTTTCTAGCTTTTTCTTGGATTTTCTTTTGTAACTTTCTTGTTTTTCCTTCCTTGTGATTTCGGCCATGAGGCCTTGAGGAGCACATGATAGCTCAATGATGAGGACTCCTAGAGAATGACTATGTGTTCATCTCAAAGGAACCTCTAGAGCTTGAGTTTTTCTTTTACTTTAACTTCATCTATACTATACTTAGCTCACATGGTTTTTCAACTTAAGAAAATTAATCTAAGGATTTCTAAAAGCCCAAGCCTACCCTTGTCAACCTTAAAGTTGGCCGGCAAGTTCTAGAGATTTTCTCTAGATAGGGGTTTTGGGTATTTAATAAAGAACTTGGCTTAGTTTCGCTTTCTTGTTCTTTTGTAAGGTTTTCGGTTTTGGTATTTTTGGATCCTTGAGATTTTTTTTGGTTTTGTTTAGAAAGTTTGTTTTCTTTGAGCTTGATGATGATGTTCAAGAAGCTCATAGTTCCTATGAGAACTTGGTTCAAGAACTCTAGAGCTCTCTTTGTAATGAGATATAAGTTGGGTTGTTACTTTGTTAAAGTCTTGAATGAGCTCTAGCTAACCATAAAATGAACCTTGCATCATGTTTACTTTTATGCTATGCACATCATGTCTACTTTCCTTGCTATCACTAAGTATCAAGATAATAAGTGAACCTTGCATTATCATGTTTATATTTCAAGCTATGCATTATCATGTTTATATTTCAAGTTCTCACTTAATACCAAGATAATAATGAGTTGCATTCATATTTATTTTGTGCTATCACTTTACTTTCTAATGGAACCTAAAATAAGTGCATGAGCATGTTTATTTTTATGTCATCACCTAAATGAACCTAGAGCTCAAAGACCTGCCCATTGTTATCTCAAACAAAGGTTTAAAAATATTTTTTCCCTTTGGTTCATATTTCGGCCCTAAGGGGTCTTGATGTTTCTAAGTATTGAAGACTATGTTTTATAATTTTTCCAAGCTTTTATGAGTTTAAGGAATGCATAGAACTAAGTTTTAAGTATTTAGGACCTCTTGAGACAAAGATGAATTGGTCACTGCCCTCTTAAATATTCTTACGATTTTAGATGTTAAAATTGTTTATAAATGAGTTTTGAAAGTTTTAAAAAGGTTCCAAGAGAAACTAGTATTTTATGTGCTTTAGAAATTGTGTTTTATGCCTTTATCGAGAGTGTTTGTTTCGGTTCTGCCTTGCTACTTGTTTGCCACTGTATGTGCTGTTTTAATGATGATAATATGCTTATGATTGAGTAACAATAATGTCAAGACTCATGTGGAAGATAAGATAAGTTAGAGACTAGAAAAGAATTAATTTGAGAGTTCTAGATCCTTTAATGTTTGAATTTTCTGGATTCTGTCCAGCAAGGTTTAGTAATGCTAATCATGGATTTAAATTAGTTTAAATGTGTAGGAATGCCTCAAAAATGGTTTAGGACTTGATCTTGAAGCCTTAGGAACAAACCGGACTTAGAAAGGGTCACTGTTGTGACCCCTAAGTACCCGTAAAGTTAGGATTATAAATTCTGCATCCTTGAGGTTTAGAGATGTTCTTGGTCATAGTGTGAGGTGAGAAATACTTAGTTATAACCTCATAGGTACCCAAGAGATTAGGTTTGATGATTAATAACTTAGAACGTGAGTTAAGGACCTTAAGGGTCAATGCATAAGACATTAAAACGTCTTGAGTTTTTATGATGCTTAATTTATGACATATGATACATGAGTTTTGTCTATGATAAGTTGATATGTGCTATAAAGAAGTTTTACATGATGATATGCTTGTGAATGTCCTATATGTTTTCATGGCATAAGCAAATTTGAGGAAATTCGGTTTGCAGCCGTCATGCGCCCGAATTTCCATCAAATTTGAGGAACTTAGAAAAAGGTCTTTTCCAAAATCATGAGAACTTAAATGTGACACAACACTGAGACGCCTTCTTGGGTGACACCGGTTTAGTCGAGCACCCCCAAGAAAACAAATCCGTGAGGGTATTGACATAGAGCTTGCCAAAGCGGACAATACTACTATGCACTAGTTGCTAGTAGAGCGTTTCAAAGAGGAAATGACCCTAAGAGGTGATCCTTAATTTGCCCCCTAGCCCGTACTTTAAGTCGGGATTATGTATGTTACGCTTATCATAGGATAAGTAAGAGCTAGTGACGACTAGTTAAGGTATGAGCTCATAACCTAGAGATGTTTTAGGGTGGCCCCATGAGATAAAAGTTAAAGTTTAAAATGTCACATGTGCTATGAAAAACCAAGAAAAGTTATACCTGTCTCCTTATGCCAATGTTATAATGTTTCTTAGTTATTTCATTGATTGGTTTACTTTCATGATGCATTCATGTCATTAGTGTATTCCCTGCTTAGTCGTAAAGACGCATTGTAAAATGTGACAGACCTTGGATAATTAATACTTTAGAAAACTAACTCAAACGAAGTTTACATGCATGCACACCTTTTTAGAAATAAAACCCAAGGTTCCTGAGGATGTGATGATGTCACTTAGGTAAGGATTACCCTACTGAGAATTCTTTTAGAAGATTCTCATTCCCTCTCTCTTTTCTTCCGTCACATCTTCAGATGGCGACCTTCGTACTCGTCATCGACACCCCGACATGGGAGCTGCACTATGACCCAACGTTCGGGTCATACCATTTTGAGGGTCCTGCACTGTCAGAGTATTTATGTTTATGGGACGACCCTTCGCGCACCCAGTACGGAGCTACCGCTTCACCCCGACTGCTCCCTACCATCATAACATGATTTTTGAGCGAGCTAGACCACGTGCCGAGCAGATCCTCCGCATGCAGCCCGAGGCGTCAGCCGTACGCGACTACCCGGAGTACGTGCCTCGGACTCAGTATTCGGAGATGGATCCATCAGAGGACCCGCCCTCGCACATGTACAGTTGGAGCTCCAACCCCGCTCCTCCACTGATGAGAGCCAGGAGTGAGGAGACAGTGGTTCAGCCGAGGTTGGCTCGTAGGCCATCCATGCGCCCTCACCGCGGTGGACATGCTCTGATGATCCGCATGACCACTCCCGCCGAGATCCGCTAGTGGATCGATTCCACCCCTCAGTACTCGGACCAGCAGGAGTAGGTGCATAGGATGGGTAGTAGCTAGTGTACACACGCCACATAGTTGAGGACAAACCTTCTTTTGTATATGAGGTTGTCTACTCTAGGTGCACACGGGTATGGGTGTTGCTTTCATGGTTTCCTTGTACTTGCTTTCATGATTTCCTTGTATTTGCATTTCAGTTGTATTTCGTTTTCCTTTGTACCGAATAGTCCTGCCTTTTGGTAGACACACTATCTATATATAATCAGTTGATGTGTCCATGTTATTTACGTGTTTTATTATGATTTGTTATTTATGCGTTTTATTATAATTTGCTCATATGACTTGTATGAATTCCCGTTCAAAAATCATGCATGGCTCTCATTTTGGTCTTAATTCCAAGAAAAATTTTACCCATATTTCCGCTAAGTATTTTCAAGTAAAGAATGAGACCAAGAGGTAATATTCTAAAGATTAACCTAATTACATACTAGTAGTATTAGGTTAAGACTTAGGGTGTTACAAAAGTGAGAGCATAAAATAAATATGAGATGCATCATATTATTATCTTTGATATTTAGGTGAGAACTTGAAATGTAAACATAATAATGCATAGCTTGAAATATAAACATGATAATGCAAGTTCCTTTATTATCTTGGTACTTAGTGATAGCAAGGAAAATAAACATGATGTGCAAGGCATAAAAGTAAACATGGATGCAAGATTCATTTTAAGGTTATCTAGAGCTCATACAAGACTTTAACATATGACAACCCAACACTCATCTCACCACAAAGAGAACTTTAGAGTTCTTGAACCAAGTTCTCAAAGGAACTATGAGGTTCTTGAACTTCATCATCAAGCTCAAGTAAATCAACTTTCCAAACAAAACAAAATCTCAAAGATCAAGGAACCAAACCGAAAACCTTAAAAAAAGGAAAAAGAGATTGAAACTAAGTCAAGTTCTTTATTAAGTACCCAAAACCCCTATCTAGAGAAAAATCTCTAGAACGTGCCGACCAACTTTAAGGTTGACAAGGGTAGGCTTGGGCTTTTAGAAATCCTTAGATAAATTTTCTTAAGTTGAAAAACCATGTGAGCTAAGTATCATATAGATAAAGTTAAAGGAAAAGAAAAACTCAAGTTTTAGCGGTTTCTTTGAGATGAACACAAGGTCATCATCTAGAAACTCTCATCATCAAGCTATCACGCTGATAAACATGGCCAAAAGGCCGAAATGAAAAGGAAAAGGAAAACAAAGGAGAATTCAAAAAGAATCCAAGAGGAAACTAGAGAAAAACACATTCTTGAGCAAAACAAGTTTGAAAAGCAAATCCCTACCAAGTGATGAAGATGAAAGCTTGAACTTGAAAAGGAAAATGAGAAGAGCAACTCCTCCTAAGGTGGTGTGATGGCTTCGGCCAAAGGGAAAGAAAAGGAAAGGAGATGTGTTTTGAGGAAGCTTGTGTTTGAGATTTAGTGTATAAGAGATTTGATGATGATCTAAGGTTATGATATAGTGGATTGAAGTGGTGAGGTGATAATGTGAAGAGAGAATGAAGATGAAGAGAAAGAACTCTTGGAACTTGAGAGAAAAGAAAGAACTAGAAAGATAACTCTAGGATTCTAAACTTAGCAAATGCTTCAAGGTGCAACTAAGCTATCACAAGCATCCTATTTATAGAAAAACAAAACCATGGGCTCCCTAAAGAGGATGAGTGGCCGTAGCATTGGGGGGAAAAAGGGAGAGAAAAATATCTCTTTGATTGTGTCATAGAAGCATGGTTTGAAGTATGGAGTTCATGACACAAAGTAAGGCTTGAAGCATGGGTTTTTGAGTGAGCTTTCATTTTAATTTTGCAAGAAATTGTTCTTCTAGAAACTCAACATGGCTGGAACATTTTCAGCCACAAATAAATATGGGAAATGATTTATTTCAATTGGTTATTTACTTGGAAAATCAAGTGTGATGGAAAATATGACAAGGTATGGTGTATGTGACTTGAGGTATGGCTTTGGAGTGTTAGAAAATTGAACATGTGATGCATATGGAGGGGGGGAAGCTTCGGCCAGACCTGAGGCAGCAGAGAGGAGGTGAGGTTTGATCATGTAATTGGGTGCTAATGGTGGGTTTAAGTGTAGGTTAGCTTAGGTACAAGGTTAGGAGTAATTAAGCTTAAGTTTAGGTAGCTAAGTATGAGTATTTCGGATTTTATGACAAGGTTAGGAGTGCTCATACATCATTAAAGAATTTTAAACTCATTTATGAATAAACAATGTGTAACACAATTCCATGATTTAAGGAATTGGAGAGAGGAAACACTATTCAAGATTCCATGACTAGGAATCTTGAAATTAAAATAAGATTTCAAGGTGTAATCAAGTATTATTAGGTTCTAATCAACTTTAATAAATTATTTTGACCCTAGATTAATTATGGAAATTAATTAATCTTCGATTAGAGCCTAATATTGCTTAAGTTTGCTTAATCACGCGATTAAGCGTAAAAACACGAATCTAGGGGCAAAATCGTAATTTTACACTAATTTTGCCCGAGACCTCTATAATTAAAACTGAGGTCATAGAATACATAAAAACGCCTTTTAAAACCATCTGGAGAAGTTTCGGGTTCATCCGACACTTGCAAACAGTTAAAACACCACATGGGCGTTTTGGTCATTTTGACCCAAAAACTCGAAAATCGAGATTTTCGATCCCGGAAAGGTACACAGGTCATCTAATCCCCTTTCAACATTGAGTTTGCCCTTCGAGTACTGTCGGATTGGCTTTCCTTGAATTCCGGGCCGAAAATGACCTCAGGGGCATTTTGGTCATTTTCACCCTTAACAGAAAAATCGGGGCGTTACAGCATGAATGCATGGCAACACATCATGCAAGCAATTTAATAAAATCATGACATCAAGTAACAGATAAGTGGCATAAGAAGTACAAAACTTTTCTCATACTTGAACTCTTAAGTTCTTTTCCTCAAGAACCACCTTCTTAACTTGTTCACCAAAACCAACCATAACACCAGTGCCCGGCGATATTAAACGCATCATCAAATCCAACCAAACTCACCCTATCTGTAACGCCCTGATTTTCTGTTAGAGTGAAAATGACCAAAATGCCCCTGAGGTCGTTTTCGGCTCGGAATTCGAGGAAAGCCGATTCGGCAGTACTCAAAGGGCGAACTCAATGTTGGAAGGGGATTAGATGAATTGTGTACCTTTCCGGGATCGAAAATCTGGTTTTTCGAGTTTTTGGGTCAAAATGACCAAAACGCCCCTACGGTGTTTTACTCGTTTGCAAGTGCCAGATGAACCCGAAACCTCTCCAGATGGTTTTAAAAGGTGTTTTTATGTAGTCTGTGACTTTAGTTTTGGTCCCGGAGGTCCCAGACAAAATTAGTGTAAAATTACGATTTTGCCCCTAGTTTCGTGTTTTTATGCTTAATCGCGTGATTAAGTAAACCTAAGCAATATTAGGCTCTAATCGAAGGTTAATTAATTTCCATAATTAATCTTGAGTCAAAATAATTTATCAAAGTTGATTAGAACCTAAGAATGCTTAATTACAACTTGAAATCTTATTTTAAATTCAAGATTCCTAGTCATGGAATCTTAAATAATGTTTCCTCTCTCCAATTCCTTAAATCATGGAATTGTGTTTTCAATTGTTTATTCACAAATGAATTTTAAACTCTCTAAATGTGTATGAGCACTTCTAAACCTTGTCATAAAGCTCTTAAATCTCATTCTTAGTTACCTAAACTCAAGCTTAATCATTCCTAACCTTGTACCTAAGCTAACCTACACTTAATCCTATTATTAACACCCAATTACATGAGAGATTTTTCCTCTCTCCTTGCTGCCCCAATCTGGTCGAATGCTCCTCCCCTCCATATGCATCACATGCTCAAAGTTTTGACATTCCAAAGCCATACCTCAAGTCACATACACCATACCTTGTCATATTTTCAATCAAGCTTGATTTTCCAAATGAATAACTACATGAAATAAACCATTTTCCTCATTTATTTGTGGCTGAAAAACTTCCAGCCATGTCTAGCTTCTAGAAGACTAATTTCATTCAAAATTAAGAGAAAAACTCACTCAAATCACCTTACTTGAAGCCATACCTTGTGTCATGTCTTCCATACCTCAAACCATGCCTTGTCTGACAACATTAGAAGATATTTTCTCTTCCTCCCAAGGCCAAGAAGGCTTCGGCCAGACCCCTCCCATTACAGCCCCTATATGTTGTTTTCTCTATAAATACCTTGCTTGGATGAACTTGCTCACACTTTAGATCATTTGCTAAGTTTTGGTTTCTAAGCATTCTTGCTAGTTCTCTCATTTTCTCTTAAGTTTCAAGAGTATTCTTCTTCATCATCTTCTTCTTTTTCCTTTTGAATCATCATCACACAACCTTGAAACACCACCCCACCACCTTGGATCATCATACAAACACCTAAACTTCCATTCTCAAACACAAGCTCACCAAGAACACATTTCCTTTCTTTTTCTCTCCACAAGACCGAATCATCATCACCATCCTAGGAGGTGTTTCTCATCTCATTTCCATCCTCAAGATCAAGCCTTTGTCTTCACATTTGGTAGGGAGTTGTTTTCAAACTTTGTTTTTACTCAAAAATGTGTTTTCTCTAGTTTTCTCTTGGTTTCTTTTTTAGCTTTCTTTTGCTTTCCTTTTCTCTTTTTCATTTCGGCCTCTTGGCCTTGTTTATGTGAACATGATAGCTTGATGATGAGAGCTCCTAGATGATGACCTTGTGTTCATCTCAAAGGAACCTCTAAAGCTTGAGTTTTGTTCTTGATCTAGTAAAGTTTTGGTTTTTCTTTCCTTTTCTTGTTTTCTATGATTTCGGCCTCCATGGTTTTTCTTCAAAGGTTTTGTTAAAATTTTTAAAGTTTCTCTATTTCTATTTTATGTCATGAAAGAATGTTGTTTTGGTTCTTACTCTCTTAAAGTTTTACTTTCCTTTAAAAGCTTGTTCCTTTGAGCTTGATGATGATGTTCAAGAACCACATAGTTCCTTTGAGAACTTGGCTCAAGGACTCTAAAGCTCTCTTTGTGATGAGATAAGTGTTGGGTTGTATCTCTAAAGTCTTGTAAGAGCTCTAGATGAGATTAAAATGAATATTGCATTCATATTTATGTTTATGCCTTGCACATCATATTTACTTTCCTTGTTACCACTAAGTACCAAGATAATGAATGAGCTTGCATTATTATATCTATATTTCAAGCTTTGTATTATCATGTTTATATTTCAAGTTCTCACCTAAATATCAAAGATAATAATATGTTGCATCTCATGTTTATTTTATGCTTTCACTTTACTTTCTAATGAAAGCTAAAACAAGTGCATAAGCATATTTATCTTTATGTCATCACTTAAATGAACCTAGAGCTCAAAGACTTACCCATTGTTGTCTCAAGCAAAGGCTTGAAAATCTATGTTTTTGGTCTTCATGTTTTCTGTAATGCCCAGGGACGAGGATGAGGAGTGATCGCCGGTCCAAAAGAGGGCACGGACAAGGAGCGGCTCCTCGCAAGGTCCTCTAAGCGGAGGGGTACATGAATGAACCGATTACGCACCCGAATGAGAGGGATCCTGAGACTGTATAGGTATGGGACTATACAGTTGAGGAGGGCTTATATGAATTGATTTGTACTACCTATACCAACAAGATGCATCTTCTTTTCGGTAGCCTAAACTGAAAGAACTCCACAGTTAAGCGTGCTTGACCTGGGGTAATTTTGGGATGGGTGACCTCCTGGGAAGTTTTCCTAGGAAGCGTGTGAGTGAGGACAAAGCATGCTGAAAGGACCCGTGTTGGTTTGTGGGGACAGTCATCAATCCATAAAGCAGCAGGGGATGTTACAAATGGTATCAGAGACTGCACCTCTTCTAGTATGGTGTGGTTTGGGGACGAACCAGGCGGAAGCTGGTGGGCATGTAACGCCCGGGGACGAGGATGAGGAGTGATCACCGGTGCAAAAGAGGGCACGGACAAGGAGCGGCTCCTCGCAAGGTCCTCTAAGCGGAGGGGTACATGAATGAACCGATTACGCACCCGAATGAGAGGGATCCTGAGACTGTATAGGTATGGGACTATACAGTTGAGGAGGGCTTATATGAATTGATTTGTACTACCTATACCAACAAGATGCATCTTCTTTTCGGTAGCCTAAACTGAAAGAACTCCACAGTTAAGCGTGCTTGACCTGGGGTAATTTTGGGATGGGTGACCTCCTGGGAAGTTTTCCCAGGAAGCGTGTGAGTGAGGACAAAGCATGCTGAAAGGACCCGTGTTGGTTTGTGGGGACAGTCATCAATCCATAAAGCAGCAGGGGATGTTACATTTTCAGCCTCAATGAGATTTATTGTTTACAAGTATTGAAAACTATGTTTTGTAATTTTTCATATATAAAACTAAGTTTTATGAATTTAGAACCTCTTGAGACAAGTTTGATTTAGCTACTGCCCTCATAAATATTTTTATGATTTTAGATGATAAAAATGTTTAGAAATGAGTTTTGAAAGTTTTAAAAAGGTTCCAAGAGAAACTAGTATTTTATGTGCTTTAGAAATTGTGTTTGATGCCTTTGTATGGAGATGATGGATTCGGTTCTGCCTTGCCTTGTATGACCACTGTATGAGCTGTTTTAATGATGGTCATATGCTTATGTTTGGGTATAATTAATGTTAAAACTCATATGTAAAAGATAAGAGAAGTTAGAAACTAGAAAAGAATTAATTTGAGAGTTTTAGATCCCTTAATGGTTGATTTTTTCTGGATTCTGTCCAGCAAGGTTTAGAATTGTTAATCATGGATTTAAATTAGTTTAAATGTGTGGGAATGACTCATAATTGTTTTAGGACTTGATCTTAATGCCTTAGGAACAAACCGGGCTTAGAAAAGGGTCATTGTTGTGACTCCTAGGTACCCGTAAAGTTAGAATTTTAGATTCTACATTCTTGAGGTTTAGAATTGTTTATGATCATAGAATTGAGTGAGGAATACTTATATATGAGCCTATAGGTACCCATGGGCTTAAGTTACGATGATTTATAACTTAGATTGTGAGTTAAGGACCTTAAGGGTCAAAGCATAAGACATTAAGAGCTCTTTTATTGCCTTGTGTTTGATAATGCAAGTATGATATGTTGATATGCATGATGTGATGATATATAAGTTATGATGACATGATCTTTTTATGTTGATGCTATGATGATGTGTGAATGCATGTGCTATGGTGAAACCGTTTATATGACTTCAGAAATTAATTATGAAATGTGAAATTAAATGTGTAAGTACATGCATTATGAGTTGATGTGGCATACTATGATGAAGGGCATAAATTTATGAGCATGATATGCATATTGCATGAAGTTCCATGATGATAGTTGAGGGCATGTGTTTATGATGCATTCTTGCACAACACACCGAGACGCATTTCTCGTACCTCAGTAAAGAGATAACAAAATCGTGAGGGTATGGTAGATGCAGCCTGCCAAAGCAGACAAATTTACTGTGCACTAGATGCCGTAGATGCGTTTCGAAGAAGGAAATGACCTTAACACGTACTCTGAGAGTCGGTGTATTAGGTGACCCTTAAGCCCCTAGCCCGTACTCTAGTAGTCGAGATATCATTCTTTATGATCCACTTATTCAGATAATAAGTTGGAAATAGTGATGTGTTACCCCCTCTATTTTTCCCCATGTTAAATCTAGTGACGACTAGTTAGGATTGAGCTCATTCCTAGGCCATTAGGTGAGAGGGAGTTTGGGGACCATGATAAAAATCACTGGGGCGGTATGTCGGTTGGATTTAGGTGAGCATGTTTAAGAGGGTGGTCTTTGAGAAAAAGAACTTAAGAGTTCAAGCATGAGAAAGAGATATGATGTTTTTAAAGTCACACTGTTATGAGAAAAGAAAGAGTTTTATGTGCCATGTATATGTTAATATTTTTCCTTGATGCTATGTTCTATTGACTGTTTGCATAATGTATTGTCATGCATGATTCCAATATCTGTTGCATTCATATCATTAAGATCCATACTAAAAGACACCAACTTCAGATAAATAGATTTGAGAAGATTAAAAGTTAAACCTTATGCATGACCACCTTTTTATAATTAAAACCGAAGTGGCTGGGGACGACGACGATGACACATGTGTTAGAGTCGGAAATCCCTACTGAGAATCTTGAATAAGTTTCTCACCCCTCTCTTTCTCTTTTCTTCCATGTCATCTCTAGTCGAAGATAGTAACAAGGTTCATGACTTCTACTAAGGGATGGGTATACGGAATGTACTACGAGTCGAGTCAGAGGGATGCAGTGTGAACAAAGAAGAGGCCGCTTCAGATTTTTTTATTTATAGGCGTGTATTTCTTTTGATATGACTATGAAGCTATGCTAGTAGTAATTAATGTATTAATGAAGATGTGTTTATGTTGTGTCGTTATGTGTGATATTTGTATTTGGTGATTATTAATGATATGCTTTCTTCCTTCTCATGTCATGATTGCGGCAATCGTTAGGTTTGTTTTCTAACACGCGGCTCTTGTTTTGTTTTCAATTTTCAAAAAGAAAAATTTTACCCATATTTCTGCTAAGTATTTTATTAAATGAACGAGACTAAGAGGTAATAACCTAATGATTAATCTAATGTGTTCTAGAGTATTGGGTTAAAAATTAGGATGTTACACTATAGCCAAGGAATGAGCTCCAGCCAAATGAGCTCAAACCTAACTAGTTATCACTAGATTTCTAAGAGGGCAAGAAGGGATATCTTAGGAATAATTCTTTCTTTACTCAAGACTATGTGACTTGAAAAGAGACATCGAATCCCCTTTCTCACATCCAAACTGTTTAAGTTCTTTCTCTCAATGACCACCTTCTTTTCTCATCACCAAATCCAACCATAAACACCAGTGCCCGGCGATATTTATATGCATCACCAAATCCAACCATAAACACCAGTGCCCGATGATATTTATACGCATCACCAAATCCAACTAAACACACCCTATCGCCTAGGAATGAGCTCAACTATATTTATACTCATCACCAAATTATTCTCATTATCAAGTCCAACCAAATACACCCAAATCCAACCTTAAACACCCATATTGCCTAAATGAGCTCAAACCTAACTAGTTTTCACTAGATTTTTAAGAGGGCAAAAGAAGAGGTACATACTCTCTCTCATTCAATTCTCATAAACATGATAGACATAACATCTCAACAATTCATACAATTCATCATAACATGCCACACCAACTCACAATGCATGTACTTACACATTCAATTCCACAATTCATAATCAATTTCTACATCATCATAGCATCATCATAAAAGATCACATCATCATAACTCATATAGATAATGCTCGTGTATCACACATCACACCTCATATATCATCACATCATGCATATCAACATATCATACTTGCATTACCAAACTAAAAGCGATAAAATCTCTTAATGTCTTATGCATTGACCCGTAACGTCCTTAACTCACAATCTAAGTTATAAATCATCATATCCTAAACTCTCGGGTACCTATAAGCTCATATCTAAGTATTCCTCACTCAATGCTATGATCACAAACATCTCTAAACCTCAAGAATGCAGAATCTAAAATTCTAACTTTACGGTTACCTAGGAGTCACAACAATGACCCTTTCTAAGTTCAGTTTGCTCCTAAGGCATCAAGATCAAGTCCTAAACCAATTATGAGTCATTCCTATACATTTAAACTAATTTAAATCCACGATTATCATTTCTAAACCATGCTGGACAGAATCCAGAAAAATCATTTACTAAGGGATCTAGAACTCTCAAATCAATTCCTTTCTAGTTACTAACTTATCTAATCTTTCACATATGAATTTTAACATTATTATTGCTCAAACATACTCATATTATCATCATCAAAATAGAATAAACAGTGATCAATCATAGCAAGACAAAACTGAAAATCCATCTCCATAAGAAGGCATAAAACTTGATTTCTAAAGCACATAAAATACTAGTTTCTCTTGGAACCTTTTTAAAACTTTCAAAACTCATTACTAAACATTTTTATCAACTAAAAACACCAAAATACTTGTAAAGGTAGTGGCTATTTTAAATTAAACTCAAGAGGTTCTAAATTCATAAAACTTGGTTCTTGACATCTCTTGAACTCATAAAAGCTTAGAAAAATTATGAAACATAGATTTTAGTACTTGTAACAAATGAAACCTCTTAAGGCCAAAATTTAAAGGCTAAAGAACACATATTTTTCAAGCCTTTGCTTGAGATAATAAAGGGCAAGTCTTTTAGCTCTAGGTTTTCTTAAGTGATAACATAAAAATAAACATGCTCATGCACTTGTTTTAGCTTTCATTAGAAAATAAAGTGAGAGTATAAAATAAACATGAGATGCAACTTATTATTATGTTTGATATTTAAGTGAGGACTTGAAATATAAACATGATAATGCAAAACTTGAAATATAAATATGATAATGCAAGTTCATTTATTATTCTTGATGTTTAGTGATAGCAAGGAAAGTAAACATAATGTGCAAGGCATAAACATAAACATGGATGCAATTTTATCTAGAGCTCTTACAAGACTTTAGAGATACAACCCAACACTTATCTCACCACAAAGAGAGCTTTAGAGTTCTTGAACCAATTCTCAAAAGAACTATGTGGTTCTTGAACATCATCATCAAGCTCAAGAACAAGCTTTTTTTTTTTAAAAAAAAGAAAGCAAAACTTTAAGAGAAAAGAAATAAGAACCAAAACACATTCTTTTATGACATATGATAGAAATAGAGACACTTTAAAAATTTTAACAAAACCTTTGAAGAGAACTATGGAGGCCGAAATGCTTAGGAAAAGGAAAAAGAAAGGAAAAATCAAAACTTCACCAAATAAATAACAAGACTCAAGCTTTAGAGGTTCCTTGGAGATGAACACAAAGTCATCATCCATGAACTCTCATCATCAAGCCATCATAGTCATGAACAAAGCCTCATGGCCGAAATAGAGAGAAGAGAAAACAAAGAAAAGTTCCAAAAAGTAACCAAGAGAAAACTAGAGAAAAACACATTTTCAAGAAAAGCAAGTTTTAGAAAAACACTCCTACCTAGAGTGAAGATGAAAACTTGAACTTTTAAAAGGAAATGAGATGAGCAATCCCTCCTTGGATGGCAAGATGTGTAACGCCCCGATTTTTCTGTTAGAGTGAAAATGACCAAAATGCCCCTGAGGTCATTTTCAAATGACCGAGGAAAGCCGGTTTGGCAGTACTCAAAGGGCAAACTCAATGTTGGAAGGGGATTAGATAACTTGTGTACCTTCCCGGGATCGAAAATCTCGTTTTTCGAGTTTTTGGGTCAAAATGACCAAAACGCCCCTGCGGTGTTTTTCCCGTTTGCAAGTGTCGGATGAACCCGAAACTTCTCCAGATGGTTTTAAAAGGCGTTTTTATGTATTCTATGACCTTAGTTTTAATTTTTGAAGTACCGGGCAAAATTAGCACAAAATTATGGTTTTGCCCCTAGTTTCGTATTTTTACGCTTAATCGCGTGATTAAGCAAACTTAAGCAATATTAGGCTCTAATCGAAGGTTAATTAATTTCCTTAATTAATCTTGAGTCAAAATAATTTATTAAAGTTGATTAGAACCAAAAAGTACTTAATTACAACCTAAAATCATATTTTAATTTCAAGACACCTAGTCATAAAATCTTGAATAGTGTTTTCTCTTTCCAATTCCTTAAATCATGGAATTGTGTTACACATTGTTTATTCATAAATGAGTTTAAAATTCTCTAATGATAGATGAACACTCCTAAACTTGTCATAAACTCCCTAAATCACATTCTTAGTTACCTAAACTTAAGCTTAATCATTCCTAACCTTGTACCTAAGCTAATACACATCTAAACCCACCATTAACACCCAATTACATGATCAAATCATCCTCCCCACTCTGCCGCTGTGTCCGGTCAAGCCTCACCCCCTCCATATGCATCACATGTTCAATTTTTCAACACTCCAAGGCCATACCTCAAGTCACATACACTATACCTTGTCATAACTTTCAATCAAGCTTGAATTTCCACATAAATAAATAATTAAAACAACCCATTTTTCCCATTTATTTGTGGCTGGAAAAGTTCCAGCCATGACAAGTTTCTAGAAGCCTAATTTCATAAAAATTTGATAGGAAAATTAACTCACATCAAGCCATACTTTGTAGCATAGCTTCCATACTTCAAACCATGCTTGAATGACCTTGTGTAAGAGATATTTTCTCTTCCTTCCTCCCTCAAACCACACGGCCAGCACCCTCCCTTTGATGAGCTCCATGGTTTTGTTTTTCTATAAATAGGATGCTTGTGATAGCCTTGTTGCACCTTGAAGCATTTGCTAAGTTTAGAGTTTTAGAGTTGTCTTACTAGTTCTTTCTTTTTCTCTCCAAGTTTCAAGAGTGTTCTTCCTTTCTTTTCATCTTTATCTTCTTCATCTCTTCATCTCATCATCATCTCTTAACCATCAAACACCACCCCAAAGCCTTGAACCATCATCAAACCTCTAAAACACCACACCTCAAACACAACTTCACTTGAAACACATTTCCTTCCTTTTTCTTTCATCAAGGCCGAATCATCATCACCATCCTAGGAGGTGTTGCTCATCTCATTTCCATCTTCAAGTCCAAGCTTTTACCTTCATCACAAGGTAGGGATTTGTTTTCAAACTTTGTTTTGCTCAAGAAAGTGTTTTTCTCTAGTTTCCTCTTGGATTCTTTTTGAACCTTCCTTTGTTTTTCCTTTTCTTTTCATTTCGGCCTCTAGGCCCTATTATGAGCATGATAGCTTGATGATGAGAGTTTCTAGATGATGACATTGTGTTCATCTCAAAGAAACCTCTAAAGCTTGAGTTTTCCTTTTCTTGTAACTCTATCTATATGATATCTAGCTCACATGGTTTTTCAACTTAAGAAAATTAATCTAAGGATTTCTAAAAGCCTAAGCCTACCCTTGTCAACCTTAAAGTTGGCTGGCACGTTCTAGAGATTTTTCTCTAGATAGGGGTTTTGGGTATTTAATAAAGAACTTGACGTAGTTTCACTTTCTTTCTCTTTTGTATGACTTTCGGTTGTTGTGTTGTGGTCTTTGAGATATTGTATTGGGTTGCTATCTTGTTAAAGTCTTGAATGAGCTCTAGTTAATCATAGAATGAACCTTGCATTGTAACATCCTAATTTTTATTTCAGAAAATAATTGAGGCTTTAGTAGTAAGAATATCAAAATTTTGGTGTACACAAAAATGATGAGAACAATGTAACGAACGTTAAAAAAAAAAAAAAAAAAAAAAAACGTAAATAGTGTTTTGCAGGCCCCGTAGACCCACCGGAACAACTGAAACCTTAGATTCAAGACCTGAAGGTGCCCGAAATTTGGAAATTATAGGATTAAGGTTAGAAATAGGTAGGAATAAATATTTTATACCTAGAATTAATTTTCAGGCAATAGTTGATTACCCGGGTACACTATTTTACCCATTCGGTTAAATTACGGTGTGTAGTTTTTACACAGTATAAAGCTACCAGTGCAAGCATGCCACCTAGGGTGACAAGTGTGCGGCTTGAGATATGCCACACCATTGCACCTTTATGGCTAACCAATAGGAATTGTACAAAATTACCATATTTAACTTTAAGAAAAACCATTTTGTACTTGAAATCATTATCCATTTTGCCCTAAACTCACAAGATCAATATCTTATCACCACCACTCCATCATTTTCGTCCAACACTCCAAAAATACAGCCTCCATGTTTGTTTCCTCTCAAACCTCCATTAACAAGCTTTAAGCTCCAAAACCCTAGCCCAAAGTCACTAAAACACAAAGTTTCCTTCACAAAACTTGTTCTAGACATCAACACCTACAAATCTAACCGATTAGAATTTTAATCAATCACTATTTTTGCACCTTGAGCCATTATACATCACTGTTTAAGGGAAGATTTAGGGGCTGTTTGGAAGGTTGAAGTGAGGAAAAACTATTCTTGGAAGTACTTTTGGAGTTAGAAGTCTCAAGCATCACAAGTAGAGCTTATTTCATCCTATTTTCTTTCTGATTTTGCTCTGGAATATTATGATTGAATAATTTCGAAATTCTGAGTTTTATTGGTTTATATTATGTTGATATTGATGTATTAATTTTGGTGGAGTATTTGGCTGTTGTGAAAAATGATTTTTGTCAAAAGAGAATTTGACACATGCTGCTGGATTTTCGGCTTTCAACAGAACATAATTTGTTCACGAATTTTTGGCTCATTACTAGTCATTTTTATTAGCTATAAAAAAATTATATGTTGAAGCTAACATCATAAGGAAACTCTGATAATTTTCGTGGTGCATAATAAAGAGTTTTACTGCCTGAGAAAAATCAAGAACCAAGAGTATATCTATGATGGCTGAAATCTTGGTACTGAAGCTGTGAATTTGTATAAATTTTTATTCATAGCAAATGATGTATTTATCCTTTGAAATTTTTACAGAGTTTTGTAGACATCTTTAAGTATAACTGTGATTTTTATTTTGAGTTGTTTCTATCATTTGCTAAAGTTAAAAATTGTGTGAATCCTATTCTGAGCTGTGAAAAAGTGGCCTCTGACCACTAAAATTGTAGAATTTATTTGACATGGTTCTAGTATTCTGTTTGCTATGAAATTTTTACAGGGACTTTTAGACACATTGAGGTGTCATAGAGAATTTTTATGGCCAGTGAATTGCCCATTGGAGATGTGAATTAAATGTTGTCACCATAATGGTAAATCTGTCAAGAAGCTGGAATGGTGAAGATGTATTAAGTTAATGATAGAAATCTATTTAATCCAAGTATATATCATATGAATGTATGTTAATTGTTTGAAAGGCTTGTTTATAAAGTATGAATGAGACTCCAATGATACTGAATGCCTATATCTGGGATATAAACCTGACTTTGAAATAGAAAGGTCCATGACATGGTTGTATGACAAAAGAGAATATGTGAAATTTAATGGTGCATGTTTTAACATACGGGGAAAATAGAAACAAGGCTTATGTGTTATAGAGAGGGAAGGCAAAAATAAGAACTTCCCAAGAAATTTTATGAGTCGGTAGACTTATCGACTAGGAAATAGAACTGTGTGTGATTCAGAAATGGGAAAAAAATGAAGTCTGATAATCACGAATAGGAATGAGCTCATGTCCTAGCAGTCTATGGTCCTCTGAGGAGTTATCCACTACATATGTTACCTGATGTGAATCTAAGCCTTCCCTATGTTAATAAAAAGAACTACTACACTAAGTTGAATTCCATGTGATATAAGAGAAACACTTATGATTACTACTATTTTGCATATAATTTTCTTTGTCTCATGTATGCTAATATTGATATATGTGATCTAACATGATGTTTTTCTTTATTATTATAAATGCATTTACTGTTTATATTCTGTCTGTATGTAAGGGGTTACCCTACTGAGAATTTTATAATATTTTCACCCCTATTTGTGTATATGCTATATTGTGCTCAGACTCTGCAGATGCCTCTGGCTGAGGAGAGGCCATCATACTAATGGCCAATGGTTTCGCATAGGAGGACATGAGACTTATGTGGGCTTTTGACTTGTATGTAGTGTAGTATAGTGCCAGGAACTTACCAGCTTGTAGACTAATTGGTGTTAGATGTCTTAGGTCCATTTCTGTGTGTTTAGTATTTTGTTGGACCTTGATATTTGAGCAAGCTTGGTAGATCTTTTGATAGTAGTTCCTGTGTTGTATTATAAGCGAAGTGACTTAACTTCAAGTATGGTATGTATTAAAGAAAGCGGTATGTAAAGTAATAATATATGTACATTTTATAGTAGTTTTTTTATAACTCTAGAGTTTGATTTATCTTATTTCATTTCATTTGACTAGTGGATATTATAGAAAGGAAGTGATACTCTTCTAATTACAATGTTAATGCTCGAGTAATACATGGTAGTTAGGAGGGTGTTACAATATGGTATCAGAGCCGGACTATCCTATAAGCCTGAGGATTGGACCGGCCATGCTTTCTTAGAAATTGTCATGCATTATGACTTTATATATATGTGTATGACTGCTGATTGGAAATGTTGTGGGTTCTTTGTACACTTTGCTTGGTATTGAGACTGATCAACTCAATATTTTCGTTTGGTGTGATAGGAACCAATGACTTCGAATCGGCGAACTAGGAGTGGAGCTGGAAATGATGCCGACATGATGAATACTTTTCGTGAGATGGTGGCTGCCATGAGGGAGCAAGCTACAGCTACTACCCGAATGATGGAGCAACTGAACGGCAATGAAAGGCAAAACCCAGCTGATAATCCTGTAGTGAACGAAGTCGATGTAGAATATCGAAATTTGCCGAGTTCGTAAAGGCAAATCCCCTCCATTTCGAGGAGCTTTTAATCCCTGTAAAGCAGAAGAATGGATAAAGGCCATGGAAAAGATTTTCTCCGTTCTTCCTTGCACAGAGATCCAGAAGGTGGCCTTTACCACCTATATGCTAGAAGCAGATGCAGATTTTTGGTGGGTTGGCACCAGGGGATTATTTGAAGCTTCCCATACTGTAGTTACCTGGACTATTTTTAAGGAAGCTTTTTACCATAAGTACTTCCCTATTTCTGTGAGAAATGAGAAGGAATTGGAGTTCATGGCTCTCAAACAAGGACCTATGAGTGTAGCAGAGTATACTGCCAAATTTGAAGAGCTCTGCAAGTTTTCTACAATTTATCAACGTGACCCGGATGAAGTTTGGAAATGCATGAAATATGAAGGAGGTCTACGAGAAGATATAGAAGCAGCTGTAAGTCTCTTGGAGATTAGGGACTATCCTACCTTGGTAAATAAATGTCGACGTGCGAGGAGTCCAACAGAAGCTAACAAATTTCAAGTATGCCCAAAACAATGCTAGAAGGGGATTAGCACCTCAAGGTCCCGATTCAAGCTGTTAACCAACCACGGAGAAGGTTTCCACCCAACAATAACAACAACAAAGGAACACAACTTCAACCTCTAAGACCTGAGGCAGGGAGAGATTGCCCCAAGTGTGGGAAAAATCATGGGAATCGACCTTCTTTGGACAACGCAAATCATTTGCTTTGGTGTGGGAAACCAGGACATAAGATATTTGAGTGCCCTAACGAGAAAGGTCATCAGCCCGCCTCCAGGCCACAACAACATGGGCGCGTTTTTACTATAAGTGCCAAGGAAGCTTCTCAATCTGCCGATCTGATCCGAGGTAAATGTGAAATAAATGGTAATGTCCTAGATATCTTTGTATGATACGGTGCCACTCATTCTTTCATATCCCATGACTGTGTCTGAAGTTGCAATTATCGTGTCTGAACTACCTTATGATCTTCTTGTATCCACCCCTACTGCTGGTCCTATTAGGACTTGTTATACCTGTGTAAATATTCCTCTTCAAATAGGTGCTAGAGACTTTACTACCAATTTAGTTTGTCTTCCTTTATCTGGTCTAGATGTAATTTTAGGTATGGATTGGCTAGTACCCAATTATGTCCTTTTACACTGTCCAAATCGAGCTGCCATATTTCTTTCCACTTTACCCTCCATTCCTGTGGTTCCTTTTTCTTTTTACTTGAACCTTGTAACATCCAACCCTAGTAAGACAGATCGTCAGGAATATGTTCTCCTTTCTACTAGTGAAACTGAATGTGACTACGAGTTAAGCAAGATTCCAGTAGTGAGGGAATATCCAGATGTTTTTCCTGAGGATATTCCAGAATTTCCTCCTGAAAGAGAGATTGAATTTTCCATCGAGTTGGTTCCAGGAACGAGTCCTATTTCAATTGCTCCTTATAGGATGTCCCCTTTGGAGTTGAAAGAATTAAAGTCCCAAATTGAAGAACTATTAGGGAAGCATTTTATTAGACTAAGTGCCTCTCCATGGGGAGCCCCTGTTCTTCTGGTGAAGAAAAAGGATGGGGGTATGAGGCTTTGTGTAGACTATAGGCAATTGAACAAAGTGACAATAAAAAATAAGTACCCCTTGCCAAGAATTAACGATCTCATGGATCAATTACGAGGTGCAACTGTATTCTCAAAGATTGATCTTAGATCAGGGTACCATCAGATTCGGGTTCGGAATGAGGATATACCTAAAACTGCTTTTAGAACTCGATATGGGCATTACGAGTATAGGGTGATGTCTTTTGGATTGACTAATGCTCAATTTGTATTCATGGATTATATGAATCGAATCTTCCGCCCTTACTTGGATAAATTTGTAGTTGTCTTCATAGATGACATACTTATATATTCAAGGACTGAGGAAGAACATATGGAGCACCTTGGGGTTGTGTTACAAATCCTAAGAGAGAGAAAGTTGTATGCTAAGTTGTCGAAATGTGAATTCTGGATGGGAGAACTTAGATTCCTAGGTCATGTAGTATCACAAGGAGGAATCTCTGTAGATCCTAGTAAGGTAGAATCAGTACTCCATTGGGAACGACCAACAACGGTGATGGAGATTCGGAGTTTCCTAGGGTTAGCTGGATATTATAGGCGTTTTATCATGAGTTTTTCACAATGAGCTCATGTCCTAGCAGTCTATGGTCCTCTGAGGAGTTATCCACTACATATGTTACCTGATGTGAATCTAAGCCTTCCCTATGTTAATAAAAAGAACTACTACACTAAGTTGAATTCCATGTGATATAAGAGAAACACTTATGATTACTACCATTTTGCATATAATTTTCTTTGTCTCATGTATGCTAATATTGATATATGTGATCTAACATGATGTTTTTTGTAACACCCTAATAGAACCCCACTATGCTTAAGTTCACATTTGGATTCTATTAGTTGTCACTTATGCCTTGTATTTATTTTCTTTTGAAACTAACTTAGAAAAATAGTGGAAGTTTTTTTTTTTAAATAAATTAATTTTTTGAAAACTTAAGCCTGTAACGAGAAGTGAAATACATAGCGCCTTTATAGATAATAATCAAGTTACATTGCGCACTTAATTAAATAAGCGGAATAAGAGACTAAGTGTAGAACTATTATCACATAAACTGGAATATAATCACTTAATACATAAGTCACAACAGGGCATATATCATACTGATAAGTTATTACAAATAACAATATAAGTTCTACTATTACTAATTGTTTCTCACAAACTATAATGTAACTAAAGCTAGGAATGCTCCTACTTGAACGGTTTGAAATCTTCACGTGCTACCTCCTTCCTCGACCTACACGTTGCTTTAGGTGGACACGTCTGTCTCTCAGTAACGACAACGGAAAATAAACATAGGAGTGAGAAATACATGATTTCTCAGTAGGAGTTCCTACTTGTACTAAAAGTGTCATCGTTGTCGTCCCAGTCACTTCGGGTTTATTATAAAAAGGTGAACAGATAAGGATTCAATTATCAAACTTTCACAAACGTGATTAGCGAAATCTGATTACTTTTAAACTAATCTTGAACATTAGCGTAAATATTCATTCAAGATTTCATCAAGCATACATATAAGCATATCATGTAAAACCACTAATAAGCAGTAATCATTTAGGAGTTGCATGCATTTCATGATTACTCATCCTCAACATTCACTTGTTTAGTGATCATCATCTTGCATTTATTTCATCAACATATTTCTTAATTACTCACGGGATGAATGCATCAATGCCTTAGACCACCCTAAAAGGGTAATGAGCTCATATCGTGGCCGTCGCCACAACCTTTTTGGTTTCCTTTCCGTTGCCGTGATCTCAACGGTTTAGGGGGTTAAGCCGTGAGTTTAGCTCAAGTCCACTTTTCCAGACTTTCATTGCTACTTTTTCAAACTTTACTTTTATTATTTCTTTTGAAAATGAATGTATGCATATTATCATGTAATCACAATAAATCCTAGGCAATCAATCATTCATCGTCATCATTTCATAATTCATCACCATACATTCACATTACTATAAATCACTTCATAAAACATGGACAATATCATGTAAATCTCATAGTAAACACTTTCATAGATGATTCATATTAAACAACCAAAGTTATCAAGTTGAGTTCCTAGTGTTCGTAAGAGGTAATGGATGTCTTAGTATTATCTTTTTCTTTTAGGGTTCTTTGTACTCTTAGCATTCCATTAATACATTAATGCACTTCAAAATATTATTATAGGTTCTTTATATATTTTTATTATGACTTTCATATAACTCTTGAAGATTATTATTCTACTTAAATTCTTAAAATTCTCTCTTTACAAGACTTGATTCTTTTATTTATAGTTTTGACATCTTTTAGAAGAAAGTTTATAATTCTCTGTATACTTGTTATCTCAGCTTAGTAAAGGTAGTTCCAAATTCCTAACTCATCAAATTTTAGCATTTACATCTTTGGAATAGTGTAAATCAACTGTAAACCATGCATAGGAGGGTTCCCAGGAAGAGAGGTGGGTCACAATGGACATGCTTAAATACCAAGTCTTTCCTTAGCCAGAACCTTTCCAAACTGCACTTTCACAGTACACTATCCCGAAATTTATTTCTCATTATGTATTTACGTGGTACAAAGCTTTATACATAACATACATGGGTGTATTCCTATATGTGTTAGCTCTTCAACAAAGTTGAAATCAGTCCATTTGCATTTTTCTAGAGTGAGTTACATCTATTTTACTACTACAAGGTTAGATTTAAAGTTTCAGTCTTAGGCTCTACTTTAAAAATTTATATCTTGAGCTAGAAAACTCCGTTTTAGGTGATTCTTTTTGGAGAGTGTTCTATAATGAGTCTAGTTTATAGTAAAATTATTTTAATTTCGAGATACTTAATATTTTATGAATAGTAGCTTTCGAAGTACCTGCTGCCAGAAACAACTAGAATTTCCAGCACCTACCATTTTCATGTCTTAAGTTACCTTTATTAAATCAGGTTTTACATACAATCTTTTCAAGTTATATTTGAGTTTAATAACATCATAAAGGTACTCATAACAAAATAGAACATGTCATATTTCTAAAAATATATTTTTCAAATAATCATTTAAAACTTTTGACAATAACTCAAACTTGAGGCATTCTATCAAGGTTAGAAGCCAACAATGCTTGAACAATTAAAGATGAAGCTCCTACCTCTTGTGTAGGGTCTAAAAAGGGTCCTTCTCTTCTTCCTTAAGCTTCGAACAAGAGTCTTTGGAGTGGATGACCCTCCTTGAATCTTGGCTCTAGAACTTGAATGCTTAAGAAAATATTTCTCACTAGAGTTAAAGATTGTAACTCTTGTGAGGGCTAGTGAAAGTTTGGACTTAGGATTGAAGTGTTTGGATGAAGTTTAGAGGACCAAGAGAAGTTTTTGAAGAACATAAGAAGAATGATAGAATAAGAAAGAAAGAACACTTAGGGAGTTTCTGAATTGAAGAGAGTTTGAGGAGTATTTATAGTGGAAAGATTAGAGAAAAAGCAGAAGATGGAAAGCACTTGGAGCATGATTTATGGAAACATGTTGGCTGAATTTTGGGATGAAAATGCTCCTTGTTTTGTGCAAACACGTTTCCATGTTTTGTGCAAACACGTTTCCATGTTTTGTGCAAACATGTTGGATGAAAATGCTCCATGTTTTATGCAAACATGTTTCCATGTTTTATACAAACACGTTTCCATGTTTTGTGCAAAGATGTTAGTGGATATTCTTGTAATTCCATTCATAGAGTAAGGGTATCTTTGTCATTTAATAAGGCAAGGGTAGTTTGGTAATTTCCTTTACATAGCAAGGGCATTTTCGTAATTTCCACTAAGTGATGGCATTTTCGTAATTCTTTGCATTTTTCTCTAGACATACTTAAGTAGTCTATTTGTTGTGTTTCATAACATTTGTCCAGATTCTCTTGGTTTTGCTATCGATAATTAAGATTCTTAGTTATAAATTTGGGGATGTTACATTTTTCTTTATTATTATAAATGCATTTACTGTTTATATTCTGTCTGTATGTAAGGGGTTACCCTACTGAGAATTTTATAATATTCTCACCCCTATTTGTGTATATGCTATATTGTGCTCAGACTCTGCAGATGCCTCTGGCTGAGGAGAGGTCATCATACTAATGGCCAATGGTTTCACGTAGGAGGACATGAGACTTACGTGGGCTTTTGACTTGTATGTAGTGTAGTATAGTGCCAGGAACTTACCAGCTTGTAGACTAATTGGTGTTAGATGTCTTAGGTCCATTTCTGTGTGTTTAGTATTTTGTTGGACCTTGATATTTGAGCAAGCTTGGTAGATCTTTTGATAGTAGTTCCTGTGTTGTATTATAAGCGAAGTGACTTAACTTCAAGTATGGTATGTATTAAAGAAAGCGGTATGTAAAGTAATAATATATGTACATTTTATAGTAGTTTTTTTATAACTCTAGAGTTTGATTTATCTTATTTCATTTCATTTGACTAGTGGATATTATAGAAAGGAAGTGATACTCTTCTAATTACAATGTTAATGCTCGAGTAATACATGGTAGTTAGGAGGGTGTTACATTACATGTAACACCCGGGGACGAGGACGAGGAGTGATCGCCAGTGCAAAGAGGGCACGGACAAGGAGCGGCTCCTCGCAAGGTCCTCTAAGCGGAGAGGTACATGAATGAACCGATTACACACCCGAATGAGAGGGATCCTAAGACTGTATAGGTATGGGACTATACAGTTGAGGAGGGCTTATATGAATTGATTCGTACTACCTATATCAACAAGATGCATCTTCTTTTCGGTAGCCTAAACTGAAAGAACTCCACAGTTAAGCGTGCTTGACCTGGGGTAATTTTGGGATGGGTGACCTCCTGGGAAGTTTTCCTAGGAAGCATGCGAGTGAGGACAAAGCATGCTGAAAAGACCCATGTTGGTTTGTGGGGACAGTCGTCAATCCATAAAGCAGTAGGGGATGTTACAAATGGTATCAGAGCTTGCACCTCTTGATGCAGTGTGGTTGAGGGGGCGAACCAGGCGGAAGTGAGTGGGCATGTAACGCCCGGGGACGAGGACGAGGAGTGATCGCCGGTGCAAAGAGGGCACGGACAAGGAGCGGCTCCTCGCAAGGTCCTCTAAGCGGAGGGGAACATGAATGAACCGATTACACACCCGAATGAGAGGGATCCTAAGACTGTATAGGTATGGGACTATACAGTTGAGGAGGGCTTATATGAATTGATTCGTACTACCTATATCAACAAGATGCATCTTCTTTTCGGTAGCCTAAACTGAAAGAACTCCTGATTAAGCGTGCTTGACCTGGGGTAATTTTGGGATGGGTGACCTCCTGGGAAGTTTTCCTAGGAAGCGTGCGAGTGAGGACAAAGCATGCTGAAAAGACCCATGTTGATTTGTGGGGACAGTCGTCAATCCATAAAGCAGTAGGGGATGTTACATGCATCATGTTTACTTTATGCTTTGCATATCATGTTTACTTCCTTGCTATCACTAAATACCAAGATAATGAATGAACTTGCATTATCATGTTTATATTTCAAGCTATGCATTATCATGTTTATATTTCAAGTTCTCACTTAATGCCAAGATAATAATGAGTTGCATTCATATTTACTTTGTGCCATCACTTTACTTTCTAATGGAACCTAAAATAAGTGCATAAGCATGTTTATTTTTATGTCATCACCTAAATGAACCTAGAGCTCAAAGACTTGCCCATTGTTGTCTCAACAAAGGTCTAACAATATGTATTTTCCTTGGTTCATATTTCGGCCTCAAGGGGTCTTGAAGTTTCTAAGTATTTGAGACTATGTTTCATAATTTTTCCAAGATTATATAAGTTTAAGGAATGCATAGAACTAAGTTTTATGAATTTAGGACCTCTTGAGATAAAAATGAATTGGTCACTGCCCTCTTAAGTATTCTTATAATTTTAGATGTTAAAATTGTTTATAAATGAGCTTTGAGAGTTTTAAAAGAGTTCTAAGATAAACTAGTATTTTATGTGCTTTAGAAATGATGTTTTATGTCTTTTATGGAGAAGTATATTTTCGGTTCTTCCTTGCTCTTTGTTGCCACTGTATGTGCTGTTTTGATGATGATAATGTGCCTATGTTTGAGTAAAAATAATGTTAAGACTCATATGTGAAAGATAGGATAAGTTAGGAACTAGAAAAGAATTAATTTGAGAATTTTAGATCCTTTAATTATGTAATTTTCTGGATTCTGTCCAGCAAGGTTTAGATTTAATGATCATGGTTTTAAATTAGTTTAAATATGTAGGAATGACTCATAATTGGTTTAGGACTTAATCTTGAAGCCTTAGGAGCAAACTAAACTTAGAAAGGGTCATTGTTGTGACTTCTAGGTACCCGTAAAGTTAGGATTTCAAATTCTGCATCCTTGAGGTTTAGAGATGTTCTTGACCATAGTGTGAGGTGAGAAATACTTAGTTATAGCCTCATAGGTTCCCAAGAGACTAGGTTTTGATGATCGACAACTTAGAATGTGAGTTAAGGACTTTAAGGGTCTAAACCATAATTTCTAGAACCCCGTAATCACACAAATATAAGCTGTCCAAATCTGCATAGTGCTGTTTGGATAAGTCCTTGAGCACAAAAATTAGTAACACTGATTAGTTGTGAACCTATAGATGTGTAAAAGGTTAAGAATAATACTAGAACAATTAGTTTACAAGTTTAAAACTCAAAAGGAACCAAAGCATAACATACTATGGGTTTACAACATAATAAGCTTGTGAGTTTGTATGTATGATTGTCTAAGGTGTGATTATGTGATAATATATATGCTATGGTTTAATGTATACACTATGAAGAAAGTTTCATGTGATGATGCATATACTATGAAAAAGATTTATGTGATGAATAAGAGGTATCTATGAATTAACACTTTATGAGAACTTAAATGTGACACAACACTGAGACGCCTTCTTGGGTGACACCGGTTTAGCCGAGCACCCCCAAGAAAACAAATCCATGAGGGTATTGACATAGAGCTTGCCAAAGCGGACAATACTACGATGCACTAGTTGCTAGTAGAGCATTTCAAAGAGGAAATGACCCTAAGAGAGGTGATCCTTAATTGCCCCCTAGCCCGCACTATTAAGTCGGGATTATGTATATGTTACGCTTATCATAGGATAAGTAAGAACTAGTGAAGACTAGTTAAGGTATGAGCTCATAACCTAGAGATGTTTTAGGGCGGCCCCATGAGATGAAAGTTAAAGTTAACAATGTCACATATACTATACCTATGCCAAATGTTATAATGTTTCTTAGCTATTCTATTGTTTGGTTTACCTTTATGATGCCTTCATATTATTAGTATATTTTCTGCTCAAAGACGCATTATAAAATATAACGGACCTTGGATAGATAATACTTTAGAAAACTAACTTAAAAGGAATTTATATGCATGCACACCTTTTTGAAATAAACCCAAGGTTCCTGGGGATATGATGATGTCACCTAGGTAGGGATAACCCTACTGAGAATCCTTTTAGAAAGATTCTCATTCCCTCTCTCTTTTCTTCCATCATATCTTCAGATGGCGACGTTTGTACTCTTCATCGACACCCCGGTATGGGAGCTGCACTATGACCCGGCGCTCGGGTCATACCATTTTGAGGGTCGCTGCACGGTTAGAGTGTTCATGTTTATGGGACGACCCTTCGCACACCCAGTCCCGAGTTACCGTTTTACCCCGACTGCTCCTTACCGTCATAACGGGATTTTTGAGCGAGCTAGACCACGCGATGAGTAGATTCTCCGTATGGAGCTCGAGACATCAGCAGTACGCGACTACCCCGAGTATGTGCCGCGAACCCAGTACTCGGAGATGGACCCATCCGAGGACCCGCCATCACACATGTACAGCTGGAGCTCCAGTCCCGCTCCCCCACCGATGAGGGCTGGGAGTGAGGAGACGGTGGTCCAGCCGAGGTTGGCACGTAGGCCATCTATGCGCCCTCGCCGTGGTGGACATGCCCCGATGATGCGCTCGACCACTCCCGCCGAGATTCGTTAGTGGATCGACTCGACCCCACAGTACTCAGACCAGCAGGAGTAGACATAGGAGGGGTAGTAGTTAGTGCACACACGCCACATAGTTGAGGACAAACCTTCTTTTGTATATGAGGTTGTCTACTTTAAGTGCACATGGGTATGGGTGTTGTTTCTCTTGTATTTACTTTTTATGATTTCCTTGTATTGCATTTCCGTTGTATTCCGCTTCCCGATGTATTGAATAGTCCTGCCCCTTTGGGTAGGCACAGAATATATATATATATATCTATGTTTCAGTTGATGTCTCCATGATATGATGTGCTTCTTTATGCTTTGCTTATATGTTTCGCTATGCTTCCTCTTAAAGATTCGTGCGAGGCTCTCACTTTGATTTTAAATTCCAAAAAAGAAAAATTTTACCCATATTTCCGCTAAATATTTTCTAAGTAAAAGATGAGACCAAGAGGTAATATTCTAAAGATTAACCTAAGTACATACTAGTAGTCTTGGGTTAAGATTTAGGGTGTTACAAGATGACTTCGGCCAAAGTGAAGAGAAAGGAAAGGAGATGTGTTTTGAATGAGGTTGTGTTTGAGGTCAAGTGTTTGAGAGGTTTGATGATGATTCAAGGTTATGAGGTGGTGTTTAGGGGTTATGAGATGATGATGTGATGAGAGGATGAAAAGGATGAAGATGAAGAGGATGAAGACGAAAGGAAACTCTCTTGAGACTTTGAGAGAAAAAGAAAGGAAACTCACAAAAGCTAAGAACACTCAAACTTACCAAATGAAACAAAAGTATCACAAGTTCTTCCTGGGCACCTATTTATAGAAAATGAAAGAATGAAGGCTCACTCAAAGGAGGTCATGGCCGTGAGGTTTTGGGAGGCAAGGGGAGAGAAAAATATCTCTTACACAATGTCATTCAAGCATGGTTTGAAGTATGGAAGTCATGGTGCAAGGTATGACTCAAAGTATGGTAATTTCTCTTTGTTTGAAATTGAAATAAATCATCTAGAAGGCAAGGAGGGCTTTGTGTTTTTTAGCCACAAATATGAGGTAAAAAATCTTTTAGAAGTTGCCCTATGAAGCATGGATGAAAGCATAGGTTTTATGACTCAAAGCATGGTTCTTTGTGAGGTGGAAGCATGGTCTTTGGAGTGTCAACAATTTGCACATGTGATGGATAATGGGGGTACGGTTTCGGCCAGATTGGGGACAACCAAGGGAGGAGGAAAATTGTTCATGTAATTGGGTGCTAATGATAGGTTTAGATGTGTATTAGTTTAGGTACAAGGTTAGGAATCATTAAGCACAAGTTTAGGTAACTAAGAATGAGGTTTAGGAAATTTTATGACAAGATTAGAAGTGCTCATACATCATTAGAGAATTTAAAATTCATTTGTGAATAAACAATTGAAAACACAATTCCATGATTTAAGGAATTGGAGATAGAATTTACTATTCAAGATTCCATGACTAGGAATCTTGAATTTAAAATAAGATTTCAAGTTGTAATCAAGCATTCTTAGGTTCTAATCAACTTTAATAAATTATTTTGACTCAAGATTAATTATGGAAATTAATTAATCTTCGATTAGAGCCTAATATTGCTTAGGTTTGCTTAATCACACGATTAAACTCGGAAACACAAAGCTAGGGCCAAAATCGTAATTTTGCACTAATTTTGCCCGGGACCACCAGGACTAAAATTGAAGTCACAAAATACATGAAAATGCTTTTTAAAACTATCTGGAGAAGTTTTGGGTTCATCCGACACTTGCAAACGGGTAAAACACCACAGGGGTATTTTGGTCATTTTGACCCGAAAACTCGAAAAATGAGATTTTCAATCCCGGAAAGGTACACAAGTCAATTAATCCCCTTCCAACATTGAGTTTGCCCTTCGATGATTATCGGATCGGCTTTCCTCGAATTCCGAGCTGAAAATGACCTCAGGGGCATGTTGGTCATTTTCACTCTACAGAAAATCGAGGCGTTACGATAACTTGAAATATAAACATGAGAATGTAAAGCTTGAAATATAAACATAATAATGCAAGTTCATTTCTTTATTCTTGATATTTAGTGATGACAAGGAAAGGTAAATATGATATGCAAGGCATAAACTTAAACATGGATGCAAGTTCATTTTATTCTTTACTAGAGCTCATACAAGACTTTAAAGGAATATAAACCTCAACCCAACATATATCTTAGCAAAATGAAGTGAGCTTTAGAGTTCTTTGTACCAAGGTTTCAAAGAAACCTTATGGTTTAAACATTATCATCAAGCTCAAGGAAAAAGAATCAAAGATCAAAACAAGTGACATTATCGTTAAAATACTCTAGAACATATTAGGCTAATAATTAGGTTATTACTTCTCAGTTTCATCTTTTTATTAAAATACTTAGCGAAAATTATGGGTAAATTTTTCTTTTTGAAAACATAAAACAAAGTGAGAGCCATGAACTTAACTGGTTGATCGACAAAAACATAAAGCACGCGTAACAAACATTAGAAGTCGTAAAGTAAAGCATATAACCAAAGGACAACAATCATGATAACAAAGGAAACATTTCATTAATAACTTAAATAAAGTACATAAGTAGTCATACCCTCACAGGGACGGGCAGAGCTTGTAATACAGCGGAAAAGGAAATACAACAGAAAATGAGAAAGCAGAAATAAACCATAACTACCCGAGTGCACCTATGGTGAATAACCTCAAAAACAAAAGATGGTTTATCCACTCTACATGTGGTGTGTGCACTACGCCTCCCCTACGACGTCAACTACTAGAATCCGGGAAACGATGGAGTGTAACTAATCCATGGACACAGAGTAGCAGGAGTAGGAACCTGTGAAGACTGAGCGTGAGCTCCTCAGTAGGGGCGCTTCTCGGCTCACCTAGCCAGCCTCGGCTGTGTAACGGTCTCCTTGCTCACATCGCGCACGAACTGAGGCATAGGAGTAGAACTCTCGCTATACATGTGCGTCGGCGGGTCCTCGGATGGGTCATCCTCCGAACTCGGGGATCGAGGCACGTAGTCCTGGAAGTCTCGAGGCATCAAACCACCAGTATACGCCCGCAAAACCCTCTCGTCTCGAGTCCGGCGCGCTCAAAGACCATCGCGTCACCGTAAGGTGACGTCGGGGAGAAATGGTAGCTCTGTACAGGATGTGCAAAGGGGCGTCCAATGAACATGAAAACTCGTACAATACACTGCCCCTCAAAATGATATGACCCGTGGTCCGGGTCATAGTGGACCTCCCAAGTAGGCGTGTCAATGAAAACCACGAACGTCGCCATCAATCTCTGAAGATGTGACGGGAGAAAGAAGAGAGAGGAGTGAGAATTCTTACTAAAGAATCTCAGTAGGAGTCTCCTATCCTAGGGTTACATTATTCACATCCTTAGGAACCTTGGGTTTAATTCTAAAATAGTGATCATGCATATAAGATTCAATTTAGGGTTTTCCAAAACTAATTATCCAAGGTCCATTCCTTTTAGCATGCATCTTGATATTATGAATGCAACATGTTATATCATGGATGCGTGTCAATACTTGAGCATATAAAACAACACATCAAAGCACATAAACATAAACCATGTGGCATAAGGGCATATAACTTTCAAGTGAATCATTCCCCAACTTCGTGACATCAATCATGGTACTTTAGCATAATAAGCCACCCTAAAAATAACTAGGTTATGAGCTCATACCTCAGCTAGTCGTCACTAGCCCTTGGTTATTATCTGAATAAGCAAAACATAAATAATAATCTCGACTCGCAAGTACGGGTAGGGGGCAGGGATCACCTCTCTTAGGATATACCCTCTTTGAAATGCTTTGCGGGCATTAAGCCACAACAATTTGTCCGCTTTGGTAGGCTGCATCTACTCATACCCTCACGGATTTGTCTCCCCTGGGGGTGCTCGGCCGAACCGGTGTCACCCAGGTGAGCGCGTCTCAATGCTTTGTCACATAAAAATCTCCTGGGGGTGCTCGGCCGAACCGGTGTCACCCAGGGTTTTCAACTCATATGGTACTCATAAACATTTCTTTAACCCTTTAAAGTTTGATGGAAATTCTGCAGCATAACAGCTGTTAAACCAAATTTCCTTCAAACTGCCACAAGCTAATTCACATAACAGGTTCTCATGAAATCTCATGCTATGAATACTTTAACATTTTCCTCAATCATTTTCTCATGCATCAAGCACATCTCATCACATCATTGCATCATATAACACATCATAGCATTAACAACTCCTTAGTGTCTTATGCATTGACCCTTAAGGTCCTCAACTCACATTCTAAGTTATAAATCATCAAACGTAATCTCTCGGGAACTTATAAGGTCTTAACTAAGTATTTCTCACCTTACACTATGGTCAAGAACATCTCTAAACCTTAAGGATGCAGAATTCATAATCCTAACTTTATGGGTACCTAGGAGTCACAACAATGACCCTTTCTAAGTCCGATTTGCTCCTAAGGCATCAAGATCAAGTCCCAAACCATTTATGAGTCATTCCTACACATTTAAACTAATTTGAAACCATGTTTACCATTACTAAGCCTTGCTGGACAGAATCCAGAAAATTCAAACATTAAGGGATCTAAAACTCTCAAATTAATTCTTTTCTAATTTCTAACTTCTCTTATCTTTCACATATGAGTTTTAACATTAATTATACTCAAACATAAGCATATTATCATAATTAACACAGCTCATACAGTGGTCATACAAGGCAAGGAAGAACCAAAACAAACATCTCCATTTAAAGGCATCAAACACAATTTTTAAAGCACATAAAATACTAGTTTCTCTTGGAACCATTTTAAGACTTTCAAAACTCATTTATAAACATTTTTATCATCCAAAAATCATAAAAATAATTATGAGGGCAGTAGCCACATTAAACTTGTCTCAAGAGGTCCTAAATTCATAAACCTTAGTTCTATATATTCATTTAATTCATGAGAGCTTAGAAAAATTATAAAACATAGTTTTCAATACTTGTAACCCAACAAACCTCTTAGAGGCCGAATGCTCAAGCCAAGGAAATAAATATTTTCAAGCCTTTGTTTGAGACAACAATGGGCAATATTTATTTTAGTCTCATCTAGAGCTCTTACAAGACTTTAGAAATACAACCCAACACTTATCTCATCACAAAGAGAGCTTTAGAGTTCTTGAACCCATCTAGAGCTCTTACAAGACTTTAGAAATACAACCCAACACTTATCTCATCACAAAGAGAGCTTTAGAGTTCTTGAACCAAGTTCTCAAGGGAACTATGAGGTTCTTGAACATCATCATCAAGCTCAAAGTAAATAAACTTTCAAAACAAAATAAAATCTCAAAGATCAAGGGGACGAAAACCGAAAACCTTACAAAAAGGAAACAAGAAAAACCAAAGCCAAAATAGCTAGGAAAGTAAAGGTGTTCTTGAACAAAATCCTTTTGAGCTAGATAATAAAGATGAAACTTAAAGAAAACAAAAACTCAAGCTCTAGAGGTTCCTTTGAGATGAACACAAAGTCATCATCTAGGAGCTCTCATCATTGAGCTATCATGCAGCCAAGAGGACCAAGAGGCCGAAAATACACGAAGAAGAAACAAGGAAAGTTTCAAAAAGAAAATCCAAGAGAAAGCTAGAAAAGCTCATTTTCATGAAAAATAAAGTTTAGAAAACACTCCTACCTAGAGTGAAGATAAAAACTTGAACTCTTTGAAAAGGAAAACAAGATGATGAGCTCCTCCTTAGGGCTAGATGGCTTTGGCCTTGTGGGGAGGAAAAGAAAGGAAATGTGTTCTTGGTGGGCTTGTGTTTAAGAATGGAAGTTTAGGTGTTTGTATGATGGTCTAAGGTGGTGGGGTGGTGTTTCAAGGTTATGTGATGATTATGTGATGAGAGGATGAAGAAGATAAAAATGAAAAGAAAGGAAGAACTCTCTTGAAACTTGAGAGAAAAAGAAAGAACTCAAGAAACCTTAGGAAAACTAAAAGTGTGCAAATGAACTAAAGTGTTTGCATGTGTTTCTAGGCAAGGTATTTATAGAGAATGAAAATAAATGAAGGCTCAAAAGGGGAGGAGGGTGACCGTGTGGCTTTGGAGGGAAAAGGAAGAGAAAATATCTCTTACACAAGGTCATTCAAGCATGGTTTGAAGTATGGAGTATATGATACAAAGTATGGCTTGATGTGAGTGAATTTCCTATCAATTTTTGAATGAAATTAGGCTTCTAGAAACTTGACATGGCTGGAACTTTTCCAACCAAAAATAAATGGAGAAAATGGGCTATTTTAATTAGTTATTCATTTGGAAAATCAAGCTTGATTGAAAGTTATGACAAGGTATGGTATATGTGACTTGAGGTATGGCCTTGGAGTATTGAAAAATTTAACATGTGATACATATAGGGGCATGGAGGTCTCGACCAGACCTGGTACAGCAAGGGGGAGGTGAGCTTTGATCATCTAATTGGGTGTTAATGGTAGGTTTAGATGTGTATTAGCTTAGGTACAAGGTTAGGAATAATTAGGCTTAAGTTTAGGTAACTAAGTATGTGATTTAAGGATTTTATGACAAGATTAGGAATGCTTATACATCATTAGAGAATTAAAAACTCATTTGTGAATAAACAATGTGTAACACAATTCCATGATTTAAGGAATTGGAGAGAGAAAACACTATTAAAGATTCCATGACTAGGAGTCTTGAATTTAAAATAAGATTTTAAGTTGTAATTAAGCACTTTTAGGTTTTAATCAACTTTAATAAATTATTTTGACTCAAGATTAATTATGGAAATTAATCAACCTTCGATTAGAGCCTAATATTGCTTAGGTTTGCTTAATCACGCGATTAAGCATAAAAACACGAAACTAGGGGCAAAACCATAATTTTTCACTAATTTCGCCCGGGACCTCCGGGACCAAAACTAAAGTCACAAACTACATAAAAACGCCTTTTAAAACCATCTAGAAAAGTTTCGGGTTCATCCGGCACTTGCAAATGGGTAAAACACCATAGGGGCATTTTGGTCATTTTGACTCGAAAAATGAGATTTTTGATCCCAGAAAGATACACAAATCATCTAATCCCCTTTCAACATTGAGTTTGCCCTTCGAGTACTATCGGATCGGCTTTCCTTGAATTCCAGGCTGAAAATGACCTCAGGGACATTTTGGTCATTTTTACTCTAATAGAAAATCGGGGTGTTACAAGAATTTCACAACCATTATCTTGAAACCTCATCATCAAGCTCAACATATTCCTTTCAAAAATCAAGTCTCATGACTAAAAGCAAAAAGAGAGAAAAGAGTTTGAACCAAGAGGAAACTAGCACTTTCATACCAAAACCCCTACCAAGTATGAAGATGAAAAGCTTGGTCTTTGAAATGAGAATGAGAAGAAAAGCTCCTCTCAAGATGATGATGATGATTCGGCCTTGGTGAGAAAAAGGAAAGGAATGTGTTTTTGTGTAAGCTTGTGTTTGAGGGTGAGAGCTTTGGTGTTTGGATGATGATTCAAGGTGGTGGGGTGGTGTTTAGAGGTTGTGATGTGGTGGCCCAAAGTGGAGGATGAAGAAGATGAAGAAGAAGAAAGCTCTTTGAAACTTTGAGAGAAAAGAAAGAATCTTGCAAGAATGGTTGAAACTTAAACTTGAGAAATGATCCAAAGGTTCTTTCAAGTTCCTTGGCATATATATTTATAGAAAAACAAAACAATGGAGAGTGAATGGAGGGGGTGAGGCCGTGGGGTTCCCTCATGTTCCATGAGGTGAGAGATTGTTTTCATTCAAGCATGGTGAAGCATGGTTGAAAGTATGGTGAGCATGGTTCAAGGTAAGGCCTCAAGCATGGTCTTTGAGTGTGCATTTTAATTTGAAATGAAACAATTCTTTTTTAATGGAGGGGGGAGGCTAGCCGTAGCTTTCTAGGAGGGAGGAAGAGAAAATATCTCATTCAATTGGTCATTCAAGGTATGGTTTGAAGTATGATCAAGTATGGTTCAAATCATGGTGCAAGGTAAGGTGTTAAGCATTGTTTAAGGTATGGTCCTTGAGTGCAAGCAAATTCATCATGTGGGAAATATAGGGGGGATGGTTTTGGCCAAGACAGCACATGGGGAAGGAAATTGTGTCATCTAATTGAGATTTAATGATGTGTTTAGGTGTAGTTTAGGTTAAGCTTAAGATTAGGAATTGCTAAGTAAGTGTTTAGGTGAGGTAATTATGTAATTAAGAATATTAAAGCATGATTAGGAGTGTTCTTGCTTCATTAGCTAATTTAAAACTCATTTTATGATATGAATGTGCACAAACACAATTCCTTAATTTAAGGAATTGGAGAAAGAAAATACTATTCAAGATTCCTAGAAAAAGAATCTTGATTTATAAAAAGGGATTTAAGTTTAATCTAAGCAATTTTAGGTTCTAATTAACTTTAATAAATTATTTTGACTCTAGATTAATTATGGAAATTAATTAATCTTCTATTAGAGCCTAATATTGCTTAGGTTCGCTTAATTACACCATTAAGCTCAAAGTCACTATGCTAGGGGCAAAATCATAATTTTGTACAAAAGCTGCCCGGGACCACTGGGACTTAAACAGATGTTATGAAATACATAAAAACATCATTTAAAACCATCTGGAGAAGTTTTGGGCCCAATCGACACTTGTACCCGCGTAAATACACTATAGGGGTATTTTGGTCATTTTGACCCAAAACCTTAGAAAACGAAATTTTTGTTCTCGAAACCATTCAAAAGCCATCTAATCCCCTTCAAACATTGAGTTGGCCCTTCAAGGACTGCCCGACTATCCTCGAATTCCGGACAGAAAATGACCTCAGGGGCATTTTGGTCATTTTTGCTCAGGCAGAAAGATCGGGGAGTTACAATAAACTCATTATGTCACTAGTCCTATGGCATTTTATGCCGTTTAACCCTTACGGGTCTTAAACTTATAACCCAATTAACCTAATGTCTGTTTTTAATCTTTATGCACCTATAGACTCACATCTAACAATTCTCACTAATTCTTATGCTTAGTGTAACGCCCCGATTTTCTGTTTGAGTGAAAATGACCAAAATGCCCCTAAGGTCATTTTCTGCCTGGAATTTGAGGATAGCCGACCCAGCAGTCCTCGATGTAACACCCTAATTTTTAACCCAATACTCTAGAACACATTAGGTTAATCATTAGGTTATTACCTCTTAGTCTCATCCTTTTAATAAAATACTTAGCGGAAATTACGGGTAAAATTTTTTTTTTGAAAACATAAAACCAAGTGAGAGCTGCGTTCATCATAAAGCAGGAATATAAAGCACAAGGACAAGTCAAGTAAAGCACAATAAATAAAACATATAGCAATGGAACAAGGATTAATACACCAAAAGAAATACTTTCATTAATACCATAATTTAAAGATACATGTAGTCATACCCTCATAGAATCGGGCTGAGCTTGTAATACAAGGAAAGGAAATGCAAAAGAAATACAAATGCAGGCAAAACATAAATAAACCACAACTACCCGAGTGCACCTAAAGTGGATAACCTCAAGACAAAAGAAGGTTTATCCTAACTATGAGTGAGTGTGTGCACTAGACCTCCCCTAAGGCCTCAGCTACTAGAGCCCAGGATAAGGCGGGGTATAACTGATCCATTGACGCAGTATGGCAGGAGTGGGCACCAGTAGTGGTAGTACATGAGCTCCTCGGCTGGGGTGCATCTCGGCTTGTCTAGCTAACCTTGGCTGCACAATGCTCTCCTCGCTCCCTTCTCTCACAAACTGAGGAGTGGGAGCAAAGCTCTCATTGTACATGTGCATCGGTGGGTCCTCAGAAGGATCGTCTGTAACACCCTAATAGAACCCCACTGTGCTTAAGTTCACATTTGGATTCTATTAGTTGTCACTTATGCCTTGCATTTATTTTCTTTTGAAATAAACTTAGAAAATTAGTGGAAGTTTTTTTTTTCTTATATAAATTATTTTTTTTGAAAAATTAAGCCTGTAACAAGAAGTGAAATACATAGCGCTTTTATAGATAATAATCAAGTTACATTGCGCACTTAATTAAATAAGCGGAATAAGAGACTAAGTGTAGAACTATTATCACATAAACTGGAATATAATCACTTAATACATAAGTCACAACAGGGCATATATCATACTGATAAGTTATTACAAATAACAATATAAGTTCTACTATTACTAATTGTTTCTCACATACTATAATGTAACTAAAGCTCGGAATGCTCCTACTTGAAAGGTTTGAAATCTTCACGCACTACCTCCTTTATCAGCTACAGCTTCGTTGCTTTAGGTGGACACGTCTGTCTCTGGTAACAACAACAGAAAATACACATAGGAGTGAGAAATACATGATTTCTCAGTAGGAGTTCCTACTTTACTAAAAGTGTCATCGTTGTCGTCCCAGTCACTTTACGTTTATTATAAAAAGGTGAACAGGTAAGGATTCAATTATCAAACTTTCGCAAACGTGATCAGCCGAAGTGCAGTTACTTTTAAACTAATCTTGAACATTAGCAAAAATATCCATTCAGTATTTCATCAAGCATACATATAAGCATATCATGTAAAACCACCAATAAGCAATAATCATTTAGGAGCTGCATGCATTTCATGATTACTCATCCTCAACATTCACTTGTTTAGTGATCATCATCTTTCATTTATTTCATCAACATATTTCTTAATTACTCACGGGATGAATGCATCAATGCCTTAGACCACCCGAAAAGGGTAATGAGCTCATACCGTGGCCGTCGCCACAACCTTTTGGTTTTCTTTCCGTTGCCACGATCTCAACGGTTTAGGGGGTTAATGTAACATCCCTTTGCTGCTTTATGGATTGACGACTGTCCCCACAAACCAACACGGGTCCTTTCAGCATGCTTTGTCCTCACTCACACGCTTCCTAGGAAAACTTCCCAGGAGGTCACCCATCCCAAAATTACCCCAGGTCAAGCACGCTTAACTGTGGAGTTCTTTCAGTTTGGGCTACCGAAAAGAAGATGCATCTTGTTGGTATAGGTAGTGCGAATCAATTCATATAAGCCCTCCTCAACTGTATAGTCCCATACCTATACAGTCTTAGGATCCCTCTCATTCGGGTGTGTAATCGGTTCATCCATGTACCCCTCCGCTTAGAGGACCTTTCGAGGAGCCGCTCCTTGTCCGTGCCCTCTTTGCACCGGCGATCACTCCTCGTCCTCATCCCCGGGCGTTACATGCCCACCAGCTTCCGCCTGGTTCGTCCCTGAACCACACCATACTGGGAGAGGTGCAAGCTCTGATACCATAATGTAACACCCTCCTAACTACCATGTATTACTCGAGCATTAACATTGTAATTAGAAGAGTATCACTTCCTTTCTATAATATCCACTAGTCAAATGAAATGAAATAAGATAAAGCAAACTCTAGAGTTATAAAGAAAACTACTATAAAATGTACATATATTATTACTTTACATACCGTTTTCTATAATACATACCATATTTGAAATTAAATCACTTCACTTATAATACAACACAGGAACTACTATCAAAAGATCTACCAAGCTTGCTCAAATATCAAGGTCCAACAAAATACTAAACACACAGAAATGGACCTAAGACATCTAACACCAATTAGTCTACAAGCTGGTAAGTTCCTGGCACTATACTACACTACATACAAGTCAATAGCCCACGTAAGTCTCATGTCCTCCTACGTGAAACCATTGGCCATCGGTATGATGGCCTCTCCTCACCAGAGGCATCTGCAGTCTGAGCATAATACTGACATATACACAAATAGGGGTGAGAATATTATAAAATTCTCAGTAGGGTAACCCCTTACATACAGACAGAATATAAACAGTAAATGCATTTATAATAATAAAGAAAAACATCATGTTAGATCACATATACCAATATTAGCATACATGAGTCAAAGAAAATTATATGCAAAATGGTATTAATCATAAGTGTTTCTCTTATATCACATGCAATTCAACTTAGTGTAGTAGTTCTTTTTATTAACATAGGGAAGGCTTAGATTCACATCAGGTAACATATGTAGTGGATAACTCCTCCGAGGACCATAGGCTGCTAGGACATGAGCTCATTCCTGTTCGTGATCATCAGACTTCATTTTTTCCATTGAATCACACACAGTTCTATTTCCTAGTCGATAAGTCTACCGACTCATAAAATTTCTTGGGAAGTTCTTATTTTTGCCTTCCCTCTCTATCACACATAAGCCTTGTTTCTATTTTCCCCATATGTTAAAACATGCACCATTAAATTTCACATATTCTCTTTTGTCATACAACCATGTCATGGACCTTTCTATTTCAAAGTCAGGTTTGTATCCCAGATATAGGCATTCAGTATCCTTGGAGTCTCATTCATACTTTATAAACAAGCCTTTCAAACAATTAACATGCATTCATATGATATATACTTGGATTAAATAGATTTCTATCATTAACTTAATACATCTTCACCATTCTAGCTTCTTGACAGATTTACCATTATGGTGACAACATTTAATTCACATATCCAATGGGCAATTCACTGGCCATAAAATTTCTCTATGACACCTCAATGTGTCTAAAAGTCCCTGTAAAAATTTCATAGCAAAAAGAATACTAGAACCATGTCAAATAAATTCTACAATTTTAGTGGTCAGAGGCCACTTTTTCACACTTCGAATAGGATTCACACAATTTTTAACTTTAGCAAATGATAGAAACAAATCAAAATAAAAATCACAGTTATACTTAAAGATGTCTACAAAACTCTGTAAAAATTTCAAAGGATAACTCCATCATTTTCTATGAATAAAAATTTATACAAATTCCCAGCTTCAGTACCAAGATTTCAGCCAGCATAGATATATTCTTGGTTCTTGATTTTTCTCAGGCAGTAAAACTCTTTATTTTTATTTTTCTCGGGTCCCAATAGTCTCGCTTCTCCCGAATCATACCAACACAATGGGGATTGACATTTTCTTCCATATAGAGCTTCATACGGGGCCATGCCAATACTAGCGTGATGGCTGTTATTATAAGCAAACTCAACCAATGGGAGTAACTTGTCCCAACTTCCCTTCTGCTCAATCACGCATGCCCTTAGCATATCTTCCAGAGTTTGTATGGTTCGTTCTGTTTGCCCATCAGTTTGGGGGTGATAGGCAGTGCTCAAACAAAGTTTGGTACCAAAGGCTTTTTGGAACGTTCCCCAAAATCTCGAAGTAAACCTTTAGAATTTCAAAAAGGAGAACATGTATTCCTGAAGGTCACGCCCACTACTGGAGTAGGTAGGGCCCTTAGAGTTAAAAAGTTGTCACCTAGGTTTATAGGTCCTTTTCAAATTCTTCAACGAATTGGGTCATTGCTTACGGATAGCCTTACCCCCACATTTATCCAACCTTCATAATGTCTTCCATGTATCTCAACTTCGAATGTACCACCCAGATCAAAACCATATCATTGAGCAGAGTCTATCTGATTAAGGGATGACTTGCCGTTTCAAGCCCCTCCTATTCAGATCGTTGATAGAGAAGTCAGGCAACTTAGAAATAAATCTGTGCAACTTGTAAAAGTGGCTTGGGGTGGACCTGGAAATGAAGAGTATACATGGGAACTAGAATCAAGTATGAAGACAGATCATCCGGAATTATTTCCAGGTATGAAATTTTGAGGGCAAAATTTTTTTTAAGGTAGGGAGTAATGTAACATCCTAATTTTTTTCAGAAAATAATTGAGGCTTTAGTAGTAAGAATATCAAAATTTTGGTGTACACAAAAATGATGAGAACAATGTAACGAGCGTTAAAAAAAAAAAAAAAAAAAAAAAAAAACGTGAATAGTGTTTTGCGGACTCGTAGACCCAGGAACAATTTGAAACCTTAGATTCAAGACCTGAAGGTGCCCAAAATTTGGAAATTATAGGATTAAGGTTAGAAATAGGTAGGAATAAGTATTTTATACTTAGAATTAATTTTCAGGCAATAGTTGATTACCGAGTATCTTTGTTTACAGTTCGATAAAATTTCGATTGTGCGATTTTACAGAAAGAAAGCTTAATCCATAAGATTTGGATAGTGTCTATCCATTTAAACCAAGTGGATGGCCAAGATTCAATCTAGCTTTCCAAGATCAAATCCTAGCCATCCATCTTATATTTTTTTGAAAGAACTTGATTTTATATTAAATAACTAGTACAACTTAATTAAATATCATTAAAAGCCAACCTTATCACTCCATTTTCCTCATCATTCTCGGCCATTCTCTGACCACACACAACCTCCATTTTTCTTCCATTGAAACATCCATGAGCAAGCTTTAAACCTCCAAATACCTAGCTTAAAATTTCCAAAATCACAAACTCCCTTCACTAAACTTATTCCACTCATCAAGATCTTTCAATCTAACCGATTAGAATTTGAATCCATCAACTTTTCCTACTTTGAGAGCTTATTATCAGCTGTGTAAGGAAGGGTTTGGTGTGGGTTAGAAGGCTTGGAAGTAAAGGAAATCAATCTTGGAGCCAAGAGCTTGAAAGCTTCAAAGTGTAGGGTTTTCTTTGGCCTTTTTCTTTCCAAATTATTCTGTAAATTTTTTTGGGTTTTATTCCGAAATTTATGGTTATATTTGATGATAATATGTTGATATTGATGTGTTAATTTTGGTGGAGTGCTTGGATGAGGTTAAATAATGATTTTTGTCAAAATAAGTTTTGGCTAGGCTGCTGAATTTTCGGATTTCAGCAGGACAGGATTTGTTCATGAATTTTCTGGTTCAATTTTAGTCATTTTTATGAGCTATAAAAATTATATGTTGAAGCTAACATCATAATGAAACTCTGATAATTTTCGTGGTGCATAATAAAGAGTTTTACTGCCTGAGAAAAATCAAGAACCAAGAATATATCTATGCTGGCTGAAATCTTGGTACTGAAGCTGGGAATTTGTATAAATTTTTATTCATAGAAAATGATGGAGTTATCCTTTGAAATTTTTACAGAGTTTTGTAGACATCTTTAAGTATAACTGTGATTTTTATTTTGATTTGTTTCTATCATTTGCTAAAGTTAAAAATTGTGTGAATCCTATTCTGAGCTGTGAAAAAGTGGCCTCTGACCACTAAAATTGTAGAATTTATTTGACATGGTTCTAGTATTCTTTTTGCTATGAAATTTTTACAGGGACTTTTAGACACATTGAGGTGTCATAGAGAAATTTTATGGCCAGTGAATTGCCCATTGGATATGTGAATTAAATGTTGTCACCATAATGGTAAATCTGTCAAGAAGCTAGAATGGTGAAGATGTATTAAGTTAATGATAGAAATCTATTTAATCCAAGTATATATCATATGAATGCATGTTAATTGTTTGAAAGGCTTGTTTATAAAGTATGAATGAGACTCCAAGGATACTGAATGCCTATATCTGGGATACAAACCTGACTTTGAAATAGAAAGGTCCATGACATGGTTGTATGACAAAAGAGAATATGTGAAATTTAATGGTGCATGTTTTAACATATGGGGAAAATAGAAACAAGGCTTATGTGTGATAGAGAGGGAAGGCAAAAATAAGAACTTCCCAAGAAATTTTATGAGTCGGTAGACTTATCGACTAGGAAATAGAAGCTGTGTGTGATTGAAATGGAAAAAATGAAGTCGATGATCACGAACAGGAATGAGCTCATGTCCTAGCAGTCTATGGTCCTCGGAGGAGTTATCCACTACATATGTTACCTGATGTGAATCTAAGCCTTCCCTATGTTAATAAAAAGAACTACTACACTAAGTTGAATTGCATGTGATATAAGAGAAACACTTATGATTAATACCATTTTGCATATAATTTTCTTTGACTCATGTATGCTAATATTGGTATATGTGATCTAACATGATGTTTTTCTTTATTATTATAAATGCATTCTACTGTTTATATTCTCTGTATGTAAGGGGTTACCCTACTGAGAATTTTATAATATTCTCACCCCTATTTGTGTATATGCTGTATTATGCTCAGACTCTGCAGATGCCTCTGGCTGAGGAGAGGCCATCATACCGATGGCCAATGGTTTCGCGTAGGAGGACATGAGACTTACGTGGGCTATTGACTTGTATGTAGTGTAGTATAGTGCCAGGAACTTACCAGCTTGTAGACTAATTGGTGTTAGATGTCTTAGGTCCATTTTTGTGTGTTTAGTATTTTGTTGGACCTTGATATTTGAGCAAGCTTGGTAGATCTTTTGATAGTAGTTCCTGTGTTGTATTATAAGTGAAGTGACGCCCGGGGATGAGGACGAGGAGTGATCGCCGGTGCAAAGAGGGCACGGACAAGGAACGGCTCCTCGAAAGGTCCTCTAAGCGGAGGGGTACATGGATGAACCGATTACACACCCGAATGAGAGGGATCCTAAGACTGTATAGGTATGGGACTATACAGTTGAGGAGGGCTTATATGAATTGATTCGCACTACCTATACCAACAAGATGCATCTTCTTTTCGGTAGCCCAAACTGAAAGAACTCCACAGTTAAGCGTGCTTGACCTGGGGTAATTTTGGGATGGGTGACCTCCTGGGAAGTTTTCCTAGGAAGCGTGTGAGTGAGGACAAAGCATGCTGAAAGGACCCGTGTTGGTTTGTGGGGACAGTCGTCAATCCATAAAGCAGCAAAGGGATGTTACAAATGGTATCAGAGCTTGCACCTCTCCCAGTACGGTGTGGTTCAGGGACGAACCAGGCGGAAGCTGGTGGGCATGTAACGCCCGGGGATGAGGACGAGGAGTGATCGCCGGTGCAAAGAGGGCACGGACAAGGAGCGGCTCCTCGAAAGGTCCTCTAAGCGGAGGGGTACATGGATGAACCGATTACACACCCGAATGAGAGGGATCCTAAGACTGTATAGGTATGGGACTATACAGTTGAGGAGGGCTTATATGAATTGATTCGCACTACCTATACCAACAAGATGCATCTTCTTTTCGGTAGCCCAAACTGAAAGAACTCCACAGTTAAGCGTGCTTGACCTGGGGTAATTTTGGGATGGGTGACCTCCTGGGAAGTTTTCCTAGGAAGCGTGTGAGTGAGGACAAAGCATGCTGAAAGGACCCGTGTTGGTTTGTGGGGACAGTCGTCAATCCATAAAGCAGCAAAGGGATGTTACAGTTAAGCCGTGAGTTTAGCTCAAGTCCACTTTTCTAGACTATCATTGCTACTTTTTCAGGTTTTACTTTTATTCTTACTGAGTGAAATCATCAATACCTTAATCCTCTTTGAGGATTAAGCAGTGAGTTGGTCTATATATTATTTCATTTGAAACATGAATGTATGCATATTAATAAATCATGGCACAGTCAATCATTTTATCATTATCATTTCATATCTCATCAATACATTCACATTTCTGTATATCACTTCATGTAACATAGACAATATCATGTAAATCTCATAGTAAACATTCTCATAGATAATTCATATTAAGCAACCTAAGTTATCAAGTTAGGTCTCTAGTGTTCCTAATAGGTTATGGATATCTTGGTATTATCTTTTTCTCTTAGTCTTCTTTGTACTCTTAGTATTTCCATTAATACATTAATACCCTTTAAGATATTTTTAGAGGTTCTTTATATATTTTTATTATGACTTTTATATATATCTCCTGAAGATTATTATTCTACTTAAATCCTTAAAATGATCTCTTTACAAGACTTGAATCTTTTATTTAGAGTTCTGACATCTTTTAGAATAAAATTTGTAGCACTAACATCTTAGATTAGTGTAAATCAACTATAAATTATGCATAGTAGGATTCCCAGGAAAGAGAGGTGGGTCACAATGGACACGCTTAAATACCAAGTCTTTCCTTAGCCAGAACCTTTCCAAATTGCACTCTCACAGTATCACGCTACCTTCAAGACTTTCTCAGCACACTGTCCTGAAAATATATCTCTCATTCTGTATTTTCGTGCTGTAAAACTTTATGCATAACATACATAAGTGTGTTTGTATATGTGTTAGCTTTTCCACAAAGTTGAAATCAGTCCATTTGCAATTTTCTAGAGTGAGTTATGCCTATTTTACTACTACAAGGTCAGATTAAGAGTTTCAGTCTTAGGCTCTACTTTAAAAATTTATATCTTGGGCTAGGAAACTCCGTTTTAGGTGATTCTTTTTGGAGAGTGTTCTACAATGAGTCTAGTTGATAATAAAAATATTTTAATTTCGAAATCCTTCATATTTTATGAACACTAATTTTCGAAGTAACTACTACCAGAAATAACTAGAAATTCCAGCACCTGCCATGTTCATGTCTTAAGTTATCTTTATTAACTCAAGTTTAACATACAATATTTTAAGTTATATTTGAGTTTGATAACATCATAAAAGTACTCATAGTAGAATAAAACATGTTGTGTTTTCTAAAAATATAATTATTCAAAACTTTTGACAATAACTCAAGTTTGAGGCATTCTATCCATGAGCAAAGTTAGAAGCCAACAGTACTTGAACAAATAAAGAAGAAACTCCTACCTCTTGTGTAGGGTCTAAAAAGGGTCCTTCTCTTCTTCCTTAAGCTTTGAACAACAGTCTTTGGAGTGGATGACCCTCCTTGAATCTTGGCTCTAGAACTTGAGTGCTTAAGAAAATATTTCTCACTAGAGTTAAAGATTGTAACTCTTGTGAGGGCTAGTGAAAGTTTGGACTTAGGATTTAAGTATTTGGATGAAGTTTAGAGGATCAAGAGAAGTCTTTGAAGAACATAAGAAGAATGATAGAATAAGAAAGAAAGAACACTTATGGAGTTTCTGAATTGAAGAGAGTTTGATGAGTATTTATAGTGGAAAGATTAGAGAAAAAACAGAAGAAGGAAAGCACTTGGAGCATGATTTATGGAAACATGTTGGCTGAATTTTGGGATGAAAATGCTCCTTGTTTTGTGCAAACATGTTTCCATGTTTTATGCAAACATGTTGGATGAAAATGCTCCATGTTTTGTGCAAACATGTTTCCATGTTTTATGCAAACATGTTGGATAAAAATGCTCCATGTTTTGTGCAAAGATGTTAGTGGAGATTTTATAACCTTTAGTGCATGTATGTGATTCAGAAATGTGTATGATGTATGTGGTTAAATTATTGTGTTATCATCTTAATCCAATGGCTTAGATTCATTCTTGTCTAAAGACAAGTCTAGGGATTTGTGCAAATGGCATTGTAGTAATTTTTTTAACTAAGACAAGGATATTTTTGTAATTAGACAATGATAATGGTATTCTTGTAATTCCATTCATAGAGTAAGGGTATCTTCGTCATTTAATAAGGCAAGGGTAGTTCGGTAATTTCCTTTACATAGCAAGGCATTTTCGTAATTTCCACTAAGTGATGGCATTTTCGTAATTCTTTGCATTTTTCTCTAGACATACTTAAGTAGTCTATTTGTTGCGTTTCATAACATTTGTCCAGATTCTCTTGGTTTTGCTATCGCTAATTAAGATTAATATTTATCTTAGTTATAAATTTGGGGATGTTACATCGTCCTCCAAACCGGGAGACCGGAGTACGATGTCTTGGAAGTCACAGGGCATCAATCCACCGGTATATGTCTGAAGGAGCCTCTCATCACACGTCTGGGTGCACTCAAAAACCATAGTGTCGTCATAGGGAGACATCGGGGAAAAGTGGTAACTCTGTACAGGGTGAGTGAAAGGACGTCCGATGAACATGAAAACTCATACTGTACACTGTCCCTCAAATTGATAGGGTCCGTGATCCGGATCAAAATGCACCTCCCACGTCGGAATGTCAATAAAGACCACGAACGTCGCCATCGAGCTCTGAAGTTGTGATGGAAGAAAAAGAAAGAAGAGAAGGAGTGAGAATCTTACTAAAGAATCTCAGTAGGGACCTCCTATCTAGGGTTACATCGTTCACATCCTCAGGAACCTTGGGTTTATTTATAAAAAGTGTGCATGCATATAAGATTTATTATTAGGCTTCATAAAACTAATTATCCAAGGTTCATTCCTTTTAGCATGCATCTTAATATCATGAATGCAACATACCAGAACATGAATGCATGGCAATGCTTCAAGAAAATAACTCAACAAATCATAATGTTAAGAAGCATACAAGTGGCATAAAGGGCATAAAACTTTTAATGGAACTTTCCTCAACTTTGTGACATCAACCATGGTACTTTAGCATAATTAGGCCACCCTAGAAACATCTAGGCTATGAGCTCATACCTCAGCTAGTTGTCACTAGCTCTTGCTTATTATCTGAATAAGCGAAACATAATAAAAATAATCCCGACTCCTTGAGTACGGGCTAGGGGACTAGGGATCACCTCTCTTAGGATATACCCTCTTTGAAATGCTTTGCGGGCATTAAGCCACAATAATTTGTCCGCTTTGGTAGGCTGCATCTACTCATACCCTCATGGATTTGTCTCCCCTGGGGGTGCTCGGCCGAACCGGTGTCACCCAGGGTTTTAAATCTCATATCATACTTCAAAAACATTCTCAAGTCCTTTCGGTTTTGACGGATATTCGGCAGCATAACGGCTGTAAATTGAATTTCCTTCAAACCGTCTTTATGCCACAAGTTTACATTATGTACATATTTGTCATTCAACTTCCATGCTCATGATAAACTTAATATCTCAATAAATCATTTCATCATAGCTCATGTATCATCAAAACACATACATCCAAACATACTTGCATAAGTCAACTCATAGCATAAAAGATCTCTTAATGTTTTATGCTTTGACCCTTAAGGTCCTTTAACTTGAAATCTAAGTTGTATATCATCACAACCTAAGCTCTTGGGTACCTATAGGCTCATGTCTAAGTATTCCTCACTCAATTCTATTACCATAAACAATTCTAAACCTCAAGAGTACAAAATCTATAATTCATACTCTACGGGTACCTAGGGGTCACAACATTAACCCTTTCTAAGTTCGGTTTGCTCCTAAGGCATCAAGATCAAGTCCTAAACCAATTATGAGTACTTCCTACACATTTAAACTGATTATAAACCATGATTTTTAATTCTAAACCTTGCTGGACAGAATCTAGAAAATTATATTTCTAAGGGATCTAAAACTCTCAAATTAATTCTTTTCTAGTTACTAACTTGTCTTATCTTTCACATATGAATTTTTGCATCAAATATACGTGACCATACTCATATTATCATCATCAAAACAGCGTAAAATAGTGAGCATAGAAAGCAAGGTAGAACCAAAATTATCTCCATCATAAAATGCATAAAACATCATTTCAAAGACACATAAATTGCTAGTTTCTCTTAGGGCCCTAAAATTTTCGAAACTCATTAGAAAACATTTTTATCTTATTAATATCATCAAAATACCTCCAAGGGCAGTAGCTATTTCGAATGGGACTTGAAAAGATTTAAAATCATAAAAATTTGTTCGAAACATGTCTTAGGCTTATCTAAACTTAGAAAAATTATGAAACATAAGTTTTAGTATTTGTAATCATATAAACCTCATAAGGCCGAATTTAAATGTGCTAAGGAACATATATTTTCAAGTCTTTGTGTGAGATAATAATGGGTAAGTCTATGAGCTCTAAATCTCTTAAGTTATGGCATAAAAATAAATATGCAATGCACTTTGTTTTAGTCTTTATTTATAGGTGAGAACATAAAATAAATATGTTATGCAAACTCATTATTATCTTAGAGATTTAGTGAGAGCATAAACAAAAATATGAAGATGCAAGTTCATTCTTAAATCTTGAGCATTTAGTGGTAACATAAAAGTTAATATGGATGCAAGTCTTTTATCTTAACTTAGAGCTCATATGAGACTTTTAAAGAGAACTAAAAATCTCAACCCAACATCCAAGTTCTCAACGGAACCACATGGTTCTTGAACATCATGATCAAGCTCAGAAAAAGAAGCAAACTTTAAAAGAAAACAAGACTTTAAGGAAATAGAAACCAAGCAACATTATTTTCTTGATACAAAGTAATTATAGAGACACTTTAAAAATTTTAACAAAATCTTTGAAGTGAAGACTATGGAGGCCGAAACTATGAAGGAAAAGAAAAGGAAAGAAAAACCAATGCTTTGCTAGATCAAGAACAAAACTCAAGCTTTAGAGGTTCCTTTAAGATGAACACAAGGTCATCATCTAGGAACTCTTATCATCAAGCTATCATGATCATAAAGAGGCCAAGGGGCTGAAATGAAAAAGAAAAGAGAAACAAGGGAAAGCTTTAAAAAAAACCAACAGAAACTTTGAGTAAAACACATTTTTGAGTAAAACAAAGTTTGAAAGCAACTCCCTACCAAGCTAGAGGATGAAAATGCTTGATCTTGGAAGGAAATGAAAAGAGCAACTCCTCCTTGAGAGGTGATGAGGATTCGGTCACCAAGAGGAAAAAGGAAAGGAGATGTGTTTTGAGGAGGCTTATGTTTGAGGTTGAGTGTTTAAGTGTTTAGGAGATGATTTGAGGTTGTGAGGTGGTGGTTTGAGATTATGAGATGATGATGTGAAGAGAGGATGAAGAAGATGAAGATAAAAAGGAAAGCTCTTAGAACTTGAGAGGAAATGAAGAACTCACAAGAAATGCTAAAAGGCTCAAACTTACCAAATGAACAAAAGTATCACAAGTTCTTCCAAGGCACCTATTTATAGAAAACAAAGCAATGAAGGCTCATCCAAGGAGAGCCTTGGCCATAGCTTTGGAGGCAAAGGGGGAGTGAAAAATATCTCTTACACAATGTCATTCAAGCATGGTTTGAGGTATGGGAAGCATGGTGCAAAGTGTAACGCTCGGAGATGAGGACGAGGAGTGATCGCCGGTGCAAAGAGGGCACAGACAAGGAGCGGCTTCTCGTAAGGTCCTCTAAGCGGAGGGGTACATGAATGAACCGATTACACACCCGAATGAGAGGGATCCTAAGATTGTATAAGTATGGGACTATACAGTTAAGGAGGGCTTATATGAATTGATTTGTACTACCTATACCAACAAGATGCATCTTCTTTTTGGTAGCTCAAACTGAAAGAACTTCATAGTTAAGCGTGCTTGACTTGGAGCAATTTTGGGATAGGTGACCTCTTGGGAAGTTTTCCTAGGAAGCGTGTGAGTGAGGACAAAGCATGCTGAAAAGACTCGTGTTGGTCTGTGGGGACAATCATCAATCCATAAAGCAGTAGGGGATGTTACAAATGGTATCAGAGCCTGCACCTCTCCCAGTATGGTGTGGTTCAGGGACGAACTAAGCAAAAACTGGTGGGCATGTAATGCCTAGGGATGAGGACGAGGAGTGATCGCTGGTGCAAAGAGGGCACAGACAAGGAGTGGCTCCTCGTAAGGTCCTCTAAGCGGAGGGGTACATGAATGAACCGATTACACACCCAAATGAGAGGGGTCCTAAGACTGTATAGGTATGGGACTATACAGTTGAGGAGGGCTTATATGAATTGATTTGTACTACCTATACCAACAAGATGCATCTTCTTTTCGGTAGCTCAAACTGAAAGAACTCCACAATTAAGTGTGCTTGACTTGGAGCAATTTTGGGATGGGTGACCTCTTGGGAAGTTTTCCTAGGAAGCGTGTGAGTGAGGACAAAGCATGCTGAAAAGACCCGTGTTGGTTTGTGGAGACAGTCGTCAATCCATAAAGCAGCGGGGATGTTACACAAAGTATGGCTTCAAGCATGGTGTTTTGAGGTTATTTTCTTTCAAATTTGAAATAAAATAACTCTTCTAGAAGGCAAGGAGGGCTGGCAGTTTTTGAGCCACAAAAATGAGGAAAAAGTCTTCTAAAAGTTGTCATATAAAGCATGGATGAAAGCATGGTGTTTATGACTCGAAGCATGGTTCATGGTGAGGTGGAAGCATGGTTATTTTGAGTGTAAGAATTTACACATGTGATGGAAAAATGGGGGTATGGGTTTGGCCAGATTGCAATAGCCAAGGGGGAGAGAGATTTGTTCTTGTAATTGTGTGTTAATGATAGGTTTAGATGTGTATTAGTTTAGGTACAAGGTTAGTAATCACTAAACACAAGTTTAGGTAGCTAAGGATGTAATTAAGAATTTCAAGACTCAATTTAAGGAGTGATCATACAGAATTAGAGGATTTAAAATTCATTATATGAGTAAATTATGTAGACAAATTTCCATGATTTAAGGAATTGGAGAGAGAAAACACTATTCAAGATTCCATGACTAGGAATCTTGAATTTAAAATATGATTTGAGTTTAAATTAAGCAATCTTAGGTTCTAATTAGCTCTAATAAATTATTTTGACTCTAGATTAATTAAGGAAATTAATTAACCTTCAATTAGACCTAATATTGCTTAGGTTTGCTTAATCACGCAATTAAGCTCAAGAACACAAAACTAGGGGTAGAATCGTAATTTTGCATAAATTTTGCCCAGGACCACCAGGACTAAAACTGAGGTTACATAATACATAAAAACGCCTTTTAAAACTATCTAGAGAAGTTTCGGGTTCATTCGACACTTGCAATCGGCTAAAAAATCACAAGGGTATTTTGGTCATTTTGACCTGAAAACTCAGAAAACGAGATTTTCGATCCCGGAAAGATACACAAGTCAACTTGTAACACCCTAATAGAACCCCACTATGCTTAAGTTCACATTTGGATTCTATTAGTTGTCACTTATGCCTTGCATTTATTTTCTTTTGAAATTAACTTAGAAAAATAGTGGAAGTTTTTTTTTCTTTAAATAAATAAATTGTTTGAAAACTTAAGCCTGTAACGAGAAGTGAAATACATAGCGCTTTTATAGATAATAATCAAGTTACATTGCGCACTTAATTAAATAAGCAGAATAAGAGACTAAGTGTAGAACAATTATCACATAAACTAGAATATAATCACTTAATACATAAGTCACAACAGGGCATATATCATACTGATAAGTTATTACAAATAACAATATAAGTTCTACTATTACTAATTGTTTCTCACAAACTATAATGTAACTAAAGCTCGGAATGCTCCTACTTGAAAGGTGTGAAATCTTCACGTGCTACCTCCTTCCTCATTCTGACTTCGTTGCTTTAGGTGGACACGTCTGTCTCACAGTAGCGACAACGGAAAATAAACATGGGAGTGAGAAATACATGATTTCTCAGTAGGAGTTCCTACTTGTACTAAAAGTGTCATCGTTGTTGTCCCAGTCACTTCGGGTTTATTATAAAAAGGTGAACAGGTAAGGATTCAATTATCAAACTTTCACAAACGTGATTAGCCGAAGTGCAGTTACTTTTAAACTAATCTTGAACATTAGCAAAAATATCCATTCAGTATTTCATCAAGCATACATATAAGCATATCATGTAAAACCACTAATAAGCAATAATCATTTAGGAGCTGCATGCATTTCATGATTACTCATCCTCAACATTCACTTGTTTAGTGATCATCATCTTTCATTTATTTCATCAACATATTTCTTAATTACTCACGGGATAAATGCATCAATGCCTTAGACCACCCTAAAGGGTAATGAGCTCATACCATGGCCGTCGCCATAACCTTTTTGGTTTTCATTCCGCTGTCGTGATCTCTACGGTTTAGGGGGTTAAGCCGTGAGTTTAGCTCAAGTCCACTTTTCCAGATTTTCATTGCTACTTTTTCAAACTTTACTTTTATTATTTCTTTTGAAAATGAATGTATGCATATTATCATGTAATCACAATAAATCCTGGGCAATCAATCATTCATCCTCATCATTTCATAATTCATCACCATACATTCACATTACTATAAATCACTTCATAAAACATGGACAATATCATGTAAATCTCATAGTAAACACTTTCATAGATGATTCATATTAACCAACCAAAGTTATCAAGTTGAGTTCCTAGTGTTCGTAAAAGGTAATGGATGTCTTAGTATTATCTTTTTCTCTTAGTGTTCTTTGTACTCTTAGCATTCCATTAATACATTAATGCACTTCAAAATATTATTATAGGTTCTTTATATATTTTTATTATGACTTTCATATAACTCTTGAAGATTATTATTCTACTTAAATTCTTAAAATTCTCTCTTTACAAGACTTGATTCTTTTATTTATAGTTTTGACATCTTTTAGAAGAAAGTTTATAATTCTCTGTATACTTGTTATCTCAGCTTAGTAAAGGTAGTTCCAAATTCCTAACTCATCAAATTTTAGCATTTACATCTTTGGAATGGTGTAAATCAACTGTAAACCATGCATAGGAGGGTTCCCAGGAAAGAGAGGTGGGTCACAATGGACATGCTTAAATACCAAGTCTTTCCTTAGCCAGAACCTTTCCAAACTGCACTTTCACAGTACACTATTCCGAAATTTATTTCTCATTCTGTAATTACATGGTACAAAGCTTTATACATAACATACATGGGTGTATTCCTATATGTGTTAGCTCTCCAACAAAGTTGAAATCAGTCCATTTGCATTTTTCTAGAGTGAGTTACACCTATTTTACTACTACAAGGTCAGATTTAAAGTTTCAGTCTTAGGCTCTACTTTAAAAAATTATATCTTGAGCTAGAAAACTCCGTTTTGGGTGATTCTTTTTGGAGAGTGTTCTATAATGAGTCTAGTTTATAGTAAAATTATTTTAATTTCGAGATGATTAATATTTTATGAACAGTAACTTTCGAAGTACCTGCTGCCAGAAACAACTAGAAATTCCAGCACCTATCATTTTCATGTCTTAAGTTACCTTTATTAAATCAGGTTTCACATACAATCTTGTCAAGTTATATTTGAGTTTGATAACATCATAAGAGTACTCATAACATAATAGAACATGTCATATTTCTAAAAATATATTTTTCAAATAATCATTCAAAACTTTTGACAATAACTCAAACTTGAGGCATTCTATCAAGGTTAGAAGCCAACAATGCTTGAACAATTAAAGTTGAAGCTCCTACCTCTTGTGTAGGGTCTAAAAAGGGTCCTTCTCTTCTTCCTTAAGCTTTGAACAAGAGTCTTTGGAGTGGATGACCCTCCTTGAATCTTGGCTCTAGAACTTGAGTGCTTAAGAAAATATTTCTCACTAGAGTTAAAGATTGTAACTCTTGTGAGGGCTAGTGAAAGTTTGGACTTAGGATTTAAGTGTTTGGATGAAGTTTAGAGGATCAAGAGAAGTCTTTGAAGAACATAATAAGAATGATAGAATAAGAAAGAAAGAACACTTAGGGAGTTTTTGAATTGAAGAGAGTTTGAGGAGTATTTATAGTGGAAAGATTAGAGAAAAAAACAGAAGAAGGAAAGCACTTGGAGCATGATTTATGGAAACATGTTGGCTGAATTTTGGGATGAAAACGCTCCTTGTTTTGTGCAAACATGTTTCCATGTTGTATGCAAACATGTTTCCATGTTTTGTGCAAAGATGTTAGTGAAGATTTTCTAACCTTTAGGTGCATGTATGTGATTCAGAAATGTGTATGATGTATGTGGTTAAATTATTGTGTTATCAACTTAATCCAATGGCTTAGATTCATTCTTGTCTAAAGACAAGTCTAGGGATTTGTGTAAATGGCGTTGTAGTAATTTCTTTAACTAAGATAAAGATACTTTTGTAATTAGACAATGATAGTGGTATTCTTGTAATTCCATTCATAGAGTAAGGGTATCTTTGTCATTTAATAAGGCAAGGGTAGTTTGGTAATTTCTTTTACATAGCAAGGGCATTTTCGTAATTTCCACTAAGTGATGGCATTTTCGTAATTCTTTGCATTTTTCTCTAGACATACTTAAGTAGACTATTTGTTGTGTTTCATAACATTTGTCCAGATTCTCTTGGTTTTGCTATCGCTAATTAATATTTATCTTAGTTATAAATTTGGGGATGTTACATTTTCCACCTCCTGGGAAGTTTTCCGAGGAAGCGTGCGAGTGAGGACAAAGCATGCTGAAAAGACCCATGTTGGTTTGTGGGGACAGTCGTCAATCCATAAAGCAGCAGGGGATGTTACAAGTGGTATCAGAGCCTGCACCTCTCCCAGTACGGTGTGGTTCGGGGATGAACCAGGGGGAAGCTGGTGGGCATGTAACGCCCGGGGACGAGGATGAGGAGTGATCGCCGGTGCAAAGAGGGCACGGACAAGGAGCGGCTCCTCGCAAGGCCCTCTAAGCGGAGGGGTACATGAATAAATCGATTACACACCCGAATGAGAGGGATCCTAAGACTGTATAGGTATGGGACTATACAGTTGAGGAGGGCTTATATGAATTGATTTGTACTACCTATATCAACAAGATGCATCTTCTTTTCGGTAGCCCAAACTAAAAGAACTCCACAGTTAAGCGTGCTTGACCTGGGGTAATTTTGGGATGGGTGACTTCCTGGGAAGTTTTCCGAGGAAGCGTGCGAGTGAGGCAAAGCATGGTGAAAAGACCCGTGTTGGTTTGTGGGGACAGTTGTCAATCCATAAAGCAGTAAGGGATGTTACACAACTAATCCCCTTCAAACATTGAGTTAGCCCCTCGAGGGCTGTCGGGTCGGCTATCCTCGATTTTAAGGGAAGCGTGCGAGTGAGGACAAAGCATGCTAAAAAGACCCGTGTTGGTTTGTGGGGACAGTTGTCAATCCATAAAGCAGTAAGGGATGTTACACAACTAATCCCCTTCAAACATTGAGTTAGCCCCTCGAGGGCTGTCGGGTCGGCTATCCTCGAGTTCCGGGCTAGAAATGACCTCAAAGGCATTTTGATCATTTTCACTCTAACAGAAAATCGAGGCATTACACTTGAAGGGCTAACTCAATGTTTGAAGGGGATTAGATGACTCCTGAGTGGTTCCGGAATCAAAAATCTCATTTTCTAAGGTTTTAGATGAAAATGACCAAAATACCCCTGTAGCGTTTTTACGCGGGTATAAGTGCTAGATGAGCCCCAAACTTCTCTAAATGGTTTTAAATGACGTTTTTATGTATTTCGCAACATCAGTTTAAGTCCTGGAGGTCCCAAGCAGTTTTTGTGCAAAATTACAATTTTGCCCATAGTATAGTGTTTTTGAGCTTAATTGCATGATTAAGCAAACCTAAGCAATATTACGCTCTAATTGAAGATAATTAATCTAGAGTCAAAATAATTTATTAAAGTTAGTTAGAACCTAAAATTGCTTAGGTTAAACCTAAATCTCTTTTTAAATTCAAGATTCCTAGTCATGGAATCTTAAATAGTATTTTCTCTCTCCAATTCCTTAAATTAAGGATTTGTGTCTACAATTGTTTGTGAAAATGAGTTTTAATTCCCCTAATGATATATGAGCACTCCTTAATCATGTCTTGAGATTCCTAATTACCTTCTTAATTACCTAAACACTTGCTTAGTGATTCCTAATCTTAAACCTAATCTAATACACACCTAAACATATAATTAGAACACAATTAAATGAAAGAAAATCTCCTCCCCGTGGCCTAAGAGAACCGGCACCACTCCTCCCCCTCTCTCACATGTTGAATTTGTTTGACACTCCATGACCATGCTTACACCATACCTTAAACGTTACTTGGAACCATACTTGATCATACCTCCACCTATGCCTTGAATGACCACTTTGAATGAGATATTTTCTCTTCCTCCCTCCATGAAGTGCACGGTTACCCTCCCTTCTCCATTCAAAAAGAATTGTTTTATTTTAGATTAAAATGCACACTTCAAAGACCATGCTTGAAGCCTTACCTTGAACCATACTCACCATACTTCAAACCATGCCTCACCATGCCTCAAAAATCACAACATCTCACCTCATGTTCCATGAGGCCTAGCACATGGCTACCTCCTCCTCCATGAGCCCTCATGGTTTTAATTTTCTATAAATAGCTACCTTGGATGAACTTGTATCACTTTTGTTCATTTGCTAAGTATTAAGTTTCAAGCTTTCTTGTGAGTTCTTTCTTTTTTTCTCAAGTTTCAAAGAGACTTCTTCATCCTCTTCATCCTCCACCTTGAGCCACCATATCATAACCTTAAATCACCACACCACCATCTCAAATCATCTTCTAAACACTCAAACTTTCATCCTCAAACACAAGCTCACACAAAAACCCATCCATTCCTTTTCTTCCTTTCAAGGCCGAATCATCATCCCCACTTTGAGGAGAATTTTTCTTCTCATTCTCATATCAAAGACCAAGCCTTTTTCATCTTCATACTTGACAGAGAGTTGTTCGAAGGTTTTATTTTGCTCAAATATGTTTTGTTATTGAGGAAAAGTGTTGATTTTGTGATGCTTCCTTGAGTTTTTCTTTTTAGTTTCCTCTTGGATTTCCTTTTTCCTTTTTCGGCCTTCAAGGCTCATTTTCCTACTCATGATGGCTTGATGATGAGTGTCTCTAGATGATGACCTTGTATTCATCTCAATAAGACCTCTAAAGCTTGAGTTTTTCCTTGTTAAAGTCTTACTTATATTACTTAGCTCACTAATGATTTCAACTTAAGAAACTAATCAAGGATTTCAAAAGCCCAAGGCTTACCCTTGCCAACCTTAAAGTTGCTTGGCACGTTCTAGAGTTTTACTCTAGATAGGGGTTTTGGGTGCATAATAAAGAATATGATGTATTTTCCATCTCTTTTGCTTAGTTTAAGTTTCAGTTCCTTTCTTTCCTTTTTCCTTTAAAGTATTGTTTTGAGTTTATTTCCTTGAGCTTGTTGATGAGGTTTTAAGAGCCATGATGTTTCTTTGAAAGTCATGGTTCAAGAACTCTAAAGCTCACTTTGTTTGGATGAGATAAATGTTGGGTTGAGATTATATCCCTCTAAAAGTCTTGTATGAGCTCTAAGTTAACTAAAAAGAACTTGCATCCATATTTGTAACACCCCGATTTTCTTTTAGAGTGAAAATGACTAAAATGCCCCTGAGGTCATTTTCGGCCCAGAATTTGAGGGAAGCTGATCCGGCAGTCCTCGAAGGGCAAACTCAATGTTGAAAGGGGACTAGTTGACTTGTGTATCTTTCCGGGATCGAAAATCTTGTTTTCTGAGTTTTCGGGTTAAAATGACCAAAATACCCCTGTGGTGTTTGACCCGATTACAAGTGTCGGATGAACTCAAAACTTCTCCAGATGGTTTTAAAAGGCGTTTTTATGTGTTCTGTGACCTCAGTTTTAGTCTCGGTGGTCCCAACCGAAATTTGTGCAAAATTATGATTTTGCCCCTAGTTTCATGTTTTTAAGCTTAATCGTGTGATTAAGCAAACCTAAGCAATATTAGGCTCTAATCAAAGATTAATTAATTTCCAGAATTAATCTAGAGTCAAAATAATTTATTAAAGATGATTAGAACCTAAGAATACTTAATTTAAACTCAAATCTTATTTTAAATTTAAGATTCCTAGTCATGGAATCTTGAATAGTATTTTCTCTTTCTAATTCCTTAAATCATGGAAATTTGTCTACCTTGTTTACTCATAAAATGAATTTTAAACTCTCTAAATGTGTATGAGCACTCCTTAACCCTGTCATAAAATCCCTAAACCTCATTCTTAGTTACCTAAACTTGTGCTTAATGATTCCCAACCTTGTACCCAAACTAATATACATCTAAACCTATCATTAACACACAATTACATGGACAATTTTCCTTCTCCCTTGGCTGATGCAATCTGGCCAAAACCATACCCCTTCATTTCCATCACGTGTGTGAATTTCTACACTCAAAGAACCATGTTTCCACCTCACCATAAACCATGCTTTGAGTCATAAACTCCATACTTTCATCCATGCTTCACATGATCACTTCTAAAAGACTCCGCCCCCCCCTCCCCCCCCAATTTTCTGCCCAAAACCGTCAGCCCCTCCATGCCCTTCTGGATGATTTATTTCAATTTCAAACAAAGAGAAATCACCATACTTTGAGCCATACCTTGCACCATGCCTTCCATACCTCAAACCATGCTTGAATGACAAGTTGTAAGAGATATTTTTCTCTTCCCCCTTGCCTCATTAGCTATGGCCAAGGCTCTCCTTGGATGAGCCTTCATTTGTTTCATTTTCTATAAATAGGTGCCTTGGAAGAACTTGTGATACTTTTGATTCATTTGGTAAGTTTGAGTGTTCTTAACTTTTGTGAGTTTCCTTTCCTTTTCTCTCAAAGTTTCAAGAGAGTTTTCTTTTCCTCTTCATCTTCATCTTCTTCATCCTCCCATCACATAATCATCTCATAACCTCAATCCACCACCTCACAACCTTGAATCACCTCCTAAGCACCTAAACACTCAACCTCAAACACTAAACCACCAAGACCACATCTCCTTCCCCTCCACTCCCTCAAGGCCGAAGCCATCATAGCATCCTAGGAGGAGTTTCTCTTCTCATTTCTTTTCAAAAGTTCAAGCTTTCATCTTTATCCCTTGGTAGGAGTTGCTTTCAAACCTTGTTTTTACTCAAAAATGTGTTTTCTCTAATTTTCTCTTGGTTTCTTTTTTAGCTTTCCTTTGTTTTCCTTCTCTTTTTCATTTCGGCCTCTTGGCCTTGTTTATGTGAACATGATAGCTTGATGATGAGAGCTCCTAGAAGATGACCTTGTGTTCATCTCAAAGGAACCTCTAAAGCTTGAGTTTTGTTCTTGATCTAGTAAAGTTTTAGTTTTTCTTTCCTTTTCTTTCCATAGTTTCGGCCTCCATAGTCTTCAGCTCAAAGATTTTGTTTAACTTTTTAAAGTACCTCTATGTTCACTTTGTGCCAAGAAATAATGTTATTTTGGTTCTTACTTCCTTGAGGTTTTGTTTCCTTTTAAAGCTTACTTCTTTTGAGCTTGATAATGATGTTCAAGAACCATGTAGTTCCTTTGAGAACTTGGTTCATGAACTCTAAAACTTACTTTGTTGATGAGATAAGTGTTGGATTGAGATTTTTAGTTCTCTTTAAAAGTCTTACATGAGCTCTAAGTTAAGATAAAAGACTTGCATCCATATTTACTTTTATGTTATCACTAAATGCTCAAGATTAAAGAATGAACTTGCATCTTCATATTTATGTTTATGCACTCACTAAATCTCTAAGATAGTAATGAGTTGCATAGCATATTTATTTTATGTCCTCACTTGTAAATAAAGACTAAAACAAAGTGCATTGCATATTTATTTTTATATCATAACTTAAGAGATATAGAGCTCATAGACTTACCCATTATTATCTCAAACAAAGACTTGCAAATATAGGCTTCCTAGCTTCTTGATTTCGGCCCTATGAGGTTTGAGTAGTTACAAGTACTAAAACTCATTATCTATAATTTTTCTAAGTTTAGATAAGCTTAAGAGATGTTTTGGTCAAAGTTTTATGATTTTAAATCCTCTTGAGATTTATTTGATATGGCTACTTCCCTCTTTGGTTTTATAATGGTTTTAAAGAAATAAATTGTTTTAGGTGTGTTTTGAAAGTTTTAAAAAGGTTCCAAGAGAAACTAGCAATTTATGTGTCTTGAAAATCAAGTTTTATGCTTTGTTTGATGGAGACAATTTCGATTCTGCCTTGCTTGCTATGCTCACTGTTTTATGCTGTTTTGATGATGATAATATGAGTATGTTCATGTATATTTGATGCAAAAATTAATATGTGAAAGCTAAGAGAAGTTAGTAACTAGAAAAGAATTAATTTGAGACTTTTAGATCCCTTAGTAATGGATTTTTCTGGATTCTGTCCAGCAAGGTTTAGAATTGAAAATCATGGTTTATAATTAGTTTAAATATGTAGGAACTACTCATAATTGGTTTAGGACTTAATCTTGATGCCTTGGGAACAAACCGAACTTAGAAAGGGTCAATGTTGTGACTCCTAAGTACCCGTAAAACATGAAATATAGATTCTGCACTCTTGAAGTTTAGAATTGTTTATGATCATAGAATTGAGTGAGGAATACTTAGACATGAGCCTATAGGTACCCAAGAGCTTAGGTTGTGATATACAACTTAGAATTCAAGTTAAAGGACCTTAAGGGTCAAAGCATAAAACATTAAGAGATCTTGTATGCTATGAGTTGTTTTATGCAAGTATGATGTTTGGATGTATATGCTTGGATAATACATGAGCTATGAGGAAACGATTTATTGTGTTATTAAGTTTATCATGGGCATGAAAGTTGAATGAGAAACGTGTATGTGTTATAAGCTTGTGGCATAAAGTCGGTTTGAAGGAAATTCGGTTTATAGTCGTTATGCTACCGAATTTCCATCAAACCTAAAGGACTTGAGAATGTTTTTGAAGTATGAGATGATATTTAAAACCCTGGGTGACACCAGTTCGGCCGAGTACCCCCAGGAGATTTTTATGTGACAAAGCACTAAGACGCGCTTTCTTGGGTGACACCGGTTCGGCCGAGCACCCCCAGGGGAGACAAATCCATGAAGGTATGAGTAGATGCAGCCTACCAAAGCAGACAAATTGTTGTGGCTTGATGCACGCAAAGCGTTTCAAAGAGGCTATATCCAAAGAGAGGTGATCTCTGGCCCCCTATCCCGTACTCGAGTAGTTGGGATTTATTTTTATTATGTTTCGCTTATTCAGATAATAAGCAAGAGCTAGTGACGACTAGCTGAGGTATGAGCTCATAGCCTAGATGCTTTTAGGGTGGCCTTGTTATGCTAAAAGTACCATGATTGATATCACAAAGTTAAGGAAAGTTCCACTTGAAAGTTTTATCCCCTTTTATGCCACTTGTATGCCTCTTGATGTTGTGATTTGTTGAGTTATTTGCCTAAGCATTGCCATGCATTCATGTTTTGATATATTGCATTCATGACATTAAGATGTATACTAAAAGGAACGAACCTTGGATAACCTAGTTTCATAAACCCTAGTAATGAATCTTATATGCATGCACACCTTTTATAAAGAAACCCAAGGTTCTTGAGGATGTGAACGATGTAACCCTAGATAGAAGGTCCCTACTGTGATTCTTTAGTAAGATTCTCACTCCTTTCTCTCCTTTCCCTTTCTTCCGTCACATCTTCAGAGCTTGATAACGACGTTCGTGGTCTTCATCGACACTCCGACGTAGGAGGTGCATTTCATTTTGAAGGACAGTGCACTATTCGAGTCTTCATGTTTGTTGGACGTCCCTTCGCTCACCCTGTACAGAGTTATCGCTTTTCCCCGATGTCCCTGTACAACGATGCCATGGTTTTTGAGCATGCCCGGATGCATGATGAGAGGATTCTTCAGATGTATACCGGAGGATCGATGCCCCATGACTTCCAGGACTACGTGCCCCGGTCTCTTGGTTCAAAGGACGATCCTTTTGAGGACCCACCAACGCACATGTATAGTAAAAGTTCCGCCCCTACTCCTTAGTTCATGAGAGGAGGGAGCGAGGAGACCATCGTGCAGCCGAGGTTAGCTAGGCAAACATAGATACGCCCCAGCCGAGGAGCTCATGTGCTACCACCACGCGTGCCTACTCTTGTCGCACTGCTTCAGTGGATCGATTATACTCCGCCATATCCCGGGTTCCAGTAGCAGACGTCGTAGAGGAGGATTAGTGCACACACTCACTCATAGTTAGGATGAACCTCCTTTTGTCTTGAAGTTATCCACCTTAGGTGCACTCGGGTAGTTGTGGTTATTTATGTTGCATTTATATTTCCGTTGTATTTCCTTTTCTGTGTATTGCAAGCTCAACCCGGTTCTATAAGGGCGTGACTCTATATGTAGCCTAAATATGTTATTAATGAAGTGTATCCTTGTTGTGCTAATCATTGTTTCAATGTTATATGCTTTACTTACTGTGTTCTTTATGTTTGTTACTTGTGCCTTACATTTCTGTCTCACGATAAGCGCGGTTCTCACTTTGGTTTTGTGCTTTCAAAAAAAAAATTTACCCATAATTTCTGCTAAGTATTTATTAAAAGGATGAGACTAAGAGGTAATAACCTAATGATTAACCTAATGTGTTAGGGTGTTATAATATTTATCTTTATGTCATCACTAAACTTTCAAGATTAAAGAATGAACTTGCATTTTCATATTTGTGTTTAAGTTATCACTAAACTTCTAAGATAATAATGAGCTTGCATACCATATTTATTTTATGCTCTCACCTCATAAATAAGAATAAAACAAAATGCATTGCATATTTTAGCTTATGTCATCACTTAAGAAATTTGGAGCTCAAAGACTTGCCCATAATTATCTCAAACAAAGTTTGTAAAGGAATGTGTTTTTATTCATTTGATTTTCGGCCATGTGATGATGATGAACTTGGTGTGAGTTTTATCTAGTCACAAGTGCCAAAACCTATGCTTCATAATTTTCTTAAGCTTAGATGATCTCAAGAAATGTTCCAAGCATGGTTTCATGATTTAAATCCCCTTTGAGATTGTTTTGAAAAAGCTACTGCCCTCATTGGTTTTATGATAATTCTAAATGAAATTGTTCTCAAATGAGTTTTAGAAGCTTTGAAAAGGTTCCAAGAGAAACTAGTATTTTATATGTGTTAGAAATGAGAATTCTATGCATAATATGATGATGATGCTCACGATTCTGCCTTGATTGTTTGCTCACTGTATGATGATGATTTTGTTATGTTGGAATGAGTATGTTTAGGTATATTTGATGTTAGAATTAATTTGAGAAAGCTAAGACAAGTTAGTAACTAGAAAAGAATTAAAACGACATTTCTAGATCCCTTAGAAATGGAAATTCTGGATTTTGTTCCAACAAGGTTAATAATAGCAATAATGGTTAATAATTAGTGTAAATGTGTAGGAATCACCCATAATTGGTTTAGGAATTGATCTTGGTGCTTTAAGAGAAAACCAAACTTAGAAAGGGCCAAAGTTATGACTCCTAGGTATTAGCAAAGTATGGATTCTGCACTCTTGAGGTTTAGAATTAGTTATGATCATAGAATTGAGTGAGGAATACTTAGTTGTGAACCCTTAGGTGCCCGAGAGATTAAGTCATGATGATAGAGAACTTAGATTTTGAGTTTAAAGGCCCTAAAGGTCAAAGCATAAGACATGATTAGAATCCTTGATGACTTGAGTTTATTATTTCAAGTATGTTTGTGATGATACATGTGCTATGATGAGCATGCTTATGTGACTTTAAGTTTATTGTGATTATAGAAGTTGAATAAGAAAGTACATGTATTATGAGTTGTGGCATAAAGGAAATTTGAAAGAAATTCGGTATATAGCTGTTATGCTGCTGAATTTCCATCAAATTAAGGACTTGAGAATGTTTTTGAAATTATATGGGACAGAGTTTTGGGTGACACCGGTTCGGCCGAGTACCCCCAGGAACTGAGTCCTAATGTGACGTAGCACTGAGATGCACTTCTTCCGCTCCGGTGGGGATGAGGCAAATCTGTGAAAGTATGAGTGGATGTAGCCTACCAAAGCAGACACTCCGCTGTCCACTAGATGCCAATAGAGTGTTTTAAAGAAGGAAATATTCCTATGAGAGATGATCCTTAAGCCCCCTAGCCCGTACTCTAGTAGTCGGGATTATGTTTATAATTTTGCTTATCATAGGATAAGTAAGAACTAGTGACGACTAGTTAAGGTACGTGCTCATAACCTAGATGATATTTTAGGGTGGCCCCATGATGCTTAAGTATGAAGTTCTTAAGTCACTAGTTGAGAGAAGAGAAAAGTTTCACTTGAAAGTTTATATTGCCACTTTATGCTACTTATATGTTTCTTGGTGTTATGTTTGATTGCTCTCTTGCATAATGTATACTCATGCATTCATGATTTGCTATGTTGCATTCATAACATTAAGATTCATCCTAAAAGGAACGAACCTTGGATAATTACATTTATAAACCTAATGATGAACTTTATATGCATGCTCACCTTTTTATAATAAAGCCAAGGTTCCTGAGGATGTCGACAATGTAACCTTTGATAGGAGGAACCCTACTGAGATTCTTTAGCAAGATTCTCACTCCTCTCTCTTTCTCTTTCTCTCTGGTCACGTCTTCAGATCATGGCGACGTTCATAGTGTTCATCGACACTCCCACCTGGGAGGTGTATTTTGATCCAGACCATGGATCATATCATTTTGAGGGATGATGCGCCGTTCGAGTCTTCATGTACATAGGACGTCCCTTCGCATATCCTGTACAGAGCTACTGATTCTCCTCGACATCTCCCTTTAGTGATGACCTGATCTTCGAGCACACCCGGCCCCATGACGAGTAGACCCGATGTGCTCACCCATCCGCCTCAGCTGTACGTGACTACCCAAAGTATGTGCCTTGATCGAGGAGGTCAGAGACGGATCCATCCGAGGACGCACCGATGCACATTGTAACGCCCCGATTTTCTGTTAGAGTGAAAATGACCAAAATGCCCCTGAGGTCATTTTCGAAGGGAATTCGAGGAAAGCCGGTCCGGAAGTACTCGAATGGCAAACTCAATGTTGGAAGGGGATTAGATGACTTGTGTACCTTCCCAAGATCGAAAATCTCGTTTTTCGAGTTTTCGGGTCAAAATGACCAAAATGCCCCTGCGGTGTTTTACCCGTTTGCAAGTGCCGGATGAACCCGAAACTTCTCCAGATGGTTTTAAAAGGCGTTTTTATGTATTCTATGACCTCAGTTTTAATTTTAGAAGTCCCGGGCAAAATTAGTGCAAAATTACGGTTTTGCCCCTAGTTTCGTGTTTTTACGCTTAATCGCGTGATTAAGCAAACCTAAGCAATATTAGCCTCTAATCGAAGGTTAATTAATTTCCTTAATTAATCTTGAGTCAAAATAATTTATTAAAGTTGATTAGAACCAAAAAGTATTTAATTACAACCTAAAATCATATTTTAATTTCAAGACACCTAGTCATAGAATCTTGAATAGTATTTTCTCTTTCCAATTCCTTAAATCATGCAATTGTGTTACACATTGTTTATTCACAAATGAGTTTTAAATTCTTTAATGATGTATGAGCACTCCTAATCTTGTCATAAAATTCTTAAAACACATTCTTAGTTACCTAAACTTAAGCTTAATTATTCCTAACCTTGTACCTAAGCTAATACACATCTAAACCTATCATTAACACCCAATTAGATGATCAAACCTCATCTCCCCCTTGTTGTACTAGACCTGGCCGTGCACTCCCTCATCCCATATGCATCACATGTTCAATTTTTCAACACTCCAAGGCCATACCTCAAGTCACATACACTATACCTTGTCATAACTTTCAATCAAGCTTGAATTTCCACATGAATAAATAATTAAAACAACCCATTTTTTCCATTTATTTGTGGCTGGAAAAGTTCCAGCCATGTCAAGGTTCTAGAAGCCTAATTTCATCAAAAATTGATAGGAAATTAACTCACATCAAGCCATACTTTGTAGCATAGCTTCCATACTTCAAACCATGCTTGAATGAACTTGTGTAAGAGATATTTTTCTCTCCCTTTTCCCCCTCAAAAGCCACGGCCACATCTCCCCTTGGTGAGCCCCATGGCTTTGTTTTTCTATAAATAGGATGCTTGTGATAGTTTAGTTGCACTTGGAAGCATTTGCTAAGTTTAGAATTCTAGAGTTGTCTTGCTAGTTCTTTTCTTTTTCTCTCAAAGTTTTAAGAGTGTTCTTCCTTTCTTTTCATCTTTATCTTCTTCATCTCTTCATCCCATCATCATCTCTCAACCTTGAAACACCACCCCATAGCCTTGAAACATCATCAAACCTCTCAAACACCACACCTCAAACACAACCTCACTTGAAACACAACTCCAACCTTCTCATCCTCCCTTGGCCGAAGCTATCTTGCCTCTTGGAGGAGCTCATCATCTTGTTTTTCTTTTCAAAAGTTCAAGCTTTGTGTCTTCACTCTAGGTAGGAGTGTTTTTCTAAACTTTGTTTCTTGAAAAATGAGTTTCTCTAGCTTTCTCTTGGATTTCTTTTGAAACTTTTCCTTGGTTCTTTGTTTTCCTTTCATTTCGGCCATGAGGCCTTGATTATGAGCATGATAGCTTGATGATGAGAGTTTCTAGATGATGACCTTGTGTTCATCTCAAAGAAACCTCTAAAGCTTAAGTTTTCCTTTTTCTTATAACTTTATCTATATGATATCTAGCTCACATGGTTTTTCAACTTAAGAAAATTAATTTAAGGATTCCTAAAAGCCTAAGCCTACCCTTGTCAACCTTAAAGTTGGCCGGCACGTTCTAGAGATTTTTCTCTAGATAGGGGTTTTGGGTATTTAATAAAGAACTTGACTTAGTTTCACTTTCTTTTTCTTTTGTAAGACTTTCGGTTTTGGTATTTTGATCTTTGAGATATTGTATTGGGTTGTTATCTTGTTAAAGTCTTGAATGAGCTCTAGTCAACCATAAAATGAACCTTGCATCATGTTTACTTTATGCTTTGCATATCATGTTTACTTCCTTGCTATCACTAAATATCAAGATAATAAGTGAACCTTGCATTATCATGTTTATATTTCAAGCTATGCATTATCATGTTTATATTTCAAGTTCTCACTTAATACCAAGATAATAATGAGTTGCATCCATATTTACTTTGTGCTATCACTTTATTTTCTAATGGAACCTAAAATAAGTGCATGAGCATGTTTATTTTTATGTCATCACCTAAATGAACCTAGAGCTCAAAGACTTGCCCATTGTTGTCTCAAACAAAGGTCTAAAAATATTTACTTCCTTTGGTTCATATTTCGGCCCTAAGGGGTCTTGGTGTTTCTAAGTATTGAAAACTATGTTTTATAATTTTTCCAAGCTTTTATGAGTTTAAGGAATACATAGAACTAAGGTTTATGAATTTAGGACCTCTTGAGACAAGTTTGATCTAGCTACTGCCCTCATAAATATTTTGATGATTTTAGATATTAAAAATATTTATAAATGAGTTTTGAAAGTTTTAAAAAGGTTCCGAGAGAAACTAGCATTTTATGTGCTTTAGAAAATGTGTTTGATGCCTTTAAATGGAGATGTTTGTTTCAGTTCTGCCTTGCTATGTTATGCCACTATATGAGCTGTTTTAATGGTGATAATATGCTTATGTTTGAGTATAATTAATGTTAAGGCTCATATGTGAAAGATAAGAGAAGTTAGTAATAAAAAAAAAAAAGAATTAATTTGAGAGTTCTAGATCCCTTAATGATTGAATTTTCTGGATTCTGTCCAGCAAGGTTTAGTAATGCTAATCATGGATTTAAATTAGTTTAAATGCGTAGGAATGACTCATAAAAGGTTTAGGACTTGATCTTGATGCCTTAGGAGCAAATCGGACTTAGAAAGGGTCATTGTTGTGACTCCTAGGCACCCGTAAAATTAGGATTATGATTTATGCATTCTTGAGGTTTAGAGATGTTCTTGATCATAGTGTGAGGTGAGAAATACTTAGTTAAGACCTTATAAGTTCCCGAGAGCTTAGGTTTGATGATTTATAACTTAGAATGTGAGTGGAGGACCGTAAGGGTCAATGCATAAGACATTAAAGAGTTGTTAATGCTATGATGTGTTGTATGATGCAATAATATGATGAGATGTGCTTGATGCATGAGAAAATGATTGATGAAAATGTTAAAGTTTATCATAGCATGAGTTTTCATGAGGACATGTTGTGTAAATTAGCTTGTGGCAGTTTGAAGGAAATTCGGTTTAACAGCTGCTATGCTGCCGAATTTCCGTCAAACCTTAAGGGGTTGAAAGAAATGTTTATGAGTACCATATGAGTTGAAAACCCTGGGTGACACCGGTTCGGCCGAGCACCCCCAGGAGATTTTTATGTGACAAAGCACTGAGACGCGCTTCCCCCGAGGAGGTGTCGGTTCAGCCGAGTACCCCCGGGAGGAGACAAATCCATGAGGGTATGAGTACATGCAGCCTACCAAAGCGGACAAATTACGAGGCCATGCGTGGCTAGCAAAGCATTTCAAAGAGGGTATATCCTAGAGAGAGGTGATCCTCGCTTCTACCCGCATTTCATAGTCGGGATTATTATTTATGTTTCGCTTATTCAAGATAATAAGCAAGAGCTAGTGACGACTAGCTGAGGTATGAGCTCATAACCTAGTTATTATTTTTAGGGTGGCCTATATGCTAAAGTACCATGATTGATGTCACGAAGTTGAGGAATGATTCACTTCAAAGTTATATGCCCTCATGCCACATGATTTATGTTTATGTGCTTTGATGTTGTCTTATATGCTCAAGTATTGCCATGAATCCATGATATAACATGTTGCATTCATAACATCAAGATGCATGCTAAAAGGGATGGACCTTGGATAATTAGTTTTGGAAAACCTTAATTAAACCTTATATGCATGATCATTATTTTATAAATAAACCCAAGGTTCCTGAGGATGTGTACGATGTAACCCTAGGATAGGAGACTCCTACTGAGATTTCTTTAGCAAGATTTCTCACTCCTCTCTTTCTTTCCTTCCGTCACATCTTTAGAGAGCGAAGGCGACGTTCGTTCTTTTCATTGACACGCCAGTATGGGAGATACACTTCGACCCGGACCACCATTCATATCACTTTGAGGGTCGATGTGCCGTTCGTGTTTTTCTGTACATGGGACGACCTTTCGCTTATCTAGTTTCGAGCTACCAGTTCACTTCTACTGCGCCCTTCGGTAGTAACGACATGATCTTTGAGCGCACCCGCCGGCGTGAGGAGCAGTTGCGACGTGCCCGTACCTCTGCCTCCGCCGCCCGAGATTTCCCGGAGTACGTACGTCATTCGAGGAGATCCGAGACCGACCCATCCGAGGATTGGCCGACGCATGTTCCTTCGGAGGGTTCAACCCCTTTTCCCCGATCCCGACGTATGGGGAGTGAGGAGACTGTGGTGCAGCCGTGCCTGGCGAGGAGAGCCGAGATGCGTCCGCATCAAGGAGCCCTTGTTCAGCCACCTCGTGTTCCTTTCACGTTGCATTGGCCCATACAGGAGGAGATAGAGCGTTTCCCCGGTTACCTGCCTCCATCACCCGAGGACCCCCGACGTCACTAGTTCCTGATGGAGAGCCTTGTGAGTACTCAAGTTTTTATGAGGATCTTCCCCTTCGGTCGTACCTTTTGGGAGGGGTGTGTAGTTTGTACTCATAGCCTAGTAGGAGGGTAGCGTTTTGGGTTTTCCTATCTTCAGGTTGAGCCATGTACTTTGCTATCTGTATTCCAAGCTCTGCCCGTTTCTATAAGGGTATGACTAGTTATGTACTTTAGCTACTTTATTATTAATGAAATGTTTCTGTCATCTTCATGATCTATGTTCTTCTGATGTATTATTTATTTTACATGGTTGTTTATGATCGTTATGCGTGCTTTATGTTTCTGACATTCGGTTAGTTAAGCTCGCGGCTCTCACTTTGTTTTATTTTTTCGAAAAGAAAAATTTTTCCGTAATTTCCGCTAAGTATTTTAATGAAAGAATGAGACTACGAAGTAATAGCCTAATGTTTAACCTGATGTGTTCTAGAAAGTTGGGTTAAATATTAGGGTGTTACACACATCTATTTAGAGAGTTTTGCCCCCACTCCCCCATATATGTGAGAGGGGAGTAAGGAGATGGTGTTGTAGCCGAGGTTGGCGAGGAGAGTCGAGATGCGTCCTTGTTGCAGAACACACATGTAACGCCCCGATTTTCTGTTAGAGTGAAAATGACCAAACTGCCCCTGAGGTCATTTTTAGCCCAGAATTCGAGGAAGACCGATCCGATAGTCCTCGAAGGGCAAACTCAATGTTGGAAGGGGATTAGTTGGCTTGTGTACCTTCCCGGGATTGAAAATCTCGTTCTTCGAGTTTTCGGGTCAAAATGACTAAAATACCCCTATGGTGTTTGACCAGTTTGCAAGTGCCGGATGAACCCGAAACTTCTCCAGATGGTTTTAAAAGATGTTTTTATGTATTCTGTGACTTCAGTTTTAGTCCTGGAGGTCCTGGGAAAAATTTGTGCAAAATTACGATTTTGTCCCTAGTTTTGTGTTTTCAAGCTTAATCGCATAATTAAACAAACGTAAGCAATATTAGGCTCTAATCGAAGATTAATTAATTTTCATAATTAATCTAGAGTCAAAATAATTTATTAAAGTTGATTAGAACCTAAGAATACTTAATTACAACTTGAAATCTTATTTTAAATTCAAGATTCCTAGTCATGGAATCTTGAATAGTAAATTCTCTCTCCAATTCCCTAAATCTTGGAATTGTGTTTTCAATTGTTTATTCACAAATGAATTTTTAAACTCTCTAATGATGTATGAGCACTCATAATCTTGTCATAAAATTCCTAAACCTCATTCTTAGTTACCTAAATTTATGCTTAATGATTCATAACCTTGCACCTAAACTAACCTACACTTAAACCTATCACTAACACACAATTACATGGAAGATTTTTCCTCCATTCTTGCTACCCATTCTGGCCGAAGCCACTCCTCCCCCATTTTTCATCACATGCTCAAATTCTTGCACTCCAAAGGCCATGCTTCCACCTGATTTACACCATACTTTGTCATACTTTCATCTATGCTTGATTTGCTAAGTGAATGACTAAATAAATTAAGCTATTTTCCCTCATTTTTTGTGGCTCAAAAACAGCCAGCCCTCCTTGCTTCTAGAAGAAATATTTCATTTCAAATTTGAAAGAAAATTCACTCCAAATCACCATACTTGAAGCCATGCTTTGCACCATAACTTCCATACCTCAAACCATGCTTGAATGACAAGTTGTAAGAGATATTTTTCTCTTCCTTTGCCTCCTAAACCACATGGCCTCTTCCTCCTCTCCATGAGATTTCATTTGTTTTCATTTTCTATATATACCTTACTTACTTGAGCTTGCAAACACTTTAGATCATTTGCAAAATTTCAAGTTTCCTAGCTTTCTTTGAGTTCTTTCTTTTTCTCTCAAGTTTCAAAAGAGTTTTCCTTTCCTCTTCATCTTCATCTTCTTCATCCTCTCATCACATAACCATCTCCTTGTCTCAAAAACACCACCTCACAACCTTAAATCACCTCCTAAGCCCTCAAACACTCAACCTCAAACATAACCTCACCCAAAACATATTTTCTCTTCTTTTCCTTCACAAGGCCAAAGCCATCTTGCCATCCTTGGAGGAGTTCTTCTTCTTGTTTTTCATTTCAAGTTCAAGTTTTCATCTTCACTCTAGGTAGAAGTGTTTTTCTAAACTTTATGTTGCTTGAAAATGTGATTTTCTTCTAGTTTTCTCTTGGTTTCTTTTTGAAATTCTCCTTGCTTTTCTTTTTCTATGTTTCGGCCATGAGGCTTTGTTTGGATCATGATAGCTCAATGATGAGAGCTCCTAGATGATGACCATATGTTCATCTCAAAGGAACTCTAGAGCTTGAGTTTTTGCTTTCTTTAAGTTTCATCTTCATTTTCTCACTTAAATGATTTTAGCTCAAAGAACATCTTCACTTTTTCTTGTTAATGGATTTGGTTTTCCTTGTTCTCTTTTGTAACGCCCCGATTTTCTATTAGAGTGAAAATGACCAAAATGCCCCTGAGGTCATTTTCGGCCCGGAATTCGAGGAAAGCCCATCCGGTAGTACTGAAAAGGCAAACTCAATGTTGGAAGGGGATTAGTTGGCTTGTGTACATTTCTGGGATCGAAAATCTCGTTTTTCGAGTTTTCAGGTCAAAATGACCAAAATACCCCTGTGATGTTTTACCCGTTTACGAGTGCCGGATGAACCCGAAACTTCTCTAGATGATTTTAAAAGGCGTTTTTATGTACTCTGTAACTTCAGTTTTAGTCCCGGAGGTCTCGAGCAAAATTAGTGCAAAATTACGATTTTGCCCCTAGCTTTGTGTTTTCAAGCTTAATCGTGTGATTAATCAAACCTAAGCAATATTAGGCTCTAATCAAAGATTAATTAATTTCCATAATTAATCTTGAGTCAAAATAATTTATTAAAGTTGATTAGAACCTAAGAATGCTTAATTACAACTTGAAATCTTATTTTAAATTCAAGATTCCTAGTCATGGAATCTTGAATAGTGTTTTCTTTTTCCAATTCCTTAAATCATGGAAATTTGTCTACCTTGTTTACTCATAAAATGAATTTTAAACTCTCTAAATATGTATGAGCACTCCTTAACCTTGTCATAAAACTCTTTAACCTCATTCTTAGTTACCTAAACTTATGCTTAATAATTCCTAACCTTGTACCTAAACTAACCTACACTTAAACCTATCATTAACACACAATTAAATGAAACAAATATCTCCCTCTCTGCTGTAGCATTCTGGCCGAAGCATTCCTCCCCCAATATTCATCACATGTGCAAATTTTTCACACTTCAAGGGTCATACTTTCATCTTACATGAACCATGCTTTGAGTCACAACTTCCATACTCTCACCCATGCTTCCAAGGACAACTTCTAGAAGATTTTCCCCCATTTTTGGCTGCCAAAACCGTCAGCCTTTCCCTCCCTCTTTGATGAATTATTTCATTTTCAATTTAGAAAGAAATTCACTTCAAATCACGATACTTGAAGCCATGCTTTGCATCATAACTTCCATACCTCAAACCATGCTTGAATGACGCATTGTAAGAGATATTTTTCTCTTCCTTTCCCTCCCATTAGCTATGGCCATGGCTCTCCTTGGATGAGATTCATTGCTTCATTTTCTACAAATAGGTGCATTAGAAGAACTTGTGACACTTTTGATCATTTGCCAAGTTTCAAGTTTCCTAGCTTTACTTGAGTTCTTCCTTTTTCTCTCAAGTTTCAAGAAAGTTTCCTTTTCTCTTCATCTTCATCCTCTTCATCTCTTCATCCCATCATCATCTCATAACCTCTAAACACCACCTCATAACCTTGAACCACCATCAAACCTCTCAAACACTTGACCTCAAACACAACCTCACTCAAAACACATCTCCAACCTCTTCATCCCCCCTTTATCCAAATCATCATCCACCTTCAAGGAGGAGTTGCTCATCTCTTTTTCTTTCAAAAGTTCAAGCTTTTTATCTCCACTCTAGGTAGAAGTGTTTTTCTAAACTTGTTTTTCTTGAAAATGAGTTTTTCTCTAGCTTTCTCTTGGATTTCTTTTTGAAACTTTTCCTTGTTTTTTTCCTCCTAGTTTCGGCCATGAGGCCTTGTTTGGTTCATAATAGCTCAATGATGAGAACTCTTAGAGGATGACTATGTGTTCATCTCAAAGGAACCTCTAGAGCTTGATTTTTTGCTTTCTTTAAGTTTCATCTTTATTTTCTAGCTCAAAATGATTTTTTATCTCAAGACCACCTTCACTTTTTCTTGCTTTTGATTTCAGCTCCTTTGTTTCCTTTCCTTGAGGTTTGGTTTTGGTTTCCTTTTCTTTGAGATTTTGTGTTCTTTTGAAAGTTTGTTTCTTTTGAGCTTGATGATGATGTTCAAGAACCTCATAGTTCCTTTGAGAACTTAATTCAAGAACTCTAAAGCTCTCTTTGTCATGAGATGAGTGTTGGGTTGTTTGATCTCTAAAGTCTTGTGAGAGCTCTAGATAACATTAAAATGAACCTTGCACTCATATTTATGTTTATGCCTTGCACATCATATTTACTTTCCTTGCAATCACTAAGTATCAAGATAATGAATGAACTTGCATTATCATATTTATATTTCAAGCTTTGCATTATCATGTTTATATTTCAAGTCCTCACTTAAATATCAAAGATAATAATAAGTTGCATCTGATGTTTATTTTATGCTCTCACTTTATTTTCTAATGAAAGCTAAAACAAGTGCATGAGCATGTTTATTTTTATGTTATCACTTAAGAGAACCTAGAGCTGAAAGACTTGCCCTTTATTATCTCAAGCAAAGGCTTGAAAATATGTTCCTCCCTAGCTTGTGATTTCGGCCTTAAGAGGTTTCCTTGGTTACAAGTTTCAAAATCCATGTTTCATAGTTTTTCTAAGCTTATGTGAGTTCAAGAAATATCTAGGACAAAGTTTTATGAGTTTAGGACCTCTTAAGTTTGATTTAATTTAGCCACTACCCTTATGAATATTTTGATGATCTTAGATGATAAAAATGTTTACAAATGAGTTTTGAAAGTTTTAAAAAGGTTCCAAGAGAAACTAGTATTTTATGTGCTTTAGGAATCAAGTTCTATGCTTTTTATGGAGATGGATTTTCGATTCTACCTTGCTGTGATTGAGTGCTGTTTATGCTGTTTTGATGATGATAATATGAGTATGTTTGAGTATAATTGATCGTAAAATTTATATGTGAAAGATTAAAGAAGTTAGTAACTAGAAAAGAATTAATTTGAGAGTTCTAGATCCCTTGGTAATTGATTTTTCTGGATTCTGTCCAGCATGGTTTAGAAATGATAATCATGGTTTTAAATTAGTTTAAATGTGTAGGAATGACTCATAATTGGTTTAGGACATGATCTTGATGCCTTAGAAGCAAACCGGACTTAGAAAGGGTTATTGTTGTGACTCCTAGGTACCCGTAAAATTAGAATTTTAGATTCTGCATTCTTGAGGTTTAGAGATGTTTATGATCATAGTGTTGAGTGAGGAATACTTAGACATGAGCCTATAGGTACCCGAGAGATTAAGTTGTGATGATTTATAACTTAGATTGTGAGTTAAGGACCTTAAGGGTCAATGCATAAGACACTAAGAAGTCTTGAATTATATGATGATGTAATGAGATGTTGAGATGTATATGATGTGTGAGCTATGATGAGATGAATTGATTGAGACATGAGTTTATCCTAAGCATGAGGTTTGAATGAGAAACATGTTTGTGTTTTTAGCTTGTGGCATGAATGTCGGTTTAAAGGAAATTCGGTTTAACAGATATTATGCTGCCAAATTTCCATCAAACCTAAAAAGGGTTGAAAAATGTTTCAAAGTACCACATGAGTTGAAAACCCTAGGTGACACCGGTTTGGCCGAGCACCCCTAGAAGATTTTTATGTGACAAGCACTGAGACGTACTTCTCCTGCTACAGTGAGGAAGAGGCAAAACCATGAGGGCCTGGACATGAGCTTTTCCAAATCAGACAATTTGATGTGCACTCGAGGCCAGTAGAGCGTTTCAAAGAGGGTATGTCCTAAGAGAGGAATTCCCTAGCCCTCTAGCCCGTACTCTTAAGTAGTCGGGTATGTTATTTTATTATTCGCTTATTCAGATAATAAGCAAGAGCTAGTGACGACTAGCTGAGGTATGAGCTCATAGCCTAGGTTTTATTATTTGGGGTGGCCTCTACATTGCTAAAGATTTGATGAATGATGTCACACATACTGATGAAAGTTCCATTTGAGAATTGATGCCCTTATGCCACATGGATTGTTTTATATGATCTGAATTGTTGTTTTATATGCTCAAGTATTGCCATGCATTCATGTTTTAATATGTTGCATTCATGACATCAAGATGCATGCTAAAAGGAATGAACCTTGGATAATTAGTTTTATAAACCCTAATAATGAACCATTATACATGTACACCTTTTTACAATTAAACCCAAGTTTCCTGAGGATGTGAACGATGTAACCCTAGGATAGGAGACTCCTACTGATATTCTTTAGTAAGAATTCTCACTCCTTTCTCTTCCTTCTCTTTCTTCCGTCACATCTTCAGAGATCGATGGTGACATTCGTGGTCTTCATTGATATGCCCGTCTAGGAGGTGCACTGCGACCCGGAGCATCGTTCCTATCACTTTGAGGGTCGCTGTGCTATTCGTGTTTTTGTGTACATGGGTCGACCTTTTGCTTATCCAGTGTCCAGTTACCAGTTCACTCCTACCGCTCCTTTTGGTGGCGACGATTTGATCTTCGAGCGCACCCGCCCTCGCGACGAGCAGTTGCGTCATGCCCACTCGTCCGCCTCAGCTGTTCGTGACTACCCGGAGTATGTACCTCGCTCAAGGAGGTCGGAGATGGATCCGTCCGAGGACTCACCGACGCATATCTATTCGGAGAGTTATGCTCCCCTTCCCCCGTATAGGCGGGAGGGTAGCAAGGATACCATGATGCAGCCACGCTTAGCGAGGAGAGCCGAGATGCATCCGCGTCGAGGAGCTCATGTCCAGCCGACACGCGTTCCTTTTCCACTTCATTGGCCCACTCAGGAGGAGATCAAGCGGTTCTCCAGTTACCTACCTCTCTTACCCGAGGGTCCCCGAGCAGTCACGAGGATCTCCCCTTCGGCGGTATCTTTTGGGAGGGGGTTTTAGCTTTGTACTCATAGCTTGGTAGGAGGGTAGTGTAATTGGTTTTTATTTCGCCATCGTACCATGTACTTTACTACTTTCTTGTTTCTGTTGTATTTCCTTCTGCTATATTGCAAGCTCAGCCCACTTCTGTAAGGGCGTGACTACTATGTATCTTAACTATGCTATTAATGAAATGTTTCCTCTATTGTGATGATCGTTGTTCTATTGTTACTTGCTTTAGCTTTTGTATCCCTTATGATTGATGTTTATGCCTCTCGTTTAGATAAGAACGTGGTTCTCACTTTGGTTTATGTTTTAAAAAAAAAAATTTACCAGTAATATTCGCTAAGTATTTTAATAAAATGATGAGACTAAGAGGTAATAACCTAATGATTAACCTAATGTGTTCTAGAAAGTTGGGTTAAGAATTAGGGTGTTACACCTTTTCCTTAAGATTTCGGTTTTGGTTTCCTTTTTTCCTTGAGGTTTTGATCTCTTTTAAAAGTTTGTTTCTTTTGAGCTTGATGATGAGGTTCAAAAGCCACTTAGTTCGCTTGAGAACTTGGTTCAAGAACTCTAAAGCTCTCCTTATGATGAGATAAGTGTTGGATTGTATCTCTAAAGTCTTGCAAGAGCTCTAGATAAGATTAAAATGAATATTGCATCCATGTTTATATTTATGCCTTGCACATCATGTTTATTTTCCTTGCCATCACTAAATATCAAGAATAATAAATGAACTTGCATTATCATGTTTATATTTCAAGCTTTGCATTATCATGTTTATATTTCAAGTCCTCACTTAAATATCAAAGATAATAATAAGCTGCATCTCATGTTTATTTTATGCTCTCACTTTATTTTCTAATGAAAGCTAAAACAAGTGCATGAGCATGTTTATTTTTATGTCATCATTTAAGAGAACCTAGAGCTCAAAGACTTACCCTTTATTATCTCAAACAAAGGCTTGAAAAATATGTGTTCCTTAGCTTGTTGAGTTCGGCCTTAATAGGTTTTGTTTGTTATAAGTATTAAAATCTATGTTTCATAATTTTTCTAAGCTTATATAAGTTCAAGAAATGTCTAGAACAAAGTTTTATGATTTTAAAATCTCTTGAGACTAATTTATAGTAGCTACTTCCCTTGAAAGTATTTTGATGATTTTAATTGATAAAAATGTTTACAAATGAGTTTTGAAAGTTTTAAAAAGGTTCCAAGAGAAACTAGTATTTTATGTGCTTTAGAAATCAAGTTTTATGCCTTCTTGTGGAGATGGATTTTCAGTTCTGCCTTGCCATGTTATGCTCACTGTTTATGCTGTCTGGATGATGATAACATGAGTATGTTTGTGTATAATTGATGGTAAAATGCATATGTGAAAGACAAGAGGACTTAGTAACTAGAAAAGAATTAATTTGAGAGTTCTAGATCTCTTAGTAATTGATTTTTCTGGATTATGTCCAGCATGGTTTAGAAATGATAATCATGGATTTAAATTAGTTTAAATGTGTAGGAATGACTCATAATTGGTTTAGGACTTGATCTTCATGACTTAGGAGCAAACTGAACTTAGAAAGGGTCATTGTTGTGACTCCTAGGTACCCGTAAAGTTAGAATTTTTGATTCTGCACTCTTGAGATTTAGAGATGTTTATGATCATAGTATTGAGTGAGGAATGCTTAGATATGAGCCTATAGGTACCCGAGGGATTAAGTTGTGATGATTTATAACTTAGATTGTGAGTTAAGGACCTTAAGGGTCAATGTATAAGACATTAAGAAGTCTTGAATTTTATGATGATGATGAGATGTATATGATGTATGAGTTATGATGAGATGAATTGATTAAGACATGAGTTTATTCTAAGCATGAGGTTTGAATGAGAAACCATACATCATATGATGTATATGACATTTTTAGCTTGTGGTATAAATGTCGGTTTGAAGGAAATTCAATTTAACAGCTGTTATGCTGCCGAATTTCCGTCGAACCTAAAAGGGTTGAAAAATGTTTTTAAAGTACCATATGAGATTGAAAACCCTGGGTGACATGGTTGAGCTGGGCACCCCCAGGAGATTTTTATGTGACAAGCACTGAGACGTACTTCTCCTGCTATAGTGAAGAGGAGGCAAATCCGTGAGGGTCTGGACATGAGCCTTTCCATAACGGACAATTTGCTGTGCACTCAAGGCCAGTGGAGCGTTTCAAAGAGGCTATATCCTAAGAGAGGAGTTCCCTAGCCCCCTAGCCCACACTCTTAAGTAGTCGGGTGTATTATTTTATTATTCGCTTATTCAGATAATAAGCAAGAGCTAGTGACGACTAGCTGAGGTATAAGCTCAAAGCCTAGTTTGTTTATTATTAGGGTGGCCTCTACATTGCTGAAGATTCCATGAATGATGTCACACATATTGATGAAAGTTTCATTTGAGAGTTATTGCCCTTATGCCACATGGATTGTTTCTATATGATTTGATTTGTTGATTTATATGCTCAAGTATTGCCATGCATTCATGTTTTAATATGTTGCATTCATAACATCAAGATGCATGCTAAAAGGAATGAACCTTGGATAATTGGTTTTATGAACCTTAATAATGAACCCTTTTATGCATGCACACCTCTTTATAATTAAACCCAAGGTTCCTGAGGATGTGAACGATGAAACCTTAAGATAGGAGACTCCTACTGAGATTCTTTAGTAAGAATTCTCACTCCTTTCTCTTCCTTCTCTTTCTTCTGTCACATATTCAGAGAGCGATGGCGACGTTTGTGGTCTTTGTCGACACGCCGACTTGGGAGGTTCACTTTGATCCGGACCACAGATCATATCATTTTGAGGGGCAGTGCACAATACGAGTCTTCATGTTCATCGGACGCCCCTTTGCACACCCTGTACAAAGCTGCCGTTTCTCCCCGATGTCACCCTACGACAATGCGATGGTTTTTGAGCGTGCCTGGACGTGAGATGAGAGGATTTTGTGGACGTACACTGGTGGTTCAATGCCTCGAGACTTCCAGGACTACGTGCCTCGGTTTCCTCGTTCGGAGGACGACCCTTCTGAGGACCCGCCGATGCATATGTATAGCGAGAGTTCTACTCCTACTCCTTAGTTTGTGCGAGATGAAAGTGAGGAGACTGTCACGCAGCCGAGATTGGCTAGGCAAGCCAAGAGGCGCCCTTACCGAGGAGCTCATGCTTAGTCTTCACGTGTGCCTACTCCTACCGCACTGCGTCGGTGGATTGGTTATGTTCCGCCATACCCCGGGTTCAAGTAGTAGCCGTCTTAGGGGAGGCTTAGTGCTCACACTCACACAGATTGGATAAACCTTCTTTTGTATTGAGGTTATCCACCATAGGTGCACTCGGGTAGTTGTGGTTTATCTATGCTTTCTTTGTTTTATGTATTTCTGTTGTATTTCCATTTTCCCTATGTATCGCAAGTTCAACCCGTTTCTATAAGGGCATGACTACTTATGTATTTCAAAACTGTGGATATTAATGAAGTGTTTTCTTTTGTGATGATTGATCCTTGTCTCCTTGCTATATGTTTTACTTACCGTGTTCTTTATGCTTGTTATTTGTGCATCTTGTCGTCCGTCATACGATGCAACGCGACTCTCACTTTGGTTTTATATTTTAAAACAAAATTTACCCGTAATTTCTGCTAAGTATTTTAACAAAATGATGAGACTAAGAAGTAATAACCTAATGATTAACCTAATGTGTTCTAGAAAGTTAGGTTAAGAATTAGGGTGTTACAACACATCCAGCCACCCCGCATCTATTCCCCCATCCGCTTGTTTACGTCCGAGGAGCTCGAGTAGTTCTCTGGTTACATACCCCTATCACCCGAGGATCGCCGCTGCCAGCAGTAGAGCGTCTTTAGGAGAGCTAGTGCATACACATACACACACACCACATGTAGTAGGGATAACACTTTCTTTTGTTATGAGGTTATCCACCTTAGGTGCACTAGGGTAAGAGTGTTTTATTTATGCTTTCTGTGTATTTACATTTCTATTGTATTTCCTTTTCTATTGTATTTGTATCATCTTGTATCAAACTAAGTCCCACCTTTAGGTGGACATATTATGAATATTAATGAAGTATTTCTTTTGATATGTTATTGATTGTTCCATGTTCTTTTATGCCTTGTTATCTTGTGATTTATTTTCCTGTCTTACGATGTGCGCGGCTCTCACTTTGCTTTATGTTTTCAAAAAAAAATTTCCATATTTTCCGCTAAGTAATTTAAAGAAAGATTTTAAAAGAATGAGACTAAGAAGTAATAAACTAATGATTAACCTAAATACGTTCTAGAAGTATTGGGTTAAAAATTAGGATGTCACACTTAACAACAATCCTAATTAGCATTAGGCAGTTTTGATTACATGTGATTATGGGGGTCTAGAACCCATGTCTTTGTCCCTTTTTAGGTTCCGTCTTTGCCGATGGTACTATAATCAATTCCTAAACCAATTATGACGGATTCCTACACATATACACTAATTATAAACTATTTTAACTATGAGTAATTATGCTGGACAGAATCTGGATTTTTTTTTTGTTTTCTAAGTGTTCTAGAAATCTCATTTCTAATCCTCTCTAGTTACTTATTTTTCCTAACATTCACAAATTAATTCTAACATCAATTAATCATGATTTTCCCACATTCTAACATGCTAAAAACAACATCAACAACAGCCAATTCATCAAGGCATAACCGAAATCATGCATCATAATACAATCCATAAAATCACATTTTAACAACACATAAGTCACTAGATCCACTTGGGATCATTTTGGGACTTCAAAAACTCTTTAGGAACTAGTTTATTTCATCAAGATCATCAAAATATAAGTAAGGGAAGTAGCTATTTTACATAATTCATGGTTGGGATTTAAAACATAAGATCATACTTAAAACATTTCTTGAGATCACCTGTGCTGAAGAAAATCCTAGGACATATATTGTTGGCACTTGTGACTGGATGAAACTCACACCAAGTTCATCATCATCATATGGCTGAATTGTGTATTCAAGATAATGCCTCCATATCCAACTTTTTCTTGAGATAAAGGGACAAATCCTTAAGCTCTAGAATCTTTAAGTGATAACAAGAATATAAACATGCTACGCACTTCATTTTATTCTTCATTAGAAAAGTAAAGTGAGGGCTTAAAATAAATATGAGATGCAACTTCATTTTATCTTTAAAGTTTAGGTGATGACATAGAAAAGTAAATATGATATGCAAGACATAAATTTAAACATGAATGCAATTTCATTATACAATTACTAGAGCTCATACAAGACTTTAAAAGATTAACACCTTAATCCCACACTTAATCTCATCAAGACAAAGTAAACTCTACAGTTCTAAGTACCAAGGCTTCAAGGAAACCTTTTGGTATGAACATCATCATTAAGCTCAAGGAAATGGATTCAAAAGAAAATAAAAGTACATTAAGAAAGGAAAGATGGCCGAAGCCTATACACAAGAAAATGCACCATATTCTTTATTTTATGCCCAAGAGCTCCTATCTAGAGTAAACTCTGGAATGTGCTGGCCAACTTTAAGGTTGATAAGGGTAAGCCTTGGGCTTTTTGAAAGCCATGTGATCATTTTCTTAAGTTAAAACCATTAGTGAGCTAAGTAGCATATTTATCACAACTTATTGAAATTAAAACTCAAGCTTTAGAGGCCTCATTGTGATGAACACAAGGTCATCATCTAGAGACACTCATCATCAAGCTATCATCAGAAATAAAATGGACTTTGAAGGCCTAAATGTGTAGGAGAAGAAAAAGAAGAAACCAAAATGGTATATCAAGAAAAGTTCATCAAAACTCCATTCCAAACCAAGAGCAAAGCATATTAAAACTAAAGAATGATTTTAGAACAAACTCCTTACCAAGTGATGAAGGTGAAACTTGGTTCTTTGAAGGTGAGGATGAGAGAAAAATGTTCTTCCAAGGTGAGGAAGAATTCGGCCAAAGAGAAAAAGAAAGGAAGGTGTGGTGTGTTTCTTTGAGCTTTGTGTGTAAGAAGTTGTGTCTAGTTGAGAGATGGTGAGATAAGGTTGAGGTGTGGTGGCTCTTTGTGAGGAAGAAGAAGAAAATGAAGAAGATAAAGAGGAACTCTTAGAACTTGAGAGAAAATGAAAGAATTTGCAAGAATGCTCTTAAGCTTACACTTAGCAAATGATCTAAAGGTTCTTACAATTTCATTTGCATGTGTATTTATAAGGAAATGAAACAAATGAGGTGCCAAAGGGGGGAGGATGTCCGCGGCCTTCCTCATGTTCCATGAGGTGAGAGATTTGTTCTTTGAAGCATGGTGAGGCATGGTTGGAGGTATGGTTCAAGGTAAAGTAGAGCATGGCTCAAAGTATAGCCATTTATGTGCAATAATTCAAACATGTGATGGATAAAGGAGGGAGGAATGGCGCCGGTTTCATTAAGTGAGGGAGGATAGATTTCTTTCATTTAATTAAGGTTTAGGGGTGTGTTTAGGTGTATCATCAATTAGGCTTAAGATTAGGAGTTGTTAAGTAAGTGTTTAGGTAAGTAATTATCAAGACATGATTAGGGAGTGTTCTTTCTTCATTAGTGAGATAAAACCTCATTTTATAATATAAACAATTGTATACACAATTCCTTAATTTAAGGAATTGAAGAGAGGAAACACTATTCAAGATTCCATGTCTTGAAATCTTGATTATTAAAAGAGATTTAAGTTTAATCTAACCAATTTTAGGTTCTAATTAACCTTGATAAATTGTTTTGACTCTAGATTAATTATGAAAATTAAATTAATCTTCAATTAAAGCCTAATATTACTTATGTTTACTTAATTTTATCATTAAGCTCAAAAACACTATTCCAGGGGCAATATCATAATTTTGCACAAAAACTACCCAAGACTACCGGGACTTAAACAGATATCCCCAAACACATAAAAATGTCATTTTAAACTTTTTGGAAAGTTTCTAGGATCAAATGGCACTTATACCCGCATAAAAATGCTATAGGGGTATTTTGGTCATTTTGACTCGAAACCTCCGAAAATGAGATTTTTTTTCTCTATTAACATTCATTCACATATAATCCCCTTCTAATATTGAGTTGACCCTTCGAGGACTACCAGGTTGGTTATCCTCTAAATTCCGGGTGGAAAATGACCTCATGGGTATTTTGATCATTTTCACTCAGACAGAAAAATCGGATGTTACATTGAGCCTGATCAACTCAATATTTTTGTTTGGTGTGATAGGAATCAATGACTTCTAATTGACATACTAAGCATGGCGTGGGAGATAAAGCAGGTATAATGGACACTTTTCATGATATGGCAACTGCCATGAAAGAGCAAGTTGCAGCAGCCAACAAGATGATGCAAAGGTTGGATCGATATGTCGAAGGAAATCTAATTAGGAATCCTGGAGGAGTAGAAGTAGAAATAGAATATTAGAAGTTCACAGAGTTCAGGAAAGCAAACCTTCCACCTTTTCAAGGAGCTTTCAATCCAAATAAAGCCGAAGAATGGATTAAAACCATGGAGAAAATTTTCTTAGTTCTTCCTTGCATTGAGATTCAAAATGTGGCTTTTTCTACCTATATGCTAAAAGCATATGCTGAATTCTAGTGGGTTGGCACCAAGGGATTATTTGAAGCTTCCCGGACTAAAATCACCTAGGATGTTTTCAAAGAAGCTTTTTATCATAAGTATTTTCCTGCTTCTGTGAGGAATGCAAAGGAGTTAGAGTTCATGGCACTTAAGCAAAGGTTTATGAGTATAGCAGAATACACAACCAAGTTTAAGCAACTTTGCAAGTTTTCTACTATCTATCAATATTATCCTAATGAAGCTTGTAAGTGCATGAAGTATAAAGGAGGGTTATGTAAGGATATAGAAGCAGCTGTGAGTCTTCTAGAGATTAGAGACTATTATACTTTAGTAAACAAATGTTGGCGTGCTGAGGAATCAAACAAGAAGCTAGCAAGCTTCAAGTATACACAAAACAACACTAAGTGTGGACGAGAATGGAAATAAAAAGAACCTAGGCCCAAGATTCAAGTCGGTCAACCAACCTAGAGGAAGATTTCTACCCAACAACCACAACGACAGAGGAAAAAAAAATTCAATCCTCAAGACCAGAAGTAGGACGAGAATGCCCTAAGTGTAGGAAAAATCATAAGAACAAGCCTTGCTAGACACCGCAAATTGTTTGCTTTGGACGTGGGAAACTAGGACACAAAATATTTGAATGCCTTGAAAAGAAAGGTCAGTAGCCCATCTCCAGGCCACAACAACAAAGGTGCATTTTTACTATAAGTGCCAAAGACGCTTTTCAATCTGCCAATCTGATCCGAGGTAAGTGTGAAATAAATGGAAATACCCTAGATGTACTGTATGATTCGGGTGCCACTCATTCTTTCATATCCCATGACTATGTACAGAAGTTACAATTATCTATGTCTAGATTATCTTATGATTTTCTTGTATCCACTCCTATTGCTAGTCCTATTATACCTTTTTATGCATGCGTAAATATTCCTCTTCAGATAGGTACTAGGAAGTTTACTACTAATTTAGTTTGTCTTCCTTTATCTGGTTTAGATGTAATTTTAGGTATAGATTGGCTGGTAGCTAACTACGTCCTTCTGCATTATCTAGATAAAGCTACTATGTGTTTTTCTACCTTACCTTCTATCCCTGTGATTCCTTTTTCTTTTTATTTAAACTTAGTAACACCTAACACTAGTAAAATGGACTGTTAGGAATATGTTCTCCTCCTAGCTAGTGAAACTGAAAGTGACCATGAGTTGAGTAAGATTCCAGTAGTGAGGGAGTATCTAGATGTCTTCTCTGAGGATATTCTAGAGTTTTCTCCTGAGAAGGAGATTGAATTCTCCATTGAGCTAGTTCCAGAATGGGTCCTATCTTGATCTCTCTTTATAGACTTTCACCTTTGGAGTTGAAAGAATTAAAGTCCCAAAAAAAAAACTATTAGGGAAACAATTCATTAGACCAAGTGTCTCTCCATGGGGAGCCCCTATTCTTCTAGTAAAGAAAAAAGGATAGGGTTATGAGACTTTGTATGGATTATAGGCAATTGAATAAGGTGACGATCAACAACAAGTACCCTTTGCCAAGAATTAACGACCTCATAGATCAATTACAAGGGGCAACTATATTCTCAAAGATTGATCTTAGATCAAGCTATCATCATATTCAAGTTCGAAATGACAATATTCCCAAGACTGCCTTTATAAGTCGATACAGACATTACGAGTATAGGGTGATGTCTTTTGGACTAACTAATGCTTTGGCTATATTCATGGATTATATGAACCAAATCTTCTGCCCTTACTTGGACAAACTTGTAGTTGTCTTTATAGATGATATACTTATCTATTCAAGGACTGAGGAAGAACATGCGGAGCATCTTACAATTGTGTTACAAATCCTAAGGGAGTAGAAGTTGTATGCTAAGTTATCAAAATGTGAATTTTGGATGGAAGAGGTTAGATTCCTAGGTCATGTGGTATCACGAGGGGGAATCTCTGTAGATACCAATAAGGTGGAATCAGTACTTCTTTGGGAATAACCAACAACAGTGATGGAGATTCAGAGTTTTCTAGGGTTAGCTGGATACTATAGACATTTTATCGTGAGTTTTCCTTAGATAGCCTTACCTTTGACTAAGTTAACCTGAAATAATGCTCCATTTAAGTGGACACTAGAATGTGAAAATAATATCCAGAAGCTAAAGCAAAAGTTGACTATGGCAATAGTGTTAGTACTACCCGATCCTCATGAATCCTTTGAGGTTTACTGTGAGGCTTCTAGTAAGGGTTTCATATATGTTTTGATGTAGAATCAAAATGTGGTTGTGTAACGCCCCGATTTTTCTGTTAGAGTGAAAATGACCAAAATGCCCCTGAGGTCATTTTCAGCCCGGAATTCGAGGAAAGCCGGTTCGGCAGTACTCGAAGGGCAAACTCAATGTTGGAAGGGGATTAGATAACTTGTGTACCTTCCCGGGATCGAAAATCTCGTTTTGAAGTTTTAGTCAAAATGACCAAAACACCCCTGTGGTGTTTTACCCGTTTGCAAGTGCCAGATGAACCCGAAACTTCTCTAGATGATTTTAAAAGGCGTTTTTATGTATTCTATGACCTCAGTTTTAATTTTAGAAGTCCCGGGCAAAATTAGTGCAAAATTATGGTTTTGCCCCTAGTTTCGTGTTTTTACGCTTAATCGCGTGATTAAGCAAACCTAATCAATATTAGGCTCTAATCGAAGGTTAATTAATTTCCTTAATAAATCTTGAGTCAAAATAATTTAGTAAAATTGATTAGAACCTAAAAGTGCTTAATTACAACCTAAAATCATATTTTAATTTCAAGACACCTAGTCATAGAATCTTGAATAGTGTTTTCTCTTTCCAATTCCTTAAATCATGGAATTGTGTTACACATTGTTTATTCACAAATGAGTTTTAAATACTTTAATGATGTATGAGCACTCCTAAACTTGTCATAAACTCCCTAAATCATATTCTTAGTTACCTAAACTTAAGCTTAATCATTCCTAACCTTGTACCTAAGCTAATACACATCTAAACCTACCATTAACACCCAATTAAATGGTCAAAACTCACCCCCACTCTACTGCCCAGACCTGGCCATGAGCTTCCCTCCCCATTATGCATCACATGTTCAATTTTTCAACACTCCAAGGCCATACCTCAAGTCACATACACTATACCTTGTCATAACTTTCAATCAAGCTTGATTTTCCAAGTAAATAACTAATTAAAATAGCTCATTTTCTCCATTTATTTGTGGCTGGAAAAGTTCCAGCCATGCATTGTTTCTAGAAGCCTAATTTCATAAAAATTTGATAGGAAATTAACTCACATCAAGCCATACTTTGTAGCATAGCTTCCATACTTCAAACCATGCTTCTATGACACAATCAAGGAGATATTTTCCTCTCCCTTTTCCCTCCATTTGCTACGGCCATTCCCTCCCCTTGGTGAGCTCCATGGCTTTGTTTTTCTATAAATAGGATGCTTGTGATAGCCTTGTTGCACCTTGAAGCATTTGCTAAGTTTAGAGTTTTAGAGTTGTCTTGCTAGTTCTTTCTTTTTCTCTCAAAGTTTCAAGAGAGTTCTTCCTTTCTTTTCATCTTCATCTTCTTCATCTCTTCATCTCATCATCATCTCTTAACCATCAAACACCACCCCAAAGCCTTGAACCATCATCAAACCTCTCAAACACCACACCTTAAACACAACTTCACCCAAAACACATTTCCTTTCTTTTCCTTCCTCTTTGGCCGAATCATCACCACCATCCTAGGAGGTGTTGCTCATCTCATTTCCATCTTCAAGTCCAAGCTTTTACCTTCATCACAAGGTAGGGATTTGTTTTCAAACTTTGTTTTGCTCAAGAAAGTGTATTTCTCTAGTTTCCTCTTGGATTCTTTTTGAACTTTCCTTTGTTTTTCCTTTTCTTTTCATTTCATCCTCTAGGCCCTATTATGAGCATGATAGTTTGATGATGAGAGTTTCTACATGATGACATTGTGTTCATCTCAAAGAAACCTCTAAAGCTTGAGTTTTCCTTTCCTTATGACTTCATCTATATGATATCTAACTCACATGGTTTTTCAACTTAAGAAAATTAATCTAAGGATTTCTAAAAGCCCAAGCCTACCCTTGTCAACCTTAAAGTTGGCCGGCACGTTCTAAAGATCTTTCTCTAGATAGGGGTTTTGGGTATTTAATAAAGAACTTAACGTAGTTTCACTTTCTTTCTCTTTTGTATGACTTTCAGTTTTTGTGTGGTGATCTTTGAGATATTGTATTGGGTTGTTATCTTGTTAAAGTCTTGAATGAGCTCTAGTTAATCATAAAATGAACCTTGCATCATGTTTACTTTATGCTTTGCATATCATGTTTACTTCCTTGCTATCACTAAATACCAAGATAATGAATGAACTTGCATTATCATGTTTATATTTCAAGTTCTCACTTAATACCAAGATAATAATGAGTTGCATTCATATTTACTTTGTGCTATCACTTTACTTTCTAATGGAACCTAAAATAAGTGCATAAGCATGTTTATTTTTATGTCATCACCTAAATGAACCTAGAGCTCAAAGACTTGCCCATTGTTGTCTCAACAAAGGTCTAACAATATGTATTTTCCTTGGTTCATATTCCGGCCCCAAGAGGTCTTGAAGTTTCTAAGTATTTGAGACTATGTTTTATAATTTTTCCAAGCTTACATGAGTTTAAGGAATGCATAGAACTAAGTTTTATGAATTTAGGACCTCTTGAGATAAAGATAAATTAGTCACTGCCCTCTTAAATACTCTTATGATTTTAGATGTTAAAATTGTTTATAAATGAGTTTTGAAAGTTTAAAAAGAGTTCCAAGAGAAACTAGTATTTTATGAGCTTTAGAAATTATGTTTTATGCCTTTTATGGAGAAGTATATTTTCGGTTCTTCCTTGCTCTTTACTGCCACTATATGTGCTGTTTTAATGATGATAATGTGTCTATGTTTGAGTAAAAATAATGTTAAGACTCATATGTGAAAGATAGGATAAGTTAGGAACTAGAAAAGAATTAATTTGAGAGTTCTAGATCCTTTAATTATGTAATTTTCTGGATTCTGTCCAGCAAAGTTTAGATTTAATAATCATGGTTTTAAATTAGTTTAAATATGTAGGAATGACTCATAATTGGTTTAGGACTTAATCTTGAAGCCTTAGGAGCAAACTAAACTTAGAAAGAGTCATTGTTGTGACTTCTAGGTACCCGTAAAGTTAGGATTTCAAATTCTACATCCTTGAGGTTTAGAGATGTTCTTGACCATAGTGTGAGGTGAGAAATACTTAGTTATAACCTCATAGGTTCCCAAGAGACTAGGTTTTGATGATCGATAACTTAGAATGTGAGTTAAAGACTTTAAGGGTCTAAACCGTAATTTCTAGAACCCCGTAATCACACAAATATAAAGCTGTCTAAATCTGTATAGTGCTGTTTGGATAGGTCCTTGAGCATAAAAATTAGTAAAACTTATTAGTTGTGAACCTATAGGTGTGTGAGACGTTAAGAATAATACTAGAACAATTAGTTTACAAGTTTAAGACTCAAAAGAACCAAAGCATAACATACTATGGGTTTATAACATAATAAACTTGGGAGTTTGTATGAATGATTGTCTAAGGTGTGATTATGTGATAATGTATATGCTATAGTTCTATGTATACACTATGAAGAAGTTTCATGTGATGATGTATATGCTATGAAAAAGATTTATGTGATGAATAATGATGTATCTATGAATTAACACTTTATGAGAACTTAAATGTGACACAACACTGAGACGCCTTCTTGGGTGACACCGGTTTAGCCAAGCACCCCCAAGAAAACAAATCCGTGAGGGTATTGACATAGAGCTTGCCAAAGCGGACAATACTACGATGCACTAGTTGCTAGTAGAGCGTTTCAAAGAGGAAATGACCCTAAGAGAGGTGATCCTTAACTGCCCCTAGCCTGCACTATTAAGTTGGGATTATGTATATGTTACGCTTATCATAGGATAAGTAAGAACTAGTGACGACTAGTTAAGGTATGAGCTCATAACCTAGAGATGTTTTAGGGCGGCCCCATGAGATGAAAGTTAAAGTTTACAATGTCACATATATTATACCTATGCCAATGTAATAATGTTTCTTAGTTATTCTATTGTTTGGTTTACCTTTATGATTCATTCATATCATTAGTATATTTCATGCTTAGTTATAAGACGCATTGTAAAATATGACGGACCTTGGATAAATAATATTTTAGAAAACTAACTTAAAAGAAGTTTACATGCATGCACGCCTTTTTTAGAAATAAAACCCAAGGTTCCTGAGGATGTGACGATGTCACCTAGGTAGGGATAACCCTACTGAGAATTCTTTTAGAAAGATTCTCATTCCCTCTCTCTTTTCTTCCGTCATATCTTCAGATGGCGACATTCGTACTCTTCATCGACACCCCGGTATGGGAGCTGCACCATGACCCGGCACTCGGGTCATACCATTTTGAGGGTCGCTGCACAGTTAGAGTGTTCATGTTTATGGGATGACCCTTCGCGCATCCAGTCCCGAGTTACCGTTTTACCCCTTCGCGCATCCAACGCGATGAGCAGATTCTCCGCATGGAGCCCGAGACGTCAGCCGTACGCGACTACCCGAAGTACGTGCCTCGCACCCGGTACTCGAAGAGGGATCCATCTGAGGACCCGCCATCACACATGTACAGTTGGAGTTCCAGTCTCGCTCCCCCACCGATGAGAGCCGGGAGTGAGAAGACAGTAGTTCAGCCGAGGTTGGCTCGTCGGCCATCTATGCGCCCTTGCCGCGATGGTCAGGCCCCTATGATGCGCTCGACCACTCCCGCCGAGATTCGTCAGTGGATCGACTCGACCCCACAGTACTCGAACCAACAGGAGTAGGCATAGGAGGGGTAGCAGTTAGTGCACACACGCCACATAGTTGAGGACAAACCTTCTTTTGTATAGGAGGTTGTCTACTCTAGGTGCACATGGGTATAGGGGTTGTTTCTCTTGTATTGGCTTTTTATGATTTCCGTGTATTTGTTCTTCAGTTGTATTCTATTCCCCGATGTATCAAATAGCACATTATATATATATATATATATATATATATATATATATATATATATATCTATGTTCAGTTAATGTTCCCATGATATGATGTGTTTCTTTATGCTTGCTTATATGTTTCGTTATGCTTCCTTTTAAAGATTCGTGCATGGCTCTCACTTTGATTTTAATTCCAAAAAGAAAAATTTTACCCATATTTTCGCTAAGTATTTTCTAAGTATAAGATGAGACCAAGAGGTAATATTCTAAAGATTAACCTAAGTACATACTAGTAGTCTTGGGTTAAGATTTAGGGTGTTACAGGTGGCCTATGCTTCCTGACAGTTGAAACCACACAAAGTAAACTATCCAACTCATGACCTCAAACTTGTGGTTGTGGTTTTTACCCTAAAAATCTGGCAACATCATTTTTATGGTGTGCAGTTCAATGTTTTCTCTTATCAGAAAAGGTTAAAATATCTTTTTGATCAAAAGGAGTTGAATATGAGGCAAAGGAAATGGATGGTGTTTCTCAAAGATTATGAGTTCAACCTAAATTACCATCCAAGCAAAGCAAATGTTGTTGCCGATGCACTGAGTAGGAAATTTTTAAGTGTAGCATGTTTGATGATTAAGGAAACTGAGCTAGTAGAAAGCTTTATGAAGCTTAGTTTAGATATGTCAGTGACCCCGCAAGGTGTTATGTTAGGTCAAATAAAAGTAACAAGTGAATTCAAAGAACAAATTTTGGTTGCACAACATGAAGACATAGAGTTTCAAGAGACTTTAAGATCAATCCATGCAAAGAAGTTGCCAGGATTTACTCAAGACTAGCGAGGTATATGGAGGTACAATGATAAGGTATGTGTACCTGTAAGTGGCAATCTCAAAAATGAGATCTTAGAGGAAGCTTATAGGAGTGAATTCACCATACACCCTGGGACTAATAAGATGTGTGCAGATCTCAAGAAGATGTTCTAGTGACCATTAATGAAGAAAGACATAGTAGAGTTTGTCAGGAAGTGGCTAACTTGTCAAAAAGTTAAAATAGAACACCAAAAGCCAGTTAGTACCCTGCAACCCTTAGAAATCCCTGAATGGAAGTAGGAAAGTATCTCCATGGACTTCATAATAGGTTTACCAAGGACATCATTAAGTCATGATACTATATGGGTTATAGTGGATAGATTCACCAAGTCTACTCATTTCTTACCTATCAAAGCTAGTTATCCTTTGGATAAGCTAGCTTCTTTGTATATTCAAGAAATAGTGGGACTGTTTGGTGTTCATTCTTCTATAGTTTCTAACAGAGACCCAAGATTTACTTCAAGATTTTGGGGAGCTTTGTAAAAGGCCTTAACCAAACTTTGTTTAAGTACTGCCTATCACCCCAAACTGATGGACAAATAGAATGCACTATTCAAACCCTGGAAGATATGCTAAGGGTATGCGTGATCGAATAGAAAGGAAGTTAGGATAAGTTGCTCCCATTAGTTGAATTTGCTTATAATAGTAGTCGTCACACTAGTATTGGCATGGCCCCGTATGAAGCTTTATATGGAAGAAAATGCTAATCCCCCTCATGTTGGTATCATTCAAGAGAATCAAGTGTGTTAAGGCCAAACCTTATTAATCAAACGACGGAGCAGATCCAAAAAATCAGGAGTAAAATCCTCATCGTACAAAGTCATCAAAAGAGCTATGTTGATACTCGAACGAAATCTTTAGAGTTTCAAAAGGGAAAACACGTATTTCTGAAGGTTACACCCACTATGGTGTAGGTAGAGCCCTAAGAGTTAAAAAGTTGTCACATAGGTTCATAGGTCCTTTTCAAATTCTTCGACGAATTAGGTCAACTGCCTACCAGATAGCCTTAACCCTGCATTTATCCAACCTTCATAATGTATTCCATATATCTTAACTCAAAAAGTATCATTCGGATCCAAACCATATTCTTGAACCTGAATCTATACAGTTAAGGGATGACCTGACATTTTAAACACCTCCCGTTTGGATTGCTGATATAGAAGTTAGGCAACTTAGAAATAAATCTATGCAACTGGTAAAAGTGGCTTGGGGTGGACTGAGAAATGAAGAATACACACGGGAATTAGAATCAAACATGAAGAAAGATCATCCAAAGTTGTTTCAAGGCACGAAATTTTGAGGGCAAAATTTTTCTTAAGGTGGGTGGTAATGTAACACCGTGATGTAACACCCTAAATTTATTGAGAAATTAATTGGGGTTTTATTAATGATAATCTCCATATTCTGACAGACATAGTAATTATGAGAGTGACTCAACGAACAAGAAAAAAAAGTGAATAGTATTTTGAGGGCTCCATGAGCCCAACGGGACAGCCGAAACCTTAGATTCGGGACCCGGAGATAATCGAAACTGAGAAAACATAGGGATTAGGTTAGAAATAGTTATAAATAAAAATATTATACTTAGAATTAAATTTTAGGTAGTATTTGATTACCCAGGTATGGTTTTTCACCCGTTCGGTGAAATTTTGGTGTGTGATTTCTAACACCGAAAGCTAATTTAATCTCTACAAAATGAAGGAACTTATCCATCTATATCAAATGAATGGCTAAGATTCAATCTTGAATTACAACATTTAATCCTAGCCATCCATTTTATTTTCTTAGATTAAGAATCATCCAATTATACTATAAAATATTCATTCATTAATTATAAGATAACCATAAGCTCAATCTTCTCCAAGAAGCCAAGCATTTCGGCCAGCCAAGGAGAAAGGCAATAGCTCCATTTCCATTCTCAAAGAGCTCCAAGCTTGCATTCCAATCCCAAAAATCTTAGCCTAGAGTTGTTAAAACTTCCAACTGCCTTCACTAAACTTAATCCATACCTCAATACCTACAAATCTAATCTATTGAAATCTCAATTCTCCATCAATCCTCACCTTGATACCTTACTTCCTCATTGCATAAGGAAGGTTTAGGGCTTGATTGGGAGTCCTTGAATGAAAAGTAATCCCTTGGAACACCTTTGGGGTACAAAGCTCTAAAGTTTGCAAAGTAGGGTGTTGTTTTCTTGGTGAAATTTTGGTTTCTTGCTTATTATGATGGTTGGAAAGTTGATATTCTTGGTTCTAATGTATGATTACAAATAATAGGTGTATTTGTATTGGTGGAGTGTATTGGTGTTGTGGGAAAATTCAGTTTTGCTAAAGAAGTGCTAACCATGCTTGCTGGAAATTCTTTTTTTTTTTTTCAGGCAGAGAATGATCACGAATTTTTTAAGGGTGTTATGGGTATTTTTATCAGGTACAAAAAATATATGCCTAAGATAACATCTTAGGATAGTGCCATGAATTTTCTTGAGCTCTGTTTTTATTTATACTGCATTAAAAAAAAATCAAGAACTGAACTTGTACCTATGCTGCCTGAACTATTATAACTGAAGCTGAAAATTTGCCTAATTTTGTTACCATAGCACATGATTAATTTTTCCTTTGAAATTTTTCCAGGATGTTTTAGACATCTTGAAGTTCAACCATGATTTTTATTCTGAATTGATTCGATAATTAGCTAGGGATTAAAAATTATGAAATTTCAATTCTAAGCTGAGATTAAGTGGTCTCTAACCACCAAATTTATAGAATTTTGTTAACATAGTTATAGAATGATTCTTGCTCTGAAATTTTTACAGGACTTTGGGGACACATTAATTTTTGTGAACTTGGAATCGATTATTTCAAATGAGAAATAATTTTTGCTACTTGAGTGAAAAATCTGTCAATGTGCTGAAAATGAACTAAATTCTTAATTTGAAAATAAAATGACTTTTGACACAAGTATGATGAGTAAAATGCATGCTATATTATTTAAAAATTCATTTTATGAGGAATGGATGAGAATTATTGTGAATGAACATTTATATATGACTAGAAAGCATGCAATGGTAAAAATGAAATATGATACTTGAATATATGTGAAAAAAGAACATGTAAGAAATTCAATTATGCATGTTCTAACATATGGAGAAAATATAAATAAGACTTATGTTGGTTGAAAAGGGTAGGCAAAAATAAGGACTTCCTAGAAATATTATTAGTAGGTAGACGTATCAGCTAGGAATAGAACTTTGTAAGATTCAAAAAAATGAAAAAAAAAATGAAGTTTGATGATCACATATAGGTATGAGCACATGTCCTAATAAGTAGTCTATTTCCCATTGTGGAGTTGTCCACTATAAATACCGCTTGGTATAAAATTAAGTCTTCCTTATATTGATGAAAAGAGAAAAAAAATGCACTAAATTGAATTCTATGGTTACAAGAGAAAAATGCATGATCTCTACTATTTTTGTATTTGACTTTACATGATTTATGTATGTTGGTATTTATACATATGATTTTGCATGAGTATTCCTATATGAATGAACTTATTGGTTATATTCTGCTCACCTTTGAGGGAGTATCCTACTAAGAATTTTATAATATTCTCATCCTTATGTTTGTATGTACTTTGTATTATTCAAACCCAGCTGATGCCATCCTTGGTATTTTATCTTGACTCGCCACAATGTGTGTGGTATTACGACCTAGTACTTGACCCCTCATACACAGCAGCTTATTCACAGGCTAACGCATATGTGTTTTTCAGCCATTTATTCAATGCAACTATTTTTACCTCTAACTTTGACCCTGTTTTCCCCTATGATGGTATGCCTCTCCATATGGCACATCTGGTTATATTTGATGTCCTGCTTGCACTACCAACATCCCCTCCAGTAGATGCTCCCTCCTCGTCTTCGTCTTCAAACTCGGATCCACCCGAGGGTCTTGACCCCCTAGTGGAGTTGAGGCTATCATACCAATGGCCAACAACTTTTTCTAGGAGGTCACAAGATCTTTAGGGACTGTTGACCTGTATATAGTTGTAGCATAGTGCTAGAACTTAATCAGCCTACAAACTGATTTTTGTTAGATGTTGTTAGGCCCATTTCTATGTACACACGATTTTGCTGGACCTTGATATTTGAGCAGGCTAGGTTCTAAGTACTAGTTACGTCTTTTTTATGATAGTCCCCGAGTAGTATAAAAGTGAAATGACTTAACTTCTAGTATGGTGTGTATAAAGAAAAGTTGTGTATGAAGTACAGATGTGTATATATTTGAGTTTCTTTACAACCTTTTAGTTTAATTTACCTTATTTTTCATTTCACTCGACTAGTGTATATTATAGAAAGGAAGTGATACTCTTCTGATTACAATATTAATACTCAAGTAACACATGATAGTTAGGAGGGTGTTACATTTTGGTATCAGAGCCAGACTATCTTATAAGCTTTAGGATTAAATTGACTATGTTTCCTTAGTAACTGTCATGCATTATGATTTTTTATATGTGTGTGACTGCTGGTTAAGAATGTTGTGGGTTACTGCCACACTTAGCTTGGTATTGAGCCTGATCAACTTAATATATATTTTTTGGTGTGATAGGAATCAATGACTTAAAATTAGTGTACTAAGAATGGTGTGGGAGATAAAGCAGGTATGATGGACACTTTCCATGAGATGGCAGTTGCCATGAAAGAGCAAGCTGCAGCAGCCAACAAGATGATGGAAAAGTTGGATCGATATGTTGAAGGAAATCTAGTTAGGAATCCTGGAGGAGCAGAAGTGGACATAGAATATCATAAGTTTGCAGAGTTTAGGAAAGCAAACACTCCACCTTTCCAAGGAGCTTTCAATCCAAATAAAGCTGAAGAATGGATTAAGCCATCGAGAAAATTTTCTCTGTTCTTCCTTGCACTGAAATTTAAAAAGTGGCTTTTGGTACCTATATGCTAGAAGCAGATACTAAATTCTGGTGGGTTGGAACCAAGGATTATTCGAAGCTTCTCAGACTGAAGTCACCTAGATGTTTTCAAGGAAGCTTTTATCACAAGTATTTTATTGCTTCTATGAAGAATGCAAAGGAGTTAAAGTTCATGGCACTTAAGCAAGGGTTCATGAGTATAGCAGAATACACAGCCAAGTTTGAGAAACTTTGCAAGTTTTCTACTATCTATCAGCGTAATCCTGATGAAGATTGGAAGTGCATGAAGTATGAAGGAGGCTTACGTGAGGAAATAGAAGCAGCTGTGAGTCTTCTGGAGATTGGAGACTATTCTACTTTGGTAAACAAGTGTCGACGCCCGAAGGAATCAAATAAGAAGCTAGGAAGCTTCATGTATATGCAAAACAACACTAGAATAGGATTAGCACCCCCAAGGCCCAAGATTCAAGCCGGTCAACCAGCCTAGAAGAAGATTTCCACCTAACAACCACAACAACTGAGGAAAACAAATTCAATCCTCAAGACCAAAAGTATGACAAGAACACCCTAAGTGTGGGAAAAATCATGGGAACAGGCCTTGCTGGACAATGCAAATTGTTTGCTTCAAATGCAGGAAACCAAGACACAAAATATTTGAATGCCCCGACAAAAAAAGGTCAGCAACCTGTCTCCAGGCCATAACAACAAGGGCACATTTTTACTATAAGTGCCCAAAAAGCTTCTCAATCTGCCGATCTGATTCGAGGTAAGTGCGAAATAAATAATAATACCTTAGATGTATTGTATGATTCAGATGACACTCATTCTTTCATATCCCATGACTGTTACAGAAGTTATAATTATCTATGTCTGAATTACCTTATGATTATCTTGTATCCACTCCTACTGCTAGTCCTATTAGAACTTGTTATGCATGCATGACTATTCCTCTTCAGATAGGTCTTAGGAAGTTTACTGCCAATTTAGTTTGTAACTTTATCTACTTTACATGTAATTTTAGGTATGGATTGGCTAGTAGCCAACTATGTCCTTCTACACTGTCCAAATAGAGTTGCTATGTTTCTTTCTACCTTACCTTCTATCCCTGTGATTCCTTTTTCTTTTTGCTTAATCTTAGTAACACCTAACACTAGTAAAACGAACTATCAGGAATATGCAAATCATGTACTAAAATTCATCGCCAGTCAACGATATGCAAAAAAAGCTAATGTCAAAGTCAAATATGATTCAAAAAGCAAAGACTTGAAGATAGTAAGACGTGGTCAAGAGATAGCTATTTGAAGGCTCTTAGTTTGGAGGAGATAATGTTAGTACAAGGGACAGTTGTGCACAAGCTTCGAAGGAAACAAGAAAATGGGATCATGCAAGTACTGGAACTAGAAGCATGGGACACATGTCAAACTTGCATGTACATAATTTGTCTATAAATAAGAGTAGTGTAGGATCAAATAAAGAACCTAGAATTCTAGAGAGCACTTCATAAAGTAGTAACAATAAGGAACTTGATCTGCAATCACATACTTGACCTTCAACACTCACTATCAGTCACTTCTTGCTCGAGATTCCTAAAGTTCTCAAGTAACGTTCTTATCATAATTTCTTGCTCTCTACATTGTTATATGTTCTTTTTAAATTTGGGCTTTACTTTATTCTGCATATTTCTAAAACTTTACTTGTAAATAGTCAAGAATTTGCATTAGAGGAACTACTTCTATTTCCTAAATAAGATTGAGAAGCAAAGCTTGATTAATGAGTTTATTTGTTTGTTCATTAATAACAAAAAACCAAGGAAAACATCTATTGTCTTTTTTCTTTTTTTCTCTTAATTTTAAATTAATATTTTACCTATTATCAATTTCATAGGATTTAAAAGTCGCTAGTAGTGTAAGATAAGAGGGGTCCAAAACTTGAATAGAAGTGAAGAACTGCATAGTATAGTGATTTTAATCTAATGCCTTCCTTTTTTTCATTTGGCTATGCAGTAAAAATGAAGTAAACAATCCATAAATAAAATTTGTGTTATTTTACACATGAAAGCATCCATAAAAAATTTTATCCCATTAAATTTTTTATCCTTAATCAAACATAAATGTTTTCATATTTTTAATACCGCAAATTCTAATTTAAAGTTATGGTCACTGCAGTTTTAAAAGAAAAAGTGATCCATTTCCAATACAATAAAGTCTAGCCCTATCAATCTTGTAACACCCTAACTTTCAACACAATACGTCTAGTATGTATGATGGTTAATCATTAGTCGTTACTCTGTCATCTCATAACTTTGCTTGATTTTAAACTTTGAAAATAAGTCTATGAAAAATATGACCAATTTTTTCTTCTTTATTTTTTTTATTGAAAAATCAAACTATAAGTTGTTTACATATAAAGTATAGCGCATAAGTGTTCATCATATAATATGCGACAATAGCACATCTCATCAATGTATTCTTAACCATCCATCACATAGCATGCATGCAAATCATAGCATGCATGCAAATCATAGCATGGCACGATATAAACTGAGAACATCATCATAACATAACATTGACTTTAATCACCATGTATAATAATAATAGTATAGAAGTGTTCCACAAGTATAATACCATCACAAACATACTGAGTCCACCAATAGATGTTGAGCGTACAATAATTCAAAAGCTAAGCATAACTACAATGTGGCTAAACCCTTCATGGATGCACATCTACCAGCAACTAAGTTAGCATGCACAAAGACAAAACAACTCCTAAGTGCTGCAAACAAGAAGGACTATATATCCGCTTCTGTTGCTCCACTCTAATCTAAACCATAGTGCAACTCCACATCAACATCTCAAGGAAGTCCATGGACTTCGCTATCATCCTTGTCTGAAGATGAAGATAGAAAAAAAGAGAGGAAGTGATAAACTTATACAAGAATCTCAATAGGGTTTTTCGTCTACACATACATGTCATCATTATCCTCCCAGGAACCTTGAGTTTTATTATGAAAACAGTGGACATAAATAAGGATAATTTATTTAGTTTTAAAGCCATTAGCCAAGGTCCGTGTCTTTTAGCATAATTCTTAATGTCATGAATACATCATACCTCACTATGAATGCATGTCAATGCCATGTGCAACATATGACAAGAATGATAATAAATCAACATGGCCTAGAGAACATAAATCGTCATAAAATAATCTTTCCTCTTTACTTTCTTAGGTGACTTAACTTTCTTGTTCTCTTCTAAAGGCCACCCTAATACTCTCTCCTCTTGAGAGTTTTAGGTTTTGAGCTCATACCTAAACTAGTCGTCACTAGTCTACACTTATCCTCTTGATAAGCAAATTCTCAACTTCTAGAATGCAGGGCAAGGGCAATAAGATCACCTTTCATAACTATCAATTCCTGGAGTCTAAAGAATCACCTCTTTGGGTCACCTCCCATAACCATTAATTCTTAGAGTTTGAAGGATTCCCTTATTGGATCATCTCTCATAATTATTAATTCCTGAAGTCTAGAAGATCACCTCTTTGGGTGTAACGCATCGATTTTTTTCTAGACGTGTAAATAATCGAAATGCCCCTGAGGTCATTTTTACCTGAAACACGAGGACGAGCAACCTCAGCCATCCTCATAAGAGCTTTGTTTATGTATGAAGGGGATTCTATGTATTGGAATGTTTAATAAAGCAAAAGAATCTCATTTTTTAGGTTTCTACACACAAATGACCAAAATACCCTTACAGTAATTTAAGACAGTTTTTGACCCGGACTTGTCCCGAAAGTCTAAAACAATGTTTTTAAGGCATAACCTATGTTTGTTTAAGTCTCAGTGGTCCCGGGCAGTTTTTGAGAAAAATTACGATTTTGCCCCTGCTTAAGTGCATTAAAGGCTTAATGACGTTTTTAAAACAAAACCTAAGCAATATTAGGCTCTAATTAAAGGTTAATTAATTTTCATAATTAATCCAGAGCCAAAATAATTATTTGAGGTTAATTAGGACCTAAGATTGCTTAAGGAAACTTAAAACTCGTTTCTAGTTTCTTTTCTTTAAATAAAGCATCCTAGAATAGTGATTTCACTATTCACTTTTCCCCAATTCAAGAAAATATGTCATTTCCTAGGTTTTTAGTCATTGGGATTTAACTCCATCAATCCAACAAGATTTCTCCTAATCTAAGTTAATCATGGCCCTAATTACCTATTTTGTTCACCTAGACACTTAATCATAAAACCTTAATTAGTGACCTAACCTTGCTTACTCCTAAACCCCTCACTAATACATGATTATATTAAATGAAAACTCTCTCCCCTTGGCTTCTTTATGACTGCCAGCCCTCCCCCTATTCTAGAAGAAATATTTCATTCAAAAAGAATCACTTTATGTCATTCAAGCTTTTATTCAAGTCTTACATGCACCATGCCTCCCATATTTCACACCTTACCATGAAATGACAACACAAGGAGATATTTTTCTTTTCTTCTTGCCCAAGAACCATTCTGGTCAGCCCTCCCCCATTCTCCTCTTCATGATTCAAGTTCTATATATACATTGCTTTGGTGAACTTTGCTTCACTTTGGATCATTTACCAAGTTTGAGGTTTAAAGAGCAAGTGCTATTCTCTTAAAGTTTCTTTCTCTTCCTCATTCTAAGAAGGAAACTGCCACCTCCTCCACCTTCAACTTCATCTACTCCTCATCCAAACACTCAACCAAGCTCAAACACAAGCCAACAACATCTCCTCCCTCCATTTCCCTCAAGGTCGAAACACATACCCAAGTTTAAGGAAGATTTCTTCTTCTTGTTGCTCCAAGATCAAACCTTTTTCCATCCCCAAGAACACTTATCTTTGGTGGGGAGCTTTTCTAAAAATGTTCTCTTTGATCTTTTTGTTTGAGTCTTGTTGGAAAATGATGATTGGATGAACGTTGTTAGAGTTTTTCTTTTCGGTTTCTTCATCTCTTTTCCTTTCATTTTTGGCCTTAAGGCCTTGAATATGATAGCTTGATAATGAGTGCTTTCAAAAGGTGACTTTGTGTTCATCTCTCAAGAAATCTCTAAAGCTTGAGTTTTTCTTAAAGAAAAGTTTTATTCTTTTACAAGTTGAGTTAAGAATGAGCTTTATGTTTCTCTTGACCTTTTTGGAACTTTTCTTTTCTTTTAATATTTCGGCCATGGAGCCCTTGGTAACTTGGAAAAATGAGAGCTTGATGATGAGGGTTTTATGATGGTGTTAGCACTTGAACAACCTCTAAATCTTGATCTTTGTTCTTGAACCAAACATGGTTTCGGTTTTTCTTTTCCTTTCCTTGTTGAGAACTTTGTCTTGATGTTGGTTTAGGATGAGGTTATACATTCAATGATGAGGACTAGTGATGTTTGGTGTCATTACATCATCAAGATCTTGGTCCCTAGAGTGGAAAATGGCCCATTATTCCTCATTAAGGTTCGGCCACTTCCTTTTATTCAAAGAAAGATGTTGTTTCTCTTAGCTTACCTAAGATTTTACTTAAAGAAAGTAATAAGGTTTTCCAAAAGTCCATAGCCTACCCTTGTCAACCTTAAAGTTGGCCGGCACGTTCTAGAGTTCGCTCTAGATAGGGGTTATTGGACATTAATAAAGAATATGACATAGCTCTTTTATGCTTGTATCTTTAAAGCTTAGTAAAGCTTACTTTTTCATGTTGGATGAGTATTGGGTTTAAGCTTTGTTCTTTTAAAAGTATTGAAGGAGCTCTAGATAAGATGTAAAAGTGAACTTGCATCCACGTTTATTTTATGTTATCACTAAATTCCCAAGATAAAGAAATGAACTTGCACCTCATATTTATTTTAAGCCCTCACTTTACTTTCTAAGGAAATATAAAATGGAGTGCATATCATGTTTATGTTTATGTTATCACCTAAAACTCCTAGAGCTCAAAGGCTTCTTTGGAATGTACATTTCGGCCATGTGATGATAATGAATCTAGAATGAGTTTCATTTAGTCACAAGGACCTATAGTCTATGTCTTAGGATTTTCTTAAGCATAGGTGACTATGACAAACGTTTTAAACATTATTTATGCTTTTTATTCCAACCATGAATGAGATTAAATAGCTACTGCCCTCATGTATTTTTATGAAGGTTTTGATGAAATAAATTGTTTCCAAGTGAGTTTTAAAAGCTCTAAAAAGGGGTCCAAGAGAAACTACCAAATTATGTGTTTTAGAAATGAAGTTCTATGTATTATATGATGATTATGATTTCGGTTCTGCCTTATGTTTTCCAGCACCTTATTTTCTATTTTGGGTGATCTATATGTGTTTAAATTCCTTACCAATTGTATGAGAATGGGTCTAGGCATCTTTGGTATGCTTGGTAACTTTGATAGTTTGGAAATGTGATTTCTAGAACTCATTAGGAACTGTAATTGTATATTCTGTTCCAGCCTTGATAGAGTTTGTAGAATCATATTATAACATGTTTAGATGAGTGAGAATGAATCATAATTGGCCTAGGTATTAATTATTGCATCATAGAAAAAGTCGGTAATGAGAAAGGACCTAAAACGTAACTGCTAGAACATCGTAATTCATCAAGATATGCTTACTACCTACGTTGTCCAGCCATAATTAATTAGGTTCTAGCACTTAATAAGTTACAGTAATGAGGTTAATCAATCCCTTAAAGGTATAAGAAAATAATATGGAAGTTTGAGGTTACCCGATTTAGGGGTTTTACTTTTAAGGAAATAATTTATGTGCTCTCTTTGATGATGAATTAATGTGCTATCTCATGACTTATATGATGCCATATGATGATGGAATTATAAATTGCATTTTATTGTTCTCCTAGAACCTTAAAGATGCCCATGTTAACTTCTATGAAATATATGACATGTTTAAAGTATGTAGCATCTTGTTATAACATGCTAAGACTTAAGGTGACACAAACTATGAGAAAATGATCCTACGGAACCATCAAACTATAGATAGGGAGGAGGTGATTCTAGCCCCCTAGCCCATACTTTAAGTCGGGACCTTAATCTTATCAAAAGGAATAAGAACCATGTGCTAGGGACGATTAGTAAGGTATGAGCTCATAACCTAGAGGTTTCTCAAAAGGGAGAACAATTAAGATGGCCCCATGTACTAAGTAAATGTCTTAATGTCACCTAAGTAACCAAGATAAGATACCATGTACCATGTACCAAGTTCTATGTTTTATGCTTTATGCCTTATGATCTATGTGCCATGTATCATGTCTACAATTACCATGTTTGCTAATAAGTTAGCTAGATCTTGCATAACATAATGAAGTATGATGCATCCATGTAAATACAAGCTATGTGTTAAAAGGAATGGGCCTCGGTAATCATGTTTTAGAAATTCATAATTGAACTATTACATGCCCAGTATTTTATAAGAACCCGAGGTTCTTAGAGACGTAGATGATGTCACCTAGATAGGAGGGAAACCCTACTAAGTTTCTTTAGTAAAGATTCTCACTCCCCCTACCTTTTCTTTTCGTCACGTCTTCAGATTCAGATGGCGACATTCGTCCTCTTCGTTGATACGCCGACTTGGGGGTTTCATTTTGACCCCGATCACGGATCATACCACTTCGAGGGACGCTGTTCTATCTGTGTGTTTGTGTTCGTGGGGCACCCTTTTGCGCATCCTGTATAGAGTTATCATTTTTCCCCTACGTCCCTCTATGGTGTTGACGTGGTGTTCGAGAGAGCCCGTCCACATGACGAGCGGAGGTTTCGTGCACACCCATCCGAATCAGCTGTTAGAGACTTCCCCGATTATGTTCCACGCTCGAGGTTATTAGAGACACCCTGAGGAGGATGAGCCTACGCACATCTGTTCGGAAGGTTCTGCCCCCACTCCCCCACTTATGCCAGTAGAGAGTGAGGACACGGTGATGCAGCCACGGTTGTAGTGGAGGTAGGTTATGCGCCCTAGATGCGGAGGCCATGTGTAACCATCCCGTGTACCTGTCCCAGACGTGCTACGACCATGGATTGAATATGTTCCCCCGTTCCCAGGCCAGCAGCTGTAGAGGCTCTTAGGGAGATTAGTGCACACATGCCACTTTAGTTTATGATGACCTTCTTTTGTTTAGAGGCCATCTACATTAGGTGCACTATGTAGGTTTTATTTCCATGCATTTCCTTTCTATGTATTCTCAGTTTCTTTGTATTCGCATCTTTTAATTCCTGTACTTGAATTCAACTCACCTCTTTGTGGGTGGATTTATATATTATGTGATGTTATGTTTATTGTGGAGCCATTTAATGTTTACATTTCTGCACTTTATGATACCGTTTCTATACACTATGTGCGGCTCATATTTTAATGGGTTTTTGAAAAAGAAAAAAATTGGCTTGTATTTTCATTACATAGTTTCAAAGGTAATTAAAGTTAAATCAAGAAGTGACGACTAATATTTAGCCTCAGTACATGCTAGTAGTATTTGGGTTGAATATTAGGGTGTTACATTGAGTCACCTCCCATAACCATTGATTCCTGGAGTTTGAAGGATTCCCTTATTGGATCACCTCTCATAACCATTGGTTCATGGAGTCTAGAGGATCATTTTCATGTGTCTTATGTCACATTTAATCTTAGCATGTAAATTTAGGGATGCAAACATGAGCATATGATCATAGCTATCATCATGACTTATCACTTAAAATTTCATGCTCATGAACTTTGGAATTTCTCTAAGTCCACAAATTTGGCGGAAATCCGGTAGCATAACGGCTAGAAATGGAGCTTTCCTAAATTTTTTTCATGCCACAAAACATAACAATCATGCATCTCAATCATTCATTCATAATCACAACATGCAACAATTCATCATGTAATTGATCACATAAGCATGCATCACATTCTTTGCATATATCCATAAGCATGTTATCATCAACATCTTATTGAAAAGTAAACATGTTCCTACCCAGTATGCCAAAAATCAAGAACCAGACTCAGCTAATGCATATGCTATGCTCAACAAGATATATACAACATACTAGATATCATCACTTGTATAATTCAAGAATTAAGCATGCATAGTCATCAATTCATAATTTTGCACAATTATTTCAAGTCATTTAATTTTCAACTAAATCACATGAACATGGCCTTCATAAGATATCATTTAACACATTTTTTAAAGTGTAAATTTTCCTTTCAACACATTTTTTCAAGCTAATGATTCTCAAAAATTAATTTACACTTTTAAGAGACCCGTGACACTTAGAAATCATTTAAATTAATCAAAAAAACCATTTAAGCCATTGGCCAAATTTTATTAGATTTTAGGTGCCAAAATGCAAAGTTTCGCATTCTTAACACATAGCTGGTGCCAATGTTTCTAAAACTTGTTCTTAACACCATAAATGGTATTTCAAATAAATGGACATATTCAAAATCATTATTAGATCAAATTAAACCATTCAGCCAAAATTCCATAATGATAGGTTCAAAACATAATTTTCCACATTTTACAAAATGGTCCAACCTAACACTTGTAATTATCCTTTTAGGCACCTAAGAAACCAAAAATAATTTTTACAATAATTTTCACTAATTTCTAAGCTCGTGAACAGTATCAAACAATACTATATAGTATTGGCCAATGTTAAAAAAATTAGTTTCAAGAGCTCTAAAAATTACATTTTTGACCCTTCTAATTACTGACTTTTCCTAAGAAACTAAAAATAATTTTCACAACAATTATTAGTAATTTTTACACTTAAAAATAGTGCCAAACAGTACCTTACAGTCTTAGATAATATCAAATAGTAGCCATAAATATCAATTCTTAAGACCTCTGAAAATTACATTTTTTATTCTTTCTAGTTACTAATTTTTCCTAACATGTTGGAAACAAATTTTACAACAATTATTAATAATGTTTACACATATGAATAGTACCAAACAGTATCTTACAGAATCAAATAATGTCAAATAGTAGCCATAATTTCAATTTCTAAAAGCTTTGAAAAATCATTTTTTGATCCTTTCTAGTTATTAGTTTTTCTCAAAAATTATTCTAAGACATAGAAACCACTTGAAACCATTTTATCCCTTTGAAAAAAATTAAATGATAACCCTTAAAATAGAGGAAAAAATTAAAATTTCATTAATAAGGTTTTGTACATTAAAATAATATTTTTGCTACCTTTTGATTTTCCAATTCTTTCAAAATTTCTTTGTACAATCAAGACACAATATTTAAACCTTAAAAGCAAATAAAACCCATTCTAAGTCCAATATCACTATATGGCTGAAATATACATATGAATATGTCCGTCATCAAAATTTCCATTTAAGATACAAGGGACAAGTCTTGAGTTTTAGAGATCTACGTGATGAGTTGGGTCATAAACATGCCATGCAACCTCATTTTTAATCTTTATCATTATAAGGTGATGACTTGGAAATATAAATATGATATGCAAGACATGAAATATAAACATGAGATTGTAAGTTTATTTTTAAGTCTTTAAGGTTTAGGTGATAACTTGAAATTTAAACATGATATGCAAGACTTGGAATTTAAACATGAAATGCAAGAACTTGAAACATAAACATGAGTGTAAGTCCATTTTTATATCTTATTAAGTTTAAAACTCAGGACTTAAAAAGATGAAACTATTAACCTCAATCAATCTTAACAAAATGGAAGTGAGCTTTAGAGTCCCTCGATACCATGGTTCCAAGAACCTCATTTCTTGGACTCACCATCAAGTTCAGAGAGAAACAATCAAAGAAAACCAACAAGCATTCTATTTCTTTTATTCTTTTGAAACCAAAAATCAAGTCTTGAGCTTTAGAGGTCAAATACATGATGGTTTCACAACCACCATCAAGAATCCTCATCATCAAGCTATGGTCTTGACCATCATCTAAATCTCAAAATTGAAAAAAGAAAAGAGAGGAACAAGAGAAAGAACATAAAATAAAATCCCTACCAAGAGTGTTTTCTTGTTTGCAAGAGTGAAAACTTGATCTTTTATGAAGAAAAGAGAAGAAAAATCTTCTCTTAAAGCCAAGGATGACTTTGGCCAAGGGAGAATAAAATGGAGGAGGAATTTTTCTTGTGTTTTAATGTTTGGGAATGGAAAGGTTAGATATGTTTAGGAGTTGATCTATGGTGGAGATGTGTTGGTTTGAGGTTGAGAGCTTAGATGGAGGTTAAGAATGGAGATTCTTGAAGATAGAGTAGAGGAAGAAGAAGAGAGCTTAAGGTTAGAGAGAACAAGACTCTTTTTATTTACACAACTTTGTTGGCAAGTTTTGGCCAAAAAAGTGAATGGTAAGAATGAGAGTTTTTGTGAGTGTATGAGCGTTAAAAATCAAAATATGAGAGAGAATTGGAGGAGGGAGGATGCTGCTATGTAGGGCTATTTTGGGGGGAAATTTTTCATGTTTCATGTGTATTAGGACTTCAATTAGAGATAGATTTGATTAAGCAAATGGTTAAGGATTGGTAATTAGGTGTTTGGGTTAGTAACCATGTGTTTAAGGCTTTCAAGACATGTTTAAGGAGTGGTCTACATACTTAGTTGAGTTAAATTTGATTAATTTGAATTTCAAACACCAACATAGTTCCTAATTTTTAGGAAAAAAAATAAGAGAGAGAAAGTGCTTTTATCTTTGCTTTTTACTTTTTGGTCTTTTGAAGCATCTTTGATTAAGAATGAGATTTAAACTTCCCTGAGCAATCTCAAGCCTTAATTAACCTCAAATAATTATTTTGACTCAATATTAATAAATAAAATTAATTTATCTTTAATTAAAGGCTAATATTGCCTATATTTCTTTAATTACTTAATTAAATTTAATTAGTGCTAATCAAAGATGTTTAAGGCATGTGTTTAATTAGTAACCATGTGTTTAAGGCTTTTAAGACATGTTTAATGAGTGGTCTTACATACTTAGTTGAGTTAAACTTGATTAATTTGAATTTCAAATACCAACGTAGTTCCTAATTTTTAGGAGAAAAAAGAGAGAGAAAGTGCTTTTATCTTTGCTTTTTACTTTCTGGTCGCTTGAAGCATCTTTGATTAAGAATGAGATTTAAACTTTCCTGAGCAATCTTAGGCCTTAATTAACCTCAAATAATTATTTTGACTTAATATTAATAAATAAAATTAATTTATCTTTAATTAAAGCCTAATATTACCTATATTTTTTTAATTACTTAATTAAGTTTAATTAGTACTAATCATGATAATTTTACACAAAACTCCCCAGAACCATCCGGACTTTTCCAGACATCATACATCCCTTGTAGTTAACATTTCCAACTCCGAAGTGATGATCGAGCTCAGTTGTCACTTAATCCGGTGTTAAATTATCTCAGGGGTATTTTGGTAATTTTGCGCATGGCAAAAACGAGGAATTGAGATTTTCACCTTTATCATCATCCACAACACATCAAGTTCCCTCCAAACATTAAACTAACCCCTTGAGGATAACCGGGACCGGCCGTCCTCAATTTCCGGGCAAAAATAACCTCGAGAGTATTTTAGTCATTTGAACACGGGAAAAATTGGGAATTGTGATTCTCACTTTGATTGCTATCTAACCTCATATAACCTCATCGTAATATTAAAATACCCTATTGAGGATGGCCTGGACCAGCCATCCTCGATTCTCGTGCAAAAATTACCTTAGGGGCATTTTGGTTATTTTATTGCACAGCAGGAAGAATAGAGATGTTACAAATCCTTTGTTTTTCTTAAGCGCAAAATAACTCTGGTTTATCGAGTTAAGACATAGGATGTCATACTTCCGGCAAAACAGATACTAAAACTGAACATAGAGTTAGAACAAAGAGAAAAGAAAATATCAATGTAGGCATAAGTTAATATATTGTTGATGGAGAGTCTGTCTTTCCATATATTATTATTATTATTTTCGTAGTACATATTATACTTGTAATCTGATTATGAGATTTGCTGGTGTTGTAATTCATGGGTCTAAGTGTCTTTCGAAGTTAGTAGCTATCTTGTGTGTTTTGTGTATGGAACAAGTCCCCATTACTTTGCGAAGTCTCCTTTATATATGGTTTCAATAATCAAGTAGTTAACATATTGTTATCTACTTGAGGCTTTTTTCCAACAACTAGCACCCACAAAACAATCCCCAGTACAACCAACATTTGAAATCCTAACTAACCTCCATCTTCTTCCACCTCTTGAGAATTAATAGAGGGAGGCTCAAACACACTAAAAGCTCTGCAAGCTGAAATCACAGCTAAAACCATGAAGCAACAAAAAGTAATCATATGGAGGATCAAAGCCAGCTTCACTTTGTTACAAAACCTGCCATAGGAACTGCATGCTTCACTCCATGAATCTTCCTTTTCACCATTGTAAGCTAGGTAATATATCTCCGTTACCGCAGCAGCAGATGTAACAACTAAATAAGCTAACATCTGTAAAATAGTATGAAGTGTAGATAAGCTAGCGTGCCAAAAGATTCTAAAAGTGAAGAAATATCAGTAGCCATGGAGAAAATCTGAAATACATCTGGGTGTGTTTGGTTTGGGAGTAAGAATGAGGAAAATTTTTCATGGATTAGCTTCATGATACACCTAGAGTGGTGGAGTAAGATAAATCATCAAAAGCAATGCATGATATAATTCATCTTGCGTTAAATGTGTGCCAGACAAAGTTTTAGGTAGCTGCAACCAGCCATGTATTAGATTGGACCGATAGGCCTGTAGGTTAAAGTAATTAAGAAGGTTTCTTGTTTATACTAAATTTGGAACATTCCGTATCTAACTTTGGAATGGGTTCTTGTAAGACTTCTTTAGCAGCCAGTTTCAAACCACAAAAACTCATAAGCTAATTATTTTATGTAGTCAAATTTCTTTCATGATTAGTTCGAGCGTCTTTAATGTGAAGGTCGTTCAGATACTAATAGAAGTTTTTGACGTTATTGAGTCCGATGAACGGATTAGACGGGTCAGGAAACTATATCGATACAATATTTGAAGGGAAAAATATACATATTATCAATTCCATCATGTTAATTATCGATTGATAGTGCAAGGTAAAGAAGACTTCTGGCCATGGGCATCAAGTTGGGGAGACTCAACTTATTATGCTTGTTCCTTTGTTTTCCTTAAGGGGTTGGAATTAAAGGTAAGCTATAAGTGTGCGCCTAAAAAACAGGGGTAAGCCACAAGTATCAAACCTGATCAGAGATAAAGAAAATCCAAGCTTTTGACACAAGATATTTGACCCATGAGCAGGCTGCAGCAACAAGAGCATAGCCAGCACAGAGGGCACTGACGAAAACCATATACCTGTCAAAAACAAATTGAAGAATATTTCATTGTTTCTGGAAAGAAATTGCTAGTGGATCGAGAAGAATTTCATTCTTACTTGAGACCCGAGATGTTGCTATACTTCAACGTTCCATAGCTGCTGCTGTCCTGCTGGTTTGTCACAGTAGTCCATATGGTTACCACAGATAGAGGAACCACGACGAGCCTCAGAGACGAATCAAAAAGCTTGAGCATGGGAAGCTGATGCTTTCCGAATGAACTATCATCCACATGTGTCCTCATGACTCATATGCAATGAAACGGATACATCTCAGCTATATATATACGTATATATATATATATAGATTATTCCCATCATTAAGTTAGTGGAGCTGGTGAGAGTAGTGGGAAACGCTTTTTCAGACCATAATCATGATACATTTGGTTGGTAGGTGTCATTCTGCACAAGAAATAGCATAATTGGTTCCACTCCGCATGACAAGGCCCTCACCTCCCTTTTTCTAATGTTAATATAATCCATGTTCATACTTAGCAGTTCACAAGTGGTTTTATCCACGATAACATTATATGTGCAAGTAATTGTATCTTAAAAATCATTGTCATACTTAAATGAATATTCATATTCTTCTTTTTTAGTGGTAGTCACCTTTTTCCCTTTGGAATTTGATTCTTTTAAAATGTAAGTTTAATTTAAATGATAAAATGTACAATATCAACAATCGATAAAAATTAACGATTTATAATATAACAATAACTGTGATAATATAAATAATAACAATAATAATCGAAGCCATTAATTTTTCGTTAACGTTAAAAATGACCTGTTTTTCAACAACTAAAGTGCTTGTCACTTTATAGAAGCCAATTTCACTTGAAGATACATCTAGCCTAGTCAGTTATGGTGTGATACATATAATCCTCTCTGTTGAATGGCGTAATGCTGATGCGTACTCCACCGTTACGGTTCTCTATTTATTTTCCACCTCTCATGGAAGGTCAAAGTAACAAGGATGGATAGGCTTGAGAGATGGAAAGATCCTGGATTTTGCAAATGGGTACATAACTACTTAGTAGAGAAGTTGTTACGTACATATTAATCTAACATTTAAATACATTTTTCATTATAAAATTGGTAAGACTAGAAATTTTGTAACTATAAAATCTCATGTCATTTGTATGAGATTTATAATTATGTAAAAATATTTAATCCAATAAAGCGATTACGATTTGGAGTTTAACTCAAGAAAATTGTTAGGACTAGATTCTATTTTCGAGTTAAAGAGATAATATAAAACTCCAAAATGAACAAAATTCCACCAAAATTATTTATCATTCATTACGAATTACAAATGATTTGCTTCCCTATTTATATCCCTCACTTGAACCTACCTAACTAACTAACTATAGGATTGTATACTTTCAAATCAATCTTAGCCTCAAGATTGCCAAGGAAAAAAAGAAAGAAAAAAATCACAATATATTTCATCAATTACAACCAAGAGAAACAAATACATATACATATAGCATACAAATATATGTAACACTAAAATGATTCTTTCGTTGAAAGTTCAGCTATAGAAAAGGCTATCTATAAGATGGATATATGATGAGACTATTATGCTGGATATCGATCCCTTTTCCCCTGGCCGCTTCATTCGTATATCAATGCTCAACACAATAGTCTTACTACAGTAAATATCTGCTCTTAAAAGGGGAGGACAATATTATGGGACTGAGCTCAATGTGATATGAATCTCTCATGAGTCGTTAACTAGTATTTTGGATTGGGTTCTCTTCATAGGTTTGAGCCATGACACAAATCCTGTTTTTATCATCGTTATGCTAAAGCTAATTTCTTCCTAGACTTGTTTTCATGCTCCGGTGAGTGGTAATCCCGGTGCAATAAAATTCTTCGGAGGATAACAATAATTCTATTGTCTTCAGGGTCAATTTAACATGGTCCGCCATATGTTTGGCACTTTCACATGGTCCCTCGTTGCTTTTCATTAAATTACCAAATTGACCCTCTTTAATCTCTAATTTGTCCATTTAGCCACCTCACCATTCTACCTCTTCAACCAGCCATTCTTTTCTAGTCAACACCATCGCTGCCGCATCTGAGTTCTAACCCAGCACTGTGACCGGCTTGCTTTCACCTAGCACCTCAGGGTACTGATTGGAAGGCAGAATAGCCCTCATTTTCCTTTTACCATCACTTGCACTAAATCTAACATCATAAATCAACAATAACAAAATAATAAAAAAAAAACAAAAGCTCAAAAGAAACCATCACTCATAGTTATAAATCTAGCAATAGTGAATAGCAACAGTACAAAACTAAGATCATGAACTAAGGCACGTTACTGATCGAGGATGAGTAGTTTTATATACAGTTAGATGTATTGATTGTCGCTTTGCTTGAGATCGAGGACTTGTACCACGATGTCGGGGAGATCTGAGTGAGGAGTGTGGAGATGGCGTATGGGCTAATTGATTTGGCCATCGTGATTTGATTGGGAACTCAACTCAATTGAAGAATCTTTGTGTTTTTGTTTTGTTATGAACAAACGCGCATCAGAGTTCTAACCCTCTACTACAAACGCGCCACCACCTCTGCGGCTGGTGTTGCCTGTTATCACCACCACGACTCCAGCCTGCTTCACGGCCTAGACATAGTTCCCACAATCGCCAGCTTTTACCCCGATCCTTCACTTTCCCCATTGTGCTTCTTTCTGGGTCATGTCACGAATTTTTTTTCATTGTTTTTTTAATTTTTTCGTGTCTAGGTTTTGTTGATGCATTTTATTTTTGTGTAAATTTGTAATCTTTTTGATAAGTGTATTAAAAAACCAACCCTCAGACTAATGAATTCAAAGACCAACCCTCAGACTAACAAGCATTATGTCCACTCGTCCAGCATTTACGTATATGGGATTTCAAGAATTTGGGCCAATGGTTATGGTGGTTATCTTGTGATATGAATGAAGGACGAGTAGTAGTTGACATGGAAATTGAAAACTGAAGAAGGGTAGTTACGTCTTTTAGAAAATATGTTTTTGAACTTTTAAAAATATTATTTTATTTTTAGTTATTATATCTTCAAATCTCAACCATCCAAATAACATCTAGCAGTATATATAAGTGGATCATGCAATGGTCCAAAAGATGGGACGAACCATATTAAAACGACCCTTGTCTTCATTTCACTAGTAATTGATTGTTTTCTTTATCTTCAGCACCCAATATATTGCAAGATTATTGTAAAATCATATTAATTATTATTTTTCAATCTAGGCTTATGACGATTGCTGGTAGGTGAAATAATAAATGATATTCGAAAGTTTGCATATCTTCCATGGCGATGGCTGTGGTGCTCTCTGTGAAGTAGGGTGTGTCGCACTCCCTTTACCTTCACCTGCTACTAGAGGTAATAGAGAAAAGCAACCGGTAAATAAAAAAGGATAAAAAGGTAATTTAATTAATTGCATTTGTTAAACAAATTTAATGACTTGCAACCCAGGGTGTGAGGTCCTTTCTACCTTAGTCTTGCAACCCATTTATTTCTCTCCATCGACAGTGGCCGTGCACCTTTGTATGTGGAAGAACCAATTTACAAGTGGAGTAGGTGCGCGCAAGGAATCATTACGAAAAGTCCATCCGTAGGTATATTGTGTTGTTTAGTGGTTTTAAGAAGTTTAGGGTAGCTGTCGAACTTTGTTGCAGGGGTTGTCGTCAGAGGTAAGGATCGGGTTTTTTTTTTTTCTTTGCTACTGCTGAAGCAAGTGATTCAATGGTATTTATCAAGCATGGTGGTTTTTTTTTTCTGTCATACCTTTTTTGTTGATTAATATGCTGAAATCACTAGTACTAGCAGTTGCAATTGTTGGGCAAAGTCCATGAGAGGTAGTTAACAAGTAACTGTGGTGAAGAACTTGATTATTACTCGAATGCTTTATTAGTCTTAGTTTAGGTTTTTGGAAGTGTTATAAAATAGTTGATAATAGTGATTAGATGGAACTTTAATTATTGTTATGGTTGTAATATTTACAATGTAGGGTGATCTGTGTTCTAGTATTTTTGTAAACATTTGGAAAGAAAATGATTTTATTTGCCGTGGATGTAGCAAGTTCGTGCTGGACCATTTCAATGGCTCATTATGTGGAGGCGTCATCTTCAAACCTAGCAAATAATATGGTAGGGGAGGTATTATATGTGTAGTTGGTGTGTTCCTCAAGTTGTGGTTTGGAACCAGTTATGATTTTTGTTTTTTGGTTATGTTCTGAAGGGAGTTGAAGGAATGTCATTAAGTAATGAAGATAGAGAGGGGAATTACGAAGACTTGTTCATTGAAAGCACGGACAAGATGCGGTCAGTCGAATTCCAAAATCTCAGTGTTGAGGATGCAAAGAAATACGAATTTGCTGACCTGGATGTGGCATATGCATTTTACAATGTTTATGCAAAGACCAATGGTTTTGGTGCAAGGAAGCACAAGGTTGGACGAAGTCAGAATGACCGCGGCATATTGTGGCAAACATTTGTTTGTTGCAAAGAGGGAGCTCGATCAAGAAAATATTTGGAACTTCCAAATCATCAAAAGGAGGCTAAGCCATTGACAAGGTGTGTATGTCTTGCGTAATTGCGTGTTCATGTTAAGATGAGTGGTTGTTGGTATGTTTCCATGTTTGATGATAGCATAATCATGATCTGTTGGGTCCTAAGTCTTGTGGAATGGTTCGATCACAAAGAAGGATGACAAAAGTTGACATATATAAAATGAATAAGATAAGAGATGTTGGTATCAGCACTTCTAAAATATATGGTTTTCTTGCATGAAAAGCCGGAGGTTATGAAAACATGAGTTTTCCAAGAAAGGAAATGTACAATCAAATAGACAAGCAACGGCGAATGTGGGATGGAGATGCAAATAAGGCACTAGTGTACCTGCGTAAGCTCTCAAGATTAGACCCGTTCATGTATTGGAGGCACGAAGTTGATGATGATGGATTATTGCGTCACCTTTATTTGGGTAGATGGTAGAAGCCAGGTTGACTATGTAGGTTTTGGAGATGTGTTAGCTTTTGATGCAACATATGGAAAAAAATAAGTATAGGTGCCCATTGGTTGTGTTTTCAGGAGTAAATCATCATTTACAAACAATTGTCTTTGGGAGTGCTATTGTTTCTTATGAGACTGAAGAGATGTATGTATGCCTTTTAGAGAAATTTTTAGAGGTTATGAAAGGAAAATGTCCACAGTCGATGATTATAGATGGAGACTTGGCTATGAGAAATGCTATTAGAAGAGTTTTTCCGGATGCACATCACGTCTTTGTGCATGGCATCTGCTAAGAAATGTGACAACCAATGTTTCAAAGGCAATGTTTACACAAGAGTTGAAAAGGTGCATGATTGGTGACATTGAAATTTATGAATTTGAGGAGAAGTGGGTACAAATAGTGGAAAAGTTTGGGGTGCAAAATAATAGCTGGGTTTTGGACATGTATGAAAAAAAAGGCATGTGGGCAACAGCTCACATGAGAGGGAATTTTTTTGCTAGTTTAAGGACAACTTTGAGATGTGAGGCATTACATTCACAAGTTGGTAAGTATGTCCAGTGTGGTTACAATTTGGTAGAATTGCTACTCCATTTCCATCGCTATTTGGAATTTTTGCGCAACAATGAGGTGAAGGCATATTTTAGGTCGACATATGGGTTCCTAGTTATGCAAACTCAGTTGCAAGCATTGCAGCGATCAGCTGTTTCACTATACACAAGAGAAGTTTTTTGTCTTTTTCGTTCTCTATTGCTGAAGGCATCGACTGTGAAAGTTGTTGAATGGAAGGAAACTACAGCTAGTGTAATATTTGTTTTGAGCAAATATTGCGATTCTAGTAAGAGATGGCATGTATCATACTGGCCATCTAATAAGGAGCTGAAATATTTATGTAAAAGGATGGAGTCATTTGGTATTCCATGCATGCATGTAATTAATGTCATGATTTATCTTGATATGGACAAAATTCCTGAATCCCTGATTTTAAAAAGATGGAGCATGAAAGCTAAAGAAAGAGTTTCACTGCCAGGTGGGCCTAGCAGTTCACTTGGAGATAGTTGCTACAATAGCCGTGTTGTGGCAATGAATGATAGTTCTTGAGAAGTGATGCATGTGGCGTGTCAAACCCTAGAAGATTTCAATGAAGTTATGGATTGGTTGGCAAAGACAAAAGCTGCGTTACGCGAGAAGCAAGGGAATGAGATACGGTTATCACAAGCTTATGGGTAGTCTTCCATCTGCACTGTTAGAGATCGAAGGCGTGTTAGAACAAAGGGGTGTGGAGGGACACCTGGTTCAATTAATGCAAAGTTGAAGTGATTCGTGCAGTGTAGCTATTGTAGAGGAGTTGGCCATAACTATAGGAATTATCCAAAAGATCGAGAAACAAATGAAAGCCTACTTGGTGAAGCTGATTTATATGATGATGATGAGGGCTGTGATGATCACGATGGTGTTGAGGATATGGATCATGATGAACACAATGGTGATGATATGAATGAAAGTGAGGATGATGACATGGTTAGTGACTCTTGAGTTTTGAAGGGTTAGTTTGAATACCGAATAATTCTTTATTATCGGTTGGGTCAATATAATCAAATTTGTCATATGAATATTCGGTTGGGTCTAGTTCCATGATAGTTTATCTAACTAGATGTTTTTTGGTTTGACACAGGATGCTTACATGACCATTGGTGATGGGGTTGTGGATATCTGACTGACACATATGATGCTATGATGTGTGGCTTTAGTAGTGAGTTAACTGGGTTTCAATGCGTCCCTCTGGTATTGTCATTTAGTGTTGAATTTGTGTTTAGATTCGGTGGTGGGTAATGTAATGCCCCAATTTTTCTATTTGAGCAAAAATGACCAAAATGCTGCTGAGGTCATTTTTACCTGGTGTCGCAACCGAGATCGCAACGGGACTGCGAAAAAGAGTTTTTGAAAATTGGAGTCACCACCAAGTTTATTTAAATTGGGAAAACATGGAAAAACCAATTTTATTTCTAAAAATGATTGTCTTTGAAAAGCCAGATATGAGTTCGGGAGTCGATCATGCATAGGGAAAGGTAGGAACTTAATCCTACAGCACCCCTAATACATTCGTCCTTAGACGATATCTTAGATAGTTGTGCAAGTTAATTAATAACCCTTGAAAATGTAATGAAATGATACAACAACATATTTACAATCTGAGCAAATCAATTAAGAATAATTAATTTAGACAAATATATTTGCAAATTAACAAATAAATTAAGAAAAATTATTTACACAAATATATTTATTATTTAAAAAATAAATTAAGAAAAATTAATTTTGGCTTGATAGGGATTACCTGCTCCTACGTATCCTCTGGTGCAATGAGGAACTCAAAGCCACGTAGTTCTGTAGAAAATATTTGTGCGTTGGTTGATTTTAATTATGAAGAATAAATTTTGTACCAAGCCTCATAAAATCCATCATCGCACAGAATCCAAGTTAGTACTAGGCCACTCAATGAATTCTTATGATTCAAATAATGATAAAGATAACATCTGCTACTCAATCATCATTATTAATCATTGCCTAGGAAATAATTTTTATTTTTTTTATATGTATTTATTTACAGGAATGAAACATGAAACAAATTTTTTTTTATATTGATTCCAACATGAATTGATAAAGCTAATCTATAAATAAATAATGAACATGCAATTAACCTATGAAAAATACCAGGACAAATAAAATAATCAAACTAAAAATACAATGTAATAGCCTAAACTAAAACTAACATGCCAAGAAAAATTTCAGAAGATAAAACAAACCCACGTTAACAAAGTTTTAGCTCAAATAAAGACATAATACAAACAAAAACCAAACTAAACTCAACAACATAAAATAAAAAAATAATGCGATTTTGCAGTTGAATGGAAATATTGGGATTTCATTTTTTAATTGGAACAAGCAGACCAAAGCCTAAAGGCCACAACTAAAGGAACAAAAGCTTATATCTTTCTTTTTTTTTCTTTTTTTTTTTAAAAAAAAACATGCTAACAATAGGATGAAAAACAACGCCTCTACATCTACGATTTGCACATACACACAACTTGGGGATCTAAAGATTTTTTATTTTTATTTTTAAAAGTTGCAATATTTTTTAGAACATATATTAATCTAAAATAAAAAAATTCCAACACCCTATCATTATTCAACTTTTTTTTGTTTACTTTTTTTTCTTAAAAAATGACAGCCCAAGATCCTAAATCTATACTCAACATTAGTATTATACATTACTATCAAAACAAGCACAACCCATAAGCTTTCCCAAATATTTTTAATCTTGAGACCAAAAAGGAAAACCCAAAAATGACAACCCCAAGACTAAGAAGAAGTTTCTAACGACAATAAACAAACAGTCCAAGAAAAATGCAAATAAAAATGAGTTGCACCAAACTATATATATATATATATATATATATATATATATTAACTATCTAGAATGCAGGCTAGTCTCTAAAGAACAAAATCCCAAACACCCCATTATTCATGACATAGACCAAAAGCAACGTAATAATCCAACCACTTCTAAACTCCAATAAAACACAAGCTAATGGCCCAAACAGATAACACAAACAAAATATATACACAAGAACTAACAACCAAACAAAAATAAAAAGTAAAAAAAAAAATCCTACCCCTAACAACATTCACAGCCACACAAACTCATTGCACTTGCAGTACACGTATGACATAAAATCTTAAAAAAGGAATAAACAAGCTAACGAGAAAACAAAAGGAAAAGTTTGTAAAGGAGACAAAACATTTTGGGGTATGGGTTTCAAAGTTAGGTTATGTGTTCACAGAGAGAGAGAGAGAATGAGAGAGAGAGAGGGAAATCTTCTTCTTCCATGTGAGGGCCATCGCGGAAGAAACAGGAAGAGGGGGCCTTGTGGCGGCTGCATCCCAAAGGGGAGAAGGGCGGACATGGCAGAGCCGCGGTGGAGAGCCAGATCTGGCCAAGGAATGGTAGCGACTTGCACGACCATGGAGGATCAATAGGAACCTGGCTAGCGGCACTGTTCATGATGCTATCCGCGTCACTGAGAGAAAGGAGTTTGATGGTGTGGCTGGTGATAAAAGGCATGGTGAGATCTCTGCTTTCCATTTCTGCATTTTTTTCTCTTGTTTAAAAGAAAAATTTTAAAATCCATGCTTGATTGTGATTTGGATTTGAGATTTGCAGGTGTATGAGGCTATAAAGTGGTTTATGGTGTAGATGGTTGAAAGGAGAGAGGGCTGTTGTATGTCCAGTTTGCAAAAATTTTTAAAAATGATAACACTGGAAAAATGTAAGATGGACTAATGCTTTATTATGGATTACCTATGTATATCTCTCTTTGTATCTGTTCCTTTTTTTGTTGTTTTAAGATGATGGCTGCTACTTTCTTTTAGAGTCTCTAAAGATTAGATCACTCTAAATAGCAACATGAAGTAAGTAATGATGCTGGTGATTGATGTATATCTTGCTAGAATTTCTCCTCTTGAGAATCTGAGAATGACAAAATTCCTCTGATAATGGTTCCTTCTGTAACGCCCCAATTTTCTGCTAGAGTGAAAATGACCAAAATGCCCCTGAGGTCATTTTCAGCCCGGAATTCGAGAAAAGCCGATCCGGCAGTACTCGAAGGGAAAACTTAATGTTGGAAGGGGATTAGATGACTCGTGTATCTTTTCGGGATCGAAAATCTCATTTTTCGAGTTTTCGGGTCAAAATGACCAAAACGCCCCTGCGGTGTTTTACCTGTTTACAAGTGCCGAATGAACCCGAAACTTCTCCAGATGGTTTTAAAAGGTGTTTTTATGTAATCTGTGACTTTAGTTTTGGTCCCGGAGGTCCTGGGCAAAATTAATACAAAATTACGATTTTGCCCCTAGTTTCGTGTTTTTACGCTTAATCGCGTGATTAAGCAAACCTAAGCAATATTAGGCTCTAATTGAAGGTTAATTAATTTCCATAATTAATCTTGAGTCAAAATAATTTATTAAAGTTGATTAGAACCTAAAAGTGCTTAATTACAACATAAAATCTTATTTTAAATTCAAGACTCCTAGTCATGGAATCTTGAATAGTGTTTTCTCTCTCCAATTCCTTAAATCATGGAATTTTGTCTACATTGTTTTATTCATAAAATGAATTTAAAATCTCCTAAATATGTATGAGTACACCTTAATCATGTCATAAAGGTTCCTAATCACATTCTTAGTCACCTAAACTTGTGCTTAATGACTTCTAACACTGCACCTAAGCTAATACACCCCTAAACACATCACTAACACACAATTACATGACCAAAACTCCCCCTCTCTTGCTGCATCAGACCTGGCCAAAATTCATACTCCATTTTATCACAATTTAATTTTATTTTACACTCAAAGAACCATGCTTTCACCTCACCATAAACCATACTTTGTCATACAAACACCATGTTTTCATCCATGCTTCATATGACCACTTCTAGAAGACTTTTTCTCTCATTTTTGTGGCTCAAATTCAGCCAGCCCTCCTTGGCTTCTAGAAGGGTTATTTTAAATTCAAACAAAGGGAAATTACCATACTTGAAGCCATACCTTGCACCATGACTTCCATACCACAAACCATGCTTTGAATGACCACTTTGAGGAGATATTTTTCTCCCCCAAAGGCTCCAAAATTTCGTGCACTCCCCCCCCCCATATTTCACCTCCACATTTCAATTTTCAACCCATAATATATATAGCAAAGTGTAAAGAAATCTCACACTTTTACCATTTGCTTTTTTGTTTGAGTTTGTGACCAAAAAAGCTCTCTTACTTTCTCTCAACCCCAAGTTCTTCTCCAGCACTTAGAAACTCTTTCCACCACCACAAACCACCTCAAACCACCACACCACCACCCTAGATCATCATCTAAATACCCAAGCTTCCTTTCTCAAACACAAAGCTCACATAAAACACTTTTCTTTCCTTCTCCGCCCTCCTTGGCCGAATCTTGTTCTTCACTTTGGAAGGAGATTTTCTATTCATCGTCACCTCAAAGATCAAGCCTTTGCCTTCAAACTTGGTAGGGAGTTTCTTTTCGAACTTTGTTTTACTCAAAAGATGTGTTTTCTCTAGTTTTCTCTTGGTTCCTTTTGAGCTTTCCTTTATATCCCTTTTCTTTTTCCATTTCGGCCTATTGGCCTTTTCTTCTTAAACATGATAGCTTGATGATGAGAGTTTCTAGATGATGACCTTATGTTCATCTCAAAGAAACCTCTAAAGCTTGAGTTTTGTTTCTTGATCTAGCAAGGTTTTGATTTTTCTTCCCTTTTTCCTTCCTATATGATTCGGCCTCCATGTGCTTTCCTTTAAAGGTTTTGTTAAAAATTTTAAAGTGTTCTTATATTTATTTCATCTCAAAAAAAGATAATGTTGTTTTGGTTCTTACTTCTTTAAAGTTTTTTTTTCTTCTAAAGTTTACTTCTTTTTGAGCTTGATGATGATGTTCAAGAACCATGTAGTTCCTTTGAGAACTTGGTTCAAGAACTCTAAAGCTCTCTTTGTGATGAGATAAGTGTTGGGTTGAGATTTGTTTTTCTCCTTAAAAGTCTCATATGAGCTCTAAGTTAAGATAAAAGACTTTGCATCCATGTTTACATTTTATGTCATCACTAAATGCTTAAGATTAAAGAATGAACTTGCATCTCCATATTTATGTTTATGTTCTCACTAAATTTCTAAGATAATAAGTGTAACACCCTAATTTTTAACCCAACTTTCTAGAACACATTAGGTTAAACATTAGGTTATTACTTCATAGTCTCATTCTTTCATTAAAATACTTAGCGGAAATTACGGGTAAATTTTTCTTTTTTTGAAAACATAAAACAAAGTGAGAGCCGCGAGCTTAACTAATCGAATGACAGAAACGTAAAGCACGCATAACGATCATAAACAACCATGTAAAATAAATCATACATCAGAAGAACATAGATCATGAAGATGACAGAAACATTTCATTAATAATAAAGTAGCTAAAGTACATAACTAGTCATACCCTTATAGAAACGGGAAAAGCTTGAAATACAACGGAAAGTAAATACAACAGATAGCGAAGTACATGGTTCAACATGAAGATAGAAAAACCCAAAACACTACCCTCCTACTAGGCTATGAGTACAACTACACACCCCTCCCAAAAGGTATGACCGAAGGGGAAGATCCTCATCAAAACTTGAGTACTCACAAGGCTTTCCATCGAGAACTAGTGACGTCGGGGGTCCTCGGGTGATGGAGGCAGGTAACCGGGGAAACACTCTATCTCCTCCTGTGTGGGCCAATGCAACGTGAAAGGCACATGAGGTGGCTGAACGTGGGCTCCTTGATGTGGACACATCTCGGCTCTCCTCGCCAGGGGCGGCTGCACCACAGTCTCCTCACTCCCCATACATCGGGATCGGGGAAAAGGGGCTGAACCCTCCGAAGGAACATGCGTCGGCCAATCCTCGGATGGGTTGGTCTCGGATCTCCTCGAACGAGGTACGTACTCCGGGAAATCTCGGACGGCGGAGGCAGAGGTACGGGTAAGTCGCAACTGCTCCTCACGCGGGCAGGTGCGCTCGAAGATCATGTCGTCACTACCGAAGGGCACAGTAGGAGTGAACTGGTAGCTCGAAACTGGATAAGCGAAAGGTCATCCCATGTACACAAAAACACGAACGGCACATCAACCCTCAAAGTGATATGAACGGTGGTCCGGGTCGAAGTGTATCTCCCATACTGGCATGTCAATGAAAAGCACAAACGTCGCCATCGGTCTTTGAAGATGTGACGGAAGAAAGAGAAGAGAGAGGAGTGAAAATTCTTGCTAAAGAATCTCAGTAGGAGTCTCCTATCCTAGGGTTACATCATACACATCCTCAGGAACCTTGGGTTTAATTATAAAACAGTGATCATATAAGGTTCAATTTAGGGTTTCTCAAACTAATTATCCAAGGCCCATTCCTTTTAGCATGCGTCTTGACATTATAAATGCAACAGGTTATATCATGGATGCATGTCAATACTCGAACATATAAGACAACACATCAAAGCACATAAACATAAATCATGTGGCATGAGGGCATATAACTTTCAAGTGATTCGTTCCTCAACTTCGTGACATCAATCATGGTACTTTAGCATATAAGCCACCCTAAAAATAATAACTAGGTTATGAGCTCATACCTTAGCTAGTCGTCACTAGCTCTTGCTTATTATCTTGAATAAGCGAAACATAATAATAATCCCGACTCGCAAGTACGGGTAAGGGGCAGGGATCACCTCTCTCTAGGATATACCCTCTTTGAAACGCTTTGCTAGCCATACATGGCCTCGCAATTTGTCTGCTTTGGTAGGCTGCATCTACTCATACCCTCACGGATTTGTCTCCTCTCGGGGGCACTCGGTCGAACCGGCACCTCCTCGGGGGAAGCGCGTCTCAGTGCTTTGTCAGATAAAAAATCTCCTGGGGGTGCTCGACCGAACCGGTGTCACCCAGGGTTTTCAACTCATATGTACTCATAAACATTTCTTTCAACCTTTTAAGGCTTGACGGAAATTCGGCAGCATAGCACCTGTTAAACCGAATTTCCTTCAAACTGTCCCAAGAATCAATTGGGAACCAAGAACATGGAAAATTCTCTGAATTCAAGAGGGCTGGACCTCCAGAATTCAAAGGGACAACAAACCCCGAAATAGCTGATAGATGGATTCAAGAGATGGAGAAGGTTTTCTCAGTGGTAGAATGCTCTGATGAACAAAAGGTGGCATTCTCTACTTATATGCTGAAAGGAGAGGCTGCCGTGTGGTGGAAGGGTGCAAAGGGCTTGCTCGAAAGTGCTGACATACAGATTATGTGGGAGGTTTTCTATGCTACATTCCATAAGAAATATTTTCTAGATCCAGTTAAGAAGGCAAAGGAAGTAGAATTTGGCAAAGGAAGTAGAATTTCTGTTGCTGACACAGGGAAATCGAAGTGTGGCTGAGTACACAGCTAAGTTCGAAGAATTGATCAAACACTCAACTAGCTACCAAAGGGATCCCAACGAGGCTTGGAAATGCATGAAATATGAGAGTGGTTTGAGGCTAGACATTTTGGCATCTGTGGCTCCACTGGAGGTCACTGACTATGCATCTTTAGTCAGCAAAAGCCAAGTGGCTGAGAGTTGCAATCGCCAGCTAGTTGCCCACCGAGTTGAAGAGAATAGGAAGAGGTCTGCTCAACAAGGTCACCGAGGGTTCCCACCCCCTCACAAGAAACCCTACCAAGGAGGTGGATTTAAAAGGAAACAACCCCAACACCCTATGATGAATCAACCTAGGACACAAGCTGTTAATCGACCTAGGATGGCTGCTGTCCCTGAACCTATGACTAGACCCCCTTGTGGCACTTGTGGAAAGATACATGGAGGGGAATGCAGATTTGGTAAAAATGTTTGTTATCGGTGTGGACAGGCAGGACACTATTCTAGAGAGTGCCTAAAGTTCAATCAGTCCTCTACACTCAAGCCTAAGGCACAGGTTTGCTATCACTGCTGAGATGCCCTCAGAATCCGATGATCTGATTCAAGGTAAGTGTATAATTAATGGAAAACCCTTAATTGTATTGTTTGATTCTGGCGCAACACATTCATTCATTTCATATGATTGTGCTAATAAGTTAAGGTTGTATATATCTGACTTAAAAATCATCTTAGTTGTCTCTACACCCACTATAAATACTGTTAGAACTGATCAAGTCTGCCTAAATTGTGAATTTGAGATGGCTGATAGGATTTTTCATCATGATTTAGTTTGTCTACCCTTGTCTGGTTTTGATGTAATCTTGGGCATGGATTGGCTTTTGGCTAACCGTGTGTTACTATATTGTGCAAATAAGTCACTAGTATTTCTTCCTAAACCATCTTTACCCAATCCCTCTAAACTTGATAGAAAGGTACGACTATACCTAAACTCCATTATCATGGGGGATAGTAGGAATGAAAAGCGAGGATATGTCTTCCTAATGACAAGTGAGAAAGAAGTGGAGCAAGCTCTAGAAAAGATCCTTGTAGTAAAGGAATTCTCAGATGTTTTTCCTGATGACATACCTGAATTTCCTCCAAAAAGGGAGATTGAGTTTTCTATAGATTTGGTACCAGGAACAGGACCCATATCTATAGCTCCTTATAGGATGCCATTGGTCGAGTTAACAGAGTTGAAGAAGCAATTAGAGGAACTACTACAGAAGAAATCCATTAGGCCCAGTGCTTCACCATGGGGAGCCCCAATGCTGTTTGTCAAGAAGAAGGATGGGAGTATGCGATTATGTGTGGATTATAAGCAGCTAAACAAAGTGACTATAAAAAATAAATACCCTTTGCCTAGAATAGATGACCTCATGGACCAATTAAGAGGAGCCCAAGTGTTTTCCAAGATAGATCTACGATCAGGATACCACCAGATTCAAGTGAAGGAGGAGGACATACCAAAGACAACCTTTAGGACTAGATATGGACATTATGAGTTTAATGTGATGTCGTTTGGGTTAACCAATGCACCTGCAGTGTTTATGGACTACATGAATAGGATATTTAGACCATACTTGGACAAGTTTGTAATAGTGTTCATCGATGACATTCTAGTTTACTCTAGAATTGAAGAAGAGCACGAAGAACACTTACGAGTGGTGTTGGAGGTGTTGAGGAACAAGAAACTTTATGCAAAGTTGTCCAAGTGTGAATTTTGGATGAAGGAAGTTAAGTTCTTAGGTCATGTAGTGTCACATGGGGGAATAGCATTAGACCCAAGTAAGATAGAAGCGGTGCAACAATGGGAAACCCCTACCACTATGAAGGAGATTAGGAGTTTTCTAGGGCTAGCCGGTTACTACCGAAAGTTCATTAGAGGTTTTTCCCAAATTACCTTACCCCTCACCAAGCTAACAAGGAAGAATTCAGCTTTTATGTGGAGCCCAGAATGTGAAGATAGTTTCCAAGAACTAAAGAAGAAGTTGACCACTACCCCTGTCCTAATCCTACCTGACCCAAAAGAAAAATTTGAGGTGTATTGTGATGCCTCGGGAAGAGGACTAGGATGTGTTTTGATGCAAAATAGGAATGTAGTAGCCTATGCCTCTAGACAGCTCAAACCCCATGAAGTTAATTACCCAACCCATGACTTAGAGCTAGCGGCTATTGTCTTTGCCTTAAAAATCTGGAGACATCATCTTTATGGTGTAAGGTTTGAAGTCTTTTCTGACCACAAAAGTCTGAAATACCTCTTCAACCAAAAGGAACTCAATATGAGACAAAGGCGTTGGATGGAGTTTCTCAAGGACTATGACTTTGGGTTGAACTACCACCCAGGAAAGGCAAATATGGTAGCAGACGCTTTGAGTCGTAAGTCCTTGGCTCATGGTGAAAGAAAATGAGCTAATAGAAGATTTTAGGAACCTCAACTTAGGATATAGGGGGACTTCAGAACAAATTCGGTTAAGCCAACTAAGTGTAACCAGTAGCTTTAAGGATAAAATAATTCAAGCCCAAAGGGAAGATGAGGATTTCCTTAGAACCTTAACCCTTGTCGAAGTAGGAAAGTTGAAAGAGTTTGTCCAGGATAAGGAAGGAGTGTGGAGATACCAAAGGAGAATCTGTGTACCTGCAAAAGAAGGATTGAGAGCTAGCATTTTGGAAGAAGCCCACAAGAGTCAATTTAGTGTACACCCCGGTATAACCAAGATGTATCATGACCTAAAAAAGATGTTCTAGTGGCCAAAGATGAAAGCAGATATAGCAAATATAGTGCAAAAATGTTTGGTATGCCAAAAAGTGAATATAGAGCATCAAAAACCCTCCGGAGTGCTGCAACCTCTCGAAATCCCCGAACGGAAGTGGGAAGGAATATCCATGGATTTCGTGATGGGATTGCCAAAAACGCCTACCGGACAAGAGTCCATATGGGTAATTGTGGATAGATTGACCAAATCTGCTCACTTTTTACCCATTCGAGCAAATTACCCTTTGGAAAAGTTAGCTCAGCTATATATCCAAGAGATAATAAGGCTCCATGGAGTACCCAAAACCATTGTCTCAGATAGGGATCCAAGGTTCACCTCAAGATTTTCGGGAGCTTTGCAAAAGGCGTTTGGTTCAAAGTTGTGTCTAAGCACTGCCTATCACCCTTAAACTGATGGACAATCAGAAAGAACAATTCAAACCCTTGAGGATATGCTAAGAGCATGTGTCTTAGACCAGCCAAAAAGTTTGGACAAACAGCTTCCATTGATTGAGTTTGCATATAATAATAGTTACCACACTAGCATTGGGATGGCACCCTATGAGGCTTTGTATGGTAGAAAGTGTCAATCACCACTTTGTTGGTGTGACCCGGGAGAGCAAAGTATTTTGGGTCCTAATTTGGTAGAAGAGACAACCAAACAAATAAGGAGAATTAGGGAAAGAATCTTCACTGCTCAGAGTAGGCAGAAGAGCTATGCTGACAAGAGAAGGAAACCTCTCGAATTTCAAGAAGGAGAACACATATTCTTGCGAATTACTCCTACCACAGGTATAGGTCATGCAATGAAAGTCAAAAAGCTAAGCCCTAGATTCTTAGGACCCTTCCAAATCCTCAAAAAGGTAGGTCCCTCCGCCTACCAAATTGCATTACCTCCAAATTTGTCTAACCTACACAATGTTTTTCATGTGTCCCAATTGAGAAAGTATCAGTCAGACCCTAGTCATGTGTTTGAGCCAGAAACTATACAATTAAAAGATGACTTAACTTTTGAATTACCACCGATGAGGATCGTGGATCATAGCATCAAGTAGCTGAGAAACAAATCTGTATCTCTGGTCCGTGTAGCCTGGGGACAAGATGGAATGGAAGAGCACACGTGGGAGCTCGAGGAAGATATGCGAAAAGAATTTCCAAACCTATTCACAGGTATCAAATTTTGAGGGCAAAATTTTTAATAACAAGGGGAGAAATGTAACATCCCCAAATTTATAACTAAGATAAATATTAATCTTAATTAGCGATAGCAAAACCAAGAGAATCTGGACAAATGTTATGAAACACAACAAATAGACTATCTAAGTATGTTTAGAGAAAAATGCAAAGAATTACGAAAATGACATCACTTAGTGGAAATTACGAAAATGCCTTGCTATGTAAAGGAAATTACCGAACTACCCTTGCCTTATTAAATGACGAAGATACCCTTACTCTATGAATGGAATTACAAGAATACCACTATCATTGTCTAATTACAAAAATATCCTTGTCTTAGTTAAAGAAATTACTACAATGCCATTTGCACAAATCCCTAGACTTGTCTTTAGACAAGAATGAATCTAAGCCATTGGATTAAGATGATAACACAATAATTTAACCACATACATCATACACATTTCTGAATCACATACATGCACTAAAGGTTAAAAAATCTCCACTAACATCTTTGTACAAAACATGGAGCATTTTCATCCAACATGTTTGCATAAAACATGGAAACATGTTTGCACAAAACATGGAGCATTTTCATCCAACATGTTTGCATAAAACATGGAAACATGTTTGCACAAAATAAGGAGCATTTTCATCCCAAAATTTAGCCAACATGTTTCCATAAATCATGCTCCAAGTGCTTTCCTTCTTCTATTTTTTCTCTAATCTTTCCACTATAAATACTCCTCAAACTCTCTTCAATTCAGAAACTCCCTAAGTGTTCTTTCTTTCTTATTCTATCATTCTTCTTATGTTCTTCAAAGACTTCTCTTGATCCTCTAAACTTTATCCAAACACTTAAATCCTAAGTCCAAACTTTCACTAGCCCTCACAAGAGTTACAATCTTTAACTCTAGTGAGAAATATTTTCTTAAGCACTCAAGTTCTAGAGCCAAGATTCAAGGAGGGTCATCCACTCCAAAGACTCTTGTTCAAAGGTTAAGGAAGAAGAGAAGGACCCTTTTTAGACCCTACACAAGAGGTAGGAGTTTCTTCTTTATTTGTTCAAGTATTGTTGGCTTCTAACTTTGCTCATGGATAGAATGCCTCAAACTTGAGTTATTGTCAAAAGTTTTGAATAATTATATTTTTAGAAAACACAACATGTTCTATTCTGCTATGAGTACTTTTATGATGTTATCAAACTCAAATATAACTTAAAAGATTGTATGTGAAACTTGAGTTAATAAAGATAACTTAAGACATGAACATGGCAGGTGCTGAAATTTCTAGTTATTTCTGGCAGTAGTTACTTCGAAAATTAGTGTTCATAAAATATGAAGGATCTCAAAATGAAAATATTTTTATTATAAACTAGACTCATTGTAGAACACTCTCAAGAATCACCTAAAACGGAGTTTCCCAGCCCAAGATATAAATTTTTAAAGTAGAGCCTAAGACTGAAACTCTTAATCTGACCTTGTAGTAGTAAAATAGGTGTAACTCACTATAGAAAAATGCAAATGGACTGATTTCAACTTTGTGGAAAAGCTAACACATCTACAAACACACTTATGTATGCTATGCATAAATTTTTACACCATGAAAATACAGAATGAGAGATATATTTTTGGGACAATGTGCTGAGAAAGTCTTGAAGGTAGCGTGATACTGTGAGAGTGCAATTTGGAAAGGTTCTGGCTAAGGAAAGACTTGGTATTTAAGCGTGTCCATTGTGACCCACCTCTCTTTCCTGGGAATCCTACTATGCACAATTTACAGTTGATTTACACTAATCTAAGATGTTAGTGCTACAAATTTTATTCTAAAAGATGTCAGAACTCTAAATAAAAGATTCAAGTCTTGTAAATAGATAATTTTAAGGATTTAAGTAGAATAATAATCTTCAGGAGATATATATAAAAGTCATAATAAAAATATATAAAGAACCTCTAAAAATATCTTAAAGGGTATTAATGTATTAATGGAAATACTAAGAGAAAAAGATAATACCAAGATATTCATAACCTATTAGGAACACTAGAGACCTAACTTGATAACTTTGGTTGCTTAATATGAATTATCTATGAGAATGTTTACTATGAGATTTACATGATATTGTCTATGTTACATGAAGTGATATACAGAAATGTGAATGTATTGATGAGATATGAAACGATAATGATAAAATGATTTACTGTGCCATGATTTATTAATGTGCATACATTCATGTTTCAAATGAAATAATAAATAGACCAACTCACTGCTTAATCGTCTTTGACGATTAAGGTATTGATGATTTCACTCAGTGAGAATAAAAGAAAACCTGAAAAAGTAGCAATGATAGTCTGGAAAAGTGGACTTGAGCTAAACTCATGGTTTAACCCCCTAAACCGTTGAGATCATGGCAACGGAAAGAAAACCAAAAGGTTGTGGCGATGGCCACGGTATGAGCTCATTACCCTTTTAGGGTGGTCTAAGGCATTGATGCATTCATCCCATGAGTAATTAAGAAATATGTTGATGAAATAAATGAAAGATGATGATCACTAAACAAGTGAATGTTGAGGATGAGTAATCATGAAATGCATGCAGCTCCTAAATGATTATTGCTTATTAGTGGTTTTACATGATATGCTTATATGTATGCTTGATGAAATACTGGATGGATATTTCTGCTAATGTTCAAGATTAGTTTAAAAGTAACTGCACTTCGGCTAATCACGTTTGTGAAAGTTTGATAATTGAATCCTTACATTCACCTTTTTATAATAAACCCGCAGTGGGTGGCACGACAACGATGACACTTTTAGTACAAGTAGGAACTCCTACTGAGAAATCATGTATTTCTCACTCCTATGTTTATTTTCCGTTGTCGTTACCAGAGACAGACGTGTCCACCTAAAGCAACGGTTGAAATGAGGAAGGAGGTAGCGCGTGAAGATTTCAAACCTTTTAAGTAGGAGCATTCCGAGCTTTAGTTACATTATAGTTTGTGAGAAACAATTAGTAATAGTTGAACTTATATTATTATTTGTAATAACTTATCAGTATGATATATGCCCTGTTGTGACTTATGTATTAAGTGATTATATTCCAGTTTATATGATAATAGTTCTACACTTAGTCTCTTATTCCGCTTATTTAATTAAGTGCGCAATGTAACTTGATTATTATCTATAAAAGCGCTATGTATTTCACTTCTCGTTACAGGCTTAAGTTTTCAAAAAATTAATTTATTTAAAAAAAAAAAACTTCCACTATTTTTCTAAGTTAATTTCAAAAGAAAATAAATGCAAGGCATAAGTGACAACTAATAGAATCCAAATGTGAACTTAAGCATAGTGGGGTTCTATTAGGGTGTTACAAACTTCATATCTCAAAGAATCATTCCCTCATGCATCATAAACATCTTAACATATTTTTGCATCATATAAATATCATAGCATTAACAATTCCTAAATGTCTTATGCATTGACCTTTAAGGTCTTTATCTCATAATCTAAGTTATAAGTCATCAAAACTTAAACTCTCGGGTACCTATAGGTTCATATCTAAGTATTCCTCGCTTCACACTATGGTCAAGAACATCTCTAAACCTCAAAGATGCAGAATCTAAAATTCTAACTTTACGGGTACCTTGGAGTCACAATAATGACCCTTTCTAAGTCCGGTTTGCTCCTAAGGCATCAAGATCAAGTCCTAAACCATTTATGAGTCATTCCTACATATTTAAACTAATTTAAATCCATGATTACCATTTCTAAACCTTGCTGGGTAGAATCCAGAAAAATCAAACATTAAGGGATCTAAAACTCTCAAATTAATTCTTTTCTAGTTACTAACTTCTCTTATCTTCCACATATGAGTTTTAACATTAATTATACTCAAACATAATCATATTATCATCATCAAAACAACATATACAGTGACCAAACATAGCAAGGCAGAACCGAAACCAAGTCTCCATACAAAGGCATAAAAACATAATTTCCAAAGCACATAAAATACTAGTTTCTCTTGGAACCTTTTCAAGACTTTCAAAACTCATTTATAAACATTCTTATTATCTAAAATCATTAAAATGTTTGTAAGGGTAGTAGCTAAATCAAATTTATCTCAAGAGGTCCTAAATTTATAAAACTTGGTTCTATACATTCCTTGAACTCACATAAGCTTAGAAAAATTATGAAACATAGTTTTCTACACTTGTAACCAACAAAACCTTTAGGGGCTGAAATCTCAAGCTAAAGAAATAAATATTTTCAAACCTTTGTTTGAGAAAAAAATGGCCAAGTATTTGAGCTCTAGGTTCTCTTAAGTGATGACATAAAAATAAACATGCTCATGCACTAGTTTTAGCTTTTCATTAGAAAGTAAAGTGAGAGCATAAAATAAACATGAGATGCAACTTATTATTATCTTGGGTATGTTAAGTGAGGACTTGAAATATAAACATGATAATGCAAAGCTTAAAACATAAACATGATAATGCAAGTTCATTTATTATCTTGATACCTAGTGATAGCAAGGAAAGTAAATATGATGTGCAAGGCATAAACATAAACATGGATGCAATATTCATTTTAATCTCATCTAGAGCCTTACAAGACTTTAGAGATATAACCCAACACTTATCTCATCACAAAGAGAGCTTTAGAGTTCTTGAACCAAGTTCTCAAAGGAACTATGAAGTTCTTGAACATCATCATCAAGCTCAAAGGAAACAAACTTTCAAAGAACATAAAATCTTAAAGAAAAGGAAACCAAAACTGAAACCTTGTGAGGAAGAAAAACAAGGAAAAACCGAAACCATTAGTAAGAAAAAGTAAAGGTGTTCTTAAGCTAAAATCATTTTGAGTTAGAAAGTAAAGATGAAGCTTAAAGAAAATAAAAGCTCAAGCTCTAGAGGTTCCTTTGAGATGAACACATAGTTATCATCTAGGAGCTCTCATCATTGAACTATCATATTTCCATCAAAGCCTCATGGCCGAAAATAAGAAAAGGAAAGCTAGGAAAACTCATTTTCAAGAAAAATAAGGTTTAGAAAAACACTCCTACCTAGAGTGAAGATGAAAAGCTTGAACTTTGAAAAGGAAAACAAGATGAAGAACTCCTCCATGGTGGCAACATAGCTTCGGCCAAGGGGGAATAAAAAGGTTGGAGATGTGGTTCAAGTGAGGTTGTGTTTGTGGGGAGGTGTTTGAGAGGTTTGATGATGGTTCAAGGCTATGGGGTGGTGTTTGAAGGTTGTGAGATGATGATAAGATGAAGAGATGATGAAGATGAATATGAAGAACAAGAGACAACTCTCTTGGAACTTAGAGAGAAAAAGAGAGAACACAAAGAAAGCTTAGAAAACTAAAAGTGTGCAAATGAGCTAAAGTGTTTGCATGTGTTTCTAGGCAAGATATTTATAGAAAATGAAAACAAATGAGAGCTCAAAGGGAGGAGGGGCTGGCCGTAGCTTTTGGGAGGGAAGGAAGAGAAAAATATCTCTTACACAAGGTCATTCAAGCATGGTTTGAAGTATGAAAGCTATGATACAAAGTATGGCTTCAAGTAAAGTGATTTGAGTGAGCTTTTCTTTTAATTTTGAATGAAATTAGTCTTCTAGAAGCTAGACATAACTAGAAGTTTTTCAGCCACAAATAAATGAGGAAAATGGTTTATTTCATTTAGTTATTCATTTGGAAAATCAAGCTTGATTGAAAATATGACAAGGTATGGTGAGTATGACTTGAGGTATGGCTTTGGAGTGTCAAAAATTTGAGCATGTGATGCATATGGAGGGGGAGGAGGCTTCGGCCATATTGGCAGCAAGAGAGAGGAAGAAAAATCTCTCATGTAATTGGGTGTTAATGATAGGTTTGAGTGTAGGTTAGCTTAGGTATAAGGTTAGGAATAATTAAGTTTAAGTTTAGGTAACTAAGAATGAGATTTAGGGATTTTATGACAAGATTAGGAGTGCTCATACATCATTAGAGAGTTTAAAACTCATTTAGGAATAAACAATTAAAAACACAATTCCATGATTTAAGGAATTGGAGAGAGAAAACACTATTCAAGATTCCATGACTAGGAATCTTGAATTTAAAATAGGATTTCAAGTTGTAATTAAGCACTTTTAGGTTCTAATCAACTTTAATAAATTATTTTGACTCAAGATTAATTATGGAAATTAATTAACCTTTGATTAGAGCCTAATATTGCTTAGGTTTGCTTAATCACGCGATTAAGCGTAAAAACATGAAACTAGAGGAAAAATCTTGTACTAATTTTGCCCGGGACCTCCGGACCAAAACTAAAGTCACAGAATACATAAAAACGCCTTTTAAAACTATTTGGAGAAGTTTCGGGTTCATCCGGCACTTTCAAATAGGTCAAACACCGCAGGGGCGTTTTGGTTATTTTGACCCAAAAACTCGAAAAATGAGATTTTTGATCCCGAAAAGGTACACAAGTCATCTAATCCCCTTCCAACATTGAGTTTGCCCTTCGAGTATTGCCGGATCGGCTTTCCTCGAATCCCGGGCTGAAAATGACCTTGGGGCATTTTGATCATTTTCACTCTAGTAGAAAATCGGGGTGTTACATTGAGCAAAAATGATAAGTTGAACATGGATTTTAAGCAAATTGACAGACTAAGGACTATAATGATTTGAAAATCAAAAGAGATCTTGGAGTGATGGGTCCTTCACAAAAGAAGTATCTTATCTTGAAAAACATTTGAACCATAGACTTCTTCGGAAAGAATTTTACAAAGCTGAACCCATCTTCAAGTTTGTCATTGAGTTCACTTAGCATGCTTTCCACCGTAGTTTCATTGCACTTCTGTCTCTCTTTTTTTTCACAAATTCTCTTTCTTTCTTTCTTTTTTTTCACATCACTTCTCATGATGACCCCTTGTAAAGACTTTATTGCCCTCATCTGATTAATTCTCTGAGTTGAAAATATCAACTTCAATTAGTCAATTCACATCATTTCACTCATGTTCACTATACTTGAAGCACTATTCAATAGATGTACATGAACCCAAGCAAGTGACATAAAACTTATTAGATATACACTATTATGGAAATGTTGTTCCTAAAGATGACCAAACAAAAGAATGCAAAGAGAGGAGAAAGAAATCAAACAACTATTCCCAAAGATGACCAAAAAGAATGCAAAAAGAGGAGAAAGAAATCAAACAACTATTGTCCTAGTATGAATTCTTCTTTGGTTCTCATTTGATTGATCAATTTTCATCCATTGGACATCATAACCATTCATTTATTCTAGATGCAGTGAGTACTTGTTTGACCTGAACATCATAAAAAATTTTGCCCCAGTTTCAGTTTACATAGCTAAGAAGCCTAATCATCACAAAAAATTGCCCCAATATTGATTTTCTTGGGTAAAAGGCTTGAACATCACCAAAAAAATTGCCCCAGTTTGGGTTGTTTGGGATGCTATTTATTCTTTCACCCCACTTTTATTTAGGCTAGCCTTTTAGGTTTTCAACCCAATGGGTTTTTTCTTTTTTTTTTCTTTTTTTTTCTTTTCTTTTTGAAACTTCCTATTTTCTTTTCTTTTCTTTTTCTTTTTTTATTTTTTTTTTGTTAGGGATTCATGCAAAGATTATGCATACTTTGTCTCAAAATTGAATCTATAGAAAACAACAGTCACTCATTAATCAGAATGGACTTTTTTAGGCTTGTAACTTGGCCAAGGTTGAGGGCTATGAAACAAAGGATATAAAAAGGCTCAAACAAGTGTTTAAGGGTTAAGAAGGATCGAGGATCTTTGATTTTTTTTTCTACCTATTCATTTCTCTTTTTTTTTTGTGGGATTCACATGTGTAAATATTTCCCTTTATTTTCTTCTCATTATTTTTACCACAATGTATTGGGTTCAACATATTATGTTTGCCCCATTGTGGAATGATCCTCGTCCAAGGTTTCTTTTGAAGAAAGGAAATTTTAGGCTCAAAAGGGTTCACAAGGGATTATTTAATTGAAACTTGGGATAGAGAAAGATGGCCAAACATCATTCAAATCGTGACTATTTATTTCCCAAAAAGCTCAACTTTGAGACAAAATTGATGGATGCACGGTTCACATTTTAGCCTTTCAGACTCATACTTACTCATCTCCTTCCATGTTTCTTTGCAAAAGATTGACTTTCTTACCATCTGCATTCAATGCCCAGTACAAATTTCATGATTATTTTTGTCCCATGGATTACCATGATCAATCAATGAGTTTCCAATTATTTTGTTCACCAAGCAATGCAAAAGACACTTTAATGGATAATGTAGTCTGAAAGAAAATGTGATGACAAAAATAATCCTCACATGCAAGAAAGGTGAGGATGCCAAGGATCTGTATGACTAAATCCCTAAAGACACTATGAATCAACATGATAATGATTGACAAGACTGAAAATATGAGGTGATTAGCATGAATAAGGGAATGAAAGGAAAGCTTTTGGAGGACACATAGGATAAATATGCAAAACACTAATATGAACGAAATAATGCAATGGCAAAAGACAACTAGGATGCATAAGAAGTAAGACATGGAAATATGCAGCGACAATATGCACAATATTATAAAGAAAATCTATCACACTAAAATCCATGCCACCCATTGTCCTAGTGCTTTTACAAAGGGAACACAAGTTCATAATTTTGACCAATTTGAGGTTCCAATTCATGGTATCCACTTGATAAGCGAATCAAACCAATATCTCTTAGGGATTCCACATGGTTGAAAGATATGAAAGCATGAATTATTTTTTTGTAAGTTAGGAGATGAACAGCTGAAACAACTTGATGCTCTGATATCTAGAAATAACATCTTCAAACTTTCCTACTCTTCCTTTGGATAAAAATTGCTAGGAAAGTTGAGATTAGCCACTGTTGGGAGTGATAGTTTCACTAGGCTCTAGAGTCTTCCTATGACCAAAAGAATCATCAAAGAAAATCTAAGTGAAATCATGCAAGAGTGATGCATAACAAAAGCATCTTTGTTTTTTATTCAATTGATGAATGAAGGTGCCTTGGTTAATTGAGGTGAGATGAAGGAAATGTGATGAAGGTGAAAATGACTGAGTAGAAATGTATGGTTATAAAGGGTGAACATGCTTAACTTGGTAAAGGATATGTGTTAAGGTTGATGGTGTTTAGATGCAACTGCTTGAAAGGTTTGATGGATGAAGCGAGTGTGGGATATGGATTTATGTCATTGTGCATGATTTCAGCTTAAACCTTGACATTGGAGCTCCAGACTACTCTCATCTCCCTTTGAAATCTCCTCAACACTTCTTTTATTCATTTGTGCAATATCACAAACTCCCTTTCACATTTCATTTTACATTTGATGTCTCTCAACCATTCCTTTGCTTCATCAACTTCACAACCCAAATTCCTTTTAATTTCCTTTGGAATTTTGTGATCTGATCTCAAGAATTTGGATGTGGGTAACATTTACTTTCATCCAAAGCACTATGGTTCAAACTTTTTCTTTTTCTTTTTCTTTTTTTTTTTGAACAATTTGGCAACAAGAATTTTAAATGCAATTTTTTCAAATAATCTTTGAACTACTACTCAATAGATTTTTCAAAACTTTCCAAAAACATGATATGAACAAAATATTTTCAAACACTAATCAGTATTTACATGATTGATTTTTTTTTTTGGGAAATTAAAAGCTAAAAAAAATAGGAATAATGTTTACAAAATATGCTTATGACAAAGTTGTTACAAAAAACTAGAAGCTTGTGTCAGATGGAAAATTTGACGGTTCAACATGTCCTAAAGGAGCTACAATTTTTTTTTTTTTTGCAATGTGAAAACTAAACTGAAGAATGCAAATTTATCCTATTCTAGACAAAAAAATCCTCTTTTTTTTTTGTACACAATGTAAGAAATCATAACAACCCAAAATGAAATGGTTCCTAATATAGAAAACCCATGCAATGAGGAAGTCATGCTTTATGCATCCGAAAAATCACATTTTTTCATTTAAAAAATATTTTTTTTTACAATGTAACAAAATAGAATAACATGGAAATGACGAGCCACTATGTAGATGAAAAACATGGTAAAGTTAATGCTTCACTTTTTTTTTTTTTTGCAATATAACAAAAAAAGAATTACACGAAAATGATGAGTCTCTATGTACATGAAAAACATGATAAAAGGAATGCCTCACTTTTTTTTACAATGTAACAAAACAAAATGACATGAAAATGATGAACCATGATTATATGAAGAACATGCGAAGTTAAGGAGAACCTACAATCATGATAATTAAAAAAAATGCACAAGATCAAACATCATCATGTGGTAAAATGTTGAAATGCTCTACTTCATGAACTGATGAGATGATGCCCTTTTTTCTTTCTTGGGAAACAAAACTTCATGAATGGATGAAAGGCTATTCCTTTTTATTCTTTTTAGGAAGCAAAACAGATGAAAGCTTTTTCTTTTTCATTTTTGATGAGACTTTATGAACAAAGGTAAGGATGAATTTTTTTTCTGAAGAAACAAATCAAGATGAATGCACAAAAGTCATGGTATAATGTGAAACCGTATAGACAAATGACATGCTAGGATGCATTTTTTTCAAACATCAACTCACAGATGCACATGCATTAAAAGATTACAGATAAATGATAGATGCAACAATGGCTTATTGCCTTTCTTTTTCAAAAAAAAATAAAAATGAATAGATGATAGATGCAAAGATGCTTTTCATTTTTCATTTTTTCAACAAATCAAGGTAAATACCCAATGATCAAAAACAAATCTTTACAAACAAATGCAATGATGCTCTTTTTTTCTTTTTCTTTTTTTTTTGTTTTATTTTAGAAAATCAAGCCAAATGCAAAAGATAATTATGCAATGAAAAAGCATAATGAAGAGATGAAAGGATTTGCTTTATTTTTTTTTCAACAAATGAAAACAAATGCACAAAGATTATGCAAAACAAATGACAGATGCAATTCTTTTTTCATTTTTGTATGAAGCAACAAAATCTTGACAATGCTAAAATGAAAACTACCTAGTTTAGAAAAATCATAGTATTAAACTTTATCATATGCTAGATTACAAATGTCATTTTTTTTTGGTGTAGTGATAAATGACATGATTGGATAAAGAACTACCTAGTCTAATGAAAAATGTTAATGCAGTGTGCAAAATTTTATTATCTAGAATGACTGTGAAGGCACATATCCTTTTTTTTTCTTTTCTCCTTTTTTTATTATAATTATCCGTTGATATATACAAAACAACAAGACAAAAGTGAACAATGGTCATCAAAAGTTTTTTTTGCACAAATAAAGATGTCCCGCACCCGTTCTTATGGGCATGTCACCCTGTAAGTCAAGGTGTAGTTAATAGCAAGTCCAAAGGGAGAATCTACTCCTCTATAGATGCTATCTAATGAGCATTAGCAATGTATGTAGCCTTAATGTTCCTCTTCTAGTTATGTGCATTGCTAGTGTTCATTTGTGTTGCTTCCATTTACTTTGAACTAATGATGGCTTTTGCTTTAAAAGAATAAAAAATTGAGGAAAAAAATGCATGCTCCTATTGAGAATATTCTTTACGAAGTGCTTCCTCAAGAATTTGAGGATGCACAAATCTATATGGGCAAATAAACTAAAAAAGGCCATTTTTCATGCAAAAAGTAAGTCATGTTATGAGAAATGAAAACATGATAAAATGAATGCATGTGTTAATGAACAAAATGGTTGTCTATGTTATGAATGCCTAAACATCTAAGAATGCATGGTATGATTAAGTTATGGGATGAGGAATTAGCTAACCTAAATGCAATGTAATAATGTTTTGATGTAAACACAACTAAAAGTAAAGCATAAAGGAGTGCAGTGTAAAGAGATGAAAGAAGCATGCTCCCTTTGTCCTAACAGGGTGAAACTTAGTGGATGGGGAGTTCTAAAAGCCAAAAAACCTATTTGGTGAGCTGCTAAGGTTAACTATTCATGTGTACACATTCATGGTGGGTCTAGACTTTTAATGACCATGGTCCCCTGATTGCCCTTATCCACAGGATAAGGATCCGACCTTTGAACCAACCGTAAGTAGGGATGGACCCTCTCAATATGATTGATCCATAAAGCAGTAACAATCCGAGTGGTGTCCCAACAACTACCAAGTCAGCATGAAGCCTCTCATGGCAATGTCAAGAAACCCCCTAATCCTTGGCTCGCACGGGCTCGAGTATAGAGTCCAAGAACACAGTGTGTGAAAAAAGTGATGGTGAAGTATGTGCAGGGAGCATACAAACCTTTCAATCCTAGCACTACATACACTCCTGCAAAACAAAATACAAACAACAACATATGTACAAAATAATAATAATAGTCATCTACCCTAAGGTTTTAACAAATAAAGTACAAAATCAAATGACAAACATATTTAACATAATACAAAGAACAAATATATACATAAAAATAATAATCGTCTACCTTAAGGCTTTAACAAATAAAGCCAAAATTATAAACAAAGATATGAAACACTAAACTCTAAAAAATAAATAAATAAATAAAATTCTGTACAAAATTAAACAAAAAAAAATTCAAAAGGTTATATTTAATTTGCACAACTAACTGTAATAGGCCTGACTTTCTTACTGAAGCCCCCAGTGGAGTCACCATCTGTCGCAATCGAGATTGTGACGGGACGGCGAAAAAGAGTTTTTAAAAATTGGAGTCGCCACCAAGTTTATTTGAATTGGGAAAACATGGAAAAACCAATTTTATTTCTAAAAATGATTGTCTTTGAAAAATCAGATATGAGTTCGGGAGTCGATTATGCATAGGGAAGGGTAGGAACTTAATCCTACAGCACCCCTAATACACCCGTCCTTAGACGGTGCCTTAGATAGTTGTACAAGTTAATTAATAACCCTTGAAAATGCAATGAAATGATACAACAACATATTTACAATCTGAGCAAATCAATTACGAATAATTAATTTGGACAAATATATTTGCAAGTTAACAAATAAATTAAGAAAAATTAATTTTGTCTTGACAGAGATTACCTGCTCCTACGTATCCTCTGGTGCAATGAGGAACTCAAAGTCACGTAGTTCTGTAGAAAATATTTGTGCGTTGGTTGATTTTAATTAAGAAGAATAAATTTTGTAGCAAGCCTCATAAAATCCATCATCGCACAGAATCCAAGTTAGTACTAGGCCACTCAATGAATTCTTATGATTCAAATAATGATAAAGATAACATCTGCTACTCAATCATCATTATTGATCATTGCCTAGGAAATAATTTTTATTTTTTTATATGTATTTATTTACAGGAACGAAACATGAAACAAATTTATTTATTTTTTTATACTGATTCCAACATGAATTGATAAAGCTAATCTATAAAGAAATAATGAAAATGCAATTAACCTATGAAAAATACCAGGACAAATAAAATAATCAAACTAAAAATACAATGTAATAGCCTAAACTAAAACTAACATGCCAAGAAAAATTTTAGAAGATAAAACAAACCCATGTTAATAAAGTTTTAGCCCAAATAAAGACATAATACAAAGAAAAACCAAACTAAACTCAACAACATAAAATAAAAAAATAACACGGTTTTGCAGCTGAATGGAAATATTGGGATTTCATTTTTTAATTGGAACAAGCAAACCAAAGCCTAAAGGCCACAACTAAAGGAACGAAAGCTTATATCTTTCTTTTTTTCTTTTTCTTTTTTTTTATTAAAAAAAAAACATGCTAACAGTAGGATGAAAAACAATGCCTCTACATCTACGCTTTGAACATACACACAACTTGGGGGTCTAAAGATTTTTTATTTTTATTTTTAAAAGTTGCAATATTTTTTAGAACATATATTAATCTAAAATAAAAAATCCTAACACCCTATCATTATTCAACCTTTTTTTGTTTACTTTTTTTTTCTCAAAAAATGACAGCCCAAGATCCTAAATCTATACTCAACATTAGTATTATACATTACTATCAAAACAAGCACAGCCCATAAGCTTTCCCAAATATTTTTAATCTTGAGACCAAAAAGGAAAACCCAAAAATGACAACACCAAGGCTAAGAAGAAGTTTCTAATGACAATAAACAAACAGTCGAAGAAAAATGCAAATAAAAATGAGTTACACCAAACTATGTATATATATATTAACTATCCAGAATGCATGCTAATCTCTGAAGAACAAAATCCCAAACACCCCATTATTCACGACATAGACCAAAAGCAACTTAATAATCCAACCACTTCTAAACTCCAATAAAACACAAGCTAATGGCCTAAACAGATAACACAAACAAAATATATACACAAGAACTAACAACCAAACAAAAATATAAAATAAAAAAAATCCTACCCCTAACAACATTCACAGCCACACAAACTCATTGCACTTACAGTACACGTATGACATAAAATCTTAAAAAAGGAATAAGCAAGCTAACGAGAAAACAAAAGGAAAAGTCTGTAAAGGAGACAAAACATTTTGGGGTATGGATTTCAAAGTAGGGTTATGTGTTTGCAGAGAGAGAGAGAGAATAAGAAAGAGAGAGGGAAATCTTCTTCTTCCATGTGAGGGCCATCACGGAAGAAACAGGGAGAGGGGGCCTTGCGACGGCTGCATCGTAGAAGGGAGAAGGGCGCACATGGCGGAGCCACGGTGGAGAGCCAGATCTGGCCAAGGAATGGTAGCGACTTGCGTGACCATGGAGGATCAGTAGGAACCTGGCTCGCGGCACTGTTCATGATGCTATCCGCGTCACTGAGAGAAGGGAGTTTGATGGTGTGGCTGGTGATAAAAGGCATGGTGAGATCTCTCCTTTCCATTTATGCATTTTTTTCTCTTATTTAAAAGAAAAATTTTAAAATCCATGCTTGATTGTGATTTGGATATGAGATTTGCAGGTGTATGAGGCTGTAAAGTGGTTTATGGTGTAGATAGCTGAAAGGGGAGAGGGTTGTTGTGTGTCCAAGTTGCAGAAATTCTTAAAAATGATAACACTGAAAATATGCAAGATGGACTAATGCTTCATTATGGATTACCTATGTATATCTTTCTTTGTATCTGTTCCTTTTTTTTTTTGGTTTTAAGATGATGGCTGCTACTTTCTTTTAGAGTCTCTAAAGATTAGATCACTCTAAATAGCAACACGAAGTAAGTACTGATGCTGGTGATTGATGTATATCTTGCTAGAATTTCTCTTCTCGAGAATTTGAGAATGAAAAAATTCCCCTAATGATGGTTCTTTTTGTGTCTAGCAGAGTCTCTAAAATTAGGTCACTCTTGTAGATGAAAATAACAATAGGGAGCAAGTATTGATGTTGGTGATTCCCCTCAAACTCTGTTAAAATCTCCGAACAACAGAGCTCTCTTTCATTCTGCTTTTTGATGAAGATTGTCCTCCCATAACTCCCTTTCCTTTCTTGTCAATTTCTTTTTTTTTTTCTCTGTTTGAGAAGAAATTCAAATTGTAATATAATCGCTGCCACTTCTCTCAGAGTCCCTAAAATCATATCACTCTTTTAGATGAAATAGCAACGGGCAGTGAGTATTGATGATGATAATTTTTGGTAAGAAAGTTGAAGCTTTGAGATTGCAATCATGGGATCCCTTCTCACTATCAGAGTCTCTAAAATTTGATTACTCTTATAGATGAAAATAGCAACAAGAAGCCAATAACGATGATCAAGGATCCTGGATTCTGTGTGTATGCCTTTTTTTTGAACAATTTCTTCTCCCTGATCATGGTCCTCGTCTGTGAATTTATACACAGTTGTGCATTGAATTTCCCAAACTAATTTGTGATCTAATTGCTGATTTCATGGGATATGACTTTGACTCTGTATCTACTCTTTGCCAATTTCTTCTGACATGCCTTCCCCTTCTCTAACTCTTTTGCACTTCATTTTCAAAACGGTGCTAATTTTTTTTGACATATTGTTCTTCATCGGTGCTCATTGCATGTGACTAGTGCCACTGTCTAGAGTACATGCCGCTTCTTTTTATGACTTCTGCATTTGTTTGGTTTCTACTCGTGCCTTCTTTCTAAATTTTCACTCTGATGCATGTTCCTGCACTTGACTTTATTGTTTAGCACCGTTTCTTCTTTGAATTTTTTCGTCGGTGATCTCCTCCAGTTTGTTCCTTTCTTCTTTTTTCTTTTTTTTTTTAAAAAAAACTCTAAGGAATAAAATAAAGAAAACAAATGGAAATCAAAATAAAGTGAAATAGGCTAGAATTTTTTAAACTCAAAAAAGTAAATGGGTTGAACTCATAAATAAATACAAACAAGAAACTGGACCAAAAAAAAAATGGTTTGCATTTGAAAAATGAAATGGGCTGGATGGAAATGAAAGGATTAATTTTTTTTTTGAAATAGGATGAACAATTTTTGTTTTAAAAAAAACAATTGAGAGAAAACAAAATTTATTTATGGGCCGGACAAAATTTGGTGTTCACACCTGGAATTCGAGGATGGCCGACCCGGTGGTTGTCGAAGAGTCAACTCACTGTTTGAAGGGGGGTTAAACATGTTATGATTGATAACAGAGATGAAAATATCATTTTTCTAAACTTTCAGCTCAAAATGACCAAAATACCCCCATGGCATTTTACGCGGGTATAAATGCCGTTTGTGCCCGGAATCTTTCCAGGGAGTTCTAAATGCTAATTATATATGATTAATAGTAATTGTTTAAGTCCGAGTGGTCCTGGGCAGTTTCTATGCAAAATTACCATTTTGCCCTCGAAATAGTGCATTTTAGGCCTAATAACGTGATTAAGGAAACCCAAGTAATATTAGGCTCTAATCAAAGATTAATTAATTTTGGTGATTAATCCAGAGTCAAAATAATTTATTAAGGTTAATTAGAACCTAAGATTGCTTAGATAAACTTAAATCTTTCTTAAAGTCAAGATTCCATGTTATGGAATCTCTAATAGTGTTTTCTCTCTCCAATTTCTTAAATTAAGGAATTATGTTTCTGATTGATTATCTTATAAAATGAGTTTTGATTTCACTAATGAAGCAAGAACACTCCCTAATCATGTCTTGACACCCTTAATTACCCATTTCCTTATCTAAAACACTTGCTTACAAACCCCTAATCAAAAGCCTAATCAAAGACATACTTAAACACACTTCTAATCCACATTTAGGAGAAGCATTTCCTTCCTATGGCTGCACATCATGACCGGCCACTCCTCCTCCAAATTTTCACATGTTGATTCATTCAAACACTCAAAGAACCATACTTACACCATGCCTTGAGCCATGCCTAGCTATGCCTCCAACCTTACCTTTGAATGACACTTTGAAGAGATTTTTTCACCTCCCCATGGCTGCATTATCCCGGCCTCTCCCCCTCCATTCATTTTTCATGTTTCAGTTCTCTATAAATACACATTTTGGGTGAACTTAGTTCCATTTGTTCATTCTCCAAATATTGTCTTAAGAGTTCATTGGAGTTTCCTCTCTTTTTCCTCAAGAACTCAAGAGTTCTCTTTTTCTTTCATTTCCTTCATCTTCTTCATCTTCCTCAAAGAATCACCTCCTTATAACCTGAAACCACCACACAACTACCATAGATCTTCATTCAAACACATAAGCTTTCACCCTTACACACAAAGCTCACACAAAAACATTTCCTTCCTTTTTCTTCCTTCTTGGCCGAATACACATCATCGTGGAGAAGAGTTTTTCTTCTCATTTCCTTACAAGAACAAGCTCTTTTCTTCACAACAAGAAACACAACTTGGTAAGGATTTTGTTTTAAAAGTTTTTATCTTTTTCTTTGATGTTGGTTATGAACAAGTTCTTTAATTTTTCTTGGTTTAAGCTCTTTTTCTTCCTTTTCATTTTCGACCGTGGAACCTTGCTTTTTTAAGAAAATGTTGGGTTGATGATGAGACTTTAAGATGATGATCATGAGATTATCACTTGTGTAACCTCTAAAGCTTGAAACTTGGCCTTTGGACTAAGAGGTATTTCAGTTTTTCCTTTTCTTTCATTGTCTTGGTTTCTGTTTTGAAGTGTGATTTTGGTTGAAAAATAACTCAACGATGAGAGCTCATGATGGTGGTTGTAACATCCTAATTTTTAACCCAATACTCCTAAAACGTATTTAGGTTAACCATTAGTTTATTACTCTTTAGTTTCATTCTTTCTTTAAAATACTTAGCGAAAAATACGGGTAAATTTTTTTTTGAAACATGAGAGCAAAGTAAGAGCCGCGCATATCTTAAACGAGTGTTATCATAAAGTGTGACACATACAAAAGAAAGTGCAGGATAAGAACATCAAATAAATTCATAACATTAGACAATCATGTGCATACCAATGATAATATTATATTAATATAATAAACTGCCCACCTTTGAAAGGTAGGATGAGTTTGATACAACATAAGTGCGAATACAACTGAAAGGAAATACAGAAGAATGCATAAAGGAAAACACTCATACACTAGTGCACCTAAAATGGATAACCTCTAGAACAAAAGAAGGCTACCCTAATCTATGCATGGTGTGTGCACTAACACTTCCCAAGAGCATCTACTACTGTTGTCTCGGAAAAGGTGGAACGTAACCAATCCACTCGCATAACTCGGTAGGAGTGGGCATGCAATGTGGCTGGACGTGAGCTCCACGACGGGGGTGCATGGCCGGCCTTCGGGCTAACCTCTGCTGAATTGTAACACTCTCCCAAGTACAACATTATCCTTAAGTCATGACATCATACTCGAGAGTTGTTACTTTTTAATTAGCGGACCTTTCTTAAATAACTATAGCAAATTCGATGGGTTCATGTACTAACTAGCGTAATTCAATCAACATATATAGCAAGATACAAAACATTTATTTAATATAGAGTAGATTACATAAGGAAGCTCTCCTATGAGCTCTAATACACATATGTTCTCTGTTAAGTTTACACATCTATACATACATCTAAGTACATTTGATATAATCTCAAACACCCGACTACTGCCAATCCGACCTCTTTTGGTGTAGCATCCCATAGTTCTCTGGTTCAACCTGGAGACGACACGAGAACACAAAAAAATACATAGGGGTGAGAATTATACAATTCTCAATAGGGCATTCCCCAAAACAAGCACTGAAATTAATGTCATCATCATCGTCCCAGCCACTTCGGTTTATTAAGAAACTGTGAGCATACAACCTAGATCAATGGTTCATTTTTAAAGTTCTAAATCATACTTCCAAAGTGGGTCGCTTTTATTATTCAATCACTTGATATGCATACTACTTAACATTATGGTGCTTTATTTACAACTTTACGTACTCTCGGTACATCAAAAAGAATCTTAGAAATATTATCCTTTTCTTTCCGTGCCCTTGACCTAATCAAGGGGACTTTTCCGTGCCCTTTACCCACTAAAGGGGGCTTGCTCGTGCCCTTTACATATTAAAGGGGACTTTCTCGTGCCCTTTACACTCTAAAGGGGACTTTCCCGTGCCCTTTACACGCTAAATGTAATGCCCTGATTTTTCTGTTAGAGTGAAAATGACCAAAATGCCCCTGAGGTCATTTTTCATTGACCGAGGAAAGCCGGTTCGGCAGTACTCGAAGGGCAAACTCAATGTTGGAAGGGGATTAGATAACTTGTGTACCTTCCCGGGATCGAAAATCTCGTTTTTCGAGTTTTCGGGTCAAAATGACCAAAACGCCCATGCGGTGTTTTACCCGTTTGCAAGTGCCGGATGAACCCGAAACTTCTCCAGATGGTTTTAAAAGGATTTTTTATGTATTCTATGACCTCAGTTTTAATTTTAGAAGTCCCGGCCAAAATTAGTGCAAAATTACGGTTTTGCCCCTAGTTTCGTGTTTTTACGCTTAATCGCGTGATTAAGCAAACCTAAGCAATATTAGGCTCTAATCGAAGGTTAATTAATTTCCTTAATTAATCTTGAGTCAAAATAATTTATTAAAGTTGATTAGAACCAAAAAGTGCTTAATTACAACCTAAAATCATATTTTAATTTCAAGACACCTAGTCATAGAATCTTGAATAGTATTTTCTCTTTCCAATTCCTTAAATCATGGAATTGTGTTACACATTGTTTATTCACAAATGAGTTTTAAATACTTTAATGATGTATGAGCACTCCTAAACTTGTCATAAACTCCCTAAATCACATTCTTAGTTACCTAAACTTAAGCTTAATCATTCCTAACCTTGTACCTAAGCTAATACACATTTAAACCTACCATTAACACACAATTAAATGGTCAAAACTCACCCCCACTCTGCTGCCCAGACATGGCTGTGAGCTTCCCTCCCCATTATGCATCACATGTTCAATTTTTCAACACTCCAAGGCCATACCTCAAGTCACATACACTATACCTTGTCATAACTTTCAATCAAGCTTGATTTTCCAAGTAAATAACTAATTAAAATAGCTCATTTTCTCCATTTATTTGTGGCTAGAAAAGTTCCAGCCATGCATTGTTTCTAGAAGCCTAATTTCATAAAAATTTGATAGGAAATTAACTCACATCAAGCCATACTTTGTAGCATAGCTTCCATACTTCAAACCATGCTTCTATGACACAATCAAGGAGATATTTTCCTCTCCCTTTTCCCTCCATTTGCTACGGCCATTCCCTCCCCTTGGTGAGCTCCATGGCTTTGTTTTTCTATAAATAGGATGCTTGTGATAGCCTTGTCACCTTGAAGCATTTGCTAAGTTTAGAGTTTTAGAGTTGTCTTGCTAGTACTTTCTTTTTCTCCCAAGTTTCAAGAGAGTCCTTCCTTTCTTTTCATCTTCATCTTCTTCATCTCTTCATCTCATCATCATCTCTTAACCATCAAACACCACCCCAAAGCCTTGAACCATCATCAAACCTCTCAAACACCACACCTCAAACACAACTTCACCCAAAACACATTTCCTTTCTTTTCCTTCCTCTTTGGCCGAATCATCACCACCATCCTAGGAGGTGTTGCTCATCTCATTTCCATCTTCAAGTCCAAGCGTTTACCTTCATCACAAGGTAGGGATTTGTTTTCAAACTTTGTTTTGCTCAAAAAAGTGTTTTTCTCCAGTTTCCTCTTGGATTCTTTTTGAACTTTCCTTTGTTTTTCCTTTTCTTTTCATTTCGGCCTCTAGGCCCTATTATGAGCATGATAGCTTGATGATGAGAGTTTCTAGATCATGACATTGTGTTCATCTCAAAGAAACCTCTAAAGCTTGAGTTTGCCTTTCCTTATGACTTCATCTATATGATATCTAACTCACATGGTTTTCCAACTTAAGTAAATTAATCTAAGGATTTCTAAAAGCCCAAGCCTACCCTTGTCAACCTTAAAGTTGGCCGGCACGTTCTAGAGATTTTTCTCTAGATAGGGGTTTTGGGTATTTAATAAAGAACTTGACGTAGTTTCACTTTCTTTCTCTTTTGTATGACTTTCGGTTTTTGTGTGGTGATCTTTGAGATATTGTATTGGGTTGTTATCTTGTTAAAGTCTTGAATGAGCTCTAGTTAATCATAAAATGAACCTTGCATCATGTTTACTTTATGCTTTACATATCATGTTTACTTCCTTGCTATCACTAAATACCAAGATAATGAATGAACTTGCATTATCATGTTTATATTTCAAGCTATGCATTATCATGTTTATATTTCAAGTTCTCACTTAATACCAAGATAATAATGAGTTGCATTCATATTTACTTTGTGCTATCACTTTACTTTCTAATGGAACCTAAAATAAGTGCATAAGCATGTTTATTTTTATGTCATCACCTAAATGAACCTAGAGCTCAAAGACTTGCCCATTGTTGTCTCAACAAAGATCTAACAATATGTATTTTCCTTGGTTCAAATTTCGGCCCCAAGAGGTCTTGAAGTTTCTAAGTATTTGAAACTATGTTTTATAATTTTTCCAAGCTTACATGAGTTTAAGGAATGCATAGAACTAAGTTTTATGAATTTAGGACCTCTTGAGATAAAGATAAATTGGTCACTGCCCTCTTAAATACTCTTATGATTTTAGATGTTAAAATTGTTTATAAATGAGTTTCGAAAGTTTAAAAAGAGTTCCAAGAGAAATTAGTATTTTATGAGCTTTAGAAATTATGTTTTATGCCTTTTATGGAGAAGTATATTTTCGGTTCTTCCTTGCTCTTTACTGCCACTATATGTGCTGTTTTAATGATGATAATGTGCCTATGGTTGAGTAAAAATAATGTTAAGACTCATATGGAAAAGATAGGATAAGTTAGGAACTAGAAAAGAATTAATTTGAGAGTTCTAGATCCTTTAATTATGTAATTTTTTGGATTCTGTCCAGCAAGGTTTAGATTTAATAATCATGGTTTTAAATCAGTTTAAATGTGTAGGAATGACTCATAATTGGTTTAGGACTTAATCTTGAAGCCTTAGGAGCAAACTAAACTTAGAAAGGGTCATTGTTGTGACTTCTAAGTACCCGTAAAGTTAGGATTTCAAATTCTGTATACTTGAGGTTTAGAGATGTTCTTGACCATAGTGTGAGGTGAGAAATACTTAGTTATAACCTCATAGGTTCCCAAGAGACTAGGTTTTGATGATCAATAACTTAGAATGTGAGTTAAAGACTTTAAGGGTCTAAACCGTAATTTCTAGGACCCCGTAATCACACAAATATAAAGCTGTCTAAATCTGCATAGTGCTGTTTGGATAGGTCCTTGAGCATAAAAATTAGTAAAACTTATTAGTTGTGAACCTATAGGTGTGTGAGAGGTTAAGAATAATACTAGAACAATTAGTTTACAAGTTTAAGACTCAAAAGAACCAAAGCATAACATACTATAGGTTTATAACATAATAAGCTTGGGAGTTTGTATGAATGATTGTCTAAGGTGTGATTATGTGATAATGTATATGCTATAGTTTTATGTATACACTATGAAGAAGTTTCATGTGATGATGTATATGCTATGAAAAAGATTTATGTAATGAATAATGATGTATCTATGAATTAACACTTTATGATAACTTAAATGTGACACAACACTGAGATGCCTTCTTGGGTGATACCGGTTTAGCCGAGCACCCCCAAGAAAACAAATCCGTGAGGGTATTGACATAGAGCTTGCCAAAGCGGACAATACTACGATGCACTAGTTGCTAGTAGAGCGTTTCAAAGAGGAAATGACCCTAAGAGAGGTGATCCTTAATTGCCCCCTAGCCCGCACTATTAAGTCAGGATTATGTATATGTTACGCTTATCATAGGATAAGTAAGAACTAGTGACGACTAGTTAAGGTATGAGCTCATAACCTAGAGATGTTTTAGGGTGGCCCCATGAGATGAAAGTTAAAGTTTACAATGTCACATATATCATACCTATGCCAATGTTATAATGTTTCTTAGTTATTCTATTGTTTGGTTTACCTTTATGATGCATTCATATCATTAGTATATTTCATGCTTAGTTATAAGACGCATTGTAAAATATGACGGACCTTGGATAAATAAATATTTTAGAAAACTAACTTAAAAGAAGTTTATATGCATGCACGCCTTTTTTTAGAAATAAAACCCAAGGTTCCTGAGGATGTGACGATGTCACCTAGGTAGGGATAACCCTACTGAGAATTCTTTTAGAAAGATTCTCATTCCCTCTCTCTTTTCCTCCGTCATATCTTTAGATGGCTTCATTCGTACTCTTCATCAACACCCCGGTATGGGAGCTGCACCATGACCCGGCACTCGGGTCATACCATTTTGAGGGTCGCTGCACAGTTAGAGTGTTCATGTTTATGGGATAACCCTTCGCGCATCCAGTCCCGAGTTACCATTTTACCCCGACTGCTCCTTACCGTCATAACGGGATTTTTGAGCGAGCTAGACCACGTGATGAGCAGATTCTCCGCATGCAGATTGAGGGATCAGCGGTACGCGACTACCCAGAGTATGTGCCTCGTACCCAGTACTCGGAGATGGACCCATCCGAGGACCCGCCATCACACTTGTACAGTTGGAGTTCTAGTCCCGCTCCCCCACCGATGAGGGCTGGGAGTGAGTAGACGGTGGTCCAGCCGAGGTTGGCTCGTCGACCATCTATGCGCCCTCGCCGCGGTGGACACGCCTCGATGATGCGCTCGACCACTCCCGCCGAGATTCGTCAGTGGATCGACTCGACCCCACAGTACTCGGACCAGCAGGAATAGGCATAGGAGGGGTAGCAGTTAGTGCACACACGCCACATAGTTGAGGACAAACCTTCTTTTGTATATGAGGTTGTCTACTCTAGGTGCACATGGGTATGGGGGTTGTTTCTCTTGTATTTGCTTTTTATGATTTCCGTGTATTTGTTCTTCAGTTGTATTCTGTTCCTTGATGTATCAAATAGTCCTGCCCTTTGGGTAGGCAGATTATATATATATATCTATGTTCAGTTGATGTTCCCATGATATGATGTGTTTCTTTATGCTTGCTTATATGTTTCGTTATGCTTCCTTTTAAAGATTCGTGTGTGGCTCTCACTTTGATTTTAATTCCAAAAAGAAAAATTTTACCCATATTTCCGCTAAGTATTTTCTAAGTAAAAGATGAGACCAAGAGGTAATATTCTAAAGATTAACCTAAGTACATACTAGTAGTCTTGGGTTAAGATTTAGGGTGTTACACTAAAGGGGACTTTCCCGTGCCCTTTACACATTAAAGGGGACTTTTCTTTCTTTACATAGCATATATATCATCCTGAAGCTCACATATATAGGCATACATTAGCATAAATTTTTTTAGTTTCATAATGCTTCAAACATATATGTGTATATATATATATATATATATAGCATTCATTTATCACGTTTCTCTTTACCAATGCATGCATTTATAATCATATAAACAATCAATCACATGTGATTCTCATTCATTTCTCATAAACCAAACTTTAAAGTACATAGCATGCATCTAAATTCATCATAGTGGCATCAAAGGACATTTTACTTCCAAATCAAGAATTTAGCTCATTTCCAGCATATTGACAGATTTCTCATTCCAATAACAAAAATTAATTTCTCAATCAAACGGCCAATTCAAGGATCACAAAAATTCCTCATGACATCTTAATGTTTCTAGGAGACCCTGTAAAATTTTAATAGCAATCAGAGTTCTCTAACCATGCTAAATAAATTATACAAATTTAGTGGTCAGAGGCCACTTTTTCACAGCTCAGAATAGGGTTCTCACAATTTTTAAATTTAGCAAATGATGGAATCAACTCAAAATAAAAATCACAGTTACACTTTAAGATGTTATTAAATCCCTGTAAGAATTTCAAATGATAATTCCATCATTTTCTATGGTCACAAAATTATACACATTTACAGCTTCAGTACCAAGATTTCAGGCAGCATAGTTAGACCATCAGTTTATGATTTGTCTCAGGCAGTAAAGTTCCTTATCATGAACCACGAAAATTATCAGAGTTTCCTTATGATGTTAGATTCAATATATAATTTTTATAGCTAATAAAAATGAGTAGAAATGAGCCAGAAAATTCGTGAACAAATTCTGTCCTGTTGAAATCCGAAAATCTAGCAGCATGTGTCAAATTCTCTTTTGACAAAAATCATTTTTCACAACATCCAAACACATCACCAAAATTAACACATCAATATCAATATATAATCACCCATATAACAAGAAATTTCGGACAGAACTCATTCAGAAATGTTCAAGATAAATTTTGTAAGAAAAGACCATAGAAAACTCTACTTGTGATGCTTCAAGACTCCTAGCTCCAAAAGTCCTTCCAAGAATGGTTTTTCCCTCACTTGAAACCTTCCAAACAGAACGTAATCCCCTCCCTTAACAGTGAAGAATGAAGATATCAAACTGAGAAAGGTGAGGAATTAAAATTCCAATCGGTTAGTTTTGTAGGTGGTGATGTATAGAGTAAGTTTTGTGAAGGAAGGTTAAGTGTTTAACAATTTTAGGCTATGGTTTTTGAAGCTTGAAACTTGATAATGGAGGTTTGGAAGCAAAGAAATGGAGGTTGTGTTTCTTTTGTTCATAACCGTGAATGAAAGGTTGTGGAGTGATAAGGTTGATTTTGTATTTATCTTAACTAAGATATTACAAAGCATAAATGCATAATTCTTTTAAGAAAAGAAAAAAAAATGGATGGCTAGGATTTGTTTTGGAAGTCAAGAATGAATCTTGGCCATCCAATTGGCTCAAGATAATTGGGTCAGCTTTACTTGGCCACCAAGTAGGTTTTATGGTGTTAAAAAAACCGCACACCGAAATTTTATCGAACGGGTAAAACAGTGTACCCGGGTAATCAACTATTGCTCGAAAATTAATTCTAGGTATAAAATATTTATTCATACCCATTTCTAACCTTAATCCTATAATTTCTTATTTTTGGGTATCTCTGGGCCCTAATTCTAGGGTTTCGGCTGTCCCGGCAGGTCTGTGGGACCCGTAAGTTATTATTCACTCTTTTTTTTTTTTTTTACAAATTCGTTGGATTGTCCTGATCATTTCTATGTCTGTTGGATTTTTGAAATTATGACTAGAAAAGCTCAAATTAATTTTTATATATAATTTTTAGGGTGTTACATGAATCACGGTCTCCTCGCTACCCTTTCCCATGATCGAGGGAATGAGGGTAGAGCTCTCACTGTACAAATGGGCAGGAGGGTCCTCCAAGGGATCGGTCTTCAAAAACTATGAACGGGGCACAAAGTCAGGGAAGTCACGTACGGCCGATGCAGTAGTATGTGTGCGGAGGATCTTCTCGTTGTGAGTCTGAGTGCACTCAAAAACCATATCGTCGCTATAGGGGGACGTTAGGGAGAATCGGTAGCTTGTTACTGGGAGTGCACAAGGGCGTCCTATGAACATGAAAACTCTAACAGCGCAACGTCCCTCAAAATAGTAGGACTGGTGCTCCGGATCAAAGTAGACCTCCCACACCGAGGTGTCGATGAAAACCATGAATGTCGCCATCGGAATCTGAAGACATAATGGAAAAGAAAGAGAGAAAGAGAGGGAGTCAGAATTTTCCTAAAGAATCTCAGTAGGGAACCTCCTATCTAAATGACATCATCACATCCTCAGGAACCTTGGGTTTATTGTAAAAAGATGATCATGCATAAAGTTCATTATTAGGTTTTAAAATAATTATCCAAGGTTCATTCATTTTAGAATGAATCTTAATGTCATGTATGCAACATAACAAAGCATGAATGCATGATAATACCTTATGCAAGTAATCAACAGAACACATCATTAAGAAACATCAACATATAAGTGGCATAAAGTAGTATATTACTTCTCATGTAAAACTTTTTCTCATACTAAACCTCTTAAGTTCTTTTTCCCTAAAGACCACCCTCTGATCATAGCCACCAAAAACTAACTAACATATCGGCCTCGGTGATTTTTATCCTGGTCACCAAAACTCCACCTCACCTATCACCTGGAATGAGCTCAATCCTAACTAGTCGTCACTAGATTTAATATGGGATAAAAGAGGAGGTAACTTATCATCTCTAAGGATCACCTATTACACCGACTCCCGGAGTATGGGTTAGGGTTATTTCCTTCTTCGAAATGCATTTACTGGCACTCGGTACACAATGATATTGTCCACTTTGGCAAGCTCGATGTCAATACCCTCACAGTTTTGTTCCTGGGCGTGCCCGGCTAAACCGATGTCACCCCGAACGTGTCTCAGTACTATATCACATTCAAAATCTCATGAAATTTTCAAAAACTTTCTTAAGTCTTCAAATTTGATGGAAATCTGGCAGCATAACAGATGTACACCGAATTTCCTCAACTTTGCTTTATGCCAGATAAACTCATGTTCTCAAATATCATCATGGCACGTCATTCAATATTTCATGCTCATCAAATAATACAAATCACCATGTACACAAATACTCAATTCTCGAGTTTATACATTCATATGCATATCAAATCATATAAACAAATAAACATATACTTGAAATACTAACTCTCAAAATCTTCTCCTATCTTACAGTATATTATGCATTGATCCTTACGGGCCTTAAACTTTCGATCTAGTTAACCTATCATCCGAATTAGGTTTTTTATGCACCTAAGGGATCATTACCAACAATTCTCACTAATTATTATGATTGTGGTCAAATCCAAACAGCAAAAGGGCAGAATCTATATTTCTCAATTACAGGTGTCTAGGAGTCACAACTTTGACCTTTTCTAAGTTCAGTCTTCACCTAAGGTACTATAATCAATTCCTAAACCAATTATGAGGGACTCCTACACATATACACTAATTATAACCCATTTTTACTATGTTTAATCATGCTGGAACAGAATCTGCATTTTTAGTTTCTAAGGGTTCTAAAACTCACATTTCTAATCCTTTCTAGCTACTTGTTGTTCCTAACACTCACCAAATAATTTTTCCTTCACTCAAACATAGTTTTTACACATTATAATTTATAAAATAGCATCAAACAGTGGCAAAAATTCCAGGGTAGTGGCCGAAACATATGCTTCATAAAATTACATAAAATCACATTTCAAGTGCACACAAGTTACTAGTTTTCTCTTGGAATCAATTTAAGACTTCAAACTCTTTTAGAAACTAATTTATTTCATAAAAATCATACAAATATGAGTAGGGGCAGTAACTATTTTGATTTGCTCATAGTTGAGATTTAAATCATAAAAACATATTTATTTCCTTTAAACTAACCTATGCTTAAGAAAATCCTTAAAACATAATTTGTTGGTGCTTGTGACTAGATGAAACTTATGCTAAGCTCATCCTCATCACATGGCCGAAAATGGTATTTATAAAAAGCTTTCATTTTCCAAACTTCACTTGAGATAAAATGGGCAAGTCTTTGAGCTCTAGGTTCTTGAGGAGATGACTTAAACTTAAACATGCTATGCACTTTGTTTTAGTCTTCATTATAAAGTGTAAGCATAAAAATAAACATGAGATGCAACTTATTATTATCTTTAAAGTTTAAGTGATGTCTTGAAATATAAATATGAGAATGCAAGTTCATTTCTTTACTCTTGAAAATTTAGTGTTGATATGAAAGTAAACATGAATGCAAGTCCATTTTTAACTTAACTTGAGCTTATACAAGACTTTAGAGAAACAATAATAATCTCAACCCAACATTGATCTAGCAAGACAAAGTGAGCTTTAGAGTTCTGTGTACCAAGGTTTTAACGAAACCTCATGGTTTGAACATCATCATCAAGCTCAAGGAAAATGAACGAAGAGATCAAAATAAATAACTATACTTCTTGAAACAAAGTATATCTAGAGTAAACTACACCATATTCTTTATTTTATGTCCAAGACTCCTATTTAGAGCAAACTCTAGAATGTGTCGACCAACTTTAAGGTTGACAAGGGTAAGCTTTGGGCTTTTTAAAAATCAAGTGATGTATTTTCTTAAGTAAAACTTTGTGTGAGCTACCTAGCATTTTCATCAACTTGTAAAAATAAAGGGAATGAGTACCGAAACCATAATGAAATAGGAAAGGAAAACCAAAACCATAAGGAAAGAAAAAGAAAGGAAATCCAAATTGCTTCAAGATCAAAAACAAGTTGCAAGCTTTAGAGGTTTCTCAAATGAAAATCTCAAGACCATTATCTTGAAACCTCATCATCAAGCTCAAGATTTTCCTTTCATAAATGAAGTCTCATAACCAAAAATAAGAAGAAAGAAAACGAGTTTTGAACTAAAAGAAACTAGCACTTTATCATATCAAAACATCATTAAAAAAAAAAAGCTTTTGAAAGCAAGAACCCTACCAAGTGTGAAGATAAAACTTGGTTCTTTGAAGTAAGGATAAGAAGAAAATCTTCTTTCAAAGTGGAGAGGAGGTTTCGGCCAAGAAAAGGAAAAAGGAAAGGAAATGTGTTTTGTGTGAGCTTGTGTTTGAGAAAGGATGCTTTAGTGTTTGGATGGTGGTTTATGGTGGTTGTGTGGTGGTTTGAGGTTGCAATATGGTGGCTTTAGGAGGAGGATGAAGAAGACGAAGATGAAGAGAATTCTTAGAAAATGAAAGAACTTGCAAGAATGCTCTTAAGCTTACATTTAGCAAATGATCTAAAGGTTCTTACAAGTTCATTTGCATGTGTATTTATAAGGAAATGAAACAAATGGAGGTTTAATGGAGGGGGGTGCTGGTCGTAGCTCTTCAAGGAGGGAGGAGGAAAAATATCTCATTCAAATTGGTCATTCAAGGCATGGTTGGAAGCATGGTGAGGTATGGCTCAAAGTATCATTCAAGGTAAGGTCTAGGTATGGTGCAAGCATGGCCTTGGTGTGCAAAACAAATTCAACATGTGGGAAATAAGGAGGAGGAGGTTCAACCTTGTGCAGCCCATGGGGTAGGAGATTTGTTCATTTAATTGTGGTTTAGTGATGTGTTTAGGTGTTTCTTTGATTAAGCTTTTGATTAGAAATTTGTAAGAAAATGTTTAGATTAGGTAATTATGTAATTAAGAATATTAAGGTATGATTAGGAGTGGTCTTGCTTCATTAGCTAATTCAAAACTCATTTTATGATATGATTATGCACAAACACAATTCCTTAATTTAAGGAATTGGAGAGAGAAAATACTATTCAAGATTCTATGTCACAGAATCTTGATTTTTAGAAAAGATTAAGGTGTATCTAAGAAATCTTAGGTTCTAATTAACTTTAGTAAATTATTTTGACTCTAGATTCATTATCGAAATTAATTAATCTTCGATTAGAGTCTAATAGTGCTTAGGTTTCCTTAATTATGCCGTTAGGCCCAAAATTCACTATTTTAGGGGCAAAACGGTAATTTTACACAAACACTGCCCGGGACCACTCGGATCAAAATAAACATCATTAAGCACATATAATTGACATTCCGACCTCTCGGGAGAAATTCCAGGCTCAAATTGCATCGATACCGCATAAAATGGTATAGGGCTATTTTGGTCATTTTGAGTCGAAAGTTCGGAAAACAATATTTTCACCTCTACAGTTAATGACAACATATATAATCCCCTTCAAAGATTGAGTTGACCCTTGAGGATTGCCAGATCGACCATCCTCAAACTTCTAGGTAAAGATGATGTCAGGGGCATTTTAGTCATTTACGCTCAATATATGAAAAATTGGGGCGTTACATTACTCCCCTCCTTAAAAAGAATTTCTCCCTCGAAATTTGTTACATGTACAAAGGCTTACGAGGTTCCCACATCATCATACGCTACAACCAAAAATCCTACCATATATGCTTACCTCGATCGTGAGAGTGAGAGGTATCCTCAGCATTGATCGTGAACACTCGTCTTTAGCGTTGGGGCCTAAAAGCGACGTTCAGCTTTGGGGCCCTAACATTGCAGTCTTGAATCATGTGGCCAGGCTTACCACACCTAAAGCATACTCATTGACCAGCTAGATAGGGGTGGTTACCATGATTCTTTCCGCACTTCGGACAAATGATGGCGGGGTTACTATGAGATGCCTCCTTGTTTGGGTCGTTTCCTTCATGTTGAGAGTTATCCTCAGGGCCTTGTGGCCTAAATTGCAGCCTGGATTATGGTTCAAACTGCAGATTGAAGTGTGTTCTGAATTGATGTTTGTGCTGTGGCTTGAATCTTGGAGCTTGCGATGCCAGCCCCTTGGCAACATGATTCGCTCTTATGGCGCTTAGCTTCTTGTGGCCCTCTTCTATGATATGACACTTGTTGACTAGGGTGGGGAAGTCCATAATCTCCATATGTGCAACAGCAATGTTGAGCTCTGCTTCAACCCGGCTTCGTACTTGACGCACTTCTATACTTTGTCTGGATTTCCTTGGAACACCCTCAAGAACTTAATCAGCTCCTCGAACTTTGCAGTGTACTATGCAACACTCGTCCCTCCTTAGGTCAGCTGCATGAATTCTATATCCTTGGCATTCCTTACTGATTTTTGGAAATACTTCTCACAAAAGTAGGCTTTGAACAATTCCCAATTGATCAAGGTGCCGAATACCTCCAACAGTCTTCGGGTACTGGTCCACTAGTATTCAGCATCTGCCTCCATCATATAAGCAGCGAGGGTCACCTTCTGTTCCTCAGTGCAAGCGATCACCGAAAAGATCTTTTCCATGCTTGTGATCCACTTATTGGCTTGGTCTGGGTTCAAATCTCATCTAAACGATGGCGAGTTCGCCTTACGAAACTCCCCAAATCGGGCGTGCTCAAGACCTTCAGCGGCGTTGGGACCACGACCCATATTGCCTTGTTGGTTCATCCTCTCTAACATCCTTTCCATGGCCCTCGCCATGCCTCTGATGGCTTCAGCGGTCTCGTTGTTCTGATCACCTCCGCTTGGAGTCCTAGTCCGTCATCATGGTGCCATTGGTCGCTAAGCCCACATAACTGTAACGCCCCAATTTTCTGCTAGAGTGAAAATGACCGAAATGCTCCTGAGGTCATTTTCGGCCCAGAATTCGAGGAAAGCCGATCTGGCAGTACTCGAAGGGCAAACTCAATGTTGGAAGGGGATTAGATGACCTGTGTACCTTTCCAGAATCGAAAATCTCGTTTTTCGAGTTTTCGGGTCAAAATGACCAAAACGCCCCTGCGGTGTTTTACCTATTTGCAAGTGCCGGATGAACCCGAAACTTCTCTAGATGGTTTGAAAAGGCATTTTTATGTATTCTACGACCTCAGTTTTAATTATGGAGGTCCCGGGCAAAATTAGTGCAAAATTACGATTTTACCCCTAGTTTCGTGTTTTTACGCTTAATCGCGTGATTAAGCAAACCTAAGCAATATTAGGCTCTAATCGAAGATTAATTAATTTCCATAATTAATCTTGAGTCAAAATAATTTATTAAAGTTGATTAGAACCTAAAAGTGCTTAATTACAACTTAAAATCTTATTTTAAATTCAAGATTTCTAGTCATGGAATCTTGAATAGTGTTTTCTCTCTCCAATTCCTTAAATTATGGAATTTTGTCTACATTGTTTTATTCATAAAATGAATTTAAAATCTCCTAAATATGTATGAGTACTCCTTAATCATGTCATAAAGGTTCCTAATCACATTCTTAGTCACCTAAACTTATGCTTAATGATTCCTAACCTTACACCTAAGCTAATACACCCCTAAACACATCACTAACACACTATTACATGACCAAAACTCCCTCCTCCCTTGCTGCATCAGACCTGCACGAAATTCATCATCCATTTTATCACAATTTAATTTTATTTCACACTCCAAAGACTATGGTTGAAGCCATGTCATCAAAGTGCAATTCTCTCACCTCATGTTCCATAAGGATTCATTCTCCTCCACACATGCCTCACCTCATGTTCCATGAGGATTCATTCTCCTCCACTCATTCACTCTTATTCTTCTCTATAAATACCATGCCTAGATGAACCTTTGCTACACTTTGTTCATTTGCTAAGTTTAGTTTTTTTAGTTTTTCTCTAAGTTCTTCCTTTTTCTCTCAAATCTCAAGAGCATTCTTCTTCTTCATCTTCTTCTTTTCCTTTTGAAACATCATCACACAACCTTGAAACACCACCCCACCACCTTGGATCATCATACAAACACCTAAACTTCCATTCTCAAACACAAGTTCACCAAGAACACATTTCCTTCCTTTTTCTTTCATCAAGGCCGAATCATCATCACCATCCTAGGAGGTGTTGCTCGTATCATTTTCATCTTCAAGTCCAAGCTTTTTGTCTTCACTCTAGGTAGGAGTGTTTTCTAAACTTTGTCTTCTTGAAAATGAGTTCTTTCTAGCTTTCTCTTGGGTTTTACTTTTGAAATTTTCTTTGGTTTCCCTTTCTTGTATTTTCGGCCTCTTGGCCTTGATGAGTACATGATAGCTCAATGATGAGGACTCCTAGATAATGACTATGTGTTCATCTCAAAGGAAACTCTAGAGCTTGAGGTTTTATTTTCTTTGAGTTCCAACTTTATTTTCTAACTCAAAAATGATTTTTACTCAAGAATACCTTTACTTTTCTTGCTATTATGATTTGCGTTTCTTTGTTCCTTTCTTTAACATTTAGTTACCATTTTCCTTTTTGATCTTTGAAGTTTTATTTGTTCAACACGTTTTGCTTTCTTTGAGCTTGATGATGATGTTCAAGAACCTTATAATTCCTTTGAGAACTTGGTTCAAGAACTCTAAAGCTCTCTTTGTAATGAGATATGTGTTGGGTTATTATGTTGTTAAAGTCTTGGATGAGCTTTAGATCACCTTAAAATGAACCTTGCATCATGTTTATTTTATGCTTTGCACATCATGTTTACTTTCTTTGCTATCACTAAGTACCAAGGTAATAAAGGAACTTGCATTATCATGTTTATATTTCAAGTTCTCACCTAAATATCAAAGATAATAATATAATGCATACCATATTTATTTTATGCTTTGCACATCATGTTTACTTTCTTTGTTATCACTAAGTACCAAGGTAATAAAGGAGCTTGCATTATCATGTTTATATTTCAAGCTATGCATTATCATGTTTATGTTTCAAGTTCTCACCTAAATATCAAAGATAATAATATAATGCATCACATATTTATTTTATGCTCTCACTTTACTTTCTAGCAAAAACTAAAACAAGTGCATGAGCATGTTTATTTTTATGTCATCACTTTAATGAACCTAGAGCTCAAAGACTTGCCAATTGTTGTCTCAACAAAGGTCTAAAAATATTTATTGCTTTTGGTCCCTATTTTGGCCCTAAGAGGCTTTGGTGTTTCCAAGTATTGAAAACTATGTTTTATAATTTTCTAAGCTTATGTAAGTATAAGAAATATGTAGAACTAAGTTTTATGAATTTAGGACCTCTTGAGATAAAAATGATTTAGCTATTACCCTCTTAAGTATTTTTATGATTTTAGGTGATAAAAGTGTCCATAAATGAGTTTTGAAAGTTGAAAAAGGTTCCAAGAGAAACTAGTATTGTATGTGCTTTAGAAATTGTGTTTCATGTCTTTTATGGAGATGTTTGTTTCGGTTCTGCCTTGCTTTGTTTGGCCACTGTATGAGCTGTGTTAATAATGATAAGATGCTTATGTTTGAGTAAAAATAATGTTAAGACTCATATGTGAAAGATAGGATAAGTTAGGAACTAGAAAAGAATTAATTTGAGAGTTTTAGATCCCTTAATGATGGAATTTTCTGGATTCTGTCCAGCAAGGTTTAGAAATGATAATCATGGTTCTAAATTAGTTTAAATGTGTAGGAATGACTCATAATTGGTTTAGGGCTTAATCTTGATGCTTTAGGAACAAAGCTGGACTTAGAAAGAGTCATTGTTGTGACTCCTAGGTACCCGTAAAGTTGGGATTTTAAATTCTGCATCCTTGAGGTCTAGAGATGTTCTTGACCATAGTGTGAGGTGAGAAATACTTAGTTATAACCTCATAGGTTCCCAAGAGACTAGGTTTTGATGATTTATAACTTAGATTGTGAGTTAAGGACCTTAAGGGTCGATGCATAAGATATTAAGAAGTCTTGAGTTTTAATGATGCTTAATTTTATGCAAGTATGATATATGATACATGAGCTTTATCTATGTGAGTATGATGTGTTTAAAATATATGCTATGATGAGTTTGGAATATATGCTATAATCTATGTAAGAATGATGAGTTTGAAATATATGTTATGATGTTTATCTATGTGAGAATGATATATTAGAAGAATATGCTTGATGATGCATGAACCCTAAAATGTTTTATTGATGATACGTGAGGAAATGATTATTGAGATGTTAAGTTGTGTGATTAGCTTGTGGCATGAATTTTGGTTTGAAGGAAATTCAGTTTAACGGCCGTTATCTTTGCCAATTTCTATCAAACCTAAAAGAGTTGAAAAATGTTTTAAAGTACCATATGAGTTGAAAACCCTGGGTGACACTGGTTCGGCCGAGCACCCCAGGATATTTTTATGTGACAAGCATTGAGGCGCATTTCTCCTGCTATGGTGAGGAGGAGGCAAATCCGTGAGGGTATGTGCAGATGCAGCCTTACCAAAGCGGACAATTATTTGTGCACTCGAGGCCGATGAGAGCGTTTCAAAGAATGAAATATGTTTATGTTACCCCCTCATTTTACCCCATATTAAATCTAGTGACGACTAGTTAGGATTGAGCTCATTCCTAGGCGATTAGGTGAGATGGAGATAGGAGGTTATGATAAAAATCACCGGGCGATTGTATCAGTTGGAAATAGGTGGATATGTTTTAAGAGGGTGGTTTTTGAGAAAAAGAACAAAAGAGATATGATGCTTTTAAGTCACATAAGTATGAGAAAAGTAAGAGTTGTAATATGCCCTTATGCCACTTGCATGAATCTAGATTGTTGTGATTCGTTGATTTATGTGCTCAAGTATTGCCATACATTCATGCTTAAACATGTTGCATTCATGACATCAAGATGCATACTAAAAGAAATGGACCTTGGATAAATAGTTTCATAAACCCTAATAATGAATCTCATATGCATGAACACCTTTTATAAATAAACCCAAGGTTCTGAGGATGTGAACGATGTAACCCTAGAATAGGAGATTCCTCTTGAGATTCTTTAGTAAGATTCTCACTCTTTTCTCTTCTTTTTCTCGCTTAGTCACATCTTCAGAGACTGATGGCGACATTCGTGGTCTTCATTGACACATCCGTCCGAGAGGCGCCCCTAACGAGGAGCTCACGCTCAGTCTACACGTATGCCCACTCCTGCCGCCTTGCGTTCTTGGATCAGTTACACTCCATTTCCCCGGGTTCTAGTAGCAGATGTTTTAGGGGAGGCTTAGTGCACATACTCACATGTAGACTGGATAAACCTGCTTTTGTTTTGAGGTTATTCACTATAGGTGCACTCGGGTAGTGATGGTTTACTTTATGTTACTTTACGTTTCTCTGTTTCTATTGTACTTCCTTTCTGCTGTATTACAAGCTCTGCCCGACCCAATGAGGGTATGACTACTTATGTATTCTAAGTTATGTTATTAATGAAACGTTTCTCTTGTTGTGATGATTTATACTCAGCTATTATATGTTTCCATTTCTGTGTTTCTCTATGAGTGTTAAGCGTGCTTTATATTCCTATTATTTGATTAGACTAAGAACGTGGCTCTCACTTTGTTTTATGTTTTCAAAAAAAGAAAAATTTACCCATAATTTCCGCTAAGTATTTCAATGAAAGAATGAGACTATGAAGTAATAGCCTAATGTTTAACCTAATGTGTTCTAGAAAGTTGGGTTAAAAATTAGGGTGTTACAATAACAACAAACACTGAGGTGATCAGGCTCAATATTCCTTACAAAGTGAGCTAATTACCGTGATACACATGCAAGCAAGCAGGGGTCATGCATATCCATCCTATAGCTTATCTCTATTAGCCAAGCACTACACATGACATACTATCGCATCATGCTTATAAAGCATGGTCAGTCCAATCCTCAGGCTTTGTGAGAATCGAACTACTCTGATGCCAAAATGTAACATCCTAATTTTTAACCCAATGCTCCTAGAACATATTTAGGTTAGCCATTAGTTTATTACTTTTAGTTTCATTCTTTCTTTAAAATACTTAGTGAAAAATACGGGTAAATTTTTTTTTGAAACATGAGAGCAAAGTAAGAGTCGCGCATATCTTAAATGAGCGTTATCATAAAGCGTAACACATACAAAAGAAAGTGCAAGATAAGAACATCAAATAACTTCATAACATTAGACAATCATGTGTACACCAACAATAATATTATATTAATATAATAAACTGCCCACTTATGAAAGGTAGGATGAGTTTGATACAACATAAGTGCAAATACAACTGAAAGGAAATACAGAAAAAAGTATAAAGGAAAACATTTCCCTAATGTATGCATGTTGTGTGCACTAACACTTCCCAAGAGCCTCCACTACTGTGTTCCCGGAAAGGGTGGAACATAACCAATCCACTAGCATAACTCGATAGGAGTGGGCGTGCTATGTGGTTGGACATGAGCTCCGTGACGGGGGCACATGGCTGGCCTCTGGGCCAACCTCGGCTGAATCACAGTCTCCTCGCTACCCTCTTTCATGATCGGGGGAGTGAGGGCAGACCTCTCATTATATAGATGGGTAAGTGGGTCCTCCGAGGGATCAGTCCCAAAAAACTATGAACGGGGCACAGAGTCAGGGAAGTCACGTACAGCCAATGCAGTAGTATGTGTGCAGAGGATCCTCCCATTGTGCATCCGAGTGCGCTCAAAAACCATGTCGTCACCATAGAGGGACGTCGAGGAGAATCAGTACCTGGGTACTGGGTCTACAAAGGGACATCCTATGAACATGAAAACTGTAATAGTGCAACATCCCTCAAAATAGTAGGACTGGTGCTCCGGATCAAACTAGACCTTCCACACTGAGGTGTCGATGAAAACCATGAATGTTGCTATTGAAATCTAAAGACGTAATGGAAAAGAAAGAGAGAAAGAAAGCGAGTGAGAATCTTACTAAAGAATCTCAGTAGGGAACCTCCTATCTAAATGACATCGTCACATCCTCAAGAACCTTGGGTTTATTGTAAAAAGGTGATCATGCATAAAGTTCATTATTAGGTTTTAAAATAATTATCCAAGGTTCATTCATTTTAGAATGAATCTTAATGTCATGTGTGCAACATAGCAAAGCATGAATGCATGACAATACCTTATGCGAGTAATCAACAGAACACATCATTAAGAAACATCAACATATAAGTGGCATAAAGTGGCATATTACTTCTCATGTAAAACTTTTTCTCATACTAAACCTCTTGAGTTCTTTTTCCCTAAAGACCACCCTCTTATCATAGCCACCAAAAACTAACCAACATACTGGCTCCGGTGATTTTTATCCTAGTCACCAAAACTCCATCTCACCTATCACCTAGGAATGAGCTCAATCCTAACTAGTCGTCACTAGATTAAATATGGGGTAAAAGAGGGGGTAACCTATCATCTCTAAGGATCACCTATTACACCGACTCTCAGAGTATGGGTTAGGGTTATTTCCTTCTTCGAAACGCATCTATTGGCACCCGGTTCACAGTGATATTGTCCGCTTTGGCAAGCTCGATGTCAATACCCTCACGGTTTTGTTCTTGGGCGTGCTCGGCTAAACTGGTGTCACCCAAAACGCATCTCGGTACTATACACATTCAAAATCTCATGAAATTTTCAAAAACTTTCTTAAGTCTTCAAATTTGATGGAAATCCGACAACATAACGGATGTATACTGAATTTCCTCAAGTTTGCTTTATGCCACATAAACTCATGTTCTCAAATATCATCATGGCATGTCATTCAATATTTCATGCTCATCAAATCATACAAATCACCATGTACACAAATACTCAATTCTAGAGTTTATACATTCATATGCATATCAGATCATATAAATAAATAAACATATACTTGAAATACTAACTCTCAAAATCTTCTCCTATCTTACAGTATATTATGCATTGACCCTTACGGGCCCTAAACTTCTGATCTAGTTAACCTATCATCCGAATTAGGTTTTTTATGCACCTAAGGGATCATTACCAACAATTCTCACTAATTATTATGATTGTGGTCAAATCCAAACAGCAAAAGGGCAGAATCTATATTTCTCAATTACAGGTGTCTAGGAGTCACAACTTTGACCCTTTCTAAGTTCCGTCTTCACCTAAGGTACTATAATCAATTCCTAAACCAATTATGAGAGACTCCTACACATATACACTAATTATAACCCATTTTTACTATGTATAATCATGCTGGAACAGAATCTGTATTTTTAGTTTCTAAGGGTTCTAAAACTCACATTTCTAATCCTTTCTAGCTACTTGTTGCTCCTAACACTCACCAAATAATTTTTCCTTCACTCAAACATAATGTTTACACATTCTAACTTATAAAAACAGCATCAAACAGTGGCCAGAATTCCAGGGCAGTGGCCGAAACATATGCTTCATAAAATTACATAAAATCACATTTCAAGTGCACACAAGTTACAAGTTTTCTCTTGGAATCAATTTAAGACTTCAAACTCTTTTAGAAACTAATTGTTTTCATAAAAATCATAAAAATATGAGTAAGGGCAGTAACTATTTTGATTTGCTCATGGTTGAGATTTAAATCCTAAAACCATATTTATAACATCCTTTAAACTAACCTATGCTTAAGAAAATCCTTAAAATATAATTTGTTAATGCTTATGACTAGATGAAACTTATGCTAAGCTCATCCTCATCACATGACCAAAAATGGTATTTATAAAAAGCTTTCATTTTCCAAACTTCACTTGAGATAAAATGGGCAAGTCTTTGAGCTCTAGGTTCTTGAGGTGATGACTTAAACTTAAACATGCTATGTACTTTGTTTTTTTCTTCATTATAAAGTGTAAGCATAACAATAAACATGAGATGCAACTTATTATTATCTTTAAAGTTTAAGTGATGACTTGAAATATAAATATGAGAATGCAAGTTCATTTATTTACTCTTGAAAATTTAGTGTTGATATGAAAGTAAATATGAATGCAAGTCCATTTTAACTTAACTAGAGCTCATACGAGATTTTAGAGGAACAATAATAATCTCAACCCAACACTTATCTAGCAAGACTAAGTGAGCTTTAGAGTTCTGTGTACCAAGGTTTCAAGGAAAGCTCATGGTTTGAATATCATCATCAAGCTCAAGGAAAATGAATGAAGTGATCAAAATAAATAACTATATTTCTTGAAACAAAGTATATCTAGAGTAAACTACACCATATTCTTTATTTTATGCCTAAGAGTTCCTAACTAGAGTAAACTCTAGAATGTGCTACCTAACTTTAAGGTTGACAAGGGTAAGCTTTAGGCTTTTTGGAAATCAAGTGATGTATTTTCTTAAGTAAAACTTTGTGTGAGCTACCTAGCATTTTCATCAACTTGTAAAAATAAAAGGGAATGAGAACCGAAACCATAAGGAATGAAAAAGAAAGGAAATCCAAATTGCTTCAATATCAAAAACAAGTTTCAATCTTTAGAGGTTTCTCAAATAAAAATCTCAAGACCATTATCTTGAAACCTCATCATCAAGCTCAAGATTTTCCTTTCAAAAATCAAGTCTCATAACCAAAAATAAGAAGAAAGAAAAAGAGTTTTGAACCAAGAGAAACTAGAACTTTATCATATCAAAACATGATTATAAAAGAAAAGCTTTTGAAAACAAAACCCCTACCAATTTGAAGTGAGGATGAGAAGAAAATCTTCTTCCAAAGTGGAGAGGAGGTTTCGACCAAGAGAAGGAAAAAGGAAAGGAAATGTGTTTTGTGTGAGCTTGTGTTTGAGAAAGGATGCTTTAGTGTTTGGATGGTAGTTTATGGTGGCTGTGTGGTGGTTTGAGGTTGCAATATGGTGGCTCTAGGAGGAGGATGAAGAAGATGAAGATGAAGAGAATTCTTAGAAAATAAAAGAACTTGCAAGAATGCTCTTAAGCTTACACTTAACAAATGATCTAAATGTTCTTACAAGTTCATTTGCATGTGTATTTATAACGAAATGAAACAAATGGAAGATGAATGGAGAGGGGTGCTGGCCGTAGCTCTTCAAGGGGGGAGGAGGAAAAATATCTCATTCAAATTGGTCATTCAAGGCATGGTTGGAAGCATGGTGAGGTATGGCTCAAAGTATCATTCAAAGTAAGGTCTAGGTATGGTGCAAGCATGGCCTTGGTGTGCAAAACAAATTCAACATGTGGGAAATAAGGAGGAGGAGGTTTGGCCTTGTGCAGCCCATGGGGGAGGAGATTTGTTCATTTAATTGTAGTTTAGTGATGTGTTTAAGTGTTTCTTTGATTAAGCTTTTGATTAGGAATTTGTAAGAAAGTATTTAAGTGAGGTAATTATGTAATTAGGAATATTAAGACATGATTAGGAGTGGTCTTGCTTCATTAGCTAATTCAAAACTCATTTTATGACATGATTATGCACAAACACAATTCCTTAATTTAAGGAATTGGAGAGAGAAAACACTATTCAAGATTCGATATCATAGAATCTTGATTTTTAGAAAAGATTAAGGTGTATCTAAGCAATCTTAGGTTCTAATTAACTTTAATAAATTATTTTGACTCTAGATTAATTATCAAAATTAATTAATCTTTGATTAGAGTATAATATTACTTAGCTTTCCTTAATTACGCCGTTAGGCCCAAAATTCACCATTTCAGGGGCAAAATGGTAATTTCGCATAAACACTGCTCGGGACTACTCAGATCAAAACAAACATCATTAAGCACATATGATTGACATTCCAAACTCTCGGGAGAGATTCCGGGCTCAAACTGCATCGATACCCATGTAAAACACTATAGGGGTATTTTGGTCATTTTAAACTGAAAGTTCGAAATATGAGATTTTCACCTCTACAATTAATCACAACATAATTGCCTTCAAACATTGAGTTAACCTTTCGAGGACTGCCGGATTGGTCATCCTTGAACTTCCGGGTATAAATGACCTTAGGGGTATTTTGATCATTTACGCTCAATACAGGAAAAATCAGGGCGTTACAGTGGTGCTAATGTATCACTAAGTCATGGTTTCTAGACTCTCAAAGGTTGCTTTTTCTTCTTGTTTGGCCTCGGCCTTGTTTCCTTTCCTTCAATTTTTGGGTTTTGTTTCAAGGAATGTTGTTAATGGATTTACTTCCTTAAAGTCCATTTCCTTGAGCTTGATAATGAAGTTCACACCACAAGGTTTCCTTGAAACCTTGGTATAAAGAACTCTAAAGCTCACTTTGTCTTATCAAGATAAGTTTGGGGTTGAGGCATATGTTCCTTTAAAGTCTTGAATGGGCTCTAGTAAAGATAAAAATGAACTTACATCCATGTTTAAATTTAATGTCTTGCATATCATGTTTACTTTCCAATGTCATCACTATAACCTCAAGAATAAAGAAATGAACTTGCACTCTCATGTTTAAATTTCAAGCTTTTCATTTCATGTTTATATTTCAATTTATCACCTAAAATTTAAAGATAAAAATGGACTTGCATCTCATATTTACTTTAAAGTGCTCACTTTACTTTTATAATGAAGAATAAAATGAAGTGCATAACATGTTTATGTTTTTGCCATCACCTAAAGATTCTAGAGCTCAAAGACTTGCCCTTTTTATCTCAAGTAAAGTTTGGAAAATGGAAGCATTCCATGAATATAAGATTTGGCCATGTGATGATAATGGACTTAGCATAAGTTTCATTTAGTCACAAAGGCCAACAAACTATGTCTTAAGATTTTTCTTAAGCATACGAATAATTCAAAGAGTACTATGAGTATGATTTTTATGATTTAAAACTCACTTAAGGATAAGTTAAAATAGCTACTACCATAGTAGTATATTTTTATGATTTTAATGAAATAAATTGGTTTTCAAAGGAATTTTAAAAGTCCTAAGATGATTCCAAGAGAAACTAGTAACTGATATGTATTAAATATGTGATTTTATATGTTGTTTTGAATTAAACATTTCAGTTACTGCCTTGCTAAGTTGGCTGTTGTATGATACTATTTGATGTGTTAGAATGTGTAAAAATTGTGTTTATTTGGAGTAGAAACTATTTTATGAATATTAGGAAAAACTAATAACTAGAAAGGGCTATGAATGTGAGTTTTAGAACCCTTGGAAAATAAGATTATGGCTGTTGTTTAAGGATGAGTAAATTAGAAATAAAATTGTTTTAGAATTTTTTAGAAGTGTAGGATTAACTCCTAAAGGTAGTAGCAATTAATTATAGTACCTTAGGGAAACCCGAAACTTAGAAAGGGTCAAAGTTGTAGCTTCTAGAACCCCGTAATAGAATTATATTAATTCTGTCCAAACTGCCTAAGGCTATTTGGTATTAATCATAAGCATAAAAATTAGTGAGAACTATTAGTTGTGATCCCTTAGGTGCACAAAAGACTTATATCGGATGTTAGGTTAATCAGATTGTAAGTTTAAGTCCCATAATTATCAAAAGCATAAGATATTGTAGGATAGAGGAGGTGATGAAAGTTAGCATATTAAATGAATGTACGTTTGTTTATGAGTTGCTGAGAGCATAGCATATGTTGAGTCCGGTCCCTGATTCTAACACCTTGGTTAGGAGCATTTTTATCTTACAAAAGAATTGAGATCTTTATGTGCTGATGGGTGTGCTATGAGAAGGTGTTTATATGGCTTTAATAGCTTATCATGTTCATGAATTGATGTTGAAGTGTATGAATTATGAGTTTATGTGGCACAAAGCAAATTTGGTGTATAGCTATCATGCTGCTAAATTTCTACAAAATTTGTGGACTTAGAAAGATATTTGAAATGCATTTGTTATTATATGATAGGAGATGAGGTTTAAAATGATATAATAATATATGGAAGTGATCCCCTAGACTCCCTGAATTAAAGGTTATGAGGGGTGATTCGCTAAAAGACTTAAAGTGACATAAGTTATGTGGAAATGACCCTCTAGACTCCAGAAATTAAAGGTTATGAGAGGTGATTCACAAAAAAAAAATGACCCTATAGACTCCCCGAATTAAAGGTTATGATAGGCAATCCTTAAGCCCCCTAACCCACACTTCAGGAGTCGGGATATACACTTATCTTAGGATAAGTAGAAACTAGTGATGAATAGTTAGGTATAAGCTCATAACCTAGAAATTCTCAAAAGAGAAGAGTTATTAGGTTGGCCCCATGATATAACGAATGATGAATGTAATGCCACTTAAGCAAAGGAAAAGAGAAAGAATTTACATGAAAGTTATATGCCTTTTAATGCCACTTATATGAGTATGTTTCTTTGTGACCTGTTTAAGTGACATTTGCATAATGTTTCTGCCACACATTCATACTATGATATGTTGTATTCATAACATCAAGATTCATCCTAAAATAAATGGACTTTGGATAATTATGTTTAAAACCTACTATGAATCTTATGCATGCTCACCTTTTTAATAATAAGCCTAAGGTTCCTAAAGACATAGATGATGATAGTAGGATAAGAGGATTTCCTCTACTGAGATTCTTTATTAAGATTCTCACTCCCTTTATCTTTCTTTCTTCCCATTACGTCTTCAGAGGGCGATAGTTTCATTCGTGATCTTCATTGACACCCTAGTGTGGGAGGTGCACTACGACTTGAACCACTGCTCGTATCACTTCGAGGGTCACTGTGCAGTACACATTTTTGCATACGTCGGATGCCTCTTCGCCTACCCGGTTTCCAGCTTCAGGTTGACCCCCACTTCCCCCTATGGAGACAACTTGATCTTTGAGAGCACTCGACCTCGCGATGAGCAGACTCAATATGCTCACCCTGCCACTTCGGCAGTCCGCGACTACCCCAAGTACATTCCCCGTTTGAGACGTTTGGAGACCGACTCGTTAGAGGACTCCCCCACACACATCTACTTGGAGGATTCTGTAACACCTTAATTTTTAACCCAATACTCTAGAACATATTAGGTTAATCATTAGGTTATTACTTCTTAGTCTCATTATTCTATTAAAATACTTAGCAAAAATTATGGTAAATTTTGTTTTGAAAACATAAACCAAAGTGAGAGCCGCGTCGCATTGTATGATAGAAGACAAGATGCACAAATAACAAAGCGTAAAGAACACGGTAAGTAAAACATATAACAAAGAGACAGAGATGAACACCACAAAAGAAAACACTTCATTAATACTTGTAATTGAGATACATAAGTAGTCACACCCTTATAGAAATGGGCTGAACTTGAAATACACAGGAAAATGAAAATACAACAGAAATACAAAGGCAAGGAAAGCAAAGATAAACCATAACTACCCGAGTGCACCTAAGATGGATAACCTCAAGACAAAAGAATGTTAATCCGATCTACGTGTGAGTGTGTGCACTAGTCTACCCTAAGGACGTCGGCTACTGGAACCCGGGAGATGGCGGAACGTAACCAATCCACAGATGTAAAGCGGCAGGAGTCGGCACTCGTGATGACTGGGCATGAGCTCCTCGGCCAGGGTGCATCTCAGGTCGCCTCGCCAACCTCAGTGGCGTAATGGTCTCCTCACTCTCTCCTCTCACGAACTGAGGAGTGGGAGTGGAGCTCTCACTGTACATGTGTGTCGGTGGGTCCTCAGAAGGGTTGTCCTCCGAACCGTGAGACCGAGGCATGTAGTCTTGGAAGTCACGGGGCATCGATCCACCAGTATACATCTGAAGAATCCTCTCGTTGTGCATTCAGGCGCGCTCAAAAACCATGGCGTCATAGTAGGGGGACATCGAGGAGAAGCGATAACTCTGTACAGGGTGTGCGAAGGGGCGTCCGACAAACATGAAGGCTTGTACCGTGCACTGCCCTTCAAAATGATATGATCCGTGCTCCGGAATCAAAGTGAACCTCCCACGTCGGCGTGTCAACAAAGACCACAAACGTTGCAATCGCTCTCTGAAGATGTGACGGAAGAAAGAGAAGAAAGAGAAAGGAGTGAGAATTCTTACTAAAGAATCTCAGTAGGAATCTCCTATTCTAGGGTTAAATCATTCACATCCTCAGGAACCTTGGGTTTCTTTATAAAAGGTGTGCATGCATATAAGATTCATTATTAGGAGTTATAAAACTAATTATCCAAGGTTCATTCCTTTTAACATGCATCTTAATGTCATGAAATGCAACATGTTAAGGCATGAATGCATGGCAATACTTAAGCATATAAGTCAACAAATCATATCATCAAGAAACAATCCATGTGGCATAAAGGGCAATAACTCTCAAATGAAACTTCCATCAATATGTGTGACATCATTCATGGTACTTTAGCAATATAAAAGGCCACCCTAAAAGCAGACTAGAGCTCATACCTCAGCTAGTCGTCACTAGCTCTTGCTTATTATCTGAATAAGCGAATAATAAGAATGATAATAAACTCGACTACTTAAGAGTATGGGCTAGGGGGCTAGGGATTACCTCTCTTAGGATATACCCTATTTGAAATGCTCTACTGGCCTTGAGTGCATAGCAAATTGTCCGCTTTGGTAAGGCTCATGTCCATTCCCTCACGGATTTGCCTCCTCCTCACCATAGAGGAGAAGTACGTCTCAGTGCTTGTCACATAAAAATATCCTGGGGGTGCTTAGCCAAACCGGTGTCACCCAGGGTTTTCAATCTCACATGGTACTTCAAAATATTTTTCAAACCCTTTCGATTTGACGGAAGTTTGGCAGCATAACAGCTGTTAAACTGAATTTCCTTCAAACCGATATTTATGCCACAAGCTCATAACACACACATATTTTCTCATTCAATTCTCATGTTTATAATAAACTTAACATCTCAATGAATCATTTCCTCATGCACCATCAAAGCATATACATCTCAACATCATACTTGCATAAACAACATCATAGCATTAAAGATTTCTTAATGTCTTATGCATTGACCCTTAAGGTCCTTAACTCACAAGCTAAGTTATAAATCATCATAACCTAAGCTATCGGGTACCTATAGGCTCTTATCTAAGTATTCCTCACTCATTTCTATGATCATAAACATTTCTAAACCTTATGAATGCAGAATCTATAATTCTAACTTTACGGGTACCTAGAGTCACAATAATGACCCTTTCTAAGTTCGGTTTGCTCCTAAGGCATCAAGATCAAGCCCTAAACCAATTATGAGTCATTCCTACACATTTAGACTAAATATAAACCATGATTATCAACTCTAAACCATGCTGGACAGAATCCAGAAAAATCAATTACTAAGGGATCTAGAACTCTCAAATTAAATCTTCTCTAGCTACTAACTTCTCTTATCTTTAACATATGAATCTTTAACATTAATTATACATAAACATACTCATATTATCATCATTAAAACAGCACAAACAGTGAGCATATCATGGCAAGGCAGAACCAAAATTCAACTCCATCAAAAGACATAGAACTTGATTTCTAAAGCACATAAAATACTAATTTCTCTTGGAACCTTTCTAAAACTTTCAAAACTCATTGGTAAACATTTTTATCAACTAAAATCATGAAAATATGTTTGAAGGTAGTGGCTAATTTAAATTAGTCTCAACAGGTTTTAAAATCATAAAACTTTGTTCTAGACATTTCTTGAACTCATATAAGCTTAGAAAAATTATGAAACATAGATTTTAGTACTTGTAACAAGTAAAATCTCTTAGGGCTGAATTCAACAAGCTAAGGAACATATATTTTTCAAGCCTTTGTGTGAGATAATAATGGGCAAGTCTTTGAGCTCTAGGTTTATTTAGGTGATAACGTAAACTTAAACATGCTTATACACATATTTTATCTTTCCTTAGGAAATAAAGCGTGAGCATAAAATAAATATGGGATGCAACATATTATTATCTTTGATATTTAAGTGAGGACTTGAAAATATAAACATGATAATGCAAAGCTTGAAACATAAATATGATAATGCAAGTTCACTTATTATTCTTCATATTTAATGAGAGCAAGGAAAATAAATATGATGTGCAAGGCATAAATATAAACATGAATGCAAGGTTCATTTTAATCTTAGCTAGAGCTCTTACAAGACTTTAGAGATACAACCCAACACTTTTCTCATCACAAGGAGATCTTTAGAGTCCTTGAACCAAGTTTTCAAAGGAAGTACAAGGTTCTTGGACATCATCATCAAGCTCAAAAGAAACAAACCTCTAAAAGAAAACAAAACCTCAAGGAAAAGAGTACCAAGGCTGAAATACTAAGGAAAGGAAACAAAGAAACTGAAACCAAAATGAGCAAAGGAAGTGAAGGAGTTTCTTGAGCTAAAATCATCTAAGTTAGAAAATGAAGATAAAGCTTAAAGAAAGGAAAAACTCAAGCTCTAGAGGTTCCTTTGAGATGAACACATAGTCATCATCTAGGAGCTCTCATCATTGAGCTATCATGAACAAAACAAGGCCTCATGGCCGAAACATAGAAAAGGAAAACAAGGAAAAGTTCTAAAAGAAAACAAGAGAAAACTAGGGAAAATCACATTTTCAAGCAAAACAAAGTTTAGAAAACAACTCCTACCTAGAGTGAACATGAAAACTTGAACTTTTGAAAGGAAATGAGACGAACAACTCCTCCTTGAGGGGTGATGATAATTCGGCCAAGGAGAAAAGAAAGGCAAGGAAGTGTGTTTTGAGTGAGGTTGTGTTTGAGGTTGAGTGTTTGAGAGGTTTGATGATGATTCAAGGTTGTGAGGTGGTGTTTAGAGATTATGAGATGATTATGTGAGGAAGAGATGAAGAAGATGAAGATGAAGAGGAAAGGAAACTCTCTTGAAGCTTGAGAGAAGAAGGAAGAACTCAAAGAAAGCTTGGAAACTTGAAACTTTGAAAATGATCTAAAGTGTTTGCAAGCTCAAGTAAGCAAGGTATTTATAGAAAATGAAAACAAATAAGAGCTCATGGAGAGAAGGGAGAGGCTGTGTGGTTCCCATGAGGAACATGAGGTGAGAGATTGAATTTTGAGGCATGGAGGAGCATGGTTGAAAGCACGGGGGGTAAGGCTTCAAGTATAGGTTCAAGCATGGAGTTTGAAGTGATTTTCCTCCAAAATTTGAAATGAAATATTTCATCAAAGGGGAAAGAAAGGCTGACGGTTTTGACAGCCAAAAATGGGAAAAAAAAATCTTCTAGAAGTTGTCCTTTGAAGCATGGATGTTATGATTCAAAGCATGGTTCTTGTAAGGTGAAAGTATGGCCTTTGGAGTGTGAAAATTTTGAGCATGTGATGGAAATGGGGAGGGAATGGCTTCGGCCAAAATGCTACAGCAAGAGAGAGGAAGAATTGTTTCATGTAATTGTGTGTTAATGATAGGTTTAAGTGTAGATTAGTTTAGGTGCACGGTTAGGAGTCATTAAGCATAAGTTTAGGTAACTAAGAATGAGGTTTAGGGATTTTATGACACGATTAGGAGTGCTCATATATCATTAGAGAATTTAAAACTCATTTATGAATGAACAATTGAAAACACAATTCCATGATTTAATGAATTGGAGAGAGAATTTACTATTCAAGATTCCATGACTAGAAATCTTGAATTTAAAATAAGATTTGGGTTGAAATTAAGCATTATTAGGTTCTAATCAACTTTAATAAATTATTTTGACTCTAGATTAATTATATAAATTAATTAATCTTCAATTACAGCCTAATATTGCTTAGGTTTGCTTAATCACACGATTACACTCAAAACACAAAGCTAGGGGCAAAATCGTAATTTTGCACAAATTTTTCCTGGGACCACCAGGACTAAAACTGAAGTCATAGAACACATAAAAATGCCTTTTAAAACCTTCTGGAGGAGTTTCGGGTTCATCCGGCACTTGCAAACGGGTTAAACACCACAGGGGTATTTTGGTCATTTTGACCCGAAAACTCGAAAAACGAGATTTTCGATCCTAGGAAGGTACACAAGGCAACTAATCCCCTTCCAACATTGAGTTTGCCCTTCGAGGACTATCGGATCGGCCTTCCTCAAATTCCGGACTAAAAATGACCTCAGGGGCATTTTGGTCATTTTCACTTTAACAGAAAATCGGGGCGTCACAGATTCTGCACCTACGGCACCTATGGACATGGGCAGAGGCAGTGAGGACACAGTGACCCAACCCAGGCTAGCCCGATGGCCAGAGATGCATCCACGTTGTGGAGGCCACATTCGTCCTGCATTCCGCTTGTATACACCTACAAAGCTTGCCCTGTTCATCGAGTGTGTGCCTCTTTTGCAGGAGGATCATGATCGCCAGTAGATTTCAATGGAGGACCTGATAGAGTGCCAGAGCTATCACACAATAACCCCCTTTTTATGCTGCATCTTTTGTTAGGGATGACTTTAGTTATGAGCGCTCATAGGACTAGAGGAGGGGAGCTATTGTTGGCATATTATGTTTTGATATTCCATGTACTTTCTGCTTTCATGTATTTCTTTCCGCTGTTTAGTTATGTACTGAAAGCTCAGCCCACTTTGTTTGGGTGTGACTCTACTTATTCTATATTTCCTAGTATATTACCATATATGAATCATGTTATGATGTAATGTTTAATATATGTATCACGTGTTTATGAATGACGTATTTATCCTTTTATGATGTGGATTGACATTTGCCTTATGTTAGTGCGTCCGACTCACGTTTTGTTTTATGTTTTGAAAAAAAAAAATCTTACCCATATTTTCCGCTAAGTATTTTGATAAAGTAAAGTTAAAGAATGAAACAAAAGAGTAATAACTAATAATTAACTTTAATACGTCCTAGGCGTGTTGGGTTAAACATTAGGATGTTACAGGTAACTATAAGAGCAATGAGGACTCTATTGTGCGTTTATGGAAAGCATGAACACAACTTCCGATGATTAATTTTCTAAAGGCGTTTTAGTGAAATTTGCAGTCTGGATGACATATATTTAGACCTTATTATTTTCTTTGTTTTGTTTTGTATATTTTTTAATCTATTTTTCAAACTAAGGGAACACTGTTCTATTTGCACTTTCATCTTAGAGTAATGTTTGTTACACACCAAAACAGTGCAACACTGTATTTACACCGTATTTGAAGACCACAAAAGGACAAAACATTGGTAAAGCAATCGTATAGGAATGTGCAGTGGGAAAATTCGCCAAGCTTTAACACTTTGTGAAAGAAATGAGAGAGAGAAAAACACATTTCGCTGTCTGAGCTTCTCCTAGCTCCCATGCTCTTTCTGTCTAAGGTCCCCCAAAGTTTTCTATCCAGAACAACATGTTTTCATTGCCACTGCCTTTGCTACAGTATTGTTAATAAGGTTTGTCGATTCCTCATTCTCACTTTTACCTTTCTTTTGATGTGCGATGTTTCTGTAGTTGTTATTCGCACGATTGGAGGTAAATGTGATTTGGAAATAAAGAATGAATGATTTATTATTTAACAAAACCTTACAATGGCTCCATAACTCGTAAAGTAATGGTAAAATCAGTTTAAAAGGTGGTTTACAAGTTTTAAGCATCGGTTTCCAAGTTTCTTACACATGATTGATAAGTTTTAAGGAAGGTTTACAAGTCTTGTAAAAGAAGTACAAATAATTTGTAAATCTGAGCTTTGCCTAAAACTTGGAAAAACAAGCATAGAATATTTGTAAACCAAGTGGATTCAACTTGTAAACCCTTGCTTAAGACTTGCAAAGTGGTTCGTGCACAAACTTGTGAACTTGTAAACCAAGTTTCTGGCACAAAATAGCTCATCAAAGTTCTGAAATGGCCAGAAATGCTTAGCATCTGATTCTAAGTTATATGAACACTATCCACAATAAAATGTAGTTGGGGATGGTTTTACCACTGGTTTACAAGTTCATTCCCATAGGTTTCCAAGTTGTTTACATAAGGTTTGCAAGTATGAAGCATGAGTTTACAAGTATTGTAAACCAAGTGCAATAAAACTTGTAAACCATTGCTTAAGACTTACAAACCAAGTGTAATAAGCTTTGCATACCAAGTTGCTAGCACAAAGTGGTTTGTCAAAGTTCTGAAGTGGCTGCAAATACTTGGAATTATAAATTATGTGAACATTGTCTACAATAAAATGTAGTTGGGAGGGTGTTTTGCCTTTGGCTTACGAGTTCTTTCCCATAGGTTTACAGGTTCTTTGCCATAGGTTTACAAGTTTTGTGACAAGGTTTGCAGGTTTTAAGCACTGGTTTACAAGTCTTGTAAACTAAGTGCAAATGATTTGTAAGATATAGCATTGCTTAAAACCAGTAAACCAAGGGCAAAAGAACTTGTAAGCTATCCCTTAAGGCTTACAAATGAAGTGTAATAGTCCCTATAAACCAAGTTTGTTTTCCACAAAGTGGTTCTTCAAAGTTCTGAAGTGGTTGCAAATACTTGGAATTTGATTCTGAATCAAGTGACAATAAAATGTACTTGGGAGAGTTGTAACATCCTAATTTTTAACCCAATACTCCTAGAATGTATTAGGGTTAATCATTAGTTATTACTTCTTAGTCTCATTATTTTGATTAAAATACTTAGCGGAAAATATGGTTAGAATTTTTTTAAAAAACATAAAGCAAAGTGAGAGCCGCGTGAAACTTGAACAAGCGTTGGTGACAAGCATAACTCAAGTATAAAGAAAGCACAAGCATGAACATCAAATAACTTCACAATAGTAAGCAATGGCATATCAAAGATAATACTTCATTAATATTCATAACATGCCCACCTAGGGGTGGGACTTAATTTAGTATAAGGAAATGCAAATGCAATAGAAACTAAAGTACAAGGAAAGCGCAAATAAAAATACCCCTACCCTAGTGCACATAAAGTGGATAACCCTATAATAAAAGAAGGTTTATCCTATCTATATGTGTGTGTGTGCACTAGCTCCCCTCAAAACACTCTACTGTTGGCGGCGGTGATCCTCGGCCGATAGACGTATGTAATCAGGGAACTGAGCGAGCTCCTTGGATATGAACAAGTGGATAGGGGAATGGATGCGGGGGCAGCTGGATGTGTGCTCCGCGATGAGGGCACATCTTAGCCTTCCTTGCTAATCTCGGCTATATCACCATCTCCTCACTCCCCTCTCGCCTGAACGGGGGAGTGGGGCAGAACTCTCCGAGTAGATGTGTGTCGGTGAGTCCTTGGATGGGTCCGTCTCCGACCTCCTCGATCTAGGTACATACTTCGGGTAATCGTGTACAGCTGAGGTGGACGGGCGAGCATGTCAAATCTGCTCGTCACGGGGGCGTGTGTACTCGAAGATCAGGTCATCATCAAAGGGAGACGTTGAGGAGAATCGATACTATACAAGGTATGCGAAAGGACATCTTATGTACATGAAGACTCGAACGGTACATTGTCCTTCAAAATGGTATGATCCGTGATCCAGATCAAAGTGCACCTCCCATGTCGAAGTGTCGACAAAAACCACGAACGTCACCATGATCTGAAGATGTGATGGGAGAAAATGAAAGAAAGAAACATGAGTAAGAATCTTGGTAAAGAATCTCAGTAAGGAACCTCCTAACTAGGGTTACATCATACACATCCTCAGGAACCTTGGGTTTGTTATCAAAAGGGTGAGCATGCATATAGGTCTCTTATTAGGTTTAGGAAACTTAATTATCCAAGGTTCGTTCCTTTTATAATGCATCTTAATGTCATGAATACAACATTTTAAAGCATGAATGCATGGTAATGCCTTATACAAGTAATTCAATAAATCATAACATCAAGAAGCATACAAGTGGCATAAAGCGGCATATAAACTTTCAAGTGGAGCTTTCCTCAATATTGTGACTTTAGAACATTATACGTTAGCATCATGGGACCACCCTAAAACATCATCTAGGTTATGAGCTCATACCTTAACTAGTCGTCACTAGCTCTTACTTATCCTCTTGATAAGCGAAAATAGAATAAAATCCCGACTCCTAGAGTACGAGTTAGGGGGCTTAAGGATCACCTCTCATAGGATATTCCTTCTTTGAAACGCTTTACTAGCATTTAGTGCACATCAAATTGTCCGTTTTGGTAGGTTGCATCTACTCATACCCTCACGAATTTGCCTCTTCCCCACCGTAGCGGGAGAAGAACGTCTCAGTGCTTTGTCACATAAGAACTTATCTCCTGGGGGTGCTCGGCCGAACCGGTGTCACCTAGGGTTTTATCTCATATGATTCTCAAAAAACATTCTCAAGTCCTTTAGATTTGATGGAAATTCGGTAATATAACGGCTGTATACCGAATTTCCTTCAAATATACTTTATACCACGAAACTCATAACACATATACTTTTCTCATTCAACTTCTCTAATGATAAAATCACATAAGACACTCATCATACACATTCATCATCACATCATACTCGAATTAGTAGACTCATTGCATCAAAGAACCTATGGTGTCTTATGCATGACCCTTAAGGTCATAATTCTTGAACTTAAGTTCTCTAATCATCAAATCTCGATATTTTATGCACCTATAGGCTCAAAACTAATTATTCTTACTATTCATTATGATCATAACTTATTCTAAAATCCATTAGTGCAGAATCTATAAATTATACTTTACGGGTACCTAGGAGTCACAACTTTGACCCTTTCTAAGTTTGGTTTTCTCCTAGAGTACTAAGATCAATTCCTAGCCTAATTATGAGAGTTTGCTATGCATTTACACTAATTATAAACCATTAATACTAATATCAATCATGCTAGAACAGAATCCATGAAATCTCATTTCCAAGAGTTCTAAAAGTCTCATTTTAATTCTTTTCTAGTTACTAACTTATCTTAGCTTTCTCAAATTAATTCTTACATTAATTATGCATGAACATACTCATTTTAACATCATAAAATCATCATCATATAGTGAGCAATTCATCCAAACAGAATCGTGAACATCATCATCATATAATGCATATAATTTCATTTCTAACATACATAAATTACTAGTTTCTCTTGGAACCTTTTTGAAACTTCTAAAACTCATTGGAAAACATTTTATTTCATTAAAATCACCATAAATAAGATAGAGGTAGTAGCTACTTCAAAATAATTTCAAGAGGGAGTAAAATCATAATAGCATGCTTAGAACATTTTCTAAGATCATCTAAGCTTAAGAAAACCATAAATAATAGGTTTTGGCACTTGTGACTAGATGAAACTCACACCAAGCTCATCATCATCACATGGCTAAAAATCATGTTTATAAACACTTTTATTTCCAAACTTTACTTGAGATAACAAGGGACAAGTCTTTGAGCTCTAATTTATTTAGGTGATAGCAAGAATATAAATATGCTATGCACTTCATTTTATCTTCATTAGAAAAGTAAAGTGAGTGCTTGAAATAAATATGAGATGCAACTCATTTTTATCTTTGAGATTAGGTGATGACTTGAAAGGTAAACATGGAATACAAAGCTTGAAAGTAAATATGATGATGCAAGATCATTTATTTATTCTTGAGAGTTTAGTGATGGCATAAGAAGTAAATATGCTATGCAAGGCATAAATTTAAATATGAATGCTAGTTCATTATTATATGTCACTAGAGCTCATACAAGACTTTAAAAGAATTAAAATCACAATCCCAACCATAATCGCATTAAGGTAAAGCAAGCTCTAGAGTTCTAAGTACCATGGTTTCAAGGAAAACTCATGGTTCTTTGAACACTATCATTGAGCTCAAGGAAATGAAATTGAAACACAACTTCAAAGAAAAGGAAAGCTAGGAACCGAAATCACAAGGAAAATACACCATGTTCTTTATTATGTACTCAAGACCCCAATCTAGAGTAAACTCTAGAACATCCTAGCCAACTTTAAGGTTGACAAGGGTAAGCCTTGAGCTTATTGAAATACTTGATTATTTTTCTTAAGTTGAAATCATTAGTGAGCTATGTAGCCATAAGAGAAACTTTGAAGAAAGAAAGAAAACTCAAGCTTTAGAGGTCTCATTAAGATGAACACAAGGTCATCATCTAGAGGTACTCATCATCAAGCTATCATGATGAACACTAGGCCTTAAGGCTGAAAAAGGAACAAGGAAATGAGAAGGAAAACCAAAAAGAAACCAAGAGAAACTTAAGGAAAATATCATTTTCTTTAAGAACAAAGCTTATTTGAGTAAAAAGAAATAATGTAAAACAACTCCGTACTAATTAAATCTTGAGGGAAGGAAGGAAACTTGATCTTTGAGATGATGAAAAGGAAAACTCCTCCTAATGTGATGGTGATGATTCGGCCTTGAGGTAAGAAAATGAAAGGAATGTGTTTTTGATTGAGTTTGTGTTTGAGGATGAGAGTTTTGGTGCCTTGATGATGATCTAAGGTGGTGGGGTGGTGTTTTGAGGTGGTGCTATGGTGGCTCAAGGTGGAGGAAGAAGAAGAAAGCTTCTTGGAAACTTAGAGAGAAAAGGAAAGAACTTGCAAGTAAGCTTTGAAACTAAAACTTAGCAAATGATCTAAAGGTTCCTTCAAGTTCCTTAACACATGTATTTATAGAAAACAAAAACAATGAAGGCTCATAAAAGGGGGGGCTGGTCGTAGCACTCCTCATGTTCCATGAGGTCCTCATGTTCCATGAGGTGAGATGTTCAATTTTTGAAGCATGGTGAAGCATGGTTGGAGGTATGGTGAGCATAGTGCAAGGTATGACTTCAAGTATGGGCATTTGTATGCAAGAATTCAAACATGTGATGGATTTTTTTGGGGCGGGGAGGGGGGGAAGCTTTAGCTAGCTGATAGCCTAAGGGGAAGAGAAAAATGTTTCATCTAACTGTGTGTTAATGGTGTGTTTAGGTGTGTATTAGATTAGGTTCAAGATTAGGAATTGCTAAGTAAGTGATTAGGTAACTAAGAAAGCAATTAGAAATCTCAAGACATGATTAAGGAGTGCTCATACATTATTAGAGAGATTTAAATTCATTTTATGCATAAACAATATAGACACAATTCCTTAATTTAAGGAATTGGAGAGAGAAAATACTATTCAAGATTCCATGACTAAGAATCTTGAATTTAAAAAGAGCTTTGAGTTTAATTTAAGCAATTTTTAGGTTCTAATTAACTTTAATAAATTATTTTGACTCTAGATTAATTATGGAAATTAATTAATCTTTGATTAGAGCCTAATATTGCTTAGGTTTGCTTAATCACACGATTAAGCTCAAAAACATTATTATGCTTAGGGGCAAAATCGTAATTTACACAAAACTGCCCGGGACCACCGGGACTAAAACTGATGTCACAAAATACATAAAACAACGTCATTTAAAACCATCCGGAGAAGTTTCGGGCTCATCCGGCACTCGTACTTGTGTAAAACACAACAGGAGTATTTTGGTCATTTTGACCCGAAACCTCAGAAAATGAGCTTTTTGCTTCCGAAACGATTTACACACCATATAATCCCCTTCAATCATTGAGTTAGCCCTACGAGGACTGCGGGGCTGGCTTTCCTCGAATTTCGTGTATTTTGGTCATTTTCACTCAGACAAAGAAATCGGGGCATTACATTACTCCCCTCTTTAAAAAGAATTTCGTCCTTGAAATTCGTTACCTTAGAACAGCTCGGGGTACTTGATTCTCATCTATGACTCTAACTCCCACGTGAACTCTTCGATCTTGCCTCGTCCCCATGCCATTTTCACCAAAGGGACAGACTTATTCCTCAACTGCTTGACGCCGTGATCCACGATCCTCGTAGGCAGTAGATTGAAAGTTAGGTCCTCCTTTAACTGTACATGCTTTGGCTCTAAAACATGGGTAGGCTCAAACTCATATTTACGTAACTGACAGACGTGAAAGACGTCATGGAGATTGGAAAGATTAGGTGGCAGGGCTATTTCATAGGCTACTGACCCGACTCTCTGAAGGATTTCAAAGGGACCGAGAAATCGAGGACTCAACTTTTTGACTTTCATGGCTCTCCTTATGCCTGTAGTGGGGGTGATTCTAAGGAATACATGTTCGCCTTCTTGGAACTCCAAGGGCTTATGCCTTTTTTCCTCATAGCTTTTTTATCGACTTTGAGCGGTTAAGATTGTAACACCCTAATTTTTAACCTAATACTTTAGAACTTATTAGGTTAATCATTAGGTTATTACTTCTTAGTCTCATCCATTTAATAAAATACTTAGCGGAAATTATGGTAAATTTTTTAAAAAAAAAATATAAAAGCAAAGTGAGAGTCGCATTCTTATCTAATTGTGAGACAAAAACTTAAAGCATAGATAACAAGCATAACAAACACAGTAATCAAAACATATAACAATAGAATCAATGATTAACATTACAAAGAGAACACTTTATTAATATAGTAGTTAAAGGTACTTATATAGGCACGCCCTTATAGAATCCGGTGGAGCTTGGAGTACATGCAATATAACAGGAAAACAGTAAAGTACATGAGACAACAGAAAATGAGAACCAACCATTCTACCCTCCTACTACAAGTACTAATCTCAAACCTCCTCCCAAAAGATACTACTGAAGAAGAGATCCTCATGATGACTCGACTACTTGAACAGCTCTCCGATGAGGTCTAGGGATGACAAGGACCCTCAGGTAATGGAGGGAGGTAACCAAGGAACCACTTGATCTCCTCCTGAGTGGGCCAGTGGAGTGGGATGCGAACGCGTGCTGGCTGAACGTGAACTCCTTGGTGCAGGCGCATCTCGGCTTTCCTCGCCAAGCACGACTGCATCACGGTATCCTCGCTCCCCTCTCGCCTAAATGGGGGAAAGGGAGCAGAGCTCTCTGGATAGGCGTGCATCAATGAATCCTCAGATGGATCTGCCCCTGACCTCCTCGAATGGGGTGCATACTCCAGGTAGTCGCGGACAGCTGAGGTAGACGAACGAGCTTGATGCAACTGCTCATCGTGAAGGCGGGTGCGCTTGAAGATCAAATCATCACCGCCATAGGGAGCGGTAGGAGTGAACTGGTAGCTGGAAACCCGGTAAGCAAAAAGTCATCCCATGTACACAAAAACACGAACAGCACATCGTCCCTCAAAGTGATAAGAGCGGTGATTCAGGTCGTGGTGTACCTCCTAGACGGTTGTGTCAATGAAGACCACGAATGTCGCCATCGAACTCTGAAGATGTGATGACAGAGAAAGGAAGAAGAGAAAGGAGTGAGAATTCTTTTTATTAAGGGGTTAGAGGATGATCTAAGGTTATGAGGTGGTGGTTTGAGGTTATAAGGTGTAGTTCTTTGAAGGAGATGATGAAGATGAAGAAGATGAGATGTAAAGAACTCAAGAGTTCTTTGAGAGAAAAGAAAAGAAACTAGGCAAGCTTTCAAGACCAAGACTTAGCAAATATGTAAAATGGAACCAAGTTCTTCTAACACATGTATTTATAGAAATTTGAAACATCAAGGAATGAGAGGAGGAGGTGCTGGCCGTGAGTTCATGTGGCCTTGGAGAGAAGAAATATCTCTTACACATTATCATTCAAGGCATGGTTGAAGGTAAGGAAGGCATGGTGCAAGGTATGGCTTGAAGCATGGTGTTTTGAGGTGATTTTCCTTCAAATTTGAAATAAAATAATCCTTCTAGAAGGCAAGGAGGGCTGGCAGCTTTTGAGCCACAAAAATGAGAGAAAAAGTGTTCTAGAAGTGGTCATATGAAGCATGGATGAAAACATGGAGTTTATGACCCAAAGTATGGTTTGAGGTGAGGTGGAAGCATGGTTCTTTGAGTGTAGAAATTCACACATGTGATGGAAAATGGGAGGGTATGGCTTTCAGCCAAGACTGATGCAGCAAGGGGGGGAAGAGTTGTTCATGTAATTGTGTGTTAATGATAGGTTTAAGTGTAGATTAGTTTAGGTGCAAGGTTAGGAATCATTAAGCACAAGTTTAGGTAACTAAGAATGAGGTTTAGGAATTTTATGACAAGATTAGGAGTGCTCATACATCATTAGAGAATTTAAAATTCATTTGTGAATAAATAATTGAAAACACAATTCTATGATTTAAGGAATTGGAGAGAGAAAATACTATTCAAGATTCCATGACTAGGAATCTTGAATTTAAAATAAGATTTTAAGTTGAAATTAAGCATTCTTAGGTTCTAATCAACTTTAATAAATTATTTTGACTCTAGATTAATCATGGAAATTAATTAATCTTCGATTAGAGCCTAATATTACTTAGGTTTGCTTAATCATATGATTAACCTTGAAAACACAAAGCTAGGGGCAAAATCATAATTTTGTACTAATTTTGCCTGGGACCACTGGGACTAAAAATGAGGTCACAGAATACATAAAAACATCTTTTAAAATAATCTGGAGAAGTTTCGAGTTCATCCGGTATTTGCAAACGGGTCAAACACCATAGGGGTATTTTGGTCATTTTGACCCGAAAACTTGAAAAACGAGACTTTCGATCCCAAAAGGGCACACAGGTCAACTAATCCCCATCCAACATTGAGTTTGCCCTTCGAGGACTACCAGATTAGCTTTCCTCAAATTCCGGGTCGAAAATGACCTCAAGGGCATTTTGGTCATTTTCACTCTGATAGAAAATCGGGGCGTTACAAAGATTCTATCCTTGATTCTCTTGATTTGCCCCATCGTATCCCTCACTACTTCGGGTCCCAACATACTTTGTTCTCTGGGTTCATACCAACACAAGGGTGATTGGCACTTTCTTCCATACAGTGTCTCGTATGGTGCTATATTGATGCTCGCGTGATAACTGTTGTTATACGCAAACTCAATTAGTGGCATGTATTTATCCCAACTTCCCTTCTGGTCCAAGACACAGGCTCTCAACATATCTTCTAGGGTTTGTATCGTCCTCTCTGATTGGCCATCTGTTTGAGGGTGGTAAGCGGTGCTTAAGCACAACTTTGAAACAAATGCCTTTTGAAAGGCTCCCCAAAAATGCAACGTAAACCGCGGATCTCTATCCGAGATTATCGTCGATGGCACTCCACGCAACCTTAGAATCTCTTGGATGTACAACTGTGCCAATCTATCCAAAGAATATGTCACTCAATAGGCTGAAAGTGGACCAACTTGGTCAGTCGATCCACGATCACCCATACGGCATCATGGCCAGCTTGGGTTCTAGGCAATCTTATCACAAAATCCATTAATATGCTCTCCCATTTCCACTCGGGGATTGACAGAGGTTGCAACATACCTGAAGGTTTTTGGTGCTTGATCTTTACCTTTTGGCGGACCAAACACTTACTAACCCAGGTGACCACATCCTTCTTTAATCCGGGCCACTAGAACGTCTTCTTCAGGTCCTGATACATCTTGGTAGTACTAGGATGACTGGTGAAGTGGCTCTTGTGAGCCTCCTCCAAGATCTTCTCTTAGAGGTCACCATCTTGTGGCATACAGATCCGCCCCTCAAACTTCCACACGCCATCGGGGCCTTGTTCGAAACCTTTCAGTTTTCCCGCCTTAACAGCCTCTAACTTCTCTCTAAACTCTTCATTCTCCCTTTGTGCCAGCATAACTCTTTACTTGAACCCACTGGTCACACTGAGGTGACACATCTTTATACTTTCACCGGTCAACGACATCCCCAGATTCATGTCTCTAAACTTCTCTATCAACCCTACTTCTTTGACCAGCATATGAGACAAGCGTAATGACTTTCGACTCAAGGCATCGGCGACTACGTTAGCCTTGCAGGGGTGGTAACTTAAGCCGAAATCATAGTCTTTTAGGAACTTTATCCATCTTCTCTGCCTCATGTTTAACTCCTTTTAATCAAAGAGATGCTTCAGACTCTTATGATCGGAGAAAACTTCAAACTTTACACCATATAAATGGTGTCTCCACATCTTTAAGGCAAACACTATGGCCACTATTTCTAGGTCATGGGTGGGGTAACTTACTTCATGGGGTTTGAGTTGTCTGGACGCATAGGCTACCACTTGCTCGTTTTGCATCAACACGCAACCTAAACCCTTGTTCGAAGTGTCACAATATACCTCAAAAGGCATATTGAGGTCAGGTAAAACTACAACTAGGGTCGAGTTAGCTTTTCCTTCAACTCTTGGAAACTCTTCTCACACTTAGGGTTCTACACAAATGGGGTATTCTTCCTAGTAAGCTTGGTTAAGGGTAGGGCAATATGGGAAAATCCTTTGATGAACCTTTGGTAATAGCCTCTAAACCTAAAAAGCTCCTTATTTCAGTTACAATGGTCAGTCTCTCCCAATTCATTACAGCCTCTATCTTGCTAGGGTTGACAGCTATGCCTTCTTTTGACACAACGTGCCCTAAAAATTTCACCTCATCCAACCAGAATTCACACTTAGAGAGCTTAGCATACAACTTCTTTTCTTTCAAAATCTTTAAACCAACCTTAAATGACACTCATGCTTCTCGTGGGTTTTCGAATAGATGAGTATATCATCTATGAACATGACCATGAACTGATCTAGATAGGGTCTAAAGATCCTATTCATGTAATCCATAAAAATTGCAGGAACATTTGTCAAACTAAACAACATCACATTGAACTCAAAGTGTCCATACCGAGTTCTAAATGTGGTTTTGGGAATATCTTGATCTCTAACCCTAATCTGGTGGTATCCCAACCTCAAATCAATCTTTGAGAATACCATCGCTCCTTTCAATTGGTCCATTAGATCATCAATCCTAGGCAACAGGTATTTGTTTTTCACTGTTACATGGTTCAACTGCCTATAATCTATACACAACCTCATACTTCTATTCTTCTTCTTCACAAATAAAAGACCAGAGCGCCCCAAGGAGAAGTGCTTGGCCTTATAAAACTTTTCTCCAAAAGCTCCTCTAGTTGGGTTTTCAACTCGACTAATTCTAAGGGTGACATTTGATACGGAGCTATAGAGATAGGTCCTGTTCCAAGAACCAAATCTATGGAAAGCTCCACCTTTCTCTCGGGAGGGAACTCGGGTATTTCATCCGGAAACACCTCAGGATAGTCTCTCACCATAGGTATATTACCTCGGTTTTGCTCAAAGTCTACTTCACTGGTGGCTAGAAGAACATATCTTTTAGTTTTCTCCCTACTATAGTAGACCTCTACAGAGTTTAGGTAAAGTTTCAAGGGTTGACTAGTGTTACTAGGAGGAGAGGGAAAGATGACAGTTTGGTTACCACAGTCTAACAACACACGGTTGGCGTGGAGCCAATCCATGCCGAGGATTATACCTATACCTTTTAGGGGCAAACAAATTAATTCTATGATAAGAGACCTATCCTCTACAGTAAGGTGACAATTTAAACAGTAATTACAGGTATTTATAGGACGATTTGTGGTGGTAGAAACAATAAGGTCAAAAGGAAGTTTAAAAACTTGCAGATTCAAAGACTCAACACTAGCATGTGAGATAAAAGAATAGGTTGCACCATAGTCAAAAAGCACAGTTAAGTTTTTACCATTTAATTTGCACTTACCTTCAATGAGGTCATTGGACTTCTGCGCGTCCTCCTCATTGAGGGCAAAGACCCTTCCTTGGTGTTGTGGCCTGGGGTTCTGATTCGATGTGTAACACCCTAAAAATTATTTAAAAATTAATTTGAGCTTTTCTAGTTATAATTTCAAAAATCCGACAGACATAGCAATGATCAGGACAACCTAATCAATCTGTAAAAAAAAAAATATGAATAGTATTTTACAGGCCCCGCAAGCCTGTTGGGACAGCCAAAACCTTAGAATTAGGGCCCGAAGATGCCCGAAAATAAGAAATTATAGGATTGAGATTAGAAATAGGTAGGAATAAATATTTCGTACTTAGAATTATTTTTCGGGCAATATTTGATTTCCCGGGTACACTGTTTTTACCCGTTCGATAGAATTTCGGTGTGCAGTCTTTAACACCGTAAAAGCTACTTGGTGGCCAAGTAAAGGTGAGCCAACTATCTTGAGCCAATTGGATGGCCAAGATTCATTCTTTGACTTTTAAAAAAAATCCTAATCATCCATCTCTTTATTTCTCTTTATTCCTTTGACTACATATTTATTGTATCTAACTTTTGATATATAAAAGAAATACAAAAACTTGTCTAAGAAGCCAAGCATTCACGGTTCTTATCTCCATGATGCAACCACCATTGTTATCTTCTCCAAGAGCTCATGTTTTCATTTCAAATCATCAAAACCCTTGTCTAAAGTTCATAAAACACTAAACTCCCTTCACAAAACTTGTTCCACTCCTCAATATCTACCAAACTAACCGATTAGAATTTGAATCCATCAACTTTTCATACCTTAAGAGCTCATTATCAGCTGTTTAAGGAAGGGTTTGGTGTGGGTTTGAAGGCTTGGAAGTGAAGGGAATCAATCTTGGAGCCAAGATCTTTAAAGCTTCAAAGTGTAGGGTTTTCTTTGGCCTTTTTCTTTCAAAATTTATTCTGAGAATTTTGATGTGTTTTAGTCCAAAATTTTTAGTTATATTGGTTGATAATATGTTGATATTGATTTATTAATTTTGGTGGAGTGTTTGGTGTTGTGGAAAAATCATTTTTACCAAAAGAGTTTTTGAATTGGTTTGCTGGAATTTCGGTCCTTTGATAGGCAGCAACTGTACATGAATTTTCTGGTGTGATTTCAGGTATTTTCATGAGCTATAAAAATTATATGTTGAAGCTAACATCCTAGGCTAGTGGCACTAATTTTTTTGAGCTCTGTTTTTTACTCTTAATGCTTCAAAAAATTCAAGAACCGAAATTGTAAGCATGCTGCCTGGAAAGTTGAATCTGAAGCTGGGAAATTGTCTAATTTTGTTATCATAGCAAATGATGGAATTATCCTTTGAAATTTTTACAGAGTGCTGGAAACATATTGAAGTTTAGCCATGATTGTTATCCTGAAGTGATTCATTTATTTTCCATGGTTAAAAATTAGTGAATTCTAGCATTGAGCTAAGGTTAAGTGGTCTATGACCACCAAATTTGTAGAATTTGTTGACAGAGTTAGAGGACTTTTCTTCCTATGAAATTTTTACAGGGCCTTGTGCACGCGTTGAGGTGTCTTGGGTAATTTTTATAGCCCTGGCAATGGATGTTTGATATGCATAATGAATTTTACTCTTTAGGCATGAATTCTGCTAACATACTGTAATTGTACTGAAATGAACTCAAGTATTGATTTGGTGATATAATGATTCTTGATTAAGTATGATGAGTATGTATGCATGCTAGACAATTTAAAGATTGATTTACGAGGCACAAATAAGAATTTCTTATGATTGAATGCCTATATGTGGCTTATGCATGCATTTGAAAAGAAGAAAGCACATGGTGCTACTATATGAGAAAAGAGAATGTATAAATTTCACTCGTGCATGTTCTGACATAGGAGAAAACATAAACAAGACTTAAGTCGAATGAGGGGAAGGAAAAAAGAGGAACTTTGTAACACCCTAATACAACCCCACTATGCTTAAGTTCACATTTGGATTCTATTAGTTGTCACTTATGCCTTGCATTTATTTTCTTTTGAAATTAACTTAGAAAAATAGTGGAAGTTTTTTTTTTCTTTAAATAAATTAATTTTTTTGAAAACTTAAGCCTGTAACGAGAAGTAAAATACATAGCACTTTTATAGATAATAATCAAGTTACATTGTGCACTTAATTAAATAAGCGGAATAAGAGACTAAGTGTAGAACTATTATCACATAAACTGGAATATAATCACTTAATACATAAGTCACAACAGGGCATATATCATACTGATAAGTTATTACAAATAACAATATAAGTTCTACTATTACTAATTGTTTCTCACAAACTATAATGTAACTAAAGCTCGGAATGCTCCTACTTGAAAGGTTTGAAATCTTCACGCGCTACCTCCTTCCTCAGCTACAGCTTCGTTGCTTTAGGTGGACACGTCTGTCTTTGGTAACGATAACGGAAAATAAACATGGGAGTGAGAAATACATGATTTCTCAGTAGGAGTTCCTACTTGTACTAAAAGTGTCATCGTTGTCGTCCCAGTCACTTCGGGTTTATTATAAAAGGTGAACATGTAAGGATTCAATTATCAAACTTTCACAAACGTGATTAGCCGAAGTGCAGTTACTTTTAAACTAATCTTGAACATTAGCAGAAATATCCATTCAGTATTTCATCAAGCATACATATAAGCATATCATGTAAAACCACTAATAAGCAATAATCATTTAGGAGCTGCATGCATTTCATGATTACTCATCCTCAACATTCACTTGTTTAGTGATCATCATCTTTCGTTTATTTCATCAACATATTTCTTAATTACTCACGAGATGAATGCATCAATGCCTTAGACCACCCTAAAGGGTAATGAGCTCATACCATGGCCGTCGCCATAACCTTTTTGGTTTTCATTCTGTTGCCGTGATCTCAACGGTTTAAGCGGTTAAGCCGTGAGTTTAGCTCAAGTCCACTTTTCCAGACTTTCATTGCTACTTTTTCAAACCTTACTTTTATTATTTCTTTTGAAAATGAATGTATGCATATTATCATGTAATCACAATAAATCCTGGGCAATCAATCATTCATCGTCATCATTTCATAATTCATCACCATACATTCACATTACTATAAATCACTTCATAAAACATGGACAATATCATGTAAATCTCATAGTAAACACTTTCATAGATGATTCATATTAACCAACCAAAGTTATCAAGTTGAGTTCCTAGTGTTCGTAAGAGGTAATGGATGTCTTAGTATTATCTTTTTCTCTTAGTGTTCTTTGTACTCTTAGCATTCCATTAATACATTAATGTACTTCAAAATATTATTATAGGTTCTTTATATATTTTTATTATGACTTTCATATAACTCTTGAAGATTATTATTCTACTTAAATTCTTAAAATTCTCTCTTTACAAGACTTGATTCTTTTATTTATAGTTTTGACATCTTTTAGAAGAAAGTTTATAATTCTCTGTATACTTGTTATCTCAGCTTAGTAAAGGTAATTCCAAATTCCTAAATCATCAAATTTTAGCATTTACATCTTTGGAATAGTGTAAATCAATTGTAAACCATGCATAGGAGGGTTCCCAGGAAAGAGAGGTCGGTCACAATGGATACGCTTAAATACCAAGTCTTTCCTTAGCCAGAACCTTTCCAAACTGCACTTTCACAGTACACTATTCCGAAATTTATTTCTCATTCTGTAATTACATGGTACAAAGCTTTATACATAACATACATGGGTGTATTCCTATATGTGTTAGCTCTCCAACAAAGTTGAAATCAGTCCATTTGCATTTTTCTAGAGTGAGTTACACCTATTTTACTACTACAAGGTCAGATTTAAAGTTTCAGTCTTAGGCTCTACATTAAAAAATTATATCTTGAGCTAGAAAACTCCGTTTTAGGTGATTCTTTTCGGAGAGTGTTCTATAATGAGTCTAGTTTATAGTAAAATTATTTTAATTTCGAGATGCTTCATATTTTATGAACAGTAACGTTCGAAGTACCTGCTGCCAGAAACAACTAGAAATTCCAGCACCTATCATTTTCATGTATTAAGTTACCTTTATTAAATCAGGTTTCACATACAATCTTGTCAAGTTATATTTGAGTTTGATAATATCATAAGAGTACTCATAACATAATAGAACATGTCATATTTCTAAAAATATATTTTTCAAATAATCATTCAAAACTTTTGACAATAACTCAAACTTGAGGCATTCTATCAAGGTTAGAAGCCAACAATGCTTGAACAATTAAAGATGAAGCTCCTACCTATTGTGTAAGGTCTAAAAAGGGTCCTTCTCTTCTTCCTTAAGCTTTGAACAAGAGTCTTTGGAGTGGATGACCCTCCTTGAATCTTGGCTCTAGAACTTGAGTGCTTAAGAAAATATTTCTCACTAGAGTTAAAGATTGTAACTCTTGTGAGGGCTAATGAAAGTTTGAACTTAGGATTTAAGTGTTTGGATGAAGTTTAGAGGATCAAGAGAAGTCTTTGAAGAACATAAGAAGAATGATAGAATAAGAAAGAAAGAACACTTAGGGAGTTTCTGAATTGAAGAGAGTTTGAGGAGTATTTATCTTTGGAAAGATTAGAGAAAAAACAGAAGAAGGAAAGCACTTGGAGCATGATTTATGGAAACATGTTGGCTGAATTTTGGGATGAAAATGCTCCTTGTTTTGTGCAAACATGTTTCCATGTTTTGTGCAAACACGTTTCCATGTTTTATGCAAACACGTTTCCATGTTTTATGCAAACATGTTGGATGAAAATGCTCCATGTTTTATGCAAACATGTTTCCATGTTTTGTGCAAAGATGTTAGTGGAGATTTTCTAACCTTTAGTGCATGTATGTGATTCAGAAATGTGTATGATGTATGTGGTTAAATTATTGTGTTATCATCTTAATCCAATGACTTAGATTCATTCTTGTCTAAAGACAAGTCTAGGGATTTGTGTAAATGGCGTTGTAGTAATTTCTTTAACTAAGACAAGGATATTTTTGTAATTAGACAATGATAGTGGTATTCTTGTAATTCCATTCATAGAGTAAGGGTATCTTTGTCATTTAATAAGGCAAGGGTAGTTTGGTAATTTCCTTGTTCTTCAGTTTCTATTCTTATAATTGTCATTGCTATTGTTACAATTTTCATTGGAATAACTAAATTGGCGATCGTCGTTTACGAAAACCCTTTGGAGATAAATTGATGGATCCATTGGTTTAGAATTAACCTATCGATTGGCAGTTAGGCTATAGCAATTGGTACATTAAATTAATGTGATTTCTAAATGAATTGAGATATTGTTTATTAGTTATTTGTATTGGTCAAATTCAAGAGGTCGATCGATCACTAGTAGAATTGCCAGTAAATAATTACTAATAGTCACGAATAGGTTCAATATTTGTCTAATGATAATTAATTCCAATCCTAGGAATACCTTGCACTAGTGCCTTTTAATTATTGAATTTTCCAAATTATTTTTAATTATTTTAATTTTAATTCTTAAAACCCCAATTTTCCTAACTAAATGATAAAACCGCCTTGAGAGACGACCTAGGTTGTGCCATTTGCTACATTTTTTGTGCAACTTAGCATATAAGTTAATTCTAATTTGAGAAGGTAATGACAACCTCTATTCAAATTTTGGCATCATTTTGGGGGATGCATTGGAACTTAATTGTTCATTTTTACTATTGTTATTTTATTTTATTTTATTTGTTTCTTTTTTATTTTTATTTTTTCATTTGTTCCCCTGTATGAAGCGTTCCCTATCTGCCAACAACTTATTACCTATTGATTATGAAATTGAGAAAACTTTAAGGCGGATCAAATAGGCAAGGCATCAACAAGAGGAACTATCTAAGAGTTCTGATCATTTGCTTACTATTTTAGGAGATATAGGAAATACAGGTGAACACCACAATACGCTGAGGGAGCTCATTGTTGTTGACTTTATCTAGAAACCCTTGGCAATTGAGTATCCTAGGCTTGACAATGATTTTGAGCTCAAGGGTACATAGTTCATGCTTTACCTAAGTTCCATGGGCTGTCAGGAGAGGACCCACACCAATATCTGAAGAAGCTACATATAGTGTGTTTTAGCATGATATCTAATGGAGTTGAGTTAGATGATGTCAAACTCAAAGCATTCCCCTTCTCCCTAGAGGCCGCTACAGAAAATTGGTTCTTCAACCTACCAGATGGCACTATGAACAATTGGACGGGGATGAAGAAAATCTTTTGAGGGTGATATTTCCTTGTTTCTTGAGTTTCTTCCATCTAGAAAGACATCAGTAAGATCCACCAATCTGATGAGACCTTGCATGAGTACTAGGAGTGTTTCAAGCTCCTATGTATAAGCTATCTCAACCATCGAATCTTGGAGCAACTCCTCCTCTAATATTTTTATGAAGTTTTGTACCTCCTAATAGATGTATGATTGATGCTGTTAGTGAAGGGACATTCCTAGATAAGACATCAGCAGAAGCTCATGCTTTGATTGAAAATATGGCTACAAATTTCCAGTAATTTGGTTCCAGGATTGTCCAACCCCCAAGGGCCTTCATGAAGCGAGTTCCAGTGGTTCCCAAGGTCTATGGCATTTGTACATATAATGATCATCACATAGATATGTGCCTAATATTGTAAGATGACTCAACCACTTGGGTAGCAGCAACGAACCCCTTCCAAAGTCAACATCAGAACTAGGCAAGCCAATTCCTATTTGCAAACACATACAACTTCAGTTGGAAAGATCACCCCAATTTGAGGTGGGGGAACATTTCTCAACAACATAGCTAACCTTCACAGCAAAATTGCCAGACACATCATCTGAGGTAATAAGCCCCTCCTGCATCTTCCTCCTCAAATCCCACTATGACTAAGATGATAAAGATGATGATGGAACAGATACAAGAAATAAGAAAAAAATATTGCCAAGCTATAACACCCCTATTTTTCCTGTTTGAGCGTAAATGACCGAAATGCCCCTAAGGTCATTTTTACCCGGAAATTCGAGAATGGCCGATCTGGCAGTCCTTGAATGGTCAACTCAATGTTTGAAGGGGATTATATATGTTTTGTTTGATAGTAGAGATGAAAATCTCATTTTTCCGAACTTCCGACTCAAAATGACCAAAATACCCCTATAGTGTTTTACGCGGGTATTAGTGCCGTTCAAGTCCGGAACCTCTCTCGAGAGTTCGAAATGTTAATTGTATGTGCTTGATGATATTTGTTTTGATCCGAGTGGTCCTGGGTAGTGTTTGTGCGAAATTACAATTTTGCCCCTGGAATAGTGTTTTTGAGCCTAATGGTATAATTAAGCAAACCTAAGCCATATTAGGCTCTAATCGAAGATTAATTAATTTTGATAATTAATCTAGAGTCAAAGTAATTTATTAAGGTTAATTAGAGCCTAAAATTGCTTAGATTAAACTTAAATCTCTTTTTAAAAATCAAGATTTCAAGTCATGGAATCTTGAATATTGTTTTCTCTATCCAATTCCTTAAATTAAGGAATTGTGTTTAGAATTGTTTACATCTTAAAATGAGTTTTGACTTTCACTAATGAAGCAAGACCAGTCCTTAATTATGTCTAGACATCTCTAATTGTCCATTACCTTACCTAGACATTTACTTACAAACTCCTAATCAAAAGCTTAATTAGAGATACACATAAACACACTTCTAGTCCACATTTAGGAGAAACATTTCCTCCCCATGGCGGCACATTATGACCAGCCATTCCTCCGCGTATTCTTCACAAGTTGATTTGAATCACACTCAAAGAACCATGCCTACACCATACTTGGTGTAACACCCTAAATCTTAACCCAAGACTACTAGTATATACTTAGGTTAATCTTTAGAATATTACCTCTTGGTCTCATCTTTTACTTAGAAAATACTTAGCGGAAATATGGGTAAAATTTTTCTTTTTGGAATTTAAAATCAAAGTGAGAGCCACGCACGAATCTTTAAGAGGAAGCATAGCGAAACATATAAGCAAAGCATAAGAAACACATCATGTCATGGGAACATCAACTGAATCATAGATATATATATATAACGTGCCTACCCAAAGAGGCAGGACTATTTGATACATCATGAAACAAAATACAACTGAAATGCAATACAAGAACATCATAAAAAAGCAAATACAAGAGAAACTACACCCATACCCGTGTGCACCTAAAGTAGACAACCTCATATACAAAAGAAGGTTTGTCCTCTACTATGTGGCGTGTGTGTGCACTAACTACTACTCCTCCTATGACTACTCCTGCTGGTCCGAGTATTGTGGGGTCGATTCGATCCACTGGCGAATCTCGGCGGGAGTGGTCGAGCGCATCATCGGGGCATGTCGACCACGGCGAGGACGCATAGATGGCCGACAAGCCAACCTCGGCTGGACTACCGTCTGCTCACTCCCAGCCCTCATCGGTGGGGGAACGGGACTAGAGCTCCAACTGTACATGTGGGATGGCGGGTCCTCGGATGGGTCCGTCTCTGAGTACTGGGAACGTGGCACATACTCGGGGTACTCGCGTACTGCTGAGGTCTCGGGCTCCATGCGGAGGATCTGCTCATCGCGTGGTCGTGCTCGCTCAAAAATCCCGTTATGTCGGTAAGGAGCAGTCGGGGTGAAGCGGTAGCTCGGGACGGGGTGCGCGAAGGGTCGTCCCATGAACATGAATACTCGGCGGTCTGCGACCCTCAAAATGGTTGACCCGAGTGCCGGGTCATGGTGCAGCTCCCATACCGGGGTATCGATGAAGAGTACGAATGTCGCCATCTGAAGATATGACGGAAGAAAAGAGAGAGGTAATGAGAATCTTTCTAAAAGAATTCTCAGTAGGGTTATCCCTACCTAGGTGACATCGTCACATCCTCAGGAACCTTGGGTTTATTTCTAAAAGGTGTGCATGCATATAAATTCCTTTTAAGTTAGTTTTCTAAAGAGATATTTTATCCAAGGTCCGTCATATTTTATAATGCGTCTTATAACTTAAGCAGAAATATACTAATGATATGAGTACATCATAAAGGTAAACCAATCAATAGAATAACTAAGAAACATTATAGCATTGGCATAAGTATAGTATATGTGACATTGTTAACTTTAACTTTCATCTCATGGGGCCGCCCTAAAACTTCTCTAGGTTATGAGCTCATACCTTAACTAGTCGTCACTAGTTCTTACTTATCCTATGATAAGCGTAACATAATCCCGACTTAAAGTACGGGCTAGGGGGCAAATTAAGGATCTCCTTTCTAGGATCATTTCCTCTTTGAAACGCTTTGCTAGCCACGCGGGCCTCGCAATTTGTCCGCTTTGGCAGGCTGCATCTACACATACCCTCACGGATTTGTCTCCTCCTGGGGGTGCCCGGCTGAACCGGTGTCACCCAGGAGAAGCGCGTCTCAGTGTTGTGTCACATTTAAGTTCTCATAAGCATTAAATCATAAGTACCTCATCATTTATCATATTCATTTTTATCATGCATCCTCATATAGCTTTTTCATAACATATATATCATCACATGAAGCACAGCTCATAAGCATATTAACATCATTAACACAGCTCATACAGTGGCCAAACATAGCAAGGCAGAACCGAAACAGAAACTCCATTTAAAAGCATTTGAACATAGTTTCTAAAGCACATAAAATACTAGTTTCTCTTGGGACCTTGTTAAAGCTTTCAAAACTCTTTTATGAACACTTTTATCATCTAAACTTATGAAAATACTTAAGAGGGTAGTGGCTATAGTATTTTCATCTCTAGTGGTCCTAAATTCATAAAACTTAGTTCTACATATTCCTTATACTCATATAAGTTTAGAAAAATTATAAAACATAGTTTTCAATACTTGGAAACACTAAGGCCTCATAGGGCCGAAATATGAACCAAAGGAAATAAATGTTTTAGACCTTTGTTTGAGATATCAATGGGCAAGTCTTTGAGCTCTAGATTCATTTAGGTGAAGACATAAAAATAAACATGCTTATGCACTTATTTTAGATTCCATTAGAAAGTAAAGTGATAGCTCAAAGTAAATATGAATGCAACTCATTATTATCTTGGTATTAAGTGAGGACTTGAAATATAAACATGATAATGCATAGCTTGAAATATAAACATGATAATGCAAGGTTCACTCATTATCTTGATATTTAGTGATAGCAAGGAAGTAAACATGATATGCATAGCATAAAATAAACATGATGCAAGATTCATTTTATGGTTAACTAGAGCTCATTCAAGACTTTAACAAGATAGCAACCCAACACAATGTCTCAAAGATCTCAATACACAAACCGAAAGAGATATAAAAGAGAAAAAAAGTGAAACTACATCAAGTTCTTTATTAAATACCCAAAACCCCTATCTAGAGAAAAATCTCTAGAACGTGCCGGCCAACTTTAAGGTTGACAAGGGTAGGCTTGGGCTTTTAGAAATCCTTAGATTAATTTTCTTAAGTTGAAAAACCATGTGAGTTAGATATCATATAGATGAAGTCATAAGAAAAGGAAAACTCAAGCTTTAGAGGTTTCTTTGAGATGAACACAATGTCATCATCTAGAAACTCTCATCATCAAGCTATCATGCTCAAAATCAAGGCCTCATGGCCGAAAATGAAAAGAAAGGAAAGACAAAGGAAAGTTCAAAAAGATTCCAAGAGGAAACTAGGGAAAAACACTTTCTTGAACAAAACAAAGTTTGAAACCAAATCCCTACCTATTGATGAAGATAAAAGCTTGATCTTGAAGATGGAAATGAGATGAGCAACACCTCCTAGGATGGTGATGATGATTCGGCCTTGATGAGAGAAAAAGAAAGAAAATGTGTTTCAAGTGGAGTTGTGTTTGAGATGTGGTGTTTGAGAGGTTTGATGATGGTTCAAGGTTTTGGGGTGGTGTTTGATGGTTGAGAGGTGATGATGAGATGAAGAGATGAAGAAGATAAAGATGAAAAGAAAGGAAGAACACTCTTGGAACTTGGAGAGAAAAAGGAAAGACTAGCAAGACAACTCTAAAACTCTAAACTTTGCAAATGCTTCAAAGTGCAACAAGGCTAACACAAGCATCCTATTTATAGAAAAACAAAACCATGGAGGAGTGAATGGGGAGGGCTTGGCCGTAGCTTTTGAGGGAGGAAGGAAGAGAAAATATCTCTTACACAAGGTCATTCAAGCATGGTTTGAAGTATGGAAGCTATGCTAAAAAGCATGGCTTGATGTGAGTTAATTTCCTATCACATTTTTATGAAATTAGTCTTCTAGAAACAATGCATGGCTGGAACTTTTCCAGCCACAATTAAATGGGAAAAATGGGTTGTTTTAATTACTTATTCATGTGGAAATTCAAGCTTGATTGAAAGTTATGACAAGGTATAGTGTATGTGACTTGAGGTATGGTCTTGGAGTGTTGAAAAATTGAACATGTGATGCACAATGGGGGAGGACAGCTTCGGCCAAGGCTGGACAGCAGAGTGGGGGTGAGTTTTGACTATTTAATTCTGTGTTAATGGTAGGTTTAGATGTGTATTAGCTTAGGTACAAGGTTAGGAATGATTAAGCTTAAGTTTAGGTAACTAAGAATGTGATTTAGGGAGTTTATGACAAGTTTGGGAGTGCTCATACATCATTAGAGAATTTTAAACTCATTTATGAATAAACAATGTGTAACACAATTCCATGATTTAAGGAATTGGAAAGAGAAAACACTATTCAAGATTCTATGACTAGGTGTCTTAAAATTAAAATATGATTTTAGGTTGTAATTAAGTACTTTTTGGTTCTAATCAACTTTAATAAATTATTTTGACTCAAGATTAATTAAGGAAATTAATTAACCTTTGATTAGAGCCTAATATTGCTTAGGTTTGCTTAATCACGTGATTAAGCGTAAAAATACGAAACTAGGGGCAAAACCGTAATTTTGCACTAATTTTGCCCGGGTCTTCAAAAATTAAAACTGAGGTCATAGAATACATAAAAATGCCTTTTAAAACCATCTGGAGAAGTTTCGGGTTCATCCGGCACTTGCAAACGGGTAAAACACCGTAGGGGCGTTTTGGTCATTTTGACCCGAAAACTCGAAAAACGAGATTTTCGATCCCGGGAAGGTACATAAGTTTTCTAATCCCCTTCCAACATTGAGTTTGCCCTTCGAGTACCGCCAAGACTGGCTTTCCTCGACTCTTTGAAAATGACCTCAGAGGCATTTTGGTCATTTTTCACTCTAATAGAAAAATCGGGGCGTTACATTACTCCCATCCTTAAAAGAATTTCACCCTCGAAATTCATACCTTAGAAAAGCTCTGGATATTTGGACTTCATCTCTGACTCTAGTTCCCATGTGTATTCTTCCGACTTGTCTCGTCCCCACGCCACCTTTACCAAAGGAACAGACTTGTTCCTTAACTGCTTGACTCCGTGATCCACTATTCTCGTAGGCGGTACATTGAAAGTGAGGTCCTCCCTCAACTGTACATGCTCTGGTTCTAGGACATGGCTAGGGTCGGACTCATATTTACGTAACTGGGAGACGTGAAAGACATCATGAAGGTTTGACAGATTGGGTGGTAAGGCTATTTTGTAAGCTACGGATCCGACTCTCTGAAGAATTTCAAAAGGACCGAAATCAGGGACTCAACTTTTTAACTTTCATGGCTCTCCCTATTCCTGTAGTGGGGGTGATTCTTAGAAATACATGTTCTCCCTCTTGGAACTCCAAGGGCTTGCGCCTTTTGTCCGCGTAGCTTTTCTGTCGACTTTGAGCAGTTGAGATTCTATCCTTGATTTTCTTGATTTGTTCCGTCGTTTCCCTCACTACTTCAGGTCCTAAGACACTTTGTTCTCCGGGCTCGTACCAACACAAGGGTGATTGGCACTTCCTTCCATATAGCGCCTCGTACGGTGCCATACCGACGCTCGCGTGATAACTGTTGTTATACGCAAACTCGATCAAAGGCATGTACTTATCCCAACTTCCTTTTTGGTCTAAGAGACAGGCTCTCAGCATATCTTCCAGGGTTTGGATTGTCCTCTCGGACTGACCATCCGCTTATGGTGGTAAGCAGTGCTTAGGCACAACTTGGAACCAAACGCCTTTTGAAAGGCTCCCTAAAAACGTGACGTAAACCGTGGATCTCGATCCGAGATTATCGTCGATGGTACTCCATGCAACCTCACTATTTCTTGGATGTAAAGCTGGGCCAACTTATCCAACGAGTACGTGACTCGAATAGGTAGAAAGTGAACCGACTTAGTCGGGCCGATCCACGATTACCCATACGGCATCGTGGCCACTTGGGTCTTTGGCAATCCCACACGAAGTCCATTGATATACTCTCCCACTTCCACTCAGGGATTGACAGGGTTGCAACATGCCGAAGGTTTTTGGTGTTCGATCTTGACCTTTGGCGGACCAAACACTTACTCACCCAGCGACCACATCCTTCTTTAATCCCGCCACCAAAACATCCTCTTCAAGTCCCGATACATCTTGGTAGTACCAGGATGGATGGCAAATGGCTCTTGTGAGCCTCCTCCAAGATCTTCTCTCGGAGGTCGCCATCTTGTGGCACACAGATTCGCCTCGAACCTCCACAACTAGTCGGGCCTCGTACAAAACCTTTCAACTTTCCTACTTAATCGCCTCGATTGTCTCCATAAAGTCCTCATTTTCTCTTTGGGCAAGCATAATCCTTTGCTTAAACCCACTGGTCACCGTGAGATGACTCATCACGATGCCATTTTTCGTTATAGACATCCCAAGATTCATATCCCTAAACTGCTCTATTAACCCAACTTCATTAACCATCATACTTGATGACGTAACGAGTTTCGGCTCAAGGCGTCGGCTACTACATTAGCCTTGCCGGGGTGGTAACTTAAGCCAAAATCGTAGTCCTTGAGGAACTCCATCCATCTCCTCTGCCTCATATTTAACTCCTTTTGATCAAAGAGATGCTTGAGACTCTTATGATCGGAGAAAACTTCAAACCTTACACCATACAAATGGTGTCTCCACATCTTAAGGGCGAACACGATGGCCGCTAACTCTAGGTCATGGGTGGGGTAGGTTACCTCGTGAGGCTTGAGTTGTCTGGACGCATAGGCTACCACTTGCCTGTTTTTCATCAACACGCAACCTAAACCCTTGCCAGAAGCATCGTAATATACCTCGAAGGGTACATTGGGGTCAGGTAAAACTAAAACTGGGGTTGAGGTGAGCTTTTCCTTAAGCTCTAGGAATATCTTTTCACATTCGGGGCTCCACTCAAACGGGGCATTCTTCCTAGTGAGCTTGGTTAAGGGTAGGGCTAACTGGGAAAATCCTTTGATAAACCTACGGTAATATCCAGCTAAACCTAAAAAGCTTCTAATCTCAGTCACAGAGGTTGGTCTATCCCAATTCATCACAGCTTCTATCTTACTTGGGTCGACAGCTATGCCACCTTTTGACACAACATGCCCTAAGAACTTTACCTCCTCTAACCAAAATTCACACTTAGACAACTTAGCGTATAACTTCTTCTCCTTTAATACCTCTAAAACCAGCCTTAAATGACGCTCATGCTCCTCGTGGGTCTTCGAATAGATGAGAATATCATCTATGAACACAACCACGAATTGATCTAAATAGGGTCTAAAGATCCTATTCATGTAATCCATAAAAACTGCAGGAGCATTCGTCAAACCAAACGACATTACATTGAACTCAAAGTGTCCATACCGAGTTCGAAAGGTGGTTTTAGGAATATCCGAATCTCTCACCCTAATCTGATGGTAACTGGACCTTAAATCAATCTTAGAAAACACTACTGCTCCTTTTAATTGGTCCATAAGATCGTCAATCCTAGGCAATGGGTATTTATTCTTTATGGTTACTTGGTTCAGCTGCCTATAGTCTATACACATCCTCATACTTCCGTCCTTTTTCTTCACAAATAAGACCGGAGCACCCCAAGGCGAAGCACTCGGCCTTATAAAACTCTTTTCTAACAGCTCTTCTAACTGGGTTTTCAACTCTGCCAGCTCCGAGGGTGACATCCTATACGGGGCTATAGAGATTGGTCCTGTCCCAGGAACCAACTCTATGGAGAATTCAACTTCTCTTTCGGGAGGGAACTCGAGTATTTCATCTGGAAATACTTCGGGATAGTCTCTTACCACAGGTATCTCACCTAGGTTTTGCTCAAAGTCTACATCGCAGGCGGCTAGGAGAACATATCCCTTAGCTTTCTCCCCACTACAGAAGACCTCTACGGAATTTAGGTACAGCCTAATAGGTTGAGTGATGTTTTTAGGAGGAGAAGGGAAAACTACGGTTTGGGTTCCACAATCTAACATCACACAGTTGGTGTGAAGCCAGTTCATGCCTAAGATAATGCCTATGTCTTTCAAGGGTAAACAAATTAAATCTATGATAAAAGACCTATTTTCTACAACAAGATGACAGTTTAAACAACAACGGCAAGTATTAACAGGGCGATTTGTAGGAGTAGAAACAATAAGATCGAAGGGAAGTTTAGAGACTCTTAGATTTAAGGACTCGACACTAGCAAGTGAAATGAAAGAATGAGTAGCACCAGAGTCATATAGTACAGTTAAGGGTTTACCGTTTACTTCGCACATACCTTCAATGAGATCTTTGGACTTCTTGGCGTCTTCAGCATTAAGGGTAAAGACCCTTCCTCGGTATTGTGGTCGGGGGTTTTGGTTCGATGTCCCTTGTCCGGTGCAGTCCTTTGCATAGTGGCCAGGCTTGCCACACTTGAAACATACATTTTGACCGGCTAAGCATAGGCGATTCCCGTGGTTCTTCCCGCATTGTGGGCAGACGTCAGCAGATGTTGCTCTGGGGTAAGCAGTAGGGGTTTGTGGTGCCTTGTTCTTGGCTCCACTTGGTCCTCCATTGTGGTTCCGAGGTCCACCCGGTCCACGGGGTTGATTATTGAAATTCCTCGGGCCTTGATGTTGAAATGGCGGCCTTTTGTGTTGCTTGGATTGTTGGTGAGCAGGAGCTCTTGGTGGTTGTTGTTGTTGTTGTCGGAACTGGTTAGTTTGGTAGGGGTTGTAGTGATTCCTTGAAGGGTACTGTGGTTTGAACTTCGGGGCTTGAGGTCCGAGCCCCTTGGCTCGCTCCGCCCTTGTGATTTGAATCTTTCTCTATCCTTCTTCAAGTATCCGCACTTGTTGACCAGAGTTGGGAAGTCTCGATCTCCATATGGGCCACTACAGAGTTCATCTCTGCCTTCAGACCGGCCTCATACTTCACACACTTCCAAACCTCATCGGGGTTCCCTTGGAACACCCGAGAGAACTTGATTAGCTCCTCAAACTTCGCGGTGTATTGGGCTACAGTAGACCCTCCTTGGGTCAACTGCATGAACTCAACGTCCTTCGCGTTTCTTACGGACTCCGGAAAGTACTTCTCATAGAAGTAAGTCTTGAACAGCTCCCAGTCAATGGGAGTTCCAGAGGCTTCTAGCAGATGCCTCGTGCCGTTCCACCGTAACTTCGGCATCGGACTTCAAAGATGAAAGCAAAGAATGTGACCTTCGCTTCCTCCGAAAGGTAACGACAGTAGATCTTCTCCATGTCTTTGATCCACTCATCGCCTTTGCTCGGGTCCATTACCCTCGTAACACCGGGCGGGTTCGCCTTGCAGAACTCGCCAAAGCGGGCTTGTTCCACCATCTCAGCAGCAGGGGGAGAAGGGGGAACAGGAGCAGCGTTCGCTTGTTGATCCATTCGGTCGAACATCCGTTCCATGGCTTGCGCCATGCGACGGACAGCAGCAGCAGTTGTATCATCTTGTTCAACATCGGGTGTAGTCCTAGGTCGTCAGCGGTGCCATTGGTCCCTAAACATATGAAACAATGAACATCAAGTTGATCAGGCTCAATATCCATGCAAAATGAGCTAGTTACCATGGCACTTGCAAGCAACAGAAGTCATGCATGTCTAGTCCTACAGCTTATCTCTATCAAGCACTACACATGACATAACTATCGTATTATGCTTATAAAGCATAATCAGTCCAATCCTCAGGCTCCATGAGAATCGAATCGCCTGATACCATAATGTAACACCCTAAATCTTAACCCAAGACTACTAGTATATACTTAGGTTAATCTTTAGAATATTACCTCTTGGTCTCATCTTTTACTTAGAAAATACTTAGCGAAAATATGGGTAAAATTTTTCTTTCTGGAATTTAAAATCAAAGTGAGAGCCACGCACGAATCTTTAAGAGGAAGCATAGCGAAACATATAAGCAAAGCATAAGAAACACATCATGTCGTGGGAACATCAACTCTAATCATAGATATATATATATAACGTGCCTACCCAAAGAGGCAGGACTATTTGATACATCATGAAACAAAATACAACTGAAATGCAATACAAGAAAATCATAAAAAAGCAAATACAAGAGAAACTACACCCATACCTGTGTGCACCTAAAGTAGACAACCTCATATACAAAAGAAGGTTTGTCCTCTACTATGTGGCGTGTGTGTGCACTAACTACTACCCCTCCTATGACTACTCCTGCTGGTCCGAGTACTGTGGGGTCGAGTCGATCCACTGGCGAATCTCGGCGGGAGTGGTCGAGCGCATCATCGGGGCATGTCCACCGCGGCGAGGACGCATAGATGGCCGACGAGCCAACCTCGGCTGGACTACCGTCTCCTCACTCCCAGCCCTCATCGGTGGGGGAGCGGGACTAGAGCTCCAATTGTACATGTGGGATGGCGGGTCCTCGGATGGGTCCGTCTCCGAGTACTGGGGACGCGGCACATACTCGGGGTACTCGCGTACTGCTGAGGTCTCGGGCTCCATGCGGAGGATCTGCTCATCGCGTGTTGCTCAAAAATCCCGTTATGTCGGTAAGGAGCAGTCGGGGTGAAGCAGTAGCTCGGGACGGGGTGCGCGAAGGGTCGTCCCATGAACATGAATACTCTAACAGTGGAGCGACCCTCAAAATGGTATGACCCGAGTGCCGGGTCATGGTGCAACTCCCATACCGGGGTATCGATGAAGAGTACGAATGTCGCCATCTGAAGATATGATGGAAGAAAAGAGAGAGGGAATGAGAATCTTTCTAAAAGAATTCTCAGTAGGGTTATCCCTACCTAGGTGACATCGTCACATCCTCAGGAACCTTGGGTTTATTTCTAAAAGGTGTGCATGCATATAAATTCCTTTTAAGTTAGTTTTCTAAAGAGATATTTTATCCAAGGTCCGTCATATTTTATAATGCTGCCTTATAACTTAAGGTAAATATACTAATGATATGAGTACATCATAAAGGTAAACCAATCAATAGAATAACTAAGAAACATTATAGCATTGGCATAAGTATAGTATATGTGACATTGTTAACTTTAACTTTCATCTCATGGGGCCGCCCTAAAACTTCTCTAGGTTATGAGCTCATACCTTAACTAGTCGTCACTAGTTCTTACTTATCCTATGATAAGCGTAACATAATCTCGACTTAAAGTACGGGTTAGGGGGCAAATTAAGGATCTCCTTTCTAGGAACATTTCCTCTTTGAAACGCTTTGCTAGCCACGCGGGCCTCGCAATTTGTCCGCTTTGGCAGGCTGCATCTACACATACCCTCACGGATTTGTCTCCTCTTGGGGGTGCTCGGCCGAACCGGTGTCACCCAGGAGAAGCGCGTCTCGATGTTGTGTCACATTTAAGTTCTCATAAGCATTAAATCATAAGTACCTCATCATTTATCATATTCATTTTTATCATGCATCCTCATATAGCTTTTTCATAACATATATATCATCACATGAAACTTTCTCCTAACACATGCATCGACACATAACACTTCCACATAACATAAACATCATCACATAGTCATATCTAACAATTATCCCCATAAGCTCATAGACTTGATATGTTATAACCCATAGTGTTTTAAACTTCGATTCTTATGAGTCTTAAACTTGCAAATTAATTGTTCTAACATTATCCTTAGCTTCTTATACACCTATAGTTTCACAACTAATGAGTTATACAAATTTTTATGCTCAATAACTAATCCAAACAGCACTAAGCGGAATTTGGACAGCTTTATGTTTATGTGATTACGGGGTTCTAAAAATTACGGTTTAGATCTTTATCTCGCGTTCTAAGTTATTGATCATCAACGCCTAGTTTCTTGGGAACCTATAAGGTTATAACTAAGTATTTCTCACCTCACACTATGGTCAAGAACATCTCTAGACCTCAAGAGTGCAGAAATCAAAATCCTAACTTTACGGTACCTAGAAGTCACAATAATGACCCTTTCTAAGTTCGGTTTGCTCCTAAGGTTTCAAGATTAAGTCCTAAACCAATTATGAGTCATTTCTACACATATAAACTAATTTAAAACCATGATTATTGAATCTAATCCTTGCTGGACAGAATCCAGAAAAATAAATCTTTAAGGGATCTAGAACTCTCAAATTAATTCTTTTCTAGTTCTTAACTTATCCTATCTTTCACATATGAGTCTTAACACAATTATTACCCAAACATAAGCATATTAACATCATTAACACAGCTCATACAGTGGCCAAACATAGCAAGGCAGAACCGAAACAGAAACTCCATTTAAAAGCATTTGAACATAGTTTCTAAAGCACATAAAATACTAGTTTCTCTTGGGACCTTGTTAAAGCTTTCAAAACTCTTTTATGAACACTTTTATCATCTAAACTTATGAAAATACTTAAGAGGGCAGTGGCTATAGTATTTTCATCTCTAGTGGTCCTAAATTCATAAAACTTAGTTCTACATATTCCTTATACTCATATAAGTTTAGAAAAATTATAAAACATAGTTTTCAATACTTGGAACACTAAGGCCTCATAGGGCCGAAATATGAACCAAAGGAAATAAATGTTTTAAACCTTTGTTTGAGATATCAATGGGCAAGTCTTTGAGCTCTAGATTCATTTAGGTGATGACATAAAAATAAACATGCTTATGCACTTATTTTAGATTCCATTAGAAAGTAAAGTGATAGCTCAAAGTAAATATGAATGCAACTCATTATTATCTTGGTATTAAGTGAGGACTTGAAATATAAACATGATAATGCATAGCTTGAAATATAAACATGATAATGCAAGGTTCACTCATTATCTTGATATTTAGTGATAGCAAGGAAGTAAACATGATATGCATAGCATAAAATAAACATGATGCAAGATTCATTTTATGGTTAACTAGAGCTCATTCAAGACTTTAACAAGATAGCAACCCAACACAATGTCTCAAAGATCTCAATACACAAACCGAAAGTCATATAAAAGAGAAAAAAGTGAAACTACATCAAGTTCTTTATTAAATACCCAAACCCCTATCTAGAGAAAAATCTCTAGAACGTGTCGCCAACTTTAAGGTTGACAAGGGTAGGCTTGGGCTTAGAGAAATCCTTAGATTAATTTTCTTAAGTTGAAAAACCATGTGAGTTAGATATCATATAGATGAAGTCATAAGAAAAGGAAAACTCAAGCTTTAGAGGTTTCTTTGAGATGAACACAATGTCATCATCTAGAAACTCTCATCATGAAGCTATCATGCTCAAAATCAAGGCCTCATGGCCGAAAATGAAAAGAAAGGAAAGACAAAGGAAAGTTCAAAAAGATTCCAAGAGGAAACTAGGGAAAAACACTTTCTTGAACAAAACAAAGTTTGAAACCAAATCCCTACCTATTGATGAAGATAAAAGCTTGATCTTGAAGATGGAAATGAGATGAGCAACACCTCCTAGGATGGTGATGATGATTCGGCCTTGATGAGAGAAAAAGAAAGAAAATGTGTTTCAAGTGGAGTTGTGTTTGAGGTGTGGTGTTTGAGAGGTTTGATGATGGTTCAAGGTTTTGGGGTGGTGTTTGATGGTTGAGAGGTGATGATGAGATGAAGAGATGAAGAAGATAAAGATGAAAAGAAAGGAAGAACACTCTTGGAACTTGGAGAGAAAAAGGAAAGACTAACAAGACAACTCTAAAACTCTAAACTTTGCAAATGCTTCAAAGTGCAACAAGGCTAACACAAGCATCCTATTTATAGAAAAACAAAACCATGGAGGAGTGAATGGGGAGGGCTTGGCCGTAGCTTTTGAGGGAGGAAGGAAGAGAAAATATCTCTTACACAAGGTCATTCAAGCATGGTTTGAAGTATGGAAGCTATGCTACAAAGCATGGCTTGATGTGAGTTAATTTCCTATCACATTTTTATGAAATTAGTCTTCTAGAAATAATGCATGGCTGGAACTTTTCCAGCCACAATTAAATGGGAAAAATGGGTTGTTTTAATTACTTATTCATGTGGAAATTCAAGCTTGATTGAAAGTTATGACAAGGTATAGTGTATGTGACTTGAGGTATGGTCTTGGAGTGTTGAAAAATTGAACATGTGATGCACAATGGGGGAGGACAGCTTCGGCCAAGGCTGGACAGCAGAGTGGGGGTGAGTTTTGACTATTTAATTCTGTGTTAATGGTAGGTTTAGATGTGTATTAGCTTAGGTACAAGGTTAGGAATGATTAAGCTTAAGTTTAGGTAACTAAGAATGTGATTTAGGGAGTTTATGACAAGTTTGGGAGTGCTCATACATCATTAGAGAATTTTAAACTCATTTATGAATAAACAATGTGTAACACAATTCCATGATTTAAGGAATTGGAAAGAGAAAACACTATTCAAGATTCTATGACTAGGTGTCTTAAAATTAAAATATGATTTTAGGTTGTAATTAAGTACTTTTTGGTTCTAATCAACTTTAATAAATTATTTTGACTCAAGATTAATTAAGGAAATTAATTAACCTTTGATTAGAGCCTAATATTGCTTAGGTTTGCTTAATCACGTGATTAAGCGTAAAAATACGAAACTAGGGGCAAAACCGTAATTTTGCACTAATTTTGCCCGGGTCTTCAAAAATTAAAACTGAGGTCATAGAATACATAAAAATGCCTTTTAAAACCATCTGGAGAAGTTTCGGGTCCAGCACTTGCAAACGGGTAAAACACCGTAGGGGCGTTTTGGTCATTTTGACTCAAAACTTCGAAAAACAAGATTTTCGATCCCGGAAGGTACATAAGTTTTCTAATCCTTCCAACATTGAGTTTGCCCTTCAGTACGCCACACTGGCTTTCCTCGAATTCCGGGCTGAAAATGACCTCAGGGGCATTTTGGTCATTTTTACTCTAACAGAAAAATCGGGGCGTTACATTACTCCCATCCTTAAAAAGAATTTCGCCCTCGAAATTCGTACCTTAGAAAAGCTCTGGATATTTGGACTTCATCTCTGACTCTAGTTCCCATGTGTATTCTTCCGACTTGTCTCGTCCCCACGCCACCTTTACCAAAGGAACAGACTTGTTCCTTAACTGCTTGACTCCGTGATCCACTATTCTCGTAGGCGGTACATTGAAAGTGAGGTCCTCCCTCAACTGTACATGCTCTGGTTCTAGGACATGGCTAGGGTCGGACTCATATTTACGTAAGTGGGAGACGTGAAAGACATCATGAAGGTTTGACAGATTGGGTGGTAAGGCTATTTTGTAAGCTACGGATCCGACTCTCTGAAGAATTTCAAAAGGACCGAGAAATCGGGGACTCAACTTTTTAACTTTCATGGCTCTCCCTATTCCTGTAGTGGGGGTGATTCTTAGAAATACATGTTCTCCCTCTTGGAACTCCAAGGGCTTGCGCCTTTTGTCCGCGTAGCTTTTCTGTCGACTTTGAGCGGTTGAGATTCTATCCTTGATTTTCTTGATTTGTTCCGTCGTTTCCCTCACTACTTCAGGTCCTAAGACACTTTGTTCTCCGGGCTCGTACCAACACAAGGGTGATTGGCACTTCCTTCCATATAACGCCTCAAACGGTGCCATACAAGGCCTTCGCGTGATAACTGTTGTTATACGCAAACTCGATCAAAGGCATGTACTTATCCCAACTTCCTTTTTGGTCTAAGAGACAGGCTCTCAGCATATCTTCCAGGGTTTGGATTGTCCTCTCGGACTGACCATCCGTTTGCGGGTGGTAAGCAGTGCTTAGGCACAACTTGGAACCAAACGCCTTTTGAAAGGCTCCCTAAAAACGTGACGTAAACCGTGGATCTCGATCCGAGATTATCGTCGATGGTACTCCATGCAACCTCACTATTTCTTGGATGTAAAGCTGGGCCAACTTATCCAACGAGTACGTGACTCGAATAGGTAGAAAGTGAGCCGACTTAGTCAGTCGATCCACGATTACCCATACGGCATCGTGGCCAGCTTGGGTCTTTGGCAATCCTGTCACGAAGTCCATTGATATACTCTCCCACTTCCACTCAGGGATTGACAGGGGTTGCAACATGCCAGAAGGTTTTTGGTGTTCGATCTTGACCTTTTGGCAGACCAAACACTTACTCACCCAGGCGACCACATCCTTCTTTAATCCGGGCCACCAAAACATCCTCTTCAAGTCCTGATACATCTTGGTAGTACCAGGATGGATGGCAAAATGGCTCTTGTGAGCCTCCTCCAAGATCTTCTCTCGGAGGTCGCCATCTTGTGGCACACAGATTCGCCCCTCGAACCTCCACAACTAGTCGGGGCCTCGTACAAAACCTTTCAACTTTCCGGCCTTAACTGCCTCGATTGTCTCCATAAAGTCCTCATTTTCTCTTTGGGCAAGCATAATCCTTTGCTTAAACCCACTGGTCACCGTGAGATGACTCATCACGATGCCATTTTTCGTTATAGACATCCCAAGATTCATATCCCTAAACTGCTCTATTAACCCAACTTCATTAACCATCATACTTGACAGACGTAACGAGTTTCGGCTCAAGGCGTCGGCTACTACATTAGCCTTGCCGGGGTGGTAACTTAAGCCAAAATCGTAGTCCTTGAGGAACTCCATCCATCTCCTCTGCCTCATATTTAACTCCTTTTGATCAAAGAGATGCTTGAGACTCTTATGATCGGAGAAAACTTCAAACCTTACACCATACAAATGGTGTCTCCACATCTTAAGGGCGAACACGATGGCCGCTAACTCTAGGTCATGGGTGGGGTAGGTTACCTCGTGAGGCTTGAGTTGTCTGGACGCATAGGCTACCACTTGCCTGTTTTTCATCAACACGCAACCTAAACCCTTGCCAGAAGCATCGTAATATACCTCGAAGGGTACATTGGGGTCAGGTAAAACTAAAACTGGGGTTGAGGTGAGCTTTTCCTTAAGCTCTAGGAATATCTTTTCACATTCGGGGCTCCACTCAAACGGGGCATTCTTCCTAGTGAGCTTGGTTAAGGGTAGGGCTAACTGGGAAAATCCTTTGATAAACCTACGGTAATATCCAGCTAAACCTAAAAAGCTTCTAATCTCAGTCACAGAGGTTGGTCTATCCCAATTCATCACAGCTTCTATCTTACTTGGGTCGACAGCTATGCCACCTTTTGACACAACATGCCCTAAGAACTTTACCTCCTCTAACCAAAATTCACACTTAGACAACTTAGCGTATAACTTCTTCTCCTTTAATACCTCTAAAACCAGCCTTAAATGACGCTCATGCTCCTCGTGGGTCTTCGAATAGATGAGAATATCATCTATGAACACAACCACGAATTGATCTAAATAGGGTCTAAAGATCCTATTCATGTAATCCATAAAAACTGCAGGAGCATTCGTCAAACCAAACGACATTACATTGAACTCAAAGTGTCCATACCGAGTTCGAAAGGTGGTTTTAGGAATATCCGAATCTCTCACCCTAATCTGATGGTAACTGGACCTTAAATCAATCTTAGAAAACACTACTGCTCCTTTTAATTGGTCCATAAGATCGTCAATCCTAGGCAATGGGTATTTATTCTTTATGGTTACTTGGTTCAGCTGCCTATAGTCTATACACATCCTCATACTTCCGTCCTTTTTCTTCACAAATAAGACCGGAGCACCCCAAGGCGAAGCACTCGGCCTTATAAAACTCTTTTCTATGACTCTTCTAACTGGGTTTTCAACTCTGCCAGCTCCGAGGGTGACATCCTATACGGGGCTATAGAGATTGGTCCTGTCCCAGGAACCAACTCTATGGAGAATTCAACTTCTCTTTCGGGAGGGAACTCGAGTATTTCATCTGGAAATACTTCGGGATAGTCTCTTACCACAGGTATCTCACCTAGGTTTTGCTCAAAGTCTACATCGCAGGCGGCTAGGAGAACATATCCCTTAGCTTTCTCCCCACTACAGAAGACCTCTACGGAATTTAGGTACAGCCTAATAGGTTGAGTGATGTTTTTAGGAGGAGAAGGGAAAACTACGGTTTGGGTTCCACAATCTAACATCACACAGTTGGTGTGAAGCCAGTTCATGCCTAAGATAATGCCTATGTCTTTCAAGGGTAAACAAATTAAATCTATGATAAAAGACCTATTTTCTACAACAAGATGACAGTTTAAACAACAACGGCAAGTATTAACAGGGCGATTTGTAGGAGTAGAAACAATAAGATCGAAGGGAAGTTTAGAGACTCTTAGATTTAAGGACTCGACACTAGCAAGTGAAATGAGAGAATGAGTAGCACCAGAGTCATATAGTACAGTTAAGGGTTTACCGTTTACTTCGCACATACCTTCAATGAGATCTTTGGACTTCTTGGCGTCTTCAGCATTAAGGGTAAAGACCCTTCCTCGGTATTGTGGTCGGGGGTTTTGGTTCGATGTCCCTTGTCCGGTGCAGTCCTTTGCATAGTGGCCAGGCTTGCCACACTTGAAACATACATTTTGACCGGCTAAGCATAGGCGATTCCCGTGGTTCTTCCCGCATTATGGGCAGACGTCAGCAGATGTTGCTCTGGGGTAAGCAGTAGGGGTTTGTGGTGCCTTGTTCTTGGCTCCACTTGGTCCTCCATTGTGGTTCCGAGGTCCACCCGGTCCACGGGGTTGATTATTGAAATTCCTCGGGCCTTGATGTTGAAATGGCGGCCTTTTGTGTTGCTTGGATTGTTGGTGAGCAGGAGCTCTTGGTGGTTGTTGTTGTTGTTGTCGGAACTGGTTAGTTTGGTAGGGGTTGTAGTGATTCCTTGAAGGGTACTGTGGTTTGAACTTCAGGGCTTGAGGTCTGAGCCCCTTGGCTCGCTCCGCCCTTGTGATTTGAATCTTTCTCTGTCCTTCTTCAAGTATCCGGCACTTGTTGACCAGAGTTGGGAAGTCTCTGATCTCCATATGGGCCACGGCGTAGTTCATCTCTGCCTTCAGACCGGCCTCATACTTCACACACTTCCAAACCTCATCGGGGTTCCCTTGGAACACCCGAGAGAACTTGATTAGCTCCTCAAACTTGGTGTATTGGGCTCTGAGACCCTCCTTGGGTCAACTGCATGAACTCAACGTCCTTCGCGTTTCTTACGGACTCCGGAAAGTACTTCTCATAGAAGTAAGTCTTGAACAGCTCCCAGTCAATGGGAGTTCCAGAGGCTTCTAGCAGATGCCTCGTGCCGTTCCACTAGAACTCGGCATCGGACTTCAGCATGAAAGCAGCAAATGTGACCTTCTGCTCCTCCGAGCAGTAGCAGCAGTAGATCTTCTCCATGTCTTTGATCCACTCATCGGCCTTGCTCGGGTCCATTACCCCTCGAGAACACCGGGCGGGTTCGCCTTGCGTAACTTCGCCAAAGCGGCTTGTTCCACCATCTCGGCCAGGGGAGAAGGGGAGCAGAGCGTTCGCTTGTTGATCCATTCGGTCGAACATCCGTTCCATGGCTTGCGCCATGCGACGGACAGCAGCAGCAGTTGTATCATCTTGTTCAACATCGGGTGTAGTCCTAGGCCGTCGTCGCGGTGCCATTGGTCCCTAAACATATGAAACAATGAACATCAAGTTGATCAGGCTCAATATCCATGCAAAATGAGCTAGTTACCATGGCACTTGCAAGCAACAGAAGTCATGCATGTCTAGTCCTACAGCTTATCTCTATCAAGCACTACACATGACATAACTATCGTATTATGCTTATAAAGCATAATCAGTCCAATCCTCAGGCTCCATGAGAATCGAACTGCTCTGATACCATAATGTAACACCCTAAATCTTAACCCAAGACTACTAGTATATACTTAGGTTAATCTTTAGAATATTACCTCTTGGTCTCATCTTTTACTTAGAAAATACTTAGCGAAAATATGGGTAAAATTTTTCTTTCTGGAATTTAAAATCAAAGTGAGAGCCACGCACGAATCTTTAAGAGGAAGCATAGCGAAACATATAAGCAAAGCATAAGAAACACATCATGTCGTGGGAACATCAACTGAATCATAGATATATATATATAACGTGCCTACCCAAAGAGGCAGGACTATTTGATACATCATGAAACAAAATACAACTGAAATGCAATACAAGAAAATCATAAAAAAGCAAATACAAGAGAAACTACACCCATACCTGTGTGCACCTAAAGTAGACAACCTCATATACAAAAGAAGGTTTGTCCTCTACTATGTGGCGTGTGTGTGCACTAACTACTACCCCTCCTATGACTACTCCCGCCGGGTCCGAGTACTGTGGGGTCGAGTCGATCCACTGGCGAATCTCGGCGGGAGTGGTCGAGCGCATCATCGGGGCATGTCCACCGCGGCGAGGACGCATAGATGGCCGACGAGCCAACCTCGGCTGGACTACCGTCTCCTCACTCCCAGCCCTCATCGGTGGGGGAGCGGGACTAGAGCTCCAACTGTACATGTGGGATGGCGGGTCCTCGGATGGGTCCGTCTCCGAGTACTGGGGACGCGGCACATACTCGGGGTACTCGCGTACTGCTGAGGTCTCGGGCTCCATGCGGAGGATCTGCTCATCGCGTGTTGCTCAAAAATCCCGTTATGTCGGTAAGGAGCAGTCGGGGTGAAGCAGTAGCTCGGGACGGGGTGCGCGAAGGGTCGTCCCATGAACATGAATACTCTAACAGTGGAGCGACCCTCAAAATGGTATGACCCGAGTGCCGGGTCATGGTGCAACTCCCATACCGGGGTATCGATGAAGAGTACGAATGTCGCCATCTGAAGATATGATGGAAGAAAAGAGAGAGGGAATGAGAATCTTTCTAAAAGAATTCTCAGTAGGGTTATCCCTACCTAGGTGACATCGTCACATCCTCAGGAACCTTGGGTTTATTTCTAAAAGGTGTGCATGCATATAAATTCCTTTTAAGTTAGTTTTCTAAAGAGATATTTTATCCAAGGTCCGTCATATTTTATAATGCGTCTTATAACTTAAGCAGAAATATACTAATGATATGAGTACATCATAAAGGTAAACCAATCAATAGAATAACTAAGAAACATTATAGCATTGGCATAAGTATAGTATATGTGACATTGTTAACTTTAACTTTCATCTCATGGGGCCGCCCTAAAACTTCTCTAGGTTATGAGCTCATACCTTAACTAGTCGTCACTAGTTCTTACTTATCCTATGATAAGCGTAACATAATCTCGACTTAAAGTACGGGTTAGGGGGCAAATTAAGGATCTCCTTTCTAGGAACATTTCCTCTTTGAAACGCTTTGCTAGCCACGCGGGCCTCGCAATTTGTCCGCTTTGGCAGGCTGCATCTACACATACCCTCACGGATTTGTCTCCTCTTGGGGGTGCTCGGCCGAACCGGTGTCACCCAGGAGAAGCGCGTCTCAGTGTTGTGTCACATTTAAGTTCTCATAAGCATTAAATCATAAGTACCTCATCATTTATCATATTCATTTTTATCATGCATCCTCATATAGCTTTTTCATAACATATATATCATCACATGAAACTTTCTCCTAACACATGCATCGACACATAACACTTCCACATAACATAAACATCATCACATAGTCATATCTAACAATTATCCCCATAAGCTCATAGACTTGATATGTTATAACCCATAGTGTTTTAAACTTCGATTCTTATGAGTCTTAAACTTGCAAATTAATTGTTCTAACATTATCCTTAGCTTCTTATACACCTATAGTTTCACAACTAATGAGTTATACAAATTTTTATGCTCAATAACTAATCCAAACAGCACTAAGCGGAATTTGGACAGCTTTATGTTTATGTGATTACGGGGTTCTAAAAATTACGGTTTAGATCTTTATCTCGCGTTCTAAGTTATTGATCATCAACGCCTAGTTTCTTGGGAACCTATAAGGTTATAACTAAGTATTTCTCACCTCACACTATGGTCAAGAACATCTCTAGACCTCAAGAGTGCAGAAATCAAAATCCTAACTTTACGGGTACCTAGAAGTCACAATAATGACCCTTTCTAAGTTCGGTTTGCTCCTAAGGTTTCAAGATTAAGTCCTAAACCAATTATGAGTCATTTCTACACATATAAACTAATTTAAAACCATGATTATTGAATCTAATCCTTGCTGGACAGAATCCAGAAAAATAAATCTTTAAGGGATCTAGAACTCTCAAATTAATTCTTTTCTAGTTCTTAACTTATCCTATCTTTCACATATGAGTCTTAACACAATTATTACCCAAACATAAGCATATTAACATCATTAACACAGCTCATACAGTGGCCAAACATAGCAAGGCAGAACCGAAACAGAAACTCCATTTAAAAGCATTTGAACATAGTTTCTAAAGCACATAAAATACTAGTTTCTCTTGGGACCTTGTTAAAGCTTTCAAAACTCTTTTATGAACACTTTTATCATCTAAACTTATGAAAATACTTAAGAGGGCAGTGGCTATAGTATTTTCATCTCTAGTGGTCCTAAATTCATAAAACTTAGTTCTACATATTCCTTATACTCATATAAGTTTAGAAAAATTATAAAACATAGTTTTCAATACTTGGAAACACTAAGGCCTCATAGGGCCGAAATATGAACCAAAGGAAATAAATGTTTTAAACCTTTGTTTGAGATATCAATGGGCAAGTCTTTGAGCTCTAGATTCATTTAGGTGATGACATAAAAATAAACATGCTTATGCACTTATTTTAGATTCCATTAGAAAGTAAAGTGATAGCTCAAAGTAAATATGAATGCAACTCATTATTATCTTGGTATTAAGTGAGGACTTGAAATATAAACATGATAATGCATAGCTTGAAATATAAACATGATAATGCAAGGTTCACTCATTATCTTGATATTTAGTGATAGCAAGGAAGTAAACATGATATGCATAGCATAAAATAAACATGATGCAAGATTCATTTTATGGTTAACTAGAGCTCATTCAAGACTTTAACAAGATAGCAACCCAACACAATGTCTCAAAGATCTCAATACACAAACCGAAAGTCATATAAAAGAGAAAAAAAGTGAAACTACATCAAGTTCTTTATTAAATACCCAAAACCCCTATCTAGAGAAAAATCTCTAGAACGTGTCGGCCAACTTTAAGGTTGACAAGGGTAGGCTTGGGCTTTTAGAAATCCTTAGATTAATTTTCTTAAGTTGAAAAACCATGTGAGTTAGATATCATATAGATGAAGTCATAAGAAAAGGAAAACTCAAGCTTTAGAGGTTTCTTTGAGATGAACACAATGTCATCATCTAGAAACTCTCATCATGAAGCTATCATGCTCAAAATCAAGGCCTCATGGCCGAAAATGAAAAGAAAGGAAAGACAAAGGAAAGTTCAAAAAGATTCCAAGAGGAAACTAGGGAAAAACACTTTCTTGAACAAAACAAAGTTTGAAACCAAATCCCTACCTATTGATGAAGATAAAAGCTTGATCTTGAAGATGGAAATGAGATGAGCAACACCTCCTAGGATGGTGATGATGATTCGGCCTTGATGAGAGAAAAAGAAAGAAAATGTGTTTCAAGTGGAGTTGTGTTTGAGGTGTGGTGTTTGAGAGGTTTGATGATGGTTCAAGGTTTTGGGGTGGTGTTTGATGGTTGAGAGGTGATGATGAGATGAAGAGATGAAGAAGATAAAGATGAAAAGAAAGGAAGAACACTCTTGGAACTTGGAGAGAAAAAGGAAAGACTAACAAGACAACTCTAAAACTCTAAACTTTGCAAATGCTTCAAAGTGCAACAAGGCTAACACAAGCATCCTATTTATAGAAAAACAAAACCATGGAGGAGTGAATGGGGAGGGCTTGGCCGTAGCTTTTGAGGGAGGAAGGAAGAGAAAATATCTCTTACACAAGGTCATTCAAGCATGGTTTGAAGTATGGAAGCTATGCTACAAAGCATGGCTTGATGTGAGTTAATTTCCTATCACATTTTTATGAAATTAGTCTTCTAGAAATAATGCATGGCTGGAACTTTTCCAGCCACAATTAAATGGGAAAAATGGGTTGTTTTAATTACTTATTCATGTGGAAATTCAAGCTTGATTGAAAGTTATGACAAGGTATAGTGTATGTGACTTGAGGTATGGTCTTGGAGTGTTGAACAATTGAACATGTGATGCACAATGGGGGAGGACAGCTTCGGCCAAGGCTGGACAGCAGAGTGGGGGTGAGTTTTGACCATTTAATTGTGTGTTAATGGTAGGTTTAGATGTGTATTAGCTTAGGTACAAGGTTAGGAATGATTAAGCTTAAGTTTAGGTAACTAAGAATGTGATTTAGGGAGTTTATGACAAGTTTAGGAATGCTTATACATCATTAGAGAATTTTAAACTCATTTATGAATAAACAATGTGTAACACAATTCTATGATTTAAGGAATTGGAAAGAGAAAATACTATTCAAGATTCTATGACTAGGTGTCTTAAAATTAAAATATGATTTTAGGTTGTAATTAAGTACTTTTTGGTTCTAATCAACTTTAATAAATTATTTTGACTCAAGATTAATTAAGGAAATTAATTAACCTTCGATTAGAGCCTAATATTGCTTAGGTTTGCTTAATCGCGTGATTAAGCGTAAAAATACGAAACTAGGGGCAAAACCATAATTTTGCACTAATTTTGCCCGAGACTTCAAAAATTAAAACTGAGGTCATAGAATACATAAAAACGCCTTTTAAAACCATCTGGAGAAGTTTCGGGTTCATTCGGCACTTACAAACGGGTAAAACACCGCAGGGGCGTTTTGGTCATTTTGATCCGAAATCTCGAAAAACAAGATTTTCGATCCCGGGAAGGTACATAAGTTTTCTAATCCCCTTCCAACATTGAGTTTGCCCTTCGAGTACTGCCGCACTGGCTTTCCTCGAATTCCGAGCTGAAAATGACCTCAGGGGCATTTTGGTCATTTTTACTCTAACAGAAAAATCGGGGCGTTACACTTGGAGCCATACCTTGAACTATACTTGAAACCATGCCTAGCCATACTTTGAACCATACTCTTGAATGACCACTTTAAGGAGATATTTTCCTCCCTCAAGGCTGCATAATGTCACTGCCTCTCCCCCCAAAATTCACGTCCATATTTCAAAATTTAACCCATAATATATATAGCAAAGTTGCAAAGTGTAAAGAAATCCCACACTTCTACCATTTGCTTTTTTGCTTATGTTTGTGACCAAAAAAGCTTTCTTACTTTCTCTCAACCTCAAGTTCTTCTCCACCACTTAGAAACTCCTCCCACCACCACAAACCACCATAAACCACCTTGAAACACCACACCACCACCTCAAGCCACCTCCCTATCACACATCCTTTCCACCTCTAAGTTCAAGCTCTCAAGAAAACTCCTCCTTTGCTTTTCTTACCTCTTGGCTGAAATCACCAAGGCATAAAGAGGAGGTTTTTGTCTCCTCATTCTAACCAAGAACCAAGCTTTTTCCTTTCGTCCAAGACAAGATCTTTGGTAGGGGTTTTGTTTTCAAAAGCTTTTTCTTTAATGTTGTTGTTTTGATATAAAAAGTTTTAGTTTTCTCTTGGTTCAAGCTTTTTTTCTCTCTTTTATTTTTGGCTATGGAACTTGATTATCGAAGTAAAATCTTTAGCTTGATGATGAGGTTTCAAGATAATGGTCTTGAAATTTTCATTTGAGAAACATCTAAAGCTTAAAACTTGTTCTTGATCTTGAAGTATTTTGGTTTTTCCTTTCTTTTTCTTTCCTCATGGTTTCTATTTTCCTTCCTTTTTCTTCTCATAGTTTTAGTTTTCATTTCCTTTCCTTGAAATGATTTTGGTTCCCATTCCCTTTTCTTTTACAAAGGTTGATGAAAATGCTAGGTAGCTCACTAAAGGTTTTACTTAAGGAAAAGATATGACTTCTTTTTAAAAAGTTCAAAGCTTACCTTTGTCAACCTTAAAGTTGGCCAGCACGTTCTAGAGTTTACTCTAGATAGGAGCTCTTGAGCATAAAATAAAGAATATGGTGTAGTTCTCTTCATACTTTGTTTCAAGAAATGTTGTTATCTTTTTTATCTCTTAGTTCATTTCCTTAAGCTTGATGATGATGTTCAAACCATGAGATTTCTTTGAAACCATGGTACAAAGAATTATAAATCTCACTTTGTCTTCCTAGATAAGTATTGGGTTGAGATTATTTTTGTAACACCCTAATTTTTAACCCAACTTTCTAGAACACATTAGGTTAAACATTAGGCTATTACTTCATAGTCTCATTCTTTCATTAAAATACTTAGCAGAAATTACGGGAAAATTTTTCTTTTTGAAAACATAAAACAAAGTGAGAGCCGTGAGCTTAACTAATCGAATGACAGAAACGTAAAGCACGCGTAACGTGTAACATCCTAATTTTTTTTTCAGAAAATAATTGAGGCTTTAGTAGTAAGAATATCAAAATTTTGGTGTACACAAAAATGATGAGAACAATGTAACGAACGTAAAAAAAAAAAAAAAAAAATGTGAATAGTGTTTTGCAGACCCCATAGACCCACCGGAACAGCTGAAACCTTAGATTCAAGACCTGAAGGTGCCCAAAATTTGGAAATTATAGAATTAAGGTTAGAAATAGGTAGGAATAAGTATTTTATACTTAGAATTAATTTTCTGTAGTGTTTTGCAGACCCCATAGACCCACCGGAATAGCTGAAACCTTAGATTCAAGACCTGAAGGTGCCCAAAATTTGGAAATTATAGGATTAAGGTTAGAAATAGGTAGGAATAAGTATTTTATACTTAGAATTAATTTTCAGGCAATAGTTGATTACCCGAGTATACTGTTTTACCAGTTCGATAAAATTTCGGTGTGCGATTTTTACACCGAAAGAAAGCTTAATCCATAAGATTTGGATAGTGTCTATCCATTTAAACCAAGTGGATGGCCAAGATTCAATCTAGCTTTCCAAGATCAAATCCTAGCCATCCATCTTATATTTTTTTTGAAAGAACTTGATTTTATATTAAATAACTAGTACAACTTAATTAAATATCATTAAAAAGCCAACCTTATCACTCCATTTTCTTCATCATTCTCGGCCATTCTCTGACCACAACCAGCCTCCATTTTTCTTCCATTGAAACATCCATGAGCAAGCTTTAAACCTCCAAATACCTAGCTTAAAATTTCCAAAATCACAAACTCCCTTCACTAAACTTATTCCACTCATCAAGATCTTTCAATCTAACCGATTAGAATTTGAATCCATCAACTTTTCCTACTTTGAAAGCTTATTATCAACTGTGTAAGGAAGGGTTTGGTGTGGGTTAGAAGGCTTGGAAGTAAAGGAAATCAATCTTGGAGCCAAGAGCTTGAAAGCTTCAAAGTGTAGGGTTTTCTTTGGCCTTTTTCTTTCCAAATTATTCTGTAAATTTTTTTTGGGTTTTATTCCGAAATTTATGGTTATATTTGATGATAATATGTTGATATTGATGTGTTAATTTTGGTGGAGTATTTGGATGAGGTTAAATAATGATTTTTGTCAAAATAAGTTTTGGCTAGGCTGCTGAATTTTCGGATTTCAGCAGGACAGGATTTGTTCATGAATTTTCTGGTTCAATTTTAGTCATTTTTATGAGCTATAAAAATTATATGTTGAAGCTAACATCATAATGAAACTCTGATAATTTTCGTGGTACATAATAAAGAGTTTTACTGCCTGAGAAAAATCAAGAACCAAGAATATATCTATGCTGGCTGAAATCTTGGTACTGAAGCTGTGAATTTGTATAAATTTTTATTCATAGAAAATGATGGAGTTATCCTTTGAAATTTTTATAGAGTTTTGTAGACATCTTTAAGTATAGCTGTGATTTTTATTTTGATTTGTTTCTATCATTTGCTAAAGTTAAAAATTGTGTGAATCCTATTCTGAGCTGTGAAAAAGTGGCCTCTGACCACTAAAATTGTAGAATTTATTTGACATGGTTCTAGTATTCTGTTTGCTATGAAATTTTTACAGGGACTTTTAGACACATTGAGGTATCATAGAGAAATTTTATGGCCAGTGAATTGCCCATTGGATATGTGAATTAAATGTTGTCACCATAATGATAAATCTGTCAAGAAGCTGGAATGGTGAAGATGTATTAAGTTAATGATAGAAATCTATTTAATCTAAGTATATATCATATGAATGCATGTTAATTGTTTGAAAGGCTTGTTTATAAAGTATGAATGAGACTCCAAGGATACTGAATGCCTATATCTGGGATACAAACCTGACTTTGAAATAGAAAGGTCCATGACATGGTTGTATGACAAAAGAGAATATGTGAAATTTAATGGTGCATGTTTTAACATACGGGGAAAATAGAAACAAGGCTTATGTGTGATAGAGAGGGAAGGCAAAAATAAGAACTTCCCAAGAAATTTTATGAGTCGGTAGACTTATCGACTAGGAAATAGAACTGTGTGTGATTCAGAAATGGAAAAAAATGAAGTCTGATGATCACGAATAGGAATGAGCTCATGTCCTAGCAGTCTATGGTCCTCGGAGGAGTTATCCACTACATATGTTACCTGATGTGAATCTAAGCCTTCCCTATGTTAATAAAAAGAACTACTACACTAAGTTGAATTCCATGTGATATAAGAGAAACACTTATGATTAATACCATTTTGCATATAATTTTCTTTGACTCATGTATGCTAATATTGGTATATGTGATCTAACATGATGTTTTTCTTTATTATTATAAATGCATTTACTTGTTTATATTCTGTCTGTATGTAAGGGGTTACCCTACTGAGAATTTTATAATATTCTCACCCCTATTTGTGTATATGCTGTATTGTGCTCAGACTCTGCAGATGCCTCTGGCTGAGGAGAGGCCATCATACCGATGGCCAATGGTTTCGCGTAGGAGGACATGAGACTTACGTGGGCTATTGACTTGTATGTAGTGTAGTATAGTGCCAGGAACTTACCAGCTTGTAGACTAATTGGTGTTAGATGTCTTAGGTCCATTTCTGTGTGTTTAGTATTTTGTTGGACCTTGATATTTGAGCAAGCTTGGTAGATCTTTTGATAGTAGTTCCTGTGTTGTATTATAAGTGAAGTGATTTAATTTCAAATATGGTATGTATTATAGAAAACGGTATGTAAAGTAATAATATATGTACATTTTATAGTAGTTTTCTTTATAACTCTAGAGTTTGATTTATCTTATTTCATTTCATTTGACTAGTGGATATTATAGAAAGGAAGTGATACTCTTCTAATTACAATGTTAATGCTCGAGTAATACATGGTAGTTAGGAGGGTGTTACATAACGATCATAAACAACCTTGCAAAATAAATCATACATAAGAAGAACATAGATCATGAAGATGACAGAAACATTTCATTAATAATAAAGTAGCTAAAGTACATAACCATTCATACCCTTATAGAAATGGGCAGAGCTTGGAATACAATGGAAAAAGGAAATACAACAGATAGCAAAGTACATGGTACAATGTAAGGATAAAAACCCAAAATACTATCCTCCTACTATGCTACGAGCACTGAACTACATCCCCTACCAAAACGTACGGCCGAAGGAAAGATCCCTGCGAAGCTCGTGTACTCAAAAGCTCTCCAATGGAGTCTAGTGGCGACGGGAATCCACGGGTGATGAAGGCAGGTAGCCGGGGAAACGCTCTAACTCCTCCTGAGTGGCCCAATGCAACGTGAAAGGCCTCACTCCCCATATGTTGGGATCGGGGAAAAGGGGTTGAACCCTCCGAAAGAACATGTGTCGGCCAATCCTCGGATGGGTCAGTCTCGAATCTCCTCGAACGAGGTACGTACTCCAGGAAATCTCGGACGGCGGAGGCAGAGGTACGGGCACGTCGCAACTGCTCCTCACACGGGCGGGTGCGCTCAAAGATCATGTCGTCACTACCAAAAGGCGAAGTAGGAGTGAACTGGTAGCTCGAAACTGGATAAGCGAAAGGTCGTTCCATGTACACAAAAACACGAACGGCACATCGACCCTCAAAGTGATATGAACGGTGGTCCGGGTCGAAGTGTATCTCCCATACTAGCGTGTCAATGAAAAGCACGAACATCACCATAGCTCTCTGAAGATGTGACGGAAGGAAAGAAAGAGAGGAGTGAGAAATCTTGCTAAAGAAATCTCAGTAGGAGTCTCCTATCCTAGGGTTACATCGTACACATCCTCAGGAACCTTGGGCTTATTTATAAAATAATGATCATGCATATAAGGTTTAATTAAGGTTTTCCAAAACTAATTATCCAAGGTCCATTCCTTTTAGCATGCATCTTGATGTTATGAATGCAACACGTTATATCATGGATGCATGGCAATACTTGAGCATATAAGACAACATCAAAGCACATAAACATAAATCATGTGGCATGAGGGCATATAACTTTGAAGTGAATCATTCCTCAACTTCGTGACATCAATCATGGTACTTTAGCACATAGGCCACCCTAAAAATAATAACTAGGTTATGAGCTCATACCTTAACTAGTCGTCACTAGCTCTTGCTTATTATCTTGAATAAGCGAAACATAAATAATAATCCTGACTTGTAAGTACGGGTAGGGGGCAGGGATCATCTCTCTCTGGGATTACCCTCTTTGAAACGCTTTGCTAGCCACGCATGGCATCGCAATTTGTCCGCTTTGGTAGGCTGCATCTACTCATACCCTCACGGATTCGTCTCCTCCCGGGGGTACTCGGTCGAACCGGCACCTCCTCGGGGGAAGCTCGTCTCAGTGCTTTGTCACATAAAAATCTCCTGGGGGTGCTTGGCCGAACTGGTGTCACCCAGGGTTTTCAACTCATATGGTACTCATAAATCATTTCTTTCAACCCTTTAAGGTTTGACGAAAATTCGGCAGCATAACAGCTATTAAACTGAATTTCCTTCAAACTGCCACAAGCTAATCCACACATCATGTTCTCATGAAATCTCATGCTATGATAAACTTTAACATTTCATCAATCATTTTCTCATGCATCAAGCACATCTCATCATATCATTGCATCAAACAACATATCATAGCATTAACAACTTTTTAGTGTCTTATGCATTGACCCTTAAGGTCCCTAACTCACATTCTAAGTTATAAATCATCAAACCTAATCTCTCGGGAACTTATAAGGTCTTAACTAAGTATTTCTCACCTCACACTATGATCAAGAACATCTCTAAACCTCAAGAGTGCAGAATTCATATTCCTAACTTTACGGGTACCTAGGAGTCACAACAATGACCCTTTCTAAGTCCGGTTTGCTCCTAAGGCATCAAAATCAAGTCCTAAACCATTTATGAGTCATTCCTACACATTTAAACTAATTTAAATCCACGATTAGCATTACTAAACCTTGCTGGACAGAATCCAGAAAATTCAAACATTAAAGGATCTAGAACTCTCAAATTAATTCTTTTCTAGTTTCTAACTTCTCTTATCTTTCACATATGAGTCTTAACATTAATTATACTTAAACATAAGCATATTATCATCATTAACACAGCTCATATAGTGGCTAAACATGACAAGGCAGAATCGAAACAAACATCTCTATTTAAAGGTATCAAACACATTTTCTAAAGCACATGAAATACTAGTTTCTCTTGGAACCTTTTTAAAACTTTCAAAACTCATTTATAAATATTTTTAACATCTAAAATCATCAAAATATTTATGAGGGCAGTAGCTAGATCAAACTTGTCTCAAGAGGTCCTAAATTCATAAAACTTAGTTCTATGCATTCCTTATTAACTTGAAACTTAGTGATAGTAAGGAAGTAAACATGATATGCAAAGCATAAAGTAAACATGATGCAAGGTTCATTTTATGGTTGACTAGAGCTCATTCAAGACTTTAACAAGATAACAACCCAATACAATATCTCAAAGATCAAAATACCAAAACCAAAAGTCTTACAAAAGAAAAAGAAAGTGAAACTAAGTCAAGTTCTTTATTAAATACCCAAAACCCCTATCTAGAGAAAAATCTCTAGAACGTGCCGGCCAACTTTAAGGTTGACAAGGGTAGGCTTTGGCTTTTAGAAATCCTTAGATTAATTTTCTTAAGTTGAAAAACCATGTGAGCTAGATATCATATAGATAAAGTTATAAGAAAAGGAAAACTCAAGCTTTAGAGGTTTCTTTGAGATGAACACAAGGTCATCATCTAGAAACTCTCATCATCAAGCTATCATGCTCATAATCAAGGCCTCATGGCTGAAATGAAAGGAAAACAAAGAACCAAGGAAAAGTTTCAAAAGAAATCCAAGAGAAAGCTAGAGAAACTCATTTTTCAGGAAACAAAGTTTAGAAAAACACTCCTACCTAAAGTGAAGATGAAATCTTTGAACTTTTGAAAAGGAAAACAAGATGATGAGCTCCTCCAAGAGGCAAGATAGCTTCGGCCAAGGGAGGATGAGAAGGTTGGAGTTGTTTTTCAAGTGAGGTTATGTTTGAGGTGTGGTGTTTGAGAGGTTTGATGATGGTTCAAGGCTATGGGGTGGTGTTTCAAGGTTGAGAAATGATGATGAGATGAAGAGAGGATGAAGATGAAGATGAAAAGAAAGGAAGAACTCTCTTGGAACTTTGAGAGAAAAGAAAAGAACTAGCAAGACAACTCTAGAATTCTAAACTTAGCAAATGCTTCAAAGTGCAACTAAGCTATCACAAGCATCCTATTTATAGAAAAACAAAACCATGGGGCTCACCAAGGGGAGATGTGGCTGTGGCTTTTGAGAGGAAAAAGGGAGAGAAAAATATCTCTTACACAAGGTCATTCAAGCATGGTTTGAAGTATGGAAGCTATGCTACAAAGTATGGCTTGATGTGAGTTAATTTCCTATCAAATTTTTATGAAATTAGGCTTCTAGAAACAATGCATGGCTGGAACTTTTCCAGCCACAATTAAATGGAGAAAATGAGCTATTTTAATTAGTTATTTACTTGGAAAATCAAGCTTGATTGAAAGTTATGACAAGGTATAGTGTATGTGACTTGAGGTATGGCCTTGGAGTGTTGAAAAATTGAACATGTGATGCATATGGGGAGGGTGAGGCTTCGGCCAGGGCTGGACAGCAGAGTGGGGGTGAGTTTTGACCATTTAATTGGGTGTTAATGGTAGGTTTAGATGTGTATTAGTTTAGGTACAAGGTTAGGAATTATTAAGCTTAAGTTTAGGTAACTAAGAATGTGATTTAGGGAGTTTATGACAAGTTTAGGAGTGCTCATACATCATTAGAGAATTTTAAACTCATTTATGAATAAACAATGTGTAACACAATTCCATGATTTAAGGAATTGGAAAGAGAAAACACTATTCAAGATTCCATGACGAGGAGTCTTGAAATAAAAATATGATTTTAAGTTGTAATTAAGCACTTTTTGGTTCTAATCAACTTTAACAAATTATTTTGACTCAAGATTAATTAAGGAAATTAATTAACCTTCGATTAGAGCCTAATATTGCTTAGGTTTGCTTAATCACGTGATTAAGCGTAAAAACACGAAACTAGGGGCAAAACCGTAATTTCGCACTAATTTCGCCCGGGACCTCCGGGACCAAAGCTAAAGTCATAGTCTACATAAAAACACCTTTTAAAACCATCTGGAGAAGTTTTGGGTTCATCCGGCACTTGCAAATGGGTAAAACACCGCAGGGGCGTTTTGGTCATTTTGACCCGAAAACTCGAAAAACGAGATTTTCGATCCCGGGAAGGTATACAAGCCATCTAATCCTCTTCCAACATTGAGTTTGCCCTTCGAGTATTGCCGGATCGGCTTTCCTCGAATTCCGGGATGAAAATGACCTCAAGGGCATTTTGGTCATTTTCACTCTAGCAGAAAAATCGGGGCGTTACAATTTTTGTTCCTTTAAAGTCTTGTATGAGCTCTAGTTAATCTAAAATAAGCTTGCACTCATGTTTATTTTCATGTCATCACTAAATCTCAAGAATAAAGAAATGAACTTGCATTCTCATGTTTATATTTCAAGTCATCACTAAAACCTTAAAGATAATAACAAGTTTGCATCTCATATTTATATTTATGCCCACACTTTATAATGAATAATAAAACAAAGTGCACAGAATGTTTAAGTTTATGTTCTCACCTAAGGATCCTAGAGCTCAAGACTTGCCCTTTTCATCTCAAGTGAAGTTTGGAAAATGAAAGCATTTCATAAATGTCATTTTCGGCCAAGTGATGAAGATGAGCCTAGCATAAGTCTCATCTAGCCACTAGGGCCAACAAATTATGTCTTAAGATTTTCTTAAGCATAGAAAAGCTCAAAGAATACTATGAGCATGGTTTTATGATTTAAATCTCACTTAAGAGTAAACTGAAATAGCTACTGCCTTAGTATTATATTTTTCATGATTTTATGAAATAAATTAGTTTCTAAAAGAGATTTGAGGTTCTAAGTTGATTCCAAGAGAAAACCAGTAACTTATATGCACTTGAAATGTGATTTTATGCGATTTTATGAAGTATATGTTTCAGCCACTGCCCTAGACTTATGGCCACTGTATGATGCTGTTTTAACAAGTTAGAATGTGTAAAAATTGTGTTTAAGTGAAGCAAAAATTATTTGGTCAGTGTTAGGAACATCTAGTAAGTGGAGAGGACATAAAATATGATTTTTAGATTCCTTAGAGACTAAAATTTTAGATTCTATTCCAGCATGAATAAACATAGCAAAAGTGCAACGCCCCGATTTTTCTCTAGTCATGTAAATGACCAAAATGCCCCTGAGGTCGTTTTTACCTGGAACACGAGGACGGCCAACCTGGACCATCCTCATAAGAGCTTTGTTTTTGTATGAAGGGGATTCTATGTTTTGGAATGTTTAATAGAGCAGAAAAATCTCATTTATGAGGTTTCTACGCACAAATGACCAAAATACCCTTACAGTAATTTAAGGCAGTTTTTAGTTTAGTTTTGACCTGGACTTGTCCCGAAGGTCTAAAACAATGTTTTTAAGGCATGATTTATGTTTGCTTAAGTCCTGGTGGTCCCGGGCAGTTTTTATGAAAAATTACGATTTTGCCCCTACTTAAGTGCACTAAGGCTTAACGACGTTTTTAAAACAAAACCTAAGCAATATTAGGCTTTAATTAAAGGTTAATTAATTTCCATAATTAATCTAGAGCTAAAATAATTATTTGAGGTTGATTAGGACCTAAAATTGCTTAAGGAAACTTAAAATCTAATTCTAGTCTCATTTTCTCAAGAAAGCATATGAGAATAGTGTTTTCACTATTCAATCTCCCTAAATCAAGGAAGTGTGATTGTTCCCTAAATTCTAGTCAATGGAATTTGACTCCATTAATTCAACAAGATTGCTCCTAATCTAAGTTGTTCATGGCCCTAATTACCTAATTAGTTCACCTAAACACTTGATCATAAAACCTAGATCAGTGGCCTAACCTTGCTTATTCCTAAACACCTCACTAATACATGATTACATGGAATGAAAACTCTCTCCCCTTGGCTTCCCAATGAACGCCGGCCACTCCCCCATTCTAGAAGAAATATGTCATTCAAAAAGAATTGATTTGTGTCATTCAAGCTTTCATTCAAGTCTTACATGAACCATGCCTCCTACACTTCAACCTTACCATTGAATGACAACACAAGGAGATATTTTGTCTTCTAAAGACCAAGAAAACCATTCAGCCCTTCCTCACTCTTCTAGAAGCTTTATTTCATCTCAAATCAACAAGAAATCACCTCACTTTGAAACATGTCTTAGCCCATACCTATCTTACCATCAACCATGCCTTGAATGATATATTGTAAGAGATTTTTTCTCTTCCCTAAGCTAAGAAACCCACATGGTTTCCCCCTCCACCATTCATTCCTCATTGCTTTAATTTTCTATAAACACCTTGCCTTGGTGAGCTTTGCTTCACTTTGAGTCATTTGCTAAGTTTGAGGTTTTGAGAAAGTGTGAGTTCTCTCAAAGTTTCCTTCCACCTCCTTGTTCCTAAGAGAAACCGCCGCCTCTTCCACCTTCAACCTTCATCTAAGCTCTCATCCAAACACATTTCCAAGCTCAAACACAAACCAACACATCTCCTTCCTCTATTTCCCATCAACGCCGAAGCCACACATCAAGTTACAAGGAGATTTCTTCTTGTATTCTCTTCAAGATCAAACCTTTCTTCATCTTCAAGAAAGCTTTTGTTTTACTTTCAAGTGCTTTGTTTTTAGACGGAAATGTTGTTTCTCTTGGTCTCTTTTTCAATTTCTTCCTACTCCTTTCTTTTTATTTTCGACCTCAAGCCCTTGTATATGATAGCTTGATAATGAGTGTTCTCTAAAGGTGACTATGTGTTCATCTTTCATGAAACCTCTAAAGCTTGATGCTTTTCTTTCTTTAAAGTTCTAACCATATTACTTATCTCACTAAAGTTTTCAACTTAAGAAAATAACTCTAAGGATTTCCATAAGCCTAAGGCCTACCCTTGTCAACCTTAAAGTTCGCTGGCACATTCTAGAGCTTTGATCTAGATAGGGGTCTTGGGTACATAATAAAGAATATAGTGTATGTTTCCTTTTCCTTATGATTTCGGTTCCTCACTCATTTTTCCTTTTGAAGTTTTGTTTCTTGAGTTTATTCCTTTAAAGCTTGATGATGATGTTCAAAGAACCATTGGCTTTCTTTATAACCTTGGTTCTTAGAAATGTAGAGCTTGCTTTATGATGATGAGATTGGGATTGAGATTATTGTAACACCCTAATTTTTAACCCAATACTCTAGAACATATTAGGCTAATCATTAGGTTGTTACTTCTTAGTCTCATTATTTTATTAAAATACTTAGCGAAAATTACAGGTAAATTTTTCTTTTTGAAAACATAAAACAAAGTGAGAGCCGTGAACACTCATTATAAATCATAAAGTTGGGCATGTAGTCAAAGGGCAGCAATCATGACAACAAAGAGAAACATTTCATTAATAACTTAATTAGAGTACATAAGTAGTCATACCCTCATGTAGACGGGCAGAGCTTGTAGTACAACGGAAAAGGAAATACAACAGGAAACAGGAAAATAGAAATAAACCATAACTACCCAAGTGCACCTATGGTGAATAACCTCAAAAACAAAAGAAGGTTTATCCACTCTACATGTGGTGTGTGCACTAAGCCTCCCCTACAATGTCTACTACTGGAATCCGGGAAACGGTGGAGTATAACCAATCCATGGACGCAGAGCAGCAGGAGTGGAAACACGTGAAGACTGAGCGTTGGCTCCTCGGTAGGGGCGCCTCTCGGCTCGCCTAGCCAACCTCAGCTACGTAACGGTCTCCTTGCTCACATCGTGCACGAACTGAGGTGTAGGAGCAAAACTTTCGCTATACATGTGCGTCGGTGGGTCCTCGGATAGGTCGCCCTCCAAACTGGGGATTAAGGAACGTAGTCCTGGAAGTCTCGAGGCATCAAACCACCAGTATACGTCCGCAAAACCCTCTCCTCTCGCGTCCGGGCATGCTCAAAAACCATCGCGTCGTCGTAAGGTGACATCGGGGAAAAACGGTAGCTCTGAACAGGATGTGCAAAGGGGTGTCCAATGAACATGAAAACTCGCACGGTACACTGCCCCTCAAAATGATATGACCCGTGGTCCGAGTCATAGTGAACCTCCCAAGTAAGTGTGTCAACGAAGACTATGAACGTCGCCATCGCTCTCTGAAGATGTGACGGAAGAAGAAAGAGAAAGGAGTGAGAATTCTTGCTAGAGAATCTTAGTAGGAGTCTCCTATCCTAGGGTTACATCGTTCACATCCTCAGGAACCTTGGGTTTAATTATAAAATAGTGATTATGCATATAAGATTCAATTTAGGGTTTCTCAAACTAATTATCCAAGGTCCATTCCTTTTAGCATGCATCTTGATGTTATGATTGCAACATATTATATCATGGATGCATGTCAATACTTAGGCATATAAAACAACACATCAAAGCACATAAACATAAATCATGTGGCATAAGGGCATATAACTCTCAAATGAGATCATTCCTCAACCTCGTGACATCAATCATGGTACTTTAGCATATAAGCCACCCTAAAAATAACTAGGTTATGAGCTCATACCTCAGCTAGTCATCACTAGCTCTTGCTTATTATCTTGAATAAGCGAAACATAAATAATAATCCCGACTCGCAAGTACAAGTAGGGGCAGGGATCATCTCTCTCTGGGATTTACCCTCTTTGAAACGCTTTGCGGGCATTAAGCCACAGCAATTTGTCCGCTTTGGTAGGCTGCATCTACTCATACCCTCACGGATTTGTTTCCCCTGGGGGTGCTTGGCCGAACCGGTGTCACCCAAGGTTTTCAAGTCATATGGTACTCATAAACATTTCTTTAAACCTATAAGGTTTGATGGAAATTCGACAGCATAACAGCTGTTAAACTGAATTTCCTTCAAACTGCCACAAGCTAATTCACATAACAAGTTCTCATGAAATCTCATGCTATGATAAACTTTAACATTTTCATCAATCATTTTCTCATGCATCAAGCACATCTCATCATATCATTGCATCATACAACATATCATGGCATTAACAACTTCTTAGTGTCTTATGCATTGACCCTTAAGGTCCTTCACTCATATTCTAAGTTATAAATCATCAAACCTAATCTCTCGGGAACTTATAAGGTTATAACTAAGTATTTCTCACCTCACACTATGGTCAAGAACATCTCTAAACCTCAAGGATGCAGAATTCATAATCCTAACTTTACAGGTACCTAGGAGTCACAACAATGACCCTTTCTAAGTCCGGTTTGCTCCTAAGACATCAAGATCAAGTCCTAAACCATTTATGAGTCATTCCTACACATTTAAACTAATTTAAAACCATGTTTAGCATTACTAAACCTTGCTGGACAGAATCCAGAAAATTCAAACATTAAGGGATCTAAAACTCTCAAATTAATTCCTTTCTAGTTACTAACTTCTCTTATCTTTCACATATGAGTTTTAACATTAATTATACCCACACATAAGCATATTATCATTATTAAAACAGCTCATATAGTGGTCATACAAGGCAAGGCAGAACCGAAACAAACATCTCCATTTAAAGGCATCAAACACAATTTTTAAAGCACATAAAATACTAGTTTCTCTTGGAACCTTTTTAAAACTTTCAAAACTCATTTATAAACATTTTTAACATCTAAAATCATCAAAATATTTATGAGGGCAGTAGCCACATCAAACTTGTCTCAAGAGGTCCTAAATTCATAAAACTTAGTTCTATGCATTCCTTAATTTCATAAAAGCTTAGAAAAATTATGAAACATAGTTTTCAATACTTGTAAACAATAAATTTCATTGAAGCCGAAAACATGAGGACCAAAACATATATTTTCAAACCTTTGCTTGAGACCACAATGGGCAAGTCTTTGAGCTCTAGGTTCATTTAAGTGATGACATAAAGATAAATATGCTTATGCACTTATTTTAGGTTCCATTAGAAAGTAAAGTGATAGCATAAATAAACATGAGATGCAACTCATTATTATCTTGATATTAAGTGAGAACTTGAAATATAAACATGATAATGCATAGCTTGAAATATAAATATGATAATGCAAGTTCATTCATTATCTTGATGCTTAGTGATAACAAAGAAAGTAAATATGATGTGCAAAGCATAAAAGTAAACATGGATGCAAGGTTTATTTTAAGGTTATCTAGAGCTCATACAAGACTTTAACATATAACAACCCAACACTCATCTCATCACAAAGACAGCTTTAGAGTTCTTGAACCAAGTTCTCAAAGGAACTATGAGGTTCTTGAACATCATCATCAAGCTCAAAGTAAATAAACTTTCAAAACAAAATAAAACCTCAAAGATCAAAGGACCAAAACCCAAATATTTAAAGGAAAAAGGAACATGGAACCGAAATCACAAGAGTAAGAAAAGTAAAGGTGTTCTTGAACAAAAATCCTTTGGAAGGATGAAACTTAGAGAAAACAAAAACTCAAGCTCTAGAGGTTCCTTTGAGATGAACACATAGTTATCATCTAGGAGCTCTCATCATTGAGCTATCATATACTCCTCAAGGCCAAGAGGCCAAATACTCAAAGAAAAAGAAAACAAAGAAAGTTTCAAAAAGAAAATCCAAGAGAAAGCTAGAGAAACTCATTTTTCAAGAAACAAAGTTTAGAAAAACACTCCTACCTAGAGTGAAGATAAAAACTTGAACTCTTTGAAAAGGAAAGCAAGATGATAAGCTCCTCCAAGGGGCTAGATGGTTTCGGCCAAGGGGGGATAAGGAGGTTGGAGTTGTGTTTGAGGTGAGATGTTTGAGAGGTTAAGAGATGATGCAAGGCTTTGGGGTGGTGTTTAGAGGTTGTGATATGATGATAAGATGAAGAGATGAAGAGGATGAAGATGAAGAACAAGAGAGAGTTCTCTTGAAGCTTTGAAAGGAAAGGAAAGAAACTTAGAGAAGCTAGGAAATTCTAAAAGCTTGCAAATGTGCTAAAGTGTTTGCAAGTTCTTCCAATGCAACTATTTATAGAAAATGAAACAAATGAAGTCTCATTGAGGGGGAGAAGGAGCCGTGTGGTTTGAGAGGGAAAGGAAGAGAAAATATCTCTTTGATTGTGTCATACAAGCATGGTTTGAAGTATGGAGTTCATGACTCAAGGTATGGCTTTAGGCATGGGTTTTTGAGAGTTTTTCTTTTAATTGTGAATGAAATTAGGCTTCTAGAAGTGAGACATGGCTGGAAGTTTTTCACCCACAAATAAATGGAGGAATTGATTTATTTCACTTGGTTATTCATTAGGAAAAGCAAGCTTGATTGAAAATATGGCAAGGTATGACAAGTATGGTGATTTGAGGTGATTTTTCTTCAAGTTTTGGAATGAAATAATTCATTGAAAATGGGGGAGAAGCTGACGGAAATTCAGCCAGAAAATGGGGAGAAAAGGCTTCTAGATGTTGTCCTTGGAAGCATGGATGAAAACATGGTTTGTATGACTCAAAGTATGGTTTGTGTAAGGTCAAAGCATGGCTCTTTGAGTGAGAAAAATTCACACATGTGATGCATATGGGAGGGCATGGCTTTGGCCATTTTTCAGACAGCATGGGGGGTGAGGTTTGATCATCTAATTGTGTGCTAATGCTAGGATTAAGTGTAGGTTAGCTTAGGTACAAAGTTAGGAGTAATTAAGCTTAAGTTTAGGTAGCTAAGTATGAGTACTAGGAATTTTATGACAAGGTTAGGAGTGCTCATACATCATTAAGGGATTAAAAACTCATTTGTGAATAAACAATGTGTAACACAATTCCATGATTTAAGAAATTGGAAAGAGAAAACACTATTCAAGATTCCATGACTAGGAATCTTGAATTTAAAATAGGATTTCAAGTTGTAATTAAGCACTTTTAGATTCTAATCAACTTTAATAAATTATTTTGACCCAAGATTAATTATGGAAATTAATTAACCTTCGATTAGAGTCTAATATTGCGTAGGTTTGCTTAATCACGCGATTAAGCGCAAAAACACGAAACTAGGAGCAAAATCGTAATTTTATACTAATTTCGCCCGGGACCTCCGGGACCAGAACTAACGTCATAGTCTACATAAAAATGCCTTTTAAAACCATCTGGAGAAGTTTCAGGTTCATCCAGCACTTGCAAACGGGTAAAACACCGCAGGGGCGTTTTTGCCATTTTGACCCGAAAACTCGAAAAACGAGATTTTCGATCCCGGGAAGGTACACAAGTCATCTAATCCCCTTCCAACATTGACTTTGCCCTTCGAGTACTGCCGGGTCAGCTTTCATCGAATTCCGGGCTAAAAATGGCCTCAGGGGCATTTTGGTCATTTTCACTCTAACAGAAAATCGGGGCGTTACAATTATGACATTGATCTTTTAGAGTCTTGTATGAGCTCTATGACACATAATAATGGACTAGCATTCATGTTTAAATTTATGGCTTGCATTGCATATTTATTTTATGCTATCATTAACTCTCAAGAATAAATAAATGAACTTGCATTATCATGTTTAAATTCAAGCTTTGTATTTCATGTTTACTTTTCAAGTCCTCACCTAAACTTGAGATAAAAATGAGTTGCATCTCATAGTTATTTTGACCCCTCACTTTATTTTCTAAGAAAGATAAAATGAAGTGCATAGCATGTTTATATATTCTTGTTATCACTTAAAATGTTAGAGCTCAAAGACTTGTCCGTTGGTATCTCAAGTAAAGTTAGGAAATAAATATGTTTTACTCTTTTGATTTTGGCCATGTGAGGATGATGAACTTGGTGTGAGTTTCATCTAGTCAAAAGTGCCAAGACCTATGTTTTATGATTTTCTAAAGTTTAGTTGATCTTAAGAAATGTTTCAAGTATATTCTTATGACTTAAATCCCTCTCAAACTTGTTTTGAAATAGCTACTGCCTTCATATATTTCATGAGGATTTCCAATGAAATAAATTGTTTCCAAGTGAGTTTTAGAAGCTCTAAAAAGGCTCCAAGAAAAACTAGTGATTTATGTGTTCTAGAAATAAAGTTTTATGCATTATATGATGATTATGATTTTGGTTCTGCCTTATATATTCCAGCACTTTAAATTCTGTTTTGGGTGGTCTATATGTGTTTAAATACCTTACCAATTGTATGAGAATGGTTCTAGGCATCTTAGGCATGCTTAGTAACTCTAATAGTTTGAAAATGTGATTTCTAGAACTACTTAGGAACTGAAATTGTATATTCTATTCCAGCCTTGATAGAGTTTATAGAATCATATTATAACATGTTTAGATGGGTGAGAATGACTCATAATTGGTTAAGGTATTAATTATTACATCATAGAAAAAGTCGGTAATGAGAAAGGACCTAAAACGTAACTTCTAGAACACCGTAATTCATCAAAATATGCTTACTGCCTATGTTGTCCAACCATAATTAATTAGGTCCTAGGACTTAATAAATTGTGGTAATGAGGTTAATCATTCCCTTAGAGATATAAGAAAATAATATAGATGTAACACCCCGATTTTTTGCTAGAGGGAAAATGACCAAAATGCCCCTAAGGTCGTTTTCTGCCCGGAAGTCGAGGATAGCCAATCTGGTAGTCCTCGAGGGGCTAACTCAATGTATGAAGGGGATTCTATGTATTAGAATGTTTAATAGAGCAGAAGAATCTCATTTATGAGGTTTCTACGCGTAAATGACCAAAATACCCTTACAATAATTTAAGGCAGTTTTAATTTTGTTTTGACCCGGGCTTGTCCCGGAAGTCTAAAATAATGTTTTTAAGGCATAACCTATGTTTGTTTAAGTCCCGGTGGTCCTGGGCAGTTTTTGAGAAAAATTACGATTTTGCCCCTGTTTAAGTGCATTAAGGCTTAATGACGTTTTAAAAATAAAACCTAAGTAATATTAGGTTCTAATTAAAGGTTAATTAAGTTCCATAATTAATCTAGGGCCAAAATAATTATTTAAGGTTAATTAGAACCTAAAATTGCTTAAGGGAACTTAAAACTCATTTCTAATCCTTTTCTTTAAAAACAGCATCAATGAATAGTGTTTTCACTATTCACACTCCCTATTTCCAAGAAAAGTTGTCACGTCTCAAATCCCAAGTCAATAGAGTTTGACTCCATCAATCCAACAAGATTTCTCCTAATCCAAGTTAATCATGACCTAAAGTACCTAATTAGTCACCTAGACACTTAATCATAAAAGCTTGATTAGTGACCTAACCTTGCTTACTCCTTAATACCCCACTAATACATGATTATTTGAAATGAAAATTCTCCCCCCATGGCTCCTTCATGACCGCCATTTTCCCTCCAAATTCTAGAAGAATATTTCATTCAAAAGAATTATATTTTATATAGTCAATCAAGCTTTCACTAGCCACCCTATGAATCATGCCTATTATGTCTTACATCACACCATGCTCCACCATGGCAACACCTTACCTTGCACATGCTTGGTTATACTTCCAACCATGCTTAATATGACCAAATAAATGAGATATTTTCCTCCATCACCTTTTAGAAGATTTATTTCCTCAAAAAAAAAAAAAAAGAATTGATTTATGTCATTCAAAGCTTTCACCTATGCTTCACACTTTACCATGGAGATGACAACTCAAGGAGATATTTTTCTCTTCTCCTTGTCCAAGAAGCCATTAGGCCACCCCCCATTTACTTCCTCCCTAATTCACTTCCTCATGATCTAAAACTCTATAAATACCTTGTTTTGTGAACCTTGCTTCACTTTTGAGTCATTTGCCAAGTTTGAGTTTTCTTGAGAAAGTGTTAGTTCTCTCAAGTTTTCCTTTCCTCCTCCTTACTCCAAAAAGGAACCACCACCTCCTCCACCTTCAATCTCCATCTAGCTCTCATCCAAACACATTCCCAAGCTCAAACACAAGCCAACCCACTTCCTCCCTCCTTTTCTCTTCAAGGACCGAAGCCATACCCTAAGATACAAGGAGATCTCTTCTTGTTTTCCTTTCAAGATCAAACCTTTCTTCACTTCAAAGAACACCAACACTTGGTAGGGAGCTTTTCTAAAAATACTTTCTTTGTTCTTTATGTTTGTATCTTGTTGGAAAATGATGCTTGGATGAACCTTGATGTAGTTTTTCTTTTCGGTTTCTTCATTTTCCTTCCTTCTTGATTTTGGCCTCAAGGCCTTAAACATGACAGCTTGATGATGAGTGTTTTCTAGAGGTGACCTTGTCTTCATCTCTCAAGAAAACCTCTAAAGTTTGAATCTTTCCTAAAGAAAAGTTTTGTCTTTTACAAGTTAAGTAAAGAATAAGCTTTATGTTTCTCTTGACCTTTTTGGAACCTTTCTTTTTCCTTTGAGATTTCGGCCATAGAGCCCTTGGGAACTTGGAAAAATGAGAGCTTGATGATGTAGGTTTCATGATGGTGTTTAACACTTGAACAACCTCTAAAGCTTGAAGCTTGCTTTTGATCTTGAAGTATTTTAGTTTTCCTTTCCTTTTTCTTCAAGTTTCGATTTTGCTTCCCTATTTCCTTTTTATTTTGGCCTCAAGGCCTATAGCATAATGGCTTGATGATGAGTGTTCTCTAGAGATGACTATGTGTAGATCTCTCATGAAAACCTCTAAAGCTTGAGTTTTTCTTTAAGTCTTGCTTATGTTATATATATGTTTAAAGCTTAGAAAAGCTTACTTTTTCATGTTGGATGAGTATTGGGTTTAAGCTTGGTTCTTTTAAAAGTCTTGGAGGAGCTCTAGATAAGTTAAAGAAGTGAACTTGCATCCATATTTATTTTATGCTATCACTAAACTCCTAAGATAAAGAAATGAACTTTTATTTCATGTCTTATTTCAAGTTATCACTTAACTCACAGATAAAGAAGTGAACTTGCATCTCATATTTATTTTGAGCTCTCACTTTACTTTCTAAGCAAATCTAAAATGGAATGCATATCACGTTTATGTTTATGTTATCACCTAAAACTCTTAGAGCTCAAAGACTTGCCCTCTTCATCCTATGAAAAAGTTAAATATGGAACATTCCTTGGAATGCACATTTCGGCCATGTGATGATAATGAAGCTAGAATGAGTTTCATTTAGTCACAAGGACCTATAATCTATGTCTTAGGATTTTTCTTAAGCATAGGTGATAATGACAAATATTTTAAGTATGATTTCATGATTTAATTTCCCTTTGAGGTTTATTTAATATGGTCACTGCCCTCATGTATTTTATGGAGATTTTAAAGAAATAAATTATTTGCAAGTGAGTTTTAAAAGCCCTAAAAAGGTTCCAAGAGAAATTAGCAATTTATGAGTTTTAGAAATAAAGTTTTATGTATCCTATGATGTCATTATTTTCGGTTCTGCCTTGTTATTTTCCAGCACCTTAAATTCTGTTTTGGGTGGTCCATATGTGTTGAAATACCTTGCCAATTGTATGATAATTGTTCTAGGCATCTTAGGTATGCTTAGTAACTTTATATGTTTGAAAATGTGATTTCTAGAACTCCTTAGGAGCTGAAAATATGCATTCTGTTCCAGCCTTGTTTGAGTTTGTAAAATCACATTATAACATGTTTAGATGAGTGAGAGTGACTCATAATTGGTTTAGGTATTAATTATTGCATCGTAGAAAAAGTCGGTAATGAGAAAGGACCTAAAATGCAACTTCTAGAACACCGTAATTCATCAAAATATGTTTACTGCCTATGATGTCCAGCCATAATTAATTAGGTTCTAGGGCTTAATAAATTGTGGTAATGAGGTTAATCAATCCCTTAGAGGTACAAGAAAATAATTTGGAAGTTTGAGGTTACCCGATTAGGGGTTTTTGCTTTTAAGGGAATGGTTTGTGTACCCTCTATGATTGATGAATTTGTGTGTTATCTCATGACTTATATGATGCTATGTGATGATGGAATTGCATGTTATTGTTCTCTTAAGAACTTTAGAGATGCCTATGTTATGATTATATGAAATATGTGACATGCATGAATTATGTGGCATCTTGTTATAACATGCTAAGACTTAAGGTGACATAAAAACTGTATGAAAATGATCCTCGGGAACCGTCAGACTATAGGCAGGGACGAGGTGATTCTATGAGAAAATGATCCTTTGAAACCATCAAAAGGGATGGAGGATGAGGTGATTCTAGCCTCCTAGCCCGTACTTTATGTCAGGACCTTAGCTTATCAAAAGGGATAAGTCTTTCTGCTAGTGACGACTAGTGAGGTATGAGCTCATAACCTAGAGGTTTCTCAAAAGGGAGAACAATTAGGGTGGCCCCATGTTCAAAGTAAATGTCTTAATGTCACCTAAGTAACCAAGATAAGATTTATTGTCATATTGGGGATGACGATACGTAACGCTCAGATGTGACTAGAGTTATTCTAAGATTTATTGTTATACCGAGGACGGCGATATGTAACGCCCAGATATAACTAGACATTTGTGTCTTTAAGTTCCATGCCTTATGTTCTATGCTCTATGCACCATGTACCATGTTCTATGCCTTATGTTCTATGCTCTATGCTCCATGTACCATGTTCTATGTCTTATGTTCTATGCTCTATGCACCATGTACCATGTACCAAGTTCTATGACTATGATTCCATGTTCTATGTTTATGCTCTATGATCTATGTTATATGCTCTATGTTTTATGTTTTACGTTTTATGCTCTATAAGTCAGTTATTTCTGCATATCATAATGAATTATGATGCATCCATGTAAGTACAAGCGTGTATGTTAAAAAGAACGGGCCTCGGTAATTAACGTTTTAGAACTTCATAATTGAACTATTATATGCCCACTTGTTTAGAAGTAACCCGAGGTTCCTGGAGACGTAGATGATGACACCTAAATAGGAGGAAAACCCTACTGAGTTTCTTTACTAAAGATTCTTACTCCCCCTACCTTTTCTTTCCGTCACGTCTTCAGATTCCAATGGTGACCTTCGTCCTGCTCGTTGACACGCCCACATGGGAGCTCCACTATGATCCGGAGCATGGATCGTATCATTTTGAGGAGGCCAGCCATGCGCCCTAGACGTGGAGGTCACGTGCGACCATCTGGTGTACTTGTCCTCGTCGAGCTATGACCATGGATTGGATACATTCCCGTAGACCATTCTTGGAGCTTTAGTGCACACACACCTCACTAGCTATGATGACCTTCTTTTGTTAAGGTTGTCTACCTTAGGTGCACCATGTAGGTTCGTGTTCTACGCATTTCGTTTCCCATGTATTTCTCTTTTATGTATTTGTATTTCTTTCTTATGTATTCCAACTTAACTCACCTCTAGGTGGGTAGTTTAATATATATGATGTGTTATGTTCATTATGGAGCCTTTTTTATGTCTAAATTTCTGCATTATTTTGTATCGATGATATATATGCTACACGCGGCTCTTACTTTATCGAGGTTTTAAAAGAGAAAAAGTTTGGCTCGTATTTTTAGTAAGTATTTTAAATGATAAATGAACTGAAACAAGAGGTAATGACTAATATTTAGCCTCAGTTCGTTCTAGGAGTATTGGGTTGAATATTAGGGTGTTACAATAGAAGTTTAAGGTTACCCGATTTAGGGGTTGTTACTTTTAAGGGGATGATTTATGTGTTCTCTATGAATGATGAATTAATGTGTTGACTCATGACTTATGTGATGCTATATGATGATAGAATTATCAATTGCATGTTATTGTTCTCTTAGAACCTTAAAGATGCCTATGTTAGAATCATACAAGATATGTGACATGTTTGAAATATGTAGCATCTTGTTATAACATGCTAAGACTTATGGTGACATAAACTATGAGAAATGATCCTACAGAACCATCAAACTATAGATGAGGAAGAGGTGATTCTAGCCCCTTAGCCCGTACTTTAACTCGGGACCTTAACTTATCAAAAGGGATAAGACCATGTGCTAGTGACGACTAGTGAGGTATAAGCTCATAACCTAGAGGTTTCTCAAAAAGGAGAACAATTAGGGTGACCCCATGTGCTAAGTAAATGTCTTAATGTCACCTAAGTAACCAAGATAAGATACCATGTACCATGTACCAAGTTTTATGTTTCATGCTCTATGCTCTATGATCTATGTACCATGTACCAAGTTCTATGTTTTATGCTTTATGCCTTATGATCTATGTGCCATGTATCATGTCTACAATTACCATGTTTGCTAATAAGTTAGCTAGATTTTGCATAGCATGATGAAGTATGATGCATCCATGTAAATACAAGCTATGTGTTAAAAAGAATGGGCCTTGGCAATCAATGTTTTAGAAATTCATAATTGAACTATTACATGACCACTATTTTATAAGAACTCGAGGTTCCTGGAGACGTAGATGATGTCACCTAGATAGGAGAAAAACCCTACTGAGTTTCTTTAGTAAAGATTCTCACTCCCTCTACCTTTTCTTTCCGTCATGTCTTCAGATTCCGATGGCGACCTTCGTCCTGTTCGTTGACATGCCCACATGGGAGTTCCACTACGATTTGGAGCACGAATCGTATCATTTTGAGGGATGTTACGCAGTCTGTGTTTTCGTTTTTGTTGGACGCCCCTTTAGCCATCCTATACCGAGCTATCGTTTCACCCCTACTTCCCTCTATGGAGACGAGATGATTTTTGAGTGAGCTTGCCTGTCTTTTGAGCGGAGGCTTCACACACTACTTCCGGATCAGCCATTCAGGATTTCCTCGACTACATTCCATGTTCGAGGTTTTCCGAGATGGACCCGTCCGAGGATGAGCCTATACATGTGTATTCCGAGAGTTCAGTGCCCACTCCTATTCCTATGAGAGAGGGGAGTGAGGAGACAGTCACGCAGCCACGGTTGGCATGGAGACAGGCCATGTGCCCTAGACATGGAGGTCATGTGCGACCATCTGGTGTACTTGTCCCCGAGGTGCTACGACCATGGATTGGATACGTTCCCCTATTCCCGGGCCAGCAGCCGTAGGCGACTCTTGGAGTTTTAGTGCACACACGCTTCACTAGTTATGATGACCTTCTTTTGTTGTAAAGGTCATCTACCTTAGGTGCACCATGTAGGTTTGCGTTCTATGCATTTCGTTTCTGATGTATTTCATTTCCTATGTATTACTCTTTTGTGTATTTGTATTTCATTCTTATGTATTCCAATTTAACTCACCTCTAGGTGGGTAGTCTAAATATATGATAGGATATGTTATGTGCATTATGGAGCTTTCTTGATGTTTAAATTTTCACATTATTTTATATCGATGATATATATGCTACAAGCGGCTCTTACTTTATCGAGGTTTTAAAAAGAAAATTTTGGCTCGTATTTTTAGTAAGTATTTTCAAACGATAAAATGAACTGAAACAAGAAGTAATGACTAATATTTAACATCAGTACATTCTAGGAGTATTGGGTTGAATATTAGGTGTTACAAAAAGTGGATTATAATTAGTATACATGTGTAGGAATACATCATACTTGGTTTAGGAATTGATTATAGTACCTTAGGTGAAACCAGAACTTAGAAAGGGTCAATATTGTGACTCATAGACACCCGTAATTTGAAAGATTGTAATTCTGCCCTATGCTGTTTGGAGTTGATCATAACCATAATAATTAGTGAGAATTTTTGGTAATGAACCCTTAAAGGCCCATAAGGGTCAATGTATAATATACTATAAGATAGGAGAGGAATTTGACAGTTAGTTTTTCATGAGAGGAATTGTTACCTGTCTAAATGGTTGCTATGCATAGCATTTGCACCAGCTAAGCCCAGTCCCTTATTCCGGCATTCTGGGTAGGAGCATGTTTATTGTTTTGCTAAAATGCTGATGTTATGTGCATATGAATGTATAAACTTGAGAATTGAGTGTTATGTACATTGCGGCATGCTATGATGATTTGCATGATTTGATAAGCATGAAATATTGAATGAAATGCCATGATGATATTTGAGAACATGCATTTATGTTGCATTCTTGCGTAGCTTACCAAGATGCATTTCTCCTGCTTCGGTAAGGAGATAACAAAACGGTTAGGGTATGGTAGATGTAGCCTGCCAAAACGGACAAATTTACTATGCACTGGGTGCAAGTAGATGCATTTCAAAGAAGGAAATAATCCTAACCCGCACTCCGAGAGTCGGTGTATATTAGGTGATCCTTAAGCCCCCTAACCCGCACTCCGGGAATCAGGATATATTTATACTTATCTAGGATAAGTTGGAAACTAGTGACGACTAGTTAGGTATGAGCTCATATCCTAGAAATCTCTCCGGGAGAGAATTTATTAGGGTGGCCCCATAAGAGATACTAATGATGCAAGTAACCTCACATAAGTAAAAGAAAGAGAATGCATTCATATGATAGTTTTGATTTCTCTTGATATTATATATGAACATGTTTCTTTTTTATTACATAAGTTATCTGCCATACACTCATGATATGATATGCTGCATTCATGACATCAAGATTCATCCTAAAATGAATGGACATTGGATAATTATGTTTTGAAAACCTAATAATGAACTCTATGCATGCTCACTTTTTATTAATAAACCCAAGGTTCCTAGAGGTGTAAATGATGACACTAGGATAGGAGGTTTCCGCTATTGAGATTCTTTATCAAGATTCTCACCCCTTCTATCTCTCTTTCTTCCCGTTACATCTTCAGAAGCTGATGGCGTCATTCATGATTTTTGACATGCCAATCTGGGAGGTGCATTATGACCCGGACCACCGTTCCTACCATCACTAGAGTGTAACGCCTCGATTTCTTTGTCTGAGTGAAAATGACCAAAATGCCCCTGAGGTTATTTTCGGCCCAAAATTCGAGGAAAGCTAGCCCGACAGTCCTCGGAGGGCTAACTCAATGTTTGAAGGGAATTAGATGGTGTGTAAATCATTTCGGCAGCGAAATGTGTAACACCCTAAAAATTATTTAAAAAATTAATTTGAGCTTTTCTAGTTATAATTTCAAAAATTCGATATACATAGAAATGATGAGGATGATCCAAAGAATCTATATAAAAAAAAAGTTAATAGTAACTTGCGAGCCCCACGGGCCCGCCGGGACAATCAAAACCCTAGAATTAGGGCCCAGAGATGCCCAAAAGTTAGAAATTATAGGAATAACATTAGAAATAGATAGGAATAAATATTTTATACCTAGAATTAATTTTCAGACACTAGTTGATTACCCAGGTACATTGTTTTACCCGTTCGATAAAATTTCGGTGTGCGGTTTTTAACACCGTAAAACCTACTTGGTGGCCAAGTAAAGGTGACCCAGTTATCTTGAGCCAATTGGATGGCCACGATTCATTCTTTGACTTCCAAAACAAATCCTAGGCATCCATTTATTTTTCTTTTCTTAAAAGAATTATGCATTTATGTTTTGTAATATCTTAGTTAAGATAAATACAAAATCAACCTTATCACTCCAAAACTTTTCATTCACGATTATGAACAAAAGAAACACAACCTCCATTTCTTTGCTTCCAAACCTCCATTATCAAGTTTCAAGCTTCAAAAACCATAGCCTAATATTGTTAAACAGTTAACCTTCCTTCACAAAACTTACTCTATACATCACCACCTACAAAACTAACCGATTGGAATTTTAATTCCTCACCTTTCTCAGTTTGATATCTTCATTCTTCACTGTTGAGGGAGGGGATTAGGTGCTGTTTGGAAGGTTTCAAGTGAGGGAAAAACCATTCTTGGAAGGGCTTTTGGAGCTAGGAGTGTTGAAGCATCACAAGTAGGGTTTTCTATGGTCTTTTCTTGCAAAATTTATCTTGAACATTTGTGAATGAGTTCTGTCCGAAATTTCTTGTAATATGGGTGATTATATATTGATATTGATGTGTTAATTTTGGTGATGTGTTTGCATATTGTGAAAAATGATTTTTGTCAAAAGAGAATTTGACACATGCTGCTGGATTTTCGGATTTCAACAGGACAGGATTTGTTCACGAATTTTCTGGTCCAATTCTAGTCATTTTTATAAGCTATAAAAATTATATGTTCAAGCTAATATCCCAAAGAAACTCTGAGAATTTTTGTGATGCATAATAACGACTTTTACTTCCTGAGAAAAATCAAGGACTGAAGTTGTAACTATGCTGCCTGAAATGTTGAATCTAAAGCTGTGAAATTCTATAATTTTGTTATCATAGCAAATGATAGATTTTTCCTTTGAAATTTTTAGATGAAGTTAATAACATCTGGAAGTGTATTGATTTTTATTTTGAGTTGTTTCCATCATTTTCTAAATTTCAAAATTATGAGAATCCTATTTTGAGCTGTGAAAAAGTGGCCTCTGACCACTAAACTTGTATAATTTATTTAGCATGGTTAGAGAATTCCGATTTCTATGAAAATTTTACAAGGTCTTTTAAACACATTGAGATGTCATGAGGAATTTTTGTGACCCTTGAATTGGCCATTTGATTGAGAAATTAATTGTTGTTAAATGGTGATCATGCTTTAAATTAATGATTGAATGATATTTAGTCTAAGTATATGTTATATGAATGCATGCTAGTGACTTTAAGGATTGGTTTAAGGCTTGATTGGAATGATATCATGAATGAATGCCTACATGTGCTTTATGCATGCATTCAGAAAAGAAAAGTGAATGAGGCACATATATATATTGTAAAAGAGAATGTATAAATTTCACTCGTGCATGTTCTGACATAGGAGAAAACAGAAACAAGACTTAAGTTGAATGAGGGGAAGGCAAAAAGAGAAACTTCCCTAGAGTTTATGTTCTGACATAGAAGAAAACAGAGACAAGATTTAGGTTGAATTGAGGGGAAGACAAAAAGAGGAACTTCCCCGAGATATTATGAGTCGGTAGACGTATCGGCTAGGAATAAAACTGTGTGTGATTCGGAAATGGAATAAAATGAATTCCGATGATCATGTATAGGAATGAGCTCAGTCCTGATAAGCAATCTATTTCCCATTGTGGCATTGTCCATGGCAGATACCGTTTGGTATAAATTATCTATTGTGGAGTTGTCCACGGCAGATACCCGTTGGGTGTAAAGCAAGTCTTTCCTATGTCAATGAAAACTACACTAAATTGAGTTTTATAGCATGATATGAACTAAGTCTTTCCTATGTCGATAAAAAGAGAAAAATGCACTGAGTTGAGTTTTGTGGCCATAAATAGAAGTAGGCCCTTGAAGACAATTTCATTATAATTGGCTTATGCATGGTTATATCATATTGAGTTATGCTGTTTAACATTATTTCATATGATCTTGAACCTGACATTACCTGTGAATTAAGTAAGTGAATGCTAAAAGTAAACCACTTCGGAAGTACGATTTGGAACACTAAAAATGAACCGTTATTACGTTATGCATGCTCACTTTTTCTTAATAAACCGAAGAGGCTGGGACGATGACGATTACATTATGATTGTGTAATTGGGGAATGACCCTACTAAGAATTGTATAATTCTCACCCCTACTTGTTTGTGTTCCTGTGTCGCTTCCAGGTTGATCCAAAGAACTATGGCCTGTTACACCAAAAGAAGTCGGATTGACAGTAGTCGAGTGTCTGAGATTGTATCATATGTACTTAGATGTATGTCTAAGTGTGTAAATTTAACAGAGAACATATGTGTATTAAAGCTCATAGAAGAGCTTCCTTATGTAATCGACATTATATTAAATAAATGTTTTGTACCTTTGCTATATATTTTGTTCAAATTACGCTAGTTATTACATGAACCCATCGAATTTGCTATAGTTATTTAAGAAAGGTCCACAAATTAATAAGTAAGAACTCTTGAGTACAATCTCATGACTTAAGGATGATGTTGCACTTGGGAGGGTGTTATAAAAAACTCGTTTTCTGAGGTTTCAGGTCAAAATGACCAAAATACCCTTGTTGTGTTTTACGCAGGTACGAGTGCCAGATGAGCCCAAAACGTCTCCAGATGGTTTTAAATGACATTTTTATGTATTCCATGACATCAGTTTTAGTCCCGGTGGTCCTGGGCAGTTTTTGTGTAAAATTACAATTTTGCCCCTAAGCATAGTGTTTTTGAGATTAATCGTGTGATTAAGCAAACCTAAGCAATATTAGGCTCTAATCGAAGATTAATTAATTTTCATAATTAATCTATAGTCAAAATAATTTATTAAAGTTAATTAGAACCTAAAATTGCTTAAATTAAACTCAAACCTCTTTTTAAATTCAAGATTCCTAGTCATGGAATCTTGAATAGTGTTTTCTCTATCCAATTCCTTAAATTAAGGAATTGTGTCTATATTGTTTATGCATAAAATGAATTTAAATCTCTCTAATAATATATGAGCACTCCTTAATCATGTCTTGAAATTTCTAATTGCTTTCTTAGTTACCTAGACACTTGCTTAGCAATTCCTAATCTTGAACCTAATCTAATACACACTATTAACACACATTTAGATGAAACATTTTTCTCTCCCCCTTAGGCTATCAGCTAGCTGAAGCTCCCCTCCTCCCCCCAAAAATATCCATTACATGTTTGAATTCTTGCACACAAATGCCCATACTTGAAGCCATACCTTGCACCATGCTCACCATTCCTCCAAGCATGCTTCAAAAATTGAACATCTCACCTCATGGAACATGAGGAGTGCTACGGCCAGCCCCCCTTTTTATGAGCCTTCATTGTTTTTATTTCCTATAAATACATGTGTTAAGGAACTTGAAGGAACCTTTAGATCATTTGCTAAGTTTTAGTTTCAAAGTTAGCTTGCAAGTTCTTTCCTTTTCTCTCTAAGCTTCCAAGAAGCTTTCTTCTTTTTCATCTTCTTCTTCCTCTTTAACACCCTAATTTTTAACCCAACTCTCTAAAATACATTAGGTTAAACATTAGGCTATTACTTCTTACTCTCATCATTTTAATAAAATACTTAGCGAAAATTAGGGGTAAATTTTTTTTTCGAAAACATAAAGCAAAGCGAGAGCCACGAACTTAACTAGTCGAACGACAGAAACATAAAGCACGCGTAACAATCATTAGAAATCATATAACCAAAGAACAACAATCATGATAACAAAGGAAATATTTCATTAATAACTTAGATAAAGTACATAAGTAGTCATACCCTCATGGGGACGGGCAGAGCTTGTAATACAGCGGAAGTAAAATACAACAAAAAACAAGAAAGCATAAATAAACCATAACTACCCGAGTGCACCTATGGTGAATAACCTCAAGAACAAAAGAAGGTTTATCCACTCTACATGTGGGTGTGTGCACTAAGCCTCCCCTACGACGTCAACTACGGGAAACCAGAAAACGGTGGAGTGTAACCAATCCATGGACGCAGGGCAGTAGGAGTGGGTACACGTGAAGACTGAGCGTGGGCTCCTCGATAGGGACGCCTCTCGGCTTACCTAGCTAGCCTCGGCTGTGTAACAGTCTCCTCGCTCACGTCTCACACGAACTGAGGTGTAGGAGCATAACTCTCACTATACATGTGCGTCGCGGGTCCTCGGATGGGTCGTCCTCCGAACTCGGGGACCAAGGCACATAGTCCTGGAAGTCTCGAGGCATCGAACCACCAGTATACGTCTGTAGAACCCTCTCGTCACATGTCCGGGCGTGCTCAAAAACCATCGCATCATCATAAGGTGACATCGGGGAGAAACGGCAGCTCTGTACAGGATGTGCAAAGGGGCATCCAATGAACATGAAACTCGCACAGTACACTGCCCCTCAAAATGATATGACCCGTGGTCCGAGTCATAGTGAACCTCCCAAGTGGGTGTATTAACGAAGACCACGAACGTCGCCATCGCTTTCTGAAGATGTGACGGAAGAGAAAAGAGAGAGGAGTCAGAATTCTTGCTAAAGAATCTCAGTAGGAGTCTCCTATCCTAGGGTTACGTCGTTCACATACTCAGGAACCTTGGGTTTAATTCTAAAACAGTGATCATGCATATAAGATTCAATTTAGGGTTTTCCAAAACTAATTATCAAAGATCCGTTCCTTTTAGCATGCATCTTGATGTTACGAATGCAACATATTATATCATGGATGCATGTCAATACTCAAGCATATAAAACCACACATCAAAGCATATAAACATAAAACATGTGGCATAAAGGCATATAACTTTCAAGGGAATCATTCCTCAACTTCGTGACATCAATCATGGTACTTTAGCATAATAAGCCACCCTAAAAATAACTAGGTTATGAGCTCATACCTCAGCTAGTCGTCACTAGCTCTTGCTTATTATCTGAATAAGCGAAACATAATAAAATAATCCCGACTGCATGAAATGCAGATGCAGGCGAGGATCACCTCTCTTAGGATATACCTTCTTCGAAACGCTTTGCGGACATTAAGCCATAGCAATTTGTCTGCTTTGGTAGGCTGCATCTACTCATACCCTCACGGATTTGTCTCCCCTGGGGTTGCTCGGCCGAACCGGTGTCCCCCAGGAAAGCGCGTCTCAGTGCTTTGTCACATAAAAATCTCCTGGGGGTGCTCAGCCGAACCGGTGTCACCCAGGGTTTTCAACTCATATGGTACTCATAAACATTTATTTAACCCTTCAAGGTTTGACGAAAATTCGGCAGCATAACAGCTGTTAAACCAAATTTCCTTCAAACTGCCACAAGCTAATTCACACATCATGTTCTCATGAAATCTCATGCTATGATAAACTTTAACATTTTCATCAATCATTTTCTCATGCATTAAGCACATCTCATCATATCATTGCATCATATAACACATCATAGCATTAACAACTTCTTAGTGTCTTATGCATTGACCTTTAAGGTCCTTAACTCACATTCTAAGTTATAAATCATTAAACCTAATCTCTCAGGAACTTATAAGGTTATAACTAAGTATTTCTCACCTCACACTATGGTTAAGAACATCTCTAAATCTCAAGGATGCAGAATTCATAATCCTAACCTTACGGGTACCTGGGAGTCACAACAATGACCCTTTCTAAGTCCGGTTTGCTCCTAAGGCATCAAGATCAAGTCGTAAACCATTTATGAGTCATTTCTACACATTTAAACTAATTTAAAACCATAATTATCATTACTAAACCTTTCTGGACAGAATCCAGAAAATTCAAATATTAAGGGATCTAAAACTCTCAAATTAATTCTTTTCTAGTTTCTAACTTCTCTTATCTTTCACATATGAGTTTTAACATTAATTATACTCAAACATAAACATATTATCATCATTAACATAGCACATACAGTGGCTAAACATAGCAAGGCAGAACCGAAACAAACATCTCCATTTAAAGGCATCAAACACAATTTCTAAAACACATAAAATACTAGTTTCTCTTGGAACCTTTTTAAAACTTTCAAAACTCATTTATAAACATTTTTAACATCTAAAAATCATCCAAATACTTGAGAGGGCAGTAGCTAAATAAATTTTATCTCAAGAGGTCCTAAATTCATAAAACTTTGTTCCATATATTCCTTTAACTCATAAGAGTTTGGAAAAATTATAAAACATAGTTTTCAATACTTGTAAAGCAACAAAACCTTAATGGCCGAAACATAAGCTAAGGGAAGTAAATATTTTTAAACCTTTGTTTGAGACAACAATGGGCAAGTCTTTGAGCTCTAGGTTCATTTAAGTGATGACATAAAAATAAACATGTTCATACACTTATTTTAGGTTCCATTAGAAAGTAAAGTGATAGCATAAAATAAACATGAGATGCAACTCATTATTATCTTGATATTAAGTGAGAACTTGAAATATAAACATGATAATGCATAGCTTGAAATATAAATATGAGAATGCAAGTTCATTCATTATCTTGATACTTAGTGATAGCAAGGAAAGTAAATATGATGTGCAAAGCATAAAAGTAAACATGATACAAGGTTCATTTTAAGGTTGGCTAGAGGTCATACAAGACTTTAACACATAACAACCCAACACTCATCTCATCACAAAGAGAGCTTTAGAGTTCTTGAACCAAGTTCTCAAAGGAACTATGAGGTTCTTGAACATCATCATCAAGCTCAAAATAAATAAACTTTTAAAAAAAAAAAACAAAACCTCAAAGATCAAGGAATCAAAACCGAAATATTTAAAGGAAAAGGAACAAGAAAACCGAAATCAAAATAGCAAGGAAAGTAAAGGTGTTCTTGAACAAAAATCCTTTTGAGCTAGATAATAAAGATGAAACTTATATAAAACAAAAACTCAAGCTCTAGAGGTTCCTTTGAGATGAACACATAGTCATCATCTAGGAGCTCTCATCATTGAGCTATCATATACTCCTTAAGGCCAAGAGGCCGAATGCTCAAAGAAAAAGAAACAAAGAAAGTTTCAAAAAGAAAATCTAAGAGAAAGCTAGAGAAACTCATTTTTCAAGAAACAAAGTTTAGAAAAACACTCCTACCTAGAGTGAAGACAAAATGCTTGAAATTTTGAAAAGGAAAACAAGATGATGAGCTCCTCCTTGGGGCTAGATGGTTTTGGCCAAGGAAGAACAAGAAGGTTGGAGTTGTGTTTCAAGTGAGGTTATGTTTGAGGTGTGGTGTTTGAGAGGTTTGATGATGGTTCAAGGCTATGGGGTGGTGTTTCAAGGTTATGAGATGATTATGAGATGAAGAGAGGATGAAGATGGAGATGAAGAACAAGAGGAAACTCTCTTGAAACTTAGAGAGAAAAAGAGAGAATACAAAGAAAGCTTGGAAAACTAAAAGTGTGCAAATGAGCTAAAGTGTTTGCATGTGTTTCTAGGCAAGGTATTTATAGAAAATGAAAACAAATGAGAGCTCAAAGGGGAGAGGTGCTAGCCGTAGCAATTGGAGGGAAATGAAGAGAAAAATATCTCTTACACAAGGTCATTCAAGCATGGTTTGAAGTATGGAGTGTATGATACAAAGTATGGCTTGATGTGAGTGAATTTCCTATCAATTTTTGAATGAAATTAGGCTTCTAGAAACTTGACATGGCTGGAACTTTTTCAGCCATAAATAAATGAGGAAAATGGGCTATTTTAATTAGTTATTCACTTGGAAAATCAAGCTTGATTGAAAGTATGACAAGGTATGGTGTATGTGACTTGAGGTATGGCCTTGGAGTGTTGAAAAATTGAACATGTGATGCATATGGAGGGGGGAAGGCTTCGGCTAGACTGGGCAGCATGGGGGGAGAGAGATTTGATCATCTAATTGTGTGCTAATGATAGGTTTAAGTGCGTATTAGCTTAGGTACAAGGTTAGGAATAATTAAGCTTAAGTTTAGGTAACTAAGAATGAGGTTTAAGGATTTTATGACAAGATTAGGAGTGCTCATACATCATTAGAGAATTAAAAACTCATTTGTGAATAATGTGTAACACAATTCCATGATTTAAGGAATTGGAAAGAGAAAACACTATTCAAGACTCCATGACTAGGAGTCTTGAATTTAAAACAAGATTTTAAGTTGTAATTAAGCACTTTTAGGTTCTAATCAACTTTAATAAATTATTTTGACTCAAGATTAATTATGGAAATTAATTAACCTTCGATTAGAGCCTAATATTGCTTAGGTTTGCTTAATCACGCGATTAAGCGCAAAAACACGAAACTAGGGGCAAAACCGTAAGTTTGCACTAATTTCGTCCGGGACCTCCGGGACCAAAACTAAAGTCATAGGATACATAAAAACACCTTTTAAAACCATCTGGAGAGGTTTCGGGTTCATCCGGCACTTGCAAATGGGTAAAACACCACAGGGGCGTTTTGGTCATTTTGACCCGAAAACTTGAAAAATGAGATTTTTGATCCCGGAAAGATACACGAGTCATCTAATCCCCTTCCAACATTGAGTTTGCCCTTCGAGTACTGCCAAACCGGCTTTCCTCGAATTCCGGGCCGAAAATGACCTCAGGGGCATTTTGGTCATTTTCACTCTAATAGAAAATCGGGGTGTTACATCCTCCACCTTGAGCCATCATAGCACCACCTCAAAACACCACCCCACCACCTTACATCATCATCAAAGCACCAAAACGCTCATCTTCAAACATAAACTCACTCAAAAACACATTCATTTCCTTTTCTTACCTCAAGGCCGAATCATCACCATCACATTAGGAGGAGTTTTCCTTCTCATCTTCATCTCAAAGATCAAGTTTCCTTCCTTCCCTCAAGATTTCATTGGTAGGGAGTTGTTTTACATTATTTCTTTTTACTCAAATGAGCTTTGTTCATAAAGAAAATGTTATTTTCCTTAAGTTTCTCTTGGTTTCTTTTCAATTTTCCTTCTCATTTCCTTGTTCCTTTTTCAGCCTCAAGGCCTAGTGTTCATCATGATAGCTTGATGATGAGTGCCTCTAGATGATGACCTTGTGTTCATCTCAATGAAACCTCTAAAGCTTGAGTTTTCTTTCTTTCTTCAAAGTTTCTCTTATGACTACATAGCTCACTAATGATTTCAACTTAAGAAAAATAATCAAGGATTTCAATAAGCTCAAGGCCTACCCTTGTCCACCTTAAAGTTGACCAGCACATTCTAGAGTTTACTCTAGATAGGGGTCTTGAGTACATAATAAAGAACATGGTGTATTTTCCTTGTGATTTCGGTTCCTAGCTTTCCTTTTCTTTGAAGTTGTGTTTCGGTTTCATTTCCTTGAGCTCAATGATGGTGTTCAAAGAACCATGAGTTTTCCTTGAAACCATGGTACTTAGAACTCTAGAGCTTGCTTTACCTTAATGAGATTATGGTTGGGATTGTGATTTTAATTCTTTTAAAGTCTTGTATGAGCTCTAGTGACATATAATAATGAACTAGCATTCATATTTAAATTTATGCCTTGCATAGCATATTTACTTCTTATGCCATCACTAAACTCTCAAGAATAAATAAATGAACTTGCATTATCATATTTACTTTCAAGCTTTGCATTCCATGTTTACCTTTCAAGTCATCACCTAATCTCAAAGATAAAAATGAGTTGCATCTCATATTTATTTCAAGCACTCACTTTACTTTTCTAATGAAGCTAAAATGAAGTGCATAGCATGTTTATATTCTTGCTATCACCTAAATAAATTAGAGCTCAAAGACTTGTCCCTTGTTCTCAAGTAAAGTTTGGAAATAAAAGTGTTTATAAACATGATTTTTGGCCATGTGATGATGATGAGCTTGGTGTGAGTTTCATCTAGTCACAAGTGCCAAAACCTATGATTTATGGTTTTCTTAAGCTTAGATGATCTTAGAAAATGTTCTAAGCATGGTATTATGATTTTTCTCCCTCTTGAAATTATTTTGAAGTAGCTACTGCCTCTATCTTATTTATGTGATTTTAATGAAATAAAATGTTTTCCAATGAGTTTTAGAAGTTTCAAAAAGGTTCCAAGAGAAACTAGTAATTTATGTATGCTAGAAATGAAATTATATGCATTATATGATGATGATGCTCACGGTTCTGTTTGGATGAATTGCTCACTGTATGATGATGATTTTATGATGTTAAAATGAGTATGTTCATGCATAATTAATGTTAGAATTAATTTTAAAAATCTAAGATAAGTTAGTAACTAAACAAGAATTAAAATGAGACTTTTAGAACTCTTGGAAATGAGATTTCATGGATTCTGTTCCAGCATGGTTGATATTAGTATTAATGGTTTATAATTAGTGTAAATGCATAGGAAACTCTCATAATTGGTCTAGGAATTGATCTTAGTACTCTAGGAGAAAACCAAACTTTGAAAGGGTCAAAGTTATGACTCCTAGGTACCTGTAAAGTATAATTTATAGATTCTGCACTAATGGATTTTAGAATAAGTTATGATCATAATGAATAGTAAGAATAATTATTTTTGAGCCTATAGGTGCATAAAATATCGAGATTTGATGATTAGAGAACTTAAGTTCAAGAATTAAGACCTTAAGGGTCATGCATAAGACACCATGGGTTCTTTGATGCAATGAGTCTATTAGTTTGAGTATGATGTGATGATAAATGTGTATGATGAGTGTCTTATGTGATTTTATGATTAGACAAGTTGAATGAGAAAAGTATATGTGTTATGAGTTTCATGGCATAAAGTAGATTTGAAGGAAATTTGGTATACAGCCGTTATGCTGCTGAATTTTCTTCAAATCTAAAGGACTTGAGAATGCTTTTGAGAATCATATGAGATAAAACCCTAGGTGACACCGGTTCGGCTGAGCACCCCTAGGAGATAAGTTTTTATGTGACAAAACATTAAGACGTACTTCTCTCACTATGGTGGAGAGGAGGCAAATCCTTGAGGGTATGAGTAGATGCAGCCTATCAAAGTGGACAATTCGCTGTGCACTAGATGCCAGTAGAGCGTTTCAAAGAAGGTATATCCTAAGAGAGGTGATCCTTAAGCCCCCTAACCCATACTCTAGGAGTCGGGATTTTATTGTGTTTTCACTTATCAAGAGGATAAGTAAGAGCTAGTGACGACTAGTTAATGTATGAGCTCATAACCTAGATGATGTTTTAGGGGGGCCCCATGATGCTAAAGTATAATGTTCTAAAGTCACAATATTTTGGACAGTTTCACTTGAAAGTTTATATGCCACTTGTATGCTTCTTGATGTTGTGATTTATTGAATCACTTGTATAAGGCATTACCATGCATTCATGCTTTAAAATGTTGCGTTCATGGCATTAAGATGCATTATAAAAGAAACGAACCTTGGATAATTAAGTTTCCTAAACCTAATAAGAGACTTATATGCATGCTCACCCGTTGATAACAAACCCAAGTTTCCTAAGGATGTGTACGATGTAACCCTAGTTAGGAGGTTTTTTACTGAGATTCTTTAGAATTCTCACTCCCTTTTCTTTCCCTCTATCTCTTCCGTAACATCTTCAGATCATGGCAACGTTCGTTGTTTTCATCGACACTCCGATATGGGAGGTGCAATTTGATCCGGAGCACAGATCTTACCATTTTGAGGGATGCTACGCCGTTTGTGTAACACCCTAATTTTCAACCTAATACTCTAGAACATATTAGGTTAACCATTAAGTTATTACCTCTTAATCTCATTCTTTTAACAAAATACTTAGCGGAAATTACAGGTAAATTTTTTTTGAAAACATAAAACCAAAGTGAGAGCTACGTTTGTCATGAGACAGAAATGTAAGGCACAAATAACAAACATAAAGAACACAGTAAGTAAAGCATATAACATTGAAACAATGATTAACACAACAAGGATACACTTCATTAATATCATATTTAGGATACATATATAGTCATGCCCTTATAGAATCGGGCTGAGTTTGCAGTACATGAAAGATAACAAGAAAACAGTAAAGTACATGGTACAACAGAAAATAAAAACCAACGAAACTACCCTCCTACCAGAACTATGAGTGCTAAACTCAAACCCCTTTCCAAAAGATACTGCCGAAGGGGAAAACCTCGTGACGACTCGAGCACTCGGATAGCTCTCCAACAAAACTACTAACGGCGAGGATCCTCGAGCGATGGAGGTATGTAACCGGTGAACTGCTCGAGCTCCTCCTGAGTGGGCTAGTAGAGTGGAACACGAACCCGAGTCGGCTGAACATGAGCTTGTCAACGAGGGCGCATCTCGGCTCTCTGTGCCAGGCATGACTGCATCACGATATCCTCACTCCCCTCCCGTCTGAATGGGGGAAAGGGAACAGAGCTTTCCGAATAAACGTGCATTGGCGAGTCCTCAAACGGATCTGTCTTTGACTTCCTCGAACAAGGCACATACTCCGAGTAGTCATGGATAGCTGAGGCAGAAGAACGTGCATGATGAATCTGCTCGTCGCGGGGGCGGGTGCGCTCGAAGATCAGGTTGTCGCCACCATAAGGAGCAGTAGGAGTGAACTGGTAGCTTGACACTCGGTAAGCACAAGGTCATCCCATGTACACAAAATCATGAACGGCACATTGACCCTCGAAGTGATAGGAACGGTGATCTAGCATATCAACGAACACCACAAAAGTCACCATCGAACTTTGAAGACGTGACAGAAAAAAGAGAAGGAAGAGAAAGGAGTGAGAATCTTACTAAAGAATCTCAGTAGGGATCTTCTATCTAGGGTTACATCGTTCACATCATCAGGAACCTTGGGTTTACTTATAAAAGGTGTGCATGCATATAAGATCCATTATTAGGGTTTAAGAAAACTAGATTATCCAAGGTTCATTCCTTTTAGTATGTATCTTAATGTCATGAATGTAATATATCAAGATATGAATGCATGGAAATGCTCCAAGCAAATAACTCAACAAATCTCAACATCAAGAAACATACAGGTAGCATAAAGGGCATAAATCTTTCAAGTGGATCTTTCCTCAACTTTGTGACATCAATCATGGTACTTTTAGCATAATAAGGCCATCCTAAAAACATCTAGGCTTTGAGCTCATACCTCAATAGCTTTTGCTTATTATCTGAATAAGCGAAACATAATAAAAATAATCCCGACTACTCGAGTACGGGTTAGGGGGCTAGGGATCACCTCTCTTAGGATATACCCTCTTTGAAACACTTTGTGGGCATCAAGCCATAGCAATTTGTCCACTTTGGTAGGTTGCATCTACTTATACCCTCATAGATTTGTCTCCCCTGGAGGTGCGCGGCCGAACCGGTGTCACCTAGGAAAGCGCGTCTCAGTGCTTTGTCACATAAAAATCTCCTAGGGGTGCTTGGTCGAACCGGTGTCACCCAGGGTTTTAAATATCATCTCATACTTCAAAAACATTCTCAAGTCCTTTAGTTTTGACGGAAATTCGGCAGCATAACGGCTGTAAACCGAGTTTCCTTTAAACCGACTTTATGCCCCAAGTTTACATCATATACATATTTCTTATTCAACTTTCATGCTCATGATAAACCTGTTATCTCAATAAATCATTTCATCATAGCTCATGTATCATCAAAGCATATACATCAAAAGATCATACTTGCATAAAACAACTCATAGCACAAAAGATCTCTTAATGTTTTATGCTTTGACCCTTAAGGTCCTTTAACTTGAAATCTAAGTTGTATATCACAACCTAAGCTCTCGGGTACCTCTAGGCTCATGTCTAAGTATTCCTCACTCAATTCTATGATCATAAACAATTCTAAACCTCAAGAATGCAGAATCTATATTTCATGTTTTATGGGTATCTAGGAGTCACAACATTGACCCTTCCTAAGTTCGGTTTGCTCCTAAGGCATCAAGATCAAGTCCTAAACCAATTATGAGTAGTTCCTACACATTTAAACTAATTATACACCATGATTTCTAATTCTAAACCTTGCTGGACAGAATCCAGAAAATTATATCTTTGAGGGATCTAAAAAGTCTCAAATTAATTCTTTCCTAGTTACTAACTTGTCTTATTTTTCACATATGAATCTTTGCATCAAATATACATGAACATACTCATATTATCATCATCAAAACAGCATAAAATAGTGAGCATAGCAAGCAAGGCAGAACCGAAATTATCTCCATCAAACAAAGCATAAAACTTGATTTTCAAGACACATAAATTGCTAGTTTCTCTTGGAACCTTTTTAAAACTTTCAAAACTTATTAGAACACATTTTATTTCATCATAGCCATTATAAAATATAAGAGGGCAGTAGCTAATTTAAAATAACCTCAAGAGGATTTAAAATCATAAAACTTGTTCAAGACATCTCTTGAGCTTGTCTAAACTTAGAAAAAATTATAGAACATAAGTTTTAGTATTTGTAACTACTCAAAGCTCATAGGGCCGAAATCAAAGAAGCTAGGAAGCATATATTTTCAATTCTTTGTTGAGATAATAATGGGTAAGTCTATGAGCTCTAAATCTCTTAAGTTATGACATAAAAAATAAATATGCAATGCACTTTGTTTTAGTCTTTATTTAGAGGTGAGAACATGAAATAAATATGCTATGCAAACTCATTATTATCTTAGAGAATTAGTGAGAGCATAAACATAAATATGAAGATGCAAGTCCATTTTTTTTTATCTTGAGCATTTAGTGATAACATAAAAGTAAACATGGATGCAAGTCTTTTTATCTTAACTTAGAGCTCATGTGAGACTTTTAAAGAGAACTAAAAATCTCAACCCAACACTTATCTCATCAACAAAGTAAGCTTTAGAGTCCTTGAACCAAGTTCTCAAAGGAACTACTTGGTTCTTTAACATAATCATCAACCTCAAAAAGAAGTAAGCTTTAAAAGAAAACAAAACCTCAACGAAGTAAGAACCAAAACAACATTATTTCTTGGCACAAAGTGAACATAGAGATAATTTAAAAACTCAAACAAAATCTTTGAGGTGAAGACTATGGAGGCCAAAACTATGAAGGAAAAGAGAAGGAAAGAAAAACCAAAACTTTACTAGATCAAGAACAAAACTCAAGCTTTAGAGGTTCCTTTGAGATGAACACAAGGTCATCATCTAGGATCACTCATCATCAAGCTATCATGCTCAAAACAAGGCCTTGAGGCTGAAATGAAAAGAAAAGGAAAGACCAAGAAAAGCTTAAAAAGAAACCAAGAGAAAACTAGAGAAAACACATTTTTGAGTAAAAACAAAGTTTGAAAGCAACTCCTACCAAGAGATGAAGAGGAAAGCTTGATCTTGAGGATGAAAATGAGATGAGCAACACCTCCTAGGATGGTGAGGATGATTCGGCCACCAAGAGAAAAAGAGAAAGGAGATGTGTGTTGAGGAGGCTTGTGTTTGAGGTTAAGTGTTTAAGAGGTTTGATGATGATCTAAGGTTATAGTGTGGTGGATTGAGGTTGTGAGGTGACAATGTGAAGAGAGGATGAAGGAGATGAAGATAGAAAGGAAGAACTCTTAGAACTCTAGAGAGAAAAGAAAAGAACTCGAGAAAGCTTGAAAACTAAAACTTTGCAAGTGATCTAAAGTGTTTCCAAGTGCTTCTAAGTATGGTATTTATAGAAGAATGAAACAAATGAGAGCTCATGGAGGGGAAGGAGGAACCGTGTGGTTGCCTCATGTTCCATGAGGTGAGAGATTGAATTTTGAGTCATGGAGGAGTAAGGTTGAAAGTATGGGAGGTATGGCTTCAAGCATGGTGTTTGAAGTGATTTTCCTTCAAATTTTGAAATAAAATAACTCTTCTAGAAGGGAAAGAAAGGCTGAACATTTTGACAGCAAAATGAGGGGGAAAATATCTAATTCATCTAGTCATTCAAGCATGGGTGTAAGTATGACAAAGTATGGTGTATATAAGGTGAAAGCATGGTCTTTGGAGTGTAAAAATTTGAGCACGTGATGGATAATTTGGGGGCATAGGTTTCGGCCAATCCTGAACAACCAAGGGGGGAGGAAAATTGTCCATGTAATTGTGTGTTAATGATAGGTTTAGATATGTATTAGTTTAGGTGCATGGTTAGGAATCATTAAGCATAAGTTTAGGTTAAGAATGAGGTTTAGGAATTTTATGACGAGGTTAAGGAGTGCTCATACACATTTAGAGAGTTTAAAATTCATTTTATGAGTAAACAAGGTAGACAAATTTCCATGATTTAAGGAATTAGAAAGAGAAAATACTATTCAAGATTCCATGACTAGGAATCTTGAATTTAAAATAAGATTTGAGTTTAAATTAAGCATTCTTAGGTTCTAATCAACTTTAATAAATTATTTTGACTCTAGATTAATTATGGAAATTAATTAATCTTCGATTAGAGCCTAATATTGCTTAGGTTTGCTTAATCACACGATTAAGCTTAAAAAACACGAAATTAGGGGCAAAATCATAATTTTGCCCAAATTTCGCCCAGGACCACCAGGACTAAAACTGAGGTCACAAAATACATAAAAACGCCTTTTAAAACCATCTAGAGAAGTTTTGGGTTCATCCGGCACTTGTAATCGAGTCAAACACCATAGGGGTATTTTGGCCATTTTGACCAAAAAACTCGAGAAATGAAATTTTTGATCCCAGAATGGTACACGAGTCAACTAATCCCCTTCGAACATTGAGTCTGCCCTCGAGGACTACCAGGCCGGCTTCCCTCGAGTTCCGAGCTGAAAATGACCTCGGGGCATTTTGGTCATTTTCACTCTAGCAGAAAATCGGGGCGTTACAGTTCAAGTCTTCATGTATGTAGGACGTCCCTTAACGCACCCTGTACATAGCTACTGCTTCTCCCCAACATCTACTTATGGTGACGATATGGCCTTCGAGCGTGCATGGAAGCACAACGAGTGGGTTATGCGTACCTACACTGCTAGATCCGCCGCTCGCGGTCACCCGGATTACGTGCCTCGTTCTCAGCATTCGGAGGACGACCACTCGGAGGATCCACCAACCCACATGTACAGCGAGAGTTCTGCCCCCACTCCCTGGTTTGTGCGAAAGGGGAGTGAAGCAGCGGTGACGCAGCCAAGGTTGGAGAGCAGAGCCGAGAGGCGCCCCTGTCGTGGAGCGCACGTGCAGCCGTCACATACCCGATCCCCACTCCACTAGCCTATGCTCGAGGAGCTCGAGCAGTTCCCCGGTCACATACCCCTGTCCCCCAAGGATTACCACCGCCAGCAGTAGAGCATCTTGAGGAGAGCTAGTGCATACACACCACACATGGTTAGGATAAACCTTCCTTTGTCGTGAGGTTATCCACTTTAGGTGCACTAAGGTAAGGGTGTTTTTATTTGCACTTTCCTTATGCTTTCATTTCTGTTGTATTTCCTTTCCCGTTGTATTTGTATTTCCTTGTACTAAATTCAATCCCACCCCTAGGTGGGCATGTTATGAATATTAATGAAGTATTATCTTTGATGTGCCATTGCTTACTGTTGTGAAGTTATTTGATGTTCATGTTTACACTTTCTTTATACTTGAGTTATGCTTGTCACCAACGCTTGTTCAAGTTTCACGCTGCTTTCACTTTGCTTTATGTTTTAAAAAAAAAAATTTTACTCGTATTTTTCGCTAAGTATTTTAATCAAAAGAATAAGACTAAGAAGTATAACTAATAATTAACCCTAATACGTTCTAGGAGTATTGGGTTAAAAAATTAGGATGTTACATGGAGGATCAGTGCCGCCAGTAGATTCCAACAAAGGACTTGTTCGAGTGGCCAAGCTGTCATGAGGATCCCCTTTCCATGTGGTATCTCTTGTTAGGGATATCTTAGATTAGCACTCATAGGACTAGTGCGAGGGAGCTATAGTTGGCTTCAGATTACGATGTTCATGTACTTTCTGTTTCCATGTATTTTCCTACTTCCTTGTATTTGCTTTTGTTGACTTTATGTATTGGAAGCTTAGCCCATTATGTATGGGTGTGACTCCGTCTGTTTTATTTCCATTGTACTATGAATTATATTATCTACTGAATTGTGTTTCCAGTTCAAGTGTGATGTGCTTCTAGATATGTGTATGTATGACTTGCTCACTCTGTTTGTGCTTAAACATTCATTTTATGATAGCACACACGGCTCACGTTTTGTTTTAAGTTTCAAAAAAAAAAAATTTACTATATTTTCTGCTAAGTATTTTGATAAAAAGATGAAACAAAAGAGTAATAACTAATAATTAATTGAAATATGTCCTAGGCGTGTTGAGTTAAATATTAGGGTGTTACACCAACTGAGAGAGGAGGTTACTCAAATGAAAAATAATCAGAGTCAGCAAGCCCCAACCACCCAATTGCCCTCTCAGACCATGCCCAATCCAAGGTGAAATGTGTATGCAATCACCTTGAGGTATGGGATGAAAATTTAAGAGGTGACAAGGCCTATAGAGGAAGAAAAGAAAGAGGAAATTGAGCTAGAAGAGGTTTTTGTTGGGCATCGTAGTGCTCAATTTGCATAGCAATGCTCAACAGAATGTTCAGTAAGTAATTTGGCACTAGAGTACTTCTCGGATGAGTGCCACAACTCTCAAACAAGATCACAGCACTTAGCCGAGACTGAGAAAGCAATAGAAAAAGGCTCTGGAGAGCGCTGCAGCACTCAAATAGCACTACAGTGCTTAATAAAGGCTGCCAAAGATAAAATCTTCACTCCTCCACTACCATACCCTTATAAGATCCAACCTAGGAAAGCAACTAAGCAGAATTGGATAGCTCTATAAACCTTCCGCAAGGTGGAGGTGAATATACCTCTATTAGATGCAATCAAACAAATTCCAAAGTATGCAAAAAATTTTAAAGATCTGTGCACCAATAGGGGGAAGATCAAGGACAGTGGGGAAGAGAAGGCAATGGAGGTGAATGCTTCCTCCATTATCAACCCAGGCAACCTATCACCCAAGTGTATGGATCCGAGAACATTCAATGTGCACTATTAGGAATATGCATATCAAGAAAGCCCTGGCTGACCTTGGAGCAGGCATTAATGTTATGCCTAAATCACTTTACTAGTCCTTACAATTTGGAGAGCTTAAGCCCACCTAGTTGCAAATTCAGCTTACCAACTGCATGATCAATAAGCTAGAAGGAGTATTTGAAAATATTCTGGTAAATGTAAATGATTTAATATTCCCTACTGATTTTCATGTGCTTAAGATGGAGAATGACACCGATGCCTGCTAACATACATTAATCTTGGGAAAACCCTTTTTGAAAACTACTAGAACCATAATTAATGTTCATGCTGGCACATTATACATGGAGTGTGGGGACATGAAAGTCGAATTCTGTTTATCTAGTGTTATGAAATTTTCCCATCAGGAACAATCTATGTTTAGCATCGATGTTGTAACGCCCCGATTATTCTGTTAGAGTGAAAATGACCAAAATGCCCCTGAGGTCATTTTCAACCCGGAATTCGAGGAAAGCCAGTTCGACAGTACTCGAGGGCAAACTCAGCATTGGAAGGGGATTAGATAACTTGTGTACCTTCCCGGGATCGAAAATCTCATTTTTTGAGTTTTCGGGTCAAAATGACCAAAACGCCCCTGCGGTGTTTTACCCGTTTGCAAGTGCCGGATGAACCCGAAACTTCTCCAGATGGTTTTAAAAGGCGTTTTTATGTATTCTATGACCTCATTTTTAATTTTAGAAGTCCCGGGCAAAATTAGTGCAAAATTACAGTTTTATCCCTAGTTTCGTGTTTTTACGCTTAATCGCGTGATTAAGCAAACCTAAGCAATATTAGGCTCTAATCGAAGGTTAATTAATTTCCTTAATTAATCTTGAGTCAAAATAATTTATTAAAGTTGATTAGAACCAAAAAGTGCTTAATTACAACCTAAAATCATATTTTAATTTCAAGACACCTAGTCATAGAATCTTGAATAGTGTTTTCTCTTTCCAATTCCTTAAATCATGGAATTGTGTTACACATTGTTTATTCACAAATGAGTTTTAAATTCTTTAATGATGTATGAGCACTCCTAAACTTGTCATAAACTCCCTAAATCACATTCTTAGTTACCTAAACTTAAGCTTAATCATTCCTAACCTTGTACCTAAGCTAATACACATCTAAACCTACCATTAACACCCAATTAAATGGTCAAAACTCACCCCCACTCTGCTGCCCAGACCTGGCTGTGAGCTTCCCTCCCCATTATGCATCACATGTTCAATTTTTCAACACTCCAAGGCCATACCTCAAGTCACATACACTATACCTTGTCATAACTTTCAATCAAGCTTGATTTTCTAAGTAAATAACTAATTAAAATGGCTCATTTTCTCCATTTATTTGTGGCTAGAAAAGTTCCAGCCATGCATTGTTTCTAGAAGCCTAATTTCATAAAAATTTGATAGGAAATTAACTCATATCAAGCCATACTTTGTAGCATAGCTTCCATACTTCAAACCATGCTTGAATGACCTTGTGTATGAGATATTTTCCTCTCCCTTCTCCCTCCAATACCACACGGCCACTCCTCCCTTTGGTGAGCTCCATGGCTTTGTTTTCCTATAAATAGGATGCTTGTGATAGCCTTGTTGCACCTTGAAGCATTTGCTAAGTTTAGAGTTTTAGAGTTGTCTTGCTAGTTCTTCCTTTTTCTCTCAAGTTTCAAGAGAGTTCTTCCTTTCTTTTCATCTTCATCTTCTTCATCTCTTCATCTCATCATCATCTCTTAACCATCAAACACCACCCCAAAGCCTTGAACCATCATCAAACCTCTCAAACACCACACCTCAAACACAACTTCACCCAAAACACATTTCCTTTCTTTTCCTTCCTCTTTGGCCGAATCATCACCACCATCCTAGGAGGTGTTGCTCATCTCATTTCCATCTTCAAGTCCAAGCTTTTACCTTCATCACAAGGTAGGGATTTGTTTTCAAACTTTGTTTTGCTCAAGAAAGTGTTAGAGCTCAAAGACTTGCCCATTGTTGTCTCAACAAAGGTCTAACAATATGTATTTTCCTTGGTTCATATTTCGGCCGCAAGAGGTCTTGAAGTTTCTAAGTATTTGAGACTATGTTTCATAATTTTTCCAAGCTTACATGAGTTTAAGGAATGCATAGAACTAAGTTTTATGAATTTAGGACCTCTTGAGATAAAGATAAATTGGTCACTGCCCTCTTAAATATTCTTATGACTTTAGATGTTAAAATTGTTTATAAATGAGTTTTGAAAGTTTAAAAAGAGTTCCAAGAGAAACTAGTATTTTATGAGCCTTAGAAATTATGTTTTATGCCTTTTATGGAGAAGTATATTTTCGGTTCTTCCTTGCTTTTTACTGCCACTATATGTGCTGTTTTAATGATGATAATGTGCCTATGTTTGAGTAAAAATAATGTTAAGACTCATATGTGAAGGATAGGATAAGTTAGGAGCTAGAAAAGAATTAATTTGAGAGTTCTAGATCCTTTAATTATGTAATTTTCTGGATTCTGTCCAGCAAGGTTTAGATATAATAATCATGGTTTTAAATTAGTTTAAATGTTTAGGAATGACTCATAATTGGTTTAGGACTTAATCTTGAAGCCTTAGGAGCAAACTAAACTTAGAAAGGATCATGGTTGTGACTTCTAGGTACCCGTAAAGTTAGGATTTCAAATTCTGCACCCTTGAGGTTTAGAGATGTTCTTGACCATAGTGTGAGGTGAAAAATACTTAGTTATAACCTCATAGGTTCCCAAGAGACTAGGTTTTGATGATCAATAACTTAGAATGTGAATTAAAGACTTTAAGGGTCTAAACCGTAATTTCTAGAACCCCGTAATCACACAAATATAAAGTTGTCTAAATCTGCATAATGCTGTTTGGATAGGTCCTTGAGCATAAAAATTAGTAAAACTTATTAGTTGTGAACCTATAGGTGTGTGAGAGGTTAAGAATAATACTAGAACCATTAGTTTACAAGTTTAAGACTCAAAAGAACCAAGGCATAACATACTATAGGTTTATAACATAATAAGCTTGGGAGTTTGTATGAATGATTGTCTAAGGTGTGATTATGTGATAATGTATATGCTATAGTTTTATGTATACACTATGAAGAAGTTTCATGTGATGATGTATATGCTATGAAAAACATTTATGTAATGAATAATGATGTATCTATGAATTAACATTTTATGAGAACTTAAATGTGACACAACACTGAGACGCCTTCTTGGGTGACACCGGTTTAGCCGAGCACCCCCAAGAAAACAAATCCGTGAGGGTATTGACATAGAGCTTGCCAAAGCAGACAATACTACGATGCACTAGTTGCTAGTAGAGCATTTCAAAGAGGAAATGACCCTAAGAGAGGTGATCCTTAATTTGCCCCCTAGCCCGTACTTTAAGTCGGGAATTATGTATGTTACGCTTATCATAGGATAAGTAAGAACTAGTGACGACTAGTTAAGGTATGAGCTCATAACCTAGAGATGTTTTAGGGTGGCCCCATGAGATGAAAGTTAAAGTTGACAATGTCACATATACTATACTTATGCCAATGTTATAATGTTTCTTAGTTATTCTCTTGTTTGGGTTACCTTTACGATGCATTCATATCATTAGTATTTTTCATGCTTAGTTATAAGACGCATTGTAAAATATGATTGACCTTGGATAAATAATACTTTAGAAAACTGACTTAAAAGGAATTTATATGCATGCACACCTTTTTAGAAATAAACCCAAGGTTCCTGAGGATGTGACGATGTCACCTAGGTAGGGATAACCCTACTGAGAATTCTTTTAGAAAGATTCTCATTCCCTCTCTTTTTTTCTTCCATCATATCTTCAGATGGCGACATTCGTACTCTTCATCGACACCCCGGTATGGGAGCTGCACCATGACCTGGCACTCGGGTCATACCATTTTGATGGTCGCTGCACGGTTAGAGTGTTCATGTTTATGGGACGACGCTTCGCACATCTAGTCCCGAGTTACCGTTTTACCCCGACTGCTTCTTACCGTCATAACGGGATTTTTGAGCGAGCTAGACCACGCGATGAGCAGATTCTCTACATGGAGCCCGAGACGTCAGCCGTACGCGACTACCCGGACTACATGCCTCGCACCCAGTACTCGGAGACGGACCCATCCGAGGACCCGCCATCACACATGTACAGTTGGAGTTCTAGTCCCGCTCCCCCACTGATGAGAGCCAGGAGTGAGGAGACAGTAGTTCAGCCGAGGTTGGCTCGTCGGCCATCTATGTGCCCTCGCCGAGGTGGACATGCCCCGATGATGCGCTCGACCACTCCCACCGAGATTCGTCAGTGGATCGACTCGACCCCACAGTACTCGGACCAGCAGAAGTAGGCATAGGAGGGGTAGCAGTTAGTATACACACGCCACATAGTTGAGGACAAACCTTCTTTTGTATATGAGGTTGTCTACTCTAGGTGCACATGGGTATGGGTGTTGTTTTTCTTGTATTTACTTTTATGATTTCCGTGTATTTGTTGTTCAGTTGTATTCTGTTTCCCGATGTATCAAATAGTCCTGCCCTTTGGGTAGGCACATTATATATATATATATATCTATGTTTCAGTTGATGTTTTCATGATATGATGTGTTTCTTTATGCTTTGCTTATATGTTTTGTTATGCTTCCTTTTAAAGATTCGTGCGTGGCTCTCACTTTGATTTCAATTCTGAAAAGGAAAAAATTTTACCCATATTTCCGCTAAGTATTTTCTAAGTAAAAGATGAGACCTAGAGGTAATATTCTAAAGACTAACCTAAGTACATACTAGTAGTCTTAGGTTAAGATTTAGGGTGTTACATTATGGTATCAGAGCAGTTCGATTCTCATGGAGCCTGAGGATTGGACTGACTATGCTTTATAAGCATGATGTGATAGTTATGTCATGTGTAGTGCTTAATAGAGATAAGCTGTAGGACTAGAAATGCATGACTTCTGTTGCTTGCAAGTGCCATGGTAACTAGCTCATTTTGCATGGATATTGAGCCTGATCAACTTGATGTTCATTGTTTCATGTGTTTAGGGACCAATGGCACCACGACGATGGCCTAGGACTACGGCCGAAGCTGATGAAGACAATGTGACTGCTGCTACTATCCATCGCATGGCGCAAGCCATGAAACTGATGTTCGACCGAATGGACCAACAAGCGAATGTCGCTCCTGTCCCCCCTCCTCCCCCTGCTGCTGTGGCGGTGGAACAAGCCCGCTTCGGCGAGTTCCGCAAGGCGAACCTACTGGTGTTCTGAGGGGTAATGGACCCCGACAAGGCTGATGAGTGGATCAAAGACATGGAGAAGATCTACTCTATCATTACCTGCTCAAAGGAGCAGAAGGTCACATTTGCTACTTTCATGCTGAAGTCCGACGCCGAGTTTTGGTGGAACGGCACGAAGCGTCTGCTAGAGGCTTCTGGAACTCCCATTGACTAGGAGCTGTTCAAGACTTACTTCTACGAGAAGTATTTCCCATAGTCCGTAAGGAATGCAAAAGACATTGAGTTCATGCAGTTGACCCAGGGAGGGTCTACTGTTGCCCAGTACACTGCGAAGTTCGAGGAGCTGATCAAGTTCTCTCGGGTGTTTTAAGGGAACCCCGATGAGGTTTGGAAATGCGTTAAGTATGAGGCCGGTCTGAAGGCGGAGATGAACTATGCCATGGCCCACATGGAGATCAGAGACTTCCCAACTCTGGTCAACAAGTGCCGAATTCTCGAAGAAGGGCAACGGAAGATGCAAGCCATAAGGGCGGAACGAGCTAAGGGACTTGGACCTCAAGCCCCGAAGTTCAAACCGCAGTACCCTTCAAGAAATCACTACAACCCCTACCAGACCAACCAGTTCTGACCACAACAACAACCACCAAGAGCTCCTACACACCAACAATCCAAGCAACCCCAAAGGCCGCGGTTTCAACATCAAGGCCCGAGGAATTTCAACAATCAACCCCGTGGACCGGGTGGACCCCGGAACCACAATGGAGGACCAAGTGGAGCCAAGAACAAGGCACCACAAACCCCTACTGCTTACCTCGGAGCAACATCTGCTGACGTCTGTCCCCAATGTGGGAAGAATCACGGGAATCGCCCATGCTTAGCCGGTCAGAACGTGTGCTTCAAGTGTGGCAAGCCTGGCCACTATGCAAAGGACTGCACCGGACAAGGGACATCGAACCAGAACCCCCGACCATAATACCGAGGAAGAGTCTTTACCCTTAATGTGGAAGACGCCAAAAAGTCCAACGATCTCATTGAAGGTATGTGCAAAGTAAACGGTAAACCCTTAACTGTACTATATGACTCTGGTGCTACTCATTCTTTTATTTCACTTGCTAGTGTCGAGTCCTTAAATCTAAGAGTCTCTAAACTTCCCTTTGATCTTATTGTTTCTACCCCTACAAATCGCCCTGTTAATACTTGCCGTTGTTGTTTAAACTGTCATCTTGTTGTAGAAAATAGGTCTTTTATCATAGATTTAATTTGTTTACCCTTGAAAGACATAGGCATTATCTTAGGCATGAATTGGCTTCACGCCAACCGTGTGATGTTAGATTGTGGAACCCAAACCGTAGTTTTCCCCTCTCCTCCCGAAAACATCACTCAACCCATTAGGCTGTACCTAAATTCAGTAGAGGTCTTCTGTAGTGGGGAGAAAGCTAAGGGATATGTTCTCCTAGCCGCCTGTGATGTAGACTTTGAGCAGAACATACGTGAGATACCTGTGGTGAGAGACTATCCCGAGGTATTTCCGGATGAAATACCCGAGTTCCCTCCCAAGAGAGAAGTTGAATTCTCCATAGAGTTGGTTCCTAGAACAGGACCGATCTCTATAGCCCCGTATAGGATGTCACCTTTGGAGCTAGCAGAGCTAAAAACCCAGTTGGAGGAGCTATTGGAGAAGAGTTTTATAAGGCCGAGTGCTTCACCTTGGGGCGCTCCGGTCTTATTTGTGAAAAAGAAAAACGGAAGTATGAGGATGTGTATAGACTATAGGCAGTTAAACCAAGTAACCATAAAAAACAAGTACCCGTTACCTAGGATCGATGATCTTATGGACCAATTGAAGGGAGCCGTAGTATTTTCTAAGATTAATTTGAGGTCCGGTTACCATCAGATTAGGGTTAGAGATTCGGATATTCCTAAAACCGCCTTTCGAACTCGGTATGGACACTTTGAGTTCAATGTGATGTCGTTTGGTTTGTGAATGCTCCTTGATTTTTATGGATTACATGAATAGGATCTTTAGACCCTATTTAGATCAATTCGTGGTTGTGTTCATAGATGATATTCTCATCTATTCGAAAACCCACGAGGAGCATGAGCATCATTTGAGGCTGGTTTTAGAGGTGCTAAAGGAGAAGAAGTTGTATGCGAAGCTTTCTAAGTGTGAATTTTGGTTAGAGGAGGTAAAATTTTTAGGACATGTTGTGTCAAAGGGTGGCATAGCTGTCGACCCAAGTAAAATAGAAGTTGTGATGAATTGGGATAGACCAACCTCTGTAACTGATATTAGAAGCTTTTTGGGTTTAGCTGGATATTACCGTAGGTTTATTAAAGGATTTTCCCAGTTAGCCCTACCCTTAACCAAGCTCACTAGGAAGAATGCCCCGTTTGAGTGGAGCCCCGAATGTGAAAAGAGTTTCCTAGAGCTTAAGGAAAAGCTCACCTCAACCCCAGTTTTAGTTTTACCTGACCCCAATGTACCCTTCGAGGTATATTGCGATGCTTCTGGCAAGGGTTTAGGTTGTGTGTTGATGCAAAACAGGCAAGTGGTAGCCTATGCGTCCAAACAACTCAAGCCTCACGAGGTAACCTACCCCACCCATGACCTAGAACTAGCAGCCATTGTGTTCGCTCTAAAGATGTGGAGACACCATTTGTATGGTGTAAGGTTTGAAGTTTTCTCCGATCATAAGAGTCTCAAGCATCTCTTTGATCAAAAGGAGTTAAATATGAGGCAGAGGAGATGGATGGAATTCCTCAAGGACTACGATTTTGGCTTAAGTTACCACCCCGGCAAGGCTAATGTAGTAGCCGATGCCTTGAGCCGAAATTCGTTACGTCTGTCAAGTATGATGGTTAATGAAGTTAGGTTAATAGAGCAGTTTAGGGATATAATCTTGGGATGTCTATAACGGAGAATGGCATTGTGATAAGTCATCTCACGGTGACCAGTGGGTTTAAGCAAAGGATTATGCTTGCCCAAAGAGAAAATGAGGACTTTATGGAGACAATCGAGGCAGTTAAGGCTGGAAAGTTGAAGGTTTTGTACGAGGCCCCGACTGGTTGTGGAGGTTCGAGGGGCGAATCTGTGTGCCACAAGATGGCGACCTCCGAGAAAAGATCTTGGAAGAGGCTCACAAGAGCCATTTTTCCATCCATCCTGGTACTACCAAGATGTATCAGGACTTGAAGAGGATGTTTTGGTGGCCCAGATTAAAGAAGGAAGCGGTCGCCTAGGTGAGTAAGTGTTTGATCTGTCAAAAGGTTAAGATCGAACACCAAAAACCTTCTGGCATGTTGCAACCCCTGTCAATCCCTGAGTGGAAGTGGGAAAGTATATCAATGGATTTCGTGACAGGATTGCCAAGGACCCAAGCTGGCCACGATGCTGTATGGGTAATCGTGGATCGACTGACTAAGTCGGCTCACTTTCTACCTATTCGAGTCACATACTCGTTGGATAAGTTGGCCCAGCTTTACATCCAAGCAATAGTAAGGTTGCATGGAGTACCATCGACGATAATCTCGGATCGAGATCCGCGGTTTACGTCACGTTTTTGGGGAGCCTTTCAAAAGGCATTTGGTTCCAAGTTGTGCTTGAGCACTGCTTACTACCCACAAACGGATGGTCAGTCCGAGAGGACAATCCAAACCCTGGAAGATATGCTGAGAGCCTGTGTCTTAGACCAAAAAGGAAGTTGGGATAAGCACATGCCTTTGATCGAGTTTGCGTATAACAACAGTTATCACGCGAGCATCGATATCGCACCGTAAGAGGCGTTATATGGAAGGAAGTGCCAATCACCCTTGTGTTGGTACGAGCCCGGAGAACAAAGTGTCTTAGGACCTGATGTAGTGAGGGAAACGACGGAGCAAATCAAGAAAATCAAGGATAGAATCTTAACCGCTCAAAGTCGGCAGAAAAGCTACGCGGACAAAAGGCGTAAGCCCTTGGAGTTCCAAGAAGGAGAACACGTATTTCTAAGAATCACCCCCACTACAAGAATAGGAAGAGCCATGAAAGTTAAAAAGTTGAGTCCCCGATTTCTCTGTCCTTTTGAAATTCTTTAGAGAATCGGATCTGTAGCATACAAAATAGCCTTACCACCCAATCTGTCAAACCTTCATGATGTCTTTCACGTCTCCCAGTTACGTAAATATGAGTCCGACCCTAGCCATGTCCTAGAACCAGAGCATGTACAGTTGAGGGAGGACCTCACTTTCAATGTACCGCCTACGAGAGTAGTGGATCACGGAGTCAAGCAGTTAAGGAACAAGTCTGTTCCTTTGGTGAAAGTGGCGTGGGGACGACACAAGTTGGAAGAATACACGTGGGAACTAGAATAAGAGATGAAGTCCAAATATCCAGAACTTTTCTAAGGTACGAATTTCGAGGGCGAAATTCTTTTTAAGGAGGGGAGTAATGTAACGCCCCGATTTTTCTGTTAGAGTGAAAATGACCAAAATGCCCCTAAGGTCATTTTCAGCCCGGAATTCGAGGAAAGCCAGTTCGGCAATACTCGAAGGGCAATCTCGTTTTTCGAGTTTTCAGGTCAAAATGACCAAAATGCCCCTGCGGTGTTTTACCCGTTTGCAAGTGCCGGATGAACCCGAAACTTCTCCAGATGGTTTTAAAAGGCGTTTTTATGTATTCTATGACCTCATTTTTAATTTTAGAAGTCCCGGGCAAAATTAGTGCAAAATTACGGTTTTGCCCCTAGTTTCTTGCTTTTACGCTTAATCGCGTGATTAAGCAAACCTAAGCAATATTAGGCTCTAATCGAAGGTTAATTAATTTCCTTAATTAATCTTGAGTCAAAATAATTTATTAAAGTTGATTAGAACCAAAAAGTGCTTAATTACAACCTAAAATCATATTTTAATTTCAAGACACCTAGTCATAGAATCTTGAATAGTATTTTCTCTTTCCAATTCCTTAAATCATGGAATTGTGTTACACATTGTTTATTCACAAATGAGTTTTAAATTCTTTAATGATGTATGAGCACTCCTAAACTTGTCATAAACTCCCTAAATCACATTCTTAGTTACCTAAACTTAAGCTTAATCATTCCTAACCTTGTACCTAAGCTAATACACATCTAAACCTACCATTAACACCCAATTAAATGGTCAAAACTCACCCCCACTCTGCTGCCCAGACCTGGCCGTGAGCTTCCCTCCCCATTATGCATCACATGTTCAATTTTTCAACACTCCAAGGCCATACCTCAAGTCACATACACTATACCTTGTCATAACTTTCAATCAAGCTTGATTTTCCAAGTAAATAACTAATTAAAATGGCTCATTTTCTCCATTTATTTGTGGCTGGAAAAGTTCCAGCCATGCATTGTTTCTAGAAGCCTAATTTCATAAAAATTTGATAGGAAATTAACTCACATCAAGCCATACTTTGTAGCATAGCTTCCATACTTCAAACCATGCTTGAATGACCTTGTGTAAGAGATATTTTCCTCTCCCTTTTCCCCCCAATACCACACGGCCACTCCTCCCTTTGGTGAGCTCCATGGCTTTGTTTTCCTATAAATAGGATGCTTGTGATAGCCTTGTTGCACCTTGAAGCATTTGCTAAGTTTAGAGTTTTAGAGTTGTCTTGCTAGTTCTTCCTTTTTCTCTCAAGTTTCAAGAGAGTTCTTCCTTTCTTTTCATCTTCATCTTCTTCATCTCTTCATCTCATCATCATCTCTTAACCATCAAACACCACCCCAAAGCCTTGAACCATCATCAAACCTCTCAAACACCACACCTCAAACACAACTTCACCCAAAACACATTTCCTTTCTTTTCCTTCCTCTTTGGCCGAATCATCACCACCATCCTAGGAGGTGTTGCTCATCTCATTTCCATCTTCAAGTCCAAGCTTTTACCTTCATCACAAGGTAGGGATTTGTTTTCAAACTTTGTTTTGCTCAAGAAAGTGTTTTTCTCTAGTTTCCTCTTGGATCCTTTTTGAACTTTCCTTTGTTTTTCCTTTTCTTTTCATTTCGGCCTCTAGGCCTTGTTATGAGCATGATAGCTTGATGATGAGAGTTTCTAGATGATGACATTGTGTTCATCTCAAAGAAACCTCTAAAGCTTGAGTTTTCCTTTTCTTATAACTTCATCTATATGATATCTAGCTCACATGGTTTTTCCAACTTAAGAAAATTAATCTAAGGATCTCTAAAAGCCCAAGCCTACCTTTGTCAACCTTAAAGTTGGCCGGCACGTTCTAGAGATTTTTCTCTAGATAGGGGTTTTGGGTATTTAATAAAGAACTTGACGTAGTTTCACTTTCTTTCTCTTTTATATGACTTTTGGTTTTGGTGTTGTGATCTTTGAGATATTGTATTGGGTTGTTATCTTGTTAAAGTCTTGAATGAGCTCTAGTTAATCATAAAATGAACCTTGCATCATGTTTACTTTATGCATTGCATATCATGTTTACTTCCTTGCTATCACTAAATACCAAGATAATGAATGAACTTGCATTATCATGTTTATATTTCAAGCTATGCATTATCATGTTTATATTTCAAGTTCTCACTTAATACCAAGATAATAATGAGTTGCATTCATATTTACTTTGTGCTATCACTTTACTTTCTAATGCAACCTAAAATAAGTGCATAAGCATGTTTATTTTTATGTCATCACCTAAATGAACTTAGAGCTCAAAGACGTGCCCATTGTTGTCTCAACAAAGGTCTAACAATATGTATTTTCCTTGGTTCATATTTCGGCCCCAAGAGATCTTGAAGTTTCTAAGTATTTGAGACTATGTTTCATAATTTTTCCAAGCTTACATGAGTTTAAGGAATGCATAGAACTAAGTTTTATGAATTTAGGACCTCTTGAGATAAAGATAAATTGGTCACTGCCCTCTTAAATATTCTTATGACTTTAGATGTTAAAATTGTTTATAAATGAGTTTTGAAAGTTTAAAAAGAGTTCCAAGAGAAACTAGTATTTTATGAGCCTTAGAAATTATGTTTTATGCCTTTTATGGAGAAGTATATTTTCGGTTCTTCCTTGCTCTTTACTGCCACTATATGTGCTGTTTTAATGATGATAATGTGCCTATGTTTGAGTAAAAATAATGTTAAGACTCATATGTGAAGGATAGGATAAGTTAGGAGCTAGAAAAGAATTAATTTGAGAGTTCTAGATCCTTTAATTATGTAATTTTCTGGATTCTGTCCAGCAAGGTTTAGGTTTAATAATCATGGTTTTAAATTAGTTTAAATGTGTAGGAATGACTCATAATTGGTTTAGGACTTAATCTTGAAGCCTTAGGAGCAAACTAAACTTAGAAAGGGTCATGGTTGTGACTTCTAGGTACCCGTAAAGTTAGGATTTCAAATTCTGCACCCTTGAGGTTTGGAGATGTTCTTGACCATAGTGTGAGGTGAAAAATACTTAGTTATAACCTCATAGGTTCCCAAGAGACTAGGTTTTGATGATCAATAACTTAGAATGTGAATTAAAGACTTCAAGGGTCTAAACCGTAATTTCTAGATCCCCGTAATCACACAAATATAAAGTTGTCTAAATCTGCATAATGTTGTTTGGATAGGTCCTTGAGCATAAAAATTAGTAAAACTTATTAGTTGTGAACCTATAGGTGTGTGAGAGGTTAAGAATAATACTAGAACCATTAGTTTACAAGTTTAAGACTCAAAAGAACCAAGGCATAACATACTATAGGTTTATAACATAATAAGCTTGGGAGTTTGTATGAATGATTGTCTAAGGTGTGATTATGTGATAATGTATATGCTATAGTTTTATGCATTCACTATGAAGAAGTTTCATGTGATGATGTATATGCTATGAAAAATATTTATGTAATGAATAATGATGTAACTATGAATTAACATTTTATGAGAACTTAAATGTGACACAACACTGAGACGCCTTCTTGGGTGACATCGGTTTAGCCGAGCACCCCCAAGAAAACAAATCCGTGAGGGTATTGACATAGAGCTTGCCAAAGCGGACAATACTACGATGCACTAGTTGCTAGTAGAGCGTTTCAAAGAGGAAATGACCCTAAGAGAGGTGATCCTTAATTTGCCCCCTAGCCCGTACTTTAAGTCAGGATTATGTATGTTACGCTTATCATAGGATAAGTAAGAACTAGTGACGACTAGTTAAGGTATGAGCTCATAACCTAGAGATGTTTTAGGGTGGCCCCATGAGATGAAAGTTAAAGTTGACAATGTCACATATACTATATTTATGTCAATGTTATAATGTTTCTTAGTTATTCTCTTGTTTGGGTTACCTTTATGATGCATTCATATCATTAGTATATTTCATGCTTAGTTATAAGACGCATTGTAAAATATGACGGACCTTGGATAAATAATACTTTAGAAATCTGACTTAAAAGGAATTTATATGCATGCACACCTTTTTAGAAATAAACCCAAGGTTCCTGAGGATGTGACGATGTCACCTAGGTAGGGATAACCCTTCTGAGAATTCTTTTAGAAAGATTCTCATTCCCTCTCTCTTTTTTTTCCGTCATATCTTCAGATGGCGACATTCGTACTCTTCATCGACACCCCAGTATAGGAGCTGCACCATGACCCGGCACTCGGGTCATACCATTTTGAGGGTCGCTGCACGGTTAGAGTGTTCATGTTTATAGGACGACCCTTCGCGCATCTAGTCCGGAGTTACCATTTTACCCCGACTGCTCCTTACCGTCATAACGGGATTTTTGAGCGAGCTAGACCACGCGATGAGCAGATTCTCCGCATGGAGCCCGAGACGTCAGCAGTACCCGACTACCCAGAGTACGTGCCTCGCGCCCAGTACTCGGAGACGAACCCATCCGAGGACCCGCCATCACACATGTACAGTTAGAGTTCCAGTCCTGCTCCCTCACCAATGAGAGCCGGGAGTAAGGAGACAGTAGTTCAGCCGAGGTTGGCTCATCGGCCATCTATGCGCCCTCGCCGGGGTGGACATGCCCCGATGATGCGCTCGACCACTCCCGCCGAGATTCGTCAGTGGATCGACTCGACCGTACAGTACTCGGACCAGCAAGAGTAGGCATAGGAGGGGTAGCAGTTAGTGCACACACGCCACATAGTTGAGGACAAACCTTCTTTTGTATATGAGGTTATCTACTCTAGGTGCACATGGGTATGGGTGTTGTTTTTCTTGTATTTACTTTTATGATTTTCATGTATTTGTTCTTCAGTTGTATTCTGTTTCCCGATGTATCAAATAGTCCTACCCTTTGGGTAGGCACATTATATATATATATATCTATGTTTCAGTTGATGTTTTCATGATATGATGTGTTTCTTTATGCTTTGCTTATATGTTTCGTTATGCTTCCTTTTAAAGATTCGTGCGTGGCTCTCACTTTGATTTTAATTCAAAAAAGGAAAAAATTTTACCCATATTTCCACTAAGTATTTTCTAAGTAAAAGATGAGACCCAGAGGTAATATTCTAAAGATTAACCTAAGTACATACTAGTAGTCTTAGGTTAAGATTTAGGGTGTTGCAGATGTCATTGATTCATTAGTAGAATATGCATGTGGCAGTCTACTTAGAAAGGATGACCACCCTCATTTCCTACTTTTTTTTCCCTCCCATGGGATATGATGGTTTTGCTATATTAGAATGTTCCAAGTTTGTAGATATAGGTACTCCACCTGAGTAGTAGTCAGCAGTCTCAAAGGTGCCTTATAACGCACCCACATTGGGAAAGAAGCCTTGTATAGGGCAAATGATCTTATTGCGTGGGTCCTAGGCAAAACTAATGACTGGGAAATCAAAGTCCAAATAGGAAGGGACCATTCATGGTCACCTATGTGCACCCTAGTGATGAAATTAAGTTGGAGGAACCACGGTCCATGACTCGAAGTGAGAGTAATGGGTATCGGCTAATACACCTTCAAGAAGTTCCTAGGGATCTAAAGTCCATATGGGATTTCTATGGGTTGAAACTGCACATCATCCATAAGGGTCTTGACCGTCCAACTTAAGGACGTTAAAGCAAAGTAGTGGGAGACAACCCACTGTGAGGGATTTTTTCTTTACTTTTCTCTTTTACATTTATGTATTTTATTTATTGTCAGTTTTAGTTTAAGTCTTGCATCATTTTTATTTTATTTGTGCTTTACACCATCCCTTGACACCTTAGAGTTTACATTCATAAGCTTACACCACATGTATAGGCTTGGCATTGACTTTATGTTGTATTGCATGCTTGGTGTTTCACTGTATTGTTTGGATTAAGTACATGTGATTTACATGTGAGATTTTGAGTTTCTTTGATTGAACTATCATGTGTCATGCTTATTTGTTCATGTGTGTTTCCCTCTTTGGATTTGCATTCTAGCACTTGCTTAGGTTCTTATTTGAAAATATGTTTCCATGTACATACTTAAATGTGATTGAGGCATTTTTCTTATTTTTAGCAATTGGCCCATATAGTCACCCTTTGCATATTACCATTATCTAGCCCCTTTGAGCCTTGTTACCCATTCTTTTATTTTAGCACACCCTTAGCCAAAATTGAAAATCCGTAAACTTCCCAACCTTTTAGGCTTAGGAGAGAGTTTGTTCAATTCTTATATGTGCTTGAGCATATGTGTAGGAAAGAGCATGAGGACATGCCCAATTTAAGTGTAGGGCAAGGACAATGTGTATCCAAAAATTTAGCAAGTGGTACACCAAGAAAATGGAAAAAAAAAAGAAGCAAAGTTGATTAAACAAAATAAACCAAAAGAAATTTGGAAAAAAAAGGTTGGTTGAAGGTGTGCCATTACAAATTAAAAGCCTGTGATTGTGTTAAGTTGAACATAGTGTACCCTTAGGCACTTTTGCTCTTGGTGTATGTATTTGCTCTCCTTTGATTAGAGGTTTAGCTCTACTGGCCAATTTATTTACCCACCTTCACCTAAGCCCTATTTCAACCAAAGGTAAGTTCTCTTGATTTAGTATGCATGTATGTATAACGAATGGAGACTAAGACCTGTGGCAAGCTTATGGCAATGCATTTTCATTTGAGGTGATTGAGTGTGCATCTTAACCTTAAACACTTGAGTGAATGAGTAGCAAGCACTAACCTATAACATCCTAATTTTTTTAACCCAATACTCCTAGAACATATTAGGGTTAATCATTAGTTATTACTTCTTAGTCTCATTTTTTTTTATTAAAATACTTAGTGGAAAATACAGCTAATTTTTTTTTTTAATACATAAAGCAAAGTGAGAGCCATGTGAAACTTGAACAAGCATCGGTGACAAGCATAACTCAAGTATAAAGAAAGCGCAAACATGAACATCAAATAACTTCATAATAGTAAGCAATGGCACATCAAAGATAATACTTCATTAATATTCATAACATGCCCACCTAGGGGTGGGACTTAATTTAGTACAAGGAAATGCAAATACAATGGGAAAGGAAATTCAACAAAAATGAAAGTACAAGGAAAATGTAAATAAAAACACCCCTACCTTAGTGCACCTAAAGTGGATAACCTCATGACAAAGGAAGGTTTATCCTAACTATGTGTGGTGTGTGTGCACTAGCTCTCCTCAAGATGCTCTACTGCTGGTGGGGGCAATCCTCGGGGGATGGGGGTGTGTAACCAGGGAATTGCTGGAGCTCCTTGGGTGTAGGCCAGTGGAGTAGGGATCAAATATGTGACGGCTGCACATGAGCTCCGCGACAAGGGCGCCTCTCGGCTCTCCTCGCCAACCTCGGTTACGTCACCGTCGCCTCATTCCCCTCTTGCACGAACCAGGGAGTGGGGGCAGAACTCTCACAGTACATGTGGGTCGACGGATCCTTTGAGGGGTCATCCTTCGAATGCTGAGAACGAGGCACGTAATCCGAGTGATCGCGGGCGGCAGATCCAGCAGTGTAGGTACACATAACTCGCTCGTTGTGTGTCCATGCACACTCGAAGACCATATTGTCGCCATAAGGAGATGTCGGGGAGAAGCGGTAGCTATGTACAAGGTGTGTGAAGGGATGTCCTACATACATGAAGACTCGAACGGCGCAGCGTCCCTCAAAATGGTAAGATCCATGCTCCGGATCAAAGTACATGAAGACTCCCATGATTTGAAGATGTGATGTGAGAGATAGAGGGAAAGAAAAGGGAGTGAGAATCTTGCTAAAGAATCTTAGTAAAGAACCTTCTAACTAGGGTTACATCGTATACATCCTCAGGAATCTTGTGTTTGTTATCAAAAGGGTGAGCATGCATATAAGTCTCTTATTAGGTTTAGGAAACTTAATTATCCAAGGTTTGTTTCTTTTATAATGCATCTTAATGTCATGAATGCAACATTTTAAAGCATGAATACATGGTAATGCCTTACACAAGTAATTCAATAAATCATAACATCAAGAAGCATACAAGTGGCATAAAGCAGCATATAAACTTTCAAGTGGAACTTTCCTCAATATTGTGACTTTAGAACATTATACTTTAGCATCATCAGGCTACCCTAAAACATCATCTAGGTTATGAGCTCATACCTTAACTAGTCGTCACTAGCTTTTACTTATCCTCTTGATAAGTGAAAACACAATAAAATCCCGACTCCCAGAGTACAGGTTAGGGGGCTTAAGGATCACCTCTCATAGGATATACCTTCTTTGAAATGCTCTACTGGCATCTAGTGCACAACAAATTGTCCGCTTTGGTAGGCTGCATCTACTCATACCCTCGAGGATTTGCCTCCTCCCCACCGTAGTGGGAGAAGTATGTCTCAGTGCTTTGTCACATAAAAACTTATCTCCTAGGGGTTCTCAGCCGAACCGATGTCACCCAGGGTTTTATCTCATATGATTCTCAAAAGCATTCTCAAGTCCTTTAGATTTGACTGAAATTCGGCAGCATAACGGCTGTATACCAAATTTCCTTCAAATCTACTTTATGCCACGAAACTCATAACACATATACTTTTCTCATTCAACTTCTCTAATCATAAAATCACATAAGATACTCATCGTACACATTCATCATCACATCGTACTCGAACTAATAGACTCATTGCATCAAAGAACCCATGGTGTCTTATGCATGACCCTTAAGGTCTTAATTCTTGAACTTAAGTTCCCTAATCATCAAATCTTGATATTTTATGCACCTATAGGCTCAAAACTAATTATTCTTACTATTCATTATGATCATAACTTATTCTAAAATCCATTAGTGCAGAATTTATAAATTATACTTTACAGGTACCTAGGAGTCACAACTTTGACCTTTTCTAAGTTTGGTTTTCTCCTAGAGTACTAAGATCAATTCCTAGACCAATTATGAGAGTTTCCTATGAATTTACACTAATTATAAACCATTAATACTAATATCAACCATGCTGGAACAGAATCCATGAAATCTCATTTCCAAGAGTTCTAAAAGTCTCATTTTAATTCTTTTCTAGTTAGTAACTTATCTTAGCTTTTTCAAATTAATTCTAACATTAATTATGTATGAACATACTAATTTTAACATCATAAATCATCATCATACAGTGAGCAATTCATCCAAACAGAACCGTGAGCATCATCATCATATAATGCATATAATTTCATTTCTAACATACATAAATGACTAGTTTCTCTTGGAACCTTTTTGAAACTTCTAAAACTCATTGGAAAACATTTTATTTCATTAAAATCACCGTAAATAAGATAGAGGTAGTAGCTACTTCAAAATAATTTCAAGAGGGAGTAAAATCATAATACCATGCTTAGAACATTTTCTAAGATCATCTAAGCTTAAGAAAACCATAAATCATAGGTTTTGGCACTTGTGACTGGATGAAACTCACACCAAGCTCATCATCATCACATGGCCAAAAATCATGTTTATAAACACTTTTATTTCCAAACTTTACTTGAGATAACAAAGGACAAGTCTTTGAGCTCTAATTTATTTAGGTGATAGCAAGAATATAAATATGCTATGCACTTCATTTTATCTTCATTAGAAAAGTAAAGTGAGTGCTTGAAATAAATATGAGATGCAACACATTTTTAGCTTTGAGATTAGGTGATCACTTGAAAGGTAAACATGGAATGCAAAACTTGAAAGTAAATATGATAATGCAAGTTCATTTTTTTATTCTTGAGAGTTTAGTGATGCCATAAGAAGTAAATATGCTATGCAAGGCATAAATTTAAATATGAATGCTAGTTCATTATTATATGTCACTAGAGCTCATACAAGACTTTAAAAGAATTAAAATCACAATCCCAACCATAATCTCATTAAGGTAAAGCAAGCTCTAGAGTTCTAAGTACCATGGTTTCAAGGAAAACTCATGGTTCTTTGAACACCATCATTGAGCTCAAGGGAATGAAACCGAAACACAACTTCAAAGAAAAGGAAAGCTAGGAACCGAAATCACAAGGAAAATACACCATGTTCTTTATTATGTACTGAAGACCCCTATCTAGAGTAAACTCTAGAACGTGCCGGCCAACTTTAAGGTTGACAAGGGTAAGCCTTGAGCTTATTGAAATCCTTGATTATTTTTCTTAAGTTGAAATCATTAGTGAGCTATATAGTCATAAGAGAAACTTTGAAGAAAGAAAGAAAACTCGAGTTTTAGAGGTCTCATTAAGATGAACATGAGGTCATCATCTAAAGGCACTCATCATCAAGCTATCATGATGAACACTAGGCCTTGAGGCAGAAAAAGGAACAAGGAAATGAGAAGGAAAACTGAAAAGAAACCAAGAGAAACTTAAGGAAAATAACATTTTCTTTAAGAACAAAGCTCATTTGAGTAACAAGAAATAATGTAAAACAACTCCCTACCAATGAAATCTTGAGGGAAGATGTAACACCCTAAAAATTATATAAAAATTAATTTGAGATTTTCTAGTCATAATTTCATAAATCCGATAGACATATAAATGATAAGGACGATCTAACGGATCTGTAAAAAAAACATGTGAATAGTAATTACGGGCCCCGCAGGTCCACCGGGACAGCTGAAACCCTAGAATTAAGGCCCGGAGATGCCCGAAAGTGGGAAATTTTAGGATTGAGGTTAGGAATGGGTAGGAATAAATATTTTATACTTAGAATTAATTTTCTGGCAATAGTTGATTACCCGGATACACTGTTTTACCCGTTCAATAAAATTTTAGTGTGTGGTTTTTAACACGATAAAAGCTACTTGGTGGCCAAGTTAAAGTGAGCCAATTATCTTGAGCCAAATAGATGACCAAGATTCATTCTTTGACTAAGAAACCAAATCCTAACCATCCATTTTTCTTTCTTAGGTCAAAGACAATTTAATTATACAATATAATACTCATTCTTTTATATATGAGACAAACACAAGCCAAGCTTCCTTAAGAAGCCTAAAATTTCGTCCAGCTGCAAGGAGAACCAGGTTCCTCCATGTCCAAGAGCTCAAACCCTCATTCTTGCTTTCAAATCCCCAAAACCTAAGCTCAAAGTCACTAAAACTCCAAGATTGCTTCACAAACCTTGTTCTACTCTCCATAATCTAACAAATCAACCGATTAGAATTTTGAATCATCTCTATTCTCCACTTTGAGATATCATACCTGTAACATCCCTTGCTACTTTATGGATTAACAACTGTCCCCACAAACTAACACAGGTCTTTTCAGCGTGCTTTGTCCTCACTAACACGCTTCCTAGGAAAACTTCTCAAGAGGTCACCCATCCCAAAATTGCTCCAAGTCAAGCACGCTTAACTATGGAGTTCTTTCAGTTTGGGCTATCGAAAAAAAGATGCATCTTGTTGGTATAGGTAGTACAAATCAATTCATATAAGCTTTCCTCAACTGTATAGTCCCACACCTATACAGTCTTAGGATCCCTTTCATTCGAGTGTGTAATTGGTTCATTCATGTACTCCTCTGCTTAGAGGACCTTGCAAGGAGTCGCTCCTTGTCTGTGCCTTCTTTGCACCGGCGATTACTCCTCGTCCTCGTCCCCAGGCGTTACATGCCCACCAACTTCTGCTTGGTTCATCCTCGAACCACACCATACTGGGAGAGGTGCAAGCTCTAATTCCATTTGTAACATCCCTTGTTGCTTTATGGATTGACAACTGTCCCCACAAACCAACACGGGTCTTTTCAGCGTGCTTTGTCCTCACTAACACGCTTCCTATGAAAACTTCCAAGGAGGTCACCCATCTCAAAATTGCTCCAAGTCAAGCACGCTTAACTGTGGAGTTCTTTCAGTTTAGGCTACCAAAAAGAAAATGCATCTTGTTGGTATAGGTAGTACAAATCAATTCATATAAGCCCTCCTCAATTGTATAGTTCCATACCTATACAGTCTTAGGATCCCTCTCATTCGGGTGTGTAATCAGTTCAATCATGTACCCCTCCGCTTAGAGGACCTTGCAAGGAGTCGCACCTTGTCCGTGCCTTCTTTGCACCGGCGATCACTCCTCGTCCTCGTCCCCGGGCGTTACAATACCCCACTGTTTAGGAGGGGATTAGGTGCTGTTTGGAAGGCTTGAAGTGAGGAAAATCCATTCTTGGAAGTACTTTTGGAGTTAGAAGTCTCAAGCATCACAAGTAGGGCTTTATTCATCCATTTTTCTTTCAAATTTTGCTCTGATATTTTTTCAGTGATTGAGTCCAGAAGTTTTCGATTTATTTGATGATTATACATGAATATTGATATGTTAATTTTGGTAGAGTATTTGGATGATGTTAGGAAACCCATTTTGTCAAAACAAGTTTTGAATCATGTGCTGGAATTCTCAGATTTGTATTGACAAGTTGTAATTCATGAATTTTATGAAGAGTTTGTAGATGGATTCTTGCTCTAAATATTTTATATGATGAAACTAACATATGGAAGAGTTTCCAGTAATTGTATTGGCTCATCTTAAGCACTTTTCCGATTTTTAAAAATTGGAAAACCAAGCAGGTCAGGGTTCTTACCCTGCCAGTCCAGCTTGTATTACTGAATTTGTCTAATTTGGTTACCCTAGTAAATGATGGAATTTTGAGCTAAAATTTTTACAGGATATTGAGAGCATACTGAGGTCCAACCATAATTTTTTATGTGAAGTTTGGAGTTCATTTGATAGGGTATAAAAAATTGAAACGTCTGGCTATTGGCTGAAATTGTGTAATTCTGATCTCCGAAATTATGAAATTTTATAAATATAGTTAGAGAACTTTTTTTGATCTGAAAATTTTACAAGACATTGGGGACACATTGAGGTGTCATGTATAATTTTTGTGGACATGAAATTGATGGTTTCATATGAGAAATAATTTTTGTTACTTGAGTGTGAAATCTATCAATGTGCTGGAATTAAGCTAAATTCTTCATTTGGAAGTAAAATGTCCTTTAATGCAACTATGATGAATATAAATGCATGCTATGTACTTTAAAGTTTGGTTTATGAGAAAAGAATGAGAATCACATGTGATTGATTGCTCATATGTGAGTAAAGCCTGTATTGGTAAAAAGATAGGTGATAAATGAATGATATATATGTTTGAAGCATTATGAAATTCAAAAATTTATGCTAATGCATGCTTGTATATGTGAGCTTGAGGATAATGTATGTGCTAAGTAAAGAATGAAAAGTCTCCTTTGCTATGTAAAGGGCATGGAAGAGTCCCCTTTAGAACGTAAAGGACACGGGAGAGTCCCCTTTAGAACATAAAGGGCACGGGAAAATCAGCTTAAGAATGACAAGGGCGCGGAAAGATAGAGATGATGTTTTTAAGGATCTCTTCGATGTACTGAGAGTACATAAAATTGTAAATACAATACTATAAGGTTAAGTAGTATGACATGTGTATATCAAGTGACTGGTTAAAAGATGCCCACTTTGGAAGTATGATTTAGAACTTTAAAAATGAACCATTGATCTAGATTGTATGCTCATGGTTTCTTAATAAACCGAAGTGGCTGGGATGATGACGATGACATTAATTTCAATGCATGTTTTGGGGAATGCCCTACTGAGAATTATGTAATTCTCACCCCTATGTGTTTTTGTGTTCCCGTGTCATCTCCAGGTTGAACTAGAAAATTGTGGGATGCTACACCAAAAGAGGTCGGATTGGCAGTAGTCGGGTATTTGAGATTGTATCAGATGTACTTAGATGTATGTATAGATGTGTAAACTTAACAAAGAACATATGTGTATTAGAGCTCATAGAAGAGTTTCTCTATGTAATCGACTTTATATTAAATAAATGCTTTGTATCTTGCTATATATGTTGATCGAATTATGCTAATTAGTACACGAACCCATCGAATTTGCTATAGTTATTTAAGAAAGGTCCACTAATTAAAAAGTAACAACTCTTGAGTACGATGTCATGACTTAAGGATAATGTTGTACTTGGGAAGGTTATGGTATTAGAGCAGTTCATCCTAGTAGGACCTTGAGGAATGGACTGGCTATGCTTCCTTAGCAAATGTCATGCATTTTAATTCTATATATGTGTGTGACTGCTGATTGTGAATGTTGTGGGTTGTTGCCACACTTAGCTTGGAATTGAGCCTGATCAACTCAATAATTCTTGTTTGGTGTGATAGAAACCGATGACTTCCAATCGGCATACTAGGAATGGTCCCGAAGACGAAGCGGGTATGATGGACATTTTCCGCGAAATGGTAGCTGCTATGAGAGAACAAGCTACAGTAACCAATAGGATGATCGAAAAGTTGGACCATATGCCGAAGCCAATCCAGTAGGGAACCCTGGAGGGAACGAAGTGGAGGGAACAAAGTGGATGTGGAGTATAAAAAATTTGCCGAGTTTAGGAAGTCAAATCCCTTGCCATTTTGAGGAGCCTTCAATCCAAATAAAGCAGAAGAATGGATCAAAGCTATAGAGAACATTTTCTCAATTCTTCCTTACACTGAGATCCAGAAAGTGGCTTTTGCTACTTACATGCTAGAGGCAGATGCAGACTTTTGGTGGGTTGGCACTAAAGGGTTGTTCGAAGCCTCTCATACTAACGTCACCTGGGAGATCTTCAAGGAAACTTTCTACCACAAGTACTTCCTTGCTTCGGTTAGAAATGCAAAGGAGTTGGAGTTCATGGCACTTAAGCAAGGGTCCATGAGTGTAGCAGAGTACATAGCCAAGTTTGAGGAGCTCTGCAAGTTTTCCACCATCTATCAGCGTAATCCTGATGAAGTTTGGAAGTGCATGAAGTATGAAGGAGGGTTATGTGAGGACATTGAAGCTACTGTGAGACTCTTACAGATTCGGGATTATGCATCCTTGGTAAACAAGTGCCGTCGTGCAAAGGACTCCAATAAGAAGTTAGAAATCGCTCAATCTGCAAAAGAAACTTCTAATAAAAGACTGACACCTGAAGACTAAGATTATGATGAGGCCTCGCCCTAAAGGAAGCCATTCCAACCCAGTCTGAATGGAGATAAACAACAACAACGGTCAACCATGAGCCAAGATTGTCCAAAATGTGGGAAAAACCATGGGGGTAGACCTTGCTTGGCTGGACAAAATATATACTATCGCTGTGGAAAGCCAGGACATATAATGAGGAAGTGTCCAAATAGGAATCCAAAGCCAATTACAAAGCCTCAACCACAGAGTAGGGCCTTCATCATAAGTGCTGAAGGGACGTCACCACCTCAAAATTCGATCTAAGGTAGGAACGTTAACGATTTGACTTGAATTGTGTGTGAATTATTTGTTTGATATAAGAAATTGTCTTTTGAAGTTGTTTTCAAATGAATTTTGAGGGAAAAATTCTTTCTAAGGTGGGTGGTAATGTAACACCCTAAAAATTATATAAAAATTAATTTCAGCTTTTCTAGTCATAATTTCAAAAATCCGATAGGCATAGAAATGATGAGGATGATCCAACGGACCTATAAAAAAATTAAAAAAAATATAAATAGTAACTTGCGGGCCCCGCAGGTCCACCGAGACAATCGAAACCCTAGAATTAAGGCCCGGAGATGCCCGAAAGTGGGAAATTTTAGGATTGAGGTTAGGAATAGGTAGGAATAAATATTTTATACCTAGAATTAATTTTCGGGCAATGGTTGATAACCTGGGTATACTGTTTTACCCGTTCGATAGAATTTTGGTATGCGATTTTTAACACCGTAAAAGCTACTTGGTGGCCAAGTTAAAGTGAGCCAATTATCTTGAGCCAAATAGACGGCCAAGATTCATTCTTTGACTAAGAAACCAAATCCTAAACCTCCATTTTTCTTTCTTAGGTCAAAGATAATTTAATTATACAATATAATACCCATTCTTTTATATATGAGACAAATGTAACACCCTAATATTCGATCCAATACTACTAGTATGTATTTAGGCCAAATATTAGTCATTACCTCTTGTCATAGTTCTATTACTTTGAAATCACCTTAAGGAAAATACGAGCCAATTTTTTTTTGTTGAAAACTCTTTAAAATATGAGCCGTGTAACACCCTAATTTTATTCAAAAAATAATTGAGGCTTTAGTAATAAGAATATCAAAATTCTAATGTACATAGAAATGATGAGAACAATGTAACGAACGTTAAAAAAAAATGTGAATAGTGTTTTGCGGGCCCCGTAGGCTCGCCGGGATAGCCAAAACCCTAGAATTGGAACCCGGAGATGCCCGAAAGTGAAAACTTATAGGATTGAGATTAGAAATGTTTAGGAATAAAGGTTTTATACTTAGAATTAATTTTTGAGCGATGCTTGATTACCCGGGTACACTGTTTTAACAGTTCAGTGAAATTTCGGTGTGCGATTTCTAACACCGAAAACTATTTTAATCTTTACAAAATAAAGACCCTTATCTCTTTATATTAAAGGAATGGCTAGGATTCAATCTTGAATTACAAGATTGATCCTAGCCATCCATTTATCTTACTAGGCTAAGAAGTATCCAAGTTAAATATATAAAATTCCTAGCATTTATTACAAGATTAGCTTAAAAGCTAATCTTCTCCAACAAGTTACACATTTCTTCGCTGCCATCAAGGAAGCTGAAACAGAAAACTCCATTTTCTTTCACTTGAGAGCTCAAGCTTACTTTCCAAGTCCATAAACCCTAGTCTAGAGTTATTGAAACTTCAAAGTTCCTTCACAAAACTTGTTCTACACCTCAAACCCTACAAATCTAACCGATTGAAATCTCAAAATTCTCACCTTGATACTTCATTTCCCCAGTGCCTAAGGAAGATTTGGGACTGAAATTGGTGTCTTGAAGTGAAGGGAGATTACTTAGAGCATCCTTTGAAGTATAAAGCTCAAAGGCTTTCAAAGTAGGGTTTTATGGAGTCTTTTCTTGCCAAATTTATTTTTCTTATTTCTGGCCTGTGCTGCACCAAATTTTTCATTATATTGGTTAGTGATATATGGTTGTTGAAGTATAAATTTTGAGGGAGGGTTTGGATGAGGTTAGAGTAATCATTTTATCAAATGAAGTTTTAGATGGTGTGCTGGATTTTCGGTTTTGCTGAAAACAGTAAAATATCATGAATTTTTAGACATATTTGTGGATATGATCATGGTCTGGAAAAATTATATGTTGGACCTAACATCTTGGACCATTTACAAAATTCTTGAGCACTAATTTTAAGTTTTACTTCTTTAAAAAAATTAGAAACCGAAAAGGTTATCTTGTTGTCTGGATTGTGGAAACTGAAGCTCCGATTTTATATGATTTTACTACCATAAGAAATGATTGAATTATCATCTGAAATTTTTACAGGGTGTTGACAACTTCTTGAAGTGTAACTGTGATTTTTCTTGTGAGTTGATTTCATCGTTTGTTTGTGCTAAAAATTAAGAAAACTCTGGTCTGGGCTGTGAATCAGTGGTCTCTGACCACTAAACTTGTAAAATTTATTTAACATGGTTAGAGAGCTTTGTTTGCTATGAAATTTTTACAGGAACTACTAGACATATTGACATGTCATAGAGAATTTTTGTGGCTCTTAGATTAGCCATTTGATATGAATGTTGCTACTGGAATGATAAATCTGCCAAGTTGCTGAAATGGTGGAAATGTCTTAAATTAATAATGGAATGGCATTTAGTCCACATATATGATATATGAATGCATGCTAATGGTTTTAGAGAGTTACTTCTAAAGCATAATGAGACTCTAGATGTAACTAAATTGCCTACGTGTGATGTAAACATGATTTGTCAAAAAGAAAAGTACATGCGGCTGTTATATGACAAAAAAGAATATGAGAAATGTGATGGTGCATATTTCAACATACGGGGAAAATAGAAACAAGGCTTATATGGGATAAAGAGGGAAGGCAAAAATAAGAACTTCCCAGGAAATGTTATGAGTCGGTAGACATATCGGCTAGGAGATAGAATTGTGTGTGATTCGTAAATGGAAAAGAAATATGAAGTCCGATGATCACGAATAGGAATGAGCTCATGTCCTAGCAGTCTATGGTCCTCTGAGGAGTTATCCACTGCATATGTTACCTGATGTGAAACTAAGCTTTCCCTATGCTAATGAAAAGAAACAACTGCACTAATTGAATTTCGTGGATTACAAGAGAAAGATTTATTGTTACCATCATGTTACATTTTGACTTTACTTGAATTATATACATTAACAATTATTCCTATGACTATGCATAGTTTAATTGTTATTTTTGCATATAAGTTTACTTGATATTGCTTATAAGAATGAAATTCCTACTTATGTTTTGTTTATTAATCTCGACATTCTTGGTGAGGATTACCCTACTGAGAATTATATAATATTCTCATCCCTATTTGTGTATATTTTGTATGGTGCTCAGACGCTACAGATGCCGTCAGTGATCTTCTTCCTTGACTCACCCCAATGGCAATGGCACTACGATCCTGACTTGGATTCACTATATGTAGTAGCATATTCTCATATATGAGCTTATGTATTCTTCAGCCGTTCTTTTAGTACCTCTGTTTTTACTGCTGAGTTTGACCCTGCTTTTCCTTATGACGGTGTGCCCCTACACATGGCACACCCTATTGAGTTTGTAGCTCCACCCGCACCACCTATGCCCCCTCCTGGAGATGATCCGTCCTCGTCCTCCTCCTCGGACTTCGATCCACCAGCTGGTCCTGATGCCCCTGCTGAGGGCAATGCCATTCCACCGATGGCGAATGGTTTTCTTTAAGGGAGCACATGACATTCAGGGACTCATGTTATGTAAGTAGTTGTAGTTTGGCATTAGGAACCCTCCAGCTTGCAGACTGATCTTGTGAGATACTTTAGGGTCCATTTCTGTATGTATGAAATTTTTGTTGGATCTCAACTTTGAGTAGGTTAAACTACATAGTAGAAGTGTTCTTCTGTACACTGAGTTCTTGACTAGTTAGGAGATAACTAGTTTGTTTTTTTTTAGTATGATGTACCTAATATGAACTTAACAACAATGTATATATATATATGTACATATTAGTTTGATAACTTATACATCTACAATATTTTATTTCAGTTATTTCCGACTAGTATAGATTATGCGAGTGAGTAATACTTTTCTAATTACTGTGTTAAGACTCGAGTAAAAGCATGGTATTAGGATGGTGTTACAAGCCGCACGTAGCATGCGTATAAACGATATAATAAAGTACGGAAATATAAACATAGAAGTGGCTCCAAATCAATCATGACATCATCATATCTGAAATAACTCATGCATATAATATGCCCACCCTAAGGGGCGGGACTCTTCAAGTACATAGGAAATACGAATACAACAGAAACATAAAATACATAGAAAAGACATGAAGGTAACACCACTACCCAAGTGCAATCTAAGGTGGACAACCTCAACACAAAATAAGGTTATCCTAACTATGTGTCATGTGTGCACTAGGGACTACCCTCCAAACTACACGGTGAAGATCACGGGTACGGGGGAACATAGCCAATCCAAGGGCGGAGCTCGGTAGGGGCAGGCATGCTAGCATGTCGAACATGTCCTCCACGTCGAGGTCGCTGACTGGGCACCCGAGCCCTCCTTGGCTGGGTGACTGTCTCCTCGCTACCCATGGGCATCTGCGAGGGAGTGGGGGCAGAGTCCTCTCCATACATGTGGGCGGGTGGATCCTCCGAGGGGTCCTCCTCTGAATCCGGGAGCACGAGTGCGTGGTCAGATGCAGTACTTAGCCCGACAAAGTAGGTCCGTAGAATCCTGTCATTGCGAGTGCGAGCATGCTCAAAAACCATGTCATCTCCATATGGTGAAGTCGGGGAAAAGTGGTAGCTATCTATAGGGTGTGCGAACGGTCGTCTAGGGAACATAAAAACACAGACTGTGCAGTGGCCCTCAAAATGAAATGACCCATGCTTGGGGTCGTGGTGCACCTCCCAAGTAGGCATATCAATGAAGAATATGAACATCGCCATCCCGATCTGAAGACGTAAAGGAAAGAAAGAGATAGAGGGAATGAGATTTCTTACTAAAGAAACTCAGTAGGGTTTTTCCTTCTACCTAGGTGTCATCTTCTATTCTTAACAAAATCATGGACATATATTGGTTCAATTATGAAGTTCGAAAATGTTAACATCCAAGACCCGTTCATTTTAAATTCTAAAACTTCTTAGTTACATAGTCTATAAATCATGAAATTTGAATCATAAATCATGGTTCCTAACCTCATGGATCATGGCACATAAATTCATAGTTCATAGTACATAAAATCATAGTTCATGATACATGGAATCATAGTTCATAAAACATAGAACATAGTGCATGGTAGCTTAACTTGGTTACTTAGGTGACATTAAACATCAACACATTCTTCCTGGGGCCACCTTAACTGGTCTCCTTCGGGGGTTATCACTAGGTTATGAGCTCACACCAAGCTAGTCGTCACTAGCATCTGGACTTACCCTTTTGGATAAGTTAAAGGTCCCGACTTAAAGTATGGGTCTATGGGGCATAGAATCACCTCATCCCCACCCTTAAAACTGGCGGTTCAAAAGGATCATTTTCTTATAGTTTAAGTCACCTTAAGTCTTAGCATGTTTAATGAAATGCCACTCAAAACATTCATGCCACATATCTCATGTTACAACATAGGCATTTCTAAGTTCTTAAAGAACAACCACATGCAATAATAAAACTAGCATTTAGAAATAATAGTTCACATAGCATCATACTAGTCATGGGATAACGCAATAATTCATCCTTAGCCAAGAGCTTATAATTCACTCCCTTAAAGTAAAATCCCTAAATCGGATAACCTCAAACTAGCATATTATGTTCTCATGAGTTTAGGGGATTGATTAACCTCTTCTCCATAATTTATTAAGTCCTAAAACCTAATTAATCATGGCTGGACAGTTTGGGTAGTGTGCTAATTTAGATGAATTACGGTGTTCTAGAATGTGCGTTTTAGGTCCTTTCTCACTTCCGACTTTTTCTATGATGTAATAATTAAATACCTAACCAATTATGAGTCACTCTCACTCAGCTAGACATCATATAATGTGAATCTAACTACTTTACCAAGGCTGGACAGAATCTAAAATTTTCTGAAATATATAAAATTGCTAGTTTCTCTTGGAACTTTTATAGAACCTCCAAACTTGTTTGAAAACAACTTATTTCATGAAAACATCATAAACAAATGAGGGTAGTGGTTGGTTTAAAAGCTTCAAATCTGACATTTAAAACATAATTTTTGACACCTCAAGTTCTGGTAATCGATTACATGAGCTAGTAATCGATTACACAGCCAGGATTCGCAAAACAGGTGAAATTAAGCTGCTGGTAATTGATTACATGAGCTGGTAATCGATTACCAGAACCAAAATATATAATTTGAGCTTTAAGAACATTCGAGTAATCAATTACATGAGCTTGTAATCGGTAACCAGAAGCTCCAAAATTTAGCAAAGAAGATTTTTGCCACATTCCAAAGAATGTTTCCATATTTATCTTTTTCTTAGGATGAAAAGGGCAAGTCTTTGAGCGCTAGTAGTTTAGAGTGATGATATAAAGTAAACATGCTATGCATTCCATTTTTATAGTTCATTAGAAGGTAAAATGATAGGTCAAAGTAAATATGAAATGCACATTCTTTTTAATCTTTGAGTTTAGTGATGACTTGAAAATAAAACATGAAATGCAAGTTCATTTCTTTATCTTGGGGATTTAGTGGTAGCATAAAATAAACATGGATGCAATTCCTTTTACATCTTGTCTAGAGCTCTTGCAATACTTTAGAAAGAACCAAGGTTCCAACCCAAAACTCCTCCTCACAAGAAAAGAAAACTATTAGTGCTAAAATATCAAAAAGAAATCATGATCCTCATAGAGACATGGAGATGGCCGAAAGGTTTGAAAGAAAAGAAAAGCTAAACAAGAGTTCAAAAGAAATATCAACTCATTTTTAAATGATATAAAAAAAAATTCAAGCTTTTCTCTCAAAAACTCAAGCTTTAGAGTTCACTCATATGACAAACATCAACATGAAACCCTCATCATCAAGCTTTTATTTTTCCCATCATCAAGGTACTCATTGCCGAAACTTGAAAGAAAGAAAAAGAAATTTCAAGTAGATCCAAGAGAAACCTAACTCATTCTTGACTAAAACTTGAAAAAATGAAACTTTTCCTTCAAAAACTCAAGCTTTAGAGATTGTTCATGTAACAAATATCAACATGAAGCTCTCATCATCAAGCTATCATTTTCCCACATCTCCACGGCCTTCATGGCCGAAAATCAAAAAGAAAAGAAAGAGAAGTTCCAAGAGATTCAAAAGAAATATATCTTCTATTTAGCTAAAGCTTGAAAAGATGAAACCTTTCTAAAAAAAAACTCAAGCTTTAGAGTTTGCTCATGTGACAAATATCAACATGACATCCTCATCATCAAGCTCTCATTTTATTGGCCATGAGGTCGAAACCAAAGGAAAAGAACAAAGAAAGAAACAACAAACATAATCAAGAAACTCAATCCAACCCAAGCTTTTCCAACAAGATCAAGACATAAAAAGTAAAGAGCATATTTTCAAACAAGTTCCCTACCAAGTGTTGATGTTCTAGAGATGGAGGAAAGTTTGGTTCTTGGAGAGGAAAGAAAAGAAATTTGCTTGAATCCTTGGGGGTGGATTCGGCCAAGAGAATAAAAGGAGGAAGGAGATGTGTTTGCTTTGGTTTGAACTTGGGGATGTGTTTAGATGAGAAGGAAGATGAAGATTGAAGGTGGAGGAGTGGTGTTCTTGGCTTGAACAAGGAGAGAAAAATAGAACTTTTGAGAGAGCTCTTGAAGCACAAACTTTGCAAGTGTTGTAAAGTGTCTAAATGTTCATCAAGGCAAGCTTTATATAGACAAATGAATCAAGGATGAGTGGAGGGGAGGGCTAGCTGAATTCTCATCTCAAGGAGGAGAGAAGAAAAATCTCTTTGAGTTGTCATTCATTGGGTGATTGAAAACTTGTCATAGGGGTGGCTTGTAAAGAAAGCTTGATTGACAACATAAAGAAATCATTCTTTTTGAATTATTTTGAATTCTTTGGGGGAAAGTGGCACCACTTTTTGGGCAGCCATGGGGAGGGAAAATATCTCCCATAATCAAGGTTTAGAAGGGTGCTTAGGGGTCATATTGATTAAGCTTAGGATTAGGGGTTGCTAAGTAAGGGTTTTAGGTGAACAACTTAGGAAATTAGGCCATGATTCTCTTAGATTTAGGAGTAACATTGTTGGATTGATGGGGTCACTTTTGTGACAAGAGTTTCTAGGGAATGACAACTTTTCTTGGTTTGAGAAAAAGGTGAATAGTGAAATCACTATTTATGGATTCTCCTTTCTTAAAAAAAAAAAGAGCTAGAAATAGGTTTTAGGAAATTTTAAATTCAAATCATCATCAAATAAGTATTTTTGCTCTAAATTAAGTATAGAAATTAATTATCCTTTAATTAGAACCTATTGTTGCTTAGGTTTTATATTTAAAACGTAATTCGGCCCTTAATGCACCTAGGTAGGGGCAAAATCATAAATTTTTCTCAAAAACTGCCCGGGACCACCGGGACTTAAACAAACATAGGTCATGCCTTGAAAGCACTGTTTTAGACCTCCAATACAAGTCCGGGTTAAAATGGAACTTAAAACTGCCTTAAATCTATTATAGAGGTATTTTGGTCATTTGTACGCAGAAATCCCAAAAATGAGATTTTTCTACTCTATTAAGCATTCATATACATACAGTCCCCTTCATATATCATATAAACCCTATGGGGATGGCCGAGGTCGGCCGTCCTCGTGTTTCAGGAAAAAATGACCCTAGGGGCATTTTGGTCATTTAAAAGTTTAGTGAAAATCGGGGCATTACAACAAACACAAGCCAAGCTTCCTCAAAAAGCCTAAAATTTCGTCCAGCTGGAAGGAGAACCAGGGTCCTCCATGTCCAAGAGCTCAAACCCTCATTCTTGCTTTCAAATCCCCAAAACCTAAGCTCAAAGTCACTAAAACACCAAGATTGCTTCACAAACCTTGCTCTACTCTCCATAATCTACAAAACCAACCGATTAGAATTTTGAATCATCTCTATTCTCCACTTTGAGATATCATACCCCACTGTTTAGGAGGGGATTAGGTGTTGTTTAGAAGGCTTGAAGTGAGGAAAAGTCGTTCTTGGAAGTACTTTTGGAGTTAGAAGTCTCAAGCATCACAAGTAGGGCTTTATTCATCCATTTTTTTCTTTCAAATTTTTCTCTAATACTTTCTGAATGATTGAGTCCGACATTTTTGGATTTATTTGATGATTATACATGAATATTGATGTGTTAGTTTTGGTAGAGTATTTGGATGATGTTAGGAAACCCATTTTGTCAAAACAAGTTTTGAATCATGTGCTGAAATTCATGAATTTTCTGAAGGGTTTATAGATGGATTCTTGCTCTAAAAATTTTATATGATGAAACTAACATATGGAAGAGTTTCCAGTAATTTTATTGGCTCATCTTAAGCACTTTTCCTATTTTTAAAAATTGGAAAACCGAGCTGGTCAGGGTTCCTACCCAGCCAGTCCAGCTTGTAGTACTGAATTTGTCTAATTTTGTTACCCTAGTAAATGATCGAATTTTGAACTGAAATTGTTACAAGCTGTTAAGGACATATTGAGGTCCATCCCTACTTTTTTATATGAAGTTTGGAGTTCATTTGATAGGGTATAAAAAATTGAAACTTCTGGCTATTGGCTGAAACTGTGTAATTCTAACCTCCGAAATTATGAAATTTTATAAATATAGTTAGAAAACTTATTTTGATCTGAAACGTTTACAGGACATTGGGGACACATTGAGGTGTCATGTATAATTTTTGTGGACATGAAATTGATGGTTTCGTATGAGAAATAATTTTTATTACTTGAGTGTGAAATCTGTCAATGTGCTAGAATTAAGCTAAATTCTTGATTTGGAAGTAAAATGTCCTTTAATGCAACTATGATGAATATAAATGCATGCTATGTACTTTAAAGTTTGGTTTATGAGAAAAGAATGAGAATCACATGTGATTGATTGCTCATATGTGAGTAAAGCCTGTATTGGTAAAAAAAATAGGTGATAAATGAATGATATATATGTTTGAAGCATTACCAAATTCAAAAATTTATGCTAATGCATGCCTGTATATGTGAGCTTGAGGATAATGTATGTGCTAAGTAAAGAATGAAAAGTTTCCTTTGCTATGTAAAGGGCACGGGAGAGTCCCCTTTAGAATGATAAGGGCACGAAAATATAGAGATGATGTTTTTAAGGATCTCTTCGATGTACTGAGAGTACATAAAATTGTAAATACAGTACTATAAGGTTAAGTAGTATGACATGTGTATATCAAGTGATTGGTTAAAAGAGACCTACTTCGGAAGTATGATTTAGAACTTTAAAAATGAACCATTGATCTAGATTGTATTCTCACATTTTCTTAATAAACCGAAGTGGCTGGGACGATGACGATGACATTAATTTCAATGCATGTTTTGGGGAATGCCCTACTGAGAATTATGTAATTCTCACCCCCTATGCGTTTTTGTGTTCCCGTGTCGTCTCCAGGTTGAACTAGAAAATTGTGGGATGCTACACCAAAAGAGGTTGGATTGGCAGTAGTTGGGTGTTTGAGATTATATCAGATGTTCTTAGATGTATTTATAGATGTGTAAACTGAACAGAGAACATATGTGTATTAGAGTTCATAGAAGAGCTTCTTTATGTAATCGACTTTATATTAAATAAATGCTTTGTATCTTTCTATATATGTTGATCGAATTATGCTAATTAGTACACGAACCCATCGAATTTGCTATAGTTATTTAAGAAAGGTCCGCTAATTAAAAAGTAACAACTCTTGAGTACAATGTCATGACTTAAGGATAATGTTGTACTTGGGAGGGTATTACAGAAGGAAGGAAACTTGATCTTTGAGATGAAGATGTGAAGGAAAACTCCTCCTAATGTGATGGTGATGATTCGGCCTTGAGGTAAGAAAAAGTTTGTGTTTGAGGATGAGTGTTTTGGTGCTTTGATGATGATCTAAGGTGGTGGGGTGGTGTTTTGCGGTGGTGCTATGGTGGCTCGAGGTGGAGGAAGAAGAAGATGAAGAAGAAGGAAACTTCTTGGAAACTTAGAGAGAAAAGGAAAGAACTTGCAAGCAAGCTTTGAAACTAAAACTTAGCAAATGATCTAAAGGTTCCTTCAAGTTCCTTAACACATGTATTTATAGAAAACAAAAACAATGAAGGCTCATAAAGGGCGGCTGGCCAAAGCACTCCTCATGTTCCATGAAGTGAGATGTTCAATTTTTAAAGCATAATGAAGCATGGTTGGAGGTATGGTGAGCATGGTGCAAGATATGGCTTCAAGTATGGGCATTTGTGTGCAAGAATTCAAACATGTGATGGATATTTTAGGGGAAGCTCTGCCACCGACAAATTTCAAGGGGGAGAGAAAAATGTTTCATCTAAATGTGTGTTAATGGTGTATTTAGGTGTGTTTTAGATTATGAATTGCTAAGCAAGTGTTGAGGTAACTAAGAAAGCAATTAGAAATATCAAGACATGATTAAGGAGTGCTCATACATTATTAGAGAGATTTAAATTCATTTTAAGCATAAACAATGTAGACACAATTCCTTAATTTAAGGAATTGGAGAGAGAAAATACTATTCAAGATTCTATGACTAGGAATCTTGAATTTAAAAAGAGGTTTGAGTTTAATTTAAGCAATTTTAGATTCTAATTAACTTTAATAAATTATTTTGACTCTAGATTAATTATGAAAATTAATTAATCTTTGATTAGAGCCTAATATTGCTTAGGTTTACTTAATCACGCGATTAAGCTCAAACAGTATGCTTAGAGGCAAAATCGTAATTTTGCACAAAAACTACCCGGGACCACTGGGACTAAAACTAATGTCACGGAACACATAAAAACGTCATTTAAAACCATCCGAAGAAGTTTCGGGCTCATCCGACACTCGTACCCGCGTAAAACACAACATGGGTATTTTGGTCATTTTGACTGAAACCTCAGAAAATGAGCTTTTTGTTCCCAAAACGATTTACACACCATATAATCCCCTTCAAACATTGAGTTAGCCCTCCGAGGACTGTCGGGCTGGCTTTCCTCGAATTCCAAGCTGAAAATGACCTCAGGGGCATTTTGGTCATTTTCACTCAGATAGAGAAATCAGGGCGTTACATAACCTATGGAGTGTTTTTGCCTTGTTTATGCCTTGATAGTTGAGATCCTCTTGATTGTTTATGTGAAAGCTTATTGTTGTACCTCTAGGTTCATCAGATTGGTGTATTGTCATTTGTTTTCATGCATCATCCATTTTTAGAGTTAGGAGTCTAGTCTAGTTCTTGTATACTACTTCTCATCCTTCCTTGGCTTGACTTGATTTTCACATGAGGACACGTAAAAGCTTAAGTTTTTTGGGGAGGTGTTTGATAAAAAGCATTTATGTCACTTATCTTGCTTTTAATTCTTAATTTTTTGCATGTGTTTAACTGTGTTATTGACGTGAATAATTAGGATTTTAATTTAGCCCCCATTATTCATCTTTGATGGAATCATTGACTATTGCACTGACTTATAGCCTATTGCATTTAAACTATCTCTTTGAGTGTGGTTTTGTACACAAGAACTTTGAATTAAGTGTAAAATGTCAAGAACAAGGCTGGGAACTCTTAGGAAAGAGCTTGGAGCTGAATAGGAAGCAAAATTGCAGAAAGCCACTCCCGGGTGAGTGGTACAACGGTCATTTTCATGCTGCAGCGCTCGGCAGAGGCAACATCAGTAATTCTCAAGCTCACCATTCTAGTGAACGCTGCAACACTCATTTAAGCATTACAGGGCTCACGCGATAACAGATTAACAAATCATTAATATGTTTTTGGGCCCCACTTTGGCCCATTTTAGAGACAGTATTTATAAGAATAACTCAGAGTTTTACCCTAGTTTTTAGTTTCTGATTTGTAGCAGCTAGGGTTCACTTTGTCTCTACATCTTCTTCTCTACTCTTCTCTTTTGGGGGATTTCAATAGGGGAATTGAGTTGTTCTTAGAGATTATGATAAGGATCCTTCTTACTGCCTTTAGGTACTATTTTATTTTCATTGTTGTAATTCTCTAAGGATGAAAGAGTAGATCTTCTTACTAGTGTAAGGGTTTTCAGATAGATTAGAATGATGTTTGAGACCACCTGTTTATATTGAATGTGCTAGTTTTCTCAATGTTCTTTAGTTTCTATTCTTATCATTGTTACTGCTATTGTTACAATTTTTATTGGAATAATTAAATTAGCGATTGTCATTTAGAAAAACCCTTTGGACATAAATTGATGGATCCATTGGTTCATGTTTGAGGGAGAACATTAGAATTAACCTTCCGATTTACGGCAAGGCTATAGCAATTGGTACATTAAATCAATGTCATTTCTAAATAAATTGTGATATCATTATTATTTATTTGGTCCAACTCTAGAGGTCAATCAATCACTAGTAGAATTACCAGTAAGTAATTACTAATGGCCACTAATAGGTTTAATATTTGGTCAATGATAATTAATTCCAATCCTAGGAATACCTTGCACAGTGCCTTTTAATTATTGAATTTCCCAATTATTTTTAATTGCTTTACTTTTAATTCTCAAAACCCTAATTTTCCTAACTAAGTGATAAAGTCTCTTTGAAAAATAACCTAGGTTGTGCCTTTTCCTACATTTGTTGTGCAACTTTGCGTAAAAATTAATTCTAATTTTAGGAGGTAGCAAGAACCTCCATTTGTAACGCCCCGATTTTCTGTTAGAATGAAAATGACCAAAATGCCCCTGAGGTCATTTTCAGCCCGGAATTCGAGGAAATCCAATCCGGTAGTCCTTGAAGGGCAAACTCAATGTTGGAAGAGGATTAGTTGACCTGTGTGCCTTTCCGGGATCGAAAATCTCGTTTTTCGAATTTTTGGGTCAAAATGACCAAAATACCCCTATGGTGTTTGACCCGTTTGCAAGTGCCGGATGAACCCAAGACTTCTCCAGATGGTTTTAAAATACGCTTTTATATATTCTATGACCTTAGTTTTAGTCCCGGTGGTCCCGGGCAAAATTAGTGTGAAATTACGATTTTGACTTAGCTTTGTGTTTTCAAGCTTAATCGTATGATTAAGCAAATCTAAGCAATATTAGACTCTAATCAAAGATTAATTAATTTTCATAATTAATCTAGAGTCAAAATAATTTATTAAAGTTGATTAGAATCTAATAATGATTAATTTCAACTCAAATCTTATTTTAAATTCAAGATTCCTAGTCATGGAATCTTGAATAGTAAATTCTCTCTCCAATTCCTTAAATCATGGAATTGTGTTTTCAATTGTTTATTCTTAAATGAGTTTTTAAATTCTCTAATGATGTATGAGCACTCCTAATCTTGTCATAAAATTTCTAAAACATCATTCTTAGTTACCTAAACTTATGCTTAATGATTTCTAACCTTATACCTAAACTAATCTACACTTAAACCTATCATTAACACACAATTACATGGAAGATTTTTCCTCCTCCCTTGCTGTCCAGGTCTGGTTGAAGCCATGCTTCCCCACTTTCCATCACATGTGCAAATTTTCACACTCCAAAGGCCATGCTTCCACCTCACTTACACCATATTTTGTCATACTTACATCCATGCTTGATTTGCTAAGTGAATGACTAGACGAATTAAGCTATTTTCCTTCATTTTTGTGGCTCAAAAACCGCCAGCCCTCCTTGCTTCTAGAAGAAATATTTCATTTCAAATCACCATGCTTGAAGCCATACCTTGCACCATGTCTTCCATACCTCAAACTATGCTTGAATGACAAGTTGTAAGAGATATTTTTCTCTTTCCTTGCCATGTTTTGCTATGGCTAGCCCCTCCCCTCATTGAGCTCTCATTTGTTTTCATTTTCTATAAATACCTTGCTTACTTGAGCTTGCAAACACTTTAGATCATTTGCAAAGTTTCAAGTTTCCAAGCTTTCTTTGAGTTCTTCCTTTTTCTCTCAAGTTTCAAGAGGTTTCAAGAGAGTTCTCCTTTCTTCTTCATCCTCATCTTTTTCATCTCTTCCTCACATAATCATCTCATTGTCTCAAACCACCTCCTCATCACCTTAGATCACCTCCTAAGCTCTCAAACACTTGACCTCAAACACAACCTCACTCAAAACACACCTCCTTTCCTTTCTCTTCTACTTGGCTGAATCATCATCATCCCTCAAGAAGGAGTTGCTCTTGTCATCTCTTTTCAAAAGTTCAAGTTTTCATCTTCACTCTAGGTAGGAGTGGTTTTCTAAACCTTGTTTTTCTTGAAAATGTGTTTTTCTCTAGTCTTCTCTTGGTATCTTTTTTAACTTTCCTTTGTTTTTGTTTTTCTCTATTTCAGCCATGAGGCCTTGATCATGACTATGATGGCTTGATGATGAGTGTTCATAGATGATGACCTTGTGTTCATCTCAAAGGAACCTCTAAAGCTTGAGTCTTGTTCTTTATCTAGTGAAGTCTTGGTTTTTCTTTCTTTTTCCTCTTCCTACACATTCGGTCTTCATAGTTCTTCCTCAAAGGTTTTTGTTAAAAATTTTAAGGTATCTCTATTTCTATTTTATGCCATGAAAGAATGTTGTTTTGGTTCCTATCTTCTTAAAGTTTTACTTTCCTTAAAAAGCTTGTTTCTTTGAGCTTGATGATGATGTTCAAGAACCACTTAGTTCCTTTGAGAACTTGGTTCAAGAACTCTAAAGCTCTCTTTGTGATGAGATAAGTGTTGGGTTGTGTTGATCCCTAAAGTCTTGTAAGAGCTCTAGCTAAGATTAAAATGAACCTTGCATTCATGTTTATATTTATGCCTTGCACACCACATTTATTTTCCTTGTTCTCACTAAATATCAAGAATAATAAATGAACTTGCATTATCATATTTATGTTTCAAGCTTTGCATTCTCATGTTTATATTTTCAAGTCCTCACTTAAATATCAAAGAAAATAATATATTGCATCTCATATTTATTTTATGCTCTCACTTTATTTCCTAAGGAAAGATAAAATATGTGCATGAGCATGTTTAAGATTATGTCATCACCTAAGAGAACCTAGAGCTCAAAGATTTGCCCATTATTATCTCAAACAAAGGCTTGAAAAATATTTATTCCTTAGCTTCTTGATTTCGGCCCTAAGAGGTTTTATTTGTTACAAGTACTAAAATCTATGTTTCATAATTTTTCTAAGCTTACATGAGTTTAAGAAATGTCTAGAACAAAGTTTTATGATTTTAAAACCTCTTGAGACTAATTTAAATTAGCCACTGCCTTAAAAAATATTTTGATGATTTTAGTTGATAAAAATGGTTACTAATGACTTTTGAGAAGTTTCAGAAAGGTTCCAAGAGAAACTAGTATTTTATGTGCTTTAGAAATCAAGTTCTATGTCTTTTGATGGAGTTGAATTTCGGTTCTGCCTTGCCACGATATGCTCATTGTTTGTGCTGTTTTAATGATGATAATATGAGTATGTTTAGGTATAATTAATGCTAAAATTCATATGTGAAAGATAAGAGAAGATAGTAACTAGAGAAGAATTAATTTGAGAGTTTTAGATCCCTTAGTAATTGATTTTTCTGGATTCTGTCCAGCATAGTTTAGAATTGATAATCATGGTTTATAATTAGTCTAAATGTGTGGGAGTGACTCATAATTGGTTTAGGACTTTGTCGACACGTCGACGTGGGAGGTTCACTTTGATCCGGAGCACGGATCATATCATTTTGAGGGGCAGTGCACGGTACGAGTCTTCATGTTTGTCAGACACCCCTTCGTACACCCTGTACAGAGTTATCGTTTCTCCCCGATGTCTCCCTACGATGACGCCATGGTTTTTGAGCGTGCCAGAAAGCGCAACGAAAGGATTATTCAGACATATTCTGGTGGATCGATGCCCCGTGACTTCCAGGACTACGTGCCTCGGTCTCCCGATTTGGAGGACGACCCTTCTGAGGACCCATCAACACACATGTACAGCGAGAGTTCCGTTCCCACTCCTCAATTCGTGAGAGGAGAGAGTGAGGAGACCGTTACGCAGCCGAGGTTGGCGAGGCGACCTGAGATGCTCCCCGGCTGAGGAGCTCATGACCAGTCATCACGAGTGCTTACTCCTGCCGCTTTATGTCCGTGGATCGGATACGTTCCGCCATATCCCGGGTTCCAGTAGCCGACGTCTTTGGGGTAGACTAGTGCACACACTCACACGTAGATCAGATAAACCTTCTTTTGTCTTGAGGTTATCCGCCTTAGGTGCACTCGGGTACTTATGATTTATCTTTGCTTTCCTTGCCTTTGTATTTCTATTGTATTTTTATTTTCCTATGTAACAAGTTTAGCCAGTTTCCATAAGGGCATGACTACTTATGTATCTCAATTATAAGTATTAATGAAGTGTTTTCTTTTGTGGTGTTCATCTCTGTCTCTTTGTTATATGTTTTACTTACCGTGTTCTTTATGCTTTGTTATTATACATCTGGTCTTCTGTTATACGATGCGACGCGGCTCTCATTTTGGTTTTATGTTTTTTAAAAAAAAAAATTTACCGTAATTTCCCCTAAGTATTTTAATAAAATAATGAGACTAAGAAGTAATAACCTAATGATTAACCTAATATGTTCTAGAGTATTGGGTTAAAAATTAGGGTGTTACACCATTCAAGGATTCCCAGAGTTATTGGTTAACAATGAAGATTGTGTGTCCTAAATATGCTCTTATTGAAATTTAGGTTTTACATAGTGAAGGAGGAAAAGAGAAAGAATAAAAGCTCTAGATAATGTGAAAATATATTGATATTATATAGTGTGATGTATGTGATGATATGATATTTCAATAAGGTAATCCCACCAATTTTTAAGGCAAAGGTAAAAAGAAATCTAAACATATTGATAAAATCAAAAATCAATCTAAGATATGGTATGAAATATTCTACAGATATAATGGGAAATGACTAAATATTTCCTTATTTCTAACACTCCCCCAAGCTAAAGCTTACTAAGTTGTGACCTTATTACAATTAAATCCTTGACAATAAAAAAAAATAGCAGGCTAAACAGGGACAATCACAAAGGAAATAGGGCCAAACTTCTTGGAAAGTCATCTCATGGGGCTAGGCTGCTAGGAAAGATGTCACACAACAGAAAAAAGAGTGACCTAACAAACACATTTGAATTGTCTCCCCCTCAATGCTATGCTAGAATTGGACATCAACATGGTTAACAATGATAAGGAACATTAAGAAAAAACCCTTATATCAGGCTCGGGAAGTGTCAAAATAATAACATAAAAACTAGGGGCAAAAGTGTAAATAAAAATAACTAACATTGACAAAGTGCACAAATTGCAAAACCAAGCACAAATTTGAAAAAAGGACAATTACGCAAGCACGGTGGTTGGTGTACTGGTGGGTGAACATTGACGTCTGATGATGCGGAGTTGTAGAGGTATGTTGGTTACCAAAATAGGACGTCACCACCTGGGTTTTGATACATGGCAGTGAGGACGACGATCACAACCGTCGATGGAGGAAGGCGGCAGACTTAAGGTTTGAGTTGCTGTAATTGATAACATAGTAGAGAAAAAAGGCAGCAACTAGACAGAGAACGAGTTGGCTGAAAAATGGTGGACAACAGCAAAAGGGTGTTGGAGGCAACGAGAACTAACAACACGGCTAAAAAAGGCCAAAAAGCTAGAAGAAAGTTGCACAATTCATATATATATATATAGGAACTTGGTGGAAAAAGAGCACTACAGGGGACGCTCTAATATCATGTTGAAACTGAGGTTTTAGATAGTGGAGGATGAAAAGATAGAGAATAACAACTCAGATAATATGAAAAATATATTGACATTATGTGGTGTGATATATGCGATATGATATATAATGATGTAATCGTATTTATAAGACAGAGATAAAATTTAAATATAATAATAAAATCAACCTAAATCAATCTAAGCTGTGATATAAATATACTAAGATATAAGTGAGATATTATTAAATATTTTCCCATTTACAACAACTCCCTTGCAAGAAGAGGTGAGGGGAGACAGATGAGGACTTGAAACGAAGAAGGAGAAGGTTGAAAGATGCAAGGATTGATGCGTTATTTCACGCAAAAAAAGCAAGGGCAAGAAGGACACTTTACATAATTTGAAATGATAACAGTTGCTCGAACCGATCGCATTTTAGGTGGAACGTGACCTTTTACAGCCTCATACCATTTGGGGAAACAAGGAGGTATTCGAACGTGACTTGTGAACCTAGCAAGCACTCCAAGTTTTGAGTCAATCAATTTGCAAGTTCGAAGCAGAATGGTGAAGCCAATATGTCCAAGTTGGGGGAAGGTGGGGGAGGATGTTATGGAGTAAATTGATATTTCAAACCCTAATTCTTTAATATGCTATGAGATGGCCCAACGCCTAGCTTAAAGAGGAGGCCAATAGGATTCCAAAGTCAAAGTAGGGCACAAAACTATTAATCTATAAGTAGGATCTTAAAACTCCTAACAAAGGCATGCACTGTAAACCCAAGAAGCAATCAAGATCTATGGTCCCCACCTCGAAGGATTGCAACTTATTCCATCAACCAAGGACATAACCAGAATTTCATCAGGTAACTTTATACTAGTTTATGATTTCCAAACAATAAGGGAGGTTAACATCACCTTAAAAACTAGAAGTGAGTAAATGTAATTATAAACAAACACACGGGAGGTTCATATAATTTTCCCTAACTACTTTATATCGTTTGTGCTCTTAAGAATTTTACATCACTAAACAACTGCCACCTAAACTTATGTAAGGAACCGTACACCAATACTACTGTTTTCCGTCATTTGATCACTTCTAAAAAGATTATATGGGTACTCGATACTAATCTCTGCCATTGATAAAAATTGAACGGCTTAAATCAATATCAGCTACAAGATAGACCGCTTCTATTTCACTTGTTGCACCATGCACCATAGTTAAATTGGTTCATCACAGGATTTGCTCGCTTTGAAAATAGCTTCTCGTGACATAACCTCACTCATATATGAAGGGGGAAGGAATCGTATGACAAAGTTACATTGCGTACAGTAACAAGACATCGGAAAAGAAAATCTATTTTCAGTTGCTTTTAGGTCAGGCAAAGCAAGTGCAATGAGATCAACCAGACCTGGACTGTGCTAAGCTCAGTAGAACCAAATATCAAGGTGCAGTATGTATCGATATATATGAAAAATAAATAAATAAATGAATAAATTTGAAAGTTCTTGATTCCATATCTGGGGGGCCTAAGGCATGATTGCTGTGATGCCGTTTACCTTAGTTTCTCATCACTATTCTCCAATCTCAGTTTTGGTTCATATAATTGGGAGGGAGTACAAATATACTAAACAAAATCTGTTAATTCATATAATTGGGAGGGAGTACAAAATTTCAACCCCAGATGTATGAAGGTCAGTGAACACAGGGAATGTCCGTTCAATTCTGGAGGTAACACAAATGAAAGCTAGTGGGTTTCAACACCAAAAATCGTCCCCAGCAGCCAACAAGAGTGTGTAGAGTCATTGCCGTGATGATAAGGTAGCTCATTTTCGGGCCATATATCTCACTTCGATGCAGTCTAATTTGCCTTGCGCGCAGATGGTACTGCTGAATTACAGTGGATGTCTTTTGTGTACGTATTTGTGAGGGCAAATAGTAAAAGAACAAAAACAACTTGGGCACTCATGATACCAAAATGACTGATACTATTACCGATCTCCATCCAACTTCCAGTATTCCGAACCTGCCAACCATCAGATCAAACTCAGAACATGTTCTCAAATATTATATCCAGAGGCATTACAATTACTGAATGATTATATCCAATGTGTAAAGCCAACAAGCGGTGAGAGTTGAGACTCGGCCATTTTATTTTTATGAAAAGACTTCACATTTCAGGAATTAAACTAGGTAATATTGATCAAAACACAAGGATCGATAACAAATTAACAACATTATCATTTCATGCCAACATGAATTTGCATCAGGAACGGACAAGCACAGCATTACCTGTCCACATATAACAGAAATCCATACCTTTGAAGGATACTCAGTGTAGATATAAATTATATAGCAATAGTTAATCAAGTATTGACAGTAAAACTGAGTTATAAAATAGGGATAAACAGGTGTTTCATTATGGAATTATTAGTAAGTTTAATTTTGATGTACTGAATTTAGACTGTTGACCAATCTTGGTTGAAAATCTATATAAATATTTATATTGTATATGAATTAAATCCATCATTATTTGACAACTATACAGTTGAATATTCTCCCCTCTAAATGGACTAAAAGTGGTAAGTTCTTCATCTTCTAATGTGTTTACACTGTCTCCTTTTCTGTCTCTCTTTCAAACCATTTTTTCTTTTCAATTTTTCAATGAAGATTATTAATAAATAAAACGAAAGATTTCTATATCTCTAAACATTAACAGATAACAAAACAGATCATTAATGTAAAGAGAGAGAAAATTATAGATGCAAAGTCACAGCCGATTTCATCAGTCATACATTGAATCATAAATAGATATTCACAACCAAGGGGAAAAGAGAAAGACATTATTGTATGGCAATGAACAGAGGAACCTAGCAACTTCTAGGGCATTTTTTACCGTTATGTTGACCCCTTGCTTACTATAATGAAATGAAGACATGTATATTTAAAATACTAAAAATCAAGAACTACTATCATAAGAAAACTTTAAGAAAAGTGGAAGAGTATGCAATTATAAAGAATAAGGGGAGTATACCAGGAAGAAGAAGTGAATGGTCATCACATCTGAGAATAATATAACAAGAAAATAGCACCCCAACCTTGGAACTCGGTTCAGTTTGGTTATCGCACTGAATACACATCTGCAGTTTCATCCATTCCAAGTATATAAGATGGACACATACACAAGATTTACAATGTCAGAAACAGAAGCTGAATCTTAAAACAAAAATGATGAATAGATTGTCAAAAGCATTCTTTATGAAATATGGAATTTGTCACCTAGAAACATCAATTTCTTCATCTAATCAATTTTAGCAAACAGTAATAACTACAATTAGATGCAAGCACCAGATGTATTCAAGATGCACATTGTGAAACAATTAGTTACTGATCGGACTACTGACAATCAATTCTTAAAGGCTTTGGTTATTTCATGATGACCGGAATGGAATGGAATATAACAAAATAAAATAAAGTTCTCATTCAATTGTTTGGAATTTTAATGACGGAATGGAAGAGCGTTTTCATTGAAATGGAAGTTCCTGTGGAGGTAAATGGAATGTTAAGAATCCCAACCATTGTTTGGAAGTTCTAGTTTCCATTCCATTCAATCCTATTTTTAAAAATCCAGACAATGGCACTCATTATTACAAATCCATTCAATTACCCTCCTTTCCATCACTTATCATCAATTACAAACTAGGCAGAAGGGAGGACGAATAATTCTACCCTTGAGAAATTTGTTGCCTTATTATTTTTTGGGTAAATTACACAAACCTTTCCTGAGGTTTGATGAAATTCAGTCCACCTCCCCTCTATTTGTAAAATTTGCTCAGGAGATCCGTGAATTTGTAAAATCATTATACGGACCTCCCATAAGTTTGTAAAGTCATTACACTGACTTCCCTCTATCGAAGAATGAGTAGTGTATCCATGGGAGGTCAATGTCACCTAGACAAATAGAGAAGAGCGGGAGTGAATTTCACCAAACCTTTGGAGAGGCCAGTGTAATTTACCCTTAGGATTTTTTTTTGAAAAAATATAATGGTGGCAAGCAATACTGTTAAAATCTACAGCTTTAGAACTTAAGATGACCACATATCATTTAGTTGAGATGCATCATGTTAGAGACCAATTCCCCAGTGAGATTAAATTGTACAACAGAGAAAAGTATAAGAGCAGTTTAGGCAATGCTAGGGTTGGGAATGTGTGTGATTCGGCTGGGCCTTTTGTATGACTAACTTGGTGAGGTGCGTGAGAGTGTGAATGCCATGTTGGCAATGGGGAGAGCGTGTGGGAATTCTGTTACAATAGTAGGGGTATTTGTAGTGTGGTGGGGAGGGAGGATTAGGTAGGCAGTTATTTTGCTTGGCATTTGGAGAGATTGAGCTGCTTAGTGCTCAAGGCATTTTCTCTGTTCTGCTCATTTCATACTGTTGCTTTCTCTTTACCTAGGTTGATATCATTTCTATCCGTCCAAGTGTGTGTGAATAATACATACCTCTTCTATTTCTGTGTTCTTCCTTTTTGGTTTCTATCAATGGCATCAGAGCTCTTTCCAAGGAGCTGTGGAGGCCTACTGTGTGAAGCTGTGATAGAGAGGAGAGTAGATGAGTTAGAGAGGAGGTTGGGTGAAGTGGTGCGGCTCTTGAGAGATCAACGGCGTCTACGACATGGAGGGAGGTCTCCGCCTAGGCGCGGGGCCCGCTGGGTGGAACCGGAGGACCGTTGGGGTGGGGGTTCCAAAAGGGAGAGGGGTCATCACCAGTCCCCTCCTTTCATAGAGAGGATCGCAAATCACGGTTTCACCACTGTGAGGAGCGATACTCCCCTCATTCAAGTGACGGACCTTCACACCACCACGGCTACTCCACCTGGGGAAGTCGTCTACCGAACTCGTCACGAGGGAGCCCTGCCAATCGTCATCGCAATCGAGATCGAAAAATGGAACTTCCCATTTTCTCCGGTGATAACGCACCAGGGTGGTTGTTGAGGATTGAGAGATACTACGCTATGAATGGTATTGAGAGGGAAGAACGAATGGAACTCTTGTTTTTCGCCCTAAAAGGGAAGGCACTACACTGGTACCAGCGTTGGGAGGAGAAGGTGTTTTTTCCGTCGTGGACCCAATTCAAATAAGCGGTGTTGCAGAGGTTCCAACGAGAGGTGTTGAAGGATACATTCAGCCTATTGTTGAGGGCGAAACAAAATGGGCCAGGGATGAACTACATTGAAAAGTTCAAACAAATTTCAAACCCAATTCAAAGCAAGGGAGAATGGAAGGGTAGTGGAGTGGGACCCGTGGAGAGGGAATTAGGCCACACTAAAGGCCCAATTCAAAACCTGGGGGGTGTTGTGACCGACAAATCATCTGAGGGGAGCAACCCAACACCAACAGAAGGAGGTTCTGGACCTTTATTGAAGAGGCACACCACAAAAGCATCTCGGAAAATGATGGGAATGCCGATATCGAACCTCGATGGCAGCAGTACTTGTCGGGTTCGCAGATGCCATTGTGACGATGGTGACCAGAGAAGGTTACGAGTGGAGGACAAAGGTATCGTCCAGTGGGGTTCGCATGAGTACGATGTAGACGGTAACGTCGACGTCAACGAACAAGGGGGTGGCAATGTCAACCTACGCCAACCACCGGAGCCACCCGATCCAAATATGGCCGTGACGAAAGGGTTAGAGGAGCTGGAAACCATGACAATTGCGGCCACAACTCTCCTCAGCAGTTGCATGAGAGAAAAGATACAGAAAGGAGAGGAGTTTGCGACTGTGGTGGTTCTTGGGGCTCAGAGAATGCCGGTCTGTCCACGACAACCGCCTGAGCCGCCAAATTCAGGGTCTTCGCCACAGAAGGGTCGTGTAGCAACGACAATGACGGTGAAGGAGCATGCACGGGGTTGCGTCTCTAGGATACAAGTGAAAAGGGAGGAGGAAAAAGAGGAACACACAATAGGCGAGGACGGGGTTGAGCGGAAAAAGCTGCGTCGTATCTTGGTCATAGGAGTTCAAGTAAGAAAAGCTCCAACAGCGTCTCCACCACCGCCAAATCCGCTCGACGCAATACCGCAGGGGGGTGCCGGAAAAATTTCAGTGGCTAAGTCACAACTAGAAATGGCGGCCGACAAGCCACATTCGACAAGAAACCAAAATGAATGGCAGGAGCACGTGGCAACTTCAACGAGGAACAACGTGAATGGAAGGAGGAAGAAGGCAGGGGGCCAAAGGGGTGAACTTGTTTGTCTCAGCAGTCTCATGCCAACAATTTGTAAGAAGCAGCAGCAGCTTTCAAATTCAGAAAAAGAAGACCTGGACCAAGGGAATAGAAAATCCGAGATAGAAAGCCATCCAGTGATGTTAATGTGCCAAGCCCAAATTAGAGGGGAGGAGAATTGGGGTTCAGAAAAAGAAAATTATGTTGTGTGGGTAATGGGTCAAAGAATGTTAGTGATCCAAATCAGGGGAGACCTTGTGGTTTTGGCCCAATTGGAACCACTGTGTGCACAAAAAGAAGAGCTGGAGTCCAATTTGATTCTCAAGAAGAAGCTTGCTGTTGTGCGGACCACTCCAGAACGAGACTTTGGAGGTAAAATTGAATATTATGGAATTATAAGCCTGCCGATTTTCACTAATGGCTACTGCTATTTGACTCAAATTCTTGCTGGCGTGCTGGGCATTAAGAAGCCTGAGTTGGGTGGCTGGAGTGCAGGAACACTTTACTGTTTGTGAACAACTAAAACGAGAAGTGGAAGAAATTGGTCTCTTGAAGAGGTTTGGGGGGCAATGGAAGTATGAAAAGGGTCCAGAATTAATAAAGTTTGATATCCTTATTGGACAATGCCATAAGGTTGTGCTTGAGCTAGGTCCAAGAGATTATGAAGTGGGCACAACAACTTCCAAAATGTCAGATTTTGTAGACATGGTTCCCCTATATAAGCATGAGGCTAAGGGGTTGAGTCTTGCTTTTGCAATAAAGGAGATCCAGAATGCATTGCAGTTGGCAGCATTTGACGTTAATTTCCAATTCACTGCACTGTTTCAATTTTTGCATACAAGAGAGAACAAACTTGGAGTCGTGACAACGATGATTTCTGGAGGTCATTATGTTAGGTTAAGGGCCCTCTTATCAATATTCACGGGTTTGGTCTATAAGTTCTTTATTGTCCCATTCGAACTCTGTCCTTTGGCTTATGCATATCGAGACCTCTCATGCAAGGATGCAACTATAGTAGGCTTGATAAGGATGATATTGTTCAAGAGTCTATTTGGATACCTATCTATTTTCATCATTGTGGTGGGGTGCACTGGTTCTAAAACAGATGCTGCTCGGCTAACAGCAACCACTGGTTGTCCACGTGAACTTCAATTGTCTAAGCAAGCTGAAGATATCAAGTTGAACTTTCCTGATTTCCACCTTGAGGACAAGGTGGTAGTCCAAGAAGGGGGTATTGTTAGAGACCAATTCCCCAGTGAGATTAAATTGTACAACAAAGAAAAGTATAAGGGCAGTTTAGGCAATGCCAGGGTTGGGAATGTGCGTGATTCGGTTGGGCCTTTTGTATGACTAACTTGGTGAGGTGCGTGAAAGTGTGAATGCCATGTTGGCAATGGGGAGAGCGTGTGGGAATTCTGTTACAGTAGTGTGGGAATTTTGTAGTGTGGTGGGGAGGGAGGATTGGGTAGGCAGTTATTTTGCTAGGCATTTGGAGAGATTGAGCTGCTTAGTGCTCAAGGCATTTTCTCTGTTCTACTCATTTCATACTGTTGCTTTCTCTTTACCTTGGTTGATATCATTTCTATCAGTCCAAGTGTGTGTGAATAATACATACTTCTTCTATTTTTGTGTTCTTCCTTTTTGGTTTCTATCACATCATCAGCAAGAAAAGGACTTTTCCAATCGACTTCTGGTGAGTCTCAAAGAAGTAAATATTATAGAACAGTTATAAATAGGGTCAACAAAAATAAATAAATAAATAAATAACGAGTACACTTACATCACAAGCATGAAGGGTATAAATAACTTGAAGATAAGTAGCGCTGCCATCAGAAATGGCTGCAGTTGAGAGGGAACATTATCAGTTTAAAAGCTGATTAAAACTATGCGAGTTGGATATTAAAATAGTCAACTTTCACTTACACTAAATATAGTAATGAACCGATAGACAGATGAAATCTCAAAACTCGCAATACTTGCAAAGTTCCCCGTTCCAAAGAAGGCAATGTTGAATAAAACCATCTGCATGGCCAATCATTTTGGCAGTCATTTATTCAGAGCCCATCACACTCAAATTGAAAAATATTTAGCAAGAATAGCTGAGAAAAATTATAGATATTTGGTTGGTCCTGAATCTAAATAAACACTATCAAGGCATTAGCTAAACAATCCTTCAAAAATCTTTTAATTGGTGCATGTCAAATCATCTACATATTTTGGTTCAAGAGGCAAGGTGCTGATTCGGGACATGAGTAGAAAAGATGACCTTAGTGGCTCTTTTTGGAGTTTGTAAGGGTATGTGATGGCATACTTTCATGTATGGTCCGACAGGACCTAGTGTTTGCACCCATTTTTGGGAAAAGCTAAGCAATGGTTGTGGCCTTTGTGCTCCACGTTGATGTGTAGGAGATTATTTTAATGTTAAGATTCCCAAATGCGAAGTTTGGTGAGGGGAGTTTACCTCAAGTATGCATAGTATCATGAACCTTCTCTCCCACAAGCTTAAACTATTGGGTAGAGACACGTGTGGCATATATCTTAACGCGCCTCCTCACTCAAGAGTCCTTTGGGCTTGAAGCATAAACAACGCATAGACCTATTGTACCTTGTGCTAAAATCTAACTTTTATTTAAAAGAACAAGGGAAAATAAAAATCGAACTCTAGACCAGTTGTTCATAGTCAGAGAGACTCTGAAACCATGTCATGGCTCATGACTCTCTCTCCCAATAGCATAAATTGTTGGAAAGAAGCACACGAATGGTATATATTTTATATTTTTAATGCTTTCATTCGAGATTATGTAAGCCTTTTTTTACGTGATACGTGTGTTCCGTGTGAGGCAAGTTCTAAATCATCCCCATGTTTGTTTCTGCATTGCTATATGGCTGACTTTTATGAAATACTTTGTTTGATATCTTTGATGAGTGTTGAGTGTCTTAGAACCTTGGATCAGTTTTGGTTGGCTAATTTGGCTGACTTTGGGACAAGAAAGGAAGCCAAATCTTTAATGCAGAGCAAAGTGTTTTTTTGGTCTTGGTGTATTTCATAAGACCATATTATCATGTTTTTAATGACAGGTTTCCAGGCAAACAATCTTTGTGAGACAAAACTCTATGTTTGGTCTCAATCTGGTGTAAAGCTTATTTATGTTTAAGAGGGATTTGTCTCTGAGACATTAAGAGATTGGAAAGCTTTGTTTTGTTGATGGTTTTTTACCTTTTGTTGGTTCTTATTTTTGTAAAGAGGATCTCTTGTCCTCCCATCTCTTTGCATTGTTCCTCTCTTTTTCCTTAATAAAATTCTTCTTTTATTTATATTTTAAGCTATGATTGTTTAAAAAGAAAAAAAAAACCTCATGATAAATGTTATAATTAACAAGAAGCTATTTTTAAAGTAGACACCATATATGCCTTATAAATACTCTTTTTAACCAATAGTTTCTGTTATATATTTTAATAAACATTTATATTAGAATTATGAGTAGTTATATGGGAGTTATAAAACGCATAATCATCTGAAACATTATTACTCAAAATGAACTTTCTTTTATTCTGTGTGTGTGTGTGTGTGTGAAGGAAAATAAGGCAAAAGGAAATAATAAGACTTACAAAGACCAACGGAATCCTAACATCAGATAGCTGCAAAGATCTACTGCCGGATCCAATGATGAGATTATCCGTAACATTTTTAATGGAATCTGATGACTTATTCACAATATTTAAATTGAGAAGTGTATTTTCAAATAGTATCCATGCCATAAGTTCAAGAGTAAGAGCTGCATAGAATATAGCTTCATATCTGCACAGGGAAGGAAAAAGTACAACATATGGATCAATACACCAAGATGATTAAATAGCAGGTGGGGAAAGAAAAAGTCGGCGAACGAGATAGTACCCAATCGAGAGGAGAAGGAATGGAGGTGCAAAGCCAAGGGATATGGAAGTAAGTCGGGATAAAAGGCTATTTTCTGAAAACAGTGGAAGAACCATGGAAAAACCTAAAGAAAAGATGGCCAAATATCAATCAACATTGAATCTGCAATTTTAATTGCTTCATTCGCAAGTAATTTATAAGCAACCACATATATACATACATGTAAGAATATAAATACTCACTCTTAGGAGTCTCTAGACTAATACAGAATATTGAGTGGCTTGAACAATTAAATTACAAACTGTATAGTGTTCAAAAATTATAAAAATAGCTCATAAAGAATGTAAATCATTATGCTGACCAAAGTCAGAGTTCCTACCTTCAAATTCCAATTCCCCATCCATGATTGATTTATCTAAAAGGCAGGGTGGAACTAGACAATTTCTCATTGAGAAGCCAAACAAGGCAAGTGGTAAACTGTGCCAATAGTATAACTAGCTTATATCTTAAAAGATAAATTTAAATTTTTAAAATATAAGAAGTTGCAAAGGGAGAAGGTAGAGAGAAGTGATACAAGATAGAAGATGCTTATTTCTTATGAAAACTAATCTCTCATAACTTACGACAACTATAAATGTACAAAGATGTCTGATAGGAACCCACAAATGAAATACTAAAAGTAGATATTGGTATTGAAAATATAAACAAAACAGAATGCAAAGACAAAGGGATAAAAGTTTAGAGTACTAAGCAGCCCTCAGCTCCAATTCCTAATACAACCAAAGCCTGCCATATTCCTCCCCACTACCTACACTTATAGACTTGTCTCTAACAGTATACTAACAAACATTTCCCACGCCTCAACCCCTCAATGCGCACTTCCTGCCCCTTGCTAATGTTGTTAGACTTGGGACCCACTTGAATCACACAGCTCAACCCCCTTGTTAATTCCTATGTTGCCCCTAAACTTCTTTCTTTTATACACTTTTAGTCCCTCAGGGATTTGCTCTCTATCAATGTCATTCAAAATAAATGAAGGAAATGATAAAACAACAACATTGTTTTGTTTCAGTTCAAGGACCAGATATAGCAACGTATAGAGAAAGATTAAAAGAATAGGAGGAAAAAAAGTTGACAGATAAGAAGTTGTGTATTTTGAGAAAGGAAAAAAGAGAGGAAGAAAAAAAAAAAAAAGCAGTAGGATGGCACCAGCCATAGAAAAATGAATGCTAATAAGGAACTCAGAAAAAAAGAATCAAAACTATACCAGCAAGAGACCAATTTAACAACTGGTGCCATGCAAGCAACTCCCGCCTTTCAGTTCTGTGTGTTGTTGATACGTATACCATGACCGAAGATAAACCAACCAAAAGAGCCTAGTCATGGACAACAAATATGGATTGTCAGATATTATACATAATTGAACTTACAAAATCAACAATAAAGAAGCTGTGAATTGCACCTGTAAGCAAAATAGAGATGAAAATTTCTGGCTTTTCAACTCACAATTGCATATACTTAGCCAATACTTATTCCCACCAGCATGCAGATCTACCCACCTTGCTGCTATTCCTATAATGATAATAATAGCCCCACTACCAACTCTGCAAACATAATTATATGATACATTTGACAGTGTTGAAAGGATTCCGAATGTGTTAGAAATGATGAGACAGAAAAAGCAACAAACAAAGCACTTCCTTAAAAAGGGGGGAAGTTGAAAGGGATAACCTCCCGAAGAGAAAAATGAAAGGAAAAAAAGTTGCACAGAAACTCTTTCATACAAGATAGACTCGAGACACATCTCGTCCTTGATGGTTAAAAAAAATTACAAAGCAACTTTTTGAAACCAGAGTCCAGGAACCTTCATACATTGCCATGTCACTTAAAGAAACTAGAAAATAACAAAAGAAAGGCATGACTTAAAATCATTTCAATGTTTGTAATAAAAACTATAAAACAGTGCAGTTATAATTCAAAGCATTAACAAGTTTGAATATTAGTTTCCAACTGAAAATAATGGAAAATTAGGGTATTTCAAAATGTTGCCATATGCTAAGACCACAATACAAGAAATTTAAGATAAAATAATTAAATTAAGTAGAGATGAAAAGGTATAAAGATCTGCCGATGTGAGTCAATTCCTTAGTTTTAAATATAATGGAAATTAAAAATAGAAATCTACACGATTATATCCCTCTACTACTCTACCCATATTCATCCGAAAAGTATTTGCCATTTGAAAAACAAGAAAGGTGTCTCCTGGGTTATAGAGGGCATAATTGTCAGATATAACTTCAACATGTAAAATGCAATGGGCAAATTTAAGTATCATTCTTAGTAGTTTTGAAGGTTATAGTTTGAAAGTTAGATTCAGCAGGTTCTCTGTCAACTACTTTCATACAATAACCTTTGACTTTTGTTTACATTTATCATGGGAAGGATATATTCAGTGGAAGTGACTTACACCAGTCCATTATTGTCAGGAATTTCTGCCGGCATCAATGTGAAAAGAGACAGAAACCAAGATGCAATGCAAACAAATACTGGTATACCAGATCTCCAGGGAATTAACTTAAAGAGATGAAAAGAAGCTGCAGCCCCAGCAATTAAAAAACACCCAGTATAGAGCTTCCTCTCTGTGAAGCTATTAACCTGCCAAGCAAAACAAACAGTTCTCATCAGATGAATTTGAACCTTTTGAGGTTAGAGAACATTATGGCATACATTCATACCAGGAACTCAAGAATGAAAATTGAGACAGCAGCAGTGGCAAGAAGCTTAATGATATAATTCATTCTTCTTCCAGATAACTGCTTCCATAATGCTTTTATAAACTGGTATTCACTAAATATTTGAACCCATAGAAATGATGTCATTATCACGTATGCATGGTAAAGAGGAGGAGAGTGTTCCAGCAATAATAGCAAACAAAGCATTCCTGTCACCATACATCCATACAGATATATCTGCCAAAAAGAAAAGATACATGATTTATTTAACTGTTGGCCATTAAAGAAAAATTAATTTATACTTATATGAAATCAAGAAGTGTAAATTATCTTAGGCTAAGAATTTTAAACAACTGAGTGTCTCTGTAGTTCAGAAACATTCATTTACATATTCGGATGTGTTTCTCCAAAAAATAAATATTTTCTTCCACTTGTTATGCAGTTCATGAGAAGATAACAGAAAATAAAATTTAGGAAATGCTAAAGCTTACACAAACATTACTTTTCCTCGATTATTTCTCTGAACTGCTTGCTCCATTCCAAAATTATTTCCTGGCAGTGAAGTATAAGACTGCAGCACATGTAGAACAAGATAGATCATCCAACCAACATACCCGAGGGTAATTACAGACATGAGCATCAACCAATCATAAGTCTGAAAATAGTGAAGTCCTTGCAATGCCAAACTTCTAAGGTTTTGAGATTGGTCCATTGCAGCATCATAATCTCTAGCCAATATCAGACCCTCAATGTTGTCCAATATTGAGGAATAATGAGACAGTGGTTTGAAAGGTTTAAAATATAAGGAATACGATTGCTTGATATCTGAAGTTGTCAATGAAACCAACATCAACAAGAATTCTCCAATCCATCACGAGACAGAAACATCTCTTGTTTGTTTTTATTTTCTTATGTAACATCTAACTCCTAAATTGCCACCCTGCAAATCTTCACTTAACCCTTTGGCATATTCTTGTTCACGGAAAAAGGTTAAGTTCTATATTATTTCAAGTCCAAAACACTTGGATATCCGTTCAAGTTGCACCAAATCACCAAATCGAAGCACAAGATGCCATGCTCAAGAACTCAATGAAAAATCAGTCAATGTCATAGCTGATAAATTAATAAAAGGGAAGGATACATGATTTGCGAAGAAATTGGTTCAGAATTTCTTTTGTGTTGGCTAGAACAGCTTCAACTTCTTCAGCCTGCAACATTATACAAATTAAAGAGTAGACAGATCATTAGCCCATTTATGATACATGTACATACTTTTACTTTAATACCCTTTCACCACAAGAAGGACAATGACAAATCATTAAATAAAAGACATTATTCCAGTTGAAATAGTGAACAAAAGCACATTAACCTGATAGTCATGAAAAACAAGTCATTTATCAATCAGAACTAAAGGAAGCTAGCTACCTTGGTCATGTTAACGTAATCTATGGGTAGACTTCCAACTGAGTTGATTGGACATGGCTGACCGAGTAGTGTAGACTGTCAAAAAATTGAATGAGAACATCAGATAAATGAAATACAAGGATGGTTAGAGAAATATATCATGCTCTGAACAAAAATCTAATGATAGAATCAAATACAACCATGAGTGGTGCAATATCAGCCTGATTGACATCCACCCTTTCTATTCCATGCAAGCCCCACTCTGTTGGCGTAGGCGTGTCATGCACATGGTCATCAACAAACCGAAAACCACAGTCAGAATGGTTGCTGCTAGATATTGGCCTTGGATATTTAACACCAGCTCCCCAGGCAACCAGGGGAGTATCCGTGTTTGAAGGATGCCCATCGCCATGGCTTCCTACGAATAAAAATAAAATAAATAAAAGACAAAATAACTGCCATCTACCTTATTCATTTCAAAACAGCAACAATACAGACAAATGAACAACACAAGTAATTGGAAATTAAAAAATTTCTTTCATGTACAAGGCAAGGAATAACTCTAGCACCACAACCTCAATGCATGCCTTTTATAGATGATATAGTCCAAGTGGGAGATTGAGTGAGGAAATAAATGGTAAACCACATTCAAGGGGAGAAGCTTTGGAACCACATGATTTCCAAATACTAAATTTATGGAACTCAAGTCCAATATATATATATATATATATACACACACATATATATATTGGATAAAAGAAGAAATTTCATCAACAAGAAGAAAATAATACAGAGTGAAGAGGATAAGAGATCCTCAAGGCAAAAAAAATAAAATAAAACAAAATAAAACATCAAAAGATCAAAACTTAGCAATCTCTTATCATATCAGAGATGGAAACCCCTCTAAAGTGGCCAAGTTCCTTACACCAAATAGATGCTAAGCGTCTGATCTTATCCCACAAAACTTGCTTATTCAAATATTTGCTGTGAAAAATGTGAAAGTTACACTCTAACCAAAGACAGCACATAACCATAAGAACTTGGCCTCTTTTCTCCTCCCAAAACCAACAAAGCTAGTCAAAAGGAATTGATCCATGGTTTTAGCACACACCCAACATTTGCCAAAAAGACCAAACAAAGAATTCCATAAAAATTCAATCACTGAGCAATGCAGAAACATGTATATGGTTGATTCTGAGTTAGCACTACACATAACACACATATCAAGGGAAATAGCCTTTTGTGGTCTTCGAACTTGCAGCATATCGTTGGTATTAATTCTGTTAAGCACAGCTGCCCAGATAAAGGATTTAACCTTCAAGGGAGATTTGGACTTCCAAATTGGTTTATCAAGGCAAAAAGAATTGTTCAAAGAATGGGTTAGAAACTAAAAGTAAGATTTACATGAGAAAACACTAGAAGACTCAAGAGACCAAGATCTTTTATCCGAATAAGAGGATAACATGACAGAACCCAAGTTCAATGTTACGCATGGAAGCATTAGCTCGGAGGTGAAAAATGAAGATTATAACACAGCACAAATTGCACCATTATCTTGGATCTAGTATACAAAACAAGAATAGCAACCAAGCCTTTTTCTCACAAAATGAGATTGGATATATAGACCAAATGACACATTGTGTTTTATCATAAACCAAACCTATTGAATATCCATTCAAACATAAGTACTTCCAAATGGTTTGATTTATAGCTATTTTTGGTCCCATTCCACCTCTAACTATTAGACTACCCTCCATATGATCTACTCCTCCGAGTAAGGCTGATTAAGTTCTTCTCCTTTGGTTCTACTATACAAAGTGACAGGAGGGTAATGGGATATGTACCTATAAGAGTTAAACTAGATGCATTAAATGGAGAAATGTTGTTGGTGTTATGTGATCAAAAGGTGCCTGTAAACAATAGCAATAACTAAGACTTGTCACTAGGTAGAGTCAAAAACGAGGATCAGACGACACCATAACGTTCTGTCATGTGAAGAAAAAAAGAAAAGAAAAGAGTAAACTTAAACCTCAAAGAAAAGTTTTACCACACATCCATAAGACTAGTACCACTATGAAACAAAATGTTGGACAATAAATGTTCCAAAGATAATAATGTTGCAAAGGGTAATTGAACAATAGGATGCATTATATAGATAAAGTAGAAGTGGAACTGGCTATGTAAGGGTAGGCCAACAAAAGCCCTAGTTCGAAAAGTTGATCAAATAAAGGGTGGCCAATAGAGATAGAGGAAAGACCAAGGAAAATTCTAAGAGAAGCCATTGAAAAAGACTTAGATCAAATGGAATTCTTGAGAATTGGGTATTTGGCATGATACATTAGCAATGTTTGATCCTTGTAGCTAATCCCACTTAGTGGGAAAAGACTAATCCATGCAGCTAATCCCACTTAGAGAATGTTTTATTAGAGGGTAAAAATGAGGTAGACATTTTCATGAATAAGCTCTAAGTATAAAATTACACATGAAGTTAATCCATAAAAACTTCCACCCCATGTTTATCCCCCAAACCAAAGACACCATTAGTGGGAAAAAAGCTTTTGTTGTTATAAGAATGTGGAGATATGCTAACTTAAAAAGACAGACAAATGAAAGAACAAAAAACCACCAAGCATTGGAATTTGGGGAAGGAAGAATGTCAAGCTTATGCGTAACGCACTAGAAGTACAGCTACTCATCATATTAGTTCTTCACCACTGTAAGTAATCTAGGATCTTAAGCACAATTACTGTCATTGAATGATTACAATCGAACGAAAGCATGTTAGAGACACAATGTAGGGGAGGGTTTATGAGAGGAGGAATAGGCAGTTTAGGCCTTAACTGTAAAGTAGTTAGAACGAATGACAGCTGGATAGGTAGTTAGTTAGGCGAGGCAAAACAGTTAAAGGGAGAGAATTGGAGAATAAAAGAGAGAGGTGTTAGAAGTAGGCATCTAATCATTTTGTACAACTTGTAATAGTTGGAGGACTCATCATTCCTCCAGATTCTGTATTTATTCTAGGGTTCTTGGTGATTACCAAGGCTTCTCCAAATTCAATAACACAAATTCATTCATTCAAAAATGCTCATATCACTGGTATCAGTAGCTTTGTCTACCTAGGGAAGAAGCTTTCATGGCTGCTAAATTGGAGAAGAAAATCAAAGCTATTGAAGCAACTCTCATCGAGTTACAGCACCAGTGCAATGAAGATTGAGAGTGTTGGGCCACCGCTATGGGTCACTGGGCAATGATGTTCATCAAAACGCTGGCCATTGTACGCGGCAACGCGATGAGGCACATGGCTAGGGCAAGGACAAAGGAGGCTTTACAATGGCGAACCAGCGCATGCGAGGGGTGGAGTAATGGCAACAAATCGATGTGCCCCTGTTTCATGGTGAAGAAGCATATGGCTGGGTAGAAGCAATTGAGCACTACTTCCAAATTAGGGAAGTTCCACTTCAATAGTCGCTATATGTGGCGAAGATAGCAATGGAAGGCAAGGCCTTAATCTGGTTTCATTGGTGCAAGGAAACAACACAGGGTCCAACATGGGGAACCTTCAAGGATGCAGTAATCAAGAGGCTTCAACTTGAAGTGGTGCAAAATCCTTTTGAACTTCTCTTGGAGATTAAACAAGAAGGTTCGGTCTGCGAGTATTAGGAACAATTCAAACTCTATGCTAGCCCTCTCAAGATCAAGAAGCGTCATTACCTTTTTGGCTTATTTCTCAACAGATTAAGGCTTTGGATGAATTAATGAATCTTGCTGAGTTAGTAGAAAGTCGAAACAAATTGTTGCAAAAAAGTATGAATTGTTCTTTTTTTAAGTTTGGGAGCAGTGGAGGAATCAATTTTAGGAAGGTACAAACCCTTTCTCTGGTAATAGAGGTCCCCCAAATTCAATCACCACTACAAAAGAGGCTGGGAAAGGTGGTTTCAGGCAGCCCAGAAAAGGGTTCAACACTTGTCAGATGAGGAGTATAGGGAGGAGAACAAAAACGTTGTGTTTTCATTGTAAGGAAAAGTTTACCCCAAATCATGTCTGCAAAAACAAGGGGTTTTGAGTCATGATATTGGAGGAGGAATAGGAAGGAACGGGTGAGAGTGAGTGGCATGATGTCGTGGAAGGATTGGGGGACACAATCCCAAAGTTGCATCTGTCTTGTAAGAGAATGTCTGGGGACGGTCCTCCAAGGCCCATTAGGGCATGGGGACAGGTGGCTAGCAACAAGGTAGGGGTGTTAATTGATCCAGGAGCATTGCACAATTTCATTTGCCCTTCATTTGTGAAAGAAGCTGAGTTACAAGATCATGAATTTACATTTGTTGTCAATTTGGCCTCAGGGCAACAATCATAGGGCATAGGCAAATGTAAACAATTGACTATTCAATTCCCTAACTTTAAGATGGTAGAGGATTTTTACATCTTGCCCTTGGATAACTCAAAATTACTATTGGAATTAGCTTGCTTAGATACGTTGGGGGATACCCTAACCAATTTTGGCAAGTCCTGGTTGACAATTAAGATGGCAGATCACTGGCTAGTGTTATAAGGAGCACCAGAACTGTATTATGGAGGGACTGCTTTAAGGGCAGCCTTGTGGGAGCTGGAACAAAAGGGCTAGGGATTTGTGGTATAGATACGGCTAGTTGTTACTAGCAAATACCACAGTCATCCCAACAGCAATACAGCAAGAATTGAATGCTCATCCTATGATTTGTGAACCATTGGAAGGATTACCACCCTCAAGGAACTATGACCACGCCATAACTTTAAAGGAAGGAGCAGAAATTCCTAAACTAAACCTTATCACTACCCACATTATACCAAAAAAAAGAAAAAGAAAGAAATTGAGAAGATGGTCCAGGAGATGTTGCTAGATGAGTTATTAGATGAGTTGCTAGGAGCTGCCATGTTTTTGAAGCTGGACTTAAAGTCATTATTAGAATGGCTGAGGGAGACAGAAGACAGCATTTCATACTCATGACGGCCATTCTGAGTTCCTTGTAATGTCGATTGGCCTCACCAATGCTCCTTCCCCCTTCCAAGCTCTAATAAATGACATCCTAAGGCCCTTCCTTAGGAAGCTTGTGTTGGTGTTTTTCGATAACATCTTTGTATATACTAATGACGAGGAATCTCATGTAGCACACCTCATGGCTGTCTTTTAGGTACTTCACCAACAGAAACTAATCATTAATAGGAAGAAATGTGACTTTGGGGTCCAAACAGTGGAGTATTTAGGCCAAATTGTGTCAGCATCTGGGGTGGCTGCAGATCCAAGGAAAACAGAGGCCATGAGACAATGTTATCGGAAATTTATGAAAAACTATGGTATCTTGGCCAAACCCCTCACTGATTTAACCAGGAAGATGCCTTTCAGTGGTTTGAAGCAGGCCAACAAGTTTTTGATTCACTTAAACATGTAATGGCAGAACTTCCAGTGCTAGTTGTCCCTAATTTCTCCAAACTATTTGTCTTAGAGTTAGAAACCAATGCATCAAGTCATGGGTTGGGGTTGTGTTGTCCCAAGAAGGGAGAGCAATTGCCTACCTTGCAAGTCCCCACGGTCTCCGCAGAAGTCTACATATAAGCATGAGCTAATGACCATTGTGCTTGCTGCTCATAAGGACCGTCACTATCTTATGGGCCACCATTTCATCATTATGACAGATCATCGGAGCCTAAAATTTTTGACAAAACAAAGGCTATTGGGGGACGATCAATTGAAGTGGACTTCAAAGCTCCTAGGACTGGACTTTGAAATCCAGTTTAGACCAGGCTTGGAAAATAAGGCAGCGGATGCACTTTCACGACAAATGTTGTATCATGCCATTTCCGCAGTGCAAGCATGTGGGAAACTATTGCTGCAGAAGTGGAAGAAGATGAGCATGTGTAGCATATTATTGCAATCTTACTCAAGGGAGTCGTGACTTTCTCGAGTATAGTCTACAGCAAGGAAGGCTATTCTACCAGGAACGAGTTGTCATCCTAAAGAATTAATCACAGATACCTATTTTGCTAGCTGAATTTCATGGCTCAACAACCGAGTGCTATTCCAAATTCTTCAGAACTTGTAAACGGCTAGCAGTAGCCATGTCTTGGAGAAGGATGAGACATCAGGTGTAGTCCTATGTCGCTAATTGTCAAGTATGCCAAACCAACAAATATGAGGCCTTGTCACCAGCAGGGTTGCTGCAACCACTGCCTGTTCCAGGTCAAGTTTGGTCAGAAATTTCCATGGATTTCATTTCAGGACTTCCTCGTGCAAAGGGTAAGGACTCTATCATGGTTTTGGTAGATCGCTTCACTAAATTTGCTCACTTTCTTCCCTTGTCACACACCTATTCAGCCAAGGATGTCGCCAACTCTTTGTTAACGAGATTGTTCGATTAAATGGCTCGCTTTAGTCATTGTTTCAGATAGGGACCCCATTTTTCTTGGCTGCTTTTGATCCGAGTTATTTCAAGTGACAGGGAGCAAGTTGAAGTACAACACCTCCTCTCATCCACAAACAAATGGTCAAACAGAGGTGATAAACCGCTGTTTGGAAACATATCTCCATTGCTTTGTTAGGTCCAAACCCAGGCAGTGGGTAGATTGGTTATCTTGGGCTGGAATATTGGTTCAATACCACATTCAATGCCTCCACTAAAGTCTCTCCTTTCCAGGCTCTCTATGGCAGACCCCATCAGTTCTGTTTAAGGGAGAGACCTCCCCTTCAAAGGTCCCTGAAGTGCAGTCACTTATGGCTTCAAGGGATAAAGTGCACACTGCTCTTAAAATTGGCATAGCAACGAATGAAATATTATGCTGATAAGCATAGGAGGGAGGTGAATTTTGAGGTGGGAAATTGGGTATTTCCGAAGCTCCAACCCTATCACATGAAGTCATTGGCAAAAAAACCCTAATGAAAAGCTCAATCCGGGATTCTGTGGCCCATTTTAGGTGCTGGAGAAAATTGGGCCAATAGCTTATCAACTGGCATTACCAATTAACTTTAAGCTTCACCCTCTTTTCCATTTTAGCCACTTGAAGAAGGCCCTAACCATTTGAATTGCAGACAGGTCTGTCAGGGGAAGGGATTTTGCGGGCTGAACCAGATTTGTTGCATGTTTACCAATCCCCACAAGGGGCAGCTGAGGTACTGGTGAAGTGGAAGAACGTCCCGGCACGTGACAACTCATGCAAATTACTAAGTAAGCTGCTGGAGCAGTTTCTAGAGGCTCACCTTGAGGACAAGGTGATTTTGTAGGGGTGTAGTGTTAAAGACACAATGTATGGGAGGGTTTATGAGAGGAGGAATAGGCAGTTTAGTCATTAACTGTAAAGTAGTTAGAAGGAATGACAGCTAGACAAATAGTTAGCTTGGTGGGGAAAACAGTTAAAGGGAGAGAATTGGAGAATAAAAGAGAGAGGAGTTAGAAGTAGGTGTCTAATCATTATGTACACATAATGAGAGTTGGAGGACTCATCATGTCTAATCATCATGTACACCTAGTGAGAGTTGGAGGACTCATCATCCTCTCTATTCTGCATTTGTTCTAAGGTTCTTGGTGATTACCAAGGTTTCCCCAAATTCAATAACGCAGATTCATTCATTCAGAGATACTGCTCCTATCAAAGCACGTCAAATTCTAGTAAATGGTATATACAGAGTCAGAGACAACCTTTTGACAAATTCCTGTATCAGCATGTTTCAACACCTATAATGAAATCATCATATCTTTATGACATGAAGCAAAAGAATATCCATACATAAATATGCTAGAAAAATATTGCAACCTTTGTCACTCATTCCATGATCTGCTGTAAAAATGTATGCTGTGCGATTGTCCTTGAAATAATCTTGCACAAGAGAATAAACACTTTCAGCAACATGGTCAACAACCTTAACATTGTTGAGATAGATGGAGGAGTAGGGCCTATGTGCATGCCCATTAGAGTCACATCCAAGTAGGTGCAGGAATACAATAAGATTATCCTGCTGCAACAACCCCTTTATCTTTGAGTCTTCACTGGACCTATTAAGAAGGCTTCGAAATTGATCAAGAGACCACATGTCAAGGAATGATGCATCTGCATTGAGAATTTCTATAATTTTAGACACTCTGTATTTCCACCAAGTAAAATGATGCCAGATCTCTAAATATCTAACTTACAAGTACAGGGAAAATTTTCAAGAGAACACTTTGACCAACCAATTGCAGATTTAACCAGTAAGAAATTCTCAACAAGCTTGCATATGTCAAAATATGTAGGAAAATTTTCAAACTAGTTGTGCTGTTAGAAACAAAATATTTTCAACAGGAAGACAATAATGGCTGAATTAGATGCATATGACCATGAGGTGCAAAATTAAGTAAATCCTCAAATTGATACTTGAAAGAGTTGTGGGACATCAATTCAGTTCTCAAAAGAGTTGTAATATCAATTTGGTATTCAAAAAGATTTGTCACATCAATTTAGTCCCAAAGATTAAAATAACAGGGAGTACAGTTTGAAATGTATAGAAGCTCAGAAGTTTGTAATCTTTAAAGCATTTGATTTTTACCAGATACCATGCAATCAGATTGTTTACAAACTATTACAGGGTCAAAATGCCTATGCCCTTTTATTAGGTGAAAATGTAAAAAGAATAAATATCCAAGTAACTTCTGGTCTGAAATTCAATGCGCTGAACATCAAGAAGCTACTGCTGAGGCAAAGAAGGCCAACAATAGAACTTTTAATTGAAAATGATTTCACTGAAGATCTAACCACAGCATGATAGGTACAAGCAGGCAAAAGATAAGGAAAATTCTCGGCGACAATAGAAAATGGTGTCAGTGAAAGGATCAAAAGAGGCAAAGATGCTTTATATTTTATCCTATAAAGAAATGAAGATCAAAATCTATCATTTTATGTTAATTCTCATTTATAACTGTACAACAACAAAAGCCTTTTTGCAATAGGTGGAATTGACTACGTGGACAGATTACAATTCAACTATAAGCTCTTCTGAATTTATGATTTACTCGTCAAAATGAAGAAACCTGTCAAAAACCAATCGTCCCAACTCCCAAATGCTTAAGCTAATCAGTGAAGTACTGAAGTTCAAGGAATAGTTTATTATATTATATATCAAACAAAATTTATTTGCAAAGATGCATTTCATAATTGAAACAGTCCATATTGAAAAAACTGCTGTCAAACCAGTAGCAAAGTCTTCAAACTCATGAGGATAGGTATCCCATGTGCTATGCTGCAAGCCACTACAGAAAATTGGAACTATATCAGGACTTCCATAAGAGATCGTATGGCGGCTTCTGTTAAATACTGAATCAAATTCAACTGGATTAGCCTTCCATCCTGCAGTGAACAGAATCAATCTTTTAGCACACAAGGGACAGTCCTGTCCACCCAAGCATCAAGATTCTAGAAGAACAAACAGTAGCAACCTTTTGTAACAGCACTGGGATCTTCATAAAACCCAGCAATTATGGCAACATGCCCAGGCCGTGACTCTGTCGGGGGCCGAGCATGAGATACCCCCCAGCGGCCTTGCGTTTGAATTATGCTCCTTAAAAATGGTGCTCTGTAATTCCCTTCAGCGTCCGGCTCAAAGAACTTGTCAGCGCGCAAACCATCAGCTGCGATGAAATTTGCAGCAGCGCCCAGTAAGTAAATCCAAGAATATCATGACAAACTAAAACATGTTCAGATAACGAAAAAAAAAAAAATCCAAATTGTTACAGTTGCAAGTATTAACGATTAGTGAACGAGAAAGTATGAAGCCAAGAAGGAATAAAAACAAGTTAAACCAACTGATGAACGTAACTCCCGACAACATGCGGAATATACTTGAATCAACAAACAGGTGGGGTGCATTTGTTTTTGTTTTCCGTTTTCGGGACGTACCGACTAGAAGGACGAGGCGTTTGGCAGGGGCAGCGAAGCGAGGAGTGACAGGATCCATGCCGTGAACAATGGGACTCTTGAAATATATGTCGAAGATGCTGAGCATGTAAATGGCGTGAAGGATCACGCCCAGCACCACAAGCCATCTCTCCTTTCTCTTCAACCACTTGCTTCCGCTGCTTGCGGCGGCTTTGGCTCCTAGGCCTGGCCCATCTCTGCTTCCTAAGATCCCATCGCTGCGCATTTTCTCTCCTTTCTTTGTTTCTCCCTCTTGGATCAAGCTTTGCTTTCACGCCCGTAAAGTTTTAGGTCGGCAACTACTGAATAATGAATCCCAGCTGCATAATGAGCAACAACGATGTACAAAATAAACTCGAAAAACAACCCAAAACTGGATCGAATCTTCAATCTACTTGGAATGCAATGTTCCTAGAAAACAAATATAGAAATTGAGAATATATTTTGTATATTTTTTATGCCCGGTCAACAGAAAAACAATTTTATACGGTTAATCACTATGATTTCGGTACAAGAAAAAATACTCTAATTTCCTCAGAGTATGAAATTATTAAAAATAACTACTCATTATCATAACCATTTACAATTATTTTTCATTTTAACAAAAATTTTATTATTGACTCATGGTATCAAAGCACGTAGAAATTAACTTATTTTCATCCTTAAATACTCATATCGTGTCAATTTAATCTTTAAAAGTATTTCTATTTCACATAGATGCCAAAACATTTAATTATCACATTACACTACATCTAAAAATTTGTGAGATGATTTCTATGTGTCCCTCCAATTTAAAATGGTTTAAATTCGGTTCGTTAACATTATGATATATATGCATAACCTATCCAAGTTACTCAATGACATGGCATAATCTATAATCTATAATATCTAAAATGAGGATTACCTAAATTTGAATTTAATTTTAATACATTATAATGTAAAGGAGTTTTACAATATTTTCCAATTACGTCTCTCATTTGGTATATACATTATTCTCCAATTACGTTTCTCATTTGATAGATCTTTTTAAGTAGTTGGGTGCAAATTAACCATACTTGTTAAATGTAACATTGTACGATTGGATAACTGTGTAAAAACTTTTTACACCATCAGTATATTAAAATTAAATCTCATAAATGTTTATTTCTTTTCTAATCATTGAAGATCTTTTTAAAAATTATGCAATTAAATATTTTAAAATATTTGGGACAACTTAGAATGGACTCCTTGAAGTGTGCTTTGATTATGAGTTGTATTATTTATATTTAGAGTAATGATACGTGATCATCACAAATCATCCACCAACTACTTATATTGAGGAAAACAACAAAATTGACGTATTTCATATGGTATGGATACCAAAAGGTCAAACTTGAGAACAATAGAAAGGAAACACAAAGCAAACAAAAGGAAAAAAAAAAAAAAAAAAAAACATCCCCACTCTGTCTTTGCTTCTCTCTCTCTCTCCTTTTCATTATTCTCTTTGTAGTTCTTCATTCTTTATAGGAAGAAAAAGAAGAAGAAGGAGAACCAAGATCTAGGGATAGCACACACAACTAATCCTTCCGTATGAAACCAAAAGCACACAAAAGGAGGGGGAAAAAAAAAGAAACTTTCATTTTCTCTCTCTTTTTCATGTTTCTCTCTTTAATTCTTCATGTTTACAGGAAGAAGAAGAAGAAAGAGAACTAAGATCTGTGGAATAGCGCACAAACATAATCCTTACACATGAAGGCTTAACTCATTTCATTTGATTTTTCATGTATTTGTGGTTTATATCCCAAAATATGAATGATTATTTTTTTCAGTTTTTTCAACAATAAAACGAACTGAGAATAGCTTTATTAGAAGCTGAGATTTGCTGTTATCGTTGGAAACAAGAGTTAAAAAATTGTAAATATATGTTACAAAAAGTTATAAACCAGTATGTAAAAATGTTGTAAACCATTGCACACAAAGTTATAAACCAATAGCAAAATGTTGTTAACCAGGACACATACTAACTAGGTTATTGAAAACTAGAATTGAAAAATTGTAAATAAGTGTTACGAAATGTTGTAAACCAGTATGTAAAATGTTGTAAACCATTGCACAAAAAGTTGTAAACCAGTAGCAAAATATTGTAAACCAATTGAGGATACATACTAACCAAGTTGTTGAAAGCTGGAGTTGAAAAATTGTAAATGCGTGTTACGAAATATTGTAAACCAGTTTACAAAAAGTTGTAAACCTTTGCATAAAGAGCTGTAAATCAGTAGCAAAATGTTATAAATCAATTAAGGACACATACTAACCAGGTTGTTGAAAAATGAAGTTGAAAAATTGTAAATATGTGTTACAAAATGTTGTAAATCAGTATACAAAATGTTGTGAACCAATAGCAAAATGTTGTAAACCAGTAACAAAATGTTACTAATCGTTAGTTGTTACTTTTTCATCTCAGAACTTTGCTTTATTTTAAACTTTGAAAATAAATCTATGGAAAATATGACCAATTTTTTTTTTATTGAAAGATCAAACTATAAGCCGTTCGCATATAAAGTATAGTGCATAAGTGTTTATCATATAATACGCGATAATAGCACATCTCATCAATTTATTTTTAACCATCCATCACATAGCATGCATGGAAATCACAACAGAGCACGATATAAACTTAGAACATCATCATAGCATAACATTGACTTTCATCATCATGTCTAATAATAATAGTATTGAAGTATTCCACAAGTATAATACCATCACAAATATACCGAGCCCACGTATAGAGGTTGAGCGTATAATAATTCAAAAGCTAAGCATAAGTACAATGTGGCTAAACCCTTTGTCGATGCATGTCTACCAATAACTAAGTTACGAGCATGCATGAAGACGAAACAACTCCTAAGCATTGCAAATAGGAAGGACTATATCTCCGCTTCTGCTGCGCCACTCTAATATAAACCATAGTGCAACTCCCACACCAGCATCTCAAGGAAGTCCATAGACGTCGCCATCATCCTTGTCTGAAGACGAAGATAGAAAGAAAGAGAGGGAGTGAAAAACTCATACAAGAATCTCAGTAGGGCTTTTCATCTCCACACATGTGTTATCATCATCATCCCTAAGATCCCTGGGTTTCATTATGAAAACAGTGGACATAAATAAGGTTCATTTATTTAGTTTTAAAGCCATTAGCCGAGGTCCGTGTCTTTTAGCATAATTCTTAATGTCATGAATACATCATACCTCATTATGAATACATGTCAATGTTATATGCAACATATTACAAGGATCATAATAAATCAACATGGCATAGAGAACATAAACCGTCATAACATAATCTTTCCTCTTTACTTTCTTAGGTGACTTAACTTTCTTGTTCTCTTCTAAGGGCCACCCTAATACTCTCTCCTCTTGAGAGTTCTAGGTTATGAGCGCATACCTAAACTAGTCATCACTAACTACACTTATCCTCTTGATAAGCAAATTCCCAACTCCTAGAGTGCAGGATAGGGGGCATAGGATTACCTTTCATAACCACTAAGTCGTGGAGTATAAAGGATAACCTCTTTGGGTCACCTATTATAACCATTCATTCCTAGAGTCTAAAGGATTCCCTTATTTAGATATGCAAACATGAGCATATGATCATAGTTATCATCATGACTTATCACTTAAAATTTCATGCTCATGAACTTTGAAATTTCTCTAAGTCCACAAATTTGGCGGAAATCCGACAGCATAATGGTTGGAAACGGAGCTTCCCCAAATTTGCTTTATGCCACAAAACATAACAATCATGCATCTCTATCATTCATTCATAATCACAACATGCAACAATTCATCATGTAATTGATCATATATGCATGCATCACATTCTTCGCATATACCCATAAGCATGTTATCATCATCATCTTATTGAAAGGTAAACATGCTCCTACCCAGTATGCCGAAAATCAAGGATCGAACTTAGCTAATGCATATGCTATGTTCAACAAGATATATACAACATACTAGAGATCATCACTTGCATAATTCAAGAATCAAGCATGCATAGTCATCAATTCATAATTTTGCACAATTATTTCAAGTCATACAATTTTCAACTAAATCACATGAAGTTGGCCTTCATAAGATATCATTTACATTAATATCATCAAGTTATTAATAATTACACTTTAGCCCCAAACAGGGTCAAAACTGCAAATTTCTAAAAGTTTGTGGGTCAAAGTTTAAATTTCCCTTTCAACACATTTTCTCAAATTAATGATCCTCAAAAAATTAATTTACACTTTTAAGAGATCCATAACACTTAGAAATCATTTAAATTCATCATAAAAATCCTTTTCGGCCATTGGTCAAATTTTGTTAGATTTTAAGGGTCAAAGTGCAAAGTTTCACATTCTTAACACATAGCGGGTGCTAATGTTTCTAAAACTTGTTCTTAACACCATAAATGGTATGTTGAATATATGGAAACATTCAAAATCATTATTAGTCTAATTAAACTCATTCGACCAAAATTCCATAATGATAGGTTCAAAAATAAATATTTTACATTTTGCAAAACGGTCCAACCTAACACTTGTAATTATTCTTTTAGGCACCTAAGAAACCAAAAATAATTTTTACAATAATTTTCACTAATTTTTATACTTATGAATAGTACCAAACAGTAATGTATAGTGCTAGGCAATGTTAAAAAAAATTAGTTTCAAGAGCTCTAGAAATTAAGCTTTTGACCCTTTCTAGTTATCGGCTTTTCTTAAGAAGGTGAGTGATAAGTCTTGTTTTGATTGTTACAAGTTGTCTTGATAAGATTAGATATAGTTCTTTGTCCAAGAACAGAAGGGAAGTTCTCAAAATGGGAGAAAACTCAAAAGAAGTCTATTCATAACATGCCTTGTGTTTTACATTGAGTTCCTATTTAATCTTAAGTGGATTGCAGAAACATTGAGTTGCAACCTCTACACAATCCACTAAGCATTGAAGTCCCACTATAATTGAAAGCACAAGTAATTCACCCACTATCTATCACAATTGCCTAGGAACTCTTAAAACACTTAAAATTGACTTTGAAAACAACTAAAACGCTTCTAAAATGGGAGACATTAAAAGGTGCACGAAAATTACAAGAAAAAAGACAAATTACACAAAATTTAAACTAATTATTCTAGCCCAATCTATTTGTCACTTGATCACTTGAATTGGGCTTCATCTTGTGTCTTTAAGTGACTTCTTTATGTTTGGACTTGGCTATTCTTTAAGTTGAATAAGAGTGGTCCATTTTGGGAGCTCATGCTCAACTAGATTGCTCTTGGTCTTTGCTTCCATGACTAGGCTTTGTAATGCTTTTTTTGCCTTTTTGCTCTAGCCCTGGTCATTGGGCCATCTAGACCTTGTAATTGATCTTGAACACTGTTGGCCTTTGTTGAATTCTCATCATCCACCTGCCCTACATACTGAGGTGGGTGCTGACCTTAACTTTGATTCTAGGTAGGATGGCCCAGATGTTGAGATATTAGAGGTGGAGGCCCCCGATGATGATGATTATTAAGACCTCTTTCGCACCACTTTGGATGGATATGCACTCATCTTGGCACTGAGGGCAATGCCTTTTGTAAGTGTGGGAAGGGTCACTATGTGGGTCAGGAGTTTATTTTTCTTTTGCTTATGTGTTTTTTATTTTCTATGTACTTTTCATCTTTTTCATTTCATGCATTGTGTTTCATTTTGCATTTCATTGCATGTGTATATATATATTTGGGAGTTGGCTAGTTAATGGTTTGCATTATGTTATTGCACTTTGTTTCATTTTCTGCGGTATGACTAGTTATTCTATTAATCATATGAGCAATGTAATGAATTTTAACTTGTTTGATTGGCTGAATTTGACCCTCTGAGCTGTTGAGCCTAGCTGTGGCTAATATTAATACAATCACTAGAATTTGTTGACGTCTATGTACTCACTTGGAGTGGATTCTAGAACTTGCCTAATTCTTTGTTAAAGCATTTTCTTTACATTATTTGTCATGTTGATGATTAAGGCACTAGTTTCGTTTTTCCCCACTTGGCCATATAGCCTACCCCACATGTGTAACACCTTGGATTTATTCATAAATTAATTGGAGCTTTGCTAATGAGAATCTCAACATTCTTACAAATGTAGTGATGATGAGGACGACTCAACGAACGAATAGAAAGAAAAAAATGTGAACAATATTTTGCGGGCCTCGCGGATAGGTTGGGACAACCAAAACCCTATATTCGGGACCCAAAGATGCCCAAAATTGAGAAAACATAAGGATAATGTTAGAAACAATTAGAAATGAAAATTTTATACTTAGAATTAAATTTCGGGTAATATATGATTACTGGGTATGGTGTTTCACCTGTTTAGTGAAATTTCGGTGTGTGATTTCTAACATCGAAAGCTAGTTTAATCTTTACAAAATGAAGGAGCTTATCCATTTAAATCAAATGAATGACTAAGATTCAATCTTGAATTACAAGATTTAATCCTAGCTATCCATTTTACTTTCTTTCTTTTAACGAAATATGCATTTGTGTTACATAAATTCTAAAGCTAAGATAGGATAAATACAAACCAACTAACCTTACCTCATCATCATCACTAATTCGGCCAGCCAAGGAGAATAACAGCAGCCTCCATTTCCCATTTCTTAAGAGCTCAAAACTTGATTCAAATGCCCAAACTCCTAGACTAGACTTTATAAAACCACAAACTTCCTTCACCAAACTTATTCCACTCATCAATTCCTATCAAACTAATCGATTGAAATCTCAATTCCTCACCAATCCTCACCTTGATACCTCCTGCCTTACTGATTAAGGAAGGGTTTAGGGTTGGTTTGGGAGCTTTAAAGTGAAGGGAATCAATCTTGGAGCATCTTGGAGCCAAAAATCCATTAGTTTCCAAAAGTAGGGTTTTATGTCTTATTTTGTGTATTTCTGTTTCTTGTAGATTTTGGTTGTTTTTCTAATGAGGTTATACATAGATATTTATGTATTTGCATCGGTGGGGTAGTGTGGTGTAGTGGAAAAACCATATTTTGTCAAAGGAGTATCAGACTACCTTTGTAACGCCCCGATTTTCTGTTAGAGTGAAAATGACCAAAATGCCCTTGAGGTCATTCTCAGATCGGAATTCGAGGAAGGCCGATCCGGCAGTCCTCAAAGGGCAAACTCAATGATGGAATGGGATTAGTTGACTTGTGTATCTTCCTGGGATTGAAAGTCTCGTTTTTCAAGTTTTCAGGTCAAAATGACCAAAATACCCCTATGGTGTTTAACCCGTTTGCAAGTTCCGGATGAACCCAAAACTTTTCCAGATGGTTTTAAAAGGCATTTTTATGTATTGTGTGACTTCAGTTTTAGTCCCAGAGGTCCCGAGCAAAATTAGTGCAAAATTATGATTTTGCCCCTTGCTTTATGTTTTCAAGCTTAATTGTATGATTAAGCAAACTTAAGCAATATTAGGCTCTAATCGAAGATTAATTAATTTCCATAATTAATCTAAGGTCAAAATAATTTATTAAAGTTGATTAGAACCTAAGAATGCTTAATTGCAACTTAAAATCTTATTTTAAATTCAAGATTCCTAGTCATGGAATCTTAAATAGTGTTTCCTCTCTCCAATTCCTTAAATCATGGAATTGTGTTTTCAATTGATTATTTACAAATGAATTTTAAATTCTCTAATAATGTATGAGCACTCCTAATCTTGTCATAAAATTCCTAAACCTCACTCTTAGTTACCTAAACTTATGCTTAATGACTCCTAACCTTGTACCTAAACTAATCTACACTTAAACCTATCATTAACACACAATTACATGGAAGATTTTTCCTCCTCCCTTGTCAGTCTGTGTCCGGCGAAACATACCCTCCCATTTCCATCACATGTGCAAATTTTTCACACTCCAAAGTCCATGCTTCCACCTCACTTACACCATACTTTGTCATACTTACATCCATGCTTGATTTGCTAAGTGAATGACTAGATAAATTAAGCTATTTTCCTTCATTTTTGTGGCTCAAAATCTGCCAACCATCTTTGCCTTCTAGAAGGATTATTTCAATTTCAAACAAAGAGAAATTACCATACTTTGAGCCATACCTTGCACCATGTCTTCCATACTTCAAACCATGCTTGAATGACATTGTGTAAGAGATATTTTTCTCTCCCCTTGCCTTGTGTTGCTACGGCCAGCCCCTCCCTCCATTGATCTCTCATTTGTTTTCATTTTCTATAAATACCTTGTTTACTTGAGCTTGCAAACACTTTAGATTATTTGCAAAGTTTCAAGTTTCTAAGCTTTCTTTGAGTTCTTTCTTTTTCTCTCAAGTTTCAAGAGAGTTCTCCATTCCTCTTCATCTTCATCCTCTTCATCTCTTCCTCACATAATCATCTCATTGTCTCAAACCACCTCCTCATCACCTTAGATCACCTCCTAAGCTCTCAAACACTTGACCTCAAACACAACCTCACTCAAAACACACCTCCTTTCCTTTCTCTTCTCCTTGGCTGAATCATCATCATCCCTCAAGGAGGAGTTGCTCTTGTCATCTCTTTTCAAAAGTTCAAGTTTTCATTTTCACTCTAGGTAGGAGTGGTTTTCTAAACTTTGTTTTGCTTGAAAACATGATTTTCCTCTAGTTTTCTCTTGGTTTCTTTTTGAACTTTCTTTGTCTTCTTTTCTTGTTTCGGCCATGAGGCCTAGATATGTTCATGATAGCTCAATGATGAAAGCTCCTAGATGATGACCATGTGTTCATCTCAAAGGAACCTCTAGAGCTTGGGTTTTTCCTTTCTTTAAGCTTTATCTTCATTTTCTAACTTAAATGATTTTAGCTCAAGAAACTCCTTCACTTTTTCTTGCTATTTGGTTTCAGTTTCTTTGTTTCCTTTCCTTAATATTTTCGGCCTTGGTTTCTTTTTCCTTGAGGTTTTGATTTCTTTTAAAAGTTGCTATCTTTTGAGCTTGATGATGATGTTCAAGAACCTTGTAGTTCCTTGAGAACTTGGTTCAAGGACTCTAAAGCTCTCTTTGTGATGAGATAAGTGTTGGGTTGTATCTCTAAAGTCTTGTAAGAGCTCTAGCTAAGATTAAAATGAATCTTGCATTCATATTTATGTTTATGCCTTGCATATCATGTTTATTTTCCTTGCTATCACTAAATATCAAGAATAATAAATGAACTTGCATTATCATATTCACATTTCAAGCTTTGCATTATCATGTTTATATTTCAAGTCCTCACTTAAATATCAAAGATAACAATAAGTTGCACCTCATGTTTACTTTATACTCTCACCTTATTTTCTAATGGAAGCTTAAACAAGTGCATGAGCATGTTTATTTTTATGTCATCACTTAAGAGAACCTAGAGCTCAAAGACTTGCCCATTATTACCTCAAACAAAGGTTTGAAAATATATGTTCTTTAGCTTCTTGATTTCGGCCCTAAGAGGTTCTATTTGTTACAAGCAATAAAATATATGTTCTATAATTTTTCTAAGCTTATATGAGTTCAAGTAATGTCTAGAACAAAGTTTTATGATTTTAAAACCCCTTGAGACTAATTTAAATTAGCCACTGCCTTCAAAAATATTTTGATGATTTTAGTTGATAAAAATGTTTACTAATGAGTTTTGAAAGCTTTAAAAAGGTTCCAAGAGAAACTAGCATCTTGTGTGCTTTAGAAATCAAGTTCTATGTCTTTTGATGGAGTTGAATTTCGATTCTGCCTTGCCATGATATGCTCACTGTTTGTGCTGTTTTATTGAGGATAATATGAGTATGTTTATGTATAATTAATGTTAAAACTCATATGTGAAAGATAAGAGAAGTTAGTAACTAGAAAAGAATTAATTTGAGAATTTTAGATCCCTTAGTAATTGATTTTTTTCTGGATTCTGTCCAGCATGGTTTAGAATTGATAATCATGGTTTATAATTAGTCTAAATGTGTAGGAATGACTCATAATTGGTTTAGGACTTGATCTTGATGCTTTAGGAGCAAACCGAACTTAGAAAGGGTAATTGTTGTGACTCCTAGGTACCCGTAAAGTTAGAACTTTAGATTTTGCACTCTTGAGGTTTAGAGATGTTTATGATCATAGTATTGAGTGAAGAATACTTAGATATGAGCCTATAAGTATCTGAGAGCTTAGGTTATGATGATTTATAACTTAGAATTGAGTTAAAGGACCTTACGGGTCAAAGCATAAGACATTAAGAATCCTTTAATGCTATGATGATATCTATGCAAGTATGATGTTGAGATGTATATGTTTGGATGATGCATGAGGAAATGATTAATTGAAATGTTAAGTTTATTATGAGCATGAGAATTGAGTGAGAAATATGCTTGTGTTGTAAGCTTGTGGCATAAATGTCGGTTTGAAGGAAATTCGGTTTAACAATTTGTGATCTTTGAATTTCAAATCAAACCCAAAGGGTTGAGAAATGTTTTAAAGTACTATATGAGATTGAAAACCCTGGGTGACACGGTTTAGCTGGCACCCCCAGGAGATTTTTTATGTGACAAGCACTGAGACGTACTTCTCCTGCTACAGTGAGGAGGAGGCAAATCCGTGAGGGTACTGACATGAGCTTTACCAAAGCAGAGAATTCGCTGTGCACTCGAGGCTAGTAGAGCATTTCAAAGAGGGTATATCCTAAGAGGGGTGATCCCTAGCGCCTAGCCCATACTCTTAAGTAGTCGGGTTTATTATCATTTTATTATTCGTTTATTCAGATAATAAGCAAGAGCTAGTGACGACTAGCTGAGGTATGAGCTCATAGCCCATTTTTAGGGTGGCCTTTTATATTGCTAAAGTACCATGAATGATGTCACACATATTGATGGAAGTTCCATTTGAGAGTTATTGCCTTTTATGCCACATGGATTGTTTCTTGATGATATGAATTGTTGACTTATATGCTTAAGTATTGTCATGCATTCATGCCTTAACAAGTTGCATTTCATGACATTAAGATGCATGCTAAAAGGAATGAACCTTGGATAAATAACTTTATAAACCCTAATAATGAATCTTATATGCATGCACACCTTTTATAAATAAACCCAAGGTTCCTGAGGATGTGAACGATGTAACCCTAAGATAGGAGACTCCTACTGAGATTCTTTAGTAAGAATTCTCACTCCTCTCTCTTCCTTTTCTTTCTTCCGTCACATCTTCAAAGAGCGATGGTGACGTTTGTGGTTTTTGTCGACACACCGACGTGGGAGGTTCACTTTGATCCGGACCATGGATCATACCATTTTGAGAGGCAGTGCACGGTGCGAGTTTTCATATTCATTGGACGCTCCTTCACACACCTTGTACAGAGCTATCGTTTCTCCTCGATGTCACTCTATGATGATGCCATGGTTTTTGAGCGTGCCCGGACGCGAGATGAGAGGTTGCTATGGATGTACACTGGTGGATCAATGGCCCGAGACTTCCAGGATTACATGCCCCGGTCTCCCAGTTTGGAGGACAACCCATCTGAGGACCCACCGACTCATGTGTATAGCGAGAGCTCTGCTCCCACTCCTCAGTTCGTGCGAGGTGAGAGCGAGGAGACTGTCACTCAGCCAAGACTGGCTAGGCGAGCCGAGAGGCGCCCCTATCGAGGAGCTCACACTCAGTCATCGCGTGTGCCCACTCCTGCCACCCTGCGTCCATGGACTGGTTACATTCCACCTTTCCCCGGGTTCCAGTAGTAGACGTCTTAGGGGAGGCTTAGTGCACACACTCACACGTAGATTGGATAACCTTCTTTTGTCTTGAGGTTATCCATCATAGGTGCGCTCAGGTAGTCGCGGTTTATTTATGCTTTCTTGTTTCTATTGTATTTCCTTTTCTTCTGTATTGCAAGCTCAGCCCGTTTCTATAAGGGCATGACTACTTATGTACCTTAACTATATTATTAATGAAATGTTTCCTTTGTTGTGGTGACCATTGTTCTATTGTTACTTGCTTTAACTTTTGTGTTCCTTAGGATTGATATTTATGTCTCTCGATTAGATAAGAACGCGGCTCTCACTTTGGTTTTATATTTCAAAAAAAAAAATTTACCCATAATTTCTGCTAAGTATTTTAATAAAATGATGAGACTAAGAATTAATAACCTAATGATTAACCTAATATGTTCTAGAAAGTTGGGTTAAAAATTAGGGTGTTACATAAGATGTACTAGAAACTTGTAAGGACCAAAAAATGCGTTTTGAGACTTTTAAAAGTGAGATTTTTGTACTTACTGCCTTGGTGGGCTTTTTATGATAAGGATTCTGTTTGAAATTCACTTTATGTGTAAAATTGTCCACTAGTAATGATAAGAAATTAACTTGAGCTTTTTAGAAACAGAAATATAAAAGGGTCAAAGACGCAATTTTTAGAGCATCGAAATGATTTGTTTTAAAATGCTACCCTTTGGTCCAGCACTTATTTGAAAATGTTTGGAGGTTTAATATTAGTGAAAACCCTTGGGGGTAGATCCCCTAGGTGCTTAAAGAAGTGATTTCGGTAATTAGGTCAAACCAGGTTGCAAGTTTCAACCCGTTCGGGACTACGTTGTGATTTCAATGAACCGGGTATGCTTTCACATAAAATGATTGATGATGATCTTTGTGACCTTATGTATGTATGAATATCTTATGATGATGAGCATAGCATATGCATTAGCTAAGTCCAATCAGTGATTTCGGCACACTAGGTAGGAGCATGTTTAGCTTTCAATGGAATTGATGTTGGTATGCTATGATGAATGCATGAAATTAATGAGATGAATATATATATGGCATGCTATGATTATGTTTGAGTATTGAGGTGCATGATGAGTATGTGGCATGTAGCAGATTTAGGGAAATCCAATTTCTAGCCGTTATGGTGCTGGATTTCTGCCAAATTTGTGAATATAGAATAATGATGAGAATTCCCTTGCATAAAGTATTGATTGATAGGTCATGAACGATGATTATACTTATGGATTGAAATTGCATTTCAAATTATCATGTTAAGACACATGGAAATGATCCCCTAGACTCCCCGAATTAAAGGCTATGAGAGGTGATCCGCTAAAAGACTTAAGGTGACATAAGCTATATGGAAATGATCCTCTAGACTCCCCGAATTAAAGGTTATGAGAGGTGATCTAGAAGGACCCTTTGTGTAACATCCTAACTTTTAACCCAATACTCTTAGAACATATTTAGATTAACTATTAGTTTATTACTTCTTAGTTTCATTCTTTCTTAAATTACTTAGCGGAAAATACTGGTAAATTTTTTTTTTTAAACATAAAAGCAAAGTGAGAGCCGCGTATAACTTAAACATGCGTGATGCGAGCTGTCGCGACTCACAACAAATTAAAATTTATAAAGTGCTAAGTTGCACAAAAAATATAGTAAAGGGGCACAACTCAGGTCGTCTCACAAAGAAGTGTTGCTAGTCAATTAGAAATTAGGGGTTTTGAAGAATTAAGATTAAAGCAATTTAAATTAAAAGATAATAGCAACAAGGTAATACCAACAATAAAGAAAGCACTAGTGCAAGGTATTCCTAGGATTGGAAATTAATTATCATTGACCAAATATTAAATCCATTGGTGGCTATTAGTAACAAATTAATGGCAATTCTACTAGTGATCAATCGACCTCTAGAATTTAATCAATGCAAATAATTAATAAACGATAATCGCCAATTTATTTAGAAATCACATCAATTTAATGAACCAATTGCTATAGCCTAATTGCCAATCGGAAAGTTAATTCTAATGTTCTCCCTCAAACATAAACCAATAGCTCTATCAATTTATACCCAAAGGGTTTCCTTAAACGACGATCGCCAATTTAGTTATCCCAATAAAGTTATAGCAATCATCACAGTAATTATAGGAATAGAAACTGCAGAACATTAAGAAAACCAGTGCATTTAATATCAAAAGAGGTCTCAAACATCATCCAAATCCATCTGGAAACCCTTACACTAGTAAAGAAATCTACTCCTCCATCTCTGGAGGATTACAACGATAAAGATAAAAGAACCTGGAAATAATAGCAATGATTATCGCCACCATCTCCAAGACAAATCACCTTCACTAATGAAATCCTAAGAGAAAGAAGAATAGAGAAGAAAAAGAAGATGTAGAGAGAAGATGGAGAGAGATGTAGAGAGAGAGAGTTCTCCAAACTGAAATTCCAAAACTAAAAAACTAGGGTAAAAGTTTGAAACATTCCTATATATACTGCCTTCTAAAAATAGGCCAAAGTGGGCTTAAAAACAGATAAAATAAGGTCTTCTGCGTCATCGCACGAGCGATGCAGTGCTCTTAGCGCTGCGGTGCTCACTAGTGAGCAATGCTGATAACAGTCAATTTTCTGGGTACTGTTGAGCACTGCAGTGTCTGACAGAATAGAATTTTCCCTCAACACCAGAAATAGTGATTGTAGCCCTTTGAATAAGCTTTCCAACGCCACCAAAATTACCTCAATCGGAGATCTTTAGCTCTAGATATTGTAAAAATACTGACTAGAGGTCAAGTTTGATAGCATCAGAACATTAGCAACCTTTAATCTTGCAACTTGATTTTCACCAAGATACTCTTAAAACTGGGTTTTGAGCTAAACATAAAAGTTATAGAAGACTTCTTGAGCTTTCCAAAACATCCTTTTTCGTTTCAATCTGATCCCTTGTTCTTGATAATTTGCACTTGATCCAAAGCTCCTGTGCATAAAACCATACTCAAAGAGACAAGTTAAACGCAACATCTTGTAATTACAAATTATTCCCAAAATCAATGCAAAAGCCAATAGTTCTATCAAAAGTACACAATGAGGAATAAATCAAATATCTAATTAATCACATCAATAACATAGAAAAACTCATGTAAAAAGCTAAGAATTAGAAGTAAGATAAGTGGCATAAATGCCTCTTATCAAACTCCCCCACACTTAAGCTTTCACATGTCCTCATGTGAACTAAGATCAAACCAAGGTATGGATGAGAAGCAGTATACAAGGACTACACTAGACTCCTAAATCTAAAAATGCATGATGCATGAAATTAAATAACAATATACTAATCCAATGAACCTAGAGATATAAGCATTGGGCTTTTACACCAACAATCAAAGATGATCTCAACAAGCAAGGCATGAGCAAAAACATAGCACACAAGGTAGAATCAACATACATGATGAATGAATTAAGTACAAAAATCCTCCCAAGATTAGTGTTTGTCACTCATTCACTCAAGTGTTTTGGGATAAGATGTACACTCAAATCACCTCAAATGAAAATGCATTACCATATGCTTGCTACGGGTCTCATTCTCCATTTTGTCACACACACATGTATATTGAATCAAGAGGACTTACCTTTGGTTGTAATGGGGCTTAGGTGAAGGTGGATAAATATATAGGCTAATAGGCTAAACCTGAAGTCAAAGGAGAGTAAATGCATACACTAAGAGCACAAGTGCTTAAGGGTACACTTTGTCCATTTTAATCACAATTACAGGCCTTAAATTTCAATGTGGCACACCTTCAACCAAACTTTTTCAAAATTTTTTTTTTTTTGCTTTTTTTTCCAGTTTTTTTTCTTTTTTTTTTAGTGTGCCACTTGCTAAATTTATTGTGTACACATTGTTCCTTCCCCACACTTAAATTAGAGCATGTCCTCATGCTCTCCCCCACACTTATGCTCAAGCACATATATGAATTTGCACAAATGCTCTCCTAAGCCTAAAAGGTTGGAAATTTTCATGGTTTTTCACTTTTAGCTAAGGATGTGCTAAAACAAAAGAATGGACAATAAGGCTCAAAGGGGCTAAACAATGGCAACATGCAAAAGGTGGCTATATGGGCAAGTGGCTAAAAACAAGAAAAATGCCTCAATCATATTCAAGCATATATGTGGGAACATATTTTCAAATAAGACCCTAAGCAAGTTCTAGAATCCAAATCCAAAGAGGGAAACACACATGAAAAAATAAGTATAGCACATGATAGTCCAATCAAGAGGCTCAAAATCTCACAGGTAAGAGTGTATGTACTTAATCCAAACAACAATGAATCCACCAAGCATGCAATAGAAGATAAAGTCAATGCCAAGCAAGTCAATAAGGTGCAGATGGTGTAAGCCTATTCATGTAATCTCTAAGGTGTCAAAGGAATGGTGTAGGACACAAATAAAAATAAATATGATGCAAGACTCTAAACTAAAATGAAAATAAATGAAATGCAGAAAAATAAAAGGGAGAGTAAAGAAAAACCTCACAGTGGGTTGTCTCCCACCTAGCACTTTGCTTTAACGTCCCTAAGTTGGACAGTCAGGACCCTCATGGAGGCTTATGCTTGAATTGATCCAGGAATTTCCACCAAGGCTTGGGTCTTTTCACTTCACCCGGATGCCAGAGTATACAAATCATGCCACGGGCCTTGAAGTTATTAAGCTTCCTGGGCCCAAGTGTTGAAGAGAATGATACATTCTTGGAAGCCTTAAAGCTCCTCTCGAGCCTCACATTTGCAAAACAACCAACTTCCAATGGGAAGGGATGTGTGTTCCTAAAAGAAGTCTTCCATGGTGACATGTTGCCACCAAGTTCCCCAAAAGTTCTAGCCATCTCACCATACAGTGCACATAAAGCTTGGAGCTGAGCATCAGTTTCTAGAATAGCATAGTCATTTCGCTCTAGAAGGTGCTCAATGTAACACCCTAAAAATTATTCAAAAATTAATTTAAGCTTATCTGGCCATAATTTCAAAAATCCGATGAATATAGAAATGATCAGGACAATCCAACGAATCTGTAAAAAAAAAAAGTGAATAATAACTTGTAGGCCCCGCAGGCCTGCTGGGACAGCCAAAACCCTAGAATTAGGGCTCGAAGATGCTCAAAAGTGAGAAATTATAGGATTAATATTAGAAATAGGTAAGAATAAAGATTGTATACGTAGAATTAATTTTCGGGCAATAATTGACTACTCGGGTACACTGTTTTACCCGTTCGGTAAAATTTCGGTGTGTGATTTTTAACACCGAAAGAGAGTCAAATCTTTAGGATAAAGTCATCCTTTATAGCAAAATGTAAGGCTAAGATTTAATCTTGATTTACAAGATTAAATCCTAGCCATTTATCATGATTTCTTGTAGAAAAAGTTTTGATCTTTTATTGGATAAAGATTTACACCAATTAAAGCCAAACTTATCACTCCACTTCTCCATTGTTCTCGACCATGAACCAGAAATGCAAGCTTCCATGGTGATTTTCTACAAAACTCAACTTTAAATGCCTAAACTCCTAGCCTAGAGTTCATAAAATCACAAACTTCCTTCACCAAAGTTATTCCACTTATCATAACCTATAAATCTAACTTATTAGAATTTAAATCCATCACTTTTCTCTACCTTGAGTGCTCATAATCTGCTGCCTAAGGGAGGGTTTGGTGCTGATTTGGAAGGTTTGAAGTGAAGAAAATCCATCTTGAATCACTCTTGAAGCCAAGATCCTTAAGGTCACTTAAGTAGGGTTTTCTTTGGCTGTTTTCTTTCAAAATTATTTCTGATCATTGTTAATGGGTATTGGTCTGAAATTTCTGGTTATATTTGATTATAATATGTTGATATTGATGTGTTAATTTTGGTGGAGTGTTTGGATGAGGTTAAATAATGATTTTTGTCAAAATAAGTTTTGGCTAGACTGCTGGATTTTTGGATTTCAGCAGGACAAGATTTATTCATGAATTTTCTGGTCCAATTCTTGTCATTTTTATGAGCTATAAAAATTATATATTCAAGATAATATCCTAAGGAAACTCTAAGAATTTTTGTGGTGCATAATAACGACTTTTGCTACCTGAGAAAAATCATGGACCGAAGTTGTAACTATGCTGCCTGAAATCTTGGTACTGAAGCTGTAAATTTGTATAATTTTGTGACCATACCAAATGATGGAATTATCCTTTGAAAGTTTTATAGGGAGTTAATAACTTATTGAAGTACAACTGTGATTTTTATTTTGAAGTAGTTCAATCATTTGCTTGGTCTAAAAATTATGAGAACCCTATTCTGAGCTATGAAAAAGAGACCTCTGACCACTAAATTTGTATAATTTATTTAGCATGGATAGAGAACTCCAACTGCTATGAAACTTTTACAGGGTCTCTTAGACACATTAAGATGTCATGAGGAATTTTTGTGATCCCTGAATTGGCCGTTTGATTGAGAAATTAATTGTTGTTTCTGGAAGAAGAAATCTGTCAATATGCTGGAAATGAGCTAAATTCTTGATTTGGAAGTAAAATGTCCTTTGATGCCACTATGATGAACTTAGATGCATGCTACGTACTTTAAAGCTTGGTTTATGAGGAATGAATGAGAATCACATGTGATTGATTGTTTATATGATTATAAATACATACATTGGTAAAGAGAAATGTGATAAATGAATACTATATATATATATGTTTGAAGCATTATGAAACTAAAAAATTTATGCTAATGTATGCCTGTATATGTGAGCTTGACGATGATATATATGCTATGTAAAGGAGGAAAAGTCCCCTTTAATATGTAAAGGGCACGGGAAAGTCTCCTTTAGCTTGTAAAGGGCACGAGAAAGTCCCCTTTAGAGTGTAAAGGGCACGGAAAAGTCCCCTTGATTAGGTCAAGGGCATGGAAAGACAAGGATAATATTTCTAAGATTCTTTTTTATGTATCGAGAGTAAAGTTGTAATGTAACACCCTAATTTTATTCAGAAAATAATTGAGGATTTAGTAATAAGAATATCAAAATTCTAATGTACATAGAAATGATGAGAACAATGTAACGAATGTAAAAAAAAAAAATGTGAATAGTGTTTTGCGGCCCCGTAGGCCCGCCGGGACAACCGAAACCCTAGAATTGGAACTCAGAGATGCCCGAAAGTGAAAACTTATAGGATTGAGATTAGAAATGGTTAGGAATAAAGGTTTTATACTTAGAATTAATTTTTGAGCGATGCTTGATTACCCGGGTACACTGTTTTAACCGTTCAGTGAAATTTCGGTGTGCGATTTCTAACACCGAAAACTATTTTAATCTTTACAAAATAAAAACCCTTATCTCTTTATAGTAAAGGAATGGATAAGATTCAATCTTGAATTACAAGATTGATCCTAGCCATCCATTTATCTTACTAGGCTAAGAAGTATCCAAGTTTAATATATAAAATTCCTAGCATTGATTACAAGATTAGCTTAAAAGCTAATCTTCTCCAACAAGTTACACATTTCTTCTCGGCCATCAAGGAAGCTGAAATAGAAAACTCCATTTTCTTTCACTTGAGAGCTCAAGCTTACTTTCCAAGTCCATAAACCCTAGTCTAGAGTTATTGAAACTTCAAAGTTCCTTCACAAAACTTGTTCTACACCTCAAACCCTACAAATCTAACCGGTTGAAATCTCAAAATCCTCACCTTGATACTTCATTTACCCACTGCCTAAGGAAGATTTGGGACTGAAATTGGTGTCTTGAAGTGAAGGGAGATTACTTAGAGCATCCTTTGAAGTATAAAGCTCAAAGGCTTTCAAAGTAGGGTTCTATGGAGTCTTTTCTTGCCAAATTTATTTTTCTTATTTCTGGCCAGTGCTGCACGAAATTTTTCATTATATTGGTTAGTGATATATGGTTGTTGAAGTATAAATTTTGAGGGAGGGTTTGGATGAGGTTAGAGTAATCATTTTATCAAGTGAAGTTTTAGATGGTGTGCTGGATTTTTGATTTTGCTGAAAACAGTAAAATATCATGAATTTTTAGACATATTTGTGGATATGATCGTGGTTTGGAAATATTATATGTTGGACCTAACATCTTGGACCACTTACACGAAAATTCTTGAGCACTAATTTTAAGTTTTACTGCTTCAAAAAAATCAGAAACCGAAAAGGTTATCTTGCTGTCTGGATTGTGGGAACTGAAGCTCTGATTTTATATGATTTTACTACCATAGGAAATGATTGAATTATCATCTGAAATTTTTACAGGGTGTTGAAAACTTCTTGAAGTGTAACTGTGATTTTTCTTGTGAGTTGATTTCATCTTTTGTTTGTGCTAAAGATTAAGAAAACACTAGTCTGGGCTGTGAATCAATGATCTCTGACCACTAAACTTGTAAAATTTATTTAATATGGTTAGAGAGCTTTATTTGCTATGAAATGTTTATAGGGGCTACTAGACATATTGACATGTCATAGAGAATTTTTGTGGCTCTTAAATTATCCAGTTGGTATAGAAAGTAAATGTTGCTACTGAAATGATAAATCTGCCAAGTTGCTAAAATGGTGGAAATGTCTTAAATTGATAATGGAATGGCATTTAGTCCACATATATGATATATGATGCATGCTAATGGTTTTAGAGAGTTACTTATAAAGCATAATGAGACTCTAGATGTAACTAAACTGCCTACGTGTGATGTAAACATGATTTGTCAAAAAGAAAAGTACATGTGGCTGTTATATGACAAAAGAGAATATGAGAAATGTAATGGTGCATATTTTAACATACGGGGAAAATAGAAACAAGGCTTATATGGGATAAAGAGGGAAAGCAAAAATAAGAACTTCCCAAGAAATGTTATGAGTCGGTAGATGTATCGGCTGGGAGATAGAACTGTGTGTGATTCGAAAATGGAAAAGAAATATGAAATCCGATGATCACGAATAGGAATGAGCTCATGTCCTAGCAGTCTATGGTCCCCTGTGGAGTTATCCACTATAGATGTTATCTGATGTGAAATTAAGCCTTCCCTATGTTAATAAAAAGAAACAACTATACTGAGTTGAATTCCATAAGATATAAGAGCAACACATATGATTACCACTATTTTGTATTTAATTCTCTTTGACTCATGTATATAAATATTGATAGATGTGATCTAGCATGACAATTTGTATATAGATGAATTTACTAATTTTATTCTATTCACATGTGAGGGAGTACCCTACTGAGAATTTTATAATATTCTCATCCCTATGTATGTATGTATTGTATATTGTATTCAGATCTAGCAGATGCTATCAATAATATTCTTCCTTGATTTGCCACAATGGGTGTGGCATTATGACCCGGTGCTTGACTCTCTTTATGCAGCAGCTTACTCTCAAATCCGTGCATACGTGTTTTTTGGCCGTTCTTTCAGTGCATATGTCTTCACCGCTGATCTTGATCCAGCTTTTCCCTACGATGGTGTGCCTCTCCACATGGCGCACCTAGTTGTATTTGATATCCCAGTAGCACCACCAACACCGCCTCCACCAGATGCTCCATCCTCGTCCTCGTCTTCTGACTCAGACCCACGAGAGGGTCTTGACGCCCCTGGCGGAGGAGAGGCCATCGTATCGAGGGCCAACGGGTTCCTCTAGGCGGACACGAGATCTATAGGGACTCATGACTTGTATATAGGGTAACATAGTGCTAGGACCTTACCAGCCTGTCGACTGATTACTGTTAGATGTTTTAAGTCCATTTATGTGCATATATGATTTTGTTGGGCTTTGAGATTTGAGCAGGTTAGAATAGACACTTAAGATGTTGTTTTTGTACTGAGTCCCTACATAGTTCAGTAGTCGACCAGTTTATGGTCTAGGGTGCTGTGTATGTTGCTAACTTGTTTATGATGTGTGTGTGTGTGTGTATATATATATAAGTTGGTGCGATCCATGAGCTCATTTTATTATTATCTTTTCATTTCTCCCAACTAATATAAAGTATAGAACACGAGTAACCCTATTCTAATTACTGTATAGACACTCGAGTAATATATGGTAGTTAGGAGGGTGTTACATGTAAATAAAGCACTATAATGTTAAGTAGTATGCTATGTGTATATCAAGTGATTGACTAATAAAAGCAACCTACTTCCGAAGTATGATTTAGAACTTTAAAAACAAACCATTGATCTAGGTTGTATGCTCACAGTTTCTTAATAAACTGAAGTGGCTGGGACGATGACGATGACATTAATTTCAGTGCATGTTTTGGGGAATGCCCTACTGAGAATTGTATAATTCTCACCCCTATGTGTTTTGTGTTCTCGTGTCGTCTCCAGGTTGAACCAGAGAACTATGGGATCCTACACCGAAAGAGGTCGGATTGGCAGTAGTCGGGTGTTTGAAATTGTATCAGATGTACTTAGATGTATATATAGATGTGTAAACTTAACAGAGAACATATGTATATTAGAGCTCATAGAAAAGCTTCCCTATGTAATCGAATTTATATTAAATAAATGTTTTGTATCTTGCTATATATGTTGATCGAATTACGCTAGTTAGTACACGAACCCATCGAATTTGCTATAGTTATTTAAGAAAGGTCCGCTAATTAAAAAGTAACAACTCTCGAGTACGATGTCATGACTTAAGGATAATGTTGTACTTGGGAGGGTGTTACATTATCATGTAACGCCCGATGACGAGGACGGGGAGTAATCGTCGGTGCAAATGAGGCACGGACAAGGAGCGGCTCCTCGCAAGGTCCTCTAAGCGGAGGGGTACATGAATGAACTGATTACACACCCGAATAAGAGGGATCCTAAGACTGTATAGGTATGGGACTATATAGTTGAGGAGGGCTTATATGAATTGATTTGTACTACCTATACCAACAAGATGCATCTTCTTTTCGGTAGCCTAAACTGAAAGAACTCCACAGTTAAGCGTGCTTGGCTTGGAGCAATTTTAGGATGGATGACATCCTGGGAAGTTTCCTAGGAAGCATGTGAGTGAGGACAAAGCATGCTGAAATGACCCGTGTTGGTTTGTGGGGACAGTTGTCAATCCATAAAGCAGCAGGGGATGTTACACTTAGGGAGAGGAAGTTCCAATTTCAATAAAAGTGAGTGGCCCTTAAGAGATGATGGTTGGGCACAAGGTACAACCTCTGTTGCTGATATCTTAACTATGGAATCTTTCTTTACAGTATCAACAGTCTTGTAATTATCAGTTAACTCTACTATATGAGCAAAGTCCTCCAAAATAGAAGGTGAACTCTCCATATCTTCAACATAAGCAGGGTGTGGAGATTCCCCAACCAAAATTTCTAAAGGGATTATGTTTGAGGTAGAATCACTCACATTGTTAACATCAACACTGTCTGTATCTTCACCACAATCATGGTCATCAGAACTGGTAAGTGGAATGTAGGGAATATCAAATGTCTCATCAACCAATTCTTCTTGTGGTGTTTCATCCATATGAATTGTGTCTTGTTGAGATGTATCACTGCCCTGCTCAAAACTCGGCAACACATCTGGGATTTGAGATGAACTCGATTGTTGGAACCATGAGTTCTGCAACTTAATTATGTCATTCGTCATCTCTAGCAAAGCATCACTAGTTCTCTTTTGACTCTCCATTATTGCTCTCATCATTTCTTGCCATGGAGGTTCAGAGATATTGGGAGGAACAAGCAATGTTGGAGACTGCTGATACTGCAAGTCATAGGTCTCCTGTTGTTGGCAAGATTGCAAATTCTGCTGATAGAGTGAAGGTGGTGGCTGGAATTGTTGCTGGAAATACAAGTGTTGAGATGACTCAACACTCCCATATCCTTGATTCATGCAATCATACCAATGAGATTGGGACATGCCAGAGTAAGCATTATTAGCAACCTGTGTACCTGCAACATTACAAGAGCCATATGTCTGGGAACTAAAGTATGTGTTAGTAAACATGAAAAATCAAGTGAAAAGAAAAAATAATAAAGGAAAATAAATAAAAAAATAATTTTTTTAGCCAAAATAAAATAAAATAAAATAAAAAGAAACAGAAAATAAAAAGAAAAATTATTTACAAAAATTAACTAGCACCACTTCCCCAGCAATGGCGCCAAAATTTGATGCGAGTTGTCGCGACTCACAACAAATTAAAATTTATAAAGTGCTAAGTTGCACCAAAAATGTAGTAAAAGGGCATAACTCAGGTCGTCTCACAAGGAAGTGTTGCTAGTCAATTAGAAATTAGGGGTTTTGAAGAATTAAGATTAAAGCAATTTAAATTAAAAGATAATAGCAACAAGGTAATAGCAACAATAAAGAAAGCACTAGTACAAGGTATTCCCAGGATTGGAAATTAATTATCATTGACCAAATATTAAATCTATTGGTGGCTATTAGTAACAAATTACTAGCAATTCTACTAGTGATCAATCGACCTCTAGAATTTAATCAATGCAAATAACTAATAAACGACAATCGCCAATTTATTTAGAAATCACATCAATTTAATGAACCAATTGCTATAGCCTAACTACTAATCGGAAAGTTAATTCTAATGTTCTCCTTCAAACATAAACCAATCGATCTATCAATTTATACCCAAAAGGTTTCCCTAAACGATGATCGCCAATTTAGTTATCCCAATAAAGATTATAGCAATCACCACAATAATTATAGGAGTAGAAATTGCAGAACATTAAGAAAACCAGTGCATTTAATATCAAAAGAGGTCTCAAACATCATTCCAATCCATCTGGAAACCCTTACACTATGAAATCTACTCCTCCATCTTTGGAGGATTACAACAATAAAGATAAAAGAACCATCTCCAAGACAAATTACCTTCACTAATGAAATCCTAAGAGAAAGAAGAATAGGGAAGAAGAAGAAGAAGTAGAGAAAAGATTGAGAGAGAGAGAGTTCTCCAAATTGAAATTCCAAAACTAAAAAACTAGGGTAAAAGTCTGTAACATTCCTATATATATTGCCTTCTAAAAATAGGCCAAAGTGGGCCCAAAAACAGATAAAATAAGGTCTTCTGCGTCATCATACAAGCGCTGCAGTGCTCTTAGTGCTGCGGCGCTCACCAGTGAGCAATGCTGATAATAGTCAATTTTTCGGGTGCTGTTGAGCGCTGCAGTGTTCGACAAAATAGAATTTGCCCTCAACACCATAAATAGTGATTGTATCCCTTTGAATAAGCTTTCCAACGCCACCAAAATCACCTCAATTGGAGATCTGTAGCTCTAGATATTGCAAAAATACTTACTAGAGGTCAAGTTTGACAGCATCAGAACATTAGTAACCTTTAATCTTGCAACTTGATTTTCACCAAGATACTCTTAGAACTGGGTTTTGAGCTAAACATAAAAGTTATAGAAGACTTCTTGAGCTTTCCAAAACATCCTTTTTCGTTTCAATCTGATCCCTTGTTCTTAACATTTTGCACTTGATCCAAAGCTCCTGTGCATAAAATCATACTCAAAGAGACAAGTTAAACGCAACAGCTTGTAATTCCAAATTATTCCCAAAATCAATGCAAAAGCCAATAGTTCTATGAAAAGTACACAATGAGGAATAAATCAAATATCTAATTAATCACATCAATAACATAGAAAAACTCATGTAAAAAGCTAAGAACTAGAATTAAGATAAGTGGCATAAATGCCTTTTATCAATGTGCTGACATACATCATAACTCATAAGGAACAAATCACAAGATAGAAAAGCATATCATGGCATTGAACAATCAGTAGCACACCAAAGGTAATATCTCATTAATAACATAATATGCCCACCTAAAGGCGGGACTAGTTCGATACAATAGAAATACAAATACAACGAAAATAGAAAGTACAAGGAAAGCATGAGAAATAACACCCCTACCTTAGTGCAACTAAAATGGATAACCTCATAACAAAAGAAGGTTTATCCTAATCTATATGTGGCGTGCGTGCACCAGCTCTCCCCAAGAACCTCTAATGCTATGGTCCCGAAAAAGGTGGGACATAATCGATCCACTGTCGTAACTCGGCGGAAGTGGGCATGCACAGTGGCTGACGGGGGCGCATCTCAGGCCTCCTAGCCAGCCTCGGCCAAGTCACAGTCTCCTCACTCCCCTCTCTCACGAACCAGGGAATGGGGGCAGAGCTCTCACTATAAATGTGGGTCGGTGGGTCCTCGGAAGGGATCGCCCTGAAGACTGAGAGCGGGGCATGTAGTACGGGAAGTCACGAACGGCCAATGCAGTCGTGTGCGTATGGAGAATCCTTTCATTGTGCGTCCGGGCATGCTCAAAAACCATGTCGTTGCTATAGGGAGATGTCGGGGAGAATCGGTAGCTATGTACAGGGTGTGTAAACGGGCGTCCCATAAATATGAATACTCTAACAGTACAGTGCCCCTCAAAATGATATGATTGGTGCTCCGGGTCATAGTGGACCCCCATGTGGGGGTGTCGATGAACAGTATGAATGTCGCCATCGTGATCAGAAGACGTTACGGGAAAGAAAGAGGGAAAGAAAGGGAGTGAGAATTTTACTAAAGAATCTCAGTAGAGAAGCTCCTATCTAAGGTGACATCGTCAACATCCTCAAGAACCTTGGGTTTGTTATAAAACGGTGAATATGCATTAATTTTGTTATTAGGTTTATAAACATAATTATCCAAGGTTCGTTCCCTTTAGAATAAGTCTTAATATTATGAATACAACATAGCAAGGCATGAATGCATGATAATACATTATGCAAGTAATTCAATAAAACATAACATCAAGAAGCATATATGTGGCATAAAGTGGCATGTAAACTTTCAAGTGAAACTTTTCCCTTTTCTCAACTTTGTGACTTTAGAACGTTATACTTAGCATCATGGGGCCACCCTAAAACATCATCTAGATTATGAGCTCATACCTTAACTAGTCGTCACTAGCTCTTACTTATCTTATGATAAGCATAAACATAATACACTAATTTGACCCTTTCTAAGTTCCATATACTCCTAGAGTACTAAGATCAATTCCTAAACTAATTATGAGGGATTACTACACATATACACTAATTATAAACCATTATTACTAATATTAATCTTGCTGAAACAAATCCATAATTATTATTTCTAAGGGTTCTAACAATCTCATTTTAAGTCTTTTCTAGTTACTAACTTATCTTAGCTTTCTCAAAATAATTCTAACATTAATTATACATGAATACACTCATTATAACATAATAAAATCAGCATCATAAAGTGAACAAATCATCAAGGCAGAACCATGCACATCATCATCATATCAAGCATAGATTTCATTTATAATACACATAAATTACTAGTTTCTTTTGGAATCTTTTTAGAACTTCTAAAACTCATTGAAATTCAATTTATTTCATCTAAAATCATCATAAAACAAATAAGGGCAGTAGCTATTTTAATTTCTTCATGGTTATCATTTAAAACATAAACTTATGCTTGAAATAATCTTTAAGTTCATCTAAGCTTAAGAAAAATCCTAAGACATAGATTATTGGCACTTGTGACTAGATGAAACTTACACCAAGCTCATCATCATCACATGGCCGAAATCACTATCCATGAAGCATTTCCATTTTCCAAGCTTTGCTTGAGATAATAGTAGGCCAGTCTTTGAGCTCTAGAAATCTTTAGGTGAGGACTTAAATATAAATATGCTATGCACTTTATTCCATTCTTTATTACAAGGTGAGAGCATAAAATAAATATGATATGCAAGTTCATTATTATCTTTAGAGTTTAACGATAACTTTAACATAAACATGAGAATGCAAGTTTACTCTTTATTCTTGAAAGTTTAGTGATGACATAAATATAAATATGGATGCAAGTTCATCTTAACTTAACTAGAGCTCATACAAGACTTTTAGAGGAACCATAATCTAAACCCAACACTAGAGGGTTTTAGAGTTCTTTGTACCAAGGTTTCAAAGAAACTCAATAGTTTGAACATCATCATCAAGCTCAAGGAAATGGATTCAAATGATTGCAAAACTTTTAAGGAAAAAGGAAATGAAATACACCATATTCTTTATTATGCACCCAAAAGCTCCTATCTAGAGTAAACTTTAGAACGTGCCGGCCAACTTTAAGGTTGACAAGGGTAAGCTTTGGGCTTTTTGAAATCCTTGCAATTATTTTCTTAAGGTAAAATCATTAATAAGCTAAGTAACATAAATAAAACTTGGAGAAAGAAAAACTCAAGCTTTAGAGGCCTCATTGAGATGACCACTAGGTCATCATCTAGAGACACTCATCATCAAGCTATTATGAGGAGCAAACTAGGCCTTAAAGGCCGAAACTAAAAAGAAAGAGTTGAAGGAAACCGAAAAGGAAAAAAACCAAGAAAGCTCATAAAATCAACATATTTCTTCAAGAACAAAGCATATTTGAGTAAAAGAATGATATTAGAACAACTCCCTATCAAGTGTGAAGATGAAAGCTTGGTCTTTTGAAATGTGGATGAGAGAAAAACTTCCTCCAAGGTGAAAGGGAGGTTTTGACCAAGGTCTAAGAAAAGAAGAGGAATGTGTTTTTGTGTCGACTTGTGTTTGAGGATGGATGCTTTGGCGTTTGGGTGGTGGTTTATGGTGGTTATGTAGTGGTTTGAGGTTGTGATGTGGTGGCTCAAAGAGAAGGATGAAGAAGATGAAGAAGAAGAGAACTCTTGAAACTTTGAGAGAAAATAAGAGAACTTGCAAGAATGCTTTAAGCTTAAACTTCGCAAATGATCTAAAGCTTCTTACTTTCTGAATGTGGTTTAAAAGGTGAGGATGTCGACCAAGTACAAAATTAATATGTTACTGTCAATACTTTTATGAGAGTTTATGTTAATTTGAAATTCAAATTCTCCCTTTGTTTCTATTACCTTAGTACAATCTCTAAACAACACATGTTTTCTGAAGCTGCTTTACAACTTCTGATCTCTATATTGATCTTCCTTGCATAACTCTAAGCTTGATAGGAATTCTTTCACCATTTAGGATGTCTTCAGAGTAGATTCTTATGTAGATTGAAGATCTTGATCAAGATTTGGTCAAGAGAAAATAATTTCTTCCTTGATTGTTGAGCTTTCTGACCAAGCATGATACTTTCTGATGTAATAAGCTTGGTTTCCTATGCTTGCTAGCGCTTCCTTGAGTCTCTAATATAAGGTAAAGGACTACTTAGGATAATTGCTACTTCGCCTTGTCTTGGCCCTCGACCATTGTGGCTTAGAACACTATGGTTTTGACCACCCTAGGGTAATAGAATGCTTATCAGGACTAAGCTAATTCCCATATGTGATCCTTGGATTTTCTCTCCAGTTCATAGAGATCTATTCTTAGCCAGGTTTGCTACCAGACTCAATTCCAGGGCAACTAGGTTTACTCCCCAACTAACTAGATTTACTCTCTGGCCTAATAAGATAAAATATCATGTTTTGCTTACACATGTAAGCAATTGTAATAAGTATTCACATCTTTATGTGCCTAACATCATCAATAAGTTCACATAATATAAATGAGATTAAGTCATAAACATTTTATCATTTCTTCGACCAATCTAGTCTGTTGCTAGAATTTTCAGTTCTAAAGAAAATTATGGTTAAATTATTAAACATATCAAAACAAAGAAAAACTAATTTTCAGAGACAATTCAATGTATCAATGAGCTCCTGTGAGAATTTCAAAGCATAAAAAGATCTCTAGCTATATTAACAAAATTTCACAATTTCGGAAGTCAAAAACCACATAGTCTAAGCCAGAAGCCAGAAGTCTCGATTTTTATACCCAATCATATGAACACATAAATTCAGACAAAAATTTAGGGTTGGACTTAAAGATTTTATAATAATCTAGTAAAAATTTCAATTGAAAATTCAATCATTTGGTATGGTAAAAAAGTTAGACAAATTCAGTACTACAAACAAGACTGGTTGGGTAGAAACCCTAACCTGTTCAGTTTTCAATTTTTTTAAATTAGGAAAAGTGCTTAAGAAGACCTAAGAAAATGATTGGAAACACTTCCATATGTTAGCTTCACCATATAAAATTTTCAGCTCAAAATAACATTCCAACTATGTCAGGAAAATCATGATATTTGACCTGCTTTCTCAAATTCGGCATTTCTGGAAACATAGCTCATAACATGTTTTGAGAAAATTAGTTTTCTAACATCATCCAAACATTCCACAAAATTAGACATATCAATATCCATGTCTAAACATTCAATAAAACTGAAAATCTAAAGCCAAAACATCCTAATATATTTCAGAATTAGTGTAAAGAAAAAAAGATTAAATAAGTCCCTACTTGACTCTTAAAAGCTCTAGTTTTTATTCTTAGCTTTCTTCCAAGTAATTCTCCACCAATTCTTCAACCCAAAATCAGCCAAACCCTTTCACAGGCAGTGATATATTAGTTCATCTTTGATGGTGAGGTGTGATATAAATTCTTTGATAGAGGTTGATATGAAGATTTCAAGACTAGGTTCTATGCTTAGATCATTGGTTCTTGGTGTTATAGTAGGAAGATTTGAGCAAGTTCATGAAGTTTGGAAGAGAAGAAAGTGAAGATAGTTGTATGAAAAGGTGCTGGTCGAGAATTTACATGAGAGAATGATGAGAATTTTGATTGTTCTTCATTTATTACATGTGTATTGGATTTTTATTCTACCACAAAATTATTTCCTTAAGATAAATAGATGAAATTTTGTAAGATTCCTATTGGCTAGTGAAAAAACGAAATGGTGTCACTATTCCTAAGCCACACACTTGTCACATTAGGTGGTAAGTTTGACGCTATAAGTTTCTTACGGTATACAAAACTACATATCGTTATTCTACCAAACGGGTAAAATACCATACCCATAAAATAGATATTACTTGAAACTAAATTATGGGTTTAAAATTCTTATTTTTAACCTTTTCTAACCTTAATCCTATAATTTCTTAGTCTCAGAAATCTCCAGACCTCAATTATAGGGTTTCGGTGGTCTTGACGAGCCTGCGGGGCCCGTATGGTTACTATTCATTTTTTTTGTTCATCAAGCCATTCTTATATTGACTAACCTTATCAAAATCATAAAAATTTTAATTAATAAAGTCTAAATAAATTTTTTGAAATAAACTTTAGGGTGTTACAGGGTGTCCCTGCGGAAAGTAGGTTGAAACAACGCCAGTTGAGGAAGCAATTGGACGTCGAACAAGCTTCGAGGCCGGGAAAAAGTCCTACCTCTGAGGTTACGACTTCTCTAGATAAGACGCCTTCACATCTCATCTGGTCTAAGGAATTTGACTTCAGGGGCCTTGTAGACGCCCATGTGCTCACTTCCGACTCTAAGCTCAATTGTCCAAGGTTGACCATCTTCTTAGCTTGTATTAGTTCATGAAATGGTTAGTTAGGTGGGTTGGTCTATTGTGCCATGTTGAGAAGGTTCACGGTGGCGTTGAAAAGGCACTATCTAAAAAACAAGTGGCTGAAGAGGCTCGAGATAGGGCTGAGGGGAAGGCTAAGTCCTGGAAGGACAAGTCGATGGCTTCTGGCCTTTGAATTGCCAAGCTCAAAAATGAGTTGAAGAAAAGCTAAGAGACTTGGGAGGCTTGAGAGGCCAAGCTAAAAGAGGAAGTTAGTGCTTTGGTTGAGAGGCTCAAAGATGCAGAGTGCACCATTTCCACTCGCCATGTCAAGCTATCCACTGCCAAGGACAAACATGTCGAGATCGTCTTTGATTTCTAAGAGGCGTTGGAGGATATGTTTGGTAATGTCATGGACCAAGTCACTCACATTGCTCACGGACTAGATTTTGCGGAGGTAAGGTTATGGAAGAAGTATGACCCCAAGTCCAGGTCTATTTGCTTGGTTTTGGAAATGGAGGCAGCAAGAGGTGACTCTGGAAGTCCTGATGATGCGACTGCTGGCGCTGGACCTCAAGGGCCGAGGAGGCTGTTGACGTGGTGGCCATGTATGAAGAAGTTGAGACTTATTAGTTCTTTTTCTTTTTTGCTTTCAAGTGTAAATATGCCCTTTGTGGGCTTCTGGATATTTTTATATATATTTTGGTTATGTAGTTTTGCTCTGTGTGGGCTTCTTTGAACGATTTATATGGTGATATTAAGTGTTCTACTTCTTGCCTTTTAATGCTTTGTGCAAGTTAAATTTATTGTACTCTTACATTATTCAACTTTGTATAAACATGTTTTGGGAATTAGTGGTTTCCGTATTAAGCTCGAGAATGGCAACTTATTTACTTCTCATATTGAGGGGGCCGTTGCTGTAATACCTTAGGTCCATATGTCTCTACCTTGGCCTAGCAGTCTTAGCTTACCCTTGGAAACCCTCGATACACTGAAAAATCCCGTGGCAGCTGAATCTACAAAATTGTGCAGAACAGTCTCACTATAGTGAGAATACATTGCTGTAGTGAGCTAATGGAGCAAGAATGTTATCCTTGCTCTAGAAAACCTCACTATAGTGAGCTTTACTCCTTGCAGCAAGCACCCTGATGTCAGAACAATATCAGAATGACGTAGTTTTGATAAATGATATTCCCATCCCTTTTAAACCCCAAGATCAGGTTCCCCCTCCGTCAAACTGAAACCTTTCTTCCCTAAACACATTCCCATCCTCTCTCATTCACCTTCAAACAAATCCTCTTTCACCAAGCTTCAAGGTATGTAAATGTTGATAGATTATGTCTCATTCCTTCCATTTATTTCATGTTCTTGGTTTAGGTGGTTGTTATTCTCCATTGTTGTCAAGTAGAGGTGTTCCCTAAATGTTGTTAGAGTTTATCTAGAGTAATCTAGGAGTACCCATAGATTTCTTATGAGTTTTGTTGCTTTAATGGCAGTCATTGGTGCTATATCTAGTCTCCGGAGCTCCCATGATGTTAGTTCTTCACAATCTTCCCCTTTAGGTGAGTGGGTTCAATTTCATGGCTTTAATTTGGTCATTATATTCATATTTTCTAGCATTATGGAGTATTTAGAGAATCAAAAGTGGATTTTTGAATGTTATGGTTTTTATATTAAAATGTGCTTTAGTTGGAAATGCTCCAATTTGAACTCACACATGAAAACCTATGATTTTAGAAAATGCATAGGACCATATTTGCTCTATAAAAGTTTTATATGATTTAGTTTATGATTATGAAAATTGGAATTATCTATGGTTGATGAAAAGAAACTTAAGGCTTTATGTTTCTTATGGAAATTGAAACATGTTGAACTTAAAATTGTTAGAACTCCCCTTTTTATGACTAGGTATGGATTTAGAATAGTGAATTACTATAAGGAATAGAGCTATGAGTTAACGGTAGTTATTTTGTTAACCTTGGTATTACAAGGCCTTCGAAGGGCATTTATCCACATGTTTGATCAATCCATAAGGGACACGGTTTGCGAGGGACCGTTAAGATCTCAGTTATGGGCTCTTGTTACCAAAGGACTGAGCACCCACCCTTCAGTTTATGGATAGTCTATTCTTTTGGTAATTCATGAGACATAAAGATGATTATATGTTTACTGTAAATGTATGATTTAATAGCTATTATACAATTTATATTGGAATGATTTATGAGTTTTGCATTATTATTTATCTATCTTTCCTTCTCGTCCCATGTACAATTGTAGTTGAGGATCCACTCACTGAGTTTTGTGATAAAACTCACCCGTTTATCCCTTTTTACTCACAGATACAAGTGCTACCTTGGATCCTCCACCTCCACCTCCTCAGCAGTAGTTTATTTCCAGTTTGGGGACTTGTCTTTTATAGAGTGCTCTAGTGATGATTGCGTAGAGGATCTTGGGCCACATGCATACATATATTCATGTTTTGCATTTTGTAAACCATGATTTATTTGTATTTAAACAATATAGCTTTCATGGTTCTTTTTGTAAATGAGCAACTCAGATGGATTTATATTACAACTTGATTTATGAGAAAAGGGGTTATTTCATGATTATTGTGATTTAATTATGTAAATTATTTTAATATTTTAAAGGCTTTTTATGAATAAAATAAGCATATAGCCTAGCACAACGATCACGAGGCTTACGTGGGGACAGGATTTCTCTTGTGCCGATCACGATCTAGGATGGGTTGGGACAGTTGCACTTCTATCCTTTCATGTCCAGGAGAGGATTTACTGTGCGTAGCGTGATCTCATAAGGCTGGGCCTTAGAGGGAACACATTTTAATTATGGGCTTTGGACCTAGTTGTTACTCAAGAGTCAAAAATCAAAGTATTGCTCATTATAATTTAGGACTCGGAATTTGGGTAAATAATTAAATCAACCCAAAAATTTTAAGTACTCGAGTTGGATGGCATTCCATTTATGCTCAGGACTCGGAGATTATGTAAATGAAATAATAAACGCAATAATGAAATATAGTAGATCTTTATTGTTTGGGCCTCACTAAAAACCTTCTTGGTAAAACCCAAGGTGCGGTAGAGAAAAAGAGTGCTCGGAAAACAAATATTCACATATATGATAAATTACAAACACTTAGTGAAACATAAATGGTGTGGAAATTTAACACATTAGTAGAGGACTTAAACATAGAATCTTCACAGATTGGAAATATTCCATGATCTCAGTATCTCAGAGCCCTCCATTTTTGTAGGTTGTATACCCCATTTCCAAAGACCTTAGAGATTGTGTAGGGGCTTCCCAAGTTACGGTGAGCTTTTCAAGGTCGGGAGCTTTGACTCCAACGTCAACTAGTTGGAGAATAAGGTTATCAACCTAGAATTGTCTTAGCAAGACCTCGGAGTTGTATCTTGCAATGACCTTTTATTTGAGGATGAGTTCCTTGAGGTGTGCTTGCTCTCGGATCTTAGTGAGATTACTGGTCTCTTCAGTGAGCCTTTGCCAGTTGTTGTCATCTAAATAGAATATGCAATAGGGACTTGGCTCTTCTACCTCTATAGGAATCATTGCTTTGACTACATAACATATCCTGAAGAGGGATTATGAGGTTGTGGACCGAGGGGTTGTTCGGTATGCAGAAAATGCTTCCCAATTCCTCCCACCCAGGAACCCTTTGGTTCTTCCAGTCTTTTCTTCAGTAAGTATAAGATTACCTTGTTGGCCACCTCTACCTAGCCATTTACTTGAGGGTGCTCGACCGAGGTGCAAAATGTGTAACCTTGTAATTGGCAAGAAAGCTACGAAAATTTCTATCCATGAATTGGGTTCTATTATGATATAACAGATTCTGAGATACTGAATATGGTGAAAATATTTTTCTTGACAAACCTCCAACACTGAACTACTATGATTGTGGCCAACTGCTCCGTTTCCACCCATTTTGTAAAATAATTGATGGCCACGATGAGGGACTTGACTTGTCCTGCAGCTAATGGGAAAAGTCTGAGCAAGTCAATCCCCCACTTCTTAAATGGCCATAGGGCCACCACCATTGTTATTTATTCCGCCAGGGTTATGTATAGGTTAGCATGCTCTTAGCATTTAGTGCATCTCGGAGGATGGTAGGCCAGTAATATCCTGCTCAGCAAATTTTCAAAACTAGTGTTTGACCTTTGATGTAGTGGCCACAAACCCCTTCATGTACCTCTTCCAGAACTTTCTCTGTCACTGGGCCTTGAATGAACTGCTGGAGTGGCTGCAAGATGCCTCTCATATAGAGCATATATCTTATCATGGTGTAATTCATGGCTTCTCTTGTAATCTTACTTGCTTTACCTACTTTAGTAGGCTACTTTTCGTGTTTTATGTATCCTACGAAGAAGGTCATCTAGCTTTGTTCCCCTTGAGTGATTACATGCCTCCACCTCAAAAATTAAAGGGTTCTTCATTACTTATTGATCCAAACTTCTATTATTTCTTCCAAGTCTGGTATCTAGTACTTGCTAGCTTGGATAATGCATCGACCTGGATGTTTTGGTCCTGAGGGACATGCTTGACCTTGTACTTAGAGATTTTTTCTAGTAAGCTTTTTACCACATCCAAATATCTTTGTATTTGAGGGTCATTTACTAAATATATTCTAGAGACTTACAAAGTTACAAGTTGGGGGTCACTGCAAATGATAAGCTTCCAGACTCCAACGTCCAATGCTAGTTTTAAACTCATAATCATGGCCTCGTATTCCGCCTGATTGTTGGATATTGGGAACTCAAATTTGATGGAAAGCTCGATTTGGGTTTCATCTCCCTTTTCAAGTATTATTCCCGTCATCTTGCTTATAGAGTTTGAAGCCCCATCCATGTATGGCATCCAAGTTAGAGGTGGCTGGGGGTAGGGATCTCGACTAGCTTAGCCATGAACTCAGCTAGTGCTTGGGCTTTGATTTTTCTCCTTGGTTTGTACTAGAGATCGAATTCCAAGAGCTCTATTGCCTAATTCATCATTTGTCCAGTGAAGTTCGGTTTATGAAGCATTGCTCATATCGGTTGATAAGTCTAGAACACAATAGTATGTGTTTGGAAATACTACCTTAATCTTCTTGCCAACATTACTACTGCAAAGGCCACTTTCTTTAATTTGGAATAACAAAGCTTCACTCCAGCGAGCAATTTACTAATGAAATAGACTGGTGTTTAGGACCTTTCAGATTTAGTCATTAAAGCACTGGCAACCATTTTTTTCCGATACCGCTAAGTACAGATTAAATGGCTTCCGTGTCTGGACTTGTTAGGATAAGTAGGGAGCCGAGTACTTGCTTGAAATGGAGAGATGCCTTTTCCCACTCTCGAGTCCGTTTGAAATCTGTTTTCTTCTTCAACAACTCGAATAACAGGCTGCCCTTCTACTAAGAATCTTGACAGGGAACCTAACTGCCCTGTTAAATGTTGAACTTCCTTCATGAAAGTTGGACTTTGCATTTCCAGGACTGCTCTACATTTGTTAGGGTTAGCTTCAATTCCCTTATGGATGATCATAAACCCTGGGAACTTTTTGGCCTCAACTACAAAGTCATATTAAGGGGGTTAAGTCTCATGTTGTATTGCTCTAGGGTATGAAAGACTTATCAAATCTGTAATAAATGTTATAGGGTCTTCTGTCTTTATGAGCATGTCATCGATGTATACTTCCATTAAACCCTCGATGTGCTTGTGGAAAACCTTATTCATGAGCCTTTGGTAAGTGGCTCCAACATTCTTAAGTCCAAACAACATAACCTTATAGCAATAGTTTGTCATGGGAGTTATAAAGGCTGTCGTTTCTTCATCTTCTGGGTTCATCAGGATTTGACTATACCCAGAATACGTGTAACACCCTAAAAATTATATAAAAATTTATTTGAGTTTTTCTAGTCATAGTTTCAAAATTTTGATAGACATAGAAATGATCAGGACAATCCAATGAATCTATAAAAAAAAAAATGTAAATAGTAACTTGCGGGTCCCGCAGATCCCCCGGAACAGCCAAAACCCTAGAATTCGGGCCCGAAGATACCCGAAATTGAGAAAATATAAGGATACGTTAGAAATAGTTAGAAATAAAAATTTTATACTTAGAACTATTTTTTGGGCAATAGTTGATTTCCCGAGTATACTGTTTTACCCATTCGGTAGAATTTCGGTGTGTGGTTTTTAACACCGTAAAAACCTACTTGGTGGCCAAGTAAAGGCGAGTCAATTATCTTGAGCCAATTGGATGGCCAAGATTCATTCATTGACTTACAAAACAAATCCTAGCCATCCATTTATTTTTCTTTTCTTTAAAGAATTATATATTTACATTATATACTATCTAAATTATAATTACATGATAAATACAAAACAAAAGCTTCCTTATCACTCCATTTGCTTCCATTCTCGGCCATGAACCAGTAAGCTATAGTTCCATGGTGTTTTTCCACGAAAATTAACTTCAAATGCCCAACACCTTAGTTTTAAATCACCAAAACACCAAACTCTCTTCACTAAACTTATTCCACTCATCAAGATCTTCCAATCTAACCGATTAGAATTTGAATCCATCAACTTTTCCTACTTTGAGAACTCATTATCAGCTGTGTAAAGAAGGGTTTGGTGTGGGTTTGAAGGCTTAGAAGTAAAGGGAATCATCCTTGGAGCCAAGATCACTAAAGCCACCAAGTAGGGCTTGTTTCATCCTATTTTCTTTCTAATTTTTCTCTGGAATATTATGATTGAATAATTCCAAAATTATGAATTTTATTGGATTATTATGCATGAATATTGATATATTAATTTTGGTGGAGTGTTTGGATGAGGTTAGAAAATCATTTTTGTCAAAAGAAGTTTTGACTAGTTTGCTGGAAATTCAATTTTGTCCTAGACAGCAGATGGTCACGAATTTTCTGAGTTTGTTGTTCATGTTTTTGTGAGCTATAAAAAATATATGTTGAAAATAACATGTGGAGTTAGTCCCACGAATTTTCTTGTGTTCTGATTTTTACTTATACTGCTTTAAAGAAATGAAGAATTGAGAATATAACTATGTTGTCTGGATTGTGGGAACTGAAGCTCTAATTTTATATAATTTTTTTACCATAGAAAAAGATTGAATTATCATTTGAAAGTTTTATAGGGATTTAATAACATCTTAAAGTGCAACTCTGATTTTTATTTTGATTTGATTCCACTATTTGATAAATTTAAAAATTATGAGAACCCTATTCTAAACTGTGAAAAAGTGGCCTCTAACCACTGAATTCGTATAATTTATTTAGTATGGTTAGAGAACTCTGATTGCTGTAAAACTTTTACAGGGTCTCTTAGACATATTGAGATGTCATGAGAAAGTTTTGTGATCCTTGAATTGGCCGTTTTATTAAGAAATTAATTGTTGTTACTAGAATGAGAAATCTGTCAATATGCTGGAAATGAGCTAAATTCTTGATTTGGAAGTAAAATGTCCTTTGATGCCATTATGATGAATTTAGATGCATGCTATGTACTTTAAAGTTTGGTTTATGAGAAATAGATGAGAATCACATGTGATTGATTGTTTATATGACTATAAATGCATGCATTGGTAAAGAGAAAGGTGATAAATGAATGCTCTATATATGTTTGAAGCCTTATGAAATTCAAAAATTTATGCTAATGCATGCTTGTATATGTGAGCTTGAGGATGATATATATGCTATGTAAAGAAGGAAAAGTCCCCTTTAGCATGTAAAGGGCACGAGCAAGTCCCCTTTAGTGGGTAAAGGGCATAGAAAAGTTCCCTTGATTAGGTCAAGGGCACGGAAAGACAGGGATAATATTTCTAAGATTCTTTTTGATGTACCAAGAGTACGTAAAATTGTAAATAAAGCATTATAATGTTAAGTAGTATGCTATGTGTATATCAAGTGATTGAATAATAAAAGTGACCCACTTCGGAAGTATGATTTAGAACTTTAAAAATAAACCATTGACCTAGGTTGTATGCTCACAGTTTCTTAATAAACAGAAGTGGCTGGGACGATGACGATGACATTAATTTCAGTGCATGTTTTGGGGAATTCCCTACTGAGAATTGTGTAATTCTCACCCCTATGTATTTTTTGTGTTCCCGTGTCGTCTCCAGGTTGAACCAGAGAACTATGGGATGCTACACCGAAAGAGGTCGGATTGGCAGTAGTCAGGTGTTTGAGATTGTATCAGATATACTTAGATGTATATATAGATGTGTGAACTTAACAGAGAACATATGTGTATTAGAGCTCATAGAAGAGCTTCCCTATGCAATCAACTTTATATTAAATAAATGTTTTGTATCTTACTATATATGTTGATCGAATTACGCTAGTTAGTACACAAACCCATCGAACTTGCTATAGTTATTTAAGAAAAGGTTCGCTAATTAAAAAGTAACAACTCTCGAGTACGATGTCATGACTTAAGGATAATGTTGTACTTGGGAGGGTGTTACAATATGCATCCATGAAGGATAGAAGTTGGTAGCTGGAAGCCGCATCGATGAGTCTGTCGATGCTTGGTAACAGATAAGGATTCTTAAAGCATGCCTTGTTTAGGTCCGTATAGTCTACACACATCCTTAGCTTCCCATTTTCCTTTAGGACCATGACCACATTTGCCAACTACAAGGGATGGATAATTTCCCTGATGAATCCTGCCTTGAGCAAATTGGAAACCTACTCCGTTATCGCCTTCGCCTTTTCAAAGCTCATTCTCCTTCTTCATTGAGCTATAGGCTAGATGCCCGGATATACAGCCAACTTGCGACATGACATTAGGGTCTATCCCTGGCATATCAGATGCAGCCCAAGCAAACATATGGGAGTTCTTCCTTAGTAGTGATATCAATTCCTGTTTTAGGCTTCCTTTTAACCTCTTACTTATTCTAATGACATTTTCTTGGGCATCACCAATCTGGACCTCCTCCAACTCCCCCTTCAGCTCTAGATAGTGCCTAGTAGCCTTGGACCTCACATCCAATTCTACTATGTAAACTTTTAAATGATCCAAAGTTTGGGTCCTTTTAATGGAAGAGGATTCTTTGGGATCTTCCAAACTTGTGAAATAACATCTCCGACCCACCAGCTGATCAACTCTTATTGTGGCTACTATTCCATGGTCTGACATGAACCTTATCATTAGGGACACTATACAAATGACTGCCCCTATCTTGTTTAGGACAAGCCTATCAACGATGGCATTATATGTCAAATTCTTGTCAACCACTAGGAAATCTGCCTTGATTGTTCTACTCAATCGCTTAGTTGCCAAGGTTATATACAATGATAAGTGCCCTATAGGGTAGACCCTTTCTCTAAGAATTCAACTAACCCTTGAGGATAAGCTTTAAGCTTGGATTTTAGAATTCCGAGCTTATCAAAATCATCCCAGAAGAGTAGGTTCATTATGCTTCCCTAGTCTACTAGGACTCTTCGCATCTCTACGTTGAACATCCATATGCAGGCCACCATTGGGTAGTTGTGATATGGGGCAATGCCCTTCGTATCTTTTCCAGAGAAAGTTATCAGCGGGGTTTCCCTAGGTGCACCATCCAGTGACACGCTCATAATTTCTCTTAAAATACCTTTTCCAGGAAATATTTATGGCTTCACCTACAACGAATCCTCCTGCGATTACATTGATAATGTATTCGAGTTCGTTTTCTTCTCTTGGGTCCTCTTCTTTTAGGGGATTGTTTTCTGATCTCTAACTGCGTGTAGGTAGAAATCATAACCCTTTTTATGTTCTTTCCCAAGGCCACATATTTTCCTAGTTTCCCTTCTTGGATTAGGGTTTCTACCGCGTCATCTAGTGTCCTGAGGCGTTATGATAGGCACAAAACTTTGACTTATTGACATTCTTTTTTGCTTCAGGGCCCTTAGCTTGGGCAACATTTTTGTGTTGCAAATTTCATTATATGTGTCGGTGAGAGACTACTAAGGGTGTATATTCCATGTACTTTAGACCTCAGCTAGATTTCCCTTTTCACTTACTTTTCTCATCTGACCTCTGCCACCATTTTGGGTCTGTAGGCCTAGAATTTTTTGCACATAAGACTTGACTTGCTTGGTCTCCTCCAAGTGTATACATTTTTCTATAAATAGGCCATTTCAAAGTCCATTGATCAGGGTGACCAAGGCTGTCTAGGGTTCTTCACAGAGCAAAGTTTCCTTGTTGAAGCACTCTAAATAATCTCAGGAGGAGGGGGCTCATTTTGCTGGTAGAAGAAACTGAGCAAGCTTGACACTGACTTAGGGTTAAAACGCCTCATTGTGAAGTGGGCCAAGAACTTGGCAACTAATTCAGAAAATTTGTTAATAGACCTTAGAGCTAAGTTGTTGAACCATTTGAGGGCCACTTTTGGTAGAGTAATCAGGAAGGCTCTAACTGGGTACATTCTTGATTTTAACAATTCTAGATGTTCCTAGGGGTCCATGGTGCCATCATGGACCTGATGAACAGGGTTTTCAAACTGTTCCTAGATCACTTTGTGATTGTCTTTATAAATGACATCCTAGTACACTTTGGGAGTGAGGAGGAGCATGAGCAGCATTTAAGGATTGCTTTGCAGACCTTGAAAGAGAATTAGTTGTATGTCAAGTTCTCGAAGTGCGAGTTTTGACTTGATCAAGTGGCATTCCTTGGGCATATTGTGTCCAAGGATGGTATCTTAGTGGACTCGAAGAAAGTTGAAGTTGTTCAACAATGGCCAAGGCCCTCTATAGTTTTCAAGATTTGTAGTTTCTTGGGTCTAGTGGGTCAGATGAATGTTAAGTTTTAGTGGTCAGATGCATGTAAAGAGAGTCTCCAAAAGTTGAAGACTTGTTTGACAACAGCTCTCGTATTGGTGTTACCTTCAGGCACGGGTGGTTTCTCAGTGTACTATGATGCCTCGAGAGTAGGACTCGGTTGTGTCTTTATGCAGCACAACTAAGTTGTGGCATATGCTTATAGGAAACTCAAGAGGCATGAGCAGAACTACCCGACACACAATTTAGAGATAGCGGCAATGGTATTTGCCTTGAAGATTTGGACGCACTATCTATATGGAGAAACATGTGAGATCTTCACAGATCACAAGAGTTTGAAGCACATCTTCCAATAGAAGAATTTGAATCTCAGACAACACAAGTGGTTAGAATTTCTTAAGGATTATGACTGCATGATCTCTTATCACCCAGGAAAGGTCAATGTTGTAGTTGATGCTTTGTGTAAAAAAAGTCTATGGCTAGTTTAGCCCACATATTTTTGAGTGATTTCTTTTAAAGTGAGTTTTTATGTCCTTTGAAAGTTGCTAAGTTATTATTAGGATTAGAGAACTCTTATGGCTGCACCAGTGAAAAATAAATGTAACATACATGAATGCATAATGGTTGTACTATCCCGAAATTGGATGCCTTTAGGAAGGATATGCCTAAATATAGGAATGGTTGGATAAAGCTTTAAAGATATCTAAATACTTAAAAAAAATAGAAAAAAAAGGTTATATATAAAATAAATAAATAAAATAATGAATAAATATAAATCTCTATTTTAAATTTATGTGAAATAGCAAACCATGTAATATCTAAATTTTAAAAGAAAAATATCAATCCTAAAAGGAGAAAATAATAATGTTGTGTATCAATCTTTTTCCATATCAATGTCTAGCTTTTATTTGGAATTGATATTTAATCTTTCTATATAATATGATATTCAGTTTGCATTATGGTATTTGATTTTTAAACTTCGAAAATATTATCTTATCAAATCTATTAGATTCAATACTGCTTATAATTATCGTTTATTGTTGATATTTATATTTGTATTAGTATTATATATTATATATTTTTTTTGAATTACAAAAGATGAAATATACTATATTTTCCTTTTCATATATGCTCTTTAGAAATTGATTTTAATATAATAACTAAGGTCACATTAAGATTTATTTAGATATTGTGTAAATATCAATTAAGATTTGAGAATAAATATGCATGTATATTTATAATATAATATAAAGTTTCAGTTGTGATATTAGTTCATTCCTTTTATCGAATATTGTAGTTAGTCTATAAGGATTTGACTATTTGTCTGTATGTGTGTGTGTATATATATGGAATATTTTACAGATATAACTTTCATAATATTGATATTTATTTGAAGACATTAGAAATTATTTGTATTTAAAATGTATTATGAATATGAATTTTTACATATTATAGACAATTATTAGATATTTTTAGGAAGTTATTAATTATTGGAATAGACTACAAAATTTGTTCATCATGTAAATTATAATTATTATTGTTGTTGTTGTTGTCATCATTGTTGTTATGATTATTATTATTTTAAAAGATAAACAAGAACATAATGTGAATACACCACGATATATGTTATTTATTTTGAAAATCCCATTAGCTTTTTATTTCAATATATATACAGATATATTTGTGATAGAAAAAGATAATTAAGAGATATGTTAGGATAGTTTGAATTTGAATTATCCAAGTAGTTACAAAATATATGATTAGATTTAATCTAGATATTATCTTTATCTCATTATTATCTATATCACACAGTTAGCTAGAATATATCTATAAAAAACCTTTAACATAATCTTATCCTTATGCTGTCAAAGTATGACCCATGTTCAATATTTTCCAAATATCTTGAGTTGTAGATGTCTTATTGATGCGATTTTGTGGCGTTAGAAAGCTAACACAATTATCTATAAGTGTTATTTCTATCTTTGAGGCCAAATTCTAACCATAGTATAAGTTAAATGGTTACGAAAGGTTAAAACGAAAAATGAAAAATAGAAATAAAATAAAGAAAATAAATATGTTAGTGATATCTTTCACCTCTTGCTATATATTTGGCACATTATGATCCTCCCAAAAGAAGTTTAAGAACCCTAGCTGCCCAAGGATTTTTCCCTAGAGAGAAAGACGCAATTTCTCTCAATCGTCTTTGATTAATCTCTTTCGGTAAGTGCTTTCATCCCTATCTTTATATGGTTATGAGTTTAGCACATCTTTAGATTGTTATGGTATAGTTTTCTCTTCTCATTCAATTCCAAGTCATTCCTGATTCTTGTCTATAATTCCATAGGAGTTAAGAGTGCCATTCCAATTCCCCAGTATTATGTAGGTAGTGTTGTCAGGCACTCTCGGCAACGAACGGTGAGTGAGCTTAAGCTCATGGCCATACTTTTGGTCATTATTAGTATTCTTCCAGCATTATATAAATTGTTTATGAAATTCTAGAATGACTTATGCCAGATATATGCTTTCATAGATTATGTCAATTTTCAGAAAAATTATTATTTTTTCAGAGTTATCATGAAAACCTTATTTTAGAAAACTCATGGGATCATATTTGATACCTTGCATGTTATAGAATATCTTTTTCTTAGTTTATGAAATTATGAGACCTTTGTTTAATGTTTACAGTAGAAATAATGATTATCATGTTTTTCAGACTATGGATTTCCTATAAAGATTTTAGAACATCAGACATTATTTATTGAAGGTGTTGAATAAAGTATGATTCATAACAATTGTCAGATACATACTCTGTTGGCTTCTGAAACCACTATGTCTATAAGCTAGTGATCCTTTGGGCATGATTTTAGAACCTCAGTTATACTAAAGTCAGATTGTTAGAATATAACAATTGTCAGATACATACTCTGTTGGCTTTTGGAATCATTATGTCTACAAGTTGGTGATCCCTTGGGCACGATTTTAGGACCTCAGTTATGCTAAAGTCATATTGTTAGAATTATATGAATTCAAAGCTTTCAAATTTATTTAGTTTAATTGCAAGTTATTATTATTATTATTTCAATTAGTGAGAAACAGAACAGCGAGTTAACGGCTGCATGATTGATCTTTAACCTTGGTACCAAGTGATCTGCCAGAGGACTAGCTCACCCATAGTAAGGAACCTAGTGAGGTGTCCATTATGGGACCTAGTTAGGTGCCCATCGAATTATCCATTGGCTCAGATTCAGCTATCCAACTCAGATATTTATGTACAGAATAGTTCTTATTTCTCTCCTAGTTATTGCCATGATTTTAGATAAATTATTTTTCAGTTAAGTTATATGTATCTAAATATATAAAGTGTTTTGTAGCAATTGCATGTATATATTATGTATTTTATTGTTGTCCTATGTGGGTTGTGAATGGAGGCTCGCTCACTGAGTTTTGATGAACTCACCCATCTCTTTTTTCTCCCCTTTACAGTTACAGTTGCAGATTCAGTTATAGTTCAGACCTAGTCTCAGTAGCTTTGCAGCTGTTCTATTGGTGAGCTTCACTTTGTAGTGAAATTTAAATTAGGATCATGTTATAATAGAGTGCTCTAGTAGTGTATAGGCAAGATCCTCGGACATCATTTAGCATGCATGATTATTTCAAAGTTATGTTATTTTATCATAATTATATTTTATGTAATTTCTTTAAGGAATACAATTTAAGATTATTTATTTCAGTGCTATGTTTTGGAACGATTTAGATTAATTAAATATTTTATTTATTTTATTAGTAAAGTTTTCAAGAAATTTTGAGGAATTTATTTATTTGTAATTTATTATGAGCATTAATTTAGTAATTTAATATGCATGATTTCATGAAAATAATTCTAGGAGGCTTCCATAAGGGACAATATCCTTTATGTGCCGGTCACAATTTTTGGGTCGTGACAATGGTGGTGTAGAATTCATACTTAGTGGAGAGTGTAGTGAAGGTTTAATGTTTCAGTCTCTACTAAGCCTATAAATAAGAGAACTCTTGTATTGCAAATATAAGTTGAATTTGAATAAAATCTGAGTTTTCTCTATTGTGAGAGCTTCCTTTGAGTTCTTGGGCAAAGAACTAAATTTGATCTTATCAAGGCAACTTGTGGTGATCAAACCTTCATGATTTATCACTCACTTTCTGAACTTTCTTGAGTGTGGCGTCAATATCCTTCCCTAAACTGAATTTCAAGGCGATTTGTTTCCTAGTTTCATATCACAAACTAAAATAAACTTCTAATGGACCATAAACATATGGCACTTATTCAGTTTGAAATGGGCTACATTCTAGACCTTTTTCCTCCAATTGATCACAATTGACAATGCTTGCAACTTCCAAATCTTTTAAGTATAGAATTGTAACACCCTCCCAAGTACAACCTCATCCTTAAGTCATGACAGCATACTTGGGAGTTATTACTTATAAATTTATGGACCTTTCTTAATTATCTATAACAAGAATCGATAGAATCGTATACTAACTAACTCGTGGCTATATATATATATATATATATATATATATATATATATAAGAAACAAAGTACTTATTGTATACAAGTTAAGTACAAAAGAAAGCTCTTCTATGAGCTGTACTACACATATGTTATTTTCTATATTTACAAGCACATATATATAGCTAAATACAACAGATACAAGTTTCCATTACTAAACTATAGAAATTACAATTATTCTTTCTTGTAGCTGCTTTACCTTTCTCTGAAATTAACTTGGAAACAACACAGAAACAAACAAATAGGGGTGAGAATTATAAAATTCTCAGTAGGGCATTCCCCAAATACGCAATTATAAGTCCCAGCCACTTCGGTTTATTAAAAAAATGTGAGCATGTGTAACACCCTAATTTTTAACCCAACTCTCTAGAACTCATTAGGTTATTACCTCTTAGTCTCATCTCTTTAATAGAATACTTAGTGGAAATTATGGGTAAATTTTTTTTTTGAAAACATAAAACCAAAGTGAGAGCCGCGTTCTCAACTAATCGTAAGACAAAAATATAGAGCACAAACAACAAGCATAAAGAACACAGAAATTAAGGCATAGAACAACGATTATCACAACAAGGAAACATTTCATTAATAACATAGTTAAGGTACATATATATTCACGTCCTTATAGAATCAGGCTGAGCTTGCAATACATAGGAAAATGAAAATACAACAGAAACAAGAAAGTATAAATAAACCGCGACTACCCGAGTGCACCTATGATGGATAACCTCAAGACAAAAGAAGGTTTATCCAATCTACATGTGAGTGTGTGCACTAGACCTCCCCTAAGAGGTCTGCTACTCGAACCCGGGATATGGCGAGACATAACCGATCCACGGACGCAGTGCGGTAGGAGTAGGCACGCGCGATGACTGAGCATGAGCTCCTCGGTAGGGGTGCCTCTCGGCTCGCCTAGCCCATCTCTGCTGCATGACGGTCTCCTCACTCTCGCCTTGCACAAACTGAAGAGTGGGAGCGGAGCTCTCGCTGTACATATGCATCGGTGGGTCCTCAGAAGGGTCATCCTCCGAACCGGGAGACCAGGGCACGTAGTCCTGGAAGTCACGGGGCATCGATCCACCAGTATACGTCCGCAGAAGCCTCTCATTACGTGTCCGGGCATGCTAAAAAACCATGGCATCATCATAGGGAGACATCGGGGAGAAGCGATAGCTCTGTACAGGGTGGGCGAAGGGGCGTCCGACAAACATGAAGACTCATACCGTGCACTGCCCCTCAAAATGATATGATCCGTGATCCGGATCAAAGTGAACCTCCCAAGTCGGTGTGTCGACAAAGACCACAAACGTCGCCATCACTCTATGAAGATGTGATGGAAGAAAGAGAAGGAAGAGAAGGAAGAGAGAATTCTTACTAAAGAATCTCAGTAGGAATCTCCTATCCTAGGGTTACATCATTCACATCCTCAGGAACCTTGGGTTTATTTTATAAAAGGTGTTCAGGCATATGAGGTTCATTATTAGGGTTTATAAAACTAATTATCCAAGGTTCATTCCTTTTAGAATGCATCTTACTATCATGAATGCAACATATTAGAGCATGAATGCATGGCAATACTTAAGCATATAAATCAGATAACCTATAACATCTAGAAACATCCATGTGGCATAAAAAGGCAATAACTTTCAAGTGGAACTTTCCTCAACTTGTGTAACATCAATCATGGTACTTTAGCAATATAAGGCCACCCTAAAAATCTAGGCTATGAGCTCATACCTCAGCGAGTCGTCACTAGCTCTTGCTTATTATCTGAATAAGCGAATAATAAAATAATAATGACCCAACTACTTAAGAGTACGGGCTAGGGGGCTAGGGATCACCTCTCTTAGGATATACCCTCTTTGAAACGCTCTACTAGCCTCGAGTGCACAATGAATTGTCCGCTTTGGTAAGGCTCATGTCAATACCCTCATAGATTTGTCTCCTCCTCATCGTAGCAGGAGAAGTACGTCTTAGTGGTTGTCATATAAAAAAAAATCTCCTAGGGGTGCCTGGCTAAACCGTGTCACCCAGGGTTTTCAATCTCATACAGTACTTAAAACATTTCTCAAACCCTTTTGGTTTGATGGAAATTCGGCAGCATAACAACTGTTAAACTGAATTTCCCGACATTTATGCCACAAGCTCATAACACACGCATATTTTCTCATTCAATTCTCATGTATATAATAAACTCAACATCTCAATCATGCATTTCAACATAATACTTTCATAAGTAAACATCAAAGCATTAAAGGATTCTTAGTGTCTTATGCATTGCCCCTTAGGGTCCTTTAACTCGAAATCTAAGTTGTGAATCATCATAACTTAAGCTCTCGGGTACCTGTAGGCTCATATCTAAGTATTCCTCACTCAACACTATGATCATAAATATTTCTAAACCTCAAGAATGCAAAATCTATAATTCCTACTTTACAGGTGCCTAGGAGTCACAACATTGACCCTTTCTAAGTTCGGTTTGCTCCTAAGGCATCAAGATCAAGTCCTAAACAAATTATGAGTAATTCCGACACATTTAAACTAATTATAAACCATGATTATCAATTCTAAACCTTGCTGGATAGAATCCAAAAAAATACTTTTCTAAGGGAACTAAAAGTCTCAAATTAATTCTTTTCTAGTTACTAACTTGTCTTATTTTTTACATATGAATTTTAGCATCAATTATACATGAACATACTCATATTATCATCATTAAAACAGCACAAACAGTGAGTAGTCATAGCAAGGCAAAACTGAAATCATCTCCAACAAACAAGGCATAAAACTTGATTTCTAGAACACATAAAATGCTAGTTTCTCTTGGAACCTTTTTAGAAATTTCAAAACTAATTAGTAAACATTTTTATCAACTAAAATCATTAAAACACTTTCAAGGGAAGTAGCTAACTCAAATTAATCTCAAGAGGTTTTAAAATCATAAAACTTTGTTCTAATCATCTCTTGAACTCATATAAGCTTAGAAAAATTATGAAACATAGATTTTAGTACTTGTAACAAATAAAACCTCTCAAGGCCGAAAATCAAGGACTAAAGAACATATATTTTTCAGGCCTTTTTGAGATAATAATGGGCAAGTCTTTGAGCTCTAGGTTCTCTTAGGTGATGACATAAATTTAAACATGCTCATGCACATATTTTAGCTTTCATTAGAAAATAAAGTGAGAACATAAAATGAACATGAGATGCAACTTGTCATTATCTTTGATATTTAGGTGAGGACTTGAAAATATAAACATGATAATGCAAAGCTTGAAATATAAATATGATGATGCAAGTTCATTTATTATTCTTGATATTTAGTGATAGCAAGGAAAATAAACATGATGTGCAAGGCATAATCATAAACATGAATGCAAGCTTGATTTTATTCTTAGCTAGAGCTCTTACAAGACTTTAGAGAACAACATAACCCAACACTTATCTTATCACAAAGAGAGATTTAGAGTTCTTGAACCAAGTTCTCAAAGGAACTTCATGGTTCTTGAACATCATCATCAAGCTCAAAAGAAATAAACCTTTAAAAGAAAACAAAACTTTAAGGAGGTAAGAACTAAGACAACATTATTTCTAGAGATGAACAACTATAAGAACACTTTGAAATTTTTAACAAAACTTTTAAAGGAAAGCTCTTGGAGGCCGAAATCATTTAGGAGAAGAAAAGAAAAGAAAAACCAAAACTTTGCTAGATCAAGAACAAAACTCAAGCTTTAGAGGTTCCTTTAAGATGAACACAAGGTCATCATCTAAGAACACTCATCATCAAGCTATCATGGTCACAACAAGGCCTCATGGCCGAAAACAAGAAAAGAGAAAATTAAGGAAAGTTTCAAAAAGAAACCAAGAGAAAGCTAGAGAAAAACACATTTTCAAGTAAAACAAAGTTTAGAAAACAATCCCTACCTAGAGTGAAGATGAAAAGGCTTGAGCTTGAAAGGAATGAAAAGAGCAACTCCTCCTAGGATGCTATGATGGCTTCGGCCTTGAGAGGATGGAGAGGAAGGAGGTGTGTTCTTGGTGGTTTAGTGTTTGAGGTTAAGTATTTGAGAGATTTGATGATGATCCAAGGTTGTGAGGTGGTGGTTTAAGATTATGTGATGATGATATGAAGAGAGGATGAAGAAGATGAAGATGAAAGGAAGTTCCTAACAACTTGAGAGAAAATGAAGAACTTGAGAGAAAGTGAAAAGAACTCAAGAAAGCTTAAACTTTGCAAATGATCTAAAGTGTTTGCACGCTCAAGTAAGCAAGTTATTTATAGAAAATGAAAACAAATGAGAGTTCATGGAGAGGAGGGAGAGGCCGTGAGGATCCCATGAGGAACATGAGGTGAGAGATTTTATTTTTGAAGCATGGAGGAGCATGGTTGAAAGCATGGGAGGTAAGGCTTCAAGTATAGGTTCAAGCATGGAGTTTGAAGTGATTTTTCCTTCAAATTTTGAAATAAATAATTCATCAAAGAGGAAAGAAAAGCTGGCAGTTTTGGGCAGCAAAAATTGAGGGAAAATATCTTCTAAAAGTTGTCTTATGAAGCATGGATGAAAGTATGGTGTTAGTATGACAAAGTATGGTTTATGGTGAGGTGGAAGCATGGCCTTTGGAGTGTGAGAATTTTGAGCATGTGATGGAAATGGAGGGTATGGGTTTCGGCCAGCTGATGCAGCAACAGAGAGGAAGAATTGTTTCATGTAATTGTGTGTTAATGATAGGTTTATATGTGTATTAGTTTCGGTACAAGGTTAGGAATCACTAAGCATAAGTTTAGATAACTAAGAATGAGGTTTAGGAATTTTATGACAAGATTAGGAGTGCTCATACATTATTAGAGAATTTAAAATTCATTTGTGAATAAATAATTGAAAACACAATTCCATGATTTAAGGAATTGGAGAGAGAAAACACTATTCAAGATTCCATAACTAGGAATCTTGAATTTAAAATAAAGTTTTAAGTTGAAATTAAGCATTCTTAGATTCTAATCAACTTTAATAAATCATTTTGACTCTAGATTAGTTATGGAAATTAATTAATCTTCTATTAGACCCTAATATTGCTTAGGTTTGCTTAATCATACGATTAAGCTTGAAAACATAAAGCTAGGGGTAAAATCGTAATTTTGCACTAATTTTGCTCGGGACCACCGAGACTAAAATTGAGGTCACATAATACATAAAAACATTCTTTAAAACCATCTGGAGAAGTTTTGGGTTCATCCGGCACTTGCAAATGGGTAAAACACCATAGGGGTATTTTGGTCATTTTGACCCAAAAACTTGAAAAATGATATTTTCAATCCCGAAAAGGTACACAAGTCATCTAATTCCCATCCAACATTGAGTTTGCCCTTCGAGGACTGTCAAATCGGCTTCCCTCGAATTCCGGGCCGAAAATGACCTCAGGGACATTTTGGTCATTTTTACTCTATCAGAAAATCAGGGCGTTACAACATGCAACATATATCAAAGGTTCATTTTAAAATTCAAAAACTATTCTTCCGAAGTAGGTTTATCATTCAGTCACTTAATATACGATATCATACTACTCAACATCAGATAAAAGCATATATCAATAAATCACAACTTGAACATATTAGCTTCAATACCGATACTAAAATTCATTACTTGATACATAAGATGAATAACTACTTGTAACAATTTCTATCTCAACTCGTCTTGGCCCTTGACTAATCTTGTCATGTCTAGGCGTTACGTATCACCATCCCTAGCATGGCAATAATGGGTGATAGACTACTTTTCAGGATTGAGCTTATTCCTATACATGATAATTGGATTTACTTTCTCCAATTCTCACACGGACCTATTCCTAGTTAGGTTTACTTTCCCCGACTCAATTCAAGGGTAGTTAGGTTTACTTTCCCTAATAGACTGGATTTACTTTATCCAGCCCAAGATAGATAATCTCATGCTTTTCTTGGTGGTCAGGTTTACTTTCCCTGATAGGCCGGATTTACTTTCTCTAGCCCAAGAAATACAATCTTATGCTTTTCTTTCTCATATACACAATTGTAAGAAACATTTTCATATCTATGTGTGCCTAACCTCATCAATAAGCTTACATGCACAATTATTCACATTCATATACTCATGTCAAACTAATACCAAGTACCATGATTTCATCAATGAGTTCACATAACATGAATGAGATCAAGCCATCAATTTCTCATCATCCTTTTGCTAATTCAGCATGTTGTCAGAATTTCAGTCATTGAGAAAATTATGATTAAATTAGTAAACATCATTACAACAGAGCAAAAATAATTTTCAGAGACAATTCAATGTATCAATGAGCTCCTATAAAATTTTCAAAACCTGATAAGTTCTCTAACTATATTGAAGGTTAGAATTGCTAAGTTTCAGCCAACAGCCAAAAGTCTCAAATTTTCTACCCTATCAAATGAGCTCAAAACTTCATACAAAAATTTAAGGTTCAAATTCAAGATGTCCTCAAAATTCTTTAAAAATTCAACTCAAAATTTAATCATTTAATAGGGTAACAAAATTAGACAATTTTAGTGCTACAAACTAGACTGGCTAGATGGAAACCCTGACCTGTTTGGTTCTCCATTTTTTAAAAATGGAAAAAGTGCTTAATATGAGCCAAGAAAATTAGTGGAAACTCTTCCATATGTTAGCTTCATCATATAAAATTTTTAGCTAATAATCATGTCTCTAAATTAATGAGAAAAATCAAAGCTTTTCAGCTGCTTACTCAAAAATGGGATTTCCAGCAGCAAGAGTTAGAACATATATTAACAAAATAGCTTATCTATCTTTATCCAAACCCCCTACCAAAATTAACACATAAATATTCATGCATAATCATCCAATAAAACCTAGAATTTTGGAATTAGTCAATCATAACATTCCAGAGGAAAATTAGAAAGAAAATTGGATGAAATAAGCCCTACTTGTGTTTCTTGAGACTTCTAACTCCAAAAGTACTTCCAAGAATAGTTTTTCCTCACTTTAACCTTCCAAACAGCCCCTAAATCTTCCTTTAAATAGTGATGTATGATGGCTAAAAGTGGAAAAATAGTGATGGATTAAAATTCTAATTTGTTAGATTTGTAGGTGGTGATGTCTAGAACAAGTTTTGTAAAGAGAGTTTGTGATTTTATCAAGTGTAGGTTAGGAAAATGGAGGTTTGAAATCAAGTATTGAAGCTCTTTGAGGACAACAATGGTGGCTGTATGTGCAGCAAATTTTAGCCAAGAATGCATTCCAAAAAATAAGGTTTGATGACTTTGTAATGATATTAATTAAGTTGTAAGAATTTTATAATGTAAAATCTAATTCTTTAAAACAAATATAAGATGGATGGATAAGATTTGATCTTGGAAATCCATATTGAATCTTAGACATCCACTTGGTTTAAATGGATAGACATTATCCAAATCTTATCAATTAAGCTTTCTTTCGGTATAAAAATCGCACACCAAAATTTTACCGAACGGGTAAAACAGTGTACCCGGGTAATCAAACATTGCTCGAAAAATAATTCTAGGTATAAAACATTTATTCATACCCATTTCTAATCTTAATCCTATAATTTCTTACTTCCGGACATCTTCGGACCCTAATTCTAGAGTTTCGGCTATCCCCATAAGCCTGCGGGACCCACAAGTTACTATTCACTTTTTTTTTTAATAGATTCGTTATATTGTCCTGATCATTACTATGTCTGTTAGATTTTTGAAATTATGACTATAAATGATCAAATAAATATTTATATAATTTTTAGGGTGTTACATTACCGTCCACCTTAGAAAAAATTTTGCCCTCAAAATTCATTGGAAATCGATTTTCAAAAGATAATTTTTAGATATCAAACAAACAATTCACACCCAATTCAAGTCAAATCCTAAACGTTCCTACCTTAGATCAAATTCTTCAGTGGTTGTGTCCCTTCAACACTTATAGTGAAGACCCTACTTTGTTGTTGTGGCTTTGTAGTTAGTTTTGAATGCCTATCAGGGCACTCCCAAATCTTGTGTCCTGGCTTTTTGCAGCGATAGCACACATTTTGTCCAGCCAAGCAAGGTCTATTCCTGTGATCTCTTCCACATTTTGGGCATGAACTTGACTGATGTTGCCGTTTATCCTTATGTGGACTTGGTTGAAACTGCTTATTCAATGGTGGGTCATTCTCATAGTCCTGGTCTTCAAGTGGTCTTTTGTTAGAAGGGCCCTTAGCAGATTGGGCGATTGCTAACTTCTTATTGGAGTCCTCTGCACGGCAGCACTTGTTTACCAAGGTTGCATAATCTCGGATCTCTGAAAGTCCCACAGCAGCTTCAATGTCTTCACGTAACCCTCCTTCATACTTCATGCACTTCCAAGCTTCATCAGGATTATGCTGATAGATGGTAGAAAATTTGCCGAGCTCTTCAAACTTTACTATGTACTCTGTTACACTCATGGACCCTTACCTAAGTGTCATGAACTCCAACTCTTTTGCGTTTCTCACCGAAGCAGGGAAGTACTTGTGGTAGAAAGCTTCCTTGAAGATCTCCCAGGTGACTTCAGCTTGAGAAGCTTCAAACAAGCTCTTAGTGCCAACCCACCAAAAGTCTACATCTACCTCCAGCATATAAGTAGCAAAAGCCACTTTCTAGATCTCGGTGCAAGGAAGAACAGAGAAAATCTTCTCCATAGCCTTGATCCATTCTTTTGCTTTATTTGGATCGAAGGCTCCTCGAAACGGTGGGGGATTTGCCTTTCTGAACTCGGAAAATTTCTGATATTCAACATCTACTTCATTTCCTCCAGGGTTATCAGCCGGGTTCCACCCCTTGTTGTGGTCCAATCTTTCCATCATTCTGTTAGCAACTGCAGCTTGTTCTCTCATGGCAGCTGCCATTTCACGAAAAGTGTCCATTATACCCGCTTCGTATCTAGCACCATTCCTAGTATGCTGATTGGAAGTCATCGGTTCCTATCACACCAAACAAGAATTATTGAGTTGATCATGCTCAATACCAAGCTAAGTGTGGCAATAACCCACAACATTCCCAACCAGCAGTCATACACATATATAGAATTAAAATGCGTGACATTTACTAAGGAAGCATAGCTAGTCCATTCCTCAAGGTCCTACTAGGATGAACTTCTCTGATACCATAATGTAACACTCTCCCAAGTACAACCTCATCCTTAAGTCATGATAGCGTACTTGGGAGTTATTACTTATAAATTTACAGACCTTTCTTAATTATCTATACAAGAATCGATAGAATCGTATACTAACTAACTCGTGGCTATATCAAAGTACATATATATATATAAAAGAAGCAAAGTACTTATTTAATACAAGTTAAGTACAAAAGAAAGCTTTTCTATGAACTGTACTTCACATATGTTATTTTCTATATTTACATGCACATATATATAGCTAGGTACAGTAGATACAAGTTTCCACTACTAAACTATAGAAATTACAATTATTCTTTCTTGTAGCTACTTCACCTTTCTTTGGAATCTGTAACGCCCTGATTTTTCTGTTAGAGTGAAAATGACCAAAATGCCCCTGAGGTCATTTTCAGCCCGGAATTCGAGGAAAGCCGGTTCGGCAGTACTTGAAGGGCAAACTCAATGTTGGAAGGGGATTAGATAACTTGTGTACCTTCCTGGGATCGAAAATCTCGGTTTGAAGTTTTGGTCAAAATGACCAAAACGCCCTGTGGTGTTTTACGGATTTGCAAGTCTTAGGATGAACCCGAAACTTCTCCAGATGATTTTAAAAGGTGTTTTTATGTATTCTATGACCTCAGTTTTAATTTTAGAAGTCCCGGGCAAAATTAGTGTAAAATTACGGTTTTGCCCCTAGTTTCGTGTTTTTACGCTTAATCGCGTGATTAAGCAAACCCAAGCAATATTAGGCTCTAATCGAAGGTTAATTAATTTTCTTAATTAATCTTGAGTCAAAATAATTTAGTAAAATTGATTAGAACCTAAAAGTGCTTAATTACAACCTAAAATCATATTTTAATTTCAAGACACCTAGTCATAGAATCTTGAATAGTATTTTCTCTTTCCAATTCCTTAAATCATGGAATTGTGTTACACATTGTTTATTCACAAATGAGTTTTAAATACTTTAATGATGTATGAGCACTCCTAAACTTGTCATAAACTCCCTAAATCACATTCTTAGTTACCTAAACTTAAGCTTAATCATTCCTAACCTTGCACCTAAGCTAATACATATCTAAACCTACCATTAACACCCAATTAAATGGTCAAAACTCACTCCCACTCTGCTGCCCAGACCTGGCCGTGAGTTTCCCTCCCCATTATGCATCACATGTTCAATTTTTCAACACTCCAAGGCCATACCTCAAGTCACATACACTATACCTTGTCATAACTCTCAATCAAGCTTGATTTTCCAAGTAAATAACTAATTAAAATAGCTCATTTTCTCCATTTATTTGTGGCTGGAAAAGTTCCAGCCATGCATTGTTTCTAGAAGCCTAATTACATAAAAATTTGATAGGAAATTAACTCACATCAAGCCATACTTTGTAGCATAGCTTCCATACTTCAAACCATGCTTCTATGACACAATCAAGGAGATATTTTCCTCTCCATTTTCCCTCCATTTGCTACAGCCATTCCCTCCCCTTGGTGAGCTCCATGGCTTTGTTTTTCTATAAATAGGATGCTTGTGATAGCCTTGTTGCACCTTGAAGCATTTGCTAAGTTTAGAGTTTTAGAGTTGTCTTGCTAGTTCTTTCTTTTTCTCTCAAAGTTTCAAGAGAGTTCTTCCTTTCTTTTCATCTTCATCTTCTTCATCTCTTCATCTCATCATCATCTCTTAACCATCAAACACCACCCCAAAGCCTTGAACCATCATCAAACCTCTCAAACACCATACCTCAAACACAACTTCACCCAAAACACATTTCCTTTCTTTTCCTTCCTCTTTGGCCGAATCATCACCACCATCCTAGGAGGTGTTGCTCATCTCATTTCCATCTTCAAGTCCAAGTTTTTACCTTCATCACAAGGTAGGGATTTGTTTTCAAACTTTGTTTTGCTCAAGAAAGTGTTTTTCTTTAGTTTCCTCTTGGATTCTTTTTGAACTTTCCTTTGTTTTTCCTTTTCTTTTCATTTCGGCCTCTAGGCCCTATTATGAGCATGTAAGCTTGATGATGAGAGTTTCTAGATAATGACATTGTGTTCATCTCAAAGAAACCTCTAAAGCTTGAGTTTTCCTTTCCTTATGACTTCATCTATATGATATCTAACTCACATGGTTTTTCAACTTAAGAAAATTAATCTAAGGATTTCTAAAAGCCCAAGCCTACCCTTGTCAACCTTAAAGTTGGCCGGCACGTTCTAGAGATTTTTCTCTAGATAGGGGTTTTGGGTATTTAATAAAGAACTTGACATAATTTCACTTTCTTTCTCTTTTGTATGACTTTCGATTTTTGTGTGGTGATCTTTGAGATATTGTATTGGGTTGTTATCTTGTTCAAGTCTTGAATGAGCTCTAGTTAATCATAAAATGAACCTTGCATCATGTTTACTTTATGCTTTGCATATCATGTTTACTTCCTTGCTATCACTAAATACCAAGATAATGAAGAACTTGCATTATCATGTTTATATTTCAAGCTATGCATTATCATGTTTATATTTCAAGTTCTCACTTAATACCAAGATAATAATGAGTTGCATTCATATTTACTTTGTGCTATCACTTTACTTTCTAATGGAACCTAAAATAAGTGCATAAGCATGTTTATTTTTATGTCATCACCTAAATGAACCTAGAGCTCAAAGACTTGCCCATTGTTGTCTCAATAAAGGTCTAACAATATGTATTTTCCTTGGTTCATATTTCGGCCCCAAGAGGTCTTGAAGTTTCTAAGTATTTGAGACTATGTTTTATAATTTTTCCAAGCTTACATGAGTTTAAGGAATGCATAGAACTAAGTTTTATGAATTTAGGACCTCTTGAGATAAAGATAAATTGGTCACTGCCCTCTTAAATACTCTTATGATTTTAGATGTTAAGATTGTTTATAAATGAGTTTCGAAAGTTTAAAAAGAGTTCCAAGAGAAACTAGTATTTTATGAGCTTTAGAAATTATGTTTTATGCCTTTTATGGAGAAGTATATTTTCGGTTCTTTCTTGCTCTTTACTGCCACTATATGTGCTGTTTTAATGAAGATAATGTGCCTATGTTTGAGTAAAAATAATGTTAAGACTCATATGTGAAAGATAGGATAAGTTAGAAACTAGAAAAGAATTAATTTGAGAGTTCTAGATCCTTTAATTATGTAATTTTCTGGATTCTATCCAGCAAGGTTTAGATTTAATAATCATGGTTTTAAATTAGTTTAAATGTGTAGGAATGACTCATAATTGGTTTAGGACTTAATCTTGAAGCCTTAGGAGCAAACTAAACTTAGAAAGAGTCATTGTTGTGACTTCTAGGTACCCGTAAAGTTAGGATTTCAAATTCTGCATCCTTGAGGTTTAGAGATGTTCTTGACCATAGTGTGAGGTGAGAAATACTTATTTATAACCTCATAGGTTCCCAAGAGACTAGGTTTTGATGATCGATAACTTAGAATGTGAGTTAAAGACTTTAAGGGTCTAAACCGTAATTTCTAGAACCCCGTAATCACACAAATATAAAGCTGTCTAAATCTGCATAGTGCTGTTTGGATAGGTCCTTAAGCATAAAAATTAGTAAAACTTATTAGTTGTGAACCTATAGGTGTGTGAGATGTAACACCCTCCTAACTACCATGTATTACTCGAGCATTAACATTGTAATTAGAAGAGTATCACTTCCTTTCTATAATATCCACTAGTCAAATGAAATGAAATAAGATAAATCAAACTCTAGAGTTATAAAGAAAACTACTATAAAATGTACATATATTATTACTTTACATACCACTTTCTTTAATACATACCATACTTGAAGTTAAGTCACTTCGCTTATAATACAACATAGTAACTACTATTAAAAGATCTACCAAGCTTGCTCAAATATCAAGGTCCAACAAAATACTAAACACACAGAAATGGACCTAAGACATCTAACACCAATTAATCTACAAGCTGGTAAGTTCTTGGCACTATACTACACTATATACAAGTAAAAAGCCCACGTAAGTCTCATGTCCTCCTACACGAAACCATTGGCCATCGGTATGATGGCCTCTCCTCAGCCAGAGGCATCTGCAGAGTCTGAGCACAATCTGACATATACACAAATAGGGGTGAGAATATTATAAAATTCTCAGTAGGGTAACCCCTTACATACAGATAGAATATAAACAGTAAATGCATTTATAATAATAAAGAAAAACATCATGTTAGATCACATATATCAATATTAGCATACATGAGTCAAAGAAAATTATATGCAAAATGGTATTAATCATAAGTGTTTCTATTATATCACATGGAATTCAACTTAGTGTAGTAGTTCTTTTATTAACATAGGGAAGGCTTAGATTCACATCAGGTAACATATGTAGTGGATAACTCCTCAGAGGACCATAGACTGCTAGGACATGAGCTCATTCCTATTCGTGATCATCAGACTTCATTTTTTTTTCCATTTCTGAATCACACACAGTTCTATTTCCTAGTCGATAAGTCTACCGACTCATAAAATTTCTTGGGAAGTTCTTATTTTTGCCTTCCCTCTCTATCACACATAAGCCTTGTTTCTATTTTCCCCGTATGTTAAAACATGCACCATTAAATTTCACATATTCTCTTTTGTCATACAACCATGTCATGGACCTTTATATTTCAAAGTCAGGTTTATATCCCAGATATAGGCATTCAGTATCATTGGAGTCTCATTCATACTTTATAAACAAGCCTTTCAAACAATTAACATACATTCATATGATATAAACTTGGATTAAATAGATTTCTATCATTAACTTAATACATCTTCACCATTCCAGCTTCTTGACAGATTTACCATTATGGGGACAACATTTAATTCACATATCCAATGGGCAATTCACTGGCCATAAAAATTCTCTATGACACCTCAATGTGTCTAAAAGTCGCTGTAAAAAGTTCATAGCAAACAGAATACTAGAACCATGTCAAATAAATTCTACAATTTTAGTGGTCAGAGGCCACTTTTTCACAGCTCAGAATAGGATTCACACACTTTTAACTTTAGCAAATGATAAACACAACTCAAAATTAAAATCACAGTTATACTTAAAGATGTCTATAAAACTCTGTAAAAATTTCAAAGGATAACTCCATCATTTGCTATGAATAAAAATTTATACAAATTCACAGCTCCAGTACCAAGATTTCAGCCAGCATAGATATACTCTTGGTTCTTGATTTTTCTCAGGCAGTAAAACTCTTTATTATGCACCACGAAAATTATAAGAGTTTCCTTATGATGTTGTCTTCAACATATAATTTTTATAGCTCATAAAAATGAATAGAATTGAACTAGAAAATTCATGAACAAATCCTGTCCTGCTGAAATCCGAAAATTCAGCAGCCTAGCCAAAACTTATTTTGACAAAAATCATTATTTAACCTCATCCAAACACTCCACCAAAATTAACACATCAATATCAACATATTATCATCAAATATAACCATAAATTTCGGAATAAAACCCAAAAAATTTACAGAATAATTTGGAAAGAAAAAGGCCAAAGAAAACCCTACCCTTGGAAGCTAATGCCTCTTTGTCTCTTGTATACTCCAAGATAGATATACTCTACCCCAAAGCTCTTAAAATACAGTAAAATACTCCTCTAACCAGAGATGAGTGATGTGATAAGGTGAGGTTTTTGGAGAATCTAATCGGTTATATTTGTAGGTGTTGATGTCTAGAACAAGTTTTGTGAAGGAAACTTTGTGTTTTAGTGACTTTGGCCTAGGGTTTTGGAGCTTGAAGCTTGTTAATGGAGGTTTGAGAGGAAACAAACATGGAGGCTGTAATTTTGGAGTGTTGGACGAAAATGATGGAGTGGTGGTGATAAGATATTGATCTTGTGAGTTTAGGGCAAAATGGATAATGATTTCAAGTACAAAATGGTTTTTCTTAAAGTTAAATATGGTAATTTTGTACAATTCCTATTGGTTCGCCATAAAGGTGCAATGGTGTGGCATATCTCAAGCCACACACTTGTCACCCTAGGTGGCATGCTTGCACTGGTAGCTTTATACTGTGTAAAAACTACACACCGTAATTTAACCGAATGGGTAAAATAGTGTACCCGGGTAATCAACTATTGCCTGAAAATTAATTCTAGGTATAAAATATTTATTCCTACCTATTTCTAACCTTAATCCTATAATTTCCAAATTTTGGGCACCTTCAGGTCTTGAATCTAAGGTTTCAGCTGTTCCGGTGGGTCTACGGGGCCTGCAAAATACTATTCACGTTTTTTTTTTTTTTTTTTTAACGTTCGTTACATTGTTCTTATCATTTTTGTGTACACCAAAATTTTGATATTCTTACTACTAAAGCCTCAATTATTTTCTAAAAAAAAACATTAGGATGTTACATGAGAGGTTAAGAATAATACTAGAACAATTAGTTTACAAGTTTAAGACTCAAAAGAACCAAAGCATAACATACTATGGGTTTATAACATAATAAGCTTGGGAGTTTGTATGAATGATTGTCTAAGGTGTGATTATGTGATAATGTATATGCTATAGTTCTATGTATACACTATGAAGAAGTTTCATGTGATGATGTATATGCTATGAAAAAGATTTATGTGATGAATAATGATGTATCTATGAATTAACACTTTATGAGAACTTAAATGTGACACAACACTAAGACGCCTTCTTGGGTGACACCGGTTTAGCCGAGCACCCCCAAGAAAACAAATCCGTGAGGGTATTGACATAGAGCTTGCCAAAGCGGACAATACTACGATGCACTAGTTGCTAGTAGAGCGTTTCAAAGAGGAAATGACCCTAAGAGAGGTGATCCTTAATTGCCCCCTAGCCCGCACTATTAAGTCAGGATTATGTATATGTTACGCTTATCATAGGATAAGTAAGAACTAGTGATGACTAGTTAAGGTATGAGCTCATAACCTAGAGATGTTTTAAGGCGGCCCCATGAGATGAAAGTTAAAGTTTACAATGTCACATATATTATACCTATGCCAATGTTATAATGTTTCTTAGTTATTCTATTGTTTGGTTTACCTTTATGATGCATTCATATCATTAGTATATTTCATGCTTAGTTATAAGATGCATTGTAAAATATGACGGACCTTGGATAAATAATATTTTAGAAAACTAACTTAAAAGAAGTTTATATGCATGCACGCCTTTTTTTAGAAATAAAACCCAAGGTTCCTGAGGATGTGACGATGTTACCTAGGTAGGGATAACCCTACTGAGAATTCTTTTAGAAAGATTCTCATTCCCTCTCTCTTTTCTTCCATCATATCTTCAGATGGCGACATTCGTACTCTTCATCGACACCCCGGTATGGGAGCTGCACCATGACCCGGCACTCGGGTCATACCATTTTGAGGGTCGCTGCACAGTTAGAGTGTTCATGTTTTTGGGACGACCCTTCGCGTACCCAGTCCCGAGTTACCGTTTTACCCCGACTGCTCCTTACCGTCATAACGAGATTTTTGAGCGGCTAGACCACGCGATGAGCAGATTCTCCGCATGGAGCCCGAGACGTCAGCCGTACGCGACTACCCGGAGTACGTGCCTCGCACCCAGTACTCGGAGACAGACCCATCTGAGGACCCGCCATCACACATGTACAGTTGGAGTTCCAGTCCCGCTCCCCCACCGATGAGAGCCGGGAGTGAGGAGACAGTAGTTCAACCGAGGTTGGCTCGTCGGCCATCTATGCGCCCTCGCCGTGGTGGTCATGCCCCGATGATGTGCTCGACCACTCCCGCCGAGATTCGTCAGTGGATCGACTCGACCCCACAGTACTCGGACCAGCAGGAGTAGGCATAGGAGGGGTAGCAGTTAGTGCACACACGCCACATAGTTGAGGACAAACCTTCTTTTGTATATGAGGTTGTCTACTCTAGGTGCACATGGGTATGGGGGTTGTTTTTCTTGTATTTGCTTTTTATGATTTTCGTGTATTTGTTCTTCAGTTGTATTCTGTTCCCTGATGTATCAAATAGTCCTGCCCTTTGGGTAGGCACATTATATATATATATCTATGTTCAGTTGATGTTCCCATGATATGATGTGTTTCTTTATGCTTGCTTATATGTTTCGTTATGCTTCCTTTTAAAGATTCGTGCGTGGCTCTCACTTTGATTTTAACTCCAAACAGAAAAATTTTACCCATATTTTCGCTAAGTATTTTCTAAGTAAAAGATGAGACCAAGAGGTAATATTCTAAAGATTAACCTAAGTACATACTAGTAGTCTTGGGTTAAGATTTAGGGTGTTACAGAATCAACCTGGGGACAACACGGAAACAAACAAATAGGGTTGAGAATTATAAAATTCTCAGTAGCGCATTCCCCAAATACGCAATTATAAATGTCATCGTCATCATCCCAGCCACTTCGGTTTATTAAAAAAAATGTGAGCATGCAACATATATTAAAGGTTCATTTTAAAGTTCAAAAACTATTCTTCTAAAGTGGGTCACTTTTATCATTCAATCACTTAATATACGATATCATACTACTCAACATCAGATGAAGGCATATACTGATAAATCACAACTTAAACATATTAGCTCCAATATCGATACTAAAATTCATTACTTGATACATAAGATGAAGAACTACTTGTAACAATTGCTATCTCAACTCGTCTTGACCCTTGACTAATCTTGTCATGTTTGGGTGTTACGTAACGCCATCTCCAACATGGCAATAATGGGTGATAGACTGCCTTTCAGGACTGAGCTCATTTCTATATATGATAATTGGATTTACTTTCTCCAATTCTCACATAGAACTATTCCTAGGTCAGGTTTACTTTCCCCGACTCAATTCAAGGGTAGTTAGGTTTACTTTCCCCAACAGACCGGATTTACTTTCTCCAGCCTAAGATAGATAATCTCATACTTTTCTTGGTGATCAGGTTTACTTTCCTTAATAGACCAGATTTACTTTCTCCAGCCCAAGAAATACAATCTTATGCTTTTTTTTCACATATACACAATTATAAGAAACATTTTCATATCTATGTGTGCTTAACCTCATCAATAAGCTCACATGCTCAATTATTCACATTCATATACTCATGTCAAACTAGTACCAAGTACCATGATTTCATCAATGAGTTCACATAACATGAATGAGATCAAGCCATCAATTTCTCATCATCCTTTTTGCTAATTCAGCATGCTGTTAGAAATTGATTCATCAAGAAAATTATGATTAAATTAGTAAACATCATGACAACAGAGCAAAAATAATTTTCAGAGACAATTCAATGTATCAATGAGCTTCTATAAAATTTCAAAACCTGATAAGGTCTCTAACTATATTTATAAAATTTCACAAATTCGAAGGTCAGAATTGCTAAGTTTCAGCCAACAGGCAGAAGTCTCGAATTTTCTACCCTATCAAATGAGCTCAAAACTTCATACAAAAATTTAGGGTTCAAATTCAAGATGTCCTCAACCTCCTGTAAAATTTCAGCCCAAAATTTAATCATTTAATAGGGTAACAAAATTAGACAATTTTAGTATTACAAACTGGACTGGCTGGGCATAAACCCTGACCAGTTTGGTTCTCCATTTTTTAAAAATAGGAAAAGTGCTTAATATGATCCAAGAAAATTAGTGGAAACTCTTCCATATGTTAGCTTCATCATATAAAATTTTAGCTGATAATCATGTCTCTAAATTAGTGAGAAAAATCAAAGTTTTTTAGCTGCTTACTCAAAAACGGGATTTCTAGCAGCAAGGGTTAGAACATATATTAACAAAATAGCTTATCTAACTTCATCCAAACCCCCTACCAAAATTAACACATCAATATTCATGCATAATATCCAATAAAACCCCGAATTAGAATTATTCAATCATAATATATTCCAGAACAAAATTAGAAAGAAAATTGGATTAAATAAGCCCTACTTGTGATGCTTGAGACTTCAAACTCCAAAAGTACTTCCAAGAATAGTTTTTCCTTACTTAAACCTTCCAAATAGCCCCTAAATCTTCCCTTAAACAGTGATGTATGATGGCTCAAAGTGGAAAACTACTGATGGATTAAAATTTTAATCGGTTAGATTTGTAGGTTAGTGATGTCTAGAACAAGTTTTGTGAAGAGAGTTTGTAGTTTTATCAAGTGTATGTTAGGAAAATGGAGGTTTGAAATCAAGTATTGAAGCTCTTTGAGGACAAAAATGGTGGCTGTGTGTGCAGCAAGTTTTAGCCAAGAATGCATTCCAAAAACTAAGGTTTGATGACTTTGTAATGATATTAATTAAGTTGTAGGAATTTTATAATGTAAAATCTAATTCTTTAAAAAAAAAATTAAGATGGATGGCTAGGATTTGATCTTGGAAATCAAGATTGAATCTTAGCCATCCACCTGGTTTGAATGGATAGACATTATCCAAATCTTGTCAATTAAGCTTTCTTTCGGTGTAAAAATTGCACACCGAAATTTTACTAAACGGGTAAAACAGTGTACCCGGGTAATCAAACATTGCTCGAAAAATAATTCTAGGTATAAAATATTTATTCATACCTATTTATAATCTTAATCCTATAATTTCTCACTTTCGGGCATCTTCAGGCCCTAATTCTAGGGTTTCGGCTATCCCGGCAGGCCTGCAGGAGTCGCAAGTTACTATTAATTTTATTTTTTACAGATTCGTTGGATTGTCCTGATCATTACTATGTCAAATTTTTGAAATTATGACTAGAAATGATCAAATAAATTTTTATATAATTTTTAGAGTGTTACAGGAATAGGTCTCTTTTCAAATATAGTATGCATCATTCTTTCCAAAGCTTCTCTTGACCTTCTTTCCTTTACCTTTGTCATGTAACCTTTAAGTCCTTCCATTGCCTCTAAGCTTAGGTTGGTTCCTTGGTATTCATCATTCCTTCCTTTTTCAAAAGAATTCGACCTCAAATTGGAGTCTTCATCACCTACATCAAAAGGAGATAAGTCACTAACATTGAAAGTAGCGCTAACTCCATACTCACCTTGTAAGTCCACTTTGTAGGCTTTGTCTCCAATCCTTTCTACAATTTTGAAGGGTCTATCTCCCTTTTGTTTTAGCTTAGATATCCTCTTTGTGGGAAACCTTTCTTTCCAAAAATGAACCCAAACCATATCTCCATGTTCAAATTTCACTTTTTTCCTTCCTTTGTTTGTGTAACGCCCCGATTTTCTGTTAGAGTAAAAATGACCAAAGTGCCCCTGAGGTCATTTTCGGCACAGAATTCGAGGAAGGCCAGTCCGGCAGTACTCGAAGGGCAAACTCAATGTTGGAAAGGGATTAGATGACTTGTGTACCTTCCCGGGATTGAAAATCTCATTTTTCGAGTTTTCGGGTCAAAATGACCAAAACGCCCCTGCGGTGTTTTACCCGTTTGCAAGTGCCGGATGAACCTGAAACTTCTCCAGATGGTTTTAAAAGGTGTTTTTTTTGTAGACTATGACTTTAGTTTTGGTCCCGGAGGTCCCGAGCGAAATTAGTGCGAAATTACGGTTTTGCCCCTAGTTTCGTGTTTTTACGCTTAATCACGTGATTAAGCAAACCTAAGCAATATTAGGCTCTAATCGAAGGTTAATTAATTTCCATAATTAATCTTGAGTCAAAATAATTTATTAAAGTTGATTAGAACCTAAAAGTTCTTAATTACAACTTAAAATCTTATTTTAATTTCAAGACTTCTAGTCATGGAATCTTGAATAGTGTTTTCTCTTTCCAATTCCTTAAATCATGGAATTGTGTTACACATTTTTTATTCACAAATGAGTTTTTAATCCTCTAATGATGTATGAGCACTCCTAATCTTGTCATAAAATCCTTAAGTCACATACTTAACCACCTAAACTTAAGCTTAATTATTCCTAACCTTGTACCTAAGCTAATACACATCTAAACCTATCATTAACACACCATTAGATGATCAAATCTCTCTCCCACCCATCTTTGCTGAACTTTGGCGTGTACCCTCCTCCCCCATATGCATCACATGTTCAATTTTTCAACACTCCAAGGCCATACCTCAAGTCCTATACACCATACCTTGTCATACTTTCAATCAAGCTTGATTTTCCAAATGAATAACTAATTAGAATAGCCCATTTTCTCCATTTATTTGTGGCTGGAAAAGTTCCAGCCATGCATTGTTTCTAGAAGCCTAATTTCATTCAAAATTGATAGGAAATTCACTCACATCAAGTCATACTTTGTATCATAGCTTCCATACTTCAAACCATTCTTGAATGACCTTGTGTAAGAGATATTTTCTCTTCCTTTTCCCTCTAATAGCTACGGCCAGCACCTCCCCCTTTTGAGCCTTCATTTGTTTTCATTCCCTATAAATACCTTGCCTAGAAACACATGCAAACACTTTAGCTCATTTGCATACTTTTAGTTTTCTAAGCTTTCTTTGTATTCTCTCTTTTTCTCTCTAAGTTTCAAGAGAGTTTCCTCTTGTTCTTCATCTCCATCTTCATCCTCTCTTCATCTCATAATCATCTCTCAACCTTGAAACACCACCCCACCACCTTAGATCATCATACAAACACCTAAACTTCCATTCTCAAACACAAGCCCACCAAGAACACATTTCCTTTCTTTTCCTCTCCACAAGGCCGAATCATTTTCCACCTCAAGGAGGAGCTCATCATCTTGTTTTCCTTTTTAAAGTTCAAGCTTTGTGTCTTCACTCTAGGTAGGAGTGTTTTCTAAACTTTGTTTTCTTGAAAATGAGTTCTTTCTAGCTTTCTCTTGGATTTTCTTTTTGGAACTTCCTTTGTTGTTCTTTCTTGAGATTTCGGCCATGAGGCCTTGATGAGCACATGATAGCTCAATGATGAGGACTCCTAGATGATGACTATGTGTTCATCTCAAAGGAACCTCTAGAGCTTGAGGTTTTACTTTCTCTGAGTTTCAACTTCATTTTCTAACTCAAACATGATTTTTACTCAAGAACACCTTTTCTTTTCTTGCTATTTTGATTTCGGTTCTTTGTTTCCTTTTCCTTAATATTTCGGCTTTCCATTTCCTTTTTGATCTTTGAGGTTTTTTTGGTTTAGAAAGTATGTTTTCTTTGAGCTTGATGATGATGTTCAAGAACCTCATAGTTCCTTTGAGAACTTGGTTCAAGAACTCTAGAGCTCTCTTTGTAATGAGATATATGTTGGGTTGCTATTTTGTTAAAGTCTTTGATGAGCTCTAGCTAACCATAAAATGAACCTTGCATCATGTTTATTTTATGCTTTGCACATCATGTTTACTTTCTTGCTATCACTAAGTATCAAGATAATAAGTGAACCTTGCATTATCATGTTTATATTTCAAGCTATGCATTACCATGTTTATATTTCATGTTCTCACTTAATATCAAGATAATAATGAGTTGCATCTCATGTTTACTTCATGCTATCACTTTACTTTCTAATGCAAGCTAAAACAAGTGCATGAGCATGTTTATTTTTATGTCATCACTTAAATGAACCTAAAGCTCAAAGACTTGCCCATTGTTGTCTCAAACAAAGGTCTAAAAATATTTATTCTCTTTGGTTCATATTTCAGCCCTAAGAGGTTTTGATGCTTCTAAGTATTGAAAAATATGTTTTATAAATTTTCTAAGCTTTTATGAGTACAAGGAATATGTAGAATTAAGTTTTATGAATTTATGACCTCTTGAGACAAATTTGATTTAGTCACTGCCCTCTTAAATATTTTTATGATTTTAGATGTTAAAAATGTTTATAAATGAGTTTTGAAAGTTTTAAAATGGTTCCCAAGAGAAACTAGTATTTTATGTGCTTTAGAAATTGTGTTTGATGCCTTTAAATGGAGATGTTTGTTTCGGTTCTGCCTTGCTATTATTTGCCACTGTATGATCTGTTTTAATGGTGATAATATGCCTATGTTTAAGTATAATTAATGGTAAAGCTCATATGTGAAAGATAAGAGAAGTTAGAAACTAGAAAAGAATTAATTTGAGTTCTAGATCCTTTAATGTTTGAATTTTCTGGATTCTGTCCAGCAAGGTTTAGTAATGCTAATCATGGATTTAAATTAGTTTAAATGTGTAGGAATGACTCATAAATGGTTTAGGACTTGATCTTGATGCCTTAGGAGCAAACCGGACTTAGAAAGGGTCATTGTTGTGACTCTTAGGTACCCGTAAAGTTAGGATTATGAATTCTGCATCCTTGAGGTTTAGAGATGTTCTTGATCATAGTATGGAGTGAGGAAGACTTAGTTATAACCTTATAAGCTCTCGAGAGATTAGGTTTGATGATTTATAACTTAGAATGTGAGTTAAGGACCATAAGGGTCAATGCATAAGACACTAAGAAGTTGTTAATGCTATAATGTGTTGTATGATGCAATGATATGATAAGATGTGCTTGATGCATGAGAAAATGATTGATGAAATGTTAAAGTTTATCATAGCATGAGATTTCATGAGAACATGATGTGTGAATTAGCTTGTGGCAGTTTGAAGGAAATTTGGTTTAACAATTTGTTATCTTTGCGAATTTTAAATCAAACCTTAAAGGGTTAAAGAAATGTTTATGAGTACCATATGAATTGAAAACCTGGGTGACACCGGTTCGGCCGAGCACCCCCAGAGGAGACAAATCCGTGAGGGTATGAGTAGATGCAGCCTACCAAAGTGGACAAATTGCTGTGGCTTAGTACCCGCAAAGCGTTTCAAAGAGGGTAATCCCAGAGAGAGATGATCCCTGCCCCCTACCCGTACTTACGAGTAGGGATTATTATTTATTTTTCGCTTATTCAGATAATAAGCAAGAGCTAGTGACGACTAGCTGAGGTATGAGCTCATAACCTAGTTATTTTTAGGGTGGCTTATATGCTAAAGTACCATGATTGATGTCACGAAGTTGAGGAATGATTCACTTGAAAGTTATATGCCCTTATGCCACATGATTTATGTTTATGTGCTTTGATGTGTTGTTTTATGTGCTCAAGTATTGACATGCATCCATGATATAATATGTTGCACTCATAACATCAAGATGCATGCTAAAAGAAATGGACCTTGGATAATTAGTTTGAGAAACCCTAAATTGAACCTTATATGCATGATCACTATTTTATAATTAAACCCAAGATTCCTGAGGATGTGTACGATGTAACCCTAGGATAGGAGACTCCTACTGAGATTCTTTAGCAAGAATTCTCACTCCTCCATCTTCTTTCTTCCGTCACATCTTCAGAGACCGATGGCAACTTCGTGCTTTTCATTGACACGCCTACTTGGGAGGTCCACTATGACCCAGACCACGGGTCATATCATTTTGAGGGGCAGTGTACCGTGCGAGTCTTCATGTTCCTTGGACGCCCCTTTGCACATCCTGTACAGAGCTACCGTTTCTCCCCGATGTCACTTTACGACGACGCGATGGTTTTTGAGCATGCCCGGACGTGAGACGAGAGGATTCTGCAGACGTATACTGGTGGTTCAATGCCTCAAGACTTCCAGGACTACGTGCCTCGATCCCCGAGTTTGGAGGACGACCCATCCGAGGACCCGCCGACGCACCTGTATAGTGAGAGTTCTGCTCCTACGCCTCAGTTCATGCGTGATGTGAGCATGGAGACCATTACGCAGCCGAGGCTAGCGAGGCAAGCCAAGAGGCGCCCCTACCGAGGAGCCCACGCTCAGTCTTCACGTGTTCCGACTCCTGCTGCTCCGAGCCCATGGATCGGTTACACTCCACCTTTTTCCGGATTCCAGTAGTTGACGTCATAGGGGAGGCTTAGTGCACACACCACATGTAGAATGGATAAACCTTCTTTTGTTCTTGAGGTTATTCACCATAGGTGCACTCGGGTAGTCATGGTTCATTTCTGCTTTCTTGTTTTCTCTTGTATTCTATTTTCGCTGTATTACAAGCTCTGCTCGTCTCCATGAGGGTATGACTACTTATGTACCCTAATTATGATATTAATGAAGTGTTTCCTTTTCCATTATGATTGTTGTTCTTTGGTTATATGCTTTACTTTATGATTTCTGATAATTGTTATGCGTGCTTTATGTTTCTGTCGTTCGACTAGTTAAATTCGTGGCTCTCACTTTGTTTATGTTTCTAAAAAGAAAAATTTACCTATAATTTCCGCTAAGTATTTTATTAAAAAGTTGAGACTAAGAAGTAATAACCTAATGATTAGCCTAATATGTTCTAGAGTATTGGGTTAAAAATTAGATTGTTACAGTTTGCATATTTGGCATATTGCTCAACTTTTTTCTTAACCTATGCTTTCATTTTTCATGCAATTTCTTGAAAATTTCAGCTTTGGCTTTATCATCCTTATGCACTAATGGTGAATTGTTAGGCAAAGGCAGCAAATGAAGAGGTGTTCGGAGATTAAATCCCTAAACAACCTCAAATGTGAATGAAATGTGGTAGAATGGAAAGTTTTGTTATATGCAAACTTAATATGTGGCAAACATTCTTCCTAAGACTTAAGATTCTTTTTAATCATTACTCTAAGAAGAGTAGTCAAGGTTCGGTTTACTACCTCAATTTGCTCATTAGTTTGTGGGTGGCATGTGGTGGAGAAAAGAAGCTTGGTTCCAAGTTTGTGCCATAGAGTTCTCCAAAAGTGACTCAAAAACTTTGAATGTCTATCTGAAACTATATTTGTTGGTAGTCCATGCAATCTCACAATCTCTCTAAAGAACAAATTAGAAAAATGAGTAGCATCATCCACTTTCCTATAAGAAATAAAATGAGCCATTTTAGAAAACCTGTCAACAACCACAAAAATGGAATTCTTACTAGTCTTTGTTCTTGGTAAGCCTACAATAAAATCTATAGAAACATCAACCCAAGGGTAATCTAGAACAGGTAATGGAGTGTAGAGTCTATGAGGATTTACCTTGGATTTGGCTTTCTTATACATAACACAATGTTGATAGAATTGATGCACCTGATGCTTCAAACTAGGCCAAAAGAGATGTTCATGCAAAACATTCAATGTTTTAAGTACACCAAAATGAACCATTAGTCCAACCTTATAGGACTTTTTGACAAGCAAGTCACGGATGGAACTTTTGCGTACACATAATCTCTTTTCTTTAAACAAATATCCTTCATGCTTGTAGAAACCTTTATGTGCATTTTTTTCACATAATGCATACAAATGAGCAAAATCTTCATCATGCACATAATGTTCCTTTACAAGCTCAAATCCTAGCAATTTGACATCAAGCATAGAATGTAAATTGTGCCTTCTAGACAAGGCATCAGCCACAATATTCAATTTGCCTTTTTTATGCTTTATGACATATGGAAACTATTCTAAGAACTCAACCCATTTAGCATGTCTCTTATTTAATTTTCCCTGACCCTTACCTTCAATGGTTCATAGTCACTATGTATCAGAAACTCTTTTAGAAGAAGGTAATGCTGCCAAGATTGAAGTGCACTAATCAAAGCATGTAGTTCCTTATCATAAGTAGGATACTTCAAACAAGCACCATTAAGCTTTTCACTAAAGTAAGCTATAGGGCGTCTTTCTTGCATCAGAATAACCCTTATCCCTACATTAGATGCATCACACTCCAACTCAAAAGATTTTGAAAAATCAGGAAGTGACTATGGGTGCATGCATAAGGTTATCCTTCAAAAAGTCAAATGTACCCTGTTGTTCCTTTCCCCATTTGAATCCCATATTTTTCTTCACAGTCTCATTCAATGGTGAAGCTATAGTACTGAAATCTCTCACAAACCTCCTATAAAAGCTTGCTAACCCATGGAAACTCCTCAGTTCACTCATTGTCTTTAGGGTAGGCCATTCTTAGATTGCTTTTATTTTTTCCTCATCTACATGTACACCTTTAGAATTAATAACAAAACCAAGAAAAACTACATGATCTTTACAAAATGTACATTTCTCAATGTTAGTATTCAATTGTTCATGCCTAAAGATTTCCAACACACACCTCAAATGTGTCACATGCTCATCAAAAGATTTGCTGTAAATCAAAATGTCATGAAAATAAACAATAACAAATTTTCCTAAAAAATTCCTAAGCACATGATTCATCTTGAAAGTACTAGGTACATTTGTCAATCCAAATGGCATCACCTTCTCTTATCCTAATTTGATGATATATACTTTTATGATAAATTTTTGAAAAACAACAAGCACCAAATAATTCATCAAGCAAGTAATCTAAACAAGGAATAAGATGTCTATTGTAACATCCCCATATTTATAACTAAGATAAATATTAATCTTAATTAGCGATAGCAAAACCAAGAGAATCTGGACAAATGTTATGAAACACAACAAATAGACTACTTAAGTATGTCTAGAGAAAAATGCAAAGAATAATGAAAATGCCATCACTTAGTGGAAATTACGAAAATGCCCTTGCTATGTAAAGGAAATTACCAAACTACCCTTGCCTTATTAAATGACAAAGATACCCTTACTCTATGAATGGAATTACAAGAATACCACTATCATTGTCTAATTACAAAAATATCCTTGTCTTAGTTAAAGAAATTACTACAATGCCATTTGCACAAATCCCTAGACTTGTCTTTAGACAAGAATGAATCTAAGCCATTGGATTAAGATGATAACACAATAATTTAACCACATACATCATACACATTTCTGAATCACATACATGCACTAAAGGTTATAAAATCTCCACTAACATCTTTGCACAAAACATAGAGCATTTTCATCAACATGTTTGCATAAAACATGGAAACATGTTTGCACAAAACAAGGAGCATTTTCATCCCAAAATTCAGCCAACATGTTTCCATAAATCATGCTCCAAGTGCTTTCCTTCTTCTGTTTTTTCTCTAATCTTTCCACTATAAATACTCCTCAAACTCTCTTCAATTCAGAAACTCCCTAAGTGTTCTTTCTTTCTTATTCTATCATTCTTCTTATGTTCTTCAAAGACTTCTCTTGATCCTCTAAACTTCATCCAAACACTTAAATCCTAAGTCCAAACTTTCGCTAGCCCTCACAAGAGTTACAATCTTTAACTCTAGTGAGAAATATTTTCTTAAGCACTTAAGTTCTAGAGCCAAGATTCAAGGAGGGTCATCTACTCCAAAGACTCTTGTTCAAAGCTTAAGGAAGAAGAGAAGGACCCTTTTTAGACCCTACACAAGAGGTAGGAGTTTCTTCTTTATTTGTTCAAGTATTGTTGGCTTCTAACTTTGCTCATGGATAGAATGCCTCAAACTTGAGTTATTGTCAAAAGTTTTGAATAATTATATTTTTAGAAAACACAACATGTTCTATTCTGCTATGAGTACTTTTATGATGTTATCAAACTCAAATATAACTTAAAAGATTGTATGTGAAACTTGAGTTAATAAAGATAACTTAAGACATGAACATGGCAGGTGCTGGAATTTCTAGTTATTTTCTGGCAGTAGTTACTTCGAAAATTAGTGTTAATAAAGTATGAAGGATCTCGAAATGAAAATATTTTTATTATAAACTAGACTCATTGTAGAACACTCTCCAAAAAGAATCACCTAAAACGGAGTTTCCCAACCCAAGATATAAATTTTTAAAGTAGAGCCTAAGACTGAAACTCTTAATCTGACCTTGTAGTAGTAAAATAGGTGTAACTCACTCTAGAAAAATGGACTGATTTCAACTTTATGAAAAAGCTAACACATCTACAAACACACTTATGTATGCTATGGATAAAGTTTTACACCACAAAAATACAGAATGAGAGATATATTTTCGGGACAGTGTGCTGAGAAAGTCTTGAAGATAGCGTGATACTGTGAGAGTGCAATTTGGAAAGGTTCTGGCTAAGGAAAGACTTGGTATTTAAGCGTGTCCATTGTGACCCACCTCTCATTCCTGGGAATCCTACTATGTACAATTTACAGTTGATTTACACTAATCTAAATGTTAGTGCTACAAATTTTATTCTAAAAGATGTCAGAATTCTAAATAAAAGATTCAAGTCTTGTAAAGAGATAATTTTAAGGATTTAAGTAGAATAATAATCTTCAGGAGATATATATAAAAGTCATAATAAAAATATATAAAGAACCTCTAAAAATATCTTAAAGGGTATTAATGTATTAATGGAAATACTAAGAGTACAAAGAAGACTAAGAGAAAAAGATAATACCAAGATATCCATAACCTATTAGGAACACTAGAGACCTAACTTGATAACATAGGTTGCTTAATATTAATTATCTATGAGAATGTTTACTATGAGATTTACATGATATTGTCTATGTTACATGAAGTGATATACAGAAATGTGAATGTATTGATGAGATATGAAATGATAATGATAAAATGATTGACTGTGCCATGATTTATTAATGTGCATACATTCATGTTTCAAATGAAATAATAAATAGACCAACTCACTGCTTAATCCTCTTTGAGGATTAAGGTATTGATGATTTCACTCAGTGAGAATAAAAGTAAAACCTGAAAAAGTAGCAATGATAGTCTGGAAAAGTGGACTTGAGCTAAACTCACGGCTTAACCCTCTAAACCGTTGAGATCATGGCAACGGAAAGAAAACCAAAAGGTTGTGGCGACGGCCACGGTATGAGCTCATTACCCTTTTAGGGTGGTCTAAGGCATTGATGCATTCATCCCGTGAGTAATTAAGAAATATGTTGATGAAATAAATGAAATATGATGATCACTAAACAAGTGAATGTTGAGGATGAGTAATCATGAAATGCATGCAGCTCCTAAATGATCATTGCTTATTAGTGGTTTTACATGATATGCTTATATGTATGCTTGATGAAATACTGAATGGATATTTTTGCTAATATTCAAGATTAGTTTAAAAGTAACTGCACTTCGGCTAATCACGTTTGTGAAAGTTTGATAATTGAATCCTTACCTGTTCACCTTTTTATAATAATCCTGAAGTGACTGGGACGACAACAATGACACTTTTAGTACAAGTAGGAACTCCTACTGAGAAATCATATATTTCTCACTCCTATATTTATTTTCCGTTGTCGTTACCAGAGACAGACGTGTCCACCTAAAACAACGAAGCTGTAGCTGAGGAATGAGGTAGCGCGTGAAGATTTCAAACCTTTCAAGTAGGAGCATTTCGAGCTTTAGTTACATTATAGTTTGTGAGAAACAATTAGTAATAGTAGAACTTATATTGTTATTTGTAATAACTTATCAGTATGATATATGCCCTGTTGTGACTTATGTATTAAGTGATTATATTCCAGTTTATGTGATAATAGTTCTACACTTAGTCTCTTATTCCGCTTATTTAATTAAGTGTGCAATGTAACTTGATTATTATCTATAAAAGCGCTATGTATTTCACTTCTAAATTCAGGCTTAAGTTTTCAAAAAATTAATTTATTTAAAGAAAAAAAACTTCCACTATTTTTCTAAGTTAATTTCAAAAGAAAATAAATGCAAGGCATAAGTGATAACTAATAGAATCCAAATGTGAACTTAAGCACAGTGGGGTTCTATTAGGGTGTTACATTATGGTATCAGAGAAGTTCATCCTATTTAAGCACGAGGAATGGGTGACTATGCTTCTGTCTATGATATCATGCTATTAATCTTATCTGTATGATGGGATATAGGATTTAGAAATGCATGATCATCTTGTGATACCGCCATAGTTGCTACCATACTTAGCTATAGTATTGAGCACGATCAACTCGATGACTATTGTTTGGTGTGTCTAGGAACTAATGGCAGCAAGCAAATGACGCATTTACGGGGTCTGTGATGGAGGTAATCGTGATGAACGGCAAATGCACTCCAGGAGATGGCTAGGGCTATGCAAGCACAAGCAACAAAGATGATGATGGAAGCAGATGAATAGGAGGTCGGAGGAATCGGTTGGGAACCAAGAACATGGAAAATTCTCGAGAATTCAAGAGGGTGGACCTCCGTAATTCAAAGGGACAACTAACGAAATAGCCGATGATGGATTCAAGAGATGGAGAAGGTTTTCTCAGTGGTAGAATGCTCTGATGAACAAAAGGTGGCATTCTCTACTTATATGCTAAAAGGAGAGGCTGCCGCGTGGTGGAAGGGTGCAAAGGGCTTGCTCAAAAGTGCTGACATACAGATTACGTGGGAGGTTTTCTATGCTACGTTCCATAAGAAATATTTTTTCAGATCCGGTTAACAAGGGAAATGAAGTAGAATTTCTGTTGCTGACACAAGGAAATCGAAGTGTGGCTAAGTACATAGCTAAGTTTGAAGAACTGATCAAACACTCAACTAGCTACCAAAGGGATCCCAACGAGGCTTGGAAATGCATGAAATATGAGGGTGGTTTGAGGCCAGACATTTTGGCATCTGTGGCTCCACTGGAGGTCACTAACTATGCATCTTTAGTCAGCAAAAGTCAAGTGGCTGAGAGTTGCAATCACCAGCTAGTTGCCCACCGAGTTGAAGAGAATAGGAAGAGGTTTGCTCAACAAGGTCACCAAGGGTTCCCACCCCCTCACAAGAAACCCTACCAAGGAGGTGGATTTAAGGGGAAACAACCCCAACACCCTATGATGAATCAACCTAGGACACAAGTTGTTAATTGACCTAGGATGGCTGCTGTCCCTGAACCTATGAGTAGACCCCCTTGTGCCACTTGTGGAAAGATACATGGAGGGGAATGCAGATTTGGTAAAAATGTTTGTTATCGGTGTGGACAGGCAGGACACTATTCTAGAGAGTGCCTAATGTAACACCCTAATAGAACACCACTATGCTTAAGTTCACATTTGGATTCTATTAGTTGTCACTTATGCCTTGCATTATTTTCTTTTGAAATTAACTTAGAAAAATAGTGGAAGTTTTTTTTTTCTTTAAATAAATTAATTGTTTGAAAACTTAAGCACAGAATTTAGAAGTGAAATACATAGCGCTTTTATAGATAATAATCAAGTTACATTGCACACTTAATTAAATAAGCGGAATAAGAGACTAAGTGTAGAACTATTATCACATAAACTGGAATATAATCACTTAATACATAAGTCACAACAGGGCATATATCGTACTGATAAGTTATTACAAATAACAATATAAGTTCTACTATTACTAATTGTTTCTCACAAACTATAATGTAACTAAAGCTCGGAATGCTCCTACTTGAAAGGTTTGAAATCTTCACGCTCTACCTCCTTCTTCACTCTGACCGTTGCTTTAGGTGGACACGTCTGTCTCTGGTAACGACAACGGAAAATAAACATGGGAGTGAGAAATACATTATTTCTCAGTAGGAGTTCCTACTTGTACTAAAAGTGTCATCGTTGTCGTCCCAGTCACTTCGGGTTTATTATAAAAGGTGAGCAGTAAGGATTCAATTATCAAACTTTCACAAACGTGATTAGCCGAAGTGCAGTTACTTTTAAACTAATCTTGAACATTAGCAGAGATATCCATTCAGTATTTCATCAAGCATACATATAAGCATATCATGCAAAACCACTAATAAGCAATAATCATTTAGGAGCTGCATGCATTTCATGATTACTCATCCTCAACATTCACTTGTTTAGTGATCATCATCTTTCATTTATTTCATTAACATATTTCTTAATTACTCACGGGATGAATGCATCAATGCCTTAGACCACCCTAAAGGGTAATGAGCTCAAACCATGGCCGTCGCCATAACCTTTTTGGATTTCATTCCGTTGCCGTGATCTCAACGGTTTAGGGGGTTAAGCCGTGAGTTTAGCTCAAGTCCACTTTTCCAGACTTTCATTGCTACTTTTTCAAACTTTACTTTTATTATTTCTTTTGAAAATGAATGTATGCATGTTATCATGTAATCACAATAAATCCTGGGCAATCAATCATTCATCCTCATCATTTCATAATTCATCACCGTACATTCACATTACTATAAATCACTTCATAAAACATGGACAATATCATGTAAATCTCATAGTAAACACTTTCATAGATGATTCATATTAACCAACCAAAGTTATCACGTTGAGTTCCTAGTGTTCGTAAGAGGTAATGGATGTCTTAGTATTATCTTTTTCTCTTAGTGTTCTTTGTACTCTTAGCATTTCATTAATACATTAATGCACTTCAAAATATTATTATAGGTTCTTTATATATTTTTATTATGACTTTCATATAACTCTTGAAGATTATTATTCTACTTAAATTCTTAAAATTCTCTCTTTACAAGACTTGATTCTTTTATTTATAGTTTTGACATCTTTTAGAAGAAAGTTTATAATTCTCTGTATACTTGTTATCTCAGCTTAGTAAAGGTAGTTCCAAATTCCTAACTCATCAAATTTTAGCATTTACATCTTTGGAATAGTGTAAATCAACTGTAAACCATGCATAGGAGGGTTCCCAGGAAAGAGAGGTCGGTCACAATGGACACGCTTAAATACCAAGTCTTTCCTTAGCCAGAACCTTTCCAAACTGCACTTTCACAGTACACTATTCCGAAATTTATTTCTCATTATGTAATTACATGGTACAAAGCTTTATACATAACATACATGGGTGTATTCCTATATGTGTTAGCTCTCTAACAAAGTTGAAATCAGTCCATTTGCATTTTTCTAGAGTGAGTTACACCTATTTTACTACGACAAGGTCAGATTTAAAGTTTCAGTCTTAGGCTCTACTTTAAAAAATTATATCTTGAGCTAGAAAACTCCGTTTTGGGTGATTCTTTTTGGAGAGTGTTCTATAATGAGTCTAGTTTATAGTAAAATTATTTTAATTTCGAGATGATTAATATTTTATGAACAGTAACTTTCGAAGTACCTGCTGCTAGAAACAACTAGAAATTCCAGCACCTATCATTTTCATGTCTTAAGTTACCTTTATTAAATCAGGTTTCACATTCAATCTTTTCAAATAATCATTCAAAACTTTTGACAATAACTCAAACTTGAGGCATTCTATCAAGGTTAGAAGCCAACAATGCTTGAACAATTAAAGATGAAGCTCCTACCTCTTGTGTAGGGTCTAAAAAGGGTCCTTCTCTTCTTCCTTAAGCTTTGAACAAGAGTCTTTGGAGTGGATGACCCTCCTTGAATCTTGGCTCTAGAACTTGAGTGCTTAAGAAAATATTTCTCACTAGAGTTAAAGATTGTAACTCTTGTGAGGGCTAGTGAAAGTTTGGACTTAGGATTTAAGTGTTTGGATGAAGTTTAGAGGATCAAGAGAAGTCTTTGAAGAACATAAGAAGAATGATAGAATAAGAAAGAAAGAACACTTAGGGAGTTTTTGAATTGAAGAAAGTTTGAGGAGTATTTATAGTGGAAAGATTAGAGAAAAAAAAACAGAAGAAGGAAAGCATTTGGAGCATGATTTATGGAAACATGTTGGCTGAATTTTGGGATGAAAATGCTCCTTATTTTGTGCAAACATGTTTCCATGTTTTATGCAAACACGTTTCCATGTTTTATACAAACATGTTGGATGAAAATGCTTCATGTTTTATGCAAACATGTTTCCATGTTTTGTGCAAAGATGTTAGTGGAGATTTTCTAACCTTTAGTGCATGTATGTGATTCAGAAATGTGTATGATGTATGTAGTTAAATTATTGTTTTATCATCTTAATCCAATGGCTTAGATTCATTCTTGTCTAAAGACAAGTCTAGGGATTTGTGTAAATGGCGTTGTAGTAATTTCTTTAACTAAGACAAGGATATTTTTGTAATTAGACAATGATAGTGGTATTCTTGTAATTCCATTCATAGAGTAAGGGTATCTTTGTTATTTAATAAGGCAAGGGTAGTTTGGTAATTTCCTTTACATAGCAAGGGCATTTTCGTAATTTCCACTAAATGATGGCATTTTCGTAATTCTTTGCATTTTTCTCTAGACATACTTAAGTAGACTATTTGTTGTGTTTCATAACATTTGTCTAGATTCTCTTGGTTTTGCTATCGCTAATTAATGTTTATCTTAGTTATAAATTTGGGGATGTTACACCTAAAGTTCAATCAGTCCTCTACACTCAAGCCTAAGGCACAGGGACGCGTGTTTGCTATCACTGCTGAGATGCCCTCAGAATCCGATGATCTGATTCAAGGTAAGTGTATAATTAATGGAAAACCCTTAATTTTATTGTTTGATTCTGGTGCAACACATTCATTCATTTCATATGATTTTGCTAATAAGTTGAGGTTGTATATATCTGACTTAAAAATCATCTTAGTTGTCTCTACACTCACTATAAATACTATTAGAACTGATCAAGTCTGCCTAATTTGAGGTAGCTGATAGGATTTTTCATCATGATTTAGTTTGTCTACCCTTGTCTGGTTTTGATGTAATCTTGGGCATGGATTGGCTTTCGGCTAACCGTGTGTTACTACATTGTGCAAATAAGTCACTAGTATTTCTTCCTAAACAATCTTTACCCAATCCCTCTAAACTTGATAGAAAGGTACGACTATACCTAAACTCCATTATCATGGGGGATAGTAGGAATGAAAAGCAAGGATATGTCTTCCTAATGACAAGTGAGAAAGAAGTGGAGCAAGCTCTAGAAAAGATCCTTGTAGTAAAGGAATTCTCAGATGTTTTTCCTGATGACATACCTGAATTTCCTCCAAAAAGGGAGATTGAGTTTTCTATAGATTTGGTACCAGGAACAAGACCCATATCTATAGCTCCTTATAGGATGCCATTGGCCAAGTTAACAGAGTTGAAGAAGTAATTAGAGGAACTACTACAGAAGAAATTCATTAGGCCCAGTGCTTCACCATGGGGAGCCCCAGTGCTGTTTGTCAAGAAGAAGGATGGGAGTATGCAATTATGTATGGATTATAGGCAGCTAAACAAAGTGACTATAAAAAATAAATACCCTTTGCCTAGAATAGATGACCTCATGGACCAATTAAGAGGAGCCCAAGTGTTTTCCAAGATAGATCTGCGATCAAGATACCACCAGATTCGAGTGAAGGAGGAGGACATACAAAAGACAACCTTTAGGACTAGATATGGACATTATGAGTTTAATGTGGTGTTGTTTGGGTTAACCAATGCACCGGCAGTGTTTATGGACTACATGAATAGGATATTTAGACCATACTTGGACAAGTTTGTAATAGTATTCATCGATGACATTCTAGTTTACTCTAGAACTGAAGAAGAGCACGAAGAACACTTACGAGTGGTGTAGGAGGTGTTGAGGAACAAGAAACTTTATGCAAAGTTGTCCAAGTGTGAATTTTGGATGAAGGAAATTAAGTTCTTAGGTCATGTAGTGTCACATGGGGGAATAGCAGTAGACCCAAGTAAGATAGAAGCGGTGCAACAATGGGAAACCCCTACCACTGTGAAGGAGATTAGGAGTTTTCTAGGGCTAGCCGGTTACTACCGAAGGTTCATTAGAGGTTTTTCCCAAATTACCTTACCCCTCACCAAGCTAACAAGGAAGAATTCAGCTTTTATATGGAGCCCAGAATGTGAAGAGAGTTTCCAAGAACTAAAGAAGAAGTTGACCACTACCCCTGTCCTAATCCTACCTGACCCAAAAGAAAAATTTGAGGTGTATTGTGATGCCTCGGGAAGAGGACTAGGATGTGTTTTGATGCAAAATAGGAATGTAGTAGCCTATGCCTCTAGACAGCTCAAACCCCATGAAGTTAATCACCCAACCCATGACTTAGAGCTAGCGGCTATTGTCTTTGCCTTAAAAATCTTGAGACATCATCTTTATGGTGTAAGGTTTGAAGTCTTTTCTTACCACAAAAGTCTGAAATACCTCTTCAACCAAAAGGAACTCAATATGAGACAAAGGCGTTGGATGGAGTTTCTCAAGGACTATGACTTTGGGTTGAACTACCACCTAGGAAAGGCAAATGTGGTAGCAGATGCTTTGACTCGTAAGTCCTTGCATGCCGCTTGGCTCATGATGAAAGAAAATGAGCTGATAGAAGATTTTAGGAACCTCAACTTAGGATATAGGGGGACTTCAGAACAAATTTGGTTAAGCCAACTAAGTGTAACCAGTAGCTTTAAGGATCAAATAATTCAAGCCCAAAGAAAAGATGAGGATTTCCTTAGAACCTTAACCCTTGTCGAAGCAGGAAAGTTGAAAGAGTTTGTCCAGGATAAGGAAGGAGTGTGGAGATACCAAGGGAGAATCTGTGTACCTGCAAAAGAAGGATTGAGAGCTAGCATTTTGGAAGAAGCCCACAAGAGTCAATTTAGTATACACCCCGGTATAACCAAGATGTAACATGACCTAAAAAAGATGTTCTGGTGGCCAAAGATGAAAGCAGATATAGCAAATATAGTGCAAAAATGTTTGGTATGCCAAAAAGTGAAGATAGAACATCAAAAACCCTTTGGAGTGCTGCAACCTCTCGAAATCCCCGAATAGAAGTAGGAAGGAATATCCATGGATTTCGTGATGGGATTGCCAATAACGCCTACCGGACATGACTCCATATGGGTAATTGTGGATAGATTGACCAAATCTGCTCACTTTTTACCCATTCGAGCAAATTACCCTTTGGAAAAGTTAGCTCAGCTATACATCCAAGAGATAATAAGGCTCCATGGAGTACCCAAAACCATTGTCTCAGATAGGGATCCAAGGTTCACCTCAAGATTTTAGGGAGCTTTGCAAAAGGCGTTTGGTTCAAGGTTGTGTCTAAGCACTGCCTATCACCCTCAAACTGATGGACAATCAGAAAGAACAATTCAAACCCTTGAGGATATGCTAAGAGAATGTGTCTTAGACCAGCCAAAAAGTTGGGACAAACAACTTCCATTGATTGAGTTTGCATATAATAATAGTTACCACACTAGCATTGGGATGGCACCCTATGAAGCTTTGTATGGTAGAAAGTGTCAATCACCACTTTGTTGGTGTGACCCGGGAGAGCAAAGTATTTTGGGCCCTGATTTGGTAGAAGAGACAACCAAACAAATAAGGAGAATTAGGGAAAGAATCCTCACTGCTCAGAGTAGGCAGAAGAGCTATGCTGACAAGAGAAGGAAACCTCTCGAATTTCAAGAAGGAGAACACATATTCTTGCGAATTACTCCTACCACAGGTATAGGTCGTGCAATGAAAGTCAAAAAGCTAAGCCCTAGATTCTTAGGACCTTTCCAAATCCTTAAAAAGGTAGGTCCCTCCGCCTACCAAATTGCATTACCTCCAAATTTGTCTAACCTACACAATGTTTTTTGTAACACCCTAATTTTTAACCCAACTTTCTAGAACACATTAGGTTAAACATTAGGCTATTACTTCATAGTCTCATTCTTTCATTGAAATACTTAGCGGAAATTACGGGTAAATTTTTTTTTTTTTTTTAAAACACACAACAAAGTGAGAGCCACGTTCTTAGTCTAATTGAATAATAGGAATATAAAGCACGCTTAACACTCATAGAGAAACACAGAAATGGAAACATATAATAGCTGAGCATAAATCATCACAACAAGAGAAACGTTTCATTAATAACATAACTTAGAATACATAAGTAGTCATACCCTCATTGGGACGAGCAGAGCTTGTAATACAGCAGAAAGGAAGTACAATAGAAACAGAGAAACGTAAAGTAACATAAAGTAAACCATCACTACCCGAGTGCACCTATAGTGAATAACCTCAAAACAAAAGCAGGTTTATCCAGTCTACATGTGAGTGTGTGCACTAAGCCTCCCCTAAAACATCTGCTACTAGAACCCGGGGAAATGGAGTGTAACTGATCCAAGAACGCAAGGCGGCAGGAGTGGGCATATGTGTAGACTGAGCGTGAGCTCCTCGTTAGGGGCGCATCTGACGGATGTGTCAATGAAGACCACGAATGTCGCCATCACCTCTCGAAGATGTGACTAAGCGAGAAAAAGAAGAGAAAAGAGTGAGAATCTTACTAAAGAATCTCAAGAGGAATCTCCTATTCTAGGGTTACATCGTTCACATCCTCGGGAACCTTGGGTTTATTTATAAAAGGTGTTCATGCATATGAGATTCATTATTAGGGTTTATGAAACTATTTATCCAAGGTCCATTTCTTTTAGTATGCATCTTGATGTCATGAATGCAACATGTTTAAGCATGAATGTATGGCAATACTTGAGCACATAAATCAACAAATCACAACAATCTAGATTCATGCAAGTGGCATAAGGGCATATTACAACTCTTACTTTTCTCATACTTATGTGACTTAAAAGCATCATATCTCTTTTGTTCTTTTTCTCAAAAACCACCCTCTTAAAACATATCCACCTATTTCCAACCGATACACCGCCCCGGCGATTTTTATCATAACCTCCTATCTCCGTCTCACCTAATCGCCTAGGAATGAGCTCAATCCTAACTAGTCGTCACTAGATTTAATATGGGGTAAAATGAGGGGTAACATAAACATATTTCATTCTTTGAAACGTTCTCATCGGCCTCGAGTGCACAAATAATTGTCCGCTTTGGTAAGGCTGCATCTGCACATACCCTCACGGATTTGCCTCCTCCTCACCGTAGCAGGAGAAGTACGTCTCAATGCTTGTCACATAAAAATATCCTAGGGGTGCTCGGCCGAACCAGTGTCACCCAGGGTTTTCAACTCATATGGTACTTTAAAACATTTTTCAACTCTTTTAGGTTTGATAGAAATTGGCAGCATAACGGCTGTTAAACTGAATTTCCTTCAAACCAAATTCATGCCACAAGCTAATCACACAACTTAACATCTCAATAATCATTTCCTCACGTATCATCAATAAAACATTTTAGGGTTCATGCATCATCAAGCATATTCTTCTAATACATCATTCTCACATAGATAAACATCATAACATATATTTCAAACTCATCATTCTTACATAGATTATAGCATATATTCCAAACTCATCATAGCATATATTTTAAACACATCATACTCACATAGATAAAGCTCATGTATCATATATCATACTTGCATAAAATTAAGCATCATAAAAACTCAAGACTTCTTAATATCTTATGCATCGACCCTTAAGGTCCTTAACTCAAAATCTAAGTTATAAATCATCAAAACCTAGTCTCTTGGGAACCTATGAGGTTATAACTAAGTATTTCTCACCTCACACTATGGTCAAGAACATCTCTAGACCTCAAGGATGCAGAATTTAAAATCCCAACTTTACGGGTACCTAGGAGTCACAACAATGACTCTTTCTAAGTCCAGTTTGTTCCTAAAGCATCAAGATTAAGCCCTAAACCAATTATGAGTCATTCCTACACATTTAAACTAATTTAGAACCATGATTATCATTTCTAAACCTTGCTGGACAGAATCCAGAAAATTCCATCATTAAGGGATCTAAAACTCTCAAATTAATTCTTTTCTAGTTCCTAACTTATCCTATCTTTCACATATAAGTCTTAACATTATTTTTACTGAAACATAAGCATCTTATCATTATTAACACAGCTCATACAGTGGCCAAACATAGCAAGGCAGAACCGAAACAAACATCTCCATAAAAGACATGAAACACAATTTCTAAAGCACATACAATACTAGTTTCTCTTGGAACCTTTTTCAACTTTCAAAACTCATTTATGGACACTTTTATCACCTAAAATCATAAAAATACTTAAGAGGGTAATAGCTAAATCATTTTTATCTCAAGAGGTCCTAAATTCATAAAACTTAGTTCTACATATTTCTTATACTTACATAAGCTTAGAAAAATTATAAAACATAGTTTTCAATACTTGGAAACACCAAAGCCTCTTAGGGCCGAAATAGGGACCAAAAGCAATAAATATTTAGACCTTTGTTGAGACAACAATGGGCAAGTCTTTGAGCTCTAGGTTCATTAAAGTGATGACATAAAAATAAACATGCTCATGCACTTGTTTTAGTTTTTGCTAGAAAGTAAAGTGAGAGCATAAAATAAATATGTGATGCATTATATTATTATCTTTGATATTTAGGTGAGAACTTGAAACATAAACATGATAATGCATAGCTTGAAATATAAACATGATAATGCAAGCTCCTTTATTACCTTGGTACTTAGTGATAACAAAGAAAGTAAACATGATGTGCAAAGCATAAAATAAATATGGTATGCATTATATTATTATCTTTGATATTTAGGTGAGAACTTGAAATATAAACATGATAATGCAAGTTCCTTTATTACCTTGGTACTTAGTGATAGCAAAGAAAGTAAACATGATGTGCAAAGCATAAAATAAACATGATGCAAGATTCATTTTAAGGTGATCTAAAGCTCATCCAAGACTTTAACAACATAATAACCCAACACATATCTCATTACAAAGAGAGCTTTAGAGTTCTTGAACCAAGTTCTCAAAGGAATTATGAGGTTCTTGAACATCATCATCAAGCTCAAAGAAAGCAAAACTTTTGAACAAATAAAACTTCAAAGATCAAAAAGGAAAATGGTAACTTGAAATGTTAAAGAAAGGAACAAAGAAACCGAAATCATAATAGCAAGAAAAGTAAAGGTATTCTTGAGTAAAAATCATTTTTGAGTTAGAAAATAAAGTTGGAACTCAAAGAAAATAAAACCTCAAGCTCTAGAGTTTCCTTTGAGATGAACACATAGTCATTATCTAGGAGTCCTCATCATTGAGCTATCATGTACTCATCAAGGCCAAGAGGCCGAAAATACAAGAAAGGGAAACCAAAGAAAGTTTCAAAAAGAAAACCCAAGAGAAAGCTAGAAAGAACTCATTTTCAAGAAGACAAAGTTTAGAAAACACTCCTACCTAGAGTGAAGACAAAAAGCTTGGACTTGAAGATGAAAATGATACTGAGCAACACCTCCTAGGATGGTGATGATGATTCGGCCTTGATGAAAGAAAAAGGAAGGAAATGTGTTCTTGGTGAGCTTGTGTTTGAGAATGGAAGTTTAGGTGTTTGTATGATGATCCAAGGTGGTGGGGTGGTGTTTCAAGGTTGTGTGATGATGTTTCAAAAGGAAAAAGAAGAAGATGAAGAAGAAGAATGCTCTTGAGATTTGAGAGAAAAAGGAAGAACTTAGAGAAAAACTAAAAAAACTAAACTTAGCAAATGAACAAAGTGTAGCAAAGGTTCATCTAGGCATGGTATTTATAGAGAAGAATAAGAGTGAATGAGTGGAGGAGAATGAATCCTCATGGAACATGAGGTGAGGCATGTGTGGAGGAGAATGAATCCTCATGGAACATGAGGTGAGAGAATTGCACTTTGATGACATGGCTTCAACCATAGTCTTTGGAGTGTGAAATAAAATTAAATTGTGATAAAATGGATGATGAATTTCGTGCAGGTCTGATGCAGCAAGGGAGGAGGGAGTTTTGGTCATGTAATAGTGTGTTAGTGATGTGTTTAGGGGTGTATTAGCTTAGGTGTAAGGTTAGGAGTCATTAAGCATAAGTTTAAGTGACTAAGAATGTGATTAGGAACCTTTATGACATGATTAAGGAGTACTCATACATATTTAGGAGATTTTAAATTCATTTTATGAATAAAACAATGTAGACAAAATTCCATAATTTAAGGAATTGGAGAGAGAAAACACTATTCAAGATTCCATGACTAGAAATCTTGAATTTAAAATAAGATTTTAAGTTGTAATTAAGCACTTTTAGGTTCTAATCAACTTTAATAAATTATTTTGACTCAAGATTAATTATGGAAATTAATTAATCTTCGATTAGAGCCTAATATTGCTTAGGTTTGCTTAATCACGCGATTAAGCGTAAAAACACGAAACTAGGGGTAAAATCGTAATTTTGCACTAATTTTGCCCGGGACCTCCATAATTAAAACTGAGATCGTAGAATACATAAAAATACCTTTTAAAACCATCTAGAGAAGTTTAGGGTTCATCCGGCACTTGCAAATAGGTAAAACACCGCAGGGGCGTTTTGGTCATTTTGAACCGAAAACTCGAAAAACGAGATTTTCGATTCCGGAAAGGTACACAGGTCATCTAATCCCCTTCCAACATTGAGTTTGCCCTTCGAGTACTGCCAAATCGGCTTTCCTCGAATTCTGGGCCGAAAATGACCTCAGGGGTATTTCGGTCATTTTCACTCTAGCAGAAAATCGGGGCGTTACATTTTTCATGTGCCCCAATTGAGAAAGTATCAGTCAGACCCCATTCATGTGTTTTGTAACACCCTAAATCTTAACCCAAGACTACTAGTATGTACTTAGGTTAATCTTTAGAATATTACCTCTTGGTCTCATCTTTTACTTAGAAAATACTTAGCGAAAATATGGGTAAAATTTTTCCTTTTGGAATTAAAATCAAAGTGAGAGCCACGCACGAATCTTTAAAAGGAAGCATAACGAAACATATAAGCAAGCATAAAGAAACACATCATATCATGGGAACATCAACTGAACATAGATATATATATATATATATATATATATATATAATGTGCCTACCCAAAGGGCAGGACTATTTGATACATCAGGGAACAGAATACAACTGAAGAACAAATACACGGAAATCATAAAAGCAAATACAAGGGAAACAACACCCATACCCATGTGCACCTAGAGTAGACAACCTCATATACAAAAGAAGGTTTGTCCTCAACTATGTGGCGTGTGTGCACTAACTGCTACCCCTTCTATGCCTATTCCTGCTGGTCCGAGTACTATGGGGTCGAGTCGATCCACTGACGAATCTCGGCAGGAGTGGTCGAGCGCATCATCGGGGCGTGTCCACCGCGGCGAGGGCGCATAGATGGCTGACGAGCCAACTTCGGCTGGACCACCGTCTCCTCACTCCCAGCCCTCATCAGTGGAGGAGCGGGACTGGAACTCCAACTGTACATGTGTGATGGCGGGTCCTCGGATGGGTCCATCTCCGAGTACTGGGTACGAGGCACATACTCTGGGTAGTCGCGTACCGCTGATCCCTCAGGCTGCATGCGGAGAATCTGCTCATCACGTGGTCTAGCTTGCTCAAAAATCCCGTTATGACGGTAAGGAACAGTAGGGGTAAAACGGTAACTCGGGACTGGATGCGCGAAGGGTCGTCCCATAAACATGAACACTTTAACTGTGCAGCGACCCTCAAAATGGTATGACCCGAGTGCCGGGTCATGGTGCAGCTCCCATACCGGGGTGTCGATAAAGAGTACGAATGTCGCTATCTGAAGATATGACGGAAGAAAAGAGAGAAGGAATGAGAATCTTTCTAAAAGAATTCTCAGTAGGGTTATCCCTACCTAGGTGACATCGTCACATCCTCAGGAACCTTGGGTTTTATTTCTAAAAAAAGGCGTGCATGCATATAAACTTCTTTTAAGTTAGTTTCCTAAAATATTTATTTGTCCAAGGTCCGTCATATTTTACAATGCGTCTTATAACTAAGCATGAAATATACTAATGATATGAATGTATCATAAAGGTAAACCAAACAATAGAATAACTAAGAAACATTATAACAATGGCATAGGTATGATATATGTGACATTGTAAACTTTAACTTTCATCTCATGGGGCCACCCTAAAACATCTCTAGGTTATGAGCTCATACCTTAACTAGTCGTCACTAGTTCTTACTTATCCTATGATAAGCGTAACATATACATAATCCCGACTTAATAGTGCGGGCTAGGGGGCAATTAAGGATAACCTCTCTTAGGGTCATTTCCCCTTTGAAACGCTCTACTAGCAACTAGTGCATCGTAGTATTGTCCGCTTTGGCAAGCTCTATGTCAATACCCTCACGGATTTGTTTTCTTGGGGGTGCTCGGCTAAACCGGTGTCACCCAAGAAGGCGTCTCAGTGTTGTGTCACATTTAAGTTCTCATAAAGTGTTAATTCATAGATACATCATTATTCATTACATAAATCTTTTTCATAGCATATACATCATCACATGAAACTTCTTCATAGTGTATACATAAAACTATAGCATATACATTATCACATAATCACACCTTAGACAATCATTCATACAAACTCCCAAGCTTATTATGTTTTAAACCTATAGTATGTTATGCTTTGGTTCTTTTGAGTCTTAAACTTGTAAACTAATTGTTCTAGTATTATTCTTAACCTCTCACACACCTATAGGTTCACAACTAATAAGTTTTACTAATTTTTATGCTCAAGTACCTATCCAAATAGTACTATGCAGATTTAGACAGCTTTATATTTGTGTGATTACGGGGTTCTAGAAATTACGGTTTAGACCCTTAAAGTCTTTAACTCACATTCTAAGTTATTGATCATCAAAACCTAGTCTCTTGGGAACCTATGAGGTTATAACTAAGTATTTCTCACCTTACATTATGGTCAAGAACATCTCTAAACCTCAAGTATGCAGAATTTGAAATCCTAACTTTACGGGTACCTAGAAGTCACAACAATGACCCTTTCTAAGTTTAGTTTTCTCCTAAGGCTTCAAGATTAAGTCCTAAACCAATTATGAGTCATTCCTACACATTTAAACTGATTTAAAACCATGATTATTAAATCTAAACCTTGCTGGACAGAATCCAGAAAATTACATAATTAAAGGATCTAGAACTCTCAAATTAATTCTTTTCTAGTTCCTAACTTATCCTATCTTTTCCATATGAGTCTTAACATTATTTTTACTCAAACATAGGCACATTATCATCATTAAAACAGCACATATAGTGGCAGTAAAGAGCAAGGAAGAACCGAAAATATACTTCTCCATAAAAGGCATAAAACATAATTTCTAAAGCTCATAAAATACTAGTTTTTCTTGGAACTCTTTTTAAACTTTCAAAACTCATTTATAAACAATTTTAACATCTAAAATCATACGAGTATTTAAGAGGGCAGTGACCAATTTATCTTTATCTCAAGAGGTCCTAAATTCATAAAACTTAGTTCTATGCATTCCTTAAACTCATGTAAGCTTGGAAAAATTATAAAACATAGTCTCAAATACTTAGAAACTTCAAGACCTCTTGGGGCCGAAATATGAACCAAGGAAAATACATATTGTTAGACCTTTGTTGAGACAACAATGGGCAAGTCTTTGAGCTCTAGGTTCATTTAGGTGATGACATAAAAATAAACATGCTTATGCACTTATTTTAGGTTCCATTAGAAAGTAAAGTGATAGCACAAAGTAAATATGAATGCAACTCATTATTATCTTGGTATTAAGTGAGAACTTGAAATATAAACATGATAATGCATAGCTTGAAATATAAACATGATAATGCAGGTTCATTCATTATCTTGGTATTTAGTGATAGCAAGGAAGTAAACATGATATGCAAAGCATAAAGTAAACATGATGCAAGGTTCATTTTATGATTAACTAGAGCTCATTCAAGACTTTAACAAGATAACAACCCAATACAATATCTCAAAGATCACTACACAAAAATTGAAAGTCATACAAAAGAGAAAGAAAGTGAAACTACGTCAAGTTCTTTATTAAATACCCAAAACCCTTATCTAGAGAAAAATCTCTAGAACGTGCCGGCCAACTTTAAGGTTGACAAGGGTAGGCTTGGGCTTTTAGAAATCCTTAGATTAATTTACTTAAGTTGGAAAACCATGTGAGTTAGATATCATATAGATGAAGTCATAAGAAAAGGAAAACTCAAGCTTTAGAGGTTTCTTTGAGATGAACACAATGTCATCATCTAGAAACTCTCATCATCAAGCTATCATGCTCATAATAGGGCCTAGAGGCCGAAATGAAAAGAAAAGGAAAAACAAAGGAAAGTTCAAAAAGAATCCAAGAGGAAACTAGAAAAAAACACTTTTTTGAACAAAACAAAGTTTGAAAACAAATCCCTACCTTGTGATGTAGGTAAAAGCTTGGACTTGAAGATGGAAATGAGATGAGCAACACTTCCTAGGATGGTGGTGATGATTCAGCCAAAGAGGAAGGAAAAGAAAGGAAATGTGTTTTGGGTGAAGTTGTGTTTGAGGTGTGGTGTTTGAGAGGTTTGATGATGGTTCAAGGCTTTGGGGTGGTGTTTGATGGTTAAGAGATGATGATGAGATGAAGAGATGAAGAAGATGAAGATGAAAAGAAAGGAATAACTCTCTTGAAACTTGAGAGAAAAAGAAAGAACTAGCAAGACAACTCTAAAACTCTAAACTTAGCAAATGCTTTAAGGTGCAACAAGGCTATTGTAACACCCTAATAGAACCCCACTGTGCTTAAGTTCACATTTGGATTCTATTAGTTGTCACTTATGCCTTGTATTAATTTTCTTTTGAAATTAACTTAGAAAAATAATGGAAGTTTTTTTTTTCTTTAAATAAATTAATTTTTTTGAAAACTTAAGCCTGTAACGAGAAGTGAAATACATAGCGCTTTTATAGATAATAATCAAGTTACATTGCGCACTTAATTAAATAAGCGGAATAAAAGACTAAGTGTAGAAAAATTATAACATAAACTGGAATATAATCACTTAATACATAAGTCACAACAGGGCATATATCATACTGATAAGTTATTACAAATAACAATATAAGTTCTACTATTACTAATTGTTTCTCACAAACTATAATGTAACTAAAGCTCGGAATGCTCCTACTTGAACGGTTTGAAATCTTCACGTGCTACCTCCTTCCTCGCCACGGCCTCGTTGCTTTAGGTGGACACGCCTGCCTCTCGTAACGACAACGGAAAATAAACATAGGAGTGAGAAATACATGATTTCTCAGTAGGAGTTCCTACTTGTACTAAAAGTGTCATCGTTGTCATCCCAGTCACTTCGGGTTTATTATAAAAAGGTGAACAGTAAGGATTCAATTATCAAACTTTCACAAACGTGATTAGTCAAGTACTGATTACTTTTAAACTAATCTTGAACATTAGCAGAAATATTCATTCAGTATTTCATCAAGCATACATATAAGCATATCATGTAAAACCTCTAATAAGCAGTAATCATTTAGGAGCTGCATGCATTTCATGATTACTCATCCTCAACATTCACTTGTTTAGTGATCATCATCTTTCATTTATTTCATCAACATATTTCTTAATTACTCACGGGATGAATGCATCAATGCCTTAGACCACCCTAAAAGGGTAATGAGCTCATACCATGGCCGTCGCCATAACCTTTTTGGTTTTCATTCCGTTGCCGTGATCTCAACGGTTTAGCGGGTTAAGCCGTGAGTTTAGCTCAAGTCCACTTTTCCAGACTTTCATTGCTACTTTTTCAAACTTTACTTTTATTATTTCTTTTGAAAATGAATGTATGCATATTATCATGTAATCACAATAAATCCTAGGCAATCAATCATTTATCCTCATCATTTCATAATTCATCACCATACATTCACATTACTATAAATCACTTCATAAAACATGGACAATATCATGTAAATCTCATAGTAAACACTTTCATACATGATTCATATTAACCAACCAAAGTTATCAAGTTGAGTTCCTAGTGTTCGTAAGAGGTAATGGATGTCTTAGTATTATCTTTTCTCTTAGTGTTCTTTGTACTCTTAGCATTCCATTAATACATTAATGCACTTCAAAATATTATTATAGGTTCTTTATATATTTTTATTATGACTTTCATATAACTCTTGAAGATTATTATTCTACTTAAATTCTTAAAATTCTCTCTTTACAAGACTTGATTCTTTTATTTATAGTTTTGACATCTTTTAGAAGAAAGTTTATAATTCTCTGTATACTTGTTATCTCAGCTTAGTAAAGGTAGTTCCAAATTCCTAACTCATCAAATTTTAGCATTTACATCTTTGGAATAGTGTAAATCCATTGTAAACCATGCATAGGAGGGTTCCCAGGAAAGAGAGGTGGGTCACAATGGACATGCTTAAATACCAAGTCTTTCCTTAGCCAGAACCTTTCCAAACTGCACTTTCACAGTACACTATCCCGAAATTTATTTCTCATTCTGTATATATGTGGTACAAAGCTTTATACATAACATACATGGGTGTATTCCTACATGTGTTAGCTCTCTAACAAAGTTGAAATCAGTCCATTTGCATTTTTCTAGAGTGAGTTACACCTATTTTACTACTACAAGGTCAGATTTAAAGTTTCAGTCTTAGGCTCTACTTTAACAATTTATATCTTGAGCTAGAAAACTCCGTTTTGGGTGATTCTTTTTGGAGAGTGTTCTATAATGAGTCTAGTTTATAGTAAAATTATTTTAATTTCGAGATACTTGATATTTTATGAACAGTAGCTTTCGAAGTACCTGCTGCCAGAAACAACTAGAAATTCTAGCACCTACCATTTTCATGTCTTAAGTTACCTTTATTAAATCAGGTTTCACATACAATCTTTTCAAGTTATATTTGAGTTTGATAACATCATAAGGGTACTCATAACAAAATAGAATATATTTTTCAAATAATCATTTAAAACTTTTGACAATAACTCAAACTTGAGGCATTCTATCAAGGTTAGAAGCCAACAATACTTGAACAATTAAAGATGAAGCTCCTACCTCTTGTGTAGGGTCTAAAAAGGGTCCTTCTCTTCTTCCTTAAGCTTTGAACAAGAGTCTTTGGAGTGGATGACCCTCCTTGAATCTTGGCTCTAGAACTTGAATGCTTAAGAAAATATTTCTCACTAGAGTTAAAGATTGTAACTCTTGTGAGGGCTAGTGAAAGTTTGGACTTAGGATTTAAGTGTTTGGATGAAGTTTAGAGGATCAAGAGAAGTCTTTGAAGAACATAAGAAGAATGATAGAATAAGAAAGAAAGAACACTTAGGGAGTTTTTGAATTGAAGAGAGTTTGAGAAGTATTTATAGTGGAAAGATTAGAGAAAAAACAGAAGAAGGAAAGCACTTGGAGCATGATTTATGGAAACATGTTGGCTGAATTTTGGGATGAAAATGCTCCTTGTTTTGTGCAAACATGTTTCCATGTTTTGTGCAAACACATTTCCATATTTTGTGCAAACATGTTTCCATGTTTTGTGCAAACACGTTTCCATGTTTTGTGCAAACACGTTTCCATGTTTTGTGCAAACATGTTGGATGAAAATGCTCCATGTTTTATGCAAACATATTTCCATGTTTTATGCAAACATGTTTCCATGTTTTGTGCAAAGATGTTAGTGGATATTTTTGTAATTAGACAATGATAGTGGTATTCTTGTAATTCCATTCATAGAGTAAGGGTATCTTTGTCATTTAATAAGGCAAAGGTAGTTTGGTAATTTCCTTTACATAGCAAGGGCATTTTCATAATTTCCACTAAGTGATGGCATTTTCGTAATTCTTTGCATTTTTCTCTAGACATACTTAAGTAGACTATTTGTTGTGTTTCATAACATTTGTCCCGATTCTCTTGGTTTTGCTATCGCTAATTAATATTTATCTTAGTTATAAATTTGGGGATGTTACAGCTATCACAAGCATCCTATTTATAGAAAAACAAAGCCATGGAGCTCACCAAGGGGAGGGAATGGCCGTAGCAAATGGAGGAAAAAGGGAGAGGAAAATATCTCCTTGATTGTGTCATAGAAGCATGGTTTGAAGTATGGAAGCTATGCTACAAAGTATGGCTTGATGTGAGTTAATTTCCTATCAAATTTTTATGAAATTAGGCTTCTAGAAACAATGCATGGCTGGAACTTTTCCAGCCACAAATAAATGGAGAAAATGAGCTATTTTAATTAGTTATTTACTTGGAAAATCAAGCTTGATTGAAAGTTATGATAAGGTATAGTGTATGTGACTTGAGGTATGGCCTTAGAGTGTTGAAAAATTGAACATGTGATGCATAATGGGGAGGGAAGCTCACGCCCAGGTTTGGGCAGCAGAGTGGGGGTGAGTTTTGACCATTTAATTGTGTGTTAATGGTAGGTTTAGATGTGTATTAGCTTAGGTACAAGGTTAGGAATGATTAAGCTTAAGTTTAGGTAACTAAGAATGTGATTTAGGGAGTTTATGACAAGTTTAGGAGTGCTCATATATCATTAAAGTATTTAAAACTCATTTGTGAATAAATAATGTGTAACACAATTCCATGATTTAAGGAATTAGAAAGAGAAAACACTATTCAAGATTCTATGACTAGGTGTCTTGAAATTAAAATATGATTTTAGGTTGTAATTAAGCACTTTTTGGTTCTAATCAACTTTAATAAATTATTTTGACTCAAGATTAATTAAGGAAATTAATTAACCTTTGATTAGAGCCTAATATTGCTTAGGTTTGCTTAATCACGCGATTAAGCGTAAAAACACGAAACTAGGGGCAAAACCGTAATTTTGCACTAATTTTGCCCGGCACTTCTAAAATTAAAACTGAGGTCATAGAATACATAACAAATCCTTTTAAAACCATCTGGAGAAGTTTCGGGTTCATCCGGCACTTGCAAACGGGTAAAACACCGCAGGGGCATTTTGGTCATTTTGACCCGAAAACTCGAAAAACTAGATTTTCGATCCCGGGAAGGTACACAAGTTATCTAATCCCCTTCCAACATTGAGTTTGCCCTTTGAGTACTGCCGAACTGGCTTTCCTCGGTCAATGAAAATGACCTCAGGGGCATTTTGGTCATTTTCACTCTAACAGAAAAATCGGGGCGTTACATTACTCCCCTCCTTAAAAAGAATTTTGCCCTCGAAATTTGTACCTTAGAAAAGCTCTGGATATTTGGACTTCATCTCTGATTCTAGTTCCCACGTGTATTCTTCCGACTTGTGTCGTCCCCACGCCACTTTCACCAAAGGAACAGACTTGTTCCTTAACTGCTTGACTCCGTGATCCACTATTCTCGTAGGCGGTACATTGAAAGTGAGGTCCTCCCTCAACTGTACATGCTCTGGTTCTAGGACATGGCTAGGGTCGGACTCATATTTACGTAACTGGGAGACGTGAAAGACATCATGAAGGTTTGACAGATTGGGTGGTAAGGCTATTTTGTATGCTACAGATCCGATTCTCTGAAGAATTTCAAAAGGACCGAGAAATCGGGGACTCAACTTTTTAACTTTCATGGCTCTTCCTATTTCTATAGTGGGGGTGATTCTTAGAAATACATGTTCTCCTTCTTGGAACTCCAAGGGCTTGCGCCTTTTGTCCGCGTAGCTTTTCTGCCTACTTTGAGCGGTTAAGATGCTATCCTTGATTTTCTTGATTTGCTCCGTCGTTTCCCTCACTACATCAGGTCCTAAGACACTTTGTTCTCCGGGCTCGTACCAACACAAGGGTGATTGGCACTTCCTTCCATATAACGCCTCGTACTGTGCCATACCAATGCTCGCGTGATAACTGTTGTTATACGCGAACTCGATCAAAGGCATGTACTTATCCCAACCTCCTTTCTGGTCCAAGACACAGGCTCTCAGCATATCTTCCAGGGTTTGGATTGTCCTCTCGGACTGACCATCCGTTTGTGGATGGTAAGCAGTGCTCAAGCACAACTTGGAACCAAACGCCTTTTAAAAGGCTCCCCAAAAACGTGACGTAAACTGCGGATCTCAATCCGAGATTATCGTCGATGGTACTCCATGCAACCTTACTATTTCTTGGATGTAAAGCTGGGCCAACTTATCCAACGAGTATGTGACTTGAATAGGTAGAAAGTGAGCCGACTTAGTCAGTTGATCCACAATTACCCATACGGCATTGTGATCAACTTGGGTCCTTGGAAATCCTGCCACGAAATCCATTGATATACTCTCCCACTTCCACTCGGGGATTGACAGGGGTTGCAACATGCCAGAGGGTTTTTGGTGTTCGATCTTAACCTTTTGACAGATCAAACACTTACTCACCCAGGCAACCACATCCTTCTTTAATCCGGGCCACCAAAACATCCTCTTCACGTCCTGATACATCTTGGTAGTACCAGAATGGATGGCAAAATGGCTCTTGTGAGCCTCCTCCAAGATCTTCTCTCAGAGGTCGCCATCTTGTGGCACACAGATTCGCCCCTCGAACCTCCACAACCAGTCGAGGCCTCGTACAAAACCTTTCAACTTTCCGGCCTTAACTGCCTCGATTGTCTCCATAAAGTCCTCATTTTCTCTTTGGGCAAGCATAATCCTTTGCTTAAACCCACTGGTCACCGTGAGATGACTCATCATGATGCCATTCTCCGTTATAGACATCCTAAGATTCATATCCCTAAACTGCTCTATTAACCCAACTTCATTAACCATCATACTTGACAGACGTAACGAGTTTCGGCTCAAGGCGTCGGCTACTACATTAGCTTTGCCGGGGTGGTAACTTAAGCCAAAATCGTAGTCCTTGAGGAATTCCATCCATCTTCTTTGCCTCATATTCAACTCCTTTTGATCGAAGAGATGCTTGAGACTCTTATGATCAGAGAAAACTTCAAACCTTACACCATACAAATGGTGTCTCCACATCTTTAGAGCGAACACGATGGCTGCTAGTTCTAGGTCATGGGTGGGGTAGGTTACCTCGTGAGGCTTGAGTTGTCTGGACGCATAGGCTACTACTTGCCTGTTTTGCATCAACACACAACCTAAACCCTTGCCAGAAGCATCGCAATATACCTCGAAGGGTACATTGGGGTCAGGTAAAACTAAAACTGGGGTTGAGGTGAGCTTTTCCTTAAGCTCTAGGAAACTCTTTTCACATTCGGGGCTCCACTCAAATGTGGGCATTCTTCCTAGTGAGCTTGGTTAAGGGTAGGGCTAATTGGGAAAATCCTTTGATAAACCTACGGTAATATCCAGCTAAGCCCAAAAAGCTTCTAATCTCAGTTACAGAGGTTGGTCTATCCCAATTCATTACGGCTTCTATCTTACTCGGGTCGACCGCTATGCCATCTTTTGACACAACATGTCCTAAGAACTTCACCTCTTCCAACCAAAATTCACACTTAGACAATTTAGCGTATAACTTCTTCTCTTTTAGCACCTCTAAAACCAGCCTTAAATGACGCTCATGCTCCTTGTGGGTCTTCGAATATATGAGAATATCATCTATGAACACAACCACGAATTGATCTAAATAGGGTCTAAAGATCCTATTCATGTAATCCATAAAAACTGCGGGAGCATTCGTCAAACCAAACGACATCACATTGAACTCAAAGTGTCCATACCGAGTTCGAAAGGCGGTTTTAGGAATATCCGAATCTCTAACCCTAATCTGATGGTAACCGGACCTCAAATAAATCTTAGAAAATACTACGGCTCCCTTCAATTGGTCCATAAGATCATCAATCCTAGGTAACGGGTACTTGTTCTTTATGGTTACTTGGTTTAACTGCCTATAGTCTATACACATCCTCATACTTCCGTCTTTCTTTTTCACAAATAAGATCGGAGCGCCCCAAGGTGAAGCACTCGGCCTTATAAAACTCTTCTCCAACAGCTCCTCCAACTGGGTTTTTAGCTCTGCTAGCTCCAAAGGTGACATCCTATATGGGGTTATAGAGATTGGTCCTGTTCCAGGAACCAACTCTATGGAGAATTCAACTTCTCTCTCGGGAGGGAACTCGGGTATTTCATCTGGAAATACCTCGGGATAGTCTCTCATCACAGGTATCTCACCTAGGTTCTGCTCAAAGTCTATATCGCAGGCGGCTAGGAGAACATATCCCTTAGCTTTCTCCCCATTATAGAAGACCTCTACTGAATTTAGGTACAGCCTAATGGGTTGAGTGATGTTTTCGGGAGGAGAGGGGAAAACTACGGTTTGGGTTCCACAATCTAATATCACACGGTTGGCGTGAAGCCAATTCATGCCTAAGATAATGCCAATGTCTTTTAAGGGTAAACAAATTAAATCTATGATAAAAGACCTATTTTCTACAACAAGATGACAGTTTAAACAACAACGACAGGTATTAACAGGGCGATTCGTAGGAGTAGAAACAATAAGGGGAGTTTAGAGACTCTTAGATTTAAGGATTCGACACTAGCAAGTGAAATAAAAGAATGAGTAGCACCAGAGTCATATAGTACAGTTAAGGGTTTACCGTTTACTTTGCACATACCTTCAATGAGATCATTGGACTTCTTGGCGTCTTCGCATTAAGGGTAAAGACTCTTCCTCGGTATTGTGGTCGGGGGTTCTGGTTCGATGCCCCTTGTCCGGCGCAGTCCTTTGCATAGTGGCCAGACTTGCCACACTTGAAGCACACGTTCTGACCGGCTAAGCATGGGCGATTCCCATGGTTCTTCCCGCATTGGGGACAGACATCAGCAGACGTTGCTCCGGGGTAAGCAGCAGGGGTTTGTGGTGCCTTGTTCTTGGCCCCACTTGGTCCTCTATTGTGGTTCCGAGGTCCACCCGGTCCACGGGGTTGATTATTGTTGAAGTTCCTCGGGCCTTGGTGTTGAAATGGCGGCCTTTGGTGTTGCTTGGATTGTTGGTGTGCAGGAGCTCTTGGTGGTTGTTGTTGTTGTGGTCGGAACTGGTTGGTCTGGTAGGGGTTGTAGTGATTTCTTGAAGGGTACTGCGGTTTGAACTTCGGGGCTTGAGGTCCAAGTCCCTTAGCTCGTTCCGCCCTTGTGGCTTGCATCTTCCGTTGCCCTTCTTCGAGAATTCGGCACTTGTTGACCAGAGTTGGGAAGTCTCTGATCTCCATGTGGGCCATGGCATAGTTCATCTCCGCCTTCAGACCGGCCTCATACTTAACGCATTTCCAAACCTCATTGGGGTTCCCTTGAAACACCCGAGAGAACTTGATCAGCTCCTCGAACTTTGCGGGTACTGGGCAACAGTAGACCTTCCCTGGGTCAACTGCATGAACTCAATGTCTTTTGCATTCCTCATGGACTCCGGGAAATACTTCTCATAGAAGTAAGTCTTGAACAGCTCCCAGTCAATGGGAGTTCCAGAAGCCTCTAGCAGACGCTTCGTGCCGTTCCACCAAAACTCGGCATCGGACTTCAGCATGAAAGCAGCAAATGTGACCTTCTGCTCCTGCTGGCGGTGTAACGGCCAGTAGATCTTCTCTATGTCTTTGATCCACTCATCAGCCTTGTCGGGGTCCATTACCCCTCGGAACACCAGCAGGTTCGCCTTGCAGACTCGCCGAACTGGGCTTGTTCCACCGCCTCAGCAGCAGGGGGAGGAGGGGGGGACAGGAGCAGCATTCGCTTGTTGATCCATCCGGTCGAACATCCGTTCCATGGCTTGCGCCATGCGACGGACAGCAGCAGCAGTCGCATTGTCTTGATCAGCATCGGGCGTAATCCTAGGCCGTCGTCGCGGTGCCATTGGTCCCTAACCACATGAAACAATGAGCATCAAGTTGATCAGGCTCAATATCCATGCAAAATGAGCTAGTTACCATGGCACTTGCAAGCAACAGAAGTCATGCATCTCTAGTCCTACAGCTTATCTCTATCAAGCACTACACATGACATAACTATCGCATCATGCTTATAAAGCATAGTCAGTCCAATCCTCAGGCTCCATGAGAATCGACCTGCTCTGATACCATAATGTAACACCCTAAATCTTAACCCAAGACTACTAGTATGTACTTAGGTTAATCTTTAGAATATTACCTCTTGGTCTCATCTTTTACTTAGAAAATACTTAGCGGAAATATGGGTAAAATTTTTCTTTTTGGAATTAAAATCAAAGTGAGAGCCACGCACGAATCTTTAAAAGGAAGCATAACGAAACATATAAGCAAGCATAAAGAAACACATCATATCATGGGAACATCAACTGAACATAGATATATATATATATATATATATATATATATATATATATATAATGTGCCTACTCAAAGGGCAGGACTATTTGATAAATCAGGGAATAGAATACAACTGAAGAACAAATACATGGAAATCATAAAAAGCAAATACAAGGGAAACAACACCCATACCCATGTGCACCTAGAGTAGACAACCTCATATACAAAAGAAGGTTTGTCCTCAACTATGTGGCGTGTGTGCACTAACTGCTACCCCTCCTATGCCTATTCCTGCTGGTCCGAGTACTATGGGGTCGAGTCAATCCACTGACGAATCTCGGCGGGAGTGGTCGAGCGCATTATCGGGGCGTGTCCACCACGGCGAGGGTGCATAGATGGCCGACGAGCTAACCTCGGCTGGACCACCATCTCCTCACTCCCAGCCCTCATCGGTGGGGGAGCGGGACTGGAACTCCAACTGTACATGTGTGATGGCGAGTCCTCGGATGGGTCCGTCTCCGAGTACTGGGTACGAGGCACATACTCTGGGTAGTCGCGTACCGCTGATCTCTCAGGCTGCATGCAGAGAATCTGCTCATCACGTGGTCTAGCTTGCTCAAAAATCCTGTTATGACGGTAAGGAGCAGTCGGGGTAAAATGGTAACTCGGGACTGGATGCGCGAAGGGTCGTCCCATAAACATGAACACTCTAACTGTGCAGCGACCCTCAAAATGGTATGACCCGAGTGCCGGGTCATGGCGCAGCTCCTATACCGGGGTGTCGATGAAGAGTATGAATGTCGCCATCTGAAGATATGATGGAAGAAAAGAGAGAGGGAATGAGAATCTTTCTAAAAGAATTCTCAGTAGGGTTATCCTTACCTAGGTGACATCGTCACATCCCCAGGAACCTTGGGTTTCATTTCTAAAAAAAGGCGTGCATGCATATAAACTTCTTTTAAGTTAGTTTTCTAAAATATTTATTTATCCAAGGTCCGTCATATTTTACAATGCGTCTTATAACTAAGCATGAAATATACTAATGATATGAATGCATCATAAAGCTAAACCAAACAATAGAATAACTAAGAAACATTATAACATTGGCATAGGTATGATATATGTGACATTGTAAACTTTAACTTTCATCTCATGGGGCCACCCTAAAACATCTCTAGGTTAGGAGCTCATACCTTAACTAGTCGTCACTAGTTCTTACTTATCCTATGATAAGCGTAACATATACATAATCCGGACTTAATAGTGCGGGCTAGGGGGTAATTAAGGATCACCTTTCTTAGGGTCATTTCCTCTTTGAAACGCTCTACTAGCAACTAGTGCATTGTAGTATTGTCCGCTTTGGCAAGCTCTATGTCAATACCCTCACGGATTTGTTTTCTTGGGGGTGCTCGGCTAAACCGGTGTTGTGTCACATTTAAGTTCTCATAATGTGTTAATTCATAGATACATCATTATTCATTACATAAATATTTTTCATAGCATATACATCATCACATGAAACTTCTTCATAGTGTATACATAAAACTATAGCATATACATTATCACATAATCACACCTTAGACAATCATTCATACAAACTCCCAAGCTTATTATGTTATAAACCTATAGTATGTTATGCTTTGGTTCTTTTGAGTCTTAAACTTGTAAACTAATTGTTCTAGTATTATTCTTAACCTCTCACACACCTATAGGTTCACAACTAATAAGTTTTACTAATTTTTATGCTCAAGGACCTATCCAAACAGCACTATGTAGATTTAGACAGCTTTATATTTGTGTGATTACGGGGTTCTAGAAATTACGGTTTAGACCCTTCAAGTCTTTAACTCACATTCTAAGTTATTGATCATCAAAACCTAGTCTCTTAGGAACCTATGAGGTTATAACTAAGTATTTCTCACCTCACACTATGGTCAAGAACATCTCTAAACCTTAAGTATGCAGAATTTGAAATCCTAACTTTACGGGTACCTAGAAGTCACAACAATGACCCGTTCTAAGTTTAGTTTGCTCCTAAGGCTTCAAGATTAAGTCCTAAACCAATTAGGAGTCATTCCTACACATTTAAACTGATTTAAAACCATGATTATTAAATCTAAACCTTGCTGGACAGAATCCAGAAAATTACATAATTAAAGGATCTAGAACTCTCAAATTAATTCTTTTCTAGTTCCTAACTTATCCTATCTTTTCCATATGAGTCTTAACATTATTTTTACTCAAACATAGGCACATTATCATCATTAAAACAGCACATATAGTGGCAGTAAAGAGCAAGGAAGAACCGAAAATATACTTCTCCATAAAAGGCATAAAACATAATTTCTAAAGCTCATAAAATACTAGTTTCTCTTGGAACTCTTTTTAAACTTTCGAAACCCATTTATAAACAATTTTAACATCTAAAATCATAAGAGTATTTAAGAGGGCAGTGACCAATTTATCTTTATCTTAAGAGGTCCTAAATTCATAAAACTTAGTTCTATGCATTCCTTAAACTCATGTAAGCTTGGAAAAATTATAAAACATAGTCTCAAATACTTAGAAACTTCAAGACCTCTTGGGGCCGAAATATGAACCAAGGAAAATACATATTGTTAGACCTTTGTTGAGACAACAATGGGCAAGTCTTTGAGCTCTAGGTTCATTTAGGTGATGACATAAAAATAAACATGCTTATGCACTTATTTTAGGTTCCATTAGAAAGTAAAGTGATACTACAAGGTAAATATGAATGCAAGTCATTATTATCTTGGTATTAAGTGAGAACTTGAAATATAAACATGATAATGCATAGCTTGAAATATAAACATGATAATGCAAGTTCATTCATTGTCTTGGTATTTAGTGATAGCAAGGAAGTAAACATGATATGCAAAGCATAAAGTAAACATGATGCAAGGTTCATTTTATGATTAACTAGAGCTCATTCAAGACTTTAACAAGATAACAACCCAATACAATATCTCAAAGATCACCACACAAAAATCGAAAGTCATACAAAAGAGAAAGAAAGTGAAACTACGTCAAGTTCTTTATTAAATACCCAAAACCCCTATCTAGAGAAAAATCTCTAGAATGTGCCGGCCAACTTTAAGGTTGACAAGGGTAGGCTTGGGCTTTTAGAAATCCTTAGATTAATTTACTTAAGTTGGAAAACCATGTGAGTTAGATATCATATAGATGAAGTCATAAGGAAAGGAAAACTCAAGCTTTAGAGGTTTCTTTGAGATGAACACAATGTCATCATCTAGAAACTCTCATCATCAAGCTATCATGCTCATAATAGGGCCTAGAGGCTGAAATGAAAAGAAAAGGAAAAACAAAGGAAAGTTCAAAAAGAATCCAAAAGGAAACTAGAGAAAAACACTTTTTTGAGCAAAACAAAGTTTGAAAACAAATCCTTACCTTGTGATGAATGTAAAAGCTTGGACTTGAAGATGGAAATGAGATGAGCAACACCTCCTAGGATGGTGGTGATGATTCGGCCAAAGAGGAAGGAAAAGAAAGGAAATGTGTTTTGGGTGAAGTTGTGTTTGAGGTGTGGTGTTTGAGAGGTTTGATGATGGTTCAAGGCTTTGGGGTGGTGTTTGATGGTTAAGAGATGATGATGAGATGAAGAGATGAAGAAGATGAAGATGAAAAGAAAGGAAGAACTCTCTTAAAACTTGAGAGAAAAAGAAAGAACTAGCAAGACAACTCTAAAACTCTAAACTTAGCAAATGCTTCAAGGTGCAACAAGGCTATCACAAGCATCCTATTTATAGAAAAACAAAGCCATGGAGCTCACCAAGGGGAGGGAATGGCCGTAGCAAATGGAAGGAAAAGGGAGAGGAAAATATCTCCTTGATTGTGTCATAGAAGCATGGTTTGAAGTATGGAAGCTATGCTACAAAGTATGGCTTGGTGTGAGTTAATTTCCTATCAAATTTTTATGAAATTAGGCTTCTAGAAATAATGCATGGCTGGAACTTTTCCAGCCACAAATAAATGGAGAAAATGAGCTATTTTAATTAGTTATTTACTTGGAAAATCAAGCTTGATTGAAAGTTATGACAAGGTATAGTGTATGTGACTTGAGCTATGGCCTTGGAGTGTTAAAAAATTGAACATGTGATGCATAATGGGGAGGGAAGCTCACGGCCAGGTCTGGGCAGCCGAGTGGGGGTGAGTTTTGACCATTTAATTGTGTGTTAATGGTAGGTTTAGATGTGTATTAGCTTAGGTACAAGGTTAGGAATGATTAAGCTTAAGTTTAGGTAACTAAGAATGTGATTTAGGGAGTTTATGACAAGTTTAGGAGTGCTCATACATCATTAAAGTATTTAAAACTCATTTGTGAATAAACAATGTGTAACACAATTCCATGATTTAAGGAATTGGAAAGAGAAAACACTATTCAAGATTCTATGACTAGGTGTCTTGAAATTAAAATATGATTTTAGGTTGTAATTAAGAACTTTTTGGTTCTAATCAACTTTAATAAATTATTTTGACTCAAGATTAATTAAGGAAATTAATTAACCTTCGATTAGAGCCTAATATTGCTTAGGTTTTCTTAATCACGCGATTAAGCGTAAAAATACGAAACTAGGGGCAAAACCATAATTTTGCACTAATTTTGCCCGGGACTTCTAAAATTAAAACTGAGGTCATAGAATACATAAAAACTCCTTTTAAAACCATCTGGAGAAGTTTCGGGTTCATCTGGCACTTGCAAACGGGTAAAACACCGCAGGGGCGTTTTTGTCATTTTGACCCGAAAACTCGAAAAACGAGATTTTCGATCCCGGGAAGGTACACAAGTTATCTAATCCCTTTCCAATGCTGAGTTTGCCCTTCGAGTACTGCCGAACTGGCTTTCCTCGAATTCCGGGCTGAAAATGACCTCAGGGGCATTTTGGTCATTTTCACTCTAACAGAAAAATCGGGGTGTTACATGTTTTAAATTACCACCGATGAGGATCGTGGATCATGGCATCATGCAGCTGAGAAACAAATCTGTATCTCTGGTCCGAGTAGCCTGGGGACAAGATGGAATGGAAGAGCACACATGGGAGCTCGAGGAATATATGCGAAAAGAATTTCCAAATCTATTCATAGGTATCAAATTTTGAGGGCAAAATTTTTAATAAGAAGGGGAGAAATGTAACATCCCCAAATTTATAACTAAGATAAATATTAATCTTAATTAGTGATAGCAAAACCAAGAGAATCTGGACAAATGTTATGAAACACAACAAATAGACTACTTAAGTATGTCTAGAGAAAAATGCAAAGAATTACGAAAATGCCATCACTTAGTAGAAATTACGAAAATGCCCTTGCTATGTAAAGAAAATTACCAAACTACCCTTGCCTTATTAAATGACGAAGATACCCTTACTCTATGAATGGAATTACAAGAATACCACTATCATTGTCTAATTACAAAAATATCCTTGTCTTAGTTAAAGAAATTACTACAATGCCATTTGCACAAATCCCTAGACTTGTCTTTAGACAAGAATGAATCTAAGCCATTGGATTAAGATGATAACACAATAATTTAACCACATACATCATACACATTTCTGAATCACATACATGCACTAAAGGTTAGAAAATCTCCACTAACATCTTTGCACAAAACATGGAGCATTTTCATCCAACATGTTTGCATAAAACATGGAAACATGTTTGCACAAAACAAGGAGCATTTTCATCCCAAAATTCAGCCAACATGTTTCCATAAATCATGCTCCAAGTGCTTTCCTTCTTCTGTTTTTTCTCTAATCTTTACACTATAAATACTCCTCAAACTCTCTTCAATTCAGAAACTCCCTAAGTGTTCTTTCTTCTTATTCTATCATTCTTCTTATGTTTTTCAAAGACTTCTCTTGATCCTCTAAACTTCATCCAAACACTTAAATCCTAAGTCCAAACTTTCGCTAGCCTTCACAAGAGTTACAATCTTTAACTCTAGTGAGAAATATTTTCTTAAGCACTCAAGTTCTGGAGCCAAGATTCAAGGAGGGTCATCTACTCCAAAGACACTTGTTCAAAGCTTAAGGAAGAAGAGAATGACCCTTTTTAGACCCTACACAAGAGGTAGGAGTTTCTTCTTTATTTGTTCAAGTATTGTTGGCTTCTAACTTTGCTCATGGATATAATGCCTCAAACTTGAGTTATTGTCAAAAGTTTTGAATAATTATATTTTTAGAAAACACAACATGTTCTATTCTGCTATGAGTACTTTTATGATGTTATCAAACTCAAATATAACTTAAAAGATTGTATGTGAAACTTGAGTTAATAAGGATAACTTAAGACATGAACATGGCAGGTGCTGGAATTTCTAGTTATTTCTGGCAGTAGTTACTTCGAAAATTAGTGTTCATAAAGTATGAAGGATCTCGAAATGAAAATATTTTTATTATAAACTAGACTCATTTTAGAACACTCTCCAAAAAGAATCACCTAAAACGGAGTTTCCCAGCCCAAGATATAAATTTTTAAAGTAGAGCCTAAGACTGTAACTCTTAATCTGACCTTGTTGTAGTAAAATAGGTGTAACTCACTCTAGAAAAATGAAAATGGACTGATTTCAACTTTGTGGAAAAGCTAACACATCTACAAACACACTTATGTATGCTATGGATAAATGTTTACACCACAAAAATACAGAATGAGAGATATATTTTCGGGACAGTGTGCTGAGAAAGTCTTGAAGATAGCGTGATACTGTGAGAGTGCAATTTGGAAAGGTTCTGGCTAAGGAAATACTTGGTATTTAAGCGTGTCCATTGTGACCCACCTCTCTTTCCTGGGAATCCTACTATGCACAATTTACAGTTGATTTACACTAATCTAAGATGTTAGTGCTACAAATTTTATTCTAAAAGATGTCAGAACTCTAAATAAAAGATTCAAGTCTTGTAAAGAGATAGTTTTAAGGATTTAAGTAGAATAATAATCTTCAGGAGATATATATAAACGTCATAATAAAAATATATAAAGAACCTTTAAAAATATCTTAAAGGGTATTAATGTATTAATGGAAATACTAAGAGTACAAAGAAGACTAAGAGAAAAAGATAATACCAAGATATCCATAACCTATTAGGAACACTAGAGACCTAACTTGATAACTTAGGTTGCTTAATATGAATTATCTATGAGAATGTTTACTATGAGATTTACATGATATTATCTATGTTACATGAAGTGAAATATAGAAATGTGAATGTATTGATGAGATATGAAATGATAATGATAAAATGATTGACTGTGCCATGATTTATTAATGTGCATACATTCATGTTTCAAATGAAATAATAAATAGACCAACTCACTGCTTAATCCTCTTTGAGGATTAAGGTATTGATGATTTCACTCAGTGAGAATAAAAGTAAAACCTGAAAAAGTAGCAATGATAGTCTGGAAAAGTGGACTTGAGATAAACTCACGGCTTAACCCCCTAAACCGTTGAGATCATGGCAACGGAAAGAAAACCAAAAGGTTGTGGCGACGGCCACGGTATGAGCTCATTACCCTTTTAGGGTGGTCTAAGGCATTGATGCATTCATCCCATGAGTAATTAAGAAATATGTTGATGAAATAAATGAAAGATGATGATCACTAAACAAGTGAATGTTGAGGATGAGTAATCATGAAATGCATGCAGCTCCTAAATGATCATTGCTTATTAGTGGTTTTACATGATATGCTTATATGTATGCTTGATGAAATACTGAATGGATATTTCTACTAATATTCAAGATTAGTTTAAAAGTAACTGCACTTCGGCTAATCACGTTTGTGAAAGTTTGATAATTGAATCTTTACCTGTTCACCTTTTTATAATAAACCCGAAGTGACTGGGACGACAACGATGACACTTTTAGTACAAATAGGAACTCCCTCGAGAAATCATGTATTTCTCACTCCTATGTTTATTTTCCGTTGTCGTTACTGCAGAGACAGGCGTGTCCACCTAAAACAACGAAGCTGTAGCTGAGGAAGGAGGTAGCGCGTGAAGATTTCAAACCTTTCAAGTAGGAGCATTTCGTGCTTTAGTTACATTATAGTTTGTGAGAAACAATTAGTAATAGTAGAACTTATATTGTTATTTGTAATAACTTATCAGTATGATATATGCCCTGTTGTGACTTATGTATTAAGTGATTATATTCCAGTTTATGTGATAATAGTTCTACACTTAGTCTCTTATTCCGCTTATTTAATTAAGTGCGCAATGTAACTTGATTATTATCTATAAAAGTACTATGTATTTCACTTCTCGTTACAGGCTTAAGTTTTCAAAAAAATTAATTTATTTAAGGAAAAAAAAATTTCACTATTTTTCTAAGTTAATTTCAAAAGAAAATAAATGCAAGGCATAAGTGACAACTAATAGAATCCAAATGTGAACTTAAACACAGTGGGGTTCTATTAGGGTGTTACATATATACTTTATAGTGATATTGTTGATGGCATGACAATCAGTGCACATCTTCCAGCTCATATCCTTCACCCACCCTTTCTCCATCAAACCTTCAACCTATTTTTTGAATTTCTTAAGTCTCTTGTGGGCTACTTCTATATGCTTGCCTATTTGGAAATGTTTCCCCTGGAATTAATTTGATGTTTAATCCCTCTACGAGAAGGTAGACTGTAACGCCCCGATTTTTCTGTTAAAGGTAAAAATGACCAAAATGCCCCTGAAGTCATTTTCAGCCCGGAATTCGAGGAAAGCCGATCCGACAGAACTCGAAGGGCAAACTCAATGTTGAAAGGGGATCACATGACCTATGTACCTTTCCGGGATCGAAAATCTCGTTTTTCGAGTTTTCGGGTTAAAATGACCAAAACGCCCCTGCGGTGTTTTACCTGTTTGCAAGTGCCGGATAAACCCGAAACTTCTCCAGATGGTTTTAAAAGGCGTTTTTATGTATTCTATGACCTCAGTTTTAATTATAGAGGTCTCGGGCAAAATTAGTGCAAAATTATGATTTTGCCCCTAGATTCGTGTTTTTACGCTTAATCGCGTAATTAAGCAAACCTAAGCAATCCTAGGCTCTAATCGAAGATTAATTAATTTCCATAATTAATCTAGGGTCAAAATAATTTATTAAAGTTGATTAGAACCTAATAATGCTTGATTACACCTTGAAATCTTATTTTAATTTCAAGACTCCTAGTCATGGAATCTTGAATAGTGTTTCCTCTATCCAATTCCTTAAATCATGGAATTTTGTTACACATTGTTTATTCATAAATAAGTTTAAAATTCTTTAATGATGTATGAGCACTCCTAATCTTGTCATAAAACCCCTAAACCTCATTCTTAGTTACCTAAACTTAAGCTTAATTACTCCTAACCTTGTACCTAAGCTAACCTACACTTAAACCCACCATTAGCACCCAATTAGATGATCAAATCTTCCCCCCTCTCTGCTGCCCTAGTCTGGCCAAAGCTTCCCCCCCTCCATATGCATCACATGTTCAATTTTCTAACACTCCAAAGCCATACCTCAAATCACATACACCATACCTTGTCATATTTTCCATCACACTTGATTTTCCAAGTAAATAACCAATTGAAATAAATCATTTCCCACATTTATTTGTGGCTGAAAATGTTCCAGCCATGTTGAGTTTCTAGAAGAACAATTTCTTGCAAAATTAAAATGAAAGCTCACTCAAAAACCCATGCTTAAAGCCTTACTTTGGGTCATGAACTCCATACTTCAAACCATGCTTCTATGACACAATCAAAGAGATATTTTTCTCTCCTTTTTTCCTCCAATGCTATGGCCACTCCCCCCTTGGTGAGCCCATGGTTTTGTTTTCCTATAAATAGGATGCTTGTGATAGCTTAGTTGTACCTTGAAGCATTTGCTAAGTTTAGAATTCTAGAGTTATCTTGCTAGTTCTTTTCTTTTCTCTCAAAATTCCAAGAGTTCTTTCTCTTCATCTTCATCCTCTCTTGACATTATCACCTCACCACTTCAATCCACCATATCATAACCTTAGATCATCATCAAATCTCTTATACACTAAACCTCAAACACAAGCTTCCTCAAAACACATCTCCTTTCCTTTTCTTTCTCTTTGGCCGAAGCCATCACACCACCTTAGGAGGAGTTGCTCTTCTCATTTTCCTTTTCAAGTTCAAGCTTTCATCTTCATCACTTGGTAGGGATTTGCTTTTCAAACTTGTTTTGCTCAAGAATGTGTTTTTCTCTAGTTTCCTCTTGGATTCTTTTTGAACTTTCCTTTGTTTTCCTTTTCTTTTTCATTTCGGCCTCTTGGCCTTGTTTATGGGCATGATAGCTTGATGATGAGAGTTTCTAGTTGATGACCTTGTGTTCATCTCAGAGAAACTTCTAAAGCTTGAGTTTTCCTTTCTTTAAGCTTCATTATCTAACTTATGTGATTTCTGTAACATCCCCAAATTTATAACTAAGATAAATATTAATTAGCGATAGCAAAACCAAGAGAATCGGGACAAATGTTATGAAACACAACAAATAGTCTACTTAAGTATGTCTAGAGAAAAATGCAAAGAATTACGAAAATGCCATCACTTAGTGGAAATTACGAAAATGCCCTTGCTATGTAAAGGAAATTACCAAACTACCCTTGCCTTATTAAATGACAAAGATACCCTTACTCTATGAATGGAATTACAAGAATACCACTATCATTGTCTAATTACAAAAATATCCACTAACATGTTTGCACAAAACATGGAAACATGTTTGCATAAAACATGGAGCATTTTCATCCAACATGTTTGCACAAAACATGGAAACGTGTTTGCACAAAACATGGAAACGTGTTTGCACAAAACATGGAAACATGTTTGCACAAAATATGGAAACGTGTTTGAACAAAACATGGAAACATGTTTGCACAAAACAAGGAGCATTTTCATCCCAAAATTCAGCCAACATGTTTCCATAAATCATGCTCCAAGTGCTTTCCTTCTTACATTTTTTCTCTAATCTTTCCACTATAAATACTCCTCAAACTCTCTTCAATTCAAAAACTCCCTAAGTGTTCTTTCTTTCTTATTCTATCATTCTTCTTATGTTCTTCAAAGACTTCTCTTGATCCTCTAAACTTCATCCAAACACTTAAATCCTAAGTCCAAACTTTCACTAGCCCTCACAAGAGTTACAATCTTTAACTCTAGTGAGAAATATTTTCTTAAGCATTCAAGTTCTAGAGCCAAGATTCAAGGAGGGTCATCCACTCCAAAGACTCTTGTTCAAAGCTTAAGGAAGAAGAGAAGGACCCTTTTTAGACCCTACACAAGAGGTAGGAGCTTCATCTTTAATTGTTCAAGCATTGTTGGCTTCTAACCTTGATAGAATGCCTCAAGTTTGCGTTATTGTCAAAAGTTTTGAATGATTATTTGAAAAATATATTTTTAGAAATATGACATGTTCTATTATGTTATGAGTACTCTTATGATGTTATCAAACTCAAATATAACTTGACAAGATTGTATATGAAACCTGATTTAATAAAGGTAACTTAAGACATGAAAATGATAGGTGCTAGAATTTCTAGTTGTTTCTGGCAGCAGGTACTTCGAAAGTTACTATTCATAAAATATTAATCATCTCGAAATTAAAATAATTTTACTATAAACTAGACTCATTATAGAACACTCTCCAAAAAGAATCACCCAAAACGGAGTTTTCTAGCTCAAGATATAATTTTTTAAAGTAGAGCCTAAGACTTAAACTTTAAATCTGACCTTATAGTAGTAAAATAGGTGTAACTCACTCTAGAAAAATACAAATGGACTGATTTCAACTTTGTTGGAGAGCTAACATATATAGGAATACACCCATATATTTTATGTATAAAGCTTTGTACCATGTAATTACAGAATGAGAAATAAATTTCGGAATAGTGTACTGTGAAAGTACAGTTTGGAAAGGTTCTGGCTAAGGAAAGACTTGGTATTTAAGCGTGTCCAGTGTGACCGACCTCTCTTTCCTGGGAACCCTCCTATGCATGGTTTACAGTTGATTTACACTATTCCAAAGATGTAAATGCTAAAATTTGATGAGTTAGGAATTTGGAACTACCTTTACTAAGCTGAGATAACAAGTACACAGAGAATTATAAACTTTCTTCTAAAAGATGTCAAAACTATAAATAAAAGAATCAAGTCTTGTAAAGAGAGAATTTTAAGAATTTAAGTAGAATAATAATCTTCAAGAGTTATATGAAAGTCATAATAAAAATATATAAAGAACCTATAATAATATTTTGAAGTGCATTAATGTATTAATGGAATGCTAAGAGTACAAAGAACACTAAGAGAAAAAGATAATACTAAGACATCCATTACCTCTTACGAACACTAGGAACTCAACTTGATAACTTTGCTTGGTTAATATGAATCATCTATGAAAGTGTTTACTATGAGATTTACATGATATTGTCCATGTTTTATGAAGTGATTTATAGTAATGTGAATGTATGGTGATGAATTATGAAATGATGAGGATAAATGATTGATTGCCTAGGATTTATTGTGATTACATGATAATATGCATACATTCATTTTCAAAAGAAATAATAAAAGTAAAGTTTGAAAAAGTAGCAATGAAAGTCTGGAAAAGTGGACTTGAGCTAAACTCACGGCTTAACCCCTAAACCGTTGAGATCACGACAGCGGAATGAAAACCAAAAGGTTATGGCGACGGCCATGGTATGAGCTCATTACCCTTTTAGGGTGGTCTAAGGCATTGATGCATTCATCCCGTGAGTAATTAAGAAATATGTTGATGAAATAAAAGAAAGATGATGATCACTAAACAAGTGAATGTTGAGGATGAGTAATCATGAAATGCATGCAGCTCCTAAATGATTACTGCTTATTAGTGGTTTTACATGATATCCTTATATGTATGCTTGATGAAATACTGAATGAATATTTCTGCTAATGTTCAAGATTAGTTTAAAAGTAACTGCACTTGACTAATCACGTTTGTGAAAGTTTGATAATTGAATCCTTACTGCTCACCTTTTATAATAAACCCGAAGTGGTGGGACGACAACGATGACACTTTTAGTACAAGTAGGAACTCCTCTTGAGAAATCATGTATTTCTCACTCCTATGTTTATTTTCCGTTGTCGTTACCAGAGACAGACGTGTCCACCTAAAGCAACGAGGCCGTGGTGAGGAAGGAGGTAGCACGTGAAGATTTCAAACCGCTCAAGTAGGAGCATTCCGAGCTTTAGTTACATTATAGTTTGTGAGAAACAATTAGTAATAGTAGAACTTATATTGTTATTTGTAATAACTTATCGATTATGATATATGCCCTGTTGTGACTTATGTATTAAGTGATTATATTCCAGTTTATGTGATAATTGTTCTACACTTAGTCTTTTATTCCGCTTATTTAATTAAGTGCTTAATGTAACTTGATTATTATCTATAAAAGCGCAATGTATTTCACTTCTCGTTCTGAGCTTAAGTTTTCAAAAAATTAATTTATTTAAAGAAAAAAAAACTTCCATTATTTTTCTAAGTTAATTTCAAAAGAAAATTAATACAAGGCATAAGTGACAACTAATAGAATCCAAATGTGAACTTAAGCACAGTGGGGTTCTATTAGGGTGTTACATTATGGTATCAGAGCGGTTCATCCTATTTAAGCCTGAGGAATGGGTGACTATGCTTCGTCTATGATATCATGCTATTAATCTTATGTATGATGGGATATAGGATTTAGAAATGCATGATCGTCTTGTGATACTGCCATAGTTGCTACCATGCTTAGCTATAGTATTGAGCCTGATCAACTCGATGACTGTTGTTTGGTGTGTCTAGGAACTAATGGCAGCAAACAGGCGTACGCATGGGGCACGTGGTGGAGGTAAACGTGATGAACTGGCAAATGCACTCCAGGAGATGGCTAGGGCTATGCAAGCACAAGCAACAGTGATGATGGAGCAGATGAATAGGATGTCAGAGGAATGGGTTGGGAACCAAGAACATGGAAAATTCTCGAGAATTCAAGAGGGCTGGACCTCCGTAATTCAAAGGGACAACTAACCCGAAATAGTGACATATGGATTCAAGAGATGGAGAAGGTTTTCTCAGTGGTAGAATGCTCTGATGAACAAAAGGTGGCATTCTCTACTTATATGCTGAAAGGGGAGGCGTAGCGTGGTGGAAGGGTGCAAAGGGCTTGCTTGAAAGTGCTGACATACAGATTACGTGGGAGGTTTTCTATGCTACATTCCATAAGAAGTATTTTCCAGATCCGGTTAAGAAGGCAAAGGAAGTAGAATTTACATTCTTTGACACAGTGGAAATCGAAGTGTGGCTGAGTACACAGCTAAGTTTGAAGAACTGATCAAACACTTAACTAGCTACCAAAGGGATCCCAACGAGGCTTGGAAATGCATGAAATATGAGAGTGGTTTGAGGCCAGACATTTTGGCATCTGTGGCTCCTTTGGAGGTCACCGACTATGCATCTTTAGTCGACCAAAAGCCAAGTGGTGAGAGTTGCAATCGCCACTAGTTGCCCACCGAGTTGAAGAGAATAGGAAGAGGTCTCGCTCAACAAGATCATCGAGGGTTCCCACCCCCTCACAAGAAACCCTTCCAAGGAGGTAGATTTAAAGGGACACAACCCCAACACCCTATGATGAATCAACCTAAGACACAAGTTTGTTAGTCGACCTAGGATGGGCTCTTGTCACTGAACCTATGAGTAGACCCCCTTGTGCCACTTGTGGAAAGATACATGGAGGGGAATGCAGATTTGGTAAGAATGTTTGTTATCGGTGTGGACAGGCAGGACACTATTCTAGAGAGTGCCTAAAGTTCAATCAGTCCTCTACACTCAAGCCTAAGGCACAGGGACGCGTGTTTGCTATCATCTTTGAGATGCCCTCGAGAATCAGATGATCTGATTCAAGGTAAGTGTATAATTAATGGAAAATCCTTAATTGTATTGTTTGATTCTGGTGCAACACATTCATTCATTTCATATGATTGTGCTAATAAGTTGAGGTTGTATATATCTGACTTAAAAATCATCGTAGTTGTCTCTACACCCACTATAAATACTGTTAGAACTTATCAAGCCTGCCTAAATTGTGAATTTGAGGTAGCTGATAGGATTTTTCATCATGATTTAGTTTGTCTACCCTTGTCTAGTTTTGATGTAATCTTGGGCATGGATTGGCTTTCGGCTAACTGTGTGTTACTACATTGTGCAAATAAGTCACTAGTATTTCTTCCCAAACCATCTTTACCCAATCCCTCTAAACTTGTTAGAAAGGTACGACTATACCTAAACTCCATTATCATGGGGGATAGTAGGAATGAAGAGCGAGGATATGTTTTCCTGATGACAAGTGAGAGGGAAGTGGAGCAAGCTCTAGAAAAGATCCTTGTAGTAAAGGAATTCTCAGATGTTTTTCCTGATGACATACCTGAATTTCCTCCAAAAAGGGAGATTGAGTTTTCTATAGATTTGGTACTGGGAACGGGACCCATATCTATAGCTCCTTATAGGATGCCACTGGCGATTTAATGTAATTGAAGAAGCAATTAGAGGAGCTACTAGAGAAGAAATTCATTAGGCCTAGTGCTTCACCATGGGGAGCTCCAGGTGCTATTTGTCAAGAAGAAGGATGGGAGCTTGCGGTTATGTGTGGATTATAGGCAGCTAAACCAAGTGACCATAAAGAATAAATACCCTTTGCCTAGAATAGATGACCTTATGGACCAATTAAGAGGAGCCCAAATGTTTTCCAAGATAGATCTGCGATCAGGATACCACCAGATTCGAGTGAAGGAGGAGGACATACCAAAGACAGCCTTTAGGACTAGATATGGACATTATGAGTTTAATGTGATGTCGTTTGGGTTAACCAATGCACCGGCAGTGTTTATGGACTACATGAATAGGATATTTAGACCATACTTGGACAAGTTTGTAATAGTGTTCATCGATGACATTCTAGTTTACTCTAGAACAGAAGAAGAGCACGAAGAACACTTACGAGTGGTGTTGGAGGTGTTGAGAAACAAGAAACTTTATGCAAAGTTGTCCAAGTGTGAATTTTGGACAAAGGAAGTTAAGTTCTTAGGTCATGTAGTGTCACATGGGGGAATAGCAGTAGACCCAAGTAAGATAGAAGCGGTGCAACAATGGGAAACCCCAACCACTGTGAAGGAGATTAGGAGTTTTCTAGGGCTAGCCGGTTACTACCAAAGGTTCATTAGAGGTTTTTCCCAAATTGCCTTACCCCTCACCAAGCTAACAAGGAAGAATTCAGCTTTTATATGGAGCCCAGAATGTGAAGAGAGTTTCCAAGAACTAAAAAAGAAGTTGACCACTACCCCTGTCCTAATCCTACCTAACCCAAAAGAAAAATTTGAGGTGTATTGTGATGCCTCGGGAAGAGGACTAGGATGTGTTTTGATGCAAAATAGGAATGTAGTAGCCTATGCCTCTAGACAGCTCAAACCCCATGAAGTAAATTACCCAACCCATGACTTAGAGCTAGCAGCTATTGTCTTTGCCTTAAAAATCTGGAGACATCATCTTTATGGTGTAAGGTTTGAAGTATTTTCTGACCACAAAAGTCTGAAATACCTCTTCAACCAAAAGGAACTCAATATGAGACAAAGGCGTTGGATGGAGTTTCTCAAGGACTATGACTTTGGGTTGAACTACCACCCAGCAAAGGCAAATGTGGTAGCCTACGCTTTGAGTCGTAAGTCCTTGCATGCTGCTTGGCTCATGGTGAAAGAAAATGAGCAGATAGAAGATTTTAGGAACCTCAACTTAGGATATAGGGGGACTTGAGAACAAATTCGGTTAAGCCAACTAAGTGTAACCAGTAGCTTTAAGGATCAAATAATTCAAGCCGAAAGGGAAGATGAGGATTTCCTTAGAACCTTAACCCTTGTCGAAGCAGGAAAGTTGAAAGAGTTTGTCCAGGATAAGGAAGGAGTGTGGAGATACCAAGGGAGAATCTGTGTACCTGCAAAAGAAGGATTGAGAGCTAGCATTTTGGAAGAAGCCCACAAGAGTCAATTTAGTGTACACCCCGGTATAACCAAGATGTACCATGACCTAAAAAAGATGTTCTGGTGGCCAAAGATGAAAGCAGATATAGCAAATATAGTGCAAAAATGTTTGGTATGCCAAAAAGTGAAGATAGAGCATCAAAAACCCTCCGGTGTGCTACAACCTCTCGAAATCCCCGAATGGAAGTGGGAAGGAATATCCATGGATTTCGTGATGGGATTGCCAAGAACGCCTACCGGACATGACTCCATATGGGTAATTGTAGATAGATTGACCAAATCTGCTCACTTTTTACCCATATGAGCAAATTACCCTATGGAAAAGTTAGCTCAGCTATACATCCAAGAGATAATAAGGCTCCATGGAGTACCCAAAACCATTGTCTCAAATAGGGATCCAAGGTTCACCTCAAGATTTTGGGGAGCTTTGCAAAAGGCATTTGGTTCAAAGTTGTGTCTAAGCACTGCCTATCACCCTCAGACTGATGGACAATCAGAAAGAACAATTCAAACCCTTGAGAATATGCTAAGAGCATGTGTCTTAGACCAGCCAAAAAGTTGGGACAAACAGCTTCCATTGATTGAGTTTGCATATAATAATAGTTACCACACTAGCATTGGGATGGCACCTTATGAGGCTTTGTATGGTAGAAAGTGTCAATCACCACTTTGTTGGTGTGACCCGGGAGAGCAAAGTATTTTGGGTCCTGATTTGGTAGAAGAGACAACCAAACAAATAAGGAAAATTAGGGAAAGAATCCTCACTGCTTAGAGTAGGCAGAAGAGCTATGCTGACAAGAGAAGGAAACCTCTCGAATTTCAAGAAGGAGAACACATATTCTTGCGAATTACTCCTACCACAGGTATAGGTCGTGCAATGAAAGTCAAAAAGCTAAGCCCTAGATTCTTAGGACCCTTCCAAATCCTCAAAAAGGTAGGTCCCCCCGCCTACCAAATTGCATTACCTCCAAATTTGTCTAACCTACACAATGTTTTTCATGTGTCCCAATTGAGAAAGTATCAGTCAGACCCCAGTCATGTGTTTGAGCCAGAAACTATACAATTAAAAGATGACTTAACTTTTGAATTACCATCGATGAGGATCGTGGATCATGGCATCAAGCAGCTGAGAAACAAATCTGTATCTCTGGTCCGAGTAGCCTGGGGACAAGATGGAATGGAAGAGCACACATGGGAGCTCGAGGAAGATATGCGAAAAGAACCTATTCACAGGTATCAAATTTTGAGGGCAAAATTTTTAATAAGGAGGGGAGAAATGTAACATCCCCAAATTTATAACTAAGATAAATATTAATTAGCGATAGCAAAACCAAGAGAATCGGGACAAATGTTATGAAACACAACAAATAGTCTACTTAAGTATGTCTAGAGAAAAATGCAAAGAATTACGAAAATGCCATCACTTAGTGGAAATTACGAAAATGCCCTTGCTATGTAAAGGAAATTACCAAACTACCCTTGCCTTATTAAATGACAAAGATACCCTTACTCTATGAATGGAATTACAAGAATACCACTATCATTGTCTAATTACAAAAATATCCACTAACATGTTTGCACAAAACATGGAAACATGTTTGCATAAAACATGAAAACTTGTTTGCATAAAACATGGAGCATTTTCATCCAACATGTTTGCACAAAACATGGAAACGTGTTTGCACAAAACATGGAAACATGTTTGCACAAAATATGGAAACGTGTTTGAACAAAACATGGAAACATGTTTGCACAAAACAAGGAGCATTTTCATCCCAAAATTCAGCCAACATGTTTCCATAAATCAAGCTCCAAGTGATTTCCTTCTTCTGTTTTTTCTCTAATCTTTCCACTATAAATACTCCTCAAACTCTCTTCAATTCAAAAACTCCCTAAGTGTTCTTTCTTTCTTATTCTATCATTCTTCTTATGTTCTTCAAAGACTTCTCTTGATCCTCTAAACTTCATCCAAACACTTAAATCCTAAGTCCAAACTTTCACTAGCCCTCACAAGAGTTACAATCTTTAACTCTAGTGAGAAATATTTTCTTAAGCATTCAAGTTCTAGAGCCAAGATTCAAGGAGGGTCATCCACTCCAAAGACTCTTGTTCAAAGCTTAAGGAAGAAGAGAAGGACCCTTTTTAGACCCTACACAAGAGGTAGGAGCTTCATCTTTAATTGTTCAAGCATTGTTGGCTTCTAACCTTGATAGAATGCCTCAAGTTTGCGTTATTGTCAAAAGTTTTGAATGATTATTTGAAAAATATATTTTTAGAAATATGACATGTTCTATTATGTTATGAGTACTCTTATGATGTTATCAAACTCAAATATAACTTGACAAGATTGTATATGAAACCTGATTTAATAAAGGTAACTTAAGACATGAAAATGATAGGTGCTAGAATTTCTAGTTGTTTCTGGCAGCAGGTACTTCGAAAGTTACTATTCATAAAATATTAATCATCTCGAAATTAAAATAATTTTACTATAAACTAGACTCATTATAGAACACTCTCCAAAAGAATCACCCAAAACGGAGTTTTCTAGCTTAAGATATAATTTTTTAAATAAGAGCCTAAGACTTAAACTTTAAATCTGACCTTATAGTAGTAAAATAGGTGTAAATCACTCTAGAAAAATACAAATGGACTGATTTCAACTTTGTTGGAGAGCTAACATATATAGGAATACACCCGTATATTTTATGTATAAAGCTTTGTACCATGTAATTACAGAATGAGAAATAAATTTCGGAATAGTGTACTGTGAAAGTGCAGTTTGGAAAGGTTCTGGCTAAGGAAAGACTTGGTATTTAAGCGTGTCCAGTGTGACCGACCTCTCTTTCCTGGGAACCCTCCTATGCATGGTTTACAGTTGATTTACACTATTCCAAAGATGTAAATGCTAAAATTTGATGAGTTAGGAATTTGGAACTACCTTTACTAAGCTGAGATAACAAGTACACAGAGAATTATAAACTTTCTTCTAAAAGATGTCAAAACTATAAATAAAAGAATCAAGTCTTGTAAAGAGAGAATTTTAAGAATTTAAGTAGAATAATAATCTTCAAGAGTTATATGAAAGTCATAATAAAAATATATAAAGAACCTATAATAATATTTTGAAGTGCATTAATGTATTAATGGAATGCTAAGAGTACAAAGAACACTAAGAGAAAAAGATAATACTAAGACATCCATTACCTCTTACGAACACTAGGAGCTCAACTTGATAACTTTGCTTGGTTAATATGAATCATCTATGAAAGTGTTTACTATGAGATTTACATGATATTGTCCATGTTTTATGAAGTGATTTATAGTAATGTGAATGTATGGTGATGAATTATGAAATGATGAGGATAAATGATTGATTGCCTAGGATTTATTGTGATTACATGATAATATGCATACATTCATTTTCAAAAGAAATAATAAAAGTAAAGTTTGAAAAAGTAGCAATGAAAGTCTGGAAAAGTGGACTTGAGCTAAACTCACGGCTTAACCCCCTAAACCGTTGAGATCACGGCAACGGAATGAAAACCAAAAAGGTTATGGCGACGGCCATGGTATGAGCTCATTACCCTTTTAGGGTGGTCTAAGGCATTGATGCATTCATCCCGTGAGTAATTAAGAAATATGTTGATGAAATAAATAAAAGATGATGATCACTAAACAAGTGAATGTTGAGGATGAGTAATCATGAAATGCATGCAGCTCCTAAATGATTCGCTTATTAGTGGTTTTACATGATATGCTTATATGTATGCTTGATGAAATCTTGAATGAATATTTACGCTAATGTTCAAGATTAGTTTAAAAGTAACTGCACTTGACTAATCACGTTTGTGAAAGTTTGATAATTGAATCCTTACATGTTCACCTTTTATAATAAACCCGAAGTGACTGGGACGACAACGATGACACTTTTAGTACAAGTAGGAACTCCTATTGAGAAATCATGTATTTCTCACTCCTATGTTTATTTTCCGTTGTCGTTACCAGAGACAGACGTGTCCACCTAAAGCAACGAGGCCGTAGCTGAGGAAGGAGGTAGCACGTGAAGATTTCAAACCGTTCAAGTAGGAGCATTCCGAGCTTTAGTTACATTATAGTTTGTGAGAAACAATTAGTAATAGTAGAACTTATATTGTTATTTGTAATAACTTATCAGTATGATATATGCCCTGTTGTGACTTATGTATTAAGTGATTATATTCCAGTTTATGTGATAATTGTTCTACACTTAGTCTTTTATTCCGCTTATTTAATTAAGTGCGCAATGTAACTTGATTATTATCTATAAAAGCGCTATGTATTTCACTTCTAATTCTGTGCTTAAGTTTTCAAAAAAATTAATTTATTTAAAGAAAAAAAAAACTTCCATTATTTTTCTAAGTTAATTTCAAAAGAAAATTAATACAAGGCATAAGTGACAACTAATAGAATCCAAATGTGAACTTAAGCACAGTGGGGTTCTATTAGGGTGTTACAATTTCAACTCAAGAAACCTTTTTATTTTCCTTGCACATTTTGATTTCGGTTTCCTTGTTTCCTTTCTTCAATATTTCGGTCTCTATTTCCTTTTGATCTTTATGGTTTCATTTGTTTAAGAAAGTTTTGTTGAGCTTGATAATGATGTTCAAGAACCTCATAGTTCCTTTGAGAACTTGGTTCAAGAACTCTAAATCTCTCTTCGTAATGAGATATGTGTTGGGTTGTTATCTTGTTAAAGTCTTGAATGAGCTCTAGCTAACCATAAAATGAACCTTGCATCATGGTTACTTTTATGCCTTGCACATCATGTTTATTTTCCTTGCTATCACTAAGTACCAAGATAATAAAGGAACTTGCATTATCATGTTTATATTTCAAGCTATGCATTATCATGTTTACATTTCAAGTTCTCACTTAAATATCAAAGATAATAATATGATGCATCTCATATTTATTTTATGCTCTCACTTTACTTTCTAATAAAAGCTAAAACAAGTGCATAAGTATGTTTATCTTTATGCCATCACTTTAATGAACCTAGAGCTCAAAGACTTGCCCATTGTTGTCTCAAACAAAGGTCTAAACTAATTATTTTCCATAGTTGAGATTTCGGCCCTAAGAGGTTTTAAGTTCTCCAAGTGTTAAAAATACGTTTCATAAATTTTCTAAGCTTATATGAGTATAAGGAATAATTAGAACTAAGTTTTATGAATTTAGAACCTCTTGAGATGAAAATGATTTAGCTACTGCCCTCTCAAGTATTTTTATGATTTTAAAGGATAAAAGTGTTTATAAATGAGTTTTGAAAGTTCTAAAAAGGTTCCAAGAGAAACTAGTATTCTATGTGCTTAGAAAAATTGTGTTCTATGCCTTTTATGGAGATGCACATTCCGGTTCTGCCTTGCTATTTATTTGCCACTGTATGTGCTGTTTTAATGATGATAATATGCTTATGTTTGAGTAAAAATAATGCTAAGACTCATATGTGAAAGATAAAATAAGTTAGAGACTATAAAAGAATTAATTTGAGAGTTCTAGATCCCTTAATTATTGAATTTTCTGTATTCTGTCCAGCAAGGTTTAGACTTGATAATCATGGTTTTAAATTAGTTTAAATGTGTAAGAATGACTCATATTTGGTTTAGGACTTGATCTTGATGCCTTAGGAGCAAACTAGACATAGAAAGGGTCATTGTTGTGACTCCTAGGTACCCGTAAAATTAGGATTATAAATTCTGCATCCTTGAGGTTTAGAGATGTTCTTGACCATAGTGTGAGGTGAGGAATACTTAGATATGAACCTATAGATACCCGAGAGCTTAAGTTATGATGATTTATAACCTAGGTTGTGAGTTAAGGACTTTAAGGGCCTAAAACGTAATTTCTAGAACCTCGTAATCACATGAACATAAAATTGTACAAATCTGCATAGTGCTGTTTGGATGGGTTCTTAAGCATAAAATTAGTAAAACTTATTGGTTGTGAACTTATAGGTGTGTGAGAGGTTAAGGAGGAATACTAGAACAATTAGTTTACAAGTCCAAAGACACGTAAAGATCGAAGCATAAGACACTATAGGTTTATAACATAATAAGCTTTATGAGTTGTGTGAATGTTTTGTTTAAATATGATTATGTGATGATATGCTATGAAGAAGTTTTATATGATGAATGATTATGTGATGATGTATATGTTATGAAGAAGTTTTATATAATTTCAACACTTTATGAAGAATGCTTGTGTATGTCCTATATGTTTTCATGGCATAAGCAAATTTGAGGAAAATCGGTCTACAGCCGTCATGCTGTCGAATTACCATCAAATTTGAGGAACTTAGGAAAAGGTCTTTTTGAAAATCATGAGAACTTAAATGTGACACAACACTGAGACGCCTTCTTGGGTGACACCGGTTTAGCCTATAACATCCTAAATCTTAATCCAAGACTACTAGTATGTACTTAGGTTAATCTTTAGAATATTACCTCTTGGTCTCATCTTTTACTTAGAAAATAGTTAGCGGAAATATGGGTAAAATTTTTCTTTTTGGAATTAAAATCAAAGTGAGAGCCACGCATGAATCTTTAAGAGGAAGCATAGCGAAACATATAGGCAAAGCATAAAGAAACACATCATGTCACGAAAACATCAACTGAAACATAGATATATATATATATACTGTGCCTACCCAAAGGGCAGGACTATTCGATACATCAGGAAACGGAATACAACTGAAATGCAATACAAGGAAATCATATAAATAAGTACAGGAAAACAACACCCATACCCATGTGCACCTAGAGTAGACAATCTCATATACAAAAGAAAGTTTGTCCTCAACTATGTGGCGTGTGTGCACTAACTACTACCCCCTATGTCTACTCCTGCTGGTCCGAGTACTGTGGGGTTGAGTCAATCCACTGACGAATCTCGGCAGGAGTGGTCGAGCGCATCATCGGGGCGTGTCCACTGCGGCGAGGGCGCATAGATGGCCGACGAGCCAATCTCGGCTGGACCACCGTCTCCTCACTCCCAGCCCTCAACGGTGGAGGAGCGGGACTGGAGCTCTAACTGTACATGTGTGATGGCGGGTCCTCGGATGGGTCCATCTCCGAGTACTGGGTACGAGGCACATACTCTGGGTAGTCGCGTACCGCTGATGTCTCGGGCTCCATGCGGAGAATATGCTCATCGCGTGGTCTAGCTCGCTCAAAAATCCTGTTATGACGGTAAGGAGCAGTCAGGGTAAAACCATAACTCGGGATTGGATGCGCGAAGGGTCATCCCATAAACATGAACACTCTAACCGTGCAGCAACCTTCAAAATGGTATGACCCGAGTGCCGGGTCATGGTGCAGCTCCCATACCGGGGTGTCGATGAAGAGTACGAATGTCGCCATCTGAAGATATGACGGAAGAAAAGAGAGAGGGAATGAGAATCTTTCTAAAAGAATTCTCAGTAGGGTTATCCCTACCTAGGTGACATCGTCACATCCTCAGGAACCTTGGGTTTTATTTCTAAAAAGGTGTGCATGCATATAAACTTCTTTTAAGTTAATTTTCTAAAGTATTTATTTATCCAAGGTCCGTCATATTTTACAATGCATCTTATAACTAAGCATGAAATATACTAATGATATGAATGCATCATAAAGGTATACCAAACAATAGAATAACTAAGAAACATTATAACATTAGCATAGGTATATGATATGTGACATTGTAAACTTTAACTTTCATCTCATGGGGCCACCCTAAAACATCTCTAGGTTATGAGCTCATACCTTAACTAGTCGTCACTAATTCTTACTTATCATATGATAAGCGTAACATACATAATTCCCGACTTAAAGTACGGGCTAGGGGGCAAATTAAGGATCACCTCTCTTAGGGTCATTTCCTCTTTGAAACGCTCTACTAGCAACTAGTGCATCGTAGTATTGTCCGCTTTGGCAAGCTCTTTTAGAAGATTCTCATTCCCTCTTCTCTTTTCTTTCGTTATATCTTCAGATGGCGACTTTCGTACTCTTCATCGACACCCCGACGTGGGAGCTGCACCATGACCCAGCACTCGGGTCATACCATTTTGAGGGTTGCTGCACAGTCAGAGTATTCATGTTTATGGGACGACCCTTCATACACCCAGTACGGAGCTACCGCTTCACCCCGACTGCCCCCTACCATCATAACACGATTTTCAAGCGAGCTAGACCACGCGACGGGCAGATCCTCCGCATGCAATCCGAGGCGCCACCAGACGCGTGACTACCCGAGCACGTGCCTGACTCAAGATTCGTGAGACGGATCCATTAGAGGACCCGCCCTCGCACATGTACAGTTGGAGCTCCAGCCCCACTCCCCCACCGATGAGAGCCGGGAGTGAGGAGATGGTGGTTCAGCCGAGGTTGGCTCGTAGGCCATCCATGCGCCCTCGCCGCGGTGGACACGCTCCGATGATCCGCATGATCACTCCCGCCGAGATCCGCCAGTGGATCGATTTTACCCCTCAGTGCTCGGACCAGCAGGAGTAGGTGCATAGGATGGGTAGTACCTAGTGCACACACGCCACATAGTTGAGGACAAACCTTTTGTATATGAGGTTGTCTACTCTAGGTGCACACGGGTATGGGTGTTGCTTTCATGGTTTCCTTGTACTTGCTTTTATGATTTCCTTGTATTTGTTTTCAGTTGTATTTCGTTCTTCTATGTATCGAATAGTCCTGCCTTTTTGGTAGGCACATTATATATATATTCAGATATTCAGTTGATGTATCCATGTTATTAATGGGCTTTGTCGTGCTTTACTCTTATGACTTGTATGAATTCCCGTTCAAAGAATCATGCGTGGCTCTCACTTTGGTTTAATTCAACAAAAAATTTTACCCATATTTCCGCTAAGTATCTTCAAAGTAAAAGATGAAACCAAGAGGTAATATTCTAAGGATCAACCTAAATACATACTAGTAGTATTAGGTTAAGATTCAGGGTGTTACATTATGGTATCAGAGCAGTTTGATTCTCACGGAGCCTGAGGATTGGACTGACCATGCTTTATAAGCATGATGCGATAGTTATGTCATGTGTAGTGCTTGATAGAGATAGGCTATAGGACTAGAAATGCATGACTTCTGTTGCTTGCAAGTGCCATGGTAACTAGCTCATTTTGCATGAATATTGAGCATGATCAACTTGATGTTCATTGTCTCATGTGTTTAGGAACCAATGGCACCGCGACGACAGCCTAGGACTACACCCGATGCTGATCAAGAGAACGAGACTGTTGCTGCTATCCGTCGCATGGCGCAAGCCATGGAACGGATGTTCGATCGGATGGATCAACAAGCGAATGCTGTTCCTGTTCCCCCTCCTCCCCTTGCTGCTGAAATGGTGGAACAAGCCCGCTTCAGCGAGTTCCGCAAGGCAAACCTGCCGGTATTCCCGGGGGTAATGGACCCTGACAAAGCTGATGAGTAGATCAAGGACATGGAGAAGATCTACTCTGTGGTTGCCTTCTCGGAGGAGCAGAAGGTCACCTTTGCTGCCTTCATGATGAAGTCAGATGCCGAATTCTGGTGGAACGGCACGAAGCTCCTGTTGGAAGCTGCTGGAACCTTCATCGATTGGGAACTGTTCAAGACTTACTTCTACGAGAAGTATTTGCCGGAGTCCATAAGAAATACGAAGGACATCGAGTTCATGCAGTTGACCCAGTACACCTCAAAGTTCGAGGAACTGATCAAGTTCTCGCGGGTGTTCCAAGGGAACCCCGATGAGGTGTGGAAATGTGTTAAATATGAGGCCGGTCTGAAGGCGGAGATGAACTATGCCGTGGCCCATATGGAGATAAGAGACTTCCCGACTCTGGTCAACAAGTGTCGGATTCTTGAAGAAGGACAACGGAAGAGGCAAGTTACATGAGCGAAGCGAGCTAAGGGGCTCGGACCTCAAGCCCCAAGGTTCAAACCGCAGTATCCGTCAAGGAATCACTACCAACCGTATCAAGCCAATCAGTTCCGACCACCGCAACAACAACAACCAAGAGCTCCTATATACCAACAATCCAAGCAACACCAACGGCCACCGTTCCAACATCAAGGCCAGAGGAACTTCAACAACCAACCCCGTGGACCGGGCGGACCTTGGAACCACAATGGAGGACCCAGTGGGGCCAAGAGCAAGGCACCACAAATGTAACGCCCCGATTTTCTGTTAGAGTGAAAATGACCAAAATGCCCCTGAGGTCATTTTCAAATGGACCGAGGAAAGCCTGGCAAAGTACTCGAAGGGCAAACTCAATGTTGGAAGGATTAGAAAACTTATGTACCTTCCCGGGATCGAAAATCTCGCTGAAGTTTTCAGGTCAAAATGACCAAAACGCCCCTGTGGTGTTTTACCCGTTTGCAAGTGCCGGATGAACCCGAAACTTCTCCAGATGGTTTTAAAAGGCGTTTTTATGTATTCTATGACCTCAGTTTTAATTTTTGAAGTCCCGGGCAAAATTAGTGCAAAATTACGGTTTTGCCCCTAGTTTCGTACTTTTACGCTTAATCACACGATTAAGCAAACCTAAGCAATATTAGGCTCTAATCGAAGGTTAATTAATTTCTTTAATTAATCTAGAGTCAAAATAATTTATTAAAGTTGTTTAGAACCAAAAGTACTTAATTACAACCTAAAATCATATTTTAATTTTATGACACCAAGTCATGGAATCTTGAATAGTGTTTTCTCTTTCCAATTCCTTAAATCATGGAATTGTGTTACACATTGTTTATTCATAAATGAGTTTAAAATTCTTTAATGATGTATGAGCACTCCTAAACTTGTCATAAACTCCCTAAATCACATTCTTAGTTACCTAAACTTAAGCTTAATTATTCCTAACCTTGTACCTAAGCTAATACACATCTAAACCTACCATTAACACACAATTAAATGGTCAAACTCACCTCCTCCCTTGCTGTCCCAAGCTGGCCGTGAACCCTCTCCCCATTATGCATCACATGTTCAATTTTTCAACACTCCAAGGCCATACCTCAAGTCACATACACTATACCTTGTCATAACTTTCAATCAAGCTTGAATTTCCACATGAATAAATAATTAAAACAACCCATTTTCCCCATTTATTTGTGGCTGGAAAAGTTCCAGCCATGTTAAGGTTCTAGAAGCCTAATTTCATAAAAATGTGATAAGGAATTAACTCACATCAAGCCATACTTTGTAGCATAGCTTCCATACTTCAACCATGCTTGAATGACCTTGTGTAAGAGATATTTTTCTCTTCCTTTTCCCTCCAAACCACACGCCAAAGCCCTCCCCATTCACTCCTCCATGGTTTTGATTTTCTATAAATAGGATGCTTGTGTTAGCCTTGTTACACTTTGAAGCATTTGCAAAGTTTAGAGTTTTAGAGTTGTCTTGCTAGTTTTTCCTTTTTCTCTCAAAGTTCCAAGAGTGTTCTTCCTTTCTTTTCATCTTTATCTTCTTCATCTCTTCATCTCATCATCACCTCTCAACCATCAAACACCACCCCAAAACCTTGAACCATCATCAAACCTCTCAAACACCACACCTCAAACACAACTCCACTTGAAACACATTCTCTTTCTTTTTCTCTCATCAAGGCCGAATCATCATCACCATCCTAGGAGGTGTTGCTCATCTCATTTCCATCTTCAAGTTCAAGCTTTTATCTTCATCAAAAGGTAGGGATTTGTTTTCAAACTTTATTTTGCTCAAGAAAGTGTTTTTCTCTAGTTTTCTTGGATTCTTTTTGAGCTTTCCTTTGTCTTTCCTTTCCTTTTCATTTTCGGCCATGAGGCCTTGATTTGAGCATGATAGCTTGATGATGAGAGTTTCTAGATGATGACATTGTGTTCATCTCAAAGAAACCTCTAAAGCTTGAGTTTTCCTTTTCTTACAACTTCATCTATATGTTATCTAGCTCACATGGTTTTCCAACTTAAGAAAATTAATCTAAGGATTTCTAAAAGCCCAAGCCTACCCTTGTCAACCTTAAAGTTGGCGGCACGTTCTAGAGACTTGTCTCTAGATAAGGGTTTTGGGTACTTAATAAAGAACTTGATGTAGTTTCACCTTATTTCTCTTTTATATGATTTTCGATTCTTGTGTTGTGATCTTTGAGATATGGTATAGGGTTATTATCTTGTTAAAGTCTTATATGAGCTCTAGTTAACTATAAAATGAATCTTGCATCATGTTTATTTTATGCTATGCATATCATGTTTACTTCCTTGCTATCACTAAATCCCAAGATAATGAATGAACTTGCATTATCATGTTTATGTTTCAAGCTTTGCATCATCATATTTATATTTCAAGTCCTCACCTAAATATCTAAGATAATAATATGTTGCACCACATATTTATTTTATGCTCTCACTTTATTTTCTAGCAATAACTAAAATAAGTGCATGAGCATGTTTATTTTTATGTCATCACTTTAATGATTCTAGAGCTCAAAGACTTGCCCAAGGATATCTCAAACAAAGGTCTAAAACATTTATCTTCTATGGATCATATTTCGCCCTATGAGGCCTTAATGTTTTCAAGTATTGAAAACTATGTTTTATAATTTTTCTAAACTTATATGAGTATAAGGAATGTGTAAAACTAAGTATTATGGATTTAGGACCTCTTGAGATGAAAATAACATAGCTACTGCCCTATTAAGTATTTTCATGAGTTTAGATGATAAAAGTGTTCATAAAAGAGTTTTGAAGGTTTTAACAAGGTTCCAAGAGAAACTAGTATTTGATGTGCTTTAGAAACTATGATTCAATGCTTTTAAATGGAGTTGTTGTTTCGGTTCTGCCTTGCTATGTTTGGCTACTGCATGAGCTGTGTTAATGATGTTAATATGCTTATGTTTGGGTAATATTTATGTTAAGACTCATATGTGAAAGATAGGATAAGTTAGGAACTAGAAAAGAATTAATTTGAGAGTTCTAGATCCCTTAAAGATTTATTTTTCTGGATTCTGTCCAGCAAGGTTTAGATTCAAAAATCATGGTTTTAAATTAGTTTATATGTGTAGGAATGACTCATAATTGGTTTAGGACTTAATCTTGAAACCTTAGGAGCAAACCGAACTTAGAAAGGGTCATTATTGTGACTTCTAGGTACCCGTAAAGTTAGTATTTTGATTTCTGCACTCTTGAGGTTTAGAGATGTTCTTGACCATAGGGTGAGGTGAGAAATACTTAGTTATAACCTTATAGGTTCCCAAGAGACTAGGTGTTGATGATCAATAACTTAGAAAGTGAGATAAAGATCTAAACCGTAATTTCTAGAACTCCGTAATCACTTAAACATAAAGTTGTCCAAATTCCGCTTAGTGCTATTTGGATTAGTTCTTGAGCATAAAATTTATATAACTCATTAATTGTCAAACTATAGGCGTATAAAGAAGCTAAGAATAATTTGCAAGTTTAAGACTCATAGTAATCAAGTTTAAAGCACTATGAGATATAACATAACATGCCTATGAGCCTCTGGATGATTGTTAAATATGACTATGTGATGATGTTTGTGTGAAAGTTTTATGTGACGAATGTTATGAGAAAGTTCCATGTGATGATATATATGTTATGAAAAAGCTACATGAGAATGCATGATAAAAATGAATATGATAAATGATGAGGTAATTGTGATGTAATACTTATGAAGATATAAATGTGACACAACACCGAGACGCGCTTCTTCTGGGTGACACCGGTTCGGCCGAGCACCCCCAGGAGGAGACAAATCCGTGAGGGTATGTGTAGATGCAGCCTGCCAAAGCGGACAAATTGCGAGGCCCACGTGGCTAGCAAAGCGTTTCAAAGAGGAAATGACCCTAGAAAGGAGATCCTTAATTTGCCCCCTAGCCCGTACTTTAAGTCGGGATTATGTTACGCTTATCATAGGATAAGTAAGAGCTAGTGACGACTAGTTAAGGTATGAGCTCATAACCTAGAGAAGTTTTAGGGCGCCCCATGAGATGAAAGTTAAAGTTGACAATGTCACATAAACTTTACTTATGTCAATGTTATAATGTTTCCTAGTTATTCTATTGTTTGGTTTACCTTATGATGCATTCATATCATTAGTATATTTCGCTTAAGTTATAAAGACGCATTATAAAATGTGATGGACCTTGGATAAAATACCTCTTTGGGAAACCCACTTAAAAGGAACTTATATGCATGCACACCTTTTAGAAATAAACCCAAGGTTCCCGAGGATGTGACGATGACACCTAGGTAGGGATAACCCTATCGAGAATTCTTTTAGAAAGATTCTCATTCCCTCTCTCTTCTTCCGTCATATCTTCAGATGGCGACGTTTGTACTCTTCGGCCGACACCCGGTATGGGAGCTGCACCATGACCCGGCACTCGGGTCATACCATTTTGAGGGTCGCTGACTGTCGAGTATACATGTTCATGGGGCGACCCTTCGGCATTCCCGTCCCGAGCTACCGCTTCACCCCGACTGCTCCTTACCGTCATAACGGGATTTTTGAGCGAGCGAGACCACGCGATGAGCAGATCCTCCGCATGGAGCCCGAGACATCAGCAGTACGCGAGTACCCCGAGTATGTACTGGCCCCAGCACTGCTGAGACGGACCCATCCGAGGACCCGCCATCCCACATGTACGCTTGGAGCTCCAGTCCCACTCCTCCACCGATGAGGGCTGGGAGTGAGGAGACGGTGGTCCAGCCGAGGTTGGCTCGACGGCCATCTATGCGCCCTCGCCGCGGTGGACATGCCCCGATGATGCACTCGACCACTCCCGCCGAGATTCACCAGTGGATCGACTCGACCCAGCTTGATACTCGGACCAGGAGTAGTCATAGGAGGGGTAGTAGTTAGTGCACACACACGCCACATAGTAGAGGACAAACCTTCTTTTGTATATGAGGTTGTCTCCTTTAGGTGCACATGGGTATGGGGGTAGTTTCTCTTGTATTCGCTTTTTATGATTTCCTTGTATTGCATTTCGCTTGTATTTTTCTTCATGATGTATCAAATAGTCCTGCCTCTTTGGGTAGGCACGTTATATATATATATCTATGTTTCAGTTGATGTTTCCATGACATGATGTGTTTCTTATGCTTTGCTTATATGTTTCGCTATGTTGCCCCTTAAAGTTTCGCGCGTGGCTCTCACTTTGATTTTAAAAAGAAAAATTTTACCAGTATTTCCGCTAAGTATTTTCCAAAGGATGAGACCAAGAGGTAATATTCTAAAAATTAACCTAAGGACATACTAGTAGTCTTGGGTTAAGATTTAGGGTGTTACATTATGGTATCAGAGCAGTTCGATTCTCATGGAGCCTGAGGATTGGACTGACTATGCTTTGTAAGCATAATACGATAGTTATGTCATGTATAGTGCTTGATAGAGATAAGCTATAGGACTAGAAATGCATGACTTCTGTTGGTTGCAAGTGCCATGGTGACTAGCTCATTTTGCATGGATATTGAGCCTGATCAACTTGATGTTCATTGTTTCATGTGTATAGGGACCAATGGCACCGCTGACGACGGCCTAGGACTACACCCGATGTTGAACAAGATGATACAATCGCCGCCGTCTGTCCGACGCATGGCGCAAGCCATGGAACGGATGTTCGACCGAATGGATCAACAAGCGAATGCCGTTCCCCCCTCCTCCCCTGCTGCGCAGATGGTGGAACAAGTCCGCTTCGCGAAGTTCCGCAAGGCTAACCCGCCGGTATTCCGAGGGGCAATGGACCCGAGCAAGGCCGATGAGTGGATCAAAGACATGGAGAAGATCTACTCTGTTGTTACCGCTCGAGGAGCGTAAGGTCACATTTGCCGCTTTCATGTCAAGTCCGACGCCGAAGTTGGGTGGAACGCACGAGGCATCCGCTAGAAGCCTCTGGAACTCCCATTGACTGGGAGCTGTTCAAGACTTACTTCTATGAGAAGTACTTTCCGGAGTCCGTAAGGAACGCGAAGGACGTTGAGTTCATGCAGTTAACCCAAGGAGGGCTCATCGTAGCTCAATACACCGCGAAGTTTGAGGAGCTAATCGTTCTCTCGTGTTCCAAGGGAACCCCGATGAAGTTTGGAAGTGTGTGAAGTATGAGGCCGGTCTCAAGGCGTAGATGAACTACGCCAGTGGCCCATATGGAGATCAGAGACTTCCCGACCCTGGTCAACAAGTGCCGGATACTTGAAGAAGGACAGAGAAAGATTCAAATCACAAGGGCGGAGCGAGCTAAGGGGCTCGGACCTCAAGCCCCGAAGTTCAAACCGCAGTACCCATCGAGGAATCACTACAACCCCTACCAATCCAACCAATTCCGACAACAACAACAACAACCGCCAAGAGCTCCTGCTCACCAACAATCCAAACAACACCAAAGGCCGCCATTTCAACATCAAGGCCCGAGGAATTTCAATAATCAACCCGTGGACCGGGTGGACCCCGAAACCACAATGGAGGACCAAGTGGAGCTAAGAACAAGGCACCACAAACCCCTGCTGCTTACCCCGGAGCAACGACTGCGGATGTTTGCCCACAATGCGGAAAGAACCACGGGAATCGCCCATGCTTAGCCGGTCAGAATGCGTGCTTCAAGTGTGGCAAGCCTGGTCACTATGCAAAGGACTGCACCGGACAAGGGACATCGAACCAAAACCCCCGACCACAATACCGAGGAAGGGTCTTTACCCTTAACGCAGAAGACGCCAAGAAATCCAAAGATCTCATCGAAGGTATGTGCGAAGTAAATGGTAAAGCCTTAACTGTACTATATGACTCTGGTGCTACCCATTCTTTCATTTCACTTGCTAGTGTCGAGTCCTTAAATCTAAAAGTCTCTAAACTTCCCTTCGATCTTATTGTTTCTACTCCTACAAATCGCCCTGTTAATACTTGCCGTTGTTGTTTAAACTGTCATCTTGTTGTAGAAAATAGGTCTTTTATCATAGATTTAATTTGTTTACCCTTGAAAGACATAGGCATTATCTTAGGCATGAACTGGCTTCACCCCAATCGTGTGATGTTAGATTGTGGAACCCAAACCGTAGTTTTCCCTTCTCCTCCCGAAAACATCACTCAACCCATTAGGCTGTACCTAAATTCCGTAGAGGTCTTCTCAGTGGGAAGAAAACTAAGGGATATGTTCTCCTAGTCACTTTGTGATGTAGACTTGGAGCAAAACCTAGGTGAGATACCTGTGGTGAGAGACTATCCCGAGGTGTTTCGGAAGAAATACCCGAGTTCCCTCCCGAAAGAGAAGTGGAGTTCTCCATAGAGTTGGTTCCTGGGACAGGACCAATCTCTATAGCCCCGTATAGGATGTCACCCTCGGAGTTAGCAGAGTTGAAAACCCAGTTAGAGGAGTTGTTAGAAAAGAGTTTTATAAGGCCGAGTGCTTCACCTTGGGGCGCACCGGTCTTATTTGTGAAGAAAAAGGACGGAAGCATGAGGATGTGTATAGACTATAGGCAGTTGAACCAAGTAACCATAAAGAATAAATACCCATTGCCTAGGATTGATGATCTTATGGACCAATTGAAAGGAGCAGTAGTGTTTTCTAAGATTGATTTAAGGTCAGGTTACCATCGATTAGGGTGAGAGATTCGGATATTCCTAAAACCGCCTTTCGAACTCGGTATGGACACTTTGAGTTCAATGTAATGTCGTTTGGTTTGACGAATGCTCCCGCAGTTTTTATGGATTACATGAATAGGATCTTTAGACCCTATTTAGATCAATTCGTGGTTGTGTTCATAGATGATATTCTCATCTATTCGAAAACCCACGAGGAGCATGAGCGTCATTTAAGGATGGTTTTAGAGGTATTAAAGGAGAAGAAGTTATACGCTAAGTTGTCTAAGTGTGAATTTTGGTTAGAGGAGGTAAAGTTCTTAGGACATGTTGTGTCAAAAGGTGGCATAGCAGTCGACCCAAGTAAGATAGAGGCTGTGATGAATTGGGATAGACCAACCTCTGTAACTGAGATTAGAAGCTTTTTGGGTTTAGTGGATATTACCGTAGGTTCATTAAAGGATTTTCCCAGTTAGCCCTACCCTTAACCAAGCTCACTAGGAAGAATGCCCCGCTTGAGTGGTGCCCCCAGTGTGAAAAGAGTTTCCTAGAGCTTAAGGAAAAGCTCACCTCAACCCCGCTTTTAGTTTTACTGACCCCAATGTACCCTTCGAGGTATATTGCGATGCTTCCGCAAGGGTTTAGGTTGTGTGTTGATGCAAAATAGGCAAGTGGTAGCCTATGCGTCCGACAACTCAAGCCTCATGAGGTAACCTACCCCACACATGACCTAGAACTAGCGACCATCGTGTTCGCTCTAAAGATGTGGAGACACCATTTGTATGGTGTGAGGTTTGAAGTTTTCTCCGATCATAAGAGTCTCAAGCATCTCTTTGATCAAAAGGAGTTGAATATGAGGCAAAGAAGATGGATGGAGTTCCTCAAGGACTACGATTTTGGTTTAAGTTACCACCAGGCAAGGCTAATGTAGTAGCCGACGCCTTGAGCCGAAACTTCGTTACGCCTCATCAAGTATGATGGTTAATGAAGTTGGGTTAATAGAGCAATTTAGGAATATGAATCTTGGAATGTCTATAACGGAGAATGGCATCGTGATGAGTCATCTCACGGTGACCAGTGGAGTTTAAGCAAAGGATTATGCTTGCCCAAAGAGAAAATGAGGACTTTATGGAGACAATCGAGGCAAGAAAGGCTGGAAAGTTGAAAGGTTTTGAACGAGGCCCCGACTAGTTATGGAGGTTCGAGGGGCGAATCTGTGTGCCACAAGATGGTGACCTCCGAGAGAAGATCTTGGAGGAGGCTCACAAGAGCCATTTTGCCATCCATCCTGGTACTACGAAGATGTATCGGACTTAAAAAGGATGTTTTGGTGGCGGATTAAAGAAGGATGTGGTCGCTGGGTGAGTAAGTGTTTGGTCCGCCAAAAGGTCAAGATCGAACACCAAAACCTTCCGCATGCTGCAACCTGTCGATCCCCGAGTGGAAGTGGGAAGGTATATCAATGGACTTCGTGATGGGATTGCCAAAGACCCAAGCCGCCACGATGCCGTATGGGTAATCGTGGATCGACCGACTAAGTCGGCTCACTTTCTACCTATTCGAGTCACGCACTCGTTGGATAAGTTGGCCCACTTTACATCCAAGAAATAGTAAGGTTGTATGGAGTACCATCGACGATAATCTCGGATCGAGATCCGCGGTTTACGTCACGTATTTGGGGAGCCTTTCAAAAGGCGTTTGGTTCCAAGTTGTGCTTAAGCACTGCTTACCACCCACAAACGGATGGTCAGTCCGAGAGGACAATCCAAACCCTGGAAGATATGCTGAGAGCCTGTGTCTTAGACCAAAAAGGAAGTTGGGATAAGTACATGCCTTTGGTCGAGTTTATGATAACAACGTTATCACGCAAGCATCGTATGGCACCGTACGAGGCATTATACGGAAGGAAGTGCCAATCACCCTTGTGTTGGTACGAGCCCGGAGAGCAAAGTGTCTTTGGACCTGAGGTAGTGAGGGACACGGCGGAACAAATCAAGAAGATCAAGGATAGAATCTTTTCCGCACAAAGTCGATGAAAAGCTACAGCGGACAAAAGGCGCAAGCCCTTGGAGTTCCAAGAAGGAGAACATGTATTTCTAAGAATCACGCCCACTACAGGAATAGGGAGAGCCATGAAAGTTAAAAAGTTGAGTCCCCGATTTCTCGGTCCTTTTGAAATTCTTCAAAGAGTCGGATCCGTAGCTTACAAAATAGCCTTACCACCCAATCTGTCAAACCTTCATGATGTCTTTCACGCCTCCCGCCACGTAAATATGAGTCCGACCCTAGTCATGTCCTAGAACCAGAGCATGTACAGTTAAGGGAGGACCTCACTTTCAATGTACCGCCTACGGAATAGTGGATCACTGAGTCAGCATTAAGGAACAAGTCCATTCCTTTGGTAAAAGTGGCGTGGGGACAAGGCAAATCGGAAGAATACACGTGGGAACTAGAGTCGAGATGAAGTCCAAATATCCAGAGCTTTTCTAAGGTACAATTTCGAGGGCGAAATTCTTTTAAGGAGGGAGTAATGTAACGCTCGATTTTACGTTAGAGTGAAAATGACCAAAATGCCCTGAGGTCATTTTCACCGGACCGAGGAAAGCCAGGCGGCAAAGTACTCGAAGGGCAAACTCAATGTTGGAAGGGATTAGAAAACTTATGTACCTTCCCGGATCGAAAATCTCGTTTTGAAGTTTTCAGTCAAAATGACCAAAACGCTCGTGGTCTTTTACCCGTTTGCAAGTGCCGCATGAACCCGAAACTTCTCCAGATGGTTTTAAAAGGCGTTTTTATGTATTCTATGACCTCAGTTTTAATTTTTGAAGTCCCGGCAAAATTAGTGCAAAATTACGGTTTGCCCCTAGTTTCAGATTTTTACGCTTTAATCACACGATTAAGCAAACCTAAGCAATATTAGGCTCTAATCGAAGGTTAATTAATTTCTTTAATTAATCTAGAGTCAAAATAATTTATTAAAGTTGTTTAGAACCAAAAAGTACTTAATTACAACCTAAAATCATATTTTAATTTTATGACACCAAGTCATGGAATCTTGAATAGTGTTTTCTCTTTCCAATTCCTTAAATCATGGAATTGTGTTACACATTGTTTATTCATAAATGAGTTTAAAATTCTTTAATGATGTATGAGCACTCCTAAACTTGTCATAAACTCCTAAATCACATTCTTAGTTACCTAAACTTAAGCTTAATTATTCCTAACCTTGTACCTAAGCTAATACACATCTAAACCTACCATTAACACACAATTAAATGGTCAAACTCACCTCCTCCCTTGCTGTCCCAAGCTGGCCGTGAACCCTCTCCCCCATTATGCATCACATGTTCAATTTTTCAACACTCCAAGGCCATACCTCAAGTCACATACACTATACCTTGTCATAACTTTCAATCAAGCTTGAATTTCCACATGAATAAATAATTAAAACAACCCATTTTCCCCATTTATTTGTGGCTGGAAAAGTTCCAGCCATGTTAAGGTTCTAGAAGCCTAATTTCATAAAAATGTGATAAGGAATTAACTCACATCAAGCCATACTTTGTAGCATAGCTTCCATACTTCAACCATGCTTGAATGACCTTGTGTAAGAGATATTTTTCTCTTCCTTTTCCCTCCAAACCACACGGCCAAAGCCCTCCCCATTCACTCCTCCATGGTTTTGATTTTCTATAAATAGGATGCTTGTGTTAGCCTTGTTACACTTTGAAGCATTTGCAAAGTTTAGAGTTTTAGAGTTGTCTTGCTAGTTTTTCCTTTTTCTCTCAAAGTTCCAAGAGTGTTCTTCCTTTCTTTTCATCTTTATCTTCTTCATCTCTTCATCTCATCATCACCTCTCAACCATCAAACACCACCCCAAAACCTTGAACCATCATCAAACCTCTCAAACACCACACCTCAAACACAACTCCACTTGAAACACATTCTCTTTCTTTTTCTCTCATCAAGGCCGAATCATCATCACCATCCTAGGAGGTGTTGCTCATCTCATTTCCATCTTCAAGTTCAAGCTTTTATCTTCATCAAAAGGTAGGGATTTGTTTTCAAACTTTATTTTGCTCAAGAAAGTGTTTTTCTCTAGTTTTCTCTTGGATTCTTTTTGAGCTTTCCTTTGTCTTTCCTTTCCTTTTCATTTTCGGCCATGAGGCCTTGATTTGAGCATGATAGCTTGATGATGAGAGTTTCTAGATGATGACATTGTGTTCATCTCAAAGAAACCTCTAAAGCTTGAGTTTTCCTTTTCTTACAACTTCATCTATATGTTATCTAGCTCACATGGTTTTCCAACTTAAGAAAATTAATCTAAGGATTTCTAAAAGCCCAAGCCTACCCTTGTCAACCTTAAAGTTGGCCGGCACGTTCTAGAGACTTGTCTCTAGATAGGGTTTTGGGTACTTAATAAAGAACTTGATGTAGTTTCACCTTATTTCTCTTTTATATGATTTTCGATTCTTGTGTTGTGATCTTTGAGATATGGTATAGGGTTATTATCTTGTTAAAGTCTTATATGAGCTCTAGTTAACTATAAAATGAATCTTGCATCATGTTTATTTTATGCTATGCATATCATGTTTACTTCCTTGCTATCACTAAATCCCAAGATAATGAATGAACTTGCATTATCATGTTTATGTTTCAAGCTTTGCATCATCATATTTATATTTCAAGTCCTCACCTAAATATCTAAGATAATAATATGTTGCACCACATATTTATTTTATGCTCTCACTTTATTTTCTAGCAATAACTAAAATAAGTGCATGAGCATGTTTATTTTTATGTCATCACTTTAATGATTCTAGAGCTCAAAGACTTGCCCAAGGATATCTCAAACAAAGGTCTAAAACATTTATCTTCTATGGATCATATTTCGCCCTATGAGGCCTTAATGTTTTCAAGTATTGAAAACTATGTTTTATAATTTTTCTAAACTTATATGAGTATAAGGAATGTGTAAAACTAAGTATTATGGATTTAGGACCTCTTGAGATGAAAATAACATAGCTACTGCCCTATTAAGTATTTTCATGAGTTTAGATGATAAAAGTGTTCATAAAAGAGTTTTGAAGGTTTTAACAAGGTTCCAAGAGAAACTAGTATTTGATGTGCTTTAGAAACTATGATTCAATGCTTTTAAATGGAGTTGTTGTTTCGGTTCTGCCTTGCTATGTTTGGCTACTGCATGAGCTGTGTTAATGATGTTAATATGCTTATGTTTGGGTAATATTTATGTTAAGACTCATATGTGAAAGATAGGATAAGTTAGGAACTAGAAAAGAATTAATTTGAGAGTTCTAGATCCCTTAAAGATTTATTTTTCTGGATTCTGTCCAGCAAGGTTTAGATTCAAAAATCATGGTTTTAAATTAGTTTATATGTGTAGGAATGACTCATAATTGGTTTAGGACTTAATCTTGAAACCTTAGGAGCAAACCGAACTTAGAAAGGGTCATTATTGTGACTTCTAGGTACCCGTAAAGTTAGTATTTTGATTTCTGCACTCTTGAGGTTTAGAGATGTTCTTGACCATAGGGTGAGGTGAGAAATACTTAGTTATAACCTTATAGGTTCCCAAGAGACTAGGTGTTGATGATCAATAACTTAGAAAGTGAGATAAAGATCTAAACCGTAATTTCTAGAACTCCGTAATCACTTAAACATAAAGTTGTCCAAATTCCGCTTAGTGCTATTTGGATTAGTTCTTGAGCATAAAATTTATATAACTCATTAATTGTCAAACTATAGGCGTATAAAGAAGCTAAGAATAATTTGCAAGTTTAAGACTCATAGTAATCAAGTTTAAAGCACTATGAGATATAACATAACATGCCTATGAGCCTCTGGATGATTGTTAAATATGACTATGTGATGATGTTTGTGTGAAAGTTTTATGTGACGAATGTTATGAGAAAGTTCCATGTGATGATATATATGTTATGAAAAAGCTACATGAGAATGCATGATAAAAATGAATATGATAAATGATGAGGTAATTGTGATGTAATACTTATGAAGATATAAATGTGACACAACAACGAGACGCGCTTCTCTGGGTGACACCGGTTCGGCCGAGCACCCCAGGAGGAGACAAATCCGTGAGGGTATGTGTAGATGCAGCCTGCCAAAGCGGACAAATTGCGAGGCCCACGTGGCTAGCAAAGCGTTTCAAAGAGGAAATGACCCTAGAAAGGAGATCCTTAATTTGCCCCTAGCCCGTACTTTAAGTCGGGATTATGTTACGCTTATCATAGGATAAGTAAGAGCTAGTGACGACTAGTTAAGGTATGAGCTCATAACCTAGAGAAGTTTTAGGGCGGCCCCATGAGATGAAAGTTAAAGTTGACAATGTCACATAAACTTTACTTATGTCAATGTTATAATGTTTCCTAGTTATTCTATTGTTTGGTTTACCTTATGATGCATTCATATCATTAGTATATTTCGCTTAAGTTATAAAGACGCATTATAAAATGTGATGGACCTTGGATAAAATACCTCTTTGGGAAACCCACTTAAAAGGAACTTATATGCATGCACACCTTTTAGAAATAAACCCAAGGTTCCCGAGGATGTGACGATGACACCTAGGTAGGGATAACCCTCTGAGAATTCTTTTAGAAAGATTCTCATTCCCTCTCTCTTTTCTTCCGTCATATCTTGAGATGGCGACGTTTGTACTCTTCGTCGACACCGGTATGGGAGCTGCACCATGACCCGACTCGGGTCATACCATTTTGAGGGTCGCTGCACTTTGTCGAGTATACATGTTCATGGGGCGACCCTTCGCACTTCCCGTCCCCGAGCTACCGCTTCACCCCGACTGCTCCTACCGGCCATAACGGGATTTTTGAGCGAGCGAGACCACGCGATGAGCGAGATCCTCCGCATGGAGCCCGAGACATCAGCTGACGCGAGTACCACGAGTATGTACCGCGTCCCCAGTACTCGGAGACGGACCCATCCGAGGACCCGCCATCCCACATGTACAGTTGGAGCTCCAGTCCCACTCCTCCACCGATGAGGGCTGGGAGTGAGGAGACGGTGGTCCAGCCGAGGTTGGCTCGACGGCCATCTATGCGCCCTCGCCGCGGTGGACATGCCCCGATGATGCACTCGACCACTCCCGCCGAGATTCGCCATGGATCGACTCGACCCATGATGCTCGGACCCGAGGAGTAGTCATAGGAGGGGTAGTAGTTAGTGCACACACACGCCACATAGTAGAGGACAAACCTTCTTTTGTATATGAGGTTGTCTCCTTTAGGTGCACATGGGTATGGGGGTAGTTTCTCTTGTATTCGCTTTTTATGATTTCCTTGTATTGCATTTCAGTTGTATTTTTCTTCATGATGTATCAAATAGTCCTGCCTCTTTGGGTAGGCACGTTATATATATATATCTATGTTTCAGTTGATGTTTCCATGACATGATGTGTTTCTTATGCTTTGCTTATATGTTTAGCTATGTTGCCCCTTAAAGTTTAGCGTGGCTCTCACTTTGATTTTAAAAAGTAAAATTTTACCCGTATTTCCGCTAAGTATTTTCCAAAGGATGAGACCAAGAGGTAATATTCTAAAAATTAACCTAAGGACATACTAGTAGTCTTGGGTTAAGATTTAGGGTGTTACATTATGGTATCAGAGCAGTTCGATTCTCATGGAGCCTGAGGATTGGGTGACTATGCTTTGTAAGCATAATACGATAGTTATGTCATGTATAGTGCTTGATAGAGATAAGCTATAGGTCTAGAAATGCATGTCTTCTGTTGGTTGCAAGTGCCATGGTGACTAGCTCATTTTGCATGGATATTGAGCACGATCAACTTGATGTTCATTGTTTCATGTGTATAGGGACCAATGGCACCGCGACGACGGCCTAGGACTACACCCGATGTTGAACAAGATGATACAACTGCTGCTGCTGTCCGTCGCATGGCGCAAGCCATGGAACGGATGTTCGACCGAATGGATCAACAAGCGAATGCTGCTCTTGTTCCTCCTCCTCCCCTTGCTGCTGAGACGGTGGAACAAGCCCGCTCGGCGAGTTCCGCAAGGCGAACCCGCCCTGTTTCGAGGGGTAATGGACCCCGACAAGGCTGATGAGTGGATCAAAGACATGGAGAAGATCTACTCTATTGTTACCTGCTCGGAGGAGCAGAAGGTCACATTTGCTGCTTTCATGCTGAAGTCCGACGCCGAGTTCTGGTGGAACGGCACGAGGCATCTGCTAGAAGCCTCTGGAACTCCCATTGACTGGGAGTTGTTCAAGACTTACTTCTATGAGAAGTACTTTCGAGTCCGTAAGGAACGCGAAGGGCGTTGAGTTCATGCGATTAACCCAAGGAGGGTCTCAGTAGCTCAATACACCGCGAAGTTTGAGGAGCTAATCAAGTTCTCTCGGGTGTTCCAAAGGAACCCCGATGAAGTTTGGAAGTGTGTGAAGTATGAGGCCGGTCTGAAGGCAGAGATGAACTACGCTGTGGCCCATATGGAGATCAGAGACTTCCCGACCCTGGTCAACAAGTGCCGGATACTTGAAGAAGGACAGAGAAAGATTCAAATCACAAGGGCGGAGCGAGCTAAGGGGCTCGGACCTCAAGCCCCGAAGTTCAAACCGCAGTACCCATCGAGGAATCACTACAACCCCTACCAATCCAACCAATTCCGACAACAACAACAACAACCGCCAAGAGCTCCTGCTCACCAACAATCCAAACAACACCAAAGGCCGCCATTTCAACATCAAGGCCCGAGGAATTTCAATAATCAACCCCGTGGACCGGGTGGACCCCGAAACCACAATGGAGGACCAAGTGGAGCTAAGAACAAGGCACCACAAACCCCTGCTGCTTACCCCGGAGCAACGTCTGCGGATGTTTGCCCACAATGCGGAAAGAACCACGGGAATCGCCCATGCTTAGTGGTCGAATGCGTGCTTCAAGTGTGGCAAGCCTGGTCACTATGCAAAGGACTGCACCGGACAAGGGACATCGAACCAAAACCCCCGACCACAATACCGAGGAAGGGTCTTTACCCTTAACGCAGAAGACGCCAAGAAATCCAAAGATCTCATCGAAGGTATGTGCGAAGTAAATGGTAAAGCCTTAACTGTACTATATGACTCTGGTGCTACCCATTCTTTCATTTCACTTGCTAGTGTCGAGTCCTTAAATCTAAAAGTCTCTAAACTTCCCTTCGATCTTATTGTTTCTACTCCTACAAATCGCCCTGTTAATACTTGCCGTTGTTGTTTAAACTGTCATCTTGTTGTAGAAAATAGGTCTTTTATCATAGATTTAATTTGTTTACCCTTGAAAGACATAGGCATTATCTTAGGCATGAACTGGCTTCACCCCAATCGTGTGATGTTAGATTGTGGAACCCAAACCGTAGTTTTCCCTTCTCCTCCCGAAAACATCACTCAACCCATTAGGCTGTACCTAAATTCCGTAGAGGTCTTCTGTAGTGGGAAGAAAACTAAGGGATATGTTCTCCTAGTCACTTTGTGATGTAGACTTGGAGCAAAACCTAGGTGAGATACCTGTGGTGAGAGACTATCCCGAGGTGTTTCCAGGAAGAAATACCCGAGTTCCCTCCCGAAAGAGAAGTGGAGTTCTCCATAGAGTTGGTTCCTGGGACGGGACCAATCTCTATAGCCCCGTATAGGATGTCACCCTCGGAGTTAGCAGAGTTGAAAACCGAGTTAGAGGAGTTGTTAGAAAAGAGTTTTATAAGGCCGAGTGCTTCACCTTGGGGCGCTCAGGTCTTATTTGTGAAGAAAAAGGGCGGAAGCATGAGGATGTGTATAGACTATAGGCAGTTGAACCAAGTAACCATAAAGAATAAATACCCATTGCCTAGGATTGATGATCTTATGGACCAATTGAAAGGAGCGATGAGTGTTTTCTAAGATTGATTTAAGGTCCGGTTACCATCGATTAGGGTGAGAGATTAGGATATTCCTAAAACCGCCTTCGAACTCGGTATGGACACTTTGAGTTCAATGTAATGTCGTTTGGTTTGACGAATGCTCCCAGTTTTTATGGATTACATGAATAGGATCTTTAGACCCTATTTAGATCAATTCGTGGTTGTGTTCATAGATGATATTCTCATCTATTCGAAAACCCACGAGGAGCATGAGCGTCATTTAAGGATGGTTTTAGAGGTATTAAAGGAGAAGAAGTTATACGCTAAGTTGTCTAAGTGTGAATTTTGGTTAGAGGAGGTAAAGTTCTTAGGACATGTTGTGTCAAAAGGTGGCATAGCTGTCGACCCAAGTAAGATAGAGGTGTGATGAATTGGGATAGACCAACCTCTCAGAATCGAGATTAGAAGCTTTTTGGGTTTAGTGGATATTACCGTAGGTTCATTAAAGGATTTTCCCAGTTAGCCCTACCCTTAACCAAGCTCACTAGGAAGAATGCCCCGCTTGAGTGGAGCCCGAGTGTGAAAAAGAGTTTCCTAGAGCTTAAGGAAAAGCTCACCTTAACCACGGTTTTAGTTTTACCTGACCCCAATGTACCTTTCGAGGTATATTGCGATGCTTCAGCAAGGGTTTAGGTTGTGTGTTGATGCAAAATAGGCAAGTGGTAGCCTATGCGTCCAGGACAACTCAAGCCTCATGAGGTAACCTACCCCACACATGACCTAGAACTAGCAGCCATCGTGGTTCGCTCTAAAGATGTGGAGACACCATTTGTATGGTGTGAGGTTTGAAGTTTTCTCCGATCATAAGAGTCTCAAGCATCTCTTTGATCAAAAGGAGTTGAATATGAGGCAAAGAAGATGGATGGAGTTCCTCAAGGACTACGATTTTGGTTTAAGTTACCACCGGCAAGGCTAATGTAGTAGCCGACGCCTTGAGCCGAAACTTCGTTACGTCTGTCAAGTATGATGGTTAATGAAGTTGGGTTAATAGAGCAATTTAGGAATATGAATCTTGGAATGTCTATAACGGAGAATGGCATCGTGATGAGTCATCTCACGGTGACCAGTGGGTTTAAGCAAAGGATTATGCTTGCCCAAAGAGAAAATGAGGACTTTATGGAGACAATCGAGGCAGTAAAGGCTGGAAAGTTGAAAGGTTTTGTACGAGGCCCCGACTGGTTATGGAGGTTCGAGGGGGGAATCTGTGTGCCACAAGATGGTGACCTCCGAGAGAAGATCTTGGAGGAGGCTCACAAGAGCCATTTTGCCATCCATCCTGGTACTACGAAGATGTATCGGGACTTAAAAAGGATGTTTTGGTGGCGGATTAAAGAAGGATGTGGTCGCTGGGTGAGTAAGTGTTTGGTCCGCCAAAAGGTCAAGATCGAACACCAAAACCTTCTGGCATGCTGCAACCCCTGTCGATCCCTGAGTGGAAGTGGGAAGGTATATCAATGGACTTCGTGACAGGATTGCCAAAGACCCAAGCTGGCCACGATGCCGTATGGGTAATCGTGGATCGACTGACTAAGTCGGCTCACTTTCTACCTATTCGAGTCACGGACTCGTTGGATAAGTTGGCCCAGCTTTACATCCAAGAAATAGTAAGGTTGCATGGTGTACCATCGACGATAATCTCGGATCGAGATCCGCGGTTTACGTCACGCTTTTGGGGAGCCTTTCAAAGGCGTTTGGTTCCAAGTTGTGCTTAAGCACCGCTTACCACCCACAAGCGGATGGTCGATCCGAGAGGACAATCCAAACCCTGGAAGATATCTTTGAGAGCCTGTGGTCTTAGACCAAAATGGAAGTTGGGATAAGTACATGCCTTTGATCGAGTTTGCGTATAACAACAGTTATCACGCAAGCATCGGTATGGCACCGTACGAGGCATTATACGGAAGGAAGTGCCAATCACCCTTGTGTTGGTACGAGCCCGGAGAGCAAAGTGTCTTAGGACCTGAGGTAGTGAGGGAAACGACGGAACAAATCAAGAAGATCAAGGATAGAATCTTACCCGCTCAAAGTCGACAGAAAAGCTACGCGGACAAAAGGCGCAAGCCCTTGGAGTTCCAAGAGGAAGAACATGTATTTCTAAGAATCACCCCCACTACAGGAATAGGGAGAGCCATGAAAGTTAAAAAGTTGAGTCCTAGATTTCTCGGTCCTTTTGAAATTCTTCAAAGAGTCGGATCCGTAGCTTACAAAATAGCCTTACCACCCAATCATCAAACCTTCATGATGTCTTTCACGTCTCCCGATTCACGTAAATATGAGTCCGACCCTAGTCATGTCCTAGAACCAGAGCATGTCCAGTTAAGGGAGGACCTCACTTTCAATGTACCGCCACGGGAATAGTGGATCACTGAGTCAAGCGAGTTAAGGAACAAGTCCTGTTCCTTTGGTAAAAGTGGCGTGGGGACAAGGCAAATCGGAAGAATACACGTGGGAACTAGAGTCGAGATGAAGTCCAAATATCAGAGCTTTTCTAAGGTGCAATTTCGAGGGCGAAATTCTTTTAAGGAGGGAGTAATGTAACGCCCGATTTTCTGTTAGAGTGAAAATGACCAAAATGCCCCGAGGTCATTTTCATTGACCGAGGAAAGCCAAGGCGGCAAGACTCGAAGGGCAAACTCAATGTTGGAAGGGGATTAGAAAACTTATGTACCTTCCCGGGATCGAAAATCTCGTTTTTCGAGTTTTCTGGTCAAAATGACCAAAACGCCCCTGTGGTGGTTTACCCGATTGCAAGTCTTGGATGAACCCAAACTTCTCCAGATGGTTTTAAAAGGCGTATTTATGTATTCTATGACCTAAGTTTTAATTTTTGAAGTCCCGCGCAAAATTAGTGCAAAATTACGGTTTTGCCCCTAGTTTCGTACTTTTACGCTTAATCACACGATTAAGCAAACCTAAGCAATATTAGGCTCTAATCGAAGGTTAATTAATTTCTTTAATTAATCTAGAGTCAAAATAATTTATTAAAGTTGTTTAGAACCAAAAAGTACTTAATTACAACCTAAAATCATATTTTAATTTTATGACACCAAGTCATGGAATCTTGAATAGTGTTTTCTCTTTCCAATTCCTTAAATCATGGAATTGTGTTACACATTGTTTATTCATAAATGAGTTTAAAATTCTTTAATGATGTATGAGCACTCCTAAACTTGTCATAAACTCCCTAAATCACATTCTTAGTTACCTAAACTTAAGCTTAATTATTCCTAACCTTGTACCTAAGCTAATACACATCTAAACCTACCATTAACACACAATTAAATGGTCAAACTCACCTCCTCCCTTGCTGTCCCAAGCTGGCCGTGAACCCTCTCCCCCATTATGCATCACATGTTCAATTTTTCAACACTCCAAGGCCATACCTCAAGTCACATACACTATACCTTGTCATAACTTTCAATCAAGCTTGAATTTCCACATGAATAAATAATTAAAACAACCCATTTTCCCCATTTATTTGTGGCTGGAAAAGTTCCAGCCATGTTAAGGTTCTAGAAGCCTAATTTCATAAAAATGTGATAAGGAATTAACTCACATCAAGCCATACTTTGTAGCATAGCTTCCATACTTCAACCATGCTTGAATGACCTTGTGTAAGAGATATTTTTCTCTTCCTTTTCCCTCCAAACCACACGGCCAAAGCCCTCCCCATTCACTCCTCCATGGTTTTGATTTTCTATAAATAGGATGCTTGTGTTAGCCTTGTTACACTTTGAAGCATTTGCAAAGTTTAGAGTTTTAGAGTTGTCTTGCTAGTTTTTCCTTTTTCTCTCAAAGTTCCAAGAGTGTTCTTCCTTTCTTTTCATCTTTATCTTCTTCATCTCTTCATCTCATCATCACCTCTCAACCATCAAACACCACCCCAAAACCTTGAACCATCATCAAACCTCTCAAACACCACACCTCAAACACAACTCCACTTGAAACACATTCTCTTTCTTTTCTCTCATCAAGGCCGAATCATCATCACCATCCTAGGAGGTGTTGCTCATCTCATTTCCATCTTCAAGTTCAAGCTTTTATCTTCATCAAAAGGTAGGGATTTGTTTTCAAACTTTATTTTGCTCAAGAAAGTGTTTTTCTCTAGTTTTCTCTTGGATTCTTTTTGAGCTTTCCTTTGTCTTTCCTTTCCTTTTCATTTTCGGCCATGAGGCCTTGATTTGAGCATGATAGCTTGATGATGAGAGTTTCTAGATGATGACATTGTGTTCATCTCAAAGAAACCTCTAAAGCTTGAGTTTTCCTTTTCTTACAACTTCATCTATATGTTATCTAGCTCACATGGTTTTCCAACTTAAGAAAATTAATCTAAGGATTTCTAAAAGCCCAAGCCTACCCTTGTCAACCTTAAAGTTGGCCGGCACGTTCTAGAGACTTGTCTCTAGATAGGGTTTTGGGTACTTAATAAAGAACTTGATGTAGTTTCACCTTATTTCTCTTTTATATGATTTTCGATTCTTGTGTTGTGATCTTTGAGATATGGTATAGGGTTATTATCTTGTTAAAGTCTTATATGAGCTCTAGTTAACTATAAAATGAATCTTGCATCATGTTTATTTTATGCTATGCATATCATGTTTACTTCCTTGCTATCACTAAATCCCAAGATAATGAATGAACTTGCATTATCATGTTTATGTTTCAAGCTTTGCATCATCATATTTATATTTCAAGTCCTCACCTAAATATCTAAGATAATAATATGTTGCACCACATATTTATTTTATGCTCTCACTTTATTTTCTAGCAATAACTAAAATAAGTGCATGAGCATGTTTATTTTTATGTCATCACTTTAATGATTCTAGAGCTCAAAGACTTGCCCAAGGATATCTCAAACAAAGGTCTAAAACATTTATCTTCTATGGATCATATTTCGGCCCTATGAGGCCTTAATGTTTTCAAGTATTGAAAACTATGTTTTATAATTTTTCTAAACTTATATGAGTATAAGGAATGTGTAAAACTAAGTATTATGGATTTAGGACCTCTTGAGATGAAAATAACATAGCTACTGCCCTATTAAGTATTTTCATGAGTTTAGATGATAAAAGTGTTCATAAAAGAGTTTTGAAGGTTTTAACAAGGTTCCAAGAGAAACTAGTATTTGATGTGCTTTAGAAACTATGATTCAATGCTTTTAAATGGAGTTGTTGTTTCGGTTCTGCCTTGCTATGTTTGGCTACTGCATGAGCTGTGTTAATGATGTTAATATGCTTATGTTTGGGTAATATTTATGTTAAGACTCATATGTGAAAGATAGGATAAGTTAGGAACTAGAAAAGAATTAATTTGAGAGTTCTAGATCCCTTAAAGATTTATTTTTCTGGATTCTGTCCAGCAAGGTTTAGATTCAAAAATCATGGTTTTAAATTAGTTTATATGTGTAGGAATGACTCATAATTGGTTTAGGACTTAATCTTGAAACCTTAGGAGCAAACCGAACTTAGAAAGGGTCATTATTGTGACTTCTAGGTACCCGTAAAGTTAGTATTTTGATTTCTGCACTCTTGAGGTTTAGAGATGTTCTTGACCATAGGGTGAGGTGAGAAATACTTAGTTATAACCTTATAGGTTCCCAAGAGACTAGGTGTTGATGATCAATAACTTAGAAAGTGAGATAAAGATCTAAACCGTAATTTCTAGAACTCCGTAATCACTTAAACATAAAGTTGTCCAAATTCCGCTTAGTGCTATTTGGATTAGTTCTTGAGCATAAAATTTATATAACTCATTAATTGTCAAACTATAGGCGATAAAGAAGCTAAGAATAATTTGCAAGTTTAAGACTCATAGTAATCGAAGTTTAAAGCACTATGAGATATAACATAATATGCCTATGAGCCTCGGATGATTGTTAAATATGACTATGTGATGATGTTTGTGTGAAAGTTTTATGTGACGAATGTTATGAGAAAGTTCCATGTGATGATATATATGTTATGAAAAAGCTACATGAGAATGCATGATAAAAATGAATATGATAAATGATGAGGTAATTGTGATGTAATACTTATGAAGATATAAATGTGACACAACATCGAGACGCTTCTCTGGGTGACACCGGTTCGCCGAGCACCCCAGGAGGAGACAAATCCGTGAGGGTATGTGTAGATGCAGCCTGCCAAAGCGGACAAATTGCGAGGCCCACGTGGCTAGCAAAGCGTTTCAAAGAGGAAATGACCCTAGAAAGGAGATCCTTAATTTGCCCCCTAGCCCGTACTTTAAGTCGGGATTATGTTACGCTTATCATAGGATAAGTAAGAGCTAGTGACGACTAGTTAAGGTATGAGCTCATAACCTAGAGAAGTTTTAGGGCGGCCCCATGAGATGAAAGTTAAAGTTGACAATGTCACATAAACTTTACTTATGTCAATGTTATAATGTTTCCTAGTTATTCTATTGTTTGGTTTACCTTATGATGCATTCATATCATTAGTATATTTCTGCTTAAGTTATAAAGACGCATTATAAAATGTGATGGACCTTGGATAAAATACCTCTTTGGGAAACCCACTTAAAAGGAACTTATATGCATGCACACCTTTTAGAAATAAACCCAAGGTTCCAGAGGATGTGACGATGACACCTAGGTAGGGATAACCCTACAGAGAATTCTTTTAGAAAGATTCTCATTCCCTCTCTCTTTTCTTCCGTCATATCTTCAGATGGCGACGTTTGTACTCTTCGTCGACACCCCGGTATGGGAGCCGCACCATGACCCAAGACTGGGTCATACCATTTTGAGGGTCGCCAGACCGCCGAGTATACATGTTCATGGGGCGACCCTTCGCATTCCCGTCCCGAGCTACCGCTTCACCCCGATCGCTCCTACCGTCATAACGGGATTTTTGAGCGAGCGAGACCACGCGATGAGCAGATCCTCCGCATGGAGCCCGAGACATCACCAGACGCGAGTACCGAGTATGTACCGCGTCCTCAAGATTTCTGAGACGGACCCATCCGAGGACCCGCCATCCCACATGTACAGTTGGAGCTCGGTCCCACTCCTCCACCGATGAGGGCTGGGAGTGAGGAGACGGTGGTCCAGTCGAGGTTGGCTCGACGGCCATCTATGCGCCCTCGCCGCGGTGGACATGCCCCGATGATGCACTCGACCACTCCCGCCGAGATTCGCCAGTGGATCGACTCGACCCATGATGCTGGGACCCGCAGGAGTAGTCATAGGAGGGGTAGTAGTTAGTGCACACACACGCCACATAGTAGAGGACAAACCTTCTTTTGTATATGAGGTTGTCTCCTTTAGGTGCACATGGGTATGGGGGTAGTTTCTCTTGTATTCGCTTTTTATGATTTCCTTGTATTGCATTTCAGTTGTATTTTTCTTCATGATGTATCAAATAGTCCTGCCTCTTTGGGTAGGCACGTTATATATATATATCTATGTTTCAGTTGATGTTTCCATGACATGATGTGTTTCTTATGCTTTGCTTATATGTTTCGCTATGTTGCCCCTTAAAGTTTCGCGCGTGGCTCTCACTTTGATTTTAAAAAGAAAAATTTTACCCGTATTTCCGCTAAGTATTTTCCAAAGGATGAGACCAAGAGGTAATATTCTAAAAATTAACCTAAGGACATACTAGTAGTCTTGGGTTAAGATTTAGGGTGTTACAACAAACCCCTACTGCTTACCCCAGAGCAGCATCTGCTGATGTCTGTCCCCAATGTGGGAAGAATCATGGGAATTGCCCATGCTTAGCCGGTTAGAACGTGTGCTTCAAGTGTGGCAAGCCTGGCCACTATACAAAGGACTGCGCCAGCAAAGGGACACCGAACCAGGACCCCCGACCACAATACCGAGGAAGAGTCTTTACCCTTAATGCGGAAGACGCCAAGAAGTCCAATGATCCCATTGAAGGTATGTGCGAAGTAAACGGTAAACCCTTAACTGTACTATATGACTCTGGTGCTACTCATTCTTTTATTTCACTTGCTAGTGTCGAGTCCTTAAATCTAAGAGTCTCTAAACTTCCCTTTGATCTTATTGTTTCTACTCCTACAAATCGCCCTGTTAATACTTGCAAATGTTGTTTAAACTGTCATCTTGTTGTAGAAAATAGGTCATTTATCATAGATTTAATTTGCTTACCCCTTAAAGACATAGGTATCATTCTAGGCATGGATTGGCTTCATGCCAACCTTGTATTGTTAGACTGTGGGACCCAAACTGTTGTCTTTCCTTCTCCTCCTAAACCCATTAGTCAACCCATGAGATTGTACCTAAACTCCGTAGAGGTCTTCTGTAGTGGGGAGAAAGCTAAGGGATATGTTCTCCTAACCGCCTGCGATGTAGACTTTGAGCAAAACCTAGCTGAGATACCTATGGTGAGAGACTATCCCGAGGTATTTCGGATGAAATACCCGAGTTCCCTCCCGAAAGAGAAGTAGAGTTTTCCATAGTGCTGGTTCCTGGAGCGGGACCTATCTCTATAGCCCCGTATAGGATGTCAAATTTGGAGTTGGCGAAGTTGAAAACCCAGTTAGAGGAGCTGTTGGAAAAGAGTTTTATAAGGCCGAGTGCTTCGCCTTGGGGCGCTCCACTCTTATTTGTGAAGAAGAAAGATGGAAGTATGAGGATGTGTATAGACTATAGGCAGTTGAACCGAGTGACCATAAAGAATAAGTACCCGTTGCCTAGGATTGATGATCTTATGGACCTGTTGAAAGGAGCGGTAGTGTTTTCTAAGATTGATTTGAGGTCCGAGTACCATCAGATTAGGGTTAGAGATTCGGACATTCCTAAAACCGCCTTTCGAACTCGGTATGGACACTTTGAGTTCAATGTGATGTCATTTGGTTTGACGAATGCTCCCGCAGTTTTTATGGATTACATGAATAGGATCTTTAGACCCTATTTAGATCGGGCCTGTGGTTGTGTTCATAGATGATATTCTCATCTATTCGAAAACCCACGAGGAGCATGAGCGTCATTTGAGGCTGGTTTTAGAGGTACTAAAAGAGAAGAAGTTATATCCGAAGCTTTCTAAGTGTGAATTTTGGTTAGAAGAGGTAAAGTTCTTAGGACATGTTGTGTCAAAAAGTGGCATAGCTGTCGACCCAAGTAAAATAGAAGCTGTGATGAATTGGGATAGACCAACCTCCGTAACTGAGATTAGAAGCTTTTTAGGTTTAGCTGGATATTACTGTAGGTTTATTAAAGGATTTTCCCAGTTTGCCCTACTCTTAGCTAAGCTCACTAGGAAGAATGCCCCATTTGAGTGGAGCCCCGAATGTGAACAGAGTTTCCTAGAGCTTAAGGAAAAGCTCACCTCAACCCGGGTTCTGGTTTTACCTGACCCCAATGTACCCTTCGAGGTATATTGCAATGCTTTGGCAAGGGTTTAGGTTGTGTGTTGATGCAGAACAGGCAAGTGGTAGCCTATGCGTCCAGACAACTCATGCCTCACGAGGTAACCTACCCTACCCACGACCTAGAGTTAGCAGCCATCGTGTTTGCCTTCAAGATGTGGAGACACCATTTGTATGGTGTAAGGTTTGAAGTTTTCTTCGATCATAAAAGTCTCAAGCATCTCTTTGATCAAAAGGAGTTAAATATGAGGCAGAGGAGATGGATGGAATTCCTCAAAGATTACGATTTCGGCTTAAGTTACCACCCCGGCAAGGCTAATGTAGTCGCTGACGCCTTGAGCTGAAACTCGTTATGTCTGTTGAGTATGATGGTTAATGAAGTTGGGTTAATAAAGCAGTTTAGGGATATGAATCTGGGGATGTCAATAACAGAGAATGGCATCGTGATGAGTCATCTCACGGTGGCCAGTGGGTTTAAGCAAAGGATCATGCTTGCCCAAAGAGAAAATGAGGACTTTATGGAGACAGTAGAGGCAGTTAAGGCCAGTAAATTGAAGGGTTTTGAGCAAGGCCCCCACTAGTTGTGGAGGTTTGAGGGGCGAATCTGTGTGCCACAAGATGGCGACCTCCAAGAGAAGATCTTGGATGAGGCTCATAAGAGTCACTTTGCCAGTCATCCTGGTACTACCAAGATGTATTAGGACTTAAAAAGGATGTTTTGGTGGCCCGGATTAAAGAAGGATGTGGTCACCTGGGTGAGTAAGTGTTTGGTCTGCCAAAAGGTTAAGATCGAACACCAAAAACCTTCTGGCATGTTGCAACCCCTGTCAATCCCCGAGTGGAAGTGGGAGAATATATCGATGGATTTTGTGACAAGATTGCCAAGGACCCAAGCTGGCCATGATGCCGTATGGGTAGTAGTGGATCGACTAACCAAGTCGGCTCACTTTCTACCTATTCGAGTCACGTATTCATTGGATAAATTGGCTCAGCTTTACATCCAAGAGATAGTAAGGTTACATGGAGTGCCGTCGACGATAATCTCGGATCGGGATCTGCGATTTACGTCACGTTTCTGGGGAGCTTTTCAAAAGGCATTTGGTTCGAAGTTGTGCTTGAGCACTGCTTACCACCCTCAAACGGATGGCCAATCTGAGAGAACCATTTAAACTCTAGAGGATATGTTGAGAGCTTGTGTTTTGGACCAGAAACGAAGTTAGGATAAGTACATGCCATTGATCGAGTTTGCGTATAACAATAGTTATCATGCGGGTATCGGTATGGCACCGTACGAAGCACTATATGGATGAAAGTGCCAATCGCCCTTGTGTTGATACGAACCCGGAGAACAATGTAACGCCTCGATTTTCTGTTAGAGTGAAAATGACCAAAATGCCCCTGAAGTCATTTTCGGCCCGGAATTCGAGGAAAGCCGGTTTGGCAGTACTCGAAGGGCAAACTCAATGTTGGAAGGGGACTAGATGACTTGTGTACCTTCCCAGGATTGAAAACCTCGTTTTTCAAGTTGTCGGGTCAAAATGACCAAAACAGCCCTACGGTGTTTTACCCGTTTGCAAGTGCCGGATGAACCCGAAACTTCTCCAGATGATTTTAAAAGGCATTTTTATGTAGACTGTGACTTTAGTTTTGGTCCCGGAGGTCTCGGGCGAAATTTGTGCAAAATTATGATTTTGCCTCTAGTTTCGTGTTTTACGCTTAATCGCGTGATTAAGCAAACCTAAGCAATATTAGGCTCTAATCAAAGGTTAATTAATTTCCTTAATTAATCTTGAGTCAAAATAATTTATTAAAGTTGATTAGAACCTAAAAGTGCTTAATTACAACTTAAAATCATATTTTAATTTCAAGATTTCTAGTCATGGAATCTTGAATAGTGTTTCCTCTCTCCAATTCCTTAAATCATGGAATTGTGTTACACATTGTTTATTCATAAATGAGTTTAAAATTCTTTAATGATGTATGAGCACTCCTAATCTTGTCATAAAATCCTTAAATCACATTCTTAGTCACCTAAACTTAATCTTAATTATTCCTAACCTTGTACCTAAGCTAATACACACTCAAACCTATCATTAACACACAATTAGATGATCAAAACCTCTCTCCCCCCATGCTGCCAGGTCTGGCCAAAGCACTCCTCCCTCCATATGCATCACATGTTCAATTTTTCAACACTCCAAAGCCATACCTCAAGTCACCTACACTATACCTTGTCATAACTTTCAATCAAGCTTGATTTTCCAAGTAAATAACTAATTAAAATAGCCCATTTTCTCTATTTATTTGTGGCTGGAAATGTTCCAGCCATGCATTGTTTCTAGAAGTTTAATTTCATCAAAAATTGATAGGAAATTAACTCACATCAAGCCATACTTTGTAGCATAGCTTCTGTAACATCCTAAATTTTTTCAGAAAATAATTGAGGCTTTAGTAGTAAGAATATCAAAATTTTGGTGTACACAAAAATGATGAGAACAATGTAACGAACGTAAAAAAAAAAAAAAAAATGTGAATAGTGTTTTGCAGGCCCCGTAGACCCACCGGAACAGCTGAAACCTTAGATTCAAGACCTGAAGGTGCCCGAAATTTGGAAATTATAGGATTAAGGTTAGAAATAGGTAGGAATAAATATTTTATACTTAGAATTAATTTTCAGGCAATAGTGGATTACCCGGGTATACTGTTTTACCCGTTTGGTAAAATTACGGTGTGTAGTTTTTATACCGGATGAAGCTACCAGTGCAAGCTTGCCACCTAGGGTGACAAGTGTATGGTCTAGAGCAATACATATCCTTTCCTTTTTCAAGAGCCAATGAGAATGCTACAAAATTTCAAAGAAGATAATTTCATAATTGCTAAATTATATACATTATCTTAATATAAATAAAATCAAAATCCTCATAATTATCATCTTCATTCTCGGCCATAACAAAGGAGACAGCCCAAACTCCATTTTTGCTTCCTCAAAATGCTTGAAACTTAAATTCAAAGCTCCAAAATCCTTGTCTACACTTGATAAAATCACAAACTCCATTCACTAAACTTATTCCACTCATCAAGATCTTTCAATCTAACCGATTAGAATTTGAATCCATCAACTTTTCCTACTTTGAGAGCTTATTATCAGCTGTGTAAGGAAGGGTTTGGTGTGGGTTAGAAGGCTTGGAAGTAAAGGAAATCAATCTTGGAGCCAAGATCTTGAAAGCTTCAAAGTGTAGGGTTTTCTTTGGCCTTTTTCTTTCCAAACTATTCTGTAAATTTTTTTTGGGTTTTATTCCGAAATTTATGGTTATATTTGATGATAATATGTTGTTATTGATGTGTTAATTTTGGTGGAGTGTTTGGATGAGGTTAAATAATGATTTTTGTCAAAATAAGTTTTGGCTAGGCTGCTGAATTTTCGGATTTCAGCAGGACAGGATTTGTTCATGAATTTTCTGGTTCAATACTAGTCATTTTTATGAGCTATAAAAATTATATGTTGAAGCTAACATCATAAGGAAACTCTGATAATTTTCGTGGTGCATAATAAAGAGTTTTACTGCCTGAGAAAAATCAAGAACCAAGAGTATATCTATGCTGGCTGAAATCTTGGTACTGGAGCTGTGAATTTGTATAAATTTTTATTCATAGAAAATGATGGAGTTATCCTTTGAAATTTTTACAGAGTTTTTTAGACATCTTTAAGTATAACTGGGATTTTTATTTTGAGTTGTTTCTATCATTTTCTAAAGTTAAAAATTGTGTGAATCCTATTCTGAGCTATGAAAAAGTGGCCTCTGACCACTAAAATTGTAGAATTTATTTGACATGGTTCTAGTATTCTGTTTGCTATGAAATTTTTACAGGGACTTTTAGACACATTGAGGTGTCATAGAGAATTTTTATGGCCAGTGAATTGCCCATTGGATATGTGAATTAAATGTTGTCACCATAATGGTAAATCTGTCAAGAAGCTGGAATGGTGAAGATGTATTAAGTTAATGATAGAAATCTATTTAATCCAAGTATATATCATATGAATGTATGTTAATTGTTTGAAAGGCTTGTTTATAAAGTATGAATGAGACTCCAATGATACTGAATGCCTATCTGGGATATAAACCTGACTTTGAAATAGAAAGGTCCATGACATGGTTGTATGACAAAAGAGAATATGTGAAATTTAATGGTGCATGTTTTAACATACGAGGAAAATAGAAATAAGGCTTATGTGTGATAGAGAGGGAAGGCAAAAATAAGAATTTTCCAAGAATTTTTATGAGTCGGTAGACTTATTGACTAGGAAATAGAACTGTGTGTGATTCAGAAATGGAAAAAAATGAAGTCTGATGATCACGAATAGGAATGAGCTCATGTCCTAGCAGTCTATGGTCCTCTGAGGAGTTATCCACTACATATGTTACCTGATGTGAATCTAAGCCTTCCCTATGTTAATAAAAAGAACTACTACACTAAGTTGAATTCCATGTGATATAAGAGAAACACTTATGATTACTACCATTTTGCATATAATTTTCTTTGACTCATGTATGCTAATATTGATATATGTGATCTAACATGATGTTTTTCTTTATTATTATAAATGCATTTACTGTTTATATTCTGTCTGTATGTAAAGGGTTACCCTACTGAGAATTTTATAATATTCTCACCCCTATTTGTGTATATGCTGTATTGTGCTCAGACTCTGCAGATGCCCCTGGCTGAGGAGAGGCCATCAATGGTTTCGCATAGGAGGACATCAGACTTACGGGGGCTTTTGACTTGTATGTAGTGTAGTATAGTGCCAGGAACTTACCAGCTTGTAGACTAATTGGTGTTAGATGTCTTAGGTCCATTTCCGTGTGTTTAGTATTTTGTTGAACCTTGATATTTGAGCAAGCTTGGTAGATCTTTTGATAGTAGTTCCTGTGTTGTATTATAAGCGAAGTGACTTAACTTCAAGTATAGTATGTATTAAAGAAAGCGGTATGTAAAGTAATAATATATGTACATTTTATAGTAGTTTTCTTTATAACTCTAGAGTTTGATTTATCTTATTTCATTTCATTTGACTAGAGGATATTATAGAAAGGAAGTGATACTCTTCTAATTACAATGTTAATGCTCGAGTAATACATGGTAGTTAGGAGGGTGTTACAGCTTCCATACTTCAAACCATGCTTGAATGACCTTGTGTAAGAGATATTTTTCTCTCCCTTTTTTCTTCTCAAAGCTACGGCCAAGGCTTCCTCTGGTAAGCCCCATGGTTTTGTTTTTCTATAAATAGGATGCTTGTGATAGCTTAGTTGCGCTTTGAAGCATTTGCTAAGTTTAGAATTCTAGAGTTGTCTTGCTAGTTCTTTCTTTTTCTCTCAAGTTTCAAGAGAGTTCTTCCTTTCTTTTCATCTTCATCTCATCATCATCTCTCAACTTTGAAACACCACCCCATAGCCTTGAACCATCATCAAACCTCTCAAACACCACACCTCAAACACAACCTCACTTAAAACACAACTCCAACCTTCTTGCTTCCTCTTGGCCGAAACCATCAAGCACCAAGGAAGAGCTCATCATCTTGTTTTTCTTTTTAAAAGTTCAAGCTTTGTGTCTTCACTCTAGGTAGGGGTGTTTGCTAAATTTTGTTTTCTTGAAAATGAGTTCTTTCTAGCTTTCTCTTGGATTTTCTTTTGAAACTTTCTTGTTTTTCTTTCCTTGTGATTTCGGCCATGAGGCCTTGAGGAGCACATGATAGCTCAATGATGAGGACTCCTAGAGAATGACTATGTGTTCATCTCAAAGGAACCTCTAGAGCTTGAGTTTTTCTTTTCCTTTAACTTCATCTATACCATACTTAGCTCACATGGTTTTCAACTTAAGAAAACTAATCTAAGGATTTCAAAAAGCCCAAGCCTACCCTTGTCAACCTTAAAGTTGGCCGGCACGTTCTAGAGATCTTTCTCTAGATAGGGGTTTTGGGTATTTAATAAAGAACTTGACTTAGTTTCATTTTCTCTTCCTTTTGTAAGGTTTTTCGGTTTTGGTACTTTGATCCTTGAGACTTTATTTTGTTTTGTTTTGGAAGTTTGTTTATCTTGAGCTTGATGATGGTGTTCAAGAACCTCATGGTTCCTTTGAGAACTTGGTTCAAGAACTCTAGAGCTCTCTTTGTAATGAGATATATGTTGGGTTGTTACTTTGTTAAAGTCTTGAATGAGCTCTAGCTAACCATAAAATGAACCTTGCATCATGTTTATTTTATGCTTTGCATATAATGTTTACTTCCTTGCTATCACTAAATACCAAGATAATGAATGAACTTGCATTATCATGTTTATATTTCAAGTTATGCATTACCATGTTTATATTTCAAGTTCTCACTAAATATCAAAGATAATAATATGTTGCACCTCATATTTATTTTATGCTATCACTTTACTTTCTAATGGAACCAAAAATGAGTGCATGAGCTTGTTTACTTTTATGTCATCACTTAAATGAACCTAGAGCTCAAAGACTTGCCCATTGTTGTCTCAAACAAAGGTTTAAAATATTTGTTTCTTTTGGTTCACATTTCGACCCTAAGGGGTTTTGGAGTTTCCAAGTATTGAAAATTATGTTTTATAACTTTTCTAAGCTTATATGAGTATAAGAAATATGTAGAACTAAGTTTTATGAATTTAGGACCTCTTGAGATGAGAATGATTTAGCCACTGCCCTCTTAAGTATTCTTATGATTTTGAAAGATAAAAGTATTTATAAATGAGTTTTGAAAGTTCTAAAAAGGTACCAAGAGAAACTAGTATTCTATGTGCTTGAAAAACTATGTTCTATGCCTTTTATGGAGATGCACATTTCGGTTCTGCCTTGCTATTTATTTGCCACTGTATGTGTTGTTTTAATAATGATAATATGTTTATGTTTGAGTAAAAATAATGTTAAGACTCATATGTGAAACATAAGATAAGTTAGAAACTAGAAAAGAATTAATTTGAGAGTTCAAGATCCCTTAATTATTGAATTTTCTGGATTCTGTCCAGCAAAGTTTAGATTTTATAATCATGGTTTTAAATTAGCTTAAATGTGTAGGAATGACTCATCATTGGTTTAGGACTTGATCTTGAAGCCTTAGGAACAAACCGGACTTAGAAAGGGTCACTGTTGTGACTCCTTGGTATCCGTAAAGTTAGGATTATAAATTCTGCATCCTTGATGTTTAGAGATGTTCTTGGTCATAGTGTGAGGTGAGAAATACTTAGTTATAACCTCATAGGTACCCAAGAGATTAGGTTTGATGATTAATAACTTAGAAAGTGAGTTAAGGACCTTAAGGGTCAATGCATAAGACATTAAAACGCCTTGAGTTTTTATGATGCTTAATTTATGATATATGATACATGAGCTTTGTCTATGATAAGTTGATATGTGCTATAAAGAAGTTTTACATGATGATATGCTATACCCCATAAAAATTGTTTGTGTATGTCCTATATGTTTTCATGGCATAAGCAAATTTGAGGAAATTCGGTCTACAGCCGTCATGCTGCCGAATTTCCATCAAATTTGAGGAACTTAGAAAATGGTCTTTTTGAAAATCATGAGAACTTAAATGTGACACAACACTGAGACGCCTTCTTGGGTGACACCGGTTTAGCCGAGCACCCCCAAGAAAACAAATCCGTGAGGGTATTGACATAGAGCTTGCCAAAGCGGACAATACTACGATGCACTAGTTGCTAGTAGAGCATTTCAAAGAGGAAATGACCCTAAGAGGTGATCCTTAATTTGCCCCCTAGCTCGTACTTTAAGTTGGGATTATGTTACGCTTATCATAGGATAAGTAAGAGCTAGTGACGACTAGTTAAGGTATGAGCTCATAACCTAGAGATGTTTTAGGGTGGCCCCATGAGATGAAAGTTAAAGTTTAAAATGTCACATGTGCTATACCTATCACCTTATGCCAATATTATAATGTTTCTTAGTTATTCCATTGATTGGCTTACCTCTATGTTGCATTCATGTCATTAGTATATTCCATGCTTAGTCATAAGACGCATTATAAAATATGACGGACCTTGGATAATTAAGACTTTAGAAAACTAACTTAAAAGGAGTTTATATGCATGTACACCTTTTTAGAAATAAAACCCAAGGTTCCTGAGGATGTGATGATGTCACTTAGGTAGGGATTACCCTACTGAGAATTCTTTTAGAAGATTCTCATTCCCTCTCTCTTTTCTTCCGTCACATCTTCAGATGGCAACTTTCGTACTTTTCATCGACACCCCGACATGGGAGCTGCACCATGACCCAGCACTCGGGTCATACCATTTTGAGGGTCGCTGCACTGTCAGAGTATTTATGTTTATGGGACGACCCTTCGCGCACCCAGTACGGAGCTACCGCTTCACCCCGACTGCTCCCTACCATCATAACATGATTTTTGAGCGAGCCAGACCACGCGACGAGCAGATCCTCCGCATGCAGCCCGAGGCGTCAGCTGTACGTGACTACCCAGAGTACGTGCCCCGAACTCAGTATTCGGAGACGGATCCATCATAGGACCCACCCTCGCATATGTACAGTTGGAGCTCTAGCCCCGCTCCTCCACCGATGAGAGCCGGGAGTGAGGAGACAGTGGTTCAGCCAAGGTTGGCTCATAGGCCATCCATGCACCCTCGCCGCGGTGGACATGCTCCGATGATCCGCACGACCACTCCCACCGAGATCCGCCAGTGGATCGATTCCACCCCTCAGTACTCGGACCAGCAGGAGTAGGTGCATGGGATGGGTAGTAGCTAGTGCACACACGCCACATAGTTGAGGACAAACCTTCTTTTGTATATGAGGTTGTCTACTCTAGGTGCACATGGGTATGGGTGTTGCTTTCATGGTTTCCTTGTACTTTCTTTTGTGATTTCCTTGTATTTTGCTTTTCAGTTGTATTGCGTTCCTTTATGTACCGAATAGTCCTGCCTTTTGGTAGGCACATTATCTATATATAATTAGTTGGTGTATCCATGTTATTTATGTGTTTTTATGATGTGATCATATGACTTGTATGAATTCCCAATTCAAAGAATCATGCGTGGCTCTTACTTTGATTTTAATTCCAAAAAGAAAAATTTTACCCATATTTCCGCTAAGTATTTTCAAGTAAAGAATGAGACCAAAAGGTAATATTCTAAGGATTAACCTAAACACATACTAGTAGTATTAGGTTAAGACTTAGGGTGTTACAAACAAAGTGTCTTAGGACCTGATATAGTGAGGGAAATGACGGAGCAAATCAAAAGGATCAGGGATAGGATCCTAACCGCTCAAAGTCGACAGAAAAGCTACGCGTACAAAAGGCGTAAGCCCTTGGAGTTCCAAGAAAGAGAACATGTATTTCTAAGAATCACCCCCACTACAGGAATAGGTAGAGCCATGAAAGTCAAAAAGTAGAGTCCCCGATTTCTCAGCCCTTTGAAATTCTTCAGAGAATTGGATCTGTAGCCTACAAAATAGCCTTACCACCCAATCTGTCAAACCTTCATGATGTCTTTCACGTCTCTCAGTTACATAAATATGAGTCCGACCCTAGCCATGTCTTAGAACCAGAGCATGTACAGTTAAAGGAGGACCTCACTTTCAATCTACCACCTACGAGAGTAGTGGATCACGGAGTCAAGCAGTTAAGGAACAAGTCTGTTCCTTTGGTGAAAGTGGCGTGGGGACGAGGCAAGACAGAAGAGTATACGTAGGAACTAGAGTTAGAGATGAAGTCAAAATATCCAGAGCTTTTCTAAGGTAACAAATTTCAAGGACGAAATTCTTTTTAAGGAGAAGAGTAATGTAACGCCTCGATTTTTCTGTTAAGGGTGAAAATGACCAAAATGCCCCTGAGGTCATTTTCGGCTCGGAATTTGAGGAAAGCCGATCCGACAGTACTCGAAGGGCAAACTCAATTTTGAAAGGGGATTAGATGACCTGTGTACCTTTCCGGGATCGAAAATCTCGTTTTTCGAGTTTTCGGGTCAAAATGACCAAAACGCCCCTGCGGTGTTTGACCTATTTGCAAGTGCCGGATGAACCCGAAACTTCTCTAGATGGTTTTAAAAGGCGTTTTTATATATTTTGTGACCTCAGTTTTAATTATAGAGGTCTCGGCCAAAATTAGTGCAAAATTATGATTTTGCCCCTAGATTCGTGTTTTTACGCTTAATCGCGTGATTAAGCAAACCTAAGCAATATTAGGCTCTAATCGAAGATTAATTAATTTCCATAATTAATCTAGGGTAAAAATAATTTATTAAAATTGATTAGAACCAAATAATGCTTGATTACACCTTGAAATCTTATTTTAATTTCAAGACTCCTAGTCATGGAATCTTGAATAGTGTTTCTTCTCTCCAATTCCTTAAATCATGGAATTTCGTTACACATTGTTTATTCATAAATAAGTTTAAAATTCTTTAATGATGTATGAGCACTCCTAATCTTGTCATAAAACCCCTAAACCTCATTCTTAGTTACCTAAACTTAAGCTTAATTACTCCTAACCTTCTACCTAAGCTAACCTACACTTAAACCCACCATTAGCACCCAATTAGATGATCAAATCTTCCCCCCTCTCTGCTGCACAGTGCAGCTGAAGCTTCCCCCCTCCATATGCATCACATGTTCAATTTTCTAACACTCCAAAGCCATACCTCAAGTCACATACACCATACCTTGTCATATTTTCCATCACACTTGATTTTCCAAGTAAATAACCAATTGAAATAAATCATTTCCCACATTTATTTGTGGCTGAAAATGTTCCAGCCATGTTGAGTTTCTAGAAGAACAATTTCTTGCAAAATTAAAATGAAAGCTCACTCAAAAACCCATGCTTAAAGCCTTACTTTGTGTCATGAACTCCATACTTCAAACCATGCTTCTATGACACAATCAAAGAGATATTTTTCTCTCCTTTTTTCCTCCAATGCTATGGCCACTCCCCCCTTGGTGAGCCCATGGTTTTGTTTTCCTATAAATAGGATGCTTGTGATAGCTTAGTTGCACCTTGAAGCATTTGCTAAGTTTAGAATTCTAGAGTTATCTTGCTAGTTCTTTTCTTTTCTCTCAAAATTCCAAGAGTTGTTTCTCTTCATCTTCATCCTCTCTTCACATTATCACCTCACCACTTCAATCCACCATATCATAACCTTAGATCATCATCAAATCTCTTATACACTAAACCTCAAACACAAGCTTCCTCAAAACACATCTCCTTTCCTTTTCTTTCTCTTTGGCCGAAGCCATCACACCACCATAGCAGGAGTTGCTCTTCTCATTTTCCTTTTCAAGTTCAAGCTTTCATCTTCATCACTTGGTAGGGATTTGCTTTTCAAACTTGTTTTGCTCAAGAATGTGTTTTTCTCTAGTTTCCTCTTGGATTCTTTTTGAACTTTCCTTTGTTTTCCTTTTCTTTTTCATTTCTGCCTCTTGGCCTTGTTTATGGGCATGATAGCTTGATGATGAGAGTTTCTAGTTGATGACCTTGTGTTCATCTCAGAGAAACTTCTAAAGCTTGAGTTTTCCTTTCTTTAAGCTTCATTATCTAACTTATGTGATTTCAACTCAAGAAACCTTTTTATTTTCCTTGCACATTTTGATTTCGGTTTCCTTGTTTCCTTTCTTCAATATTTCGGTCTCTATTTCCTTTTGATCTTTATGGTTTCATTTGTTTAAGAAAGTTTTGTTGAGCTTGATAATGATGTTCAAGAACCTCATAGTTCCTTTGAGAACTTGGTTCAAGAACTCTAAATCTCTCTTCGTAATGAGATATGTGTTGGGTTGTTATCTTGTTAAAGTCTTGAATGAGCTCTAGCTAACCATAAAATGAACCTTGCATCATGTTTACTTTTATGCCTTGCACATCATGTTTATTTTCCTTGCTATCACTAAGTACCAAGATAATAAAGGAACTTGCATTATCATGTTTATATTTCAAGCTATGCATTATCATGTTTACATTTCAAGTTCTCACTTAAATATCAAAGATAATAATATGATGCATCTCATATTTATTTTATGCTCTCACTTTACTTTCTAATAAAAGCTAAAACAAGTGCATAAGCATGTTTATCTTTATGCCATCACTTTAATGAACCTAGAGCTCAAAGACTTGCCCATTGTTGTCTCAAACAAAGGTCTAAAATAATTATTTTCCATAGTTGAGGTTTCGGCCCTAAGAGGTTTTAAGTTCTCCAAGTGTTAAAAATACGTTTCATAAATTTTCTAAGCTTATATGAGCATAAGGAATACGTAGAACTAAGTTTTATGAATTTAGAACCTCTTGGGATGAAAATGATTTAGCTACTGCCCTCTCAAGTATTTTTATGATTTTAAAGGATAAAAGTGTTTATAAATGAGTTTTGAAAGTTCTAAAAAGGTTCCAAGAGAAACTAGTATTCTATGTGCTTAGAAAAATTGTGTTCTATGCCTTTTATGGAGATGCACATTCCGGTTCTGCCTTGCTATTTATTTGCCACTGTATGTGCTGTTTTAATGATGATAATATGCTTATGTTTGAGTAAAAATAATGCTAAGACTCATATGTGAAAGATAAGATAAGTTAGCGACTAGAAAAGAATTAATTTGAGAGTTCTAGATCCCTTAATTATTGAATTTTCTGTATTCTGTCCAGCAAGGTTTAGACTTGATAATCATGGTTTTAAATTAGTTTAAATGTGTAGGAATGACTCATATTTGGTTTAGAACTTGATCTTGATGCCTTAGGAGCAAACTAGACATAGAAAGGGTCATTGTTGTGACTCCTAGGTACCTGTAAAATTAGGATTATAAATTATGCATCCTTGAGGTTTAGAGATGTTCTTGACCATAGTGTGAGGTGAGGAATACTTAGATATGAACCTATAGATACCCGAGAGCTTAAGTTATGATGATTTATAACCTAGGTTGTGAGTTAAGGACTTTAAGGGCCTAAAACGTAATTTCTAGAACCCCGTAATCACATGAACATAAAACTGTCCAAATCTGCATAGTGCTGTTTGGATGGGTTCTTAAGCATAAAATTAGTAAAACTTATTGGTTGTGAACCTATAGGTGTATGAGAGGTTAAGGAGGAATACTAGAACAATTAGTTTACAAGTCCAAAGACACGTAAGGATCGAAGTATAAGACACTATAGGTTTATAACATAATAAGCTTTATGAGTTGTGTGAATGTTTTGTTTAAATATGATTATGTGATGATATGCTATGAAGAAGTTTTATATGATGAATGATTATGTGATGATGTATATGTTATGAAGAAGTTTTATATAATTTCAACACTTTATGAAGAATGCTTGTGTATGTCCTATATGTTTTCATGGCATAAGCAAATTTGAGGAAATTCGGTCTACAGCCGTCATGCTACCGAATTTCCATCAAATTTCAGGAACTTAGGAAAAGGTCTTTTTGAAAATCATGAGAACTTAAATGTGACACAACACTGAGACGCCTTCTTGGGTGACACCGGTTTAGCCGAGCACCCCCAAGAAAACAAATCCGTGAGGGTATTGACACTGAGCTTGCCAAAGCGGACAATACTACTATGCACTAGTTGCTAGTAGATCGTTTCAAAGAGGAAATGACCCTAAGAGGTGATCCTTAATTTGCCCCCTAGCCCGTACTTTAAGTCGGGATTATGTATGTTACGCTTATCATAGGATAAGTAAGAGCTAGTGACGACTAGTTAAGTTATGAACTCATAACCTAGAGATGTTTTAGGGTGGCCCCATGAGGTAAAGTTAAAGTTGAAATGTCACATATGCTACGAAAAACCAAGAAAGTTGTTATGAGATTTATACCTGTCACCTTTTGCCACTGTTATAATGTTTCTTAGTTATTCTATTGATTGGTTTACCTTTATGATGCATTCACGTCATTAGTGTATTCCATGCTTAGTCATAAGACGCATTGTAAAATATGACGGACCTTGGATAATTAATACTTTAGAAAACTAACTTAAAAGAAGTTTACATGCATGCACACCTTTTTAGAAATAAAACCCAAGGTTCCTGAGGATGTGATGATGTCACTTAGTTAGGGATTTCCCTACTGAGAATTCTTTTAGAAGATTCTCATTCCCTCTCTCTTTTCTTCCGTCATATCTTCAGATGGCGACTTTCGTACTCTTCGTTGACACCTCGACGTGGGAGCTGCACCATGACCCAGCACTCGGGTCATACCATTTTGAGGGTCGCTGTACAGTCAGAGTATTCATGTTTATGGGACGACCCTTCGCACACCCAGTACGGAGCTACCGCTTCACCCCGACTGCCCCCACCATCATAACACGATTTTCGAGTGAGCTAGACCACGCGACGAGCAGATCCTCCGCATGCAGCCGAGGCGTCAGCCGTACGTGACTACCTGAGTACGCGTGCCGGGACTCAGTATTCAGAGACGGATCCATCAGAGGACCTGCCCTCGCACATGTAGAGTTGGAGCTCCAGCCCTACTCCCCCACCGATGAGAGCCGGGAGTGAGGAAACGGTGGTTCAGCCGAGGTTGGCTCGTAGGCCATCCATGCACCCTCGCCGCACGACCACTCCCAGCAAGGGCGCATGGATGGCCGACGAGCCAACCTCGGCTGAACCACTGTCTCCTCATTCCCAGCTCTCATCGGTGGGGGAGCGGGACTAGAGCTCTAACTATACATATGTGATGGCGGGTCCTCGGATGGGTTCGTCTCTGAGTACTGGGTCTGAGGCACGTACTCCGGGTAGTCGCGTACTGCTGACGTCTCGGGCTGCATGCGGAGAATATGCTCATCACATGGTCTAGCTCGCTCAAAAATCCCGTTATGGCGGTAAGGAGCAGTCGGGGTGAAGCGGTAGCTTGGGATGGGGTGCGCGAAGGGTCGTCCCATGAACATGAATACTCTGATAGTGCAGCGACCCTAAAATGGTATGACCCAAGTGCTGGGTCATGGTGCAGCTCCCATACCGGGGTGTCGATGAAGAGTACAAATGTCGCTATCTGAATATATGACGGAAGAAAAGAGAGAGGGAATGAGAATCTTCTAAAAGAATTCTCAGTAGGGTTATCCCTACCTAGGTGAAATCGTCACATCCTTAGGAACCTTGGGTTTTATTTCTAAAAGGTGTGCATGCATAAAACTCCTTTTAAGTTAGTTTTCTAAAGTATTATTTATCCAAGGTCCGTCATATTTTATAATGCGTCTTATGACTAAGCATGGGATATACTAATGACATGAATGCATCATAAAGGAAAACCAATCAATAGAATAACTAAGAAACATTATAACATTAGCATAAGTATAGTATATGTGACATTGTAAACTTTAACTTTCATCTCATGGGGCCACCCTAAAACATCTCTAGGTTATGAGCTCATACCTTAACTAGTCATCACTAGTTCTTACTTATCCTATGATAAGCGTAACATATACATAATCCCGACTTAATAGTGCGGGCTAGGGGGCAATTAAAGATCACCTCTCTTAGGGTCATTTCCTCTTTGAAACGCTCTACTAGCAACTGGTGCATCGTAGTATTGTCCGCTTTGGCAAGCTCTATGTCAATACCCTCACGGATTTGTTTTCTTGGGGGTGCTCAGCTAAACCGGTGTCACCCAAGAAGGCGTCTCAGTGTTGGGTCACATTTAAGTTCTCATAAAGTGTTAATTCATAGATACATCATTATTCATCACATAAATCTTTTTCATAGCATATACATCATCACATGAAACTTCTTCATAGTGTATACATAAAACTATAGCATATACATTATCACATAATCACACCTTAGACAGTCATTCATACAAACTCACAAGCTTATTATGTTATAAACCCATAGTATGTTATGCTTTGGTTCTTTTGAGTCTTAAACTTGTAAACTAATTGTTCTAGTATTATTCTTAACCTCTCACACACTTTATAGGTTCACAACTAATAAGTTTTACTAATTTTTATGCTCAAGGACTTATCCAAACAGCACTATGCAGATTTGGACAGCTTTATATTTGTGTGGTTACGGGGTTCTAGAAATTACGGTTTAGACCCTTGAAGTCCTTAACTCACATTCTAAGTTATCGATCATAAAAACCTAGTCTCTTGGGAACCTATGAGGTTATAACTAAGTATTTCTCACCTCACACTATGGTCAAGAACATCTCTAAACCTCAAGGATGCAGAATTTGAAATCCTAACTTTACATGTACCTAGAAGTCACAACAATGACCCTTTCTAAGTTCGGTTTGCTCCTAAGTCTCCAAGATTAAGTCCTAAACCAATTATGAGTCATTCCTACACATTTAAACTAATTTAAAACCATGATTATTAAATCTAAACCTTGCTGGAAAGAATCCAGAAAATTACATAATTAAAGGATCTAGAATTCTCAAATTAATTCTTTTCTAGTTCCTAACTTATCCTATCTTTCACATGTGAGTCTTAACATTATTTTTACTCAAACATAGGCACATTATCATCATTAAAACAGCACATACAGTGGCATTAAAGAGCAAGGAAGAACCGAAAATATACTTCTCCATAAAAGGCATAAAACATAATTTCTAAAGCTCATAAAATACTAGTTTCTCTTGGAACTCTTTTTAAACTTTCAAAACTCATTTATAAACAATTTTAACATCTAAAATCATAAGAGTATTTAAGAGGGCAGTGACCAATTGATCTTTATCTCAAGAGTTCCTAAATTCATAAAACTTAGTTCTATGCATTCCTTAAACTCATGTAAGCTTGGAAAAATTATAAAACATAGTCTCAAATACTTAGAAACTTCAAGACCTCTTGGGGCCGAAATATGAACCAAGGAAAATACATATTGTTAGACCTTTGTTGAGACAACAATGGGCAAGTCTTTGAGCTCTAGGTTCATTTAGGTGATGACATAAAAATAAACATGCTTATGCACTTATTTTAGGTTCCATTAGAAAGTAAAGTGATAGCACAAAGTAAATATGAATGCAACTCATTATTATCTTGGTATTAAGTGAGAACTTGAAATATAAACATGATAATGCATAGTTTGAAATATAAACATGATAATGCAAGGTTCACTTATTATCTTGAAACTTAGTGATAGCAAGGAAGTAAACATGATATGCAAAGCATAAAGTAAACATGATATGCAAAGCATAAAGTAAACATGATATGCAAAGCATAAAGTAAACATGATGCAAGGTTCATTTTATGGTTAACTAGAGCTCATTCAAGACTTTAATAAGATAACAACCCAATACAATATCTCAAAGATCACAACCCAAAAACCGAAAGTTATACAAAAGAGAAAGAAAGTGAAACTACGTCAAGTTCTTTATTAAATACCCAAAACCCCTATCTAGAGAAAAATCTCTAGAACGTGCCGGCCAACTTTAAGGTTGACAAGGGTAGGCTTGGGCTTTTAGAAATCCTTAGATTAATTTTCTTAAGTTGGGAAAACCATGTGAGCTAGATAACATATAGATGAAGTTATAAGAAAAGGAAAACTCAAGCTTTAGAGGTTTCTTTGAGATGAACACAATGTCATCATCTAGAAACTCTCATCATCAAGCTATCATGCTCATAACAAGGCCTAGAGGCCGAAATGAAAAGAAAAGGAAAAACAAAGGAAAGTTCAAAAGAATCCAAGAGGAAACTAAAGAAAAACACTTTCTTGAGCAAAACAAAGTTTGAAAACAAATCCCTACCTTGTGATGAAGGTAAAAGCTTGGACTTGAAGATGAAATGAGATGAGCAACCCCTCCTAGGATGGTGGTGATAATTCGGCCAAAGAGGAAGGAAAAGAAAGGAAATGTGTTTTGGGTGAAGTTGTGTTTGAGGTGTGGTGTTTGAGAGGTTTGATGATGGTTCAAGGCTTTGGGGTGGTGTTTGATGGTTGAGAGATGATGATGAGATGAAGAGATGAAGAAGATGAAGATGAAAAGAAAGGAAAAACACTTTTGAAACTTTGAGAGAAAAGAAAAACTTAGCAAGACAACTCTAAAACTCTAAACTTAGCAAATGCTTCAAGATGCAACAAGGCTATCACAAGCATCCTATTTATAGAAAAACAAAGCCATGGAGCTCACCAAAGGGAGGATTGGCCGTGTGGTATTGGAGAGAAAAAGGGAGAGGAAAATATCTCTTACACAAGGTCATTCAAGCATGGTTTGAAGTATGGAAGCTATGCTACAAAGTATGGTTTGATATGAGTTAATTTCCTATCAAATTTTTATGAAATTAGGCTTCTAGAAACAATGCATGGCTGGAACTTTTCCAACCACAATCAAATGGAGAAAATGAGCTATTTTAATTAGTTATTTACTTGGAAAATCAAGCTTGATTGAAAGTTATGACAAGGTATAGTGTATATGACTTGAGGTATGGCCTTGGAGTGTTGAAAAATTGAACATGTGATGCATATGGGGAGGGTGAGGCTTCGGCCAGGGCTGGACAGCAGAGTGGGGGTGAGTTTTGACCATTTAATTGGGTGTTAATGGTAGGTTTAGATGTGTATTAGCTTAGGTACAAGGTTAGGAATGATTAAGCTTAAATTTAGGTAACTAAGAATGTGATTTAGGGAGTTTATGACAAGTTTAGGAGTGCTCATACATCATTAGAGAATTTTAAACTCATTTATGAATAAACATTGTGTAACACAATTCCATGATTTAAGGAATTGGAAAGAGAAAACACTATTCAAGATTCTATGACTAGGTGTCTTGAAATTAAAATATGATTTTACGTTGTAATTAAGCACTTTTTGGTTCTAATCAACTTTAATAAATTATTTTGACTCAAGATTAATTAAGAAAATTAATTAACCTTCGATTAGAGCCTAATATTGCTTAGGTTTGCTTAATCACGCGATTAAGCGTAAAAACACGAAACTAGGGGCAAAACCATAATTTTGCACTAATTTTGCCCGGGACTTCTAAAATTAAAACTGAGGTCATAGAATACATAAAAACGCCTTTTAAAACCATCTGGAGAAGTTTCAGGTTCATCCGGCGCTTGCAAAGGGGGAAAACACCACAGGGGTGTTTTGGTCATTTTGACCCGAAAACTCGAAAAACGAGATTTTCGATCCCGGGAAGGTACACAGGTCATCTAATCCCCTTTCAACATCGAGTTTGCCCTTCGAGTACTACCAGACCGGCTTTCCTCGAATTCCGGGCTGAAAATGACCTCAGGGGCATTTTGGTCATTTTCACTCTAACAGAAAAATCGGGGCGTTACAAACATTCTCTCAAATCTTTGTGCTTTTCTTTCCACTTGCAACCTTATTGCCAATGTTCTAGTGAGTGTAACACCCTAACTTTCAACACAATACACCTAGGATGCATAATGGTTAATCGTTAGTTGTTACTCTTTCATCTCATAACTTTGGTTGATTTTAAACTTTGAAAATAAGTCTATGGAAAAATATGACCATTTTTTTTTTATTGAAAGATCAAACTATGAGCCGTTTGCATATAAAGTATAGCGCATAAGTGTTTATCATATAATACGTGATAATAGCATATCTCATCAATGTATTCTGAACCATCCACCACCTTGCATGCATGCAAATCACAGCAGAGCATGATATAAACTAAGAACATCATCATAGCATAACTGTAACACCCTAATATTTAACTCAACACGCCTAGGACGTATTTAAGTTAATTATTAGTTATTACTCTTTTGTTCCAGTCTTTAACTTAAACCTTGAAAATACTTTAGTAAAAATATGGTAAATTTTTTTTTTTTTTAAATACAAACCGTGAGCCACGCATACTAACTAATTTGTATCAACCACCTTACTTATAAAAGTAAAAAGATAACATCAAGTCATAGATAAATATGAAATACCTCACTCAATTAATATAATAACACCATTATAAATAATGATCGTTCCTCATCGAATATCTAAAACTTACAGGAAATAAAACAGCACACCACTGACATAGTCAAAGCAAATACATTATTCCAACAGAATTATCATGCAAATAAAAACTTAGCAAACTAGCATAAAATTTTTCTCCCACGTTTCCTACTCGAAACGCATAGAATGGATTCTATGAGTCGGCTCATCACAAGAAGCAAGACGTCGAACATGAAGGGCATCAACATAAATCACGAACGTCACCATCTACCTCTGAAGACGAGATGGAAAGAAATAAAGAGGGAGTGAGAATCTTATAAAAGAATCTCAGTAGGGCCTTACCTCCTAATATGTGTGTCATCATCATCGTCCCCAGGAACCTCGGGTTTCATTATGAAAATGTGGGCATATATAAGATTCATTCTTTAAGTTCCAAATACCATTAGCCGAGGCCCGTGTCTTTTAGCATGAATCTTGATGTCATGTATGCATCATACTATTATCATGAATGCATGTCAATGCCATATATATTATAACATAAGAGTTCATACATAAATGCATCATGACATAAAGAACATAAATCCCTTTGATATAACTTTCTCTTAATATGTTTTTAGGTGACTTAAATTTCTCAATCTTTTTCCTTGGGGAAACCACCCTATAATTTCTCTCCTCTTGAGAGTTCTAGGTTATGAGCTCATACCTCACTAGTCGTCACTAGTATATACTTATCCTCTTGATAAGTTAATTCCCGACTCCCAGAGTGCGGGTTAGGGGGTTTAGGAACACCTTTCATAACCATTAATTCCTGGAGTCTAAAGGGTCCTTATTGAATATCCTCTTATAACATTTAATTCGGGGAGTCTAGAGGATCATTTCCATATGTCTTATGTCACATTTTATCTTAGTATGTTATTCATAGATGCAAGCACGAACATATAATCATAACTTATCCTTTAATATATCATGCTTATAGAACTCTTAAATATGCATCTCAATTAATTAATCATATATATATAGCATGCTACAATTCATCAATTAATTGATCATATAAATATGCATATGTACATTTATATAAGAATGCTATTATCAAATATCTCATGAAAGTGAACATACTCAACATAATAGATGCCATATATTAATGATCGCCAATTGCATAAAATAAGAATTAAGCATGCATAATCCTTAATTGGTATCATAGCACAAATATCACAAATCATATAAATTTCAACTAAATCACATGAATATGACTTTCATAAGATATCATTCACACTAATCTCCTCAAATTATTAATATTTACACTTAAGCCCAAAAGAGGGTCAAAACTGCAATTTCTCAAAGATTACGGGTCAAAACGTAATTTTTATTTTTAACACATCTCCTCAAACAAATGATAATCAAAATTTCTCTATACTTTTAAGAGACACATAACACTTATAATTCATCTAAGTTCATCATAAAAACCATCTTTGGTCATAGAACAAATTTTGCTACACTTTAGGGGTCAAAGTGCAAAATCACTCATTTTTCACCCTTAACAATTACCGAAACTTCTAAAACTTTTCCTAAACATTATAAATGATATTCTAAACACATGGACACATTTAACATCATTATTAAGTCGAATTAAAGTCATTTGGCTGAAATCACATAATTGATAATTCAAAACACAACTTTTGATAATTTGCAAAACGGTCCAAGTTAGCAATTGTAATTATTCTTTTATACATCTAAGACACTAAAAATAATTTTTACAACAATTATTAATTATTATTTTTCATATGAACAGTACGGACAGTGATGAATAGTGCCGAAACAGTAATAGTACCATGAAGTTTATTTTCTAAAGCTTTATAAGATTACAATTTTGATCATTTCTAGATACTAGTTTTCCTTGTTACTTGAATTAAGACTTAGGAAGCACCTAAAATTATTTTTACCACTTAGAATGACCAAAAATTAATACCAAACAGAGAGCAATTTTCAAAGTTCAATAATAAATCTTTTGCTCATAAAAATGCTACTTTTACTATTCTTTAAGTTTCAAGACTTATAAAACTTCTAAAGCACAACTTATAAAAATTTCAAAACACAATACTTGAGCCATAAAATGAAACAAAAGTTATCTTGTCCTTATCATCACATCATGAACAAAAATACATATTCATTAGGATAGCCATGAAATAAAATTTCTATTTAAGATCCAAGAACAATTCTTGAGCTTTAAGATATTAAGTGATGACTTTGAAAGTAAACATGCTATGCACATCATTTTTATCTTCAAAATTTAAGGTGATAGCTCAAAGATAAACATGCTATGCAAATCCATTTCTTTATCTTTAAGATTTAGGTGATAGCATAAAATTAAACATGCTATGCAAATTCATTTTTATCTTTTGAGATTAAGGTGATGATATTGAAAGTAAATATGCTATGCAACTCATTTTTATCTTCAATATTTAAGGTGATGGCTCAAAAATAAACATGCTATGTAAATCCAATTATTTATCTTAAGGATTTAGGTGATAGCATAAAATAAACATGAATGCAAGTCCATTTTATCATCTTATTCACTTAAAGCTCAAACTTAACAAGATTAAGTTCTTGTTCCTCATAGATCATAAAGATTAGTGAGTTTTAGAGTCCATTAATACTATGGTTCCAAGAACCTCATCAAAATGGAAAATTCAATGAAAAAGCATAAGAAAGAACATGAAATAAAAATCCCTACCAAGTTGTTTCTTGATTTTTAAAGAGAGCTTGATCTTCTATGATCAATCAAGAATTAAAAATATGGTCCTAATGCTTGTGATATTTCGGCCAAGAAGGTTGGAGTGTAGGAAGGATTTTTCTTGTGTTCTAGTGCTTGGAAATGGAAAGTTTAAGTGCTTAGGAGTTGATTTATGATTGGAATATGTATGTTTAAGGTTTAGAGCTTGGTTAGAGGTTGGAAATGGAGTCTCTTGAGTGAGAATAAGGAAAAGAAAGAAAGCTGGAATTCTTGAGAGAATTAGAGAACTTTGAGCACACTTTGAGTAAGAAAACTATCAAGTAAGAAAATGCTAAGGCCAAGAGTGTTTGTGTGAACATTTTAGCAATGGGAGAGCATGTATTTATAGCCTTATGAAGGCTGTTTGGCCGTGGCTTGTAGGCTGGAAATGGAGGGTTTTATTTCATTTTTTTGTTAAAGGAAACTTTAGAAAAAGAAAGCATATGGTATTGTAATGATTTTGCACATGTATAATGGATGGAAATGCTAAAATATGATGCATGTGGGAGACATCTTGGCTGCTCATATCATGGCTGAAATGGGTGGGTTTTCTTTTGATTAAACAAGAACAAAAACAATGCAAAAGAAAGCTTAAGGTGTGGTGTCTTTGTTGGATGTGTTTTTATGTTGGAAAATAAAATAAAATATGATGCACATGGTGCATGATGGCCACGGTTTTCTGGTCCATTATGATCAGATTTGTGCTCTTTTATGAGTGCTAAAACATGTATTAGATGTGTACTTACTTAGGTAAAAGATTTGGAATTGATAGATTAGTGAAAATGGTAAAAGGTCAAGTGTTTAGGACAAATTAAAATGAAGTAAAAGAATAATCATACACTAGTAAATGAAGTTAGTTTTCTAATGAGTTAAAAATCAATTTGTAACATAAGTTCTATACTAAATTTTACCTAAACCGTAATTCTTAATTTTAATCTTAGCATCACTAATTTTATGAGCTCTAGGAATCAAGAAAGGAGATTAATTTTCCTAAAAATTTCTTAAACTCTAATTATCCTAGGTAATTATTTTTTAACCTCAAGTAATTATTTTTAACCTTAGGTAATTAATTTTTAACTCAAGGTTAATGAATGAAATCAATTTTGAGTTCAATTAGAGCTTTAACATCTCCTTAATTCCATAAGTGAACTTATTTAGCACAACTAGGGGTAAAAAGGTAATTTCACATAAAAGCTTTATAAAATTACCTGAAAATTTCTAAATATCAAGTCATACTTGAAATAAATCACTTTTGAACTTCTTGGTGATAACTGGGTTCAAGGATTGCTTAATTTCACATTAAATTACCGCAGGGGTAATTTGGTAATTTTACGTACAGTAAAATTCGGGATTGAGATTTTTACCGTGACATCAACATAACACAAATAATCCCCTTCAAACATAAAATTAACCCCTTGAGGATAATCGGGATTGGTTATCTTTGATTTTCGGGACAAAACGACCTCAGGGGCATTTTGGTCATTTGTACACAGAAAAATCGGGATTTGTGATTTTTCGCATAGATTTCTATTCAACCCTCATATAATGTTGTTCTAATGTTAAAATTCCTTATTAAAGATTTCTCATCCTCAAATCTCGTGTAAAATTTACCTAGAGGCATTTTGGTAATTTTAACACAGCATGAAAAATCAGGACGTTACAATAACATTGACTTTAATCAGCATGTCTAATAATAATAGTATAGAAGTATTCCACAAGTATAATACCATCACAAATATACCGAGCCCACCTACAAAGGTTAAGCATACAATAATTCAAAAGCTAAGTATAACTACGATGTGACTAAACCTATGGTGGATGCACGTCTACCAACAACTAAGTTATGAGCATGCATGAAGATGAAACAACTCCCAAGCATTGCAAACAGGAAGGACTATATCTCCTCTTCTGCTATGCCACTCTAATCTAAACCATAGTGCAAGTCCCACGCCAGCATCTTAAAGAAGTCCATGGACGTCACCATCATCCTTGTCTGAAGACAAAGATAGAAAGAAAAAGAGGGATTGAGAAAATTATACAAGAATCTCAGTAGGGTTTTCCGTCTCCACACACGTGTCATCATTATTATCCCCAAGAACCTCAAGTTTCGTTATGAAAACAGTGGACATAAATAAGGTTCATTTATTTAGTTATAAAGCCATTAGTCGAGATCCGTGTCTTTTAGCATGATTTTTAATGTCATGAATACATCATACCCCATTTTGAATGCATGTCAATGCCATATGCAACATATCACAAGAGAACATAAACTGCCATAACATAATCTTTCCACTTTACTTTCTTAGGTGACTTAACTTTCTTGTTCTCTTCTAAGGGCCACCCTAATACCCTCTCCTCTTAAGAGTTCTAGGTTATGAGCTCATACCTAAACTAGTCATCACTAGTCTACACTTATCCTCTTGATAAGCAAATTCTTGACTCCCAAAGTGCGGGATAGAGGGTATAGGATAACCTTTTATAACCATTAATTCCTGGAGTCTAAAAGATCACCTCTTTAGGCCACCTCCCATAACCATTAATTCTTGGAGTTTAAAAGATACCTTTATTGGACCACCTTTCATAACCATTAATTCCTGGAGTCTAGAAGATCATTTCATGTGCCTTATATCACCTTTAATCTTAGCATGTAAATTTAGATATGCATATAAGAGCATATGATCATAGCTATCATCATGACTTATCACATAAAATTTTATGCTCATGAACTTTGGAATTTCTCTAAGTCCACAAATTTGGCAGAAATCCAGCAGCATAATGGCTGGAAATGGAGCTTCCCCAAATTTGCTTCATGCCACAGAACATAACAATCATGCATCTCCATCATTCATTCATAATCACAACATGCAATAATTCATCCTGTAATTGATCACATAAGCATGCATCACATTCTTTGCATATATCCATAAGCATGTTATCATTATCATCTTATTAAAAAGTAAACATGCTCTTACCCAGTATGCTGAAAATCAAGGACTGAAATCAGCTAATGCATATGCTATGCTCAACAGGATATATACAGCATACTAAAGATGATAAAAACCCAGGTTCTGAGTTTAAAATTCGGATCTAGGAGTTGGAACAAGGATCAAGATATAATTAGAATCCTAAAGAAAAATAAAAAGAAATAGCATAAACATGATAACATCGAGATTAAAAGAACATAAGAAAATGGATAAGATAGAGGATGGAGGGCGCCACAATCAGTGGATTGACAAGCCTTGGTTGAAGATCACCACAAGAGTATGGTCTCTTTTTAAGATCAAAGGTTCTGGCTCACTCAAAAGCCTAGAAAAGAACACTCACATATGTTTTCCAGTTGAGTTCTTGTATCTATCTTCTTCTTTTTTTCACTACATAAGTGTAACACCCTAATATTTAACCCAACACACCTAGGACGTATTATAGTTAATTATCAGTTATTACTCTTTTGTTTCATTCCTTAACTTCTTTTTATTAAAATACTTAGTGGAAAATAGGATATTTTTTTTTTTTGAAATTTAAAACAAAACATGAGTCGTACGTGCTAACATAAATCGAACATGAAGTACTAACAACGTGAATAGGAAAACAAATCATACTTGCACATATTTAGAACATAGCACTTAAGAACATCAAACACAAATACATTAGTCATCATAATATAGCATGGTTCATAATACAACAGAAATAAAATAAGCAAAGTCACACCCATACATAGTGGGCTGAGCTTGCAATACATAGAAATGACAGAAAGAAATATATGAAAGCAGTAAATACATGGAACGTAGAATCCAGATGCCAACTGCAGCTCCCTCTCACTAGTCCTACAAGTGCTAAACTAAATATACCCCTAACAAAAGATACGACATGAAAAGAGGATCCTCGTGATAGCTTGGGCACTCGAACAGACTCTCCATCGAGATGTACTGGCGGCACTGATTATAACACCCTAATATTTAACCCAACATGCCTAGGATGTATTACAGTTAATTATTAGTTATTTCTCTTTTGTTTCATTCTTTAACTTCTTTTTATCAAAATACTTAGCGGAAAATAGGGTAAAATTTTTTTTGAAACTTAAAACAAAACATGAGCGGCACATGCTAACCTAATCCGAGCATAAAGCACTATAAACATAAAAAGGAAAACACATATCATACTTGCACATATTTAGAACATAACAATCAAGAACATCGGACACAAATACATTAGTAGCCATAATATAACATGGTTCATAATACAACTGAAAAAAAATATGAAGTCACACCCATATATAGGGGGCTGAACTTTTAATACATGGAAATGACAGAAGGAAATACATGAAAACAGTAAATACAAGGAAACAGAAAAATACATGAAACGTTGAAATCAAAAGCCAGCTGCAGCTCCCTCTCACTAGTTCTACAAATGTTAAACTAAGATACCCCTAGCAAAAGATATGACAAAGAAGAGGATCCTCGTGGTTACTAGGGCACTCAAACAGATTCTCCATCGAGATCTACTGGTAGTGCTGATCTTTCGGTAATGGGGGTATGTACCCAATGAACTATGCAAGCTCCTTGGGTGTATGTAGACGAAATAGGGGATGGACATGGCCTCCTCGGCGTGGATGCATCTTCGATCGTCAAGCTAGCTAGGGCTGGGCCACCATATCCTCGCTGCCTCTACCTACGTCTATGGGTACTGTGGGAGCAGAACCTTCTGAGTATATGTGAGTGGGGGAGTCCTCGGACGGATCGGTCTCTGATCACCTCAAGTGGGGAACATCGTTGGGGTAGTTGCGAATTGCTGAGGCAGTTGGGTGAGCACGACGGGTCTGCTCATCGCGGGGATGGGTGTGCTCAAAGATCAGATTGTCGTCATAGGGAGAAATGGGAGTGAATCTGAAAATGGGAATCGGGTAGGCAAAAGGACGTCCTATGTACACAAAAATACGCACAACACATCGACCCTCGAAGTGGTATGAACGGTGGTCCAGGTCATAGTGCACCTCCCAAACTGGAGTATCAATGAAGATCACGAACGAAGCCATCGTCCTCTGAAGACGTAATGGAAAGAAAGAAAGAAAGATAGAGGGGGTGAGAATCTTGATAAAAAATCTTAGTATAGAGAACCTTCTATCCTAGTGTCATCGTCTACATCCCAAGGAACCTTGGGTTTATTAATAAAAGGTGAGCATGCATATGGTTCCTTATTAGGTTTTCAAACATATTTATCCAAGGTCCATTCATTTTAGAATGAATCTTAATGTCATGAATACAACATATCATAGTATGAATGTATGGCAGACATTTTATGCAATCATTACTGGAACAGATACATAAGGAAACATGCTCACGTATATAGTATCAAAGGGATCAAAACTTCCATATGAATGCATTCTATTTCTTTTGCTTATGTGACATTACTTGCATCATTAGTTTCTCTCATAGGGCCACCCTAATAACTTCTCTCCTTTGAGAGATCTCTAGGTTATGAGCTCATACCTAACTAGTCATCACTAGTTTCAGTTTATCCTCGGATAAGTATAAATATATCCCGACTCTTGGAGTACGGGTTAGGGGGCCTAAGGATCACGTGTCATAACCTTTAATTCAGGGAGTCTATAGGGTCATTTCCTCTTTGAAACGCATCTACTGGCATCTAGTGCATAGTGGTATTGTCTGCTTCGACAAGCTCAATGTCAATACCCCCCACGGTTTTGCTTTCTCCTCACCATAGCAGGAGAAATGTGTTTCGGCATGTAATGCAAGAATGTAACATAAACACATGTTCATAGATATCATCATGACATTTCATTCAATCCTTCATGCTCGTCAAATCATGCAAATCATCATAGCATGCCACAATTTACATAATACTCAGGTCTCAAGTTCATATATTCATAAGCACACATCATCAGTACTTTCACAAAGCAGTAAACATGCTTCTACCCAGAATGCCAGAGTAAGGGACCAGGCTCAGCTAATGCAAATGGTATGCTTAGCAAGTCATATAAATAAACAGTCAGTCACTCAAAATACTAACTCCCATTGCCTCCCTTATCTTACAGTATATTATGCTTTTGACTTTTACGGGTCTTAAACTTACGATCTAATTAACCTAATGCCCGATATAAATCTTTTATGCACCTAGGGGATCACAATTAACAATTATCACTAATTTTGATGCTTATGATCAATACCAAACAACTTAGTGCAGAATGGGCAGAATTTCTATGTCTTGATTATGGGTGACTAGGAGTCACATCTTAACCCTTTCTAAGTTTTGACTTTTCTTAAGGCACTAAAACTAATTTCCACTACTTTTAGGAACTAATTCTACACTTCTAAACCACTCTAAAACAATTTTATCTCTAATTTTAGTCATCCTAAAACAGTAGCCATATTTTAGTTTCTAAGGGATCTAGAACTTACACTTTTCATTCTTTATACTTACTAGTTGTAACGCCCCGATTTTTTTGTCTGAGTAAAAATGACCAAAATGCCCCTGAGGTAATTTTCCATCCGGAATTCGAGGATAGCCGACCCAACAGTCCTCGAAGGGCTAACTCAATGTTTGAAGGGGATTAGATGGCTTTTGAATGGTTTCGGGAACAAAAATCTTGTTTTCTGAGGTTTCAGGTCAAAATGACCAAAATAATCCTATAGCGGTTTTACATGGGCATCAGTGTCGTTTGAGCCCGAAACTTCTCCAGATGATTTTTAAATGACATTTTTATGTATTTCGTCAGATCTGTTTAAGTCCCGGTGGTCTCAGGCAGTTTTGTGCAATTACGATTTTGCCTCTAGCATAGTGTTTTTGAGCTTAATGATGTAATTAAGCAAACCGAAGCAATATTAGGCTCTAATCGAAGATTAATTAATTTTCGTAATTAATCTAGAGTCAAAATAATTTATTAAAGTTAATTAGAACCTAAAATTGCTTAGATTGAACTAAAATCTCTTTTTAAATTCAAGATTTGTAGTCATAGAATCTTGAATAGTGTTTTCTCTCTCCAATTCCTTAAATTAAAGAATTGTGTCTACATTTGTTTATGCATAAAATGAGTTTAAACCCCTCTAATAAGGTATGAGCTGTAACATCCTATTTTTTTTCAGAAAATAACTGAGGCTTTAGTAGTAAGAATATCAAATTTTGGTGTACACAAAAATGATGAGAACAATGTAACGAACGTAAAAAAAAAAAAAAAAAAAATGTGAATAGTATTTTGCAGGCCCCGTAGACCCAAGGAGCAATTTGAAACCTTATATTCAAGACCTGAAGGTGCCCGAAATTTGGAAATTATAGGATTAAGGTTAGAAATAGGTAGGAATAAATATTTTATGCTTAGAATTAATTTTCAAGCAATAGTGGATTACCCGGGTACACTGTTTTACCCGTTTAGTAAAATTACGGTGTGTAGTTTTTATACCGGATGAAGCTACCAATGCAAGCTTGCCACCTAGGGTGACAAGTGTATGGTCTAGAGCAATACATATCCTTTCCTTTTTCAAGAGCCAATGAGAATGCTACAAAATTTCAAAGAAGATAATTTCATAATTGCTAAATTATATACATTATCTTAATATAAATAAAATCAAAATCCTCATAATTATCATCTTCATTCTCGGCCAGCAATCATAAGTGCAGAAACTCCATTGTTGTCTCCCACAAAAACCTTGAGAACTTGATTTCCAACCTCAAAATCATAAGCCTAAACTTGTCAAAACCAAAATCTTCCTTCACAAAACTTGTTCCACTCCTCAATATCTACCAAACTAACCGATTAGAATTTGAATCCATCAACTTTTGATACCTTAAGAGTCCATTATCAGCTGTTCAAGGAAGGGTTTGGTGTGGGTTTGAAGGCTTGGAAGTGAAGGGAATCAATCTTGGAGCCAAGATCTTGAAAGCTTCAAAGTGTAGGGTTTTCTTTGGCCTTTTTCTTTCCAAATTATTCTGTAAAAATTTTTTTCGGTTTTATTCCGAAATTTATGGTTATATTTGATGATAATATGTTGATATTGATGTGTTAATTTTGGTGGAGTGTTTGGATGAGGTTAAATAATGATTTTTGTCAAAATAAGTTTTGGCTAGGCTGCTGAATTTTCGGATTTCAGCAGGACAGGATTTGTTCATGAATTTTCTGGTTCAATTCTAGTCGTTTTGATGAGCTATAAAAATTATATGTTGAAGCTAACATCGTAAGGAAACTCTGATAATTTTCGTGGTGCATAATAAAGAGTTTTACTGCCTGAGAAAAATCAAGAACCAAGAGTATATCTATGCTGGCTGAAATCTTGATCTTGGAGCTGTGAATTTGTATAAATTTTTATTCATAGCAAATGATGGAGTTATCCTTTGAAATTTTTACAGAGTTTTGTAGACATCTTTAAGTATAACTGTGACTTTTATTTTAAGTTGTTTCTATCATTTGCTAAAGTTAAAAATTGTGTGAATCCTATTACATTTGTGAAAAGTGGCCTCTGACCACTAAAATTGTAGAATTTATTTGACATGGTTCTAGTATTCTGTTTACTATGAAATTTTTACAGGACTTTTAGACACATTGAGGTGTCATAGAGAATTTTTATGGCCAGTGAATTGCCCATTGGATATGTGAATTAAATGTTGTCACCATAATGGTAAATCTGTCAAGAAGCTGGAATGGTGAAGATGTATTAAGTTAATGATAGAAATCTATTTAATCCAAGTTTATATCATATGAATGTATGTTAATTGTTTGAAAGGCTTGTTTATAAAGTATGAATGAAACTCCAATGATACTGAATGCCTATATCTGGGATATAAACCTAACTTTGAAATAGAAAGGTCCATGACATGGTTGTATGACAAAAGAGAATATGTGAAATTTAATGGTGCATGTTTTAACATACGGGGAAAATAGAAACAAGGCTTATGTGTGATAGAGAGGGAAGGCAAAAATAAGAACTTCCCAAGAAATTTTATGAGTCGGTAGACTTATCGACTAGGAAATAGAACTGTGTGATTGAAATGGAAAAAATGAAGTCGATGATCACGAATAGGAATGAGCTCATGTCCTAGCAGTCTATGGTCCTCTGAGGAGTTATCCACTACATATGTTACCTGATGTGAATCTAAGCCTTCCCTATGTTAATAAAAAGAACTACTACACTAAGTTAAATTCCATGTGATATAAGAGAAACACTTATGATTAATACCATTTTGCATATAATTTTCTTTGACTCATGTATGCTAATATTGATATATGTGATCTAACATGATGTTTTTCTTTATTATTATAAATGCATTTCTTGTTTATATTAAATACGTATGTAAGGGTTACCCTACTGAGAATTTTATAATATTCTCACCCCTATTTGTGTTTATCTTGTATTGTGCTCGGACTCTGCAGATGCCTCTGGTGAGGAGAGGCCATCATCTGGATGGCCAATGGTTTCGCGTAGGAGGACATGAGACTTACGTGGGTTTTTGACGTGTATGTAGTGTAGTATAGTGCCAGGAACTTACCAGCTTGTAGACTAATTGGTGTTAGATGTCTTAGGTCCATTTCTGTGTGTTTAGTATTTTGTTGGACCTTGATATTTGAGCAAGCTTGGTAGATCTTTTGATAGTAGTTCCTGTGTTGTATTTTAAGTGAAGTGACTTAACTTCAAATATGGTATGTATTATAGAAAGCGGTATGTAAAGTAATAATATATGTACATTTTATAGTAGTTTTCTTTATAACTCTAGAGTTTGATTTATCTTATTTCATTTCATTTGACTAGTGGATATTATAGAAAGGAAGTGATACTCTTCTAATTACAATGTTAATGCTTGAGTAATACATGGTAGTTAGGAGGGTGTTACATGAGCACTCCCTAATCATGTATTGAAATCCTTAATTACTTTCTTAGTTGCCTAAACACTTACTTAGCAATTCCTAATCTTAAACCTAATCTAATACACACCTAAACACATCACTAAACCTTGATTAAATCAAAGAAACCTCTCCCCCCTCATTAATGATTTTACCTTAAGAAAATAATTATAAGGATTTCAAAAAGCCCAAAGCCTACCCTTGTCAATCTTAAAGTTTGGCTGGCACGTTCTTATAATTTCGGTTCCTTTCTTTCCTTTTTCCTATGAAGTTTTGTTTTCTTGAAACCATTTCCTTGGGATTGATGATGATGTTTGTAACGCCCCGATTTTCTGCTAGAGTGAAAATGACCGAAATGCCCCTGAGGTCATTTTATTGAAATCGAGGAAAGCCGATCTGCCAGTACTCGAAGGGCAAACTCAATGTTGGAAGGGGATTAGATGACCTGTGTACCTTTTCGGAATCGAAAATCTCGTTTTTGAGTTTTGGGGACAAAATGACCAAGACGCCCCTGCGGTGTTTTACCTATTTGCAAGTGCCGGATGAACCCGAAACTTCTCCAGATGGTTTTAAAAGGTGTTTTTATGTATTCTACGACCTCAGTTTTAATTATGGAGGTCCCGGGCAAAATTAGTGCAAAATTACGATTTTACCCCTAGTTTCGTGTTTTTACGCTTAATCGCGTGATTAAGCAAACCTAAGCAATATTAGGCTCTAAGCGAAGATTAATTAATTTCCATAATTAATCTTGAGTCAAAATAATTTATTAAAGTTGATTAGAACCTAAAAGTACTTAATTACCACTTAAAATCTTATTTTAAATTCAAGATTTCTAGTCATGGAATCTTGAATAGTGTTTTCTCTCTCCAATTCCTTAAATTATGGAATTTTGTCTACATTGTTTTATTCATAAAATGAATTTAAAATCCCAACTTTACGGGTACCTAGGAGTCACAACAATGACTCTTTCTAAGTCCAGTTTGTTCCTAAAGCATCAAGATTAAGCCCTAAACCAATTATGAGTCATTCCTACACATTTAAACTAATTTAGAACCATGATTATCATTTCTAAACCTTGCTGGATAGAATCCAGAAAATTCCATCATTAAGGGATCTAAAACTCTCAAATTAATTCTTTTCTAGTTCCTAACTTATCCTATCTTTCACATATGAGTCTTAACATTATTTTTACTCAAACATAAGCATCTTATCATTATTAACACAGCTCATACAGTGGCCAAACATAGCAAGCCAGAACCAAAACAAACATCTCCATAAAAGACATGAAACACAATTTTTAAAGCACATACAATACTAGTTTCTCTTGGAACCTTTTTCAACTTTCAAAACTCATTTATGGACACTTTTATCAACTAAAATCATAAAAATACTTAAGAGGGTAATAGCTAAATCATTTTTATCTCAAGAGGTCCTAAATTCATAAAACTTAGTTCTACATATTTCTTATACTTACATAAGCTTAGAAAAATTATAAAGCATAGTTTTCAATACTTGGAAACACCAAAGCTTCTTAGGGCCGAAATAGGGACCAAAAGTAATAAATATTTTTAGACCTTTATTGAGACAACAATGGGCAAGTCTTTGAGCTCTAGGTTCATTAAAGTGATGACATAAAAATAAACATGCTCATGCACTTGTTTTAGTTTTTGCTAGAAAGTAAAGTGAGAGCATAAAATAAATATGTGATGCATTATATTATTATCTTTGATATTTAGGTGAGAACTTGAAACATAAACATGATAATGCATAGCTTGAAATATAAACATGATAATGCAAGCTCCTTTATTACCTTGGTACTTAGTGATAACAAAGAAAGTAAACATGATGTGCAAAGCATAAAATAAATATGGTATGCATTATATTATTATCTTTGATATTTAGGTGAGAACTTGAAATATAAACATGATAATGCAAGTTCCTTTATTACCTTGGTACTTAGTGATAACAAAGAAAGTAAACATGATGTGCGAAGCATAAAATAAATATGATATGCATTATATTATTATCTTTGATATTTAGGTGAGAACTTGAAATATAAACATGATAATGCAAGTTCCTTTATTATCTTGGTACTTAGTGATAACAAAGAAAGTAAACATGATGTGCGAAGCATAAAATAAATATGGTATGCATTATATTATTATCTTTGATATTTAGGTGAGAACTTGAAATATAAACATGATAATGCAAGTTCCTTTATTACCTTGGTACTTAGTGATAGCAAAGAAAGTAAACATGATGTGCAAAGCATAAAATAAACATGATGCAAGGTTCATTTTAAGGTGATCTAAAGCTCATCCAAGACTTTAACAACATAATAACCTAACACATATCTCATTACAAAGAGAGCTTTAGAGTTCTTGAACCAAGTTCTCAAAGGAATTATGAGGTTCTTGAACATCATCATCAAGCTCAAACAAAGCAAAAATTTTTGAACAAATAAAACTTCAAAGATCAAAAAGGAAAATGGTAACTGAAATGTTAAAGAAAGGAACAAAGAAACCGAAATCATAATAGCAAGAAAAGTAAAGGTATTCTTGAGTAAAAATCATTTTTGAGTTAGAAAATAAAGTTGGAACTCAAAGAAAATAAAACCTCAAGCTCTAGAGTTTCCTTTGAGATGAACACATAGTCATTATCTAGGAGTCCTCATCATTGAGCTATCATGTACTCATCAAGGCCAAGAGGCCGAAAATACAAGAAAGGGAAACCAAAGAAAGTTTCAAAAAGAAAACCCAAGAGAAAGCTAGAAAGAACTCATTTTCAAGAAGACAAAGTTTAGAAAACACTCCTACCTAGAGTGAAGACAAAAAAGCTTGGACTTGAAGATGAAAATGATACGAGCAACACCTCCTAGGATGGTGATGATGATTCGGCCTTGATGAAAGAAAAAGGAAGGAAATGTGTTCTTGGTGAGCTTGTGTTTGAGAATGGAAGTTTAGGTGTTTGTATGATGATCCAAGGTGGTGGGGTGGTGTTTCAAGGTTGTGTGATGATGTTTCAAAAGGAAAAAGAAGAAGATGAAGAAGAAGAATGCTCTTGAGATTTGAGAGAAAAAGGAAGAACTTAGAGAAAAACAAAAAAACTAAACTTAGCAAATGAACAAAGTGTAGCAAAGGTTCATCTAGGCATGGTATTTATAGAGAAGAATAAGAGTGAATGAGTGGAGGAGAATGAATCCTCATGGAACATGAGGTGAGGCATGTGTGGAGGAGAATGAATCCTCATGGAACATGAGGTCTCCTCATGGAACATGAGGTGAGAGAATTGCACTTTGATGACATGTCTTCAACCATAGTCTTTGGAGTGTGAAATAAAATTAAATTGTGATAAAATGGATGGTGAATTTCGTGCAGGTCTGATGCAGCAAGGGAGGAGGGAGTTTTGGTCATGTAATAGTGTGTTAGTGATGCGTTTAGGGGTGTATTAGCTTAGGTGTAAGGTTAGGAGTCATTAAGCATAAGTTTAGGTGACTAAGAATGTGATTAGGAACCTTTATGACATGATTAAGGAGTACTCATACATATTTAGGAGATTTTAAATTCATTTTATGAATAAAACAATGTAGACAAAATTCCATAATTTAAGGAATTGGAGAGAAAACACTATTCAAGATTCCATGACTAGAAATCTTGAATTTAAAATAAGATTTTAAGTGGTAATTAAGTACTTTTAGGTTCTAATCAACTTTAATAAATTATTTTGACTCAAGATTAATTATGGAAATTAATTAATCTTCGATTAGAGCCTAATATTGCTTAGGTTTGCTTAATCACGCGATTAAGCGTAAAAACACGAAACTAGGGGTAAAATCGTAATTTTGCACTAATTTTGCCCGGGACCTCCATAATTAAAACTGAGGTCGTAGAATACATAAAAACGCCTTTTAAAACCATCTGGAGAAGTTTCGGGTTCATCCGGCACTTGCAAATAGGTAAAACACCGCAGGGGCGTTTTGGTCATTTTGACCCGAAAACTCGAAAAACGAGATTTTCGATTCCGGAAAGGTACACAGGTCATCTAATCCCCTTCCAACATTGAGTTTGCCCTTAGAGTCTTGGCGGATCGGCTTTCCTCGAATTCTGGGCCGAAAATGACCTCAGGGGCATTTCGGTCATTTTCACTCTAGCAGAAAATCGGGGCGTTACATTACTCCCCTCCTTAAAAAGAATTTCGTCCTCGAAATTCGTTACCTTAGAAAAGCTCTGGATACTTCGTCCTCATTTCTGACTCCAGCTCCCATGTATACTCTTTTGTCTTGTCTCGTTCCCACGCCACTTTCACCAAAGGAACAGACTTGTTCCTTAACTGCTTGACCCCGTGATCCACGATCCTCGTAGGAGGTACATTGAAAGTGAGGTCCTCTCTTAACTGTACATGCTCTGGTTCTAGGACATGACTAGGGTCGGACTCATATTTACATGGCGAGAGGCGTGAAAGACATCATGAAGATTTGATAGATTGGGTGGCAGGGCTATTTTGTAGGCTACAGATCCGATTCTCTGAAGAATTTCAAAAGGGCCGAGAAATCGGGGACTCAACTTTTTGACTTTCATGGCTCTTCCTATTCCTGTAGTGGGAGTGATTCTTAGAAATACATGTTCTCCTTCTTGGAACTCCAAGGGCTTACGCCTTTTGTCCGCATAGCTCTTTTGCCGACTTTGAGCGGTTAGGATTCTATCCTTAATCCTTTTGATTTGCTCCATCGTTTCCCTCACTATATCAGGTCCTAAGACACTTTGTTCTCCGAGTTCATACCAACACAAGGGTGATTGGCACTTTCTTCCATACAATGCTTAAATGCGGTGCCATATCGATACTTGCGTGATAAGCTGTTGTTATCACGCAAATTCGATTAATGGCATGTACTTATCCCAACTTCCTTTCTGGTCTAAGACACAGGCTCTCAGCATATCCTCCAGGGTTTGGATGGTTCTTTCCGATTGGCCATCCGTCTGAGGGTGGTAAGCAGTGCTCAAGCACAGCTTTGAACCAAATGCCTTTTGAAAGGCTCCCCAAAAACGTGACGTAAACCACGGATCTCTATCCGAGATTATCGTCGACGGCACTCCATGCAACCTTACTATCTCTTGGATGTAAAGCTGAGCCAATTTATCCAATGAGTACGTGAATCGAATAGGTAGAAAGTGAGCCGACTTGGTCAGTCGATCCACTATCACCCATACAGCATCATGGCCAGCTTGGGTCTTTGGCAATCCTGTCACGAAGTCCATCGATATACTCTCCCACTTCCACTCAGGGATTGACAAGGGTTGCAACATGCCAGAAGGTTTTTGGTGTTCGATCTTAACCTTTTGGCAGACCAAACACTTACTTACCCAGGCGACCACATCCTTCTTTAGTCCGGGCCACCAAAACATCCTCTTTAAGTCCTGATACATCTTGGTAGCACCAGGATGAATGGCAAAGTGACTCTTATGAGCTTCCTCCAAGATTTTCTCTCGGAGGTCGCCATCTTGGGGCACGCAGATTCGTCCCTCAAACCTCCACATCCGGTCAGGGCCTTGCTCAAAACCCTTCAATTTACCGGCCTTAACTGCCTCTATTGTCTCCATAAAGTCCTCATTTTCTCTTTGGGCAAGCATGATCCTTTGCTTAAACCCACTGGTCACAGTGAGATGACTCATCACGATGCCATTCTCAGTCACATACATCCCCAGATTCATATTCCTAAACTGTTCTATTAACCCAACTTCATTAACCATCATACTTGACAAACATAATGATTTTCGACTTAAGGCGTCGGCGACTACATTAGCCTTGCCGGGGTGGTAACTTAAGCCGAAATCATAGTCCTTGAGGAATTCCATCCATCTCTACGCCTCATGTTTAACTCCTTTTGATCAAAGAGATGCTTGAGACTCTTATGATCAGAGAACACTTCAAACCTTACACCATACAAATGGTGTCTCCACATCTTGAGGGCAAACACGATGGCTGCTAACTCTAGGTCATGGGTGGGGTAGGTTACCTCGTGGGGCTTGAGTTGTCTGGATGCATAGGCTACCACTTGCCTATTCTGCATCAACACACAACCTAAACCCTTGCCAGAAGCATCACAATATACCTCAAAGGGTACATTGGGGTCGGGTAAAACCAAAACCGGGGTTGAGGTGAGCTTTTCCTTAAGCTCTAGGAAACTCTTTTCACATTCGGTGTCCCACTCAAACGGGGTATTCTTCCTAGTGAGCTTGGTTAAGGGTAGGGCTAACTGGGAAAATCCTTTGATAAACCTACGGTAATAACCAGCTAAACCCAAAAAGCTTCTAATCTCGGTTACAGAGGTTGGTCTATCCCAATTCATCACAGCTTCTATCTTACTTGGGTTGACAGCTATGCCACCTTTTGACACAACATGTCCTAAGAACTTTACTTCCTCTAACCAAAATCCACACTTAGAAAGCTTTGCGTACAACTTCTTCACTTTTAGTACCTCTAAAACCAGCCTCAAATGACGCTCATGCTCCTCGTGGGTTTTCGACTAGATGAGAATATCATCTATGAACACAATCACAAATTGATCTAAATAAGGTCGAAAGATCCTATTCATGTAATCCATAAAAACTGCGGGAGCATTCGTCAAACCGAAAGACATCACATTGAACTCAAAGTGTCCATACCGAGTTCGAAAGGCGGTTTTAGGAATGTCCGAATCTCTAACCCTAATCTGATGGTAACCAGACCTCAAATCGATCTTAGAAAACACTACTGCTCCTTTCAACTGGTCCATAAGATCATCAATCCTAGGCAATGGGTACTTATTCTTTATGGTCACTTGGTTCAACTGCCTATAATCTATACACATCCTCATACTTCCATCCTTCTTCTTCACAAATAAGACCGGAGCACCCCACTACAGAAGACCACTACAGAGTTTAGGTACAACCTAATGGGTCGAGTGATGTTTTCGGGAGGAGAAGGAAAAACTACGGTTTGGGTTCCACAGTCTAGTAACACACTGTTGGCGTGAAGCCAATCCATGCCTAAGATAATTCCTATGTCTTTCAAGGGTAAACAAATTAAATCTATGTTAAAGGACCTATTTTCTACAACAAGATGACAGTTTAAACAACAGTGACAAGTATTAATAGGACGATTGGTAGGAGTAGAAACAATAAGATCAAAAGGAAGTTTAGAGACTCTCAGATTTAAGGACTCGACACTAGCAAGTGATATAAAAGAATGAGTAGCACCAGAGTCATATAGTACAGTTAAGGGTTTACCATTTACTTTGCACATACCTTGAATGAGATCGTTGGATTTCTGGGCGTCTTCCGTGTTGAGGATGAAGACTCTTCCTTGGTGTTGTGGTCGGGGGTTCTGGTTCGATGTCCCTCTGCTAGTGCAGTCCTTTGCATAGTGGCCAGGCTTGCCACACTTGAAACACGCGTTCTGACCGGCTAGGCATGGGCGGTTCCCGTGATTCTTCCCGCACTTGGGACAGACATCCATAGGTGCGGCTCCGGGGTAAGCAGCAGGGGTTCCTTGTGGCGCCTTGTTCTTGGCCCCGCTGGACCCTCCTTGGTTAAACCGAGGACCGCCCGGCCCTCGTTGTTGGTTGTTGTTGAAGTTCCTCTGACCGTTATGTTGAAAAGATGGTCGTGCTTGAGGTCTAGTTCTTTGAGGGAATGGTGGTCGTTGTTGTTGTTGATGTGTTGGTTGTTGCCTGAACTGGTTGCTCTGGTAGGGGTTGTAGTGGTTCCTTGACTGACTTGGCTTGAACCTTGGGGCTTGAGGTCCTAGCCCCTTGGCTCGTTCTGCCCTTGAAGCATTGATCTTCTTCCGCCTTCTTCCATGATGCGACACTTGTTGACTAGGGTTTGAAAGTCCCTAATCTCCATGTGTGCTCTTGCGTAATTCAACTCATGATCAACCCCGCCTCGTACTTGACGCACTTCCATACTTCATCTGGATTCCCTTGAAACACTCGCGAGAACTTGATTAGCTCCTCGAACTTTGCCGTGTCTTTGGGCGACGAAGACCCACCTGGGTCGATTGCATGGTCGATGTCCTTTGCATTCCTCACAGACTACGGAAAATACTTCTCATAGAAGTAGGTCTTGAGCAGTTCAGTCAATAGCGTTCCCAGCGACTTCTAGCGATCTTCGGTGCGGTCCACGAGAACTTCGGCGTCGATTTCAGCATGAAGGCAGCAAAAGTAACCTTTTGTTCCTCTGAGCAGGCAACCACAGAGTAGATCTTCTCCATATCCTTGATCCATTAAATCGGCCTTGCCGGGATCCAGGGCCCCTCTGAAGTCTGGTGGATTCGCCTTGCGGAACTCACTGAAGCGGGCTTGCTCGATTGCTTCAGCGGCGAGAGGGAGCGAGCAGCGGCGCTTGTTGATTCATCCTTTCGAACATACGTTCCATGGCTCGGGCCATGTCACGAACAACGGCTTGATCGTATTGTCTTGATTATCTCCGGCCGTAGCCCTAGGCTGTCGTCGCGGTGGCATTGGTTCCTAAACACATCAAACAGCAAAATACTGAGTTGATCAGGCCCAACATTCCATGTGAAATGAGCTAGTTACCATGGCACACGCGAACAATGGCGGTCATGTATGCCTATCCTATAGCTTATCCCTAGCAAGCTTTAACACATGACATAACTATCGTATTATGCTCATAAAGCATAGTCAGTCCAATCCTCAGGCTCCATGAGAATCGAACTTCTCTGATACCATAATGTAACACCCTAATTTTTAACCCAACTTTCTAGAACACATTAGGTTAAACATTAGGCTATTACTTCATAGTCTCATCCTTTTCTTAAAATACTAAAGGAAACTTACGAGTAAATTTTTTTTCTTTTTCTTTTTTTTTTTTTAAAACACACAACAACAAAGTGAGAGCCACGTTCTTAGTCTAATCGAATAATAGGAATATAAAGCACGCTTAACACTCATAGAGAAACATAGAAATGGAAACATATAACAACTGAGCATAAATCATCACAACAAGAGAAACGTTTCATTAATAACATAACTTAGAATACATAAGTAGTCATACCCTCATTGGGACGGGCAGAGCTTGTAAGGCTAATGTAGTCGCCGACGCCTTAAGTCGAAAATCGTTATGTTTGTCAAGTATGATGGTTAATGAAGTTGGGTTAATAGAACAGTTTAGGAATATGAATCTGGGGATGTATGTGACTGAGAATGGCATCGTGATGAGTCATCTCACTGTGACCAGTGGGTTTAAGCAAAGGATCATGCTTGCCCAAAGAGAAAATGAGGACTTTATGGAGACAATAGAGGCAGTTAAGGCCGGTAAATTGAAGGGTTTTGAGCAAGGCCCTGACCGGATGTGGAGGTTTGAGGGACGAATCTGCGTGCCCCAAGATGGCGACCTCCGAGAGAAAATCTTGGAGGAGGCTCATAAGAGTCACTTTGCCATTCATCCTGGTGCTACCAAGATGTATCAGGACTTAAAGAGGATGTTTTGGTGGCCCGGACTAAAGAAGGATGTGGTCGCCTGGGTAAGTAAGTGTTTGGTCTGCCAAAAGGTTAAGATCGAACACCAAAAACCTTCTGGCATGTTGCAACCCTTGTCAATCCCTGAGTGGAAGTGGGAGAGTATATCGATGGACTTCGTGACAGGATTGCCAAAGACCCAAGCTGGCCATGATCTTTGTATGGGTGATAGTGGATCGACTGACCAAGTCGGCTCACTTTCTACCTACTCGATTCACGTACTCATTGGATAAATTGGCTCAGCTTTACATCCAAGAGATAGTAAGGTTGCATGGAGTGCCGTCGACGATAATCTCGGATAGAGATCCGCGGTTTACGTCACGTTTTTGGGGAGCCTTTCAAATGGCATTTGGTTCAAAGCTGTGCTTGAGCACTGCTTACCACCCTCAGACGGATGGCCAATCGGAAAGAACCATCCAAACCCTGGAGGATATCTTTGAGCACATGTCTTAGACCAGAAAGGAAGTTGGGATAAGTACATGCCATTAATCGAATTTGCGTATAACAACAGTTATCACGCAAGTATCGGTATGGCACCGTACGAAGCATTGTATGGAAGAAAGTGTCAATCACCCTTGTGTTGGTATGAACTCGGAGAACAAAGTGTCTTAGGACCTGATATAGTGAGGGAAACGACGTCAAATCAAAAGGATTAAGGATAGAATCCTAACCGCTCAAAGTCGGCAAAAGAGCTATGCGGACAGAAGGCGTAAGCCCTTGGAGTTCCAAGAAGGAGAACATGTATTTCTAAGAATCACTCCCACTACAGGAATAGGAAGAGCCATGAAAGTCAAAAAGTTGAGTCCCCGATTTCTCGGCCCTTTTGAAATTCTTCAGAGAATCGGATCTGTAGCCTACAAAATAGCCCTGCCACCCAATCTGTCAAATCTTTATGATGTCTTTCACGTCTCTCAGTTGCGTAAATATGAGTCCAACCCTAGTCATGTCCTAGAACCAGAGCATGTACAGTTAAGAGAGGACCTCACTTTCAATGTACCTCCTACGAGGATCGTGGATCACTGGTCAGCGGTTAAGGAACAAGTCTGTTCCTTTGGTGAAAGTGGCGTGGGGACGAGACAAGACAGAAGAGTATACATGGGAGCTGGAGTCAGAAATGAGGACGAAGTATCCAGAGCTTTTCTAAGGTAACGAATTTCGAGGACGAAATTCTTTTAAGGAGGAGTAATGTAATGCCCAGATTTTACGCTAGAGTGAAAATGACCGAAATGCCCTGAGGTCATTTTTCGCCCAGTCGAGGAAAGCCGATCTGCCGATTACTCGAAGGGCAAACTCAATGTTGGAAGGGGATTAGATGACCTGTGTACCTTTTCGGAATCGAAAATCTCGTTTTTTGAGTTTTCGGGTCAAAATGACCAAAACGCCCCTGCGGTGTTTTACCTATTTGCAAGTGCCGGATGAACCCGAAACTTCTCGAGATGGTTTTAAAAGGCGTTTTTATGTATTCTACGACCTCAGTTTTAATTATGGAGGTCCCGGACAAAATTAGTGCAAAATTACGATTTTACCCCTAGTTTCGTGTTTTTACGCTTAATCGCGTGATTAAGCAAACCTAAGCAATATTAGGCTCTAATCGAAGATTAATTAATTTCCATAATTAATCTTGAGTCAAAATAATTTATTAAAGTTGATTAGAACCTAAAAGTACTTAATTACCACTTAAAATCTTATTTTAAATTCAAGATTTCTAATCATGAAATCTTGAATAGTGTTTTCTCTCTCCAATTCCTTAAATTATGGAATTTTGTCTACATTGTTTTATTCATAAAATGAATTTAAAATCTCCTAAATATGTATGAGTACTCCTTAATCATGTCATAAAGGTTCCTAATCACATTCTTAGTCACCTAAACTTATGCTTAATGACTCCTAACCTTACACCTAAGCTAATACACCCCTAAACACATCACTAACACACTATTACATGACCAAAACTCCCTCCTCCCTTGCTGCATCAGACCTGCACGAAATTCACCATCCATTTTATCACAATTTAATTTTATTTCACACTCCAAAGACTATGGTTGAAGACATGTCATCAAAGTGCAATTCTCTCACCTCATGTTCCATGAGGAGACCTCATGTTCCATGAGGATTCATTCTCCTCCACACATGCCTCACCTCATGTTCCATGAGGATTCATTCTCCTCCACTCATTCACTCTTATTCTTCTCTATAAATACCATGCCTAGATGAACCTTTGCTACACTTTGTTCATTTGCTAAGTTTAGTTTTTAGTTTTTCTCTAAGTTCTTCCTTTTTCTCTCAAATCTCAAGAGCATTCTTCTTCTTCATCTTCTTCTTTTTCCTTTTGAAACATCATCACACAACCTTGAAACACCACCCCACCACCTTGGATCATCATACAAACACCTAAACTTCCATTCTCAAACACAAGCTCACCAAGAACACATTTCCTTCCTTTTTCTTTCATCAAGGCCGAATCATCATCACCATCCTAGGAGGTGTTGCTCGTATCATTTTCATCTTCAAGTCCAAGATTTTTGTCTTCACTCTAGGTAGGAGTGTTTTCTAAACTTTGTCTTCTTGAAAATGAGTTCTTTCTAGCTTTCTCTTGGGTTTTCTTTTTGAAACTTTCTTTGGTTTCCCTTTCTTGTATTTTCGGCCTCTTGGCCTTGATGAGTACATGATAGCTCAATGATGAGGACTCCTAGATAATGACTATGTGTTCATCTCAAAGGAAACTCTAGAGCTTGAGGTTTTATTTTCTTTGAGTTCCAACTTTATTTTCTAACTCAAAAATGATTTTTACTCAAGAATACCTTTACTTTTCTTGCTATTATGATTTGGTTTCTTTGTTCCTTTCTTTAACATTTCGGTTACCATTTTCCTTTTTGATCTTTGAAGTTTTATTTGTTCAGAAAGTTTTGCTTTGTTTGAGCTTGATGATGATGTTCAAGAACCTCATAATTCCTTTGAGAACTTGGTTCAAGAACTCTAAAGCTCTCTTTGTAATGAGATATGTGTTAGGTTATTATGTTGTTAAAGTCTTGGATGAGCTTTAGATCACCTTAAAATGAACCTTGCATCATGTTTATTTTATGCTTTGCACATCATGTTTACTTTCTTTGCTATCACTAAGTACCAAGGTAATAAAGGAACTTGCATTATCATGTTTATATTTCAAGTTCTCACCTAAATATCAAAGATAATAATATAATGCATACCATATTTATTTTATGCATCATGTTTACTTTCTTTGTTATCACTAAGTACCAAGATAATAAAGGAACTTGCATTATCATGTTTATATTTCAAGTTCTCACCTAAATATCAAAGATAATAATATAATGCATACCATATTTATTTTATGCTTCGCACATCATGTTTACTTTCTTTGTTATCACTAAGTACCAAGGTAATAAAGGAACTTGCATTATCATGTTTATATTTCAAGTTCTCACCTAAATATCAAAGATAATAATATAATGCATACCATATTTATTTTATGCTTTGCACATCATGTTTACTTTCTTTGTTATCACTAAGTACCAAGGTAATAAAGGAGCTTGCATTATCATGTTTATATTTCAAGCTATGCATTATCATGTTTATGTTTCAAGTTCTCACCTAAATATCAAAGATAATAATATAATGCATCACATATTTATTTTATGCTCTCACTTTACTTTCTAGCAAAAACTAAAACAAGTGCATGAGCATGTTTATTTTTATGTCATCACTTTAATGAACCTAGAGCTCAAAGACTTGCCCATTGTTGTCTCAATAAAGGTCTAAAAATATTTATTACTTTTGGTCCCTATTTCGGCCCTAAGAAGCTTTGGTGTTTCCAAGTATTGAAAACTATGCTTTATGAATTTTCTAAGCTTATGTAAGTATAAGAAATATGTAGAACTAAGTTTTATGAATTTAGGACCTCTTGAGATAAAAATGATTTAGCTATTACCCTCTTAAGTATTTTTATGATTTTAGGTGATAAAAGTGTCCATAAATGAGTTTTGAAAGTTGAAAAAGGTTCCAAGAGAAACTAGTATTGTATGTGCTTTAAAAATTGTGTTTCATGTCTTTTATGGAGATGTTTGTTTTGGTTCTGCCTTGCTATGTTTGGACACTGTATGAGCTGTGTTAATAATGATAAGATGCTTATGTTTGAGTAAAAATAATGTTAAGACTCATATGTGAAAGATAGGATAAGTTAGGAACTAGAAAAGAATTAATTTGAGAGTTTTAGATCCCTTAATGATGGAATTTTCTGGATTCTGTCCAGCAAGGTTTAGAAATGATAATCATGGTTCTAAATTAGTTTAAATGTGTAGGAATGACTCATAATTGGTTTAGGGCTTAATCTTGATGCTTTAGGAACAAACTGGACTTAGAAAGAGTCATTGTTGTGACTCCTAGGTACCCGTAAAGTTGGGATTTTAAATTCTGCATCCTTGAGGTCTAGAGATGTTCTTGACCATAGTGTGAGGTGAGAAATACTGTTATAACCTCATAGGTTCCCAAGAGACTAGGTTTTGATGATTTATAACTTAGATTGTGAGTTAAGGACCTTAAGGGTCGATGCATAAGACATTAAGAAGTCTTGAGTTTTTATGATGCTTAATTTTATGCAAGTATGATATATGATACATGAGCTTTATCTATATGAGTATGATGTGTTTAAAATATATGCTATGATGAGTTTGGACTATATGCTATAATCTATGTAAGAATGATGAGTTTGAAATATATGTTATGATGTTTATCTATGTGAGAATGATGTATTAGAAGAATATGCTTGATGATGCATGAACCCTAAAATGTTTTATTGATGATACGTGAGGAAATGATTATTGAGATGTTAAGTTGTGTGATTAGCTTGTGGCATGAATTTTGGTTTGAAGGAAATTTAGTTTATCAGCCGTTATCTTTGCCAATTTCTATCAAACCTAAAAGGGTTGAAAAATGTTTTAAAGTACCATATGAGTTGAAAACCTGGGTGACACTAGTTCGGCCGAGCATCCCAGGATATTTTTATGTGACAAGCATTGAGGCGTACTTCTCTGCTACGGTGAGGAGGAGGCAAATCCGTGAGGGTATGTGCAGATGCACCTTACCAAAGCGGACAATTATTTGTGCACTCGAGGCGAGTGAGAACGTTTCAAAGAATGAAATATGTTTATGTTACCCCCTCATTTTACCCCATATTAAATCTAGTGACGACTAGTTAGGATTGAGCTCATTCCTAGGCGATTAGGTGAGAAGGAGATAGGAGGTTATGATAAAAATCGCAGGGGCGGTGTATCGGTTGGAAATAGGTGGATATGTTTTAAGAGGGTGGTTTTTGAGAAAAAGAACAAAAGAGATATGATGCTTTTAAGTCACATAAGTATGAGAAAAGTAAGAGTTGTAATATGCCCTTATGCCACTTGCATGAATCTAGATTGTTGTGATTTGTTGATTTATGTGCTCAAGTATTGCCATACATTCATGCTTAAACATGTTGCATTCATGACATCAAGATGCATACTAAAAGAAATGGACCTTGGATAAATAGTTTCATAAACCCTAATAATGAATCTCATATGCATGAACACCTTTTATAAATAAACCCAAGGTTCCTGAGGATGTGAACGATGTAACCCTAGAATAGGAGATTCCTACTGAGATTCTTTAGTAAGATTCTCACTCTTTTCTCTTCTTTTTCTCGCTTAGTCACATCTTCAGAGGCTGATGGCGACATTCGTGGTCTTCATTGACACATCCGTCCGAGAGGCGCCCCTAACGAGGAGCTCACGCTCAGTCTACATGTATGCCCACTCCTGCCGCCTTGCGTTCTTGGATCAGTTACACTCCATTTCCCCGGGTTCTAGTAGCAGATGTTTTAGGGGAGGCTTAGTGCACACACTCACATGTAGACTGGATAAACCTGCTTTTGTTTTGAGGTTATTCACTATAGGTGCACTCGGGTAGTGATGGTTTACTTTATGTTTCTCTGTTTCTATTGTACTTCCTTTCTGCTGTATTACAAGCTCTGCCCGTCCCAATGAGGGTATGACTACTTATGTATTCTAAGTTATGTTATTAATGAAACGTTTCTCTTGTTGTGATGATTTATGCTCAGTTGTTATATGTTTCCATTTCTATGTTTCTCTATGAGTGTTAAGCGTGCTTTATATTCCTATTATTCGATTAGACTAAGAACGTGGCTCTCACTTTGTTGTTGTGTGTTTTAAAAAAAAAAAAAAGAAAAAGAAAAAAAATTTACTCGTAATTTTCCTTTAGTATTTTAAGAAAAGGATGAGACTATGAAGTAATAGCCTAATGTTTAACCTAATGTGTTCTAGAAAGTTGGGTTAAAAATTAGGGTGTTACAATGTTCAAAGAACCATGAGGTTTCTTTGACGCGTTGGTTCTTAGTACTCTAGAGCTTACTTTATCTTGGTGATATTGAGTTTGGGATTGAGATGTTGATTCTTTAAAGTCTTGTATGAGCTCTAATGATATATAAAAATGGACTAGCATTCATGTTTAAATTTGTGCCTTGCATAGCATATTTACTTTTCTATGTCATCACTAAGCTCTGAAAAATACGAAAATGAACTTGCATTATCATGTTTAATTTCAAGCTTTGCATTCCATGTTTACTTTTCAAGTCATCATATCATCTTAAAGATAAAAATGAGTTGCATCTCATATTTATTTTAAGCCCTCACTTTACTTTTCTAATGAAGATAAAATGAAGTGCATAGCATGTTTATATTCTTGTTATCACTTAAGATATTAGAGCTCAAAGGCTTGTCCTTTGTTATCTCAAGTAAAGTTTGGAAATGGAAATGTTTTTATGAACATGATTTCGGCCATGTGGTAAGGATGGACCTAGTATGGGTTTCATCTAGTTACAAGTGCCAAAAGCTTATGTTTAAGGAATTTTCTTAACCATAAGTTAGTTTAAGGAATGTTATGACATGATTTTACATTTTAAATCTCAAATATGAGTAGAATAATATAGCTACTGCCCTTGTTTATTTTATGATGATTTTAATGAAATAAATTGTTTTCAAATGAGTTTTGAAGTCTTAAAAAGATTCCAAGAGAAACTAGCAATTTATGTGTGTTAGAAATGAAGTTCTATGCATGATATGATGATAATGATTTCGGTTCTGCCTTGTTTATTTTGCTCACTGTATGATGATGATTTTATTATGTTAGATTGAGTTTATTCATGTATATTTGATGTTAGAATTAATTTGAGAAAGCTAAGATAAGTTAGTAACTAGAAAAGAATTAAAATGAGACTTCTAGAACCCTTAGAAATGAGATTTTATGGATTCTGTTTCAGCATGGTTAATACTAGTAATAATGGTTTATAATTAGGGTATATGTGTAGGAATCCCTCATAATTGGTTTAGGAATTGATCTTAGTACTTTAGGTGAAGACCGACTTAGAAAGGGTCAAGTTGTGACTCCTAGGTACCCATAAACTGTAAAATATAGATTTAGAATAGGTTATGATCATGACAATTAGTGAGAATAATTAGTTGTAAAACCTATACATGCATAAGAGGTTAAGATCAGATACTAGAGAACTTAGATTTAAAGTTTAAAGCCCTAAGGGTCAAAGCATAAAACACTATAGTTTCTTTGATGCAATGATGATTGTTAATTCAAGTATGATGAGATGATACATGTGCTATGATGAGTATGCTTATGTGATTTAAAGTTTATCATGATAATAGAAATTGAATATGAAAGTACGTACATTTTAGATTCTTGTGGTATAAAGTAAATTTGAAAGAAATTCAGTATACAACAGTTATGCTACTGAACTTCCGTCAAATTTAAAGGACTTAAGAATGTTTTTGAAAACCATATGAGATAAGTCCTGGGTGACACCGGTTCGGCCGAGCGCCCCCAGGAAATGAGTTTTTATATGTGACATAGCACTGAGACGTACTTCTCTCACACTGGTAGGGAGGAGGCAAATTCGTGAGGGTTTGGTAGATACAGCCTACCAAAGCAGACAATTTGCTGTGCACTAGATGCCAGTACAGTGTTTCAAAGAAGGAAATATTCCTATGGACTCCCCGAATTAAAGGTTATGATAGGTGATCCTTAAGCCCCTTAGCCCGTACTCTAGAAGTCGGGATTTTTATGATTACGCTTATCATAGGATAAGTAAGAGCTAGTGATGACTAGTTAAGGTATGAGCTCATAACCTAGATGATGTTTTAGGGTGGCCCCATGATGCTAAAGTGTAATGTTCTAAAGTCACAAAGTTGAGAAAAGAGGAAAGTTTTACTAGAAAAATGAAATGCCACCTTATGCCACTTATATGTTTCTTGATGTTATGTTTGATTGACTTCTTGCATAAAGCATTCATGCTTTGCTATGTTGCATTCATAACATTAAGATTCATTCTAAAAGGAACAAACCTTGGATAACTATGTTTATAAACTCAATAATGAACTTTATATGCATGCTCACCTTTTTATAATAAACCCAAGGTTCCTGAGGATGTTGACGATGTCATCTTAGATAGGAGATACCCTACTGAGATTCTTTAGTAAGATTCTTACTCCCTTTTTCTCCCTCTCTTTCTTTCCCGTCACATCTTCAGATCACGATGGCGGTGTTCATGTTCATCGATACCCCAACGTGGGAGGTCCACTATGACCCGGAGCATTGGTCATATCATTTTGAGGGGTGCTGTATGTTGAGAGTCTTCACGTTTATGGGACGCCCCTTTACGCACCTTGTACATAGCTACTGCTTCTCGCTGACGTCTCCCTACGGTGACGACATGGTTTTCGAGCGTACCCGGATACGTAATGAGAGGATTCTCCTGAATACACGGCAAGTTCGGCCATCCGCGACTACCCGGACTACATGCCCCACTCTCAGCATTCGGAGGATGATCCCCCGGAGGATCCACCGACCCATATGTATAGCAAGAGTTCTGCCCCACTCCCCGGTTTGTGAGAGAGGGGAGTGAGGAGACCGTGACGCAGCCGAGGTTAGCGAGGAGAGCCAAGATGCACCCTCGACGAGGAGCACACGTCCAGCCGCAGCACGTACCCATGCCCACCGAGCTACGTCAGTGGGTTAGTTTCATCCCTCCTTATCCCGAGTCGTAGCAGTAGAGGTCTTTGGGGAGGACTAGTGAACACACACCACATATAATTTAAGATAAACCTTCTTTTGTTATGAGGTTATCCACCTTAGGTGCACTAGGGTATGGGTGTCATTTCTTATGCTTTCCTTGTACTTTTCTATTTTAGTTGTATTTGCATTCTTTATGTATTTACCTTCTGTTGTACTAAACTAAGCCCCACCTTTAGGTGGGCATATTATGATATTAATGAAGTATTTCTTTTGATGTGTATATGATTGACTACTGTTGTGAAGTTACTTGATGTTCATGTTTGCGCTTTCTTTTATATTTGTGTTGTGCTTTATCATTAATGCTTATTTAAGTTATACGCAGCTCTCGCTTTGCTTTTATATTTCAAAAAAAAATTTCATCCGTATTTTTCGCTAGGTATTTTAAAGAAGGATTTATAAAGAATGAAACTAAGAAGTAATAAACTAATGGTTAACCTAAATTCGTTCTAGGAGTATTGGGTTAAAAATTAGGATGTTACACTAGTTGTCCCTAACACTCACAAAATAAATTTTGCTTCACCCCAACATAATTTTTACACATTCTAACACATTAAAACAGCATCATGCAGTAGCCAAAATAACAAGGCAGTGACTGAAACATAAATCTCAAACAATCACATAAAATCATATTTCTAATGCATATAAGTTACTAGTTTCCCTTGGAATCATTTTAGAACTTCAAAACTCTTTTAGGAACCAATTTATTTTATTAAAGTCATAAAACATAATGCTAAGGCAGTAGCTATTTTAAATCACTCTTAAATGAGATTTAAATCATAAAGATCATACTTAAAGTATTCTTTGAGCTTTTCTATGCTTAAGAAAATCTTAAAACATAGTTTGTTGGTCCTTGTGACTAGATGAAACTTATGATAAGCCCATCATCATCACATGGCTGAAAATAGCATCCAAAGAGTGCTTCCATTTTCCAAACTTTACTTGAGATAAAAAGGGCAAGTCTTTGAGCTCTAGGATTCTTAGGTGATGACAAAATCCTAAATATGCTATGCACTTTATTTTATTCTCTGTTATAAAAGTAAAGTGAGAGCTTTAAAGTAAATATGAGATGCAAGTTCTTTATTATCTTTAGAGTTTAAGTGATGACTTGAAACTTAAACATGAAATGCAAAGCTTGAAATTCAAATATGAGGCTGCAAGTTCATTTCTTTATTCTTGAGATTTTTAATGATGGCAAGGAAAAGTAAACATGATATGCAAGGCATAAACTTAAACATGGATGCAAGTTCATTTTATTCTTTACTAGAGCTCATACAAGACTTTAAAGGAATATAAACCTCAACCCTAAAGCTTATCTTAACAAAACAAGTGAGCTTTAGAGTTCTTTGTACCAAGGTTTCGAAGAAACCTTATGGTTTGAACATCATCATCAAGCTCAAGGAAATGGATCAAGGGATCAAAACCAATAACAACATTTTCTTGAGAACCAATGTCAAGACAAGGAAAAGGAAGAAGAGAACCGAATCCCTTCAAAGAAAAAGAAAGGAAAATCGAAACCATAGCAGGAGAAAAGGAAAGGAAAAACCAAAACATGTTAGGATCAAAACCAAGTTTCAAGCTTTAGAGGTTTCTCAAATGATAACCACAAGATCATTATCTTGAATCCTCATTATCAAGCTAAAATTTTCTTTTTAAAACCAAGCTTCATAGCTAAAAAATAAAAAGAGAGGAAAAGAGTTTAAACCAAGAGAAACTATAACTCTTTCATGTTAAAACATTATGTAAAAGATAAAGCTTTTGAAAAACAAAACCCCTACCAAGTGATGTTTTCTTTGTTGGAAGAAAAAGAGCTTGTTCTTTGCAAGGAGTTGAGAAGAAAAACTCTTCTCCAAGGGCTTATGAGGATTTGGCCAAGGGTGAGGAAAAAGGAAAGAAATGTTTTTGTGTGAGTTTTGTATTTGAGAATGGAAGCTTTAGTGTTTGGATGGTGATCTATGGTGGTTGAGTGGTGGTTTGAGGTTGCAAGAGGGTGGCTCTATGAGAAAGATGAAGAAGATGAAGAAGATGAGAGAAAATGGAACTCTTCAGTTCTTTGAGAGAAAGAAAGAAAACTTAGAGGAATTCTTAAGACACAAACTCGAAAATGAGCAAATGGAACCAAGTTCTTTTAAGCTAGGTATTTATAGAAAATTGAAACATGAAAGAGTGAAATAGAGAGGGAGTGGTCATAGCTCATGGGCCATGGGGGAGAGAAAATATCTCTTCCAAATGGTCATTCAAAGGTAAGGCTACGTATGGTTTGAAGCATGGTTTAAGGTATGGTGTAGGCATGGTCCAAGCATGGTGTAAGCATGGTTCTTTGAGTGTGATGCAAATCAACATGTGAAGAATATGGGGGAGGAGTGGCCAGTTCCTATGCAGCCATGGGGAAGGGGATTTGTTTCATCTATTTATGGTTTAGAGGTGTGTTTAGGTGTATCTTTGATTAGGCTTTTGATTAGGAGTTTGTAAGTAAGTGTTTAGGTAAAGTGATAGGTAATTAAGGATAGCAAGACATGATTAAGGAGTGGTTTTGCTTCATTAGTGAAATCAAAACTCATTTTATGATATGATCATGCACAAACATAATTCCTTAATTTAAGGAATTTGAGAGAGAAAACACTATTCAAGATCCCATGACATGGAATCTTGATTTTTAAAAAAGATTAAGGTGTATCTAAGCAATCTTAGGTTCTAATCAACCTTAATAAATTATTTTAACTCTAGATTAATTATTGAAATGAATTAATCTTCGATTAGAGCCTAATATTGCTTAGGTTTTCTTAATTGCGTCATGAGGCCCACAAAACACTATTCCAGGGGCAAAACGGTAATTTTACACAAATACTGCCCGGGACCACCCGGACCAAAACAATTATCATCAAACACATATAATTAGCATTCCAAACTCTTGGGAGAGATTCCGGGCTCAAAAGGCACTGATACCCGCATAAAACACTGTAGGGGTATTTTGGTCATTTTAAGCTGAAAGTTTAGAAAATGAGATTTTTATCTTAGATATCAGTCACAACATATATAATCCCCTTCAAACATTGAGTTGACCCTTCGAAAACTGCTAGGTCGGCCATCCTCAAATTTCCGGGTAAAAGTTACCTCAAGGGCATTTTGGTCATTTATGCTCAAACAGAAAAATCGGGGCGTTACATTGATCCTTCGGTGATGGGGGTATGTGCCCAATGAATTGCATAAGCTCCTCGGGTGTGTATAGATGAAACGAGGGACGGACATGGCCTCTGCGGTATGGACGCATCTCCAGTTGTCGAGCTAACCAGGGCTGGGTCACTGTATCCTTGTTGCCTCTGCCTACGTCCATAGGTACCGTAGGAGTAGAACCCTCCGAGTAAATATGAGTAGGGTAGTTGCAGACTACTGAAGTGGTTGGGCAAGCACGATGAGTCTGCTCATCGCGGGGTCGAGTACGCTCAAAGATCAGATCGTCACCATAGGGGGATGTGTGAGTGAATCTGAAGCTGGAAACCGAGTAAGCAAAAGGACGTCCCATGTATACAAAAATACGCATGGTGCAAAGACCCTTAAAGTGATATAAACGGTGATCTAGGTTATAGTGCACCTCTCAGACTGGAATATCAACGAAGATCGCGAATGAAGCCATCATCCTCTGAAGACATAATGGAAAGGAAGAAAGATAGAAGGAGTAAGAATCTTGATAAAGAATCTCAGTAAGGAAATCCTCCTATCCTAGTGTCATCGTCTACGTCTCCAGGAACCTTGGGTTCATTATGAAAAGGTGAGCATGCATAGGGTTGATTATTAGGTTTTCAAACATATTTATCCAAGGTCCATTCATTTTAGTATAAATCTTGATGTCATGACTACAGCATATTATGGTATGAATGTATGACAGAAAAACCTATGCAATTATTACTAAAACAAAAACATAAAGAAACATGCTCATGTATATGTATCAAGAGGGATCAAAACTTTCGTATAAATGCATTCTCTCTGCTTATGTGACATTACTTGCATCATCAGTTTCTCTCATAGGGCCACCCTAATAACTTCTCTCCTTTGAGAATCTTTAGCTTATGAGCTCATACCTAACTAGTTGTCACTAGTTTTCAACTTATCCTCAGATAAGTATAAATATATCTCGACTCCCAGAGTGTGGGTTAGGGGGCTTAAGGATCGCTTATGTCTATAGGGTCCTCTTCGAAACGCATCTACTGGTATCCAATGCACGGTGATATTGTCCGCTTTGGCAGGCTAGATGTCCATACCCCCCACGGTTTTGCTTTCTCCTCACCGTAGCAGGAAAAATGCGAGTCTTGGCATGCTATGCAAGAATGCAACATAAACACATCATGACATTTCACTCTATATTTCATGTTCATCAAATCATGCAAATCATCATAGCGTGCCACAATATACACAACACTCATGTCTCAAGTCCATATATTCATATGCACACATCATCAGCACTTTCACAAAGCAGTAAACATGCTCCTACCTAGAATGCTGGAATAAGGGACCAGGCTCAGCTAATACAAATTCTATGCTTAGCAAATCATATAAATAAACAATCATGCACTTTAAATACTAACTCTCATTGCCTCCCCTATCTTACAGTATTTTATGCTTTTGATCCTTACGGGTCTTAAACTTACGATCTAATTACTCTAGCATCCAAGTTAGGTTTTTTATACACCTAAGAGATCATAACTAATAATTCTCACTAATTTTTATGGTTATGAATGATTCCAAACAGCTTTGGGCAGCAAAGGTAAAACCTCTATGTTTCGATTACGGGTGTCTAGAAATCACGTCTTTGACCCTTTCTAAGTTCGGCTTTTCTTAAGGCACTAAAAACTAATTTCCACTACCTTTAGGAACTAATCCTACACTTATAAACATTTCGAAAACAATTTTATCTCTAACTTAGTCATCGTAAAATAGTAACCATGTTTTTAGTTTGCAAGGGACCTAGAACTCACATGTTTCATCCTTTCCATTTACTAGTTGTTCCTAACACTAATAAAAAAATTTTAGCTTCACTAAAACATTATTTTTACACATTCTAACACATTAAAATAGCATCATGCAGTAACCATATATCCAGGGTATAACGCCCCGATTTTCTGCTAGAGTAAAAATGACCAAAATGCCCCTCAGGTCATTTTCAGCCCGGAATTCGAGGAAAGCCGACCCGGCAGTACTCGAAGGGCAAACTCAACGTTGGAAGAGGATTAGTTGGCTTGTATACCTTTTCAGGATCGAAAATCTCATTTTTCAAGTTTTCGGGTCAAAATGACCAAAACACCCCTGCGGTGTTTTACTCATTTGCAAGTGCTGGATGAACCTGAAACTTCTCCAGATGGTTTTAAAAAGCATTTTTATGTATTCTATAACTCTAGTTTTGGTCCCGGAAGTCCCGGGCGAAATTAGTGCAAAATTATGATTTTGTCCATAGTTTCGTGATTTTACGCTTAATCGCGTGATTAAGCAAATCTAAGCAATATTAGGCTCTAATCGAAGGTTAATTAATTTCCATAATTAATCTTGAGTTAAAATAATTTATTAAAGTTGATTAGAACCTAAAAGTACTTAATTACAACTTGAAATCCTATTTCAAACTCAAGACTTAGTCATGAAATCTTGAATAGTATTTTCTCTCTCCAATTCCTTAAATCATGGAATTGTGTTTCCAATTGTTTACTCATAAAAATTAATTTAAATCTCCTAATGATGTATGAGCACTCCTAATCTTGTCATAAAATCCCTAAACCTCATTCTTAGTCACCTAAACTTAAGTTTAATTATTCCTAACCTTGTACCTAAACTAATACACACTTAAACCTATCATTAACACACAATTACATGAAACAATTCCTCCTCCCCCATGCTGTCCAGGTCTGGCCGTGTACTCCTGCCCCTCCATATGCATCACATGTTTAAATTTTCAACACTCCAAGGCCATACCTCAAGTCATATACACCATACCTTGTCATATTTTCAATCAAGCTTGATTTTTCAAATAAATAACTAATTGAAATAACCCATTTTCCTCATTTATTTATGGCTGAAAAACTTCCAGCCATGCATTGCTTCTAGAAGGATTATTTCATTCAAAATTGATAGGAAATTCACTCAAATCAAGCCATGCCTTGTATCATAACTTCCATACTTCAAACCATGCTTGAATGATCTTGTGTAAAAGATATTTTCTCTTCCTTTCCCTCCCTCATGGCTACAGTTACTCCTCCCCCTCAATGAGCCTTCATTTGTTTTCATTTTCTATAAATACCTTGTCTAGAAACACATGCAAACACTTTAGCTCATTTGCACACTTTTAGTTTTCTAAGCTTTCTTTGTATTCTCTCTTTTTCTCTCTAAGTTTCAAGAGAGTTTGCTCTTGTTCTTCATCTTCATCTTCATCCTCTTTTCATCTTATCATCATCTTATAACCTTCAAACACCACCCCAAAGCCTTGAATCACCTCCTAACCTCTCAAACACCTTACCTCAAACACATCCTCACTTGAAACACAACTCCAACCTTCTTGTCCTCCCTTGGCCGAAGCCATCTTGCCCCTTGGAGGAGTTCATCATCTTGTTTTCCTTTTCAAAAAGTTCAAGTTTTCATCTTCACTCTAGGTAGGAGTGTTTTTCTAAACCTTGTTTCTTGAAAAATGAGTTTTTCTAGCTTTCTCTTGGATTTTTCTTTTTGAAACTTTCTTTGTTTCTTTTCCTTGATGTTTCGGCCTCTTGCCCTTGAGGAGCACATGATAGCTCAATGATGAAAGCTCCTAGATGATGACTATGTGTTCATCTCAAAGGAACCTCTAGAGCTTGAGTTTTTGTTTTCTCTAAGTTTCATCTTTATTATCTAGCTCAAAAGGATTTTTGTTCAAGAACACCTTTACTTTTCTTGCTATTTTGATTTCGATTTTCTTGTTCCTTTTCCTTTAAATATTTTGATTTTGATTCCTTGATCTTTGAGGTCTTGTTTTGTTTTGAAAGTTTATTTATTTTGAGCTTGATGATGATGTTCAAGAACCTCATAGTTCCTTTGAGAACTTGGTTCAAGAACTCTAAAGCTCTCTTTGGGATACGATGAGTGTTGGGTTGCTATTTGTTAAAGTTTTGTAAGAGCTCTAGACTATCATAAAATGAACCTTGCATCCATGTTTACTTTTATGCTTTGCACATCATATGTACTTTCCTTGCTATCACTAAGTATCAAGATAATGAATGAACTTGCATTATCATATTTATATTTCAAGCTATGCATTATCATGTTTATGTTTCAAGTTCTTACTTAATATCAAGATAATAATGAGTTACATCTCATGTTTATTTTATGCTACCACTTCACTTTCTAATGGAACCTAAAATAAGTGCATGAGCATATTTATTTTATGTCATCACTTAAATGAACCTAGAGCTCAAGGACTTGCCCATTGTTGTCTCAAACAAAGGCTTGAAAACCTATGTTATTTGCCTCCTTGTTTTCGGCCCCTAAGAGTTTAATTGTTTCCAAGTATTGAAAACTATGTTTCATAATTTTTTCTAAGCTTATATGAGATAAAGGAATATATAGAACCAAGTTTTATGAATTTAGGAACTCTTGAGACAAAATTTATTTAGCTACTGTCCTCTCAAGTATTTGGATGATTTTAGATGTCAAAAATGCTTATAAATGAGTTTTGAAAGTTTTAAAAAGGTTCCAAGAGAGACTAGTATTTTATGTGCTTTAGAAATTGTGTTTGATGCCTTTACATGGAGATGTTTGTTTCGGTTCTGCCTTGCCTTCTTGTGACCACTGTATGAGCTATTTGATGATGATAACATGAGTATAATGATGTATAATTAATGTTAAAACTCATATGTGAAGGATAAGAGAAGTTAGAAACTAGAAAAGAATTAATTTGAGAGTTCTAGATCCCTTAATGTTTGATTTTTCTGGATTCTGTCCAGCAAGGTTTAGTAATGATAATCATGGTTTTAAATTAGTTTAAATGTGTAAGAATGACTCATAAATGGTTTAGGACTTGTTCTTGATGCCTTAGGAGCAAACCGAACTTAGAAAGGGTCATTGTTATGACTCCTAGGTACCCGTAAAGTTAGGATTATGAATTCTGCATCCTTGAGGTCTAGAGATGTTCTTGACCTTAGTGTGAGGTGAGAAATACTTAGTTTTAACCTTATAGGTACCCGAGAGACTAGGCTTTGATGATTCATAACTTAGAATGTGAGTTAAGGGCCTTAACGGTCAATGCATAAGACAGTAAGAAATGTGTTAATGCTATGATGCTTAATCTATACAATGATATGTTGAGATGTTTATGATGCATGAGGAATGGATGAGTTTGGATATGAGTTTACCATAGCATGAGATTTCATGAGAATATGTTGTGTGATTAACTTGTGGCATAAGTTTGAAGGAAATTCGGTTTAACAGCTGTTATGCTACCAAACTTTCGTCAAACCTTAAAGGGTTAAAAGAAATGTTTAAGAGTACCATATGAGTTGAAAACCCTGGGTGACACCGGTTAGGCCGAGCACCCCCAGGAGATTTTTATGTGACAAAGCACTGAGTCGCGCTTTCCTGGGTGACACCGGTTCGGCCGAGCACCCCCAGGGGAGACAAATCCATGAGGGTATGAGTAGATGCAGCCTACCAAAGTGGACAAATTGCTGTGGCTTAATGCCCGCAAAGCATTTCAAAGAAGGTATATCCTAAGAGAGGTGATCCCTGCTCCCTACTCGTACTTGCAAGTCGGGATTATTTTATTATGTTTCACTTATTCAGATAATAAGCAAGAGCTAGTGACGACTAGCTGAGGTATGAGCTCATAACCTAGTTATTTTAGGGTGGCCTTATTATGCTAAAGTACCATGATTGATGTCACGAAGTTGAGGAATGATCCACTTGAAAGTTATATGCCCTTTTGCCACATGGTTTATGTTTATATGATTGATGTGCTGATTTATATGTCCAAGTATGACTATGCATCCATGCTTTAACATGTTGCATTCATAACATCAAGATGCATGCTAAAAGGAATGGACCTTGGATATTAGTTTTGGAAACCCTAAATTGAATCTCATATGCATGATCACTGTTTTATAATTAAACCCAAGGTTCCTGAGGATGTGAATGATGTAACCCTAGGATAGGAGACTCCTACTGAGATTTCTTTAGCAAGAATTCTCACTCATCTCTCTTCTTTCTTTCGTCACATCTTCAGAGAGCGATGACGACGTTCGTGGTCTTCGTTGATACACCCACTTGGGAGGTTCACTATGACCCGGACCACGGGTCATATCATTTTGAGGGGCAGTGCACCATGAGAGTCTTCATGTTCATCAGATGCCCCTTTGCACACCCTGTACAGAGCTACCGTTTCTCCCCGATGTCACCCTATGACGATGCGATGGTTTTTGAGCACGCCCGGACACGAGACGAGAGGATTCTGTGGACGTATACTGGTGGTTTGATGCCTCGAGACTTCCAGGACTACGTGCCTCGGTCCCCGAGTTCGGAGGATGACCCATCCGAGGACCCGCCGACGTGCATGTATAGTGAGAGTTCTGCTCCTACACCTCAGTTCATGTGAGGTTTGAGCGAGGAGATTGTTACACAGCCGAGGCTGGCTAGGCAAGCCTAGAGGCGCCCCTATCGAGGAGCTCACGCCCAGTCTTCACGCGTTCCCATTCCTGCTGCCCTGCGTCCATGGATTGGTTACACTCCACCGTTTCCCGGATTCTAGTAGTTGACGTCGTAGGGGAGGCTTAGTGCACACACCACATGTAGAGTGGATAAACCTTCTTTTGTTCTTGAGGTTATTCACCATAGGTGCACTCGGGTAGTTATGATTTATTCCTGCTTTCTTGTTTTATGTTATATTTTATTTCCGCTGTATTACAAGCTTTGCCCGTCCCTATGAGGGTATGACTACTTATGTACTCTAATTATGTTACTAATGAAATGTTTCCTTTGTTATCATGATTGTTGTTCTTTGGTTATATGCTTTACTTCATGAATTCTAATGATTGTTACGCGTGCTTTATATTTCTGTCGTTCGACTAGTTAAGTTCGCGGCTCTCACATTGCTTTATGTTTTCAAAAAAAAAAATTTACCCGTAATTTCCGCTAAGTATTTTATAAAATGATGAGACTAAGAGGTAATAACCTAATGATTAACCTAATGTGTTCTAGAAAGTTGGGTTAAGAATTAGGGTGTTACATAGGACAGTGGCCGAAACATATATCTCAAACAATCACATAAAATCACATTTCTAGTGCATATAAGTTACTAATTTCCCTTGGAATCATTCTAAGACCTCAAAACTCTTGAAGAAACCAATTTATTTCATTAAAATCATAAAAATATAATTCTAAGGCAGTAGCTATTGTAAATCACTCTTGAATGAGTTTTAAATCATAAAATCATACTCAAAATATTCTTTGAGCTTTTCTATACTTAAGAAAATCTTAAAACATAGTTTGTTGGCCTTTGTGACTAAATGAAACTTATGCTAAACTCATCCTCATCACAAGGCCGAATATAGCATCCATAGAATGCTTCCATTTTTCCAAACTTTACTTGAGATAAAAAGGGCAAGTCTTTGAGCTCTAGGATCTTTAGGTGATGACAAAAACTTAAACATGCTATGCACTTTATTTTATTCTTCATTATAAAAGTAAAGTGAGAGCTTTAAAGTAAATATGAGATGCAAGTTCTTTATTATCTTTAAAGTTTAGGTGATGACTTGAAATATAAACATGAAATGCAAAGCTTGAAATTTAAATATGAGAATGCAAGTTCATTTCTTTATTCTTGAGATTTTAGTGATGACAAGGAAAAGTAAACATGATATGCAAAGCATAAACTTAAACATGAATGCAAGTTCATTTTTAACTTTACTAGAGCTCATAAAGACTCTAAAGGAATATAAACCTCAACCCCTAAGCTTATGTTAATAAGACAAGTAAGCTTTAGAGTTCTTTTTACCAAGGTTTCAAAGAAACCTTATGGTTTGAACATCATCATCATGTTCAAGGAAATGGATCAAGAGATTAAAACAAATAACAACCTTTCTTGAGAACCAAAATCAAAACAAGGAAAAAGGAAGAAGAAAACCAAATCCATTCAAAGGAAAGAAAGGAAAACCAAAGCCATAGAAAAAGAAAAAGGAAGGGAAAAATTGAAATATGTTAGAATCAAGACCAAGTTTCAAGCTTTAGAGGTTTCTCAAATGATAATCACAAGACCATTATCTTGAAACCTTATCATCAAGCTAAAATTTTCCTTTCAAAACCAAGCTTCATAGCCAAAAGTAAAAAGAGAGGAAGGAAGCTTAAACCAAGAGAAACTAGAACTTTTCATATCAAAACATCAATGTAAAAGTTAAAGCTTTTGAAAAACAAAACTCCTACCAAGTGGTGTTTCTTGTTGGAAGGAAAAAGAGCTTGTTCTTTGCAAAGAAATGAGAAGAAAAACTCTTCTCCAAGGAGTGATGGAGGTTTAGTCAAGAGGGAGAAAAAAGGAAGGGAATGTGTTTGTGTGGGCTTTGTGTTTGAGAATGGAAACTTAGGTGTTTAGATGATGATCTATGGTGGTTGTGTGGTGGTTTAAGGTTGCAAAAGGGTGGCTCTATGAGGAAGATGAATGAGATGAAGAAGGTGAGAGAAAATGGAACTCTTGAGTTCTTTGAGAGAAAGAAAGAAAACTTAGAGGATTCTTAAGACACAAACTTGAAAATGAGCAAATGGAACCAAGTTCTCTTAAGATAGGTATTTATAGAAAATTGAAACCTAAAGGAGAGAAATGGAGGAGTGGCCAGCGGCCTCATCAAGGAAAATAGGGGGAAATATCTCCTTAAAGTGGTCATTCAAAAGTATGGTTAGAAGTATGGCTAGGTATGGTCTCAAGCATGGTCCAAGGTATGGTGTAGGCATGGTTCTTTGAGTGTGATTCAAATCAACATGTGAAGAATATAGGGAGGAGGGTTCGGCCATGTACAACCAAGGAGGAAGGAAATTGTTTCATCTAATTGTGGTTTAGAAGTGTGTTTAGGTGTATCTTTGATTAAGATTTTGGTTGGGAGTTTGTAAGTAAGTGTTTAGGTAAAGTGATGGGTAATTAGGAATGGTGAGACATGATTAAGGAGTGGTCTTGTTTCATTAGTGAAATCAAAACTCATTTTATCATATAATCACTCACAAACATAATCCCTTAATTTAAGGAATTGGAGAAAGAAAATACTATTCAAGATTCCATGACATGGAATCTTGATTTTCGAAAAGATTAAGGTCTATCTAAGCAATCTTAGGTTCTAATATGTAACATCCTAATATTTAGCTCAACACACCTAGGATGTATTACAGTTAATTATTAGTTATTACTCTTTTGTTTCATCTTTTAGTCGAAATACTTAGCGGAAAATAAGGTAAATTTTTTTTTTGAAACATAAACAAAACTTGAGCCGCGCGCTAACTTAAATCACACATTTGAACACAAATAGCGTAAATAGAATATCATGCAACAGAAACATCAAATAGGCACAACATAGTTATATATAATAATAATAATAATAATCTACCCACCATGAAAGGCGAGTTAAGTTTAGTACAACATGAAAATACAAATACATCGGAAAAGGAAAATACAAAGGAAAACGTGCCTACCTAGTGCGCCTAAGATAGATAACCTCTAAAGCAAAAGAAGGTTATCCTAATCTAGTAGTGGTGTGTGAACTGAAGACCCTCCAAGATATCTACTGCTACTGGCCCTGAAAGGGTGGAACATATCCGATCCATGGATGAATCTCATCAAGAGTGGACCTACGAAGTGGCTAAACATGGGCTCCACGCTGGGGGCACATGGCTAGCCTCTGTGCCAAACTCGGCTGAGTGACCATATCCTCATTACCCTCCCTCATCTGTGGGGGAGTAGGGGTAGAACTCTTAGAATACATGTGGGTAGGCGGGTCCTCTGATGGATTAGTCTCCGATAACCTCGAGCAAAGGACATAACCCGAAAAGTCACGAACGGCTTACACGGTGGTGTGCATACAGAGGATCCTATCATTGTGCATACGTGCACGCTCAAAGACCATATCATCGTCGTACAAGGATGTCGGAGAGAAACGGTAGCTATGTACAGGATATGCAAACGGGTGTCCTATGAACATGAAGACTCTAATAGCACAACGCCCCTTAAAATGGTATGATCGAAGCTTGGGGTCATAGTGAACCTCCCATGTAGGGGTGTCGATGAACAGAATGATGGTCACCATTTGGATCTGAAGACGTGACGGAAAGAAAGAGAGAGGGAGTGAGAATCTTACTAAAGAATCTCTGTAGGGCAACTTCCTATCTAAGTGACATCGTCAACGTCCCAGGAACCTTGGGTTTATTGTAAAAAGGTGATCATACATAAAGTTCATTATTAGGTTTTAAACATAATTATCATAGGTTCGTTCATTTTAGAATGAATCTTAATGTCGTGTATGTGTAACACCCCGATGTTCAGATAGAGTGAAAATGGCCAAAATGCCCCTAAGGTCATTTTCAGCCCGGAATTCGAGGAGAGCTGATTCGGCAGTCCTCGAAGGGCAAACTCAATGTTGGAAGGGGATTAGTTGACCTGTGTGCCTTTCTGGGATCGAAAATCTCCTTTTTTGAGTTTTCGGGTCAAAATGACCAAAATACCCCTGTGGTGTTTGACCATTTTGCAAGTGCCGGATGAACCCGAAACTTCTCCAGATGGTTTTAAAATACGTTTTTATATATTCTATGACCTCAGTTTTAGTTTCGGTGGTCCCGAGCAAAATTAGTGCAAAATTATGATTTTGCCCCTAGCTTTGTGTTTTCAAGCTTAATCGTATGATTAAGCAAACCTAAACAGTATTAGGCTCTAATCGAAGGTTAATTAATTTCCTTAATTAATCTTGAGTCAAAATAATTTATTAAAGTTGATTAGAACCTAAAAGTGCTTAATTACAACTTAAAATCATATTTTAATTTCAAGACTCCTAGTCATGGAATCTTGAATAGTGTTTTCTCTTTCCAATTCCTTAAATCATGGAATTGTGTTACACATTGTTTATTCATAAATGAGTTTAAAATTCTTTAATGATGTATGAGCACTCCTAATCTTGTCATAAAACCCCTAAACCTCATTCTTAGTTACCTAAACTTAAGCTTAATTACTCCTAACCTTGTACCTAAGCTAATACACATCTAAACCTACCATTAACACCCAATTAAATGATCAAACCTCACCTCCCCCTTGCTGTACCAGACTTGGCCGTGTACCCTTCTCCCCCATATGCATCACATGTTCAATTTTTCAACACTCCAAGGCCATACCTCAAGTCACATACACTATACCTTGTCATAACTTTCAATCAAGCTTGATTTTCCAAGTAAATAACTAATTAAAATAGCCCATTTTCTCCATTTATTTGTGGCTGGAAAAGTTCCAGCCATGCATTGTTTCTAGAAGCCTAATTTCATTCAAAATTGATAGGAAATTAACTCGCATCAAGCCATACTTTGTAGAATAGCTTCCATACTTCAAACCATGCTTGAATGACCTTGTGTAAGAGATATTTTCTCTTCCTTCTTCCCCCTCAATGCTACGGCCAAGGCTTCCCCTTGGAGGGCCTCAATGTTTTGTTTTTCTATAAATAGGTGCCTTAGATGAGCTTGTGTCAATTTAGTTCATTTGGTAAGTTTCAAGTTTTCGTAAGCTTTCTTGAGTTCTTTCTTTTTCTCTCAAGTTTCAAGAGAGTTCTTCCTTTCTTTTCATCTTCATCTTCTTCATCTTTTCATCTCATCATCATCTCTTAACCATCAAACACCACCCCCAAGGCCTTGAATCATCTCCTAACTTCTCAAACACCTCACCTCAAACACATTTTCCTCTCCATTGTTCCTCTCAAGGCCGAAGCCATATCTGTAACACCCTAATAGAACCCCACTATGCTTAAGTTCACATTTGGATTCTATTAGTTGTCACTTATGCCTTGCATTTATTTTCTTTTGAAATTAACTTAGAAAAATAGTGGAAGTTTTTTTTTTAAAATAAATTAATTGTTTGAAAACTTAAGCCTGTAACGAGAAGTGAAATACATAGCGCTTTTATAGATAATAATCAAGTTACATTGCGCACTTAATTAAATAAGAGGAATAAGAGACTAAGTGTAGAACTATTATCACATAAACTGGAATATAATCACTTAATACATAAGTCATAACAGGGCATATATCATACTGATAAGTTATTACAAATAACAATATAAGTTCTACTATTACTAATTGTTTCTCACAAACTATAATGTAACTAAAGCTCGGAATGCTCCTACTTGAAAGGTTTGAAATCTTCACGCGCTACCTCCTTCCTCAGCTACAGCTTCGTTGCTTTAGGTGGACATGTCTGTCTCTGGTAACGACAACGGAAAATAAACATGGGAGTGAGAAATACATGATTTCTCAGTAGGAGTTCCTACTTGTACTAAAAGTGTCATCGTTGTCGTCCCAGTCACTTCGGGTTTATTATAAAAAGGTGAACAGGTAAGGATTCAATTATCAAACTTTCACAAACGTGATTAGCCGAAGTGCAGTTACTTTTAAACTAATCTTGAACATTAGCAGAAATATCCAATTAGTATTTCATCAAGCATACATATAAGCATATCATGTAAAACCACTAATAAGCAATAATCATTTAGGAGCTGCATGCATTTCATGATTACTCATCCTCAACATCCACTTGTTTAGTGATCATCATCTTTCATTTATTTCATCAACATATTTCTTAATTACTCACGGGATGAATGCATCAATGCCTTAGACCACCCTAAAGGGTAATGAGCTCATACCATGGCCGTCGCCATAACCTTTTTGGTTTCCTTTCCGTTCCAGTGATCTCAACGGTTTAGGGGGTTAAGCCGTGAGTTTAGCTCAAGTCCACTTTTCCAGACTTTGATTGCTACTTTTTCAAACTTTACTTTTATTTTCTTTTTGTTATCGTAATCTCAACGGTTAAGCGTGAGCTTAGCTCAAGTCCACTTTTCCAGACTTTCATTGCTAATTTCACAGGCTTTTACTTTTATTATTTCCTTTGAAAATGAATGTATGCATATCATCATGTAATCACAATAAATCATGGGCAATCAATCATTCATCCTCATCATTTCATAACTCATCACCATACATTCACTTTACTATAATTCACTTCATGAAACATGGATAATATCATGTAAATCTCATAGTAAACATTTTCATAAATGATTCATTTTAAGCAACCAAAGTTATCAAGTTGAGTTCCTAGTGTTCCTAAGAGGTAATGGATGTCTTAGTATTATCTTTTTCTCTTAGTGTTCTTTGTACTCTTAGCATTCCATTAATACATTAATGCACTTCAAAATATTATTATAGGTTCTTTATATATTTTTATTATGACTTTCATATAACTCTTGAAGATTATTATTCTACTTAAATTCTTAAAATTCTCTCTTTACAAGACTTGATTCTTTTATTTATAGTTTTGACATCTTTTAGAAGAAAGTTTATAATTCTCTGTATACTTGTTATCTCAGCTTAGTAAAGGTAGTTCCAAATTCCTAACTCATCAAATTTTAGCATTTACATCTTTGGAATAGTGTAAATCAACTGTAAACCATGCATAGGAGGGTTCCCAGGAAAGAGAGGTGGGTCACAATGGACACGCTTAAATACCAAGTCTTTCCTTAGCCAGAACCTTTCCAAACTGCACTTTCACAGTACACTATCCCGAAATTTATTTCTCATTCTGTATTTACGAGGTACAAAGCTTTATACATAACATACATGGGTGTATTCCTATATATGTTAGCTCTCCAACAAAGTTGAAATCAGTCCATTTGCATTTTTCTAGAGTGAGTTACACCTATTTTACTACTACAAGGTCAAATTTAAAGTTTCAGTCTTAGGCTCTACTTTAAAAAATTATATCTTGAGCTAGAAAACTCCGTTTTGGGTGATTCTTTTTGGAGAATGTTCTATAATGTGTCTAGTTTATAGTAAAATTATTTTAACTTCGAGATGCTTGATATTTTATGAACGGTAGTTTTCGAAGTACCTGCTGCCAGAAACAACTAGAAATTCCAGCACCTACCATTTTCATGTCTTAAGTTACCTTTATTAAATCAGGTTTCACATACAATCTTTTCAAGTTATATTTGAGTTTGATAACATCATAAGAGTACTCATAACAGAATAGAACATGTCATATTTCTAAAAATATATTTTTCAAATCATTCAAAACTTTTGACAATAACTCAAACTTGAGGCATTCTATCAAGGTTAGACGCCAACAATGCTTGAACAATTAAAGATGAAGCTCCTACCTCTTGTGTAGGGTCTAAAAAGGGTCCTTCTCTTCTTCCTTAAGCTTTGAACAAGAGTCTTTGGAGTGGATGACCCTCCTTGAATCTTGGCTCTAGAACTTGAATGCTTAAGAAAATATTTCTCACTAGAGTTAAAGATTGTAACTCTTGTGAGGGCTAGTGAAAGTTTGGACTTAGGATTGAAGTGTTTGGATGAAGTTTAGAGGATCAAGAGAAGTCTTTGAAGAACATAAGAAGAATGATAGAATAAGAAAGAAAGAACACTTAGGGAGTTTCTGAATTGAAGAGAGTTTGAGGAGTATTTATAGTGGAAAGATTAGAGAAAAAACAGAAGAAGGAAAGCACTTGGAGAATGATTTATGGAAACATGTTGGCTGAATTTTGGGATGAAAATGCTCCTTGTTTTGTGCAAACATGTTTCCATGTTTTATGCAAACACGTTTCCATGTTTTATGCAAGCATGTTTCCATGTTTTGTGCAAAGATGTTAATGGAGATTTTCTAACCTTTAGTGCATATATGTGATTCAGAAATGTGTATGATGTATGTGGTTAAATTATTGTGTTATCATCTTAATCCAATGGCTTAGATTCATTCTTGTCTAAAAACAAGTCTAGGGATTTGTGTAAATGGCGTTGTAGTAATTTCTTTAACTAAGACAAGGATATTTTTGTAATTAGACAATGATAGTGGTATTCTTGTAATTCCATTCATAGAGTAAGGGTATCTTTGTCATTTAATAAGGCAAGGGTAGTTTGGTAATTTCCTTTACATAGCAAGGGCATTTTCGTAATTTCCACTAAGTGATGGCATTTTCGTAATTCTTTGCATTTTTCTCTAGACATAATTAAGTAGTCTATTTGTTGTGTTTCATAACATTTGTCCAGATTCTCTTGGTTTTTGCTATCGATAATTAATATTTATCTTAGTTATAAATTTGGGGATGTTACATTTCTCCCTTTCTTATTAAAAATTTTGCCCTCAAAATTTGATACCTGTGAATAGGTTCGGAAATTCTTTTCACATATCTTCCTCGAGCTCCCATGTGTGCTCTTCCATTCCATCTTGTCCCCAGGCTACTCGGACCAGAGATACAGATTTGTTTCTCAGCTGCTTGATGCCATGATCCACGATCCTCATCGGTGGTAATTCAAAAGTTAAGTCATCTTTTAATTGTATAGTTTCTGGCTCAAACACATGACTGGGGTCTGACTGATACTTTCTCAATTGGGACACATGAAAAACATTGTGTAGGTTAGACAAATTTGGGGGTAATGCAATTTCGTAGGCAGAGGGACCTACCTTTTTGAGGATTTGGAAGGGTCCTAAGAATCTAGGGCTTAGCTTTTTGACTTTCATTGCACGACCTATACCTGTGGTAGGAGTAATTCGCAAGAATATGTGTTCTCCTTCTTGAAATTCGAGAGGTTTCCTTCTCTTGTCAGCATAGCTCTTCTGCCTACTCTGAGCAGTGAGGATTCTTTTCCTAATTCTCCTTATTTGTTTGGTTGTCTCTTCTACCAAATCAGGGCCCAAAATACTTTGCTCTCCTGGGTCACACCAACAAAGTGGTGATTGACACTTTCTACCATACAAAGCCTCATAGGGTGCCATCCCAATGCTAGTGTGGTAACTATTATTATATGCAAACTCAATCAATGGAAGCTGTTTGTCCTAACTTTTTGGCTGGTCTAAGACACATGCTCTTAGCATATCCTCAAGGGTTTGAATTGTTCTTTCTGATTGTCCATTAGTTTGAGGGTGATAGGCAGTGCTTAGACACAACCTTGAACCAAACGCCTTTTGCAAAGCTCCCTAAAATATTGAGGTGAACCTTGGATCCCTATCTGAGACAATGGTTTTGGGTACTCCATGGAGCCTTATTATCTCTTGGATGTATAGCTGAGCTAACTTTTTCAAAGGGTAATTTGCTCGAATGGGTAAAAAGTGAGCAGATTTGGTCAATTTATCCACAATTACCCATATGGAGTCATGTCCGGTAGGCGTTCTTGGCAATCCCATCACAAAATCCATGGATATTCCTTCCCACTTCCATTCGGGGATTTCGAGAGGTTGCAGCATTCCGGAGGGTTTTTGATGCTCTATCTTCACTTTTTGGCATACCAAACATTTTTGCACTATATTTGCTATATCTGCTTTCATCTTTGGCCACCAGAACATCCTTTTTAGGTCATGGTACATCTTGGTTATACCGGGGTGTACACTAAATTGACTCTTGTGGGCTTCTTCCAAAATGCTAGCTCTCAATCCTTCTTTTGCAGGTACACAGATTCTCCCTTGGTATCTCCACACTCCTTCCTTATCCTGGACAAACTCTTTCAACTTTCCTGCTTCGACAAGGGTTAAAGTTCTAAGGAAATCCTCATCTTCCCTTTGGGCTTGAATTATTTGATCCTTAAAGCTACTGGTTACACTTAGTTGGCTTAACCGAATTTGTTCTGAAGTCCCCCTATATCCTAAGTTGAGGTTCCTAAAATCTTCTATCAGCTCATTTTCTTTCACCATGAGCCAAGCGGCATGCAAGGACTTACGACTCAAAGCGTCTGCTACCACATTTGCCTTTCCTGGGTGGTAGTTCAACCCAAAGTCATAGTCCTTGAGAAACTCCATCCAACGCCTTTGTCTCATATTGAGTTCCTTTTGGTTGAAGAGGTATTTCAGACTTTTGTGGTCAGAAAAGACTTCAAACCTTACACCATAAAGATGATGTCTCCAGATTTTTAAGGCAAAGACAATAGCCGCTAGCTCTAAGTCATGGGTTGGGTAATTAACTTCATGGGGTTTGAGCTGTCTAGAGGCATAGGCTACTACATTCCTATTTTGCATCAAAACACATCCTAGTCCTCTTCCCAAAGCATCACAATACACCTCAAATTTTTCTTTTGGGTCAGGTAGGATTAGGACAGGGGTAGTGGTCAACTTCTTCTTTAGTTCTTGGAAACTTTCTTCACATTCTGGGCTCCATATAAAAGCTGAATTCTTCCTTGTTAACTTGGTGAGGGGTAAGGTAATTTGGGAAAAACCTCTAATGAACCTTCGATAGTAACCGGCTAGCCCTAGAAAACTCCTAATCTCCTTCACAGTGGTAGGGGTTTCCCTTTGTTGCACCGCTTCTATCTTACTTGGGTCTCTTGCTATTCCCCATGTGACACTACATGACCTAAGAACTTAACTTCCTTCATCCAAAATTCACACTTGGACAACTTTGCATAAAGTTTCTTGTTCCTCAACACCTCCAACACCACTCGTAAGTGTTCTTCGTGCTCTTCTTCAGTTCTAGAGTAAACTAGAATGTCATCGATGAACACTATTACAAACTTGTCCAAGTATGGTCTAAATATCCTATTCATGTAGTCCATAAACACTGCCGGTGCATTGGTTAACCCAAACGACATCACATTAAACTCATAATGTCCATATCTAGTCCTAAAGGCTGTCTTTGGTATGTCCTCCTCCTTCACTCGAATCTGGTGGTATCCTGATTGTAGATCAATCTTGGAAAACACTTGGGCTCCTCTTAATTGGTCCATGAGGTCATCTATTCTAGGCAAAGGGTATTTATTCTTTATGGTCACTTGGTTTAGCTGCCTATAATCCACACATAACCGCAAGCTCCCATCCTTCTTCTTGACAAATAGCACTGGAGCTCCCCATGGTGAAGCACTAGGCTTAATGAATTTCTTTTCTAGTAGCTCCTCTAATTGCTTCTTCAATTCTGTTAACTCGGCCAGTGGCATCCTATAAGGAGCTATAGATATGGGTCCCGTTCACGGTACCAAATCTATAGAAAACTCAATCTCCCTTTTTGGAGGAAATTCAGGTATGTCATAAGGAAAAACATCTGAGAATTCCTTTACTACAAGGATCTTTTCTAGAGCTTGCTCCACTTCCCTCTCACTTGTCATCAGGAAAACATATCCTCGCTCTTCATTCCTACTATCCCCAATGATAATGGAGTTTAGGTATAGTCGTACCTTTCTATCAAGTTTAGAGGGATTGGGTAAAGATGGTTTGGGAAGAAATACTAGTGACTTATTTGCACAATGTAGTAACACACGGTTGGCGAAAGCCAATCCATGCCCAAGATTACATCAAAACTAGACAAGGGTAGACAAACTAAATCATGATGAAAAATCCTATCAGCTACCTCAAATTCACAATTTAGGCAAGCTTGATCAGTTCTAACAGTATTTATAGTGGGTGTAGAGACAACTAAGATGATTTTTAAGTCAGATATATACAACCTCAACTTATTAGCACAATCATATGAAATGAATGAATGTGTTGCGCCAGAATCAAACAATACAATTAAGGGTTTTCCATTAATTATACACTTACCTTGAATCAGATCATCGGATTACGAGGGCATCTCGTGATGATAGCAAACACACATCCCTGTGCCTTAGGCTTGGGTGTAAAGGGTGATCGAGCTGTGGGCACTCTCTAGAATAGTGTCTGCTGTCCACACCGATAACAAACATTTTTACCAAATCTGCATTCCCTTCCATGTATCTTCCCACAAGTGGCACAAGGGGGTCTAGTCATAGGATCAGGGACAGCAGCCATCCTAGGTCGATTAACAGCTTGTGTCCTAGGTTGGCTCATTGTAGGGCGTTGGGGCTGTTTCCCTTTAAATCCACCTCCTTGGTAGGGTTTCTTGTAAAGGGGTGGGAACCCTCGGTGACCTTGTTGAGCAGACCTCTTCCTATTCTCTTCAACTCGGTGGGCAACTAGCTGGTGATTGCAACTCTCAGCCACTTGGCTTTTGCTGACTAAAGATGCATAGTCAGTGACCTCGAGTGGAGCCACAGATGCCAAAATGTCTGGCCTCAAACCACTCTCATATTTCATGCATTTCCAAGCCTCGTTGGGATCCCTTTGGTAGCTAGTTGAGTGTTTGATCAGTTCTTCAAACTTAGCTGTGTACTCAGCCACACTTCGATTTCTGTGTCAAAGAATGTAAATTCTACTTCCTTTGCCTTCTTAACCGGATCTGGAAAATATTTCTTATGGAACGTAGCATAGAAAACCTCCCACGTAATCTATATGTCAGCACTTTCGAGCAAGCCCTTTGCACCCTTCCACCACGCGGCAGCCTCTCCTTTCAGCATATAAGTAGAGAATGCCACCTTTTGTTCATCAGAGCATTCTACCACTGAGAAAACCTTCTCCATCTCTTGAATCCATCCGTCAGCTATTTCGGGGTTAGTTGTCCCTTTGAATTCTGGAGGTCCAGCCCTCTTGAATTCTGAGAATTTTCCATGTTCTTGGTTCCCAACTGATTCCTCTGACATCCTATTCATCTGCTCCATCATCACTGTTGCTTGTGCTTGCCTAGACACACCAAACAATAGTAATCGAGTTGATCAGCCTCAATACTATAGCTAAGCATGGTAGCAACTATGGCAGTATCACAAGACGATCATGCATTTCTAAATCCTATATCCCATCATACAGATAAGATTAATAGCATGATATCATAGACAGAAGCATAGTCAGTCCATTCCTCAAGCTTAAATAGGATGAACTGCTCTGATACCATAATGTAACACCCTAATAGAACCCCACTATGCTTAAGTTCACATTTGGATTCTATTAGTTGTCAATTATGCCTTGCATTTATTTTCTTTTGAAATTAACTTAGAAAAATAGTGGAAGTTTTTTTTTTAAAAGAAATTAATTGTTTGAAAACTTAAGCCTGTAACGAGAAGTGAAATACATAGCGCTTTTATAGATAATAATCAAGTTACATTGCGCACTTAATTAAATAAGCGGAATAAGAGACTAAGTGTAGAACTATTATCACATAAACTGGAATATAATCACTTAATACATAAGTCACAACAGGGCATATATCATACTGATAAGTTATTACAAATAACAATATAAGTTCTACTATTACTAATTGTTTCTCACAAACTATAATGTAACTAAAGCTCGGAATGCTCCTACTTGAAAGGTTTGAAATCTTCACGCGCTACCTCCTTCCTCACTTCTGACCTTCGTTGCTTTAGGTGGACACGCCTGCCTCTCACAGTAACGGCAAATGAAAATAAACATGGGAGTGAGAAATACATGATTTCTCAGTAGGAGTTCCTACTTGTACTAAAAGTGTCATCGTTGTCATCCCAGTCACTTCGGGTTTATTATAAAAAGGTGAACAGGTAAGGATTCAATTATCAAACTTTCACAAACGTGATTAGCCAAAGTGCAGTTACTTTTAAACTAATCTTGAACATTAGCAGAAATATCCAATTAGTATTTCATCAAGCATACATATAAGCATATCATATAAAACCACTAATAAGCAATAATCATTTAGGAGCTGCATGCATTTCATGATTACTCATCCTCAACATTCACTTGTGTAGTGATCATCATCTTTCATTTATTTCATCAACATATTTCTTAATTACTCACGGGATGAATGCATCAATGCCTTAGACCACCCTAAAGGGTAATGAGCTCATACCGTGGCTGTCACCATAACCTTTTTGGTTTCCTTTCCGTTGCAGTGATCTCAACGGTTTAGGGGGTTAAGCCGTGAGTTTAGCTCAAGTCCACTTTTCCAGACTTTGATTGCTACTTTTTCAAACTTTACTTTTATTTGCTTTTTGTTATCGTAATCTCAACGGTTAAGCGTGAGCTTAGCTCGAATCCACTTTTCCAGACTTTCATTGCTAATTTCACAGGCTTTTACTTTTATTATTTCCTTTGAAAATGAATGTATGCATATCATCATGTAATCACAATAAATCATGGGCAATCAATCATTCATCCTCATCATTTCATAACTCATCACCATACATTCACTTTACTATAATTCACTTCATGAAACATGGATAATATCATGTAAATCTCATAGTAAACATTTTCATAAATGATTCATTTTAAGCAACCAAAGTTATCAAGTTGAGTTCCTAGAGTTCCTAAGAGGTAATGGATGTCTTAGTATTATCTTTTTCTCTTAGTGTTCTTTATACTCTTAGCATTCCATTAATACATTAATGCACTTCAAAATATTATTATAGGTTCTTTATATATTTTTATTATGACTTTCATATAACTCTTGAAGATTATTATTCTACTTAAATTCTTAAAATTCTCTCTTTACAAGACTTGATTCTTTTATTTATAGTTTTGACATCTTTTAGAAGAAAGTTTATAATTCTCTGTATACTTGTTATCTCAGCTTAGTAAAGGTAGTTCCAAATTCCTAACTCATCAAATTTTAGCATTTACATCTTTGGAATAGTGTAAATCAACTGTAAACAATGCATAGGAGGGTTCCCAGGAAAGAGAGGTGGGTCACAATGGACACGCTTAAATACTAAGTCTTTCCTTAGCCAGAACCTTTCCAAACTGCACTTTCACAGTACACTATCCCGAAATTTATTTCTCATTCTGTATTTACGAGGTACAAAGCTTTATACATAACATACATGGGTGTATTCCTATATATGTTAGCTCTCCAACAAAGTTGAAATCAGTCCATTTGCATTTTTCTAGAGTGAGTTACACCTATTTTACTACTACAAGGTCAAATTTAAAGTTTCAGTCTTAGGCTCTACTTTAAAAAATTATATCTTGAGCTAGAAAACTCCGTTTTGGGTGATTCTTTTTGGAGAATGTTCTATAATGTGTCTAGTTTATAGTAAAAGTATTTTAACTTCGAGATGCTTGATATTTTATGAACGGTAGTTTTCGAAGTACCTGCTGCCAGAAACAACTAGAAATTCCAGCACCTACCATTTTCATGTCTTAAGTTACCTTTATTAAATCAGGTTTCACATACAATCTTTTCAAGTTATATTTGAGTTTGATAACATCATAAGAGTACTCATAACAGAATAGAACATGTCATATTTCTAAAAATATATTTTTCAAATCATTCAAAACTTTTGACAATAACTCAAACTTGAGGCATTCTATCAAGGTTAGATGCCAACAATGCTTGAACAATTAAAGATGAAGCTCCTACCTCTTGTGTAGGGTCTAAAAAGGGTCCTTCTCTTCTTCCTTAAGCTTTGAACAAGAGTCTTTGGAGTGGATGACCCTCCTTGAATCTTGGCTCTAGAACTTGAATGCTTAAGAAAATATTTCTCACTAGAGTTAAAGATTGTAACTCTTATGAGGGCTAGTGAAAGTTTGGACTTAGGATTGAAGTGTTTGGATGAAGTTTAGAGGATCAAGAGAAGTCTTTGAAGAACATAAGAAGAATGATAGAATAAGAAAGAAAGAACACTTAGGGAGTTTCTGAATTGAAGAGAGTTTGAGGAGTATTTATAGTGGAAAGATTAGAGAAAAAAGCGAGAAGAAGGAAAGCACTTGGAGCATGATTTATGGAAACATGTTGGCTGAATTTTGGGATGAAAATGCTCCTTGTTTTGTGCAAACATGTTTCCATGTTTTATGCAAACACGTTTCCATGTTTTATGCAAACATGTTGGATGAAATGCTCCATGTTTTATGCAAACATGTTTCCATGTTTTGTGCAAAGATGTTAGTGGAGATTTTCTAACCTTTAGTGCATGTATGTGATTCAGAAATGTGTATGATGTATGTGGTTAAATTATTGTGTTATCATCTTAATCCAATGGCTTAGATTCATTCTTGTCTAAAGACAAGTCTAGGGATTTGTGTAAATGGCGTTGTAGTAATTTCTTTAACTAAGACAAGGATATTTTTGTAATTAGACAATGATAGTGGTATTCTTGTAATTCCATTCATAGAGTAAGGGTATCTTTGTCATTTAATAAGGCAAGGGTAGTTTGGTAATTTTCTTACATAGCAAGGGCATTTTCGTAATTTCCACTAAGTGATGGCATTTTCGTAATTCTTTGCATTTTTCTCTAGACATACTTAAGTAGTCTATTTGTTGTGTTTCATAACATTTGTCCAGATTCTCTTGGTTTTTGCTATCGCTAATTAATATTTATCTTAGTTATAAATTTGGGGATGTTACAATATCCACCTCAAGGAGGAGCTCATCATCTTGTTTTCCTTTTTAAAAGTTCAAGCTTTGTGTCTTCACTCTAGGTAGGGATTTTCTTTTCAAACTTATTTTGCTCAAGAATGTGTTTTTCTCTAGTTTCCTCTTGGATTCTTTTTGAACTTTCCTTTGTTTTCCTTTTCTTTTTCATTTCGGCCTCTTGGCCTTGATGATGAGTATGATAGCTTGATGATGAGAGTTTCTAGATGATGAGAGTTTCTAGATGATGACCTTGTGTTCATCTCAAAGAAACCTCTAAAGCTTGAGTTTTCCTTTTCTTATAACTTCATCTATATGATATCTAGCTCACATGGTTTTTCAACTTAAGAAAATTAATCTAAGGATTTCTAAAAGCCCAAGCCTACCCTTGTCAACCTTAAAGTTGGCCGGCACGTTAAGAAAACACAACATGTTCTATTCTGCTATGAATACTTTTATGATGTTATCAAACTCAAATATAACTTAAAAGATTGTATGTGAAACTTGAGTTAATAAAGATAACTTAAGACATGAACATGGCAGGTGCTGGAATTTCTAGTTATTTCTGGCAGTAGTTACTTCGAAAATTAGTGTTCATAAAGTATGAAGGATCTCGAAATGAAAATATTTTTATTATAAACTAGACTCATTTTAGAACACTCTCCAAAAAGAATCACCTAAAACGGAGTTTCCCAGCCCAAGATATAAATTTTTAAAGTAGAGCCTAAGACTGAAACTCTTAATATGACCTTGTAGTAGTAAAATAGGTGTAACTCACTCTAGAAAAATACAAATGGACTGATTTCAACTTTGTGGAAAAGATAACACATCTACAAACACACTTATGTATGCTATGCATAAAGTTTTACACCACAAAAATACAGAATGAGAGATATATTTTCGGGACAGTGTGCTGAGAAAGTCTTGAAGATAGCGTGATACTGTGAGAGTGCAATTTGGAAAGGTTCTAGCTAAGGAAAGACTTGGTATTTAAGCGTGTCCATTGTGACCCACCTCTCTTTCCTGGGAATCCTACTATGCACAATTTACAGTTGATTTACACTAATCTAAGATGTTAGTGCTACAAATTTTATTCTAAAAGATGTCAGAACTCTAAATAAAAGATTCAAGTCTTGTAAAGAGATAATTTTAAGGATTTAAGTAGAATAATAATCTTCAGGAGATATATATAAAAGTCATAATAAAAATATATAAAGAACCTCTAAAAATATCTTAAAGGGTATTAATGTATTAATGGAAATACTAAGAGTACAAAGAAGACTAAGAGAAAAAGATAATACCAAGATATCCATAACCTATTAGGAACACTAGAGACCTAACTTGATAACTTAGGTTGCTTAATATGAATTATCTATGAGAATGTTTACTGTGAGATTTACATGATATTGTCTATGTTACATGAAGTGATATACAGAAATGTGAATGTATTGATGAGGTATGAAATGATAATGATAAAATGATTGACTGTGCCATGATTTATTAATGTGCATACATTCATGTTTCAAATGAAATAATAAATAGACCAACTCACTGCTTAATCCTCTTTGAGGATTAAGGTATTGATGATTTCACTCAGTGAGAATAAAAGTAAAACCTGAAAAAGTAGCAATGATAGTGTGGAAAAGTGGACTTGAGCTAAACTCACGGCTTAACCCCCTAAACCGTTGAGATCATGGCAACGGAAAGAAAACCAAAAGGTTGTGGCGATGGCCACGGTATGAGCTCATTACCCTTTTAGGGTGGTCTAAGACATTGATGCATTCATCCCGTGAGTAATTAAGAAATATGTTGATGAAATAAATGAAAGATGATGATCACTAAACAAGTGAATGTTGAGGATGAGTAATCATGAAATGCATGCAGCTCCTAAATGATTATTGCTTATTAGTGGTTTTACATGATATGCTTATATGTATGCTTGATGAAATACTGAATGGATATTTCTGCTAATATTCAAGATTAGTTTAAAAGTAATTGCACTTCGGCTAATCACGTTTGTGAAAGTTTGATAATTGAATCCTTACCTGTTCACCTTTTTATAATAAACCCAAAGTGACTGGGACGACAACGATGACACTTTTAGTACAAGTAGGAACTCCTACTGAGAAATCATGTATTTCTCACTCCTATGTTTATTTTCCGTTGTCGTTACCGGAGACAGACGTGTCAACCTAAAGCAACGAAGTTGTAGCTGAGGAAGGAGGTAGCGCGTGAAGATTTCAAACCTTTCAAGTAGGAGCATTCCGAGCTTTAGTTAAATTATAGTTTGTGAGAAATAATTAGTAATAGTAGAACTTATATTGTTATTTGTAATAACTTATCAGTATGATATATGCCCTGTTGTGACTTATGTATTAAGTGATTATATTCCAGTTTCTGTGATAATAGTTCTACACTTAGTCTCTTATTACGCTTATTTAATTAAGTGCGCAATGTAACTTGATTATTATCTATAAAAGCGCTATGTATTTCACTTCTCGTTACAGGCTTAAGTTTTCAAAAAATTAATTTATTTTTTTAAAAAAAAACTTCCACTATTTTTCTAAGTTAATTTCAAAAGAAAATAAATGCAAGACATAAGTGACAACTAATAGAATCCAAATGTGAACTTAAGCACAGTGGGGTTCTATTAGGGTGTTACACTTCACAATAGTAAGCAATGGCACATCAAAGATAATACTTCATTAATATTCATGACATGCCCACCTAGGGGTGGGACTTAATTTAGTATAAGGAAATGCAAATACAACGGGAAAGGAAATTCAATAGAAACGAAAGTAAAGGGAAAGTGCAAATAAAAACACCCCTACCTTAGTGCACCTAAAGTGGATAACCTCATGACAAAGGAAGGTTTATCCTAACTATGTGTGGTGTGTGTGCACTAGCTCTCCTCAAGATGCTCTACTGCTAGTGGAGGCGATCCTCGGGGGACGAGGGTATGTAACCGTGGAACTGCTCGAGCTCCTCGGGCGTAGGCCAGTGGAGTGGGAATTAGATATGTGACAGCTGCATGTGCGCTCCGCGATGGGGCGCCTCTCAACTCTCTTCGCCAACCTCGACTGCATCCCTGTAGCCTCACTCCCCTCTCGCACAAACTGAGGAGTGGAGGCAGAACTCTTGCTGTACATGTGGGTCGGCAGATCCTCCGAGGGGTCGTCCTCCGAATGCTGAGAACGAAGCACATAATCTGGGTGACCATGGGCCGTGGATCCAACACTGTAGGTATGCATAACCCGCTCGTTGTGCCTCCGTGTGTGCTCGAAGACCATATCGTCGCCATAAGGAGATGTCAGGGAGAAGCGGTAGCTATGTACAGGGTGCGTGAAGGGACGTCCTACATACATGAAGACTCGAATGGCGCAGCATCCCTCAAAATGGTAAGATCCGTGCTCCGGATCAAAGTGCACCTCCCATATCGGAGTGTCGATGAAAACCACGAATGTCGCCATGACTTGAAGATGTGACGGGAGAGATAAAGGGAAAGAAAAGGGAGTGAGAATCTTGCTAAAGAATCTCAGTAAGGAACCTTCTAACTAGGGTTACATCATACACATCCTTAGGAACCTTGGGTTTGTTATCAAAAGGGTGAGCATGCATATAAGTCTCTTATTAGGTTTAGGAAACTTAATTATCCAAGGTTCATTTCTTTTATAATGCATCTTAAAGTGATGAATGCAACATTTTAAAGCATGAATGCATGGTAATGCCTTATACAAGTAATTCAATAAATCATAACATCAAGAAGCATCCAAGTGGCATAAAGCGGCATATAAACTTTCAAGTGGAACTTTCCTCAATATTGTGACTTTAGAACATTATACTTTAGCATCTTGGGGCCACCGTAAAACATCATCTAGGTTATGAGCTCATACCTTAACTAGTCATCACTAGCTCTTACTTATCCTCTTGATAAGTGAAAACATAATAAAATCCCGACTCCCAGAGTATGGGTTAGAGGGCTTAAGGATCACCTCTCATAGGATATACCTTCTTTGAAACGCTCTACTGGCATCTAGTGCACAACAAATTGTCCACTTTGGTAGGCTGTATCTACTCATACCCTCACGGATTTGCCTCCTCACCACCGTAGCAGGAGAAGTACGTCTTAGTGCTTTGTCACATAAAAACTTATCTCCTGGGGTGCTTGGCTGAACCGGTGTCATCCAGGGGTTTATCTCATATGATTCTCAAAAGCATTCTCAAGTCCTTTAGATTTGATGGAAATTCGGCAGCATAATGGCTGTATACCAAATTTCCTTCAAATCTACTTTATGCCATGAAACTCATCACACATATACTTTTCTCATTCAACTTCTCTAATCATAAAATCACATAAGACACTCATCATACATATTCATCATCACATCATACTCGAATTAATAGACTCATTGCATCAAAGAATCCATGGTGTCTTATGCATAACCCTTAAGGTCTTAATTCTTGAACTTAAGTTCTCTAATCATCAAATCTTGATATTTTATGCACCTATAGGCTCAAAACTAATTATTATTACTATTCATTATGATCATAACTTATTCTAAAATCCATTAGTGCAGAATCTATAAATTATACTTTACGGGTACCTAGGAGTCACAACTTTGACCTTTTCTAAGTTTGGTTTCCTTATAGAGTACTAAGATCAATTCCTAGATCAATTATGAGAGTTTCCTATACATTTACACTAATTATAAACCATTAATACTAATATCAACCATGCTGGAACAGAATCCATGAAATCTCATTTCCAAGAGTTCTAAAAGTCTCATTTTAATTCTTTTCTAGTTACTTACTTATCTTAGCTTTCTCAAATTAATTCTAACATTAATTATTCATGAACATACTCATTTTAACATCATAAAATCATCATCATACAGTGAGCAATTCATCCAAATAGAACCGTGAATATCATCATCATATAATGCATATAATTTCATTTCTAACATACATAAATTACTAGTTTCACTTGGAACCTTTTTGAAAATTCTAAAACTCATTGGAAAACATTTTATTTCATTAAAATCACCATAAATAAGATAGAGGCGATAGCTACTTCAAAATAATTTCAAGAGGGAGTAAAATCATAATACCATGCTTAGAAAATTTTCTAAGATCATCTAAGCTTAAGAAAACCATAAATCATAGGTTTTGGCACTTGTGACTAGATGAAACTCACACCAAGATCATCATCATCACATGGCTAAAAATCATGTTTATAAACACTTTTATTTCCAAACTTTACTTGAGATAACAAGGGACAAGTCTTTGTGCTCTAATTTATTTTGGTGATAGCAAGAATATAAACATGCTATGCACTTCATTTTATCTTCATTAGAAAAGTAAAGTGAATGCTTGAAATAAATATGAGATGCAACTCATTTTTATCTTTGAGATTTGGTGATGACTTGAAAGGTAAACATGGAATGCAAAGCTTGAAAGTAAATATGATAATGCAAGTTCATTTATTTATTCTTGAGAGTTTAGTGATGGCATAAGAAGTAAATATGCTATGCAAGGCATAAATTTAAATATGAATGCTAGTTCATTATTATATGTCACTAGAGCTCATACAAGACTTTAAAAGAATTAAAATCACAATCCCAACCATAATCTCATTAAGGTAAAGCAAGCTCTAGAGTTCTAAGTACCATGGTTTCAAGGAAAACTCATGGTTCTTTGAACACCATCATTGAGCTCAAGGAAATGAAATCGAAACACAACTTCAAAGAAAAGGAAAGCAAGGAACTAAAATCACAAGGAAAATACACCATATTCTTTATTATATACTCAAGACCCCTATCTAGAGTAAACTCTAGAACGTGCCAGCCAACTTTAAGGTTGACAAGGGTAGGCCTTGAGCTTATTGAAATCCTTGATTATTTTTCTTAAGTTGAAATCATTAGTGAGCTATGTAGTCATAAGAGATACTTTGAAGAAAGAAAGAAAACTCAAGCTTTAGAGGTCTCATTGAGATGAACACAAGGTTATCATCTAGAGGCACTCATCATCAAGCTATCATGATGAACACTAGGCCTTGAGGCCGAAAAAAGAACAAGGAAATGAGAAGGAAAACTGAAAAAAAAAACCAAGAGAAACTTAAGGAAAATAACATTTTCTTTAAGAACAAAGCTCATTTGAGTAAAAAGAAATAATGTAAAACAACTCCCTACTAATGAAATCTTGAGGGAAGGAAGGAAACTTGATCTTTGAGATGAAGATGAGAAGGAAAACTCCTCCTAATGTGATGGTGATGATTCGGCCTTGAGGTAAGAAAAGGAAAGGAATGTGTTTTTGAGTGAATATGTGTTTGAGGATGAGAGTTTTGGTGCTTTGATGATGATCTAAGGTGGTGGGGGTGGTGTTTTGAGGTGGTGCTATGGTGGCTCAAGGTGGAGGAAGAAGAAGATGAAGAAGAAGAAAGCTTCTTGGAAACTTAGAGAGAAAAAGAAAGAACTTGCAAGAAAGCTTTGAAACTAAAACTTAGCAAATGATCTAAAGGTTCCTTCAAGTTCCTTAACACATGTATTTATAGAAAACAAAAACAATGAAGGCTCATAAAGGGGGAGGGGTTGGCCGTAGCACTCCTCATGTTCCATGAGGTGAGATGTTCAATTTTTGAAGCATGGTGAAGCATAGTTGGAGGTATGGTGAGCATGGTGCAAGGTATCACTTCAAGTATGGGCATTTTAGGGGGAGGGGATGCTTCGACCAGCTGACAGCCCAAGGGGGAGAGAAAAATGTTTCATCTAAATATGTGTTAATGGTGTGTTTAGGTGTGTATTAGATTAGGTTCAAGATTAGGAATTACTAAGCAAGTGTTTAGGTAACTAAGAAAGCAACTAGAAATCTCAAGACTTGATTAAGGAGTGCTCATACATTATTAGAGAGATTTAAATTCTATTTATGCATAAACAATGTAGACACAATTCCTTAATTTAAGGAATTGGAGAGAGAAAACACTATTCAAGATTCCATGACTAGGAATCTTGAATTTAAAAAGAGGTTTGAGTTTAATTTAAGTAATTTTAAGTTCTAATTAACTTTAATAAATTATTTTGACTCTAGATTAATTATGGAAATTAATTAATCTTTGATTAGAGCCTAATATTGCTTAGGTTTGCTTAATCACGCGATTAAGCTCAAAAACACTATGCTTAGGGGTAAAATCGTAATTTTGCACAAAAACTGCCGGGGACCACCGGGACTAAAACTGATGTCATGGAATACATAAAAATGTCATTTAAAACCATCCAGAGAAGTTTCGGGCTCATCCAGCACTCATACCCACGTAAAACACAATAGGGATATTTTGGCCATTTTGACCTTAAACCTCAGAAAATGATCTTTTTGCTCTCGAAACAATTTACACCTTTATGCTTGATTTTCAGCATGAACGGAACTCGAGGACGGCCGATCTCGGCCATCCCCATAGGGTTTATATGATATATGAAGGGGACTGTATGTATATGAATGCTTAATAGAGCAGAAAAATCTCATTTCTGAGATTTTTGCATACAAATGACCAAAATACCCCTATAACAGATTTAAGGTAGTTTTAAGTTCCGTTTTAACCCGGACTTGTCCCGGAGGTCTAAAACAGTGCTTTCAAGGCAAGGCATGACCTATGTTTGTTTAAGTCCCGGTGGTCCCGGGCAGTTTTTGAGAAAAATTACGATTTTGCCCCTGCCTAGGTGCATTAAGGGCCGAATTACATTTTAAAAATAAAACCTAAGCAACAATAGGTTCTAATTAAAGGATGATTAATTTCTATACTTAATTTAGAGCAAAAATATTTATTTGAGGATGATTTGAATTTAAAATTTCCTAAAACCTATTTCTTGCTTTCTTTTTTTAAAAAAAGGAGAATCCATGAATAGTGATGTCACTATTCACCTTTTTCTCAAACCAAGAAAAGTTGTCATTCCCTAAAAACTCTTGTCATAAAAGTGACCCCATCAATCCAACAATATTACTCCTAAATCTAAGAGAATCATGGCCTAATTTCCTAAGTTGTTCACCTAAAACCCTTACTTAGCAACCCCTAATCCTAAGCTTAATCAATATGACACCTAAGCACCCTTCTAAACCTTGATTATGGGAGATATTTTTCCTCCCCATGGCTACCCAAAAAGTCGCGCCACTTTCCCCCAAAGAATTCAAAATAATTCAAAAAGAATGATTTCTTTATGTTGTCAATCAAGCTTTCTTTACAAGCCACCCTATGACAAGTTTTCAATCACCCAATGAATGACAACTCAAAGAGATTTTTCTTCTTTCCTCCTTGAGATGAGAATTCAGCCAGCCCTCCCCTCCACTCATCCTTGATTTGTAACATCCCCAAATTTATAACTAAGATAAATATTAATTAGCGATAGCAAAACCAAGAGAATCTGAACAAATGTTATGAAACACAACAAATAGACTACTTAAGTATGTCTAGAGAAAAATGCAAAGAATTACGAAAATGCCATCACTTAGTGGAAATTATGAAAATGCCCTTGCTATGTAAAGGAAATTACCAAACTACCCTTGCCTTATTAAATGACAAAGATACCCTTACTCTATGAATGGAATTACAAGAATACCACTATCATTGTCTAATTACAAAAATATCCTTGTCTTAGTTAAAGAAATTACTACAATGTCATTTGCACAAATCCCTAGACTTGTCTTTAGACAAGAATGAATCTAAGCCATTGGATTAAGATGATAACACAATAATTTAACCACATACATCATACACATTTCTGAATCACATATATGCACTAAAGGTTAAAAAATCTCCACTAACATCTTTGCACAAAACATGGAGCATTTTCATCCAACATGTTTGCATAAAACATGGAAACATGTTTGCATAAAACATGGAAACATGTTTGCACAAAACATGGAGCATTTTCATCCAACATGTTTGCATAAAACATGAAAACATGTTTGCACAAAACATGGAAACATGTCTGCACAAAAAATGGAAACATGTTTGCACAAAACAAGGAGCATTTTCATCCCAAAATTTAGCCAACATGTTTCCATAAATCATGCTCCAAGTGCTTTCCTTCTTCTGTTTTTTCTCTAATCTTTCCACTATAAATACTCCTCAAACTCTCTTCAATTCAGAAACTCCCTAAGTGTTCTTTCTTTCTTATTCTATCATTCTTCTTATGTTCTTCAAAGACTTCTCTTGATCCTCTAAACTTCATCCAAACACTTAAATCCTAAGTTCAAACTTTCACTAGCCCTCATAAGAGTTACAATCCTTAACTCTAGTGAGAAATATTTTCTTAAGCACTCAAGTTCTAGAGCCAAGATTCAAGGAGGGTCATCCACTCCAAAGACTCTTGTTCAAAGCTTAAGGAAGAAGAGAAGGACCCTTTTTAGACCCTACACAAGAGGTAGGAGCCCTCACTTTGGTTGTGTAAGTCATGATGACATCTAACCTTGCTCATGGTTAGGATGCCATCAAGCTTATGTTTGTTGATAAAAATGTTTCAAGGGGTTATTGTATAAATATTTTGTGAAATCCATTGTTCCATTCTGCTTCCAAAGTGATATTATGTTGCTTTCATGCTCAAATGATGCTTGAAACCCATTGTTACCATAAACTAGACGCATCATAAAACACTCTCCAAAAAGAATCACCCAAAATGGAGTTTTCTAGCTCAAGATATAAATTTTTAAAGTAGAGCCTAAGACTGAAACTTTAAATCTGACCTTGTAGTAGTAAAATAGGTGTAACTCACTCTAGAAAAATGCAAATGGACTGATTTCAACTTTGTTGGAGAGCTAACACATGTAGGAATACACCCATGTATGTTATGTATAAAGTTTTGTACCACGTAAATACATAATGAGAAATAAATTTCGGGATAGTGTACTGTGAAAGTGCAGTTTGAAAAGGTTCTGGCTAAGGAAAGACTTGGTATTTAAGCATGTCCATTGTGACCCACCTCTCTTTCCTGGGAACCCTCCTATGCATGGTGTACAGTTGATTTACACTATTCCAAAGATGTAAATGCTAAAATTTGATGAGTTAGGAATTTGGAACTACCCTTACTAAACTGAGATAACAAGTATATAGAGAATTATAAACTTTCTTCTAAAAGATGTCAAAACTATAAATAAAAGAATCAAGTCTTGTAAAGAGAGAATTTTAAGAATTTAAGTAGAATAATAATCTTCAAGAGTTATATGAAATTCATAATAATAATATATAAAGAACCTATAATAATATTTTGAAGTACATTAATGTATTAATGGAATGCTAAGAGTACAAAGAACACTAAGAGAAAAAGATAATACTAAGACATCCATTACCTCTTAGGAACACTAGGAACTCAACTTGATAACTTTGGTTGCTTAATATGAATCATTTATGAAAATGTTTACTATGAGATTTACATGATATTATCCATGTTTCATGAAGTGAATTATAGTAATGTGAATGTATGGTGATGAGTTATGAAATGATGAGGATGAATGATTGATTGCCCATGATTTATTGTGATTACATGATGATATGCATACATTCATTTTCAAAGGAAATAATAAAAGTAAAAGCCTGGGAAATTAGCAATGAAAGTCTGGAAAAGTGGACTCGAGTTAAACTCACTCTTAACCATTGAGATTACGGCAACAGAAAGAAAATAAAAGTAAAGTTTGAAAAAGTATCAATGAAAGTCTGGAAAAGTGGACTTGAGCTAAACTCACGACTTAACCCCCTAAACCGTTGAGATCACGGCAATGGAATGAAAACCAAAAAGGTTGTGGCAACGGCCACGGTATGAGCTCATTACCCTTTTAGGGTGGTCTAAGGCATTGATGCATTCATCCCGTGAGTAATTAAGAAATATGTTGATGAAATAAATGAAAGATGATGATCACTAAACAAGTGAATGTTGAGGATGATTAATCATGAAATGCATGCAGCTCCTAAATGATTATTGCTTATTAGTGGTTTTACGTGATATGCTTATATGTATGCTTGATGAAATACTGAATGGATATTTCTGCTAATGTTCAAGATTAGTTTAAAAGTAAGCGCACTTGACTAATCACGTTTGTGAAAGTTTGATAATTGAATCCTTACTGTTCACCTTTTATAATAAACCCGAAGTGGTGGGGCGACAACGATGACACTTTTAGTACGAGTAGGAACTCCTACTGAGAAATCATGTATTTCTCACTCCTATGTTTATTTTCCGTTGTCGTTACCAGAGACAGACGTGTCCACCTAAAGCAACGAAGCTGTTATTTGTAATAACTTATCAGTATGATATATGCCCTGTTATTACTTATGTATTAAGTGATTATATTCCAGTTTATGTGATAATTGTTCTACACTTAGTCTTTTATTCCGCTTATTTAATTAAGTGCGCAATGTAACTTGATTATTATCTATAAATGCGCTATGTATTTCACTTCTCGTTCTGAGCTTAAGTTTTCAAAAAATTAATTTATTTAAAGAAAAAAAAAACTTCCACTATTTTTCTAAGTTAATTTCAGAAGAAAATTAATGCAAGGCATAAGTGACAACTAATAGAATCCAAATGTGAACTTAAGCACAGTGGGGTTCTATTAGGGTGTTACATTATGGTATCAGAGCAGTTCATCCTATTTAAGCTTGAGGAATGGACTGACTATGCTTCTGTCTATGATATCATGCTATTAATCTTATCTGTATGATGGGATATAGGATTTAGAAATGCATGATCGTCTTGTGATACTGCCATAGTTGCTACCATGCTTAGCTATAGTATTGAGCCTAATCAACTCGATGACTGTTGTTTGGTGTGTCTAGGAGCTAATGGCAGCAAATAGACGTACGCATGGGGCACGCGGTGGAGGTAATCATGATGAACTGGCAAATGCACTCCAGGAGATGGCTAGGGCTATGCAAGCACAAGCAACAGTGATGATGGAGCAGATGAATAGGTGGTCAGAGGAGTCAGTTGGGAATCAAGAACATGGAAAATTCTTAGAATTCAAGAGGGCTGGACCTCCAGAATTCAAAGGGACAACTAACCTCGAAATAGCTGACATATGGATTCAAGAGATGGAGAAGGTTTTCTCAGTGGTAGAATGCTCTGATGAATAAAAGGTGGCATTCTCTACTTATATGCTAAAAGGAGAGGCTGCCGCGTGGTGGAAGGGTGCAAAGGGCTTGCTTGAAAATCTTGACATCTGATTACGTGGGAGGTTTTCTATGCTACGTTCCATAAGAAATATTTTCCAGATCCGGTTAAGAAGGCAAAGGAAGTAGAATTTTTGTTGCTGACACAAGGAAATCGAAGTGTGGCTGAGTACACAGCTAAGTTTGAAGAACTGATCAAACACTCAACTAGCTACCAAAGGGATCCCAATGAGGCTTGGAAATGCATGAAATATGAGAGTTGGTTGACGCCAGACATTTTGGCATCTGTGGCTCCACTGGAGGTCACTGACTATTCATCTTTAGTCAGCAAAAGCCAAGTGGCTGAGAGTTGCAATCACCAACTAGTTGCCCATCGAGTTGAAGAGAATAGGAAGAGGTCTGCTCAGCAAGGTCACCGAGGGTTCCCACCCCCTTACAAGAAACCCTACCAAGGAAGTGGATTTAAAGGGAAACAACCCCAACACCCAATGATGAATCAACCTAGGACACAAGCTGTTAATCGACCTAGGATGGCTGCTGTCCCTAAACTTATGACTAGACCCCCTTGTGCCACTTGTGGAAAGATACATGGAGGGGAATGCAGATTTGGTAAAAATGTTTGTTATCGGTGTGGACAGGCAGGACACTATTCTAGAGCGTGCCTAAAGTTCAATCAGTCCTCTACACTTAAGCCTAAGGCACAGGGACGCGTGTTTGCTATCACTCCTGAGATGCCCTCAGAATTCGATGATCTGATTCAAGGTAAGTGTATAATTAATGGAAAACCCTTAATTGTATTGTTTGATTCTGGCGCAACACATTCATTCATTTCATATGATTGTGCTAATAAGTTGAGGTTGTATATATCTGACTTAAAAATCATCTTAGTTGTCTCTACACCCACTATAAATCTTGTTAGAACTGATCAAGCCTGCCTAAATTGTGAATTTGAGGTAGCTGATAGGATTTTTCATCATGATTTAGTTTGTCTACCCTTGTCTAGTTTTGATGTAATCTTGGGCATGGATTGGCTTTCGGCTAACCGTGTGTTACTACATTGTGCAAATAAGTCACTAGTATTTCTTCCCAAACCATCTTTACCCAATCCCTCTAAACTTGATAGAAAGGTACGACTATACCTAAACTCCATTATCATTTGGGATAGTAGGAATGAAGAGCGAGGATATGTTTTCCTGATGACAAGTGAGAGGGAAGTGGAGCAAGCTCTAGAAAAGATCCTTGTAGTAAAGGAATTCTCAGATGTATTTCCTTATGACATACCTGAATTTCCTCCAAAAAGGGAGATTGAGTTTTCTATAGATTTGGTACCGGGAACGGGACCCATATCTATAGCTCCTTATAGGATGCCATTGGCCGAGTTAACAGAATTGAAGAAGCAATTAGAGGAGCTACTAGAGAAGAAATTCATTAGGCCTAGTGCTTCACCATGGGGAGCTCCAGTGCTATTTGTCAAGAAGAAGGATGGGAGCTTGCGGTTATGTGTGGATTATAGGCAGCTAAACCAAGTGACCATAAAGAATAAATACCCTTTGCCTAGAATAGATGACCTCATGGACCAATTAAGAGGAGCCCAAGTGTTTCCAAGATAGATCTGCGATCAGGATACCACCAGATTCGAGTGAAGGAGGAGGACATACCAAAGACAGCCTTTAGGACTAGATATGGACATTATGAGTTTAATGTGATGTCGTTTGGGTTAACCAATGCACCGGTAGTGTTTATGGACTACATGAATAGGATATTTAGACCATACTTGGACAAGTTTGTAATAGTGTTCATCGATGACATTCTAGTTTACTCTAGAACTGAAGAAGAGCATGAAGAACACTTACGAGTGGTGTTGGAGGTGTTGAGGAACAAGAAACTTTATGCAAAGTTGTCCAAGTGTGAATTTTGGATGAAGGAAGTTAAGTTCTTAGGTCATGTAGTGTCACATGGGGGAATAGCAGTAGACCCAAGTAAGATAGAAGCAGTGCAACAATGGGAAACCCCTACCACTGTGAAGGAGATTAGGAGTTTTCTAGGGCTAGCCGGTTACTACCGAAGGTTCATTAGAGGTTTTTCCCAAATTACCTTACCCCTCACCAAGCTAACAAGGAAGAATTCAGCTTTTATATGGAGCCCAGAATGTGAAGAAAGTTTCCAAGAACTAAAGAAGAAGTTGACCACTACCCCTGTCCTAATCCTACCTGACCCAAAAGAAAAATTTGAGGTGTATTATGATGCCTCAGGAAGAGGACTAGGATGTGTGTTGATGCAAAATAGGAATGTAGTAGCCTATGCCTCTAGACAGCTCAAACCCCATTAAGTTAATTACCCAACCCATGACTTAGAGCTAGCGGCTATTGTCTTTGCCTTAAAAATCTGGAGACATCATCTTTATGGTGTAAGGTTTGAAGTCTTTTCTGACCACAAAAGTCTGAAATACCTCTTCAACCAAAAGGAACTCAATATGAGACAAAGGCGTTGGATGGAGTTTCTCAAGGACTATGACTTTGGGTTGAACTACCACCCAGGAAAGGCAAATGTGGTAGCAGACGCTTTGAGCCGTAAGTCTTTGCATGCCGCTTGGCTCATGGTGAAAGAAAATGAGCTGATAGAAGATTTTAGGAACCTCAACTTAGGATATAGGGGGACTTCAGAACAAATTCGGTTAAGCCAACTAAGTGTAACCAGTAGCTTTAAGGATCAAATAATTCAAGCCCAAAGGGAAGATGAGGATTTCCTTAGAACCTTAACCCTTGTCGAAGCAGGAAAGTTGAAAGAGTTTGTCCAGGATAAGGAAGGAGTGTGGAGATACCAAGGGAGAATCTGTGTACCTGCAAAAGAAGGATTGAGAGCTAGCATTTTGGAAGAAGCCCACAAGAGTCAATTTAGTGTACACCTCGGTATAACCAAGATGTACCATGACCTAAAAAAGATGTTCTGGTGGCCAAAGATGAAAGCAGATATAGCAAATATAGTGCAAAAATGTTTGGTATGCCAAAAAGTGAAGATAGAGCATCAAAAACCCTCCGGAGTGCTGCAACCTCTCGAAATCCCCGAATGGAAGTAGGAAGGAATATCCATGGATTTCGTGATGGGATTGCCAAGAACGCCTACCGGACATGACTCCATATGGGTAATTGTGGATTGATTGACCAAATCTGCTCACTTTTTACCCATTCGAGCAAATTACCCTTTGGAAAAGTTAGCTCAGCTATACATCCAAGAAATAATAAGGCTCCATGGAGTACCCAAAACCATTGTCTCAGATAGGGATCCAAGGTTCACCTCAAGATTTTGGGGAGCTTTGCAAAAGGCGTTTGGTTCAAGGTTGTGTCTAAGCCGCCTATCACCCTCAAACTGATGGACAATCAGAAAGAACAATTCAAACCCTTGAGGATATGCTAAGAGCATGTGTCTTAGACCAGCCAAAAAGTTGGGACAAACAACTTCCATTGATTGAGTTTGCATATAATAATAGTTACCACACTAGCATTGGGATGGCACCCTATGAGGCTTTGTATGGTAGAAAGTGTCAATCACCACTTTGTTGGTGTGACCCGGGGGAGCAAAGTATTTTGGGCCCTGATTTGGTAGAAGAGACAACTAAACAAATAAGGAGAATTAGGGAAAGAATCCTCACTACTCAGAGTAGGCAGAAGAGCTATGCTGACAAGAGAAGGAAACCTCTCGAATTTCAAGGAGAACACATATTCTTGCGAATTACTCCTACCATAGGTATAGGTCGTGCAATGAAAGTCAAAAAGCTAAGCCCTAGATTCTTAGGACCCTTCCAAATCCTCAAAAAGGTAGGTCCCTCCGCCTACCAAATTGCATTACCTCCAAATTTGTCTAACCTACACAATGTTTTTCATGTGTCCAATTGAGAAAGTATCAGTCAGACCCCAGTCATGTGTTTGAGCCAGAAACAATACAATTAAAAGATGACTTAACTTTTGAATTACCACCGATGAGGATCGTGGATCATGGCATCAAGCAGCTGAGAAACAAATCTGTATCTCTGGTCCGAGTAGCCTGGGGATAAGATGGAATGGAAGAGCACACATGGGAGCTCGAGAAAGATATGCGAAAAGAATTTCCGAACCTATTCCACGGGTATCAAATTTTGAGGGCAAAATTTTTAATAAGAAGGGGAGAAATGTAACATCCCCAAATTTATAACTAAGATAAATATTAATTAGCGATAGCAAAACCAAGAGAATCTGAACAAATGTTATGAAACACAACAAATAGACTACTTAAGTATGTCTAGAGAAAAATGCAAAGAATTACGAAAATGCCATCACTTAGTGGAAATTATGAAAATGCCCTTGCTATGTAAAGGAAATTACCAAACTACCCTTGCCTTATTAAATGACAAAGATACCCTTACTCTATGAATGGAATTACAAGAATACCACTATCATTGTCTAATTACAAAAATATCCTTGTCTTAGTTAAAGAAATTACTACAATGCCATTTGCACAAATCCCTAGACTTGTCTTTAGACAAGAATGAATCTAAGCCATTGGATTAAGATGATAACACAATAATTTAACCACATACATCATACACATTTCTGGATCACATATATGCGCTAAAGGTTAAAAAATCTCCACTAACATCTTTGCACAAAACATGGAGCATTTTCATCCAACATGTTTGCATAAAACATGGAAACATGTTTGCATAAAACATAGAAACATGTTTGCACAAAACATGGAGCATTTTCATCCAACATGTTTGCATAAAACATAGAAACATGTCTGCACAAAACATGGAGCATTTTCATCCAACATATTTGCATAAAACATGGAAACATGTTTGCACAAAACATAGAGCATTTTTATCCAACATGTTTGCACAAAATATGGAAACATGTCTGCACAAAACAAGGAGCATTTTCATCCCAAAATTCAGCCAACATGTTTCCATAAATCATGCTCCAAGTGCTTTCCTTCTTCTGTTTTTTTCTCTAATCTTTCCACTATAAATACTCCTCAAACTCTCTTCAATTCAGAAACTCCCTAAGTGTTCTTTCTTTCTTATTCTATCATTCTTCTTATGTTCTTCAAAGACTTCTCTTGATCCTCTAAACTTCATCCAAACACTTAAATCCTAAGTTCAAACTTTCACTATCCCTCATAAGAGTTACAATCTTTAACTCTAGTGAGAAATATTTTCTTAAGCACTCAAGTTCTAGAGCCAAGATTCAAGGAGGGTCATCCACTCCAAAGACTCTTGTTTAAAGCTTAAGGAAGAAGAGAAGGACCCTTTTTAGACCCTACACAAGAGGTAGCAGCCCTCACTTTGGTTGTGTAAGCCATGATGACATCTCACCTTGCTCATGGTTAGGATGCCATCAAGCTTATGTTTGTTGATAAAAATGTTTCAAGGGGTTATTGTATAAATATTTTGTGAAACCCATTGTTCCATTCTGCTTCCAAAGTGATATTATGTTGCTTTCATGCTCAAATGATGCTTGAAATATGTTGTGTGATCCTTGTGTTAAAATAAGTGACATAAAACATGAAAATGATAAGTGCTGAATTTTTGGTTGTTTCTGGCAGTAGGTGTTCCGAAATTTAATACTCATAAAATATGAAGTATCTTGAAATAAAAATATTTTTACCATAAACTAGACGCATCATAAAACACTCTCCAAAAAGAATCACCCAAAACGGAGTTTTCTAGCTCAAGATATAAATTTTTAAAATAGAGCCTAAGACTGAAACTTTAAATCTGACCTTGTAGTAGTAAAATAGGTGTAACTCACTCTAGAAAAATGCAAATGGACTGATTTCAACTTTGTTGGAGAGCTAACACATATAGGAATACACCCATGTATTTTATGTATAAAGTTTTGTACCACGTAAATACAGAATGAGAAATAAATTTTGGGATAGTGTACTGTGAAAGTGCAGTTTGAAAAGGTTCTGGCTAAGGAAAGACTTGGTATTTAAGCATGTCCATTGTGACCCACCTCTCTTTCCTGGGAACCCTCCTATGCATGGTTTACAGTTAATTTACACTATTCCAAAGATGTAAATGCTAAAATTTGATGAGTTAGGAATTTGGAACTACCCTTACTAAACTGAGATAACAAGTATATAGAGAATTATAAACTTTCTTCTAAAAGATGTCAAAACTATAAATAAAAGAATCAAGTCTTGTAAAGAGAGAATTTTAAGAATTTAAGTAGAATAATAATCTTCAAGAGTTATATGAAATTCATAATAATAATATATAAATAACCTATAATAATATTTTGAAGTACATTAATGTATTAATGGAATGCTAAGAGTACAAAGAACACTAAGAGAAAAAGATAATACTAAGACATCCATTACCTCTTACGAACACTAGGAACTCAACTTGATAACTTTGGTTGCTTAATATGAATCATTTATGAAAATGTTTACTATGAGATTTACATGATATTATCCATGTTTCATGAAGTGAATTATAGTAATGTGAATGTATGGTGATGAGTTATGAAATGATGAGGATGAATGATTGATTGCCCATGATTTATTGTGATTACATGATGATATGCATACATTCATTTTCAAAGGAAATAATAAAAGTAAAAGCCTGGGAAATTAGCAATGAAAGTCTAGAAAAGTGGACTCGAGTTAAGCTCACTCTTAACCATTGAGATTACGGCAACAGAAAGAAAATAAAAGTAAAGTTTGAAAAAGTAGCAATGAAAGTCTGGAAAAGTGGACTTGAGCTAAACTCACGGCTTAACCCCCTAAACCGTTGAGATCACGGCAATGGAATGAAAACCAAAAAGGTTGTGGCGACGGCCACGGAATGAGCTCATTACCCTTTTAGGGTGGTCTAAGGCATTGATGCATTCATCCCGTGAGTAATTAAGAAATATGTTGATGAAATAAATGAAAGATGATGATCACTAAACAAGTGAATGTTGAGGATGATTAATTATGAAATGCATGCAGCTCCTAAATGATTATTGCTTATTAGTGGTTTTACATGATATGCTTATATGTTTGCTTGATGAAATACTGAATGGATATTTCTGCTAATGTTCAAGATTAGTTTAAAAGTAACTGCACTTCGGCTAATCATGTTTGTGAAAGTTTGATAATTGAATCCTTACTGCTCACCTTTTTATAATAAACTCGAAGTATTTGGGACGACAACGATGACACTTTTAGTACGCAGTAGGAACTCCTCTTGAGAAATCATGTATTTCTCACTCCTATGTTTATTTTCCGTTGTCGTTACCAGAGACAGGCGTGTCCACCTAAAGCAACGTGTCAGGCTGAGGAAGGAGGTAGCGCGTGAAGATTTCAAACCTTTTAAGTAGGAGCATTCCGAGCTTTAGTTACATTATAGTTTGTGAGAAACAATTAGTAATAGTAGAACTTATATTGTTATTTGTAATAACTTATCAGTATGATATATGCCCTGTTATGACTTATGTATTAAGTGATTATATTCCAGTTTATGTGATAATTGTTCTACACTTAGTCTTTTATTCCGCTTATTTAATTAAGTGTGCAATGTAACTTGATTATTATCTATAAAAGCGCTATGTATTTCACTTCTAGATTCTGCTTAAGTTTTCAAAAAATTAATTTATTTAAAGAAAAAAAAAACTTCCACTATTTTTCTAAGTTAATTTCAAAAGAAAATTAATGCAAGGCATAAGTGACAACTAATAGAATCCAAATGTGAACTTAAGCACAGTGGGGTTCTATTAGGGTGTTACATGATTCATTTGTCTATATAAAGCTTGCCTTGATGAACATTTGGACACTTTACAACACTTGCAAAGTCTGTGCTTCAAGAGTTCTCTCAAAAGTTCTATTTTTCTCTCCTTGTTCAAGCCAAGACCACCACTCCTCCACCTTCAATCTTCATCTTCCTTCTCATCAAAACATATCCCTAAGTTCAAACTAAAGCAAACACATCTCCTTCCTCCTTTTCTTCTCTTGGCCGAATCCACCCCCAAGGATTCAAGCAAATTTCTTTTCATTCCTCTCCAAGAACCAACCTTTCCTCCATCTCTAGAACATCAACACTTGGTAGGGAACTTGTTTGAAAATGTGCTCTTTACTTTTTATGTCTTGATCTTGTTGGAAAAGCTTGGTTGGATTGAGTTTCTTGATGATGTTTGTTATTTCTTTCTTTGTTCTTTTCCTTTGGTTTTGGCCTCATGGCCAATAAAATGAGGGCTTGATGATGAGGATGTCATGTTGATATTTGTCACATGAGCAAACTCTAAAGCTTGAGTTTTTTTAAAAAAAGTTTCATCTTTTCAAGTTTTAGCTAAATAGAAGATATATTTCTTTTGAATCTCTTGGAACTTCTCTTTCTTTTCTTTTTGAGTTTTGGCCATGAAGGCCTTGGAGATGTGGAAAAATGATAGCTTGATGATGAGAGCTTCATGTTGACATTTGTTACATGAACAATCTCTAAAGCTTGAGTTTTTGAAGGAAAAGTTTCATCTTTTCAAGTTTTAGTCAAGAATGAGTTAGGTTTCTCTTGGATCTACTTGAAATTTCTTTTTCTTTCTTTCAAGTTTCGGCCATGAGTGCCTTGATGATGGGAAAAATAAAAGCTTGATGATGAGGGTTTCATGTTGATGTTTGTCATATGAGTGAACTCTAAAGCTTGAGTTTTTGAGAGAAAAGCTTGACCTTTCTTTTAATATTAGTTAAAAATGAGTTGATATTTCTTTTGAACTCTTGTTTAGCTTCTCTTTTCTTTCAAACCTTTCGGCCATCTCCATGTCTCTATGAGGATCATGATTTCTTTTTGATATTTTAGCACTAATAGTTTTCTTTTCTTGTGAGGATGAGTTTTGAGTTGGAACCTTGGTTCTTTCTAAAGTCTTGCAAGAGCTCTAGACAAGATGTAAAAGAAATTGCATCCATGTTTGTTTTATGCTACCACTAAATTCCCAAGATAAAGAAATGAACTTGCATTTCATGTTTTATTTTCAAGTCATCACTAAACTCAAAGATTAAAAAGAATGTGCATTTCATATTTACCTTGAGCTATCACTTTACCTTCTAATGAACTATAAAAATGGAATGCATAGCATGTTTACTTTATGTCATCACTCTAAACAACTAGAGCTCAAAAGACTTGCCCATTTCATCTTGAGAAAAGATTTATCAAGGGGGTATCTCCTTGAACATGTATTCGGCCAAGTGATGGAAATGGCTCCAAAAGGAGTTCATTTAGTTTCTAAGGCCTATGCCTTAAGGGTTTTCCCAAGTTTATGTGGACTTAGTCAATGCTCTAGACACATTTTCAAGGTTTAATCTTGTTCCAAAGAACCTCATATAGCTACTGCCCTATGTGTTTTGTGATGGTCTTTAATGAAATAAAATGAGTTCCAAAGAGTTTTAGAAGTTCCAAAAGGTGTTCCAAGAGAAACTAGCAACCCATATGCATTAAAGTGAAGTTTTTCCTAGGATTTAATGACACATGTTTTCGGTTCTGCCTTGATAGTTTACAGCACCTTAAATTCTATTTTGGGTGGTCTAAATATGCTTAAATACCTTGCCAAGTATGTGATAATCATTCTAGACATTTTAAAGTACACTTAGTAACCTTATTTGCTTGATATGTGAATTCTAGAACTACATAGGAACAGAAAATTTTAGATTCTGTCCAGCCTTGTTAAAGTAGTTAGATTCACATTATATGATGTCTAGATGAGTGAGAGTGACTCATAATTGGTTTAGGTATTAATTATTACATCATAGAAAAAGTCGGAAGTGAGAAAGGACCTAAAACGCATATTCTAGAACACCGTAAGTAATCTAAATTAGCACACTGCCTAAACTGTCCAGCCATAATTAATTAGGTTTTAGGTCTTAATAAATTATGGAGAAGAGGTTAATCAATCCCTTAAACCCATGAGAACATAATATGCTAGTTTGAGGTTACCCGATTTAGGGATTTTACTTTAAGGGAGTGATTTATAAGCTTTTGGCTAAGGTTGAATTATTGTGTTATCCCATGACTGGTATGATACTATATGAACTATTATTTATAAATGCTAGTTCTATTATTGCATGTGGTTGTTCTTTAAGAACTTAGAAATGCCTATGTTGTAACATGCAATATGTGACATGTATGTTTTGAGTGGCATTTCATTAAACATGCTAAGACTTAAGGTGACTTAAACCATGAGAAAATGATCCTTTTGATCCACCAAATTAAGGGTGGGGATGAGGTGATTCTATGCCCCCTAGATCTGTACTTTAAGTCGGGACCTTTAACTTATCCAAAAGGATAAGTCCAGATGCTAGTGACGACTAGCTTGGTATGAGCTCATAACCTAGTGATATCTCCCAAGGGAGACTGTGAACACCCGATTTTGTCCGGTCATTTAAATAGAAACTTCAAAATTTGCACATTTTTACAGCTTCTTTTAGAGTCTTTTCAGAAAATTAAAATATAAATATAAAAAAAAAACAGAAAAACAAAAATAAATAAAAAAGGTTATTTTATAGTATCTTGGTTCTTTTCTTTCGAGAAAAAACATTTAAAAAAAAATCAAAAATAAAAATGAAAATGTATCCTTTTTATTCAAAGTTGTCAAAGTTGGGGTGATTACTTTCATTCCATTTGAAAAAATAAAAAAAATTCAAAAAATAAGAAATGAGTGTTGATTTGTTATTTGTTTGTTAGACCAATTTTCTAAAGCATTCTTTGCTCGTTTGCGTGTTTTGGGTCTAACCAGTTTCAGCCCATTAATTTCTTTAGTTTTTGTTTGTCTAAAAATAGAAAAATAAAAATGATAATAAAATGCTAACCCATAAGCTCCATGCCTTAAGTATTTGATTAGTGATGTTCAATTGCGGTTCTTGAGTCTATATTGAGTTATTTTGCGGATTGGTCTGCATGCAAAGCAACAAAAAGGAACAGCCCAACTTACCATCTCAGTCCATTTTTGTCCGTCTGATACAAACATAAAGGGGATAGGGAGATGATGTGGTCACAAGAATATGGGCAATAGTAAGTAAAAAATAAAGAAAATGAGACACTACATCATGGGCACTCTGCCAAGGCACTAAACGGGAATGGTGGTGTAGACGCAAAGGCATGGGAGACAAATTCGGATGCCTTCCCTTCATTCAAAGAAAAGCGTGGGAGGCAATTTAGCATGGGTTCCCCTGCATTCTCAAAGACAGCACAGACAGACCGAGAATAAACCAAAAAACAAGCTCAATATAAATGAGGAGCATCATCATCAAAAAGGGAGGGAGAGCTCACTGAACCTCTGGAACCACCAGCATCATCAGAGAAAAACTGACTTCAATCACTACAAACAGCATCCTCCATCTAACCCTTATCATCATCATCACAGCCCATTCACATATTATCATCAGCACAATTATCATTACAATCCACAATCCCACGTTCAGTATGATCATCAACAACCCATAGTATCCTCAAAATCATGAACAAACACCATTTAAGCCAATAGAATATGAAAGGGGTCCGAACCTGGAACAAGAAGTGCAGCGCACCCAAGGCAGCCACATCTCCATCCTCACCAGCTGCGAATTAGAGCACGGAACAGTAGCACCACTGCATAGCCTCTATCGCGCATCCAGCAGTGCGCCACCCTGCACAGCTGCGCGCCCCTCACCGTGGCCTCCTCTCCACGCGAAGCTACCATCATCGATCAGAGTCCAGAGCGTGTGTTACCGCCTCGGCGCGCTGCCCCAGCCAAGACGTCGCCGCTGCCCTGTCCACGAAATAGCCTCGCATTAGTTCCTGCACAGCGTGCGGAGCAGAACCAGAAAACATCATGAAAGAATATTTCAGCAGTTCAGCGCCTCCCTTCTGTGAGCACCCAGCCAGCCCTCAAGTCACTGCGAAAAGCGCAATGCCCAGTGGTCGGAAGCTCCACACCGCCAGCCAGCTCTTACGCGCGCCTCCCCATCGTACCGCCTAGCGGCTCCCTTCGGCCACCGATTGCGAAGCCAGTCCCGCCGTCGCTTGCCTGGACATCCGCGACCCAACTCCGCTCGTGCGCCGCCTTGGAGAGCCACGACCTGATACCCATCTGGTAGCCACTGTGTATGGCCGCCGCCCTTATTCCCTTTGGTCCTTCTTTGCTTCGTTTCACTATCAGAGAAGAAATGAAATTGGTTAGTTAGGATTTAGGGTTAGTGTTTGGGCTTGGTTCGGTTATTGTGGGTTCAGCCCACGTAAAGTTCTTTTTTGTTTTTGTAGAAATGGGCCCTTTGGAGGTCCAGAACAAAAAAAAAACCAAAAAAAAACCATTATGAAGGGCATAGTTATTTTTTAGTATTGGGCTGCTGTTTGGGTTTCTGGGCAAAGTTTTTTTTTTGGGAGACTGATTCATTTTTTTTTTTTGGCTGATATTTTTTTTTTGGCTGGTTCTGGGTGCTGATTTATTTTTGTAGGCTTAGGTTTGTATTTGGTTAAATTTTGGGTCTTCCTAAAAGAAAAAATAATAATAATAAATAACAAAAAATAACAGAATAACAAAAAAAAATAAAAAAATAAAAAAAATAAAAAATATAAAAAATATAAAAATATTATTTTATCCGTGCAATGGTCAATAACCATGACTGAAAGGTGGATTCCTCCTTCATACATTATTGAATCATAGAGATTCACTGAGCAACCTAGTGCAGCCTTGAATCTCGTGCAAAAGCGGATTCCCTTTTAAATCCTTAATCAATCCAAAAATCATTTTCAAAATTAAAATCAATCAACACACTTTTATTTTCTCTTTTAACTAAAACCCATCAACACACAAGCATTTTTTACAGAACGACGTGGTTTTGAGTTCCTCATTGCACCAGAGGGTACGAAGGCGTAGCTTACAACTATCAAACCAAAATTAATTTTTCATTAAATTGTTTTCTTTTAATTTAATTTCTTTCTATTTTATTTTACTTTATATTTTACATAATCGCTAACTTTTGGGGAAAAATAAATATTTTAAAGTCATAATTAATTGGCATAATAAACTTTAGGGTAACCGTATTTATACGGATGTATTAGGGGTGCAGTGGGATTAAGTTTCCACCCTTCCCTAATCATAATCAGACTCCCGGACCTTAAATCTCATTTTAAAAGACTAGTTTGCAAATTAAAGGTTTTCCAATTTTTCCAGGATTAAAATTGGTGGCGACTCCCAAACATTTTTCAAAAGCCAAACGATCGCCATTCGAGTCTCGGCGCCCCCCTCCGGGTACGTTGTGACAGAGACCAGTTGGGGTGGCCCCAGGAAGAATGTAATAATGTTTTAATGTCACCTAAGTAACCAAGTTAAGCTACCATGCACTATGTTCTATGTTTCATGAACTATGATTCTATGTACCATGAACTATGATTTTATGTACTATGAACTACGAATATATGTGCCATGATCCATGAGGTTAGGAACCATGATTTATGATTCAAGTTTCATGATTTATAGACTATGTAACCAAGAAGTGTTAGAATTAAAATGAATGGGTCTCAGATGTTAACATTTTCGAACTTCATAATTGAACCATTATATGTCCATGATTTTGTTAAGAAACCAAGGTCCCTGGAGACGTAGAAGATGACACCAAGGTAGAAGGAGAAACACTACTGAGTTTCTTTAGTAAGAAATCTCATTCCCTCTATCTCTTTCTTTCGTTTACGTCTTCAGATCAGGATGGCGACGTTCGTACTCTTCATTGATACACCTACTTGGGAGGTGCACCATGACCCCGAGCATGGGTCGTTTCATTTTGAGGGCGGCTGCACAGTCCGTGTTTTTATGTTCCCTGGACGGTCGTTCGCACACCCTGTAGATAGCTACCTCTTTTCCCCGACTTCACCATATGGAGATGACATGGTTTTTGAGCGTGCTCGCACACGCAATTGGAGGATTCTACGGACCTACTGCCCGGGCGCTAGACTGACCACGCACTCGTTCCCAGCATTCAGAGGATGACCCCTCAGAGGATCCACCCATCCACATGTATGGAGAGGACTCTGCCCCCACCGTAGATGCCCATGGGTAGTGAGGAGACAGTTACCCAGCCACGCAGGGCTCGGGTGCCCGGTCCACGACCTTGATGCAGAAGACATGTTCAACACACTGGCATGCCTGCCCCTACCGAGCTCTGCCCTTAGATTGGCTATGTTCCCCCGTACCCGTGATCTTCGCCGTGTAGTTTGGAGGGTAGTCCTTAGTGCACACATGACACATAGTTAGGATAACCTTCTTTTGTGTTGAGGTTGTCCACCTTAGGTTGCACTTGGGTAGAGGTGTTTCTTTCATGTCTTTTCCATGTACTTTCTGTTTCCATTGTATTCGCATTTCCTATGTACTTGAAAAGTCCCGCCCCTTAGGGTGGGCATATTATATGCATGAGTTATTTCAGATATGATGATGTCATGATTGTTTTGGAGCCACTTCTATGTTTATATTTCCGCACTTTATTATATCATTTATACTCATGCTACGCGCAGCTCATATTTTAAAAAGTTAAAAAAAAAAAATTGGCTCGTATTTTCCTTAAGTTAATTTCAAAGTAATAGAACTATGACAAGAGGTAATGACTAATATTTGGCCTAAATACATACTAGTAGTATTGGGTCGAATATTAGGGTGTTACACACACCATCTAATCCCCTTCAAACATTGAGTTAGCCCTCCGAGGACTGCTAAGCCGGCTTTTCTTGAATTTCGAGCCAAAACTGACCTCAGGGGCATATTGGTCATTTTCACTTAAATAGAAAAATTGAGGCGTTACACCCGTTTTTCTTTCTGACAAACAAAACCGGGGCTCCCCATAGTGAAGCACTTGGCTTCACAAACTTCTTCTCCAATAACTCCTGTAACTGAGTCTTCAACTTGGTTAGCTCTAGGGGCGACATCCTATAAGAGGCTATGCATATTGACCCAGCTCCCAGAACTAACTCGATAGAGAACTCAACCTCCCTTCCTGGAGGGAATTCGGGTATCTCGTCAGGAAACACTTCAGGGTAGTCTCTCACTATGGGTATATCACCTATGTTTTGCTCAAGGTCCGCATCGCTAGCGGCTAGGAGAACATATCCCTTACATCTATTCTTATAATTATTGTTTTGATTGTTACAATTTTTATTGGAATAACTAAATTGGCAATCGTCATTTAAGAAAACCCCATGGCATAAATTGATGGATCCATTAGTTTGAAGGAGAACATTAGAATTAACTTTTCGGTTGACAGTTATGCTACAGCAATTGGTATCTTAAATCACTGTAATTTGCATTGGTCAAATTCTAGAGATCAATTGATCACTATTAGAATTGCCAATAAGTAATTACTAATAGCCACTAATGGGTTCAATATTTGGTCAATGGTAATTAATTCCAATCCTAGGAGTATTTTGCGCTAGTGCTCTTTTATTATTGCTTAATTCCAATTATTTTCAATTACTTTATTTTAATTCTTCAAAACCCCAATTTTCCAAAGTATGATAAAGCCTCCTTGATGACCTAGGTTGTTCCCTTTGCTACATTTTTTGCGCAACTTAGTATCAAAATATTTTTCAATTTGAGGAGGAAGCGACATCTTCCGTTCAAATTTTGGTGCCATTGCCGGGGAGGCATTAGAATTAATTGTTTACTTTTTATTTTATTTTATTTTATTTGTTCCCTTGTATGATGTAACATCCCCAAATTTATAACTAAGATAAATATTAATTAGCGATAGCAAAACCAAGATAATCTGGACAAATGTTATGAAACACAACAAATAGACTACTTAAGTATGTCTAGAGAAAAATGCAAAGAATTACGAAAATGCCATCACTTAGTGGTAATTACGAAAATGCCCTTGCTATGTAAGGAAATTACCAAACTACCCTTGCCTTATTAAATGACAAAGATACCCTTACTCTATGAATGGAATTACAAGAATACCACTATCATTGTCTAATTACAAAAATATCCTTGTCTTAGTTAAAGAAATTACTACAACGCCATTTACACAAATCCCTAGACTTGTCTTTAGACAAGAATGAATCTAAGCCATTGGATTAAGATGATAACACAATAATTTAACCACATACATCATACACATTTCTGAATCACATACATGCACTAAAGGTTAGAAAATCTCCACTAACATCCTTGCATAAAACATGGAGCATTTTCATCCAACATGTTTGCATAAAACATGGAAACATGTTTGCATAAAACATGGAGCATTTTCATCCAACATGTTTGCATAAAACATGGAAACATGTTTGCACAAAACAAGGAGCATTTTCATCCCAAAATTCAGCCAACATGTTTCCATAAATCATGCTCCAAGTGCTTTCCTTCTTCTGTTTTTTCTCTAATCTTTCCACTATAAATACTCCTCAAACTCTCTTCAATTCAGAAACTCCCTAAGTGTTCTTTCTTTCTTATTCTATCATTCTTCTTATGTTCTTCAAAGACTTCTCTTGATCCTCTAAACTTCATCCAAACACTTAAATCCTAAGTCCAAACTTTCACTAGCCCTCACAAGAGTTACAATCTTTAACTCTAGTGAGAAATATTTTCTTAAGCACTCAAGTTCTAGAGCCAAGATTCAAGGAGGGTCATCCACTCCAAAGACTCTTGTTCAAAGCTTAAGGAAGAAGAGAAGGACCCTTTTTAGACCCTACACAAGAGGTAGGAGCTTCATCTTTAATTGTTCAAGCATTGTTGGCTTCTAACCTTGATAGAATGGCTCAAGTTTGAGTTATTGTCAAAAGTTTTGAATGATTATTTGAAAAATATATTTTTAGAAATATGACATGTTCTATTATGTTATGAGTACTCTTATGATGTTATCAAACTCAAATATAACTTGACAAGATTGTATGTGAAACCTGATTTAATAAAGGTAACTTAACACATGAAAATGATAGGTGCTGGAATTTCTAGTTGTTTCTGGCAGCAGGTACTTCGATAGTTACTGTTCATAAAATATTAAGCATCTCGAAATTAAAATAATTTTACTATAAACTAGATTCATTATAGAACACTCTCCAAAAAGAATCACCCAAAACGGAGTTTTCTAGCTCAAGATATAATATTTTAAAGTAGAGCCTAAGACTGAAACTTTAAATCTGACCTTGTAGTAGTAAAATAGGTGTAACTCACTCTAGAAAAATGCAAATGGACTGATTTCAACTTTGTTGGAGAGCTAACACATATAGGAATACACCCATGTATGTTATGTATAAAGCTTTGTACCATGTAATTACAGAATGAGAAATAAATTTCGGAATAGTGTACTGTAAAAGTGCAGTTTGGAAAGGTTCTGGCTAAGGAAAGACTTGGTATTTAAGCGTGTCCATTGTGACCGACCTCTCTTTCCTGGGAACCCTCCTATGCATGGTTTACAGTTGATTTACACTATTCCAAAGATGTAAATGCTAAAATTTGATGAGTTAGGAATTTGGAACTACCTTTACTAAGCTGAGATAACAAGTATACAGAGAATTATAAACTTTCTTCTAAAAGATGTCAAAACTATAAATAAAAGAATCAAGTCTTGTAAAGAGAGAATTTTAAGAATTTAAGTAGAATAATAATCTTCAAGAGTTATATGAAAGTCATAATAAAAATATATAAAGAACCTATAATAATATTTTGAAGTGCATTAATGTATTAATGGAATGCTAAGAATACAAAGAACACTAAGAGAAAAAGATAATACTAAGACATCCATTACCTCTTACGAACACTAGGAACTCAACTTGATAACTTTGGTTGGTTAATATGAATCATCTATGAAAGTGTTTACTATGAGATTTACATGATATTGTCCATGTTTTATGAAGTGATTTATAGTAATGTGAATGTATGGTGATGAATTATGAAATGATGAGGATGAATGATTGATTGCCCAGGATTTATTATGATTACATGATAATATGCATACATTCATTTTCAAAAGAAATAATAAAAGTAAAGTTTGAAAAAGTAGCAATGAAAGTCTGGAAAAGTGGACTTCAGCTAAACTCACGGCTTAACCCCCTAAACCGTTGAGATCACAAAGAACGGAATGAAAACCAAAAAAGTTATGGCGACGGCCATGGTATGAGCTCATTACCCTTTAGGGTGGTCTAAGGCATTGATGCATTCATCCCGTGAGTAATTAAGAAATATGTTGATGAAATAAATGAAAGATGATGATCACTAAACAAGTGAATGTTGAGGATGAGTAATCATGAAATGCATGCAGCTCCTAAATGATTATTGCTTATTAGTGGTTTTACATGATATGCTTATATGTATGCTTGATGAAATCTTGAATGGATATTTACGCTAATGTTCAAGATTAGTTTAAAAGTAATCGCACTTCGCTAATCACGTTTGTGAAAGTTTGATAATTGAATCCTTACTGCTCACCTTTTTATAATAAACCCGAAGTGACTGGGACGACAACGATGACACTTTTAGTACAAGTAGGAACTCCTACTGAGAAATCATGTATTTCTCACTCCCATGTTTATTTTTCATTGTCGTTACCAGAGACAGACGTGTCCACCTAAAGCAACGGTCAGTAAATGAGGAAGGAGGTAGCGCGTGAAGATTTGAAACCTTTCAAGTAGGAGCATTCCGAGCTTTAGTTACATTATAGTTTGTGAGAAACAATTAGTAATAGTAGAACTTATATTGTTATTTGTAATAACTTATCAGTATGATATATGCCCTGTTGTGACTTATGTATTAAGTGATTATATTCCAGTTTATGTGATAATAGTTCTACACTTAGTCTCTTATTACGCTTATTTAATTAAGTGCGCAATGTAACTTGATTATTATCTATAAAAGCGCTATGTATTTCACTTCTAAATTCTGAGCTTAAGTTTTCAAACAATTAATTTATTTAAAGAAAAAAAAAACTTCCACTATTTTTCTAAGTTAATTTCAAAAGAAAATAAATGCAAGGCATATGTGACAACTAATAGAATCCAAATGTGAACTTAAGCATAGTGGGGTTCTATTAGAGTGTTACATATGAAGTGTTCTTTGTCTGCTCCCAACTTACCACCTCTTGATTTTAAAATTGAGAAAACCTTAACATGAATCAAATAAGAAAAGTATCAACAACCAAAACTATCTGAGTACTTTGATCCTTTGTTTACTGGTTCATATTATATAGGAAATATGGGAGATCGTAATAGGACACTTAGGGTGCTCACTACTCCTAACTTTACCTAGCAGGCCCTACCAGTTACATACCCAAGACTTGACACTAATTTTGAGCTAAAGGGATACATGGTTCATGCTTTACCTATAACACCCTAATTTTTAACCCAATACTCTAGAACACATTAGGTTAATCATTAGGTTATTACCTCTTAGTCTCATCCTTTTAATAAAATACTTACCGGAAATTATGGGTAAATATTTTTAAAAAAACATAAAACCAAAGTGAGAGCCGCGTTCATCCTAAAACAGGAATATAGAGCACAATGACAAGTCAAGTAAAGCACAATAAATAAAACATATAGCAATGGAACAAGGATTAACACACCAAAAGAAATACTTTCATTAATACCATAATTTAAAGATACATGTAGTCATACCCTTATAGAATCGGGATGAGCTTGTAATACAAGGAAAGGAAATGCAACAGAAATACAAATGTAAGAAAAACATAAATAAACCACAACTACCTGAGTGCACCTAAAGTGGATAACCTCAAGACAAAAGAAGGTTTATCCTAACTATGAGTGAGTGTGTGCACTAGACCTCCCCTAAGGCCTCAGCTACTAGAACCCAGGATAAGGCGGGGTATAACCGATCCACTGACGCAGTGTGACAAGAGTAGGCATGCGCGGTGGCAGCACATGAGCTCCTCGGCTGGGGCGCATCTCGGCTAGTCTAGCTAACCTCGGCTGCACAACGGTCTCCTCGCTCCCTCCTCTCACGAACTGAGGAGTGGGAGCTGAGCTCTCACTGTACATGTGCATTGGTGGGTCCTTAGATGGATTGTCCTCCGAACCGGGAGATTGGGGCATGTAGTCCTGGAAGTCACTGAGCATCGATCCATCAGTATACGTCCGAAGGAGCTCTCATTGCGCGTTTAGGCGTGCTCAAAAACCATAGCATAGTCATAGGGAGACATTGGGGAGAAGTGGTAACTCTGTATAGGGTGAGTGAAGGGACGTCCGATGAACATGAAAACTCGTACTATACACTGTCCCTCAAAATGATAGGATCCGTGGTCTGGATCAAAATGCACCTCCCACGTCGGAGTGTCGCTAAAGACCACGAATGTTGCCATCGAGCTCTAAAGATGTGATGAAAGAAAAAGAAAGAAGAGAAAGGAGTGAGAATCTTACTAAAGAATCTCAGTAGGGACCTCCTATCTAGGGTTACATCGTTCACATCCTTAGGAACCTTGGGTTTATTTATAAAAGATGTGCATGCATATAAGATTCGTTATTAGGGTTTATGAAACTAGATTATCCAAGGTTCATTCCTTTTAGTATGCATCTTAATGTCATGAATGCAACATATAAGAAGATGAATGCATGGCAATGCTTCAAGCAAATAACTCAACAAATCACAATGTCAAGAAGCATACAAGTGGCATAAAGGGCATAAAACTTTTAATGGAACTTTCCTCATCTTTGTGACCTCAATCATGGTACCTTAGCATAATAAGGCCACCCTAAAAACATCTAGGCTATGAGCTCATACCTCAGCTAGTTGTCACTAGCTCTTGCTTATTATCTGAATTAGCGAAATATAATAAAAATAATCCCGACTGCTTGAGTACAGGCTAGGGGGCAAGGGATCACCTCTCGTAGGATATACCCTCTTTGAAACGCTTTGTGGGCATCAAGCCACAACAATTTGTCTGCTTTGGTAGGCTGCATCTACTCATACCTTCACAGATTTGTCTCCCTTAGGGGTGCTCGGCCGAATCGGTGTCACCCAGGAAAGCGCATCTCAGTGCTTTGTCACATAAAAATCTCCTGGGGGTGCTCGGCCGAATTGGTGTCACCCAGGGTTTTAAATCTCATATCATACTTCAAAAACATTCTCAAGTCCTTTCAGTTTTGATGGAAATTCGATAGCATAACGACTATAAACTGAATTTCCTTCAAACTGTCTTTATGCCACAAGCTTACATCACATACATATTTCTCATTCAACTTTCATGCTCATGATATACTTAATATCTCAATAAATCATTTCATCATAGCTCATGTATCATCAAAACATATACATCCAAACATCATACTTGCATAAATCAACTCATAGCATAAAAGATCTCTTAATGTTTTATGCTTTGACCCTTAAGGTCCTTTAACTTGAAATCTAAGTTGTATATCATCACAACCTAAGCTCTCGGGTACCTATAGGCTCATGTCTAAGTATTCCTCACTCAATTCCATGATCATAAACAATTCTAAACCTCAAGAGTGCAAAATCTATAATTCATACTCTACAGGTACCTAGGGGTCACAACATTGACCATTTCTAAGTTCGGTTTGATCTTAAGGCATCAAGATCGAGTCCTAAACCAATTATGAGTAGTTCCTACACATTTAAACTAACTATCAACCATGATTTTCAATTCTAAACCTTGCTGGACAGAATCCAGAAAATTATATTTCTAAGGGATCTAAAAGTCTCAAATTAATTCTTTTCTAGTTACTAACTTGTCTTATCTTTCACATATGAATTTTTGCATCAAATATACATGAACATACTCATATTATCATCATCAAAACAGCATAAAATAGTGAGCATAGCAAGCAAGGCAGAACTGAAATTATCTCCATCATAAAATGCACAAAACATCATTTCAAAGACACATAAATTGCTAGTTTCTCTTAGGGTCCTTTTAAAACTTTCAAAACTCATTAGAAAGCATTTTTATCTTACTAATATCATCAAAATACCTCCAAGGGCAGTAGCTATTTTGAATGGGACTTGAAAAGATTTAAAATCATAAAACTTTGTTCGAACCATGTCTTAGGCTTATCTAAACTTAGAAAAATTATGAAACATAAGTTTTAGTATTTGTAATCATATAAACCTCATAAGGCCGAATTTAAAGGAGCTAAGGAACATATATTTTCAAGTCTTTGTGTGAGATAATAATGGATAAGTCTATGAGCTCTAAATTTCTTAAGTTATGGCATAAAAATAAATATGCAATGCACTTTGTTTTAGTCTTTATTTAGAGGTGAGAACATAAAATAAATATGCTATGCAAACTCATTATTATCTTAGAGATTTAGTGAGAGCATAAACATAAATATGAAGATGCAAGTTCATTCTTAAATCTTAAGCCTTTAGTGATAACATAAAAGTAAATATGGATGCAAGTCTTTTATCTTAACTTAGAGCTCATATGAGACTTTTAAAGAGAACTAAAAATCTCAACCCAACATCCATCTCATCAACAAAGTGAGCTTTGGAGTTCTTGAGCCAAGTTCTCAAAGGAACCACATGGTTTGTAACACCCTAAATCTTAACCTAATACTACTAGTATATATTGAGGTTAATCCTTAGAATATTACCTCTTGGTTTCATCTTTTACTTTGAAAATACTTAGCGGAAATATGGGTAAAATTTTTCTTTTTTGAATTAAACCAAAGTGAGAGCCATGCATGATTCTTTGAACGGGAATTCATACAAGTCATATAAGCAAATCATAATAAAACACATAAATAACATGGATACATCAACTGATCATATATATATAGATAATGTGCCTACCAAAAGGCAGGACTATTCGATACATAGAAGAACAAAATACAACTAAAAAGCAAATACAAGGAAATCATAAAAGCAAGTACAAGGAAACCATGAAAGCAACACCCATACCCGTGTGCACCTAGAGTAGACAACCTCATATACAAAAGAAGGTTTGTCCTCAACTATGTGGCGTGTGTGCACTAGCTACGACCCATCCTATGCACCTACTCCTGCTGGTCCGAGTACTGAGGGGTGGAATTGATCCACTGGCGGATCTCGGCGGGAGTGGTCGTGCGGATCATCGGAGCATGTCCACCGCGGCGAGGGCACATGGATGGCCTACGAGCCAACCTCGGCTGAACCACCGTCTCCTCACTCCCAGCTCTCATTGGTGGGGGAGTGGGGCTGGAGCTCCAACTGTACATGTGCGAGGGCGGGTCCTCTGATGGATCCGTCACCGAATACTGAGTCCGGGGCACGTACTCCAGGTCGTCACGTAAGGCTGACGCCTCGGGCTGCATGCAGAGGATCTGCTCGTCGCGTGGTCTAGCTCGCTCGAAAATCATGTTATGATGGTAGGGGGCAGTCGGGGTGAAGTGGTAGCTCCGTACTGGATGCGCGAAGGGTCGTCCCATAAACATAAATACTCTGACGGTGCAGCGACCCTCAAAATGGTATGACCCGAGTGTTGGGTCATGGTGCAACTCCCATGTCGGGGTGTCGATGAAGAGTACGAAAGTCGCCATCTGAAGATGTGACAAGAAAAGAGAGAGGGAATAAGAATCTTCTAAAAGAATTCTCAGTAGGGTAATCCCTAACTAAGTGACATCATCACATCCTCAGGAACCTTGGGTTTTATTTCTAAAAAGGTGCGCATGCAGGTAAACTTCTTTTAAGTTAGTTTTCTAAAGTATTAATTATCCAAGGTCCGTCATATTTTACAATGCGTCTTATGACTAAGCAGGGAAAACACTAATTACATGAATGCATCATAAAGGTAAGCCAATCAATGGAATAACTAAGAAACATTATAACATTGGTATAAGGTGATAGGTATAACTTTTCTTGGTTTTTCATAGCACATGTGACATTTTAAACTTTAACTTTTATCTCATGGGGCCACCCTAAAACATCTCTAGGTTATGAGCTCATACCTTAACTAGTCGTCACTAGTTCTTACTTATCCTATGATAAGCGCAACATACATAATCCCGACTTAAAGTACGGGCTAGGGGGCAAATTAAGCATCACCTCTTAGGGTCATTTCCTCTTTGAAATGCTCTACTAGCAACTAGTGCATAGTAGTATTGTCCGCTTTGGCAAGCTCTATGTCAATACCCTCACGGATTTGTTTTCTTAGGGGTGCTCCGCTAAACCGGTGTCACCCAAGAAGGCGTCTCAGTGTTGTGTCACATTTAAGTTATCATGATTTTCAAAAAGATCTTTTTCTAGGTTCCTCAAATTTGATGGAAATTCGGCAAAGATGACGATCAGAGACCGAATTTCCTCAAATTTGCTTATGCCATGAAAACATATAGATCATACAAACATATCTTATAAGGTATAGCATATCATCATATAAAACTATAGCACATATCAAACTTATCATAGATAAAGCTCATGTATCATATATCATATTTACATAAATTAAGCATCATAAAACTCAAGACTTTTTAATGTCTTATGCATTGACCGTTAAGGTCCTTAACTCACATTCTAAGTTATTAATCATCGAACCTAATCTCTTGGGTACCTATGAGGTTATAACTAAGTATTCTCACCTCACACTATGATAAAAAACATCTCTAAACCTCAAGGATGCAGAATTTATAATCCTAACTTTACGGGTACCTAGGAGTCACAACAGTGACCCTTTCTAAGTCCGGTTTGTTCCTAAGGCTTCAAGATCAAGTCCTAAACCATTTATGAGGCATTCCTACACATTTAAACTAATTTAAATCCATAATTAGCATTACTAAACCTTGCTGAACAGAATCCAGAAAATTCAAACATTAAAGGATCTAGAACTCTCAAATTATTTCTTTTCTAGTTTCTAACTTCTCTTATCTTTCACATATGAGTTTTACCGTTAATTATACTCAAACTCAAACATATTATCATCATTAACACAGCTCATACAGTGACAAAATAGTGGCAAGGCAGAACCGAAAAAAACATTCTCCATAAGGCATAAAATACAATTTCTAAAGCACATAAAATACTAGTTTCTCTTGGAACCTTTTTAAAACTTTCAAAACTCATTTATGAACATTTTTAACATCTAAAATCATAAGAATATTTAAGAGGGCAGTGACCAATTCAACTTTGTCTCAAGAGGTCCTAAATTCATAAAACTTAGTTCTACATATTCCTTGTACTCATAAAAGCTTAGAAAAAGTATGAAACATAGTTTTCAATATTTAGAAACATCAAAACCTCTTAGGGCCGAAATATGAACCAAAGGAAATAAATATTTTTAAACCTTTGTTTGAGACATCCATGGGCAAGTCTTTGAGCTCTAGGTTCATTAAAGTGATGGCATAAAGATAAACATGCTTATGCACTTGTTGTAGCTTTTATTAGAAAGTAAAGTGAGAGCATAAAATAAATATGAGATGCATCATATTATTATCTTTGATATTTAGGTGAGAACTTGAAATGTAAACATGATAATGCATAGCTTGAAATATAAACATGATAATGCAAGTTCCTTTATTATCTTGGCACTTAGTGATAGCAAGGAAAATAGACATGGTGTGCAAAGCATCAAAGTAAACATGATGCAAGGTTCATTTTATGGTTAGCTAGAGCTCATTCAAGACTTTAACAAGATAACAACTCAACACATATCTCATTACAAAGAGAGCTTTAGAGTTCTTGAACCAAGTTCTCAAAGGAACTATGAGGTTCTTGAACAACATCATCAAGCTCAAGTAAACAAACTTTCAAAACAAAACCAAACAAAATCTCAAGGATCAAAATACCAAAACCAAAAACCTTACAAAAGAAAAAGAAAGTGAAACTAAGTCAAGTTCTTTATTAAATACCCAAAACCCCTATCTAGAGAAAGATCTCTAGAACGTGCCGGCCAACTTTAAGGTTGACAAGGGTAGGCTTGGGCTTTTAGAAATCCTTAGATTAATTTTCTTAAGTTGAAAAACCATGTGAGCTAGATATCATATAGATGAAGTTATAAGAAAAGGCAAACTCAAGCTTTAGAGGTTTATTTGAGATGAACACAAGGTCATCATCTAGAAACTCTCATCATCAAGCTATCATACTCATAATCAAGGCCAAGAGGCCGAAATGAAAAAGAAAAGGAAAACAAAGGAAAGTTCAAAAAGAATCCAAGAGGAAACTAGAGAAAAACACATTCTTGAGCAAAACAAGTTTGAAAAGAAAATCCCTACCTAGAGTGAAGACACAAAGCTTGAACTTTTAAAAAGGAAAACAAGATGATGAGCTCCTCCTTGAGGTGGATATGGCTTCGGCCTTGTGAGGAACAATGGAGAGGAAAATGTGTTTGAGTGAGGTTGTGTTTGAGGTGAGGTGTTTGAGAGGTTAGGAGATGATTCAAGGCCTTGGGGTGGTGTTTGATGGTTAAGAGATGATGATGAGATGAAGAAGATGAAGATGAAAAGAAAGTAAGAACTCTCTTGAAACTTGAGAGAAAAAGAAAGAACTCAAGAAAGCTTAGGAAAACTTGAAACTTACCAAATAAACTAAATTGACACAAGCTCATCTAAGGCACCTATTTATAGAAAAACAAAACATTGAGGCCCTCCAAGAGGAAGCCTTGGCCGTAGCATTGAGGGGGAAGAAGGAAGAGAAAATATCTCTTACACAAGGTCATTCAAGCATGGTTTGAAGTATGGAAGCTATGCTACAAAGTATGGCTTGAAGTGAGTTAATTTCCTATCAATTTTGAATGAAATTAGGCTTCTAGAAACAATGCATGGCTGGAACTTTTCCAGCCACAAATAAATGGAGAAAATGGGCTATTTTAATTAGTTATTTACTTGGAAAATCAAGCTTGATTGAAAGTTATGACAAGGTATAGTGTATGTGACTTGAGGTATGGCCTTGGAGTGTTGAAAAATTGAACATGTGATGCATATGGGAGAGAAGGGTACACGGCCAGGTCTGGAACAGCAAGGGGGAGGTGAGGTTTGATCATTTAATTGGGTGTTAATGGTAGGTTTAGATGTGTATTAGCTTAGGTACAAGGTTAGGAGTAATTAAGCTTAAGTTTAGGTAACTAAGAATGAGGTTTAGGGGTTTTATGACAAGATTAGGTGTGCTCATACATCATTAAAGAATTTTAAACTCATTTATGAATAAACAATGTGTAACACAATTCCATGATTTAAGGAATTGGAAAGAGAAAATACTATTCAAGATTCCATGACTAGGAGTCTTGAAATTAAAATATGATTTTAAGTTGTAATTAAGCACTTTTAGGTTCTAATCAACTTTAATAAATTATTTTGACTCAAGATTAATTAAGGAAATTAATTAACCTTCGATTAGAGCCTAATATTGCTTAGGTTTGCTTAATCATGCGATTAAGCATAAAAACACGAAACTAGGGGCAAAACCGTAATTTTGCACTAATTTCGCCCGGGACCTTCGGGACCAAAACTAAAGTCATAGTCTACATAAAAATACCTTTTAAAATCATCTGGAGAAGTTTCGGGTTTATCCGGCACTTGCAAACGGGTAAAACACCACAGGGGCGTTTTGGTCATTTTGACCTGAAAACTCGAAAAACGAGATTTTCGATCCCGGGAAGGTACACAAGTCATCTAATCCCCTTCCAACATTGAGTTTGCCCTTCGAGTACTGCCGAACCGGCTTTCCTCGAATTCCGGGCTGAAAATGACCTCATGGGCATTTTGGTCATTTTCACTCTAACAGAAAAATCAGGGCGTTACATGGTTCTTGAACATCATCATCAAGCTCAAAAAAGAAGCAAACTTTAAAAGAAAAACAAGACTTTAAGGAAATAGAAACCAAGAAACATTATTGTCTTGATACAAAGTAAATATAGAGAACTTTAAAAATTTTAACAAAATCTTTGAAGTGAAGACTATGGAGGCCGAAACTACGAAGGAAAAGAAAAGGAAGGAAAATCCAATACTTTGCTAGATCAAGAATAAAACTCAAGCTTTATAGGTTCCTTTGAGATGAACACAAGGTCATCATCTAGAAACTCTCATCATCAAGCTATCATGTTCATAAAGAGGCCAAGGGGCCGAAATGAAAAAGAAAAGAGAAACAAGGAAAACGTTAAAAGAAACCAAGAGAAACTTTGAGTAAAACACATTTTTGAGTAAAACAAAGTTTGAAAGCAACTCCCTACCAAGTTAGACGATGAAAATGCTTGATCTTGTAAGGAAATGAAAAGAGCAACTCCTCCTTGAGAGGTGATGAGGATTCGGCCACCAAGAGGAAAAAGGAAAGGAGATGTGTTTTGAGGAGGCTTGTGTTTGAGGTTGAGTGTTTAAGTGTAACACCCTAATAGAACCCCACTATGCTTAAGTTCACATTTGGAATCTATTAGTTGTCACTTATGCCTTGCATTTATTTTCTTTTGAAATTAACTTAGAAAAATAGTGGAAGTTGTTTTTTTCTTTAAATAAATTAATTGTTTGAAAACTTAAGCCTGTAATGAGAAGTGAAATACATAGCGCTTTTATAGATAATAATCAAGTTACATTGTGCACTTAATTAAATAAGCGGAATAAGAGACTAAGTGTAGAACTATTATCACATAAACTGGAATATAATCACTTAATACATAAGTCACAACAGGGCATATATCATACTGATAAGTTATTACAAATAACAATATAAGTTCTACTATTACTAATTGTTTCTCACAAACTATAATGTAACTAAAGCTCGGAATGCTCCTACTTGAAAGGTTTGAAATCTTCACGCGCTACCTCCTTCCTCAGCTACAGCTTCGTTGCTTTAGGTGGACACGTTTGTCTCTGGTAACGACAATGGAAAATAAACATGGGAGTGAGAAATACATGATTTCTCAGTAGGAGTTCCTACTTGTACTAAAAGTGTCATCGTTGTCGTCCCAGTCACTTCGGGTTTATTATAAAAAGGTGAACATGTAAGGATTCAATTATCAAACTTTCACAAACGTGATTAGCCGAAGTGCAGTTACTTTTAAACTAATCTTGAATATTAGCAGAAATATCCATTCAGTATTTCATCAAGCATACATATAAGCATATCATTTAGGAGCTGCATGCATTTCATGATTACTCATCCTCAACATTCACTTGTTTAGTGATCATCATCTTTCATTTATTTCATCAACATATTTCTTAATTACTCACGGGATGAATGCATCAATGCCTTAGACCACCCTAAAGCGTAATGAGCTCATACCATGGCCGTCGCCATAACCTTTTTGGTTTTCATTCCGTTGCCGTGATCTCAACGGTTTAGGGGGTTAAGCCGTGAGTTTAGCTGAAGTCCACTTTTCCAGACTTTCATTGCTACTTTTTCAAACTTTACTTTTATTATTTCTTTTGAAAATGAATGTATGCATATTATCATGTAATCACAATAAATCCTGGGCAATCAATCATTCATCCTCATCATTTCATAATTCATCACCATACATTCACATTACTATAAATCACTTCATAAAACATGGACAATATCATGTAAATCTCATAGTAAACACTTCCATAGATGATTCATATTAACCAACCAAAGTTGTCAAGTTGAGTTCCTAGTGTTCGTAAGAGGTAATGGATGTCTTAGTATTATCTTTTTCTCTTAGTGTTCTTTGTACTCTTAGCATTCCATTAATACATTAATGCACTTCAAAATATTATTATAGGTTCTTTATATATTTTTATTATGACTTTCATATAACTCTTGAAGATTATTATTCTACTTAAATTCTTAAAATTCTCTCTTTACAAGACTTGATTCTTTTATTTATAGTTTTGACATCTTTTAGAAAAAAGTTTATAATTATCTGTATACTTGTTATCTCAGCTTAGTAAAGGTAGTTCCAAATTCCTAACTCATCAAATTTTAGCATTTACATCTTTGGAATAGTGTAAATCAACTGTAAACCATGCATAGGAGGGTTCCCAGGAAAGAGAGGTCGGTCACAATGGACACGCTTAAATACCAAGTCTTTCCTTAGCCAGAACCTTTCCAAACTGCACTTTCACAGTACACTATTCCAAAATTTATTTCTCATTCTGTAATTACATGGTACAAAGCTATATACATAACATAATGGGTGTATTCCTATATGTGTTAGCTCTCCAACAAAGTTGAAATCAGTCCATTTGCATTTTTCTAGAGTGAGTTACACCTATTTTACTACTACAAGGTCAGATTTAAAGTTTCAGTCTTAGGCTCTACTTTAAAAAATTTATATCTTGAGCTAGAAAACTCCGTTTTGGGTGATTCTTTTTGGAGAGTGTTCTATAATGAGTCTAGTTTATAGTAAAATTGTTTTAATTTCTAGATGCTTAATATTTTATGAACAGTAACTTTCGAAGTACCTGCTGCCAGAAATAACTAGAAATTCCAGCACCTATCATTTTCATGTCTTAAGTTACCTTTATTAAATCAGGTTTCTCATACAATCTTGTCAAGTTATATTTGAGTTTGATAACATCATAAGAGTACTCATAACATAATAGAACATGTCATATTTCTAAAAATATATTTTTCAAATAATCATTCAAAACTTTTGACAATAACTCAAACTTGAGGCATTCTATCAAGGTTAGAAGCCAACAATGCTTGAACAATTAAAGATGAAGCTCCTACCTCTTGTGTAGGGTCTAAAAAGGGTCCTTCTCTTCTTCCTTAAGCTTTGAACAAGAGTCTTTGGAGTGGATGACTCTCCTTGAATCTTGGCTCTAGAACTTGAGTGCTTAAGAAAATATTTCTCACTAGAGTTAAAGATTGTAACTCTTGTGAGGGCTAGTGAAAGTTTGGACTTAGGATTTAAGTGTTTGGATGAAGTTTAGAGGATCAAGAGAAGTCTTTGAAGAACATAAGAAGAATGATAGAATAAGAAAGAAAGAACACTTAGGGAGTTTCTGAATTGAAGAGAGTTTGAGGAGTATTTATAGTTGAAAGATTAGAGAAAAAAAACAGAAGAAGGAAAGCACTTGGAGCATGATTTATGGAAACATGTTGGCTGAATTTTGGGATGAAAATGCTCCTTGTTTTGTGCAAACATGTTTCCATGTTTTATGCAAACACGTTTCCATGTTTTATGCAAACATGTTTCCATGTTTTGTGCAAAGATGTTAGTGGAGATTTTCTAACCTTTAGTGCATGTATGTGATTCAGAAATGTGTATGATGTATGTGGTTAAATTATTGTGTTATCATCTTAATCCAATGGCTTAGATTCATTCTTGTCTAAAGACAAGTCTAGGGATTTGTGTAAATGGCGTTGTAGTAATTTCTTTAACTAAGACAAGGATATTTTTGTAATTAGACAATGATAGTGGTATTCTTGTAATTCCATTCATAGAGTAAGGGTATCTTTGTCATTTAATAAGGCAAGGGTAGTTTGGTAATTTCCTTTACATAGCAAGGGCGTTTTCGTAATTTCCACTAAGTGATGGCATTTTCGTAATTCTTTGCATTTTTCTCTAGACATACTTAAGTAGACTATTTGTTATGTTTCATAACATTTGTCCAGATTCTCTTGGTTTTGCTATCGGTAATTAATATTTATTTTAGTTATAAATTTGGGGATGTTACATTTCTCCCCTTCTTATTAAAAATTTTGCCCTCAAAATTTGATACCTGTGAATAGGTTCGGAAATTCTTGTCGCATATCTTCCTCGAGCTCCCATGTGTGCTCTTCCATTCCATCTTGTCCCCAGGCTACTCGGACCAGAGATACAAATTTGTTTCTCAGTTGCTTGATGCCATGATCCACGATCCTCATCGGTGGTAATTCAAAAGTTAAATCATCTTTTAATTGTATAGTTTCTGGCTTAAACACATGACTGGGGTCTGATTGATACTTTCTCAGTTGGGACACATGAAAAACATTGTGTAGGTTAGACAAATTTGGAGGTAATGCAATTTGGTAGGCGGAGGGACCTACCTTTTTGAGGATTTGGAAGGGTCCTAAGAATCTAGGGCTTAGCTTTTTGACTTTCATTGCACGACCTATACCTGTGGTAGGAGTAATTCGCAAGAATATGTGTTCTCCTTCTTGAAATTCGAGAGGTTTCCTTCTCTTGTCAGCATAGCTCTTCTGCCTACTCTGAGCAGTGAGGATTCTTTCCCTAATTCTCCTTATTTGTTTGGTTGTCTCTTCTACCAAATCAGTACCCAAAATACTTTGCTCTCCCGGGTCACACCAACAAAGTGGTGATTGACACTTTCTACCATACAAAGCCTCATAGGGTGCCATCCCAATGCTAGTGTGGTAACTATTATTATATGCAAACTCAATCAATGGAAGCTGTTTGTCCCAACTTTTTGGCTGATCTAAGACACATGCTCTTAACATATCCTCAAGGGTTTGAATTGTTCTTTCTGATTGTCCATCAGTTTGAGGGTGATAGGCAGTGCTTAGACACAACCTTGAACCAAACGCCTTTTGCAAAGCTCCCCAAAATCTTGAGGTGAACCTTGGATCCCTATCTGAGACAATGGTTTTGGGTACTCCATGGAGCCTTATTATCTCTTGGATGTATAGCTGAGCTAACTTTTCCAAAGGGTAATTTGCTCGAATGGGTAAAAAGTGAGCAGATTTGGTCAATCTATCCACAATTACCCATATGGAGTCATGTCCAAAGAGGGCGTTCTTGGCAATGCCATCACGAAATCCATGGATATTCCTTCCCACTTCCATTCGGGATTTCGAGAGGTTGCTACGCTCCAGAGGGTTTTTGATGCTCTATCTTCACTTTTTGGCATACCAAACATTTTTGCACTATATTTGCTATATCTGCTTTCATCTTTGGCCACCAGAACATCTTTTTTAGGTCATGGTACATCTTGGTTATACCAGGATGTACACTAAATTGACTCTTGTGGGCTTCTTCCAAAATGCTAGCTCTCAATCCTTCTTTTGCAGGTACGCAGATTCCCCCTTGGTATCTCCACACTCCTTCCTTATCCTGGACAAACTCTTTCAACTTTCCTGCTTCGATAAGGGTTAAGGTTCTAAGGAAATCCTCATCTTCCATTTGGGCTTGAATTATTTGATCCTTAAAGCTACTGGTTACACTTAGTTGGCTTCACCGAATTTGTTCTGAAGTCCCCCTATATCCTAAGTTGAGGTTCCTAAAATCTTCTATCAGCTCATTTTCTTTCACCATGAGCCAAGCGGCATGCAAGGACTTACGACTCAAAGCGTCTGCTACCACATTTGCCTTTCCTGGGTGGTAGTTCAACCCAAAGTCATAGTCCTTGAGAAACTCCATCCAACGCCTTTGTCTCGTATTGAGTTCCTTTTGTTTGAAGAGGTATTTCAGACTTTTATGGTCAGAAAAGACTTCAAACCTTACACCATAAAGATGATGTCTCCAGATTTTTAAGGCAAAGACAATAGCCGCTAGCTCTAAGTCATGGGTTGGGTAATTAACTTCATGGGGTTTGAGCTGTCTAGAGGCATAGGCTACTACATTCCTGTTTTGCATCAAAACACATCCTAGTCCTCTTCCCGAAGCATCACAATACACCTCAAATTTTTCTTTTGGGTCAGGTAGGATTAGGACAGGGGTAGTGGTCAACTTCTTCTTTAGTTCTTGGAAACTCTCTTCACATTCTGGGCTCCATATAAAAGCTGAATTCTTCCTTGTTAGCTTGGTGAGGGGTAAGGTAATTTGGGAAAAACCTCTAATGAACCTTCAGTAGTAACCGGCTAGCCCTAGAAAACTCCTATCTCCTTCACAGTGGTAGGGGTTTCCCATTGTTGCACCGCTTCTATCTTACTTGGGTCTACTGCTATTCCCCCATGTGACACTACATGACCTAAGAACTTAACTTCCTTCATCCAAAATTCACACTTGGACAACTTTGCATAAAGTTTCTTGTTCCTCAACACCTCCAACACCACTCGTAAGTGTTCTTCATGCTCTTCTTCAGTTCTAGAGTAAACTAGAATGTCATCGATGAACACTATTACAAACTTGTCCAAGTATGGTCTAAATATCCTATTCATGTAGTCCATAAACACTGCCGGTGCATTGGTTAACCCAAACGACATCACATTAAACTCATAATGTCCATATCTAGTCCTAAAGGTTATCTTTGGTATGTCCTCCTCCTTCACTCGAATCTGGTGGTATCCTGATCGTAGATCTATCTTGGAAAACACTTGGGCTCCTCTTAATTGGTCCATGAGGTCATCTATTCTAGGCAAAGGGAATTTATTTTTTATAGTCACTTTGTTTAGCTGCCTATAATCCACACATAATCGCATACTCCCATCCTTCTTCTTGACAAAGCGACCTTTGGGGCTCCCCATGGTGAAGCACTGGGCCTAATGAATTTCTTCTGTAGTAGTTCCTCTAATTGCTTCTTCAACTCTGTTAACTCGGCCATTGGCATCCTATAAGGAGCTATAGATATGGGTCCTGTTCCTGGTACCAAATCTATAGAAAACTCAATCTCCCTTTTTGGAGGAAATTCAGGTATGTCATCAGGAAAAACATCTGAGAATTCCTTTACTACAAGGATCTTTTCTAGAGCTTGCTCCACTTCTTTCTCACTTGTCATTAGGAAGACATATCCTCGCTTTTCATTCCTACTATCCCCCATGATAATGGAGTTTAGGTATAGTCGTACCTTTCTATCAAGTTTAGAGGGATTGGGTAAAGATGGTTTGGGAAGAAATACTAGTGACTTATTTGCACAATGTAGTAACATACGGTTAGCAAGCCAATCCATGCCCAAGATTACATCAAAACCAGACAAGGGTAGACAAACTAAATCATGATGAAAAATCCTATCAGCTACCTCAAATTCACAATTTAGGCAGGCTTGATAAGTTCTAACAGTATTTATAGTGGGTGTAGAGACAACTAAGATGATTTTTAAGTCAGATATATACAACCTCAACTTATGAGCACAATCATATGAAATGAATAAATGTGTTGCGCCAGAATCAAACAATACAATTAAGGGTTTTCCATTAATTATACACTTACCTTGAATCAGATCATTGGATTCTGAGGGCATCTCGTGATGATAGCAAACATGCGTCCCTGTGCCTTAGGCTTAAGTGTAGAGGACTGATTGAACTTTAGGCACTCTCTAGAATAGTGTCCTGCCTGTCCACACCGATAACAAACATTCTTACCAAATCTGCATTCCCCTCCATGTATCTTTCCACAAGTGGCACAAGGGGGTCTAGTCATAGGTTCAGGGACAACAGCCATCCTAGGTCGATTAACAGCTTGTGTCCTAGGTTGATTCATCATAGGGTGTTGGGGTTGTTTTCCTTTAAATCCACCTCCTTGGTAGGGTTTCTTGTGAGGGGGTGGGAACCCTCGGTGACCTTGTTGAGCAGACCTCTTCCTATTCTCTTCAACTCGATGGGCAACTAGCTGGCGATTGCAACTCTCAGCCACTTGGCTTTTGCTGACTAAAGATGCATAGTCAGTGACCTCCAGTGGAGCCACAGATGCCAAAATGTCGGGCCTCAAACCACTCTCATATTTCATGCATTTCCAAGCCTCGTTGGGATCCCTTTGGTAGCTAGTTGAGTGTTTGATCAGTTCTTCAAACTTAGCTGTGTACTCAGCCACACTTCGATTTCCCTGTGTCAGCAACAGAAATTCTACTTCCTTTGCCTTCTTAACCGGATCTGGAAAATATTTCTTATGGAACGTAGCATAGAAAACCTCCCACGTAATCTGTATGTCAGCACTTTCGAGCAAGCCCTTTGCACCCTTCCACCACGCGGCAGCCTCTCCTTTCAAAGATATAAGTAGAGAATGCCACCTTTTGTTCATCGAGCATTCTACCACCGAAAACCTTCTCCATCTCTTGAATCCATCCGTCAGCTATTTCGGGGTTAGTTGTCCCTTTGAATTCTGGAGGTCCAGCCCTATTGAATTATGAGAATTTTCCATGTTCTTGGTTCCCAACCGATTCCTCTGACATCCTATTCATCTGCTCCATCATCATTGTTGCTTGTGCTTGCATAGCCCTAGCCATCTCCTGGAGTGCATTTGCCAGTTAATCACGATTACCTCCACCGCGTGCCCTATGCGTACGTCTGTTTGCTGCCATTAGTTCCTAGACACACCAAACAACAGTCATCGAGTTGATCAGGCTCAATACTATAGCTAAGCATGGTAGCAACTATGGCAGTATCACAAGACGATCATGCATTTCTAAATCCTATATCCCATCATACAGATAAGATTAAAAGCATGATATCATAGACAGAAGCATAGTCAGTCCATTCCTCAGGCTTAAATAGGATGAACTGCTCTGATACCATAATGTAACACCCTAATAGAACCCCACTATGCTTAAGTTCACATTTGGAATCTATTAGTTGTCACTTATGCCTTGCATTTATTTTCTTTTGAAATTAACTTAGAAAAATAGTGGAAGTTTTTTTTTTCTTTAAATAAATTAATTGTTTGAAAACTTAAGCCTGTAACGAGAAGTGAAATACATAGCGCTTTTATAGATAATAATCAAGTTACATTGCGCACTTAATTAAATAAGCGGAATAAGAGACTAAGTGTAGAGTGTTCTATAATGAGTCTAGTTTATAGTAAAATTATTTTTGGAGAGTGTTCTATAATGAGTCTAGTTTATAGTAAAATTATTTTAATTTTGAGATGCTTAATATTTTATGAACAGTAACTTTCGAAGTACCTGCTGCTAGAAACAACTAGAAATTCCAGCACCTATCATTTTCATGTCTTAAGTTACCTTTATTAAATCAGGTTTCACATACAATCTTGTCAAGTTATATTTGAGTTTGATAACATCATAAGAGTACTCATAACATAATAGAACATGTCATATTTCTAAAAATATATTTTTCAAATAATCATTCAAAACTTTTGACAATAACTCAAACTTGAGGCATTCTATCAAGGTTAGAAGCCAACAATGCTTGAACAATTAAAGATGAAGATCCTACCTCTTGTGTAGGGTCTAAAAAGGGTCCTTCTCTTCTTCCTTAAGCTTTGAACAAGAGTCTTTGGAGTGGATGACCCTCCTTGAATCTTGGCTCTAGAACTTGAGTGCTTAAGAAAATATTTCTTACTAGAGTTAAAGATTGTAACTCTTGTGAGGGCTAGTGAAAGTTTGGACTTAGGATTTAAGTGTTTGGATGAAGTTTAGAGAATCAAGAGAAGTCTTTGAAGAACATAAGAAGAATGATAGAATAAGAAAGAAAGAACACTTAGGGAGTTTCTGAATTGAAGAGAGTTTGAGGAGTATTTATAGTGGAAAGATTAGAGAAAAAAATAGAAGAAGGAAAGCACTTGGAGCATGATTTATGGAAACATGTTGGCTGAATTTTGGGATGAAAATGCTCCTTGTTTTGTGCAAACATGTTTCCATGTTTTATGCAAACATGTTTCCATGTTTTGTGCAAAGATGTTAGTGGAGATTTTCTAACCTTTAGTGCATGTATGTGATTCAGAAATGTGTATGATGTATGTGGTTAAATTATTGTGTTATCATCTTAATCCAATGGCTTAGATTCATTCTTGTCTAAAGACAAGTCTAGGGATTTGTGTAAATGGCGTTGTAGTAATTTCTTTAACTAAGACAAGGATATTTTTGTAATTAGACAATGATAGTGGTATTCTTGTAATTCCATTCATAGAGTAAGGGTATCTTTGTCATTTAATAAGGCAAGGGTAGTTTGGTAATTTCCTTTACATAGCAAGGGCGTTTTCGTAATTTCTACTAAGTGATGGCATTTTCGTAATTCTTTGCATTTTTCTCTAGACATACTTAAGTAGACTATTTGTTGTGTTTCATAACATTTGTCCAGATTCTCTTGGTTTTGCTATCGCTAATTAATATTTATCTTAGTTATAAATTTGGGGATGTTACATTTGACAGTCGTCAATCCATAAAGCAGCAGTGGATGTTACAAATGGTATCAGAGCCTGCACTTCTCCCAGTACGGTGTGGTTCGGGGATGAACCAAGCGGAAGCTGGTGGGCATGTAACGCCCGGGGACGAGGACGAGGAGTGATCGCCGGTGCAAAGAGGGCACGGACAAGGAGCGGCTCCTCGCAAGGTCCTCTAAGCGGAGGGGTACATGAATGAACCGATTACACACCCGAATGAGAGGGATCCTGAGACTGTATAGGTATGGGACTATACAGTTGAGGAGGGCTTATATGAATTGATTTGCACTACCTATACCAACAAGATGCATCTTCTTTTCGGTAGCCCAAACTGAAAGAATTCCATAGTTAAGCGTGCTTGACTTGGGGTAATTTTGGGATGGGTGACCTCCTGGGAAGTTTTCCTAGGAAGCATGTGAGTGAGGACAAAGCATGCTGAAAAGACCCGTGTTGGTTTGTGGGGACAGTCGTCAATCTATAAAGCAGCAGGGGATGTTACATTAAGTGTTTAGTGTAACGCCCCGATTTTCTGTTAAAGCGAAAATGACCAAAATGCCCCTAAGATCATTTTCAGCCCGGAATTCGAGGGAAGCCAATCCGGCAATCCTCGAAGGGCAAACTCAATGTTGGAAGGGGATTAGTTGACTTGTGTACCTTTTCGGGATCGAAAATCTCGTTTTATGAGTTTTCGAGTCAAAATAACCAAAATACCCTTGTAGTGTTTAACCCGATTGCAAGTGCCGGATGAACCCGAAACTTCTCCAGATGGTTTCAAAAGGCATTGTTATGTCTTCTGCGACTTCAGTTTTAGTCCCGGTGGTCCCGGGCGAAATTTGTACAAAATTACGATTTTGCCCATAGTTTCGTGTTTTTAAGCTTAATCGTGTGATTAAGCAAACCTAAGAAATATTAGGCTCTAATCGAAGATTAATTAATTTCCATAATTAATCTAGAGTCAAAATAATTTATTAAATATGATTAGAACCTAAGAATGTTTAATTTAAACTCAAATCTTATTTTAAATTCAAGATTCCTAGCCATAGAATCTTGAATAGTGTTTTCTCTTTCCAATTCCTTAAATCATGGAAATTTGTCTACCTTGTTTACTCATAAAATGAATTTTAAACTATCTAAATGTGTATGAGCACTTCTTAACCTTGTCATAAAATTCCTAAACCTCATTTTTAGTTACCTAAACTTGTGCTTAATGATTCCTAACCTTGTACCTAAACTAATACACATCTAAACCTATCATCAACACACAATTTCATGGACAATTTCCCTTCCCCCTTGGCTGATGCAATCTAGTCGAAACCCATGCCCCCAAATTATCCATCACATGCTCAAATTTTTACACTCCAAAGACCATTCTTTCACCTTACATACACCATACTTTGTCATACTAACATCATGCTTTCATCCATGCTTCATATGACAACTTCTAGAAGACTTTTTCTCTCATTTTTATGGCTCAAAAACTGCTAGCCCTCCTTGCCTTCTAGAAGGATTATTTTTATTTTAAATTTGAAGGAAAATCACCTCAAAACACTATGCTTTGAACCATGTCTTAGCCTATGCTTCCCATACCTCCAACCATGCTTGAATGACAAGTTGTAAGAGATATTTTTCTCTCCCCCTTGCCTCCAAAAGCTACGGCCAAGGCTTTCCTTGGATGAGCCTTCATTGTTTCATTTTCTATAAATAGGTGCCTTGGAAGAACTTGTGATACTTTTGATTCATTTGGTAAGTTTGAGTGTTCTTAGCTTTTGTGAGTTTACTTTTCTTTTCTCTCAAAGTTTCAAGAGAGTATTCTTTTCCTCTTCATCTTCATCTTCTTCATCTTCCCATCACATTATCATCTCATAACCTCAATCCACCACCTCACAACCTTGAATCACTTTCTAAGCACCTAAACACTCAACCTCAAACACTAAACCACCAAGAACACATCTCTTTCCCCTCCACTCCCTCAAGGCTGAAGCCATCATAGTATCCTAGGAGGAGTTGCTCTTCTCATTTCTTTTCAAAAGTTCAAGCTTTCATCTTCATCCCTTGGTAGGAGTTGCTTTCAAACTTTGTTTTTACTCAAAAATGTGTTTTCTCTAGTTTTCTCTTGGTTTCTTTTTGAGCTTTCCTTTGTTTTCCTTCTCTTTTTCATTTCGGCCTCTTGGCCTTGTTTATGTGAACATGATAGCTTGATGATGAGAGCTCCTAAATGATGACCTTGTGTTCATCTCAAAGGAACCTCTAAAGCTTGAGTTTTGTTCTTGATCTAGTAAAGTTTTGGTTTTTCTTTCCTTTTCTTTTCATAGTTTCGGCCTCCATAGTCTTCACCTCAAAGATTTTGTTTAAGTTTTTAAAGTACCTCTATGTTCACTTGTGCCAAGAAATAATGTTGTTTTGGTTCTTACTTCCTTGAGGTTTTGTTTCCTTTTAAAGCTTACTTCTTTTGAGCTTGATGATGATGTTCAAGAACCATGTAGTTCCTTTGAGAACTTGGTTCAAGAACTCTAAAGCTTACTTTGTTGATGAGATAAGTGTTGGGTTGAGATTTTTAGTTCTCTTTAAAAGTCTCACATGAGCTCTAAGTTAAGATAAAAGACTTGCATCCATATTTACTTTTATGTTATCACTAAATGCTCAAGATTAAAGAATGAACTTGCATCTTCATATTTATGTTTATGCTCTCACTAAATCTCTAACATAATAATGAGTTGCATAGCATATTTATTTTATGTCCTCACCTCTAAATAAAGACTAAAACAAAGTGCATTGCATATTTATTTTTATGTCATAACTTAAAGAGATTTAGAGCTCATAGACTTACCCATTATTATCTCAAACAAAGACTTGCAAATATATGCTTCCTAGCTTCTTGATTTCGGCCTTATGAGGTTTGAGTAGTTACAAGTACTAAAACTCATGTTCTATAATTTTTCTTAGTTTAGATAAGCTTAAGAGAACTTTTGGTCAAAGTTTTATGATTTTAAATCCCCTTGAGATTTATTTGATATGGCTACTGTCCTCTTTGGTTTTATGATGGTTTTAAAGAAATAAATTGTTTTAAGTGCGTTTTGAAAGTTTTAAAAACGTTCCAAGAGAAACTAGCAATTTATGTGTCTTGAAAATCAAGTTTTATGCTTTGTTTGATGGAGACAATTTCGGTTCTACCTTGCTTGCTATGCTCCCTGTTTTATGATGTTTTGATGATAATAATGAGTATGTTCATGTATATTTGATGCAAAAATTAATGTGTGAAAGCTAAGAGAAGTTAGTAACTATAAAAGAATTAATTTGAGACTTTTAGATCCCTTAGTAATGGATTTTTCTGGATTCTGTCCAGCAAGGTTTAGAATTGAAAATCATGGTTTATAATTATTTTAAATATGTAGGAACTACTCATAATTGGTTTAGGATTTGATCTTGATGTCTTAGGAACAAACCGAACTTAGAAAGGGTCAATGTTGTGACTCCTAGGTACCCGTAAAACATGAAATATAGATTCTGTACTCTTGAGGTTTAGAATTGTTTATGATCATAGAATTGAGTGAGGAATACTTAGACATGAGCCTATAGGTACCCGAGAGCTTAGGTTGTGATATACAACTTAGAATTCAAGTTAAAGGACCTTAAGGGTCAAAGCATAAAACATTAAAAGATCTTGTATGCTATGAGGTGTTTTTTGCAAGTATGATGTTTGGATGTATATGCTTGGATAATACATGAGCTATGAGGAAATGATTTATTGGGTTATTAAGTTTATCATGGGCATGAAAGTTGAATGAGAAATGTGTATGTGTTATAAGCTTGTGGCATAAAGTCGGTTTGAAGGAAATTCGATTTACAGCCATTATGCTACCGAATTTCCATCAAACCTAAAGGACTTGAGAATGTTTTTGAAGTATGAGATGATATTTAAAACCCTGGGTGACACCAGTTTGGCCGAGTACCCCTAGGAGATTTTTATGTAACAAAGTGCGCTTACTTGTGTGACATTGGTTCAACCGAGCACCCCCAAGGGAGACAAATCCGTGAGGGTATGAGTAGATGCAGCCTACCAAAGCAGACAAATTGTTGTGGCTTGATGCCCGCAAAGCATTTCAAAGAGGGTATATCCTAAGAGAGGTGATCCCTAGCCCCCTAACCTATACTCGAGTAGTCGGGATTTATTTTTATTATGTTTCGCTTATTCAGATAATAAGTAAGAGCTAGTGACGACTAGATGAGGTATGAGCTCATAGCCTAGATGTTTTTAGGGTGGCCATGTTATGCTAAAAGTACCATGATTGATGTCACAACGTTGAGAAGAGTTCCACTTGAAAGTTTTATGCCCTTTATACCACTTGTATGCCTCTTGATGTTGTGATTTGTTGAGTTATTTGCCTAAGCATTGCCATGCATTCATGTTCTGATATGTTGCATTCATGACATTAAGATGCATACTAAAAGGAACGAACCTTGGATAACCTAGTTTCATAAACCCTAATAATGAATCTTATATGCATGCACATCTTTTATAAAGAAACCCAAGGTTCCTGAGGATGTGAACGATGTAACCCTAGATAGGAGGTCCCTATTGAGATTCTTTAGTAAGATTCTCACTCCTTTCTCTCCTTTCCCATTCTTCCGTCACATCATCAGAGCTCGATGGCGAGGTTCGTGGCCTTCATCGACACTCTGACGTGGGAGGTGCATTTTGATCCGGACCACGGATCTTATCATTTTGAGGGATAGTGCACTGTTCGAGTCTTCATGTTTGTTGGACGTCCCTTTGCTCACCCTGTACAGAGTTATCACTTATCCCCGATGTCCCTGTACGATGACGCCATGGTTTTTGAGTGTGCCCGGATGCATGATGAGAGGATTCTTTGAACGTATACCGGAGGATCGATGCCCCGTGACTTCCAGGACTACGTGCCCCAGTTTCCTGGTTCGGAGGACGATCTTTCTGAGGACCCACCGATGCATATGTATAGTGAGAGTTCCGTCCCTACTCCTCAGTTCGTGAGAGGAGGGAGCAAGGAGACCGTCGTGCAGTCGAGGTTAGCTAGGCGAGCAGAGATGCGCCCTAGCCGAGGAGCTCATGTGCTACCACCACGCGTGCCTACTCTTGCCGCACTATGTCAGTGGATCGGTTATACTCTGCCATATCCCGAGTTCTAGTAGCAGACATCGTAGAGGAGGATTAGTGCACACACTCATTCATAGTTATGATGAACCTCCTTTTGTCTTGAGGTTATCCACCTTAGGTGCACTCGGGTAGTTATGGTTTATTTATGTTGCATTTATATTTATGTTGTATTTCCTTTTCTATGTATTGCTAGCTCAACCCAGTTTTATAAGGGCGTGACTCTATATGTAGCCTAAATATGTTATTAATGAAGTGTATCCTTGTTGTGCTAATCATTGTTTCAATGTTATATGCTTTACTTACTGTGTTCTTTGTGTTTGTTACTTGTGCTTTACATTTCTGTCTCACGATAAACGCGGCTCTCACTTTGGTTTTGTGCTTTCAAAAAATAAATTTACTCGTAACTTTCGCTAAGTATTTTATTAAAAGGATGAGACTAAGAGGTAATAACCTCATGATTAACCTAATGTGTTCTAGAGTATTGGGTTAAAAATTAAGGTGTTACATTTAGGAGATGATTTGAGGTTGTGAGGTGGTGGTTTGAGATTATGAGATGATGATGTGAAGAGAGGATGAAGAAGATGAAGATGAAAAGGAAATCTCTTAGAACTTGAGAGGAAATGAAGAACTCACAAGAAATGCTAAAAGGCTTGAGCTTACCAAATAAACAAAAGTATCACAAGTTCTTCCAAGGCACCTATTTATAGAAAATAAAGCAATGAAGGCTCATCCAAGGAGAGCCTTGGCCATAGCTTTGGAGGCAAAGGGGGAGAGAAAAATATCTCTTACACAGTGTCATTCAAGCATGGTTTGAGGTATGGAAAGCATGGTGCAAAGTATGGCTCCAAGCATGGTGTTTTGAGGTTATTTTCTTTCAAATTTGAAATAAAATAACTCTTCTAGAAGGCAACAAGGGCTGGCGGTTTTTGAGCCACAAAAATCAGAGAAAAAGTCTTCTAGAAGTTGTCATATGAAGCATGGATGAAAGCATGGTGTTTATGACTCAAAGCATAGTTCATGGTGAGGTGGAAGCATGGTTATTTTGAGTGTAAGAATTTACACATGTGATGGAAAAATGGGGGTATGGGTTCGGCCAGATTGCAACAGCTAAGGGGGAGGGAGATTTGTTTATGTAATTGTGTGTTAATGCTAGGTTTAGATGTGTATTAGTTTAGGTACAAGGTTAGGAATCACTAAGCATAAGTTTAGGTAGCTAAGGATGTAATTAAGAATTTCAAGACTCAATTTAAGGAGTGCTCATACACAATTAGAGGATTTAAAATTCATTTTATGAGTAAACTATGTAGACAAATCTCCATGATTTAAGGAATTGGAGAGAGAAAACACTATTCAAGATTCCATGACTAGGAATCTTGAATTTAAAATATGATTTGAGTTTAAATTAAGCAATCTTAAGTTCTAATTAGCTCTAATAAATTATTTTGACTTTAGATTAATTAAAGAAATTAATTAACCTTCGATTAGAGCCTAATATTGCTTAGGTTTTCTTAATCACATGATTAAGCTCAAGAACACAAAACTAGGGGCAAAAATCGTAATTTTGCACAAATTTTGCCTAGCACCACCGGGACTAAAACTGAGGTCACAAAATATATAAAAATGCCTTTTAAAACCATCTGGAGAAGTTTTGGGTTCATCCGGCACTTGTAATCAGGTCAAACACCACAGGGGTATTATTTTGTCATTTTGACTTGAAAGCTCAGAAAATGAGATTTTCGATCACGGAAAGGTACACAAGTCAACTAATCCCCTTCGAACATTGAGTTAGCCCCTCAAGGGCTGTCGGGTTGGCTATCCTTGAGTTTCGAACTGGACATGACCTCAGGGGCATTTTGGTCATTTTCACTCTAACAAAAAATCGGGGCGTTACATTACCCAGGTTCCATAGGCTATCTAAAGAGGACCCACACCAGAACTTCAAGAAGCTACATATAGTATGCTCTGGCATGAGACCCAATGTTGCAAAAGATTGGTTCTTCAACCTATTGAATGGCATGGTGAACAATTGGATAGGGATAAGAAAAAGTTTTTCTACAACGATATTTCCTCACTTCTCAAGTTACAGCCATCCAGAACGACATTAGTAGGATTAGCCAATCTAATAAACCTTGCATGAGTATTGGAACCATTTCAAGCTCCTATGTGCTAGCTGCCCTAACCATTAGATCTCGGAGCAGCTTCTCCTCCAATATTTTTATGCTGATAGGTGAATATTGATACTGCAAGTAGAAGGCCACTCATGGAAAAGACACTGGAAGATGGCCGTGCCTTGATTGGGAATATGGCTACAAACTTTTGGTTGTTGGGATCCAAGAGTGCCATAAATACCAAAGGCCTTGATGAGGTTAGCCAGCCTAAGAATTCAATGTTTGCCCAGACCTGTGTAGGACTGATTCAGGATCTTCTAAGGTTGATGCCACACAAAATTAGGACTCCTTGGGGTTGATAAGAGCCAAAATTCAATCCTGGATGGGTAGATTGGGTTCACAAAATGGGGCTGTTGGGATGGTTTATTTTATTTGAATAGTTCCTTATTTGATGATTTTGATAAGGAAACAATTCAAATTGGCATGGGAAGGTTTTGTTGAAGTTTTTAATGGCAAATATTGGGTTGTTTTTGGTGTTGGAAAGGGCCTGACCAGCAAGGGATTTTGGGGTTGAAGAAGATGGATATTTCAATGGAAAAGGGAAAAGAAATGGAAGATTGTGATAGTGGTGATAGGCGCCACTTCCAAGGATGAAAGATAAGCCTTCAATGGACACCACGAAAGTGCTAGGCAGCCCTTGATAAGTCCTCAAATAGTTTAGCCAAGAACCTAGGAGAATAAAATTCTCGTACAACGCAATTGAGCAAAAGTTCCAATCTAATCATTCCTTCAAAAGGGTGCAAACAAATTAGGCCATGGACTGTCACACCAATTTAGAATAAATGCATCATTACTAACATGTGAAACCTTCCTATGGTGCAAATGAAAAGGAAAAGAGAAATCTGATTGGCATTAGCCAAAGTATGCAAACTAAAAGCTAAACTCGTTGTGAGCAAAATGAAATAAAAGCATTCAGCGACCAATGCTTCCAAAAATTCATGCTCCATTCATAAGGGCCATCCAGCCCACTTAAAAACTTAGTAAAATTGAAAGAAAACAACCCAAAACCAAGCTAAATTTGTATGCCCATATGGTACCCAAAATATACTTATTACAAACTTTATTTAGTAACAACAAAAGGCTTAAAAAGATGGTTGTAGTCTGTAACACCCTAACATTTAACCCAACATGCCTAGGACGTATTATAGTTAATTATTAGTTATTACTCTTTTGTTTCATACTTTAACTTCTTTTTACCAAAATACTTAGCGGAAAATAGGGTAAAATCATTAGGTTATTACCTCTTAGTCTTACTCTTTTAAAGTCTTTCTTTAAAATTACTTAGCAGAAAATACAGATAAATTTTTTTTTTTTTAAAACATAAAGCAAAGTGAGAGCCGCGTACATCTTAAGACAGGAAAATAAAATCATGGAATAACAAGGCATGAAAGAACATGGAATAATCAATAACACATCAAAGGAAATACTTCATTAATATTCATAACATGCCCACCTAAAGGTGGGCTTAGTTTGATACAAGATAATGCAAATACAACAAAAACATAAATACAAGGAAAGCATAAATAAAAACACTCCTACCCTAGTGCACCTAAAGTGGATAACCTCATAATAAAAGAAGGTTTATCCTATCTATACGTGGTGTGTGCACTAGCTCTCCCTAAGAGACCCTACTACTGATGGCGACGATCCTCGGGCGACAGAGGTATGTAACCAGGGAACTGCTTAAGCTCCTCGAACGTAAATAAGTGGATGGGGGAATGGATGTGGGCCGGCTGGATGTGTGCTCCGCGACAGGGGCGCATCTTGGCTCTCCTCACTAACCTCGAATGCATTACCATCTCCGCACTCCTCTCCCACCTGAATGATGGAATAGGGGCAGAACTCTCTGAATAGATGTGCATCGGCGAGTCCTCAGATGGATCCATCCCTGACCTCCTTGATCGAGGCATATACTGCGGGTAGTCACACACGGCTAAGGTGGATGGGCGGGTCTGCTCATCACCGGGGGGTGCGCTCGAAGATTAAGTTGTCACCGAAGGGAGATGTCAGGGAGAATCGATAGCTCTATACAGGATATGCAAAGGAACGTCCTATGTACATGAGGACTCGAACGGTGCATCGTCCCTCAAAATGATATGATCCGTGGTTCGGATCAAAATGAACCTCCCAAGTGGGAGTGTTGATGAACACCACAAACATCACCATGATTTGAAGATATGACGGGAGAAAAAGAGAGAAAGAAAAGAGAGTGAGAATCTTACTAAAGAATCTTAGTAGGTACCTCCTATCTAGGGTTACATCGTCATCATCCTCAGGAACCTTGGGTTTATTATGGAAAGGTGAGTCATGCATATAAAGTTCATTATTAGGTTTATAAGCATAATTATCCAAGGTTCATTCCTTTTAGAATGAATCTTAATGCATGAATGCAACATAGTAAGGCATGAATGTGTGTCAATACATTATGCAAGCAATCCAATAAATCATAACATCAAACAACATATAAGTGGCATAAAGTGGCATATTAACTTTCAAGTGACACTTTTCTCTTTTCTCAACTTTGTGACTTAAGAACTTCATACTTAAGCATCATGGGGCCACCCTAAAACATCATCTAGGTTATGAGCTCATAACTTAACTAGTCGTCACTAGTTCTTACTTATCCTTTGATAAGTGAAAATCATAAAAATAATCCCGACTATTAGAGTACGAGCTAGGGGGCTTAAGGATCACCTCTCATAGGAATATTTCCTTCTTTGAAACACTCTACTGGCATCTAATGCATAGCAAATTGTCCGCTTCGTTATTGCATCCACTCATACCCTCACGGATTTGCCTCCTCCCCACCAGAGCAGGAGAAGTGTAACGCCCCGATTTTTCTGTTAGAGTGAAAATGACCAAAATGCCCCTGAGGTCGTTTTCAGCCCGGGATTCGAGGAAAGCCAGTGCGGCAGTACTCGAAGGGCAAACTCAAATGTTGGAAGGGGATTAGAAAACTTATGTACCTTCCCGGGATCGAAAATCTCATTTTTCGAGTTTTCGGGTCAAAATGACCAAAACGCCCCTGCGGTGTTTTACCCATTTGCAAGTGCCGGATGAACCCGAAACTCCTCCAGATGGTTTTAAAAGGCGTTTTTATGTGTTCTATGACCTCAGTTTTAATTTTAGAAGTCCCGAGCAAAATTAGTGCAAAATTACGGTTTTGCCCCTAGTTTCGTATTTTTACGCTTAATCGCGTGATTAAGCAAACCTAAGTAATATTAGGCTCTAATCGAAGGTTAATTAATTTCCTTAATTAATCTTGAGTCAAAATAATTTATTAATGTTGATTAGAACCAAAAAGTACTTAATTACAACCTAAAATCATATTTTAATTTTAAGACACCTAGTCATAGAATCTTGAATAGTATTTTCTCTTTCCAATTCCTTAAATCATGGAATTGTGTTACACATTGTTTATTCATAAATGAGTTTAAAATTCTTTAAAGATGTATGAGCACTCCTAACCTTGTCATAAAATTCCTAATACACATGCTTAGTTACCTAAACTTAAGATTAATCACTCCTAACCTTGTACCTAAGCTAACCTACACTTAAAGCCACCATTAAACACCCAATTACATGATCAAATCATCCTCCCACTCTGCTGTCCCAGCTGGCCGAAACCCCTCCCTCTCCATATGCATCACATGTTCAATTTTCTAACACTCCAAAGCCATACCTCAAGTCACATACACCATACCTTGTCATATTTTCCATCACACTTGATTTTCCAATGAAATAACCAAGCAAAATAAATTGTTTCCTCCATTTATTTGTGGCTGGAAATGTTCCAGCCATGTTAAGTTTCTAGAAGGGTGATTTATTGCAAAATTGAAATAAAAGCTCACTCAAAAACCCATGCCTAAACCCATACTTTGTATCATACACTCCATACTTCAAACCATGCTTCTATGACACAATCAAAGAGATATTTTTCTCTCCCTTGCCCCCTCAAAAGCTACGGCCAAGCCCTCCCCATTCACTCCTCCATGGTTTTGTTTTTCTATAAATAGGATGCTTGTAATAGCCTTGTTGCACCTTGAAGCATTTGCAAAGTTTAGAGTTTTAGAGTTGTCTTGCTAAGCTTTTTCCTTCTCTCAAAGTTCTAAGAGCTCTTTCTCTTCATCTTCATCCTCTTCATTCTTCCCTCACATAATCACCTCATAACCTCAATCCATCACCTCATAACCTTAAACCATTATTAAAGCTTTCAAACACTCAACCTCAAACACAACTTCACTCAAAACACATTTCCTTTCCTTTTCTTTTCCTTGGCCGAAATCATCACCACCATCCTAGGAGGTGTTGCTCATCTCATCTTCATCTTCAAGACCAAGCTTTTATCTTCATCAATAGGTAGGGACTTGGTTTCAAACTTTATTTTGTTCAAAAAGTGTTTTTCTCTAGCTTTCTCTTGGTTTCTCTTTTTAAAACTTTCTTTGTCTCCTTTTCCTTTTGTGTTTCGGCCATGAGGCCTTCATGGTTACAAGATGGCTCAATGATGAGGACTCCTAGAAGATGACTATGTGTTCATCTCAAAGGAACCTGTAGAGCTTGAGTTTTTATTTTCTTTGAGTTTCAACTTTATTTATTAACTTGAAATGATCTTTTCTCAAGAACACTTTTGTTTCCTCTTATTACATGCTTTCGGTTTCTTTGTTTTCCTTTTCTTTAACATTTCGATTTCCATTTCCTTTGATCTTTGAAGCATTGTTTGTTTAATGAAGTTTTATTTTCTTGAGCTTGATGATGATGTTCAAGAACCTCATAGTTCCTTTGAGAACTTGGTTCAAGAACTCTAAAACTCACTTTGTCAGGAGATATGTGTTGGGTTATTATCTTATTAAAGTCTTGAATGAGCTCTAGCTAACCATAAAATAAACCTTGCATCATGTTTATCTTATGCTATGCATTTCATGTTTACTTTCCTTGCTATCACTAATTATCAAGATAATAAAGGAACTTGCACTATCATGTTTATATTTCAAGCTTTGCATTATCATATTTATATTTCAAGTCCTCACCTAAATATCAAAGATAATAATATATTGCACCACATATTTATTTTATGCTCTCACTTTACTTTCTAACAATAACTAAAATAAGTGCATGAGCATGTTTATTTTTATGTCATCACTTTAATGATTCTAGAGCTCAAAGACTTGCCCATTGATATCTCAAACAAAGGTCTAAAACATTTATTTCCTTTGGTTCATATTTTGGCCCTATGAGGCCTTAGTGTTTCCAAGTACTGAAAACTATGTTTTATAATTTTCTAAACTTATATGAGTATAAGGAATATGTAGAACTAAGTTTTATGAATTTAGGACCTCTTGAGATGAAAATAATATAGCCACTGCCCTCTTAAGTATTTTCATAAGTTTGGATGATAAAAGTGTTCATAAAAGAGTTTTGAAAGTTTTAACAAGGTCCCAAGAGAAACTAGTATTTTATGTGCTTTAGAAACTATGTTCAATGCCTTTAAATGGAGTTTCTGTTTCGGTTCTGCCTTGCTATGTTTGGCCACTGTATGAGCTGTGTTAATGATGTTAATATGCTTATGTTTGAGTAATAATTATGTTAAGACTCATATGTGAAAGATAGGATAAGTTAGGAACTAGAAAAGAATTAATTTGAGAGTTCTAGATCCCTTAAAGATTTATTTTTCTGGATTCTGTCCAGCAAGGTTTAGATTCAATAATCATGGTTTTAAATTAGTTTATATGTGTAGAAATGACTCATAATTGGTTTAGGACTTAATCTTAAAACCTTAGGAGCAAACCGAACTTAGAAAGGGTCATTATTGTGACTTCTAGGTACCCGTAAAGTTAGGATTTTGATTTCTGCACTATTGAGGTTTAGAGATGTTCTTGACCATAGTGTGAGGTGAGAAATACTTAGTTATAACCTTATAGGTTCCCAAGAGACTAGGTGTTGATGATCAATAACTTAGAATGTGAGATAAAGATCTAAACCGTAATTTCTAGAACTCTGTAATCACATAAACATAAAGCTGTCCAAATTCTGCTTAGTGTTGTTTGGATTAGTTCTTGAGCATAAAAATTTGTATAACTCATTAGTTGTGAAACTATAGGTGTATAAGAAGTTAAGGATAATGTTAGAACAATTAATTTGCAAGTTTAAGACTCATAAGAATCGAAGTTTAAAACACTATGGGTTATAACATATCAAGTCTATGAGCTTATGGGGATAATTGTTAGACATGACTATGTGATGATGTTTATGTTATGTGGAAGTTTTATGTGACGATGCATATGTTATGAGAAAGTTTCATGTGATGATATATATGTTAAAGCTATATGAGGATGCATGATAAAAATGAATATGATAAATGATGAGGTATTTATGATTTAATACTTATGAGAACTTAAATGTGACACAACAACGAGGCGCTTCTCTGGGTGACACCGGTTCTAGGGCACCCCTAGGAGGAGACAAATCCGTGAGGGTATGTGTAGATGCAGCCTGCCAAAGCGGACAAATTGCGAGGCCCGCGTGGCTAGCAAAGCGTTTCAAAGAGGAAATGATCCTAGAGAGGAGATCCTTAGATTGCCCCCTAGCCCGTACTTTAAGTCGGGAATTATATATGTTACGCTTATCATAGGATAAGTAAGGACTAGTGATGACTAGTTAAGGTATGAGCTCATAACCTAGAGATGTTTTAGGGTGGCCCCATGAGATGAAAGTTAAAGTTAACAATGTCACATATACTATACTTATGCCAATGTTATAATGTTTCTTAGTTATTCTATTGTTTGGTTTACCTTTATGATGTATTCATATCATTAGTATATTTCTGCTTAAGTTATAAGACGCATTATAAAATATGACGGACCTTGGATAAAATACCTCTTTAGAAAACTAACTTAAAAGGAATTTATATGCATGCACACCTTTTAGAAATAAACCCAAGGTTCCTGAGGATGTGACGATGTCACCTAGGTAGGGATAACCCTACTGAGAACTCTTTTAGAAAGATTCTCATTCCCTCTCTCTTTTCTTCCATCATATCTTCAGATGGCGACATTCGTACTCTTCATCGATGCCCCGGTATGGGAGCTGCACCATGACCCGGCACTTGGGTCATACCATTTTGAGGGTCGCTGCACTGTTAGAGTATTCATGTTCATGGGACGACCCTTCGTGCACCCCGTCCCGAGCTACCACTTCACCCCGACTGCTCCTTACCGTCATAACGGGATTTTCGAGCGAGCGAGACCACGCGATGAGCAGATCCTCCACATGGAGCCCGAGACATCAGCAGTACGCGAGTACCTCGAGTATGTGCCGCGTCCCCAGTACTCGGAGATGGACCCATCCGAGGACCCGCCATCCCACATGTACAGTTGGAGCTCTAGTCCCGCTCCTCCACCGATGAGGGCTGGGAGTGAGGAGACGGTAGTCCAGCTGAGGTTGGCTCGTCGGCCATCTATGCGCCCTCGCCGCAGTGGACACACCCCGATGATGCGCTCGACCACTCCCGCCGAGATTCGTCAGTGGATCGACTTGACCCTACAAGACTGCACTGCAGGAGTAGACATAGGAGGGGTAGTAGCTAGTGCACACACGCCACATAGTTGAGGACAAACCTTCTTTTGTATATGAGGTTGTCTACTTTAGGTGCACGTGGGTATGGGTGTAGTTTCTCTTGTATTCGCTTTTTATGATTTCCTTGTATTGCATTTCAGTTGTATTTTGTTTCATGATGTATCAAATAGTCCTGCCTCTTTGGGTAGGCACGTTATATATATATATATATATATATATATATATATATATATATATATATATATATATATCTATGATTCAGTTGATGTTCCCATGATATGATGTGTTTCTTATGCTTTGCTTATATGTTTCGCTATGCTTCCTCTTAAAGATTCGTGTGTGGCTCTCACTTTGATTTTAAATTCCAAAAAGAAAAATTTTACCCATATTTCCGCTAAGTATTTTCTAAGTAAAAGATGAGACCAAGAGGTAATATTCTAAAGATTAACCTAAGTACATACTAGTAGTCTTGGGTTAAGATTTAGGGTGTTACAAGAAGTATGTCTCAATGCTACGTCACATTAGGACTCAGTTCCTGGGGGTGCTCGGCCAAACCGATGTCACCCAGGACTTTATCCCGTGTACTTTTCAAAAACATTATCAAGTCCTTAATTTGATGGAAATTCGGCAGCATAACAGCTGTATACTGAATTTCTTTCAAAGTTCCTTTATGCCACACTGACTCATAATGCATGCACATTTCTCATTCAACTTCTATGATTACAATAAACTTAATTTCACATAATCACACTCATCATAGCACATGCATCATCACAACATACTGAATTAACAAACTTATTCATCAAAGAATCTATAGTGTCTTATGCTTTGACCCTCAGGGCCTTAAACTTGAGATCTAAATTCTCTATCATCAAAACCTAACCTCTCGGGCATCTATGGGTTCACAGCTAAGTAGTCCTCACTCATTTCTATGATCATAACTAACTCTAAACCTCAAGAGTGTAGAATCTATGCTTTACTAATTACGGGTACCTAGGAGTCACAACTTTGACCCTTTCTAAGTTCGGTTTTCTCCTAAAGCACCAAGATCAATTCCTAAACCAATTATGAGTGATTCCTACACATTTATACTAATTATAAACCATTATAACTAATGTTAACCTTGCTGGAACAGAATCCAGAATTTTCACTTAAAGGGGTTCTAGAAATCACATTTTCATTCTTTTCTAGTTACTAGCTTATCTTAGCTTTCTCAAATTAGTTCTAACATCAAGTATACATGAATGTACACACTTTCTAACACACAAAAAATCATCAACAAATAGTGAGCATAATATCAAGGCAGAACCGAAAACATAAACCTCATATCATGCATAGAATTTTCATTTCTAACACACATAACTTACTAGTTTCATAACTTACTAGTTTCTCTTGGAACCTTTTTAAAGCTTCTAAAACTCATTTGAAAACAATTTATTTCATTAAAATCATCATGAAACCAATGAGGGCAGTAGCTATTTCAAAATAATCTCAAGAGGGATTTAAATCATAAATCATTCTTAAAACATTTCTTGAGATCATCTAAGCTTAAGAAAATTATAAAACATAAGTTTTGGCACTTGTGACTAGATGAAACTCACACCAAGCTCATCATCATCACATGGCCGAATTTAGTTCTAAAACATCTTCCATTTCCAAGTCTTTACTTGAGATACCAAGGGACAAGTCTTTGAGCTCTAATATTCTTAGGTGATAACAAGAATATAAACATGCTATGCACTAAATTTTTTTCTTTTTAGAAAGTAAAGTGAGAGCTTAAAATAAATATGAGATGCAACTCATTTTTATCTTTAAGATTAAGTGCTGACTTGAAAAGTAAACATGAAATGCAAAGCTTGAATTTAAACATGATAATGCAAGTTCATTTCTTTATCTTTGAGAGTTTAGTGATGACATAAGAAATAAATATGCTACGTAAGGCATAAAATTAAATATGAATGCTAGTCCATTATTATATGTCATTAGAGCTCATACAAGACTTTCAGGAAATCAAGATCACAATCCTAATCATAATCTCATCAACATAAAGCAAGCTCTAGAGTTCTAAGTACCAAGGTTACAAAGAAACCTCATGATCCTTTAAACATCATCATCAAGCTTAAGGAAATAAACTCAAAACAATAGTTTAAAGGAAAAGGAAAGAAAGGAACCGAAACTTAAACTATGCAAAAGAGAAAGAAAATATATCATATTCTTTATTATGTACCCAAAACCCCTATCTAGAGTAAAACTCTAGAATGTACCGGCCAACTTTAAGGTTGACAAGGGTAGGCCTTGGGTTTATTGAAATCCTTATAATTATTTTCTTAAGTTGAAGTCATTAGTGAGCTAAGTAATATATAAAGAGCTTGAAGAAAAGAAAAACTCAAGCTTTAGAGGTCTCATTGAGATGAACACAAGGTCATCATCTTGAGACACAAGGTCATCATCATCTTGAGATGAAATCCAAGAGGAAACCGAAAAGAAAAACTCAAGGAAGCATCATAAAATCGACACTTTTATTCAAGAACAAAACATATTTGAGTAAAAGAAATGATTTAGAACAACTCCCTACCAAGTATGAAGATGAAAAAGGCTTGGTCTTTGAGATGAGAATGAGAAGAAAAGTTCCTCCCAATGTGATGATGATGATTTAGCCTAGAGGAGGGAAAAGGAAAGGAATGTGTTTTCAAGTAAGTTTGTGTTTGAGGATGAGTTTTGGTGCTTAGATGATGATCTAAGGTTATGGTGTGGTGGTTTGAGGTTGTGATTCAAAGAGAAGATAAAGAAGATGAAGATGAAGGAAAGCTCTTGAAACTTGAGAAAAAAAGGAAGAACTTGCAAGAATGCTAGAAACTTTGAACTTAGCAACTGAACAAAAGTGATACAAGTTCATCCAAGGTCGCTATTTGTAGAAAATCAAAACAATGAGGGCTCATGGAGGGGGAGTAACCGTGTGGCATTCCTCATGTTCCATGTGGTGAGAGGCTTTGATTTTTGAGGCATGGTGAGGCATGGTTTGAAGTATAGTGAGTATAGTGCAAATCATGGCTCACAGTATGGGCATTTGTGTGCAAGAATTCAGACGTGTGATGGAAAATGGGGAAGGAGATGGCTAGTAGTCCTTAAGCCATGGGGGAGAGATTTCTTTTGTCTAATTGTGTGCTAATGATGTGTTTAGATGTGTATTGGATTAGGTTTAAGATTAGGAATTGTTAATCAAGTGTTTACGTAACTAAGAATGTAATTAGGAATCTCAAGACATGATTAGGGAGTGCTCATACATCATTAGAGGAATTAAAACTCATTTTATGCATAAACAATTGTAGACATAATTCCTTAATTTAAGGAATTGGAGAGAGAAAACATTATTCAAGATTCCATGACTAGGAATCTTGAATTTAAAAAGAGATTTAGGTTTAATCTAAGCAATCTTAGGTTCTAATTAACTTTGATAAATTATTTTGACTCTAGATTAATTATGGAAATTAATTAATCTTCGATTAGAGCCTAATATTGCTTATGTTTGCTTAATCACGCAATTAAGCTCAAAAATACTATACTAGGGGCAAAATCATAATTTTGTACAAAAGCTGCCCGGGACCACCAGGACTTAAACTGATGTTCCAAAATACATAAAAACATCATTTAAAACCATATGGAGAAGCTTCAAGCTCATTCGGCACTTATACCTATATAAAAATGCTATAGGGGTATTTTGGTCATTTTGACTCGAAACCTCAAAAAATGAGATTTTTTATCCCAGAACCATTCGAAAGTCATCTAATCCCCTTCAAACATTGAGTTGGCCCTTCAAGTACTGCTAGGTTGGCTATCCTCGAATTCCGGGCAGAAAATGACCTCAGGGTCATTTTGGTCATTTTCACTAAGATAGAAAATCGGGGCATTACACTCATTGCCTCTGCCTATGTCCATGGGCACCGTAGGAGTAGAACCCTCTGAGTAGATATGAGTGGGGGAATCCTCAGACGGATTGGTCTCTGATCACCTCGAGCAAGAAACATAGTCAGGGTAGTCGCGAACTGCTGAGGCGGTCGAGCTAACATGACGGGTCTGCTCATCACGGGGGCGGGTGCGCTTAAAGATCAGATCGTCGCCGTAGGGAGAAGTAGGAGTGAATCTGAAGTTAGAAACTGGGTAGGCAAAAGGACGTCCCATGTATGCAAAAATACGCACAGCACATCTACCCTCAAAGTGGTATGAACGATGGTCTGGGTCGTACTGCACCTCCCAGACTGGAGTACGAATAAAGCCATTGTCTTCTAAAGACATAACGGAAAGAAAGATAGGGGGTGAAAATCTTGATAAAGAATCTCAGTAGGGAGAACCTCCTATCCTACTGTCATCGTCTACGTCCCTAGGAACCTTGGGTTTATTAATAAAAGGTGAGCATGCATAAAGTTCCTTATTAGGTTTTCAAACATATTTATCCAAGGTCCATTCATTTTAGGATGAATCTTAATGTCATGAATGCAACATATCATAGTATGAATGTATGGCAGACATCTTATTCAATCATTACTGGAATAGATACATAAAGAAACATGCCCATGCATATAGTATCAAAGAGATCAAAACTTCCATATGAATGCATTCTCTTTCTTTTACTTATGTGACATTACTTGCATCATTAGTTTCTCTCATGGGGCCACCCTAATAACTACTCTTCTTTGAGAGATCTCTAGGTTGTAAGCTCATACCTAACTAGTCATCACTAGTTTCAGCTTATTCTCAGATAAGTATAAATATATCTCGACTGCTAGAGTACAGGTTAGGGGGCTTAAGGATCACCTATAATAACCCTTAATTCGGGGAGTCTATAAGGTCATCTCCTATTGGCATCCAGTGCACAGTGATGTTTTCCACTTTGGCAGGCTTGATGTCTATACCCCCTACGGTTTTGCTTTCTCCTCGCTGTAGCAGGAGAATGCGTTTCGGCATGCTATGTGTAACACCCTAATTTTGAACCCAATACTCTAGAACACATTAGGTTAACCATTAGGTTATTACCTCTTAGTCTCATTCTTTTAACAAAATACTTAGCGGAAATTACAGATAAATTTTTTTTTTGAAAACATAAAACCAAAGTAAGAGCCGCGTTCATCGTCAAGCAGGAGTATAAAGCACACATAACAAGGCATAAAGAACACAGTAAATAAAGCATGTAACAATGGAACAATGATTAACACAACAAAGGGTACACTTCATTAATATCATGTTTAGGATACATATATAGTCACGCCGTTATAGATTCGGGCTGAGCTTGCAATAGAAGGAAAGGAAATATAATAAAAATGTAAATGCAAGGAAAACAGAAACAAACCACAACTACCCAAGTGCACCTAAGGTGGATAACCTCAAGATAAAAAAAGGTTTTTCCTAACTATGAGTGAGTGTGTGCACTAGACCTCCCTTAAGACGTCTACCACTGGAACCCGAGATATAGTGGAGTATAGCCGATCCATGGACGTAAGGCAGCAAGAGTATGTACACGCAGTGGCTGAACGTCTGCTCCTCGGCGGGGGCGCATCTCAGCTCGCCTAGCCAACCTTGGCTGCATAACCGTCTCCTCACTCCCTCCTCTCATGAACTGAGAGTAGGGGCAGAGCTCTCGCTATACACATGCATTGTTGGATCCTCCGAAGGGTCATCCTCCGAACTGGGAGACCGGGGCACGTAGTCCTGGAAGTCACGGGGCATTGATCCTCCAGTATAGGTCCGAAGAATCCTCTCATCATGCATCCGAGCACGCTCAAAAACCATCGTGTCGTCATACGGGGACATCGAGGAGAAGCGATAACTTTGTACAAGGTGAGCAAAGGGACGTCCAACAAATATGAAAACTCAAACCGTGCACTGTCCCTCAAAATGATAAGATCCATGGTCTGGATCAAAATGCACCTCCCATGTCGGAGTGTCGATAAAGACCACGAACGTCGCTATCGAGCTCTGAAGATGTGATGGAAGAAAGAGAAAGAGGAGAAATGAATGAGAATCTTACTAAAGAGTCTCAGTAGGGACCTCCTATCTAGGGTTACATTGTTCACATCCTCAGGAACCTTGGGTTTGCTTATAAAAGGTGTGCATGCATATAAGATCCATTGATAAGGTTTAAGAAAACTAGATTATCTAAGGTTCATTCCTTTTAGTATGCATCTTAATGTCATGAATGCAATATATCAGAACATGAATGCATGGCAATGCTCCAAGCAAATAACTCAACAAATCTCAACATCAAGAAACATACAAGTGGCATAAAGGGCATAAATCTTTCAAGTGGATCTTTCCTCAACTTTGTGACATCAATCATGGTACTTTTAGCATAATAAGGCCACCCTAAAAACATCTAGGCTATGAGCTCATACCTCAGCTAGTTGTCTAGGGGGCTAGGGGGCTAGGGATCACATCTCTTAGGATATACCCTCTTTGAAACGCTTTGCGGGCATCAAGCTACAACAATTTGTCCGCTTTGGTAGGCTGCATCTACTCATACCCTCATAGATTTGTCTCCCCTGGGGGTGCTTAGCTGAACCGGTGTCACCCAGGGTTTTAAATCTCATATCATACTTCAAAAACATTCTCAAGTCCTTTCGGTTTTGATGGAAATTCGACAGCATAACGGCTGTAAACCGAATTTCCTTCAAACCGTCTTTATGCCACAAGCTTACATCACATACATATTTCTCATTCAACTTTCATGCTCATGATAAACTTAATATCTCAATAAATCATTTCATCATAACTCATGCATCATCAAAACATATACATCCAAACATCATACTTGCATAAATCAACTCATAGCATAAAAGATCTCTTAATGTTTTATGCTTTGACCCTTAAGGTTCTTTAACTTGAAATCTAAGTTGTATATGACAACCTAAGCTCTCGGGTACCTATAGGCTCATGTCTAAGTATTCCTCAATTCTATGATCATAAACAATTCTAAACCCTAAGAGTGCAGAATCTATAATTCATATTTTACGGGTACCTAGGAGTCACAACATTGACCCTTTCTAAGTTCGGTTATCTTCTAAGGCATCAAGATCAAGTCCTAAACCAATTATGAGTAGTTCCTACACATTTAAACTAATTATAAACCATGATTTTTAATTCTAAACCTTGCTGGATAGAATCCAGAAAATTATATTTCTAAGGGATCTAAAAGTCTCAAATTAATTCTTTTCTAGTTACTAACTTGTCTTATCTTTCACATATGAATCTTTGCATCAAATATACATGAACATACTCATATTATCATCATCAAAACAGCATAAAACAGTGAGCATAGCAAGCAAGGCAGAACCAAAATTATCTCCATCAAACAAAGCATAAAACTTGATTTTCAAGACACATAAATTGCTAGTTTCTCTTGGAACCTTTTTAAAACTTTCAAAACTTATTAGAACACATTTTATTTCATCATAACCATTATAAAATATAAGAGGGCAGTAGCTAATTTAAAATAACCTCAAGAGGATTTAAAATCATAAAACTTTGTTTAAGACATCTCTTGAGCTTGTCTAAGCTTAGAAAAAAAATCATAGAACATAAGTTTTAGTATTTCTAACTACTCAAACCTCATAGGGCCGGAATCAAAGAAGCTAGGAAGCATATATCTTCAAGTCTTTGTTGAGAAAATGATGGGTAAGTCTATGAGCTATAAATCTCTTAAGTTATGACATAAAAATAAATATGCAATGCACTTTGTTTTAGTCTTTATTTAGAGGTGAGAACATAAAATAAATATGCTATGCAAACTCATCATTATCTTAGAGATTTTGTGAGAGCATAAACATAAATATGAAGATGCAAGTCCATTTTTTTTTTTTTATCTTGAGCATTTAGTGATAAGATAAAAGTAAACATGGAGCAAGTCTTTTTATCTTAACTTAGAGCTCATGTGAGACTTTTAAAGAGAACTAAAAAATCTCAACCCAACACTTATCTCATCAACAAAGTAAGCTTTAGAGTCCTTGAACCAAGTTCTCAAAGGAACTACATGGTTCTTGAACATCATCATCAAGCTCAAAAAGAAGCAATCTCAAATAATGTAAAATCTCAAGGAAATAAGAACCAAAACAACATTATTTCTTGGCACAAAGTGAACATAGAGATACTTTAAAAACTTAAACAAAATCTTTAAGGTGAAGACTATGGAGGCCGAAACTATGAAGGAAAAGAAAGGGAAAGAAAAACCAAAACTTTACTAGATCAAGAACAAAAATCAAGCTTTAGAGGTTCCTTTGAGATGAACACAAGGTCATCATCTAGGAGCTCTCATCATCAAGCTATCATGTTCACATAAACAAGGCCAAGAGGCCGAAATGAAAAAGAGAAGGAAAACCAAGGAAAGCTCAAAAAGAATCCAAGAGAAAACTAGAGAAAACACATTTTTGAGTAAAAATAAAGTTTGAAAGCAACTCCTACCAAGAGATGAAGAGGAAAACTTGATCTTGAGGATGAAAATGAGATAAGCAACACCTCCTAGGATGGTGAGGATGATTCGGCCACCAAGAGAAAAAGAGAAAGGAGATGTGTTTTGAGGAGGCTTGTGTTTGAGGTTAAGTGTTTAAGAGGTTTGATGATGATCTAAGGTTATAGTGTGGTGGATTGAGGTTGTGAGGTGATGATGTGAAGAGAGGATGAAGAAGATGAAGATGGAAAGGAAGAACTCTTAGAACTCTAGAGAGAAAAGAAAAGAACTCAAGAAAGCTTGAAAACTAAAACTATGCAAGTGATCTAAAGTGTTTCCAAGTGCTTCTAAGTATGGTATTTATAGAAGAATGAAACAAATGAGAGCTCATAGAGGGGAAGGAGGAACTGTGTGGTTGCCTCATGTTCCATGAGGTGAGAGATTGAATTTTGAGTCATGGAGGAGTAAGGTTGAAAGTATGGGAGGTATGTGTAACACCCTAAATCTTAACCCAAGACTACTAGTATATACTTAGGTTAATCTTTAGAATATTACCTCTTGGTCTCATCTTTTACTTAGAAAAATACTTAACGGAAATATGGGTAAAATTTTTCTTTTTGGAATTTAAAATCAAAGTGAGAGCCACGCACGAATCTTTAAGAGGAAGCATAGCGAAACATATAAGCAAAGCATAAGAAACACATCATGTCATGGGAACATCAACTGAATCATAGATATATATATATATAACGTGCCTACCCAAAGAGGCAGGACTATTTGATACATCATGAAACAAAATACAACAGAAATGCAATACAAGAAAATCATAAAAAAGCAAATACAAGAGAAACTACACCCATACCCATGTGCACCTAAAGTAGACAACCTCATATACAAAAGAAGGTTTGTCCTCTACTATGTGGCGTGTGTGTGCACTAACTACTACCCCTCCTATGACTACTCCTGCTGGTCCGAGTACTGTGGGGTCGAGTCGATCCACTGGCGAATCTCGGCGGGAGTGGTCGAGCGAATCATCGGGGCATGTCCACTGCGGCGAGGATGCATAGATGGCCGACGAGCCAACCTCGGCTGGACTACCATCTCCTCACTCCCAGCCCTCATCGGTGGGGGAGCGGGACTAGAGCTCCAACTGTACATGTGGGATGGCGGGTCCTCGAATGGGTCCGTCTCTGAGTACTGGGGACGCGGCACATACTCGGGGTACTCGCGTACTGCTGAGGTCTCGGGCTCCATGGGAGGATCTGCTCATCGCGTGGTCGTGCTCGCTCAAAAATCCCGTTATGTCGGTAAGGAGAAGTCGGGGTAAAGCGGTAGCTCGGGACGGGGTGCGCGAAGGGTCGTCCCATGAACATGAATACTCTGACAGTCAAAGGCTGACCCTCAAAATGGTATGACCCGAGTGCCGGGTCATGGTGCAGCTCCCATACCGGGGTATCGATGAAGAGTACGAATGTCGCCATCTGAAGATATGACGGAAGAAAAGAGAGAGGGAATGAGAATCTTTCTAAAAGAATTCTCAGTAGGGTTATCCCTACCTAGGTGACATCGTCACATCCTCAGGAACCTTGGGTTTATTTCTAAAAGGTGTGCATGCATATAAATTCCTTTTAAGTTAGTTTTCTAAAGAGATATTTTATCCAAGGTCCGTCATATTTTATAATGCGTCTTATAACTTAAGCAGAAATATACTAATGATATGAGTACATCATAAAGGTAAACCAATCAATAGAATAACTAAGAAACATTATAGCATTGGCATAAGTATAGTATATGTGACATTGTTAACTTTAACTTTCATCTCATGGGGCCGCCCTAAAACTTCTCTAGGTTATGAGCTCATACCTTAACTAGTCGTCACTAGTTCTTACTTATCCTATGATAAGCGTAACATAATCCCGACTTAAAGTACGGGCTAGGGGGCAAATTAAGGATCTCCTTTCTAGGATCATTTCCTCTTTGAAACGCTTTGCTAGCCACGCGGGCCTCGCAATTTGTCCGCTTTGGCAGGCTGCATCTACACATACCCTCACGGATTTGTCTCCTCCTGGGGGTGCCCGGCCGAACCGGTGTCACCCAGGAGAAGCGCGTCTCAGTGTTGTGTCACATTTAAGTTCTCATAAGCATTAAATCATAAGTACCTCATCATTTATCATATTCATTTTTATCATGCATCCTCATATAGCTTTTTCATAACATATATATCATCACATGAAACTTTCTCATAATATATGCATCGATACATAACACTTCCACATAACATAAACATCATCACATAGTCATATCTAACAATTATCCCCATAAGCTCATAGACTTGATATGTTATAACCCATAGTGTTTTAAACTTCGATTCTTATGAGTCTTAAACTTGCAAATTAATTGTTCTAACATTATCCTTAGCTTTTTATACACCTATAGTTTCACAACTAATGAGTTATTCAAATTTTTATGCTCAAGAACTAATCCAAACAGCACTAAGCGGAATTTGGACAGCTTTATGTTTATGTGATTACGGGGTTCTAAAAATTACGGTTTAGATCTTTATCTCGCGTTCTAAGTTATTGATCATCAACGCCTAGTTTCTTGGGAACCTATAAGGTTATAACTAAGTATTTCTCACCTCACACTATGGTCAAGAACACCTCTAAACCTCAAGAGTGCAGAAATCAAAATCCTAACTTTATGGGTACCTAGAAGTCACAATAATGACCCTTTCTAAGTTCGGTTTGCTCCTAAGGTTTCAAGATTAAGTCCTAAACCAATTATGAGTCATTTCTACACATATAAACTAATTTAAAACCATGATTATTGAATCTAATCCTTGCTGGACAGAATCCAGAAAAATAAATCTTTAAGGGATCTAGAACTCTCAAATTAATTATTTTCTAGTTCCTAACTTATCCTATCTTTCACATATGAGTCTTAACATAATTATTACTCAAACATAAGCATATTAACATCATTAACACAGCTCATACAGTGGCCAAACATAGCAAGGCAGAACCGAAATAGAAACTCCATTTAAAGGCATTGAACATAGTTTCTAAAGCACATAAAATACTAGTTTCTCTTAGGACCTTGTTAAAACTTTCAAAACTCTTTTATGAACACTTTTATCATCTAAACTTATGAAAATACTTAAGAGGGCAGTGGCTATAGTATTTTCATCTCAAGTGGTCCTAAATTCATAAAACTTAGTTCTACATATTCCTTATACTCATATAAGTTTAGAAAAATTATAAAACATAGTTTTCAATACTTGGGAACACTAAGGCCTCATAGGGCCGAAATATGAACCAAAGAAAATAAATGTTTTAGACCTTTGTTTGAGATATCAATGGGCAAGTCTTTGAGCTCTAGATTCATTTAGGTGATGATATAAAAATAAACATGCTCATGCACTTATTTTAGATTCCATTAGAAAGTAAAGTGATAGCTCAAAGTAAATATGAATGCAACTCATTATTATCTTGGTATTAAGTGAGGACTTGAAATATAAACATGATAATGCATAGCTTGGAATGTAAACATGATAATGCAAGGTTCACTCATTATCTTGATATTTAGTGATAGCAAGGAAGTAAACATGATATGCATAGCATAAAATAAACATGATGCAAGGTTTATTTTATGGTTAGCTAGAGCTCATTCAATACTTTAACAAGATAACAACCCAATACAATATCTCAAAGATTACAACCCAAAAATCGAAAATCATATAAAAGAGAAAGAAAGTGAAACTACATCAAGTTCTTTATTAAATACCCAAAACCCCTATCTAGAGAAAAATCTCTAGAACGTGCCGGCCAACTTTAAGGTTGACAAGGGTAAGCTTGGGCTTTTAGAAATCCTTAGATTAATTTTCTTAAGTTGAAAAACTATGTGAGTTAGATATCATATAGATGAAGTCATAAGAAAAGGAAAACTCAAGCTTTAGAGGTTTCTTTGAGATGAATACAATGTCATCATCTAGAAACTCTCATCATCAAGCTATCATGCTCAAAATCAAGGCCTCATGGCCGAAAATGAAAAGAAAGGAAAAACAAAGGAAAGTTCAAAAAGATTCCAAGAGGAAACTAGAGAAAAACACTTTCTTGAACAAAACAAAGTTTGAAACCAAATCCCTACCTATTGATGAAGATAAAAGCTTGATCTTGAAGATGGAAATGAGATGAGCAACACCTCCTAGGATGGTGATGATGATTCGGCCTTGATGAGAGAAAAAGAAACAAAATGTGTTTCAAGTGGAGTTGTGTTTGAGGTGTGGTGTTTGAGAGGTTTGATGATGGTTCAAGGTTTTGGGGTGGTGTTTGATGGTTGAGAGGTGATGATGAGATGAAGAGATGAAGAAGATAAAGATGAAAAGAAAGGAAGAACACTCTTGGAACTTTGAGAGAAAAAGGAAAGACTAGCAAGACAACTCTAAAACTCTAAACTTTGCAAATGCTTCAAAGTGCAACAAGGCTAACACAAGCATCCTATTTATCAAAAAACAAAACCATGGAGGAGTGAATGTGGGGGGCTTGGCCGTAGCTTTTGAGGGAGGAAGGAAGAGAAAATATCTCTTACACAAGGTCATTCAAGCATGGTTTGAAGTATGGAAGCTATGCTACAAAGCATGGCTTGATGTGAGTTAATTTCCTATCACATTTTTATGAAATTAGTCTTCTAGAAACAATGCATGGCTGGAACTTTTCCAGCCACAATTAAATGGAAAAAATGGGTTGTTTTAATTACTTATTCATGTGGAAATTCAAGCTTGATTGAAAGTTATGACAAGGTATAGTGTATGTGACTTGAGGTATGGTCTTGGAGTGTTGAAAAATTGAACATGTGATGCATAATGGGGGAGAAGGTTCACGGCCTGGTCTGGTTCAGCAAGGGAGGAGGTGAGTTTGACCATTTAATTGTGTGTTAATGGTAGGTTTAGAAGTGTATTAGCTTAGGTACAAGGTTAGGAATAATTAAGCTTAAGTTTAGGTAACTAAGAATGTGATTTAGGGAGTTTATGACAAGTTTAGGAGTGCTCATACATCATTAAAGAATTTAAAACTCATTTATGAATAAACAATGTGTAACACAATTCCATGATTTGAGGAATTGGAAAGAGAAAACACTATTCAAGATTCTATGACTAGGTGTCTTAAAATTAAAATATGATTTTAGGTTGTAATTAAGTACTTTTTGGTTCTAATCAACTTTAATAAATTATTTTGACTCAAGATTAATTAAGGAAATTAATTAACCTTCGATTAGAGCCTAATATTGCTTAGGTTTGCTTAATCGCGTGATTAAGCGTAAAAATACGAAACTAGGGGCAAAACCGTAATTTTGCACTAATTTTGCCCGGGACTTCAAAAATTAAAACTGAGGTCATAGAATACATAAAAACGCCTTTTAAAACCATCTGGAGAAGTTTCGGGTTCATCCGGCACTTGAAAACGGGTAAAACACCGCAGGGGCGTTTTGGTCATTTTGACCCGAAAACTCGAAAAACAAGATTTTCGATCCCGGGAAGGTACATAAGTTTTCTAATCCCCTTCCAACATTGAGCTTGCCCTTCGAGTACTGCCGCACTGGCTTTCCTCGAATTCCGGGCTGAAAATGACCTCAGGGGCATTTTGGTCATTTTTACTCTAACAGAAAAATCGGGGCGTTACAGTATGGCTTCAAGCATGGTTTCAAGCATAGTGTTTGAAGTGATTTTCCTTCAAATTTTGAAATAAAATAACTCTTCTAGAAGGGAAAGAAAGGCTGACAGTTTTGGCAACAAAATGAGGGGGAAAATATCTAATTCATCTAGTCATTCTCTTAGTCATTCAAGCATGGGTGTAAGTATGACAAAGTATGGTGTATGTAAGGTGAAAGCATGGTCTTTGGAGTGTAAAAATTTGAGCATGTGATGGATAATTTGGGGGCATGGGTTTCGGCCAGACCTGAACAGGCAAGGGGGAAGGAAAATTGTCCATGTAATTGTGTGTTAATGATGGGTTTAGATGTGTATTAGTTTAGGTACATGGTTAGGAATCATTAAGTATAAGTTTAGGTAACTAAGAATTGTAACACCCAAATTCTTAACCTAACTTTCTAGAACACATTAGGTTAATCATTAGGTTATTACTTCTTAGTCTCATCATTTTATTAAAATACTTGGCGGAAATTACGGGTAAATTTTTTTTTGAAAACATAAACCAAAGTGAGAGTTGCGCTCTTATTTATACGAGAGACATAAATATCAATCATAAGGAACACAAAAGCTAAAGCAAGTAACAATAGAACAATGGTCATCACAACAAAGGAAACATCTCATTAATAACATAGCTACGATACATAGTAGTCACGCCCTTATAGGAATGGGCTGAGCTTGCAATACATAGGGAAAATGGAAATACAATAGAAATACATAAAATAAGGAACGCATAGATAAATCACAACTACCCGAGTGCACCTAAAGTGGATAACCTCAAGACAAAAGAAGGTTTATCCCATCTATGTGAGAGTGTATGCACTAACCCTCCCCTATGATGTAGGCTACTGGAACCCGGGGTATGGCAGAACATAACCAATCCATAGAAGCAGTGTGGCAGGAGTAGGCACACGTGAAGATTGAGCGTGAGCTCCTCAGTAAGGGCGCCTTTCAGCTCGCCTAGCCAGTTTCAGCTACGTGACAGTCTCCTCACTCTCGCCTTGCATGAACTGAGGTGTAGGAGCAGAGCTCTTGCTATACATCTGCGTTGGCGGGTCCTTGGAAGGGTCATCCTCCGAACTAGGAGACCTAGGTACATAGTCCTGGAAGTCTTGAGGCATCGAACCACCAGTGTACGTTTGCAGAATCCTCTCATCTCATGTCTAGGCATGCTCAAAAACCATCGCATCGTCGTAGGGCGACATAGGGGAGAAACAGTAGCTCTGTACAGGGTGTGCAAAGGGGCGTCCGATGAATATGAAGACTCATACTGTGCACTGCCCCTCAAAATGATTTGACTCGTGCTCCGGGTCAAAGTGAACCTCCCAAGTCGGCATGTCGACAAAGACCACAAACGTCGCCATTGCTCTCTAAAGATGTGACGGAAGAAAGAGAAGGAAGAGAAAGGAGTGAGAATTCTTACTAAAGAATCTCAGTAGGAGTCTCCTATCCTAGGGTTACATCGTTCACATCGTTAGAAACCTTAGGTTTAATTATAAAAAGGTGTGCATGCATAAAAGGGTTCATTATTAGGGTTTATAAAACCAATTATCCAAGGTTCATTCCTTTTAACATGCATCTTGATGTCATGTGTAACACCCTCCCAAGTACAACACCATTCTTAAGTTATGAAATCGTACTCAAGAGTTGTTACGTATTAACTAGCGGACCTTTCTTAAATAACTATAGCAAATTCGATGGGTTCATGTAATAACTAGCACAATTCAATTTAAATACATAACAAAGATACAAACTTTTATTTCATATAAAGTCAATTACATAAGGAAGCTCTACAATGAGCTTTAATACATATACAATCTCTATTACATTTACATACACATGACATCAACTAAATACAGTGAGCTAACATATCAACTACTGTGATCTCGAGTTCTTCCGTTCAGTAGTCCCGTAGTTCTTAGATCAACCTGGAGATGACACGGGAACACAAAAACACATAGGGGTGAGAATTATACAATTCTCAGTAGGGCAATTCCCCAATTACACAATCATACTATCATCGTCATCGTCCCAGCCACCTCGGTTTATTAGGAAAAAGTGATTATGCATTTCATAACAATAGTTCAATTTTAGAGTTCCAAATCATACTTCCGAAGTGGGTAGTTTTTAATGATCAATCACTTAATACACATATATAATAAGACTCAAGAACATAGTAGATAATCCTAATCAAACATTTAAATATGGCATGATTATGCATATGATTACTGTAATGAACTTATCTCAAAGGAACCTGTCCTTACTTGTTACCACAAAACTCAACTTGGTGCATTTTTCTCTTTTCATTGACATAGGAAAGACTTAATTCATATCATATTGCAAAACTCAATTCATTGCAAAACTCAATTCATTTCATTCTCCTCTTTTTATCGTTGACATAGGAAAGACTTAGTTTATACCCAACGGGTATTTGCCGTGGACAACTCCACAATAGATAATTTATACCAAAAGGTATTTGCTGTGGACAACGCCACAATGGGAAATAGACTGCTTATCAGGACTGAGCTCATTCCTATACGTGATCATCGGACTTCATTTTATTCCATTTCTGAATCACACACAGTTCTATTCCTAGCCGATACGTCTACTGACTCATAATATCTCGGGGGAAGTTCATCTTTTTGCCTTTCCCTCAATTCAACCTAAGTCTTGTTTCTGTTTTCTCCTATGTCAGAACATAAACTCTAGGGAAGTTCCTCTTTTTTTCCTTCCCCTCATTCGACTTAAGTCTTGTTTATGTTTTCTCCTATGTCAGAACATGCACGAGTGAAATTTATACATTCTCTTTTCTCATATAGTAGCACCATGTGCTTTCTTCTTTTCAAATGCATGCATAAGCCACATATAGGCATTCAATCATAAGAAATTCTTATTTGTACCTCGTAAATCAATATTTAAATTGTCTAGCATCCATACATACTCATCATACTTAATCAAGAATCATTATGTCACCAAATCAATACTTGAGTTCATTTCAACACAATTACAGCATGTTGGCAGAATTCATGCCTAAAGAGTAAAATTCATTATGCATAACAAACATCCATTGCCAGGGCTATAAAAATTACCCAAGACACCTCAACGTGTGCACAAGGCCCTGTAAAAATTTCATAGGAAGAAGAGTCCTCTAACTCTGTCAACAAATTCTACAAATTTGGTGGTCATAGACCACTTAACCTTAGCTCAATGCCAGAATTCACTCATTTTTAACTATAGCAAATGAATGAATCACTTCAGGATAAAAATCATGGCTAAACTTCAATATGTTTCCAGCACTTTGTAAAAATTTCAAAGGATAATTCCATCATTTACTATGATAACAAAATTAGACAATTTCCTAGCTTCAGATTCAACTTTCCAGGCAGCATGCTTACAATTTCGGTTCTTGAATTTTTTTGAAGCATTAGGAGTCAAAAACAGAGCTCACGAAAATTAGTACAACTATCCTAGGATGCTAGCTTCAATATATAATTTTTATAGCTCATGAAAATACATGCAATCACACCAGAAAATTCGTGTACAGTTGCTGCCTATCAAAGGACTGAAATTCCAGCAAACCAATTCAAACACTCTTTTGATAAAAATGATTTTTCCACAACACCAAACACTCCACCAAAATTAATACATCAGTATCAACCTATTATCATCAAACATAAATAGAGATTTCGGAATAAAACCCATAAAAAATTCACAGAATAATTTGGAAAGAAAAAGGCCAAAGAAAACCCTACTTTTTGGAGATTTGGGGCTCCTAGCTTCAAAGGATGTTCCAATTGACTTCTCTTCACTTCAAGGCCACCAAATCAACATTAAACCCTCCTTAGACAGCCAGCTAATGTGGTATCAATTTGAGAAATTGTGAGGAAATGAAATTCCAATCGGTTAGTTTGATTGATTATGAGGAGTAGAACAAGTTTTGTAAAGGAAGCTTGGTGTTTTAGTAACTTTAGGCTAGGGTTTGTAGAGCTTGAAGCTTGTTAATGGAGGTTTGAGAGGAAGAACAATGGAGGAGGTGTTCTTGGACAGGTCTGGACGAAAATGATGATGATGGGGTGATAAGGTTGCTTAACTTATCTTTATCTAGGTTAGGTTTAGGCATTTATGTAGTCAAAGTGTTAATTTTTCCTTTTTGAAACTAAATAATGAAATGGATGGCTATGATTTGGTTTGGAAGTCAAAGAATGAATCTTGGCCATCCACTTGGCTCAAGATAAGTGGCTCACCTTTACTTGGCCACCAAGTAGCTTTTACGGTGTTAAAAACCGCACACCGAAATTTTATCGAACGGGTAAAACAGTGTATCCGGGAATCAACCATTACCCGAAATTTATTCTAGGTATGAAATCTTTATTCCTACCCATTTCTAATCTCAATCCTATAATTTCTTATTTTCGGGCATCTCCGAGCCCTAATTCTAGGGTTTTGGTTGTTTTAGCGGGCTTGCGGGGCTCGCAAAACACTATTCACTTTTTTTTTTTTTTACAGATTGGTTAGGTTGTCCTGATCATTGCTATGTCTATCGGATTTTTGAAATTATAACTAGAAAAGCTTAAATTAATTTTTAAATAATTTTTAGGGTGTTACATCATGAATGCAACATATCAAAACATGAATGCATGGCAATACTTGAGCATATAGAACTACAAATCAAATCATATAGAAACAATCCATGTGGCATAAGGGTAATAACTTCTCAAATGGAACTTTCATCAATATGTGTGACATCATTCATGGAATCTTTAGCAATGTAGAGGCCACCCTAATAATAAAACTAGGCTATGAGCTCATACCTTAGCTAGTCGTCACTAGCTCTTGCTTATTATCTAAATAAACGAATAATAAAATAATGCACCCGACTACTTAAGAGTACAGGCTAGGGGGCTAGGGAACTCCTCTCTTAGGATGTACCCTCTTTGAAATGCTCTACTGGCCTCGAGTGCACAACGAATTGTCCGCTTTCGAAAGGCTCATGTCCAGACCCTCACGGATTTGCCTCCTCCTCACCGTAGCAGGAGAAGTATGTCTCAGTGCTTGTCACATAAAAATCTCCTGGGGGTGCTCGGCCGAACCAGTGTCACCCAAGGTTTTCAACTCATGTGGTTCTTTGAAACATTTTTCAACCCTTTTAGGTTTGACAGAAATTCGGCAGCATAACAGCTGTTAAACCGAATTTCCTTCAAACCGACATTCATGCCACAAGCTAAAAACACAAACATGTTTCTCATTCAAACCTCATGCTTAGGATAAACTCATGCCTCAATCAATTCATCTCATCATAACTCACACATCATATACATCTCAACATCATCATATAATTCAAGACTTCTTAGTGTCTTATGCATTGACCCTTAAGGTCCTTAAATCACAATCTAAGTTATAAATCATCACAACTTAATCTCTCGGGTACCTATAGGCTCATATCTAAGTATTCCTCATTCAACACTATGACCATAAACATCTCTAAGCCTCAAGAATGCAGAATCTAAAATTCTAACTTTACGGGTACCTAGGAGTCACAACAATAACCCTTTCTAAGTCCGGTTTGCTCCTAAGGCATCAAGATCAAGTCCTAAACCAATTATGAGTCATTCCTACACATTTATACTAATTTAAATCCATGATTATCATTTCTAAACCATGCTGGACAGAATCCAGAAAAATCAATTACTAAGGGATCTAGAACTCTCAAATTAATTCTTTTCTAGTTACTAACTTCTCTAATCTTTCACATATGAATTTTATCATCAATTATACACAAACATACTCATGTTATCATCATCAAACAGCACAAACAGTGGTCATATAATGACAAGGCAGAACCGAAATCCAATCTCCATATAAAGGCATAAAACTTGATTTCCAAAGCACATAAAATACTAGTTTCTCTTGGGACCTTTTTAAAACTTTCAAAACTCATTTATAAATATTTTTATCATCTAAAATCATCAAAATATTCTCAAGGGCAGTAGCTAATCTAAATTAAACTCGAGGTTTTAAAATCACAAAACTTTGTTTTAGACATTCCTTGAACTCATATAAGTTTAGAAAAATTATGAAACATGGATTTCAATACTTGTAACAAATAAAACCTTCAAAGGCCGAAATCACAAGCTTGAGAACACATATTTTTCAAGCCTTTGTTTGAGACCACAATGGACAAGTCTTTGAGCTCTAGGTTCTCTTAAGTGATGACATAAAAATAAACATGCTCATGCACTTGTTTTAGCTTTCATTAGAAAATAAAGTGACAACATAAAATAAACATGAGATGCAACTCATTATTATCTTTGATATTATAAGAGAAGACTTGAAATATAAACATGATAATGCAAAGCATGAAACATAAACATGATAATGCAAGTTCATTTATTATTCTTGATGTTTAGTGATGGCAAGGAAAAATAAATATGATGTGCAAGGCATAAACATAAACATGGATGCAATATTCATTTTAATCTTGTCTAGAGCTCTTACAAGACTTTAGAAATACAACCCAACACTTATCTCATCACAAAGGGAGCTTTAGAGTTCTTGAACCAAGTTCTCAAGGAACTATGAGGTTCTTGAACATCATCATCAAGCTCCAAAGAAACAAACTTGTAAAGGAAAATAAAACCTCAAAGAAAAGGAAACCAAAACCGAAACCTCAAGGTAAAGGAAATAAGGAAACCGAAATCAATAGCAAGGAAATGTGAAGGTGATTCTTGAATTAAAATCATTTAGGTGAGCAAACAAAGATGAAACTTAAAGGAAATAAAGACTCAAGCTCTAGAAGTTCCTTTGAGATGAACACATGGTCATCATCTAGGAGCTCTCATCATTGAGCTATCATGTAAATAACAAGGCCTCATGGCCGAATACAAGAAAAAGGAAAACAAAGAAAAGTTCAAAAAGAAACTAAGAGAAAACTAGAAGAAGATCTCATTTTCAAGCAAAACAAAGTTTAGAAAAACACTCATACCTAGAGTGAAGATGAAAACTTGAGCTTTTGAAAAGAGAGGACAAGAGCAACTTCTCCTTGAGGGATGATGATGATTCGGCCAAGGAGAAGAGAAAGGAAAGGAGGTGTGTTTTGAGTGAGGTTGTGTTTGAGGTCAAGTGTTTAAGAGGTTTGATGATGATTCAAGGTTGTGAGGTAGTGTTTAGAGGTTATGAGATGATGATGTGATGAGAGAATGAAGAGGATGAAGATGAAGAGAAAAGGAAAGCTCTCTTGAAACTTTGAGAGAAAAGGAAAGGAAACTCACAAAAGCTAAGAATACTCAAACTTACCAAATGAACCAAAAGTAACACAAGTCCATCTAAGACACCTATTTATAGAAAATGAAACAATGAAGGCTCACACAAAGGAGGTGTTGGCCGTAGCTTTTGGGAGGGAAAGGAAGAGAAAAATATCTCTTACAACTTGTCATTCAAGCATGGTTTGAGGTATGGAAGTTATGATGCAAAGCATGGCTTCAAGTATGGTAAATTGGTGAAATTTCTTTTAAATTTGAAATGCAATATCTCTTCTAGAAGCAAGGAGGGCTGGCTGAATTTGAGTCACAAAAATGAGAGAAAAAGTCTTCTAGAAGTGGTCATATGAAGCATGGGTGAAAGCATGGTGTTTGTATGACAAAGTATGGTTTATGGTGAGGCGAAAGCATGGTCTTGGAGTGTCAAAAATTTGAGCATGTGATGGAAAATGGGGGAGGAGTGGCTTTGGCTAGAATGGGCAGCAAGGAGGGAGGAAAAATCTTCCATGTAATTGTGTGTTAATGATAGGTTTAAGTGTAGATTAGTTTAGGTACAAGGTTAGGAATCATTAAGCATAAGTTTAGGTAACTAAGAACGGGGTTTAAGAGTTTTATGACAAGGTTTAGGAGTGCTCATACATCATTAGAGAATTTAAAACTCATTTATGAATAAACAATTGAAAACACAATTCCATGATTTAAGGAATTGGAGAGAGAATTCACTATTCAAGATTCCATGACTAGGAATCTTGAATTTAAAATAAGATTTCAAGTTGTAATTAAGCATTCTTAGGTTCTAATCAACTTTAATAAATTATTTGACTCAAGATTAATTATGGAAATTAATTAATCTTCGATTAGAGCCTAATATTGCTTAGGTTTGCTTAATCAAGTGATTAAGCTTAAAAACACAAAACTAAGGACAAAATCGTAATTTTGCACTAATTTTGCCCAGGACCTCCGGGACTAAAACTGAAGTCATAGAATATATAACAATGCCTTTTAAAACCATCTGGAGAAGTTTCGGGTTCATCCAGCACTTGCAAACGGGTAAAACACCACAGGGGTATTTTGGTCATTTTGACCCAAAAACTCGAAAAACGAGATTTTCGATCCTGGGAAGGTACACAAGCCAACTAATCCCCTTCCAACATTGAGTTTACCCTTTGAGTATTGTCAGATGGGCTTTCCTCAAATTTCGGGCCGAAAATGACCTTAGGGGCATTTTGGTCATTTTCACTCTAATAGAAAATCGAGACATTACAAGAATGAGGTTTAGGGATTTCATGACAAGGTTAAAGAGTGCTCATACACATTTAGAGAGTTTAAAATTCATTTTATGAGTAAACAAGGTGGACAAATTTCCATAATTTAAGGAATTGGAAAGAGAAAATACTATTCAAGATTCCATGACTAGGAATCTTGAATTTAAAATAAGATTTGTGTTTAAATTAAGCATTCTTAGCTTCTAATCAACTTTAATAAATTATTTTGACTCTAGATTAATTATGGAAATTAATTAATCTTCGATTGGAACCTAATATTACTTAGGTTTGCTTAATCACACGATTAAGCTTAAAAACATGAAACTAGGGGCAAAATCGTAATTTTGCACAAATTTTACCCGGGATCATCGGGACTAAAATTGAGGTCATAGAATACATAAAAACACCTTTTAAAACCATCTGGAGAAGTTTCAGGTTCATCTGGCACTTGCAATCAGGTCAAACACCACAGGGGTATTTTGGTCATTTTGACCCAAAAACTCGAGAAACGAGATTTTTGATCCTGGAAAGGTACACGAGTCAACTAATCCCCGTCAAACATTGAGTTCGCCCCTCGAGGACTACTAGGTGGGCTATCCTTGAGTTTCGGGCTGAAAATGACCTTAGAGGTATTTTGGTCATTTTCACTCTAGCAGAAAACCGGGGCGTTACACTATGCAAGAATGCAACATAAAAACATGCTCTTAAATATCATCATGGCATTTCATTCAAATACTTCATGTTCATCAAATCATGCAAACCATCATAGCATGCCATATGTCTCAAATACATATATTCTCATGCACACATCATTAGCACTTTCGTAAAGCAATAAACATGCTCCTACCTAGAATGGCGGAGTAAGGGATCGGGCTCAGCTAATGCAAATGCTATGCTTAGCAAGTCATGTAAATAAATAATCATTCACTTGAAATACTAACTCTCATTGCTTCCCTTATCTTATAGTATATTATGGTTTTGACCCTTACGGGTCTTAAACTTATGATTTAATTAACCTAATGCCCGATATAAGTCATTTATGGATCTAAGGGATCATTACTAATAATTCTCACTAATTTTTATGCTTATGATCAATACCAAACAGCTTAGTGAATAATGCACAGAACTTCCATGTCTCGATTATGGGTGTCTAGGAGTCACGTCTTTGACCCTTTTTAACTTTCGGCTTTTCTTCAGGCACTAAAACTAATTTCCACTACCTTTAGGAACTAATTCTACACTTCTAAACCATTCTAAAATAGTTTTATCTCTAATTTTACTCATCCTAAAACAGTAGCCATATTTTAGTTTCTAAGGGATCTAGAACTCACATTTTTCATTCTTTCTACTTACTAGTTATCCCTAACACTCACAAAATAATTTTTTTTTCACTCAAACATAATTTTTACACATTCTAACACATTAAATCAGCATCATGCAGTAGCCAAAATAACAAGGCAGTGGACGAAACATATATCTCAAACAATCACATAAAATCATATTTCTAATGCATATAAGTTACTAGTTTCCCTTGGAATCATTTTAGAACTTCAAAACTCTTTTAGAAACCAATTTATTTTATTAAAATCCTAAAAATATAATGCTAAGGCAGTAGCTATTTTAAATCACTCTTAAATGAGTTTTAGATCATAAAGATCATACTCAAAGTACTCTTAAATGAGCTTTTCTATGCTTAAGAAAATCTTAAAACATAGTTTGTTGGTCCTTGTGACTAGATTAAACTTATGATAAGCCCATCATCATCACATGGCCGAAAATAGCATCCAAAAGTGCTTCCCTTTTCCAAACTTTACTTGAGATAAAAAGGGCAAGTCTTTGAGCTCTAGGATTCTTAGGTGATGACAAAAGCTTAAACATACTATGCACTTTATTTTATTCTCCATTATAAAAGTAAAGTGAGAGCTTTAAAGTAAATATGAGATGCAAGTTCATTATTATCTTTAGAGTTTAAGTGATGACTTGAAACATAAACATGAAATGCAAAGCTTGAAATTTAAACATGAGGATGCAAGTTCATTTCTTTATTCTTGAGATTTTAGTGATGACAAGGAAAAGTAAACATGATGTGCAAACCATAAACTTAAACATTGATGCAAGTTCATTTTATTCTTTACTAGAGCTCATACAATACTTTAAAGGAACATAAACCTCAACCCAACACTTATCTTAGCAAGACAAAGTGAGCTTTAGAGTTCTTTGTACCAAGGTTTCAAAAAAACCTTATGGTTTGAACATCATCATCAAGCCCAATGAAATAGACCAAGAGAACAAGATAAATAGCCACATTTCTTTGAGAACCAAAAGAAAATAAAAGAAAAGACAAGGAAAGGAAAAATTGAAATTCATGCAAAAGGAAAAGAAAGGAAATCGATACCATAGCAAGGAAGAAGAAAAAGGAAAACCGAAATGCGTTGGAATCAAGACCAAGTTTCAAGCTTTAGAGGTTTCTCAAATGATAACCACAAGACCATTATCCTGAAACCTCATCATCAAGCTAAAATTTTCCTTTCAAAACCAAGCTTCATAGCCAAAAATAAAAAAAAGAAGAAAAGAGTTTAAAGCAAGAGAAACTAGAACTTTTTCATGTTAAAACATCAATGTGAAAGATAAATCTTTTGAAAAACAAAACCCCTGCCAAGTGATGTTTCTTGTTGGAAGGAAAAAGAGCTTGTTCTTTGCAAGGAAATGAGAAGAAAAAATCTTCTCCAAGGGATGATGATGCTTCGGCCAAGGGTGAGGAAAAAGGAAAGAAATGTTTTTGTGTGAGTTTTGTGTTTGAGAATGGAAGCTTTAGTATTTGGATAATGATCTATGGTGGTTGTGTGGTGGTTTGAGGTTGCAAGAGGGCGGCTCTATGAGGAGGATGAAGAAGATGAGAGAAAATGGAACTCTTGAGTTCTTTGAGAGAAAGAAAGAAAACTTAGAAGAATTCTTAAGACACAAACTTGAAAATGAGCAAATGGAACCAAGTTCTCTTAAGATAGGTATTTATAGAAAATTGAAACATGAAGAAGTGAAATGGACGGGGAGTGGCCATAGCTCATGGGCCATGGGGGAGAGAAAATATCTCTTCCAAATAGTCATTCAAAGGTAAGGCTAGATATGGTTTGAAGTGTATGGTGTAGGCATGGTGCAAGTGTAACATCCTAACTTTTTTTTATTCAGAAAATAATTGAGGCTTTAGTAATAAGAATATCAAAATTCTGATGTACACAAAAATGATGAGAACAATGTAACGAATGTAAAAAAAAAATGTGAATAAGCCCTGTAGGCCAGCCAGGACAGCCGAAACCCTAGAACTGGGCCCTGGAGATGTCCAAAATTGAGAAATTATAGGATTAAGGTTAGAAATAGGTAGGAATAAAAATTTATGCTTAGAATTAATTTTCAAGTAATAGTTGATTACCCGAGTACACTGTTTCACCCGTTTGATGAAATTTCGGTGTGTGATTTTTAACATCGAAAACCAGTTAATATCTACTAATAGTGAAGTTTATCCATTTGAATACCAATGAATGGCTAGGATTTCATCTTGGAATGAAAGGTCAAATCCTAGCCATTGATATGAAATTCCTACTTATATTTTGTTTACTAATTTTGATTATTAGTGTGGGATTACCCTACTGAGAACTATATAATGTTCTCATCCCTATTTGTGTATATTTTTCATGGTGCTCAGACTCTACAGATGCCGTCAGTGATCTTCTTCCTTGATTCACCCTAATGGCAATGGCACTACAATCCTGACTTGGATTCACTATATGTAGTAGCATATTCTCATATACGAGCTTATGTATTCTTCAGCCGTTCTTTTAGTACCTCCATTTTTACTACTGAGTTTGCCCCTAGTTTTCCTTATGACGGTGTGGCCCTACACATGGCACACCCTGTTGAGTTCATAGCTCCACTTGCACCACATATGCCTCTTCTTGGAGATGATCCGTCCTCGTCCTCCTCCTCAGACTCCGATCCACCAGTTGGTCTTGATGCCTCTGCTGAGGGGAACGCCATTCCACCGATGGCGAACGGTTTTCTTTAGGGGAGTACGTGATATTCAGGGACTCATGATATGTACATAGCTATAGTTTAGTATTAGGAAACCACCATCCTGGATACTAACCTTGTTAGATGCCTTAGGGTCCATTTCTGTATGAACAAAATTTTGTTGGACCTTGATATTTGAGCAGGTTAGACTAGACACTAAAGATGTTTTTATTTTGTATTGAGTTCCTAAGTAGTTAGTAGTTGACTAGTTTCTGTCCTGGTATGATGTACATATTGCTAACCTGTTTATGATATGTGTGTGTGTGTGTGTATATATATATATATATGTATGTATGTATGTATGTATGTGAGTTGTTGCAACATATGAGCTCAATTTATTATATCTTCATTTCTCTCGACTAGTATAAAGTATTAGAAAATAGTAACACTTTTCTAATTACTAGAACCCCCAGCCACAACACCAAGGACGGGTCTTTGCCCTCAGCACGGAGGACACAGAGAAATCCAACGACCTCATTCAAGGTGCGTGCAAATTAAATAGTAGAACCTTAACTGTGCTTTATGACTCTGGTGCAACCCATTCTTTTGTTTCACATGCTAGTGTCAAGTCTTTAAATTTGAAAGTTTCCAAACTTCCTTTTTATCTTATTGTTTCTACTCCCATAAATCGTTCTGTTAACACTTGCAGTTGCTATTTAAAGTGCCACCTTACTGTAGAAAATAGGTCTTTTATCATAGATTTGATTTGTTTACCCTTGAAAGACATAGATATAATCTTAGGCATGGATTGGCTTCATGCCAACCGTGTATTGTTAGATTGTAGTACCCAATCTGTTTTTCCCTCTCCTCCTAGCAAGGTTAGTCAACCTTTGAGATTGTATCTAAATTCCGTAAACGTCTACTATGGTGGGGAGAAGACTAAGGGATATGTTCTCCTAGCCGCTTGTGAGGTAGACTTTGAGCAAAACCTAGGTGATATACCTGTGGTAAGAGACTATCCTGAGGTATTTCCGGAAGAAATACCCAAGTTCCCTCCCAAGAGAGGTAGAGTTTTCCATAGAGTTAGTTCCTGGAATAGGACCGATCTCTATAGCCCCCTATCGAATGTCACCTCTAGAATTAGTTGAGTTGAAAACCCAGTTGGAGGAGTTATTAGAGAGGAGCTTTATAAGACCTAGTGTTTCACCTTGGGGAGCCCCAGTCTTATTTGTGAAAAAGAAGGACAGTAGTATTAGGTTGTGTGTAGATTATAGGCAGTTGAATTGAGTAACATTGAAGAATAAGTACCCTTTGCCTAGAATTGATGATCTAATGGACCAATTGAAAGGAGCGGTGGTATTCTCTAAGATTGATTTGAGGTCGGGATACCACCAGATTAGGGTTAGAGATCAAGACATACCTAAAACCGCCTTTAAAACTCGGTATGGACACTTTGAGTTCAATGTGATGTTGTTTGGTTTGACAAATGCTCCCGCAGTTTTTATGGATTACATGAATAGGATCTTTAGACCCTATTTAGATCAGTTCGTGGTTGTGTTCATAGATGATATATTTATCTATTCGAAAACCCACAAGGAGCATGAGTATCATTTGAGGGTGGTTTTAGAAATTTTAAAGGAGAAGATGTTGTATGCTAAGCTCCCTAAGTGTGAATTTTGGTTGGATGAGGTGAAATTTTTAGGGCACGTAGTGTTAAAAGAAGGTATAGCTGTTGACCCTAGTAAGATAGAGGCCGTAATGAATTGGAAGAGACCGACCACCATAACAGAAATACGGAGCTTTTTAGGTTTAGCAAGCTATATCATAGGTTTATCAAAGGATTTTCCCAGATTGCCCTACCTTTGACCAAGCTCACTAGGAAGAACACCCCCTTTGAATGGAACCCTGAGTGTGAAAAGAGTTTCCAAGAGCTAAAGGAAAAGCTAACCTCAACCCTGGTTTTAGTTTTACCTGACCCCAATGTACTCTTCGAGGTATATTGTGATGCTTTGGGCAAAGGTTTAGGCTGTGTTTTGATGCAAAATAGGCAAGTGGTAGCCTATGCATCTAGACAACTCAAACCTCATGAGGTGAGTTACCCCGCCGATGACCTAGAGTTAGCAGCCATAGTGTTTGCCTTAAAGATATAGAGGCACCACCTATATGGTGTTAGGTTTGAAGTTTTCTCCGATCACAAGAGTCTCAAGCATATCTTTGATCAAAAGGAGTTAAATAAAGACAGAGGAGATGGATGGAGTTCTTAAAAGACTATGATTTCAGCTTAAGTTACCACCCCGGCAAGGCTAATGTAGTCACCGATGCCTTGAGTAGAAAATCATTTCACTTATCTCATATGATGGTTAATGAAGTTGGGTTAATAGAGAAGTTTAGGGACATGAATTTGGAGTTATCATTAACTGAGGGAGGAATGAAGATGTGTCACCTCAATGTGATGAGTGGATTTAAGCAGAGGGTCATCCTAGCTCAAAGGGATAATGAGGAGTTTATGGAGACCCTAGAGGCAGTCAAGGCTGGGAAATTGAAGGGATTCGAGCAAGGCCCTGATGGTTTGTGGAAGTTCAAGGGGCGAATCTGCATGCTATGGGATAGTGACCTCCGAGAGAAGATCTTGGAGGAGGCTCACAAGAGCCACTTCACCATTCATCCTAGTACTACCAAGATATATCAGGGTTTGAAGAGGATGTTCTGGTGGCCTGGATTAAATAAGGATGTGGTCACTTGGGTGAGTAAGTGCTTGGTTTGCCAAAAGGTTAAGATCGAGCACCAAAAACTTTCAGGTATGTTGTAACCCCTGTCAATCCTTGAGTGGAAGTGGGAGAGTATATCGATGGATTTCGTGATAGGATTGCCTAGGACCTAAGCTAGCCATGATGCTGTATGGGTGATAGTGGATCGACTGACCAAGTTGACCCACTTTCTGCCTATTAGAGTGACGTACTCTTTGGATAAATTGGCACAGCTATACATCCAAGATATCGTGAGTTGCACAGTGTGCCATCGACAATAATCTCGGATAGAGATCCGCGGTTTACGTCACATTTTTGGGGAGCCTTTCAAAAGGATTTTGGTTTGAAATTGTGCTTAAGCATTGCGTACCACCGACAAACAGATGACCAATCAGAAAGAACAATCCAAACCTTAGAAGATATGTTGCGAGCCTGTGTCTTGGACCAAAAGGGGAGTTAGGATAGGTATCTGTCGCTGATTGAATTTACATATAACAACAGCTATCATGCAAGCATCGACATGGCACCCTATGAAGCCCTGTATGGACGGAAATGTTAATCCCCTCAGTGTTGGTATGAACACGGAGACTGTAACACCCTAATTTTTAACCCAACTTTCTAGAACACATTAGGTTAAACATTAGGCTATTACTTCATAGTCTCATCCTTTTCTTAAAATACTAAAGGAAAATTACGAGTAAATTTTTTTTTTTTTTTTTAAAACATACAACAAAGTGAGAGCCACGTTCTTAGTCTAATCGAATAATAGGAATATAAAGCACTCATAGAGAAACACAGAAATGGAAACATATAACAGCTGAGCATAAATCATCACAACAGAGAAACGTTTCATTAATAACATAACTTAGAATACATAAGTAGTCATACCCTCATTAGGACGGGCAGAGCTTGTAATACAGCAGAAAGGAAGTACAATAGAAACAGAGAAACATAAAGTAACATAAAGTAAACCATCACTACCCGAGTGCACCTATAACCTCAAAACAAAAGCAGGTTTATCCAGTCTACATGTGAGTGTGTGCACTAAGCCTCCCCTAAAACATCTGCTACTAGAACTCGGGGAAATGGAGTGTAACTGATCCAAGAACGCAAGGCGGCAGGAGTGGGCATACGTGTAGACTGAGCGTGAGCTCCTCGTTAGGGGCGCCTCTCGGACGGATGTGTCAATGAAGACCACGAATGTCGCCATCAGTCTCTGAAGATGTGACGGAAGCAAGAAAAAGAAGAGAAAAGAGTGAGAATCTTACTAAAGAATCTCAGTAGGAATCTCCTATTCTAGGGTTACATCGTTCACATCCTCAGGAACCTTGGGTTTATTTATAAAAGGTGTTCATGCATATGAGATTCATTATTAGGGTTTATGAAACTATTTATCCAAGGTCCATTTCTTTTAGTATGCATCTTGATGTCATGAATGCAACATGTTTAAGCATGAATGTATGGCAATACTTGAGCACATAAATCAACAAATCACAACAATCTAGATTCATGCAAGTGGCATAAGAGCATATTACAACTCTTACTTTTCTCATACTTATGTGACTTAAAAGCATCATATCTCTTTGTTCTTTTTCTCAAAAACCACCCTCTTAAAACATATCCACCTATTTCCAACCGATACACCGCCCCAGCGATTTTTATCATAACCTCCTATCTCCGTCTCACCTAATCGCCTAGGAATGAGCTCAATCCTAACTAGTCGTCACTAGATTTAATATGGGGTAAAATGAGGGGGTAACATAAACATATTTCATTCTTTGAAACGTTCTCACTGGCCTCGAGTGCACAAATAATTGTCCGCTTTGGTAAGGCTGCATCTGCACATACCCTCACGGATTTGCCTCCTCCTCATTGTAGCAGGAGAAGTACGCCTCAATGCTTGTCACATAAAAATATCCTGGGATGCTCGGCCGGACCAGTGTCACCCCGGGTTTTCAACTCATATGGTACTTTAAAACATTTTTCAACCCTTTTAGGTTTGATAGAAATTGGCAAAGATAACGGCCGTTAAACTGAATTTCCTTCAAACCAAAATTCATGCCACAAGCTAATCACACAACTTAACATCTCAATAATCATTTCCTCACGTATCATCAATAAAACATTTTAGGGTTCATGCATCATCAAGCATATTCTTCTAATACATCATTCTCACATAGATAAACATCATAACATATATTTCAAACTCATCATTCTTACATAGATTATAGCATATATTCCAAACTCATCATAGCATATATTTTAAACACATCATACTCACATAGATAAACTCATGTATCATATATCATACTTGCATAAAATTAAGCATCATAAAAACTCAAGACTTCTTAATGTCTTATGCATCGAACCTTAAGGTCCTTAACTCACAATCTAAGTTATAAATCATCAAAACCTAGTCTCTTGGGAACCTATGAGGTTATAACTAAGTATTTCTCACCTCACACTATGGTCAAGAACATCTCTAGACCTCAAGGATGCAGAATTTAAAAATCCCAACTTTACGGGTACCTAGGAGTCACAACAATGACTCTTTCTAAGTCCAGTTTGTTCCTAAAGCATCAAGATTAAGCCCTAAACTAATTATGAGTCATTCCTACACATTTAAACTAATTTAGAACCATGATTATCATTTCTAAACCTTGCTGGACAGAATCCAGAAAATTCCATCATTAAGGGATCTAAAATTCTCAAATTAATTCTTTTCCAGTTCCTAACTTATCCTATCTTTCACATATGAGTCTTAACATTATTTTTACTCAAACATAAGCATCTTATCATTATTAACACAGCTCATACAGTGGCCAAACATAGCAAGGCAGAACCGAAACAAACATCTCCATAAAAGACATGAAACACAATTTCTAAAGCACATACAATACTAGTTTCTCTTGGAACCTTTTTCAACTTTCAAAACTCATTTATGGACACTTTTATCACCTATAATCATAAAAATACTTAAGAGGGTAATAGCTAAATCATTTTTATCTCAAGAGGTCCTAAATTCATAAAACTTAGTTCTACATATTTCTTATACTTACATAAGCTTAGAAAAATTATAAAACATAGTTTTCAATACTTGGAAACACCAAAGCCTCTTAGGGCCGAAATAGGGACCAAAAGCAATAAATATTTTTAGACCTTTGTTGAGACAACAATGGGCAAGTCTTTGAGCTCTAGGTTCATTAAAGTGATGACATAAAAATAAACATGCTCATGCACTTGTTTTAGTTTTTGCTAGAAAGTAAAGTGAGAGCATAAAATAAATATGTGATGCATTATATTATTATCTTTGATATTTAGGTGAGAACTTGAAACATAAACATGATAATGCATAGCTTGAAATATAAACATGATAATGCAAGCTCCTTTATTACCTTGATACTTAGTGATAACAAAGAAAGTAAATATGATGTGCAAAGCATAAAATAAATATGGTATGCATTATATTATTATCTTTGATATTTAGGTGAGAACTTGAAATATAAACATGATAATGCAAGTTCCTTTATTACTTTGGTACTTAGTGATAGCAAAGAAAGTAAACATGATGTGCAAAGCATAAAATAAACATGATGCAAGGTTCATTTTAAGGTGATCTAAAGCTCATCCAAGACTTTAACAACATAATAACCCAACACATATCTCATTACAAAGAGAGCTTTAGAGTTCTTGAACCAAGTTCTCAAAGGAATTATGAGGTTCTTGAACATCATCATCAAGCTCAAAGAAAGCAAAACTTATTGAACAAATAAAACTTCAAAGATCAAAAAGGAAAATGGTAACCGAAATGTTAAAGAAAGGAACAAAGAAACCGAAATCATAATAGCAAGAAAAGTAAAGGTATTTTTGAGTAAAAATCATTTTTGAGTTAGAAAATAAAGTTGGAACTCAAAGAAAATAAAACCTCAAGCTCTAGAGTTTCCTTTGAGATGAACACATAGTCATTATCTAGGAGTCCTCATCATTGAGCTATCATGTACTCATCAAGGCCAAGAGGCCGAAAATACAAGAAAGGGAAACCAAAGAAAGTTTCAAAAAGAAAAGCCAAGAGAAAGCTAGAAAGAACTCATTTTCAAGAAGACAAAGTTTAGAAAACACTCCTACCTAGAGTGAAGACAAAAAGCTTGGACTTGAAGATGAAAATGGTACGAGCAACTCCTCCTAGGATGGTGATGATGATTCGGCCTTGATGAAAGAAAAAGGAAGGAAATGTGTTCTTGGTGAGCTTGTGTTTGAGAATGGAAGTTTAGGTGTTTGTATGATGATCCAAGGTGGTGGGGTGGTGTTTCAAGGTTGTGTGATGATGTTTCAAAAGGAAAAAGAAGAAGATGAAGAAGAAGAATGCTCTTGAGATTTGAGAGAAAAAGGAAGAACTTAGAGAAAAACTAAAAAACTAAACTTAGCAAATGAACAAAGTGTAGCAAAGGTTCATCTAGGCATGGTATTTATAGAGAAGAATAAGAGTGAATGAGTGGAGGAGAATGAATCCTCATGGAACATGAGGTGAGGCATGTGTGGAGGAGAATGAATCCTCATGGAACATGAGGTGAGAGAATTGCACTTTGATGACTTGGCTTCAACCATAGTCTTTGGAGTGTGAAATAAAATTAAATTGTGATAAAATGGATGATGAATTTCGTGCAGGTCTGATGCAGCAAGGGAGGAGGGAGTTGTGGTCATGTAATAGTGTGATAGTGATGTGTTTAGGGGTGTATTAGCTTAGGTGTAAGGTTAGGAGTCATTAAGCATAAGTTTAGGTGACTAAGAATGTGATTAGGAACCTTTATAGCATGATTAAGGAGTACTCATACATATTTAGGAGATTTTAAATTCATTTTATGAATAAAACAATGTAGACAAAATTCCATAATTTAAGGAATTGGAGAGAGAAAACACTATTTAAAATTCCATGACTAGAAATCTTGAACTTAAAATAAGATTTTAAGTGGTAATTAAGCACTTTTAGGTTCTAATCAACTTTAATAAATTATTTTGACTCAAGATTAATTATGGAAATTAATTAATCTTCGATTAGAGCCTAATATTGCTTAGGTTTGCTTAATCACGCGATTAAGCGTAAAAACACGAAACTAGGGGTAAAATCGTAATTTTGCACTAATTTTTCCCGGGACCTCCATAATTAAAACTGAGGTCGTAGAATACATAAAAACGCCTTTTAAAACCATCAGGAGAAGTTTCGGGTTCATCCGGCACTTGCAAATAGGTAAAACACCGCAGGTGCGTTTTGGTCATTTTGACCCGAAAACTCGAAAAACGAGATTTTCGATTCCGGAAAGGTACACAGGTCATCTAATCCCCTTCCAACATTGAGTTTGCCCTTCGAGTACTGCCAGATCGGCTTTCCTCGAATTCTGGGCCGAAAATGACCTCAGGGGCATTTCGGTCATTTTCACTCTAGCAGAAAATCGGGGCGTTACAGAGACCAGAGTATGTTGGGACCCAATGTTGTTAGGGAAACAGCGAAGCAAATCAAGAGAATCAAGGATAGGATCTTAACTGCTCAAAGTCGACAGAAAAGTTATCCAGATAAAAGGCGAAAGCCCTTGGAATTCCAAGAATGAGAGCATGTATTTCTGAGAATTACCCCCACTACAGGCATAGGGAGAGCTATGAGAGTCAAAACGTTGAGTCCCTGATTTCTCTGTTCTTTTGAAATTCTTCAGAGAATCGGGTTAGTAGCCTACAAAATAGCCTTGCCCCCAAATCTTTCCAATCTTCACGATGTCTTTCATGTCTCTCAGTTGAGAAAGTATGAATCCGACCCTAGCCATGTCTTAGAGCCAAAGCATGTACAGTTAAGGGAGGACCTGATTTTCAATCTGCCGTCTACGAGGATCATTGACCACAGGGTCAAGCAGCTGAGGAATAAGTTAGTTCCTTTGGTGAAAGTGGCGTGGGGGCGAGACAAGTCTGAAGAGTTTACGTGGGAGCTGGAGTTAGAAATGCAGATGAAGTACCCAGAGCTATTCTAAGGTAATGAATTTCGAGGACGAAATTCTTTTAAGAAGGGGAGTAATGTAACGCCCCGATTTTCTATCTGAGTAAAAATGACCAAAATGCCTCTAAGCTCATTTTCTGCCCGTAATTCGAGGATAGCTGAGCCGACAGTCCTCGAAGGGCCAACTCAATGTTTGAAGGGGATTAGATAACTTTCGAGTGGTTCCGGGATCAAAAATCTCATTTTCTGAGGTTTCAGGTCAAAATGACCAAAATACCTCTATAGCGGTTTTACGTGGGTATAAGTGCCGGATGAGCTCGAAACTTCTCCAGGTGGTTTTAAATGATGTTTTAATGTATTTCATAACATCAGTTTAAGTCCCGGTGGTCCCGGGCAGTTTTTGTGCAAAATTATGATTTTGCCCCTAGTATAGTGTTTTTGAGCATAATCTCGTGATTAAGCAAACCTAAGTAATATTAGGCTCTAATGGAAGATTAATTAATTTCAATAATTAATATAAAGTCAAAATAATTTATTAAAGTTAATTAAAACCTAAGATTGCTTAGATTAAACCTAAATCTCTTTTTAAATTCAAGATTCTTAGTCATGGAATCTTGAATAGTGTTTTCTCTCTCCAATTCCTAAAATTAAATAATTGTGTTTACAATTGTTTATGCATAAAATGAGTTTTAATTCCTCTAATGATGTATGAGCACTCCCTAATCATGTCTTGAGATTCCTAATTACATTCTTAGTTACCTAAACACTTAATTAACAATTCCTAATCTTAAATCTAATCTAATACACACCTAAACACATCATTAGCACACAATTAGACAAAAGAAATCTCTCTCCCATGGCTTAAGGACCGTCGGCCATCTCCCCCCCATTTTCCATCACATTTTTGAATGCTTGCACACAAATGCCCATGCTTTGAGCTATGCTTTGCACTATACTCACCATACTTCAAATCATGCCTCAAAAATCAAAACCTTTCACCTCATGGAACACGAGGAATGCCACACAATTACTCCCCCCTCCATGAGCCCTCATTGTTTTGATTTACTATAAATAGCTACCTTGGATGAACTTGTATCACTTTTGTTCATTTGCTAAGTTCAAAGTTTCAAGTATTGTTGCAAGTTCTTCCTTTTTTCTCTCAAGTTTCAAGAGCTTTCCTTCATCTTCATTTTCTTCATCTCCTCTTTGAATCACAACCTCAAACCACCACACCATCACCTTAGATCATCATCTAAGCACCAAAACTCTCATCCTCAAACACAAACTCACTCAAAAACACATTCCTTTCCTTTTTCCCTCCTCTAGGATGAATCATCATCATCAGATTGGGAGGAACTTTTTTTTCATTCTCATCTCAAATACCAAGCCTTTTTCATCTTCATACTTAGTAGGGAGTTGTTCTAAATCATTTCTTTTACTCAAATATGTTTTGTTCTTGAAGAAAAATGTCAATTTTATGATGCTTCCTTCAGTTTTTCTTTTCAGTTTCCTCTTGGATTTCCTTTTTATTTTTGGCCTCAATGGCCTTGCTTCACTATCATGATAGCTTGATGATGATTGTCTCAAGATGATGACCTTGTGTTCATCTCAATGAGACCTCTAAAGCTTGAGTTTTTCTTTTCTTCAAGCTCTTTATATATTACTTAGCTCACTAATGATTGTAACTTAAGAAAATAATTATAAGGATTTCAATAAACCCAAGGCCTACCCTTGTCAACCTTAAAGTTGGCCAGCACATTCTAAAGTTTTACTCTAGATAGGGTTTTGGGTACATAATAAAGAATATGATGTATTTTCCTTCTCTTTTGCTTAGTTTAAGTTTCGGTTCCTTTCTTTCCTTTTCCTTTAAAGTGTTGTTTTGAGTTTATTTCCTTAAGCTTGATGATGATGTTCAAAGGATCATGAGGTTTCTTTGCAACCTTCGTACTTAGAACTCTAGAGCTTGCTTTATGTTGATGAGATTATCATCGGGATTGTGATCTTGATTTCCTTAAAGTCTTGTATGAGCTCTAATGACATATAATAATGGACTAGCATTCATATTTAATTTTATGCCTTGCATAGCATATTTATTTCTTATGTCATCATTAAACTCTCAAAGATAAAGAAATGAACTTGCATTATCATGTTTAAATTCAAGCTTTGCATTTCATGTTTACTTTTCAAGTCATCACCTAATCTTAAAGATTAAAATGAGTTGCATCTCATATTTATTTTAAGCTCTCACTTTACTTTCTAATAAAGATAAAAATGAAGTGCATAGCATGTTTATATTATTGTTATCACCTAAGAATATTATAGCTCAAAGACTTGTCCCTTGGTATCTCAAGTAAAGACATGGAAATTGTAACACCCTAATAGAACCCCATTGTGCTTAAGTTCACATTTGGATTCTATTAGTTGTCACTTATGCCTTACATTTATTTTCTTTTGAAATTAACTTAGAAAAATAGTGGAAGTTTTTTTTTTCTTTAAATAAATTAATTTTTTTGAAAACTTAAGCCTGTAACGAGAAGTGAAATACATAGCGCTTTTATAGATAATAATCAAGTTACATTGTGCACTTAATTAAATAAGCGGAATAAGAGACTAAGTGTAGAACTATTATCACATAAACTGGAATAATCACTTAATACATAAGTCATAACAGGGCATATCATACTGATAAGTTATTACAAATAACAATATAAGTTCTACTATTACTAATTTTTTCTCACAAACTATAATGTAACTAAAGCTCGGAATGCTCCTACTTGAACGGTTTGAAATCTTCACGTGCTACCTCCTTCCTCAGCTACAACTTCGTTGCTTTAGGTGGACACGTCTGTCTCTGGTAACGACAACGGAAAATAAACATAGGAGTGAGAAATACATGATTTCTCAGTAGGAGTTCCTACTTGTACTAAAAGTGTCATCGTTGTTGTCCCAGTCACTTCGGGTTTATTATAAAAAGGTGAACAGGTAAGGATTCAATTATCAAACTTTCACAAACACGATTAGCCGAAGTGCAGTTACTTTTAAACTAATCTTGAACATTAGCAGAAATATCCATTCAGTATTTCATCAAGCATACATATAAGCATATCATGTAAAACCACTAATAAGCAATAATCATTTAGGAGCTGCATGCATTTCATGATTAATCATCCTCAACATTCACTTGTTTAGTGATCATCATCTTTCATTTATTTCATCAACATATTTCTTAATTACTCACGGGATGAATGCATCAATGCCTTAGACCACCCTAAAAGGGTAATGAGCTCATACCATGGCCGTCGCCACAACCTTTTTTGGTTTCCTTTCCGTTGCCATGATCTCAACGGTTTAGGGGGTTAAGCCGTGAGTTTAGCTCAAGTCCACTTTTCCAGACTTTCATTGCTACTTTTTCAGACTTTACTTTTATTATTTCCTTTGAAAATGAATGTATGCATATCATCATGTAATCACAATAAATCATGGGCAATCAATCATTCATCTTCATCATTTCATAACTCATCACCATACATTCACTTTACTATAATTCACTTCATGAAACATGGATAATATCATGTAAATCTCATAGTAAACATTTTCATAAATGATTCATTTTAAGCAACCAAAGTTATCAAGTTGAGTTCCTAGTGTTCCTAAGAGGTAATGGATGTCTTAGTATTATCTTTTTCTCTTAGTGTTCTTTGTACTCTTAGCATTCCATTAATACATTAATGCACTTCAAAATATTATTATAGGTTCTTTATATATTTTTATTATGACTTTCATATAACTCTTGAAGATTATTATTCTACTTAAATTCTTAAAATTCTCTCTTTACAAGACTTGATTATTTTATTTATAGTTTTGACATCTTTTAGAAGAAAGTTTATAATTCTCTATATACTTATTATCTCAGCTTAGTAAAGGTAGTTCCAAATTCCTAACTCATCAAATTTTAGCATTTACATCTTTGGAATAGTGTAAATCAACTGTAAACCATGCATAGGAGGGTTCCCAGGAAAGAGAGGTCGGTCACAATGGACACGCTTAAATACCAAGTCTTTCCTTAGCCAGAACCTTTCCAAACTGCACTTTCACAGTACACTATTCCAAAATTTATTTCTCATTCTGTATTTACGTGGTACAAAGATTTATACATAACATACATGGGTGTATTCCTATATGTGTTAACTCTCCAACAAAGTTGAAATCAGTCCATTTGCATTTTTCTAGAGTGAGTTACACCTATTTTACTACTACAAGGTCGGATTTAAAGTTTCAGTCTTAGGCTCTACTTTAAAAATTTATATCTTGAGCTAGAAAACTCCGTTTTTGGTGATTCTTTTTGGAGAGTGTTTTATGATGCATCTAGTTTATGGTAAAAATATTTTTATTTCAAGATACTTCATATTTTATGAGTATTAAATTTCGGAACACCTACTGCAAGAAATAGCCAAAAATCCAGCACTTATCATTTTCATGTTTTATGTCACTTATTTTAACACAAGGATCACACAACATATTTCAAGCATCATTTGAGCATGAAAGCAACATAATATCACTTTGGAAGCAGGATGGAACAAGGGGTTTCACAAAATATTTATACAATATCCCCTTGAAACATTTTTATCAACAAACATAAGCTTGATGGCATCCTAACCATGAGCAAGGTTAGATGTCATCATGGCTTACACAACCAAAGTGAGGGCTCCTACCTCTTGTGTAGGGTCTAAAAAAGGGTCATTCTCTTCTTCCTTAAGCTTGAACAAGAGTCCTTAGAGTGGATGACCCTCCTTGAATCTTGGCTCTAGAACTTGAGTGCTTAAGAAAATATTTCTCACTAGAGTTAAAGATTGTAACTCTTGTGAGGGCTAGTGAAAGTTTGGACTTAGGATTTAAGTGTTTGGATGAAGTTTAGAGGATCAAGAGAAGTCTTTGAAGAACATAAGAAGATTGATAGAATAAGAAAGAAAGAACACTTAGGGAGTTTCTAAATTGAAGAGAGTTTGAGGAGTATTTATAGTGGAAAGATTAGAGAAAAAAACAGAAGAAGGAAAGCACTTGGAGCATGATTTATGGAAACATGTTGGCTGAATTTTGGGATGAAAATGCTCCTTGTTTTGTGCAAACATGTTTCCATGTTTTATGCAAACATGTTGGATGAAAATGCTCCATGTTTTGTGCAAACATGTTTCCATGTTTTGTGCAAACATGTTGGATGAAAATGCTCCATGTTTTGTGCAAACATGTTTCCATGTTTGGTGCAAAGATGTTAGTGGAGATTTTCTAACCTTTAGTGCATGTATGTGATTCAGAAATGTGTATGATGTATGTGGTTAAATTATTGTGTTATCAGCTTAATCCAATGGCTTAGATTCATTCTTGTCTAAAGACAAGTCTAGGGATTTGTGTAAATGGCGTTGTAGTAATTTCTTTAACTAAGACAAGGATATTTTTGTAATTAGACAATGATAGTGGTATTCTTGTAATTCCATTCATAGAGTAAGGGTATCTTTGTCATTTAATAAGGCAAGGGTAGTTTGGTAATTTCCTTTACATAGCAAGGGCATTTTCATAATTTCCACTAAGTGATGGCATTTTCGTAATTCTTTGCATTTTTCTCTAGACATACTTAAGTAGTCTATTTGTTGTGTTTCATAACATTTGTCTAGATTCTCTTGGTTTTTGCTATCGCTAATTAATATTTATCTTAGTTATAAATTTGGGGATGTTACATTTCTCCCCTTCTTATTAAAAATTTTGCCCTCAAAATTTGATACCTGTGAATAGGTTCGGAAATTCTTTTCGCATATCTTCCTCAAGCTCCCATGTGTGCTCTTCCATTCCATCTTGTCCCCAAGCTACTCGGACCAGAGATACAGATTTGTTTCTCAGCTGCTTGATGCCATGATCCACGATCCTCATCGGTGGTAATTCAAAAGTTAAGTCATCTTTTAATTGTATCGTTTCTAGCTCAAACACATGACTGGGGTCTGACTGATACTTTCTCAATTGGGACACATGAAAAACATTGTGTAGGTTAGACAAATTTGGGGGTAATGCAATTTCGTAGGCAGAGGGACCTACCTTTTTGAGGATTTGGAAGGGTCCTAAGAATCTAGGGCTTAGCTTTTTGACTTTCATTGCACGACCTATACCTGTGGTAGGAGTAATTCGCAAGAATATGTGTTCTCCTTCTTGAAATTTGAGAGGTTTCCTTCTCTTGTCAAAGATAGCTCTTACGCCTACTCGAGCAGTGAGGATTCTTTCCCTAATTCTCCTTATTTGTTTGGTTGTCTCTTCTACCAAATCAGGGCCCAAAATACTTTGCTCTGCTGGGTCACACCAACAAAGTGGTGATTGACACTTTCTACTATACAAAGCCTCATAGGGTGCCATCCCAATGCTAGTGTGGTAACTATTATTATATGCAAACTCAATCAATGGAAGCTGTTTGTCCCAACTTTTTGGCTGGTCTAAGACACATGCTCTTAGCATATCCTCAAGGGTTTGAATTGTTCTTTCTGATTGTCCATTAGTTTGAGGGTGATAGGCAGTGCTTAGACACAACCTTGAACCAAACGCCTTTTGCAAAGCTCCCCAAAATCTTGAGGTGAACCTTGGATCCCTATCTCGAGACAATGGTTTTGGGTACTCCATGGAGCCTTATTATCTCTTGGATGTATAGCTGAGCTAACTTTTCCAAAGGGTAATTTGCTCGAATGGGTAAAAAGTGAGCAGATTTGGTCAATCTATCCACAATTACCCATATGGAGTCATGTCCGGTAGGCGTTCTTGGCAATCCCATCACGAAATCCATGGATATTCCTTCCCATTTCCATTCGGGGATTTCGAGAGGTTGCAGCATTCCGGAGGGTTTTTGATGCTCTATCTTCACTTTTTGGCATACCAAACATTTTTGCACTATATTTGCTATATCCGCTTTCATCTTTGGCCACCAGAACATCCTTTTTAGGTCATGGTACATCTTGGTTATACCGGGGTGTACACTAAATTGACTCTTGTGGGCTTCTTCCAAAATGCTAGCTCTCAATCCTTCTTTTGCAGGTACACAGATTCTCCTTTGGTATCTCCACACTCCTTCCTTATCCTGGACAAACTCTTTCAACTTTCCTGCTTCGACAAGGGTTAAGGTTCTAAGGAAATCCTCATCTTCCCTTTGGGCTTGAATTATTTGATCCTTAAAGCTACTGGTTACACTTAGTTGGCTTAACCGAATTTGTTCTGAAGTCCCCCTATATCCTAAGTTGAGGTTCCTAAAATCTTCTATCAGCTCATTTTCTTTCACCATGAGCCAAGCGGCATGCAAGGACTTACGACTCAAAGCGTCTGCTACCACATTTGCCTTTCCTGGGTGGTAGTTCAACCCAAAGTCATAGTCCTTGAGAAACTCCATCCAACGCCTTTGTCTCATATTGAGTTCCTTTTGATTGAAGAGGTATTTCAGACTTTTGTGGTCAGAAAAGACTTCAAACCTTACACCATAAAGATGATGTCTCTAGATTTTTAAGGCAAAGACAATAGCCGCTAACTCTAAGTCATGGGTTGGGTAATTAACTTCATGGGGTTTGAGCTTCCTAGAGGCATAGGCTACTACATTCCTATTTTGCATCAAAACACATCCTAGTCCTCTTCCCGAGGCATCACAATACACCTCAAATTTTTCTTTTGGGTCAGGTAGGATTAGGACAGGGGTAGTGGTCAACTTCTTCTTTAGTTCTTGGAAATTTTCTTCACATTCTGGGCTCCATATAAAAGCTGAATTCTTCCTTATTAGCTTGGTGAGGGGTAAGGTAATTTGGGAAAAACCTCTAATGAACCTTCGGTAGTAACCAGCTAGCCCTAGAAAACTCCTAATCTCCTTCACAGTGGTAGGGGTTTCCCATTGTTGCACCGCTTCTATCTTACTTGGGTCTACTGCTATTCCCCCATGTGACACTACATGACCTAAGAACTTAACTTCCTTCATCCAAAATTCACACTTCGACAACTTTGCATAAAGTTTCTTGTTCCTCAACACCTCCAACACCACTCGTAAGTGTTCTTCGTGCTCTTCTTCAGTTTTAGAGTAAACTAGAATGTCATCGATGAACACTATTACAAACTTGTCCAAGTATGGTCTAAATATCCTATTCATGTAGTCCATAAACACTGCCGGTGCATTGGTTAACCCAAACGACATCACATTAAACTCATAATGTCCATATCTAGTCCTAAAGGCTGTCTTTGGTATGTCCTCCTCCTTCACTCGAATCTGGTGGTATCCTGATTGCAGATCTATCTTGGAAAACACTTGGGCTCCTCTTAATTGGTCCATGAGGTCATCTATTCTAGGCAAAGGGTATTTATTCTTTATGGTCACTTGGTTTAGCTGCCTATAATCCACACATAACCACAAGCTCCCATCCTTCTTCTTGACAAATAGCACTGGAGCTCCCCATGGTGAAGCACTAGGCCTAATGAATTTCTTCTCTAGTAGCTCCTCTAATTGCTTCTTCAATTCTGTTAACTCGGCCAGTGGCATCCTATAAGGAGCTATAGATATGGGTCCCGTTCCCGGTACCAAATCTATAGAAAACTCAATCTCCCTTTTTGGAGGAAATTCAGGTATGTCATTAGGAAAAACATATGAGAATTCCTTTACTACAAGGATCTTTTCTAGAGCTTGCTCCACTTCTCTCTCACTTGTCATCAGGAAAACATATTGTAACACCCTAATTTTTAACCCAACTTTCTAGAACACATTAGGTTAAACATTAGGCTATTACTTCATAGTCTCATCCTTTTCTTAAAATACTAAAGGAAAATTACGAGTAAATTTTTTTTTTTTTTTTTAAAAAACACACAACAAAGTGAGAGCCACGTTCTTAGTCTAATCGAATAATAGGAATATAAAGCACACTTAACACTCATAGAGAAACACAGAAATGGAAACATATAACAGCTGAGCATAAATCATCACAACAGAGAAACGTTTCATTAATAACATAACTTAGAATACATAAGTAGTCATACCCTCATTGGGACGGGCAGAGCTTGTAATACAGCAGAAAGGAAGTACAATAGAAACAGAGAAACATAAAGTAACATAAAGTAAACCATCACTACCCGAGTGCACCTATAGTGAATAACCTCAAAACAAAAGCAGGTTTATCCAGTCTACATGTGAGTGTGTGCACTAAGCCTCCCTAAAACATCTGCTACTAGAACCCGGGGAAATGGAGTGTAACTGATCCAAGAACGCAAGGCGGCAGGAGTGGGCATACGTGTAGACTGAGCGTGAGCTCCTCGTTAGGGGCGCCTCTCGGACGGATGTGTCAATGAAGACCACGAATGTCGCCATCAGTCTCTGAAGATGTGACTAAGCGAGAAAAAGAAGAGAAAAGAGTGAGAATATTACTAAAGAATCTCAGTAGGAATCTCCTATTCTAGGGTTACATCGTTCACATCCTCAGGAACCTTGGGTTTATTTATAAAAGGTGTTCATGCATATGAGATTCATTATTAGGGTTTATGAAACTATTTATCCAAGGTCCATTTCTTTTAGTATGCATCTTGATGTCATGAATGCAACATGTTTAAGCATGAATGTATGGCAATACTTGAGCACATAAATCAACAAATCACAACAATCTAGATTCATGCAAATGGCATAAGGGCATATTACAACTCTTACTTTTCTCATACTTATGTGACTTAAAAGCATCATATCTCTTTTGTTCTTTTTCTCAAAAACCACCCTCTTAAAACATATCCACCTATTTCCAACCGATACACCGCTTGGCGAATTTTATCATAACCTCCTATCTCCGTCTCACCTAATCGCCTAGGAATGAGCTCAATCCTAACTAGTCGTCACTAGATTTAATATGGGGTAAAATGAGGGGGTAACATAAACACATTTCATTCTTTGAAACGCTTTCTCTGGCCTCGAGTGCACAAATAATTGTCCGCTTTGGTAAGGCTGCATCTGCACATACCCTCACGGATTTGCCTCCTCCTCACCGTAGCAGGAGAAGTACGACTCAATGCTTGTCACATAAAAATATCCTGGGATGCTCGGCCGAACCAAAGTGTCACCCAGGGTTTTCAACTCATATGGTACTTTAAAACATTTTTCAACCCTTTTAGGTTTGATAGAAATTGGCAAAGATAATCTACCGTTAAACTGAATTTCCTTCAAACCAAAATTCATGCCACAAGCTAATCACACAACTTAACATCTCAATAATCATTTCCTCACGTATCATCAATAAAACATTTTAGGGCTCATGCATCATCAAGCATATTCTTCTAATACATCATTCTCACATAGATAAACATCATAACATATATTTCAAACTCATCATTCTTACATAGATTATAGCATATATTCCAAACTCATCATAGCATATATTTTAAACACATCATACTCATATAGATAAAGCTCATGTATCATATATCATACTTGCATAAAATTAAGCATCATAAAAACTCAAGACTTCTTAATGTCTTATGCATCGACCCTTAAGGTCCTTAACTCACAATCTAAGTTATAAATCATCAAAACCTAGTCTCTTGGGAACCTATGAGGTTATAACTAAGTATTTCTCATCTCACACTATGGTCAAGAACATCTCTAGACCTTGTAACACCCTAAATCTTAACCCAAGACTACTAGTATGTCCTTAGGTTAATTTTTAGAATATTACCTCTTGGTCTCATCCTTTGGAAAATACTTAGCGGAAATACGGGTAAAATTTTTCTTTTTTAAAATCAAAGTGAGAGCCACTAAAACTTTAAGGGGCAACATAGCGAAACATATAAGCAAAGCATAAGAAACACATCATGTCATGGAAGCATCAACTGAATCATAGATATATATATATATAACGTGCCTACCCAAAGAGGCAGGACTATTTGATACATCATGAAGCGAAATACAACTGAAATGCAATACAAGGAAAACATAAAAAGCAAATACAAAAGAAACTACCCCCATACCCATGTGCACCTAAAGGAGACAACCTCATATACAAAAGAAGGTTTGTCCTCTACTATGTGGCGTGTGTGTGCACTAAACTACTACCCCTCCTATGACTACTCCTGGGTCCGAGCATCGTGGGGGTAGTCGATCCACCGGGCGAATCTCGGCGGGAGTGGTCGAGCGCATCATCTGGGCATGTCCACCGCGGGCGAGGGCGCATAGATGGCCAGTCGAGCCAACCTCGGCTGGACCACTGCCTCCTCACTCCCACCCTCATCGGTGGAGGAGTGGGACCGAGCTCCAACCGCACATGTGGGATGGCGGGTCCTCGGATGGGTCCGTCTCCGAACCGGGACGCGGTACATACTCGGGGTACTCGCGTTCAGCTGATGTCTGGGGCTCCATGCGGAGGATCTGCTCATCGCGTGGTCTCGCGCGCACAAAAATCCCGTTATGACGGTAAGGAGCAGTCGGGGTGAAGCGGTAGCTCGGGACGGGGTACGCGAAGGGTCGCCCCATGAACATGTATACTCCGACAAAGGCAGCGACCCTCAAAATGGTATGACCCGAGTGCCGGGTCATGGTGCAGCTCCCATACCGGGTGTCGATTTAAGAGTACAAACGCCGCCATCTCAAGATATGACGGAAGAAAAGAGAGAGGGAATGAGAATCTTTCTAAAAGAATTCTCAAGAGGGTTATCCCTACCTAGGTGTCATCGTCACATCCTCAGGAACCTTGGGTTTATTTCTAAAAGGTGTGCATGCATATAAGTTCCTTTTAAGTGGGTTTCCCAAAGAGGTATTTTATCCAAGGTCCATCATATTTTATAATGCGTCTTTATAACTTAAGGTAAATATACTAATGATATGAATGCATCATAAGGTAAACCAAACAATAGAATCACTAGGAAACATTATAACATTGGCATAAGTAAAGTTTATGTGACATTGTCAACTTTAACTTTCATCTCATGGGGCCGCCTCTAAAACTTCTCTAGGTTATGAGCTCATACCTTAACTAGTCGTCACTAGCTCTTACTTATCCTATGATAAGCGTAACATAATCCCGACTTAAAGTACGGGTTAGGGGGCAAATTAAGGATCTCCTTTCTAGGATCATTTCCTCTTTGAAACGCTTTGCTAGCCACGTGGGCCTCGTAATTTGTCCGCTTTGGCAGGCTGCATCTACACATACCCTCACGGATTTGTCTCCTCCTGGGGTGCTCGGCTAACCGGTGTCACCCAGAGAAGCGCGTCTCGTTGTTGTGTCACATTTATATCTTCATAAGTATTACATCATAATTACCTCATCATTTATCATATTCATTTTTATCATGCATTCTCATGTATCTTTTTCATAACATATATATCATCACATGAAACTTTCTCATAACATTCGTCACATAAAACTTTCACACAAACATCATCACATAGTCATATTTAACAATCATCCAGAGGCTCATAAACATGTTATGTTATATCTCATAGTGCTTTAAACTTGATTATTATGAGTCTTAAACTTGCAAATTAATTATTCTTAACTTCTTTATACACCCATAGTTTGACAATTAATGAGTTATATAAATTTTATGCTTAAGAACTAATCCAAATAGCACTAAGCAGAATTTGGACAGCTTTATGTTTATGTGATTACGGAGTTCTAGAAATTACGGTTTAGATCTTTATCTCACATTCTAAGTTATTGATCATCAACACCTAGTCTCTTGGGAACCTATAAGGTTATAACTAAGTATTTCTCACCTTACCCTATGGTCAAGAACATCTCTAAACCTCAAGAGTGCAGAAATCAAAATACTAACTTTACGGGTACCTAGAAGTCACAATATTGACCCTTTCTAAGTTCGGTTTGCTCCTAAGGTTTCAAGATTAAGTCCTAAACCAATTATGAGTCATTCCTACACATATAAACTAATTTAAAACCATGATTTTTGAATCTAAACCTTGCTGGACAGAATCCAGAAAAATAAATCTTTAAGGGATCTAGAACTCTCAAATTAATTCTTTTCTAGTTCCTAACTTATCCTATCTTTCACATATGAGTCTTAACATAATTATTACCCAAACATAAGCATATTAACATCATTAACACAGCTCATGCAGTGGCCAAACATAGCAAGGCAGAACCGAAACAGAAACTCCATTTAAAGGCATTGAATCATAGTTTCTAAAGCACATAAAATACTAGTTTCTCTTGGAACCTTATTAAAACCTTCAAAACTATTTTATGAACACTTTTATCATCTAAACTCATGAAAATACTTAATAGGGCAGTGGCTATGCTATTTTCATCTCAAGAGGTCCTAAATTCATAATACTTAGTTCTACACATTCCTTATACTCATATAAGTTTAGAAAAATTATAAAACATAGTTTTCAATACTTGAAAACATTAAGGCCTCATAGGGCCGAAATATGATCCATAGAAGATAAATGTTTTAGACCTTTGTTTGAGATATCCTTGGGCAAGTCTTTGAGCTCTAGAATCATTAAAGTGATGACATAAAAATAAACATGCTCATGCACTTATTTTAGTTATTGCTAGAAAATAAAGTGAGAGCATAAAATAAATATGTGGTGCAACATATTATTATCTTAGATATTTAGGTGAGGACTTGAAATATAAATATGATGATGCAAAGCTTGAAACATAAACATGATAATGCAAGTTCATTCATTATCTTGGGATTTAGTGATAGCAAGGAAGTAAACATGATATGCATAGCATAAAATAAACATGATGCAAGATTCATTTTATAGTTAACTAGAGCTCATATAAGACTTTAACAAGATAATAACCCTATACCATATCTCAAAGATCACAACACAAGAATCGAAAATCATATAAAAGAGAAATAAGGTGAAACTACATCAAGTTCTTTATTAAGTACCCAAAACCCTCATCTAGAGACAAGTCTCTAGAACGTGCCCGCCAACTTTAAGGTTGACAAGGGTAGGCTTGGGCTTTTAGAAATCCTTAGATTAATTTTCTTAAGTTGGAAAACCATGTGAGCTAGATAACATATAGATGAAGTTGTAAGAAAAGGAAAACTCAAGCTTTAGAGGTTTCTTTGAGATGAACACAATGTCATCATCTAGAAACTCTCATCATCAAGCTATCATGCTCAAATCAAGGCCTCATGGCCGAAAATGAAAAGGAAAGGAAAGACAAAGGAAAGCTCAAAAAGAATCCAAGAGAAAACTAGAGAAAAACACTTTCTTGAGCAAAATAAAGTTTGAAAACAAATCCCTACCTTTTGATGAAGATAAAAGCTTGAACTTGAAGATGGAAATGAGATGAGCAACACCTCCTAGGATGGTGATGATGATTCGGCCTTGATGAGAGAAAAAGAAAGAGAATGTGTTTCAAGTGGAGTTGTGTTTGAGGTGTGGTGTTTGAGAGGTTTGATGATGGTTCAAGGTTTTGGGGTGGTGTTTGATGGTTGAGAGGTGATGATGAGATGAAGAGATGAAGAAGATAAAGATGAAAAGAAAGGAAGAACACTCTTGGAACTTTGAGAGAAAAAGGAAAAACTAGCAAGACAACTCTAAAACTCTAAACTTTGCAAATGCTTCAAAGTGTAACAAGGCTAACACAAGCATCCTATTTATAGAAAATCAAAACCATGGAGGAGTGAATGGGGAGGGCTTTGGCCGTGTGGTTTGGAGGGAAAAGGAAGAGAAAAATATCTCTTACACAAGGTCATTCAAGCATGGTTGAAGTATGGAAGCTATGCTACAAAGTATGGCTTGATGTGAGTTAATTCCTTATCACATTTTTATGAAATTAGGCTTCTAGAACCTTAACATGGCTGGAACTTTTCCAGCCACAAATAAATGGGGAAAATGGGTTGTTTTAATTATTTATTCATGTGGAAATTCAAGCTTGATTGAAAGTTATGACAAGGTATAGTGTATGTGACTTGAGGTATGGCCTTGGAGTGTTGAAAAATTGAACATGTGATGCATAATGGGGGAGAGGGTTCACGGCCAGCTTGGGACAGCAAGGGAGGAGGTGAGTTTGACCATTTAATTGTGTGTTAATGGTAGGTTTAGATGTGTATTAGCTTAGGTACAAGGTTAGGAATGATTAAGCTTAAGTTTAGGTAACTAAGAATGTGATTTAGGAGTTTATGACAAGTTTAGGAGTGCTCATACATCATTAAAGAATTTAAAACTCATTTATGAATAAACAATGTGTAACACAATTCCATGATTTAAGGAATTGGAAAGAGAAAACACTATTCAAGATTCTATGACTAGGTGTCATAAAATTAAAATATGATTTTAGGTTGTAATTAAGTACTTTTTGGTTCTAAACAACTTTAATAAATTATTTTGACTCTAGATTAATTAAGGAAATTAATTAACCTTCGATTAGAGCCTAATATTGCTTAGGTTTGCTTAATCGTGTGATTAAGCGTAAAAGTACGAAACTAGGGGCAAACCCGTAATTTTGCACTAATTTTGCCCGGGACTTCAAAAATTAAAACTGAGGTCATAGAATACATAAAAACGCTTTTTAAAACCATCTGGAGAAGTTTCTGGTTCATCCGCACTTGCAAACGGGTAAAACACCACAGGGCGTTTTGGTCATTTTGACTAAAACTTCAAAAACGAGATTTTCGATCCCGGAAGGTTCATAAGTTTTCTAATCCCTTCCAACATTGAGTTTGCCCTTCGAGTACTGCCAAGACCGGCTTTCCTCGACTGGCCGAAATGACCTCAGGGGCATTTTGGTCATTTTCACTCTATGTAAAAATCGGGCGTTACATTACTCCTCCTTAAAAAGAATTTCGCCCTCGAAATTCGTACCTTAGAAAAGCTCTGGATATTTGGACTTCATCTCTGACTCTAGTTCCCACGTGTATTCTTCCGACTTGCCTTGTCCCCACGCCACTTTTACCAAAGGAACAGACTTGTTCCTTAACTGCTTGACTCCGTGATCCACTATTCCCGTAGGCCGGTACATTGAAAGTGAGGTCCTCCCTTAACTGTACATGCTCTGGTTCTAGGACATGACTAGGGTCGGACTCATATTTACGTAACTGGGAGACGTGAAAGACATCATGAAGGTTTGACAGATTGGGTGGTAAGGCTATTTTGTAAGCTACGGATCCGACTCTTTGAAGAATTTCAAAAGGACCGAGAAATCGGGACTCAACTTTTTAACTTTCATGGCTCTCCCTATTCCTCGTAGTGGGGTGATTCTTAGAAATACATGTTCTCCCTCTTGGAACTCCAAGGGCTTGCGCCTTTGTCCGCTGTAGCTTTTCTCGCCGACTTTGAGCGGTTAAGATTCTATCCTTGATCTTCTTGATTTGTTCCGTCGCTTCCTCACTACCTCAGGTCCTAAGACACTTTGCTCTCGGGCTCGTACCAACACAAGGGTGATTGGCACTTCCTTCCGTATAATGCCTCGTGACGGGTGCCATATCGATGCTTGCGTGATAACCGTTGTTATACGCAAACTCGATCAAAGGCATGTACTTATCCCAACTTCCTTTTGGTCTAAGACACAGGCTCTCAAAGATATCTTCCAGGGTTTGGATTGTCCTCTCGATCGACCATCCGCTTGTGGGTGGTAAGCGGTGCTTAAGCACAACTTGGAACCAAACGCCTTTGAAAGGCTCCCCAAAACGTGGCGTAAACCGCGGATCTCGATCCGAGATTATCGTCGATGGTACTCCATGCAACCTTACTATTTCTTGGATGTAAAGTCAAATAACTTATCCAACGAGTACGTGACTCGAATAGGTAGAAAGTGAGCCGACTTAGTCGGTCGATCCACGATTACCCATACGGCATCGTGGCGCCTTGGGTCTTTGGCAATCCTGTCACGAAGTCCATTGATATACCTTCCCACTTCCACTCGGGGATCGACAGGTTGCAGCATGCCGAAGGTTTTTGGTGTTCGATCTTGACCTTTTGGCGGACCAAACACTTACTCACCCAGCGACCACATCCTTCTTTAATCCGCCACCAAAACATCCTTTTAAGTCCCGATACATCTTCGTAGTACCAGGATGGATGGCAAATGGCTCTTGTGAGCCTCCTCCAAGATCTTCTCTGGAGGTCACCATCTTGTGGCACACAGATTCGCCTCGAACCTCCATAACCAGCCGGGCCTCAGACAAAACCTTTCAACTTTCCAGCCTTTACTGCCTCGATTGTCTCCATAAAGTCCTCATTTTCTCTTTGGGCAAGCATAATCCTTTGCTTAAACCCACTGGTCACCGTGAGATGACTCATCACGATGCCATTCTCCGTTATAGACATTCCAAGATTCATATTCCTAAATTGCTCTATTAACCCAACTTCATTAACCATCATACTTGACAGACGTAACGAAGTTTCGGCTCAAGGCGTCGGCTACTACATTAGCCTTGCCGGTGGTAACTTAAACCAAAATCGTAGTCCTTGAGGAACTCCATCCATCTTCTTTGCCTCATATTCAACTCCTTTTGATCAAAGAGATGCTTGAGACTCTTATGATCGGAGAAAACTTCAAACCTCACACCATACAAATGGTGTCTCCACATCTTTAGGGCGAACACGATGGTCGCTAGTTCTAGGTCATGTGTGGGGTAGGTTACCTCATGAGGCTTGAGTTGTCTGGACGCATAGGCTACCACTTGCCTATTTTGCATCAACACACAACCTAAACCCATGCTGAAGCATCGCAATATACCTCAAGGGTACATTGGGGTCGAGTAAAACTAAAGCGGGTTGAGGTGAGCTTTTCCTTAAGCTCTAGGAAACTCTTTTTCACACTCTGGGCTCCACTCAAACGGGGCATTCTTCCTAGTGAGCTTGGTTAAGGGTAGGGCTAATCGGGAAAATCCTTTAATGAACCTACGGTAATATCCAGCTAAACCCAAAAAGCTTCTAATCTCGATGAGGTTGGTCTATCCCAATTCATCACAGCCTCAATCTTACTTGGGTCGACAGTTATGCCACCTTTTGACACAACATGTCCTAAGAACTTTACCTCCTCTAACCAAAATTCACACTTAGACAACTTAGCGTATAACTTCTTCTCCTTTAATACCTCTAAAACCATCCTTAAATGACGCTCATGCTCCTCGTGGGTTTTCGAATAGATGAGAATATCATCTATGAACACAACCACGAATTGATCTAAATAGGGTCTAAAGATCCTATTCATGTAATCCATAATAACTGGGAGCATTCGTCAAACCAAACGACATTACATTGAACTCAAAGTGTCCATACCGAGTTCGGAAGGCGGTTTTAGGAATATCCGAATCTCTCACCCTAATCTGATGGTAACCGGACCTTAAATCAATCTTAGAAAACACTATGCTCCTTTCAATTGGTCCATAAGATCATCAATCCTAGGCAATGGGTATTTATTCTTTATGGTTACTTGGTTCAACTGCCTATAGTCTATACACATCCTCATGCTTCCGCCCTTTTTCTTCACAAATAAGACCTGAGCGCCCCAAGGTGAAGCACTCGGCCTTATAAAACTCTTTTCTAACAACTCCTCTAACTGGGTTTTCAACTCGCTAACTCCGAGGGTGACATCCTATACGGGGCTATAGAGATTGGTCTGTCCCAGAACCAACTCTATGGAGAACTCCACTTCTCTTTCGGGAGGGAACTCGGGTATTTCTTCCGGAAACACCTCGGGATAGTCTCTACCACAGGTATCTCACCTAGGTTTTGCTCCAAGTCTACATCACAAAGGCTAGGAGAACATATCCCTTAGTTTTCTTCCCACTACGTAAGACCTCTACGGAATTTAGGTACAGCCTAATGGGTTGAGTGATGTTTTCGGGAGGAGAAGGGAAAACTACGGTTTGGGTTCCACAATCTAACATCACACGATTGGGGTGAAGCCAGTTCATGCCTAAGATAATGCCTATGTCTTTCAAGGGTAAACAAATTAAATCTATGATAAAAGACCTATTTTCTACAACAAGGTGACAATTTAAACAACAACGGCAAGTATTAATGTGGCGATTTGTAGGAGTAGAAACAATGAGATCAAAGGGGAGTTTGGAGACTTTTAGATTTAAGGACTCGACACTAGCAAGTGAAATGAAAGAATGAGTAGCACCAGAGTCATATAGTACAGTTAAGGCTTTACCGCTTACTTCGCACATACCTTCGATGAGATCTTTGGACTTCTTGGCGTCTTCTGCGTTAAGGGTAAAGACCCTTCCTCGGTATTGTGGTCGGGGGTTTTGGTTCGATGTCCCTTGTCCAGTGCAGTCCTTTGCGTAGTGACCAGGCTTGCCACACTTGAAGCACGCATTCTGACCGGCTAAGCATGGGCGATTCCCGTGGTTCTTTCCGCATTGTGGGCAAACATCCGCAGTCGTTGCTCGGAGTGCACGGCAGGGTTTGTGGCGCCTTGTTCTTGGCTCCACTTGGTCCTCCATTGTGGTTTCGGGGTCCACCCGGTCCACGGGTTGATTATTGAAATTCCTCGGGCCTTGATGTTGAAATGGCGGCCTTTGGTGTTGTTTGGTTTGTTGGTGAGCAGGAGCTCTTGGCGGTTGTTGTTGTTGTTGTCGGAATTGGTTGGATTGGTAGGGGTTGTAGTGATTCCTCGATGGGTACTGCGGTTTGAACTGGGGCTTGAGGTCCGAGCCCTTAGCTCGCTCCGCCCTTGTGATTTGAATTTTTCTCTGCCCTTCTTCAAGTATCAGGCACTTGTTGACCAGGGTCGGGAAGTCTCGATCTCCATATGGGCCACAGCGTAGTTCATCTCTCGCCTTCAGACCGCCTCATACTTCACACACTTCCAAACTTCATCTGGGTTCCCCCGAACACTCGAGAGAACTCGATTAGCTCCTCAAACTTCGCAGTGTATTGAGCTACAGTAGACCCTCCTTGGGTTAACTGCATGAACTCAACGCCCTTCGTTCCTTACGGACTCGGAAAGTACTTCTCATAGAAGTAAGTCTTGAACGACTCTATCAATGGGAGTTCCAGAGGCTTCTAGCAGATGCCTCGTGCCGCTCCACCGTAACTCGGCTTGACTTCAAAGATGAAAGCAAAGAATGTGACCTTATGCTCCTCCGAGCAGGTAACAACAGAGTAGATCTTCTCCATGTCTTTGATCCACTCATCAGCCTTGTCGGGGTCCATTACCCCTCGGAACCTGGGCGGGTTCGCCTTGCGGAACTCGCCGGCGGACTTGTTCCACCATCTCGCAGCAGGGGAGGAGGGGGAACAGGAGCAGCATTCGCTTGTTGATCCATTCGGTCGAACATCCGTTCCATGGCTTGCGCCATGCGACGGACAGCAGCAGCAGTTGTATCATCTTGTTCAACATCGGGTGTAGTCCTAGGTCGTTGCCGCGGTGCCATTGGTCCCTATACACATGAAACAATGAACATCAAGTTGATCAGGCTTAATATCCATGCAAAATGAGCTAGTTACCATGGCACTTGCAACCAACAGAAGTCATGCATTTCTAGTCCTATAGCTTATCTCTATCAAGCACTATACATGACATAACTATCGTATTATGCTTACAAAGCATAGTCACCCAATCCTCGTGCTCCATGAGAATCGAATCAAGCCTGATACCATAATGTAACACCCTAAATCTTAACCCAAGACTACTAGTATGTCCTTAGGTTAATTTTTAGAATATTACCTCTTGGTCTCATCCTTTGGAAAATACTTAGCGGAAATACGGGTAAAATTTTTCTTTTTAAAATCAAAGTGAGAGCCACGCGCGAAACTTTAAGGGGCAACATAGCGAAACATATAAGCAAAGCATAAGAAACACATCATGTCATGGAAGCATCAACTGAATCATAGATATATATATATATAACGTGCCTACCCAAAGAGGCGTGACTATTTGATACATCATGAAGCGTAAATACAAATCAAAATGCAATACAAGGAAAACATAAAAAGCAAATACAAAAGAAACTACCCCCATACCCATGTGCACCTAAAAGAGACAACCTCATATACAAAAGAAGGTTTGTCCTCTACTATGTGGCGTGTGTGTGCACTAAACTACTACCCCTCCTATGACTACTCCTCGCGGTCCGAGCATCGTGGGGTCGAGTCGAACCACTGGCGAATCTCGGCGGGAGTGGTCGAGCGCATCATCGGGACATGTCCACCGCGGCGAGGGCGCATAGATGGCCGTCGAGCCAACCTCGGCCGACCACCGCCTCCTCACTCCCAGCCCTCATCGGTGGAGGAGTGGGACCGAGCTCCAACCGTACATGTGGGATGGCGGGTCCTCGGATGGGTCCGTCTCAGGAATCCGGGACGCGGTACATACTCGGGGTACTCGCATACTGCTGATGTCTCGGGCTCCATGCGGAGGATCTGCTCATCGCGTGGTCTCGCTCGCTCAAAAATCCCGTTATGACGGTAAGGAGCAGTCGGGGTGAAGCGGTAGCTCGGGACGGGGTACGCGAAGGGTCGTCCCATGAACATGTATACTCCGACGGCAGCGACCCTCAAAATGGTATGACCCGAGTGCCGGGTCATGGTGCAGCTCCCATACCGGGTGTCGACGAAGAGTACAAACGCCGCCATCTCAAGATATGACGGAAGAAAAGAGAGAGGGAATGAGAATCTTTCTAAAAGAATTCTCAGTAGGGTTATCCCTACCTAGGTGTCATCGTCACATCCTCAGGAACCTTGGGTTTATTTCTAAAAGGTGTGCATGCATATAAGTTCCTTTTAAGTGGGTTTCCCAAAGAGGTATTTTATCCAAGGTCCATCATATTTTATAATGCGTCTTTATAACTTAAGGTAAATATACTAATGATATGAATGCATCATAAGGTAAACCAAACAATAGAATCACTAGGAAACATTATAACATTGGCATAAGTAAAGTTTATGTGACATTGTCAACTTTAACTTTCATCTCATGGGGCCGCCTAAAACTTCTCTAGGTTATGAGCTCATACCTTAACTAGTCGTCACTAGCTCTTACTTATCCTATGATAAGCGTAACATAATCCCGACTTAAAGTACGGGTTAGGGGGCAAATTAAGGATCTCCTTTCTAGGATCATTTCCTCTTTGAAACGCTTTGCTAGCCACGTGGGCCTCGCAATTTGTCCGCTTTGGCAGGCTGCATCTACACATACCCTCACGGATTTGTCTCCTCCTGGGGGTGCTCGGGCGAACCGGTGTCACCCAGGAGAAGCGCGTCTCAGTGTTGTGTCACATTTATATCTTCATAAGTATTACATCATAATTACCTCATCATTTATCATATTCATTTTTATCATGCATTCTCATGTATCTTTTTCATAACATATATATCATCACATGAAACTTTCTCATAACATTCGTCACATAAAACTTTCACACAAACATCATCACATAGTCATATTTAACAATCATCCAGAGGCTCATAAACATGTTATGTTATATCTCATAGTGCTTTAAACTTGATTATTATGAGTCTTAAACTTGCAAATTAATTATTCTTAACTTCTTTATACACCCATAGTTTGACAATTAATGAGTTATATAAATTTTATGCTTAAGAACTAATCCAAATAGCACTAAGCAGAATTTGGACAGCTTTATGTTTATGTGATTACGGAGTTCTAGAAATTACGGTTTAGATCTTTATCTCACATTCTAAGTTATTGATCATCAACACCTAGTCTCTTGGGAACCTATAAGGTTATAACTAAGTATTTCTCACCTTACCCTATGGTCAAGAACATCTCTAAACCTCAAGAGTGCAGAAATCAAAATACTAACTTTACGGGTACCTAGAAGTCACAATATTGACCCTTTCTAAGTTCGGTTTGCTCCTAAGGTTTCAAGATTAAGTCCTAAACCAATTATGAGTCATTCCTACACATATAAACTAATTTAAAACCATGATTTTTGAATCTAAACCTTGCTGGACAGAATCCAGAAAAATAAATCTTTAAGGGATCTAGAACTCTCAAATTAATTCTTTTCTAGTTCCTAACTTATCCTATCTTTCACATATGAGTCTTAACATAATTATTACCCAAACATAAGCATATTAACATCATTAACACAGCTCATGCAGTGGCCAAACATAGCAAGGCAGAACCGAAACAGAAACTCCATTTAAAGGCATTGAATCATAGTTTCTAAAGCACATAAAATACTAGTTTCTCTTGGAACCTTATTAAAACCTTCAAAACTATTTTATGAACACTTTTATCATCTAAACTCATGAAAATACTTAATAGGGCAGTGGCTATGCTATTTTCATCTCAAGAGGTCCTAAATTCATAATACTTAGTTCTACACATTCCTTATACTCATATAAGTTTAGAAAAATTATAAAACATAGTTTTCAATACTTGAAAACATTAAGGCCTCATAGGGCCGAAATATGATCCATAGAAGATAAATGTTTTAGACCTTTGTTTGAGATATCCTTGGGCAAGTCTTTGAGCTCTAGAATCATTAAAGTGATGACATAAAAATAAACATGCTCATGCACTTATTTTAGTTATTGCTAGAAAATAAAGTGAGAGCATAAAATAAATATGTGGTGCAACATATTATTATCTTAGATATTTAGGTGAGGACTTGAAATATAAATATGATGATGCAAAGCTTGAAACATAAACATGATAATGCAAGTTCATTCATTATCTTGGGATTTAGTGATAGCAAGGAAGTAAACATGATATGCATAGCATAAAATAAACATGATGCAAGATTCATTTTATAGTTAACTAGAGCTCATATAAGACTTTAACAAGATAATAACCCTATACCATATCTCAAAGATCACAACACAAGAATCGAAAATCATATAAAAGAGAAATAAGGTGAAACTACATCAAGTTCTTTATTAAGTACTAAACCCCTATCTAGAGACAAGTCTCTAGAACGTGCCGGCCAACTTTAAGGTTGACAAGGGTAGGCTTGGGCTTTTAGAAATCCTTAGATTAATTTTCTTAAGTTGGAAAACCATGTGAGCTAGATAACATATAGATGAAGTTGTAAGAAAAGGAAAACTCAAGCTTTAGAGGTTTCTTTGAGATGAACACAATGTCATCATCTAGAAACTCTCATCATCAAGCTATCATGCTCAAATCAAGGCCTCATGGCCGAAAATGAAAAGGAAAGGAAAGACAAAGGAAAGCTCAAAAAGAATCCAAGAGAAAACTAGAGAAAAACACTTTCTTGAGCAAAATAAAGTTTGAAAACAAATCCCTACCTTTTGATGAAGATAAAAGCTTGAACTTGAAGATGGAAATGAGATGAGCAACACCTCCTAGGATGGTGATGATGATTCGGCCTTGATGAGAGAAAAAGAAAGAGAATGTGTTTCAAGTGGAGTTGTGTTTGAGGTGTGGTGTTTGAGAGGTTTGATGATGGTTCAAGGTTTTGGGGTGGTGTTTGATGGTTGAGAGGTGATGATGAGATGAAGAGATGAAGAAGATAAAGATGAAAAGAAAGGAAGAACACTCTTGGAACTTTGAGAGAAAAAGGAAAAACTAGCAAGACAACTCTAAAACTCTAAACTTTGCAAATGCTTCAAAGTGTAACAAGGCTAACACAAGCATCCTATTTATAGAAAATCAAAACCATGGAGGAGTGAATGGGGAGGGCTTTGGCCGTGTGGTTTGGAGGGAAAAGGAAGAGAAAAATATCTCTTACACAAGGTCATTCAAGCATGGTTGAAGTATGGAAGCTATGCTACAAAGTATGGCTTGATGTGAGTTAATTCCTTATCACATTTTTATGAAATTAGGCTTCTAGAACCTTAACATGGCTGGAACTTTTCCAGCCACAAATAAATGGGGAAAATGGGTTGTTTTAATTATTTATTCATGTGGAAATTCAAGCTTGATTGAAAGTTATGACAAGGTATAGTGTATGTGACTTGAGGTATGGCCTTGGAGTGTTGAAAAATTGAACATGTGATGCATAATGGGGGAGAGGGTTCACGGCCAGCTTGGGACAGCAAGGGAGGAGGTGAGTTTGACCATTTAATTGTGTGTTAATGGTAGGTTTAGATGTGTATTAGCTTAGGTACAAGGTTAGGAATGATTAAGCTTAAGTTTAGGTAACTAAGAATGTGATTTAGGGAGTTTATGACAAGTTTAGGAGTGCTCATACATCATTAAAGAATTTAAAACTCATTTATGAATAAACAATGTGTAACACAATTCCATGATTTAAGGAATTGGAAAGAGAAAACACTATTCAAGATTCTATGACTAGGTGTCATAAAATTAAAATATGATTTTAGGTTGTAATTAAGTACTTTTTGGTTCTAAACAACTTTAATAAATTATTTTGACTCTAGATTAATTAAGGAAATTAATTAACCTTCGATTAGAGCCTAATATTGCTTAGGTTTGCTTAATCGTGTGATTAAGCGTAAAAGTACGAAACTAGGGGCAAAACCGTAATTTTGCACTAATTTTGCCCGGGACTTCAAAAATTAAAACTGAGGTCATAGAATACATAAAAACGCCTTTTAAAACCATCTGGAGAAGTTTCGGGTTCATCCGGCACTTGCAAACGGGTAAAACACCACAGGGGCGTTTTGGTCATTTTGACTAAAACTTCAAAACGAGATTTTCGATCCCGGGAAGGTTCATAAGTTTTCTAATCCCCTTCCAACATTGAGTTTGCCCTTCGAGTACTGCCGCACTGGCTTTCCTCGAATTCCGGGCTGAAAATGACCTCAGGGGCATTTTGGTCATTTTCACTCTAACAGAAAAATCGGGGCGTTACAGACCTCAAGGATGCAGAATTTAAAAATCCCAACTTTACGGGTACCTAGGAGTCACAACAATGACTCTTTCTAAGTCCAGTTTGTTCCTAAAGCATCAAGATTAAGCCCTAAATCAATTATGAGTCATTCCTACACATTTAAACTAATTTAGAACCATGATTATCATTTCTAAACCTTGCTGGACAGAACTCAGAAAATTCCATCATTAAGGGATCTAAAATTCTCAAATTAATTCTTTTCTAGTTCCTAACTTATCCTATCTTTCACATATGAGTCTTAACATTATTTTTACTCAAACATTAGCATCTTATCATTATTAACACAGCTCATACAGTGGCCAAACATAGCAAGCGTAATCCGAAACAAACATCTCCATAAAAGACATGAAACACAATTTCTAAAGCACATACAATACTAGTTTCTCTTGGAACCTTTTTCAACTTTCAAAACTCATTTATGGACACTTTTATCACCTATAATCATAAAAATACTTAAGAGGGTAATAGCTAAATCATTTTTATCTCAAGAGGTCCTAAATTCATAAAACTTAGTTCTACATATTTCTTATACTTATATAAGCTTAGAAAAATTATAAAACATAGTTTTCAATACTTGGAAACACCAAAGCCTCTTAGGGCCGAAATAGGGACCAAAAGCAATAAATATTTTTAGACCTTTGTTGAGACAACAATGGGCAAGTCTTTGAGCTCTAGGTTCATTAAAGTGATGACATAAAAATAAACATGCTCATGCACTTGTTTTAGTTTTTGCTAGAAAGTAAAGTGAGAGCATAAAATAAATATGTGATGCATTATATTATTATCTTTGATATTTAGGTGAGAACTTGAAACATAAACATGATAATGCATAGCTTGAAATATAAACATGATAATGCAAGCTCCTTTATTACCTTGGTACTTAGTGATAACAAAGAAAGTAAACATGATGTGCAAAGCATAAAATAAATATGGTATGCATTATATTATTATCTTTGATATTTAGGTGAGAACTTGAAATATAAACATGATAATGCAAGTTCCTTTATTACCTTGGTACTTTATTGATAGCAAAGAAAGTAAACATGATGTGCAAAGCATAAAATAAACATGATGCAAGGTTCATTTTAAGGTGATCTAAAGCTCATCCAAGACTTTAACAACATAATAACCCAACACATATCTCATTACAAAGAGAGCTTTAGAGTTCTTGAACCAAGTTCTCAAAGGAATTATGAGGTTCTTGAACATCATCATCAAGCTCAAAGAAAGCAAAACTTTTTGAACAAATAAAACTTCAAAGATCAAAAAGGAAAATGGTAACCGAAATGTTAAAGAAAGGAACAAAGAAACCGAAATCATAATAGCAAGAAAAGTAAAGGTATTCTTGAGTAAAAATCATTTTTGAGTTAGAAAATAAAGTTGGAACTCAAAGAAAATAAAACCTCAAGCTCTAGAGTTTCCTTTGAGATGAACACATAGTCATTATCTAGGAGTCCTCATCATTAAGCTATCATGTACTCATCAAGGCCAAGAGGCCGAAAATACAAGAAAGGAAAACCAAAGAAAGTTTCAAAAAGAAAACCCAAGAGAAAGCTAGAAAGAACTCATTTTCAAGAAGACAAAGTTTAGAAAACACTCCTACCTAGAGTGAAGACAAAAAGCTTGGACTTGAAGATGAAAATGATATGAGCAACACCTCCTAGGATGGTGATGATGATTCGGCCTTGATGAAAGAAAAAGGAAGGAAATGTGTTCTTGGTGAGCTTGTGTTTGAGAATGGAAGTTTAGGTGTTTGTATGATGATCCAAGGTGGTGGGGTGGTGTTTCAAGGTTGTGTGATGATGTTTCAAAAGAAAAAAGAAGAAGATGAAGAAGAAGAATGCTCTTGAGATTTGAGAGAAAAAGGAAGAACTTAGAGAAAAACTAAAAACTAAACTTAGCAAATGAACAAAGTGTAGCAAAGGTTCATCTAGGCATGGTATTTATAGAGAAGAATAAGAGTGGATGAGTGGAGGAGAATGAATCCTCATGGAACATGAGGTGAGGCATGTGTGGAGGAGAATGAATCCTCATGGAACATGAGGTCTCCTCATGGAACATGAGGTGAGGCATGTGTGGAGGAGAATGAATCCTCATGGAACATGAGGTGAGAGAATTGCACTTTGATGACATGGCTTCAACCATAGTCTTTGGAGTGTGAAATAAAATTAAATTGTGATAAAATGGATGTTGAATTTCGTGCAGGTCTGATGCAGCAAGGGAGGAGGGAGTTTTGGTCATGTAATAGTGTGTTAGTGATGTGTTTAGGGGTGTATTAGCTTAGGTGTAAGGTTAGGAGTCATTAAGCATAAGTTTAGGTGACTAAGAATGTGATTAGGAACCTTTATGACATGATTAAGGAGTACTCATACATATTTAGGAGATTTTAAATTCATTTTATGAATAAAACAATGTAGAAAAAATTCCATAATTTAAGGAATTGGAGAGAAAACACTATTCAAGATTCCATGACTAGAAATCTTGAATTTAAAATAAGATTTTAAGTGGTAATTAAGCACTTTTAGGTTCTAATCAACTTTAATAAATTATTTTGACTCAAGATTAATTATGGAAATTAATTAATCTTCGATTAGAGCCTAATATTGCTTAGGTTTGCTTAATCACGCGATTAAGCGAAAAAGACGAAACTAGGGGTAAAATCGTAATTTTGCACTAATTTTGCCCGGGACCTCCATAATTAAAACTGAGGTCGTAGAATACATAAAAATGCCTTTTAAAACCATCTGGAGAAGTTTCGGGTTCATCCGGCACTTGTAAATAGGTAAAACACCGCAGGGGCGTTTTGGTCATTTTGACCCGAAAACTCGAAAAACGAGATTTTCGATAAAGAAAAGGTACACAGGTCATCTAATCCCCTTCCAACATTGAGTTTGCCCTTCGAGTACTGGCAGATCGGCTTTCCTCGAATTCTGGGCCGAAAATGACCTCAGGGGCATTTCGGTCATTTTCACTCTAGCAGAAAATCGGGGCGTTACACATATCCTCGCTCTTCATTCCTACTATCCCCAATGATAATGGAGTTTAGGTATAGTCGTACCTTTCTATCAAGTTTAGAGGGATTGGGTAAAGATGGTTTGGGAAGAAATACTAGTGACTTATTTGCACAATGTAGTAACACACGGTTAGCCGAAAGCAAATCCATGCCCAAGATTACATCAAAACTAGACAAGGGTAGACAAACTAAATCATGATGAAAAATCCTATCAGCTATCTCAAATTCACAATTTAGGCAGGCTTGATCAGTTCTAACAGTATTTATAGTGGGTGTAGAGACAACTAAGATGATTTTTAAGTCAGATATATACAACCTCAACTTATTAGCACAATCATATGAAATGAATGAATGTGTTGCTCCAGAATCAAACAATACAATTAAGGGTTTTCCATTAATTATACACTTACCTTGAATCAGATCATCGGATTCTGAGGGCATCTCAGCTGTGATAGCAAACACACGTCCCTGTGCCTTAGGCTTGGGTGTAAAGGACTGATTGAACTGTGGGCACTCTCTAGAATAATGTCCTGCCTGTCCACACCAATAACAAACATTTTTACCAAATCTGCATTCCTCTCCATGTATCTTCCCACAAGTGGCACAAGGGGGTCTAGTCATAGGTTCAGGCACAGCAGCCATCCTAGGTCGATTAACAGCTTGTGTCCTAGGTTGGCTTATTGTAGGGCGTTGGGGCTGTTTCCCTTTAAATCCACCTCCTTGGTAAGGTTTCTTGTAAGGGGGTGGGAACCCTCGGTGACCTTGTTGAGCAGACCTCTTCCTATTCTCTTCAACTCAGTGGGGAACTAGCTGGTGATTGCAACTCTCAGCCACGTGGCTTTTGCTGACTAAAGATGCATAGTCAATGACCTCCAGTGGTGCCACAGATGCCAAAATGTCTGGCCTCAAACCACTCATATGTCATGCATTTCCAAGCCTCGTTGGGATCCCTTTGGTAGCTAGTTGAGTGTTTGATCAGTTCTTCAAACTTAGCTGTGTACTCAGCCACACTTCGATTTCCCTGTGTCAGCAATAGAAATTCTACTTCCTTTGCCTTCTTAACCGGATCTGGAAAATATTTCTTATAGAACGTAGCATAGAAAACCTCCCACGTAATCTGTATGTCAGCACTTTCGAGCAAGCCCTTTGCACCCTTCCACCATGCGGCAGCCTCTCCTTTCAGCATATAAGTAGAGAATGTCACCTTTTGTTCATCAGAGCATTCTACCACTGAGAAAACCTTCTCCATCTCTTGAATCCATCCATAAGCTATTTCGGGGTTAGTTGTCCCTTTGAATTCTGGAGGTCCAGCCCTCTTGAATTCTGAGAATTTTCCATGTTCTTGGTTCCCAACTGATTCCTCTGACATCCTATTCATCTGCTCCATCATCACTGTTGCTTGTGCTTGCATAGCCCTAGCCATCTCCTAGAGTGCATTTGCCAGTTCATCACGATTACCTCCACCGCGTGCCCCATGCGTACGTCTGTTTGCCGCCATTAGTTCCTAGACACACCAAACAACAGTCATCGAGTTGATCAGGCTCAATACTATAGCTAAGCATGGTAGCAACTATGGCAATACCACAAGACGATCATGCATTTCTAAATCCTATATCCCATCATACAGATAAGATTAATAGCATGATATCATAGACAGAAGCATAGTCAGTCCATTCCTCAGGCTTAAATACGATGAACTGCTCTGATATCATAATGTAACACCCTAATAGAACCCCATTGTGCTTAAGTTCACATTTGGATTCTATTAGTTGTCACTTATGCCTTACATTTATTTTCTTTTGAAATTAACTTAGAAAAATAGTGGAAGTTTTTTTTTTCTTTAAATAAATTAATTTTTTGAAAACTTAAGCCTGTAACGAGAAGTGAAATACATAGCGCTTTTATAGATAATAATCAAGTTACATTGTGCACTTAATTAAATAAGCGGAATAAGAGACTAAGTGTAGAACTATTATCACATAAACTGGAATAATCACTTAATACATAAGTCATAACAGGGCATATCATACTGATAAGTTATTACAAATAACAATATAAGTTCTACTATTACTAATTTTTTCTCACAAACTATAATGTAACTAAAGCTCGGAATGCTCCTACTTGAGCGGTTTGAAATCTTCACGTGCTACCTCCTTCCTCATTTCTGACTTCATTGCTTTAGGTGGACACGTCTGTCTCTGGTAACGACAACGGAAAATAAACATAGGAGTGAGAAATACATGATTTCTCAGTAGGAGTTCCTACTTGTACTAAAAGTGTCATCGTTGTTGTCCCAGTCACTTCGGGTTTATTATAAAAAGGTGAACAGGTAAGGATTCAATTATCAAACTTTCACAAACACGATTAGCCAAAGTGCAGTTACTTTTAAACTAATCTTGAACATTAGCAGAAATATCCATTCAGTATTTCATCAAGCATACATATAAGCATATCATGTAAAACCACTAATAAGCAATAATCATTTAGGAGCTGCATGCATTTCATGATTAATCATCCTCAACATTCACTTGTTTAGTGATCATCATCTTTCATTTATTTCATCAACATATTTCTTATTTACTCACGGGATGAATGCATCAATGCCTTAGACCACCCTAAAAGGGTAATGAGCACATACCGTGGCCGTCGCCACAACCTTTTTTGGTTTCCTTTCCATTGCCATGATCTCAACGGTTTAGGGGGTTAAGCCGTGAGTTTAGCTCAAGTCCACTTTTCCAGACTTTCATTGCTACTTTTTCAGACTTTACTTTTATTATTTCCTTCGAAAATGAATGTATGCATATCATCATGTAATCACAATAAATCATGGGCAATCAATCATTCATCTTCATCATTTCATAACTCATCATCATACATTCACTTTACTATAATTCACTTCATGAAACATGGATAATATCATGTAAATCTCATAGTAAACATTTTCATAAATGATTCATTTTAAGCAACCAAAGTTATCAAGTTGAGTTCCTAGTGTTCCTAAGAGGTAATGGATGTCTTAGTATTATCTTTTTCTCTTAGTGTTCTTTGTACTCTTAGCATTCCATTAATACATTAATGCACTTCAAAATATTATTATAGGTTCTTTATATATTTTTATTATGACTTTCATATAACTCTTGAAGATTATTATTCTACTTAAATTCTTAAAATTCTCTCTTTACAAGACTTGATTATTTTATTTATAGTTTTGACATCTTTTAGAAGAAAGTTTATAATTCTCTATATACTTGTTATCTCAGCTTAGTAAAGGTAGTTCCAAATTCCTAACTCATCAAATTTTAGCATTTACATCTTTGGAATAGTGTAAATCAACTGTAAACCATGCATAGGAGGGTTCCCAGGAAAGAGAGGTCGGTCACAATGGACACGCTTAAATACCAAGTCTTTCCTTAGCCAGAACCTTTCCAAACTGCACTTTCACAGTACACTATTCCAAAATTTATTTCTCATTCTGTATTTACGTGGTACAAAGCTTTATACATAACATACATGGGTGTATTCCTATATGTGTTAACTCTCCAACAAAGTTGAAATCAGTCCATTTGCATTTTTCTAGAGTGAGTTACACCTATTTTACTACTACAAGGTCGGATTTAAAGTTTCAGTCTTAGGCTCTACTTTAAAAATTTATATCTTGAGCTAGAAAACTCCGTTTTGGGTGATTCTTTTTGGAGAGTGTTTTATGATGCATCTAGTTTATGGTAAAAATATTTTTATTCCAAGATACTTCATATTTTATGAGTATTAAATTTCGGAACACCTACTGCAAGAAACAGCCAAAAATCCAGCACTTATCATTTTCATGTTTTATGTCACTTATTTTAACACAAGGATCACACAACATATTTCAAGCATCATTTGAGCATGAAAGCAACATAATATCACTTTGGAAGCAGGATGGAACAAGGGGTTTCACAAAATATTTATACAATATCCCCTTGAAACATTTTTATCAACAAACATAAGCTTGATGGCATCCTAACCATGAGCAAGGTTAGATGTCATCATGGCTTACACAACCAAAGTGAGGGCTCCTACCTCTTGTGTAGGGTCTAAAAAATGGTCCTTCTCTTCTTCCTTAAGCTTGAACAAGAGTCCTTGGAGTGGATGACCCTCCTTGAATCTTGGCTCTAGAACTTGAGTGCTTAAGAAAATATTTCTCACTAGAGTTAAAGATTGTAACTCTTGTGAGGGCTAGTGAAAGTTTGGACTTAGGATTTAAGTGTTTGGATGAAGTTTAGAGGATCAAGAGAAGTCTTTGAAGAACATAAGAAGAATGATAGAATAAGAAAGAAAGAACACTTAGGGAGTTTCTGAATTGAAGAGAGTTTGAGGAGTATTTATAGTGGAAAGATTAGAGAAAAAAACAGAAGAAGGAAAGCACTTGGAGCATGATTTATGGAAACATGTTGGCTGAATTTTGGGATGAAAATGCTCCTTGTTTTGTGCAAACATGTTTCCATGTTTTATGCAAACATGTTGGATGAAAATGCTCCATGTTTTGTGCAAACATGTTTCCATGTTTTGTGCAAAGATGTTAGTGGAGATTTTCTAACCTTTAGTGCATGTATGTGATTCAGAAATGTGTATGATGTATGTGGTTAAATTATTGTGTTCTCATCTTAATCCAATGACTTAGATTCATTCTTGTCTAAAGACAAGTCTAGGGATTTGTGTAAATGGCGTTGTAGTAATTTCTTTAACTAAGACAAGGATATTTTTGTAATTAGACAATGATAGTGGTATTCTTGTAATTCCATTCATAGAGTAAGGGTATCTTTGTTATTTAATAAGGCAAGGGTAGTTTGGTAATTTCCTTTACATAGCAAGGGCATTTTTGTAATTTCCACTAAGTGATGGCATTTTCGTAATTCTTTGCATTTTTCTCTAGACATACTTAAGTAGTCTATTTGTTGTGTTTCATAACATTTGTCCAGATTCTCTTGGTTTTTGCTATCGCTAATTAATATTTATCTTAGTTATAAATTTGGGGATGTTACAGAAATGGAAGATGTTTTAGAACTAAATTCGGCCATGTGATGATGATGAGCTTGGTGTGAGTTTCATCTAGTCGCAAGTGCCAAAACTTATGTTTTATAATTTTCTTAAGCTTAGATGATCTCAAGAAATGTTTAAAGAATGATTTTATGATTTAAATCCCTCTTGAGATTATTTTGAAATAGCTACTACCCTTATTGGTTTCATGATGATTTTAATGAAATAAATTGTTTTCAAATGAGTTTTAGAAACTTTAAAAAGGTTCCAAAAGAAACTAGTAAATTATGTGTTAGAAATGAAAATTCTATGCATGATATGAGGTTTATGTTTTCGGTTATGCCTTGATATTATGCTCACTGTATGTTGATGATTTTACTGTGTTAGAATGTGTATATTCATGTATACTTGATGTTAGAACTAATTTGAGAAAGCTAAGATAAGCTAGTAACTAGAAAAAAATGAAAATGTGATTTCTAGAACCCCTTTGAAGTGAAAATTATGGATTCTGTTCCAGCAAGGTTAACATTAGTTATGATGGTTTATAATTAGTATAAATGTATAGGAATCACTCTTAATTGGTTTAGGAATTGATCTTGGTGCTTTAGGAGAAAATCGAACTTAGAAAGGGTCAAAGTTGTGACTCCTAGGTACCCATAATTAGTAAAGCATAGATTTTGCACTCTTGAGGTTTAGAGTTAGTTATGATCATAGAAATGAGTGAGGACTACTTAGTTGTGAACCCATAGGTGCCCGAGAGGTTAGGTTGTGATGATAGAGAATTTAGATCTCAAGTTTAAGGCCCTAAGGGCCAAAGCATAAGACACTATAGGTTTTTTTATGAATAAGTTTGATAATTCAATATGTTGTGATGATGCATGTGCTATGATGAGTGTGATTATGTGAAATTAAGTTTATTGTAATCATAGAAGTTGAATGAGAAATGTGCATGCATTATGAGCCAGTATGGCATAAAGAAAATTTGAAAGAAATTCGGTATACAGCTGTTATGCTGCCGAATTTCCATCAAATTAAGGACTTGAGAATGTTTTTGAAAAGTATATGGATAAAGTCCGGGGTGACACTGGTTCAGCCGAGCACCCCCAGGAACTGAGTCCTAATGTGAGGTAGCACTGAGACGTACTTCTCCCACTCTGGTGGGGTGGAGGCAAATTCGTGAGGGTATGAGTGGATGCAGCCTACCAAAGCAAACAATTCACTGTGCACTAGATGCCAGTAAAGTGTTTCAAAGAAGGAAATATTCCTATGAGAGGTGATCCTTAAGCCCCCTAGCCCGTACTCTAGTAGTCGGAATTATTTTTATGATTTTCGCTTATCAGAGGATAAGTAAGAACTAGTGATGACTAGTTAAGGTATGAGCTCATAACCTAGATGATGTTTTAGGGTGGCCCCATGATGCTTAAATTTGAAGTTCTTAAGTCACAAAGTTGAGAAAAGAGAAAAGTGTCACTTGAAAGTTAATATGCCACTTATATGTTGTTTGATGTTATGATTTATTGGATTGCTTGCATAATGTATTGACACGCATTCATGCCTTACTATGTTGCATTCATGCATTAAGATTCATTGTAAAAGGAACAAACCTTGGATAATTATGCTTATAAACCTAATAATGAACTTTTTATGCATGACTCACCTTACCATAATAAACCCAAGGTTCTTGAGGATGATGACGATTGTAACGCCCCAATTTTCTGTCAGAGTGAAAATGACCAAAATGCCCCTGAGGTCATTTTCGGTCCGGAATTCGTGGAAAGCCGATCCGGCAGTACTCGAAGGGCAAACTCAATGTTGGAAGGGGATTAGTTGGCTTGTGTACCTTCCCGAGATCGAAAATCTCGTTTTTCGAGTTTTTGGGTCAAAATGACCAAAATACCCCTGTGGTGTTTTACCCATTTGCAAGTGCCAGATGAACCCGAAACTTCTCCAGATGGTTTTAAAAGGCGTTTTTATGTATTCTGTGACTTCAGTTTTAGTCCTGGAGGTCCCGGGCAAAATTAATGCAAAATTACGATTTTGCCCTTAGCCTTGTGTTTTCAAGCTTAATCGTGTGATTAAGCAAACCTAAGCAATATTAGGCTCTAATCAAAGATTAATTAATTTCCATAATTAATCTTAGCTCAAAATAATTTATTGAAGTTGATTAGAACCTAAGAATACTTAATTACAACTTGAAATCTTATTTTAAATTCAAGATTTCTAGTCATGGAATCTTGAATAGTGTTTTCTCTCTCCAATTCCTTAAATCATGGAATTGTGTTTTCCATTGTTTATTCACAAATGAATTTTAAATTCTCTAATGATGTATGAGCACTCCTAATCTTGTCATAAAATTTCCTAAACCTCATTCTTAGTTACCTAAACTTGTGCTTAATGAGTCCTAAGCTTGCACCTAAACTAATACACATTTAAACCTATTATTAGCCCCCAATTACATGAACAATTTTCCTCTTCCCTTGGCTGTCCCCAATTTGGCCGAAACCATACCCCCCATTATCCATCACATGTGCAAATTTTTGACACTCCAAAGACCATGCTTCCACCTCACAAAGAACCATGCTTTGAGTCATAACATCCATGCTTCATAGGACATCTTCTAGAAGACTTTTTCTCTCATTTTTGTGGCTCAAAATCAGCCAGCCCTCCTTGCCTTCTAGATGATTTATTTCAATTTCAAACAAAGAGAAATTACCATACTTTGAACCATACCTTGCACCATGACTTCCATATTTCAAACCATGCTTGAATGACATTGTGTAAGAGATATTTTTCTCTCCCCTTGCCTCCCAAAACCTCACGGCCATGACCTCCTTTGAGTGAGCCTTCATTGTTTCATTTCTATAAATAGGGGCCTAGGAAGAACTTGTGATACTTTTGTTTCATTTGGTAAGTTTGAGTGTTCTTAGCCTTTGTGAGTTTCCTTTCTTTTTCTCTCAAAGTCTCAAGAGAGTTTCCTTTCTTCTTCATCTTCATCTTCTTCATCCTCTCATCACATCATTATCTCATAACCTCAAAACACCACCTCACAACCTTGAATCATCATCAAACCTTTCAAACACTTGACCTCAAACACTAAACCACCAAGAACACATCTCCTTCCTCTCCATTCTCTCAAGGCCGAAGCTACCTCACTTCTCTAGGAGGAGTTGATCTTCTCATTTCCATCCTCAAGATCAAGCCTTTGTCTACACATTTGGTAGGGAGTTGCTTTCAAAACCTTATTTTGCTTAAAAATGAGTTTTCTCTAGCTTTCTCTTGGTTTCTTTTTTAAACTTTCCTTTGTTTTTCTTTTTCTCTATTTTGGCCATGAGGCCTTGTTTATGACTATGATGGTTGATGATGAGTGGTCATAGATGATGACCTTGTGTTCATCTCAAAGGAACCTCTAAAGCTTGAGTCTTATTCTTTATCTTGTAAAGTTTTGGTTTTTCTTTCTTTTTCCTTTCCTATACATTCGGCCTTCATAGCTCTTCCTCAAAGGTTTTGTTAAAATTTTTAAGGCACCTCTATTTCTATTTTATGTCATGAAAGAATGTTGTTTTGGCTCCTATCTTCTTAAAGTTTTGCTTTCTTTGAAAAGTCTGTTTCTTTAGAGCTTGATGATGATGTTCAAGAACCACCTAGTTCCTTTGAGAACTTGGTTCAAGAACTCTAAAGCTCTCTTTGTGATGAGAGAAGTGTTAGGTTGTGTTGATCTCTAAAGTCTTGTAAGAGCTCTAAACAAGATTAAAATGAATATTGTATTCATATTTATGTTTATGCCTTGCACATCATATTTACTTTCCTTGCTATCACTAAGTATCAAGATAATGAATGAACTTGCATTACCATATTTATGTTTCAAGCTTTGCATTATCATGTTTATATTTCAAGTCCTCACTTAATATATCAAAGATAATAATAAGTTGCATCTCATGTTTATCTTATGCTCTCACTTTATTTTCTAATGAAAGCTAAAACAAGTGCATGAGCATGTTTATTTTTATGTCATCACTTAAGAGAACCTAGAGCTCAAAGACTTGCCCATATGTCTCAAACGAAGACTTGAAAATATGTGTTCTTTGGTCCTTGATTTTCGGGCTTAAGAGTTTTGGTTTATTATGCAACATCCCAAGATTTGACCCAATACTACTAGTATATATGTAGGCCAAATCTTAGTCGTTACCTCTTGTCATAGTTCTAATTATTTTGAAATTAGACTTAAGGAAAATACGAGCCAATTTTTTTTTTCTTGAAATCTTGTTAAGATAGGAGCCGCGCGTATTACAATGTAAACGGTATGAATAAATGCGGAAACAATAACATAGAGATGGCTCCAATCAACATGACATTATCACATCTGAAATACTTCATGCATATACTATGCCCACCCTAAGGGTAGGACTTTTCAAGTACATAAAGAAATGCAAATACAACTGAAACATGTAAAATACATAGAAATGGGAATCACATAACGTGAAAACATAAAAGGAACACCCATTCCCAAGTGCATCTAAAGTGGATAACCTCGATACAAAAGAAGGTTTATCCAATCTACGTGACGTGCGTGCACTAAGGACTACTCCCAATCCTACATCTAATGCCACGGGTAAGGTGGAAGATAACCGATCCATGGACGAAGCTCGGCTGGGGCTGGCATGCCTGAAAACTGACCTTGCCCTCCGCGTCTAGGACGTGGACCAGGCACCGGGGCTCTCTGAGGCTGAGTCACCGTCTCCTCGCTACCTCTGGGCATGCGTGGGGGAGTGGGGGCAGAATCCTCTCCATACAGGTGGATAGGGGTGTCCTCTGAGGGATCCTCCTCCGAGTGCTGAGTGCGTGGTACGTACTCTGGTACCGCTCCCGAACTAGCAGGGGATGTCCGTAAGATCCTCTCCTCAAGCATACGGGCGCGCTAAAAAATAGTGGCGTCATCGAAAGGAGACGTCGGGGTGAACAGATAGCTATCTACCGGATGAGAAAAGGGCCGCCCAAGAAACATGAACACACGTACAGTGCAGAAGCCCTCAAAATGGTATGACCCAAGCTCGAGGTCATGGTAGATCTCCCAAATGGGCGTGTCAATGTAGAGGACGAACGTCGCCATCCCAATCTAAAGACGTAAAGGAAAGGAAGAAATAGAGGGAATGAGATTTCTTGTTGAAGAAACTCAGTAGGGTTTTTCCTTCTACCTAGGTGTCATCTCTTACGTCCTCAGGGACCTTGGTTTCTTATTAAAAATCATGGTCATGCAATGGTTTAATTATGAAGTTCGAAAACGTTATCTTCCAAGGTCCGTTCATTTTAATTCTAAAGCCTCTTGGTTACATAACCTATAATTCCTTATGCTTGGAATCATAATTCATAGGTACTATTGACATGGATCATAACACATAAACTCATAAACCATGGTACATAAGATTATAGATCAGGGAACATAAAATCATAGATCATGGGGTATAGTACATAGTGCATGGTAACTTAACTTGGTTACTTAGGTGACATTAAAGTCTTATCATTTTCTTCCTGGGGCCACCCTAACTGGTCTCCGTTGGGAGATGTAACTAGGTTATGAGCTCATACCTCACTAGTCGTCACTAGCATAAAAACTTATACCTTTTGATAAGCCAAAGTCCCGACATAACGTACGGGCTAGGGGGCTAAGATCACCTCATCCTCCATCCCATTTGATGGTTTCATGGGGTCATTTTCACATAGTTTATGTCACCTTAAGTCTTAACATGTTATAACGAGATGTCACATAAATCATGCGTGTCACATATTTCATATATCCTTAACATAGGCATCTCTAGGGTTCTTAAGAGAACAATAACATGCAGTTCCATCATTACATAGCATCATATAAGTCATGAGATAACACATAAACTCATCAATCATAGAGGGTACACAAACCATTCCCTTAAAAGCAAAAACCCCTAATCGGGTAACCTTAGACTTCCAAATTATTTCCTTGTACCTCTAAGGGATTGATTAACCTTATTACCACAAATTATTAAGTCCTAGAACCTAATTAATTATGGCTGGACAGCATCGGCAATAAACATATTTTGATGAATTACGGTGTTCTAGAAGTTGCATTTTAGGTCCTTTCTCATTACCGACTTTTTCTATGATGCAATAATTAATACCCAAACCAATTATGAGTCATCCTCACCCATCTAAACATGTTATAATGTGATTTTCCAAACTCAAACAAGGCTGGAACAGAATGCATATTTTCAGCTCCTAAGGAGTTCTAGAAATCACATTTTCGAACATACAAAGTTACTAAGCATACCTAAGATGCCTAGAGCAATTATCATACAATTGGTAAGGTATTTAAACACATATAGACCACCAAAAACAGGATTTAAGGTGCTGGAAAATAACAAGGCAGAACCGAAAATAATGTCATCATATGATGCATAGAACTTTCATTTTAAAACACATAACCTACTAGTTTCTCTTGGAACCCCTTTAAAACTTATAAAACTCATTAGGAAACATTTTATTTCTTTAAAATCTCCATAAAATATATGAGGGCAGTGACCATATTAAATAAACCTCGAAGGGAAATTAAATCATGAAATCATACTTAAAATATTTGTCATTGTCACCTATGCTTAAGAAAAATCCTAAGACATGGATTATAGGCCCTTGTGACTTAATGAAACTCATTCTAACTTCATTATCACCACATGGCCGAGATGTATATTCCAAGGAATGTCTACATATGTAACTTTTTCTTAGGATGAAGAGGGCAAATCCTTGAGCTCTAGGAGTATTAGGTGATAACATAACCATAAACATGATATGCACTCCATTTTAGATTTCCTTAGAAATAAAGTGAGGGCTCAAGATAAATATGATATGCAAGTTCACTTCTTTATCTTTGAGTTAAGTGATAACTTGAAAATAAAACATGAAATGCAAGTTCATTTCTTTATCTTGGGAATTTAGTGGTAGCATATAATAAATATGGATGCAACTCCTTTTTACATCTTAACTAGAGCTCTTGAAAGATTTTAAAGAGAACAAAGGTTCCAACCCAAACTCATCCTCACAAGACAAGGAACACTAGTAGCACTAGGTTTTGTAAAATGAGACATTTTATCCTCAAATACCATGAGGTGGCCGAATCCTCTTCATGAAGAAACAACCCATTTTTGAACTCTAGGGGCCAAGATCTTGATGATCCAAACATCAACATCCTAAGCCCTCATCATTGAGTATTTCACTAGACCTTAAACTTGTAACACCCTAATAGAACCCCACTGTGCTTAAGTTCACATTTGGATTCTATTAGTTGTCACTTATGCCTTGTATTAATTTTCTTTTGAAATTAACTTAGAAAAATAATGGAAGTTTTTTTTTTTTTTTAATAAATTAATTTTTTGAAAACTTAAGCCTGTAACGAGAAGTGAAATACATAGCGCTTTTATAGATAATAATCAAGTTACATTGCGTACTTAATTAAATAAGCGGAATAAAAGACTAAGTATAGAACAATTATCACATAAACTGGAATATAATCACTTAATACATAAGTCACAACAGGGCATATATCATACTGATAAGTTATTACAAATAACAATATAAGTTCTACTATTACTAATTGTTTCTCACAAACTATAATGTAACTAAAGCTCGGAATGCTCCTACTTGAACGGTTTGAAATCTTCACGTGCTACCTCCTTCCTCAGCTACGGCCTCGTTGCTTTAGGTGGACACGTCTGTCTCTGGTAACGACAACGGAAAATAAACATAGGAGTGAGAAATACATGATTTCTCAGTAGAAGTTCCTACTTGTACTAAAAGTGTCATCGTTGTCGTCCCGATCACTTCGGGTTTATTATAAAAAGGTGACCAGGTTAGGATTCAATTATCAAACTTTCACAAACGTGATTAGTCAAGTGCAGTTACTTTTAAACTAATCTTGAACATTAGCGTAAATATTCATTCAAGATTTCATCAAGCATACATATAAGCATATCATGTAAAACCACTAATAAGCGATAATCATTTAGGAGTTGCATGCATTTCATGATTACTCATCCTCAACATTCACTTGTTTAGTGATCATCATCTTTCATTTATTTCATCAACATATTTCTTAATTACTCACGGGATGAATGCATCAATGCCTTAGACCACCCTAAAAGGGTAATGAGCTCATACCGTGGCCGACGCCACAACCTTTTTTTGGTTTCCTTTCCGTTGCCGTGATCTCAACGGTTTAGGGGGTTAAGCCGTGAGTTTAGCTCAAGTCCACTTTTCCAGACTTTCATTGCTACTTTTTCAAACTTTACTTTTATTATTTCTTTTGAAAATGAATGTATGCATATTATCATGTAATCACAATAAATCCTGGGCAATCAATCATTCATCCTCATCATTTCATAATTCATCACCATACATTCACATTACTATACATCACTTCATAAAACATGGACAATATCATGTAAATCTCATAGTAAACACTTTCATAGATGATTCATATTAAACAACCAAAGTTATCAAGTTGAGTTCCTAGTGTTCGTAAGAGGTAATGGATGTCTTAGTATTATCTTTTTCTTTTAGTGTTCTTTGTACTCTTAGCATTCCATTAATACATTAATGCACTTCAAAATATTATTATAGGTTCTTTATATATTTTTATTATGACTTTCATATAACTCTTGAAGATTATTATTCTACTTAAATTCTTAAAATTCTCTCTTTACAAGACTTGATTCTTTTATTTATAGTTTTGATATCTTTTAGAAGAAAGTTTATAATTCTCTGTATACTTGTTATCTCAGCTTAGTAAAGGTAGTTCCAAATTCCTAACTCATCAAATTTTAGCATTTACATCTTTGGAATAGTGTAAATCAACTGTAAACCATGCATAGGAGGGTTCCCAGAAAGAGAGGTGGGTCACAATGGACATGCTTAAATACCAAGTCTTTCCTTAGCCGTAACCTTTCCAAACTGCACTTTCACAGTACACTATCCTGAAATTTATTTCTCATTCTGTATTTACGTGGTACAAAGATTTATACATAACATACATGGGTGTATTCCTATATGTGTTAGCTCTCCAACAAAGTTGAAATCAGTCCATTTGCATTTTTCTAGAGTGAGTTACATCTATTTTACTACTACAAGGTCAGATTTAAAGTTTCAGTCTTAGGCTCTACTTTAAAAATTTATATCTTGAGCTAGAAAACTCCGTTTTAGGTGATTCTTTTTGGAGAGTGTTATATAATGAGTCTAGTTTATAGTAAAATTATTTTAATTTCGAGATACTTAATATTTTATGAACAGTACCTTTCGAAGTACCTGCTGCCAGAAACAACTAGAATTTCCAGCACCTACCATTTTCATGTCTTAAGTTACCTTTATTAAATCAGGTTTCACATACAATCTTTTCAAGTTATATTTGAGTTTGATAACATCATAAAGGTACTCATAACAAAATAGAACATGTCATATTTCTAAAAATATATTTTTCAAATAATCATTTAAAACTTTTGACAATAACTCAAACTTGAGGCATTCTATCAAGGTTAGAAGCCAACAATGCTTGAACAATTAAAGATGAAGCTCCTACCTCTTGTGTAGGGTCTAAAAAGGGTCCTTCTCTTCTTCCTTAAGCTTCGAACAAGAGTCTTTGGAGTGGATGACCCTCCTTGAATCTTGGCTCTAGAACTTGAATGCTTAAGAAAATATTTCTCACTAGAGTTAAAGATTGTAACTCTTGTGAGGGCTAGTGAAAGTTTGGACTTAGGATTGAAGTGTTTGGATGAAGTTTAGAGGATCAAGAGAAGTTTTTGAAGAACATAAGAAGAATGATAGAATAAGAAAGAAAGAACACTTAGGGAGTTTTTGAATTGAAGAGAGTTTGAGGAGTATTTATAGTGGAAAGATTAGAGAAAAAACAGAAGATGGAAAGCACTTGGAGCATGATTTATGGAAACATGTTGGCTGAATTTTGGGATGAAAATGCTCCATGTTTTGTGCAAACACGTTTCCATGTTTTGTGCAAACACGTTTCCATGTTTTGTGCAAACACGTTTCCATGTGACGTTTCCATGTTTTATGCAAACACGTTTCCATGTTTTATGCAAACATGTTTCCATGTTTTATGCAAACATGTTGGATGAAAATGCTCCATGTTTTATGCAAACATGTTGGATGAAAATGCTCCATGTTTTATGCAAACATGTTTCCATGTTTTATCCAAACACGTTTCCATGTTTTGTGCAAAGATGTTAGTGGATATTCTTGTAATTCCATTCATAGAGTAAGGGTATCTTTGTCATTTAATAAGGCAAGGGTAGTTTGGTAATTTCCTTTACATAGCAAGGGCATTTTCATAATTTCGACTAAGTGATGGCATTTTCTGTAATTGTTTGCATTTTTCTCTAGACATACTTAAGTAGTCTATTTGTTGTGTTTCATAACATTTGTCCAGATTCTCTTGGTTTTGCTATCGATAATTAAGATTCTTAGTTATAAATTTGGGGATGTTACATTTCTCCCTTCTTATTAAAAATTTTGCCCTCAAAATTTGATACTGTGAATAGGTTCGGAAATTCTTTTAGATATCTTCCTCGAGCTCCCATGTGTGCTCTTCCATTCCATCTTGTCCCAGGCTACTCGGACCGAGAGATACAGATTTGTTTCTCACCGCTTGATGCCATGATCCACGATCCTCATCGGTGGTAATTCAAAAGTTAAGTCATCTTTTAATTGTATAGTTTCTGGCTCAAACACATGACTGGGTCCGACTGATACTTTCTCAATTGGGACACATGAAAAACATTGTGTAGGTTAGACAAATTTGGAGGTAATGCAATTTGGTAGGCGGAGGGACCTACCTTTTTGAGGATTTGGAAGGGTCCTAAGAATCTAGGGCTTAGCTTTTTGACTTTCATTGCACGACCTATACATGGTAGGAGTAATTCGCAAGAATATGTGTTCTCCTTCTTGAAATTCGAGAGGTTTCCTTCTCTTGTCAAAGATAGCTCTTCTGCCTACTCTGAGCAATGAGGATTCTTTCCCTAATTTTCCTTATTTGTTTGGTTGTCTCTTCTACTAAATCAGGGCCCAAAATACTTTGCTCTCGGGTCACACCAACAAAGTGGTGATTGACACTTTCTACCATACAAAGCCTCATAAGGTGCCATCCCAATGCTAGTGTGGTAACTATTATTATATGCAAACTCAATCAATGGAAGCTGTTTGTCCCAACTTTTTGGCTGGTCTAAGACACATGCTCTTAGCATATCCTCAAGGGTTTGAATTGTTCTTTCTGATTGTCCATCAGTCTGAGGGTGATAGGCAGTGCTTAGACACAACTTTGAACCAAATGCCTTTTGCAAAGCTCCCCAAAATCTTGAGGTGAACCTTGGATCCCTATCTGAGACAATGGTTTTGGGTACTCCATGGAGCCTTATTATCTCTTGGATGTATAGCTGAGCTAACTTTTCCAAAGGGTAATTTGCTTGAATGGGTAAAAAGTGAGCAGATTTGGTCAATCTATCTACAATTACCCATATGGAGTCATGTCCGGTAGGCGTTCTTGGCAATCCCATCACGAAATCCATGGATATTCCTTCCCACTTCCATTCGGGGATTTCGAGAGGTTGTACCACTCCGGAGGGTTTTTGATGCTCTATCTTCACTTTTTGGCATACCAAACATTTTTGTACTATATTTGCTATATCTGCTTTCATCTTTGGCCACCAGAACATTTTTTTTAGGTCATGGTACATCTTGGTTATACCGGGGTGTACACTAAATTGACTCTTGTGGGCTTCTTCCAAAATGCTAGCTCTCAATCCTTCTTTTGCTGGTACACAAATTCTCCCTTGGTATCTCCACACTCCTTCCTTATCCTGGACAAACTCTTTCAACTTTCCTACTTCGACAAGGGTTAAGGTTCTAAGGAAATCCTCATCTTCCCTTTGGGCTTGAATTATTTGATCCTTAAAGCTACTGGTTATACTTAGTTGGCTTAATCGAATTTGTTCTGAAGTCCCCCTATATCCTAAGTTGAGGTTCCTAAAATCTTCTATCAGCTCATTTTCTTTCACCATGAGCCAAGCGGCATGCAAGGACTTACGACTCAAAGCGTCTGCTACCACATTTGCCTTTCTGGGTGGTAGTTCAACCCAAAGTCATAGTCCTTGAGAAACTCCATCCAACGCCTTTGTCTCATATTGAGTTCCTTTTGGTTGAAGAGGTATTTCAGACTTTTGTGGTCGAAAATACTTCAAACCTTACACCATAAAGATGATGTCTCCAGATTTTTAAGGCAAAGACAATAGCTGCTAGCTCTAAGTCATGGGTTGGGTAATTTACTTCATGGGGTTTGAGCTGTCTAGAGGCATATGCTACTACATTCCTATTTTGCATCAAAACACATCCTAGTCCTCTTCCCGAGGCATCACAATACACCTCAAATTTTTCTTTTGGGTCAGGTAGGATTAGGACAGGGGTAGTGGTCAACTTCTTTTTTAGTTCTTGGAAACTCTCTTCACATTCTGGGCTCCATATAAAAGCTGAATTCTTCCTTGTTAGCTTGGTGAGGGGTAAGGCAATTTGGGAAAAACCTCTAATGAACCTTCGGTAGTAACCGGCTAGCCCTAGAAAACTCCTAATCTCCTTCACAGTGGTAGGGGTTTCCCATTGTTGCACCGCTTCTATCTTACTTGGGTCTCTTGCTATTCCCTCATGTGACACTACATGACCTAAGAACTTAACTTCCTTCGTCCAAAATTCACACTTGGACAACTTTGCATAAAGTTTCTTGTTCCTCAACACCTCCAACACCACTCGTAAGTGTTCTTCGTGCTCTTCTTCAGTTCTAGAGTAAACTAGAATGTCATCGATGAACACTATTACAAACTTGTCCAAGTATGATCTAAATATCCTATTCATGTAGTCCATAAACACTGTCGGTGCATTGGTTAACCCAAACGACATCACATTAAACTCATAATGTCCATATCTAGTCCTAAAGGCTGTCTTTGGTATGTCCTCCTCCTTCACTCGAATCTGGTGGTATCCTGATCGCAGATCTATCTTGGAAAACACTTGGGCTCCTCTTAATTGGTCCATGAGGTCATCTATTCTAGGCAAAGGGTATTTATTCTTTATGGTCACTTGGTTTAGCTGCCTATAATCCACACATAACCGCAAGCTCCCATCCTTCTTCTTGACAAATAGCACCGGAGCTCCCCATGGTGAAGCACTAGGCCTAATGAATTTCTTCTCTAGTAGCTCCTCTAATTGCTTCTTCAATTACATTAACTCGGCGGTGGCATCCTATAAGGAGCTATAGATATGGGTCCCGTTCCCGGTACCAAATCTATAGAAAACTCAATCTCCCTTTTTGGAGGAAATTCAGGATGTCATCAGGAAAAACATCTGAGAATTCCTTTACTACAAAGATCTTTTCTAGAGCTTGCTCCACTTCCCTCTCACTTGTCATCAGGAAAACATATCCTCGCTCTTCATTCCTACTATCCCCCACGATAATGGAGTTTAGGTATAGTCGTACCTTTCTATCAAGTTTAGAGGGATTGGGTAAAGATGGTTTGGGAAGAAATACTAGTGACTTATTTGCACAAAGTAGTAACACACAGTTAGCCGAAAGCCAATCCATGCCCAAGATTACATCAAAACTAGACAAGGGTAGACAAACTAAATCATGATGAAAAATCCTATCAGCTACCTCAAATTCACAATTTAGGCAGGCTTGATCAGTTCTAACAGTATTTATAGTGGGGGTAGAGACAACTAAGATGATTTTTAAGTCAGATATATACAACCTCAACTTATTAGCACAATCATATGAAATGAATGAATGTGTTGCGCCAGAATCAAACAATACAATTAAGGGTTTTCCATTAATTATACACTTACCTTGAATCAGATCATCGGATTCTGAGGGCATCTCAGCAGTGATAGCAAACACGCGTCCCTGTGCCTTAGGCTTAAGTGTAGAGGACTGATTGAGCTTTAGGCACTCTCTAGAATAGTGTCCTGTCTGTCCACACCGATAACAAACATTCTTACCAAATCTGCATTCCCTTCCATGTATCTTTCCACAAGTGGCACAAGGGGGTCTAATCATAGGTTCAGGGACAGCAGCCATCCTAGGTCGATTAACAGCTTGTGTCTTAGGTTGATTCATCATAGGGTGTTGGGGTTGTTTCCCTTTAAATCCACCTCCTTGGTAGGGTTTCTTGTAAGGGGGTGGGAACCCTCGGTGACCTTGTTGAGCAGACCTCTTCCTATTCTCTTCAACTCGGTGGGCAACTAGCTGGCGATTGCAACTCTCAGCCACTTGGCTTTCTTTGACTAAAGATGCATAGTCGGTGACCTCTAGTGGAGCCTCAGATGCCAAAATGTCTGGCCTCAAACCACTCTCATATTTCATGCATTTCCAAGCCTCGTTGGGATTACTTTGGTAGCTAGTTGAGTGTTTGATCAGTTCTTCAAACTTAGCTGTGTACTCACCACACTTCGATTGCCTGTGTCAAAGAATGTAAATTCTACTACCTTTGCCTTCTTAACCGGATCTGGAAAATATTTCTTATGGAATGTAGCATAGAAAACCTCCCACGTAATCTGTATGTCGACTTTCAAGCAAGCCCTTTGCACCCTTCCACCACGCTGACCTCTCCTTTCAAAGATATAAGTAGAGAATGCCACCTTTTGTTCATCGAGCATTCTACCACCGAGAAAACCTTCTCCATCTCTTGAATCCATATGTCGGCTATTTGGGGTTAGTTGTCCCTTTGAATTACGGAGGTCCAGCCCTCTTGAATTGAGAATTTTCCATTTTCTTGGTTCCCAACCGATTCCTCGACATCCTATTCATCTGCTCCATCATCACTGTTGCTTGTGCTTGCATAGCCCTAGCCATCTCCTGGAGTGCATTTGCTAGTTCATCACGATTACCTCCACCGCGTGCCCCATGCGTACGTCTGTTTGCTGTCATTAGTTCCTAGACACACCAAACAACAGTCATCGAGTTGATCAGGCTCAATACTATAGCTAAGCATGGTAGCAACTATGGTAGTATCACAAGACGATCATGCATTTCTAAATCCTATATCCCATCATACAGATAAGATTAATAGCATGATATCATAGACAGAAGCATAGTCAGTCCATTCCTCAGGCTTAAATAGGATGAACTGCTCTGATACCATAATGTAACACCCTAATAGAACCCCACTGTGCTTAAGTTCACATTTGGATTCTATTAGTTGTCACTTATGCCTTGTATTAATTTTCTTTTGAAATTAACTTAGAAAAATAATGGAAGTTTTTTTTTTTTTTTAATAAATTAATATTTTTGAAAACTTAAGCCTGTAACGAGAAGTGAAATACATAGCGCTTTTATAGATAATAATCAAGTTACATTGCGTACTTAATTAAATAAGCGGAATAAAAGACTAAGTATAGAACAATTATTACATAAACTGGAATATAATCACTTAATACATAAGTCACAACAGGGCATATATCATACTGATAAGTTATTACAAATAACAATATAAGTTCTACTATTACTAATTGTTTCTCACAAACTATAATGTAACTAAAGCTCGGAATGCTCCTACTTGAACGGTTTGAAATCTTCACGTGCTACCTCCTTCCTCAGCTACGGCCTCGTTGCTTTAGGTGGACACGTCTGTCTCTGGTAACGACAACGGAAAATAAACATAGGAGTGAGAAATACATGATTTCTCAGTAGGAGTTCCTACTTGTACTAAAAGTGTCATCGTTGTCGTCCCAGTCACTTCGGGTTTATTATAAAAAGGTGAACAGTTAAGGATTCAATTATCAAACTTTCACAAACGTGATTAGTCAAGTGCAGTTACTTTTAAACTAATCTTGAACATTAGCAGAAATATTCATTCAATATTTCATCAAGCATACATATAAGCATATCATGTAAAACCACTAATAAGCAATAATCATTTAGGAGTTGCATGCATTTCATGATTACTCATCCTCAACATTCACTTGTTTAGTGATCATCATCTTTCATTTATTTCATCAACATATTTCTTAATTACTCACGGGATGAATGCATCAATGCCTTAGACCACCCTAAAAGGGTAATGAGCTCATACCGTGGCCGCCACAACCTTTTTTGGTTTCCTTTCCGTTGCCGTGATCTCAACGGTTTAGGGGGTTAAGCCGTGAGTTTAGCTCAAGTCCACTTTTCCAGACTTTCATTGCTACTTTTTCAAACTTTACTTTTATTATTTCTTTTGAAAATGAATGTATGCATATTATCATGTAATCACAATAAATCCTGGGCAATCAATCATTCATCCTCATCATTTCATAATTCATCACCATACATTCACATTACTATACATCACTTCATAAAACATGGACAATATCATGTAAATCTCATAGTAAACACTTTCATAGATGATTCATATTAAACAACCAAAGTTATCAAGTTGAGTTCCTAGTGTTCGTAAGAGGTAATGGATGTCTTAGTATTATCTTTTTCTTTTAGTGTTCTTTGTACTCTTAGCATTCCATTAATACATTAATGCACTTCAAAATATTATTATAGGTTCTTTATATATTTTTATTATGACTTTCATATAACTCTTGAAGATTATTATTCTACTTAAATTCTTAAAATTCTCTCTTTACAAGACTTGATTCTTTTATTTATAGTTTTGATATCTTTTAGAAGAAAGTTTATAATTCTCTGTATACTTGTTATCTCAGCTTAGTAAAGGTAGTTCCAAATTCCTAACTCATCAAATTTTAGCATTTACATCTTTGGAATAGTGTAAATCAACTGTAAACCATGCATAGGAGGGTTCCTGTGAAAGAGAGGTGGGTCACAATGGACATGCTTAAATACCAAGTCTTTCCTTAGCCAGAACCTTTCCAAACTGCACTTTCACAGTACACTATCCCGAAATTTATTTCTCATTCTGTATTTACGTGGTACAAAGATTTATACATAACATACATGGGTGTATTCCTATATGTGTTAGCTCTCCAACAAAGTTGAAATCAGTCCATTTGCATTTTTCTAGAGTGAGTTACATCTATTTTACTACTACAAGGTCAGATTTAAAGTTTCAGTCTTAGGCTCTACTTTAAAAATTTATATCTTGAGCTAGAAAACTCCGTTTTAGGTGATTCTTTTTGGAGAGTGTTATATAATGAGTCTAGTTTATAGTAAAATTATTTTAATTTCGAGATACTTAATATTTTATGAACAGTACCTTTCGAAGTACCTGCTGCCAGAAACAACTAGAATTTCCAGCACCTACCATTTTCATGTCTTAAGTTACCTTTATTAAATCAGGTTTCACATACAATCTTTTCAAGTTATATTTGAGTTTGATAACATCATAAAGGTACTCATAACAAAATAGAACATGTCATATTTCTAAAAATATATTTTTCAAATAATCATTTAAAACTTTTGACAATAACTCAAACTTGAGGCATTCTATCAAGGTTAGAAGCCAACAATGCTTGAACAATTAAAGATGAAGCTCCTACCTCTTGTGTAGGGTCTAAAAAGGGTCCTTCTCTTCTTCCTTAAGCTTCGAACAAGAGTCTTTGGAGTGGATGACCCTCCTTGAATCTTGGCTCTAGAACTTGAATGCTTAAGAAAATATTTCTCACTAGAGTTAAAGATTGTAACTCTTGTGAGGGCTAGTGAAAGTTTGGACTTAGGATTGAAGTGTTTGGATGAAGTTTAGAGGATCAAGAGAAGTTTTTGAAGAACATAAGAAGAATGATAGAATAAGAAAGAAAGAACACTTAGGGAGTTTTTGAATTGAAGAGAGTTTGAGGAGTATTTATAGTGGAAAGATTAGAGAAAAAAACAGAAGATGGAAAGCACTTGGAGCATGATTTATGGAAACATGTTGGCTGAATTTTGGGATGAAAATGCTCCATGTTTTGTGCAAACACGTTTCCATGTTTTGTGCAAACACGTTTCCATGTTTTGTGCAAACACGTTTCCATGTGACGTTTCCATGTTTTATGCAAACACGTTTCCATGTTTTATGCAAACATGTTTCCATGTTTTATGCAAACATGTTGGATGAAAATGCTCCATGTTTTATGCAAACATGTTGGATGAAAATGCTCCATGTTTTATGCAAACATGTTTCCATGTTTTATCCAAACACGTTTCCATGTTTTGTGCAAAGATGTTAGTGGATATTCTTGTAATTCCATTCATAGAGTAAGGGTATCTTTGTCATTTAATAAGGCAAGGGTAGTTTGGTAATTTCCTTTACATAGCAAGGGCATTTTCATAATTTCGACTAAGTGATGGCATTTTCGTAATTCTTTGCATTTTTCTCTAGACATACTTAAGTAGTCTATTTGTTGTGTTTCATAACATTTGTCCAGATTCTCTTGGTTTTGCTATCGATAATTAAGATTCTTAGTTATAAATTTGGGGATGTTACATTTCTCCCCTTCTTATTAAAAATTTTGCCCTCAAAATTTGATACCTGTGAATAGGTTCGGAAATTCTTTTCGCATATCTTCCTCGAGCTCCCATGTGTGCTCTTCCATTCCATCTTGTCCCCATGCTACTCGGACCAGAGATACAGATTTGTTTCTCAGCTGCTTGATGCCATGATCCACGATCCTCATCGGTGGTAATTCAAAAGTTAAGTCATCTTTTAATTGTATAGTTTCTGGCTCAAACACATGACTGGGGTCTGACTGATACTTTCTCAATTGGGACACATGAAAAACATTGTGTAGGTTAGACAAATTTGGAGGTAATGCAATTTGGTAGGCGGAGGGACCTACCTTTTTGAGGATTTGGAAGGGTCCTAAGAATCTAGGGCTTAGCTTTTTGACTTTCATTGCACGACCTATACCTGTGGTAGGAGTAATTCGCAAGAATATGTGTTCTCCTTCTTGAAATTCGAGAGGTTTCCTTCTCTTGTCAAAGATAGCTCTTCTGCCTACTCTGAGCAATGAGGATTCTTTCCCTAATTTTCCTTATTTGTTTGGTTGTCTCTTCTACTAAATCAGGGCCCAAAATACTTTGCTCTCCTGGGTCACACCAACAAAGTGGTGATTGACACTTTCTACCATACAAAGCCTCATAAGGTGCCATCCCAATGCTAGTGTGGTAACTATTATTATATGCAAACTCAATCAATGGAAGCTGTTTGTCCCAACTTTTTGGCTGGTCTAAGACACATGCTCTTAGCATATCCTCAAGGGTTTGAATTGTTCTTTCTGATTGTCCATCAGTCTGAGGGTGATAGGCAGTGCTTAGACACAACTTTGAACCAAATGCCTTTTGCAAAGCTCCCCAAAATCTTGAGGTGAACCTTGGATCCCTATCTGAGACAATGGTTTTGGGTACTCCATGGAGCCTTATTATCTCTTGGATGTATAGCTGAGCTAACTTTTCCAAAGGGTAATTTGCTTGAATGGGTAAAAAGTGAGCAGATTTGGTCAATCTATCTACAATTACCCATATGGAGTCATGTCCGGTAGGCGTTCTTGGCAATCCCATCACGAAATCCATGGATATTCCTTCCCACTTCCATTCGGGGATTTCGAGAGGTTGTACCACTCCGGAGGGTTTTTGATGCTCTATCTTCACTTTTTGGCATACCAAACATTTTTGTACTATATTTGCTATATCTGCTTTCATCTTTGGCCACCAGAACATTTTTTTTAGGTCATGGTACATCTTGGTTATACCGGGGTGTACACTAAATTGACTCTTGTGGGCTTCTTCCAAAATGCTAGCTCTCAATCCTTCTTTTGCTGGTACACAAATTCTCCCTTGGTATCTCCACACTCCTTCCTTATCCTGGACAAACTCTTTCAACTTTCCTACTGACAAGGGTTAAGGTTCTAAGGAAATCCTCATCTTCCCTTTGGGCTTGAATTATTTGATCCTTAAAGCTACTGGTTATACTTAGTTGGCTTAATCGAATTTGTTCTGAAGTCCCCCTATATCCTAAGTTGAGGTTCCTAAAATCTTCTATCAGCTCATTTTCTTTCACCATGAGCCAAGCGGCATGCAAGGACTTACGACTCAAAGCGTCTGCTACCACATTTGCCTTTCCTGGGTGGTAGTTCAACCCAAAGTCATAGTCCTTGAGAAACTCCATCCAACGCCTTTGTCTCATATTGAGTTCCTTTTGGTTGAAGAGGTATTTCGGACTTTTGTGGTCAGAAAATACTTCAAACCTTACACCATAAAGATGATGTCTCCAGATTTTTAAGGCAAAGACAATAGCTGCTAGCTCTAAGTCATGGGTTGGGTAATTTACTTCATGGGGTTTGAGCTGTCTAGAGGCATATGCTACTACATTCCTATTTTGCATCAAAACACATCCTAGTCCTCTTCCCGAGGCATCACAATACACCTCAAATTTTTCTTTTGGGTCGTAGGATTAGGACAGGGGTAGTGGTCAACTTCTTTTTTAGTTCTTGGAAACTCTCTTCACATTCTGGGCTCCATATAAAAGCTGAATTCTTCCTTGTTAGCTTGGTGAGGGGTAAGGCAATTTGGGAAAAACCTCTAATGAACCTTCGGTAGTAACCGGCTAGCCCTAGAAAACTCCTAATCTCCTTCACAGTGGTAGGGGTTTCCCATTGTTGCACCGCTTCTATCTTACTTGGGTCTACTGCTATTCCCTCATGTGACACTACATGACCTAAGAACTTAACTTCCTTCGTCCAAAATTCACACTTGGACAACTTTGCATAAAGTTTCTTGTTCCTCAACACCTCCAACACCACTCGTAAGTGTTCTTCGTGCTCTTCTTCAGTTCTAGAGTAAACTAGAATGTCATCGATGAACACTATTACAAACTTGTCCAAGTATGGTCTAAATATCCTATTCATGTAGTCCATAAACACTGTCGGTGCATTGGTTAACCCAAACGACATCACATTAAACTCATAATGTCCATATCTAGTCCTAAAGGCTGTCTTTGGTATGTCCTCCTCCTTCACTCGAATCTGGTGGTATCCTGATCGCAGATCTATCTTGGAAAACACTTGGGCTCCTCTTAATTGGTCCATGAGGTCATCTATTCTAGGCAAAGGGTATTTATTCTTTATGGTCACTTGGTTTAGCTGCCTATAATCCACACATAACCGCAAGCTCCCATCCTTCTTCTTGACAAATAGCACCGGAGCTCCCCATGGTGAAGCACTAGGACTAATGAATTTCTTCTCTAGTAGCTCCTCTAATTGCTTCTTCAATTACATTAACTCGGCCGGTGGCATCCTATAAGGAGCTATAGATATGGGTCCTGCTCGGTACCAAATCTATAGAAAACTCAATCTCCCTTTTGGAGGAAATTCAGGATGTCATCAGAAAAACATCCGAGAATTCCTTTACTACAAAGATCTTTTCTAGAGCTTGCTCCACTTCCCTCTCACTTGTCATCAGGAAAACATATCCTCGCTCTTCATTCCTACTATCCCCACGATAATGGAGTTTAGGTATAGTCGTACCTTTCTATCAAGTTTAGAGGGATTGGGTAAAGATGGTTTGGGAAGAAATACTAGTGACTTATTTGCACAAAGTAGTAACACACAGTTAGCCAAAGCCAATCCATGCCCAAGATTACATCAAAACTAGACAAGGGTAGACAAACTAAATCATGATGAAAAATCCTATCAGCTACCTCAAATTCACAATTTAGGCAGGCTTGATCAGTTCTAACGATATTTATAGTGGGGGTAGAGACAACTAAGATGATTTTTAAGTCAGATATATACAACCTCAACTTATTAGCACAATCATATGAAATGAATGAATGTGTTGCGCCAGAATCAAACAATACAATTAAGGGTTTTCCATTAATTATACACTTACCTTGAATCAGATCATCGGATTCCGAGGGCATCTCAAAGATGATAGCAAACACGCAGCGTCTCTGTGCCTTAGGCTTAAGTGTAGAGGACTGATTGAGCTTTAGGCACTCTCTAGAATAGTGTCCTGTCTGTCCACACCGATAACAAACATTCTTACCAAATCTGCATTCCCCTCCATGTATCTTTCCACAAGTGGCACAAGGGGGTCTAATCATAGGTTCAGGGACAAAGACCATCCTAGGTCGATTAACGGCTTGTGTCTTAGGTTGATTCATCATAGGGTGTTGGGGTTGTTTCCTTTAAATCCACCTCCTTGGTAGGGTTTCTTGTATAGGGGTGGGAACCCTCGGTGACCTTGTTGAGCAGACCTCTTCCTATTCTCTTCAACTCGGTGGGCAACTAGCTGGCGATTGCAACTCTCAGCCACTTGGCTTTTGCTGACTAAAGATGCATAGTCAGTGACCTCTAGTGGAGCCACAGATGCCAAAATGTCTGGCCTCAAACCACTCTCATATTTCATGCATTTCCAAGCCTCGTTGGGATTACTTTGGTAGCTAGTTGAGTGTTTGATCAGTTCTTCAAACTTAGCTGTGTACTCAACCACACTTCGATTGCCCTGTGTCAAAGAATGTAAATTCTACTTCCTTTGCCTTCTTAACCGGATCTGGAAAATATTTCTTATGGAATGTAGCATAGAAAACCTCCCACGTAATCTGTATGTCAGCACTTTCAAGCAAGCCCTTTGCACCCTTCCACCACGCGGCAGCCTCTCCTTTCAGCATATAAGTAGAGAATGCCACCTTTTGTTCATCAGAGCATTCTACCACTGAGAAAACCTTCTCCATCTCTTGAATCCATATGTCAGCTATTTCGGGGTTAGTTGTCCCTTTGAATTCTGGAGGTCCAGCCCTCTTGAATTCTGAGAATTTTCCATTTTCTTGGTTCCCAACTGATTCCTCTGACATCCTATTCATCTGCTCCATCATCACTGTTGCTTGTGCTTGCATAGCCCTAGCCATCTTGTAACACCCTAATAGAACCCCACTGTGCTTAAGTTCACATTTGGATTCTATTAGTTGTCACTTATGCCTTGTATTAATTTTCTTTTGAAATTAACTTAGAAAAATAATGGAAGCTTTTTTCTTTAAATAAATTAATTTTTTGAAAACTTAAGCTCAGAATTTAGAAGTGAAATACATAGCGCTTTTATAGATAATAATCAAGTTACATTGCGCACTTTATTAAATAAGCGGAATAAAAGACTAAGTGTAGAACAATTATCACATAAACTGGAATATAATCACTTAATATATAAGTCACAACAGGGCATATATCATACTGATAAGTTATTACAAATAACAATATAAGTTCTACTATTACTAATTGTTTCTCACAAACTATAATGTAACTAAAGCTCGGAATGCTCCTACTTGAACGGTTTGAAATCTTCACGTGCTACCTCCTTCCTCACCACGGCCTCGTTGCTTTAAGTGGACACGTCTGTCTCTGTAACGACAACGGAAAATAAACATAGGAGTGAGAAATACATGATTTCTCAGTAGGAGTTCCAACTTGTACTAAAAGTGTCATCGTTGTCGTCCCAGTCACCTCGGGTTTATTATAAAAAGGTGAACAGGTAAGGGTTCAATTATCAAACTTTCACAAACGTGATTAGCCGAAGTGCGATTACTTTTAAACTAATCTTGAACATTAGCGTAAATATTCATTCAAGATTTCATCAAGCATACATATAAGCATATCATGTAAAACCACTAATAAGCAATAATCATTTAGGAGCTGCATGCATTTCATGATTACTCATCCTCAACATTCACTTGTTTAGTGATCATCATCTTTCATTTATTTCATCAACATATTTCTTAATTATTCACGGGATGAATGCATCAATGCCTTAGACCACCCTAAAAGGGTAATGAGCTCATACCATGGCCGTCGCCATAACCTTTTTGGTTTTCATTCCGCTGCCGTGATCTCATCGGTTTAGGGGGTTAAGCCGTGAGTTTAGCTCAAGTCCACTTTTCCAGACTTTCATTGCTACTTTTTCAAACTTTACTTTTATTATTTCTTTTGGAAAATGAATGTATGCATATTATCATGTAATCACAATAAACCTTGGGCAATCAATCATTCATCCTCATCATTTCATAATTCATCACCATACATTCACATTACTATAAATCACTTCATAAAACATGGACAATATCATGTAAATCTCATAGTAAACACTTTCATAGATAATTCATATTAACTAACCAAAGTTATCAAGTTGAGTTCCTAGTGTTCGTAAGAGGTAATGGATGTCTTAATATTATCTTTTTCTCTTAGTGTTCTTTGTACTCTTAGCATTCCATTAATACATTAATGCACTTCAAAATATTATTATAGGTTCCTTATATATTTTTATTATGACTTTCATATAACTCTTGAAGATTATTATTCTACTTAAATTCTTAAAATTCTCTCTTTACAAGACTTGATTCTTTTATTTATAGTTTTGACATCTTTTAGAAGAAAGTTTATAATTCTCTGTATACTTGTTAGTAAAGGTAGTTCCAAATTCCTAACTCATCAAATTTTAGCATTTACATCTTTGGAATAGTGTAAATCAACTGTAAACCATGCATAGGAGGGTTTCCAGAAAGAGAGGTGGGTCACAATGGACATGCTTAAATACCAAGTCTTTCCTTAGCCGTAACCTTTCCAAACTGCACTTTCACAGTACACTATCCCGAAATTTATTTCTCATTCTGTATTTACGTGGTACAAAGCTTTATACATAACATACATGGGTGTATTCCTATATGTGTTAGCTCTCCAACAAAGTTGAAATCAGTCCATTTACATTTTTCTAGAGTGAGTTACATCTATTTTACTACTACAAGGTCAGATTTAAAGTTTCAGTCTTAGGCTCTACTTTAAAAATTTATATCTTGAGCTAGAAAACTCCGTTTTGGGTGATTCTTTTTGGAGAGTGTTCTATAATGAGTCTAGTTTATATTAAAATTATTTTAATTTCGAGATACTTGATATTTTATGAACAGTAGCTTTCAAGTACCTGCTGCCAGAAACAACTAGAAATTCCAGCACCTACCATTTTCATGTCTTAAGTTACCTTTATTAAATCAGGTTTCACTTACAATCTTTTCGAGTTATATTTGAGTTTGATAACATCATAAGGGTACTCATAACAGAATAGAACATGTCATATTTCTAAAAATATATTTTTCAAATAATCATTTAAAACTTTTGACAATAACTCAAACTTGAGGCATTCTATCAAGGTTAGAAGCCAACAATGCTTGAACAATTAAAGATGAAGCTCCTACCTCTTGTGTAGGGTCTAAAAGGGTCCTTCTCTTCTTCCTTAAGCTTCGAACAAGAGTCTTTGGAGTGGATGACCCTCCTTGAATCTTGGCTCTAGAACTTGAATGCTTAAGAAAATATTTCTCACTAGAGTTAAAGATTGTAACTCTTGTGAGGGCTAGTGAAAGTTTGGACTTAGGATTGAAGTGTTTGGATGAAGTTTAGAGGATCAAGAGAAGTTTTTGAAGAACATAAGAAGAATTATAGAATAAGAAAGAAAGAACACTTAGGGAGTTTCTGAATTGAAGAGAGTTTGAGGAGTATTTATAGTGGAAAGATTAGAGAAAAAACAGAAGATGGAAAGCACTTGGAGCATGATTTATGGAAACATGTTGGCTGAATTTTGGGATGAAAATGCTCCTTGTTTTGTGCAAACACGTTTCCATGTTTTATGCAAACATGTTGGATGAAAATGCTCCATGTTTTATGCAAACATGTTTCCATGTTTTATGCAAACACGTTTCCATGTTTTGTGCAAAGATGTTAGTGGATATTCTTGTAATTCCATTCATAGAGTAAGGGTATCTTTGTCATTTAATAAGGCAAGGGTAGTTTGGTAATTTCCTTTACATAGCAAGGGCATTTTCGTAATTTCCACTAAGTGATGGCATTTTCGTAATTCTTTGCATTTTTCTCTAGACATACTTAAGTAGTCTATTTGTTGTGTTTCATAACATTTGTCCAGATTCTCTTGGTTTTGCTATCGATAATTAAGATTCTTAGTTATAAATTTGGGGATGTTACATTTCTCCCTTCTTATTAAAAATTTTGCCCTCAAAATTTGATACCTGTGGAATAGGTTCGGAAATTCTTTTCAGCATATCTTCCTCGAGCTCCTATGTGTGCTCTTCCATTCCATCTTGTCCCAGTGCTACTCGGACTGTAGATACAGATTTGTTTCTCACCGCTTGATGCCATGATCCACGATCCTCATCGGTGGTAATTCAAAAGTTAAGTCATCTTTTAATTGTATAGTTTCCAGCTCAAACACATGACTGGGGTCTGACTGATACTTTCTCAATTGGGACACATGAAAAACATTGTGTAGGTTAGACAAATTTGGAGGCAATGCAATTTGGTAGGCGGAGGGACCTACCTTTTTGAGGATTTGGAAGGGTCCTAAGAATCTAGGGCTTAGCTTTTTGACTTTCATTGCACGACCTATACCTGTGGTATGAGTAATTCGCAAGAATATGTGTTCTCCTTCTTGAAATTCGAGAGGTTTCCTTCTCTTGTCAAAGATAGCTCTTCTCGCTTACTCTGAGCAAAGTGAGGATTCTTTCCTAATTCTCCTTATTTGTTTGGTTGTCTCTTCTACCAAATCAGGGCCCAAAATACTTTGCTCTCCCGGGTCACACCAACAAAGTGGTGATTGACACTTTCTACCATACAAAGCCTCATAGGGTGCCATCCCAATGCTAGTGTGGTAACTATTATTATATGCAAACTCAATCAATGGAAGTTGTTTGTCCCAACTTTTGGCTAGTCTAAGACACATGCTCTTAGCATATCCTCAAGGGTTTGAATTGTTCTTTCTGATTGTCCATCACTTTGAGGGTGATAGGCAGTGCTTAGACACAACCTTGAACCAAACGCCTTTTGCAAAGCTCCCCATAATCTTGAGGTGAACCTTGGATCCCTATCTGAGACAATGGTTTTGGGTACTCCATGGAGCCTTATTATCTCTTGGATGTATAGCTGAGCTAACTTTTCCAAAGGGTAATTTGCTCGAATGGGTAAAAAGTGAGCAGATTTGGTCAATCTATCCACAATTACCCATATGGAGTCATGTCCGGTAGGCGTTCTTGGCAATCCCATCACGAAATCCATGGATATTCCTTCCCACTTCCATTCGGGGATTTCGAGAGGTTGCAGACTCAGGAGGGTTTTTGATGCTCTATCTTCACTTTTTGGCATACCAAACATTTTTGCACTATATTTGCTATATCTCGCTTTCATCTTTGGCCACCGTAACATCTTTTTTAGGTCATGGTACATCTTGGTTATAACGGGGTGTACACTAAATTGACTCTTGTGGGCTTCTTCCAAAATGCTAGCTCTCAATCCTTCTTTTACAGGTACACAGATTCTCCCTTGGTATCTCCACACTCCTTCCTTATCCTGGACAAACTCTTTCAACTTTCCTACTTCGACAAGGGTTAAGGTTCTAAGGAAATCCTCATCTTCCCTTTGGGCTTGAATTATTTGATCCTTAAAGCTACTGGTTACACTTAACTGGCTTAACCAAATTTGTTCTGAAGTCCCCCTATATCCTAAGTTGAGGTTCCTAAAATCTTCTATCAGCTCATTTTCTTTCACCATGAGCCAAGCAAAGATGCAAGGACTTACGACTCAAAGCTGCTGCTACCACATTTGCCTTTCCTGGGTGGTAGTTCAACCCAAAGTCATAGTCCTTGAGAAACTCCATCCAACGCCTTTGTCTCATATTGAGTTCCTTTTGGTTGAAGAGGTATTTCAGACTTTTGTGGTCAGAAAATACTTCAAACCTTACACCATAAAGATGATGTCTCCAGATTTTTAAGGCAAAGATAATAGCTGCTAGCTCTAAGTCATGGGTTGGGTAATTTACTTCATGGGGTTTGAGCTGTCTAGAGGCATAGGCTACTACATTCCTATTTTGCATCAAAACACATCCTAGTCCTCTTCCCGAGGCATCACAATACACCTCAAATTTTTCTTTTGGGTCAGGTAGGATTAGGACAGGGGTAGTAGTCAACTTCTTTTTTAGTTCTTGGAAACTCTCTTCACATTCTGGGCTCCATATAAAAGCTGAATTCTTCCTTGTTAGCTTGGTGAGGGGTAAGGCAATTTGGGAAAAACCTCTAATGAACCTTCGGTAGTAACCGGCTAGCCCTAGAAAACTCCTAATCTCCTTCACAGTGGTAGGGGTTTCCCATTGTTGCACCGCTTCTATCCTACTTGGGTCTACTGCTATTCCCCCATGTGACACTACATGACCTAAGAACTTAACTTCCTTCGTCCAAAATTCACACTTGGACAACTTTGCATAAAGTTTCTTGTTCCTCAACACCTCCAACACCACTCGTAAGTGTTCTTCGTGCTCTTCTTCAGTTCTAGAGTAAACTAGAATGTCATCGATGAACACTATTACAAACTTGTCCAAGTATGGTCTAAATATCCTATTCATGTAGTCCATAAACACTGCCGGTGCATTGGTTAACCCAAACGACATCACATTAAACTCATAATGTCCATATCTAGTCCTAAAGGCTGTCTTTGGTATGTCCTCCTCCTTCACTTGAATCTGGTGGTATCCTGATCGCAGATCTATCTTGGAAAACACTTGGGCTCCTCTTAATTGGTCCATGAGGTCATCTATTCTAGGCAAAGGGTATTTATTCTTTATGGTCACTTAGTTTAGCTGCCTATAATCCACACATAACCGCAAGCTCCCATCCTTCTTCTTGACAAATAGCACTGGAGCTCCCCATGGTGAAGCACTAGGCCTAATGAATTTCTTCTCTAGTAGCTCCTCTAATTGCTTCTTGAATTCTGTTAACTCGGCCAGTGCCATCCTATAAGGAGCTATAGATATGGGTCCCGTTCCCGGTACCAAATCTATAGAAAACTCAATCTCCCTTTTTGGAGGAAATTCAGGTATGTCATCAGGAAAAACATCTGAGAATTCCTTTACTACAAGGATCTTTTCTAGAGCTTGCTCCACTTCCCTCTCACTTGTCATCAGGAAAACATATCCTCGCTCTTCATTCCTACTATCCCCCACGATAATGGAGTTTAGGTATAGTCATACCTTTCTATCAAGTTTAGAGGGATTGGGTAAAGATGGTTTGGGAAGAAATACTAGTGACTTATTTGCACAATGTAGTAACACACGGTTAGCCGAAAGCCAATCCATGCCCAAGATTACATCAAAACTAGACAAGGGTAGACAAACTAAATCATGATGAAAAATCCTATCTGCTACCTCAAATTCACATTTTAGGCAGGCTTGATCAGTTCTAACATTATTTATAGTGGGTGTAGAGACAACTAAGATGATTTTTAAGTCGATATATACAACCTCAACTTATTAGCACAATCATATGAAATGAATGAATGTGTTGCGCCAGAATCAAACAATACAATTAAGGATTTTCCATTAATTATACACTTACCTTGAATCAGATCATTGGATTCTGAGGGCATCTCAGCAGTGATAGCAAACACGCGTCCCTGTGCCTTAGGCTTAAGTGTAGAAGACTGATTGAGCTTTAGGCACTCTCTAGAATAGTGTCCTGTCTGGCCCACACCGATAACAAACATTCTTACCAAATCTGCATTCCCTCCATGTATCTTTCCACAAGTGGCACAAGGGGGTCTAGTCATAGGTTCAGGGACCAGCCATCCTAGGTCGATTAACGTACTTGTGTCTTAGGTTGATTCATCATAGGGTGTTGGGGTTGTTTCCTTTAAATCCACCTCCTTGGTAGGGTTTCTTGTAAGGGGGTGGGAACCCTCGGTGACCTTGTTGAGCGCACCTCTTCCTATTCTCTTCAACTCGGTGGGCAACTAGTGGCGATTGCAACTCTCACCACTTGGCTTTGCCGACTAAAGATGCATAGTCAGTGACCTCCAGTGGAGCCACAGATGCCAAAATGTCTGGCCTCAAACCACTCTCATATTTCATGCATTTCCAAGCCTCGTTGGGATTACTTTGGTAGCTAGTTGAGTGTTTGGTCAGTTCTTCAAACTTAGCTGTACTCACCACACTTCGATTTCCTGTGTCAAAGAATGTAAATTCTACTTCCTTTGCCTTCTTAACCGGATCTGGAAAATATTTCTTATGGAATGTAGCATAGAAAACCTCCCACGTAATCTGTATGTCAAAGACTTTCAAGCAAGCCCTTTGCACCCTTCCACCACGCTGCCTCCTCCTTTCAGCATATAAGTAGAGAATGCCACCTTTTGTACATCAGAGCATACTACCACTGAGAAAACCTTGTCCATCTCTTGAATCCATATGTCAGCTATTTCGGTTAGTTGTCCCTTTGAATTACGGAGGTCCAGCCCTCTTGAATTCTGAGAATTTTCCATGTTCTTGGTTCCCAACTGATTCCTCTGACATCCTATTCATCTGCTCCATCATCACTGTTGCTTGTGCTTGCATAGCCCTAGCCATCTCCTAGAGTGCATTTGCGGTTCATCACGATTACCTCCACCGCATGCCCCATGCGTCGTCTGCTTGCTGCCATTAGTTCCTAGACACACCAAACAACACCATCGAGTTGATCGGGCTCAATACTATAGCTAAGCATGGTAGCAACTATGGCAAGATCACAAGACGATCATGCATTTCTAAATCCTATATCCCATCATACGATAAGATTAATAGCATGATATCATAGACGAAGCATAGTCACCCATTCCTCAGGCTTAAATAGGATGAATCGCTCGATACCATAATGTAACACCCTAATAGAACCCCACTGTGCTTAAGTTCACATTTGGATTCTATTAGTTGTCACTTATGCCTTGTATTAATTTTCTTTTGAAATTAACTTAGAAAAATAATGGAAGTTATATTTTCTTTAAATAAATTAATTTTTTTGAAAACTTAAGCCTGTAACGAGAAGTGAAATACATAGCGCTTTTATAGATAATAATCAAGTTACATTGCGCACTTTATTAAATAAGCGGAATAAAAGACTAAGTGTAGAACAATTATCACATAAACTGGAATATAATCACTTAATACATAAGTCACAACAGGGCATATATCATACTGATAAGTTATTACAAATAACAATATAAGTTCTACTATTACTAATTGTTTCTCACAAACTATAATGTAACTAAAGCTCGGAATGCTCCTACTTGAACGGTTTGAAATCTTCACGTGCTACCTCCTTCCTCAGCTACGGCCTCGTTGCTTTAAGTGGACACGTCTGTCTCTCAGTAACGACAACGGAAAATAAACATAGGAGTGAGAAATACATGATTTCTCAAGAGGAGTTCCTACTTGTACTAAAAGTGTCATCGTTGTCGTCCCAAATACTTCGGGTTTATTATAAAAAGGTGAGCAGGTAAGGATTCAATTATCAAACTTTCACAAACGTGATTAGTCAAGTGCAGTTACTTTTAAACTAATCTTGAACATTAGCGTAAATATTCATTCAAGATTTCATCAAGCATACATATAAGCATATCATGTAAAACCACTAATAAGCAATAATCATTTAGGAGCTGCATGCATTTCATGATTACTCATCCTCAACATTCACTTGTTTAGTGATCATCATCTTTCATTTATTTCATCAACATATTTCTTAATTATTCACGGGATGAATGCATCAATGCCTTAGACCACCCTAAAAGGGTAATGAGCTCATACCATGGCCGTCGCCATAACCTTTTTGGTTTTCATTCCGCTGCCGTGATCTCAACGGTTTAGGGGTTAAGCCGTGAGTTTAGCTCAAGTCCACTTTTCCAGACTTTCATTGCTACTTTTTCAAACTTTACTTTTATTATTTCTTTTGGAAAATGAATGTATGCATATTATCATGTAATCACAATAAACCTTGGGCAATCAATCATTCATCCTCATCATTTCATAATTCATCACCATACATTCACATTACTATAAATCACTTCATAAAACATGGACAATATCATGTAAATCTCATAGTAAACACTTTCATAGATAATTCATATTAACTAACCAAAGTTATCAAGTTGAGTTCCTAGTGTTCGTAAGAGGTAATGGATGTCTTAATATTATCTTTTTCTCTTAGTGTTCTTTGTACTCTTAGCATTCCATTAATACATTAATGCACTTCAAAATATTATTATAGGTTCCTTATATATTTTTATTATGACTTTCATATAACTCTTGAAGATTATTATTCTACTTAAATTCTTAAAATTCTCTCTTTACAAGACTTGATTCTTTTATTTATAGTTTTGACATCTTTTAGAAGAAAGTTTATAATTCTCTGTATACTTGTTAGTAAAGGTAGTTCCAAATTCCTAACTCATCAAATTTTAGCATTTACATCTTTGGAATAGTGTAAATCAACTGTAAACCATGCATAGGAGGGTTTCCAGGAAAGAGAGGTGGGTCACAATGGACATGCTTAAATACCAAGTCTTTCCTTAGCCAGAACCTTTCCAAACTGCACTTTCACAGTACACTATCCCGAAATTTATTTCTCATTCTGTATTTACGTGGTACAAAGCTTTATACATAACATACATGGGTGTATTCCTATATGTGTTAGCTCTCCAACAAAGTTGAAATCAGTCCATTTACATTTTTCTAGAGTGAGTTACATCTATTTTACTACTACAAGGTCAGATTTAAAGTTTCAGTCTTAGGCTCTACTTTAAAAATTTATATCTTGAGCTAGAAAACTCCGTTTTGGGTGATTCTTTTTGGAGAGTGTTCTATAATGAGTCTAGTTTATATTAAAATTATTTTAATTTCGAGATACTTGATATTTTATGAACAGTAGCTTTCAAGTACCTGCTGCCAGAAACAACTAGAAATTCCAGCACCTACCATTTTCATGTCTTAAGTTACCTTTATTAAATCAGGTTTCACTTACAATCTTTTCGAGTTATATTTGAGTTTGATAACATCATAAGGGTACTCATAACAGAATAGAACATGTCATATTTCTAAAAATATATTTTTCAAATAATCATTTAAAACTTTTGACAATAACTCAAACTTGAGGCATTCTATCAAGGTTAGAAGCCAACAATGCTTGAACAATTAAAGATGAAGCTCCTACCTCTTGTGTAGGGTCTAAAAAGGGTCCTTCTCTTCTTCCTTAAGCTTCGAACAAGAGTCTTTGGAGTGGATGACCCTCCTTGAATCTTGGCTCTAGAACTTGAATGCTTAAGAAAATATTTCTCACTAGAGTTAAAGATTGTAACTCTTGTGAGGGCTAGTGAAAGTTTGGACTTAGGATTGAAGTGTTTGGATGAAGTTTAGAGGATCAAGAGAAGTTTTTGAAGAACATAAGAAGAATTATAGAATAAGAAAGAAAGAACACTTAGGGAGTTTTTGAATTGAAGAGAGTTTGAGGAGTATTTATAGTGGAAAGATTAGAGAAAAAAACAGAAGATGGAAAGCACTTGGAGCATGATTTATGGAAACATGTTGGCTGAATTTTGGGATGAAAATGCTCCTTGTTTTGTGCAAACACGTTTCCATGTTTTATGCAAACATGTTGGATGAAAATGCTCCATGTTTTATGCAAACATGTTTCCATGTTTTATGCAAACACGTTTCCATGTTTTGTGCAAAGATGTTAGTGGATATTCTTGTAATTCCATTCATAGAGTAAGGGTATCTTTGTCATTTAATAAGGCAAGGGTAGTTTGGTAATTTCCTTTACATAGCAAGGGCATTTTCGTAATTTCCACTAAGTGATGGCATTTTCGTAATTCTTTGCATTTTTCTCTAGACATACTTAAGTAGTCTATTTGTTGTGTTTCATAACATTTGTCCAGATTCTCTTGGTTTTGCTATCGATAATTAAGATTCTTAGTTATAAATTTGGGGATGTTACACATCTCCTGGAGTGCATTTGCTAGTTCATCACGATTACCTCCACCGCGTGCCCCATGCGTACGTCTGTTTGCTGTCATTAGTTCCTAGACACACCAAACAACAGTCATCGAGTTGATCAGGCTCAATACTATAGCTAAGCATGGTAGCAACTATGGCAGTATCACAAGACGATCATGCATTTCTAAATCCTATATCCCATCATACAGATAAGATTAATAGCATGATATCATAGACAGAAGCATAGTCAGTCCATTCCTCAGGCTTAAATAGGATGAACTGCTCTGATACCATAATGTAACACCCTAATAGAACCCCACTGTGCTTAAGTTCACATTTGGATTCTATTAGTTGTCACTTATGCCTTGTATTAATTTTCTTTTGAAATTAACTTAGAAAAATAATGGAAGTTTTTTTTTTTTAATAAATTAATTTTTTTGAAAACTTAAGCCTGTAACGAGAAGTGAAATACATAGCGCTTTTATAGATAATAATCAAGTTACATTGCGTACTTAATTAAATAAGCGGAATAAAAGACTAAGTATAGAACAATTATTACATAAACTGGAATATAATCACTTAATACATAAGTCACAACAGGGCATATATCATACTGATAAGTTATTACAAATAACAATATAAGTTCTACTATTACTAATTGTTTCTCACAAACTATAATGTAACTAAAGCTCGGAATGCTCCTACTTGAACGGTTTGAAATCTTCACGTGCTACCTCCTTCCTCGCCCACGGCCTCGTTGCTTTAGGTGGACACGTCTGTCTCAGTAACGACAACGGAAAATAAACATAGGAGTGAGAAATACATGATTTCTCGGTAGGAGTTCCTACTTGTACTAAAAGTGTCATCGTTGTCGTCCCAGTCACTTCGGGTTTATTATAAAAAGGTGAACAGGTAAGGATTCAATTATCAAACTTTCACAAACGTGATTAGTCAAGTGCGATTACTTTTAAACTAATCTTGAACATTAGCGTAAATATTCATTCAAGATTTCATCAAGCATACATATAAGCATATCATGTAAAACCACTAATAAGCAGTAATCATTTAGGAGTTGCATGCATTTCATGATTACTCATCCTCAACATTCACTTGTTTAGTGATCATCATCTTTCATTTATTTCATCAACATATTTCTTAATTACTCACGGGATGAATGCATCAATGCCTTAGACCACCCTAAAAGGGTAATGAGCTCATACTGTGGCCGTCGCCACAACCTTTTTTTTTGGTTTCCTTTCCGTTGCCGTGATCTCAACGGTTTAGGGGGTTAAGCCGTGAGTTTAGCTCAAGTCCACTTTTCCAGACTTTCATTGCTACTTTTTCAAACTTTACTTTTATTATTTCTTTTGAAAATGAATGTATGCATATTATCATGTAATCACAATAAATCCTAGGCAATCAATCATTCATCCTCATCATTTCATAATTCATCACCATACATTCACATTACTATACATCACTTCATAAAACATGGACAATATCATGTAAATCTCATAGTAAACACTTTCATAGATGATTCATATTAAACAACCAAAGTTATCAAGTTGAGTTCCTAGTGTTCGTAAGAGGTAATGGATGTCTTAGTATTATCTTTTTCTTTTAGTGTTCTTTGTACTCTTAGCATTCCATTAATACATTAATGCACTTCAAAATATTATTATAGGTTCTTTATATATTTTTATTATGACTTTCATATAACTCTTGAAGATTATTATTCTACTTAAATTCTTAAAATTCTCTCTTTACAAGACTTGATTCTTTTATTTATAGTTTTGATATCTTTTAGAAGAAAGTTTATAATTCTCTGTATACTTGTTATCTCAGCTTAGTAAAGGTAGTTCCAAATTCCTAACTCATCAAATTTTAGCATTTACATCTTTGGAATAGTGTAAATCAACTGTAAACCATGCATAGGAGGGTTCCCAGGAAAGAGAGGTGGGTCACAATGGACATGCTTAAATACCAAGTCTTTCCTTAGTGAACCTTTCCAAACTGCACTTTCACAGTACACTATCCCGAAATTTATTTCTCATTCTGTATTTACGTGGTACAAAGATTTATACATAACATACATGGGTGTATTCCTATATGTGTTAGCTCTCCAACAAAGTTGAAATCAGTCCATTTGCATTTTTCTAGAGTGAGTTACATCTATTTTACTACTACAAGGTCAGATTTAAAGTTTCAGTCTTAGGCTCTACTTTAAAAATTTATATCTTGAGCTAGAAAACTCCGTTTTAGGTGATTCTTTTTGGAGAGTGTTATATAATGAGTCTAGTTTATAGTAAAATTATTTTAATTTCGAGATACTTAATATTTTATGAACAGTACCTTTCGAAGTACCTGCTGCCAGAAACAACTAGAATTTCCAGCACCTACCATTTTCATGTCTTAAGTTACCTTTATTAAATCAGGTTTCACATACAATCTTTTCAAGTTATATTTGAGTTTGATAACATCATAAAGGTACTCATAACAAAATAGAACATGTCATATTTCTAAAAATATATTTTTCAAATAATCATTTAAAACTTTTGACAATAACTCAAACTTGAGGCATTCTATCAAGGTTAGAAGCCAACAATGCTTGAACAATTAAAGATGAAGCTCCTACCTCTTGTGTAGGGTCTAAAAGGGTCCTTCTCTTCTTCCTTAAGCTTGAACAAGAGTCTTTGGAGTGGATGACCCTCCTTGAATCTTGGCTCTAGAACTTGAATGCTTAAGAAAATATTTCTCACTAGAGTTAAAGATTGTAACTCTTGTGAGGGCTAGTGAAAGTTTGGACTTAGGATTGAAGTGTTTGGATGAAGTTTAGAGGATCAAGAGAAGTTTTTGAAGAACATAAGAAGAATGATAGAATAAGAAAGAAAGAACACTTAGGGAGTTTTTGAATTGAAGAGAGTTTGAGGAGTATTTATAGTGGAAAGATTAGAGAAAAAAACAGAAGATGGAAAGCACTTGGAGCATGATTTATGGAAACATGTTGGCTGAATTTTGGGATGAAAATGCTCCATGTTTTGTGCAAACACGTTTCCATGTTTTGTGCAAACACGTTTCCATGTTTTGTGCAAACACGTTTCCATGTTTTATGCAAACATGTTGGATGAAAATGCTCCATGTTTTATGCAAACATGTTTCCATGTTTTATCCAAACACGTTTCCATGTTTTGTGCAAAGATGTTAGTGGATATTCTTGTAATTCCATTCATAGAGTAAGGGTATCTTTGTCATTTAATAAGGCAAGGGTAGTTTGGTAATTTCCTTTACATAGCAAGGGCATTTTCGTAATTTCTACTAAGTGATGGCATTTTCGTAATTCTTTGCATTTTTCTCTAGACATACTTAAGTAGTCTATTTGTTGTGTTTCATAACATTTGTCCAGATTCTCTTGGTTTTGCTATCGATAATTAAGATTCTTAGTTATAAATTTGGGGATGTTACAAAACTTCCATCAAAACCAAACTCATGTCAAACATAAAGGAAGAAACCGAAATCTCACTTGGTCTAGAAGCCAAGTCCAAGCTTTAGAGTTTATTCATGTGACTAACCTCAACATGAAACCCTCATCATCAAGCTCTCATTTTTCCAAGTCCCAAAGGCCTTCATGGCCGAAACCTTAAGGAAAAAGAATGGGGTTTCAAAGGTTCAAGAGAAACATAACTCTTTCTTGAATAAAACTTGGAAATGATAAACTTTTCTTTGAAAAAGATCCAAGTTTTAGAGGTTGTTCAAGTGTTAGACACCATCACGAAACCTACATCATCAAGCTCTCATTTTTCCAAGTTCCAAAGGCCTTCATGGCCGAAACATCCAAGGGAAAACAAAAGTTCCAAAGAGTTTCATAAGAAACATAATCCATATTTGATCAAAACTTGAACAAGATGAAACTTTTCTCCAAAAGGAATTCTAAGCTTTAGAGATCTCATGCTAGGATGAGCACATGGTCATCCCAAGAGAGCACTCCTCATCAAGCCTTCATTATTTTGGCCTTGAGGCTGAAAATAAAACAAAGAGAAGGAAAAAGAATGAAACTTTTCTTTAAGAAAGGTTCAAGCTTTAGAGGTTTTCATGAGAGATGAACACAAGGTCACCTCTAGAAAACACTCATCATCAAGCTATCATATCCAAGGCCTTGAGGCCGAAAATAAGAAGAAAGGAAAATGAAGAAACCGAAAATGAAACAACGAGAAAGTTCATCCATTCATCATATTCCAACAAGACTCAAACATAAAGAATCAAGAAAACATTTTTAGAGAAGCTCCCTACCTAGTGGTTGAGGTTGAGAGGAGATAAAGAAGTTGAAGGAGATGAACTCTTGAGCTTGAGAGTAAGAGAAAGTTTCAAAGTGCTCTAAAACTCTAAACTTAGTGAATGAACAAAAGGTGCTTCAAGTTCTCTAAGCTATCTATTTATAGAAGAATGAAATGAAGGTGTTTTTGGGGGAGAAAGGCTTCAGCCTTTACAGCCATGAGGAGAGAAGAAATATCTCCTTCAAAGCATGATGACAAGTCTAACTAGGCATGTCCTAAAGCATGGCTAAAAGTAGCTTGTGTAAGTAAGCTTGATTGACAACATAAACTAATATAAATTTTGAATTCTTTTTGAATTTTTGGGGGAGGAGTGGCGCCACTTTTGGGCAGCCATGGGAGAGAAAATATCTCCTCTAAATCATGGTTTAATAGGGTGCTTAGGTGTAGGATTGATTTAGCTTAGGATTAGGGGTTGCTAAGTAAAGGTTTTAGGTAAACTAATTAGGTGATTAGGGTTGTAACACCTTAGATTATGAGTGGTTTTGGGAGATTTAATGGAGTCAAGACTTCTATGACTAATGATGTGAGTATGACAATCCTTCTTGGAAATAGGAGCGTGAATAGTGAAAACACTATTCATATATGCTTTCTTAAAGAAAAAGAACTATAATTAGGTTTTTAAGTTTTCCTTAAGCAATCTTGGGTTCTAATTATCCTCAAATAATGATTTTAGCTCTAGATTAATCATGGAAATTAATTAATCTTTAATTAGAGCCTAATATTTACTTAGGTTTTGCAAAAAAACGTCCTTAAGCCCAAAATGCACTAAGCAGGGGCAAAATCATAATTTTTACCAAAAGTTGCCCGGAACCTCCGGGACTAAAACAAACATGGTCCATGCATTAAAATCATTGTTTTGGACCTCCGAACAAGGTTCGGGTCAAAACAGAACTTAAATCTGCCTTAAATTGCTGTAGGGGTATTTTGGTCATTTATACACGGAGACCCTAAAAATAGGATTCCTCTACTTTATTAAACACTCAAATACATACAATCCCCTTCATATATCATATGAACCTTATGGGGATGGCCGAGGTCGGCCGTCCTCGTATTTTGGTAAAAATAACCTCAGGGGCATTTTGGTCATTTGAAAGTTTAGTGAAAAATCGGGGCGTTACATGTTACAAGTATCAAAATCTATGTTTCATAATTTTTCTAAGCTTATATGAGTACAAGAAATGTCTAGAACAAGGTTTTATGAATTTAGGACCTCTTGAGGTAAATTTAATTTAGCTACTGCCCTTACAAATATTTTGATGATTTTAGATGATAAAAATGTTTATAAGTGAGTTTTGAAAGCCTTGAAAGGTTCCAAGAGAAACTAGTATTTTATATGTTTTAGAAATCAAGTTCTATGCTTTTTATGGAGATGGATTTTCGGTTCTGCCTTGCTATGATTGATCACTGTTTATGCTATTTTAATGATGATAATATGAGTATGTTTGAGCATAAATAATGTTGAAATCCATATGTGAAAGATTAGAGAAGATAGTAACTAGAAAAGAATTAATTTGAGAATTTTAGATCCCTTAGTAAATGATTTTTCTGGATTCTGTCCAGCATGGTTTAGAAATGATAATTATGGTTTTAAATTAGTTTAAATGTGTAGGAATGACTCATAATTGGTTTAGAACTTGATCTTGATGCCTTAGGAGCAAACTGAACCTAGAAAGGGTCATTGTTGTGACTCCTAGGTACCCGTAAAGTTAGAATTTTAGATTCTGAACTCTTGAGGTTTAGAGATGTTTATGATCATAGTATTGAGTGAGAAATACTTAGATATGAGCTTATAGGTACCCGAGAGTTTAGGATATGATGATTTATAACTTAGATTGTGAGTTAAGGACCTTAAGGGTCAATGCATAAGACATTAAGAGATTTTATTGCTTTTAGTTTGGTAATGCAAGTATGATATGTTGATATGCATGATGTGATGATATATGAGGTGTGATGTGTGATACACAAGCATTATCTATATGAGTTATGATGATGTGATCTTTCATGATGATGCTATGATGATGTAGAAATTGATTATAAATTGTGGAATTGAAGGTGTAAGTACATGCATTGTGAGTTGGTGTGGCGTGTTATGATGAATTGTATGAATTGTTGAGATGTTATGTCTATCATGTTTATGAGAATTGCATGAGAGAGAGTATGTATCCCTTCTTTTGCCCTCTTAAAAATCTAGTGAAAACTAGTTAGGATTAAGCTCATTTGGGCAATGTGGGTGTTTATGGTTGGATTTGGGTGTATTTGGTTGGACTTGATAATGAGAATAATTTGGTGATGAGTATAAATATAGTTGAGCTCATTCCTAGGCGATAGGGTGTGTTTGGTTAGATTTGGTGATGCGTATAAATATCACCGGGCACTGGTGTTTGTGGTTGGATTTGGTGATGAGAAAAGAAGGTGGTCTTTGAGAGAAAGAACTCAAGAGTTCAGACGTGAGAAAAGAGATGCGATGTCTCTTTTCAAGTCACACAGTCATGAGTAAAGAAAGAACTAATCCTAAGTTACCCCTTCTTTGCCCTCTTAGAAATCTAGTGATGACTAGTTAGGTTTGAGCTCGTTTGGTTAAGCTCAATCCTAGGTGATAGGGTGTATTTGGTTGGTTTTGGTGATGCGTATAAATATCGCCGGGCACTGGTGTTTATGGTTGGATTTGGTGATGAGAAAAGAAGGTGGTTCTTGAGGAGAAGAACTTAAAAGTTCAAGTATGAGAAAAGAATGGAGGAAAGTTCTGTACTGTTTATGCCACTTATCTGTTACTTGATGTCATGATTTTATTGAATTGTTTACATAATGTATTGCCATGCATTCATCCAATATCTGCAGAATTCATATCATTAAGATCCATACTAAAAGACACCCACTTTGGATAAATAGATTTGAGAAGTTTAAAAGTTAAGCCTTATGCATGACCACCTTTTATAATTAAAACCGAAGTGGCTGGGGACGATGACGATGACACGTGTGTTAGAGTCGGAAATCCCTACTGAGAATCTTGAATAAGTTTCTCATCCCTCTCTCTCTTTTCATCTGTGTCGTCTCCAGATGAAGATGATGGTGTATCTCGTGACCCCTACTAATGCGTGGGCATAGGGCATGCGCTACAAGTTGGATCAGTGGGATGGAACGGAAGAGTGGAGATGCCGTTTTAGACTTATATACCTATAGATGTGTATTTCTTTTTATGTAATAATAGGACTATGATAGTCATAAATTATGTATCTATGATAATATGTTTATGTTGTGATGTAATGAACAATGTTTGTGTTTTGTGACCATGAATGATATGATATCCCTCTTCTGTATGTTAGTCTTCGTTACGTCATACGCGGCTCTCACTTTGATTTTATGTTTCAAAAAAAAAATTTGCCCGTATTTCCACTAAGTATTTTCATAAAAGAATGAGACTAAGAAGTGATAACCTAATGATTAACCTAATGTGTTCTAGAGTATTGGGTTAAAAATTAGGATGTTACAACGATGTAACCCTAGATAGGAGGCTCCCTACTGAGATTCTTTAGTAAGATTCTCACTCCCTTTTCTTTCTCTCTTTCTCTTCCGTCACATCTTCAGATCATGGTGACGTTTGTGATGTTCATCGACACTCCCACTTGGGAGGTGCATTTTGATCCGGACCACGGATCATATCATTTTGAGGGACGATGCACCGTTTGAGTCTTCATGTACATAGGACGTCCCTTTGCATATCCTGTGCAGAGCTACCGACTCTCCCCGACGTCTCCCTTCGGTGACAACTTGATCTTCGAGCGCATCTGCTCTCGTGACGAGCAGACCCAGCGTGCTCGCCCATCCGCCTCAACTGTACGTGACTACCCATGGTATGTGCCTTGATCGAGGAGGCTAGAGACAAATCCATCCAAGGACTCGCTGACACATATCTATTCGGAGAGTTCTACACCCACTCCCCCATTCAGGCGGGAGGGGAGTAAGGACACAATGATGCAGCCGAGGTTAGTGAGGAGAGCCGAGATGTGCGCCCATCACGGAGCACACATCCAGCCGCCCTGCATCCATTCCCCCATCCGTTTGTTTACGTCCCAGGAGCTAGAGCAGTTCCCTGGTTACATTCCCCCGTCGCCCGAGGATTGCCGCCATCAGTAATAGGGTCTCTTAGGTAGAGCTAGTGCACACACCACGTATAGATAGGATAAATCTTCTTTTGTTATGAGGTTATCCACTTTAGGTGCACTAGGGTAGGAGTGTTTTTATTTACGCTTTCCTTGTATTTATGTTTCTGTTGTATTTGCATTATCTTGTATCAAACTAAGCCCCACCTTTAGGTGGGCATGTTATGAATATTAATGAAGTATTTCCTTTGATGTGTTATTGATTGTTCCATGTTCTTTCATGCCTTGTTATTCCATGATTTTATTTTCCTGTCTTAGGATGTAGTGGCTCTCACTTTCCTTTATGTTTTTTTAAAAAATTATCCATATTTTCCGCTAAATAATTTTAAAGAAAGATTTTAAAAGAGTGAGACTAAGAGGTAATAACCTAATGATTAACCTAAATATATTCTAGGAATATTGGGTTAAAATTAGGATGCTACATATTGTGCCACAAATCATCATAACCCATAATCTCAATAGTCAAGGTATGATTTAGGAAAGAAAGAATTCGAATAACTCATGATTTCACATTTTATGTACCGGAATAAAACAAGAGGAATAGAATAATAATAATAATAATAGTAATAAGGTTTTAGGAAAAATAAATTTTGGCTTGATAGCTATTAGCTACGCCGATGTATCCCCTGGTGCAATGAGGAACTCAAGGCCACGTCGTTCTCTGTAAAAATATTCAGTGGTTGATTAATTTTATTTTCTTTGAAAGAGAAATTAAGAATATCAAACTATTAATCAAAATATTAACCATCAATAGAAAGTGATTTGGTATCAGCATTGCGGAATACCTGTAGATCTATAATAATATTATAAGTATAGACAAAATTGCATGCGTAATATTATGTCATACAGTCTTTGATCATAATAATCAGTCCATAGCATAACATTTTTAATATATATATATATAACACTTAGTGTAAAGTGTATAATAAGACAACTAAAGTTAATAGTACACCCTTTAAAGAACACTACATGAAACCTAGTGTTAAAACTGTCCCACTAATATATATATATATAAAATTCTACAAAGAATAATATCCTTCTCCCATACAAAGTGTGATCAATTACAATATCATGTCATAGATGGATAAACAAGGCAATAATGGGATATTATAGCATTAAACATTTATTAATAGTCGCATGCTATTTATTTCGAAAGTTTATTATAACCTTGCTAATCATAAGATTTACACATAATTATATGAAATAATGTCAGATTATATGCACAGCCTATAATACATAAGAAGAACATGATGCTATTACCACCAATACATATCACGCACAAGAAAATGAATATCGAAGTGAACAAACTTGCTATATAAGCAACAAAATACATTTGTATGGGACGTAACATAATTGCACAAATCATTATATAGAAATTCTTGTGATTGTGCGAAAGAGAATATAAAAGCTATGTGATGTGTATATGATTTCATGAAATGCAAGTACTCATAATGAGTAAAAATAATATATCTAGTAGTATATGCATGTTGTAACATCCTAATTTTTAACCCAATACTCCTAGAACGTATTTAGGTTAACCATTAGTTTATTACTCTTTAGTTTCATTCCTTCTTCAAAATACTTACCGAAAAATACGGGTAAATTTTTTTTTTTTTTTAAACATAAGGGTAAAGTAAAAGCCGCACATATCTTAAACAAGCGTTATTATAAAGCGTAACACATACAAAGGAAAGCACAAGATAAGAACATCAAATAACTTCATAACATTAGACAATCATGTGCACACCAACGATAATATTATATTGATATAATAAATTGCCCACCTATGAAATGCGGGATGAGTTTGATACAACATAAGTGCAAATACAACTGAAAGGAAAATATAAGGGAAAACATAAAGGAAAACACCCCTACCCTAGTGCACCTAAAATGGATAGCCTCTAAAACAAAAGAAGGCTACCCTAATCTATGCATGGTGTATGCACTAACACTCCCCAAGAGCCTCTACTGCTGCGGACCCGGAAAGCGTGGGACACAACCAATCCATGGGCATAACTCGGAAGGAGTAGGCGCGCGGTGTGGCTGGATGTGAGCTCCATGACAGGGGCACATGGCTAGCCTTCGAGCCAACCTCGGCTGAGTCATGGTCTCCTCGCTACCCTCTCTCATGATCGAGGGACTAGGGGTAGAGCTCTCACTATACAAATGGGTAAGTTGGTCCTCCAAGGGATCAGTCTCCGAAAACTATGAACGGGGCACGTAGTCAAGGAAGTCATGTGTGCGTGTGGAAGATCCTCTCATTGCGCATCCGAGCGCACTCAAAAACCATATCGTCGCCATAAGGATGTCAGGGAGAACCAGTAGCTAGGTACTGGGTGTACAAAGGGGCATCCTACGAACATGAAAACTATGACAGCACAATGTCCTTCAAAATGGTAGGATTAGTGCTCCAGATCAAAGTGGACTTCCCACACCAGGGTGTCAATGAAAACCACAAATGTCGCCATCAGAATCTAAAGAGGTGACGGAAAAGAAAGAGAGAAAGAGAGGGAGTGAGAATCTTACTAAAGAATCTCAGTAGGGAACCTCCTATCTAAGTATCATCGTCAACATCCTCAGGAACCTTGGATTTATTTTAAAAAGGTGAGCATGCACAAAGTTCATTATTAGGTTTTTAAACATAATTATCTAAGGTTCGTTCATTTTAGAATGAATGTTAATGTCATGTATGCAACATAGCAAAGCATGAATGCATGATAATACATTATGCAAGAAATCAGTAGAACACAACATCAAGAAACATCTACATATAAGTGGCATATAACATCTCATGTGAAATTTTCTCTTTTCTCAACTATGTGACATTAAAACATCATACTTTGCATCATGGGGCCACCCTAAAACATCTCTAGGTTATGAGCTCATACCTTAACTAGTCATCATTAGTTCTTTCTTATCCTATGATAAGCATAAACATAATAAATCCCGACTTTTAGAGTACGGGCTAGGGGGCATAAGGATCACTTATCATAACCTTTAATTCGGGGAGTCCATAGGATAATTTCCTTCTTTGAAACGCTCTACTGGTATCTAGTGCACAGCAAGTTGTCCGCTTTGGCAAGCTCAATGTCAATACTCTCACGGATTTGCCTCCTCCCTACTGGAGTGGGAGAAATGCGTCTTAGTGCTATGTCACATTTAAAATCTCATGAAGTTCTCAAAATCTTTCTTAAGTCCTCAAGTTTGACGGAAATTCGGCAACATAACGGCTGTATACCAAATTTCCTCATTTTTCTTTATGCAACATAAACTTATAAAGCATGTACTTTCTCATTTAATTCCATAATCAAAGTAACTCACTAAAGTCATATAAACATAGATTCATCATAGCACATGCATCAATCACACTATAACTTAAAACAATAAGATTTCAACGTCATTATTCTATAGCGTCTTACGCCTTTAAACCTTTTCGGGTCTCAAGCTTAAAATCTAATTAATCTAATATCCATTCCTAACCTTTTATGCACCTAGGGAATCATTACCAATAATTCTTACTAATCATTATGATTATGATCAACTCCAAACAACATAATGCAAAATGGGCAGAATCTATTTTTCTCAATTACGGGTATCTAGGAGTCACAACTTTGACCCTTTCTAAGTTTTATCTTCACCTAAGGTACTATAATCAATTCCTAAACCAATTATGAGGGGTTCCTACACATATATAGTAATTATAAACCACTTTTACTATATTTAAACATGCTGGAACAGAATCTCAAATTCTTAGTTTCTAAGTGCTCTAAAAATCTCATTTCTAATCCTTCTAGTTACTTGTTGTTCCTAACACTCACAAAATAATTTTTCCTTCACTTAGACATAATTTTTACTCATTCTAACTTATTAAAACAGAATCATACAGTGGCCAAAATTCCAGGGCAGTGGCCGAAACATATGCTTTATAAAATCACATTTCAAGTGCACATAAGTTACTAGTTTTCTCTTGGAATAATTTTAGAACCTCAAAACTCTTTTAGAAACTATTTTATTTCATTAAAATCACAAAAAATATGAATAAGGGCAGTAACTATTTTAGTTTGCTGATAGTTGAGATTTAAAACATAAAAACATATTTATAACATATTTTAAGTTCGCCTAAGCTTAAGAAAATTCTTAAAACATAGTTTATTGGTCCTTGTGACTAGATGAGACTTATGCTAAGTTCATCTTCATCACATGGCCGAAATCACATTCATAAAAACACTTTCATTTTCCAAAATTCTCTTGAGATAAAATGGGCAAGTCTTTAAGCTCTAGGTTCTTTAGGTGATGACATAAACTTAAACATGCTATGCACTTGGTTTATTCTTCATTATAAAGTGTGAGAATAAAAATAAATATGAGATGCAACTTATTATTATCTTATTTTAATGATGACTTGAAAAATAAACATGAGAATGCAAGTTTATTCTTTATTCTTGGAAGTTTAGTGTTGACATGAAAATAAATGAGTGCAAGTTCATCTTAACTTAACTAGAGCTCATACAAGATGTAACATCCTCTCAAGTACAACATCATTCTTAAGTCATGACATCATACTCGAGAGTTGTTACTTATTAACTAGTGGACCTTTCTTAAATAACTATAGCAAATTCGATGGGTTCGTGTAATAACTAGCGTAATTTGATCAAAATATATAGCAAAGATACAAAACATTTATTTAATATAAAGTCGATTACATAAGGAAGCTCTTCTATGAGCTTTAATACACATATGTTCTCTGTTAAATTTACACACTTATACATACATCTAAGTACATATGATACAATCTTAGACACCCGACTACTGTTAATCCGACTTCTTTTGGTGTAACAGCCCATAGTTCTTTAGATCAACCTGGAAACGACACAAGAACATAAACAAGTAGGGGTGAGAATTATACAATTCTCAGTAGGGTCATTCCCCAATTACACAATCATAATGTCATCGTCATCGTCCCAGCCACTTCGGTTTATTAAGAAAAAGTGAGCATGCATAACATAATAACGCTTCATTTTTAGAGTTCCAAATCGTACTTCTGAAGTAGGTTACTTTTAGCATTCACTTACTTAATTCATAGGTAATATCAGGTTTAAGATCATATGAAATAATGTTAAACAGCATAACTCAATATAACCATGCATAAGCCAATTATAATGAAATTGTCTTCAAGGGCCTACTTCTGTTTATGGCCACAAAACTCAAATCAGTGCATTTTTCTCTTTTCATCGACATAGGAAAGATTTAGTTCATATCATACTGTAAAACTCAATTTAGTGCATTTTTCTATTCTCATTGACATAGGAAAGACTTAGTTTATACCCAACGGGTATCTGTCGTGGACAATTCTATAATAGATAATTTATACCAAAAGGTATATGACGTGGACAACGCCACAATGGGAAATAAACTGCTTATCAGGACTAAGCTCATTCCTATACGTGATCATCGGACTTCATTTTATTCCATTTACGAATCACACACAGTTCTATTCCTAGTCAATACGTCTACTGACTCATAATATCTCGGGGAAGTTCCTCTTTTTGCCTTCCCCTCAATTCAACCTAAGTCTTGTTTCTATTTTCTCCTACGTCAGAACATAAACTCTAGGGAAGTTCCTCTTTTTGCCTTCCCCTCATTCAACTTAAGTCTTGTTTCTGTTTTCTCCTATGTCAGAATATACACGAGTGAAATTTATACATTCTCTTTTACAATATATATATATATATATATATATGCCTCATTCACTTTTCTTTTTCAAATGCATGCATAAAGCACATGTAGGCATTCATTCATGATATCATTCCAATCAAGCCTCAAACCAATCCTTAAAGTCACTAGCATGCATTCATATAACATATACTTAGACTAAATATCATTCAATCATTAATTTAAAGCATGATCACCATTTCAGCACCTTGGCAGATTTATCATTCCAGTAACAACAATTAATTTCACAATAAAACGGCCAATTCAAGGGTCACAAACATTCCTCATAACATCTCAATGTGTCTAAAAGACCCTATAAAATTTTCATAGCAATCAAAATTCTCTAACCATGCTAAATAAATTATACAATTTTAGTGGTCAGAGGCCACTTTTTCACAGCTCAGAATAGGATTCTCATAATTTTTAAATTTATCAAAAAATGGAATAAACTCAAAATAAAAATCAAGGTTGAAATTAAAGATGTGTAAAACATTCTGTAAAACTTTCAAAGGATAATTCCATAATTTGCCATGGTCACAAAATTATACAAATTTACAGCTTCAGTACCAACTTTCCAGGCAGCATAGTTACAACTTCGGTTCTTGAATTTTTTAAATCATTAGAAGTCAAAAACAGAACTCAAGCAAATTATTGGAACTAGCCTCGGATGTTACCTTCAATATATAATTTTTATAGCTCATGAAAATACCCACAATTGCCTCAGAAATTTCGTGAACAATCACTGCCAGTAGGAAAACCGAAAATCCAGCAAACCAATTCAAAAACTCTTTTGATAAAAAGGAATTTTCCACAACACCAACACTCCACCAAAATTAATACATCAATATCAACATAATATCAACCAATAAAATCAGAAATTTCGGATTTAATCACATCAGAAATTCTCAGAAAAATTTTGAAAGAAAAAGGCCAAAGGAAACCCTACTTGAGTGGCTTTAAGGATCTTAGCTTCAAGGATGTTCAAAGAGTGATCTTGCTCACTTAGAGGCCACCAAAACAGCCCCAAACCCTTCCCTAATCAGTGAATTTATGTGATATCAAAGTGAGAAGTGGTGAGGATTTTAAATTTCAATCGGTTAGTTTTGTAGGTAATGAGGTATAGAACAAGTTTAATGAAGAGATCTTGAGGTTTTATCAATTGCAGACTAAGTTTTTGGAGGTTGAAATCTTGTTCATGGTGGTTTGAGATGAAGAAAATAATGGAGGCTGTGTTCTTGGATGCATGGCCGAGAATGGAGGATGCCAAATGATAAAGTTTTGTGGCTATAAATGATCATAGGTTAGGTTTTAATATTTATCTAATATAAACCAAACTTTTCCTACAAGAAAGCAAGATAAATGGCTAGGATTTAATCTTGTAAATCAAGATTAAATCTTAGCCTTACATTTGGCTATAAAGGATAACTTTATTCTAAAGATTTGATTTTCTTTCGGTGTTATAAATCGCACACTGAAATTTTACCAAACAGGTAAAATAGTATACCCGGGGTAATCAACTATTGCCTGAAAATTAATTCTAGGTATACAATATTTATTCCTATCTATTTCTAATCTTATTCCTATAATTTCTAACTTTTGGCCATCTCTGAGCCCCAATTCTAGGGTTTTGGTTGTCCCGGCGAGCCCGTGGGCCCACAAGTTACTATTCACATTTTTTTTTATAGATTCGTTGGATCATCCTTATCATTTCTATGTATATCAGATTTTTGAAATTATGACTAGAAAAGCTAAAATTAATTTTTAAATAATTTTTAGGGTGTTACACAAGACTTTAGAGGAACAATAATAATCTCAACCCAACACTTATCTAGCAAGACAAAGTGAGCTCTATAGTTCTTTGTACCAAGATTTCAAATAAACCTCATGGTTTGAACATCATCATCAAGGTCGAGAAAATGAACTTAAGAGATCAAAATAAATAACTACACTTCTTGAAACAAGGTATATCTAGAGTAAACTACACCATATTCTTTATTTTATGCCCAAGAGCTCCTATCTAGAGTAAACTCTAGAACGTGCCGGCCAACTTTAAGGTTGACAAGGTAAGCTATGGGCTTTTTGAAAATCAAGTGATGTGTTTTCTTAAGTAAAACTTTATGTGAGCTACCTAGCATTTTAATCCACTTTATAAAAAGAAAGGAAATGAGAACTGAAACCAAAAGGAACAGAAAAGGAAAAACTAAAACCATAAGGAAAGAAAAAGAAAGGAAATCCAAAATGCTTCAAGATCAAAAACAAGTTTCAAGCTTTAGAGGTTTCTCAAATGAAAATCTCAAGACCATTATCTTGAAACCTCCTCATCAAGCTCAAGATTTTTCCTTTCAAAAATCAAGTCTCATAACCAGAAATAAGAAGAAAGAAAAAGAGTTTTGAACCAAGAGAAACTAGCACTTTTTCATATCAAAACATCATTATAAAATAAAAGCTTTTGAAAACAAAACCCCTACCAAGTATGAAGATAGAAACTTGGTTCTTTGAAGGTTAGGATGAGAAAATAATCTTCTTCCAAAGCAAGGAAGAGGTTTCGGCCAAGCTAAGAGAAAAGGAAAGGAATGTGTTTTGTGTGAGCTTTGTGTTTGAGCAAGGAAGCTTTAGTGTTTAGGTGATGGTTTATGGTGGTCGTGTGGTGGTTTGAGGTTGCAATATTGTGGCTCTAGGAGGAAGATGAAGAAGATGAGAGGAAAGAGCTCAAGAGTTTCTTTGAGAGAAAAAAGGAAGAAAACAAACTTAAGCTTTCAAGATAAAACTAGCAAGTGTGTAAAATGGAATGAAGTGCTCATAAGACAAGTATTTATAGAATTTTGAAATAGGAAGGAGTGAATGGGGAGGGGCTGGCCGTGCACTTCATGGTCCATGGGGAGAGAAAATATCTCTTTGATGTGGTCATTCGAAGCATGGTTGAAAGCATGGTGAGGTATGGCTCAAAGTATGGGTCAAGTATGGGCTAAGGTATGGTCTTTGAGTGTGATCAAATTCAACACGTGGGAAACATGAGGAGGGAGGGTGGTCGGTTCTCATTAAGCCATGGGGGAGGAATTTGTTCATTTAATTGTGGTTTAGTGATGTGTTTAGGTGCTTCTTTTATTAAACTTTTGGTTAGGAATTTGTAAGAAAGTGTTTAGGTGAGGTAATTATGTAATTAGGAATGATTAGGAGTAGTCTTGCATCATTAGCAAAATAAAAACTCATTTTATGATATGATTATGCACAAACACAATTCCTTAACCTAAGGAATTGGAGAGATAAAACACTATTCAAGATTCCATGTCATGGAATCTTGATTTTTAGAAAAGATTAATGTAACACCCCGATTTTCTGTTAGAGTGAAAATGACCAAAATGCCCCTGAGGTCATTTTCGGCCCGAAATTCGAGAAAAGCCGACCCGACAGTACTCGAAAGGCAAACTCAATGTTGGAAGGGGATTAGTTGGCTTGTATACCTTCCCGGGATTGAAAATCTCATTTTTCGAGTTTTCGGGTCAAAATGACCAAAACACCCCTGTGGTGTTTTACCCGTTTGCAAGTGTCGGATGAACCTAAAACTTCTCCAGATGGTTTTAAAAGGCGTTTTTATGTATTCTGTGACTTTAGTTTTGGTCTCGGAGGTCCCGGGCGAAATTAGTGCAAAATTACGATTTTGCCCCTAGTTTTGTGTTTTTAAGCTTAATCGCGTGATTAAGCAAACCTAAGCAATATTAGGCTCTAATCAAAGGTTAATTAATTTCCATAATTAATCTTGAGTCAAAATAATTTATTAAAATTGACTAGAACCTAAGAATGCTTAATTACAACTTGAAATCTTATTTTAAATTCAAGATTTCTAGTCATGGAATCTTGAATAGTATTTTCTCTTTCCAATTCCTTAAATCATGGAGATTTGTCTACCTTGTTTACTCACAAAATGAATTTTAAAATCTCTAAATGTGTATGAGCACTCCTTAACCTTGTCATAAAACTTTTAAACCCCATTCTTAGTTACCTAAACTTATGCTTAATATTTCATAACCTTGTACCTAAACTAATACACACTCAAACCTATCATTAACACACAATTACATGAAGCAATTTTCCTCCCTCTCTGCTGTAGCATTCTAGCCAAATGCTTCCCCCCCCCCCCCCCAATATTCATCACATGCTCAAATTTTTGACACACCAAAGCCATACCTCAAGTCATACTCACCACACTTTGTCATACTTTCCACCATGCTTGATTTTTCAAGTAAATAACTAAATGAATTAAACTATTTTCCTCATTTATTTGTGGCCCAAAAACAGTCAGCCATGCCTTGCTTCTAGAAGAATTATTTCATTCAAAATTGGTAGGAAATTCACTCAAATCACTTTACTCGAAGCCATGCCTTGTATCATAACTTCCATACTTCAAACCATGCTTGAATGACCTTGTGTAAGAGATATTTTTCTCTTCCTTCCCTCCCAAAATCTACGGCCAGCCCCTCCTCCCTTTGGGCTCTCATTTGTTTTCATTTTCTATAAATACCTTGCTTACTTGAGCTTGCAAACACTTTAGATCATTTGCTAAGTTTCAAGTTTTCTAAGCTTTCTTGAGTTTCCTTTCTTTTTCTCTCAAGTTTCAAGAGAGTTCTTCTCTTCTTTTCATCTTCTTCATCTCTTCATCTCATCATCATCTCATAACCTCTAAACACCACTTCACAACCTTAAGCCACCATCAAACCTCTCAAACTCTCAACCTTAAACACAACCTCACTCAAAACACATCTCCTTTCTCTTTCTCTCTTGGTGGCCGAAGCTCATCATCACTCTTGGAGGAGTTCTTCTTCTTGTTTTCCTTTTCAAGTTCAAGCTTTTTATCTCCACTCTATGTAGGAGTGTTTTTCTAAACCTTGTTTTTCTTAGAAATGAGTTTTTCTAGCTTTCTCTTGGATGTCTTTTTGAAACTTTTCTTGTTCTTCTTTTCTTGTTTTCGGCCATGAGGCCTTGTTGGATATATGATAGCTTAATGATGAGAGCTCCTAGATGATGGCCATGTGTTCATCTCAAAGGAACCTCTAGAGCTTGAGTTTTTACTTTCTCTAAGTTTCATCTTTGTTTTCTAACTCAAAATGATTTTAGCTCAAGAAAACATCTTCATCCTTTCTTGTTTTTGGTTTTGGTTTCTTTGTCTCCTTACCTTGAGATTTCGGTTTTGGTTTCCTTGTTTTTGATGTTTTGTTTTGTTTTGGAAAGTTTGTTTCTTTTGAGCTTGATGATGATGCTCAAGAACCTCATAGTTCCTTTGAGAACTTGGTCCAAGAACTCTAAAGCTCTCTTTGTGATGAGATAAGTGTTGGGTTGTATTTCTAAAATCTTGTAAGAGCTCTAGATGAGATTAAAATGAATATTGCATTCATGTTTATGTTTATGCCTTGCATATCATATTTATTTTCCTTGCCATCACTAAATATCAATAATAATAAATGAACTTGCATTATCATGTTTATGTTTCAAGCTTTGCATTATCGCGTTTATATTTCAAGTCCTCACTTAATAAGTTGCATCTCATGTTTATTTTATGCTCTCACTTTATTTTCTAATGAAAGCTAAAATAAGTGCATGAGCATGTTTATTTTTATGTCATCACTTAAGAGAACCTAGAGCTCAAAGATTTGCCCATTGTTGTCTCAAGCAAAGGCTTGAAAACTATATGTTATTTGGCTCCTTGATTTTGGCCCTAAGGAGTTATATTTGTTACAAGTATTAAAATCTATGTTTCATAATTTTTCTAAGCTTATATGAGTACAAGAAATGTCTAAAACAAGGTTTTATGAATTTAGGACCTCTTGAGATAAATTTAATTTAGCTACTGCCCATACAAATATTTTGAGGATTTTAGATGATAAAAATGTTTATAAATGAGTTTTGAAAGTCTTGAAAAGGTTCCAAGAGAAACTAGTATTTTATGTGCTTTTAGAAACCAAGTTTTATGCCTTTGTATGGAGATGTAATTTTGGTTCTGCCTTGCTGTGATTAAGTACTTTTTATGCTGTTTTGATGATGATAATATGAGTATGTTTGAGTATATTTAATGTTAAAATTCATATGTGAAAGATTAGAGAAGTTAGTAACTAGAAAAGAATTAATTTGAGAGTTCTAGATCCCTTGGTAATTGATTTTTCTGGATTCTGTCCAGCATGGTTTAGAAATGATAATCATGGATTTAAATTAGTTTAAATGTGTAGGAATGACTCATAATTGGTTTAGGACTTGATCTTGATGCCTTAGGAGCAAACCGGACTTAGAAAGGGTCGTTGTGGTGACTCCTAGGTATCCGTAAAGTTATAATTTTAGATTCTGCATTCTTGAGGTTTAGAGAAGTTTATGATCATATTATGGAGTGAGGAATACTTAGATATGAGCCTACAGGTACCCGAGAGATTAAGTTGTGATAATTTATAACTTAGATTGTGAGTTAAAGACCTTAAGGGTCAATGCATAAGACATCAAGAAATCAATAATGTTATGATGTTTATATGATGCAATAACATGTTGAGATGTTTATGATGCATGAGGAAATGATTGTTTGAGATATGAAGTTTACCATAGCATGAGATTTAAATGAGGAATATGTTGCGTGAATAGCTTGTGGCATAAGTTTCGGTTTGAAGGAAATTCACAGCCGTTGTGCTACTGAATTTCTATCAAACCTAAAAAGGTTGAAGAAATGTTTTAAAGTACTACATGAGTTGAAAACCCTGGGTGACACCGGTTCGGCCGAGCATCCCCATGAGATTTTTATGTGACAAAGCATTGAGACGCGCTTTCCTGGGTGACACCAGTTCGGCCGAGCACCCATAGGGGAGACAAATCCGTGAAGGTATGAGTAGATGCAGCCTACCAAAGCGGACAAATTGCTGTGGCTTAATGCCTGCAAAGCGTTTCAAAGAGGGTATATCCTAAGAGAGGTGATCCCTAGCCCCCTACCCGTACTTGTGTAGTTGGGATTATTTTATTATGTTTCGTTTATTCAAATAATAAGCAAGAGCTAGTGACGACTAGCTGAGGTATGAGCTCATAACCTAGTTATTTTAGGGTGGCCTTATTATGCTGAAGCAACATGATTAATGTCACGAAGTTGAGGAAAGATCCACTTGAAAGTTATATGCCCTTTATGCCACTTGTATGTTTCTTGAAGTTGTGATTCATTAAGTTATTTGATTGAGGCATTGCCATGCATTCATGTTTTAATATGTTGAATTCATAACATCAAGATGCATGCTAAAAGGAATGAACCTTGGATAATTGGCAGAGTTAAGAAAACCAAACCGGACCGGCCGGTCCAACCTGGTTAACCGGGAATCGGCAAACCAGACCGGTCTAACCGGTCTGGAGCTTTTGATTTTTTTTTTTTTAGTTTCAAAGCTTAAATACTAATATTTTACAGCAGTTATAAAGCAAAATGAAAAAAATTGGTTATATTTATTTTATATATGAAAAAAATACTAATATTCACGAGCTGCTCATCATAAAATTCGCTAATCAACCAACAAATATTGTTTTCAAATACTTTTGTAACCATATTGTGCGACTAAAACTAGAGAAATTTTATATGGATTAGGTTTATTTTTATAAACCTATGCATATATATATTTTTTTGTGTTAATTATGTTAATATTAATGATTTAATATATTTTTTATGTTCTAATTAATTATACATATATATTTATATATATATTATTATATTCCGGTTGAATCGGTTGGACCTCTAAACCTTTGAACCAGTACCTTGACCGGTTCGATGCCCGGTCCGGTTTTCTTAACCTTGATAATTGGTTTTATATACCCTAATAATGAATCTTTTATGTATACACACCTTTTATAATTAAACCCAAGGTTCTTGAGGATGTGAACGATGTAACCCTAGGATAGGAGACTCCTACTGGTTCTTTAGTAAGAAATCTCACTCCTTTCTCTTCCTTCTTTTTCTTCCGTCACATCTTCAGAGAGGGATGGTGACGTTCATGGTCTTCATTGACACGCCCGTCTGGGAGGTGCACTACGACCCAGAGCATCGTTCTTACCACTTTGAGGGTCGCTGTGCAGTTCATGTTTTTGTGTACATAGGTTGACCTTTTGCTTATCCAGTGTCCAGCTACCAGTTCACTCCTACCGCTCCTTTTAGTGGCGACGACTTGATCTTCGAGCGCACCCGTCCTCGCGACGAGCAGTTGTGTCGTGCCCGCTCGTCCGCCTCAGCTGTTCGTGACTACCCGAAGTATGTGCCTCGCTCGAGGAGGTCGGAGACGGATCCGTTTGAGGACTCACCGATGCACGTCTATTCGGAGAGTTCTGCTCCCCTTCCCCCATATAGGCGGGATGGCAACGAGGATACCGTGATGCAGCCATACCTGGCGAGGAGAGCCGAGATGCGTCCGCACCGAGGAGCTCATGTACAGCCGACTCGCGTTCGTGTTCCACTCCATTGGCCTACCCAGGAGGAGATCGAACGATTCCCCGGTTACCTACCTCCATCACCCGAGGGTCCCCGTCATCACTAGACCTCATCGGAGAGCTTTTCGAGTGCCCGAGCATTCACGAGGATCTCCCCTTCGGCAGTATCTTTTGGGAAAGGGTTTTAGCTTAGTACTCATAGCTTGGTAGGAGGGTAGTGTAGTTGGTTTTTATTTCGCTGTCGCACCGTGTACTTTACTGCTTTCTTGTTCTGTTGTATTTCCATTTTCTTGTGTATTCCAAGTTCAGCCCGTTTATATAAGGGTGTGACTACTTATGTATCCCAACTATATTATTATTAATGAAATGTTTCCACTGTTGTGATGATCATTGTTCTATCATTTCTTGCTTTAACTTTCATGTTCCTTATGATTGATGTTTATGTATCTCGTTTAGATAAGAGCGCGGCTCTCACTTTGGTTTATGTTTTCAAAAAAAAATTTACCCGTAATTTCCACTAAGTATTTTAATAAAATGATGAGACTAAGAAGTAATAACCTAATGATTAACCTAATGTGTCCTAGAAAGTTGGGTTAAGAATTAGGGTGTTACAATTAAGGTATAACTAAACAATCATAGGTTCTAATTAACTTTAATAATTAATTAATCTTCTATTAGAGTCTAATATTGCTTAGGTTTCCTTAATTACACCGTTAGGCCCGAAATTCACTATTGCAGGGGCAAAACAGTAATTTCACACAAACACTACCCAAGACCACTCGAATCAAAACAAATATAATCAAGTACATATAATTAACATTCCAAATTCTCAGGAGAGGTTCCGGGTTCAAACGGCACTAATACCATCGTAAAACGCTATAAGGGTATTTTGGTCATTTTGAGCCGAAAGTTCGGAAAACGAGATTTTCATCTCTATAGTTAATCACAACATATATAATCCCCTTCAAACATTGAGTTGACCCTTCGAGGACTGCTGGATCGGCTATCCTTGAATTTCCTGGTAGAAATGACCTCAAGGGCATTTCGGTTATTTACGCTCAATAAAGGAAAAATCGGGGCGTTACAATGTACCCCTTCTTTTTGTTATTATCATTATTTCTTGCATTATTTTATTTTATTTTGTACTATTTATATATTTACATTTTTATTTACTTATTGATCATCATTATTATTATTTTCATTGTGGGTATTATTATTATTATCATTATCATTATTATTATTATTTTCTTTTTGAACAGACTTGCTACCATGCTAAAGAAAACTGGATCAACCCAAAAACTAAACCCCTTCAACAATGTAAAACTAAACTAGCCCTATACCAAAAAATAAAATTGAACTAGCATTTCTCCTTTCTTTTGACGGAAATACATAAGCCCGAATACCCAATCTAATTTCAAACAGAGAAATGAAAAATAACACTCCTAAAATTGGTCTTAAAAAAAATTGTAGCCCATGTTTTCTGGTTCATATTCAATGTTGGGCTTAATAACATCAAAGAAACCATTGAGTCACGGTCTCCTTGCTATCCTCTCTTATGAACGAGGGAGTATGGGCAGAGCTCTCACTGTACAAATGGGTAGGTAGGTCCTCCGAGGGATCAGTCTCCAAAAACTATGAACAGGGCACGTAGTCAAGGAAGTCACGTACGGCCGATGCAGTAGTATGCATTCGCAGGATCCTCTCATTGCGCATCCGAGCATGCTCAAAAACCATATCATCGCCATAGGGGGATGTCGGGGAGAACCGATAGCTAGGTATTGGGTGTGCAAAGGGGCGTCCTACGAACATGAAAACTCTGACAGCGTAACGTCACTCAAAATAGTAGGACTGGTGCTCCGGATCAAAGTGGACTTCCCACACCAAGGTGTCAATGAAAACCACAAACATCGCCATCAGAATCTAAAGATGTGACAGAAAAGAAAGAGAGAAAGAGAGGGAGTGAGAATCTTACTAAAGAATCTCAGTAGGGAACCTCCTATCTAAGTGACATCGTCAACATCCTCAGGAACCTTGGGTTTATTTTAAAAAGGTGAGCATGCACAAAGTTCATTATTAGGTTTTTAAACACAATTATCTAAGGTTCGTTCATTTTAGAATGAATGTTAATGTCATGTATGCAACATAGCAAAGCATGAATGCATGATAATACATTATGCAAGAAATTAGTAGAACACAACATCAAGAAACATCTACATATAAGTGGCATAAAGTGGCATATAACATGTCATGTGAACTTTTCACTTTTCTCAACTATGTGACATTAAAACATCATACTTTGCATCATAGGGCCACCCTAAAACATCTCTAGGTTATGAGCTCATACCTTAACTAATCGTCACTAGTTCTTACTTATCCTATGATAAGCGTAAATATAATAAATCCTGACTTCTAGAGTACGGGCTAGGGGGCATAAGGATCACTTATCATAACCTTTAATTCGGGGAGTCCATAGGATTATTTCCTTCTTTGAAACGCTTTACTGGCATCTAGTGAACAATGAATTGTCTGCTTTGGCATGCAGGGGACCTTGGGGTCATCTACCACCACGATAGGATGTGCGCGGTAAGGAAGAAGCTGGGTTCTTCTTGATGCGTGTTGGAAAGGAAACTAAGGGTTGTGGCGGTGGTGCAATGCAGCATCAAGGGGGAAACAAGATGGATCAGCGTGGTCCACGGGGCAGCAGAGTTTGCGCGTGCTAGGTGGAGTTTCAGGGAGGCTGGGTTTTGGTTTGTCAGTCACGCGAGGAGGCGGTGCAAAGGGAAGGAGCGTGACGTGTAACACCCTAATATTTAACCTGACACACCGAGGACGCATTTAACTTAAATACTAGTCATTACTTTTTTGTTCTAGTTACATGACATTACTTTTCTAAAATACTTAGCGAAAATATGGGTAAATTTTTTTTTTTTTAATATATGAAAACAAAGTATGAGCCTTGAGTACCTAAGCAAGCTACATCGTTTGTTTCGCACACAAATAACACAACATCATAAGCATAGATAAACATCATGGATTTAATATAACATCAAAGTCACCCACCACCTGCGTCCCATACGGATAACATAAATAATAAGTAGCATAATACCCATTAATAAAGGTTAGGTTAATATAGTAATCCCAAAGTCATTAAATAAAGTACATAAAAGTAAACATAGATCAAACCACTAGAGACCTCTCTCCTCTCCTAAATCTACCAAGTTGTGCCTATGTAAGATAACCTCAAAATATAGAAGCAAAAGAAGGTTATCCATCGCTTATGCTCAAGCACTGCCATGAGGTCCATCATCAGTTATTAGGGGTGTCCCTACTGAGAGGGAGGGATGTAACCAATGAAGCATACCAGCTCCTCGGGCATGCTAAGACGTAAGGTTGGACGGGCGTGGGCTCCTCGACGGGGGCGAGTAACTCTTTCATTGGGCCTCTGACCATGGCCTCTCTGTTGTAGTCTCCTCTGATCTCCATGGGAATAGTCGGGGTAAAACCTCTAGAAGAGTGTTGGGATGGTGACTCCTCCGAGGGGTCTATCTCAGGCTCAGATGAGCGGGGTGATGAATAGGGGACGTACTTAGGGTAAGCTCAAATAGATAAAGCAGAGATATGGGCACGGCGAATATGCTTTTTGTGGGGGGGAGTGTGCTCAAAAATCATGTCCTCAGGAAATGGGGCAGCAGGAGAAAATCTATAATGGGTAACAGGGTGTGAGAATGGGCGCTCCATGAACACAAAAAAGCAAACTGAACATTGACCCACAAAATTGTAAGATTGGTGCACAGGGTCGAAGTGAAACTCCCAAGTGGGAGCGTCAACATAAACCACAAATGTCGCCATCAACCTCTAAAAGATGTGAATGAGAAAAGAAAGAAAGAGGGGATGAGAAACTTAAGCAAGAATCTTAGTAGGGTACTCTCCTCTTAATGCATGTCATCATCTTTGTCCTCAGGAACCTTGGGTTTATTATGAAAATGGTGAGCATGTATAAGGTTCATTTTATTAAGTTCCAAAGCCCATTATCCAAGGTTCGTGTCTTTTAGCATGATTCTTGATGTTATAAATGTATTACATTATATCATGAGTGCATGTCCATGCCATGTGCAACATATCATAGAATCATACTAAATAAACATATCATAAGGAAATATAATCGCATGAATGACATAAAGGAACAAAAATCCTCCATATGAATTTTCTCTCTTTTATCATTTTAGGTGACTTTGAGTTCATTATTCTTTCCTCTGTGGGGCCACCCTAATACTTTCCCCTTTTAAGAGTTTCTAGCTTATGAGCTGATACCTAAACTAGTCATCACTAGTCTACACTTATCCTATGATAAGCAATTTCCTGACTCCCAGAGTACGAGTTAGGGGGCATAGGAACACCTTTCATAACCATTAATTCTTGGAGTCCAAAAGGTGTAACATCCTCCCAAGTGTAACACTATCTTTAGGTCATGAAATCGTACTCGAGAGTTGTTACTTGTTAATTAGTGGACCTTTATTGAATAACTATAGCAAATATCGGTCGAATCGTGTAGTAACTAATTCGTGGTTCTATCAAATATATATATCATAAACAAAGTAGTTATTGAAATACAAAGTTAAATATAAAAGGAAGATCTTCTAAGAGCTTTACAGTACATCTATTGCCTCTTAAAGGTACAGGCATATATATTTACATAAAACTAATTATAACAAGTACAAGTCTTATCGACTAAACTATGGCAAAGTTGTTTCCTTTCATGCAGTAGTCTCTTTGTCCTCTGGATCACCTTGGAGATGACACGGGAACACAAAACACATATACGGGGGTGAGAATTATACAATTCTCAGTAGGGCAACTCCCCAATTAAACAATCATAATGTCATCGTCATCGTCCAAGGCACTTCAGTTTATTAGGAAAAAAAGTTATCATGCATCTCATAACAATGGTTCAATTTTAGAGTTCCAAATCGTATTTCCGAAGTGGGTAGATTTTAATGATCAATCGCTTAATGCGCATATATAATAAAAATCAAACACATAGTAAATAATCCTAATCAAATATTTAAATATAGCATGATTATGCATATGCTAAATGTAATGAACTTATCTTAAAGGAACCTGGCCTTACTGGTGACCATAGAACTCAACTCAGTGGATTTTTCTCTTTTTAGTGTTGACACAGGAAAGACTTAATTTATACCCATCGGGTATTTGTCGCGGACAATTCCACAATGACTAGTTTATACCAAATGGTATTTATAGTGGCTAACACCACAAATGGGAAATAGACTGCTTATCAGGACTGAGCTCATTCCTATACGTGATCATCGGACTTCATTTTATTCCTTTCCGAATCACACACAATTCTATTCCTAGCCGATACGTCTACTGACTCATAATATCTTGGGAGAAGTTCCTCGTTTCATTTTCCCCTCAATTCAACTTAAGTCTTGTTTCTGTTTTCTCCATATGTCACAATATGCACGAGTGAAATTTATAAATTCTCTTTTCTCATACAATTGCATCATGTCTTTCTTTTCTCAAATGCATGCATAAGCCACATGCAGGGATTCAATCACAAGTAATTCTCATTTGTGCCTCATAAACCAATTCTCTAATTGTATAACATGCATTCATACTCATCATACTTAAATTAAGAGTCATTAAATCACCAAATCAATACTTGAGTTCATTTCAACACAATTACAGCATGTTGGCAGCATTCATGCCAAAAGAGTATGATTTATTATGCATATCAGATATGCATTTCAAGGGTTATAAAAATCTCCAAGACTCTCAATATGTCCATAAGGTCCTGTAAAAGTTTTATAGCAAGCAGAGTTCTCTAACCCTATTAACTAAATTACACAAGATTCGTGGTCAAAGACCACTTATTAACAGCTCAAGGCCAGAATTCACTAATTTTTAACCATAGCAAATTAATGAATCACTTCAGAATAAAAATCATGGTTAAACTTCAATATGTATCCAACATTCCATTAAAATTTCAAAGGAAAACTCAATCATTTGTGATGATAAAAAAATTAGACAAATTCATAGCTTCAGTTCCCATAATCTAGGCAGCATAGCTACAATTTCGGTTCTTGAATTTTTTGAAGCATTAGAAATAAAAAACAGGGCTCAACAAAATTTTTAAACTAGCCTAGGATGTTAACATCAACATATAATTTTTATAACTCATAAAAATACCCACAAATACATCAGCAAAATTGTGAACAATCACTACCAGTAGGAAAATCGAAAATCCAGCAACCTAGTCAAAATTTCTTTTAACAAAAACCATTTTCTAACATCATCCAAACACTCCACCAAATTAGCACATAAATATCAACATATTATCATCAACTATAACCAGAAAGTTTGGAATAAAACACATAAAAAATTCTCAGAATAATTTTGAAAGAAAAAGGCCTAAGAAAACCCTACTTTGGTAGCTTTAAGGATCTTGGCTTAAAGGATGTTCCAAGAGTGATCTTGCTCACATGGAGGCCACCAAAACAGCCCCAAACACTTCTCTAATTAGTGAAGAATGTGATATCAAAGTGAGAAGTGGTGAGGATTTGAAATTCCAATCGGTTAGTTTTATATGTATTGAGGTGTAAAACAAGTTTTGTGAAGAGATCTTAAGGTTTTATCAAGTTTAGGAATGAATTTTGAGGATTTGGAAGCTTGTTAATGGTGTTTTAGAAGAAAACAATGGAGTTGGTTGTGTGTTCTTTACTTGGCCGAGAATGAAGAATGGAAAAATGACAAAGTTTGTGGCTTTAATTGATTTAAATCTTTATCTAATAAAAATCAAAACTTTTCCTACAAGAAAGCAAGATAAATGGCTAGGATTTGATCTTGTAATTCAAGATTAAATCCTAGCCTTACACTTGACTCTAAAGGATAACTTTATCCTATTGTAAAGGCTTGATTTTCTTTTGGTGTTAGAAATCGCACACTGAAATTTTACCAAACGGGTAAAATAGTGTACCCGGGAAATCAACTATTGCTCGAAAATTAATTCCAAATATAAAATCTTTATTACTAACCATTTCTAATCTTAATCTTATAATTTCTAACTTTCGGGCATCTCCAGGCCCAAATTCTAGGTTTTTGGCTGTCCCGGTGGGCCGCAGGGCCTGCAAGTTACTATTCACATTTTTTTTACAGATCCGTTAGATCATCCTCATCATTTCTATGTCTGTCAGATTTTTGAAATTATGACTAGAAAAGCTTAAATTAATTTTTATAAAATTTTTAGGGTGTTACAAAGGGTCCTTTTGGATCACTTCTCATAACCATTAATTCCTAGAGTCTAGAGGATCATTTCCATCTGTTTTATGTCACCTTTAAAACTTAGCATGTTATTTAGAGATGCAATCATGAATCCATTATTATATTTATCATTTACAACGTTCATGCAATACTTTATGCTTGTAAATCACATTATTTACCTAAGTTCGCAAATTTGGTGGAAATCTGACAACATAATGGCTAGAAACTGGATTTCCCCAAATTTGCTTCATGCCATATGTTCACATAAATCATGCATCTCAATAGCTCAATCATAATCATAGCATGCCATAATGATCACATAATCATCTCTCATGTGCATACATCCATCAGTACATATCATCATCATTTCTATTGAAAATTAAATATGCTCCTACCCAGAATGCCAGAATCAAGGACCGGGCTGAGCTAGTGCACATGCTATGCTCATCAACAGAATATATACACACATAGGCAAGGTATTAAAGATCATCATTAGACACTTATCATGTGATTGTTCCCAAGTTGCTAGAAAATTTTGCTATAGCCTTTTACGGGTTAAAACTACACCAGGCGTAACCTAATTTTTCAAAATTGTTCTTTTAAGCATCTAAGGGACCCGCCACAATGATTTTCACTAACTTTAAACCTTATAAATATTTTCAAATATTGCTGGACAATTGGGCAACATCTAAAAATTAAACAGTTTTGGGATTCAAGAAATCGCGTTTTTGACCCTTTCTAATTACCGGTTTTTCTTAAATTGCTAAAATTAATTCTTAATGCTACTAATGGAAGTTTTACACTTGAATTCAGTTTCAAACAGAATTCTTACCAAAATAAAGTTAATAAGGCAGTAGATATAAAATCTCAATTTTTAGAAGTCTCAAAAACATGTTTTCGGTTCTTTCTAGTTTTCCTCAGGATAAAAGAATTGAATTCTCGCACCAACTACGAGTGATTGATACACATTTAAATCATTATAAACAACATTTTACAGAATTTAAATAAGTGAGGTAGTAGCAAAGATTTCATTTCCTAGGAACTTCCGAAAATTGCATCTTTTTCCCATTCTTGTTACTAGTTTATCCTAGGATGCCAAAAACAATTTTTACAACATTTAATACCAATTTTTACACTCTCTAACCCTTCCATATAGCATCAAATAGAAAAGGAAACACCAAAACAGTGGCCAAAAAGTCTGAGTTCTAAAGACACATAAAATCACATTTTTACTTTTCTTTGTAGCAAGATTTCTAAGACAACATTTTTAAAAGCCCTAAGACATAAAGGTTGAGCCATAAACCAAATAAAACTCATCTCAAACCCCATTATCATGTCATGGCTGAATTGCATATGCAATGAGGGTGGCCATGGTTTAAAATTTTATTCTAGATCCAAGGACAAGTTTTTGAGCTTTAAGGTCTTTAGGTGATAACTTGGAATTAAACATGCTATGCATCTAATTTTTTTATCTTCAAGATTTAAGGGTGATAGCTCAAAAGTAAATATGCTATGCAAATCCATTTTTATCTTCAAGATTAAGGTGATAGCACAAAAGTAAACATGTTGTGCAACTTATTTTTATTTTCAAGGTTAAGGTGATGACATTTAAAGTAAACATGTTATGCACTTCATTTTTATCTTCAATCTGTAGGGTGATGGCTCAAAATATAAACATGCTATGCAAACCCATTATTATCTTTAAGATTTAGGTTATAACATAAAAGTAAACATGAATGCAAGCTCATTTTATATCTTGTTCACTTAAAGCTCAAAAACCTTACAAGATTAGTTTCTTGCTCCTAATAGATCTTAAACATTAGGGAGCTTTAGAGTCCACCTACACCATGGTTCCAAGAACCTTATCTCTTGGACTCACCATCAAGCTCAAAGTAAAGAACAAAGAAAAGAAAATAACTAACAACATTTCATTTCTATGTTCTTCTTTAAAGCCAAAAATAAAAGGAAAAATAAAGGATGAAAATCGAAAAGATAATCAAGGAATAAAAAATTTAGGCTTTAGAGATCTTAAGGTTGGTGATGTCAAACCACCATCAAAGATACTCATCATCAAGCTATGATTTTTACTCATCCAACAAACTAACAAGCATTTAACCTTTACATTTCCTTGAGACCTAAAACCAAACCCTAAGCTCTAGAAGTCCAAGACACGGTGGTTTCACAACCACCATTCAAGATCCATCATCATCAAGCCATGATTCTAAACTTATACCAACAACAAAACCAAAAATCTAAGAGTAAAAAGGAGGTCAAACCGAAATTAAAAGAAACTAAAGAACCAAGCCTTTGGCTTTAGAGGCCTCAAACATGGTGATGTCAAAACCACCATCAAGAGCTCTTATCATTAAACCATGATTCGAACACTTTATTTATAACCAAGAACTGAAATCATAAGAAACGGAGGACCAAAAACTAAAAATATAGATCAAGAAAGGAATATCCGAACCGAAACATAAAGAAAGGAAAACAAAGAGAACTTGTTCATCCATCCAACAATAAATCTAAAAATGAATGCAAAGAAAAGTAAAGGAACTCAAAACAAAACCCTAACAAAGATGTTGCCTTAATGGAAAGAAGAAAACTTGGTCTTTGTGAGTTAGGATGAGAAGACAAAAAATCTTCTCTTAAGGCCCTCAATGTTTCGGCCAAGACAAGGTGGAAGGGGTGGGGAGTTTTGCTTGAGATTTTGTCTCTTGGAATGAATAGGTTGTGTATCTTAGAGGTGGTTTAGGGCAGTGGTGTGGTGGTTCAAGGTTGTTTGTGGTGGTGGTGGAAGAAGTTTCTTGAAGTTGGAAGAGTAGAAGGAAAGCTTAAAGTTGAGAGAATTTTATGACAATTTTTTTGACATAAAAGCTTGCCAGAAAAAATGAGTGGTAAAGAATGGATAAAGGAAATAAATATGGTGGCTTTTGGGGGAATGACGCCGCACCCTCTCGGCTGTCTTGGGGGGAAGAAATTTTTTATTTCAAGTGAGTTAGGAGGTGTATTAGAGGTAAGTTTGGCTAGGCACAAGTTTAGGAATTGGTAATTAAGTGTTTTAGTTAGTAATCAAGTGTTTAGCAAAGCAAGACATGATTATAGTGTTGTCATTCTTACTTAATTTGAATTAACCTTGTTTAGTTTGAATTTAAACTCCAATAAGCTTCCTAATTTTAAGGAACATCAGAGAGAAAACACTATTTGGTCATGACATGACATAAAGTCTTTGATGCTCTTTGACTAAGAATGAAATTTGAAATTCCCTGGGTACTTTTAGGCCCCAATGAACCTTAATTAATTATTTTGGCACAAGATTAATAATTAAAATTAAATTATCTTTAATTAGAGCCTAATATTGCTTAGGTTTCCTTAATAATTTAATTAAGCTCACTATGCACTAATCTAGAGGTGAAAATGTCATTTTACATCAAAACTCTCCAGGACCACTCGTGTAACACCCTAAATCTTAACCTAAGACTACTAGTATGTACTTAGGTTAATCTTTAGAATATTACCTCTTGGTCTCAACTTTTACTTAGAAAATACTTAGCGGAAATATGGGTAAAATTTTTCTTTTTAAAATCAAGGTGAGAGCCACGCACGAATCTTTAAAAGGAAGCATAACGAAACATATAAGCAAAGCGTAAAGGAACATATCATATCATGGAAACATCAAGTGAAACATATATATATATATATAATGTGCCCACCCAGAGGGCTGGACTATTCGATACATCGGGAAACAGAATACAATTGAAGGAAAAATACAAGGAAAACAAATACAGGGAAATCATAAAACAACACCCATACCCGAGTGCACCTAGAGTAGGCAACCTCATACACAAAAGAAGGTTTGCCCTCAACTATGTGGCGTGTGTGCACTAACTGCTACCCATCCAATGCTCCTACTCCTGCTGGTCCGAGTACTGAAGGGTGGAATCGATCCACTGGCGGATCTCGGCGGGAGTGGTCGTGCGGATCATCGGAGCGTGTCCACTGCGGCGAGGGTGCATGGATGGCCTACGAGCCAACCTCGGCTGAACCACCGTCTCCTCGCTCCCAGCTCTCATCGGTGAGGGAGCAGGGCTGGAGCTCCAACTGTACATATGCGAGGGTGGGTCCTCTAATGGATTCGTCTCGAATCTTTGGGTCAGAACACGTACTCCGGGTAGTCGCGTACAGCTGAAGTCTCGGGCTGTATGCGGAGAATCTGCTCGTCGCGTGGTCTAGCTCGCTCAAAAATCCCATTATGGAGGTAAGCAGCAGTCGGGGTGAAGCGGTAGCTTGGGATGGGGTGGGCGAAGGGTCGTCCCAAGAATATGAATACTCTGACAGTGCAGCGACCTTCAAAATGGTATGACCCAAGTGCTGGGTCAGGGTGCAGCTCCCATGTCGGGGTGTCGATGAAGAGTACAAAAGTCGCCATCTGAAGATGTGACGGAAGAAAAGAGAGAGGGAATGAGAATCTTCTAAAAGAATTCTCAGTAGGGTAATCCCTACCTAGGTGATATCATCACATCCTCAGGAACCTTGGGTTTTATTTCTAAAAAGGTGTGCATGCATATAAACTCCTTTTAAATTAGTTTTCTAAAGTATTATTTATCCAAGGCCCGTCATATTTTATAATGCGTCTTATGACTAAGCATGGAATATATTAATGACATGAATGCATCATAAAGGTAAGCTAATCAATAGAATAACTAAGAAACATTATAACATTGGCATAAGGGGATAGGTATAGCACATGTGACATTTTAAACTTTAACTTTTCATCTCATGGGGCCACCTTAAAACATCTCTTGGTTATGAGCTCATACCTTAACTAGTCGTCACTAGCTCTTACTTATCCTATGATAAGCGTAACATAATCCCGACTTAAAGTACGGGCTAGGGGGCAAATTAAGGATCACCTCTTAGGGTCATTTCCTCTTTGAAATGCTCTACTAGCAACTAGTGCATCGTAGTATTGTCCGCTTTGGCAAGCTCTATGTCAATACCCTCACAGATTTGTTTTCTTGGGGGTGCTCGGCTAAACCGGTGTCACCCAAGAAGGCGTCTCAGTGTTGTGTCACATTTAAGTTCTCATGATTTTCAAAAAGACCATTTTCTAAGTTCCTCAAATTTGATGGAAATTATTGCAATTTGTCAGCGAATTTCCTCAAATTTGCTTATGCCATGAAAACATATAGGACATACAAACATTTCTTTATGGGGTATAGCATGTCATCATACAAAAGCACATATCAAACTTATCATAGATAAAGCTCATGTATCATATATCACGTTTACAAAAATTAAGCATCATAAAAACTCAAGACGTTTTAATGTCTTATGCATTGACCCTTATGGTCCTTAACTCACGTTCTAAGTTATTTAATCATCAAACCTAATCTCTTGGGTACCTATGAGGTTATAACTAAGTATTTCTCACCTCACACTATGACCAAGAACATCTCTAAGCCTCAAGGATGCAGAATTTATAATCCTAACTTTACGGGTACCTAGGAGTCACAACAATGACCCTTTCTAAGTCCGGTTTGCTCCTAAGGCATCAAGATCAAGTCCTAAACCATTTATGAGTCATTCCTACACATTTAAACTAATTTAAATCCATGGCTAGCATTACTAAACCTTGCTGGACAGAATCCAGAAAATTCAAACATTAAAGGATCTAGAACTCTCAAATTAATTCTTTTCTAGTTTCTAACTTATCTTATCTTTCACATATGAGTCTTAACATTATTTTTACTCAAACATAAGCATATTATCATCATTAAAACAGCACATACAGTGGCAAACAAGTAGCAAGGCAGAACCAAAACAAACACTCTCCATAAAGGCATAAAACACAATTTCTAAAGCACATAAAATACTAGTTTCTCTTGGAACCATTTTAGAACTTTCAAAACTTGTTTATAAACACCTTCATCCTTTAAAATCATAAGAATACTTAAGAGGGCAGTGGCTAAATTATTTTTATCTCAAGAGCTCCTAAATTCGTAAAACTTAGTTCTACATATTCCTTATACTCACATAAGCTTAGATAAATTATAAAACATAGTTTTTAACACTTAGAAACACCAATGTCCCTTAGGGCCGAAATGGGAACCACAAGAAATAAATATTTTTAGACCTTTGTTGAGACAACAATGGGCAAGTCTTTGAGCTCTAGGTTCATTAAAGTGATGACATAAAAATAAACATGCTCATGCACTTGTTTTAGGTTCCATTAGAAAGTAAAGTGATAGCACAAAGTAAATATGAATGAAACTCATTATTATCTTGGTATTAAGTGAGAACTTGAAATATAAACATGATAATGCATAGCTTGAAATATAAACATGATAATGCAAGGTTCACTTATTATCTTGATACTTAGTGATAGCAAGGAAAGTAGACATGATGCGCATAACATAAAGGTAAACATGATGCAAGGTTCATTTTATGGTTAGCTAGAGCTCATTCAAGACTTTAACAAGATAACAACCCAATACAATATCTCAAAGATCAAAATACCAAAACCGAAAGTCTTACAAAAAGAAAAAGAAAGTGAAACTAAGTCAAGTTCTTTATTAAATACCCAAAACCCCTATCTAGAGAAAAATCTCTAGAATGTGCCGGCCAACTTTAAGGTTGACAAGGGTAGGCTTGGGCTTTTAGAAATCCTTAGATTAATTTTCTTAAGTTGAAAAACCATTGGAGCTAGTTATCATATAGATAAAGTCATAAGGAAAGGAAAAGTCAAGCTTTAGAGGTTTCTTTGAGATGAACACAAGGTCATCATCTAGAAACTCTCATCATCAAGCTATCACGTTTGAGAAGAAAAGGCCAAGAGGCCGAAATGGAAAGAAAAAAAAGGAATATAAAGGAAAGCTGAAAAAGAAACCAAGAGAAAACTAGAGGAAACACATCTTTTGAGTAAAACAAAGTTTGAAAAGAAACTCCCTACCTAGTGATGAAGGCAAAAGTTTGGACTTGAAGATGGAGATGAGATGAGCAACACCTCCTCGGATGGTGGTGATGATTTGGCCAAAGATTAAGGAAAAGAAAGGAAATGTGTTTTGGGTGAAGTTGTGTTTGAGGTTGAGTATTTGAGAGCTTAGAGAATGATTTAAGGTTATGAGGTGGTAGATTGAGACTATGAGGTGATTGTGTGAGGGAAGGATGAGAAAGATGAAGATGAAGAGAAAGAACTCTTGGAACTTTGAGAGAAAAGAAAAACTTAGCAAGACAACTCTAAAACTCTAAACTTAGAAAATGCTTCAAGGTGCAACAAGGCTATCATAAGCATCCTATTTATAGAAAAACAAAACCATGAAGCTCACCAAGGGGAGGAGTGGTCGTGTGGTATTGGAGGGAAAAGGGAGAGGAAAATATCTCTTTGATTGTGTCATAGAAGCATGGTTTGAAGTATGGAAGCTATGCTACAAAGTATGGCTTTATGTGAATTAATTTCCTATCAATTTTTGATGAAATGGCTTCTAGAAACTTGACATGGCTGGAACTTTTCCAGCCACAAATAAATGGGAAAAATGGGTTGTTTTAATTATTTATTCATGTGGAAATTCAAGCTTGATTGAAAGTTATGACAAGGTATAGTGTATGTGACTTGAGGTATGGCTTTGGAGTGTTGAACAATTGAACATGTGATGCATATGGAGGGGGTGAGGCTTCGGCCAGACCTGGCAGCAGAGTGGGGAGGATGATTTGATCATGTAATTAGGTGTTAATGGTAGGTTTAAATGTGTATTAGCTTAGTTACAAGGTTAGGAGTAATTTAGCTTAAGTTTAGGTAACTAAGAATGAGTAATTAGGATTTTATGACGAGGCTAGGAGTGCTCATACATCATTAGAGAATTTTAAACTCATTTATGAATAAACAATGTGTAACACAATTCCATGATTTAAGGAATTGGAGAGAGGAAACACTATTCAATATTCCATGACTAGGAGTCTTGAAATTAAAATATGATTTTAAGTTGTAATTAAGCACTTTTAGGTTCTAATCAACTTTAATAAATTATTTTGACTCAAGATTAATTAAGGAAATTAATTAACCTTCGATTAGAGCCTAATATTGCTTAGGTTGGCTTAATCACGTGATTAAGCGTAAAAACACGAAACTAGGGGCAAAACCGTAATTATGCACTAATTTCGCCCGGGACCTCCGGGACCAAAACTAAAGTCACAGTTTACATAAAAAACACCTTTTAAAATCATCTGGAGAAGTTTCGGGTTCATCCGGCACTTGCAAACGGGTAAAACACCGCAGGGGCGTTTTGGCCATTTTGACCCGAAAACTCAAAAAACGAGATTTTCGATCCCGGGAAGGTACACAAGTTATCTAATCCCCTTCCAACATTGAGTTTGCCCTTTGAGTACTGCCGAATCGGCTTTCCTCGAATTCCGGACTGAAAATGACCTTAAGGGCATTTTGGTCATTTTCACTCTAACAGAAAAATCGGGGCGTTACATTACTCCCCTCCTTAAAAAGAATTTCGCCCTAGAAATTCGTACCTTAGAAAAGCTTTGGAGATTTGGACTTCATCTCTGATTCCAGTTCCCACGTGTACTCTTCCGACTTGTCTCGTCCCCACGCCACTTTCACCAAAGGAACAGACTTGTTCCTTAACTGCTTGACTCCGTGATCCACTATTCTCGTAGGCGGTAAATTGAAAGTGAGGTCCTCCCTCAACTGTACATGCTCTGGTTCTAGGACATGGCTAGGGTCGGACTCATATTTTCGTAACTGGGAGACGTGAAAGACATCATGAAGGTTTGACAGATTGGGTGGTAAGGCTATTTTGTAAGCTACAGATCCGATTCTCTGAAGAATTTCAAAAGGACCGAGAAATCGGGGACTCAACTTTTTAACTTTCATGGCTCTCCCTATTCCTGTAGTGGGGCTGATTCTTAGAAATACATGTTCTCCTTCTTGGAACTCCAAGGGCTTGCGCCTTTTGTCCGTGTAGCTTTTCTGCCGACTTTGAGCAGTTAAGATTCTATCCTTGATTTTCTTGATCTGCTCCGTCGTTTCCCTCACTACATCAGGTCCTAAGACACTTTGTTCTCCGGGCTCGTACCAACACAAAGGTGATTGGCACTTCCTGTAACACCCTAATATTTAACCCAACACGCCTAAGTCGCATTTTGAGTTAATTATTAGTTATTACTCTTTTGTTCTAGTTCTTAACCTTGCATTTGTAAAATACTTAGCAAAAATACGGCTAAATTTTTTTTTTGAATCTTAAACAAAATAGTGAGCCTCGTATACCGAAAATGAACAGCGTCCTATACATCGCGAGCAAGCATATGATATTTAAACCCATAGTGTCACATTCATAGATAATCGTCATGAATTCATGTAATAACAACATCCTTACACACCAAACACGTAGAAATGAATAATGATATCTTCATCATACTTGATTAGGATGATACATTAATCCACAAAACAGAAAAGAAACAAAGTGCATAAAGTAGTGCGGAAATTTAAATAGACTAAAGACCACTCTTCACTACTAAGTCTACTGGGGTGCACATAGGTGGGATAACCTCAAGATAGGGGAAAACGAAGGAAGCTATCCACTAAGTGTGCTAGAGCACTGCGATCACTAATCATCCTCGGCTAACAAATGTCTCTATGGAGAAGGGGAAGTGCGGCCAATGAAACGGGTCAGCTCCTCAGCATTACCGAGACCGTAGGATGGACGAACATGGGCACCTCGACGAGGACGAACAACCCCACGATAGACTGAGGTAGCTCCCCTCGATGGACCTCTGACCGAAGTTGCTCCTTCACCATCATCTCCAAGCTCCATGGGAAAAGCAGGGGCGGAACCGCCAGAGGAGTGTTGGGATGGTGACTCCTCTGAGGGGTCTGTCTCAGGCTCAGACGAACTAGGAGAATGAGGAACGTACTCAGGATACCCATGAACAGACGAAGCAGTAGGATGTGTACGACGAAACTGCTCTCCTCGCGGACGGGCATGCTCGAAGACCAGCTCATCAGTAAATGGAGTGGCAGGAGAGAATCTATAACTAGTAACCGGGTGTGTAAAAGGACGTGCTAAGAACATGAACAATCGAACAGCACAACGACCCACAAAATGATAAGTCTGGTGAGTGGCGTCAAAGTGCATTTCCCAGGTGGGAGCATCAACGAAGATCACGAACGTCGCCATCGGCCTCTGAAGACGTAGTGGAAAGAATGCAAGAAAGAGGGAGTGAGAAACTTATAAAAGAATCTCAGTAGGGTTTTCACCTCCTAACAATATGTCATCATCTACGTCCTCAGGCACCTTGGGTTTTCATTATGAAAATAGTGGGCACAAGTAAAGTTTCCTTATTAAGTTCGAAAAGTCATTATCCAAGGTCCGTGTCTTTTAGCATGAATCTGAATGTCATGAATGCATCATACCAATTCATGGAATGCATGTCAATGCCACATGCAAGTACATCATAGAGAATTATACTAAATCAATCACAGTAAAATGCATATCATGATTGTAAAGTATGCTTGATAATTTGCAAGATGCACGTGATGATTTCCTTGATGCACATGATGATTTGCATGAACTTTCCTCTTTCATATACTTTTCTCTGCGGCCACCCTAATACTCTCTCCTGTGAGAGTTCTAGGTTATGAGCTCATACCTAACTAGTCGTCACTAGTTTCCAACTTATCCCAGATAAGTATAAATAAATCTCGACTCCCAGAGTGCGGGTTAGGGGACTTAAGGATCACCTATCATATTCCGACTCCCAGAGTGCGGTTAGGATTATCTCCTTCTTCGAAACGCATTTACTTACACCCGGTGCATAGTAAATTTGTCCGCTTTGGCAGGCTGCATCTACCATACCCTCACGGTTTTGTTATCTCCTCACTGAAGCAGGAGAAATGCGTCTCAGTATGCTATGCAAGAATGCAACATGAATGTACAACCTCAAATATCATCCAGATACAATATGAGCATTCCATTTCGGATATCATCATGATATTTCACTTAACATTTCATGCTCACCAATGTCATATAAATCATGCATCTCAACCCATTATGATCATAGCATACCACAAATGAGTCGTATAAGTCGGGTTCACAACCTCATTCATAAACACATATTCATGCTTCACATTCATATAATCATATAACACATGTCATCAACACTTTGCGGGATGATAAATATGCTCCTACCCAATATGCCGGAATCAAGGCCCGGACTCAGCTAGTGTACATGCTATGTTCATTATAAAATATGCATAAACATGTATATGGGCAGTGAACAACCAATCATCATGAATCACCAATTATGAAATTCAATTCCAAGTTCTCGGCAATTACCCCTTTGTCTTACGGGGGTTAAAACTTAGGCTCGACGTAACCTAATTACCGTAACTATTCTCTTAGGCATCTCAAAGGTCATACTCAATGATTTCCATCTATTTTCAACTTCAAAAACATTTCTAAATGATGCTGGATAGTTTGGGCAGTAACCATAAAATATACGTTTTCGGGGTTCTAGAATTTACGTCTTTGACCCTTTCTAGTTTCCGATTTCTCCTATAGTGCTAACATTAATTCTCACTGCCTCCTATAGGATTTTTCACATCTAATTCCACTTCCAAACAGAATATTTGCCAAATAATTGATCTCAATGCAGTAGCCATATTTTATCAACTCTACGGGTCTCAAAGCTACATTTTTCGGTTCTTTCTAGTTTTCTAGTCTTTCCAAAATACCTAAAATAATTTCTGCATCAACTAATAATGATTTCCTCACATTTATCTCATCCTAAACATCTCTTAACAGTGTTTGTATCATCTAGGCAGTAGCTATATTTTCATTTCATAAAAGCATTAGAGAGTTGCATAATTTACTCGTTTCCATTACTAGCTTACCCTAGGATGTTAAAAATAATTTTTGCAACAAGTAACAACATTTTCTACCAATTAAAACACCTCCAAACAGAATCATACAGAATTTATGAGTTAGAAACAGTGACCGAAAATTTAGTTCCGAAATCATTCCAAAATTATACTTTTGATAACTTCTAGCTACTAGTTTTCCTCTTCGCTTTGTTGGAGTCATAGGAAATGCCAAAAAATATTTTTATCTCTTGAATACTCACATAAATTTGCTAAAACAGAAACTAAACATCTCAAATCACATTAGTAGCTCCCTTGTTCATAAAACACCATTCTTGCTACACTTGAGTCCCAAAACTTGCGAAAAGAAAACTTTAAAAACACAACTTGTATAATTTTCAATAACTATCTCAACTTAAAATCAAGTAAACCCATTTAAAGATCCCTCATAGTGTCATAGCCGTATGTATATATATATACACAAATGTGTGGCCATGTTCAAATTTACATTTAAGATCCAAGGACAAGTTTTGAGCTTTAGTGTCTTAGGTGATGACTTGAAAATAAATATGCTATGCAAGTCCACTTTTATCTTTAGGAGTTAGAATGATAGCTTGAAAAATAAATATGCTATGCAAACCCATTATTATCTTCAAGGTTTATGGTGATGGCTCAAAATAAACTTGCCATGCAAGGGTTTCATTATTATCTCTTAAGATTAAAGTGGTAACTTGAAAGTAAACATGTATGCAAATCCATTTTTACATCTTAATCATTAAAGCTCGAAACTTTTCAAGATTAGATTCTTGTCCTCAACCAATCTTAAACATGGTGAGCTTTAGAGTCCTATTGTTCATAGTTCCAAGAACCTCATTTCTTTGGACTCACCATCAAGCTCAAGTAAAATCATAAAGAGACCGAAAAAGCATACTAAATACACTAATATGTTATCTTGGGGTCAAAACCGAAACTCAAGCTCTAGAGGTTCAAAATATAGTAGTTTTCACAACTACCATCAAGAACCATCATCATTGAACTTTGGTTGTGAACAACCAAGAATAGATAACCAAAACTAAACCATCAAAACATTTTATTTCTCATGGCCTTTGTAAAACTGAAAAATACTAAACCTTGAGCTCTTAGAGGTTAAATACTTGATGGTGTCAAAACCGTCATCAAAACCCTCATCATCAAGCCACGGTTTCAACTTCCCATTGACATCCAAAAATCAAAAATGAAGGGAACTCATATGAAGGTTCCAAAACCGAAAATAGATGAAGATGAGAGGAGTAAAAATTTATTCATTCAACCAACCATAAATCTGAAAATGAACCAAGAAAAGAAATGAAATATCAAAACAAAATCCCTACCACGGTTGTTTCTTGTTTGCAAGAGTGAAAGCTTGATCTTGTATGAAACAAAGAGAAGAAAAATCTTCTCTTGATTGGCAAGATGATTTCGGCCAAGAGGAGTTAAGGTAGTAGGAGGATTTTTCTTGTGTTCTTGTGTTTTGGAGATGGAAAGATTAAGTGTTTAGGAGTTGATCTATGGTGGAGATATGTTGATTAGAGGTGGAGAGCTTGGGTGGAGGTTGAAGATGGTGGCTCTTGGAGGTGGAGGAGAAGAAGAAGATGAAGTGTTTAGGTTAGAGAGAATATGACTACTATTTTGGACAATTTGGTTTACCAAAGAGTTAGATAGTAAGAATGAGTGTTTTTGTGAGTGTATGTGTGTTTATGCTTGGAATAAAATTCAAAATGATTAAGAGGGAATGCAGCACGGTTTTGGGGGGCTTTAGGAAGGAATATTTTGTGTCTTGTGTGTGTTGGAATTAGGTTTAAGTGTATGTTTAGTTAGGTATATGTTTAGTGATCAAAAATCAAGAATTTAGGCAAATAAATATGTATTTAATAAATCCCAAAACATAATTTAATGAGCACTCTGCAATATTGATTTAAATCAGCCACAATTAGTTTGAAATTCAAAAACTAACATGTTTCCTTATTTTAGGGAATTTGTGGGAACAATCACTATTCATGTCTTTGACTATGTTTGACACATAAGACAATTCTTGGCTAAGAAAAAGATTTAATATTTCACTAAGTAAAAATTAATTTTAATCAACCTCAAATAATTATTTTAACTCAAGATTAATAATTAAAATTATTTTACCTTTAATTAGAGCCTAATATTGCTTTTATCTTATTTTCTGATTAATCGGGCTCATTATGCACTAGGTAGGGGTAAAATGGTCATTTTACATCAAATTACCCTGGGACTATCCGGACCTCTTCCGGATACCAAACATCCCTCAATATTAACATTTCTAACTTTCGGGTAATGGCCGGGTTCAATCGGCACTAAATTCCGTGCCAAATCGCCGCAGGGGCATTTTGGTCATTTAGCGCATGAAAGTTCAGAAATTGAAATTTTCACCTCTATCATAATTCATAACACATTTTATCCCCTTCAATCATCAAACTAACCCCCTTGGGATGGCCGAGAATGACCGTCTTCGATTTCCGTGTGAAAATGACCTCAGGGGCATTTTGGTCATTTGTACACGGAAAAATCGGGGATTTGCGGTTCTTGCTCAAACCACTCATCAAATCTCATATAATCCTGATCCTATAATTAAAACATGATGTCGAGGATGGCCCAGGCTATCCGGCCTTAAATTTTTATCCAAAATGACCTAGGGGTATTTTGGTCATTTGGCGCAGTAGAGAAAAATCGGGGCTTTACACTTCCTTCCATATAACGCCTCGTACGGTGCCATACCGATGCTCGCATGATAACTGTTGTTATACGCAAACTTGATCAAAGGCATGTACTTATCCCAACTTCCTTTTTGGACTAAGACACAGGCTCTTAACATGTCCTCTAGGGTTTGGATTGTCCTCTCAGATTGACCATCCATTTGTGGGTGGTAAGCAGTGCTCAAGCACAACTTGGAACCAAACGCCTTTTGAAAGGCTCCCCAAAAACGTGACGTAAACCGCGGATCTCGATCTGAGATTATCATCGATGGTACTCCATGCAACCTTACTATTTCTTGGATGTAAAGCTGGGCCAACTTATCCAACGAGTACGTGACTCGAATAGGTAGAAAGTGAGCCGACTTAGTCAGTCGATCCACGATTACCCATACGGCATCGTGGCCAGCTTGGGTCTTTGGCAATCCTGTCACGAAGTCCATTGATATACTCTCCCACTTCCACTCAGGGATTGACAGGGGTTGCAACATGCTAGAAGGTTTTTGGTGTTCGATCTTGACCTTTTGGCAGACCAAACACTTACTCACCCAGGCGACCACATCCTTTTTTAATCCGGGCCACCAAAACATCTTCAAATCTTGGTACATCTTAGTAGTACCAGGATGTATGGCGAAGTGGCTCTTGTGAGCCTCCTCCAAGATCTTCTCTCGAAGGTCGCCATCTTGTGGCACACAAATTCACCCCTCAAACCTCCACAACCAGTCGGGGCCTCGTACAAAACCTTTCAACTTTCTAGCCTTAACTGCCTCGATTGTCTCCATAAAGTCCTCATTTTCTCTTTGGGCAAGCATAATCCTTTGCTTAAACCCACTGGTCACCGTGAGATGACTCATCACGATGCCATTCTCCGTTATTGACATCCCCAGATTCATATCCCTAAATTGCTCTATTAACCCAACTTCATTAACCATCATACTTGACAGACGTAACGAGTTTCGGCTCAAGGCATCGGCTACTACATTAGCCTTGCCGGGGTGGTAACTTAAGCCAAAATCGTAGTCCTTGAGGAATTCCATCCATCTCCTCTGCCTCATATTTAACTCCTTTTGATCAAAGAGATGCTTGAGACTCTTATGATCGGAGAAAACTTCAAACCTTACACCATACAAATGGTGTCTCCACATCTTTAGAGCGAACACAATGGCTGCTAGTTCTAGGTCATGGGTGGGGTAGGTTACTTCGTGAGGCTTGAGTTGTCTGGACGTATAGGCTACCACTTGCCTATTTTGCATCAACACACAACCTAAACCCTTGCTAGAAGCATCGCAATATACCTCGAAGGGTACATTGGGGTCAGGTAAAACTAAAATCGGGGTTGAGGTGAGCTTTTCCTTAAGCTCTAGGAAACTCTTTTCACATTCGGGGTTCCACTCAAACGGGGCATTCTTCCTAGTGAGCTTGGTTAAGGGTAGGGCTAACTGGGAAAATCCTTTGATAAACCTACGGTAATATCTAGCTAAACCCAAAAAGCTTCTAATCTCAGTCACAGAGGTTGGTCTATCCCAATTCATCACAGCTTCTATCTTACTTGGGTCGATAGCTATGCCACCTTTTGACACAACGTGTCCTAAGAACTTTACCTCCTCTAACCAAAATTCACACTTAGAAAGCTTTGCATACAACTTCTTTTCCTTTAGCACCTCTAAAACCAGCCTCAAATGACGTTCATGCTCCTCGTGGGTCTTCGAATAGATGAGAATATCATCTATGAACACAACCACGAATTGATCTAAATAGGGTCTAAAGATCCTATTCATGTAATCCATAAAAACTGCAGGAGCATTCGTCAACCCGAACGACATCACATTGAACTCAAAGTGTCCATACTGAGTTCGAAAGGCGGCTTTAGGAATGTCCGAGTCTCTTACCCTAATCTGATGGTAACCAGACCTCAAATCGATCTTAGAAAATACTACCGCTCCTTTCAACTAGTCCATAAGATCATCAATCGTAGGTAACGGGTACTTATTCTTTATGGTCACTTGGTTCAACTGCCTATAGTCTATACATATTCTCATACTTCCGTCTTTATTTTTCATAAATAAGACCGAAGCGCCCCAAGGTGAAGCACTCGGCCTTATAAAACTTTTCTCCAACAGCTCCTCCAACTGGGTTTTTAGCCTGCTAGCTCCAAGGGTGACATCCTATACGGGGCTATAGAGATTGGTCTTGTTCCAGGAACCAACTCTATGGAGAATTCAACTTCTCTCTCCGGATGGAACTCGGGTATTTCATCTGGAAATACCTCAGGATAGTCTTTCACCACAGGTATCTCACCTAGGTTCTGCTCAAAGTCTACATTGCAGGCGGCTAGGAGAACATATCCCTTAGCTTTCTCCCCACTACAGAAGACCTCTACGGAATTTAGGTACAGCCTAATGGGTTGAGTGATGTTTTCGGGAGGAGAAGGGAAAACTACAGTTTGGGTTCCACAATCTAACAACACACGGTTGGCGTGAAGCCAATTCATGCCTAAGATAATGCCTATGTCTTTCAAGGGTAAACAAATTAAATCTATGATAAAAGATCTATTTTCTACAATAAGATGACAGTTTAAACAACAACGGCAAGTATTAACAGGGCGATTTGTAGGAGTAGAAACAATAAGATCAAAGGGAAGTTTAGAGACTCTTAGATTTAAGGACTCGACACTAGCAAGTGAAATAAAAGAATGTGTAGCACCAGAGTCATATAGTACAGTTAAAGGTTTATCGTTTACTTCGCACATACCTTCAATGAGATCCTTGGACTTCTTGGCATCTTCCGCATTAAGGGTAAAGACTCTTCCTCGGTGTTGTGGTCGGGGGTTCTGGTTTGGTGTCCCTTGGCTGGCGCAGTCCTTTGCATAGTGGCCAGGCTTGCCACACTTGAAGCATGCATTCTGACCGGCTAAGCATAGGCGATTCCTATGGTTCTTTCCACATTGGGGACAGACATCAGCAAATCTTTGCTCAGGGTGTCGGCAAATCTTTGCTCCGGGGTAAGCAGCAGGGGTTTGTGGTGCCTTGTTCTTGGCCCCACTTGGTCCTCCATTGTGGTTCCGGGGTCCAACCGATCCACGGGGTTGATTGTTGTTGAAGTTCCTCGGGCCTTGATGTTGAAAAGGTGGCCTTTGGTGTTGCTTGGATTGTTGGTGTGCAGGAGCTCTCAGTGGTTGTTGTTGTTGTTGTGGTCGGAACTGGTTGGTCGGGTAGGGATTTTAGTGATTTCTTGAAGAGTACTGTGGTTTGAACTTCGAGGCTTGAGGTCCAAGTCCCTTAGCACGTTCCGCCCTTGTGGCTTGCATCTTTCTCTGTCCTTCTTCAAGAATTTGGCACTTGTTGACCAGAGTCGGGAAGTCTCTGATCTCCATGTGGGCCACGGCGTACTTCATCTCCGCCTTCAGACTGGCCTTATACTTAACGCATTTCCAAACCTCATCGGGGTTCCCTTGAAACACCCGAGAGAACTTGATCAGCTCCTCGAACTTCATGGTGTACTGGGCAATAGTAGACCCTCCCTGGGTCAACTGCATGAACTCAATGTCTTTTGCATTCCTCACGGACTCCGGGAAATACTTCTCGTAGAAGTAAGTCTTGAACAGCTCCCAATCAATGGGAGTTCCAAAAGCTTTTAGCAGACGCTTCATGCCGTTCCACTAGAATTCAGCATCCGACTTCATCATAAAAGCCGCAAAGGTGACCTTCTGCTCCTCCGAGCAGGCAACCACAGAGTAGATCTTCTCCATGTCCTTAATCCACTCATCAGCTTTGTCGGGGTCCATTACCCCTCGGAATACCGGCGGGTTCTCCTTGCGGAACTCGCCAAAGCGGGCTTGTTCCACTGTCTCAGCAGCAGGGGGAGGAGGGGGAACAGGAACAGCATTCGCTTGTTGATCCATCCGGTCGAACATTCGTTCCATGGCTTGCGCCATGCGACGGACAGCAGTAGCAGTTGCATTGTCTTGGTCAACATCGGGCATAGTCCTAGGTCGTCGTCACGGTGCCATTGGTCCCTAAACACATGAAACAATGAACATCAAGTTGATCAGGCTCAATATCCATGCAAAATGAGCTAGTTACCATGGCACTTGCAAGCAACAGAAGTCATGTATTTCTAGTCCTACAGCTTATCTCTATCAAGCACTACACATGACATAACTATCGCATCATGCTTATAAAGAATAATCAGTCCAATCCTCAGGCTCCATGAGAATCGAACTGCTCTAATACCATAATGTAACACCCTAAATCTTAACCTAAGACTACTAGTATGTACTTAGGTTAATATTTAGAATATTACCTTTTGGTCTCATCTGTTACTTAGAAAATACTTAGCGGAAATATGGGTAAAATTTTTCTTTTTAAAATCAAGGTGAGAGCCACGCACGAATCTTTAAAAGGAAGCATAACGAAACATATAAGCAAAGCGTAAAGGAACACATCATATCATGGAAACATCAACTAAAACATATATATATATATATAATGTGCCCACCCAAAGGGCAGGACTATTCGATACATCGGGAAACAGAATACAACTGAAGGACAAATACAAGGAAAACAAATACAGGGAAATCATAAAACAACACCCATATCCGAGTGCACCTAGAGTAGGCAACCTCATACACAAAAGAAGGTTTGCCCTCAACTATGTGGCGTGTGTGCACTAACTGCTACCCATCCAATGCTCCTACTCCTGCTGGTCCGAGTACTAAGGGGTGGAATCGATCCAGTGGCGGATCTCGGTGGGAGTGGTCGTGCGGATCATCGGAGCGTGTCCACCGCGGCGAGGGAGCATGGATGGCCTACGAGCCAACCTCGGCTGAACCACTGTCTCCTGGCTCCCAGCTCTCATCGGTGAGGGAACAGGGCTGGAGCTCCAACTGTACATATACGCGGGCGGGTCCTCTAATGGATCCGTCTCCGAATACTGGGTCCGGGGCACGTACTCCGGGTAGTCGCGTACAGCTGATGTCTCGGGCTGCATGCGGAGAATCTGCTTGTCGCGTGGCCTAGCTCGCACAAAAATCTCGTTATGGCGGTAAGGAGCAGTCGGGGTGAAGCGGTAGCTCGGGACGGGGTGCGCGAAGGGTCGTCCCAAGAACATGAATACTCTGACAGTGCAGTGACCCTCAAAATGGTATGACCTAAGTGCTGGGTCATGGTGCAGCTCCCATGTCGGGGTGTCGATGAAGAGTACGAAAGTCGCCATCTGAATATGTGACAGAAGAAAAGAGAGAGGGAATGAGAATCTTCTAAAAGAATTCTCAGTAGGGTAATCCCTACCTAGGTGACATCATCACATCCTCAGGAACCTTGGGTTTTATTTCTAAAAAGGTGTGCATGCATATAAACTCCTTTTAAATTAGTTTTCTAAAGTATTATTTATCCAAGGCCCGTCATATTTTATAATGCATCTTATGACTAAGCGTGGAATATACTAATGACATGAATGCATCATAAAGGTAAGCCAATCAATAGAATAACTAAGAAACATTATAACATTGGCATAAGGGGATAGGTATAGCATATGTGACATTTTAAACTTTAACTTTTCATCTCATGGGGCCACCCTAAAACATCTCTAGGTTATGAGCTGATACCTTAACTAGTCGTCACTAGCTCTTACTTATCCTATGATAAGCGTAACATAATCCTGACTTAAAGTACGGGCTAGGGGGCAAATTAAGGATCACCTCTTAGGGTCATTTCCTTTTTGAAACGCTCTACTAGCAACTAGTGCATCGTAGTATTGTCCGCTTTGGCAAGCTCTATGTCAATACCCTCACGGATTTGTTTTCTTGGGGGTGCTCGGCTAAACCGGTGTCACCCAAGAAGGTGTCTCAGTGTTGTGTCACATTTAAGTTCTCATGATTTTCAAAAAGACCATTTTCTAAGTTCCTCAAATTTGATGGAAATTATTATGCAATTTGTAGACTGAATTTCCTCAAATTTGCTTATGCCATGAAAACATATAGGACATACAAACATTTCTTTATGGGGTATTGCATGTCATCATACAAAAGCACATATCAAACTTATCATAGATAAAGCTCATGTATCATATATCATGTTTACATAAATTAAGCATCATAAAAACTCAAGACGTTGTAATGTCTTATGCATTGACCTTTATGGTCGTTAACTCACGTTCTAAGTTATTTAATCATCAAACCTAATCTCTTGGGTACCTATGAGGTTATAACTAAGTATTTCTCACCTCACACTATGACCAAGAACATCTCTAAACCTCAAGGATGCAGAATTTATAATCCTAACTTTACGGGTACCTAGGAGTCACAACAATGACCCTTTCTAAGTCTGATTTGCTCCTAAGGCATCAAGATCAAGTCCTAAACCATTTATGAGTCATTCCTACACATTTAAACTAATTTAAATCCATGGCTAGCATTACTAAACCTTGTTGGACAGAATCCAGAAAATTCAAAGATTAAAGGATCTAGAACTCTCAAATTAATTCTTTTCTAGTTTCTAACTTATCTTATCTTTCACATATGAGTCTTAACATTATTTTTACTCAAACATAAGCATATTATCATCATTAAAACAGCACATACAGGGGTAAACAAGTAGCAAGGCAGAACCGAAACAAACACTCTCCATAAAGGCATAAAACACAATTTCTAAAGCACATAAAATACTAGTTTCTCATTGAACCATTTTAGAACTTTCAAAACTTGTTTATAAACACCTTCATCCTTTAAAATCATAAGAATACTTAAGAGGGCAGTGGCTAAATTATTTTTATCTCAAGAGGTCCTAAAGTCGTAAAACTTAGTTCTACATATTCCTTATACTCACATAAGCTTAGATAAATTATAAAACATAGTTTTTAACACTTAGAAACACCAAAGCCCCTTAGGGCCGAAATGGGAACCACAAGAATTAAATATTTTTAGACCTTTGTTGAGACAACAATGGGCAAGTCTTTGAGCTCTAGGTTCATTAAAGTGATGACATAAAAATAAACATGCTCATGCACTTGTTTTACTTTCCATTAGAAAGTAAAGTGATAGCACAAAGTAAATATGAATGAAACTCATTATTATCTTGGTATTAAGTGAGAACTTGAAATATAAACATGATAATGCATAGCTTGAAATATAAACATGATAATGCAAGGTTCACTTATTATCTTGATACTTAGTGATAGCAAGGAAAGTAGACATGATGTGCATAGCATAAAGGTAAACATGATGCAAGGTTCATTTTATGGTTAGCTAGAGCTCATTCAAGACTTTAACAAGATAACAACCCAATATAATATCTCAAAGATCAAAATACCAAAACCAAAAGTCTTACAAAAAGAAAAAGAAAGTGAAACTAAGTCAAGTCCTTTATTAAATACCCAAAACCCCTATTTAGAGAAAAATCTCTAGAACGTGCCGGCCAACTTTAAGGTTGACAACGGTAGGCTTGGGCTTTTAGAAATCCTTAGATTAATTTTCTTAAGTTGAAAAACCATGTGAACTAGATATCATATAGATGACGTCATAAGGAAAGGAAAACTCAAGCTTTAGAGGTTTCTTTGAGATGAACACAAGGTCATCATCTAGAAACTCTCATCATCAAGCTATCACGTTTGAGAAGAAAAGGCCAAGAGGCCGAAATGGAAAGAAAAAAAAAGGAATATAAAGGAAAGCTCAAAAAGAAACCAAGATAAAACTAGAGGAAACACATCTTTTGAGTAAAACAAAGTTTGAAAAGAAACTCCCTACCTAGTGATGAAGGTAAAAGCTTGGACTTGAAGATGGAGATGAGATGAGCAACACCTCCTAGGATGGTGGTGATGATTAGGCCAAGGAGGAAGGAAAAGAAAGGAAATGTGTTTTGGGTGAAGTTGTGTTTGAGGTTGAGTATTTGAGAGCTTAGAGAATGATTTAAGGTTATGAGGTGGTAGATTGAGACTATGAGGTGATTCTGTGAGGGAAGGATGAGAAAGATGAAATGAAGAGAAAGAACTCTTGGAACTTTGAGAGAAAAGAAAAACTTAGCAAGACAACTCTAAAACTCTAAACTTAGCAAATGCTTCAAGGTACAACAAGGCTAACACAAGCTCCTATTTATAGAAAAACAAAACCATGGAGCTCACCAAGGGTAGGAGTGGCCGTGTGGTATTGGAGGGAAAAGGGAGAGGAAAATATCTCTTTGATTGTGTCATAGAAGCATGGTTTGAAGTATGGAAGCTATGCTACAAAGTATGGCTTTATGTGAGTTAATTTCCTATCAATTTTTGATGAAATTAGGCTTCTAGAAACTTGACATGGCTAGAACTTTTCCAGCCACAAATGAATGGGAAAAATGGGTTGTTTTAATTATTTATTCATGTGGAAATTCAAGCTTGATTGAAAGTTATGACAAGGTATAGTGTATGTGACTTGAGGTATGGCCTTGGAGTGTTGAAAAATTGAACATGTGATGCATATGGAGGGGGTGAGGCTTCGGCCAGACCTGGTATCAGATTGGGGAGGATGATTTGATCATGTAATTGGGTGTTAATGGTAGGTTTAAATGTGTATTAGCTTAGGTACAAGGTTAGGAGCAATTTAGCTTAAGTTTAGGTAACTAAGAATGAGTAATTAGGATTTTATGACAAGGTTAGGAGTGCTCATACATCATTAGAGAATTTTAAACTCATTTATGATTAAACAATATGTAACACAATTCTATGATTTAAGGAATTGGAGAGAGGAAACACTATTCAAGATTCCATGACTAGGAGTCTTGAAATTAAAATATGATTTTAAGTTGTAATTAAGCACTTTTAGGTTCTAATCAACTTTAATAAATTATTTTGACTCAAGATTAATTAAGGAAATTAATTAACCTTCGATTAGAGCCTAATATTGCTTAGGTTGGCTTAATCACGCGATTAAGCGTAAAAACATGAAACTAGGGGCAAAACCATAATTTTGCACTAATTTCGCCCGGGACCTCCGGGACCAAAACTAAAGTCACAGTCTACATAAAAACACCTTTTAAAATCATCTGGTGAAGTTTCGGGTTCATCCGGTACTTGTAAACGGGTAAAACACCGCAGGGGGCGTTTTGGTCATTTTGACCCGAAAACTCGAAAAATGAGATTTTCGATCCCGGGAAGGTACACAAGTTATCTAATCCCCTTACAATATTGAGTTTGCCCTTCGAGTAGTGTCGAACCGGCTTTCCTCGAATTCCGGGCTGAAAATGACCTCAGGGGCATTTTGGTCATTTTCACTCTAACAGAAAAATCGGGGCGTTACAACTCGGACTCATCCAAACATCATGCATTACATAAAAACAATATTTCAAACTCCCAAGAAATCTTTCTGGGCTCAATTGACAGTAAATCTTGTGTAAAAACGCTGTAAGAGTATTTTCGTCATTTTGTGCTGAAAGTTCAAAATGTGAGATTTTTCACTCCTGTCATTATTTCTAAGGCATCTAATTCCCCTTCAAACATTAAACTTACCCCTCGAGGATGGCCCGGGTCGGCCGTCCTCGAATTCCGGGCAAAAATGATCTCAGGGGCATTTTGGTCATTTTTACACAGGAAAAATCGCAAATCGCGATTTTCATACTAATTGCTATCAAAGCCTCATGTAACCTACTACTAATATTAAAATATCCTTTTTGTGGGTGGCCAAGGTTTGCCGGCCTTGATTTTCACACAAAAATGACCTAGGGGTATTTTGATCATTTTTGCTAAGTAGAAAAATCAGGGCGTTACACGACGTGAAAAGGGAGGGGGAACACAGCCATGGTGGTGGTGCTGCCACGCCTCCATCCTCTTCTCATTTCAGGTTCTAACCTTTACCACTACTCTATTGGTTTTGGCTGCTAATTGTAGGACTATTTGGACTGCATTTGTTTGTTTTAGGACGTGACTGTCATATTGGAGGTTTTGAGATTAATTTTTCAGATTTGATCTATAATTTATGGGTTATGCATGGTTAGTATTGAATGATGATTTAAGTATAATTCTAAGGATTATTCTTCTTCTGGCTGGGGTTTAACGTTTTTTATTGTGGCTGGGAATTTCGGTTGGTGGTTGTTCATGGTTTAGGGGACACTATATTTGTTGGGATAAGGGATGGATTCTGAATTAAGTTGGCTTCAAGAAAAAATAAATAAATGGCAGATGAAACACTAGAAATATAGGATGAATCAGATTTTTGATTGCTTACTTTTCTTTGTGTTTTGATCTCACAAACTCTAAATCTCTATGGTTGCTTTGCCTTAAACAACTAGGAATGAAGTGTTGATTATGAAAGTGTGGTGAGAAGAAAGAGGTTAAAGATTTGGATTTTTTTTCATATGTGATGGATGATGAAGATGGATGCGAGGTTAGTCTATTCACCACGGGGTTCTCAGCCCCCCTCAAATACTGATACTCCCCTGAACTTGTTTTTTAGTAACTAATAATTTGTCCCATGCTTTGCAAGAGAGCCAGCGAACATGTCCTCCACATCTCCATCTTGTCCATCGCCCTTGGCTTAGTGCTTTGGCAGAATGCCCATCCTTGCAGGGAGTGGAGTGGCATAGTGCGGAGTGCAGAAGATGGGGATGATTGCAGCATCTCTTTATTATCATTTATTTGTTTTTGTCTTGTAAATCAAATAAGATTAGTTATTTATTATAATTATTCCAAACACTAAACTATACTTTAGATGATGGCACAAAACACAAACCCAGTAAACAAATTAGCCTATAATTTAAAGCTATAGGCTTAAAACATCAGATGAATTAATTCTAGTTAGAGTCAGTATTTTGTCTCTCCTTAATATGGACATTTTAGGAATAATAAAACCAGTCGATACACCATCCAAAAGTAATTCCATCAAACTTACTCGAATTGAACGCCAAAAAATGTAACGCCCCGATTTTCTGTTAAGAGTGGAAATGACCAAAATGCCCCTGAGGTCATTTTTAGCCTGGAATTTGAGGAAAGCAGGTTCGGCAGTACTCAAAGGGTAAACTCAATGTTGGAAGGGGATTAGATGGCTTGTATACCTTCCCGGGATCGAAAATCTCATTTTTCGAGTTTTCGAGTCAAAATAACCAAATTACCCCTGCGGTGTTTTACCCGTTTGCAAGTGCCGGATGAACCCGAAACTTCTCCAGATGATTTTAAAAGGCATTTTGATGTAGACTGTGACTTTAGTTTGGTCCCGGAAGTCCCAGGCGAAATTAGTGCAAAATTACGGTTTTGCCCCTAATTTCGTGTTTTTACACTTAATCGCGTGATTAAGCAAACCTAAGCAATATTAGGCTCTAATCGAAGGTTAATTAATTTCCTTAATTAATCTTGAGTCAAAATAATTTATTAAAGTTGATTAGAACCTAAAAGTGCTTAATTACAACCTAAAATCATATTTTAATTTCAAGACTCCTAGTCATGGAATCTTGAATAGTGTTTTCTCTTTCCAATTCCTTAAATCATGGAATTGTGTTACACATTGTTTATTCATAAATGAGTTTAAAATTCTTTAATGATGTATGAGCACTCCTAATCTTGTCATAAAATCCTTAAATCACATTCTTAGTTATCTAAACTTAAGCTTAATTATTCCTAACCTTGTACCTAAGCTAATACACATTTAAATCTATCATTAACACCCAATTAAATGATCAAAACTCACCTCCTCTCTGCTGCCCAAGGCCTGGCCGAAGCTGTCCTCCTCCTATATGCATCACATGTTCAATTTTTCAACACTCCAAGGCCATACCTCAAGTCACATACACTATACCTTGTCATAACTTTCAATCAAGCTTAATTTTCCAAGTAAATAACTAATTAAAATGGCTCATTTTCTCCATTTATTTGTGGCTGGAAAAGTTCCAGCCATGCATTGTTTCTAGAAGCCTAATTTCATCAAAAATTGATAGGAAATTAACTCACATCAAGCCATACTTTGTAGCATAACTTCCATACTTCAAACCATGCTTCTATGACACAATCAAAGAGATATTTTCCTCTCCCTTTTCCCTCCAAGACCACAGGGCCACTCCCTCCCTTGATGAGCCCATGGTTTTGTTTTTCTATAAATAGGATGCTTGTGATAGCTTAGTTGCACTTTGAAGCATTTGCTAAGTTTAGAATTCTAGAGTTGTCTTGCTAGTTCTTTTTTTTTTCTCTCAAGTTTCAAGAGAGTTCTTCCTTTCTTTTCATCTTCATGTTCATCCTCTCTTCCTCTCATCATCATCTCTCAACTTTGAAACACCACCCCATAGCCTTGAACCATCATCAAACCTCTCTAACACCACACCTCAAACACAACCTCACTTGAAACACAACTCCAACCTTTTTGCTTCCTCTTGGCCGAAACCATCAAGCACCAAGGAGGAGCTCATCATCTTGTTTTTCTTTTCAAAAGTCCAAGCTTTGTGTCTTCACTCTAGGTAGGGAGTTTCTTTTCAAACTTTGTTTTACTCAAAAGATGTGTTTCCTCTAGTTTTCTCTTGGTTTCTTTTTGAGCTTTCCTTTATATTCCTTTTCTTTTTCCATTTCGGCCTCTTGGCCTTTTCTTCTCAAACATGATAGCTTAATGATGAGAGTTTCTAGATGATGACCTTGTGTTCATCTCAAAGAAACCTCTAAAGCTTGAGTTTTCCTTTCCTTATAACTTCATCTATATGATATCTAGCTCACATGGTTTTTCAACTTAAGAAAATTAATCTAAGGATTTCTAAAATCCCAAGCCTACCCTTGTCAACCTTAAAGTTGACCTGCACATTCTAGAGATTTTTCTCTAGATAGGGGTTTTGGGTATTTAATAAAGAACTTGACTTAGTTTCACTTTCTTTTTCTTTGTAAAGACTTTCGGTTTTGGTATTTTGATCTTTGAGATATTGTATTGGGTTGTTATCTTGTTAAAGTCTTGAATGAGCTCTAGTTAACCATAAAATGAACCTTCCATCATGTTTACTTTATGCTTTGCATATCATGTTTACTTCCTTGCTATCACTAAATACCAAGATAATGAATGAACTTGCATTATCATGTTTATATTTCAAGCTATGCATTATCATGTTTATATTTCAAGTCCTCACTAAATATCAAAGATAATAATATATTGCACCTCATATTTATTTTATGCTATCACTTTACTTTCTAATGGAACCTAAAATGAGTGTATGAGCATGTTTACTTTTATGTCATCACTTAAATGAACCTAGAGCTCAAAGACTTGCCCATTGTTGTCTCAAACAAAGGTCTAAAAATATTTATTTCTTTTGGTTCATATTTCGGCCCTAAGGGGTCTTGATGTTTCTAAGTATTGAAGACCATGTTTTATAATTTTTCCAAGCTTTTATGAGTTCAAGAAATGCATAGAACTAAGTTTTAAGAATTTAGGACCTCTTGAGACAAAGATGAATTGGTCACTGCCCTCTTAATTATTCTTATGATTTTAGATGTTAAAATTGTTTATAAATGAGTTTTGAAAAGTTTAAAAAGGTTCCAAGAGAAACTAGTATTTTATGTGCTCTATAATCCTTTATGGAGAGTGTATGTTTCGGTTCTGGCTTGCTACTTATTTGTCACTGTATGTGCTGTTTTATTGATGCTAATATGCTTATGTTTGAGTAAAAATAATGTTAAAACTCTTATGTGGAAGATAAGATAAGTTAGAGACTAGAAAAGAATTAATTTGAGAGTTCTAGATCCTTTCATATTTGAATTTTCTGGATTCTGTCCAGCAAGGTTTAGTAATGCTAATCATGGATTTAAATTAGTTTAAATGTGTAGGAATGACTCATAAAAGGTTTAGGACTTGATCTTGAAGCCTTAGGAACAAACCGGACTTAGAAAGGGTCATTGTTGTGACTCTTAGGGACCCGTAAAGTTAGGGTTATAAATTGTGCATCCTTGAGGTTTAGAGATGTTCTTGATCATAGTGTGAGGTGAGAAATACTTATTTATAACCTCATAGGTACCCAAGAGATTAGGTTTGATGATTAATAACTTAGAACGTGAGCTAAGGACCTTAAGGGTCAATGCATAAGACATTAAAACATCTTGAGCTTTTATGATGCTTAATTTATGATATATGATGCATGAGTTTTTGTCTATGATAAGTTGATATGTGCTATAACGAAGTTTTACATGATGATATGCTATACCCCATAAGAAATGTTTGTGTATGTCCTATATGTTTTCATGGCATAAGCAAATTTGAGGAAATTCGGTCTACTACCGTCATGCTGCCGAATTTCCATCAAATTTGAGGAACTTAGAAAAAGGTCTTTTTGAAAATCATGAGAACTTAAATGTGACACAACACTGAGACGCCTTCTTGGGTGACACCGATTTAGCTGAGCACCCCCAAGAAAACAAATCCGTGAGGGTATTGACATAGAGCTTGCCAAAGCGGACAGTACTACGATGCACTAGTTACTAGTAGAGCGTTTCAAATAGGAAATGACCCTAAGAGGTGATCCTTAAATTGCCCCCTAGCCCGTACTTTAAGTCGGGATTATGTTATGCTTATCATAGGATAAGTAAGAGCTAGTGACGACTAGTTAAGGTATGAGCTCATAACCTAGAGATGTTTTAAGGTGGCCCCATGAGATGAAAGTTAAAGTTTAAAATGTCACATGTGCTATACCTATCACCTTATGCCAATGTTATAATGTTTCTTAGTTATTCTATTGATTGGCTTACCTTTATGATGCATTCATGTCATTAGTATGTTCCATGCTTAGTCATAAGACGCATTGTAAAATATAACGGACCTTGGATAATTAATACTTTAGAAAATTAAAAGAAGTTTACATGCATGCACACTTTTTAGAAATAAAACCCAAGGTTCCTGAGGATGTGATGATGTCACTTAGTTAGGGATTGCCCTACTGAGAATTCTTTTAGAAGATTCTCATTCCCTCTCTCTTTTCTTCCATCACATCTTCAGATGGCGACTTTCGTACTCTTCATCGACACCCCGACGTGGGAGCTGCACCATGACCCAGCACTCGGGTCATATCATTTTGAGATTCGCTGCACTGTCAGAGTACTTATGTTCATGGGACGATCCTTCACAAGACTCCCGATGCGAGCTACCGCTTCACCCCGACTGCTCCCTATCATCATAACACGATCTTTGAGCGAGCCAGACCACGCGACGATCAGATCCTCCGCATGCAGCCCGAGGCGTCAGCTGTACACGATTACCCGGAGTACGTGCCCCGGACTCAGTACTCGGAGACGGATCCATCAGAGGACCCTCCCTCGCACATGTACAGTTGGAGCTCCAAGCCCCGCTCCCCCACCCATGAGAGCCGGGAGTGAGGAGACAGTAGTTCAGCCGAGGTTGGCTCGTCGGCCATCCATGCCCCCTCGCCGCGGTGGACATGCTCCGATGATCCGCACGACCACTCCCACCGAGATTCACCAGTGGATCGATTCCACCCCTCAGTACTCGGACCAACAGGTGTAGGTGCATAGGATGGGTAGTAGCTAGTGCACACACGCCACATAGTTGAGGACAAACCTTCTTTTGTATATGAGGTTGTCTACTCTAGGTGCACATGGGTATGGGTGTTGCTTTCATGGTTTCCTTGTACTTTCTTTTATGATTTCCTTGTATTCGCATTTCAGTTGTATTTCGTTTTACTATGTACCGAATAGTCCTGCCCCTTTTGGTAGGTACATTATCTATATATATAATCAGTTGATGTGTCCATGTTATTTATGTGTTTTGTTGTGATTGCTCATATGACTTGTATGAATTTCCGTTCAAAGAATCATACGTGACTCTCACTTTGGTTTTAATTCCAAAAAGAAAAATTTTACCCATATTTCCGCTAAGTATTTTCAAGTAAAGAATGAGACCAAGAGGTACTACTCTAAAGATTAACCTAATTACATGCTAGTAGTATTAGGTTAAGATTTAGGGTGTTACAAAAAAATATACTTGCACAAGATTTGACATTATACACAATAATATCCAGGGCAACCAAACATTGAATTACCAAATAAAAGTTAATTACTTACTTGTTGTAATGAAATAATTCTATAAAAATGAACATTCATGGATGGGATCAACAATTTCTTTAGTTTTCATATTTATGGTATTCTATTGGCACCTCCAACGACAAAACAAGAGCCAAACATTTAAGTAAGATTTATTTCTTTGAAGGGGTGATAGCAGACCATAAAATTTTATATTGTCATCTGAGTACACTAGTGTTTATTAGAGTAACCTAAAAATATTAATAAAAAAAATCTCACAACCAAATGGGTTTGTTTATACCTATGACAACCACAATATTAAGATTACCCTTGGCATGAAATATTGGCAAAGAAAATGGCTTTATTTGTCATTATAGTTTCTTATGCCACTCAAGTTCATTGTCGTAGGGGATGTTTCTTGAACTACTGTTGTCATCTTTCACCACCAATATAGTGCAATATATCAACAATATGGACCAGATTTCGTTACAATCAATCTAAAAAGATAGCTCAACATATAGGGACCAAAGCAGAGTATTATTTATATCATTGAGAAAATAAACATAGGCATTAGAAGGAAAGGGAACTATGGTATTGCTAATTTCTTGCTAGTCACGGCAAGGATTATTTTGGTTGATTTATGAAAGTTAGACATTAGAATTTGGAGTAGGACATTTAAGTACAATGTCATTTGTTATTGTTCTATTAAGGAGAGTAAGGCAAAGCCAACTTAGCAAGGAAATAGTTAGATTTGTAACCGATTGATCTTTCATTGTCATCAAAAACACATTTCCCTTAAATCATTAACCCCTCGAGAATAGCCCAAATTGGTTGTCCTCGATTTCTGGGAAAAATGACCTCAAGGGTGTCTTAGTCATTTTGCACAGTAGTAAAGAAAAAATCTGGGCATTACACTAACTGTCACTTGCTATCTGATTATTTCTTTTATTATTGCCTATCCATGCCCATAATTCTTGTACCTTGCTCAAAATGTGTATACAGTTGTGAATTCCCCTTCTTTTTTGTATTTTCTCTTCTGTCTTTGTGTGCATGTGGATAATTATTTGATCTTTTATCTCATGCAACATTCCCAAATTTATAACTAAGATAAATATTAATCTTAATTAGCGATAGCAAAACCAAGAGAATCTGGACAAATGTTGTGAAACACAACAAATAGACTACTTAAGTATGTCTAGAGAAAAATGCAAAGAATTATGAAAATGCCATCACTTAGTGGAAATTATGAAAATGCCCTTGCTATGTAAAGGAAATTACCAAACAACCCTTGCCTTATTAAATGACGAAGATACCCTTACTCTATGAATGAAATTACAAGAATACCACTATCATTGTCTAATTACAAAAATATCCTTGTCTTAGTTAAAGAAATTACTACAATGTCATTTGCACAAATCCTTAGACTTGTCTTTAGACAAGAATGAATCTAAGCCATTGGATTAAGATGATAACACAATAATTTAACCACATACATCATACACATTTCTGAATCACATACATGCACTAAAGATTAAAAAATCTCCACTAACATCTTTGCACAAAACATGGAGCATTTTTATCCAACATGTTTGCATAAAACATGGAAACATGTTTGCACAAAACAAGGAGCATTTTCATCCCAAAATTCAGCCAACATGTTTCCATAAATCATGCTCCAAGTGCTTTCCTTCTTCTGTTTTTTCTCTAATCTTTCCACTATAAATACTCCTCAAACTTTCTTCAATTCAGAAACTCCCTATGTGTTCTTTCTTTCTTATTCTATCATTCTTCTTATGTTCTTCAAAGACTTCTCTTGATCCTCTAAACTTCATCCAAACACTTAAATCCTAAAGTCCAAACTTTCACTAGCCCTCACAAGAGTTACAATCTTTAACTCTAGTGAGAAATATTTTCTTAAGCACTCAAGTTCTAGAGCCAAGATTCAAGGAGGGTCATCCACTCCAAAGACTATTGTTCAAAGCTTAAGGAAGAAGAGAAGGACCCTTTTTAGACCCTACACAAGAGGTAGGAGTTTCTTCTTTATTTGTTCAAGTATTGTTGGCTTCTAACTTTGCTCATGGATAGAATGCCTCAAACTTGAGTTATTGTCAAAAGTTTTGAATAATTATAATTTTAGAAAACACAACATGTTCTATTCTGCTATAAGTACTTTTATGATGTTATCAAACTCAAATATAACTTAAAAGATTGTATGTGAAACTTGAGTTAATAAAGATAACTTACGACATGAACATGGCAGGTGCTGGAATTTCTAGTTATTTCTGGCAGTAGTTACTTGGAAAATTAGTGTTCATAAAATATGAAGGATCTCGAAATGAAAATATTTTTATTATAAACTAGACTCATTGTAGAACACTCTCCAAAAAGAATCACCTAAAACGGAGTTTCCTAGCCCAAGATATAAATTTTTAAAGTAGAGCCTAAGACTGAAACTCTTAATCTGACCTTGTAGTAGTAAAATAGGTGTAACTCACTCTAGAAAAATGCAAATGGACTGATTTTAGCTTTTTGGAAAAGCTAACACATCTAAAAACACACTTATGTATGTTATGCATAAAGTTTTACACCATGAAAATACAGAATGAGAGATATATTTTCTTGACAGTGTGCTGAGAAAGTCATGAAGGTAGCGTGATACTGTGAGAGTGCAATTTGGAAAGGTTCTGGCTAAGGAAATACTTGGTATTTAAGCGTGTCCATTGTGACCCACCTCTCTTTCCTGGGAATCCTACTATGCACAATTTATAGTTGATTTACACTAATCTAAGATGTTAGTACTACAAATTTTATTCTAAAAAATGTCAGAACTCTAAATAAAAGATTCAAGTATTGTAAAGAGATAATTTTAAGGATTTAAGTAGAATAATAATCTTCAGGAGATTTATATAAAAAAGTCATAATAAAAATATATAAAGAACCTCTAAAAATATCTTAAAGGGTATTAATGTATTAATGGAAATACTAAGAGTACAAAGAAGACTAAGAGAAAAAGATAATACCAAGATATCCATAACCTATTAGGAACACTAGAGACTTAGCTTGATAACTTAGGTTGCTTAATATAAATTATCTATGAGAATGTTTACTATGAGATGTACATGATATTGTCTATGTTACATGAAGTGATATACAAAAACGTGAATGTATTGACGAGATATGAAATGATAATGATAAAATGATTGACTGTGCCATGATTTATTAATGTGCATACATTCATATTTCAAATGAAATAATAAATAGACCAACTCACTGCTTAATCCTCTTTGAGGATTAAGGTATTGATGATTTCACTCAGTGAGAATAAAAGTAAAACCTGAAAAAGTAGCAATGATAGTCTGGAAAAGTGGACTTGAGCTAAACTCACGGCTTAACCCCCTAAACCGTTGAGATCATGGCAACGGAAAGAAAACCAAAAGGTTGTGGCGATGGCCACGGTATGAGCTCATTACCCTTTAGGGTGGTCTAAGGCATTGATGCATTCATCCCGTGAGTAATTAAGAAACATGTTGATGAAATAAATGAAAGATGATGATCACTAAACAAGTGAATGTTGAGGATGAGTAATCATGAAATGCATGCAGCTCCTAAATGATTATTGCTTATTAGTGGTTTTACATGATATGCTTATACGTATGCTTGATGAAATACTGAATGGATATTTCTGCTAATGTTCAAGATTAGTTTAAAAGTAACTACACTTCGGCTAATCACGTTTGTGAAAGTTTGATAATTGAATCCTTACCTGTTCACCTTTTTATAATAAACCCGAAGTGACTGGGACGACAACGATGACACTTTTAGTACAAGTAGGAACTCCTACTGAGAAATCATGTATTTCTCACTCCTCTGTTTATTTTCCATTGTCGTTACTAGAGACAGACGTGTCCACCTAACGCATAGCGAAGTGTGGTGAGGAAGGAGGTAGCGTGAAGATTTCAAACCTTTCAAGTAGGAGCATTCCGAGCTTTAGTTACATTATAGTTTGTGAGAAACAATTAGTAATAGTAGAACTTATATTGTTATTTATAATAACTTATCAGTATGATATATGCCCTGTTGTGACTTATGTATTAAGTGATTATATTCCAGTTTATGTGATAATAGTTCTACACTTAGTCTCTTATTCCACTAATTTAATTAAGTGCGCAATGTAACTTGATTATTATCTATAAAAGCGCTATGTATTTCACTTCTCGTTACAGGCTTAAGTTTTCAAAAAATTAATTTATTTAAAGAAAAAAAAAATTCCACTAATTTTCTAAGTTTATTTCAAAAGAAAAAAAATGCAAGGCATAAGTGACAACTAATAGAATCCAAATGTGAACTTAAGCACAGTGGGGTTCTATTAGGGTGTTACACCTCACATAATAAGCTTTGTGGATTTTGAATGCCAACTAGATATGACATAAGAACTAACCTATTGGTGTCCACCACCTTGTTGTACTATCGTTAATAAATATTAACATTGTTATCATATACATGCATAAGGTATTAGTTTAAAGTTTTGATTCATAAATTTAGTTTTGACTCTAATCATAATTGTTATTGCAATAAACTTGATGTCTCATTCCAAGTCTTAATATTCGAGTTAAGTTGGGTATTGATTTTCTTATAAATTAAAAATCCATCCATATCTTAATATATTTTCACTCTTAAAGGTTAATAATAGATTCTAGGTCTTAACATTTATGTTCCATGAAGCAGAAGCATAGAAGGATAATTCTAAGAGATAAATAAAATGGTAAATTCATTTGTCGATCTACTTTTGCACTATACGTACAATTTCAAGGTTAAACTTGCATCTTCTAGGTAATTACTTTTATTCAAGTGTTCAAAGGATGAATATAAAAGAATTTTGGGCTTTGTAAAATATGCGATTCTTGAGTTTTCTTATAACTTCACCTCAATTAATTATTTGACTTAAGATTAATAGATAGAATTAATTTATCTTTCATTAGAGCCTAATATTGTCTGTATTTTCTTAAATACTTTAATTAGGCTTAATTAGTACTAATTACTGGTAACATGGAAATCTTGCATCAAAATTCCCCGGAACTTCCCGAGATCTATCTAGACATCATGTAACCCCTATAATCAACATCCCCAACTTTCGAGGGATGACCAGGTCTAATCGTTACTTGATTCCTACACTAAATTGCCAAATAGGCATTTTGGTAATTTAGCACATAGGAAAAATCGGGAAATCATAATTTTCGCATGGATCGTTGTCTAAATATTTTATAACCTTAGCCTAATATTAAAATATCTCATTAAGGATAGCCTAGATTGGCCGTCCTCGATTCTCCTGTAAAAATGACTTTAAGGGCATTTTGGTCATTTAGCATAGTCGAAAAAAATCAAGACATTACATTTTGGACTTCAAGTCTTCCAAATTAGGGGCAGCCTCAAGAATTGTTTCTACAACTTGTTACAATGCCTCCTTTGCTTTCCTATCCCTTACTCTTCTCATAGGTCCCCCAAGTCCTCCAAGTGCGTTCTTGTCTTTACCACTAGCCATGTCCTCATCACCTTACAGGTACTTTCTGGGCTCATGAAGCAATTGATGGTAAACTAGGTAGTAACTCCATGGTTCCTAACACATGTGGCATATGTACTTCAAATGATCATCACATTGATATGTGCCCAACATTACAAGATGACTCAACCATTAGGGTAGCAACAACAAACCCCTTCTAATGTCAACCTCAGAATCAAGCGAGCTAGTTCCTGTAACACCCTAATAGAACCCCACTGTGCTTAAGTTCACATTTGGATTCTATTAGTTATCACTTATGCCTTGTATTAATTTTCTTTTGAAATTAACTTAGAAAAATAATGGAAGTTTTTTTTTTCTTTAAATAAATTAATTTTTTGAAAACTTAAGCCTGTAACGAGAAGTGAAATACATAGCGCTTTTATAGATAATAATCAAGTTACATTGCGCACTTAATTAAATAAGCGGAATAAAAGACTAAGTGTAGAACAATTATCACATAAACTGGAATATAATCACTTAATACATAAGTCACAACAGGGCATATATCATACTGATAAATTATTACAAATAACAATATAAGTTCTACTATTACTAATTGTTTCTCACAAACTATAATGTAACTAAAGCTCGGAATGCTCCTACTTGAACGGTTTGAAATCTTCACGTGCTACGTCCTTCCTCAGCTACAACCTCGTTGCTTTAGGTGGACACGTCTGTCTCTAGTAACGACAACGGAAAATAAACATAGGAGTGAGAAATACATGATTTCTCGAGGAGTTCCTACTTGTACTAAAAGTGTCATCGTTGTCGTCCCAGTCACTTCGGGTTTATTATAAAAGGTGAGCAGGTAAGGATTCAATTATCAAACTTACACAAACATGATTAGTCAAGTGCAGTTACTTTTAAACTAATCTTGAACATTAGCAGAAATATCCATTCAGTATTTCATCAAGCATACATATAAGCATATCAGGTAAAACCACTAATAAGCAATAATCATTTAGGAGCTGCATGCATTTCATGATTAATCATCCTCAACATTCACTTGTTTAGTGATCATCATCTTTCATTTATGTCATCAACATATTTCTTAATTACTCACGGGATGAATGCATCAATGCCTTAGACCACCCTAAAAGGGTAATGAGCTCATACCGTGGCCGTCGCCACAACCTTTTTGGTTTTCATTCCGTTGCCGTGATCTCAACGGTTTAGGGGGTTAAGCCGTGAGTTTAGCTCAAGTCCACTTTTCCAGACTTTCATTGCTACTTTTTCAAACTTTACTTTTATTATTTCTTTTGGAAAATGAATGTATGCATATTATCATGTAATCACAATAAACCCTGGGCAATCAATCATTCATCCTCATCATTTCATAATTCATCACCATACATTCACATTACTATAAATCACTTCATAAAACATGGACAATATCATGTAAATCTCATAGTAAACACTTTCATAGATGATTCATATTAACCAACCAAAGTTATCAAGTTGAGTTCCTAGTGTTCGTAAGAGGTAATGGATGTCTTAGTATTATCTTTTTCTCTTTGTGTTCTTTGTACTCTTAGCATTCCATTAATACATTAATGCACTTCAAAATATTATTATAGGTTCCTTATATATTTTTATTATGACTTTCATATAACTCTTGAAGATTATTATTCTACTTAAATTCTTAAAATTCTCTCTTTACAAAACTTGATTCTTTTATTTATAGTTTTGACATCTTTTAGAAGAAAGTTTATAATTCTCTGTATACTTGTTATCTCAGCTTAGTAAAGGTAGTTCCAAATTCCTAACTCATCAAATTTTAGCATTTACATCTTTGGAATAGTGTAAATCAACTGTAAACCATGCATAGGAGGGTTCCCAGAAAGAGAGGTGGGTCACAATGGACATGCTTAAATACCAAGTCTTTCCTTAGCCGTAACCTTTCCAAACTGCACTTTCACAGTACACTATCCCGAAATTTATTTCTCATTCTGTATTTACGTGGTACAAAGCTTTATACATAACATACATGGGTGTATTCCTATATGTGTTAGCTCTCCAACAAAGTTGAAATCAGTCCATTTGCATTTTTCTAGAGTGAGTTACACCTATTTTACTACTACAAGGTCAGATTTAAAGTTTCAGTCTTAGGCTCTACTTTAAAAATTTATATCTTGAGCTAGAAACCTCCGTTTTGGGTGATTCTTTTTGGAGAGTGTTCTATAATGAGTCTAGTTTATATTAAAATTATTTTAATTTCGAGATACTTGATATTTTATGAACAGTATCTTTCGAAGTACCTGCTGCCAGAAACAACTAGAAATTCCAGCACCTACCATTTTCATGTCTTAAGTTACCTTTATTAAATCAGGTTTCACATACAATCTTTTCAAGTTATATTTGAGTTTGATAACATCATAAGGGTACTCATAACAGAATAGAACATGTCATATTTCTAAAAATATATTTTTCAAATAATCATTTAAAACTTTTGACAATAACTCAAACTTGAGGCATTCTATCAAGGTTAGAAGCCAATAATGCTTGAACAATTAAAGATGAAGCTCCTACCTCTTGTGTAGGGTCTAAAAAGGGTCCTTCTCTTCTTCCTTAAGCTTTGAACAAGAGTCTTTGGAGTGGATGACCCTCCTTGAATCTTGGCTCTAGAACTTGAATGCTTAAGAAAATATTTCTCACTAGAGTTAAAGATTGTATCTCTTGTGAGGGCTAGTGAAAGTTTGGACTTAGGATTTAAGTGTTTGGATGAAGTTTAGAGGATCAAGAGAAGTCTTTGAAGAACATAAGAAGAATGATAGAATAAGAAAGAAAGAACACTTAGGGAGTTTTTGAATTGAAGAGAGTTTGAGGAGTATTTATAGTGGAAAGATTAGAGAAAAAAACAGAAGAAGGAAAGCATTTGGAGCATGATTTATGGAAACATGTTGGCTGAATTTTGGGATGAAAATGCTCCTTGTTTTGTGCAAACATGTTTCCATGTTTTGTGCACACACGTTTCCATGTTTTGTGCAAACACGTTTCCATATTTTATGCAAACACGTTTCCATGTTTTATGCAAACACGTTTCCATGTTTTATGCAAACATGTTGGATGAAAATGCTCCATGTTTTATGCAAACATGTTTCCATGTTTTATGCAAACATGTTTCCATGTTTTGTGCAAACATGTTAGTGGAGATTTTCTAACCTTTAGTGCATGTATGTGATTCAGAAATGTGTATGATGTATGTGGTTAAATTATTGTGTTATCATCTTAATTCAATGGCTTAGATTCATTCTTGTCTAAAGACAAGTCTAGGGATTTGTGTAAATAGCGTTGTAGTAATTTCTTTAACTAAGACAAGGATATTTTTGTAATTAGACAATGATAGTGGTATTCTTGTAATTCCATTCATAGAGTAAGGGTATCTTTGTCATTTAATAAGGCAAGGGTAGTTTGGTAATTTCCTTTACATAGCAAGGGCATTTTCGTAATTTCCACTAAGTGATGGCATTTTCGTAATTATTTGTATTTTTCTCTAGAGATACTTAAGTAGACTATTTGTTGTGTTTCATAACATTTGTCCAGATTCTCTTGGTTTTGCTATCGCTAATTAATATTTATCTTAGTTATAAATTTGGGGATGTTACAGTTCCCATTTGGGAACACTTACAACTCCAGGCAAACCTTCACAATAGAAATACCAAGCACCTTATCAGAGGCAACAGACCCCTCCTACATCTTCCTCCTCATATGCTACTATGACTAAGATGATGCAGATAATGATGGAACAGATGCAAGAAATATGAAAGAAGAATGCCCAATTGAAATAGGAGATGACTAAAATGAAAAATACTAAGAGTCAACAAGGCCCAACTGCCTAGTTACCCTCTTAGATGATGCCCAATCTAAAGGGAAAAGTATATGTAGTCACCCTGAAGCCTGGGATGAAAATTCTAGAAGTGAAAAGGCCTGTAAAAGAAGAAAAGAATGAGGAAAATTAGCTTAGGGAAGTCTCTAGAAAGTGCCATAGTATTCAAACAGTGTTACAACACTCAACAAAATATCTAGAAAAGGAGTTTGCAAAAGAATGCCTCTTGGGTAACCACTGCAGTGCTCAAATAGCATTGTGTTGCTTAGCTGAGACTGAGAAAGTAACAGCTGGAGGTTCTAAAGAAGCTTGTGTGGGGTAAAAGATCTTGCTGCATGAGACCTAGGCAAAACTAATAACCAGAAGGCCAAAGTCTAAGTGGAAGGGACCATTTTTGGTCGCCCATGTGCACCCTAGTGGTGCAATTAAGTTGGAAAATCCAAGGTCCTTAATCCACTATGAAATTGATCAGCACTAGATGATGTACCTTCTTGAAGCTCCTAAGGATCTAAGGGCTCAAATGGCGATTCAGTAGGTTGAGGCTACATACCCTCCATGAAGGTCTAAACTGTCCAAAGTGCTGGGTGGGAGACAACCCACTGTAAGGGAGTTTTCATTACCTTTTCTCTTTTACATTTCTGCATTTTATTTATTTTATTTTGAGCCTTGCATCATATTTTATTTTGTTTGTGTCTTACACCATCTATTTGACACCTATACACTATATTTTATTTTGAGGTTACATACATAGGCTAACACCATATACACTATATTGACTTGCTTGGCATTGACTTTATTTTTTATATTGCATTCTTAGTGATTCCATGTATTGTTTGGATTAAGTACATGTGATTTACCTATGAGATTTTGAGCTTCTTTAATTGGACTATCAATTGCCATCTTCGTTTATTCATGTGTGTTTCCATCTTTGAATTTGCATTCTTGAACTTGCTTAGGGTCTTGTTTCCATATGCATGCTTGAATGTGATTGAGACATTTTTATTGTTTTCAGCCACTTGCCCATATAGCCACCCGTTACATGTTACCATTGTTTAGCCTTTTTAGACCTTATTGCCCATCTTTTTGCTTTGGCACATCTTTAGCCAAAAGTGAAAAACCATGAAAATTCCTAACCTTTTAGGCTTAGGAGAGCATTTTGCAATTCTTGTATGTGCTTCAACATAAGTATGGGGGAGGGCATAAGGACATGCCTAATTTAAGTGTGGGGAAAGAACAATGTGTATATCCAAAAATTCAACAAGTGACATACTAAGAAAAAAAAAAGTGAAGCAAGGTTGATTGAAAATTTTTTTTAAAAATTTTGGTTGAAGTCGTTCCACACTGAAATTCAAAGGCCTGTGATTGTGTTAAGTTGGACAAAGTGTACTCTTAAGCATTTATGCTCTTGGTGTATGCATTCACTCTCCTTTGACTAGGGCTTTAGCCCACTTGCCTATATTTTTACCCAACTTCACTTAAGCCCCATTACAACCCAAGGTAAGTCTCTTGATTTAGTATGCATGTGTGCCATCAAAAGGAGAATGAGACTAGTAGCAAGCTTATGGTAATTCATTTGAGCTGATTGAGTGTGCATCTTAACCTTAAACACTTGAGTGAATGAGTGGCAAATACTGACCTTGGGAGGATTTTTTGTACTTAGTCCATGCATCATAAGTGTATTATACTTTGTGTGCTATGTCCTTGTTTATGCCTTGCTTGTTGAGATCCTCTTGATTGTTAGTGTGAAAGCTTATTGTTGTACCTCTAGGATCATTGGCTTTGGTGTATTGTCATTTTTTTTTATGCATCAAGCATTTTTAGAGTAAGGAGTCTAGTCTAATCCTTGTATACTATTTCTCATCCATGCATTGTCTTGATCTTATGATGAGGACACAACTAGTGGCAAGGACAACAAGGCGCTTGGAGGACATGGGGGACCTATGACAAGAAGAAGTGATAGGAAGGCAAAGGAGGCATTGGAACAAGTTGTAGCAACAATTCTTGAGGCTTCTCCGAATTTGGAAGACTTGAAGCCCAAAATGGTGCATTGCATAATCCCACTTGAAGACCTTTGATGTTATATGGACTGCTACCATTTTTTGAAGCCTTCTATGTTGCTAAATAAAGTTTGTAATAATGTAATTGGGCTTGTGAATTTTGTACAGCCTATCACTTGTTAATTTCATATTTTATTTAATTTAGATTTTAATCATGGGCTAAGTATTACAGCCCACTTGTTGAACTTTACTTTAGTTTATAAACCTTGTAAACACCTTTTGAAAAGGAATTTTTGCTAAATTCAAATCAGAATACCTTTTTTTGGTAACATTGTTTTTTTGGTTCTTGCTTGGAACCTTAGGTCTTATCAAGAGTATCCAATTGCTCTTGTGGCGATCTCCCTTGGCTTATCAATCATTCTTGATTGTGACGCCTCCAACCAATTTCATTCCTCATCTTTCCATTCTGGTACGTAACATTTAGTAACATTTGCTCTGATACCAAATGTTATGTTCCATAATGAAAAGATGAGGAATGAAATTGGTTTGAGGCGCCATAATCAAGAATGATTGATAAGCCAAGGGAGATCGCCACAAGAGCAATTGGATACTCTTGATAAGACCTAGGGTTCCTGTAACACCCTCCTAACTACCATTTTTTTTTTAGTGTTAACATAGTAATTAGAAAAGTATTACTTACATTCATAATCTATGTTAGTCGAAAGAAATGAAATAAAGTAATTTAGATGCATATGTTACAATCTCGTATATACATATATGAACATCGTTTTTAAGTTTGCGATATATACATCATACTAGGAAACAAACTAGTTAACTTCTAAGCTAGTCAGGAACTCAGTTCACAAAAAGAAATGTTTCCAGTATCTATTCTAAACTGCTCAAACAAAATTTTATACAACTAGAAATGGACCTCAATAACATTTAATAGGATCAGTTTACAATCTGGAGGGTTTCTAATACTAAATTACCACTATATACACATCAAGAGTCCCTGAAGGTCCCACGTTCTACTGGATGAAACAATTGGCCATTGATATGATGGCCTCACCTCCGCCAGAGACATCAAGACCTTCAGGTAGGTCTAAGTCTGAAGACGAGGATGAAGAGGGAGCATCTGCTAGAGGGGGTACTGGTGGTGCCTGCGGAATATCAAATATCACTGGGTGTGCCACTGCGGAATATAGAAGTACTAAAGGAATGGCTGAAAAACACATAAACATGAACTTGCGAGTAACTGACTGCATAGAGAAAGGCTAGGGTAGGATCATAATGTCACACCCGTTGTGGCGAGTCAAGGTAAAACACTAGTGACAGCATCTCCTGGATCTGAATAGTACAAAATGAATATAGCCATAGGGATGAGAATATTATAAATTTCTCATATGGGTACTCCCTCAAATACGAACAGAATATAACCAGTAATTTCATTCTTATAGAAATTATCGTGCTAAACCATATGCATAAATACCAATATACATAATTCATGTAAAGCTGAATGCAAAATGGCAGTAATAATGTGTTTTTTTCTTGTAATCCAGGAAATTCAATTTAGTGCAGTTGTCTTTTTTCATTAACATAGGAAAGACTTAAGTCTATATCAAGCGGTATCTGTTGTGGACAATTCCATAGTGGGCAATAGACTGCTTATCAGCACATGAGCTCATTTCTATACGTGATCATCGGACTTCATTTTATTCCATTTCCAAATCACACATAGCTCTATTCCTAGCCGATACATCTACCGATTCATGATATCTCTAGGGAAGTCCTTATTTTTTCTTTCCTCCTTCAACTAACATAAATCTTATTTCTATTTTATCCTATGTTAGAACGTGCACAATTGAAATTTACATATTCCCTTTTCTCACATAATTGCATCGTGTACTTCTTTTTTCTCAAATGCATGCATAAGCCACATATAGGCACTCATTTACAATGAAATTCTCATTCATCTCTCACAATTCAAACTTTAAAGTTTATAACATGCATTCATACCCATCATGCTTGTGTTGAAAGACATTTTACTTTCAATTAAAAATTTCAGCTTACTTCCAGCACCTTGACAAAATTTCCATTCAAATAACAAGTTTTATTTGAACTATCAAATGGTCAATTCAAATTCCCCAAAAATTTTCTATGACACCTCAATATGTCTCCAAATTCCTATAAAATTTTCATCACAAGAATCATTTTCTAACTAAGTTAACAAGATTATACAATTTTGGTGGTCAAAGACCACTTATCCACAACTCAGAACAAAATTCTCATAATGATTAAACCTAGCAAGTAATGGAATCAACTAAAAATAAAAATCACAGCTACAATTCAAGATGTTATAAACTCCCTTTAAAAATTTTAAAGTAAAAATCAATCATTTACTATTGTAACAAAATTATAGAAATTCACAGCTTTAGTTTCAACAATTTGGGCAGCATAAGTACCATTTTGGTTTTTGATTTTTTGAAGTCAGTATAACTTAAAATCAGAGGTCAAGAAAATTCTTGTAATTAGTTTAAGATGTTAGCAATATATGGGTATAATCTCATAATGAAACCAGAATTCATCACTTTAGAGTAACCCAAAATATGAAAGAATAGAGATTTACAAAACAAGACACGAAAGCCCTACTTTTGGAAACTAGTGTGTCCTTGTCTCTAAGATGCTCCAAGATGGATGCTCTTCACTTCAAAGCTCTCAAAACACACCCAAACCCCTATCAAAACAGTGAGGTATAAGGTATTAAGACTGGGATTAGTGATGACTTGAGATTTTAATCGGTTATATTTGTAGGTGTTGAGGTGTAGAACAAGTTTAGTGAAGGAAGATTTTGATTTTGACAAGGTTTGGCTTAGGATTTTTGAGGTTGAAAAACAAGTTGTCTAGGTTTTAGTGAAGAAGAAAATGGAGGTTCTGCTCTCAAACTTGCTGGGCAAAGTTGTGATGACTTCTTGGAGAAGTTTAAGCTTGTATTTATCTTGATAATCAATTCTTGAATATTATATATTAAAATTAGATATTTCTTAATCTAATAAGAAAAAATGGATGGCTAGGATTAATCTTGTAATTCAAGATTGAACCTTAACCATTCATTTAATATAAAGAGATAACGTTCTTTATTTTGTAAAGATCAAAATAACTTTCGGTATTAGAAATTGCACACCAAAATTTTACTAAACGGGTGAAACAGTGTACCCAGGTAATCAAGCATTGCCCGAAAATTAATTCTAGGTATAAAATCATTATTCCTAACTATTTCTAATCTTAATCCTATAATTTCTCACTTTCGGACATCTCCAGGCCCCAATTCTTGGGTTTCGACTGTCCCGGTGGGCCCATGGGCCCACTAGGTTACTATTCACATTTTTTTTACAGATCCATTGAGTTGTTCTCATCATTTCCACTTCTATTAGAATCTTGAGATTATCATTAATAAAGTCCCAATTAATTTCTGAATAAAAATTAGGGTGTTACATTATCACCTACCTTAATAAAAACTTCGTCATCAAAATTTCATACTTGGAAACAATTCTGGATGGTCTTTCTTCATTTTTGACTCTAATTCCCATGTGTATTCTTCATTTCCAGGTGCACCCCATGCCACTTTTACAAGTTGCATAGATTTATTTCTAAGTTACTTGACTTCTCTATCAGCGACCTAAATGTGAGGATCTTGAAATGTCAAGTCATCCTTTAACTATATGGATTTGGGCTCAATAATATGGTTTGGATTCGGATGATACTGTCTATGTAACACCCTAATTTTTAACCCAATACTCTAGAACATATTAGGCTAATCATTAGGTTATTACTTCTTAGTCTCAACTTTTTAATAAAATACTTAGCAGAAATTACGGGTAAATTTTTCTTTTTGAAAACATAAGCAAAGTGAGAGCCGCAAACTTAACTAGTCGAATGACAGAAACATAAAGCACACGTAACAATTATCAGAGATCACAGAGTAAGGCATATAACCAAGGAAGCATTCCATTAATAACATAATTTAAGCACATAAGTAGTCATACCCTCATGGAGACGGGCAGAGCTTGTAATACAACGGAAAAGAAAATATAACAGAAAACAAGCAAGCAGAAATAAACCATAACTACCCGAGTGCAAATATGGTGAATAACCTCAAAACAAAAGAAGGTTTATCCACTCTACATGTGGTGTGTGCACTAAGCCTCCCCTACGACATCAACTACTGGAATCCGGGAAATGGTGGAGTGTAACCAATCCATGGACGCAGAGCAGTAGGAGTGGGAACACGTGAAGACTGAGCGTGGGCTCCTCAGTAGGGGCGCCTCTCAGCTCGCCTCGCCAGCCTCAGCTGCGTAACTGTCTCCTTGCTCACATCGCGCACAAACTGAGGCGTAGGAGCAGAACTCTCACTATACAGGTGCATCGGCGGGTCCTCGGATGGGTCATCCTCCAAACTCGGGGACCGAGGCACGTTGTCCTGAAAGTCTCGAGGCATCGAACCACCGGTATACGTCCGCAGAAGCCTCTTGTCTCGCATCCGGGCGCGCTCAAAAACCATAGCATCGTCGTAAGGTGACATCGGGGAGAAACGATAGCTTTCAACCGGTGTCACATAAAAAATCTCCTGGGGGTGCTCGGCCGAACCGGTGTCACCCAAGGTTTTCAACTCATATGGTACTCATAAACATTTCTTTCAACCCTTTAAGGCTTGACGGAAATTTAGCAGCATAACAGCTGTTAAACCGAATTTCCTTCAAATTGCCACAAGCTAATTCACACGTCATGTTCTCATGAAATCTCATGCTATGATAAACTTTAACATTTCATCAATCATTTTCTCATGCATCAAGCACATCTCATCATATCATTGCATCATACAACACATCATAGCATTAACAACTCCTTAGTGTCTTATGCATTGACCCTTAAGATCCTCAACTCACATTCTAAGTTATAAATCATCAAACCTAATCTCTTGGGAACTTATAAGGTCTCAACTAAGTATTTCCCACCTTACACTATGGTCAAGAACATCTCTATACCTCAAGAATGCAGAATTCATATTCCTAACTTTACGGGTACCTAGGAGTCACAACAATGACCCTTTCTAAGTCTGGTTTGCTCCTAAGGCATCAAGATCAAGTCCTAAACCATTTATGAGTCATTCCTACACATTTAAAATAATTTAAATCCATGATTAGCATTACTAAACCTTGCTGGACAGAATCCAAAAAATTCAAACATTAAAGGATCTAGAACTCTCAAATTAATTCTTTTCTAGTTTCTAACTTCTCTTATCTTTCACATATGAGCTTTACCATTAATTATACTTAAACTCAAGCATATTATCATCATTAACACAGCTCATACAGTGGCAAATCATGGCAAGGCAGAACTGAAACAAACATTCTCCATAAAGGCATAAAACAGAATTTCTAAAGCACATAAAATACTAGTTTCTCTTGGAACCTTTTTAAAATTTTCAAAACTCATTTATAAACATTTTTAACATCTAAAATCATAAGAATATTTAAGAGGGCAGTGACTAAATCAACTTTGTCTCAAGAGGTCCTAAATTCATAAAAACTTAGTTCTACATATTCCTTGTACTCATAAAAGCTTATAAAAAGTATGAAACATAGCTTTCAATATTTAGAAACATCAAAACCTCTTAGGGCCGAAATATGAATCAAAGGAAATAAATATTTTTAGACCTTTGTTTGAGACAACCATGGGCAAGTCTTTGAGCTCTAGGTTCATTTAAGTGATGACATAAAAATAAACATTCTCATGCACTCATTTTAGGTTCCATTAGAAAGTAAAGTGATAGCATAAAATAAATATGAAGTGCAACCTATTATTATCTTTGATATTTAGTGAGAACTTGAAATATAGACATGATAATGCATAGCTTGAAATATACATATGATAATGCAAGTTCATTCATTATCTTGGTACTTAGTGATGGCAAGGAAGTAAACATGATGTGCAAAGCATAAAATAAACATGATGCAAGGTTCATTTTATGGTTAGCTAGAGCTCATTCAAGACTTTAACAAAGTAACAACCCAACATATATCTCATTACAAAGAGAGCTCTAGAGTTCTTGAACCAAGTTCTCAAAGGAACTATGAGGTTCTTGAACATCATTATCAAGCTCAAAGAAACAAACTTTCTAAACAAACAAAACCTCAAAGATAAAAAAGGAAGTGGAAAACCGAAATATTAAAGAAAAGGAAACAAGAACCGAAATCAAAATAGCAAGAAAAGAAAAGGTGTTCTTGAGTAAAAATCATGTTTTGAGTTAGAAAGTGAAGTTGAAACTCAAAGAAAGCAAAACCTCAAGCTCTAGAGGTTCCTTTGAGATGAACAAATAGTCATCATCTAGGAGTCCTCATCATTGAGCTATCATGTGCTCATCAAGGCCTCATGGCTGAAATGAGAAGAAAGAAAAGAACCAAAGAAAAGTTTCAAAAGAAATCCAAGAGAAAGCTAGAGAAACTCATTTTTCAAGAAACAAAGTTTAGAAAAACACTCCTACCTAGAGTGAAGACACAAAGCTTGAACTTTTAAAAAGGAAAACAAGATGATGAGCTCCTCCAAGGGCTTGATGGTTTTGGCCAAAGGGAGATAAGGAGGTTGGAGTTGTGTTTGAGATGAGGTTGTGTTTGAGAGGTTTGATGATGGTTCAAGGCTATGGGGTGGTGTTTGAAGGTGATGAGATGATTATGAGATGAAGATATGAAGAAGATGAAGATGAAAAGAAAGGAAGAACTCTCTTGAAACTTGAGAGAAAAAGGAAGAACTCAAGAAAGCTTAGGAAAACTAAAAGTATGCAAATGAGCTAAAGTGTTTGCCTGTGTTTCTAGGCAAGGTATTTATAGAGAATGAAAACAAATGAAGACTCAAAGGGAGGAGGGCTGGCCATGTGGTTTTAGGAGGGAAAGGAAGAGAAAATATCTCTTACACAAGGTCATTCAAGCATGTTTGAAGTATGGAAGCTATGCTACAAAGTATGGCTTGATGTGAGTTAATTTCCTATCAATTTTTGAATGAAATTAGGCTTCTAGAAACTTGACATGGCTGGAACTTTTTCAGCCACAAATAAATGGGAAAAATGGGTTGTTTTAATTATTTATTCATTTGGAAAATCAAGCTTGTAACACCCTAATAGAACCCCACTGTGCTTAAGTTCATATTTGGATTCTATTAGTTGTCACTTATGCCTTGCATTTATTTTCTTTTGAAATTAACTTAGAAAAATAGTGGAAGTTTTTTTTTCTTTAAATAAATTAATTTTTTGAAAACTTAAGCCTATAACTAGAAGTGAAATACATAGCGCTTTTATAGATAATAATCAAGTTACAGTGCGCACTTAATTAAATAAGTGGAATACGAGACTAAGTGTAGAACTATTATCACATAAACTGAAATATAATCACTTAATACATAAGTCACAACAGGGCATATATCATACTAATAAGTTATTACAAATAACAATATAAGTTCTACTATTACTAATTGTTTCTCACAAACTATAATGTAACTAAAGCTCGGAATGCTCCTACTTGAAAGGTTTGAAATCTTCACGCGCTACCTCCTTCCTCATTTCTGACCGTTGCTTTAGGTGGACACATCTGTCTCTGGTAACGACAACGGAAAATAAACATAGGAGTGAAAAATACATGATTTCTCAGTAGGAGTTCCTACTTGTACTAAAAGTGTCATTGTTGTCGTCCCAGTCACTTCGGGTTTATTATAAAAAGGTGAACAGGTAAGGATTCAATTATCAAACTTTCACAAACGTGATTAGCTGAAGTGCAGTTACTTTTAAACTAATCTTGAACATTAGCAAAAATATCCATTCAGTATTTCATCAAGCATACGTATAAGCATATCATGTAAAACCACTAATAAGCAATAATCATTTAGGAGCTGCATGCATTTCATGATTACTCATCCTCAACATTCACTTGTTTAGTGATCATCATCTTTCATTTATTTCATCAACATATTTCTTCATTACTCACAGGATGAATGCATCAATGCCTTAGACCACCCTAAAAGGGTAATGAGCTCATACCGTGGCCGTCGCCATAACCTTTTGGTTTTCTTTCTGTTGCCATGATCTCAATGGTTTAGGGGGTTAAGCCGTGAGTTTAGCTCAAGTCCACTTTTCCAGACTATCATTGCTACTTTTTCAGGTTTTACTTTTATTCTCACTGAGTGAAATCATCAATACCTTAATCCTCAAAGAGGATTAAGCAGTGAGTTGGTCTATTTATTATTTCATTTGAAACATGAATGTATGGACATTAATAAATCATGGCACAGTCAATCATTTTATCATTATCATTTTATATCTCATCAATACATTCACATTTCTGTATATCACTTCATGTAACATAGACAATATCATGTAAATCTCATAGTAAACATTCTCATAGATAATTCATATTAAGCAACCTAAGTTATCAAGTTAGGTCTCTAGTGTTCCTAATAGGTTATGGATATCTTGGTATTATCTTTTTCTCTTAGTCTTCTTTGTATTCTTAGTATTTCCATTAATACATTAATACCCTTTAAGATATTTTTAGAAGTTCTTTATATATTTTTATTATGACTTTTATATATATCTCCTGAAGATTATTATTCTACTTAAATCCTTAAAATTATCTCTTTACAAGACTTGAATCTTTTATTTAGAGTTCTGACATCTTTTAGAATAAAATTTGTAGCACTAACATCTTAGATTAGTGTAAATCAACTATAAATACTGCATAGTAGGATTCCCAGGAAAGAGAGGTGGGTCACAATGGACACGCTTAAATATCAAGTCTTTCCTTAGCCAGAACCTTTCCAAATTGCACTCTCATAGTATCACGCTACCTTCAAGACTTTCTCAGCACACTGTCCCAAAAATATATCTCTCATTCTGTATTTTTGTGGTGTAAAACTTTATGCATAGCATACATAAGTGTGTTTGTAGATGTATTAGCTTTTCCACAAAGTTGAAATCAGTCCATTTGCATTTTTCTAGAGTGAGTTACACCTATTTTACTACTACAAGGTCAGATTAAGAGTTTCAGTCTTAGGCTCTACTTTAAAAATTTATATCTTGGGCTAGGAAACTCCGTTTTAGGTGATTCTTTTTGGAGAGTGTTCTACAATGAGTCTAGTTTATAATAAAAATATTTTCATTTCGAGATCCTTCATATTTTAGGAACACTAATTTTCGAAGTAACTACTGCCAGAAATAACTAGAAATTCCAGCACCTGCCATGTTCATGTCTTAAGTTATCTTTATTAACTCAAGTTTCACATACAATCTTTTAAGTTATATTTGAGTTTGACAACATCGTAAAAGTACTCATAGCAGAATAGAACATGTTGTGTTTTCTAAAAATATAATTATTCAAAACTTTTGACAATAACTCAAGTTTGAGGCATTCTATCCATGAGCAAAGTTAGAAGCCAACAATACTTGAACAAATAAAGAAGAAACTCCTACCTCTTGTGTAGGGTCTAAAAAGGGTCATTCTCTTCTTCCTTAAGCTTTGAACAAGAGTCTTTGGAGTGGATGACCCTCCTTGAATCTTGGCTCTAGAACTTGAGTGCTTAAGAAAATATTTCTCACTAGAGTTAAAGATTGTAACTCTTGTGAGGGCTAGTGAAAGTTTGGACTTAGGATTTAAGTGTTTGGATGAAGTTGAGAGGATCAAGAGAAGTCTTTGAAGAACATAAGAAGAATGATAGAATAAGAAAGAAAGAACACTTAGGGAGTTTCTGAATTGAAGAGAGTTTGAGGAGTATTTATAGTGGAAAGATTAGAGAGAAAACAGAAGAAGGAAAGCACTTGGAGCATGATTTATGGAAACATGTTGGCTGAATTTTGGGATGAAAATGCTCCTTGTTTTGTGCAAACATGTTTCCATGTTTTATGCAAACATGTTGGATGAAAATGCTCCATGTTTTGTGCAAAGATGTTAGTGGAGATTTTCTAAACTTTAGTGCATGTATGTGATTCAGAAATGTGTATGATGTATGTGGTTAAATTATTGTGTTATCATCTTAATCCAATGGCTTAGATTCATTCTTGTCTAAAGACAAGTCTAGGGATTTGTGCAAATGGCATTATAGTAATTTCTTTAACTAAGACAAGGATATTTTTGTAATTAGACAATGATAGTGGTATTCTTGTAATTCCATTCATAGAGTAAGGGTATCTTCGTCATTTAATAAGGCAAGGATAGTTTGGTAATTTCCTTTATATAGTAAGGGCATTTTCGTAATTTCCACTAAGTGATGGCATTGTCGTAATTCTTTGCATTTTTCTCTAGACATACTTAAGTAGTCTATTTGTTGTGTTTCATAACATTTGTCCAGATTCTCTTGGTTTTGCTATCGCTAATTAAGATTAATATTTATCTTAGTTATAAATTTGGGGATGTTACAAAGCTTGATTGAAAGTTATGACAATGTATAGTGTATGTGACTTGATGTATGGTCTTGGAGTGTTGAAAAATTGAACATGTGATGCATATGGGAGGAGGAGTGCTTCGGCCAGGTTCAGACAGCATGGGGGAGGTGAGTTTTGATCACCTAATTGGGTGTTAATGGTAGGTTTAAATGTGTATTAGCTAAGGTACAAGGTTAGGAACAATTAAGCTTAAGTTTAGGTAACTAAGTATGAGTATTAGGAATTTTATGACAAGGTTAGGAGTGCTCATACATCATTAAAGAATTAAAAACTCATTTGTGAATAAACAATGTGTAACACAATTCCATGATTTAAGGAATTGGAAAGAGAAAACACTATTCAAGATTCCATGACTAGGAGTCTTGAAATTAAAATATGATTTTAAGTTGTAATTAAGCACTATTAGGTTCTAATCAACTTTAATAAATTATTTTGACTCAGGATTAATTATGGAAATTAATTAACCTTCGATTAGAGCCTAATATTGCTTAGGTTTGCTTAATCACGCGATTAAGTGTAAAAACACGAAACTAGGGGCAAAACCGTAATTTCGTACTAATTTTGTCTGGGACCTCCGGGACCAAAACTAAAGTCATAGTCTACATAAAAACGCCTTTAAAAACTATCCGGACTGGGAAGGTATACAAGTCATCTAATCCCCTTCCAACATTGAGTTTGCCCTTCGAGTACTGCCGGACTAGCTTTCCTCGAATTCCAGGCCGAAAATGACCTCAGGGGCATTTTAGTCATTTTCACTCTAACAGAAAATCGAGGCATTACAATCTAAGCTGAGATACATGGAAAAAATTATGAAGGTTGGATAGATGCGGGGGTAAGGCTATCTGGTAGGCAGCTGACCCAATTCGTCAAAGAATTTGAAAAGGACCTATGAATCTAGGTGAAACTTTTTAACCCTAAGGGCTCTACCTACCCCAGTCGTGGGTACAACCATCAGGAATTCATGTCCTCCCTCTAGAAATTCTAAAGGTTTTCTTCTAGTGTTGGCATAGCTCTTTTGATGACTTTTGGTGGTGAGGATTTTTCTCCTAATCTTCTTGATCTGCTCTGTTGTTTGATTAACAAGATAGGGTTCCAACAGTCCTGCTTCCCCTGAATCGTTCCTACATAATGGGGATTGGCATTTTGTTCCACGTAGAGCTTCATACAGGGCCATGCCAATACTAGCATGACGGCTGTTATTATAAGCAAATTCAACCAATGGAAGCAACTTATCCTAACTTCCCTTCTGCTCGATTGCGCATGCCCTTAGCATATCTTCCAAGGTTTATATGGTGCATTCTATTTGCCCGTCAATTTAGGGGTGATAGGTAGTACTTAAACAAAGTTTGGTCCCAAAGACCTTTTGGAAAGCTCGCCAAAATCTCAAAGTAAATCTTAGGTCTCTATCAGAAACTATTGAAGAAGGAACACCGTGTATTCTCACTATTTCTTGGATGTATAGAGAAGCTAACTTATCTAAAGGATAACTAGCTTTAATGGGTGAAAAATGAGCAGACATGGTCAATCTATCTACTATAACCCATATAGCACCATGACCTAACGATATCCTTAGGAAACCTATTATGAAGTCCATAGAGATACTTTCCCATTTCCATTCTAGGATTTCTAAGGGTTGTAGGGTCCTAGCTAGTTTTTGGTGTTCTATTTTAACTTTTTGACAAGTTAAACACTTCCTGACAAATTCTTCTATGTCTTTCTTCATTCCTGACCACCAAAACATTTTCTTGAGATCCACATACATTTTACCAGTCCATATGTGTATGGCAAATTCGCCTTAATGAGCTTCCTCTAAGATCTCTTTTCTGAGATTGCCACTTGCATGTACACACACCCTATCCTTGTACCTCCATATACCTTGTTGGTCTTGAGTAAATCCTAGCAACTTCTTTGCATGAATAGATCTTAAAATCTCTTGAAACTCTAGATTTTCGAATTATGCAATCAAAATTTGTCCTTTGAACTCACTTATTACTTTGTCTGACCTAACACAACACCTTGAGGGGTCATAGACATATCTAAACTAAGCTCTTTACTAGTTTCGTCTCTTTGATCATTAGACATGCTATATCTAAGGATTTTCTGCTTGATCATCAGCGACAACATTCACTTTGCTTGGATAGTGATTTAGATTGAACTTATAATCCTTGAGGAACTCTGTCCACCTTCTTTGCCTCATATCAACTCCTTCTGATCAAAAAGATACTTTAAACTTTTATGATCAGAGAAAACATTGAACTGTATAGCATAGAGATGGTGTCGCCAAATTTTCAAAGTAAAACCCAAAGTAGCGAGTTCAAGGTCATGAGTTGGATAGTTTACTTCATGGGGTTTCAATTGTGGAAAAGCATAGGAAACCACATTTTGATTCTATATTAACACATATCCTAAACCCTTAATAGAAGCATCACAATGAACCTCAAAGGGTTCATGAGGATCTGGTAATACTAACATCGGTGCCATGGTTAGCTTTTGCTTCAATTCCTGGAAACTATTTTCACTGTTTGGTGTTCATTTGAATGGAACATTCTTCCGGGTTAACTTAGTCAAAGGTAAGGCTATCTGAGAAAAATTCATGATAAAATGCCTATAGTATCTAGCTAACCCTAGGAAACTCTGAATCTCCATCACCATAGTCGGTCATTCCCAATAAAGTACGGATTCCACTTTACTGAGATCTACGGAGATTCCTCCTCATGATACCATATGACCTAGAAATCTAACTTCTTCCTCCCAGAATTCACATTATGATAGCTTAGCATACAACTTCCACTCCCTTAGGATTTGTAACACAACCCTAAGATGCTCCGCATATTCTTCCTTAGTTCTTGAATAGATAAGTATATCATCTATAAAGACAACTACAAATTTATCCAAGGAAGAGCAGAATTCAATTCATATAATCCATGAATACAGCCGAAGCATTGGTCAGTCCAAAAGACATCACCCTATACTGATAATGTCCATATTGAGTTCTAAAGGCAGTCTTGGGAATATCCTCATTCTGAACTCGAATATGATGATAACCTAATTTAAGATCAATCTTTGAGAATACAGTTGCCCCTTGTAATTGATCCTTGAGGTTGTCAATTCTTGGCAGAGGGTACTTATTCTTGATTATCACCTTATTCAATTGCCTATAGTTTATGCAAAGCCTTATACCCCCATCCTTTTTCTTCACCAAAAGAATAACGGCTCCCCATGGAGAGGCACTTGGTCTAGTAAAATGCTTCCCTAATAGTTCTTCAATTTGGGACTTTAATTCTTTCAACTCCAAAGGGGACATTCTATAAGGAGTAATTGGGATAGGACCCGTTCCCGAAACTAACTTAATGGAGAACTCAATCTCCCTTTTAGGAGGGAACTCTGGAATATCCTTTGGGAAGACATATAGGTATTCTCTCACCACTAGAATCTTAATCAACTTGTGGTCACTTTCAGTTTCACTTGCCGAGAGAAGAGCATATTCTTGACAATCTATCTTACTAGGGTTAGGTGTCACTAGGTTCAAGTAAAAAAAAAAAGGAACAATAGGAATGGAAAGTAAAGTAGAAAGGAATATAGCAGCTCGATCTGGACAATGTAAAAGGATGTAGTTGGGTACCAATCCATCCATACCTAAAATTACATTTAAACCAAATAAAGGGAGACAAACTAAGTTGGCAGTAAACTCTCTAGGACTTATTTGAAGAGGAAGGTTATGCATGCATAGCAAGTTCTAATAGGACCTGTAGTATGAATGGATACAAGGAGATTATAAGGTAATTCAAACACAAATAATTGTAACTTTTGTACATAGTCATGGGATATGAAAGAATGAATAGCACCCGCATCATACAATATATATAGGGTATTACCATTTATTTCACACTTACCTCGGATTAGATCGGTAGATTGAGAAGCTTCCTTGGCACTTATAGTAAAAATGTGCCCATGTTGTTATTATGGCCTGAAGACAGGCTGTTGACCTTTCTTGTTAGGGCATTCAAATATTTTGTCCTAGTTTCCCACAACCAAAGCAAACAATTTAAGTGGTCTAACAAGGCTTGTTCTGGTGATGTTTCCCACATTTAGGGTACTCTCGTCTTGTCTCTGGTCTTGTAGATTAAAGTTACTTTCCTCTATTATTATTGGTGTTATTGTTAGGTGGATATCTTCTCCTAAACTGATTGACAGGCTTGAATCGAGGGCCCTAGGGTGCTAATCTTCCCTTACCATTACCTCTTGCTAGCTTCTTCTTAGACTCCTTTGCATACTGGCATTTATTTACCAAGGTAGGATAGTCTTTAATCTCCAAGAGGCTTACAGTTGCTTCTATATCTTTACATAAACCTCCTTCATATTTTATGCACTTTTAGGCTTCATTGGGGTCATGTTCGTAAATCATAGAAAACTTGCAGAGCTCTTCAAATTTGGCAGTATACTTTGCCACACTCATAGGTCCTTGTTTAAGAGCCATAAACTCCAACTCTTTTGCATTTATCCCAAAAATAGGGAAATACTTATGGTAGAAAGCCTCTTTGAATATGTCCCAAGTAACTTCAGTCTGGGAAGCTTCAAATAATCCCCTAGTGCCAATGCACTAATGTAACATCCTAATTTTTAACCTAATACTCCTAGAATGTATTTAGGTTAATCATTAGTTATTACTTCTTAGTCTCATTCTTTCTTTAAAATACTTAGCGAAAAATACAGGTAAATTTTGTTTTTGAAATGTAAAAGCAAAGTGAGAACCGCGTATAACTTAAACATGCGCGAGCATACATGTAATTCATGAAGAATCAAACACAAAATAGAAAAGCATATTATAACACTTAACAAATAACAACACACTAAAGATAACATCTCATTAATATCATAATATGCCCTCCTAAATGTGGGACTTAGTTTAGTACAACAGAAGGTAAATACATAAGGAAAGCAAATATAACTAAAATAGAAAAGTACAAGGAAAACAAAAGAAATGACACCCATACCCTAGTGCACCTCAGGTGGATAACCTCATAACAAAAGAAGGTTTATCCTAAACTATATGTGGTGTATGTGCACTAGTCCTCCCTAAAGACCTCTACTGCTACGACCCGGGATACGGAGGGATGAAACCAATCTACTACCGAAGCTCAGTTGGAGGGGGTACTCGCTGCGGCTGAACATGTGCTCCACGACGGGGGTGCATCTCGACTCTCCTAGCTAGCCTTAGCTGCGTCACAGTCTCCTCGCTCTCCTTTCTCACAAATTGGGGAGCAGGGGCAGAGCTCTCGCTATACATGTGGGTTGGTGGATCCTCCGAGGGGTCGTCCTTCGAATGCTAAGAGCGAGGCACGTAGTCCGGGTGGTTGTGGACGGCCAAACCTACTGTGTATGTCCTGAGAATCCTCTCGTTGCGTGTCCGAGTGCGCTCAAAATCCATATCGTCACTGTAGGGAAACATCAGGGAGAAGCGATAGCTATGTATAGGGTGTGTAAAGGGGCGTCCCATAAACATGAAGACTCTCAACGTGCAAGGACCTTCAAAATAATATGACCGGTGCTTCGGGTCATAGTGGACCTCCTACGTGGGGGTATTGATGAACAGAATGAACGTCACCATTGTGATCTGAAGATGTGATGGGAAAGAAAGAGAAAAAGAAAGGGAGTGAGAATCTTACTAAAGAATCTCAGCAAGGAACCTCTTATCTAAGGTGACATCGTCAACATCCTCAGGAACCTTGGGTTTATTATAAAAAGGGTGAGCATGCATATAAAGTTCGTTATTAGGTTTATAAACATAATTATCCAAGGTTCGTTCCTTTTAGAATGAATCTTAATATTATGAATGCAACATATCAAAGCATGAATGCATGATGATACAATATACAAGCAACTCATTAACATAACATCAAGAAACATATATGTGGCATAAAGTGGCATATAAACTTTCAACTGAAACTTTTCTCTTTTTCTCAACTTTGTGACTTAAGAACTTCATAGTCTAGCATCATGGGGCCACCCTAAAACATTATCTAGGTTATGAGCTCATACCTCAACTAGTCGTCACTAGCTCTTACTTATCCTATGATAAGCGTAAACATAATAATCCCGACTACTAGAGTACGGGCTAGGGGCTTAAGGATCACCTATCATAACCTTTAATTTGGGGAGTCCATAGGAATATTTCCTTCTTTGAAACGCTCTACATGCATCTAATGCACAGCGAATTGTCCGCTTTGGCAGGCTACATCTACCATACCCTTATGGTTTTGCCTCCTCCCCATTGGAGCGGGAGAAATGCGTCTCAATGCTACGTCATGTTTAAAAACTCATTTCCTAGGGGTGCTCAGCCGAACTGGTGTCACCTAGTACTTATCTTATATGATTTTCAAAAATATTCTTGAGTTCTTAATTTGATGGAAATTCAGCAGTATAACAGCTATAAATCGAATTTCTTTCAAATTTTCTTTATGCCACAATAAATCATAATGCATGTACATTTCTCATTCAACTTCTATAATCATGATAAACTTTGAACCACATAATCACATTCATCATAGCACATGCATCATCACAATCATACTTGAATCAATCAACTTATTGCATCAAAGAACCTATGGTGTCCTATGTTTTAACCCTTTGGGTTTTAAACTTGAAATCTAAGTTCTCCAATATCCAATCCTAACCTTTTATGCACCTATAGGTTCACAACTAATCATTATCACTAATTATCATGATCATAACCTATTCTAAACATCATTAGTGCATAACCTATATTTTTACCAATTACGGGTACCTAGGAGTCACAACTTTGACTCTTTCTAAGTTCAGTTTTCTCCTAAGGTACCAAGATCAATTCCTAAACCAATTATGAGGGATTCCAATATATTTACACTAATTATACCTTATTACTAATTTTAACCATGCTGAAACAGAATCCATAAAATCTCATTTCTAAGGGTTCTAGATGTCTCATCTTAATTCTTTTCTAGTTACTAACTTATCTTAGCTTTTTGAAATTAATTCTAACATCAAATATACATGAATACACACATTCTGACATCATAAAATCATCATCATACAGTGAACAAACCATCAAGGCAGAACCGTGAACATCATCATCATATAATGAATAGATTTTCATTTTCAACACACCTAGATTGCTAGTTTCTCTTGGAACCTTTTTAGGACTTCTAAAACTCATTTGAAAACAATTTATTTCATTAAAATCATCATAAAATAAACAAGGGCAGTAGCTATATTATTCTACTCATTTGAGATTTAAAATGTGAAATCATGTCATAACATTCCTTGAACTCACTTATGCTTAAGAAAATTCCTTAAACATAAGCTTTTGGCACTTGCAACTAGATGAAACCCATACTAGGTCCATCCTTATCACATAGCCAAAATCATGTTCATAAAACATTTCCATTTCCAAACTTTACTTGAGATAACAAGGGACAAGTCTTTGAGCTCTAATATTTTTAGGTGATAACAAAATATAAACATGCTATGCACTTTATTTTATCTTCATTAGAAAAGTAAAGTGAGGGATTAAAATAAATATGAAATGCAACTCATTTTTATCTTTAAGATTAGGTAATGACTTGAAAAGTAAACATGGAATGCAAAGCTTGAAATTAAACATGATAATGCAAGTTCATTTCTTTATTCTTGAGAGTTTAGTGATGGCATAGGAAAGTAAATATGCTATGCAAGGCATAAATTTAAACATGAATGCTAGTCCATTTTTATATATCATTAGAGCTCATACAAGACTTTAAAGAATCAATATATCAATCCCAATCATAATCTCATCAAGATAAAGCAACCTCTAGAGTTCTAAGTACCAAGGTTTCAAAGAAACCTCATGGGTCTTTGAACATCATCATCAAGCTCAAGGAAATAGATTCAAGAAAACAAAACTTTTTAAAGGAAAAGAGAATGAGGCCGAAATCACAAGGAAGGGAAAATACACCATATTCTTTATTATGTACCCAAAATCCCTATCTAGAGTAAACTGTAGAACGTGTCGGCCAAGTTTAAGGTTGATAAGGGTAGGCCTTAGGCTTTTTGAAATCCTTATAATTATTTTCTTAAGTTGAAATCATTAGTGAGCTAAGTAATATATAAAGAACTTGAAGAATGAAAAACTCAAGCTTTAGAGGTCTCATTTAGATGAACACAAGGTCATCATCTAGAGGCTCTCATCATCAAGCTATCATGAGGAGTAAATAAGGCCTTGAAGGTCGAAAATGAAAAGGAAATAATAAAGCAAAACCGAAAAGGAAAACTAAGAGAAGCTCATAGAAACAACATTTTTCTTCAAGAACAAAACATATTTGAGAGTAAGCAATATTTTAGAACAACTCCATACCGAGTATGAAGATGAAAAACTTGGTCTTTGAAATGGGATTGAGAAGAAAAGCTCCTCTTAAGATGATGATGATGATTCGGCCTTGGTGAGGAAAAAAGGAAAGGAATGTGTTTTTGTGGAAGCTTGTATTTGAGGGTGAGAGCTTTGGTGTTTAGGTGATGATTCAAGGTGGTGGGGTGGTGTTTTGAGGTGGTGATATGGTGGTGATATGGTGGAGGATGAAGAATATGGAGAAGAAGAAGAGAACTCCTTGAAACTTAGAGAGAAAATAAAAGAACTTGCAAGAAAGCTTTGAGTTTAAACTTAGCAAATGAACAAAAGCGATCCAAGTTCATCCAAGCAAGCTATTTATAGAAAATCAAAACAATGAGACTGCTCATATGGAGGAATGGCCGTGAGCTATGCCTTATGGAACATGAGGTGAGAGGTTTTGATTTTTGAGGCATGGTGAGGCATGGTTTGAAGTATGGTGAGTATGGTGCAAAGCATGGCTCAAGACATGGTGAGGTATGGCTATTTGAGTGTAAGAATTCAAACATGTGATGAATATTTTGGGGGGAGTGGCCGGCAGCCTTGAGGAGTGAAGGGGGATAGGTTTCTTTGATTTAATCAAGGTTTAGTGATGTGTTTAGGTGTGTATTAGATTAGGTTTAAGATTAGGAATTGCTAAGTGTTTAGGTAACTAAGTAAGTAATTAGGAATCTCAAGATATGATTAGGGAGTGCTCATGTGTTATTAGAGGGATTTAAACTTATTTTATGCATAAACAAATGTAGACACAATTCCTTAATTTAAGGAATTGGAGAGAGAAAGCACTATTCAAGATTCTATGACTAGGAATCTTGAATTTTAAAAAGAGATTTAGGTTTAATCTAAGCAATTTTAGGTTCTAATTAACTTTAATAAATTATTTTGACTCTAGATTAATTATGCAAATTAATTAATCTTCGATTAGAGCCTAATATTGCTTAGGTTTGCTTAATTACATCATTAAGCTCAAAAATACTATGCTATGGGCAAAATCGTAATATTGCACAAAAATTGCCCGGGACCACCGGGACTTAAACATATGTTACAAAATACATAGAAACATTATTTAAAACTATCTGGAGAAGTTCCGGGCTCAATCGGTGTAACATCCCCAAATTTATAACTAAGATAAATATTAATCTTAATTATCAATAGCAAAACCAAGAGAATCTGGACAAATGTTATGAAACACAACAAATAGACTACTTAAGTATGTCTAGAGAAAAATGCAAAGAATTACGAAAATGCCATCACTTAGTAGAAATTATGAAAATGCCCTTGCTATGTAAAGGAAATTACCAAACTACCCTTGCCTTATTAAATGACAAAGATACCCTTACTCTATGAATGGAATTACAAGAATACCACTATCATTGTCTAATTACAAAAATATCCTTGTCTTAGTTAAAGAAATTGCTACAATGCCATTTGCACAAATCCCTAGACTTGTCTTTAGACAAGAATGAATCTAAGCCATTGGATTAAGATGATAACACAATAATTTAACCACATACATCATACACATTTCTGAATCACATACATGCACTAAAGGTTAGAAAATCTCCACTAACATCTTTGCACAAAAAATGGAGCATTTTCATCCAACATGTTTACATAAAACATGGAAACATGTTTGCACAAAACATGGAGCATTTTCATCCAACATGTTTGCATAAAACATGGAAACATATTTGCATAAAACATGGAAACATGTTTGCACAAAACAAGGAGCATTTTCATCCCAAAATTCAGCCAACATGTTTCCATAAATCATGCTCCAAGTGTTTTCCTTCTTCTGTTTTTTTCTCTAATCTTTCCACTATAAATACTCCTCAAACTCTCTTCAATTCAGAAACTCCCTAAGTGTTCTTTCTTTCTTATTCTATCATTCTTCTTATGTTCTTCAAAGACTTCTCTTGATCCTCTAAACTTCATCCAAACACTTAAATCCTAAGTTCAAACTTTCACTAGCCCTCACAAGAGTTACAATCTTTAACTCTAGTGAGAAATATTTTCTTAAGCACTCAAGTTCTAGAGCCAATATTCAAGGAGGGTCATCCACTCCAAAGACTCTTGTTCAAAGCTTAAGGAAGAAGAGAAGGACCCTTTTTAGACCCTACACAAGAGGTAGGAGTTTCTTCTTTATTTGTTCAAGTATTGTTGGCTTCTAACTTTGCTCATGGATAGAATGCCTCAAACTTGAGTTATTGTCAAAAGTTTTGAGTAATTATATTTTTAGAAAACACAACATGTTATATTCTGCTATGAGTACTTTTATGATGTTATCAAACTCAAATATAACTTAAAATATTGTATGTGAAACTTGAGTTAATAAAGATAACTTAAGACATGAACATGGTAGGTGCTGGAATTTCTAGTTATTTCTGGCAGTAGTTACTTCGAAAATTAGTGTTCATAAAATATGAAGGATCTCGAAATGAAAATATTTTTATTATAAACTAGACTCATTGTAGAACACTCTCCAAAAAGAATCACCTAAAACGGAGTTTCCTAGCCCAAGATATAAATTTTTAAAGTAGAGCTTAAGACTGAAACTCTTAATTTGACCTTGTAGTAGTAAAATAGGTGTAACTCACTCTAGAAAAATGCAAATGGACTGATTTCAACTTTGTGGAAAAGCTAACACATCTACAAACACACTTATGTATGCTATGCATAAATTTGTACACCACGAAAATACAGAATGAGAGATATAATTTCGGGACAGTGTGCTGAGAAAGTCTTGAAGGTAGCGTGATACTGTGAGAGTGCAATTTAGAAAGGTTCTGGCTAAGGAAAGACTTGGTATTTAAGCGTGTCCATTGTGACCCACCTCTCTTTCCTGGGAATCTTACTATGCACAATTACAGTTGATTTACACTAATCTAAGATGTTAGTGCTACAAATTTTATTCTAAAATATGTCAGAACTCTAAATAAAAGATTCAAGTCTTGTAAAAAGATAATTTTAAGGATTTAAGTATAATAATAATCTTTAGGAGATATATATAAAAGTCATAATAAAAATATATAAAGAACCTCTAAAAATATCTTAAAGGGTATTAATGTATTAATGGAAATACTAAGAGTACAAAGAAGACTAAGAGAAAAAGATAATACCAAGATATTCATAACCTATTAGGAATACTAGAGACTTAACTTGATAACTTAGGTTGCTTAATATGAATTATCTATGAGAATGTTTACTATGAGATTTACATGATATTGTCTATGTTACATGAAGTGATATACAGAAATGTGAATGTATTGATGAGATATGAAATGATAATGATAAAATAATTGACTGTGCCATGATTTACTAATGTGCATACATTCATGTTTCAAATGAAATAATAAATAGACCAACTCACTGCTTAATCCTCTTTGAAGATTAAGGTATTGATGATTTCACTCAGTGAGAATAAAAGTAAAACCTGAAAAAGTAGCAATGACAGTCTGGAAAAGTGGACTTGAGCTAAACTCACGGCTTAACCCCCTAAACCGTTGAGATCATGGCAACGGAAAGAAAACCAAAAGGTTATGGCGACGGCCACGGTATGAGCTCATTACCCTTTTAGGGTGGTCTAAGGCATTGATGCATTCATCTCGTGAGTAATTAAGAAATATGTTGATGAAATAAATGAAAGATGATGATCACTAAACAAGTGAATGATGAGGATGATTAATCATGAAATGCATGCAGCTCCTAAATGATTATTGCTTATTAGTGGTTTTACATTATATGCTTATATGTATGCTTGATGAAATACTGAATGAATATTTTTGCTAATGTTCAAGATTAGTTTAAAAGTAACTGCACTTCGGCTAATCACATTTGTGAAAGTTTGATAATTGAATCCTTACCTATTCACCTTTTTATAATAAACCCGAAGTGACTGGGACGACAACGATGACACCTTTAGTACAAGTAAGAACTCCTACTGAGAAATCATGTATTTCTCACTCCTATGTTTATTTTCCGTTGTCGTTACCAGAGACAGACGTGTCCACCTAAAGCAACGAAGCTGTAGCTGAGGAAGGAGGTAGCGCGTGAAGATTTCAAACCTTTCAAGTAGGAGCATTCCGAGCTTTAGTTACATTATAGTTTGTGTGAAACAATTAGTAATAGTAGAACTTATATTGTTATTTGTAATAACTTATCAGTATGATATATGCCCTGTTGTGACTTATGTATTAAGTGATTATATTCCAGTTTATGTGATAATTGTTCTACACTTAGTCTTTTATTCCGCTTATTTAATTAAGTGCGCAATGTAACTTGATTATTATCTATAAAAGCGCTATGTATTTCACTTCTAATTCTGAGGCTTAAGTTTTCAAAAAATTAATTTATTTAAAGAAAAAAAAAACTTCCACTATTTTTCTAAGTTAATTTCAAAAGAAAATTAATACAAGGCATAAGTGACAACTAATAGAATCCAAATGTGAACTTAAGCACAGTGGGGTTCTATTGGGGTGTTACATTATGGTATCAAAGCAGTTCATCCTATTTAAGCCTGAGGAATGGACTGACTATGCTTCTGTCTAAGATATCATGCTATTAATCTTATCTGTATGATGGGATATAGGATTTAGAAATGCATGATCATCTTGTGATACTGCCATTGTTGCTACCATGCTTAGCTATAGTATTGAGCCTGATCAACTCGATGACTGTTGTTTGGTGTGTCTAGGAACTAATGGCAGCAAACAGACGTACGCATGGGGCATGCGGTGGAGATAATCGTGATGAACTGGCAAATGCACTCCAGGAGATGGCTAGGGCTATGCAAGCACAAGCAACAGTGATGATGGAGCAGATGAATAGGAGGTCAGAGGAATCAGTTGAGAACCAAGAACATGGAAAAATCTCAGAATTCAAGATGGCTGGACCTCCAGAATTCAAAGCGATAAATAACCCCGAAATAGCTGACGGATGGATTCAAGAGATGGAGAAGGTTTTCTCAGTGGTAGAATGCTCTGATGAACAAAAGGTGGCATTCTCTACTTATATGCTGAAAGGAGAGGCTGCCGCATGGTGGAAGGGTGCAAAGGGCTTGCTCGAAAGTGCTGACATATAGATTACGTGGAAGGTTTTCTATGCCACGTTCCATAAGAAATATTTTCCATATCCAATTAAGAAGGCAAAGGAAGTAGAATTTGCATTCGACACTGTGGAAATCGAAGTGTGGCTGAGTACACAGCTAAGTTTGAAGAACTGATCAAACACTCAACTAGCTACAAAAGGGATCCCAACGAGGCTTGGAAATGCATGAAATATGAGAGTGGTTTGAGGCCAGACATTTTGGCATCTGTGGCTCCACTGGAGGTCACTGACTATGCATCTGTAGTCAGCAAAAGCCAAGTGGCTGAGAGTTGCAATCGCCAGCTAGTTGCCCACCGAGTTGAAGAGAATAAGAAAAGGTCTGCTCAACAAGGTCACCGAGGGTTCCCACCCCCTCACAAGAAACCCTACCAAGGAGGTGGATTTAAAGGGAAACAACCCCAACACCCTATGATGAATCAACCTAAGACACAAGCTGTTAATCGACCTAGGATGGTCAGCCGTCCCTGAACCTATGACTAGACCCCCTTGTACCACTTGTGGAAAGATACATGGAGGGGAATGCAGATTTGGTAAGAATGTTTGTTATCGGTGTGGACGGGTGTAACGCCCCGATTTTTCTGTTAGAGTAAAAATGACCAAAATGCCCCTGAGGTCATTTTCAGCCCGGAATTCGAGGAAAGCCAGTCTTGGGCAGTACTCGAAGGGCAAACTCAATGTTGGAAGGGGATTAGAAAACTTATGTACCTTCCCGGGATCGAAAATCTTGTTTTTCGAGTTTCGGGTCAAAATGACCAAAACGCCCCTGTGGTGTTTTACCCGTTTGCAAGTGCCAGATGAACCCGAAACTTCTCCAGATGGTTTTAAAAGGCGTTTTTATGTATTCTATGACCTCAGTTTTAATTTTTGAAGTCCCAGGCAAAATTAGTGCAAAATTACGGTTTTGCCCCTAGTTTCGTATTTTTACGCTTAATCACGCGATTAAGCAAACCTAAGCAATATTAGGCTCTAATCGAAGGTTAATTAATTTCCTTAATTAATCTTGAGTCAAAATAATTTATTAAAGTTGATTAGAACCAAAAAGTACTTAATTACAACCTAAAATCATATTTTAATTTTAAGACACCTAGTCATAGAATCTTGAATAGTGTTTTCTCTTTCCAATTCCTTAAATCATGGAATTGTGTTACAGATTGTTTATTCATAAATGAGTTTAAAATTCTCTAATGATGTATGAGCACTCCTAAACTTGTCATAAACTCCCTAAATCACATTCTTAGTTACCTAAACTTAAGCTTAATCATTCCTAACCTTGTACTAAGCTAATACACATCTAAACCTACCATTAACACACAATTAAATGGTCAAAACTCACCCCCACTCTGCTGTCCAGCCTTGGCCGAAGCTGTCCTCCCCCATTGTGCATCACATGTTCAATTTTTCAACACTCCAAGGCCATACCTCAAGTCACATACACTATACCTTGTCATAACTTTCAATCAAGCTTGAATTTCCACATGAATAAATAATTAAAACAACCCATTTTTCCCATTTAATTGTGGCTGGAAAAGTTCCAGCCATGCATTGTTTCTAGAAGACTAATTTCATAAAAATGTGATAGGAAATTAACTCACATCAAACCATGCTTTGTAGCATAGCTTCCATACTTCAAACCATGCTTGAATGACCTTATGTAAGAGATATTTTCTCTTCCTTTTCCCTCCAAACCACACGGCCACTCCCTCCATTTGCAAGCTCCATGGTTTTGTTTTTCTATAAATAGGATGCTTGTGTTAGCCTTGTTGCACTTTGAAGCATTTGCAAAGTTTAGAGTTTTAGAGTTGTCTTGCTAGTCTTTCCTTTTTCTCTCAAAGTTCCAAGAGTGTTCTTCCTTTCTTTTCATCTTTATCTTCTTCATCTCTTCATCTCATCATCACCTCTCAACCATCAAACACCACCCCAAAACCTTGAACCATCATCAAACCTCTCAAACACTACACCTCAAACACAACTCCACTTGAAACACATTTTCTTTCTTTTTCTCTCATCAAGGCCGAATCATCATCACCATCCTAGGAGGTGTTGCTCATCTCATTTCCATCTTCAAGATCAAGCTTTTATCTTCATCAATAGGTAGGGATTTGGTTTCAAACTTTGTTTTGTTCAAGAAAGTGTTTTTCTCTAGTTTCCTCTTGGAATCTTTTTGAACTTTCCTTTGTTTTTCCTTTCTTTTCATTTTTGGCCATGAGGCCTTGATTTTGAGCATGATAGCTTGATGATGAGAGTTTCTAGATGATGACATTGTGTCCATCTCAAAGAAACCTCTAAAGCTTGAGTTTTCCTTTTCTCATGACTTCATCTATATGATATCTAACTCACATGGTTTTTCAACTTAAGAAAATTAATCTAAGGATTTCTAAAAGCCCAAGCCTACCCTTGTCAACCTTAAAGTTGGCCGGCACGTTCTAGAGATTTTTCTCTAGATAGGGGTTTTGGGTATTTTGTAACACCCTAATAGAACCCCACTATGCTTAAGTTCACATTTGGATTCTATTAGTTGTCACTTATGCCTTGCATTTATTTTCTTTTGAAATTAACTTAGAAAAATAGTGGAAGTTTTTTTTTTCTTTAAATAAATTAATTGTTTGAAAACTTAAGCCTGTAACGAGAAATGAAATACATAGCGCTTTTATAGATAATAATCAAATTACATTGCGCACTTAATTAAATAAGCGGAATAAGAGACTAAGTGTAGAACTATTATCACATAAACTGGAATATAATCACTTAATACATAAGTCACAACAGGGCATATATCATACTGATAAGTTATTACAAATAACAATATAAGTTCTACTATTACTAATTGTTTCTCACAAACTATAATGTAACTAAGGCTCGGAATGCTCCTACTTGAAAGGTTTGAAATCTTCACGCGCTACCTCCTTCCTCAGCTACAGCTTCGTTGCTTTAGGTGGACACGTCTGTCTCTGGTAACGACAACGGAAAATAAACATGGGAGTGAGAAATACATGATTTCTCAGTAGGAGTTCCTACTTGTACTAAAAGTGTCATCGTTGTCGTCCCAGTCACTTCGGGTTTATTATAAAAAGGTGAACAGGTAAGGATTCAATTATCAAACTTTCACAAACATGATTAGCCGAAGTGCATTTACTTTTAAACTAATCTTGAACATTAGCAGAAATATCCAATTAGTATTTCATCAAGCATACATATAAGCATATCATGTAAAACCACTAATAAGTAATAATCATTTAGGAGCTGCATGCATTTCATGATTACTCATCCTCAACATTCACTTGTTTAGTGATCATCATCTTTCATTTATTTCATCAACATATTTCTTAATTACTCACGGGATGAATGCATCGGTTTTAGACCACCCTAAAGGGTAATGAGCTCATACCATGGCCGTCGCCATAACCTTTTTGGTTTTCATTCCGTTCTTAGTGATCTCAACGGTTTAGGGGGTTAAGCCGTGAGTTTAGCTCAAGTCCACTTTTCTAGACTTTCATTGCTACTTTTTCAAACTTTACTTTCATTATTTCCTTTGAAAATGAATGTATGCATATCATCATGTAATCACAATAAATCATGGGCAATCAATCATTCATCTTCATCATTTCATAACTCATCACCATACATTCACTTTACTATAATTCACTTCATGAAACATGGATAATATCATGTAAATCTCATAGTAAACATTTTCATAAATGATTCATTTTAAGCAACCAAAGTTATCAAGTTGAGTTCCTAGTGTTCCTAAGAGGTAATGGATGTCTTAGTATTATCTTTTTCTCTTAGTGTTCTTTGTACTCTTAGAATTCCATTAATACATTAATGCATTTCAAAATATTATTATAGGTTCTAAATGTAACATCCCCAATTTTATAACTAAGATAAATATTAATTAGCGATAGCAAAAACCAAGAGAATCTGGACAAATGTTATGAAACACAACAAATAGACTACTTAAGTATGTCTAGAGAAAAATGCAAAGAATTACGAAAATGCCATCACTTAGTGGAAATTACGAAAATGCCCTTGCTATGTAAAGGAAATTACCAAACTACCCTTGCCTTATTAAATGACAAATATACCCTTACTCTATGAATGGAATTACAAGAATACCACTATCATTGTCTAATTACAAAAATATCCTTGTCTTAGTTAAAGAAATTACTACAACGCCATTTACACAAATCCCTAGACTTGTCTTTAGACAAGAATGAATCTAAGCCATTGGATTAAGATGATAACACAATAATTTAACCACATACATCATACACATTTCTGAATCACATACATGCACTAAAGGTTAGAAAATCTCCACTAACATCTTTGCACAAAACATGGAAATATGTTTGCATAAAACATGGAGCATTTTCATCCAACATGTTTGCATAAAACATGGAAACGTGTTTGCATAAAACATGGAAACATGTTTGCACAAAACAAGGAGCATTTTCATCCCAAAATTCAGCCAACATGTTTCCATAAATCATGCTCCAAGTGCTTTCCTTCTTCTGTTTTATGCACTATAAATACTCCTCAAACATGTTTGCATAAAACATGGAAACATGTTTGCATAAAACAAGGAGCACTATAAATACTCCTCAAACTCTCTTCAATTCAGAAACTCCCTAAGTCTTTCTTTCTTATTCTATCATTCTTCTTATGTTCTTCAAAGACTTCTCTTGATCCTTTTAACTTCATCCAAACACTTAAATCCTAAGTCCAAACTTTCACTAGCCCTCACAAGAGTTACAATCTTTAACTCTAGTGAGAAATATTTTCTTAAGCACTCAAGTTCTAGAGCCAAGATTCAAGGAGGGTCATCCACTCCAAGGACTCTTGTTCAAGCTTAAGGAAGAAGAGAAGGACCCTTTTTTAGACCCTACACAAGAGGTAGGAGCCCTCACTTTGGTTGTGTAAGCCATGATGACATCTAACCTTGCTCATGGTTAGGATGCCATCAAGCTTATGTTTGTTGATAAAAATGTTTCAAGGGGATATTGTATAACTATTTTGTGAAAGCCCTTGTTCCATTCTGCTTCCAAAGTGATATTATGTTGCTTTCATGCTCAAATGATGCTTGAAATATGTTGTGTGATCCTTGTGTTAAAATAAGTGACATAAAACATGAAAATGATAAGTGCTGGATTTTTGGCTGTTTCTTGCAGTAGGTGTTCCGAAATTTAATACTCATAAAATATGAAGTATCTTGAAATAAAAATATTTTTACCATAAACTAGACGCATCATAAAACACTCTCCAAAAAGAATCACCCAAAACGGAGTTTTCTAGCTCAAGATATAAATTTTTAAAGTAGAGCCTAAGACTGAAACTTTAAATCCGACCTTGTAGTAGTAAAATAGGTGTAACTCACTCTAGAAAAATGCAAATGGACTGATTTCAACTTTGTTGGAGAGCTAACACATATAGGAATACACCCATGTATGTTATGTATAAAGTTTTGTACCACGTAAATACAGAATGAGAAATAAATTTCGGAATAGTGTACTGTGAAAGTGCAGTTTGGAAAGGTTCTGGCTAAGGAAAGACTTGGTATTTAAGCGTGTCCATTGTGACCGACCTCTCTTTCCTGGGAACCCTCCTATGCATGGTTTACAGTTGATTTACACTATTCCAAAGATGTAAATGCTAAAATTTGATGAGTTAAGAATTTGGAACTACCTTTACTAAGCTGAGATAACAAGTATACAGATAATTATAAACTTTCTTCTAAAAGATGTCAAAACTATAAATAAAAGAATCAAGTCTTGTAAAGAGAGAATTTTAAGAATTTAAGTAGAATAATAATCTTCAAGAGTTATATGAAAGTCATAATAAAAATATATAAAGAACCTATAATAATATTTTGAAGTGCATTAATGTATTAATGGAATGCTAAGAGTACAAAGAACACAAAGAGAAAAAGATAATACTAAGACATCCATTACCTCTTACGAACACTAGGAACTCAACTTGATAACTTTGGTTGGTTAATATGAATCATCTATGGAAGTGTTTACTATGAGATTTACATGATATTGTCCATGTTTTATGAAGTGATTTATAGTAATGTGAATGTATGGTGATGAATTATGAAATGATGAGGATGAATGATTGATTGCCCAGGATTTATTGTGATTACATGATAATATGCATACATTCATTTTCAAAAGAAATAATAAAAGTAAAGTTTGAAAAAGTAGCAATGAAAGTCTGGAAAAGTGGACTTGAGCTAAACTCACGGCTTAACCCCCTAAACCGTTGAGATCACAGCAACGGAATGAAAACCAAAAAGATTATGGCGACGGCCATGGTATGAGCTCATTACCCTTTAGGGTGGTCTAAGGCATTGATGCATTCATCCCGTGAGTAATTAAGAAATATGTTGATGAAATAAATGAAAGATGATGATCACTAAACAAGTGAATGTTGAGGATGAGTAATCATGAAATGCATGTAGCTCCTAAATGATTATTGCTTATTAGTGGTTTTACATGATATGCTTATATGTATGCTTGATGAAATACTGAATGGATATTTCTGCTAATGTTCAAGATTAGTTTAAAAGTAACTGCACTTCGGCTAATCATGTTTGTGAAAGTTTGATAATTGAATCCTTACCTGTTCACCTTTTTATAATAAACCCGAAGTGACTGGGACGACAACGATGACACTTTTAGTACAAGTAGGAACTCCCACTGAGAAATCATGTATTTCTCACTCCCATGTTTATTTTCCGTTGTCGTTACCAGAGACAGACGTGTCCACCTAAAGCAACGAAGCTGTAGTTGAGGAAGGAGGTAGCGCGTGAAGATTTCAAACCTTTCAAGTAGGAGCATTCCAAGCTTTAGTTACATTATAGTTTGTGAGAAACAATTAGTAATAGTAGAACTTATATTGTTATTTGTAATAACTTATCAGTATGATATATGCCCTGTTGTGACTTATGTATTAAGTGATTATATTCCAGTTTATGTGATAATAGTTCTACACTTAGTCTCTTATTCCGCTTATTTAATTAAGTGCGCAATGTAACTTGATTATTATCTATAAAAGCGCTATGTATTTCAGTTCTCGTTACAGGCTTAAGTTTTCAAACAATTAATTTATTTAAAGAAAAAAAAAACTTCCACTATTTTTCTAAGTTAATTTCAAAAGAAAATAAATGCAAGGCATAAGTGACAACTAATAGAATCCAAATGTGAACTTAAGCATAATGGGGTTTTATTAGGGTGTTACACTTTATATATTTTTATTATGGTTTTCGTATAACTCTTGAAGATTATTATTCTACTTAAATTCTTAAAATTCTCTTTTTACAAGACTTGATTCTTTTATTTATAGTTTTGACATCTTTTAGAAGAAAGTTTATAATTCTCTGTATACTTGTTATCTCAGCTTAGTAAAGGTAGTTCCAAATTCCTAACTCATCAAATTTTAGCATTTACATCTTTGGAATAGTGTAAATCCATTGTAAACCATGCATAGGAGGGTTCCCAGGAAAGAGAGGTGGGTCACAATGGACATGCTTAAATACCAAGTCTTTCCTTAGCTAGAACCTTTCCAAACTGCATTTTCACAGTACACTATCCCGAAATTTATTTCTCATTCTGTATTTACGTGGTACAAAGCTTTATACATAACATACATGGGTGTATTCCTATATGTGTTAGGTCTCCAACAAAGTTGAAATCAGTCCATTTGCATTTTTCTAGAGTGAGTTACACCTATTTTACTACTACAAGGTCAAATTTAAAGTTTCAGTCTTAGGCTCTACTTTAAAAATTTATATCTTGAGCTAGAAAACTCCGTTTTAGGTGATTCATTTTGGAGAGTGTTCTATAATGAGTCTAGTTTATAGTAAAATTATTTTAATTTCGAGATACTTGATATTTTATGAACAGTAGCTTTCGAAGTACCTACTGCCAGAAACAACTAGAAATTCCAGCACCTACCATTTTCATGTCTTAAGTTACCTTTATTAAATCAGGTTTCACATACAATCTTTTCAAGTTATATTTGAGTTTGATAACATCATAAGGGTACTCATAACAAAATAGAATATGTCATATTTCTAAAAATATATTTTTCAAATAATCATTTAAAACTTTTGACAATAACTCAAACTTGAGGCATTCTATCAAGGTTAGAAGCCAACAATGCTTGAACAATTAAAGATGAAGCTCCTACCTCTTGTGTAGGGTCTAAAAAAGGGTCATTCTCTTCTTCCTTAAGCTTGAACAAGAGTCCTTGGAGTGGATGACCCTCCTTGAATCTTGGCTCTAGAACTTGAGTGCTTAAGAAAATATTTCTCACTAGAGTTAAAGATTGTAACTCTTGTGAGGGCTAGTGAAAGTTTGGACTTAGGATTTAAGTGTTTGGATGAAGTTAAGAGGATCAAGAGAAGTCTTTGAAGAACATAAGAAGAATGATAGAATAAGAAAGAAAGAACACTTAGGGAGTTTCTGAATTGAAGAGAGTTTGAGGAGTATTTATAGTGGAAAGATTAGTGAAAAAACAGAAGAAGGAAAGCACTTGGAGCATGATTTATGGAAACATGTTGGCTGAATTTTGGGATGAAAATGCTCCATGTTTTGTGCAAACATGTTTCCATGTTTTATGCAAACACGTTTCCATGTTTTGTGCAAAGATGTTAGTGGAGATTTTCTAACCTTTAGTGCATGTATGTGATTCAGAAATGTGTATGATGTATGTGGTTAAATTATTGTGTTATCATCTTAATCCAATGGCTTAGATTCATTCTTGTCTAAAGACAAGTCTAGGGATTTGTGTAAATGGCGTTGTAGTAATTTCTTTAACTAAGACAAGGATATTTTTGTAATTAGACAATAATAGTGGTATTCTTGTAATTCCATTCATAGAGTAAGGGTATCTTTGTCATTTAATAAGGTAAGGGTAGTTTGGTAATTTCCTTTACATAGCAAGGGCATTTTCGTAATTTCCACTAAGTGATGGCATTTTCGTAATTCTTTGCATTTTTCTCTAGACATACTTAAGTAGACTATTTGTTGTGTTTCATAACATTTGTCCAGATTCTCTTGGTTTTGCTATCGCTAATTAATATTTATCTTAGTTATAAATTTGGGGATGTTACATTTCTCCCCTTCTTATTAAAAATTTTGCCCTCAAAATTTGATACAATGAATAGGTTTGGAAATTCTTTTCGCATATCTTCCTCGAGCTCCCATGTGTGCTCTTCCATTCCATCTTGTCCCCAGGCTACTCGAACCAGAGATACAGATTTGTTTCTCAGCTGCTTGATGCCATGATCCACGATCCTCATCGGTGGTAATTCAAAAGTTAAGTCATCTTTTAATTGTATAGTTTCTGGCTCAAACACATGACTGGGGTTTGACTGATACTTTCTCAATTGGGACACATGAAAAACATTGTGTAGGTTAGACAAATTTGGGGGTAATGCAATTTCGTAGGCAGAGGGACCTACCTTTTTGAGGATTTGGAAGGGTCCTAAGAATCTAGGGCTTAGCTTTTTGACTTTCATTGCACGACCTATACCCGTGGTAGGAGTAATTCACAAGAATATGTGTTCTCCTTCTTGAAATTCGAGAGGTTTCCTTCTCTTGTCAGCATAGCTCTTCTGCCTACTCTGAGCAAAGGAGGATTCTTTCCCTAATTTTCCTTATTTGTTTGGTTGTCTCTTCTACCAAATCAGGGCCCAAAATACTTTGCTCTCTAGGTCACACCAACAAAGTGGTGATTGACACTTTCTACCATACAAAGCCTCATAAGGTGCCATTCCAATGCTAGTGTGGTAACTATTATTATATGCAAACTCAATCAATGGAAGTTGTTTGTCCCAACTTTTTGGCTGGTCTAAGACACATGCTCTTAGCATATCCTCAAGGGTTTCAATTGTTCTTTCTGATTGTCCATCAGTTTGAGGGTGATAGGAAGTGCTTAGACACAACCTTGAACCAAACGCCTTTTGCAAAGCTCCCCAAAATCTTGAGGTGAACCTTGGATCCCTATCTGAGACAATGGTTTTGGGTACTCCATGGAGCCTTATTATCTCTTGGATGTATAGCTGAGCTAACTTTTCCAAAGGGTAATTTGCTCGAATGGGTAAAAAGTGAGCAGATTTGGTCAATCTATCCACAATTACCCATATGGAGTCATGTCCGGTAGGTGTTCTTGGCAATCCCATCACGAAATCCATGGATATTCCTTCCCACTTCCATTCAGGGATTTCGAGAGATTGTAGCATTCCGGAGCGTTTTTGATGCTCTATCTTCACTTTTTGGCATACCAAACATTTTTGCACTATATTTGCTATATCTACTTTCATCTTTGGCCACCAGAACATCCTTTTTAGGTCATGGTACATCTTGGTTATACCGGGGTGTACACTAAATTGACTCTTGTGGGCTTCTTCCAAAATGCTAGCTCTCAATCCTTCTTTTGCAGGTACACAGATTCTCCCTTGGTATCTCCACACTCCTTCCTTATCCTGGACAAACTCTTTCAACTTTCCTGCTTTGACAAGGGTTAAGGTTCTAAGGAAATCCTCATCTTCCCTTTGGGCTTGAATTATTTGATCCTTAAAGCTACTGGTTACACTTAGTTGGCTTAACCGAATTTGTTCTGAAGTCCCCCTATATCCTAAGTTGAGGTTCCTAAAATCTTCTATCAGGTCATTTTCTTTCACCATGAGCCAAGCGGCATGCAAGGACTTACGACTCAAAGCGTCTGCTACCACATTTGCCTTTCCTGAGTGGTAGTTCAACCCAAAGTCATAGTCCTTGAGAAACTCCATCCAACGCCTTTGTCTCATATTGAGTTCCTTTTGGTTGAAGAGGTATTTCAGACTTTTGTGGTCAGAAAACACTTCAAACCTTACACCATAAAGATGATGTCTCCAGATTTTTAAGGCAAAGACAATAGCTGCTAGCTCTAAGTCATGGGTTGGGTAATTAACTTCATGGGGTTTGAGCTGTCTAGAGGCATAGGCTACTACATTCCTATTTTGCATCAAAACACATCCTAGTCCTCTTCCCGAGGCATCACAATACACCTCAAATTTTTCTTTTGGGTCAGGTAGGATTAGGACAGGGGTAGTGGTCAACTTCTTCTTTAGTTCTTGGAAACTTTCTTCACATTCTGGGCTCCATATAAAAGCTGAATTCTTCCTTGTTAGCTTGGTGAGGGGTAAGGTAATTTGGGAAAAACCTCTAATGAACCTTCGGTAGTAACCGGCTAGCCCTAGAAAACTCCTAATCTCCTTCACAGTGGTAGGGGTTTCCCATTGTTGCACCGCTTCTATCTTACTTGGGTCTACTGCTATTCCCCCATGTGACACTACATGACCTAAGAACTTAACTTCCTTTATCCAAAATTCACACTTGGACAACTTTGCATAAAGTTTCTTGTTCCTCAACACCTCCAGCACCACTCGTAAGTGTTCTTCGTGCTCTTCTTCAGTTCTAGAGTAAACTAGAATGTCATCGATGAACACTATTACAAACTTGTCCAAGTATGGTCTAAATATCCTATTCATGTAGTCCATAAACACTGCCGGTGCATTGGTTAACCCAAACAACATCACATTAAACTCATAATGTCCATATCTAGTCCTAAAGGCTGTCTTTGGTATGTCCTCCTCCTTCACTAGAATCTGGTGGTATCCTGATCGCAGATCTATCTTGGAAAACACTTGGGCTCCTCTTAATTGGTCCATGAGGTCATCTATTCTAGGCAAAGGGTATTTATTCTTTATGGTCACTTGGTTTAGCTGCCTATAATCCACACATAACCGCAAGCTCCCATCCTTCTTCTTGACAAATAGCACTGGAGCTCCCCATGGTGAAGCACTAGGCCTAATGAATTTCTTCTCTAGTAGCTCCTCTAATTGCTTCTTCAATTCTATTAACTCGGCCAGTGGCATCCTATAAGGAGCTATAGATATGGGTCCCGTTCCCGGTACCAAATCTATAGAAAACTCAATCTCCTTTTTTGGAGGAAATTCAGGTATGTCATCAGGAAAAAAATCTGAGAATTCCTTTACTACAAGGATCTTTTCTAGAGCTTGCTCCACTTCCCTCTCACTTGTCATCAGGAAAACATATCCTCGCTCTTCATTCCTACTATCCCCAATGATAATGGAGTTTAGGTATAGTCGTACCTTTCTATCAAGTTTAGAGGGATTGGGTAAAGATGGTTTGGGAAGAAATACTAGTGACTTATTTGCACAATGTAGTAACACACGGTTAGTAAAGCCAATCCATGCCCAAGATTACATCAAAACTACACAAGGGTAGACAAACTAAATCATGATGAAAAATCCTATCAGCTACCTCAAATTCACAATTTAGGCAGGCTTGATCAGTTCTAACAGTATTTATAGTGGGTGTAGAGACAACTAAGATGATTTTTAAGTCAGATATATACAACCTCAACTTATTAGCACAATCATATGAAATGAATGAATGTGTTGCGCCAGAATCAAACAATACAATTAAGGGTTTTCCATTAATTATACACTTACCTTGAATCAGATCATCGGATACTGAGGGCATCTCAGCAGTGATAGCAAACACACGACCTTGTGCCTTAGGCTTGGGTGTAAAGGACTGATTGAACTGTGGGCACTCTCTAGAATAGTGTCTGCTGTCCACACCGATAACAAACATTTTTACCAAATCTGCATTCCCTCCATGTATCTTCCCACAAGTGGCACAAGGGGTCTAGTCATAGGTTCAAGGACGCAGCCATCCTAGGTCGATTAACGACTTGTGTCCTAGGTTGGCTCATTGTAGGGCGTTAAATGTTTCCCTTTAAATCCACCTCCTTGGTGGTTTCTTGTAAGGGGTGGAAACCCTCGGTGACCTTGTTGAGCGAGACCTCTTCCTATTCTCTTCAACTCGGTGGGCAACTAGTTGGCGATTGCAACTCTCGACCACTTGGCTTTGGCCGACTAAAGATGCATAGTCAGTGACCTCCAATGAAGCCACAGATGCCAAAATGTCTGGCCTCAAACCACTCTCATATTTCATGCATTTCCAAGCCTCGTTGGGATCCCTTTGGTAGCTAGTTGAGTGTTTGATCAGTTATTCAAACTTAGCTGTACTCACCACACTTCGATTTCTGTGTCAAAGAATGTAAACTCTACTTCCTTTGCCTTCTTAACCGGATCTGGAAAATATTTCTTATGGAACGAGCATAGAAAACCTCCCACGTAATCAGATGTCAAGACTTTCGAGCAAGCCCTTTGCACCCTTCCACCAAGCGGCCTCTCCTTTCAAAGATATAAGTAGAGAATGCCACCTTTTGTTCATCAGAGCATTCTACCACTGAGAAATCCTTCTCCATCTCTTGTATCCATCCGTCAGCTATTTCGGTTAGTTGTCCCTTTGAATTACGGAGGTCCAGCCTCTTGAATTCTAAGAATTTTCCATGTTCTTGGTTCCCAACCGATTCCTCGACATCCTATTCATCTGCTCCATCATCACTGTTGCTTGTGCTTGCATAGCCCTAGCCATCTCCTGGAGTGCATTTGCCAGTTCATCACGATTACCTCCACCGCATGCCCCATGCGTACGTCTGTTTGCTGCCATTAGTTCCTAGACACACCAAACAACAGTCATCGAGTTGATCAGGCTCAATACTATAGCTAAGCATGGTAGCAACTATGGCGATCACAAGACGATCATGCATTTCTAAATCCTATATCCCATCATACAGATAAGATTAATAGCATGATATCATAGACAGAAGCATAGTCAGTCCATTCCTCAGGCTTAAATAGGATGAATCAAGCCGATACCATAATGTAACACCCTAATAGAACCCTACTATGCTTAAGTTCACATTTGGATTCTATTAGTTGTCACTTATGCATTGCATTTATTTTCTTTTGAAATTAACTTAGAAAAATAGTGAAAGTTTTTTTTTTCTTTAAATAAATTAATTGTTCGAAAACTTAAGCCTCAGAATTAGAAGTGAAATACATAGCGCTTTTATAGATAATAATCAAGTTACATTGCGCACTTAATTAAATAAGCGAAATAAGAGACTAAGTGTAGAACTATTATCACATAAACTGGAATATAATCACTTAATACATAAGTCACAACAAGGCATATATCATACTGATAAGTTATTACAAATAACAATATAAGTTCTACTATTACTAATTGTTTCTCACAAATTATAATGTAACTAAAGCTCGGAATGCTCCTACTTGAAAGGTTTGAAATCTTCACGCGCTACCTCCTTCCTCGCCTACCGTTGCTTTAGGTGGACACGTCTGTCTCTGGTAACGACAACGGAAAATAAACATGGGAGTGAGAAATACATGATTTCTCTGGACACCTCTGTCATCTTTGTCGTCCCAGTCACTTCGGGTTTATTATAAAAAGGTGAACAGGTAAGGATTCAATTATCAAACTTTCACAAACGTGATTAGCCGAAGTGCATTTACTTTTAAACTAATCTTGAACATTAGCAGAAATATCCAATTAGTATTTCATCAAGCATACATATAAGCATATCACGTAAAACCACTAATAAGTAATAATCATTTAGGAGCTGCATGCATTTCATGATTACTCATCCTCAACATTCACTTGTTTAGTGATCATCATCTTTCATTTATTTCATCAACATATTTCTTAATTACTCACGGGATGAATGCATCAATGCCTTAGACCACCCTAAAGGGTAATGAGCTCATACCATGGCCGTCGCCATAACCTTTTTGGTTTTCATTCCGTTGCCGTGATCTCAACGGTTTAGGGGGTTAAGCCGTGAGTTTAGCTCAAGTCCACTTTTCCAGACTTTCATTGCTACTTTTTCAAACTTTACTTTCATTATTTCCTTTGAAAATGAATGTATGCATATTATCATGTAATCACAATAAATCATGGACAATCAATCATTCATCTTCATCATTTCATAACTCATCACCATACATTCACTTTACTATAATTCACTTCATGAAACATGGATAATATCATGTAAATCTCATAGTAAACATTTTCATAAATGATTCATTTTAAGCAACCAAAGTTATCAAGTTGAGTTCCTAGTGTTCCTAAGAGGTAATGGATGTCTTAGTATTATCTTTTTCTCTTAGTGTTCTTTGTACTCTTAGAATTCCATTAATACATTAATGCATTTCAAAATATTATTATAGGTTCTTTATATATTTTTATTATGGTTTTCGTATAACTCTTGAAGATTATTATTCTACTTAAATTCTTAAAATTCTCTTTTTACAAGACTTGATTCTTTTATTTATAGTTTTGACATCTTTTAGAAGAAAGTTTATAATTCTCTCTGTATACTTGTTATCTCAGCTTAGTAAAGGTAGTTCCAAATTCCTAACTCATCAAATTTTAGCATTTACATCGTTGGAATAGTGTAAATCCATTGTAAACCATGCATAGGAGGGTTCCCAGGAAAGAGAGGTGGGTCACAATGGACATGCTTAAATACCAAGTCTTTCCTTAGCTAGAACCTTTCCAAACTGCACTTTCACAGTACACTATCCCGAAATTTATTTCTCATTCTGTATTTACGTGGTACAAAGCTTTATACATAACATACATGGGTGTATTCCTATATGTGTTAGGTCTCCAACAAAGTTGAAATCAGTCCATTTGCATTTTTCTAGAGTGAGTTACACCTATTTTACTACTACAAGGTCAGATTTAAAGTTTCAGTCTTAGGCTCTAATTTAAAAATTTATATCTTGAGCTAGAAAACTCCGTTTTGGGTGATTCTTTTTGGAGAGTGTTCTATAATGAGTCTAGTTTATAGTAAAATTATTTTAATTTCGAGATACTTGATATTTTATGAACAGTAGCTTTCGAAGTACCTACTGCCAGAAACAACTAGAAATTCCAGCACCTACCATTTTCATGTCTTAAGTTACCTTTATTAAATCAGGTTTCACATACAATCTTTTCAAGTTATATTTGAGTTTGATAACATCATAAGGGTACTCATAACAAAATAGAACATGTCATATTTCTAAAAATATATTTTTCAAATAATCATTTAAAACTTTTGACAATAACTCAAACTTGAGGCATTCTATCAAGGTTAGAAGCCAACAATGCTTGAACAATTAAAGATGAAGCTCCTACCTCTTGTGTAGGGTCTAAAAAGGGTCCTTCTCTTCTTCCTTAAGCTTGAACAAGAGTCCTTGGAGTGGATGACCCTCCTTGAATCTTGGCTCTAGAACTTGAGTGCTTAAGAAAATATTTCTCACTAGAGTTAAAGATTGTAACTCTTGTGAGGGCTAGTGAAAGTTTGGACTTAGGATTTAAGTGTTTGGATGAAGTTAAGAGGATCAAGAGAAGTCTTTGAAGAACATAAGAAGAATGATAGAATAAGAAAGAAAGAACACTCAGGGAGTTTCTGAATTGAAGAGAGTTTGAGGAGTATTTATAGTGGAAAGATTAGAGAAAAAAACAGAAGAAGGAAAGCACTTGGAGCATGATTTATGGAAACATGTTGGCTGAATTTTGGGATGAAAATGCTCCATGTTTTGTGCAAACATGTTTCCATGTTTTACGCAAACACGTTTCCATGTTTTGTGCAAAGATGTTAGTGGAGATTTTCTAACCTTTAGTGCATGTATGTGATTCAGAAATGTGTATGATGTATGTGGTTAAATTATTGTGTTATCATCTTAATCGAATGGCTTAGATTCATTCTTGTCTAAAGACAAGTCTAGGGATTTGTGTAAATGGCGTTGTAGTAATTTCTTTAACTAAGACAAGGATATTTTTGTAATTAGACAATGATAGTGGTATTCTTGTAATTCCATTCATAGAGTAAGGGTATCTTTGTCATTTAATAAGGTAAGGGTAGTTTGGTAATTTCCTTTACATAGCAAGGGCATTTTCGTAATTTCCACTAAGTAATGGCATTTTCATAATTCTTTGCATTTTTCTCTAGACATACTTAAGTAGACTATTTGTTGTGTTTCATAACATTTGTCCAGATTCTCTTGGTTTTGCTATCGCTAATTAATATTTATCTTAGTTATAAATTTGGGGATGTTACATATTTAATAAAGAACTTGATGTAGTTTCACTTTTTTTCTCATTTATATGACTTTCGGTTTGTGTATTGAGATCTTTGAGACATTGTGTCGGGTTGCTATCTTGTTAAAGTCTTGAATGAGCTCTAGTTAACCATAAAATGAATCTTGCATCATGTTTATTTTATGCTATGCATATCATGTTTACTTCCTTGCTATCACTAAATATCAAGATAATGAGTGAACCTTGCATTATCATGTTTATATTTCAAGCTATGCATTATCATGGTTATATTTCAAGTCCTCACTTAATACCAAGATAATAATGAGTTGCATTCATATTTACTTTGAGCTATCACTTTACTTTCTAATGGAATCTAAAATAAATGCATGAGCATGTTTATTTTTATGTCATCACCTAAATGAATCTAGAGCTCAAAGACTTGCCCATTGATATCTCAAACAAAGGTCTAAAACATTTATTTTCTTTGGTTCATATTTCGGCCCTATGAGGCCTTAGTGTTTCCAAGTATTGAAAACTATGTTTTATGATTTTTTCTAAACTTATATGAGTATAAGGAATATGTAGAACTAAGTTTTATGAATTTAGGACCACTTGAGATGAAAATACTATAGCCACTGCCCTCTTAAGTATTTTCATAAGTTTAGATGATAAAAGTGTTCATAAAAGAGTTTTGAAAGCTTTAACAAGGTCCCAAGAGAAACTAGTATTTTATGTGCTTTAGAAACTATGTTCAAATGCCTTTAAATGGAGTTTCTGTTTCGGTTCTGCCTTGCTATGTTTGGCAACTGTATGAGCTGTGTTAATGATGTTAATATGCTTATGTTTGAGTAATAATTGTGTTAAGACTCATATGTGAAAGATAGGATAAGTTAGGAACTAGAAAAGAATTAATTTGAGAGTTCTAGATCCCTTAAAGATTTATTTTTCTGGATTCTGTCCAGCAAGGATTAGATTCAATAATCAAGGTTTTAAATTAGTTTATATGTGTAGAAATGACTCATAATTGGTTTAGGACTTAATCTTGAAACCTTAGGAGCAAACCGAACTTAGAAAGGGTCATTATTGTGACTTCTAGGTACCCGTAAAGTTAGGATTTTGATTTCTGCACTCTTGAGGTTTAGAGGTGTTCTTGACCATAGTGTGAGGTGAGAAATACTTAGTTATAACCTTATAGGTTCCCAAGAAACTAGGCGTTGATGATCAATGACTTAGAACGCGAGATAAATATCTAAACCGTAATTTTTAGAACCCCGTAATCACATAAACATAAAGCTGTCCAAATTCCGCTTAGTGCTGTTTGGATTAGTTCTTGAGCATAAAAATTTGTATAACTCATTAGTTGTGAAACTATAGGTGTATAAGAAGCTAAGGATAATGTTAGAACAATTAATTTGCAAGTTTAAGACTCATAAGAATCGAAGTTTAAAACACTATGGGTTATAACATATCAAGTCTATGAGCTTATGGGGATAATTGTTAGATATGACTATGTGATGATGTTTATGTTATGTGGAAGTGTTATGTGTCGATGCATGTTATGAGAAAGTTTCATGTGATGATATATATGTTATGAAAAAGCTATATGAGGATGCATGATAAAAATGAATATGATAAATGATGAGGTACTTATGATTTAATGCTTATGAGAACTTAAATGTGACACAACACTGAGACGCGCTTCTCCTGGGTGACACCGGTTCGGCCGGGCACCCCCAGGAGGAGACAAATCCATGAGGGTATGTGTAGATACTGTAACATCCCCTGCTGCTTTATGGATTGACAACTATCCCCACAAACCAACACGGGTCTTTTCAGCATGCTTTGTCCTCACTCACACGCTTCCTAGGAAAACTTCCCAGGAGGTCACCCATCCCAAAATTACCCCAAGTCAAGCACGCTTAACTGTGGAGTTCTTTCAGTTTAGGCTACCGAAAAGAAGATGCATCTTGTTGATATAGGTCGTACGAATCAATTCATATAAGCCCTCCTCAACTGTATAGTCCCATACCTATACAGTCTTAGGATCCCTCTCATTCGGGTGTGTAATCGGTTCATCCATGTACCCCTCCGCTTAGAGGACCTTGCGAGGAGCCGCTCCTTGTCCGTGCCCTCTTTGCACCGGCGATCACTCCTCGTCCTCGTCCCCGGGCGTTACATGCCCACCAGCTTCCGCTTGGTTCGTCCCCGAACCACACCGTACTGGGAGAGGTGTAGGCTCTGATACCATTTGTAACATCCCCTGCTGCTTTATGGATTGACAACTATCCCCACAAACCAACACGGGTCTTTTCAGCATGCTTTGTCCTCACTCACACGCTTCCTAGGAAAACTTCCCAGGAGGTCACCCATCCCAAAATTACCCCAAGTCAAGCACGCTTAACTGTGGAGTTCTTTCAGTTTAGGCTACCGAAAAGAAGATGCATCTTGTTGATATAGGTCGTACGAATCAATTCATATAAGCCCTCCTCAACTGTATAGTCCCATACCTATACAGTCTTAGGATCCCTCTCATTCGGGTGTGTAATCGGTTCATCCATGTACCCCTCCGCTTAGAGGACCTTGCGAGGAGCCGCTCCTTGTCCGTGCCCTCTTTGCACCGGCGATCACTCCTCGTCCTCGTCCCCGGGCGTTGGACATCCGATAAAATTGGAACGATACAGAGAAGATTAGCATGGCCCCTGCGCAAGGATGACACGCACAAATCGAGAAATGGTATCAGAGACTGCACCTCTCCCAGTACGGTGTGGTTCGGGGACGAACCAGGCGGAAGCTGGTGGGCATGTAACGCCCGGGGACGAGGACGAGGAGTGATCGCCGGTGCAAAGAGGGCACGGACAAGGAGCGGCTCCTCGCAAGGTCCTCTAAGTGGAGGGGTACATGAATGAACCGATTACACACCCGAATGAGAGGGATCCTAAGACTGTATAGGTATGGGACTATACAGTTGAGGAGGGCTTATATGAATTGATTTGCACTACCTATACCAACAAGATGCATCTTCTTTTCGGTAGCCTAAACTGAAAGAACTCCACAGTTAAGCGTGCTTGACCTGGGGTAATTTTGGGATGGGTGACCTCCTGGGAAGTTTTCCTAGGAAGCATGTGAGTGAGGACAAAGCATGCTGAAAAGACCCCTGTTGGTTTGTGGGGACAGTCGTCAATCCATAAAGCAGCAGGGGATGTTACAGATGCAGCCTGCCAAAGCGGACAAATTGCGAGGCCCGCGTGGCTAGCAAAGCGTTTCAAAGAGGAAATGATTCTAGAAAGGAGATCCTTAATTTACCCCCTAGCCCGTACTTTAAGTCGGGATTATGTTACGCCTATCATAGGATAAGTAAGAACTAGTGACGACTAGTTAAGGTATGAGCTCATAACCTAGAGAAGTTTTAGGGCGGCCCCATGAGATGAAAGTTAAAGTTAACAATGTCACATATACTATACTTATGCCAATGCTATAATGTTTCTTAGTTATTCTATTGATTGCTTTACCTTTATGATGTACTCATATCATTAGTATATTTCTGCTTAAGTTATAAGATGCATTATAAAATATGACGGACCTTGGAGAAAATATCTCTTTAGAAAACTAACTTAAAAGGAATTTATATGCATGCACACCTTTTAGAAATAAACCTAAGGTTTCTGAGGATGTGACGATGTCACCTAGGTAGGGATAACCCTACTGAGAATTCTTTTAGAAAGATTCTCATTCCCTCTCTCTTTTCTTCCGTCATATCTTCAGATGGCGACATTCGTACTCTTCATCGATACCCTGGTATGGGAGCTGCACCATGACCCGGCACTCGTGTCATACCATTTTGAGGGTCGCTGCACTGTTAGAGTATTCATGTTCATGGGACGACCCTTCGCGCACCCCGTCCCGAGCTACCGCTTCACCCCGACTGCTCCTTACCGTCATAATGGGATTTTTGAGCGAGCACGACCACGCGATGAGCAGATCCTCCGCATGGAGCCCGAGACCTCAGCAGTACGCAAGTACCCCGAGTATGTGCCGCCCCTCAAAGATTTCTGAGACGGACCCATCCGAGGACCCGCCATCCCACATGTACAGTTGGAGCTCTAGTCCCGCTCCCCCACCGATGAGGGCTGGGAGTGAGGAGATGGTAGTCCAGCCGAGGTTAGCTCGTCGACCATCTATGCGTCCTCGCCGCGGTGGACATGCCCCGATGATGCCCTTGACCACTCCCGCCGAGATTCGCCAGTGGATCGACTCGACCCCAAAGTACTCGGACTAGCAGGAGTAGTCATAGGAGGGGTAGTAGTTAGTGCACACACACGCCACATAGTAGAGGACAAACCTTCTTTTGTATATAAGGTTGTCTACTTTAGGTGCACATGGGTATGGGTGTAGTTTCTCTTGTATTTGCTTTTTATGATTTTCCTTGTATTGCATTTCAGTTGTATTTTGTTTCATGATGTATCAAATAGTCTTGCCTCTTTGGGTAGGAACGTTATATATATATATCTATGATTTAGTTGATGTTCCCATGACATGAGTGTTTCTTATGCTTTGCTTATATGTTTCGCTATGCTTCCTCTTAAAGATTCGTGCGTCGCTCTCACTTTGATTTTAAATTCCAAAAAGAAAAATTTTACCCATATTTCCGCTAAGTATTTTCTAAGTAAAAGATGAGACCAAGAGGTAATATTCTAAAGATTAACCTAAGTATATACTAGTAGTCTTGGGTTAAGATTTAGGGTGTTACAACAGGCAGGACACTATTCTAGAGAGTGCTTAAAGTTCAATCAGTCCTCTACACTTAAGCCTAAGGCACAGGGACGCGTGTTTGCTATCATCACGAGATGCCCTCAGAATCCGATGATCTGATTCAAGGTAAGTGTATAATTAATGGAAAACCCTTAATTGTATTGTTTGATTCTGGCGCAACACATTCATTCATTTCATATGATTGTGCTAATAAGTTGAGGTTGTATATATCTGACTTAAAATCATCTTAGTTGTCTCTACACCCACTATAAATACTGTTAGAACTGATCAAGCCTGCCTAAATTGTGAATTTGAGGTAGCTGATAGGATTTTTCATCATGATTTAGTTTGTCTACCCTGGTCTGCTTTTGATGTAATCTTGGACATGGATTGGCTTTCGGCTAACCGTGTGTTACTACATTGTGCAAATAAGTCACTAGTATTTCTTCCCAAACCATCTTTACCCAATCCCTCTAAACTTGATAGAAAGGTACGACTATACCTAAACTCCATTATCATGGGGGATAGTAGGAATGAAAAGTGAGGATATGTCTTCCTAATGACAACTGAGAAAGAAGTGGAGTAAGCTCTAGAAAAGATCCTTGTAGTAAAGGAATTCTCAGATGTTTTTCTTGATGACATACCTGAATTTCCTCCAAAAAGGGAGATTGAGTTTTCTATAGATTTGGTACCAGGAACAGGACCCATATCTATAGCTCCTTATAGGATGCCATTGGCTGAGTTAACAGAGTTGAAGATGCAATTAGAGGAACTACTACAGAAGAAATTCATTAGGCCCAGTGCTTCACCATGGGGAGCCCCAGTGCTGTTTGTCAAGAAGAAGGATGGGAGTACGCGATTATGTGTGGATTACAGGCAGCTAAACAAAGTGACTATAAAAAATAAATACCCTTTGCCTAGAATAGATGACCTCATGGACCAATTAAGAGGAGCCTAAGTGTTTTCCAAGATAGATCTGTGATCAGGATACCACCAGATTCGAGTAAAGGAGGAGGACATACCAAAGACAGCCTTCAGGACAAGATATGGACATTATGAGTTTAATGTGATGTCGTTTGGATTAACCAATGCACCGGTAGTATTTATGGACTACATGAATAGGATATTTAGACCATACTTGGACAAGTTTGTAATAGTGTTCATCGATGACATTCTAGTTTACTCTAGAACTGAAGAAGAGCATGAAGAACACTTACGAGTAGTGTTGGAGGTGTTGAGGAACAAGAAACTTTATGCAAAGTTGTCCAAGTGTGAATTTTGGATGAAGGAAGTTAAGTTCTTAGGTCATGTAGTGTCACATGGGGGAATAGCAGTAGACCCAAGTAAGATAGAAGCGGTGCAACAATGGGAAACCCCTACCATTGTGAAGGAGATTAGGAGTTTTCTAGGGCTAGCCGGTTACTACCGAAGGTTCATTAGAGGTTTTTCCCAAATTACCTTACCCCTCACCAAGCTAACAAGGAAGAATTCAGCTTTTATATGGAGCCCAGAATGTGAAGAGAGTTTCCAAGAACTAAAGAAGAAGTTGACCACTACCCTTGTCCTAATCCTACCTGACCCAAAAGAAAATTTTGAGGTGTATTGTGATGCCTCGGGAAGAGGACTAGGATGTGTTTTGATGCAAAATAGGAATGTAGTAGCCTATGCCTCTAGACAGCTCAAACCCCATGAAGTTAATTACCCAACCCATGACTTAGAGCTAGCGGCTATTGTCTTTGCCTTAAAAATCTAGAGACATCATCTTTATGGTGTAAGGTTTGAAGTCTTTTCTGACCACAAAAGTCTGAAATACCTCTTCAACCAAAAGGAACTCAATATGAGACAAAGGCGTTGGATGGAGTTTCTCAAGGACTATGACTTTGGGTTGAACTACCACCCAGGAAAGGCAAATGTGGTAGCATATGCTTTGAGTCGTAAGTCCTTGCATGCCGCTTGGCTCATGGTGAAAGAAAATGAGCTGATAGAAGATTTTAGGAACCTCAACTTAGGATATAGGGGGACTTCAGAACAAATTCGGTTAAGCCAACAAAGTGTAACCAGTAGCTTTAAGGATCAAATAATTCAAGCCCAAAGGGAAGATGAGGATTTCCTTAGAACCTTAACCCTTGTCGAAGCAGGAAAGTTGAAAGAGTTTGTCCAGGATAAGGAAGGAGTGTGGAGATACCAAGGGAGAATCTGTGTACCTGCAAAAGAAGGATTGAGAGCTAGCATTTTGGAAGAAGCCCACAAGAGTCAATTTAGTGTACACCCGGTATAACCAAGATGTACCATGACCTAAAAAAGATGTTCTGGTGGCCAAAGATGAAAGCAGATATAGCAAATATAGTGCAAAAATGTTTGGTATGCCAAAAGTGAAGATAGAGCATCAAAACCCTCCGGAGTGCTACAACCTCTCGAAATCCCCGAATGGAAGTGGGAAGGAATATCCATGGATTTCGTGATGGGATTGCCAAGAACGCCTACCGGACAAGACTCCATATGGGTAATTGTGGATAGATTGACCAAATCTGCTCACTTTTTACCCATTCGAGCAAATTACCCTTTGGAAAAGTTAGCTCAGCTATACATCCAAGAGATAATAAGGCTCCATGGAGTACCCAAAACCATTGTCTCAGATAGGGATCCAAGGTTCACCTCAAGATTTTGGGGAGCTTTGCAAAAGGCATTTGGTTCAAGGTTGTGTCTAAGCACTGCCTATCACCCTCAAACTGATGGACAATCAGAAAGAACAATTCAAACCCTTGAGGATATGCTAAGAGCATGTGTCTTAGACCATCCAAAAAGTTGGGACAAACAGCTTCCATTGATTGAGTTTAAATATAATAATAGTTACCACACTAGCATTGGGATGGCACCCTATGAGGCTTTGTATGGTAGAAAGTGTCAATCACCACTTTGTTGGTATGACCCAGGAGAGCAAAGTATTTTGGGCCCTTATTTGGTAGAAGAGACAACCAAACAAATAAGGAGAATTAGGGAAAGAATCCTCACTGCTCAGAGTAGGCAGAAGAGCTATGCTGACAAGAGAAGGAAACCTCTTGAATTTCAAGAAGGAGAACACATATTCTTGCGAATTACTCCTACCACAGGTATAGGTCGTGCAATGAAAGTCAAAAAGCTAAGCCCTAGATTCTTAGGACCCTTCCAAATCCTCAAAAAGGTAGGTCCCTCCGCCTACCAAATTGCATTACCTCCAAATTTGTCTAACCTACACAATGTTTTTCATGTGTCCCAATTGAGAAAGTATCAGTCAGACCCCAGTCATGTGTTTGAGCCAGAAACTATACAATTAAAAGATGACTTAACTTTTGAATTACCACCGATGAGGATCGTGGATCATGGCATCAAGCAGCTGAGAAACAAATCTGTATCTCTGGTCCGAGTAGCCTGGGGACAAGATGGAATGGAAGAGCACACATGGGAGCTCGAGGAAGCTATGCGAAAAGAATTTCCGAACCTATTCACAGGTATCAAATTTTGAGGGCAAAATTTTTAATAAGAAGGGGAGAAATGTAACATCCCCAAATTTATAACTAAGATAAATATTAATCTTAATTATCAATAGCAAAACCAAGAGAATCTGGACAAATGTTATGAAACACAACAAATAGACTACTTAAGTATGTCTAGAGAAAAATCCAAAGAATTACGAAAGTGCCATCACTTAGTGGAAATTATGAAAATGCCCTTGCTATATAAAGGAAATTACCAAACTACCCTTGCCTTATTAAATGAAAAAGATACCCTTACTCTATGAATGGAATTACAAGAATACCACTATCATTGTGTAATTACAAAAATATCCTTGTCTTAGTTAAAGAAATTACTACAATGCCATTTGCACAAATCCCTAGACTTGTCTTTAGACAAGAATGAATCTAAGCCATTGGATTAAGATGATAACACAATAATTTAACCACATACATCATACACATTTCTGAATCACATACATGCACTAAAGGTTAGAAAATCTCCACTAACATCTTTGCACAAAACATGGAGCATTTTCATCCAACATGTTTGCATAAAACATGGAAACATGTTTGCACAAAACATGGAGCATTTTCATCCAACATGTTTGCACAAAACATGGAAACATATTTGCATAAAACATGGAAACATGTTTGCACAAAACAAAGAGCATTTTCATCCCAAAATTCAGCCAACATGTTTCCATAAATCATGCTCCAAGTGCTTTCCTTCTTCTGTTTTTTTCTCTAATCTTTCCACTATAAATACTCCTCAAACTCTCTTCAATTCAGAAACTCCCCAAATGTTCTTTCTTTCTTATTCTATCATTCTTCTTATGTTCTTCAAAGACTTCTCTTGATCCTCTAAACTTCATCCAAACACTTAAATCCTAAGTTCAAACTTTCACTAGCCCTCACAAGAGTTACAATCTTTAACTCTAGTGAGAAATATTTTCTTAAGCACTCAAGTTCTAGAGCCAATATTCAAGGAGGGTCATCCACTCCAAAGACTCTTGTTCAAAGCTTAAGGAAGAAGAGAAGGACCATTTTTAGACCCTACACAAGAGGTAGGAGTTTCTTCTTTATTTGTTCAAGTATTGTTGGCTTCTAACTTTGCTCATGGATAGAATGCCTCAAACTTGAGTTATTGTCAAAACTTTTGAGTAATTATATTTTTAGAAAACACAACATGTTCTATTCTGCTATGAGTACTTTTATGATGTTATCAAACTCAAATATAACTTAAAAGATTGTATGTGAAACTTGAGTTAATAAAGATAACTTAAGACATGAACATGGTAGGTGCTGGAATTTCTAGTTATTTCTGGCAGTAGTTACTTCAAAAATTAGTGTTCATAAAATATGAAGGATCTCGAAATGAAAATATATTTATTATAAACTAGACTCATTGTAGAACACTCTCCAAAAAGAATCACCTAAAACGGAGTTTCCTAGCCCAAGATATAAATTTTTAAAGTAGAGCCTAAGACTGAAACTCTTAATCTGACCTTGTAGTAGTAAAATAGGTGTAACTCACTCTAGAAAAATGCAAATGGACTGATTTCAACTTTGTGGAAAAGCTAACACATCTACAAACACACTTATGTATGCTATGCATAAATTTGTACACCAGGAAAATACAGAATGAGAGATATAATTTCGGGACAGTGTGCTGAGAAAGTCTTGAAGGTAGCGTGATACTGTGAGAGTGCAATTTAGAAAGGTTCTGGCTAAGGAAAGACTTCGTATTTAAGCGTGTCCATTGTGACCCACCTCTCTTTCCTGGGAATCTTACTATGCACAATTACAGTTGATTTACACTAATCTAAGATGTTAGTGCTACAAATTTTATTCTAAAAGATGTCAGAACTCTAAATAAAAGATTCAAGTCTTGTAAAGAGATAATTTTAAGGATTTAAGTAGAATAATAATCTTTAGGAGATATATATAAAAGTCATAATAAAAATATATAAAGAACCTCTAAAACTATCTTAAAGGGTATTAATGTATTAATGGAAATACTAAGAGTACAAAGAAGACTAAGAGAAAAAGATAATACCAAGATATTCATAACCTATTAGGAACACTAGAGACCTAACTTGATAACTTAGGTTGCTTAATATGAATTATCTATGAGAATGTTTACTATGAGATTTACATGATATTATCTATGTTACATGAAGTAATATACAGAAATGTGAATGTATTGATGAGATATGAAATGATAATGATAAAATAATTGACTGTGCCATGATTTACTAATGTGCATACATTCATGTTTCAAATGAAATAATAAATAGACCAACTCACTGCTTAATCCTCTTTGAAGATTAAGGTATTGATGATTTCACTCAGTGAGAATAAAAGTAAATCCTGAAAAAGTAGCAATGATAGTCTGGAAAAGTGGACTTGAGCTAAACTCACGGCTTAATCCCCTAAACCGTTGAGATCATGGCAACGGAAAGAAAACCAAAAGGTTGTGGCGACGGCCACGGTATGAGCTCATTACCCTTTTAGGGTGGTCTAAGGCATTGATGCATTCATCCCGTGAGTAATTAAGAAATATGTTGATGAAATAAATGAAAGATGATGATCACTAAACAAGTGAATGTTGAGGATGAGTAATTATGAAATGCATGCAGCTCCTAAATGATTACTGCTTATTAGTGGTTTTACATGATATGCTTATATGTATGCTTGATGAAATACTGAATGAATATTTCTGCTAATGTTCAAGATTAGTTTAAAAGTAACTGCACTTCGGCTAATCACGTTTGTGAAAGTTTGATAATTGAATCCTTACCTGTTCACCTTTTTATAATAAACCCGAAGTGACTGGGACGACAACGATGACACCTTTAGTACAAGTAGGAACTCCTACTGAGAAATCATGTATTTCTCACTCCTATGTTTATTTTCCGTTGTCGTTACCAGAGACAGACGTGTCCGCCTAAAGCAACGAAGTTGTAGCTGAGGAAGGAGGTAGCGCGTGAAGATTTCAAACCTTTCAAGTAGGAGCATTCCGAGCTTTAGTTACATTATAGTTTGTGAGAAACAATTAGTAATAGTAGAACTTATATTGTTATTTGTAATAACTTATCAGTATGATATATGCCCTGTTGTGACTTATTTATTAAGTGATTATATTCCAGTTTATGTGATAATTTTTCTACACTTAGTCTTTTATTCCGCTTATTTAATTAAGTGCGCAATGTAACTTGATTATTATCTATAAAAGCGCTATGTATTTCACTTCTCGTTACTAGCTTAAGTTTTCAAAAAATTAATTTATTTAAAGAAAAAAAAAACTTCCACTATTTTTCTAAGTTAATTTCAAAAGAAAATTAATACAAGGCATAAGTGACAACTAATAGAATCCAAATGTGAACTTAAGCACAGTGGGGTTCTATTAGGGTGTTACATTATGGTATCAGAGCAGTTCATCCTATTTAAGCTTGAGGAATGGACTGACTATGCTTCTGTCTATGATATCATGCTATTAATCTTATCTGTATGATGGGATATAGGATTTAGAAATGCATGATCGTCTTGTGATACTGCCATTGTTGCTACCATGCTTAGCTATAGTATTGAGCCTGATCAACTCGATGACTGTTGTTTGGTGTGTCTAGGAACTAATGGCAGCAAACAGATGTACGCATGGGGCACGCAGTGGAGATAATCGTGATGAACTGGCAAATGCACTCCAGGAGATGGCTAGGGCTATGCAAGCACAAGCAACAGTGATGATGGAGCAGATGAATAGGAGGTCAGAGGAATCAGTTGAGAACCAAGAACATGGAAAAATCTCAGAATTCAAGATGGATGGACCTCCAGAATTCAAAGGGACAACTAACCCCGAAATAGCTGACGGATGGATTCAAGAGATGGAGAAGGTTTTCTCAGTGGTAGAATGCTCTGATGAACAAAAGGTGGCATTCTCTACTTATATGCTGAAAGGAGAGGCTGCCGCATGGTGGAAGAGTGCAAAGGGCTTGCTCGAAAGTGCTGACATATAGATTACGTGGAAGGTTTTCTATGCCACGTTCCATAAGAAATATTTTCCAGATCCAATTAAGAAGGCAAAGGAAGTAGAATTTCTGTTGCTGACACAGGGAAATCGAAGTGTGGCTGAGTACACAGCTAAGTTTGAAGAACTGATCAAACACTCAACTAGCTACCAAAGGGATCCCAACGAGGCTTGGAAATGCATGAAATATGAGAGTGGTTTGAGGCTAGACATTTTGGCATCTGTGGCTCCACTGGAGGTCACTGACTATGCATCTGTAGTCAGCAAAAGCCAAGTGGCTGAGAGTTGCAATAGCCAGCTAGTTGCCCACCGAGTTGAAGAGAATAAGAAAAGGTCTGCTCAACAAGGTCACCGAGGGTTCCCACCCCCTCACAAGAAACCCTACCAAGGAGGTGGATTTAAAGGGAAACAACCCCAACACCCTATGATGAATCAACCTAAGACACAAGCTGTTAATCGACCTAGGATGGCTGCTGTCCCTGAACCTATGACTAGACCCCCTTGTACCACTTGTGGAAAGATACATGGAGGGGAATGCAGATTTGGTAAGAATGTTTGTTATCGGTGTGGACAGGCAGGACACTATTCTAGAGAGTGCCTAAAGTTCAATCAGTCCTCTACACTTAAGCCTAAGGCACAGGGACGCGTGTTTGCTATCACTTTGAGATGCCCTCAGAATCCGATGATCTGATTCAAGGTAAGTGTATAATTAATGGAAAACCCTTAATTGTATTGTTTGATTCTGGCGCAACACATTCATTCATTTCATATGATTGTGCTAATAAGTTGAGGTTGTATATATCTGACTTAAAATCATCTTAGTTGTCTCTACACCCACTATAAATACTGTTAGAACTGATCAAGCCTGCCTAAATTGTGAATTTGAGGTAGCTGATAGGATTTTTCATCATGATTTAGTTTGTCTACCCTTGTCTGCTTTTGATGTAATCTTGGACATGGATTGGCTTTCGGCTAACCGTGTGTTACTACATTGTGCAAATAAGTCACTAGTATTTCTTCCCAAACCATCTTTACCCAATCCCTCTAAACTTGATAGAAAGGTACGACTATACCTAAACTCCATTATCATGGGGGATAGTAGGAATGAAAAGTGAGGATATGTCTTCCTAATGACAACTGAGAAAGAAGTGGAGTAAGCTCTAGAAAAGATCCTTGTAGTAAAGGAATTCTCAGATGTTTTTCTTGATGACATACCTGAATTTCCTCCAAAAAGGGAGATTGAGTTTTCTATAGATTTGGTACCAGGAACAGGACCCATATCTATAGCTCCTTATAAGATGCCATTGGCCGAGTTAACAGAGTTGAAGATGCAATTAGAGGAACTACTACAGAAGAAATTCATTAGGCCCAATGCTTCACCATGGGGAGCCCCAGTGCTGTTTGTCAAGAAGAAGGATGGGAGTAAGCGATTATGTGTAGATTATAGGCAGCTAGACAAAGTGACTATAAAAAATAAATACCCTTTGCCTAGAATAGATGACCTCATGGACCAATTAAGAGGAGCCCAAGTGTTTTCCAAGATAGATCTGTGATCAGGATACCACCAGATTCGAGTAAAGGAGGAGGACATACCAAAGACAGCCTTTAGGACTAGATATGGACATTATGAGTTTAATGTGATGTCGTTTGGATTAACCAATGCACCGGCAGTATTTATGGACTACATGAATAGGATATTTAGACCATACTTGGACAAGTTTGTAATAGTGTTCATCGATGACATTCTAGTTTACTCTAGAACTGAAGAAGAGCATGAAGAACACTTACGAGTGGTGTTGGAGGTGTTGAGGAACAAGAAACTTTATGCAAAGTTGTCCAAGTGTGAATTTTGGATGAAGGAAGTTAAGTTCTTAGGTCATGTAGTGTCACATGGGGGAATAGCAGTAGACCCAAGTAAGATAGAAGCGGTGCAACAATGGGAAACCCCTACCACTGTGAAGGAGATTAGGAGTTTTCTAGGGCTAGCCGGTTACTACCGAAGGTTCATTAGAGGTTTTTCCCAAATTACCTTACCCCTCACCAAGCTCACAAGGAAGAATTCAGCTTTTATATGGAGCCCAGAATGTGAAGAGAGTTTCCAAGAACTAAAGAAGAGGTTGACCACTACCCTTGTCCAAATCCTACTTGACCCAAAAGAAAATTTTGAGGTGTATTGTGATGCCTCGGGAACTAAATTTTGAGGTGTATTGTGAAACACAACAAATAGTCTACTTAAGTATGTCTAGAGAAAAATGCAAAGAATTACGAAAATGCCATCACTTAGTGGAAATTACTAAAATGCCCTTGCTATGTAAAGGAAATTACCAAACTACCCTTGCCTTATTAAATGACAAAGATACCCTTACTCTATGAATGGAATTACAAGAATACCACTATCATTGTCTAATTACAAAAATATCCACTAACATCTTTGCACAAAACATGGAAACATGTTTGCATAAAACATGGAGCATTTTCATCCAACATGTTTGCACAAAACATGGAAAAGTGTTTGCACAAAACATGGAAACGTGTTTGCACAAAACATGGAAACATGTTTGCACAAAACATGGAAACGTGTTTGAACAAAACATGGAAACATGTTTGCACAAAACAAGGAGCATTTTCATCCCAAAATTCAGCCAACATGTTTCCATAAATCATGCTCCAAGTGCTTTCCTTCTCCTGTTTTTTCTCTAATCTTTCCACTATAAATACTCCTCAAACTCTCTTCAATTCAAAAACTCCCTAAGTGTTCTTTCTTTCTTATTCTATCATTCTTCTTATGTTCTTCAAAAACTTCTCTTGATCCTCTAAACTTCATCCAAACACTTAAATCCTAAGTCCAAACTTTCACTAGCCCTCACAAGAGTTACAATCTTTAACTCTAGTGAGAAATATTTTCTTAAGCATTCAAGTTCTAGAGCCAAGATTCAAGGAGGGTCATCCACTCCAAAGACTCTTGTTCAAAGCTTAAGGAAGAAGAGAAGGACCCTTTTTAGACCCTGCACAAGAAGTAGGAGCTTCATCTTTAATTGTTCAAACATTGTTGGCTTCTAACCTTGATAGAATGCCTCAAGTTTGAGTTATTGTCAAAAGTTTTAAATGATTATTTGAAAAATATATTTTTAGAAATATGACATGTTCTATTCTGTTATGAGTACCCTTATGATGTTATCAAACTCAAATATAACTTGAAAAGATTGTATGTGAAACCTGATTTAATAAAGGTAACTTAAGACATGAAAATGGTAGGTGCTGGAATTTCTAGTTGTTTCTGGCAGCAGGTACTTCGAAAGCTATTGTTCATAAAATATCAAGTATCTCGAAATTAAAATAATTTTAATATAAACTAGACTCATTATAGAACACTCTCCAAAAAGAATCACCCAAAACGGAGTTTTCTAGCTCAAGATATAAATTTTTAAAGTAGAGCCTAAGACTGAAACTTTAAATCTGACCTTGTAGTAGTAAAATAGGTGTAACTCACTCTAGCAAAATGCAAATGGACTGATTTCAACTTTGTTGGAGAGCTAACACATATAGGAATACACCCATGTATGTTATGTATAAAGCTTTGTACCACGTAAATACAGAATGAGAAATAAATTTCGGGATAGTGTACTGTAAAAGTGCAGTTTGGAAAGGTTCTGGCTAAGGAAAGACTTGGTATTTAAGCATGTCCATTGTGACCCACCTCTCTTTCCTGGGAACCCTCCTATGCATGGTTTACAATGGATTTACACTATTCCAAAGATGTAAATGCTAAAATTTGATGAGTTAGAAATTTGAAACTACCTTTACTAAGCTGAGATAACAAGTATACAGAGAATTATAAACTTTCTTCTAAAAGATGTCAAAAATATAAATAAAAGAATCAAGTCTTGTAAAAAGAGAATTTTAAGAATTTAAGTAGAATAATAATCTTCAAGAGTTATACTGAAAACCATAATAAGAATATATAAAGAACCTATAATAATATTTTGAAATGCATTAATGTATTAATGGAATTCTAAGAGTACAAAGAACACTAAGAGAAAAAGATAATACTAAGACATCCATTACCTCTTAGGAACACTAGGAACTCAACTTGATAACTTTGGTTGCTTAAAATGAATCATTTATGAAAATGTTTACTATGAGATTTACATGATATTATCCATGTTTCATGAAGTGAATTATAGTAAAGTGAATGTATGGTGATGAGTTATGAAATGATGAAGATGAATGATTGATTGCCCATGATTTATTGTGATTACATGATGATATGCATACATTCATTTTCAAAGGAAATAATAAAAGTAAAGTTTGAAAAAGTAGCAATGAAAGTCTGGAAAAGTGGACTTGAGCTAAACTCACGGCTTAACGCCCTAAACCGTTGAGATCACGGCAACGGAATGAAAACCAAAGAGGTTATGGCGACGGCCATGGTATGAGCTCATTACCCTTTTAGGGTGGTCTAAGGCATTGATGCATTCATCCCGTGAGTAATTAAGAAATATGTTGATGAAATAAATGAAAGATGATGATCACTAAACAAGTGAATGTTGAGGATGAGTAATCATGAAATGCATGCAGCTCCTAAATGATTACTGCTTATTAGTGGTTTTACATGATATGCTTATATGTATGCTTGATGAAATATTGAATGAATATTTCTGCTAATGTTCAAGATTAGTTTAAAAGTAACTGCATTTCGGCTAATCACGTTTGTGAAAGTTTGATAATTGAATCCTTACCTGTTCACCTTTTTATAATAAACCTGAAGTGACTGGGACGACAACGATGACACTTTTAGTACAAGTAGGAACTCCTCGAGAAATCATGTATTTCTCACTCCTATGTTTATTTTCCGTTGTCGTTACTAGAGACAAACGTGTCCACCTAAAGCAACGAGGCCGTAGCTGAGGAAGGAGGTAGCACGTGAAGATTTCAAACCGTTCAAGTAGGAGCATTCCGAGCTTTAGTTACATTATAGTTTGTGAGAAACAATTAGTAATAGTAGAACTTATATTGTTATTTGTAATAACTTATCAGTATGATATATGCCAGATTGTGACTTATGTATTAAGTGATTATATTCCAGTTTATGTGATAATTGTTCTACACTTAGTCTTTTATTCCGCTTATTTAATTAAGTGCGCAATGTAACTTGATTATTATCTATAAAAGCGCTATGTATTTCACTTCTCGTTCACATGTGCTTATGTTTTCAAAACAATTAATTTATTTAAAAAGAAAAAACTTCCATTATTTTTCTAAGTTAATTTCAAAAGAAAATTAATACAAGGCATAAGTGACAACTAATAGAATCCAAATGTGAACTTAAGCACAGTGGGGTTCTATTAGGGTGTTACATTATGGTATCAGAGAAGTTCATCCTATTTAAGCCTGAGGAATGGACTGACTATGCTTCTGTCTATGATATCATGCTATTAATCTTATCTGTATGATGGGATATAGGATTTAGAAATGCATGATCGTCTTGTGATACTGCCATAGTTGCTACCATGCTTAGCTATAGTATTGAGCCTGATCAACTCGATGACTGTTGTTTGGTGTGTCTAGGAACTAATGGCAGCAAACAGACGTACGCATGGGGCACGTGGTGGAGGTAATCTTGATGAACTGGCAAATGCACTCCAGGAGATGGCTAGGGCTATGCAAGCACAAGCAACTTGATGATGATGGAGCAAATGAATAGGATGTCGAGGAATGGGTTGGGAACCAAGAACATGGAAAATTCTCGAGAATTCAAGAGGGCTGGACCTCCGTAATTCAAAGGGACAACTAACCTCAAATAGCCGACATATGGATTCAAGAGATGGAGAAGGTTTTCTCGGTGGTAGAATGCTCGATGAACAAAAGGTGGCATTCTCTACTTATATCTTTGAAAGGGGAGGCAGTGGCGTGGTGGAAGGGTGCAAAGGGCTTGCTTGAAAGTGCTGACATACAGATTACGTGGGAGGTTTTCTATGCTACATTCCATAAGAAATATTTTCCAGATCCAGTTAAGAAGGCAAAGGAAGTAGAATTTACAAGGTCGACACAGTGGAAATCGAAGTGTGGTGAGTACACAATAAGTTTGAAGAACTGATCAAACACTCAACTAGCTACCAAAGGGATGCCAACGAGGCTTGGAAATGCATGAAATATGAGAGTGGTTTGAGGCCAGACATTTTGGCATCTGTGGCTCCACTGGAGGTCACTGACTATGCATCTTTAGTCAGCAAAAGCCAAGTGGCTGAGAGTTGCAATAGCCAGCTAGTTGCCCACCGAGTTGAAGAGAATAGGAAGAGGTCTGCTCAACAAGATCACCGAGGGTTCCCACCCCCTCACAAGAAACCCTTCCAAGGAGGTGGATTTAAAGGGAAACAACCCCAACACCCTATGATGAATCAACCTAAGACACAAGCTGTTAATCGACCTAGAATGCCTGCTGTCCCTGAACCTATGAGTAGACCCCCTTGTGCCACTTGTGGAAAGATACATGGAGGGGAATGCAGATTTGGTAAGAATGTTTGTTATCGGTGTGGACAGGCAGGACACTATTCCTGAGAGTGCCTAAAGTTCAATCAGTCCTCTACACTTAAGCCTAAGGCACAGGGACGCGTGTTTGCTATCACTGCTGAGATGCCCTCAGAATCCGATGATCCGATTCAAGGTAAGTGTATAATTAATGGAAAATCCTTAATTGTATTGTTTGATTCTCAGCGCAACACACTCATTCATTTCATATGATTGTGCTAATAAGTTGAGGTTGTATATATCTGACTTAAAAATCATCTTAGTTGTCTCTACACCCACTATAAATACTGTTAGAACTGATCAAGCCTGCCTAAATTGTGAATTTGAGGTAGCTGATAGGATTTTTCATCATGATTTAGTTTGTCTACCCTTGTCTAGTTTTGATGTAATCTTGGGCATGGATTGGCTTTACTAAGTGTGTTACTACATTGTGCAAATAAGTCACTAGTATTTCTTCCCAAACCATCTTTACCCAATCCCTCTAAACTTGATAGAAAGGTACGACTATACCTAAACTCCATTATCATGGGGGATAGTAGGAATGAAGAGCGAGGATATGTTTTCCTGATGACAAGTGAGAGGGAAGTGGAGCAAGCTCTAGAAAAGATCCTTGTAGTAAAGGAATTCTCAGATGTTTTTCTGATGACATACCCGAATTTCCTCCAAAAAGGGAGATTGAGTTTTCTATAGATTTGGTACCGAACGGACCCATATCTATAGCTCCTTATAGGATGCCACCGTCGAGTTAATGTAATTGAAGAAGCAATTAGAGGAGCTACTAGAGAAGAAATTCATTAGGCCTAGTGCTTCACCATGGGGAGCTCCAAAGTGCTATTTGTCAAGAAGAAGGATGGGAGCTTGCGGTTATGTGTGGATTATAGGCAGCTAAACCAAGTGACCATAAAGAATAAATACCCTTTGCCTAGAATAGATGACCTCATGGACCAATTAAGAGGAGCCCAAGTGTTTTCCAAGATAGATCTGCGATCGATACCACCAGATTCGAAGTGAAGGAGGAGGACATACCACAGACATGACCTTTAGGACTAGATATGGACATTATGAGTTTAATGTGATGTCGCTTGGGTTAACCAATGCACCGGCAGTGTTTATGGACTACATGAATAGGATATTTAGACCATACTTGGACAAGTTTGTAATAGTGTTCATCGATGACATTCTAGTTTACTCTAGAACTGAAGAAGAGCACGAAGAACACTTACGAGTGGTGTTGGAGGTGTTGAGAAACAAGAAACTTTATGCAAAGTTGTCCAAGTGTGAATTTTGGACGAAGGAAGTTAAGTTCTTAGGTCATGTAGTGTCACATGGGGAATAGCAAGAGACCCAAGTAAGATAGAAGCGGTGCAACAATGGGAAACCCCTACCACTGTGAAGGAGATTAGGAGTTTTCTAGGGCTAGCCGGTTACTACTGAAGGTTCATTAGAGGTTTTTCCCAAATTGCCTTACCCCTCACCAAGCTAACAAGGAAGAATTCAGCTTTTATATGGAGCCCAGAATGTGAAGAGAGTTTCCAAGAACTAAAAAAGAAGTTGACCACTACCCTGTCCTAATCCTACGACCCAAAAAGAAAATTTGAGGTGTATTGTGATGCCTCGGGAAGAGGACTAGGATGTGTTTTGATGCAAAATAGGAATGTAGTAGCCTATGCCTCTAGACAGCTCAAACCCCATGAAGTAAATTACCCAACCCATGACTTAGAGCTAGCAGCTATTGTCTTTGCCTTAAAAATCTGGAGACATCATATTTATGGTGTAAGGTTTGAAGTATTTTCTGACCACAAAAGTCTGAAATACCTCTTCAACCAAAAGGAACTCAATATGAGACAAAGGCGTTGGATGGAGTTTCTCAAGGACTATGACTTTGGGTTGAACTACCACCCAGGAAAGGCAAATGTGGTAGCAGACGCTTTGAGTCGTAAGTCCTTGCATGCTGCTTGGCTCATGGTGAAAGAAAATGAGCTGATAGAAGATTTTAGGAACCTCAACTTAGGATATAGGGGGACTTCAGAACAAATTCGGTTAAGCCAACTAAGTGTAACCAGTAGCTTTAAGGATCAAATAATTCAAGCCCAAAGGGAAGATGAGGATTTCCTTAGAACCTTAACCCTTGTCGAAGCAGGAAAGTTGAAAGAGTTTGTCCAGGATAAGGAAGGAGTGTGGAGATACCAAGGGAGAATCTGTGTACCTGCAAAAGATGGATTGAGAGCTAGCATTTTGGAAGAAGCCCACAAGAGTCAATTTAGTGTACACCCCAGTATAACCAAGATGTACCATGACCTAAAAGATGTTCTAGTGGCCAAAGATGAAAGCAGATATAGCAAATATAGTGCAAAAATGTTTGGTATGCCAAAAAGTGAAGATAGAGCATCAAAAACCCTCCGGAGTGCTACAACCTCTCGAAATCCCCGAATGGAAGTGGGAAGGAATATCCATGGATTTCGTGATGGGATTGCCAAGAACGCCTACCGGACATGACTCCATATGGGTAATTGTAGATAGATTGACCAAATCTGCTCACTTTTTACCCATTCGAGCAAATTACCCTTTGGAAAAGTTAGCTCACTATACATCCAAGAGATAATAAGGCTCCATGGAGTACCCAAAACCATTGTCTCAGATAGGGATCCAAGGTTCACCTCAAGATTTTGGGGAGCTTTGCAAAAGGCGTTTGGTTCAAGGTTGTGTCTAAGCACTGCCTATCACCCTCAAACTGATGGACAATCAGAGAGAACAATTCAAACCCTTGAGGATATGCTAAGAGCATGTGTCTTAGACCAGCCAAAAAGTTGGGACAAACAGCTTCCATTGATTGAGTTTGCATATAATAATAGTTACCACACTAGCATTGGGATGGCACCTTATGAGGCTTTGTATGGTAGAAAGTGTCAATCACCACTTTGTTGGTGTGACCCAGGAGAGCAAAGTATTTTGGGCCCTGATTTGGTAGAAGAGACAACCAAACAAATAAGGAAAATTAGGGAAAGAATCCTCACCGCTCGTAGTAGGCGTAAGAGCTATCCGACAAGAGAAGGAAACCTCTCAATTTCAAGAAGGAGAACACATATTCTTGCGAATTACTCCTACCACTGTATAGGTCGTGCAATGAAAGTCAAAAAGCTAAGCCCTAGATTCTTAGGACCCTTCCAAATCCTCAAAAAGGTAGGTCCCTCCGCCTACCAAATTGCATTACCTCCAAATTTGTCTAACCTACACAATGTTTTTCATGTGTCCCAATTGAGAAAGTATCAGTCAGACCCCACTCATGTGTTTGAGCCAGAAACTATACAATTAAAAGATGACTTAACTTTTGAATTACCACCGATGAGGATCGTGGATCATGGCATCAAGCGGTGAGAAACAAATCTGTATCTCTGGTCCGAGTAGCCTGGGGACAAGATGGAATGGAAGAGCACACATGGGAGCTCGAGGAAGATATGCGAAAAGAATTTCCGAACCTATTCACAGGTATCAAATTTTGAGGGCAAAATTTTTAATAAGGATGGGAGAAATGTAACATCCCCAAATTTATAACTAAGATAAATATTAATTAGCGATAGCAAAACCAAGAGAATCGGGACAAATGTTATGAAACACAACAAATAGTCTACTTAAGTATGTCTAGAGAAAAATGCAAAGAATTACGAAAATGCCATCACTTAGTGGAAATTACTAAAATGCCCTTGCTATGTAAAGGAAATTACCAAACTACCCTTGCCTTATTAAATGACAAAGATACCCTTACTCTATGAATGGAATTACAAGAATACCACTATCATTGTCTAATTACAAAAATATCCACTAACATCTTTGCACAAAACATGGAAACATGTTTGCATAAAACATGGAGCATTTTCATCCAACATGTTTGCACAAAACATGGAAACGTGTTTGCACAAAACATGGAAACATGTTTGCACAAAACATGGAAACGTGTTTGAACAAAACATGGAAACATGTTTGCACAAAACAAGGAGCATTTTCATCCCAAAATTCAGCCAACATGTTTCCATAAATCATGCTCCAAGTGCTTTCCTTCTCCTGTTTTTTCTCTAATCTTTCCACTATAAATACTCCTCAAACTCTCTTCAATTCAAAAACTCCCTAAGTGTTCTTTCTTTCTTATTCTATCATTCTTCTTATGTTCTTCAAAGACTTCTCTTGATTCTCTAAACTTCATCCAAACACTTAAATCCTAAGTCCAAACTTTCACTAGCCCTCACAAGAGTTACAATCTTTAACTCTAGTGAGAAATATTTTCTTAAGCATTCAAGTTCTAGAGCCAAGATTCAAGGAGGGTCATCCACTCCAAAGACTCTTGTTCAAAGCTTAAGGAAGAAGAGAAGGACCCTTTTTAGACCCTGCACAAGAAGTAGGAGCTTCATCTTTAATTGTTCAAACATTGTTGGCTTCTAACCTTGATAGAATGCCTCAAGTTTGAGTTATTGTCAAAAGTTTTAAATGATTATTTGAAAAATATATTTTTAGAAATATGACATGTTCTATTCTGTTATGAGTACCCTTATGATGTTATCAAACTCAAATATAACTTGAAAAGATTGTATGTGAAACCTGATTTAATAAAGGTAACTTAAGACATGAAAATGGTAGGTGCTGGAATTTCTAGTTGTTTCTGGCAGCAGGTACTTCGAAAGCTATTGTTCATAAAATATCAAGTATCTCGAAATTAAAATAATTTTAATATAAACTAGACTCATTATAGAACACTCTCCAAAAAGAATCACCCAAAACGGAGTTTTCTAGCTCAAGATATAAATTTTTAAAGTAGAGCCTAAGACTGAAACTTTAAATCTGACCTTGTAGTAGTAAAATAGGTGTAACTCACTCTAGCAAAATGCAAATGGACTGATTTCAACTTTGTTGGAGAGCTAACACATATAGGAATACACCCATGTATGTTATGTATAAAGCTTTGTACCACGTAAATACAGAATGAGAAATAAATTTCGGGATAGTGTACTGTAAAAGTGCAGTTTGGAAAGGTTCTGGCTAAGGAAAGACTTGGTATTTAAGCATGTCCATTGTGACCCACCTCTCTTTCCTGGGAACCCTCCTATGCATGGTTTACAATGGATTTACACTATTCCAAAGATGTAAATGCTAAAATTTGATGAGTTAGAAATTTGAAACTACCTTTACTAAGCTGAGATAACAAGTATACAGAGAATTATAAACTTTCTTCTAAAAGATGTCAAAAATATAAATAAAAGAATCAAGTCTTGTAAAAAGAGAATTTTAAGAATTTAAGTAGAATAATAATCTTCAAGAGTTATACGAAAACCATAATAAGAATATATAAAGAACCTATAATAATATTTTGAAATGCATTAATGTATTAATGGAATTCTAAGAGTACAAAGAACACTAAGAGAAAAAGATAATACTAAGACATCCATTACCTCTTAGGAACACTAGGAACTCAACTTGATAACTTTGGTTGCTTAAAATGAATCATTTATGAAAATGTTTACTATGAGATTTACATGATATTATCCATGTTTCATGAAGTGAATTATAGTAAAGTGAATGTATGGTGATGAGTTATGAAATGATGAAGATGAATGATTGATTGCCCATGATTTATTGTGATTACATGATGATATGCATACATTCATTTTCAAAGGAAATAATAAAAGTAAAGTTTGAAAAAGTAGCAATAAAAGTCTGGAAAAGTGGACTTGAGCTAAACTCACGGCTTAACCCCCTAAACCGTTGAGATCACGGCAACGGAATGAAAACCAAAAAGGTTATGGCGACGGCCATGGTATGAGCTCATTACCCTTTTAGGGTGGTCTAAGGCATTGATGCATTCATCCCGTGAGTAATTAAGAAATATGTTGATGAAATAAATGAAAGATGATGATCACTAAACAAGTGAATGTTGAGGATGAGTAATCATGAAATGCATGCAGCTCCTAAATGATTATCGCTTATTAGTGGTTTTACATGATATGCTTATATGTATGCTTGATGAAATACTGAATGAATATTTCTGCTAATGTTCAAGATTAGTTTAAAAGTAACTACACTTCGGCTAATCACGTTTGTGAAAGTTTGATAATTGAATCCTTACCTGTTCACCTTTTTATAATAAACCCGAAGTGACTGGGACGACAACGATGACACTTTTAGTACAAGTAGGAACTCCTACTGAGAAATCATGTATTTCTCACTCCTATGTTTATTTTCCGTTGTCGTTACCAGAGACAAACGTGTCCACCTAAAGCAACGAGGCCGTAGCTGAGGAAGGAGGTAGCACGTGAAGATTTCAAACCGTTCAAGTAGGAGCATTCCGAGCTTTAGTTACATTATAGTTTGTGAGAAACAATTAGTAATAGTAGAACTTATATTGTTATTTGTAATAACTTATCAGTATGATATATGCCAGATTGTGACTTATGTATTAAGTGATTATATTCCAGTTTATGTGATAATTGTTCTACACTTAGTCTTTTATTCCGCTTATTTAATTAAGTGCGCAATGTAACTTGATTATTATCTATAAAAGCGCTATGTATTTCACTTCTAATTCTGAGCTTAAGTTTTCAAAAAAATTAATTTATTTAAAGAAAAAAAAAACTTCCATTATTTTTCTAAGTTAATTTCAAAAGAAAATTAATACAAGGCATAAGTGACAACTAATAGAATCCAAATGTGAACTTAAGCACAGTGGGGTTCTATTAGGGTGTTACATGTTTTGATGCAAAATAGGAATGTAGTAGCCTATGCCTCTAGACAGCTCAAACCCCATGAAGTTAATTACCCAACCCATGACTTAGAGCTAGCGGCTATTGTCTTTGCCTTAAAAATCTGGAGACATCATCTTTATGGTGTAAGGTTTGAAGTCTTTTCTGACCACAAAAGTCTGAAATACCTCTTCAACCAAAAGGAACTCAATATGAGACAAAGGCTTTGGATGGAGTTTCTCAAGGACTATGACTTTGGGTTGAACTACCACCCAGGAAAGGCAAATGTGGTAGCATATGCTTTGAGTCGTAAGTCCTTGCATGTCACTTGGCTCATGGTGAAAGAAAATGAGCTGATAGAAGATTTTAGGAACCTCAACTTAGGATATAGGGGGACTTCAGAACAAATTCGGTTAAGCCAACTAAGTGTAACCAGTAGCTTTAAGGATCAAATAATTCAAGCCCAAAGGGAAGATGAGGATTTCCTTAGAACCTTAACCCTTGTCGAAGCAGGAAAGTTGAAAGAGTTTGTCCAGGATAAGGAAGGAGTGTGGAGATACCAAGGGAGAATCTGTGTACCTGCAAAAGAAGGATTGAGAGCTAGCATTTTGGAAGAAGCCCACAAGAGTCAATTTAGTGTACACCCCGGTATAACCAAGATGTACCATGACCTAAAAAAGATGTTCTGGTGGCCAAAGATGAAAGCAGATATAGCAAATATAGTGCAAAAATGTTTGGTATGCCAAAAAGTGAAGATAGAGCATCAAAAACCCTCCGGAGTGCTACAACCTCTCGAAATCCCCGAATGGAAGTGGGAAGGAATATCCATGGATTTCGTGATGGGATTGCCAAGAACGCCTACCGGACAAGACTCCATATGGGTAATTGTGGATAGATTGACCAAATCTGCTCACTTTTTACCCATTCGAGCAAATTACCCTTTGGAAAAGTTAGCTCAGCTATACATCCAAGAGATAATAAGGCTCCATGGAGTACCCAAAACCATTGTCTCAGATAGGGATCCAAGGTTCACCTCAAGATTTTGGGGAGCTTTGCAAAAGGCATTTGGTTCAAGGTTGTGTCTAAGCACTGCCTATCACCCTCAAACTGATGGACAATCAGAAAGAACAATTCAAACCCTTGAGGATATGCTAAGAGCATGTGTCTTAGACCATCCAAAAAGTTGGGACAAACAGCTTCCATTGATTGAGTTGCATATAATAATAGTTACCACACTAGCATTGGGATGGCACCCTATGAGGCTTTGTATGGTAGAAAGTGTCAATCACCACTTTGTTGGTATGACCCAGGAGAGCAAAGTATTTTGGGCCCTTATTTGGTAGAAGAGACAACCAAACAAATAAGGAGAATTAGGGAAAGAATCCTCACTGCTCAGAGTAGGCAGAAGAGCTATGCTGACAAGAGAAGGAAACCTCTTGAATTTCAAGAAGGAGAACACATATTCTTGCGAATTACTCCTACCACAGGTATAGGTCGTGCAATGAAAGTCAAAAAGCTAAGCCCTAGATTCTTAGGACCCTTCCAAATCCTCAAAAAGGTAGGTCCCTCCGCCTACCAAATTGCATTACCTCCAAATTTGTCTAACCTACACAATGTTTTTCATGTGTCCCAATTGAGAAAGTATCAGTCAGACCCCAGTCATGTGTTTGAGCCAGAAACTATACAATTAAAAGATGACTTAACTTTTGAATTACCACCGATGAGGATCGTGGATCATGGCATCAAGCAGCTGAGAAACAAATCTGTATCTCTGGTCCGAGTAGCCTGGGGACAAGATGGAATGGAAGAGCACACATGGGAGCTCGAGGAAGCTATGCGAAAAGAATTTCCGAACCTATTCACAGGTATCAAATTTTGAGGGCAAAATTTTTAATAAGAAGGGTTGAATTGTAACATCCCCAAATTTATAACTAAGATAAATATTAGTTAGCGATAGCAAAAACCAAGAGAATATGGACAAATGTTATGAAACACAACAAATAGACTACTTAAGTATGTCTAGAGAAAAATGCAAAGAATTACGAAAATGCCATCACTTAGTAGAAATTACGAAAATGCCCTTGCTATGTAAAGGAAATTACCAAACTACCCTTGCCTTATTAAATGACAAAGATACCCTTACTCTATGAATGGAATTACAAGAATACCACTATCATTGTCTAATTACAAAAATATCCTTGTCTTAGTTAAAGAAATTACTACAATGCCATTTGCACAAATCCCTAGACTTCTCTTTAGACAAGAATGAATCTAAGCCATTGGATTAAGATGATAACATAATAATTTAACCACATACATCATACAAATTTCTGAATCACATACATGCACTAAAGGTTAGAAAATCTCCACTAACATCTTTGCACAAAACATGGAGCATTTTCATCCAACATGTTTGCATAAAACATGGAAACATGTTTGCACAAAACAATGAGCATTTTCATCCCAAAATTCAGCCAACATGTTTCCATAAATCATGCTCCAAGTGCTTTCCTTCTTCTGTTTTTTTCTCTAATCTTTCCACTATAAATACTCCTCAAACTCTCTTCAATTCAGAGACTCCCTAAGTGTTCTTTCTTTCTTATTCTATCATTCTTCTTATGTTCTTCAAAGACTTCTCTTGATCCTCTAAACTTCATCCAAACACTTAAATCCTAAGTTCAAACTTTCACTAGCCCTCACAAGAGTTACAATCTTTAACTCTAGTGAGAAATATTTTCTTAAGCACTCAAGTTCTAGAGCCAAGATTCAAGGAGGGTCATCCACTCCAAAGACTCTTGTTCAAAGCTTAAGGAAGAAAAGAAGGACCCTTTTTAGACCCTACACAAGAGGTAGGAGTTTCTTCTTTATTTGTTCAAGTATTGTTGGCTTCTAACTTTGCTCATGGATAGAATGCCTCAAACTTGAGTTATTGTCAAAAGTTTTGAATAATTATATTTTTAAAAAACACAACATGTTCTATTCTGCTATGAGTACTTTTATGATGTTATCAAACTCAAATATAACTTAAAAGATTGTATGTGAAACTTGAGTTAATAAAGATAACTTAAGACATGAACATGGCAGGTGCTGGAATTTCTAGTTATTTCTGGCAGTAGTTACTTGGAAACTTAGTGTTCATAAAATATGAAGGATCTCGAAATGAAAATATATTTATTATAAACTAGACTCATTGTAGAACACTCTCCAAAAAGAATCACCTAAAACGGAGTTTCCCAGCCCAAGATATAAATTTTTAAAGTAGAGCCTAAGACTGAAACTCTTAATCTGACCTTGTAGTAGTAAAATAGGTGTAACTCTCTCTAGAAAAATGCAAATGGACTGATTTCAACTTTGTGGAAAAGCTAACACATCTACAAACACACTTATGTATGCTATGCATAAAGTTTTACACCACGAAAATACAGAATGAGAGATATATTTTCGGGACAGTGTGCTGAGAAAGTCTTGAAGGTAGCGTGATACTGTGAGAGTGCAATTTGGAAAGGTTCTGGCTAAGGAAAGACTTGGTATTTAAGCGTGTCCATTGTGACCCACCTCTTTTTCCTGGGAATCCTACTATGCACAATTTACAGTTGATTTACACTAATCTAAGATGTTAGTGCCACAAATTTTATTCTAAAAGATGTCAGAACTCTAAATAAAAGATTCAAGTCTTCTAAAGAGATAATTTTAAGGATTTAAGTAGAATAATAATCTTCAGGAGATATATATAAAAGTCATAATAAAAATATATAAAGAACCTCTAAAAATATCTTAAAGGGTATTAATGTATTAATGGAAATACTAAGAGTACAAAGAAGACTAAGAGAAAAAGATAATACCAAGATATCTATAACCTATTAGGAACACTAGAGACCTAACTTGATAACTTTGGTTGCTTAATATGAATTATCAATGAGAATGTTTACTATGAGATTTACATGATATTGTCTATGTTACATGAAGTGATATACAGAAATGTGAATGTATTGATGAGATATGAAATGATAATGATAAAATGATTTACTGTGCCATGATTTATTAATGAGCATACATTCATGTTTCAAATGAAATAATAAATAGACCAACTCACTGCTTAATCATCTTTGAGGATTAAGGTATTGATGATTTCACTCAGTGAGAATAAAAGAAAAAACTGAAAAAGTAGCAATGATAGTCTGGAAAAGTGGACTTGAGCTAAACTCACGGCTTAACCCCCTAAACCGTTGAGATCATGGCAACGGAAAGAAAACCAAAAGGTTGTGGCGACGGCCACGTTATGAGCTCATTACCCTTTTAGGGTGGTCTAAGGCTTTGATGCATTCATCCCGTGAGTAATTAAGAAATATGTTGATGAAATAAATGAAAGATGATGATCACTAAACAAGTGAATGTTGAGGATGAGTAATCATGAAATGCATGCAGCTCCTAAATGATTATTGCTTATTAGTGGTTTTTCATGATATGCTTATATGTATGCTTGATGAAATACTGAATGGATATTTCTGCTAATGTTCAAGATTAGTTTAAAAGTAACTGCACTTCGGCTAATCACGTTTGTGAAAGTTTGATAATTGAATCCTTACCTGTTCACCTTTTTATAATAAACCCGAAGTGACTGGGATGACAATGATGACACTTTTAGTACAAGTAGGAACTCCTACTGAGAAATCATGTATTTCTCACTCCTATGTTTATTTTTCGTTGTCGTTACCAGAGACAGACATGTCCACCTAAAGCAACGAAGCTGTAGCTAAGGAAGGAGGTAGCGCGTGAAGATTTCAAACCTTTCAAGTAGGAGCATTCCGAGCTTTAGTTACATTATAGTTTGTGAGAAACAATTAGTAATAGTAGTACTTATATTGTTATTTGTAATAACTTATCAGTATGATATATGCCTGTTGTGACTTATATATTAAGTGATTATATTCCAGTTTATGTGATAATAGTTCTACACTTAGTCTCTTATTCCGCTTATTTAATTAAGTGCGCAATGCAACTTGATTATTATCTATAAAAACGCTATGTATTTCACTTCTCGTTACAGGCTTAAGTTTTCAAAAAATTAATTTATTTAAAGAAAAAAAAACTTCCACTATTTTTCTAAGTTAATTTCAAAAGAAAATAAATACAAGGCATAAGTGACAACAAATAGAATGCAAATGTGAACTTAAGCACAGTGGGGTTCTATTAGGGTGTTACATGAATCACCTCATCCCCATCCCTTTTGATGGTTCAAAGGATCATTTTCACATGGTTTGAATCATCTCATCCCCATCCCTTTTGATGGTTCAAAGGATCATTTTCACATAGTTTATGTCACCTTAAGTCTTAGCATGTTATAACAAAATGCTACATACTTCAAACATGTCATATATCTCATATAATGGCATCTTTAAAGTTCTTAAGAGAACAATAACATGCAATTCTAGCATCATACAACATCATATAAGTCATGAGATAATGCATTAATTCATCATCAAAGAGAACATATAAATCATTCCCTTAAAAGTAAAAACCCCTAAATTGGGTAATCTCAAACTTCCATATTATTTTCTTGTACCTCTAAGGGATTGATTAACCTCATTACCATAATTTATTAAGTCCTAGAACCTAATTAATTATGGCTGGACAGCATAGGCAGTAAGCACATTTTGATGAATTACAGTGTTATAGAAGTTGCGTTTTAAGTCCTTTCTCATTACCGACTTTTCTATGATGCAATAATTAATACCTAAACCAATTATGAGTCATTCTCACTCATCTAAACATGATATAATATGATTCCACAAACTCTATCAAGGCTGGAACAGAATGCATATTTTCAGTTCCTATGAAGTTCTAGAAATCACATTTTCAAACATATAGAGTTACTAAGCATACCTAAGATGCCTAGAACCATTTTCATACAATTGGTAAGGTATTTAAGCACATAGAGACAACCCAAAACAGAATTTAAGGTGCTGGAATAAATAAGGTAAAACCAAAACAATGTCATCATATAATGCATAGAACTTTATTTCTAAATCACATAAACTACTAGTTTCTCTTGGAACATTTTTAGGGCTTTTAAAACTCACTTGGAAACAATTTATTTTATCAAAAATTTAATAAAATATATAAGGGCAGTGACCATTTCAAATAAATCTTGAGAGGGGTTTAAATCATCAAACCTTGCTCAAAACATTTCTTGAGATCGTCTAATCTTTAGAAAATTACAAAACATAGGTCTTGGCACTTGTGACTAGATGAAACTCACACCAAGTTCATCATTCTCACATGGTTGAAATGTACATTCCAAAGAATGTTTCCATATTTATCTTTTTCTTAGGATAAAGAGGGCAAGTCTTTGAGCTCTACGAGTTTTAGGTGATAACATAAATATAAACGTGATATGCACTCCATTTTATATTTCCTTAGAAAGTAAAGTGAGGGCTCAAAATAAATATGAGATGCAAGTTCATTTCTTTATCTTTAAATTAAGTGATAACTTGAAATATAACATGAAATGCAAGTTTATTTTATCTTGGGAATTTAGTGATAGCATAAAATAAACATGGGTGCAAGTTCATTTTTATATCTTATCTAGAGCTCCTTCAAAACTTTTAAAAGAACAAAGCTTAAACCCAATACTCATCCAACATGAAAAAGTAAGCTTTACTAAGTTTTAAAGGTACAAACACAAAAGGACTATGTCATATTCTTTATTAATGTCCAATAACCCCTATCTAGAGCAAACTCTAGAATGTGCCGGCCAACTTTAAGGTTGACAAGGGTAGGCTATGGACTTTTGGAAAACCTTATTACTTTATTTAAGTAAAACTTTGGGTGAGCTAAGAGAAACAACATTTTTCTTTGAATAAAAAGGAAATGGCCGAACCTTAATGAGGAATAATGGACCATTTTCCACTCTAGGGACCAAGATCTTGATGATGTAATAACACCAACATCACTAGTCCTCATCATTGAGTGCATAACCTCATCCCAAACCAATATCAAGACAAAGTTCTTAACAAGGAAAGAAAAAGGAAAATCGAAACCATGTTTGTTTCAAGAACAAAGATCAAGCTTTAGAGGTTGTTCAAGTGTTAAACACCATCATAAAACCATCATCATCAAGCTTTCATTTTTCCAAGTTGCCAAGGGCTCTATGGCCGAAATATCAAAGGAAAAGAAAGTTTCCAAAAAGGTCAAGAGAAACCTAAAGCTCATTCTTAACTTAACTTGTAAAAGACAAAACTTTTCTTTAGAAAAGATTCAAGCTTTAGAGGTTTTCTTGGGAGATGAACACAAGGTCACCTCTAGAGAACACTCATCATCAAGCTATCATATACAAGGCCTTGAGGCCGAAATCTATGAGAAAAAGAAAAGAAGAAACCGAAATGAAACAACAAGAAAATGTCATCCATTCATCATATTCCTACAAAACTCAAACATAAAGATCAAAGAGAACATTTTTAGAAAAGCTCCCTACCAAAGACAAGTGTTCTTGAAGATGTAAAAAGGTTTGATCTTGGAGCACCAAGGAGAAGAAATCTTCCTTGAACCTGGGTATGTGTTTTGGCCTTTGGGGAAATGGGGGAAGGAGATGTTGTTAGCTTGTTTTTGAGCTTGGGAATGTGTTTAGATTTGGAGTAGATGAAGATTGAAGGTGGAGGAGGTGGCGGTTTCTTCTTGAAATAAGGAGGAGAAGGGAGAACTTTGAGAGAATAGCTCTTGCTCTTTGAAACTCAAACTTGGCAAATGATGTAAAGTGAAGCAAAGCTCACCAAAGCAAGGTATATATAGAGCTTGAGTCATAAGGAGGTAAATGGAGGGGGGTGGCCTAATGGCTTCTTGGACAAGGAGAAGAGAAAAATATCCCCTTGAGTTGTCATTTCCATGGTAAAGTGTGAAGCCTGGGAGGCATGGTTAATGTGAGACTTAAATGAAAGCTTGAATGACATAAAGTGGTTCTTTTTTAATTAAAGTATTTCTTCTAGAATGGGGCAGGAAAATATCTCATTTATTTGGTCATATTAAGCATGGTTGGAAGTATAATCAAGCATGCGCAAGGTAAGGTGTTGTCATGGTAAAGCATGATGTGATGTAACTTGAGGTATGGTCTTGAAATGACCTTTGAATGACAAAAAAAAGAATTAAATAAAACAATTCTTTGAATGGTGGAGGAATGTGTGGAGTCAAGTTCTTTTGACTAGAAACCTAGGGAATGACATATTTCCTCGAAATTGGGGAAAGTGAATAGTGAAATCACTATTCCTATATGCTTTCTTAAATAAATGTGACAAGAAATGGGTTTTAAGTTTCCTTAAGCAATTTTAGGTTCTAATCCACCTCAAATAATTATTTTAGCTCTAAATTAATTATGGAAATTAATTAACCTTTAATTAGAGTCTAATATTGCTTAGGTTTTGTTTTAAAAACATCGTTAAGCCTTAATGCATTTAAGCAGGGGCAAAATCGCAATTTTCATTAAAAATTGCCTGGGACCACCGGTACTTAAGCAAACATAAATCATGCCTTAAAAACATTGTTTTAGACCTCCGGGACAAGTCCGGGTCAAAACGAAACTCAAAACTGTCTTAAATTACTGTAAGGGTATTTTGGTTATTTTTGTGCAGAAACCTCAGAAATGAGATTCTTCTGCTCTATTAAACATTCAAATACATAGAATCCCCTTCATACATTGAGTTAGCCCCTCGAGGACTGCCGGATCGGCTATCCTCAAGTTCTGAGCAAAAAATGACCATAGGGGCATTTTGGTCATTTTCACTCTAACAGAAAATCGGATCGTTACAAAGACCCTCAGGTAGGTCTAAGTTTGAAGAAAGAGCATCTGCTAGAGGGGGTGCTGGTGGTGCCTACGAAATATCAAATATCACTGGATGTGCCATGTGGAGAGGCAGACCATCATATAGAAAAGCAGGCTCAAAGTCAGCTGTAAATATAGAAGTACTAAAGGAATGACCAAAAAACACATAAACATGAACTTGCAAGTAACCGACTGCATAGAGAAAAGCTAGGGCAGGATCATAATGCCACACCCATTGTGGCAAGTCAAGGTAAAACATTAGTGACGACATCTGTTGGATCTGAATGGTATAAAATGAATACAGCCGTAGGGATGAGAATATTATAAAATTCTCAGTAGAGCACTCCTTCAAATATGAACATAATATAACCATTAATTTCATTCTTATAGAAATTATCGTGCTAAATCATATGCATAAATACCAATATACATAATTCATGTAAAGCTAAATGCAAAGTGGCAGTAATCATGTGTTTTTCTCTTGTAATCCAGGAAATTCAATTTAGTGCAATTGTCTCTTTTCATTAACATAGGGAAAACTTAAGTCTATATCAAGTGGTATCTACTATGGGCGATTCCACAATGGGCAATAGACTGCTTATTAGGACATGAGCTCATTCCTATACATGATCATCAGACTTTATTTTATTCCATTTCCAAGTCACACACAGTTTTATTCCACGCCGATATGTCTACCGACTGATGATACCTCTAGGGAAGTCCTTATTTTTGCCTTCCCTCCTTCAACCAACATAAGTCTTATTTCTATTTTACCCTATGTTAGAACATGCACAATTAAAGTATACATATTCTCTTTTCTCACATAATTGCATCATGTACTTCTCTTTTCTCAAATGCATGCATAAGCCACATATAGGCACTCATTTACAATGAAATTCTCATTCATCTCTCACAATTCAAACTTTAAAGTTTATAACGTGCATTCATACCCATCATACTTGTGTTGAAAGTCATTATACTTTCAATTAAAAATTTCAGGTTACTTCTAGTACCTTGATAGGATTTCCATTCAAATAACAAGATTTATTTGAACTATCAAATGGTCAATTCAAAGTCCCCAAAAATTTTCTATGACACCTCAATGTGTCTCCAAAGTCCTATAAAATTTTCATGGCAAGAATCATTTTCTAACTAAGTTAACAAGATTATATAATTTTGGTGGTCAGAGACCACTTATCCATATCTCAAAATAGAATTCTCATAATTATTAAGCCTAGCAAGTGACGGAATCAACTAAAAATAAAAATCACGGTTACAATTCAAGATGTTATCAACTCCCATAAAAATTTCAAAGTAAAAATCAATCATTTACTATGGTAACAAAATTAGAGAAATTCACAGCTTCAGTTTCAATAATTTGGGCAGCATAAGTACCATTTTGGTTTTTGAATTTTTTTTAAGTCAATATAACTTAAAATTAGAGCTTAAGAAAATTCTCATATGTTAGCTTCAACATATAATTTTTATAGCTCATAAAATAACCACAAATACATCTAAAAATTCACGAAATATCCTAGCCTGTAGTCAAACTGAAAATCCAGCATATGTGGTTCAAAACCTCTTTAGCAAAAATGAATTTTCCACAACATGAAACTATCCTACCCATGCAAATATATCAATATATAGGTATAATCTCATAATGAAACTAGAATTCATCAATTTAGAGTAACCCAAAATCTGAAAGAGCAGAGAATTACAAAACAAGACACAAAAACCCTACTTTTGGAAGCTAGTGTATCCTTTATCTCTAAGATGCTCCAAGATGGATGCTCTTCACTTCAAAGCTCTAAAAACACACCCAAAATCCTCTCAAAACAGTGAGGCATAAGGTGTCTAGGCTGGAATTAGTGATGAATTGAGATTTTAATTGGTTATAGTGATGAATTGGTGTAGAACAAGTTTAGTGAAGGAAGATTTTGATTTTGACAAGGTTTGGCTTAGGATTTTTGAGGTTGAAAATCAAGTTGTCAAGGTTTTGGTGAAGAAGACAATGGAGGTTTTGCTCTCAAGCTTGCTGGCCAAAGTTATGATAACTTCTTGGAGAAGTTTAAACTTCTATTTATCTTGATAATTAATGCTTGAATATTATATATTAAAATTAGATATTTCTTAATCTAATAAAGAAAAATGGATGGCTAGGATTAGTCTTGTAATTCAAGATTGAATTTTATCCATTCATTTAATATAAAGAGATAAGGTTCTTTATTTTGTAAAGATCAAAATAGCTTTCGATATTAGAAATCGCACACCGAAATTCCACTAAATGGGTGAAACAGTATACCTGAGTAATCAAGCATTGCCTGAAAATTAATTCTAGGAATAAAATCTTTATTCCTAACCAATTCTAATCTTAATCGTATAATTTCTCACTTTCAGACATCTCCGGGCCCCAATTCTAGGGTTTTGACTGGCTTGGCGGGCATTGGGGCCCATTGGGTTACTATTCACTTTTTTTTTACAACCCGTTGAGTTGTTCTCATCATTTCCATGTCTTTCAAAATCTTAAGATTCTGATTAATAAACTCCCAATTAATTTCTGAATAAAAATTAGGATGTTACAGTTCCAAGCAAGAACCAAAGAGACACTCTAACCAAAAAAAAGGTATTCTAATATGAATTTACCAAAAATCCCCTTCCAAAAGGTGTTTACAATGTTTATAAACTAAAGTAAAGTTCAGTAAGTGGGTTGTAGTACTTAGCTCATGATTAAAATCTAAACTAAATAAAATATGAAATTAACAAGTGATGGCCTATACAAAATTCACAAGCTCAATTACATTATTACAAACTTTATTTAGTAACATAAAAGGCTTAAAAAAATGGTGGCAGTCCATATAACATCAAAGGTCTTCAAGTGGGATTATGCAATGCACTATTTTGGGTTTCAAGTCTTCCAAATTAGGGGCAGCCTCAAGAATTGTTGCTACAACTTGTTGCAATGCTTTCTTTGCCTTCCTAGCCCTTCCTCTTGTCATAGGCCCCCTAAGTCCTCTAAGCGCCTTGTTGTCTTTGTCACTAGCTGTGTTCTTATCATCCCCTCCCTATTGAAGAGGATTTGACCTCAAATCCAAGGCCTCATCACCTGCATAAAAAAGGACAAATCAGCCACATTAGAAGTGGCACTGATATTATGCTCACTAGGCAAGTCAATTTTGTAGGCATTGTCATTGATACTCTCCAACACTTGAAAGGACCATCCCCTCTAGTTTAGAGTTTGGACTTCCTTTGTTCAAGGAACCTCTTTTTACTCATGTGCACCCAAATCCAATCTTCGGGTTCAAATACAACTTTCTTTCTTCCCTTGTTTGCTTGCTTGGCATAGCTCTCAATTTTCTTCTCAATATGAGCTTTCACATGCTCATGCAACTTTCTCACATAGTCAGCCTTAGCCTGTGCATCCTTATGCTTAAAAATAGTAATATTAGGCATAGGCAATAAATGAAATGGTATCATAGGATTAAATCCATACAAAATTTCAAATGGTGAGAAATTAGTTGTGCTATGGACAGCCCTATTATAAGCAAATTCAACATGAGAAAAATATTCTTCTCGTAACATCTCCAAATTTATAACTAAGATAAATATTAATCTTAATTAGCGATAGCAAAAACCAAGAGAATCTGGACAAATGTTATGAAACACAACAAATAGACTAGTTAAGTATGTCAAGAGAAAAATGCAAAGAATTACGAAAATGTCATCACTTAGTGGAAATTACGAAAATGCCCTTGCTATGTAAAGGAAATTACCAAACTACCCTTGCCTTATTAAATGACAAAGATACCCTTACTCTATGAATGGAATTACAAGAATACCACTATCATTGTCTAATTACAAAAATATCCTTGTCTTAGTTAAAGAAATTACTACAATGCCATTTGCACAAATCCCTAGACTTGTCTTTAGACAAGAATGAATCTAAGCCATTGGATTAAGATGATAACACAATAATTTAACCACATACATCATACACATTTCTGAATCACATACATGCACTAAAGTTTAGAAAATCTCCACTAACATCTTTGCACAAAACATGGAGCATTTTCATCCAACATGTTTGCATAAAACATGGAAACATGTTTGTACAAAACATGGAGCATTTTCATCCAACATGTTTGCATAAAACATGGAAACATGTTTGCACAAAACAAGGAGCATTTTCATCCCAAAATTCAGCCAACATGTTTCCATAAATCATGCTCCAAGTGCTTTCCTTCTTCTATTTTTTCTCTAATCTTTCCACTATAAATACTCCTCAAACTCTCTTCAATTCAGAAACTCCCTAAGTGTTCTTTCTTTCTTATTCTATCATTCTTCTTATGTTCTTCAAAGACTTCTCTTGATCTTCTAAACTTCATCCAAACACTTAAATCCTAAGTCCAAACTTTCACTAGCCCTTATAAGAGTTACAATCTTTAACTCTAGTGAGAAATATTTTCTTAAGCACTCAAGTTCTAGAGCCAAGATTCAAGGAGGGTCATCTACTCCAAAGACTCTTGTTCAAAGCTTAAGGAAGAAGAGAATGACCCTTTTTAGACCCTACACAAGAGGTAGGAGTTTCTTCTTTATTTGTTCAAGTATTGTTGGCTTCTAACTTTGCTCATGGATAGAATGCCTCAAACTTGAGTTATTGTCAAAAGTTTTAAATAATTATATTTTTAGAAAACACAACATGTTATATTCTGCTATGAGTACTTTTATGATGTTATCAAACCCAAATATAACTTAAAAGATTGTCTGGGAAACTTGAGTTAATAAAGATAACTTAAGACATGAACATGGCAGGTGTTGGAATTTCTAGTTATTTCTGGCAGTAGTTACTTCGAAAATTAGTGTTCCTAAAATATGAAGGATCTCGAAATGAAAATATTTTTATTATACACTAGACGCATTGTAGAACACTCTCCAAAAAGAATCACCTAAAACGGAGTTTCCTAGCCCAAGATATAAATTTTTAAAGTAGAGCCTAAGACTGAAACTCTTAATCTGACCTTGTAGTAGTAAAATAGGTGTAACTCACTCTAGAAAAATGCAAATGGACTGATTTCAACTTTGTGGAAAAGCTAACACATCTACAAACACACTTATGTATGCTATGCATAAAGTTTTACACCACGAAAATACATAATGAGAGATATATTTTCAGGACAGTGTGCTGAGAAAGTCTTGAAGGTAGCGTGATACTGTGAGAGTGCAATTTGGAAAGGTTCTGGCTAAGGAAAGACTTGGTATTTAAGCGTGTCCATTGTGACCCACCTCTCTTTCCTGGGAATCCTACTATGCACAATTTACAGTTGATTTACACTAATCTAAGATGTTAGTGCTACAAATTTTATTCTAAAAGATGTCAGAACTCTAAATAAAATATTCAAGTCTTGTAAAGAGATAATTTTAAGGATTTAAGTAGAATAATAATCTTCAGGAGATATATATAAACGTCATAGTAAAAATATAGAAAGAACCTCTAAAAATATCTTAAAGGGTATTAATGTATTAATGGAAATACTAAGAGTACAAAGAAGACTAAGAGAAAAAGATAATACCAAGATATCCATAACCTATTAGGAACACTAGAGACCTAACTTGATAACTTAGGTTGCTTAATATGAATTATCTATGAGAATGTTTACTATGAGATTTACATGATATTGTCTATGTTACATGAAATGATATACAGAAATGTGAATGTATTGATGAAATATGAAATGATAATGATAAAATGATTGACTGTGCCATGATTTATGAATGTGCATACATTCATGTTTCAAATGAAATAATAAATAGACCAACTCACTGCTTAATCCTCTTTGAGGATTAAGGTATATATGATTTTAGTCAGTGAGAATAAAAGTAAAACCTGAAAAAGTAGCAATGATAGTCTGGAAAAGTGGACTTGAGCTAAACTCACGGCTTAACCCCCTAAACCGTTGAGATCATGGCAAAAAAAAGAAAACCAAAAGGTTGTGGCGACGGCCACGGTATGAGCTCATTACCCTTTTAGGGTGGTCTAAGGCATTGATGCATTCATCCCGTGAGTAATTAAGAAATATGTTGATGAAATAAATGAAAGATGATGATCACTAAACAAGTGAATGTTGAGGATGAGTAATCATGAAATGCATGCAACTCCTAAATGATTATTGCTTATTTGTGGTTTTACATGATATGCTTATATGTATGCTTGATGAAATACTGAATGGATATTTCTGCTAATGTTCAAGATTAGTTTAAAAGTAACTGCACTTCGGCTAATCACGTTTGTGAAAGTTTGATAATTGAATCCTTACCTGTTCACCTTTTTATAATAAACCCGAAGTGACTGGGATGACAATGATGACACTTTTAGTACAAGTAGGAACTCCTACTGAGAAATCATGTATTTTTCACTCCTATGTTTATTTTCCGTTGTCGTTACCAGAGACAGACATGTGCACCTAAAGCAACGAAGCTGTAGCTGAGGAAGGAGGTAGCGCGTGAAGTTTTCAAACCTTTTAAGTAGGAGCATTCCGAGCTTTAGTTACATTATAGTTTGTAAGAAACAATTAGTAATAGTAGAACTTATATTGTTATTTGTAATAACTTATCAGTATGTATATGCTTTGTTGTGACTTATGTATTAAGTGATTATATTCCAGTTTATGTGATAATAGTTCTACACTTAGTCTCTTATTCCGCTTATTTAATTAAGTGCGCAATGTAACTTAATAATTGTCTATAAAAGCGCTATGTATTTCACTTCTCGTGACAGGCTTAAGTTTTCAAAAAAATTAATTTGTTTAAAGAAAAAAAAACTTCCACTATTTTTCTAAGTTAATTTCAAAAGAAAATAAATGCAAGGCATAAGTGACAACTAATAGAATCCAAATGTGAACTTAAGCATAGTGGGGTTCTATTAGGGTGTTACACTTCCCAAGGCTTAAGATTTTTCTTTAAAATAGTCCTAAGCAAAGTGCCTAAAGTCCTATTCATGACCTCAATTTGCCTATCAGTTTGTGGGTGACAAGTAGTAGAGAAAAGTAATTTAGTACCAATCTTACCCCACAATGTTCTCCAAAAGTGACTAAGGGACTTGGTGTCCCTATCACTTACAATGCCCCTAGGTAGCCCATGGAGTCTCACCATTTCCCTGAAAATAAGTTAGTTACATAGCAAGCATCATCAACCTTTTTGCAAGGTATAAAATGTGTCATTTTTGAAAACCTATCCACAACCACAAAAATAGAATCCTTGCCATTCTTTGCTCTAAGAAGCCCCAAATCAAAGTCCATAGATATATCAATCCAAGGAAAATCTGGTATAGGCAGAGGAATATATAAACCATGTGGTATCACTTTTGAATATTCCTTTTTACAAACAATGCAATGCTCACAATATTTATATGCACATCATGTTTCATATGGAGCCAAAAAAATGTTCATGCAATATGTCCAAAGTTTTATGCACCCCAAAATGTCCTATTAATTCTCCCTCATGCTCCTCTTTCACAAGCAAATTTCTTATGGAACACTTAGGCACACACAATCTTTTTTCTTTAAACAAATATCTATTGTACCTATAATAACCATCTTGAGACACATTTTCACAAGCAGCATATATCTTAGAAAATTCAGCATTATGCAAATACATTTCTCTCAAAGTCTCCCAAAAATTTTAGTTTCAAGAGTAGAAAGCAATGCATGCCTCCTAGATAAAGCATCAGCCACTATGTTCCCCTTCCTCTTTTTATGCTAAATGACATATGGAAATTGTTCCAAAACCTCAATGCATTTGGCATGCCTTTTATTCAACTTGCCTTGTCCTTTCAAGTATTTTAGGGACTCATGATCACTATGAATTACAAATTCTTTAAGGAACAAATAATGCTACCAAGTTTTCAAAGCATGCACTAAGGCATTCAATTCCTTATCATAAGTGGGATAGTTTAGGGTAGCCCCATTTAATTCTTACTAACATAAGCAATCAGATGATCTTCTTGCATCAAAATAGCCCTAATGCCCACGTTTGATGCATCACATTCAAGTTCAAAAGATTTAGCAAAATTGGCAAAGCAAGAATGGGTGCATTAGTTAGCCTATGCTTAAAGGCAGCAAAGGCTTGCTTTTATTTCTCTCCCCATTTGAAACCCACATGCTTTTAACTATCTCATTAAAAGGCACAACCAAGGTGCTAAAGTCCCTAGCAAACCTCTTATAGAAACTATCTAAACCATGAAAACTTCTCACTTTACTCACATTCTTAGGTGTAGGCCACTCTTGAATGGCCTTAACATTTTCCTCATCAACTTGCACTCCTTTTGCACTCACTACAAAGCCTAAGAACACTAGATGATCGGTGCAAAAAGTGTATTTCTCAATATTAGTATACAATTTTTCTATTCTAAGCACATGCATGACAGCCCTCAAATGTTCAATATGCAAGTCAAAACTAGTGCTATAAATCAAAATGTCATCAAAGTGAACAACAACAAACTTGCCAATAAAATCTCTTAAGACATGGTTCATTAATCTCAAAAAGTGCTTGGGGCATTAGTTAGCCCGAAAGGCATAACTGGCCACTAATACAAACCATACTTAGTTTTGAAGGTAGTTTTCCATTCATCCTCTTCCCTTATCCTAATCTGATGATACCTGTAACACCCTAATAGAACCCCACTGTGCTTAAGTTCACATTTAGATTCTATTAGTTGTCACTTATGCCTTGTATATATTTTCTTTTGAAATTAACTTAGAAAAATAGTGGAAGTTTTTTTTTTCTTTAAATAAATTAATTTTTTTTGAAAACTTAAGCCTGTAACGAGATAATGTTAAGACTCATATGGAAAAGATAGGATAAGTTAGGAACTAGAAAAGAATTAATTTGAGAGTTCTAGATCCTTTAATTATGTAATTTTCTGGATTCTGTCCAGCAAGGTTTAGATTTAATAATCATGGTTTTAAATCAGTTTAAATGTGTAGAAATGACTCATAATTGGTTTAGGACTTAATCTTGAAGCCTTAGGAGCAAACTAAACTTAGAAAGGGTCATTGTTGTGACTTCTAGGTACCCGTAAAGTTAGGATTTCAAATTCTGCATACTTGAGATTTAGAGATGTTCTTGACCATAGTGTGAGGTGAGAAATACTTAGTTATAACCTCATAGGTTCCCAAGAGACTAGGTTTTGATGATCAATAACTTAGAATGTGAGTTAAAGACTTTAAGGGTCTAAACCATAATTTCTAGAACCCCGTAATCACACAAATATAAAGCTGTCTAAATCTGTATAGTGCTGTTTGGATAGGTCCTTGAGCATAAAAATTAGTAAAACTTATTAGTTGTGAACCTATAGGTGTGTGAGAGGTTAAGAATAATATTAGAACAATTAGTTTACAAGTTTAAGACTCAAAAGAACCAAAGCATAACATGCTATAGGTTTATAACATAATAAGGTTGGGAGTTTGTATGAATGATTGTCTAAGGTGTGATTATGTGATAATGTATATGCTATAGTTTTATGTATACACTATGAAGAAGTTTGATGTATATGCTATGAAAAAGATTTATGTAATGAATAATGATGTATCTATGAATTAACACTTTATGAGAACTTAAATGTGACACAACACTGAGACGCCTTCTTGGGTGACACCGGTTTAGCCGAGCACCCCCAAGAAAACAAATCCGTGAGGGTATTGACATAGAGCTTGCCAAAGCGGACAATAATACGATGCACTAGTTGCTAGTAGAGCGTTTCAAAGAGGAAATAACCCTAAGAGAGGTGATCCTTAATTGCCCCCTAGCCAGCACTATTAAGTCAGGATTATGTATATGTTACGCTTATCATAGGATAAGTAAGAACTAGTGACGACTAGTTAAGGTATGACCTCATAACCTAGAGATGTTTTAGGGTGGCCCTATGAGATGAAAGTTAAAGTTTACAATGTCACATATATCATACCTATGCCAATGTTATAATGTTTCTTAGTTATTCTATTGTTTGGTTTACCTTTATGATGCATTCATATCATTAGTATATTTCATGCTTAGTTATAAGACGCATTGTAAAATATGACGGACCTTGGATAAATAAATATTTTAGAAAACTAACTTAAAAGAAGTTTATATGCATGCACGCCATTTTTTAGAAATAAAACTCAAGGTTCCCGAGGATGTGACGATGTCACCTAGGTAGGGATAACCCTACTGAGAATTCTTTTAGAAAGATTCTCATTCCCTCTCGCTTTTCCTCCGTCATATCTTCAGATGGCGACATTCGTACTCTTCATCGACACCCCGGTATGGGAGCTGCACCATGACCCGGCACTCGGGTCATACCATTTTGAGGGTCGCTGCACAGTTAGAGTGTTCATGTTTATGGGACGACCCTTCGCGCATCCAAATTCCGAAGTTAATCGCTTTACCCCGACTGCTCCTTACCGTCATAACGGGATTTTTAAGCGAGCTAGACCACATGATGAGCAGATTCTCCATATGCAGCCTGAGGGATCAGCGGTACGCGACTACCCAGAGTATGTGCCTCATACCCAGTACTCGGAGACGGACCCATCCGAGGACCCGCCATCACACATGTACAGTTGGAGTTCCAGTCCCGCTCCCCCACCGATGAGGGCTGGGAGTGAGGAGACGGTGGTCCAGCCGAGGTTGGCTCATCGGCCATCTATGCACCCTCACCGCGGTGGACATGCCTCGATGATGCGCTCGACCACTCCCGCCGAGATTCGTCAGTGGATCGACTCGACCCCACTGTAACACCCTAATAGAACCCCATTGTGCTTAAGTTCACATTTGGATTCTATTAGTTGTCACTTATGCCTTACATTTATTTTCTTTTGAAATTAACTTAGAAAAATAGTGGAAGTTTTTTTTTTCTTTAAATAAATTAATTTTTTGAAAACTTAAGCCTGTAACAAGAAGTGAAATACATAGCGCTTTAATAGATAATAATCAAGTTACATTGTGCACTTAATTAAATAAGCGGAATAAGAGACTAAGTGTAGAACTATTATCACATAAACTGGAATATAATCACTTAATACATAAGTCACAACAGGGCATATCATACTGATAAGTTATTACAAATAACAATATAAGTTCTACTATTACTAATTGTTTCTCACAAACTATAATGTAACTAAAGCTCGGAATGCTCCTACTTGAACGGTTTGAAATCTTCACGTGCTACCTCCTTCCTCAACTACAGCTTCGTTGCTTTAGGTGGACACGTCTGTCTCTGGTAACGACAACGGAAAATAAACATAGGAGTGAGAAATACATGATTTCTCAGTAGGAGTTCCTTCTTGTACTAAAAGTGTCATCGTTGTCGTCCCAGTCACTTCGGGTTTATTATAAAAAGGTGAACAGGTAAGGATTCAATTATCAAACTTTCACAAATGTGATTAGCTGAAGTGCAGTTACTTTTAAACTAATCTTGAACATTAGCAGAAATATCCATTCAGTATTTCATCAAGCATACATATAAGCATATCACGTAAAACCACTAATAAGCAATAATCATTTAGGAGCTGCATGCATTTCATGATTACTCATCCTCAACATTCACTTATTTAGTGATCAACATATTTCTTAATTACTCACGGATGAATGCATCAATGCCTTAGACCACCCTAAAAGGGTAATGAGCTCATACCATGGCCGTCGCCATAACCTTTTTGTTTTTCATTCCGTTGCCGTGATCTCAACAGTTTTGGGGGTTAAGCCGTGAGTTTAGCTCAAGTCCACTTTTCCAGACTTTCATTGCTACTTTTTCAAACTTTACTTTTATTATTTCTTTTGAAAATGAATGTATGCATATTATCATGTAATCACAATAAATCCTAGGCAATCAATCATTCATCCTCATCATTTCATAATTCATCACCATACATTCACATTACTATAAATCACTTCATAAAACATGGACAATATCATGTAAATCTCATAGTAAACACTTTCATAGATGATTCATATTAACCAACCAAAGTTATCAAGTTGAGTTCCTAGTGTTCGTAAGAGGTAATGGATGTCTTAGTATTATCTTTTTCTCTTAGTGTTCTTTGTACTCTTAGCATTCCATTAATACCTTAATGCACTTCAAAATATTATTATAGGTTCTTTATATATTTTTATTATGACTTTCATATAACTCTTGAAGATTATTATTCTACTTAAATTCTTAAAATTCTCTCTTTACAAGACTTGATTCTTTTATTTATAGTTTTGACATCTTTTAGAAGAAAGTTTATAATTCTCTGTATACTTGTTATCTCAGCTTAGTAAAGGTAGTTCCAAATTCCTAACTCATCAAATTTTAGCATTTACATCTTTGGAATAGTGTAAATCAACTGTAAACCATGCATAGGAGGGTTCCCAGGAAAGAGAGGTGGGTCACAATGGACATGCTTAAATACCAAGTCTTTCCTTAGCCAGAACCTTTCCAAACTGCACTTTCACAGTACACTATCCCGAAATTTATTTCTCATTCTGTATTTACGTGGTACAAAGCTTTATACATAACATACATGGGTGTATTCCTATATGTGTTAGCTCTCCAACAAAGTTGAAATCAGTCCATTTGCATTTTGCTAGAGTGAGTTACACCTATTTTACTACTACAAGGTCAGATTTAAAGTTTCAGTCTTAGGCTCTACTTTAAAAATTTATTTCTTGAGCTAGAAAACTCCGTTTTGGGTGATTCTTTTTGGAGAGTGTTCTATAATGAGTCTAGTTTATAGTAAAATTATTTTAATTTCGAGATACTGGATATTTTATGAACAGTAGCTTTCGAAGTATCTGCTGCCAGAAACAACTAGAAATTCCAGCACCTACCATTTTCATGTCTTATGTTACCTTTATTAAATCAGGTTTCACATACAATCTTTTCAAGTTATATTTGAGTTTGATAACATCATAAGGGTACTCATAACAAAATAGAACATGTCATATTTCTAAAAATATATTTTTCAAATAATCATTTAAAACTTTTGACAATAACTCAAACTTGAGGCATTCTATCAAGGTTAGAAGCCAACAATGCTTGAACAATTAAAGATGAAGCTCCTACCTCTTGTGTAGGGTCTAAAAAGGGTCTTTCTCTTCTTCCTTAAGCTTTGAACAAGAGTCTTTGGAGTGGATGACCCTCCTTGAATCTTGGCTCTAGAACTTGAGTGCTTAAGAAAATATTTCTCACTAGAGTTAAAGATTGTAACTCTTGTGAGGGCTAGTAAAAGTTTGGACTTAGGATTTAAGTGTTTGGATGAAGTTTAGAGGATCAAGAGAAGTCTTTGAAGAACATAAGAAGAATGATAGAATAAGAAAGAAAGAACACTTAGGGAGTTTATGAATTGAAGAGAGTTTGAGGAGTATTTATAGTGGAAAGATTAGAGAAAAAACAAAAGAAGGAAAGCACTTGGAGCATGATTTATGGAAACATGTTGGCTGAATTTTGGGATGAAAATGCTCCTTGTTTTGTGCAAACACGTTTCCATGTTTTGTGCAAACACGTTTCCATGTTTTGTGCAAACACGTTTCCATGTTTTATGCTAACATATTGGATGAAAATGCTCCATGTTTTATGCAAACATGTTTCCATGTTTTGTGCAAAGATGTTAGTGGATATTTTCTAACCTTTAGTGCATGTATGTGATTCAGAAATGTGTATGATGTATGTGGTTAAATTATTGTGTTATCATCTTAATCCAATGGCTTAGATTCATTCTTGTCTAAAGACAAGTCTAGGGATTTGTGTAAATGGCGTTGTAGTAATTTCTTTAACTAAGACAAGGATATTTTTGTAATTAGACAATGATAGTGGTATTCTTGTAATTCCATTCATACAGTAAGGGTATCTTTGTCATTTAATAAGGCAAGGGTAGTTTGGTAATTTCCTTTACATAGCAAGGGCATTTTCGTAATTTTCACTAAGTGATGGCATTTTCGTAATTCTTTGCATTTTTCTCTAGACATACTTAAGTAGACTATTTGTTGTGTTTCATAACATTTGTCCAGATTCTCTTGGTTTTGCTATCGCTAATTAATATTTATCTTAGTTATAAATTTGGGGATGTTACACCCACAGTACTCGGACCAGCAGGAATAGGCATAGGAGGGGTAGCAGTTAGTGCACACACGCCACATAGTTGAGGACAAACCTTCTTTTGTATATGAGGTTGTCTACTCTAGGTGCACATGGGTATGGGGGTTGTTTCTCTTATTTTTGCTTTTTATGATTTCCGTGTATTTGTTCTTCAGTTGTATTCTATTCCCTGATGTATCAAATAGTCCTGCCCTTTGGGTAGGCACATTATATATATATATCTGTGTTCAGTTGATGTTCCTATGATATGATGTGTTTCTTTATGCTTGCTTATATGTTTCGTTATGCTTCCTTTAAAAGATTCGTGCGTGACTCTCACTTTGATTTTAATTCCAAAAAGAAAAATTTTACCCATATTTCCGCTAAGTATTTTCTAAGTAAAAGATGAGACCAAGAGGTAATATTCTAAAGATTAACCTAAGTACATACTAGTAGTCTTGGGTTAAGATTTAGGGTGTTATATATATATATATACCCACCTAGAGGTGAGTTAAGTTTGGGTACATGAAGATGAATTGCAAATACATAGGAAATAAAATACATGGGAAATAAAATACATAGGAAATGAAATACACAAAGCTCAAGCCTACACGGTGCACCTAAGGTAGATGACCTCTACAACAAAAGAAGGTCATCATGACTAGTGAGATATGTGTGCACTAATACTCTAAGAGTCATCTACGGCTGATAGCCTAGGAATAGGGGAACATATCCAATCCATGGTCGTAGCTCGTCGAGGACAGGTACGGCAGATGGTCACATGTGACCTCCATATCTAGGGCACATGGTTGGCCTCCATGCCAACTGTGACTGCATAGCTATCTTCTCACTCCCCTCTCTCATAGGAACAAGGGGTGGGGGCTGAATTTTCGGAATACACATGTGTAGGCTCATCCTCAGAGGGGTCCGTCTCAAAAAACCTCGAACGGGGTACGTAATCAGGGAAGTCTCAAACGGCTGATCCAGAAGGGTGCGTGTGAAGCCTCCACTCGAAAGATGGGCGTGCTCGCTCAAAAATCATCTCGTCTCCATAGGGGGAAATAGGGGTGAAACAGTAGCTCGGTACTAGATGGCTAAATGGGCATCCAACAAACACAAAAACTCAGACTGCCAACGTCCCTCAAAATGCTACGATCTGTGCTCCGGATCATAGTGGAACTCCCATGTGGGCGTATCAATGAACAAGACGAAGGTCACCATCAGAACTTGAAGACGTGACCGAAAAAAAAGGTAGGGGGAGTAAGAATCTTTACCAAAGAAACTCAGCAGGGTTTTCCTCCTATTTAGGTGAAATCATCTACGTCTCTAGGAACCTCGGGTTCTTATAAAAATAGTAGGCATGTAATAGTTCAATTATGAAGTTCAAAAACATGATTATCAAGGCCCATTCCTTTTAACACATAGCTTGTATTTACATGGATGCATCATACTTCATTATGATATACGAGATCTGTAACATCCCCAAATTTATAACTAAGATAAATATTAATCTTAATTAGCGATAGCAAAACCAAGAGAATCTGGACAAATGTTATGAAACACAACAAATAGACTACTTAAGTATGTCTAGAGAAAAATGCAAAGAATTACGAAAATGCCATCACTTAGTGGAAATTACGAAAATGCCCTTGCTATGTAAAGGAAATTACCAAACTACCCTTGCCTTATTAAATGATGAAGATACCCTTACTCTATGAATGGAATTACAAGAATACCACTATCATTGTCTAATTACAAAAATATCCTTGTCTTAGTTAAAGAAATTACTACAATGCCATGCCATTTGCACAAATCCCTAGACTTGTCTTTAGACAAGAATGAATCTAAGCGATTGGATTAAGATGATAACACAATAATTTAACCACATACATCATACACATTTCTGAATCACATACATGCACTAAAGGTTAGAAAATCTCCACTAACATCTTTGCACAAAACATGGAGCATTTTCATCCAACATGTTTGCATAAAACATGGAAACATGTTTGCACAAAATAAGGAGTATTTTCATCCCAAAATTCAGCCAACATGTTTCCATAAATCATGCTCCAAGTGCTTTCCTTCTTCTGTTTTTTCTCTAATCTTTCCACTATAAATACTCCTCAAACTCTCTTCAATTCAGAAACTCCCTAAGTGTTCTTTCTTTCTTATTCTATCATTCTTCTTATGTTCTTCAAAGACTTCTCTTGATCCTCTAAACTTCATCCAAACACTTAAATCCTAAGTCCATACTTTCACTAGCCCTCACAAGAGTTACAATCTTTAACTCTAGTGAGAAATATTTTCTTAAGCACTCAAGTTCTAGAGCCAAGATTCAAGGAGGGTCATCCACTCCAAAGACTCTTGTTCAAAGCTTAAGGAAGAAGAGAATGACCCTTTTTAGACCCTACACAAGAGGTAGGAGTTTCTTCTTTATTTGTTCAAGTATTGTTGGCTTCTAACTTTGCTCATGGATAGAATGCCTCAAACTTGAGTTATTGTCAAAAGTTTTGAATAATTATATTTTTAGAAAACAAAACATGTTCTATTCTGCTATGAGTACTTTTATGATGTTATCAAATTCAAATATAACTTAAAAGATTGTATGTGAAACTTGAGTTAATAAAGATAACTTAAGACATGAACATGGCAGGTGCTGGAATTTCTAGTTATTTCTGGCAGTAGTTACTTCGAAAATTAGTGTTCATAAAATATAAAGGATCTCGAAATGAAAATATTTTTATTATAAACTAGACTCATTGTAGAACACTCTCCAAAAAGAATCACCTAAAACGGAGTTTCCTAGCTCAAGATATAAATTTTTAAAGTAGAGCTTAAGACTGAAACTCTTAATCTGACCTTGTAGTAGTAAAATAGGTGTAACTCACTCTAGAAAAATGCAAATAGACTGATTTCAACTTTGTGGAAAAGCTAACACATCTACAAACACACTTATGTATGCTATGCATAAATTTTTACACCACGAAAATATAGAATGAGAGATATAGTTTCGGGACAGTGTGCTGAGAAAGTCTTGAAGGTAGCGTGATACTGTGAGAGTGCAATTTGGAAAGGTTCTGGCTAAGGAAAGACTTGGTATTTAAGCGTGTCCATTGTGACCCACCTCTCTTTCGTGGGAATCCTACTATGCACAATTTACAGTTGATTTACACTAATCTAAGATGTTAGTGCTACAAATTTTATTCTAAAAGATGTCAAAACTCTAAATAAAAGATTCAAGTCTTGTAAAGAGATAATTTTAAGGATTTAAGTAGAATAATAATCTTCAGGAGATATATATAAAAGTCATAATAAAAATATATAAAGAACCTCTAAAAATATCTTAAAGGGTATTAATTTATTAATGGAAATACTAAGAGTACAAAGAAGACTAAGAGAAAAAGATAATACCAAAATATCCATAACCTATTAGGAACACTAGAGACCTAACTTGATAACTTAGATTGCTTAGATTGCTTAATATGAATTATCTATAAGAATGTTTACTATGAGATTTACATGATATTGTCTATGTTACATGAAGTGATATATAGAAATGTGAATGTATTGATGAGATATGAAATGATTGACTGTGCCATGATTTATTAATGTACATACATTCATGTTTCAAATGAAATAATAAATAGACCAACTCACTGCTTAATCCTCTTTGAGGATTAAGGTATTGATGATTTCACTCAGTGAGAATAAAAGTAAAACCTGAAAAGGTAGCAATGATAGTCTGGAAAACTGGACTTGAGCTAAACTCACGGCTTAACCCCCTAAACCGTTGAGATCATGGCAACGGAAAGAAAACTAAAAGGTTGTGGCGACGGCCACGATATGAGCTCATTACCCTTTAGGGTGGTCTAAGGCATTGATGCATTCATCTCGTGAGTAATTAAGAAATATGTTGATGAAATAAATGAAAGATGATGATCACTAAACAAGTGAATGTTGAGGATGAGTAATCATGAAATGCATGCAGCTCCTAAATGATTATTGCTTATTAGTGGTTTTACATGATATGCTTATATGTATGCTTGATGAAATACTGAATGGATATTTCTGCTAATGTTCAAGATTAGTTTAAAAGTAACTGCACTTCGGCTAATCACGTTTGTAAAAGTTTGATAATTGAATCCTTACCTGTTCACCTTTTTATAATAAACCCGAAGTGACTGGGACGACAACGATGACACTTTTAGTACAAGTAGGAACTCCTACTGAGAAATCATGTATTTCTCACTCCTATGTTTATTTTCCGTTGTCGTTACTGAGAGACAGACGTGTCCACCTAAAGCAACGAAGTCAGAAATGAGGAAGGAGGTAGCGTGAAGATTTCAAACCTTTCAAGTAGGAGCATTCCGAGCTTTAGTTACATTATAGTTTGTGAGAAACAATTAGTAATAGTAGAACTTATATTGTTATTTGTAATAACTTATCAGTATGATATATGCCCTATTGTGACTTATGTATTAAGTGATTATATTCCAGTTTATGTGATAATAGTTCTACACTTAGTCTCTTATTCCGCTTATTTAATTAAGTGCGCAATGTAACTTGATTATTATCTATAAAAGCGCTATGTATTTCACTTCTCGTTACAGGCTTAAGTTTTAAAAAAGTTAATTTATTTTAAAAAAAAAACTTCCACCATTTTTCTAAGTTAATTTCAAAAGAAAATAAATGCAAGGCATAAATGACAACTAATAGAATCCAAATGTGAACTTAAAGCATAGTGGGGTTCTATTAGGGTGTTACAAGATCTAACTAACTTATTAGCATACATGGTAAGTATAGACATGGTACATGGTACATAGATCATAAAACATAGAGCATAAAACATTGAACTTGGTACATGGTACATGGTATCTCATCTTGGTTACTTAGGTGACATTAAGACATTTACTTTGAACATGGGGCCACCCTAATTTGTTCTCACTTTTAAGAAACCTCTAGGTTATGAGCTCATACCTCACTAGTCGTCACTAGCACATGGTTCTTATCCCTTTTGATAAGTTAAGGTCCCGACTTAAAGTACGGGCTAGGGGGCTAGAATCACCTCATCTTCATCTATAGTTTGATGGTTCCAAAGGATCATTTTCTCGTAGTTTGTGTCACCTTAAGTCTTAGCATGTTATAACAAGATGCCACATAATTAATACATATCACATATCTCATATAATTCTAACATAGGCATCTCTAAGGTTCTAAGAGAACAATAACATGCAATTGATAATTCTATCATCATATAGCATCACATAAGTCATAAGACAACACATTAATTCATCATTTCTAGAGGGCACACAAAATATTCCCTTAAAAGTGAAAACCCCTAAATTGGGTAAACTCAAACTTCCAAATTATTTTCTTATACCTCTAAGGGATTGATTAACCTCATTACCACAATTTATTAAGTCCTAGAACCTAATTAATTATGGCTGGGCAGCATAGGCAGTAAGCATAATTTGATGAATTACAGTGTTCTAGAAGTTACGTTTTAGGTCCTTTCTCATTACCGACTTTTTCTATTATGCAATTATTAATACCTAAACCAATTATGAGTCATTCTCACCTATCTAAACATGTTATAATATGATTCTACAAACTCTATCAAGGCTGGAACAGAATATACAATTTCGGTTCCTAAGGAGTTCTAGAAATCACATTTTCAAACTATCATAGTTACTAAGCATGCCTAAGATGCCTAGAACAATTATCATGCAATTTGGTGAGGTATTTAAACACATATAGACCACCCAAAACAGAATTTAAGGTGCTGGAACAAAAAAGGAAGAATCGAAAACAAAGTCATCAAATAATGCATAGAACTTTATTTCTAAAACACATACATTGCTAGTTTTTCTTGGAACCTTTTCAAAGCTTCTAAAACCCATTGAAAACTATTTATTTCCTTAGAAATCCTTATAAAACATATAAGGGCAGTAGCTATTTCAAGACAAGCTTGAGAGGGATTTAAATCATAAAATCATACTTGAAACATTTCTTGAGATCATCTAAACTTAGGAAAATTCTAAAACATAGGTTTTGGCATTTGTGACTAGATGAAACTCACACCAAGTTCATCATCATCACATGCCCGAAAATCAAAAGAGTTTACACATTTATTTCCAAACTTTACTTGAGATAGCAAGGGACAAGTCTTTGAGCTCTAATATTGTAAGTGATAACAAGAACATAAACATGCTATGGACTTCATTTTATCTTTCTTAGAAGGTAAAGTGAGGGCTCAAAATAAATATGAGATGCACTCATTTTTATCTTAAGTTTAGGTGAGGACTTGAAAAGTAAACATGAAAGCAAAGCTCGAATTTAAACATGATAATGCAAGTTCATTTATTTATTCTTGAAAGTTTAAACATGATAAATAAGCTATGCAAGGCATAAATTTAGACATGAATGTTAGTCTATTATTATGTGTCATTAGAGCTCATACAAGACTTTAAAGGATCAATATCATAATCTCAATCCCAATCTCATTATCATAAAGCAAGCTCTAGAGTTTTAAGAACCAAGGTTATAAAGAAATCTCATGATTCTTTGAACATCATCATCAAGCTTTAAAGAAATAAACTCAAGAAAACAAAACTTCAAAAGGAAAAAGAGCAAGAAACTGAATCCCTAAAGAGAAGGAAAATACACCATGTTCTTTATTATGTATCCAAGACCCCTATCTAGAGCAAAACTCTAGAATGTGCCGGCCAACTTTAAGTTTGACAAGGGTAGGCCTTGAGCTTATTGAAATCCTTAGAGTTATTTTCTTAAGTTGAAAACTTTATTGAGCTAAGTAACATAGATAGAACTTTAAAGAAAGAAAAGCATCAAGCTTTAGAGGTTTCATGAGAGATGAACACATAGTCACCTCTAGAGAACACTCATCATCAAGCCATCATGTTCAAGGCCTTGAGGCCAAAATCAAAAGGAAAAAGGAAGGAGGAAACCAAAAATAAAACAACATGAAAGGTCCATCCATTCATCATATTTCAACAAGATCAAAGCATAAGAATCAAAGAAACATTTTTAGAAAAGGTCCCTACCTAGTATGTGTGTTCTTGAAGACAGGGAAAGGTTTGATCTTGAGAAAACAAGAAGAAATCTTCTTGAAACTTGGAGTGTGGCTTTGGCCTTGAAGAGAGATAGAGGAAGAAGATGTGTTGGCTTGTGTTTGAGCTTGGTAATGTGTTTAGATGAGAAAGATGAAGATTGAGAGGTGGAGGGGTGGCGGTTTCCTCTTGGAACAAGGAGGAGAAAAGAAAACTTTGAGAGAACTAACACTTTCTTAAAACTTCAAACTTAGCAAATAACTCAAAGTGAAGCAAAGCTCACCAAGGCAAGGTATTTATAGAATTTTGAATCATGAGGGAGTGAATGGGGAGGAGTAACCGTGTGGCCTTCATGGCTTGGGGAAGAGAAAATATCTCTTACAAGTTGTCATTCAAGGCATAGTTGAAGGTAAGATAGGTATGGGCTTAAGCATGGCTCAAAGTAAGGTGTTTTCTTGTTGATTTGAGTTGAAACAAATCATCTAGAAGGGAGAGGGAGGGCTGACGGTTTTGGACAGCAAGGGGAGGGAAAAATATTTCATTTATGTAGTCATTCAATTAGTCATTCAAAGCATGGCTTGGAGTGTGATCAAGTATGTTACAAGGTGAGGTGCAAGCATAGTGTAAGGCATGGTTCTTTGAGTGTTTGAATTTCGAACACATGGAGAATGTAGGGGAGGGATTTTGGCCAACTATGACAGCCCATGGGGAGAGAAGTTTGTCTCATCTAAATGTGTGTTAATGATGTGTTTAGGAGCAAACAAGATTAGGCCACTAATTAAGGTTTTATAACCAAGTGTTTAGGTGAATTAATTGGGTAATTAGGGCCATGAGCAACCTAATTTGGAAGGTATTTTGTTAGATTAGTGGAGTCAAACTCCATTGACTAGAGTTTAGAGAACAACACATTTCTTTGAATTCTGGAGATTGAATAGTAAAAACACTATTCTTAGATGCTTTCTTGAAGAAATAAGACTAGAATTGGGTTTTAAGTTTCCTTAAGCAATTTTAGGTCATAATCAACCTCAAATAATTATTTTAGCTCTAGATTAATTATGGAAATTAATTAATCTTTAATTAGAGCCTAATATTGCTTAGGTTTTGTTTTAAAATCTTCATTAAGCCCTAATGCACTTAAGTAAGGGCAAAATCATAATTTTTTGCAAAAACTACCTGGGACCACTGGGACTTAAGCAAACATAAATCATGCCTTAAAAACATTGTTTTAGACCTCCGTGACAAGTTCGAGTCAAAATAGAACTCAAAACTGCCTTAAATTACTGTAAGGGTATTTCGGTCATTTGTGCGCAGAAACCTCATAAATGAGATTCTTTTGCTCTATTAAACATTCAAATACATAGAATCCTCTTCTTACATAATCAAAGCTCTTATGAGGATGGCCGAGGCGGCCGTCCTCGTGTTCCAGGTAAAAATGACCTCATGGGCATTTCGGTCATTTACACGTTTAGAGAAAATCGAGACATTACACGCCACAATCAAGAATGATTGATAAGCCAAGGGAGATTGCCACAAGACCAATTGGATACTCTTGATAAGACTGAGGGTTCTAAGCAAGAACCAAAGAGACACTCTTACCAAAAAAAGGTATTCTGATATGAATTTAGCAAAATTCCCTTTCCAAAAGGTGTTTACAAGGTTTATAAACTAAATTAAAGTTCAGCAAATGGGCTATAATACTTAGCCCATGATTAAAATCTAAACTAAGTAAAATATCAAATTAACAAGTGATGGGCTGTACAAAATTCATAATCCTAATTACATTATTATAAACTTTATTTAGTAACATAAAAGGCTTAAGAAAATGGTGGCAGTTCATATAACATCAAGGGTCTTCAAGTGGGATTATGCAATGCACCATTTTGGGCTTCAAGTCTTCCAAATTAGGGGCAGCCTCATGAATTGTTGCTACAACTTGTTGCAATGCCTCTTTTTGTAACACCCTAATAGAACCCCACTATGCTTAAGTTCACATTTGGATTCTATTAGTTGTCACTTATGCCTTGCATTTATTTTCTTTTGAAATTAACTTAGAAAAATAGTGGAAGTTTTTTTTTTAAAATAAATTAATTGTTTGAAAACTTAAGCCTGTAACGAGAAGTGAAATACATAGCGCTTTTATAGATAATAATCAAGTTACATTGCGTACTTAATTAAATAAGCGGAATAAGAGACTAAGTGTAGAACAATTATCACATAAACTGGAATATAATCACTTAATACATAAGTCACAACAGGGCATATATCATACTGATAAGTTATTACAAATAACAATATAAGTTCTACTATTACTAATTGTTTCTCACAAACTATAATGTAACTAAAGCTCGGAATGCTCCTACTTGAAAGGTTTGAAATCTTCACGCGCTACCTCCTTCCTCAGCTACAGCTTCGTTGCTTTAGGTGGACACGTCTATCTCTGTAACATCCCCTGCTGCTTTATGGATTGACGACTGTCCCCACAAACCAACACGGGTCTTTTCAGCATGCTTTGTCCTCACTCACATGCTTCCTAGGAAAACTTCCCAGGAGGTCACCCATCCCAAAATTACCCCAAGTCAAGCACGCTTAACTATGGAGTTCTTTCAGTTTGGGCTACCGAAAAGAAGATGCATCTTGTTGGTATAGGTAGTACGAATCAATTCATATAAGCCCTCCTCAACTGTATAGTCCCATACCTATACAGTCTTAGGATCCCTCTCATTCGGGTGTGTAATCGGTTCATTCATGTACCCCTCCGCTTAGAGGACCTTCGCGAGGAGCCGCTCCTTGTCCGTGCCCTCTTTGCACCGGCGATCACTCCTCGTCCTCGTCCCCGGGCGTTACAGTCTCTAGTAACGACAACGGAAAATAAACATGGGAGTGAGAAATACATGATTTCTCAGTAGGAGTTCCTACTTGTACTAAAAGTGTCATCGTTGTCGTCCCAGTCACTTCGGGTTTATTATAAAAAGGTGAACAGGTAAGGATTCAATTATCAAACCTTCACAAACGTGATTAGCCGAAGTGCAGTTACTTTTAAACTAATCTTGAACATTAGCAGAAATATCCAATTAGTATTTCATCAAGCATACATATAAGCATATCATGTAAAACCACTAATAAGCAATAATCATTTAGGAGCTGCATGCATTTCATGATTACTCATCCTCAATATTCACTTGTTTAGTGATCATCATCTTTCATTTATTTCATCAACATATTTCTTAATTACTCACGGGATGAATGCATCAATGCCTTAGACCACCCTAAAGGGTAATGAGCTCATACCATGGCCGTCGCCATAACCTTTTTGGTTTTGCATTCCGTTGCCGTGATCTCAACGGTTTAGGGGGTTAAGCCGTGAGTTTAGCTCAAGTCCACTTTTCCAGACTTTCATTGCTACTTTTTCAAACTTTACTTTTATTATTTCTTTTGAAAATGAATGTATGCATATTATCATGTAATCACAATAAATCCTGGGCAATCAATCATTCATCCTCATCATTTCATAATTCATCACCATACATTCACATTACTATAAATCACTTCATAAAACATGGACAATATCATGTAAATCTCATAGTAAACACTTCCATAGATGATTCATATTAACCAACCAAAGTTATCAAGTTGAGTTTCTAGTGTTCGTAAGAGGTAATGGATGTCTTAGTATTATCTTTTTCTCTTAGTGTTCTTTGTACTCTTAGCATTCCATTAATACATTAATGCACTTCAAAATATTATTATAGGTTCTTTATGTAACGCCCCGATTTTTCTGTTAGAGTGAAAATGACCAAAATGCCCCTGAGGTCATTTTCAGCCCGGAATTCGAGGAAAGCGGTCTTGGCAGTACTCGAAGGGAAAACTCAATGTTGGAAGGGGAGTAGAAAACTTATGTACCTTCCCGGGATCGAAAATCTCGTTTTTCGAGTTTTCGGGTCAAAATGACCAAAACGCCCCTGTGGTGTTTTACCCGTTTGCAAGTGCCGGATGAACCCGAAACTTCTCCAGATAGTTTTAAAAGGAGTTTTTATGTATTCTATGACCTCAGTTTTAATTTTAGAAGTCCCGGGCAAAATTAGTACAAAATTACGGTTTTGCCCCTAGTTTCGTATTTTTACGCTTAATCGCGTGATTAAGCAAACCTAAGCAATATTAGGCTCTAATCGAAGGTTAATTAATTTCCTTAATTAATCTTGAGTCAAAATAATTTATTAAAGTTGATTAAAACCAAATAGTACTTAATTACAACCTAAAATCATATTTTAATTTTATGACACCTAGTCATAGAATCTTGAATAGTGTTTTCTCTTTCCAATTCCTTAAATCATGGAATTGTGTTACACATTGTTTATTCATAAATGAGTTTTAAATTCTTTAATGATGTATGAGCACTCCTAAACTTATCATAAACTCTCTAAATCACATTCTTAGTTACCTAAACTTAAGCTTAATCATTCCTAACCTTGTACCTAAGCTAATACACATCTAAACCTACCATTAACACACAATTAAATGGTCAAATCATCCTCCCATTCTGCTGTCCCAAGCTGGCCGAAGCCTCACCTCCTCCATATGCATCACATGTTCAATTTTTCAACACTCCAAGGCCATACCTCAAGTCACATACACTATACCTTGTCATAACTTTCAATCAAGCTTGAATTTCCACATGAATAAATAATTAAAACAACCCATTTTTCCCATTTAATTGTGGCTGGAAAAGTTCCAGCCATGCATTGTTTCTAGAAGACTAAATTCATAAAAATGTGATAGGAAATTAACTCACATCAAGCCATGCTTTGTAGCATAGCTTCCATACTTCAAACCATGCTTGAATGACCTTGTGTAAGAGATATTTTCTCTTCCTTCCTCCCTCAAAGGCTACGGCCAAGCCCTCCCCATTCACTCCTCCATGGTTTTGTTTTTCTATAAATAGGATGCTTGTGTTAGCCTTGTGGCACTTTGAAGCATTTGCAAAGTTTAGAGTTTTAGAGTTGTCTTGCTAGTCTTTCCTTTTTCTCTCAAAGTTCCAAGAGTGTTCTTCCTTTCTTTTCATCTTTATCTTCTTCATCTCTTCATCTCATCATCACCTCTCAACCATCAAACACCACCCCAAAACCTTGAACCATCATCAAACGTCTCAAACACCACACCTCAAACACAACTTCACTCAAAACACATCTCCTTTCCTTTTCCTTTCCTTAGCTAAATCATCACCACCATTCTAGGGGGTGTTGCTCATCTCATTTCCATCTTCAAGATCAAGCTTTTATCTTCATCAAAAGGTAGGGATTTGTTTTCAAACTTTATTTTGCTCAAGAAAGTGTTTTTCTCTAGTTTTCTCTTGGATTCCTTTTGAACTTTCCTTTGTCTTTCCTTTCCTTTCATTTTCGGCCATGAGGCCTTGATTTGAGCATGATAGCTTGATGATGAGAGTTTCTAGATGATGACATTGTGTTCATCTCAAAGAAACCTCTAAAGCTTGAGTTTTCCTTTTCTTACAACTTCATCTATATGTTATCTAGCTCACATGGTTTTCCAACTTCAGAAAATTAATCTAAGGATTTCTAAAAGCCCAAGCCTACCCTTGTCAACCTTAAAGTTGGCCGGCACGTTCTAGAGATTTGTCTCTAGATAGGGGTTTTGGGTACTTAATAAAGAACTTGATGTAGCTTCACTTTCTTTCTCTTTTATATGATTTTCGATTCTTGTGTTGTGATCTTTGAGATGTTGTATGGGGTTATTATCTTGTTAAAGTCTTAAATGAAGCTCTAGTTAAACATAAAAATGAAACTTGCATCATGTTTACTTTAAGCTTTGCATATCATGTTTATTTCCTTGCTATCACTAAATCCCAAGATAATGAATGAACTTGCATTATCATGTTTATGTTTCAAGCTTTGCATTATCATATTTATATTTCAAGTCCTCACCTAAATATCAAAGATAATAATATATTGCACCACATATTTATTTTATGCTCTCACTTTACTTTCTAGCAATAACTAAAATAAGTGCATGAGCATGTTTATTTTTATGTCATCACTTTAATGATTCTAGAGCTCAAAGACTTGCCCAATGATATCTCAAACAAAGGTCTAAAACATTTATTTCCTATGGTTCATATTTCGGCCCTATGAGGCCTTAATGTTTTCAAGTATTGAAAACTATGTTTTATAATTTTTCTAAACTTATATGAGTATAAGGAATGCATAGAACTAAGCGTTATGAATTTAGGACCTCTTGAGATGAAAATAATATAGCCACTGCCCTATTAAGTATTTTCATGAGTTTAGATGATAAAAGTGTTCATGAAAGAGTTTTGAAGGTTTTAATAAGGTTCCAAGAGAAACTAGTATTTTATGTGCTTTAGAAACTATGATTCAATGCCTTTAAATGGAGTTTCTGTTTCGGTTCTGCCTTGCTATGTTTGGCCACTGTATGAGCTGTGTTAATGATGTTAATATGCTTATGTTTGGGTAATAATTATGTTAAGACTCATATGTGAAAGATAGGATAAGTTAGGAACTAGAAAAGAATTAATTTGAGAGTTCTAGATCCCTTAAAGATTTATTTTTCTGGATTCTGTCCAGCAAGGTTTAGATTCAATAATCATGGTTTTAAATTAGTTTATATGTGTAGGAATGACTCATAATTGGTTTAGGACTTAATCTTGAAGCCTTAGGAGCAAACCGAACTTAGAAAGGGTCATTATTGTGACTTCTAGGTACCCGTAAAGTTAGTATTTTGATTTCTGCACTCTTGAGGTTTAGAGATGTTCTTGACCATAGGGTGAGGTGAGAAATACTTAGTTATAACCTTATAGGTTCCCAAGAGACTAGGTGTTGATGATCAATAACTTAGAATGTGAGATAGAGATCTAAACCGTAATTTCTAGAACTCCGTAATCACATAAACATAAAGCTGTCCAAATTCTGCTTAGTGCTATTTGGATTAGTTCTTGAGCATAAAATTTGTATAACTCATTAATTGTCAAACTATAGGTGTATAAAGAAGTTAAGGATAATGTTAGAACAATTAATTTGCAAGTTTAAGACTCATAAGAATCGAAGTTTAAAACACTATGAGTTATAACGTATCATGTCTATGAGCTTATGGGGATGATTGTTAGATATGACTATGTGATGATGTTTGTGTGAAAGTTTTATGTGACGAATGTTATGAGAAAGTTTCATGTGATGATATATATGTTATGAAAAAGCCATATGAGAATGCATGATAAAAATGAATATGATAAATGATGAGGTAATTGTGATTTAATACTTATGAGAATATAAATGTGACACAATACTGAGACGCGCTTCTCTGGGTGACACCCGCCGCCGAGCACCCCCAGGAGGAGACAAATCCGTGAGGGTATGTGTAGATGCAGCCTGCCAAAGCGGACAAATTGCGAGGCCCACGTGGCTAGCAAAGCGTTTCAAAGAGGAAATGATCCTAGAAAGGAGATCCTTAATTGCCCCCTAGCCCGTACTTTAAGTCGGGATTATGTTACGCTTATCATAGGATAAGTAAGAACTAGTGACGACTAGTTAAGGTATGAGCTCATAACCTAGAGAAGTTTTAGGGCGGCCCCATGAGATGAAAGTTAAAGTTAACAATGTCACATAAACTATACTTATGCCAATGTTATAATGTTTCCTAGTTATTCTATTGTTTGGTTTATCTTATGATGCATTCATATCATTAGTATATTCCTACTTAAGTCATAAAGACGCATTATAAAATATGACGGACCTTGGATAAAATACCTCTTTGGAAAACCAACTTAAAAGGAATTTATATGCATGCACACCTTTTAGAAATAAACCCAAGGTTCCTGAGGATGTGACGATGTCACCTAAGTAGGGATAACCCTACTGAGAATTCTTTTAGAAAGATTCTCATTCCCTCTCTCTTTTCTTCCGTCATATCTTCAGATGGCGACATTCGTACTCTTCATCGACACCCCGGTATGGGAGCTGCACCATGACCCGGAACTCGGGTCATACCATTTTGAGGGTCGCTGCAAGGTCAGAGTATTCATGTTCATGGGACGACCCTTCGCGCACCCCGTCCCGAGCTACCGCTTCACCCTGACTGCTCCCTACCGTCATAACGGGATTTCTGAGCGAGCTAGACCACGCGATGAGCAGATCCTCCGCATGGAGCCCGAGACATCAGCGGTACGCGAGTACCCCGAGTATGTACCGCGTCCCCAGTACTCGGAGACGGACCCATCCGAGGACCCGCCATCCCACATGTACAGTTGGAGCTCCAGTCCCGCTCCTCCACCGATGAGGGCTGGGAGTGAGGAGACGGTGGTCCAGCCAAGGTTGGCTCGATGGCCATCTATGCACCCTCGCCACGGTGGACATGCCCCGATGATGCGCTCGACCACTCCCGCCGAGATTCGTCAATGGATCGACTCGACCCCACAGTATTCGGACCAGCAGGAGTAGTCATAGGAGGGGTAGTAGTTAGTGCACACACACGCCACATAGTAGAGGACAAACCTTCTTTTGTATATGAGGTTGTCTCCTTTAGGTGCACATGGGTATGGGTGTAGTTTCTCTTGTATTTGCTTTTTATGATTTCCTTGTATTGCATTTCAGTTGTATTTTGTTTCATGTTGTATCAAATAGTCCCGCCTCTTTGGGTAGGCACGTTATATATATATATCTATGATTCAGTTGATGTTCCCATGACATGATGTGTTTCTTATGCTTTGCTTATATGTTTCTCTATGCTTCTCTTATGGATTCGTGCGTGGCTCTCACTTTGATTTTAAATTCCAAAAAGAAAAATTTTACCCATATTTCCGCTAAGTATTTTCTAAGTAAAAGATGAGACCAAGAGGTAATATTCTAAAGATTAACCTAAGTACATACTAGTAGTCTTGGGTTAAGATTTAGGGTGTTACACTTTATATATTTTTATTATGACTTTCATATAACTCTTGAAGATTATTATTCTACTTAAATTCTTAAAATTCTCTCTTTACAAGACTTGATTCTTTTATTTATAGTTTTGACATCTTTTAGAAGAAAGTTTATAATTATCTGTATACTTGTTATCTCAGCTTAGTAAAGGTAGTTCCAAATTCCTAACTCATCAAATTTTAGCATTTACATCTTTGGAATAGTGTAAATCAACTGTAAACCATGCATAGGAGGGTTCCCAGGAAAGAGAGGTCGGTCACAATGGACACGCTTAAATACCAAGTCTTTCCTTAGTCAGAACCTTTCCAAACTGCACTTTCACAGTACACTATTCTGAAATTTATTTCTCATTCTGTATTTTCGTGGTACAAAGATTTATACATAACATACATGGGTGTATTCCTATATGTGTTAGCTCTCCAACAAAGTTGAAATCAGTCCATTTGCATTTTTCTAGAGTGAGTTACACCTATTTTACTACTACAAGGTTGGATTTAAAGTTTCAGTCTTAGGCTCTACTTTAAAAATTTATATCTTGAGCTAGAAAACTCCGTTTTGGGTGATTCTTTTTGGAGAGTGTTTTATGATGCGTCTAGTTTATGGTAAAAATATTTTTATTTCAAGATACTTCATATTTTATGAGTATTAAATTTCGGAACACCTACTGCAAGAAACAGCCAAAAATCCAGCACTTATCATTTTCATGTTTTATGTCACTTATTTTAACACAAGGATCACACAACATATTTCAAGCATCATTTGAGCATGAAAGCAACATAATATCACTTTGGAAGCAGAATGGAACAAGGGCTTTCACAAAATATTTATACAATATCCCCTTGAAACATTTTTATCAACAAACATAAGCTTGATGGCATCCTAACCATGAGCAAGGTTAGATGTCATCATGGCTTACAAAACCAAAGTGAGGGCTCCTACCTCTTGTGTAGGGTCTATAAAAGGGTCATTCTCTTCTTCCTTAAGCTTGAACAAGAGTCCTTGGAGTGGATGACCCTCCTTGAATCTTGGCTCTAGAACTTGAGTGCTTAAGAAAATATTTCTCACTAGAGTTAAAGATTGTAACTCTTGTGAGGGCTAGTGAAAGTTTGGACTTAGGATTTAAGTGTTTGGATGAAGTTAAGAGGATCAAGAGAAGTCTTTGAAGAACATAAGAAGAATGATAGAATAAGAAAGAAAGAACACTTAGGGAGTTTCTGAATTGAAGAGAGTTTGAGGAGTATTTATAGTGGAAAGATTAGAGAAAAAACAGAAGAAGGAAAGCACTTGGAGCATGATTTATGGAAACATGTTGGCTGAATTTTGGGATGAAAATGCTCCTTGTTTTGTGCAAACATGTTTCCATGTTTTATGCAAACACGTTTCCATGTTTTATGCAAACATGTTGGATGAAAATGCTCCATGTTTTATGCAAACATGTTTCCATGTTTTGTGCAAAGATGTTAGTGGAGATTTTCTAACCTTTAGTGCATGTATGTGATTCAGAAATGTGTATGATGTATGTGGTTAAATTATTGTGTTATTATCTTAATCCAATGGCTTAGATTCATTCTTGTCTAAAGACAAGTCTAGGGATTTGTGTAAATGGCATTGTAGTAATTTCTTTAACTAAGACAAGGATATTTTTGTAATTAGACAATGATAGTGGTATTCTTGTAATTCCATTCATAGAGTAAGGGTATCTTTGTCATTTAATAAGGCAATGGTAGTTTGGTAATTTCCTTTACATAGCAAGGGCATTTTCGTAATTTCCACTAAGTGATGGCATTTTCGTAATTCTTTGCATTTTTCTCTAGACATACTTAAGTAGTCTATTTGTTGTGTTTCATAACATCTGTCCAGATTCTCTTGGTTTTTGCTATCGCTAATTAATATTTATCTTAGTTATAAATTTGGGGATGTTACATTTCTCCCCTTCTTATTAAAAATTTTGCCCTCAAAATTTGATACCTGTGAAAAGGTTCGGAAATTCTTTTCGCATATCTTCCTCGAGCTCCCATGTGTGCTCTTCCATTCCATCTTGTCCCCAGGCTACTCGGACCAGAGATACAAATTTGTTTCTCAGCTCCTTGATGCCATGATCCACGATCCTCATCGATGGTAATTCAAAAGTTAAGTCATCTTTTAATTGTATAGTTTCTGGCTCAAACACATGACTGGGGTCTGACTGATACTTTCTCAATTGGGACACATGAAAAACATTGTGTAGGTTAGACAAATTTGGGGGTAATGCAATTTCGTAGGCAGAGGGACCTACCTTTTTGAGGATTTGGAAGGGTCCTAAGAATCTAGGGCTTAGCTTTTTGACTTTCATTGCACGACCTATACCTGTGGTAGGAGTAATTCGCAAGAATATGTGTTCTCCTTCTTGAAATTCGAGAGGTTTCCTTCTCTTGTCAGCATAGCTCTTCTGCCTACTCTGAGCAGTGAGGATTCTTTCCCTAATTCTCCTTATTTGTTTGGTTGTCTCTTCTACCAAATCAGGGCTCAAAATACTTTGCTCTCCCGGGTCACACCAACAAAGTGGTGATTGACACTTTCTACCATACAAAGCCTCATAGGGTGCCATCCCAATGCTAGTGTGGTAACTATTATTATATGCAAACTCAATCAATGGAAGCTGTTTGTCCCAACTTTTTGGCTGGTCTAAGACACATGCTCTTAGCATATCCTCAAGGGTTTGAATTGTTCTTTCTGATTGTCCATAAGTTTGAGGGTGATAGGCAGTGCTTAGACACAACCTTGAACCAAACGCCTTTTGCAAAGCTCCCCAAAATCTTGAGGTGAACCTTGGATCCCTATCTGAGACAATGGTTTTGGGTACTCCATGGAGCCTTATTATCTCTTGGATGTATAACTGAGCTAACTTTTCCAAAGGGTAATTTGCTCGAATGGGTAAAAAGTGAGCAGATTTGGTCAATCTATCCACAATTACCCATATGGAGTCATGTCCGGTAGGCATTCTTGGCAATCCCATCACGAAATCCATGGATATTCCTTCCCACTTCCATTCGGGGATTTCGAGAGGTTGCAGCATTCCGGAGGGTTTTTGATGCTCTATCTTCACTTTTTGGCATACCAAACATTTTTGCACTATATTTGCTATATCTGCTTTCATCTTTGGCCACCAGAACATCCTTTTTAGGTCATGGTACATCTTGGTTATACCAGGGTGTACACTAAAATGACTCTTGTGGGCTTCTTCCAAAATGTTAGCTCTCAATCCTTCTTTTGCAGGTACACAGATTCTCCCTTGGTATCTCCACACTCTTTCCTTATCCTGGACAAACTCTTTCAACTTTCCTGCTTCGACAAGGGTTAAGGTTCTAAGGAAATCCTCATCTTCCCTTTGGGCTTGAATTATTTGATCCTTAAAGCTACTGGTTACACTTAGTTGGCTTAACCGAATTTGTTCTGAAGTCCCCCTATATCCTAAGTTGAGGTTCCTAAAATCTTCTATCAGCTCATTTTCTTTCACCATGAGCCAAGCGGCATGTAAGGACTTACGACTCAAAGCGTCTGCTACCACATTTGCCTTTCCTGGGTGGTAGTTCAACCCAAAGTCATAGTCCTTGAGAAACTCCATCCAACGCCTTTGTCTCATATTGAGTTCCTTTTGGTTGAAGAGGTATTTCAGACTTTTGTGGTCAGAAAAGACTTCAAACCTTACACCATAAAGATGATGTCTCCAGATTCTTAAGGCAAAGACAATAGCTGCTAGCTCTAAGTCATGGGTTGGGTAATTAACTTCATGGGGTTTGAGCTGTCTAGAGGCATAGGCTACTACATTCCTATTTTGCATCAAAACACATCCTAGTCCTCTTCCCGAGGCATCACAATACACCTCAAATTTTTCTTTTGGGTCAGGTAGGATTAGGACAGGGGTAGTGGTCAACTTCTTCTTTAGTTCTTGGAAACTTTCTTCACATTCTGGGCTCCATATAAAAGTTGAATTCTTCCTTGTTAGCTTGGTGAGGGGTAAGGTAATTTGGGAAAAACCTCTAATGAACCTTCAGTAGTAACCGGCTAGCCCTAGAAAACTCCTAATCTCCTTCACAGTGGCCTTCACAGTGGTAGGGGTTTCCCATTGTTGCACCGCTTCTATCTTACTTGGGTCTACTGCTATTCCCCCATGTGACACTACATGACCTAAGAACTTAACTTCCTTCATCCAAAATTCACACTTGGACAACTTTGCATAAAGTTTCTTGTTCCTCAACACCTCCAACACCACTCGTAAGTGTTCTTCGTGCTCTTCTTTAGTTCTAGAGTAAACTAGAATGTCATCGATGAACACTATTACAAACTTGTCCAAGTATGGTCTAAATATCCTATTCATGTAGTCCATAAACACTGCCGGTGCATTGGTTAACCCAAACGACATCACATTAAACTCATAATGTCCATATCTAGTCCTAAAGGCTGTCTTTGGTATGTCCTCCTCGTTCACTCGAATCTAGTGGTATCCTGATCGCAGATCTATCTTAGAAAACACTTGGGCTCCTCTTAATTGGTCCATGAGGTCATCTATTCTAGGCAAAGGGTATTTATTCTTTATGGTCACTTGGTTTAGCTGCCTATAATCCACACATAACCGCAAGCTCCCATCCTTCTTCTTGACAAATAGCACTGGAGCTGTAACATCCCCAAATTTATAACTAAGATAAATATTAATTAGCGATAGCAAAACCAAGAGAATCGGGACAAATGTTATGAAACACAACAAATAGTCTACTTAAGTATGTCTAGAGAAAAATGCAAAGAATTACGAAAATGCCATCACTTAGTGGAAATTACGAAAATGCCCTTGCTATGTAAAAGAAATTACCAAACTACCCTTGCCTTATTAAATGACAAAGATACCCTTACTCTATGAATGGAATTACAAGAATACCACTATCATTGTCTAATTACAAAAATATCCACTAACATCTTTGCACAAAACATGGAAACATGTTTGCATAAAACATGGAGCATTTTCATCCAACATGTTTGCACAAAACATGGAAACGTGTTTGCACAAAACATGGAAACGTGTTTGCACAAAACATAGAAACGTGTTTGCACAAAATATGGAAACGTGTTTGCACAAAACATAGAAACATGTTTGCACAAAACAAGGAGCATTTTCATCCCAAAATTCAGCCAACATGTTTCCATAAATCATGCTCCAAGTGCTTTCCTTCTTCTGTTTTTTCTCTAATCTTTCCACTATAAATACTTCTCAAACTCTCTTCAATTCAAAAACTCCCTAAGTGTTCTTTCTTTCTTATTCTATCATTCTTCTTATGTTCTTCAAAGACTTCTCTTGATCCTCTAAACTTCATCCAAACACTTAAATCCTAAGTCCAAACTTTCACTAGCCCTCACAAGAGTTACAATCTTTAACTCTAGTGAGAAATATTTTCTTAAGCATTCAAGTTCTAGAGCCAAGATTCAAGGAGGGTCATCCACTCCAAAGACTCTTGTTCAAAGCTTAAGGAAGAAGAGAAGGACCCTTTTTAGACCCTACACAAGAGGTAGGAGCTTCATCTTTAATTGTTCAAGTATTGTTGGCTTCTAACCTTGATAGAATGCCTCAAGTTTGAGTTATTGTCAAAAGTTTTAAATGATTATTTGAAAAATATATTCTATTTTGTTATGAGTACCCTTATGATGTTATCAAACTCAAATATAACTTGAAAAGATTGTATGTGAAACCTGATTTAATAAAGGTAACTTAAGACATGAAAATGGTAGGTGCTGGAATTTCTAGTTGTTTCTGGCAGCAGGTACTTGAAAGCTACTGTTCATAAAATATCAAGTATCTCGAAATTAAAATAATTTTACTATAAACTAGACTCATTATAGAACACTCTCCAAAAAGAATCACCTAAAACGGAGTTTTCTAGCTCAAGATATAAATTTTTAAAGTAGAGCCTAAGACTGAAACTTTAAATCTGACCTTGTAGTAGTAAAATAGGTGTAACTCACTCTAGCAAAATGCAAATGGACTGATTTCAACTTTGTTAGAGAGCTAACACATGTAGGAATACACCCATGTATGTTATGTATAAAGCTTTGTACCACATAAATACAGAATGAGAAATAAATTTCGGGATAGTGTACTGTGAAAGTGCAGTTTGGAAAGGTTCTGGCTAAGGAAAGACTTGGTATTTAAGCATGTCCATTGTGACCCACCTCTCTTTCCTGGGAACCCTCCTATGCATGGTTTACAATGGATTTACACTATTCCAAAGATGTAAATGCTAAAATTTGATGAGTTAGGAATTTGGAACTACCTTTACTAAGCTGAGATAATAAGTATACAGAGAATTATAAACTTTCTTCTAAAAGATGTCAAAACTATAAATAAAAGAATCAAGTCTTGTAAAGAGAGAATTTTTAGAATTTAAGTAGAATAATAATCTTCAAGAGTTATATGAAAGTCATAATAAAAATATATAAAGAACCTATAATAATATTTTGAAGTGCATTAATGTATTAATGGAATGCTAAGAGTACAAAGAACACTAAGAGAAAAAGATAATACTAAGACATCCATTACCTCTTACGAACACTAGGAACTCAACTTGATAACTTTGGTTGGTTAATATGAATCATCTATGAAAGTGTTTACTATGAGATTTACATGATATTGTCCATGTTTTATGAAGTGATTTATAGTAATGTGAATGTATGGTGATGAATTATGAAATGATGAGGATAAATGATTGATTGCCTAGGATTTATTGTGATTACATGATAATATGCATACATTCATTTTCAAAAGAAATAATAAAAGTAAAGTTTGAAAAAGTAGCAATGAAAGTCTGGAAAAGTGGACTTGAGCTAAACTCACGGCTTAACCCCCTAAACCGTTGAGATCACGGCAACGGAATGAAAACCAAAAAGGTTATGGCGACGGCCATGGTATGAGCTTATTACCCTTTTAGGGTGGTCTAAGGCATTGATGCATTCATCCCGTGAGTAATTAAGAAATATGTTGATGAAATAAATGAAAGATGATGATCACTAAACAAGTGAATGTTGAGGATGAGTAATCATGAAATGCATGCAGCTCCTAAATTATTACTGCTTATTAGAGGTTTTACATGATATGCTTATATGTATGCTTGATGAAATACTGAATGAATATTTCTGCTAATGTTCAAGATTAGTTTAAAAGTAACTGCACTTCGGCTAATCACGTTTGTGAAGGTTTGATAATTGAATCCTTACATGTTCACCTTTTTATAATAAACCCGAAGTGACTGGGACGACAACGATGACACTTTTAGTACAAGTAGGAACTCCTACTGAGAAATCATGTATTTCTCACTCCTATGTTTATTTTCCGTTGTCGTTACCAGAGACAGACGTGTCCACCTAAAGCAACGAGGTTGTAGCTGAGTAAGGAGGTAGCACGTGAAGATTTCAAACCGTTCAAGTAGGAGCATTCTGAGCTTTAGTTACATTATAGTTTGTGAGAAACAATTAGTAATAGTAGAACTTATATTGTTATTTGTAATAACTTATCAGTATGATATATGCCCTGTTGTGACTTATGTATTAAGTGATTATATTCCAGTTTATGTGATAATTGTTCTACACTTAGTCTTTTATTCCGCTTATTTAATTAAGTGCGCAATGTAACTTGATTATTATCTATAAAAGCGCTATGTATTTCACTTCTGAATTCTGAGCTTAAGTTTTCAAAAAAATTAATTTATTTAAAGAAAAAAAAAACTTCCATTATTTTTCTAAGTTAATTTCAAAAGAAAATTAATACAAGGCATAAGTGACAACTAATAGAATCCAAATGTGAACTTAAGCACAGTGGGGTTCTATTAGGGTGTTACAGGAGCTCCCCATGGTGAAGCACTAGGCCTAATGAATTTCTTCTCTAGTAGCTCCTCTAATTGCTTCTTCAATTCTGTTAACTCGGCCAGTGGCATCCTATAAGGAGCTATAGATATGGGTCCCGTTCCCGGTACCAAATCTATAGAAAACTCAATCTCCCTTTTTGGAGGAAATTCAGGTATGTCATAAGGAAAAACATCTGAGAATTCCTTTACTACAAGGATCTTTTCTAGAGCTTGCTCCACTTTCCTCTCACTTGTCATCAGGAAAACATATCCTCGCTCTTCATTCCTACTATCCCTAATGATAATGGAGTTTAGGTATAGTCGTACCTTTCTATCAAGTTTAGAGGGATTGGGTAAAGATGGTTTGGGAAGAAATTCTAGTGACTTATTTGCACAATGTAGTAACACACGGTTAGCCGAAAGCCAATCCATGCCCAAGATTACATCAAAACTAGACAAGGGTAGACAAACTAAATCATGATGAAAAATCCTATCAGCTACCTCAAATTCACAATTTAGGCAGGCTTGATCAGTTCTAACAGTATTTATAGTGGGTGTAGAGACAACTAAGATGATTTTTAAGTCAGATATATACAACCTCAACTTATTAGCACAATCATATGAAATGAATGAATGTGTTGCACCAGAATCAAACAATACAATTAAGGGTTTTCCATTAATTATACACTTACCTTGAATCAGATCATCGGATTCTGAGGGCATCTCAGCAGTGATAGCAAACACACGTCCTTGTGCCTTAGGCTTGGGTGTAAAGGACTGATTGAACTGTGGGCACTCTCTAGAATAGTGTCCTGCCTGTCCACACCGATAACAAACATTTTTACCAAATCTGCATTCCCCTCCATGTATCTTCCCACAAGTAGCACAAGGGGGTCTAGTCATAGGTTCAGGGACAGCAGCCATCCTAGGTCAATTAACAGCTTGTGTCCTAGGTTGGCTCATTGTAGGGCGTTGGGGCTGTTTCCCTTTAAATCCACCTCCTTGGTAGGGTTTCTTGTAAGGGGTGGGAACCCTCGGTGACCTTGTTGAGCAGACCTCTTCCTATTCTCTTTAACTCGGTGGGCAACTAGCTGGTGATTGCAACTCTCAGCCACTTGGCTTTTGTTGACTAAAGATGCATAGTCAGTGACCTCCAGTGGAGCCACAGATGCCAAAATGTCTGGCCTCAAACCACTCTCATATTTCATGCATTTCCAAGCCTCGTTGGGATCCCTTTGGTAGCTAGTTGAGTGTTTGATCAGTTATTCAAACTTAGCTGGGTACTCAGCCACACTTCAATTTCCCTGTGTCAGCAACAGAAATTCTACTTCCTTTGCCTTCTTAACCTGCTCCATCATCACTATTGCTTGTGCTTGCATAGCCCTAGCCATCTCCTGGAGTGCATTTGCCAGTTCATCACGATTACCTCCACCGCATGCCCCATGCATACGTCTGTTTTCTGCCATTGGTTCCTAGACACACCAAACAACAGTCATCGAGTTGATCAGGCTCAATACTATAGCTAAGCATGGTAGCAACTATGGCAGTATCACAAGACGATCATGCATTTCTAAATCCTATATCCCATCATACAGATAAGATTAATAGCATGATATCATAGACAGAAGCATAGTCAGTCCATTCCTCAGGCTTAAATAGGATGAACTGCTCTAATACCATAATGTAACACCCTAATAGAACCCCACTATGCTTAAGTTCACATTTGGATTCTATTAGTTGTCACTTATGCCTTGCATTTATTTTCGTTTGAAATTAACTTAGAAAAATAGTGGAAGTTTTTTTTTTAAATAAATTAATTGTTTGAAAACTTAAGCTCAGAATGAGAAGTGAAATACATAGCGCTTTTATAGATAATAATCAAGTTACATTGCGTACTTAATTAAATAAGCAGAATAAGAGACTAAGTGTAGAACTATTATCACATAAACTGGAATATAATCACTTAATACATAAGTCACAACAGGGCATATATCATACTGATAAGTTATTACAAATAACAATATAAGTTCTACTATTACTAATTGTTTCTCACAAACTATAATGTAACTAAAGCTCGGAATGCTCCTACTTGAAAGGTTTGAAATCTTCACGTGCTACCTCCTTCCTCAGCTACTGACCGTTGCTTTAGGTGGACCCGTCTGTCTCTGGTAACGACAACGGAAAATAAACATGGGAGTGAGAAATACATGATTTCTCAGTAGGAGTTCCTACTTGTACTAAAAGTGTCATCGTTATCGTCCCAGTCACTTCGGGTTTATTATAAAAAGGTGAACAGGTAAGGATTCAATTATCAAACTTTCACAAACGTGATTAGCCGAAGTGCAGTTAAAACTAATCTTGAACATTAGCAGAAATATCCAATTAGTATTTCATCAAGCATACATATAAGCATATCATGTAAAACCACTAATAAGCAATAATCATTTAGGAGCTGCATGCATTTCATGATTACTCATCCTCAACATTCACTTGTTTAGTGATCATCATCTTTCATTTATTTCATCAACATATTTCTTAATTACTCACGGGATGAATGCATCAATGCCTTAGACCACCCTAAAGGGTAATGAGCTCATACCATGGCCGTCGCCATAACCTTTTTGGTTTTCATTCCGTTGCCGTGATCTCAACGGTTTAGGGGGTTAAGCCGTGAGTTTAGCTCAAGTCCACTTTTCTAGACTTTCATTGCTACTTTTTCAAACTTTACTTTTATTATTTCTTTTGAAAATGAATGTATGCATATTATCATGTAATCACAATAAATCCTGGGCAATCAATCATTCATCCTCATCATTTCATAATTCATCACCATACATTCACATTACTATAAATCACTTCATAAAACATGGACAATATCATGTAAATCTCATAGTAAACACTTCCATAGATGATTCATATTAACCAACCAAAGTTATCAAGTTGAGTTCCTAGTGTTCGTAAGAGGTAATGGATGTCTTAGTATTATCTTTTTCTCTTAGTGTTCTTTGTACTCTTAGCATTCCATTAATACATTAATGCACTTCAAAATATTATTATAGGTTCTTTATATATTTTTATTATGACTTTCATATAACTTTTGAAGATTATTATTCTACTTAAATTTTTAAAATTCTCTCTTTACAAGACTTGATTCTTTTATTTATAGTTTTGACATCTTTTACAAGAAAGTTTATAATTATCTGTATACTTGTTATCTCAGCTTAGTAAAGGTAGTTCCAAATTCCTAACTCATCAAATTTTAGCATTTACATCTTTGGAATAGTGTAAATCAACTGTAAACCATGCATAGGAGGGTTCCCAGGAAAGAGAGGTCGGTCACAATGGACACGCTTAAATACCAAGTCTTTCCTTAGCCAGAACCTTTCCAAACTGCACTTTCACAGTACACTATTCCGAAATTTATTTCTCATTCTGTATTTTCGTGGTACAAAGATTTATACATAACATACATGGGTGTATTCCTATATGTGTTAGCTCTCCAACAAAGTTGAAATCAGTCCATTTTCATTTTTCTAGAGTGAGTTACACCTATTTTACTACTACAAGGTCGGATTTAAAGTTTCAGTCTTAGGCTCTACTTTAAAAATTTATATCTTGAGCTAGAAAACTCTGTTTTAGGTGATTCTTTTTGGAGAGTGTTTTATGATGCGTCTAGTTTATGGTAAAAATATTTTTATTTCAAGATACTTCATATTTTATGAGTATTAAATTTCGGAACACCTACTGCAAGAAACAACCAAAAATCCAGCACTTATCATTTTCATGTTTTATGTCACTTATTTTAACACAAGGATCACACAACATATTTCAAGCATCATTTGAGCATGAAAGCAACATAATATCACTTTGGAAGCAGAATGGAACAAGGGCTTTCACAAAATATTTATACAATATCCCCTTGAAACATTTTTATCAACAAACATAAGCTTGATGGCATCCTAACCATGAGCAAGGTTAGATGTCATCATGGCTTACAAAACCAAAGTGAGGGCTCCTACCTCTTGTGTAGGGTCTATAAAAGGGTCATTCTCTTCTTCCTTAAGCTTGAACAAGAGTCCTTGGAGTGGATGACACTCCTTGAATCTTGGCTCTAGAACTTGAGTGCTTAAGAAAATATTTCTCACTAGAGTTAAAGATTGTAACTCTTGTGAGGGCTAGTGAAAGTTTGGACTTAGGATTTAAGTGTTTGGATGAAGTTAAGAGGATCAAGAGAAGTCTTTGAAGAACATAAGAAGAATGATAGAATAAGAAAGAAAGAACACTTAGGGAGTTTCTGAATTGAAGAGAGTTTGAGGAGTATTTATAGTGGAAAGATTAGAGAAAAAACAGAAGAAGGAAAGCACTTGGAGCATGATTTATGGAAACATGTTGGCTGAATTTTGGGATGAAAATGCTCCTTGTTTTGTGCAAACATGTTTCCATGTTTTATGCAAACACGTTTCCATGTTTTATGCAAACATGTTGGATGAAAATGCTCCATGTTTTATGCAAACATGTTTCCATGTTTTGTGCAAAGATGTTAGTGGAGATTTTCTAACCTTTAGTGCATGTATGTGATTCAGAAATGTGTATGATGTATGTGGTTAAATTATTGTGTTATCATCTTAATCCAATGGCTTAGATTCATTCTTGTCTAAAGACAAGTCTAGGGATTTGTGTAAATGGCATTGTAGTAATTTCTTTAACTAAGACAAGGATATTTTTGTAATTAGACAATGATAGTGGTATTCTTGTAATTCCATTCATAGAGTAAGGGTATCTTTATCATTTAATAAGGCAAGGGTAGTTTGGTAATTTCTTTTACATAGCAAGGGCATTTTCGTAATTTCCACTAAGTGATGGCATTTTCGTAATTCTTTGCATTTTTCTCTAGACATACTTAAGTAGTCTATTTGTTGTGTTTCATAACATTTGTCCATATTCTCTTGGTTTTTGCTATCGCTAATTAATATTTATCTTAGTTATAAATTTGGGGATGTTACATTTTTCCCTTCCTAGCCCTTCCTTTTGTCATAGGCCCCCTAAGTCCTCCAAGCACCTTATTGTCCTTGCCACTAGCTATGTCATTATCATCTTAGTTTCACATAAGGATGTGAAGGCTTACATGTGGGGGAGTTTGATAAGGGGCATTTATGCCATTTATCGTGCTTCTAATTCTTAGTTTTCTACATGAATTTAACTGTGTTATTGATGTGAAAAATTAGGATTTTGGTTTGTGCCTTATTGTGTATTTTTTATAGAATCATTGACCATTGCATTGATTTTAGAATCATTACTGAATTAGAGCTTGTTGCATTTAACCTATCTCTTTGAGTATGGTTTTTATATACAAGAGCTTTGGATTAAGTATAAAATGCCAAGAAGAAGGCTGAGAACTTTCTAGAATGAGCTTGGAGCCAAAGGATTGCAAAAAAGAGCAAAGCCACAAAGAATCACCATTTTGGTGAGCATTGCAGCGCTCACGTGATGATGGGCTATTTTAATCTATTTTTTTGCCCTGTTTTTGGCTATTTTAGAAAGCAATATTTAAGGAATTGACACAGACTTTTACCTTACTTTTTAGTTTTAGTTTTGGCTATAGAGTTTAGGTTGCTAGGTTTCTATCTTGAATTGTCTCTCTACACCTCTCTACATCTTCTTCTTTACTCTTCTCTCTATAGGGATTTCAATAGGGGAATTGATTTATTCTTGGGAATTGTGGAAAGGATCCTTGCTATTAATTTTAGGTACTATTTTATTTTCATTAATGTAATCTCTAGGGATGGAGGAATAAATTTTCTTACTAGTGTAAGGGTTTTCGAATGGATTGGGATGATGTTTGAAACCCTCTTTTATATTGAATGCATTAGTTTTCTCAATATTCTGTATTTTCTATTCTTATAATTATTGTTGTGATTGTTACAATTTTTATTGGAATAACTAAATTGGTAATTGTCGTTTAGGAAAACTATTTGGGCATAAATTGATGGATCCATTAGTTTATATTTGAGTGAGAACATTAGAATTAACCTTCCGATTGGCAGTTAGACTATAGCAATTGGTATCTTAAATTGTAACACCCCGATTTTTTCTGTTCGAGCGAAAATGACTAAAATGCCCCTGAGGTCATTTTTCACCCGGAACTCGAGGATAGCCGACCCGGCAGTCCTCGAAGGGTCAACTCAATATTTGAAGGGGATTAGGTGAATTGTGGTTACCGTCGGAGGTGAAAATCTCATTATCTGAGTTCTTGGCTCAAAATTGTAACATCCCCTGCTGCTTTTTGGATTGACAACTGTCCCCACAAACCAACACGGGTCTTTTCAGCATGCTTTGTCCTCACTCACATGCTTCCTAGGAAAACTTCCCAGGAGGTCACCCATCCCAAAATTACCCCAAGTCAAGCACGCTTAACTGTGGAGTTCTTTCAGTTTAGGCTACCGAAAAGAAGATGCATCTTGATGTCATGAATGCAACATGTTTAAGCATGAATGTATGGCAATACTTGAGCACATAAATCAACAAATCACAACAATCTAGATTCATGCAAGTGGCATAAGGGCATATTACAACTCTTACTTTTCTCATACTTATGTGACTTAAAAGCATCATATCTCTTTTGTTCTTTTTCTCAAAAACCACCTTCTTAAAACATATCCATCTATTTCCAACCGATACACCACCCCGGCGATTTTTATCATAACCTCCTATCTCCGTCTCACCTAATCACCTAGGAATGAGCTCAATCCTAACTAGTCGTTACTAGATTTAATATGGGGTAAAATGAGGGGGTAACATAAACATATTTCATTCTTTGAAACGTTCTACTGGCCTCGAGTGCACAGCGAATTGTTCGCTTTGGTAAGGCTGCATCTGCACATACCCTCACGGATTTGCCTCCTCCTCACCGTAGAAAGGTGAGAAGTACGTCTCAATGCTTGTCACATAAAAATATCCTAGGGGTGCTCGGCCGAACCAGTGTCACCCAGGGTTTTCAACTTATATGGTACTTTAAAACATTTTTCAACTCTTTTAGGTTTGATAGAAATTCGGCAGCATAACGGCTGTTAAACTGAATTTCCTTCAAACCAAAATTCATGCCACAAGCTAATCACACAACTTAACATCTCAATAATCATTTCCTCACGTATCATCAATAAAACATTTTAGGGTTCATGCATCATCAAGCATATTCTTCTAATACATCATTCTCACATAGATAAACATCATAACATATATTTCAAACTCATCATTCTTACATAGATTATAGCATATATTCCAAACTCATCATAGCATATATTTTAAACACATCATACTCACATAGATAAAGCTCATGTATCATATATCATACTTGCATAAAATTAAGCATCATAAAAACTCAAGACTTCTTAATATCTTATGCATCGACCCTTTAGGTCCTTAACTCACAATCTAAGTTATAAATCATCAAAACCTAGTCTCTTGGGAACCTATGAGGTTATAACTAAGTATTTCTCTCCTCACACTATGGTCAAGAACATCTCTAGACCTCAAGGATGCAGAATTTAAAATCCCAACTTTACGGGTACCTAGGAGTCACAACAATGACTCTTTCTAAGTCCAGTTTGTTCCTAAAGCATCAAGATTAAGCCCTAAACCAATTATGAGTCATTCCTACACATTTAAACTAATTTAGAACCATGATTATCATTTCTAAACCTTGCTGGACAGAATCCAGAAAATTCCATCATTAAGGGATCTAAAACTCTCAAATTAATTCTTTTCTAGTTCCTAACTTATCCTATCTTTCACATATGAGTCTTAACATTATTTTTACTCAAACATAAGCATCTTATCATTATTAACACAGCTCATACAGTGGCCAAACATAGCAAGGCAGAACCCAAACAAACATCTCCATAAAAGACATGAAACACAATTTCTAAAGCACATACAATACTAGTTTCTCTTGGAACCTTTTTCAACTTTCAAAACTCATTTATGGACACTTTTATCACCTAAAATCATAAAAATACTTAAGAGGGTAATAGCTAAATCATTTTTATCTCAAGAGGTCCTAAATTCATAAAACTTAGTTCTACATATTTCTTATACTTACATAAGCTTAGAAAAATTATAAAACATAGTTTTCAATACTTGGAAACACCAAAGCCTCTTAGGGCCGAAATAGGGACCAAAAGCAATAAATATTTTTAGACCTTTGTTGAGACAACAATGGGCAAGTCTTTGAGCTCTAGGTTCATTAAAGTGATGACATAAAAATAAACATGCTCATGCACTTGTTTTAGTTTTTGCTAGAAAGTAAAGTGAGAGCATAAAATAAATATGTGATGCATTATATTATTATCTTTGATATTTAGGTGAGAACTTGAAACATAAACATGATAATGCATAGCTTGAAATATAAACATGATAATGCAAGCTCCTTTATTACCTTGGTACTTAGTGATAACAAAGAAAGTAAACATGATGTGCAAAGCATAAAATAAATATGGTATGCATTATATTATTATCTTTGATATTTAGGTGAGAACTTGAAATATAAACATGATAATGCAAGTTCCTTTATTACCTTGGTACTTAGTGATAGCAAAGAAAGTAAACATGATGTGCAAAGCATAAAATAAACATGATGCAAGGTTCATTTTAAGGTGATCTAAAGCTCATCCAAGACTTTAACAACATAATAACCCAACACATATCTCATTACAAAGAGAGCTTTAGAGTTCTTGAACCAAGTTCTCAAAGGAATTATGAGGTTCTTGAACATCATCATCAAGCTCAAAGAAAGCAAAACTTTTTGAACAAATAAAACTTCAAAGATCAAAAAGGAAAATGGTAACCGAAATGTTAAAGAAAGGAACAAAGAAACCGAAATCATAATAGCAAGAAAAGTAAAGGTATTCTTGAGTAAAAATCATTTTTGAGTTAGAAAATAAAGTTGGAACTCAAAGAAAATAAAACCTCAAGCTCTAGAGTTTCCTTTGAGATGAACACATAGTCATTATCTAGGAGTCCTCATCATTGAGCTATCATGTACTCATCAAGGCCAAGAGGCCGAAAATACAAGAAAGGGAAACCAAAGAAAGTTTCAAAAAGAAAACCCAAGAGAAAGCTAGAAAGAACTCATTTTCAAGAAGACAAAGTTTAGAAAACACTCCTACCTAGAGTGAAGACAAAAAGCTTGGACTTGAAGATGAAAATGATATGAGCAACACCTCCTAGGATGGTGATGATGATTCGGCCTTCATGAAAGAAAAAGGAAGGAAATGTGTTCTTGGTGAGCTTGTGTTTGAGAATGGAAGTTTAGGTGTTTGTATGATGATCCAAGGTGGTGGGGTGGTGTTTCAAGGTTGTGTGATGATGTTTCAAAAGGAAAAAGAAGAAGATGAAGAAGAAGAATGCTCTTGAGATTTGAGAGAAAAAGGAAGAACTTAGAGAAAAACTAAAAACTAAACTTAGCAAATGAACAAAGTGTAGCAAAGGTTCATCTAGGCATGGTATTTATAGAGAAGAATAAGAGTGAATGAGTGGAGGAGAATGAATCCTCATGGAACATGAGGTGAGGCATGTGTGGAGGAGAATGAATCCTCATGGAACATGAGGTGAGAGAATTGCACTTTGATGACATGGCTTCAACCATAGTCTTTGGAGTGTGAAATAAAATTAAATTGTGATAAAATGGATGATGAATTTCGTGCAGGTCTGATGCAGCAAGGGAGGAGGGAGTTTTGGTCATGTAATAGTGTGTTAGTGATGTGTTTAGGGGTGTATTAGCTTAGGTGTAAGGTTAGGAGTCATTAAGCATAAGTTTAGGTGACTAAGAATGTGATTAGGAACCTCTATGACATGATTAAGGAGTACTCATACATATTTAGGAGATTTTAAATTCATTTTATGAATAAAACAATGTAGACAAAATTCCATAATTTAAGGAATTGGAGAGAAAATACTATTCAAGATTCCATGACTAGAAATCTTGAATTTAAAATAAGATTTTAAGTTGTAATTAAGCACTTTTAGGTTCTAATCAACTTTAATAAATTATTTTGACTCAAGATTAATTATGAAAATTAATTAATCTTCGATTAGAGCCTAATATTGCTTAGGTTTGCTTAATCACGCAATTAAGCGTAAAAACACGAAACTAGGGGTAAAATCGTAATTTTGCACTAATTTTGCCCGGGACCTCCATAATTAAAACTGAGGTCGTAGAATACATAAAAATGCCTTTTAAAACCATCTAGAGAAGTTTCGGGTTCATCCGGCATTTGCAAATAGGTAAAACACCTTGAGGCGTTTTGGTCATTTTGACCAAAACTTCAAAAACGAGATTTTCGATTCGGAAAGGTACACAGGTCATCTAATCCCCTTCCAACATTGAGTTTACCCTTGAGTACTGCCGGATCGGCTTTTCTCGGTGCGGGCGAAAAATGACCTCAGGGGCATTTCGGTCATTTTCACTCTAGCAGAAAATCGGGGCGTTACATTACTCCCCTCCTTAAAAAGAATTTCGTCCTCGAAATTCGTTACCTTAGAAAAGCTCTGGATACTTCGTCCTCATTTATGACTCCAGCTCCCATGTATACTCTTACATCTTGTCTCGTCCCCACGCCACTTTCACCAAAGGCAGGACTTGTTCCTTAACTGCTTGACCCGTGATCCACGATCCTCGTAGGAGGTACATTGAAAGTGAGGTCCTCTCTTAACTGTACATGCTCTGGTTCTAGGACATGACTAGGGTCGGACTCATATTTACATGGCGAGAGACGTGAAAGACATCATGAAGATTTGACAGATTGGGTGGCAGGGCTATTTTGTAGGCTACAGATCCGATTCTCTGAAGAATTTCAAAAGGGCCGAGAAATCGGGGACTCAACTTGTTGACTTTCATGGCTCTTCCTATTCCTGTAGTGGGAGTGATTCTTAGAAATACATGTTCTCCTTCTTGGAACTCCAAGGGCTTACGCCTTTTGTCCGCATAGCTCTTTTGCCGACTTTGAGCGGTTAGGATTCTATCCTTAATCCTTTTGATTTGCTCCGTCGTTTCCCTTACTATATCAGGTCCTAAGACACTTTGTTCTCCGGGTTCATACCAACACAAGGGTGATTGGCACTTTCTTCCATACAATGCTTAAATGCAGTGCCATATCGATACTTGCGTGATAACTGTTGTTATACGCAAATTCGATTAATGGCATGTACTTATCCCAACTTCCTTTACGGTCTAAGACACAGGCTCTCAAAGATATCCTCCAGGGTTTGGATGGTTCTTTCCGATTGGCCATCCGTCTGAGGGTGGTAAGCAGTGCTCAAGCACAGCTTTGAACCAAATGCCTTTTGAAAGGCTCCCCAAAAACGTGACGTAAACCGCAGATCTCTATCCGAGATTATCGTCGACGGCACTCCATGCAACCTTACTATCTCTTGGATGTAAAGCTGAGCCAATTTATCCAATGAGTACGTGACTCGAATAGGTAGAAAGTGAGCCGACTTGGTCAGTCGATCCACTATCACCCATACAGCATCATGGCCAGCTTGGGTCTTTGGCAATCCTGTCACGAAGTCCATCGATGTACTCTCCCACTTCCACTCAGGGATTGACAGGGGTTGCAACATACCAGAAGGTTTTTGGTGTTCGATCTTAACCTTTTGGCAAACCAAACACTTACTTACCCAGGCGACCACATCCTTCTTTAGTCCGGGCCACCAAAACATCCTCTTTAAGTCCTGATACATCTTGGTAGCACCAGGATGAATGGCAAAGTGACTCTTATGAGCCTCCTCCAAGATTTTCTCTCGGAGGTCGCCATCTTGGGGTACACAGATTCGCCTCTCAAACCTCCACAACCAGTCAGGGCCTTGCTCAAAACCCTTCAATTTACCGGCCTTAACTGCCTCTATTGTCTCCATAAGGTCCTCATTTTCTCTTTGGGCAAGCATGATCCTTTGCTTAAACCCACTGGTCACCGTGAGATGACTCATCACGATGCCATTCTCAGTCACATACATCCCCAGATTCATATTCCTAAACTGTTCTATTAACCCAACTTCATTAACCATCATACTTGACAAACATAACGATTTTCGACTTAAGGCGTCGGCGACTACATTAGCCTTGCCGGGGTGGTAACTTAAGCCGAAATCATAGTCCTTGAGGAATTCCATCCATCTTCTCTGCCTCATGTTTAACTCCTTTTGATCAAAGAGATGCTTGAGACTCTTATGATCGGAGAACACTTCAAACCTTACACCATACAAATGGTGTCTCCACATCTTGAGGGCAAACACGATGGCTGCTAACTCTAGGTCATGGGTGGGGTAGGTTACCTCGTGGGGCTTGAGTTGTCTGGATGCATAGGCTACCACTTGCCTATTCTGCATCAACACACAACCTAAACCCTTGCCAGAAGCATCACAATATACCTCAAAGGGTACATTGGGGTCGGGTAAAACCAAAACCGGGGTTGAGGTGAGCTTTTCCTTAAGCTCTAGGAAACTCTTTTCATATTCGGTGTTCCACTCAAACGGGGTATTCTTCCTAGTGAGCTTGGTTAAGGGTAGGGCTAACTGGGAAAATCCTTTGATAAACCTACGGTAATAACCAGCTAAACCCAAAAAGCTTCTAATCTCGATTACAGAGGTTGGTCTATCCCAATTCATCACACTGTCTTACTTGGGTCGATGACTATGCCACCTTGTGACACAACATGTCCTAAGAACTTTACTTCCTCTAACCAAAATCCACACTTAGAAAGCTTTGCGTACAACTTCTTCACTTTTAGTACCTCTAAAACCAGCCTCAAATGACGCTCATGCTCCTCGTTGGTTTTCGAATAGATGAGAATATCATCTATGAACACAACCACGAATTGATCTAAATAGGGTCGAAAGATCCTATTCATGTAATCCATAAAAACTGGAGCATTCGTCAAACCGAAAGACATCACATTGAACTCAAAGTGTCCATACCGAGTTCGAAGGCGGTTTAGGAATGTCCGAATCTCTAACCCTAATCGATGGTAACTGGACCTCAAATCGATCTTAGAAAACACTCTTGCTCCTTTCAACTGGTCCATAAGATCATCAATCCTAGGCAATGGGTACTTATTCTTTATGGTCACTTGGTTCAACTGCCTATAATCTATACACATCCTCATACTTCCATCCTTCTTCTTCACAAATAAGACCGAAGCGCCCCAAGGTGAAGCACTCGGCCTTATAAAACTTTTCTCCAACAGTTCCTCCAACTGGGTTTTTAGTTCTGCTAGCTCCATGGGTGACATCCTATATGGGGCAATAGAGATTGGTCTGTTTAGGAACCAATTCTATGGAGAACTCAACTTCTCTTCGGGAGGGAATTCGGGTATCTCATGCAGGAATACTTCGGGATAGTCTCTCACCACAGGTATCTCACCTAGGTTTTGCTCAAAGTCTACATCGCAAGTGGCTAGGAGAACATATCCCATCGTTTTCTCCCCACTCTGTAAGACCACTCTGAGTTTAGGTACAACCTAATGGGTCGAGTGATGTTTTCGGAGGAGAAGGAAAAACTACGGTTTGGGTTCCACAGTCTAGTAACACCTTTGTTGGCGTGAAGCCAATCCATGCCTAAGATAATTCCTATGTCTTTCAAGGGTAAACAAATTAAATCTATGTTAAAGGACCTATTTTCTACAACAAGATGACAGTTTAAACAACAATGACAAGTATTAATAGGACGATTGGTAGGAGTAGAAACAATAAGATCAAAAGGAAGTTTAGAGACTCTGGATTTAAGGACTCGACACTAGCAAGTGATATAAAAGAATGAGTAGCACCAGTCATATAGTACTGATTAAGGGTTTACCATTTACTTTGCACATACCTTGAATGAGATCGTTGGATTTACGGCGTCTTCGCGTTGAGGGTGAAGACTCTTCCTTGGTGTTGTGGTCGGGGTTACGGTTGGTGTCCCTCTCGCTAGTGCAGTCCTTCGCATAGTGGCCAGGCTTGCCACACTTGAAACACGCTGTTACGATGGCTAGGCATGGGCGGTTCCGTGATTCTTCCCGCACTTGGGATAGACATCCATAGGTGCGGCTCGGGTAAGCAGCAGGGGTTCCTTGTGGCGCCTTGTTCTTGGCCCCTGGACCCTCCTTGGTTAAACCGAGGACCGCCGACCCTCGTTGTTGGTTGTTGTTGAAGTTCCTCTGACCGTTATGTTGAAAAGATGGTCGTGCTTGAGGTCTAGTCTGCTGAGGGAATGGTGGTCGTTGTTGTTGTTGATGTGTTGGTTGTTGCCTGGCGGTTGCTCTGGTAGGGGTTGTAGTGGTTCCTTGACTGACGTGGCTTGAACCTTGGGGCTTGAGGTCCTAGCCCCTTGGCTCGTTCTGCCCTTGAAGCATTGATCTTCTTCTGGCCTTCTTCCATGATGCGACACTTGTTGACTAGGGTTGGAAAGTCCCTAATCTCCATGTGTGCTACTGCGTAATTCAACTCCGCAGTCAACCCCGCCTCGTACTTGATGCACTTCCATACTTCATCTGGATTCCCTTGAAACACTCACGAGAACTTGATTAGCTCCTCGAACTTTGCCGTGTACTGGGCGACAGAAGACCCACCACAGGTCGATTGCATGAATTCGATGTCCTTTGCATTCCTCACAGACTCCGGAAAATACTTCTCGTAGAAGTAGGTCTTGAACGATTCCCGATCCAATGACGTTCCCAAAGCAGCCTTCTAGCGATCTTGGTGCGGTCCACGAACTTCGGCGTCAGATTTTAGCATGAAGGCAGCAAAAGTAACCTTTTGTTCCTCTGAGCAGGCAACCACGGAGTAGATCTTCTCCATATCCTTGATCCACTCGTCAGCCTTGTTGGGATCCAGGGCCCCTCTGAACACTGGTGGATTCGCCTTGCGGAACTCACCGAAGCGGGCTTGCTCGATTGCTTCAGCAGCAGGGGGAGCAAGAGCAGCAAGCGCTTGTTGATTCATCCTTTCGAACATACGTTCCATGGCTCGGGCCATGTCACGAACAGCAGCAGCAGTCGCATTGTCTTGATTATCTCCGGCCATAGCCCTAGAAATTTGTCGTCGCGGTGGCATTGGTTCCTAAACACATCAAACAGCAAAACACTGAGTTGATCAGGCCCAACATTCCATGTGAAATGAGCTAGTTACCATGGCACACGCAGCAACAGCGGTCATGTATGCCTATCCTATAGCTTATCCCTAGCAAGCTTTAACACATGACATAACTATCGTATTATGCTCATAAAGCATAGTCAGTCCAATCCTCAGGTTCCATGAGAATCGAATTGCTCTGATACCATAATTTGGACCATTTCTCGATTTGTGCGTGTCATCCTTGCGCAGGGGCCATGCTAATCTTCTCTGTATCGTTCCAATTTTATGCTGCTTTATGGATTAGCGACTATCCCCACAAACCAACACGGGTCTTTTCAGCATGCTTTGTCCTCACTCGCACGCTTCCTAGGAAAACTTCCCAGGAGGTCACCCATCCCAAAATTACCCCAGGTCAAGCACGCTTAACTGTGGAGTTCTTTCAGTTTGGGCTACCGAAAAGAAGATGCATCTTGTTGGTATAGGTAGTACAAATCAATTCATATAAGCCCTCTTTAACTGTATAGTCCCATACCTATACAGTCTTAGGATCCCTCTCATTCGGGTGTGTAATCGGTTCATTCATGTACCCCTCCGCTTAGAGGACCTTGTGAGGAGCCGCTCCTTGTCCGTGCCCTCTTTGCACCGGCGATCACTCCTTATTCTCGTCCCCGGGCGTTACATGCCCACCAGCTTCCGCCTGGTTCATCCCCGAACCACACCGTACTGGGAGAGGTGCAAGCTCTGATACCATTTGTAACATCCCCTGCTGCTTTTTGGATTGACAACTGTCCCCACAAACCAACACGGGTCTTTTCAGCATGCTTTGTCCTCACTCACATGCTTCCTAGGAAAACTTCCCAGGAGGTCACCCATCCCAAAATTACCCCAAGTCAAGCACGCTTAACTGTGGAGTTCTTTCAGTTTAGGCTACCGAAAACAAGATGCATCTTCTTTTTGGTAGCCTAAACTGAAAGAACTCCACAGTTAAGCGTGCTTGACCTGGGGTAATTTTGGGATGGGTGACCTCCTGGGAAGTTTTCCTAGGAAGCGTGTGAGTGAGGACAAAGCATGCTGAAATGACCCGTGTTGGTTTGTGGGGACAGTAGTCAATCCATAAAGCAGCAGGGGATGTTACAAAAATGACCAAAATTACCCTATAGCATTTTTACGCGAGTATAAGTGTCATTTGAGCCCGGAAACTTCCCATTTTAAAATGATGTTTTTATGTGTTTGGGGATATCTGTTTAAGTCCCGGTGGTCTTGGGCAGTTTTTATACAAAATTACGATTTTACCCTTAGAATAGTGTTTTTGAACCTAATGATATAATTAAACAAACCTAAGCAATATTAGGCTCTAATCAAGGATTAATTAATTTTGATAATTAATCTAGAGTCAAAATAATTTATTAAGGTTAATTAGAACCTAAGATTGCTTAGATTAAACTGAAATCTCTTTTTAAAAATCAAGATTTCAAGTCATAGAATCTTGAATAGTGTTTTCTCTCTCCAATTCCTTAAATTAAGGAATTGTGTCTACAATTGTTTACATTATAAAATAAGTTTTGATTTCACTAATGAAGCAAGAACACTCCCTAATCATGTCTTGACATCCTTAATTACCCATTACCTTACCTAAACACTTACTTACAAACTCCTAATCAAATGCCTAATCAAAGATACACCTAATCGCACCTCTAAACCATAATTAGAAGAAATATTTCTCTCCCTCATAGCTCTCCAAACTAGCGCCATTCTTCCCCTAATTTCATCACATGTTGATTCATTCAAACACTCAAAGAACCATGCCTTAGACCATGCTTCACCATGCTTTGAGCCTTACCTAGCCATACCTCCAACCATGCCTTTGAATGACTAATTTGAATGAGATATTTTGCTCCCCAAATGGCTTCAAATCTGTGGCCTCTCCTCCTCCATTCATTCCTTCACATTTTGTTTTTCTATAAATACCTCACTTAGAAGAAACTTGGTCCATTTGGTTCATTCTTGCAATTTAGTTTTAAGAGTTATGTTGAGTTCTCTCTTTTCTTTTCAAGAACACAAGAACACTTCATCTTCATCACCTTCTTCAAAGAACCATTCCTCACAACCATAAATCACCAGCCAAACACCAAAGATCTTCATCCAAACACCTAAGCTTTCATCCCAATACACCAAGCTCACATAAAAACACTTCCTTTCTTTTTCTTCCTCCTTGGCCGAAACCATACACCTCACCTTGGAGATGAGTTTTTCTTCTCATTTCACTTCTAAAACCAAGCTTTTCTCTTCACAAAGAAGCACCACTTGGCAGGGGTTTTGTTTTCAAAAGCTCATTTCCTTTATATTGATGTTCTGATGTGGAAAGTTCTAGTTTCTCTTGGGTCAAACTCTTTTTCTCTTTTTTTATTTTTGGTTATGAGACTTGATCTTGAAAGGAAATCTTTAGCTTGATGATGAGGTTTCAAGAAAGTGGTTTTGTGGTTGTCATTTGAGAAACCTCTAAAGCTTGAACTTGGTTTTGATTCTAACTCATTTTTTGTTTTCATTTCCTTTTCTTGGCTATGGTTTTGGTTTCCTTTCCTTTTCTTTTATAAAGTTTGATGTAAATGTAGCTCACTAAAGGCTTCACTTAAGAAATATATCACTTGGTTTTCAAAGAGTCCAAACCTTACCTTTGTCAACCTTAAAGTTGGCCGGTACGTTCTAGAGTTTACTCTAGATAAGAGCTTTTGGGCATAAAATAAAGAATATGGTGTAGTTCTCTTTATACTTTGTTTCAAGGAATGTTGTTATCTATTTTGATCTCTTAGTCCATTTCCTTGAGCTTGATGATGATGTTCAAAACATGAAGTTTCTTTGAAACCTTCGTACAAAGAACTCTAAAGCTCACGTTGTCTTGCTAGATAAGTGTTGGGTTAAGGTTATTATTGTTCCTTTAAAGTCTTGTATGAGCTCTAGTAAAAATGAACTTGCATATCATGTTTACTTTTCCTTGTTATCACTAAAATATCAAGAATAAAGAAATGAACTTGCATTCTCATGTTTATGTTTCAAGTCATCACTGAAATTCTAAAGATAATAATAAGCTTGCATCTCATTTATTTTCATGCTCTCACTTAACTCTTGTAATGAAGAGTAAAATAAAGTACATAGCATATCTAAGTTTATGTCATCACCTAAAGAACCTAGAGCTCAAAGACTTGCCCTTTTTATCTCAAGTGAGGTTTGGAAAATGGAAGTATTTTATGAATGTTATTTTCGGTCATGTGATGAGGATGAGCTTAGCATAATTTTCGTCTAGTCATAAGGACCTATAAACTATGTTTGAGATTTTTCTTAAGCATAGAATAGCTCAAAGGATTCTTTGAGTGTGATTTTTATGGTTTAAAATCCCTTCTAGGGTGAATTAAAATAGCCACTGCCCTTAGTTATATTTTGATGATTTTAAAGAAATAAATTGGCTTATAAAGAGTTTTAGAAGTCCTAAAATGATTCCAAGTGAAACTAGTAACTTATGCATAATAAAAATGTGATTTTATGGATTATATTACAATGTATAATTTCGGTCCTGCCTTGGTGATTTGGCTGCTGTTTGATGATGTTTTAACATGTTAGAATGTGTAAAAATCATGATTAATTGATGTTAGAATTAATTTGTGAATGCTAGGAAAAACAAGTATTTAGAAAGGATTAGAAATGAGATTTTTAGAGCACCTACAAACTAAAATGTAGATTCTGTTCCAGCATGATTAAATATAATAAAAATGGTTTATAATTAGTATATACGTGTAGCTAGGAATCTCTCATAATTGGTTTAGGAATTGATTATACCACCTTAGACGAAGACGTAACTTAGAAAGGGTCAAAGTTTTGACTTCTAGACACACGTAATTGTGAAATGGAGCTTCTGCCCGTTCCGCACTATGCTGTTTGGTGTTGATTATAATCATAATAATTAGTAAGGATTATTGGCAATGATCCCCTAGGTGCATAAAAGGTTAAAAATGGATATTAGATTAATTGGATTTTAAGCTTAAGACCCGAAAGGATTAAAAGTGTAAGACGCCATAGAATAATGATGTAGTGATTTTATTATTTCAAGTTATGGTGTGTTGATGCATGTGCTATGATGAGTATGTTTATATGACTTTAGTGATTTACCTTGATTATGGGATTAAATGAGAAATTATGTGTCCTATAAGTTTATGTGGCATAAAGCAAATTTGAGAAAATTCGGTGTATAGCCGTTATGCTGCCGAATTTCGATCAAATTTGAAGACTTAAGAAAGTTTTTGAAATTTCATGAGGTTTTAAATGTGATATAGTACTGAGACGCATTTTGGGTGACATCGGTTTAGCCGGGCACACCCAGTGTAACATCCGAATTTTTAACCTAATACTCTAGAACACATTGGGTTAATCATTAGGTTATTACTTCTTAATCTCATTCTTTTATGAAAATACTTAGCAAAAATATGGGTAAATTTTTTTTTTAAAACAAAAAACCAAAGTGAGAGCCACGTATGACGTAACAAATACTAACATATAGAAAAGAGATCTCATATCATTCATGGTCACAAAACACAAACGTTATTCATTACATCACAACATAATCATATTATCATAGGTCGTAATTTATGACTATCATAGTCCTAATATCACATCAAAAGAAATACACATCCATATGCATATAAATCTAAAGCGGCATCTTCGCGCTTTCGTTGCATCCCACTGATCTGACTCATAACGCATGCCCTACGCCCACGCCTTAGTAAAAGTCACGAGGTACATCATCATCTTCGTCTAGAGATGACATGGGAGAAAATAGAGAGAGGGATGAGAAACTTATTCAAGATTCTCAGTAGGGATTTCCGACTCTAACACAAGTGTCATCGTCATCGTCCCCAGCCACTTTGGTTTTAATTATAAAAAGGTGGTCATGCATAAGGTTTAACATTTAAACTTCTCAAATCTATTTATCCGAAGTAGGTGTCTTTTAGTATGGATCTTAATGATATGAATGCAACAGATATTGGATGAATGCATGACAATACTTTATGCAAATAGTCGATAGAACACAACATCAAGATAAACATTAACATATAAGTGGCATATAAAACTCTTTCTTTACTCATGACTATGTGACTTGAAAAGAGACATCGCATCTTTTTTCTTACGTCCAAACTCTTAAGTTCTTTTTCTCAAAGACCACCTTCTTTTCGCATCACCAAAACCAACTGTAAACACCGTGCCCGGCGATATTTATATGCATCACCAAATCCAACCAAACACACCCTATCGCCTAGGAATGAGCTCAACTATATTTATTCACATCACCAAAAATTATACTCATCACCAAATTATTCTCATTACCAAGTCCAACCAAATACACCCAAATCCAACCAAACACACCTATAATTGCCTAAAATGAGCTCAAACCTAACTAGTTTTCACTAGATTTCTTAGAGGGCAAAAGAAACGGTACATATCCTCTCTCATTCAATCTCTCAATAACATAATAGACATATCATCTAACTGATTCACTTCATCATAGCTCATTTGTCACAACATCATACTTTCAAAGATAAAGCTCATGCATCACAACATCATACTTGCATATGTAACACCCTAAAAATTATATAAAAATTAATTTGAGCTTTTCTAGTCATAATTTCAAAAATCCAATAGACATAAAAATGATGAGGACGACCCAACGGATCTATAAAAAAAAATGTGAATAGTAACTTGTGGGCCCTACAGGTCCACTGGGACAGCCGAAACCCTAGAATTAAGGCCCGGAGATGCCCAAAAGTGGGAACTTTTAGGATTGAGGTTAGGAATGGGTAGGAATAAATATTTTATATCTAGAATTAATTTTCGGGCAATAGTTGATTACTCGGGTACACTGTTTTACTCGTTTGGTAAAATTTCGATGTGCGGTTTTTAACACCGTAAAACCTACTTGATGGCCAAGTAAAGGTGAGCCAATTATCTTGAGCCAATTGGATGGCCAAGATTCATTCTTTGACTTTTAAAACAAATCCTAGCCATTGATTTCTTTTATTATTAGATAGAATTATACTTTGACTACATTATTAGTATATTCAACTTATAATACATAAAGGCCACAAAACTTGTTCTTCAAGATTGCATTCTCGGTCATGAAGAAAACACTGCAAAAACCACCATTTTCATTTCTTCAAGAGCTTCATCTTGCTTTCTAACCCCAAAAACCTTAGCCTAGAGTTATTGAAACTTCAAAGTTCCTTCACAAAACTTGTTCTACATCTCAAACTCTGCAAATCTAACCGATTGAAATTTCAATTCCTCACATTGATACCTCATAGCTCACTGATTAGGGAAGGTTTTAGAGCTGTTTTGGTGGCCTCAAAGTGAGCAAGATCACTCTTGAAACATCCTTAAAGCCAAGACCCTTAAAGCCACTCAATTAGGGTTTTCTTTGGCCTTTTCCTTTCAAAATTATTTTGAGAATTTTTTATGTGTTTTAATATGAAATTTCTGGTTATATTTGATGATAATATGTTGATATTGATGTGTTAATTTTCGTGGGGTGTTTGATGAGGTTAAATAATGATTTTTGTCAAAAGAAGTTTTGGCTAGGCTGCTGGATTTTTGGATTTCAACAGGATAGAATTTGTTCAAGAATTTTCTGACTCATTTCTGGTTATTTTTATGAGCTATAAAAATTATATGTTGAAGATAACATCATAAGAAAACTCTAACCATTTTCGTGGTTCATTATAAGGAACTTTACTGGCTGAGAAAAATCATAAATAGAGAGTCTAACTATGCTGCCTGGATTGTGGGAACCAAAGCTCTAATTTTGTATAATTTTGTTACCATAGCAAATGATTGAATTATCACTTGAAAATTTTACAGGGATTTTATAACATATTGAAGTACTGTGATTTTTATTTTGTAGTAGTTCAATCATTTGCTAGGCCAAAAAATTATGAGAATCCTATTATGAGCTGTGAAAAAGTGGCCTCTGACCACTAAACTTGTATAATTTAGTAGCATGGTTAGAGAACTCCAATTGCTATGAAAATTTTACAGGGTCTCTTAGACACATTGAGATGTCATGAGGAATTTTTATGATCCTTGAATTGGCCGTTTGATTGAGAAATTAATTGTTGTTATTGCAATGAGAAATCTGTCAATATGCTGGAAATGAGCAAAATTCTTGATTTGGAAGTAAAATGTCCTTTGATGCCACTATGATGAATTTAGATGCATGCTATGTACTTTAAAGCTTGGTTTATGAGAAATGAATGAGAATCACATGTGATTGATTGTTTATATGATTATGAATGCATGCATCAGTAAAGAGAAACGTGATAAATGAATGCTATATATATATATGTTTGAAGCATTATGAAACTCAAAAATTTATGCTAATGTATGCCTGTATATGTGAGCTTGAGGATGATATATATGCTATGTAAAGAAGGAAAAGTTCCCTTTAATGTGTAAAGGGCACAGGAAAGTACCCTTTAGAGTGTAAAGGGCACGGAAAAGTCCCCTTTAATGTGTAAAGGGCACAAGCAAGTCCCCTTTAGTGGGTAAAGGGCACGGAAAAGTTCCCTTGATTAGGTCAAGGGCACAGAAAGACAGGGATAATATTTCTAAGATTCTTTTTGATGTACCGAGAGTATGTAAAATTATAAATAAAGCATTATAATGTTAAGTAGTATGCTATGTGTATATCAAGTGATTGAATAATAAAAGTGACCCACTTCGGAAGTATGATTTAGAACTTTAAAAACAAACCATTGATCTAGGTTGTTTGCTCACAATTTCTTAATAAACCAAAGTAGCTAGGACAATGATGATGACATTAATTTCAATGCATGTTTTGGGGAATGCCCTACTGAGAATTGTATAATTCTCACCTCTTATGTGTTTTTATGTTCCCTTGTCGTCTCCATGTTGAACTAGAGAACTATGGGATGCTACACCAAAAGAGGTCGGATGGGCAGTAGTCGGGTGTTTGAGATTGTATTAAATGTACTTAGATGTATGTATAGATGTGTAAACTTAACAGAGAACATGTGTATTAGAGCTCATAGAAGAGTTTCTCTATGTGATCGACTTTATATTAAACAAATGTTTTGTATCTTGCTATATATGTTGATCAAATTACGCTAGTCAGTACACGAACCCATCGAATTTGCTATAGTTATTTAAGAAAGGTCTGCTAATTAAAAAGTAACAACTCTCAAGTACGATGTCATGACTTAAGGATAATGTTATACTTAGGAGGGTGTTACAGCATAGATAAAGCTCATGCATCACAACATCAGACTTGCATAGATAAACATTGTAGCACATAAGATTTCTTAATGTCTTATGCTTTGACCCGTAAGGTCCCTTAACTCAAATCTAAGTTGTATCATATCAAAACTTATGCTCTCGGGTACCTATAGGCTCGTATCTAAGTATTCCTCACTCAATTCTATGATCATAAATATTTCTAAACCTGAAGAGTGCAGAATCTATAATTCCTACTTTACGGGTACCTAGGAGTCACAACATTGACCATTTCTAAGTTCAGTTTGCTCCTAAGGTATCAAGATTAAAGTGCTAATTCAATTATGAGTAGTTCCTACACATTTAAACTAATTATAAATCATGATTCCCAATTCTAAACCTTGCTGGACAGAATCCAGAAAAATACTTTTCTAAGGGATCTAAAAGTCTCAAATTAATTCTTTTCTAGTTACTAACTTGTCTTATCTTTCACATATGAATTTTTACATCAAATATACATGAACATACTCATATTATCATCATTAAAATAGCACAAAACAGTAAGCATAGCAAGCAAGGCAGAACTGAATTCATCTCCAACAAACAAGGCATAAAACTTGATTTCTAAAACACATAGAATGCTAGTTTTTCTTGGAACCTTTTTAGAACTTTCAAAACTCATTAGTAAACATTTTTATCTCATCAAAATCATCAAAATCCCTTCAAGGGCAGTAGCCATTTCAAATGAAATTTGAAAAGGTTTGAGATCATAAAACTTTTTTCAAACATTTCTTAAGTTCATGTAAACTTAGGAAAAATTATAAAACATAAGTTTTTGTATTTGAAACAAGGCATACCTCCTAGGGCCGAATCTAAAGGAACAAGGAAACATATATTTTTCTGGCTTTTGTTTGAGATAATAATGGACAAGTCTTTGAGCTCTAGGTTCTCTTAAGTGATGACATAATCTTAAACATGCTCATGCACATATTTTATCTTTCCTTAGAAAATAAAGTGAGAGCATAAAATAAACATGAGATGCAACTTATTATTATCTTTGATATTTAAGTGAGGACTTGGAAATATAATCATGATAATGCAAAGCTTGAATTATAAACATGATAATGCAAGTTCATTTATTATTCTTGATATTTAGTGATAGCAAGGAAAATAAACATGATGTGCAAGGCATAAACATAAACATGAATGCAAGGTTCATTTTAGTCTTAGCTAGAGCTCTTACAAGACTTTAACATCCAACACAACCCAACACTTATCTCATCACAAAGAGAGCTTTAGAGTTCTTGAACCAAGTTCTCAAAGGAACTACAAGGTTCTTGAATATCATCATCAAGCTAAAAATAAAATAAAACTTTGAAAGAACACAAAACTTTAAGGAAGCAAGAACCAAAACAACATTCTTTCTTGACATAAAATAAATATAGAGATACTTTAAAATTTTTAACAAAATCTTTGAAGAAGAACCTATAGAGGCCAAAATCATGTAAAAGAGAAAAGGAAAGAAGAATCAAAACTTTGCTAGATCAAGAACAAAACTCAAGCTTTAGAGGTTTCTTTGAGATAAACATGACGTTATAATCTAGAAAACTCTCATCATCAAGCTATCATGCTCATGAACAAGGCCAAGAGGCCGAAATGAAAAAGAGAAGGAAAACAAAGGAAAGCTCAAAAAGAAACCAAGAGAAAACTAGAGAAAACACATTTTTGAGTAAAAACAAAGTTTGAAAGCAACTCCCTACCAAGTGTGAAGACAAAGGCTTGATCTTTGAGGAAGGAAAAACTCCTTCTAAAGTGATGATGATGCTTTGGCCTTGATGAAATAAAAAGGAAGGAAATGTGTTCTTAGTGAGCTTGTGTTTGAGGTTGAGTGTTTAGGTGTTTAGAGGATGATTTGAAGTTGTGGTTTGAGGTTGTGAGGTGGTGATGCAAAGAGAAGATGAAGAAGATGAAGAACTCTTAGAACCTTTTGAGAGAAAAAGAAAAGAACTCAAAGAAAAGCTTGGAAACTAAAACCTATCAAATGATCTAAAGGTTCACACAAGTCCTTCAACACATGTATTTATAGAAAACAAAAACAATGGAGGCTTATTAAGGGGAGGTGCTGGCCAAAATTCATTCATGGCTTTGGGGAGAGAAAATATCTCTTACACATTGTCATTCAAAGCATGGTTGAAGACATGGTAAGCATGGTGCAAGGTATGGGCAAAGTAAGGCTTGTCATGGACTTCAAATTGCATTTGAATTTCAAATATTGGAAACATGGGAGGAGGAGTGGCCATGAGCTTCTAGAAGAGAGGAGGTGAGGTTTCTTTTGTTTAATGATGGTTTAGAGGGGTGTTTAGGTGTGCATTAGTTTAGGTGCAAGATTAGGAATTGCTAAATATGTATTTAGATAACTAAGGATGTGATTAGGAATTTTATGACATGATTAAAGAGTGCTCATACACATTTAGAGAGTATAAAATTCATTTTATGAATAAATAATTGAAAACATAATTCCATGATTTAAGGAATTGGAGAGAGAAAACACTATTTAAGATTCCATGACTAGGAATCTTGAATTTAAAATAAAGTTTTAAGTTGAAATTAAGCATTCTTTGGTTCTAATCAACTTTAATAAATTATTTTGACTCTAGATTAATTATGGAAATTAATTAATCTTCTATTAGAGCCTAATATTGCTTAGGTTTGCTTAATCACAAGATTAAGCTTAAAAACACAAAGCTAGGGGCAAAATCGTAATTTTGCACTAATTTTGCCCGGGACCACCGGGACTAAAACTGAAGTCACAGAATACATAAAAAACGCCTTTTAAAACCATCTGGAGAAGTTTCGGGTTCATCCAGCACTTGCAAATAGGTCAAACACCACAGGAGTATTTTGGCCATTTCAGAAAACGAGATTTTTGATCTCGGAAGGGCACACAGGTCAACTAATCCCCATCCAACATTGAGTTTGCCCTTCGAGGAATGTCGGGTCGGCCATTCTTGAATTCCGGGCTGAAAATAACCTCAAGGGCATTTCGGTCATTTTCACTTTAACAGAAAATCGGGCATTACACCTAGGAGCAAAACCGTGAGGATATTGACATCGAGCTTGCCAAAGCGGACAATATCACTATGTACTAGATACCAATAAATGTGTTTCAAAGAAGGAAATATTCCTATGGACTCCCTGAATTAAAGGTTATGATAGGTGATCCTTAGAAATGATAAGTTACCCCTTCTATTACCCAATATTAAAATCTAGTGACGACTAGTTAGGATTGAGCTTATTCCTAGGCAATAGGTGAGATGGAGTTTGGTGGCCAGAATAAAATCGCCAGGGCCAGTGTGCTGGTTGCATTTTGGCAAACATGATAAGAGGGTGATCTTGAAGAAAAAGAACTTAAGAGTTTAAATATGAAAAAGAAGTTATATGAAAGTACTGTGCCTTTTATGCCACGTATATGATTTATGTTTCTTTATGTTGTGCTCAAATACTATGATTTTCATGTTAATGTCCATATGGTATTGTCATGCATTCATCCAATATCTTATGCATTCATCCAACATCTGTTGCATTCATGTCATTAAGACTCATACTAAAAGACACCCACTTCGGATAAATAGATTTGAGAAGTTTAAAACCAAACCTTATGCATGAACACCTCTTTCATAATTAAAACAGAAGTGGCTGGGACATTGACGATGTCACTTAGATAGGAGTTTTCCTTACTGAGACTTTAGTAAGATTCTCATTCCCCCTCTCTTGTCTTTCTGTCACGTCTTTAGATCCGGATGACGACCTTCGTTCTGTTTATCGTCACCCCCACATGAGGGGTTCATTATGACCCTAAGCTTCAGTTTTACCATTTTGAGGGACGTTGCTCTGTCAGAGTCTTTATGTTCATGGGACGACCATTTGCACACCCTGTACCTAGCTACCGTTTCTCTCTGACTTCCCCATATGGCAATGATATGGTTTTTGAGCGTGCGTGTATGCACAACGAGAGGATCCTTGGCACGCACACTACTGTGTCCGCCATTCATGATTTTCCAAACTATATTCCCCGCTTGAGGTTTTCAGAGACCGACCCATTGAAGGACCCACCTACCCACATGTATTCCGAGAGTTCTGCCCTTACTCCCCCGTGGATGAGGGAAGGTAGCGAGGAAACGGTCACTCAACCGAGATTGGCACGGAGGCCAGCCATGCTCCTTTGGCATGGAGCCCATGTTCAGCCACTTCGTGTGCCCACTCTTGACAAGATTCACCCATGGATCGGATATGTTCCACCCTTTCAGTTTAACGCCCCGATTTTCTGTTTGAGTAAAAATGACCAAAATGCCCCTGAGGTCATTTTTCTATCCGGAATTCAAGGATAGCCGACCTGGAAGTCCTCAAAGGGATAACTCAATGTTTGAAAGGGATTAGATGACGTTCGAGTGGTTCCAAGATCAAAAATCTCATTTTCTGAGGTTTCGGGTCAAAATGACCAAAATACCCGTATAGCGTTTAACGAGGGTATAAGTGTCGGATGAGCCCGAAACTTCTCTAGATGGTTTTAAATGATGTTTTTATGCATTTCGCAATGTCAATTTAAGTCCCGGTGGTCCCGGATAGTTTTTGTGCAAAATTATGATTTTGCCCCTAATTTAGTGTTTTTAAGCTTAATCGCGTGATTAAGCAAACCTAAGCAATATTAGGCTCTAATCAAAGATTAATTAATTTCCATAATTAATCTAGAGTCAAAATAATCTATTAAGGTTAATTAAAACCTAAAATTTCTTAGATTAAACCTAAATCTCTTTTAAAATTCAAGATTCCTAGTCATAGAATCTTGAATAGTATTTTCTCTCTCCAATTCCTTAAATTAAGAAATTGTGTCTACAATTGTTTATACATGAAATGAATTTAAATCTCTCTAATGATGTATGAGTACTCCTTAATCATGTCTTGGAATTCCTAATCACATTCTTAGTTACCTAAACACTTGATTAACAATTCCTAATCTTAAACCTACCTAATACACACCTAAATACATCATTAGCACCCAATTAAAAGAACAAACCTCTCATCCTTCCCTCTAAACCACACGGCCACTCCTCCCACATTTTCCACATGTTGAATTTATTTTTCACTCCATGACCATGCTTACACCTTACTTTGAGCCATGCTTTGCACCATACTCTCCATACTTTTAACCATGCTTCATCATGCTTCAAAAATTCAACCTCTCACCTCATGGAACATGAGGCAAGCTCATAGTTACTCCTCACCCTCCATGAGCTCTCATTGTTTTGCTTCTCTATAAATACACATGTTAAAGAACTTGAAAGAACCTTTAGGCTATTTGCTAAGTTTTAGTTTTTAGCTTTCTTGTGAGTTCTTTCTTTTTCTCTCAAGTTTAAAAGAGCCTTCTTCATCTTCTCCATCTTCTTCTTCCTCCACCTTGAGCCACCATATCATCACCTCAAAACACCACCCCACCACCTTAGATCATCATCTAATCACCAAAACTCTCATCCTCTAACACAAACTCACTCAAAAACACATTCCTTTCCTTTTTCCTCCTCAAGGTTGAATCATCATCATCACATTGGGAGGAACTGTTCTTCTCATTCTCATCTCAAAGGCCAAGCCTTTCACCTTCACACTTGGTAGGGAGTTGTTCTAAGTCATTTCTTTTACTCAAATGAACTTTGTTCTTGAAGAAAAATGTTGTTTCCTTGAGTTTCTTTTGGTTTCCTTTTTGATTTTTCCTTTTCTCTTTTTTAGCCTCAAGGCCTAGTTTATTATCATGATAGCTTGATGATGAGTGTCTCTAGATGATGACTTTGTGTTCATTTCAAAGAGACCTCTAAAGCTTGAGTTTTTCCTTTCTTTAAGTTCTTTATATACTACTTAGCTCACTAATGATTTCAACTTAAGAAAACAATTACAAGGATTTCAATAAACCCAAGGCCTACGCTTGTCAACCTTAAAGTTAGCTAGCATGTTCTAGAGTTTTACTCTAGATAGGGGTTTTGGGTACATAATAAAGAATATGATGTATTTTCCTTCTCTTTTGCTTAGTTTAAGTTTCGGTTTCTTTCTGTCCTTTTCCTTTAAAGTGTTGTTTTGAGCTTATTTCCTTGAGCTTGATGATGATGTTTAAGAGCCATGAAGTTTCTTTGAAGTCATGGTTCAAGAACTCTAAAGCTCACTTTGTTTGGATGAGATAAATGTTGGGTTGAGATTATATAGTCTTGTATGAGCTCTAAGTTAAGTAAAAAGAACTTGCATCCATATTTATCTTTATGTCATCACTAAACTTTCAAGATTAAAGAATGAACTTGCATTCTCATGTTTATGTTTAAGTTATCACTAAACTTATAAGATAATAATGAGCTTGCATAGCATATTTATTTTATGCTCTCACCTCATAAGTAAGAACAAAACAAAGTACATTGCATATTTTAGTTTATGTCATCACTTAAGAAATTTGGAGCTCAAAGACTTGCCCATTATTATCTCAAACAAAGTTTGGAAATGAATGTGTTTTATTCATTTGATTTTTGGCCATGTGATGATGGTGGACTTGGTGTGAGTTTCATCTAGTCACAAGTACCAAAACCTATGTTTCATAATTTTCTTAAGCTTAGATGACCTCAAGAAATGTTTTAAGAATGATTTTATGATTTAAACCCCTCTTGAGATTATTTTGAAATAGCTACTGCACTCATTGGTTTTATGATGATTTTAATGAAATAAATTTTTCTCAAATGAGTTTTTAGAAGCTTTGAAAAGGTTCCAAGAGAAACTAGTAATTTATATGTGTTAGAAGTAAAATTCTATGCATAATATGATGATGATGCTCATGGTTCTGCCTTGATTGTTTCCTCACTATATGATGATGATTTAATTGTGTTAGAATGTGTATATTCATGTATGTTTGAGGTTAGAATTAATTTGAGAAAGCTAAGACAAGTTAGTAACTAGAAAAGGATTAAAATGAGATTTCTAGATCCCTTAGAAATGGAAATTCTGGATTCTGTTCCAACAAGGATAATATTAGTAATAATGGTTTATAATTAGTGGAAACGTGTAGGAATCACTCATAATTGGTTTAGGAAATTGATCTTGGTGCTTTAGGAGAAAACCGAACTTATAATGGGTCAAAGTTGTGACTCCTAGGTACTCTTAATTAGCAAAATATAGATTCTGAACTATTGAGGTTTAGAATTAGTTATGATCATAGAGTTGAGTGAGGACTACTTAGTTGTGAACCTTTAGGTGCTCGAGAGATTAAGTCATGATGATAAAGAACTTAAATTTCGAGTTTAAAGGCCTTAAGGGTCAAAGCATAAAACATGATTAGAATCTTTGATAACTTGAGTTTATTATTGCTAGTATGTTGTGATGGTGCATGTGCCATGATGAGTGTAATTATGTGAAATAAGGTTTACTGTGATCATAGAAGTTGAATGAGAAATGTGCATGAGTTAGTGTGGCATAAAGGGAATTTGAAAGAAATTCAGGATACAACTGTTATGCTGCCGAATTTCCGTCAAATTAAGGACTTGAGAATATTTTTGAAAATTATATGGGATAAAGTCATGGGTGACACCGGTTCGGCCGAGCACCCCCAAGAACTGAGTCCTAATGTGGCGTAGCACTGAGACGTACTTCTCCCGCTCCGGTAGGGAGGAGGCAAATCTGTGAGGGTATGAGTGGATGCAGCCTACCAAAGCAGACAATTCACTGTGCACTAGATGCCAGTAGAGCTTTTCAAAGAAGAAAATATTCCTATGAAAGGTGATCCTTAAGCCCCCTAGCCCGTACTCTAGTAGTCGGGATTATTTTTATGATTTCGCTTATCAGAGGATAAGTAAGAACTAGTGACGGCTAGTTAATGTATGAGCTCATGACCTAGATGATATTTTAGGGTGGCCCATGATGCTTAAGTATGAAGTTCTTAAGTCACTAGTTAAGAAAAGACAAAAGTTTCACTTGAAAGTTTATGTTGCCACTTTATGCCACTTATATGTTATATTGATTGCTGTGTTGCATAATGTATACCTATCCATTCATGCATTAAAGATTCATTCTTAAAGGAACGAACCTTGGATAATTATGCTTATAAACCTAATAGTGAACTCTATACACATGACTTACCTTTCTATAATAAACCCAAGGTTCCTGAGGATGTTGACGACATAACCCTAGATAGAAGGTACCTTATTGAGATTCTTTAGCAAGATTCTCACTCTTTTTCTTTCTCTCTTCTTTTCTCGTCACATCTTCAGATCATAGCGATGTTCGTGGTGTTCATCGACACTCCCATATGGGAGTTGCACTTTGATCCCGACCATGGATCATACCATTTTGAGGGACGATACACGGTATGAGTCTTCATGTATGTAGGACATCCCTTCATGGACCCTGTACATAGCTACCGCTTCTCTCCGACATCTTCTTATGGCAACAATATGGTCTTCGAGTGCACACGGATGCACAACGAGCGGGTTATGCATACCTACACTGCTGGATCCCCCGTCTATGACACCCGGATTATGTCCCTCGCTCTCAGTATTTGAAGGACAAACCCTCAGAGGATCCACTGACCCATATGTATAGCGAGAGTTCTGCCCCCACTCCCCGGTTCGTGCGAGAGGGGAGTGAGTCGACGGTGATGCAATCGAGATTGGCGAGGAGAGCAGAGAGGTACCCCCGTCGTGGAGCGCACATCCAGCTGTCACGCATCCGATCCCCATTCCACTAGCCTACGCCTGAGGAGCTCGAGCAATTTCCTGGTTACATACCCCTGTCACTCGAGGATCGCCGTCGCCAACAGTAAAGCGTCTTTAGGAAAGCTAGTGCACACACACACCACATGTAGTAGGGATAAACCTTCTTTTGTTATGAGGTTATCCACCTTAGGTACACTAGGGTAGGAGTATTTTATTTACGCTTTCCGTGTATTTATGCTTCTGTTGTATTTCCTTTTCTGTTGTATTTGCATCATACCATGTTCTATTATGTCTTGTTATCTTGTAATTCTTTTTCCTGTCTTACGATGAACGTGGCTCTCACTTTGCTTTTTCAAAAAAACATTTATTTGTATTTTTCGCTAAGTAATTTAAAGAAAGATTTTAAAAGAATGAGAGTAAGAAGTAATAAACTAATGATTAACCTAAATACGTTCTAGGAGTATTAGGTTAAAAATTAGGATGTTATATTCAGGGCCAGTAGTAGTAGATCTCTTGGAGGGTCTTTAGTGCACACACCACTATTAGCTTAGGATAACCTTCTTTTGCTTTAGAGGTTGTCTATCTTAGGTGCACTAGGTAGGTATGTTTTCCTTTGTATCTTCCTTTTTCCCGATGTATTTGTATTTTCATGTTGTACTAAACTTAACCCATTTTTCATAAGTGGGTAGATTACATATATATATATACAACTATGTTGTGCCGATGGTTGTTCATTGTATGGAGCCTATTTGATGTTCCTATTGTATGATGTTTTGTTTATGCTATTTGTATTCAAATGCTTAATTTACGTTAGCGCACGGCTCACGTTTTATGTTTCAAAAAAAATTTTCACTCTATTTTCCGCTAAGTATTTTGATTAAAAGACGAGACAAAAGAGTAATAACTAATAACTAATAACTAACTGCAATACGTCCTAGGCATGTTGCGTTAAATATTAGCATGTTACATAAATCACTATAATTTCTAAATAAATCGAGATCTCATTTGTTAGTTATTTGCATTGGTCAAATTCTAGAGACCGATCGATCACTATTAGAATGCCAGTAAGCAATTGCTAATAGCCACTAATGGGTTCAATATTTGGTCAATGATAATTAATTCTAATCCTAGGAATATCTTGCATTAATGTCCTTTTATATTGCATAATTCAAATTATTTTCAATTTCTTTGTTTTAATTATTCAAAACCCCAATATTCCCAACTAAGTGATAAAGCATCCTTAAGAGACGGCCTAGTTTGTGCCAACCTTTGCTATATTTTTTTGTGAAATTTAGCATTAAAATAATTTTTAATTTGTGGAGGTAATGACATCCTCCATTCAAGAGGCCACCCTAATACTTTCTTCCTTTCGAGAATTCTAAGGTTTTGATCTCATACCTAGCCGATCGTCACTAGCCTACACTTATCTATCTCGATAAGCTATTTTCCTGACTTCTAAAGTGCAGGATTGGGGGCTTGGATTACTTTTCATAACCATAGATTCCTTGAGTCTAAAGGATCACCTCCTTAGATCTCCTCCCATAACCATTAATTATTAGAGTCTAAAGGATCATCTTTGTGTCTTATGTTGTCTTTAATCATAGTGTAACACCTTCCCAAGTACAACATTATCCTTAAGTCATGACATCATACCCGAGAGTTGTTACTTTTTAATTAGCAGACCTTTCTTAAATAACTATAGCAAGATACAAAACATTTATTTAATATAAAGTTGATTACATAGAGAAGCTCTTCTATGAGCTCTAATACACATATATTCTCTGTTAAGTTTACACATCTATACATACATCTAAGTACATTTGATACAATCTCAAACACCCGACTACTGCCCATCCGACCTCTTTTAGTGTAGCATCCCATAGTTCTCTGGTTCAACCTGGAGACGACATGAGAACATAAAAACACATAAGGGTGAGAATTATACAATTCTCAATAGGGCATTCCCCAAAACATGCACTAAAATTAATGTCATCGTCATCGTCCCAGCCACTTCGATTTATTAAGAAACTGTGAGCATACAACCTAGATCAATGGTTTGTTTTTAAAGTTCTAAATCAAACTTCCAAAGTGGGTTGCTTTTATTATTCAATCACTTGATATACACATAGCATACTACTTAACATTATAGTGCTTTATTTACAATTTTACATACTCTCGGTACATCAAAAAGAATCTCAGAAATATTATCCCTGTCTTTTCATGCCCTTGACCTAATCAAGGGGACTTTTCCATGCCCTTGACCTAGTCAAGGGGACTTTTCCATGCCCTTTACCCACTAAAGGGGACTTGCTCGTGCCCGTTACACATTAAAGGGGACTTTTCCGTGCCCTTTACACTCTAAAGGGGACTTTCACGTGCCCTTTACACATTAAAGGGGACTTTTCCTTCTTTACATAGCATATATATCATCCTCAAGCTCACATATACAGGCATACATTAGCATAAATTTTTTAGTTTCATAATGCTTCAAACATATATATATATATAGCATTCATTTATCACGTTTCTCTTTACCAATGCATGCATTTATAATTATATAAACAATCAATCACATGTGATTCTCATTCATTTCTCATAAACCAAGCTTTAAAGTACATAACATGCATCTAAATTCATCATAGTGGCATCAAAGGACATTTTACTTCCAAGAATTTTGCTCATATCTAGCATATTGACAGATTTCTCATTCCAATAACAACAATTAATTTCTCAATCAAATGGCCAATTTGTAACACCCCGATTTTCTGTTAGAGTGAAAATGACCAAAATGCCCCTGAGATCGTTTTCTGCCCGGAACTCGAGGATAGCCGATCCGATAGTCCTCGAGGGGCTAACTCAATGTATGAAAGGGGATTCTATGTATTATAATGTTTAATAGAGCAAAAGAATCTAATTTCTGAGGTTTCTGTGCATAAATGACCAAAATACCCTTACAGTCATTTAAGGTAGTTTTGAAATTTGTTTTGACCCGGACTTGTCCCGGAAGTCTAAAATAATGTTTTTAAGGCATAACCTATGTTTGTTTAAGTCCCGGTGGTCCCGGGCAGTTTTTGAGAAAAATTACGATTTTGCCCCTGTTTAAGTGCATTAAGGCTTAATGACGTTTTAAAAACAAAACCTAAACAATATTAGATTCTAATTAAAAGTTAATTAATTTTCATAATTAATCTAGATCCAAAATAATTATTTGAGTTTAATTAGAACCTAAAATTGCTTAAGGAAACTTAAAACTCATTTCTAGTCCTTTTCTTTAAAAGAAAAAAAGCATCCATGAATAGTATTTTCACTATTCACACTCCCTATTTCCAAGAAAAGTTGTCACCCCTCAAATCCCAAGTCAATAGAGTTTGACTCCACATTCTCCACATGTTTGAAAATTTAAAGAATTAATTTACTTTCTAGTCATTCAAAGATCATTTCAAATCATACCTTAAGTCACACCATATCATACTTCACCATGATTACACTTTTCCCCAATTCAAGAAACTATGTCATTCCCTAGGTTTTTAGTCATTGAAATTTGACTCCATTAATCCAACAAGATTTCTCCTAATCCAAGTTAATCATGGCCTAAAGTACCTAATTAGTCACCTAGACACTTAATCATAAAAGCTTGATTAGTGACCTAACCTTGGTTACTCCTTAATACCCCACTAATACATGATTATTTGAAATGAAAATTCTCCCCCCATGGCTCCTTCATGACCGCCACTTTCCCTCCAAATTCTAGAAGAATATTTCATTCAAAAGAATTATATTTTATGTAGTCAATCAAGCTTTCTCTAGCCACCCTATGCACCATGCCTATTATGTCTTACATCACACCATGCTCCACCATGACAACACCTTACCTTGCAAATGCTTGGTTATACTTCCAACCATGCTTAATATGACCAAATAAATGAGATATTTTCCTCCCTCACCTTCTAGAAGATTTATTTCCTCAAAAAAAAAAGAATTGATTTATGTCATTCAAAGCTTTCATTCAAGTCTCACATCAACCATGCTTCCCATGCTTCACACTTTACCATGGATGACAACTCAAAGAGATATTTTCTCTCTTCCTTCTCCAAGAAGCCACACTCCTCTTCATGATTCAACTCTATAAATACATTGCCTTTGTGAGCTTTGCTCCACTTTACACCATTTGCAAAGTTTGAGTTTTTGAGAAAGTGTTAGTTCTCTCAAGTTTTCCTTTCCTCCTCCTTACTCCAAGAAGAAACAACCACTTCCTCCACCTTCAATCTCCATCTACTCCTCATCCAAACACTCAACCAAGCTCAAACACAAGCCAACACACTTCCTCCCTCTTTTTCTCTTCAAGACCGAAGCCATACCCCAAGATACAAGAAGATCTCTTTTTGTTTTCCTTTCAAGATCAAACCTTTCTTTACTTCAAAGAACACCAACACTTGGTAGGGAGTTTTTCTAAAAATGTTCTCTTTGATCTTTATGTTTGAGTTTTGTTGGAATATGATGTATGGATGAACTTTCTTTGTTGTTTCATTTCGGTTTCTTCCATTCTTTTCTCTTGGATTTTCGGCCTCAAGGCTTTGTAAATGATAGCTTGATGATGAGTGTTCTCTAGAGGTGACCTTGTGTTCATCTCCTAAGAAATCCTCTAAAGCTTGAATCTTTTCACAGAAAAGTTTTGTCTTTTATAAGTTAAGTTAATGACAAGCTTTATGTTTCTCTTGACCTTTTTTGGAACCTTTCTTTTTCCTTTGAGATTTCTGCCATAGAGCCTTAGGAACTTGGAAAAATATGAGCTTGATGATTATGGTTTCATGATGGTGTTTAGCACTTGAACAACCTCTAAAGCTTGAAGTTTGTTTTTGATCTTGAAGTATTTTAGTGTTTCCTCTCCTTTTCTTCAAGTTTTGATTTTGCTTCCTTATTTCCTTTTTATTTTTCGGCCTCAAGGTCTTGAGCATGATGGCTTGATGATGAGTGTTCTCTAGAGATGATTATGTGTTCATCTCTCATGAAACCTCTAGAGTTTGAGTTTTTCTTTAAGTCTTGCTTATGTTATATTAGCTCTTTTATGTTTAAAGCTTAGAAAAGCTTACTTTTCATGTTGGATGAGTATTGGGTTTAAGCTTTGTTCTTTTAAAAGTCTTGGAGGAGCTCTAGATAAGATAAAGAAGTGAACTTGCATCCATATTTATTTTATGCTATCACTAAACTCCCAAGATAAAGAAATGAACTTGCATTTCATGTCTTATTTCAAGTTATCACTTAACTCAAAGATAAAGAAGTGAACTTGCATCTCATATTTATTTTGAGCTCTCACTTTACTTTCTAAGCAAATCTAAAATGGAGTGCATATCACGTTTATGTTTATGTTATCACCTAAAACTCCTAGAGCTCAAAGACTTGCCCTCTTCATCCTATGAAAAAGTTAAATATGGAACATTCCTTGGAATGCACATTTTGGCCATGTGATGATAATGAAGCTAGAATGAGTTTCATTTAGTCACAAGGACCTATAATCTATGTCTTAGGATTTTTCTTAAGCATAGGTGACAATGACAAATATTTTAAGTATGATTTCATGATTTAATTTCCCTTTGAGGTTTATTTAATATGGTCACTGCCCTCATGTATTTTACGGAGATTTTAAAGAAATAAATTGTTTCCTAATGATTTTTATAAGTTTTAAAAAGGTTCCAAGAGAAACTAACAATTTATGTGTTTTTAAATGAAAGTTCTAGGCATTAAGTGATGACATAAATTTCGGTTCTGCCTTGTTATTTTCCAGCACCTTAAATTCTGTTTTGGGTGGTCCATATGTGTTGAAATACCTTGCCAATTGTATGATAATTGTTCTAGGCATCTTAGGTATGCTTAGTAACTTTATATGTTTGAAAATGTGATTTCTAGAACTCCTTAGCAGCTGAAAATATACATTCTATTCCAGCCTTGATAGAGTTTGTAGAATCATATTATATCATGGTTAGATGAGTGAGAATGACTCATAATTGGTTTAGGTATTAATTATTGCATCATAGAAAAAGTCGGTAATGAGAAAGGACCTAAAATGCAACTTCTAGAACAACGTAATTCATCAAAATATGTTTACTGCCTATGCTATCCAGCCACAATTAATTAGGTTCTAGGACTTAATAAATTGTGGTAATGAGGTTAATCAATCCCTTAGAGGTACAAGAAAATAATTTGGAAGTTTGAGGTTACCTAATTAGGGGTTTTTGCTTTTAAGGGAATGGTTGTGTACCCTATATGATTGATGAATTTATGTGTTATCTCATAACTTATATGATGCTATGTGATGATGGAATTGCATGTTGTTGTTCTCTTAAGAACCCTAGAGATGCCTATGTTAAAGTTATATGAAATATGTAACATGCATGATTTATGTGGCATCTTGTTATAACATGCTAAGACTCAAGGTGACATAAAACTACGTGAAAATGATCATTTGAATCCATCAAAAGGGATGGAGGACGAGGTGATTTTATGAGAAAATGATCCTTTGAAACCATCAAAAGGGATGGAGGATGAGGTGATTCTAGCCCGCTAGCCCGTACTTTATGTCGGGACCTTAACTTATCAAAAGGGATAAGACTATGTGCTAGTGATGACTAGTGAGGTATCAGCTCATAACCTAGAGGTTTCTCAAAAGGGAGAACAATTAAGGTGGCCCCATGTTCAAAGTAAATGTCTTAATGTCACCTAAGTAACCAAGATAAGATTTATTGTCATACTGGGGACAGCGATACGTAACGCCCAGATGTGACTAGAGTTATTCTAAGATTTATTATTTATACTGGGGACGGCGATACGTAATGCCCAGATTTAACTAGACATTTGTGTCTTTAAGTTCCATGCCTTATGTTCTATGCTTATGCTCTATGTCCCATGTTTATGAACTATGTCCTATGTTTATGCCCTATGTTCTATGTTTTATGCTTTATGCAATATGATCCATGTACCATGTACCAAGTTCCATGTTTATGCTTTATGATCTATGATCTATGCACCATGTACCAAGTTTTATGCTCTATGCTAAATGCTCTATGCTAAATGCTCTATGATTTAGGCTTTATGTTATGAATTCTATGCTTTATGCTCCATGTCATATGTTTTAGGTCCCATGTTCTATGTTATAAGTTAGTTATGTTGCCGCATATCATAATGAATTATGATGCATCCATATAAGAACAAGAGTGTATGCTAAAAAGAACGGGCCTCGGTAATTAACGATTTAGAACTTCATAATTGAACTATTATATGCCCACTTTTTAGAAGTAACCCGAGGTTCCTGGAGACGTAGATGATGATACCTAGATAGGAGGAAAACCCTACTGAGTTTCTGTAGTAAAGATTCTCACTCCCCCGACCTTTTCTTTCTGTCACGTCTTCAAATTCCGATGATGACCTTCGTCCTGCTCGATGACACGTCCACATGGGAGCTCCACTATGATCCGGAGTGTGGATCGTATCATTTTGAGGAGGCCATCCATGCAACATAGACGTGGAGGTCATGTGCGACCATCTAGTGTACCTGTCCCCGTCGAGCTACAACCATGGATTGGATATGTTCCCGTGGACCACTCTTGGAGCTTTAGTGCACACACCTTACTAGCTATGATGACCTTCTTTTGTTAAGGTTGTCTACCTTAGGTGCACCATGTAGGTTCATGTTCTACACATTTTGTTTCCCATGTATGTATTTATATCTTGTTCTTATGTATTCCAACTTAACTCACCTCTAGGTGGGTAGTTTAATATATATGATGTGTTATGTTCATTATGGAGCCTTCTTGATGTTTAAATTTCCGCATTATTTTATATCGATGATATATATGCTACACGCGGCTCTTACTTTATCGAGGTTTTAAAAAAGAAAAATTTGGCTCGTATTTTCAGTAAGTATTTTCAATGATAAATGAACTGAAACAAGAAGTAATGACTAATATTTAGCCTCAGTACGTTCTAGGAGTATTGGGTTGAATATTAGGGTGTTACACAATTCAAGGATCACAAAAATTCCTCATGACATGTCAATGTGTCTAAGAGACCTTGTAAAATTTTCATAGCAATCGGAGTTCTCTAACCATGCTAACTAAATTATACAAGTTTAGTGGTCAGAGGCCACTTTTTCACAGCTCATAATAGGATTCTCATAATTTTTTTTGGCCTAGCAAATGATTGTACTACTACAAAATAAAAATCACAGTTATACTTCAATATGTTATAAACTCCCTGTAAAATTTTCAAGCGAAAATTCAATCATTTGCTATGGTAACAAAATTATACAAAATTAGAGCTTCGGTTCCCACAATCCAGGTAGCATAGTTAGACTCTCTATTTATGATTTTTCTCAGCCAGTAAAGTTCCTTATAATGACCACGAAAATTATCAGAGTTTTCTTATGATGTTAGCTTCAACATATAATTTTTATAGCTCATAAAAATGACCAGAAATGAATCAGAAAATTCTTGAACAAATTCTATCCTGTTGAAATCCGAAAATCCAGCAGCCTAGCCAAAACTTCTTTTGACAAAAATCATTATTTAACCTCATCCAAACACCCCACCAAAATTAACACATCAATATCAACATATTATCATCAAATATAACCAGAAATTTCGGATTAAAACACATAAAAAATTCTCAGAATAATTTTGAAAGGAAAAGGCCAAAGAAAACCCTACTTGAGTGGCTTTAAGGGTCTTGGCTTCAAGGATGTTTCAAGAGTGATCTTGCTCACTTTGAGGCCACCAAAACAGCTATAAAACCTTCCCTAATCAATGAGCTATGAGGTATCAAGGTGAGGAATTAAAATTTCAATCGGTTAGATTTGTAGAGTTTAAGGTGTAGAACAAGTTTTGTGAAGGAACTTTGAAGTTTCAATAACTCTAGGCTAAGGTTTTTGGGGTTAGAAAGCAAGATGAAGCTCTTGAAGAAATGAAAATGGTGGTTTCTGTAGTGTTTTCTTCATGACTGAGAATGCAATCTTGAAGAGCAAGTTTTGTGGCCTTTTATGTATTATAAGTTGAATATACTAATAATGTAGTCAAAGTATAATTCTTTCTAATAATAAAAGAAATCAATGGCTAGGATTTATTTTAAAAGTCAAAGAATGAATCTTGGCCATCCAATTGGCTCAAGATAATTGGTTCACCTTTACTTGGCCACCAAGTAGGTTTTATGGTGTTAAAAACCGCACACCGAAATTTTACCAAACAAGTAAAACAGTGTACTCGAGTAATCAAATATTGCCCGAAAATTAATTCTAGATATAAAATATTTATTCCTACCCATTCCTAACCTCAATCCTAAAATTTCCCACTTTCGGGCATCTCCAGGCCTTAATTATAGGGTTTTGGCTGTCCCGGTGGACCTGCGGAGGCCACAAGTTACTTTTCACTTTTTTTTTTATTTTACAGATCCGTTGGATCGTCCTCATCATTTTTATGTCTATCCAATTTTTGAAATTATGACTAGAAAAACTCAAATTAATTTTTATATAAATTTTAGGGTGTTACACATAACATGTCATTTTAGAGATGCAAATATGAGAATGTAATCATAATCATCATCATAACTTATCACTTAACATTTTTATGCTCACAACTTTATGATTCCTCTAAGTCCACAAATTTGGTGATAATCCAGCAGCATAATGGCTAGGAATAGAGTTTTCATAAATTTTCTTCCTGCCATCATACATCTCAATTATTAATTTAGAATCAGAACATGCAACAAATCATTATGTCATTGATCACATAAGCATGCATCTCATTTTTGCATATAAACACAAGCATGTTATCATCTGTAACGCCCCGATTTTTCTGTTAGTAGAGTAAAAATGACCAAAGTTGTCTTGCTAGTCTTTCCTTTTTCTCTCAAAGTTCCAAGAGTGTTCTTCCTTTCTTTTCATCTTTATCTTCTTCATCTCTTCATCACCTCTCAACCATCAAACACCACCCCAAAACCTTGAACCATCATCAAACCTCTCAAACACCACACCTCAAACACAACTCCACTTGAAACACATTTTCTTTCTTTTTCTCTCATCAAGGCCGAATCATCATCACCATCCTAGGAGGTGTTGCTCATCTCATTTCCATTTTCAAGATCAAGCTTTTATCTTCATCAATAGGTAGGGATTTGGTTTCAAACTTTGTTTTGTTCAAGAAAGTGTTTTTCTCTAGTTTCCTCTTGGAATCTTTTGAACTTTCCTTTGTTTTTCCTTTCTTTTCATTTTCGACCATGAGGCCTTGATTTTGAGCATGATAGCTTGATGATGAGAGTTTCTAGATGATGACATTGTGTTCATCTCAAAGAAACCTCTAAAGCTTGAGTTTTCCTTTTCTTAGCACTTCATCTATATGATATCTAACTCACATAGTTTTTCAACTTAAGAAAATTAATCTAAGGATTTCTAAAAGCCCAAGCCTACCCTTGTCAACCTTAAAGTTGGCCGGCACGTTCTAGAGATTTTTCTCTAGATAGGGGTTTTGGGTATTTAATAAAGAACTTGATGTAGTTTCACTTTCTTTCTCTTTTATATGATTTTCGATTTTTGGGTTGTAATCTTTGAGATATTGTATTGGGTTGTTATCTTGTTAAAGTCTTGAATGAGCTCTAGCTAACCATAAAATAAACCTTGCATCATGTTTATTTTATGCTATGCATATCATGTTTACTTCCTTGCTATCACTAAATATCAAGATAATGAGTGAACCTTGCATTATCATGTTTATATTCCAAGCTATGCATTATCATGTTTATATTTCAAGTCCTCACTTAATACCAAGATAATAATAAGTTGCATTCATATTTACTTTGAGCTATCACTTTACTTTCTAATGGAATCTAAAATAAGTGCATGAGCATGTTTATTTTTATGTCATCACCTAAATGAATCTAGAGCTCAAAGACTTGCCCATTGATATCTCAAACAAAGGTCTAAAACATTTATTTTCTTTGGTTCATATTTCGGCCCCTATGAGGCCTTAGTGTTTCCAAGTATTGAAAACTATGTTTTATGATTTTTTCTAAACTTATATGAGTATAAGGAATATGTAGAACTAAGTTTTATGAATTTAGGACCACTTGAGATGAAAATACTATAGCCACTGCCCTCTTAAGTATTTTCATAAGTTTAGATGATAAAAGTGTTCATAAAAGAGTTTTGAAAGTTTTAACAAGGTCCCAAGAGAAACTAGTATTTTATGTGCTTTAGAAACTATGTTCAATGCCTTTAAATGGAGTTTCAGTTTCGGTTCTGCCTTGCTATGTTTGGCCACTGTATGAGCTGTGTTAATGATGTTAATATGCTTATGTTTGAGTAATAATTATGTTAAGACTCATATGTGAAAGATAGGATAAGTTAGGAACTAGAAAAGAATTAATTTGAGAGTTCTAGATCCCTTAAAGATTTATTTTTCTGGATTCTGTCCAGCAAGGATTAGATTCAATAATCATGGTTTTAAATTAGTTTATATGTGTAGAAATGACTCATAATTGGTTTAGGACTTAATCTTGAAACCTTAGGAGCAAACCGAACTTAGAAAGGGTCATTATTGTGACTTCTAGGTACCCGTAAAGTTAGGATTTTGATTTCTGCACTCTTGAGGTTTAGAGGTGTTCTTGACCATAGTGTGAGGTGAGAAATACTTAGTTATAACCTTATAGGTTCCCAAGAAACTAGGCGTTGATGATCAATAACTTAGAACACGAGATAAAGATCTAAACCGTAATTTTTAGAACCAGTAATCACATAAACATAAAGCTGTCCAAATTCCGCTTAGTGCTGTTTGGATTAGTTCTTGAGCATAAAAATTTGTATAACTCATTAGTTGTGAAACTATAGGTGTATAAGAAGCTAAGGATAATGTTAGAACAATTAATTTGCAAGTTTAAGACTCATAAGAATCGAAGTTTAAAACACTATGGGTTATAACATATCAAGTCTATGAGCTTATGGGGATAATTGTTAGATATGACTATGTGATGATGTTTATGTTATGTGGAAGTGTTATGTGTCGATGCATATGTTATGAGAAAGTTTCATGTGATGATATATATGTTATGAAAAAGCTATATGAGGATGCATGATAAAAATGAATATGATAAATGATGAGGAACTTATGATTTAATGCTTATGAGAACTTAAATGTGACACAACACTAAGGCAGCTTCTCTGGGTGACACCAGTTTGGCCGGGCACCCCCAGGAGGAGACAAATCCGTGAGGGTATGTGTAGATGCAGCCTGCCAAAGCGGACAAATTGCGAGGCCCGCGTGGCTAGCAAAGCGTTTCAAAGAGGAAATGGTCCTAGAAAGGAGATCCTTAATTTGCCCCCTAGCCCGTACTTTAAGTCGGGATTATGTTATGCTTATCATAGGATAAGTAAGAACTAGTGACGACTAGTTAAGGTATGAGCTCATAACCTAGAGAAGTTTTAGGGTGGCCCCATGAGATGAAAGTTAAAGTTAACAATGTCACATATACTATACTTATGCCAATGCTATAATGTTTCTTAGTTATTCTATTGATTGGTTTACCTTTATGATGTACTCATATCATTAGTATATTTCTGCTTAAGTTATAAGACGCATTATAAAATATGACGGACCTTGGATAAAATATCTCTTTAGAAAACTAACTTAAAAGGAATTTATATGCATGCACACCTTTTAGAAATAAACCCAAGGTTCCTGAGGATGTGACGATGTCACCTAGGTAGGGATAACCCTACTGAGAATTCTTTTAGAAAGATTCTCATTCCCTCTCTCTTTTCTTCCGTCATATCTTCAGATGGCGACATTCGTACTCTTCATCGATACCCCAGTATGGGAGCTGCACCATAACCCGGCACTCGGGTCATACCATTTTGAGGGTCGCTGCACTGTCAGAGTATTCATGTTCATGGGACGACCCTTCGCGCACCCCGTCCCGAGCTACCGCTTCACCCCGACTGCTCCTTACCATCATAACGGGATTTTTGAGCGAGCACGACCACGCGATGAGCAGATCCTCCGTATGGAGCCCGAGACCTCAGCGATGCGAGTACCCGAGTATGTGCCGCGTCCCGGTGCTCGGAGACGGACCCATCCGAGGACCCGCCATCCCACATGTACAGTTGGAGCTCTAGTCCCGCTCCCCCACCGATGAGGGCTGGGAGTGAGGAGACGGTAGTCCAGCCGAGGTTGGCTCGTCGGCCATCTATGCGTCCTCGCCGCGATGGACATGCCCCGATGATGCGCTCGACCACTCCCGCCGAGATTCGCCAGTGGATCAACTCGACCCCACAGTACTCGGACCAGCAGGAGTAGTCATAGGAGGGGTAGTAGTTAGTGCACACACACGCCACATAGTAGAGGACATACCTTCTTTTGTATATGAGGTTGTCTACTTTAGGTGCACATGGGTATGGGTGTAGTTTCTCTTGTATTTGCTTTTTTATGATTTTCTTGTATTGCATTTCAGTTGTATTTTGTTTCATGATGTATCAAATAGTCCTGCCTCTTTGGGTAGGCACGTTATATATATATATCTATGATTCAGTTGATGTTCCCATGACATGATGTGTTTCTTATGCTTTGCTTATATGTTTCGCTATGCTTCCTCTTAAAGATTCGTGCGTGGCTCTCACATTGATTTTAAATTCCAAAAAGAAAAATTTTACCCATATTTCCGCTAAGTATTTTCTAAGTAAAAGATGAGACCAAGAGGTAATATTCTAAAGATTAACCTAAGTATATACTAGTAGTCTTTGGTTAAGATTTAGGGTGTTACATCATCAATATCTCATTGAAAGGTAAATATGCTCCTACCCTATTATTAGAAATTGTAACATCCTAATTTTTAACCTAATACTCTAGAACATATTTAGGTTAATCATTAGGTTATTACTTCTTAGTCTCATTCCTTGTTAAAATACTTAGTGGAAAATACGTGTAAATTTTTTTTGTTGGAAATATAAAATCAAAGTGAGAGCCGTGTTCAACATAATCGTGGACTAAACATAAATTGCAAGTCATACAGAATAGGCACCAAGTAAAGAACATATAGCAAATGAAACAATCAATGACACACCAAAGAAAGTACTTTCATTAATATCATAATTAAAGTTACATAAAGTCACACCCTTATAGAAGTGGGCTGAGCTTTCAATACAAGGAAAGCAAATACAATAGAAATAGAAAGATACAAGGAAAACATAATAAATGACACCTATACCCTAGTGCACCTAAGGTGGATAACCTTAGATAAAAGAAGGTTTATTCTATCCTATGAGTGAGTGTATGCATTAGACCTCCCCTATAACACCTACTACTGGAACCCGGGGTATGGCAGAATGAAACCGATCCACGGACGTAGTGCGGCAAAAGTAGGCACGCGTAGTGGCTGGTCATGTGCTCCTTGGTGGGGGTGCATCTCGGCTCACCTAGCCAACCTTGGCTACGTAACTGTCTCCTCGCTCTCGCCTCTCACAAACTGAGGAGTGGGGGCGGAGCTCTCGCTATACATGTGAGTCGGCGAATCCTCCGAGGAGTGGTCCTCCGGGCCAGGAGATCGAGGCACGTAATCCTGGAAGTTGCGGGCAGCCGACCCTCCGAAGTACGTCTGAAGAATCCTCTCGTCATGCATCCAGGTGCGCTCAAAAACCATAGCATCGTCATAGAGAGACATAGGGGAAAAGCGGTAGCTATGTACAGGGTATGCGAAGGCACATCCCACAAACATGAAGACGTGAACAGCATAACGTCCCTCAAAATGATACGACCCATGCTCCGGATCAAAGTGCACCTCCCATGTCAGAGTGTCGACAAAAACCACGAATGTCGCCATCGAGCTCTGAAGATGTGACGGGAAGGAAGAGAGATAGAAAAGGGAGTGAGAATCTTGCTAAAGAAACTCAGTAAGGACCTCCTATCTAAGGTTACATCGATCACATCCTCAAGAACCTTGGGTTTATTATTAAAAGGTGAGCATGCATATAGATTCCTTCTTTAGGTTTATAAAACTAGGTTATCCAGGGTTTGTTCCTTTTAGAATGCATCTTAATGTCATGAATGCAATATGTCAAAGCATGAATGCATGGTAATACCTTAAACAAACAACTCAACAAATTATAACATCAAGAAGCATACAAGTGTCATAAAGTGGCATGTAACTTTTAAGTGGAACTTTCCTCAACATTGTGACTTAGAACATCATGCTTTAGCATTAAGGGCCACCCTAAAACATCATCTAGGTTATGAGCTCATACCTTAACTAGTCGTCACTAGTTCTTACTTATCATCTGGATAAGCGAAAATCATAATAAAATCCCGACTCCTCGAGTACGGGTTAGGGAGCTAAGGATCACCTCTCTTAGGATATACCTTCTTTGAAACGCTTTACTTGCATCTAGTGCATAGCAATTTGCCCGCTTTGGTAGGTTATATCTACTCATACCCTCACGGATTTGTCTTTCCTAGGGGTGTTCAGTCGAACCGGTGTCACCCAGGAAAGTGCGTCTCAGTGCTTTGTCACATAAAAATCTCTTGGGGGTGCTTGGCCGAATCGGTGTCACCCAGGGTTTTAATCTCATATGGTTCTTTCAAAAACATTCTCAAGTATTGATTTGATAGAAATTCGACAACATAACAGTTGTAAACCGAATTCCTTTCAGATCTACTTTATGCCACAATAACTCATAATGCATAAACTATCATATTCAATCTCTATCATCATAGCAAACTTGCATTCATTAACTCATACTCATCAAAGCACATGCATCAACATATCATACTAGCATCATCAAACTCGAAGCATCAAAGTTGTCTTAATGTCTTATGCTTTGACCCTTAGTGTCCTTTAACTTGAAATCTAAGTTGTCTACCATCACAACTTAACCTCTCGGGTACCTATGAGTTCATATCTAAGTAGTCCTTACTCAATTCTATGATCATAAACAATTTTAAAACCTCAATAGTGCAGAATCTGTATTTCACTAATTACGGGTACCTAGGAGTCACAACTTTGACCTTTTCTAAGTTTGGTTTTCTCCTATAGTACCAAGATCAATTCCTAAATCAATTATGAGTAGTTCCTATACATTTAAACTAATTATAAGCCATTAATTCTAATTTTTATCTTTTCTGGATAGAATCCAGAAAATTCCATTTCCAAGGGATCTAAAAGTCTCATTTTAATTTCTTTCTTATTATTAACTTATCTTAACTTTCTCAAATTAATTCTAACCTCAAATATACATGATCATACTCATATTATCATCATAAAAATAGCATAACACAGTGAGCACTTCACTCAAGCAGAACCAAAAATATACTCATCATATAATGCACATAGTTTCATTTCTAACACACATAAATTACTAGTTTCTCTTGGAACCTTTTTAAAACTTTTAAAACTCACTTGGAAATAATTTTATTTCATCAAAATCTTCATAAAATTCATGAGGGTAGTAGCTATTTTAAATTAACCTCAAGAGGGCTTGAAATCATAAAACTTTGTTCAAAACATTTCTTGAGATTATCTAAACTTAGGAAAATCATGAAACATAGGTTTTAGCACTTGTGACTAGATGAATCTTACTCTAAGTTCATCATCATCACATGGCTGAATTCATGTGAATAAAACACACACATTTCCAAACTTTGTTTGACATAATAATGGATAAGTTCATGAGCTCTAAATCTTTTAACTGATGACATAAATATGAACGTGCAATGCACTTTATTTTACTCTTTATTAGGAGGTGAGAGCATAAAAATAAATATGCTATGCAAGTCCATTATTATCTTAGAGATTTAGTGAGAACATAAACATAAATATGAGGATGCAAGTTCATTCTTTAATCCTGAGAGTTTAGTGATGAAATAAAGATAAATATGGATGCAAGTTCTTTTTATCTTAACTTAGAGTTCATGCAAGACTTTTAAAGAAACATATTCTCAACCCAAAGTTTATCTCCAACAAACAAAGTAAGCTTTAGAGCTCTTGAACTGTAACATCCCCAAATTTATAACTAAGATAAATATTAATCTTAATTATCGATAGCAAAACTAAGAGAATATGGACAAATGTTATGAAACACAACAAATAGACTACTTAAGTATGTCTAGAGAAAAATGCAAAGAATTACGAAAATGCCATCACTTAGTGGAAATTACGAAAATGCCCTTGCTATGTAAAGGAAATTACCAAACTACCCTTGCCTTATTAAATGAAAAAGATACCCTTACTCTATGAATGGAATTACAAGAATACCACTATCATTGTCTAATTACAAAAATATCCTTGTCTTAGTTAAAGAAATTATTACAATGCCATTTGCACAAATCCCTACACTTGTCTTTAGACAAGAATGAATCTAAGCCATTGGATTAAGATGATAACACAATAATTTAACCACATACATCATACATATTTCTGAATCACATACATGCACTAAAGGTTAGAAAATCTCCACTATTTTCATCCCAAAATTCAGCCAACATGTTTCCATAAATCATGCTCCAAGTGCTTTCCTTCTTCTATTTTTTTTCTCTAATCTTTCCACTATAAATACTCCTCAAACTCTCTTCAATTCAGAAACTCCCTAAGTGTTCTTTCTTTCTTATTCTATCATTCTTCTTAGACTTCTCTTGATCCTCTAAACTTCATCCAAACACTTAAATCCTAAGTCCAAACTTTCACTAGCCCTCACAAGAGTTACAATCTTTAACTCTAGTGAGAAATATTTTCTTAAGCACTCAAGTTCTAGAGCCGAGATTCAAGGAGGGTCATCCACTCCAAGGACTCTTGTTCAAGCTTAAAGAAGAAGAGAAGGACCCTTTTTTAGACCCTACACAAGAGGTAGGAGCCCTCACTTTGGTTGTGTAAGCCATGATGACATCTAACCTTGCTCATGGTTAGGATGCCATCAAGCTTATGTTTGTTGATAAAAATGTTCCAAGGGGATATTGTATAAATATTTTGTGAAACCCCTTGTTCCATTCTGCTTCCAAAGTGATATTATGTTGCTTTCATGCTCAAATGATGCTTGAAATATGTTGTGTGATCCTTGTGTTAAAATAAGTGACATAAAACATGAAAATGATAAGTGCTGGATTTTTGGCTGTTTCTTGCAGTAGGTGTTCCGAAATTTAATACTCATAAAATATGAAGTATCTTGAAATAAAAATATTTTTACCATAAACTAGATGCATCATAAAACACTCTCCAAAAAGAATCACCCAAAACGGAGTTTTCTAGCTCAAGATATAAATTTTTAAAGTAGAGCCTAAGACTGAAACTTTAAATCCGACCTTGTAGTAGTAAAATAGGTGTAACTCACTCTAGAAAAATGCAAATGGACTGATTTGAACTTTGTTGGAGAGTTAACACATATAGGAATACACCCATGTATGTTATGTATAAAGCTTTGTACCACGTAAATACAGAATGAGAAATAAATTTTGGAATAGTGTACTGTGAAAGTGCAGTTTGGAAAGGTTCTGGCTAAGGAAAGACTTGGTATTTAAGCGTGTCCATTGTGACCGACCTCTCTTTCACGGGAACCCTCCTATGCATGGTTTACAGTTGATTTACACTATTCCAAAGATGTAAATGCTAAAATTTGATGAGTTAGGAATTTGGAACTACCTTTACTAAGCTGAGATAACAAGTATATAGAGAATTATAAACTTTCTTCTAAAAGATGTCAAAACTATAAATAAAATAATCAAGTCTTGTAAAGAGAGAATTTTAAGAATTTAAGTAGAATAACAATCTTCAAGAGTTATATGAAAGTCATAATAAAAATATATAAAGAACCTATAATAATATTTTGAAGTGCATTAATGTATTAATGGAATGCTAAGAGTACAAAGAACACTAAGAGAAAAAGATAATACTAAGACATCCATTACCTCTTAGGAACACTAGGAACTCAACTTGATAACTTTGGTTGCTTAAAATGAATCATTTATGAAAATGTTTACTATGAGATTTACATGATATTATCCATGTTTCATGAAGTGAATTATAGTAAAGTGAATGTATGGTGATGAGTTATGAAATGATGAAGATGAATGATTGATTGCCCATGATTTATTGTGATTACATGATGATATGCATACATTCATTTTCAAAGGAAATAATAAAAGTAAAGTTTGAAAAAGTAGCAATGAAAGTCTGGAAAAGTGGACTTGAGCTAAACTCACGGCTTAACCCCCTAAACCGTTGAGATCACGGCAACGGAAAGGAAACCAAAAAGGTTGTGGCGACGGCCACGGTATGAGCTCATTACCCTTTTAGGGTGGTCTAAGGCATTGATGCATTCATCCCGTGAGTAATTAAGAAATATGTTGATGAAATAAATGAAAGATGATGATCACTAAACAAGTGAATGTTGAGGATGATTAATCATGAAATGCATACAGCTCCTAAATGATTATTGCTTATTAGTGGTTTTACATGATATGCTTATATGTATGCTTGATGAAATACTGAATGGATATTTCTGCTAATGTTCAAGATTAGTTTAAAAGTAACTGCACTTCGGCTAATCGTGTTTGTGAAAGTTTGATAATTGAATCCTTACCTGTTCACCTTTTTATAATAAACCCGAAGTGACTGGGACAACAACGATGACACTTTTAGTACAAGTAGGAACTCCTACTGAGAAATCATGTATTTCTCACTCCTATGTTTATTTTCCGATGTCGCTACTGAGACAGACGTGTCCACCTAAAGCAACGAAGCTGTAGCTGAGGAAGGAGGTAGCACGTGAAGATTTCAAACCGCTCAAGTAGGAGCATTCCAAGCTTTAGTTACATTATAGTTTGTGAGAAAAAATTAGTAATAGTAGAACTTATATTGTTATTTGTAATAACTTATCAGTATGATATGCCCTGTTATGACTTATGTATTAAGTGATTATTCTAGTTTATGTGATAATAGTTCTACACTTAGTCTCTTATTCCGCTTATTTAATTAAGTGCACAATGTAACTTGATTATTATCTATAAAAGCGCTATGTATTTCACTTCTCGTTACAGGCTTAAGTTTTCAAAAAAATTAATTTATTTAAAGAAAAAAAAACTTCCACTATTTTTCTAAGTTAATTTCAAAAGAAAATAAATGTAAGGCATAAGTGACAACTAATAGAATCCAAATGTGAACTTAAGCACAATGGGGTTCTATTAGGGTGTTACACCATCAAGCTTATGTTTGTTGATAAAAATGTTTCAAGGGGATATTGTATAAATATTTTGTGAAACCCCTTGTTCCATTCTGCTTCCAAAGTGATATTATGTTGCTTTTGTAACATCCCCAAATTTATAACTAAGAATCTTAATTATCGATAGTAAAACCAAGAGAATTTGGACAAATGTTATGAAACACAACAAATAGACTACTTAAGTATGTCTAGAGAAAAATGCAAAGAATTACGAAAATGCCATCACTTAGTGGAAATTACGAAAATGCCCTTGCTATGTAAAGGAAATTACCAAACTACCCTTCCTTATTAAATGGCAAAGATACCCTTACTCTATGAATGGAATTACAAGAATACCACTAACATCTTTGCACAAAACATGGAAACGTGTTTGCATAAAACATGGAGCATTTTCATCCAACATGTTTGCATAAAACATGGAAACGTGTTTGCACAAAACATGGAAACGTGTTTGCACAAAACATGGAAACATGTTTGCACAAAACAAGGAGCATTTTCATCCCAAAATTCAGCCAACATGTTTCCATAAATCATGCTCCAAGTGCTTTCCATCTTCTGTTTTTTTCTCTAATCTTTCCACTATAAATACTCCTCAAACTCTCTTCAATTCAGAAACTCCCTAAGTGTTCTTTCTTTCTTATTCTATCATTCTTCTTATGTTCTTCAAAAACTTCTCTTGATCCTCTAAACTTCATCCAAACACTTCAATCCTAAGTCCAAACTTTCACTAGCCCTCACAAGAGTTACAATCTTTAACTCTAGTGAGAAATATTTTCTTAAGCATTCAAGTTCTAGAGCCAAGATTCAAGGAGGGTCATCCACTCCAAAGACTCTTGTTCGAAGCTTAAGGAAGAAGAGAAGGACCCTTTTTAGACCCTACACAAGAGGTAGGAGCTTCATCTTTAATTGTTCAAGCATTGTTGGCTTCTAACCTTGATAGAATGCCTCAAGTTTGAGTTATTGTCAAAAGTTTTAAATGATTATTTGAAAAATATATTTTTAGAAATATGACATGTTCTATTTTTTTATGAGTACCTTTATGATGTTATCAAACTCAAATATAACTTGAAAATATTGTATGTGAAACCTGATTTAATAAAGGTAACTTAAGACATAAAAATGGTAAGTGCTGGAAATTCTAGTTGTTTCTGGCAGCAGGTACTTCGAAAGCTACTGTTCATAAAATATTAAGTATCTCGAAATTAAAATAATTTTACTATAAACTAGACTCATTATAGAACACTCTCCAAAAAGAATCACCTAAAACGGAGTTTTCTAGCTCAAGATATAAATTTTTAAAGTAGAGCCTAAGACTGAAACTTTAAATCTGACCTTGTAGTAGTAAAATAGATGTAACTCACTCTAGAAAAATGCAAATGGACTGATTTCGACTTTGTTGGAGAGCTAACACATATAGCAATACACCCATGTATGTTATGTATAAAGCTTTGTACCACGTAAATACAGAATGAGAAATAAATTTCAGGATAGTGTACTGTGAAAGTGCAGTTTGGAAAGGTTCTGGCTAAGGAAAGACTTGGTATTTAAGCATGTCTATTGTGACCCACCTCTCTTTCCTGGGAACCCTCCTATGCATGGTTTACAGTTGATTTACACTATTCCAAAGATGTAAATGCTAAAATTTGATGAGTTAGGAATTTGGAACTACCTTTACTAAGCTGAGATAACAAGTATACAGAGAATTATAAACTTTCTTCTAAAAGATGTCAAAACTATAAATAAAAGAATCAAGTCTTGTAAAGAGAGAATTTTAAGAATTTAAGTAGAATAATAATCTTTAAGAGTTATATGAAAGTCATAATAAAAATATATAAGGAACCTATAATAATATTTTGAAGTGCATTAATGTATTAATGGAATGCTAAGAGTACAAAGAACACTAAGAGAAAAAGATAATACTAAGACATCCATTACCTCTCTTAACACTAGGAACTCAACTTGATAACTTTGGTTAGTTAATATGAATTATCTATGAAAGTGTTTACTATGAGATTTACATGATATTGTCCATGTTTTATGAAGTGATGTGAATGTATGGTGATGAATTATGAAATGATAAGGATGAATGATTGATTGCCCAGGGTTTATTGTGATTACATGATAATATGCATACATTCATTTTCCAAAAGAAATAATAAAAGTAAAGTTTGAAAAAGTAGCAATGAAAGTCTGGAAAAGTGGACTTGAGCTAAACTCACGGCTTAACCCCCTAAACCGTTGAGATCACGGCAACGGAATGAAAACCAAAAAGGTTATGGCGACGGCCATGGTATGAGCTCATTACCCTTTAGGGTGGTCTAAGGCATTGATGCATTCATCCCGTGAGTAATTAAGAAATATGTTGATGAAATAAATGAAAGATGATGATCACTAAACAAGTGAATGTTGAGGATGAGTAATCATGAAATGCATGCAGCTCCTAAATGATTACAGCTTATTAGTGGTTTTACATGATATGCTTATATGTATGCTTGATGAAATCTTGAATGAATATTTACGCTAATGTTCAAGATTAGTTTAAAAGTAATCGCACTTGACTAATCACGTTTGTGAAAGTTTGATAATTGAATCCCACTGCTCACCTTTTATAATAAACCCGAAGTGACTGGACGACAACGATGACACTTTTAGTACAAGTAGGAACTCCTACTGAGAAATCATGTATTTCTCACTCCTATGTTTATTTTCCGTTGTCGTTACCAGAGACAGACGTGTCCACCTAAAGCAACGAAGCCGTAGCTGAGGAAGGAGGTAGCAGGTGAAGATTTCAAACCGTTCAAGTAGGAGCATTCCGAGCTTTAGTTACATTATAGTTTGTGAGAAACAATTAGTAATAGTAGAACTTATATTGTTATTTGTAATAACTTATCAGTATGATATATGCCCTGTTGTGACTTATGTATTAAGTGATTATATTCCAGTTTATTTGATAATTGTTCTACACTTAGTCTTTTATTCCGCTTATTTAATTAGGTGCGCAATGTAACTTGATTATTATCTATAAAAGCGCTATGTATTTCACTTCTCGTTACAGGCTTAAGTTTTTAAAAAAAAATTAATTTATTTAAAGAAAAAAAAAAACTTCCATTATTTTTCTAAGTTAATTTCAAAAGAAAATTAATACAAGGCATAAGTGACAACTAATAGAATCCAAATGTGAACTTAAGCACAGTGGGGTTCTATTAGGGTGTTATAGCTTTCATGCTCAAATGATGCTTGAAATATGTTGTGTGATCCTTGTGTTAAAAAAAGTGACATAAAACATGAAAATGGTAAGTGCTGGATTTTTGGCTATTTCTTGCAGTAGGTGTTCCGAAATTTAATACTCATAAAATATGAAGTATCTTGAAATAAAAATATTTTTACCATAAACTAGACGCATCATAAAACACTCTCCAAAAAGAATCACCCAAAACGGAGTTTTCTAGCTCAAGATATAAATTTTTAAAGTAGAGCCTAAGACTAAAACTTTAAATCTGACCTTGTAGTAGTAAAATAGGTGTAACTCACTCTGCAAATGGACTGATTTCAACTTTGTTGGAGAGCTAACACATATAGGAATACACCCATGTATGTTATGTATAAAGCTTTGTACAACGTAAATACAGAATGAGAAATAAATTTCGGGATAGTGTCTTTGTGAAAGTGCAGTTTGGAAAGGTTCTGGCTAAGGAAAGACTTGGTATTTAAGCATGTCCATTGTGACCCACCTCTCTTTCCTGGGAACCCTCCTATGCATGGTTTACAGTTAATTTACACTATTCCAAAGATGTAAATGCTAAAATTTGATGAGTTAGGAATTTGGAACTACCTTTACTAAGCTGAGATAACAAGTATGTAGAGAATTATAAACTTTCTTCTAAAAGATGTCAAAACTATAAATAAAATAATCAAGTCTTGTAAAGAGAGAATTTTAAGAATTTAAGTAGAATAATAATCTTCAAGAGTTATATGAAATTCATAATAATAATATATAAAGAACCTATAATAATATTTTGAAGTACATTAATGTATTAACGGGATTCTAAGAGTACAAAGAACACTAAAAGAAAAAGATAATACTAAGACATCCATTACCTCTTAGGAACACTAGGAACTCAACTTGATAACTTTGGTTGCTTAAAATGAATCATTTATGAAAATGTTTACTATGAGATTTACATGATATTATCCATGTTTCATGAAGTGAATTATAGTAAAGTGAATGTATGGTGATGAGTTATGAAATGATGAAGATGAATGATTGATTGCCCATGATTTATTGTGATTACATGATGATATGCATACATTCATTTTCAAAGGAAATAATAAAAGTAAAGTTTGAAAAAGTAGCAATGAAAGTCTGGAAAAGTGGACTTGAGCTAAACTCACGGCTTAACCCCCTAAACCGATGAGATCACGGCAACGGAAAGGAAACCAAAAAGGTTGTGGCGACGGCCACAGTATGAGCTCATTACCCTTTTAGGGTGGTCTAAGGCATTGATGCATTCATCCCGTGAGTAATTAAGAAATATGTTGATGAAATAAATGAAAGATGATGATCACTAAACAAGTGAATGTTGAGGATTATTAATCATGAAATGCATGCAGCTCGTAAATGATTATTGCTTATTAGTGGTTTTACATGATATGCTTATATGTATGCTTGATGAAATACTGAATGGATATTTCTGCTAATGTTCAAGATTAGTTTAAAAGTAACTGCACTTCGGCTAATCACATTTGTGAAAGTTTGATAATTGAATCTGTAACGCTCCGATTTTCTGCTAGAGTGAAAATGACCGAAATGCCCCTGAGGTCATTTTCAGCCCAGAATTCGAGGAAACCGATCTGGCAGTACTCGAAGGGCAAACTCAATGTTGGAAGGGGATTAGATGACCTGTGTACCTTTCCGGAATCGAAAATCTCGTTTTTCGAGTTTTCCGGTCAAAATGACCAAAACGCCCCTGCGGTGTTTTACCTATTTGCAAGTGCCGGATGAACCCGAAACTTCTCTAGATGGTTTTAAAAGGCATTTTTATGTATTCTACGACCTCAGTTTTAATTATGGAGGTCCCGGGCAAAATTAGTGCAAAATTACGATTTTACCCCTAGTTTCGTGTTTTTAAGCTTAATCGCGTGATTAAGCAAACCTAAGCAATATTAGGCTCTAATCGAAGATTAATTAATTTCCATAATTAATCTTGAGTCAAAATAATTTATTAAAGTTGATTAGAACCTAAAAGTGCTTAATTACAACTTAAAATCTTATTTTAAATTCAAGATTTCTAGTCATGGAATCTTGAATAGTGTTTTCTCTCCAATTCCTTAAATTATGGAATTTTGTCTACATTGTTTTATTCATAAAATGAATTTAAAATCTCCTAAATATGTATGAGTACTCCTTAATCATGTCATAAAGGTTCCTAATCACATTCTTAGTCACCTAAACTTATGCTTAATGACTCCTAACCTTACACCTAAGCTAATACACCCCTAAACACATCACTAACACACTATTACATGACCAAAACTCCCTCCTCCCTTGCTGCATCAGACCTGCACGAAATTCATCATCCATTTTATCACAATTTAATTTTATTTCACACTCCAAAGACTATGGTTGAAGCCATGTCATCAAAGTGCAATTCTCTCATCTCATGTTCCATGAGGATTCATTCTCCTCCACACATGCCTCACCTCATGTTCCATGAGGATTCATTCTCCTCCACTCATTCACTCTTATTCTTCTCTATAAATACCATGCCTAGATGAACCTTTGCTACACTTTGTTCATTTGCTAAGTTTAGTTTTTAGTTTTTCTCTAAGTTCTTCCTTTTTCTCTCAAATCTCAAGAGCATTCTTCTTCTTCATCTTCTTCTTTTTCCTTTTGAAACATCATCACACAACCTTGAAACACCACCCCACCACCTTGGATCATCATACAAACACCTAAACTTCCATTCTCAAACACAAGCTCACCAAGAACACATTTCCTTCCTTTTTCTTTCATCAAGGCCGAATCATCATCACCATCCTAGGAGGTGTTGCTCGTATCATTTTCATCTTCAAGTCCAAGCTTTTTGTCTTCACTCTAGGTAGGAGTGTTTTCTAAACTTTGTCTTCTTGAAAATGAGTTCTTTCTAGCTTTCTCTTGGGTTTTCTTTTTGAAACTTTCTTTGGTTTCCCTTTCTTGTATTTTCGGCCTCTTGGCCTTGATGAGTACATGATAGCTCAATGATGAGGACTCCTAGATAATGACTATGTGTTCATCTCAAAGGAAACTCTAGAGTTTGAGGTTTTATTTTCTTTGAGTTCCAACTTTATTTTCTAACTCAAAAATGATTTTTTTTTTCTACTCAAGAATACCTTTACTTTTCTTGCTATTATGATTTCGGTTTCTTTGTTCCTTTCTTTAACATTTCGGTTACCATTTTCCTTTTGATCTTTGAAGTTTTATTTGTTCAAAAAGTTTTGCTTTCTTTGAGCTTGATGATGATGTTCAAGAACCTCATAATTCCTTTGAGAACTTGGTTCAAGAACTCTAAAGCTCTCTTTGTAATGAGATATGTGTTGGGTTATTATGTTGTTAAAGTCTTGGATGAGCTTTAGATCACCTTAAAATGAACCTTGCATCATGTTTATTTTATGCTTTGCACATCATGTTTACTTTCTTTGCTATCACTAAGTACCAAGGTAATAAAGGAACTTGCATTATCATGTTTATATTTCAAGTTCTCACCTAAATATCAAAGATAATAATATAATGCATACCATATTTATTTTATGCTTTGCACATCATGTTTACTTTCTTTGTTATCACTAAGTACCAAGGTAATAAAGGAGCTTGCATTATCATGTTTATATTTCAAGCTATGCATTATCATGTTTATGTTTCAAGTTCTCACCTAAATATCAAAGATAATAATATAATGCATCACATATTTATTTTATGCTCTCACTTTACTTTCTAGCAAAAACTAAAACAAGTGCATGAGCATGTTTATTTTTATGTCATCACTTTAATGAACCTAGAGCTCAAAGACTTGCCCATTGTTGTCTCAACAAAGGTCTAAAAATATTTATTGCTTTTGGTCCCTATTTCGGCCCTAAGAGGCTTTGGTGTTTCCAAGTATTGAAAACTATGTTTTATAATTTTTCTAAGCTTATGTAAGTATAAGAAATATGTAGAACTAAGTTTTATGAATTTAGGACCTCTTGAGATAAAAATGATTTAGCTATTACCCTCTTAAGTATTTTTATGATTTTAGGTGATAAAAGTGTCCATAAATGAGTTTTGAAAGTTGAAAAAGGTTCCAAGAGAAACTAGTATTGTATGTGCTTTAGAAATTGTGTTTCATGTCTTTTATGGAGATGTTTGTTTCGGTTCTGCCTTGCTATGTTTGGCCACTGTATGAGCTGTGTTAATAATGATAAGATGCTTATGTTTGAGTAAAAATAATGTTGAGACTCATATGTGAAAGATAGGATAAGTTAGGAACTAGAAAAGAATTAATTTGAGAGTTTTAGATCCCTTAATGATGGAATTTTCTGGATGCTGTCCAGCAAGGTTTAGAAATGATAATCATGGTTCTAAATTAGTTTAAATGTGTAGGAATGACTCATAATTGGTTTAGGGCTTAATCTTGATGCTTTAGGAACAAACTGGACTTAGAAAGAGTCATTGTTGTGACTCCTAGGTACCGTAAAGTTGGGATTTTAAATTCTGCATCCTTGAGGTCTAGAGATGTTCTTGACCATAGTGTGAGGTGAGAAATACTTAGTTATAACCTCATAGGTTCCCAAGAGACTAGGTTTTGATGATTTATAACTTAGATTGTGAGTTAAGGACCTTAAGGGTCGATGCATAAGATATTAAGAAGTCTTGAGTTTTTATGATGCTTAATTTTATGCAAGTATGATATATGATACATGAGCTTTATCTATGTGAGTATGATGTGTTTAAAATATATGCTATGATGAGTTTGGAATATATGCTATAATCTATGTAAGAATGATGAGTTTGAAATATATGTTATGATGTTTATCTATGTGAGAATGATGTATTAGAAGAATATGCTTGATGATGCATGAACCCTAAAATGTTTTATTGATGATACGTGAGGAAATGATTATTGAGATGTTAAGTTGTGTGATTAGCTTGTGGCATGAATTTTGGTTTGAAGGAAATTCAGTTTAACAGCCGTTATCTTGCCAATTTCTATCAAACCTAAAAGAGTTGAAAAATGTTTTAAAGTACCATATGAGTTGAAAACCCTGGGTGACACTGGTTCGGCCGAGCACCCCTAGGATATTTTTATGTGACAAGCATTGAGACGTACTTCTCCTGCTACGGTGAGGAGGAGGCAAATCCGTGAGGGTATGTGCAGATGCAGCCTTACCAAAGCGGACAATTCGCTGTGCACTCGAGGCCAGGAGAACATTTCAAATAATGAAATATGTTTATGTTAACCCCTCATTTTACCCCATATTAAATCTAGTGACGACTAGTTAGGATTGAGCTCATTCCTAGGCGATTAGGTGAGACGGAGATAGGAGGTTATGATAAAAATCGCCAAGCGGTGTATCGGTTGGAAATAGGTGGATATGTTTTAAGAGGGTGGTTTTTGAGAAAAAGAACAAAAGAGATATGATGCTTTTAAGTCACATAAGTATGAGAAAAGTAAGAGTTGTAATATGCCCTTATGCCACTTGCATGAATCTAGATTGTTGTGATTTGTTGATTTATGTGCTCAAGTATTGCCATACATTCATGCTTAAACATGTTGCATTCATGACATCAAGATGCATACTAAAAGAAATGGACCTTGGATAAATAGTTTCATAAACCCTAATAATGAATCTCATATGCATGAACACCTTTTATAAATAAACCCAAGGTTCCCGAGGATGTGAACGATGTAACCCTAGAATAGGAGATTCCTACCGAGATTCTTTAGTAAGATTCTCACTCTTTTCTCTTCTTTTTCTCGCTTAGTCACATCTTCAGAGACTGATGGCGACATTCGTGGTCTTCATTGACACATCCGTCCGAGAGGCGCCTAACGAGGAGCTCACGCTCGCCTACACGTATGCCCACTCCTCGCCTTGCGTTCTTGGATCGATTACACTCCATTTCCCAGGGTTCTAGTAGCGAGATGTTTTAGGGAGGCTTAGTGCACACACTCACATGTAGACTGGATAAACCTGCTTTTGTTTTGAGGTTATTCACTATAGGTGCACTCGGGTAGTGATGGTTTACTTTATGTTACTTTACGTTTCTCTGCTTTCTATTGTACTTCCTTTCACTGTAATACAAGCTCTGCCCGTCCCAATGAGGGTATGACTACTTATGTATTCTAAGTTATGTTATTAATGAAATGTTTCTCTTGTTGTGATGATTTATGCTCAACTGTTATATGTTTCCATTTCTGTGTTTCTCTATGAGTGTTAAGCGTGCTTTATATTCCTATTATTCGATTAGACTAAGAACATGGCTCTCACTTTGTTGTGTGTTTTAAAAAAAATAAAAAAAAATTTACTCGTAATTTTCCTTTAGTATTTTAAGAAAAGGATGAGACTATGAAGTAATAGCCTAATGTTTAACCTAATGTGTTCTAGAAAGTTGGGTTAAAAATTAGGGTGTTACATTATGGTATCGAGCGATTCGATTCTCATGGAGCCTGAGGATTGGACTGACTATGCTTTATGAGCATAATACGATAGTTATGTCATGTGTTAAAGCTTGCTAGGGATAAGCTATAGGATAGGCATACATGACCGCTGTTGCTGCGTGTGCCATGGTAACTAGCTCATTTCACATAGAATGTTGGGCCTGATCAACTCAGTGTTTTGCTGTTTGATGTGTTTAGGAACCAATGCCACCGCGACGACAGCCTAGGGCTACGGCCGGAGATAATCAAGACAATGCGACTGCTGCTGCTGTTCGTGACATGGCCCGAGCCATGGAACGTATGTTCGAAAGGATGAATCAACAAGCGCCTGCTGCTCCTGCTCCCCCTGTTGCTGAAGCAATCGAGCAAGCCCGCTTCGGTGAGTTCCGCAAGGCGAATCCACCAGTGTTCAGAGGGGCCCTGGATCCCGACAAGGCTGACGAGTGGATCAAGGATATGGAGAAGATCTACTCCGTGGTTGCCTGCTCAGAGGAACAAAAGGTTACTTTTGCTGCCTTCATGCTGAAATCTGACGCCGAGTTCTGGTGGACCGGCACCCGAAGACTGCTAGAAGCTGCTGGGAACGTCATTGACTGGGAACTGTTCAAGACCTACTTCTACGAGAAGTATTTTCCGGAGTCTGTGAGGAATGCAAAGGACATCGAATTCATGCAACTGACCCAGGGTGGGTCTTCTGTCGCCCAGTACACGGCAAAGTTCGAGGAGCTAATCAAGTTCTCGCGAGTGTTTCAAGGGAATCCAGATGAAGTATGGAAGTGCGTCAAGTACGAGGCAGGGTTGACTGCGGAGTTGAATTACGCAATAGCTCACATGGAGATTAGGGACTTTCCAACCCTAGTCAACAAGTGTCGCATCATGGAAGAAGGCGGAAAAGATCAATGCTTCAAGGGCGTAACGAGCCAAGGGGCTAGGACCTCAAGCCCCAAGGTTCAAGCCACGCTACCAAGGAACCACTACAATCCCTACCAGAGCAACCGGCCAGGCAACAACCAACACATCAACAACAACAACGACCACCATTCCTCAGCCAGACTAGACCTCAAGCACGACCATCTTTTCAACATAACGGTCGAGGAACTTCAACAACAACCAACAACGAGGGCCAAGGCGGTCCTCGGTTTAACCAAGGAGGGTCCAGCGGGGCCAAGAACAAGGCGCCACAAGGAACCCCCCGGCTGCTTACCCTGAGCCGCACCTATGGATGTCTGTCCCAAGTGCAGGAAGAATCACGGAACCGCCCATGCCTAACCGGTCGTAACAGCGTGTTTCAAGTGTGGCAAGCCTGGCCACTATGTGAAGGATCGCACTAGCAGAGGGACACCGAACCGTAACCCCGACCACAACACCAAGGAAGAGTCTTCACCCTCAACGCGGAAGACGCCGAAATCCAACGATCTCATTCAAGGTATGTGCAAAGTAAATGGTAAACCCTTAATCTGTACTATATGACTCTGGTGCTACTCATTCTTTTATATCACTTGCTAGTGTCGAGTCCTTAAATCGAGAGTCTCTAAACTTCCTTTTTGATCTTATTGTTTCTACTCCTACCAATCGTCCTATTAATACTTGTCATTGTTGTTTAAACTGTCATCTTGTTGTAGAAAATAGGTCCTTTAACATAGATTTAATTTGTTTACCCTTGAAAGACATAGGAATTATCTTAGGCATGGATTGGCTTCACGCCAACAGTGTGTTACTAGACTGTGGAACCCAAACCGTAGTTTTTCCTTCTCCTCCCGAAAACATCACTCGACCCATTAGGTTGTACCTAAACTCTGTAGTGGTCTTCTGTAGTGGGGAGAAAACGATGGGATATGTTCTCCTAGCCGCTTGCGATGTAGACTTTGAGCAAAACCTAGGTGAGATACCTGTGGTGAGAGACTATCCCAAGTATTCCGGATGAGATACCCGAATTCCTCCCGAAAGAGAAGTTGAGTTCTCCATAGAATTGGTTCTGGAATAGGACCAATCTCTATTGCCCCATATAGGATGTCACCCATGGAGCTAGCGTAACTAAAAACCCAGTTGGAGGAACTGTTGGAGAAAAGTTTTATAAGGCCGAGTGCTTCACCTTGGGGCGCTCCGGTCTTATTTGTGAAGAAGAATGATGGAAGTATGAGGATGTGTATAGATTATAGGCAGTTGAACCAAGTGACCATAAAGAATAAGTACCCATTGCCTAGGATTGATGATCTTATGGACCAGTTGAAAGGAGCAGTAGTGTTTTCTAAGATCGATTTGAGGTCTGGTTACCATTAGATTAGGGTTAGAGATTCGGACATTCCTAAAACCGCCTTTCGAACTCGGTATGGACACTTTGAGTTCAATGTGATGTCTTTCGGTTTGACGAATGCTCCTGCAGTTTTTATGGATTACATGAATAGGATCTTTCGACCCTATTTAGATCAATTCGTGGTTGTGTTCATAGATGATATTCTCATCTATTCGAAAACCCACGAGGAGCATGAGCGTAATTTGAGGCTGGTTTTAGAGGTACTAAAAGTGAAGAAGTTGTGCGCAAAGCTTTCTAAGTGTGGATTTTGGTTAGAGGAAGTAAAGTTCTTAGGACATGTTGTGTCAAAAGGTGGCATAGCTGTCGACCCAAGTAAGATAGAAGTTGTGATGAATTGGGATAGACCAACCTCTCAGAATCGAGATTAGAAGCTTCTTGGGTTTAGCTGGTTATTACCGTAGGTTTATCAAAGGATTTTCCCAGTTAGCCCTACCCTTAACCAAGCTCACTAGGAAGAATACCCCGTTTGAGTGGAACACCGAATGTGAAAAGAGTTTCCTAGAGCTTAAGGAAAAGCTCACCTCAACCCCGGTTTTGGTTTTACCCGACCCCAATGTACCCTTTGAGGTATATTGTGATGCTTCTGGCAAGGGTTTAGGTTGTGTGTTGATGCAGAATAGGCAAGTGGTAGCCTATGCATCCAGACAACTCAAGCCCCACGAGGTAACCTACCCCACCCATGACCTAGAGTTAGCTTGACCATCGTGTTTGCCCTCAAGATGTGGAGACACCATTTGTATGGTGTAAGGTTTGAAGTGTTCTCCGATCATAAGAGTCTCAAGCATCTCTTTGATCAAAAGGAGTTAAACATGAGGTAGAGGAGATGGATGGAATTCCTCAAGGACTATGATTTCGGCTTAAGTTACCACCCCGGCAAGGCTGATGTAGTCGCCGACGCCTTAAGTCGAAAATCGTTATGTTTGTCAAGTATGATGGTTAATGAAGTTGGGTTAATAGAACAGTTTAGGAATATGAATCTGGGGATGTATGTTACTGAGAATGGCATCGTGATGAGTCATCTCACGGTGACCAGTGGGTTTAAGCAAAGGATCATGCTTGCCCAAAAAGAAAATGAGGACTTTATGGAGACAATAGAGGCAGTTAAGGCCGGTAAATTGAAGGGTTTTGAGCAAGGCCCTGCGGTTGTGGAGGTTTAAGGGGCGAATCTGCGTGCCCCAAGATGGCGACCTCCGAGAGAAAATCTTGGAGGAGGCTCATAAGAGTCACTTTGCCATTCATCCTGGTGCTACCAAGATGTATCAGGACTTAAAGAGGATGTTTTGGTGGCCCGGACTAAAGAAGGATGTGGTCGCTTGGATAAGTAAGTGTTTGGTCTGCCAAAAGGTTTAGATCGTACACCAAAACCTTCTCGCATGTTGCAACCCCCGACAATCCCTGAGTGGAAGTGGGAGAGTATATCGATGGACTTCGTGACAGGATTGCCAAAGACCCAAGCTGGCCATGATGCTGTATGGGTGATAGTGGATTGACTGACCAAGTCGGCTCACTTTCTACCTATTCGAGTCACGTACTCATTGGATAAATTGGCTCAGCTTTACATCCAAGAGATAGTAAGGTTGCATGGAGTGCCGTCGACGATAATCTCGGATAGAGATCCGCGGTTTACGTCACGTTTTTGGGGAGCCTTTCAAAAGGCATTTGGTTCAAAGCTGTGCTTGAGCACTGCTTACCACCCTCAGACGGATGGCCAATCGGAAAGAACCATCCAAACCCTGGAGGATATCTTTGAGAGCCTGTGTCTTAGACCATAAAGGAAGTTGGGATAAGTACATGCCATTAATCGAATTTGCGTATAACAACAGTTATCACGCAAGTATCGGTATGGCACCGTACGAAGCATTGTATGGAAGAAAGTGCCAATCACCCTTGTGTTGGTATGAACCCGGAGAACAAAGTGTCTTAGGACCTGATATAGTGAGGGAAACGACAGAGCAAATCAAAAGGATTAAGGATAGAATCCTAACCGCTCAAAGTCGGCAAAAGAGCTATGCGGACAAAAGGCGTAAGCCCTTGGAGTTCCAAGAAGGAGAACATGTATTTCTAAGAATCACTCCCACTACAGGAATAGGAAGAGCCATGAAAGTCAAAAAGTTGAGTCCCCGATTTCTCGGCCCTTTTGAAATTCTTCAGAGAATCGGATCTGTAGCCTACAAAATAGCCCTGCCACCCAATCTGTCAAATCTTCATGATGTCTTTCACGTCTCTCGCCATGCGTAAATATGAGTCCGACCCTAGTCATGTCCTAGAACCAGAGCATGTACAGTTAAGAGAGGACCTCACTTTCAATGTACCTCCTACGAGGATCGTGGATCACGGGGTCAAGCAGTTAAGGAACAAGTCTGTTCCTTTGGTGAAAGTGGCATGGGGACGAGACAAGACAGAAGAGTATACATGGGAGCTGGAGTCAGAAATGAGGACGAAGTATCCAGAGCTTTTCTAAGGTAACGAATTTCGAGGACGAAATTCTTTTTAAGGAGGGGAGTAATGTAACGCCCCAATTTTCTGCTAGAGTGAAAATGACCGAAATGCCCCTGAGGTCATTTTCGGCCCAGAATTCGAGGAAAGCCGATCTGGCAATACTCGAAGGGCAAACTCAATGTTGGAAGGGGATTAGATGACCTGTGTACCTTTCCGGAATCGAAAATCTCGTTTTTCGAGTTTTCGGGTCAAAATTACCAAAATGCCCCTGCGGTGTTTTACCTATTTGCAAGTGCCGGATGAACCCGAAACTTCTCTAGATGGTTTTAAAAGGAATTTTTATGTATTCTATGACCTCAGTTTTAATTATGGAGGTCCCGGGCAAAATTAGTGCAAAATTACGATTTTACCCCTAGTTTCGTGTTTTTAAGCTTAATCGCGTGATTAAGCAAACCTAAGCAATATTAGGCTCTAATCGAAGATTAATTAATTTCCATAATTAATCTTGAGTCAAAATAATTTATTAAAGTTGATTAAAACCTAAAAGTGCTTAATTACAACTTAAAATCTTATTTTAAATTCAAGATTTCTAGTCATGGAATCTTGAATAGTGTTTTCTCTCCAATTCCTTAAATTATGGAATTTTGTCTACATTGTTTTATTCATAAAATGAATTTAAAATCTCCTAAATATGTATGAGTACTCCTTAATCATGTCATAAAGGTTCCTAATCACATTCTTAGTCACCTAAACTTATGCTTAATGACTCCTAACCTTACACCTAAGCTAATACACCCCTAAACACATCACTAACACACTATTACATGACCAAAACTCCCTCCTCCCTTGCTGCATCAGACCTGCACGAAATTCATCATCCATTTTATCACAATTTAATTTTATTTCACACTCCAAAGACTATGGTTGAAGCCATGTCATCAAAGTGCAATTCTCTCACCTCATGTTCCATGAGGATTCATTCTCCTCCACACATGCCTCACCTCATGTTCCATGAGGATTCATTCTCCTCCACTCATTCACTCTTATTCTTCTCTATAAATACCATGCCTAGATGAACCTTTGCTACACTTTGTTCATTTGCTAAGTTTAGTTTTTAGTTTTTCTCTAAGTTCTTCCTTTTTCTCTCAAATCTCAAGAGCATTCTTCTTCTTCATCTTCTTCTTTTTCCTTTTGAAACATCATCACACAACCTTGAAACACCACCCCACCACCTTGGATCATCATACAAACACCTAAACTTCCATTCTCAAACACAAGCTCACCAAGAACACATTTCCTTCCTTTTTCTTTCATCAAGGCCGAATCATCATCACCATCCTAGGAGGTGTTGCTCGGATCATTTTCATCTTCAAGTCCAAGCTTTTTGTCTTCACTCTAGGTAGGAGTGTTTTCTAAACTTTGTCTTCTTGAAAATGAGTTCTTTCTAGCTTTCTCTTGGGTTTTCTTTTTGAAACTTTCTTTGGTTTCCCTTTCTTGTATTTTCGGCCTCTTGGCCTTGATGAGTACATGATAGCTCAATGATGAGGACTCCTAGATAATGACTATGTGTTCATCTCAAAGGAAACTCTAGAGTTTGAGGTTTTATTTTCTTTGAGTTCCAACTTTATTTTCTAACTCAAAAATGATTTTTTTTACTCAAGAATACCTTTACTTTTCTTGCTATTATGATTTCGGTTTCTTTGTTCCTTTCTTTAACATTTCGGTTACCATTTTCCTTTTTGATCTTTGAAGTTTTATTTGTTCAAAAAGTTTTGCTTTCTTTGAGCTTGATGATGATGTTCAAGAACCTCATAATTCCTTTGAGAACTTGGTTCAAGAACTCTAAAGCTCTCTTTGTAATGAGATATGTGTTGGGTTATTATGTTGTTAAAGTCTTGGATGAGCTTTAGATCACCTTAAAATGAACCTTGCATCATGTTTATTTTATGCTTTGCACATCATGTTTACTTTCTTTGCTATCACTAAGTACCAAGGTAATAAAGGAACTTGCATTATCATGTTTATATTTCAAGTTCTCACCTAAATATCAAAGATAATAATATAATGCATACCATATTTATTTTATGCTTTGCACATCATGTTTACTTTCTTTGTTATCACTAAGTACCAAGGTAATAAAGGAGCTTGCATTATCATGTTTATATTTCAAGCTATGCATTATCATGTTTATGTTTCAAGTTCTCACCTAAATATCAAAGATAATAATATAATGCATCGCATATTTATTTTATGCTCTCACTTTACTTTCTAGCAAAAACTAAAACAAGTACATGAGCATGTTTATTTTTATGTCATCACTTTAATGAACCTAGAGCTCAAAGACTTGCCCATTGTTGTCTCAACAAAGGTCTAAAAATATTTATTGCTTTTGGTCCCTATTTCGCCCTAAGAGGCTTTGGTGTTTCCAAGTATTGAAAACTATGTTTTATAATTTTTCTAAGCTTATGTAAGTATAAGAAATATGTAGAACTAAGTTTTATGAATTTAGGACCTCTTGAGATAAAAATGATTTAGCTATTACCCTCTTAAGTATTTTTATGATTTTAGGTGATAAAAGTGTCCATAAATGAGTTTTGAAAGTTGAAAAAGGTTCCAAGAGAAACTAGTATTGTATGTGCTTTAGAAATTGTGTTTCATGTCTTTTATGGAGATGTTTGTTTCGGTTCTGCCTTGCTATGTTTGGCCACTGTATGAGCTGTGTTAATAATGATAAGATGCTTATGTTTGAGTAAAAATAATGTTGAGACTCATATGTGAAAGATAGGATAAGTTAGGAACTAGAAAAGAATTAATTTGAGAGTTTTAGATCCCTTAATGATGGAATTTTCTGGATGCTGTCCAGCAAGGTTTAGAAATGATAATCATGGTTCTAAATTAGTTTAAATGTGTAGGAATGACTCATAATTGGTTTAGGGCTTAATCTTGATGCTTTAGGAACAAACTGGACTTAGAAAGAGTCATTGTTGTGACTCCTAGGTACCCGTAAAGTTGGGATTTTAAATTCTGCATCCTTGAGGTCTAGAGATGTTCTTGACCATAGTGTGAGGTGAGAAATACTTAGTTATAACCTCATAGGTTCCCAAGAGACTAGGTTTTGATGATTTATAACTTAGATTGTGAGTTAAGGACCTTAAGGGTCGATGCATAAGATATTAAGAAGTCTTGAGTTTTTATGATGCTTAATTTTATGCAAGTATGATATATGATACATGAGCTTTATCTATGTGAGTATGATGTGTTTAAAATATATGCTATGATGAGTTTGGAATATATGCTATAATCTATGTAAGAATGATGAGTTTGAAATATATGTTATGATGTTTATCTATGTGAGAATGATGTATTAGAAGAATATGCTTGATGATGCATGAACCCTAAAATGTTTTATTGATGATACGTGAGGAAATGATTATTGAGATGTTAAGTTGTGTGATTAGCTTGTGGCATGAATTTTGGTTTGAAGGAAATTCAGTTTAACAGCCGTTATGCTGCCAAATTTCTATCAAACCTAAAAGAGTTGAAAAATGTTTTAAAGTACCATATGAGTTGAAAACCCTGGGTGACATTGGTTCGGCCGAGCACCCCCAGGATATTTTTATGTGACAAGCATTGAGACGTACTTCTCCTGCTACGGTGAGGAGGAGGCAAATCCGTGAGGGTATGTGCAGATGCAGCCTTACTAAAGCGGACAATTCGCTGTGCACTCGAGGCCAGGAGAACGTTTCAAATAATGAAATATGTTTATGTTACCCCCTCATTTTACCCCATATTAAATCTAGTGACGACTAGTTAGGATTGAGCTCATTCCTAGGCGATTAGGTGAGACGGAGATAGGAGGTTATGATAAAAATTGCCGGGGTGGTGTATCGGTTGGAAATAGGTGGATATGTTTTAAGAGGGTGGTTTTTGAGAAAAAGAACAAAAGAGATATGATGCTTTTAAGTCACATAAGTATGAGAAAAGTAAGAGTTGTAATATGCCCTTATGCCACTTACATGAATCTAGATTGTTGTGATTTGTTGATTTATGTGCTCAAGTATTGCCATACATTCATGCTTAAACATGTTGCATTCATGACATCAAGATGCATACTAAAAGAAATGGACCTTGGATAAATAGTTTCATAAACCCTAATAATGAATCTCATATGCATGAACACCTTTTATAAATAAACCCAAGGTTCCTGAGGATGTGAACGATGTAACCCTAGAATAGGAGATTCCTCTTGAGATTCTTTAGTAAGATTCTCACTCTTTTCTCTTCTTTTTCTCGCTCGTCACATCTTCGAGAGACTGATGGCGACATTCGTGGTCTTCATTGGCACATCCGTCCGAGAGGCGCTTCTAACGAGGAGCTCACGCCAGCCTACACGTATGCCCACTCCTCGCCGCCATGCGTTCTTGGATCGATTACACTCCATTTCCACGGGTTCTAGTAGCAGATGTTTTAGGGGAGGCTTAGAGCACAGACTCACATGTAGACTGGATAAAACTGCTTTTGTTTTGAGGTTATTCACTATAGGTGCACTCGGGTAGTGATGGTTTACTTTATGTTACTTTACGTTTCTCTGTTTCTATTGTACTTCCTTTCTGCTGTATTACAAGCTCTGCCCGTCCCAATGAGGGTATGACTACTTATGTATTCTAAGTTATGTTATTAATGAAACGTTTCTCTTGTTGTGATGATTTATGCTCAGCTGTTATATGTTTCCATTTCTGTGTTTCTCTATAAGTGTTAAGCGTGCTTTATATTCCTATTATTCGATTAGACTAAGAACGTGGCTCTCACTTTGTTGTGTGTTTTAAAAAAAAAAAAAATTTACTCGTAATTTTCCTTTAGTATTTTAAGAAAAGGATGAGACTATGAAGTAATAGCCTAATGTTTAACCTAATGTGTTCTAGAAAGTTGGGTTAAAAATTAGGGTGTTACAGAATCCTTATCTGTTCACCTTTTTATAATAAACCCGAAGTGACTGGGATGACAACGATGACACTTTTAGTACAAGTAGGAACTCCTACTGAGAAATCATGTATTTCTCACTCCTATGTTTATTTTCCGTTGTCGTTACCAGAGACAGACGTGTCCACCTAAAGCAACGAGTCAGAGTCGAGGATGGAGGTAGCACGTGAAGATTTCAAACCGTTCAAGTAGGAGCATTCCGAGCTTTAGTTACATTATAGTTTGTGAGAAACAATTAGTAATAGTAGAACTTATATTGTTATTTGTAATAACTTATCTGTATGATATGTGCCCTGTTGTGACTGATGTATTAAGTGATTATATTCCAGTTTATGTGATAATAGTTCTACACTTAGTCTCTTATTCCGCTTATTTAATTAAGTGTGCAATGTAACTTGATTATTATCTATAAAAGCGCGATGTATTTCACTTCTAAATTCAGTGCTTAAGTTTTCAAGAAATTAATTTATTTAAAGAAAAAAAAAACTTCCACTATTTTTCTAAGTTAATTACAAAAGAAAATAAATACAAGGCAAAAGTGACAACTGATAGAATCCAAATGTGAACTTAAGCACAGTGGGGTTCTATTAGGGTGTTACATTATGGTATCAGAGCAGTTCATCCTATTTAAGCCTGAGGAATGGACTGGCTATGCTTCTGTCTATGATATCATGCTATTAATCTTATCTGTATGATGGGATATAGGATTTAGAAATGCATGATCGTCTTGTGATACTGCCATAGTTGCTACCATGCTTAGCTATAGTATTGAGCCTGATCAACTCGATGGATGTTGTTTGGTGTGTCTAGGAACTAATGGCAGCAAACTGACGTACGCATGGGGCACGCGGTGGAGGTAATCGTGATGAACTGGCAAATGCACTCCAGGAGATGGCTAGGGCTATGCAAGCACAAGCAATAGTGATGATGGAGCAGATGAATAGGTGGTCAGAGGAGTCAGTTGGGAATCAAGAACATGGAAAATTCTCAAAATTCAAGAGGGCTGGACCTCCAGAATTCAAAGGGACAACTAACCCCGAAATAGCTGACATATGGATTCAAGAGATGGAGAAGGTTTTCGGTGGTAGAATGCTCGATGAACAAAAGGTGGCATTCTCTACTTATATCTCGAAAGGAGAGGCTGCCGCGTGGTGGAAGGTTGCAAAGGGCTTGCTTGAAAATGCTGACATACAGATTACGTGGGAGGTCTTCTATGCCACGTTCCATAAGAAATATTTTCCAGATCCGGTTAAGAAGGCAAAGGAAGTAGAATTTCTATTGCTGACACAGGAAAATCGAAGTGTGGCTGAGTACACAGCTAAGTTTGAAGAACTGATCAAACACTCAACTAGCTACCAAAGGGATCCCAACGAGGCTTGGAAATGCATGAAATATGAGAGTGGTTTAAGGCCAGACATTTTGGCATCTGTGGCTCCACTGGAGGTCACTGACTATGCATCTTTAGTCAGCAAAAGCCAAGTGGCTGAGAGTTGCAATCGCCAGCTAGTTGCCCACCGAGTTGAAGAGAATAGGAAGAGGTCTGCTCAACAAGGTCACCGAGGGTTCCCACCCCCTTACAAGAAACCCTACCAAGGAGGTGGATTTAAAGGGAAACAACCCCAACACCCTATGATGAATCAACCTAAGACACAAGCTGTTAATCGACCTAGGATGGCTGCTGTCCCTGAACCTATGACTAGACCCCCTTGTGCCACTTGTGGAAAGATACATGGAGGGGAATGCAGATTTGGTAAGAATGTTTGTTATCGGTGTAGACAGGTAGGACACTATTCTAGAGAGTGCCTAAAGTTCAATCAGTCCTCTACACTTAAGCCTAAGGCACAGGGACGCGTGTTTGCTATCATTACTGAGATGCCCTCAGAATCCGATGATCTGATTCAAGGTAAGTGTATAATTAATGGAAAACCCTTAATTGTATTGTTTGATTCTGGTGCAACACATTCATTCATTTCATATGATTGTGCTAATAAGTTGAGGTTGTATATATCTGACTTAAAAATCATCTTAGTTGTCTCTACACCCACTATAAATACTATTAGAATTGATCAAGCCTGCCTAAATTGTGAATTTGAGGTAGCTGATAGGATTTTTCATCATGATTTAGTTTGTCTACCCTTGTCTAGTTTTGATGTAATCTTGGGCATGGATTGGCTTTCGGCTAACCGTGTGTTACCGCATTGTGCAAATAAGTCACTAGTATTTCTTCCCAAACCATCTTTACCCAATCCCTCTAAACTTGATAGAAAGGTACGACTATACCTAAACTCCATTATCATGGGGGATAGTAGGAATAAAGAGCGAGGATATGTTTTCCTGATGACAAGTGAGAGGGGAGTGGAGCAAGCTCTAGAAAAGATCCTTGTAGTAAAGGAATTCTCAGATGTTTTTCCTGATGACATACTTGAATTTCCTCCAAAAAGGGAGATTGAGTTTTCTATAGATTTGGTGCAGAACGGGACCCATATCTATAGCTCCTTATAGGATGCCACTGGCTGAGTTAACGGAATTGAAGAAGCAATTAGAGGAGCTACTAGAGAAGAAATTCATTAGGCCTAGTGCTTCACCATGGGGAGCTCCAGTGCTATTTGTCAAGAAGAAGGATGGGAGCTTGCGGTTATGTGTGGATTATAGGCAGCTAAACCAAGTGACCATAAAGAATAAATACCCTTTGCCTAGAATAGATGACCTCATGGACCAATTAAGAGGAGCCCAAGTGTTTTCCAAGATAGATCTGCAATCAGGATACCACCAGATTTGAGTGAAGGAGGAGGACATACCAAAGACAGCCTTTAGGACTAGATATGGACATTATGAGTTTAATGTGATGTCGTTTGGGTTAACCAATGCACCAGCAGTGTTTATGGACTACATGAATAGGATATTTAGACCATACTTGGACAAGTTTGTAATAGTGTTCATCGATGACATTCTAGTTTACTCTAGAACTGAAGAAGAGCACGAAGAACACTTACGAGTGGTGTTGGAGGTGTTGAGGAACAAGAAACTTTATGCAAAGTTGTCCAAGTGTGAATTTTGGATGAAGGAAGTTAAGTTCTTAGGTCATGTAGTGTCACATGGGGGAATAGCAGTAGACCCAAGTAAGATAGAAGTGGTGCAACAATGGGAAACCCCTACCACTGTAAAGGAGATTAGGAGTTTTCTAGGGCTAGCCGGTTACTACCGAAGGTTCATTAGAGGTTTTTCCCAAATTACCTTACCTCTCACCAAGCTAACAAGGAAGAATTCGGCTTTTATATGGAGCCCAGAATGTGAAGAGAGTTTCCAAGAACTAAAGAAGAAGTTGACCACTATCCCTGTCCTAATCCTACCTGACCCAAAAGAAAAATTTGAGGTGTATTGTGATGCCACGGGAAGAGGACTAGGATGTGTTTTGATGCAAAATAGGAATGTAGTAGCCTATGCCTCTAGACAGCTCAAACCCCATGAAGTTAATTACCTAACCCATGACTTAGAGCTAGCGGCTATTGTCTTTGCCTTAAAAATCTGGAGACATCATCTTTATGGTGTAAGGTTTGAAGTCTTTTCTGACCACAAGAGTCTGAAATACCTCTTCAACCAAAAGGAACTCAATATGAGACAAAGGTGTTGGATGGAGTTTCTCAAGGACTATGACTTTGGGTTGAACTACCACCCAGGAAAGGCAAATGTGGTAGCAGACGCTTTGAGTCGTAAGTCCTTGCATGCTGCTTGGCTCATGGTGAAAGAAAATGAGCTGATAGAAGATTTCAGGAACCTCAACTTAGGATATAGGGGGACTTCAGAACAAATTTGGTTAAGCCAACTAAGTGTAACCAGTAGCTTTAAGGATCAAATAATTCAAGCCCAAAGGGAAGATGAGGATTTCCTTAGAACCTTAACCCTTGTCGAAGCAGGAAAGTTGAAAGAGTTTGTCCAGGATAAGGAAGGAGTGTGGAGATACCAAGGGAGAATCTGTGTACCTGCAAAAGAAGGACTGAGAGCTAGCATTTTGGAAGAAGCCCACAAGAGTCAATTTAGTGTACACCCCGGTATAACCAAGATGTACCATGACCTAAAAAAGATGTTCTGGTGGCCAAAGATGAAAGCAGATATAGCAAATATAGTACAAAAATGTTTGGTATGCCAAAAAGTGAAGATAGAGCATCAAAAACCCTCCGGAGTGTTGCAACCTCTCGAAATCCCCGAATGGAAGTGGGAAGGAATATCCATGGATTTCGTGATGGGATTGCCAAGAACGCCTACTGGACATGACTCCATATGGGTAATTGTGGATAGATTGACCAAATCTGCTCACTTTTTAACCATTAGAGCAAATTACCCTTTGGAAAAGTTAGCTCAGCTATACATCCAAGAGATAATAAGGCTCCATGGAGTACCCAAAACCATTGTCTCAGATAGGGATCCAAGGTTCACCTCAAGATTTTGGGGAGCTTTGCAAAAGGCATTTGGTTCAAGGTTGTGTCTAAGCACTGCCTATCACCCTCAAACTGATGGACAATCAGAAAGAACAATTCAAACCCTTGAGGATATGCTAAGAGCATGTGTCTTAGACCAGCCAAAAAGTTAGGACAAACAACTTCCATTGATTGAGTTTGCATATAATAATAGTTACCACACTAGTATTGGGATGGCACCCTATGAGGCTTTGTATGGTAGAAAGTGTCAATCACCACTTTGTTGGTGTGACCCGGGAGAGCAAAGTATTTTGGGCCCTGATTTGGTAGAAGAGACAACCAAACAAATAAGGAGAATTAGGGAAAGAATCCTCACTGCTCAGAGTAGGCAGAAGAGCTATGCTGACAAGAGAAGGAAACCTCTCGAATTTCAAGAAGGAGAACACCTATTCTTGCGAATTACTCCTACCACAGGTATAGGTCGTGCAATGAAAGTCAAAAAGCTAAGCCCTAGATTCTTAGGACCCTTCCAAATCCTCAAAAAGGTAGGTCCCTCCGCCTACCAAATTGCATTACCTCCAAATTTGTCTAACCTACACAATGTTTTTCATGTGTCCCAATTGAGAAAGTATCAGTCAGACCCCAGTCATGTGTTTGAGCTTAAACTATACAATTAAAAGATGACTTAACTTTTGAATTACCACCGATGAGGATCGTGGATCATGGCATCAAGCAGCTGAGAAACAAATCTGTATCTCTGGTCCGAGTAGCCTAGGGACAAGATGGAATGGAAGAGCACACATGGGAGCTCGAGGAAGATATGCAAAAAGAATTTCCAAACCTATTCACAGGTATCAAATTTTGAGGGCAAAATTTTTAATAAGAAGGGGAGAAATGTAACATCCCCAAATTTATAACTAAGATAAATATTAATCTTAATTATCGATAGCAAAACCAAGAGAATATGGACAAATGTTATGAAACACAACAAATAGACTACTTAAGTATGTCTAGAGAAAAATGCAAAGAATTATGAAAATGCCATCACTTAGTGGAAATTACGAAAATGCCCTTTCTATGTAAAGGAAATTACCAAACTACCCTTGCCTTATTAAATGACAAAGATACCCTTACTCTATGAATGGAATTACAAGAATACCACTATCATTGTCTAATTACAAAAATATCCTTGTCTTAGTTAAAGAAATTATTACAATGCCATTTGCACAAATCCCTACACTTGTCTTTAGACAAGAATGAATCTAAGCCATTGGATTAAGATGATAACACAATAATTTAACCACATACATCATACATATTTCTGAATCACATACATGCACTAAAGGTTAGAAAATCTCCACTATTTTCATCCCAAAATTCAGCCAACATGTTTCCATAAATCATGCTCCAAGTGCTTTCCTTCTTCTGTTTTTTTCCTCTAATCTTTCCACTATAAATACTCCTCAAACTCTCTTCAATTCAGAAACTCCCTAAGTGTTCTTTCTTTCTTATTCTATCATTCTTCTTAGACTTCTCTTGATCCTCTAAACTTCATCCAAACACTTAAATCCTAAGTCCAAACTTTCACTAGCCCTCACAAGAGTTACAATCTTTAACTCTAGTGAGAAATATTTTCTTAAGCACTCAAGTTCTAGAGCCAAGATTCAAGGAGGGTCATCCACTCCAAGGACTCTTGTTCAAGCTTAAGGAAGAAGAGAAGGACCCCTTTTTTAGACCCTACACAAGAGGTAGGAGCCCTCACTTTGGTTGTGTAAGCCATGATGACATCTAACCTTGCTCATGGTTAGGATGCCATCAAGCTTATGTTTGTTGATAAAAATGTTTCAAGGGGATATTGTATAAATATTTTGTGAAACCCCTTGTTCCATTCTGCTTCCAAAGTGATATTATGTTGCTTTCATGTTCAAATGATGCTTGAAATATGTTGTGTGATCCTTGTGTTAAAAAAAGTGACATAAAACATGAAAATGGTAAGTGCTGGATTTTTGGCTATTTCTTGCAGTAGGTGTTCCGAAATTTAATACTCATAAAATATGAAGTATCTTGAAATAAAAATATTTTTACCATAAACTAGACGCATCATAAAACACTCTCCAAAAAGAATCACCCAAAACGGAGTTTTCTAGCTCAAGATATAAATTTTTAAAGTAGAGCCTAAGACTAAAACTTTAAATCTGACCTTGTAGTAGTAAAATAGGTGTAACTCACTCTAGAAAAATGCAAATGGACTGATTTCAACTTTGTTGGAGAGCTAACACATACAGGAATACACCCATGTATGTTATGTATAAAGCTTTGTACCACGTAAATACAGAATGAGAAATAAATTTCGGGATAGTGTACTGTGAAAGTGCAGTTTGGAAAGGTTCTGGCTAAGGAAAGACTTGGTATTTAAGCATGTCCATTGTGACCCACCTCTCTTTCCTGGGAACCCTCCTATGCATGGTTTACAGTTGATTTACACTATTCCAAAGATGTAAATGCTAAAATTTGATGAGTTAGGAATTTGGAACTACCTTTACTAAGCTGAGATAACAAGTATGTAGAGAATTATAAACTTTCTTCTAAAAGATGTCAAAACTATAAATAAAATAATCAAGTCTTGTAAAGAGAGAATTTTAAGAATTTAAGTAGAATAATAATCTTCAAGAGTTACCTATAATAATATTTTGAAGTACATTAATGTATTAATGGAATTCTAAGAGTACAAAGAACACTAAGAGAAAAAGATAATACTAAGACATCCATTACCTCTTAGGAATACTAGGAACTCAACTTGATAACTTTGGTTGCTTAAAATGAATCATTTATGAAAATGTTTACTATGAGATTTACATGATATTATCCATGTTTCATGAAGTGAATTATAGTAAAGTGAATGTATGGTGATGAGTTATGAAATGATGAAGATGAATGATTGATTGCCTATGATTTATTGTGATTACATGATGATATGCATACATTCATTTTCAAAGGAAATAATAAAAGTAAAGTTTGAAAAAGTTGCAATGAAAGTCTGGAAAAGTGGACTTGAGCTAAACTCACGGCTTAACCCCCTAAACCGTTGAGATCACGGCAACGGAAAGGAAACCAAAAAGGTTGTGGCGACGGCCACGGTATGAGCTCATTACCCTTTTAGGGTGGTCTAAGGCATTGATGCATTCATCCCGTGAGTAATTAAGAAATATGTTGATGAAATAAATGAAAGATGATGATCACTAAACAAGTGAATGTTGAGGATGATTAATCATGAAATGCATGCAGCTCCTAAATGATTATTGCTTATTAGTGGTTTTACATGATATGCTTATATGTATGCTTGATGAAATACTGAATGGATATTTCTGCTAATGTTCAAGATTAGTTTAAAAGTAACTGCACTTCGGCTAATCACGTTCGTGAAAGTTTGATAATTGAATCCTTATCTGTTCACCTTTTTATAATAAACCCGAAGTGACTGGGACGACAACGATGACACTTTTAGTACAAGTAGGAACTCCCTCGAGAAATCATGTATTTCTCACTCCTATGTTTATTTTCCGTTGTCGTTACCAGAGACAGACGTGTCCACCTAAAGCAACGAAGCCGTAGCTGAGGAAGGAGGTAGCAGGTGAAGATTTCAAACCGTTCAAGTAGGAGCATTCCGAGCTTTAGTTACATTATAGTTTGTGAGAAACAATTAGTAATAGTAGAACTTATATTGTTATTTGTAATAACTTATCAGTATGATATATGCCCTGTTGTGACTTATGTATTAAGTGATTATATTCCAGTTTATGTGATAATATTTCTACACTTAGTCTCTTATTCCGCTTATTTAATTAAGTGCGCAATGTAACTTGATTATTATCTATAAAAGCGCTATGTATTTCACTTCTCGTTACAGACTTAAGTTTTCAAGAAATTAATTTATTTAAAGAAAAAAAAACTTCCACTATTTTTCTAAGTTAATTACAAAAGAAAATAAATACAAGGCAAAAGTGACAACTGATAGAATCCAAATGTGAACTTAAGCACAGTGGGGTTCTATTAGGGTGTTACATTAACCAAGTTTTCAAAGAAACTACATGGTTCTTGAACGTCAACATCAAACTTCAAGGAAATGAACTTTAAAGACAATAAAACCACAAGGAAATAATAACCAAAAACCGAAATCATAAAGGAAAGGAAAGCAAGGAACCAAAATCACAAGAGAAGGAAATATACACCAAGTTCTTTATTATGTACTCAAAACCCCTATCAAGAGAGAACTCTAGAATATGCCGGCCAACTTTAAGGTTGACAAAGGTAGGCTTGAGCTTTTGGAAATCATTGATTATTTTTCTTTAAGTTGAAAACCATGTGAGCTAAGTAGCATAGATAAAGTTCAAGAAAAGAAAAACTCAAGCTCTAGAGGTCTTTTTGAGATGAACACAAAGTCATCCTCTAGAGACACTCATCATCAAGCTATCATGATCAAAATAAGGCTTTGAGGCCAAAATGAAGAGAAAAGGAAAAAGCAAGGAAAAACTTAAAAAGAATCCAAGAGAAACTTCAAGAAAAATAACATTTTTGAGTAAAACAAAACTTGAGAGCAACTCCCTACCAATGAAATCTTGAGAGAGGAAAGGAAACTTGATCTTTGAGATGAAGATGAGAGGAACAACTCCTCCTAGAGTGATGATGAGGTTTCGGCCACTAAGAGGAAAAAGGAAAGGAAGGTCTTTTTGAGTGAGCTTCTGTTTAGGAATGAGAGCTTGGGTGCTTTGATGATGATCTAAGGTCGTGGGGTGGTGTTTTCTGGTGGTGCTATGGTGGCTCAAGGTGGAGGAAGAAGGAGATGAAGAAGAAGAAGAGAGCTTGTTAGAACTTTGAGAGAAAAAGAAAAGAACTCAAAAGAAAGCATGAGACTAAAACTTAGCAAATAATCTAAAGGTTCATACAAGTTCTTTAACACATGTATTTATAGACAACAAAAACAATGAAGGCTCTCAAAGGTTGGCCATGTGGTTTCATGAAGGGAGGGAGAGAAAATATCTCTTACACATTGTCATTCCAAGCATAGTTGAAGGTATGACAAGCATGGTGCAAAGTATGGTCTAAGCATGGCTTGGTGTGGACTTGAAAATGCATTTGAATTTCAAATATTTGAGGCACGGAGTGGGAATGGTTTCAGCTAGCTGATGGCAGCCCAAGGGAGAGAAAAATATCTCATCTAAATGTGTGTTAATGATGTGTTTAGGTGTGTATTAGCTTAGGTGCAAGATTAGGAATTGCTAAGCATGTGTTTAGGTAACTAAGGATGTAATTAGGAATTTTATGACATGGTTAAGGAGTGCTCATACACAATTAGAGGAATTTAAACTCATTTTATGAATAAACAATTGTGAACACAATTCCATGATTTAAGGAATTGGTGATAGGAATCTTGAATTTAAAATAAGATTTGAGTTTAAATTAAGCAATCTTAGGTTCTAATTAAATTTAATAAATTATTTTGACTCTAGATTAATTAAGGAAATTAATTAATCTTCGATTAGAGCCTAATATTGCTTAGGTTTGCTTAATTATGCAATTAAGCTCAAAAGCACAATGCTTAGGGGCAAAATCATAATTTTGCACAAAAACTGCCCGGGACTACCGAGACTAAAACTGAGGTCACAAAATACATAAAAACACCTTTTAAAACCATCTGGAGAAGTTTTGAGCTCATCCGGCACTCGTACCCGTGTCAAACACAACAGGGGTATTTTGGTCATTTTGACCAAAAACCTCAGAAAATAAGCTTTTTGCTCCTGGAGATATTCACAAGTCAACTAATCCTCTTCAAACATTGAGTTAGCCCTCCAAGGATTGCCAGACCGACTTTCCTCGAATTCCGAGTGAAAATGACCTTAAGGGCATTTTGGTCATTTTCACTCAGACAGAAAATTGGGGCGTTACACCCAGGACCACTAGGACTTAAACAGATATTACTATACACATAAAAAACATCATTCTAAACCTTTTAGAAAGTTTCTGGGCTCAAACAACACTTATACCCGCGTAAAAATGCTATAAGGGTATTTTGGTCATTTTGACCTGAAATCTCAGAAAACGCGATTCTTTCTGCTTTATTAACATTCATTCACACATAATCCCCTCTAACATTGAGTTGACCCTTCGAGGACTGCCGGGTCGGCTATCCTCAAATTCCGGGTGGAAAATGACCTCAGGGGCATCTCGGTCATTTTCACTCAGACAGAAAAATCGGGGTGTTACAAAGAGCACAGCAAAGGAATACTCATCGAATTAGCACAAGCTAATTCATTTTTTTTGTTTTTTATTTTTCCCTTCTCACTATACAAGCATTCCACCATTTGCATCATTCCACCATGAAACAGAGAGAAAAAAGGGGTTCGTCGTGAAACCGCCGCCACCGCAAGACAGATCGCACAAGATCACAAGCCCACCGCATCACAAGCTTCTAAGACGAGATGCGACACCATCGCCGCCATAACCCAGCGCTGGCGTGCCTTCGTATAGCCCAGTCATAAAATCCCTATCCCCTACGCATAGCAGTGACCATCGTCACGCCTCCACCTCTCCCCGACATGTCTCCACCCCGCTGTCAGCTCCGCCAAGAACTTGTACCATGGCACCTTGAAGCTCTGCGCTACTCCCCTCTTCTCTTGGCAACACCCCTTCCTCCATCACCCTTTTATTTTATTTTTTTAAGACATACATAAACACGTGCACACTCGTTTGGGAGAAGCTTGACCACCAATTCAAAGCTTTTCAAACACTCTCAAATCTTCTTATTTCATCTCTTGCTCTTTCCACCCCATCTTTACAAATCCATCTCCATGGCTCAAAGCTTAAGTTCTCAGTGTAAATGTCATGACCCGTCTTTAGATCATGACCGGCATGTGAGGAATCTCATCCCCATGTAAGCCTTGTGATCGTTGATTCGTACTATATGAATATTTTTATTCATAAAAACCATTTAAATCATAAAATACATTTCTTAACAACATTTCATCTCTAATATAAATTTCATGCTCTTTGGAAATCAAATCACCATAAATAACAATTTCATGATTAAACTCTAAATCTGTCTCTAAAATGAAAAACATAATGAGTTACTCCATACAAGATAACCATGAAAACTGTAATCATATAAATACAAAATATATCATGGTAACAAAATGTAAAACTATTTCTATCGTTTGGGACCCTGCCCGCTACAACACTAGAGCACTTTATCTCTATACAAAACACAAAATGGGTACTTTACTCTGAAGTGAAACTCACCAATTGGATATCTCTACTACTGGAGAGGAGGTGGTTGAGAGGAACCTGTAGTAGCTAATGTATCTATAATGGAAAAAGAAGAGTAGTGAATTTCATCTAAAACTCAGTGAGTGAATTCTCACCTGTAACCTATTTTTCGTAGGACCAAAAAATCATAATAATAAAACAAGCTCTAAAACAATTCCAGCATGTATATATGTAAGAATAACAATACTCTAATCTTGGTGAACTTATATATATATATATAAGAATAACATAGCTGTTCGTAATTATCTCTATTCTCTATGGTATCTCACTAGGTCCCAAACTTCCCTGGCCTATAAAAAGCCTACCTCCATGGCCACTTGACATACTACCTCGATGGTAGTCAGGTATGCCAAGGTTAAAGTCTTATAGGGTTTGCCTCCATGGTTGCTTAAGGGATTGCCTTCGTGGCCTTTTGGTACATCGGCTCCTTGGCAGTTCGATGTACCAAGGTTAACTACTTTCTAAATATGAATTGTAACTATGGTCTAATAAGCTACATCGTATATAACTCAACTAAAATGGAATAAAATCAACAAGATTAAGATTTATTTCTAAGGCCTTGTCAATTCCCATAAGTTAACCATTTAAGATATTAAATATTAGGTCGTAATTACTGTCCATACTATACCAAACACTCCTTAATTTCATGGAGACTCTTGAAATAGTGGTAATGAATCTATGGTCAAGGGATCACCGCTTGTAAGCACCGTGATTTCAAGAGCCCACTCAATATGTAGCCGCCAATCGTCATGAATCATATATATGAAGATTCGCACTTTAAAACTTTTATGACTGAATTTCTAAATCATATCTCAAGCTAACCCATTTTCATAATCACAATAACTCTGACATCATACCTCAAAATCATGAAAAGCTCTGAACTCATAACAACATAGGCTTTCAAAAGGTAAATCATATTCTGCTCTATATGTTTATTTCCCTAAAACTCTGTGCTAAGCTTTTCTCTGGGTTTAAACTTTATCATATATAAATATCCTACTCTTAAAATCATCATGAAAATCACAAAAATATCTAAATATATTCATGTTCATAATCCAGTTCTCCATAAAATCATCTTAGCAAAGATGGTCATATGAGTTTCTAAAAATATAGTTTCATGCTTTTTGAAAACCACAATTCCGTCAACTTGACAAAATCATCAATAATCTCTAATTCTTTCTAAAATAGCCTCAAATAATACATTTCATGATGCTTGAAACCATGATTTTATAAACTTGAAATATGCTCTAATATTAAATATTACGCCACATTTTCATGAAAATAACTCAAATGACCAAAATAAAGGTCACATGATTGAATCCACTCACTTGGATAGGAGGAAAGGATAATGACAACACCAACAGAGCTCCAGGGAGGAGGGATGGCACCAACGTATGCCATAACAACCATAAACTTTAGTTCTATATCAACTTTAACAACATTGGGGGAGCAACCCCGCTTGACAACAATGAGAGAAACAACAAACCCCATACTCTAGGATATAAGATAAAGAAGAAGGAGACAACAAAAACCCATAAATTCTCTTATCTTGATCTTGGAAGAAAAAGGGTTATAGTTGGATTGAGTGAGGAAGAGAGAAAATGTGTTTGGAGGTGAGGGTTTTCGAAAATGAGGAGTGAAATCCCAAGTTTGGGGTATATAAAGGGGTAGGGGGTTCACCTGTACGAAATAATATCATCTTGACATTGTTCACGCATTAAGGGCATCGCTATAGTGATCAGGAGGCCCAGATGCCCCCAACTGGAAACACATGACCACTATAGTGAGTCCTGGCGGACCTGAAAGCCATACTAGACTCATCTAGAGATACGTATACTTGGGATATTACATGTAACCCCTCAATATATTTGGTTTCAATGTTAAAGGATCCCTTCTTGGGATCTTAGCTTAGTTTTAAATTTTGAAAATATTTATCCAAAAAAATGGGGGCCAAATTTTTCTTTCCAAAACATTACATTAAAAAATAGAAGCCCTTGCACACAAATATCACTCTGCATCAAAATACATAACTATAACATAGGTATTTGAGCATACAACATAATATTATCATCTAAACACCAAGACAATCACAAGCCAATCACATAAAATACCTCGATATAATATATAATATAGCATAAGAGCCATAACAGCTCACAAGATACCCAATATATATAATAGTGCCACAATGTACAACACCCTAACTATCTACTAAAAGCTGCAATACATAGCATAAAAGCCTAATAGATAAACCTGTCAAATGACCACATGGGCCCGTTATATAGTAATCTAAACCAAAATGACAGTTCTATGTAATGCCCCGATTTTTTCCCTGTTGTGCAAAATGACCAAAATGCCCCAGGGTCATTTTGCACAGGAATCAAGGCTGGATAGTCCAAGAATCCTCAATAGGATATTTTAGCATTAGGATGAGGTTACATGAGGTTTAGATAGCAATCTGTGCAAAACTCGCAATTCTCGATTTTTCCCACATGCAAATGACCAAAATGTTCCCGAGGTCATTTTTGCCTGGAAATTGAGGACAACCGATCCAGGCTATCCTCAAGGGGTCAATTTAATGTTTGAAGGGGACTAGATGTGTTATGGGTGATGATAGAGGTGAAAATCTCAATTTTGAGTTTTTCCCGTGAGCAAAATTACCAAAATACCCCGAGGTAATTTAATGCGGGATTAAGTGACAACTGAAGTCGATCATTACTCGGGAGCTGGAAATGTTAATTATAAGGGATGTATGATATATGGAAAAGTCTGGGTGGTCTAGAGGATTTTTTGTGTAAAATTACCATTTTGCCCATTTGGAGCTAAATAAGCTTAATTAAGTAATTACGAAAATCTAAGTAATATTAGGCTCTAATTAAAGATAAATTAATTTTATTTATTAATCTTGAGTCAAAATAATTATTTGAGTCTAATTAAGGCCTAAGATTGCTTATGGAAATTTAAAATCTCATTCTTTCTTCATAAGACCATAAAGTAAAAAGTGAAAAGCAGATAGTGTTTTCTCTCTCTTTTCCTAAAATTTAGGAACTATGTTGGTATTTGAATTTCAAATTAATCTAGCTCAACTCAACTAAAACATGTAGGACCACTCATCAATCATGTCTTAAAAAGCCTTAAACACTTGGTTACTAATCCAAACACCTAATTGCCAATTCCTAACCCTTTGCCTAATGAAATCTATCTCTAATCCAAGTCCTAACACACATGAAAAATGAAAATTTCCCTCCTAAAACAGCCAAGGAGGCTGCGGCTTGTACCCCCTATTTCTCTCTCATATTTTATTTTTTTTCTCAACACTCATACACTCACAAACTCTCATTCCTTACCATTTATTTTTTTTGTTGGAGTCTTGCTTACCAAGATTGGTCAAAAAAGTTTCTTTTCTCTCTAAACTCAAAGTTCTCTTCTTTCTGCTCCGCCTACAAGAGACTCTATTCTCAACCTCCACCCAAGCTCTTAACCTCAAACCACCACATCTCCACTATAGATCAACTCCCAAACACCTATCATTTCTATTCCCAAACACAAGAACACAAGAAAAATCCTCCCTCTATTTCTTTTCCCTTTGGCCGAAATCAACATTGACAACAAGAGAAGATTTTTCTTCTTTCTTTCTTCATTAAAGATCAAGCTTTCACTCTTGCAAACAAGAAACACTCTTGGTGGGGATTTTATTTTATGTTATTCCTCTTTTTCTTTTCTTTTCTTTTTTCGATTTTGATGTTGGATGAATAGTTAAGACCATGGCTTGATGATGAGCATGTTTGATGGTGGTTGTGAAACCATCATATATTTGACCTCTAAAGCTCAAGGCTTGATTTTTGGTTTCAAAAGAATATGAGAATAGAATATTTGTCGATTTTCTTTGGTTGTTTCTCTTTGAGCTTGATGGTGAGTCCAAGAAATAAGGTTCTTGGAACCATGGTATTGAGGGACTCTAAAGCTCACTTCCATTTTGTTAAGATTTATTGGGGTTAAAAGTTTCATTCTTTAAAGTCTTGAGCTTTGAGCTTAATAAGATATAAAAATAGACTTGCAGTTATGTTTATGTTTCAAGCTATTGCATCCCATGTTTATATTTCAAGCCTTGCATATCATGTTTATGTTTCAATTTATCACCTTAAATCTTGAAGACTTAAAAATGGACTTGCATTTTTATGTTTAAATTTCAAGTCTTGCATTCTCATGTTTATATTTCGAGTCTTGCACATCATATTTATATGTCCAAGTCATCACCTTATAACGACAAAGACTAAAAATGAGATTGCATAGCATGTTTATGATTCTAGTCATCACCTAAACCTCTAAAGCTCAAGACTTGCCCTTTGTATCTTGTATCTTAAATGGAAAATTTGATCATGGGCATATTCATGTGTATATTTCAACCATATAGTGATGTTGGACTTGGGATAATTTTTATTGTATTTTAAGGTTTAAATCTTGTGTCTTGATCGTATAAACGAATTTTGAGAGAATTGGAAACTCAAAAGGTAGCAAAAATATGATTTTTAGTGTACAAAACCTTATTAATGAAATTTTAATTTTTTCCTCTGTTTTAAAGATTATTATTTAAGTTTTTCAAAGGGATAAAATGTTTCCAAGTGTTTTCTATGTCATAGAATAATTTTTGAGAAAAACTAGTAACTAGAAAGGATAAAAAATGTGATTTTCCAACCTTTTAGGAATTGGAACTATGGCTACTGTTTTGGCATGATTTAATTCTATAAGGACCTATTTGGCATTGTATATATGTGTAAAAATTACTAATAATTTTTGCAAAAATTATTTGTAGCATTTTAGGAAAAACTAGTAACTAGAAAGGATAAAAAATGTGATTTTCAAAGCTTTTAGAAATTGAAATTTATGGCCACTGTTTGATATAATCAATACTGTAAGGTGCTGTTTGGTACTGCTCTTATGTGTAACAATTACTAATAATTGTTGTAAAAACTATTTCTAGCATCTTAGGAAAAGCTAATAATTAGAAAAGATAAAAAATGTAATTTTCCAAATCCTTTGAAACTGAAATAATGACACTGACCATCACTATCTAGTATTGATTAGTACTACTCATGGGCTTAAAAATTGGTAATAATTTTTGTTAAAATTATTTTAGCATCTTGGGTTTCAAAAAAGATAATTATGAGCGCTAGATTCGTCTGTTTTGCAAAATACAGAAAATTGTGTTTTGAACTTCTTGTTTTAGCATTTTGGCCAAATGGGTTCAATTAGAGCTAGTGATGATTTTGAACATGTCCATGTACTCTAAATACCATTTACAATGTTAAGAATGAATTTTAGAAGTGTTGGCATTCGCTAAGGATCGAAAATGTGAAACCTTATGCTAAAATCTAACAAAATTGGACCAATGGCCCAAAAGGGTTTTTATGATGGATTTAAATGATTTTTATGTGTTATGGGTCTCTTAAGAATGTAAAAAAAATTTAAGAACCATTAGTTAGGGATAATATGAGGAAAGGGGAAATTTACATTTTAAACTACAAACTCTTAGTGATTGTAATTTTGACCCCTGTTTGGGCTAAAGTATAGTTTCCAATAACTTGGTGATATTAATGTAATTATTATGTATTGATGGCTGTGTGCATATGAATTATTTGGGGATTCTATGACTTGATTTAACTATGCAAGCAATGATTATTAGTATGTGTATATATTCTGCTGAACATGACATATACATTAGCTGAGTCCAGTCTGGATTTCTGGCATATTGGGTAGGAGTATGTTTACTTTCCAATACAATACTAATGATGAATTACGGCATGTTGTGCTTCTAAATGAATGATTGAGATGCATGATTGATATGTTTTGTGACATGAAGCAAATTTAGGGAAACTCCATTTCTGGCTGTTATGCTACTAGATTTTCGCCAAATTTGTGAACTTAGGAAATATTATGAGCATGAAAAGTTAAATGATATGTCATGATAATAGCTGTGGTTGTATGCTCATGTTTGTATCTCTAAATAACATGCTAAGATTAAAGGTGACATAAGACACGTGAAAATGATCCTCTAGACTTTAGGAATTAATGGTTAGGAGAGGTGATCCAATAAGGGGATCCTTTAGACTCCATGAATTAATTGTTATGAAAACTGAACCTATTCCCTCTAACCCACACTTTGGGAGTCAGGAATTCGCTTATCTAGAGCATAAGTGTAGACTAGTGACGACTAGTTAGGCATGAACTCATAACCTAGAACTCTCAAGAGGATAAAGTATTAGGGTGGCCCCCATAGAAGAGAATTAGAAATTTAAGTCACCTAAAGGAATAAAGAGGAAAGATCATGTTAGAAGGATTATTTCTTTATGCTATGTCTATTTAGTATGATTCCTGTGATATCTTGCATATGGCATTGACATGCATTCATGATATATTATGATGCATTCATGACATTAAGATTCATGCTAAAAGATATGGGCCTCGGTTTATGGTATTTGGAAATTAATAAATGAACCTTATATATGCTCACTATTTTCATAATGAAACCCATGTAGATGATGACACATGTTAGGAGGCGAAAGCCCTACTGAGATTCTTCTATAAATTTCTCATCCTCTCTTTCCTTCTTTCCATCTCATCTTCAGAGGTTGATGGCAACGTTCATGATTTACATTGATGCCCCAACGTGGGAGATGCACTTTGACCTGATTAACCAGTCATACCATTTTGTGGGTTGCTATGCTATTCGGGCGTTCATTTTCTTGGACTTACCTTGGCGCATCTTGTCAATAGTGCCTGGTTCTCCCCCACTACTCCATTTACAAATGACTTTGCCTTTGAACGCATGCATCCGCGTACTCAGCAGTTTCCTTGTGCTCACTCTGTTGCATCTGCTATTCGGGATTTCCTTAACTACATACCCCGGTCACCCCCTCATCCTGTTGAGCTATGATCGGACACGTCCGAGGAGCCACCCTTGTAACACCCTAATAGAACCCCACTGTGCTTAAGTTCACATTTGGATTCTATTAGTTGTCACTTATGCCTTGTATTAATTTTCTTTTGAAATTAACTTAGAAAAATAATGGAAGTTTTTTTTTTCTTTAAATAAATTAATTTTTTGAAAACTTAAGCTCAGAACGAGAAGTGAAATACATAGCGCTTTTATAGATAATAATCAAGTTACATTGTGCACTTAATTAAATAAGCGGAATAAAAGACTAAGTGTAGAACAATTATCACATAAACTGGAATATAATCACTTAATACATAAGTCACAACAGGGCATATATCATACTGATAAGTTATTACAAATAACAATATAAGTTCTACTATTACTAATTGTTTCTCTCAAACTATAATGTAACTAAAGCTCGGAATGCTCCTACTTGAACGGTTTGAAATCTTCACGTGCTACCTCCTTCCTCGCCTACGGCCTCGTTGCTTTAGGTGGACACGCCTGCCTCTCTGCAACGACAACGGAAAATAAACATAGGAGTGAGAAATACATGATTTCTCAAGAGGAGTCCCTACTTGTACTAAAAGTGTCATCGTTGTCGTCCCACCACTTCGGGTTTATTATAAAAAGGTGAACAGGTAAGGATTCAATTATCAAACTTTCACAAACGTGATTAGCCGAAGTGTAGTTACTTTTAAACTAATCTTGAACATTAGCAGAAATATTCATTCAGTATTTCATCAAGCATACATATAAGCATATCATGTAAACCCACTAATCAGCAATAATCATTTAGGAGCTGCATGCATTTCATGATTACTCATCCTCAACATTCACTTGTTTAGTGATCATCATCTTTCATTTATTTCATCAACATATTTCTTAATTACTCACGGGATGAATGCATCAATGCCTTAGACCACCCTAAAAGGGTAATGAGCTCATACCATGGCCGTCGCCATAACCTTTTTGGTTTTCATTCCGTTGCCATGATCTCAACGGTTTAGGGGGTTAAGCCGTGAGTTTAGCTCAAGTCCACTTTTTCAGACTTTCATTGCTACTTTTTCAAACTTTACTTTTATTATTTCCTTTGAAAATTAATGTATGCATATCATCATGTAATCACAATAAATCATGGGCAATCAATCATTCATCTTCATCATTTCATAACTCATCACCATACATTCACTTTACTATAATTCACTTCATGAAATATGGATAATATCATGTAAATCTCATAGTAAACATTTTCATAAATGATTCATTTTAAGCAACCAAAGTTATAAAGTTGAGTTCCTAGTGTTCCTAAGAGGTAATGGATGTCTTAGTATTATCTTTTTCTCTTAGTGTTCTTTGTACTCTTAGAATTCCATTAATACATTAATGTACTTCAAAATATTATTATAGGTTCTTTATATATTCTTATTATGGTTTTCGTATAACTCTTGGAGATTATTATTCTACTTAAATTCTTAAAATTCTCTTTTTACAAGACTTGATTCTTTTATTTATAGTTTTGACATCTTTTAGAAGAAAGTTTATAATTCTCTGTATACTTGTTATCTCAGCTTAGTAAAGGTAGTTCCAAATTCCTAACTCATCAAATTTTAGAATTTACATCTTTGGAATAGTGTAAATCCATTGTAAATCATGCATAGGAGGGTTCCCAGGAAAGAGAGGTGGGTCACAATGGACATGCTTAAATACCAAGTCTTTCCTTAGCCAGAACCTTTCCAAACTGCACTTTCACAGTACACTATCCCGAAATTTATTTCTCATTCTGTATTTACGTGGTACAAAGCTTTATACATAACATACATGGGTGTATTCCTATATGTGTTAGCTCTCCAACAAAATTGAAATCAGTCCATTTGCATTTTTCTAGAGTAAGTTACACCTATTTTACTACTGCAAGGTTAGATTTAAAGTTTCAGTCTTAGGCTCTACTTTAAAAATTTATATCTTGAGCTAGAAAACTCCATTTTGGGTGATTCATTTTGGAGAGTGTTCTATAATGAGTCTAGTTTATAGTAAAATTATTTTAATTTCGAGATACTTGATATTTTATGAACAGTAGCTTTCGAAGTACCTGCTGCCAGAAACAACTAGAAATTCCAGCACCTACCATTTTCATGTCTTAAGTTACCTTTATTAAATCAGGTTTCACATACAATCTTTTCAAGTTATATTTGAGTTTGATAACATCATAAGGGTACTCATAACAAAATAGAACATGTCATATTTCTAAAAATATATTTTTCAAATAATCATTTAAAACTTTTTGACAATAACTCAAACTTGAGGCATTCTATCAAGGTTAGAAGCCAACAATACTTGAACAATTAAAGATGAAGCTCCTACCTCTTGTGTAGGGTCTAAAAAGGGTCCTTCTCTTCTTCAAGAGTCTTTGGAGTGGATGACCCTCCTTGAATCTTGGCTCTAGAACTTGAATGCTTAAGAAAATATTTCTCACTAGAGTTAAAGATTGTAACTCTTGTGAGGGCTAGTGAAAGTTTGGACTTAGGATTTAAGTGTTTGGATGAAGTTTAGAGGATCAAGAGAAGTCTTTGAAGAATATAAGAAGAATGATAGAATAAGAAAGAAAGAACACTTAGGGAGTTTTTGAATTGAAGAGAGTTTGAGGAGTATTTATAGTGGAAAGATTAGAGAAAAAACAGAAGAAGGAAAGCACTTGGAGCATGATTTATGGAAACATGTTGGCTGAATTTTGGGATGAAAATGCTCCTTGTTTTGTGCAAACATGTTTCCATGTTTTGTGCAAACACGTTTCCATGTTTTGTGCAAACATGTTGGATGAAAATGCTCCATGTTTTATGCAAACATGTTTCCATGTTTTATGCAAACATGTTTCCATGTTTTGTGCAAAGATGTTAGTGGATATTTTTGGAATTAGACAATGATAGTGGTATTCTTGTAATTCCATTCATAGAGTAAGGGTATCTTTGTCATTTAATAAGGCAAGGGTAGTTTGGTAATTTCTTTTACATAGCAAGGGCATTTTCGTAATTTCCACTAAGTGATGGCATTTTCGTAATTCTTTGCATTTTTCTCTAGACATACTTAAGTAGACTATTTGTTGTGTTTCATAACATTTGTCTAGATTCTCTTGGTTTTGCTATCGCTAATTAATATTTATCTTAGTTATAAATTTGGGGATGTTACATTTCTCCCCTCCTTATTAAAAATTTTGCCCTAAAAATTTGATACCTGTGAATAGGTTCGGAAATTCTTTTCGCATATCTTCCTCGAGCTCCCATGTGTGCTCTTCCATTCCATCTTGTCCCAGTGCTACTCGGACCTGAGATACAGATTTGTTTCTCAAATGCTTGATGCCATGATCCACGATCCTCATCAAGTGGTAATTCAAAAGTTAAGTCATCTTTTAATTGTATAGTTTCTGCTCAAACACATGACTGGGGTCTGACTGATACTTTCTCAATTGGGACACATGAAAAACATTGTGTAGGTTAGACAAATTTGGAGGTAATGCAATTTGGTAGGCGGAGGGACCTACCTTTTTGAGGATTTGGAAGGGTCCTAAGAATCTAGGGCTTAGCTTTTTGACTTTCATTGCACGACCTATACCGTGGTAGGAGTAATTCGCAAGAATATGTGTTCTCCTTCTTGAAATTCGAGAGGTTTCCTTCTCTTGTCAAAGATAGCTCTTCCGCTTACTCGAGCAATGAGGATTCTTTCCCTAATTTTCCTTATTTGTTTGGTTGTCTCTTCTACCAAATCAGGCCCAAAATACTTTGCTCTCCCGGTCACACCAACAAAGTGGTGATTGACACTTTCTACCATACAAAGCCTCATAAGGTGCCATCCCAATGCTAGTGTGGTAACTATTATTATATGCAAACTCAATCAATGGAAGCTGTTTGTCCCAACTTTTTGGCTGGTCTAAGACACATGCTCTTAGCATATCCTCAAGGGTTTGAATCGTTCTTTCTGATTGTCCATCAGTCTGAGGGTGATAGGCAGTGCTTAGACACAACTTTGAACCAAATGCCTTTTGCAAAGCTCCCTAAAATCTTGAGGTGAACCTTGGATCCCTATCTGAGACAATGGTTTTGGGTACTCCATGGAGCCTTATTATCTCTTGGATGTATAGCTGAGCTAACTTTTTCAAAGGGTAATTTGCTCGAATGGGTAAAAAGTGAGCAGATTTGGTCAATCTATCTACAATTACCCATATGGAGTCATGTCCGGTAGGCGTTCTTGGCAATCCCATCATGAAATCCATGGATATTCCTTCCCACTTCCATTCGGGGATTTCGAGAGGTTGTAGCACTCCGGAGGGTTTTTGATGCTCTATCTTCACTTTTTGGCATACCAAACATTTTTGCACTATATTTGCTATATCTGCTTTCATCTTTGGCCACCGTAACATCTTTTTAGGTCATGGTACATCTTGGTTATACCGGGGTGTACACTAAATTGACTCTTGTGGGCTTCTTCCAAAATGCTAGCTCTCAATCCTTCTTTTGCAGGTACACAGATTCTCCCTTGGTATCTCCACACTCCTTCCTTATCCTGGACAAACTCTTTCAACTTTCCTGCTTCGACAAGGGTTAAGGTTCTAAGGAAATCCTCATCTTCCCTTTGGGCTTGAATTATTTGATCCTTAAAGCTACTAGTTACACTTAGTTGGCTTAACCGAATTTGTTCTGAAGACCCCCTATATCCTAAGTTGAGGTTCCTAAAATCTTCTATCAGCTCATTTTCTTTCACCATGAGCCAAGCAAAGATGCAAGGACTTACGACTCAAAGCGTCTGCTACCACATTTGCCTTTCTGGGTGGTAGTTCAACCCAAAGTCATAGTCCTTGAGAAACTCCATCCAACGCCTTTGTCTCATATTGAGTTCCTTTTGGTTGAAGAGGTATTTCAGACTTTTGTGGTCAGAAAATACTTCAAACCTTACACCATAAAGATGATGTCTCCAGATTTTTAAGGCAAAGACAATAGCTGCTAGCTCTAAGTCATGGGTTGGGTAATTTACTTCATGGGGTTTGAGCTGTCTAGAGGCATAGGCTACTACATTCCTATTTTGCATCAAAACACATCCTAGTCCTCTTCCCGAGGCATCACAATACACCTCAAATTTTTCTTTTGGGTCGTAGGATTAGGACAGGTAGTGGTCAACTTCTTTTTAGTTCTTGGAAACTCTCTTCACATTCTGGGCTCCATATAAAGCTGAATTCTTCCTTGTTAGCTTGGTGAGGGGTAAGGCAATTTGGGAAAAACCTCTAATGAACCTTCGGTAGTAATCGGCTAGCCCTAGAAAACTCCTAATCTCCTTTACAAAGTGGTAGGGGTTTCCCATTGTTGCACCGCTTCTATCTTACTTGGGTCTACTGCTATTCCCCCATGTGACACTACATGACCTAAGAACTTAACTTCCTTCATCCAAAATTCACACTTGGACAACTTTGCATAAAGTTTCTTGTTCCTCAACACCTCCAACACCACTCGTAAGTGTTCTTCGTGCTCTTCTTCAGTTCTAGAGTAAACTAGAATGTCATCGATGAACACTATTACAAACTTGTCCAAGTATGGTCTAAATATCCTATTCATGTAGTCCATAAACACTGCCGATGCATTGGTTAACCCAAACGACATCACATTAAACTCATAATGTCCATATCTAGTCCTAAAGGCTGTCTTTGGTATGTCCTCCTCCTTCACTCGAACTGTGGTATCCTGATCGCAGATCTATCTTGGAAAACACTTGGGCTCCTCTTAATTGGTCCATGAGGTCATTTATTCTAGGCAAAGGGTATTTATTCTTTATGGTCACTTGGTTTAGCTGCCTATAATCCACACATAACCGCAAGCTCCCATCCTTCTTCTTGACAAATAGCACCGAGCTCCCCATGGTGAAGCACTAGGCCTAATGAATTTCTTCTCTAGTAGCTCCTCTAATTGCTTCTTCAATTACATTAACTCAGCCGGTGGCATCCTATAAGGAGCTATAGATATGGGTCCTGCTCCCTGTACCAAATCTATAGAAAACTCAATCTCCCTTTTTGGAGGAAATTCAGGTATGTCATCGGAAAAACATCTGAGAATTCCTTTACTACAAGGATCTTTTCTAGAGCTTGCTCCACTTCCCTCTCACTTGTCATCAGGAAAACATATCCTCGCTCTTCATTCCTACTATCCCCATGATAATGGAGTTTAGGTATAGTCGTACCTTTCTATCAAGTTTAGAGGGATTGGGTAAAGATGGTTTGGGAAGAAATACTAGTGACTTATTTGCACAATGTAGTAACACACGGTTAGCCGAAAGCCAATCCATGCCCAAGATTACACAAAACTAGACAAAGGTAGACAAACTAAATCATGATGAAAAATCCTATCAGCTACCTCAAATTCACAATTTAGGCAGGCTTGATCAGTTCTAACAAAGATTTATAGTGGGTGTAGAGACAACTAAGATGATTTTTAAGTCAGATATATACAACCTCAACTTATTAGCACAATCATATGAAATGAATGAATGTGTTGCGCCAAAATCAAACAATACAATTAAGGATTTTCCATTAATTATACACTTACCTTGAATCAGATCATCGGATTCTGAGGGCATCTCAAAGAAGGATAGCAAACACGCGTCCCTGTGCCTTAGGCTTGAGTGTAGAGGACTGATTGAACTTTAGGCACTCTCTAGAATAGTGTCCTGCCTGTCCACACGATAACAAACATTCTTACCAAATCTGCATTCCCCTCCATGTATCTTTCCACAAGTGGCACAAGGGGGTCTACTCATAGGTTCAGGGACAAAGAGCCATCCTAGGTCGATTAACAATTGTGTCTTAGGTTGATCCATCATAGGGTGTTGGGGTTGTTTCCCTTTAAATCTACCTCCTTGGAAGGGTATCTTGTGAGGGGGTGGGAACCCTCGGTGATCTTGTTGAGCGCACTCTTCCTATTCTCTTCAACTCGGTGGGCAACTAGTGGCGATTGCAACTCTCACCACTTGGCTTTTGCCGACTAAAGATGCATAGTCATGACCTCCTGGAGCCACAGATGCCAAAATGTCCGCCTCAAACCACTCTCATATTTCATGCATTTCCAAGCCTCGTTGGGATCCCTTTGGTAGCTAGTTGAGTGTTTGATCGCTTCTTCAAACTTAGCTGTACTCACCACACTTCGATTTCCTGTCAAAGAATGTAAATTCTACTTCCTTTTCCTTCTTAACCGGATCTAGAAAATATTTCTTATGGAATGTAGCATAGAAAACCTCCCACGTAATCTGTATGTCAGCACTTTCAAGCAAGCCCTTTGCACCCTTCCACCACGCGGCTGCCTCCCCTTTCAGCATATAAGTAGAGAATGACACCTTTTGTTCATCAGAGCATTCTACCACTAAGAAAACCTTCTCCATCTCTTGAATCCATATGTCAGCTATTTCGGGGTTAGTTGTCCCTTTGAATTCTGGAGGTCCAACCCTCTTGAATTTTGAGAATTTTCCATGTTCTTGTTTCCCAACTGATTCCTCTGACATCCTATTCATCTGCTCCATCATCACTATTGCTTGTGCTTGCATAGCCCTAGCCATCTCCTGGAGTGCATTTGCCAGTTCATCACGATTACCTCCACCGCTGCCCCCCTATGCGACGCCTGCTTGTCGCCATTAGTTCCTAGAGACACCAAACAACAGCCATCGACTTGATCAGGCTCAATACTATAGCTAAGCATGGTAGCAACTATGGCAGTATCACAAGACGATCATGCATTTCTAAATCCTATATCCCATCATACAGATAAGATTAATAGCATGATATCATAGACAGAAGCATAGTCAGTCCATTCCTCAGGCTTAAATAGGATGAATCAAGCTCGATACCATAATGTAACACCCTAATAGAACCCCACTGTGCTTAAGTTCACATTTGGATTCTATTAGTTGTCACTTATGCCTTGTATTAATTTTCTTTTGAAATTAACTTAGAAAAATAATGGAAGTTTTTTTTCTTTAAATAAATTAATTTTGAAAACTTAAGCCTCAGAATTTAGAAGTGAAATACATAGCGCTTTTATAGATAATAATCAAGTTACATTGCGCACTTAATTAAATAAGCGGAATAAAAGACTAAGTGTAGAACAATTATCACATAAACTGGAATATAATCACTTAATACATAAGTCACAACAGGGCATATATCATATTGATAAGTTATTACAAATAACAATATAAGTTCTACTATTACTAATTGTTTCTCTCAAACTATAATGTAACTAAAGCTCGGAATGCTCCTACTTGAACGGTTTGAAATCTTCACGTGCTACCTCCTTCCTCACCACGGCCTCGTTGCTTTAGGTGGACACGTCTGTCTCTGGTAACGACAACGGAAAATAAACATAGGAGTGAGAAATACATGATTTCTCAGTAGGAGTCCCTACTTGTACTAAAAGTGTCATCGTTGTCGTGCCAAATCACTTCGGGTTTATTATAAAAGGTGAACAGGTAAGGATTCAATTATCAAACTTTCACAAACGTGATTAGTCAAGTGCAGTTACTTTTAAACTAATCTTGAACATTAGCGTAAATTTCATTCAAGATTTCATCAAGCATACATATAAGCATATCATGTAAAACCACTAATAAGCAAAGAATCATTTAGGAGCTGCATGCATTTCATGATTACTCATCCTCAACATTCACTTGTTTAGTGATCATCATCTTTCATTTATTTCATCAACATATTTCTTAATTACTCACGGGATGAATGCATCAATGCCTTAGACCACCCTAAAAGAGTAATGAGCTCATACCATGGCCGTCGCCATAACCTTTTTGGTTTTCATTCCGTTCTTAGTGATCTCAACGGTTTAGGGGTTAAGCCGTGAGTTTAGCTCAAGTCCACTTTTCCAGACTTTCATTGCTACTTTTTCAAACTTTACTTTTATTATTTCCTTTGAAAATTAATGTATGCATATCATCATGTAATCACAATAAATCATGGGCAATCAATCATTCATCTTCATCATTTCATAACTCATCACCATACATTCACTTTACTATAATTCACTTCATGAAACATGGATAATATCATGTAAATCTCATAGTAAACATTTTCATAAATGATTCATTTTAAGCAACCAAAGTTATTAAGTTGAGTTCCTAGTGTTCCTAAGAGGTAATGTATGTCTTAGTATTATCTTTTTCTCTTAGTGTTCTTTGTACTCTTAGAATTCCATTAATACATTAATGCATTTCAAAATATTATTATAGGTTCTTTATATATTCTTATTATGGTTTTCATATAACTCTTGAAGATTATTATTCTACTTAAATTCTTAAAATTCTCTTTTTACAAGACTTGATTCTTTTATTTATAGTTTTGATATCTTTTAGAAGAAAGTTTATAATTCTCTGTATACTTGTTATCTCAGCTTAGTAAAGGTAGTTCCAAATTCCTAACTCATCAAATTTTAGCATTTACATCTTTGGAATAGTGTAAATCCATTGTAAACCATGCATAGGAGGGTTCCCAGAAAGAGAGGTGGGTCACAATGGACATGCTTAAATACCAAGTCTTTCCTTAGCCAGAACCTTTCCAAACTGCACTTTCACAGTACACTATCCCGAAATTTATTTCTCATTCTGTATTTATGTGGTACAAAGCTTTATACATAACATACATGGGTGTATTCCTATATGTGTTAGCTCTCCAACAAAGTTGAAATCAGTCCATTTTCATTTTTCTAGAGTGAGTTACACCTATTTTACTACTACAAGGTCAGATTTAAAGTTTCAGTCTTAGGCTCTACTTTAAAAATTTATATCTTGAGCTAGAAAACTCCGTTTTGGGTGATTCTTTTTGGAGAGTGTTCTATAATGAGTCTAGTTTATAGTAAAATTATTTTAGTTTCGAGATACTTGATATTTTATGAACAGTAGCTTTCGAAGTACCTGCTGCCAGAAACAACTAGAAATTCCAGCACCTACCATTTTCATGTCTTAAGTTACGTTTATTAAATCAGGTTTCACATACAATCTTTTCAAGTTATATTTGAGTTTGATAACATCATAAGGGTACTCATAACAAAATGGAACATGTCATATTTCTAAAAATATATTTTTCAAATAATCATTTAAAACTTTTTGACAATAACTCAAACTTGAGGCATTCTATCAAGGTTAGAAGCCAACAATACTTGAACAATTAAAGATGAAGCTCCTACCTCTTGTGTATGGTCTAAAAAGGGTCCTTCTCTTTTTCAAGAGTCTTTGGAGTGGATGACCCTCCTTGAATCTTGGCTCTACAACTTGAATACTTAAGAAAATATTTCTCACTAGAGTTAAAGATTGTAACTCTTGTGAGGGCTAGTGAAAGTTTGGACTTAGGATTTAAGTATTTGGATGAAGTTTAGAGGATCAAGAGAAGTCTTTGAAGAACATAAGAAGAATGATAGAATAAGAAAGAAAGAACACTTAGGGAGTTTTTGAATTGAAGAGAGTTTGAGGAGTATTTATAGTGGAAAGATTAGAGAAAAAACAGAAGAAGGAAAGCACTTGGAGCATGATTTATGGAAACATGTTGGCTGAATTTTGGGATGAAAATGCTCCTTGTTTTGTGCAAACATGTTTCCATGTTTTGTGCAAACACGTTTCCATGTTTTATGCAAACATGTTGGATGAAAATGCTCCATGTTTTATGCAAACATGTTTCCATGTTTTGTGCAAAGATGTTAGTGGATATTTTTGGAATTAGACAATGATAGTGGTATTCTTGTAATTCCATTCATAGAGTAAGGGTATCTTTGTCATTTAATAAGGCAAGGGTAGTTTGGTAATTTCTTTTACATAGCAAGGGCATTTTCGTAATTTCCACTAAGTGATGGCATTTTCGTAATTCTTTGCATTTTTCTCTAGACATACTTAAGTAGACTATTTGTTGTGTTTCATAACATTTGTCTAGATTCTCTTGGTTTTGCTATCGCTAATTAATATTTATCTTAGTTATAAATTTGGGGATGTTACAACCCTCCTATCATTCTTTTAGCATTTTTACCCCTACTGTCCCTATGGAGGTGGTAATGATGGAGAGGTTACTATCACATAACCATTGAGATGAGGTGAGTCCATTCATAGAGGAGCTACTCATCCTCGTCGAGGTGCCCATGTCTGCCCTACTGGTCACTTGCCATGCCTGATGACCTGGCCCATGTTATTGGTTACCTTCCTCCTTTTCAGGAGCGGTGCCTATAGAAGTCAATGGTGGACCTCTTGGAGCACTTGTGCATATCTAGTGGAGAGGATAGCTTCTTTTTTTTTTTTATCAAAGGTTATCTACTCTAGGCATGCCCCACTAGGAGTAGTGGGAGGAAAGGTCTTTATTAGCATGTATTTAGTTTTCTTTTGCATACTATTTCACACTTATATTTGGATAACTGTACTTAGCTCAACCTTTGTTGGTGGGCATGACATTGTTACACATGTATATTTTGGTGCGTGATGAGGAACGGTTGATATAGATGACATATAATTTTATGATGATATGATTGTATTCCAGATATTGTGGTATTTGTATTTCGTGTATGCTTATGACATTTTTTTTTAGCTTTCTCTCTTATACGTGTAGGACGAATGATGTGTTTTACTTGGTATACGTGGCTCACATTTTGTTTTTAAGTTTCCAAAAAAAAAATTTTACTCGTATGTTTACTAAAGTATTTCCGAAAGTTTAAATTAAGAACTAAGACAAAAAAGTAATAACTAATAATTAACTTTCAAGCATCCTAGGTGTGCTAGGTTAAATATTGGGTGTTACAGTTCTATGCCAAAAGATATAGGAATAAGGAAAATAATTAATAATTTAAACAAAGTCTCCATCATAGCTATCCCTATCCATACGCGAGCTCAAGCATCAGCTGCTAGCATGTCCTACTTGTCTAGAGATGTACATGGAAGTTTAAAGGGGTGAGAATCCTAACAAATCTCAGTAGCAGTAAAACATGCATGGTGTCATCATTGTACGTCTCCATCCTATATGGTTTATTATAGAAAAGGTGTACATACCACAATACAATTCAATATTAATGTTTCCCCAAATGTCATTATCAAGTGGACATTTCATTTTAATATGGTCTTAATCATGGAAGCATCAAGTTAGATATATGTATGCATGGGGAGGGCTTCACATTCAAATTTATATTTCTTATGGGCATGCATGCATGGAAAGAGTAAACATATCACTTAGGCTACATTCACGCATGAAATGATGAAACGTAATCATGTAAGTACATGTATGCATAAAAAGGAATGAACATAATCTTGTACAAGCACATGCATGCATGAAAGAAATGAGACCTTAAAATTATACATTAACAGGCACAAGACCTTAAACTTTCTATGAATAAGGTTCGTTTTCACTTATTCATTAACCACTCAGGGACCCCTAGTGTAACACCCCAATTTTCTCCTTTTGTGCAAAATGACCAAAATGCCCCTGTGGTCATTTTTGCATGAGAATTGAGAACGGTCAATCCCAGCCATCCTGAAAATGTTAGTTTATTATTTGAAGGGGACTATATGTGTTTTATATAATAATTGGTTTGAAAATTGCAATTCCTGATTTTTCTCATGTGCAAAAGTACTGAAACGTCCCTAAGGTAATTTAACATCGGATTAAGTGATGATCGAACTTAGTTATAACCCGAGAGTTGTGTAACACCCTCCTAATACCATGTTTTTACTCGAGTCTTAACACAGTAATTAGAAAAGTATTACTCACTCGCATAATCTATACTAGTAGGAAATAACTGAAATAAAATACTGTAGATGTATAAGTTATCAAACTAATATGTACATATATAGATACATTGTTGTTAAGTTCACATTAGGTACATCATACTAAAAGAAAACAAACTAGTTATCTCCTAACTAGTCAGGAACTCAATGTACAAAAGAACACTTCTCCTATTTAGTTTAACCTGCTCAAAGTTGAGATCCAACAAAAATTTCATACATACAGAAATGGACCCTAAAGTATCTCACAAGATCACCAGAGTGGAGGGTTCCTAATGCCAAACTACAACTACGTACATAACATGAGTCCCTGAATGTCACGTGCTCCCCTAAAGAAAACCGTTCGCCATCGGTGGAATGGCGTTGCCCTTAGCAGGGGCACCAGGACTAGCTGGTGGATCGGAGTCCGAGGAGGAGGACGAGGACGGATCATCTCCATGAGGGGGCATAGGTGGTGCGGGTGGAGCTACAAACTCAACAGGGTGTGCCATGTGTAGAGGCACACCGTCATAAGGAAAAGCAGGGTCAAACTCAGCAGTAAAAACAGAGGTACTAAAAGAATGGCGGAAGAATACATAAGCTCGTATATGAGAATATGCTACTACATATAGTGAATCCAAGTTAGGATCGTAGTGCCATTGCCATTGGGGTGAGTCAAGGAAGAAGATCACTGACGGCATCTGTAGCATCTGAGCACCATACAAAATATACACAAATAGGGATGAGAATATTATATAATTCTCAGTAGGGTAATCCCTCACTAGTAATCAAAATTAATAAACAAAACATAAGTAGGAATTTCATTCTTATAAGCAATATCAAGTAAACTTATATGCAAAAATAACAATTAAACTATGCATAGTCATAGGAATAATTATTAATGTATAAAATTCAAGTAAAGTCAAAATGTAACATGATGGTAACCATAAATCTTTCTCTTGTAATACACGAAATTCAATTAGTGCAGTTGTTTCTTTTCATTAGCATAGGGAAGGCTTAGTTTCACATCAGGTAATATATGCAGTGGATAACTTCTCAGAGGACCATAGACTGCTAGGACATGAGCTCATTCCTATTCATGATCATCGGACTTCATTTTTTTCCATTTCCGAATCACACACAGTTCTATTCCTAGCCGATACATCTACTGACTCATAAAATTTACTGGGAAGTCCTTCTTTTTGCCTCCCCGATATAACCCACATAAGCCTTGTTTCTGTTTTTCCCCATATGTTAAAACATGCATAATTAAATCTCACATATCCTCTTTTGTCATATAAATGCATCATATACTTTTATTTATCTCAAAGGCTTATTCACATCACCCATAGGCAATTCAGTTACATCTAGATCTCATTTATGCTTTATAAGTAACTCTTTAAAACCATTAGCATGCATTTATATATCATATATATGGACTAAATGTCATTCCATTATCAATTTAAAACATTCCCACCATTTCAGCAATGTGGCAGATTTACCACTCCAGTAGTAACATTTACTTTCCATATCAAACGGCTGATTCAAGGGCCAAAAAAATTCCTCATGACACCTCAATGTGTCTAAAATACCCTGTAAAATTTTCATAGAAATCGGAGTCCTCAAACCTTGCTAACTAAATTATACAAATTTCATGGTCAGAGACCACTTATTCACAGCTCAATGCCACAATTCACAAATTTTTAACCATAGTAATTAAATGAAACACTTCATAATAAAAATCATGGTTAAACTTCAATATGTTTGAAACACTCTGTAAAACTTTCAAAAGAAAATAAAATCATTTACTATGGTAACAAAATTAGAAACATTTGCAGCTTCAGATTCACAATTTCAGGCAGCATAGTTACAACTTTGGTTCTTGAATTTTTCAAGGAATTATGAATCACAACCAGAGCTCCATAAAATTCTTGGAACTAGCCTAGGATGTTAGCTTCAACATATAATTTTTATAGCTCATAAAAATGACTATAATTGAACCAGAAAATTCATGAACAATTCCTGTCCTGGTGAAATCCGAAAATCCAGCAAACCAATTCAAAAACTCTTTTGATAAAAAGAACTTTTTCACAACACCAAACACTCCACCAAAATTAATATATCAATATCAACATATCATCATCAAATAAAACCAGAAATTCCGAAATAAAACCCATCAGAAATCATTAGAATAATTTTGAAAGAAAAAGGCCAAAGAAAACCCTACTTTGAAAGCTTTTGAGCTTTGTACTTCAAAAGATGTCTTAAGTGACCTATCTTCACTTTAAAGCTCTTGAAACACAGCCAAAACCTTCCCAACTTGGTGCTGTGTGAGGTAGTAAGTTCATTGTTTTGAGATTTTAATCAGTTAGGATTGTAGAGTTTGATGTGTAGAACAAGTTTAGTAAAGGAAGATTTTGATTTTGTCAAGGTTTGGCTTAGGATTTTTGAGATTGAAAACTCAAGGGTTCAAGGTCTCTTGTGAACAAACATGAAGGTTCTGGTTCTTCACTCTTGCTGTCCGAACTTTAGAGATGATAATTTTGAAGTTAAGTGGTGCAAGTTGATCTTATAAGGAATGATCTCATTGGTGCATGATAAAGTGTAATTGTTTTTCATTAAAGAAATTAATTTCAATGGCTAAGATTTGATCTTCCATGTAAGATGAAATCTTAGCCATTCATTTGGAATTCAAAGAGATAGACTTCATTATATTGTAGAGATTAATTAGTTTTTGGTGTTAAAAATCACACACCGAAATTTCGTTAAACGGGTAAAACAGTATACTCGGGTAATCAATTATTACCAGAAAATTAATTATAAGTATAAATTTTTCTTCCCACCTATTTCCAACTTCAATCCTATAATTTTTCAATTTTGGACATCTCCGGGGCCCAGTTCTGGGGTTTTGGCTGTCCCGACGGGCGTATGGGACCCGCAAAATACTATTCACATTTTTTTTTTTTTTTTTACATTCGTTACATTGTTCTCATCATTTTTATGTACATAAGAATTTTGATATTCTTATTACTAAAGCCTCAATTATTTTCTGAATAAAGAAATTAGAGTGTTACAAGTTGGATAAGTTAATTTGAGGGGATTTATGATGTTTTGGTGACTCTGGGAAGTTTCTGTGTAAAAATGTTAGTTTGCCCCTAGTTAGTGCTAATTGATCTTATGACATGATTCAGCTTTGTTTGAGTTAAATGGCTTGAATCAACAACTAGTATAAACCTGGATTGCCTTGCTCTTTTAGGTTAGAGTTCAAGGTTGTGTTTGAGTTTGTTTGTGTTTAATTAGAAAGATATAGACGCTACGCTCAAGAGAAGATGAGAAGGTGGGTGATAAGTCTTGGTTTGATTGCCAAAAGTTGCCTTGATAAGATCAGATTTAGTTCTTTGCCTAATAACAAAAGGGAAGTTCTCACAATGGCAAAAACTGAAAAGAAAATCTTGTCATAATCTCCCTTGTGTTTTACATTGTGTTCCTTTTTATAATCTTAAGTGGACTACTGAAACATTAAGTTGCAGCCTGTACACAATTCACTAACCATTAAATTCCCACTATCATTGAAAACATAAGTAATTGACCTAATATCTATCATAGTTGCCTAGAAACTCTTAAAACACTTAAAACTGACTTTTAAAACAACTAAAAAGCTTTTTGAAATTTTAGACAGTAAAAGGTGCACAAAAATTACAAGAAAAGAAGACAAATTACACCTAATTTAAACTAATTATTCTAGCCCAATCTATTTGCAACTTGATCAATTGAATTGGGCTTTATCTTTGAGTCTTCAAGTGACTTCTTCATGTTGGACTTGGCTATTCTTCAAATTGAATAAGAGTGGTCCATTTTGGGAGCCCATGCTCAACTAGATTGCTCTTGGTCTTTGCTTCCATGACTAGGCCTTGCAAAGCTTCTTTTAGCCTTTTTGCTCTAGCTCTAGTCATTGGGCCATCTATGCGTTGTAACTGATCTTGAACTTTGTTGGCCTTGGTTGAATCCTCATAAGCTTAATTAAAGTGATTAAGGGCAAATAGGTAATATTAGTCTCTAATTAAAGATTAATTATTTTTATTAATTAATTTGAGTCAAAATAATTATTTGGAGTTAATTGAGGCCCAAGATTGGTTAGAGAAACTCAATCTCATTCTTAATCAAGGATTAGTAAGAGAGAGATAGTAAAGTGATTTATGAGACCAAAAGCAAAAGTAGAGGGACAAAAGCTACTTTATCTTTCCTACTTTCTCTTAAGATTAGGAACATGTTGCATTTGAATTTTGAATTAATTGAGTTTAGTCTAATTAAGCATGCAAGACACCCATCTAACCTAGGCTTAAGTGCCCTAAATATCTAATTACCAATTCATAACCATTTTCCTAATTAAACCTACACCCAACCCTAATCCTTACACTCACAACACACAAAAACTCCCACCTAACCCCCTTAAAGTGCTGTGGAAACTGCCTCCCATTTGACTATCTTATTTTAATTTTTTTCAAATACACACTATCACACTCTCATTCCTTCCTATCACTATGTTTGGTCACAACTTGAGTTCGATGTTGTGTAAAAAACCTTCTCATTCTCTCTATCTCAAACTCTCTTCTTCTTCTTCACCAAGAGACTCTATTTTTGCTTTTTGCCCAAACTCTAAACCTCAAACAATAACATTACTACCATGGATCATACCTCAAACACATAAGCTTTCATCTCCACACACAAAGCCACCACAGAAATCTTTCCTCCTATTTCTTCCTTACTTGGGCAAAATCCCTTTTCCCTCTAAGAGAAGATTTTTCTTCTCTCTTCCTTGCAAGGAGCAAGCATTTTCATCCTCAAGCAAGAAAGCACATATTGGTAGGGATTTGTTTTATGTTTTTCCTCTTGTTTCTACTATTTTCTTTTTGGTTTTTTTTGTGATCAAAGCTATGGTGTAATGCCCCGATTTTCTGTTAGAGTGAAAATGACCAAAATGCCCCTGAGGTCATTTTCGGCCCGGAATTCGAGGAAAGCTGGTCCGACAGTACTCGAAGGGCAAACTCAATGTTGGAAGGGGATTAGATGACTTGTGTACCTTCCCGGGATTGAAAATCTCATTTTTTGAGTTTTCGGGTCAAAATGACCAAAACGCCCTTGCGGTGTTTTACCCGTTTGAAAGTGCCGGATGAACCCGAAACTTCTCCATATGGTTTTAAAAGGCGTTTTTATGTGGACTATGACTTTAGTTTTGGTTCCGGAGGTCCCGGGAGAAATTAGTGCGAAATTACGGTTTTGCCCTTAGTTTCGTGTTTTTACGCTTAATCGCGTGATTAAGCAAACCTAAGCAATATTAGGCTCTAATAGAAGGTTAATTAATTTCCATAATTAATCTTGAGTCAAAATAATTTATTAAAGTTGATTAGAACCTAAAAGTGGTTAATTACAACTTAAAATCATATTTTAATTTCAAGACTCCTAGTCATGGAATCTTGAATAGTGTTTTCTTTTTCCAATTCCTTAAATCATGGAATTGTGTTACACATTGTTTATTCACAAATGAGTTTTTAATTCTCTAATGATGTATGAGCACTCCTAACCTTGTCATAAAATCCCTAATACTCATACTTAACAACCTAAACTTAAGCTTAATTATTCCTAACCTTGTACGTAAGCTAATACACATTTAAACCTACCATTAACACCCAATTAGATGATCAAACCTCACCTCCCCCATGCTGTCTAGGTTTGGCCGTGCACTTCCCTCCCTCCATATGCATCACATGTTCAATTTTTCAACACTCCAAGGCCATACCTCAAGTCACATACACCATGCCTTGTCATATTTTCAATCAAGCTTGATTTTCCAAATGAATAACTAATTGAAATAAACCACTTTTCCTCAATTATGTGTGGCTGAAAAACTTCCAGCCATGTCTTACTTCTAGAAGGATTATTTCTTGCAAAATTAAAAGAAAAGCTCACTCAAATCACCATACTTGAAGCCATACCTCTCATACTTTCAACCATGCTTGAATGACACCATGTAAGAGATATTTTTCTCTTCCTTCCTCCCCCTCATTGCTACGGCTTCTTCCCCCTTGGATGAGCCTTCATTGCTTCCTTTTCTATAAATAGGTGCCTTAGATGAACTTGTGTCACTTTTAGTCCTTTGGTAAGTTTCAAGTTTCTATGCTTTCTTAAGTTTCCTTTCTTTTTCTCTCAAGTTTCAAGAGAGTTCTCTCTTGTTCTTCATCTCCATCTTCATCCTCTCTTCATCTCATAATCATCTCATCACCTTCAAACACCACCCCATAGCCTTGAACCATCATCAAACCTCTCAAACACCTCACCTCAAACACAACCTCATCTCAAACACAACTCCAACCTCCTTATCTCCCCTTGGCCGAAACCATCAAACCCTTGGAGGAGCTCATCATCTTGTTTTCTTTTCTCAAAGCTCAAGTTTTTATCTTCACTCTAGGTAGGAGTGTTTTCTAAACTTTGTTTCTTGAAAAATGAGTTTCTCTAGCTTTCTCTTGGATTTCTTTTGAAACTTTTCTTTGGTTATTTTCTTTCTCCTCATTTCGGCCATGAGGCCTTGGTGAGCACATGATAGCTCAATGATGAGGACTCCTAGATGATGACTATGTGTTCATCTCAAAGGAACCTCTAGAGCTTGAGGTTTTACTTTCTTTGAGTTTCAACTTCACTTTCTAACTCAAACATGATTTTTACTCAAGAACACCTTTTCTTTTCTTGCTATTTTGATTTCGGTTCTTTGTTTCCTTTTCTTTAATATTTCGGTTTTCCATTTCCTTTTTGATCTTGAGGTTTTGTTTGTTTAGAAAGTTTGTTTTCTTTGAGCTTGATGATGATGTTCAAGAACCTCATAGTTCCTTTGAGAACTTGGTTCAAGAACTCTAGAGCTCTCTTTGTAATGAGATATATGTTGGGTTGTTACTTTGTTAAAGTCTTGAATGAGCTCTAGCTAACCATAAAATGAACCTTGCATCATGTTTATTTTATGCCTTGCACATCATGTTTACTTCCTTGCTATCACTTAGTACCAAGATAATGAATGAACTTGCATTATCATATTTATATTTCAAGCTATGCATTATCATGTTTATATTTCAAGTTCTCACTAAATACCAAAGATAATAATAGGTTGCACCTCATATTTAGTTTATGCTATCACTTTACTTTCTAATGGAACCTAAAATGAGTGCATGAGCATGTTTATTTTTATGTCATCACTTAAATGAACCTAGAGCTCAAAGACTTGCCCATTGTTGTCTCAAACAAAGGTCTAAAAATATTTATTCCCTTTGGTTCATATTTCGGCCCTAAGAGGTTTTGATGCTTCTAAGTATTGAAAACTATGTTTTATAAATTTTCCAAGCTTTTATGAGTACAAGGAATATGTAGAACTAAGTTTTATGAATTTAGTACCTCTTGAGACAAAGTTGATTTAGCCACTGCCCTCTTAAATATTTTTTTTTTTTATGATTTTAGGTGTTAAAAATGTTTATAAATGGGTTTTGAAAGTTTTAAAAAGGTTCCAAGAGAAACTAGTATTTTATGTGCTTTAGAAATTGTGTTTTATGCCTTTATGGAGAATGTTTGTTTCGGTTCTGCCTTGCTATTATTTGCCACTGTATGAGTTGTGTTAATGATGATAATATGCTTAAGTTTGAGTATAATTAATGGTAAAGCTCATATGTGAAAGATAAGAGAAGTTAGAAACTAGAAAAGAATTTATTTGAGAGTTCTAGAATCCTTAATGTTTGAATTTTCTGGATTCTATCCAGCAATGTTTAGTAATGCTAATCATGGATTTAAATTAGTTTAAATGTGTAGGAATGACTCATAAATGGTTTAGGACTTGATCTTGATGCCTTAGGAGCAAACCGGACTTAGAAAGGGTCATTGTTGTGACTCCTAGGTACCCGTAAAGTTAGGAATATGAATTCTGTATCCTTGAGGTTTAGAGATGTTCTTGATCATAGTATGGAGTGAGGAAGACTTAGTTATAACCTTATAGGTTCCCGAGAGATTAGGTTTGATGATTTATAACTTAGAATGTGAGTTGAGGACCTTAAGGGTCAATGCATAAGACACTAAGAAGTTGTTAATGCTATGATGTGTTGTATGATGCAATGATATGATGAGATGTGCTTCATGCATGAGGAAATGATTGATGAAATGTTAAAAGTTTATCATAGCATGAGCTTTCATGAGAACTTGTTATGTGAAATAGCTTGTGGCAGTTTGAAGGAAATTCGGTTTAACAGATGTTATGCTGCCGAATTTCCGTCAAACCTTAAAGGATTAAAGAAATGTTTATGAGTACCATATGAGTTGAAAACCCTGAGTGACACCGGTTTGGCCGAGCACCCCCAGGAGATTTTTATGTGACAAAGCACTGAGACATGCTCGCCTGGGTGACACCGGTTCGGCCGAGCAGCCCCAGGGGAGACAAATCCGTGAGGGTATGAGTAGATGCAGCCTACCAAAGCGGACAAATTGCTGTGGCTTAGTGCCCGCAAAGCGTTTTAAAGAAGGTAATCCCAGAGAGAGATGATCCCTGCCCCCTACCCGTACTTACGAGTCGGGATTATTATTTATGTTTCGCTTATTCAGATAATAAGCAAGAGCTAGTGATGACTAGCTGAGGTATGAGCTCATAACCTAGTTATTTTTAGGGTGGCTTATATGCTAAAGTACCATGATTGATGTCACGAAGTTGAGGAATGATTCACTTGAAAGTTATATGCCCTTATGCCACATGATTTATGTTTATGTGCTTTGATGCGTTGTTTTATATGCCCAAGTATTGACATGCATCCATGATATAATATGTTGCACTCATAACTTCAAGATGCATGCTAAAAGGAATGGACCTTGGATAATTAGTTTGAGAAACTCTAAATTGAACCTTATATGTATGATCACTATTTTATAATTAAACCCAAGGTTCCTGAGGATGTGTATGATGTAACCCTAGGATAGGAGACTCCTACTGAGATTCTTTAGCAAGAATTCTCACTCCTCTCTCTTCTTTCTTCCGTCACATCTTCAGAGATCGATGGCGACGTTCGTGCTTTTCATTGACACGCCTGTTTGGGAGGTACGCTACGACCCGAACCACCGTTCGTATCATTTCGAGGGTCGTTGTGCCGTCTGTGTTTTTGTGTACATGGGACGACCTTTCGTTTACCCGATTTCGAGTTACCAGTTCACTCCTACTGCACCTTTTGGTGGTGATGACATGATCTTCGAGCGTCCTCACCCGTGTGACGAGTAGCTATGCCGTGCCCGTACCTCTGCCTCGGCTGTTCGCGACTACCCAGAGTACGTGCCTCGCTCGAGGAGGTCCAAGACTGATCCATCCGAGGATTCACCGACGCATGGGCTTTTATGGAGATCTTCCCTTTGGTAGTACCTTTTGGGAGGGGTTGTAGTTTATACTTGTAGTCTAGTAGGAGGGTAGCATTTTAGGTTTCTTCTATCTTCATGTTGAACCATGTACTTTACATTTCCTTGTATTTTGTTTCTGCTGTATTACAAGCTATGCCCGTCCTCATGAGGGTATGACTACTTATGTACCTTAATTATGTTATTAATGGAATGCTTCTTTGGTTATATGCTTCACTCCATGATTTCTGATAATTGTTACGCGTACTTTATGTTTCTATCGTTCGACTAGTTAAGCTCGCGGCTCTCACTTTGTTTATGTTTTCAAAAAGAAAAATTTACCCGTAATTTTCGCAAAGTATTTTAATAAAAAGTTGAGACTAAGAAGTAATAGCCTAATGATTAGCCTAATATGTTCTAGAGTATTGGGTTAAAAATTAGGGTGTTACATATGGCTTGATGATGATGGTTGTGATCATGTTTATGAAATCTAGAGCTCAAAGCTTGATCCTTTGTTTTTTTTAAAAAAAAGATAAAGAATGCATACTTTTAATTTCTTCTTTTGGTTATTTTGAGCTTGGTGATGAGTCTAGGGAAACAAGGTTCTTGGAACCACAAAAATGAGAGACTCTAAAGCTCATTCATGCCCTTTGAGGGCTAAAGTTCATCCATTGTTTTTTTACGAGAAAAAGTCTTTTATTTTGTTAAGATTGATGGGGTCAAAGTTCCATACTTTTTTATGTCTTAGGTTCTTGAAGCTTTCATGTTATGTTTAAATGGACTTGCATTTCATGTTTATATTTCAAGTCATCACCTTATATTACTAAAGGCTTAAAAGTGAACTTGCATTTCATCTTTGTATTTCAAGTCATCACTTTATATTTCTAATGGCTTAAAATAAACTTTCATTGCATATTTATGCTTCTAGTTATCACCTTATGTCTCTTTGTGCTCAAGACTTGCCTCCCTTTGTCCTAAATGCAATTTTTGAACATGTACACACATACATATATATTTTCAACCAAGCATGTATAAAGGGTTTGAAGTTGGTTTTATTTATTTTTTAAACTTGTATCATGTGTCTAAGGTGTTCAAAGGAATTTTGAAAGAGTTAGACACTCATAAGGAGCAAAAATGTGATTTTTGAACAAATAGGATCCTATGAATGAAATTGAGTTAGCCATTGTTCTAATTTCAAAAATTAATTTCTTTAAGTGTAAAAATGATTTCTTGTGTCTTAAACGCCTAGGAATAGTTTTTGAAAGAAACTAGTAACTAGAAAGGGATAAAAATGTAATTTTGAAAGCTTATCTAATTTTCAATTTTTGCCACTGTTACTCACTACATGCCCCTGTTTTGAGTGTTTAAAAATGTTAACAATTGTTACAAAAGTTACTTTTAGCATCCTAGGTGTCCAAAAGAATAGTTACAAGTGTTAGGTTCGGGTAGTTTTGCAAATGTGACAAGTTGCCCTTTAAACTCCTCAAATATCTGAATTTAGATCAAGTGGGTTTACTTGGAGTCAATAATTATTTTGAATGTGTCCATGTGTTTAAAATACCTTTTAAGATATTAAGAATGATTTTTAGAAGCGGTGGCACTCACTAAGTGATGAAACTTTGTACTTTGACCCTTAAAATCTACCGGAATAGACCAATGGCCCGAAATGGTTTATTATGATTAGAAATGATTTCTAAAGTAGTATTGGGTCTCTTAAAATATAGAATAAATTTCAAATCATTAGTTATAAATGGGAAATTTACACTTTGACCCACATACTTCTAGAAGTTTCAATTTCAACCACTTTTTGGGGCTAAAGTATAAATAATAATGATGGGATGATATTAGGATGATTGGTACCCTATGTGGACTATTGTCATGCAAATTGTTTGCAAATTGAATGATTGGAGTGATTATGTGAAAAAATGTATTGATGACTATGCATGTTAAATCCTTGGATTATGTAAATGATTATTATTGTTTGTGTTGTATATATCCTGTTGAGCATAATATATGCATTAGCTGAGTCTGATCCTTGATTTCTGTAACGCCCCGATTTTCTGTCTGAGTGAAAATGACCAAAATGACCCTAAGGTCATTTTCGGCCTGGAATTCGAGGAAAGCCAGCCCAGCAGTCCTCGAGGGGCTAACTCAATGTCTGAAGGGGATTAGTTGACTTGTGAATCTTTTCAGGATTGAAAAGCTCATTTTTTGAGGTTTCAGGTCAAAATGACCAAAATATCCATGTTGTGTTTGACATGGGTATGTGTAACGCCCCAATTTTCTATTAGAGTGAAAATGACCAAAATGCCCTGAGGTCATTTTCGGCCCAGAATTCGAGGAAAGCTGATCCGGCAGTACTCGAAGGGCAAACTCAATGTTGGAAAGGGATTAGTTGGCTTGTGTACCTTCCCGAGATTGAAAATCTCATTTTTCGAGTTTTCGGGTCAAAATGACCAAAATACCTCTGTGGTCTTTTACCCGTTTGCAAGTGCCAGATGAACCCGAAACTTCTCCAAATGGTTATAAAAGGAGTTTTTATGTATTCTGTGACTTCAGTTTTAGTCCTGGAGGTCCCCGGGCAAAATTAGTGCTAAATTATGATTTTGCCCCTAGTTTGGTGTTTTCAAGCTTAATCGTGTGATTAAGCAAACCTAAGCAATATTAGGCTCTAATCGAAGATTAATTAATTTCCATAATTAATCTTAAGTCAAAATAATTTATTAAAGTTGATTAGAACCTAAGAATGCTTAATTACAACTTGAAATCTTATTTTAAATTCAAGATCCTAGTCATGGAATCTTGAATAGTAAATTCTCTCCAATTCCTCAAATCATGGAATTGTGTTTTCAATTGTTTATTCACAAATGAATTTTAGAATTCTCTAATGATGTATGAGCACTCCTAATCTTGTCATAAAATCCTTAAACCTCATTCTTAGTTACCTAAACTTATGCTTAATGATTCCTAACCTTGTACCTAAACTAATCTACACTTAAACCTATCATTAGCACCCAATAACATGATCAACACTTCCTCCCTCCTTGCTGTCCAGGTCTGGCCGAAACATACCCTCTCATTTTCCATCACATGCTCAAATTTTTACACTCAAAGAACCATGCTTCCACCTCACCATAAACCATACTTTGTCATACAAACACCATGCTTTCATCCATGCTTCATATGACCACTTCTAGAAGACTTTTTCTCTCATTTTTATGGCTCAAAATCTACCAGCCCTCTTTGCCTTATAGAAGGATTATTTTAATTTCAAACAAAGGGAAATTACCATACTTGAAGCCATGCTTTGCACCATAACTTCCATACTTCAAACCATGCTTGAATGACTACTTGTAAGAGATATTTTTCTCTCCCCCCTTACCTTATTGCTATGGCTAAGACCTCTTTTGTGTGAGCCTTCATTGTTTCATTTTCTATAAATAGGTGCCTTAGATGGACTTGTGTTACTTTTGGTTCATTTGGTAAGTTTGAGTATTCTTAGCTTTTTTGAGTTTCCTTTCCTTTTCTCTCAAAGTTTTAAGAGAGTTTTCCTTTTCTCTTCATCTTCATACTCTCATCACATCATCATCTCATAACCTCTAAACACCACCTCACAACCTTGAATCATCATCAAACCTCTTAAACACTTGATCTCAAACACAACCTCACTCAAAACACATCTCCCTTCCTTTCTTTTCACTTTGGCCGAAGCTCATCATCATCCTTGGAGGAGTTTTCCTTCTTGTTTTCCTTTTCAAGTTCAAGTTTTCATCTTCACTCTAGGTAGGAGTGGTTTTCTAAACTTTGTTTTGTTTGAAAATATGATTTTCCTCTAGTTTTCTCTTGGTTTCTTTTTGAACTTTCCTTTGTTTTTATTTTTCTCTATTTCGGCCATGAGACCTTGTTCATGGCTACGATGGCTTGATGATGAGCGTTCATAGATGGTGACCTTGTGTTCACCTCAAAGGAACCTTTAAAGCTTGAGTCTTGTTCTGTATCTAAGTAAAGTTTTTGTTTTTCTTCCTTTTTCTTCTTCTTATACATTCGGCCTTCATAGCTCATACTCAAAGGTTTTTGTTAAAATTTTTAAAGTGTCTCTATTTCTATTTTATGTCATAAAAGAATGTGTCTTGGGTTCTTATTTCTTTTCTCTTAAAGTTTTGCTTTCTTTTAAAAAGCTTGTTCTTTGAGCTTGATGATGATGTTCAAGAACCACCTAGTTCCTTTGAGAACTTGGTTCAAGAACTCTAAAGCTCTTTTTGTGATGAGATAAGTGTTGGGTTGAGGTTTGTAGTTCTCTTTAAAAGTCTCATGTGAGCTCTAAGTTAAGATAAAAGACTTTGCATCCATGTTTACTTTTATGTCGTCACTAAATGCTCAAGATTAAAGAATGAACTTGCATCTCCATATTTATATTTATACTTTCACTAAATCTCTAAGATAATAATGAGTTGCATAGCATATTTATTTTATGTCCTCACCTCTAAATAAAAACTAAAATAAAGTGCATTGCATATTTACTTTTATGTTACAACTTAAGAGATTTAGAGCTTGTAACATCCCCTGCAGCTTTATGGATTGATGACTGTCCCCACAAACCAACACGGCTCTTTTCAGCATGCTTTGTCCTCACTCACACACTTCCTAGGAAAACTTCCCAGGAGGTCACCCATCCCAAAATTACCCCAGGTCAAGCACGCTTAACTGTGGAGTTCTTTCAGTTTAGGCTACCGAAAAGAAGATGCATCTTGTTGGTATAGGTAGTGCAAATCAATTCATATAAGCCCTCCTCGACTGTATAGTCCCATACCTATACAATCTTAGGATCCCTCTCATTCGGGTGTGTAATCGGTTCATTCATGTACCCCTCCGCTTAGAGGACCTTGCGAGGAGCCGCTCCTTGTCCGTGCCCTCTTTGCACCGGCGATCACTCATCGTCCTCGTCCCCGGGCGTTACAGAGCTCATAGACTTACCCTTTATTATCTCAAACAAAGGTTTGAAAGTTTTAGATTACTTAGTCTTTTGATTTTGGCCTTAGAAGGTTTGATTTGTTACAAGTACTACAATCTATATTTCACAATTTTCCTAAGCTCATATGAGTTCAAAGGATGTTTAGAACAAAGTTTTATGAATTTAAACCTCTTGAGTTTAGTTTAAAATAGCCACTGCCTTTACAAGTATTTTGGTGATTTTAGATGATAAAAATGTTTACTAATGAGTTTGAAAGTTTTAGAAAGGTTCTAAGAGAAACTAGCATTTTATGTGTTCTAGAAATCAAGTTCTATGCTTTTATGGAGATGGATTTTCGGTTCTGCCTTGCTGTGATTGATCACTGTTTATGCTGTTTTGATGATGATAATATGAGTATGTTTGAGCATAAATAATGTTGAAATGCATATGTGAAAGATAAGAGAAGTTAGTAACTAGAAAATAATTAATTTGAGAGTTTTAGATCCCTTAGTATATGATTTTTCTGGATTCTGTCCAGCATGGTTTAGAAATGATAATCATGATTTTAAATTAGTGTAAATGTGTAGGAATGACTCATAATTGGTTTAGGACTTGATCTTGATTCCTTAGGAGCAAACCGGACTTAGAAAGGGTCATTGTTGTGACTCCTAGGTACCCGTAAAGTTAGAATTTTAGATTCTGCATTCTTGAGGTTTAGAGATGTTTATGATCATAGTGTTGAGTGAGGAATACTTAGACATGAGCCTATAGGTACCCGAGAGATTAAGTTGTGATGATTTATAACTTAGATTGTGAGTTAAGGACCTTAAAGGTCAATGCATAAGACACTAAGAAGTCTTGAATTTTATGATGATGTAATAAGATAATTGAGATGTATATGATGCATGAGGAGATGATTGTCAAAGGTGTTAAGTTTATTATGAACATGAGAATTGCTTAAGAAATATGTTGTGTGTTTAGCTTGTGGCATAAATGTCGGTTTGAAGGAAATTCAGTTTAACAATTTGTTATCTTGCCAATTTCACAAACCTAAAAGGGTTGAAGAAATGTTTTAAAGTACCACATGAGTTGAAAACCCTGGGTGACACTGGTTCGGCCAAGCACCCCCAGGAGATTTTTATGTGACAAGCACTGAGATGTACTTCTCCTGCTACGGTGAGGAGAAGGCACATCCGTGAGGGTCTGGACATGAGCCTTTCCAAACCGGACAATTCACTGTGCACTAGAGGCCAGTAGAGTGTTTCAAAAAGGGTATATCCTAAGAGAGGAGTTCCCTAGACCCCTAGCCCGTACTCTTAAGTAGTCGGGTGTATTATTTTATTATTCGCTTATTCAAATAATAAGCAGACGACTAGCTGAGGTATGAGCTCATAGCCTAGTTATTATTATTAGGGTGGCCTCTACATTGCTAAAGATTCCATGAATGATGTCACACATATTGATGAAAGTTCCATTTCAGAAGTTATTGCCCTTATCCCACATGGATTGTTTCTATATGATTTGATTTGTTGATTTATGTGCTCGAGTATTGCCATGCATTCATGTTCTAATATATTGCATTCATAACATCAAGATGCATGCTAAAAGGAATGAACCTTGGATAATTGGTTTTATGAACCCTAATAATGAACCCTTTTATGCATGCACACCTTTTTACAATTAAACCCAAGGTTCCCGAGGATGTGAACGATGTAACCCTAGGATAGGAGACTCCTACTGAGATTCTTTAGTAAGAATTCTCACTCCTTTCTTTTCTTTCTCTGTCTTCCGTCACATCTTCAGAGATCGATGGTGACATTCGTGGTCTTCATTGATACGCCCGTCTGGGAGGTGCACTATGACCCGGAGCATCATTCCTATCACTTTGAGGGTCGCTGTGCTGTTCACATTTTTGTGTACATGGGTTGACCTTTTGCTTATCCAGTGTCCAGCTACTAGTTCACTCCTACCACTCCTTTTGGTGGTGACGACTTGATCTTCGAGCGCACCCGCCCTCACAATGAGCAGAAGTGTCGTGCCTGCTCGTCTGCCTCAGCTGTTCGTGACCACTCGGAGTATGTGCCTCACTCGAGGAGGTCGGAGATGGATCCGTCCGAGGACTCACCAATGCACATCTATTTGGAGAGTTCTGCTCCCTTTCCCCGGTTTAGGCGAGAGGGGAGTGAGGATACAGTGATGCAGCCATGCTTGGTGAGGAGAGCTGAGATGCGCTCGCGCCGAGGAGCTCACTTCCAGCAGACACGTGCTCCTTTCCCACTTCACTGGCCCACTCAGGAGGAGACCGAGCGGTTCCCCGGTTACCTACCTCCATCACCCGAGGATCCCCGTCATCACTAGACCTCACCGGAGAGCTATTCGAGTGCCCGAGCAGTCACGATGATCTCCCCTTCAACGGTATCTTTTGGGAGGGGGTTTTAGCTTAGTACTCATAGCTTGGTGGGAAGGTAGTATAGTTGGTTTTATTTTGCCATCGTACCATGTACTTTACTGCTTTCTTGTTTTCCTTTATGTATTGCAAGCTCAGCCCATTCCTATAAGGGCGTGACTACTATGTATCTTAACTATGTTATTAATGAAATGTTTCCTTTATTGTGATGACCATTGTTCTATTGTTACTTGCTTTAGCTTTTGTGATCCTTATGATTGATATTTATGTCTCTCGATTAGATAAGAGCGCGGCTCTCACTTTGGTTTATGTTTTCAAAAAAATTCACCCATAATTTCCTCTAAATATTTTAATAAAATAATGATACTAAGAAGTAATAACCTAATGATTAGCCTAATATGTTCTAGAGTATTGGGTTAAAAATTAGGGTGTTACAGTATGAGTGCCGGATGAGCCCGAAACTTCTCCAGATGATTTTAAAAGGTGTTTTTATGTATTATGTGACCTCAATTTTAGTCTCGGTAGTCCCGGGTAGTTTTTGTGTAAAATTACGATATTGACCCTAAGCATTGTGCTTTTGAGCTTAATCGCGTAATTAAGTAAATCTAAGCAATATTAGGCTCTAATCGAAGATTAATTAATTTCCTTAATTAATCTAGAGTTAAAATAATTTATTAAAGTTAATTAGAACCTAAGATTGCTTAATTTAAACTCAAATCTTATTTTAAATTCAAGATTCCTAGTCATGGAATCTTGAATAGTGTTTTCTCTCTTCAATTCCTTAAATCATGGAATTGTGTTCACAATTGTTAATTCATAAAATGAGTTTAAATTCCTCTAATTGTGTATGAGCACTCCTTAACTATGTCATAAAATTCCTACTTACATCCTTAGTTACCTAAACACATGCTTAGCAATTCCTAATCTTGCACCTAAGCTAATACACACCTAAACACATGATTAGCACACAATTAAACAAAAGGAACCTCTCCCCTCTCTTCTAGAAGTCCATGGCCACACCCCTCGTCCATGCCTCAAATATTTGAAATTCAAATGCATTTTCAAGTCCACACCAAGCCATGCTTAGACCATACCTTGCACCATGCTTGTCATACCTTCAACCATGCTTGGAATGACAATGTGTAAGAGATATTTTCTCTCCCTCCCTTCATGAAACCACACGGCCAGCCCCTCCCCCTTTTAGAGCCTTCATTGTTTTTGTTGTCTATAAATACATGTGTTAAAGAACTTGTATGAACCTTTAGATCATTTGCTAAGTTTTAGTTTCAAGCTTTCTTTTGAGTTCTTTTCTTTTTCTCTCAAAGTTCCAAGAAGCTCTCTTCTTCTTCTTCATCTCCTTCTTCCTCCACCTTGAGCCACCATAGCACCACCACAAAACACCACCCCACGACCTTAGATCATCATCAAAGCACCCAAGTTCTCATTCCTAAACACAAGCTCACTCAAAAACACCTTCCTTTCCTTTTTCCTCTTAGTGGCCGAAACCTCATCATCACTGTAGGAGGAGTTGATCCTCTCATCTTCATCTCAAAGATCAAGTTTCCTTTCCTCTCTCAAGATTTCATTGGTAGGGAGTTGCTCTCAAGTTTTGTTTTACTCAAAAATGTTATTTTTCTTGAAATTTCTCTTGGATTCTTTTTAAGTTTTTCCTTGCTTTTTCCTTTTCTCTTCATTTTAGCCTCAAGGCCTTATTTTGATCATGATAGCTTGATGATGAGTGTCTCTAGAGGATCACTTTGTGTTCATCTCAAAGATACCTCTAGAGCTTGAGTTTTTCTTTTCTTGAACTTTATCTATGCTACTTAGCTCACATGGTTTTCAACTTAAAGAAAAATAATCAATGATTTCCAAAAGCTCAAGCCTACCTTTGTCAACCTTAAAGTTGGCCGGCACGTTCTAGAGTTTTCTCTAGATAGGGGTTTTGAGTACATAATAAAGAACTTGGTGTATATTTCCTTCTCTTGTGATTTCGGTTCCTTGCTTTCCTTTCCTTTATGATTTCGGTTTTTGGTTCTTATTTCCTTGTGGTTTTATTGTCTTTTAAGTTCATTTCCTTGAAGCTTGATGTTGATGTTCAAGAACCATGTAGTTTCTTTGAAAACTTGGTTCAAGAGCTCTAAAGCTTACTTTGTTTGTTGGAGATAAACTTTGGGTTGAGACTATGTTTCTTTAAAAGTCTTGCATGAGCTCTAAGTTGAGATAAAAAGAACTTGCATCCATATTTATCTTTATGTCATCACTAAACTCTCAAGATTAAAGAATGAACTTGCATCCTCATATTTATGTTTATGTTCTCACTAAATCTCTAAGATAATAATGGACTTGCATAGCATATTTATTTTTATGCTCTCACCTCCTAATAAAGAGTAAAATAAAGTGCATTGCACGTTTATGTTTATGTCATCACTTAAAAGATTTAGAGCTGATGGACTTGCCCATTATTATCTCAAACAAAGTTTGGAAAATGTGTGTGTTTTATTCACATGAATTTGGCCATGTGATGATGATGAACTTAGAGTAAGATTCATCTAGTCACAAGTGCTAAAACCTATGTTTCATGATTTTCCTAAGTTTAGATAATGTCAAGAAATGTTTTGAACAAAGTTTTATGATTTCAAGCCCTCTTGAGGTTAATTTAAAATAGCTACTTCCCTCATGAATTTTATGAAGATTTTGATGAAATAAAATTGTTTCCAAGTGAGTTTTAAAAGTATTAAAAAGGTTCCAAGAGAAACTAGTAATTTATGTGTGTTAGAAATGAAACGATGTGCATTATATGATGAATATATTTTTGGTCCTGCTTGAGTGAAGTGCTCACTGTGTTATGCTGTTTTTATGATGATAATATGAGTATGATCATGTATATTTGAGGTTAGAATTAATTTGAGAAAGTTAAGATGTAACACCCTAATAGAACCCCACTGTGCTTAAGTTCACATTTGGATTCTATTAGTTGTCACTTATGCCTTGTATTAATTTTCTTTTGAAATTAACTTAGAAAAATAATGGAAGTTTTTTTTTTTTAAATAAATTAATTTTTTTGAAAACTTAAGCACAGATGAGAAGTGAAATACATAGCGCTTTTATAGATAATAATCAAGTTACATTAAGCACTTAATTAAATAAGCGGAATAAAAGACTAAGTGTAGAACAATTATCACATAAACTGGAATATAATCACTTAATACATAAGTCACAACAGGGCATATATCATACTGATAAGTTATTACAAATAACAATATAAGTTCTACTATTGCTAATTGTTTCTCACAAACTATAATGTAACTAAAGCTCGGAATGCTCCTACTTGAACGGTTTGAAATCTTCACGTGCTACCTCCTTCCTCAGCTACGGCCTCGTTGCCTTAGGTTGACACGTCTGTCTCTGCAGTAACGACAACGGAAAAATAAACATAGGAGTGAGAAATACATGATTTCTCGAGGAGTTCCTACTTGTACTAAAAGTGTCATCGTTGTCGTCCCAGTCACTTCGGGTTTATTATAAAAAGGTGAACAGGTAAAGATTCAATTATCAAACTTTCACAAACGTGATTAGCCGAAGTGCAGTTACTTTTAAACTAATCTTGAACATTAGCAGAAATATTCATTCAAGATTTCATCAAGCATACATATAAGCATATCATGTAAAACCACTAATAAGCAGTAATCATTTAGGAGTTGCATGCATTTCATGATTACTCATCCTCAACATTCACTTGTTTAGTGATCATCATCTTTCATTTATTTCATCAACATATTTCTTAATTACTCACGGGATGAATGCATCAATGCCTTAGACCACCCTAAAAGGGTAATGAGCTCGTACCATGGCCGTCGCCATAACCTTTTTGGTTTTCATTCCGTTGCCGTGATCTCAACGGTTTAGGGGGTTAAGCCGTGAGTTTAGCTCAAGTCCACTTTTCCAGACTTTACTTTTATTATTTCTTTTGGAAAATGAATGTATGCATATTATCATGTAATCACAATAAACCCTGGGCAATCAATCATTCATCCTCATCATTTCATAATTCATCACCATACATTCACATTACTATAAATCACTTCATAAAACATGGACAATATCATGTAAATCTCATAGTAAACACTTTCATAGATAATTCATATTAACTAACCAAAGTTATCAAGTTGAGTTCCTAGTGTTCGTAAGAGGTAATGGATGTCTTAGTATTATCTTTTTCTCTTAGTGTTCTTTGTACTCTTAGCATTCCATTAATACATTAATGCACTTCAAAATATTATTATAGGTTCCTTATATATTTTTATTATGACTTTCATATAACTCTTGAAGATTATTATTCTACTTAAATTCTTAAAATTCTCTCTTTACAAGACTTGATTCTTTTATTTATAGTTTTGACATCTTTTAGAAGAAAGTTTATAATTCTCTGTATACTTGTTATCTCGCCTTAGTAAAGGTAGGTCCAAATTCCTAACTCATCAAATTTTTGCATTTACATCTTTGGAATAGTGTAAATCAACTGTAAACCATGCATAGGAGGGTTCCAGGAAAGAGAGGTGGGTCACAATGGACATGCTTAAATACCAAGTCTTTCCTTAGGCAGAACCTTTCCAAACTGCACTTTCACAGTACACTATCCCGAAATTTATTTCTCATTCTGTATTTACGTGGTACAAAGATTTATACATAACATACATGGGTGTATTCCTATATGTGTTAGCTCTCCAACAAAGTTGAAATCAGTCCATTTGCATTTTTCTAGAGTGAGTTACATCTATTTTACTACTACAAGGTCAGATTTAAAGTTTCAGTCTTAGGCTCTACTTTAAAAATTTATATCTTGAGCTAGAAAACTCCGTTTTAAGTGATTCTTTTTGGAGAGTGTTCTATAATGAGTCTAGTTTATAGTAAAATTATTTTAATTTCGAGATACTTAATATTTTATGAACAGTAGCTTTCAGAAGTACCTGCTGCCAGAAACAACTAGAATTTCCAGCACCTACCATTTTCATGTCTTAAGTTACCTTTATTAAATCAGGTTTCACATACAATCTTTTCAAGTTATATTTGAGTTTGATAACATCATAAAGGTACTCATAACAAAATAGAACATGTCATATTTCTAAAAATATATTTTTCAAATAATCATTTAAAACTTTTGACAATAACTCAAACTTGAGGCATTCTATCAAGGTTAGAAGCCAACAATGCTTGAACAATTAAAGATGAAGCTCCTACCTCTTGTGTAGGGTCTAAAAAGGGTCCTTCTCTTCTTCCTTAAGCTTCGAACAAGAGTCTTTGGAGTGGATGACCCTCCTTGAATCTTGGCTCTAGAACTTGAATGCTTAAGAAAATATTTCTCACTAGAGTTAAAGATTGTAACTCTTGTGAGGGCTAGTGAAAGTTTGGACTTAGGATTGAAGTGTTTGGATGAAGTTTAGAGGATCAAGAGAAGTTTTTGAAGAACATAAGAAGAATGATAGAATAAGAAAGAAAGAACACTTAGGTAGTTTCTGAATTGAAGAGAGTTTGAGGAGTATTTATAGTGGAAAGATTAGAGAAAAAAATAGAAGATGGAAAGCACTTGGAGCATGATTTATGGAAACATGTTGGCTGAATTTTGGGATGAAAATGCTCCTTGTTTTGTGCAAACACGTTTCCATGTTTTGTGCAAACACGTTTCCATGTTTTATGCAAACACGTTTCCATGTTTTATGCAAACATGTTGGATGAAAATGCTCCATGTTTTATGCAAACATGTTTCCATGTTTTATGCAAAGATGTTAGTGGATATTCTTGTAATTCCATTCATAGAGTAAGGGTATCTTTGTCATTTAATAAGGCAAGGGTAGTTTGGTAATTTCCTTTACATAGCAAGGGCATTTTCGTAATTTCCACTAAGTGATGGCATTTTCGTAATTCTTTGCATTTTTCTCTAGACATACTTAAGTAGTCTATTTGTTGTGTTTCATAACATTTGTCCAGATTCTCTTGGTTTTACTATCGATAATTAAGATTCTTAGTTATAAATTTAGGGATGTTACATAAGACAAGTTAATAACTAGAAAGGAATTAAAATGAGACTTTTAGATCCCTTGGAAATGGAATTTTTTTGGATTCTGTCCAGCAAGGATAAAAATTAGAATTAATGGTTTATAATTAGTTTAAATGTGTAGGAACTACTCATAATTGGTTTAGCAATTGATCTTGGTACTATAGGAGAAAACCGAACTTAGAAAGGGTCAAAGTTGTGACTCCTAGGTACCCATAATTAGTGAAACACGGATTCTGCACTGTTGAGGTTTTAAAATTGTTTATGATCATAGAATTGAGTGAGGACTACTTAGATATGAACCCATAGGTACCCGAGAGGTTAAGTTGTGATGGTAGACAACTTAGATTTCAAGTTAAAGGACCCTAAGGGTCAAAGCTAAGACATTAAGACAACTTTGATGCTTCGGGTTTGATGATGCTAGTATGATATGTTGATGCATGTGCTTTGATGAGTATGAGTTAATGAAAGCAAGTTTGTTATGATGATAGAGATTGAATATGATAGTTTATGCATCATGAGTTATTATGGCATAAAGTAGATCTGAAAAGAATTCGGTTTACAGCTGTTATGCTGCCGAATTTCCGTCAAATGAATACTTGAGAATGTTTTTGAAAGAACCATATGAGATTAAAACCTTGGGTGATACCGGTTTGGCCGAGCACCCCCACGAAAGACAAATCCGTGAAGGTATGAGTAGATGCAGCCTACCAAAGTAGACAAATTGCTATGCACTAGATGCAAGTAAAGTGTTTCAAAGAAGGTATATCCTAAGAGAGGTGATCCTTAGCCCCTTAACCCGTACTCGAGGAGTCGGGATTTTATTATGATTTTCGCTTATCCAGATGATAAGTAAGGGCTAGTGACAACTAGTTAAGGTATGAGCTCATAACCTAGATGATGTTTTAGGGTGGCCTTTAATGTTAAAGCATGATGTTCTAAGTCACAATGTTGAGGAAAGTTCCACTTGAAAGTTACATGCCATTTGTATGCTTCTTGATGTCATGATTTGATGAGTTATTTGTTTAAGGTATTACCATGCATTCATGCTTTGAGATATTGCATTCATGACATTAAGATGCATTCTAAAAGGAATCAACCTTGGATAACTAAGTTTTATAAACCTAAAAAAGGAATTTATATGCATGCTCACCTTTTAATAATAAACCCAAGGTTCCTAAGGATGTGATTGATGTAACCTTAAATAGGAGGTCCTTACTGAGTTTCTTTAGCAAGATTCTCACTCCCTTTTCTTTCTCTCTTCCTTCCCGTCACATCTTCAGAGCTCAATGGCGACATTCGTGGTTTTTATCAACACTCCGACGTGGGAGGTGCACTTTGATCTGGAGCATGGGTCGTATCAATTTGAGGGACATTGTGTTGTTCGTGTCTTCATGTTCGTGGGACATCCCTTTGTACACCGTGTACATAGCTACCGTTTCTCCCCTATGTCTTCCTATGACAATGCTATGATTTTTTAGCGTGCCTGGACGCGTGACGAGAGGATTCTTTGGACGTATTCCGGAGGGTCCGTAACGCCCCGATTTTTCTATTAGAGTGAGAATGACCAAAATGCCCCTGAGGTCATTTTTAGCCCGGAATTCGAGGAAAGCTGGTTCGGCAGTACTCGAAGGGCAAACTCAATGTTGGAAGGGGATTAGATGGCTTGTGTACCTTCCCGGGATCGAAAATCTCATTTTTTGAGTTTTCGGGTCAAAATGACCAAAATGCCCCTATGGTGTTTTACCCGTTTGCAAGTGCCGGATGAACCCAAAACTTCTCCAGATGATTTTAAAAGGCATTTTTATGTAGACTGTGACCTTAGTTTTGGTCCCGGAGGTCCCGGACGAAATTAGTGCAAAATTACGGTTTTGCCCTAGTTTCGTGTTTTTACGCTTAATCGCGTGATTAAGCAAACCTAAGCAATATTAGGCTCTAATCAAAGGTTAATTAATTTCCTTAATTAATCTTGAGTCAAAATAATTTATTAAAGTTGATTAGAACCTAAAAATGCTTAATTACAACTTAAAATCATATTTTAATTTCAAGACTCCTAGTCATGGAATCTTAAATAGTATTTTCTCTTTCCAATTCCTTAAATCATGGAATTGTGTTACACATTGTTTATTCATAAATGAGTTTAAAATTCTTTAATGATGTATGAGCACTCCTAATCTTGTCATAAAATCCTTAAATCACATTCTTATCACCTAAACTTAAGCTTAATTATTCCTAACCGTGTACCTAAGCTAATACACATCTAAACCTACCATTAACACCCAATTAAATGATCAAAACTCACCTCCTCTCTGCTGCCCAAGGCCTGGCCGAAGCTGTCCTCCCTCCATATGCATCACATGTTCAATTTTTCAACACTCCAAGGCCATACCTCAAGTCACATACACTATACCTTGTCATAACCTTCAATCAAGCTTGATTTTCCAAGTAAATAACTAATTAAAATGGCTCATTTTCTCCATTTATTTGTGGCTGGAACTTTTCCAGCCATGCATTGTTTCTAGAAGCCTAATTTCATCAAAAATTGATAAGAAATTAACTCACATCAAGCCATACTTTGTAGCATAGCTTCCATACTTCAAACCATGCTTGAATGACCTTGTGTAAGAGATATTTTCCTCTCCCTTTTCCCTCCAATACCACACGGCCACTCCTCCCCTTGGTGAGCCCCATGGTTTTGTTTTTCTATAAATAGGATGTTTGTGATAGCTTAGTTGCATTTTGAAGCATTTGCTAAGTTTAGAATTCTAGAGTTGTCTTGCTAGTTCTTTTCTTTTCTCTCAAAATTCCAAGAGAGTTCTTCCTTTCTTTTCATCTTCATCTTCATCCTCTCTTCATCTCATCATCATCTCTCAACCTTGAAACTCCACCCATAGCCTTGAAACATCATCAAACCTCTCAAACACCACACCTCAAACACAACCTCACTTGAAACACAACTCCAACCTTCTCATCCTCCCTTGGCCGAAGCTATCTTGCCTCTTGGAGGAGCTCATCATCTTGTTTTCATTTTCAAAAGTTCAAAGATTTCATCTTCACTCTAGGTAGGGAGTTTTTTTTCAAACTTTGTTTTACTCAAAAGATGTGTTTCCTTTAGTTTTCTCTTGGTTTCTTTTTTAGCTTTCCTTTATATTCCTTTTCTTTTTCCATTTCGGCCTCTTGGCCTTTTCTTCTCAAACATGATAGCTTGATGATGAGAGTTTCTAGATGATGACCTTGTGTTCATCTCAAAGAAACCTCTAAAGCTTGAGTTTTCCTTTCCTTATGACTTCATCTATATGATATCTAGCTCACATGTTTTTTTTTCAACTTAAGAAAATTAATCTAAGGATTTCTAAAAGCCCAAGCCTACCCTTGTCAACCTTAAAGTTGGCCGGCATGTTCTAGAGATTTTTCTCTAGATAGGGGTTTTTGGTATTTAATAAAGAACTTGACTTAGTTTCACTTTCTTTTTCTTTTGTAAGACTTTCGATTTTGGTGTTTTGATCTTTGAGATATTGTATTGGGTTGTTATCTTGTTAAAGTCTTGAATGAGCTCTAGTTAACCATAAAATGAACCTTGCATCATGTTTACTTTATGCTTTGCATATCATGTTTACTTCCTTGCTATCACTAAATATCAAGATAATAAGTGAACCTTGCATTATCATGTTTATATTTCAAGCTATGCATTATCATGTTTATATTTCAAGTTCTCACTTAATACCAAGATAATAATGAGTTGCATTCATATTTACTTTGTGCTATCACTTTACTTTCTAATGGAATCTAAAATAAGTGCATGAGCATGTTTATTTTTATGTCATCACCTAAATGAACCTAGAGCTCAAAGACTTGCCCATTGTCGTCTCAAACAAAGGTCTAAAAATATTTATTTCTTTTGGTTCATATTTCGGCCCTAAGGGGTCTTGAAGTTTCTAAGTATTTAAGACTATGTTTTATAATTTTCCCAAGCTTATATGAGTTTAAGGAATGCATAGAACTAAGTTTTATGAATTTAGGACCTCTTGAGACAAAGATAAATTGGTCACTGCCCTCTTAAACATTCTTATGATTTTAGATGTTAAAAATGCTTATAAATGAGTTTTGAAAGTTTTAAAAAGGTTCCAAGAAAAACTAGTATTTTATGTGCTTTAGAAATTATGTTTATGCCTTTTATGGAGAAGTATATTTTCGGTTCTTCCTTGCTCTTTACTGCCACTGTATGTGCTGTTCTAATGATGATAATGTGCCTATGTTTGAGTAAAAATAATGTCAAGACTCATATGTGAAAGATAGGATAAGTTAGGAACTAGAAAAGAATTAATTTGAGAATTCTAGATCCTTTAATTATGTAATTTTCTGGATTTTGTCCAGCAAGGTTTAGATTTAATAATCATGGTTTTTAATTAGTTTGAATGTGTAGGAATGACTCATAATTGGTTTAGGACTTAATCTTGAAGCCTTAGGAGCAAACCGAACTTAGAAAGGGTCATTGTTGTGACTTCTAGGTACCCGTAAAGTTAGGATTTCAAATTATGCATCTTTAAGGTTTAGAGATGTTCTTGACCATAGTGTGAGGTGAGAAATACTTAGTTATAACCTCATAGGTTCCCAAGAGACTAGGTTTTGATGATTGATAACTTAGAATGTGAGTTAAGGACTTTAAGGGTCTAAACCGTAATTTCTAGAACCCCGTAATCACACAAATATAAAGCTGTCCAAATCTGCATAGTGCTGTTTGGATAGGTCCTTGAGCATAAAAATTAGTAAAACTTATTAGTTGTGAACCTATAGGTGTGTAAGAGGTTAAGGATAATACTAGAACAATTAGTTCACAAGATTAAGACTCAAAAGAACCAAAGCATAAAACACTACGGGTTTATAACATAATAAGCTTGTAAGTTTATATGAATAATTGTCTAAGATATGTTTATGCGATGATGCATATGCTATGAAGAAGTTTTATGTATACGCTATGAAGAAGTTTCATGTGATGGTGTATGTAACGCCCGGGGACGAGAACGAGGAGTGATCGCCGGTGCAAAGAGGGCACGGACAAGGAGCGGCTCCTCGCAAGGTCCTCTAAGCGGAGGGGTACATGAATGAACCGATTACACACCCGAATGAGAGGGATCCTAAGACTGTATAGGTATGGGACTATACAGTTGAGGAGGGCATATATGAATTGATTTGCACTACCTATACCAACAAGATGCATCTTCTTTTCGATAGCCTAAACTGAAAGAACTCCACAGTTAAGTGTGCTTGACTTGGGGTAATTTTGGGATGGGTGACCTCCTGGGAAGTTTTCCTATGAAGCGTGTGAGTGAGGACAAAGCATGCTGAAAAGACCCGTGTTGGTTTGTGGGGACAGTTGTCAATCCATAAAGCAGCAGGGGATGTTACAAATGGTATCAGAGACTGCACCTCTCCCAGTACGGTGTGGTTCGGGGACGAACCAGGCGGAAGCTGGTGGGCATGTAACGCCCAGGGACGAGGACGAGGAGTGATCGCCGGTGCAAAGAGGGCACGGACAAGGAGCGGCTCCTCGCAAGGTCCTCTAAGCGGAGGGGTACATGAATGAACCGATTACACACCCGAATGAGAGGGATCCTAAGACTGTATAGGTATGGGACTATACAGTTGAGGAGGGCATATATGAATTGATTTGCACTACCTATACCAACAAGATGCATCTTCTTTTCGATAGCCTAAACTGAAAGAACTCCACAGTTAAGTGTGCTTGACTTGGGGTAATTTTGGGATGGGTGACCTCCTGGGAAGTTTTCCTAGGAAGCGTGTGAGTGAGGACAAAGCATGCTGAAAAGACCCGTGTTGGTTTGTGGGGATAGTTGTCAATCCATAAAGCAGCAGGGGATGTTACAGTGTATATGCTATGAAAAAGTTTTATGTGGAAATAGGTTAGAGTTTTATATATGATTATATGATGAGATGCATACTATGAGAAAGATTTATATGATGAATAATGATGTATCTATGAATTAACACTTTATGAGAACTTAAATGTGACACAACACTGAGACGCTTTCTTGGGTGACACCGGTTTAGCCAAGAAAACAAATCCGTGAGGGTATTGACATAGAGCTTGCCAAAGCAGACAATACTACTGTGCACTAGTTGCCAGTGGAGCGTTTCAAAGAGGAAATGACCCTAAGAGGTGATCCTTAAAATGCCCCCCAGCCCGTACTTTAAGTCGGGATTATGTTACGCTTATCATAGGATAAGTAAGAGCTAGTGACGACTAGTTAAGGTATGAGCTCATAACCTAGAGATGTTTTAGGGTGGCCCCATGAGATGAAAGTTAAAGTTTAAAATGTCACATGTGCTATATCTATCACCTTATGCCAATGTTATAATGTTTCTTAGTTATTCTATTGATTGGCTTACCTTTATGATGCATTCATGTCATTAGGATATTCCTTGCTTAGTCATAAGATGCATTATAAAATATGACGGGCCTTGGATAAATAATACTTTAGAAAACTAACTTACAAGGAGTTTATAAGCATGCACACCTTTTTAGAAATAAAACCCAAGGTTCCTGAGGATGTGATGATGTCACCTAGGTAGGGATTACCCTACTGAGAATCCGTTTAGAAGATTCTCATTCCCTCTCTCTTTTCTTTCGTCACATCTTCAGATGGCGACTTTCGTACTCTTCATCGACACCCCGACATGGGAGCTGCACCATAACCCAGCACTTGGGTCATACCATTTTGAGGGTCGCTGCATTGTCAGATTATTCATGTTCATGGGACGACCCTTCGCGCACCCCGTCCCGAGCTACCACTTCACCCGACTGCTCCTTACCGCCATAACGGGATTTTTGAGCGAGCTAGACCACGCGATGAGCAGATTCTCCGCATGCAGCCCGAGACGTCAGCCGTACGCGACTACTCGGAGTACGTGCCCCAGACCCAGTATTCGGAGACGGATCCATCCGAGGACCCGCCATCATACATGTACAGTTGGAGCTCCAGTCCCACTCCCCCACCGATGAGAGCCGGGAGTGAGGAGATGGTGGTCCAGCTGAGGTTGGCACGTAGGCCATCCATGCGCCCTCACCGCGGTGGACATGCCCCGATGATGCGCTCGACCACTCCCGCCGAGATTCGTCAGTGGATCGACTCGACCCCACAGTACTCGGACCAGCAGGAGTAGACATAGGAGGGGTAGCAGTTAGTGCACACACGCCACATAGTTGAGGACAAACCTTCTTTTGTGTATGAGGTTGTCTACTCTAGGTGCACTCGGGCATGGGTGTTGTTTTATGATTTCCCTGTATTTGTTCTTCAGTTTTATTCCGTTTCCCGATGTATCGAATAGTCCTGCCCTTTGGGTAGGCACATTATATATATATATCTATGTTTCAGTTGAAATTTCCATGATATGATGTGTTTCTTTATGCTTTGCTTATATGTTTCGTTATGCTTCCTTTTAAAGATTCGCGCGTGGCTCTCACTTTGATTTTAATTCTAAAAAGAAAAATTTTACCCATATTTCCGCTAAGTATTTTCTAAGCAAACGATGAGACCAAGAGGTAATATTCTAAAGATTAACCTAAGTACATACTAGTAGTCTTAGGTTAAGATTTAGGGTGTTACAGGGTCGGCTACCTGTGACTTCCAGGACTACGTGCCCGATCTCCTGGCCCAAAGGACGACCCCTCGGAGGATCCGCCAACTCACATGTATAGCGACAGCTCCGTCCCCACTCCTCAGTTCGTGAGAGGTGAGAGCGAGGAGACAGTTACGCAATCGAGATTGGCTAGGTGAGTCGAGATGCGCCCCTACCGAGGAGCACATGACCAGCCACTATACGTGCCTACTCCTGTCGCACTACATTCGTGGATCAGTTTCATTTCGCCATACCCCGGGTTCCAGTAGTAAATGTTTTAGGGGAGGTCTAGTGTACATACTCACTCGTAGAATAGGATAAACCTTCTTTTGTCTAAGGTTATCCACCTTAGGTGTAATAGGGTATGGGTGTCGTTTAGTATGTTTTCCTTGTATCTTTCTATTTCCGTTGTATTTGCTTTCCTTGTATTGAAAGCTCAGCTCAATTCTATAAGGGTGTGACTTTATGTAACTTTAATTATGATATTAATGAAAGTACTTTCTTTTGTAACACCCTAATATTCAACCCGAATACTACTAGCATGTACTAAGGCTAAATATTAGTCATTACTTTTTTATTTAACTTTAATTACTTTTGAAACTATTTAGTGAAAATACGAGCCAAAGTTTTCTTTTTCGAAAACTCCTTAAAATATGAGTCGCGCGTGGCGCATGTAGACGGTATCATAAAGTGCGGAAATATAAACATCGAATGGCTCCACAATGAACATAACATCACATAATATATAGATCCACCCATCAAAGAGGTGAGTTGAGTTCAAGTATAGGAATAAAAGATGCGAATACAAAGGAACTAATAATACATAGAAAGGAAATACATGGAAAGTAAACCCACATAGTGCACCTAATGTAGATGACCTCTAAACAAAAGAAGGTCATCATAAACTAAAGTGGCGTGTGTGCCCTAATCTCTCTAAGAGCCTCTACGGGTGCTGGCCTGGAAATGGGGGAACGTATCCGATCCATGGTCATAGCACGTTCGGGATAGGTACACGAGATGGCTACACATGGCCTCCGCGCCTAGGGTGCATAGCCTGCCTCCGCTCCAACCGTGGCTGTGTCACCGTGTCCTCACTCCCTATTGGCATAAGTGGGGGAGTGGGGGCAGAACCCTCCGAGTAGATGTGCGTAGACTAGTCCTCCTCAAGGTCAGTCTCTAACAACCTCGAGCGTGGAGCATATCCAGGGAAGTCTCTAACAACTGATCCAGATGGGCGTGCATGAAACCTCCGCTCATCATGTGGACGGGCTCTCTCAAACACCGCGTCGGCACCATAGGGGGATGTAAGGGAAAAGCGATAACTCTGTACAGGATGCGCAAAAGGCGCCCCACGAACACGAACACACGGACAGAATAGCATCCCTTGAAGTGGTATGATCCGTGATCAGGGTCAAAATGAAACTCCCATGTCGGCGTATCAACGAAGAGGATGAATGTCGCCATCTGAATCTGAAGACATGACGAAAAAAAAAAGGTAGGGGGATGAGAATCTTTACTAAAGAAACTCAGTAGTGTTTTCCTCCGATCTAGGTGACATCATCTACGTCTCTAGGGACCTCGGGTTTCTTATAAAATAGTGGGCATGTAATAGTTCAATTATGAAGTTCTAAAACGTTAATTACCGAGGCTTGTTCTTTCTAACATATAACTTGTACTTACATGGATGCATCATACTTCTTTATGCTATGCAAGATCTAGCTAACTTATTAGCAAACATAGTAATTGTAGACATGATACATGGCACATAGATCATAAAGCATAAAGCTTAAAACATAGAACTTGGTACATGTTACGTGGTATCTTATCTTATCTTGGTTACTTAGGTGACATTAAGACATTTACTTAGAACATGGAGCCACCCTAATTGTTCTTCCTTTTGAGAAACCACTAGGTTATGAGCTCATACCTCACTAGTCATCACTAGCACATGGTCTTATCCCTTTTGATAAGATTAAGGTCCTGACTTAAAGTATGGGCTAGGAGGCTTAGAATCACCTTATCCCCACCTATAGTTTGATGGTTCAAAAGGATCATTTTCTCATAGTTTATGTCACCATAAGTCTTAGCATGTTATGACAAGATGCTACATATTTCAAACATGTCACATATCTCATATAATTTATCATGGGCATCTTTAAGGTTCTAAGAGAACAATTACATGCAATTTATAATTCCATCATCATATGGCATCATATAAGTTATGAGATAACACATAAATTCATCATTCATATAGGGCACATAAATCATTCCCTTAAAAGCAAAACCCCTAAATTGGGTAATCTCAACTTCCAAATTATTTTCACACCTCTAAGTGATTGATTAACCTTATTACCACAATTTATTAAGTCCTAGAACCTAATTAATTATGGCTGGACAGCATAGGCAGTAAGCACGTTTTGATGAATTACAGTGTTCTAGAAGTTGTGTTTTAAGTCCTTTCTCATTACCGACTTTTTCTATGATGCAATAATTAATACCTAAACCAATTATGAGTCATTCTCACTCATCTAAACATGTTATAATGTGTTTCTACAAACTCAAACAAGGCTGGAACAGAATACACAATTTTAGTTCCTAGGGAGTTCTAGAAATCACATTTTCAAAACCAATAGAGTTACTAAGCATGCCTAAGATGCCTAGAACAATTATCATACAATTGGTAAGGTATTTAAACACATATAGACCACCTAAAACAGAATTTAAGGTGCTGGAATAAATAAGGCAGAACCGAAATCATAATCATCATATAATGCATAGAACTTTATTTCTAAAACATATAAATTGCTAGTTTCTCTTGGGACCTTTGTAGGGCTTTTAAAACTCACTTGGAAACAATTTATTTCATCAAAATCTTTGTTAAAAAAAAATACATGACGGCAGTAGCTATTTAATCTCATTCATGGTTGGAATAAAAAGCATAAAATCATGTTTAAAACATTTGTCATAGTTACCTATGCTTAAGAAAAATCCTAAGACATAGATTATAGGTCCTTGTGACTAAATGAAACCTATTCTAGGTTCATTATCATCACATGGCCGAAATGTACATTCCAAGGAATGCTTCCAAAATTATCTTTTTCTTAGGATGAAGAGGGCAAGTCTTTGAGCTCTAGGAGTTTTAGGTGATAACATAAACATAAACATGATATGCACTCCATTTTATATTTCCTTAGAAAGTAAAGTGAGGGCTTAAGATAAGTATGACGTGCAAGTTCATTTCTTTATCATTAGGTTAAGTGATAACTTGAAATAAACATGAAATGCAAGTTCATTTCTTTATCTTGGGTATTTAGTGATAGCATAAAATAAACATGGATGCAAGTTCGCTTTTATATCTTATCTAGAGCTCCTTCAAGACTTTTAAAAGAACAAAGCTTAAACCCAATACTCATCCAACATGAAAAAGTAAGCTTTACTAAGCTTTAAAGGTACAAGCATAAAAGAGCTATGTCATATTCTTTATTAATGTCCAATAACCCCTATCTAGAGTGAACTCTAGATCATGCCGGCCAACTTTAAGGTTGACAAGGGTAGGCTATGGACTTTTGGAAATCCTTATTACTTTCTTTAAGTAAAACCTTGGGTGAGCTAAGAGAAACAACATATTTCTTTGAACAAAAGGAAATGGCCGAACCTCAATGAGGAATAATAGACCATTTTCCACTCTAAGGACCAAGATCTTGATGATGTAATGACACCAACATCACTAGTCCTCATCATAGAGTGTATAACCTCATCCCAAACCAATATGAAGACAAAGTTCTCAACAAGAAAAGGAAAAGAAAAGCCGAAACTATATTTGGTTCAAGAACAAAGATCAAGCTTTAGAGGTTGTTCAAGTGTTAAACACTATCATAAAACCATCATCATCAAGCTTTCATTTTTCCAAGTTCCCAAGGGCTCCATGGCCGAAATCAAAAGGAAAAAGAAAGGTTCCAAAAAGGTCAAGAGAAACATAAAGCTTATTTTTAACTCAAATTGTAAAAGAATGAAACTTTTCTTTAGGAAAACTCAAGCTTTAGAGGTTTCTTGAGAGATGAACAAAAAGTCACCTTTAGAAATTACTCATCATCAAGCTATCATATTCATGGCCTTGGGGTCGAAAATGAAAGGAAAAGAGATGAAGAAACCGAGAAGAAAAAATCTAACAAAGTTCATCCAATCATCATTTTCCAATAAACTCAAGCATAAAGATCAAAGAGAACATTTTTAGAGAAGCTCCTTACCAAAGATAAGTGTTCTTGAGGATGGAAAAAGGTTTGATCTTGGAGCACTAAGAAGAAGAAATCTTCCTTGAACTTGGGTATGTGTTTCGGCCTTGAGGGAAAAGGAGGGAGGAGATGTTTTTGGCTTGTGTTTGAGCTTAGTTGAGTGTTTGGAGGAAGAGTAGATGAAGGTTGAAGGTGGAGGAGGTGGTGGTCTCCTTCTTAGAATGAGGAGGAGAAAGAAACTTTGAGAGAACTTAACACTTTCTTAAAAACTCAAACTTAGCAAATGGCTCAAAGTGAAGCAAAGCTCACCAAAGTAATGTATATATAGAGCTTGAATCATGAAGAGGAGAATGGAGGGAATGGCTGCCCGAAAATGTTCTTGGGCAAGAAAAAAAGAAAATATCTCTTGTGTTGTCATTTCATGGTAAGGTGTGAAGTATGGGAGGCATGGTGTATATAAGACTTGAATGACATAAAGTGGTTCTTTGTTTGAATGAAATATTTCTTCTAGAATGGGGGGAAAAGTGGCGGTCATTGGGAAGCCAAGGGAAGAGGGTTTTTATTCCATGTAATCATGTATTAGGAGGGGTTTAAGGGTAAGCAAGGTTAGGTCACTAATTAAGGTTTTATGATTAAGTGTCTAGGTGAACAAATTAGGTAATTAGGGCCATGATTAACTTAGATTAGGAGAAATCTTGTTGGATTGATGGAGTCAAATTCCAATGACTAAAAACCTAGGGAATGACATATTTTCTTGAATTGGGGAAAAGTGTAGTCATGGTGAAGTATGGTGTGGTGTGACTTAAGGTATGACTTTGAAGTGATCTTTGAATGACTAGAAAATAAATTAATTCTTTGAATTTTCAAACATGTGGAGAATGTGGAGTCAAACTCTATTAACTAGGGATTAGGGAGAAATCACATTTTCTTGGAAATAGGGAATGTGAATAGTGAAAACACTATTCTATGATGCTTTCTTTAAAGAAAAGAAACTAGAAATGGGTTTTAAGTTTCCTTAAGCAATTTTAGGTTCTAATCAACCTCAAATAATTAGTTTAGCTCTAGATTAATTATGGAAATTAATTAACCTTTAATTAGAGCCTAATATTGCTTAGATTTTGTTTTAAAAACATCGTTAAGCCTTTAATGCACTTAAGCAGGGGCAAAATCATAATTTTTCTCAAAAACTACCTGGGACCACCGGGACTTAAACAAACATAGGTTATGCCTTAAAAACATTGTTTTAGACTTCCAGGACAAGTCCGGGTCAAAATAGAACTCAAAACTGTCTTAAATTACTATAAGGGTATTTTGGTAATTTGTGCACAGAAAAATAAAAAATGAGATTCTTCTGCTCTATTAAACATTACAATACATAGAATCCCTTTCATACATAATCAAAAACTCTTATGAGGATGGCCGTGATTGGCCGTCCTCGTGTTCCAGGTAAAAATGACCTCAGGGGCATTTTGGTCATCTACACGTTTAAAGAAAATCGGGGCATTACATCTTTGGTGTGTCATTGATTGTTTCATTTGCTATATGTTCTTTTACTTGGTGCCTATTCTGTATGACTTGCAATTTATGTTTAGTCCACGATTATGTCGAACGCAGCTCTCACTTTGATTTTATATTTCAAAAAACAAAAAAAAATTACCTGTATTTTTCGCTAATTATTTTAACAAGGAATGAGACTAAGAAGTAATAACCTAATGATTAACCTAAATATGTTCTAGAGTATTGGGTTAAAAATTAAGGTGTTACATTTTGGTATCAGAGCAGTTCGATTATCACGGAGCTTGAGGATTGGACTGACCATGCTTTAGAAGCATGATGCAATAGTTATGTCATGTATAGTGCTTGATAGAGATAAGCTATAGGGCTAGAAATGCATGACCTCTGTTGCTTGCATGTGCCATAGTGACTAGCTCATTTCGCATGGAATATTGAGCTTGATCAACTTGATGTTCACTGTCTCATGTGTTTAGGGATCAATGGCACCGCGACGACAGCCTAGCAATATGCCTGAGGGTGATCAAGACAATGCAACTGCTACTACTGTCCGTCAAATGGCGAGAGCCATGGAACGGATGTTCGACCATATGAACCAACAAGAGAACGCTGCTCCTGCCCCTCCTGTAACACCCTAATAGAACCCCACTGTGCTTAAGTTCACATTTGGATTCTATTAGTTGTCACTTTTGCCTTGTATTTATTTTCTTTTGAAATTAACTTAGAAAAATAGTGGAAGTTTTTTTTTTCTTTAAATAAATTAAGTTTTTGAAAACTTAAGCCTGTAACGAGAAGTGAAATACATAGCGCTTTTATAGATAATAATCAAGTTACATTGCGCACTTAATTAAATAAGCGGAATAAGAGACTAAGTGTAGAACTATTATCACATAAACTGAAATATAATCACTTAATACATAAGTCACAACAGGGCATATATCATACTGATAAGTTATTACAAATAACAATATAAGTTCTACTATTACTAATTGTTTCTCACAAACTATAATGTAACTAAAGCTCGGAATGCTCCTACTTGAACGGTTTGAAATCTTCACGTGCTACCTCCTTCCTTAGCTACAGCTTCGTTGCTTTAGGTGGACACGTCTGTCTCTGGTAACGACAATGGAAAATAAACATAGGAGTGAGAAATACATGATTTCTCAGTAGGAGTTCCTACTTGTACTAAAAGTGTCATCGTTATCGTCCCAGTCATTTCGGGTTTATTATAAAAAGGTGAACAGAAAAGGATTCAATTATCAAACTTTCACAAACGTGATTAGCCGAAGTGCAGTTACTTTTAAACTAATCTTGAACATTAGAAGAAATATCCATTCAGTATTTCATCAAGCATACATATAAGCATATAATGTAAAACCACTAATAAGAAATAATCATTTAGGAGCTGCATGCATTTCATGATTACTCATCCTCAACATTCACTTGTTTAGTGATCAACATATTTCTTAATTACTCACGGGATGAATGCATCAATGCCTTAGACCACCCTAAAAGGGTAATGAGCTCATACCGTGGCCGTCGCCACAACCTTTTTTGGTTTCCTTTCCGTTGCCGTGATCTCAACGGTTTAGGGGGTTAAGCCGTGAGTTTAGCTCAAGTCCACTTTTCCAAACTTTCATTGCTACTTTTTCAAACTTTACTTTTATTATTTCCTTTGAAAATGAATGTATGCATATCATCATGTAATCACAATAAATCATGGGCAATCAATCATTCATCTTCATCATTTCATAACTCATCACCATACATTCACTTTACTATAATTCACTTCATGAAACATGGATAATATCACGTAAATCTCATAGTAAACATTTTCATAAATGATTCATTTTAAGCAACCAAAGTTATCAAGTTGAGTTCCTAGTGTTCCTAAGAGGTAATGGATGTCTTAGTATTATCTTTTTCTCTTAGTGTTCTTTGTACTCTTAGAATTCCATTAATACATTAATGCACTTCAAAATATTATTATAGGTTCTTTATATATTTTTATTATGGTTTTCATATAACTCTTGAAGATTATTATTCTACTTAAATTCTTAAAATTCTCTTTTTACAAGACTTGATTCTTTTATTTATAGTTTTGACATCTTTTAGAAGAAAGTTTATAATTCTCTGTATACTTGTTATCTCAGCTTAGTAAAGGTAGTTCCAAATTCCTAACTCATCAAATTTTAGCATTTACATCTTTGGAATAGTGTAAATCAATTGTAAACCATGCATAGGAGGGTTCCCAGGAAAGAGAGGTGGGTCACAATGGACACGCTTAAATACCAAGTCTTTCCTTAGCCAGAACCTTTCCAAACTGCACTTTTACAGTACATTATCCCGAAATTTATTTCTCATTCTGTATTTACGTGGTACAAAGCTTTATACATAACATACATGGGTGTATTCCTATATGTGTTAGCTCTCCAACAAAGTTGAAATCAGTCCATTTGCATTTTTCTAGAGTGAGTTACACCTATTTTACTACTACAAGGTCAGATTTAAAGTTTCAGTCTTAGGCTCTACTTTAAAAATTTATATCTTGAGCTAGAAAACTCCGTTTTGGGTGATTCTTTTTGGAGAGTGTATTATGATGCATCTAGTTTATGGTAAAAATATTTTTATTTCAAGATACTTCATATTTTATGAGTATTAAATTTCGGAACACCTACTACAAGAAATAGCCAAAAATCCAGCACTTATCATTTTCATGTTTTATGTCACTTATTTTAACACAAGGATCACACAACATATTTCAAGCATCATTTGAGCATGAAAGCAACATAATATCACTTTGGAAGCAGAATGGAACAAGGGGTTTCACAAAATATTTATACAATATCCCCTTGAAACATTTTTATCAACAAACATAAGCTTGATGGCATCCTAACCATGAGCAAGGTTAGATGTCATCATGGCTTACACAACCAAAGTGAGGGCTCCTACCTCTTGTGTAGGGTCTAAAAAAGGGTCTTTCTCTTCTTCCTTAAGCTTGAACAAGAGTCCTTGGAGTGGATGACCCTCCTTGAATCTTGGCTTTAGAACTTGAGTGCTTAAGAAAATATTTCTCACTAGAGTTAAAGATTGTAACTCTTGTGAGGGCTAATGAAAGTTTGGACTTAGGATTTAAGTGTTTGGATGAAGTTTAGAGGATCAAGAGAAGTCTAAGAAGAATGATAGAATAAGAAAGAAAGAACACTTAGGGAGTTTCTGAATTGAAGAGAGTTTGAGGAGTATTTATAGTGGAAAGATTAGAGAAAAAAACAGAAGAAGGAAAGCACTTGGAGCATGATTTATGGAAACATGTTAGCTGAATTTTGGGATGAAAATGCTCCTTGTTTTGTGCAAACATGTTTCCATGTTTTATGCAAACATGTTGGATGAAAATGCTCCATGTTTTGTGCAAACATGTTTCCATGTTTTGTGCAAACATGTTTCCATGTTTTGTGCAAACATGTTGGATGAAAATGCTCCATGTTTTGTGCAAACATGTCTCCATGTTTTGTGCAAAGATGTTAGTGGAGATTTTCTAACCTTTAGTGCATATATGTGATTCAGAAATGTGTATGATGTATATGGTTAAATTATTGTGTTATCATCTTAATCCAATGGCTTAGATTCATTCTTGTCTAAAGACAAGTGTAGGGATTTGTGCAAATGGCATTGTAGTAATTTCTTTAACTAAGACAAGGATATTTTTGTAATTAGACAATGATAGTGGTATTCTTGTAATTCCATTCATAGAGTAAGGGTATCTTTGTCATTTAATAAGGCAAGGGTAGTTTGGTAATTTCCTTTTCATAGCAAGGGCATTTTTGTAATTTCCACTAAGTGATGGCATTTTCGTAATTCTATGCATTTTTCTCTAGACATACTTAAGTAGTCTATTTGTTGTGTTTCATAACATTTGTCCAGATTCTCTTGGTTTTGCTATCGATAATTAAGATTAATATTTATCGTAGTTATAAATTTGGGGATGTTACATTTCTCCCATTCTTATTAAAAATTTTGCCCTGAAAATTTGATACCTGTGAATAGGTTCGGAAATTCTTTTCGCATATCTTCCTCGAGCTCCCATGTGTGCTCTTCCATTCCATCTTGTCCCCAGGCTTCTCGGACCAGAGATACAAATTTGTTTCTCAGCTGCTTGATGCCATGATCCACGATCCTCATCGGTGGTAATTCAAAAGTTAAGTCATCTTTTAATTGTATAGTTTTTGGCTCAAACACATGACTGGGGTCTGACTGATACTTTCTCAATTGGGACACATGAAAAACATTGTGTAGGTTAGACAAATTTGGAGGTAATGCAATTTGGTTGGCGGAGGGACCTACCTTTTTGAGGATTTGGAAGGGTCCTAAGAATCTAGGGCTTAGCTTTTTGACTTTCATTGCACGACCTATACCTGTGGTAGGAGTAATTCGCAAGAATATGTGTTACCTTCTTGAAATTCGAGAGGTTTCCTTCTCTTGTCGGCATAGCTCTTACGCCTACTCTACGAGCGGTGAGGATTCTTTCCCTAATTCTCCTTATTTGTTTGGTTGTCTCTTCTACCAAATCAGGGCCCAAAATACTTTGCTCTCCCGGGTCACACCAACAAAGTGGTGATTGACACTTTCTACCATACAAAGCCTCATAGGGTGCCATCCCAATGCTAGTGTGGTAACTATTATTATATGCAAACTCAATCAATGGAAGCTATTTGTCCCAACTTTTTGGCTGGTCTAAGACACATGCTCTTAGCATATCCTCAAGGGTTTGAATTGTTCTTTCTGATTGTCCATCGGTTTGAGGGTGATAGGCGGTGCTTAAACACAACCTTGAACCAAACGCCTTTTGCAAAGCTCCCAAAATCTTGAGGTGAACCTTGGATCCCTATCTCGAGACAATGGTTTTGGGTACTCCATGGAGCCTTATTATCTCTTGGATGTATAGCTGAGCTAACTTTTCCAAAGGGTAATTTGCTCTAATGGGTAAAAAGTGAGCAGATTTGGTCAATCTATCCACAATTACCCATATGGAGTCATGTCCGGTAGGCGTTCTTGGCAATCCCATCACGAAATCCATGGATATTCCTTCCCACTTCCATTCGGGGATTTCGAGAGGTTCTGACACTCCGAAGGGTTTTTGATGCTCTATCTTCACTTTTTGGCATACCAAACATTTTTGCACTATATTTGCTATATCTGCTTTCATCTTTGGCCACCAGAACATCTTTTTTAGGTCATGGTACATCTTGGTTATACTGGGGTGTACACTAAATTGACTCTTGTGGGCTTCTTCCAAAATGCTAGCTCTCAGTCCTTCTTTTGCAGGTACACAGATTCTCCCTTGGTATCTCCACACTCCTTCCTTATCCTGGACAAACTCTTTCAACTTTCCTACTTCGACAAGGGTTAAGATTCTAAGGAAATCCTCATCTTCCCTTTGGGCTTGAATTATTTGATCCTTAAAGCTACTGGTTACACTTAGCTGGCTTAATCAAATTTGTTTTGAAGTCCCCCTATATCCTAAGTTGAGGTTCCTAAAATCTTCTATCAGCTCATTTTCTTTCACCATGAGCCAAGCGGCATGCAAGGACTTACGACTCAAAGCGTCTGCTACCACATTTGCCTTTCCTAGGTGGTAGTTCAACCCAAAGTCATAGTCCTTGAGAAACTCCATCCAACGCCTTTGTCTCATATTGAGTTCCTTTTGGTTGAATAGGTATTTCAGACTTTTGTGGTCAGAAAAGACTTCAAACCTTACACCATAAAGATGATGTCTCCAGATTTTTAAGGCAAAGACAATAGCCGCTAGCTCTAAGTCATGGGTTGGGTAATTAACTTCATGGGGTTTGAGCTGTCTAGAGGCATAGGCTACTACATTCCTATTTTGCATCAAAACACATCCTAGTCCTCTTCACGAGGCATCACAATACACCTCAAATTTTTCTTTTGGGTCAGGTAGGATTAGGACAGGGGTAGTGGTCAACTTCTTCTTTAGTTCTTGGAAACTCTCTTCACATTCTGGGCTCCATATAAAAGCTGAATTCTTCCTTGTTAGCTTGGCGATAAGGTAATTTGGGAAAACCCTCTAATGAACCTTCGGTAGTAACCTGGGCTAGCCCTAGAAAACTCCTAATCTCCTTACAGTGGTAGGGGTTTCCCATTGTTGCACCACTTCTATCTTACTTGGGTCTCTTGCTATTCCCCATGTGACACTACATGACCTAAGAACTTAACTTCCTTCATCCAAAATTCACACTTGGACAACTTTGCATAAAGTTTCTTGTTCCTCAACACCTCCAACACCACTCGTAAGTGTTCTTCGTGCTCTTCTTTAGTTCTAGAGTAAACTAGAATGTCATCGATGAACACTATTACAAACTTGTCCAAGTATGGTCTAAATATCCTATTCATGTAGTCCATAAACACTGCCGGTGCATTGGTTAACCCAAAGCGACATCACATTAAACTCATAATGTCCATATCTAGTCCTAAAGGCTGTCTTTGGTTTGTCCTCCTCCTTCACTCGAATCTGGTGGTATCCTCGATCCTTGAGATCTATCTTGGAAAACACTTGGGCTCCTCTTAATTGGTCCATGAGGTCATCTATTCTAGGCAAAGGGTATTTATTCTTTATGGTCACTTGGTTTAGCTGCCTATAATCCACACATAACCGCAAGCTCCCATCCTTCTTCTTGACAAATAACCTTTGGAGCTCCCCATGGTGAAGCACTAGGCCTAATGAATTTCTTCTCTAGTAGCTCCTCTAATTGCTTCTTCAATTACATTGCTCGGCCGGTGGCATCCTATAAGGAGCTATAGATATGGGTCCGTTCAGGTACCAAATCTATAAAAAACTCAATCTCCCTTTTGGAGGAAATTCAGGTATGTCATCAGGAAAAACATCTGAGAATTCCTTTACTACAAGGATCTTTTCTAGAGCTTGCTCCACTTCCTTCTCACTTGTCATCAGGAAAACATATGCTCGCTCTTCATTCCTACTATCCCCCATGATAATGGAGTTTAGGTATAGTCGTACCTTTCTATCAAGTTTAGAGGGATTGGGTAAAGATGGTTTGGGAAGAAATACTAGTGACTTATTTGCACAATGTAGTAACACGGTTAGCCGAAAGCCAATCCATGCCCAAGATTACATCAAAACTAGACAAGGGTAGACAAACTAAATCATGATGAAAAATCCTATCAGCTACCTCAAATTCACAATTTAGGCAGGCTTGATCAGTTCTAACAGTATTTATAGTGGGTGTAGAGACAACTAAGATGATTTTTAAGTCAGATATATACAACCTCAACTTATTAGCATAATCATATGAAATGAATGAATGTGTTGCAGAATCAAACAATACAATTAAGGATTTTCCATTAATTATACACTTACCTTGAATCAGATCATCGGATTCTAAGGGCATCTCAGCAGTGATAGCAAACACGCGTCCTTGTGCCTTAGGCTTAAGTGTAGAGGACTGATTGAACTTTAGGCATTCTCTAGAATAGTGTCCTGCCTGTCCACACCGATAACAAACATTCTTACCAAATCTGCATTCCCCTCCATGTATCTTTCCACAAGTGGCACAAGGGGGTCTAGTCATAGGTTCAGGGACGCTGACCATCCTAGGTCGATTAACAGCTTGTATCTTAGGTTGATTCATCATAGGGTGTTGGGGTTGTTTCCCTTTAAATCCACCTCCTTGGTAGGGTTTCTTGTAAGGGGGTGGGAACCCTCGGTGACCTTGTTGAGTAGACCTCTTCCTATTCTCTTCAACTCGATGGGCAACTAGCTGGCGATTGCAACTCTCAGCCACTTGGCTTTTGTTGACTAAAGATGCATAGTCAGTGACCTCCAGTGGAGCCACAGATGCCAAAATGTCTGGCCTTAAACCATTCTCATATTTCATGCATTTCCAAGCCTCGTTGGGATCCCTTTGGTAGCTAGTTGAGTGTTTGATCAGTTCTTCAAACTTAGCTGTGTACTCAGCCACACTTCGATTTCCCTATGTCAGCAATAGAAATTCTACTTCCTTTGCCTTCTTAACCGGATCTGGAAAATATTTCTTATGGAACGTGGCATAGAAGACCTCCCACGTAATCTGTATGTCAGCATTTTCAAGCAAGCCCTTTGCACCCTTCCACCACGCGGCTGCCTCTCCTTTCAGCATATAAGTAGAGAATGCCACCTTTTGTTCATCGAGCATTCTACCACTGAAAACCTTCTCCATCTCTTGAATCCATATGTTAGCTATTTAGGGTTAGTTGTCCCTTTGAATTACGGAGGTCCGGCCCTCTTGAATTCTGAGAATTTTCCATGTTCTTGGTTCCCAACTGACTCCTCTAACCACCTATTCATCTGCTCCATCATCACTATTGCTTGTGCTTGCATAGCCCTAGCCATCTCCTGGAGTGCATTTGCCAGTTCATCACGATTACCTCCACCGCATGCCCCATGCGTACGTCTGTTTTCTGCCATTGGTTCCTAGACACACCAAACAACAGTCATCGAGTTGATCAGGCTCAATACTATAGCTAAGCATGGTAGCAACTATGGCAGTATCACAAGGCGATCATGCATTTCTAAATCCTATATCCCATCATACAGATAAGATTAATAGCATGATATCATAGACAGAAGCATAGTCAGTCCATTCCTCAGGCTTAAATAGGATGAACTGCTCTGATACCATAATGTAACACCCTAATAGAACCCCACTGTGCTTAAGTTCACATTTGGATTCTATTAGTTGTCACTTTTGCCTTGTATTTATTTTCTTTTGAAATTAACTTAGAAAAATAGTGGAAGTTTTTTTTTTCTTTAAATAAATTAATTTTTTGAAAACTTAAGCCTGTAACGAAGTGAAATACATAGCGCTTTTATAGATAATAATCAAGTTATATTGCGCACTTAATTAAATAAGCGGAATAAGAGACTAAGTGTAGAACTATTATCACATAAACTGGAATATAATCACTAAATACATAAGTCACAACAGGGCATATATCATATTGATAAGTTATTACAAATAACAATATAAGTTCTACTATTACTAATTGTTTCTCACAAACTATAATGTAACTAAAGCTCGGAATGCTCCTACTTGAACGGTTTGAAATCTTCACGTGCTACCTCCTTCCTCATTTCTGACTTCATTGCTTTAGGTGGACACGTCTGTCTCACAAGCGACAACGGAAAATAAACATAGGTGTGAGAAATACATGATTTCTCAGTAGGAGTTCCTACTTGTACTAAAAGTGTCATCGTTGTCGTCCCAGTCACTTCGGGTTTATTATAAAAAGGTGAACAGATAAGGATTCAATTATCAAACTTTCACAAACGTGATTAGCCGAAGTGCAGTTACTTTTAAACTAATCTTGAACATTAGAAGAAATATTCATTCAGTATTTCATCAAGCATACATATAAGCATATCATGTAAAACCACTAATAAGAAATAATCATTTAGGAGCTGCATGCATTTCATGATTACTCATCCTCAACATTCACTTGTTTAGTGATCAACATATTTCTTAATTACTCACGGGATGAATGCATCAATGCCTTAGACCACCCTAAAAGGGTAATGAGCTCATACCGTGGCCGTCGCCACAACCTTTTTTGGTTTCCTTTCCGTTGCCGTGATCTCAACGGTTTAGGGGGTTAAGCCGTGAGTTTAGCTCAAGTCCACTTTTCCAGACTTTTATTGCTACTTTTTCAAACTTTACTTTTATTATTTCCTTTGAAAATGAATGTATGCATATCATCATGTAATCACAATAAATCATGGGCAATCAATCATTCATCTTCATCATTTCATAACTCATCACCATACATTCACTTTACTATAATTCACTTCATGAAACATGGATAATATCACGTAAATCTCATAGTAAACATTTTCATAAATGATTCATTTTAAGCAACCAAAGTTATCAAGTTGAGTTCCTAGTGTTCCTAAGAGGTAATGGATGTCTTAGTATTATCTTTTTCTCTTAGTGTTCTTTGTACTCTTAGAATTCCATTAATACATTAATGCACTTCAAAATATTATTATAGGTTCTTTATATATTTTTATTATGGTTTTCATATAACTCTTGAAGATTATTATTCTACTTAAATTCTTAAAATTCTCTTTTTACAAGACTTGATTCTTTTATTTATAGTTTTGACATCTTTTAGAAGAAAGTTTATAATTCTCTGTATACTTGTTATCTCAGCTTAGTAAAGGTAGTTCCAAATTCCTAACTCATCAAATTTTAGCATTTACATCTTTGGAATAGTGTAAATCAATTGTAAACCATGCATAGGAGGGTTCCCAGAAATGAGAGGTGGGTCACAATGGACACGCTTAAATACCAAGTCTTTCCTTAGCCAGAACCTTTCCAAACTGCACTTTTACAGTACATTATCCCGAAATTTATTTCTCATTCTGTATTTACGTGGTACAAAGCTTTATACATAACATACATGGGTGTATTCCTATATGTGTTAGCTCTCCAACAAAGTTGAAATCAGTCCATTTGCATTTTTCTAGAGTGAGTTACACCTATTTTACTACTACAAGGTCAGATTTAAAGTTTCAGTCTTAGGCTCTACTTTAAAAATTTATATCTTGAGTTAGAAAACTCCGTTTTGGGTGATTCTTTTTGGAGAGTGTATTATGATGCATCTAGTTTATGGTAAAAATATTTTTATTTCAAGATACTTCATATTTTATGAGTATTAAATTTCGGAACACCTACTACAAGAAATAGCCAAAAATCCAGCACTTATCATTTTCATGTTTTATGTCACTTATTTTAACACAAGGATCACACAACATATTTCAAGCATCATTTGAGCATGAAAGCAACATAATATCACTTTGGAAGCAGAATGGAACAAGGGGTTTCACAAAATATTTATACAATATCCCCTTGAAACATTTTTATCAACAAACATAAGCTTGATGGCATCCTAACCATGAGCAAGGTTAGATGTCATCATGGCTTACACAACCAAAGTGAGGGCTCCTACCTCTTGTGTAGGGTCTAAAAAAGGGTCTTTCTCTTCTTCCTTAAGCTTGAACAAGAGTCCTTGGAGTGGATGACCCTCCTTGAATCTTGGCTTTAGAACTTGAGTGCTTAAGAAAATATTTCTCACTAGAGTTAAAGATTGTAACTCTTGTGAGGGCTAGTGAAAGTTTGGACTTAGGATTTAAGTGTTTGGATGAAGTTTAGAGGATCAAGAGAAGTCTAAGAAGAATGATAGAATAAGAAAGAAAGAACACTTAGGGAGTTTCTGAATTGAAGAGAGTTTGAGGAGTATTTATAGTGGAAAGATTAGAGAAAAAAACAGAAGAAGGAAAGCACTTGAAGCATGATTTATGGAAACATGTTAGCTGAATTTTGGGATGAAAATGCTCCTTGTTTTGTGCAAACATGTTTCCATGTTTTATGCAAACATGTTGGATGAAAATGCTCCATGTTTTGTGCAAACATGTTTCCATGTTTTGTGCAAACATGTTGGATGAAAATGCTCCATGTTTTGTGCAAACATGTCTCCATGTTTTGTGCAAAGATGTTAGTGGAGATTTTCTAACCTTTAGTGCATGTATGTGATTCAGAAATGTGTATGATGTATATGGTTAAATTATTGTGTTATCATCTTAATCCAATGGCTTAGATTCATTCTTGTCTAAAGACAAGTGTAGGGATTTGTGCAAATGGCATTGTAGTAATTTCTTTAACTAAGACAAGGATATTTTTGTAATTAGACAATGATAGTGGTATTCTTGTAATTCCATTCATAGAGTAAGGGTATCTTTGTCATTTAATAAGGCAAAGGTAGTTTGGTAATTTCCTTTACATAGCAAGGGCATTTTTGTAATTTCCACTAAGTGATGGCATTTTCGTAATTCTATGCATTTTTCTCTAGACATACTTAAGTAGTCTATTTGTTGTGTTTCATAACATTTGTCCAGATTCTCTTGGTTTTGCTATCGATAATTAAGATTAATATTTATCGTAGTTATAAATTTGGGGATGTTACACCTCCTGCTGCTGAGGTGGTTGAGCAAGCCCGCTTCGGCGAGTTCTGCAAGGCAAACCCCCTTATGTCTAGAGGGCTAATGGACCCCGACAAAGCTGATGAGTGGATCAAGGACATGAAGAAGATCTACTCCGTCCTCACCTATTCGGAGGAGCAGAAGGTTACATTTGCTGCCTTCATGATGAAATCTGATGCTGAATTTTGGTGGAACGGAACGAAGCAACTGCTGGAGGCTTCTGGTACTCCCATTAATTAGGAAATGTTCAAGACCTACTTTATGAGAAGTACTTCCTGGAGTCGAGTTCATGCAGTTGACCCAGGGAGGGTCTACTGTGGCCAGGTACAAGGCCAAGTTCGAGAAGCTGATCAAGTTCTCTCAGGTGTTCCAAGGGAACCCCGATGAGGTATGGAAGTGTGTGAAATATGAGGCCGGTCTGAAGGCAGAGCTGAACTATGTCGTGGCCCATATGGAGATTAAGGACTTCCCGACCCTAGTCAACAAGTGTCGGATTCTAGAAGAGGGGCAACGGAAGCTCCACGCCACAAGGGCAGAGCATGCTAAGGGGCTAGGCCCGCAAGCCTCGAGGTTCAAGCCGCAACATCAATCACGGAATCACTACAACCCGCACCACGCCAACCAGTTCAAGTAACAATAACAACAACAACAACAACAACAAAGAACACCCGCGTACCAACAATCCAAATAACAACAAAGGCCGCCATTCCAGAATAACGGCCTGAGGAACTTCATCAACAACCAATAATGAGAATCGGGCGGTCCTCGAAACAACTAAGGATGGTCCAGTGGGGCCAAGAACAAGGCACCATAAGGAGCCCCTGCTGCGTACCCCAGAGCTGCACCTGCTGATATGTGCGCCCGATTCGGGAAGAACCACGGTAACCATCCCTACATGGCTAGGCAAGGAGTTTGCTTCCGTTGTGGCAAGCACGGCCACTATGCTAACAACTGCACAAATGGAGGACCATCGAATCAGAACCCCTGACCACAACACCAAGGACGGGTCTTTGCCCTCAATGCGGAAGAATCACAGAAGTCCAACGACCTCATTGAAGGTAAGTGCGAACTTAATGGTAGAACCTTAACTGTACTTTATGATTCTGGCACCACCCATTCTTTTGTTTCACATGCTAGTGTCGAGTCTTTAAATTTGCAAGTTTCTAAGCTTCCTCTTGATCTCATTGTTTCTACTCTTACAAATCGCCCTATTAATACTTGCAAATGTTGTTTAAACTATCATCTTGTTGTAGAAAATAGGTCTTTTATCATAGGTTTGATTTGTTTAACCCTAAAAGACATAGAATCATTCTAGGCATGGATTGGCTTCACGCCAACCATGTGTTATTAGATTGTGGAACCCAAACTATTGTTTTTCCCTCTCCCCCTAGCTCAATTAGTCAACCTTTAAGATTGTACCTAAACTCCGTAGAGGTCTACTGTAGTAGGGAAAAGATTGAGGGATATGGTCTCCTAACCGCTTGTGATGTAGACTTTGAGCAAAACCTAGGTGATATACCTATGGTGAGAGACTATCCCGAGGTATTTTCAGATGAAATACCCGAGTTCCCTCCTAAAAGAGAAGTAGAGTTTTCCATAGAGCTGGTTCTTGGAATGGGACCAATCTCTATAGCCCCGTATCAGATATTACCCTTAGAATTAGCAGAGTTGAAAACCCAGTTGGAAGAACTGTTGGAGAAAAGTTTTATAAGGCCGAGTGCTTCTCCTTAGGGCGCTCCGGTCTTATTTGTGAAGAAAAAGGATGGAAGTATGAGGTTTTGTATAGATTATAGGCAGTTGAACCGAGTAACAGTGAAGAACAAATACCTGTTGCCTAGGATTGATGATCTTATGGACCAATTGAAAGGAGCAATAGTGTTTTCTAAGATTGATTTGAGATCAGGATACTACCAAATTAGGGTTAGAGATCAAGACATTCCTAAAACCGCCTTTAGAACTCGGTATGGACACTTTGAGTTCAATGTGATGTCGTTTGGTTTGACAAATACTCCCGTAGTTTCATGGGTAATATACTCATCTATTCGAAAACCCATGAGGAGCATGAGCATCATTTAAGGTTGGTTTTAGAGATTCTAAAGGAGAAGAAGTTATATGCTAAGCTATCTAAGTGTGAATTTTGGTTGGATGAGGTGAAGTTTTTAGGACACGTGGTGTCAAAAGGTGGCATAGCTATCGACCCTAGTAAGATTGAGGCTGTAATGAATTGGGAAAGGCCAATCTCTGTGACCGAAATAAGGAGTTTTTTGGGTTTAGCAGGCTATTACCATAGGTTCATCAAAGGATTTTCCCAGATCGCCCTACCTCTAACTAAGCTCACTAGGAAGAACACCCCGTTTCTGTGGAACCCCGAGTATGAGAAGAGTTTCCTAGAACTAAAAGAGAAGCTAACCCCAGTATTAGTGTTACCTGATCCCAATACACCTTTCGAGGTGTATTGCGATGCTTCGAGCAAAGGTTTAGGTTGTGTGTTGATGTAAAATCGGCAAGTGGTAGCCTACGTGTCTCGATAACTCAAGCCCCATGAAGTAAGTTACCCCACCTATGACCTAGAGTTAGCGGCCATAGTGTTTGCCTTGAAGATGTGAAGACACCATTTTTGAAGTTTTCTCTGATCATAAGAGTCTCAAGCATCTCTTTGATCAAGAGAAGTTAAACACGAGGCAGAGAAGATGGATGGAGTTCTTAAAAGACTATGACTTCTGCTTAAGTTACCACCCCGATAAGGCTAATGTAGTCGTTGATGCCTTAAGTCGAAAGTCATTACGTCTATCTCACATGATGGTGAAGGAAGTTGGGTTAATAAAGAAGTTTAGAGACATGAATTTGGGGATGTCGTTGACCAAGGAAAGGATAGAGATATGTCACTTTCGAGTGACCAGCGGGTTTAAGCAGAGTGTGTAACACCCTAATTTTTAACCCAACTCTGTAGAACTCATTAGGTTAATCATTAGCTTATTACCTCTTAGTCTCATCTCTTTAATAAAATACTTAACAGAAATTACGGGTAAATTTTTTTTTTGAAAACATAAAACCAAAGTGAGAGCCGCGTTCTTATCTAATTGTGAGACAGAAATATAAAGCACAAATGACAAGCATGAAGAATACATCTGGTAAGCATATAACAATGAACAAGAATGACACATCAAAGGGAACACTTTCATTAATAACATAGTTAAGGTACATATGTAGTCACACCCTTATAGAGGCTAAGCTTGCAATACATGAATTATAACAAGAAAGCAGTAAAGTACATGGTACAATGGAAGACAAAAACTAACTAAACTACCCTCCTACTAGAACTATGAGTGCTAAACTCAAACCTCTTCCCAAAAGATACCACCAAATGGGAAAATCTAGTGACGGCTTGAACACTCGGATAGCTCTCCAAACAAGTCTAGGGACGACAGGGACCCTCGAGTGATGGAGATATATAACTGGCGAACTACTCGATCTCCTCTTGAGTGGGCTAGTGGAGTGGAACACGAACGCGAGTCAGCTGGACATGAGCTCCTCGGCGAGGGCATGTTTCGGCTCTTCGCGCCAGGCATGGCTGCATCACGATATCCTCACTTCCTTCTCGTCTAAACGGGGGAAAGGGAGCAGAACTCTCCGAATAAATGTGCATCGATGAGTCCTTGGGTGGATCTGTCTCTGACCTCCTCAAACAAAGCACATACTCCGGGTAGTCACGGACAGCTAAAGCAGATGAATGGGCACGACGAATCTGCTCGTCGTGGGGGCGGGTGCGCTTGAAGATCAGGTCATCGCCACCATAAGGAGCAGTAGGAGTGAACTGGTAGCTGGACACTAGGTAAGCAAAAGGTCATCCCATGTACACAAAAACTCGAACAGCACAGTGACCCACAAAGTGATAAGAGTAGTGATCCGGGTCGAAGTGTACCTCCCAAACGGGTGTGTCAATGAAGGCCACGAATGTCGCCATCGAACTCTGAAGATGTGAGGGAAGAGAAAGGAAGAAGAGGAAGGAGTGAGAATTCTTACTAAAGAATCTCAGTAGGAAATCTCCTATCCTAGGGTTACATCGTTCACATCCTTAGGAACCTTGGGTTTAATTATTTAAAAGGTGAACATGCATATAAGATCCATTATTAGGGTTTATAAGACTATTTATCCAAGCTTCATTCCTTTTAACATGCATCTTAATGTCATGAATGCAACATATTAGAGCATGAATGCATGGCAATACTTTGAGCATATGAATCAAAAAATCATAACATCAAGACGCATACAAGTAGTAAAAGGGAATATAAATGGGACATCATATCTGTTTCTCACGTTTGAATTCTTAAGTTCTTTCTCTCAAAGACCACCTTCTTTTCGCATCACCAAAATCCAACCATAAAACACCGGCCCCAGTGATATTTATATGCATCATCAAATCCACCCAAACACACCCTATCGCCTAGGAATGAGTTCAACTACATTTATACGCATCACCAAAAATTATATGCATCACCAAAAATCCAACCAAACACACCCTTATAATCTAACCAAATACACCCTTATAATCCAACCATACACAACCTTATTGCCTAAAATGAGCTCAAACCTAACTAGTTGTCACTAGATTTCATATGGGGCAAAAGAAAGGGTACATATCTTCTCTCATTCAATCTCTCATAAACATAATAGACATAACATCTCAATAATTCATTTCATCATAGCTCATTTATCATCAAGCATATATCTCAAATACATCATCCTTACATGGATAAACATCATAGCATATACTTCAAACTCATCATGGCATATACTTCAAACTCATCATGGTATATACTTCAAATACATCATTCTTACATAGATAAACATCATAGCATAAAAGATTTCTTAATGTCTTATGCATTGACCCTTAAGGTCCTTTATCTCAATTCTAAGTTGTAAATCATCATAACTTAAGCTCTCGGGTACCTATAGGCTCATATCTAAGTATTCTTCACTCAATACTATGATCATAAACATCTCTAAACCTCAAGAGTGCATAATCTATAATTCCTACTTTATGGGTACCTAGGAGTCACAACATTGACCCTTTCTAAGTTCGGTTTGCTCCTAAGGTATCAAGATCAAGTCCTAAACCAATTAGTACACATTTAGACTAATTATAAACCATGATTATAAATTCTAAACCTTGCTAGACAGAATCCAGAAAAATACTCTTCTAAGGGATCTAAAAGTCTCAAATTAATTCTTTTCTAGTTACTATCTTCTCTGAACTTTCACATATGAATTTTTGCATCAAATATACATGAACATACTCATATTAACATAATTAAAACAGCACAAAATAGTGAGCATTCATAGCAAGGCAGAGCTGAATTCATCTCCAACAAACAAGGCATAAAACTTGATTTCTAAAACACACAAAATGCTAGTTTCTCTTAGAACCTTTCTAAAACTTAAACAAACTCATTTGTAAACGTTTTTATCTCATAAAAATCATCAAAATACTTGTAAAGGAAGTGGCTAATTTAAATTAATCTCAAGAGGTTTTAAATTCATAAAACTTTGTTCTAAACATCTCTTGAGCTCATAAAAGCTTAGAAAAATTATGAAATGTAGATTTTAATATTTGAAACTACTCAGCCCATTCTAGGCCGAAATCATGGAGCTAAGAAACACATATTTTTAAGTCTTTGTTTGAGATAATAATGGGCAAGTCTTTGAGCTCTAGGTTCTCTTAGGTGATGACATAATCTTAAACATGCTCATGCACATATTTTGTCTTTCCTTAGAAAATAAAGTGAGAGCATAAAATAAACATGAGATGCAACTTGTTATTATCTTTAATATTTAGGTGAGGACTTGAAAATATAAACATGATGATGCAAAGCTTGAAACATAAATATGATAATGCAAGTTCATTTATTATTCTTGATATTTAGTGATAGCAAGGAAAATAAACATGATGTGCAAGGCATAAACATAAACATGAATGCAAGACTTATTTTAATCTTAGCTAGAGCTCTTACAAGACTTTAACCTCCAACATAACCCAACACTTATCTCATCACAAAGAGAGCTTTAGAGTTCTTGAACCAAGTTCTCAAAGGAACTACATGGTTCTTGAACATCATCATCAAGCTCAAAGAAGTAAACTTAAAAAGAACAAAACTTTTAGAGAGTAAAGATCAAAACAACATTCTTGCATGATATAAAATAGGTATAGAGGTACTTTTAAAATTTTTTAACAAAACCTTTGAAAGAAAACTATGGAGGCCGAAACATATAGGAGAAAGAAAAAGAAAGAAAAACTAAAACTTCACTAGATTAAGAACAAAACTCAAGCTTTAGAGGTCTCTTGGAGATGAACACATGGTCATTCTCTAGAGGCACTCATCATCAAGCCATCATGCTAGTATCAAGGCCTCAAGGCCGAAATAAAGAAAAGAGAAACCAAAGGAAAGTTCAAAAAGAAACCAAGAGAAAACTAGAGGAAAACACATTTTCAAGCAAAACAAAGTTTAGAAAACAACTCCTACCAAGTGGTGAAGACGAAAGCTTGAACTCTTGAAAAGAAATGAGATGAGCAACTCCTCCAAGGATGCTATGATGGCTTCGGCCTTGAGGGAGAGAAAGGAAAGGAGATGTGTTCTTAGTGGTTTAGTGTTTGAGGTTAAGTGTTTGAGTGTTTAGGAGGTGATCTAAAGTGGAGATTTGAGGTGGTGAGGTGATGAAGTAAAGAGGAGATGAAGATGAAGAAGATGAAGAGGAAAGGAAAACTCTCTTGAAACTTTGAGAGGAAAACAAAGGAAACTCACAAAAGCTAAGAACACTCAAACATGCCAAATGAACAAAAGTATCACAAGTTCTTCCAATGCACCTATTTATAGAAAATGAAACAATGAAGGCTCATCCAAGGAGAGCCTTGGCCATAGCAAATAGAGCAAAGGGAAGAGAAAAATATCTCTTACAACTTGTCATTCAAGCATGGTTTGAGGTATGGAAGGCATGGGCTAAGTTATGGCTCAAAGTATGGTGATTTGAGGTGAGTTTTCTTTTAACTTTGAAATGAAATATTTCTTCTAGAAAGCAAGGACGGCTGGCTGTTTTTGAGCCACAAAAATGAGAGAAAAGGTCTTCTAGAAGTTGTCCTATGAAGCCTGGATGAAGGCATGGAGTTTATGACTCAAAGTATGGTTCAAGGTGAGGTGGAAGCATGGTCCTTTGAGTGTAAAAATTTGAGCATGTGATGAATAATGGGGGTATGGGTTTCAGCCAGGTCTAGATAGCCAAGGGGGAGAGAGATTTGTCCATCTAATTGTGTGTTAATGATAGGTTTAGATGTGCGTCAGTTTAGGTAAAAGGTTAGGAATCATTAAGCACAAGTTTAGGTAACTAAGAAAGTGATTAGGAATTTTTATGACAAGGTTAAGGAGTGCTTATACACATTTAGAGGATTTAAAACCCATTTAAGAATAAACATTTGAAAACACTATTCCATGATTTAGGGAATTGGAGAGAGAAAATACTATTCAAGATTCTGTGACTAGGAATCTTGAATTTAAAATAAGATTTTAAGTTGAAATTAAACATTCTTAGGTTCTAATCAAATTTAATAAATTATTTTAACTCTAGATTAATTATGGAAATTAATTAATCTTTAATCAGAGCCTAATATTGCTTAGGTTTGCTTAATCATACGATTAAGCTTGAAAACACAAAGCTAGGGGCAAAATCGTAATTTTGCACTAATTTTGCCCGGGACCACCGGGACTAAAACTGAGGTCACAAAATACATAAAAACATCTTTTAAAACCATCTGGAGAAGTTTCGGGTTCATCCGGCACTTGCAAACGGGTCAAACACCACAGGGGTATTTTGGTTATTTTGACTCGAAAACTTGAAAAACGATATTTTCAATCTCGGAAAGGCACATAGGTCAACTAATCCCCTTCCAACATTGAGTTTGCCCTTCGAGGACTGTTGGATCGGCTCTCCTCGAATTCCGGGCTGAAAATGACCTCAGGGGCATTTTGGTCATTTTCACTATATCAGAAAAATCGGGGCGTTACAGAGTGTTATGCTCGCACAAAGGGAGAATGAAGAGTTTAGAGAGACAATAGAGGCTATTAAAGCGGGAAAACTAAAGGGTTTCGGGCAAGGTCCCGATGGCGTGTGGAAGTTTGAGGGGCGAATCTGTGTACCACAAGATGATGACCTCCAAGAGAGGATCTTGGAGGAGGCTCATAAGTGCCATTTCGCCATCCATCCTGGTACTACCAAGATGTATCAGGACTTGAAGAAAATTTTCTGGTGGCCTGGATTAAATAAGGATGTGGTCGCCTGGGTGAGTAAATGCCTAGTCTGTCAAAAGGTGAAGATCAAGCACCAAAAACCTTCAGGCATGTTGTAACCCCTATCAATCCTCGAATGGAAGTGGGTGAGCATATTGATGGATTTCGTGATAGGATTGCCAAGGACCTAAGCTGGCCATGGTGTTGTGTAGGTAATCATGGATCGACTGACCAAGTTGGCCCACTTTTTGCCTATTAGAGTTAAGTACTCGTTGGATAAATTGGCACAGTTGTACATCCAAGAGATTGTGAGGTTACATGGAGTTCCATCGACGATAATCTCGGATTGAGATTCGCAGTTTATGTCGCGTTTTTGGGGAGCCTTTCAAAAGGCATTTAGTTCAAAGTTATGCTTAAGCACCGCTTACCACCCTCAAATAGATGGCTAATTATAGAGAACAATCCAAGCCCTAGAAGATATGTTGAGAGCCTGTGTCTTGGACCAAAAAGGAAGTTGGGATAAGTACATGCCATTGATTGAGTTTGCGTATAACAACAGCTATCACGCGAGCATCGGTATGGCACCGTATGAGGCGCTGTATGGGAGGAAGTGCCAATCACCTTTGTGTTGGTACGAACCCAGAGAACAAAGTGTGTTAAGACCCAAAGTAGTGAGGGAAACGACGGAGCAAATCAAGAGAATTAAGGATAGAATCTTAACCGCTCAAAGTCGATAGAAAAGCTATGTGGACAAAAGGTGTAAGCCCTTGGAATTCCAAGAAGGCAAGCATGTATTTCTAAGGATTACCCCCCACTACAAGCATAGGGAGAGCCATGAAGTCAAAATTTGAGTCCCCGATTTCTCGGTCCCTTCGAAATTCTTCAGAGAGTCAGGTCTGTAGCCTATAAAATAGCCCTACCGCCAAATCTTTCCAATCTCCATGATGTCTTCCATGTCTGTCAGTTGAGAAAATATGAGTCCGACCCTAACCATGACTTAGAGTTAGAGCACATACAGTTAAGGGATGACCTGACTTTCAATCTGCCGCCTACGAGGATCGCGGATCATGGTGTCAAGCAGTTGAGGAATAAGTCTGTTCCTTTGGTGAAAGTGGCATGGGGACGAGGCAAGACCGAAGAGTTCACATGGGAGTTAGAGTCAGAGATGAGGTCGAAGTATCCTGAGCTATTTTAAAGTGTGAATTTCGAGGGTGAAATTCTTTTTAAGGAGGGGAGTAAATGTAATGCCCCGATTTTCTGTCTAAGTGAAAATGACCAAAATGCCGCTGAGGTCATTTTCAGCCCGAAATTCGAGGAAAGCCGGCCTAGTACTCCTTGAGAAGCTAACTCAATGTTTGAATGGGATTAGTTGACTTGTGAATCTTTCCGGGATTGAAAAGCTCGTTTTCTGAGGTTTCGAGTCAAAATGACCAAAATACCCCTGTTTGTTTGACATGGGTACGGGTGCCGGATGAGCCCGAAACCTCTCTAAATGGTTTTAAAAGGTGTTTTCATGTATTCTGTGACCTCAATTTTAGTCCTGGTAGTTCCAGGCAGTTTTTGTGCAAAATTACGATTTTGCCCCTAAGCATTGTGCTTTTGAGCTTAATTGTGTAATTAAGCAAACCTAAGCAATATTAGCCTTTAGCCGAAGATTAATTAATTTCTTTAATTAATCTAGAGTCAAAATAATTTAGTAAAGTTAATTAGAACCTACGATTGCTTAATTTAAACTCAAATCTTACTTTAAATTCAAGATTCCTAGTCATGGAATCTTGAATAGTGTTTTCTCTCTCCAATTCCTTAAATCATGGAATTGTGTTCACAATTGTTTATTCATAAAATGAGTTTAAATTCCTCTAATTGTGTATGAGCACTCCTTAACCATGTCATAAAATTCCTAATTACACCCTTAGTAATTCCTAATCTTGCACCTAAGCTAATACACACCTAAACACATGATTAGCACACAGTTAAACAAAAAGAACCTCTCCCCTCTCTTCTACAAGTCCACGGCCACACCCCTGGTCCATGCCTCAAATATTTGAAATTCAAATGCATTTTCAAGTCCACACCAAGCCATGCTTAGACCATACTTTGCACCATGCTTGTCATACCTTCAACCATGCTTAGAATGACCATGTGTAAGAGATATTTTTTCTCCCTCCCTTCATGAAACCACACAGCCAACCTTTGAGAGCCTCATTGTTTTTGTTGTCTATAAATACATGTGTTAAATAACTTGTATGAACCTTTAGATCATTTGCTAAGTTTTAGTTTCAAGCTTTCTTTTGAGTTCTTTTCTTTTTCTCTCAAAGTTCCAAGAAGCTCTCTTCTTCTTCTTCTTCATCTCCTTCTTCCTCCACCTTGAGGCACCATAGCACCACCACAAAACACCACCCCACCACCTTAGATCGTCATCAAAGCACCAAAGCTCTTATTCCTAAACACAAGCTCACTCAAAAACACCTTCCTTTCCTTTTTCCTCTTAGTGGCTGAAACCTCATCATCACTCTAGGAGGAGTTGTTCCTCTCATCTTCATCTCAAAGATCAAGTTTCCTTTCCTCTCTCAAGATTTCATTGGTAAGGAGTTGCTCTCAAGTTTTGTTTTACTCAAAAATGTTATTTTTCTTGAAGTTTCTCTTGGATTCTTTTTAATTTTTTCCTTGCTTTTTCCTTTTCTCTTCATTTTGGCCTCAAGGCCTTATTTTGATCATGATAGCTTGATGATGAGTGTCTCTAGAGGATCACTTTGTGTTCATCTCAAAGATACCTCTAAAGCTTGAGTTTTTCTTTTCTTGAACTTTATCTATGCTACTTAGCTCACATGGTTTTCAACTTAAAGAAAAATAATCAATGATTTCCAAAAGCTCAAGCCTATCTTTGTCAACCTTAAAGTTGGTCGGCACGTTCTAGAGTTCTCTCTAGATAGGGGTTTTGAGTACATAATAAAGAACTTGGTGTATATTTCCTTCTCTTGTATTTCGGTTCCTTGCTTTCCTTTCCTTTATGATTTCAGTTTTTGGTTCTTATTTCCTTGTTGTTTTGTTGTCTTTTAAGTTCATTTCCTTGAAACTTGATGTTGATGTTCAAGAACCTTGTAGTTTCTTTGAAAACTTGGTTGAAGAGCTCTAAAGCTTACTTTGTTTGTTGGAGATAAACTTTGGGTTGAGACTATGTTTCTTTAAAAGTCTTGCATGAGCTCTAAGTTGAGATAAAAAGAACTTGCATCCATATTTATCTTTATGTCATCACTAAACTCTCAAGATTAAGAATGAACTTGCATCCTCATATTTATGTTTATGTTCTCACTAAATCTCTAAGATAATAATGGACTTGCATAGCATATTTATTTTTATGCTCTCACCTCCTAATAAAGAGTAAAATAAAGTGCATTGCACGTTTATGTTTATGTCATCACTTAAAAGATTTAGAGCTGATGGACTTGCCCATTATTATCTCAAACAAAGTTTGGAAAATGTGTGTGTTTTATTCACATGAATTTGGCCATGTGATGATGATGAACTTAGAGTAAGATTCATCTAGTCACAAGTGCTAAAACCTATGTTTCATTATTTTCCTAAGTTTAGATAATGTCAAGAAATGTTTTGAACAAAGTTTTATGATTTCAAGCCCTCTTGAGGTTAATTTAAAATAGCTACTTCCCTCATGAATTTTATGAAGATTTTGATGAAATAAAATTGTTTCCAAGTGAGTTTTAAAAGTTTTAAAAAGGTTCCAAGATAAACTAGTAATTTATGTGTGTTAGAAATGAAACTATGTGCATTATATGATGAATATATTTTTGGTTCTGCTTGAGTGAAGTGCTCACTGTGTTATGCTATTTTTTTTTTATGATAATATGAGTATGATCATGTATATTTGAGGTTAGAATTAATTTGAGAAAGTTAAGACAAGTTAATAACTAGAAAGGAATTAAAATGAGACTTTTAGATCCCTTGGAAATGGAATTTTTTGGATTCTGTCCAGCAAGGATAAAAATTAGAATTAATGGTTTATAATTAGTTTAAATGTGTAGGAACTACTCATAATTAGTTTAGGAATTGATCTTGGTACTATAGGAGAATACCGAACTTAGAAAGGGTCAAAGTTGTAACTCCTAAGTACCCGTAATTAGTGAAATACGGATTCTGCACTGTTGAGGTTTTAAAATTGTTTATGATCATAGAATTGAGTGAGGACTACTTAGATATGAACCCATAGGTACCCGAGAGGTAAAGTTGTGATGGTAGACAACTTAGATTTTAAGTTAAAGAACCCTAAGGGTCAAAGCATAAGACATTAAGACAACTTTGATGCTTCGAGTTTGATAATGCTAGTATGATATGTTGATGCATGTGCTTTGATGAGTATGAGTTAATGAATGTAAGTTTGCTATGATGATAGTGATTGAATATGATAGTTTATGCATCATGAGTTATTGTGGCATAAAGTAGATCTGAAAGGAATTTGGTTTATAGCTGTTATGCTGCCGAATTTCCATCAAATCAATACTTGAGAATGTTTTTGAAAGAACCATATGAGATTAAAACCCTCGGTGACACCGATTCGGCTGAGCACCCCCAGGAGATTTTTATGTGACAAAACACTGGACGCGCTTTCCTGGGTGACACTGGTTCGGCCGAGCACCCCCAGGAAAGAAAAATCCATGAGCGTATGAGTAGATGCATCCTACCAAAAGCGGATAAATTGCTATGCACTAGATGCAAGTAAAGCGTTTCAAAGAAGGTATATCCTAAGAGAGGTGATCCTTAGCCCCCTAACCCGTACTCGAGGAGTCGGGATTTTATTATGATTTTAAACATCGGATAAGTAAGAACTAGTGACGACTAGTTAAGGTATGAGCTCATAACCTAGATATTATTTTAGGGTGGCCCTTAATGCTTTAGCATGATGTTCTAAGTCACAATGTTAAGGAAAGTTACATGCCACTTGTATGCTTCTTGATGTGATGATTTGATGAGTTATTTGTTTAAAGTATTACCATGCATTCATGCATTGATATATTGCATTCATGACATTAAGATGCATTCTAAAAGGAATGAACCTTGGATAACTTAGTTTTATAAACCTAAAGAAGGAATTTATATGCATGCTCACATTTTAATAATAAACCCAAGGTTCCTGAGGATGTGAACGATGTAACCCTAGATAGGAGGTCCCTACTGAGTTTCTTTAGCAAGATTCTCACTCCCTTTTCTTTCTCTCTTCCTTCCCGTCACATCTTTAGAGCTCGATGGCAACCTTCGTTCTAGGAGTCGGGATTTTATTATGATTTTCGCTTATCCAGATAAGTAAGAACTAGTGACGACTAGTTAAGGTATGAGCTCATAACCTAGATATTATTTTAGGGTGGCCCTTAATGCTTTAGCATGATGTTCTAAGTCACAATGTTAAGGAAAGTTACATGCCACTTGTATGCTTCTTGATGTGATGATTTGATGAGTTATTTGTTTAAAGTATTACCATGCATTCATGCATTGATATATTGCATTCATGACATTAAGATGCATTCTAAAAGGAATGAACCTTGGATAACTTAGTTTTATAAACCTAAAGAAGGAATTTATATGCATGCTCACATTTTAATAATAAACCCAAGGTTCCTGAGGATGTGAACGATGTAACCCTAGATAGGAGGTCCCTACTGAGTTTCTTTAGCAAGATTCTCACTCCCTTTTCTTTCTCTCTTCCTTCCCGTCACATCTTTAGAGCTCGATGGCAACCTTCGTTCTGTTCGTTGACACGCTAGTCTGGGAGGTGCATTATGACCCAGAGCACCACTCCTATCACTTCGAGGGTTGATGCGCAGTACGTGTTTTTGTGTATATGGGACGACCTTTTACTTACCCTGTGTCCAGCTACTATTTCACTCCTACTGCCCCGTTCGGTGATGATGACTTGATCTTTGAGCGCATACGCCCCCGTGACGAGCAGATCCGACGCGCTCGCCCTTCCGCCTCAGCTGTACATGATTATCCAGAGTATGTACCTCAATCGAGGAGATTAGAGACAGATTCATCCGAGGACCCATTGACGCACATCTACATAGAGAGTTCTGCCCCTACTCCTCTATTCATGCGAGAAGGGAATGAGGAGACGGTACTGCAGCCGAGGTTAGCGAAAAGGGCTGAGATGCGCCCTCACCGTAGAGCACACATCCAGCTGCCCCGTATTCATTCCCCCATCCACTTATTCACCTTCGAGGAGCTCGCACAGTTCCCTGGTTACATCCTCTCGTCACCCGAGCATCCTCGCCGCCAGTAGACTTTGTTGGAAAGCTGATCGAGTGCTAGAGCCATCACGAGGTTTTCCCCTCTTGCAGTATCTTTTGGTAGGGGTATTTTAGTTTATTACTCATGGGTTTAGTAAGGGGATAGTGTAGTTGACTCTTGATCTTCATCGTACCATGTACTTTACTGCTTTTGTACTTTTCTGTTATTTCCTTGTATTGCAAGCTCGGCTCGATTCTATAAGGGTGTGACTTTATGTAATTATGATATTAATGAAAGTACTTTCTTTGGTGTGTCATTGATTGTTTCATTTGCTATATGTTCTTTTTTACTTGGTGCCTATTCTGTATGATTTACAATTTATGTTTAGTCCATGATTATGTCGAATACGGCTCTCACTTTGATTTTATATTTCAAAAAAAAAAAGAAATTTACCCATATTTTAAACTAAGCATTTTAACAAGGAATGAGACTAAGAAGTAATAACCTAATGATTAACCTAAATATGTTCTACAGCATTGGATTAAAAATTAGGATGTTACACAGGGCAATTTTTGTGCAAAATTATGATTTTGCCCCTAGAATAGTGATTTTGAGCTTAATGATGTAATTAAGGACACCTAAGCAATATTAGGCTCCAACTGAAGATTAATTAATTTCCATGATTAATTTAGAGTCAAAATAATTTATCAAAGTTAATTAGAACCTAAAATTGCTTAGATTCAACTTAAATCTCTTTTTAAAACTCAAGATTCCTAGTCATTGAATCTTGAATAGTGTTTTCTCTCTCCAATTCCTTAAATTAAGGAATTGTGTCTACATTTGTTTACACCTTAAAATGAGTTTAAATCCCACTAATGATGCAAGAACACTCCCTAATCATGTCTTGATGTCCTTAATTACTTACTTAGTTACCTAAACACTTATTTAACAACTCCTAATCTTAAGCCTAATATAACATACACCTAAATACACCCCTAAACCACAATTAAATGAAAGAAATCTCTCCTTCCTCACTCCTTGAAACTGCCGGCCATACCTCCCACTCCATTCATGATATTTAATTCAAATGAACTTTCAAGGCCATACTTGACCATGCTTGGAGCCATGCTTTGAAACATACTCACCTTACCTCCAACCATGCTTCACCATGCTTCAATGAAGCAATCTCTCACCTCATGTTCCATAAGGCAAGGCTCATGGCCACTCCCCCATTTGAAGTACCCTCATTTTTTTTATTTTCTATAAATAGCTTGCTTGGATGAACTTGGATCACTTTAGTTCATTTGCTAAGCTTTGAGTTTTCAAGAGCAACTTGAGTTCTTTCTTTTTCTCTCAAAAGTTGTAAGAGTTCTTCTTCATCCTTTCCTAAGATCATTCTCTTGCCACCTCAAATCACCACACCACCACCTTGGATCATCATATAAACACTAAAGCTTTCACCCTCAAACACAAGCTCACACAAAAACCTATCCTTTCCTTTTCCCACCCCCTTGGCCGAGACCTCCTCCTAGCTTTGGAAGAAGATTTTCTTTTCATCCTCTACTCAAGACCAAGCTTTTCATCTTCAACACTTGGTAGGGAGTTTTTCTAAAGTCATTCCTTTACTTGACTATGCTTTGTTCTTGGAGAAAAATGTTGTTTTCCTTGCTTTTCCTTTTCAGTTTCCCCTTGTTCCCTCCTTTTTATTTTCGGCCTTCGACGCCTAGATATCTCCTCATGATAGCTTGATGATGAGTGTGTCTAGATGATGACTTTGTGTTCATCATAATGAGGCCTCTAAAGCTTGAGTTTTTCTTTATTCAAGTTTTATTAAAAATGTTACTTAGCTCACTAATGATTCTACCTTAAGAAAATAATTACAAGGATTTCAAAAAGCTCAAAGCTTACCCTTGTCAACCTTAAAGTTGGCCAGCACGTTAAAATGAGCGGATTCATCTATAATTGATGTTACAATTAATTTTGAGAAAGCTAAGAAAAACTAGTAACTAGAAAAGATTTAAAATGAGAATTCTAGAACACTTAGAATACAAAGAATACTGTTTCTGTCCAGCAACCTTTAGATGCATTAATCATGTTTTATAATTAGTTTATATGTGTAGGAATCCCTCATAATTGGTTTAGGAATTATGTATAGCACCTCGGGCAAAGATAGGACTTAGAAAGGGTCAATGTTGTGACTCATAGACACCCGTAATTATGAAACATACATATTGCACTATGAGGTTTAATGTTGACTATAACCATAATGATTAATAAGAATGATTGATAATGATTCCCTTGGTGCATAAAAGGTTAGGAATGGATAATAGATTAGTCGGATTTTAAGCTTAAGATCTATGATGTTGTGATTTTATTATTTTGACGCTATGTTGATTTGTGATGCATGTGCTATGATGAACTATTTATATGACTTTTGTAACACCCTAAATCTTAACCTAAGACTACTAGTAGGTACTTAGGTTAATCTTTAGAATATTACCTCTTGGTCTTATCTTTTACTTAGAAAATACTTAGCGGAAATATGGGTAAAATTTTTCTTTTTAGAATTAAAATCAAAGTGAGAGCCACGCACGAATCTTTTAAAAGAAAGCATAACGAAACACATAAGCAAAGCGTAAAGAAACACATCATATCATGGAAACATCATCTGAAACATAGATATATATATATAATGTGCCTACCCAAAAGGGCAGGACTATTCGATACATCGGGAAACGGAATACAACTGAAGAACAAGTACAAGGAAAACAAATAAAGGGAAATCATAAAAACAACACCCATACCCATGTGCACCTAGAGTAGACAACCTCATATACAAAAGAAGGTTTGTCCTCAACTATGTGGCATGTGTGCACTAGCTACTACCCGTCCCATGCGCCTACTCTTGCTGGTCCGAGTACTGAGGGGTGGAATCAATCCACTGGTGGATCTCGGCGAGAGTGGTCGTGTGGATCATCGGAGCGTGTCCACCGCGGCGAGGGCGCATGGATGGCCGACGAGCCAACCTCGACTGAACCACTATCTCCTCACTCCCAGCTCTCATCGGTGGGGGAGCGGGACTGGAGCTCCAACTGTACATATGTGATGGCGGGTCCCATACCGGGGTGTCGATGAAGAGTACGAATGTCGCCATCTGAAGATATGACGGAAGAAAAGAGAGAGGGAATGAGAAACTTCTAAAAGAATTCTCAGTAGGGTTATCCCTACCTAGGTGACATCGTCACATCCTCAGGAACCTTGGGTTTTATTTCTAAAAGGTGTGCATGCATAAAACTCCTTTTAAGTTAGTTTTCTAAAGTATTATTTATCCAAGGTCCATCATATTTTATAATGCGTCTTATGACTAAGCATGGGATATACTAATGACATGAATGCATCATAAAGGAAAACCAATCAATAGAATAACTAAGAAACATTATAACATTAGCATAGGTATAGTATATGTGACATTGTAAACTTTAACTTTCATCTCATGGGGCCACCCTAAAACATCTCTAGGTTATGAGCTCATACATTAACTAGTCGTCACTAGTTCTTACTTATCCTATGATAAGCGTAACATATACATAATCCCGACTTAATAGTGCGGGCTTAGGGGCAATTAAGGATCACCTCTCTTAGGGTCATTTCCTCTTTGAAACGCTCTACTAGCAACTAGTGCATCGTAGTATTGTCCGCTTTGGCAAGCTCTATGTCAATACCCTCACAGATTTGTTTTCTTGGGGGTGCTCGGCTAAACCGGTGTCACCCAAGAAGGCGTCTCAGTGTTGTGTCACATTTAAGTTCTCATAAAGTGTTAATTCATAGATACATCATTATTCATCACATAAATCTTTTTCATAGCATATACATCATCACATGAAATTTCTTCATAGTGTATACATAAAACTATAGCATATACATTATCACATAATCACACCTTAGACAATCATTTATACAAACTCACAAGCTTATTATGTTATAAACCCATAGTATGTTATGCTTTGGTTCTTTTGAGTCTTAAACTTGTAAACTAATTGTTCTAGTATTATTCTTAACCTCTCACACATTTATAGGTTCACAACTAATAAGTTTTACTAATTTTTATGCTCAGGGACTTATCCAAACAGCACTATGCAGATTTGGACAGCTTTATATTTGTGTGATTACGGGGTTCTGGAAATTACGGTTTAGACCCTTAAAGTCCTTAACTCACATTCTAAGTTATCGATCATAAAAACCTAGTCTCTTGGGAACCTAAGAGGTTATAACTAAGTATTTCTCACCTCACACTATGGTCAAGAACATCTCTAAACCTCAAGGATGCAGAATTTGAAATCCTAACTTTACGGGTACCTTGAAGTCACAACAATGACCCTTTCTAAGTTCGGTTTGCTCCTAAGTCTCCAAGATTAAGTCCAAAACCAATTATGAGTCATTCCTACACATTTAAACTAATTTAAAACCATGATTATTAAATCTAAACCTTGCTGGACAGAATCCAGAAAATTACATAATTAAGGGATCTAGAATTCTCAAATTAATTCTTTTCTAGTTCCTAACTTATCCTATATTTCACATGTGAGTCTTAACATTATTTTTACTCAAACATAGGCACATTATCATGATTAAAACAGCACATACAGTGGCAGTAAAGAGCAAGGAAGAACCGAAAATATACTTCTCCATAAAAGGCATAAAACATAATTTCTAAAGCTCATAAAATACTAGTTTCTCTTGGAACTCTTTTGAAACTTTTAAAACTCATTTATAAACAATTTTAACATCTAAAATCATAAGAGTATTTAAGAGGGCAGTGACCAATTTATCTTTATCTCAAGAGGTCCTAAATTCATAAAATTTAGTTCTATGCATTCCTTAAACTCATGTAAGCTTGGAAAAATTATAAAACATAGTCTCAAATACTTAGAAACTTCAAGACCTCTTGGGGCCGAAATATGAACCAAGGAAAATACATATTGTTAGACCTTTGTCGAGACAACAATGGGCAAGTCTTTGAGCTCTAGGTTCATTTAGGTGATGACATAAAAATAAACATGCTTATGCACTTATTTTAGGTTCCATTAGAAAGTAAAGTGATAGCACAAAGTAAGTATGAATGCAACTCATTATTATCTTGGTATTAAGTGAGAACTTGAAATATAAACATGATAATGCATAGCATGAAATATAAACATGATAATGCAAGGTTCACTTATTGTCTTGAAACTTAGTGATAGCAAGGAAGTAAACATGATATGCAAAGCATAAAGTAAACATGATGCAAGGTTCATTTTATGGTTAACTAGAGCTCATTCAAGACTTTAACAAGATAACTACCCAATACAATATCTCAAAGATCACAACCCAAAAACCGAAAGTTATACAAAAGAGAAAGAAAGTGAAACTACGTCAAGTTCTTTATTAAATTCCCAAAACCCCTATCTAGAGAAAAATCTCTAGAACGTGCCGGCCAACTTTAAGGTTGACAAGGGTAGGCTTGGGCTTTTAGAAATCCTTAGATTAATTTTCTTAAGTTGGGAAAACCATGTGAGCTAGATAACATATAGATGAAGTTATAAGAAAAGGAAAACTCAAGCTTTAGAGGTTTCTTTGAGATGAACACAATGTCATCATCTAGTAACTCTCATCATCAAGCTATCATGGTCATAACAAGGCCTAGAGGCCGAAATGAAAAGAAAAGGAAAAACAAAGGAAAGTTCAAAAGAATCCAAGAGGAAACTAGAGAAAAACACTTTCTTGAGCAAAACAAAGTTTGAAAACAAATCCCTACCTTGTGATGAAGGTAAAAGCTTGGACTTGAAGATGAAATGAGATGAGCAACCCCTCCTAGGATGGTGGTGATGATTCGGCCAAAGAGGAAGGAAAAGAAAGGAAATGTGTTTTGGGTGAAGTTGTGTTTGAGGTGTGGTGTTTGAGAGGTTTGATGATGGTTCAAGGCTTTGGGGTGGTGTTTGATGTAACACCCTAATAGAACCCCACTGTGCTTAAGTTCACATTTGGATTCTATTAGTTGTCACTTATGCCTTGTATTAATTTTCTTTTGAAATTAACTTAGAAAAATAATGGAAGTTTTTTTTTTCTTTAAATAAATTAATTTTTTTGAAAACTTAAGCCTGTAACGAGAAGTGAAATACATAGTGCTTTTATAGATAATAATCAAGTTACATTGCGCACTTAATTAAATAAGCGGAATAAAAGACTAAGTGTAGAACAATTATCACATAAACTGGAATATAATCACTTAATACATAAGTCACAACAGGGCATATATCATACTGATAAGTTATTACAAATAACAATATAAGTTCTACTATTACTAATTGTTTCTTACAAACTATAATGTAACTAAAGCTCGGAATGCTCCTACTTGAACGGTTTGAAATCTTCACATGCTACCTCCTTCCTCAGCTACGGCCTCGTTGCTTTAGGTGGACACATCTGTCTCACAGTAGCGACAACGGAAAATAAACATAGGAGTGAGAAATACATGATTTCTCAAGAGGAGTTCCTACTTGTATTAAAAGTGTCATCGTTGTCGTCCCAGTCACTTGGGTTTATTATAAAAGGTGAGCAGGTAAGGATTCAATTATCAAACTTTCACAAGCGTGATTAGCGAAGTGCAGTTACTTTTAAACTAATCTTGAACATTAGCGTAAATATTCATTCAAGATTTCATCAAGCATACATATAAGCATATCATGTAAAACCTCTAATAAGCAGTAATCATTTAGGAGCTGCATGCATTTCATGATTACTCATCCTCAACATTCACTTGTTTAGTGATCATCATCTTTCATTTATTTCATCAACATATTTCTTAATTACTCACGGGATGAATGCATCAATGCCTTAGACCACCCTAAAAGGGTAATGAGCTCATACCATGGCCGTCGCCATAACCTGTTTGGTTTTCATTCCGTTGCCGTGATCTCAACGGTTTAGGGGGTTAAGCCGTGAGTTTAGCTCAAGTCCACTTTTCCAGACTTTCATTGCTACTTTTTCAAACTTTACTTTTATTATTTCTTTTGAAAATGAATGTATGCATATTATCATGTAATCACAATAAATCCTAGGCAATCAATCATTTATCCTCATCATTTCATGATTCATCACCATACATTCACATTACTATAAATCACTTCATAAAACATGGACAATATCATGTAAATCTCATAGTAAACACTTTCATAGATGATTCATATTAACCAACCAAAGTTATCAAGTTGAGTTCCTAGTGTTCGTAAGAGGTAATGGATGTCTTAGTATTATCTTTTTCTCTTAGTGTTCTTTGTACTCTTAGCATTCCATTAATACATTAATGCACTTCAAAATATTATTATAGGTTCTTTATATATTTTTATTATGACTTTCATATAACTCTTGAAGATTATTATTCTACTTAAATTCTTAAAATTCTCTCTTTACAAGACTTGATTCTTTTATTTATAGTTTTGACATCTTTTAGAAGAAAGTTTATAATTCTCTGTATACTTGTTATCTCAGCTTAGTAAAGGTAGTTCCAAATTCCTAACTCATCAAATTTTAGCATTTACATCTTTGGAATAGTGTAAATCCATTGTAAACCATGCATAGGAGGGTTCCTAGGAAAGAGAGGTGGGTCACAATGGACATGCTTAAATACCAAGTCTTTTCTTAGCCAGAACCTTTCCAAACTGCACTTTCACAGTACACTATCCCGAAATTTATTTCTCATTCTGTATTTATGTGGTACAAACCTTTATACAAAACATACATGGGTGTATTCCTACATGTGTTAGCTCTCTAACAAAGTTGAAATCAGTCCATTTGCATTTTTCTAGAGTGAGTTACACCTATTTTACTACTACAAGGTCAGATTTAAAGTTTCAGTCTTAGGCTCTACTTTAAAAATTTATATCTTGAGCTAGAAAACTCCGTTTTGGGTGATTCTTTTTGGAGAGTGTTCTATAATGAGTCTAGTTTATAGTAAAAGTATTTTAATTTCGAGATACTTGATATTTTATGAACAGTAGCTTTCGAAGTACCTGCTGCCAGAAACAACTAGAAATTCCAGCACCTACCATTTTCATGTCTTAAGTTACCTTTATTAAATCAGGTTTCACATACAATCTTTTCAAGTTATATTTGAGTTTGATAACATCATAAGGGTACTCATAACAAAATAGAATATATTTTTCAAATAATCATTTAAAACTTTTGACAATAACTCAAACTTGAGGCATTCTATCAAGGTTAGAAGCCAACAATACTTGAACAATTAAAGATGAAGCTCCTACCTCTTGTGTAGGGTCTAAAAAGGGTCCTTCTCTTCTTCCTTAAGCTTTGAACAAGAGTCTTTGGAGTGGATGACCCTCCTTGAATCTTGGCTCTAGAACTTGAATGCTTAAGAAAATATTTCTCACTAGAGTTAAAGATTGTAACTCTTGTGAGGGCTAGTGAAAGTTTGGACTTAGGATTTAAGTGTTTGGATGAAGTTTAGAGGATCAAGAGAAGTCTTTGAAGAACATAAGAAGAATGATAGAATAAGAAAGAAAGAACACTTAGGGAGTTTTTGAATTGAAGAGAGTTTGAGAAGTATTTATAGTGGAAAGATTAGAGAAAAAACAGAAGAAGGAAAGCACTTGGAGCATGATTTATGGAAACATGTTGGCTGAATTTTGGGATGAAAATGCTCCTTGTTTTGTGCAAACATGTTTCCATGTTTTGTGCAAACACGTTTCCATGTTTTGTGCAAACATGTTGGATGAAAATGCTCCATGTTTTATGCAAACATATTTCCATGTTTTATGCAAACATGTTTCCATGTTTTGTGCAAAGATGTTAGTGGATATTTTTGTAATTAGACAATGATAGTGGTATTCTTGTAATTCCATTCATAGAGTAAGGGTATCTTCGTCATTTAATAAGGTAAGGGTAGTTTGGTAATTTCCTTTACATAGCAAGGGCATTTTCGTAATTTCCACTAAGTGATGGCATTTTCGTAATTCTTTGCATTTTTCTCTAGACATACTTAAGTAGACTATTTGTTGTGTTTCATAACATTTGTCCCGATTCTCTTGGTTTTGCTATCGCTAATTAATATTTAGCTTAGTTATAAATTTGGGGATGTTACATTTCTCCCCTCCTTATTAAAAATTTTGCCCTCAAAATTTGATACCTGTGAATAGGTTCGGAAATTCTTTTCGCATATCTTCCTCGAGCTCCCATGTGTGCTCTTCCATTCCATCTTGTCCCCAGGCTACTCGGACCAGAGATACAGATTTGTTTCTCAGCTGCTTGATGCCATGATCCACGATCCTCATCGGTGGTAATTCAAAAGTTAAGTCATCTTTTAATTGTATAGTTTATGGCTCAAACACATGACTGGGGTCTGACTGATACTTTCTCAATTGGGACACATGAAAAACATTGTGTAGGTTAGACAAATTTGGAGGTAATGCAATTTGGTAGGCGGAGGGACCTACCTTTTTGAGGATTTGGAAGGGTCCTAAGAATCTAGGGCTTAGCTTTTTGACTTTCATTGCACGACCTATAGCAGTGGTAGGAGAAATGCGCAAGAATATGTGTTCTCCTTCTTGAAATTGAGAGGTTTCCTTCTCTTGTCGGCATAGCTCTTCCGCCTACTACGAGCGGTGAGGATTCTTTCCCTAATTTTCCTTATTTGTTTGGTTGTCTCTTCTACCAAATCAGGGCCCAAAATACTTTGCTCTCCCGGGTCACACCAACAAAGTGGTGATTGACACTTTCTACCATACAAAGCCTCATAAGGTGCCATCCCAATGCTAGTGTGGTAACTATTATTATATGCAAACTCAATCAATGGGAGCTGTTTGTCCCAACTTTTTGGCTGGTCTAAGACACATGCTCTTAGCATATCCTCAAGGGTTTGAATTGTTCTTTCTGATTGTCCATCAGTCTGAGGGTGATAGGCAGTGCTTAGACACAACTTTGAACCAAATGCCTTTTGCAAAGCTCCCCAAAATCTTGAGGTGAACCTTGGATCCCTATCAGTCTGAGGGTGATAGGCAGTGCTTAGACACAACACAACTTGTACTAAAAGTGTCATCGTTGTCGTCCCAGTCACTTCGGGTTTATTATAAAAAGGTGAACAGGTAAGGATTCAATTATCAAACTTTCACAAACGTGATTAGCCGAAGTGCAGTTACTTTTAAACTAATCTTGAACATTAGCAGAAATATCCATTCAGTATTTCATCAAGCATACATATAAGCATATCATGTAAAACCACTACTAAGCAATAATCATTTAGGAGCTGCATGCATTTCATGATTACTCATCCTCAACATTCACTTGTTTAGTGATCATCATCTTTCATTTATTTCATCAACATATTTCTTAATTACTCACAGGATGAATGCATCAATGCCTTATACCACCCTAAAAGGGTAATGAGCTCATACCGTGGCCGTTGCCACAACCTTTTGGTTTTCTTTCTGTTGCCATGATCTCAACAGTTTAGGGGGTTAAGCCATGAGTTTAGCTCAAGTCCACTTTTCCAGACTTTCATTGCTACTTTTTCAAACTTTTCTTTTATTATTTCCTTTGAAAATGAATGTATGCATATCATCATGTAATCACAATAAATCATGGGCAATCAATCATTCATCTTCATCATTTCATAACTCATCACCATACATTCACTTTACTATAATTCACTTCATGAAACATGGATAATATCATGTAAATATCATAGTAAACATTTTCATAAATGATTCATTTTAAGCAACCAAAGTTATCAAGTTGAGTTCCTAGTGTTCCTAAGAGGTAATGGATGTCTTAGTATTATCTTTTTCTCTTAGTGTTCTTTGTACTCTTAGAATTCCATTAATACATGAATGCATTTCAAAATATTATTATAGGTTCTTTATATATTCTTATTATGGTTTTCGTATAACTCTTGGAGATTATTATTCTACTTAAATTCTTAAAATTCTCTTTTTACAAGACTTGATTCTTTTATTTATAGTTTTGACATCTTTTAGAAAAAGGTTTATAATTCTCTGTATACTTGTTATCTCAGCTTAGTAAAGGTAGTTCCAAATTCCTAACTCATCAAATTTTAGCATTTACATCTTTGGAATAGTGTAAATTCATTGTAAACCATGCATAGGAGGGTTCCCAGGAAAGAGAGGTGGGTCACAATGGACATGCTTAAATACCAAGTCTTTCCTTAGCCAGAACCTTTCCAAACTGTACTTTCACAGTACACTATCCCGAAATTTATTTCTCATTCTGTATTTACGTGGTACAAAGCTTTATACATAACATACATGGGTGTATTCCTATATGTGTTAGCTCTCCAACAAAGTTGAAATTAGTCCATTTGCATTTTTCTAGAGTGAGTTACACCTATTTTACTACTACAAAGTCAGATTTAAAGTTTCAGTCTTAGGCTCTACTTTAAAAATTTATATCTTGAGCTAGAAAACTCCGTTTTGGGTGATTCTTTTTGGAGAGTGTTCTATAATGAGTCTAGTTTATATTAAAATTATTTTAATTTCGAGATACTTGATATTTTATGAACAGTAGCTTTCGAAGTACCTGCTGCCAGAAACAACTAGAAATTCCAGCACCTACCATTTTCATGTCTTAAGTTACCTTTATTAAATCAAGTTTCACATACAATCTTTTCAAGTTATATTTGAGTTTGATAACATCATAAGGGTACTCATAACAAAATAGAACATGTCATATTTCTAAAATATATTTTTCAAATAATCATTTAAAACTTTTGACAATAACTCAAACTCGAGGCATTCTATCAAGGTTAGAAGCGAACAATACTTGAACAATTAAAGATAAAGCTCCTACCTCTTGTGTAGGGTCTAAAAAGGGTCCTTCTCTTCTTCCTTAAGCTTTGAACAAGAGTCTTTGGAGTGGATGACCCTCCTTGAATCTTGGCTCTAGAACTTGAATGCTTAAGAAAATATTTCTCACTAGAGTTAAAGATTGTAACTCTTGTGAGGGCTAGTGAAGTTTGGACTTAGGATTTAAGTGTTTGGATGAAGTTTAGAGGATCAAGAGAATTCTTTAATTGAAGAACATAAGAAGAATGATAGAATAAGAAAGAAAGAACACTTAGGGAGTTTCTGAATTTAAGAGAGTTTGAGGAGTATTTATAGTGGAAAGATTAGAGAAAAAACAAAAGAAGGAAAGCACTTGGAGCATGATTTATGGAAACATGTTGGTTGAATTTTGGGATGAAAATGCTCCTTGTTTTGCGCAAACATGTTTCCATGTTTTATACAAACATGTTGGATGAAAATGCTCCATGTTTTGTGCAAAGATGTTAGGGGAGACTTTCTAACCTTTAGTGCATGTATGTGATTCAGAAATGTGTGTGATGTATGTGGTTAAATTATTGTGTTATCATCTTAATCCAATGGCTTAGATTCATTCTTATCTAAAGATAAGTCTAGGGATTTGTGCAAATGGCATTGTAGTAATTTCTTTAACTAAGACAAGGATATTTTTGTAATTAGACAATGATAGTGGTATTCTTGTAATTCCATTCATAGAGTAAGGGTATCTTCGTCATTTAATAAGGTAAGGGTAGTTTGGTAATTTCCTTTACATAACAAGGGCATTTTCGTAATTTCCACTAAGTGATGACATTTTCTTAATTCTTTGCATTTTTCTCTAGACATACTTAAGTAGACTATTTGTTGTGTTTCATAACATTTGTCCCGATTCTCTTGGTTTTGCTATCGCTAATTAATATTTATCTTAGTTATAAATTTGGGGATGTTACAGATTTGCCTTCTCCCCACCGAAGCAGGAGAAATGCATCTCAATGATGTGTCACATTAAAATCTTTCTTGTGTTCCTGGGGGTGCTCGGCTAAACCGGTGTCACCGACACCCAAGACACATCTCATGGGGTTTTTCAAAAACATTCTCAAGTCCTCAAATTTGACGGAAGTTCAGCAGCATAACTGCTGTAAACCGAATTTCTTTCAAATTTGCTTTATGCTACAAGAACTTATAATGTATTTTCTCATTCAATTCCACATTTCAGAATCAATTACTAAAGTCAGATAAACAGTTCATCATAGCACATGCATCACACATCAACATAGTGTCAAAATAATAAAATCACAACATCATAGATCTTAAGCTTAAAATCTGACTAATCTATTATCCACTCCTAACCTTTTATGCACCAAGGGAATCATTATCAATAATTCTTATTAATCATTATGATTATAGTCAACATTAAACCTCATAGTGCAGTATCTATGTTTCACAATTACGGGTGTCTAGGAGTTAGAACATTGACCATTTCTAAGTTCCATCTTCGCCTGAGGTGCTATACATAATTCCTAAACCAATTATGAGGGATTCCTACACATATAAACTAATTATAAAACATGATTACTGCATCTAAAGGTTGCTGGACAGAAACAGTATTCTTTGTATTCTAAGTGTTCTAGAATTCTCATTTTAAATCTTTTCTTGTTACTAGTTTTTCTTAGCTTTCTCAAATTAATTCTAACATCAATTACACATGAATCTACTCATTCTAACATAATAAAATCATCATCATACAGTGAACAAAATAGGAAGGCAGAACCATGAACATCCATCATCATATCATGCATAGGATTCCATTTCTAATACACATAGGTTACTAGTTTCTTTTGGAACCTTTTTAGAACTCATTGGAAATCAATTTATTTCATTAAAATCATCATAAAATAAATAAGGGCAGTAGCTATTTTAGTTCCTTCATGGTTAACATTTAAAACATAAAATCATGCTTGAAATATTCTTTAAGCTCACCTATGCTTAAGAAAATTATAAAACATAGGCTATTGGCACTTATGACTAAATGAAACCTATATTAGGTCCATCTCCATCACATGGATGAAATCACTATCCATGAAACACTTCCATTTTCCAAACTTTACTTGAGATAATAGTGGGCAAGTCTTTGAGCTCTAAGTTTCTTAGGTGATGACATAAACTTAAACATGCAATGCACTTTGTTTTATTCTTTATTATAAAGTGTAAACATAAAATAAATATGAGCTGCAACTTATTATCATCTTTGAAATTTAAGTGATGACTTGAAATATAAATATGAGAATGCAAGCTTATTCTTTACTGTTGGTAGCTTAGTGTTGACATGAAATAAATATGAGTGCAAGTTCATTTTACTTTAACTAGAGCTCATACAAGACTTTTAGAAGAACAAAAATAATCTCAACCCAACACTTATCTTACAAGACAAAGTGAGCTTTAGAGTTCTTGTACCAAGGTTTCAAAGAAACCTCATGGTTTGAACATCATCATCAAGCTCAAGGAAAATAGACAAAGGGACCAAAATAAATAACTACATTTCTTGAAATAAAAATCTATCTAAAGTAAACTACACCATATTCTTTATTTTATGCTCAAGAGCTCCTATCTAGAGTAAACTCTAGAATGTGCCGGCCAACTTTAAGGTTGACAAGGGTAAGCTTTGAGCTTTTTGAAATCCTTGTAATTCTTTTCTTAAGGTAGAATCATTAGTGAGCTAAGTAACATTTTTAATAAAACTTGAAGAAACAAAAACTCAAGCTTTAGAGGCCTCATTGTGATGAACACAAAGTTATCATCTAGACACACTCATCATCAAGCTATCATGAGGAGATATCTAGGTCTTGAAGGCTGAAAATAAAAAGGAGGGAACAAGGGGAAACCGAAAAGGAAAAGCAAGGAAAACAACATTTTTCTCCAAGAACAAAGCATAATCAAGTAAAGGAATGACTTTAGAACAACTCCTTACCAAGTGTTGAAGATGAAAAGCTTAGTTTTGAGGTGAGGATGAAAAGAAAATCTTCTCCCAAAGCTAGGAGGAGGTCTTGACCAAGGGGGTGGGAAAAGGAAAGGATGGGTTTTTATGTGAGCTTGTGTTTGAGGGTGAAAGTTTTGGTGCTTAGATGATGATCCAAGGTGGTGGTGTGGTGATTTGAGGTGGCAAGAGAATGATCTTAGCAGAGGATGAAGAGGATGAAGAAGATGAAGAAGAAATCTTAGAACTTTTGAGAGAAAAAGAAAGAACTCAAGTTGCTCTTGAAAACTCAAAGCTTAGCAAATGAACCAAAGTGATCCAAGTTCATCCAAGCAAGCTATTTATAGAAAATCAAAACAATAAGGGTGCTTCAAAAGGGGGAGTGGCCATGAGCCTTGCCTCATGGAACATGAGGTGAGATATTGCTTCATTGAAGCATGGTTGGAGGTAAGGTGAGTGTGGTTCAAAGCATGGCTCCAAGCATGATCAAGTATGGCCTTGAAAGTTCATTTGAATTAAATATCATGAATGGAGGGGGAGGTATGGCCGGTGGCTTCATGGAGTGAGGAAGGAAAGATTTCTTTCATTTAATTGTGGTTTAGGGGTATATTTAGGTGTATATTAGATTAGGCTTAAGATTAGGAGTTGTTAAGTAAGTGTTTAGGTAACTAAGTAAGTAATTGAGGACAACAAGACATGATTAGAGAGTGTTCTTGCATCATTAGTGGGATTTAAACTCATTTTATGGTGTAAACTGTAACACCCTAATAGAACCCCATTGTGCTTAAGTTCACATTTGGATTCTATTAGTTGTCACTTCTGCCTTACATTTATTTTCTTTTGAAATTAACTTAGAAAAATAGTGGAAGTTTTTTTTTTCTTTAAATAAATTAATTTTTTGAAAACTTAAGCCTGTAACGAGAAGTGAAATACATAGCGCTTTTATAGATAATAATCAAGTTACATTGTGCACTTAATTAAATAAGCGGAATAAGAGACTAAGTGTAGAACTATTATCACATAAACTGGAATATAATCACTTAATACATAAGTCACAACAGGGCATATCATACTGATAAGTTATTACAAATAACAATATAAGTTCTACTATTACTAATTGTTTCTCACAAACTATAATGTAACTAAAGCTCGGAATGCTCCTACTTGAACGGTTTGAAATCTTCACGTGCTACCTCCTTCCTCATTTCTGACCGTTTGCTTTAGGTGGACACGTCTGTCTCTCAGTAACGACAACGGAAAATAAACATAGGAGTGAGAAATATATGATTTCTCAGTAGGAGTTCCTACTTGTACTAAAAGTGTCATCGTTGTCGTCTTAGACACTTCGGGTTTATTATAAAAAGGTGAACAGGTAAGGATTCAATTATCAAACTTTCACAAACGTGATTAGCCGAAGTGCAGTTACTTTTAAACTAATCTTGAACATTAGCAGAAATATCCATTCAGTATTTCATCAAGCATACATATAAGCATATCACGTAAAACCAATAATAAGCAATAATCATTTAGGAGCTGCATGCATTTCATGATTACTCATCCTCAACATTCACTTGTTTAGTGATCAACATATTTCTTAATTACTCACGGATGAATGCATCAATGCCTTAGACCACCCTAAAAGGGTAATGAGCTCATACCATGGCCGTCGCCATAACCTTTTTGGTTTTCATTCCGTTGCCGTGATCTCAACGGTTTAGGGGGTTAAGCTGTGAGTTTAGCTCAAGTCCACTTTTCCAGACTTTCATTGCTACTTTTTCAAACTTTACTTTTATTATTTCTTTTGAAAATGAATGTATGCATATTATCATGTAATCACAATAAATCCTGGGCAATCAATCATTCATCCTCATCATTTCATAATTCATCACCATACATTCACATTACTATAAATCACTTCATAAAACATGGACAATATCATGTAAATCTCATAGTAAACACTTTCATAGATGATTCATATTAACCAACCAAAGTTATCAAGTTGAGTTCCTAGTGTTCGTAAGAGGTAATGGATGTCTTAGTATTATCTTTTTCTCTTAGTGTTCTTTGTACTCTTAGCATTCCATTAATACGTTAATGCACTTCAAAATATTATTATAGGTTCTTTATATATTTTTATTATGACTTTCATATAACACTTGAAGATTATTATTCTACTTAAATTCTTAAAATTCTCTTTTTACAAGACTTGATTCTTTTATTTATATAACTCTTTATATATTCTCTTTCCAAACTGCACTTTCACAATACACTATTCCGAAATTTATTTCTCATTCTGTAATTACATAGTACAAAGCTTTATACATAACATACATGGGTGTATTCCTATATGTGTTAGCTCTCCAACAAAGTTGAAATCTGTCCATTTGCATTTTTCTAGAGTGAGTTACACCTATTTTACTACTACAAGGTCAGATTTAAAGTTTCAGTCTTAGGCTCTACTTTAAAAAATTTATATCTTGAGCTAGAAAACTCCGTTTTGGGTGATTCTTTTTGGAGAGTGTTCTATAATGAGTCTAGTTTATATTAAAATTATTTTAATTTCGAGATGCTTAATATTTTATGAACAGTAACTTTCGAAGTACCTGCTGCCAGAAACAACTAGAAATTCCAGCACCTATCATTTTCATGTCTTAAGTTACCTTTATTAAATCAGGTTTCTCATACAATCTTGTCAAGTTATATTTGAGTTTGATAACATCATAAGAGTACTCATAACATAATAGAACATGTCATATTTCTAAAAATATATTTTTCCAATAATCATTCAAAACTTTTGACAATAACTCAAACTTGAGGCATTCTATCAAGGTTAGAAGCCAACAATGCTTGAACAATTAAAGATGAAGCTCCTACCTCTTGTGTAGGGTCTAAAAAGGGTCCTTCTCTTCTTCCTTAAGCTTTGAACAAGAGTCTTTGGAGTGGATGACCCTCCTTGAATCTTGGCTCTAGAACTTGAGTGCTTAAGAAAATATTTCTCACTAGAGTTAAAGATTGTAACTCTTGTGAGGGCTAGTGAAAGTTTGGACTTAGGATTTAAGTGTTTGGATGAAGTTTAGAGGATCAAGAGAAGTATTTGAAGAACATAAGAAGAATGATAGAATAAGAAAGAAAGAACACTTAGGGAGTTTTTGAATTGAAGAGAGTTTGAGGAGTATTTATAGTGGAAAGCTTAGAGAAAAAAATAGAAGAAGGAAAGCACTTGGAGCATGATTTATGGAAACATGTTGGCTGAATTTTGGGATGAAAATGCTCCTTGTTTTGTGCAAATATGTTTCCATGTTTTGTGCAAACACGTTTCCATGTTTTATGCAAACATGTTTCCATGTTTTATGCAAACATGTTGGATGAAAATGCTCCATGTTTTATGCAAAGATGTTTCCATGTTTTGTGCAAAGATGTGGAGATTTTCTAACCTTTAGGTGCATGTATGTGATTCAGAAATGTGTATGATGTATGTGGTTAAATTATTGTGTTATCATCTTAATCCAATGGCTTAGATTCATTCTTGTCTAAAGACAAGTCTAGGGATTTGTGTAAATGGCGTTGTAGTAATTTCTTTAACTAAGACAAGGATATTTTTGTAATTAGACAATGATAGTGGTATTCTTGTAATTCCATTCATAGAGTAAGGGTATCTTTGTCATTTAATAAGGCAAGGGTAGTTTGGTAATTTCCTTTACATAGCAAGGGCATTTTCGTAATTTCCACTAAGTGATGGCATTTTCGTAATTATTTCATTTTTCTCTAGAGATACGTAAGTAGACTATTTGTTGTGTTTCATAACATTTGTCCAGATTCTCTTGGTTTTGCTATCGCTAATTAATATTTATCTTAGTTATAAATTTGGGGATGTTACATAAACAAATGTAGACACAATTCCTTAATTTAAGGAATTTAAGGAATTTGTCCATGACTAGGAATCTTGAGTTTTAAAAAGAGATTTAAGTTTAATCTAAAGCAATTTTAGGTTCTAATTAACTTTGATAAATTATTTTGACTCTAGATTAATTATGAAAATTAATTAATCTTCGATTAGAGCCTAATATTACTTAGGTTTCCTTAATTACATCATTAAGTTTAAGAACACTATTCTAGGGGCAAAATCATAATTTTGCACAAAAATTGCCCGGGACCACCTAGACTTAAACAGATATTACCACACACATAAAAAACATCATTCTAAACCTTTTAGAAATTTTTTGGGCTCAAACAGCACTTATACCTGCATAAAAACGTTATAGGGGTATTTTGGTCATTTTGGCCTGAAATCTCAGAAAATACGATTCTTTCTGCTTTGTTAACATCCATTCACACATAATCCCCTTCTGACATTGAGTATACCCTTCGAGGACTGCCGGGTTATCTATCCTCGAATTTCAGGTGGAAAATGACCTCAAGGGCATTTTGGTCATTTTTGCTTAGACAGAAAAATCGGGGTGTTATAAAGAGCATACAAATATAATAGCACCACAAGCATAGATAAACATCATGGATTTCATATAACATCAAAGTCACCAGCCACATCACAAACTGATAATCATAAATAATATGTAGCATAATACCCACTAATAAAGGTTGGGTTAATATAGTAATCCCAAAGTCAGTAAATAAAGTATATGAAAATAGACATAAATCAAAACAATAGAGACCTCTCTCCTCTCCTAAGTATATCAAGGTATGCCTATGTAAGATAACCCCAAAATATAGAAGCAAAAGAAAGCTATCCATCGCATAAGCTGAAGCACTCCCACGGGGTCCATCATCAGCTACTAGGGATGTCCCTACTAAGAAGGAAGAATGTAACCAATGAAACGTGTCACCTCCTCGGGCATGCTAAGATGCAAGGTTGGATGGGCATGGGCTCCCCAACGGGGGTGAGTGACTCCTCTCACTGGGCTTCTAACCGTGGCCTCTTTGTCATCATCTCTCTAATCTCCATGGGAAAGGTCGGGCAGAACCTCAGGAAGAGTGCTAGGATGATGACTCCTCAGAGGGGTCTATCTCGAGCTTAGACGAGCGGGGTGATGAACGGGGGACGTACTTAGGATAAGCTCGAACAGATGAAGCAGAGGTATGGGCACGGTGAGTCTGCTCTCTGCAAAGACAAGCGTGCTCAAAAACCATGTCTTCAGGAAATGAGGCAGTAGGAGAGAATTTATAGCTGGTAACAGAGTGTGAGAATGGGTGCTCCATGAACACAAAAAGGTGAACTGAACATCGACCCATGAAATGATAGGACTAGTGTGTAGGGTCGAAGCGAAACTCCTAGGTAGGAGCATCAACGTACATCACGAACATCGCCATCAACCTCTGAAGACGTGACAAAGAAAAGAAAGAAAGAGGGGTGAGAAACTTAACAAGAATCTCAGTAGGGTACTCTCCTCCTAATGCATGTCATTATCTACGTCCTCAGGAACCTTGGGTTTATTGTGAAAATGGTGAGCATGCATAAGGTTCATTTTTATTAAGTTCCAAAACCCATTATCCAAGGTTTGTGTCTTTTAGCATGATTCTTGATGTTATGAATGCATTACATTATATCATGAGTGCATGTCCATGCCATGTGCAACTCATAGAATCATATTAAGTAAACAAAGCATAAGGAAATATAATCACATGAATGAAACAAAGGAACATGAATCTTTTCTCTTTTATCATATTAGGTGACTTTGAGTTCATTATTCTTTTCTCTATGGGGCCACCCTAATACTCTCCCCTTTTGAGAGTTTCTAGGTTATAGGCTCATACCTAAACTAGTTGTAACACCCTAAATCTTAACCTAAGACTACTAGTAGGTACTTAGGTTAATCTTTAGAATATTACCTCTTGGTCTCATCTTTTACTTAGAAAATACTTAGCGGAAATATGGGTAAAATTTTTCTTTTTAGAATTAAAATCAAAGTGAGAGCCACGCACGAATCTTTTAAAAGAAAGCATAACAAAACACATAAGCAAAGCGTAAAGAAACACATCATATCATGGAAACATCATCTGAAACATAGATATATATATATATAATGTGCCTACCCAAAAGGGCAAGACTATTCAATACATCGGGAAACGGAATACAACTGAAGAACAAATACAAGGAAAACAAATAAAGGGAAATCATAAAAACAACACCCCATACCCATGTGCACCTAGACTAGACAACCTCATATACAAAAGAAGGTTTGTCCTCAACTATGTCGCGTGTGTGCACTAGCTACTACCCGTCCCATGCGCCTACTCCTGCTGGTCCGAGTACTGAGGGGTGGAATCAATCCACTGGCGGATCTCGGCAGGAGTGGTCATGCAGATCATCGGAGCGTGTCCACCGCGGCGAGGGCGCATGGATGGCCAACGAGCCAACCTCGGTTGAACCACTATCTCCTCACTCCCAGCTCTCATCGGTGGGGGAGCAGGACTGGAGCTCCAACTGTACATATGTGATGGCGGGTCCTCGGATGGGTCCGTCTCCGAGTACTGGGTGCGAGGCACATACTCTGGGTAGTCGCGTACTGCTGACGTCTCGGGCTGCATGCAGAGAATCTGCTCATCACGTGGTCTAGCTCGCTCAAAAATCCAGTTATGGCGGTAAGGAGCAGTCGGGGTGAAGCGGTAGCTAGGGACGGGGTGCGCGAAGGGTCGTCCCATGAACATGAATACTCTGACAGTACAGCGACCCTCAAAATGGTATGACCCAAGTGCTGGGTCATGGTGCAACTCCCATACCGGGGTGTCGATGAAGAGTACGAATGTCACCATCTGAAGATATGATAGAAGAAAAGAGAGAGGGAATGAGAATCTTCTAAAAGAATTCTCAGTAGGGTTATCCCTACCTAGGTGACATCGTCACATCCTCAGGAACCTTGGGTTTTATTTCTAAAAGGTGTGCATGCATAAAACTCCTTTTAAGTTAGTTTTCTAAAGTGTTATTTATCCAAGGTCCGTCATATTTTATAATGCGTCTTATGACTAAGCATGGGATATACTAATGACATGAATGCATCATAAAGGAAAACCAATCAATAGAATAACTAAGAAACATTATAACATTAGCATAGGTATAGTATATGTGACATTGTAAACTTTAACTTTCATCTTATGGGGCCACCCTAAAACATCTCTAGGTTATGAGCTCATACCTTAAATAGTTGTCACTAGTTCTTACTTATCCTATGATAAGCGTAACATATACATAATCCCGACTTAATAGTGCGGGCTTAGGGGCAATTAAGGATCACCTCTCTTAGAGTCATTTCCTCTTTGAAACGCTCTACTAGCAACTAGTGCATCGTAGTATTGTCCGCTTTGGCAAGCTCTATATCAATACCCTCACGGATTTGTTTTCTTGGGGGTGCTCGGCTAAACCGGTGTCACCCAAGAAGGCGTCTCAGTGTTGTGTCACATTTAAGTTCTCATAAAGTGTTAATTCATAGATACATCATTATTCATCACATAAATCTTTTTCATAGCATATACATCATAACATGAAATTTCTTCATAGTGTATACATAAAACTATAGCATATACATTATCACATAATCACACCTTAGACAATCATTCATACAAACTCACAAGCTTATTATGTTATAAACCCATAGTATGTTATGTTTTGGTTCTTTTGAGTCTTAAACTTGTAAACTAATTGTTCTAGTATTATTCTTAACCTCTCACACACTTATAGGTTCACAACTAATAAGTTTTACTAATTTTTATGCTCAAGGACTTATCTAAACAGCACTATGCAGATTTGGACAGCTTTATATTTGTGTGATTACGGGGTTCTAGAAATTACGGTTTAGACCCTTAAAGTCCTTAACTCACATTCTAAGTTATCGATCATAAAAACCTAGTCTCTTGGGAACCTATGAGGTTATAACTAAGTATTTCTCACCTCACACTATGGTCAAGAACATCTCTAAACCTCAAGGATGTAGAATTTGAAATCCTAACTTTACGGGTACCTAGAAGTCACAACAATGACCCTTTCTAAGTTTGGTTTGCTCCTAAGTCTCCAAGATTAAGTCCTAAACCAATTATGAGTCATTCCTACACATTTAAACTAATTTAAAACCATGATTATTAAATCTAAACCTTTCTGGACAGAATCCAGAAAATTACATAATTAAAGGATCTAGAATTCTCAAATTAATTCTTTTCTAGTTCCTAACTTATCCTATCTTTCACATGTGAGTCTTAACATTATTTTTACTCAAACATAGGCACATTATCACAATTAAAACAGCACATACAGTGGCAGTAAAGAGCAAGGAAGAACCGAAAATATACTTCTCCATAAAAGGCATAAAACATAATTTCTAAAGCCGATAAAATACTAGTTTCTCTTGGAACTCTTTTTAAACTTTAAAAACTCATTTATAAAACAATTTTAACATCTAAAATCATAAGAGTATTTAAGAGGGCGGTGACCAATTTATCTTTATCTCAAGAGGTCCTAAATTCATAAAACTTAGTTCTATGCATTCCTTAAACTCATGTAAGCTTGGAAAAATTATAAAACGTAGTCTCAAATACTTAGAAACTTCAAGACCTCTTGGGGCCGAAATATGAACCAAGGAAAATACATATTGTTAGACCTTTGTTGAGACAACAATGGGCAAGTCTTTGAGCTCTAGGTTCATTTAGGTGATGACATAAAAATAAACATGCTTATGCACTTATTTTAGGTTCCATTAGAAAGTAAAGTGATAGCACAAAGTAAGTATGAATGCAACTCATTATTATCTTGGTATTAAGTGAGAACTTGAAATATAAACATGATAATGCATAGCTTGAAATATAAACATGATAATGCAAGGTTCACTTATTATCTTGAAACTTAGTGATAGCAAGGAAGTTAAGATGATATGCAAAGCATAAAGTAAACATGATGCAAGGTTCATTTTATGGTTAACTAGAGCTCATTCAAGACTTTAACAAGATAACAACCCAATACAATATCTCAAAGATCGCAATCCAAAAACCGAAAGTTATACAAAAGAGAAAGAAAGTGAAACTACGTCAAGTTCTTTATTAAATACCCAAAACCTCTATCTAGAGAAAAATCTCTAGAAGGTGCCGGCCAACTTTAAGGTTGACAAGGGTAGGTTTGGGCTTTTAGAAATCCTTAGATTAATTTTCTTAAGTTGGGAAAACCATGTGAGCTAGATAACATATAGATGAAGTTATAAGAAAAGGAAAACTCAAGCTTTAGAGGTTTCTTTGAGATGAACACAATGTCACCATCTAGAAACTCTCATCATCAAGCTATCATGCTCATAACAAGGCCTAGAGGCCGAAATGAAAAGAAAAGGAAAAACAAAGGAAAGTTCAAAAGAATCCAAGAGGAAACTAGAGAAAAACACTTTCCTGAGCAAAACAAAGTTTGAAAACAAATCCCTACCTTGTGATGAAGGTAAAAGCTTGGACTTGAAGATGAAATGAGATGAGCAACCCCTCCTAGGATGGTGGTGATGATTCGGCCAAAGAGGAAGGAAAAGAAAGGAAATGTGTTTTGGGTGAAGTTGTGTTTGAGGTGTGATGTTTGAGAGGTTTGATGATGGTTCAAGGCTTTGGGGTGGTATTTGATGATTGAGAGATGATGATGAGATGAAGAGATGAAGAAGATGAAGATGAAAAGAAAGGAAGAACACTTTTGAAACTTTGAGAGAAAAGCAAGACAACTCTAAAACTCTAAACTTAGCAAATGCTTCAAGGTGCAACAAGGCTATCACAAGCATCCTATTTATAGAAAAACAAAGCCATGGAGCTCACCAAAGGGAGGAGTGGCCGTGTGGTATTGGAGGGAAAAGGGAGAGGAAAATATCTCTTACACAAGGTCATTCAAGCATGGTTTGAAGTATGGAAGCTATGCTACAAAGTATGGTTTGATGTGAGTTAATTTCCTATCAAATTTCTATGAAATCAGGCTTCTAGAAACAATGCATGGCTAGAACTTTTCCAGCCACAAATAAATGGAGAAAATGAGCTATTTTAATTAGTTATTTACTTGGAAAATCAAGCTTGATTGAAAGTTATGACAAGGTATAGTGTATGTGACTTGAGGTATGGCCTTGGAGTGTTGAAAAATTGAACATGTGATGCATATGGGCAGGGTGAGGCTTCGGCCAGGGCTGGACAGCAAAGTGGGGGTGAGTTTTGACCATTTAATTTGTAACACCCTAATTTTTAACCCAACTTTCTAGAACACATTAGGTTAAACATTAGGCTATTACTTCATAGTCTCATTCTTTCATTGAAATACTTAGCGGAAATTACGGGTAAATTTTTCTTTTTTGAAAACATAAAACAAAGTGAGAGCCACGTTCTTAGTCTAATCGAATAATAGGAATATAAAGCACGCTTAACACTCATAGAGAAACACAGAAATGGAAACATATAATAGCTGAGCATAAATCATCACAACAAGAGAAACGTTTCATTAATAACATAACTTAGAATACATAAGTAGTCATACCCTCATTGGGACGGGCAGAGCTTGTAATACAGCAGAAAGGAAGTACAATAGAAACAGAGAAACGTAAAGTAACATAAAGTAAACCATCACTACCCGAGTGCACCTATAGTGAATAACCTCAAAACAAAAGCAGGTTTATCCAGTCTACATGTGAGTGTGTGCACTAAGCCTCCCCTAAAACATCTGCTACTAGAACCCGGGGAAATGGAGTGTAACTGATCCAAGAACGCAAGGCGGCAGGAGTGGGCATACGTGTAGACTGAGCGTGAGCTCCTCGTTAGGGGCGCCTCTCGGATGGATGTGTCAATGAAGACCACGAATGTCGCCATCAGTCTCTGAAGATGTGATGGAAGCGAGAAAAAGAAGAGAAAAGAGTGAGAATCTTACTAAAGAATCTCAGTAGGAATCTCCTATTCTAGGGTTACATCGTTCACATCCTCAGGAACCTTGGGTTTATTTATAAAAGGTGTTCATGCATATGAGATTCATTATTAGGGTTTATGAAACTATTTATCCAAGGTCCATTTCTTTTAGTATGCATCTTGATGTCATGAATGCAACATGTTTAAGCATGAATGTATGGCAATACTTGAGCACATAAATCAACGAATCACAACAATCTAGATTCATGCAAGTGGCATAAGGGCATATTACAACTCTTACTTTTCTCATACTTATGTGACTTAAAAGCATCATATCTCTTTTGTTCTTTTTCTCAAAAACCACCCTCTTAAAACATATCCACCTATTTCCAACCGATACACCGCCCCGGCGATTTTTATCATAACCTCCTATCTCCGTCTCACCTAATCGCCTAGGAATGAGCTCAATCCTAACTAGTCGTCACTAGATTTAATATGGGGTAAAATGAGGGTAACATAAACATATTTCATTCTTTGAAACGTTCTCACTGGCCTCGAGTGCACAAATAATTGTCCGCTTTGGTAAGGCTGCATCTGCACATACCCTCACGGATTTGCCTCCACCTCACCGTAGTAGGAGAAGTACGACTCAATGCATGTCACATAAAAATATCCTGGGGTGCTCGGCCGAACCAAAGTGTCACCCAGGGTTTTCAACTCATATGGTACTTTAAAACATTTTTCAACTCTTTTAGGTTTGATAGAAATTCGGCGATAACGGCTGTTAAACTGAATTTCCTTCAAACCAAAATTCATGCCACAAGCTAATCACACAACTTAACATCTCAATAATCATTTCCTCACGTATCATCAATAAAACATTTTAGGTTCATGCATCATCAAGCATATTCTTCTAATACATCATTCTCACATAGATAAACATCATAACATATATTTCAAACTCATCATTCTTACATAGATTATAGCATATATTCCAAACTCATCATAGCATATATTTTAAACACATCATACTCACATAGATAAAGCTCATGTATCATATATCATACTTGCATAAAATTAAGCATCATTAAAACTCAAGACTTCTTAATATCTTATGCATCGACCCTTAAGGTCCTTAACTCACAATCTAAGTTATAAATCATCAAAACCTAGTCTCTTGGGAACCTATGAGGTTATAACTAAGTATTTCTCACCTCACACTATGGTCAAGAACATCTCTAGACCTCAAGGATGCAGAATTTAAAATCTCAACTTTACGGTACCTAGGAGTCACAACAATGACTCTTTCTAAGTCCAGTTTGTTCCTAAAGCATCAAGATTAAGCCCTAAACCAATTATGAGTCATTCCTACACATTTAAACTAATTTAGAACCATGATTATCATTTCTAAACCTTGCTGGACAGAATCCAAAATATTCCATCATTAAGGGATCTAAAACTCTCAAATTAATTCTTTTCTAGTTCCTAACTTATCCTATCTTTCACATATGAGTCTTAACATTATTTTTACTCAAACATAAGCATCTTATCATTATTAACACAGCTCATACAGTGGCCAAACATAGCAAGGCAGAACCGAAACAAACATCTCCATAAAAGACATGAAACACAATTTCTAAAGCACATACAATACTAGTTTCTCTTGGAACCTTTTTCAACTTTCAAAACTCATTTATGGACACTTTTATCACCTAAAATCATAAAAATACTTAAGAGGGTAATAGCTAAATCATTTTTATCTCAAGAGGTCCTAAATTCATAAAACTTAGTTCTACATATTTCTTATACTTACATAAGCTTAGAAAAATTATGAAACATAGTTTTCAATACTTGGAAACACCAAAGCCTCTTAGGGCCGAAATAGGGACCAAAAGCAATAAATATTTTTAGACCTTTGTTGAGACAACAATGGGCAAGTCTTTGAGCTCTAGGTTCATTAAAGTGATGACATAAAAATAAACATGCTCATGCACTTGTTTTAGTTTTTGCTAGAAAGTAAAGTGAGAGCATAAAATAAATATGTGATGCATTATATTATTATCTTTGATATTTAGGTGAGAACTTGAAACATAAACATGATAATGCATAGCTTGAAATATAAACATGATAATGCAAGCTCCTTTATTACCTTGGTACTTAGTGATAACAAAGAAAGTAAACATGATGTGCAAAGCATAAAATAAATATGGTATGCATTATATTATTATCTTTGATATTTAGGTGAGAACTTGAAATATAAACATGATAATGCAAGTTCCTTTATTACCTTGGTACTTAGTGATAGCAAAGAAAGTAAACATGATGTGCAAAGCATAAAAAAAACATGATGCAAGGTTCATTTTAAGGTGATCTAAAGCTCATCCAAGACTTTAACAACATAATAACCCAACACATATCTCATTACAAAGAGAGCTTTAGAGTTCTTGAACCAAGTTCTCAAAGGAATTATAAGGTTCTTGAACATCATCATCAAGCTCAAAGAAAGCAAAACTTTTTGAACAAATAAAACTTCAAAGATCAAAAGGAAAATGGTAACTAAATGTTAAAGAAAGGAACAAAGAAACCGAAATCATAATAGCAAGAAAAGTAAAGGTATTCTTGAGTAAAAATCATTTTTGAGTTAGAAAATAAAGTTGGAACTCAAAGAAAATAAAACCTCAAGCTCTAGAGTTTCCTTTGAGATGAACACATAGTCATTATCTAGGAGTCCTCATCATTGAGCTATCATGTACTCATCAATGCCAAGAGGCCGAAAATACAAGAAAGGGAAACCAAAGAAAGTTTCAAAAAGAAAACCCAAGAGAAAGCTAGAAAGAACTCATTTTCAAGAAGACAAAGTTTAGAAAATACTCCTACCTAGAGTGAAGACAAAAAGCTTGGACTTGAAGATGAAAATGATACGAGCAACACCTCCTAGGATGGTGATGATGATTCGGCCTTCATGAAAGAAAAAGGAAGGAAATGTGTTCTTGGTGAGCTTGTGTTTGAGAATGGAAGTTTAGGTGTTTGTATGATGATCCAAGGTGGGGGGGTGGTGTTTCAAGGTTGTGTGATGATGTTTCAAAAGGAAAAAGAAGAAGATGAAGAAGAAGAATGCTCTTGAGATTTGAGAGAAAAAGGAAGAACTTAGAGAAAAACTAAAAACTAAACTTAGCAAATGAACAAAGTGTAGCAAAGGTTCATCTAGGCATGGTATTTATAGAGAAGAATAAGAGTGAATGAGTGGAGGAGAATGAATCCTCATGGAACATGAGGTGAGGCATGTGTGGAGGAGAATGAATCCTCATGGAACATGAGGTGAGAGAATTGCACTTTGATGACATGGCTTCAACCATAGTCTTTGGAGTGTGAAATAAAATTAAATTGTGATAAAATGGATGATGAATTTCGTGCAGGTCTGATGCAGCAAGGGAGGAGGGAGTTTTGGTCATGTAATAGTGTGTTAGTGATGTGTTTAGGGGTGTATTAGCTTAGGTGTAAGGTTAGGAGTCATTAAGCATAAGTTTAGGTGACTAAGAATGTGATTAGGAACCTGTATGACATGATTAAGGAGTACTCATACATATTTAGGAGATTTTAAATTCATTTTATGAATAAAACAATGTAGACAAAATTCCATAATTTAAGGAATTGGAGAGAGAAAACACTATTCAAGATTCCATGACTAGAAATCTTGAATTTAAAATAAGATTTTAAGTTGTAATTAAGCACTTTTAGGTTCTAATCAACTTTAATAAATTATTTTGACTCAAGATTAATTATGGAAATTAATTAATCTTCGATTAGAGCCTAATATTGCTTAGGTTTGCTTAATCACGCGATTAAGCGTAAAAACACGAAACTAGGGGTAAAATCATAATTTTGCACTAATTTTGCCCGGGACCTCCATAATAAAAACTGAGGTCGTAGAATATATAAAAATGCCTTTTAAAACCATCTAGAGAAGTTTCGGGTTCATCCGGCACTTGCAAATAGGTAAAACACCGTAGGGGCATTTTGGTCGTTTTGACCCGAAAACTCGAAAAACGAGATTTTTGATTCCAGAAAGGTACACAGGTCATCTAATCCCCTTCCAACATTGAGTTTGCCCTTCGAGTACTGCCAGATCGGCTTTCCTCGAATTCTGGGCCGAAAATGACCTCAGGGGCATTTCGGTCATTTTCACTCTAGCAGAAAATCAGGGCGTTACATAATTCGGTGTTAATGGTAGGTTTAGATGTGTATTAGCTTAGGTACAAGGTTAGGAATGATTAAGCTTAAGTTTAGGTAACTAAGAATGTGGTTTAGGGAGTTTATGACAAGTTTAGGAGTGCTCATACATCATTAGAGAATTTTAAACTCATTTATGAATAAACAATGTGTAACACAATTCCATGATTTAAGGAATTGGAAAGAGAAAACACTATTCAAGATTCTATGACTAGATGTCTTGAAATTAAAATATGATTTTAGGTTGTAATTAAGCACTTTTTGGTTCTAATCAACTTTAATAAATTATTTTGACTCAAGATTAATTAAGGAAATTAATTAACCTTCGGTTAGAGCCTAATATTGCTTAGGTTTGCTTTATCACGCGATTAAGCGTAAAAACACGAAACTAGGGGCAAAACCGTAATTTTGCACTAATTTTGCTCGGGACTTCTAAAATTAAAACTGAGGTCATAGAATACATAAAAACCCCTTTTAAAACCATTTGGAGAAGTTTCGGGTTCATTTGGCACTTGCAAACGGGTAAAACACCGCATGGGCGTTTTGGTCATTTTGACCCGAAAACTCGAAAAACGAGATTTTCGATCCCGGGAAGGTACACAGGTCATCTAATCCCCTTTCAACATCGAGTTTGCCCTTCGAGTACTACCAGACCGGCTTTCCTCGAGCCCGAAATAAAAATGACCTCAGGGGCATTTTGGTCATTTTCACTCTAATAGAAAAATCGGGGCGTTACAACTTTAGAAATTGATTCTGAAATATGGAATTGAATGAGAAAGTACATGCGTTATGAGTTCTTGTGGCATAAAGCAAATTTGAAAGAAATTCGGTTTACAGCAGTTATGCTGCCAACAGAAGAACGAATACATGGAAATCATAAAAAGCAAATACAAGAGAAATAACACCCATACCCATTTGCACCTAGAGTAGACAACCTCATATACAAAAGAAGGTTTGTCCACGACTATGTGGCGTGTGTGCACTAACTGCTACCCCTCCTATGTCTACTCTTGCTGGTCCGAGTACTGTGGGGTCGAGTCGATCCACTGACGAATCTCGGTGGGAGTGGTCGAGCGCATCATCGGGGCGTGTCCACTGCGGCGAGGGCACATAGATGGGCTACGAGCCAACCTCGGCTGGACCACCATCTCCTCACTCCCATCCCTCATCGGTGGGGGAGCGGGACTGGAGCTCCAACTGTACATGTGTGATGGCGGGTCCACGGATGGGTCCGTCTCCGAGTACTGGGTACGAGGCACATACTCTGGGTAGTCGCTGCATCACGATGTCTCGGGCTCCATGCTGAGAATCTGCTCATCGCGTGGTCTAGCTCGCTCAAAAATCCCGTTATGACGGTAAGGAGCAGTCGAGGTAAAACAGTAACTCGGGACTGGATGCGCGAAGGGTCGTCCCATAAACATGAACACTCTAACCATGCAGTGACCCTCAAAATGGTATGACCCGAGTGCCGGGTCATGGTGCAGCTCCCATACCAGGCTTTCGATGAAGAGTACGAATGTCGCCATCTGAAGATATGACGGAAGAAAAGAGAGAGGGAATGAGAATCTTTCTAAAAGAATTCTCAGTAGGGTTATCCCTACCTAGGTGACATCGTCACATCCTCAGGAACCTTGGGTTTTATTTCTAAAAAGGTGTGCATGCATATAAACTTCTTTTAAGTTAATTTTCTAAAGTATTTATTTATCCAAGGTCCGTCATATTTTACAATGCGTCTTATAACTAAGCATGAAATATACTAATGATATGAATGCATCATAAAGGTATACCAAACAATAGAATAACTAAGAAACATTATAACATTGGCATAGGTATAATATATGTGACATTGTAAACTTTAACTTTCATCTCATGGGGCCGCCCTAAAACATCTCTAGGTTATGAGCTCATACCTTAACTAGTCGTCACTAGTTCTTACTTATCCTATGATAAGCGTAACATACATAATTCCCGACTTAAAGTACGGGCAAGGGGGCAAATTAAGGATCACCTCTCTTAGGGTCATTTCCTCTTTGAAACGCTTAGCAACTAGTGCATCATAGTATTGTCCGTTTTGGCAAGCTCTATGTCAATACCCTCACAGATTTATTTTCTTGGGGGTGCTCGGCTAAACCGGTGTCACCCAAGAAGGCGTCTCAGTGTTGTGTCACATTTAAGTTCTCATAAAGTGTTAATTCATAGATACATCATTATTGATTACATAAATCTTTTTCATAGCATATACATCATCACATGAAACTTCTTCATAGTGCATACATAAAACTATAGCATATACATTATCACATAATCACACCTTAGAGAATCATTCATACAAACTCCCAAGCTTATTATGTTATAAACCTATAGTATGTTATGCTTTGGTTCTTTTGAGTCTTAAACTTGTAAACTAATGGTTCTAGTATTATTTTTAACCTCTCCCACACCTATAGGTTCACAACTAATAAGTTTTACTAATTTTTATGCTCAAGGACTTATCCAAACAGCACTATGCAGATTTGGACAGCTTTATGTTTGTGTGATTACGGGGTTCTAGAAATTACGGTTTAGACCCTTAAAGTCTTTAACTCACATTCTAAGTTATTGATCATCAAAACCTAGTCTCTTGGGAAGCTATGAGGTTATAAATAAGTATTTCTCACCTCACACTATGGTCAAGAACATCTCTAAACCTCAAGGATGCAGAATTTGAAATCCTAACTTTACGGGTACCTATAAGTCACAACAATGACCATTTCTAAGTTCGGTTTGCTCCTAAGTCTTCAAGATTAAGTCCAAAACCAATTATGAGTCATTCCTACACATTTAAACTAATTTAGACCCATGATTATTAAATCTAAACCTTGCTGGACAGAATCCAGAAAATTACATAATTAAGGGATCTAGAACTCTCAAATTAATTCTTTTCTAGTTCCTAACTTATCCTATGTTTCACATGTGAGTCTTAACATTATTTTTACTAAAACATAGGCACATTATCATCACTAAACAGCATATATAGTGGCAGTAAAGAGCAAGGAAGAACCGAAAATATACTTCTCCGTAAAAGGCATAAAACATAATTTCTAAAGCCGATAAAATACTAGTTTCTCTTGGAACTCTTTTTAAACTTTCAAAACTCATTTATAAACAATTTTAACATCTAAAGTCATAAGAATATTTAAGAGGGCAGTGACCAATTTATCTTTATCTCAAGAGGTCCTAAATTCATAAAACTTAGTTCTATGCATTCCTTAAACTCATGTAAGCTTGGAAAAATTATGAAACATAGTCTCAAATACTTAGAAACTTCAAGACCTCTTGGGGCCGAAATATGAACCAAGGAAAATACATATTGTTAGACATTTGTCGAGACAACAATGGGCAAGTCTTTGAGCTCTAGGTTCATTTAGGTGATGACATAAAAATAAACATGCTTATGCACTTATTTTAGGTTCCATTAGAAAGTAAAGTGATAGCACAGAGTAAATATGAATGCAACTCAATATTATCTTGGTATTAAATGAGAACTTGAAATATAAACATGATAATGCATAGCTTGAAATATAAACATGATAATGCAAGTTCATTCATTATCTTGGTATTTAGTGGTAGCAAGGAAGTAAACATGATATGCAAAGCATAAAGTAAACATGATGCAAGGTTCATTTTATGATTAACTAGAGCTCATTCAAGACTTTAACAAGATAACAACCCAATACAATATCTCAAAGATCACAACACAAAAACCGAAAGTCATATAAAAGAGAAAGAAAGTGAAACTACGTCAAGTTCTTTATTAAATACCCAAAACCCCTATCTAGAGAAAAATCTCTAGAACGTGCCGGCCAACTTTAAGGTTGACAAGGGTAGGCTTGGGCTTTTAGAAATCCTTAGATTAATTTTCTTAAGTTGAAAAACCATGTGAGTTAGATATCATATAGATGAAGTCATAAGGAAAGGAAAACTCAAGCTTTAGAGGTTTCTTTGAGATGAACACAATGTCATCATCTAGAAACTCTCATCATCAAGCTATCATGCTCATAATAGGGCCTAGAGGCCGAAATGAAAAGAAAAGGAAAAACAAAGGGAAGTTCAAAAAGAATCCAAGAGGAAACTAGAGAAAAACACTTTCTTGAGCAAAACAAAGTTTGAAAACAAATCCCTACCTTGTGATGAAAGTAAAAGCTTGGACTTGAAGATGGAAATGAGATGAGCAACACCTCCTAGGATGGTGGTGATGATTCGGCCAAAGAGGAAGGAAAACAAAGGAAGTGTGTTTTGGGTGGAGTTGTGTTTGAGGTGTGGTGTTTGAGAGGTTTGATGATGGTTCAAGGCTTTGGGGTGGTGTTTGATGGTTAAGAGATGATGATGAGATGAAGAGATGAAGAAGATGAAGATGAAAAGAAAGGAAGAACTCTCTTGAAACTTGAGAGAAAAAGGAAGAACTAGCAAGACAACTCTAAAACTCTAAACTTAGCAAATGCTTCAAGGTGCAACAAGGCTATCACAGGCATCCTATTTATAGAAAAACAAAGCCATGGAGCTCACCAAGGGGAGGGAATGGCCGTAGCAAATGGAGGGAAAAGGGAGAGGAAAATATCTCCTTGATTGTGTCATAATGGTTTGAAGTATGGAAGCTATGCTACAAAGTATGGCTTGATGTGAGTTAATTTCCTATCAAATTTTTATGAAATTAGGCTTCTAGAAACAATGCATGGCTGGAACTTTTCCAGCCACAAATAAATGGAGAAAATGAGCTATTTTAATTAGTTATTTACTTGGAAAATCAAGCTTGATTGAAAGTTATGATAAGGTATAGTGTATGTGACTTGAGGTATGGCCTTGGAGTGTTGAAAAATTGAACATGTGATGCATAATGGGGAGGGAAGCTCACGGCCAGGTCTGGACAGCAGAGTGGGGGTGAGTTTTGACCATTTAATTGGGTGTTAATGGTAGGTTTAGATGTGTATTAGCTTATGTACAAGGTTAGGAATGATTAAGCTTAAGTTTAGGTAACTAAGAATGTGATTTAGGGAGTTTATGACAAGTTTAGGAGTGCTCATACATCATTACAGAATTTAAAACTCATTTGTGAATAAACAATGTGTAACACAATTCCATGATTTAAGGAATTGGAAAGAGAAAACACTATTCAAGATTCCATGACTAGGTGTCTTGAAATTAAAATATGATTTTAGGTTGTAATTAAGCACTTTTTGGTTCTAATCAACTTTAATAAATTATTTTGACTCAAGATTAATTAAGGAAATTAATTAACCTTCGATTAGAGCCTAATATTGCTTAGGTTTGCTTAATCACGCGATTAAGCGTAAAAACACAAAACTAGGGGCAAAACCGTAATTTCACACTAATTTTGCCCGGGACTTCTAAAATTAAAACTGAGGTCATAGAATACATAAAAACGCCTTTTAAAACTATCTGGAGAAGTTTCGGGCTCATCCGGCACTTGCAAACAGGTAAAACACCGTAGAGGCGTTTTGGTCATTTTGACCCGAAAATTCGAAAAACTAGATTTTCGATCCCGGGAAGGTACACAAGTTATCTAATCCCCTTCCAACATTGAGTTTGCCCTTCGAGTACTGCCGAACCGGCTTTCCTCGAATTCCGGGCTGAAAATGACCTTAGGGGCATTTTGGTCATTTTCACTCTAACAGAAAAATCGGGGCGTTACATTACTCCCCTCCTTAAAAAGAATTTTGCCCTCGAAATTTGTACCTTAGAAAAGTTCTGGATATTTGGACTTCATCTCTGATTCTAGTTCCCACGTGTATTCTTCCGACTTGTCTCGTCCCCACGCCACTTTCACCAAAGGAACAGACTTGTTCCTTAACTGCTTGACTCCGTGATCCACTATTCTCGTAGGCGGCACATTGAAAGTGAGGTCCTCCCTCAACTGTACATGCTCTGGTTGTAGGACATGGCTAGGGTCGGACTCATATTTGCGTAACTGGGAGACGTGAAAGACATCATGAAGGTTTGACAGATTAGGTGGTAAGGCTATTTTATAAGCTACAGATCCGATTCTCTAAAGAATTTCAAAAGGGCCGAGAAATCGGGGACTCAACTTTTTAACTTTCATGGCTCTTCCTATTCCTGTAGTGGGGGTGATTTTTAGAAATACGTGTTCTCCTTCTTGGAACTCCAAGGGCTTGCGCCTTTTGTCCGCGTAGCTTTTCTGCCTACTTTGAGCGGTTAAGATTCTATCCTTGATTTTCTTGATTTGCTCCATCGTTTCCCTCACTACATCAGGTCCTAAGACACTTTGTTCTCCGGGCTCGTACCAACACAAGGGTGATTGGCACTTCCTTCCGTATAACGCCTCGTACGGTGCCATACCGATGCTCGCGTGATAATTGTTGTTATACGCGAACTCGATCAAAGGCATGTACTTATCCCAACTTCCTTTCTGGTCTAAGACACAGGCTCTCAACATATCTTCCAGGGTTTGGATTGTCCTTTTGGACTAACCATCCGTTTGTGGGTGGTAAGCAGTGTAACACCCTAATAGAACCCCACTATGCTTAAGTTCACATTTGGATTCCCTTAATTGTCACTTATGCCTTGCATTTATTTTCTTTTGAAATTAACTTAGAAAAATAGTGGAAGTTTTTTTTTTCTTTAAATAAATTAATTGTTTGAAAACTTAAGCCTGTAACGAGAAGTGAAATACATAGCGCTTTTATAGATAATAATCAAGTTACATTGCGCACTTAATTAAATAAGCGGAATAAGAGACTAAGTGTAGAACTATTATCACATAAACTGGAATATAATCACTTAATACATAAGTCACAACAGGGCATATATCATACTGATAAGTTATTACAAATAACAATATAAGTTCTACTATTACTAATTGTTTCTCACAAACTATAATGTAACTAAAGCTCGGAATGCTCCTACTTGAAAGGTTTGAAATCTTCACGCTACCTCCTTCCTCGCCTACAGCCGTTGCTTTAGGTGGACACGCCTGCATCTCTGGTAACGACAACGGAAAATAAACATGAGAGTGAGAAATACATGATTTCTCAGTAGGAGTTCCTACTTGTACTAAAAGTGTCATCGTTGTCGTCCCAGTCACTTCGGGTTTATTATAAAAAGGTGAACAGGTAAGGATTCAATTATTAAACTTTCACAAACGTGATTAGCCGAAGTGCAGTTACTTTTAAACTAATCTTGAACATTAGCGTAAATATCCATTCAAGATTTCATCAAGCATACATATAAGCATATCATGTAAAACCACTAATAAGCAATAATCATTTAGGAGCTGCATGCATTTCATGATTACTCATCCTCAACATTCACTTGTTTAGTGATCATCATCTTTCATTTATTTCATCAACATATTTCTTAATTACTCACGGGATGAATGCATCAATGCCTTAGACCACCCTAAAGGGTAATGAGCTCATACCTTGGCCGTCGCCATAACCTTTTTGGTTTTCATTCCGCTGAAGTGATCTCAACGGTTTAGGGGTTAAGCCGTGAGTTTAGCTCAAGTCCACTTTTCCAGACTTTCATTGCTACTTTTTCAAACTTTACTTTTATTATTTCTTTTGAAAATGAATGTATGCATATTATCATGTAATCACAATAAATCCTGAGCAATCAATCATTCATCCTCATCATTTCATAATTCATCACCATACATTCACATTACTATAAATCACTTCATAAAACATGGACAATATCATGTAAATCTCATAGTAAACACTTTCATAGATGATTCATATTAACCAACCAAAGTTATCAAGTTGAGTTCCTAGTGTTCATAAGAGGTAATGGATGTCTTAGTATTATCTTTTTCTCTTAGTGTTCTTTGTACTCTTAGCATTCCATTAATACATTAATGCACTTCAAAATATTATTATAGGTTCTTTATATATTTTTATTATGACTTTCATATAACTCTTGAAGATTATTATTCTGCTTAAATTCTTAAAATTCTCTCTTTACAAGACTTGATTCTTTTATTTATAGTTTTGACATCTTTTAGAAGAAAGTTTATAATTCTCTGTATACTTGTTATCTCAGCTTAGTAAAGGTAGTTCCAAATTCCTAACTCATCAAATTTTAGCATTTACATCTTTGGAATAGTATAAATCAACTGTAAACCATGCATAGGAGGGTTCCCAGGAAAGAGAGGTCGGTCACAATGGACACGCTTAAATACCAAGTCTTTCCTTAGCCAGAACCTTTCCAAACTGCACTTTCACAGTACACTATTCCGAAATTTATTTCTCATTCTGTAATTACATGGTACAAAGCTTTATACATAACATACATGGGTGTATTCCTATATGTGTTAGCTCTCCAACAAAGTTGAAATCAGTCCAGTTGCATTTTTCTAGAGTGAGTTACACCTATTTTACTACTACAATGTCAGATTTAAAGTTTCAGTCTTAGGCTCTACTTTAAAAAATTATATCTTGAGCTAGAAAACTCCGTTTTGGGTGATTCTTTTTGGAGAGTGTTCTATAATGACTCTAGTTTATAGTAAAATTATTTTAATTTCGAGATGCTTAATATTTTATAAACAGTAACTTTCGAAGTACCTGCTGCCAGAAACAACTAGAAATTCCAGCACCTATCATTTTCATGTCTTAAGTTACCTTTATTAAATCAGGTTTCACATACAATCTTGTCAAGTTATATTTGAGTTTGATAACATCATAAGAGTACTCATAACATAATAGAACATGTCATATTTCTAAAAATATATTTTTCAAATAATCATTCAAAACTTTTGACAATAACTCAAACTTGAGGCATTCTATCAAGGTTAGAAGCCAACAATGCTTGAACAATTAAAGATGAAGCTCCTACCTCTTGTGTTGGGTCTTAAAAGGGTCCTTCTCTTCTTCCTTAAGCTTTGAACAAGAGTCTTTGGAGTGGATGACCCTCCTTGAATCTTGGCTCTAGAACTTGAGTGCTTAAGAAAATATTTCTCACTAGAGTTAAAGATTGTAACTCTTGTGAGGGCTAGTGAAAGTTTGGACTTAGGATTTAAGTGTTTGGATGAAGTTTAGAGGATCAAGAGAAGTCTTTGAAGAACATAAGAAGAATGATAGAATAAGAAAGAAAGAACACTTAGGGAGTTTTTGAAATGAAGAGAGTTTGAGGAGTATTTATAGTGGAAAGATTAGAGAAAAAACAGAAGAAGGAAAGCACTTGGAGCATGATTTATGGAAACATGTTGGCTGAATTTTGGGATGAAATGCTCCTTGTTTTGTGCAAACATGTTTCCATGTTTTATGCAAACACGTTTCCATGTTTTATGCAAACACGTTTCCATGTTTTATGCAAACATGTTTCCATGTTTTGTGCAAAGATGTTAGTGGAGATTTTCTAACTTTTAGTGCATATATGTGATTTAGAAATGTGTATGATGTATGTGGTTAAATTATTGTGTTATCATCTTAATCCAATGGCTTAGGTTCATTCTTGTCTAAAGACAAGTCTGGGGATTTGTGTAAATGGCGTTGTAGTAATTTCTTTAACTAAGACAAGGATATTTTTGTAATTAGACAATGATAGTGGTATTCTTGTAATTCCATTCATAGAGTAAGGGTATCTTTGTCATTTAATAAGGCAAGGGTAGTTTGGTAATTTCCTTTACATAGCAAGGGTATTTTCGTAATTTCCACTAAGTGATAGCATTTTCGTAATTCTTTGCAATTTTTCTCTAGACATACTTAAGTAGACTATTTGTTGTGTTTCATAACATTTATCCAGATTCTCTTGGTTTTGCTATCGCTAATTAATATTTATCGTAGTTATAAATTTGGGGATGTTACAAGCAGTGCTTAAGCACAACTTGGAACCAAACGCCTTTTGAAAGGCTCCCCAAAAACGTGACGTAAACCGCGGATCTCGATCCGAGATTGTCGTTGATGGTACTCCATGCAACCTTACTATTTCTTGGATGTAAAGCTGGGCCAACTTATCCAACGAGTATGTGACTCGGATAGGTAGAAAGTGAGCCGACTTAATCAGTCGATCCACGATTACCCATATGGCATCGTGACCAGCTTGGGTCCTTGGCAATCCTGTCACGAAATCCATTGATATACTTTCCCACTTCCACTCCGGGATTGACAGGGGTTGCAACATGCCAGAGGGTTTTTGGTGTTCGATCTTAACCTTTTGGCAGACCAAACACTTACTCACCCAGGCGACCACATTCTTCTTTAATCCGGGCCACCAAAACATCTTCTTCAAATCTTGGTACATCTTAGTAGTACCAGGATGTATGGCGAAGTGGCTCTTGTGAGCCTCCTCCAAGATCTTCTCTCGAAGGTCGCCATCTTGTGGCACACAGATTCACCCCTCGAACCTCCACAACTAGTCGGGGCCTCGTACAAAACCTTTCAACTTTCCGGCCTTAACTGCCTCGATTGTCTCCATAAAGTCCTCATTTTCTCTTTGGGCAAGCATAATCCTTGGCTTAAACCCACTGGTCACCGTGAGATGACTCATCACGATGCCATTCTCCGTTATTGCCATCCCTAGATTCATATCCCTAAACTACTCTATTAACCCAACTTCATTAACCATCATACTTGATAGGCGTAAAGAATTTCGGCTCAAGGCATCGGCTACTACATTAGCCTTGCCGGGGTGGTAACTTAAGCCAAAATCGTAGTCCTTGAGGAATTCCATCCATCTCCTCTGCCTCATATTTAACTCCTTTTGATCAAAGAGATGCTTGAGACTCTTATGATCGGAGAAAACTTCAAACCTTACACCATACAAATGGTGTCTCCACATCTTTAGAGCGAACACGATGGCTGCTAGTTCTAGGTCATGGGTGGGGTAGGTTACCTCGTGAGGCTTGAGTTGTCTGGACGCATAGGCTACCACTTGCCTGTTTTGCATCAACACACAACCTAAACCCTTGCCAGAAGCATCGTAATATACCTCGAAGGGTACATTGGGGTCAGGTAAAACTAAAACTGGGGTTGAGGTGAGCTTTTCTTTAAGCTCTAAGAAACTCTTTTCACATTCGGGGCTCTACTCAAACGGGGCATTCTTCCTAGTGAGCTTGGTTAAGGGTAGGGCTAACTGGGAAAATCCTTTGATAAACCTACGGTAATATCCAGCTAAACCCAAAAAGCTTCTAATCTCAGTTACAGAGGTTGGTCTATCCCAATTCATCACAGCTTCTATCTTACTTGGGTCGACAGCTATGCCACCCTTTGACACAACATGTCCTAAAAACTTTACCTCCTCTAACCAAAATTCACACTTAGAAAGCTTCGCATACAACTTCTTCTCCTTTAGCACCTCTAAAACCAGCCTCAAATGACGCTCATGCTCCTCGTGGGCCTTCGAATAGATGAGAATATCATCTATGAACACAACCACGAATTGATCTAAATAGGGTCTAAAGATCCTATTCATGTAATCCATAAAAACTGCGGGAGCATTCGTCAAACCAAACGACATCACATTGAACTCAAAGTGTCCATACCGAGTTTGAAAGGCGGTTTTAGGAATATCCGAATCTCTAACCCTAATCTGATGGTAATCGGACCTTAAATCAATCTTAGAAAATACTATGGCTCCCTTCAATTGGTCCATAAGATCATCAATCCTAGGTAACAGATACTTGTTCTTTATGGTTACTTGGTTTAACTGCCTATAGTCTATACACATCCTCATACTTCCGTCTTTCTTTTTCACAAATAAGACCGGAGCCCCCCAAGGTGAAGCACTCGGCCTTATAAAACTCTTCTCCAACAGCTCCTCCAACTAGGTTTTTAGCTCTGCTAGCTCCAAAGGTGACATCCTATACGGGGCTATAGAGATTGGTCCTGTTCCAGGAACCAACTCTATGGAGAATTCAACTTCTCTCTCAGGAGGGAACTCGGGTATTTCATCCGAAAATACCTCGGGATAGTCTCTCACCACAGGTATCTCACCTAGGTTCTGCTCAAAGTCTACATCGCAGGCGGCTAGGAGAACATATCCCTTAGCTTTCTCCCCACTACAGAAGACCTCTACTAAATTTAGGTACAGCCTAATGCGTTGAGTGATGTTTTCGGGAGGAGAAGGAAAAACTACGATTTGGGTTCCACAATCTAACATCACAATGTTGGCGTGAAGCCAATTCATGCCTAAGATAATGCTTATGTCTTTTAAGGGTAAACAAATTAAATCTATGATAAAAGACCTATTTTCTACAACAAGATGACAGTTTAAACAACAACGACAGGTATTAACAGGGCGATTTGTAGGAGTAGAAACAATGAGATCAAAGGGAAGTTTAGAGACTCTTAGATTTAAGGACTCGACACTAGCAAGTGAAATAAAAGAATGAGTAGCTCCAGAGTCATATAGTACAGTTAAGGGTTTACCGTTTACTTCGCACATACCTTCAATGAGATCCTTGGACTTCTTGGCGTCTTCCGCATTAAGGGTATAGACTCTTCCTCGGTATTGTGGTCGGGGGTTCTGGTTCGATGTCCCTTGTCTGACGCAGTCCTTTGCATAGTGGCCAGGCTTACCACACTTGAAGCACACATTCTAACCGGCTAAGCATGGGCGATTCCCATTGTTCTTTCCGCATTGGGGACAAACATCAGCAGATGTTGCTCCTGGGTAAGCAGCAGGGGTTTGTGGTGCCTTGTTCTTGGCTCCACTTGGTCCTCCATTGTGGTTCCTGTAACATCCCCAAATTTATAACTAATAAATATTAATTAGCGATAGCAAAACTAAGAGAATCTGGACAAATGTTATAAAACACAACAAATAGACTACTTAAGTATGTCTAGAGAAAAATGCAAAGAATTACGAAAATGCCATCACTTAGTGGAAATTACAAAAATGCCCTTGCTGTGTAAAGGAAATTACCAAACTACCCTTGCCTTATTAAATGAAAAAGATACCCTTACTCTATGAATGGAATTACAAGAATACCACTATTGTTGTCTAATTACAAAAATATCCTTGTCTTAGTTAAAGAAATTACTACAATGCCATTTGCACAAATCCCTAGACTTGTCTTTAGATAAAAATGAATCTAAGCCATTGGATTAAGATGATAACACAATAATTTAACCACATACATCACACACATTTCTGAATCATATACATGCACTAAAGGTTAGAAAATCTCCACTAACATCTTTGCACAAAACATGGAGCATTTTCATCCAACATGTTTGCATAAAACATGGAAACATGTTTGCATAAAACATGGAAACATGTTTGCAGAAAACATGGAGCATTTTCATCTAACATGTTTGCTTAAAACATGGAAACATGTTTGCACAAAACAAGGAGCATTTTTATCCCAAAATTTAGCCAACATGTTTGCATAAATCATGCTCCAAGTGCTTTCCTTCTTTTGTTTTTTCTCTAATCTTTCCACTATAAATACTCCTCAAACTCTCTTCAATTCAGAAACTCCCTAAGTGTTCTTTCTTTCTTATTCTATCATTCTTCTTAGACTTCTCTTGATCCTCTAAACTTCATCCAAACACTTAAATCCTAAGTCCAAACTTTCACTAGCCCTCACAAGAGTTACAATCTTTAACTCTAGTGAGAAATATTTTCTTAAGCACTCAAGTTCTAGAGCTAAGATTCAAGGAGGGTCATCCACTCCAAAGACTCTTGTTCAAAGCTTAAGGAAGAAGAGAAGGACCCTTTTTAGACCCTACACAAGAGGTAGGAGCTTCATCTTTAATTGTTCAAGGATTGTTGGCTTCTAACCTTGATAGAATGCCTCAAGTTTGAGTTATTGTCAAAAGTTTTAAATGATTATTTGAAAAATATATTTTTAGAAATATGACATGTTCTATTCTGTTATGAGTACCCTTATGATGTTATCAAACTCAAATATAACTTGAAAAGATTGTATGTGAAACCTGATTTAATAAAGGTAACTTAAGACATGAAAATGGTAGGTGCTGGAATTTCTAGTTGTTTCTGGCAGCAGGTACTTCGAAAGCTACTGTTCATAAAATATCAAGTATCTCGAAATTAAAATAATTTTAATATAAACTAGACTCATTATAGAACACTCTCCAAAAAGAATCACCCAAAACGGAGTTTTCTAGCTCAAGATATAAATTTTTAAAGTAGAGCCTAAGACTGAAACTTTAAATCTGACCTTGTAGTAGTAAAATACATGTAACTCACTCTAGAAAAATGTAAATGGACTGATTTTAACTTTGTTGGAGAGCTAACACATATAGGAATACACCCATGTATGTTATGTATAAAGCTTTGTACCACGTAAATACAGAATGAGAAATAAATTTCGGGATAGTGTACTGTGAAAGTGCAGTTTGGAATGGTTCTGGCTAAGGAAAGACTTGGTATTTAAGCATGTCCATTGTGACCCACCTCTCTTTCCTGGGAACCCTCCTATGCATGGTTTACAGTTGATTTACACTATTCCAAAGATGTAAATGCTAAAATTTGATGAGTTAGGAATTTGGAACTACCTTTACTAACAAGTATACAGAGAATTATAAACTTTCTTCTAAAAGATGTCAAAACTATAAATAAAAGAATCAAGTCTTGTAAAAAGATAATTTTAAGAATTTAAGTAGAATAATAATCTTCAAGAGTTATACGAAAACCATAATAAGAATATATAAAGAACCTATAATAATATTTTGAAATGCATTATTGTATTAATGGAATTCTAAGAGTACAAAGAACACTAAGAGAAAAAGATAATACTAAGACATCCATTACCTCTTAGGAACACTAGGAACTCAACTTGATAACTTTGGTTGCTTAAAATGAATCATTTATGAAAATGTTTACTATGAGATTTACATGATATTATCCATGTTTCATGAAGTGAATTACAGTAAAGTGAATGTATGGTGATGAGTTATGAAATGATGAAGATGAATGATTGTTTGCCCATGATTTATTGTGATTACATGATGATATGCATACATTCATTTTCAAAGGAAATAATAAAAGTAAAGTTTGAAAAAGTAGCAATGAAAGTCTGGAAAAGTGGACTTGAGCTAAACTCACGGCTTAACCCCCTAAAACGTTGAGATCACGGCAACGGAATGAAAACCAAAAAGGTTATGGCGACGGCCATGGTATGAGCTCATTACCCTTTTAGGGTGGTCTAAGGCATTGATGCATTCATCTCGTGAGTAATTAAGAAATATGTTGATGAAATAAATGAAAGATGATGATCACTAAACAAGTGAATGTTGAGGATGAGTAGTCATGAAATGCATGCAGCTCCTAAATGATTACTGCTTATTAGTGGTTTTACATGATATGCTTATATGTATGCTTGATGAAATCTTGAATGAATATTTACGCTAATGTTCAAGATTAGTTTAAAAGTAACTGCACTTCGGCTAATCACGTTTGTGAAAGTTTGATAATTGAATCCTTACCTGTTCACCTTTTTATAATAAACCCGAAGTAACTGGGACGACAACGATGACACTTTTAGTACAAGTAGGAACTCCTCTTGAGAAATCATGTATTTCTCACTCCTATGTTTATTTTCCGTTGTCGATTGCAGAGACAGACGTGTCCACCTAAAGCAACGAGGCCGTAGCTGAGGAAGGAGGTAGCACGTGAAGATTTCAAACCGTTCAAGTAGAAGCATTCCGAGCTTTAGTTACATTATAGTTTGTGAGAAACAATTAGTAATAGTAGAACTTATATTGTTATTTGTAATAACTTATCAGTATGATATATGCCCTGTTGTGACTTATGTATTAAGTGATTATATTCCAGTTTATGTGATAATTGTTCTACACTTAGTCTTTTATTCCGCTTATTTAATTAAGTGCGCAATGTAATTTGATTATTATCTATAAAAGCGCTATGTATTTCACTTCTCATTACAGGCTTAAGTTTTCAAAAAAATTTATTTATTTAAAGAAAAAAAAAAACTTCCATTATTTTTCTAAGTTAATTTCAAAAGAAAATTAATACAAGGCATAAGTGACAACTAATAGAATCCAAATGTGAACTTAAGCACAGTGGGGTTCTATTAGGGTGTTACAGTTCCGGGGTCCACCCGATCCACGGGGTTGATTGTTGAAATTCCTCGGGCCTTGATGTTGAAACGGCAGCCTTTGGTGTTGCTTGGATTGTTGGTGTACAGGAGCTCTCGGTGATTGTTGTTGTTGTTGTCGGAACTGGTTGGTCTAGTAGGGGTTGTAGTGATTCCTCGAAGGGTACTGCAGTTTGAACTTCGGGGCTTGAGGTCCGAGCCCCTTAGCTCGCTCCGCCCTCGTGATTTGCATCTTTCTCTATCCTTCTTCAAGGATCCGACACTTGTTGACCAGAGTTGGGAAGTCTCTGATCTCCATGTGGGCCACGGCGTAGTTCATCTCCGCCTTCAGACCGGCCTCATACTTAACGCATTTCCAAACCTCATCGGGGTTCCCTTGAAACACCTGAGAGAACTTGATCAGCTCCTCGAACTTTGCGGTGTCTTGGGCAGCGATGAGACCCTCCTGGGTCAATCAGTATGAACTCAATGTCTTTTGCATTCCTCACGGACTCCGGGAAATACTTCTCGTAGAAGTAAGTCTTGAAACGACTCGGTCAATGGGAGTTCGAAGCCTCTAGCAGACGCTTCGTGCCGTTCCACCAAAACTCGGCGTCGAACTTCAGCATGAAAGCAGCAAATGTGGCCTTCTGCTCCTTTGAGCAGGTAACGACAGAGTAGATCTTCTCCATGTCTTTGATCCACTCATCAGCCTTATCGGGGTCCATTACCCCTCGGAACACCGGCGGGTTCGCCTTGCAAAACTCGCCGAAGCGGGCTTGTCCCACCGTCTCAGCAACAGGGGGAGGAGGGGGGACAGGAGTAGCATTTGCTTGTTGATCCATTCGGTCGAACATCCGTTCCATGGCTTGCGCCATGCGGCGGACAACAGTAGCAGTCACATTGTCTTGATCAGCATCGGGCATAGTCCTAGGCTGTCGTCGAGGTGCCATTGGTCCCTAAACACATGAAACAATGAACATCAAGTTGATCAGGCTCAATATCCATGCAGAATGAGCTAGTTACCATGGCACTTGCAAGCAACAGAAGTCATGCATCTCTAGTCCTACAGCTTATCTATATCAAGCACTACACATGACATAACTATCGTATCATGCTTGTAAAGCATAATCAATCCAATCCTCAGGTTCCATGAGAATAGAACTGCTCTGATACCATAATGTAACACCCTAAATCTTAACCCAAGACTACTAGTATGTACTTAGGTTAATCTTTAGAATATTACCTCTTGGTCTCATCTTTTAACTTAGAAAATACTTAGCGGAAATATGAGTAAAATTTTTCTTTTTGGAATTAAAATCAAAGTGAGAGCCACGCACGAATCTTTAAAAGGAAGCATAACGAAACATATAAGCAAGCATAAAGAAACACATCATATCATGGGAATATCAACTGAACATATATATATATATAATGTGCCTACCCAAAGGGCAGGACTATTTGATACATCAGGGAACAGAATACAACTGAAGAACGAATAGATGGAAATCATAAAAAGCAAATACAAGAGAAACAACACCCATACCCATGTGCACCTAGAGTAGACAACCTCATATACAAAAGAAGGTTTGTCCTCAACTATGTGGCGTGTGTGCACTAACTGCTACCCCTCCTATGTCTACTCTTGCTGGTCCGAGTACTGTGGGGTCGAGTCGATCCACTGGCGAATCTCGGCGGGAGTGGTCAAACGCATCATCGGGGCGTGTCCACCACGGCGAGGGCGCATAGATGGCCGACAAGCCAACCTCGGTTGGACCACCGTCTCCTCACTCCCAGCCCTCATCGGTGGGGGAGCGGGACTGGAGCTCCAACTGTACATGTGTGATGGCGGGTCCTCGGATGGGTCGGTCTCCGAGTACTGGGTACGAGGCACATACTCTGGGTAGTCACGTACCGCTGATGTCTCGGGCTCCATGCGGAGAATTTGCTCATCGCGTGGTCTAGCTCTCTCAAAAATCCCGTTATGACGGTAAGGAGCAGTCGGGGTAAAATGGTAACTCGGGACTGGATGCGCGAAGGGTCGTCCCATAAACATGAACACTCTAACCGTGCAGCGACCCTCAAAATGGTATGACCCGAGTGCCGGGTCATGGTGCAGCTCCCATACCAGGGTGTCGATGAAAAGTACGAATGTCGCCATCTGAAGATATGATGGAAGAAAAGAGAGAGGGAATGAGAATCTTTCTAAAAGAATTCTCAGTAGGGTTATCCCTACCTAGGTGACATCGTCACATCCTCAGGAACCTTGGGTTTTATTTCTAAAAAGGTGTGCATGCATATAAACTTCTTTTAAGTTAATTTTCTAAAGTATTTATTTATCTAAGGTCCGTCATATTTTACAATGCGTCTTATAACTAAGCATGAAATATACTAATGATATGAATGCATCATAAAGGTATACCAAACAATAGAATAACTAAGAAACATTATAACATTGGCATAGGTATAATATATGTGACATTGTAAACTTTAACTTTCATCTCATGGGGCCGCCCTAAAACATCTCTAGGTTATGAGCTCATACCTTAACTAGTCGTCACTAGTTCTTACTTATCCTATGATAAGCGTAACATACATAATTCCCGACTTAAAGTACGGGCTAGGTGGTAAATTAAGGATCACCTCTCCTAGGGTCATTTCCTCTTTGAAACGCTCTACTAGCAACTAGTGCATCGTAGTATTGTCCGCTTTGGCAAGCTCTATGTCAATACCCTCACGGATTTGTTTTCTTGGGGGTGCTCGGCTAAACCGGTGTCACCCAAGAAGGCGTCTCAGTGTTGTGTCACATTTACGTTCTCATAAAGTGTTAATTCATAGATACATCATTATTCATTACATAAATCTTTTTCATAGCATATATATCATCACATGAAACTTCTTCATAGTGCATACATAAAACTATAGCATATACATTATCACATAATCACACCTTAGAGAATCATTCATACAAACTCTGTAACATCCCCAAATTTATAACTAAGATAAATATTAATTAGCGATAGCAAAACCAAGAGAATCTGGACAAATGTTATGAAACACAACAAATAGTCTACTTAAGTATGTCTAGAGAAAAATGCAAAGAATTACGAAAATGCCCTTGCTATGTAAAGGAAATTACCAAACTACCCTTGCCTTATTAAATGACAAAGATACCCTTACTCTATGAATGGAATTGCAAGAATACTACTATCATTGTCTAATTACAAAAATATCCTTGTCTTAGTTAAAGAAATTACTACAAAGCCATTTATACAAATCAATAGACTTGTCTTTAGACAAGAATGAATCTAAGTCATTGGATTAAGATGATAACACAATAATTTAACCACATACATCATACACATTTCTGAATCACATACATGCACCTAAAGGTTAGAAAATCTCCACTAACATCTTTGCACAAAACATGGAAACATCTTTGCATAAAACATGGAGCATTTTCATCCAACATGTTTGCATAAAACATGGAAACGTGTTTGCACAAAACAAGGAGCATTTTCATCCCAAAATTCAGCCAACATGTTTCCATAAATCATGCTCCAAGTGCTTTCCTTCTTCTATTTTTTTCTCTAAGCTTTCCACTATAAATACTCCTCAAACTCTCTTCAATTCAAAAACTCCCTAAGTGTTCTTTCTTTCTTATTCTATCATTCTTCTTATGTTCTTCAAAGACTTCTCTTGATCCTTTAAACTTCATCCAAACACTTAAATCCTAAGTCCAAACTTTCACTAGCCCTCACAAGAATTACAATCTTTAACTCTAGTGAGAAATATTTTCTTAAGCACTCAAGTTCTAGAGCCAAGATTCAAGGAGGGTCATCCACTCCAAAGACTCTTGTTCAAAGCTTAAGGAAGAAGAGAAGGACCCTTTTTAGACCCTACACAAGAGGTAGGAGCTTCATCTTTAATTGTTCAAGCATTGTTGGCTTCTAACCTTGATAGAATGCCTCAAGTTTGAGTTATTGTCAAAAGTTTTGAATGATTATTGGAAAAATATATTTTTAGAAATATGACATGTTCTATTATGTTATGAGTACTCTTATGATGTTATCAAACTCAAATATAACTTGACAAGATTGTATGAGAAACCTGATTTAATAAAGGTAACTTAAGACATGAAAATGATAGGTGCTGGAATTTCTAGTTGTTTCTGGCAGCAGGTACTTCGAAAGTTACTGTTCATAAAATATTAAGCATCTCGAAATTAAAATAATTTTACTACAAACTAGACTCATTATAGAACACTCTCCAAAAAGAATCACCCAAAACGGAGTTTTCTAGCTCAAGATATAAATTTTTTAAAGTAGAGCCTAAGACTGAAACTTTAAATCTGACCTTGTAGTAGTAAAATAGGTGTAACTCACTCTAGAAAAATGCAAATGGACTGATTTCAACTTTGTTGGAGAGCTAACACATATAGGAATACACCCATGTATGTTATGTATAAAGCTTTGTACCATGTAATTACAGAATGAGAAATAAATTTCGGAATAGTGTACTGTGAAAGTGCAGTTTGGAAAGGTTCTGGCTAAGGAAAGACTTGGTATTTAAGCGTGTCCATTGTGACCGACCTCTCTTTCCTGGGAACCCTCCTATGCATGGTTTACAGTTGATTTACACTATTCCAAAGATGTAAATGCTAAAATTTGATGAGTTAGGAATTTGGAACTACCTTTACTAAGCTGAGATAACAAGTATATAGAGAATTATAAGCTTTCTTCTAAAAGATGTCAAAACTATAAATAAAAGAATCAAGTCTTGTAAAGAGAGAATTTTAAGAATTTAAGTAGAATAATAATCTTCAAGAGTTATATGAAAGTCATAATAAAAATATATAAAGAACCTATAATAATATTTTGAAGTGCATTAATGTATTAATGGAATGCTAAGAGTACAAAGAACACTAAGAGAAAAAGATAATTGTAACATCCCCAAATTTATAACTAAGAATCTTAATTATCGATAGCAAAACCAAGAGAATCTGGACAAATGTTATGAAACACAACAAATAGACTACTTAAGTATGTCTAGAGAAAAATGCAAAGAATTACGAAAATGCCATCACTTAGTAGAAATTACGAAAATGCCCTTGCTATGTAAAGGAAATTACCAAACTACCCTTGCCTTATTAAATGACAAAGATACCCTTACTCTATGAATGGAATTACAAGAATATCCACTAACATCTTTGCACAAAACATGGAAACGTGTTTGGATAAAACATGGAAACATGTTTGCATAAAACATGGAGCATTTTCATCCAACATGTTTGCATAAAACATGGAAACGTGTTTGCACAAAACATGGAAACGTGTTTGCACAAAACAAGGAGCATTTTCATCCCAAAATTCAGCCAACATGTTTCCATAAATCATGCTCCAAGTGCTTTCCATCTTCTGTTTTTTTTCTCTAATCTTTCCACTATAAATACTCCTCAAACTCTCTTCAATTCAAAAACTCCCTAAGTGTTCTTTCTTTCTTATTCTATCATTCTTCTTATGTTCTTCAAAAACTTCTCTTGATCCTCTAAACTTCATCCAAACACTTCAATCCTAAGTCCAAACTTTCACTAGCCCTCACAAGAGTTACAATCTTTAACTCTAGTGAGAAATATTTTCTTAAGCATTCAAGTTCTAGAGCCAAGATTCAAGGAGGGTCATCCACTCCAAAGACTCTTGTTCAAGCTTAAGGAAGAAGAGAAGGACCCATTTTAGACCCTACACAAGAGGTAGGAGCTTCATCTTTAATTGTTCAAGCATTGTTGGCTTCTAACCTTGATAGAATGCCTCAAGTTTGAGTTATTGTCAAAAGTTTTAAATGATTATTTGAAAAATATATTTTTAGAAATATGACATGTTCTATTTTGTTATGAGTACCTTTATAATGTTATCAAACTCAAATATAACTTGAAAAGATTGTATGTGAAACCTGATTTAATAAAGGTAACTTAAGACATGAAAATGGTAGGTGCTGGAAATTCTAGTTGTTTCTGGCAGCAGGTACTTCGAAAGCTACTTTTCATAAAATATTAAGTATCTCGAAATTAAAATAATTTTACTATAAACTAGACTCATTATATAACACTCTCCAAAAAGAATCACCTAAAATGGAGTTTTCTAGCTCAAGATATAAATTTTTAAAGTAGAGCCTAAGACTGAAACTTTAAATCTGACCTTGTAGTAGTAAAATAGATGTAACTCACTCTAGAAAAATGCAAATGGACTGATTTCAACTTTGTTGGAGAGCTAACACATATAGGAATACACCCATGTATGTTATGTATAAAGCTTTGTACCACGTAAATACATAATGAGAAATAAATTTCGGGATAGTGTACTGTGAAAGTGCAGTTTGGAAAGGTTCTGGCTAAGGAAATACTTGGTATTTAAGCATGTCCATTGTGACCCACCTCTCTTTCCTGGGAACCCTCCTATGCATGGTTTATAGTTGATTTACACTATTCCAAAGATGTAAATGCTAAAATTTGATGAGTTAGGAATTTGGAACTACCTTTACTAAGCTGAGATAACAAGTATACAGAGAATTATAAACTTTCTTCTAAAAGATATCAAAACTATAAATAAAAGAATCAAGTCTTGTAAAGAGAGAATTTTAAGAATTTAAGTAGAATAATAATCTTCAAGAGTTATATGAAAGTCATAATAAAAATATATAAAGAACCTATAATAATATTTTGAAGTGCATTAATGTATTAATGGAATGCTAAGAGTACAAAGAACACTAAAAGAAAAAGATAATACTAAGACATCCATTACCTCTTACGAACACTAGGAACTCAACTTGATAACTTTGGTTGTTTAATATGAATCATCTATGAAAGTGTTTACTATGAGATTTACATGATATTGTCCATGTTTTATGAAGTGATGTATAGTAATGTGAATGTATGGTGATGAATTATGAAATGATGAGGATGAATGATTGATTGCCTAGGATTTTATTGTGATTACATGATAATATGCATACATTCATTTTCAAAAGAAATAATAAAAGTAAAGTTTGAAAAAGTAGCAATGAAAGTCTGGAAAAGTGGACTTGAGCTAAACTCACGGCTTAACCCCCTAAACCGTTGAGATCACGGCAACGGAAAGGAAACCAAAAAAGGTTGTGGCGACGGCCACGGTATGAGCTCATTACCCTTTTAGGGTGGTCTAAGGCATTGATGCATTCATCCCGTGAGTAATTAAGAAATATGTTGATGAAATAAATGAAAGATGATGATCACTAAACAAGTGAATGTTGAGGATGAGTAGTCATGAAATGCATGCAGCTCCTAAATGATTACTGCTTATTAGTGGTTTTACATGATATGCTTATATGTATGCTTGATGAAATACTGAATGAATATTTCTGCTAATGTTCAAGATTAGTTTAAAAGTAACTGCACTTCGGCTAATCACGTTTGTGAAAGTTTGATAATTGAATCCTTACTTGTTCACCTTTTTATAATAAACCCGAAGTGACTGGGACGACAACGATGACACTTTTAGTACAAGTAGGAACTCCTACTGAGAAATCATGTATTTCTCACTCCTATGTTTATTTTCCGTTGTCGTTACCAGAGACAGACGTGTCCACCTAAAGCAACGAGGCCGTAGCTGAGGAAGGAGGTAGCACGTGAAGATTTCAAACCGTTCAAGTAGGAGCATTCCGAGCTTTAGTTACATTATAGTTTGTGAGAAACAATTAGTAATAGTATAACTTATATTGTTATTTGTAATAACTTATCAGTATGATATATGCCCTGTTGTGACTTATGTATTAAGTGATTATATTCCAGTTTATGTGATAATTGTTCTATACTTAGTCTTTTATTCCGCTTATTTAATTAAGTGCGCAATCTAACTTGATTATTATCTATAAAAGCGCTATGTATTTCACTTCTCGTTACAGGCTTAAGTTTTCAAAAAAATTAATTTATTAAAAAAAAACTTCCATTATTTTTCTAAGTTAATTTCAAAAGAAAATTAATACAAGGCATAAGTGACAACTAATAGAATCCAAATGTGAACTTAAGCACAGTGGGGTTCTATTAGGGTGTTACATTATGGTATCGAGCGATTCATCCTATTTAAGCACGAGGAATGGACTGACTATGCTTCGTCTATGATATCATGCTATTAATCTTATCTTTGTATGATGGGATATAGGATTTAGAAATGCATGATCGTCTTGTGATATCGCCATAGTTGCTACCATGCTTAGCTATAGTATTGAGCACGATCAACTCGATGACTGTTGTTTGGTGTGTCTAGGAACTAATGGCAAGAAATGACGACGCATGGGGCACGCGGTGGAGGTAATCGTGATGAACTAGCAAATGCACTCCAGGAGATGGCTAGGGCTATGCAAGCACAAGCAACAGTTGATGATGGAGCAGATGAATAGGATGTCGAGGAATCGGTTGGGAACCAAGAAAATGGAAAATTCTCGTAATTCAAGAGGGTGGACCTCCGTAATTCAAAGGGACAACTAACCCGAAATAGCCGACATATGGATTCAAGAGATGGAGAAGGTTTTCGGTGGTAGAATGCTCGATGAACAAAAGGTGGCATTCTCTACTTATATCTTTGAAAGGAGAGGCTGCCGCGTGGTGGAAGGGGTGCAAAGGGCTTGCTTGAAAGTGCCGACATACTGATTACGTGGGAGGTTTTCTATGCTACATTCCATAAGAAATATTTTCCAGATCCGGTTAAGAAGGCAAAGGAAATAGAATTTACAAGGTCGACACAGTGGCAATCGAAGTGTGGTTGAGTACACGGCTAAGTTTGAAGAACTGATCAAACACTCAACTAGCTACCAAAGTAATCCCAACGAGGCTTGGAAATGCATGAAATATGAGAGTGGTTTGAGGCCGACATTTTGGCATCTGTGGCTCCACCGAGGTCACCGACTATGCATCTTTAGTCAAGAAAGCCAAGTGGTCGAGAGTTGCAATCGCCGACTAGTTGCCCACCGAGTTGAAGAGAATAGGAAGAGGTGCGCTCAACAAGGTCACCGAGGGTTCCCACCCCTTACAAGAAACCCTACCAAGGAGGTGGATTTAAAGGGAAACAACCCCAACACCCTATGATGAATCAACCTAAGACACAAGTCGTTAATCGACCTAGGATGGTCAGCTGTCCCTGAACCTATGACTAGACCCCCTTGTGCCACTTGTGGAAAGATACATGGAGGGAATGCAGATTTGGTAAGAATGTTTGTTATCGGTGTGGACAGACAGGACACTATTCTAGAGAGTGCCTAAAGCTCAATCAGTCCTCTACACTTAAGCCTAAGGCACGAGGACGCGTGTTTGCTATCATCGCTTGAGATGCCCTCGTAATCCGATGATCCGATTCAAGGTAAGTGTATAATTAATGGAAAATCCTTAATTGTATTGTTTGATTCAGGCGCAACACATTCATTCATTTCATATGATTGTGCTAATAAGTTGAGGTTGTATATATCGACTTAAAAATCATCTTAGTTGTCTCTACACCCACTATAAATCGTTAGAACTGATCAAGCTGCCTAAATTGTGAATTTGAGGTAGCTGATAGGATTTTTCATCATGATTTAGTTTGTCTACCCTTGTCTAGTTTTGATGTAATCTTGGGCATGGATTGGCTTTCACTAACCGTGTGTTACTACATTGTGCAAATAAGTCACTAGTATTTCTTCCCAAACCATCTTTACCCAATCCCTCTAAACTTGATAGAAAGGTACGACTATACCTAAACTCCATTATCGTGGGGGATAGTAGGAATGAAGAGCGAGGATATGTTTTCCTGATGACAAGTGAGAGGGAAGTGGAGCAAGCTCTAGAAAAGATCCTTGTAGTAAAGGAATTCTCGGATGTTTTTCCCGATGACATACCTGAATTTCCTCCAAAAAGGGAGATTGAGTTTTCTATAGATTTGGTACCTGAACGGACCCATATCTATAGCTCCTTATAGGATGCCACCGCCGAGTTAATAGAATTGAAGAAGCAATTAGAGGAGCTACTAGAGAAGAAATTCATTAGGCCTAGTGCTTCACCATGGGGAGCTCGGTGCTATTTGTCAAGAAGAAGGATGGGAGCTTGCGGTTATGTGTGGATTATAGGCAGCTAAACCAAGTGACCATAAAGAATAAATACCCTTTGCCTAGAATAGATGACCTCATGGACCAATTAAGAGGAGCCCAAGTGTTTTCCAAGATAGATCTGCGATCGGGATACCACCAGATTCGAGTGAAGGAGGAGGACATACCAAAGACAGCCTTTAGGACTAGATATGGACATTATGAGTTTAATGTGATGTCGTTTGGGTTAACCAATGCACCGGCAGTGTTTATGGACTACATGAATAGGATATTTAGACCATACTTGGACAAGTTTGTAATAGTGTTCATCGATGACATTCTAGTTTACTCTAGAACTGAAGAAGAGCACGAAGAACACTTACGAGTGGTGTTGGAGGTGTTGAGGAACAAGAAACTTTATGCAAAGTTGTCCAAGTGTGAATTTTGGACGAAGGAAGTTAAGTTCTTAGGTCATGTAGTGTCACATGGGGGAATAGCAGAGACCCAAGTAAGATAGAAGCGGTGCAACAATGGGAAACCCCTACCACTGTGAAGGAGATTAGGAGTTTTCTAGGGCTAGCCGGTTACTACCAAAGGTTCATTAGAGGTTTTTCCCAAATTGCCTTACCCCTCACCAAGCTAACAAGGAAGAATTCAGCTTTTATATGGAGCCCAGAATGTGAAGAGAGTTTCCAAGAACTAAAAAAGAAGTTGACCACTACCCTGTCCTAATCCTACGACCCAAAAGAAAATTTGAGGTGTATTGTGATGCCTGGGAAGAGGACTAGGATGTGTTTTGATGCAAAATAGGAATGTAGTAGCATATGCCTCTAGACAGCTCAAACCCCATGAAGTAAATTACCCAACCCATGACTTAGAGCTAGCAGCTATTGTCTTTGCCTTAAAAATCTGGAGACATCATCTTTATGGTGTAAGGTTTGAAGTATTTTCTGACCACAAAAGTCCAAATACCTCTTCAACCAAAAGGAACTCAATATGAGACAAAGGCGTTGGATGGAGTTTCTCAAGGACTATGACTTTGGGTTGAACTACCACCCAGAAAGGCAAATGTGGTAGCAGACGCTTTGAGTCGTAAGTCCTTGCATGCCGCTTGGCTCATGGTGAAAGAAAATGAGCTGATAGAAGATTTTAGGAACCTCAACTTAGGATATAGAGGGACTTGTAACAAATTCGATTAAGCCAACTAAGTATAACCAGTAGCTTTAAGGATCAAATAATTCAAGCCCAAAGGGAAGATGAGGATTTCCTTAGAACCTTAACCCTTGTCGAAGTAGGAAAGTTGAAAGAGTTTGTCCAGGATAAGGAAGGACTGTGGAGATACCAAGGGAGAATTTGTGTACCTGCAAAAGAAGGATTGAGAGCTAGCATTTTGGAAGAAGCCCACAAGAGTCAATTTAGTGTACACCCCGGTATAACCAAGATGTACCATGACCTAAAAAAGATGTTATCATGGCCAAAGATGAAAGCAGATATAGCAAATATAGTACAAAAATGTTTGGTATGCCAATAAGTGAAGATAGAGCATCAAAAACCCTCCGGAGTGCTACAACCTCTCGAAATCCCCGAATGGAAGTGGGAAGGAATATCCATGGATTTCGTGATGGGATTGCCAAGAACGCCTACCGGACATGACTCCATATGGGTAATTGTAGATAGATTGACCAAATCTGCTCACTTTTTACCCATTCGAGCAAATTACCCTTTGGAAAAGTTAGCTCAACTATACATCCAAGAGATAATAAGGCTCCATGGAGTACCCAAAACCATTGTCTCAGATAGGGATCCAAGGTTCACCTCAAGATTTTGGGGAGCTTTGCAAAAGGCATTTGGTTCAAAGTTGTGTCTAAGCACTGCCTATCACCCTCAGTCGATGGACAATCGGAAAGAACAATTCAAACCCTTGAGGATATGCTAAGAGCATGTGTCTTAGACCAGCCAAAAAGTTGGGACAAACAGCTTCCATTGATTGAGTTTGCATATAATAATAGTTACCACACTAGCATTGGGATGGCACCTTATGAGGCTTTGTATGGTAGAAAGTGTCAATCACCACTTTGTTGGTGTGACCCGGAGAGCAAAGTATTTTGGGCCCTGATTTGGTAGAAGAGACAACCAAACAAATAAGGAAAATTAGGGAAAGAATCCTCATTGCTCGAGTAGGCGTAAGAGCTATGCCGACAAGAGAAGGAAACCTCTCAATTTCAAGAAGGAGAACACATATTCTTGCGAATTACTCCTACCACGTATAGGTCGTGCAATGAAAGTCAAAAAGCTAAGCCCTAGATTCTTAGGACCCTTCCAAATCCTCAAAAAGGTAGGTCCCTACGCCTACCAAATTGCATTACCTCCAAATTTGTCTAACCTACACAATGTTTTTCATGTGTCCCAATTGAGAAAGTATCAGTCAGACCCAATCATGTGTTTGAGCAGAAACTATACAATTAAAAGATGACTTAACTTTTGAATTACCACCGATGAGGATCGTGGATCATGGCATCAAGCAGCTGAGAAACAAATCTGTATCTCTGGTCCGAGTAGCCTAGGGACAAGATGGAATGGAAGAGCGCACATGGGAGCTCGAGGAAGATATGCGAAAAGAATTTCCGAACCTATTCACAGGTATCAAATTTTGAGGGCAAAATTTTTAATAAGAAGGGGAGAAATGTAACATCCCCAAATTTATAACTAAGAATCTTAATTATCGATAGCAAAACCAAGAGAATCTGGACAAATGTTATGAAACACAACAAATAGACTACTTAAGTATGTCTAGAGAAAAATGCAAAGAATTACGAAAATGCCATCACTTAGTAGAAATTACGAAAATGCCCTTGCTATGTAAAGGAAATTACCAAACTACCCTTGCCTTATTAAATGACAAAGATACCCTTACTCTATGAATGGAATTACAAGAATATCCACTAACATCTTTGTACAAAACATGGAAACGTGTTTGGATAAAACATGGAAACATGTTTGCATAAAACATGGAGCATTTTCATCCAACATGTTTGCATAAAACATGGAAACGTGTTTGCACAAAACATGGAAACGTGTTTGCACAAAACATGGAAACGTGTTTGCACAAAACAAGGAGCATTTTCATCCCAAAATTCAGCCAACATGTTTCCATAAATCATGCTCCAAGTGCTTTCCATCTTCTGTTTTTTTCTCTAATCTTTCCACTATAAATACTCCTCAAACTCTCTTCAATTCAAAAACTCCCTAAGTGTTCTTTCTTTCTTATTCTATCATTCTTCTTATGTTCTTCAAAAACTTCTCTTGATCCTCTAAACTTCATCCAAACACTTCAATCCTAAGTCCAAACTTTCACTAGCCCTCACAAGAGTTACAATCTTTAACTCTAGTGAGAAATATTTTCTTAAGCATTCAAGTTCTAGAGCCAAGATTCAAGGAGGGTCATCCACTCCAAAGACTCTTGTTCGAAGCTTAAGGAAGAAGAGAAGGACCCTTTTTAGACCCTACACAAGAGGTAGGAGCTTCATCTTTAATTGTTCAAGCATTGTTGGCTTCTAACCTTGATAGAATGCCTCAAGTTTGAGTTATTGTCAAAAGTTTTAAATGATTATTTGAAAAATATATTTTTAGAAATATGACATGTTCTATTTTGTTATGAGTACCTTTATGATGTTATCAAACTCAAATATAACTTGAAAAGATTGTATGTGAAACCTGATTTAATAAAGGTAACTTAAGACATGAAAATGGTAGGTGCTGGAAATTCTAGTTGTTTCTGGCAGCAGGTACTTCGAAAGCTACTTTTCATAAAATATTAAGTATCTCGAAATTAAAATAATTTTACTATAACCTAGACTCATTATATAACACTCTCCAAAAAGAATCACCTAAAATGGAGTTTTCTAGCTCAAGATATAAATTTTTAAAGTAGAGCCTAAGACTGAAACTTTAAATCTGACCTTGTAGTAGTAAAATAGATGTAACTCACTCTAGAAAAATGCAAATGGACTGATTTCAACTTTGTTGGAGAGCTAACACATATAGGAATACACCCATGTATGTTATGTATAAAGCTTTGTACCACGTAAATACAGAATGAGAAATAAATTTCGGGATAGTGTACTGTGAAAGTGCAGTTTGGAAAGGTTCTGGCTAAGGAAATACTTGGTATTTAAGCATGTCCATTGTGACCCACCTCTCTTTCCTGGGAACCCTCCTATGCATGGTTTACAGTTGATTTACACTATTCCAAAGATGTAAATGCTAAAATTTGATGAGTTAGGAATTTGGAACTACCTTTACTAAGCTGAGATAACAAGTATACAGAGAATTATAAACTTTCTTCTAAAAGATATCAAAACTATAAATAAAAGAATCAAGTCTTGTAAAGAGAGAATTTTAAGAATTTAAGTAGAATAATAATCTTCAAGAGTTATATGAAAGTCATAATAAAAATATATAAAGAACCTATAATAATATTTTGAAGTGCATTAATGTATTAATGGAATGCTAAGAGTACAAAGAACACTAAAAGAAAAAGATAATACTAAGACATCCATTACCTCTTACGAACACTAGGAACTCAACTTAATAACTTTGGTTGTTTAATATGAATCATCTATGAAAGTGTTTACTATGAGATTTACATGATATTGTCCATGTTTTATGAAGTGATGTATAGTAATGTGAATGTATGGTGATGAATTATGAAATGATGAGGATGAATGATTGATTGCCCAGGATTTATTGTGATTACATGATAATATGCATACATTCATTTTCAAAAGAAATAATAAAAGTAAAGTTTGGAAAAGTAGCAATGAAAGTCTGGAAAAGTGGACTTGAGCTAAACTCACGGCTTAACCCCCTAAACCGTTGAGATCACGGCAACGGAAAGGAAACCAAAAAAAGGTTGTGGCGACGGCCACGGTATGAGCTCATTACCCTTTTAGGGTGGTCTAAGGCATTGATGCATTCATCCCGTGAGTAATTAAGAAATATGTTGATGAAATAAATGAAAGATGATGATCACTAAACAAGTGAATGTTGAGGATGAGTAATCATGAAATGCATGCAACTCCTAAATGATTACTGCTTATTAGTGGTTTTACATGATATGCTTATATGTATGCTTGATGAAATCTTGAATGAATATTTACGCTAATGTTCAAGATTAGTTTAAAAGTAGCGCACTTGACTAATCACGTTTGTGAAAGTTTGATAATTGAATCCTTATCTGTTCACCTTTTTATAATAAACCCGAAGTGACTGGGACGACAACGATGACACTTTTAGTACAAGTAGGAACTCCTACTGAGAAATCATGTATTTCTCACTCCTATGTTTATTTTCCGTTGTCGTTACCAGAGACAGACGTGTCCACCTAAAGCAACGAGGCCGTAGCTGAGGAAGGAGGTAGCACGTGAAGATTTCAAACCGTTCAAGTAGGAGCATTCCGAGCTTTAGTTACATTATAGTTTGTGAGAAACAATTAGTAATAGTAGAACTTATATTGTTATTTGTAATAACTTATCAGTATGATATATGCCCTGTTGTGACTTATGTATTAAGTGATTATATTCCAGTTTATGTGATAATTGTTCTATACTTAGTCTTTTGTTCCGCTTATTTAATTAAATGCGCAATCTAACTTGATTATTATCTATAAAAGCGCTATGTATTTCACTTCTCGTTACAGGCTTAAGTTTTCAAAAAAATTAATTTATTAAAAAAAAAAAAAACTTCCATTATTTTTCTAAGTTAATTTCAAAAGAAAATTAATACAAGGCATAAGTGACAACTAATAGAATCCAAATGTGAACTTAAGCACAGTGGGGTTCTATTAGGGTGTTACAATAATACTAAGACATCCATTACCTCTTACAAACACTAGGAACTCAACTTGATAACTTTGGTTGGTTAATATGAATCATCTATGGAAGTGTTTACTATGAGATTTACATGATATTGTCCATGTTTTATGAAGTGATTTATAGTAATGTGAATGTATGGTGATGAATTATGAAATGATGAGGATGAATGATTGATTGCCCAGGATTTATTGTGATTACATGATAATATGCATACATTCATTTTCAAAAGAAATAATAAAAGTAAAGTTTGAAAAAGTAGCAATGAAAGTCTAGAAAAGTGGACTTGAGCTAAACTCACGGCTTAACCCCCTAAACCGTTGAGATCATGGCAACGGAATGAAAACCAAAAAGGTTATGGCGACGGCCATGGTATGAGCTCATTACCCTTTAGGGTGGTCTAAGGCATTGATGCATTCATCCCGTGAGTAATTGAGAAATATGTTGATGAAATAAATGAAAGATGATGATCACTAAACAAGTGAATGTTGAGGATGAGTAATCATGAAATGCATGCAGCTCCTAAATGATTATTGCTTATTAGTGGTTTTACATGATATGCTTATATGTATGCTTGATGAAATACTGAATGGATATTTACGCTAATGTTCAAGATTAGTTCAAAAGTAACTCCACTTCGGGAAATCACGATTGTGAAAGTTTGATAATTGAATCCTTACCTGTTCACTTTTTTATAATAAACCCGAAGTGACTGGGATGACAACGATGACACTTTTAGTACAAGTAGGAACTCCTACTGAGAAATCATGTATTTCTCACTCCCATGTTTATTTTCCGTTGTCGTCACCAGAGACAGACGTGTCCACCTAAAGCAACGAAGCTGTAGCTGAGGAAGGAGGTAGCGCGTGAAGATTTCAAACCTTTCAAGTAGGAGCATTCCGAGCTTTAGTTACATTATAGTTTGTGAGAAACAATTAGTAATAGTAGAACTTATATTGTTATTTGTAATAACTTATCAGTATGATATATGCCCTGTTGTGACTTATGTATTAAGTGATTATATTCCAGTTTATGTGATAATAGTTCTACAGTTAGTCTCTTATTCCGCTTATTTAATTAAGTGCTCAATGTAACTTGATTATTATCTATAAAAGCGCTATGTATTTCACTTCTCGTTACAGGCTTAAGTTTTCAAACAATTAATTTATTTAAAAAAAAAAAACTTCCACTATTTTTCTAAGTTAATTTCAAAAGAAAATAAATGCAAGGCATAAGTGACAACTAATAGAATCCAAATGTGAACTTAAGCATAGTGGGGTTCTATTAGGGTATTACAAACTCCCAAGCTTATTATGTTATAAACCTATAGTATGTTATGCTTTGGTTCTTTTGAGTCTTAAACTTGTAAACTAATGGTTCTAGTATTATTCTTAACCTCTCCCACACCTATAGGTTCACAACTAATAAGTTTTACTAATTTTTATGCTCAAGGACTTATCCAAACAGCACTATGTAGATTTGGACAGCTTTATGTTTGTGTGATTTCGGGGTTCTAGAAATTACGGTTTAGACCCTTAAAGTCTTTAACTCACATTCTAAGTTATTGATCATCAAAACCTAGTGTCTTGGGAAGCTATGAGGTCATAACTAAGTATTTCTCACCTTACACTATGGTCAAGAACATCTCTAAACCTCAAGGATGCAGAATTTGAAATCCTAACTTTACGGGTACCTAGAAGTCACAACAATGACCCTTTCTAAGTTCGGTTTGCTACTAAGTCTTCAAGATTAAGTCCTAAACCAATTATGAGTCATTCCTACACATTTAAACTAATTTAAAACCATGATTATTAAATCTAAACCTTGCTGGACAGAATCCAGAAAATTACATAATTAAGGGATCTAGAACTCTCAAATTAATTCTTTTCTAGTTCCTAACTTATCCTATCTTTCACATGTGAGTCTTAACATTATTTTTACTCAAACATAGGCACATTATCATCATTAAACAGCACATATAGTGGCAGTAAAGAGCAAGGAAGAACCGAAAATATACTTCTCCATAAAAGGCATAAAACATAATTTCTAAAGCCGATAAAATACTAGTTTCTGTTGGAACTCTTTTTAAACTTTCAAAACTCATTTATAAACAATTTTAACATCTAAAGTCATAAGAATATTTAAGAGGGCAGTGACCAATTTATCTTTATCTCAAGAGGTCCTAAATTCATAAAACTTAGTTCTATGCATTCCTTAAACTCATGTAAGCTTGGAAAAATTATGAAACATAGTCTCAAATACTTAGAAACTTCAAGACTTCTTGGGGCCAAAATATGGACCAAGGAAAATACATATTGTTAGACCTTTGTCGAGACAACAATGGGCAAGTCTTTGAGCTCTAGGTTCATTTAGGTGATGACATAAAAATAAACATGCTTATGCCCTTATTTTAGGTTCCATTAGAAAGTAAAGTGATAGCACAGAGTAAATATGAATGCAACTCATTATTATCTTGGTATTAAATGAGAACTTGAAATATAAACATGATAATACATAGCTTGAAATATAAACATGATAATGCAAGTTCATTCATTATCTTGGTATTTAGTGATAGCAAGGAAGTAAACATGATATACAAAGCATAAAGTAAACATGATGCAAGGTTCATTTTATGATTAACTAGAGCTCATTCAAGACTTTAACAAGATAACAACCCAATACAATATCTCAAAGATCACAACACAAAAACCGAAAGTCATATAAAAGAGAAAGAAAGTGAAACTACGTCAAGTTCTTTATTAAATACCCAAAACCCCTATCTAGAGAAAAATCTCTAGAACGTGCCGGCCAACTTTAAGGTTGACAAAGGTAGGCTTGGGCTTTTAGAAATCCTTAGATTAATTTTCTTAAGTTGAAAAACCATGTGAGTTAGATATCATATAGATGAAGTCATAAGGAAAGGAAAACTCAAGCTTTAGAGGTTTCTTTGAGATGAACACAATGTCATCATCTAGAAACTCTCATCATCAAGCTATCATGCTCAAAATAGGGCCTAGAGGCCGAAATGAAAAGAAAAGGAAAAACAAAGGGAAGTTCAAAAAGAATCCAAGAGGAAACTAGAGAAAAACACTTTCTTGAGCAAAACAAAGTTTGAAAACAAATCCCTACCTTGTGATGAAGGTAAAAGCTTGGACTTGAAGATGGAAATGAGATGAGCAACACCTCCTAGGATGGTGGTGATGATTCGGCCAAAGAGGAAGGAAAAGAAAGGAAATGTGTTTTGGGTGGAGTTGTGTTTGAGGTGTGGTGTTTGAGAGGTTTGATGATGGTTCAAGGCTTTGGGGTGGTGTTTGATGGTTAAGAGATGATGATGAGATGAAGAGATGAAGAAGATGAAGATGAAAAGAAAGGAAGAACTCTCTTGAAACTTGAGAGAAAAAGGAAGAACTAGCAAGACAACTCTAAAACTCTAAACTTAGCAAATGCTTCAAGGTGCAACAAGGCTATCACAAGCATCCTATTTATAGAAAAACAAAGCCATGGAGCTCACCAAGGGGAGGGAATGGCTGTAGCAAATGGAGGGAAAAGGGAGAGGAAAATATCTCTTTGATTGTGTCATAGAAGCATGGTTTGAAGTATGGAAGCTATGCTACAAAGTATGGCTTGATGTGAGTTAATTTCCTATCAAATTTTTATGAAATTAGGCTTCTAGAAACAATGCATGGCTGGAACTTTTCCAGCCACAAATAAATGGAGAAAATGAGCTATTTTAATTAGTTATTTACTTGGAAAATCAAGCTTGATTGAAAGTTATGACAAGGTATAATGTATGTGACTTGAGGTATGGCCTTGGAGTGTTGAAAAATTGAACATGTGATGCATAATGGGGAGGGAAGCTCACGGCCAGGTCTGGGCAGCAGAGTGGGGGTGAGTTTTGACCATTTAATTGGGTGTTAATGGTAGGTTTAGATGTGTATTAGCTTATGTACAAGGTTAGGAATGATTAAGCTTAAGTTTAGGTAACTAAGAATGTGATTTAGGGAGTTTATGACAAGTTTAGGAGTGCTCATACATCATTACAGAATTTAAAACTCATTTGTGAATAAACAATGTGTAACACAATTCCATGATTTAAGGAATTGGAAGGAGAAAACACTATTTAAGATTCTATGACTAGGTGTCTTGAAATTAAAATATGATTTTAGGTTGTAATTAAGCACTTTTTGGTTCTAATAAACTTTAATAAATTATTTTGACTCAAGATTAATTAAGAAAATTAATTAACCTTCGATTAGAGCCTAATATTGCTTAGGTTTGCTTAATCACGCGATTAAGCGTAAAAACACGAAACTAGGGGCAAAACCGTAATTTCGCACTAATTTTGCCCGTGACTTCTAAAATTAAAATTGAGGTCATAGAATACATAAAAACGCCTTTTAAAACTATCTGGAGAAGTTTTGGGTTCATCCGGCACTTGCAAACGGGTAAAACACCGCAGGGGTGTTTTGGTCATTTTGACCCGAAAATTCGAAAAACGAGATTTTCGATCCCGGGAAGGTACACAAGTTATCTAATCCCCTTCCAACATTGAGTTTGCCCTTCGAGTATTGCCGAACCGGCTTTCCTCAAATTCCGGGCTGAAAATGACCTCAGGGGCAGTTTGGTCATTTTCACTCTAACAGAAAAATCGGGGCGTTACAACTTGTGTACCTTCCCGGGATCGAAAATCTCGTTTTTCGAGTTTTCGGGTCAAAATGACCAAAACGCTCCTGCGGTTTTTACCCGATTGCAAGTGCCGGATGAACCCGAAACTTCTCCAGATAATTTTAAAAGGCGTTTTTATGTAGCCTGTGACTTTAGTTTTGGTCCCGGAGGTCCTGGGCGAAATTAGTGTAAAATTACGATTTTGCCCCTAGTTTCGTGTTTTTACGCGTGATTAAGAAAACCTAAGCAATATTAGGCTCTAATCAAAGGTTAATTAATTTCCTTTGTTAATCTTGAGTCAAAATAATTTATTAAAGTTGATTAGAACCTAAAAGTGCTTAATTACAACTCAAAATCATATTTTATTTTCAAGACTCCTAGTAATGGAATCTTGAATAGTATTTTCTCTTTCCAATTCCTTAAATCATGGAATTGTGTTACACATTGTTTATTCATAAATGAGTTTAAAATTCTTTAATGATGTATGAGCACTCCTAATCTTGTCATAAAATCCTTAAAACACATTCTTAGTTACCTAAACTTAAGCTTAATTATTCCTAACCTTGTACCTAAGCTAATACACATTTAAACCTACCATTAACACCCAATTAGATGATCAAACCTCACCTCCCCCTTGTTGTACTAGACCTGGCCGTGCACTCCCTCCTCCCATATGCATCACATGTTCAATTTTTCAACACTCCAAGGCCATACCTCAAGTCACATACACTATACCTTGTCATAACTTTCAATCAAGCTTGAATTTCCACATGAATAAATAATTAAAACAACCCATTTTTCCCATTTATTTGTGGCTGGAAAAGTTCCAGCCATGTCAAGTTTCTAGAAGCCTAATTTCATCAAAAATTGATAGGAAATTAACTCACATCAAGCCATACTTTGTAGCATAGCTTCCATACTTCAAACCATGCTTGAATGACCTTGTGTAAGAGATATTTTTCTCTCCCTTTTTCCTCTCAAAAGCCACGGCCACATCTCCCCTTGGTGAGCCCTATGGTTTTGTTTTTCTATAAATAGGATGCTTGTGATAGCTTAGTTGCACTTTGAAGTATTTGCTAAGTTTAGAATTCTAGAGTTGTCTTGCTAGTTCTTTTCTTTTCTCTCAAAATTCCAAGAGAGTTCTTCCTTTCTTTTCATCTTCATCTTCATCCTCTCTTCATCTCATCATCATCTCTCAACCTTGAAACACCACCCCATAGCCTTGAAACGTCATCAAACCTCTCAAACACCACACCTTAAACACAACCTCACTTGAAACACAACTCCAACCTTCTCATCCTCCCTTGGCCGAAGCTATCTTGCCTCTTGGAGGAGCTCATCATCTTGTTTTTCTTTTCAAAAGTTCAAGCTTTGTGTCCTCACTCTAGGTAGGAGTGTTTTTCTAAACTTTGTTTCTTGAAAAATGAGTTTCTCTATCTTTCTCTTGGATTTCTTTTGAAACTTTTCCTTGGTTCTTTGTTTTCCTTTCATTTCGGCCATGAGGCCTTGATTATGAGCATGATAGCTTGATGATGAGAGTTTCTAGATGATGACCTTGTGTTCATCTCAAAGAAACCTCTAAAGCTTGAGTTTTCCTTTCCTTATAACTTTATCTACATGATATCTAGCTCACATGGTTTTTCAACTTAAGAAAATTAATCTAAGGATTTCTAAAAGCCCAAGCCTACCCATGAGCTCTAGTCAACCATAAAATGAACCTTGCATCATGTTTACTTTATGCTTTGCATATCATGTTTACTTTCTTGCTGTCACTAAATACCAAGATAACAAGTGAACCTTGCATTATCATGTTTATATTTCAAGCTATGCATTATCATGTTTATATTTCAAGTTCTCACTTAATACCAAGATAATAATGAGTTGCATTCATATTTACTTTGTGCTATCACTTTACTTTCAAAGGGAACCTAAAATGAGTGCATGAGCATGTTTATTTTTATGTCATCACCTAAATGAACCTAGAGCTCAAAGACTTGCCCATTGTTGTCTCAAACAAAGGTCTAAAAATATTTATTTCCTTTAGTTCATATTTCGGCCCTAAGGGGTCTTGATGTTTCTAAGTATTGAAAACTATGTTTTATAATTTTTCCAAGCTTTTATGAGTTTAAGGAATGCATAGAACTAAGTTTTATGAATTTAGAATGTAACATCCCCAAATTTATAACTAAGATAAATATTAATTAGCGATAGCAAAACCAAGAGAATCGGGACAAATGTTATGAAACACAACAAATAGTCTACTTAAGTATGTCTAGAGAAAAATGCAAAGAATTACGAAAATGCCATCACTTAGTGGAAATTACGAAAATGCCCTTGCTATGTAAAGGAAATTACCAAACTACCCTTGCCTTATTAAATGACAAAGATACCCTTACTCTATGAATGGAATTACAAGAATACCACTATCATTGTCTAATTACAAAAATATCCATTAACATCTTTGCACAAAACATGGAAACATGTTTGCATAAAACATGGAAACATGTTTGCATAAAACATGGAGCATTTTCATCCAACATGTTTGCATAAAACATGGAAACGTGTTTGCACAAAACATGGAAACGTGTTTGCACAAAACATGAAAACATGTTTGCACAAAACAAGGAGCATTTTCATCCCAAAATTCAGCCAACATGTTTCCATAAATCATGCTCCAAGTGCTTTCCTTCTTCTGTTTTTTTTCTCTAATCTTTCCACTATAAATACTCCTCAAACTCTCTTCAATTCAAAAACTCCCTAAGTGTTCTTTCTTTCTTATTCTATCATTCTTCTTATGTTCTTCAAAGACTTCTCTTGATCCTCTAAACTGCATCCAAACACTTAAATCCTAAGTCCAAACTTTCACTAGCCCTCACAAGAGTTACAATCTTTAACTCTAGTGAGAAATATTTTCTTAAGCATTCAAGTTCTAGAGCCAAGATTCAAGGAGGGTCATCCACTCCAAAGACTCTTGTTCAAAGCTTAAGGAAGAAGAGAAGGACCCTTTTTAGACCCTACACAAGAGGTAGGAGCTTCATCTTTAATTGTTCAAGCATTGTTGGCTTCTAACCTTGATAGAATGCCTCAAGTTTGAGTTATTGTCAAAAGTTTTAAATGATTATTTGAAAAATATATTTTTAGAAATATGACATGTTCTATTTTGTTATGAGTACCCTTATGATGTTATCAAACTCAAATATAACTTGAAAAGATTGTATGTGAAACCTGATTTAGTAAAGGTAACTTAAGACATGAAAATGGTAGGTGCTGGAATTTCTAGTTGTTTCTGGCAGCAGGTACTTGAAAGCTACTGTTCATAAAATATCAAGTATCTCGAAATTAAAATAATTTTAATATAAACTAGACTCATTATAGAACACTCTCCAAAAAGAATCACCCAAAACGGAGTTTTCTAGCTCAAGATATAAATTTTTAAAGTAGAGCCTAAGACTGAAACTTTAAATCTGACCTTGTAGTAGTAAAATAGGTGTAACTCACTCTAGAAAAATGCAAATGGACTGATTTCAACTTTGTTGGAGAGCTAACACATATAGGAATACACCCATGTATGTTATGTATAAAGCTTTGTACCACGTAAATACAGAATGAGAAATAAATTTCGGGATAGTGTACTGTGAAAGTGCAGTTTGGGAGGCTAAGGAAAGACTTGGTATTTAAGCATGTCCATTGTGACCCACCTCTCTTTCCTGGGAACCCTCCTATGCATGGTTTACAATGGATTTACACTATTCCAAAGATGTAAATGCTAAAATTTGATGAGTTAGGAATTTGGAACTACCTTTACTAACAAGTATACAGAGAATTATAAACTTTCTTCTAAAAGATGTCAAAACTATAAATAAAAGAATCAAGTCTTGTAAAAAGAGAATTTTAAGAATTTAAGTAGAATAATAATCTTCAAGAGTTATACGAAAACCATAATAAGAATATATAAAGAACCTATAATAATATTTTGAAATGCATTAATGTATTAATGGAATTCTAAGAGTACAAAGAACACTAAGAGAAAAAGATAATACTAAGACATCCATTACCTCTTAGGAACACTAGGAACTCAACTTGATAATTTTGGTTGCTTAAAATGAATCATTTATGAAAATGTTTACTATGAGATTTACATGATATTATCCATGTTTCATGAAGTGAATTATAGTAAAGTGAATGTATGGTGATGAGTTATGAAATGATGAAGATGAATGATTGATTGCCCATGATTTATTGTGATTACATGATGATATGCATACATTCATTTTCAAAGGAAATAATAAAAGTAAAGTTTGAAAAAGTAGCAATGAAAGTCTGGAAAAGTGGACTTGAGCTAAACTTACGGCTTAACCCCCTAAACCGTTGAGATCACGGCAACGGAAAGGAAACCAAAAAAGGTTGTGGCGACGGCCACGGTATGAGCTCATTACCCTTTTAGGGTGGTCTAAGGCATTGATGCATTCATCCCGTGAGTAATTAAGAAATATGTTGATGAAATAAATGAAAGATGATGATCACTAAACAAGTGAATGTTGAGGATGAGTAATCATGAAATGCATGCAGCTCCTAAATGATTATTGCTTATTAGTGGTTTTACATGATATGCTTATATGTATGCTTGATGAAATAGTGAATGAATATTTATGCTAATGTTCAAGATTAGTTTAAAAGTAACTGCACTTCGGCTAATCACGTTTGTGAAAGTTTGATAATTGAATCCTTACCTGTTCACCTTTTTATAATAAACCCGAAGTGACTGGGACGACAACGATGACACTTTTAGTACAAGTAGGAACTCCTACTGAGAAATCATATATTTCTCACTCCTATGTTTATTTTCCGTTGTCGTTACCAGGGACAAACGTGTCCACCTAAAGCAACGAGGCCGTAGCTGAGGAAGGAGGTAGCACGTGAAGATTTCAAACCGTTCAAGTAGGAGCATTCCGAGCTTTAGTTACATTATAGTTTGTGAGAAACAATTAGTAATAGTAGAACTTATATTGTTATTTGTAATAACTTATCAGTATGATATATGCCCTGTTGTGACTTATGTATTAAGTGATTATATTCCAGTTTATGTGATAATTGTTCTACACTTAGTCTTTTATTCCGCTTATTTAATTAAGTGCGCAATGTAACTTGATTATTATCTATAAAAGCGCTATGTATTTCACTTCTAATTCTGAGCTTAAGTTTTCAAAAAAAAATTAATTTATTTAAAAAAAAAAACTTCCATTATTTTTCTAAGTTAATTTCAAAAGAAAATTAATACAAGGCATAAGTGACAACTAATAGAATCCAAATGTGAACTTAAGCACAGTGGGGTTCTATTAGGGTGTTACATTATGGTATCGAGCGATTCATCCTATTTAAGCCTGAGGAATGGACTGACTATGCTTCGTCTATGATATCATGCTATTAATCTTATCTGTATGATGGGATATAGGATTTAGAAATGCATGATCGTCTTGTGATACTGCCATAGTTGCTACCATGCTTAGCTATAGTATTGACCCTGATCAACTCGATGACTGTTGTTTGGTGTGTCTAGGAACTAATGGCAGCAAACAGACGTACGCATGGGGCACGCGGTGGAGGTAATCGTGATGAACTGGCAAATGCACTCCAGGAGATGGCTAGGGCTATGCAAGCACAAGCAACAGTGATGATGGAGCAGATGAATAGGATGTCAGAGGAATCAGTTGGGAACCAAGAACATGGAAAATTCTCATAATTCAAGAAGGCTGGACCTCCAGAATTCAAAGGGACAACTAACCCCGAAATAGCTGACATATGGATTCAAGAGATGGAGAAGGTTTTCTCAGTGGTAGAATGCTCTGATGAACAAAAGGTGGCATTCTCTACTTATATCTTTGAAAGGGAGGCAGCAAGCGTGGTGGAAGGGTGCAATGGGCTTGCTTGAAAGTGCTGACATACAGATTACGTGGGAGGTTTTCTATGCTACATTCCATGAGAAATATTTTCCAGATCCGGTTAAGAAGGCAAAGGAAGTAGAATTTCTGGTCGACATTGTGGAAATCAAAGTGTGGCTGAGTACACAGCTAAGTTTGAAGAACTGATCAAACACTCAACTAGCTACCAAAGTAATCCCAACGAGGCTTGGAAATGCATGAAATATGAGAGTGGTTTGAGGCCAGACATTTTGGCATCTGTGGCTCCACTGGAGGTCACTGACTATGCATCTTTAGTCAGCAAAAGCCAAGTGGCTGAGAGTTGCAATCGCCAGCTAGTTGCCCACCGAGTTGAAGAGAATAGGAAGAGGTCTGCTCAACAAGGTCACCGAGGGTTCCCACCCCCTTACAAGAAACCCTACCAAGGAGGTGGATTTAAAGGGAAACAACCCCAACACCCTATGATGAATCAACCTAAGACACAAGTTGTTAATCGACCTAGGATGGTCAGCTTGTCCCTGAACCTATGAGTAGACCCCCTTGTGCCACTTGTGGAAAGATACATGGAGGGGAATGCAGATTTGGTAAGAATGTTTGTTATCGGTGTGGACAGGCAGGACACTATTCTAGAGAGTGCCTAAAGTTCAATCAGTCCTCTACACTCAATCCATAAAGCAGCAGGGGATCTTAGTTGTCTCTACACCCACTATAAATACTGTTAGAACTGATCAAGCCTGCCTAAATTGTGAATTTGAGGTAGCTGATAGGATTTTTCATCATGATTTAGTTTGTCTACCCTTGTCTAGTTTTGATGTAATCTTGGGCATGGATTGGCTTTCGGCTAACCGTGTGTTACTACATTGTGCAAATAAGTCACTAGTATTTCTTCCCAAACCATCTTTACCCAATCCCTCTAAACTTGATAGAAAGGTACGACTATACCTAAACTCCATTATCATGGGGGATAGTAGGAATGAAGAGCGAGGATATGTTTTCCTGATGACAAGTGAGAGGGAAGTGGAGCAAGCTCTAGAAAAGATCCTTGTAGTAAAGGAATTCTCAGATGTTTTTCCTGATGACATACCTGAATTTCCTCCAAAAAGGGAGATTGAGTTTTCTATAGATTTGGTACAAGGAACGGGACCCATATCTATAGCTCCTTATAGGATGCCACTGGCCGAGTTAGCAGAATTGAAGAAGCAATTAGAGGAGCTACTAGAGAAGAAATTCATTAGGCCTAGTGCTTCACCATGGGGAGCTCCAGTGCTATTTGTCAAGAAGAAGGATGGGAGCTTGCGGTTATGTGTGGATTATAGGCAGCTAAACCAAGTGACCATAAAGAATAAATACCCTTTGCCTAGAATAGATGACCTCATTGACCAATTAAGAGGAGCCCAAGTGTTTTCCAAGATAGATCTGCGATCAGGATACCACCAGATTCGAGTGAAGGAGGAGGACATACCAAAGACAGCCTTTAGGACTAGATATGGACATTATGAGTTTAATGTGATGTCGTTTGGGTTAACCAATGCACCGGCAGTGTTTATGGACTACATGAATAGGATATTTAGACCATACTTGGACAAGTTTGTAATAGTGTTCATCGATGACATTCTAGTTTACTCTAGAACTGAAGAAGAGCACGAAGAACACTTACGAGTGGTGTTGGAGGTGTTGAGAAACAAGAAACTTTATGCAAAGTTGTCCAAGTGTGAATTTTGGACGAAGGAAGTTAAGTTCTTAGGTCATGTAGTGTCATATGGGGGAATAGCAGTAGACCCAAGTAAGATAGAAGCGGTGCAACAATGGGAAACCCCTACCACTGTGAAGGAGATTAGGAGTTTTCTAGGGCTAGCAGTTACTACCGAAGGTTCATTAGAGGTTTTTCCCAAATTGCCTTACCCCTCACCAAGCTAACAAGGAAGAATTCAGCTTTTATATGGAGCCCAGAATGTGAAGAGAGTTTCCAAGAACTAAAAAAGAAGTTGACCACTACCCTGTCCTAATCCTACCTGACCCAAAAGAAAAATTTGAGGTGTATTGTGATGCCTCGGGAAGAGGACTAGGATGTGTTTTGATGCAAAATAGGAATGTAGTAGCCTATGCCTCTAGACAGCTCAAACCCCATGAAGTTAATTACCCAACCCATGACTTAGAGCTAGCGGCTATTGTCTTTGCCTTAAAAATCTGGAGACATCATCTTTATGGTGTAAGGTTTGAAGTCTTTTCGACCACAAAAGTCTGAAATACCTCTTCAACCAAAAGGAACTCAATATGAGACAAAGGCGTTGGATGGAGTTTCTCAAGGACTATGACTTTGGGTTGAACTACCACCCAGGAAAGGCAAATGTGGTAGCAGACGCTTTGAGTCGTAAGTCCTTGCATGCTGCTTGGCTAATGGTGAAAGAAAATGAGCTGATAGAAGATTTTAGGAACCTCAACTTAGGATATAGGGGGACTTCAGAACAAATTCGGTTAAGCCAACTAAGTGTAACAAAGAGCTTTAAGGATCAAATAATTCAAGCCCAAAGGGAAGATGAGGATTTCCTTAGAACCTTAACCCTTGTCGAAGCAGGAAAGTTGAAAGAGTTTGTCCAGGATAAGGAAGGAGTGTGGAGATACCAAGGGAGAATTTGTGTACCTGCAAAAGAAGGATTAAGAGCTAGCATTTTGGAAGAAGCCCACAAGAGTCAATTTAGTGTACACCCCGGTATAACCAAGATGTACCATGACCTAAAAAAGATGTTCTGGTGGCCAAAGATGAAAGCAGATATAGCAAATATAGTGCAAAAATGTTTGGTATGCCAAAAAGTGAAGATAGAGCATCAAAAACCCTCCGGAGTGCTACAACCTCTCGAAATCCCCGAATGGAAGTGGGAAGGAATATCCATGGATTTCGTGATGGGATTGCCAAGAACGCCTACCGGACATGACTCCATATGGGTAATTGTAGATAGATTGACCAAATCTGCTCACTTTTTACCCATTCGAGCAAATTACCCTTTGGAAAAGTTAGCTCAGCTATACATCCAAGAGATAATAAGGCTCCATGGAGTACCCAAAACCATTGTCTCAGATAGGGATCCAAGGTTCACCTCAAGATTTTGGGGAGCTTTGCAAAAGGCATTTGGTTCAAAGTTGTGTCTAAGCACTGCCTATCACCCTCAGACTGATGGACAATCAGAAAGAACAATTCAAACCCTTGAGGATATGCTAAGAGCATGTGTCTTAGACCAGCCAAAAGTTGGGACAAACAGCTTCCATTGATTGAGTTTGCATATAATAATAGTTACCACACTAGCATTGGGATGGCACCTTATGAGGCTTTGTATGGTAGAAAGTGTCAATCACCACTTTGTTGGTGTGACCCGGGAGAGCAAAGTATTTTGGGCCCTGATTTGGTAGAAGAGACAACCAAACAAATAAGGAAAATTAGGGAAAGAATCCTCACTGCTCAGAGTAGGCAGAAGAGCTATGCTGACAAGAGAAGGAAACCTCTCGAATTTCAAGAAGGAGAACACATATTCTTGCGAATTACTCCTACCACAGTATAGGTCGTGCAATGAAAGTCAAAAAGCTAAGCCCTAGATTCTTAGGACCCTTCCAAATCCTCAAAAAGGTAGGTCCCTTCGCCTACCAAATTGCATTGCCTCCAAATTTGTCTAACCTACACAATGTTTTTCATGTGTCCCAATTGAGAAAGTATCAGTCAGACCCCAGTCATGTGTTTGAGCCAGAAACTATACAATTAAAAGATGACTTAACTTTTGAATTACCACCGATGAGGATCGTGGATCATGGCATCAAGCAGTTGAGAAACAAATCTGTATCTCTCGGTCCGAGTAGCTTGGGGACAAGATGGAATGGAAGAGCACACATGGGAGCTCGAGGAAGATATCTGAAAAGAATTTCCGTACCTATTCACAGGTATCAAATTTTGAGGGCAAAATTTTTAATAAGGAGGGGAGAAATGTAACATCCCCAAATTTATAACTAAGATAAATATTAATTAGCGATAGCAAAACCAAGAGAATCGGGACAAATGTTATGAAACACAACAAATAGTCTACTTAAGTATGTCTAGAGAAAAATGCAAAGAATTACGAAAATGCCATCACTTAGTGGAAATTACGAAAATGCCCTTGCTATGTAAAGGAAATTACCAAACTACCCTTGCCTTATTAAATGACAAAGATACCCTTACTCTATGAATGGAATTACAAGAATACCACTATCATTGTCTAATTACAAAAATATCCATTAACATCTTTGCACAAAACATGGAAACATGTTTGCACAAAACATGGAAACATGTTTGCATAAAACATGGAAACGTGTTTGCACAAAACATGGAAACATGTTTGCACAAAACAAGGAGCATTTTCATCCCAAAATTCAGCCAACATGTTTCCATAAATCATGCTCCAAGTGCTTTCCTTCTTCTGTTTTTTTCTCTAATCTTTCCACTATAAATACTCCTCAAACTCTCTTCAATTCAAAAACTCCCTAAGTGTTCTTTCTTTCTTATTCTATCATTCTTCTTATGTTCTTCAAAGACTTCTCTTGATCCTCTAAACTGCATCCAAACACTTAAATCCTAAGTCCAAACTTTCACTAGCCCTCACAAGAGTTACAATCTTTAACTCTAGTGAGAAATATTTTCTTAAGCATTCAAGTTCTAGAGCCAAGATTCAAGGAGGGTCATCCACTCCAAAGACTCTTGTTCAAAGCTTAAGGAAGAAGAGAAGGACCCTTTTTAGACCCTACACAAGAGGTAGGAGCTTCATCTTTAATTGTTCAAGCATTGTTGGCTTCTAACCTTGATAGAATGCCTCAAGTTTGAGTTATTGTCAAAAGTTTTAAATGATTATTTGAAAAATATATTTTTAGAAATATGACATGTTCTATTTTGTTATGAGTACCCTTATGATGTTATCAAACTCAAATATAACTTGAAAAGATTGTATGTGAAACCTGATTTAGTAAAGGTAACTTAAGACATGAAAATGGTAGGTGCTGGAATTTCTAGTTGTTTCTGGCAGCAGGTACTTGAAAGCTACTGTTCATAAAATATCAAGTATCTCGAAATTAAAATAATTTTAATATAAACTAGACTCATTATAGAACACTCTCCAAAAAGAATCACCCAAAACGGAGTTTTCTAGCTCAAGATATAAATTTTTAAAGTAGAGCCTAAGACTGAAACTTTAAATCTGACCTTGTAGTAGTAAAATAGGTGTAACTCACTCTAGAAAAATGCAAATGGACTGATTTCAACTTTGTTGGAGAGCTAACACATATAGGAATACACCCATGTATGTTATGTATAAAGCTTTGTACTACGTAAATACAGAATGAGAAATAAATTTCGGGATAGTGTACTGTGAAAGTGCAGTTTGGAAAGGTTCTGGCTAAGGAAAGACTTGGTATTTAAGCATGTCCATTGTGACCCACCTCTCTTTCCTGGGAACCCTCCTATGCATGGTTTACAATGGATTTACACTATTCCAAAGATGTAAATGCTAAAATTTGATGAGTTAGGAATTTGGAACTACCTTTACTAAGCTGAGATAACAAGTATACAGAGAATTATAAACTTTCTTCTAAAAGATGTCAAAACTATAAATAAAAGAATCAAGTCTTGTAAAAAGAGAATTAAGAATTTAAGTAGAATAATAATCTTCAAGAGTTATACGAAAACCATAATAAGAATATATAAAGAACCTATAATAATATTTTGAAATGCATTAATGTATTAATGGAATTCTAAGAGTACAAAGAACACTAAGAGAAAAAGATAATACTAAGACATCCATTACCTGTTAGGAACACTAGGAACTCAACTTGATAATTTTGGTTGCTTAAAATGAATCATTTATGAAAATGTTTACTATGAGATTTACATGATATTATCCATGTTTCATGAAGTGAATTATAGTAAAGTGAATGTATGGTGATGAGTTATGAAATGCTGAAGATGAATGATTGATTGCCCATGATTTATTGTGATTACATGATGATATGCATACATTCATTTTCAAAGGAAATAATAAAAGTAAAGTTTGAAAAAGTAGCAATAAAAGTCTAGAAAAGTGGACTTGAGCTAAACTTACGGCTTAACCCCCTAAACCGTTGAGATCACGGCAACGGAAAGGAAACCAAAAAAAGGTTGTGGCGACGGCCACGGTATGAGCTCATTACCCTTTTAGGGTGGTCTAAGGCATTGATGCATTCATCCCGTGAGTAATTAAGAAATATGTTGATGAAATAAATGAAAGATGATGATCACTAAACAAGTGAATGTTGAGGATGAGTAATCATGAAATGCATGCAGCTCCTAAATGATTACTGCTTATTAGTGGTTTTACATGATATGCTTATATGTATGCTTGATGAAATATTGAATGAATATTTCTGCTAATGTTCAAGATTAGTTTAAAAGTAACTGCACTTCGGCTAATCACGTTTGTGAAAGTTTGATAATTGAATCCTTACCTGTTCACCTTTTTATAATAAACCCGAAGTGACTGGGACGACAACGATGACACTTTTAGTACAAGTAGGAACTCCTACTGAGAAATCATATATTTCTCACTCCTATGTTTATTTTCCGTTGTCGTTACCAGAGACAAACGTGTCCACCTAAAGCAACGAGGCCGTAGCTAAGGAAGGAGGTAGCACGTGAAGATTTCAAACCGTTCAAGTAGGAGCATTCCGAGCTTTAGTTACATTATAGTTTGTGAGAAACAATTAGTAATAGTAGAACTTATATTGTTATTTGTAATAACTTATCAGTATGATATATGCCCTGTTGTGACTTATGTATTAAGTGATTATATTCCAGTTTATGTGATAATTGTTCTACACTTAGTCTTTTATTCCGCTTATTTAATTAAGTGCGCAATGTAACTTGATTATTATCTATAAAAGCGCTATGTATTTCACTTCTCGTTACAGGCTTAAGTTTTCAAAAAAAAAAATTAATTTATTTAAAGAAAAAAAAAACTTCCATTATTTTTCTAAGTTAATTTCAAAAGAAAATTAATACAAGGCATAAGTGACAACTAATAGAATCCAAATGTGAACTTAAGCACAGTGGGGTTCTATTAGGGTGTTACATAGAACCTCTTGAGACAAGTTTGATTTAGCTACTACCCTCATAAATATTTTGATGATTTTAGATGTTAAAAATATTTATAAATGAGTTTTGAAAGTTTTAAAAAGGTTCCAAAAGAAACTAGTATTTTATGTGCTTTAGAAAATGTGTTTGATGCCTTTAAATGGAGATGTTTGTTTCGGTTCTGCCTTGCCTTGTTTAGCCACTGTATGAGCTGTGTTAATGATGATAATATGCTTATGTTTAAGTATAATTAATGTTAAGACTCATATGTGAAAGATAAGAGAAGTTAGAAACTAGAAAATAATTAATTTGAGAGTTCTAGATCCTTTAATGTTTGAATTTTCTGGATTCTGTCCAGCAAGGTTTAGTAATGCTAATCATGGATTTAAATTAGTTTAAATGTGTAGGAATGACTCATAAATGGTTTAGGACTTGATCTTGATGCCTTAGGAGCAAATTGGACTTAGAAAGGCTCATTGTTGTGACTCCTAAGAACCCGTAAAGTTAGGAATATGAATTCTGCACTCTTGAGGTTTAGAGATGTTCTTGATCATAGTGTGAGGTGAGAAATACTTAGTTAAGACCTTATAAGTTCCCGAGAGATTGGGTTTGATGATTTATAACTTAGAATGTGAGATAGGGACCTTAAGGGTCAATGCATAAGACACAAAAAAATTGTTAATGCTATGATGTGTTGTTAATGCAATGATATGATGAGATGTGCTTGATGTATGAGAAAATGATTGATGAAAATGTTAAAGTTTATCATAGCATGAGTTTTCATGAGAACATGTTGTGTGAATTAGCTTGGGGCAATGTGAAGGAAATTTAGTTTAACAGCTGCTATGCTGCCGAATTTCCGTCAAACCTTAAAAGGTTGAAAGAAATGTTTATGAGTACCATATGAGTTGAAAACCCTGGGTGACACCGGTTCGGCCGAGCACCCCCAGGAGAGTTTTTATGTGATAAAGCACTGAGACGCGTTTCCCCCGAGGAGGTGCCGGTTCGATCGAGTGCCCTCGGGAGGAGACAAATCCGTGAGGGTATGAGTAGATGCAGCCTACCAAAGCGGACAAATTGCGAGGCCATGCGTGGCTAGCAAAGCGTTTCAAAGAGGGTATATCCTAGAGAGAGGTGATCCCTGCCCTCTACCCGTACTTGCGAGTCGGGATTATTATTATGTTTCGCTTATTCAAGATAATAAGCAAGAGCTAGTGACGACTAGCTAAGGTATGAGCTCATAACCTAGTTATTATTTTTAGGGTGGCTTATATGCTGAAGTACCATGATTGATGTCACGAAGTTAAGGAACGAATCACTTGAAAGTTATATGCCCTCATGCCACATGATTTATGTTTATGTGCTTTGTTGTGTTGTCTTATATGTTCGAGTATTGACATGCATCCATGATATAACCTGTTGCATTTATAATGTCAAGACGCATGCTAAAAGGAATGGGCCTTGGATAATTAGTTTGAGAAACCCTAAATTGAACCTTATATGATCACTTTTTTATAATTAAACCCAAGGTTCCTAAGGATGTGTATGATGTAACCCTGGGATAGGAGACTCCTACTGAGATTCTTTAGCAAGAATTCTCACTCCTCTCTCTTCTCTTTCTTCCGTCACATCTTCAGAGACCGACGACGACGTTCGTGCTTTTCATTGACACGCCAGTATGAGAGATACACTTCGACCCGGACCACCGTTCATATCACTTTGAGGGTCGATGTGCCATTCGTGTTTTTGTGTACATGGGAGGACCTTTCGCTTATCCAGTTTCGAGCTACCAGTTCACTCCTACTGCGCCCTTCGGTAGTGACGACATGATCTTTGAGCGCACCCGCCCGCGTGAGGAGCAGTTGCGACGTACCCGTACCTTTTCCTCCGCCGTCCTAGATTTCCCGGAGTACATACCTCGTTCTAGGAGACCCGAGACCGACCCATCCGAGGATTGGCCGACACATGTTCCTTCGGAGGGTTCAGCCCCTTTTCCCAGATCCCGACGTATGGGGAGTGAGGAGACTGTGGTGCAACCGCGCCTGGCGAGGAGAGCCGAGATGCGTCCACATCAAGGAGCCCACGTTCAGCCACCTCATGTGCCTTTCACATTGCATTGGCCCACACAGGAGGAGATAGATCGTTTCCCCGGTTACCTACCTCCATCACCCGAGGACCCCCGACGTCACTAGTTCTCGATGGAGAGCTTTGTGAGTACTCGAGTTTTGATGAGGATCTTCCCCTTCGGTCGTACCTTTTGGGAGGGGTGTGTAGTTGTACTCATAGCCTAGTAGGAGGGTAGCATTTTGGGTTTTTCTATCTTCATGTTGAACCATGTGCTTCGCTATCTGTTTTATTTCCTTTCCGTTGTATTTCAAGCTCTGCCCATTTCTATAAGGGTATGACTAGTTATGTACTTTAGCTACTTTATTATTAATGAAATGTTTCTGTCATCTTCATGATCTATGTTCTTCTGATGTATGATTTATTTTACATGGTTGTTTATGATCGTTACGCATGCTTTACGTTTCTGTCATTCGATTAGTTAAGCTCGCGGCTCTCACTTTGTTTTATGTTTTCAAAAAAGAAAAATTTACCCGTAATTTCCGCTAAGTATTTTAATGAAAGAATGAGACTATGAAGTAATAGCCTAATGTTTAACCTAATGTGTTCTAGAAAGTTGGGTTAAAAATTAGGGTGTTACACCATAAATGTCACATAATCACCTCTTATTTTCATACATCCATCAGCACATATCATCATCAATTCTATTGAAAGCTAAATATGCTCCTACCCAGTATGTTGGAATCATGGACCAAACTTAGCTAGTGCACATGCTATGCTTATCAACATAAGATATACATACATATGCAGGGCATTAAAGATCATCATCGAGCACTTTATATGAAAGCATTCCCAATTTATCGTAATCGCGACACAGTCCCACACCGGTTAAAGCTTACAACCTGGCTTGACCTATTTACATAAATTAATTCTTTAAGCACCTAAAGGACCCACCCCAAAGACTTTCACTAACTTTAAACCCCATAAAGATTTTCAAATAGTGCTCAACCGTAGGGTAGCATTTTAAAATTAAACCGTTTCGAGGTTCTAGAAATCGTATTTTTGAACCTTTCTAATTACCAATTTTTCCTAAAAAGCCAAAATTAATTCTTACCACCACAAATGGAAATTTTTACACTTGAAATCAGTTTCAAACATAATTCTTATAAAAATAAAGTTACCAAGGAAGTAGATATAAAATCTCAATTTTTAGAAGTCTCAAAAACATGTTTTTGGGTCTTTCTAGTTTCTACTTATTCCTCAAGATAAAAGAATTGGATCCTCGCACCAACTACTAGTGATTGATACACATTTAGATAATTCTAAACAACGTTTTACAGAAATTAAATAAGTGGCACAGTAGCAAAAATCCATTTCCTACAAGCACCCAAATATTGTTTCTTTGACACATTCTTGTTACTAGTTTATTCTAGGATGTCAAAAACAATTTTTACAACATTTAATACCAATTTTTACACTCTCTAATCCTTCCATACAGCATCAAACAGAAAGGGGAACATCAAAACAGTGGCCAAAAAGTTTGAGTTCAAAAGACACAAAATCACATTTTTACTTTTCTGTGTAGCAAAATGTCTAGGAAAGCATTTTTTAAAAGTCCTAAGAAATAGAGGTTAAGTCAAAATGTAACGCCCCGATTTTCTATTAGAGTGAAAATGACCAAAATGCCCCTGAGGTCATTTTCGACCTGGAATTTGAGGAAAGCCGGTCCGGCAGTACTCGAAGGGCAAACTCAATGTTGGAAGGGGATTAGATGACTTGTGTACCTTCCCGGGATCGAAAATCTCATTTTTCAAGTTTTCGAGTCAAAATGACCAAAATGCCCCTGCGGTGTTTTACCCGTTTGCAAGTGCCGAATGAACCCGAAACTTCTCCAGATGGTTTTAAAAGGCTTTTTTATGTGGACTATGACTTTAGTTTTGGCCCCGGAGGTCCCGGGTGAAATTAGTGTGAAATTACGGTTTTGCCTCTAGTTTCGTGTTTTTACGCTTAATCGCGTGATTAAACAAACGTAAGCAATATTAGACTCTAATCGAAGGTTAATTAATTTCTATAATTAATCTTGAGTCAAAATAATTTATTAAAGTTGATTAGAGCTTAATTACAACTTAAAATCATATTTTAATTTCAAGACTCCTAGTCATGGAATCTTGAATAGTGTTTTCTCTTTCCAATTCCTTAAATCATGGAATTGTGTTACACATTGTTTATTCACAAATGAGTTTTTAATTCTCTAATGTATGAGCACTCCTAATCTTGTCATAAAATTCCTAATACTCATACTTAGCCACCTAAACTTAAGCTTAATTGTTCCTAACCTTGTACCTAAGCTAATACACATTTAAACCTACAATTAACATCCAATTAGATGATCAAAACTCACCTCCCCCAGGCTGTCTGAACCTGGCCAAAGCACTCCTTCTCCCATATGCATCACATGTTCAATTTTTCAACACTCTAAGGCCATACCTCAAGTCACATACACTATACCTTATCATAACTTTCAATCAAGCTTGATTTTCCAAATGAATAAATAATTAAAACAACCCATTTTTCCCATTTATTTGTGGCTGAAAAAGTTCCAGCCATGTCAAGTTTCTAGAAGCCTAATTTCATTCAAAAATTGATAGGAAATTAACTCACATCAAGCCATACTTTGTAGCATAGCTTCCATACTTCAAACCATGCTTGAATGACCTTGTGTAAGAGATATTTTCTCTTCCTTTCCCTCCTAAAACCACACGGCCAGCCCTCCTCCCTTTGAACCTTCATTTGTTTTCATTCTCTATAAATACCTTGCCTAGAAACACATGCAAACACTTTAGCTCATTTGCATACTTTTAGTTTTCCTAAGCTTTCTTGAGTTCTTCCTTTTTCTCTCAAGTTTCAAGAGAGTTCTTCCTTTCTTTTCATCTTCATCTTCTTCATATCTTTATCTCATAATCATCTCATCACCTTCAAACACCACCCCATAGCCTTGAACCATCATCAAACCTCTCAAACACCTCACCTCAAACACCTCACCTCAAACACAACCTCTTCTCAAACACAACTCCAACCTCCTTATTTCCCTTTGGCCGAAACCATCAAGCCCTTGGAGGAGCTCATCATCTTGTTTTCCTTTTTAAAAGTTCAAGCTTTGTGTCTTCACTCTAGGTAGGAGTGTTTTTCTAAACTTTGTTTCTTGAGAAATGAGTTTCTCTAGCTTTCTCTTGGATTTCTTTTGAAACTTTACTTTGGTTATTTTCTTTCTTGAGATTTCGGCCATGAGGCCTTGATGAGCACATGATAGCTCAATGATGAGGACTCCTAGATGATGACTATGTGTTCATCTCAAAGGAACCTCTAGAGCTTGAGGTTTTACTTTCTTTGAGTTTCAACTTCACTTTCTAACTCAAAACATGATTTTTACTCAAGAACACCTTTTCTTTTCTTGCTATTTTGATTTCGGTTCTTTTTTTCCTTTTCTTTAATATTTCGGTTTCCATTTCCTTTTTTATCTTTGAGGTTTTGTTTGTTTAGAAAGTTTGTTTCTTTGAGCTTGATGATGATGTTCAAGAACCTCATAGTTCCTTTGAGAACTTGGTTCAAGAACTCTAGAGCTCTCTTTGTAATGAGATATATGTTGGGTTGTTACTTTGTTAAAGTCTTGAATGAGCTCTAGCTAACCATAAAATGAACCTTGCATCATGTTTATTTTATGCTTTGCACATCATGTTTACTTCCTTGCTATCACTAAATACCAAGATAATGAATGAACTTGCATTATCATGTTTATATTTCAAGCTATGCATTACCATGTTTATATTTCAAGTCCTCACTAAATATCAAAGATAATAATAGGTTGTACCTCATATTTATTTTATGCTATCACTTTACTTTCTAAGGGAACCTAAAATGAGTGCATAAGCATGTTTATTTTTATGTCACCACTTAAATGAAGCTAGAGCTCAAAGACTTGCCCATGGTTGTCTGAAACAAAGGTATAAAATTATTTATTTCCTTTGGTTCATATTTCGGCCCTAAGGGGTTTTGATGTTTCTAAATATTGAAAGCTATGTTTCATACTTTTTCTAAGCTTTTATGAGTACAAGGAATATGTAGAACTAAGTTTTATGAATTTAGGACCTCTTGAGACAAAGTTAATTTAGTCACTGCCCTCTTAAATATTCTTGTGATTTTAGATGTTAAAAATGTTTATAAATGAGTTTTGAAAGTTTTAACAAGGTTCCAAGAGAAACTAGAATTTTATGTGCTTTAGAAATTGTGTTTTATGCCTTTTATGGAGAATGTTTGTTTCGGTTCTACCTTGCCATGATTTGCCACTGTATGAGCTGTGTTAATGATGATAATATGCTTGAGTTTAAGTATAATTAATGGTAAAGCTCATATGTGAAAGATAAGAGAAGTTAGAAACTAGAAAAGAATTAATTTGAGAGTTCTAGATCCTTTAATGTTTAAATTTTCTGGATTCTGTCCAGCAAGGTTTAGTAATGATAATCATGGATTTAAATTAGTTTAAATGTGTAGGAATGACTCATAAATGGTTTAGGACTTGATCTTGATGCCTTAGGAGCAAACCGGACTTAGAAAGGGTCATTGTTGTGACTCCTAGGTACCTGTAAAGTTAGGAATATGAATTCTGCATTCTTGAGGTTTAGAGATGTTCTTGACCATAGTGTGAGGTGGGAAATACTTAGTTAAGACCTTATAAGTTCCCGAGAGATTAGGTTTGATGATTTATAACTTAGAATGTGAGTTGAGGACCTTAAGGGTCAATACATAAGACACTAAGAAGTTGTTAATGCTATGATGTGTTGTATGATGCAATGATATGATGAGATGTGCTTGATGCATGAGAAAATGATTGATGAAATGTTAAAGTTTATCATAGCATGAGATTTCATGAGAACATGACGTGTGAATTAGCTTGTGGCAGTTTGAAGGAAATTCGGTTTAACAGCTGTTATGCTGTCGAATTTACATCAAATCTTAAAGGGTTGAAATAAATGTTTATGAGTACCATATGAGTTGAAAACCTTGGGTGACATCGGTTCGGCCGAGCACCCCCAGGAGATTTTTATGTGACAAAGCACTGAGATGCGCTAGCCTGGGTGACACCGGTTCGGCCGAGCACCCCCAGGGGAGACAAATCCATGAGGGTATGAGTAGATGCAGCCTACCAAAGCGGACAAATTGCTGTGGCTTAGTGCCCGCAAAGCGTTTCAAAGAGGGTAATCCCAGAGAGAGATGATCCCTACCCCCTACCTGCATTTCAAGTAGTCGGGATTATTATTTATGTTTCGCTTATTCAGATAATAAGCAAGAGCTAGTGACGACTAGCTGAGGTATGAGCTCATAACCTAGTTATTTTTAGGGTGGCTTATATGCTAAAGTACCATGTTTGATGTCACAAGGTTGAGGAATGAACCCCATTTGAAAGTTATATGCCCTTTATGCCACATGATTTATGTTTGTGTACTTTGATGTGTTGTTCTATGTGCTCAAGTATTGACATGCATCCATGATATAACATGTTGCATTCATAACATCAAGATGCATGCTAAAAAGAATAGACCTTGGATAATTAGTTTGGAAAACCCTAAATTGAACCTTATATGCATGATCACTATTTTATAATCAAACCCAAGGTTCCTGAGGATGTGTATGATGTAACCCTAGGATAGGAGACTCCTACTGAGATTCTTTAGCAAGAATTCTCACTCCTCTCTCTTCTTTCTTCCGTCACATCTTCAGAGACCGATAGCAACGTTCGTGCTTTTCATTGACACACCTGCTTGGGAGGTGCACTACGACCCGGACCACCGTTCGTATCATTTTGAGGGTCGTTGTGCCATCCGTGTTTTTTTGTACATGGGATGACCTTTCACTTACCCGGTTTCGAGCTACCAGTTCACTCCTACTGCACCTTTTGGTGGTGATGACATGATCTTCGAGCGCACTCACCCGCGTGACGAGCATCTACGCTGTGTCTATACCTCTGCCTCGGTTGTCCGCGACTACTCGAAGTATGTACCTCGCTCGAGGAGGTCCAAGACTGATCCATCCGAGGATTCGTCGATGCATGCCTTTTCGGAGGGCTCCACTCCCTTTCCCCAGTTCCGGCGCGAGGGGAGTGAGGAGACTGTGAGGCAGCCACGCTTGGCGAGGAGAGCCGAGATGCGTCCACGTTGAGGAGCTCACGTTCAGCTGCCGCGAGTTCCGTTCATGCTCCATTGGCCCACACAGGAGGAGATAGAGCGTTTCCCCGGTTACCTGCCTCCATCGCCCGAGGATCCCCATCGTCACTAGTTCCCGATGGAGAGCTTTGCGAGTACCCGAGCTTTTATGGAGATCTTCCCTTCGGTAGTACCTTTTGGGAGGGGTTGTAGGTTGTACTCATAGGAGGGTAGCATTTTAGGTTTTTCTATCTTCATGTTGAACCATGTACTTTACATTTGCTGTAGTATTTTCTTTTCCGTTGTATTACAAGCTCTGCCCGTCTCCATGAGGGTATGACTACTTATGTACTTAAATTATGTTATTAATGGAATGCTTCCTTGGTTATATGCTTTACTCTGTGATCTCTGATAATTGTTACACGTGCTTTATGTTTCTATCGTTCGACTAGTTAAGTTCACGGCTCTCACTTTGTTCACGTTTTCAAAAAGAAAAATTTACCCGTAATTTCCACTAAGTATTTTATTAAAAAGTTGAGACTAAGAAGTAATGACCTAATGATTAGCCTAATATGTTCTAGAGTATTGGGTTAAAAATTAGGGTGTTACACAAAAGACCAAATAAAACTCATCTCAAACCCCAATATTTTGTCATGGCTGAAATGCACATGCATTGAGTGTAGCCATGATTTAAAATTTTATTCTAGTTCCAAGGACAAGTTTTTGAGCTTTAAAATCTTAGGTGACAACTTGGAATTAAACATGCTATGCGAGTGATAGCTCAAAAGTAAATATGCTATGTAAATCCATTTTTATCTTCAAGATTAAGGTGATAGTGCAAAAGTAAACATACTATGCAACTTGTTTTTATCTTCAAGGTTAAGGTGATGACATTAAAAGTAAATATACTATGCACTTCATTTTATCTTCAAGCTTTAGGGTGATGGCTCAAAATATAAACATGCTATGCAACATCATTCTTATCCTTAAGATTTAGGTGATAGCATAAAAGTAAACATGAATGCAAGCTCATTTTACATACTGTTATCCTAAAGCTCAAAAACCTTACAAAATTAGTTTCTTGCTCCTAGTACATCTTAAACATGAGTGAGCTTTAGAGTCCATCCACTCCATGGTTCCATGAACTTTACCTCTTGGAGTCACCATCAAGCTCAAAATAAAGAAAAAAGAGAAGAAATGTAACCAACAACATTTCATTTCTATGTTCCTCTTTAAAACCGAAAATAAAGGAAGATAAAAGATGAAAATCGAAAAAGACTATGGACCAAGGAAATCAAAACTTTAGGCTTTAGAGATCTTAGGGTTGGTGATGTCAAGCCACTATCAAAGATACTCATCATTAAGTTATAATTTTTACTCATCCAAGAAACTAACAAGCTTTTAACCTTTACATTTCCTTGAGACCCAAAACCAAACCCTAGGCTCTAGAGGTCCAAGACATGGTGGTTTCACAACCACCATTCAAGATCCATCATCATTAGGCCATGGTTCAAAACTTTTAAAACTGAAAATCTAAGAGAAAGAAAAGAGATCAAAACCAAAATGAAAAGAAACTAAGAAACCAAGCCTTTGACTCTAGAGGCCCTAAACATGGTGATGTCAAAACCACCATCAAGAACATTCATCCTTGAGCCACTCATTAGAACTGAAATGAAAGAAAAACCATGAAGCCTAGGTCGAAAATGAAAGTATAAAGTAACTGTAACACCCCGTTTTTCTATTTGAGCAAAAATGACCAAAATGCCCCTGAGGTCATTTTACCCGGAATTTGAGGATGGCTGACCCAGCGGTCCTTGAAGGGTCAACTCAATGTTTGAAAGGGATTAAAAGTATTGTGATTGATAACAGAGATAAAAATCTCATTTTCTAAACTTTTGGCTCAAAATGACCAAAATACCCCTATAAAGTTTTACATGGGTATAAGTGCCATTTGAGCCCAGAATCTTTCCCGGGAGTTCGGAATACTAATTATATGTGATTAATGAAAATTGTTTAAGTCCGGGAGGTCCCGAGTAGTGTTTGAGCAAAATTACCATTTTTGTAACACCCTAAATCTTAACCTAATACTACTAGTACGTATTTAGGTTAATCCTTAGAATATTACTTCTTGGTCTCATTCTTTACTTTGAAAATACTTAGCGAAAATATGGGTAAAAATTTTTCTTTTTGGAATTAAAACCAAAGTGAGAGCCACGCATGATTCTTTGGACGGGAATTCTTACGAGTACAACGAGTCATATAAGCAAGGCATAACAAAACACATTACTAGCATGAATACATCAACTGAATATATATATATATATATATATACATATGTAGATAATGTGCCTACCAAAAAGGCAGGACTATTCGGTACATAGAAGAACAGAATACAACTAAAAGCAAATACAGGGAAATCATACAAGCAAGTACAAGGAAATCATAAAAGCAATACTCATACCCATGTGCACCTAGAGTAGACAACCTCATATACAAAATAAGGTTTGTCCTCAACTGTGTAGCGTGTGTGCACTAGCTACTACCCATCCTATGCACTTACTCCTGCTGGTCCGAGTACTGAGGGGTGGAATCAATCCACTGGCGGATCTCGGTGGGAGTGGTCGTACGGATCATCGGAGCGTGTCCACCGCGGAGAGGGCGCATGGATGGCCTACGAGCCAACCTCGGCTGAACCACCGTCTCCTCACTCCCAGCTCTCATCGGTGGGGGAGTGGGGCTGGAGCTCCAACTGTACATGTGTGAGGGTGGGTCCTCTGATGGATCCGTCTCCGAATACTGAGTCCGGGGCACGTACTCTGGGTAGTCACGTACGGCTGACGCCTCGGGCTGCAAGCGGAGGATCTGCTCGTCGCATGGTCTGGCTCACTCAAAAATCGTGTTATGATGGTAGGGAGCAGGCGGGGTGAAGTGGTAGCTCCGTACTGGGTGTGCGAAGGGTCGTCCTATAAACATGAACACTCTGACTGTGCAGTGACCCTCAAAATGGTATGACCCGAGTGCTGGGTCATGGTGCAGCTCCCACGTCGGGGTGTCGATGAAGAGTACAAAAGTCGCCATCTGAAAATGTGATGGAAGAAAAGAAAGAGGGAATGAGAATCTTCTAAAAGAATTCTCAGTAGGGTAATCCCTAACTAAGTGACGTCATCACATCCTCAGGAACCTTGGGTTTTATTTCTAAAAAGGTGTGTATGCATATAAACTCCTTTTAAGTTAGTTTTCTAAAGTATTAATTATCCAAGGTCCATCATATTTTACAATGCATCTTATGACTAAGCATGGAATACACTAATGACATGAATGCATCATAAAGGTAAACCAATCAATAGAATAACTAAGGAACATTATAACAGTGGCATAAGGTGACAGGTGTAAATCTCATAATAACTTTTCTTGGTTTATATGTGACATTTTAAACTTTAACTTTTATCTCATGGGCCACCCTAAAACATCTCTAGGTTATGAGCTCATACCTTAACTAGTCGTCACTAGTTCTTACTTATCCTATGATAAGCGTAACATACATAATCCCGACTTAAAGTACGGGCTAGGGGGCAAATTAAGGATCATCTCTTAGGGTCATTTCCTCTTTGAAACGCTCTACTAGCAACTAGTGCATAGTAGTATTGTCTGCTTTGGCAAGCTCAGTGTCAATACCCTCACGGATTTGTTTTCTTGGGGGTGCTCGGCTAAACCGGTGTCACCCAAGAAGGCATCTCAGTGTTGTGTCACATTTAAGTTCTCATGATTTTCAAAAAGACCTTTTCCTAAGTTCCTCAAATTTGATGGAAATTCGGCAGCATGACATGACTGTGGACTAATTTCCTCAAATTTGCTTATGCCATGAAAACATATAGGACATACATAAGCATTCTTCATAAGGTGTTGAAATTATATAAAACTTCTTCATAGCATATCATCACATAATCATATTTAAACAAAACATTCACACAACTCATAAAGCTTATTATGTTATAAACCTATAGTGTCTTATGCTTCGATCCTTACTAGTCTTTGGACTTGTAAACTAATTGTTCTAGTATTCCTCCTTAACCTCTCACACACCTACAGGTTCATAACTAATAAATTTTACTAATTTTATGCTTAAGTACCCATCCAAACAGCACTATGCAGATTTGGATAGTTTTATGCTCATGTGATTACGGGGTTTTAGAAATTACGTTTTAGGCTCTTAAAGTCCTTAACTCACAACCTAGGTTATAAATCATCATAACTTAAGCTCTCGGGTATCTATAGGTTCATATCTAAGTATTCCTTACCTCACACTATGGTCAAGAACATCTCTAAACCTCAAGGATGCAGAATTTATAATCCTAATTTTACGAGTACCTAGGAGTCACAACAATGACCCTTTCTAAGTCTAGTTTGCTCCTAAGGCATCAAGATCAAGTCCGAAACCAATTATGAGCCATTCCTACACCTTTAAACTAATTTAGAGCCATGATTATCAAGTCTAAACCTTGTTGGACAGAATACAGAAAATTCAATAATTAAGAGATCTAGAACTCTCAAATTAATTCTTTTCTAGTCTCTAACTTATCTTATCTTTCACATATGAGTCTTAACATTATTTTTACTCAAACATAAGCATATTATCATCATTAAAACAGCACATACAGTGGCAAATAAATAGCAAGGCAGAACCGAAATGTGCATCTCCATAAAAGGCATAGAACACAATTTCTAAAGCACATATAATACTAGTTTCTCTTGGAACCTTTCTAGAACTTTCAAAACTCATTCATAAAAAAATCATAGAAATACTTGAGAGGGCAGTAGCTAAATCATTTTCATCTCAAGAGGTTCTAAATTCATAAAACTTAGTTCTACATATTCCTTATACTCATATAAGCTTAGAAAATTTATGAAACATATTTTTAACATTTGGAAAACTTAAAACCTCTCAGGGCCGAAATCTCAACTATGGAAAATAATTATTTTAGACCTTTGTTTGAGACAACAATGGGCAAGTCTTTGTGCTCTAGGTTCATTTAAGTGATGGCATAAAGATAAACATGCTTATGCACTTGTTTTAGCTTTTATTAGAAAGTAAAGTAAGAGCATAAAATAAATATGAGATGCATCATATTATTATCTTTGATATTTAGGTGAGAACTTGAAATGTAAACATGATAATGCATAGCTTGAAATATAAACATGATAATGCAAGTTCCTTTATTATCTTGGTACTTAGTGATAGCAAGGAAAATAAACATGATGTGCAAGGCATAAAAGTAAACATGGATGCAAGATTCATTTTAAGGTTATCTAGAGCTCATACAAGACTTTAACATATGACAACCCAACACTCATCTCATCACAAAGAGAGCTTTAGAGTTCTTGAACCAAGTTCTCAAAGGAACTATGAGGTTCTTGAACTTCATCATCAAGCTCAAGTAAATCAACTTTCCAAACAAAACAAAATCTCAAAGATCAAGGAACCAAACCAAAAACCTTACAAAAAGGAAAAAGAGATTGAAACTAAGTCAAGTTCTTTATTAAGTACCCAAAACCCCTATCTAGAGAAAAATCTCTAGAACGTGCCGGCCAACTTTAAGGTTGACAAGGGTAGGCTTGGGCTTTTAGAAATCCTTAGATAAATTTTCTTAAGTTGAAAAACCATGTGAGCTAAGTATCATATAGATAAAGTTAAAGGAAAAGAAAAACTCAAGCTTTAGAGGTTTCTTTGAGATAAACACAAGGTCATCATCTAGAAACTCTCATCATCAAGCTATCATGCTTATAAACATAGCCAAGAGGCCGAACTGAAAAGGAAAAGGAAAACAAAGGAGAGTTCAAAAAGAATCCAAGAGGAAACTAGAGAAAAACACATTCTTGAGCAAAACAAGTTTGAAAAGCAAATCCCTACCAAGTGATGAAGATGAAAGCTTGAACTTGAAAAGGAAAATGAGAAGAGCAACTCCTCCTAAGGTGGTGTGATGGCTTCGGCCAAAGGGAAAGAAAAGGAAAGGAGATGTGTTTTGAGGAAGCTTGTGTTTGAGGTTTAGTGTATAAGAGATTTGATGGTGATCTAAGGTTATGATATGGTGGATTGAAGTGGTGAGGTGATAATGTGAAGAGAGGATGAAGATGAAGAGAAAGAACTCTTGGAACTTGAGAGAAAAGAAAGAACTAGCAAGATAACTCTAGGATTCTAAACTTAGCAAATGCTTCAAGGTGCAACTAAGCTATCACAAGCATCCTATTTATAGAAAAACAAAACCATGGGATCACTAAAGAGGAGGAGTGGCCGTAGCATTGGGGGGAAAAAGGGAGAGAAAAATATCTCTTTGATTGTGTCATAGAAGCATGGTTTCAAGTATGGAGTTCATGACACAAAGTAAGGCTTGAAGCATGGGTTTTTGAGTGAGCTTTCATTTTAATTTTGCAAGAAATTGTTCTTCTAGAAACTCAACATGGCTGGAACATTTTCGGCCACAAATAAATGTGGGAAATGATTTATTTCAATTGGTTATTTACTTGGAAAATCAAGTGTGATGGAAAATATGACAAGGTATGGTGTATGTGACTTGAGGTATGGCTTTGGAGTGTTAGAAAATTGAACATGTGATGCATATGGAGGGGGGAAGCTTTGGCCAGACCTGAGGCAGCAGAGAGGAGGTGAGGTTTGATCATGTAATTGGGTGCTAATGGTGGGTTTAAGTGTAGGTTAGCTTAGGTATAAGGTTAGGAGTAATTAAGCTTAAGTTTAGGTAGCTAAGTATGAGTATTTAGGATTTTATGACAAGGTTAGGAGTGCTCATACATCATTAAAGAATTTTAAACTCATTTATGAATAAACAATGTGTAACACAATTCCATGATTTAAGGAATTGAAGAGAGGAAACACTATTCAAGATTCCATTACTAGGAATCTTGAAATTAAAATAAGATTTCAAGGTGTAATCAAGCATTATTAGGTTCTAATCAACTTTAATATATTATTTTGACCCTAGATTAATTATGGAAATTAATTAATCTTCGATTAGAGCCTAATATTGCTTAAGTTTGCTTAATCACGCGATTAAGCGTAAAAACACAAATCTAGGGGCAAAATCGTAATTTTGCACTAATTTTGCCCGAGACCTCTATAATTAAAACTAAGGTCATAGAATACATAAAAACGCCTTTTAAAATCATCTGGAGAAGTTTCGGGTTCATCCGGCACTTGCAAACAGTTAAAACACCACAGGGGCGTTTTGGTCATTTTGACCTGAAAACTCGAAAAACGAGATTTTCGATCCCGGAAAGGTACACAGGTCATCTAATCCCCTTTCAACATTGAGTTTGCCCTTCGAGTACTGTCAGATCGGCTTTCGTCGAATTCCGGGCCGAAAATGACCTCAGGGGCATTTTGGTCATTTTCACCCTTAACAGAAAAATCGGGGCGTTACAATTTTGGCCTCGAAATAGTGCATTACGTGCCTAATGACATGATTAAGGAAAACTAAGCAATATTAGGCTCTAATCAAAGATAAATTAATTTCGGTAATTAATCTAGAGTCAAAATAATTTATTAAGGTTAATTAGAACCTAAGATTGCTTAGAATAACTTAAATCTCTTTCTTAAAGTCAAGGTTCCATGTCATGAATCTTGAATAGTATTTTCTCTCTCTAATTCCTCAAATTAAGGAATTATGTTTGTGATTGATTATCTTATAAAATGAGTTTTGATTTCGCTAATGAAACAACAACATTCCCTAATCATGTCTTGACACCTCTAATTACCTATTACCTTACCTAAACACTTACTTACAAACTCCTAATCAAAGGCCTAATCAAAGATTCACCTAAACACACCTCTAAACCATGATTAGATGAAACAATTCCCCCTGGCTACATGAATTAGCACCACTCCTTCCCCCACGTTCATCACATTTTGATTTATTCTACACACAAAGAACCATACTTGCACCATGCCTAAGCCCATGCCTTGAACCATGCTTGGCCATACCTCTAACCCTACCTTTGTATGACATTTTAAGGAGATATTTTCCTCCCCCATGGCTACATACCCACGGTCTTTCCTTCCTCCATTCACCTCTTCATGTTTCAATTTTCTATAAATACACATCTTAAGAGAACTTATTTCCATTTGCTTATTCCTTAGTTATTTTCTTAAGAAGTTCATTCATGTTTTCTTTATTTTCCTTAAAGAGCACAATAGTTCTCTTTTCTCTCATCTTCTTCATCTTCCTCAAAGAACCACCTTCTTGCAACCTCAAACCACTACACAACCACCATAGATCTTCATTCAAACACCTAAGCTTTCATCCTTACACACAAAGCTCACACAAAAACATTTCCTTTCTTTTTTTTTTCCTCTTGGCCGAACACATATACCCCTTTGGAGAAGAGTTTTTCTTCTCATTTCTTTACAAGAACAAGCTCTTTTCTTCACAACAAAGAAGCACCACTTGGTAGGGATTTTTGTTTTAAAAAGTTTTTATCTTTTTCTTTGATGATGGTTATGAACAAGTTTTAGTTTCTCTTGGTTTAAACTTCTCTCTCTCTTTTCATTCTTAGCATCGGAACCTTGTGTATCTAAAAGAAACTTTTAGCTTGATGATGAGGGTTCAAGATGATGATCATATGGTTATCACTTGTGTAACCTCTAAAGCTTAAAAACTTAGCCCTTGAGCCTAAAAGCATTTCAGTTTTCCTTTCCCTTTTCCTTTGTTTTGATTTCGATTTTCCTTTCCTTTTTCCTTGTTTTGATTTCAGTTCTCAAAGAAATGTTACTAGTTGGTTGTTCTCTTGATCCATTTCCTTGAGCTTGATGATGAAGTTCACACCATAAGGTTTCCTTGAAACCTTGGTACAAAGAACTCTAAAGCTCACTTTGTGTTGTTAAGATAAGTTTGCGGTTGAGGCTTGTGTTCCTTTAAAGTCTTGAATGGGCTCTAGTAAAGATAAAAATGAACTTGCATCCATGTTTAAGTTTATGCTTTGCATATCATGTTTACTTTCCAATGTCATCACTAAACTCTCAAGAATAAAGAAATGAACTTGCATTCTCATGTTTAAATTTCAAGCTTTGCACTTCATGTTTATATTTCAAGTCATCACCTAAATTTTAAAGATAAGAATGAACTTGCATCTCATATTTACTTTAAAGCTCTCACTTTACTTTTATAATGAAGAATAAAATGAAGTGCATATCATGTTTATATTTTGCCATCACCTAAAGATTCTAGAGCTCAAAGACTTGCCCTTTTTTATCTCAAGTAAAGTTTGGAAAATGGAAGCATTCCATGAATGCAAGATTCGGCCATGTGATGATGATGGACTTAGCATAAGTTTCATTTAGTCACAAGGCCAACAAACTATGTCTTGAGATTTTTCTTAAGTATAGCAAGGCTCAAAGAACACTATGAGTGTGATTTTATGATTTAAAACTCACTCAATAATTATTTGGAATAGCTACTGCCTTAGTAGTATATTTTTATGATTTTAATGAAATAAATTAGTTTTCAAAGAGTTTTAGAAGTCCTAAAATGATTCCAAGAGAAACTAGTACCTTATACGTATCAAAGATATATTTTGATGTGTTGTTTGGAACTAAACATTTCGATTACTGCCTTGCTATGTTGGCTGCTGTATGATGCTGTTTTGATGAGTTAGAATGTGTGAAAATTATGTTTATTTGAAGTAGAAGCTATTTTACGAATGTTAGGAAAAACTAGTAACTAGAAAGGATGGAAAATGTGAGTTTTAGAACCCTTAGAAAACAAAAATATGGCTGCTGTTTTAGGATGATTAAATTAGAAATAAAATTTTTTTTATAAGTGTTTATAAGTGTAGAATTAATTCTTAAAGGTAGTAACAATTAACTTTAGTACCTTAGAGAAAGCCGAAACATAGAAAGGGTCAAAGACGTAGCTTCTAGAACCCCGTAATTGAGTTATAACATTTCTGTCCAAACTGCATAATGCTGTTTGGTATTGTTTATAAGCATAAAAATTAGTAAGAATTATTAGTTGTGATCCCTTAGGTGCATAAAAGACTTATATCGGATGCTACATTAATTAGATCGTAAATTTAAGACCCGTAAGGATCAAAAGCATAAGATACTGTAAGATAGGGGAGGTAATGAGAGCTAGCATTTCAAATGAATGTATGTTTATTTATGAGTTGCTGTGAGCATAGCATATGCATTAGCTAAGCCCGGTCCTTGATTTCGGCACACTGGTTAGGAACATGTTTATTTTACAAAGAAATTGAGATCTTTATGTGCTGATGTATGTGCTATGAGGAAGTGTTTATATGGCTTTAGTAGCTTATCATGTTCTTGAGTTGATGATGAAGTGTATGAGTTATGTGTTTACATGGCATAAAGCAAATTTGGAGAAATTCAGTGTACAGCTATGGTGCTGCCAAATTTCCGCCAAATTTGTGAACTTGGAAAGTTGTTTGAAATGCATTTGTTATTACATGATATGAGATGAGAAAATGATCCCCTAGACTCTTTGAATTAAAGGTTATGAGGGTAATCCGCTAAAAGACTTAAGGTGACATAAGCTATGTGAAAATGACCTTCTAGACTCCCAGAATTAAAGGTTATGAAAGGTGATTCATAAAAGGAGATGACCCTATGGACTCCCTGAATTAAAGGTTATGATAGGCGATCCTTAAGCCCCCTAACCCGCACTCTAGGAGCTAGGATATGTTTATACTTATTGTAATATCCTAATTTTTAACCCAATACTCCTAGAACATATTTAGGTTAATCATTAGTTATTACTTCTTAGTCTCATTTTTTCTTTAAAATACTTAGCGAAAAATATGGATAAATTTTTTTTTAAACATAAAAGCAAAGTGAGAGCCGCGTATAACGTAAGCATGTGCTAACATTCATTGTAAACTATAAAGAATAATTCACAAGATGGAAAAACATATCATAACACTCAACAATCATTAGCACATCAAAGGAAACATCATATTAATATCATAATATGCCCACCTAAAGGCGGGACTTAGTTTAATACATCAAGATGCAAATACAACATAAAGCAAATACAATGGAAATGAAAATACAGGGAAAGCATAAGAAATAACACCCATATCCCAGTGCACCTAAGGTGGATAACCTCATAACAAAAGAAGGTTTATCCTAATCTATATGTGGTGTGTGTGCATTGGTCCTCCCCAAGACCTCTACTGCTGTGACCTAGGATAAGGAGGGATGAAACCAATCCATTGACGAAGCTAGGCTAGAGTGGGCACTTGCTGTGGCTGGACATGTGCTCCATGACGGGGGGCATCTTGGCTCTCCTAGCTAGTCTCGGCTGTGTCACAGTCTCCTCGCTCCTGTTTCTCACGAATCGAGGAGTGGGGGCAGAACTTTCATTGTATATATAGGTCAGTGGATCCTCCGAGAGGTTGTCCTCTGAATGCTAGGAACGAGGTACATAGTTCGGGTGGTCGCGAATGGCAGATGTATTCGTATACGTTCGGAGAATCCTCTCGTTGTGCATTCGGGTGTGCTCAAAAACCATGTCGTCGCCATAGCGAGACATTGGGGAGAAACAGTAGCTATGTACAGGGTGAGTGAAGGGACGTACTACATACATGAAGACTCAAATAGCGCATCATCCCTCAAAATGATATGATCCATGCTCTAGATCAAAATGCACCTCCCATGTGGGAGTCTGATGAACACCACGAACATCGCCATCCTGGTCTGAAGACGTGACGGGAAAGAAAGAGAGAAAGAAAAGGGGGTGAGAATCTTGCTAAAGAATCTCAGTAGGGAACCTCCTATCTATGGTGACATCGTCAACATCCTTAGGTGTAACACCCTAATAGAACCCCACTATGCTTAAGTTCACATTTGGATTCTATTAGTTGTCACTTATGCCTTGCATTTATTTTCTTTTGAAATTAACTTAGAAAAATAGTGGAAGTTTTTTTTTCTTTAAATAAATTAATTGTTTGAAAACTTAAGCCTGTACGAGAAGTGAAATACATAGCGCTTTTATAAATAATAATCAAGTTACATTGTGCACTTAATTAAATAAGCGGAATAAGAGACTAAGTGTAGAACTATTATCACATAAACTGGAATATAATCACTTAATACATAAGTCACAACAGGGCATATATCATACTGATAAGTTATTACAAATAACAATATAAGTTCTACTATTACTAATTGTTTCTCACAAACTATAATGTAACTAAAGCTCGGAATGCTCCTACTTGAAAGGTTTGAAATCTTCACGCGCTACCTCCTTCCTCAGCTACAGCTTCGTTGCTTTAGGTGGACACGTGTGCCTCTCTAGTAACGACAACGAAAAATAAACATAGGAGTGAGAAATACATGATTTCTCAGTAGGAGTTCCTACTTGTACTAAAAGTGTCATCGTTGTCGTCCCGATTGCCGGGTTTATTATAAAAAGGTGAACAGGTAAGGATTCAATTATCAAACTTTCACAAACGTGATTAGCCGAAGTGCAGTTACTTTTAAACTAATCTTGAACATTAGCAGAAATATCCATTCAATATTTCATCAAGCATACATATAAGCATATCATGAAAAACCACTAATAAGCAATAATCATTTAGGAGCTACATGCATTTCATGATTACTCATCCTTAACATTCACTTGTTTAGTGATCATCATCTTTCATTTATTTCATCAACGTATTTCTTAATTACTCACAAGATGAATGCATCAATGCCTTAGACCACCCTAAAGGGTAATGAGCTCATACCATGGCCGTCGCCACAACCTTTTTGGTTTTCATTCCGTTGCCGTGATCTTAACGGTTTAAGGGGTTAAGCCGTGAGTTTAGCTCAAGTCCACTTTTCCAGACTTTCATTGCTACTTTTTCAAACTTTACTTTTATTATTTCTTTTGAAAATGAATGCATGCATATTATCATGTAATCACAATAAATCCTGGGCAATCAATCATTCATCCTCATCATTTCATAATTTATCACCATACATTCACATTACTATAAATCACTTCATAAAACATGGACAATATCATGTAAATCTCATAGTAAACACTTTCATAGATGATTCATATTAACCAACCAAAGTTATCAAGTTGAGTTCCTAGTGTTCGTAAGAGGTAATGGATGTCTTAGTATTATCTTTTTCTCTTAGTGTTCTTTGTACTCTTAGCATTCCATTAATACATTAATGCACTTCAAAATATTATTATAGGTTCTTTATATATTTTTATTATGACTTTCATATAACTCTTGAAGATTATTATTCTACTTAAATTCTTAAAATTCTCTCTTTACAAGACTTGATTCTTTTATTTATAGTTTTGACATCTTTTAGAAGAAAGTTTATAATTCTCTGTATACTTGTTATCTCAGCTTAGTAAAGGTAGTTCCAAATTCCTAACTCATCAAATTTTAGCATTTACATATTTGGAATAGTGTAAATCAACTGTAAACCATGCATAGGAGGGTTCCCAGGAAAGAGAGGTCGGTCACAATGAACACGCTTAAATACCAAGTCTTTCCTTAGCCAGAACCTTTCCAAACTGCACTTTCACAGTACACTATTCCGAAATTTATTTCTCATTCTGTAATTACATGGTACAAAGATTTATACATAACATACATGGGTGTATTCCTATATGTGTTAGCTCTCCAACAAAGTTGAAATCAGTCAATTTGCATTTTTCTAGAGTGAGTTACACCTATTTTACTACTACAAGGTCAGATTTCAAGTTTCAGTCTTAGGCTCTACTTTAAAAAATTATATCTTGAGCTAGAAAACTCCGTTTTGGGTGATTCTTTTTGGAGAGTGTTCTATAATGAGTCTAGTTTATAGTAAAATTATTTTAATTTCGAGATGCTTAATATTTTATGAATAGTAACTTTCGAAGTACCTGCTGCCAGAAACAACTAGAAATTCCAGCACCTATCATTTTCATGTCTTAAGTTACCTTTATTAAATCAGGTTTCACATACAATCTTGTCAAGTTATATTTGAGTTTGATAATATCATAAGAGTACTCATAACATAATAGAACATGTCATATTTCTAAAAATATATTTTTCAAATAATCATTCAAAACTTTTGACAATAACTCAAACTTGAGGCATTCTATCAAGGTTAGAAGCCAACAATGCTTGAACAATTAAAGATGAAGCTCCTACCTCTTGTGTAGGGTCTAAAAAGGGTCCTTCTCTTCTTCCTTAAGCTTTGAACAAGAGTCTTTGGAGTGGATGACCCTCCTTGAATCTTGGCTCTAGAACTTGAGTGCTTAAGAAAATATTTCTCACTAGAGTTAAAGATTGTAACTCTTGTGAGGGCTAGTGAAAGTTTGGACTTAGGATTTAAGTGTTTGGATGAAGTTTAGAGGATCAAGAAAAGTCTTTGAAGAACATAAGAAGAATGATAGAATAAGAAAGAAAGAACACTTAGGGAGTTTTTGAATTGAAGAGAGTTTGAGGAGTATTTATAGTGGAAAGATTAGAGAAAAAACAGAAGAAGGAAAGCGCTTGGAGCATGATTTATGGAAACATGTTGGCTGAATTTTGGGATGAAAATGCTCCTTGTTTTGTGCAAACATGTTTCCATGTTTTATGCAAACACGTTTCCATGTTTTGTGCAAACACGTTTCCATGTTTTATGCAAACATGTTGGATGAAAAAATGCTCCATGTTTTATGCAAACATGTTTCCATGTTTTGTGAAAAGATGTTAGTGGAGATTTTCTAACCTTTAGTGCATGTATGTGATTCAGAAATGTGTATGATGTATGTGGTTAAATTATTGTGTTATCATCTTAATCCAATGGCTTAGATTCATTCTTGTCTAAAGACAAGTCTAGGGATTTGTGCAAATGGCATTGTAGTAATTTCTTTAACTAAGACTAGGATATTTTTGTAATTAGACAATGATAGTGGTATTCTTGTAATTCTATTCATAGAGTAAGGGTATCTTTGTCATTTAATAAGGCAAGGGTAGTTTGGTAATTTCCTTTACATAGCAAGGGCATTTTCGTAATTTCCACTAAGTGATGGCATTTTCGTAATTCTCTGCATTTTTCTCTAGACATACTTAAGTAGTCTATTTGTTGTGTTTCATAACATTTGTCCAGATTCTCTTGGTTTTGCTATTGCTAATTAATATTTATCTTAGTTATAAATTTGGGGATGTTACAGTAAGAACCTTGGGTTTATTATAAAAAGGTGAAGATGCATATAAAGTTCATTATTAGGTTTATAAACATAATTATCCAAGGTTTGTTCCTTTTAGAATGAATTTTAATGTTATGAATACAACATAGCAAAGCATGAATGCATGATAATACTTTATGCAAGAAGTCAATCAAACATAACATCAAGAAACATATAAGTGGCATAAAGTAGCATTTCATCTTTCAAATAAAACTTTCCTCTTTTCTCAACTTTGTGACTTTAGAACATTATTCTTTAGCTTCATGGGGCCACCCTAAAACATCATCTAGGTTACGAGCTCATGCCTCAACTAGTCGTCACTAGTTCTTACTTATCCTATGATAAGCATAAACATAAAATTCCTGACTTCTAGAGTATGGGTTATGCAACGCCCTAATTTTCTATTAGAGTGAAAATGACTAAAATGCCCCTGAGGTCATTTTCGGCCCGGAACTCGAGGATGGCCGATCCGGCAGTCCTTGAGGGGCTAACTCAATGTTTAAAGGGTATTAGTTGACTTGTGTACTTTTCTGGGATTGAAAATCTCATTTTTTGAGTTTTTGAGTTAAAATAACCAAAATACCCCTGTGGTGTTTGACCCGATTGCAAGTGCCGGATGAACCAGAAACTTCTCCAGATGGTTTTAAAAGGCATTTTTATGTATTCTATAGCCTCAGTTTCAGTCCCGGTGGTCCTGGACAAAATTTGTGCAAAATTACGATTTTGCCTCTAGCTTTGTGTTTTTGAGCTTAATCATGTGATTAAGCAAACCTAAGTAATATTAGGCTCTAATCGAAGATTAATTAATTTCCATAATTAGTCTAGAGTCAAAATAATTTATTAAAGCTGATTAGAACCTAAGAATGCTTAATTTAAACTAAAATCTCATTTTAAATTCAAGATTCCTAGTTATGGAATCTTAAATAGTGTTTGCTCTCTCCAATTCCTTAAATCATGGAAATTTGTCTACATAGTTTACTCATAAAATGAATTTTAAACTCTCTAAATGTGTGTGAGCACTCCTTAATCATGTCATAAAATTCCTAATTACATTCTTAGTTACCTAAACTTGTGCTTAGTGATTCTTAACCTTGCACCTAAACTAATACACACCTAAACCTATCATTAACACACAATTACATGAAACAAATTTTCTCCCCCTTGGCTGTTGCAATCTGGCCGAAACCCATACCCCTTGTTTCCATCACATGTGTAAATTCTTACACTCAAAACAACCATGCTTCCATCTCACCATGAACCATACTTTGAGTCATAAACACCATGATTTCATCCATGCTTCACATGACTACTTCTGTAACGCCCCGATTTTTTTGTTAGAGTGAAAATGACCAAAATGCCCCTGAGGTCATTTTCAACCCGGAATTCGAGGAAAGCCGGTTCGGCAGTACTCGAAGGGCAAACTCAATGTTGGAAGGGGATTAGATAACTTGTGTACCTTCCCGGGATCGAAAATCTCGTTTTTCGAGTTTCGGGTCAAAATGACCAAAACGCCCCTGCGGTGTTTTACCCGTTTGCAAGTGCCGGATGAACCCGAAACTTCTCCAGATGATTTTAAAAGGTGTTTTTATGTATTCTATGACCTCAGTTTTAATTTTAGAAGTCCCGGGCAAAATTAGTGTAAAATTACGGTTTTGCCCCTAGTTTCGTGTTTTTACGTTTAATCGCGTGATTAAGCAAACCAAAGCAATATTAGGCTCTAATCGAAGGTTAATTAATTTCCTTAATTAATCTTGAGTCAAAATAATTTATTAAAATTGATTAGAACCTAAAAGTGCTTAATTACAACCTAAAATCATATTTTAATTTCAAGACACCTAGTCATAGAATCTTAAATAGTGTTTTCTCTTTCCAATTCCTTAAATCATGGAATTGTGTTACACATTGTTTATTCACAAATGAGTTTTAAATTCTTTAATGATGTATGAGCACTCCTAAACTTGTCATAAACTCCCTAAATCACATTCTTAGTTACCTAAACTTAAGCTTAATTGTTCCTATCCATGTACCTAAGCTAATACACACTTAAACCTACCATTAACACACAATTAAATGGTCAAATCTTCCTCCCCCATGCTGTCTGAAATTTGGCCGCAGCACCTCCCTCCCTATTATGCATCACATGTTCAATTTTTCAACACTCCAAGGCCATACCTCAAGTCACATACACTATACCTTGTCATAACTTTCAATCAAGCTTGATTTTCCAAGTAAATAACTAATTAAAATAGCTCATTTTCTCCATTTAATTGTGGCTGGAAAAGTTCCAGCCATGCCTTGTTTCTAGAAGCCTAATTTCATAAAAATTTGATAGGAAATTAACTCACATCAAACCATACTTTGTAGCATAGCTTCCATACTTCAAACCATGCTTGAATGACCTTGTGTAAGAGATATTTTCCTCTCCCTTTTCCCTCCAATACCACACGGCCACTCCTCCCTTTGGTGAGCTCCATGGCTTTGTTTTTCTATAAATAGGATGCTTGTGATAGCCTTGTTGCACCTTGAAGCATTTGCTAAATTTAGAGTTTTAGAGTTGTCTTGCTAAGTTTTTCTTTTCTCTCAAAGTTTCAAAAGTGTTCTTCCTTTCTTTTCATCTTCATCTTCTTCATCTCATCATCATCTCTCAACCATCAAACACCACCCCAAAGCCTTGAACCATCATCAAACCTCTCAAACACCACACCTCAAACACAACTTCACCCAAAACACATTTCCTTTCTTTTCCTTCCTCTTTGGCCGAATCATCACCACCATCCTAGGAGGTGTTGCTCATCTTATTCCATCTTCAAGTCCAAGCTTTTACCTTCATCACAAGGTAGGGATTTGTTTTCAAACTTTGTTTTGCTCAAGAAAGTGTTTTTCTCTAGTTTCCTCTTGGATCCTTTTTGAATTTTCCTTTGTTTTTCCTTTTCTTTTCATTTCGGCCTCTAGGCCTTGTTATGAGCATGATAGCTTGATGATGAGAGTTTCTAGATGATGACATTGTGTTCATCTCAAAGAAACCTCTAAAGCTTGAGTTTTCCTTTCCTTATGACTTCATCTATATGATATCTAACTCACATGGTTTTTCAACTTAAGAAAATTAATCTAAGGATTTCTAAAAGCCCAAGCCTTACCCTTGTCAACCTTAAAGTTGGCCGGCACGTTCTAGAGATTTTTCTCTAGATAGGGGTTTTGGGTATTTAATAAAGAACTTGACGTAGTTTCACTTTCTTTCTCTTTTGTATGACTTTCGGTTTTTGTGTTGTGATCTTTGAGATATTGTATTGGGTTGTTATCTTATTAAAGTCTTGAATGAGCTCTAGTTAATCATAAAATGAACCTTGCATCATGTTTACTTTATGCTTTGCATATCATGTTTACTTCCTTGCTATCACTAAATACCAAGATAATGAATAAACTTGCATTATCATGTTTATATTTCAAGCTATGCATTATCATGTTTATATTTCAAGTTCTCACTTAATACCAAGATATTAATGAGTTGCATTCATATTTACTTTGTGCTATCACTTTACTTTCTAATGGAACCTAAAATAAGTGCATAAGCATGTTTATTTTTATGTCGTCACCTATGAACCTAGAGCTCAAAGACTTGCCCATTGTTGTCTCAACAAAGGTCTAACAATATGTATTTTCCTTGGTTCATATTTCGGCCCCAAGAGGTCTTGAAGTTTCTAAGTATTTGAGACTATGTTTTATAATTTTTCCAAGCTTATATGAGTTTAAGGAATGCATAGAACTAAGTTTTATGAATTTAGGACCCCCTTGAGATAAAGATAAATTGGTCACTGCCCTCTTAAATATTCTTATGATTTTAGATGTTAAAATTGTTTATAAATGAGTTTTGAAAGTTTAAAAAGAGTTCCAAGAGAAAACTAGTATTTTATGTGCTTTAGAAATTATGTTTTATGCCTTTTATGGAGAAGTATATTTTCGGTTCTTCCTTGCTCTTTACTGCCACTGTATGTGCTGTTTTAATGATGATAATATGCCTATGTTTGAGTAAAAATAATGTTAAGACTCACATGTGAAAGATAGGATAAGTTAGGAACTAGAAAAGAATTAATTTGAGAATTCTAGATCCTTTAATTATGTAATTTTCTGGATTCTGTCCAGCAAGGTTTAGATTTAATAATCATGGTTTTAAATTAGTTTAAATGTGTAGGAATGACTCATAATTGGTTTAGGACTTAATCTTGAAGACTTAGGAGCAAACTGAACTTAGAAAGGGTCATTGTTGTGACTTCTAGGTACCCATAAAGTTAGGATTTCAAATTCTGCATCCTTGAGGTTTAGAGATGTTCTTGACCATAGTGTGAGGTGAGAAATACTTAGTTATAACCTCATAGGTTCCCAAGAGACTAGGTTTTGACGATCGATAACTTAGAATGTGAGTTAAGAACTTTAAGGGTCTAAACCGTAATTTCTAGAACCCCATAATCACACAAACATAAAGCTGTCCAAATATGCATAATACTGTTTGGATAAGTCCTTGAGCATAAAAATTAGTAAAACTTATTAGTTGTGAACTTATAGGTGTGTGAGAGGTTAAGAATAATACTAGAACGATTAGTTTACAAGTTTAAGACTCAAAAGAACCAAAGCATAACATACTATGGGTTTATAACATAATAAGCTTGGGAGTTTGTATGAATGATTGTCTAAGGTGTGATTATGTGATAATGTATATGCTATAGTTTTATGTATGCACTATGAAGAAGTTTCATGTGATGATGTATATGCTATGAAAAAGATTTATGTAATGAATAATGATGTATCTATGAATTAACACTTTATGAGAACTTAAATGTGACACAACACTGAGACGCCTTCTTGGGTGACACCGGTTTAGCCGAGCACCCCCAAGAAAACAAATCCATGAGGGTATTGACATAGAGCCTGCCAAAGTGGACAATACTACGATGCACTAGTTGCTAGTAGAGCGTTTCAAAGAGGAAATGACCCTAAGAGAGGTGATCCTTAATTTGCCCCCTAGCCCGTACTTTAAGTCGGGAATTATGTATGTTACGCTTATCATAGGATAAGTAAGAACTAGTGACGACTAGTTAAGGTATGAGCTCATAACCTAGAGATGTTTTAGGGCGGCCCCATGAGATGAAAGTTAAAGTTTACAATGTCACATATCATATACATATGCCAATGTTATAATGTTTCTTAGTTATTCTATTGTTTGGTATACCTTTATGATGCATTCATATCATTAGTATATTTCATGCTTAGTTATAAGACGCATTGTAAAATATGACGGACCTTGGATAAATAAATACTTTATAAAATTAACTTAAAAGAAGTTTATATGCATGCACACCTTTTTAGAAATAAAACCCAAGGTTCCTGAGGATGTGACGATGTCACCTAGGTAGGGATAACCCTACTGAGAATTCTTTTAGAAAGATTCTCATTCCCTCTCTCTTTTCTTCCGTCATATCTTCAGATGGCGACATTCGTACTCTTCATCGACACCCCGGTATGGGAGCTGCACCATGACTCGGCACTTGGGTCATACCATTTTGAGGGTCGCTGCACGATTAGAGTGTTCATGTTTATAGGACGACCCTTCGTACATCCAGTCCCGAGTTACCATTTTACCCCGACTGCTCCTTACCGTCATAACGGGATTTTTGAGCGAGCTAGACCACGCAATGAGCAGATTCTCCGCATGGAGCCCAAGACATCAGCAGTACGCGACTACCCAGAGTATGTGCCTAGTACCCAGTACTCGGAGACGGACCCATCCGAGGACCCGCTATCACACATGTACAGTTGGAGCTCCAGTCCCGCTCCCCCACCGATGAGGGCTAGGAGTGAGGAGACGGTGGTCCAGCCGAGATTGGCTCGTCGGCCATCTATGCGCCCTCGCCACGGTGTACACGCCCCGATGATGCGCTCGACCACTCCCGCCGAGATTCATCAGTGGATCAACTCGACCCCACAGTACTCGGACCAGCAGGAGTAGACATAGGAGGGGTAGCAGTTAGTGCACACACGCCACATAGTTGAGGACAAACCTTCTTTTGTATATGAGGTTGTCTACTCTAGGTGCACATGCGTATGGGTGTTGTTTTCCTGTATTTACTTATATGATTTCCTTGTATTGCATTTCAGTTGTATTCCGTTTCCCGATGTATCGAATAGTCCTGCCCTTTGGGTAGGCACAGTATATATATATATATATATATGTTTCAGTTGATGTTTCCGTGACATGATGTGTTTCTTTATGCTTTGCCTATATGTTTCGCTATGCTTCCTCTTAAAGATTCGTGCGTGGCTCTCACTTTGATTTTAATTCCAAAAAGAAAAATTTTACCCATATTCCACTAAGTATTTTCTAAGTAAAAGATGAGACCAAGAGGTAATATTCTAAAGATTAACCTAAGTACATACTAGTAGTCTTGGGTTAAGATTTAGGATGTTACATTATGGTATCAGAGCAGTTCGATTCTCATGGAGCTTGAGGATTGAACTGATTATGCTTTATAAGCATGATACGATAGTTATGTCATGTGTAGTGCTTGATAGAGATAAGCTGTAGGACTAGAGATGCATGACTTCTGTTGCTTGCAAGTGCCATGGTAACTAGCTCATTCTGCATGGATATTGAGCCTGATCAACTTGATGTTCATTGTTTCATGTGTTTAGGGACCAATGGCACCGCGACGACAGCCTAGGACTATGCCTGATGCTGATCAAGACAATGCGACTGCTGCTGCTGTCCGCCGCATGGCGCAAGCCATGGAATGAATGTTGGACCGGATGGATCAACAAGCGAATACTGTTCCTGTCCCCCTTCCTCCCCCTGCTGCTGAGACGGTGGAACAAGCCCGCTTCGGCAAGTTCCGCAAGGCGAACCCGCCGGTGTTCCGAGGGGTAATGGACCCCAACAAGGCTGATGAGTGGATCAAAGACATGGAGAAGATCTACTCTGTCGTTACCTGCTCAGAGGAGTAGAAGGTCACATTTGCTGCTTTCACGCTGAAGTTCGACGTCGAGTTTTGGTGGAACGGCACGAAGCGTCTCCTAGAGGCTTCTGGAACTCCCATTGACTGGGAGCTGTTCATGACTTACTTCTACGAGAAGTATTTCTCGGAGTCCGTGAGGAATGCAAAAGACATTGAGTTCATGCAGTTGACCCAGGGAGGGTCTACTGTTGCCCAATACACCACGAAGTTCGAGGAGGATCAAGTTCTCTCGGGTGTTTCAAGGGAACCCCGATGAGGTTTGGAAATGCGTTAAGTATGAGGCCGGTCTGAAGGCGGAGATGAACTACGCCGTGGCCCACATGGAGATTAGAGACTTCCCAACACTGGTCAACAAGTGTCGAATTCTCGAAGAAGGGCAACGGAAGATGCAAGCCACAAGGGCGAAACGAGCTAAGGGACTTGGACCTCAAGCCCCGAAGTTCAAACCGCAGTACCCTTCGAGGAATCACTACAACCCCTACTAGACCAACCAGTTCCGACAACAACAACAACAATCACCGAGAGCTCCTGCACACCAACAATCCAAGCAACACCAAAGGCCACCATTTCAACATCGAGGCCCGAGGAACTTCAACAACAATCAAACTCGTGGACCGGGCGGACCCCGGAACCACAATGGAGGACCAAGTGGGGCCAAGAACAAGGCACCACAAACCCACGCTGCTTATCCTGGAGCAACATCTGCTGACGTCTGCCCACAATGCGGAAAGAACCACGGGAATTGCCCATGCTTAGCCAGTCAGAATGTGTGCTTCAAGTGTGGCAAGCCTGGCCACTAAGTAAAGGACTGCGCCAGACAAGGGACATCGAACCAGAACCCCCGACCACAATACCGAGGAAGAGTCTTTACCCTTAATGCGGAAGACACCAAGAAGTCCAATGATCTCATTGAAGGTATGTGCAAAGTAAACGGTAAACCCTTAACTATACTATATGACTCTGGTGCTACTCATTCTTTTATTTCACTTGCTAGTGTCGAATTCTTAAATCTAAGAGTCTCTAAACTCCCCTTTGATCTTATTGTTTCTACTCCTACGAATCTCCCTGTTAATACCTGCCGTTGTTGTTTAAACTGTCATCTTGTTGTAGAAAATAAGTCTTTTATCATAGATTTAATTTGTTTACCCTTGAAAGACATAGGCATTATCTTAGGCATGAATTGGCTTCATGCCAACCGTGTGATGTTAGATTGTGGAACCCAAACCGTAGTTTTCCCCTCTCCTCCCGAAAACATCACTCAACCCATTAGGCTGTACCTAAATTCAGTAGAGGTCTTCTGTAGTGGGGAGAAAGCTAAGGGATATGTTCTCCTAGTTGCCTGCGATGTAGACTTTGAGCAGAACCTAGGTGAGATACCTGTGGTGAGATACTATCTCGAGGTATTTCCGGATGAAATACCCGAGTTCCCTACCGAGAGAGAAGTTGAATTTTCCATAGAGTTGGTTCCTGGAACAGGACCAATCTCTATAGCCCCGTATAGGATGTCACCTTTGGAGCTAGCAGAGCTAAAAACCCAGTTGGAGGAGCTATTAGAAAAAAGTTTTATAAGGCCGAGTGCTTCACCTTGGGGCGCTCCGGTCTTATTTGTGAAAAAGAAAGACGAAAGTATGAGGATGTGTATAGACTATAGGTAGTTGAACCAAGTGACCATAAAGAACAAGTACCCATTGCCTAGGATTGACGATCTTATGGACCAGTTAAAAGGAGCAGTAGTGTTTTCTAAGATTGATTTGAGGTCCGGTTACCATCAGATTAGGGTTAGAGATTCGGATATTCCTAAAACCACCTTTCGAACTCGGTATGGACACTTTGAGTTCAATGTGATGTCGTTTGGTTTGATGAATGCTCCCGCAGTTTTTATGGATTACATGAATAGGATCTTTAGACCCTATTTAGATCAATTCGTGGTTGTGTTCATAGATGATATTCTCATCTATTCGAAGACCCACGAGGAGCATGAGCGTCATTTAAGGCTGGTTTTAGAGGTACTAAAAGAGAAGAAGTTATACGCTAAATTGTCTAAGTGTGAATTTTGGTTGGAAGAGGTGAAGTTCTTAGGACATGTTGTGTCAAAAGATGGCATAGCAGTCGACCCGAGTAAGATAAAAGCCGTAATGAATTGGGATAGACCAACCTCTGTAACTGAGATTAGAAGCTTTTTGGGTTTAGCTGGATATTACCGTAGGTTTATCAAAGGATTTTCCTAGTTAGCCCTACCCTTAACCAAGCTCACTAGGAAGAATGCCCCATTTGAGTGGAGCCCCGAATGTGAAAAGAGTTTCCTAGAGCTTAAGGAAAAGCTCACCTCAACCCCAGTTTTAGTTTTACCTGACCCCAATGTACCCTTCGAGGTATATTGCGATGCTTCTGGCAAGGGTTTAGGTTGTGTGTTGATGCAAAACAGGCAAGTGGTAGCCTATGCATCCAGACAACTCAAGCCTCACGAGGTAACCTACCCCACCCATGACCTAGAACTAGCAGCCATCGTGTTCGCTCTAAAGATGTGGAGACACCATTTGTATGGTGTAAGGCTTGAAGTCTTCTCCGATCATAAGAGTCTCAAGCATCTCTTTGATCAAAAGGAGTTGAATATGAGGCAAAGAAGATGGATGGAATTCCTCAAGGACTACGATTTTGGCTTAAGTTACCACCCCGGCAAGGCTAATGTAGTAGCTGACGCCTTGAGCCAAAACTCGTTACGTCTATCAAGTATGATGGTTAATGAAGTTGGGTTAATAGAGCAGTTTAGGGATATGAATCTTGGGATGTCTATAACGGAGAATGGCATCGTGATGAGTCATCTCACGGTGACCAGTGGGTTTAAGCAAAGGATTATGCTTGCCCAAAGAGAAAATGAGGACTTTATGGATACAATAGAGGCAGTTAAGGCCGGAAAGTTGAAAGGTTTTGTACGAGGCCCCGACTGGTTGTGGAGGTTCGAGGGGCGAATCTGTGTGCCACAAGATGGCGACCTCCGAGAGAAGATCTTGGAGGAAGCTCACAAGAGCCATTTTGCCATCTATCCTGGTACTACCAAGATGTATCAGGACTTGAAGAGGATGTTTTGGTGGCTTGGATTAAAGAAGGATGTGGTCGCCTAGGTGAGTAAGTGTTTGATCTGATAAAAGGTTAAGATCGAACACCAAAAACCCTCTGGCATGTTGCAACCCCTGTCAATGCCCAAGTGGAAGTGGGAGAGTATATCAATAGATTTCGTGACAGGATTGCCAAGGACCCAAGCTGGCCACGATGCCATATGGGTAATCGTGGATCGACTGACTAAGTCGGCTCACTTTCTACCTATTCGAGTCACGTACTCATTGGATAAGTTGACTCAGCTTTACATCCAAGAAATAGTAAGGTTGCATGGAGTACCATCGACGATAATCTCGGATCGAGATCCACGGTTTACGTCACGTTTTTGGGGAGCCTTTCAAAAGGTGTTTGGTTCCAAGTTGTGCTTAAGCACTGCTTACCACCCACAAACGGATGGTTAGTCTGAAAGGACAATCCAAACCCTGGAAGATATGCTGAGAGCCTGTGTCTTAGACCAGAAAGGAAGTTGGGATAAGTACATGCCTTTGATCGAGTTCGCGTATAACAACAGTTATCACGCGAGCATCGGTATGGCACCGTACGAGGCGTTATACGGAAGGAAGTGCCAATCACCCTTGTGTTGGTACGAGCCTGGAGAACAAAGTGTCTTAGGACCTGATGTAGTGAGCGAAATGACGGAGCAAATCAAGAAAATCAAGGATAGAATCTTAACCGCTCAAAGTTGGCAGAAAAGCTACGCGGACAAAAGGCGTAAGCCCTTGGAATTCCAAGAAGGAGAACACGTATTTCTAAGAATCATCCCCACTACAGGAATAGGAAGAGCCATGAAAGTTAAAAAGTTGAGTCCCCGATTTCTCGGTCCTTTTGAAATTCTTCAGAGAATCGGATCTGTAGCATACAAAATAGCCTTACCACCCAATCTGTCAAACCTTCATGATGTCTTTCACGTCTCCCAGTTACATAAATATGAGTCTGACCCTAGCCATGTCCTAGAACCAGAGCATGTACAGTTGAGGGAAGACCTCACTTTCAATGTACCGCCTACAAGAATAGTGGATTAGGACACTTTCTCGGGGTTAGTTGTCCCTTTGAATTCTGGAGGTTCAGCCCTCTTAAATTCTGAGAATTTTCCATGTTCTTGGTTCCCAGCTGATTCTTCTGACCTCCTATTCATCTGCTCCATCATCACTGTTGCTTGTGCTTGCATAGCCCTAGCCATCTCCTGGAGTGCATTTGCCAGTTCATCACGATTACCTCCACCGCGTGCCCCATGCGTACGTCTGCTTGCTGCCAATAGTTCCTAGACACACCAAACAACAGTCATCGAGTTGATCAGGCTTAATACTATAGCGAAGCATGGTAGCAACTATGGCAGTATCACAAGACGATCATGCATTTCTAAATCCTATATCCCATCATACAGATAAGATTAATAGCATGATATCATAGACAGAAGCATAGTCAGTCCATTCCTCAGGCTTAAATAGGATGAACTTCTCTGATACCATAATGTAACACCCTAATAGAACCCCACTATGCTTAAGTTCACATTTGGTTCTATTAGTTGTCACTTATGCCTTGCATTTATTTTCTTTTGAAATTAACTTAGAAAAATAGTGGAAGTTTTTTTTTTCTTTAAATAAATTAATTGTTTGAAAACTTAAGCCTGTAACGAGAAGTGAAATACATAGCGCTTTTATAGATAATAATCAAGTTACATTGCGCACTTAATTAAATAAGCGGAATAAGAGACTAAGTATAGAACTATTATCACATAAACTGGAATATAATCACTTAATACATAAGTCACAACAGGGCATATATCATACTGATAAGTTATTACAAATAACAATATAAGTTCTACTATTACTAATTGTTTCTCACAAACTATAATGTAACTAAAGCTCGGAATGCTCCTACTTGAAAGGTTTGAAATCTTCACGCTACCTCCTTCCTCATTCTGACTTATTTGCTTTAGGTGGACACGTCATCTCTGCAGTAACGACAACGGAAAATAAACATGGGAGTGAGAAATACATGATTTCTCAGTAGGAGTTCCTACTTGTACTAAAAGTGTCATCGTTGTCGTCCCAGTCACTTCGGGTTTATTATTAAAAAGGTGAACAGGTAAGGATTCAATTATCAAACTTTCACAAACGTGATTAGTCAAGTGCGATTACTTTTAAACTAATCTTGAACATTAGCGAAATATCCAATTAGTATTTCATCAAGCATACATATAAGCATATCATGTAAAACCACTAATAAGCAATAATCATTTAGGAGCTGCATGCATTTCATGATTACTCATCCTCAACATTCACTTGTTTAGTGATCATCATCTTTCATTTATTTCATCAACATATTTCTTAATTACTCACGGGATGAATGCATCAATGCCTTAGACCACCCTAAAGGGTAATGAGCTCATACCATGGCCGTCGCCATAACCTTTTTGGTTTTCATTCCGTTGCTGTGATCTCAACGGTTTAGGGGGTTAAGCCGTGAGTTTAGCTCAAGTCCACTTTTCTAGACTTTCATTGCTACTTTTTCAAACTTTACTTTTATTATTTCTTTTGAAAATGAATGTATGCATATTATCATGTAATCACAATAAATCCTGGGCAATCAATCATTCATCCTCATCATTTCATAATTCATCACCATACATTCACATTACTATAAATCACTTCATAAAACATGGACAATATCATGTAAATCTCATAGTAAACACTTCCATAGATGATTCATATTAACCAACCAAAGTTATCAAGTTGAGTTCCTAGTGTTCATAAGAGGTAATGGATGTCTTAGTATTATCTTTTTCTCTTAGTGTTCTTTGTACTCTTAGCATTCCATTAATACATTAATGCACTTCAAAATATTATTATAGGTTCTTTATATATTTTTATTATGACTTTCATATAACTCTTGAAGATTATTATTCTACTTAAATTCTTAAAATTCTCTCTTTACAAGACTTGATTCTTTTGCTTATAGTTTTGACATCTTTTAGAAGAAAGTTTATAATTATCTGTATACTTGTTATCTCAACTTAGTAAAGGTAGTTCCAAATTCCTAACTCATCAAATTTTAGCATTTACATCTTTGGAATAGTGTAAATCAACTGTAAACCATGCATAGGAGGGTTCCCAGGAAAGAGAGGTCGGTCACAATGGACACGCTTAAATACCAAGTCTTTCCTTAGCCAGAACCTTTCCAAACTGCACTTTCACAGTACACTTCATTAAATAAGCGGAATAAAAGACTAAGTGTAGAACAATTATCACATAAACTGGAATATAATCACTTAATACATAAGTCACAACAGGGCATATATCATACTGATAAGTTATTACAAATAACAATATAAGTTCTACTATTACTAATTGTTTCTCACAAACTATAATGTAACTAAAGCTCGGAATGCTCCTACTTGAACGGTTTGAAATCTTCACGTGCTACCTCCTTCCTCAGCTACGGCCTCGTTGCTTTAGGTGGACACGTCTGTCACTAGTAACGACAACGGAAAATAAACATACGAGTGAGAAATACATGATTTCTCAGTAGGAGTTCCTACTTGTACTAAAAGTGTCATCGTTGTCGTCCCAGTCACTTCGGGTTTATTATAAAAGGTGAACAGGTAAGGATTCAATTATCAAACTTTCACAAACGTAATTAGCCGAAGTGCAGTTACTTTTAAACTAATCTTGAACATTAGCAGAAATATTCATTCAGTATTTCATCAAGCATACATATAAGCATATCATGCAAAACCACTAATAAGCAGTAATCATTTAGGAGCTGCATGCATTTCATGATTACTCATCCTCAACATTCACTTGTTTAGTGATCATCATCTTTCATTTATTTCATCAACATATTTCTTAATTACTCACAGGATGAATGCATCAATGCCTTAGACCACCCTAAAAGGGTAATGAGCTCATACCATGGCCGTCGCCATAACCTTTTGGTTTTCATTCCGTTCTTAGTGATCTCAACGGTTTAGGGGGTTAAGCCGTGAGTTTAGCTTAAGTCCACTTTTCCAGACTTTCATTGCTACTTTTTCAAACTTTACTTTTATTATTTCTTTTGAAAATGAATGTATGCATATTATCATGTAATCACAATAAATCCTAGGCAATCAATCATTCATCCTCATCATTTCATAATTCATCACCATACATTCACATTACTATAAATCACTTCATAAAACATGGACAATATCATGTAAATCTCATAGTAAACACTTTCATAGATGATTCATATTAACCAACCAAAGTTATCAAGTTGAGTTCCTAGTGTTCGTAAGAGGTAATGGATGTCTTAGTATTATCTTTTTCTCTTAGTGTTCTTTGTACTCTTAGCATTCCATTAATACATTAATGCACTTCGAAATATTATTATAGGTTCTTTATATATTTTTATTATGACTTTTATATAACTCTTGAAGATTATTATTCTACTTAAATTCTTAAAATTCTCTCTTTACAAGACTTGATTCTTTTATTTATAGTTTTGACATCTTTTAGAAGAAAGTTTATAATTCTCTGTATACTTGTTATCTCAGCTTAGTAAAGGTAGTTCCAAATTCCTAACTCATCAAATTTTAGCATTTACATCTTTGGAATAGTGTAAATCCATTGTAAACCATGCATAGGAGGGTTCCCAGGAAAGAGAGGTGGGTCACAATGGACATGCTTAAATACCAAGTCTTTCCTTAGCCAGAACCTTTCCAAACTGCACTTTCACAGTACACTATCCCGAAATTTATTTCTCATTCTGTATTTATGTGGTACAAATCTTTATACATAACATACATGGGTGTATTCCTATATGTGTTAGCTCTCCAACAAAGTTGAAATCAGTCCATTTGCATTTTTCTAGAGTGAGTTACACCTATTTTACTACTACAAGGTCAGATTTAAAGTTTCAGTCTTAGGCTCTACTTTAAAAATTTATATCTTGAACTAGAAAACTCCGTTTTGGGTGATTCTTTTTGGAGAGTGTTTTATGATGCGTCTAGTTTATGGTAAAAATATTTTTATTTCAAGATACTTCATATTTTATGAGTATTAAATTTCGGAACACCTACTGCCAGAAACAGCCAAAAATCCAGCACTTATCATTTTCATGTTTTATGTCACTTATTTTAACACAAGGATCACACAACATATCTCAAGCATCATTTGAGCATGAAAGCAACATAATATCACTTTGGAAGCAGAATGGAACAAGGGGTTTCACAATATATTTATACAATATCCCCTTGAAACATTTTTATCAACAAACATAAGCTTGATGGCATCCTAACCATGAGCAAGGTTAGATGTCATCATGGCTTACACAACCAAAGTGAGGGCTCCTACCTCTTGTGTAGGGTCTAAAAAGGGTCCTTCTCTTCTTCCTTAAGCTTTGAACAAGAGTCTTTGGAGTGGATGACCCTCCTTGAATCTTGGCTCTAGAACTTGAATGCTTAAGAAAATATTTCTCACTAGAGTTAAAGATTGTAACTCTTGTGAGGGCTAGTGAAAGTTTGGACTTAGGATTTAAGTGTTTGGATGAAGTTTAGAGGATCAAGAGAAGTCTTTGAAGAACATAAGAAGAATGATAGAATAAGAAAGAAAGAACACTTAGGGAGTTTCTGAATTGAAGAGAGTTTGAGGAGTATTTATAGTGGAAAGATTAGAGAAAAAATAGAAGAAGGAAAGCACTTGGAGCATGATTTATGGAAACATGTTGGCTGAATTTTGGGATGAAAATGCTCCTTGTTTTGTGCAAACATGTTTCCATGTTTTATGCAAACACGATTCCATGTTTTATGCAAACATGTTGGATGAAAATGCTCCATGTTTTATGCAAACATGTTTCCATGTTTTGTGCAAAGATGTTAGTGGAGATTTTCTAACCTTTAGTGCATGTATGTGATTCAGAAATGTGTATGATGTATGTGGTTAAATTATTGTGTTATCATCTTAATCCAATGGCTTAGATTCATTCTTGTCTAAAGACAAGTCTAGGGATTTGTGTAAATGGCGTTGTAGTAATTTCTTTAACTAAGACAATGATATTTTTGTAATTAGACAATGATAGTGGTATTCTTGTAATTCCATTCATAGAGTAAGGGTATCTTTGTCATTTAATAAGGCAAGGGTAGTTTGGTAATTTCATTTACATAGCAAGGGCATTTTCGTAATTTCCACTAAGTGATGGCATTTTCGTAATTCTTTGCATTTTTCTCTAGACATACTTAAGTAGTCTATTTGTTGTGTTTCATAATATTTGTCCAGATTCTCTTGGTTTTTGCTATCGCTAATTTATATTTATCTTAGTTATAAATTTGGGGATGTTACATTTCTCCCCTTCTTATTAAAAATTTTGCCCTCAAAATTTGATACCTGTGAATAGGTTCGGAAATTCTTTTCGCATATCTTCCTCGAGCTCCCATGTGTGCTCTTCCATTCCATCTTGTCCCCAGGCTACTCGGACCAGACATACAGATTTGTTTCTCAGCTGCTTGATGCCATGATCCACGATCCTCATCGGTGGTAATTCAAAAGTTAAGTCATCTTTTAATTGTATATTTTCTGGCTCAAACACATGACTGGGGTCTGACTGATACTTTCTCAATTGGGACACATGAAAAACATTGTGTAGGTTAGACAAATTTGGGGGTAATGCAATTTCGTAGGCAGAGGGACCTACCTTTTTGAGGATTTGGAAGGGTCCTAAGAATCTAGGGCTTAGCTTTTTGACTTTCATTGCACGACCTATACCTGTGGTAGGAGTAATTCGCAAGAATATGTGTTCTCCTTCTTGAAATTTGAGAGGTTTCCTTCTCTTGTCAGCATAGCTCTTCTGCCTACTCTGAGTAGTGAGGATTCTTTCCCTAATTCTCCTTATTTGTTTGGTTGTCTCTTCTACCAAATCAGGGCCCAAAATACTTTGCTCTCCCGGGTCACACCAACAAAGTGGTGATTGACACTTCCTACCATACAAAGCCTCATAGGGTGCCATCCCAATGCTAGTGTGGTAACTATTATTATATGCAAACTCAATCAATGGAAGCTGTTTGTCCCAACTTTTTGGCTGGTCTAAGACACATGCTCTTAGCATATCCTCAAGGGTTTGAATTGTTCTTTCTGATTGTCCATCAGTTTGAGGGTGATAGGCAGTGCTTAGACACAACCTTGAACCAAACGCCTTTTGCAAAGCTCCCCAAAATCTTGAGGTGAACCTTGGATCCCTATCTGAGACAATGGTTTTGGGTACTCCATGGAGCCTTATTATCTCTTGGATGTATAGCTGAGCTAACTTTTCCAAAGGGTAATTTGCTCGAATGGGTAAAAAGTGAGCAGATTTGGTCAATCTATCCACAATTACCCATATGGAGTCATGTCAGGTAGGCGTTCTTGGCAATCCCATCACGAAATCCATGGATATTCCTTCCCACTTCCATTCGGGGATTTCGAGAGGTTGCAGCATTCCGAAGAGTTTTTGATGCTCTATCTTCACTTTTTGGCATACCAAACATTTTTGCACTATATTTGCTATATCTGCTTTCATCTTTGGCCACCAAAACATCTTTTTTAGGTCATGGTACATCTTGGTTATACCGGGGTGTACACTAAATTGACTCTTGTGGGCTTCTTCCAAAATGCTAGCTCTCAATCCTTCTTTTGCAGGTACACAGATTCTCCCTTGGTATCTCCACACTCCTTCCTTATCCAGGACAAACTCTTTCAACTTTCTGCCCGACAAGGGTTAAGGTTCTAAGGAAATCCTCATCTTCCCTTTGGGCTTGAATTATTTGATCCTTAAAGCTACTAGTTACACTTAGTTGGCTTAACCGAATTTATTCTGAAGTCCCCCTATATCCTAAGTTAAGGTTCCTAAAATCTTCTATTAGCTCATTTTCTTTCACCATGAGCCAAGCGGCATGCAAGGACTTACGACTCAAAGCATCTGCTACCACATTTGCCTTTCCTAGGTGGTAGTTCAACCCAAAGTCATAGTCCTTGAGAAACTCCATCCAACGCCTTTGTCTCATATTGAGTTCCTTTTGGTTAAAGAGGTATTTCAGACTTTTGTGGTCAGAAAAGACTTCAAACCTTACACCATAAAGATGATGTCTCCAGATTTTTAAGGCAAAGACAATAGCCGCTAGCTCTAAGTCATGGGTTGGGTAATTAACTTCATGGGGTTTGAGCTGTCTAGAGGCATAGGCTACTACATTCCTATTTTGCATCAAAACACATCCTAGTCCTCTTCCCGAGGCATCACAATACACCTCAAATTTTTCTTTTGGGTCAGGTAGGATTAGGACAGGGTAGTGGTCAACTTCTTCTTTAGTTCTTGGAAACTTTCTTCACATTCTGGGCTCCATATAAAAGCTGAATTCTTCCTTGTTAGCTTGGTGAGGGATAAGGTAATTTGGGAAAAACCTCTAATGAACCTTCGATAGTAACCGGCTAGCCCTAGAAAACTCCTAATCTCCTTCACAGTGGTAGGGGTTTCCCATTGTTGCACCGCTTCTATCTTACTTGGGTCTACTGCTATTCTCCCATGTGACACTACATGACCTAAGAACTTAACTTCCTTCATCCAAAATTCACACTTGGACAACTTTGCATAAAGTTTCTTGTTCCTCAACACCTCCAGAACCACTCGTAAGTGTTCTTCGTGCTCTTCTTCAGTTCTAGAGTAAACTAGAATGTCATCGATGAACACTATTACAAACTTGTCCAAGTATGGTCTAAATATCCTATTCATGTAGTCCATAAACACTGCTGGTGCATTGGTTAACCCAAACGACATCACATTAAACTCATAATGTCCATATCTAGTCCTAAAGGCTGTCTTTGGTATGTCCTCCTCCTTCACTCGAATCTGGTGGTATCCTGATCGCAGATCTATCTTGGAAAACACTTGGGCTCCTCTTAATTGGTCCATGAGGTCATCTATTCTAGGCAAAGGGTATTTATTCTTTATGGTCACTTGGTTTAGCTGCCTATAATCCACACATAATCGCAAGCTCCCATCCTTCTTCTTGACAAATAACCTTTGGAGCTCCCCATGGTGAAGCACTAGGCCTAATGAATTTCTTCTCTAGTAGCTCCTCTAATTGCTTCTTCAATTACATTAACTCGGCCAGTGGCATCCTATAAGGAGCTATAGATATGGGTCCCGTTCTCGGTACCAAATCTATAGAAAACTCAATCTCCCTTTTTGGACGAAATTCAGGTATGTCATCAGGAAAAACATCTGAGAATTCCTTTACTACAAGGATCTTTTCTAGAGCTTGCTCCACTTCCCTCTCACTTGTCATCAGGAAAACATATCCTCGCTCTTCATTCCTACTATCCCCAATGATAATGGAGTTTAGGTATAGTCGTACCTTTCTATCAAGTTTAGAGGGATTGGGTAAAGATGGTTTGGGAAGAAATACTAGTGACTTATTTGCACAATGTAGTAACACACGGTTAGACGAATGGCAATCCATGCCCAAGATTACAACAAAACTAGACAAGGGTAGACAAACTAAATCATGATGAAAAATCCTATCAGCTACCTCAAATTCACAATTTAGGCAGGCTTGATAAGTTCTAACAGTATTTATAGTGGGTGTAGAGACAACTAAGATGATTTTTAAGTCAGATATATACAACCTCAACTTATTAGCACAATCATATGAAATGAATGAATGTGTTGCGCCAGAATCAAACAATACAATTAAGGGTTTTCCATTAATTATACACTTACCTTGAATCAGATCATCGGATTTCCGAGGGCATCTCGGCGGTGATAGCAAACACACGCCCCTCGTGCCTTAGGCTTGGGTGTAAAGGACTGATTGAACTGTGGGCACTTGTCTAGAATAGTGTCTGCCTGTCCCACACCGATAACAAACATTTTTACCAAATCTGCATTCCCTCCATGTATCTTCCCACAAGTGGCACAAGGGGGTCTAGTCATAGGTTCAGGGACAAAGACCATCCTAGGTCGATTAACAGCTTGTGTCCTAGGTTGGCTCATTGTAGGGCGTTGGGGCTATTTCCCTTTAAATCCACCTCCTTGGTAGGGTTTCTTGTAAGGGGGTGGGAACCCTCGGTGACCTTGTTGAGCAGACCTGTTCCTATTCTCTTCAACTCGGTGGGCAACTAGTCGGTGATTGCAACTCTCACCACTTGGCTTTTGGCCGACTAAAGATGCATAGTCAGTGACCTCCAGTGGAGCCACAGATGCCAAAATGTCTGGCCTCAAACCACTCTCATATTTCATGCATTTCCAAGCCTTGCTGGGATCCCTTTGGTAGCTAGTTGAGTGTTTGATCAGTTCTTCAAACTTAGCTGTGTACTCAGCCACACTTCGATTTCTGTCAAAGAATGTAAATTCTACTTCCTTTGCCTTCTTAACCGGATCTGGAAAATATTTCTTATGGAACGTAGCATAGAAAACCTCCCACGTAATCTGTATGTCAGCACTTTCGAGCAAGCCCTTTGCACCCTTCCACCACGCGACAGCCTCTCCTTTCAGCATATAAGTAGAGAATGCCACCTTTTGTTCATCAGAGCATTCTACCACTGAGAAAACCTTCTCCATCTCTTGAATCCATCCGTAAGCTATTTCGGGGTTAGTTGTCCCTTTGAATTTTGGAGGTCCAGCCCTCTTGAATTCTGAGAATTTTCCATGTTCTTGGTTCCCAACTGATTCCTCTGACATCCTATTCATCTGCTCCATCATCACTGTTGCTTGTGCTTGCATAGCCCTAGCCATCTCCTGGAGTGCATTTGCCAGTTCATCACGATTACCTCCACCGTGTGCCCCATGCGTACGTCTGTTTGCTACCATTAGTTCCTAGACACACCAAACAACAGTCATCGAGTTGATCAGGCTCAATACTATAGCTAAGCATGGTAGCAACTATGGCAGTATCACAAGATGATCATGCATTTCTAAATCCTATATCCCATCATACAGATAAGATTAATAGCATGATATCATAGACAGAAGCATAGTCAGTTCATTCCTCAGGCTTAAATAGGATGAACTGCTCTGATACCATAATGTAACACCCTAATAGAACCCCCACTATGCTTAAGTTCACATTTGGATTCTATTAGTTGTCACTTATGCCTTGCATTTATTTTCTTTTGAAATTAACTTAGAAAAATAGTGGAAGTTTTTTTTTTTAAATAAATTAATTGTTTGAAAACTTAAGCCTGTAACGAGAAGTGAAATACATAGCGCTTTTATAGATAATAATCAAGTTACATTGCGCACTTAATTAAATAAGCGGAAAAAGAGACTAAGTGTAGAACTATTATCACATAAACTGGAATATAATCACTTAATACATAAGTCACAACAGGGCATATATCATACTGATAAGTTATTACAAATAACAATATAAGTTCTACTATTACTAATTGTTTCTCACAAACTATAATGTAACTAAAGCTCGGAATGCTCCTACTTGAAAGGTTTGCAATCTTCACGCGCTACCTCCTTCCTCAGCTACAGCTTCGCTGCTTTAGGTGGACACGTCTGTCTCTAGTAACGACAATGGAAAATAAACATGGGAGTGAGAAATACATGATTTCTCAGTAGGAGTTCCTACTTGTACTAAAAGTGTCATCGTTGTCGTCCCAGTCACTTCGGGTTTATTATAAAAAGGTGAACAGGTAAGGATTCAATTATCAAACTTTCACAAACGTGATTAGCCGAAATGCAGTTACTTTTAAACTAATCTTGAACATTAGCAGAAATATCCAATTAGTATTTCATCAAGCATACATATAAGCATATCATGTAAAACCACTAATAAGCAATAAACCCGGCTAATCACGTTTGTGAAAGTTTGATAAGTGAATCCTTACCTGTTCACCTTTTTATAATAAACCCGAAGTGACTGGGATGACAACGATGACACTTTTAGTACAAGTAGGAACTCTTACTGAGAAATCATGTATTTCTCACTCCTATGTTTATTTTCCATTGTCGTTACCAGAGACAGATGTGTCCACCTAAAGCAACGAAGTCAGAAATGAGGAAGGAGGTAGCGCGTGAAGATTTCAAACCTTTCAAGTAGGAGCATTCCGAGCTTTAGTTACATTATAGTTTGTGAGAAACAATTAGTAATAGTAGAACTTATATTGTTATTTGTAATAACTTATCAGTATGATATATGCCCTGTTGTGACTTATGTATTAAGTGATTATATTCCAGTTTATGTGATAATAGTTCTACACTTAGTCTCTTATTCCGCTTATTTAATTAAGTGTGCAATGTAACTTGATTATTATCTATAAAAGCACTATGTATTTCACTTCTCGTTACAGGCTTAAGTTTTCAAAAAATTAATTTATTTAAAGAAAAAAAAACTTCCACTATTTTTCTAAGTTAATTTCAAAAGAAAATAAATGCAAGGCATAAGTGACAACTAATAGAATCCAAATATGAACTTAAGCATAGTGGGGTTCTATTAGAGTGTTACATTTCCTGCCCAAAGGAAATCAAAGCTTCAACCTAGAGGAGATGGTCCTTTTCAAGTGCTGTCCAAAATCAATGATAATGCTTACAATATAGACCTTCCTGGTGAGTATGGTGTAAGTGCTACTTTTAATGTGGCTGATTTATACCCTTTTGATGCAGGAGAAGATGAATACAATTTGAGGACAAATTCTTCTCAAGAAGGAGGGAATGATGAGGACATAGGAGGTGTGACCAAGGCAGCAAGCATAGAGGACATACAAGAGCTAACAGGCCTTGGAGGCCCAATGACAAGAGCAAAATCTAAAAAGGCTAAAACGGCTCTAAATCTCTTAGTGACCACTTTACTTGAGACAAGGCCACTTCTAAAGGAAAAAAGAGTTCAAAATGGTCCACTTAATTCAAATTGAAGACCATGAAGAATAATCCTTGCTGGATATGCAAATTTGGGCTTAAGTTAACATCCAAATTGATGAAGAATTAAGAGCATGAAGATTGCATTCTACTTGGTCCAAATTCTGCACTTAGTTTTTTTTTTTTTACATTTAGCTAATTCTTGTAATAAGACTTATTGGGTTGTTTTGTTTATTTTATGTGTAAGCATATTTAGGCTGAACTCATCATGAGTGTTGCCCACTATAAAAGGGGGTGCACCGTAGGTTTTTAGGGGTCAGAAAATAAAAAGTTAACCTTTTGGTGAAGAGGCTAGTTTCTCTAGGATTCTTCTTGAATCTCTGAACTTATCAAGGGTATCAATCTTTGTGGCGTTCTTCGGCTTATCAATTCCTTGGAATTGTGGCGCCTACCCATATCTCATAATTTTCAGATTTTTGTTCCTACTTAAGAGCATGACATATATCCATTATTCGGTGGCCTTTTTCGGTGATTCTTGAGTCAGTCTTGCGTTTCAGAACGTGAACTTTCACCAGGTTTTGGAATCACTCAATTCTGACATCTGTAACGTGAGATATGAACGATTGTTAACAGGACGTGTTGGCTGAACTTTGGGCATCTGTTCCATTCCTAGTTGATCCAATCATCCATTTCTCTTGGGGAATCATATCACAATCTTATAATTGCTTTAAAGAAAAAATTAGCAACATGAGTAACATCATCCATCTTCCTACAAGAAATATAATAAGCCATTTTAGAAAACCTCTCAACAACCATAAAAATAGAATCCTTACCAGTCTTTGTTCTTGGTAAGCCTACAATTGAGTCCGTAGAAACATCAACCAGGCTCTGATACAAATTGATGAAAATTGAGATTCGGAGTTTAAAATTCAGATCTAGGAGTTGGAACTAGGATCAAGATGTAATTAGAATCCTAAAGAAAAATAACAAGAAATTACTGAAACTTGATAACAGCAACATTAAAAAAACATAAGAAGATGGATAAGATAGAGGATGGAGGGCACCACAATCAGTGAATTGATAAGCCTCGGTCAAAGATCGCCATAAGTCTATGGTCTCTTTCTAAGATCAAAGGTTTTGGCTCACTCAAGTACCAAGAAAAGAACACTCTCACAGAGCTTTTCAAACTGAATTCTTGAATCTCTTTTTCAACTCACAAGTGTTTACACACTTAAATAGACAAGTAATCTAAACTCAAGCACAAGCTATCTTTGGCCTGTCCAGCTCACGAAGCCCATATCATGGGCTTTTATTAAAAAAAAAATGGACTAAGTTAGCAGACTAAAATAAACTTCTAATGGACCATAAACATGTGGCCCATATTCAGCTTGAAATGGGCTACATTCTAGACCTTATTCCTCCAATTGAACACAACTGACAATGCTTGGAACTTCCAAATCTTCTATGTCTGGAATAGGTCTCCTTTCAAATATGGCAGTCATTATTCTCTCCAAAGCTTCTCTTGACCTTCTCTCCTTCACCCTAGTCATATAACCTTGAAGTCCTTCCATTGTGTCTAAGCTTACGCTGGTTCCTTGGTCTTCATCATTCCCTCATTCTTCAATAGAATTAGACCTCGAATTGGAAGTCCATATCTGAAATTGACCTTCAATACCAGACTAAAATTGACTCAAAAACAATGAGTCTCTATCTGAAACTATAACCCTTGGTAGTCCATGCAATCTCACAATCTCTTTAAAGAAGAAATTAGCAATGTGAGTACCATCATCCACCTTTCTACAAGAAATCAAATGAGCCATTTTAGAAAACCTGTCAACAACCACAAAAATGGAATCCTTACCAGTCTTTGTTCTTGGTAAGCCAACAATAAAATCCATAGAAACCTCAACCAGGCTCTGATACAAATTGATGAAAACTGAGATTCTGAGTTTAAAATTCGAATCTAGGAGTTAGAACTAGGATCAAGATATAATTAGAATCCTAAAGAAAAATAACATGAAATTACATAAACATGATAACAATGCGATTAAAAGAACATAGGAAGATGGACAAGATAGAGGATGGAGGGCAACACAATCAGTGGAGAGATCAGCCTTGGTTGAAGATTGCCATAAGAGTATGGTCGCTTTATAAGATCAATGGTTCTAGCACACTCGAGAACCTAGAAAAGAACACTCTCACAGAGGTTTTCAAGCTTAATTCTTGTATCTCTTTTTTCAATACACAAGTGTTTACCCACTTAAATAGGCAAGTAATCTAAACTCAAGCGTAAGCCATCTTTGGGCTGTCCAGCTCACTAAGTCCATATCATGGGCTTTTATAAAAAACAAAAAATAGAGTAAGTAAGCAAACTAAAATAAACTCCTAATGGACAATAAACATGTGGCCCTTATGCAGCTTGAAATGGCCTACGTTCTAGACCGTATTCCTCCAATTGAAAACAATTGACAATGCTTGCAACTTCCAAATCTTCTAAGTCTGGAATAGGTCTCTTTTCAAATATGGCAGTCATTATTCTCTCCAAAGCTTCTCTTGACCTTCTCTCCTTCACCCTAGTCATATAGCCTTGAAGTCTTTCCATTGCCTCTAAGCTTAGGTTGGTTCATTGGACTTCATCATTCCCTCATTCTTCAATAAAATTCGACCTCGAATTGGAGTCTTCTTCATCTCCAGCTCAGCTTGTCCATCAGTTTGTGGGTGGCATGAGGTGGAGAAAAACAGCTTGGTTCCAAGTTTATACCATAGAGGTCTCCAAAAATGACTCAAAAACTTTGAGTCTCTATCTGAAACTATACCTCTTGGTAGTCTATGCGATCTCACAATCTCTTCAAAGAACAAATTACCAACGTGAGTAGCATCATCCACCTTCCTACAAGAAATCAAATGAGCCATTTCGGAAAACCTATCAACATTCACCAAAATATAATCTTTACCAGTCTTTGTTCTTGGTAAGCCTATAATAAAGTCCATAAAAACATCAACCAGGCTCTGATGCAAATAGATGAAAACTCAGATTTTGAGTTTAAAATTCGAATCAGTAGTTAGAACTAGGATCAACATATAATTTTAATCCTAAAGAAAAATAACAAGAAATTTCATAAACATGATAGTAGAGAGCTTAAAAGAACATAAGAAGATGGCTCACTCAACAACCTAGAAAAGAACACTCTCGTAGAGGTTTTCAAGCTGAATTCTTGTGTCTCATTTTTCAGTACACAAGTGTTTACACACTTAAATAGACAAGTAATCTAACCTCAAGCATAAGCTATCTTTGGGCTGTCCAGCTCACTAAGCCCATATCACGGGTTTTTATAAAAAAAACAAAAAAAAAAGACTAAGTAACCAAACTAAAATAAACTTCTAATGGACCATAAACATGTGGCCCTTATTCAGCTTGAAATAGGCTACATTCTAGACCTTATTCCTCCAATTGAACACAATTGACAATGCTTGGAACTTCCAAATCTTCTATGTCTGGAATAGGTCTCCTTTCAAATATGGCAGTCATTATTCTCTCCAAAGCTTCTCTTGACCTTCTCTCCTTCACCCTAGTCATATAACCTTGAAGTCCTTCCATTGCGTCTAAGCTTACGTTGGTTCCTTGGTCTTCATCATTCTCTCATTCTTCGATACAATTAGACCTCAAATGGGAGTCTTCTCCATCTCCGCGTCAGTTTGTCGATCAGTTTGTGGGTGGCATGTGGAGGAGATTCCAAGTTTGTGCCATAGAGTTCTCCAAAATTGACTAAAAAACTATGAGTCTCTATCTGAAACTATACTCTTTGGTAGTCCATGCAATCTCACAATCTCTTTAAAGAAGAAATTAGCAACATGAGTAGTATCATCCACCTTCCCACGAGAAATCAAATGAGCCATTTTAGAAAACCTGTCAACAACCAAAAAAATAGAATCCTTACCAGTCTTTGTTCTTGGTAAGCCTACAATAAAATCAATAGAAACATCAACCAGGCTCTGATACAAATTGATGAAAACTGAGATTCTGAGTTTAAAATTTGAATCTAGGAGTTAGAACTAGGATCAAGATATAATTAGAATCCTAAAGAAAAATAACATGAAATTACATAAACATGATAATGGTACAATTAAAAGAACATAAGAAGATGGACAAGATAGAGGATGGAGGGCAACACAATCAGTGGAGAGATCAGCCTTGGTTGAAGATTGCCATAAGAGTATGGTCTCTTTATAAGATCAATGGTTCTAGCACACTCAAGAACCTAGAAAAGAACACTCTCACAGAGGTTTTCATGCTTAATTCTTGTATCTCTTTTTTCAATGCACAAGTGTTTACCCACTTAAATAGACAAGTAATCTAAACTCAAGCATAAGCCATCTTTGGGTTGTCCAGCTCACTAAGTCCATATCATGGGCTTTTAGGAAAAAAAAAATACTAAGTAAGCAAACTAAAATAAACTTCTAATGGACCATAAACATGTGGCCCTTATTCAACTTGAAATGGGCTGTATTCTAGACCTTATTGAACTTGCAACTTCCAAATCTTCTAAGTCTGGAAAAGGACTTTTTTCAAATATGGCAGTCATCATTCTTGCCAAAGCTTCTCTTGACCTTCTCTCTTTCACCCTAGTCAAATAACCTTCAAGTCCTTCCATTGCGTCTAAGCTTAGATTGGTTCCTTGGTCTGCATGATTCCCTCATTCTTCAATAGAATTCAACCTCGAATTGGAGTCTTCTCCATCAGTTTGTGGGTGGCATGTGGTGGAGAAAAAAAGCTTGGTTCCAAGTTTGCGCCATAGAGTTGTCCAAAAATGACTAAAAAATTTTGAGTCTTTATCTGAAACTATACTCCTTGGTTGTCCATGCAATCTCACAATCTCTTTAAAGAACAAATTTGCAATATGAGTAGCATCATCCACTTTCTTACAAGAAATTAGATGAGCCATTTTAGAAAACTTGTAAACAACCACAAAAATAGAATCCTTACGAGTATTTGTTCTTGGTAAGCCTATTATAATGTCCATAGAAACATCCACCAGGCTCTGATACAAATTGATGAAAACATAGATTCTGAGTTGAAAATTCGAAACTAGGATCAAGATATAAATAGAATCCAAAAGAAAAATTACAATAACTTACATAAACATGATAACGGCGAGATTAAAAGAACATAAGAAGATGGATGAGGTTTTCAAGCTGAATTCTTGTATCTCTTTTTTCAATACTCAAGTGTTTACACACTTAAATAGACAAGTAGTCTACGCTCAAGCATAAGCCATCTTTGGGTTGTCCAGCTCAATAAGCCCATATCATGGGGTTTTATATATATAAAAAAAAAGACTAAGTAAGCAAACTAAAATAAACTTCTAACGGGCCATAAACATGTGGCCCTTATTCAACTTGAAATGGGTTACATTCTAGACCTTATTCCTCCAATTGAACAGAATTGACAATGCTTGCAACTTCCAAATCTTCTAAGTCTGGAATAGGTCTCTTTTCAAATATGGCAGTCATCATTCTCTCTAAAGCTTCTCTTGACCTTCACCCCAGTCATATAACCTTGAAGTCCTTCCATTGCCTCTATGCATAGGTTGGTTCCTTGGTCTTCATCATTCCCTTATTCTTCAATAGAATTCGAACTCGACTTGGAATCTTCTCCATCTCCACCTCAGTTGTCCATCAATTTGTAGGTTGCATGTGGTGGAGAAAAGAAGCTTGGTTCCAAGTTTGCGCCATTGAGTTGTCCAAAAATGACTCAAAAACTTTGAGTCTTTATCTGAAACTATACTCCTTCGTAGTCCATGCAATCTCACAATCTCTTTAAAGAACAAATTATCAGCATGAGCAGCATCATCCACCTTCCTACAAGAAATCAAATGAGCCATTTTAGAAAACCTGTCAACAACCACAAAAATAGAATCCTTGCCAAAATTTATTCTTGGTAAGCCTATTATAAAGTCCATAGAAACATCCACCAGGCTCTAAGACAAATTGATGAAAACTGAGATTCTGAGTTGAAAATTCGGATCTAGGAGTTGGAACTAGGATCAAGATATAATTAGAATCCAAATGAAATATAACAAGAAAATACATAAACATGATAACAGCGAGGTTAAAAGAACATAAGAAGATGGATAAGACAGAGGATGGAGGGCACCACAATCAGTGCATTGATAAGCCTTGGTCAAAGATTGCTATAAGAGTACGGTCTCTTGATAAGATCAAAGGTGCTAGCTCACTCAAGAACCTAGAAAAGAATAGTTTCACAGAGGTTTTCGACCTAAATTCTTATATTTCTTTTTTCAATAGACAAGTGTGTGCACACTTAAATAGACATGTAATCTAAACTCAAGCATAAGCAATCTTTAGGTTTTTATAGGTTTTTATTAAAAAAAAAAAAAAGACTATGTAAGCAAACTAAAATAAACTTCTAATGGACCATAAACATGTGGCCCATATTCAGCTTGAAATGGGTTTCATTCTAGACCTTATTCCTCCAATTGAACACAATTGATAATGCTTGCAACTTCAAAATCTTCTAAGTCTAGAATAGGTCTCTTTTGAAATATGGCAGTCATCATTCTCTCCAAAGCTTCTCTTGACCTTCTCTCCTTCACCCTAGTCATATAACCTTCAAGTCCTTCCATTGCCTCTAAGCTTAGATTGGTTCCTTGGTCTTCATCATTCCTTCATTCTTCAATAGAATTCGACCTCAAATTGGAGTCTTCTCCGTCTACACCTCAGGTTGTCCATTAGTTTGTGGGTGGCATGTGCTAGAGAAAAAAAGCTTGGTTCCAAGTTTGCACCATAGAGTTGTTCAAAAATGACTCAAAAACTTTGAGTCTTTATCTGAAACTATACTCCTTGGTAGTCCATGCAATCTCACAATCTCTTTACAGAACAAATTAGCAATATGAGTAGCATCATCCGCCTTTCTACAAGAAATCAAATGACCAAGTTTAGAAAACCTGTCAACAACCACAAAAATAGAATCCTTACGAGTATTTGTTCTTGGTAGGCCTATTATAAAGTCCATAGAAACATCCACTAGGCTCTGATACAAATTGATGAAAACTAAGATTCTGAGTTCAAAATTCGGATCTAGGAGTTGGAACTAGGATCAAGATATAATTAGAATCCTAAAGAAAAATTACAATAAATTACATAAACATGATAACAGCGAGATTAAAAGAACATATGTAGATGGATAAGATAGAGGATGGAGAGCACCACAATCAGTGGATTGATAAGCCTCGGTCAAAGATCGGCATAAAAGTACAGTCTCTTGATAAGATCAAAGGTTCTGGCTCACTCAAGAACCTAGAGAAGAACACTCTCATAGAGGTTTCCAAGCTAAATTCTTGTATCCCTTTTTTCAATTCACAAGTGTTTACACACTTAAATAGACAAGTAATCTAAACTCAAGCACAAGCCATCTTTGGGCTGCCCAGCTCACTATGTTCATATCATGGGTTTTTATTAAAAAAAAAAAAAACACTAAGTAAGCAAACTAAAATAAACTTCTAATGGACCATAAACATGTGTCCCTTATTCAGCTTGAAATGGGCTACATTCTAGACCTTATTCCTCCAATTGAACACAATTGACAAAGCTTGCAACTTCCAAATCTTCAAAGTCTGGAATAGGTCTCTTTTCAAATATGGCTGTCATCATTCTCTCAAAGCTTCTCTTGACCTTCCCTCCTTCACCCTTATCACATAACCTTGAAGTCCTTTGATTGCCTCTCAACATAGTTTGGTTCTTTGGTGTTCATCATTCCCTCATTCTTCAATAGAAGTCGACCTCGAATTGGACTCTTCTTCATCTCTACCTCAGTTTGTCCATCAGTTTGTGTGTGGCATGTGGCGGAGAAAAGAAGCTTGGTTCCAAGTTTGTGCCATAGAGTTCTCTAAAAATGACTCAAAGACTTTAAGTCTCTATATGAAACTATACTCCTTGGAAGGCCATGCAATCCACAATCTTTTTAAACAACAAATTAGCAACATGAGTAGCATCATCCACCTTCCTACAAGTAATAAAACGAGCCATTTTAAAAACCAGACAACAACCACAAAAATAGAATCCTTACCAGTCTTTTTTCTTGGTAAGCCTACAATAAAGTCCATAGAATCATCAACCAGGCATTGATACAAATTGATGAAAACTCAGATTCTGAGTTTAAAATTCGAATCTAGGAGTTGGAACTAGGATCAAGATATAATTAGAATCCCAAAGAAAAATAACAAGAAATTACATAAACTTGAGAACAGCGATATTAAAAGAAAATAAGAAGATGGATAAGCTAGAGGATGGAAGGCACCACAATTAGTGGATTGATAAGCCATGGTTGAGGATCGCCATAAGAGTACGGTCTTTTGATAAGGTCAAACATTCTGGCTCACTCAAGAACATAGAAAAGAACACTCTCACAGAGGTTTTCAAGTTGAATTCTTGTGTCTCTTTTTTCAATACAAAAGTGTTTACACACTTAAATAGACAAGTAATCTAAACTTAAGAACAAGCCATCTTTGGGCTGTCCAGCTCACTAAGCCCATATCATGGGTTTTTTATTTGAAAAAAAAAGACTAAGTAAGCAAACTAAAATAAACTTTTAATGGACCATAAACATGTGGCCCTTATTCAGCTTGAAATGGGCAACATTCTGGACATTATTCCTCCAATAGAACACAATTGACAATGCTTGCAACTTCCAAATCTTCGAAGTCTAGAATAGGTCTCTTTTCAAATATGGCAGTCATCATTCTCTCCAAAGCTTCTCTTGACCTTCTCTCATTCACCCTAGTCATATAACCCTGAAGTCCTTCCATTGCATCTAAGCTTAGGTGGGTTCCATTGTCTTCATCATTCCTACATTCTTCAATAGAATTCGACCTCGAATTGGAGTCTTCTTCATCTCCACCTCAGTTTGTCCATCAGTTTGTGGGTGGCATGTGGTGGAGAAAAGAAGCTTGGTTCCAAGTTTGTGCCATAGACTTCTCCAAAAATAACTCAAAAACTTTGAGTCTCTATCTGAAACTATACTCCTTAGTAGTCCATGCAATCTCACAATCTCTTTAAAGAACAAATTAGCAACATGAGTAGCATTATCCACCATCATACAAGAAAAAAAATGAGCCATTTTAGAAAACCTGTCAACAACCACAAAAATAGAATCCGTACCGGTCTTTGTTCTTGGTAAGCCTACAATAAAGTCCATAGAAACATCAACCAGACTTTGATACAAATTGATGAAAACTTAGATTCTGAGTTTAAAATTCGGATCTAGGAGTTGGAACTAGGATCAACATATAATAAGAATCCTAAAAAAAATAGCAAGAAATCACATAAACTGATTATAGCAAGATAAAGAGAACATAAGAAGAGGGATAAGATAGAGGATGGAGGGCACCACAATTAGTGGATTGATAAGCCTTGGCTGAAGATCGCCATAAGAGTACGGTCTCTTGATAAGACCAAAGGTTCTGGCTCACTCAAGAACCTAGAGAAAGAACACTCTCACAAAGGTTTCAAGCTGAATTCTTGTATCTCTTTTTTCAATGCACAAGTGTTTACACACTTAAATAGACAAGTAATCTAAACTCAAGAACAAGCCATCTTTAGGCTGTCCAGCTCACTAAACCCATATCATGAGTTTTTACGAGAAAAAAAAAAAAAGACAAAGTAAGCAAACTAAAATAAACTTCTAATGAACCATAAACATGTGGCCCTTCTTCAGCTTGAAATGGGCTACATTCTAGACCTTATTCCTCCAATTGAACCCAATTGACAAAGCTTGCAACTTCCAAATCTTCAAAGTCTGGAATAGGTCTCTTTTCAAATATGGCAGTCATCATTCACTCCAAAATTTCTCTTGAATTTCTCTCCTTCACCATTGTCATATAACCCTAAAATCCTTCCATTGCCTCTAAGCTTAGGTGGGTTCCTTTGTCTTCATCATTCCCTCATTCTTCAATAGAATTCGACCTCGAATTGGAGTCTTTTTCATCTCCACCTTAGTTTGTCCATCAGTTTGTGGGTGGCATGTGGTGGAGAAAAGAAGCTTGGTTCCAAGTTTGTGCCATAGACTTCTCTAAAAATGACTCAAAGACTTTGAGTCTCTATCTGAAACTATACTCCTTGGTAGGCCATGCAATCCACAATCTCTTTAAACAACAAATTAGCAACATAAGTAGCATCATCCACCTTCCTACATGTAATAAAATGAGCTATTTTAGAAAAGCAGACAACAACCACAAAAATAGAATCCTTACTAGTCTTTTTTCTTGGTAAGCCTACAATAAAGTCCATAGAATCATCAACCAGGCACTGATACAAATTGATGAAAACTCATATTCTGAGTTTAAAATTTGGATCTAAGAATTAGAACTAGGATCAAGATATAATTAGAATCCTAAGGAATAATAACAAGAAATTAAATAAACATGAAAACATTGAAACTAAAAGAAAATAAGAAGATGGGTAAGCTAGAGGACGGAGGGCACCACAATCAGTGGATTGAAAAGCCTTGGTTGAAGAATGCCATAAGAGTACGGTCTTTTGATAAGATCAAAGGTTCCGGCTCACTCAACAACCTAGAAAAGAACACTCACATAGAGGTTTTCAAGCTAAATTCTTGTATCTCTTTTTTCAATACACAAGTGTTTACACACTTAAAGAGACAAGTAATCCAAACTCAAGCACAAGCCATCTTTGGGCTGTCCAGCTCACTATGCTCATATCATGGGTTTTTATTAAAAAAAAAACCCCTAAGTAAGCAAACTAAAATAAACTTCTAATGGACCATAAACATGTGGCCCTTATTTAGCTTGAAATGGGCTACATTCTAGGCCTTATTCCCCCAATTGAACCTAGTTGACAAAGCTTGCAACTTCCAAATCTTCAAAGTCTGGAATAGGTTTCTTTTCAAATATGGCAGTCATTATTCTCTCCAAAGCTTCTCTTGACCTTCCCTCCTTCACCCTTATCATATAACCTTGAAGTCCTTCCATTGCCTCTAAGCATAGTTTGGTTCTTTGGTCTTCATCACTCCCTCATTCTTCAATAGAAGTCGACCTCGAATTGGAGTCTTCTTTATCTCCACCTCAGTTTGTCCATCAGTTTGTGGGTGGCATGTGGTGGAGAAAAGAAGCTTGGTTCTAAGTTTGTGCCATAGAGTTCTCTATAGATGTTTCAAAGACTTTGAGTCTCTATCTGAAACTATACTCCTTGGTAGACCATGCAATCCACAATCTCTTCAAACAACAAATTAGCAACATGAGTAACATCATCCACCTTTCTACAAGTAATAAAATGAGCCATTTTAGAAAATCAGAGAACAACCACAAAAATAGAATCCTTACCAGTCTTTTTCCTTGGTAAGCCTACAATAAAGTCCATAGAATCATCAACCAAGCACTGATACAAATTGATGAAAACTCAGAATTTGAGTTTAAAATTAGGATCTAGGAGTTGGAAATAGGATCAAGATATAATTAGAATCCGAAAGAAAAATAACAAGAAATTACATAAACATGATAACAGCGAGATGAAAAGAAAATACGAAGATGGATAAGCTAGAGGATGGAGGGCACCACAATCATTGGATTGATAATCCTTGGCTGAAGAATGTCATAAGAGTACGGTCTTTTGATAAGATCAAAGGTTCTGGATCACTCAAGAACCTAGAAAAGAACACTCACACAGAGGTTTTCAAGCTTAATTCCTGTATCTCTTTTTTCAATACACAAGTATTTACACACTTAAATAGACAAGTAATCTAAACTCAAGCACAAGCCATCTATGGGCTGTCCAGCTTACTAAGCCCATATCGTGGGTATTTATTAAAAAAAAAGGACTAAGCAAGCAAACTAAAATAAACCTCTAATGGACCATAAACATGTGGCCTTATTTAGCTTGAAATGGGCTGCATTCTAGACCTTATTCCTCCAATTGAACACAATTGACAATGCTTGCAACTTCCAAATCTCCTATGTCTAGAATAGGTCTCTTTTGAAATATGGCAGTCATCATTCTCTCCAAAGCTTCTATTGACCTTCTCTCCTTCACCCTAGTCATATAACCTTGAAGTCCTTCTGTTGCCTCAAAGCTTAGGTTAGTTCCTTGGTCTTCATCATTCCTTCATTCTTCAATAGAATTCGACCTCGAATTGGAGTCTTCTCTCCATCTGCACCTCAGTTTGTCCATCAGTTTGTGGGTGGCATGTGGTGAAGAAAAGAAGCTTGGTTACAAATTTGTGCCATAGAGTTCTCCAAAAATGATTCAAAGACTTTGAGTCTCTATCTGAAACTATACTCCTTGGTGGGCCATGCAATCTCACAATCTCTTTAAAGAACAAATTAGCAACATGAATAGCATCATACACCTTCCTACATGTAATAAAATGAGCCATTTTAGAACACCAGACAACAACCACAAAAATAGAATCCTTACCAGTCTTTTTCTTGGTAAGCCTGTAATAAAGTCCATAGAAACATCAACCAGGCACTGATACAAATTGATGAAAACTCAGATTCTGAGTTTAAAATTTGGATCTAGGAGTTGGAAGTAGGATCAAGATATAATTAGAATCCTAAAGAAAAATAACAAGAAATTACATAAAAATGATAACAGTGATATTAAAAGAAAATAAGAAGATGGATAAGCTAGACGATGGATGGTACCACAATCAGTGGATTGATAAGCCTTGGTTGAAGATCACCATAAGAGTACGGTCTTCAAATAAGATCAAAGGTTCTAGCTTGCTCAAGAACCTACAAAAGAACTCTCTCATAGAGGTTTTCAAGCTTAATTCTTGTATCTCTTTTTTCAATACACAAGTAATCTAAACTCAAGCACAAGCCATCTATGGGTTGTCCAGCTTACTAAGCCCATATCATTGGTTTTTATAAAAAAAAAAAAAGACTAAGCAAGCAAACTAAAATAAACCTCTAATGGACCATAAAAATGTGGCCTTTATTCAGCTTGAAATGGGCTACATTCTAGACCATATTCCTCCAATTAAACACAATTGACAATGCTTGCAACTTCCAAATCTCCTACATCTGGAATAGGTCTCTTTTCAAATATGGCAGTCATCAGTCTCTCCAAAGCTTCTCTTGACCTTCTCTCCTTCACCCTAGTCATATAACCTTGAAGTCCATCTATTGCCTCTAAGCTTAGCTTGGTTCCTTGGTCTTCATCATTCCTTCATTCTTCAATAGAATTCGACCTCGAATTGGAGTCTTCTCCATCTCCACCTCAGTTTGTCCATCAGTTTGTGGGTGGCATGTGGTGGAGAAAAGAAGCTTGGTTGCAAGTTTGTGCCATAGGGTTGTCCAAAATGACTCAAAAACTTTGAGTCTCTATTTGAAACTATACTCCTTGGTAGTCCATGCAATCTCACAATCTCTTTAAAGAACAAATTAGCAACATGAGTAGCATCATCCACCTACCTATAGGTAATAAACTGAGCCATATTAGAAAACTAGTCAACAACAACAAAAATAGAATCCTTACCAGTCATTGTTCTTTGTAAGCCTAATAAAGTCCTTAGAAACATCAACCAGGCTTTGATACAAATTGATTAAAACTTAGATTCTGAGTTTAAAATTCGGATATAGGAGTTGGAACTAGGATCAAGACATAATTAGAATCCAAAAGAAAAATAACAAGAAATCACATAAACATGATTATAGCGAGATAAAAAGAACATAAGAAGATGGATAAAATAAAGGACGGAGGGCACCACAATCAGTGGATTGAAAATCCTTGGCTGAAGATTGCCATAAGAGTATGGTCTCATGATAAGATCAAAGGTTTTGGCTCACTCAAGAACCTAAAAAAGAACACTCCCATAGAGGTTTTCAAGCTGAATTCTTGTATCTCTTTTTTCAATATACAAGTGTCTACACACTTAAATAAACAAGTATTCTAAACTCAAGCATAAGCCATCTTTGGGCTGTCCAGCTCACTTAGCCCATATCATGGGTTTTTATTAAAAAAAGACTAAGTATGCAAACTAAAATAAACTTCTAATGGACCATAAACTTGTGGCCTTTATTCAGCTTGAAATGGGCTACATTCTAGACCTTATTCCTCGAATTGAACACAATTGACAATGCTTGCAACTTCCAAATCTTCTATGTCTAGAATAGGTCTCTTCTCAAATATGGCAGTCATCATTTTCTCCAAAGCTTCCCTTGACCTTCCCTCCTTTACCCTTGTCATATAACCTTGAAGTCCTTCCATTACCTCTAAGCTTAGGTTGGTTCCTTGGTCTTCATCATTCCCTCATTCTTCAATTGAATTTGACCTCGAATTGGAGTCTTCTTCATCTCCACCTAAGTTTGTACATTAGTTTGTGGGTGGCATGTGGTGGACAAAAGAAGCTTAGTTCCAAGTTTGTGCCATAGAATTCTCCAAAAATGATCCAAAAACTTTGAGTCTCTATCTGAAACTATACTCCTTGGTATTCCTCGCAATCACTTTAAAGAACAAATTAGCAATATGAGTAGCATCATCCACCTTCCTACAAGAAATAAAATGAGCCTTTTTAGAAAACTGGTCAACAACCACAAAATAGAATCCTTACCAATATTTGTTCTTAGTAAGCCTACAATAAAGTCATTAGAAACATCAACCATGCTCTGACACAAATTGATGAAAACTAAGATTCTGAGTTTAAAATTCAGATCTAGGAGTTGGAACTAGGATCAAGATATAATTACAATCCTACAGAAAAATAATACGAAATTACATAAACATGATAACAGCGAAATTGCAAGAACATCAGAAGAAGGATAAGATAGAGGATGGAAGCCACCACAATCAGTGGATCGATAAGCCTTGGCTGAAGATTGCCATAAGAGTACGGTCTCATGATAAGATCAAAGGTTTTGGCTCACTCAAGAACCTAGAAAAGAACAATCCCATAGAGGTTTTCAAGATGAATTCTTGTATCTCTTTTTTCAATATACAAGTGTCTACACACTTAAATAGACAAGTATTCTAAACTCAAGCATAAGCCATCTTTGGGCTGTCCAGCTCACTAAGCCCATATCATGGGTTTTTATTAAAAAAAAAGACTAAGTAAGCAAACTAAAATAAACTTCTAATGGACCATATGTAACGCCCGGGGACGAGGACGAGGAGTGATCGCCGGTGCAAAGAGGGCACGGACAAGGAGCGGCTCCTCGCAAGGTCCTCTAAGCGGAGGGGTACATGAATGAACCGATTACACACCCGAATGAGAGGGATCCTAAGACTGTATAGGTATGGGACTATACAGTTGAGGAGGGCTTATATGAATTGATTCGTACTACCTATACCAACAAGATGCATCTTCTTTTCGGTAGCCCAAACTGAAAGAACTCCATAGTTAAGCGTGCTTGACTTAGGGTAATTTTGGGATGGGTGACCTCCTGGGAAGTTTTCCTAGGAAGCGTGTGAGTGAGGACAAAGCATGCTAAAAAGACCCGTGTTGGTCTGTGGGGACAGTCGTCAATCCATAAAGCAGTAGGGGATGTTACAAATGGTATCAGAGCTTGCACCTCTCCTAGTACGGTGTGGTTCGGGGACGAACCAGGCGGAAGCTGGTGGGCATGTAACGCCCGGGGACGAGGACGAGGAGTGATCGCTGGTGCAAAGAGGGCACGGACAAGGAGCGGCTCCTCGCAAGGTCCTCTAAGCGGAGGGGTACATGAATGATCCGATTACACACCCGAATGAGAGGGATCCTAAGTCTGTATAGGTATGGGACTATACAGTTGAGGAGGGCTTATATGAATTGATTCGTACTACCTATATCAACAAGATGCATCTTCTTTTCGGTAGCCCAAACTGAAAGAACTCCATAGTTAAGCGTGCTTGACTTAGGGTAATTTTGGGATGGGTGACCTCCTGGGAAGTTTTCCTAGGAAGCGTGTGAGTGAGGACAAAGCATGCTAAAAAGACCCGTGTTGGTCTGTGGGGACAGTCGTCAATCCATAAAGCAGTAGGGGATGTTACAAATGGTCGGGGACATCCGATAAAATTGGAACGATACAGAGAAGATTAGCATGGCCCCTGCGCAAGGATGACACGCACAAATCGAGAAATGGTCCAAGCTTTTTGTCTTCACTCTAGGTAGGAGTGTTTTCTAAACTTTGTCTTCTTGAAAATGAGTTCTTTCTAGCTTTCTCTTGGGTTTTCTTTTTGAAACTTTCTTTGGTTTCCCTTTCTTGTATTTTCGGCCTCTTGGCCTTGATGAGTACATGATAGCTCAATGATGAGGACTCCTAGATAATGACTATGTGTTCATCTCAAAGGAAACTCTAGAGCTTGAGGTTTTATTTTCTTTGAGTTCCAACTTTATTTTCTAACTCAAAAATGATTTTTACTCAAGAATACCTTTACTTTTCTTGCTATTATGATTTCGGTTTCTTTGTTCCTTTCTTTAACATTTCGGTTACCATTTTCCTTTTTAATCTTTGAAGTTTTATTTGTTCAAAAAGTTTTCTTTCTTTGAGCTTGATGATGATGTTCAAGAACCTCATAATTCCTTTGAGAACTTGGTTCAAGAACTCTAAAGCTCTCTTTGTAATGAGATATGTGTTGGGTTATTATGTTGTTAAAGTCTTGGATGAGCTTTAGATCACCTTAAAATGAACCTTGCATCGCATCATGTTTATTTTATGCTTTGCACATCATGTTTACTTTCTTTGCTATCACTAAGTACCAAGGTAATAAAGGAACTTGCATTATCACGTTTATATTTCAAGTTCTCACCTAAATATCAAAGATAATAATATAATGCATACCATATTTATTTTATGCTTCGCACATCATGTTTACTTTCTTTGTTATCACTAAGTACCAAGGTAATAAAGGAACTTGCATTATCATGTTTATATTTCAAGTTCTCACCTAAATATCAAAGATAATAATATAATGCATACCATATTTATTTTATGCTTTGCACATCATGTTTACTTTCTTTGTTACCACTAAGTACCAAGGTAATAAAGGAGCTTGCATTATCATGTTTATATTTCAAGCTATGCATTATCATGTTTATGTTTCAAGTTCTCACCTAAATATCAAAGATAATAATATAATGCATCACATATTTATTTTATGCTCTCACTTTACTTTCTAGCAAAAACTAAAACAAGTGCATGAGCATGTTTATTTTTATGTCATCACTTTAATGAACCTAGAGCTCAAAGACTTGCCCATTGTTGTCTCAATAAAGGTCTAAAAATATTTATTACTTTTGGTCCCTATTTCGGCCCTAAGAAGCTTTGGTGTTTCCAAGTATTGAAAACTATGCTTTATAATTTTTCTAAGCTTATGTAAGTATAAGAAATATGTAGAACTAAGTTTTATGAATTTAGGACCTCTTGAGATAAAAATGATTTAGCTATTACCCTCTTAAGTATTTTTATGATTTTAGGTGATAAAAGTGTCCATAAATGAGTTTTGAAAGTTGAAAAAGGTTCCAAGAGAAACTAGTATTGTATGTGCTTTAAAAATTGTGTTTCATGTCTTTTATGGAGATGTTTGTTTTGGTTCTGCCTTGCTATGTTTGGCCACTGTATGAGCTGTGTTAATAATGATAAGATGCTTATGTTTGAGTAAAAATAATGTTAAGACTCATATGTGAAAGATAGGATAAGTTAGGAACTAGAAAAGAATTAATTTGAGAGTTTTAGATCCCTTAATGATGGAATTTTCAGGATTCTGTCCAGCAAGGTTTAGAAATGATAATCATGGTTCTAAATTAGTTTAAATGTGTAGGAATGACTCATAATTGGTTTAGGGCTTAATCTTGATGCTTTAGGAACAAACTGGACTTAGAAAGAGTCATTGTTGTGACTCCTAGGTACCCGTAAAGTTGGGATTTTAAATTCTGCATCCTTGAGGTCTAGAGATGTTCTTGACCATAGTGTGAGGTGAGAAATACGTTATAACCTCATAGGTTCCCAAGAGACTAGGTTTTGATGATTTATAACTTAGATTGTGAGTTAAGGACCTTAAGGGTCGATGCATAAGACATTAAGAAGTCTTGAGTTTTTATGATGCTTAATTTTATGCAAGTATGATATATGATACATGAGCCTTATCTATATGAGTATGATGTGTTTAAAATATATGCTATGATGAGTTTGGACTATATGCTATAATCTATGTAAGAATGATGAGTTTGAAATATATGTTATGATGTTTATCTATGTGAGAATGATGTATTAGAAGAATATGCTTGATGATGCATGAACCCTAAAATGTTTTATTGATGATACGTGAGGAAATGATTATTGAGATGTTAAGTTGTGTGATTAGCTTGTGGCATGAATTTTGGTTTGAAGGAAATTCAGTTTAACGGCCGTTATCTTGCCAATTTCTATCAAACCTAAAAGGGTTGAAAAATGTTTTAAAGTACCATATGAGTTGAAAACCCTGGGTGACACTGGTTCGGCCGAGCATCCCCAGGATATTTTTATGTGACAAGCATTGAGACGTACTTCTCACGCTTTCACGGTGAGGAGGAGGCAAATCCGTGAGGGTATGTGCAGATGCAGCCTTACCAAAGCGGACAATTATTTGTGCACTCGAGGCGAGTAGAACGTTTCAAAGAATGAAATATGTTTATGTTACCCCCTCATTTTACCCCATATTAAATCTAGTGACGACTAGTTAGGATTGAGCTCATTCCTAGGCGATTAGGTGAGACGGAGATAGGAGGTTATGATAAAAATCGCCGGGGCGGTGTATCGGTTGGAAATAGGTGGATATGTTTTAAGAGGGTGGTTTTTGAGAAAAAGAACAAAAGAGATATGATGCTTTTAAGTCACATAAGTATGAGAAAAGTAAGAGTTGTAATATGCCCTTATGCCACTTGCATGAATCTAGATTGTTGTGATTTGTTGATTTATGTGCTCAAGTATTGCCATACATTCATGCTTAAACATGTTGCATTCATGACAACAAGATGCATCTTCTTTTCGGTAGCCTAAACTGAAAGAACTCCACAGTTAAGCGTGCTTGACTTGGGGTAATTTTGGGATGGGTGACCTCCTGGGAAGTTTTCCTAGGAAGCGTGCGAGTGAGGACAAAGCATGCTGAAAAGACCCGTGTTGGTTTGTGGGGACAGTCGTTAATCCATAAAGCAGTAGGGGATGTTACAAATGGTATCAGAGCTTGCACCTCTCCTAGTACGGTGTGGTTCGGGGACGAACCAGGTGGAAGCTGGTGGGCATGTAACGCCTTGGGGGCGAGGGCGAGTGATCACCGGTGCAAAGAGGGCACGGACAAGGGGCGGCTCCTCGCAAGGTCCTCTAAGCGGAGGGGTACATGAATGAACCGATTACACACCCGAATGAGAGGGATCCTAAGACTGTATAGGTATGGGACTATACAGTTGAGGAGGGCTTATATGAATTGATTCGTACTACCTATACCAACAAGATGCATCTTCTTTTCGGTAGCCCAAACTGAAAGAACTCCATAGTTAAGCGTGCTTGACTTAGGGTAATTTTGGGATGGGTGACCTCCTGGGAAGTTTTCCTAGGAAGCGTGTGAGTGAGGACAAAGCATGCTAAAAAGACCCGTGTTGGTCTGTGGGGACAGTCGTCAATCCATAAAGCAGTAGGGGATGTTACACCATAAACTTGTGGCCTTGATTCAGCTTGAAATGGGCTACATTCTAGACCTTATTCCTCGAATTGAACATAATTGACAATGCTTGCAACTTCTAAATCTTCTATGTCTAGAATAGGTCTCTTCTCATATATGGCAGTCATCATTTTCTCCAAAGCTTCCCTTGACCCTCCTTCCTTTACCCTTGTTATATAACCTTGAAGTCCTTCCATTGCCTCTAAGCTTAGGTTAGTTCCTTGGTCTTCATCATTCCCTCATTCTTCAATAGAATTTGATCCTTGGTCTTCATCATTCCCTCATTCTTCAACAGAATTTGACTTCGAATTGGAGTCTTCTTCATGTCCACCTTAGTTTGTACATTTGTTTATGGGTGGCATGTGGTGGAGAAAAGAAGCTTGGTTCCAAGTTTATGCCATAGAGTTCTCCAAAAATGACTCAAAAACTTTGAGTCTCTATCTGAAATTATACTCCTTGGTATTCCTTGCAATCTCTTTAAAGAACCAATTAGCAACATGAGTAGCATCATCTGCCTTCCTACAAGAAATAAAATGAACCTTTTTAGAAAACTAGTCAACAACCACAAAAATAGAATCCTTACCAGTCTTTGTTCTTGGTAAGCCTACAATAATGTCCTTGGAAACATCAACCATGCTTTGATACAAATTGATGAAAACTGAGACTCTGAGTTTAAAATTCGAATCTAGGAGTTGGAACTAGGATCAACATATAATTACAATCCTACAAAAAAATAACAAGAAATTACATAAACATGACAACAGCAAGATTAAATGAACATCAGAAGATGGATAAGATAGAGGATGGAGGGCACCACAATCAGTGGATTGATAAGCCTTGGTTGAAGATCGCCAAAAGAGTACGGTCTCTTGAAAAGATCAAAGGTTTTGGCTCACTCAAGAACATATAAAAGAACACTCTCATAGAGGTTTTCAAGCTAAATTCTTGTATCACTTTTGTCAATACCCAAGTGTTTACACACTTAAATAGACAAGTAATCTAAACTCAAGCATAAGCCATCTTTGGATGTCTAGATCACTAAGCCCATATCATGGGCTTTTATAAAATAAAAAAAAAAAGACTAAGTAAGCAAACTAAAATAGACTTCTAATGGACCATAAGCATGTGGCCCTGATTCAGCTTGAAATGGGCTACATTCTAGACCTTAATCCTCCAATTAAACACAATTGACAATGCTTGCAAATTCCAAATCTTCTAGGTCTGGAGTAGGTCTTTTCAAATATGGTAGTCATCATTCTCTCCAATGCTTCTCTTGACCTCCTCTCCTTCACCCTAGTCATATAACCTTCATGTCCTTCCATTGCCTCTAAGCTTAGGTTGGTTCCTTGATCTTCATCATTCCCTCATTCTTCAATAGAATTCATCCTTGAATTGGAGTCTTCTCAATCTCCACCTCAGTTTGTCCATCAGTTTGTTGGTGGCATGTGGTGGAGAAAAGAAACTTGGTTCCAAGTTTGTGCCTAGAGTCCTCCGAAAATGACTCGAAAACCTCGAGTCTCTATCTGAAACTATACTCCTTGGTAGTCCATGCAATCTCACAATCGCTTTAAAGAACAAATTAGCAACATGAGTAGCATCATCCACCTTCCTACAAGAAATAAAATAAGCCTTTTAGAAAACCTGTCAACAACCACAAAAATAGAATCCTTACCAGTCTTTGTTCTTGGTAAGCCAACAACAAAGTCATAATTCAGATCTACGAGTGGGAACTTGAATCAAGATATAATCAGAATCCTAAGGAAAAATAACAAGAAATTACATAAACATGATAACAGCGAGATTAAAAGAACATCAGAAGATGGATAAGATAGAGGATGAAGGGCACCAAAATCAGTGGATTGATAAGCCTTGGTTGAAGATCGCCAAAAGAGTACGGTCTGTTGATAAGATCAACTGTTCTGGCTCACTCAAGAGCCGAGAAAAGAACACTCTCACAGAGGTTTTCATGCTTAATTCTTGTGTCACTTTTTTCAATACACAAGTGTTTACACACTTAAATAGACAAGTAATCTAAGCTCAAGCATAAGCCATCTTTGGGATTTCCAGCTCACTAAGCCCATATCATGGGTTTTTATTTAAAAAAAAAAAAGACTAAGCAAACTAAAATAAACTTCTAATGGACCATAAACATGTGGCCCTTATTCAGCTTGAAATGGGTCACATTCTAGACCTTGCTGCTCCAATTGAACACAATAGACAATGCTTGCAACTTCCAAATCTTTTGGGTCTGGAATAAGCCTCTTTTCAAATGTAGCAGTCATAATTCTCTCCAATGCTTTTCTTTACCTTCTCTCCTTCAACTTAGTCATATAACCTTGAAGTCCTTTCATTGCCTTTAAGCTAAGGTTGGTTCCTTGGTCTTCATCATTATCTCATTCTCCAATAGAATTCGACCTCGAATTGGAGTCTCCTCCATCTCCACCTCAGTGTGTCCATTAGTTTGTGGGTGGCAGGTGGTGGAGAAAAGAAGCTTGGTTCCAAGTTTGTGCCATAGAGTTCACCAAAAATGACTCGAAAACATTGAGTCTCTATCTAAAACTATACTCCGTGGTAGTCCATGCAATCTCACAATCTCTTTAAAGAACAAATTAGCAACATGAGTAGCATCATCCACCTTCCTACAAGAAATAAAATGAACCTTTTTAGAAAACCTATCAACAACCACAAAAATAGAATCCTTAGCAGTCACTGTTCTTGGTAAGCCTACAATAAAGTCCATAGAAACATCAACCAGGCTCTGACACAAATTGATGAAAACTGAGATTCTGAGTTTAAAATTTGGATCTAGGAGTTGGAACTAGGATCAAGATATAATTAGAATCCTAAGGTAAAACAACAAGAAATTACATAAACATGATAACAGCGAGATTAAAAGAACATTAGAAGATAGATAACATACAGGATGGAGGGCAGCAGAATCAGTGGATTGATAAGCCTTGGTTGAAGATTGCCAAAAGATTACGATCTCTTAATAAGATCAAATCTTCTGGCTCACCCAAGAACCTAGAAAAGAATACTCTCATAGAGGTTTTCAAGTTGAATTCTTGTATCTCTTTTTTCGATACACAAGTGTTTACACCCTTAAATAGCCAAGTAATCTTAACTCAAGCATAAGCCATCTTTGGGCTGTCCAGCTCACTAAGCCCATATCATGGGTTTTTATAAAATAAAAAAAAAAGACCAAGTAAGCAAACTAAAATAAACTTCTAATGGACCATAAGCATGTGGCCCTGATTCAGCTTGAAATGGGCTACATTCTAGACCGTATTCCTCCAATTGAACACAATTGACAATGCTTGCAACTTCCAAATCTTCTAGGTCTGGAATAGGTCTCTTTTCAAATATGGCAGTCATCATTCTCTCCAAAGCTTCTCTTGACCTCCTCTCTTTCACCCTAGTCATATAACCTACAAGTCCTTCCATTGCCTCTAAGCTTAGGTTGGTTCCTTGGTCTTCATCTTTCCATCATTCTTCAATAGAATTCGACCTCGAATTGGAGTTTTCTCCAACTGCACCTCAGTTTGTCCATCAGTTTGTAGGTGGCATGTGGTGGATGAAAGAAGCTTGGTTCCAAGTTTGTGCCATAGAGTTCTCCGAAAATGACTCGAAAACATTGAGTCTCTATCTGAAGCTATACTCCTTGGTAGTCCATGCAATCTCACAATCTCTTTAAAGAACAAATTAGCAACGTGAGTAGCATCATCCACCTTCCTACAAGAAATAAAATGAGCCTTTTAGAAAACCTGCCAACAATCATAAAAATTGAATCCTTACTAGTCTTTGTTCTTGGAAAGCCTACAACAAAGTCCATAGAAACATCAATCGGGCTTTGATACAACTTGATGAAAACTGAGATTCTAAGTTTAAAATTCGGATCTATGAGTTGGAAGTAGGAGCAAGATATAATTAGAATCCGAAAGAAAAATAACAAGCAATTACATAAACCTGATAACAGCAAGATTAAAAGAGCATCAGAAGATGGATAGGATAAAGGATGGAAGGCACCACAATCAATGGATTGATAAATCAATTCTAAGTTTAAAATTCGGATCTATGAGTTGGAAGTAGGAGCAAGATATAATTAGAATCCGAAAGAAATATAACAAGCAATTACATAAACCTGATAACAGCGAGATTAAAAGAGCATCAGAAGATGGATAGGATAAAGGATGGAAGGCACCACAATCAGTGGATTGATAAGCCTTGGTTGAAGATCGCTAAAAGTCTATGGTCTCTTGATAAGATCAAATGTTCTAGCTCACTCAAGAACCTAGAAAAGAACACTCTCACAAAGGTTTTCAAGCTGAATTCTTGTATCTCTTTTTTCAATACAGAAGTGTTCACACACTTAAATAGCCAAGTAATCTAAACTCAAGAATAAGTCATCTTTGGGCTATCCAGCTCATTAATCCCATATCATGGGTTTCTATAAAAAAAAGAAGAAGATAAGACTAAGTAAGCAAACTAAAATAAACTTCTAATGGACCATAAACATGTGGCCCTTATTCCTCCAATTGCAGATAATTGATAATGCTTGCAACATCCAAATCTTCTAAGTCTGGAATATATATCTTTTCAAATATGGCAGTCATGATTCTCTGCAAAGCTTCTCTTGACATTCTCTCCTTCACCTTAGTCATATAATCTTGAAGTCCTTCCATTGCCTCTAAGCTTAGGTTGGTTCATTGGTCTTCATCATCCCCTCATTCTTCAATAGAATTCGACCTCGAATTGGAGTCTTCTCCATGTCCACATCAGTTTGTCCATTAGTTTGTGGGTAGCATTTGGTGGAGAAAGGAAGCTTGGTCCCAAGTTTGTGCCATAGAGTTTCTCCAAAAATGAATCAAAAACCTTAAGTCTCTATCTGAAATTATACTCCTTGGTAGTCCATGCAATCTCACAATTTCTTTAAAGAACAAATTAGCAACATGAGTAGCATCATCCACCTTCCTACAAGAAATAATGAGCCTTTTAGAAAACCTGCCAACAACAATAAAAATAGAATCCTTACCAGTATTTGTTCTTGGCAAGCCTACAACAAAGTCCATAGAAACATCAATCGGGCTTTGATACAACTTGATGAAAACTGAGATTCTGAGTTTAAAATTCGGATCTATGAGTTGGAAGTAGGAGCAAGATATAATTAGAATCCGAAAGAAAAATAACAAGCAATTACATAAACCTGATAATAGCGAGATTAAAAGAGCATCAAAAGATGGATAGGATAGAGAATGGAAGGCACCACAATCAATGGATTGATAAGCCTTGGTTGAAGATCGCTAAAAGTCTATGGTCTCTTGATAAGATCAAATGTTCTGGCTCACTCAAGAACCTAGAAAAGTACACTCTCACAAAGGTTTTCAAGCTGAATTCTTGTATCTCTTTTTTCAATACAGAAGTATTCACACACTTAAATAGCCAAGTAATCTAAACTCAAGAATAAGTCATCTTTGGGCTATCCAGCTCATTAATCCCATATCATGGGTTTCTATATATAAAAAAAAAAAGATAAGACTAAGTAAGCAAACTAAAATAAACTTCTAATGGACCAGAAACATGTGGCCCTTATTCCTCCAATTGCACATAATTGACAATGCTTGCAACATCCAAATCTTCTAAGTTTGGAATATATATCTTTTCAAATATGGCAGTCATCATTCTCTGCAAAGCTTCTCTTGACATTCTCTCCTTCACCTTAGTCATATAATCTTGAAGTCCTTCCATTGCCTCTAAGCTTAGGTTGGTTCGTTGGTCTTCATCATCCCCTCATTCTTTAATAGAATTCGACCTCGAATTGGAGTCTTCTTCACCTCCACATCAGTTTGTCCATTAGTTTGTGGGTGGCATTTGGTGGAGAAAGGAAGCTTGGTCCCAAGTTTGTGCCATAGAGTTTCTCCAAAAATGAATCAAAAACCTTAAGTCTCTATCTGAAACTATACTCCTTGGTAGTCCATGCAATCCCACTGTCTCTTTAAAGAACAAATTAGCAACATGAGTAGCATCATCCACCTTCCTACAAGAAATCAAATGACCCATTTTAGAACACCTGTCAACAACCACAAAAATATAATCCTTACCAGTCTTTGTTCTTGGCAAGCCTATGATAAAGTATCATAGAAACATCAACCAGGCTCTTATACAAATTGATGAAAGCTCAGATTCTGAGTTTAAAATTCAGATCTAGGAGTTGGAACTAGGATGAAGATATAATTAGAATCCTAAAAAAAATAACAAGAAATTACATAAACATGATAACAGCGAGCTTAAAAGAACATAAGAAGATGGATAAGGTAGAGGATGGAGGGCACCAAAATCAGTGAATTGATAAGCCTTGGTGGAAGATCACCATAAGAGTACGGTCTTTTCATAAGATCAAAGGTTCTGGCTCACTCAAGAACCTAGAAAAGAACACCCTTACAGAAGTTTTCAAGCTCAATTCTTATATCTCTTTTTTCAATACATAAGTGTTTACTTTCTTAAATAGACAAGTAATCTAAAGTCAAGCATAAGCCATCTTCGGGCTATCCAGCTCACTAAGCCCATATCATGGGTTTTTATAAAAAAAAAAAAAAGACTAAGTAAGAAAACTAAAACAAACTTCTAATGGACCATAAACATGTGACCGTTATTCAGCTTGAAATAGGCTACATTCCAGATCTTATACCTACAATTGAACACAATTGACAATGCTGGAAACTTCCAAATCTTCTGGAATAGGTCTTTTTTCAAAATATGGTAGTCATCATTCTCTCCAAAGCTTCTCTTGACCTTTTCTCCTTTACCCTAGTCATATAACCTTGAAGTCCTTCCATTGCATCTAAGCTTAGGTTGGTTCCTTGGTTTTCATCATTCCCTCATTCTTCAATAGAATTCGACCTCGAATTGGCATCTTCTTCATCTCCACCTCAATTTGTCCATCAGTTTGTGGGTGGCATGTGGTGGAGAAAAGAAGCTTGGTTCCTAGTTTGTGCCAAAGAGTTCTCCAAAAATGGCTCAAAAACTTTGAGTCTCTATCTGAAACTATACTCCTTGGTAGTCCATGCAATCCCACTGTCTCTTTAAAGAACAAATTAGCAACATGAGTAGCATCATCCACCTTCCTACAAGAAATCAAATGACCCATTTTAGAACACCTGTCAACAACCACAAAAATATAATCCTTACCAGTCTTTGTTCTTGGCAAGCCTATGATAAAGTATCATAGAAACATCAACCAGGCTCTTATACAAATTGATGAAAGCTCAGATTCTGAGTTTAAAATTCAGATCTAGGAGTTGGAACTAGGATGAAGATATAATTAGAATCCTAAAAAAAATAACAAGAAATTACATAAACATGATAACAGCGAGCTTAAAAGAACATAAGAAGATGGATAAGGTAGAGGATGGAGGGCACCAAAATCAGTGAATTGATAAGCCTTGGTGGAAGATCACCATAAGAGTACGGTCTTTTCATAAGATCAAAGGTTCTGGCTCACTCAAGAACCTAGAAAAGAACACCCTTACAGAAGTTTTCAAGCTCAATTCTTATATCTCTTTTTTCAATACATAAGTGTTTACTTTCTTAAATAGACAAGTAATCTAAAGTCAAGCATAAGCCATCTTCGGGCTATCCAGCTCACTAAGCCCATATCATGGGTTTTTATAAAAAAAAAAAAAAGACTAAGTAAGAAAACTAAAACAAACTTCTAATGGACCATAAACATGTGACCGTTATTCAGCTTGAAATAGGCTACATTCCAGATCTTATACCTACAATTGAACACAATTGACAATGCTGGAAACTTCCAAATCTTCTGGAATAGGTCTTTTTTCAAAATATGGTAGTCATCATTCTCTCCAAAGCTTCTCTTGACCTTTTCTCCTTTACCCTAGTCATATAACCTTGAAGTCCTTCCATTGCATCTAAGCTTAGGTTGGTTCCTTGGTTTTCATCATTCCCTCATTCTTCAATAGAATTCGACCTCGAATTGGCATCTTCTTCATCTCCACCTCAATTTGTCCATCAGTTTGTGGGTGGCATGTGGTGGAGAAAAGAAGCTTGGTTCCTAGTTTGTGCCAAAGAGTTCTCCAAAAATGGCTCAAAAACTTTGAGTCTCTATCTGAAACTATACTCCTTGGTAGTCCATGCAATCTCACAATCTCTTTAAAGAACAAATTAGCAACATGAGTAGCATCATCCACCTTCCTACAAGAAATAAAATGAGCCTTTTAGAAAACCTGCTAACAACCATAAAAATTGAATCCTTACCAGTATTTTGTTCTTGGCAAGCCTACAACAAAGTCCATAGAAACATCAATCAGGCTTTGATACAACTTGATGAAAACTGAGATTCTGAGTTTAAAATTTGGTTCTATGAGTTGGAAGTAGGAGCAAGATATAATTAGAATCTGAAAGAAAAATAACAAGCAATTACATAAACATGATAACAGCAAGATTAAAAGAGCATCAGAAGATGGATAGGATAGAGAATGGAGGGCACCACAATCAATGGATTGATAATCCTTGGTTAAAGATCGCCAAAAGTCTACGGTCTCTTGATAAGATCAAATGTTCTGGCTCACTCAAGAGCCTAGAAAAGAACACTCTCACAAAGGTTTTCAAGATGAATTCTTGAATCACTTTTTTCAATACACAAGTGTTCACACACTTAAATAGTCAAGTAATCTAAACTCAAGAATAAGCCATCTTTGGGCTATCCATCTCATTAAGCCCATATCATGGGTTTCTGTAACATCCCCTGCTGCTTTATGGATTGACGACTGTCCCCACAAACCAACATGGGTCTTTTCAGCATGCTTTGTCCTCACTCACATGCTTCCTAGGAAAACTTCCCAGGAGATCACCCATCCCAAAATTACCCCAAGTCAAGCACGCTTAACTATGGAGTTCTTTCAGTTTGAGCTACCGAATAGAAGATGCATCTTGTTGATATAGGTAGTACGAATTAATTCATATGAGCCCTCCTCAACTGTAAAGTCCCATACCTATACAGTCTTAGGATCCCTCTCATTCGGGTGTGTAATTGATTGATTCATGTACCCCTCCGCTTAGAGGACCTTGCGAGGAGCCACTCCTTGTCCGTGCCCTCTTTGCACCGGCGATCACTCCTCGTCCTCGTCCCCGGGCGTTACATGCCCACCAGCTTCCGCCTGGTTCGTCCCCAAACCACACCGTACTGGGAGAGGTACAAGCTCTGATACCATTTCTAACATCCCTTGTTGCTTTATGGATTGACGACTGTCCCCACAAACCAACACGGGTCTTTTCAGCATGCTTTGTCCTCACTCACATGCTTCCTGGGAAAACTTCCCAGGAGGTCACCCATCCCAAAATTACCCCAAGTCAAGCATGCTTAACTGTGGAGTTCTTTCAGTTTAGGCTACCGAAACCATTTGTAACATCCCCTGCTACTTTATGGATTGACGACTGTCCCCACAAACCAACACGGGTCTTTTAAGCATGCTTTGTCCTTACTCACATGCTTCCTGGGAAAACTGGGTTTTCAGTTTTCCCAGGAGGTCACCCATCCCAAAATTACCCCAAGTCAAGCACGCTTAACTGTGGAGTTCTTTCAGTTTAGGCTACCGAAAAGAAGATGCATCTTGTTGGTATAGGTAGTACAAATCAATTCATATAAGCCCTCCTCAACTGTATAGTCCCATACCTATACAGTCTCAGGATCCCTCTCATTCGGGTATGTGATCGGTTCATTCATGTACCCCTCCGCTTAGAGGACCTTGCGAGGAGCCACTCCTTGTCCGTGCCCTCTTTGCACCGGTGATCACTCCTCGTCCTCGTCCCCGGGCGTTACATGCCCACCAGCCTCCGCCTGGTTCGTCCCCGAACTACACCGTACTAGGAGAGGTGCAGGCTCTGATACCATTTGTAACATCCCCTGCTGCTTTATGGATTGACGACTGTCCCCACAAACCAACACAGGTCTTTTCAGCATGCTTTGTCCTCACTCACATGCTTCCTAGGAAAACTTCCCAGGAGGTCACCCATCCCAAAATTACCCCAAGTCAAGCACGCTTAACTATGGAGTTCTTTCAGTTTGAGCTACCGAAAACAAGATGCATCTTCTTAGGTTAGTTCCTTGGTCTTCATCATTCCTTCATTCTTCAATAGAATTCGACCTTGAATTGGAGTCCTCTTCATCTCCACCTCTGTTTGTCCATCATCTTGTGGGCGGCATGTGGTGTTGCAAAGAAGCTTGGTTGCAAGTCCAAAAATGACTCAAAAACTTTGAGTCTCTACCTCAAACTATACTCCTTAGCTGTCCATGCAATCTCACAATCTCTTTAAAGAACAAATTAGCAACATGAGTAGCATCATCCACCTTCCTATTAGAAATAAAATGAGCCATTTTAGAAAACCTGTCCACAACCACAAAAATAGAATCCTTACTAGTCTTTGTTCTTAGTAAGCCTACAATAAAGCCCATAGAAACATCAACCAGGCTTTGATACAAATTGATCAAAACTGAGATTCTGAGTTTAAAATTCAAATCTAGGAGTTGGAACTAGGATCAAGATATAATCAGAAACCTAAAGAAAAATAACAAGCAATTACATACACAAGATAACAGCGAGATTAAAAAACATAAGAAGATGATAAGATAGAGGATGGAGGGCACCACAACCAGTGAACTGATAAGCCTTGGTTGAAGATCACTCTCACAGAGGTTTTCAAGCTGAATTCTTGTATCTATTTTTTCAATACACAAGTGTTCACACACATAAATAGACAAGTAATCTAGACTCAAGCATAAGCCGTCTTTGGGTTGTCCAACTCACTAAGCCCATATCATGGGATTTTACTATAAAAAAAAAAAAGACTAAGTAAGCAAACTAAAAGAAACTTCTAATGGATCGTAAATATGTGGCCCTTATTCCTACAATTGGACACAATTCACAATTCTTGCAACATCAAATCTTCTAAGTCTGGAATATATGTCTTTCCAAAATGGCAATCATCAACCTTTGGAAAGCTTCTCTTGACCACCTTTCCTTCACCCTAGTCATATAACCATGAAGTACTTCCATTGCCTCTAACCATAGGTTGGTTCCTTGATACTCATCATTCTCTCGTTCTTCAATAGAATTTGAACTTGAATTGGAGTCTTCTTCATCTCCACCTCAGTTTGTAGATCATTTTGTGGGTGGCATGTGGTGTTGCAAAGAAGCTTAGTTGCAAGTTTGTGCCATAGGGTTCTCCAAAAATGGCTCAAAAAAATTGAGTCTCTAGCTGAAACTATACTCCTTAGTAGTCCATGCAATCTCACAATCTCTTTAAAGAACAAATTAGCAACATGAGTAGCATCATCCCCTTCCTACAGGAAATAAAATGAGCCATTTTAGACCTATCAACAACCACAAAAGGAGAATCCTTACCAGTCTTTGTTCTTAGTAAGCCTACAATAAAGCCCACAGAAACATCAACCTGGCTTTGATACATATTGATGAAAACTCAGATTCTGAGTTTAAAATTTAGATCTAGGAGTTGGAACTAGGATCAAGATATAATTGGAATCCTAGAGAAAAATAACAAGCAATTACATAAACATGATAATAGCGAGATTAAAAGAACATATGAAGATGGATAAGATAGAGGATGGAGGGCACCACAATTAGTGGACTGATAAGCCTTGGTTGAAGATCGCCATACGAGTGTGGTCTCTTGATAAGATCAAAGGTTGTGGCTCACTCAAGAACCTAGAAAAGAACACTCTCACAGAGGTTTTCAAGCTGAATTCTGGTATCTCTTTTTCCAATACACAAGTGTTTACACACTTAAATAGACAAGTAATCTAAACTCAAGCATAAGCCATCTTTGGGCTGTCCAACTCACTAAGCCCATATCATGGGATTTTACTAAAAAAAAAAAAAAAGACTAAGTAAGGAAACTAAAAGGAACATCTAATGGACCATAAATATGTGGCTCTTATTCCTCCAATTGGACACAATTCACAATGCTTGCAACACCCAAATCTTCTAAGTCTGGAATATATGTCTTTCCAAAATGGCAGTCATCATTCTCTGGAAAGCTTCTCTTGACCACCTTTCCTTCACCCTAGTCATATAACCTTGAAGTACTTCCATTGCCTCTAACCATAGGTTGGTTCCTTGATCTTCATCATTCTCTCGTTCTTCAATAGAATTTGACCTTGAATTGGAGTCTTCTTCATCTCCACCTCAGTTTGTCGATCATTTTGTGGGTGGCATGTGGTGTTGCAAAGAAGCTTGGTTGCAAGTTTGTGCCATAGAGTTCTCCAAAAATGACTCAAAAACATTGAGTCTCTACCTAAAACTATACTCCTTAGTAGTCCATGCAATCTCATAATCTCTTTAAAGAACAAATTAGCAACATGAGTAGCATCATCCTCTTCCTACAGGAAATAAAATGAGCCATTTTAGACCTGTCAACAACCACAAAAGTAGAATCCTTACCAGTCTTTGTTCTTAGTAAGCCTACAATAAAGCCCACAGAAACATCAACCTGGCTTTGATTCATATTGATGAAAACTCAGATCCTGAGTTTCAAATTCAAATCTAGGAGTTGGAACTAGGATCAAGATATAATCAGAAACCTAAAGAAAAATAACAAGCAATTACATACACAAGATAACAGCGAGATTAAAAAACATAAGAAGATGATAAGATAGAGGATGGAGGGCACCACAATCAGTGAACTGATAAGCCTTGGTTGAAGATCGCCATACGAGTATGGTCTCTTGATAAGATCAAAGGTTGTGGCTCACTAAAGAACCTAGAAAAGAACACTCTCACAGAGGTTTTCAAGCTGAATTCTTGTATCTCTTTTTTCAATACACAAGTGTTTACACATTTGAGAAGACAAGTAATCTAAACGCAAGCATAAGCCATCTTTGGGCTGTCCGGCTCATTAAGCCCATATCATGGGTTTTTATTAAAAAAAAATAAGAATAAGTAAGCAAACTCAAATAAACTACTAATGGACGATAAAAATGTGGCCCTTATTGCTCCAATTGAACACAATTGACAATTCTTGCAACATCCAAATCTTCAAAGTCTGGAATATATATCTTTTCAAAATGGCAGTCATCATTCTCTCCAAAGTTTCTCTTGACGTTCTCTCCTTCACCCTAGTCATATAACCTTGAAGTCCTTCCATTGCCTCTAAGCTTAGATTGATTCCTTGGTCTTCATCATTCCCTCATTCTTCAATAGAATTTGACCTTGAATTGGAGTCTTCTTCATCTCCACCGCAGTTTGTCGATCAATTTGTGGGTGGCATGTGGTGGAAAAAAGAAGCTTGGTCCCAAGTTTGTGCCATAGAGTTCTCAAAAAATGACTCAAAAACTTTGAGTCTCTATCTAAAACAATACTCCTTGCTAGTCCATGCAATCTCACACTCTCTTTAAAGAAAAAATTAGCAACATGAGTAGCATCATGCATCTTCCCTCAATAAATAAAATGAGCCATTTTAGAAAACCTATGAACAACCACAAAAATAGAATCCTTGCCAGTCTTTGTTCTTGGTAAGGCCATAATAAAGACCATAGAAACAGCAACCAGGCTCTGATACAAATTGATGAAAACTAAGATTCTGAGTATAAAATTTGGATCTAGGAGTTGGAACTAGGATCAAGATATAATTAGAATCCTGAAGAAAAATAACAAGCAATTACATAAACATGATAACAACAAGATTAAATGAATATAAGAAGATGGATAAGATAGAGGATGGAAGGCACCACAATCAATGGACTGATAAGCCTTGGTTGAAGATTGCCATAAGAGTATGGTCTCTTGAAAAGATCAAAGGTTCTGGCTCACTCAAGAACATAGAAAAGAACACACTCACAGAGGTTTTCAAGTTGAATTCTTGTATCTCTTTTTCCAATACACAAGTGTTTAGGCACTTAAGTAGACAAGTAATCTAAACTCAAGCATAAGCCATCATTGGGCTGTCTAACTCGCTAAGCGCATATCATGGGATTTTATAAAAAAAAAAAAAAAACTAAGTAAGCAAACTAAAATTAACTTCTAATGGACCATAAACATGTGACCCTTATTCCTCCAATTGGACACAATTAACAATGCTTGCAACATCCAAATCTTCTAAGTCTGGAATATATATCTTTCCAAAATGGCAGTTATCATTCTCTCCAAAGCTTCTTCTAACCTTCTTTCCTTCACCCTAGTCATATAACCTTAAAGTATTTCCATTGCTTCTAAGCTTAGGTTAGTTCCTTGGTCTTCATTACTCCCTCATTCTTCAATAGAATTCAACCTCAAATTGGAGTCTTCTTCATCCCCACCTCAGTTTGTCCATCAGTTTGTTGGTGGCATGTGGTGGAAAAAGAAACTTGGTCCCAAGTTTATGCAATAGAGTTCTCCAAAAATGACTCAAAAACTTTGAGTCTCTATCTGAAACATTACTCCTTGCTAGTCCATGGAATCTCACAATCTTTTTAAAGAACAAATTAGCAACATGAGTAGCATCATCCACCTTCCTACAAGAAATAACATGAGCCATTTTAGAAAACCTATCAACAACCACAAAAATAGAATCCTTACCAGTCTTTGTCCGTGGTAAGCCTGCAATAAAGCCCATAGAAACATCAACTAGGCTCTTATACAAATTGATGAAAACTAAGATTCTGAGTTTAAAATTCAGATCTAGGAGTTGGAACTAGGATGAAGATATAATTAGAATCATAAAAAAAAATAACAAGAGATTACATAAACATGATAACAGCAAGCTTAAAAGAACATAAGAAGATGGATAAGATAGAGGATGGAGGGCACCACAATTAGTGGACTGATAAGCCTTGGTTGAAGATTGCCATAGGAGTATGGTCTCTTGATAAGATGAAAGGTTCTGGCTCACTCAAGAACCTAGAAAAGAACACTCTCACAGAGGTTTTCAAGCTGAATTCTTGTATCTCTTTTTTCAATACACAAGTGTTTACACACTTGAGTAGACAAGTAATCTAAACTTAAGCGTAAGCCATCTTTGGGCTGTCCGGCTCATTAAGCCCATATCGTGGGTTTTTATTAAAAAAAAAATAAGAATAAGTAAGCAAACTAAAATAAACTGCTAATGGACCATAAAAATGTGGCCCTTATTGCTCCAATTGGACACAATTGACAATGCTTGCAACATCCAAATCTTCCAAGTCTGGAATATATATCTTTTCAAAATGGCAGTCATCATTCTCTCCAAAGCTTCTCTTGACGTTCTCTCCTTCACCCTAGTCTTATAATCTTGAAGTCCTTCCATTGCCTCTAAGCTTAGATTAGTTCCTTGGTCTTCATCATTCCCTCATTCCTCAATAGAATTCGACCTTGAATTGGAGTCTTCTTCATCTTCACCTCAGTTTGTCCATCAGTTTATGGGTGGCATGTGGTGGAAAAAAGAAGCTTGGTCCCAAGTTTGTGCCACAGAGTTCTCAAAAAATGACTCAAAAACTTTGAGTCTCTATCTGAAACAATACTCCTTGCTAGTCCATGCAATCTCACAATCTCTTTAAAGAACAAATTAGCAGCATGAGTAGCATCATCCACCTTCCCTCAAGAAATAAAATGAGCCATTTTAGAAAACCTATCAACAACCACAAAAATAGAATCCTTGCCAGTCTTTGTTCTTGGTAAGCCCATAATAAAGCCCATAGAAACATCAACTAGGCTCTGATACAAATTGATGAAAACTGAGATTTTGAGTTTAAAATTTGGATCTAGGAGTTGGAACTAGGATCAAGATATAATTAAAGTCCTGAAGAAAAATAACAAGCAATTACATAAACATGGTAACAGTGAGATTAAAAGAACATAAGAAGATGGATAAGATAGAGGATGGACGGCACCGCAATCGGTGGATTGATAAGCCTTGGTTGAAGATCGCCATACGAGTATGGTCTCTTGATAAGATCAAAGGTTCTGGCTCACTTAAGAATCTAGAAAAGAACACTCTCACAGAGGTTTTCTGTAACACCCTCCCAAGTACAACATTATCCTTAAGTCATGACATCATACTCGAGAGTTGTTACTTTTTAATTAGCGGACCTTTCTTAAATAAGTATAGAAAATTCAATGGGTTCATGTACTAACTAGTGTAATTCGATCAACATATATAGCAAGATGCAAAACATTTATTTAATATAAAGTAGATTACATAAGGAAGCTCTTCTATGATCTCTAATACACATATGTTCTCTGTTAAGTTTACATATCTATACATATATCTAAGTACATCTGATACAATCTCAAACACCCGACTACTGCCAATCCGACCTCTTTTGGTGTAGCATCCCATAGTTCTCTGGTTCAACCTAGAGACGACACGGGAACACAAAAACACATAGGGGTGAGAATTACACAATTCTCAGTAGGGCATTCCCCAATTACACAATCATAATGTCATTGTCATCATCCCAGCCACTTCGGTTTATTAGGAAAAAGTGGTCATGCATTTCATAACAATGGTTCAATTTTAGAGTTCTAAATCATACTTCCGAAGTGGGTAGCTTTTAATGATCAATCACTTAAAACATGTATTTCATGCCATTTAAGATCCTAGTAATTATTCTCAACTTTATGTGCACTCAGTACATCCGAAGTGGATCTCAATCTCTCTTTATATGCCTTTGACAATTTGAAAGGATCATATATCACTTCATTTGCCCTCAATAAAGTCGAAAGGATCATGTATCACTCTATTTGCCCTCGACAAAAGTTGAAAGGATAATTTATCACTCTATTTGCCCTAAAAAAAGTCGAAAGGATCATATCCCACTCTATTTGCCCTCGACAAAGTCGAAAGGATCATTTATCACTCTATTTGCCCTCGACAAAGTCGAAAGGATCATATGTCTCTACTTATAGCCATACAACTTAATTCAATGCATCATTCACTTTACTACCTATGAATGCGTGCATAAGACACATATAGGCATTATTCACAATAGGATTTCAATCATGCCTCATAAAAATTCTTTAAAGTAGCTAGCATGCATTCATATAACACATACTTGGACTAAATGTCATTTTATCATTAGTTTAAGACAGCTTCATCTTTTCAGCACCTTGGCAGATTTATCATTCAAATGACAACATTTAATTTCTCTACCAAATGACCAAATCAAGAGTGACAAAAATTCTCTATGACACTTCAGTGTGTCTACAAGGTCCTATAAAATTTTCATACCAATTGGAGTTCTCTAACCATATTAACTAAATTATACAAATTTAGTGGTCAGGGACCACTTTTTCACAGCTCAAAACAGGGTTCCCATAATTTTTAAATTTAGCAAATGATGTAATCAACTCAAAATAAAAATCACTATTACACTTCAATATGTTCTCAACTCCCTTTAAAAATTTCATAGGATAATTCCATCATTTGATATGATCACAAAATTATACAAATTTACAGCTTCAGTACCAAGATTTCAGGCAGCATAGTTACAACTTCGGTCCACGATTTTTCTCAGGTAGGAAAAGTCCTTATTATGCACCACGAAAATTCTCAGAGTTTCCTTAGGATATTAGCTTGAACATATAATTTTTATAGCTCATAAAAATGACTGGAATTGGACCAGAAAATTCATGAATAAATCCTGTCCTGCTGAAATCCGAAAATCCAGCAGCCTAGCCAAAACTTATTTTGACAAAAATCATTATTTAACCTCATCCAAACACTCCACCAAAATTAACACATCAATATCAACATATTATCATCAAATACAACCAGAAATTTCGGACCAATACCCATCAGCAATTATCAGAAATAATTTTGAAGGAAAAAGGCCAAAGAAAACCCTACTCTTTGGAGCTTTGAGGTCCTTAACTTCAAAGGATGTTCCAAGATTAATCTTCTCCACTCCTAGGACTCCAAACCAACATCAAACTCTTCCTTAAGGCAGTAAGGTTTCAGGTATCAAAGTTAAAACAGTGAGGAATGGAAAATTCTAATCGGTTAGATTTGTAGAGTTTGAGGTGTAGAACAATTTTAATGAATGGAATTTAGTGTTTTATGAACTTTAGACAAGGGTTTTGATGATTTGAAATAAAAACTTGAGCTCTTGGAGAAGATAGCAATGGTGGCTGCATCATGGAGGCAAGAACCGTGAATGCTTGCTTCTTAGACAAGTTTTTGTGTTTCTTTTATATATAAAATGTTAGATATAATAATTATGTAGTCAAAGGAATAAAGAGATGGATGGATAGGATTTGTTTTAAAAGTCAAAGGATGAATCTTGGCCATCCAATTGGCTCAAGATAATTGGCTCACCTTTACTTGGCCACCAAGTAGGTTTTACGGTGTTAAAAACCGCACACCGAAACTCTATCGAACGGGTAAAACAGTGTACCCGGGAAATCAAATATTGCCCGAAAATAATTCTAACTATGAAATATTTATTCCTACCTATTTTTAATCTCAATCCTATAATTTCTTATTTTCGGGTATCTCTAGGCCCTAATTCTAGGTTTTCGGCTCTCCCGGCGGGCCTACAGGACCCGTAAGTTACTATTCACTTTTTTTTTTTCTACAGATTCGTTGGATCAATCCTATCATTTCCATGTCTATCGAATTTTTGAAATTATGACTAGAAAATATCAAATAAATTTTTATATAATTTTTAGGGTGTTACATTTTCAAGCTGAATTCTTATATCTCTTTTTTCAATACACAAGTGTTTACACACATAAATAGACAAGTAATCTAAACTCAAGCATAAGCCATCTTTGGGCTGTCCAACTCACTAAGCCCATATCACGGGATAAAAGACTACGCAAACTAAAAGAAACTTCTAATCGACCATAAATATGTGGCCCTTATTCCTCCAATTGGACACAATTCACAATGCTTGCAACATCCAAATCTTCTAAGTATGGAATATCTGTCTTTCCAAAATGGCAATCATCATTCTCTCGAAAGCATCTCTCGACCATCTTTCCTTCACCCTAGTCATATAACCATGAAGTACTTCCATTGCCTCTAACCATAGGTTGGTTCCTTGATCTTCATCATTCTCTCGTTCTTCAATAGAATCTGACCTTGAATTTGAGTCATCTTCATCTCCACCTTAGTTTGTCGATCATTTTGTGGGTGGCATGTGGTGTTGCAAAGAAGCTTGGTTGCAAGTTTGTGCAATAGAGTTGTCTAAAAATGACTCAAAAACATTGAGTCTCTACTTGAAACTATACTCCTTAGTAGTCCATGCAATCTCACAATCTCTTTAAAGAACAAATTAGCAACATGAGTAGCATCATCCCCATCCTACAGGAAATAAAATGAGCCATTTTAGACCTGTCAACAACCACAAAAGAAGAATCCTTACCAGTCTTTGTTCTTAGTACGCCTACAATAAAGCCCACAGAAACATCAACTTGGCTCTCATACATATTGATGAAAACTGAGATTCTGAGTTTAAAATTCAGGTCTAGGAGTTGGACCTAGGATCAAGATATAATTCGAATCCTAAAGAAAAATAACAAGCAATTACATAAACATGATAACAGTGAGATTAAAAGAACATAAGAAGATGGATAAGATAGAGGATGGAAGGCTCCACAATAAGTGGATTGATAAGCCTTGGTTGAAGATCGCCATACGAGTATGGTCTCTTGATAAGATCAAAGGTTCTGGCTCACTCAAGAACCTAGAAAAGAACACTCTCACAGAGGTTTTCAAAATGAATTATTGTATCTCTTTTTTCAATAAACAAGTGTTTACACACTTAAATAGACAAGCAATCTAAACTTAAGCATAAGCCATCATTGGGCTGTCCAGCTCTCTAAGCCCATATCAAGGAATTTTATTAAATAAAAAAAAAGACTAAATAACCAAACTAAAATAAACTTCTAATGGACCATAAACAGGTGGCCCGTATTCCTCCAATTGGACACAATTAACAATGCTTGCAACATCCAAATCTTCTAAGTCTGGAGTATATATCTTTCCAAAAGGCAGTCATCATTCTCTCCAAAGCTTCTCTTGACCTTCTTTCCTTTGCCCTAGTCATATAACCATCAACCAGAATTTGTTCTTGGAAAGCCCATAATAAAGCCCATAGAAACATCAACCAGGCTCTGCTACAAATTGATGAAAACTAAGATTCTGAGTATAAAATTCGGATCTAGGAGTTGGAACTAGGATCAAGATATAATTAGAGTCTTGAAGAAAAATAACAAGCAATTACATAAACATAACAGTGAGATTAAAAGAACATAAGAAGATGGATAAGATAGAGGATGGAGGGCACCACAATCAGTGGATTGATAATCCTTGGTTGAAGATCGCCATACGAGTATGGTCTCTTGATAAGATCAAAGGTTCTGGCTCACTCAAGAACCTAGAAAAGAACACTCTCACAGAGGTTTTCAAGCTGAATTCTTGTATCTCTTTTTTCAATAAACAAGTGTTTGCACACTTAAATAGACAAGTAATCTAAACTTAAGCATAAGCCATCTTTGGGCTGTCCAGCTCTCTAAGCCCATATCATGGAATTTTATTAAAAAAAAAAAAGACTAAGTAAGCAAACTAAAATAAACTACTAATGGACCATAAACACGTGGCCCTTATTCCTCCAATTGGACACAATTAACAATGCTTGCAACATCCAAATCTTCTAAGTCTGGATTATATATCTTTCCAAAAGCCAGTCATCATTCTCTCAAAAACTTCTCTTGACCTTCTTTCTTTCGCCCTAGTCATATAACCTTGAAGTACTTCCATTGCCTCTAAGCGTAGGTTGGTTCCTTGGTCTTCATCATTCCCTCATTCTTCAATAGAATTCGATCTCGAATTGGAGACTTCTTCATCTCCACCTCAATTTGTCCATCAGTTTGTGGGTGGTATGTGGTGGAAAAAGAAACTTGGTCCCAAGTTTATGCCATAGAGTTCTCCAAAAATTACTCAAAACTTTGAGACTCTATCTGAAGGTATACTCCTTGGTAGTCCATGTAATCTCACAATCTCTTTAAAGAACAAATTAGCATCATGAGTAGCATCATCCATCTTCCCTCAAGAAATAAAATGAGCCATTTTAGAAAACCCGTCAACAACGCAAAAATAGAATCCTTACCAGTCTTTGTTCTTGGAAAGCCCATAATAAAGCCCAGAGAAACATCAACCAGGCTCTGCTACAAATTGATGAAAACTAAGATTCTGAGTATAAAATTTGGATCTAGGAGTTGGAACCAGTATCAAGATATAATTAGAGTCTTGAAGAAAAATAACAAGCAATTACATAAACATGATAACAGTGAGATTAAAAGAACATAAGAAGATGGATAAGATAGAGGATGGAGGGCACCACAATCAGTGGATTGATAATCCTTGGTTGAAGATCGCCATACGAGTATGGTCTCTTGATAAGATCAAAGGTTCTGGCTCACTTAAGAACCTAGAAAAGAACACTCTCACAGAGGTTTTCAAGCTGAATTCTTGTATCTCTTTTTTCAATGCACAAGTGTTTACACACATAAATAGAGAAGTAATCTAAACTCAAGCATAAGCCCTCTTCGGGCTGTCCAGCTCACTAAGCCCATATCATGGGATTTTATTAAAAAAAAAAAAGACTAAGCAAACTAAAATAAACTTGTAATGGACCATAAACATGTGGCCGTTATTCCTCCTATTGGACACAATTAACAATGCTTGCAACATCCAATCTTCTAAGTCTGGAATATATGTGTTTCGAAAATGGTAGTCATCATTCTCTCCAAAGCTTCTCTTGACCTTCTTTGCTTCACCCTATTCATATAACCTTGAAGTATTTCCATTACCTCTAACCTTAGGTTGGTTCCTTGATCTTCATCAGTCCCTCATTCTTCAATAGAATTTGACCTCGAATTGGTGTCTTCTTCATCTTTACCCCAGTTTGTCGATCATTTAATGGGTGGCATGTGGTGTTGCAAAGAAGCCTGGTTGCAACTTTGTGCCATAGAGTACTCAAAAAATGACTCAAAAACGTTGAGCCTCTACCTGAAACTATACTCCTTAGTAGTCCATGCAATCTCACAATCTCTTTAAAGAATAAATTAGCAACATGAGTAGCATCATCCACCTTCCTACAGGAAATAAAATGAGCCATTTTAGAAAACCTATCAACAACCACAAAAATAGAATCCTTACTTGTCTTTGTTCATAGTAAGCCTACAATAAAGCCCATAGAAACATCAACCACGCTCTGATACATATTGATGAAAACTGAGATTCTGAGTTTAATATTCGGATCTAAGAGTTGGAACTAGGATAAAGATATAAGTGGAATGCTAAAGAAAAATAACAAGCAATTACATAAACATGATAACAGCAAGATTAAAAGAACATAAGAAGATCGATAAGAAAAAGGATGGAGGGCACCACAATCAGTGGACTGATAATAAGCCTTGGTCGAAGATTACCATAAGAGTATGGCCAAGGTTCTGGCTCACTCAAGAACCTAGAAAAGTACACTCTCACAGAGGTTTTCAAGCTGAATTATTGTATCTCTTTTTTCAATACACAAGTGCTTACACACTTAAATGGACAAGTAATCTAAACTCAAGCATAAGCTATCTTTGGGTTGTCCAACTCACTAAGCCCATATCATGCGATTTTACTAAAAAAAGAAAAAGACTAAGTAAGCAACCTAAAAGAAACTTCTAATGGACCGTAAATATGTGGCCCTTATTCCTCCAATTGGACACAATTCACAATGCTTGCAACATCCAAATCTTCTAAGTCTAGAATATATGTCTTTCCTAAATGGCAGTCATCATTCTCTCAAAAGCATCTCTTGACCATCTTTCCTTCACCCTAGTCATATAAAAATGAAGTACTTCCATTGCCTCTAACCATAGGTTGGTTCCTTGATCTTAATCATTCTCTCGTTCTTCAATAGAATTTGACCTTGAATTGGAGTCATCTTCATCTCCACCTTAGTTTGTCGATCATTTTGTGGGTGGCATGTGGTGTTGCAAAGAAGCTTGGTTGCAAGTTTGTGCCATAGTGTTGTCCAAAAATGACTCAAAAACATTGAGTCTCTACCTGAAACTATACTCCTTAGTAGTCCATGCAATCTCACAATCTCTTTAAAGAACAAATTAGCAACATGAGTAGCATCATCCCCTTCCTACAGGAAATAAAATTAGCCATTTTAGACCTGTCAACAACCATAAAAGAAGAATCCTTACCAATCTTTGTTCTTAGCAAGCCTACAATAAAGCCCATAGAAACATCAACCTGGCTCTGATACATATTAATGAAAACTGAGATTCTGAGTTTAAAATTCAGATCTAGGAGTTGGAACTAGGATCAAGATATAATTAGAATCCTAAAGAAAAATAACAAGCAATTACATAAACATGATAACAGTGAGACTAAAAGAACATAAGAAGATGGATAAGATAGAGGATGGAGGGCACTACAATCAGTGGACTGATAAACCTTGGTTGAAGATCACCATCCGAGTATGGTCTCTTGATAAGATCAAAGGTTCTAGCTCACTCAAGAACCTAGAAAAGAACACTCTCACATAGGTTTTCAAGCTGAATTCTTGTATCTCTTTTTTCAATAAACAAGTGTTTACACACTTAAATAGACAAGTAATCTAAACTTAAGCATAAGCCATATTTGGGCTGTCTAGCTCTCTAAGCCCATATCATGGAATTTTATTAAAAAAAGAAAGACTAAGTAAGCAAACTAAAATAAACTTCTAATGAACCATAAACACGTGGCCCTTATTCCTCCAATTGGACACAATTAACAATGCTTGCAACATCCAAATCTTCTAAGTCTGGAATATATATCTTTCCAAAAGGCAGTCATCATTCTCTCCAAAGCTTCTCTTGACCTTCTTTCCTTCGCCTTAGTTATATAACCTTGAAGTACTTCCATTGCCTCTAAGCTTAGGTTGGTTCCTTGGTCTTCATCATTTCCCTCATTCTTCAATAGAATTCGACCTCGAATTGGAGTCTTCTTCATCACCACCTCAGTTCGTCCATCTGTTTGTGGGTGGCATGTGGTGAAGAAAAGAAACTTGGTCCCAAGTTGATGCCATAGAGTTGTCCAAAAATTACTCAAAAACTTTGAGTCTCTATCTAAAACTATACACCTTGGTAGTCTATGCAATCTCACAATCTCTTTAAAGAACAAATTACCAACATGAGTAGCATCATCCACCTTCCTATAGGAAATAAAATGAGCCATTTTAGAAAACCTATCAACAACTACAAAAAAAGAATCCATACCAGAGTTTGTTCTTAGCAAGCCTGCAATAAAGCCCATAGAAACATCAACCAGGCTTTGATACTTATTGATGAAAATTTAGATTCTGAGTTTAAAATTTGGATCTAGGAGTTGGAACAAGGATCAAGATATAATTGGAATGCTAAAGAAAAATAACAAGCAATTACATAAACATGATAACAACGAGATTAAAAGAACATAAGAAGATAGATAGGATAGAGGATGGAGGGCACCACAATCAGTGGATTGACAAGCCTTGGTTGAAGATCGCCATAAGAGTATGGTCTCTTGATAAGTTCAAAGGTTTTGGCTCACTCAAGAACCTAGAAAAGAACACTCTCACAAAAGTTTTCAAGCTGAATTCTTGTATCCCTTTTTTCAATACACAAGTGTTTACACACTTAAATAGACAAGTAATCTAAACTCAAGCATAAGCTATCTTTGGGCTGTCCAGCTCACTAAGCCCATATCATGGGATTTTATTAAAAAAAAAAAAAAAGACTAGGTAAGCAAACTAAACTAAACTTCTAGTGGACCATAAACATGTGTTCCTTATTCCTCCAATTGGACACAATTAACAATGCTTGCAACATCCAAATCTTCTAGGTCTGGAATATATTTCTTTCCAAAATGGCTGTCATCATTCTCTGCAAAGCTTCTCTTGACCTTCTCTCCTGCACCCTAGTCATATAACCTTGAAGTCCATCCGTTGCCTCTAGTCTTAGGCTGGCTCCTTGGTCATCATCATTCCCTTATTCTTCAATAGAATTCAACCTCGAATTGAAGTCTTCTTCATCTCCACCTCAATTTGTGGGTGGCATGTGGTGGAGAAAAGAAGCTTGGTCCCAAGTTTGTGCCATAGAGTTCTCCAAAAATGACACAAAAACTTTGAGTCTCTAGCCGAACTATACTCCTTGGTAGTCCATGCAATCTCACAATCTCTTTAAAGAACAAATTAGCAACATGAGTAGCATCATCCACTTTCCTACAAGAAATAAAATGAGCCATTTTAGAAAAGCTATTAACAACTACAAAAATAGAATCGTTACCAGTCTTTGTTCTTGGTAAGCCTACAATAAAGCCCATAGAAACATAAACCAAGCTCTGATACAAATTGAAGAAAACTGAGATTCTGAGTTTAAAATTCAAATCTAGAAGTTGGAACTAGGATCAAGATATAACTAGAATCCTAAAGAAAAATAACAAGCAATTACATAAACATGATAATAGCGAGATTAAAAGAACATAAGAATATGGATAAGATAGAGGATAGAGGGCACCATAATCAGTGGATTGATAAGCCTTGGTTCAAGATCACCACAAGAGTATGGTCTCTTGATAAGATGAAAGGTTCTGGCTCACGCAAGAACCTAGAAAAGAACACTCTCACAGAGGTTTTCAAGCTGAATTCTTGTATATCTTTTTTCAATACACAAGTGTTTACACACTTAAATAGACAAGTAATCTAAACTCAAGCATAAGCCATCCTTGGCTGTCCAGCTCACTAAGCCCATGTGATGAGATTTTATAAAAAAAAAAAAAAAAGACAAAGTAAGCAAACTAAAATAAATTTCTAATGGACTACAAACATGTGGGCCTTGTTCCTCCAATTGGACACAATTAACAATGCTTGCAACATCCAAATCTTCCAAGTCTGGAATATATATCTTTCCAAAATGGTAGTCATCATTCTCTCCAAAGCTTCTCTTGACATTCTCTCCTTCACCTTAGTCATATAACCTTGAAGTCCTTCCATTGCCTCTAAGCTTAGGTTAGTTCGTTGGTCTTCATCATTCCCTCATTCTTCAATAGAATTCAACCTCGAATTGGAGTTTTGTTCATCTCCACCTCAGTTTGTGGGTGGCATGTGGTGGAGAAAAGAAGCTTGGCCCCAAGCTTGTGCCATAGAGTTCTCCAAAAATGACACAAAAACTTCGAGTCTCTACCTGAACTATGCTCCTTGGTAGTCCATGCAATCTCACAATCTCTTTAAAGAACAAATTAGCAACATGAGTAGCAACATCCACCTTCCAACGAGAAATCAAATGAGCTTTTTTAAAATAGCTGTCAACAACCACAAAAATAGAATCCTTACCAGTCTTTGATCTTGGTAAGCCTACAATAAAGTCCATAGAAACATCAACCAAGCTCTGATACAAATTGATGAAAACTAAGATTCTCAGTTTAAAATTCAGATATAGGAGTCGGAACAAGGATCAAGATATAATTAGAATCCTAAAGAAAAATTACAAGGCAGTACATAAACATGATAACAACGAGATTAAAAGAACACAAGAAGATGGATAAGATAGAGGATGGAGGGCACCACAATCAGCGGATTGATAAGCCTTGGTTGAAGATTGCCATAAGAGTACGGTCTCTTGATAAGATCAAAGGTTCTGGCTCACTCAAGAACCTAGAAAAGAATACTCTCACAGAGGTTTTCATGCTGAATTCTTGTATCTCATTTTTCAATACACAAGTGTTTACACACTTAAATAGACAAGTAATCTAAACTCAAGCATTAGCCAGCTTTAGGTTGTCCAGCTCACTACGCCCATACCATGGGTTTTTATATATATAAAAAAAAAGACAAAGTAAGCAAACTAAAATAAACTTCTAATGGACTACAAACATGTGGGCCTTGTTCCTCCAGTTGGACACAATTGACAATGTTTGCAACATCCACATCTTTTAAGTCTGGAATGTATATCCTTTCAAATATGGCAGTCATCATTCTCTCCAAAGCTTGTCTTAACGTTCTCTCCTTCACCCTAGCCATATAACCTTGAAGTCCTTCCACTGCCTCTAAGCTTAGGTTGGTCCCTTGGTCTTCATCATTCCCTCATTCTTCAATAGATTTCGCCCTCGAATTGGAGTCTTCTTCATTTCCACCTCAGTTTGTCCATCATTTTGTGGGTGGCATGTGGTAGAGAAAAGAAGCTTGGTTGCAAGTTTGTGCCATAGAGTTCTCCAAAAATGACTCAAAAACTTTGAGTTTCTATATGAAACTATACTCCTTGGTCGTCCATGCAATCTCAGAATCTCTTTAAAGAACAGATTAGCAACATGAGTAACATCATCCACCTTCCTACACGAAATAAAATGAGCCTTTTTAGAAAACCTGTCAACAACCACAAAAATAGAATCCTTGATATAAAGTCCATAAAAACATCAACTAGCCTCTGATACAAATTGATGAAAACCCAGATTTTGAGTTTAAAATTCAGATCTAGGATGGAACTAGGATCAAGATATAATTAGAATCCTAAAGAAAATTCACAAGAAATTACATAAACATGATAACAGCGTGATTTAAAGAACAAAAGAAGATGGATAGGGTAAAGGATGTAGGGCACGACAATCGGTGGGTTGATAAGCCTTGGTTGAAGGCCGTCATAAGAGTACAGTCTCTTGATAAGATCAAAGGTTCTGGCTCACTTACGAACCTAGAAAAGAACACTTTCTCGGAGGTTTTCAAGCTGAATTTTTGTATCTCTTATTTCAATACACAAGTGTTTACACCGTTAAATAGACAAGTAGTCTGAACTCAAGCATAAGCCATCTTTGGGTTGTCCAGCTCACTAAGTCCATATCATAGGATTTTATAAAAAAAACAAAAAAAAAGACTAGGTAAGCAAACTAAAATAAACTTCTAATGGACCATAAACATGTGGCCCTTATTCAGCTTGAAATGGGCTACATTCTAGACCTTATTCCTCCAATTGAACACAATTGATAATGCTTGCAAGTTCCAAATCTTCTATGTCTAGAATAGGTCTCTTTTCAAATATGCCAGTCATCATTCTCTACAAAGTTTCTCTTGACCTTCTCTTCTTCACCCTAGTCATATAACCTTGAAGTCCTTCTATTGCCTCCAAGCTTAGGTTGGTTCCTTGGTCTTCATCATTCCCTCATTCTTCAATAGAATTCGACCTCAAATTGGAGTCTTCTTCATCTCCACCTCAGTTTGTCCATCATTTTGTGGGTGGCATGTGGTGGAGAAAAGAAGCTTGGTTGCAAGTTTGTGCTATAGAGTTCTCCAAAAATGACTCAAAAACTTTGAGTTTCTATCTGATACTATACTCCTTGGTAATCCATGCAATCTCACAAACTCTTTAAAGAACAAATTAGCAACATGAGTGGCATCATCCACCTTCCTACAAGAAATAAAATGAGCCTTTTTAGAAAACCTATCAACAACCACAAAAATAGAATCCTTGCTATAAAGTCCATAGAAACATCAACTAGGCTCCGATAGAAATTGATGAAAACTCAGATTTTGAGTTTAAAATTCAGATCTAGGATGGAACTAGGATCAAGATATAATTTGAATCCTAATGAAAATTAACAAGAAATTACAGAAACATGATAGCAGCGTGATTCAAAGAACAAAAGAAGATGGATAAGATAGAGGATGTAGGGCACCACAATCGGTGGGTTGATAAGCCTTGGTTGAAGGCTGTCATAAGAGTATGGTCTCTTGATAAGATCAAAGGTTTTGGCTCACTCACGAACCTAGAAAAGAACACTTTCTCGGAGGTTTTCAAGCTGAATTTTTGTATCTCTTATTTCAATACACAAGTGTTTACACCGTTAAATAGACAAGTAGTCTGAACTCAAGCATAAGCCATCTTTGGGTTGTCCAGCTCACTAAGTCCATATCATAGGATTTTATAAAAAAAACAAAAAAAAAGACTAGGTAAGCAAACTAAAATAAACTTCTAATGGACCATAAACATGTGGCCCTTATTCAGCTTGAAATGGGCTACATTCTAGACCTTATTCCTCCAATTGAACACAATTGACAGTGCTTGCAACTTCCAAATCTTCTAAGTCTGGAATAGGTCTCCTTTCAAATATGCCAGTCATCATTCTCTCCAAAGCTTCTCTTGACCTTCTCTCTTTCACGCTAGTCATATAACCTTGAAGTCCTTCCATTGCCTCCAAGCTTAGGTTGGTTCCTTGGTCTTCATCATTCCCTCATTCTTCAATAGAATTCGACCTCAAATTGGAGTCTTCTTCATCTCCACCTCAGTTTGTCCATCATTTTGTGGGTGGCATGTGGTGGAGAAAAGAAGCTTGGTTGCATGTTTGTGCCATAGAGTTCTCCAAAAATGACACAAAAACTTTGAGTCTCTATCTGAAACTAGACCCCTTGGTAGTCCATGCAATCTCTCAATCTCTTTAGAGAACAAATTAGCAACTTGAGTAGCATCATCCACCTTCCTACAAGAAATAAAATGAGCCTTTTTAGAAAACCTGTCGACAACCACAAAAATAGAATCCTTACTATAAAGTCCATAGAAACATCAACTAGGCTCTAGTACAACTTCATGAAAACTCAGATTTTGAGTTTAAAATTTCGATCTAGGAGTTTGAACTAGGATCAAGATATAATTAGAATCCGAAAGAAAAATAACAAGAATTTTCATAAACATGATAACAGCGAGATTAAAAGAATATAAGAAGATGGATAAGATAGAGGATGGAGGGCAGCACAATCAATGGATTGATAAGCCTTGGTTGAAGATTGCCATAAGTGTATGGTCTCTTGATAAGATCAAAGGCTCCAGCTTGTAACGCCCCGATTTTTTGCTAGAGTGAAAATGACCGAAATGCCCCTGAGGTCATTTTCGGCCCAGAATTCGAGGAAAGCCGATCTAGCAGTACTCGAAGGGCAAACTCAATGTTGGAAAGGGATTAGATGACCTGTGTACCTTTCCGGAATCGAAAATCTAGTTTTTCGAGTTTTCGGGTCAAAATGACCAAAACGCCCTGCCACCCAATCTGTCAAATCTTCATGATGTCTTTCACATCTCTCAGTTGCGTAAATATGAGTCCGACCCTAGTCATGTCCTAGAACCAGAGTATGTACAGTTAAGAGAGGACCTCACTTTCAATGTACCTCCTACGAAGATCGTGGATCACGGGGTCAAGCAGTTAAGGAACAAGTCTGTTCCTTTGGTGAAAGTGGCGTGGGGACGAGACAAGACAGAAGAGTATACATGGGAGCTGGAGTCAGAAATGAGGACGAAGTATCCAGAGCTTTTCTAAGGTAACGAATTTCGAGGATGAAATTCTTTTTAAGGAGGGGAGTAATGTAACGCCCCGATTTTCTGCTAGAGTGAAAATGACCGAAATGTCCCTAAGGTCATTTTCGGCCCAGAATTCGAGGAAAGCCGATCTGGCAGTACTCGAAGGGCAAACTCAATGTTGGAAGGGGATTAGATGACCTGTGTACCTTTCCGGAATCGAAAATCTCGTTTTTCGAGTTTTCGGGTCAAAATGACCAACACGCCCCTGTGGTGTTTTACCTATTTGCAAGTGCCGGATGAACCCGAAACTTCTCTAGATGGTTTTAAAAGGAATTTTTATGTATTCTACGACCTCAGTTTTAATTATGGAGGTCCCGGGCAAAATTAGTGCAAAATTACGATTTTACCCCTAGTTTCGTGTTTTTACGCTTAATCGCGTGATTAAGCAAACCTAAGCAATATTAGGCTCTAATCGAAGATTAATTAATTTCCATAATTAATCTTGAGTCAAAATAATTTATTAAAGTTGATTAGAACCTAAAAGTGCTTAATTACAACTTAAAATCTTATTTTAAATTCAAGATTTCTAGTCATGGAATCTTGAATAGTGTTTTCTCTCTCCAATTCCTTAAATTATGGAATTTTGTCTACATTGTTTTATTCATAAAATGAATTTAAAATCTCCTAAATATGTATGAGTACTCCTTAATCATGTCATAAAGGTTCCTAATCACATTCTTAGTCACCTAAACTTATGCTTAATGACTCCTAACCTTACACCTAAGCTAATACACCCCTAAACACATCACTAACACCCTATTACATGACCAAAACTCCCTCCTCCCTTGCTGCATCAGACCTGCACGAAATTCATCATCCATTTTATCACAATTTAATTTTATTTAACACTCCAAAGACTATGGTTGAAGCCATGTCATCAAAGTGCAATTCTCTCACCTCATGTTCCATGAGGATTCATTCTCCTCCACACATGCCTCACCTCATGTTCCATGAGGATTCATTCTCCTCCACTCATTCACTCTTATTCTTCTCTATAAATATCATGCCTAGATGAACCTTTGCTACACTTTGTTCATTTGCTAAGTTTAGTTTTTTAGTTTTTCTCTAAGTTCTTCCTTTTTCTCTCAAATCTCAAGAGCATTCTTCTTCTTCATCTTCTTCTTTTTCCTTTTGAAACATCATCACACAACCTTGAAACACCACCCCACCACCTTGGATCATCATACAAACACCTAAACTTCCATTCTCAAACACAAGCTCACCAAGAACACATTTCCTTCCTTTTTCTTTCATCAAGGCCGAATCATCATCACCATCCTAGGAGGTGTTGCTCGGATCATTTTCATCTTCAAGTCCAAGCTTTTTGTCTTCACTCTAGGTAGGAGTGTTTTCTAAACTTTGTCTTCTTGAAAATGAGTTCTTTCTAGCTTTCTCTTGGGTTTTCTTTTTGAAACTTTCTTTGGTTTCCCTTTCTTGTATTTTCGGCCTCTTGGCCTTGATGAGTACATGATAGCTCAATGATGAGGACTCCTAGATAATGACTATGTGTTCATCTCAAAGGAAACTCTAGAGCTTGAGGTTTTATTTTCTTTGAGTTCCAACTTTATTTTCTAACTCAAAAATGATTTTTACTCAAGAATACCTTTACTTTTCTTGCTATTATGATTTCGGTTTCTTTGTTCCTTTCTTTAACATTTCGGTTACCATTTTCCTTTTTGATCTTTGAAGTTTTATTTGTTCAAAAAGTTTTGCTTTCTTTGAGCTTGATGATGATGTTCAAGAACCTCATAATTCCTTTGAGAACTTGGTTCAAGAACTCTAAAGCTCTCTTTGTAATGAGATATGTGTTGGGTTATTATGTTGTTAAAGTCTTGGATGAGCTTTAGATCACCTTAAAATGAACCTTGCATCATGTTTATTTTATGCTTTGCACATCATGTTTACTTTCTTTGTTATCACTAAGTACCAAGGTAATAAAGGAGCTTGCATTATCATGTTTATATTTCAAGCTATGCATTATCATGTTTATGTTTCAAGTTCTCACCTAAATATCAAAGATAATAATATAATGCATCACATATTTATTTTATGCTCTCACTTTACTTTCTAGCAAAAACTAAAACAAGTGCATGAGCATGTTTATTTTTATGTCATCACTTTAATGAACCTAGAGCTCAAAGACTTGCCCATTGTTGTCTCAACAAAGGTCTAAAAATATTTATTGCTTTTAGTCCCTATTTCGGCCCTAAGAGGCTTTGGTGTTTCCAAGTATTGAAAACTATGTTTTATAATTTTTCTAAGCTTATGTAAGTATAAGAAATATGTAGAACTAAGTTTTATGAATTTAGGACCTCTTGAGATAAAAATGATTTAGCTATTACCCTCTTAAGTATTTTTATGATTTTAGGTGATAAAAGTGTCCATAAATGAGTTTTGAAAGTTGAAAAAGGTTCCAAGAGAAACTAGTATTGTATGTGCTTTAGAAATTGTGTTTCATGTCTTTTATGGAGATGTTTGTTTCGGTTCTGCCTTGCTATGTTTGGCCACTGTATGAGCTGTGTTAATAATGATAAGATGCTTATGTTTGAGAAAAAATAATGTTAAGACTCATATGTGAAAGATAGGATAAGTTAGGAACTAGAAAAGAATTAATTTGAGAGTTTTAGATCCCTTAATGATGGAATTTTCTGGATTCTGTCCAGCAAGGTTTAGAAATGATAATTATGGTTCTAAATTAGTTTAAATGTGTAGGAATGACTCATAATTGGTTTAGGGCTTAATCTTGATGCTTTAGGAACAAACTGGACTTAGAAAGAGTCATTGTTGTGACTCCTAGGTACTCGTAAAGTTGGGATTTTAAATTCTGCATCCTTGAGGTCTAGAGATGTTCTTGACCATAGTGTGAGGTGAGAAATACTTAGTTATAACCTCATAGGTTCCCAAGAGACTAGGTTTTGATGATTTATAACTTAGATTGTGAGTTAAGGACCTTAAAGGTCAATGCATAAGACATTAAGAAGTCTTGAGTTTTTATGATGCTTAATTTTATGCAAGTATGATATATGATACATGAGCTTTATCTATGTGAGTATGATGTGTTTAAAATATATACTATGATGAGTTTGGAATACATGCTATAATCTATGAAAGAATGATGAGTTTGAAATATATGCTATGATGTTTATCTATGTGAGAATGATGTATTAGAAGAATATGCTTGATGATGCATGAACCCTAAAATGTTTTATTGATGATACGTGAGGAAATGATTATTGAGATGTTAAGTTGTGTGATTAGCTTGTGGCATGAGTTTTGGTTTGAAGGAAATTCGGTTTAACCGTTATGCTGCCGAATTTCTATCAAACCTAAAAGGGTTGAAAAATGTTTTAAAGTACCATATGAGTTGAAAACCCTGGGTGACACTGGGTTCAATGAGCACCCCAGGATATTTTTATGTGACAAGCATTGAGACGCATTTCTCCTGCTACGGTGAGGAGGAGGCAAATCCGTGAGGGTATGTGCAGATGCAGCCTTACCAAAGCGGACAATTCATTTGTGCACTCGAGGCCAGTGAGAACGTTTCAAAGAATGAAATATGTTTATGTTACCCCTCATTTTACCCCATATTAAATCTAGTGACGACTAGTTAGGATTGAGCTCATTCCTAGGCGATTAGGTGAGACGGAGATAGGAGGTTATGATAAAAATCGCCGGGACGGTGTATCGGTTGGAAATAGGTGGATATGTTTTAAGAGGGTGGTTTTTGAGAAAAAGAACAAAAGAGATATGATGCTTTTAAGTCACATAAGTATGAGAAAAGTAAGAGTTGTAATATGCCCTTATGCCACTTGCATGAATCTAGATTGTTGTGATTTGTTGATTTATGTGCTCAAGTATTGCCATACATTCATGCTTAAACATGTTGCATTCATGACATCAAGATGCATACTAAAAGAAATGGACCTTGGATAAATAGTTTTATAAACCCTAATAATGAATCTCATATGCATGAACACCTTTTATAAATAAACCCAAGGTTCTTGAGGATGTGAACGATGTAACCCTAGAATAGGAGATTCCTACCGAGATTCTTTAGTAAGATTCTCACTCTTTTCTCTTCTTTTTCTCGCCTGGTCACATCTTGAGACTGATGGCGACATTCGTGGTCTTCATTGACACATCCGTCCGAGAGGCGCCCCTAACGAGGAGCTCACGCTCAGTCTACACGTATGCCCACTCCTGCCGCCTTGCTTTCTTGGATCAGTTACACTCCATTTCCCCGGTTCTAGTAGCAGATGTTTTAGGGGAGGCTTAGTGCACACACTCACATGTAGACTGGATAAACCTGCTTTTGTTTTGAGGTTATTCACTATAGGTGCACTCGGGTAGTGATGGTTTACTTTATGTTACTTTACGTTTCTCTGTTTCTATTGTACTTCCTTTCTGCTGTATTACAAGCTCTGCTTGTCCCAATGAGGGTATGACTACTTATGTATTCTAAGTTATGTTATTAATGAAACGTTTCTCTTGTTGTGATGATTTATGCTCAGCTGTTATATGTTTCCATTTCTGTGTTTCTCTATGAGTGTTAAGCGTGCTTTATATTCCTATTATTCGATTAGACTAACAACGTGTCTCTCACTTTGTTGTGTGTTTTGAAAAAAAAAAAAAAAATTTACTCGTAATTTTCCTTTAGTATTTTAAGAAAAGGATGAGACTATAAAGTAATAGCCTAATGTTTAACCTAATGTGTTCTAGAAAATTGGGTTAAAAATTAGGGTGTTACACAGCTCACTCAAGAACATAGAAAAGAACACTCTCACAGAGGTTTTCAAGTTGCATTCTTGTATCTCTTTTTTCAATACACAAGTGTTTACACACTTAAATAGACAAGTAATCTAAACTCAAGCATTTGGGCTGTCTAGCTCACTAAGCCCATATCATGGGTTTTACTAAAAAAAAAAAAAGGACTAGGTAAGCAAACTAAAATAAACTTCTAATGGACCATAAACATGTGGCCCTTATTCAGCTTGAAATGGGCTACATTCTAGACCTTATTCCTCCAATTGAACACAATTGACAATGCTTGCAACTTCCAAATCTTCTAAGTCTGGAATAGGTCTCTTTTTAAAATGCCAGTCATCATTCTCTCCAAAGCTTCTCTTGACCTTCTCTCCTTCACCCTAGTCATATAACCTTGAAGTCCTTCCAATGCCTCCAAGCTTATGTTGGTTCCTTGGTCTTTATCATTCCCTCATTCTTCAATAGAATTCGACCTTGAAGTGGAGTCTTCTTCATCTCCACTTCAGTTTGTCCTTCAGTTTGTGGGTGGCATGTGGTGGAGAAAATAAGCTTGGTTGCATGTTTGTGCCATAGAGTTCTCCAAAAATGACACAAAAACTTTGAGTCTCTATCTGAAACTAGACCCCTTGGTAGTCCATGCAATCTCTCAATCTCTTTAGAGAACAAATTAGCAACTTGAGTAGCATCATCCACCTTCCTACAAGAAATAAAATGAGCCTTTTTAGAAAACCTGTCGACAACCACAAAAATAGAATCCTTACTATAAAGTCCATAGAAACATCAACTAGGCTCTAGTACAACTTGATGAAAACTCAGATTTTGAGTTTAAAATTCGAATCTAGGAGTTTGAACTAGGATCAAGATATAATTAGAATCCTAAAGAAAAATAACAAGAATTTTCATAAACATCAAAACAGCGAGATTAAAAGAATATAAGAAGATGGATAAGATAGAGGATGGAGGGCACCACAATCAATGGATTGATAAGCCTTGGTTGAAGATTGCCATAAGTGTATGGTCTCTTGATAAGATCAAAGGCTCCGGCTCACTCAAGTACCTTGAAAAGAACACTCTCACAGAGGTTTTCAAGTTGCATTCTTGTATCTCTTTTTTCAATACACAAGTGTTTACACACTTAAATAGACAAGTAATCTAAACTCAAGCATTTGGGCTGTCTAGCTCACTAAGCCCATATCATGGGTTTTATTAAAAAAAAAAAAATGGACTAGGTAAGCAAACTAAAATAAACTTCTGGTGGACCATAAACATGTGGCCCTTATTCAGCTCGAAATGGGCTACATTCTAGACCTTATTCCTCCAATTGAACACAATTGACAATGCTTGCAACTTCCAAATCTTCTAAGTCTGGAATAGGTCTCTTTTCAAATATGCCAGTTATCATTCTCTCCAAAGCTTCTCTTGACCTTCTCTCCTACACCCTAGTCATATAACCTTGAAGTCCTTCCATTGCCTCCAAGCATAGGTTGGTTCCTTGGTCTTCATCATTCCCTCATTCTTCAATAGAATTCGACCTCGAAGTGGAGTCTTCTTCATCTCCACTTCAGTTTGTCCTTCAGTTTGTGGGTGGCATGTGGTGGAGAAAAGAAGCTTGGTTGCATGTTTGTGCCATAGAGTTCTCCGAAAATGACACAAAAACTTTGAGTCTCTATCTGAAACTATACTCCTTGGTAGTCCATGCAGTCTCTCAATCTCTTTAGAGAACAAATTAGCAACATGAGTAGCATCATCCACCTTCCTACAAGAAATAAAATGATCCTTTTTAGAAAACCTGTCGTCAACCACAAAATTAGAATCCTTACAATAAAGTCCATAGAAACATCAACTAGGCTCTAGTACAACTTGATGAAAACTCAGATTCTGTGTTTAAAATTCAGATCTAGGAGTTGGAACTAGGATCAAGATATAATTAGAATCCTAAAGAAAAATAACAAGAATTTTCATAAACATGATAACAACGAGATTAAAAGAATATAAGAAGATGGATAAGATAGAGGATGGAGGGCACCACAATCAATGGATTGATAAGCCTTGGTTGAAGATTGCTATAAGTGTATGGTCTTTTGATAAGATCAAAGGCTCCGGCTCACTCAAGAACCTAGAAAAGAACACTCTCACAGAGGTTTTCAAGTTGCATTCTTGTATCCGTTTTTTCAATACACAAGTGTTTACACACTTAAATAGACAAGTAATCTAAACTCAAGCATTTGGGTTATCTAGCTCACTAAGCCCATATCATGGGTTTTATTAAAAAAAAAAAAAAAGACTAGATAAGCAAACTAAAATAAACTTCTAATGGACCATAAACATATGGCCCTTATTCAGCTTGAAATGGGCTACATTCTAGACCTTATTCCTCTAATTGAACACAATTGACTATGCTTACAACTTCCAAAAAGTCTGGAATAGGTCTCTTTTCAAATATGTCAGTCATCATTCTCTCCAAAGCTTCTCTTGACCTTCTCTTCTTAACCCTAGTCATATAACCTTGAAGTCCTTCTACTGCCTCCAAGCTTAGGTTGGTTCCTTGGTCTTCATCATTCCCTTATTCTTCAATAGAATTCGACCTCAAATTGGAGTCTTCTTCATCTCCACCTCAGTTTGTCCTTCTGTTTGTGTGTGGCATGTGGTGGAGAAAAGAAGCTTGGTTCCAAATTTGTGCCATAGAGTTCTCCAAAAATGACGCAAAAACTTTGAGTCTCTATCTAAAACTATACTCCTTGGTAGTCTATGCAATCTCACAATCTCTTTAAAGAACAAATTACCAACATGAGTAGCATCATCCACCTTCCTACAAGAAATAAAATGAGCCATTTTAGAAAACCTATCAATAATCACAAAAATAGAATCCTTACAATAAAGTCCATAGAAACATCAACCAGGCTCTGATTCAAATTGATGAAAACTGAGATTCTGAGTTTAAAATTCGGATCTAGGAGTTGGAACTAGGATCAAGATATAAATAGAATCCTAAAGAAAAATAACAAGAAATTGCATAAACATGATAACAGCGAGATTGAAAGAACATAAGAAGATGGATATGATACAGGATAGAGGGCACCACAATCAGTGGATTTATAAGCCTTGGTTGAAGATCGCCATAAGAGTATGGTCTCTTGATAACATCAAAGGTTCCGGCTCACTCAAGAACCTAGAAAAGAACACTCTCACAGAGGTTTTCAAGCTGAATTCTTGTATATCTTTTTTCAATACACAAGTGTTTACACACTTAAATAGACAAGTAATCTAAACTCAAGCATAAGTCATCTTTGGGCTGTCCAGCTCACTAAGCTCATATCATCGGTTTTTCCCTATATTTTCCACTCTCTTTTTCCTTTTTCTTTTTACTTCCTTTTTCTGTTTTCTTTTCACCCTCTTTTTCTTTTCTTTCTTGTTTTCTATTATCTCTCATTTTGGATTGATTCTCTCCAACCTCTCTTGGAGACAAAAGGGCAAGAATAGTCTTGCACTCTTTATGTACAAATGAAAATTTATTGGTGTGCCTGTAACGCCCCAGTTTTTCTGTTTGAGCGCAAATGACCAAAATGCTCTTGAGGTCATTTTTACCCAGAAATTCGAGGATGGCCAATCCGACAGTCCTCGGAGGGTCAACTCAATGTTTGAAGGGGATTATATATGTTGTGATTGATATCTGAGATGAAAATCTCATTTTTCGAACTTTCGGCTCAAAATGACCATTTCACGCAGGTATCAGTGTCATTTGAGTCCAGAATCTGTCCCAAGAGTTCAGAATGTTAATTATATGTGTTTGATGATATTTGTTTCAATCCAGGTGGTTCCGAATAGTGTTTGTTCAAAATTACCATTTGCCCCTGGAATGGTGTTTTACGGGCTTAATGACGCGATTAAGAAAACCTAGGCAATATTAGGCTCTAATCGAAGATTAATTAATTTTGATAATTAATCTAGAGTCAAAATAATTTATTAAGGTTTATTAGAAACTAAGATTTCTTAGATACACCTTTTTCTCTTTTTAAAAATCAAGGTTCCATGTCATGGAATCTTGAATAGTGTTTTCTCTCTCCAATTCCTTAAATTAAGGAATTATGTTTGTACATGATCATATCATAAAATGAGTTTTGATTGCACTAATGAAGCAAGACCACTCCTAATCATGTCTCAACATCCTTAATTACCCATCACTTTACCTAAACACTTACTTACAAACTCCTAATCAAAAGCTTAATCAAAGATACACCTAAACACATCACTAAACCACAATTAGATGAGACAAATCTCCTCCCCCTTGGCTACACAATGGCCAACACTCCTCCCCCATATTCTTCACATGTTGATTTGCATCACACTCAAAGAACCATGCCTACACTATACCTTGGACCATGTTTGAGACCATACCTAGCCATACTTCCAACCATACTCTTGAATGGCCACATTGAGGAGAATCCCCCAAATTTCTTGATGAAGCCACCAGCCTCTTCCTCCATTCATCCCCTCATATTTCTTTTTTTTTTTCTATAAAATCCTATCTCAAGAGAACTTGGTTCCATTTTTACACATTTTCTAATTGTTGTCTTGAAAATTCATCTTGTTTTCTTTCTTTTCTCTCAAAGAACTCTAGAGCTCTTTTCCACCCATCTTCTTCATCCTCTTCTAAGACCACCCTCTTGCAACCTTAAACCACCACACAACCAGCATAGATCATAATCTAAACACCAAAGCTTCCATTCTCAAACACAAAGCTCACACAAAACATATTTCCTTCCTTTTTCCCTTACTTGGCTGAATCATCATCATCCCTTGGAGAAGAGTTTTTCTTCTCATTTCCTTGTAAAGAACAAGGTCTTTTTCCTTTCAAAGAAAAATACCACTTGGTAGGGGTTTTGTTTTTCAAAAGCTTTAACTTTCATGTTGGTGTTTTGATATGAAAAGTTCTAGTTTCTCTTGGTTTAAACTTTTTTCCTCTTTTTATTTTGCTAGGCAGAGGCAGCGAGGATACAACGACCCAGCCCCAGCTAGCTCAATGACCAGAGATGCATCCACACCGCGAAGGCCACGTCTGTCCCTCGTTTCGCCTGCATACACTCGAGGAGCTTGCACAGTTCATTGGGTGAATACCCCCGTCATCAGAGGATCAGTGTCGCCAGTAGATCTAGATGGAGAGTCTGTTTGAGTGCTCAAGCCATCATGAGGACCCCCTTTTCATGTCGTATCTTTTGCTAAGGGTATCTTAGTTTAGCACTTGTAGGACTAGTGAAAGGAAGCTATAGCTGGCTTTTGATTTCGAAGTTTCATATACTTTCTATTTCCTTGTATTTACTGCTTTTATTTCTATGTACTGAAAGTACAACCCAGGTGTGACTTCGTCTATTATATTTCCATTGTATCATGAACTATGTTCCATTATGATAATTAATGTATTTGTGTTGATGTTCTTAAATGTTGTGTTCTAGATGTGTACAAGTATGCTCTGTGTTTCCTATTCATGTTGATAGTGCTTTATACTCGGTTTATGTCAGCACGCGCGGCTCATGTTTTGTTTTATGTTTCAAAAAAAAAAAATTACCCTATTTTCCGCTAAGTATTTTGGTAAAAAGAAGTTAAAGTATGAAACAAAAGAGTAATAACTAATAATTAACTATAACATGTCCTAGGCGTGTTGGGTTAAATATTAGGGTGTTACAGTGCCCATCATGCAAAGCTTTCTTGTCATATTGCCAAGTCCTACCAAGAAGTAAATGGCAAGCCTCCATAAGCACCACATCACACAAAACTGCATCATCATACTTTCCTCACTAAGCCATTGAAGCTTATATGGTCGTGGGTGTGGCTTAGTGTCCAAATTCAGTTTTGAGGCCATCCTTGCACTAGCAACATTAGTACAACAACCTTCCCTTGGATAGTACACCTTGTGTGGAAAATATTTTCCCTTTGGGTTTCATCCAACTCCTTTGCTTGGCTACCCAACAACCTCCTCACCATGAATAAATCTCCTTCAGGTGCAATTTCCTCACCATACTCTTCCTTACTTTGTGATGTAGATTCTGAGGATGATTCACTAGTAATTTCCTAATCTTCTTTAAGCAACATAGTCTTCTTGGTTGGTGATGAGGACATGACTAGCGGTAAGGACAATAAGGCACTTAGAGGACTTGGGGGACCTATGACAAGGGGAAGGGCTAGGAAGGCAAAGGAAGCATTGCAACAAGTTGTAGCAACAATTTTTGAGGCTGCCCCTAATTTGGAAGACGTGAAGCCCAAAATGGTGCATTGCATAATCCCACTTGAAGACCCTTGATATTATATGGACTACACCATCTTTTTAAGCTTTTTATGTTACTAAATAAAGTTTGTGATAATGTAATTGGGCTTGTGAGTTTTATACAGCCCATCACTTGTTATTTTCATATTTTACTTAGTTTAGATTTTAATCAAGGGCTAAGTATTACAACCAACTTTCTGAGTTTCACTATAGTTTATAAACCTTGTAAACACCTTTTGGAAGGGGATTTTTTGGCTAAATTCATATCAGAATACCTTTTTTGGTAAGAGACTCTCTTTGGTTCTTGCTTGGAACCCTAGGTCTTATCAAGAGCATCCAATAACTCTTGTGGCGATCTCCCTTGGCTTATCAATCATTCTTGATTGTGGCGCCTCCAACCAATTTCATTAATCATCCTTCTATTCTGGAACATATCATTTGGTAATCAGAGCGATGTTCAAATTCTGCAAAATTGGTCAGTTTTTCTTGGTTCATATCTGGAGTTATACATATCATATTTTAGTGTTTCTTGGGTTATTTCTGAATTTCGGAGTGTCAGTTTTCACCTCGTTTTGGAATCGTTGCAATCTGAATTTTCTAGCTTGAGATACAGCGAGTTTTTTTGTTACGAGCTCAGATTGGAGCAATCCTGCAAATCTGTTTGAGTCCTTGTTTGATTCATCTTTTTGCTTAATTTTGTGATGTTCTTCTAGTTTCCATTTTGGTCTTTGTTTGATGTTACATTGGATCAGTGGGTCAAAAAAAAAAAAAACACAAAAGGGTGCACAATGTTCATCATGTGTTCTTGATGTTCTTGGGAATTATTTCATTTTAATTTTTCTGGGCTTTGTTCGTTTGATATTTAGTTGTTAGATATGTGCTTGTTTTGATGTGATTTCATTTATTCTGTTCATCTACAATCATCAAGAACAGATTAAAAAAAAAAGAATTGGAAAAAAAAGAAGTAAAAAAAAAAGAATTTGACAGAAAAAGGGGGGGTCGGAATAGTGGCTTGTTTCTTTCATTCTTCAAACCTTTACCTTGTTCTTTATCTTTTTTTTTTGGCCTCTGATTTGAGTTTGCTTATCCTTGTTTAGTTTTTTTTTTCTTGCTTGTCCTAGAGTTCTCCTTTTGTTAACCTCTTGTTGTTTTGTGATTTAACATTGGGGTTGTTGGAGTTTCTCTTTGAATTGACCTATGATTCCATTTAAGATCCTACAAGAGTCACTTGAGTGGTAAAAGGCAAGAGAGAACTTTACACAAAAGCCTATTAGAGAGCAACAAAACACGAGTGATACATCTCTAAGAGTGCAAACACGTGAGAAGTGTGGTGAGGTCCTATTGCTTTTATTTCTTTTTCTTTTACTTGAATTATGGCAGGAACAGGTGGTGATGGTACCCCTCCTCCTCAAGGAAATAACAGATTGTTAGTGGAGGCTATTACAGCTCAAATGCAAAGAATGATGAGGGAGCATACAGAGGAGTTATATGAGAGAATTGAGCGGTTAGAAAATCAAGAACCTCATGATGATTATGGAGGTAGAAGGAGGATTGATGGAAGGAGGAGAAGAGATAATGAGGGTGATCCTAGAGAGGATCGAATTGAAGGAGTGAAACTTAATATTCCACCTTTCAAAGGGAAAAGTGATCTAGAGGCTTATCTTGAGTGGGAGATGAAAATTGAGCAGTTGTTCTCATGCCACAATTACACTGAAGAAAAGAAAGTAAAGGTGGTAGCCATGGAATTCACGGACTATGCTCTTATTTGGTGGAACTAACTGCAAAAGGAGCGACTTAGATATGAAGAATCTTTGGTGGATACTTGGGTTGAAATGAAGAGATTGATGAGACGAAGATTGTCCCTTCCTATTATCATAGGGACCTTCATAACAAGCTCCAAAAACTCACACAAGGTAGTAGGAATGTTGATGAATATTACAAGGAGATGGAGGTGTCTTTGATTAGAGCCAATGTGAATGAAGATAGGGAGGCTACTATGGCACGCTTTCTAAATGGGGTGAATAATGACATTAGAGATGTGGTTGAGCTACAAAATTATGTAGAGTTGGAAGACTTGGTACATCAAGCTACCAAAGTAGAGCAGCAACTTAAGAGAAAAGGTACCATGAAAAGGAGTTCTTCTAATTTCAATTCTTCAAATTGGAAGGAAAGAAATAAGGAGGGAGATACTTCTTGTAACATCCCCAAATTTATAACTAAGATAAATATTAATTAGCGATAGCAAAACCAAGAGAATCTGGACAAATGTTATGAAACACAACAAATAAACTACTTAAGTATGTCTAGAGAAAAATGCAAAGAATTACGAAAATGCCATCACTTAGTGGAAATTATGAAAATGCCTTTGCTATGTAAAGGAAATTACCAAACTACCCTTGCCTTATTAAATGACAAAGATACCCTTACTCTATGAATGGAATTACAAGAATACCACTATCATTGTCTAATTACAAAAATATCCTTGTCTTAGTTAAAGAAATTACTACAATACTATTTGCACAAATCCCTAGACTTGTCTTTAGACAAGAATGAATCTAAGCCATTGGATTAAGATGATAACACAATAATTTAACCACATACATCATACACATTTCTGAATCACATACATGCACTAAAGGTTAGAAAATCTCCACTAACATCTTTGCACAAAACATGGAGCATTTTCATCCAACATATTTGCATAAAACATGGAAACATGTTTGCACAAAACATGGAGCATTTTCATCCCAAAATTCAGCCAACATGTTTCCATAAATCATGCTCCAAGTGCTTTCCTTCTTATGTTTTTTTCTCTAATCTTTCCACTATAAATACTCCTCAAACTCTCTTCAATTCAGAAACTCCCTAAGTGTTCTTTCTTTGTTATTCTATCATTCTTCTTATGTTCTTCAAAGACTTCTCTTGATCCTCTAAACTTCATCCAAACACTTAAATCCTAAGTCCAAACTTTCACTAGCCCTCACAAGAGTTACAATCTTTAACTCTAGTGAGAAATATTTTCTTAAGCACTCAAGTTCTAGAGCCAAGATTCAAGGAGGGTCATCCACTCCAAAGACTCTTGTTCAAAGCTTAAGGAAGAAGAGAAGGACCATTTTTAGAACCTACACAAGAGGTAGGAGTTTCTTCTTTATTTGTTCAACTATTGTTGGCTTCTAACTTTGCTCATGGATAGAATGCCTCAAACTTGAGTTATTGTCAAAAGTTTTGAGTAATTATATTTTTAGAAAACACAACATGTTCTATTCTGCTATGAGTACTTTTATGATGTTATCAAACTCAAATATAACTTAAAATATTGTATGTGAAACTTGAGTTAATAAAGATAACTTAAGACATGAACATGGCAGTCTTGGAATTTCTAGTTATTTCTGGCAGTAGTTACTTCGAAAATTAGTGTTCATAAAATATGAAGGATCTCGAAATGAAAATATTTTTATTATAAACTAGACTCATTGTAGAACACTCTCCAAAAAGAATCACCTAAAACGGAGTTTCCTAGCCCAAGATATAAATTTTTAAAGTAGAGCATAAGACTGAAACTCTTAATCTGACCTTGTAGTAGTAAAATAGGTGTAACTCTAGAAAAATGCAAATGGACTGATTTCAACTTTGTGGAAAAGCTAACACATCTACAAACACACTTATGTATGCTATGCATAAATTTGTACACCACGAAAATACAGAATAAGAGATATAATTTCGGGACAGTGTGCTGAGAAAGTCTTGAAGGCAGCGTGATATTGTGAGAGTGCAATTTGGAAAGGTTCTGGCTAAGGAAAGACTTGGTATTTAAGCGTGTCCATTATAAACCATGATTTTTAATTCTAAACCTTGCTGGACAGAATCCAGAAAATTATATTTCTAAGGGATCTAAAAGTCTCAAATTAATTCTTTTCTAGTTACTAACTTGTCTTATCTTTCACATATGAATTTTTGCATCAAATATACATGAACATACTCATATTATCATCATCAAAACAGCATAAAACAGTGAGCATAGCAAGCAAGGCAGAACCGAAATTATCTCCATCATAAAATGCATAAAACATAATTTCAAAGACATATAAATTGCTAGTTTCTCTTAGGGCCCTTTTAAAACTTTCAAAACTCATTAAAAAACATTTTTATCTTACTAATCTCATCAAAATACCTCCAAGGGCAGTAGCTATTTCAAATGGGACTTGAAAAGATTTAAAATCATAAAACTTTGTTTGAAACATGTCTTAGGCTTATCTAAACTTAGAAAAATTATGAAACATAAGTTTTAGTATTTGTAATCATATAAACCTCATAAGGCCGAATTTTAAGGAGATAAGGAACATTTATTTTCAAGTCTTTGTGTGAGATAATAATGGGTAAGTCTATGAGTTCTAAATCTCTTAAGTTATAGCATAAAAATAAATATCCAATGCACTTTGTTTTAGTCTTTATTTAGAGGTGAGAACATAAAATAAATATGCTATGCAAACTCATTATTATCTTAGAGATTTAGTGAGAGCATAAACATAAATATGAAGATGCAAGTTCATTCTTAATCTTGAGCATTTAGTGATAACAAAAGTAAATATGGATGCAAGTCTTTTATCTTAACTTAGAGCTCATATGAGACTTTTAAAGAGAACTAAAAATCTCAACCCAACATCTATTGTAACGTCTTGATTTTTCATGCTGTGTTAAAATTACCAAAATGCCCCTAGGTAAATTTTACACGAGATTTGAGGATGAGAAATCTTTAATAAGGAATTTTAACATTAGAACAACATTATATGAGGCTTGAATAGAAATCTATGCGAAAAATCACAAATCCCGATTTTTCTGTGTACAAATGACCAAAATGCCCCTGAGGTCGTTTTGCCCCGAAAATCAAAGATAACCAATCCCGATTATCCTCAAGGGGTTAATTTTATGTTTGAAGGGGATTATTTGTGTTATGTTGATGTCACGGTAAAAATCTCAACCCCGAATTTTACTGTACGTAAAATTACCAAATTACCCTCATGTAATTTAGTGTGAAATTAAGCAATCCTTGAACCCAGTTATCACCAAGAAGTTCAAAAGTGATTTATTTCAAGTATGACTTGATATTTAGAAATTTTCAGGTAATTCTATAAAGCTTTTATGTGAAATTACCTTTTTACCCCTAGTTGTGCTAAATAAGTTCACTTACGGAATTAAGGAGATGTTAAAGCTCTAATTGAACTCAAAATTGATTTCATTCATTAACCTTGAGTTAAAAATTAATTACCTAAAGTTAAAAATAATTACTTGAGGTTAAAAATAATTACCTAGGATAATTAGAGTTTAAGAAATTTTTAGGAAAATTAATCTCCTTTCTTGATTCCTAGAGCTCATAAAATTAGTGATGCTAAGATTAAAATTAAGAATTACGGTTTAGGTAAAATTTAGTATAGAACTTATGTTACAAATTGATTTTTAACTCATTAGAAAACTAACTTCATTTACTAGTGTATGATTATTCTTTTACTTCATTTTAATTTGTCCTAAACACTTGACCTTTTACCATTTTCACTAATCTATCAATTCCAAATCTTTTACCTAAGTAATTACACAGCTAATACATGTTTTACCACTCATAAAAGAGCACAAATCTGATCATAATGGACCAGAAAACCGTGGCCATCATGCACCATGTGCATCATATTTTATTTGCTTTTCCAACATAAAAACACATCCAACAAAGACACCACACCTTAAGCTTTCTTTTGCATTGTTTTTGTTCTTGTTTAATCAAAAGAAAACCCACCCATTTCAGCCATGATATGATCAGCCACTATGTCTCCCATTAGCATCATATTTTAGAATTTCCATCCATTATACATGTGCAAAATCATTACAATACCATAACCTTTCTTTTTCTAAAGTTTTCTTTAACCAAAATATGAAATAAATCCTCCATTTTTCCAGCCTTGAGTCCACGGCCAAACAGCCTTCATAAGGCTATAAATACATGCTCTCCCATTGCTAAAATGTTCACACAAACACTCTTGGCCTTAGCATTTTCTTACTTGATAGTTTTCTTACTCAAAGTGTGCTCAAAGTTCTCTAATTCTCTCAAGAATTCCAGCTTTCTTTCTCTTCCTTATTCTCACTCAAGAGACTCCATTTCCAACCTCTAACCAAGCTCTAAACCTTAAGCATATGATGTTATCAAACTCAAATATAACTTGACAAGATTGGATGTGAAACCTGATTTAATAAAGGTAAACTTAAGACATGAAAATGATAGGTGCTGGAATTTCTAGTTGTTTCTGGCAGCAGGTACTTCGAAAGTTACTGTTCATAAAATATTAAGCATCTCGAAATTAAAATAATTTTACTATAAACTAGACTCATTATAGAACACTCTCAAAAAAGAATCACCCAAAACGGAGTTTTCTAGCTCAAGATATAAATTTTTAAAGTAGAGCCTAAGACTGAAACTTTAAATCTGACCTTGTAGTAGTAAAATAGGTGTAACTCACTCTAGAAAAATGCAAATGGACTGATTTCAACTTTGTTGGAGAGCTAACACATATAGGAATACACCCATGTATGTTATGTATAAAGCTTTGTACCATGTAATTACAGAATGAGAAATAAATTTCGGAATAGTGTACTGTGAAAGTGCAGTTTGGAAAGGTTCTGGCTAAGGAAAGACTTGGTATTTAAGCGTGTCCATTGTGACCAACCTCTCTTTCCTGGGAACCCTCGTATGCATGGTTTACAGTTGATTTACACTATTCCAAAGATGTAAATGCTAAAATTTGATGAGTTAGGAATTTGGAACTACCTTTACTAAGCTGAGATAACAAGTATACAGAGAATTATAAACTTTCTTCTAAAAGATGTCAAAACTATAAATAAAAGAATCAAGTCTTGTAAAGAGAGAATTTTAAGAATTTAAGTAGAATAATAATCTTCAAGAGTTATATGAAAGTCATAATAAAAATATATAAAGAACCTATAATAATATTTTGAAGTGCATTAATGTATTAATGGAATCCTAAGAGTACAAAGAACACTAAGAGAAAAAGATAATACTAAGACATCCATTACCTCTTACGAACACTAGGAACTCAACTTGATAACTTTGGTTGGTTAATATGAATCATCTATGAAAGTGTTTACTATGAGATTTACATGATATTGTCCATGTTTTATGAAGTGATTTATAGTAATGTGAATGTATGGTGATGAATTATGAAATGATGAGGATGAATGATTGATTGCCCAGATTTATTGTGATTACATGATAATATGCATACATTCATTTTCAAAAGAAATAATAAAAGTAAAGTTTGAAAAAGTAGCAATGAAAGTCTGGAAAAGTGGACTTGAGCTAAACTCACGGCTTAACCCCCTAAACCGTTGAGATCACGGCAACGGAATGAAAACCAAAAAGGTTATGGCGACGGCCATGGTATGAGCTCATTACCCTTTAGGGTGGTCTAAGACATTGATGCATTCATCCCGTGAGTAATTAAGAAATATGTTGATGAAATAAATGAAAGATGATGATCACTAAACAAGTGAATGTTGAGGATGAGTAATCATGAAATGCATGCAGCTCCTAAATGATTATTGCTTATTAGTGGTTTTACATGATATGCTTATATGTATGCTTGATGAAATCTTGAATGGATATTTCGCTAATGTTCAAGATTAGTTTAAAAGTAATCGCACTTGACTAATCACGTTTGTGAAAGTTTGATAATTGAATCCTTACCTGTTCACCTTTTTATAATAAACCCGAAGTGACTGGGACGACAACGATGACACTTTTAGTACAAGTAGGAACTCCTTCTGAGAAATCATGTATTTCTCACTCCCATGTTTATTTTCCGTTGTCGTTACCAGAGACAGACGTGTCCACCTAAAGCAACGAAGTCAGCTGAGGAAGGAGGTAGCGTGAAGATTTCAAACCTTTCAAGTAGGAGCATTCCGAGCTTTAGTTACATTATAGTTTGTGAGAAACAATTAGTAATAGTAGAACTTATATTGTTATTTGTAATAACTTATCAGTATGATATATGCCCTGTTGTGACTTATGTATTAAGTGATTATATTCCAGTTTATGTGATAATAGTTCTACACTTAGTCTCTTATTCCGCTTATTTAATTAAGTGCGCAATGTAACTTGATTATTATATATAAAAGCGCTATGTATTTCACTTCTCGTATAGGCTTAAGTTTTCAAACAATTAATTTATTTAAAGAAAAAAAAAACTTCCACTATTTTTCTAAGTTATTTTAAAAAGAAAATTAATGCAAGGCATAAGTGACAACTAATAGAATCCAAATGTGAACTTAAGCATAGTGGGGTTCTATTAGGGTGTTACATTATGGTATCAGAGCAGTTCATCCTATTTAAGCCTGAGGAATGGATTGACTATGCTTCTGTCTATGATATCATGCTATTAATCTTATCTGTATGATGGGATATAGGATTTAGAAATGCATGATCGTCTTGTGATACTGCCATAGTTGCTACCATGCTTAGCTATAATATTGAGCTTGATCAACTCGATGACTGTTGTTGGTGTGTCTAGGAACTAATGGCAGCAAACAGACGTACGCATGGGGCACGCGGTGGAGGTAATCGTGATGAACTGGCAAATGCACTCCAGGAGATGGCTAGGGCTATGCAAGCACAAGCAACAGTGATGATGGAGCAGATGAATAGGAGGTCAGAAGAATCAGCTAGGAACCAAGAACATGGAAAATTCTCAGAATTTAAGAGGGCTGGACCTCCAGAATTCAAAGGGACAACTAACCCCGAAATAGCTGACGGATGGATTCAAGAGATGGAGAAGGTTTTCTCAGTGGAAGAATGCTCTGATGAACAAAAGGTGGCATTCTCTACTTATATGTTGAAAGGAGAGGCCGCCGCGTGGTGGAAGGGTGCAAAGGGCTTGCTCAAAAGTGCTGACATACAGATTACATGGGAGGTTTTCTATGTTATGTTCCATAAGAAATATTTTCCAGATCCGGTTAAGAAGGCAAAGGAAGTAGAATTTACATTCTTTGACACAGGGGAAATCAAGTGTGGTGACTACGGCTAAGTTTGAAGAACTGATCAAACACTCAACTAGCTACCAAAGGGATCCCAACGAGGCTTGGAAATGCATGAAATATGAGAGTGGTTTGAGGCCAGACATTTTGGCATCTGTGGCTCCACTGGAGGTCACTGACTATGCATCTTTAGTCAGCAAAAGCCAAGTGGCTGAGAGTTGCAATCGCCAGCTAGTTGCCCACCGAGTTGAAGAGAATAGGAAGAGGTCTGCTCAACAAGGTCACCGAGGGTTTCCACCCCCTCACAAGAAACCCTACCAAGGAGGTGGATTTAAAGGGAAACAACCCCAACACCCTATGATGAATCAACCTAGGACACAAGCTGTTAATCGACCTAGGATGGTCCGTCCCTGAACCTATGACTAGACCCCCTTGTGCCACTTGTGGAAAGATACATGGAGGGGAATGCAGATTTGGTAAGAATGTTTGTTATCGGTGTGGACAGGCAGGACACTATTCTAGAGAGTGCCTAAAGTTCAATCAGTCCTCTACACTTAAGCCTAAGGCACAGGGACGCGTGTTTGCTATCACTGCTGAGATGCCCTCAGAATCCAATGATCTGATTCAAGGTAAGTGTATAATTAATGGAAAACCCTTAATTATATTGTTTGATTCTGGCGCAACACATTCATTCATTTCATATGATTGTGCTAATAAGTTGAGGTTGTATATATCTGACTTAAAAATCATCTTAGTTGTCTCTACACCCACTATAAATACTGTTAGAACTTATCAAGCCTACCTAAATTGTGAATTTGAGGTAGCTGATAGGATTTTTCATCATGATTTAGTTTGTCTACCCTTGTTTGGTTTTGATGTAATCTTGGGCATGGATTGGCTTTTGGCTAACCGTGTGTTACTACATTGTACAAATACTTCACTAGTATTTCTTCCCAAACCATCTTTACCCAATCCCTCTAAACTTGATAGAAAGGTACGACTATACCTAAACTCCATTATCATGGGGGATAGTAGGAATGAAAAGCGAGGATATGTCTTCCTAATGACAAGTGAGAAAGAAGTGGAGCAAGCTCTAGAAAAGATCCTTGTAGTAAAGGAATTCTCAGATGTTTTTCCTGATGACATACCTGAATTTCCTCCAAAAAGGGAGATTGAGTTTTCTATAGATTTGGTACCAGGAACAGGACCCATATCTATAGCTCCTTATAGGATGCCATTGGCCGAGTTAACAGAGTTGAAGAAGCAATTAGAGGAACTGCTACAAAAGAAATTTATTAGGCCCAGTGCTTCACCATGGGGAGCCTCAAAGGTCCGCTTGTCAAGAAGAAGGATGGGAGTATGCGATTATGTGTGGATTATAGGCAGCTAAACAAAGTGACTATAAAAAATAAATACCCTTTGCCTAGAATAGATGACCTCATGGACCAATTAAGAGGAGCCCAAGTGTTTTCCAAGATAGATCTGCGATCAGGATACCACCAAATTCGAGTGAAGGAGGAGGACATACCAAAGACAGCCTTTAGGACTAGATATGGACATTATGAGTTTAATGTGATGTCGTTTGGGTTAACCAATGCACCGGCAGTGTTTATGGACTACATGAATAGGATATTTAGACCATACTTGGACAAGTTTGTAATAGTGTTCATCGATGACATTCTAGTTTACTCTAGAACTGAAGAAGAGCACGAAGAACACTTACGAGTGGTGTTGGAGGTGTTGAGGAATAAGAAACTTTATGCAAAGTTGTCCAAGTGTGAATTTTGGATGAAGGAAGTTAAGTTCTTAGGTCATGTAGTGTCACATGGGGGAATAGCAGTAGACCCAAGTAAGATAGAAGGAGTGCAACAATGGGAAACCCCTACCACTGTGAAGGAGATTAGGAGTTTTCTAGGGCTACCCGGTTACTACCAAAGGTTCATTAGAGGTTTTTCCCAAATTACCTTACCCCTCACCAAGCTAACAAGGAAGAATTAAGCTTTTATATGGAGCCCAGAATGTGAAGAGAGTTTCCAAGAACTAAAGAAGAAGTTGACCACTACCCCTGTCCTAATCCTACCTGACTCAAAAGAAAAATTTGAGGTTTATTGTGATGCCTCGGGAAGTGGACTAGGATGTGTTTTGATGCAAAATAGGAATGTAGTAGCCTATGCCTCTAGACAGCTCAAACCCCATGAAGTAAATTACCCAACCCATGACTTAGAGCTAGCGGCTATTGTCTTTGCCTTAAAAATCTGGAGACATCATCTTTATGGTGTAAGGTTTGAAGTCTTTTCTGACCACAAAAGTCTGAAATACCTTTTCAACCAAAAGGAACTCAATATGAGACAAAGGCGTTGGATGGAGTTTCTCAAGGACTATGACTTTGGGTTGAACTACCACCCAGGAAAGGCAAATGTGGTAGCAGACGCTTTGAGTTGTAAGTCCTTGCATGCCGCTTGGCTCATGGTGAAAGAAAATGAGCTGATAAAAGATTTTAGGAACCTTAACTTAGGATATAGGGGGACTTCAGAACAAATTCGGTTAAGCCAACTAAGTGTAACCAGTAGCTTTAAGGATCAAATAATTCAAGCCCAAAGGGAAGATGAGGATTTCCTTAGAACCTTAACCCTTGTCGGCAGAAAGTTGAAAGAGTTTGTCCAGGATAAGGAAGGAGTGTGGAGATACCAAGGGAGAATCTGTGTACCTGCAAAAGAAGGATTGAGAGCTAGCATTTTGGAAGAAGCCCACAAGAGTCAATTTAGTGTACACCCCGGTATAACCAAGATGTACCATGACCTAAAAAAGATGTTCTGGTGGCCAAAGATGAAAGCAGATATAGCAAATATAGTGCAAAAATGTTTGGTATGCCAAAAAGTGAAGATAGAGCATCAAAAACCCTCCGGAGTGCTGCAACCTCTCGAAATCCCTGAATGGAAGTAGGAAGGAATATCCATGGATTTCGTGATGGGATTGCCGAGAACGCCTACGGGACATGACTCCATATGGGTAATTGTGGATAGATTGACCAAATCTGCTAACTTTTTACCCATTCGAGCAAATTCCCCTTTGGAAAAGTTAGCTCAGCTATACATCCAAGAGATAATAAGGCTCCATGGAGTACCCAAAACCATTGTCTCAGATAGGGATCCAAGGTTCACCTCAAGATTTTGGGGAGCTTTGCAAAAAGCGTTTGGTTCAAGGTTGTGTCTAAGCACTGCCTATCACCCTCAGACTGATGGACAATCAGAAAGAACAATTCAAACCCTTGAGGATATGCTAAGAGCATGTGTCTTAGACCAGCCAAAAAGTTGGGACAAACAGCTTCCATTGATTGAGTTTGCATATAATAATAGTTACCACACTAGCATTGGGATGGCACCCTATGAGGCTTTGTATGGTAGAAAGTGTCAATCACCACTTTGTTGGTGTGACCCGGGAGAGCAAAGTATTTTGGGCCCTGATTTGGTAGAAGAGACAACCAAACAAATAAGGAGAATTAGGGAAAGAATCCTCACTGCTCAAAGTAGGCAGAAGAGCTATGCTGACAAGAGAAGGAAACCTCTCAAATTTCAAGAAGGAGAACACATATTCTTGCGAATTACTCCTACCACAGGTATAGGTCGTGCAATGAAAGTCAAAAAGCTAAGCCCTAGATTCTTAGGACCCTTCCAAATCCTCAATAAGGTAGGTCCCTCCGCCTACCAAATTGCATTACCTCCAAATTTGTCTAACCTACACAATGTTTTTCATGTGTCCCAATTGAGAAAGTATCAGTCAGACCCCAGTCATGTGTTTGAGCCAGAAACTATACAATTAAAAGATGACTTAACTTTTGAATTACCACCGATGAGGATCGTGGATCATGGCATCAAGCAGCTGAGAAACAAATCTATATCTCTGGTCCGAGTAGCCTGGGGACAAGATGAAATGGAAGAGCACACATGGGAGCTCGAGGAAGATATGCGAAAAGAATTTCCGAACCTATTCACAGGTATCAAATTTTGAGGGCAAAATTTTTAATAAGAAGGGGAGAAATGTAACATCCCCAAATTTATAACTAAGACAAATATTAATCTTAATTAGCGATAGCAAAACCAAGAGAATCTGGACAAATGTTATGAAACACAACAAATAGACTACTTAAGTATGTCTGGAGAAAAATGCAAAGAATTACGAAAATGCCATCACTTAGTGGAAATTACGAAAATGCCCTTGCTATGTAAAGGAAATTACCAAACTACCCTTGCCTTATTAAATGACAAAGATACCCTTACTCTATGAATGGAATTACAAGAATACCACTATCATTGTCTAATTACAAAAATATCCTTGTCTTAGTTAAAGAAATTACTACAATGCCATTTACACAAATCCCTAGACTTGTCTTTAGACAAGAATGAATCTAAGCCATTGGATTAAGATGATAACACAATAATTTAACCACATACATCATACATATTTCTGAATCACATACATGCACTAAAGGTTAGAAAATCTCCACTAACATCTTTGCACAAAACATGGAAACATGTTTGCATAAAACATGGAGCATTTTCATCCAACATGTTTGCATAAAACATGGAAACGTGTTTGCATAAAACATGGAAACGTGTTTGCATAAAACATGGAAACATGTTTTCCTAAAACATGGAAACATGTTTGCATAAAACATGGAAACATGTTTGCACAAAACAACGAGCATTTTCATCCCAAAATTCAGCCAACATGTTTCCATAAATCATGCTCCAAGTGCTTTCCTTCTTCTGTTTTTCTCTAATCTTTCCACTATAAATACTCCTCAAACACTCTTCAATTCAGAAACTCCCTAAGTGTTCTTTCTTTCTTATTCTATCATTCTTCTTATGTTATTCAAAGACTTCTCTTGATCCTCTAAACTTCATCCAAACACTTAAATCCTAAGTCCAAACTTTCACTAGCCCTCACAAGAGTTACAATCTTTAACTCTAGTGAGAAATATTTTCTTAAGCACTCAAGTTCTAGAGCCAAGATTCAAGGAGGGTCATCCACTCCAAAGACTCTTGTTCAAAGCTTAAGGAAGAAGAGAAGGACCCTTTTTAGACCCTACACAAGAGGTAGGAGCTTCATCTTTAATTGTTCAAGCATTGTTGGCTTCTAACCTTGATAGAATGCCTCAAGTTTGAGTTATTGTCAAAAGTTTTGAATGATTATTTGAAAAATATATTTTTAGAAATATGACATGTTCTATTATGTTATGAGTACTCTTATGATGTTATCAAACTCAAATATAACTTGACAAGATTGTATGTGAAACCTGATTTAATAAAGGTAACTTAAGACATGAACATGATAGGTGCTGGAATTTCTAGTTGTTTCTGGCAGCAGGTACTTCGAAAGTTACTGTTCATAAAATATTAGGCATCTCGAAATTAAAATAATTTTACTATAAACTAGACTCATTATAGAACACTCTCCAAAAATAATCACCCAAAACGGAGTTTTCTAGCTCAAGATATAAATTTTTAAAGTAGAGCCTAAGACTGAAACTTTAAATCTGACCTTGTAGTAGTAAAATAGGTGTAACTCACTCTAGAAAAATGCAAATGGACTGATTTCAACTTTTTTGGAGAGCTAACACATATAGGAATACATCCATGTATGTTATGTATAAAGCTTTGTACCATGTAATTACAGAATGAGAAATAAATTTCGGAATAGTGTACTGTGAAAGTGCAGTTTGGAATGGCTAAGGAAAGACTTGGTATTTAAGCGTGTCCATTGTGACCGACCTCTCTTTCCTGGGAACCCTCGTATGCATGGTTTACAGTTGATTTACACCATTCCAAAGATGTAAATGCTAAAATTTGATGAGTTAGGAATTTGGAACTACCTTTACTAAGCTGAGATAACAAGTATACAGAGAATTATAAACTTTCTTCTAAAAGATGTCAAAACTATAAATAAAATAATCAAGTCTTGTAAAGAGAGAATTTTAAGAATTTAAGTAGAATAATAATCTTCAAGAGTTATATGAAAGTCATAATCAAAATATATAAAGAACCTATAATAATATTTTGAAGTGCATTAATGTATTAATGGAATCCTAAGAGTACAAAGAACACTAAGAGAAAAAGATAATACTAAGACATCCATTACCTCTTATGAACACTAGGAACTCAACTTGATAACTTTGGTTGGTTAATATGAATCATCTATGAAAGTGTTTATTATGAGATTTACATGATATTGTCCATGTTTTATGAAGTGATTTATAGTAATGTGAATGTATGGTGATGAATTATGAAATGATGAGGATGAATGATTGATTGCCCAGGATTTATTGTGATTACATGATAATATGCATACATTCATTTTCAAAAGAAATAATAAAAGTAAAGTTTGAAAAAGTAGCAATGAAAGTCTGGAAAAGTGGACTTGAGCTAAACTCACAGCTTAACCCCCTAAACCGTTGAGATCACGGCAACGGAATGAAAACCAAAAAGGTTATGGCGACGGCCATGGTATGAGCTCATTACCCTTTAGGGTGGTCTAAGACATTGATGCATTCATCCCGTGAGTAATTAAGAAATATGTTGATGAAATAAATGAAAGATGATGATCACTAAACAAGTGAATGTTGAGGATGAGTAATCATGAAATGCATGCAGCTCCTAAATGATTATTGCTTATTAGTGGTTTTACATGATATGCTTATATGTATGCTTGATGAAATCTTGAATGGATATTTACGCTAATGTTCAAGATTAGTTTAAAAGTAACTGCACTTGACTAATCACGTTTGTGAAAGTTTGATAATTGAATCCTTACCTGCTCACCTTTTTATAATAAACCCGAAGTATTTGGGGACGACAACGATGACACTTTTAGTACAAGTAGGAACTCCTACTGAGAAATCATGTATTTCTCACTCCCATGTTTATTTTCCGTTGTCGTTACCAGAGACAGACGTGTCCACCTAAAGCAACGAAGCTGTAGCTGAGGAAGGAGGTAGCGCGTGAAGATTTCAAACCTTTCAAGTAGGAGCATTCCAAGCTTTAGTTACATTATAGTTTGTGAGAAACAATTAGTAATAGTAGAACTTATATTGTTATTTGTAATAACTTATCAGTATGATATATGCCCTGTTGTGACTTATGTATTAAGTGATTATATTCCAGTTTATGTGATAATAGTTCTACACTTAGTCTCTTATTCCGCTTATTTAATCAAGTGCGCAATGTAACTTGATTATTATCTATAAAAGCGCTATGTATTTCACTTCTCGTACGGGCTTAAGTTTTCAAACAATTAATTTATTTAAAGAAAAAAAAAACTTCCACTATTTTTCTAAGTTAATTTCAAAAGAAAATAAATGCAAGGCATAAGTGACAACTAATAGAATCCAAATGTGAACTTAAGCATAGTGGGGTTTTATTAGGGTGTTACATGCCACACTTAAAGATTTCCTGCTCAGCACATAGGCAACAACATTCGCTTTGCCTGGATGGTAATTTAAGCTGAACTCATAATCTTGAGCAATTTCATCCATCTCCTTTGCTACATATTCAACTCCTTCTAATCAAAATGGTATTTTTAAGCTTTTATGATTAGAGAAAACATTAAACTGCACACCATACAGATGATGTCGCCAGATCTTCAAAGTGAAAACCATAGATGTGAGTAGTTTACTTCGTGTGGCTTCAATTATTGAGAAGCATAGCAACCACATTCTTGTTGGGGCAATCATACACCTTGTGTCCTAGTTTTCCACATCCATAACAAACAATTTGTGTTGTCCAACAAGGCTTGTTCCCATGATTTTTTTCCACTTTTAGGGCAATATTGTCCTATCATCAATCTTGATAATTGAGGTTGTTTCCCTCGATTGTTATTGGGTAAAAATATTCCCCGAGACTGGTTGACGGGCTTAAACCATGGGCGTTGGGGTGCCAATCCCTTCCTAGCATTATTTTGTGTGTACTTGAAACTTGCTAGCTTCCTGTAACACCCTAATTTTTAACCCAATACTCTAGAACACATTAGGTTAATCATTAGGTTATTACCTCTTAGTCTCATCCTTTTAAAAAAATACTTAGCGGAAATTACGGGTAAATTTTTTTTTTTGAAAACACAAAACCAAAGTGAGAGCCGCGTTTATCGTGAGACAGAAATATAAGGCATAAGTAACGAACATAAAGAACACAGTAAGTAAAGCATATAACAATGAAACAATGATTAACACAACAAAGGATACACTTCATTAATATCATATTTAGGATACATATATAGTCATGCCCTTATAGAATCGGGCTGAGCTTGCAGTACATGAAAGATAACAAGAAAGCAGCAAAGTACATGGTACAACGGAAAATAAAACCCAACTAAACTACCCTCCTACCAAAGCTATGAGTACTAAAACTCAACCCCCCTCCCAAAAGATATTGCCAAAGGGGAAAACCTCATGACAGCTCAAGCACTCAGATAGCCCTCCAACAAAACTACTGACGGTGAAGATCCTCGGGCGATGGAGGTATGTAACCGGCGAACTGCTCGAGCTCCTCCTGAGTGGGCTAGTGGAGTGGAACATGAACGCGAGTCAGCTGGACATGAGCTCCTCAGCGAGGGCGGATCTCGGCTCTCTGTGCCAGGCGTGGCTGCATCACGGTATCCTCACTCCCTTCCCGTCTAAATGGGGGAAAGGGAGCAGAGCTCTCCGAATAAACGTGCATCGGCAAGTCCTCGGACGGATTTGTCTCCGACCTCCTCAAACGAGGCACATACTCCGGGTAGTCATGGACAGCTGAAGCAGATGAATAGGCATGATGAATCTACTCATCACGGGGGCAATAGGAGTGAACTGATAGCTGGACACTGGGTAAGCAAAAGGTCGTCCCATGTACACAAAAACACGAATAGCACATCGACCCTCGAAGTGATAAGAGTGGTGATCTGGGTCGTAGTGCACCTCCCAGACGGGCGTGTCAATGAAGACCACGAATGTCACCATAGAGCTCTGAAGATGTGACAGAAGAAATAGAAAGAAGCGAAAGAAGTGAGAATCTTACTAAAGAATCTCAGTAGGGATCTCCTATCTAGGGTTACATCGTTCACATCCTCAGGAACCTTGGGTTTCTTTATAAAAGGTGTGCATGCATATAAGATTCATTATTAGGGTTTATAAAACTAGGTTATCCAAGGTTCATTCCTTTTAGTATGCATCTTAATGTCATGAATGCAACATATTAGAACATGAATGCATGGTAATGCTTTAAGCAAATAACTCAACAAATCACAACATCAAGGGGCATACAAGTGGCATAAAGGGCATAAAACTTTCAAGTGGAACTTTCCTCAACTTTGTGACATCAATCATGGTACTTTTAGCATAACAAGGCCATAGCAATTTGTCCACTTTGGTCCACAGGTTAGGGGGCTAGGGATCACCTCTCTTAGTGTAACATCCCCTGCTGCTTTATGGATTGACAACTGTCCCCACAAACTAACACAGGTCTTTTCAGCATGCTTTGTCCTCACTCACATGCTTCCTAGGAAAACTTCCCAGGAGGTCACCCATCCCAAAATTACCCCAAGTCAAGCACGCTTAACTGTGGAGTTCTTTCAGTTTAGGCTACCGAAAAGAATATGCATCTTGTTGGTATAGGTAGTGCAAATCAATTCATATAAGCCCTCCTCAACTGTATAGTCCCATACCTATACAATCTTAGGATCCCTCTCATTTGGGTGTGTAATCGGTTCATTCATGTACCCCTCCGCTTAGAGGACCTTGCGAGGAGCCGCTCCTTGTCCGTGCCCTCTTTGCACCGGCGATCACTCCTCGTCCTTGTCCCCGGGCGTTACATGCCCACCAGCTTCCGCCTGGTTCGTCCCCGAACCACACCGTACTGGGAGAGGTGCAAGCTCTAATACCATTTGTAACATCCCCTGCTGCTTTATGGATTGACGACTGTCCCCACAAACCAACACGGGTCTTTTCAGCATGCTTTGTCCTCACTCACATGCTTCTGGAAAACTTCCCAGGAGGTCACCATCCCAAAATTACCCCAAGTCAAGCACGCTTAGCGTGGAGTTCTTTCAGTTTAGGCTACCGAAAAGAAGATGCATCTTGTTTTCGGTAGCCTAAACTGAAAGAACTCCACAGTTAAGTGTGCTTGACTTGGGGTAATTTTGGGATGGGTGACCTCCTGGGAAGTTTTCCCAGGAAGCATGTGAGTTTGGACAAAGCATGCTGAAAAGACCCGTGTTGGTTTGTGGGGACAGTCATCAATCCATAAAGCAGCAGGGGATGTTACACTTAGGATATACCCTCTTCGAAACGCTTTGTGGGCATCAAGCCATAGCAATTTGTCCATTTCAGTAGGCTGCATCTACTCATACACTCACGGATTTGTCTCTCTTGGGGGTGCTCAACCGAACCGGTGTCACGCAAGAAAGCGCATCTCAGTGCTTTGTCACATAAAAAATATTTTGGGGGTGCTCGGCCGAACTAGTGTCACCCAGGGTTTTAAATCTCATATCATACTTCAAAAACATTCTCAAGTCCTTTGGGTTTGATGGAAATTCGGCAGCATAATGGCTGTAAACCGAATTTCCTTCAAACCAACTTTATGCCACAAGCTTATAACACATACACATTTCTCATTCAACTTTCATGCCCATGATAAACTTAATAACTCAATAAATCATTTCCTCATAGCTCATGTATCATCTAAGCATATACATCCAAACATCATACTTGCACAAAACAACTCATAGCATACAAGATCTCTTAATGTTTTATGCTTTGACCTTTAAGGTCCTTTAACTTGGAATCTAAGTTGTATATCACAACCTAAGCTCTCGGGTACCTATAGGCTCATGTCTAAGTATTCCTCACTCAATTCTATGATCATAACCAATTCTAAACCTCAAGAGTGCAGAATCTATAATTCATACTTTACGAGTACCTAGAAGTCACAATATTGACCCTTTCTAAGTTTGGTTTGCTCCTAAGGCATCAAGATCAAGTCCTAAACCAATTATGAGTAGTTCCTACATATTTAAACTAATTATACACCATGATTTTTAATTCTAAAACTTGCTGGACAGAATCTAGAAAATTACATCTTTAAGGGATCTAAAAGTCTCAAATTAATTCTTTTCTAGTTACTAACTTCTCTTAGCTTTCACATATGCATCTTTGCATCAAATATACATGAACACACTCATATTATCATCATCAAAACAGCATAAAACAGTGAGCATAGCAAGCAAGGCAGAACCAAAATTGTCTCCATCAAACAAAGCATAAAACTTGATTTTCAAGACACATAAATTGCTAGTTTCTCTTGGAACCTTTTTAAAACTTTCAAAACACACTTAAAACAATTTATTTCTTTAAAACCATCATAAAACCAAAGAGGGCAGTAGCCATATCAAATAAATCTTAAGAGGATTTAAAATCGTAAAACTTTGACCAAAACATCTCTTAAGCTTATCTAAACTTAGAAAAATTATAGAACATGAGTTTTAGTACTTGTAACTACTCAAACCTCACAGGGCCGAAATCAAAGAAGCTAGGAAGGATATATTTGCAAGTCTTTGTTTGAGATACTAATGGGTAAGTCTATGAGCTCTAAATCTCTTAAGTTATGATATAAAAATAAATATCCAATGCACTTTGTTTTAGTCTTTATTTAGAGGTGAGAACATAAAATAAATATGCTATGCAAACTCATTATTATCTTAGAGACTTAGTGAGAGCATAAATATAAATATGAAGATGCAAGTTCATTCTTTAATCTTGAGCATTTAGTGATAATATAAAAGTAAATATGGATGCAAGACTTTTATCTTAACTTAGAGCTCATGTGAGACTTTTAAAGAGAACTAAAAATCTCAACCCAACACTTATCTCATCAACAAAGTAAGCTTTAGAGTTCTTGAACCAAGTTCTCAAAGGAACTACATGGTTCTTGAACATCATCATCAAGCTCAAAAAGAAGTAAGCTTTAAAAGGAAACAAAACCTCAAAGAAGTAAGAACCAAAACAACATTATTTCTTTGCACAAAGTGAACATAGAGGTACTTTAAAAACTTAAACAAAATCTGAGGTGAAGACTATGGAGGCTGAAACTATGAAGGAAAAGAAAAGGAAAGAAAAACCCAAACTTTACTAGATCAAGAATAAAACTCAAGCTTTAGAGGTTCCTTTGAGATGAACACAAGGTCATCATCTAGGAGCTCTCATCATCAAGCTATCATGTTCACATAAACAAGGCCAAGAGGCCGAAATGAAAAAGAGAAGGAAAACAAAGGAAAGGTCAAAAAGAAACCAAGAGAAAAACTAGAGAAAACACATTTTTGAGTAAAAACAAAGTTTGAAAGCAACTCCTACCAAGTGGTGAAGATGAAAGCTTGATCTTTTGAAAAGAAATGAGAAGAGCAACTCCTCCTAGGATGCTATGATGGCTTCGGCCTTGAGGGAGTGGAGGGGAATGAGATGTGTTCTTGGTGGTTTAGTGTTTGAGGTTGATTGTTTAGGTGCTTAGGAGGTGATTCAAGGTTGCAAGGTGGTGGATTGAGGTTGTGAGGTGATGATGTGAAGAGAGGATGAAGAAGATGAAGATGGAAAAGATGAAGAGGAAAAGAAAAGCTCTTAGAATGCTTGAGAGAAAAACAAAGAACTCAAGAAAGCTTGAAAACTAAAACTTTGCAAATGATCTAAAGTGTTTCTAAGCTCAAGTAAGCAAGGTATTTATAGGAAAATGAAACAAATGAGAGCTCATGGAGGGGGAAGGCTAGCCGTAGCATGTGAGGGCATGGGGGAGAGAAAAATATCTCCTACACAGTGTCATTCAAGCATGGTTGGAGGTATGGGAAGCAAAGGCTAAGACATGGTTCAAAGCATGGTGTTTTGAGGTGATTTTTCTTCAAAGTTGAAATAAAATAATCCTTCTAGAACACAAGGAGGGCTGGCAGTTTTTGAGCCATAGAAATGAGAGAAAAAGTCTTCTAGAAGCTGTCATATGAAGCATGGATGAAAGTATAGAGTTTATGACTCAAAGCATGGTTTATGGTCAGGTGGAAGCATGGTTCTTTGAGTGTAGAAATTCACACATGTGATGGAAATGAAGGGGTATGGTTTTGGCCAGATTGCATCAACCAAGGGGGAAGGAAAATTGTCTTTGTAATTGTGTGTTAATGATAGGTTTAGATGTGTATTAGTTTAGGTACAAGGTTAGAAATCATTAAGCACAAGTTTAGGTAACTAAGAATGAGGTTTAGGAATTTTAGGACAAGGTTAAGGAGTGCTCATACACATTTAGAGAGTTTAAAATTCATTTTATGAGTAAACAAGGTAGACAAATTTCCATGATTTAAGGAATTGGAAAGAGAAAACACTATTCAAGATTTCATGACAAGGAATCTTGAATTTAAAATAAGATTTGAGTTTAAATTAAGCATTCTTAGGTTCTAATCAACTTTAATAAACTATTTTGACTCTAGATTAATTATGGAAATTAATTAATCTTCGATTTGAGTCTAATATTACTTAGGTTTACTTAATCACACGATTAAGCTTAAAAACACGAAACTAGGGGCAAAATCATAATTTTGCACAAATTTCGCCCGGGACCACCGGGACTAAAACTGAGGTCACAGAATACATAAAAATGCCTTTTAAAACCATCTGGAGAAGTTTCAGGGTTTATCTAGCGCTTGCAATCGGGTCAAACACCACATGGGTATTTTGGTCATTTTGACCCGAAAACTCTAGAAACGAGATTTTTGATCCCGAAAAGGTACACAAGTCAACTAATCCCCTTCAAACATTGAGTTTACCCTTCGAGGACTGCCGGATTGGCTTCCCTCGAATTTTGGGCCGAAAATGACCTTAGGGGCATTTTGGTCATTTTCACTTTAACAGAAAATCGAGGCGTTACACTTCCTGTTGGACTCCTCTACACGCCGATATTTATTTACTAAAGTAGCATAGTGTCTAATCTCCAAAAGACTCATGGTGGCTTCAATATCCTCATGTAAACCTCCTTTATCTTTCATGCACTTCCAGGGTTCATCAAGATCATATTGATAGATTGTAGAAAACTTGCAAAGCCCTTCAAATTTGGTTGTGTACTCCACTATGCTCATGGATCCTTGCTTAAGTGCAACAAACTCCAACTCCTTTGCATTTCTCGTAGAAGCATGAAAGTACTTGTGATAAAAAGCTTCCTTGAAAACATCCCAGGTTACTTTAGTTTGTGAAGTTTGAATAACCTAACGGTGCCAACCCACTAAAATTCTACATCCACTTCCAGCATGTAAGTAGTAAAAGCTACTTTTTAACTATCTGAACAGGGAAGAACCGAGAAAATCTTCTCCATAGCTTTAAAGCTCCTCGAAAAGACAAAGGGTTTGCTTTCCTGAACTTAATGAATTTCTAAAACTCCACATCTACCTCTATTCCCCCAAGAATTCCAACAATGTTCAGCTCATCATTGTGATCTACTCTTTTCACAATTTGGTTGGCCACTGTAGCTTGTTCTCTCATAGCCGTGGCCATCTCACGGAAGGTACCGTTATACCAGCTTCATCTCCAGCGTTGTTCCTAGTATGCGAATTTTGAAGTAATCAATTCCTATCACACCAAACAAGAAACACTAAGTTGATTAAGCTCAATACCGGGCTAAGTATGGCAGCAACCCATAATATTCGCAACCAGTAGTCACACACATATATAAAATCATAATGCATGAATTTACTAAGGAAGAATAGCGATCCAATCCTCAGGCTTATTAGGATAGTCCAGCTTTGATACCATAATGTAACATCCTTCTAACTACCGTGCGCTACTCAAGTGTAACACAGTAACTAGAAGAGTATCACTTACTAATAATATTTGTACTAGTCGAGAGAATGAAAAGAAAGTAAATTAAACTCATATATTGCAAGTAAGGTGTTGGAATAGACCATACATAGTTTGGAAAAACTTATATTATATATATGTACGCACCCACATCATGTACAAGTCATCAAACATATAGATCACACTAGAAGTTAAGTTAGTCTACTAGTAAGACCATCCAGGAACTAAGTCCAAAACATATCAAATGCCTAGCCTAACCTGCTCAATCCTAATGCCCAACAAAATAACATATACACATAAACGGGCCTAAAAAACATCTAGCAAAAACTAAGATACAACTATGTACAAGTAATAGGGTGCTTGAATGTCTTATACTCTCCTAATGAAAGCCATTTGCCATCAGTTGATGGCACCACCCCAGCTGGGGCATCAGAACTAGTAGATCAATCATAATTTGAAGAGGAAAATGAGGATGAAGCATCTCTTGGAGGAGGTGCTAGTGGTGCTAACAGGGGTAGGTGGGGGCACAAAAACAACAAGGTGTGCCACGTGGAGGGGCACACCATCATATGAGAATGCAGGATCAAATGCAATTGAAAAAATGGAAGTGTTGAATAAACGATTGAAAAATACATATGCATGAATGTGGGAGTAGGCTACAACATATAGAGAATCCAGAATGAGATCGTAGTGCCACTCCCATTGTGGTGAGTCAATGTACACTACCACAGATGGTATATGTGGGATCTTGATATAATACAAAATGCAAACAAATATAAGAATGAGAATATTATATAATTCTCAATAGGGCACTCCCTCAAAGATAAACATAACATAATTAGTAATTTGATTCATACAAGAAATTCTATGTAAAAATCATATGCAAAAAGAATAATAATAATGTGTTTTCTTGTGTGACCATAGAACTTAATTCAGTGCATTTTTCTCTTTCCATCAACATATGGAAGACTTAGATTACACCAACTGGTACCAGTGGTTAACACCATACATGGGAAATAGACTGCTTATTAGGACTAAGCTCATTCCTATACGTGATCCTTATACTTCATTTTTTTTCCTTTTTCGAATCTCACACAATTCTATTCCTAATCGATACATCTACCGATTCATAATATCTCTAGGTAAGTTCCTCTTTTTGCCTCCCCCCAAATCAACATAATTCTTGTTTTGGTTTTACTCATATGTCAGAACATACACAATTGAGGTTCATACATTCTCTTTTGTCACATATATGCATCTTTCACCTTTCTTTTTCCCAATGCACTGTATTAATCACATAAAAATATTCATTCACAATTTAATTCTTATTCATTCCTCATAAATCAATCTTTAAAGTCAATAGCATGAATTCATATAAATCATACTTGAACCAAATGTCATTATGTTACCAATATAATGCCTTAGTACAAATATAGCACATGGGCAAATTTCACATCGTTGTAGCACAAATTATTCTACATCTCCAACAATCAAATTCAAGACTAAAAATTATTTATAACACTTAAATGTGTCAACAAGGTCCTGTAAAAATTTCAGGACAAAAGAAGCTCTCTAGCTAGGTTAACAAAATTCTACAAATTTGATGGCTAAGGACCACCTAATCTCAGCTCAAAGCCAGAATTCTTAATTTTTCTACCATTGTAAATGAGCTTAGAAAATTAGAACAAAATTCATGGTTAAACCTTATGATATTTCCAACACCCTATAAAATTTCAAGTGAAAATTGAGTCATTTGCTATAGTAACAAAATTAGCACAATTTGTAGCTTCAGATCTAGCAGTTCAGCAACAGTATTCATAGTCATAGTTCTTCATTTTTTTTTAAGGTAGTAAGAGTCTTTAAAATGACCTAAGAAAAATCATGGAGTTATCTTAGGATGTTAGCTTCAACATATAAAATTTTTAGCTAATAAAAATAACTAAAAACACATGAGAAACATAGTGAACTAACTCCTAGCTACAAAAAAATTGAAAATCCAGCAACTTAGTTCAAAACTTCTTTTGACAAAAATAATTTTCAAACAACACCAAACTATTCTACCAATGTAAATACATCTATATCTATGTGTAACCATACATTCGAACCAAAAACATCAAATTCAAACAAGTAAAATCTGAAAAAAAAAAATAGAAGTGAAAAAAAAAATACAAAGAACCCTACTTTTAGAGCTTTAGTGCTCTTGCCTCCAAAGGATGCCCCAAGAATGATTTTTCTCACTTTAAGGCCTACCAACCAATAGCAAATCCTTCCTTAGATAGTAGGGTATGATATCTCAAAGTGAGAAAATGTGAGAAATTCAAATTCCAATCAGTTAGCTTGGTAGATTGTGATGAGTAGAGTGAGTTTAGTAAAGGGATCTTGTGGTTTTTGCAATTTTTTACTAAGGTTTTTGAGGATTGAATTAAGATTGGAGTATCATGAAGGAAGCAACAATGGAGGTTGGTTCTTCTCCTCTTTGGCTGAACATGACTTGGTGGAGCGATAAGGTTTGGTGAATTGTATTTATCTTGGGTTAGGTTTAATAATTAATTAGGTAAAAATTTAATTTCTTTCTTTTTAAAACAAAATGTGTAACACCCTAATTTTAACCCAACTCTCTAGAATACATTAGGTTAAACATTAGGCTATTACTTCTTAGTCTCATCATTTTAATAAAATACATAGCGGAAATTACGGGTAAATTTTTTTTTTTTGAAAACATAAAACAAAGTGAGAGCCACGAACTTAACTAGTCGAACGACAGAAATATAAAGCACGCGTAACAATCATTCGCAATCACAAAGTAAAGCACGTAACCAAAAGACATCAGTCATAATAACAGAGAAAGGATTTCATTAATACCAATATTAGAGTACATAAGTAGTCATACCCTCATAGGGACAGGCAGAGCTTGTGATACAACGGAAATAAAATATAACAGAAACAAGAAAATACATGGTACGACAAGAAGATAAACCCAAAATGCTACCCTCCTACTAAGCTACGAGTACAATCTACAACCCCTCCCAAAAGGTACTGTCGAAGGAAAGATCTCCATAAAAGCTCGAGTACTCGCAAAGCTCTCCATCGGACTCTAGTGACAACGGGGGTCCTTGGATAATGGAGGCAGGTAACCGGGGAACCGCTCGATCTCCTCCTAAGTGGGCCAATGGAGTGTGAAGGGAACTCGTGGCGGCTGAATGTGAGCTCCTCGACGCGGGCGCATCTCGGCTCTCCTTGCCAAGCGCGGTTGCCTTACGGTCTCCTCACTTCCCTGGCGCCGGAACTGGGGAAAGGGAGCAAAGCCCTCTGAAGGCACATGCATTGGCGAATCCTTAGATGGATCAGTCTCGGACCTCCTCAAATGAGGCACATACTCTAGGTAGTCGCAGACAGCTGAGGCGGAGGTACGAGCGCGGCGTAGCTACTCATCACGGGGGCGAGTGCGCTCAAAGATCATGTCATCACCACCAAAGGGTGCAGTAGGAGTGAATTGGTAGCTCGAAACCGGATAAGCGAAAGGTCGTCCCATGTACACAAAAACACGGACGGCACAACGACCCTCAAAATGATACGAATGGTGGTTCAAGTCGTACTGCACCTGTAACACCCTAATAGAATCCCACTATGCTTAAGTTCACATTTGGATTCTATTAGTTGTCACTTATGCCTTGCATTTATTTTCTTTTGAAATTAACTTAGAAAAATAGTGGAAGTTTTTTTTTTCTTTAAATAAATTAATTGTTTGAAAACTTAAGCCTGTACGAGAAGTGAAATACATAGCGCTTTTATAGATAATAATCAAGTTACATTGTGCACTTAATTAAATAAGCGGAATAAGAGACTAAGTGTAGAACTATTATCACATAAACTGGAATATAATCACTTAATACATAAGTCATAACAGGGCATATATCATACTGATAAATTATTACAAATAACAATATAAGTTCTGCTATTACTAAATTGTTTCTCACAAACTATAATGTAACTAAAACTCGGAATGCTCCTACTTGAAAGGTTTGAAATCTTCACACGCTACCTCCTTCCTCAGCTACAGCTTCGTTGCTTTAGGTGGTGAGAAAATAAACATGATTTCTCAGTAGGAGTTCCTACTCGTACTAAAAGTGTCATCGTTGTCGTCCCAGTCACTTCGGGTTTATTATAAAAAGGTGAACAGGTAAGGATTCAATTATCAAACTTTCACAAACGTGATTAGTCAAGTGCGCTTACTTTTAAACTAATCTTGAACATTAGCAGAAATATCCATTCAGTATTTCATCAAGCATACATATAAGCATATCATGTAAAACCACTAATAAGCAATAATCATTTAGGAGCTGCATGCATTTCATGATTAATCATCCTCAACATTCACTTGTTTAGTGATCATCATCTTTCATTTATTTCATCAACATATTTCTTAATTACTCACGGGATGAATGCATCAATGCCTTAGACCACCCTAAAGGGTAATGAGCTCATACCGTGGCCGTCGCCACAACCTTTTTGGTTTTCATTCCGTTGCCGTGATCTCAACGGTTTAGGGGGTTAAGCCGTGAGTTTACCTCAAGTCCACTTTTCCAGACTTTCATTGCTACTTTTTCAAACTTTACTTTTATTATTTCTTTTGAAAATGAATGTATGCATATTATCATGTAATCACAATAAATCCTGGGCAATCAATCATTCATCCTCATCATTTCATAATTCATCACCATACATTCACATTACTATAAATCACTTCATAAAACATGGACAATATTATGTAAATCTCATAGTAAACACTTTCATAGATGATTCATATTAACCAACCAAAGTTATCAAGTTGAGTTCCTAGTGTTCGTAAGAGGTAATGGATGTCTTAGTATTATCTTTTTCTCTTAGTGTTCTTTGTACTCTTAGCATTCCATTAATACATTAATGCACTTCAAAATATTATTATAGGTTCTTTATATATTTTTATTATGACTTTCATATAACTCTTGAAGATTATTATTCTACTTAAATTCTTAAAAATCTCTCTTTACAAGACTTGATTCTTTTATTTATAGTTTTGACATCTTTTAGAAGAAAGTTTATAATTCTTTGTATACTTGTTATCTCAGCTTAGTAATGGTAGTTCCAAATTCCTAACTCATCAAATTTTAGCATTTACATCTTTGGAATAGTGTAAATCAACATTAAACCATGCATAGGAGGGTTCCCAGGAAAGAGAGGTGGGTCACAATGGACATGCTTAAATACCAAGTCTTTCCTTAGCCACAACCTTTCCAAACTGCACTTTCACAGTACACTATCCCGAAATTTATTTCTCATTCTGTATTTACGTGGTACAAAGCTTTATTTGTTAGCTCTCCAACAAAGTTGAAATCAGTCCATTTGCATTTTTCTAGAGTGAGTTACACCTATTTTACTACTACAAGGTCAGATTTAAAGTTTCAGTCTTAGCTCTACTTTAAAAATTTATATCTTGAGCTAGAAAACTCCGTTTTGGGTGATTCTTTTTGGAGAGTGTTCTATAATGAGTCTAGTTTATAGTAAAATTATTTTAATTTCGAGATGCTTAATATTTTATGAATAGTAACTTTTGAAGTACCTACTGCCAGAAACAACTAGAAATTCCAGCACCTATCATTTTCATGTCTTAAGTTACCTTTATTAAATCAGGTTTCACATACAATCTTGTCAAGTTATATTTGAGTTTGATAACATCATAAGAGTACTCATAACATAATAGAACATGTCATATTTCTAAAAATATATTTTTCAAATAATCATTCAAAACTTTTGACAATAACTCAAACTTGAGGCATTCTATCAAGGTTAGAAGCCAACAATGCTTGAACAATTAAAGATGAAGCTCCTACCTCTTGTGTAGGGTCTAAAAAGGGTTCTTCTCTTCTTCCTTAAGCTTTGAATAAGAGTCTTTGGAGTGAATGACCCTCCTTGAATCTTGGCTCTAGAACTTGAATGCTTAAGAAAATATTTCTCACTAGAGTTAAAGATTGTAACTCTTGTGAGGGCTAGTGAAAGTTTGGACTTAGGATTGAAGTGTTTGGATGAAGTTTAGAGGATCAAGAGAAGTCTTTGAAGAACATAAGAAGAATGATAGAATAAGAAAGAAAGAACACTTAGGGAGTTTTTGAATTGAAGAGAGTTTGAGGAGTATTTATAGTGGAAAGATTAGAGAAAAAACAGAAGAAGGAAAGCACTTGGAGCATGATTTATGGAAACATGTTGGCTGAATTTTGGGATGAAAATGCTCCTTGTTTTGTGCAAACACGTTTCCATGTTTTATGCAAACACGTTTCCATGTTTTATGCAAACATGTTGGATGAAAATGCTCAATGTTTTATGCAAAGATGTTTCCATGTTTTGTGCAAAGATGTTTCCATGTTTTGTGCAAAGATGTTAGTGGAGATTTTCTAACCTTTAGTGCATGTATGTGATTCAGAAATGTGTATGATGTATGTGGTTAAATTATTGTGTTATCTTCTTAATCCAATGGCTTAGATTCATTCTTGTCTAAAGACAAGTCTAGGGATTTGTGTAAATGGCGTTGTAGTAATTTCTTTAACTAAGACAAGGATATTTTTGTAATTAGACAATGATAGTGGTATTCTTGTAATTCCATTCATAGAGTAAGGGTATCTTTGTCATTTAATAAGGCAAGGGTAGTTTGGTAATTTCCTTTACATAGCAAGGGCATTTTCGTAATTTCCACTAAGTGATGGCATTTTCGTAATTCTTTGCATTTTTCTCTAGACATACTTAAGTAGACTATTTGTTGTGTTTCATAACATTTGTCCAGATTCTCTTGGTTTTGCTATCGCTAATTAATATTTATCTTAGTTATAAATTTGGGGATGTTACATTTAACATGTAACGCTCGGGGACGAGGACGCTGAGTGATCGCCGGTGCAAAGAGGGCACGGACAAGGAGCGGCTCCTGACAAGGTCCTCTAAGCGGAGGGGTACATGAATGAATCGATTACACACCTGAATGAGAGGGATCCTGAGACTGTATAGGTGTGGGACTATACAGTTGAGGAGGGCTTATATGAATTGATTTGTACTACCTATATTAACAATATGCATCTTCTTTTCGGTAGCCCAAACTGAAAGAACTCCACAGTTAAGCGTGCTTGACCTAGAGTAATTTTGGGATGGGTGACCTCCTGGGAAGTTTTCCTAAGAAGCGTGTGAGTGAGGACAAAGCATGTTGAAAAGACCCGTGTTGGTTTGTGGGGACAGTCGTCAATCCATAAAGTAGTAGGGGATGTTATAGCACCTCCCAAACTGGCGTGTCAATGAAAACCACGAATGTCGCCATCGGTCTCTGAAGATGTGACGAAAGAAAGAAGAGAGAGAAGTGAGAATTCTTGCTAAAGAATCTCAGTAGGAGTCTCCTATCCTAGGGTTACATCGTTCACATCCTCAGGAACCTTGGGTTTAATTATAAAACAATGATTATGCATATAAGATTCAATTTAGGGGTTTCCAAAACTTCTTATCCAAGGTCCATTCCTTTTAGCATGCATCTTGATGTTATGAATGCAACATATTATATCATGGATGCATGTCAATACTTGAGCATATAAAACAACACATCAAAGCACATAAACATAAACCATGTGGCATAAGGGCATATAACTTTCAAGTGAATCGTTCCTCAACTTCGTGACATCAATCATGGTACTTTAGCATAATAAGCCACCCTAAAAATAACTAGGTTATGAGCTCATACCTCAGCTAGTCGTCACTAGCTCTTGCTTATTATCTGAATAAGCGAAACATAATAAAATAATCCCGACTCGCAAGTACGGGTAGGGGGCAGGGATCACCTCTCTTAGGATATACCCTCTTTGAAATGCTTTGCGGGCATTAAGCCACAGCAATTTGTCCGCTTTGGTAGGCTGCATCTACTCATACCCTCATGGATTTGTCTCCCCTGGGGGTGCTCAGCCGAATTGGTGTCACCCAGGGTTTTCAACTCATATGGTACTTCTTAAACATTTCTTTAACCCTTTAAGGTTTGATGGAAATTTGGCAGCATAACAGCTGTTAAACCGAATTTCCTTCAAACTACCACAAGCTAATTCACACATCATGTTCTCATGAAATCTCATGCTATGATAAACTTTAACATTTTCATCAATCATTTTCTCATGCATCAAGCACATCTCATCATATCATTGCATCATATAACACATCATAGCATTAACAACTTCTTAGTGTTTTATGCATTGACCCTTAAGGTCCTTAACTCACATTCTAAGTTATAAATCATCAAACCTAATCTCTCAGGAACTTATAAGGTTATAACTAAGTATTTCTCACCTCACACTACGGTCAAGAACATCTCTAAACCTCAAGGATGTAGAATTCATAATCCTAACTTTACGGGTACCTAGGAGTCACAACAATGACCCTTTCTAAGTCCGGTTTGCTCCTAAGGCATCAAGATCAAGTCCTAAACCAATTATGAGTCATTCTTACACATTTAAACTAATTTAAATCCATAATTATCATTACTAAACCTTGCTGGACAGAATCCAGAAAATTCAAACATTAAGGGATCTAGAACTCTCAAATTAATTCTTTTCTAGTTTCTAACTTCTCTTATCTTTCACATATGAGTTTGAACATTAATTATACCCAAACATAAGCATATGACCATCATTAAAATAGCTCATACAGTGGTCATACAAGGCAAGGCAGAACCGAATCCATCATCTCCATACAAAGGCATCAAACACAATTTCTAAAGCACATAAAATACTAGTTTCTCTTGGAACCTTTTTAAAACTTTCAAAACTCATTTCTAAACATTTTTATCATCTAAAATCATAACAATACTTAAGAGGGCAGTAGCTAAATCAAACTTGTCTCAAGAGGCTCTAAATTCATAAAACTTAGTTCTGTATATTCCTTTAACTCATAAGAGCTTAGAAAAATTACAAAACATAGTTTTCAATACTTGTAAACAATAAATCTCATTGAGGCCGAAAACATGAAGGCCAAAAACATAGATTGTCAAGCCTTTGCTTGAGACAACAATGGGCAAGTCTTTGAGCTCTAGGTTCATTTAAGTGATGACATAAAAATAAATATGCTTATGCACTTGTTTTAGCTTTCATTAGAAAGTAAAGTGAGAGCATAAAATAAATATGAGATGCAACATATTATTATCTTTGATATTTAGGTGAGAACTTGAAATATAAACATAATAATGCATAGCTTGAAATATAAATATGATAATGCAAGTTCATTCATTATCTTGATACTTAGTGGTAGCAAGGAAAGTAAATATGATGTGCAAAGCATAAAAGTGGACATGATGCAAGGTTCATTTTAAGGTTGGCTAGAGCTCATACAAAACTTTAACATATAACAACCCAACACTCATCTCATCACAAAGAGAGCCTTAGAGTTCTTGAACCAAGTTCTCAAAGGAACTATGAGGTTCTTGAACATCATCATCAAGCTCAAAATAAATAAACTTTCAAAACAAAACAAAACCTCAAAGATCAAAGAATCAAAACTGAAATATTTAAAGGAAAAGGAATAAGAAAACTGAAATCAAAATAGCAAGAAAAGTAAAGGTGTTCTTGAACAAAAATCCTTTTGAGCTAGATAATAAAGATGAAACTTAGAGAAAACAAAAACTCAAGCTCTAGAAGTTCCTTTGAGATGAACACATAGTCATCATCTAGGAGCTCTCATCATTGAGCTATCATATACTCCTCAAGGCCAAGAGGATGAATGCTTAAAAAGAAACAAAGAAAGTTTCAAAAAGAAAATCCAAGAGAAAGCTAAAGAAACTCATTTTTCAAGAAACAAGTTTAGAAAAACACTCCTACCTAGAGTGAAGATGAAAACTTGAACTCTTTGAAAAGGAAAACAAGATGATGAGCTCCTCCTTGGGGCTAGATGGTTTCGGCCAAGGAAGAACAAGAAGGTTGGAGTTATGTTTCAAGTGAGGTTGTGTTTGAGGTGTGGTGTTTGAGAGGTTTGATGATGGTTCAAGGCTATGGGGTGGTGTTTGAAGGTTGAGAGATTATTATGAGATGAAGAGAGGATGAAGATGAAGATGAAAAGAAAGGAAGAACTCTCTTGAAACTTAGAGAGAAAAAGAAAGGAAACTCAAGAAAGCTTAGAAACTTGAAACTTACCAAAAGACTAAAAGTGACACAAGTTCATCTAAGGCACCTATTTATAGAAAAACAAAACATTGAGGCCCTCCAAGAGGAAGACTTGGCTGTAGCATTGAGGGGGAAAAAGGGAGAGAAAAATATCTCTTACAAAGTATGGTTTGAAGTATGGTTTGAAGTATGAAGTATATGATACAAAGTATGGCTTAATGTGAGTGAATTTCCTATCAATTTTTGAATGAAATTAGGCTTCTAGAAATAAAGCATGGCTGGAAGTTTTTCAGCCACAAATAAATGAGGAAAATGGGTTATTTTAATTAGTTATTCACTTGGAAAATCAAGCTTGATTGAAAGTATGACAAGGTATGGTATATGTGACTTGAGGTATGGCCTTGGCGTGTTGAAAATTTGAACATGTGATGCATATGGAGGGTGGAGACTGCACGGCCAGACCTGGACAGCATGGGGGAGGAGGATTTGTTTCATGTAATTGTGTGTTAATGGTAGGTTTAAGTGTGTATTAGTTTAGGTACAAGGTTAGGAATAATTAAGCTTAAGTTTAGGTGACTAAGAATGAGGTTTAAGGATTTTATGACAAGATTAGAAGTGCTCATACATCATTAGAGAATTAAAAACTCATTTGTGAATAAACTCAAGTGTGTAATCAATTTTAATAAATTATTTTGACTCAAAATTAATTATGAGAATTAATTAACCTTCGATTAGAGCCCAATATTACTTAGGTTTGCTTAATCACACGATTAAGCATAAAAACACAAAACTAGGGGCAAAACCATAATTTTGCACTAATTTTGCCCGGGACCTCCGGGATCAAAAATAAAGTCATAGAATACATAAAAACGCCTTTTAAAACCATCTGGAGAAGTTTCGGGTTTATACGGCACTTGCAAACGGGTAAAACACCGCAGGGGCATTTTGGTCATTTTGACCCGAAAACTCGAAAAACGAGATTTTCGATCCCGGAAAGATACACAAGTCATCTAATCCCCTTCCAACATTGAGTTTGCCCTTCGAGTACTGCCGGACCGGCTTTCCTCGAATTCCGGGCCGAAAATGACCTCAAGGGCATTTTTGTCATTTTCACTCTAACAGAAAATCGGGGCGTTACAAAACGAATGGTTAGGACTTGATTTTTTTAAAAAATCAAGATTAAATCTTAGCCTTACACTTGGCCTTAAAGGATAATTATTATCCTATTTTAAATATTAAACTATCTTTCGGTGTTATCGCACACTGAAATCTTATTGAACAAATGAAATATCGTGCCAGGTAATTAGAATATTAGCCAAAATTAATATGGGGTGTAATACTTTATCTCAATCCTTATCCTATTTTTCGCTAGTCCCGAGGGTCTCTTGGTCCCGATTCCAGTGTTACTAATACACCTACGAATCCATAAAGTTAGTATTCACACTCGGGCCTGAAATTGTTTTTCTTTTCCTACTTGTTCATTAGGTCGTCCTCATCATCACTATGTTGTTAGAATATTGAAACTCCTATTAATAAAGCTTCAATTAATTTCTAAATAACCCAAGAGTGTTACATGTAAAACCTAGTTAGATTAGCATTCAAGAACTAATTATCTGTTGCGAAATCCATTTTTGGTCTCAAATTTTGTTTCCGTTTTCTATTGTTCTATTTTTGTTCACTCGAAAGTTTCAATTTTTTTTTAAAAAAAATTGTTTGACCCTTTTTTGGTTTGCCATATGAGAAAGGAGAAGAAAGAAAATAGCATATGATTTGGCCTTTTTTTTTAATTCTTGAAGACCTTTCTCTTTCGTTATACACAATTGTTTCTCAAAAGGGTTACTTTCAAAGCAATCTGCTTTGATTTTTCAGCAGATTGCATCTAATGGTGCCTACATTTGCATATAGAAATTGAAATTGTTCATTTATGAGTCCAATTGGAGTCATAACATTTGAATTGGGTAGGTTGTTGGGATTCAAACCCTGTTGAAGATGTGAAGGACTAACATTTCTTTTACAAAGATTGATTGACTAGGCTTTTCATTTTTGTTAATTACATTATTAAGTGTATAACAATTTTATCACCATTTAAATCATGAACCATAGTTCTTAAAACACACTGGAAACATAAACAAGAAAGCCTAGCTTGTCTTTTTTGGAAGTTTAGGAGCTTGATTACAAAGGCAAACACGAACAAGAAGAGCAAAGCCCAACCTACATGAGCAATGGCGACCACCGACAAGAAGTCATGGTCATAATCCAAGTTTTCTTTGAGGAAATCCTTCAGTAACAGGTTTCCACCTCCAGACATCTCTAGCTTTGCATTTATGTCACCCAATTGAGAGATAACAAGGCCATACACTTTCTAAGAAATCAAAGAACACCAATAGTACCATCTCCACCATATGGGGATTTGATGTTACAGAATTTGAAGAAAAAGCATAATTAAGTTTTGACATGCAAAAGAAAAATCTCATTTTCATAAGAATAAAATTGATGCCCATTTTTTATATCCATTTTGTTAATTAAATCATCACAAGTGGATATTTTAATTGAAATGAGTAATTTAAAGTCTAAAAGTATGTGCTCATCTCATGAAAAAATTCCACATTCATAACTTGATTGAAACACTGAATGGATATAAGGAAATGTTGAAATGGATGTAAGTTCTTTTTAGAGATGACGGCTGTTAGAAGGATGTAGAAAGGTTGCATCAAACCCTCATATATTAATCATTCAAATTCCACATGTAAGATTGATGGACCTTACTCATACGCAATTGTCTGATAGCTTTTGGCTAATGCCCAACAATGTACCTAAACAGAGAGGTTGATAATCTAAGTGACTAATTGTCATTGCTTTTGAGGTATAAGGAATATAATTGGATTACTTAAAGTATTTGCTAGGTTTATCACATCAAAGAACACTACACACTGTAATTGCTACTCATTTATTTTAGGACTTTGTTTGGCTTCCGTGGCAAAATCAATCTAGCCAGAGTTCACATTCTTTATCTGCTGGTCTTGATGTTCAATTTGGCAATGTTGTTCTCACTAGCACTAATGTTGTAGCACCAGGATAGATTAACCTTGCTTACTTTGTAACCTCTAGTTATGAAGAGGTCTCTCAATTGTTAGATGATATGGTAGAATCTAGTTTGGGTCTACATTTTAGGTCCCACTTTCTTATACACTATTTATTTGACTTTGACATTGTATAATTATACTTTTATTTATAGTCTTTTTTTCAGTGCTTCCTCAATTCAAATTAAAGCAACTGATAGTGTTTCCCAGCAAAGTTTAGAGGACTTAGTTGCCTAATTTCTATCAATTGTTTCCACCCCGAGTTGAATACAATTGATCCTTTTGATGCTTTGAAAGTGAGAACTTAATTTAAGCATTATAACTGCATATGCTTCTAATACCCCTGAGTTGCATACAGTTGATCCTTCTGCTGCTTTGAAAGTGAGAATTTAATTTAAGCATTATAACCACATATGCTTCTGATGTGTCACAATTGGGATCTAATTGTGCTTTTGTGATGTTGCTAGGAATCTAGAGTTTCTTCATAACCTTTAGGTAGCATTTGTTTACTATCCTAGCACAGGAAATAAAGAAACAGGAGAAACAGAGACATAAAAAATCCTGCCTCTATATCATGTTTAGTTGCAAAGTACAAGACATGATAACTATCTCCATATTTTGTTTGGCAACATGAGGACAGTACAACAAATACATGATAAAATACATATGTACCTTTATCGAACCACTATTGGCCGGCCATTGACCACCTTCGGAGACCATTGACCGGTGTTGACTTTTCTATGACTAGCCGTTGACCACCTCCGACTGGCTGTTGACCGAAACCAGAGACTGTTGACCGACGTTGACTGGTGACTTGACCCCACCGTAGATTGCAACCTAAGGGATATTATTGGAAAAAAAATATTAAATTTCTATTTTCGTGTCCTATCCCCACTTTTTGGAGGGACAAAAATACAGAAAATTTTTGTATCTGGGACAAAATTTTTTTTTTTCTATCCCTGTACCCCATCTCCACCACCAAACATAATATTAAGACACACTGCCCCTGTATTTGTGTCTTGGGACAGAAAACAAACGTGTCCTTAGTTTCACCAAGTGTTGTGGACCACCTTGACAGTAATTTCTTAGAGCCTTCTCTTACTATAAGGGATGCCCTCAACAAATACCAAATTGTTGCACAAAAGGTTGTGGATGATCTTTATAGCTTATTCTGATATTTGCTCTACATATCTTTTTTTTTTTAAGGGGGGAGGCACATTGCATAACCAATTTATTTGTTCAGCACTTGCATCTTCCCCTGAGGGTGTACACACTTTTAGTTTTCATGTGCTAAAATGGTATTCAAAATTAGGCCATTTGTGCCATGAATTGTTAATTCATTCATTTATTTATCATGTCAAGTTTTAAATATGATTATCAATAACCCACATGCTGCTGATTTCAGGTGGATGTTTATATCTAGTGGTAGAACCTATTGTAAAGAGGTTTCTAGATCAAGATATTCCTAGTATATGTATCACTTGAACAATTCAAAAAAGAGGAGTCCTTAGAATGAACTCAATTACTTTATAGAGTCTTTGTTTTACACTTGATCTTTCATTTATCTTTGGTTTTCATGTGCTATGCTGATTATTTGTTGCTTCATCTTGAATATGTGTTGTTCAAATTTGAGCATTGTTGAAGCTTGACCATTATGACATTTTGGATCATATCTTGGTGGCTTATTGGTTTTACCATGTTCTGAGATGTGGCATGTGTTAGGGGTATTAATGAGCTTGTATTTATGAATTTTACTGGTTTTTGATGATACCTATAAGGTGTAGGTCAATTTGTTTTTATGACTAGTGTGTATTCAAACTATATTTACTTGTCTACTTTTTAATTTGAATTGTAATGATGACTTGTTTTTATTTACACTTATATAAGTTCTTTGTAACAAGAGAAAAGGCAACACTTTATAAGCATTGCCATAGATGAGAGAACTAGCAATGTTGGAACCATTGCTAAAAGCTTTGTCTTTGATAGTCAGCAAAAGCGTTGCCTTTGCTATTGTATAGGCCATGCTTTTTCCCTTGCATGTTGCCTTTTATTCAAAAAGTGTTGTCTTAGAGAAAAGGCAATGACAAGATAGGCAACCCCCAAAAAGTGTTGCCTTTAAGTGTTGCGCTGGGCCAAAAATGTTGTAGAGACAAAACAATGTCGTTTAAAGATGTATTAGTTGCCACATCATATCCTAATCACTATTTCAATCTGCCATGCAAGAGCCCCATGATGGTTTCTATTTAGGGACCAATTATGCCCAAAAATTGACATTGTCAAAAATTAACATTTTCCAATTGTCAGGGACCAAGTTGGCTGACATGAAAATTGTCAGGGACTAACTTGAGGGTTTACTCAATCTTCCTAATCATTGTATATAAAAATCTTTCTAATCCAAAGTATATCTTATAAGCAAGCATTCATAATAATATGGTGTAATAAATTACCTGCCACTGTGAGTGTAATTTCTAATTAGATTAATGGTTAAGACATCATTCATAGTTGTCGGTTTGGATTCCATTATCTTGATATTAAAAAAATTATCATTTTGTACTTTTTTGGTATGTTTAGGTAATTTTTTCAGCAAAAACAAATCAATAGAAAAAGTTAAAAAAATTTATATTTTTTTGAGAAATTATAATTTCGATTTTCTAGAGAAAGGTATTTTTTATAATATAAAAAGATATTTGATAATAAATAAAAATATTTTAATATTATATCTAAATATAAATTAATATTACATCCAAACATAAAATATAGTTTAATTTTATAAAAGACATTTTTAAAAGAGAACATTAAAAAAAAAAATTCTTTTTTGACAAGCGAATCAAAACAAACCATGTATTTCTATAATTAACACGGTAGTTCCATGCATTCTATAATTGATTTGCCACCTTGGATATAATATATGCAGAGATCAACCCAAAATAATTAACACGGTGTTGGGGAAATCTTAGGAATGAAACCTGTTATCAACAGCGGAAACAACAAATATTTCCCCACACCTGTGTAGTTAAATAGGCAGTACCAAAAATCTTCTAGGTAGTATAATAATTTGGCAGAAAAATAAAATAGGAGACACACAATTTTTAACATGGGAAAACCCCTAATTAGAGGGACAAAAAACCCACGGGACCTAGTCCAGCAAAAACTTCCACTATGATCAATGGGAATACAATCAGTCTTCCTCGTAGCACTAAAGAATCTTAACAATCAACAAAATACTCACCCAATGGGCGAAACACAACCATATAACTCCGCAATGTAGGTATCACAAAATAACCACCGAAGAAGGTAATAAAATTAATAGGCTATATCAAACAATCAAGCTCAATATCAGGAACAACATACTAAATTTTCATGATAAAGGGAGCACGTTTACCCGTCTGATGATGAACTCTACAGTGCCCTTTTTCTTCTTCTCCATGGCGCTAACCTCCTGTTCGCGTTCTTTATTTTCATTTTCAATTCTTTCACGCGACCGTAGCATTTCCTTTTTATCTCTTTTCCTTTTTTGTTTCTTTTTCCTTTTTTTTCTTTTGTAAGTTGTTGGGCCCCTTGAGGAGGGAAGCCCACCAACAAATCTCCCTCTTCCCGACTTAAATGGGGATGCGCTATTCTACTAAGCCCGCCTTCTCTCTGCAAGAAACAAACTTCACCATTGGCAAAGCTTTAGTCATCATATCTGAACCATTGTCATCATAATAGATCTTTTCCAATGAAAGTAACTTCATCTCTAGTGCACATATCCAATGATACCACACCTCTATGTGCTTCGACCTGGAATAAAATGTTGGGTTCTTACTGAGATGGATAGCACTCTGGCTATCACAAAAAAACACAAACTTCTCTTGATCAAGGCCTAACTCTTGTAGGAATTTCTGCATCCACAAGAGTTCTTTTGAAGCTTCAATAACAGCAATATATTTGGCCTCAGTGGAAGACAAAGCAACACATTTCTAAAGTCTGGACTGCCATGACATGGCTCCTCCTACAAAAGTCATCAAGTACCCGAAATTAGACTTCCTAGAATCAAGATCGCCAACCATATCCGCATCTGTATAACCATCTAACACAGGCTGACTGCTACCAAAACATAAACAAACTTTGGAAGTGCCCCGAAGATACCTAAAAATTCACTTTATAGTTAGCCAGTGATCCTTACCAGGATTAGAGAGAAATCGACTAACAACACCAACAACATGAGCAATATTTGGCCTAGTACATACCATATCGTATATCAAACTGCCAACTGCAGACACATATGGAACCTTCTTCATCTCTTCTTTTTCTTTCTTACTTGTAGGACATTGCTGTGAACTCAGCTTGAAATGACCAGCAAGTGGAGTACTAACAGGCTTTGAATTACCCATGTTAAACCTCTCCAACACCTTCTCAATATACTTTTGTTGAGATAACCACAACTTACCATTCTTCCTGTCATGAGTGATCCTCATACTTAGGATTTGCTTTGCAGAACCTAAGTCCTTCATAGCAAAGGACTTGTGCTCAAGTTACTCTTAAGACTTTGAATTTTCTGCTTGTCATGACCAACAATCAACATGTCATCCACATAAAGCAAGAGAAAATTTCTTGTACCATTGCCTTGGTGCTTACTTGAGGCCATACAAACTCTTCTTCAATTTGCACACAAGCTGCTCCTTTCCCTTAACCTCGCAACCCTCTAGCTGTTCCATATAAATTTCTTCTTCCAAGTCACCATGAAGGAATGCAGTCTTCACATCAAACTGCTCAACCTCTAAATTCAAGCTTGCTACTAATCCAAGCACAACTCGAATAGAGGACATCTTCACCACTGGTGAGAAAATCTCTTCAAAATCAATTTCTTTCTTCTGCTCAAAACCTTTCACAAACAACCTTGCTTTGTACCTTGGCTGTGAGACATTATCTTCAACTTTCAGCTTGAACACCCATTTATTTTTTAGTGCTTTTCTACCCTTTGGCAAATTCATCAACTCAAAGGTGTGATTCATATGCAAGGAATTCATTTCCTTTTGCATGGCCTTTAACCATTTGTCTTTGTGCTCATAAAAAATAGCCTCTTGATAGCTCTCTGGTTTCCCCTATCAAAGATCGTCACATACTCATCTGAATGATATTTCTTGGAAGGCTAATGCGGTCTTGTAGATTGTAACACCCTAATATTTAACCCAACACACCGAGGATGTATTACAGTTAACTATTATTTATTACTCTTTTATTCCATTCTTTAACTTCTTTTTATCAAAATACTTAGCAGAAAATAGGGTAAATTTTTTTTTAATCATAAAACAAAACATGAGCCGCACGTGCTAACATAAATCGAACATAAAGTACTAACAACGTGAATAGGAAAACACAAATCATACTTGCACATATGTAAAACACAGCATTTAAGAACATCAAACACAAGTACATTAGTGATCATAATATAGCATGGTTCATAATACAACAGAAACATAATAAGCAAAGTCACACCCATACATAGTGGGCTGAGCTTGCAATGCATAGAAATGACATAAAGAAATACATGAAAGGAGTAAATACATGGAATGTAGAAACTAGGTGCCAACTATAGCTCGCTCTCACTAGTCCTACAAGTACTAAACTAAATATAATCCTAACAAAAGATATGACATGAAAAAGGGATCCTCATGATAGCTCGGGCACTCGAACTGACTCTCCATCGAGATCTCCTAGCGGTGCTGATCCTTCGGTGATAGGGGTATGTACCCAATGAACTGCACAAGCTCCTCGGGTGTGCAGATGGAATGGGGGACGAACATGGCCTCCATGGCGTGGATGCATCTCTGATTATCGAGCTAACTAGGGCTGGGTCACCGTATCCTCGCTGCCTTTACCTACATCCATAGGTACCGTAGAAGCAAAACCCTCTGAGTAGATATGAGTGTGGGAGTCCTCGGACGTATCGGTCTCTGATCGCCTAGAGCAGGGAACATAGTCGGGGTAGTCATGCACTGTTGAAGCGGTCGGGCAAGCACGACGAGTGTAACACCCTCCCAAGTACAACATTATCCTTAAGTCATGACATCGTACTCGAGAGTTGTTACTTTTTAATTAGCGGACCTTTCTTAAATAACCATAGCAAATTCGATGGGTTCGTGTACTAACTAGCATAATTCGATAAACATATATAGCAAGATACAAAACATTTATTTAATATAAAGTCGATTACATAGGGAAACTCTTCTATGAGCTCCAATACACATATGTTCTCTGTTAAGTTTACACATCTATACATACATCTAAGTACATCTGATACAAGTTCAAACACCCAACTACTGCCAATCCGACCTCTTTTGGTGTAGCATCCCATAGTTCTCTGGTTCAACCTGGAGACGACACGGGAACACAAAAACACATAGGGGTGAGAATTACACAATTCTCAGTAGGGTATTGCCCAAAACATGCACTGATCAATGGTTTAGTTTTAAAGTTCTAAATCATACTTCCGAAGTGGGTCGCTTTTATTATTCAATCACTTGATATACACATAGCATACTACTTAACATTATAGTGCTTTATTTACAACTTTACGTACTCTCGGTACATCAAAAAGAATCTTAGAGATATTATCCCTGTCTTTCCGTGCCCTTGACCTAATCAAGGGGACTTTTCTGTGCCCTTTACCCACTAAAGGGGACTTGCTCGTGCCCTTTACATATTAAAGGGGACTTTTTCGTGCCCTTTACACTCTAAAAGGGACTTTCTTGTGCCCTTTACACGCGAAAGGGGACTTTTCCTTCATTACATAGCATATATATCATCCTCAAGCTTACATATAGAGGCATGCATTAGCATAAATTTTGAATTTCATAATGCTTCAAACATATATATAGCATTCATTTATCACCTTTCTCTTTACCAATGCATGCATTTATAATCATATAAACAATCAATCACATGTGATTCTCATCCATTTCTCATAAATCAAACTTTAAAGTACATAGCATGCATCTAAATTCATCATAGTGGCATCAAATGACATTTTACTTCCAAATCAAGAATTTAGCTCATTTTCAGCATATTGATAGATTTCTCATTCCAGTAACAACAATTAATTTCTCAATCAAACTGCCAATTCAAGGATCACAAAAATTCCTCATGACATCTCAATGTGTCTAAGAGACCCTATAAAATTTTTATAGCAATCAAAGTTCTCTAACCATGCTAAATAAATTATACAAATTTAGTGGTCAGAGGCCACTTTTTCACAGCTCAGAATAGGGTTCTCACAATTTTTAAATTTAGCAAATGGTGGAATCAACTCAAAATAAAAATCATAGTTACACTTTGAGATGTTATTAAATCCCTGTAAAACTTTTAAATTATAATTCAATCATTTACTATGGTAACAAAATTATACAAAATCAGAGCTTCAGTTCCCACAATCTTGACATCATAGTTATATTCTCAGTTCTTCATTTTTTTAAAGCAGTATAAGTAAAAATCAGAACACAAGAAAACTCGTGGGACTAACTCCACATTCTAGCTTCAACATATATTTTTTTATAGCTCATGAAAACATGCACAAGAAACTCAGAAAATTCATTACCATCTGCTGTCCAGGACAAAACTGAATTTCCAGCAAACTAGTCAAAACTTCTTTTGACAAAAATGATTTTCTAACCTCATCCAAACTATAACACACTAATTCTTAACCCAACTTTCTAGAACACATTAGGTTATTACTTCTTAGTCTCATCATTTTATTAAAATACTTAGTGGAAATTATGGGTAAATTGTTTTTTGAAAACATAAACCAAAGTGAGAGCTGCGCTCTTATCTAAACGAGAGACATAAATATCAATCACAAGGAAAACAAAAGCTAAGCAAGTAACAATAGAACAATGGTCATCACAACAAAGGAAACATCTCATTAATAGCATAGTTAAGATATATAGTAGTCACGCCCTTATAGGAACGGGCTGAGCTTGCAATACATAGGGAAAATGGAAATACACAGAAATACATAAAACGAAGAAAGCATAGATAAATCACAACTACCCGAGTGCACCTAAAGTGGATAACCTTAGACAAAAGAAGGTTTATCCCATCTATGTGAGAGTATGTGCACTAACCCTCCCCTATGACATCGGCTACTGGAACCCGGGGTATGGCGGAACATAACCAATCCACGGACGCAGTGTGGCAGGAGTAGGCACACGTGAAGACTGAGCGTGAGCTCCTCGGTAAGGGTGCCTCTCGGCTCGCCTAGCCAGTCTCGACTGCGTGACAGTCTCCTCACTCTCGCCTCGCATGAACTGAGGTGTAGGAGCAAAGCTCTCGCTATACATATGCCTCGGCGGGTCCTCAGAAGGGTCATCCTCCGAACTAGGAGACCGAGGCACATAGTCCTGGAAGTCTCGAGGCATCGAACCACCAGTGTACGTCCACAGAATCCTCTCATCTTGCATCCAGGCACACTCAAAAACCATTGCATCGTCATAAGGCGACATCGGGGAGAAACGGTAGCTCTGTACAGGGCGTGCAAAGGGGCGTCCGATGAACATGAAGACTCATACTATGCACTGCCCCTCAAAATGATATGACCCGTGGTCTGGGTCAAAGTGAACTTCCCAAGTCAGCGTGTCGACGAAGACCACGAACGTCACCATCGCTCTCTGAAGATGTGACAGAAGAAAGAGAAGGAAGAGAAAGGAGTGAGAATTCTTACTAAAGAATCTCAATAGGAGTCTCCTATCCTAGAGTTGTAACACCCTAAATCTTAACCTAAGACTACTAGTATGTTCTTAGGTTAATCTTTAGAATATTACCCCTTGGTCTCATCTTTTACTTACAAAATACTTTAGCGGAAATATGGGTAAAATTTTTCTTTTTAGAATTAAAATCAAAGTGAGAGCCACGCACGAATCTTTAAGAGGAAGCATAGCGAAACATATAAGCAAAACATAAAGAAGCACATCATTTCATGGAGACATCAACTGAAACATAGATATATATATATATATATATATATATATATATATATATATATATATATACTGTGCCTACCCAAAGGGCAGGACTATTCAATACATTGGGAAGCGGAATACAACTGAAATGCAATACAAGAAAAGTAAATACAAGAGAAACAACACCCATACCCATGTGCACCTAGAGTAGACAACCTCATATACAAAAGAAGGTTTGTCCTAAACTATGTGGCGTGTGTGCACTAGCTACTACCCTTCCTATGTCTACTCCTGCTGGTCCGAGTACTGTGGGGTCGAGTCGATCCACTGACGAATCTCGGCGGGAGTGGTCGAGCGCATCATCGGGGCATGTCCACCGCGGCGAGGGCGCATAGATGGCCGACGAGCCAACCTCGGCTGGACCACCGTCTCCTCACTCCCTGCTCTCATCGGTGGGGGAGCAGGACTGGAGCTCCAACTGTACATATGTGACGGCGGGTCCTCGGATGGGTCCGTCTCCGAGTACTGGGTGCGAGGCACATACTCGGGGTAGTCACGTACCGCTGATGTCTCGGGCTCCATGCGGAGGATCTGCTCATCGCGTGGTCTAGCTCGCTCAAAAATCCCGTTATGACGGTAAGGAGCGGTCGGGGTAAAACGGTAACTCGGGACTGGATGTGCAAAGGGTCGTCCCATAAACATGAACACTCTAACCGTGCAGCGACCCTCAAAATGGTATGACCCGAGTGCCGGGTCATGGTGCAGCTCCCATACTGGGGTGTCGATGAAGAGTACAAATGTCGCCATCTGAAGATATGACGGAAGAAAAGAGAGAGAGGGAATGAGAATCTTTCTAAAAGAATTCTCAGTAGGGTTTTCCCTACCTAGGTGTCATCATCATATCCTCAGGAACCTTGGGTTTATTCCTAAAAAGGTGTGCATGCATGTAAATTCCTTTTAAGTTAGTTTTCTAAAGTGTTATTTATCCAAGGTCCGTCATATTTTATAATGCGTCTTATAACTTAAGCAGAAAATATACTAATGATATGAATGCATCATAAAGGTAAACCAAACAATAGAATAACTAAGAAACATTGTAATCATTGGTACAAGTATAATATATGTGACATTGTTAACTTTAACTTTCATCTCATGGGGCCGCCCTAAAACATCTCTAGGTTATGAGCTCATACCTTAACTAGTCATCACTAGTTCTTACTTATCCTATGATAAGCGTAACATATGCATAATGTAATGCCCCGATTTTCTGCTAGAGTGAAAATGACCGAAATGCCCCTGAGGTCATTTTCGCCTGCACCGAGGAAAGCCGATCTGGCAGTACTCGAAGGGCAAACTCAATGTTGGAAGGGGATTAGATGACCTGTTTACCTTTCCGGAATCGAAAATCTCGTTGAAGTTTTAGTCAAAATGACCAAAACGCCCCTGCGGTGTTTTACCTATTTGCAAGTGCCGGATGAACCCGAAACTTCTCTAGATGGTTTTAAAAGGCATTTTTAAGTATTCTACGACGTCAGTTTTAATTATGGAGGTCCCGGGAAAAATTAGTGCAAAATTACGATTTTACCCCTAGTTTCGTGTTTTTACGCTTAATCGCGTGATTAAGCAAACCTAAGCAATATTAGGCTCTAATCGAAGATTAATTAATTTCCATAATTAATCTTGAGTCAAAATAATTTATTAAAGTTGATTAGAACCTAAAAGTGCTTAATTACAACTTAAAATCTTATTTTAAATTCAAGATTTCTAGTCATGGAATCTTGAATAGTGTTTTCTCTCTCTAATTCCTTAAATTATGGAATTTTGTCTATATTGTTTTATTCATAAAATGAATTTAAAATCTCCTAAATATGTATGAGTACTCCTTAATCATGTCATAAAGGTTCCTAATCACATTCTTAGTCACCTAAACTTATGCTTAATGACTCCTAACCTTACACTTAAGCTAATACACCCCTAAACACATCACTAACACACTATTACATGACCAAAACTCCCTCCTCCCTTGCTGCATCAGACCTGCACGAAATTCATCATCCATTTTATCACAATTTAATTTTATTTCACACTCCAAAGACTATGGTTGAAGCCATGTCATCAAAGTGCAATTCTCTCACCTCATGTTCCATGAGGATTCATTCTCCTCCACACATGCCTCACCTCATGTTCCATGAGGATTCATTCTCCTCCACTCATTCACTCTTATTCTTCTCTATAAATACCATGCCTAGATGAACCTTTGCTACACTTTGTTCATTTGCTAAGTTTAGTTTTTAGTTTTCTCTAAGTTCTTCCTTTTTCTCTCAAATCTCAAGAGCATTCTTCTTCTTCATCTTCTTTTTTCCTTTTGAAACATCATCACACAACCTTGAAACACCACCCCACCACCTTGGATCATCATACAAACACCTAAACTTCCATTCTCAAACACAAGCTCACCAAGAACACATTTCCTTCCTTTTTCTTTCATCAAGGCCGAATCATCATCACCATCCTAGGAGGTGTTGCTCAGATCATTTTCATCTTCAAGTCCAAGCTTTTTGTCTTCACTCTAGGTAGGAGTGTTTTCTAAACTTTGTCTTCTTGAAAATGAGTTCTTTCTAGCTTTCTCTTGGGGTTTTTTTTTGGAACTTTCTTTGGTTTTCCCTTCTTGTATTTTCGGCCTCTTGGCCTTGATGAGTACATGATAGCTCAATGATGAGGACTCCTAGATAATGACTATGTGTTCATCTCAAAGGAAACTCTAGAGCTTGAGGTTTTATTTTCTTTGAGTTCCAACTTTATTTTCTAACTCAAAAATGATTTTTACTCAAGAATACCTTTACTTTTCTTGCTATTATGATTTCGGTTTCTTTGTTCCTTTCTTTAACATTTCGGTTACCATTTTCCTTTTTGATCTTTGAAGTTTTATTTGTTCAAAAAGTTTTGCTTTCTTTGAGCTTGATGATGATGTTCAAGAACCTCATAATTCCTTTGAGAACTTGGTTCAAGAACTCTAAAGCTCTCTTTGTAATGAGATATGTGTTGGGTTATTATGTTGTTAAAGTCTTGGATGAGCTTTAGATCACCTTAAAATGAACCTTGCATCATGTTTATTTTATGCTTTGCACATCATGTTTACTTTCTTTGCTATCACTAAGTACCAAGGTAATAAAGGAACTTGCATTATCATGTTTATATTTCAAGTTCTCACCTAAATATCAAAGATAATAATATAATGCATACCATATTTATTTTATGCTTTGCATATCATGTTTACTTTCTTTGTTATCACTAAGTACCAAGGTAATAAAGGAGCTTGCATTATCATGTTTATATTTCAAGCTATGCATTATCATGTTTATGTTTCAAGTTCTCACCTAAATATCAAAGATAATAATATAATGCATCACATATTTATTTTATGCTCTCACTTTACTTTCTAGCAAAAACTAAAACAAGTGCATGAGCATGTTTATTTTTATGTCATCACTTTAATGAACCTAGAGCTCAAAGACTTGCCCATTGTTGTCTCAACAAAGGTCTAAAAATATTTATTGCTTTTGGTCCCTATTTCGGCCCTAAGAGGCTTTGGTGTTTCCAAGTATTGAAAATTATGTTTTATAATTTTTCTAAGCTTATGTAAGTATAAGAAATATGTAGAACTAAGTTTTATGAATTTAGGACCTCTTGAGATAAAAATGATTTAGCTATTACCCTCTTAAGTATTTTTATGATTTTAGGTGATAAAAGTGTCCATAAATGAGTTTTGAAAGTTGAAAAAGGTTCCAAGAGAAACTAGTATTGTATGTGCTTTAGAAATTGGGTTTCATGTCTTTTATGGAGATGTTTGTTTCGGTTCTGCCTTACTATGTTTGGCCACTGTATGAGCTGTGTTAATAATGATAAGATGCTTATGTTTGAGTAAAAATAATGTTAAGACTCATATGTGAAAGATAGGATAAGTTAGGAACTAGAAAAGAATTAATTTGAAAGTTTTAGATCCCTTAATGATGGAATTTTCTGGATTCTGTCCAGCAAGGTTTAGAAATGATAATCATGGTTCTAAATTAGTTTAAATGTGTAGGAATGACTGATAATTGGTTTAGGGCTTAATCTTGATGCTTTAGGAACAAACTGGACTTAGAAAGAGTCATTGTTGTGACTCCTAGGTACCCGTAAAGTTGGGATTTTAAATTCTGCATCCTTGAGGTCTAGAGATGTTCTTGACCATAGTGTGAGGTGAGAAATACTTAGTTATAACCTCATAGGTTCCCAAGAGACTAGGTTTTGATGATTTATAACTTAGATTGTGAGTTAAGGACCTTAAGGGTCGATGCATAAGATATTAAGAAGTCTTGAGTTTTTATGATGCTTAATTTTATGCAAGTATGATATATGATACATGAGCTTTATCTATGTGAGTATGATGTGTTTAAAATATATGCTATGATGAGTTTGGAATATATGCTATAATCTATGTAAGAATGATGAGTTTGAAATATATGTTATGATGTTTATCTATGTGAGAATGATGTATTAGAAGAATATGCTTGATGATGCATGAACCCTAAAATGTTTTGTTGATGATACGTGAGGAAATGATTATTGAGATGTTAAGTTGTGTGATTAGCTTGTGGCATGAATTTTGGTTTGAAGGAAATTCAGTTTAACAGCCGTAATGCTGCCGAATTTCTATCAAACCTAAAAGAGTTGAAAAATGTTTTAAAGTACCATATGAGTTGAAAACTCTGGTTGACACTGGTTCGGCCGAGCACCCCCAGGATATTTTTATGTGACAAGCATTGAGACGTACTTCTCACCTTTGGTGAGGAGGAGGCAAATCCGTGAGGGTATGTGCAGATGCAGCCTTACCAAAGCGGACAATTTCTTTGTGCACTCGAGGCCGATGAGAACGTTTCAAAGAATGAAATATGTTTGTTACCCCCTCATTTTACCCCATATTAAATCTAGTGACGACTAGTTAGGATTGAGCTCATTCCTAGGTGATTAGGTGAGACGGAGATAGGAGGTTATGATAAAAATCGCCGGGGCGGTGTATCGGTTGAAAATAGGTGGATATGTTTTAAGAGGGTGGTTTTTGAGAAAAAGAACAAAAGAGATATGATGCTTTTAAGTCACATAAGTATGAGAAAAGTAAGAGTTGTAATATGCCCTTATGCCACTTGCATGAATCTAGATTGTTGTGATTTGTTGATTTATGTGCTCAAGTATTGCCATACATTCATGCTTAAACATGTTGCATTCATGACATCAAGATGCATACTAAAAGAAATGGACCTTGGATAAATAGTTTCATAAACCCTAATAATGAATCTCATATGCATGAACACCTTTTATAAATAAACCCAAGGTTCCTGAGGATGTGAACGATGTAACCCTAGAATAGGAGATTTCCTACTGAGATTCTTTAGTAAGATTCTCACTCTTTTCTCTTCTTTTTCTCGCTTCCGTCACATCTTCAGAGACTGATGGCGACATTCGTGGTCTTCATTGACACATCCGTCCGAGAGGCGCCCCTAACTAGGAGCTCACGCTCGATCTACACGTATGCCCACTCCTGCCGCCTTGCGTTCTTGGATCAATTACACTCCATTTCCCCGGGTTCTAGTAGCAGATGTTTTAGGGGAGGCTTAGTGCACACACTCACATGTAGACTGGATAAACCTGCTTTTGTTTTGAGGTTATTCACTATAGGTGCACTCGGGTAGTGATGGTTTACTTTATATTACTTTACGTTTCTCTGTTTCTATTGTACTTCCTTTCTGCTGTATTACAAGCTCTGCCCGTCCCAATGAGGGTATGACTACTTATGTATTCTAAGTTATGTTATTAATGAAACGTTTCTCTTGTTGTGATGATTTATGCTCAGCTGTTATATGTTTCCATTTCTGTGTTTCTCTATGAGTGTTAAGCGTGCTTTATATTCCTATTATTCGATTAGACTAAGAACGTGGCTCTCACTTTGTTGTGTGTTTTAAAAAAAAAAAAAATTTACTCGTAACTTTCCTTTAGTATTTTAAGAAAAGGATGAGACTATGAAGTAATAGCCTAATGTTTAACCTAATGTGTTCTAGAAAGTTGGGTTAAAAATTAGGGTGTTACACATAATCCCGACTTAATAGTGCGGGCTAGGGGGCAATTAAGGATCACCTCTCTTAGGGTCATTTCCTCTTTGAAACGCTCTACTAGCAACTAGTGCATCGTAGTATTGTCCGCTTTGGCAAGCTCTATGTCAATACCCTCACGGATTTGTTTTCTTGGGGGTGCTCGGCTAAACCGGTGTCACCCAAGAAGGCGTCTCAGTGTTGTGTCACATTTAAGATCTCATAAAGTGTTAATTCATAGATACATCATTATTCATTACATAAATCTTTCTCATAGCATATACATCATTACAAGAAACTTTATACATAAAACCATAGCATATACATTATCGCATAATCACACCTTAGACAATCATTCATACAAACTCCCAAGCTTATTATGTTATAAACTTATAGTATGTTATGCTTTGGTTCCTTTGAGTCTTAAACTTGTAAACTAATCGTTCTAGTATTATTTCTTAACCTCTTACACACCTATAGGTTCACAACTAATAAGTGTTACTAATTTTTATGCTCAAGGACTTATCCAAACAGCACTATGCAGATTTGGACAGCTTATATTTGTGTGATTACGAGGTTCTAGAGATTACGGTTTAGATCCTTAAAGTCCTTAACTCACATTCTAAGTTATCGGTCATCAAAACCTAGTCTCTTGGGAACCTATGAGGGTATAACTAAGTATTCCTCACCTCACACTATGGTCAAGAACATCTCTAAACCTCAAGGATGCAGAATTTGAAATCCTAACTTTACGGGTACCTAGAAGTCACAACAATGACCCTTTCTAAGTTTAGTTTGCTCCTAAGGCTTCAAGATTAAGTCCTAAACCAATTATGAGTCATTCCTACACATTTAAACTAATTTAAAACCATGATTATTAAATCTAAACCTTGCTGGACAGAATCCAGAAAGTTACATAATTAAAGGATCTAGAACTCTCAAATTAATTCTTTTCTAGTTCCTAACTTATCCTATCTTTTACATATGAGTCTTAACATTATTTTTACTCAAACATAGGCACATTATCATCATCAAAACAGCACATATAGTGGCAGCAAAGAGCAAGGAAGAACCGAAAATATACTTCTCCATAAAAGGCATAAAACATAATTTCTAAAGCACATAAAATACTAGTTTCTCTTGGAACTCTTTGTAAACTCTCTAATCTCATTTATAAACAATTTTAACATCTAAAATCACAAGAATATTTAAAAGGGCAGTGACCAATTCATCTTTGTCTCAAGAGGTTCTAAATTCTCAAAACTTGGTTCTATGCATTCCTTAAACTTACTTGAGCTTGGAAAAATTATAAGACATAGTCTCAAATACTTGGAGACCTCAAGACCTCTTAGGGCCGAAATATGAACCCAAGAAAAACACATATTTGTTAGACCTTTGTTGAGACCACAATGGGCAAGTCTTTGAGCTCTAGATTCATTTAGGTGATGACATAAAAATAAATATGCTCATGCACTTATTTTAGGTTCCATTAGAAAGTAAAGTGATAGCACAAAGTAAACATGAATGTAACTTATTGTTATCTTGGTATTAAGTGAGAACTTGAAATATAAACATGATAATGCATAGCTTGAAATATAAACATGGTAATGCAAGTTCATTCATTATCTTGGTATTTAGTGACAGCAAGGAAATAAACATGATATGCAAAGCATAAAGTAAACATGATGCAAGGTTCATTTTATGATTAACTAGAGCTCACCCAAGACTTTAACAAGATAACAACCCATTACAATATCTCAAAGATCACAACACAAAAACCGAAAGTCATATAAAAGAGGAAGAAAGTGAAACTACGTCAAGTTCTTTATTAAATACCCAAAACCCCTATCTAGAGAAAAATCTCTAGAACGTGCCGGCCAACTTTAAGGTTGACAAGGGTAGGCTTGGGCTTTTAGAAATCCTTAGATTAATTTTCTTAAGTTGAAAAACCATGTGAGCTAGATATCATATAGATGAAGTCATAAGAAAAGAAAAACTCAAGCTTTAGAGGTTTCTTTGAGATGAACACAAGGTCATCATCTAGAAACTCTCATCATCAAGCTATCATGCTCATAATCAAGGCCTCATGACCGAAAATGAAAAGAAAGGAAAAACAAAGGAAAGTTCAAAAAGAATCCAAGAGGGAACTAGAGAAAAACACTTTCTTGAGAAAAATAAAGTTTGAAAACAAATCCCTACCTAGTGATGAAGGTAAAAGCTTGAACTTGAAGATGGAAATGAGATGAGCAACACCTCCTAAGATGGTGATGATGATTCGGCCTTGATAAAAGAAAAAGGAAGGAAATGTGTTTCAAGTGAAGTTGTGTTTGAGGTGTGGTGTTTGAGGGGTTTGATGATGGTTCAAGGCTTTGGGGTGGTGTTTGATGGTTAAGAGATGGTGATGAGATGAAGAGATGAAGAAGATAAAGATGAAAAGAAAGGAAGAACACTCTTGAAATTTTGAGAGAAAAAGAAAGACTAGCAAGACAACTCTAAAACTCTAAACTTAGCAAATGCTCCAAGGTGCAACAAGGCTATCACAAGCATCCTATTTATAGAAAAACAAAACCATGGAGCTCACAATGGGAGGGAGTGGCCGTGTGGTTTGGAGGGAAAAGGAAGAGAAAATATCTCTTACAAAAGGTCATTCAAGCATGGTTTGAAGTATGGAAACTATGCTACAAAGTATGGCTTGATGTGAGTTAATTTCCTATCAAATTTTTATGAAATTAGGCTTCTAGAAACTTGTCATGGCTGGAACTTTTCCAGCCACAAATAAATGGGAAAAATTGGTTGTTTTAATTATTTATTCATGTGGAAATTCAAGCTTGATTGAAAGTTATGACAAGGTATAGTGTATGTGACTTGAGGTATGGCCTTGGAGTGTTGAAAAATTGAACATGTGATGCATAATGGGGGGAAGGGTACACGGCCAGGTTCAAGACAGCAGGGAGGAGGTGAGTTTTGACCATTTAATTGTGTGTTAATGGTAGGTTTAGATGTGTATTAGCTTAGGTACAAGGTTAGGAATGATTAAGCTTAACTTTAGGTAACTAAGAATGTGATTTAGGGAGTTTATGACAAGTTTAGGAGTGCTCATACATCATTAGACAATTTTAAACTCATTTATGAATAAACAATGTGTAACACAATTCCATGATTTAAGGAATTGGAAAGAGAAAATACTATTCAAGATTCTATGACTAGTTGTCTTGAAATTAAAATATGATTTTAGGTTGTAATTAAGTACTTTTTGGTTCTAATCAACTTTAATAAATTATTTTGACTCAAGATTAATTAAGGAAATTAATTAACCTTCGATTAGAGCCTAATATTGCTTAGGTTTGCTTAATCACGCGATTAAGCGTAAAAATACGAAACTAGGGGCAAAACCGTAATTTTGCACTAATTTTGCCCGGGACTTCAAACATTAAAACTGAGGTCATAGAATACATAAAAACGTCTTTTAAAACCATCTGGAGAAGTTTCGGGTTCATCCGGCACTTGCAAACGGGTAAAACACCACAGGGGCGTTTTGGTCATTTTGACCCAAAAACTCGAAAAACGAGATTTTCGATCCCGGGAAGGTACACAAGTTATCTAATCCCCTTCCAACATTGAGTTTGCCCTTCGAGTACTGCCGAAATGGCTTTCCTCGAATTCCGGGCTGAAAATGAGCTCAGGGGCATTTTGGTCATTTTCACTCTAACAGAAAAATCGGGGCGTTACTAGAGTTACATCGTTCACATCCTCAGGAGCCTTGGGTTTATTTGTAAAAGGTGTACATACATATAAGATTCATTTTTAGGGTTTATAAAACCAATTATCCAAGGTTCATTCCTTTTAGCATTCATCTTGATGTCATGAATGCAACATATCAAAATATGAATGCATGGCAATACTTGAACATATAAATCAACAAATCAAATCATATAGAAACAATCCATGTGGCATAATGGCAATAACTTCTCAAATGGAACCTTCATCAATATGTGTGACATCATTCATGGAATCTTTAGCAATGTAGAGGCCACCCCAATAATAAAAACTAGGCTATGAGCTCATACCTCAGCTAGTCGTCACTAGCTCTTGCTTATTATTTGAATAAACGAATAATAAAATAACATACCCGACTACTTAAGAGTACGGGCTAGGGGGCTAGGGAATTCCTCTCTTGGGACATACCCTCTTTGAAACGCTTTACTGGCCTCGAGTGCACAACGAATTGTCCGCTTTGGTAAAGCTCATGTCAGTACCCTCACGGTTTTGTCTCCTCCTCACCGTAGCAAGAGAAGTACATCTCAGTGCTTGTCACATAAACTGGGGGTGCTCGACCGAACCGGTGTCACCCAAGGTTTTCATCTCATAGGGTACTTTAAAACATTTTTCACCCTTTTTAGGTTTGTGAGAATTAAGACTGACAATTTGTCAAACCAAATTTCCTTCAAACCGAAACTTATGCCACAAGCTATTCACACAACATATTCCTCATTTAAACCTCATGCTATGATAAACTCATATCTCAAACTATCATTTCCTCATGCATCATAAACATCTCAACATATTATTGCATCATATAAACATCATAGCATTAACAATTTCTTAATGTCTTATGCATTGACTCTTAAGGTCCTTAACTTACAATCTAAGTTATAAATCATCAAAACTTAAACTCTCGGGTACCTATAAGATCATATCTAAGTATTTCTCACTCCACACTATAGTCAAGAACATCTCTAAACCTCAAGGATGCATCTCTAAACCTAAATTCTTAAGTTCTTTTCATAATGTCCATTCTCTCTCATAAGCATCATAAACCTACCATTTCACCTTCCTGGCGATTTTACAATAAGCACCGAAACTCCACCTCACCGATCGCCTGGGATGAGCTCAACCTAACTAGCCGTCGCTGGATTTAATATGGGGTAATAGAGGGGGAAACATATCACTTCCTTTATTTAACTTATCATGAGCATGCAACTTCCTTGGATCACCTTTCATAACCATTAATTCCTGAAGTCCAAAGGGTCCTTATTGGATCACCTCTCATAACCATTAATTCTTGGAGTCTGGGAGGATCATTTCCTAGTGTCTTATGTCACATTTAACTTAACATGTTATTTACAGATGCAATCATAATCCATGATTAAAATCATCATTTATAACATATCATGCAATATATCATGCTTGAAAAATCTCATCAATTATCTAAGTTTGCAAATTTGGCGGAAATCAGGCAGCATAATGGCTAGAAATCATATTTCCCCAAATTTGCTTCATGCCATATATCCACACAGATCATGCATCTCCATAATTTAGACATAATCATCATCAATTCTAGCTAAATATGCTTTTACCTAGTATGTCAAAAATTATGGACCAGACTCAGTTAGTGCACATGCTATGCTTATCAACATAAGATATACATACACAGGTAGGCCAATAAAGATCATCATTAAGCACTTTACACGAAAGCATACCCGGTTTATCGTAATTGCATCATAGTCTTGCGCTGGTTAAAACTTACGACCTGGCTTGACTTAATTATCAAAATTAATTCCTTAAGCACCCAAGGGACTCACCCTAAAGGTTTTCACTAACTTTTAACCTCAAAAACATTTTCAAATAGTGCTGGACAGTAGGGGCAATGTTTTTAAAATTAATCTATTTTGGTGTTCTAGAAATCGCGTTTTCGACCCTTTTTTATTTATGATTTTTCCTAAAAAAGCCAAAATTAATTCTTGCCACCACTAATGGGAATTTTTACACATAAAATCAGTTTCAAATAGAATCCTCATCAACATAAATTCACCAAGGCAGTAGATATAAAATCTCAAATATTAAAAGTCTCAAAAACACATTTTTCGGTTCTTTCTAGTTCCTAGTTTTCTTCAAGATAAAGAATTGGATTCCCGCACCAACTACTAGTGATTGATACACATTTAGATCATTTTAAACAGCATTTTACAGAATTTTAAATAAGTGAGGCAGTAGCCCAAAAATCCATTTCCTAAAAGTACCCGAAAATTGTTTCTTTGACCCGTTCTTGTTACTAGTTTATCCTAGGATGCCAAAAACAATTTTTACCACATTTAATATCAATTTTTTACACTCTCTAACCCATCCAAATAGCAGCAAGCAGAAAAAGGAAACATCAAGGCAGTAGCCAAAAGTTTGTGTCCTAAACACACATAAAATCATGTTTTTACTTTTCTTTGTCACAAGAATTCTAAAACAACTTTTAAGAAAATTCTAGGACATAGAGGTTGAGCCATAAAAACAAATAAAACTCATCTCAAACCTCAATGTTTTGTCAAGGCTGAAATGCATATGCATTGAGTGTAGCCATGATTTAAAATTTCATTCTAGATCCAAGGACAAGTTTGTGAGCTTTAAGATCTTTTAGGTGACAACTTGGAAATAAACATGCTATGCATCATATTTTTATCTTCAAGATTTAAAGGTGATAGCTGAAAAGTAAATATGCTATGCAAATCTATTTTTATCTTCAAGATTAAAGTGATAGCACAAAAGTAAATATGCTATGCAACTTATTTTTATCTTTGAGATTAAGGTGAAGACATTAAAAGTGTAACATCCCCAAATTTATAACTAAGATAAATATTAATTAGCGATAGCAAAACCAAGAGAACCTGGATAAATGTTATGAAACACAACAAATAGTCTACTTAAGTATGTCTAGAGAAAAATGCAAAGAATTACGAAAATGCCATCACTTAGTGGAAATTATGAAAATGCCCTTGCTATGTAAAGAAAATTACCAAACTACCCTTGCCTTATTAAATAAATGACAAAGATACCCTTACTCTATTAATGGAATTACAAGAATACCACTATCATTGTCTAATTACAAAAATATCCTTGTCTTAGTTAAAGAAATTACTACAACACCATTTACACAAATCCCTAAACTTGTCTTTAGACAAGAATGAATCTAAGCCATTGGATTAAGATGATAACACAATAATTTAACCACATACATCATACACATTTCTGAATCACATACAAGCACTAAAGGTTAGAAAATCTCCACTAACATCTTTGCACAAAACATGGAAACATATTTGCATAAAACATGGAAACATGTTTGCATAAAACATGGAAACATGTTTGCACAAAACAAGGAGCATTTTCATCCCAAAATTCAGCCAACATGTTTCCATAAATCATGCTCCAAGTGCTTTCCTTCTTCTGTTTTTTCTCTAATCTTTCCACTATAAATACTCCTCAAACTCTCTTCAATTCAGAAACTCCCTAACTGTTCTTTCTTTCTTATTCTATCATTCTTCTTATGTTCTTCAAAGACTTCTCTTGATCCTCTAAACTTCATCCAAACACTTAAATCCTAAGTCCAAAATTTCACTAGCCCTCACAAGAGTTACAATCTTTAACTCTAGTGAAAAATATTTTCTTAAGCACTCAAGTTCTAGAGCCAAGATTCAAGGAGGGTCATCCACTCCAAAGACTCTTGTTCAAAGCTTAAGGAAGAAGAGAAGGACCCTTTTTAGACCCTACACAAGAGGTAGGAGCTTCATATTTAATTGTTCAAGCATTGTTGGCTTCTAACCTTGATAGAATGCCTCAAGTTTGAGTTATTGTCAAAAGTTTTGAATGATTATTTGAAAAATATATTTTTAGAAATATGACATGTTCTATTATGTTATGAGTACTCTTATGATGTTATCAAACTCAAATATAACTTGACAAGATTGTATGTGAAACCTGATTTAATAAAGGTAACTTAACATGAAAATGATAGGTGCTGGAATTTCTAGTTGTTTCTGGCAGCAGGTACTTCGAAAGTTACTGTTCATAAAATATTAAGCATCTCAAAATTAAAATAATTTTACTATAAACTAGACTCATTATAGAACACTCTCCAAAAAGAATCACCCAAAATGCAGTTTTCTAGCTCAAGATATAATTTTTTAAAGTAGAGCCTAAGACTGAAACTTTAAATCTGACCTTGTAGTAGTAAAATAGGTGTAACTCACTCTAGAAAAATGCAAATGGACTGATTTCAACTTTGTTGGAGAGATAACACATATAGGAATACACCCATGTATGTTATGTATAAAGCTTTGTACCAGGTAATTACAGAATGAGAAATAAATTTCGGATTAGTGTACTGTGAAAGTGCAGTTTGGAAAGGTTTTGGCTAAGGAAAGACTTGGTATTTAAGCGTGTCCATTATGACCGACCTCTCTTTCCTGGGACCCTCCTATGCATGGTTTACAGTTGATTTACACTATTCCAAATATGTAAATGCTAAAATTTGATGAGTTAGGAATTTGGAACTACCTTTACTAAGCTGAGATAACAAGTATACAGAGAATTATAAACTTTCTTCTAAAAGATGTCAAAACTATAAATAAAATAATCAAGTCTTGTAAAGAGAGAATTTTAAGAATTGAAGTAGAATAATAATCTTCAAGAGTTATATGAAAGTCATAATAAAAATATATAAAGAACCTATAATAATATTTTGAAGTGCATTAATGTATTAATGGAATGCTAAGAGTACAAAGAACACTAAGAGAAAAAGATAATACTAAGACATCCATTACCTCTTACGAACACTAGGAACTCAACTTGATAACTTTGGTTGGTTAATATGAATCATCTATGAAAGTGTTTACTATGAGATTTACATGATATTGTCCATGTTTTATGAAGTGATTTATAGTAATGTGAATGTATGGTGATGAATTATGAAATGATGAGGATGAATGATTGATTGCCCAGATTTATTGTGATTACATGATAATATGCATACATTCATTTTCAAAAGAAATAATAAAAGTAAAGTTTGAAAAAGTAGCAATGAAAGTCTGGAAAAGTGGACTTGAGCTAAACTCACGGCTTAACCCCCTAAACCGTTGAGATCACGGCAACGGAATGAAAACCAAAAAGGTTATGGCGACGGCCATGGTATGAGCTCATTACCCTTTAGGGTGGTCTAAGGCATTGATGCATTCATCCCGTGAGTAATTAAGAAATTTGTTGATGAAATAAATGAAAGATGATGATCACTAAACAAGTGAATGTTGAGGATGAGTAATCATGAAATGCATGCAGCTCCTAAATGATTATTGCTTATTAGTGGTTTTACATGATATGCTTATATGTATGCTTGATGAAATCTTGAATGGATATTTACGCTAATGTTCAAGATTAGTTTAAAAGTAACTGCACTTCGGCTAATCACGTTTGTGAAAGTTTGATAATTGAATCCTTACCTATTCACCTTTTTATAATAAACCCGAAGTAACTAGGACGACAACGATGACACTTTTAGTACAAGTAGGAACTCCTACTGAGAAATCATGTATTTCTCACTCCCATGTTTATTTTCCGTTGTCGTTACCAGAGACAGACGTGTCGACCTAAAGCAACGGTAGGCGAGGAAGGAGGTAGCGTGAAGATTTCAAACCTTTCAAGTAGGAGCATTCCGAGCTTTAGTTACATTATAGTTTGTGAGAAACAATTAGTAATAGTAGAACTTATATTGTTATTTGTAATAACTTATCAGTATGATATATGCCCTGTTGTGACTTATGTATTAAGTGATTATATTCCAGTTTATGTGATAATAGTTCTACACTTAGTCTCTTATTCCGCTTATTTAATTAAGTGCGCAATGTAACTTGATTATTATCTATAAAAGCGTTATGTATTTCACTTCTAATTAGGCTTAAGTTTTCAAACAATTAATTTATTTAAAAAAAAAAACTTCCACTATTTTTCTAAGTTAATTTCAAAAGAAAATAAATGCAAGGCATAAGTGACAACTAATAGAATCCAAATGTGAACTTAAGCATAGTGGGGTTCTATTAGGGTGTTACATTATGGTATCAGAGAAGTTCATCCTATGTAAGCCTGAGGAATGGACTGACTATGCTTCTGTCTATGATATCATGCTATTAATCTTATCTGTATGATGGGATATAGGATTTAGAAATGCATGATCGTCTTGTGATACTGCCATAGTTGCTACCATGCTTAGCTATAGTATTGAGCCTGATCAACTCGATGATTGTTGTTTGGTGTGTCTAGGAACTAATGGCAGCAAACAGACGTATGCATGGGGCACGCAGTGGAGGTAATCGTGATGAACTGGCAAATGCACTCCAGGAGATGGCTAGGGCTATGCAAGCACAAGCAACAGTGATGATGGAGCAGATATATAGGAGGTCAGAAGAATCAACTGGGAACCAAGAACATGGAAAATTCTCAGAATTTAAGAGGGCTGGACCTCCAAAATTCAAAGGGACAACTAACCCCGAAATAGCTGACGGATGGATTCAAGAGATGGAGAAGGTTTTCTCAGTGGTAGAATGCTCTGATGAACAAAAGGTGGCATTCTCTACTTATATCTTTGAAAGGAGAGGTCAGCGTGGTGGAAGGGTGCAAAGGGCTTGCTCGAAAGTCTTGACATCTGATTACGTGGGAGGTTTTCTATGCTATGTTCCATAAGAAATATTTTCCAGATCCGGTTAAGAAGGCAAAGGAAGTTGAATTTACATTCGACACAGTGGAAATCGAAGTGTGGCTGAGTACACAACTAAGTTTGAAGAACTGATCAAACACTCAACTAGCTACCAAAGGGATCCCAACGAGGCTTGGAAATGCATGAAATATGAGAGTGGTTTGAGGCCAGACATTTTGGCATCTGTGGCTCCACTAGAGGTCATTGACTATGCATCTTTAGTCAGCAAAAGTCAAGTGGCTGAGAGTTGCAATCGCCAGCTAGTTGCCCACCGAGTTGAAGAGAATAGGAAGAGGTCTGCTCAATAAGGTCACCGAGGGTTCCCACCCCCTCACAAGAAACCCTACCAAGGAGGTGGATTTAAAGGGAAACAACCCCAACACCCTATGATGAATCAACCTAGGACACAAGCTGTTAATCGACCTAGGATGGCTGCTGTCCCTGAACCTATGACTAGACCCCCTTGTGCCACTTGTGGAAAGATACATGGGGGGAATGCAAATTTGGTAAGAATGTTTGTTATCGGTGTGGACAGGCAGGACACTATTCTAGAGAGTGCCTAAAGTTCAATCAGTCCTCTACACTTAAGCCTAAGTCACAGGGACGCGTGTTTGCTATCACTGCTGAGATGCCCTCAGAATCCAATGATTTGATTCAAGGTAAGTGTATAATTAATGGAAAACCCTTAATTGTATTGTTTGATTCTGGCGCAACACATTCATTCATTTCATATGATTGTGCTAATAAGTTGAGGTTGTATATATCTGACTTAAAAATCATCTTAGTTGTCTCTACACCCACTATAAATACTGTTAGAACTTATCAAGCCTGCCTAAATTGTGAATTTGAGGTAGCTGATAGGATTTTTCATCATGATTTAGTTTGTCTACCCTTCTCTGGTTTTGATGTAATCTTGGGCATGGATTGGCTTTCGGCTAACCGTGTGTTACTACATTGTGCAAATAAGTCACTAGTATTTCTTCCCAAACCATCTTTACCCAATCCCTCTAAACTTGATAGAAAGGTACGACTATACCTAAACTCCATTATCATGGGGGATAGTAGGAATGAAAAGTGAGGATATGTCTTCCTAATGACAAGTGAGAAAGAAGTGGAGCAAGCTCTAGAAAAGATCCTTGTAGTAAAGGAATTCCCAGATGTTTTTCCTGATGACATACCTGAATTTCCTCTAAAAAGGGAGATTGAGTTTTCTATAGATTTGGTACTAGGAACAAGACCCATATCTATAGCTCCTTATAGGATGCCATTAGCCAAGTTAACAGAGTTGAAGAAGCAATTAGAGGAACTACTACAGAAGAAATTCATTAGGCCTAGTGCTTCACCATGGGGAGCCCCAGTGCTGTTTGTCAAGAAGAAGGATGGGTGTATGCAATTATGTGTGGATTATAGGCAGTTAAACAAAGTGACTATAAAAAATAAATACCCTTTGCCTAGAATAGATGACCTCATGGACCAATTAAGAGGAGCCCAAGTGTTTTCCAAGATAGATCTGCGATCAGGATACCACCAGATTCAAGTGAAGGAGGAGGACATACCAAAGACAGCCTTTAGGACTAGATATGGACATTATGAATTTAATGTGATGTCGTTTGGGTTAACCAATGCACCGGCAGTGTTTATGGACTACATGAATAGGATATTTAGACCATACTTGGACAAGTTTGTAATAGTGTTCATCGATAACATTCTAGTTTACTCTAGAACTGAAGAAGAGCACAAAGAACACTTACGAGTGGTGTTGGAGGTGTTGAGGAACAAGAAACTTTATGCAAAGTTGTCCAAGTGTGAATTTTGGATGAAGGAAGTTAAGTTCTTAGGTCATGTAGTGTCACATGGGGGAATAGCAGTAGACCCAAGTAAAATAGAAGCGATGCAACAATGGGAAACCCCTACCACTGTGAAGGAGATTAGGAGTTTTCTAGGGCTAGCCGGTTACTACCGAAGGTTCATTAGAGGTTTTTCCCAAATTACCTTACCCCTCACCAAGCTAACAAGGAAGAATTCAGCTTTTATATGGAGCCCAGAATGTGAAGAGAGTTTCCAAGAACTAAAGAAGAAGTTGACCACTACCCCTGCCCTAATCCTACTTGACCCAAAAGAAAAATTTGAGGTTTATTGTGATGCCTCAGGAAGAGGACTAGGATGTGTTTTGATGCAAAATAGGAATGTAGCAGCCTATGCCTCTAGACAGCTCAAACCCCATGAAGTAAATTACCCAACCCATGACTTAGAGCTAGCGGCTATTGTCTTTGCCTTAAAAATCTGGAGACATCATCTTTATGGTGTAAGGTTTGAAGTCTTTTCTGACCACAAAAGTCTGAAATACCTCTTCAACCAAAAGGAACTCACTATGAGACAAAGGCGTTGGATGGAGTTTCTCAAGGACTATGACTTTGGGTTGAACTACCACCCAGGAAAGGCAAATGTGGTAGCAGACGCTTTGAGTCATAAGTCCTTGCATGCCGCTTAGCTCATGGTGAAAGAAAATGAGCTGATAGAAGATTTTAGGAACCTCAACTTAGGATATAGGGGGACTTCAGAACAAATTCGGTTAAGCCAACTAAGTGTAACCAGTAGCTTTAAGGATCAAATAATTCAAGCCCAAAGGGAAGATGAGGATTTCCTTAGAACCTTAACCCTTGTCGAAGCAGGAAAGTTGAAAGAGTTTGTCCAGGATAAGGAAGGGGTGTGGAGATACCAAGGGAGAATCTGTGTACCTGCAAAAGAAGGATTGAGAGCTAGCATTTTGGAAGAAGCCCACAAGAGTCAATTTAGTGTACACCCCGGTATAACCAAGATGTACCATGACCTAAAAAAGATGTTCTGGTGGCCAAAGATGAAAGCAGATATAGCAAATATAGTGCAAAAATGTTTGGTATGCCAAAAAGTGAAGATAGAGCATCAAAAACCCTCCGGAGTGCTGCAACCTCTCAAAAACCCTGAATGGAAGTGGGAAGGAATATCCATGGATTTCGTGATGGGATTGCCAAGAACGCATACGGGACATGACTCCATATGGGTAATTGTGGATAGATTGACCAAATCTGCTCACTTTTTACCCATTCGAGCAAATTACCCTTTGGAAAAGTTAGCTCAGCTATACATCCAAGAGATAATAAGGCTCCATGGAGTACCCAAAACCATTGTCTCATATAGGGATCCAAGGTTCACCTCAAGATTTTGGGGAGCTTTGCAAAAAGCATTTGGTTCAAGGTTGTGTCTAAGCACTGCCTATCACCCTCAGACTGATGGACAATCAGAAAGAACAATTCAAACCCTTGAGGATATGCTAAGAGCATGTGTCTTAGACCAGCCAAAAAGTTGGGACAAACAGCTTCCATTGATTGAGTTTGCATATAATAATAGTTACCACACTAGCATTGGGATGGCACCTTATGAGGCTTTGTATGGTAGAAAGTGTCAATCACCACTTTGTTGGTGTGACCCGGGAGAGCAAAGTATTTTGGGCCCTGATTTGGTAGAAGAGACAACCAAACAAATAAGGAGAATTAGGGAAAGAATCCTCACTGCTCAGAGTAGGCAGAAAAGCTATGCTGACAAGAGAAGGAAACCTCTAAAATTTCAAGAAGGAGAACACATATTCTTGCGAATTACTCCTACCACAGGTATAGGTCGTGCAATGAAAGTCAAAAAGCTAAGCCCTAGATTCTTAGGACCCTTCCAAATCCTCAAAAAGGTAGGTCCCTCCGCCTACCAAATTGCATTACCTCCAAATTTGTCTAACCTACACAATGTTTTTCATGTGTCCCAATTGAGAAAGTATCAGTCAGACCCCAGTCATGTGTTTGAGCCAGAAACTATACAATTAAAAGATGACTTAACATTTGAATTACCACCGATGAGGATCGTGGATCATGGCATCAAGCAGCTGAGAAACAAATCTGTATCTCTGGTCCGAGTAGCCTGGGGACAAGATGGAATGGAAGAGCACACATGGGAGCTCGAGGAAGATATGCGAAAAGAATTTCCGAACCTATTCACAGGTATCAAATTTTCAGGGTAAAATTTTTAATAAGGGGAGAAATGTAACATCCCCAAATTTATAACTAAGATAAATATTAATTAGCGATAGCAAAACCAAGAGAACCTGGATAAATGTTATGAAACACAACAAATAGTCTACTTAAGTATGTCTAGAGAAAAATACAAAGAATTACGAAAATGCCATCACTTTGTGGAAATTATGAAAATGCCCTTGCTATGTAAAGGAAATTACCAAACTACCCTTGCCTTATTAAATGACAAAGATACCCTTACTCTATTCATGGAATTAGAAGAATACCACTATCATTGTCTAATTACAAAAATATCCTTGTCTTAGTTAAAGAAATTACTACAACGCCATTTACACAAATCCCTAGACTTGTCTTTAGACAAGAATGAATCTAAGCCATTGGATTAAGATGATAACACAATAATTTAACCACATACATCATACACATTTCTGAATCACATATAAGTACTAAAGGTTAGAAAATCTCCACTAACATCTTTGCACAAAACATGGAAACATATTTGCATAAAACATGGAAACATGTTTGCATAAAACATGGAGCATTTTCATCCAACATGTTTGCATAAAACATGGAAACGTGTTTGCATAAAACATGGAAACATGTTTGCACAAAACAAGGAGCATTTTCATCCCAAAATTCAGCCAACATGTTTCCATAAATCATGCTCCAAGTGCTTTCCTTCTTCTGTTTTTTCTCTAATCTTTCCACTATAAATACTCCTCAAATTCTCTTCAATTCAGAAACTCCCTAAGTGTTCTTTCTTTCTTATTCTATCATTCTTCTTATGTTCTTGAAAGACTTCTCTTGATCCTCTAAACTTCATCCAAACACTTAAATCCTAAGTCCAAACTTTCACTAGCCCTCACAAGAGTTACAATCTTTAACTCTAGTGAGAAATATTTTCTTAAGCACTCAAGTTCTAGAGCCAAGATTCAAGGAGGGTCATCCACTCCAAAGACTCTTGTTCAAAGCTTAAGGAAGAAGAGAAGGACCCTTTTTAGACCCTACACAAGAGGTAGGAGCTTCATCTTTAATTGTTCAAGCATTGTTGGCTTCTAACCTTGATAGAATGCCTCAAGTTTGAGTTATTGTCAAAAGTTTTGAATGATTATTTGAAAAATATATTTTTAGAAATATGAAATGTTCTATTATGTTATGAGTACTCTTATGATGTTATCAAACTCAAATATAACTTGACAAGATTGTATGTGAAACCTGATTTAATAAAGGTAACTTAAGACATGAAAATGATAGGTGCTGGAATTTCTAGTTATTTCTGGCAGCAGGTACTTCGAAAGTTACTGTTCATAAAATATTAAGCATCTCGAAATTAAAATAATTTTACTATAAACTAGACTTATTATAGAACACTCTCCAAAAAGAATCACCCAAAATGGAGTTTTCTTGCTCAAGATATAATTTTTTAAAGTATAGCCTAAGACTGAAACTTTAAATCTGACCTTGTAGTAGTAAAATAGGTGTAACTCACTCTAGAGAAATGTAAATGGACTGATTTCAACTTTGTTTGAGAGCTAACACATATAGGAATACACACATGTATGTTATGTATAAAGCTTTATACCATGTAATTATAGAATGAGAAATAAATTTCAGAATAGTGTACTGTGAAAGTGCAGTTTGGAAAGGTTCTGACTAAGGAAAGACTTGGTATTTAAGCGTGTCCATTGTGACCGACCTCTCTTTCCTGGGAACCCTCCTATGCATGGTTTACAGTTGATTTACACTATTCCAAAGATGTAAATGCTAAAATTTGATGAGTTAGGAATTTGGAACTACCATTACTAAGCTGAGATAACAAGTATATAGAGAATTATAAACTTTCTTCTAAAAGATGTCAAAACTATAAATAAAAGAATCAAGTCTTGTAAAGAGAGAATTTTAAGAATTGAAGTAGAATAATAATCTTCAAGAGTTATATGAAAGTCATAATAAAAATATATAAAGAACCTATAATAATATTTTGAAGTGCATTAATGTATTAATGGAATGCTAAGAGTACAAAGAACACTAAGAGAAAAAGATAATACTAAGACATTCATTACCTCTTATGAACACTAGGAACTCAACTTGATAACTTTGGTTGGTTAATATGAATCATCTATGAAAGTGTTTACTATGAGATTTACATGATATTGTCCATGTTTTATGAAGTGATTTATAGTAATGTGAATGTATGGTGATGAATTATGAAATGATGAGGATGAATGATTGATTGCCCAGGATTTATTGTGATTACATGATAATATGCATACATTCATTTTCAAAAGAAATAATAAAAGTAAAGTTTGAAAAAGTAGCAATGAAAGTCTGGAAAAGTGGACTTGAGCTAAACTCACGGCTTAACCCCCTAAACCGTTGAGATCACGGCAACGGAATGAAAACCAAAAAGGTTATGGCGACGACTATGGTATGAGCTCATTACCCTTTAGGGTGGTCTAAGGCATTGATGCATTCATCCCGTGAGTAATTAAGAAATATGTTGATGAAATAAATGAAAGATGATGATCACTAGACAAGTGAATGTTGAGGATGAGTAATCATGAAATGCATGCAGCTCCTAAATGATTATTGCTTATTAGTGGTTTTACATGATATGCTTATATGTATGCTTGATGAAATACTGAATGGATATTTCTGCTAATGTTCAAGATTAGTTTAAAAGTAACTGCACTTCGGCTAATCACGTTTGTGAAAGTTTGATAATTGAATCCTTACCTGTTCACCTTTTTATAATAAACCCGAAGTGACTGGGACGACAACGATGACACTTTTAGTACAAGTAGGAACTCCTACTGAGAAATCATGTATTTCTCACTCCCATGTTTATTTTCCGTTGTCGTTACCAGAGACAAACGTGTCCACCTAAAGCAATGAAGCTGTAGCTGAGGAAGGAGGTAGCGCGTGAAGATTTCAAACTTTTTAAGTAGGAGCATTCTGAGCTTTAGTTACATTATAGTTTGTGAGAAACAATTAGTAATAGTAGAACTTATATTGTTATTTGTAATAACTTATCAGTATGATATATGCCATGTTGTGACTTATGTATTAAGTGATTATATTCCAGTTTATGTGATAATAGTTCTACACTTAGTCTCTTATTCCGCTTATTTAATTAAGTACGCAATGTAACTTGATTATTATCTATAAAAATGCTATGTATTTCACTTCTCGTTACAGGCTTAAGTTTTTAAACAATTAATTTATTTAAAAAAAAAAAACTTCCACTATTTTTCTAAGTTAATTTCAAAAGAAAATAAAATGCAAGGCATAAGTGACAACTAATAGAATCCAAATGTGAACTTAAGCATAGTGGGGTTCTATTAGGGTGTTACAAAAAGTAAACATGCTATGCACTTCATTTTTATCTTCAAGCTTTAGGGTGATGGCTCAAAATATAAATATGCTATGCAAACTCATTCTTATCTTTAGATTTAGGTGATAACATAAAAGTAAATATGAATGCAAGCTTATTTTACATCTTGTTCACTTAAAGCTCAAAAACCTTACAAGAATAGTTTCTTGCTCCTAGTAGATCTTAAACATTAGTGAGCTTTAGAGTCCATCCACAACATGGTTCCAAGAACCTTATCTCTTGGACTCACCATCAAGCTCAAAACAAAGAACAAAGAGAAGAAAACAACCAACAACATTTCTTTTCTATGTTTCTCTTTGATACCAAAAATGAAAAGGAAATGAGAGATGAAAACTGAAAAAGCAATGAACCAAGAAGATCAAGATCTTAGGCTTTAGAGATCTTAAGGTTGGTGATGTCAAACCACCATCAAAGATACTCATTATCAAGCTATGATCTAAACTCATATCAATTACAAAATCTAAAATCTAAGAGGAAAAAAAGATGAGGCCGAAAATGAAATAAAACTAAGGAACCAAGCCTTTGGTTTTAGAGGCCTCAAACATGATGATGTCAAGATCACCACCAAGAGCTTTCATCATCAAACCATGGTTCCAACACTTTATTATAACCAAGAACCCAAAAACATAGAGAGAAGAGTACCAAAAACCAAAAATATACATCAAGAGGAGAAGAACCAGACCAAAACATAAAGGAAAATAACCAACCAATCAATCACAGATCCGAAAATATAGCAAAGAAAAGGTAAAGAAACTCAAAATAAAACCCTACCACAGATATCTTCTTGAAGGAAAAGGAGGAAGCTTGGTCTCTTATAGGGAAAAAAGAGAAGAAAAATCTTCTTTTTGGAGCAAGGTGGTTTCGGCCACAAAGAGAGAAAAGAAGAGAAGGATTTTTCTTGTGTTTTTGAGCTTAGGAATGGAAAGGTTATGTGTTTAGGAGGTGGTTTGTAGTGGTGGTGTGGTGGTCTAAGGTGGAGATGTGGTGGAGGAAGAAGCTTTCTTGGAGGTGGAGGAGGAGAAAGAAAACTTGAGTTTGAGAGAAAGTTAAGAACACTCTTTTGACACAAGTGTTTCTTCTAAAAAAAGGTGTATGGTAAAGAATGAAGTTTTTGGGTTGAAATATCTCTTCTAAATGCAATCATTACATGGAATGGTGTAGGAATGACTAGGTATGGGCTTGGGTATGGTGTAGGAATGGCTAGATATGGGCTTAGGTAGGTGTTCTTTGAGTATGTAAGTAGCTAAATCAAAATGTGATGGATGAGATGGAGGGGGGTCAAACCTCATTCAATAAGATTTTCAATCACATCATAGGTTCCTTAATTTGAGGGACTGGAGAGAGAAAGTACTATTTCATGATTTGTGACATAAAATCTTAATGTAAGAAAAGAGATTTTGAGTTTTACTAAGCAACCTTTGGTCCTACTTATTATCAATTAATTATTTTGACTCTAGATTAATTATTAAAATTAATTCCCTTTAATTAGAGGCTAATATCGCTTATGTTTCCTTAATCATTTAATTAAGCTCATCATGCACTAATCTAGGGGTAAAAAGGTCATTTCACATCAAAACTCTCCAGGACCACCCGGACTCATCCAAACATCATGCATTATGTAAAAACAACATTTCAAACTCCCAGGAAATCTTTTTGACTTAGTCAGCACTAAATCTCATGTAAAAACACCACAGGGACATTTTTCGTCATTTTGTTTCGAAAGTCTAGAAAGTGAGATTTTCACCTCTGTTATTATTTCTAAGGCATCTAATCCTTTTCAATCATCAAACTAACCCCTCGAGGGTGGCCCGGGTCAGCCGTCCTCGAATTCCGGGCAAAAATGACCGTATGGGCATTTTGGTCATTTTCACACGGGAAAAATCGCATATCGGGATTTTCGCACGGATTACTATCTAATCCTCATATAACCTTATCCTAATATTAAGATATCCCCTTGCGGGTGGCCGGGACCGGCCGGCCTTGATTCTCATACAAAAATGTCCTAGGGGCATTTTGGTCATTTTTTCAAAGTAAGAAAAATCAGGGCATTATAGAGACGGCTACTACGGAAGCTCAATAATTCAAAGTCCCTTATCAACTTTATTTTGTCAAGTATATATGATTGTAAATGTATATGGATACAGATGTACAGTAAGGCTCTTAGAAGAGCGTCCTCTTGTATTTGACTTTGTATTTAATAAATGCTTTGTTTCTTTGTTACATATTTTAATAGAATTATGAATTAGTTACTTCATAATTCGATCAATTTTGTTGTAGATAGTTAAGCAATGTATGCAACTTTATAAGTAGCAACTCTTGAGTCTGAGGTCATGACTTAGGGATGATATTGTTGTTGGTAGAGTGTTACAACACGTACATGCCCTAAAGGTAAGCCATACATTGGCAAAATACTGGGAATGTGCATTGTGTTCATCTTGTAACATCCCCAAATTTATAACTAAGAATCTTAATTATCAATAGCAAAACCAAGAGAATCTGGACAAATGTTATGAAACACAACAAATAGACTACTTAAGTATGTCTAGAGAAAAATGCAAAGAATTACGAAAATGCCATCACTTAGTGAAAATTACGAAAATGCCCTTGCTATGTAAAGGAAATTACCAAACTACCCTTGCCTTATTAAATGACAAAGATACCCTTACTCTATGAATGGAATTACAAGAATATCCACTAACATCTTTGCACAAAACATGAAAACATGTTTGCATAAAACATGGAAACATGTTTGCATAAAACATGGAGCATTTTCATCCAACATGTTTGCACAAAACATGGAAACGTGTTTGCACAAAACATGGAAACATGTTTGCACAAAACAAGGAGCATTTTCATCCCAAAATTCAGCCAACATGTTTCCATAAATCATGCTCCAAGTGCTTTCCATCTTCTGTTTTTTTCTCTAATCTTTCCACTATAAATACTCCTCAAACTCTCTTCAATTCAGAAACTCCCTAAGTGTTCTTTCTTTCTTATTCTATCATTCTTCTTATGTTCTTCAAAAACTTCTCTTGATCCTCTAAACTTCATCCAAACACTTCAATCCTAAGTCCAAACTTTCACTAACCCTCACAAGAGTTACAATCTTTAACTCTAGTGAGAAATATTTTCTTAAGCATTCAAGTTCTAGAGCCAAGATTCAAGGAGGGTCATCCACTCCAAAGACTCTTGTTCGAAGCTTAAGGAAGAAGAGAATGACCCTTTTTAGACCCTACACAAGAGGTAGGAGCTTCATCTTTAATTGTTCAAGCATTGTTGGCTTCTAACCTTGATAGAATGCCTCAAGTTTGAGTTATTGTCAAAAGTTTTAAATGATTATTTGAAAAATATATTTTTAGAAATATGACATGTTCTATTTTGTTATGAGTACCTTTATGATGTTATCAAACTCAAATATAACTTGAAAAGATTGTATGTGAAACCTGATTTAATAAAGGTAACTTAAGACATGAAAATGGTAGGTGCTGGAAATTCTAGTTATTTCTGGCAGCAGGTACTTTGAAAGCTACTGTTCATAAAATATTAAGTATCTCGAAATTAAAATAATTTTAATATAAACTAGACTCATTATAGAACACTCTCCAAAAAGAATCACCTAAAACGGAGTTTTCTAGCTCAAGATATAAATTTTTAAAGTAGAGCCTAAGACTGAAACTTTAAATCTGACCTTGTAGTAGTAAAATAGATGTAACTCACTCTAGAAACATGCAAATGGACTGATTTCAACTTTGTTGGAGAGCTAACACATATAGGAATACACCCATGTATGTTATGTATAAAGCTTTGTACCACGTAAATACAGAATGAGAAATAAATTTCGGGATAGTGTACTGTGAAAGTGCAGTTTGGAAAGGTTCTGGCTAAGGAAAGACTTGGTATTTAAGCATGTCCATTGTGACCCACCTCTCTTTCCTGGGAACCCTCCTATGCGTGGTTTACAGTTGATTTACACTATTCCAAAGATGTAAATGCTAAAATTTTGATGAGTTAGGAGTTTGGAACTACCTTTACTAAGCTGAGATAACAAGTATACAGAGAATTATAAACTTTCTTCTAAAAGACGTCAAAACTATAAATAAAAGAATCAAGTCTTGTAAAGAGAGAATTTTAAGAATTTAAGTAGAATAATAATCTTCAAGAGTTATATGAAAGTCATAATAAAAATATATAAGGAACCTATAATAATATTTTGAAGTGCATTAATGTATTAATGGAATGGAGTACAAAGAACACTAAGAGAAAAAGATAATACTAAGACATCCATTACCTCTTACGAATACTAGGAACTCAACTTGATAACTTTGGTTAGTTAATATGAATTATCTATGAAAGTGTTTACTATGAGATTTACATGATATTGTCCATGTTTTATGAAGTGATTTATAGTAATGTGAATGTATGGTGATGAATTATGAAATAATGAGGATGAATGATTGATTGCCCAGGGTTTATTGTGATTACATGATAATATGCATACATTCATTTTCCAAAAGAAATAATAAAAGTAAAGTTTGAAAAAGTAGCAATGAAAGTCTGGAAAAGTGGACTTGAGCTAAACTCACGGCTTAACCCCCTAAACCGTTGAGATCACGGCAACAGAATGAAAACCAAAAAGGTTATGGCGACGGCCATGGTATGAGCTCATTACCCTTTTAGGGTGGTCTAAGGCATTGATGCATTCATCCCGTGAGTAATTAAGAAATATGTTGATGAAATAAATGAAAGATGATGATCACTAAACAAGTGAATGTTGAGGATGAGTAATCATGAAATGCATGCGACTCTTAAATGATTCTTGCTTATTAGTGGTTTTACATGATATGCTTATATGTATGCTTGATGAAATCTTGAATGAATATTTACGCTAATGTTCAAGATTTGTTTTAAAGTAACTGCTCTTCGGCTAATCACGTTTGTGAAAGTTTGATAATTGAATCCTTACTGCTCACCTTTTTATAATAAACCCGAAGTGACTGGGACGACAACGATGACACTTTTAGTACAAGTAGGAACTCCTACTGAGAAATCATGTATTTCTCACTCCTATGTTTATTTTCCGTTGTCGTTACCAGAGACAGACGTGTCCACCTAAAGCAACGAGGCCGTAGCTGAGGAAGGAGGTAGCACGTGAAGATTTCAAACCGTTCAAGTAGGAGCATTCCGAGCTTTAGTTACATTATAGTTTGTGAGAAACAATTAGTAATAGTAGAACTTATATTGTAATAACTTATCAGTATGATATATGCCCTGTTGTGACTTATGTATTAAGTGATTATATTCCAGTTTATGTGATAACTGTTCTACACTTAGTCTTTTATTCCGCTTATTTAATTAAGTGTGCAATGTAACTTAATTATTATCTATAAAAGCGCTATGTATTTCACTTCTAGTTACAGGCTTAAGTTTTCAAAAAAATTAATTTATTTAAAGGAAAAAAAAAAACTTCCATTATTTTTCTAAGTTAATTTCAAAAGAAAATTAATACAAGGCATAAGTGATAACTAATAGAATCCAAATGTGAACTTAAGCACAGTGGGGTTCTATTAAGGTGTTACACATCTCGGAGTTGAAATTGATAACATTTGACTTATTTTCTATGTGATTCCTAAATTCTTTGCCAGGAGGAGAAACTCTCAACATAAGCATTAGACCAAGTTTTCAATTTGTTTTGACATTTTTCTTTTTAACTTAGTTCATCAGGCATACCAATTTGACAAGCTTTGCTTTGCGATCTCAATTCAAGGAACGAAAGTGACTCTTCTTGATGAGTTATCAAATTTTTTAACAGATAAGTAACTTTGTTTTTAATGTGTACAAGATTATCACAATCAATTTTGAATAAGTAACTTCGATTTTGTTTTCAATGTCAAACTTATAAGAGTAAGTTCTTGAGCACAATGAACAAGTAACAATCAACATGAAACAAAGGAAAAGAGAATCTAATCCTAGGAATTGAAAGAAAGGTGAGTTAGTTAGTGAGACAATCATTACCCTTTTCTCGTTCTTCTAAGTGGTGTCCGTATGACTTGAACATGTGAGAGTGTTGGGTGTGTGATTTCAAAGCCAACTAATAAAGAAATGAAGCCTTATGTCTCTTATCTAATAGACAACTATGTGCGACAGGATGCTGACACCTGTCTCGACAGTTACCAAGTGCTTCAGATTGCTTATGTGTCAAGATCTCCATGTTTCTTGGACTGCCCACGTCATCGACCCTGACGTACTCCTAATAAACATGTGCAGATAACCACCCACGTTCCACACTTCTTTAGGCAAAGCTTCAATTTTCGAAAATTTAGCTGAGGCCCCTAGTCTGGTGTAGAGGAATGCCTGACATGTGACTAAAATGCTTGTGCATATGGAAATTATCACCGATATTTTTCTACGTCCTCAATGCCTTGTGTCTCGTGTGAAGACCCTACTCACCACGAGCCTCGATCTCGAACTGTTCTCAACATTTTGAATCATCGACAATTTTGACATAAGAACTTCAAAATCTTGATTATTATCTCCTTTACTCAAAGTTTTTATCTCGGGTTCATGAAAATCTGTTATGTCTAACATGTCTTCGACACTGACAATACTTAGAAATATTTTTATACCAACAAGAGATAGATGAATAAAAAAAATAAATTGTAATAATAACACATAAATTAAATATCCGACTTTCTTTAAGAGTTTAAACAAAAAAAATTTTATGTAACAAGATAATAAGAGGTTAAGTCAAATACATCTACTAATTTATTGGTAATACATAATTGTCCCTAATGATGTCTCCTGTCTATCCTCTAATAATTTATTACCACATAAAAAGATAAAAATCAAAATAGATTTAAAATTTATAACTTATCAAAAATATAATTTCTATCTTTCACATAGCAATAAATTGTTAAGGAGATAGAGAAGAGAACACCATTTATTGATAAAAAAAATTTCTATCATATATGGAAAATACCTCACTTAGGTAATTTTCTCCATATCACCACATTATGATATATTATAAACACAAATCCCATATGAAAAATAATTAATCTCAAAAGTGCCTTTGACTCCCTTTGTCTTCAAACAAAGCTCAACCTCTCTTATCCTTAACGGTTATTTTCATTAAACCACCGTTGCAGTAATTTTTATTATAACAATACTTAAAAATCTAGAAACTATATAAATTAAATTGTAAATCAAGGAAAATATAATAACTGATAGTAGAATGATAAAATCCTAAATGTAAATAAGTAAAATTATAAAAATTAATATCTAAAAGATAAAGTATTTAATTTAAATAAAATAATATTGTAAAACTTTTTTACACCAATATTCAATCAAATCCTCTCATGTTCATCATTTTTGAAATATTGGAGTAAAAGTCAAATTTGTTTCACTGATATAGCAATGTATAACTAGATGATTATAAAAATAATTCACAATAATATTACATAAAATTAAACTTAAAACTAAAAATATAATCGAACAATCTAGCTGGAAACAACAATTAAATAAAAGTATAATAAATAACATCTTATTTATTCCCATACGTAAAAAACCAATTATAAATTTATTGGTGTACATTTAAAACTGTGCAGGGATTGACATTATTTTTAAAAATTTAATTTTGATATTCAGATATATATTGTCACGTAATAAAAGTAAATGATTCAATCTCTTATTACCCTAAAAATTTATAAAAAAATAAATAATTAATTAAATAGTAATGTAAAATTTTTTACACTAATAGTATTATCTAAATTAGATCCAAATGCAACAACTTTCAGCGTGGTCGGATTAAATTTTGTCCACTATGAGCTCAGTCAACTTACGATTCAATTTACAATAACGAAGTCCCAGCCAACCTCCTTTCCCGGAAACGCCGTCCGCACTGGAGAAAATTCCACCAAGCAGACAGTTTGCCAACGACTATAGAGAATGCGCTTTTCATTGACTGCCATATCTCATATGAATATGAATATTCAAGATAATTATCAAGATTATTTGATTTTTAATTTTGACTCTCTATGTATAGTTATAAGACTCAACGTTTCATCCATATATTAGGGAATGACTCAAATGAATGGGGTTATTTATTGTGAGAAAGGAGAAAATCTGGATTATTTTATCATACATAAATAGTCAAGATTAAAACACAAAATTATGTGACTTTTTTAAAAATTAAGTTGTAACTATTAATTATCATAAATTAACTTTCGACCTTGACAATCAATATATGACTATACATCACATGTTAGACTTAATCATTTTACTCTCATAATAAATAACTTATCTCACTTTAGTCATCTCCTATATATTATTGTATAAATAAATATAAATTTAATTTAAATATACTAATAGTGTAAAATATTTTTATACTATCATCTAATCAAATTTTTTCATATATATGATTTTTGACGAAATAGGATGACAATAACCATATTTTGCTTGTAAAATGTGATTGGATGACTATATAAAAATATTTTATACTGATAGTGCATCAAAATTAAACTCAATAAATATATAAAATAAATGAGTGAATGTATTGATTCGCGAAAATTAAATTGTTTTCTTTATTTATTTTTCATAGCTATCCAAAGATACAATATACGAGAGGATTTCACTTTGAGGTGGGAATTAATTCGCTAATTGCAGTTTTTACATGATTTATTAGTCACCTATAATCTTTTACTATTAATTTGACGGCACTCAAATATTACACATGACATTTAAAAAAAATTAAAAAATTACATATAACATGCTGTGAAGATTTAACATACATAAAAATATGCATTCACAAGGCCAAGCCTAGATTTTCTTCGTCACTCGTGGCAATTTCACAGGACAAGCGTTTCCTTTCTTCTCCAATCATTTAAACTTTTCTCTCTCCTATTTTGTGGGGCTATATTTTCGCGTGCAAAATCACGTCTACCACAAGTCGGCACCTTTCAGAATCACATGCGGTACCATATCTGAATTGATAGATGCTGCATCCACTTGCAGCTTTTCTGGGTCCAACTGCAAAAAGCCCTCAATTCTTAAAAGGGATAATTACAGCAACCTCCCTTGAGGTTCATCAAGATTATATTTACTCCCTTTTAGATTTTCAAATTACACTGACCTCTCCTCCTTTAACATAATTTTCGAAATTCCAATTTTACCCAATGTCATCTTCTTCCTTAGACCCAAGAACCACCACTTATCTTCATACATTCCCAAATCTGATACTCAACAACCACCACTGATCTTCATTCATACCCACTTATGTTACTTTACTCAACCATACCCAACAAGGCAGTGAAAAGGGGGAAAACAAGAAAAAAAAGACATCAACAGCAACGGCAAAACCAGAAAAACCAGAAAAAGGGAAAAACTAGAAAAACAAGAAAAAAAGACATCACAGCAAGCAAGCCCTTAACACATCAACAGCAAAACCAGAAAAAAAAAAAGAGAGTGATAAAGGGAAAAACCAAAAAATAATCAAGATGAAGAAATAAAAGGGGGGCAAGTTCCCTGCTTTTGCCTCCGTGGCTTCTTCCTTCGTTCCAGCTAGCCATTGTGTCTCGTCGCACTGCTGCCACTGTCGCGCATCTGTCTCGCCTCTGCTGGTGGCAGCCCCCGCGTAGCCTATGACAACCTCTGCCTTCCATCTCTCTCGATCCCTCTCTCAGCCACCGCTGCCTCCTCCACTCCTTAAAACCATGAGGCTACAATCATCTCAACCTATGCTATAGTCATCAGGATTCTATGCTACGATGGTAGAAGGAGCAGCAAGGGAAGAGGGAGAGGAAGGAGAGTTAGTTGTCAGCAAGGGTGGTGGTGGCTATGGGGTAGCTGTTGGAGGTAGATGTGAGAGAACGAGAATGAGGAAAAGAGTTGGGGGAAGAAAAATGGAAATAGATATAATGTATAAGGGCAAAATAGTTATTTTGTTAGTCTTTTTATATTTTAAAATTTAAAATTTTAAAAGAGGAGAGGTTAGTGTAATATAATTAAATAAATTAAGGGAGATTAGTGTAATTTTGAAATATATAGGGGGATAAATATAATTTTGATGAACCTCAAGGGAGGTTGCTGTAATTACCCCTTCTTAAAATAGTATTGAATAAGTAATATTAAATATATAAATTTATTGAAAGTGTAATCTTACATACCATCGATGTTGACAAGTATATTAACATTGATATAAGATTCCATTTAGTTTACACCTTTAATAATTTTTTATATGATTAAGATTTTTCCATTCAAAGTTAATTTTCTGTATCAATTTTTTTTTAGAAAAATGGACACTTGTAAGAATCTATTCAAATAATTGTTATTTAAATATATTTAAGAAATACTTATTATGTTAATTTAGTTGCATATAAAAGGTATTAAATAACTTTGGATTAATGTGAAACTTTATATGTATAATCTATAATATATGAATTTTCAATCTAACAATGAGTTTTGCAAAAGAAATTTTTAATAAAAGGTTATCAAACTTGTAAGATACATGCAAGTCTTACATCAGTCTAATCCATATTATATATATAAATTATTGATCTATTAACAGCTATGAAAGACTTGGTATATATCTTATGTCTTCGATAACTTTTTCATTAACCACAAATATGAAGGCTTGATTTTGTATTATTGTGGTTTTTCAATAATTGCTATGCTTCTTGTACTCTCTGAAAGCTACTTTAAAAAATTTATAGTAATATTATTTGGTCAAATAATAGATAAGTTATTCTCAATAAGGGCAAGCACAATAATAGTGTTTCATAAATATATTATAAAGTTACTCTTAAAATCCAAAATGTTACAATGGATATAGATATTGAAAATGGTAATTTCTACTTTTGTTGTTGATAAGTTTGATTTTGGACATATAGTTTGTTTCCTATACTTAGGTTGCATTGGGATGAAGTATTCTTAAATTTTAGTAAATTGAAATGCAAAGAATTTTAAATGCTTCAATTGAATTCCCTTCTTTTTTGAATGATTTCCTTTGAATAAGGTAAATATATTACTTCATTTATGAAATACTTTGTTGGCATAATGAAATTATATCACTTTCTCCATGGATAAGAGTAAATGGTGGAGAGGTGGACAACCGGCAATAGGCATCAAGACATCGATAGTAGGCAGTTGGTGGCCATTGTGTAGGTTGAAAATAGCACAAAAGGGGGTTGAATCATACTTCTTACTTCTTATGAGTTTCTGAAACTTTAAACAAGATCTATCAACCTATTCACTTGAAGGTAGTGAAAATTATCATTAGTTGACTTCAGAAAGTAATTTTCTGAATCAAAAGAAAATGTACGAACTTCAGAAACTATTTATAAAACTTTTTCAAAGAAACACACAACAAAACTGGGTGCAAAAGCTAAATGATAAAGAGATAAAGAGAGAAGAAGAGGTTACTCAGTGTTTTTATACTGTTCAGCCAATCACTGCCTACATTCAGTTCTCAATAACTTGTTGAGTTCATCTAAAAGCCTTCTCTCAACCTCGAGAAAGTGAGATAGTCTTGGTATAGCCTTCTCAAGTCAAGTTCTTTCCAATGAGTAGTAGTTCCAATTTACTCTCACATCAATTAGTCTTTTTACTAGCCTCTTTAAGCTAACCTCACTTTTATCACTACGGGATCAAGGCACAAGAATATAATTTTGGGTTGGTTCTTTCTAACAAAGGAACATTTAAGTTTTTCTAAGAATAAAACAGTGTATATATTGAAAACTTGAGAGACTTCTTTCTCAATTCTTTCAAAGAAGAAAATGTTATCTAATGAGAACAAGAAAGAAGATTTTGTGTAATAGAAACTAATTATAAGAAATAATAGATGAACTTTTAGAGTGTATTGAAAAGCTTCAAAGTTAGTTATGTGAAAAATCTCTTCTTGAGTGAGGATCTCATCCTTTTATACTTGGATATTGAATATGATTGTTTCCTCTTGATTTTCCTTCCACTTGACACGTGTTGATCTTCTTTTTGTGTCCTAGGAACTATCTTCTAGAAGAATAGATAAGCTGTATTAGAGTTGTCCTTGTAGAGACATTAACAATGTGGTTTGTGGACAACCTTCATAAATAACTTTTACTTTTTGAAGTGTGGTTTCTAATCTTTTTCTTCTAGAATATGAGGTATTTGACCAACTACAAAAGCAATGTGTCACAGCCAATACTTTTCTAAAGGTTGACTAAATTTGAATTTCAAATTTCCCTCCATTTTTGTTCACTCAACATGGTTTCTGAATAACACGTACTTTCTAATGTAGCTTCAATGTTTCTGATCTTTGTGTTGATCTTCTTTGCTTAACTCTAAGCTTGATAATGATCTTTTCATCATTTAAAATATCTTCAAAGTTGCTTCTCATTGTGATTGAAGATTGTGATCATGATATGCTCAAGAGAAATTGATTTCTTCAATGATATAGGTAGAAAAGCGAACGAGAAGGGGCTTTGAATTGTGCTTTGCTTTTTTTTTTTCCTTCTTAGCTTCTGAAACTTTTAAACAAAATATTATCAAGCTATGAGCTTGAAGTGTAGTGGAAATAGCATTAGTTATGCCAGAAAGCTACTTTCTGAACTACAGCAAATATGATGAATATGTAACATCCCCAAATTTATAACTAAGATAAATATTAATCTTAATTAGCGATAGCAAAACCAAGAGAATCTGGACAAATGTTATGAAACATAACAAATAGACTACTTAAGTATGTCTAGAGAAAAATGCAAAGAATTACGAAAATGCCCTTGCTATGTAAAGGAAATTACCAAACTACCCTTGCTTTATTAAATGACAAAGATACCCTTACTCTATGAATGAAATTACAAGAATACCATTATCATTGTCTAATTACAAAAATATCCTTGTCTTAGTTAAAGAAATTACTACAATGCCATTTGCACAAATCCCTACACTTGTCTTTTAGACAAGAATGAATCTAAGCCATTGGATTAAGATGATAACACAATAATTTAACCACATACATCATACACATTTCTGAATCACATACATGCACTAAAGGTTAGAAAATCTCCACTAACATCTTTGCACAAAATATGGAGCATTTTCATCCAACATGTTTGCATAAAACATGGAAACATGTTTGCACAAAACAAGGAGCATTTTCATCCAAAAATTCAGCCAACATGTTTCCATAAATCATGCTCCAAGTGCTTTCCTTCTTCTGTTTTTTCTCTAATCTTTCCACTATAAATACTCCTCAAATTCTCTTCAATTCAGAAACTCCCTAAGTGTTCTTTCTTTCTTATTCTATCATTCTTCTTATGTTCTTGAAAGACTTCTCTTGATCCTCTAAACTTCATCCAAACACTTAAATCCTAAGTCCAAACTTTCACTAGCCCTCACAAGAGTTACAATCTTTAACTCTAGTGAGAAATATTTTCTTAAGCACTCAAGTTCTAGAGCCAAGATTCAAGGAGGGTCATTCACTCCAAAGACTCTTGTTCAAAGCTTAAGGAAGAAGAGAAGGACCCTTTTTAGACCCTACACAAGAGATAGGAGTTTCTTCTTTATTTGTTCAAGTATTGTTGGCTTCTAACTTTGCTCATGGATAGAATGCCTCAAACTTGAGTTATTGTCAAAAGTTTTGAGTAATTATATTTTTAGAAAACACAACATGTTCTATTCTGCTATGACTACTTTTATGATGTTATCAAACTCAAATATAACTTAAAAGATTGTATGTGAAACTTGAGTTAATAAAGATAACTTAAGACATGAACATGGCAGGTGCTGGAATTTCTAGTTATTTCTGGCTGTAGTTACTTCAAAAATTAGTGTTCATAAAATATGAAGGATCTCAAAATGAAAATATTTTTATTATAAACTAGACTCATTGTAGAACACTCTCAAAAAAGAATCACCTAAAACGGAGTTTTCTAGCCTTAGATATAAATTTTTAAAATAGAGCCTAAGACTGAAACTCTTAATCTGACCTTGTAGTAGTAAAATAGGTGTAACTCACTCTAGAAAAATGAAAATGGACTGATTTCAACTTTGTGGAAAAGCTAACACATCTACAAACACACGTATGTATGCTATGCATAAAGTTTTACACCACAAAAATACAGAATGAGAGATATATTTTCGGGACAGTGTGCTGAGAAAGTCTTGAAGGTAGCGTGATACTGTGAGAGTGCAATTTGGAAAGGTTCTGGCTAAGGAAAGACTTGGTATTTAAGCGTGTCCATTGTGACCCACCTCTATTTCCTGGGAATCCTACTATGCACAATTTACAGTTGATTTGCACTAATCTAAGATGTTAGTGCTACAAATTTTATTCTAAAAGATGTCAGAACTCTAAATAAAAGATTCAAGTCTTGTAACGAGATAATTTTAAGGATTTAAGTAGAATAATAATCTTCAGGAGATATATATAAAAGTCATAATAAAAATATATAAAGAACCTCTAAAAATATCTTAAAGAGTATTAATGTATTAATGGAAATACTAAGAGTACAAAGAAGACTAAGAGAAAAAGATAATACCAAGATATCCATAACCTATTAGGAACACTAGAGACCTAACTTGATAACTTAGGTTGCTTAATATGAATTATCTATGAGAATGTTTACTATGAGATTTAGATTTACATGATATTGTCTATGTTACATTAAGTGATATACAGAAATGTGAATGTATTGATGAGATATGAAATGATAATGATAAAATGATTGACTGTGTCATGATTTATTAATGTGCATACATTCATGTTTCAAATGAAATAATAAATAGACCAACTCACTGCTTAATCCTCTTTGAGGATTAAGGTATTGATGATTTCACTCAGTGACAATAAAAGTAAAACCTAAAAAAGTAGCAATGATAGTCTGGAAAAGTGGACTTGAGCTAAACTCACGGCTTAACCCCCTAAATCGTTGAGATCATGGCAACGGAAAGAAAACCAAAAGGTTGTGGCGACGGCCACGGTATGAGCTCATTACCCTTTAGGGTGATCTAAGGCATTGATGCATTCATCCCGTGAGTAATTAAGAAATATGTTGATGAAATAAATGAAAGATGATGATCACTAAACAAGTGAATGTTGAGGATGAGTAATCATGAAATGCATGCAGCTCCTAAATGATTATTACTTATTAGTGGTTTTACATGATATGCTTATATGTATGCTTGATGAAATACTGAATGGATATTTCTGCTAATGTTCAAGATTAGTTTAAAAGTAACTGCACTTCGGCTAATCACGTTTGTGAAAGTTTGATAATTGAATCCTTACCTGTTCACCTTTTTATAATAAACCCGAAGTGACTGGGACGACAACGATGACACTTTTAGTACAAGTAGGAACTCCTACTGAGAAATCATGTATTTCTCACTCCTATGTTTATTTTCCGTTGTCGTTACCAGAGACAGACGTGTCCACCTAAAGCAACGAAGCTGTAGCTGAGGAAGGAAGTAGCGCGTGAAGATTTCAAACCTTTCAAGTAGGAGCATTCCGAGCTTTAGTTACATTATAGTTTGTGAGAAACAATTAGTAATAGTAGAACTTATATTGTTATTTGTAATAACTTATCAATATGATATATGCCCTGTTGTGACTTATGTATTAAGTGATTATATTCCAGTTTATGTGATAATAGTTCTACATTTAGTCTCTTATTCCGCTTATTTAATTAAGTGCGCAATGTAACTTGATTATTATCTATAAAAGCGCTATGTATTTCACTTCTAATTCACAGGCTTAAGTTTTCAAAAAATTAATTTATTTAAAGAAAAAAAAAACTTCCACTATTTTTCTAAGTTAATTTCAAAAGAAAATAAATGCAAAGCATAAGTGACAACTAATAGAATCCAAATGTGAACTTAAACATAGTGGGGTTCTATTAGGGTGTTACAGAATACATATAAAAGAAGGTTATTCAGTAGACACTGATTAAAATGCACAAAGCAGATAATATAAAGGAGTTAAGGGATAAGAAGATATTGCATAAATATTTTTATATTGGTTTGGCTAATATGTCTATATCCAATTCTCAACAACCATTAAGTTTTATTAAAACCTTTCTAAGCCTGAGAAAGAAATAGGATAATCTTTGTAGTAGCTTTTCCAAGCTCTTACATGTAACCAGTAGCAAACTCTACTATCACAAACCAAGTAGTGTTTGACCAGCTTCTCCAAGCTGAACCAATGACCATCAAGTACACTCTACTGTCACAACCTGAGTACTCTTTGACTAGCCTCTACAACAAAATCGTGACCAATAGTCCATTTCTTCTATCATGGTGCAAGTAGTCTTTGACTAGCCTTTCCAAGCTAACTTACAGTAATCACTACTGGATCGAGGATACAAAGGTTTGTGTTTGGGTTTGCCACTCAAACTAACCTACACTCAAGTTTTAGTAAGATGTATAATAGCAAACCTGGGAAAAACTTGAATCACTTCTTTCTAACTATTTTTCCTAGGAAGAATGTAGAAAGAAGACTTTTATGGACAAGAAAACTGATCACAAAATGTAATGAACTTTACAAAAGGATGAGAAATTTTCTCAGCATTTCAGCACTTATCCAATGTCAAGATCTATGTTTTTGAAAGAACAACACTATTTATAGACGGTCTGCATTTATGACCATTGCCTTTGATCAGTTGTCCAAGTGACGTGTTGATCATCTATTTGTGTCTTGGAAAAGTAGTCTAGAGAAGTAGCTTAGTAGCTTATCTTTTGTCAGAGTTGTTGCAGAAGCTATTATGAAATGGAGGTTTCAGAGTTTATCTTTAAAAACTACTTCATACTTTCCGAATGATCTCCTTCTTTTTTATGACGACAAACCAAATTTGAAGAATTTTTTTTGAAGAGATTTTGAAAAAAATGTAACATGATATAGAGCATAGACAAAACAAATTTCTTTTAATACACCATATGATGTGATTTTCAAAGAGTCATTTTCATAAGGCATGATAAGTAAATAAGAACATTTCATCCCCTTTAGTGACTTAAATTAGAGATATTTTTATTTCTCCTTAAGGTTTTTGATGTTACTCATAGTGCTTTCTAAGAAGTATAAGAGCAAAGGTAAAAAAAAAAGGTATGATTGTTTGAGCTTTCTGAATAAATACAGCTTAATTTTTAGTCAATCGACTTTTCTGAAAATGTACAAGTTTGAAAGAGAAGAGTGACACTTGTGATATATAACTCTTGATTAGATTTCTTATTTAGCACATCTTTACCCAAGCTTATTTTGAAATTTGTTGCATTTTGTGTAAAAAAATACGATCTTTGCACACATGTACAGTTTTTGAAGCTCATGGAAACCTTATTTCAATTTTATTAGCGTATGTGATAATAGGTTTTTGAAGCTCAATAGGGACTTATCCCAAATATATCGGAGCATCATTTTTGAGCTTGTGATATGAATTAGGAAACTTCATATATTGTGTACCAGAGCGTATATTTTTGAAGAAAAAAAATTTAAAAACGTATGACATGGCTTACCATATCAGTGCACATGGATATATATATATATAATAGCCAAAAGATTATATATGAGCCATGTAAAAAGCATATCTAAGCAAAGACTAGAAACATAGCAACTGTCCTGTAAGCAGAAGTATTAGAGCTATATAAAATAAAATAAAATGTACCAGAGCTACTAAAAAAAGAACAAATGTATTAAAAAAAGACATTGAATGTTTAGAGAAAAACAAAAGGAAATATGCATATGCTAAAAAAATTCTCTGAATAGCTCCCCCTCAGTTTGCTCCCCCTGAATTTCTCAGCACAAGATTTTCTTCTATTATTTTCTCCCCCTTTTCACATCAGCAAAAAGGAAGTGTGCCAGAAAGCAGGAACACCATCATCAGTCTCGATGCTTCACCTCTCGAAAGATTTCTAGCAACAGTGCTTCATGTCTGTGCGACCTAGCTTCCAATTGCTCTAACTGGTCAAGTATGTATTGTTGGTTTTGTAGCAGCAATTGCATTCTAGTGAAGCTTGGAGGTTGTATAGGTTGAGGATGGCTTGGTGGGAGTTAGGATAGTGGGTTCTTCAACCGGAGTATGGAGTGAATTAGTAGCAAGAGTTAAGTCAGTCTAGATTGTTTATGTTCTAAGGATCCTAACTTAGAATTTGAGGGCTTAAGAGATGAGGGTGCTTCTTCTCTTAGCCTAATTCTGACTACCTGAACATTTTCAAGAAGATTCTGAGCTTGATTCTTCCTCAGAGTCTAAGGACATGGAAGATTGAGTGGGTGTTCCCCTATATATTATAATTATCTGAGGTTTTACAGTATCCTTAGAGATGCCATCTAGAATAATCACTCTTCTTTTTATGTCTCTTCCCTTATCATCCTCAATATCTTTTTTCAAGAGATGCATATCTTATTCTCTTGCTTTGTCTCCTGACACTTGTTTTGGCTGCACAAGTATGTCTTCTTAGAGCCTTGATTGAGAGTATGGTGTATTCAGTTCCAAGCATATACTCGTACTACTCATTTGCTAATAGGTAGTCCAAGTGCTCAAATACTTTGGTCAGTAGGATTCCATAAGGAACAAAGGCAGTTTTCTCTTCCTCTGGGGAAGTGGCACTAGGCATGTAATCAAAGATAAGTCTAGGCAAGTATACTTTTCTTTTTGCCAACAGACAAAATAGCAACATGCAGTCCATCCCAACCAACAAGTGCATGCTTCCTAACCTTGGAAGAAAAGAGAACTGGACAAGGGTAAAGACTTGGTGTGCCTTAGAGCTTAGCATGGTAGTAGTTATCTCTTTGGTTTAGTGTCTGGGAGAGACTGTGAGACATTTGGAGACTTTCTTAGTCGAGACTCCAAGTGTTGTATACCAATCCCCTTCAGATGAGCATCTGAGTCCCTCATCAGGTGGATGGATAATGCTAGAGAGATCCGCAATGCTCAATTCTAAGTCAGTGCCTCTAATGTGGGATGATAGCATAGACTCAAACACCTGTACCAATTGGGAGTAGAATGTTGCCACCATCCTAATGAAAACATAGTATGTGATGTTGAAGAATCCTTCACATCCTTGGAAGGTAATAACTTCCAGCGGTATCATGACCTGAGTCATCAGTTCCTTGCCTAGCCTTTTCCTAGGTGCGACTATTTGTTGAGCAAATTTTTCAGCATAGTGCTGCTAATAAAGTGGTTCATCGTACATGGAAAGAGTTCCCATGCCAGTAATGTTTCCATTGAAGCATTTTTCTTAAGCCATTCGTGGTTGTATATGTGAGGATTAAACGAAAAAGGTTAAAGCTTGAGAGGGTTTGAAGGTGAGGGTTTGAGGAAAAATATAGATAGCAGTTATAGAGAAATGGTTTGTCAGTAAGAGAATACAAAAGGTTGAGGTTTGGGTGAGGTTGAAGATGAAAGTAAAAGTGTGAAGTATGAAGAGTGGGATGTTATTTAAGTGATGAGACATAAATAATTGAAGGTGAAGCGACTTGGGAGAGAGAAACATAAAAGAGTGGGAATTATCCCACCTTTTTCATTATTTTAGAAAGAGTGGTTTCTGACACTTGAAATCACTTTTGAATAGAGTTACTTTTTGAGCTTATCTTCCACTTTTTGACCAATTGGAGTAGCACTACTGTCTAATGATTAACTCATCTTCAGATTTTGAACCTTGTGAGAGCATATATACCCTATTTTCTTATCTTTTGACTTTGTGCTTATAAATCGACTTTCTGATCTTCAATTTGATTTTCTGGTCAAGGAAACTGATTTTCTGAACTTATTAATTAAGAAATGATATCTTATGAAATACATTTATAAATGATGAAGATAAACAATATCTAATACATTCAATCTTTTTCTTTCAATTTTTTTTTTGTGATTTAAAATTAAAAGTTCGCATAATATCTTTGAGTACTCCCTTTTCAAAATCTTCATCTGAAAATTTTAGCAAGGCCATTAGTTAATAAGCTTAGAAGATATTAGCCTGCTAATAGAAGACGACCAGCAAAAAGGTCAAATAGTCATTATTCAAGAAAGTGAGAAAGAATGCTTAGAGAGGAACCCTTCATAAAGCAAATCTCAAGAGTTAGGAACTACTTCATCTGAAACAAGTAAAAAGAGTGGGATAATTCTCCTTTTGTACAAAAAAAAGGTTTCTCTTTCTTCCACGATTGGTTCACTTTGGTCAGTTATGTCCCATCACTTAATTAACCTCCCACATCACTCGTTTCCATCCATCTTCTCCCATACGCTTGCACAACTAGTTCATATTCCTGAAATCTCTCTTTGAAACTACTCATCAGCTTCTCAAACACTCATCCCATCTCATCTCTCTAATTTTTTTTGAAGTCCCAAATTTTCTTTATCTCTCTCATATACAAAATAGTCGAAGGTAAGAAACTTGGCTAATCTACTAAAAAGGGAGTCACTTTCCACATGTTTAATGATTGTCACAAAAATAAGCTCACAAGCACTTAATGCCTTGATAAAGTTGGCTTATATCCCTGATTAAGCTTCTGAAAATATTGTAATTTACTGATATCATTTATATCAAGGTTTCTCTTAGCATCAAAAACTTCATTTGTATCTCGTAAGCCTTTCTCATAACATGCTTAAAAGGTTTTATCATTCATACACATATGCATCTTTGAGCATCAAATTTTTTTGTTAAAAAGGGAGCATAGGAAAAGAAAGTGTTGAACTAAATTTTCTACTTATTCAAGCACACTTAAATGCTCGAAAGTTATTTTATGACTAAAATCAAGCTAATTGGTAGAATTGAACTAAAACGATGACATTTGTTTTAGTACCTTAGTGATACAAATTAAAGAAGTTTTTGGATTTAAATCAGAAAATATCATCATGAACCAAATAGCTTTGATTTAAGTCAACTGAAGGCTTCAAAATTTTGTTGAACATATCTAATCATGCCTTAAGAAAAGGACTTACTAAGATTTAAGAATCATGATGTGTTGAAAGAAAATGCAACTTATCATATCATATTCTAAATTATTTCTTTCAACACCTCTTCAAAAGATTTTCTTCAATTTGATTTGTCATCATAAAAAGGAGGAGATTATAAACTCCAAAACCCTTCAGAAAGTATGAGCTTTATTGTTTTGAATAACAACAAAGCCAATTTAAAGAAAATACTTTGAAGAATGACTAATGGCTACCTTGAGTTTCTTAACTAAGGTTAACAAGTAGAATTCCAAAGTGCATTACACGGACTTGGGGCGAGAATAATTTCACTTTGCATATGTAAACATGATTTATCTCGTGGGAAGATAATGGGCTTAAACGAAGTGAATATTATATTGTATAAAGAACGTTCATATGCATTAAGGAATGAAGGAGATCAATACAAAAGCAAGAAGCCCAAGGAAACGATCTTCAGAAAGTAACAATGGACTTCAAAAAGTACACTGAAGAATGAGAAAATCATGCCAACTCTGGAAGTAATGTGTTACTCAGTTAACAATCATCATAATCGCAAATTAATCTGCATCAAAGAGTCAATATTGAAGACTAGAAGATAGAAGAAAGATCAAAGGGATTGATTATGACGTCAGAAAGCTCACTTAACTGTGAAGCACAGAACGCTAAATGAAATAGAGGAAAAATTCAAATTTCAAATTTCAAATCTCGAATCAGACCCAGTTTTATAACTGGTATGTCATCTCTTTTACCTAATTGATTCATGATCCTAGCTTTTTAGAAGGAGGAGTTCATAAACCATGATTAGAAAGTAAAAGGTAAGAGGACATTAGAAACCTCTACAATACAACGGCTTTTACAACCAATGTGACAAGATTATCAGCCTACCTACCTAGACTAACGTTCCAAGACACAACTAATGATTTACATGTGTCACTTGGGGATCTGATCAATGGAAACGATCATGAAGAAAGACTTGAATAAATGGAGATGATATACATGAATGGTAATGAGAAAGTTGAAGATATAAGAGTGAAAACTCTGGAAAAATCTCTTCACACTTCCTGAGCTATACATCATAACATGAAATCAATCTTCTTGAAGTGTAGAAAATCTTCTTTCCTTGTTTAGAAATGATTTGTATACTCTTCTTAGGAAGAGATATGAGAAAGAAGTCGCTCATGTTTCCCAAGTCTGTTTTATTAAATATTTGTAAGGAAACATGGGTGTAGGTTAGATTGAGTGGCAACCCAAACATATAACCTTTGTAACCTTGATCCGTTAGTGATCAGAGTGAGCCATAGCTTGGAGAGGCTAAAGTAAAACTACTTGCAACGTGATGGCAAAGGTATCTGCTTATCACAGTTCAGTTTGGAGAAGCTAGTTCAAGACTACTTACAACGTGGTAATAGAACTACTCGGTTTATGACAGTTTGGGTCATCCACTGTTGACTGTGAGTACTTGGGAAGGCTAATATAAAGACTATCCAGTTTACTTTCTCAAGTTGAGAAAGTTGTTGTTAATGAAATCTCAACATGTGTTGAGTACTAGATGTAGGTAGTTTGGTCGAACCAGTATAAAAATACTTGTGTCAATTCGTTCTTCCCTGATCTTTTAATTTTATGTCATGCACTTTATGTTAATTACTAATTAAGTTTCATTAATGTTGCATAATTATTATTAAGCTTTAGATATTTACTTTCTGAAACATCTAACCATTATTTCACTGCACTTCAAGTGTGATACTTTATAGTATCTTTTGTGTTAAATATTAGATTTGCAAGAAAGCTTTAGAAAACACAATTCAACCCCACATTCTCGTGCAGTCTTTTACCTACATAAAACACTTCTATTGTCGCATTGCAAATAGTCTTTGACTAGTTTCTCTAGGGTAACTCACCGATCACTACTGGATCAAGGATACAAAGGTTTGTGTTTGGGTTTGCAACTCAAACTAATCTACACTTAAGTTTCTATAAAATATACATTAATAGTCATGGGAAAAACTTGAATGACTCATTTCTAATGATTCTTCCTAGAAAGAACGTATGATCTATTAAGAACGTAGAAAGAAGATTTTTACATTCCAGGAAACTGACAAGATGTAATGTGTAACGTCCCGATTTTTCTGTTAAGAGTGAAAATGACTAAAATGCCCCTGAGGTCATTTTCGGCCCGAAATTCGAGGAAAGCCGATCCGATAGTACTCGAAGGGCAAACTCAATGTTGAAAGGGGATTAGATGACCTGTGTACCTTTCCAGGATCAAAAATCTCGTTTTTCGAGTTTTCGGGTCAAAATGACCAAAACGCCCCTGTGGCATTTTACCTATTTACAAGTGCCGGATGAACCCGAAACTTCTCTAGATGGTTTTAAAAGGCATTTTTATGTATTCTATGACCTCAGTTTTAATTCTGGAGGTCTCGGGCAAAATTAGTGCAAAATTACGATTTTACCCCTAGGATTGTGTTTTTACGCTTCATCGCACGATTAAGCGAACCTAAGCAATATTAGGCTCTAATAGAAGATTAATTAATTTTCATAATTAATCTAAGGTCAAAATAATTTATTAAAGTTGATTATAACCTAATAATGCTTGATTACATCTTGGAATCTTATTTTAATTCAAGATTCCTAGTCATGGAATCTTGAATAGTGTTTTCTCTATCCAATTTCTTAAATCATGGAATTGTGTTACACATTGTTTATTTATAAATGAGTTTAAAATTCTTAATGATGTATGAGCACTCCTAACCTTGTCATAAAATCCTAAATACTCATACTTAGCTACCTAAACTTAAGCTTAATTACTCCTAACCTTGTACCTAAGCTAACCTACACTTAAACCCACCATTAACACTCAATTACATGATCAAACCTCACCTCCTCTCTGCTGCCCTGGTCTGGCTGAAGCTCCCCCCTCCATATGCATCACATGTTCAATTTTCTAACACTCCAAAGCCATACCTCAAGTCACATACACCATACCTTGTCATATTTTCCATCACACTTGATTTTCCAAGTAAATAACCAATTGATATAAATCATTTTCCACATTTATTGGTGGCTGAAAAGCTTCCAGCCATGTTGAGTTTCTAGAAGGTTTATTTCTTGCAAAATTAAAAGAAAAGCTCACTCAAAAACCCATGCTTCAAGCCTTACTTTGTGTCATGAACTCCATACTTCAAACCATGCTTCTATGACACAATCAAAGAGATATTTTTCTCTCCCTTTTCCTCCAATGCTAGGCCACTCCCCCCCTTGGTGAGCCCATGGTTTTGTTTCTCTATAAATAGGATGCTTGTGATAGCTTAGTTGCACCTTGAAGCATTTGCTAAGTTTAGAATTCTAGAGTTATCTTGCTAGTTCTTTTCTTTTCTCTCAAAGTTCCAAGAATTCTTCTTCATCCTCTCTTCACATTATCACCTCACCACTTCAATCCACCATATCATAACCTCAGATCATCATCAAATCTCTTAAACACTAAACCTCAAACACAAGCCTCCTCAAAACACATCTCCTTTCCTTTCTTTTCTCTTTGGCCGAAGCCATCATACCATTTTAGAAGGAGTTGCTCTTCTCATTTTCCTTTTCAAGTTCAAGCTTTCATCTTCATCACTTGGTAGGGATTTGCTTTTCAAACTTGTTTTGCTCAAGAATGTGTTTTTCTCTAGTTTCCTCTTGGATTCTTTTTGAACTTTCCTTTGTTTTCCTTTTCTTTTTCATTTCAGCCTCTTGGCCTTGTTTATGAGCATGATAGCTTGATGATGAGAGTTTCTAGATGATGACCTTGTGATCATCTCAAAGAAACCTCTAAAGCTTGAGTTTTTCCTTTCTTTAAGCTTCATTATCTAACTTATGTGATTTCAACTCAAGAAACCTTTTTATTTTCCTTGCACATTTTGATTTCGGTCTCCTTGTTTCCTTTTTTTAATATTTCGGTCTCTATTTCCTTTTGATCTTTATGGTTTCATTTGTTTAAGAAAGTTTTGTTTGAGCTTGATGATGATGTTCAAGAACCTCATAGTTCCTTTGAGAACTTGGTTCAAGAACTCTAAAGCTCTCTTTGTAATGAGATATGTGTTGGGTTGTTATCTTGTTGAAGTCTTGAATGAGCTCTAGCTAACCATAAAATGAACCTTGCATCATGTTTACTTTTATGCCTTGCACATCATGTTTACTTTCTTTGCTATCACTAAGTACCAAGATAATAAAGGAACTTGTATTATCATGTTTATATTTCAAGCCCTCACCTAAAATATCAAAGATAATAATATGTTGCATCTCATATTTATTTTATGCTCTCACTTTACTTTCTAATAAAAGCTAAAACAAGTGCATGAGCATGTTTATCTTTATGTCATCACTTAAATGAAACTAGAGCTCAAGGACTTGCCCATTGTTGTCTCAAGCAAAGGTCTAAAATATTTATTTTCCATAGTTGAGATTTCAGCCCTAAGAGGTTTTAAGGTTTCCAAGTATTGAAAATTATGTTTTATAATTTTCCTAAGCTTATATGAGTATAAGAAATATGTAGAACTAAGTTTTATGAATTTAGGACCTCTTGAGATGAAAATGATTTAGCCACTGCCCTCTTAAGTATTTTTATTATTTTAAAGGATAAAAGTGTTTATAAATGAGTTTTGAAAGTTTTAAAAAGGTTCCAAGAGAAACTAGTATTCTATGTGCTTTAGAAATTGTGTTCTATGCCTTTTATGGAGATGCACATTTCGGGTCTGCCTTGCTATTTATTTGCCACTGTATGTGCTATTTTAATTATGATAATATGCTTATATTTGAGTAAAAATAATGTTAAGACTCATATGTGAAAGATAAGATAAGTTAGAGACTAGAAAAGAATTAATTTGAGAGTTCTAGATCCCTTAATTATTGAATTTTCTATATTCTATCCAGCAAGGTTTAGATTTGATAATCATGGCTCTAAATTAGTTTAAAGGTGTAGGAATGACTCATAATTGATTTAGGACTTGATCTTGATGCCGTAGGAGCAAACTAGACTTAGAAAGGGTCATTGTTGTGACTCCTAGGTATCTGTGAAATTAGGATTATAAATTCTGCATCCTTGAGGTTTAGAGATGTTCTTGACCATAGTGTGAGGTGAGGAATACTTAGATATGAACCTATAGATACCCGAGAGCTTAAGTTATGATGACTTATAACCTAGGTTGTGAGTTAAGGACTTTAAGGGCCTAAAACGTAATTTCTAGAACCCCGTAATCACATGAACATAAAACTGTCCAAATCTGCATAGTGCTGTTTGGATGGGTTCTTAAGCATAAAATTAGTAAAACTTATTAGTTGTGAACCTATAGGTGTGTGAGAGGTTAAGGAGGAATACTAGAACAATTAGTTTACAAGTCCAAAGACTCGTAAGGATCGAAGCATAAGACACTATAGGTTTATAACATAATAAGCTTTATGAGTTGTGTGAATGTTTTGTTTAAATATGATTATGTGATGATATGCTATGAAGAAGTTTTATACGATGAATGATTATGTGATGATATATATGTTATGAAGAAGTTTTATATAATTTCAACACCTTACGAAGAATGCTTGTGTATGTCCTATATGTTTTCATGGCATAAGCAAATTTGAGGAAATTCGGTTTACAGCCGTCATGCTGCCGAATTTCCATCAAATTTGAGGAACTTAGAAAAAAGGTCTTTTTTTTTTTGAAAATCATGAGAACTTAAATGTGACACAACACTGAGACGCCTTCTTGGGTGACACCGGTTTAGCTGAGCACCCCCAAGAAAACAAATCCGTGAGGGTATTGACACAGAGCTTGCCAAAGCAGACAATACTACTATGCACTAGTTGCTAGTAGAGCGTTTCAAAGAGGAAATGACCCTAAGAGGTGATCCTTAATTTGCCCCCTAGCCCGTACTTTAAGTCGGGATTATGTATGTTACGCTTATCATAGGATAAGTAAGAGCTAGTGACGACTAGTTAAGGTATGAGCTCATAACCTAGAGATGTTTTAGGGTGGCCCCATGAGATAAAGTTAAAGTTGAAATGTCACATATGCTATGAAAAACCAAGAAAGTTATTATGAGATTTATACCTGTCACCTTATGCCACTGTTATAATGTTTCTTAGTTATTCTATTGATTGGTTTACCTTTATGATGCATTCATGTCATTAGTGTATTCCATGCTTAGTCATAAGACGCATTGTAAAATATGACGGACCTTGGATAATTAATACTTTAGAAAACTAACTTAAAAGAAGTTTACATGCATGCGCACCTTTTTAGAAATAAAACCCAAGGTTCCTGAGGATGTGATGATGTCACTTAGTTAGGGATTACCCTACTGAGAATTCTTTTAGAAGATTCTCATTCCCTCCCTCTTTTCTTCCGTCATATCTTCAAATGGCGACTTTCGTACTCTTCATCGACACCCCGACGTGGGAGTTGCACCATGACCCGGCACTCGGGTCATACTATTTTTAGGGTCGCTGCACAGTCAGAGTATTCATGTTTATGGGACGACCCTTCGCACACCCTGTACGGAGCTACCGCTTCACCCCGACGGCCCCCTACCATCATAACATGATTTTCGAGCGAGCTAGACCACGCGACGAGCAGATCCTCCGCATGTAGCCCGAGGCGTCAGCCGTACATGACTACCCGGAGTACGTGCCCCGGACTCAGTATTCGGAGATGAATCTATCAGAGGACCCGCCCTCGCACATGTATAGTTGGAGCTCCAGCCCCACTCCTCCACCGATGAGAGCCGGGAGTGAGGAGACGGTGGTTCAACCGAGGTTGGCTCGTAGGCCATCCATGCGCCCTCGCCGCGGTAGACACGCTCCGATGATTCGCATGACCACTGCCGCCGAGATCCGCCAGTGGATCGATTCCACCCCTCAGTACTCGGACCAGCAGGAGTAGGTGCATAGGATGGGTAGTAGCTAGTGTAACATCCCCAAATTTATAACTAAGATAAATATTAATTAGCGATAGCAAAAACCAAGAGAATCTGGACAAATGTTATGAAACACAACAAATAGACTACTTAAGTATGTCTAGAGAAAAATGCAAAGAATTATTAAAATGCCATCACTTAGTAGAAATTACGAAAATGCCCTTGCTATGTAAAGGAAATTACCAAACTACCCTTGCCTTATTAAATGACAAAGATACCCTTACTCTATGAATGGAATTACAAGAATACCACTATCATTGTCTAATTACAAAAATATCCTTGTCTTAGTTAAAGAAATTACTACAACGCCATTTACACAAATCCCTAGACTTCTCTTTAGACAAGAATGAATCTAAGCCATTGGATTAAGATGATAACACAATAATTTAACCACATACATCATACACATTTCTGAATCACATACATGCACTAAAGGTTAGAAAATCTCCACTAACATCTTTGCACAAAACATGGAAACATGTTTTGCACAAAACATGGAGCATTTTCATCCAACATGTTTGCACAAAACATGGAGCATTTTCATCCCAAAATTCAGCCAACATGTTTCCATAAATCATGCTCCAAGTGCTTTCCTTCTTCTGTTTTTTTTCTCTAATCTTTCCACTATAAATACTCCTCAAACTCTCTTCAATTCAGAAACTCCCTAAGTGTTCTTTCTTTCTTATTCTATCATTCTTCTTATGTTCTTCAAAGACTTCTCTTGATCCTCTTAACTTCATCCAAACACTTAAATCCTAAGTCCAAACTTTCACTAGCCCTCACAAGAGTTACAATCTTTAACTCTAGTGAGAAGTATTTTCTTAAGCACTCAAGTTCTAGAGCCAAGATTCAAGGAGGGTCATCCACTCCAAGGACTCTTGTTCAAGCTTAAGGAAGAAGAGAAGGACCCTTTTTTAGACCCTACACAAGAGGTAGGAGCCCTCACTTTGGTTGTGTAAGCCATGATGACATCTAACCTTGCTCATGGTTAGGATGCCATCAAGCTTATGTTTGTTGATAAAGATGTTTCAAGGGGATATTGTATAAATATTTTGTGAAAGCCCTTGTTCCATTCTGCTTCCAAAGTGATATTATGTTGCTTTCATGCTCAAATGATGCTTGAAATATGTTGTGTGATCCTTGTGTTAAAATAAGTGACATAAAATATGAAAATGATAAGTGTTGGATTTTTGGTTGTTTCTTGCAGTAGGTGTTCCGAAATTTAATACTCATAAAATATGAAGTATCTTGAAATAAAAATATTTTTACCATAAACTAGACGCATCATAAAACACTCTCCAAAAAGAATCACCCAAAATGGAGTTTTCTAGCTCAAGATATAATTTTTTAAAGTAGAGCCTAAGACTGAAACTTTAAATCTGACCTTGTAGTAGTAAAATAGGTGTAACTCACTCTAGAAAAATGCAAATGGACTAATTTCAACTTTGTTGGAGAGCTAACACATAGGAATACACCCATGTATGTTATGTATAAAGCTTTGTACCACGTAAATACAGAATGAGAAATAAATTTCGGAATAGTGTACTGTGAAAGTGCAGTTTGGAAAGGTTCTGGCTAAGGAAAGACTTCGTATTTAAGCGTGTCCATTGTGACCGACCTCTCTTTCTTGGGAACCCTCCTATGCATGGTTTACAATTGATTTACACTATTCCAAAGATGTAAATGCTAAAATTTGATGAGTTAGGAATTTGGAACTACCTTTACTAAGCTAAGATAACAAGTATACAGATAATTATAAACTTTCTTCTAAAAGATGTCAAAACTATAAATAAAAGAATCAAGTCTTGTAAAGAGAGAATTTTAAGAATTTAAGTAGAATAATAATCTTCAAGAGTTATATGAAAGTCATAATAAAAATATATAAAGAACCTATAATAATATTTTGAAGTGCATTAATGTATTAATAGAATGCTAAGAGTACAAAGAACACTAAGAGAAAAAGATAATACTAAGACATCCATTACCTCTTACGAACACTAGGAACTCAACTTGATAACTTTGGTTGGTTAATATGAATCATCTATGGAAGTGTTTACTATGAGATTTACATGATATTGTCCATGTTTTATGAAGTGATTTATAGTAATGTGAATGTATGGTGATGAATTATGAAATGATGAGGATGAATGAATGATTGCCCAGGATTTATTGTGATTACATGATAATATGCATACATTCATTTTCAAAAGAAATAATAAAAGTAAAGTTTGAAAAAGTAGCAATGAAAGTCTGGAAAAGTGGACTTCAGCTAAACTCACGGCTTAACCCCCTAAACCGTTGAGATCACGGCAACGGAATGAAAACCAAAAAGGTTATGGCGACGGCCATGGTATGAGCTCATTACCCTTTAGGGTGGTCTAAAGGCATTGATGCATTCATCCCGTGAGTAATTAAGAAATATGTTGATGAAATAAATGAAAGATGATGATCACTAAACAAGTGAATGTTGAGGATGAGTAATCATGAAATGCATGCAGCTCCTAAATGATTATTGCTTATTAGTGGTTTTACATGATATGCTTATATGTATGCTTGATGAAATACTAATTGGATATTTCTGCTAATGTTCAAGATTAGTTTAAAAGTAATCAGATTTCGACTAATCACGTTTGTGAAAGTTTGATAATTGAATCCTTACCTGTTCACCTTTTTATAATAAACCCGAAGTGACTGGGATGACAACGATGACACTTTTAGTACAAGTAGGAACTCCTACTGAGAAATCATGTATTTCTCACTCCCATGTTTATTTTCCGTTGTCGTTACCAGAGATGACGTGTCCACCTAAAGCAACGAAGTCAGTGAGGAAGGAGGTAGCGTGAAGATTTCAAACCTTTCAAGTAGGAGCATTCCGAGCTTTAGTTACATTATAGTTTGTGAGAAACAATTAGTAATAGTAGAACTTATATTGTTATTTGTAATAACTTATCAGTATGATATATGCCCTGTTGTGACTTATGTATTAAGTGATTATATTCCAGTTTATGTGATAATAGTTCTACACTTAGTCTCTTATTCCGCTTATTTAATTAAGTGCGCAATGTAACTTGATTATTATCTATAAAAGCGCTATGCATTTCACTTCTCGTTACAGGCTTAAGTTTTCAAAAAATTAATTTATTTAAAGAAAAAAAAAACTTCCACTATTTTTCTAAGTTAATTTCAAAAGAAAATAAATGCAAGGCATAAGTGACAGCTAATAGAATCCAAATGTGAACTTAAGCATAGTGGGGTTCTATTAGGGTGTTACATTATGGTATCAAAGAAGTTCATCCTATTTAAGCCTGAGGAATGGACTGACTATGCTTCTGTCTATGATATCATGCTATTAATCTTATCTGTATGATGGGATATAGGATTTAGAAATTCATGATCATCTTGTGATACTGCCATAGTTGCTACCATGCTTAGCTATAGTATTGAGCCTGATCAACTCGATGACTGTTGTTTGGTGTGTCTAGGAACTAATGGCACCAAACAGACGTACGCATGTGGCACGCGGTGGAGGTAATCGTGATGAACTGGCAAATGCACTCCAGGAGATGGCTAGGGCTATGCAAGCACAAGCAACAGTGATTATGGAGCAGATGAATAGGTGGTCAGAGGAGACAGTTGGGAATCAAGAACATGGAAAATTCTCAGAATTCAAGAGGGCTGGACCTCCAGAATTCAAAGGTATAACTAACCCTGAAATAGCTGACATATGGATTCAAGAGATGGAGAAGGTTTTCTCAGTGGTAGAATGCTTTGATGAACAAAAGGTGGCATTCTCTACTTATATGCTGAAAGGAGAGGCTGCCGCGTGGTGGAAGGGTGCAAAGGGCTTGCTTGAAAGTGCTGACATACAGATTACGTGGGAGGTCTTCTATGCCACGTTCCATAAGAAATATTTTCCAGATCCGGTTAAGAAGGCAAAGGATGTAGAATTTCTATTGCTGGCATAGGGAAATCGAAGTGTGGCTGAGTACACAGCTAAGTTTGAAGAACTGATCAAACACTCAACTAGCTACCAAAGGGATCCCAATGAGGCTTGGAAATGCATGAAATATGAGAGTGGTTTGAGGCCAGACATTTTGGCATCTGTGGCTCCACTGGAGGTCACTGACTATGCATCTTTAGTCAGCAAAAGCCAAGTGGCTGAGAGTTGCAATCGCCAGCTAGTTGCCCACCGAGTTGAAGAGAATAGGAAGAGGTCTGCTCAACAAGGTCACCGAGGGTTCCCACCCCTTTACAAGAAACCCTACCAAGGAGGTGGATTTAAAGGGAAACAACCCCAACATGTAACACCCTAATTTTTAACCCAACTTTCTAGAACACATTAGGTTAAACATTAGGCTATTACTTCATAGTCTCATCCTTTTCTTAAAATACTAAAGGAAAATTACGAGTAAATTTTTTTTTTTTTTTAAACACACAACAAAGTGAGAGCCACGTTCTTAGTCTAACCGAATAATAGGAATATAAAGCACGCTTAACACTCATAGAGAAACACAGAAATGGAAACATATAATAGTTGAGCATAAATCATCACAACAAGAGAAACGTTTCATTAATAACATAACTTAGAATACATAAGCAGAGCTTGTAATACAGCAGAAAGGAAGTACAATAGAAACAGAGAAACGTAAAGTAACATAAAGTAAACCATCACTACCCGAGTGCACCTATAGTGAATAACCTCAAAACAAAAGCAGGTTTATCCAGTCTACATGTGAGTGTGTGCACTAAGCCTCCCCTAAAACATCTGCTACTAGAACCCGGGGAAATGGAGTGTAACTGATCCAAGAACGCAAGGCGGCAGGAGTGGGCATACGTGTAGACTGAGCGTGAGCTCCTCGTTAGGGGCGCCTCTCGGACGGATGTGTCAATGAAGACCACGAATGTCGCCATCACCTCTCAAGATGTGACGGAAGCGAGAAAAAGAAGAGAAAAGAGTGAGAATCTTACTAAAGAATCTCAGTAGGAATCTCCTATTCTAGGGTTACATCGTTCACATCCTCAGGAACCTTGGGTTTATTTATAAAAGGTGTTCATGCATATGAGATTCATTATTAGGGTTTATGAAACTATTTATCCAAGGTCCATTTCTTTTAGTATGCATCTTGATGTCATGAATGCAACATGTTTAAGCATGAATGTATGGCAATACTTGAGCACATAAATCAACAAATCACAACAATCTAGATTCATGCAAGTGGCATAAGGGCATATTACAACTCTTACTTTTCTCATACTTATGTGACTTAAAAGCATCATATCTCTTTTGTTCTTTTTCTCAAAAACCACCCTCTTAAAACATATCCACCTATTTCCAACCGATACACCGCTGGCGATTTTTATCATAACCTCCTATCTCCGTCTCACCTAATTGCCTAGGAATGAGCTCAATCCTAACTAGTCGTCACTAGATTTAATATGGGGTAAAATGAGGGGGTAACATAAACATATTTCATTCTTTGAAACGTTCTACTGGCCTCGAGTGCACAGCGAATTGTCCGCTTTGGTAAGGCTGCATCTGCACATACCCTCACGGATTTGCCTCCTCCTCACCGTAGCAGGAGAAGTACGTCACAATGCTTGTCACATAAAAATATCCTGGGGGTGCTCGGCCGAACCAGTGTCACCCAGGGTTTTCAACTCATATGGTACTTTAAAACATTTTTCAACTCTTTTAGGTTTGATAGAAATTCGGCAGCATAACGGCTATTAAACTGAATTTCCTTCAAACCAAAATTCATGCCACAAGCTAATCACACAACTTAACATCTCAATAATCATTTCCTCACGTATCATCAATAAAACATTTTAGGGTTCATGCATCATCAAGCATATTTTTTTAATACATCATTCTCACATAGATAAACATCATAACATATATTTCAAACTCATCATAGCATATATTTTAAACACATCATACTCACATAGATAAAGCTCATGTATCATATATCATACTTGCATAAAATTAAGCATCATAAAAACTCAAGACTTCTTAATATCTTATGCATCGAGCCTTAAGGTCCTTAACTCACAATCTAAGTTATAAATCATCAAAACCTAGTCTCTTGGGAACCTATGAGGTTATAACTAAGTATTTCTCACCTCACACTATGGTCAAGAGCATCTCTAGACCTCAAGGATGCAGAATTTAAAATCCCAACTTTACGGGTACCTAGGAGTCACAACAATGACTCTTTCTAAGTCCAGTTTGTTCCTAAAGCATCAAGATTAAGCCCTAAACCAATTATGAGTCATTCCTACACATTTAAACTAATTTAGAACCATGATTATCATTTCTAAACCTTGCTGGACAGAATCCAGAAAATTCCATCATTAAGGGATCTAAAACTCTCAAATTAATTCTTTTCTAGTTCCTAACTTATCCTATCTTTCACATATGAGTCTTAACATTATTTTTACTCAAACATAAGCATCTTATCATTATTAACACAGCTCATACAGTGGCCAAACATAGCAAGGCAGAACCGAAACAAACATCTCCATAAAAGACATGAAACACAATTTCTAAAGCACATACAATACTAGTTTCTCTTGGAACCTTTTTCAACTTTCAAAACTCATTTATGGACACTTTTATCACCTAAAATCATAAAAATACTTAAGAGGATAATAGCTAAATCATTTTTATCTCAAGAGGTCCTAAATTCATAAAACTTAGTTCTACATATTTCTTATACTTACATAAGCTTAGAAAAATTATAAAACATAGTTTTCAATACTTGGAAACACCAAAGCCTCTTAGGGCCGAAATAGGGACCAAAAGCAATAAATATTTTTAGACCTTTGTTGAGACAACAATGGGCAAGTCTTTCAGCTCTAGGTTCATTAAAGTGATGACATAAAAATAAACATGCTCATGCACTTGTTTTAGTTTTTGCTAGAAAGTAAAGTGAGAGCATAAAATAAATATGTGATGCATTATATTATTATCTTTGATATTTAGGTGAGAACTTGAAACATAAACATGATAATGCATAGCTTGAAATATAAACATGATAATGCAAGCTCCTTTATTACCTTGGTACTTAGTGATAACAAAGAAATTAAACATGATGTGCAAAGCATAAAATAAATATGGTATGCATTATATTATTATCTTTGATATTTAGGTGAGAACTTGAAATATAAACATGATAATGCAAGTTCCTTTATTACCTTGGTACTTAGTGATAGCAAAGAAAGTAAACATGATGTGCAAAACATAAAATAAACATGATGCAAGGTTCATTTTAAGGTGATCTAAAGCTCATCCAAGACTTTAACAACATAATAACCCAACACATATCTCATTACAAAGAGAGCTTTAGAGTTCTTGAACCAAGTTCTCAAAGGAATTATGAGGTTCTTGAACATCATCATCAAGCTCAAAGAAAGCAAAACTTTTTGAACAAATAAAACTTCAAAGATCAAAAAGGAAAATGGTAACAGAAATGTTAAAGAAAGGAACAAAGAAACCGAAATCATAACAGAAAGAAAAGTAAAGGTATTCTTGAGTAAAAATCATTTTTGAGTTAGAAAATAAAGTTGGAACTCAAAGAAAATAAAACCTCAAGCTCTAGAGTTTCCTTTGAGATGAACACATAGTCATTATCTAGGAGTCCTCATCATTGAGCTATCATGTACTCATCAAGGCCAAGAGGCCGAAAATACAAGAAAGGGAAACCAAAGAAAGTTTCAAAAAGAAAACCCAAGAGAAAGCTAGAAAGAACTCATTTTCAAGAAGACAAAGTTTAGAAAACACTCCTACCTAGAGTGAAGACAAAAAGCTTGGACTTGAAGATGAAAATGATACTAGCAACACCTCCTAGGATGGTGATGATGATTCGGCCTTGATGAAAGAAAAAGGAAGGAAATGTGTTCTTGGTGAGCTTGTGTTTGAGAATGGAAGTTTAGGTGTTTGTATGATGATCCAAGGTGGTGGGGTGGTGTTTCAAGGTTGTGTGATGATGTTTCAAAAGGAAAAAGAAGAAGATGAAGAAGAAGAATGCTCTTGAGATTTGAGAGAAAAAGGAAGAACTTAGAGAAAAACTATAAAACTAAACTTAGCAAATGAACAAAGTGTAGCAAAGGTTCATCTAGGCATGGTATTTATAGAGAAGAATAAGAGTGAATGAGTAGAGGAGAATGAATCCTCATGGAACATGAGGTGAGGCATGTGTGGAGGAGAATGAATCCTCATGGAACATGAGGTGAGAGAATTGCACTTTGATGACATGGCTTCAACCATAGTCTTTGGAGTGTGAAATAAAATTAAATTGTGATAAAATGGATGATGAATTTCGTGCAGGTCTGATGCAGCAAGGGAGGAGGGAGTTTTGGTCATGTAATAGTGTGTTAGTGATGTGTTTAGGGGTGTATTAGCTTAGGTGTAAGGTTAGGAGTCATTAAGCATAAGTTTAGGTGACTAAGAATGTGATTAGGAACCTTTATGACATGATTAAGGAGTACTCATACATATTTAGGAGATTTTAAATTCATTTTATGAATAAAACAATGTAGACAAAATTCCATAATTTAAGGAATTGGAGAGAGAAAACACTATTCAAGATTCCATGACTAGAAATCTTGAATTTAAAATAAGATTTTAAGTTGTAATTAAGCACTTTTAGGTTCTAATCAACTTTAATAAATTATTTTGACTCAAGATTAATTATGGAAATTAATTAATATTCGATTAGAGCCTAATATTGCTTAGGTTTGCTTAATCACGCGATTAAGCGTAAAAACACAAAACTAGGGGTAAAATCATAATTTTGCACTAATTTTGCCCGGGACCCCCATAATTAAAACTGAGGTCGTAGAATACATAAAAATGCCTTTTAAAACCATCTAGAGAAGTTTCGGGTTCATTCGGCACTTGCAAATAGGTAAAACACCGCAGGGGCGTATTGGTCATTTTGACCCGAAAACTCGAAAAACGAGATTTTCGATTCCGGAAAGGTACACAGGTCATCTAATCCCCTTCCAACATTGAGTTTGCCCTTCGAGTCTTGCGGATCGGCTTTCCTCGAGTGCGGGCCGAAAATGACCTCAGGGGCATTTCGGTCATTTTCACTCTAGCAGAAAATCGGGGCGTTACATTACTCCCCTCCTTAAAAAGGATTTCGTCCTCGAAATTCGTTACCTTAGAAAAGCTCTGGATACTTCGTCCTCATTTCTGACTCCAGCTCCCATGTATACTCTTCTGTCTTGTCTCGTCCCCACGCCACTTTCACCAAAGGAACAGACTTGTTCCTTAACTGCTTGACCCCGTGATCCACGATCCTCGTAGGAGGTACACTCTTAACTGTACATGCTCTGGTTCTAGGACATGACTAGGGTCGGACTCATATTTACGCAACTGAGAGACGTGAAAGACATCATGAAGATTTGACAGATTGGGTGGCAGGGCTATTTTGTAGGCTACAGATCCGATTCTCTGAAGAATTTCAAAAGGGCCGAGAAATCGGGGACTCAACTTTTTGACTTTCATGGCTCTTCCTATTCCTGTAGTGGGAGTGATTCTTAGAAATACATGTTCTCCTTCTTGGAACTCCAAGGGCTTACGCCTTTTGTCCGCATAGCTCTTTTGCCGACTTTGAGCGGTTAGGATTCTATCCTTAATCCTTTTGATTTGCTCCGTCGTTTCCCTCACTATATCAGGTCCTAAGACACTTTGTTCTCCGGGTTCATACCAACACAAGGGTGATTGGCACTTTCTTCCATACAATGCTTCGTACGGTGCCATACCGATACTTGCGTGATAACTGTTGTTATACGCAAATTCGATTAATGGCATGTACTTATCCCAACTTCCTTTCTGGTCTAAGACACAGGCTCTCAGCATATCCTCCAGGGTTTGGATGGTTCTTTCCGATTGGCCATCCGTCTGAGGGTGGTAAGCAGTGCTCAAGCACAGCTTTGAACCAAATGCCTTTTGAAAGGCTCCCCAAAAACGTGACGTAAACCGCGGATCTCTATCCGAGATTATCGTCGACGGCACTCCATGCAACCTTACTATCTCTTGGATGTAAAGCTGAGCCAATTTATCCAATGAGTACATGACTCGAATAGGTAGAAAGTGAGCCGACTTGGCCAGTCGATCCATATCACCCATACAGCATCATGGCCAGCTTGGGTCTTTGGCAATCCTGTCACGAAGTCCATCTATATACTCTCCCACTTCCACTCAGGGATTGACAGGGGTTGCAACATGCCAGAAGGTTTTTGGTGTCCGATCTTAACCTTTTGGCAGACCAAACACTTACTTACCCAGGCGACCACATCCTTCTTTAGTCCGGGCCACCAAAACATCCTCTTTAAGTCCTGATACATCTTGGTAGCACCAGGATGAATGGCAAAGTGACTCTTATGAGCCTCCTCCAAGATTTTCTCTCGGAGGTCGCCATCTTGGGGCACGCAGATTCGCCCCTCAAACCTCCACAACCAGTTAGGGCCTTGCTCAAAACCCTTCAATTTACCGGCCTTAACTGCCTATATTGTCTCCATAAAGTCCTCATTTTCTCTTTGGGCAAGCATGATCCTTTGCTTAAACCCACTGGTCACCGTGAGATGACTCATCACGATGCCATTCTCAGTCACATACATCCCGAGATTCATATTCCTAAACTGTTACATTAACCCAACTTCATTAACCATCATACTTGACAAACATAACGATTTTCGACTTAAGGCGTCGGCGACTACATTAGCCTTGCCGGGGTGGTAACTTAAGTCGAAATCATAGTCCTTGAGGAATTCCATCCATCTCCTCTGCCTCATGTTTAACTCCTTTTGATCAAAGAGATGCTTGAGACTCTTATGATCGGAGAACACTTCAAACCTTACACCATACAAATGGTGTCTCCACATCTTGAGGGCAAACACGATGTTGCTAACTCTAGGTCATGGGTGGGGTAGGTTACCTCGTGGGGCTTGAGTTGTCTGGATGCATAGGCTACCACTTGCCTATGCATCAACACACAACCTAAACCCTTGCCAGAAGCATCACAATATACCTCAAAGGGTACATTAGGGTCGGGTAAAACCAAAACCGGGGTTGAGGTGAGCTTTTCCTTAAGCTCTAGGAAACTCTTTTCACATTCGGTGTTCCACTCAAACGAGGTATTCTTCCTAGTGAGCTTGGTTAAGGGTAGGGCTAACTGGGAAAATCCTTTGATAAACCTACGGTAATAACCAGCTAAACCCAAAAGCTTCTAATCTCAGATTCTGAGGTTGGTCTATCCCAATTCATCACGACTTCTATCTTACTTGGGTCGACAGCTATGCCACCTTTTGACACAACATGTCCTAAGAACTTTACTTCCTCTAACCAAAATCCACACTTAGAAAGCTTTGCGTACAACTTCTTCACTTTTAGTACCTCTAAAACCAGCCTCAAATGACGCTCATGCTCCTCGTGGGTTTTCGAATAGATGAGAATATCATCTATGAACACAACCACGAATTGATCTAAATAGGGTCGAAAGATCCTATTCATGTAATCCATAAAAACTGGGAGCATTCGTCAAACCGAAAGACATCACATTGAACTCAAAGTGTCCATACCGAGTTCGAAAGGCGGTTTTAGGAATGTCTGAATCTCTAACCCTAATCTGATGGTAACCAGACCTCAAATCGATCTTAGAAAACACTACTGCTCTTTTCAACTGGTCCATAAGATCATCAATCCTAGGCAATGGGTACTTATTCTTTATGGTCACTTGGTTCAACTGCCTATAATCTATACACATCCTCATACTTCCATCCTTCTTCTTCACAAATAAGACCGGAGTGCCCCAAGGTGAAGCACTCGGCCTTATAAAACTTTTCTCCAACAGTTCCTCCAACTGGGTTTTTAGTTCTGCTAGCTCCATGGGTGACATCCTATATGGGGCAATAGAGATTGGTCCTATTCCAGGAACCAATTCTATGGAGAACTCAACTTCTCTTTCGGGAGGGAATTCGGGTATCTCATCCGGGAATACTTCGGGATAGTCTCTCACCACAAGTATCTCACCTAGGTTTTGCTCAAAGTCTACATCATGGCGGCTAGGAGAACATATCCCATCGTTTTCTCCCCACTACAGAAGACCACTACAGAGTTTAGGTACAACCTAATGGGTCGAGTGATGTTTTCGGGAGGAGAAGGAAAAACTACGGTTTGGGTTCCACAGTCTAGTAACACCTTTGTTGGCGTGAAGCCAATCCATGCCTAAGATAATTCCTATGTCTTTCAAGGGTAAACAAATTAAATCTATGTTAAAGGACCTATTTTCTACAACAAGATGACAGTTTAAACAACAATGACAAGTATTAATAGGACGATTGGTAGGAGTAGAAACAATAAGATCAAAAGGAAGTTTAGAGACTCTCGATTTAAGGACTCGACACTAGCAAGTGATATAAAAGAATGAGTAGCACCAGAGTCATATAGTATGCAGTTAAGGGTTTACCATTTACTTTGCACATACCTTGAATGAGATCGTTGGATTTACGGCGTCTTCAGCGTTGAGGGTGAAGACTCTTCCTTGGTGTTGTGGTCGAGGTTACGGTTCGGTGTCCCTCTCGCTAGTGCAGTCCTTCAGCATCTTGGCCAGGCTTGCCACACTTGAAACACGTATTCGGCCGGCTAGGCATGGGCGGTTCCGTGATTCTTCCGCGCACTTGGGACAGACATCCATAGGTGCGGCTCGGGGTAGCGGCAGGGGTTCCTTGTGGCGCCTTGTTCTTGGCCCCTGGACCCTCCTTGGTTAAATCGAGGACCGCCCGGCCCTCGTTGTTGGTTGTTGTTGAAGTTCCTCGACCGTTATGTTGAAAAGATGGTCGTGCTTGAGGTCTAGTCTCACGAGGGAATGGTGGTTGTTGTTGTTGTTGATGTGTTGGTTGTTGCTGAACTGGTTGCTCTGGTAGGGGTTGTAGTGGTTCCTTGGTAGCGTGGCTTGAACCTTGGGGCTTGAGGTCCTAGCCCCTTGGCTCGTTCGCCCTTGAAGCATTGATCTTCTTAGGCCTTCTTCCATGATGCGACACTTGTTGACTAGGGTTGGAAAGTCCTAATCTCCATGTGTGCTCTTTGCGTAATTCAACTCTGCGATCAACCCGCCTCGTGCTTGACGCACTTCCATACTTCATCTGGATTCCCTTGAAACACTCGCAAGAACTTGATTAGCTCCTCGAACTTTGCCGTGTACTGGGCGACAGAAGACCCACCCTGGGTCGATTGCATGGTCGATGTCCTTTGCATTCCTCACAGACTCAGGAAAATACTTCGTAGAAGTAGGTCTTGAGCAGTTCGATCAATGACGTTCCCGGCAGACTTCTAGCGATCTTGGTGCGGTCCACGAGAACTTCGGCGTCGATTTCAGCATGAAGGCAGCAAAAGTAACCTTTTGTTCCTCTGGCGAGCAACCACGGAGTAGATCTTCTCCATATCCTTGATCTACTCGTCGACCTTTGCTCGGGATCCAGGGCCCCTCTGAACACTGGTGGATTCGCCTTGCGGAACTCACCGAAGCGGGCTTGCTCGATTGCTTCAGCAGCAGGGGAAGCGTGAGCAGCAGCGCTTGTTGATTCATCCTTTCGAACATACGTTCCATGGCTCGGGCCATGTCACGAGCAAAGACAAATCGCATTGTCTTGATTATCTCGGTAGTAGCCCTAGTTTGTCGTCAGTGTGGCATTGGTTCCTAAACACATCAAACAAAGAAACACTGAGTTGATCAGGCCCAACATTCCATGTGAAATGAGCTAGTTACCATGGCACACGCAGCAACAGCGGTCATGTATGCCTATCCTATAGCTTACCCTAGCAAGCTTTAACACATGACATAACTATCGTATTATGCTCATAAAGCATAGTCAGTCCAATCCTCAGGCTCCATGAGAATCAAACTGCTCTGATACCATAATGTAACACCCTAATTTTTAACCCAACTTTCTGGAACACATTAGGTTAAACATTAGGCTATTACTTCATAGTCTCATCCTTTTCTTAAAATACTAAAGGAAAATTACGAGTAAATTTTTTTTTTTTTTAAACACACAACAAAGTGAGAGCCACGTTCTTAGTCTAATCGAATAATAGGAATATAAAGCACGCTTAACACTCATAGAGAAACACAGAAATGGAAACATATAATAGCTGAGCATAAATCATCACAACAAGAGAAACGTTTCATTAATAACATAACTTAGAATACATAAGCAGAGCTTGTAATACAGCAGAAAGGAAGTACAATAGAAACAGAGAAACGTAGAGTAACATAAAGTAAACCATCACTACCCGAGTGCACCTATAGTGAATAACCTCAAAACAAAAGCAGGTTTATCCAGTCTACATGTGAGTGTGTGCACTAAGCCTCCCCTAAAACATCTGCTACTAGAACCCGAGGAAATGGAGTGTAACTGATCCAAGAACGCAAGGCAGGAGTGGGCATACGTGTAGACCGAGCGTGAGCTCCTCGTTAGGGCGCCTCTCGGACGGATGTGTCAATGAAGACCACGAATGTCGCCATCAGTCTCTCAAGATGTGACTAAGCGAGAAAAAGAAGAGAAAAGAGTGAGAATCTTACTAAAGAATCTCAGTAGGAATCTCCTATTCTAGGGTTACATCGTTCACATCCTCAGGAACCTTGGGTTTATTTATAAAAGGTGTTCATGCATATGAGATTCATTATTAGGGTTTATGAAACTATTTATCCAAGGTCCATTTCTTTTAGTATGCATCTTGATGTCATGAATGCAACATGTTTAAGCATGAATGTATGGCAATACTTGAGCACATAAATCAACAAATCACAACAATCTAGATTCATGCAAGTGGCATAAGGGCATATTACAACTCTTACTTTTCTCATACTTATGTGACTTAAAAGCATCATATCTCTTTTGTTCTTTTTCTCAAAAACCACCCTCTTAAAACATATCCACCTATTTCCAACCGATACACCTCCCTGGCGATTTTTATCATAACCTCCTATCTCTGTCTCACCTAATCGCCTAGGAATGAGCTCAATCCTAACTAGTCGTCACTAGATTTAATATGGGGTAAAATGAGGGGTAACATAAACATGTTTCATTCTTTGAAACGTTCTATCGCCTCGAGTGCACAAATAATTGTCCGCTTTGGTAAGGTCAAGATCTGCACATACCCTCACGGATTTGCCTCCTCCTCACCGTAGGTGAGAAGTACGTCACAATGCTTGTCACATAAAAATATCCTGGGGGTGCTCGGCCGAACTAGTGTCACCCAGGGTTTTCAACTCATATGGTACTTTAAAACATTTTTCAACTCTTTTAGGTTTGATAGAAATTCGGCAAAGATAATTTGTTAAACTGAATTTCCTTCAAACCAAAATTCATGCCACAAGCTAATCACACAACTTAACATCTCAATAATCATTTCCTCACGTATCATCAATAAAACATTTTAGGGTTCATGCATCATCAAGCATATTTTTTTAATACATCATTCTCACATAGATAAACATCATAACATATATTTCAAACTCATCATAGCATATATTTTAAACACATCATACTCACATAGATAAAGCTCATGTATCATATATCATACTTGCATAAAATTAAGCATCATAAAAACTCAAGACTTCTTAATATCTTATGCATCGAGCCTTAAGGTCCTTAACTCACAATCTAAGTTATAAATCATCAAAACCTAGTCTCTTGGGAACCTATGAGGTTATAACTAAGTATTTCTCACCTCACACTATGGTCAAGAACATCTCTAGACCTCAAGGATGCAGAATTTAAAATCCCAACTTTACGGGTACCTAGGAGTCACAACAATGACTCTTTCTAAGTCCAGTTTGTTCCTAAAGCATCAAGATTAAGCCCTAAACCAATTATGAGTCATTCCTACACATTTAAACTAATTTAGAACCATGATTATCATTTCTAAACCTTGCTGGACAGAATCCAGAAAATTCCATCATTAAGGGATCTAAAACTCTCAAATTAATTCTTTTCTAGTTCCTAACTTATCCTATCTTTCACATATGAGTCTTAACATTATTTTTACTCAAACATAAGCATCTTATCATTATTAACACAGCTCATACAGTGGCCAAACATAGCAAGGCAGAACGAAACAAACATCTCCATAAAAGACATGAAACACAATTTCTAAAGCACATACAATACTAGTTTCTCTTGGAACCTTTTTCAACTTTCAAAACTCATTTATGGACACTTTTATCACCTAAAATCATAAAAATACTTAAGAGGGTAATAGCTAAATCATTTTTATCTCAAGAGGTCCTAAATTCATAAAACTTAGTTCTACATATTTCTTATACTTACATAAGCTTAGAAAAATTATAAAACATAGTTTTCAATACTTGGAAACACCAAAGCCTCTTAGGGCCAAAATAGGGACCAAAAGCAATAAATATTTTTAGACCTTTGTTGAGACAACAATGGGCAAGTCTTTGAGCTCTAGGTTCATTAAAGTGATGACATAAAAATAAACATGCTCATGCACTTGTTTTAGTTTTTGCTAGAAAGTAAAGTGAGAGCATAAAATAAATATGTGATGCATTATATTATTATCTTTGATATTTAGGTGAGAACTTGAAACATAAACATGATAATGCATAGCTTGAAATATAAACATGATAATGGAAGCTCCTTTATTACCTTGGTACTTAGTGATAACAAAGAAATTAAACATGATGTGCAAAGCATAAAATAAATATGGTATGCATTATATTATTATCTTTGATATTTAGGTGAGAACTTGAAATATAAACATGATAATGCAAGTTCCTTTATTACCTTGGTACTTAGTGATAGCAAAGAAAGTAAACATGATGTGCAAAGCATAAAATAAACATGATGCAAGGTTCATTTTAAGGTGATCTAAAGCTCATCCAAGACTTTAACAACATAATAACCCAACACATATCTCATTACAAAGAGAGCTTTAGAGTTCTTGAACCAAGTTCTCAAAGGAATTATGAGGTTCTTGAACATCATCATCAAGCTCAAAGAAAGCAAAACTTTTTGAACAAATAAAACTTCAAAGATCAAAAAGGAAAATGGTAACCGAAATGTTAAAGAAAGAAACAAAGAAACCGAAATCATAATAGCAAGAAAAGTAAAGGTATTCTTGAGTAAAAATCATTTTTGAGTTAGAAAATAAAGTTGGAACTCAAAGAAAATAAAACCTCAAGCTCTAGAGTTTCCTTTGAGATGAACACATAGTCATTATCTAGGAGTCCTTATCATTGAGCTATCATGTACTCATCAAGGCCAAGAGGCCGAAAATACAAGAAAGGGAAACCAAAGAAAGTTTCAAAAAGAAAACCCAAGAGAAAGCTAGAAAGAACTCATTTTCAAGAAGACAAAGTTTAGAAAACACTCCTACCTAGAGTGAAGACAAAAAGCTTGGACTTGAAGATGAAAATGATATGAGCAACACCTCCTAGGATGGTGATGATGATTCGGCCTTGATGAAAGAAAAAGGAAGGAAATGTGTTCTTGGTGAGCTTGTGTTTGAGAATGGAAGTTTAGGTGTTTGTATGATGATCCAAGGTGGTGGGGTGGTGTTTCAAGGTTGTGTGATGATGTTTCAAAAGGAAAAAGAAGAAGATGAAGAAGAAGAATGCTCTTGAGATTTGAGAGAAAAAGGAAGAACTTAGAGAAAAACTAAAAACTAAACTTAGCAAATGAACAAAGTGTAGCAAAGGTTCATCTAGGCATGGTATTTATAGAGAAGAATAAGAGTGAATGAGTGGAGGAGAATGAATCCTCATGGAACATGAGGTGAGGCATGTGTGGAGGAGAATGAATCCTTATGGAACATGAGGTGAGAGAATTGCACTTTGATGACATGGCTTCAACCATAGTCTTTGGAGTGTGAAATAAAATTAAATTGTGATAAAATGGATGATGAATTTCGTGCAGGTCTGATGCAGCAAGGGAGGAGGGAGTTTTGGTCATGTAATAGTGTGTTAGTGATGTGTTTAGGGGTGTATTAGCTTAGGTGTAAGGTTAGGAGTCATTAAGCATAAGTTTAGGTGACTAAGAATGTGATTAGGAACCTTTATGACATGATTAAGGAGTACTCATACATATTTAGGAGATTTTAAATTCATTTTATGAATAAAACAATGTAGACAAAATTCCATAATTTAAGGAATTGGAGAGAAAACACTATTCAAGATTCCATGACTAGAAATCTTGAATTTAAAATAAGATTTTAAGTTGTAATTAAGCACTTTTAGGTTCTAATCAACTTTAATAAATTATTTTGACTCAAGATTAATTATGGAAATTAATTAATCTTCGATTAGAGCCTAATATTGATTAGGTTTGCTTAATCACGCGATTAAGCGTAAAAACACAAAACTAGGGGTAAAATCGTAATTTTGCACTAATTTTGCCCGGGACCTCCATAATTAAAACTGAGGTCGTAGAATACATAAAAATGCCTTTTAAAACCATCTAGAGAAGTTTCGGGTTCATCCGGCACTTGCAAATAGGTAAAACACCGCAGGGCTGCTTTGGTCATTTTGACCTGAAAACTCGAAAAACGAGATTTTCGATTCCGGAAAGGTACATAGGTCATCTAATCCCCTTCCAACATTGAGTTTGCCCTTCGAGTACTGCCAGATCGGCTTTCCTCGAATTCTGGGCCGAAAATGACCTCAGGGGCATTTCGGTCATTTTCACTCTAGTAGAAAATCGGGGCGTTACAGACGCTTTGAGTCGTAAGTCCTTGCATGCCGCTTATCTCATGATGAAAGAAAATGAGCTGATAGAAGATTTTAGGAACCTCAACTTAGGATATAGGGGGACTTCAGAACAAATTCGGTTAAGCCAGCTAAGTGTAACTAGTAGTTTTAAGGATCAAATAATTCAAGCCCAAAGGGAAGATGAGGATTTCCTTAGAACCTTAACCCTTGTCGAAGCAGGAAAGTTGAAAGAGTTTGTCCAGGATAAGGAAGGAGTGTGGAGATACCAAGGGAGAATCTGTGTACCTGCAAAAGAAGGATTAAGAGCTAGCATTTTGGAAGAAGCCCACAAGAGTCAATTTAGTGTACACCTTAAGTATAACCAAGATGTACCATGACCTAAAAAGGATGTTCTGGTGGCCAAAGATGAAAGCAGATATAGCAAATATAGTGCAAAAATGTTTGGTATGCCAAAAAGTGAAGATAGAGCATCAAAAACCCTCCGGAATGCTGCAACATCTCGAAATCCCCGAATGGAAGTGGGAAGGAATATCCATGGATTTCGTGATGGGATTGCCAAGAACGCCTACCGGACATGACTCCATATGGGTAATTGTGGATAGATTGACCAAATCTGCTCACTTTTTACCCATTCGAGCAAATTACCCTTTGGAAAAGTTAGCTCAGCTATATATCCAAGAGATAATAAGGCTCCATGGAGTACCCAAAACCATTATCTCAGATAGGGATCCAAGGTTCACCTCAAGATTTTGGGGAGCTTTGCAAAAGGCGTTTGGTTCAAGGTTGTGTCTAAGCACTGCGTATCACCCTCAAACTGATGGACAATCAGAAAGAACAATTCAAACCCTTGAGGATATGCTAAGAGCATGTGTCTTAGACCAGCCAAAAAGTTGGGACAAACAACTTCCATTGATTGAGTTTGCATATAATAATAGTTACCACACTAGCATTGGGATGGCACCCTATGAGGCTTTGTATGGTAGAAAGTGTCAATCACCACTTTGTTGGTGTGACCCGGGAGAGCAAAGTATTTTGGGCCCTGATTTGGTAGAAGAGACAACCAAACAAATAAGGAGAATTAGGGAAAGAATCCTCCTTTGCTCGAGTAGGCGTAAGAGCTATGCAGACAAGAGAAGGAAACCTCTCGAATTTCAAGAAGGAGAACACATATTCTTGCGAATTACTCCTACCACAGGTATAGGTCGTGCAATGAAAGTCAAAAAGCTAAGCCCTAGATTCGTAGGACCCTTCCAAATCCTCAAAAGGTAGGTCCCTCTCGCTACGAAATTGCATTACCTCCAAATTTGTCTAACCTACATAATGTTTTTCATGTGTCCCAATTGAGAAAGTATTAGTCAGACTCTAGTCATGTGTTTGAGCCAGAAACTATACAATTAAAAGATGACTTAACTTTTGAATTACCACCGATGAGGATCGTGGATCATGGCATCAAGCGGTGAGAAACAAATCTGTATCTCCGGTCCGAGTAGCCTGGGATAAGATGGAATGGAAGAGCACACATGGGAGCTCGAGGAAGATATGCGAAAAGAATTTCCGAACCTATTCATGTATCAAATTTTGAGGGCAAAATTTTTAATTAGAAGGGGAGAAATGTAACATCCCCAAATTTATAACTAAGATAAATATTAATTAGCGATAGAAAAACCAAGAGAATCTGGACAAATGTTATGAAACACAACAAATAGACTACTTAAGTATGTCTAGAGAAAAATGCAAAGAATTACGAAAATGCCATCACTTAGTAGAAATTACGAAAATGCCCTTGCTATGTAAAGGAAATTACCAAACTACCCTTGCCTTACTAAATGACAAAGATACCCTTACTCTATGAATGGAATTACAAGAATACCACTATCATTGTCTAATTACAAAAATATCCTTGTCTTAGTTAAAGAAATTACTACAACGCCATTTACACAAATCCCTAGACTTGTCTTTAGACAAGAATGAATCTAAGCCATTGGATTAAGATGATAACACAATAATTTAACCACATACATCATACACATTTCTGAATCACATACATGCACTAAAGGTTAGAAAATCTCCACTAACATCTTTGCACAAAACATGGAAACATGTTTTGCACAAAACATGGAGCATTTTCATCCAACATGTTTGCACAAAACATGGAAACATGTTTGCACAAAACATGGAGCATTTTCATCCCAAAATTCAGCCATTTTGTTTCCATAAATCATGCTCCAAGTGCTTTCCTTCTTCTGTTTTTTTCTCTAATCTTTCCACTATAAATACTCCTCAAACTCTCTTCAATTCAGAAACTCCCTAAGTGTTCTTTCTTTCTTATTCTATCATTATTCTTATGTTCTTCAAAGACTTCTCTTGATCCTCTTAACTTCATCCAAACACTTAAATCCTAAGTCCAAACTTTCACTAGCCTTCACAAGAGTTACAATCTTTAACTCTAGTGAGAAATATTTTCTTAAGCACTCAAGTTCTAGAGCCAAGATTCAAGGAGGGTCATCCACTCCAAGGACTCTTGTTCAAGCTTAAGGAAGAAGAAAAGGACCCTTTTTTAGACCCTACACAAGAGGTAGGAGCCCTCACTTTGGTTGTGTAAGCCATGATGACATCTAACCTTGCTCATGGTTAGGATGCTATCAAGCTTATGTTTGTTGATAAAGATGTTTCAAGGGGATATTGTATAAATATTTTGTGAAAGCCCTTGTTCCATTCTGCTTCCAAAGTGATATTATGTTGCTTTCATGCTCAAATGATGCTTGAAATATGTTGTGTGATCCTTGTGTTAAAATAAGTGACATAAAACATGAAAATGATAAGTGTTGGATTTTTGGTTGTTTCTTGCAGTAGGTGTTCCGAAATTTAATACTCATAAAATATGAAGTATCTTGAAATAAAAATATTTTTACCATAAACTAGACGCATCATAAAACACTCTCCAAAAAGAATCACCCAAAACGGAGTTTTCTAGCTCAAGATATAATTTTTTCAAGTAGAGCCTAAGACTGAAACTTTAAATCTGACCTTGTAGTAGTAAAATAGGTGTAACTCACTCTAGAAAAATGCAAATGGACTAATTTCAACTTTGTTGGAGAGCTAACACATATAGGAATACACCCATGTATGTTATGTATAAAGCTTTGTACCACGTAAATACAGAATGAGAAATAAATTTCGGAATAGTGTACTGTGAAAGTGCAGTTTGGAAAGGTTAAGCTAAGGAAAGACTTGGTATTTAAGCGTGTCCATTGTGACCGACCTCTCTTTCCTGGGAACCCTCCTATGCATTGTTTACAGTTGATTTACACTATTCCAAAGATGTAAATGCTAAAATTTGATGAGTTAGGAATTTGGAACTACCTTTACTAAGCTAAGATAACAAGTATACAGATAATTATAAACTTTCTTCTAAAAGATGTCAAAACTATAAATAAAAGAATCAAGTCTTGTAAAGAGAGAATTTTAAGAATTTAAGTAGAATAATAATCTTCAAGAGTTATATGAAAGTCATAATAAAAATATATAAAGAACCTATAATAATATTTTGAAGTGCATTAATGTATTAATAGAATGCTAAGAGTACAAAGAACACTAAGAGAAAAAGATAATACTAAGACATCCATTACCTCTTACGAACACTAGGAACTCAACTTGATAACTTTGGTTGGTTAATATGAATCATCTATGGAAGTGTTTACTATGAGATTTACATGATATTGTCCATGTTTTATGAAGTGATTTATAGTAATGTGAATGTATGGTGATGAATTATGAAATGATGAGGATGAATGATTGATTGCCCAAGATTTATTGTGATTACATGATAATATGCATACATTCATTTTCAAAAGAAATAATAAAAGTAAAGTTTGAAAAAGTAGCAATGAAAGTCTGGAAAAGTGGACTTGAGCTAAACTCACGGCTTAACCCCCTAAACCGTTGAGATCACGGCAACGGAATGAAAACCAAAAAGGTTATGGCGACGACCATGGTATGAGCTCATTACCCTTTAGGGTGGTCTAAAGGCATTGATGCATTCATCCCGTGAGTAATTAAGAAATATGTTGATGAAATAAATGAAAGATGATGATCACTAAACAAGTGAATGTTGAGGATGAGTAATCATGAAATGCATGCAGCTCCTAAATGATTATTGCTTATTAGTGGTTTTACATGATATGCTTATATGTATGCTTGATGAAATACTGAATGGATATTTCTGCTAATGTTCAAGATTAGTTTAAAAGTAACTGCACTTCGGCTAATCACGTTTGTGAAAGTTTGATAATTGAATCCTTACCTGTTCACCTTTTTATAATAAACCCGAAGTGACTGGGACGACAACGATGACACTTTTAGTACAAGTGGGAACTCCTACTGAGAAATCATGTATTTCTCACTCCCATGTTTATTTTCCGTTGTCGTTACCAGAGACAGACGTGTCCACCTAAAGCAACGAAGTGTAGGTGAGGAAGGAGGTAGCGCGTGAAGATTTCAAACCTTTCAAGTAGGAGCATTCCGAGCTTTAGTTACATTATAGTTTGTGAGAAACAATTAGTAATAGTAGAACTTATATTGTTATTTGTAATAACTTATCAGTATGATATATGCCCTGTTGTGACTTATGTATTAAGTGATTATATTCCAGTTTATGTGATAATAATTCTACACTTAGTCTCTTATTCCGCTTATTTAATTAAGTGCGCAATGTAACTTGATTATTATCTATAAAAGTGCTATGTATTTCACTTCTCACAGTGCTTAAGTTTTCAAAAAATTAATTTATTTAAAGAAAAAAAAAACTTCCACTATTTTTCTAAGTTAATTTCAAAAGAAAATAAATGCAAGGCATAAGTGACAACTAATAGAATCCAAATGTGAACTTAAGCATAGTGGGGTTCTATTAGGGTGTTACAGCTAGTGCACACACGCCACATAGTTGAGGACAAATCTTCTTTTGTATATGAGGTTGTCTACTCTAGGTGCACATGGGTATGGGTGTTGCTTTTATGATTTCCTTGTATTTGCTTTTCAGTTGTATTTCGTTCTTCTATGTACCGAATAGTCCTGCCTTTTTGGTAGGCACATTTTATATATATATATATATATATATATATATATATATATTCAGTTGATGTATCCATAATGTGCTTTATCGTGCTTTACTCTTATGACTTGTAAGAATTTCTTGTTCAAAGAATCATGCATGGCTCTCACTTTGGTTTAATTCAAAAAAGAAAAATTTTACCCATATTTCCGCTAAGTATTTTCAAAGTAAAAAATGAAACCAAGAGGTAATATTCTAAGGATTAACCTAAATACATACTAGTAGTATTAGGTTAAGATTTAGGGTATTACATAATGAACTTTACAAGAAAAGGAGGAGAAAATCTTTTTAGAGTTTTAGCACTTATGCGGCATCAAAAAAGTCATTTTCTTTTGAAAGCACAGCATCTCTATTTATAGATGGTCTACATTGATGACCGTTATCCTTGATCAGTTGTCCAAGTGACACATGTTGATCATCTATTTGTGTCTTGGAAATGCAGTATATAAGAGTATCTTGTCTTTTATCAAAGCTTTTGTAGAAACTGTTATGAAATGGAGATTTCTGATATCACATTTAGAACTGCTTTTTACTTTCTGAATGAGGTTTCTAAACTCTTCCTACTAGAAGCTAGGGTAGTTGACCAAGTTGGCAGAAGGGAAGACACACCAGTCTGTAGCTACTTTAAATTTGAATTTCAAATTTTCCTCACTTTCTTGTAGAGTGCACTATTTCACTGTGAAGTGAACTTTCTAAAGCACAACATCAGTTCCTTGGTGAAAGAAATGATCTTCCAGTCTTCAATTAGAGCATGTATAAGATGAATTGATTGCAATGATGATGATTGAAGGTTATAGAACATCTTTGCGTCAAAGCTTGTTTGACATCTTCATTTTAAGTGCACTTTCTAAAGTCACATTCTACTTTCTGAAGATCCATGCCTTGGTTTCTTGTACATGATGATTTTCATCAATGTATTAAGCATGTATACGTACTTTGCATGATATATTTTTCATTAATACTACGTACCTATCTCTTTTAGACGAGATAAAACATGTTTATACATGTAAAGTGAAATTAATTTCATTTGCAATCTGGAAAAACCTGCTAGCTACTTCAAGAAACTCAAGGGAAAACATTAGTTGTTCTTCAAAAATTTTGTTTAAATTTGTTATGTCATCGCTTAAAACATATTGCATTAACACTTTCTGAAGGGTTTTGGAGCTACTAATCATAACTAAAAATAACTGTGATACTGATCTTGCATCAAAACTTATGATTCAACACAATTTTCTCCAAATATTCTAAACTACCATTTTTCTTAAGGAATCAATACCAATTTTCATGTAGCAAAGCATGAAATTGATATGAGTATTAGCACTTTGTACAAGTCATTATATTAGAGCATAAAATACATGATGGAAACAGGATCATAGTCCTTGAACTATATGTATCAGATCATGATCATATAAATAAATAAAAAAACTAATTTCTATAACATATAGGTATCAAAGCATAAACAATGTTAACTCTAGAGAACCCTTCAGAAAGCTTTATAGCTTGATTTTTGAGTGACAAAAAAAGCAAATTTTGTTAAAATGTTTTGAAGAATGGACTAATGTTTTACTTGAGTTTCTATAGTATTCAACAAGATCATTCTCGTTAACATACAAGTTCAATCAATGAGATATTTTTAACAATGTCATGTTTTAACATGATTATAATCCCATTCAAAGAGATTCATCACTTAAATGATATGAAAAAAAAAATTTCTAAAAGTGAACTTCAGTATGTTAACTTCTTAAGAAAGGAATTTCAAGCATCAGAAACCAAGTTCAGATCTTTAGGAAAAAGTTCATTCATTTAGAAAGTGCTACGTCAATGAAATAAGTACTTTGTTTTCTTAAGCATGGCATGATTATAGTCTTCAATCTTGATGAGAAGATTCCTATCAAGCTCAAATTGAAAAAATGAAGATCAATGATAAGATCAGAAACTGAAACAGCTCATCAAAATGCATGCGTATTCAGAAACCATGCTCACTTTACAGAAAATAAGGGAAAATTTAAGATTCAAATTGAGTCAACTCTCAAAAGGGCTGATAGTAACATAGAAGAGAATAAGAAATTTAAATCACCTAAAAGAATAAAGAGGAAAAATCATGTTAGAAGGATTATGTTCTTTATGCTATGTCTATTCATTGTGATTCTTGTGATATCTTGCATGTGGCATTGACATGCATTCATGGTATAATATAATGCATTCATGACATTAAGATTCAGGCTAAAAGATACGGGTCTCGGCTAATGGTATTTGGAACTTAGTAAATGAACCTTATATATGCTCACTATTTTCATAATGAAACCTGATGTTCTTGAGAACGTAGATGATGACAAATGTTAAGAGGCGAAAGCCCTACTGAGATTCTTCTATAAGTTTCTCATTCCTTCTTTCTTTCTTTCTATCTCATCTTTAGAGGTTGATGGTGACGTCATGATCTACGTTGATGCCACCACCTGGGAGATGTACTATGACCCGATTAACCGGTCCTACCATTTTGTGGGTCATTGTGCTGTTCGCCTATTCGTGTTCTTGGACTATCCTTTCACACATCCTGTCACTAGTGTCTGGTTCTGCTCTACTGCTCCATTCGAGGATGACTTTGCCTTCGAGCGTGTGCATCATGATTTCCCCAACTACATTCCCCGGTCACCTTCTCACCACATTGAGCCTTGGTCGGACCTATCAGAGGAGTCACATTCCCAGCATTCTTTCGACGGTTCAGCCCCTGCTGTCCCTATGGAGATGGGAGGCGGTAGTGATGGAGAGAGACTACCGTTACATAGTCACTGAGAGGTGCCGTATCCATTTGTAGTGGAGCCACTCGCCCTTGTCAAGGAGCCCATATCTACCCTACTGGTCATCTCGCCACACCTGATGATCTGGCTCGTGTGATTGGGTACCTTCCTCTTTTTCAAGAGCGGCATCTGTAGGAGTTAGTAGTAGGCCTCTTGGAGCATTTGTGCATATCTAGTTGAGAGGATAGCCTTCTTTTGTTTTTTTTTTTATTAGAGGTTATCTACTCTAGATGAGCCCTAGTAAGAGTAGTGGGAGGGGAGGTCTTTATTAGATTGTATTTAGTTTTCTTCTGCATATTGTTCATGCTTATATTCGGATAACTGTACTTAGCTCAACCTATGTTGGTAGGCATGACACTATTTTACATGCATATTTTGTTGCATGATGTGGAACAATTGATGTAGATGATATATATAGATACATGACGATATGATTATGCTTATGATATTGTGGTATTTGTATTTTGTGTATGCATGTGATGTGTTTAGTTTTCTCTCTTATATGGAAGACGAATGACATGTTTTACTTAGTATGCACTGCTCATGTTTTGTTTTTAAGTTTCAAAAAAAAAAAAACCTATATTTTTACTAAAGTATTTCTAAAACCTAAATTAAGAACTGGAACAAAAGAGTAATAACTAATAATTAACTTAAATGCATCCTAGGCGTGTTGGGTTAAATATTAAGGTGTTGCAAGACACCTAGTTAATCGTCCCATCTTCTAGAAGAAAGAGTTCAGAAACCACATCCAGAAAGTAAAAAGTATCTAAATCTTTGCTCAAAAACCACATTTGACAACAAATTCAGTAACTACAAAAGTAGCTCTGACACAGCCATTGTAACGCTCAATGACGAGGGCACGGAGTGATCACTAGTGCAAGAAGGCATAATCAAGGAGCAGCTCTTGGAAAACCTTTAAGTGGAGGGGTACATGAATGGACAGATTACACACCAGAATGAAAGAGATCAAAGATTGTATAGGTATTGGGACTATACAGTTGAGGATGACTTATATGAACTGACTTGTTCTACCTAAACCAACATGATGCATCTTCTTTTTAGTAGCCCCGTCACTAAAAAACTCCATGATTAAGTGTGCTTGACTAATAACAATTTTGGGATGGGTGACCTCCTGGGAAGTTTTCCCAAGAAGCATGTAAGTGAGGACAAAGCATGCTGAAAAGACCCCGTGTTAGTTTAAGGACAGTTGTCAATCTGTAAGCTAGCCTGGGCTGTAACAAATGGTATCAGAGAAGTATCTCTCCCAGTATGGTGTAGTTCAAGGACAAACCAACTAGAAACTAGTGGGTATGTAATGCTCAGTGATAAAGCCAGGCAGTGGTCGTCGGCACAAGAAGTCACGGACAAGGAGGGGCTCCTGGTAGGCCTCTAAGTGGAGGGGTACATGAATGAACCGATTACAGACCAAAATGAGAGGGATCCTAAGACTGTATAGGTATGGGACTATACAGTTGAGGATGGCTTGTATGAATTGATTTGTATTACCTATACCAACAAGATACATCTTCTTTTCGGTATCCCATTACTAAAAACTCCATGGTTAAGCGTGCTTGACTTGGAGCAATTTTAGGATGGGTGACCTCCTGGGAAGTTTTCCCATGAAGCAAGTGAGTGAAGACAAAGTACGCTAAAAAGACCCTTGTTGGATTATTGGGGCAGTCTTCAATCCATCAGACAGCCTAGGCTGTTATAGCCATGCTACTTTTTTATAGTACAACTCCTTAGGACACAAAAAAAAAAGGATTATCACATGTGAAGAGGAAATGAAATCAAGGGACAACAAATAGATTTAAAAATCAAGTATTAAAAGGAGGTGACCTTTCTATAAGAAAATAACTTTCTGAAGAACAGTTGATACAAAACTTCTACCCATAACTCGTGTTCATCCCTCTCTTTACCTAAAAGATTATTACATCTTGTAATCAGTTTCTATTTCTGTAAAAATCTTCTTTCTAGCTTGGATTAGATAATATGTTATTCCTGGAAGAATTTTTAGAAAGAAGCCATTCAAGTTTTCAGTTCATACATAATTGTTTTATTCATAGAAAACTTGAGTGTGTTTTAGTTAGAGAATACCAACCAAATCAAACTCATTGTACCCTAATCCAATAGTGATCATTGTGAGGATAGCTTGAAGAGGCTAGTAAAAAGACTACTTGAAAAGAGAGTAAATCAAAACTACTGCTCACTGGATATAGATTAAGAAGGCTATCCAAAGACTATCCTACTTTCTCTGGGTTAAGGAAAGATTATTAGTGGAACTCAACAAGTTGTTCAGAATTAGATGTAAGCAAGGTTGGCTGAACCAGTATAAAAATCATTGTGTAATATGTCTCTATCTCTCTTTATCTTTTTTGGACTCTGCATTTGTGATTTACCATTTGTTTTATATATTTCTAGAAAATGCTTTTAAACAATTTCTGAGTTTTCATTTAGTTAGAAAGTAACTTTTTGAACCTTACTAATAAAGATTTCTACTGTCTTCAAGTGAAAACTTGATGGACTTTGTTTAGTTTTTTAGCATGTTAAAAATAAGTCACAACATGATTCAACTCCCTTCTCATGCAAAATTGTCAACTTGCAATTAACATCAGAGCTCAGGCTTCTAAAGGTTTGAGCATTCAAACAATTATAGAGCCAAATATCCTAAGGACATATGACACACAACATACACATTGTAGAAGTACACTCTATAAATAGACCCCCATTTTTTATGGTGGAGACAATGGCTATTGGAGGGACATAATAGAGTTGTTTATCCAATACTCAAGTCTTGACTTATGGGAGATCATACAAGAAGGAGATTGTACTCCTATGGATGAGATTCCAGGAGCTTAAGATGGATCTTCCACTCCAAGAGAGATTTCCAAGAGCAGATGGACTGAGCAACACAAAGCAAGAGTTTAGCTAAACTCTAAAGCTAAATATTTACCAACTTGTGCACTAAGCAAAGCTGAATATGACAAAATCATTGCTTGTGACAGCAAATGAAATTTGGGAGAAACTACACTTGTTGCATTAAGGAATAGACCAGGTCAAGAAGACCAAGATAAGCATGTTAGTCCATTAATATGAAATGTTCAAACTAACTGAATAAGAAAGTATTGATGACATGACCAATTGGGTAAGAAATACTCAAACTTTGAGATGGTAAGAAAGATCCTGAGAAGGCTACCTTCCAAATGGCTTCCTAAGGTCACAACCATCACTAAGGCTAAGGACCTTCAAACCCTTAACTTAGATGCCCTCATTGGGTCCTGAAAATTCATGATGAAACCTTGAAGAAGAATAAATATGTTGCCTTGAAGTCCTCTCACAAGAAGGAAATCAAGGGTAAAGTAATAACAGTTGTTGAAACCTCTACACACACAAGAAGATGGAGATAAGATCTCCATGCTGGTAAGGAAGATGTCCAGATTTTGAAATTGCAGAATTAGGAAGAGGAAGGACTTCAATTTCAAAAAAGATGAAAGGCAAGGAAAAGTTGGAAAATGTGAGCTGCTACAATTGTGGTGAGAAAGGACATTTCAAAACATATTGTCCTAAGCTCAAAGGTCCACGAAAGAAGTTTGGTCCAAAGAAAGAATGAGTACTTGTCACCTGGAGTGATTCAGAGAAAGAAAATAAGGAATGATCAGAAAGCCAAGATGAACTTGAAGATCTGGCCAATTTGTGCTTAATGGTTGACTACATTTTTGAAGGAGAAATCGAGAACCATCAGAAAACCACTTTAGAGCTTGAGAAAATGAAACTAATTTTGAGAATCTAAGGCTTGAGAAGGAAGAAATACAAGGAGAAAATAAATTTTTAAGTATAAAACTCAAGATCTTGGAAGATAAAGTCTCTGACAAAGATAGAAAGCTCAAAAAATAATTTCTAAACTTGAGAAAACTTCAAAGCATCTAAAAACTGATTCTGAAAAAATGGAGAATGGCTCCAAGAATCTTAATATGATGCTTAGTAGTCAGAGACCATTGATAAGGACCATTTATGCCACTTATCCAGCTACCAAACCTTAACTTTTTGCATGAGTTTTACACTTTGTTATTGATGCAATTAATTAGGATTTTTGACTTATTCCTCATTGTGTGATTTTAATAGAATGACTATGGCACTAGTTTTGGAATAAATTGTAATTACAACATGTTGTGTTTAACTTGTCTCTTTGAGTGTGGTTTTGTGCACATGAGCTTTGGATCAACTGCAAAATGTCAAGAACAAGGTTGGAAACTCTTGGAAGTAGCTTGGAGCTGAAAAGGAGCAGAATCATGGAAGTTCACCATCGAGTGAGTGCTATAGCGCTCGGTAGAGCAACAACCATGAAATTTTGGGACTCAACATTTTATTGAGCACTGTAGTGCTCATGCAATGGTGGGATAGTAAATCACTTATCTTTTTTTTGGGGCCCAACTTTGGATTATTTTAGAGAGCAGTATACAAAGGGTTGACACAATTTTTACCTTAGTTTTTTACTCACTTTGGGCTGCACACCTTAGGTTGCTATTATTCTCTCTCTAAAATAACCTAAAGTGGGGTCCAAAAATAGATAAGTGATATGCAATCCCACTGTCGAATGAGCGCTGCAGTGCTCAACAAATAGAATGTTGAGTTCTGAAATTTCATGGTTGTTGCTCTGCAAAGCATTGTAGCGCTCACTTGAAAGTGAACTTCCACTATTCTGCTTCGTTTCAACTCCAAGGTACTTCCCAAGAGTTTTCAGCCTTGTTCTTGACATTTTGCACTTGATTCAAAGCTCTTGTACACAAAACTATACTCAAAGAGACAAGTTAAACATAACAGGGTGTAATTACAATTTATTTGAAAATCTGTGCAATAAGGTTTGGTAGCTATATAAATGGCATATGGTGTGTTCTGGCATGAGACCCAATGGGGTGGTGGTGGATGATGTTAAGCTAAGAGCATTCCCCTTCTCCTTAGAGGGTGTTGCAGAGAATTAGTTCTTCAACTTACCGGATGGCATGGTGAATAATTGGATTGGAATGAAGAAGGTTTTCTAAAGCGATATTTCCCCGCTTCTTGAGTTGCAACCATCTAAAACGACACTATTGGGATCCTCCAATCTAATGAGACTCTACATGAGCATTAGGAGTGGTTTAAGGTCCTATGTGCTAGCTGCCCTAACCATCAGGTTTTGGAGTAGCTCCTCCTCCAATACTTTGATGAAGGTCTTTTACCTGTTAATAGGTGCATAATTGATGTTCCAAGTGGAAGGGCACTCTTGGACAATGTAACACCCTAATAGAACCCCACTATGCTTAAGTTCACATTTGGATTCTATTAGTTGTCACTTATGCCTTGCATTTATTTTCTTTTGAAATTAACTTAGAAAAATAGTGGAAGTTATTTTTTTTCTCTTTAAATAAATTAATTGTTTGAAAACTTAAGCCTGTAACGAGAAGTGAAATACATAGCACTTTTATAGATAATAATCAAGTTACATTGGGCACTTAATTAAATAAGCGGAATAAGAGACTAAATGTAGAACTATTATCACATAAACTGGAATATAATCACTTAATACATAAGTCACAACAGGGCATATATCATACTGATAAGTTATTACAAATAACAATATAAGTTCTACTATTACTAATTGTTTCTCACAAACTATAATGTAACTAAAGCTTGGAATGCTCCTACTTGAAAGGTTTGAAATCTTCACGCGCTACCTCCTTCCTCATTTCTGAAACCGTTGCTTTAGGTGGACACGTCTGTCTTTGGTAACGACAATGGAAAATAAACATGGGAGTGAGAAATACATGATTTCTCAGTAGGAGTTCTTACTTGTACTAAAAGTGTCATCGTTGTCGTCCCAGTCACTTCGGGTTTATTATAAAAAGGTGAACAGGTAAGGATTCAATTATCAAACTTTCACAAACGTGATTAGTCAAGTGCGATTACTTTTAAACTAATCTTGAACATTAGCAGAAATATTCATTCAGTATTTCATCAAGCATACATATAAGCATATCATGTAAAACCACTAATAAGCAGTAATCATTTAGGAGCTGCATGCATTTCATGATTACTCATCCTCAACATTCACTTGTTTAGTGATCATCATCTTTCATTTATTTCATCAACATATTTCTTAATTACTCATGGGATGAATGCATCAATGCCTTAGACCACCCTAAAGGGTAATGAGCTCATACCGTGGCCGTCGCCACAACCTTTTTGGCTTTCATTCCGTTGCCGTGATCTCAACGGTTTAGGGGGTTAAGCCGTGAGTTTAGCTCAAGTCCACTTTTCCAGACTTTCATTGCTACTTTTTCAAACTTTACTTTTATTTTCTTTCCGTTGTCGTAATCTCAATGGTTAAGAGTGAGCTTAGCTCGAGTCCACTTTTCCAGACTTTCATTGCTAATTTCCCAGGCTTTTACTTTTATTATTTCCTTTGAAAATGAATGTATACATATCATCATGTAATCACAATAAATCATGGGCAATCAATCATTCATCCTCATCATTTCATAACTCATCACCATACATTCACATTACTATAATTCACTTCATGAAACATGGAAAATATCATGTAAATCTCATAGTAAACATTTTCATAAATGATTCATATTAAGCAACCAAAGTTATCAAGTTGAGTTCCTAGTGTTCCTAAGAGGTAATGGATGTCTTAGTATTATCTTTTTCTCTTAGTATTCTTTGTACTCTTAGCATTCCATTAATACATTAATGTACTTCAAAATATTATTATAGGTTCTTTATATATTATTATTATGACTTTTATATAACTCTTGAAGATTATTATTCTACTTAAATTCTTAAAATTCTCTCTTTACAAGACTTGATTCTTTTATTTATAGTTTTGACATCTTTTAGAAGAAAGTTTATAATTCTCTATATACTTGTTATCTCAGCTTAGTAAAGGTAGTTCCAAATTCCTAACTCATCAAATTTTAGCATTTATATCTTTCGAATAGTGTAAATTAACTGTAAACCATGCATAGGAGGGTTCCCAGGAAAGAGAGGTGGGTCACAATGGACATGCTTAAATACCAAGTCTTTCCTTAGCCAGAACCTTTCCAAACTGCACTTTCACAGTACACTATCCCGAAATTTATTTCTCATTCTGTATTTACGTGGTACAAAGCTTTATACATAACATACATGGGTGTATTCCTATATGTGTTAGCTCTCCAACAAAGTTGAAATCAGTCCATTTGCATTTTTCTAGAGTGAGTTACACCTATTTTACTACTACAAGGTCAGATTTAAAGTTTCAGTCTTAGGCTCTACTTTAAAAATTTATATCTTGAGCTAAAAAACTCCGTTTTGGGTGATTCTTTTTGGAGACTGTTCTATAATGAGTCTAGTTTATAGTAAAATTATTTTAACTTCAAGATACTTGATATTTTATGAACAGTAGCTTTTGAAGTACCTGCTGCCAGAAAAAACTAGAAATTCTAGCACCTACCATTTTCATGTCTTAAGTTACCTTTATTAAATCAGGTTTCACATACAATCTTTTCAAGTTATATTTGAGTTTGATAACATCATAAGGGTACTCATAACAGAATAGAACATGTCATATTTCTAAAAATATATTTTTCAAATAATCATTTAAAAATTTTGACAATAACGCAAACTTGAGGCATTCTATCAAGGTTAGAAGCCAACAATGCTTGAACAATTAAAGATGAAGCTCCTACCTCTTATGTAGGGTCTAAAAAGGGTCCTTCTCTTCTTCCTTAAGCTTTGAACAAGAGTCTTTGGAGTGGATGACCCTCCTTGAATCTTGGCTCTAGAACTTGAATGCTTAAGAAAATATTTCTCACTAGAGTTAAAGATTGTAACTCTTGTGAGGGCTAGTGAAAGTTTGGACTTAGGATTTAAGTGTTTGGATGAAGTTTAGAGGATCAAGAGAAGTCTTTGAAGAACATAAGAAGAATGATAGAATAAGAAAGAAAGAACACTTTGGGAGTTTTTGAATTGAAGAGAGTTTGAGGAGTATTTATAGTGGAAAGATTAGAGAAAAAACAGAAGAAGGAAAGCACTTAGAGCATGATTTATGGAAACATGTTGGCTGAATTTTGGGCTGGAAATGCTCCTTGTTTTGTGCAAACATGTTTCCATGTTTTGTGCAAACATGTTTCCATGTTTTGTGCAAACACGTTTCCATGTTTTGTGCAAACACATTTCCATGTTTTGTGCAAACACGTTTCCATGTTTTATGCAAACATGTTGGATGAAAATGCTCCATGTTTTATGCAAACATGTTTCCATGTTTTATGCAAACATGTTTCCATGTTTTGTGCAAAGATGTTAGTGGATATTTTTGTAATTAGACAATGATAGTGGTATTCTTGTAATTCCATTCATAGAGTAAGGGTATCTTTGTCATTTAATAAGGCAAGGGTAGTTTGGTAATTTCCTTTACATAGCAAGGGCATTTTCGTAATTTCCACTAAGTGATGACATTTTCGTAATTCTTTGCATTTTTCTCTAGACATACTTAAGTAGACTATTTGTTGTGTTTCATAACATTTGTCCCGATTCTCTTGGTTGTGCTATCGCTAATTAATATTTATCTTAGTTATAAATTTGGGGATGTTACAGACAAGACATTGGAAGAAGCTTGTACCCTAATTGATAATATGGCTACCAACTTTCAGCAGTTGTTTCCAAGGAAGCCACAATTACTAGGGGCCTTCATAAAGTGAGCAAGCCAAAGAATCCAGTCTTGACATAGACTTTAAAGTAAATTTTTTGCCTTATGTAGCAATTGATGGTGAGCCAAGTAGTAACTCCAAGTAGTAACACAATGCAAGCATTTTATTACTCAATCTTTAGTCATCATAATCATGGATTATTCAACATTTTAAAGCCAAGATTGAAGAACATAAGACAAATAAATCAACAAGGAACTAGCAGTGCTATTCAGAAAGTTTGCATCATAAAAAGAAAGGGAAAGCAATCATATTTGAAATTCAAATTCAAAAGTCAAATCAGTCTCTTATACCCGAAACATCATCTCTTCAGCACCCTCGATCAACAAAGAAAGACTTATTAAGGAGTTCACAAACTACGCTTAGAAAATAGAAAAGCAATTTCCGATAAACTTCAGAAACCTTAACTCATCATTGATGTAATATCCCTAAATTCATAACTAGGATAAATATCGATTAATCCTTATTAGTGATTTAGATAAAATAGAGTAAAAACCCATAGAATCTGGACCAGTGTTATGAAACACAACAAATAGTATTAGAATATTCAAGTGTGTCTAGAGAAAAATGCAAAGAATTACAAAAATAGCATCACTTGATGGAAATTATGAAAATACCCTTACCATGTAAAAGAAATTACCAAACTACCCTTGCCTTATTAGTAAATGATAAATATACCCTTATTCTATAATGAAATTATAAGAATGCCACTGTCATTATGCAATTACAAAATATCCTTGTCTTTGATTAAGAAATTACTACAATGCCACTACTTTATATAATTACAACAATACCACTACTTTAAATAATAACAACAATGTCATTATACCAATCTCTAGGCTTGTCTTTAAACAAGAATCAATCTAAGCCATTGGATTAATGCTAAAAAGAATCAAAAGGTCAAGTTGTAAATCTCTAGTATAAAATAATAAGTTATCAGTATAAGTTTCTACAGATAATTGATTTACCAGTAAAATTAATGCACTGACAAAGTAAATGATCCAAATAATGTAATCATAGATGATGAAGCTAATGAATGATTATGTTACAAAAGTTAACTTAGGATCCCAACTTTAAGAATAAGATATAATAGCTTTGCCATTATTTGGTCAAACTAAAATATCTTATGATATCATAAATTATGATAAGACAAAACACGACACACATACATATCATACCATGCATGACAAGTTTATTAAGTGCATGAAACAAGGCAAGACTCAATGAAACTCCATATTACAATGTATGCATGAAAGAACTTACCACTTGGATCCTTCATGTATGTATGAGTCCAAAAAAATTAGCATTATCATGATAGGGGACAAATTGATTTAATGAATGAATTTGTGGCATAAAAAGCTCTTGATTCCACTAAAATTGGCCTACACTAGTCATTGTATAACACCCTCCCAAGTACTACATTATCCTTAAGTCATGACATAATACTCAAGAGTTGTTTCTTATAACATAACGGACCTTTCTTAAATATCTATGGTAGGCTCGACTGACACATATAATAACTAAGCATAATCTATTAAAATATATGAGAAAGAAACATAATCTTTATTTAATACATAGCTAAGTATAAAAGGAAGCTCTACTATGAGCTTTAATACATATCCATTCTATATTATGTTTACATACATATTCATTCCATTAAGTATAGCATAATAAAAGTATTAAACACTACACTATTGCAGTCTGAGTTCTTTTGCGAAGCAGCCTCATACTCCTCTGGTTCAACCTGTAAATGACACGGGAACACAAAGACATAGGGGTGAGAATTATAAAATTCTCAGTAGGGCAACTCCCCAAATACACAATAATAATGTCATCATCATTGTCCCAGCCACTTTGGTTGATTAAGAAAATGTGAGCTTGCATCATATATCGAAGGTTCATTTTAAAGTTCAAAAACCATTATTTTGAAGTGGATCTCTTTTATTATTCAATCACTTAATATACACATGCCTTACTGCTTAACATTATAGTAATTCATCTATCACTTTACGTGCCCTTGGTACCTCAAAGGGAAACCTATATATATCATCCCTGTAACATCCCCAAATTTATAACTAAGAATCTTAATTATCGATAGCAAAACCAAGAGAATCTGGACAAATGTTATGAAACACAACAAATAGACTACTTAAGTATGTCTAGAGAAAAATGCAAAGAATTACGAAAATGCCATCACTTAGTGGAAATTACGAAAATGCCCTTGCTATGTAAAGGAAATTACCAAACTACCCTTGCCTTATTAAATGACAAAGATACCCTTACTCTATGAATGGAATTACAAGAATATCCACTAACATGTTTGCACAAAACATGGAAACGTGTTTGCACAAAACATGGAAACGTGTTTGCACAAAACAAGGAGCATTTTCATCCCAAAATTCAGCCAACATGTTTCCATAAATCATGCTCCAAGTGCTTTCCATCTTCTGTTTTTTTCTCTAATCTTTCCACTATAAATACTCCTCAAACTCTCTTCAATTCAGAAACTCCCTAAGTATTCTTTCTTTCTTATTCTATCATTCTTCTTATGTTCTTCAAAAACTTCTCTTGATCCTCTAAACTTCATCCAAACACTTCAATCCTAAGTCCAAACTTTCACTAGCCCTCACAAGAGTTACAATCTTTAACTCTAGTGAGAAATATTTTCTTAAGCATTCAAGTTCTAGAGCCAAGATTCAAGGAGGGTCATCCACTCCAAAGACTTTTGTTCGAAGCTTAAGGAAGAAGAGAAGGACCCTTTTTAGACCCTACACAAGAGGTAGGAGCTTCATCTTTAATTGTTCAAGCATTGTTGGCTTCTAACCTTGATAGAATGCCTCAAGTTTGAGTTATTGTCAAAAGTTTTAAATGATTATTTGAAAAATATATTTTTAGAAATATGACATGTTCTATTCTGTTATGAGTACCCTTATGATGTTATCAAACTCAAATATAACTTGAAAAGATTGTATGTGAAACCTGATTTAATAAAGGTAACTTAAGACATGAAAATGGTAGGTGCTGGAATTTCTAGTTGTTTCTGGCAGCAGGTACTTCGAAAGCTACTATTCATAAAATATCAAGTATCTCGAAATTAAAATAATTTTAATATAAACTAGACTCATTATAGAACACTCTCCAAAAAGAATCACCCAAAACGGAGTTTTCTAGCTCAAGATATAAATTTTTAAAGTAGAGCCTAAGACTGAAACTTTAAATCTGACCTTGTAGTAGTAAAATAGATGTAACTCACTCTAGAAAAATGTAAATGGACTGATTTCAACTTTGTTGGAGAGCTAACACATATAGGAATACACCCATGTATGTTATGTATAAAGCTTTGTACCACGTAAATACAGAATGAGAAATAAATTTCTGGATAGTGTACTGTGAAAGTGCAGTTTGGAAAGGTTACGGCTAAGGAAAGACTTGGTATTTAAGCATGTCCATTGTGACCCACCTCTCTTTCTGGGAACCCTCCTATGCATGGTTTACAGTTGATTTACACTATTCCAAAGATGTAAATGCTAAAATTTGATGAGTTAGGAATTTGGAACTACCTTTACTAACAAGTATACAGAGAATTATAAACTTTCTTCTAAAAGATGTCAAAACTATAAATAAAAGAATCAAGTCTTGTAAAGAGAGAATTTTAAGAATTTAAGTAGAATAATAATCTTCAAGAGTTATATGAAAGTCATAATAAAAATATATAAGGAACCTATAATAATATTTTGAAGTGCATTAATGTATTAATGGAATGCTAAGAGCACAAAGAACACTAAGAGAAAAAGATAATACTAAGACATCCATTACCTCTTACGAACACTAGGAACTCAACTTGATAACTTTGGTTAGTTAATATGAATTATCTATGAAAGTGTTTACTATGAGATTTACATGATATTGTCCATGTTTTATGAAGTGATTTATAGTAATGTGAATGTATGGTGATGAATTATGAAATGATGAGGATGAATGATTGATTGCCCAAGGTTTATTGGGATTACATGATAATATGCATACATTCATTTTCCAAAAGAAATAATAAAAGTAAAGTTTGAAAAAGTAGCAATGAAAGTCTGGAAAAGTGGACTTGAGCTAAACTCACGGCTTAACCCCCTAAACCGTTGAGATCACGGCAACGGAATGAAAACCAAAAAGGTTATGGCGACGGCCATGGTATGAGCTCATTACCCTTTTAGGGTGGTCTAAGGCATTGATGCATTCATCCCGTGAATAATTAAGAAATATGTTGATGAAATAAATGAAAGATGATGATCACTAAACAAGTGAATGTTGAGGATGAGTAATCATGAAATGCATGCAGCTCCTAAATGATTCCTGCTTATTAGTGGTTTTACATGATATGCTTATATGTATGCTTGATGAAATCTTGAATGAATATTTACGCTAATGTTCAAGATTAGTTTAAAAGTAATCGCACTTGACTAATCACGTTTGTGAAAGTTTGATAATTGAATCCTTACTGTTCACCTTTTTATAATAAACCCGAAGTGACTGGGACGACAACGATGACACTTTTAGTACAAGTAGGAACTCCTACTGAGAAATCATGTATTTCTCACTCCTATGTTTATTTTCCGTTGTCGTTACTGCAGAGGCAGACGTGTCCACCTAAAGCAACGAGGTGTAGGCGAGGAAGGAGGTAGCACGTGAAGATTTCAAACCGTTCAAGTAGGAGCATTCCGAGCTTTAGTTACATTATAGTTTGTGAGAAACAATTAGTAATAGTAGAACTTATATTGTTATTTGTAATAACTTATCAGTATGATATATGCCCTGTTGTGACTTATGTATTAAGTGATTATATTCCAGTTTATGTGATAATTGTTCTACACTTAGTCTTTTATTCCGCTTATTTAATTAAGTGCAATGTAATTTGATTATTATCTATAAAAGCGCCATGTATTTCACTTGTTCTGAGCTTAAGTTTTCAAAAAAATTAATTTATTTAAAGAAAAAAAAAACTTCCATTATTTTTCTAAGTTAATTTCAAAAGAAAATTAATACAAGGCATAAGTGACAACTAATAGAATCCAAATGTGAACTTAAGCACAGTGGGGTTCTATTAGGGTGTTACATTATGGTATCGAGGCGATTCATCCTATTTAAGCCTGAGGAATGGACTGACTATGCTTCTGTCTATGATATCATGCTATTAATCTTATCTGTATGATGGGATATAGGATTTAGAAATGCATGATCGTCTTGTGATACTGCCATAGTTGCTACCATGCTTAGCTATAGTATTGAGCCTGATCAACTCGATGACTGTTGTTTGGTGTGTCTAGGAACTAATGGCAGCAAACTGACGTACGCATGGGGCACGCGGTGGAGGTAATCGTGATGAACTGGCAAATGCACTCCAGGAGATGGCTAGGGCTATGCAAGCACAAGCAACAATGATGAGGGAGCAGATGAATAGGATGTCAGAGGAATCAGTTGGGAACCAAGAACATGGAAAATTCTCAGAATTCAAGAGGGCTGGACCTCCAGAATTCAAAGGGACAACTAACCCCGAAATAGCTGACATATGGATTCAAGAGATGGAGAAGGTTTTCTCAGTGGTAGAATGCTCTGATGAACAAAAGGTGGCATTCTCTACTTATATCTTTGAAAGGAGAGGCTGCCGCGTGGTGGAAGGGTGCAAAGGGCTTGCTTGAAAGTGCTGACATACAGATTACGTGGGAGGTTTTCTATGCTACATTCCATAAGAAATATTTTCCAGATCCGGTTAAGAAGGCAAAGGAAGTAGAATTTACATTCTTTGACAGGAAATCGAAGTGTGGTGAGTACAGCTAAGTTTGAAGAACTGATCAAACACTCAACTAGCTACCAAAGTAATCCCAACGAGGCTTGGAAATGCATGAAATATGAGAGTGGTTTGAGGCGGACATTTTGGCATCTGTGGCTCCATTGGAGGTCACCGACTATGCATCTTTAGTCGGCCAAAAGCCAAGTGGTGAGAGTTGCAATCGCTTGACTAGTTGCCCACCGAGTTGAAGAGAATAGGAAGAGGTGCGCTCAACAAGGTCACCGAGGGTTCCCACCCCTTACAAGAAACCCTACCAAGGAGGTGGATTTAAAGGGAAACAACCCCAACACCCTATGATGAATCAACCTAAGACACAAGTTGTTAATCGACCTAGGATGGTCTTTGTCCCTGAACCTATGACTAGACCCCTTGTGCCACTTGTGGAAAGATACATGGAGGCGAATGCAGATTTGGTAAGAATGTTTGTTATCGGTGTGGACAGACAGGACACTATTCTAGAGAGTGCCTAAAGCTCAATCAGTCTTCTACACTTAAGTCTAAGGCACAGGGACGCGTGTTTGCTATCAACTTCTTTGAGATGCCCTCGAATCGATGATGCGATTCAAGGTAAGTGTATAATTAATGGAAAACCCTTAATTGTATTGTTTGATTCTGGCGCAACACATTCATTCATTTCATATGATTGTGCTAATAAGTTGAGGTTGTATATATCTGACTTAAAAATCATCTTAGTTGTCTCTACACCCACTATAAATCTTTGTTAGAACTGATCAAGCCTGCCTAAATTGTGAATTTGAGGTAGCTGATAGGATTTTTCATCATGATTTAGTTTGTCTACCTTTATCTAGTTTTGATGTAATCTTGGGCATGGATTGGCTTTCGGCTAACCGTGTGTTACTACATTGTGCAAATAAGTCACTAGTATTTCTTCCCAAACCATCTTTACCCAATCCCTCTAAACTTGATAGAAAGGTACGACTATACCTAAACTCCATTATCGTGGGGGATAGTAGGAATGAAGAGCGAGGATATGTTTTCCTGATGACAAGTGAGAGGGAAGTGGAGCAAGCTCTAGAAAAGATCCTTGTAGTAAAGGAATTCTCAGATGTTTTTCCTGATGACATACCTGAATTTCCTCCAAAAAGGGAGATTGAGTTTTCTATAGATTTGGTGCAGGGAGCAGGACCCATATCTATAGCTCCTTATAGGATGCCACTTGGCCGAGTTAATGAATTGAAGAAGCAATTAGAGGAGCTACTAGAGAAGAAATTCATTAGGCCTAGTGCTTCACCATGGGGAGCTCCAGTGCTATTTGTCAAGAAGAAGGATGGGAGCTTGCAGTTATGTGTGGATTATAGGTAGCAAAACCAAGTGACCATAAAGAATAAATACCCTTTGCCTAGAATAGATGACCTCATGGACCAATTAAGAGGAGCCCAAGTGTTTTCCAAGATAGATCTGCGATCAGGATACCACCAGATTCGAGTGAAGGAGGAGGACATACCAAAGACAGCCTTTAGGACTAGATATGGACATTATGAGTTTAATGTGATGTCGTTTGGGTTAACCAATGCACCGGCAGTGTTTATGGACTACATGAATAGGATATTTAGACCATACTTGGACAAGTTTGTAATAGTGTTCATCGATGACATTCTAGTTTACTCTAGAACTGAAGAAGAGCACGAAGAACACTTACGAGTGGTGTTGGAGGTGTTGAGGAACAAGAAACTTTAATCAAAGTTGTCCAAGTGTGAATTTTGGACGAAGGAAGTTAAGTTCTTAGGTCATGTAGTGTCACATGGGGGAATAGCAGTAGACCCAAGTAAGATAGAAGCGGTGCAACAATGGGAAACCCCTACCCTTTGTAAAGGAGATTAGGAGTTTTCTAGGGCTGGCAGGTTACTAGAAGGTTCATTAGAGGTTTTTCCCAAATTACCTTACCCCTCACCAAGCTAACAAGGAAGAATTCAGCTTTTATATGGAGCCCAGAATGTGAAGAGAGTTTCCAAGAACTAAAGAAGAAGTTGACTACTACCCCTGTCCTAATCCTACCTGACCCAAAAGAAAAATTTGAGGTGTATTGTGATGCCTCGGGAAGAGGACTAGGATGTGTTTTGATGCAAAATAGGAATGTAGTAGCCTATGCCTCTAGACAGCTCAAACCCCATGAAGTTAATTACCTAACCCATGACTTAGAGCTAGCGGCTATTGTCTTTGCCTTAAAAATCTGGAGACATCATCTTTATGGTGTAAAGTTTGAAGTCTTTTCTGACCACAAAAGTCTGAAATACCTTTTCAACCAAAAGGAACTCAATATGAAACAAAGGCGTTGGATGGAGTTTCTCAAGGACTATGACTTTGGGTTGAACTATCACCCAGGAAAGGCAAATGTGGTAGCAGACGCTTTGAGTCGTAAGTCCTTGCATGCCGCTTGGCTCATGGTGAAAGAAAATGAGCTGATAGAAGATTTTAGGAACCTCAACTTAGGATATAGGGGACTTGAACAAATTTGGTTAAGCCACTAAGTGTAACCCGGTAGCTTTAAGGATCAAATAATTCAAGCCCAAAGGGAAGATGAGGATTTCCTTAGAACCTTAACCCTTGTCGAAGTAGGAAAGTTGAAAGAGTTTGTCCAGGATAAGGAAGGAGTGTGGAGATACCAAGGGAGAATCTGTGCACCTGCAAAAGAAGGATTGAGAGCTAGCATTTTGGAAGAAGCCCACAAGAGTCAATTTAGTGTACACCCCGGTATAACCAAGATGTACCATGACCTAAAAAAGATGTTCTGGTGGCCAAAGATGAAAGCAGATATAGCAAATATAGTGCAAAAATGTTTGGTATGCCAAAAAGTGAAGATAGAGCATCAAAAACCCTCTGGAGTGCTGCAACCTCTCGAAATCCCTGAATGGAAGTGGGAAGGAATATCCATGGATTTCGTGATGGGATTGCCAAGAACGCCTCTGGACATGACTCCATATGGGTAATTGTGGATAGATTGACCAAATCTGCTCACTTTTTACCCATTCGAGCAAATTACCCTTTGGAAAAGTTAGCTCAACTATACATCCAAGAGATAATAAGGCTCCATGGAGTACCCAAAACCATTGTCTCAGATAGGGATCCAAGGTTCACCTCAAGATTTTGGGGAGCTTTGCAAAAGGCGTTTGGTTCAAGGTTGTGTCTAAGCACTGCCTATCACCCTCAAACTGATGGACAATCGTAAAGAACAATTCAAACCCTTGAGGATATGCTAAGAGCATGTGTCTTAGACCCGACCAAAAAGTTGGGACAAACAACTTCCATTGATTGAGTTTGCATATAATAATAGTTACCACACTAGCATTGGGATGGCACCCTATGAGGCTTTGTATGGTAGAAAGTGTCAATCACCACTTTGTTGGTGTGACCCGAGAGAGCAAAGTATTTTGGGCCTGATTTGGTAGAAGAGACAACCAAACAAATAAGGAGAATTAGGGAAAGAATCCTCCTTTGTTCGAGTAGGCGTAAGAGCTATCTTGACAAGAGAAGGAAACCTCTCGAATTTCAAGAAGGAGAACACATATTCTTGCGAATTACTCCTACCACAGGTATAGGTCGTGCAATGAAAGTCAAAAAGCTAAGCCCTAGATTCTTAGGACCCTTCCAAATCCTCAAAAAAGTAGATCCCTCCGCCTACCAAATTGCATTACCTCCAAATTTGTCTAACCTACACAATGTTTTTCATGTGTCCCAATTGAGAAAGTATCAGTCAGACCCCAGTCATGTGTTTGAGCAGAAACTATACAATTAAAAGATGACTTAACTTTTGAATTACCACCGATGAGGATCGTGGATCATGGCATCAAGCAGCTGAGAAACAAATCTGTATCTCTGGTCCGAGTAGCCTGGGGACAAGATGGAATGGAAGAGCACACATGGGAGCTCGAGGAAGATATGCGAAAAGAATTTCCGAACCTATTCACAGGTATCAAATTTTGAGGGCAAAATTTTTAATAAGAAGGGGAGAAATGTAACATCCCCAAATTTATAACTAAGAATCTTAATTATCGATAGCAAAACCAAGAGAATCTGGACAAATGTTATGAAACACAACAAATAGACTACTTAAGTATGTCTAGAGAAAAATGCAAAGAATTACGAAAATGCCATCACTTAGTGGAAATTACGGAAATGCCCTTGCTATGTAAAGGAAATTACCAAACTACCCTTGCCTTATTAAATGACAAAGATACCCTTACTCTATGAATGGAATTACAAGAATATCCACTAACATGTTTGCACAAAACATGGAAACGTGTTTGCACAAAACATGGAAACGTGTTTACACAAAACATGGAAACGTGTTTGCACAAAACAAGGAGCATTTTCATCCCAAAATTCAGCCAACATGTTTCCAGAAATCATGCTCCAAGTGCTTTCCATCTTCTATTTTTTCCTCTAATCTTTCCACTATAAATACTCCTCAAACTCTCTTCAATTCAGAAACTCCCTAAGTATTCTTTCTTTCTTATTCTATCATTCTTCTTGTGTTCTTCAAAAACTTCTCTTGATCCTCTAAACTTCATCCAAACACTTCAATCCTAAGTCCAAACTTTCACTAGCCCTCACAAGAGTTACAATCTTTAACTCTAGTGAGAAATATTTTCTTAAGCATTCAAGTTCTAGAGCCAAGATTCAAGGAGGGTCATCCACTCCAAAGACTCTTGTTCGAAGCTTAAGGAAGAAGAGAAGGACCCTTTTTAGACCCTACACAAGAGGTAGGAGCTTCATCTTTAATTGTTCAAGCATTGTTGGCTTCTAACCTTGATAGAATACCTCAAGTTTGAGTTATTGTCAAAAGTTTTAAATGATTATTTGAAAAATATATTTTTAGAAATATGACATGTTCTATTCTGTTATGAGTACCCTTATGATGTTATCAAACTCAAATATAACTTGAAAAGATTGTATGTGAAACCTGATTTAATAAAGGTAACTTAAGACATGAAAATGGTAGGTGCTGGAATTTCTAGTTGTTTCTGGCAGCAGGTACTTCGAAAGCTACTATTCATAAAATATCAAGTATCTCGAAATTAAAATAATTTTAATATAAACTAGACTCATTATAGAACACTCTCCAAAAAGAATCACCCAAAACGGAGTTTTCTAGCTCAAGATATAAATTTTTAAAGTAGAGCCTAAGACTGAAACTTTAAATCTGACCTTGTAGTAGTAAAATAGATGTAACTCACTCTAGAAAAATGTAAATGGACTGATTTCAACTTTGTTGGAGAGCTAACACATATAGGAATACACCCATGTATGTTATGTATAAAGCTTTGTACCACGTAAATACAGAATGAGAAATAAATTTCTGGATAGTGTACTGTGAAAGTGCAGTTTGGAAAGGTTCTGGCTAAGGAAAGACTTGGTATTTAAGCATGTCCATTGTGACCCACCTCTCTTTCTGGGAACCCTCCTATGCATGGTTTACAGTTGATTTACACTATTCCAAAGATGTAAATGCTAAAATTTGATGAGTTAGGAATTTGGAACTACCTTTACTAACAAGTATACAGAGAATTATAAACTTTCTTCTAAAAGATGTCAAAACTATAAATAAAAGAATCAAGTCTTGTAAAGAGAGAATTTTAAGAATTTAAGTAGAATAATAATCTTCAAGAGTTATATGAAAGTCATAATAAAAATATATAAGGAACCTATAATAATATTTTGAAGTGCATTAATGTATTAATGGAATGCTAAGAGCACAAAGAACACTAAGAGAAAAAGATAATACTAAGACATCCATTACCTCTTACGAACACTAGGAACTCAACTTGATAACTTTGGTTAGTTAATATGAATTATCTATGAAAGTGTTTACTATGAGATTTACATGATATTGTCCATGTTTTATGAAGTGATTTATAGTAATGTGAATGTATGGTGATGAATTATGAAATGATGAGGATGAATGATTGATTGCCCAAGGTTTATTGGGATTACATGATAATATGCATACATTCATTTTCCAAAAGAAATAATAAAAGTAAAGTTTGAAAAAGTAGCAATGAAAGTCTGGAAAAGTGGACTTGAGCTAAACTCACGGCTTAACCCCCTAAACCGTTGAGATCACGGCAACGGAATGAAAACCAATAAGGTTATGGCGACGGCCATGGTATGAGCTCATTACCCTTTTAGGGTGGTCTAAGGCATTGATGCATTCATCCCGTGAATAATTAAGAAATATGTTGATGAAATAAATGAAAGATGATGATCACTAAACAAGTGAATGTTGAGGATGAGTAATCATGAAATGCATGCAGCTCCTAAATGATTATTGCTTATTAGTGGTTTTACATGATATGCTTATATGTATGCTTGATGAAATACTGAATGAATATTTCTGCTAATGTTCAAGATTAGTTTAAAAGTAACTGCACTTCGGCTAATCACGTTTGTGAAAGTTTGATAATTGAATCCTTACCTGTTCACCTTTTTATAATAAACCCGAAGTGATTGGGATGACAACGATGACACTTTTAGTACAAGTAGGAACTCCTACTGAGAAATCATGTATTTCTCACTCCTATGTTTATTTTCCGTTGTCGTTACGAGAGACAGACGTGTCCACCTAAAGCAACGAGGCCGTAGCTGAGGAAGGAGGTAGCACGTGAAGATTTCAAACCGTTCAAGTAGGAGCATTCCGAGATTTGGTTACATTATAGTTTGTGAGAAACAATTAGTAATAGTAGAACTTATATTGTTATTTGTAATAACTTATCAGTATGATATATGCCCTGTTGTGACTTATGTATTAAGTGATTATATTCCAGTTTATGTGATAATTGTTCTACACTTAGTCTTTTATTCCGCTTATTTAATTAAGTGCGCAATGTAATTTGATTATTATCTATAAAAGCGCTATGTATTTCACTTCTCGTTACAGGCTTAAGTTTTCAAAAAAATTAATTTATTTAAAGAAAAAAAAACTTCCATTATTTTTCTAAGTTAATTTCAAAAGAAAATTAATACAAGGCATAAGTGACAACTGTAACACCCTAATATTTAACCCAACACGCCTAGGTCGCATTTTGAGTTAATTATTAGTTATTACTCTTTTGTTCTAGTTCTTAACCTTGCATTTGTAAAAACACTTAGCAAAAATACGGCTAAATTTTTTTTGAATCTTAAACAAAATAGTGAGCCTCGTATCTAAAAATGAACAGCGTCCTATACATCGCGAGCAAGCATATGATATTTAAACCCATAGTATCACATTCATAGATAATCGTCATGAATTCATGTAATAACAACATCCTTACACACCAAACACGTAGTAATGAATAATGATATCTTCATCCTTAACAGTTAGGATGATACATTAATCCACAAAATAGAAAAGAAACAAAGTGCATAAAGTAGTGCGGAAATTTAAATAGACTAAGGACCACTCTTCACTACTAAGTCTACTGGGGTGCACATAGGTGGGATAACCTCAAGATAGGGAAAAACGAAGGAAGCTATCCACTAAGTGTGCTAGGGCACTGCGATCACTAATCATCCTCGGCTATCAAAATGTCTCTATGGAGAAGGGGAAGTGCGGCCAATGAAACGGGTCAGCTCCTCAGCATTACCGAGACCGTAGGATGGACGAACATGGGCACCTCGACGAGGACGAACAGCCCCACGATAAAGCGAGGTAGCTCCCTCGATGGACCTCGACCGAAGTTGCTCCTTCACCGTCATCTCCAAGCTCCATGGGAAGCAGGGCGGAACCGCGGAGGAGTGTTGGGATGGTGACTCCTCCGAGGGGTCTGTCTCAGGCTCGGCGAACTAGGAGAATGAGGAACGTGCTCGGGATACCCATGAGCAGGCGAAGCGAGGATGTGTACGACGAAACTGCTCTCCTCGCGGACGGGCATGCTCGAAGATCAGCTCATCAGTAAATGGAGTGGCAGGAGAAAATCTATAACTAGTAACTGGGTGTGTAAAAGGACGTGCTAAGAACACGAACAATCGAACAGCACAACGACCCACGAAATGATAAGTCTGGTGAGTGGCGTCAAAGTGCATTTCCAGTGGGAGCATCAACGAAGATCACGAACGTCGCCATCGGCCTCAGAAGACGTAGTGGAAAGAATGCAAGAAAGAGGGAGTGAGAAACTTATAAAAGAATCTCAGTAGGGTTTTCACCTCCTAACAATATGTCATCATCTACGTCCTCAGGCACCTTGGGTTTTCATTATGAAAATAGTGGGCACAAGTAAAGTTTCCTTATTAAGTTCGAAAAGTCATTATCCAAGGTCCGTGTCTTTTAGCATGAATCTGAATGTCATGAATGCATCATACCAATTCATGGAATGCATGTCAATGCCACATGCAAGTACATCATAGAGAATTATACTAAGTCAATCACAGTAAAATGCATATCATGATTATAAAGTATGCTTGATAATTTGCAAGATGCACGTGATGATTTCCTTGATGCACATGATGATTTGCATGAACTTTCCTCTTTCATATACTTTTCTATGCGGCCACCCTAATACTCTCTCCTATGAGAGTTCTAGGTTATGAGCTCATACCTAACTAGTCGTCACTAGTTTCCAACTTATCCCAGATAAGTATAAATAAATTCGACTCCCAGAGTGTGGGTTAGGGGGCTTAAGGATCACCTATCATATTGACTCCCAGTACGGTTAGGATTATCTCCTTCTTGAAACGCATTTACTTACACCGGTGCATAGTAAATTTGTCCGCTTTGGCAGTGCATCTACCATACCCTCACGGTTTTGTTATCTCCCCTCAAGCGGGAGAAATGCGTCTCGGTATGCTATGCAAGAATGCAGCATGAATGTACAACCTCAAATATCATCCAGATACAATATGAGCATTCCATTTCGGATATCATCATGATATTTCACTTAGCATTTCATGCTCACCAATGTCATATAAATCATGCATCTCAATCCATTATGATCATAGCATACCACAAATGAGTCGTATAAGTCGGGTTCACAACCTCATTCATAAACACATATTCATGCTTCACATTCATATAATCATATAACACATGTCATCAACACTTTTGCGGGATGATAAATATGCTCCTACCCAATATGCCGGAATCAAGGCCCGGACTCAGCTAATGTACATGCTATGTTCATTATAAAATATGCATAGACATGTATATGGGCAGTGAACAACCAATCATCATGAATCACCAATTATGAAATTCAATTCCGAGTTCTCGGTAATTACCCCTTTGTCTTACCGGGGGTTAAAACTTAGGCTCGACGTAACCTAATTACCGTAACTATTCTCTTAGGCATCTCAAAGGTCATACTCAATGATTTCCATCTATTTTCAACTTCAAAAACATTTCTAAATGATGCTGGATAGTTTGGGCAAGAACCATAAAATATTCGTTTTTGGGGTTCTAGAATTTACGTCTTTGGCCCTTTCTAGTTTCCGATTTCTCCTATAGTGCTAACATTAATTCTCACTGCCTCCTATAGGATTTTTCACATCTAATTCCACTTCCAAACAGAATATTTGCCAAATAATTGATCTCAATGCAGTAGCCATATTTTATCAAACTCTACGGGTCTCAAAGCTACATTTTTCGGTTCTTTCTAGTTTTCTAGTCTTTCCAAAATACCTAAAATAATTTCTGCATCAACTACTAATGATTTCCTCACATTTATCTCATCCTAAACATCTCTTAACAGTGTTTGTATCATCTAGGCAGTAGCTATATTTTCATTTCATAAAAGCATTAGAGAGTTGCATAATTTACTCGTTTCCATTACTAGCTTACCCTAGGATGTTAAAAATAATTTTTACAACAAGTAACAACATTTTCTACCAATTAAAACACCTCCAAACAGAATCATACAAAATTTATGAGTTAGAAACAGTGACCGAAAATTTAGTTCCGAAATCATTCCAAAATTATACTTTTGATAACTTCTAGCTACTAGTTTTCCTCTTCGCTTTGTTGGAGTCATAGGAAATGCTAAAAAAATTTTTATCTCTTGAATACTCACATAAATTTGCTAAAATAGAAACTAAACATCTCAAATCACATTAGTAGCTCCCTTGTTCATAAAACACCATTCTTGCTACACTTGAGTCCCAAAACTTGCGAAAAGAAAACTTTAAAAACACAACTTGCATAATTTTCAATAACTATCTCAACTTAAAATCAAGTAAACCCATTAAGGATTCCTCATAGTGTCATAGCCGCATGTATATATATATACACAAATGTGTGGCCATGTTCAAATTTACATTTAAGATCCAAGGACAAGTTTTGAGCTTTAGTGTCTTAGGTGATGACTTGAAAATAAATATGCTATGCAAGTCCACTTTTGTCTTTAGGAGTTAGAATGATAGCTTGAAAAATAAATATGCTATGCAAACCCATTATTATCTTCAAGGTTTATGGTGATGGCTCAAAATAAACATGCCATGCAAGGGTTTCATTATTATCTCTTAAGATTAAAGTGGTAACTTGAAAGTAAACATGTATGCAAATCCATTTTTACATCTTAATCATTAAAGCTCGAAACTTTTCAAGATTAGATTCTTGTCCTCAACCAATCTTAAACATGGTGAGCTTTAGAGTCCTATTGTTCATAGTTCCAAGAACCTCATTTCTTTGGACTCACCATCAAGCTCAAGTAAAATCATAAAGAGACCGAAAAAGCATACTAAATACACTAATATGTTATCTTGGGGTCAAAACCGAAACTCAAGCTCTAGAGGTTCAAAATATAGTAGTTTTCACAACTACCATCAAGAACCATCATCATTGAACTTTGGTTGTGAACAACCAAGAATAGATAACCAAAACTAAACCATCAAAACATTTTATTTCTCATGGCCTTTGTAAAACCGAAAAATACTAAACCTTGAGCTCTAGAGGTTAAATACTTGATGGTGTCAAAACCATCATCAAAACCCTCATCATCAAGCCACGGTTTCAACTTCCCATTGACATCCAAAAACCAAAAATGAAGGGAACTCATATGAAGGTTCCAAAACCGAAAATAGATGAAGAAGAGAGGAGTTTAAATTTATTCATTCAACCAACCATAAATCCGAAAATGAACCAAGAAAAGGAATGAAACATCAAAACAAAATCCCTACCACGGTTGTTTCTTGTTTGCAAGAGTGAAAGCTTGATCTTGTATGAAACAAAGAGAAGAAAAATCTTCTCTTGATGGGCAAGATGATTTCGGCCAAGAGGAGTTAAGGTAGTAGGAGGATTTTTCTTGTGTTCTTGTGTTTTGGAGATGGAAAGATTAAGTGTTTAGGAGTTGATCTATGGTGGAGATATGTTGATTAGAGGTGGAGAGCTTGGGTGGAGGTTGAAGATGGTGGCTCTTGGAGGTGGAGGAGAGGAAGAAGATGAAGTGTTTAGGTTAGAGAGAATATGACTACTTTTTTGGACAATTAGGTTTACCAAAAACAATAGATAGTAAGAATGAGTGTTTTGTGTGTGTATTGGTGTATTAAATTTGAAAATAATGGGGACAATGACCATGAGGCAACCGTAGCCTCCTTGAGCAATGGGGAGGAAAATTTTATTTTATTTTGAGTGGAAGAATTAGAATTTTAGTTAGCATAAATTAGGGAATTAATTTAGGAAAAGAATTCTTTTTGTTGGAAGTTGTTTGTAGTGGTTTAGGCACTCAAGACAACTTTTTGGAGTGGTCATACAACTTTGTTTGACAAAAATCCCATTTGAAAAACAAGCACTAACATAGTTCCCTAAATTAAGGAAGTAGAGAAAATCCACTAACTCTTAGTTTATTAGGTTTTTTGTAATCTAGTGAATCATAAAATTTGAAATGGAAATTTAATTTCAAAATAAATTTCAGACCTTAAATAATTTAAAATAAATAATCTGGCCCATAATAAGTAAATAAAATTTAATTATATTTAATTAAAGCCTAATAGTGCCCATGTATCCTTATTTACCCAATTACGCTTAAGTAGCACCAATTAGGGGTAAAATGGTAATTTCACATAAAATTTACCTGAGACTACCCGAACCTTTTCCGAATATCAAACATCCATCAATATTAACATTTCTAACTTTTGGGTAATGGCCGGGTTCAATCGGCACTAAATTCCGTGCCAAATCGCCACTTGAGGGCATTTTGGTCATTTAGCGCATGAAAGTTCAGAAATTGAAATTTTCACCTCTATCATAATTCATAACACATTTTATCCCCTTCAATCATCAAACTAACCCCCTTGGGATGGCCGAGAATGACCGTCTTCGATTTCCGTGTGAAAATGACCTCAGGGGCATTTTGGTCATTTGTACACGGAAAAATCGGGGATTTGCGGTTCTTGCTCGAACCACTCATCAAATCTCATATAATCCTGATCCTATAATTAAAACATGATGTCGAGGATGGCCCAGGCTATCCGGCCTTAAATTTTTATCCAAAATGACCTAGGGGTATTTTGGTCATTTGGCGCAGTAGAGAAAAATCGGGGCGTTACATTTCCCCCCTCCTAAGAAAAATTTCGCCCTCGAAATTTGTTACCTGTGAATAATTCCGGATATTGCGACCTCATCTCTGATTCTAGCTCCCATGTGCACTCCTCCTCTTTTCCCTGTCCCCATGCTACCTTGACCAAGGGTACGGTTTTACTTCTCAATTGCTTGACTCCCTTGTCCAAGATCCTTGTGGGCGGCAAATTGAAAGTTAGGTCTTCCCTTAATTGTACCTGTTCTGGCTCAAACACATGACTAGGGTCGGACTGGTATTTTCTCAGCTGGGAAACATGGAAAACATCGTGTAGGTTTGACAAGTTGGGTGGCAAGGCTATCTGATAAGCTACTGACCCGACTCTTTTAAGGATTTCGAAAGGACCCAGAAACCTAGGGCTCAACTTCTTAACTTTCATGGCTCGCCCTATGCCTGTTGTGGGGGTAATCCTAAGGAATACATGTTCCCCCTCCTGGAATTCTAATGGCTTTCGCCGCTTATGCGCATAGCTTTTAATCGACTTTGAGCAATCAGATTTTATCTCTAATCCTCTTGATTTGCACCGTAGTCTCCCTTACAACCTCGGGCCCTAACATGCCCTGTTCACCGGGTTCATACCAACATAATGGCGATTGACACTTCCTTCCATACAATGCCTCGTACGGTGCCATACCGATGCTTGCATGATAAGCTTGTTATATGCAAACTCGATCAATGGCAAGTACCTATCCCAACTCCCCCTTTGGTCTAACACACATGCCCTCAACATATCTTCCAAGGTTTGTATTGTTCTTTCCGATTGGCCATCATGTCGAGGGTGGTAAGCCGTGCTTAGACACAACTTTGAACCAAAAGCTGTTTGAAATGCTCCCCAAAATCGTGATGTAAACCGCGGATCTCGGTCAGAGACTATAGTCGATGGTACTCGTGTAACCTCACTATCTCTTGGATGTACAATTGTGCTAACTTATCCAAGGAATAAGTCACCTTAATGGGCAAAAGTGGGCCGACTTAGTCACCGATCTACAATTACCCATATGGCGTTATGGCCAACTTGGGTCTTAGGCAATCAGTTACAAAATCCATAGAGATCTGTCCCATTTCCATTCAGGAATTGACAAGGGGTGCAGCATCCCAGAAGGTCTTTGGTGCTCAATCTTCACCTTTTGACAGACCAAGCACTTATTCACCCATGCTACCACGTCCCGCTTCAAACCAGGCCACCAAAACATCTTTTTCAAATCTTGATACATCTTGGTTGTACCAGGATGAATAGTAAAATGGCTTTTGTGAGCCTCCTCCAAAATCCCCTTCGGAGGTCACCACTTGCCGGCACACAAATCCGGCCCTCAAATCTCCATATCTTGTCAGCTCCTTGGGAGAAACCCTTCAATTTTCCATTCTCTACCGCCTCTAATGTCTCCTTAAACTCCTCATCCTCTTGTTGGGCCTGGGTGATTCTCTCTTTGAACTCACCGTTACGCTGAGGTGACACATCCTTAAGCTTTTGGTTGTTAGAGTCATCCCTAAGTTCATGTCTCTAAACTTCTCAATCAATTCCGCCTCCTTAACCATCATTTGAGACTGATGCAGTGACTTCCGACTCAGGGCATCGGCCACCACATTGGCCTTTCCGGGATGATAGTTTAATCCAAAATCATAATCCTTCAGAAATTCCATCCATCTCCTCTGCCTCATATTCAACTCCTTCTGATCGAAAAGGTATTTGAGACTCTTATGATCAGAAAATACCTCAAACTTCACCCCATATAAGTGGTGTCTCCATACCTTCAAGGCAAACACAACTGCGGCCAATTCTAGGTCATGGGTGGGGTAGTTTGCCTCGTGAGGCTTGAGTTGTCGGGATGCATAGGCCACCACTTGCCTATTTTGCATCAAAGACACATCCCAAGCCTTTTCCCGACGCATCACAAGAAACTTCGAAGGATTCATTAGGGTCAGGTAAAACTAACACTGGGGTTGTGGTTAACCTCACCTTTAGTTCTTGAAAACTTTGCTCACATTCTGTAGTCCATTCAAAAGGGGCACTCTTCCTTGTAAGCTTGGTCAAGGGCAAGGAAATCCGAGAAAATTCTTTAATGAATCTACGGTAATATCCAGCTAATCCTAAGAAGCTTCAGATCTCTCTGTCAATGTGGTTGGTCTCTCCCACTCATTCATCGCTTCTATCTTACTAGGGTCAAGCGATACCTCCCTTTGAAACTACATGTCCTAAAAATTTTACTTCTTCCAACCAGAATTCACACTTAGATAACTTTGCATACAACTTCTTCTCTTTCAAAATCTCTAATACTATCCTTAAATGGTGCTCATGCTCTTGGGGTCTTGAGTAGATGAGTATATCATCTATGAAAACAACCACAAATTGATCCAAATAGGGCCTGAAAATCCTATTCATGTAATCCATAAACACAGCAGAGCGTTGGTCAATCCAAATGATATCCTTTGTGAATTCAAAGTGGCCATACCGAGTCCTAAAAGCAGTCTTAGGTATGTCCTCATCTCTTACCCTAATCTGGTGATATCCAGATCTTAGGTCAATCTTTGAGAACACTACTGCTCCCCTTAGTTGATCCATCAAGTCATCAATCCTAGGTAGAGGGTACTTGTTCTTCACGGTCACTCGGTTCAGCTGCCTATAGTCTATGCAAAGCCTCATGCTTCCATCTTTCTTTTTGACGAATAGGACAGGGGCTCCCCATGGTGATGCACTAGGCCTTACAAACCTCTTTTCCAAAAGCTCCTCTAATTGAGTCTTTAATTCAGTTAATTCTAGGGGCGACATCCTATAGGGTGCAATGGATATGGGTCCTGTTCCTGGCACTAACTCAATCGAAAACTCTACCTCCCTAACTGGAGGGAACTCGGAGTATCTCATCAGGAAATACTTCAGGGTATTCTCTTACTACGGGCACATCATCAATATCTTGCTCAAAGTCCACATCGTCATGGCTAGGAGAATGTACCCCTTACTCTCATCCCCATAACAATTAACCTCTACAGCATTCAAATAAAGTTTTAAAGATGCATTAGACACACTAGGGATAGGGAGGAAGATGACAGACCTGGTATAGCAGTTCAACAATACACGGTTAGCATAAAGCCAATCCATGCCGAGGATCATGTCTAAATCATGCATAGGTAAACAAACTAGATCTTGAACAAAAGGTCTACCTTTTACAATGAAACGACAACTTAAGCAACATCTACAAGTCCTAACAGGTTTACGGTAGGTGTAGAAACAAGAAGATCAAAGGGAAGTTCGACACATGTAAATGCAAGGAGTTGACACTATCATGTGATATGAAGGAGTGGGTTGCGCTTGAATCAAATAGTACAATTAAGGTCCTACCATTCATTTCACACTTACCTTCTATGAGGCTTCTGGATTTTGTCGAATCTTTTGCATTGAGGGTAAAGACCCTCCCTTGGTGTTGCGGCCTGGGGTTAGGGGCCCTCGGGTTCCTCTCGGTGCATTCTCTAGCAAAATGACCAGGTTTCCCACATTTGAAGCAAACTCCTTGGCCCATCAAGCAAGGACGATCTCGTGCGGCTTCCCACACTTGGGGCATAGAGCAACAGGTGCAGGCCTAGGGGGTGCAGCTGGGGTTCTTTGTGGCGCCTTGCCCTTGGAACCACTAGACCCTCCATGATGAAAATCATTCCTAGGGCCTTGGGGCCTGAACTGCGGCCTAGGGTGTGGCCTGAGCGATGGTTTGGATTGAGGCTTGAACCTCGGAGCTTGAGGTGCCATCTTCTTACTGAAATTCTCAGCCCTTGATACATTCAACTTCTTATGCCCCTCCTCGATAATACGACATTTGTTGACCAGTATAGGGAATTCCCTAATTTCCATGTGTGCAACAGCGATATTGATCTCTGCCTTTAATCCTGCTTCATATTTGACACATTTCCAAACTTCATCAGGGTTCCCTTGAAAAACCCTTGAGAACTTGATTAGCTCTTCGAACTTTGCAGTATACTGGGCAACACTCATGCCTCCTTGGGTTAGCTGCATGAATTCTATATCCTTGGCATTCCTCACAGATTCAGGAAAATACTTCTCGTAAAAGTAGGCCTTGAATAATTCCCAATTCATCGCAGTGTCAGATGCTTCTAGCAATCTTCGGGTACCATTCCACCAGAACTCAGCATCCGCCTCTAACATGTAGGCAGCAAAAGTTACCTTTTGTTCCTCGGTGCAAGTGATCACAGAAAAGATCTTCTCCATGCTTTTAATCCATTCTTCTGCATGGTTTGGGTTCATGGTCCCTCGAAATGATGGTGGATTAGCCTTGCGGAATTCCCCAAAGCGGGCATGCTCAAGACCTTCAAGAAGACAGGGGCCACGTCCAGCATCTCCCCGTTGATCCATCCGTTCGAACATCATCTGCATAGCCCTAGCCATTTCCCTAAGAGCTTCAGCAGTCTCATTACCCTGTTCGCCTCCGCCTGGAGTCCTATTACGTGGGTCGTACCATTGATCCCTGAACACACAGAACAACAAACACTGAGTTGATCAGGCTCAATACTCTATGTAAAGTGAGCTAGTTATCATGGTACATTTCCACAAACAAATTGTCATGTCTCTCTACCCTATAGCTTATCCTATCAATAAAGCAACTACACATGACAAAACTAACGCATTATGCTTAAGAAGCATAGTCAGTCTAATCCTCGGGCTCCATGAGAATCGAATCAAGCTCACGATACCAAAATGTAACACCCTAATATTTAACCCAACACGCCTAGGTCGCATTTTGAGTTAATTATTAGTTATTACTCTTTTGTTCTAGTTCTTAACCTTGCATTTGTAAAAACACTTAGCAAAAATACGGCTAAATTTTTTTTTGAATCTTAAACAAAATAGTGAGCCTCGTATACCGAAAATGAACAGCGTCCTATACATCGCGAGCAAGCATATGATATTTAAACCCATAGTATCACATTCATAGATAATCGTCATGAATTCATGTAATAACAACATCCTTACACACCAAACACGTAGTAATGAATAATGATATCTTCATCCTTAACAGTTAGGATGATACATTAATCCACAAAATAGAAAAGAAACAAAGTGCATAAAGTAGTGCGGAAATTTAAATAGACTAAGGACCACTCTTCACTACTAAGTCTACTGGGGTGCACATAGGTGGGATAACCTCAAGATAGGGGAAAACGAAGGAAGCTATCCACTAAGTGTGCTAGGGCACTGCGATCACTAATCATCCTCGGCTATCAAAATGTCTCTATGGAGAAGGGGAAGTGCGGCCAATGAAACGGGTCAGCTCCTCAACATTCACGAGACCGTAGGATGGGCGAACATGGGCACCTCGGCGAGGACGAACAGCCCCACGATAAACCGAGGTAGCTCCCCTCGATGGACCTCGACCAAGTTGCTCCTTCACCGTCATCTCCAAGCTCCATGGGAAGCAGGGCGGAACCGCCAGAGGAGTGTTGGGATGGTGACTCCTCGAGTGTCTCAGGCTCAGACGAACTAGGAGAATGAGGAACGTACTCAGGATACCCATGAACAGACGAAGCAGTAGGATGTGTACGACGAAACTGCTCTCCTCGCGGACGGGCATGCTCGAAGATCAGCTCATCAGTAAATGGAGTGGCAGGAGAAAATCTATAACTAGTAACTGGGTGTGTAAAAGGACGTGCTAAGAACACGAACAATCGAACAGCACAACGACCCACGAAATGATAAGTCTGGTGAGTGGCGTCAAAGTGCATTTCCCAGGTGGGAGCATCAACGAAGATCACGAACGTCGCCATCGGCCTCACGAAGGCGTAGTGGAAAGAATGCAAGAAAGAGGGAGTGAGAAACTTATAAAAGAATCTCGAGGGTTTTCACCTCCTAACAATATGTCATCATCTACGTCCTCAGGCACCTTGGGTTTTCATTATGAAAATAGTGGGCACAAGTAAAGTTTCCTTATTAAGTTCGAAAAGTCATTATCCAAGGTCCGTGTCTTTTAGCATGAATCTGAATGTCATGAATGCATCATACCAATTCATGGAATGCATGTCAATGCCACATGCAAGTACATCATAGAGAATTATACTAAGTCAATCACAGTAAAATGCATATCATGATTATAAAGTATGCTTGATAATTTGCAAGATGCACGTGATGATTTCCTTGATGCACATGATGATTTGCATGAACTTTCCTCTTTCATATACTTTTCTGTCTGGCCACCTAATACTCTCTCCTATGAGAGTTCTAGGTTATGAGCTCATACCTAACTAGTCGTCACTAGTTTCCAACTTATCCCAGATAAGTATAAATAAATTTCGACTCCCAGAGTGTGGGTTAGGGGGCTTAAGGATCACCTATCATATTCCGACTCCCAGTGCGGTTAGGATTATCTCCTTCTTGAAACGCATTTACTTACACCCGGTGCATAGTAAATTTGTCCGCTTTGGCAGGTGCATCTACCATACCCTCACGGTTTTGTTATCTCCCTACTGAAGCAGGAGAAATGCGTCTCGGTATGCTATGCAAGAATGCGAAAGCATGAATGTACAACCTCAAATATCATCCAGGATACAATATGAGCATTCCATTTGGATATCATCATGATATTTCACTTAGCATTTCATGCTCACCAATGTCATATAAATCATGCATCTCAATCCATTATGATCATAGCATACCACAAATGAGTCGTATAAGTCGGGTTCACAACCTCATTCATAAACACATATTCATGCTTCACATTCATATAATCATATAACACATGTCATCAACACTTTGCGGGATGATAAATATGCTCCTACCCAATATGCCGGAATCAAGGCCGGACTAGCTAATGTACATGCTATGTTCATTATAAAATATGCATAGACATGTATATGGGCAAGTGAACAACCAATCATCATGAATCACCAATTATGAAATTCAATTCCGAGTTCTCGGTAATTACCCCTTTGTCTTACGGGGGTTAAAACTTAGGCTCGACGTAACCTAATTACCGTAACTATTCTCTTAGGCATCTCAAAGGTCATACTCAATGATTTCCATCTATTTTCAACTTCAAAAACATTTCTAAATGATGCTGGATAGTTTGGGCAGTAACCATAAAATATACGTTTTCGGGGTTCTAGAATTTACGTCTTTGGCCCTTTCTAGTTTCCGATTTCTCCTATAGTGCTAACATTAATTCTCACTGCCTCCTATAGGATTTTTCACATCTAATTCCACTTCCAAACAGAATATTTGCCAAATAATTGATCTCAATGCAGTAGCCATATTTTATCAAACTCTACGGGTCTCAAAGCTACATTTTTCGGTTCTTTCTAGTTTTCTAGTCTTTCCAAAATACCTAAAATAATTTCTGCATCAACTACTAATGATTTCCTCACATTTATCTCATCCTAAACATCTCTTAACAGTGTTTGTATCATCTAGGCAGTAGCTATATTTTCATTTCATAAAAGCATTAGAGAGTTGCATAATTTACTCGTTTCCATTACTAGCTTACCCTAGGATGTTAAAAATAATTTTTACAACAAGTAACAACATTTTCTACCAATTAAAACACCTCCAAACAGAATCATACAAAATTTATGAGTTAGAAACAGTGACCGAAAATTTAGTTCCGAAATCATTCCAAAATTATACTTTTGATAACTTCTAGCTACTAGTTTTCCTCTTCGCTTTGTTGGAGTCATAGGAAATGCCAAAAAATATTTTTATCTCTTGAATACTCACATAAATTTGCTAAAATAGAAACTATACATCTCAAATCACATTAGTAGCATCCTTGTTCATAAAACACCATTCTTGCTACACTTGAGTCCCAAAACTTGCGAAAAGAAAACTTTAAAAAACACAACTTGCATAATTTTCAATAACTATCTCAACTTAAAATCAAGTAAACCCATTAAGGATTCCTCATAGTGTCATAGCCGCATGTATATATATATACACAAATGTGTGGCCATGTTCAAATTTACATTTAAGATCCAAGGACAAGTTTTGAGCTTTAGTGTCTTAGGTGATGACTTGAAAATAAATATGCTATGCAAGTCCACTTTTGTCTTTAGGAGTTAGAATGATAGCTTGAAAAATAAATATGCTATGCAAACCCATTATTATCTTCAAGGTTTATGGTGATGGCTCAAAATAAACATGCCATGCAAGGGTTTCATTATTATCTCTTAAGATTAAAGTGGTAACTTGAAAGTAAACATGTATGCAAATCCATTTTTACATCTTAATCATTAAAGCTCGAAACTTTTCAAGATTAGATTCTTGTCCTCAACCAATCTTAAACATGGTGAGCTTTAGAGTCCTATTGTTCATAGTTCCAAGAACCTCATTTCTTTGGACTCACCATCAAGCTCAAGTAAAATCATAAAGAGACCGAAAAAGCATACTAAATACACTAATATGTTATCTTGGGGTCAAAACCAAAACTCAAGCTCTAGAGGTTCAAAATATAGTAGTTTTCACAACTACCATCAAGAACCATCATCATTGAACTTTGGTTGTGAACAACCAAGAATAGATAACCAAAACTAAACCATCAAAACATTTTATTTCTCATGGCCTTTGTAAAACCGAAAAATACTAAACCTTGAGCTCTAGAGGTTAAATACTTGATGGTGTCAAAACCATCATCAAAACCCTCATCATCAAGCCACGGTTTCAACTTCCCATTGACATCCAAAAACCAAAAATGAAGGGAACTCATATGAAGGTTCCAAAACCGAAAATAGATGAAGAAGAGAGGAGTAAAAATTTATTCATTCAACCAACCATAAATCCGAAAATGAACCAAGAAAAGGAATGAAACATCAAAACAAAATCCCTACCACGGTTGTTTCTTGTTTGCAAGAGTGAAAGCTTGATCTTGTATGAAACAAAGAGAAGAAAAATCTTCTCTTGATGGGCAAGATGATTTCTGCCAAGAGGAGTTAAGGTAGTAGGAGGATTTTTCTTGTGTTCTTGTGTTTTGGAGATGGAAAGATTAAGTGTTTAGGAGTTGATCTATGGTGGAGATATGTTGATTAGAGGTGGAGAGCTTGGGTGGAGGTTGAAGATGGTGGCTCTTGGAGGTGGAGGAGAGGAAGAAGATGAAGTGTTTAGGTTAGAGAGAATATGACTACTTTTTTTGGACAATTAGGTTTACCAAAAACAATAGATAGTAAGAATGAGTGTTTTGTGTGTGTATTGGTGTATTAAATTTGAAAATAATGGGGACAATGACCATGAGGCAACCGTAGCCTCCTTGAGCAATGGGGAGGAAAATTTTATTTTATTTTGAGTGGAAGAATTAGAATTTTAGTTAGCATAAATTAGGGAATTAATTTAGGAAAAGAATTCTTTTTGTTGGAAGTTGTTTGTAGTGGTTTAGGCACTCAAGACAACTTTTTGGAGTGGTCATACAACTTTGTTTGACAAAAATCCCATTTGAAAAACAAGCACTAACATAGTTCCCTAAATTAAGGAAGTAGAGAAAATCCACTAACTCTTAGTTTATTAGGTTTTTTTGTAATCTAGTGAATCATAAAATTTGAAATGGAAATTTAATTTCAAAATAAATTTCAGACCTTAAATAATTTAAAATAAATAATCTGGCCCATAATAAGTAAATAAAATTTAATTATATTTAATTAAAGCCTAATAGTGCCCATGTATCCTTATTTACCCAATTACGCTTAAGTAGCACCAATTAGGGGTAAAATGGTAATTTCACATAAAATTTACCTGAGACTACCCGAACCTTTTCCGAATATCAAACATCCATCAATATTAACATTTCTAACTTTTGGGTAATGGCCGGGTTCAATCGGCACTAAATTCCGTGCCAAATCGCCGCAGGGGCATTTTGGTCATTTAGCGCATGAAAGTTCAGAAATTGAAATTTTCACCTCTATCATAATTCATAACACATTTTATCCCCTTCAATCATCAAACTAACCCCCTTGGGATGGCCGAGAATGACCGTCTTCGATTTCCGTGTGAAAATGACCTCAGGGGCATTTTGGTCATTTGTACACGGAAAAATCGGGGATTTACGGTTCTTGCTCGAACCACTCATCAAATCTCATATAATCCTGATCCTATAATTAAAACATGATGTCGAGGATGGCCCAGGCTATCCGGCCTTAAATTTTTATCCAAAATGACCTAGGGGTATTTTGGTCATTTGGCGCAGTAGAGAAAAAATCGGGGCGTTACAACAACTAATAGAATCCAAATGTGAACTTAAGCACAGTGGGGTTCTATTAGGGTGTTACAATCCCTATCTTTTCATGCCCTTGACATAAAAAAGGGGACCTTTCCATGCCCTTGTCATATTAATGGGGACTTTTACATGCTCTTATCATTAAAGGAGACATTTTCGTGCCCTTGTCATTTAAGGGAACTTTTCCATGCCCTTGTCATTAAAGGGGACTTTTTCCTCTTTGCTTAGCATATACATCATCCTTAAGCTCACATATACAAGTATGCATTAGTATAAATTTTTTAATTTCATAATGCCTCAAACATATATATATATATATTCATTTATCACCTTTCTTTTTACCAATTCATGCTTTACTCATGTGATTCTCATTTATTTCTCATAAACTAAACTTTAAAGTGCATAGCATGCATTTATATTCATCATAGTTGCATTAAAGGACATTTAACTTCCAAATCAAGAATTTAGCTCATTTCCAGCACATTGACAGATTTCTCCTTCAAGTAATAAAAATTATTTCTCCTATGAAACCATCAATTTCATGTCCACAAAAATTCTCCAAGACATCTCAATGTGCCCCCAATGTCCTATAAAATTTTCAGAGCAAAAAAAATTCTCTAGCTACGTTAACAAAATTCTACAATTTTGGTGGTCAGAGGCCACTTAACCTTAGCTCAATGTCAAAATTCACTAATCTTTAACCCTAGAAAATGAATTAATAAATTCAGAATAAAAATCATGGTTAAACTTCAATATTTTTCCAACATGTAAAAATTTCATGGAAAAATCTATCATTTGCTATGATAACAAAATTAGAAAAAATTCACAGCTTCATATGCAACATTTTAGGCAGCATAGTTACAACTTCGGTTCTTGAATTTTTGAAAGCACTAGGAATCAAAAACAAACTCAGGAAAATTCATGGAACTAGCCTAGGATGTTAGCTTCAACACATAATTTTTTTAGCTCACAAAAATACCTACAATTTCCTTAGAAAATTCGTGATCTGTGGCTATCTATACAAAAACCGAAAATTCAGCAAACCAATTCAAAATCTCTTTTGATAAAAATGATTTTTCAACAACACCAAACACTCCACCAAAATTAATACATTAATATCAGCATATTATTAACCAATAAAACCAAAAATATCAAATTAAATCAGTAGCTAAGACAGTAAAAATGAAATTGATGCAAAAGAGGTTCACAAACCCTACTCTTTGAAGCTTTGTGGCTCTTGGCTCCAAAGGATGCTCCAAGAATGATTTTGCCCACTTCAAGACTCCCAAACAGCACCTAAGCCTTCCTAAAACAATGGAGGATAATATCTAAGGTGAAATATTGGATTTTCAATCAGTTAGTTTTGTAGGTATTGATGTGTGGAACAAGTTTAGTAAAGGAAATTTATGATTTTAACAAGCTTAGGATATGAGTTTTGAGCTTTGAATCAAGCTTTTCATGGTTTTCGTGAAACAAAAATGGAGTTTTCTGCCTTCTCATATGCTGGCCAAGAATGATGAAGAAGTGGAGTGATAAGGTTGGCTTTTTAATGATATTAATCAAGTTATAACAATTATTTAATATAAAATCAAATTCTTTTCAAAAAGAATATAAGATGGATGGCTAGGATTTGATCTTGGAAATCAAGATTGAATCTTAGCCATCCACTTGGTTTAAATGGATAAACACTATCCAAATCTTATGGATTAAGCTTTCTTTTGGTGTAAAAATCGCACACCGAAATTTTACCAAACAGGTAAAATAGTATACCTGGGAAATCAAACATTGCCTGAAAAATAATTTTAGGTATAAAACCTTTATTCTTACCCATTTCTAATCTTAATCCTATAATTTTTCAATTTCAAACATCTCTGAGCCCTAATCTAGGGTTTCGGCTGTTCCGGTGAGCCTGTGGGGCCCGTAAGTTACTACTATTTATTTTTATTTTTTTTACAGATCCTTTTGATCATTCTTATCACTTCTATGTCTATCAGATTTTTGAAATTATGACTAGAAGAACTCAAATTAATTTTTATATAATTTTTAGGGTGCTACACATTGCTTCCAACATAAAGGTTTTGCTTAGGACTTAGCAATCCACACATAATTATTAATCCAACCATATGAGCATCCAAGAACAAAAAATTATATTCCTTAATTAATGGCTTCAATGGCCTATAAAAGGAGGAAGTGTATGAGCTCATTTGCAATACATACACTCTTACTAGTTTTAGAAAGTCCCTAATTGTTCTTTCTCTCTTATTCTTTCTCTATCATTTCTTCTTATATTCTCCTCTTCAAAGACTTCTCTTATACAAACACTTAGATCCTAAGCCTAAACTTTTACTAGCCCTCACAAGAGTTACAATATTTAACTCTAGTGAGAAAATATTTTCTTAAGCACTCAAGTTCTAGAGCCAAGATTCAAGGAGAACTCTTGCTCAAGCTCAAGAAGAGAAGAGAAGGACTCTTTTTTAGATGCTACATATGAGCTAGGAATTTCTTCTTTATTTGTTCGAGTATTGTTGGCTTCTAACCTTGCCCAAGGATAGAATGCCTTAGGCTTGAGTTATTGTCAAAAAGTTTTGAATGATTACTTGTAAAATATATTTTTAGAAAACACAAAATGTTCTATTCTATTATGAGTACTTTTATGTTGTTATCAAACTCAAATATAACTTAAAAAGATTGTATGTGACACTTGATTTAATAAAAGTAACTTAAGACATGAAAATGGTAGGTTTTGGAATTTCTAGTTGTTTTTGGCAGTAGGTACTTCAAAAAGTAGTGTCCATAAAATATGAAGTATCTCAAAATGAAAATATTTTTACTATAAACTAGACTCATTATATAATACTCTCCAAAAAGAATCACCTAAAATGGAGTTTTCTAGCCCAAGAAATAAAATTTTAAAGTAGAGCCTAAGACTACAACTCTATATCTAACTTTGTAGTAGTAAAATAGTGTAACTCACACTAGAAATATGCAAATGAACTTATTTCAACTTTGTAGGAAAGCTAACACATCTAGAAACACACCTATGTATGCTATGCATAAAGTTTTGCACCATGAAAATACAGAATGAGAAATAAATTTTCAAGACAACGTGTTAAGAAAGTCTGGAAGGTAGTGTGACATCGTAAGAGTACAGTTTGGAAAGGTTCTGCCTAAGGAAAGAATTGGTATTTAAGCGTATCAATTGTGACCCACCTCTCTTTCCTGGAAACCCTCCTGTGCATGGTTTACAGTTGATGTACACTAATCTAAGATGTCAATGCTAAAATTTGATGAGTTAGGAATCTAGAACTACCTTTACTAGGCTGAGATAATAGATATACAAAAAGCTACAAAATTTCTTCTAAAAGATGTCAGAATTATAAATAAAAGATTCAAGTCTTGTAAAGAGAGAATTTTAAGGATTTTAAGTAGAATAATAATCTTCAAGAGATATATAAAAGTCATAATAAAAATATATAAAGAACCTCTAATAATATTTTAAAGTGCATTAATGTATTAACATAATGCTAAGAGTACAAAGAAGACTAAGAAAAAGATAATACCAAGACATCCATGAACCCTTAGGAGCACTAGGGACTCAACTTGATAACTTGGGTTGCTTAATATGAATTATCTATGAGAATGTTTACTATGAGATTTACATGATATTGTCCATGTTACATGAAGTGATATACAGGAATGTGAATGTAGTGATGAGATGTGAAATGATAAGGATAAAATGATTGACTGTGCCATGATTTATTTATGCTTGCATGATGATTCATGTTTCAAATGAAATAATAAATGGACCAACTCATTGCTTAGTTAAGGTATTGGTGATTTCACTTAGTGAGAATAAAAGTAAAGCCTGAAAAAGTAGCAGTGATAGTCTAGAAAGGTGGACTTGAGTTAAGCTCACAGCTTAACCCCCTAAACTGTTGAGATCACGACAACGGAAAGAAAACCATAAGGTTATTGCGACGGCCACGGTATGAGCTCATTACCCTTTAGGGTGGTCTAAGGCATTGATGCATTCATCTCATGAGTAATTAAGAAAGATAGTGATCACTAAACAAGTGAATATTAAGGATGAGTAATCATGAAATGCATGGATATCCCAAATTATTATTGCTCATTAGTGATTTTATATGATATGCTTATATATATGCTTGACGAAGTACTGAATGGATATTTCTGCTAATGTTCAAGAATAATTTAAAAGCAATTTCACTTTGGCTAATTACGTTTGCAAAAATTTAGTAATTGAACCATTTATATGCCTACCTTTTTATAACAAACTCGAAGTGACTGGGACGACAATGATAACACTCTTAGTACAAGTAGGAACTCCTATTAAGAAATCTTGTATTTCTCACTCCTATGTTTCCTTTCCGTTGTCGTTACCAGAGATAGACGTATCCACTTAAAGCAACGGAGCCATAGCTAAGGAAGGAGCACATGAAGATTTCAGACCTTTCAAGGAATAGCACTCCAATTTTTAATTATGTTATAGTTTGTGAGAAACAAACCAGTAATAGTTGAATGTATATTGTTATTTGTAACAACTTATCACTATGGTTTATGCCCTATTGTGACTCATGTATTAAGTGGTTATATTTCAGTTTATGTTATGATAGTTTTACATTTAGTCCTTTATTTCGCTTTATTGAAATTAAGTAAGTGCACAAAGTAATTTTGAGTACCATCTTTGTAAGTGTTTGTATCTCAATTCTTGCTACATGCTTAAGCTTTCGAAAAGTAATTTTTAGAAAAATTTATCCCCCATTTTTCTAAGTTAATTTCAAAAGAAAATGAATGCAAGGCATAAGTGACGTCTAATAGAATCCAAATGTGAGCTTAAGCATAGTTGGGTTGTTTTAGGGTGTTACAAATGGCTTTTGAAAAAGAATCCTGACACAAGACAAGCTACTCCTCTAGATTATGTTCCCAACACTCATTTGATGCTCGACACGTGCTGGCTAGATAGAAGATCAAGGACAACGATAACATAGGGAAAGCATCTATAAATAAGAGATGACTGAGTTTCAAGAATTAGAGACGAAACTTAGAGCAAAAATGTTGTGAAAATTTTTCCAAAATCTCTCTGTAAAAATTATCTACTAGATTCTTTGTATTTTAAAATCTTCTTTCTACATACTGGATTGTTCATACATTCTTCTAAGGAAGAATCAATAGAAAGAAATCACTCAAGACACCTCAGAGTTATCATCTCATATTCATTAGAAAGAGAATCTTGAGTGTCATATTGTGTTAAAGAAACATAAACCTTGGATCCATTGTATCATCGATTGGAAGTTGAAAGCTTGAAGACACTACTGCAAAACTACTTATTGTTGTTGGTGTTGTGTTAGTAAGTGTGGTTTACTAACACTAGTAAGAGCTTGGGAAGGCTACAGTAAAGACTATCCTATATTGTTATCTCCTCAGGTTGAGGAAGTTTAGTGGAACTCAATGGTTACTGAGAACTGGATGTAGGCAAGTGTTGGCCGAACCAGTATAAATCTCTTGATTCAATATCTTCTCATCCTTAACCTCTTTATTTTACAGTCTTTGATTCTGCATAAATACCTTCATTATTATCTTTTGCTTTTAATCTGTTTACTCAAACTGCTTAATTCATAAAGTTACTTTCTGCATAAAATAACCTATCTTTTGCTACACTTTAAGCTCTAAGCTTGATAGAATTTTATTGTAAAAGTTTTAGTTTGAAGATTTGAAAAAGAAGCACGATTCAACCCCCCCTTGTGCATTTTCTCACTATCAACTTCAAGTGGACACGCGATGACAACTTATCCAAACATAGGAAGCCTCCAATCAAAACCAGCAGGTATGCCGTAGTCCTCTATGGCACTACAATCTCATATGCATTGTAACATCCCCTGCTGCTTTATGGATTGACGACTGTCCCCACAAACCAACACGGGTCTTTTCAGCATGCTTTGTCCTCACTCACATGCTTCCTGGGAAAACTTCCCAGGAGGTCACCCATCCCAAAATTACCCCAAGTCAAGCACGCTTAACTGTGGAGTTCTTTCAGTTTAGGCTACCGAAAAGAAGATGCATCTTGTTGATATAGGTAGTACGAATCAATTCATATAACCCTCCTCAACTGTATAGTCCCATACCTATACAGTCTTAGGATCCCTCTCATTCGGGTGTGTAATCGGTTCATTCATGTACCCCTCCGCTTAGAGGACCTTGTGAGGAGCCGCTCCTTGTCCGTGCCCTCTTTGCACCAGCGATCACTCCTCGTCCTCGTCCCCGGGCATTACATGCCCACCAGCTTCCGCTTGGTTCGTCCCCGAACCACACCGTACTGGGAGAGGTGCAGGCTCTGATACCATTTGTAACACCCTAATAAAACCCCACTGTGCTTAAGTTCACATTTGGATTCTATTAGTTGTCACTTATGCCTTGTATTAATTTTCTTTTGAAATTAACTTAGAAAAATAATGGAATGCTAAGAGAACAAAGAACACTAAGAGAAAAAGATAATACTAAGACATCCATTACCTCTTACGAACACTAGGAACTCAACTTGATAACTTTGGTTAGTTAATATGAATTATCTATGAAAGTGTTTACTATGAGATTTACATGATATTGTCCATGTTTTATGAAGTGATTTATAGTAATGTGAATGTATGGTGATGAATTATGAAATGATGAGGATGAATGATTGATTGCCCAAGGTTTATTGTGATTACATGATAATATGCATACATTCATTTTCCAAAAGAAATAATAAAAGTAAAGTTTGAAAAAGTAGCAATGAAAGTCTGGAAAAGTGGACTTGAGCTAAACTCACGGCTTAACCCCCTAAACCGTTGAGATCACGGCAACGGAATGAAAACCAAAAAGGTTATGGCGACGGCCATGGTATGAGCTCATTACCCTTTTAGGGTGGTCTAAGGCATTGATGCATTCATCCCGTGAATAATTAAGAAATATGTTGATGAAATAAATGAAAGATGATGATCACTAAATAAGTGAATGTTGAGGATGAGTAATCATGAAATGCATGCAGCTCCTAAATGATTACCGCTTATTAGTGGTTTTACATGATATGCTTATATGTATGCTTGATGAAATCTTGAATGAATATTTACGCTAATGTTCAAGATTAGTTTAAAAGTAATCGCACTTGACTAATCACGTTTGTGAAAGTTTGATAATTGAATCCTTACTGTTCACCTTTTATAATAAACCCGAAGTGACTGGGACGACAACGATGACACTTTTAGTACAAGTAGGAACTCCTCTTGAGAAATCATGTATTTCTCACTCCTATGTTTATTTTCCATTGTCGTTACAGAGACAGGCGTGTCCACCTAAAGCAACGAGGCCGTAGGCGAGGAAGGAGGTAGCACGTGAAGATTTCAAACCGTTCAAGTAGGAGCATTCCGAGCTTTAGTTACATTATAGTTTGTGAGAAACAATTAGTAATAGTAGAACTTATATTGTTATTTGTAATAACTTATCAGTATGATATATGCCCTGTTGTGACTTATGTATTAAGTGATTATATTCCAGTTTATGTGATAATTGTTCTACACTTAGTCTTTTATTCCGCTTATTTAATTAAGTGCGCAATGTAATTTGATTATTATCTATAAAAGCGCTATGTATTTCACTTCTCACAGTGCTTAAGTTTTCAAAAAAATTAATTTATTTAAAGAAAAAAAAAAACTTCCATTATTTTTCTAAGTTAATTTCAAAAGAAAATTAATACAAGGCATAAGTGACAACTAATAGAATCCAAATGTGAACTTAAGCACAGTGGGGTTCTATTAGGGTGTTACATTATGGTATCAGAGCCTGCACCTCTCCCAGTACGGTGTGGTTCGGGGACGAACCAAGCAGAAGCTGGTGGGCATGTAATGCCCGGGGACGAGGACGAGGAGTGATCGCTGGTGCAAAGAGGGCACGGACAAGGAGCGGCTCCTCACAAGGTCCTCTAAGCGGAGGGGTACATGAATGAACCGATTACACACCCGAATGAGAGGGATCCTAAGACTGTATAGGTATGGGACTATACAGTTGAGGAGGGTTATATGAATTGATTCGTACTACCTATATCAACAAGATGCATCTTCTTTTCGGTAGCCTAAACTGAAAGAACTCCACAGTTAAGCGTGCTTGACTTGGGGTAATTTTGGGATGGGTGACCTCCTGGGAAGTTTTCCCAGGAAGCATGTGAGTGAGGACAAAGCATGCTGAAAAGACCCGTGTTGGTTTGTGGGGACAGTCGTCAATCCATAAAGTAGCAGGGGATGTTACAAATGGTATCAGAGCAGTTCATCCTATTTAAGCCTGAGGAATGGACTGACTATGCTTCTGTCTATGATATCATGCTATTAATCTTATCTGTATGATGGGATATAGGATTTAGAAATGCATGATCGTCTTGTGATACTGCCATAGTTGCTACCATGCTTAGCTATAGTATTGAGCCTGATCAACTCGATGATTGTTGTTTGGTGTGTCTAGGAACTAATGGCAGCAAACAGACGTACGCATGGGGCACGCGGTGGAGGTAATCGTGATGAACTGGCAAATGCACTCCAGGAGATGGCTAGGGCTATGCAAGCACAAGCAACAGTGATGATGGAGCAGATGAATAGGATGTCAGAGGAATCAGTTGGGAACCAAGAACATGGAAAATTCTCAGAATTCAAGAGGGCTGGACCTCCAGAATTCAAAGGGACAACTAACCCCGAAATAGCTGACATATGGATTCAAGAGATGGAGAAGGTTTTCTCAGTGGTAGAATGCTCTGATGAACAAAAGGTGGCATTCTCTACTTATATGCTGAAAGGAGAGGCTGCCGCGTGGTGGAAGGGTGCAAAGGGCTTGCTTGAAAGTGTTGACATACAGATTACGTGGGAGGTTTTCTATGCTACATTCCATAAGAAATATTTTCCAGATCCGGTTAAGAAGGCAAAGGAAGTAGAATTTCTGTTGCTGACACAGGGAAATCGAAGTGTGGCTGAGTACACAGCTAAGTTTGAAGAACTGATCAAACACTCAACTAGCTACCAAAGTAATCCCAACGAGGCTTGGAAATGCATGAAATATGAGAGTGGTTTGAGGCCAGACATTTTGGCATCTGTGGCTCCACTGGAGGTCACTGACTATGCATCTTTAGTCAGCAAAAGCCAAGTGGCTGAGAGTTGCAATCGCCAGCTAGTTGCCCACCGAGTTGAAGAGAATAGGAAGAGGTCTGCTCAACAAGGTCACCGAGGGTTCCCACCCCCTTACAAGAAACCCTACCAAGGAGGTGGATTTAAAGGGAAACAACCCCAACACCCTATGATGAATCAACCTAAGACACAAGCTGTTAATCGACCTAGGATGGCTGCTGTCCCTGAACCTATGACTAGACCCCCTTGTGCCACTTGTGGAAAGATACATGGAGGGGAATGCAGATTTGGTAAGAATGTTTGTTATCGGTGTGGACAGACAGGACACTATTCTAGAGAGTGCCTAAAGCTCAATCAGTCCTCTACACTTAAGCCTAAGGCACAGGGACGCGTGTTTGCTATCATCACGAGATGCCCACAGAATCCGATGATCTGATTCAAGGTAAGTGTATAATTAATGGAAAACCCTTAATTGTATTGTTTGATTCTGGCGCAACACATTCATTCATTTCATATGATTGTGCTAATAAGTTGAGGTTGTATATATCTGACTTAAAAATCATCTTAGTTGTCTCTACACTCACTATAAATACTGTTAGAACTGATCAAGCCTGCCTAAATTGTGAATTTGAGGTAGCTGATAGGATTTTTCATCATGATTTAGTTTGTCTACCCTTGTCTAGTTTTGATGTAATCTTGGGCATGGATTGGCTTTCGGTTAACCGTGTGTTACTACATTGTGCAAATAAGTCACTAGTATTTCTTCCCAAACCATCTTTACCCAATCCCTCTAAACTCGATAGAAAGGTACGACTATACCTAAACTCCATTATCGTGGGGGATAGTAGGAATGAAGAGCGAGGATATGTTTTCCTGATGACAAGTGAGAGGGAAGTGGAGCAAGCTCTAGAAAAGATCCTTGTAGTAAAGGAATTCTCAGATGTTTTTCCTGATGACATACCCGAATTTCCTCCAAAAAGGGAGATTGAGTTTTCTATAGATTTGGTACTGAACGGGACCCATATCTATAGCTCCTTATAGGATGCCACCGGCCGAGAGTTAGCAATTGAACAAGCAATTAGAGGAGCTACTAGAGAAGAAATTCATTAGGCCTAGTCCTTCACCATGGGGAGCTCAGTGCTATTTGTCAAGAAGAAGGATGGGAGCTTGCGGTTATGTGTGGATTATAGGCAGCTAAACCAAGTGACCATAAAGAATAAATACCCTTTGCCTAGAATAGATGACCTCATGGACCAATTAAGAGGAGCCCAAGTGTTTTCCAAGATAGATCTGCGATCGAGGATACCACCAGATTCGAGTGAAGGAGGAGGACATACCAAAGACAGCCTTTAGGACTAGATATGGACATTATGAGTTTAATGTGATGTCGTTTGGGTTAACCAATGCACCGGCAGTGTTTATGGACTACATGAATAGGATATTTAGACCATACTTGGACAAGTTTGTAATAGTGTTCATCGATGACATTCTAGTTTACTCTAGAACTGAAGAAGAGCACGAAGAACACTTACGAGTGGTGTTGGAGGTGTTGAGGAACAAGAAACTTTATGCAAAGTTGTCCAAGTGTGAATTTTGGACGAAGGAAGTTAAGTTCTTAGGTCATGTAGTGTCACATGGGGAATAGCAAGAGACCCAAGTAAGATAGAAGCGGTGCAACAATGGGAAACCCCTACCCTTTGTAAAGGAGATTAGGAGTTTTCTAGGGCTAGCCGGTTACTACCGAAGGTTCATTAGAGGTTTTTCCCAAATTACCTTACCCCTCACCAAGCTAACAAGGAAGAATTCAGCTTTTATATGGAGCCCAGAATGTGAAGAGAGTTTCCAAGAACTAAAGAAGAAGTTGACTACTACCCCTGTCCCAATCCTACCTGACCCAAAAGAAAAATTTGAGGTGTATTGTGATGCCTCGGGAAGAGGACTAGGATGTGTTTTGATGCAAAATAGGAATGTAGTAGCCTATGCCTCTAGACAGCTCAAACCCCATGAAGTTAATTACCCAACCCATGACTTAGAGCTAGCGGCTATTGTCTTTGCCTTAAAAATCTGGAGACATCATCTTTATGGTGTAAAGTTTGAAGTCTTTTCTGACCACAAAAGTCTGAAATACCTCTTCAACCAAAAGGAACTCAATATGAGACAAAGGCGTTGGATGGAGTTTCTCAAGGACTATGACTTTGGGTTGAACTACCACCCAGGAAAGGCAAATGTGGTAGCAGACGCTTTGAGTCGTAAGTCCTTGCATGCCGCTTGGCTCATGGTGAAAGAAAATGAGCTGATAGAAGATTTTAGGAACCTCAACTTAGGATATAGGGGGACTTCAGAACAAATTTGGTTAAGCCGGACTAAGTGTAACCGGTAGCTTTAAGGATCAAATAATTCAAGCCCAAAGGGAAGATGAGGATTTCCTTAGAACCTTAACCCTTGTCGAAGTAGGAAAGTTGAAAGAGTTTGTCCAGGATAAGGAAGGAGTGACCAAGGGAGAATCTGTGTACCTGCAAAAGAAGGATTGAGAGCTAGCATTTTGGAAGAAGCCCACAAGAGTCAATTTAGTGTACACCCCGGTATAACCAAGATGTACCATGACCTAAAAAGATGTTACAGTGGCCAAAGATGAAAGCAGATATAGCAAATATAGTGCAAAAATGTTTGGTATGCCAAAAAGTGAAGATAGAGCATCAAAAACCCTCCGGAGTGCTGCAACCTCTCGAAATCCCCGAATGGAAGTGGGAAGGAATATCCATGGATTTCGTGATGGGATTGCCAAGAACGCCTACCGGACATGACTCCATATGGGTAATTGTGGATAGATTGACCAAATCTGCTCACTTTTTACCCATTCGAGCAAATTACCCTTTGGAAAAGTTAGCTCAGCTATACATCCAAGAGATAATAAGGCTCCATGGAGTACCCAAAACCATTGTCTCAGATAGGGATCCAAGGTTCACCTCAAGATTTTGGGGAGCTTTGCAAAGGTGTTTGGTTCAAGGTTGTGTCTAAGCACTGCCTATCACCCTCAAACCGATGGACAATCAGAAAGAACAATTCAAACCCTTGAGGATATGTCAAGAGCATCTGTCTTAGACCACCCACAAGTTGGGACAAACAACTTCCATTGATTGAGTTTGCATATAATAATAGTTACCACACTAGCATTGGGATGGCACCCTATGAGGCTTTGTATGGTAGAAAGTGTCAATCACCACTTTGTTGGTGTGACCGGAGAGCAAAGTATTTTGGGCCCTGATTTGGTAGAAGAGACAACCAAACAAATAAGGAGAATTAGGGAAAGAATCCTCACTTTGCTCGAGTAGGCAGAAGAGCTATGCTGACAAGAGAAGGAAACCTCTTGAATTTCAAGAAGGAGAACACATATTCTTGCGAATTACTCCTACCACAGGTATAGGTCGTGCAATGAAAGTCAAAAAGCTAAGCCCTAGATTCTTAGGACCCTTCCAAATCCTCAAAAAGGTAGGTCCCTCCACCTACCAAATTGCATTACCTCCAAATTTGTCTAACCTACACAATGTTTTTCACGTGTCCCAATTGAGAAAGTATCAGTCAGACCCCAGTCATGTGTTTGAGCCAGAAACTATACAATTAAAAAATAACTTAACTTTTGAATTACCACCGATGAGGATCGTGGATCATGGCATCAAGCGGTGAGAAACAAATCTGTATCTCTGGTCCGAGTAGCCTGGGGACAAGATGGAATGGAAGAGCACACATGGGAGCTCGAGGAAGATATGCGAAAAGAATTTCCGAACCTATTCACAGGTATCAAATTTTGAGGGCAAAATTTTTAATAAGAAGGGGAGAAATGTAACATCCCCAAATTTATAACTAAGAATCTTAATTATCGATAGCAAAACCAAGAGAATCTGGACAAATGTTATGAAACACATCAAATAGACTACTTAAGTATGTCTAGAGAAAAATGCAAAGAATTACGAAAATGCCATCACTTAGTGGAAATTACGAAAATGCCCTTGCTATGTAAAGGAAATTACCAAACTACCCTTGCCTTATTAAATGACAAAGATACCCTTACTCTATGAATGGAATTACAAGAATATCCACTAACATCTTTGCACACAACATGGAAACGTGTTTGCATAAAACATGGAAACATGTTTGCATAAAACATGAAAACATGTTTGCATAAAACATGGAGCATTTTCATCCAACATGTTTGCATAAAACATGGAAACGTGTTTGCATAAAACATGGAAACGTGTTTGCACAAAACATGGAAACGTGTTTGCACAAAACATGGAAACGTGTTTGCACAAAACAAGGAGCATTTTCATCCCAAAATTCAGCCAACATGTTTCCATAAATTATGCTCCAAGTGCTTTCCATCTTCTGTTTTTTTCTCTAATCTTTCTACTATAAATACTCCTCAAACTCTCTTCAATTCAGAAACTCCCTAAGTGTTCTTTCTTTCTTATTCTATCATTCTTCTTATGTTCTTCAAAAACTTCTCTTGATCCTCTAAACTTCATCCAAACACTTCAATCCTAAGTCCAAACTTTCACTAGCCCTCACAAGAGTTACAATCTTTAACTCTAGTGAGAAATATTTTCTTAAGCATTCAAGTTCTAGAGCCAAGATTCAAGGAGGGTCATCCACTCCAAAGACTCTTGTTCGAAGCTTAAGGAAGAAGAGAAGGACCCTTTTTAGACCCTACACAAGAGGTAGGAGCTTCATCTTTAATTGTTCAAGCATTGTTGGCTTCTAACCTTGATAGAATGCCTCAAGTTTGAGTTATTGTCAAAAGTTTTAAATGATTATTTGAAAAATATATTTTTAGAAATATGACATGTTCTATTTTGTTATGAGTACCTTTATGATGTTATCAAACTCAAATATAACTTGAAAAGATTGTATGTGAAACCTGATTTAATAAAGGTAACTTAAGACATGAAAATGGTAGGTGCTGGAAATTCTAGTTGTTTCTGGCAGCAGGTACTTCGAAAGCTACTGTTCATAAAATATTAAGTATCTCGAAATTAAAATAATTTTACTATAAACTAGACTCATTATAGAACACTCTCCAAAAAGAATCACCTAAAACGGAGTTTTCTAGCTCAAGATATAAATTTTTAAAGTAGAGCCTAAGACTGAAACTTTAAATCTGACCTTGTAGTAGTAAAATAGATGTAACTCACTCTAGAAAAATGTAAATGGACTGATTTCAACTTTGTTGGAGAGCTAACACATATACGAATACACTCATGTATGTTATGTATAAAGCTTTGTACCACGTAAATACAGAATGAGAAATAAATTTCAGGATAGTGTACTGTGAAAGTGCAGTTTGGAAAGGTTACGGCTAAGGAAAGACTTGGTATTTAAGCATGTCCATTGTGACCCACCTCTCTTTCCTGGGAACCCTCCTATGCATGGTTTACAGTTGATTTACACTATTCCAAAGATGTAAATGCTAAAATTTGATGAGTTAGGAATTTGGAACTACCTTTACTAACAAGTATACAGAGAATTATAAACTTTCTTCTAAAAGATGTCAAAACTATAAATAAAAGAATCAAGTCTTGTAAAGAGAGAATTTTAAGAATTTAAGTAGAATAATAATCTTCAAGAGTTATATGAAAGTCATAATAAAAATATATAAGGAACCTATAATAATATTTTGAAGTGCATTAATGTATTAATGGAATGCTAAGAGTACAAAGAACACTAAGAGAAAAAGATAATACTAAGACATCCATTACCTCTTACGAACACTAGGAACTCAACTTGATAACTTTGGTTAGTTAATATGAATTATCTATGAAAGTGTTTACTATGAGATTTACATGATATTGTCCATGTTTTATGAAGTGATTTATAGTAATGTGAATGTATGGTGATGAATTATGAAATGATGAGGATGAATGATTGATTGCCCAAGGTTTATTGTGATTACATGATAATATGCATACATTCATTTTTCAAAAGAAATAATAAAAGTAAAGTTTGAAAAAGTAGCAATGAAAGTCTGGAAAAGTGGACTTGAGCTAAACTCACGGCTTAACCCCCTAAACCGTTGAGATCACTAAGCAACGGAATGAAAACCAAAAAGGTTATGGCGACGGCCATGGTATGAGCTCATTACCCTTTTAGGGTGGTCTAAGGCATTGATGCATTCATCCCGTGAATAATTAAGAAATATGTTGATGAAATAAATGAAAGATGATGATCACTAAACAAGTGAATGTTGAGGATGAGTAATCATGAAATGCATGCAGCTCCTAAATGAGTTCTGCTTATTAGTGGTTTTACATGATATGCTTATATGTATGCTTGATGAAATCTTGAATGAATATTTCGCTAATGTTCAAGATTAGTTTAAAAGTAATCGCACTTCGCTAATCACGTTTGTGAAAGTTTGATAATTGAATCCTTACCTGTTCACCTTTTATAATAAACCCGAAGTGACTGGGACGACAACGATGACACTTTTAGTACAAGTAGGAACTCCTACTGAGAAATCATGTATTTCTCACTCCTATGTTTATTTTCCATTGTCGTTACCAGAGACAGACGTGTCCACCTAAAGCAACGAGGCCGTAGCTGAGGAAGGAGGTAGCACGTGAAGATTTCAAACCGTTCAAGTAGGAGCATTCCGAGCTTTAGTTACATTATAGTTTGTGAGAAACAATTAGTAATAGTAGAACTTATATTGTTATTTGTAATAACTTATCAGTATGATATATGCCCTGTTGTGACTTATGTATTAAGTGATTATATTCCAGTTTATGTGATAATTGTTCTACACTTAGTCTTTTATTCCGCTTATTTAATTAAGTGCGCAATGTAATTTGATTATTATCTATAAAAGCGCTATGTATTTCACTTCTACATGTGCTTAAGTTTTCAAAAAAATTAATTTATTTAAAGAAAAAAAAAAACTTCCATTATTTTTCTAAGTTAATTTCAAAAGAAAATTAATACAAGGCATAAGTGACAACTAATAGAATCCAAATGTGAACTTAAGCACAGTGGGGTTCTATTAGGGTGTTACATGCATCGCTAGGAAATTCAGCATTCTAGAATGTACCATTAATCCAAGATAATTTCACATAGGTCCTGTAGCATCCTCCCAAGTACAACCTCATCCTTAAGTCATGACATCGTACTCGAGAGTTGTTACTTATAAATTAGCAGACATTTCTTAATTAGCTATAGCAAGATTGATCATATCGTGAAATAACTAAGTCATGATTGTAAACTCCAAAGCCCTTCTAAAAGTATAAGCTTCATTGTTTTAAGTGACAACAAAGCCAACTTTAAGAAAATACTTTGAAGAATGACTAATGGCTACCTTGAGTTTCTTGACAAAGTATAACTGGTTAATCCAGTTTATATTACATGAACTTAGAGCAAGATTAATATTTTACTTTGCATGTGTAAGCATGTTTATCTCATGGGAAGAGATTAAGCTAAACAGAAGGTGAATATTATGTGAAGCAAAGTACATGTATACATATTAAAGCATAATATGGATTCAAAGCAAGAATAATGTTTCACTTTGCATGCGCAAGCATGATTTATCTCATGTGCAGAGATTAAGCTAAAAAGAAAGTGAACGTTATTTCAAGCAAAACATGTATTCATGCTTACAGAACAAAAGCATAAAAGCATACTCGAATCGAGAATAATTTCACTACACATGAGAAATCATATTTTATCTTAAGGGAAAAGATTAAACTTAAAAAGGTGAATATTATCTCGTGCAAAGAATGTGTAAATGCTTAATGACTGAAGCAAATCAAGTCAAGATCAAGAAGCCAAGGAAAGGACCTTCAAAAAGTAGCATGGGACATCAGAAAGGACACTCAGGATGAAGAAATTAACTCATGTCCAAGACGAACGTGTTACTCAGTCATCAATCACTACAATTGCAAAGAAATCATCATCAAAAACCCAAGATTGAAGACTGGACGATTGAAGAAAAATTAAAGAGATTGATTACGCCGTCAAAAGGTTCACTTAACTGTGGAGCATAGAACGCTAAGGGAAGTGGAAGGAAAATTTGAATCTCAAAATTCAAATCTCGAATCAAGCCCAGTGTTATAACTGGTACATCATCTCTTCTGCCTAATTGATTCATCATCCTAGCTTCTATAAGGAGGAGTTCAGAAACCATGATCAGAAAGTAAAAGGAAAATGAAGACATCAGAAACCTCTAAAATACAATGGCTTCTGTAACTGATGTGACGAGTTTGTCAACTTACCTCTCTAGACTAACATTCCAAGACACAACTGATGATCTACTCATGTCACTTGGAGATCTAATCAAAGGCAATGGTCATGAAGAAGGACCTGTATAAGTAGAGATGCCATACATGAATTCCAATAAGAGAATTGAAGACATAATAGTGGAAACTCTGAAAAAAATCTCTCCACACTTCTTGTGTTATTCATTATAATATGTAATCAATCCTCTTGAAGTGTAAAAATCTTCTTCCATATTCTGTAATGATTTGTATACTCTTCTTAGGAAGATATGTGAGAAAGAAGTTGCTCATGTTTCCCAGGTTTGTATTAACAAATATTCTTAAGCAAACATGGATGTAGGCTAGTTTGCTTGGTAACCCAAACACATAACCTTTGTAACCTTGATTCGTTAGTGATTAGTGTGCGACACAGCTTGGAGTGGCTAAGGTAAAACTACTTGCAATGTGATAGCAGAGATATCTGCTTATCACAGTTCAGCTTGCAGAACCTAGTTCAAGACTACTTACAACGTGGCAATAAAAGTTGTTTGTATGTCACGGTTTAGCTGGGAGAGACTAGTTTAGAACTACTCGGTTCAAGTTGGAGAGGTTGGTTCAAAACTACTTGGTTCAGCTTGGAAAGGCTGGTTCAGAATTACTTAGTTAGTGACAGTTATGGCTGTCCATTGTACACTGTGAGACCTTGGGAAGGCTAATGTAAAGACCATCCATTTTACTTTCTCAAGTTGAGAAAGTTGTTGTTATTAAAATCTCAACATGTGTTGAGTACTGGATGAAGGCAGGTTGGCCGAACCAATATAAAAATACTTGTGTTTATTCTCTCTAATGTAGACCAAGGAACTAACCTAAGCTTAGAGGCAATAGAAAGACTTCAAGGTTACATGACTAGGGCGAAGGATAGAAGGTCAAGAGAAGCTTTAGAGAGAATGATGGTTGCCATATTTGAAAAGAGACCTATTCCAGACTTAGAAGATTTGGAAGTTGCAAGAATTGTCAATTGTGTTCAATTAGAGGAATAAGGTCTAGAATGTAGCCCATTTCAACCTAAATAAGAGCCACATATTTAAGGTGGCATATCAATCCATTGATTGTGGTGCCCTCCATTCTCTTTCTTATCCATCTTCTTATGTTCTTTTAATTTCGCTATTATCATCTTTATGTTATTTCTTGTTATTTTTTATTTAGGATCCTAATTATATCTTGATCCTAGCTAGTTCCAACTCCTAGATCCAAATTTTAAACTCAGAACCTAAGTTTTGATCAATTGGTATCAAAGCTAGGTTGGTGTTGGAATGAAACTTATTGAATTTATGGGTTTGTAGAATGATCTAAGTGCTGCATACTTTTGATTTCACTAAATTTCACTTCAATTCTTGTTGCTAGGCTTGTTTTGATGTTATATCTACATTTCTGAATATCTTGATCATCTAAACTATTCATCAGCTGTTGAAAGGATTATGTACTTGTTACATTTGTGTTCAAGTCTGTTCATGTTCTATCTATATTAAAAAAAAGTGAAAAAAATACCCAAAAAAAGTGAAAAAAATGAAAAAAAGGACAAAAACAAAAATATATATAGAAGAAAAGAGTGGCTTCATTATCTCTGTTTTGGTCACGATAGTTTGTCTTTCTATTTCCTATCTATTGGTATTCCTTGATAACCTTGTTTACTGCAACTCTGTTGTATTCCTTGATTCCTTGTTGATTGGTTGTTGCTTGGTTGTGGTTGATTGAAAGGTTTGATTTTGACTTCCTTAAGAACCATTGAGGGAACCAGAGAGGAAATAGGCAAGAGAGTAATCATTGTACAAAAGCCAATATTGAGTTAAACACGAGTGACACCATCAATTGAGTGAAACACTTAGTTGAGTGGAGAGGTCCTTTTTCTGTTTTATTTAACTAATCCTTATTGTTTTGTAGTTATGGCTGACAATGAAAGATCACCAACTCCGCCCTCACCCAGAACATTGGCAATAAGGTTGCAAGTAGAGGGAATAGCACAAAGATTTGAGAGAATGTTTGAGAGGCAGAATCAAGAGATAAGGGCAATACATGAGAGATTGGAAAATAGGGAGGAAAGATCTGTCCATGAGGGCACTAGCCGTGATGCATCTTCTTATGATGAGGAAGAATTTGATAGGAGAGAAAAAAGGCATCATAGGAGAAATGACAAAAGGAGAAACCATGAAATGAGGGAGAGAGGAAATGAGAGAATCAGTGGGGTAAAAATAGAAGTTCCTACTTTTCACGGGAGAAATGATGTTGAGGCTTACCTACTGTGGGAGTTAAAGATTGAACAAATGTTCACATGCAACAACTACAGTGAGGAAAAGAAAGTTAAGGTGGCTTCTCTAGAGTTTCATGACTATGCTTTGGTATGGTGGGATCAACTCCAAAAGAAGATAAAGAGGTTTGAAGAACAACTGATAGTCACATGGGAGGAAATGAAGAGGTTGATGAGAAGGAGATTTGTTCCTACATATTATACTAGAGATCTTCATGCCAAGCTTCAAAGCTTGAAGCAAGGAACAAGAAGTGTTGATGAGTTTGAACCGTGATAGAAGTTGCTATGATAAGAGCAAATGTGAATGAGGAGAGGGAAGCAACTCTTGCACGTTTTCTGGATGGTTTGAACCGTGATATCCATGACATTGCAGAGCTTCATCATTATGTAGAGCTTGAAGATTTGGCTCACCAAGCCATCAAAGTGGAGGCACAACTCAAAAGAAAAGGGACTTTGAAGAGAACCAACACTTCTTATAATTCTAGAGGATGGAAGGAAGGTGTGAAGAAGGAGGGATCCTCATCCAAGGAGAGTACTCAAGCTAGTAAATCATCCTCTAAGTCTATTTTCAATCATAATAGTACTTCTAATTCTTCTTCTAAGCAAAGCAGCATCAAGTGTTTCAAGTGTCTTGGAAAAGTACATATTGCATCATAATGTCCAAACAAGAAGACTATGATCTTGCTGGAGAATAGTGAAGTTGTAAGTGAGAGTTCATCCTCCTCATCATCATTATCAAGTAATGAAGGAAGTGAAACTGAAATCTACTGCCAAGAAGGTGACCTATTCATGGTGTGTAGACTCATGGGAAGTTTAGTGAAAGAAAATGATGACTCACAAAGGGAGAACATTTTTCACTCAAGGTGCTTGGTAAAGGGCAAAATATGTTCTTTGATTATTGATGGAGGAAGTTGTGCTAAGTAAGCTTGGTGATAAGCCATATAAGCTTCAATGGCTAAGTGATAAAGAAGAATTGGTGGTCAAGAAGCAAGTTTTAATTCCTTTTGCTATTGGCAAGTATGAAGATGAGGTGTTATGTGATGTAGTTCCCATGGAGGCAGGACACATTCTCTTGGGAAGACCTTGGCAGTTTGATAAGAAGACACATCATGATGGTCACACAAATATGTTCTCATTTGTACATAAGGGCAGCAAAATCACTTTGGTGCCTATGACTCCTAGTCAAGTTTGTGCTAATCAGGTGGCTACGCAAATGAGAAGAGAGCAAGAGAGAAAATATCAGAAAGGAAATGTCAGGAATAAAAATACTGAGAGTGATTCAGTGAGTGATAATAAAAAAAGGAGTGAGTTTGAGGGCAAACCTCAAAAGAAAGAGGGAGGAGTGAGGACACTTAAACTGAGTGAAAATAAGTGTGAAGAAAATAGAGAAAATTTGTTTATGAGAGAAAAAGAAGTAAGGAAAGCTTTGTTGGTCTCTAGGCCCATGTACTTGCTTTTATGCAAGGAACGTGTGACTAATGAGTTGATTGATTCTTTGTTACTTAACTCTTTGCCTAGAGCTGTTTCTTCTCTTGTGTAGGAATTTGTCGATATATTTCCTATGGATGTACCTCACGATCTACCTCCTCATAGAGGGATTGAACATCAAATTGACCTCATTCTAGGGACAACATTGCCAAATAGGCCAGCATATAGGAGCAACCCACAAGAGACTCAAGAAATTCAAAAACAGGTTGAAGGTTTGATGGAGAAAGGGTGGGTGAAGGAAAGCCTTAGTCCATGTGCTATGCTGGTCATTCTTGTGCCAAAAAAAGATGGGAACTGGAGGATCTGCATTGATTGTCATGCCATTAACAATATCACTATAAAGTATAGACATCCGATTCCTCGTTTAGATGACTTGCTTGATGAATTATTTGGTGCTTGTTATTTTTCAAAATTTGATCTTAAAAGTGGATATCATCAAATTAGGATAAGAGAAGGTGATGAATGGAAAACTGCCTTTAAGACTAAATATGGCCTTTATGAATGGTTGGTTATGCCATTTGGATTGACAAATGCACCTAGCACTTTCATGCGTTTGATGAATCATGTGCTTAGGAATTTTTTGGGAAAATTTGTTGTTGTTTATTTTGATGACATCTTGATTTACAACATATCTTTTGATGAGCATGTGATGCATTTGAGGTGTATGTTGGAAGTGTTAAGATAGGAACAATTGTATGCTAACATTGAGAAATGTACATTTTGTAAAGATCATGTAGTTTTTCTTGGTTTCGTTATTTATTCTGAAGGTATACATGTAGATGAGGAAAAAATAAAAGCAATCAGAGAGTAGCCTGCCCCAAAAACAATGAGTGAAATGGGAGTTTCCATGGGTTAGCAAGCTTTTATAGGAGGTTTGTGAGAGATTTTATTACCATAGCTTCACCATTGAATGAGATTCTCAACAAAAATGTGGGATTCAAATGGGGAAAGGAACAACATGATGCATTTGACTCTTTGAAGGATAAGCTTATGCATGCACCCATATTGTCACTTCCTAATTTTTCAAAATCTTTTGAGTTGGAGTGTGATGCATCTAATGTAGGGATAGGGGCTGTTATAATGCAAGAAGGACAACCTATAGCCTACTTTAGTGAAAAGCTTAATGGTGCTTGTTTGAAGTATCCTACTTATGATAAGGAACTATATGCTTTGATTAGGGCACTTCAAACTTGGCAGCATTACCTTCTTCCAAAAGAGTTTGTGATACATAGTGACCATGAATCATTGAAATACCTCAAGGGTCAAGGGAAATTGAATAGGAGACATGTTAAATGAGTTGAGTTCTTGGAACAGTTTCCATATGTCATAAAGCATAAGAAATGTAAATTGAATGTTGTGGCTGATTCCTTATCTAGAAGGCACAATTTACTTTCTATGCTTGATGTCAAATTACTGGGATTTGAGCTTATAAAGGAACTTTATGTGCATGATGAAGATTTTTCTCATTTGTATGCATTATGTGAAAAAGGTGAACATAAAGGTTTCTACAACATGAAGGATATTTGTTTAACGAAAATAAATTATGTGTACCCAAAAGTTCCATTCGTGACTTACTTGTGAATGAGGCCTATGAGGGTGGACTAATGGGTCACTTTGGTGTACTTAAAACTTTGAATGTTTTGCATGAACATTTCTTTTGGCCTAATATGAAGCATTAGGTGCATCAATTCTATCAACATTGTGTTGTGTGCAAGAAAGCCAAATAATCCAAGGTAAATCCTCATGGATCTACACTCCATTACCTGTTCCAGATTACCCTTGGGTTGATGTTTCTATGGACTTTATTGTAGGCTTACCAAGAACAAAGACTGGTAAGGATTCCATTTTTGTGGTTGTTGACAGGTTTTCTAAAATGGCTCATTTTATTTCTTGTAGGAAGGTGGATGATGCTACTCATATTGCTAATTTGTTCTTTAAAGAGATTATGAGATTGCATGGACTACCAAGGAGTATAGTTTCAGATGGAGACTCAAAGTTTTTTAGTCATTTTTGGAGAACTCTGTGGCACAAACTTGGAACCAAGCTTCTTTTCTCCACCACATGCCATCCACAAACTGATCGGCAAACTGAGGTAGTAAACCGAACCTTGACTACTCTTCTTAGAGCAATGATTAAAAAGAATCTTAAGTCTTGGGAAGAATGCTTGCCACATATTGAGTTTGCATATAACATAACTTTCCATTCTACCACATTGCATTCACCATTTGAGGTTGTTTATGGATTTAATCCCCTAACACCTCTAGATTTACTACCTTTGCCTAACAATTCATCATTAATGCATAAGGATGGTAAAGCCAAAGCTGAATTTGTCAAGAAATTACATGAAAAAGTAAAATCACAGGTTGAGAAAAAAGTTGAGCAATATGCTAATATGCAAACAAAGGAAGGAAAAAGGTGAAATTTGAACACGGAGATATGGTTTGGGTTTATTTTCAAAAAGAAAGGTTTCCCACAAAAAGAAAACTAAGCTACAACAAAGGGGAGATGGACCTTTCAAAATTCTGGAAAGGATTGGAGACAATGCCTACAAAGTGAACTTACTAGGTGAGTATGGAGTTAGTGCTACTTTCAATATTAGTGACTTATCTCCTTTTGATGTAGGTGGTGATGAAGACTCCAATTCAAGGTCGGATTCTTTTGAAGAAGGAGGGAATGATGAAGACCAAGGAACTAACCTAAGCTTATAGGCAATAGAAGGACTTCAAGGTTACATGACTAAGGAGAAGGAGAGAAGGTCAAGAGAAGCTTTGGAGAGAATGATGGCTGCCATATTTGAAAAGAGACCTATTCCAGACTTAGAAGATTTGGAAGTTGCAAGCATTGTCAATTGTGTTTAATTGGAGGAATAAGGTCTAGAATGTAGCCGATTTCAAGCTGAATAAGGGCCATATGTTTATGGTCCATTCCATTAGAAGTTTATTTTAGTTTGTTTACTTAGTCTTTTTTTTATAAAAAAGAAAAAAACCCACGATATGGGCTTAGTGAGCTGCACAGCCCAAAGATGGCTTATGCTTGAGTTTAGACTACTTGTTTATTAAAGTGTGTAAACACTTATGTATTAAAGAAAAGATTGATACAAGAAATTCAGCTTGAAAACCTTTGTGAGAGTGTTCTTTCTAGGTTCTTGAGTGAGCCAGAACCTTTGATCTTATCAAGAGACCATACTCTTGTGGCGATCTTCAACCAAGGCTTATGAATCCATTGATTGTGGCGCCCTCCATCTTCTTTCTTATCCATCTTCTTATGTTCTTTTAATTTCGATGTTATCATCTTTATATTATTTCTTGTTATTTTTTATTTAGGATCCCAATTATATCTTGATCCAAGTTCCAACTCCTAGATCCGAATTTTAAACTCAGAACTTGAGTTTTCATCACTCTTTTCCCTAATCTTTTAGTTTTATGTTATGCACTTTATGTTAATTATTGATTAAGTCCTGTTTGAATAACATCCTTACTAGTATCCATCAGAGATATACTTTCTCAAACTACTAACCACCTTTCCCCTGCACTTCAAGCTAAAAGCTTGTTAGTATATTTTTGCTAAAAGTTTTAGATTTGCAAGAACACTTCAGAAAGCATGATTCAACCCCCTCTTCTCATGCACTATTTTACCAACAGGTGGCATCAGAGTCAGGCCTCTGAGGGGTTGAGCAATCCAACGATTGCAAAGGACAAAGATCGAAGGGACAAAATGAAGTAGGAGATCAACTCAGAAGATAAAAAGAAAGTCAGAAGCAGGATGATCTGGATCTCAAAATGACTTGAAATTGCTTATATAAGAAAGTAAAGCCCAAATATTAGATACTTCAGTAAGTATGCTACAAAGAAATAAAGAAAATCATAAATCACTTTTGAGAAACAAAAATAAAGCAATCTGAAAGTTCTGAGAAACATGTAAACATGTAGTTCCATCTCCACCACTTAGCTAAACATGGGAAGATCCCTTGAGCTATCAAAGTTAGGTGGATAGTCTGCTACAAAAGTAGAACTTAACTAAGGATAGGCAAAGCTTAAATACTTGAGAATGAAATGAAGTCATAGGGAACTAAGGAATTCCAAAATACTTCCTCTCTTAAGAAACTTAAAAACCTCTAACTATGGAAAGAAAAGAATTTAATTCTAATGACCAAGAAGAAAATGGAGAGTTGAATCAATCCAACACACCCAGATGCTGCAGATAAGGAACCACCAAAAATATCAGACATTAAGGTACTCCTAAGATCTCTATAATATTAACGATATTGATATTGCTTAGAAAAATTTTGGCATTATAGATCCATGTCTCTTTATTGTTTAACCGTGTGATAAGACAATCTTGTTTTTAAAGCTAATAAAATATGTCAGATATACTCAAATTTTTTTTTAAAAAAAAAAAAACTTTGCATAACCAAGTAATTTTTGTATGATAGCTTATGCAAAGCTTTTTTTTTTTTTTTTGTATGATAGCTTATGAAAGTCAAAAGATTTGAGCATGGAAAATAATCTCATTCCCTTAAAGTCAAAAGATTTGAGCTTTCCCTTGAAAAAAAGTAGGCTAAAATCTCAAAATCAGACAGCATTATGAGACTAAAAATGTCTTGACAAATAAGATGTCTCAAGGAGTTAGAATGTGAAAGGTTGACTTCAAAAAGTAACCCAAGAAGCCAAAAATCTCTTGCCAAAAATGAAAGATGAAAGAGATGGAAAACTTCTCTTATTTCCTCATCTCTCTCACCACTCTATTAGCCACTCACGTTCCAACACTTAATTAGAACTCTCTCTCCTCACACTTTATAATCGAGTAATTATCTTCACCTATACGTCTTAACATTCATCCCAAACCCTCTTTAAAATAATTCATCCTTCTACAAAATTCTCGAACCACTCCACTTCAAGACTCTCAATTGTCCCCATCATGAACCTTCTCAAATTCAAATGTTTCTTTTCTTGTTGTAACCAATGAAGAGAAAACCAGACTGAATCGGCCAGTCCGACCGGGAACCAGTCACTTGGCGGGTCCGGTTAACCCCCAAAACTAGAGCAAGTCAAAACCGGTCAAAACTGAGGAAAACTGGTGAACCGGACTGGTCAGACCGGTTCGGACCTTTAAATATTTTTTTTTTAGTTTTAAAGCCTAAATATTGATATCTTATGGCAGTCACAAATCAAAAATGAAAAAAATGGATTATGTTTATTTTATATATGAAAAAAACACTGATATCCACAAGCTGCTCACCATAAAATTCGTTAGTTACCAACAAATATTATTTTCAAATACTTTTGTAACCGTGTTGTAAGGTTGAGACTAGAGAAATTTTATATGGATTATGTTTATTTTTATAAACCTATGAATATATATATATATTTGTATTAATTATGTTAACGTTAATAATTTAATATATTTTTTATATTCTAATTAATCATACGTATATCTTTATATGTATATTTTATTATATTCTGATTGGACCCTAATTGGACCTCAAAACGTCTGAACCAGTAGCTTGACCGATTCAATGCCCATTCAAGTTTTCTCTTCCTTGGTTGTAACCACCACACTGATATCAGTAAAATGGGAGAAGGAAAAGAAATTGATCAATCTACAAAAAGAAATTGAGCCTTTCACCATGTTTAATGAAGAACATATGTAGGAAATTTATGAGGAAAGCTTTTGTCAGAGAATGATAGGTTCTAGAGAAAGGCTCAATAATTCCTAGCTAACTCAAGTACAAATTCTCAAAGAAGCTTTTACCTTCCAGGGGTGGGAATACTTTCTAGATATCTCTGATAGGTTTTTCCAAGAATGTTAACTGCCTTTTATGCCCTTTTGGGTAGAAATCGAAACACTATTAAAGCCACTATCAGAGACACTTACATGGAACTCGAGCTGTCTGATTTGTCTATAGTAGTTAGGGCACCATCGGCTAGGATAAATTGTGTGGCTCATGAAGGTTGGTTCAAATCTCTCAAAATAAGTGAAGAAGATGTGTCAAAATGCCTCACCAACTCTATAAAGTATCGGCTGAAAAACATTACAACCTCCAAGCTCAAATCACAGGCAAGAAAAGTTTTTACTATTGTACATTTTACTATTCTTCCTAGACGAGAAAGTACTGATGTTCTCTTAGGTATGGATAGTATGTTACCTTTGTGCCTTTTAACCAAAAGAAAAGTAAACTTGCCAATATTACCAATGGGCTACATGATTAGTGCCATTTCAAAAGATAAAAGAAGAACAATAGGAGTGCCCTATGGGACGTTGTTAACCAGGATCTTTCAATATGTCAAATATCCTCTTGCCGAAGAGGTGTTTGAGTATCCTACTGGTATAGACTTCACTATCAACTCCTTCAAAACAATAAAGAAGTCACATCCCATACCGATCAAAACAAGTTCCAGAAAGACTAGTTACCTATTCAAGGAAACTAAAGACTCCTCTGTTGAAGAAAAGAAGAGGATTTTGCATAAGAAAGAGCCAACAAAAAGAAAAGGTGCTCCTTTTGAAGGCTTCCTTGAGTCAGAAGAACATGTATCTAAGAAAACTGTCTCTCTAGAGTCTCCTTTAAGGACAAATGAAAAGAGGAACAAAAGGAAAAAACTAACAAAATCCTCACAATCCACAAAAATCTCTTAAGCAAAGACTAAGAGTTAAGAAAGTGATCAACCTCAAGGCAGACTTGACAAACTACCCATTCGATGGAAGGTCACAAAATCGAAGCCTAAAAGTCTGCCAAAAGGGATAAGCCAAGTAGCACTTATTCTGTGATATATGAATGACGCCCCACAAGCAGAAATTAAAGATAAAGACACTGAATCCTTAGCAGATGAAGAAGAGGAAGATAGAATTCTTAAAGAACAAAGAATTCTTCAAGAAAAGATAAGGTTAGAAGAAGTCAAGAAAGTACAACAAACTAAAGGCACTCAAGGGTCAAGCTCACAAAGAAGAAGATCCTCCTCACCAAGTCCTTTTGCGGTGATTGAGGAATATTCAACAAGGCCTATGAGTGAGCAGTTTGGGTATACCTCCTTTCCTATCTCAGCTGTACCTCCCAAAGATACAGAAGCAATATTCACTTCTGAGCCTACAGTTGCCTCCACAAGAACAGCAATCCCTGGGCGTCAGGCAACCTTTTCAGATGCAAATGATGACTTCATGACAATTAATCAATTGATGGAATCAATGACAAAATCCATTGCATCAGAATTAAAACCTGAGGAAGAAGGAATGGATTAACTAAACTTCTTTGTAAATGAGCTCTTCTCTAATCTCTCTAATCTGGAACAAATTCCTGAAGAGCCAATCATTGAGGAGCCAGCTAAAGGAACTCATGAAAAAGAATATGCTATGATTCTAGTGGCACCTCAACCTCCCTCCTCCATCTGCATTACATTACTTGAGAAGAATAGGAAGATATATTATCATAAATCAATAAAGAAGCTGGAGTTGATAAAACAATTGAAGATGGTATCATCTTCTCCCCTGATGCACAAAATGCCAACATTCTATCTTCTACACCTTCAGTTGCTGCACAAATGGAAATAGAGGTAGACTTGCCAAGGTCTGGGGACACTATACCCCTTAATATCCTTGAGCTCTCTCCAAGAGCTACTCTGGCCTTGGTACCTATCAACTTACCTCCCCCAGCCTTAGATGAGCCTCCCTTAAGCTATCAATTCAATTAAATCATCCTGAGACATCTAAGGGAGATTGTCTTTAGACAAGACAGACTTGAGGCAACAATCACAGAGCAAGGTGTAACACCCTAATAGAACCCCACTATGCTTAAGTTCACATTTGGATTCTATTAGTTGTCACTTATGCCTTGCATTTATTTTCTTTTGAAATTAACTTAGAAAAATAGTGGAAGTTTTTTTTTTCTTTAAATAAATTAATTGTTTGAAAACTTAAGCCTGTACGAGAAGTGAAATACATAGCGCTTTTATAGATAATAATCAAGTTACATTGCGCACTTAATTAAATAAGCGGAATAAGAGACTAAGTGTAGAACTATTATCACATAAACTGGAATATAATCACTTAATACATAAGTCACAACAGGGCATATATCATACTAATAAGTTATTACAAATAACAATATAAGTTCTACTATTACTAATTGTTTCTCACAAACTATAATGTAACTAAAGCACGGAATGCTCCTACTTGAAAGGTTTGAAATCTTCACGCTACCTCCTTCCTCACTACCCTTCGTTGCTTTAGGTGGACACGTCTGTCTCTGGTAACGACAACGGAAAATAAACATGGGAGTGAGAAATACATGATTTCTCAGTAGGAGTTCCTACTTGTACTAAAAGTGTCATCGTTGTCGTCCCACTACTTCGGGTTTATTATAAAAAGGTGAATGTAAGGATTCAATTATCAAACTTTCACAAACGTGATTAGTCAAGTGCGATTACTTTTAAACTAATCTTGAACATTAGCAGAAATATCCATTCAATATTTCATCAAGCATACATATAAGCATATCATGTAAAACCACTAATAAGCAATAATCATTTAGGAGCTGCATGCATTTCATGATTACTCATCCTCAACATTCACTTGTTTAGTGATCATCATCTTTCATTTATTTCATCAACATATTTCTTAATTACTCACGGGATGAATGCATAAATGTCTTAGACCACCCTAAAGGGTAATGAGCTCATACCATGGCCGTCGCCATAACCTTTTTGGTTTTCATTCCGTTGCCGTGATATCAACGGTTTAGGGGGTTAAGCCGTGAGTTTAACTCAAGTCCACTTTTCCAGACTTTCATTGCTACTTTTTCAAACTTTACTTTTATTATTTCTTTTGAAAATGAATGTATGCATATTATCATGTAATCACAATAAATCCTGGGCAATCAATCATTCATCCTCATCATTTCATAATTCATCACCATACATTCACATTACTATAAATCACTTCATAAAACATGGACAATATCATATAAATCTCATAGTAAACACTTTCATAGATGATTCATATTAACCAACCAAAGTTATCAAGTTGAGTTCCTAGTGTTCGTAAGAGGTAATGGATGTCTTAGTATTATCTTTTTCTCTTAGTGTTCTTTGTACTCTTAGCATTCCATTAATACATTAATGCACTTCAAAATATTATTATAGGTTCTTTATATATTTTTATTATGACTTTCATATAACTCTTGAAGATTATTATTCTACTTAAATTCTTAAAATTCTCTCTTTACAAGACTTGATTCTTTTATTTATAGTTTTGACATCTTTTAGAAGAAAGTTTATAATTCTCTGTATACTTGTTATCTCAGCTTAGTAAAGATAGTTCCAAATTCCTAACTCATCAAATTTTAGCATTTACATCTTTGGAATAGTGTAAATCAACTGTAAACCATGCATAGGAGGGTTCCCAGGAAAGAGAGGTCGGTCACAATGGACACGCTTAAATACCAAGTCTTTCCTTAGCCAGAACCTTTCCAAACTGCACTCTCACAGTACACTATTCCGAAATTTATTTCTCATTCTGTAATTACATGGTACAAAGCTTTATACATAACATACATGGGTGTATTCCTATATGTGTTAGCTCTCCAAAAAAAGTTGAAATCAATCCATTTGCATTTTTCTAGAGTGAGTTACACCTATTTTACTACTACAAGGTCAGATTTAAAGTTTCAGTCTTAGGCTCTACTTTAAAAAATTATATCTTGAGCTAGAAAACTCCGTTTTGGGTGATTCTTTTTGGAGAGTGTTCTATAATGAGTCTAGTTTATAGTAGAATTATTTTAATTTCGAGATGCTTAATATTTTATGAACAGTAACTTTCGAAGTACCTGCTACCAGAAACAACTAGAAATTCCAGCACCAATCATTTTCATGTCTTAAGTTACCTTTATTAAATCAGGTTTCACATACAATCTTGTCAAGTTATATTTGAGTTTGATAACATCATAAGAGTACTCATAACATAATAGAACATGTCATATTTCTAAAAATATATTTTTCAAATAATCATTCAAAACTTTTGACAATAACTCAATCTTGAAGCATTCTATCAAGGTTAGAAGCCAACAATGCTTGAACAATTAAAGATGAAGCTCCTACCTCTTGTGTAAGGTCTAAAAAGGGTCCTTCTCTTCTTCCTTAAGCTTTGAACAAGAGTCTTTGGAGTGGATGACCCTCCTTGAATCTTGGCTCTAGAACTTGAGTGCTTAAGAAAATATTTCTCACTAGAGTTAAAGATTGTAACTCTTGTGAGGGCTAGTGAAAGTTTGGACTTAGGATTGAAGTGTTTGGATGAAGTTTAGAGGATCAAGAGAAGTTTTTGAAGAACATAAGAAGAATGATAGAATAAGAAAGAAAGAACACTTAGGGAGTTTCTGAATTGAAGAGTGTTTGAGGAGTATTTATAGTGGAAAGATTAGAGAAAAACAGAAAAAGGAAAGCACTTGGAGCATGATTTATGGAAACATGTTGGCTGAATTTTGGGATGAAAATGCTCCTTGTTTTGTGCAAACATGTTTCCATGTTTTATGCAAACACGTTTCCATGTTTTATGCAAACATGTTTTGTGCAAAGATGTTAGTGGAGATTTTCTAACCTTTAGTGCATGTATGTGATTTAGAAATATATATGATGTATGTGGTTAAATTATTGTGTTATCATCTTAATCCAATGGCTTAGATTCATTCTTGTCTAAAGACAAGTCTAGGGATTTGTGTAAATGGCGTTGTAGTAATTTCTTTAACTAAGACAAGGATATTTTTGTAATTAGACAATGATAGTGGTATTCTTGTAATTCCATTCATAGAGTAAGGGTATCTTTGTCATTTAATAAGGCAAGGGTAGTTTGGTAATTTCCTTTACATAGCAAGGGCATTTTCGTAATTTCCACTAAGTGATGGCATTTTCGTAATTCTTTGCATTTTTCTCTAGACATACTTAAGTAGTCTATTTGTTGTGTTTCATAACATTTGTCCAGATTCTCTTGGTTTTGCTATCACTAATTAAGATTAATATTTGTCCAGATGTTCTTTTCTTAATGGATTAGAATTCCTTCTTTATGTTGCTCGATTTGAAGTCCTATAAAGAACTTCAGTTCACCCATCATACTCATCTCAAACTCACTTTTCATAAGCTTTGAAAACTTTTCACACAAAAGAAAGGCTAGTACCACCAAATAAGATGTCATCAGCATATATTTGGACTATTAAAAAGTGATTATGTTGATGTAACGTAAATAAAGTAATGTCAACATTACCTTTTTTAAACTCATTCTTAAGCAAGAAAGTGCTTAGTCTTTCAGACCAAACTCTAGGAGCCTCTTTCAGACCATAAAGTGCCTTTGTTAACTTAAAAACATGGCTGGGAAGGGTTTCACTCTCAAATCGTCAAGATTTCCTTACATAAACTTCTTCAGAAAGAAATCCATTTAGAAGGGCATACTTCATAACCATTTAATATAGAGTGAATCCTTTGAAGGCTGTAAAAGCAAGTAGCATTCTAATGACTTTTAGCCTTGCTACTGGTGCAAAGGTTTCATCATAATCAATTCTCTCTTATTAACCAATCTTGCTTTGTTTTTTTACCGCATTTCCAACTTCATGTAGCTTGTTTCTAAACACCCACTTAGTTCCAATGATGGATTTTCCTTTTTGTTTCTCCACAAGTGTTCAGACCTTACTATTCTCAAATTTATTTAGCTCTTCTTGCATAGCATCCATCCAGCTTTGGTCATTCAATGGCTCTTCAATACTTTCTGGTTCTATGGTGGATATGAATGCACAATTAGTTTCATTAATACTCAACTTCTCAAGGTCTTCTTCTAGATCAACTAGATTTTAAGCAAAGTCCTTCTTATGCTCTTTGAGCTTGATGTGGATAGTCTCTTCAACAAATAGTGTTCTTTTGTTGTATACCTTATATACTTTAGAGACTGAAGAGTATCCTAAGAAAATACCATTAGTAGATTTAGGATCAAACTTTGTGAGCTTATCCTTAGTGTTAAGAATAAAGTAGTTAGACCCAAAGATATGGAAATCAGATATGTTGATTTTTCTTTCTTATCAAAGCTCATAAGGACTTTTCTTGAGGATTAGTCTTAAAAATGTAACATCCTAATATTTAACCCGACACGCCTAGTGTAACGCCCCAGTTTTTCTACTTGAGCATAAATGACTAAAATGCCCCTGAGGTCATTTTTACCCGAAAATTCGAGTATGGCTGACCAGTTGTTACTTTTTAATTAGCGGACCTTTCTTAAATAACTATAGCAAATTCTATGGGTTCGTGTACTAACTAGCGTAATTCGATCAACATATATAGCAAGATACAAAACATTTATTTAATATAAAGTTAATTACATAGGGAAGCTCTTCTATGAGCTCTAATACACATATGTTCTCTGTTAAGTTTACATATCTATATATACATCTAAGTACATCTGATACAATCTCAAACACCCGACTACTGCCAATCCGACCTCTTTCAGGGTAGCATCCCATAGTTCTCTGGTTCAACCTGGAGACGACATGGGAACACAAAAATTACATAGGGGATGAGAATTACACAATTCTCAGTAGGGCATTCCCCAAAACATGCACTGAAATTAATGTCATCGTCATCGTCTCAGCCACTTCGGTTTATTAAGAAACTGTGAGCATACAACCTAGGTCAATGGTTTATTTTTAAAGTTCTAAATTATACTTCTGAAATGGGTAGCTTTTATTATTCAATCACTTGATATACACATAGCATACTACTTAACATTATAATGCTTTATTTACAACTTTACGTACTCTCGGTACATCAAAAAGAATCTTAGAAATATTATCCCTGTCTTTCCGTGCCCTTGACCTAATCAAGGGGACTTTCCTGTGCCCTTAACCCACTACAGAGGACTTGCTCGTGCCCTTTACACATTAAAGGGGACTTTTCCGTGCCCTTTACACTCTAAAGGGGACTTTCTCGTGCCCTTTACATGCTATAAAGGGGACTTTTCCTTCTTTACATAGCATAGATATCATCCTCAAGCTCACATATATAGGCATGCATTAGCATAAATTTTTGAATTTCATAATGCTTCAAACATATATAGAGCATTCATTTATCACCTTTATCTTTACCAATGCATGCATTTATAGTCATATAAATAATCATTCACATGTGATTCTCATCCGTTTCTCATAAACCAAACTTTAAAGTACATAGCATGTAACACCCTAATAGAACCCCACTGTGCTTAAGTTCACATTTGGATTCTATTAATTGTCACTTATGCCTTGTATTAATTTTCTTTTGAAATTAACTTAGAAAAATAATGGAAGTTTTTTTTTTCTTTAAATAAATTAATTTTTTTGAAAACTTAAGCCTCAGAATTTAGAAGTGAAATACATAGCGCTTTTATAGATAATAATCAAGTTACATTGCGCACTTAATTAAATAAGCGGAATAAAAGACTAAGTGTAGAACAATTATCACATAAACTGGAATATAATCACTTAATACATAAGTCACAACAGGGCATATATCATACTGATAAGTTATTACAAATAACAATATAAGTTCTACTATTACTAATTGTTTCTCACAAACTATAATGTAACTAAAGCTCAGAATGCTCCTACTTGAACGGTTTGAAATCTTCACGTGCTACCTCCTTCCTTAGCTACGGCCTCGTTGCTTTAGGTGGACACGTCTGTCTCTGGTAACGACAACGGAAAATAAACATAGGAGTGAGAAATACATGATTTCTCAGTAGGAGTTCCTACTTGTACTAAAAGTGTCATCGTTGTCGTCCCAGTCACTTCGGGTTTATTATAAAAAGGTGAACAGGTAAGGATTCAATTATCAAACTTTCACAAACGTGATTAGCCGAAGTGCAGTTACTTTTAAACTAATCTTGAATATTAGCAGAAATATTCATTCAGTATTTCATCAAGCATACATATAAGCATATCATGTAAAACCTCTAATAAGCAGTAATCATTTAGGAGCTGCATGCATTTCATGATTACTCATCCTCAACATTCACTTGTTTAGTGATCATCATCTTTCATTTATTTCATCAACATATTTCTTAATTACTCACGGGATGAATGCATCAATGTCTTAGACCACCCTAAAAGGGTAATGAGCTCATACCATGGCCGTCGCCATAACCTTTTTGGTTTTCATTCCGTTGCCGTGATCTCAACGGTTTAGGGGGTTAAGCCGTGAGTTTAGCTCAAGTCCACTTTTCCAGACTTTCATTGCTACTTTTTCAAACTTTACTTTTATTATTTCTTTTGAAAATGAATGTATGCATATTATCATGTAATCACAATAAATCCTAGGCAATCAATCATTTATCCTCATCATTTCATAATTCATCACCATACATTCACATTACTATAAATTACTTCATAAAACATGGACAATATCATGTAAATCTCATAGGAAACACTTTCATAGATGATTCATATTAACCAACCAAAGTTATCAAGTTGAGTTCCTAGTGTTCGTAAGAGGTAATGGATGTCTTAGTATTATCTTTTTCTCTTAGTGTTCTTTGTACTCTTAGCATTCCATTAATACATTAATGCACTTCAAAATATTATTATAGGTTCTTTATATATTTTTATTATGACTTTCATATAACTCTTGAACATTATTATTCTACTTAAATTCTTAAAATTCTCTCTTTACAAGACTTGATTCTTTTATTTATAGTTTTGACATCTTTTAGAAGAAAGTTTATAATTCTCTATATACTTGTTATCTCAGCTTAGTAAAGGTAGTTCCAAATTCCTAACTCATCAAATTTTAGCATTTACATCTTTGGAATAGTGTAAATCCATTGTAAACCATGCATAGGAGGGTTCCCAGAAAGAGAGGTGGGTCACAATGGACATGCTTAAATACCAAGTCTTTCCTTAGCGTAACCTTTCCAAACTGCACTTTCACAGTACACTATCCCGAAATTTATTTCTCATTCTGTATTTATGTGGTACAAAGCTTTATACATAACATACATGGGTGTATTCCTACATGTGTTAGCTCTCTAACAAAGTTGAAATCAGTCCATTTGCATTTTTCTAGAGTGAGTTACACCTATTTTACTACTACAAGGTCAGATTTAAAGTTTCAGTCTTAGGCTCTACTTTAAAAATTTATATCTTGAGCTAGAAAACTCCGTTTTGGGTGATTCTTTTTGGAGAGTGTTCTATAATGAGTCTAGTTTATAGTAAAATTATTTTAATTTCGAGATACTTGATATTTTATGAACAGTAGCTTTCGAAGTACCTGCTGCCAGAAACAACTAGAAATTCCAGCACCTACCATTTTCATGTCTTAAGTTACCTTTATTAAATCAGGTTTCACATACAATCTTTTCAAGTTATATTTGAGTTTGATAACATCATAAGGGTACTCATAACAAAATAGAATATATTTTTCAAATAATCATTTAGAACTTTTGACAATAACTCAAACTTGAGGCATTCTATCAAGGTTAGAAGCCAACAATACTTGAACAATTAAAGATGAAGCTCCTACCTCTTGTGTAGGGTCTAAAAAGGGTCCTTCTCTTCTTCCTTAAGCTTTGAACAAGAGTCTTTGGAGTGGATGACCCTCCTTGAATCTTGGCTCTAGAACTTGAATGCTTAAGAAAATATTTCTCACTAGAGTTAAAGATTGTAACTCTTGTGAGGGCTAGTGAAAGTTTGGACTTAGGATTTAAGTGTTTGGATGAAGTTTAGAGGATCAAGAGAAGTCTTTGAAGAACATAAGAAGAATGATAGAATAAGAAAGAAAGAACACTTAGGGAGTTTTTGAATTGAAGAGAGTTTGAGAAGTATTTATAGTGGAAAGAACACTTGGAGCATGATTTATGGAAACATGTTGGCTGAATTTTGGGATGAAAATGCTCCTTGTTTTGTGTAAACATGTTTCCATGTTTTGTGCAAACACATTTCCATATTTTGTGCAAACATGTTTCCATGTTTTGTGCAAACACGTTTCCATGTTTTGTGCAAACATGTTGGATGAAAATGCTCCATGTTTTATGCAAACATGTTTCCATGTTTTATGCAAACATGTTTCCATGTTTTATGCAAACATGTTTCCATGTTTTGTGCAAAGATGTTAGTGGATATTTTTGTAATTAGACAATGATAGTGGTATTCTTGTAATTCCATTCATAGAGTAAGGGTATCTTTGTCATTTAATAAGGCAAGGGTAGTTTGGTAATTTCCTTTACATAGCAAGGGTATTTTCGTAATTTCCACTAAGTGATGGCATTTTCGTAATTCTTTGCATTTTTCTCTAGACATACTTAAGTAGACTATTTGTTGTGTTTCATAACATTTGTCCCGATTCTCTTGGTTTTGCTATCGCTAATTAATATTTATCTTGGTTATAAATTTGGGGATGTTACACAACCTCTCTTCAAATTGGTTTGTCATCATCAAAAAGAGGGAGATTGTAAAGTCCAGAGCCCTTCAGAAAGCATGAGCTTCATTGTTTTAATTGACAACAAAGCCAATTTAAAGAAAATACTTTGAAGAATGACTAATGGCTACCTTGAGTTTCTTGACAAAGTATAACAGGTTAATTCGGTTTGTATTACACGAACTGAAAGCAAGATTAATATTTCACTTTGCATGTGTAAACATGTTTATCTCATGGGAAGAGATTAAGCTAAACAGAAGGTGAATATTATGTCAAGCAAAGTACATGCATACAAATTAAAGCATAATACGGATTTAAAGCAAGAATAATGTTTCACTTTGCATGCAGAAGCATGATTTATCTCATGGGAAGAGATTAAGCAAAAAAGAAAGTGAATGTTATTTCAAGCAAAACACATATTCATGCTTACAAATCAAAAGCCTAAAAGCATACTTGAATCGAGAATAATTTCACTTGAGAAATCATGTTTTATCTTAAGGGAATAGATTAAGCTTAAAAAGATGAATATTATCTCATGCAAAGAATGTGTAAATACTTAAGGACTGAAGCAGATCAAGTCAAGATCAAGAAACCAAGGAAATAATATTCAGAAAGTAGCATGGGACATTAGAAAGTACACTCAGGATGAAGAAATCAACTCATGTCCAAGACCAACGTGTTACTCAGTTATCAATCACTACAATTGCAAAGAAATCATCATCAGAAAGCCAAGATTGAAGACTGGAAGATCTAAGAAAAATCAAAGAGATTGATTATGCCGTCAGAAAACTCACTTAACTGTGGAGCACATAATGCTAAAGGAAATTGAGGGAAAACTTGAATTTCAAAATTCAAATCTCAAATCAGAGCCAGTGTTATAACTGGCACATCATCTCTTCTACCTAATTGATTCATGATCCTAGCTTCTAGATGGAAGAGTTTAGAAACCATGATCAGAAAGTCAAAGAAAAATGGGAACATTAGAAACCTTTAAAATACAATAGCTTCTTCAACTGATATGACAAGTCTGTTAGCCTACCTCTCTAGACTAACATTCCAAGACACAACTAATGATCTACTCATGTCACTTGGAGATCTAATCAAAGGTAACGATCATGAAGAAGGACCTGTATAAATAGAGATGCCATACATGAATGTCGATAAGAGAGCTAAAGACATAACAGTGGAAACTCTAGAAAAATCTCTCCACACTTCCTATGTTGTTCATTATAATATGTAATCAATCCTCATGAAGTGTAAAACTTTTCTTCCATATCTTGTAATGATTTGTATACTCTTCTTAGGAAGAGATTTGAGAAAGAAGTCGCTCATGTTTCCCAGGTTTGTATTAGTGAATATTCTTAAGCAAACATAAGTGTAAGTTAGTTTGAGTGGCAACCCAAACACATAACCTTTGTAACTTTGATCCGTTAGTGATCAATGTGTGACATAGCTTGGAGAGGTTAAGGTAAAACTACTTGCAACATGATAGCAGAGGTATATGCTTATCACGATTCAGTTTGCAGAGGCTGGCTCAAGACTACTTACAACGTGGCAATAGAAGTTATCTGTAGGTCACGGTTTAACTTGGAGAGATTGGTTCAGAATTACTCAGTTCAACTTGGAGAGGCTGGTTCAGAACTACTTGGTTAGTGATAGTTAGGGTTATCTACTGTGCACTATGAGAGCTTGGGAAGATTAATACAAACACTATCCATTTTACTTTCTTAGGTTGAGAAAGTTGTTGTTAGTGAAATCTCAACATGTGTTGAGTATTGGAGGTAGGCAAGTTGGCAAAACTAATATAAAAATAATTGTGTTCATTTTTTTCCCCTAATCTTTTAGCTTTATGTTATGCATTTTATGTTAATTATTGATGAAGTCTTGTTCAAATAACATCATTACTATTATGCATTAGAGATATACTTTTTGAAACTGTTAATCACGTTTCCACTACACTTCAAGCCAAAAGTTTGTTAGTATTTTTTTGCGAAAAGTTTCAGATTTGCAAGAACACTTAAGAAAACATGATTCAACCCCTCTTCTCGTGCACTCTTTTACTAACAGTGATTCTATTAGTATATATAGCAAAGAGATAAAACATTTCTTGAAAACACCATCCAGTATAAAAGGAAGCTCTCCCATGAGCTTTAATACATATATATTCTCTATTATGTTTACAGACATATACATACAACTAAGTATAACATAATAAAAGCATCAACTACTAAAATACTGCAATCCGATTCCTTTTGTGTAACAGCCCCATAGTTCTCTGGATCAACCTGGAGACGACACGGGAACACAAAAATACATAGGGGTGTGAATTATACAATTCTCAGTAGGGCTTTTTGTAACATCCCCAAATTTATAACTAAGAATCTTAATTATCGATAGCAAAACCAAGAGAATCTGGACAAATGTTATGAAACACAACAAATAGACTACTTAAGTATGTCTAGAGAAAAATGCAAAGAATTACGAAAATGCCATCACTTAGTGGAAATTATGAAAATGCCCTTGCTATGTAAAGGAAATTACCAAACTACCCTTGCCTTATTAAATGACAAAGATACCATTACTCTATGAATGGAATTACAAGAATATCCACTAACATCTTTGCACAAAACATGGAAACGTGTTTGCATAAAACACGGAAACATGTTTGCATAAAACATGGAGCATTTTCATCCAACATGTTTGCATAAAACATGGAAACGTGTTTGCACAAAACATGGAAATGTGTTTGCATAAAACATGGAAACATGTTTGCATAAAACATGGAGCATTTTCATCCAACATGTTTGCATAAAACATGGAAACGTGTTTGCACAAAACATGGAAACGTGTTTGCACAAAACAAGGAGCATTTTCATCCCAAAATTTAGCCAACATGTTTCCATAAATCATGCTCCAAGTGCTTTCCATCTTCTGTTTTTTCTCTAATCTTTCCACTATAAATACTCCTCAAACTCTCTTCAATTCAGAAACTCTCTAAGTGTTCTTTCTTTCTTATTCTATCATTCTTCTTATGTTCTTCAAAAACTTCTCTTGATCCTCTAAACTTCATCCAAACACTTCAATCCTAAGTCCAAACTTTCACTAGCCCTCACAAGAGTTACAATCTTTAGCTCTAGTGAGAAATATTTTCTTAAGCATTCAAGTTCTAGAGCCAAGATTCAAGGAGGGTCATCCACTCCAAAGACTCTTAAAGAAGAGAAGGACCCTTTTTAGACCCTACACAAGAGGTAGGAGCTTCATCTTTAATTGTTCAAGCATTGTTGGCTTCTAACCTTGATAGAATGCCTCAAGTTTGAGTTATTGTCAAAAGTTTTAAATGATTATTTGAAAATATATTTTTAGAAATATGACATGTTCTATTCTGTTATGAGTACCCTTATGATGTTATCAAACTCAAATATAACTTGAAAAGATTGTATGTGAAACCTGATTTAATAAAGGTAACTTAAGACATGAAAATGGTAGGTGCTGGAAATTCTAGTTGTTTCTGGCAGCAAGTACTTCGAAAGCTACTGTTCATAAAATATTAAGTATCTCGACATTAAAATAATTTTACTATAAACTAGACTCATTATAGAACACTCTCCAAAAAGAATCACCTAAAACGGAGTTTTCTAGCTCAAGATATAAATTTTTAAAGTAGAGCCTAAGACTGAAACTTTAAATCTGACCTTGTAGTAGTAAAATAGATGTAACTCACTCTAGAAAAATGCAAATGGACTGATTTCAACTTTGTTGGAGAGCTAACACATATAGGAATACACCCATGTATGTTATGTATAAAGCTTTGTACCACGTAAATACAGAATGAGAAATAAATTTCGGGATAGTGTACTGTGAAAGTGCAGTTTGGAAAGGTTCTGGCTAAGGAAAGACTTGGTATTTAAGCATGTCCATTGTGACCCACCTCTCTTTCCTGGGAACCCTCCTATGCATGGTTTACAGTTGATTTACACTATTCCAAAGATGTAAATGCTAAAATTTGATGAGTTAGGAATTTGGAACTACCTTTACTAAGCTGAGATAACAAGTATACAGAGAATTATAAACTTTCTTCTAAAAGATGTCAAAACTATAAATAAAAGAATCAAGTCTTGTAAAGAGAGAATTTTAAGAATTTAAGTAGAATAATAATCTTCAAGAGTTATATGAAAGTCATAATAAAAATATATAAGGAACCTATAATAATATTTTGAAGTGCATTAATGTATTAATGGAATGCTAAGAGTACAAATAACACTAAGAGAAAAAGATAATACTAAGACATCCATTACCTCTTACGAACACTAGGAACTCAACTTGATAACTTTGGTTGGTTAATATGAATCATCTATGAAAGTGTTTACTATGAGATTTACATGATATTGTCCATGTTTTATGAAGTGATTTATAGTAATGTGAATGTATGGTGATGAATTATGAAATGATGAGGATGAATGATTGATTGCCTAGGATTTATTGTGATTACATGATAATATGCATACATTCATTTCCAAAAGAAATAATAAAAGTAAAGTTTGAAAAAGTAGTAATGAAAGTCTGGAAAAGTGGACTTGAGCTAAACTCACGGCTTAACCCCCTAAACCGTTGAGATCACTAAGAACGGAATGAAAACCAAAACGGTTATGGCGACGGCCATGGTATGAGCTCATTACCCTTTTAGGGTGGTCTAAGGCATTGATGCATTCATCCCGTGAGTAATTAAGAAATATGTTGATGAAATAAATGAAAGATGATGATCACTAAACAAGTGAATTTTGAGGATGAGTAATCATGAAATGCATGCAGCTCCTAAATGATTACTGCTTATTAGTGGTTTTACATGATATGCTTATATGTATGCTTGATGAAATACTGAATGAATATTTCTGCTAATATTCAAGATTAGTTTAAAAGTAACTGCACTTGACTAATCACGTTTGTGAAAGTTTGATAATTGAATCCTTACTGCTCACCTTTTATAATAAACCCGAAGTGACTGGGACGACAACGATGACACTTTTAGTACAAGTAGGAACTCCTACTGAGAAATCATGTATTTCTCACTCCTATGTTTATTTTCCGTTGTCGTTACCAGAGACAGACGTGTCCGCCTAAAGCAACGAGGCCGTAGCTGAGGAAGGAGGTAGCACGTGAAGATTTCAAACCGTTCAAGTAGGAGCATTCCGAGCTTTAGTTACATTATAGTTTGTGAGAAACAATTAGTAATAGTAGAACTTATATTGTTATTTGTAATAACTTATCAGTATGATATATGCCCTGTTGTGACTTATGTATTAAGTGATTATATTCCAGTTTATGTGATAATTGTTCTACACTTAGTCTTTTATTCCGCTTATTTAATTAAGTGCGCAATGTAACTTGATTATTATCTATAAAAGCGCTATGTATTTCACTTCTCGTTACAGGCTAAAGTTTTAAAAAAAAAAATTAATTTATTTTAAAAAAAAAAAAACTTCCATTATTTTTCTAAGTTAATTTCAAAAGAAAATTAATACAAGGCATAAGTGACAACTAATAGAATCCAAATGTGAACTTAAGCACAGTGGGGTTCTATTAGGGTGTTACACTTTTCCCCTAGACATACAACAATAAATGTCATCGTCATCATTCTAGCCACTTCGGTTTATTAAGTAAAGTGATTATGCATTACATAACAACGATTCGTTTTTAAAGTTTGAAATCATAATTCTGAAGTGGGTTACTTTTAACATTCACTCACTTAATTCACAGGTAATATCAGGCTCAAGATCATATGAAATAATGCTAAACAACATAACTCAATATGATATAACCATGCATGTGCCAATTATAGTAAAATTATCTTCAATGGGCCTGATTCTATTTATGGTCATAAAACTCAATTCAGTGCATTTTTCTTTTTTCATCAATATACGAAAAAATTAGTATATAACTCTTAATTTACACCAAATGGTATTTATAGTGGATAACACCACACATGGGAAATAGACTGCTTATTAGGACTGAGCTCATTCCTATACGTGATCATCGATTATTCCATTTCCAAATCACACACAGTTTTATTTTATTCACACACAGTTCCATCTGCCGACTCATAATATCTCAGGGGAAGTTTCTCTTTTTGCCTTCCTCTCAATTCAACTTAAGTTTTGTTTTTGTTTTCTCCTATGTCAGAACATGCACACTAGGGAAGTTCCTCTTTTTGCCTTCCCTTCAATTCAACTTAAGTCTTGTTTCTATTTTCTCCTATGTTAGAACATGCACAATTGAAGTTCATACATTCTCTTTTGCCACATATATGCATCATTCACTTTTCTTTTCTAAGTGCATGCATAAAGCATATGTAGGCATTTAATCACAAGAAATTCTCATTTGTACCTCATAAATCAATCTTTAAATTGTCTAGCATGCATTCATACTCATCATGCTTAAATTAATAGTCATTATATCACCAAATCAAGACTTAAATTCATTTCAGCACAAATACAGCATGTTGGCATAATTCATGCCTAAGGAGTACGATTTATTCTACACATCAAACACCCATTGCAAGGGCTATAAAAATTCTTCAAGACACCTCAATGTGTCACAAGGCCTTGTAAAAATTTCAGAAGAAAAATCCTTCTCTAACTCTGTTAACAAAATTATACATATTTGGTACTCAGAAACCACTTAACCTCAACTCAAAACCTGAAATTCATAATTTTTAACCCTAGCATATGATTGAATAAATTCAAAATAAAAATCATGGTTGAACTTAAAGATGTTTCCAATACTCTATAAAAATTTCAAGTAAAATTCAATCATTTGCTATAGTAACAAAATTATACAAAATTGAAACTTCAGTTCCCACAATCCAGGCAGCATAGTTATAATCTCAGTTCTTGATTTTTGTAAGCATTAGGTATCAAAAATAGAGGTCAAGAAAATTAGTGGAACTAGCCTAGGATGTTAGCTTCAACATATATTTTTTCTAACTCATGAAAATACCTACAATTCCCTCAAGAAATTAGTGAACAATCACTGCCAGCAAGAAAATCGAAAATCCAGCAGTATGGTTCAAAATCTCTTTTCACAAAAAATTTTCCACAACAACAAACTAATCCACCAAAGCAAATACATCTATGTGTGTGTGTGTGTGTGTGTGTGTGTGTGTGTGTGTGTAATCACCTAATACAACCAAGAATATTCAGCCAAATCAGTAAGAAAATTATAAAAATAGAATTTGAAGTAAAATAGGTTTAAAATCCCTACTCTTTGAAGATTTGTTGCTCTTAATTTCAAAGGATGCTCTATAATGTTTTTCCCTTATTTCATAGCCTTCCTAACAACTCCAAGACCTTCCTTAAACAGTAGAGAATGATATCTCAAGGTGAGAAATGGTGAGAAATTGATATTCCAATCGGTTAGTTTTGTAGGTGGTGATAAATAGAGTAAGTTTTGTAAAGGAAGTTTGAGGTTTAGGCAAGTTTCGGCTAGGATTCTTGGAAGTTTGAAACAAGTTTCATGCTCTTTGCAAGAATAAAAATGGAGGCTATTTTGCTCCCTTTTGCTGGTCAAGAAATGCTTTGTGGAGTGATAAGGAAGATTGGTCTTAAACTTATCTTGTATCAAGTTTAAATATTATATAATTCTTTAAAGAAAAGAAAAATAAATGGATGGCTAGGATTTGTTTTGGAAGTCAAAGAATGAATCTTAGCCATGTACTTGGCTCAAGATAAGTGGCTATCTTTAACTTGGTGAACAAGTAGCTTTTTCGGTGTTAAAAAGCACACTTCAAAATTCTACTGAACGGGTAAAACATTGTACCTGGGTAATAAAAAATTGCCCAAAAATTAATTCTAGGTATAAAATCTTTATTTCTAACTATTTCTAATCTTAATCCTATAATTTCTCAATTTCGGGCATCTACGGGCCCCAATTCTAGGGTTTTGACTATCCTGACGGACTCGTGGGACATGCAAAACACTATTTACTTTTTTTTTTACAAATTCGTTAGATCATCCTTATTATTTCTATGCCTGTCAGATTTTTAAGATTATAACTAGTAAAATTCAATAATTTTAACAAAAATTTAGAGTGTTACAAGACCCATGTCTATGTTGAGGCTCTAGTACTCCCCTTAACAAGTTCCAACATATATCCCATACACTCTATTGCTGCCACTTTTCCTATGCCTCTATGTTGCCACTTACTGCAGCACCATTGGTCCTCAATCTGAGCTGCATAGCAACGTCTTGGAGAGTGATGGTACAATCCCTAGACAGAAGATGAAATGTATGTGTCTCTTGGCGCTATCACTCTATAGGGTGCTGATGAGTACTGAGTCATAATGAAAGTTGCCAAAGTTGGCAACTTCCCATATTCCAATCTGCTGCAAATAGTACTCCATGTGAGGATGTGGTGTTAGTTTGTGATAGCGCCTCAAGTGTAACACTCGATCGGGCTACATAAATTTAATTAATATGATAATAAGTATCAATCTAGACCAAATAAACCATACAACTTTAAAAAAAAAAAACATTGTTAATGTGAAACATGCACTATTTTTAAGTAAGCAACTACTAAACATACGATGTTTTGAAGTTCTACAAATATTACCATAATTATAAACTAATTACATTTGAATTAGACATAAACCTAATTAACTCCAAAAAAAATAAGTAATAATATGAAAAGCAAATCAAAGACGTAAAACTAATTAAGTTTTTAAATTTAAACAAAACTACCTAATCTTAGACTAAGTGATATTCAACTAAACAAATTACTAGATAAACTAAATAAATAATATTTTTAAAGTATAAATCAAAATTAATTATATTATATATATGAATTTCAGTTTTCTAAAGTAAATCCTGTAATGAACAGGTCTTGCTTCTAACTTTATTGAACCCAAACTAAACTAAACCAAACCAAAGATAACATTCCAAGTAAACACAAAACTAAACTAAAACTAATTATACATAGCTATCTGAAACTAAACTAGTTAAACTTTGAATTAAAAAATAACAATAAAAGTAAAATAATAAAGAGATAAAATATTTGGTGATAAAGTCTAGTAGCAATATGAACATCATCTAAACGGTAGAGAAAGTTTTTCATCGTCAAATAAGCCAAGAGTATCTCTGAAAGTGAGTCTGATAAACTGAAAAGTATGGAAAACGACGCGCATTCTCAGGTGTATTCATATTTATAGTGGTTTCAGCAAAATACGTTAAGGGGCCCTATGTATCCTAAAAGGGTATGAATATGCATGGGACCGTAGCGTATTTATGCTCTTTTAGGATACACAGGGCTCGCTAGCATATTCACATGCATGAAAAACAGTTTAATTTAGTATCAAATCTTTTTTCCATTTGTTCCTTTAATTATTTTTTTTTCATTTTAAATGGGTAAAAAATCCTCACTTTGGTGAGAGAAGTAATTTATTATAAGAGTGGAAAAAAGTAAATCTAGACCTTATAATCATATATAGATAGTGAAGATTAAAAGTTAAAAATGTCACATAATTTTATATTTTAATTTTGACTATATAGTAGTAACACCCTTTGAGAGTCAATGAAATTCATTTTAATTCTTGTTTATTATTTATAATTTTTTTAATAAATTTATAAAATTATCACACTAACCGATGTTGAGATCATGAGATGGTTACACCATTCTTTCCTACATTGCATGTTATATATTTCACATTACTCTCAGAAGAGATCAGCACAAAAAGAGATAAATTTGGCCAAATTTTGTTTTTGTGGACTCGAGTCGAATTAATAAATTGGATGTACAGTGGTTGTAATATACGAGTATTGTTCTGTACACTGGACAAATCTGAATCATTGAAACGACAAAATAGAACTGACGCTGCATACAAAATTTCCGGTCCTTCTCACTCCAATACATATGGACTAGATTCTCTCTTTTTCCATGGTGAAATAAAATCCACAAGCTACATCCCCTCCTTAACCTGATATAGGGGGGGATCACACACCCACAACCAGATCACATCGTATATCATTTAGCAATCAATATTTTCCTCACTGTTTCTCCATGGTCTTCCTCTACGGCATGTGAGCTAAAGCAAAACATAGTAGGAGGGCACAGTCTTCGATTCTTCCCCCAAAATGAGTCAGTGCGTCCCAAGCTGGGAAGTGGACGACAACAATCCACCGCCCGCCAAAGCCTCCCTCCGTTCCAACTCTAACTCAACTGCCCCTGATGTCCCCATGTCAGCCCTCTACCTCATCTCTATCTCTTTCTCCGTTTATGTTCTTCTCTTTCTCTATGCGCAAGCACGTACGCATACACACATATATACACAAAATTATAAGTATAATAACTTATTCACTTCATTTGTTTTAATGAATGGTTTGCGCGATTTGATGAGCCCAGGTTAGACTATGAAGTTGCAGAACTGACATGGGAAAACGGACAACTTTCAATGCATGGCTTAGGGTTGCCGCGTGTGCCGACCAAATCCTCCATTGTGACGGCCACAACCACCACTACTCCTTCCAAGTACATATGGGAGAAGCCTCGTGCTAGTGGCACTTTGGAGTCTATAGTAAACCAAGCCACTAGCTCACCCCACCCCGGTAAATCATCGTTCCATGGTGCTGGTGGTGGCCACGTTGATGGTGATTGTGACGGTATTTATGGCAACGTACTAGTCCCATGGTTTGATCCCCATCGTGCTGCGGCAGCTGCCACTGCCGCCACCTCAAACACGGTGACCATGGACGCGTTGGTACCATGCTCAAATCGCACGGAGGAGCGGAGCACACAGGTCATGGACTCCATTCCCCGAGGGCTTGGAGCGTGTATGGTGGGTTGCTCGAAACGTGTTGGGCCCTGTGGTGGTGCCGCTGTCGCCACGCAGGAGGAAGGCGGGCTTGTTGCCGCAGCGGCAAAGCGTGCCAGAATGGCGCGTGTGCCGGTAGCCGCACACGAGCTGAGTAGCAGGGATCAGAGCGTGAGCGGCAGTGCCACCTTTGGGAGGGACAGCCAGCACATGGCGACGCTAGACACGTGCGACAGGGAGCTTGGAGTGGGTTTCACTTCCACATCCCTAGGATCGCCGGAAAACACAAGCTCCGCAAAGCAGTGCACCAAGACCAACACAGTAGATGACCATGATTCTGTTTGCCACAGTAGATCTATGGTAGGCCTCTAAGTTTCTCTAAGTTAGTCACCACTATTCAGTTGATTAATTTTTTTTATCTTCTGTAACTAAGTTAATTTTATTTCTGTATTTCTTTTCTTTTTATGTTAATTTTATGATTTGTGATTATCTTATGCAAATTCTGCAAAGAGGGAGGAAGGAGATGAAGATGAGAAAAAGAAAGAAATTGCAAAATCTTCTGTGTCCACTAAAAGGAGTAGAGCTGCTGCTATACACAACCAGTCTGAAAGGGTGAGAATTACAATTGCTTTGATGATAATTCATCAACAAAATCAAGAATTCGTTGTTTATTGGTTCGCTTTGTTATTTGCTTTCCAGAAAAGGAGGGATAAGATAAACCAGAGAATGAAGACTTTGCAAAAGCTGGTCCCAAATTCCAGCAAGGTACGTATGTAGAATACTTGCAACTAGTGGGTTTGCTGACTTAATAATTCGCAGCGGCCGTATCTGAGCCAATATTTTGGTATCTAATGGTCCCAGTTCGCATATCAATTGAAAAAGAGAACTATAACATCAATTTTTTTTTTTCATTTATTTTCCTAGACTACGAGTAGTAGAAATTATTGATTGATTGCTCATAAAACACTTAGAAAAATATTTTTTCAACCATTTATATTTTGATCATTGCGTCGACTTCTAATCTATTATACTTAAATTTTATGTGATTTTTACCTAAAAATAGAAGTTTTGGTTTTTCATCTTTAGATTAGGTTGAGTGTCAATGAACACCTACTTTTTAAGTATTCAAATAACACCATTTAAACTCTTATTGATGAAATGTTTAAGATTCTTTTAACAAAATTTCACATATAACATCATTGTTTTTCTTTGACTGATTAGTCATGGAGATTTTCATACTATGTGACAAATCATTTCTTTTGAAAAGTTAAACGGACATATAAAGACAAATAAATAGTTTTATATTTAACATTTACACGTTATGTATGGTGTCAATATGACTCAACTACGAACTAAGGAATTTTAATATTAATTTATGGATAAAGTATATTGACCTCTCATGAGATTGGTAAAATTGACCCCACCTTCTATCTATTTGTAAATTTTTCTTAAAAAATTCATGGATTTGTGAAATTATTACATTGATCTTTACTGAATTTTTAAAATTATTGCACTGACCTGCCCTCTATTTGCACATTGAACGTCAATACATCTAGTAGAGGAGGTCAATGTCATCTGGACAAATAGAAGAGAGTCAGGATAAATTTCATCAAATTTCAGGAGTGGTCAATGTAATTTACCCCTAATTCTTTAAGTAATCTCTTTGTCTTTTTATATCCACTTTAAATATTATGTTGTTAAAAGACTGATATTAGATAAATAGATTATAAGTTTCACATACTTCGTTTCTTCAATTATAGTGTGAAATTTATATAATATTTAAAAAAACTTCATATGTATTTTATTTAATAGTTTCACATAATAATTGATATTTCTTTTAATAATAACTTACGATATTATTTATGTCAAAATCATAAAGATTCAAATTGAATTGAAATATTAAATCCTTCATCGTCGGCCAAAGCAATAGTTTTACTCAAGATAACTTATTACTACAATGTTATCAATCCTTGCTTTTAGATACTCATTCATGAGTGTCTTAGCCAATAGATCAAGCTTTTAACACTTAAAGCAAGTTTAAAAGAATTTGAGAGTTGGATATAAAACCAGCCTTTATCAAATAATTATAGGCATAGCTGATCCTTCACAAGCTTCATGGCAGTGTGTTTGCAGCCCTGTGAGTCCACACGAACTCCAATTATTGTGTCACTTTTGAGTGACATAAGGCTGTTTGGTGAGCAGACACCCAACTGCTCCCAGAGAAAGTCTTTCTATTGGTAGGCCCTGATGTTATTTATTGCCTCAACTCAGGCTAATATATTTGCCAAAAATCCCAAAACATAGGGAGAAAAATGAATATATATATATATATATATATATAAAGAGAAAGTACTCGCAATCTGGATATACACTCCAAATAGGGAAAGAAAAGGAAAAGAGTTCCAACCTTTTTCTAAACCAAGTCAAGACGTCATCGGCGGCTTGCAGATTGAGCATAGCTTATTCATGAATTTAACCACCAAACATAAACAGATTGTAAGTTTTAGAAAATAGAGAGCACCAAGGGATTTGTTTAAGGGTGTGTTTGTGAGCTTAAATTTTAGAGGAAAAAGGAGGATTTGTAGTATAAAATTATATTAGAAGTCTTTCCTTCCTCTCTCTTTCCCTTCAAAATCCAAACTCACAAACATACTCTAAGAGAATGACTATTGTCACATTCAATTATCTATTAATATACTCTATTTAATATATTTTTATTAATTATTTTAAAATGTCTTTTCTAAAATATTTGAACTAAAATTTATTTATTTTTACTTTAACATTATTCAAACTCATTATTATTAATATTTATAAATAAATCTTATTTTAATATAGCTCCTATAATTTTATTTGTGAAAAAAGTTTACATAAGAATATTATTTATTTTTATTAAAGGTTAATAATTTAATTGCAGAATTTTTTATCTTGATTATATTTTATATTTTAAAATGACCATTAAACATTATAAGTGTTTTTATTATTTATTTTATATAATTATATTGATGTAAATATTAAATTAAATTATAAATTTTATTTATAATATAATAATGATCTACATAATGTAACAGCAAGTATTTAAATAAAATATTTTAAAAATTGAAAAATTAATTGTAATATACAATATATACACTCAAGATTTTTTAAACTTGTGTTTGCATAATTTAATTTAATATTAAATAAAGATATCATATCAACATTTTAAATGTCAATCCCACAAATTCTATAGTAGTTTTTATTTTTTATTTTTATTCTTAAAAGTTAAGGTAACATAATACATTGAATTAGTTATCTACTTTATAATCATGTACTCTGTCATGATAAAAATTCTATATTAAAATTTGATTATATATTTTTACATCATTCAATGTGTTTCAATAATTTTTATTACATTCATAGTGAAAATTGAATTTTAAAAATATTATTAAGATTCATATTATTTAGTTTAAACTTTAATATACAATTACAATTCAAATTTTTCATACTTTTTATTGTAATTCAAAATTTCAAAATTTATTATTATTACAAGATCATGATATTTTATTTTATATTATACTTATAGAATATTAAAATAAAATTATCAAAGTACTATGATACTTAAATAAAGTTATTTGTTGTAAAAAACTCATTCAATTTGAACACTGTTTATGATCAATTATATACGGGTTGTTATAGATTAAAATGTTAATAATAATTTAATTAAAAATCATATAAAACTGTTATAAAACTGTTTCACAATAAATAAAAATATAGATGCTATATTAAAAGAAGATTCATTTAGAAATATTAATAATTACTGGTTTGAATAATATTAAAATAAACACTAAATTATTTTTGGTTCCAATCATTTAGAAATGACATTTTCGAACAATTAATTAAAAGTACATTAAAAATGAATTTGTCAATAGACAATGAAATGTGGCAATAGCCACTACTTTCATTACATATTGTACCATAATAGTTACATGACTTTAGTTACTTTTGTGGAATTTCATGTACTATAAACATTGGACCAACATTTATGACTAGATATTTATTCTTTTTATCTTCTTTTATGAGCTTTATTTATTTGTTTATCTTTGGTAACAGACCGATAAAGCTTCAATGTTGGATGAGGTGATAGAATATCTTAAACAGTTGCAAGCACAAGTGCAGATGATGAATAGGATCAACATGTCATCCATGATGCTGCCAATGACCATGCAACAACAGCTTCAAATGTCGATGATGGCTCCGATGGGCATGGGCATGGGGATGGGTATGGGTATGGGCATGGGCATGGGCATGGGCATGGATATGAACACCATGAGTCGTGCTAACATTCCTGGCATCCCTCCAGTCCTCCACCCATCTGCCTTCATGCCCATGGCCTCATGGGATGCCCACGCCGGCGACCGACTTCAAGGGCCTCCAGCCACTGTGATGCCTGACCCTTTATCCACTTTTTTCGGATGCCCATCCCAGGTAAGAAAATGGTGGTAATAATAATTCTAGTATATACACATATCATTATTTGCCATTAGGTCCATGTTTCAATAAGCGAATAATCAACTTTTATTTTGGCTTTCTCTTTAAATTTCAATGACTCGCTTTTTTTGGGGATAAGGGTGGAAAAGATCAAATCTCGAATACTGAATGATTGAGAGCAACCTGGTTTCATTGCTGAACTGGCTGGACATTAGACACTGAATTTGAGAGGCACTAATGATAAGGTTGCGGATACACGTCAAATCAAATTCATGGCGGCATTAATATTGTGTTTTGGTTTGTTAGGACAGTGACAAAGTTAATTAATTAATATTTGTTTCCAGCTACACTCCATCTTTTTCCCAAGTTGGAGTGGATAAAAAGTGTTCGTTATTGTGAGATTCGTAAAAAATTCCTCAAAAATAATATTTCTGATGTAGGTTTCAAAATTTCCAAAATTATTAAACAAGATGCATCGCTTTCAGTGATGGCCATGGCTCTGCATCGTCGAAACCAAAAACATTTATTGGACATTTTGAAACGATTAATCTTGTATTAGATGCATGGTGATAAACCTTTATCTCAAAAGTCTCAGAAGTAATGTTAGCTGTACAAATTTTGTTGTACATGAAAATTTTTTCATTTTCTTTAGATGTGAATATTTTGAGTTAATATGTATAAAATAAAACGAATGGTTCTCTAAATCCACTTAATGTTTAGTAACATTATCCAATTAATTTTTTCTTTATACAATCTGTCAAATAATAGTAGGTATGAGAATCAATCATATTTATTGATATCTAATATATGATTGGATAAGAATATTATTTTTTTTTTATCCAATCAGCACATTAAAATTAAGCCCATCTATTTAAAAGTAATTGATTAAAAGTGTTAACTACTTGCAGCCCATGAGCATGGATGCCTACAGTAGGCTTGCTGCCATGTATCAGCAGTTGCACCAACCTCCAGCTTCTGGTTCCAAAAGCTGAGCTGCTTGGTAGTATTTTGCTGTTGTGACAGTGATGAGCGACGAGAAGATGTGCATATTTATTATTATTCTTTGTGATATATATTCCAAAGCAAGTGACTGGGAAACTGATTAGCATCAAGAAGAATCAGCATTTTATTTGTCCTGTAAACATGTATATTAGCTCCAAAGCAAGTGCAGAGAAACAACGGCCTAACTGTCTTCGGGTGAACAACTTGATAAAGATTAGGTTGTTTCTCTTGGTTATTTATGTTTCCCAACAAATTAACCTTCATATATAATTAAGTTCATGCAACTTGAAACTATTTTGTATGTTATTTTTCCTTTTGGAATAGCTAGCCTACTTGACTTCCATCGAATCGTAGTATTTATTTTGTCCCTTGGTGTAGGCGTTTCACTCGTCTTTAAACTTTAAACTTCTCTTTTTTGGACTAAAACCTCAATTATATTTAGTCCCTTGAATTTGAAAAATCTTATTGCAGTTTCTCAAATTTTATAAATGAAAACAAATTAATTTCTTTATCAAATTATTGTCTGAGCTATTAGGATTCACTGTGAAAGTGTACTCTTTTTTTGAATGCTTGCCATGATGCAAATTATGATCCATAGCAAACATTAATAATACACGTAAGCTAGTTAATAGGATATATGGATATTTTCATTAAAGGCTCAAACTGTAAAACCTTGATTTGTGCTTTTCTTCATTATTTTTTTTTTTGGTCTTCTAAGGTATTGCATAACTAAATATAACTTAATTAAGACTAATCAATTTAATTAAGACTTAATCACCTTAATTAAGGAAATTACATATGATTAATTGCTTAAAAAATTCTAATGACTTATTAATTATCCAATTATCACTAATCACATCACTAATGATTAAAAGTGTAGTGGCATAAAGACAAGGAAACACGATGATGTCCCCAACCACTACACTTGTATTTTAATGGCTACATGCTTATGATACAATTAATGATGAAGTATCACTTTATTATGACTAATGACACCTTTAATAATTATAGTACATGATTAATTAAATTAATCTTGATTAGATCAAGTTAATCTTACTTTGACTATTGATTTTAATAAACTACCCTTATTAGCACACTTTCTACCTAATCTACCCTCAAATTTCACCTAATACCCAAAATACCCCTGAACTTATTCCAATCACTCCCACACAAATACAAAAACACAACCACTCTCTCCCCACATACGTTAGCCATAGGCCCCTTCTCCATTCACATCCTTACATTTTTCTTTCAACACTATGTAACACCCTAATATTTAACCTAACACGCTAGGATGCATTTAAGCTAAATACTAGTTATTACTCTTTTGTTCCAGTTACATGACATTACATTTCTAAAATACTTAGCAAAAATATGGGTAAATTTTTTTTTTTTGAATATATGAAAACAAAATATGAGCCTTGCATACATAAGCAAGCTACATCGTTTGTTTCGCACACAAATAACACAACACCATAAGCATAGATAAACATCATGGATTTCATATAACATCAAAGTCACCACCCACATCACATACGAATAACATAAATAATGAGCATAATACCCACCAATAAAGGTTGGGTTAATATAGTAATCCCAGAGTCAGTAAATAAAGTACATAAAAGTAAACATAAATCAAACCACTAGAGACCTCTCTTCTCTCCTAAGTCTACCAAGGTGTGCTATGTAAGATAACCTCAAAATATAGAAGCAAAAGAAGGCTATCCATCGCGTATGGTCAAGCACTCCCACAAGGTCTGTTATTAGCTACTAAGGATATCCCTATTGAGAGGGAAGGGTGTAACCAATGAAGTGCACCAGCTCTTTGAGCATGCTAAGACACAAGGTCAGATGGGTGTGGACTCCTCGATGAGGGCAAGTAACTCTTCTCATTGGGCCTCCGATCGTGGCCTCTCCATCGTAGTCTCCTATGATCTCCATGGGAATGGTCGGGGCAGAACCTTTGGAAGAGTATTAGGATGACTCCTCCGAGGGGTCTGTCTCAGGCTCGAATGAACAGGGTGGCGAATAGGGGACGTACTCGGGGTAAGCTCAAACAAATGAAGCAGAGGTATGGGCACGGCAAATTTGCTTTCCGCAGGGGCGAGCGTGCTCAAAAATCATATTCTTAGGGAATGAGGCAGTAGGAGAAAACCTATACCTGGTAAGGGGGTGTGAGAATGAGCGCTCCATGAACACAAAAAGGCGAACTAAACATTGACCAACAAAATGGTAGGACTGCTGCGCAGGGTCCAAGTGAAACTCCCAGGTGGGAACATCAACGTAAATCACGAACGTCACCATCAACCTCTGAAGACGTGATGGAGAAAATAAAGAAAGCGGGGATGACAAACTTAAACAAGAATCTTAGTAAGGTACTCTCCTCTTAATACATATCATCATCTACGTCCTCAGAAACCCTAGGTTTATTATGAAAATGGTGAGCATGCATAAGGTTCATTTTATTAAGTTCCAAAGCCCATTATCCAAGGTTCGTGTCTTTTAGCTTGATTCTTAATATTATGAATGCATTACATTATATCATGAGTGCATGTCCATGCCATGTGCAACATATCATAAAATCATACTAAATAAACAAAGCATAAGGAAATATAATCACATGAATAACGTAAAGGCTCCATATGAATCTTTTCTCTTTTATCATTTTAGGTGACTTTGAGTTCATTATTCTTTCCTCTATGGGGCCACCCTAATACTCTCCCCTTTTGAGAGTTTCTATGTTATGAGCTCATACCTAAACTAGTCGTCACTAGTCTACACTTATCCTATGATAAGCAATTCCCGACTCTTAGAGTACGAGGTAGGGGGCATAGGAACACCTTTCATAACCATTAATTCCTGGAGTCCAAAGGGTCCTTTTTGGATCACCTCTCATAACCATTAATTCCTGGAGTCTAGAGGATCATTTCCATGTGTTTTATGTCACCTTTTATCTTTACATATTAATTAGAGGGGCATGCATAGGCATAACATTTTTAGATATCATCATGACTTTTCACATGGCATTTCATACACATAGTTCTCATGAATTTTTCTAAGTTCACAAATTTCGCAGAAATTTGGCAGCAAAACGGCTGAAAACGGAATTTCCCCAAATTTGCTACCTATCAGCAAACACATAAATCATGCATTCTCAATAGCTCAATCATAATCATAGCATGCCATAATAAATCACATAATCATCTCTTACTTTCATACATCCATCAGCACATATCATCATCATTTCTATTGAAAGATAAACATGCTCCTACCCAGTATGCCATAATTAAGGACTGGGCTCAGCTGGTGTACATGCTATGCTCATCAACATCATTTATACACACATAGGAAAGGTATTAAAAAAAATCATTATTAGACACTTATTATGTGATTATTCCCAAGTTGGAAATTACTCTATAGCCCTTTACGGGTTAAAACTACACCCGACGTAACCTAATTTTTCGAAATTGTTCTGTTAAGCATCTAAGGGACCCGCCACCATGATTTTCACTAACTTTAAACCTCATAAACATTTTCAAATATTGCTGGGCAGTTTGGGCAGTGTTTTTAAAAAAATCGTTTCGGGGTTCTAGAAATCGCGTTTTTAACCCTTTTTAATTACCGGTTTTTCCTAAAGTGCTAAAATTAATTCTTACCCCCACTAATGGAAATTTTTACACTTGAATTCAGTTTCAAACAGATATCTTACCAAAATAAAGATACCAAGGCAGTAGATATGAAATCTGAATTTTTAGAAGTCTCAAAAACACGTTTTTAGTTCTTTTAAGTTTCTAGTTTTCCTCAAAATAAAAGAATTGAATTCTCGCACCAAATAATAGTGATTTATACACATTTAAATAATTCTAATCAATAGTTTACAGAAATTAAATAAGTGAGGCAGTAGCAAAAATTTCATTTCCTTAGAGCTTCTGAAAACTGTATCTTTTTACCCGCTCTTGTTACTAGCTTACCTAGGATGCCAAAAAAAATTTTTACAACATTTAATACCAATTTTTACACTCTCTTACCCTTCCAAACAGCATCAAACAGAAAAGGAAACACCAAGGCAGTAGCCAAAAAGTTTGAGTTCTAAAGACACATAAAATCACATTTTTTACTTTTCTTTGTAGCAAAATTTCCAGGACAACATTTTTAAAAGTCCTAAGACATAGAGGTTGAGCCATAAAACCAAATAAAACTCATCTCAAACCCCATTAACATGTCATGGCCGAATTGCATATGCAATGAGGGTGGCCATGGTTTAAAATTTTATTCTAGATCCAAGGACAAGTTTTGAGCTTTAAGGTATTAGGTGATAACTTGGAATTAAACATGCTATGCATCTTATTTTTATCTTTAAGATTTAAGGGTGATAGCTCAAAAGTAAATATGCTATGCAAATCCATTTTTATCTTCAAGATTAACGTGATAGCACAAAAGTAAACATGCTATGCAAATCTATTTTTATCTTTAAGGTTAAGGTGATGGCATTGAAAGTAAATATGCTATGCACTTCATTTTTATCTTCAAGCTTCAAGGTGATGGCTCAAAATATAAACATGCTATGCAACCTATTCTTATCTTTAAGATTTAGCTGATAACATAAAAGTAAACATGAATGCAAGCTCATTTTACATCTTGTTCACTTGAAGCTCAAAAACCTTATAAGATTAGTTTCTTACTCCTAGTAGATCTTAAACATTAGCGAGCTTTAGAGTCCATCCACACCATGGTTCCAAGAACCTTATCTCTTGGACTCACCATCAAGCTCAAAATAAAGAACAAAGAGAAGAAAATAACTAACAACATTTCATTTCTATGTTCTTCTTTGAAACTGAAAATAAAGGAAAATAAAGGAGGAAAACTGAAAAAGACAATGGACCAAGGAAATCAAAACTTTAGGCTTTAGAGATCTTAAGGTTGGTGGTGTCAAACCATCATCAAAGATACTCATCATCAAGCTATGCTTTTTACTCAACCAAAAAACTAATAAGAATTTAGTTTTTACATTTCCTTGAGACCCAAAATCGACCCTAAGCTTTAGAGATCCAAGACGTGGTGGTTTCACAACCACCATTCAAGATCCATCATCATCAAGCCATGGTTTTGAACTTTTATCAACAAACAAAACCGAAATCTACTAAGAAAAAGGAGATCAAAACCGAAATGGAAAGAAACTAAGGAACCAAGCCTTTGGCTTTAGAGGCCTTGAACATAGTGATGTCAAAACCACCATAAATGGCTCTCATCATCAAGCCATGGTTCCAACACTTTGTTTACAACCAAAAACCGAACACATAAGGAAAAGGAGAACTAAAACTGAAAATATAGATCAAGAGAGGAAGATCCAAACCGAAAAACAAAGAAAATGAAACAAAGAAAAACTTGTTCATCCGTCCAACAATGAGTCTTGTAACGCCTCGACTTTTCTGCTAGAGTAAAAATGATCGAAATGCCCCTAGGGTCATTTTGAGCCCGGAACTCGAGGATAGCCGACCCGGCAATCCTCGAGGGGCTAACTCAATGTTTGAAGGGGATTAGTTGACTTGTGTATCTTTCTGGGATCAAAAATCTCGTTTTCTGATATTTCAAGTCAAAATGACCAAAATACCCCTATTGTGTTTGACATGGGTATGAGCGTCGGATGAACCTGAAACTTTTCTAGATGGTTTTAAAAGGTATTTTTATGTATTCTGTGACCTCAATTTTAGTCCCGGTGGTCCCAAGCAAATTTTGTGCAAAATTACAATTTTGCCTCTAGTTTAGTGTTTTTGAGCTTAATTGCGTGATTAAGCAAACCTAAGCAATATTAGGCTCTAATCGAAGATTAATTAATTTCTATAATTAATCTAGAGTCAAAATAATTTATTAGAGTTGATTAGAACCTAAGATTGCTTAATTTAAACTCAAATCTCATTTTAAATTCAAGATTCCTAGTCATGGAATCTTGAATAGTATTTTCTCTCTCCAATTCCTTAAATCATGGAATTTTGTCTACATTGTTTATTCATAAAATGAATTTTAAACCTCCTAAATGTGTATGAGCACTCCTTAATCATGTCATAAAATTCCTAATCACATTCTTAGTTACCTAAACACATATTTAGGAATTCCTAATCTTGCACCTAATCTAATACACACCTAAACACATCTCTAAACCATCATTAAACAAAAGAAACCTCTCCTCCTCTCTTCTAGAAGGCTCACGGCCACTCCCCCTCCCATACCTCAAATTTTTGAAATTCAAATGCAATTTCAAGTCCAGCAAGCCTTACTTAGCCCATACTTTGCACCATGCTTACCATGCTTTCATCCATGCTTTGAATGACATTGTATAAGAGATATTTTCTCTCCTCCCATGCCATCCAAAGCTACGGCCAGCCCTCCCCCATTGCACTCTTCATTGTTTTGATTTTCTATAAATAGGTGCCTTAGATGAACTCGTGTCACTTTTGATCATTTGGTAAGTTTGAGCATTTTTAGTATTCTTGTGAGTTCTTTCCTTTTTCTCTCAAGTTTTAAGAGCTTTTCCTTTTCATCTTCATCTTCTTCATCTTCTCTTTACATCATCACCTCACAACCTCAAACCACAACCTCAAATCATCTCCTAAACACTTAAACACCTAACCTCAAACACAAGCTCATCAAGAACACATTTCCTCTCTTTTCCTCTCCACAAGGTCAAAGCTTCATCATCCTTTTAGGAGGATTTTTTCTTTCCATTCTCACCTCAAAGATCAAGCCTTTGTCTTCACACTTGGTAGGGAGTTGCTTTCAAGTTTTGTTTTTACTCAAAAATGTGATTTTCTCAAGGTTTCTCTTGGTTTCTTTTTAAGCTCTTTCTTGCTTTTCCTTTCTTCTCATTTCGACCTCAAGGCCTCATTTTGTTCATGATAGCTTGATGATGAGTGTTTCTAGAGGATGACTTGTGTTCATTTCAAAGAAATCTCTAAAGCTTGAGTTTTTCGTTTCTTTGAACTTTATCCATATTACTTAGCTCACATGGTTTTTCAACTTAAGAAAAATTAATCTAAGGTTTTGAAAAAGCCCAAGTCTACCTTGTCAACCTTAAAGTTTGCTGGCACGTTTTAGAGATCTTCTCTAGATAGGGGTTTTAGGGGCTTAATAAAGAACATGGCTTAGTTTCATTCTCTTTTCCTTTCCTTGTTTGATTTCCGTTCTTGTTTCCTTTCCTTTATGTTTTCGGTTGTTGTTTCCTTTTCTTTATGATTTTGTTTTCTTTGAATTTATTTCCTTGTAGCTTGATGATGATGTTCAAGAACCATGTTGTTTCTTTTAAAACTTGGTTCAAGAGCTCTAAAGCTTACTTTGTTTGTTAGAAATAAGTGTTGGGTTGAGTTTATTTTTCCTCTAAAGTCTTGTATGAGCTCTAAGGATATATAATGATGAACTAGCATTCATGTTTAAATTTATGCCTTGCATAGCATATTTATTTTCTATGTCATCACTAAACTCTCAAGAACAAATAATGGGACTTGCATTATCATATCTAAATTCAAGCTTTGCATTTCATGTTTACTTTTCAAGTTATCACTTAAACTTGAAGATAAAAATGAGTTGCATCACATATTTATTTTATGTCCTCACTTTATTTTCTAATGAAAGATAAAATGAAGTTCGTAGCATATTTATATTTTTTACCATCACCTAAACAACTTAGAGCTCAAGGACTTGCCCATGATTATCTCAAGCAAAGTTGGAAATGTGTATGCTTTTTTTTCGTCTTGATTTCGGCTTTGTAATGATGTGGATCTTAGAATAGGATTCATCTAGTTACAAGTGCTAAAACTTGTGTTTCATGATTTTCCTAAGCTTAGATGGTTTATAAGAAATGTTTTGAGCAAAGTTTCATGATTTTAAATCCTCTTGAGATTTATTTGAAATAGCTACTGCCCTCATGAGTTTTATAATGGTTTTGATGAAATAAATTATTTCCAAGTGAGTTTTGAAAGTTTTAAAAAGGTTCCAAGAGAAACTAGTAATTTATGTGCTTTAGAAATGAATTTTTATGCATTGTTTGATGGAGATATTTTCGGTTCTGTTAGGTTGGTACGCTCACTGTATGATGCTGTTTTGATGATGATAATATGAGTATGTTCATGTATAATTAATGCTGAAATTCATTTGGGAAGGTTAAGACAAGTTAGTAACTAGAAAGGAATTAAGTTGAGACTTTTAGATCCCCTAGAAATGTAATTTTATGGATTCTATCCTGCAAGGTTTAAAATTAGAAATCATGGTTTATAATTAGTTTAAATGTGTAGGAACTACTCATAATTAGTTTAGGACTTGATCTTGATACTTTAGGAGCAAACCGAACTTAGAAAGGGTCAAAGTTGTGACTCCTAGGTACCCGTAAAATGTAAATTATGGATTCTGCACTCTTGAGGTTTAGAATTGTTTATGATCATAGAATTGAGTGAGGAATACTTAGACCTATATTTACCCCGAGAGCTTAAGTTGTGATGGTAGACAACTTAGAGTTCGAGTTAAAGGACCTTAAGGGTCAAAGCAAAAGACATTAAGAGACTTTGATGTTTTACATTTGATAATGAGTATGATGTGTTGATACATATGCTTTGATGATATATGGGCTATGATGAAGTTTTTGAGTGAGATGTTAAGTTATCATGATTATGAAAGTTAAATGAGTAATGCATATGTGTTATGAGCTTGTGGCATAAAGTTGATTTGAAGGAAATTCAGTACACAGTTGTTATACTGTCGAATTTCTATCAAATCTAAAGGACTTGAGAATGTTTTTGAAGTATGACATGAGATTTAAAACCCTAGGTGACGCCGGTTTGGCCAAGCACCCCCAGGAGATTTTTATGTGACAAAGCACTGAGACGCGCTTTCTGGGTGACACCGGTTCGGCCGAGCACCCCAGGGAAGACAAATCCATGAGGGTATGAGTAGATGCAGCCTACCAAAGTGGAAAAATTGTTGTGGCTAGATGCCCACAAAGCATTTCAAAGAGGGTATATCATAAGAGACGTGGTTTGTAGCCCCCTAACCCGTAGTCAAGGAGTCAAGATTATTTTATTATGTTTCACTTATTCAGATAATAAGCAAGAGCTAATGACGACTAGCTAAGGTATGAGCTCATAACCTTGATGTTTTAGGGTGGCCCTATAATGCTATAGTATGATGATTTATGTCACAAAGTTGAGGAAAGTTCCACATGAAAGATTTATGCCCCTTTATGCCACTTGCATGCTTCTTGATGTTATGATATGTTAAGTACTTGCTTAAAGTATTGCCATGCATTCATGCTTTGATATGTTGCATTCATGACATTAAGATGCATTCTAAAAGGAATGAACCTTGGATAATTAAGTTTTATAAAACCTAATAATGAATCTGATATGCGTGCACATCTTTTATAAATAAACCCAAGGTTCCTAAGGATGTGAACGATGTAACCTTAGATAGGAGATCCCTACTGAGATTCTTTAGTAAGATTCTCACTCCCTTATCTTCTTTCTCTCTCTTTCGTCACATCTTTAGAGCTCGATGGCGACTTTCGTGCTATTCATTAATACGCCAATCTGGGAGGTGCATTACGACCCGGATCACCGCTCTTATCACTTCGAGGGTCGTTGTGTTGTATGTGTTTTTGTGTATATGGGACGACTTTTTGCCTACCCAGTGTTCAGCTATCGTTTCACTCCTATTGCTCCCTTCAGTGACGATGACCTGATCTTCGAATGCACCTCCCTCGTGATGAGTAGATTCGTCGTGCTCATCCATCTGCCTCAGCGGTATGTGACTATCTGGAGTATGTAGCCCGATCTAAGAGGTCGGAGATGGATCCATCCGAGGACTCGCCTACGCACATTTACTCGGAGAGTTCTGCCCCCACTCCTTCATATGGATGAGTGAGAAGTGAGGCTACCATGATTCAGTCGTGCTTGGCGAGGAGAGCCAAGATGCGCCCTCGCCATGGAGCTCACGTTCAGCCGACGCACATTCGTGTTCCACTCCACTGGCCCATACAGGAGGAGCTCGAGCAATTCACTGGGTACATACCTCCATCGCCCGAGGGTAATCGCCACCAGTAGACTTTGTGGAGAGCTATTTGAGTGCTTGAGCAGTCATGAGGTCTTCCCCTTTGGTAGTATCTTTCGAGAAGGGTGTTCGAGTTTGGTACTCATAACCTGGATAGGAGGGTAGCGTAGATGGTTTTTATTTTTCATCGTTCCATGTACTTTACTACTTTTGTACCTTCTTGTTATTTCCTTGCATTTCAAGCTCAGCCCGATTCTATAAGGGTGTGACTCTATGTATTTCTAATTATTTTATTAATGGAATGTCCTTTTGTTGAATTGTTGATTGTTCTATGCCTTTATAGATATATATATGATCATGTTGTGATTTATCTTTCTGTATCTCGATGTACCCGGCTCTCACTTTGTTTTTTATATTTCAAAAAAAAAATTTATCCGTATTTTCCACTAAGTATTTTAATAAAAAGAATGAGACTCAGAAGTAATAACCTAATGATTCACCTAATGTGTTCTAGAGTATTGGGTTAAAAATTAGGGTGTTACATTTTGGTATCAGAGCAGTTCGATTCTCACGAAGCATGAGGATTGGACTGACCATGCTTTAGAAGCATGATACGATAGTTATGTCATGTGTAGTGCTTGATAGAGATAAGCTATAGGACTAGAGATGCATGACTTCTATTACTCGCAAGTGCCATGGTAACTAGCTCATTTCGCATGGAATATTGAGCCTAATCAACTTGATGTTCACTGTCTCATGTGTTTAGGGACTAATGGCACCGCGACAACAGCCTAGGAATGCGCCTGAGGGTGATCAAGACAATACGACTGCTGCTGCTGTCCGTCAAATGGTGAAAGCCAAGGAACAGATGTTTGACCATATTAAGTAGCAAGAGAATGCTGCCCCTGCTTCCCTTGCTGTTGAGGTGGTTGAGCAAACTCATTTCGACGAGTTCCGTAAGGTGAACCCTCCTGTGTTCCGTGGGGTGATGGACCCGGACAAAGCTGACAAGTGGATCAAGGACATGGAGAAGATCTACTCTGTCATTACCTGCTCGGAGAAGCAGAAGGTTACGTTTGCTGCTTTCATGATGAAGTCTGACGCGCTGAGTTCTGGTGGAACGGCACGAAGTGACTGCTGGAAGCTTCGGGAACCCCCTTCGACTGGGACCTGTTCAAGACTTACTTCTATGAGAAGTGCTTCTCGGAGTCGGTGAGGAACACCAAGGACATTGGGTTCATGCAGTTGACCCAGGGAGGGTCTACTGTGGCACAATACACTACTAAGTTCGAGGAGCTGATCAAGTTCTCTCGAGTGTTCCAAGGGAACCCCGATGAGGTTTGGAAATGCGTCAAGTATGAGGCCAGCCTGAAGGCGGAGTTGAATTATGCCATGGCCCATATGGAGATCAGAGACTTCCTGACTTTGGTCAACAAATGCCAGATTCTTGAAGAGGGACAACGGAAGCTCCAAGCCATGAGGGCGGAATGAGCTAAGGGGCTGGGACCTCAAGCCCCGAAGTTCAAACCGCAATACCCATCGAGGAATCACTATAATTCGTACCACGCCAACCAGTTCCAACCGCAACAACAACAACAACAACAACCAAGAGCACCTGTGTACCAGCAATCCAAACAACACCAAAGGCCACCGTTCCAACACAACGACTTGAGAAACTTCAATAACAACCAACAACGAGGACCGGGTGGACCTCGGAACCACCAAGGAGGATCCAGTGGGGCCAAGAACAAGGCACCACAAGGAGCCCCTGCTGCTTACCCCGGAGCCACACCTGCTGATGTCTGTCCCCAGTGTGGGAAGAATCACGGAAACTGCCCCTGCCTTATGGGGTAGAGGATTTGCTTCAAGTGTGGCAAGCCCGGCCACTACACCAACAACTGCACCAACGGAGGGCCATCAAATCAAAACCCCTAACCACAACACCAAGGATGAGTCTTTACCCTTAACGCGGAGGACGCACGGAAGTCCAATGACCTCATTCAAGGTAAGTGCGAACTTAATGGTAGAACCTTAACTGTACTTTTTGATTCTGGCTCTACCCATTCTTTTGTCTCATATGCTAGTGTTGAGTCTTTGAATTTGCGAGTTTCTAAGCCTCCTTTTGATCTTATTGTTTCTACTCCCACAAATTGCCCTGTTAATATTTGCAAATGTTGTTTAAACTATCATCTTATTGTAGAAAATAGATCTTTTATCCTAGACTTAATTTGCTTACCCCTTAAAGACATAGATATCATTCTATTCATGGATTGGCTTCATGCCAACCGTGTGTTATTAGATTGTGGAACCCAAACAGTTGTTTTTCCTTATCCTCCTAATAACATTAGTCAATGCTTAAGACTGTACCTAAACTCCATAGAGGTCTTCTATAGTGGGGAGAAAACTAAGGGATATGTTCTCCTAGCCGCTTGTGAGGTTGATTTTGAGCAAAACCTAAGTGATATACCTGTGGTGAAAGACTATCCCGAGGTGTTTCCAGATGAAATACCCGAGTCCCCTCCTGAAAGAGAAGTAGAACTCTCCATAGAGTTGGTTCTTGAAACGGGACTTATCTCTATAGCGCTGTATCAGATGTCATCCTTGGAGTTAGCCGAGTTGAAAACCTAGTTAGAAGAGCTTTTGGAGAAAAGTTTTATAAGGCCGAGTGCTTCGCCTTGGGGCGCTTCGGTCTTGTTTGTGAAGAAGAAGGATGGAAGTATAAGATTATGCATAGATTATAGGCAGTTGAATCAAGTTACGGTGAAAAACAAGTACCCATTGCCTAGGATTAATGATCTTATGGACCAATTGAAGGGAGCAGTAGTATTTTCTAAGATTGATTTGATGTCAGGATACCATCAGATTAGGGTTAGAGATCAAGACATTCCTAAAACCGCCTTTAGAACTTGGTATGGACATTTTGAGTTCAATGTGATGTCATTTGGTTTAACGAATGCTCCCGCAGTTTTTATGGATTGTTTGAATAAGGTCTTTAGACCCTATTTAGATCAGTTTGTGGTTGTGTTCATAGATGACATACTCATCTATTCGAAAACCCATGAGGAGCATGAACGTCATTTAAGGTTAGTTTTAGAGATATTAAAAGAGAAGAAGTTGTACACTAAGCTTTCTAAGTGTGAATTCTGGTTAGATGAGATGAAATTTTTAGGACATGTTGTGTCAAAAGGTGGCATAGCTGTCAACCCTAGTAAGATTGAGGCTGTAATGAATTGGGAGAGACCAACCTCTGTGACCGAAATAAGAAGCTTTTTGGGTTTAGCTAGCTATTACTGTAGGTTCATCAAAGGATTTTCCCAGATCGTCCTACCCTTAGCCAAACTCAGTAGGAAGAATGCCCCATTTGTATGGAATTCTGAGTGTGAGAAGAGTTTCCTAGAGCTTAAAGAGAAGCTAACCTCAACCCTGGTTCTAGTGTTACCCGACCCTAATGTACCCTTCGAGATATATTGTGATGCTTTAGGCAAAGGTTTAGGTTGCGTGTTGATGCAAAATAGGCAAGTGGTAGTCTATGCATCCAGACAACTCAAACCTCATGAGGTAACCTACCCCACCCATGACCTAGAGTTAGCAGCCATAGTGTTTTCCCTTAAGATGTGGAGACACCATTTGTATGATGTTAAGTTCGAAGTTTTCTCCGATCACAAGAGTCTTAAGCATCTTTTCGATCAAAATGAGTTAAATATGAGGCAGAGGAGGTGGATGGAGTTCTTAAAGGACTATGACTTCAGCTTAAGTTACCACCCCGGTAAGGCTAATGTAGTCGCTGATGCCTTGAGTCGAAAGTTATTGCGCTTGTCTCATATGATGGTTAATGAAGTTGGGTTAATAGAGAAGTTTAGAGATATGAATCTTGGAATGTCTGTAACCGTTGGTATAGTGATGTGTCACCTTCAAGTGACCAGTGGGTTTAAGTAGAGTGTTGTGCTTGCACAACGAGAGAATGAGGAGTTTTTGGAAACCATAGAAGCTGTTAAGGCTGGAAAGTTGAAAGGTTTTGAGCAAGGCCCTGATGGTCTATGGAAGTTTGAGGGGTGAATCTGCGTGCCATGGGATGGTGACCTCCGAGAGAAGATCTTGGGGGAGGCTCATAAGAGCCACTTCACCATTCATCATGGTACTACCAAGATGTATCAGGACTTGAAGAAGATGTTCTGGTGGCCCGGATTAAAGAAGGATGTGGTCCCCTGGGTGAGAAAGTGGTTAGTCTACCAAAAGGTTAAGATCGAACACCAAAAACCTTTAGGAATGTTGCAACCCCTGTTGATCCTCAAGTGGAAGTAGGAGAGCATATCGATGGATTCTGTGACAGGGTTGCCGAGGACCCAAGCTGGCCATGATGCCGTATGGGTAATCATGGATCAACTGACCAACTTGGCTCACTTTCTACCTATTAGAGTCACGTACTTGTTGGATAGATTGGCTCAGTTGTACATCTAAGAGATCGTAAGGTTGCATGGAGTGCCGTCGACGATAATCTCGAATCGAGATCCGCGGTTTACGTCACATTTTTGGGGAGCCTTTCAAAAGGCATTTGGTTCAAAGTTGTGCTTAAGCACTGCTTACCACCCTCGAACAGATGACCAATCTGAGAGGACAATCCAAACCCTAGAAGACATGTTGAGAGCCTGTGTCTTGGACCAGAAAGGGAGTTGGGATAAGTACATGCCACTAATCGAGTTTGTGTATAACAACAGTTGTCACGCGAGCATCGATATGGCACCCTACAAAGCGCTGTATGGAAGGAAGTGCCAATCACCTTTGTGTTGGTACGAACCCGGAGAACAAAGTGTGTTAGGACCCGAAGTAGTGACGGAAACAACAGAGCAAATTAAGAGAATTAAGGATAGAATCTTAATTGCTCAAAGTCGGCAAAAGAGCTATGCAGATAAAAGGCATAAACCCTTGGAATTCCAAGAAGGCGAACATGTATTCCTTAGGATCACTGCCACTACAGGAATAGGAAGAGCCATGAAAGTCAAGAAGTTGAGTCTCGAATTTCTCGATCCCTTTGAAATTCTTCAGAGAGTCGGGTCTGTAGCCTACAAAATAGCCCTACCACCTAATCTTTCCAATCTCCATGATGTCTTTCACGTCTCTCAATTGAGAAAATATGAGTCCGACCTTAGCCATGTTTTAGAGCCAGAGCACGTACAGTTAAGGGAGGATCTGATATTCAATCTACTACCTACGAGGATCATGGATCAAGGTGTCAAACAGTTGAGGAATAAGTCTGTTTCATTGGTGAAGGTTGCATGGGGACATGGCAAGATTGAAGAGTTCACATGGGAGCTTGAATCCAAGATAAGATCGAAGTATCCCGAGCTGTACTGAGGTACGAATTTCGAGGGTGAAATTCTTTTTAAGGAGGGGAGTAAAGTAACGCCTCGATTTTTCTACTAGAGTAAAAATGACCGAAATACCTCTAGGGTCATTTTCAGCCCGAAAGTCAAGGATAGCCGACCCGGCAGTCCTCGAGGGGCTAACTCAATGTTTGAAGGGGATTAGTTGACTTGTGTATCTTTCCGGGATCTAAAATCTCGTTTTCTGATATTTCAGGTCAAAATAACTAAAATACCCCTGTTGTGTTTGACACCGATATGAGCGTTGGATGGACTTGAAACTTCTCCAAATGGTTTTGAAAAGGTGTTTTTATGTATTTTGTGACCTCAGTTTTAGTCCCGGTGGTCCTAGGCAAATTTTGTGTAAAATTACAATTTTGCCCCTAGTTTAGTGTTTTTGAGCTTAATCGCGTGATTAAGCAAATCTAAGCAATATTAGGCTCTAATCGAAGATTAATTAATTTTCATAATTAATCTAGAGTCAAAATAATTTATTAGAGTTGATTAGAACCTAAGATTGCTTAATTTAAACTCAAATCTCATTTTAAATTCAAGATTCCTAGTCATGGAATCTTGAATAGTATTTTCTCTCTCCAATTCCTTAAATCATGGAATTTTGTCTACATTGTTTATTAATAAAATGAATTTTAAACCTCCTAAATGTGTATGAGCACTCCTTAATCATGTTATAAAATTCCTAATCACATTCTTAGTTACCTAAACATATATTTAGGAATTCCTAATCTTGCACCTAATCTAATACACACCTAAACACATCTCTAAACCATCATTAAACAAAAGAAACCTCTCCTCCTCTCTTCTAGAAGGCTCACGGCCACTCCCCCTCCCATACCTCAAGTTTTTGAAATTCAAATGCAATTTCAAGTCCATGGCAAGCCTTACTTAGCCCATACTTTGCACCATGCTTACCATGCTTTCATCAATGCTTTGAATGACATTATGTAAGAGATATTTTCTCTCTTCCCATGCCATCCAAAGCTACGGCCAGCCCTCCCCCATTGCACTTTACATTGTTTTGATTTTCTATAAATAGGTGCCTTAGATGAACTTGTGTCATTTTTGATCATTTGGTAAGTTTAAGCATTTTTAGTATTCTTGTGAGTTCTTTCCTTTTTCTCTCAAGTTCTAAGAGCTTTTCCTTTTCATCTTCATCTTCTTCATCTTCTCTTTACATCATCACCTCACAACCTCAAACCACAACCTCAAATCATCTCCTAAACACTTAAACACCCAACCTCAAACACAAGCTCACCAAGAACACATTTCCTCTCTTTTCCTCTCCACAAGGCCAAAGCTTCATCATCCTTTTAGGAGGGATTTTTCTTTCCATTCTCACCTCAAAGATCAAGCCTTTGTCTTCACACTTGGTAGGGAGTTGCTTTCAAGTTTTGTTTTTACTCAAAAATGTGGTTTTCTCAAGGTTTCTCTTGGTTTCTTTTTTAAGCTCTTTCTTGCTTTTCCTTTCTTCTCATTTCGGCCTCAAGGCCTCATTTTGTTCATGATAGTTTGATGATGAGTGTTTCTAGAGGATGACTTGTGTTCATCTCAAAGAAATCTCTAAAGCTTGAGTTTTTCCTTTCTTTGAACTTTATCCATATTACTTAGCTCACATGGTTTTTCAACTTAAGAAAAATTAATCTAAGGTTTTCAAAAAGCCCAAGCCTATCCTTGTCAACCTTAAAGTTTACTGGCACATTTTAGAGATCTTCTCTAGATAGGGGTTTTGGGGGCTTAATAAAGAACATGGCTTAGTTTCATTCTCTTTTCCTTTCCTTGTTTGATTTCCGTTCTTGTTTCCTTTCCTTTATGTTTTCGGTTGTTGTTTCCTTTTCTTTATGATTTTGTTTTCTTTGAATTTATTTCCTTGTAGCTTGATGATGATGTTCAAGAACCATGTTGTTTCTTTTAAAACTTGGTTCAAGAGCTCTAAAACTTCTTTGTTTGTTAGAAATAAGTGTTGGGTTGAGTTTATTTTTCCTCTAAAGTCTTGTATGAGCTCTAAGGATATATAATGATGAACTAGCATTCATGTTTAAATTTATGCCTTCCATAGCATATTTATTTTCTATGTCATCACTAAACTCTCAAGAACAAATAATGGGACTTGAATTATCATCATATCTAAATTCAAGCTTTGCATTTCATGTTTACTTTTCAAGTTATCACTTAAACTTGAAGATAAAAATGAGTTGCATCACATATTTATTTTATGTCCTCACTTTATTTTCTAATGAAAGATAAAATGAAGTTCATAGCATGTTTATATTTTTTACCATCACCTAAACAACTTAGAGCTCAAGGACTTAGCCATGATTACCTCAAACAAAGTTGGAAATGTCTATGTTTTTTTTTCTTCTTGATTTCGGCTTTGTAATGATGTGGATCTTAGAATAGGATTCATCTAGTTACAAGTGCTAAAACTTGTGTTTCATGATTTTCCTAAGCTTAGATGGTTTATAAGAAATGGTTTGAGCAAAGTTTCGTGATTTTAAATCCTCTTGAGATTTATTTGAAATAGCTACTGCCCTCATGAGTTTTATAATGGTTTTGATGAAATAAATTGTTTCCAGGTGAGTTTTGAAAGTTTTAAAAAGGTTCCAAGAGAAACTAGTAATTTATGTGCTTTAGAAATGAATTTTTATGCTTTGTTTGATGGAGATGTTTTCGATTCTGTTAGGTTGTATGCTCACTGTATGATGCTGTTTTGATGATGATAATATGAGTATGTTCATGTATAATTAATGCTACAATTCATTTGGGAAGGTTAAGACAAGTTAGTAACTAGAAAGGAATTAATTTGAGACTTTTAGATCCCTTAGAAATGTAATTTTCTGGATTCTGTCTAGGATGGTTTAAAATTAGAAATCAGGGTTTATAATTAGTTTAAATGTATAGGAACTACTCATAATTGGTTTAGGACTTGATCTTGATACTTTAAGAGCAAACCGAACTTAGAAAGGGTCAAAGTTGTGACTCCTAGGTACCCGTAAAATGTAAATTATGGATTCTGCACTCTTAAGATTTAGAATTGTTTATGATCATAGAATTGAGTGAGGAATACTTAGATATGAGCCTATAGGTGCCCGAGAGCTTAATTTGTGATGGTAGACAACTTAGATTTCAAGTTAAAGGACCTTAAGGGTCAAAGCATAAGACATTAAGAGACTTTGATGTTTTACGTTTGATAATGAGTATGATGTGTTGATACATATGCTTTGATGATATATGGGCTATGATGATGTGTTTCAGTGAGATGTTAAGTTATCATGATTATGAAAGTTAAATGAGTAAGGCATATGTGTTATGAGCTTGTGGCATAAAGTTGATTTGAAGGAAATTAGTACACAGCTGTTATGCTGCCGAATTTCCCTCAAATCTAAAGGACTTGAGAATGTTTTTGAAGTATGATATGAGATTTAAAACCCTAGGTGACACCGGTTCGGCCGACCACACCCTAGGAGATTTTTATGTGACAAAGCACTGAGACGCGCTTTCTTGGGTGACACCGGTTCGGCCGAGCACCCCAGGGAAGACAAATCCATGAGGGTATGAGTAGATGCAGCCTACCAAAGTGGAAAAATTGTTGTGGCTAGATGCCCACAAAGCATTTCAAAGAGGGTATATCATAAGAGACGTGGTTCGTAGCCCCCTAACCCGTAGTCAAGGAGTCAAGATTATTTTATTATGTTTCGCTTATTCAGATAATAAGCAAGAGCTAGTGACGACTAGCTAAGGTATGAGCTCATTACCTTGATGTTTTAGGGTGGCCCTATAATGCTATAGTATGATGATTTATGCCACAAAGTTGAGGAAAGTTCCACATGAAATATTTATGCCCCTTTATGCCACTTGCATGCTTCTTGATGTTATGATCTGTTAAGTACTTGCTTAAAGTATTGCCATGTATTCATGCTTTGATATGTTGCATTCATGACATTAAGATGCATTCTAAAAGGAATGAACCTTGGATAATTTAGTTTTATAAAATCTAATAATGAATCTGATATGCATGCACACCTTTTATAAATAAACCCAAGGTTCCTGAGGATGTGAACAATGTAACCTTAGATAGGAGATCCCTACTGAGATTCTTTAGTAAGATTCTCACTCCCTTCTCTTCTTTCTCTCTCTTCCGTCACATCTTCAGAGCTCGATGGCGACTTTCATGCTATTCATTGATACGCCAATTTTGGGAGGTGCATTACGACCTGGATCACCGCTCCTATCACTTCGAGGGTCATTGTGCTGTACGTGTTTTTGTGTATATGGGACGACCTTTTGCCTACCCAGTGTTCAGCTATCATTTCACTCCTACTGCTCCCTTCGGTGACGATGACCTGATCTTCGAACGCACCCACCCTTGTGATGAGTAGATTCGTCATGCTCGTCCATCTGCTTTAGCAGTATGTGACTATCCGGAGTATGTACCCCGATCTAGGAGGTTGGAGACGGATCCATCCGAGGACTCGCCTATGCACATCTACTCGGAGAGTTCTGCCCCCACTCCTCCATATGGATGAGTGAGGAGTGAGGCTACCGTGACACAGCCGCACTTGGCGAGGAGAGCCGAGATTTGCCTCACCGTGGAGCTCACGTTCAGCCGACGCACATCCATGCTCCATTCCACTAGCCCACATAGGAGGAGCTCGTGCAGTTCGCCAGGTACATACCTCCATCGCCCGAGGGTTCTCATCGCCAGTAGACTTTGTGGAGAGCTATTCGAGTGCTTGAGCCGTCATGAGGTCTTCCCCTTTGGCAGTATCTTTTGAGAGGGGTATTCGAGTTTGGTACTCATAGCTTGGGTAGGAGGGTAGCGCAGATGGTTTTTATTTTCCGTCATTCCATGTACTTTACTGCTTTTGAACCTTCTTGTTATTTCCTTGCATTTCAAGCTCAGCCCGATTCTATAAGGTTGTGACTCTATGTATTTCTAATTATGTTATTAATGGAATGTCCTTTTGTTGAATTGTTGATTGTTCTATGCATGTTGTGATTTATATATATATATATATATATATATATATGATCATGTTGTGATTTATCTTTCTATATCTCGATGAACGCAGCTCTCACTTTGTTTTATATTTCAAAAAAAAAAAATCTACCCGTATTTTCCGCTAAGTATTTTAATAAAAAGAATGAGACTAAGAAGTATTATCTAATGATTAACCTAATGTGTTCTAGAGTGTTAGGTTAAAAATTAGGGTGTTACAAGTCCGAAGATGGAGCAAGGGAAAAATAGAGCCAAGACATGATTCCCACCATCACCATCAAACCAAAAATGAGAACATAAAAGAGGAAAACTTTGTTTACTTGAACAAGCCAAAACCAACAATATAAACAAGGAAAAAGAGAAAAGAACTTCAATCAAAACCCTACCAAAGATATTGTCTTGATGCAAAGATATTGTCTTGATGGAAAGAAGAAAACGTGATCTTGTGAGTTAGAATGAGAAGACAAAAATCTTCTCTTGAGGCCCAAAAGATTTCGGCCAAGAGAAGGTGGAAGGGGTGTGGAGTTTTGCTTGAGATTTTGTCTCTTGGAATGAAAAGGTTGGGTATCTTGGAGGTGGTTTAAGGTGGTGGTTCAATGTTGTTTGTGGTGGTGGTGGAAGAAGTTTCTTGAAGTTGGAAGAGTAGAAAGAAAGCTTCGGAGTTGAGAGAATTTCATGACAACTTTTTTGACACTAAGGCTTGCCAAAAAAATGAGTGGTAGAGAATGGTATTTTAGAAAGAAATAAATTTGTTGCTTTTCGAGGGAATGAGTCTGCGACCTCTTAGCTATCTTGGGGGGAAGAAAATTTTCATTTCAAGTGAGTTAGGAGGTGTATTAGAGGTAAGTTTGGTTAGGCACAAGCTTAGAAGTTGGAACTTAAGTGTTTGAGTTAGTAATCAAGTATTTAACAATGCAAGACATGATTATAGTGTTGTCTTTCTTACTTAGTTTGAATTAACCTTGTTTAGTTTGAAATTCAAACTCCAACAAGGTTCCTAATTTTAAGAAACATGAGAGAAAACACTATTTGAGCATGACATGACATGATGTCTTAGATGCTTTTTGACTAAGAATGAAATTTGAAATTCCTTAAGTACTTGTAGGCCCTAATTAACCTTAATTAATTATTTTGAATCAAGATTTATAATTAAAATTAAATTATCTTTAATTAGAGCCTAATATCGCTTAGGTTTCCTTAATCGTTTAATTATGCTCATTATGCACTAATCTAGGGGTAAAAAGGTCATTTTACATCAAAACTCTCCAGGACCACCCAAACTCATCCAAACATCATGCATTAGATAAAAACAACATTTCAAACCCTTAGGAAATTTTTCCAGGCACAGTTGGCACTTTATCCCGTGCGAAAACACCGCAGAGGGATTTTAGACATTTTGTGTCGAAAGTCCAGAAAGTGAGATTTCCACCTATGTTATTATTTCTAAGGCATCTAATCCCCTTCAATCATTAAACTAACCCCTCGAAGATGGCTCGGGTCAGCCGTCCTCGAATTCCGGGTGAAAATGATTTCAGGGACATTTTGATCATTTTTACACGGAAAAATTGCGGATCGCGATTTTTACACTGATTGATATCAAAGCCTCGTGTAACCTACTCCTAATATTAAAATATCCTTTTTGAGGGTGGCTAGGTTGGCCGGCCTTGATTTTCACACAAAAATAACCTAGAAGTATTTCGGTCATTTTTGCTAAGTAGAGAAATAGGGGTGTTACACACTACAACAATTTTCAACTATGCAACGCCGTAAAAACTATTGCCTAAAAGGGCCTATTGCCATGGTTTATTTTATCGTTTCTATTATAATTCAATTTATATAGAATGTTATTACAATAGAATAAAACCCTACTCTTAGTATGTATAAGCAATGGTTTAGTTACTGTTGCATAGTTTTTATATTTGGCAACGTTTGTTTAATTGTTGTCTATATAATTAAATAAATGATATGCACAAAAACCGTTGTTGTTGTCTACTAGACTACATACAAAAATTGTTCCCTATATATATTAGATAATAAGACAGCGCGATCATTTTTCCTTTCCTTCCATCTAATTATTTTTTCCTAATCTAACTTAGAACAATTAGAGACACTCTCAGCCACCACCAAAGAGAAAAAAGTTCCTCTCAGTGTTAAATCAGCCACCACAATATGGTGCTGCCATTCCCATATTAGGTTTGTCCACCTCTCGATTGACCCCTTACATTGCATTGCTTCCCACCAAAAAACCTGTATTCCTTGCCTTAATTCTTGCCTACATTTGCCCTCCACCCTCGATCATGTTGCTGATTCTGGCAACCTCTATGCCCTCTGCCGTGACCCTCCTTAGCTATTTCTCCTCCTTCCATGATGTCATGTGCATCATCAATAACAATGAACCCTCATTGTTCGGACTGAAGAAGAGCAAAGAGAAGAAGAAGAAGATGATGACCAAGATTGGATTGGGATTATGAATCACTTTTTTGTGGCATTCTAGGCACCGCTTTTTTGCTCTTTAAGTCCTACCATGTGACATGATACGAAAGTGACCCCGCCCTATTGTGAAGGCTTGTGGTGCTGCTTCTATTGCCTCCAGGTTCTCTCATTCTTCGCTGCTTCTGTTGCCTTTGGCTGCTTCTTCAATAGCTTCAACATCATCATCTCCTTCTTCGGTGCCCATTGCCTCTTTTTACCCTTATTGAAATTTTTTTTTGTATACTATTAGCATTGTGGACATGAATTATGCGGTAATTAGAATTTGACATTGTTTATGTTGCTGTGGTTTCGATTGGGTTTGGTTTTAATTTGGTTACACTGATATGAATGTGTTCCATTCATTGTAAGCAGGCTTGTTTCTTTCTTTACTTTCACTTTCTATTAGGATGTACATGATGTGAACTTTTGTGATTTTAACTTTTAATATTGCTTAGATTGTTGTCTCTAATTGCACCCTATTGAAGTATGTTTTTTTTTTATTTGATTGAATGGCATTACTATCTAACAAGTTTAAATTTTTTCTAGTGTAATAGATGTAGATTTTTTTATTTCTTTTTCCTCCTTGCTTGACGAGGGTATGTATTCTAATTCTATCATTTATGAACTTTCCTTATTGATTGAGTTATGTTTTGGGGGTGGGTGCATGTATTTAGTACTTGAGGTATATATATATAGAACTAGTCAATGGATTGATTGGATTCAAACTTCCAATTGTAAAGCAGCAAAAAAGGGTGAAAAGCTCAATTAGAAAAAAGGGGAAAAGGCATACTATTCCCTGAAACTATCTTAAGAGAGGGACATAGACTTGGACAATTCAAAGAGGGATAGGTCCAGTTCCTTGTAAATCAAATTAAGAAAGAAGAAGAGGAGAATGATGATTCAAAAGAAGGGAATGGTTGCAAATTTCCTTTGTTTATTAGCAAGGCCATCTATAGGACCAAAGCATTGGGCACTAGTCTTTAGCACTGGCATCAAAAGGATAATTTTTATTCATTCTTGTGCAATGTTTTTACTTGTTGATTAATCTTTCTTTGGAAATGAATAGTTGAAAATTGACTATATAGCTTGCCTTGCTTGGTCCCAAAGAAAACTGATCATACTTTGCATTGTCTTCAAATTGACCCATTTACATGAAATTAATTATACGATTAGGATTTGGAAGTACATCAATGGTTAATTATACGATTGTACTTTAATTCTGTTCCTTGCAAGGTTAGCCTATTGTTTTTCCATAGTTGTAAGGTTTACAAACTTATAAAGCACTATAATTATTACTTTAGTAACTGTTCAAGACAAAACCTCCAAGGAAATGGCAATTGCCTATATGGTTATGCATCATACTGTAGTTTCCCTTGTCATTATTATAAAATATCTATCTTCATTAAGTATCAAGAAGGAGTTATTTGTAAAATATAAAGAATTTGGTTCATTATCTTTTTATAGATATATCTTTGTTGAAGTAGTTTTCCATAATTGGATATGCTTCATCTAGGTAAATAGAAACTGTGAGACCATGAATGTGGAAGTGATAGGGCCGAGTTCACTAAGGGCTTGAAGGTGTGCCAAAGGAGGAAACATAGGGGCAGTTTGGGTAAGGATGCTCACCAATTTGGCAGCCATAGGTGGGCTTGCATAATATTGGTTTGGGAATATGAGGGTGACTCATGTAAGGTTGAGACACGTGACATTCTATTAGGGGAAAGAGGGTATTTGTTTGTTAGTGAGGGGAGGGTATTTTCTTTATGCAATTTTACTATTTTTGGCCATGAGTGACTGAGCCACTTAGTGCTCTGAACTTACTTGGTCATTGTTGCTATTTTGGTTGTTTCTTCCATTAATACATACATTCCTTACTCTATCCTGGTACTTGTGTGTTCTGTGTAATGTTAAATTGCTATTCCTATACTTGTGTTCTATTAATTGGTATCACCAGCATTTTTCCTAGGTTTTATGTACCTATTCACGCCACAGTTGCAGCGATGGAAAATAGAGTGGATACATTAGAGAACAAGCTTGACCAAGTGGTGCGATTGATGAGTGGTTCCTAGTGGGTTCATTTGCGTGGCCATTCTCCAATGAGGAGGTTGACTGACTTAGTGCACACAAACGATTGATTGAATAAAAGATTGACTGACTAAGACGGAAAGAAAGAAAGAAAGAGGGGATGATAAACTCATAAAAGATTCTCAGTAGGGTACTTTCCTCCTAATCTTATGTCATTATCTACGTCCTCAGGAACCTTTGGTTTTATTATGAAAATGGTGAGTATATATGTCAAGTTCATTTATTAAGTTCTAAATATCATTATCCAAGGTTCGTGTCTTTTGTTATGAGTCTTGATGTTATGGATGCATCATACTAAGTCATGAATGCATGTCAATGCCACATGCAATATATCACAAGAGTCATACTAAATAAACATTGCATATGATACATAATCATTTCACATGAAATCTTTCCCTTTCCATTTTCTTAGGTGACTTAAATTCAGTATTCTTTCCTCTATGGGACCACCATAACCCTCTCCCTTTTGAGAGTTCTAGGTTATGAGCTCCTACCTAAAATAGTCATCACTAGTCTGCACTTATCCTATGATAAGCAATTTTCCAACTCCTAGAGTGCGGGATAGGGGGCATAGAAACACCTTTCATAACCATTAATTCCTGGAGTCCAAAGGGTCCTTATTCGATCACCTCTCATAACCATTAATTTTTAGAGTCTAGAGGATCATTTCCATGTGTTTTATGTCAGCTTTTATTTTTATCAAGTTAATGAGAACATAATTACGGGGATCGTTACAACTCTTTCATTTAACATTTTATGCTCATAATCTTTATAAATTTTTCTAAGTCTATAGTTCTAGCGGAAATCTGGCAGCATAACGGCTAGGAACAGATTTTCCTCCAATATGTTTTAGGTCATATATTATATCAAACATGCACCTAAATCAATCAATCATAATCATCACATGCCACAATTAATCACATAATCATGCCTCAATTTCATATATTCATAATCACATTTTATCAACATTTTACTTAAAGTAAACATATTCCTACCTAGTATGTTGAAATCAAGGACCGGGCTCAACTAATGCATATGCTATGCTCATCAATAAATATCTACATAGGCAGCATATTAAAATCATCATAAGATACTTATCATATAATCATTCCCAAGTTGTTAGAAAATTTGACTGTAACGCCCCGATTTTTCTATTAGAGTGAAAATGACCAAAATGCCCCTGAGGTCATTTTTAGCCCGGAATTCGAGGAAAGCCGGTCTGGTAGTACTCGAAGGGCAAACTCGATGTTGAAAGGGGATTAGATGACCTGTGTACCTTCCCGGGATCGAAAATCTCATTTTTCGAGTTTTCAGGTCAAAATGACCAAAACGCCCCTGCGGTGTTTTACCCATTTGCAAGTGCCGGATGAACCCGAAACTTCTCCAGATGGTTTTAAAAGGCGTTTTTATGTATTCTATGACCTCAGTTTTAATTTTAGAAGTCCCGGGCAAAATTAGTGCAAAATTACGGTTTTGCCCTAGTTTCGTGTTTTTACGCTTAATCGCATAATTAAGCAAACCTAAGCAATATTAGGCTCTAATCGAAGGTTAATTAATTTCCTTAATTAATCTTGAGTCAAACTAATTTATTAAAGTTGATTAGAACCAAAAAGTGCTTAATTACAACCTAAAATCATATTTTAATTTCAAGATACCTAGTCATAGAATCTTGAATAATGTTTTCTTTTTCCAATTCCTTAAATCATGGAATTGTGTTACACATTGTTTATTCATAAATGAGTTTAAAATTCTCTAATGATGTATGAGCACTCCTAAACTTGTCATAAACTCCCTAAATCACATTCTTAGTTACCTAAACTTAAGCTTAATCATTCCTAACCTTGTACCTAAGCTAATACACATCTAAACCTACCATTAACACCCAATTAAATGGTCAAAACTCACCCCCACTCTGCTGTCCAGCCCTGGCCGAAGCCTCACCCTCCCCATATGCATCACATGTTCAATTTTTCAACACTCCAAGGCCATACCTCAAGCCACATACACTATACCTTGTCATAACTTTCAATCAAGCTTGATTTTCCAAGTAAATAACTAATTAAAATAGCTCATTTTCTCCATTTAATTGTGACTGGAACTTTTCCAGCCATGCATTGTTTCTAGAAGCCTAATTTCATAAAAATTTGATAGGAAATTAACTCACATCAAACCATACTTTGTAGCATAGCTTCCATACTTCAAACCATGCTTGAATGACCTTGTGTAAGAGATATTTTCCTCTCCCTTTTCCCTCCAATACCGCACGGCCACTCCTCCCTTTGGTGAGCTCCATGGCTTTGTTTTTCTATAAATAGGATGCTTGTGATAGCCTTGTTGCACCTTGAAGCATTTGCTAAGATTAGAGTTTTAGAGTTGTCTTGCTAAGTTTTTCTTTTCTCTCAAAATTTCAAAAGTGTTCTTCCTTTCTTTTCATCTTCATTTTCTTCATCTCTTCATCTCATCATCATCTCTCAACCATCAAACACCACCCCAAAGCCTTGAACCATCATCAAACCTCTCAAACACCACACCTCAAACACAACTTCACCCAAAACACATTTCCTTTCTTTTCCTTCCTCTTTGGCCGAATCATCACCACCATCCTAGGAGGGGTTGCTCATCTCATTTCATCTTCAAGTCCAAGCTTTTACCTTCATCACAAGGTAGGGATTTGTTTTCAAACTTTGTTTTGCTCAAGAAAGTGTTTTTCTCTAGTTTCCTCTTGGATTCTTTTGAACTTTCCTTTGTTTTTCCTTTTCTTTTCATTTCGGCCTCTAGGCCTTGTTATGAGCATGATAGCTTGATGATGAGAGTTCTAGATGATGACATTGTGTTCATCTCAAAGAAACCTCTAAAGCTTGAGTTTTCCTTTTCTTATAACTTCATCTATATGTTATCTAGCTCACATGGTTTTCCCAACTTAAGAAAGTTAATCTAAGGATTTCTAAAACCCAAGCCTACCCTTGTCAACCTTAAAGTTGGCCGGCACGTTCTATAAATTTTTCTCTAGATAGGGGTTTTGGGTATTTAATAAAGAACTTGACGTAGTTTCACTTTCTTTCTCTTTTGTATAACTTTCGATTTTTGGGTTGTGATCTTTGAGATATTGTATTGGGTTGTTATCTTGTTAAAGTCTTGAATGAGCTCTAGTTGACCATAAAATGAACCTTGCATCATGTTTACTTTATGCTTTGCATATCATGTTTACTTCCTTGCTATCACTAAGTTTCAAGATAATAAGTGAACCTTGCATTATCATGTTTATATTTCAAGCTATGCATTATCATGTTTATATTTCAAGTTCTCACTTAATACCAAGATAATAATGAGTTGCATTCATACTTACTTTGTGCTATCACTTTTCTTTCTAATGGAACCTAAAATAAGTGCATAAGCATGTTTATTTTTATGTCATCACCTAAATGAACCTAGAGCTCAAAGACTTGCCTATTGTTGTCTCAACAAAGGTCTAACAATATGTATTTTCCTTGGTTCATATTTCGGCCCTAAGAGGTCTTGAAGTTTCTAAGTATTTGAGACTATGTTTTATAATTTTTCCAAGCTTTCATGAGTTTAAGGAATGCATAGAACTAAGTTTTATGAATTTAGGACCTCTTGAGATAAAGATAAATTGGTCACTGCCCTCTTAAATACTCTTATGATTTTAGATGTTAAAATTGTTTATAAATGAGTTTTGAAAGTTTAAAAAGAGTTCCAAGAGAAACTAGTATTTTATGAGCTTTAGAAATTATGTTTTATGCCTTTTATGGAGAAGTATATTTTCGGTTCTTCCTTGCTCTTCACTGCCACTGTATGTGCTGTTTTAATGATGATAATGTGCCTATGTTTGAGTAAAAATAATGTTAAGACTCACATGTGAAAGATAGGATAAGTTAGGAACTAGAAAAGAATTAATTTGAGAATTCTAGATCCTTTAATTATGTAATTTTCTGGATTCTGTCCAGCAAGGTTTAGATTTAATAATCATGGTTTTAAATTAGTTTAAATGTGTAGGAATGACTCATAATTGGTTTAGGACTTAATCTTGGAGACTTAGGAGCAAACCGAACTTAGAAAGGGTCATTGTTGTGACTTCTAGGTACCCGTAAAGTTAGGATTTCAAATTCTGCATCCTTGAGGTTTAGAGATGTTCTTGACCATAGTGTGAGGTGAGAAATACTCAGTTATAACCTCATAGGTTCCCAAGAGACTAGGTTTTTATGATCGATAACTTAGAATGTGAGTTAAGGACTTTAAGGGTCTAAACCGTAATTTCTAGAACCCCGTAATCACACAAATATAAAGCTGTCCAAATCTGCATAGTGATAAGTCCTTGAGCATAAAAATTAGTAAAACTTATTAGTTGTGAACCTATAAGTGTGTGAGAGGTTAAGAATAATACTAGAACAATTAGTTTACAAGTTTAAGACTCAAAAGAACCAAAGCATAACATACTATGGGTTTATAACATAATAAGCTTGTGAGTTTGTATGAATGATTGTCTAAGGTGTGATTATGTGATAATGTATATGCTATAGTTTTATGTATACACTATGAAGAAATTTCATGTGATGATGTATATGCTATGAAAAAGATTTATGTGATGAATAATGATGTATCTATGAATTAACACTTTATGAGAACTTAAATGTGACACAACACTGAGACGCCTTCTTGGGTGACACCGGTTTAGCCGAGCACCCCGAAGAAAACAAATCCGTGAGGGTATTGACATAGAGCTTGCCAAAGCGGGACAATACTACGATGCACTAGTTGCTAGTAGAGCGTTTCAAAGAGGAAATGACCCTAAGAGAGGTGATCCGTAATTGCCCCCTAGCCCGCACTATTAAGTCGGGATTATGTATATGTTACGCTTATCATAGGATAAGTAAGAACTAGTGACGACTAGTTAAGGTATGAGCTCATAACCTAGAGATGTTTTAGGGTGGCCCCATGAGATGAAAGTTAAAGTTTACAATGTCACATATACTATACCTATGCTAATGTTATAATGTTTCTTAGTTATTCTATTGATTGGTTTTCCTTTATGATGCATTCATGTCATTAGTATATCTCATGCTTAGTCATAAGACTCATTATAAAATATGACGGACCTTGGATATATAATACTTTAGAAAACTAACTTAAAAGGAGTTTTATGCATGCACACCTTTTAGAAATAAAACCCAAGGTTCCTGAGGATGTGACGATGTCACCTAGGTAGGGATAACCCTACTGAAAATTCTTTTAGAAGATTCTCATTCCCTCTCTCTTTTCTTCCATCATATCTTCAGATGGCGACATTCGTACTCTTCATCGACACCCCGGTATGGGAGCTGCACCATGACCCAGCACTTGGGTCATACCATTTTGAGGGTCGCTGCACTGTCAGAGTATTCATGTTCATGGGACGACCCTTCGCGCACCCCGTCCCGAGCTACCGCTTCACCCCGACTGCTCCTTACCGCCATAACGGGATTTTTGAGAGAGCTAGACCACGTGATGAGCAGATTCTCCGCATGCAGCCCGAGACGTCAGCAGTACGTGACTACCCGGAGTACGTGCCTTGCACCCAGTACTTAGAGACGGACCCATTCGAGGACCCACCATCACATATGTACAGTTGGAGCTCCAGTCCCGCTCCCCCACCGATGAGAGCTGGGAGTGAGGAGACAGTGGTTCAGCCGAGGTTGGCTCGTCGGCCATCCATGCGCCCTCGCCGCGGTGGACACGCTCCGATGATCCGCACGACCACTCCCGCCGAGATCCGCCAGTGGATTGATTGCACCCCTCAGTACTCAGACCAACAGGAGTAGGCGCATTGGACGGGTAGTAGCTAGTGCACACACGCCACATAGTTGAGGACAAACCTTCTTTTGTATATGAGGTTATCTACTCTAGGTGCACATGGGTATGGGTGTTGTTTTTATGATTTCCCTTTATTTGTTTTCCTTGTATTTGTTCTTCAGTTGTATTCCGTTTCCCGATGTATCGAATAGTCTTGCCCTTTTGGGTAGGCACATTATATATATATATATATGTTTCATATGATGTTTCCATGATATGATGTGTTTCTTTACGCTTTGTTTATGTGTTTCGTTATGCTTTCTTTTAAAAGATTCGTGCGTGGCTCTCACTTTGATTTTAATTCTAAAAAGAAAAATTTTACCCATATTACCGCTAAGTATTTTATAAGTAAAAGATGAGACCAAGAGATAATATTCTAAAGATTAACCTAAGTACCTACTAGTAGTCTTAGGTTAAGATTTAGGGTGTTACATTATGGTATCAGAGCAGTTCGATTCTCATGGAGCCTGAGGATTGGACTGACTATGCTTTATAAGCATGATGCGATAGTTATGTCATGTGTAGTGCTTGATAGAGATAAGCTGTAGGACTAGAGATGCATGACTTCTGTTGCTTGCAAGTGCCATGGTAACTAGCTCATTTTGCATGGATATTAAGCCTGATCAACTTGATGTTCATTGTTTCATGTGTTTAGGGACCAATGGCACCGCGACGACAGCCTAGGACTACGCCCGATGCTGATCAAGACAATGCGACTGCTGCTGCTGTCCATCGCATGGCGCAAGCCATGGAACGAATGTTCGACCGGATGGATCAACAAGCGAATGCTGCTCCTGTTCCCCCTCCTCCCCCTGCTGCTGAGACAGTGGAACAAGCCCACTTTGGCGAGTTCCACAAGGCGAACTCACTTGATGTTCAGGGGTAATGGACCTGACAAGGTGACAAGTGGATTTAGGACATGGAGAAGATCTATTCTGCCATTACCTGCTCAGAGGAGCAGAAGGTCACATTTGCTGCTTTCATGTTGAAGTCCGACGCCGAGTTCTGGTGGAACGGCACGAGGCACCTGGTAGAAGCTTCAGGAACTCCCATTGATTGGGAGCTGTTCAAGACTTACTTCTACGAGAAGTATTTCCCGGAGTCCGTAAGGAATGCAAAAGACATTGAGTTCATGCAGCCCAGGGAGGGTCTACTGTTGCCCAGTACACCGCGAAGTTCGAGGAGCTGATCAAGTTCTCTCGGGTGTTTCAAGGGAACCCCGATGAGGTTTGGAAATGCGTTAAGTATGAGGCCGGTCTGAAGGCGGAGATGAACTACGCCGTGGCCCACATGGAGATCAGAGACTTCCCGACTCTGGTCAACAAGTGCCGAATTCTCGAAGAAGGGCAACGGAAGATGCAAGCCACAAGGGCGGAACGAGCTAAGGGACTTGGACCTCAAGCCCCGAAGTTCAAACTGCGGTACCCTTCAAGGAATCACTACAATCCCTACCAGACCAACCAGTTCCGACCACAACAACAACCACCAAGAGCTCCTGCACACCAACAGTCCAGGCAACACCAAAGGCCGCCGTTTCAACATCAAGGCCCTAGGAACTTCAACAACAACCAACCCCGTGGACCGGGCAGACCCCGGAACCACAATGGAGGACCAAGTGGGGCCAAGAACAAGGCACCACAAACCCCTGCTGCTTACCCCGGAGCAACATCTACTGATGTCTGCCCACAATGCGGGAAGAATCACGGGAATCGCCCATGCTTAGCCGGTCAGAACGTGTGCTTCAAGTGTGGCAAGCCTGGCCACTATGCAAAGGACTGCACCAGTCAAGGGGCACCGAACCAGAATCCCCGACCACAATACCGAGGAAGAGTCTTTACCCTTAATGCAGAAGACGCCAAGAAGTCCAATGATCTCATTGAAGGTATGTGCAAAGTAAACGGTAAACCATTAACTGTACTATATGACTCTGGTGCTACTCATTCTTTTATTTCACTTACTAGTGTCGAATCCTTAAATCTAAGAGTCTCTAAACTCCCCTTTGATCTTATTGTTTCTACTCCTACGAATCGCCCTGTTAATACCTGCCGTTGTTGTTTAAACTGTCATCTTGTTGTAGAAAATAGGTCTTTTATCATAGATTTAATTTGTTTACCCTTGAAAGACATAGGCATTATCTTAGGCATGAATTGGCTTCACGCCAACCGTGTGATGTTAGATTGTGGAACCTAAACCGTACTTTTCCCCTCTCCTCCCGAAAACATCACTCAACCCATTAGGCTGTACCTAAATTCCGTAGAGGTCTTTTGTAGTGGGGAGAAAGCCAAGGGATATGTTCCCCTAGCCGCCTGCGATGTAGACTTTGAGTAGAACTTAGGTGAGATACCTATGGTGAGAGACTATCCCAAGGTGTTTCCAGATGAAATACCCGAGTTCCCTCCCGAGAGAAAAGTTGAATTCTCCATAGAGTTGGTTCCTGGAACAGGACCAATCTCTATAGCCCCGTATAGGATGTCACCCTTGGAGCTAGCAGAGCTAAAGACCTAGTTGGAAGAGCTATTGGAGAAGAGTTTTATAAGGCCGAGTGCTTCACCTTGGGGCGCTCCAGTTTTATTTGTGAAAAAGAAAGATGGAAGTATGAGGATGTGTATAGACTATAGGCAGTTAAACCAAGTAACCATAAAGAATAAGTACCCGTTACCTAGGATTGATGATCTTATGGACCAGCTGAAGGGAGCCGTAGTATTTTCTAAGATTGATTTGAGGTCCGGTTACCATCAGATTACGGTTAGAGATTCGGATATTCCTAAAACCGCCTTTCGAACTCGGTATGGACACTTTGAGTTCAATGTGATGTCGTTTGGTTTGACGAACGCTCCATGGTTTTTATGGATTACATGAATAGGATCTTTCGACCCTATTTAGATCAATTCGTGGTTGTGTTCATAGATGATATCCTCATCTATTCGAAGACCCACGAGGAGCATGAGCGTCATTTAAGGCTGGTTTTAGAGGTGCTAAAGGAGAAGAAGTTGTATGCGAAGCTTTCTAAGTGTGAATTTTGGTTAGAAGAGGTAAAGTTTTTAGGACATGTTGTGTCAAAGGGCGGCATAGCTATCGACCCAAGTAAGATAGAAGCTGTGATGAATTGGGATAGACCAACCTCAGAATCGAGATTAGAAACTTTTTGGGTTTAGCTGGATATTACCGTAGGTTTATCAAAGGATTTTCCCAGTTAGCCCTACCCTTAACCAAGCTCACTAGGAAGAATGCCCCGTTTGAGTGGAGCCCCGAATGTGAAAAGAGTTTCCTAGAGCTTAAGGAAAAGCTCACCTCAACCCCAGTTTTAGTTTTACCTGACCCCAATGTACCCTTCGAGGTATATTGCGATGCTTCTGGCAAGGGTTTAGGTTGTGTGTTGATGCAAAACAGGCAAGTGGTAGCCTATGCGTCCAGACAACTCAAGCCTCACGAGGTAACCTACCCCACCCATGACCTAGAACTAGCAGCCATCGTGTTTGCTCTAAAGATGTGGAGACACCATTTGTATGGTGTAAGGTTTGAAGTTTTCTCCGATCATAAGAGTCTCAAGCATCTCTTTGATCAAAAGGAGTTAAATATGAGGCAGAGGAGATGGATGGAATTCCTCAAGGACTACGATTTTGGCTTAAGTTACCACCCCGACAAGGCTAATGTAGTAGCCGACGCCTTAAGCCGAAACTCGTTACGTCTGTCAAGTATGATGGTTAATGAAGTTGGGTTAATAGAGCAGTTTAGGGATATGAATCTGGGGATGTCAATAATGGAGAATGGCATCGTGATGAGTCATCTCACGGTGACCAGTGGGTTTAAGCAAAGGATTATGCTTGCCCAAAGAGAAAATGAGGACTTTATGGAGACAATCGAGGCAGTTAAGGCCGGAAAGTTGAAAGGTTTTGTACGAGGCCCCGACTAGTTGTGGAGGTTCGAGGGACGAATCTGTGTGCCACAAGATGGCGACCTTCGAGAGAAGATCTTGGAGGAGGCTCACAAGAGCCACTTCGCCATACATCCTGGTACTACTAAGATGTACCAAGATTTGAAGAAGATGTTTTGGTGGCCCGGATTAAAGAAGGATGTGGTCGCCTAGGTAAGTAAGTGTTTGATCTGTCAAAAGGTTAAGATCGAACACCAAAAACCCTCTGGCATGTTGCAACCCCTGTCAATCCCCGAGTGGAAGTGGGAGAGTATATCAATGGATTTCGTGACAGGATTGCCAAGGACCCAAGCTGGCCACGATGCCGTATGGGTAATCGTGGATCGATTGACTAAGTCGGCTCACTTTCTACCTATTCGAGTCACGTACTAGTTGGATAAGTTAGCTCAGCTTTACATCCAATAAATAGTAAGGTTGCATGGAGTACCATCGACGATAATCTCGGATTGAGATCCACGGTTTACGTCACATTTTTGGGGAGCCTTTCAAAAGGCGTTTAGTTCCAAGTTGTGCTTGAGCACTGCTTACCACCCACAAGTGGATGGTCAGTCCGAGAGGACAATCCAAACCCTGGAAGATATGCTAAGAGCCTGTGTCTTAGACCAGAAAGGAAGTTGGGATAAGTACATGCCTTTGATCGAGTTCGCGTATAACAACAGTTATCACGCGAGCATCGGTATGGCACCGTACGAGGCGTTATATGGAAGGAAGTGCCAATCACCTTTGTGTTGGTACGAGCCCAGAGAACAAAGTGTCTTAGGACCTGATGTAGTGAGGGAAACGACGGAGCAGATCAAGAAAATTAAGGATAGAATCTTAACCGCTCAAAGTCGACAGAAAAGCTACGCGGACAAAAGGCGTAAGCCCTTGGAGTTCCAAGAAGGAGAACATGTATTTCTAAGAAGGATTGAGAGGTAGCATTTTGGAAGAAGCCCACAAGAGTCAATTTAGTGTACACCTCGGTATAACCAAGATGTACCATGACCTAAAAAAGATGTTCTGGTGGCCAAAGATGAAAGCATATATAGCAAATATAGTGCAAAAATGTTTGGTATGCCAAAAGGTGAAGATAGAGCATCAAAAACCCTCTGGAGCGCTGCAACCTCTCGAAATCCCCGAATGGAAGTGGGAAGGAATATCCATGGATTTCATGATGGGATTGCCAAGAACGCCTACCGGACAAGACCCCATATGGATAATTGTGGATAGATTGACCAAATCTGCTCACTTTTTACCCATTCGAGCACAATTAGTAATAGTAGAACTTATATTGTTATTTGTAATAACTTATCAGTATGATATATGCCCTGTTGTGACTTATGTATTAAGTGATTATATTCCAGTTTATGTGATAATAGTTCTACACTTAGTCTCTTATTCCGCTTATTTAATTAAGTGAGCAATGTAACTTGATTATTATCTATAAAAGTGCTATGTATTTCACTTCTCATTACAGGCTTAAGTTTTCAAAAAAATTAATTTATTTAAAAAAAAAAACTTCCACTATTTTTCTAAGTTAATTTCAAAAGAAAATAAATGCAAGGCATAAGTGACAACTAATAGAATCCAAATGTGAACTTAAGCACAGTGGGGTTCTATTAGGGTGTTACATTATGGTACCAGAGCAGTTCATCCTATTTAAGCCTGAGGAATGGACTGACTATGCTTTTGTCTATGATATCATGCTATTAATCTTATCTGTATGATGGGATATAGGATTTAGAAATACATGATCGTCTTGTGATACTGCCATAGTTGCTACCATGCTTAGCTATAGTATTGAGCCTGATCAACTCGATGATTGTTGTTTGGTGTGTCTAGGAACTAATGGCAGCAAATGACGACGCATGGGGCACGCGGTGGAGGTAATCGTGATGAACTGGCAAATGCACTCCAGGAGATGGCTAGGGCTATGCAAGCACAAGCAACAGTGATGATGGAGCAGATGAATAGGTGGTCAGAGGAGTCAGTTGGGAATCAAGAACATGGAAAATTCTCAGAATTCAAGAGGGCTGGACCTCTAGAATTCAAAGGGACAACTAACCCCGAAATAGCTTACGGATGGATTCAAGAGATGGAGAAGGTTTTCTCAGTGGTAGAATGCTCTGATGAACAAAAGGTGGCATTCTCTACTTATATCTTTGAAGGAGAGGTCTGCGTGGTGGAAGGGTGCAAAGGGCTTGCTTGAAAGTGCTGACATATAGATTATGTGGGAGGTTTTCTATTCTACGTTCCATAAGAAATATTTTCCAGATCCGGTTAAGAAGGCAAAGGAAGTAGAATTTACATTCTTGACAGGGAAATCGAAGTGTGGCTGAGTACACAGCTAAGTTTGAAGAACTGATTAAACACTCAACTAGCTACCAAAGGGATCCCAATGAGGCTTGGAAATGCATGAAATATGAGAGTGGTTTGAGGCCAGACATTTTGGCATCTGTGGCTCCACTGGAGGTCACTGATTATGCATCTTTAGTCAGCAAAAGCCAAGTGGCTGAGAGTTGCAATCGCCAGCTAGTTGCCCACCGAGTTGAAGAGAATAGGAAGAGGTCTGCTCAACACGGTCACCGAGGGTTCCCACCCCCTCACAAGAAACCCTACCAAGGAGGTGGATTAAAGGGAAACAACCCCAACACCCTATGATGAATCAACCTAAGACACAAGCTGTTAATCGACCTAGGATGGCTACTGTCCCTGAACCTATGACTAGACCCCCTTGTGCCACTTGTGGAAAGATACATGGAGGGGAATGCAGATTTGGTAAGAATGTTTGTTATCGGTGTGGACAGGCAGGACACTATTCTAGAGAGTGCCTAAAGTTCAATCAGTCCTCTACACTTAAGCCTAAGGCACAGGGACGCGTGTTTGCTATCATCGCCGAGATGCCCTCGTAATCCGATGATCTGATTCAAGGTAAGTGTATAATTAATGGAAAACCCTTAATTGTATTGTTTGATTCTGGCACAACACATTCATTCATTTCATATGATTGTGCTAATAAGTTGAGGTTGTATATATCTGACTTAAAAATCATCTTAGTTGTCTCTACACCCACTATAAATACTGTTAGAACTGATCAAGCCTGCCTAAATTGTGAATTTGAGGTAGCTGATAGGATTTTTCATCATAATTTAGTTTGTCTACCCTTGTCTGCTTTTGATGTAATCTTGGGCATGGATTGGCTTTCAGCTAACCGTGTGTTACTACATTGTGCAAATAAGTCACTAGTATTTCTTTCCAAACCATCTTTACCCAATCCCTCTAAACTTGATAGAAAGGTACGACTATACCTAAACTCCATTATCATGGGGGATAGTAGGAATGAAAAGCGAGGATATGTCTTCCTAATGACAAGCGAGAAAGAAGTGGAGCAAGCTCTAGAAAAGATCCTTGTAGTAAAGGAATTCTCAGATGTTATTCCTGATGACATACCTGAATTTCCTCCAAAAAGGGAGATTGAGTTTTCTATAGATTTGGTACCAGGAACAAGACCCATATCTATAGCTCCTTATAGGATGCCATTGGCCGAGTTAACAGAGTTGAAGAAGCAATTAGAGGAACTACTACAGAAGAAATTCATTAGGCCCAGTGCTTCACCATAGGGAGCCCAGTCTTTGTTTGTCAAGAAGAAGGATGGGAGTATGCGATTATGTGTGGATTATAAGCACCTAAACAAAGTGACTATAAAAAGTAAATACCCTTTGCCTAGAATAGATGACCTCATGGACCAATTAAGAGGAGCCCAAGTGTTTTCCAAGATAGATCTGCGATCAGGATACCACCAGATTCGAGTGAAGGAGGAGGACATACCAAAGACAGCCTTTAGGACTAGATATGGACATTATGAGTTTAATGTGATGTCGTTTGGATTAACCAATGCACCGGCAGTGTTTATGGACTACATGAATAGGATATTTAGACCATACTTGGACAAGTTTGTAATAGTGTTCATCGATGACATTCTAGTTTACTCTAGAACTGAAGAAGAGCACGAAGAACACTTACGAGTGGTGTTGGAGGTGTTGAGGAACAAGAAACTTTATGCAAAGTTGTCCAAGTGTGAATTTTGGATGAAGGAAGTTAAGTTCTTAGGTCATGTAGTGTCACATGGGGGAATAGCAGTAGACCCAAGTAAGATTGAAGCGGTGCAACAATGGGAAACCCCTACCACTGTGAAGGAGATTAGAAGTTTTTTAGGGCTAGCCGATTACTACCGAAGGTTCATTAGAGGTTTTTCCCAAATTACCTTACCCCTCACCAAGCTAACAAGGAAGAATTCAGCTTTTATATGGAGCCCAAAATGTGAAGAGAGTTTCCAAGAACTAAAGAAGAAGTTGACCACTACCCCTGTCCTAATCCTACTTGACCCAAAAGAAAATTTTGAGGTGTATTGTGATGCCTCGGGAAGAGGACTAGGATGTGTTTTGATGCAAAATAGGAATGTAGTAGCCTATGCCTCTAGACAGCTCAAACCCCATGAAGTTAATTACCCAACCCATGACTTAGAGCTAGCGGCTATTGTCTTTGCCTTAAAAATCTGGAGACATCATCTTTATGGTGTAAGGTTTGAAGTCTTTTCTGACCACAAAAGTCTGAAATACCTCTTCAACCAAAAGGAACTCAATATGAGACAATGGCGTTGGATAGAGTTTCTCAAGGACTATGACTTTGGGTTGAACTACCACCCAGGAAAGGCAAATGTGGTAGCAGACGCTTTGAGTCGTAAGTCCTTGCATGCCGCTTGGCTCATGGAGAAAGAAAATGAGCTGATAGAAGATTTTAGGAACCTCAACTTAGGATATAGGGGGACTTCAGAACAAATTCGATTAAGCCAACTAAGTGTAACCAGTAGCTTTAAGGATCAAATAATTCAAGCCCAAAGGGAAGATGAGGATTTCCGTAGAACCTTAACCCTTGTTGAAGCAGGAAAGTTGAAAGAGTTTGTCCAGGATAAGGAAGAAGTGTGGAGATACCAAGGGAGAATCTGTGTACCTGCAAAAGAAGGATTGAGAGGTAGCATTTTGGAAGAAGCCCACAAGAGTCAATTTAGTGTACACCCTGGTATAACCAAGATGTACCATGACCTAAAAAAGATGTTCTGGTGGCGAAAGATGAAAGCAGATATAGCAAATATAGTGCAAAAATGTTTGGTATGCCAAAAAGTGAAGATAGAGCGTCAAAAACCCTCTGGAGCACTGCAACCTCTCGAAATCCCCGAATGGAAGTGGGAAGGAATATCCATGGATTTCGTGATGGGATTGCCAAGAACGCCTACCAGACAAGACTCCATATGGATAATTGTGGATAGATTGACCAAATCTGCTCACTTTTTACCCATTCGAGCAAATTACCCTTTGGAAAAGTTAGCTCAGCTATACATCCAAGAGATAATAAGGCTCCATGGAGTACCCAAAACCATTGTCTCAGATAGGGATCTAAGGTTCACCTCAAGATTTTGGGGAGCTTTGCAAAAGGCGTTTGGTTCAAGGTTGTGTCTAAGCACTGCCTATCACCCTCAAACTGATGGACAATCAGAAAGAACAATTCAAACCCTTGAGGATATGCTAAGAGCATGTGTCTTAGACCAGCCAAAAAGTTAGGATAAACAGCTTCCATTGATTGAGTTTGCATATAATAATAGTTACCACACTAGCATTGGGATGGCACCCTATGAGGCTTTGTATGGTAGAAAGTGTCAATCACCACTTTGTTGGTGTGACCCGGGAGTGCAAAGTATTTTGGGCCCTGATTTGGTAGAAGAGACAACCAAACAAATAAGGAGAATTAGGGAAAGAATCCTCCTTTGCTCAGAGTAGGCGGAGAAGAGCTATCTTTGACAAGAGAAGGAAACCTCTTGAATTTCAAGAAGGAGAACACATATTCTTGCGAATTACTCCTACCACAGGTATAGGTCGTGCAATGAAAGTCAAAAAACTAAGCCCTAGATTCTTAGGACCCTTCCAAATCCTCAAAAAGGTAGGTCCCTCCACCTACCAAATTGCATTACCTCCAAATTTGTCTAACCTACACAATGTTTTTCATGTGTCCCAATTGAGAAAGTATCAGTCAGCCCCCAGTCATGTGTTTGAGCCAGAAACTATACAATTAAAAGATGACTTAACTTTTGAATTACCACCGATGAGGATCGTGGATCATGGCATCAAGCGGTGAGAAACAAATCTGTATCTCTGGTCCGAGTAGCCTGGGGACAAGATGGAATGGAAGAGCACACATGGGAGCTCGAGGAAGCTATGCGAAAAGAATTTCCGAACCTATTCCTGTGTATCAAATTTTGAGGGCAAAATTTTTAATAAGAAGGGGAGAAATGTAACATCCCCAAATTTATAACTAAGATAAATATTAATCTTAATTATCAATAGCAAAACCAAGAGAATCTGGACAAATGTTATGAAACACAACAAATAGACTACTTAAGTATGTCTAGAGAAAAATGCAAAGAATTACGAAAATGCCATCACTTAGTAGAAATTACGAAAATGCCCTTGCTATGTAAAGGAAATTACCAAACTACCCTTGCCTTATTAAATGACAAAGATACCCTTACTCTATGAATGGAATTACAAGAATACCACTATCATTGTCTAATTACAAAAATATCCTTGTCTTAGTTAAAGAAATTACTACAATGCCATTTGCACAAATCCCTACACTTGTCTTTAGACAAGAATGAATCTAAGCCATTGGATTAAGATGATAACACAATACTTTAACCACATACATCATACACATTTCTGAATCACATACATGCACTAAAGGTTAGAAAATCTCCACTAACATCTTTGCACAAAACATGGAAACATGTTTTGCACAAAACATGGAAACATGTTTGCACAAAACATGGAGCATTTTCATCCAACATGTTTGCATAAAACATGGAGCATTTTCATCCAACATGTTTGCATAAATCATGTTCCAAGTGCTTTCTTTCTTCTGTTTTTTTCTCTAATCTTTCCACTATAAATACTCCTCAAACTCTCTTCAATTCAGAAACTCCCTAAGTGTTCTTTCTTTCTTATTCTATCATTCTTCTTATGTTCTTCAAAGACTTCTCTTGATCCTCTAAACTTCATCCAAACACTTAAATCCTAAGTTCAAACTTTCACTAGCCCTCACAAGAGTTACAATCTTTAACTCTAGTGAGAAATATTTTCTTAAGCACTCAAGTTCTAGAGCAAAGATTCAAGGAGGGTCATCCACTCCAAAGACTCTTGTTCAAAGCTTAAGGAAGAAGAGAAAGACCCTTTTTAGACCCTACACAAGAGGTAGGAGTTTCTTCTTTATTTGTTCAAGTATTGTTGGCTTCTAACTTTGCTCATGGATAGAATGCCTCAAACTTGAGTTATTGTCAAAAGTTTTGAGTAATTATATTTTTAGAAAACACAACATGTTCTATTCTGCTATGAGTACTTTTATGATGTTATCAAACTCAAATATAACTTAAAAGATTGTATGTGAAACTTGAGTTAATAAAGATAACTTAAGACATGAACATGGTAGGTGCTGGAATTTCTAGTTATTTCTGGCAGTAGTTACTTCGAAAATTAATGTTCATAAAATATGAAGGATCTCGAAATGAAAATATTTTTATTATAAACTAGACTCATTGTAGAACACTCTCCAAAAAGAATCACCTAAAATGGAGTTTCCTAGCCCAAGATATAAATTTTTAAAGTAGAGCATAAGACTGAAACTCTTAATCTGACCTTGTAGTAGTAAAATAGGTGTAACTCACTCTAGAAAAATGCAAATGGACTGATTTCAACTTTGTGGAAAAGCTAACACATCTACAAACACACTTATGTATGCTATGCATAAATTTGTACACCACGAAAATACAGAATGAGAGATATAATTTCGGGACAGTGTGCTGAGAAAGTCTTGAAGGTAGCGTGATACTGTGAGAGTGCAATTTAGAAAGGTTCTGGCTAAGGAAAGACTTGGTATTTAAGCGTGTCCATTGTGACCCACCTCTCTTTCCTGGGAATCTTACTATGCACAATTACAGTTGATTTACACTAATCTAAGATGTTAGTGCTACAAATTTTATTCTAAAAGATGTCAGAACTCTAAATAAAAGATTCAAGTCTTGTAAAGAGATAATTTTAAGGATTTAAGTAGAATAATAATCTTTAGGAGATATATATAAAAGTCATAATAAAAATATATAAAGAACCTCTAAAAATATCTTAAAGGGTATTAATGTATTAATGGAAATACTAAGAGTACAAAGAAGACTAAGAAAAAGATAATACCAAGATATTCATAACCTATTAGGAACACTAGAGACCTAACTTGATAACTTAGGTTGCTTAATATGAATTATCTATAAGAATGTTTACTATGAGATTTACATGATATTGTCTATGTTACATGAAGTGATATACAGAAATGTGAATGTATTGATGAGATATGAAATGATAATGATAAAATAATTGACTGTGCCATGATTTACTAATGTGCATACATTCATGTTTCAAATGAAATAATAAATAGACCAACTCACTGCTTAATCCTCTTTGAAGATTAAGGTATTGATGATTTCACTCAGTGAGAATAAAAGTAAAACCTGAAAAAAGTAGCAATGATAGTCTGGAAAAGTGGACTTGAGCTAAACTCACGGCTTAACCCCCTAAACCGTTGAGATCATGTCAACGGAAAGAAAACCAAAAGGTTGTGGTGACAGCCACGGTATGAGCTCATTACCCTTTTAGGGTGGTCTAAGGCATTGATGCATTCAACCCGTGAGTAATTAAGAAATATGTTGATGAAATAAATGAAAGATGATGATCACTAAACAAGTGAATGTTGAGGATGAGTAATCATGAAATGCATGCAGCTCCTAAATGATTATTGCTTATTAGTGGTTTTTCATGATATGCTTATATGTATGCTTGATGAAATACTGAATGGATATTTCTGCTAATGTTCAAGATTAGTTTAAAAGTAACTGCACTTCGGCTAATCACGTTTGTGAAAGCTTGATAATTAAATCCTTACCTGTTCACCTTTTTATAATAAACCCGAAGTGACTGGGACGACAACGATGACACTTTTAGTACAAGTAGGAACTCCATCGAGAAATCATGTATTTCTCACTCCTATGTTTATTTTCCGTTGTCGTTACCAGCAGACGTGTCCACCTAAAGTAACGGTCAGAAATGAGGAAGGAGGTAGCACTTGAAGATTTCAAACCTTTCAAGTAGGAGCATTCCGAGCTTTAGTTACATTATAGTTTGTGAGAAATAATTAGTAATAGTAAAACTTATATTGTTATTTGTAATAACTTATCAGTATGATATATGCCCTGTTGTGACTTATGTATTAAGTGATTATATTCCAGTTTATGTGATAATAGTTCTACACTTAGTCTCTTATTCCGCTTATTTAATTAAGTGCGCAATGTAACTTGATTATTATCTATAAAAGCGCTATGTATTTCACTTCTCATTACAGGCCTAAGTTTTCAAAAAAATTAATTTATTTTAAAAAAAAAACTTCCACTATTTTTCTATGTTAATTTCAAAAGAAAATAAATGCAAGGCATAAGTGACAACTAATAGAATCCAAATGTGAACTTAAGCACAGTGGGGTTCTATTAGGGTGTTACACAGAGCATGTACAGTTGAGGGAAGACCTCACTTTCAATGTACCGCCTACAAGAATAGTGGATCACGGAGTCAAGCAGTTAAGGAACAAGTCTGTTCCTTTGGTGAAAGTGGCGTAGGGACGAGACAAGTCGGAAGAATACACGTGGGAACTAGAATCAGAGATGAAGTCCAAATATCCAGAACTTTTCTAAGGTACGAATTTTGAGGGCGAAATTCTTTTTAAGGACGGGAGTAATGTAACGCCCCGATTTTTCTGTTAGAGTGAAAATGACCAAAATGCCCCTGAGGTCATTTTCAGCCCGGAATTCGAGGAAAGCCGGTCTGGTAGTACTCGATGTTGAAAGGGGATTAGATGACCTGTGTACCTTCCCGGGATCGAAAATCTCGGTTTTCGAGTTTTCAGGTCAAAATGACCAAAACGCCCCTACGGTGTTTTACCCATTTGCAAGTGCCGGATGAACCCGAAACTTCTCCAGATGGTTTTAAAAGGCGTTTTTATGTATTATATGACCTCAGTTTTAATTTTAGAAGTCCCGGGCAAAATTAATGCAAAATTACGGTTTTGCCCTTAGTTTCGTGTTTTCACGCTTAATTGCGTGATTAAGCAAACCTAAGCAATATTAGGCTCTAATCGAAGGTTAATTAATTTCCTTAATTAATCTTGAGTCAAAATAATTTATTAAAGTTGATTAGAACCAAAAAGTGCTTAATTACAACCTAAAATCATATTTTAATTTCCAGACACCTAGTCATAGAATCTTGAATAATGTTTTCTCTTTCCAATTCCTTAAATCATGGAATTGTGTTACACATTGTTTATTCATAAATGAGTTGAAAATTCTCTAATGATGTATGAGCACTCCTAAACTTGTCATAAACTCCCTAAATCACTTTCTTAGTTACCTAAACTTAAGCTTAATCATTCCTAACCTTGTACCTAAGCTAATACACATCTAAACCTACCATTAACACCCAATTAAATGGTCAAAACTCACCCCCACTCTGCTGTCCAGCCCTGGCCGAAGCCTCACCCTCCCCATATGCATCGCATGTTCAATTTTTCAACACTCCAAGGCCATACCTCAAGCCACATACACTATACCTTGTCATAACTTTCAATCAAGCTTGATTTTCCAAGTAAATAACTAATTAAAATAGCTCATTTTCTCCATTTAATTGTGGCTGGAAAATTTCCAGCCATGCATTGTTTCTAGAAGCCTAATTTCATAAAAATTTGATAGGAAATTAACTCACATCAAACCATACTTTGTAGCATAGCTTCCATACTTCAAACCATGCTTGAATGACCTTGTGTAAGAGATATTTTCCTCTCCCTTTTCCCTCCAATACCACACGGCCACTCCTCCCTTTGGTGAGCTCCATGGCTTTGTTTTTCTATAAATAGGATGCTTGTGATAGCCTTGTTGCACCTTGAAGCATTTGCTAAGTTTAGAGTTTTAGAGTTGTCTTGCTAAGTTTTTCTTTTCTCTCAAAGTTTCAAAAGTGTTCTTCCTTTCTTTTCATCTTCATCTCTTCATCTCATCATCATCTCTCAACCATCAAACACCACCCCAAAGCCTTGAACCATCATCAAACCTCTCAAACACCACACCTCAAACACAACTTCACCCAAAACACATTTCCTTTCTTTTCCTTCCTCTTTGGCCGAATCATCACCACCATCCTAGGAGGGGTTGCTCATCTCATTTCATCTTCAAGTCCAAGCTTTTACCTTCATCACAAAGTAGGGATTTGTTTTCAATTGTTTTGCTTAAGAAAGTGTTTTTCTCTAGTTTCCTCTTGGATTCTTTTGAACTTTCCTTTGTTTTTCCTTTTCTTTTCATTTCGGCCTCTAGGCCTTGTTATGAGCATGATAGCTTGATGATGAGAGTTTCTAGATGATGACATTGTGTTCATCTCAAAGAAACCTCTAAAGCTTGAGTTTTCCTTTTCTTATAACTTCATCTATATGTTATCTAGCTCACATGGTTTTCCCAACTTAAGAAAGTTAATCTAAGGATTTCTAAAAGCCCAAGCCTACCCTTGTCAACCTTAAAGTTGGCCGGCACATTCTAGAGATTTTTCTCTAGATAGGGGTTTTGGGTATTTAATAAAGAACTTGACGTAGTTTCACTTTCTTTCTCTTTTGTATAACTTTCGATTTTTGGGTTGTGATCTTTGAGATATTGTATTGGGTTGTTATCTTGTTAAAGTCTTGAATGAGCTGTAGTTGACCATAAAATGAACCTTGCATCATGTTTACTTTATGCTTTGCATATCATGTTTACTTCCTTGCTATCACTAAGTTTCAAGATAATAAGTGAACCTTGCATTATCATGTTTATATTTCAAGCTATGCATTATCATGTTTATATTTCAAGTTCTCAGTTAATACCAAGATAATAATGAGTTGCATTCATACTTACTTTGTGCTATCACTTTTCTTTCTAATGGAACCTAAAATAAGTGCATAAGCATGTTTATTTTTATGTCATCACCTAAATGATCCTAGAGCTCAAAGACTTGCCTATTGTTGTCTCAACAAAGGTCTAACAATATGTATTTTCCTTGGTTCATATTTCGGCCCTAAGAGGTCTTGAAGTTTCTAAGTATTTGAGACTATGTTTTATAATTTTTCCAAGCTTACATGAGTTTAAGGAATGCATAGAACTAAGTTTTATGAATTTAGGACCTCTTGAGATAAAGATAAATTGGTCACTGCCCTCTTAAATACTCTTATGATTTTAGATGTTAAAATTGTTTATAAATGAGTTTTGAAAGTTTAAAAAGAGTTCCAAGAGAAACTAGTATTTTATGAGCTTTAGAAATTATGTTTTATGCCTTTTATGGAGAAGTATATTTTCGGTTCTTCCTTGCTCTTCACTGCCACTGTATGTGCTGTTTTAATGATGATAATGTGCCTATGTTTGAGTAAAAATAATGTTAAGACTCACATGTGAAAGATAGGATAAGTTAGGAACTAGAAAAGAATTAATTTGAGAATTCTAGATCCTTTAATTATGTAATTTTCTGGATTCTGTCCAGCAAGGTTTAGATTTAATAATCATGGTTTTAAATTAGTTTAAATGTGTAGGAATGACTCATAATTGGTTTAGGACTTAATCTTGGAGACTTAGGAGCAAACCGAACTTAGAAAGGGTCATTGTTGTGACTTCTAGGTACCCGTAAAGTTAGGATTTCAAATTCTGCATCCTTGAGGTTTAGAGATGTTCTCGACCATAGTGTGAGGTGAGAAATACTCAGTTATAACCTCATAGGTTCCCAAGAGACTAGGTTTTTATGATCGATAACTTAGAATGTGAGTTAAGGACTTTAAGGGTCTAAACCGTAATTTCTAGAACCCCGTAATCACACAAATATAAAGCTGTCCAAATCTGCATAGTGATAAGTCCTTGAGCATAAAAATTAGTAAAACTTATTAGTTGTGAACCTATAAGTGTGTGAGAGGTTAAGAATAATACTAGAACAATTAGTTTACAAGTTTAAGACTCAAAAGAACCAAAGCATAACATACTATGGGTTTATAACATAATAAGCTTGTGAGTTTGTATGAATGATTGTCTAAGGTGTGATTATGTGATAATGTATATGCTATAGTTTTATGTATACACTATGAAGAAATTTCATGTGATGAAGTATATGCTATGAAAAAGATTTATGTGATGAATAATGATGTATCTATGAATTAACACTTTATGAGAACTTAAATGTGACACAACACTGAGACGCCTTCTTGGGTGACACCGGTTTAGCCGAGCACCCCCAAGAAAACAAATCCGTGAGGGTATTGACATAGAGCTTGCCAAAGCGGACAATACTACGATGCATTAGTTGCTAGTAAAGCGTTTCAAAGAGGAAATGACCCTAAGAGAGGTGATCCTTAATTGTCCCCTAGCCTGCACTATTAAGTCGGGATTATGTATATGTTACGCTTATCATAGGATAAGTAAGAACTAGTGACGACTAGTTAAGGTATGAGCTCATAACCTAGAGATGTTTTAGGGTGGCCCCATGAGATGAAAGTTAAAGTTTACAATGTCACATATACTATACCTATGCTAATGTTATAATGTTTCTTAGTTATTCTATTCATTGGTTTTCCTTTATGATGCATTCATGTCATTAGTATATCCCATGCTTAGTCATAAGACTCATTATAAAATATGACGGACCTTGGATAAATAATACTTTAGAAAACTAACTTAAAAGGAGTTTTATGCATGCACACCTTTTAGAAATAAAACCCAAGGTTCCTGAGGATGTGACGATGTCACCTAGGTAGGGATAACCCTACTGAGAATTCTTTTAGAAGATTCTCATTCCCTCTCTCTTTTCTTCCGTCATATCTTTAGATGGCGACATTCGTACTCTTCATCGACACCCCGGTATGGGAGCTGCACCATGACCCAGCACTTGGGTCATACCATTTTGAGGGTCGCTGCACTGTCAGAGTATTCATGTTCATGGGACGACCCTTCGCGCACCCCGTCCCGAGCTACCGCTTCGCCCCGACTGCTCCTTACCGCCATAACGGGATTTTTGAGAGAGCTAGACCACGTGATGAGCAGATTCTCCGCATGGAGCCTGAGACGTCAGCAGTACGCGACTACCCGGAGTACGTGCCTCGCACCCAGTACTTAGAGACGGACCCGCCATCACATATGTACAGTTGGAGCTCCAGTCCCGCTCCCCCACCGATGAGAGCTGGGAGTGAGGAGACAGTGGTTCAGCCGAGGTTGGCTCATCGGTCATCCATACGCCCTCACCGCGGTGGACACGCTCTGATGATCTGCACGACCACTCCCGCCGAGATCCGCCAGTGGATTGATTCCACCCCTCAGTACTCGGACCAGCAGGAGTAGGCGCATGGGATGGGTAGTAGCTAGTGCACACACGCCACATAGTTGAGGACAAACCTTCTTTTGTATATGAGGTTATCTACTCTAGGTGCACATGGGTATGGGTGTTGTTTTTATGATTTCCCTTTATTTGTTTTCCTTGTATTTGTTCTTCAGTTGTATTCCGTTTCCCGATGTATCAAATAGTCCTGCCCTTTTGGGTAGGCACATTATATATATATATATCTATGTTTCAGATGATGTTTCCATGATATGATGTGTTTCTTTACGCTTTGCTTATGTGTTTCGTTATGCTTTCTTTTAAAAGATTCATGCATGGCTCTCACTTTAATTTTAATTCTAAAAAGAAAAATTTTACCCATATTTTCGCTAAGTATTTTCTAAGTAAAAGATGAGACCAAGAGGTAATATTCTAAAGATTAACCTAAGTACCTACTAGTAGTCTTAGGTTAAGATTTAGGGTGTTACATTGACCATAGTCCCTCGTGGGTTAAAACTACAACTCGACTTAACCTAATTATCAAAATTATTTTTTTAGGCTTCTAAGGGCCCACCACAATGTTTTCCAATAACTCTTAACCTCATAAACATTTTCAAATCATTCTGGACAGCTTTAGCAGTATTTTGAAATAAACAGTTTTGGGGTTCTAGAAGTTGCATTTTTTACCCTTTCTAGAGTTAATTCTCACCACCACTAATACAAATTTTTATGCTTAAATTCAGTTCCAAACAGAATATTAGCTAAAATAATGTTATCAAAATAGTAGCCACGAATTTCAAATTTCTAGAGTCTCAAAAATCACGTTTTCGGTTCTTTCTAGTTCCTAATCTTTCTCAAGGTGCTTGAAAATAATTTTTGCAACATATAATATCAATTTTTACCAATTAGGTTCCTTCCAAACAGCACCTCACAGAAATGAGGAGATCAAAATAGTGGCCAAAAATTTGGTTCCAAAATCATTTGAAAATCATATTTTTTGATACTTTCAAGATACTACTTCTTCCTTATTACTTGAGGCAAGATGTAACATCCCCAAATTTATAACTAAGATAAATATTAATTAGCGATAGCAAAACCAAGAGAATCTGGACAAATGTTATGAAACACAATAAATAGACTACTTAAGTATGTCTAGAGAAAAATGCAAAAATTTACGAAAATGCCCTTGCTATGAAAAGGAAATTACCAAACTACCCTTGCCTTATTAAATGACAAAGATACCCTTACTCTATGAATAGAATTACAAGAATACCACTATCATTGTCTAATTACAAAAATATCCTTGTCTTAGTTAAAGAAATTACTACAATGCCATTTGCACAAATCCCTAGACTTGTCTTTAGACAAGAATGAATCTAAACCATTGGATTAAGATGATAACACAATAATTTAACCATATACATCATACACATTTCTGAATCACATACATGCACTAAAGGTTAGAAAATCTCCACTAACATCTTTGCACAAAACATGGAGTATTTTCATCCAACATGTTTGCATAAAACATGGAAACATGTTTGCACAAAATATGGAGCATTTTCATCCAACATGTTTGCACAAAACATGGAAACATGTTTGCACAAAACATGGAAACATATTTGCACAAAACAAGGAGCATTTTCATCCTAAAATTCAGCCAACATGTTTCCATAAATCATGCTCCAAGTGTTTTCCTTCTTCTGTTTTTTTTCTCTAATCTTTCCACTATAAATACTCCTCAAACTCTCTTCAATTCAGAAACTCCCTAAGTGTTCTTTCTTTCTTATTCTATCATTCTTCTTATGTTCTTCAAAGACTTCTCTTAATCCTCTAAACTTCATCTAAACACTTAAATCCTAAGTCCAAACTTTCACTAGCCCTCACAAGAGTTACAATCTTTAACTCTAGTGAGAAATATTTTCTTAAGCACTCAAGTTCTAGAGTCAAGATTCAAGGAGAGTCATCCACTCCAAAGACTCTTGTTCAAAGCTTAAGGAAGAAGAGAAGGACCCTTTTTAGACCCTACACAAGAGGTAGGAGTTTCTTCTTTATTTGTTCAAGTATTGTTAGCTTCTAACTTTGCTCATGGATAGAATACCTCAAACTTGAGTTATTGACAAAAGTTTTGAATAATTATATTTTTAGAAAACACAACATGTTCTATTCTGCTATGAGTACTTTTATGATGTTATCAAACTCAAATATAACTTAAAAGATTGTATGTGAAACTTGAGTTAATAAAGATAACTTAAGACATGAACATGGCAGGTGCTAGAATTTCTAGTTATTTCTGGTAGTAGTTACTTCGAAAATTAGTGTTCATAAAATATGAAGGATCTCGAAATGAAAATATTTTTATTATAAACTAGACTCATTGTAGAACACTCTCCAAAAAGGATCACCTAAAACGGAGTTTCTTAGCCCAAGATATAAATTTTTAAAGTAGAGCTTAAGACTGAAACTCTTAATCTGACCTTGTAGTAGTAAAATAGGTGTAACTCACTCTAGAAAAATGCAAATGGACTGATTTCAACTTTGTGGAAAAGCTAACACATCTACAAACACACTTATGTATGCTATACATAAAGTTTTACACCACGAAAATACAGAATGAGAGATATATTTTCGGGATAGTGTGCTGAGAAAGTCTTGAAGATAGCGTGATACTGTGAGAGTGCAATTTGGAAAGGTTCTGGCTAAGGAAAGACTTGATATTTAAGCGTATCCATTGTGACCCACCTTTCTTTCCTGGGAATCCTACTATACATAATTTACAGTTGATTTACACTAATCTAAGATGTTAGTGCTACAAATTTTATTCTAAAAGATGTCAGAACTCTAAATAAAAGATTCAAGTCTTGTAAAGAGATAATTTTAAGGATTTAAGTAGAATAATAATCTTCAGGAGATATATATAAAAGTCATAATAAAAATATATAAAGAACCTCTAAAAATATCTTAAAGGGTATTAATGTTTTAATGGAAATACTAAGAGTACAAAGAAGACTAAGAAAAAGATAATACCAAGATATCCATAACCTATTAGAAACACTAGAGACCTAACTTGATAACTTAGGTTGCTTAATATGAATTATCTATGAGAATGTTTACTATGAGATTTACATGATATTGTCTATGTTACATGAAGTGATATATAGAAATGTGAATGTATTGATGAGATATGAAATGATAATGATAAAATGATTGACTGTGCCATGATTTATTAATGTGCATACATTCATGTTTCAAATGAAATAATAAATAGATCAACTTACTGCTTAATCCTCTTTGAGAATTAAGGTATTGATGATTTCACTCAGTGAGAATAAAAGTAAAACCTGAAAAAGTAGCAATGATAGTCTGGAAAAGTGGACTTGAGTTAAACTCACGGCTTAACCCCCTAAACCGTTGAGATCATGGCAACGGAAAGAAAACCAAAAGGTTGTGGCGATTGCCACGGTATGAGCTCATAACCCTTTAGGGTGGTCTAAGGCATTGATGCATTCATCCCGTGAGTAATATGTTGATGAAATAAATGAAAGATGATGATCACTAAACCAGTGAATGTTGAGGATGAGTAATCATGAAATGCATGCAGCTCCTAAATGATTATTGCTTATTAGTGGTTTTACATGATATGCTTATATGTATGCTTGATGAAATACTGAATGGATATTTCTGCTAATGTTCAAGATTAGTTTAAAAGTTAGTGCACTTCGGCTAATCACGTTTGTGAAAGTTTAATAATTGAATCCTTACCTGTTCACCTTTTTATAATAAACCCGAAGTGACTAGGACGACAACGATGACAATTTTAGTACAAGTAGGAACTCCTACTGAGAAATCATGTATTTCTCACTCATATGTTTATTTTCCATTGTCGTTACCAGAGACAGACGCATCCACCTAAAGCAACGAAGCTGTAGCTGAGGAAGGAGGTAGCGGGTGAAGATTTCAAACCTTTCAAGTAGGAGCGTTCCGTGCTTTAGTTACATTATAGTTTGTGAGAAACAATTAGTAATAGTAGAACTTATATTGTTATTTGTAATAACTTATCAGTATGATATATGCCCTGTTGTGACTTATGTATTAAGTGATTATATTCCAGTTTATGTGATAATAGTTCTACACTTAGTCTCTTATCCCGCTTATTTAATTAAGTACGCAATGTAACTTGATTATTATCTATAAAAGCGTTATGTATTTCACTTCTCGTTACAGGCTTAACTTATTTTTTATTCTTTTGCTGTTTTGAACCTCTCAGCTTATTAATGTCATGTTAGGGATGATATTGCTTTTCCATTGCTGCTGTCTTTGCATATCAATATGTTCAAAGAATCAATTCTCAACATGATAAGTTTTACATCTCAGAAGTTCTGTTACCCCCTGCAAGGTTCAAAATATTGCAGACATGAGATGGCATTGGATGCAAATGGTCGGAGACTCCTAGTAAAATCCAGTTCAGTTATTAGAGCACTCGTATATCAAGTATGTGTTTCTTGAATTCTTCTTCTCATCCATTGTGACATGACCTTCCCTTTCAAGGAAATAGAATTTACTTGTGACTTGATATTTTCGATACCTTTTAAGTAATCTGAAATGTCAATTATGGTTCTCGTGTCAAGTTCAGGGTCATGTGAGTGGTTGGAGAACACTACCTCATGGTGCTCCTATTACTGCTGTGATTGGCATCTGACCTTGCCCATTTTCTTAACTGGATCAGCTGATAACTCTGTCCGAGTAACATCTTTATCATGGCACCACACATTTTCTATTTTGATATCAAAGATAAATGTTCTAAAATATATGTGCTCAAGCATGGTGCATTTCAGTGCGTAGGATATAGAGTTAACCTACCAGCTATTGCTAACACAAAATTTGTATAATATGTTCATGTAGGATCATAATGACATGATACATATCTATGTCTAGTAAGCAAGAGAATTTAAGAACTGGTGCAGTTGATAACTTGTGTGCATGTTTGTGTGTTTTGTTCTCATGATTCTTGCTGCCTCGTAATTTCTTTTTTGTACGCCTGCAAGTTATTGAGACTTTTCTATTGATAATTTACTCTGATGTTGTTTGCTTCTCTTATGAAAAATTGAGTTTTCTTCTGTTTATTTGTTTTTGGTGTTTTCATTATTCTAAGGGTGTGTTTGGTTGGAGGATACAAATTGGGGTAAATTTTCCATAGTTTGGGTCCATGTGTAAAATTACACATAAAACTCAATCATGGAAAATTTACCCTCAATTTTACCTCTCAACCAAACATACCCTAAGCAATGTTTTATGTATACTCCAAGAGAATGTAGATGTGTCTTTTATGCATTCCAATGGTATGCTTATGGTTGATCACATCAAGGCACGTATCATGTAGACTGGGAGTTTAAGCTGAAATGCGTTGTTCCTGAAAGTGAAAATGGCATTATGAGTATAGAAATTAGAGGAGTCCACCTTGTTGGATTGAAATTTGAAAAGACTTCTGCAATATAAATTCATATCAGAATACCTTTTGATAAGAGAGTCTTTTTGGTTCTTGCTTGGAACCCTAGGTCTTATCAAGAGTATCCAATAACTCTTGTGGCGATCTCCCTTGGCTTATCAATCATTCTTGATTGTGACGCCTCCAACCAATTTCATTTCCTCATCTTTCTATTCTGGAACATATCATCTGGTAATCAAAGTGAGGTTCAAATTCTGCAAAATTGGTCAGTTTTTCTTGGTTCATATATGGAGTTATATGTATCATATTTCAGTGTTTCTTGGGTCATATCTGAATTTCGGAGTATCAGTTTTCACCTCGTTTTGGAATCGTTGCAATCTGAATTTTCTAGCTTGAGATACAGCGAGTTTTTTTTTTTTTTTTTTATGAGCTCAGATTGGAGCAATCCTGCAAATCTGTTTGAGTCCTTGTTTGATTCATCTTTTTGCTTAATTTTGTGATGTTCTTCTAGTTTCCATTTTGGTCTTTGTTTGATGTTACATTGGATCAGTGGGTCAAAAAAAAAAAAAAAACACAAAAGGGTGCAGAATGTTCATCATGTGTTCTTGATGTTCTTGGGAATTATTTTATTTTAATTTATCCAGGCTTTGTTCGTTTGATATTTAGTTGTTAGATATGTGCTTGTTTTGATGTGATTTCATTTGTTCTGTTCATCTACAATCATCAAGAACAGATTAAAAAAAATTTGAAAAAAAAAGAATTTGACAAAAAAAAGAGGGGGTCAGAATAGTGGCTTGTTTCTTTCGTTCTTCAAACCTTTACCTTGTTCTTTATCATTTTTTGGCCTCTGATTTGAGTTTGCTTATCTTGTTTAGTTTTTTTTTTCTTGCTTGTCTTAGAGTTCTCCTCTTGTTTAACCTCTTGTTGTTTTGTGATTTAACATTGGGGTTGTTGGAGTTTCTCTTTGAATTGACCTATGATTCCATTTAAGAACCTACAAGAGTCACTTGAGTGGCAAAAGGCAAGAGAGAACTTTACACAAAAGCCTATTAGAGAGCAACAAAACATGAGTGATATATCTCTAAGAGTGCAAACACATGAGAAGTGTGGCAAGGTCCTATTGCTTTTATTTCTTTTTCTTTTACTTGAATTATGGCAGGAACAGGTGGTGATGGTACCCCTCCTCCTCAAGGAAATAACAGATTGTTAGTGGAGGCTATTACAGCTCAAATGAAAAGAATGATGAGGGAGCATACAGAGGAGTTATATGAGAGAATTGAGCAGTTAGAAAATCAAGAACCTCATGATGATTATGGAGGTAGAAGGAGGATTGATGGAAGGAGGAGAAGAGACAATGAGGGTGATGCTAGAGAGGATCGAATTGAAGGAGTGAAGCTTAATATTCCACCTTTCAAAGGAAAAAGTGATCCAAAGGCTTATCTTGAGTAAGAGATGAAAATTGAGCAGTTGTTCTCATGCAACAATTACACTGAAGAAAAGAAAGTAAAGGTGGCAGCCATGGAATTCACAGACTATGCTCTTATTTGGTGGAACCAACTGCAAAAGGAGCGACTTAGATATGAAGAACCTTTGGTGGATACTTGGGTTGAAATGAAGAGATTGATGAGACGAAGATTTGTCCCTTCCTATTATCTGACCTTCATAACAAGCTCCAAAGACTCACACAAGGTAGTAGGAGTGTTGATGAATATTACAAGGAGATGGAAGTGTCTTTGATTAGAGCCAATGTGAATGAAGATAGGGAGGCTACTATGGCACGCTTTCTAAATGGGCTAAATAATGACATTAGAGATGTGGTTGAGCTACAAAATTATGTGGAGTTGGAAGACTTGGTACATCAAGCTACCAAAGTAGAGCAGCAACTTAAGAGAAAAGGTACCATGAGAAGGAGTTCTTCTAATTTCAATTCTTCAAATTGGAAGGAAAAGATAAGAAGGAGGGAGGTACTTCTTCTAACAATACCACGGTTGCATCTCAATGGACTCAATTCAAGTCCAATGAGACCCCCAAAAGGACAAGTAGTAGTGAGATAAAATGCTTCAAATGTTTGGGGAGAGGTCACATAGCTTCGGCGTGTCCAACCAAGAAGACTATGTTACTTAAGGAGAATGGAGAAATTACTAGTGAGTCTTTAGTTAGTGAAGCCGAGGAAGAGGAAGAGGTAGATGAGGAGATCGTTGTGGAGGCCAAAGAAGGAGATTTATTAATGATTAGGAGGATGCTTGGAAGTCAGATGCAAGCTCTTGATGATTCCCAAAAAGAGAACATTTTTCACTCTAGGTGTTCAATCAATGGGAAACTATGTTCTTTGATTGTGGATGGAGGAAGTTGCACCCATGTGGCTAGCTCTAGATTAGTGTCCAAATTAAATTTGGAGACCAAGCCACATCTTAGGCCATACAAACTCCAATGGCTTAGTGAAGATGGAGAGATGACCGTGAGCAAGCAAGTGGAGCTGCACATTTCCATGGGACAATACAATGACAAAGTGATATGTGATGTGGTTCCAATGGAGGCAAGCCATATTCTCTTAGGGAGGCCGTGGCAATATGACACCAAAGTTGTTCATGATGGGTTCACAAACAAGATTTCTTTCAAGCATAATGGGAGGAAAATTATACTCAAATCTTTATCTCCTAGAGAGGTGTGTGAGGATCAAATAAAATTGAGAGAAAAGAAAGTGCAAGAGAGAAAAGAGATGAGTGACACACAAAAGAGTGAAACACTTGATTCCTTAACCTTTCTTTATCACAACCTCAAACCCTTTCTTTCTCAATCTTCTTCTAACATAAAAACCCTAACCATAATCTTTTTCCCAAATGTTAGAATTAATAGCTGATTGAAAGAAACTTGATCGCCTAACTAAACATGGAGTGTTCCACATGCGCAATGAATCACTTATGTAGGAACACTACACTAACAACTTTTCACTCAGAAAAGTTGTGCTAAGAAAACCCCTAAAAAGGTCACTACTTGATGAGGTGCTAATTTTGAAAGAGGTTTTCTCCTTTTAGGGATGGAAGATTTTCTTGAAATCTCTAATAGAGTGTTACCTAGAATGGTGATGGCATTCTTCTCTCACCTACAAAGAACGTAAGAAATAATTCTCAACACCCTCTTTGAGATTTATTTTTCGAATAGTCTTTCCACTGCCCATGTAACACTTTCTGACCATATTTATGAACCTCGAATCATCTTTTTAATCTTGTAAACTGACTTTTGAACTTGATTTGATGGTCTTCTTTGAGAGGCCTCAGTTTAGAGTCTCTTTGGGGGGCTCTAGAAAATGCAATATATACATGAATTCACATTTTAAAAACATTTAATGTTTAAATGCTTTTTCAGATAGTAAAAATGATCCTCAACTAATGGTTTAGTGAATATATCAAATACTTGATCTTTGGTATTCACAAAATTTAGCTCAACATAACCTCTGAACATGATCTCTAATGAATTTATGTTTTGTATTAATGTGTTTGGATCTAAAATGTTGAATTGGGTTCTTAGAAAAATTAATAGCACTAGAATTATCACACATGATACAGATTTTGGAATACCTCAAATGATTACCCTTTAGTTAGTTTTTGATCCACAACATTTGTGTGTAACAATTTATAGTTGCAACATATTCAACTTCTGCTATTAAGAGAGCAATTGCGTTCTACCTATTGCAAGACCAAGTGATGAGGTAGTCACCAAAGAAGTAAGACATCCACTTTGTTTTTTCTATCCACTCTATCTCCAGCAAAATCAGCATCATAGATACCTACAATCTCACTTGAAGTACCTTTCTCATATGATAAACTAAGATTAGTCGTACCTACTAAATATCTTAAAATTCTTTTGACAACATACCCCTATAATTACTTTCTAAAAGCTTTTCACCGTTCTCATCAACATCAGTGACTTGAGAAGGATGCATGCGGTGCTTATAGGTTTGACTTGATCCATGTCGAACCTCTTTAAAAGTTTCTCGGTGTTCTTTTCTTAATGGATTAGAATTCCTTCTTTATGTTGCTCGATTTGAAGTCCTATAAAGAACTTCAGTTCACCCATCATACTCATCTCAAACTCACTTTTCATAAGCTTGAAAACTTTTCACACAAAAGAAAGGCTAGTACCACCAAATAAGATGTCATCAGCATATATTTGGACTATTAAAAAGTGATTATGTTGATGTAACGTAAATAAAGTAATGTCAACATTACCTTTTTTAAACTCATTCTTAAGCAAGAAAGTGCTTAGTCTTTCAGACCAAACTCTAGGAGCCTCTTTCAGACCATAAAGTGCCTTTGTTAACTTAAAAACATGGCTGGGAAGGGTTTCACTCTCAAATCGTCAAGATTTCCTTACATAAACTTCTTCAGAAAGAAATCCATTTAGAAGGGCATACTTCATAACCATTTAATATAGAGTGAATCCTTTGAAGGCTGTAAAAGCAAGTAGCATTCTGATGACTTTTAGCCTTGCTACTGGTGCAAAGGTTTCATCATAATCAATTCTCTCTTATTAACCAATCTTGCTTTATTTTTTTACCGCATTTCCAACTTCATGTAGCTTGTTTCTAAACACCCACTTAGTTCCAATGATGGATTTTCCTTTTTGTTTCTCCACAAGTGTTCAGACCTTACTATTCTCAAATTTATTTAGCTCTTCTTGCATAGCATCCATCCAGCTTTGGTCATTCAATGGCTCTTCAATACTTTCTGGTTCTATGGTGGATATGAATGCACAATTAGTTTCATTAATACTCAACTTCTCAAGGTCTTCTTCTAGATCAACTAGATTTTAAGCAAAGTCCTTCTTATGCTCTTTGAGCTTGATGTGGATAGTCTCTTCAACAAATAGTGTTCTTTTGTTGTATACCTTATATACTTTAGAGACTGAAGAGTATCCTAAGAAAATACCATTAGTAGATTTAGGATCAAACTTTGTGAGCTTTATCCTTAGTGTTAAGAATAAAGTAGTTAGACCCAAAGATATGGAAATCAGATATGTTGATTTTTCTTTCTTATCAAAGCTCATAAGGACTTTTCTTGAGGATTAGTCTTAAAAATGTAACATCCTAATATTTAACCCGACACGCTTAGTGTAACGCCCCAGTTTTTCTACTTGAGCATAAATGACTAAAATGCCCCTGAGGTCATTTTTACCCGAAAATTCGAGTATGGTTGACCAGTTGTTACTTTTTAATTAGCGGACCTTTCTTAAATAACTATAGCAAATTCTATGGGTTCGTGTACTAACTAGCGTAATTCGATCAACATATATAGCAAGATACAAAACATTTATTTAATATAAAGTTAATTACATAGGGAAGCTCTTCTATGAGCTCTAATACACATATGTTCTCTGTTAAGTTTACACATCTATATATACATCTAAGTACATCTGATACAATCTCAAACACCCGACTACTGCCAATCCGACCTCTTTCAGGGTAGCATCCCATAGTTCTCTGGTTCAACCTGGAGACGACATGGGAACACAAAAATTACATAGGGGATGAGAATTACACAATTCTCAGTAGGGCATTCCCCAAAACATGCACTGAAATTAATGTCATCGTCATCGTCTCAGCCACTTCGGTTTATTAAGAAACTGTGAGCATACAACCTAGGTCAATGGTTTATTTTTAAAGTTCTAAATTATACTTCTGAAATGGGTCGCTTTTATTATTCAATCACTTGATATACACATAGCATACTACTTAACATTATAATGCTTTATTTACAACTTTACGTACTCTCGATACATCAAAAAGAATCTTAGAAATATTATCCCTGTCTTTCCGTGCCCTTGACCTAATCAAGGGGACTTTCCTGTGCCCTTAACCCACTACAGAGGACTTGCTCGTGCCCTTTACACATTAAAGGGGACTTTTCCGTGCCCTTTACACTCTAAAGGGGACTTTCTCGTGCCCTTTACATGCTATAAAGGGGACTTTTCCTTCTTTACATAGCATAGATATCATCCTCAAGCTCACATATATAGGCATGCATTAGCATAAATTTTTGAATTTCATAATGCTTCAAACATATATAGAGCATTCATTTATCACCTTTATCTTTACCAATGCATGCATTTATAGTCATATAAATAATCATTCACATGTGATTCTCATCCGTTTCTCATAAACCAAACTTTAAAGTACATAGCATGTAACACCCTAATAGAACCCCATTGTGCTTAAGTTCACATTTGGATTCTATTAGTTGTCACTTATGCCTTGTATTAATTTTCTTTTGAAATTAACTTAGAAAAATAATGGAAGTTTTTTTTTTTTTAAATAAATTAATTTTTTTGAAAACTTAAGCTTCAGAATCTAGAAGTGAAATACATAGCGCTTTTATAGATAATAATCAAGTTACATTGCGCACTTAATTAAATAAGCGGAATAAAAGACTAAGTGTAGAACAATTATCACATAAACTGGAATATAATCACTTAATACATAAGTCACAACAGGGCATATATCATACTGATAAGTTATTACAAATAACAATATAAGTTCTACTATTACTAATTGTTTCTCACAAACTATAATGTAACTAAAGCTCGGAATGCTCCTACTTGAACGGTTTGAAATCTTCACGTGCTACCTCCTTCCTCAGCTACGGCCTCGTTGCTTTAGGTGGACACGCCTGTCTCGTAACGACAACGGAAAATAAACATAGGAGTGAGAAATACATGATTTCTCAAGAGGAGTTCCTACTTGTACTAAAAGTGTCATCGTTGTCGTCCCAGTCACTTCGGGTTTATTATAAAAAGGTGAGCAGGTAAGGATTCAATTATCAAACTTTTACAAACGTGATTAGTCAAGTGCGCTTACTTTTAAACTAATCTTGAACATTAGCGTAAATATTCATTCAAGATTTCATCAAGCATACATATAAGCATATCATGTAAAACCTCTAATAAGCAAGAATCATTTAGGAGCTGCATGCATTTCATGATTACTCATCCTCAACATTCACTTGTTTATTGATCATCATCTTTCATTTATTTCATCAACATATTTCTTAATTACTCACGGGATGAATGCATCAATGCCTTAGACCACCCTAAAAGGGTAATGAGCTCATACCATGGCCGTCGCCATAACCATTTTGGTTTTCATTCCGTTGCCGTGATCTCAACGGTTTAGGGGGTTAAGCCGTGAGTTTAGCTCAAGTCCACTTTTCCAGACTTTCATTGCTACTTTTTCAAACTTTACTTTTATTATTTCTTTTGAAAATGAATGTATGCATATTATCATGTAATCACAATAAATCCTAGGCAATCAATCATTTATCCTCATCATTTCATAATTCATCACCATACATTCACATTACTATAAATCACTTCATAAAACATGGACAACATCATGTAAATCTCATAGTAAACACTTTCATAGATGATTCATATTAACCAACCAAAGTTATCAAGTTGAGTTCCTAGTGTTCGTAAGAGGTAATGGATGTCTTAGTATTATCTTTTTCTCTTAGTGTTCTTTGTACTCTTAGCATTCCATTAATACATTAATGCACTTCAAAATATTATTATAGGTTCTTTATATATTTTTATTATGACTTTCATATAACTCTTGAAGATTATTATTCTACTTAAATTCTTAAAATTCTCTCTTTACAAGACTTGATTCTTTTATTTATAGTTTTGACATCTTTTAGAAGAAAGTTTATAATTCTCTGTATACTTGTTATCTCAGCTTAGTAAAGGTAGTTCCAAATTCCTAACTCATCAAATTTTAGCATTTACATCTTTGGAATAGTGTAAATCCATTGTAAACCATGCATAGGAGGGTTCCCAGTGAAAGAGAGGTGGGTCACAATGGACATGCTTAAATACCAAGTCTTTCCTTAGCAGAACCTTTCCAAACTGCACTTTCACAGTACACTATCCCGAAATTTATTTCTCATTCTGTATATATGTGGTACAAAGCTTTATACATAACATACATGGGTGTATTCCTACATGTGTTAGCTCTCTAACAAAGTTGAAATCAGTCCATTTGCATTTTTCTAGAGTGAGTTACACCTATTTTACTACTACAAGGTCAGATTTAAAGTTTCAGTCTTAGGCTCTACTTTAAAAATTTATATCTTGAGCTAGAAAACTCCGTTTTGGGTGATTCTTTTTGGAGAGTGTTCTATAATGAGTCTAGTTTATAGTAAAATTATTTTAATTTCGAGATACTTGATATTTTATGAACAGTAGCTTTCGAAGTACCTGCTGCCAGAAACAACTAGAAATTCCAGCACCTACCATTTTCATGTCTTAAGTTACCTTTATTAAATCAGGTTTCACATACAATCTTTTCAAGTTATATTTGAGTTTGATAACATCATAAGGGTACTCATAACAAAATAGAATATATTTTTCAAATAATCATTTAAAACTTTTGACAATAACTCAAACTTGAGGCATTCTATCAAGGTTAGAAGCCAACAATACTTGAACAATTAAAGATGAAGCTCCTACCTCTTGTGTAGGGTCTAAAAGGGTCCTTCTCTTCTTCCTTAAGCTTTGAACAAGAGTCTTTGGAGTGGATGACCCTCCTTGAATCTTGGCTCTAGAACTTGAATGCTTAAGAAAATATTTCTCACTAGAGTTAAAGATTGTAACTCTTGTGAGGGCTAGTGAAAGTTTGGACTTAGGATTTAAGTGTTTGGATGAAGTTTAGAGGATCAAGAGAAGTCTTTGAAGAACATAAGAAGAATGATAGAATAAGAAAGAAAGAACACTTAGTGGGTTTTTGAATTGAAGAGAGTTTGAGAAGTATTTATAGTGGAAAGATTAGAGAAAAAACAGAAGAAGGAAAGCACTTGGAGCATGATTTATGGAAACATGTTGGCTGAATTTTGGGATGAAAATGCTCCTTGTTTTGTGCAAACATGTTTCCATGTTTTGTGCAAACACGTTTCCATATTTTGTGCAAACATGTTTCTATGTTTTGTGCAAACACGTTTCCATGTTTTGTGCAAACACGTTTCCATGTTTTGTGCAAACATGTTGGATGAAAATGCTCCATGTTTTATGCAAACATATTTCCATGTTTTATGCAAACATGTTTCCATGTTTTGTGCAAAGATGTTAGTGGATATTTTTGTAATTAGATAATGATAGTGGTATTCTTGTAATTCCATTCATAGAGTAAGGGTATCTTTGTCATTTAATAAGGCAAAGGTAGTTTGGTAATTTCCTTTACATAGCAAGGGCATTTTCGTAATTTCCACTAAGTGATGGCATTTTCGTAATTCTTTGCATTTTTCTCTAGACATACTTAAGTAGACTATTTGTTGTGTTTCATAACATTTGTCCCGATTCTCTTGGTTTTGCTATCGCTAATTAATATTTATCTTAGTTATAAATTTGGGGATGTTACATTTCTCCCCTCCTTATTAAAAATTTTGCCCTCAAAATTTGATACATGAATAGGTTCGAAATTCTTTTCGCATATCTTCCTCGAGCTCCCATGTGTGCTCTTCCATTCCATCTTGTCCCCAGGCTACTCGGACCAGAGATACAAATTTGTTTCTCAGCTGCTTGATGCCATGATCCATGATCCTCATCGGTGGTAATTCAAAAGTTAAGTCATCATTTAATTGTATAGTTTCTGGCTCAAACACATGACTAGGGTCTGACTGATACTTTCTCAATTGGGACACATGAAAAACATTGTGTAGGTTAGACAAATTTGGAGGTAATGCAATTTGGTAGGCGGAGGGACCTACCTTTTTGAGGATTTGGAAGGGTCCTAAGAATCTAGGGCTTAGCTTTTTGACTTTCATTGCACGACCTATACCTGTGGTAGGAGTAATTCGCAAGAATATGTGTTCTCCTTCTTGAAATTCAAGAGGTTTCCTTCTCTTGTCAAAGATAGCTCTTCCGCCTACTCCGAGCAGGTGAGGATTCTTTCCCTAATTTTCCTTATTTGTTTGGTTGTCTCTTCTACCAAATCAGGGCCCAAAATACTTTGCTCTCCCGGGTCACACCAACAAAGTGGTGATTGACACTTTCTACCATACAAAGCCTCATAAGGTGCCATCCCAATGCTAGTGTGGTAACTATTATTATATGCAAACTCAATCAATGGAAGCTGTTTGTCCCAACTTTTTGGCTAGTCTAAGACACATGCTCTTAGCATATCCTCAAGGGTTTGAATTGTTCTTTCTGATTGTCCATCAGTCTGAGGGTGATAGGCAAGCTTAGACACAACTTTGAACCAAATGCCTTTTGCAAAGCTCCCAAAATCTTGAGGTGAACCTTGGATCCCTATCTGAGACAATGGTTTTGGGTACTCCATGGAGCCTTATTATCTCTTGGATGTATAGCTGAGCTAACTTTTCCATAGGGTAATTTGCTCAAATGGGTAAAAAGTGAGCAGATTTGGTCAATCTATCTACAATTACCCATATGGAGTCATGTCCGGTAGGCGTTCTTGGCAATCCCATCACGAAATCCATGGATATTCCTTCCCACTTCCATTCGGGGATTTCGAGAGGGTGTAGCACTCCGGAGGGTTTTTGATGCTCTATCTTCACTTTTTGGCATACCAAACATTTTTGCACTATATTTGCTATATCTGCTTTCATCTTTGGCCACTAACATCTTTTAGGTCATGGTACATCTTGGTTATACCGGGGTGTACACTAAATTGACTCTTGTGGGCTTCTTCCAAAATGCTAGCTCTCAATCCTTCTTTTGCAGGTACACAGATTCTCCCTTGGTATCTCCACACTCCTTCCTTATGCTGGACAAACTCTTTCAACTTTCCTGCTTCGACAAGGGTTAAGGTTCTAAGGAAATCCTCATCTTCCCTTTGGGCTTGAATTATTTGATCCTTAAAGCTACTGGTTACACTTAGTTGGCTTAACCGAATTTGTTCTGAAGTCCGCCTATATCATAAGTTGAGGTTCCTAAAATCTTCTATCACCTCATTTTCTTTCACCATGAGCCAAGCAAAGATGCAAGGACTTACGACTCAAAGCGTCTGCTACCACATTTGCCTTTCTGGGTGGTAGTTCAACCCAAAGTCATAGTCCTTGAGAAACTCCATCCAACGCCTTTGTCTCATATTGAGTTCCTTTTGGTTGAAGAGGTATTTCAGACTTTTGTGGTCAGAAAATACTTCAAACCTTACACCATAAAGATGATGTCTCCAGATTTTTAAGGCAAAGACAATAGCTGCTAGCTCTAAGTCATGGGTTGGGTAATTTACTTCATGGGGTTTGAGCTGTCTAGAGGCATAGGCTACTACATTCCTATTTTGCATCAAAACACATCCTAGTCCTCTTCCCGAGGCATCACAATACACCTCAAATTTTTCTTTTGGGTCGTAGGATTAGGACAGGGGTAGTGGTCAACTTCTTTTTTAGTTCTTGGAAACTCTCTTCACATTCTGGGCTCCATATAAAAGCTGAATTCTTCCTTGTTAGCTTGGTGAGGGGTAAGGCAATTTGGGAAAAACCTCTAATGAACCTTCGGTAGTAACTGCCAGCCCTAGAAAACTCCTAATCTCCTTCACAAGTGGTAGGGGTTTCCCATTGTTGCACCGCTTCTATCTTACTTGGGTCTACTACTATTCCCCCATGTGACACTACATGACCTAAGAACTTAACTTCCTTCGTCCAAAATTCACACTTGGACAACTTTGCATAAAGTTTCTTGTTTCTCAACACCTCCAACACCACTCGTAAGTGTTCTTCGTGCTCTTCTTCAGTTCTAGAGTAAACTAGAATGTCATCGATGAACACTATTACAAACTTGTCCAAGTATGGTCTAAATATCCTATTCATGTAGTCCATAAACACTGCCGGTGCATTGGTTAACCCAAACGACATCACATTAAACTCATAATGTCCATATCTAGTCCTAAAGGCTGTCTTTGGTATGTCCTCCTCCTTCACTCGAACTGGTGGTATCCTCGATCGCAGATCTATCTTGGAAAACACTTGGGCTCCTCTTAATTGGTCCATAAGGTCATCTATTCTAGGCAAAGGGTATTTATTCTTTATAGTCACTTGGTTTAGCTGCCTATAATCCACACATAACTGCAAGCTCCCATCCTTCTTCTTGACAAATAGCACTGGAGCTCCCCATGGTGAAGCACTAGGCCTAATGAATTTCTTCTCTAGTAGCTCCTCTAATTGCTTCTTCAATTACATTAACTTTCGGCAAGGTGGCATCCTATAAGGAGCTATAGATATGGGTCCAGTTCAGTACCAAATCTATAGAAAACTCAATCTCCCTTTTTGGAGGAAATTCGGGTATGTCATCAGGAAAAACATCTGAGAATTCCTTTACTACAAGGATCTTTTCTAGAGCTTGCTCCACTTCCCTCTCACTTGTCATCAGGAAAACATATCCTCGCTCTTCATTCCTACTATCCCCCATGATAATGGAGTTTAGGTATAGTCGTACCTTTCTATCAAGTTTAGAGGGATTGGGTAAAGATGGTTTGGGAAGAAATACTAGTAACTTATTTGCACAATGTAGTAACACACGGTTAGCCGAAAGCCAATCCATGCCCAAGATTACATCAAAACTAGACAAGGGTAGACAAACTAAATCATGATGAAAAATCCTATCAGCTACCTCAAATTCACAATTTAGGCAGGCTTGATCAGTTCTAACAGTATTTATAGTGGGTGTAGAGACAACTAAGATGATTTTTAAGTCAGATATATACAACCTCAACTTATTAGCACAATCATATGAAATGAATGAATGTGTTGCGCCAGAATCAAACAATACAATTAAGGATTTTCCATTAATTATACACTTACCTTGAATCAGATCATCGGATTCTGAGGGCATCTCAGCAGTGATAGCAAACACACGTCCCTGTGCCTTAGGCTTGAGTGTAGAAGACTGATTGAACTTTAGGCACTCTCTAGAATAGTGTCCTGCCTGTCCACACCGATAACAAACATTCTTACCAAATCTGCATTCCCCTCCATGTATCTTTCCACAAGTGGCACAAGGGGGTCTACTCATAGGTTCAGGGACAGCAGCCATCCTAGGTCGATTAACAGCTTGTGTCTTAGGTTGATTCATCATAGGGTGTTGGGGTTGTTTCCCTTTAAATCCACCTCCTTGAAAGGGTTTCTTGTGAGGGGGTGGGAACCCTCGGTGATCTTGTTGAGCAGACCTCTTCCTATTCTCTTCAACTTGGTGGGCAACTAGCTGGCGATTGCAACTCTCAGCCACTTGGCTTTTGCTGACTAAAAATGCATAGTCAGTGACCTCCAGTGGAGCCACAGATGCCAAAATGTCTGGCCTCAAACCACTCTCATATTTCATGCATTTCCAAGCCTCGTTGGGATCCCTTTGGTAGTTAGTTGAGTGTTTGATCAGTTCTTCAAACTTAGCTGTGTACTCAGCCACACTTCGATTTCCCTGTGTCAAAGAATGTAAATTCTACTTCCTTTGCCTTCTTAACCGGATCTGGAAAATATTTCTTATGGAATGTAACATAGAAAACCTCCCACGTAATCTGTATGTCAAAGACTTTCAAGCAAGCCCTTTGCACCCTTCCACCACGCGGCTGCCTCCCCTTTCAGCATATAAGTAAAGAATGCCACCTTTTGTTCATCAGAGCATTCTACTACTGAGAAAACCTTCTCCATCTCTTGAATCCATATGTCAGCTATTTCGGGGTTAGTTGTCCCTTTGAATTCTGGAGGTCCAGCCCTCTTGAATTCTCGAGAATTTTCCATGTTCTTGGTTCCCAACCGATTCCTCCGACATCCTATTCATCTGCTCCATCATCACTTGTTGCTTGTGCTTGCATAGCCCTAGCCATCTCCTGGAGTGCATTTGCCGTTCATCACGATTACCTCCACCGCGTGCCCCATGCGTGCGTCACGTTTGCTTGTCGCCATTAGTTCCTAGACACACCAAACAACAGATCCATCGAGTTGATCAGGCTCAATACTATAGCTAAGCATGGTAGCAACTATGGCAGTATCACAAGACGATCATGCATTTCTAAATCCTATATCCCATCATACAGATAAGATTAATAGCATGCTATCATAGACAGAAGCATAGTCAGTCCATTCCTCAGGCTTAAATAGGATGAACTGCTCTGATACCATAATGTAACACCCTAATAGAACCCCACTGTGCTTAAGTTCACATTTGGATTCTATTAGTTGTCACTTATGCCTTGTATTAATTTTCTTTTGAAATTAACTTAGAAAAATAATGGAAGTTTTTTTTTCTTTAAATAAATTAATTTTTTGAAAACTTAAGCTCAGAACGAGAAGTGAAATACATAGCGCTTTTATAGATAATAATCAAGTTACACTTAATTAAATAAGCGGAATAAAAGACTAAGTGTAGAACAATTATCACATAAACTGGAATATAATCACTTAATACATAAGTCACAACAGGGCATATATCATACTGATAAGTTATTACAAATAACAATATAAGTTCTACTATTACTAATTGTTTCTCACAAACTATAATGTAACTAAAGCTCGGAATGCTCCTACTTGAACGGTTTGAAATCTTCACGTGCTACCTCCTTCCTCGCCACGGCCTCGTTGCTTTAGGTGGACACGCCTGTCTCTGGTAACGACAACGGAAAATAAACATAGGAGTGAGAAATACATGATTTCTCAGTAGGAGTTCCTACTTGTACTAAAAGTGTCATCGTTGTCGTCCCAATCACTTCGGGTTTATTATAAAAAGGTGAACAGTAAGGATTCAATTATCAAACTTTCACAAACGTGATTAGTCAAGTGCAGTTACTTTTAAACTAATCTTGAACATTAGCGTAAATATTCATTCAAGATTTCATCAAGCATACATATAAGCATATCATGTAAAACCTCTAATAAGCAGTAATCATTTAGGAGCTGCATGCATTTCATGATTACTCATCCTCAACATTCACTTGTTTATTGATCATCATCTTTCATTTATTTCATCAACATATTTCTTAATTACTCACGGGATGAATGCATCAATGCCTTAGACCACCCTAAAAGGGTAATGAGCTCATACCATGGCCGTCGCCATAACCTTTTGGGTTTCATTCCGCTGCCGTGATCTCAACGGTTTAGGGGTTAAGCCGTGAGTTTAGCTCAAGTCCACTTTTCCAGACTTTCATTGCTACTTTTTCAAACTTTACTTTTATTATTTCTTTTGAAAATGAATGTATGCATATTATCATGTAATCACAATAAATCCTAGGCAATCAATCATTTATCCTCATCATTTCATAATTCATCACCATACATTCACATTACTATAAATCACTTCATAAAACATGGACAACATCATGTAAATCTCATAGTAAACACTTTCATAGATGATTCATATTAACCAACCAAAGTTATCAAGTTGAGTTCCTAGTGTTCGTAAGAGGTAATGGATGTCTTAGTATTATCTTTTTCTCTTAGTGTTCTTTGTACTCTTAGCATTCCATTAATACATTAATGCACTTCAAAATATTATTATAGGTTCTTTATATATTTTTATTATGACTTTCATATAACTCTTGAAGATTATTATTCTACTTAAATTCTTAAAATTCTCTCTTTACAAGACTTGATTCTTTTATTTATAGTTTTGACATCTTTTAGAAGAAAGTTTATAATTCTCTGTATACTTGTTATCTCAGCTTAGTAAAGGTAGTTCCAAATTCCTAACTCATCAAATTTTAGCATTTACATCTTTGGAATAGTGTAAATCCATTGTAAACTATGCATAGGAGGGTTCCCAGGAAAGAGAGGTGGGTCACAATGGACATGCTTAAATACCAAGTCTTTCCTTAGCCAGAACCTTTCCAAACTGCACTTTCACAGTACACTATCCCGAAATTTATTTCTCATTCTGTATATATGTGGTACAAAGCTTTATACATAACATACATGGGTGTATTCCTACATGTGTTAGCTCTCTAACAAAGTTGAAATCAGTCCATTTGCATTTTTCTAGAGTGAGTTACACCTATTTTACTACTACAAGGTCAGATTTAAAGTTTCAGTCTTAGGCTCTACTTTAAAAATTTATATCTTGAGCTAGAAAACTCCGTTTTGGGTGATTCTTTTTGGAGAGTGTTCTATAATGAGTCTAGTTTATAGTAAAATTATTTTAATTTCGAGATACTTGATATTTTATGAACAGTAGCTTTCAAGTACCTGCTGCCAGAAACAACTAGAAATTCCAGCACCTACCATTTTCATGTCTTAAGTTACCTTTATTAAATCAGGTTTCACATACAATCTTTTCAAGTTATATTTGAGTTTGATAACATCATAAGGTTACTCATAACAAAATAGAATATATTTTTCAAATAATCATTTAAAACTTTTGACAATAACTCAAATTTGAGGCATTCTATCAAGGTTAGAAGCCAACAATACTTGAACAATTAAAGATGAAGCTCCTACCTCTTGTGTAGGGTCTAAAAAGGGTCCTTCTCTTCTTCCTTAAGCTTTGAACAAGAGTCTTTGGAGTGGATGACCCTCCTTGAATCTTGGCTCTAGAACTTGAATGCTTAAGAAAATATTTCTCACTAGAGTTAAAGATTGTAACTCTTGTGAGGGCTAGTGAAAGTTTGGACTTAGGATTTAAGTGTTTGGATGAAGTTTAGAGGATCAAGAGAAGTCTTTGAAGAACATAAGAAGAATGATAGAATAAGAAAGAAAGAACACTTAGGGAGTTTTTGAATTGAAGAGAGTTTGAGAAGTATTTATAGTGGAAAGATTAGAGAAAAGCAGAAGAAGGAAAGCACTTGGAGCATGATTTATGGAAACATGTTGGCTGAATTTTGGGATGAAAATGCTCCTTGTTTTGTGCAAACATGTTTCCATGTTTTGTGCAAACACATTTCCATATTTTGTGCAAACATGTTTCCATGTTTTGTGCAAACACGTTTCCATATTTTGTGCAAACACGTTTCCATGTTTTGTGCAAACATGTTGGATGAAAATGCTCCATGTTTTATGCAAACATATTTCCATGTTTTATGCAAACATGTTTCCATGTTTTGTGCAAAGATGTTAGTGGATATTTTTGTAATTAGACAATGATAGTGGTATTCTTGTAATTCCATTCATAGAGTAAGGGTATCTTTGTCATTTAATAAGGCAAGGGTAGTTTGGTAATTTCCTTTACATAGCAAGGGCATTTTCGTAATTTCCACTAAGTGATGGCATTTTCATAATTCTTTGCATTTTTCTCTAGACATACTTAAGTAGACTATTTGTTGTGTTTCATAACATTTGTCCCGATTCTCTTGGTTTTGCTATCTCTAATTAATATTTATCTTAGTTATAAATTTGGGGATGTTACATAGCATGCATCTAAATTTATCATAGTGGCATCAAAGGACATTTTACTTCCAAATCAAGAATTTAGCTCATTTCTAGCATATTGACATATTTCTCATTCCAGTAACAACAATTAATTTCTCAATCAAATGGCCAATTCAAGGATCACAAAAATTTATCATGGCATCTCAATATGTCTAAGAGACCCTATAAAATTTTTCTGGCAATCGAAGTTCTCTAACCATGCTAAATAAATTATACAAATTTATTGGTCAGAGGCCACTTTTTCACAGCTCAGAATAGGGTTCTCACAATTTTTAAATTTAGCAAATGGTGGAATCAACTCAAAATAAAACAAACAGTTACACTTTAAGATGTTATTAAATCCCTGTAAAAATTTCAAATGATAATTCAATCGTTTGCTATGGTAACAAAATTATACAAAATTAGAGCTTCAGTTCCCACAATCCAGACAACATAGTTATATTCTCAGTTCTTCATTTTTTTAAAGCAGTATAAGTAAAAATCAGAACACAAGAAAATTCGTGGGACTAACTCCACATGTTAGCTTCAACATATATTTTTTATAGCTCATGAAAATATTCACAAAAAACTCAGAAAATTCGTGACCATCTGCTGTCTAGGACAAAACCGAATTTCCAGCAAACTAGTCAAAACTTCTTTTGACAAAAATGATTTTCTAACCTCATCCAAACACTCCACCAAAATAAATACATCAATATTCATGCATAATCATCCAATAAAACTCAGAATTTCGGAATTATTCAATCATAATATTCCAGAGCAAAATCAGAAATAAAATAGGATGAAACAAGCCCTACTTGGTGGCTTTAGTGACCTTGGCTCCAAGGATGATTCCCTTTACTTCTAAGCCTTCAAACCCACACCAAACCCTTCCTTACACAGCTGATAATGAGCTCTCAAAGTAGGAAAAGTTGATGGATTCAAATTCTAATCGGTTAGATTGGAAGATCTTGATGAGTGGAATAAGTTTGGTGAAGAGAGTTTGGTGTTTTGGTGATTTAAAACTAAGGTTTTGAGCATTTCAAGTTAATTTTTGTGGAAAAACACCATGGAACTATAGCTATCTAGTTCATGGCCGAGAATGGAAGCAAATAGAGTGATAAGAAAGCTTTTGTTTTGTATTTATCATGTAATTATAATTTAGATAGTATATAATGTAAATATATAATTCTTTAAAGAAAAGAAAAATAAATGGATGGCTAGGATTTGTTTTGTAAGTCAATGAATGAATCTTGGCCATCCAATTGGCTCAAGATAATTGACTCGCCTTTACTTGGCCACCAAGTAGGTTTTTACAGTGTTAAAAACTGCACATCAAAATTCTACCGAACGGGTAAAACAGTATACCTGGGAAGTCAACTATTGCCCGAAAAATAGTTCTAAGTATAAAATTTTTATTTCTAACTATTTCTAACCTTATCCTTATATTTTCTCAATTTCGGGTATCTTCGGGCTCGAATTCTAGGGTTTCAGCTGTTCCGGCAAGTCTGCGGGACCCACAAGTTACTATTCATTTTTTTTTTTATAGATTCGTTGGATTGTCCTGATCATTTCTATGTCTATCAGATTTTTGAAATTATGACTAGAAAAACTCAAATAAATTTTTATATAATTTTTAGGGTGTTACACCGGTCACGTGCCCAAGTCGGGTCGTGACATTTTGATCATGGATATATTCTTGTATATGTATTCAGCCATACAGTGAATGTGGGACTTGGAATGGATTTTACTTTATGTTAAGGTTCAAACCTTGTGTCTTGATTGCACAAAGGAATTTTTGAAAGAATTGGAAAACTTAAAAGGTAGAAACAAAATATAATTCTTATGTACAAAACCTTATTAATGAAATTTCTATTTTTGCTTCTGTTTTAAAGGTTATTATTTAAGTTTTCAAAGGAATAAAATGGTTTCAAGTGTTTTCTATATCTTAGAATAATTTTTGAGAAAACTACTAACTAGAAAGGATAAAAAATGTGATTTTCCAAGCTTTTAGGAATTGGAATTATGGCTACTGTTTTGGCATGATTTAATTCTGTAAGGAGATGTTTGGAATTATGGCTACTGTTTTGGAATTATGGCATTGTATATATGTGTAAAAATTACTAATAATTGCCGTAAAAATTATTTTTAGCATTTTAGGAAAAACTAGTAACTAGAAATGATCAAAAATGTAATTTTCCAAGCATTTAGGAATTGGAATTATGGCTCCTGTTTTGGCATGATTTAATTCTGTATGGAGCTTTTTGGCATTGTATAGGGTTTAGGGTTTACTAATAATTGTTGCAAAAATTGTTTTAGCATATTAGGAAAAACTAGTAACTAGAAAGGATAAAAAAAATGTGATTTTCAAAGCTTTTAGAAATTGAAATTTATTACTACTATTTGATATTAATTAATACTGTAAGGTGCTGTTTGGTACTGCTCTTATGTGTAAAAATTACTAATAATTGTTGTAAAAATTATTTATAGCATCTTAGGAAAAACTAGTAAATAGAAAGAGTCAAAATGTAATTTTCCAAAGCCTTTGAAACTGAAATAATGAAACTACCCAGCACTGTCTAGTACTGTTTGGTACTATTTATGGGCTTAAAAATTGGTAATAATTGTTGTAATAGTTAATTTAGCATCTTCGGTTTCAAAAAGGATAATTACAAGTGCTAGATTCAACCGTTTTGTAAAATGTGAAAAATTGTGTTTTGAACTTCTCATTTTAGCATTTTGGCCAAAGGGGACTCTTAAGAATGTAAAGAAATTTTAAGAACCATTAGCTTGGGATAATATGAGGAAAGGGGAAATTTATACTTTAAACCACAAACTCTTAGTGATTGTAATTTTGACCCCTATTTGGGCTAAAGTATAGTTTTCAATAACTTGGTGATATTGATGTAATTGTTATGTATTGATGGCTATGTGCATATGAATTATTTGGGGATTCTATGACTTGAGATAACTATGCAAGTAATGATTACTAGTATATGTATATATCCTATTGAACATGACATACACATTAGCTAACTTCAGTCCTGGATTTTCGACATACTGGGTTGAAACATGTTTACTTTCTAATACAATACTAATGATGAATTATGCCATGTTGTACTTATAAATGAATGATTGAGATGCATGATTGATATGTTGTGTGACATGAAGCAAATTTGGAGAAATTCCATTTCTAGCCGTTATGCTGCCGGATTTCCGCCAAATTTGTGGACATAGGAAATATTATGAAGCTTATGAGCATGAAATGTTAAATGATATGTCATGATAATAGCTGTGATTGTATGCTTATATTTGTATCCTAAAATAACATGCTAAGATTAAAGATGACATAAGACATATGGAAATGATCCTCTAGACTCCAAGAATTAATGGTTAGGAGAGGTGATCCAATAAGGGGATCCTTTAGATTCCAGGAATCAATGGTTATGAAAGGTGAACCTATGTCCCCTAACCCACACTCTAGGAGTTAGGAATTTTCTTTATCAAGAGGATAAGTGTAGACTAGTGATGACTATTTTAGATATGAGCTCATAACCTAGAACTCTCAAGAGGAGAGAGTATTGGGGTGGCCCCCACAGAAGAGAATAAGAAGTTTAAGTCACCTAAAGGAATAAAGAGGAAAGATCATGTTAGAAGGATTATGTTCTTTATGCTATGTCTATTTAGTATGATTCATGTGATATGTTGCATGTGGCATTGACACGCATTCATGATCTAGTATGATGCACTCATGACATTAAGATTCATGCTAAAAGATATGGGCCTTGACTAATGGTATTTGGAACTTAATAAATGAACCCTATATACGCTCACTATTTTCATAATGAAACTTGAGGTTCTTGAGGACATAGATGATGACACATGTTAGGAGGCAAAAGCCCAGCCGAGATTCTTCTATAAGTTTCTCATCCTCTCTTTCTTTCTTTCCATCTCATCTTCAAAGGTTGATGGCGACGTTCGTGATCTACATTGATGCCCTCATCTGGGAAATGCACTATGACCCGGTTAACTGGTCATACCATTTTGTAGGTCATTGTGTTGTTCACCTGTTCGTGTTCTTGGAATGTCCTTTCACGCATCTTGTCATTAGTGTTTGGTTCTCCCTTGCTACTTAGTTTACTGATGACTTTGCCTTTGACTGTGCATGTCCCCTTGCCTAGCAATTTCCTGGCGCTCGCTCTGCTGCATCTGCTATTTGGGACTTCCCTAACTCCATACCCCAGTCACCCCTTGTCCTGCTAAGCCATGGTCAAACCTGTCTAAGGAGTCACCCTCCCAGCATTCTTCCGACAATTCTGCCCCTACCATCCCTATGGAGGTGGGAGGCGGTAGTGATGGAAAAGCTACCGTCACATAGCCTTTACGAGGAGTTGTGTCCAATCATAGAGGAGCTACTCGTCCACGTCGAGGAGCCCATGTGATTGGTTACCTTTCTTCTTCTCAGGATCAGTGTCTGTAGGAGTTGATGGTGGACCTTTTGGAGCACCTGTGCATATCCAGTGGAAATGATAGCCTTCTTTTGTTTTTTGTTATTAGAGGTTATCTACTCTAAGCGCACCCAGTAGGAGTAGTGTGAGGAGAGGTGTAACACCCTAATATTTAACCCAACATGCTTAGGACACATTTAAGTTAATTATTAGTTATTACTCTTTTGTTCCTGTTCTTAATTTAGGCTTTTAGAAATACTTTAGTAATAATACAGGTAAATTTGTTTTTGAAACTTAAAAACAAAAACACGAGCCGCAGATACTAAGTAAAACACAACATTACCCTTACATATAAGAGAAAAAACTAAAAACATGTCACAAGCATACACAAAATACCAATACCACAATATCTGGAAATATAATCATATAATCACATATCTATAAATCATCTATGGCAACTGTTCCCCATCATGCACCAAAATATACATGTGTAATAGTGTCATGCCCACCAATAAAGGTTGAGCTAAATACAGTCATCCGAATATAAAGGTGAAACAGTATATAGAAGTAAACTAAATACAAGCAAATAAAGACCTCTCTTCCCACTACTTCTACCGGGGCACACCTAGAGTAGATAACCTCTAATATAAAAAAAAAAAAATAAAAGAAGGCTATCCCTTCCACTGGATATGCACAGGCACTCCAAGAGGTCCACTGTCGACTCCTATAGACATCGCTCACGAGAAGGAGGAAGGTAACTAATCGCACGGGCCAGGTTATCAAGCATGGCTACGACCAGTAGGGCGGAGATGGGCTCCTCAACAAGGATGAGTAGCTCCACTATGAATGAATGCAACTCCTCACAAAGGCTATGTGATGGTACCCTCCATTGCTACTGCCTCTCACCTCCATAGGGACATCTCCCACATGGGGGCATCAATGTAGATCACTTAACGTTGCCATGAACCTCTAAAGACGAGATCGAAAGAAAGAAAGAGAGGATGAAAAACTTATAGAAGAATCTCAATAGGGCTTTTGCCTCCTAACATGTGTCATCATCCACATCCTCAGGAACCTTGGGTTTCATTATGAAAATAGTGAGCATATATACGGTACATTTATTAAGTTCCAAATATCTTTTAGCATGAATTTTAATGTCATGAATGCATTATATTGTATCATGAATGCATGTCAATGCCACATGCAAGATATCATAGAAATCATGCTAAATAGACATAGCATAAAGAACATAATCCTTATAACATGATCTTTCCTCTTTATTCTGTTAGATGACTTAAATTTCTTATTCTTTTCTATGGGGGCCACCCTAATACTCTCTTCTATTGAGAGTTCTAGGTTATGAGCTCATACCTAAACTAGTCTTCACTAGTCTACACTTATCCTCTTGATAAGAAAATTCCCAACTCCTAGAGTGCAGGTTAAGGGGCATAGTTTCACCTTTCATAAATATTAATTCCTAGAGTCTAAAGGATCCCCTTATTGGGTCGTCTCTCCTAACCATTAATTTCCTAACATTTAGAGGATCATTGGTCTTATGTCATCTTTAATCTTAGCATGTTATTTAGATATGCAAACATGATCATACAATCACAGCTATTATCATGACATATCGTTTAGCATTTCATGCTCATAAGCTTCATAATATTTCCTAAGTCTGCAAATTTGGCGAAAATCTGGCAGCATAACGGCTAGAAATGGAATTTCCCTAAATTTGCTTCATGTCACAAAAGTCAATTATGCATCTCAATCATTCATTTATAAGTACAACATGCCATAATTCATCATCAGTATTGTATTAGAAAGTGAACATACTCTTACCCAGTATGCCAGAAATCCAGGACCAGACTCGACTAATGCATATGTCATGTTCAGCAGGATATATACACATACTAGTAATCATTACTTGTGTAGTTATCCCAAGTCATAGAATCCCCAAATTATTCATATGCACATAGCCATCAATACATAACAATTACATCAATATCACCAAGTTATTGAAAACTATACTTTAGCCTAAATAGGGGTAAAAATTACAATCACTAAGAGTTTGTGATTTAAAGTGTAATTTTCCTCTTTCCTCATATTATTCGAAGCTAATGGTCCTTAAAATTTCTTTACTTTCTTAAGAGGCCTATTTGGTCAAAATGCTAGAATGAGAAGTTCAAAACACAATTTTCCGTATTTTGCAAAATGGTCGAATCTAGCGCTTGTAATTATCCTTTTTGAAACCCAAGATGCTAACTTAATTTTAACAACAATTGTTACCAAATTTTAAGCCCATGAACAGTACCAAACAGTACTGGACAGTGCTGGGCAATGTTATTATTTCAGTTTCAAAGGCTTTGAAAAATTACTTTTTTGACCATTTCTAATTACTAGTTTTTTCCTAAGATGCTAGAAATAATTTTAACAACAATTATTAGTAATTTTCACACACAAGAGCAGCACCAAACAGCACCTTACAGTATTAATTAATATCAAACAGTAGCCACAAATTTCAATTTCTAAAAGCTTTGAAAATCCCATTTTTGATCATTTCTAGTTACTAGTTTTTCTTAAAATGCTAAAAATATTTTTTGCAACAATTATTAGTAATTTTTACACATATATACAATGCCAAACAACTCCTTATAGAATTAAATCATGTCAAAACAGTAGCCATAATTCCAATTCCTAAAAGCTTGAAAAATCACATTTTTTTTATCATTTCTAGTTACTAGTTTTTCCTAAAATGCTAAAAATAATTTTTACAACAATTAATAGTAATTTTTACACATCTAAGTTGTACCAAACAGCACCTTACAGAATTTATAATGTCAAGACAATAGCCAAAATTTTAATTTCTAAAAGCTTTGAAATTACATTTTTAATCCTTTCTAATTACTAGTTTTTCTCAATTATTATAAGATATTGGAAACACTTGAAACCATTTTATCCCTTTGAAAACTTAACTTTTAAAATAGAGGCAAAAATAAAAATGTCATTAATAAGGTTTTGTACATAAAAATCATTTTTTTTCTACCCTGTGAGTTTTCACTTCTTTCAAAAATTCATTTGTATAATCAAGACACAAGGTTTGAACCTTAAAATAAAATAAAATCCATTCCAAGTCCCACATTCACTATATGGCTGAATATATATATACAAGAATATGTCCTTGATCAAAATTTCCATTTAAGATACAAGGGGTATGTCTTGAGCTTTAGAGATTTAGGTGATGACTAGAATCCTAAACATATTATGCAATCTCATTTTTAGTCTTTGTCATTATAAGGCGATGACTTGGAAATATATAAATAGGATGTGCAAGACTTGAAATATAGACATGAGATTGCAAGTTCATTTTTAAGTCTTTAAATTTTAGGTGATAACTTGAAATATAAACATGAAATGCAAGGCTTGAAATTTAAACATGAAGATGCAAGTCTATTTGTAAGTCTTCAAGATTTAAAGTGATAACTTGAAACATAAACATGATATGCAAAGCTTGAAATATAAATATGAGACGCAAGGACTTGAAATATAAAAATGAATGCAAGTCCATTTTTATATTTTATTAAACTCAAAGCCCAAGACTTTAAAGGATGAAACTCTTAACCCCAATCAATCTTAAACAAAATGAAAGTGAGCTTTAGAGTTCCTCAATACCCTAGTTTCAAGAACCTCATTTCTTGGACTCACCATCAAGCTCAAAAAGAAATAACCAAAGAGAATCAACAAGCATTCTATTTCTCATATTCTTTTGAAACCAAAAATTAAGCCTTGAGCTTTAGAGGTCAAATATATGATGGTTTCACAACCACCATCAAGAACGATCATGGTTTCATAACTACCATCAAGAACCCTCATCATCAAGCTATAGTCTTGACCATCAAAGAAAAATAACCAAAGAAAACTAACAAGCATTCTATTACTCACATTCTTTTGGAACCAAAAATCAAGCCTTGGGCTTTAGAGGTTAAACATATGACGGTATATCACAACCACAAACAATGACCCACATCATCAAGCCATGTTCTTGACCATTCATCCAACATCAAAACCGAAAAGGAAAGAAAAGAAAAAGTGGAAAAACATAAAATAAAATCCCTACCAAGGTTGTTTCTTGCTTGCAAGAGTGAAAGCTTGATCCTTTATGAAGAAAAAAGAAGAAGAAAATCTTCTCTTGGTGTCAATGATGGTTTCGGCCAAAGGGAAAAGAAATGGAGGGAGGATTTTTCATATGTTCTTGTATTTGGGAATGGAAATGATAGGTGTTTGGTAGTTGATCTATGGTGGAGATGTGGCAATTTGAGGTTGAGAGCTTGGGTATAGGTTGAAAATGGAGGTTCTTGAAGATGGAGAGAGGAGGAAGGAGAGAGCTTGAGGTTAGAGACAACAAGACTTTTTTTTTTTACACAACTTAGTTGGCAAGTCTTGGCCAAAAAAATGGATGGTAAAAATGAGTGTTTGTGAGTGTTCAACTGATGAAAAACTAAAATATGAGGGTGAGAAAAGGTATGTGTCCACCAGCCACTTTGGGGCTTGGGGATGAATTTTTCATTTCATTTTGGGTGTGAGAATTAGGATATTAGGTGATTTTAATTAGGGAATTGGTTAGGAATTGGTAATTTGATGTTATGAGTTGTAATGTGGTGATTAAAGTTTTCAAGACAAGATTAAGGAGTTGTCTTGCAAATTTAGTTGAGCTAAACTTAATAAGTTTGAAATTCAAATTCCAACATAGTTCCTAATTTTTAGGAAAAGGGAAAGAAAATACTATTTGCCTTTGACTTTTTGCTTCTGGTCTTAAGAGTTATTTTGATTAAGATTGGGATTTAAATTTCCCTAAGCAATTTTAGGCCTTAATTAACCTCACATAATTATTTTGACTCAAGATTACTAATTAAAATTAATTTTTCTTTAATTAGAGCCTAATATTGCTTATATTTCCTTAATTACTTAATTAAGCTTTATTTATCACTAACTAAGGGCAAAATGATAATTTTACATAAAAATTCCCCGGGGACCACCTGAACCTTTCTAGATATCATGCATCCCTTGTAATCAACATTTCCAACCCCTGGGTGATGACCGGATTCAATCATTACTTAATCCCATGTTAGATTACCTTAGGAGCATTTTGGTAAATCTGCACACAGGAAAAACCAGAAATTGAGATTTTCACCTCTATGATCATTCATAACACATCTAATCCCTTTCAAACATTAAAATAACCCTTTGAGCATAGCCTAGACCATCCATCCTCAATTTCCAGGTAAAAATGACCTTAGAGGGATTTTGGTCATTTGTACACGGGAACAATTAGGGGTTGTGATTTTTGCATAGATTGCTATCGAAACCTCATATAACCTCATGCTAATGTTAAAATATCCTATTGATGATGGCTTGGACTGGCCGACCTTGATTCTCGTGCAAAATGGCCCAGGGGCATTTTGGTTATTTTGCACAGTAGGAAAAAATCGAGATGTTACAAGAGGTCTTATTTAGCTTATGTTTAGTTTTCTTCTGCATTTCATGCTTATATTTGGATGATTGTAATTAGCTCAACCTTTGTTAGTGGGCATGACATTATTACACATGCATATTTTGGTGCGTGATAAGGGACGGTTGATATAGATAATATATAGATATATAATGATATGATTATGTTTCTAGATATTGTGGTATGTGTATTTTGTGTATGATTGTGACATGTTTTTAGCTTTCTCTCTTATATGTAAGACAAATGACGTGTTTTGCTTAGTATGCACGACTCACGTTTTGATTTTTAAGATTCGAAAAAAAAAAATTTACTCATATTTTTACTAAAGAATTTCCAAAAGTTTAAATTAAGAACTGGGACAAAAGAGTAGTAACTAATGATTAACTTAAATGCATCATAGGCGTGTTGGGTTAAATATTAGGGTGTTATAGTTATTCTTATAATACCTTCCATTGTTACCATGTTAACTACAGTTCCTACCAAACATACTAGTTATATAGAACCCCCATTCTTTAACTCCCATTTGGACTAAATGCATAGTACTCCTCAACACAAGAAATTTTCATCCTTAACTTGTCTTGCCTAGAGCCCTGCCTTTTGACACCTCGCACCTCATATATTAGTTAAAAGCTAATACATATAATTAAATGGTTCCTTTTATTTTCCCAAGGTATCTGGTTCACAAGCGCACACATGAGCACATAATAATTTCATCTACAAAAATTCCTTGAAGCATGTAAAATGCATTATATGTAACAAACATAAAAGAAAAACAGCCTCAACCCCTGTTTTTTCCTCTTACCACTGCAACATTCCCACACTAGAAGAAGGAGATTTAAAGTTTCTTTTTAGCATCAACTCATAAAGCAGTAGAATCAAGTGTGAGAAATACAAGCAAGAAGGACCAATCCCAAGACCACATTTTCGACAACATTGTTTAAGGAAAGAAAAAAAAATAAAAGAATCAAAACCTCATTCTAAGATTTAAATAGCAAGCAAAATAAAATGGTTTCAAGATTAAATCCCCTACCTTACTTCCAAGCTTTGGACTCTGAGAACATTTGATCACCAAACCTCCAAGATGAAAACAAAAAGCTCTTTCCCCTCCACTGTTTTGCATAGGTGATGCTTCAAATGACTTGGATTTTAGGGAGAGAATGGAGGTGGGGTTGGGGTTTAGAGGGCCATAGGGCTTGGAGCTTGAAGGCAAAAGGAGAGGATAGGGAAATGGTGGAGGTGAAGGTGGGGTTGGAGAAAGAAGGAAAAAAGAAAATGGAGAGTGATGGGAGTTGGGGAGTCTTTGTTACATGAGTAAAAAGGGATAGGGTTTCGTTTTTTTTTTGGGTAGATGGGGAGGGGTGTAAGTGTAATGTGATAGGGGTAGGTGAGGGTAATTAGATAATTTCATATGGAAAACACTAAAATAATTATTTAAATCAACCCAAGACAATAATTAAATACTACTTTTTTCCATACACCACCCATTCAAGTAAATTTTATTTTAATGTTGTATCTTGAAATTTGGATTGAAAGGAGTTCTAAATTTTTAAAACACTCTAATCTTTAACATTTAAATAAATCAACACAATAACTAACATAAACATGCACTCAAACTGCTAAGAGAGGAATGTCTAATTATTCATTATTAAATTAATTAAGGAAATTAATCCTTAACTAAACTCAAGTAATCATAATTGACATATAATTATAACTGAAATAAAAATTGGGGTATTACAAGTACTATTTTATTTTTGTTTTTTTTTTATTTTTCTCTGTCCTTAATTTATTATATTTCTATTTTATTGTTCCTTTGTATGAGGCATTCCCTATTTGTTGGTCCTTTACAAAAGCCCCTAGGTGATCTCTACTCTGAACTTCCTAAGTTCATGCATTTAGATGCATTTTATGAATTTATGTGTAGTGATTGCCACATTAATTATGTGCACCTTGATGTTTTGAGATGAATGCATATTTGAATGGGAGTGCATCTAACAATTCCCATGACATTTTTTCTAAAACCCTACTCCCTTTATGCATGAAATTATGGACCTTATTTAACATTTTGATTTTGTGTTTCTTGATATTACTAATCCTCCTTTTGCTAAGTTTTGTACAATTTGACCTTATTTCAGGTATGTCTCATGGAACGAACTAAGCAATGGGTCTTGGAATGGAAACACCCCTAAGGCCTTAGTATGATTTTGATCTGGATGATCTGATAGGGGTTAGGATACAGCCCCTAGAAGCATGCATTGGTAGTGTGTGTGAATGCATAAGACCCAGGACTCATTGTCCCTTCATGGGAAGCACTGAACGTGGTGATGCTTATCCCCTCTGAGGGGACTCAATCATCCAACTTTGCGACATTAAAGCAAAGTATTGGGTAGGAGACAACCCATCATAAGGGAGCTTTTCTCTCTCTGTTTTTTTTAATATATATGCCTTTTATTTCTTATTATTTTTAGTTTTGAGTCTTGCATCATATTTTATTTTTATTTGTCTTACACCATTCCTTTGATACCTTAGAGGTTACATGCATATTTTGACTCCACATGCACTATATTAGACTTGCTTGGCATTGACTTTATTTTGTATTGCATGCTTGGTGATTCAATGTGTTGTTTGGATTGTGTACATATGACTTACTTGTGAGTTTTTAAGCCTTTATTATTAGTTTGAACTATTATGTGTAACCTTTATTTATTCATGTGTGTTTCCTTCTTTGGATTTGTATACTAGAACTTGCTTAGGGTGTTGTTTGAAAATATGTTCCCATGTGCATGCTTGAAAGTAATTAAGGCATTTTTACTTATTATAGTCATCCTTTGCATATTACTATTGTCTAGATCCTTTGAGCCTTATTACCCCTTCTTTTATTTTAGTACATCCTTAGCTAAAAGTGAAAAATCATGAAATTTCCTAACCTTTTAGGCTTAAGAGAGCATTTGTGCGTTTCTTATATGTGTTCTGAATAAGTTTGTAGAAGAGCATGGGGACATATCCCAATTTAAGTGTAGGGGATGAACAATGTGTATGTATCCATGAGTGGCAAAAAAATTCAACGAGTGGCACACCAAGAAAACAAAAAAAAAGAGGCAAAGTTGAAAAGACAAAAAATAGAAGGAAAGAAAAAGGTTGCAAAAGTTTAGATGAATGTGTGCCACATTGCAAATTAAGGCCTGTGTTTGTGTTAAGTTGGACAAAGTGTACCCTTCAGCATTTATGCTCTTGTTGTATGAATTTGCTCTACTTTGACTAGGGGATTAGCTCTATTGGCCTATACATATACCCCATCTTCACATAAGCCCCATTATAACCCAAAGTAAGTCCTCTTGATTCAGTATATATGTGTGTGTGATGAATAGAGAATGACACCCATGGCAAGCCTATGGTAATGCATTTTCATATGAAGATTGAGTATGCATCTTAACCTAAAATACTTGAGTGAATGAGTGGCAAACACTAATCTTGGGAGGATTTTTGTACTTGGTCCATGCATCATGCATATGGATTCTATCCTGTGTGCTATGTTCTTGTTCACGCCTTACTTGTTGAGATCCTCTTGATTGTTGGTGTGAAAGCTTACTATTTGTGCCTCTAGGTCCATTAGATTAGTGTACTGTCAATTCTTTTCATGCATCATGCATTTTTAGAGACAGTAGAGTTAGGAGTCTAGTCTTTGTGCTATTGTATCTTAATTCCTTGTATACTGCTTGTCATCCATGCCTTGGCCTAATCTTATCTTTACATGAGGACATGTGAAAGCTTAAGTGTGGGGGAGTTTAATAAGGGGCATTCATGCCACTTATTTTGCTTCTAAATCTTACCTTTTTGCATAGATTTGACTGTGTTATTGATGTGAATATTTAGGATTTTAACTAGGTCCTCATTGTGCATTTTTGATAGAATCATTGACTATTGCACTGATTTTGGAATAATTTAAAATTACTGACTTGTTGTGTTTAACTTATCTCTTTGAGTATGGTTTTGTATAGAAGAGCTTTAGATTGAGTCAAAATGTCAAGAATAAGGTTGGGAACTCTTTGGAAGGAACTTGGAGCTAAGGGGTTGCATAAAGGGAGCAAAAGCACAAAGGATCACTCTCTGTTAAGTGCCACAATGCTAAATGAGCACTGTAGCTCTTGGCTAGAATAATTAGTTTAAATTAGTGTAATTGTCTTATTTTCTTGTAATTTTCGCGCACCTTATAACGTCTCATATTTCATAAGCTTTTTATTTGTTTTCAAAGTTTGTTTTAAGTGTTTTAAGAGTTCCTAGAAAATTATGATAGATAGTGGTGAATTACTTGTGTTTTCAATGATAATGGAACTTTAATGCTTAGTGGATTGTGTAGAGGCTGCAACCTAATTTTCTGCAGTCCACTTAAGATTAAATAGGAATTCAATGTAAAACACAAGGTAGATTATGAATAGACTCCTTTTGAATTTTCTCCCATTTTGAGGACTTCCCTTTTGTTCTTGGGCAAAGAAATCCATATGATCTTATCAAGGCAACCTATGGTGATCAAAACACGACTTATCACTCACATTCTCATCTTCTCTTGAGTATGGCGTCTATATCTTTTTTATTAAACATAAACAAACTCAAGCACAACCCTAAACTACAACTTGAAAGTGCAAGGCAATCCCAATTATACTAGTTGATGATTCAAGCTATTCAACTCAAACAAAACTGAATCATATCACAAGGATTATTGTTATTGTCTTCAGGTACACTTTGTAATCATTGTTGTAATTCTTCAAAGATGGAGGAGTAGATTTCCTTACTAGTGTAAGGATTTCTAGATGGATTGGGATGATATTTAAGACTTCCTTTTTATATTAAATGCATTAGTTTTCTCAGTGTTCTTGAGTTTATATTCTTATAATTATTATTATGATTGCTACAATTTTTATTAGAATAAGTAAATTGACGATCGTCATTTAGCGAAACTCTATAGGCATAAATTGATTGATCAATTGATTTATACTTGAAGGAAAACATTAGAATTAATCTTTCGATTGGTGATTAGGCTATAGCAACTGGTCCATTAAATCAATGTAATTTCTATTAAATTGGGATCCTATTTACTAGTTATTTGCATTGGTCAAATTCTAAAGGTCGATTGATCACTAGTATAATTGTAGTAAATAATTACGAATAGTCACTAATGTGTTCAATGTTTAGTTTATGATAGTCAATTCTAATCCTAGGTGTAACACCCTAAAAATTATTTAAAAATTAATTTGAGATTTACTAGTCATAATTTCAAAAATCCGACAAATGTAGTAATGATGAGGACGTCCAACTGGTCTCTAATAAAAAAAAATGTCAATAGTAACCTAGTGAGCCCATCGGGACAGTCAAAATCCTAGAATTAAAGCCCGGAGATGCCTGAAACTGAGAAATCATAGGACTAAGGTTAGAAATAGGTAGGAATAAAGATTTGATACTTAGAATTAATTTTCGGGCAATAGTTGATTACCTGGGTACACTGTTTTTCCTATTCGATAGAATTTCGGTGTGCAGTTTTTAACATCGTAAAAGTTACTTGGTGGCTAAGTAACTTCTACCAATCACATCTTGCCAAGTGGATAGCAAGGATTGAAACTTGAAAAGTAAGTTTTAATGTTGACCTTTCCTTTATTGTTATTTAACTGGGCGCCGAAATCTCATCCGTTTAGTGGAATTTCGGTATGTAATTTTAACACCGAAAAAGCTACTTACTCCCCAAGTTAAAGTGAACCAATTATCTTGAGCTAATTGGATGGTCAAGATTCATTCCTTGACTTCCAAACCAAATCTTAGCTATCCATTTCATTATTTCTTTTTGAAAAAGGAAGAAATACCCATTTTGACTACATTTACACCAAGATAAAGATAACTCACCAACCTTATCACTCCATAAGCTTCATTTTCAGCCAAGAGGCAGAAAACACAGCCCCTCCATTGTTCTTCCTCTCAAACCTCCATTAACAAGCTTCAAGCTTCAAAAACCCTAGCCTAAAGTTACTAAAACCTCAAGCTTTATTCATAAAACTTGTTCTACTCATCAAGATCTATCAATCTAACCAATTGAAGTTTCAAATCCTCACCACTTCTCACTTTTATATCACATACTATACTGCCTAAGGGAAGGTTAAGTGCTGATTTGGTGGCCTTGAAGTGGAGGAAATCATTATTGGATCATTCTTTGGAGCCAAGATCCTTAAAACCACCAAAGTAAGGTTTATTGTCTTGTTTAATGAAATTTTGTTTCTTGTAGATTTTGATAGTTTAAAATTGATATTTTCTGGTTCTATTGTGTGATTACACACATGCGTATATATATATATATATATATATATATATATATATATATATATATATATATATATGCTTTGGTGGGTTGGTTTGTTGTTGTGGAAAAATCATTTTAAACTATCAAAATTGAGTTCCTAGTGTTCGTAAGAGGTAATGGATGTCTTAGTATTATCTTTTTCTCTTAGTGTTCTTTGTACTCTTAGCATTCCATTAATACATTAATGCACTTCAAAATATTATTATAGGTTCTTTATATATTTTTATTATGACTTTCATATAACTCTTGAAGATTATTATTCTACTTAAATTCTTAAAATTCTCTCTTTACAAGACTTGATTCTTTTATTTATAGTTTTGACATCTTTTAGAAGAAAGTTTATAATTCTCTGTATACTTGTTATCTCAGCTTAGTAAAGGTAGTTCCAAATTCCTAACTCATCAAATTTTAGCATTTACATCTTTGGAATAGTGTAAATCCATTGTAAACTATGCATAGGAGGGTTCCCAGGAAAGAGAGGTGGGCCACAATGGACATGCTTAAATACCAAGTCTTTCCTTAGCCAGAACCTTTCCAAACTGCACTTTCACAGTACACTATCCCGAAATTTATTTCTCATTCTGTATATATGTGGTACAAAGCTTTATACATAACATACATGGGTGTATTCCTACATGTGTTAGCTCTCTAACAAAGTTGAAATCAGTCCATTTGCATTTTTCTAGAGTGAGTTACACCTATTTTACTACTACAAGGTCAGATTTAAAGTTTCAGTCTTAGGCTCTACTTTAAAAATTTATATCTTGAGCTAGAAAACTCCGTTTTGGGTGATTCTTTTTGGAGAGTGTTCTATAATGAGTCTAGTTTATAGTAAAATTATTTTAATTTCGAGATACTTGATATTTTATGAACAGTAGCTTTCGAAGTACCTGCTGCCAGAAACAACTAGAAATTCCAGCACCTACCATTTTCATGTCTTAAGTTACCTTTATTAAATCAGGTTTCACATACAATCTTTTCAAGTTATATTTGAGTTTGATAACATCATAAGGTTACTCATAACAAAATAGAATATATTTTTCAAATAATCATTTAAAACTTTTGACAATAACTCAAATTTGAGGCATTCTATCAAGGTTAGAAGCCAACAATACTTGAACAATTAAAGATGAAGCTCCTACCTCTTGTGTAGGGTCTAAAAAGGGTCCTTCTCTTCTTCCTTAAGCTTTGAACAAGAGTCTTTGGAGTGGATGACCCTCCTTGAATCTTGGCTCTAGAACTTGAATGCTTAAGAAAATATTTCTCACTAGAGTTAAAGATTGTAACTCTTGTGAGGGCTAGTGAAAGTTTGGACTTAGGATTTAAGTGTTTGGATGAAGTTTAGAGGATCAAGAGAAGTCTTTGAAGAACATAAGAAGAATGATAGAATAAGAAAGAAAGAACACTTAGGGAGTTTTTGAATTGAAGAGAGTTTGAGAAGTATTTATAGTGGAAAGATTAGAGAAAAAACAGAAGAAGGAAAGCACTTGGAGCATGATTTATGGAAACATGTTGGCTGAATTTTGGGATGAAAATGCTCCTTGTTTTGTGCAAACATGTTTCCATGTTTTGTGCAAACACATTTCCATATTTTGTGCAAACATGTTTCCATGTTTTGTGTGCAAACACGTTTCCATGTTTTGTGCAAACACGTTTCCATGTTTTGTGCAAACATGTTGGATGAAAATGCTCCATGTTTTATGCAAACATATTTCCATGTTTTATGCAAACATGTTTCCATGTTTTGTGCAAAGATGTTAGTGGATATTTTTGTAATTAGACAATGATAGTGGTATTCTTGTAATTCCATTCATAGAGTAAGGGTATCTTTGTCATTTAATAAGGCAAGGGTAGTTTGGTAATTTCCTTTACATAGCAAGGGCATTTTCGTAATTTCCACTAAGTGATGGCATTTTCGTAATTCTTTGCATTTTTCTCTAGACATACTTAAGTAGACTATTTGTTGTGTTTCATAACATTTGTCCCGATTCTCTTGGTTTTGCTATCGCTAATTAATATTTATCTTAGTTATAAATTTGGGGATGTTACATAGCATGCATCTAAATTTATCATAGTGGCATCAAAGGACATTTTACTTCCAAATCAAGAATTTAGCTCATTTCTAGCATATTGACATATTTCTCATTCCAGTAACAACAATTAATTTCTCAATCAAATGGCCAATTCAAGGATCACAAAAATTTATCATGGCATCTCAATATGTCTAAGAGACCCTATAAAATTTTTCTGGCAATCGAAGTTCTCTAACCATGCTAAATAAATTATACAAATTTATTGGTCAGAGGCCACTTTTTCACAGCTCAGAATAGGGTTCTCACAATTTTTAAATTTAGCAAATGGTGGAATCAACTCAAAATAAAACAAACAGTTACACTTTAAGATGTTATTAAATCCCTGTAAAAATTTCAAATGATAATTCAATCGTTTGCTATGGTAACAAAATTATACAAAATTAGAGCTTCAGTTCCCACAATCCAGACAACATAGTTATATTCTCAGTTCTTCATTTTTTTAAAGCAGTATAAGTAAAAATCAGAACACAAGAAAATTCGTGGGACTAACTCCACATGTTAGCTTCAACATATATTTTTTATAGCTCATGAAAATATTCACAAAAAACTCAGAAAATTCGTGACCATCTGCTGTCTAGGACAAAACCGAATTTCCAGCAAACTAGTCAAAACTTCTTTTGACAAAAATGATTTTCTAACCTCATCCAAACACTCCACCAAAATAAATACATCAATATTCATGCATAATCATCCAATAAAACTCAGAATTTCGGAATTATTCAATCATAATATTCCAGAGCAAAATCAGAAATAAAATAGGATGAAACAAGCCCTACTTGGTGGCTTTAGTGACCTTGGCTCCAAGGATGATTCCCTTTACTTCTAAGCCTTCAAACCCACACCAAACCCTTCCTTACACAGCTGATAATGAGCTCTCAAAGTAGGAAAAGTTGATGGATTCAAATTCTAATCGGTTAGATTGGAAGATCTTGATGAGTGGAATAAGTTTGGTGAAGAGAGTTTGGTGTTTTGGTGATTTAAAACTAAGGTTTTGAGCATTTCAAGTTAATTTTTGTGGAAAAACACCATGGAACTATAGCTATCTAGTTCATGGCCGAGAATGGAAGCAAATAGAGTGATAAGAAAGCTTTTGTTTTGTATTTATCATGTAATTATAATTTAGATAGTATATAATGTAAATATATAATTCTTTAAAGAAAAGAAAAATAAATGGATGGCTAGGATTTGTTTTGTAAGTCAATGAATGAATCTTGGCCATCCAATTGGCTCAAGATAATTGACTCGCCTTTACTTGGCCACCAAGTAGGTTTTTACAGTGTTAAAAACTGCACATCAAAATTCTACCGAACGGGTAAAACAAAGATACTGGGAAGTCAACTATTGCCCGAAAAATAGTTCTAAGTATAAAATTTTTATTTCTAACTATTTCTAACCTTATCCTTATATTTTCTCAATTTCGGGTATCTTCGGGCTCGAATTCTAGGGTTTCAGCTGTTCCGGCAAGTCTGCGGGACCCACAAGTTACTATTCATTTTTTTTTTTATAGATTCGTTGGATTGTCCTGATCATTTCTATGTCTATCAGATTTTTGAAATTATGACTAGAAAAACTCAAATAAATTTTTATATAATTTTTAGGGTGTTACACCGGTCACGTGCCCAAGTCGGGTCGTGACATTTTGATCATGGATATATTCTTGTATATGTATTCAGCCATACAGTGAATGTGGGACTTGGAATGGATTTTACTTTATGTTAAGGTTCAAACCTTGTGTCTTGATTGCACAAAGGAATTTTTGAAAGAATTGGAAAACTTAAAAGGTAGAAACAAAATATAATTCTTATGTACAAAACCTTATTAATGAAATTTCTATTTTTGCTTCTGTTTTAAAGGTTATTATTTAAGTTTTCAAAGGAATAAAATGGTTTCAAGTGTTTTCTATATCTTAGAATAATTTTTGAGAAAACTACTAACTAGAAAGGATAAAAAATGTGATTTTCCAAGCTTTTAGGAATTGGAATTATGGCTCTTGCTTTTGGCATGATTTAGTGCAGAAGGAGATGTTTGGAATTATGGCTACTGTTTTGGAATTATGGCATTGTATATATGTGTAAAAATTACTAATAATTGCCGTAAAAATTATTTTTAGCATTTTAGGAAAAACTAGTAACTAGAAATGATCAAAAATGTAATTTTCCAAGCATTTAGGAATTGGAATTATGGCTCCTGTTTTGGCATGATTTAATTCTGTATGGAGCTTTTTGGCATTGTATAGGGTTTAGGGTTTACTAATAATTGTTGCAAAAATTGTTTTAGCATATTAGGAAAAACTAGTAACTAGAAAGGATAAAAAAAATGTGATTTTCAAAGCTTTTAGAAATTGAAATTTATTACTACTATTTGATATTAATTAATACTGTAAGGTGCTGTTTGGTACTGCTCTTATGTGTAAAAATTACTAATAATTGTTGTAAAAATTATTTATAGCATCTTAGGAAAAACTAGTAAATAGAAAGAGTCAAAATGTAATTTTCCAAAGCCTTTGAAACTGAAATAATGAAACTACCCAGCACTGTCTAGTACTGTTTGGTACTATTTATGGGCTTAAAAATTGGTAATAATTGTTGTAATAGTTAATTTAGCATCTTCGGTTTCAAAAAGGATAATTACAAGTGCTAGATTCAACCGTTTTGTAAAATGTGAAAAATTGTGTTTTGAACTTCTCATTTTAGCATTTTGGCCAAAGGGGACTCTTAAGAATGTAAAGAAATTTTAAGAACCATTAGCTTGGGATAATATGAGGAAAGGGGAAATTTATACTTTAAACCACAAACTCTTAGTGATTGTAATTTTGACCCCTATTTGGGCTAAAGTATAGTTTTCAATAACTTGGTGATATTGATGTAATTGTTATGTATTGATGGCTATGTGCATATGAATTATTTGGGGATTCTATGACTTGAGATAACTATGCAAGTAATGATTACTAGTATATGTATATATCCTATTGAACATGACATACACATTAGCTAACTTCAGTCCTGGATTTTCGACATACTGGGTTGAAACATGTTTACTTTCTAATACAATACTAATGATGAATTATGCCATGTTGTACTTATAAATGAATGATTGAGATGCATGATTGATATGTTGTGTGACATGAAGCAAATTTGGAGAAATTCCATTTCTAGTCAGTTATCTTTGATTTCGCCAAATTTGTGGACATAGGAAATATTATGAAGCTTATGAGCATGAAATGTTAAATGATATGTCATGATAATAGCTGTGATTGTATGCTTATATTTGTATCCTAAAATAACATGCTAAGATTAAAGATGACATAAGACATATGGAAATGATCCTCTAGACTCCAAGAATTAATGGTTAGGAGAGGTGATCCAATAAGGGGATCCTTTAGATTCCAGGAATCAATGGTTATGAAAGGTGAACCTATGTCCCCTAACCCACACTCTAGGAGTTAGGAATTTTCTTTATCAAGAGGATAAGTGTAGACTAGTGATGACTATTTTAGATATGAGCTCATAACCTAGAACTCTCAAGAGGAGAGAGTATTGGGGTGGCCCCCACAGAAGAGAATAAGAAGTTTAAGTCACCTAAAGGAATAAAGAGGAAAGATCATGTTAGAAGGATTATGTTCTTTATGCTATGTCTATTTAGTATGATTCATGTGATATGTTGCATGTGGCATTGACACGCATTCATGATCTAGTATGATGCACTCATGACATTAAGATTCATGCTAAAAGATATGGGCCTTGACTAATGGTATTTGGAACTTAATAAATGAACCCTATATACGCTCACTATTTTCATAATGAAACTTGAGGTTCTTGAGGACATAGATGATGACACATGTTAGGAGGCAAAAGCCCAGCCGAGATTCTTCTATAAGTTTCTCATCCTCTCTTTCTTTCTTTCCATCTCATCTTCAAAGGTTGATGGCGACGTTCGTGATCTACATTGATGCCCTCATCTGGGAAATGCACTATGACCCGGTTAACTGGTCATACCATTTTGTAGGTCATTGTGTTGTTCACCTGTTCGTGTTCTTGGAATGTCCTTTCACGCATCTTGTCATTAGTGTTTGGTTCTCCCTTGCTACTTAGTTTACTGATGACTTTGCCTTTGACTGTGCATGTCCCCTTGCCTAGCAATTTCCTGGCGCTCGCTCTGCTGCATCTGCTATTTGGGACTTCCCTAACTCCATACCCCAGTCACCCCTTGTCCTGCTAAGCCATGGTCAAACCTGTCTAAGGAGTCACCCTCCCAGCATTCTTCCGACAATTCTGCCCCTACCATCCCTATGGAGGTGGGAGGCGGTAGTGATGGAAAAGCTACCGTCACATAGCCTTTACGAGGAGTTGTGTCCAATCATAGAGGAGCTACTCGTCCACGTCGAGGAGCCCATGTGATTGGTTACCTTTCTTCTTCTCAGGAGCAGTGTCTGTAGGAGTTGATGGTGGACCTTTTGGAGCACCTGTGCATATCCAGTGGAAATGATAGCCTTCTTTTGTTTTTTGTTATTAGAGGTTATCTACTCTAAGCGCACTCCAAAGAGGAGTAGTGTGAGGAGAGGTGTAACACCCTAATATTTAACCCAACATGCTTAGGACACATTTAAGTTAATTATTAGTTATTACTCTTTTGTTCCTGTTCTTAATTTAGGCTTTTAGAAATACTTTAGTAATAATACAGGTAAATTTGTTTTTGAAACTTAAAAACAAAAACACGAGCCGCAGATACTAAGTAAAACACAACATTACCCTTACATATAAGAGAAAAAACTAAAAACATGTCACAAGCATACACAAAATACCAATACCACAATATCTGGAAATATAATCATATAATCACATATCTATAAATCATCTATGGCAACTGTTCCCCATCATGCACCAAAATATACATGTGTAATAGTGTCATGCCCACCAATAAAGGTTGAGCTAAATACAGTCATCCGAATATAAAGGTGAAACAGTATATAGAAGTAAACTAAATACAAGCAAATAAAGACCTCTCTTCCCACTACTTCTACCGGGGCACACCTAGAGTAGATAACCTCTAATATAAAAAAAAAAAAATAAAAGAAGGCTATCCCTTCCACTGGATATGCACAGGCACTCCAAGAGGTCCACTGTCGACTCCTATAGACATCGCTCACGAGAAGGAGGAAGGTAACTAATCGCACGGGCCAGGTTATCAAGCATGGCGCGACGACCAGTAGGGCGGAGATGGGCTCCTCAACAAGGATGAGTAGCTCCACTATGAATGAATGCAACTCCTCACAAAGGCTATGTGATGGTACCCTCCATTGCTACTGCCTCTCACCTCCATAGGGACATCTCCCACATGGGGGCATCAATGTAGATCACGAACGTTGCCATGAACCTCTAAAGACGAGATCGAAAGAAAGAAAGAGAGGATGAAAAACTTATAGAAGAATCTCAATAGGGCTTTTGCCTCCTAACATGTGTCATCATCCACATCCTCAGGAACCTTGGGTTTCATTATGAAAATAGTGAGCATATATACGGTACATTTATTAAGTTCCAAATATCTTTTAGCATGAATTTTAATGTCATGAATGCATTATATTGTATCATGAATGCATGTCAATGCCACATGCAAGATATCATAGAAATCATGCTAAATAGACATAGCATAAAGAACATAATCCTTATAACATGATCTTTCCTCTTTATTCTGTTAGATGACTTAAATTTCTTATTCTTTTCTATGGGGGCCACCCTAATACTCTCTTCTATTGAGAGTTCTAGGTTATGAGCTCATACCTAAACTAGTCTTCACTAGTCTACACTTATCCTCTTGATAAGAAAATTCCCAACTCCTAGAGTGCAGGTTAAGGGGCATAGTTTCACCTTTCATAAATATTAATTCCTAGAGTCTAAAGGATCCCCTTATTGGGTCGTCTCTCCTAACCATTAATTTCCTAACATTTAGAGGATCATTGGTCTTATGTCATCTTTAATCTTAGCATGTTATTTAGATATGCAAACATGATCATACAATCACAGCTATTATCATGACATATCGTTTAGCATTTCATGCTCATAAGCTTCATAATATTTCCTAAGTCTGCAAATTTGGCGAAAATCTGGCAGCATAACGGCTAGAAATGGAATTTCCCTAAATTTGCTTCATGTCACAAAAGTCAATTATGCATCTCAATCATTCATTTATAAGTACAACATGCCATAATTCATCATCAGTATTGTATTAGAAAGTGAACATACTCTTACCCAGTATGCCAGAAATCCAGGACCAGACTCGACTAATGCATATGTCATGTTCAGCAGGATATATACACATACTAGTAATCATTACTTGTGTAGTTATCCCAAGTCATAGAATCCCCAAATTATTCATATGCACATAGCCATCAATACATAACAATTACATCAATATCACCAAGTTATTGAAAACTATACTTTAGCCTAAATAGGGGTAAAAATTACAATCACTAAGAGTTTGTGATTTAAAGTGTAATTTTCCTCTTTCCTCATATTATTCGAAGCTAATGGTCCTTAAAATTTCTTTACTTTCTTAAGAGGCCTATTTGGTCAAAATGCTAGAATGAGAAGTTCAAAACACAATTTTCCGTATTTTGCAAAATGGTCGAATCTAGCGCTTGTAATTATCCTTTTTGAAACCCAAGATGCTAACTTAATTTTAACAACAATTGTTACCAAATTTTAAGCCCATGAACAGTACCAAACAAGATCGACAGTCTTTGGGCAATGTTATTATTTCAGTTTCAAAGGCTTTGAAAAATTACTTTTTTGACCATTTCTAATTACTAGTTTTTTCCTAAGATGCTAGAAATAATTTTAACAACAATTATTAGTAATTTTCACACACAAGAGCAGCACCAAACAGCACCTTACAGTATTAATTAATATCAAACAGTAGCCACAAATTTCAATTTCTAAAAGCTTTGAAAATCCCATTTTTGATCATTTCTAGTTACTAGTTTTTCTTAAAATGCTAAAAATATTTTTTGCAACAATTATTAGTAATTTTTACACATATATACAATGCCAAACAACTCCTTATAGAATTAAATCATGTCAAAACAGTAGCCATAATTCCAATTCCTAAAAGCTTGAAAAATCACATTTTTTTTATCATTTCTAGTTACTAGTTTTTCCTAAAATGCTAAAAATAATTTTTACAACAATTAATAGTAATTTTTACACATCTAAGTTGTACCAAACAGCACCTTACAGAATTTATAATGTCAAGACAATAGCCAAAATTTTAATTTCTAAAAGCTTTGAAATTACATTTTTAATCCTTTCTAATTACTAGTTTTTCTCAATTATTATAAGATATTGGAAACACTTGAAACCATTTTATCCCTTTGAAAACTTAACTTTTAAAATAGAGGCAAAAATAAAAATGTCATTAATAAGGTTTTGTACATAAAAATCATTTTTTTTCTACCCTGTGAGTTTTCGCTTCTTTCAAAAATTCATTTGTATAATCAAGACACAAGGTTTGAACCTTAAAATAAAATAAAATCCATTCCAAGTCCCACATTCACTATATGGCTGAATATATATATACAAGAATATGTCCTTGATCAAAATTTCCATTTAAGATACAAGGGGTATGTCTTGAGCTTTAGAGATTTAGGTGATGACTAGAATCCTAAACATATTATGCAATCTCATTTTTAGTCTTTGTCATTATAAGGCGATGACTTGGAAATATATAAATAGGATGTGCAAGACTTGAAATATAGACATGAGATTGCAAGTTCATTTTTAAGTCTTTAAATTTTAGGTGATAACTTGAAATATAAACATGAAATGCAAGGCTTGAAATTTAAACATGAAGATGCAAGTCTATTTGTAAGTCTTCAAGATTTAAAGTGATAACTTGAAACATAAACATGATATGCAAAGCTTGAAATATAAATATGAGACGCAAGGACTTGAAATATAAAAATGAATGCAAGTCCATTTTTATATTTTATTAAACTCAAAGCCCAAGACTTTAAAGGATGAAACTCTTAACCCCAATCAATCTTAAACAAAATGAAAGTGAGCTTTAGAGTTCCTCAATACCCTAGTTTCAAGAACCTCATTTCTTGGACTCACCATCAAGCTCAAAAAGAAATAACCAAAGAGAATCAACAAGCATTCTATTTCTCATATTCTTTTGAAACCAAAAATTAAGCCTTGAGCTTTAGAGGTCAAATATATGATGGTTTCACAACCACCATCAAGAACGATCATGGTTTCATAACTACCATCAAGAACCCTCATCATCAAGCTATAGTCTTGACCATCAAAGAAAAATAACCAAAGAAAACTAACAAGCATTCTATTACTCACATTCTTTTGGAACCAAAAATCAAGCCTTGGGCTTTAGAGGTTAAACATATGACGGTATATCACAACCACAAACAATGACCCACATCATCAAGCCATGTTCTTGACCATTCATCCAACATCAAAACCGAAAAGGAAAGAAAAGAAAAAGTGGAAAAACATAAAATAAAATCCCTACCAAGGTTGTTTCTTGCTTGCAAGAGTGAAAGCTTGATCCTTTATGAAGAAAAAAGAAGAAGAAAATCTTCTCTTGGTGTCAATGATGGTTTCGGCCAAAGGGAAAAGAAATGGAGGGAGGATTTTTCATATGTTCTTGTATTTGGGAATGGAAATGATAGGTGTTTGGTAGTTGATCTATGGTGGAGATGTGGCAATTTGAGGTTGAGAGCTTGGGTATAGGTTGAAAATGGAGGTTCTTGAAGATGGAGAGAGGAGGAAGGAGAGAGCTTGAGGTTAGAGACAACAAGACTTTTTTTTTTTTACACAACTTAGTTGGCAAGTCTTGGCCAAAAAAATGGATGGTAAAAATGAGTGTTTGTGAGTGTTCAACTGATGAAAAACTAAAATATGAGGGTGAGAAAAGGTATGTGTCCACCAGCCACTTTGGGGCTTGGGGATGAATTTTTCATTTCATTTTGGGTGTGAGAATTAGGATATTAGGTGATTTTAATTAGGGAATTGGTTAGGAATTGGTAATTTGATGTTATGAGTTGTAATGTGGTGATTAAAGTTTTCAAGACAAGATTAAGGAGTTGTCTTGCAAATTTAGTTGAGCTAAACTTAATAAGTTTGAAATTCAAATTCCAACATAGTTCCTAATTTTTAGGAAAAGGGAAAGAAAATACTATTTGCCTTTGACTTTTTGCTTCATGGTCTTAAGAGTTATTTTGATTAAGATTGGGATTTAAATTTCCCTAAGCAATTTTAGGCCTTAATTAACCTCACATAATTATTTTGACTCAAGATTACTAATTAAAATTAATTTTTCTTTAATTAGAGCCTAATATTGCTTATATTTCCTTAATTACTTAATTAAGCTTTATTTATCACTAACTAAGGGCAAAATGATAATTTTACATAAAAATTCCCCGGGGACCACCTGAACCTTTCTAGATATCATGCATCCCTTGTAATCAACATTTCCAACCCCTGGGTGATGACCGGATTCAATCATTACTTAATCCCATGTTAGATTACCTTAGGAGCATTTTGGTAAATCTGCACACAGGAAAAACCAGAAATTGAGATTTTCACCTCTATGATCATTCATAACACATCTAATCCCTTTCAAACATTAAAATAACCCTTTGAGCATAGCCTAGACCATCCATCCTCAATTTCCAGGTAAAAATGACCTTAGAGGGATTTTGGTCATTTGTACACGGGAACAATTAGGGGTTGTGATTTTTGCATAGATTGCTATCGAAACCTCATATAACCTCATGCTAATGTTAAAATATCCTATTGATGATGGCTTGGACTGGCCGACCTTGATTCTCGTGCAAAATGGCCCAGGGGCATTTTGGTTATTTTGCACAGTAGGAAAAAATCGAGATGTTACAAGAGGTCTTATTTAGCTTATGTTTAGTTTTCTTCTGCATTTCATGCTTATATTTGGATGATTGTAATTAGCTCAACCTTTGTTAGTGGGCATGACATTATTACACATGCATATTTTGGTGCGTGATAAGGGACGGTTGATATAGATAATATATAGATATATAATGATATGATTATGTTTCTAGATATTGTGGTATGTGTATTTTGTGTATGATTGTGACATGTTTTTAGCTTTCTCTCTTATATGTAAGACAAATGACGTGTTTTGCTTAGTATGCACGACTCACGTTTTGATTTTTAAGATTCGAAAAAAAAAAATTTACTCATATTTTTACTAAAGAATTTCCAAAAGTTTAAATTAAGAACTGGGACAAAAGAGTAGTAACTAATGATTAACTTAAATGCATCATAGGCGTGTTGGGTTAAATATTAGGGTGTTATAGTTATTCTTATAATACCTTCCATTGTTACCATGTTAACTACAGTTCCTACCAAACATACTAGTTATATAGAACCCCCATTCTTTAACTCCCATTTGGACTAAATGCATAGTACTCCTCAACACAAGAAATTTTCATCCTTAACTTGTCTTGCCTAGAGCCCTGCCTTTTGACACCTCGCACCTCATATATTAGTTAAAAGCTAATACATATAATTAAATGGTTCCTTTTATTTTCCCAAGGTATCTGGTTCACAAGCGCACACATGAGCACATAATAATTTCATCTACAAAAATTCCTTGAAGCATGTAAAATGCATTATATGTAACAAACATAAAAGAAAAACAGCCTCAACCCCTGTTTTTTCCTCTTACCACTGCAACATTCCCACACTAGAAGAAGGAGATTTAAAGTTTCTTTTTAGCATCAACTCATAAAGCAGTAGAATCAAGTGTGAGAAATACAAGCAAGAAGGACCAATCCCAAGACCACATTTTCGACAACATTGTTTAAGGAAAGAAAAAAAAATAAAAGAATCAAAACCTCATTCTAAGATTTAAATAGCAAGCAAAATAAAATGGTTTCAAGATTAAATCCCCTACCTTACTTCCAAGCTTTGGACTCTGAGAACATTTGATCACCAAACCTCCAAGATGAAAACAAAAAGCTCTTTCCCCTCCACTGTTTTGCATAGGTGATGCTTCAAATGACTTGGATTTTAGGGAGAGAATGGAGGTGGGGTTGGGGTTTAGAGGGCCATAGGGCTTGGAGCTTGAAGGCAAAAGGAGAGGATAGGGAAATGGTGGAGGTGAAGGTGGGGTTGGAGAAAGAAGGAAAAAAGAAAATGGAGAGTGATGGGAGTTGGGGGGGGGGGTGCTGTTACATGAGTAAAAAGGGATAGGGTTTCTTTTTTTTTTTGGGTAGATGGGGAGGGGTGTAAGTGTAATGTGATAGGGGTAGGTGAGGGTAATTAGATAATTTCATATGGAAAACACTAAAATAATTATTTAAATCAACCCAAGACAATAATTAAATACTACTTTTTTCCATACACCACCCATTCAAGTAAATTTTATTTTAATGTTGTATCTTGAAATTTGGATTAAAAGGAGTTCTAAATTTTTAAAACACTCTAATCTTTAACATTTAAATAAATCAACACAATAACTAACATAAACATGCACTCAAACTGCTAAGAGAGGAATGTCTAATTATTCATTATTAAATTAATTAAGGAAATTAATCCTTAACTAAACTCAAGTAATCATAATTGACATATAATTATAACTGAAATAAAAATTGGGGTATTACAAGTACTATTTTATTTTTGTTTTTTTTTTTATTTTTCTCTGTCCTTAATTTATTATATTTCTATTTTATTGTTCCTTTGTATGAGGCATTCCCTATTTGTTGGTCCTTTACAAAAGCCCCTAGGTGATCTCTACTCTGAACTTCCTAAGTTCATGCATTTAGATGCATTTTATGAATTTATGTGTAGTGATTGCCACATTAATTATGTGCACCTTGATGTTTTGAGATGAATGCATATTTGAATGGGAGTGCATCTAACAATTCCCATGACATTTTTTCTAAAACCCTACTCCCTTTATGCATGAAATTATGGACCTTATTTAACATTTTGATTTTGTGTTTCTTGATATTACTAATCCTCCTTTTGCTAAGTTTTGTACAATTTGACCTTATTTCAGGTATGTCTCATGGAACGAACTAAGCAATGGGTCTTGGAATGGAAACACCCCTAAGGCCTTAGTATGATTTTGATCTGGATGATCTGATAGGGGTTAGGATACAGCCCCTAGAAGCATGCATTGGTAGTGTGTGTGAATGCATAAGACCCAGGACTCATTGTCCCTTCATGGGAAGCACTGAACGTGGTGATGCTTATCCCCTCTGAGGGGACTCAATCATCCAACTTTGCGACATTAAAGCAAAGTATTGGGTAGGAGACAACCCATCATAAGGGAGCTTTTCTCTCTCTGTTTTTTTTAATATATATGCCTTTTATTTCTTATTATTTTTAGTTTTGAGTCTTGCATCATATTTTATTTTTATTTGTCTTACACCATTCCTTTGATACCTTAGAGGTTACATGCATATTTTGACTCCACATGCACTATATTAGACTTGCTTGGCATTGACTTTATTTTGTATTGCATGCTTGGTGATTCAATGTGTTGTTTGGATTGTGTACATATGACTTACTTGTGAGTTTTTAAGCCTTTATTATTAGTTTGAACTATTATGTGTAACCTTTATTTATTCATGTGTGTTTCCTTCTTTGGATTTGTATACTAGAACTTGCTTAGGGTGTTGTTTGAAAATATGTTCCCATGTGCATGCTTGAAAGTAATTAAGGCATTTTTACTTATTATAGTCATCCTTTGCATATTACTATTGTCTAGATCCTTTGAGCCTTATTACCCCTTCTTTTATTTTAGTACATCCTTAGCTAAAAGTGAAAAATCATGAAATTTCCTAACCTTTTAGGCTTAAGAGAGCATTTGTGCGTTTCTTATATGTGTTTACGAATAAGTTTGTAGAAGAGCATGGGGACATATCCCAATTTAAGTGTAGGGGATGAACAATGTGTATGTATCCATGAGTGGCAAAAAAATTCAACGAGTGGCACACCAAGAAAACAAAAAAAAAGAGGCAAAGTTGAAAAGACAAAAAATAGAAGGAAAGAAAAAGGTTGCAAAAGTTTAGATGAATGTGTGCCACATTGCAAATTAAGGCCTGTGTTTGTGTTAAGTTGGACAAAGTGTACCCTTCAGCATTTATGCTCTTGTTGTATGAATTTGCTCTACTTTGACTAGGGGATTAGCTCTATTGGCCTATACATATACCCCATCTTCACATAAGCCCCATTATAACCCAAAGTAAGTCCTCTTGATTCAGTATATATGTGTGTGTGATGAATAGAGAATGACACCCATGGCAAGCCTATGGTAATGCATTTTCATATGAAGATTGAGTATGCATCTTAACCTAAAATACTTGAGTGAATGAGTGGCAAACACTAATCTTGGGAGGATTTTTGTACTTGGTCCATGCATCATGCATATGGATTCTATCCTGTGTGCTATGTTCTTGTTCACGCCTTACTTGTTGAGATCCTCTTGATTGTTGGTGTGAAAGCTTACTATTTGTGCCTCTAGGTCCATTAGATTAGTGTACTGTCAATTCTTTTCATGCATCATGCATTTTTAGAGACAGTAGAGTTAGGAGTCTAGTCTTTGTGCTATTGTATCTTAATTCCTTGTATACTGCTTGTCATCCATGCCTTGGCCTAATCTTATCTTTACATGAGGACATGTGAAAGCTTAAGTGTGGGGGAGTTTAATAAGGGGCATTCATGCCACTTATTTTGCTTCTAAATCTTACCTTTTTGCATAGATTTGACTGTGTTATTGATGTGAATATTTAGGATTTTAACTAGGTCCTCATTGTGCATTTTTGATAGAATCATTGACTATTGCACTGATTTTGGAATAATTTAAAATTACAGCTTGTTGTGTTTAACTTATCTCTTTGAGTATGGTTTTGTATAGAAGAGCTTTAGATTGAGTCAAAATGTCAAGAATAAGGTTGGGAACTCTTTGGAAGGAACTTGGAGCTAAGGGGTTGCATAAAGGGAGCAAAAGCACAAAGGATCACTCTCTGTTAAGTGCCACAATGCTAAATGAGCACTGTAGCTCTTGGCTAGAATAATTAGTTTAAATTAGTGTAATTGTCTTATTTTCTTGTAATTTTCGCGCACCTTATAACGTCTCATATTTCATAAGCTTTTTATTTGTTTTCAAAGTTTGTTTTAAGTGTTTTAAGAGTTCCTAGAAAATTATGATAGATAGTGGTGAATTACTTGTGTTTTCAATGATAATGGAACTTTAATGCTTAGTGGATTGTGTAGAGGCTGCAACCTAATTTTCTGCAGTCCACTTAAGATTAAATAGGAATTCAATGTAAAACACAAGGTAGATTATGAATAGACTCCTTTTGAATTTTCTCCCATTTTGAGGACTTCCCTTTTGTTCTTGGGCAAAGAAATCCATATGATCTTATCAAGGCAACCTATGGTGATCAAAACACGACTTATCACTCACATTCTCATCTTCTCTTGAGTATGGCGTCTATATCTTTTTTATTAAACATAAACAAACTCAAGCACAACCCTAAACTACAACTTGAAAGTGCAAGGCAATCCCAATTATACTAGTTGATGATTCAAGCTATTCAACTCAAACAAAACTGAATCATATCACAAGGATTATTGTTATTGTCTTCAGGTACACTTTGTAATCATTGTTGTAATTCTTCAAAGATGGAGGAGTAGATTTCCTTACTAGTGTAAGGATTTCTAGATGGATTGGGATGATATTTAAGACTTCCTTTTTATATTAAATGCATTAGTTTTCTCAGTGTTCTTGAGTTTATATTCTTATAATTATTATTATGATTGCTACAATTTTTATTAGAATAAGTAAATTGACGATCGTCATTTAGCGAAACTCTATAGGCATAAATTGATTGATCAATTGATTTATACTTGAAGGAAAACATTAGAATTAATCTTTCGATTGGTGATTAGGCTATAGCAACTGGTCCATTAAATCAATGTAATTTCTATTAAATTGGGATCCTATTTACTAGTTATTTGCATTGGTCAAATTCTAAAGGTCGATTGATCACTAGTATAATTGTAGTAAATAATTACGAATAGTCACTAATGTGTTCAATGTTTAGTTTATGATAGTCAATTCTAATCCTAGGTGTAACACCCTAAAAATTATTTAAAAATTAATTTGAGATTTACTAGTCATAATTTCAAAAATCCGACAAATGTAGTAATGATGAGGACGTCCAACTGGTCTCTAATAAAAAAAAATGTCAATAGTAACCTAGTGAGCCCATCGGGACAGTCAAAATCCTAGAATTAAAGCCCGGAGATGCCTGAAACTGAGAAATCATAGGACTAAGGTTAGAAATAGGTAGGAATAAAGATTTGATACTTAGAATTAATTTTCGGGCAATAGTTGATTACCTGGGTACACTGTTTTTCCTATTCGATAGAATTTCGGTGTGCAGTTTTTAACATCGTAAAAGTTACTTGGTGGCTAAGTAACTTCTACCAATCACATCTTGCCAAGTGGATAGCAAGGATTGAAACTTGAAAAGTAAGTTTTAATGTTGACCTTTCCTTTATTGTTATTTAACTGGGCGCCGAAATCTCATCCGTTTAGTGGAATTTCGGTATGTAATTTTAACACCGAAAAAGCTACTTACTCCCAAGTTAAAGTGAACCAATTATCTTGAGCTAATTGGATGGTCAAGATTCATTCCTTGACTTCCAAACCAAATCTTAGCTATCCATTTCATTATTTCTTTTTGAAAAAGGAAGAAATACCCATTTTGACTACATTTACACCAAGATAAAGATAACTCACCAACCTTATCACTCCATAAGCTTCATTTTCAGCCAAGAGGCAGAAAACACAGCCCCTCCATTGTTCTTCCTCTCAAACCTCCATTAACAAGCTTCAAGCTTCAAAAACCCTAGCCTAAAGTTACTAAAACCTCAAGCTTTATTCATAAAACTTGTTCTACTCATCAAGATCTATCAATCTAACCAATTGAAGTTTCAAATCCTCACCACTTCTCACTTTTATATCACATACTATACTGCCTAAGGGAAGGTTAAGTGCTGATTTGGTGGCCTTGAAGTGGAGGAAATCATTATTGGATCATTCTTTGGAGCCAAGATCCTTAAAACCACCAAAGTAAGGTTTATTGTCTTGTTTAATGAAATTTTGTTTCTTGTAGATTTTGATAGTTTAAAATTGATATTTTCTGGTTCTATTGTGTGATTACACACATGCGTATATATATATATATATATATATGCTTTGGTGGGTTGGTTTGTTGTTGTGGAAAAATCATTTTAGTGAAAAGAGATATTGAATCATGCTGCTAGATTTTTTATTTTTGAATAAGCAGCCACTGATCATGAATTTTCTGAGGGAATTTTCAGTATTCTCATGAGCTAGAAAAAATATATGTTGAAGCTAACATCCTAAGCTAGTTCCACGAATTTTCTTGAGACTTGTTTTGGACTTTTACTACCTGAAAAAAATCATGAACTGAGACTATATACGTGCTATATGAATTTCTGGTCTTGAAGTTATGAATTTATCTAATTTGTTTTACCATAGCAAATGATTGAGTTTTTCTTTGAAATTTTTACAGGGTGTTGTAAACATCTTGAAGTTCAACCATGATTTTTATTCTGAATTGATTCGATCATTTGCTAGGGTTAAAAATTATGAGATTTCAGTTCTGAGCTTAGTATAAGTGGTCTCTAACCACCAAATTTATCTAATTTTGTTAATATAGTTAAAGAACTCTTTTTGCTCTGAAAGTTTTATAGGACCTTTTGGACACATTGAGGTGTCATGGATATTTTGTGGCTTTGAAATTGATTGTTTGATGTGCAAATAAATTTGTGTTACAATGATGTGAAATATATGCTGTGTCTAGGCTAAGACCTTATATTGGTGACATAATGACATTTGATTCAAGTATATTATATATGAATGCATGCTAGTGACTTTAAGGATTTGTTTGAGGTATGATTGGAATCATATTGTGAATGAATGCATATATGTGCTTTATCCATGCATTTGGAAAAGAAAAGTGAATGATGTATATATGTGGTAAAAGAGAATGTATAAACATCAATTGTGCATGTTCTGACATATGGGCAAAACAGAAACAATACTTAGATTGGGTAAGAAGGAAGGGGAAAAGGGGAAGGGAAAAGGTGTATTACCCTTTGTGAAGTTATCCATTGCAGATACCATTTGGTATGAAATTCCTTTTTCTACGGAGTTGTCCACTACAAATACCATTTGGTATGAACTTCCCTGTTTTGGAGTTGTCCACGACAGATACCATTTGGTATGAATGACCCCTTTGTGGAGTTATCCATTGCAGATACCAATAGGTATATATTACCTATTATGGAGTCATCCACTGCAGATACCACTTGGTATAGAGTTAATTCTTTCCCTATGTTGATGAAAAGAAAAAAATACATCTATGGCCATAATTTAGAGCAAGGCCTCTTTAAGATAATTTCACTATAATTGGCACATGCATAGTTATATCATATATAGTTATGCTATTTAATATTATTTGGTATGATCTTGAGCCTTATGTTATCATGAATTAAGTGAGTGAATGTTAAAAGTAATTTTCTTCGGAATTATGATTTGTAACTTTAAAAATGAACTGTGGTTAGGTAATGCATGATCACTTTTTCTTAATAAATCGAAGTGGTTGGAATGATGACGATGACATATATAATTGTGTATTTGGGGAATTCCCTACTGAGAATTGTATAATTCTCACCCCTATGTATTTGTGTTCTCGTGTTGTCTCCAAGTTGATCCAGAGGACTAAGGGGCTACTATACAAGAGAAATTAGAATTGCAGTGGTTCAGCATCTGAGACTATAGTGGTTGTACTTGGTTGTAGGGATATGTATATATGATAGTGAACCGATACGTATTAAAGCTCATAGAAGAGCTTTCCTTTTGTACTTGACATTATATTCAATAAAATGTTTTGTTTCTTTGTTATATATTTTAATGGAATTACGAAATAATTATTACACTAATTTCTCGAACTTGCTATAGATATGTGAGAAAGGTCTGCTGATTAATAAGTAATAGCTCTCGAATACGATGTCATGACTTACGATTAATGTTGTACTTGGGAGGATGTTACACTAGGAGTACTTCACACTAGTGCCTTTAATTCTAAATTATTTCTCAATTTTTTAATTGTCTCAATTTTAAGTTTCAAAGCCTAAAATTTCCAATTAAGTGACACAGCCTCCTTAAAGAATGACCTAAGTTGCATTCTAAATATAGTTTTGGTGCATTCGGTTTTTGAACTTATTTTCATTATTTTAATTCTAATTTGAGGAGATACCGACAACCTCTGTCAATCTCAAAGAGAATAACCACAAAATTTATACAATTAAATGGAATTCAATTATTATAGCATAGATTTTGAGAATGTTTAATAGATATTTGAGTGGTGCTAAACTTGTCATTGAGGTTTTAGTCTCAAATTGTTTTAGTATTAGTAATAAGACTAATACCTCGAGACCCAAAACTTATTTAAGTTGCTCTAAACCTCAAGTGAATATGCACTCATGGGGAGCAAAGAATACTTAGTATAAGTTTAACAACACCATAAGTTAGTGAATCAATACATTTAAGAATTCAAAAAAGTTACGGAATAAATAAATCTAAGACTAAGCCTCGAGCACTGATTTAGATATCATTTCTTTTCAATTTAGTGAACCTTTCCGCAACCACCAAAAATGATAAATAAAATAATTACCGGTGGAGCCTTCTACAAGCACTAGGCAAGTAGGCATTGGCACATGATCCCCATGAGAATGTTGGCCACATAACCAAAAATAAGGAAATTTCAACTCTTAGATCAGATCTTGCAACTCTTCGTCCACTTCGTAATGAATTTGGGAACACATATAGGTCAAGCACAGACGAAGAAGAAAGGATTGCAGAGGCAGTTGCAAGGGAGGAGCGGGAGAAGGTGTGGTTATAGGGTGAGAGGAGGGGAAGAAGGTGCCTGCGCAAGGGTTCAGTTGCGAGGGAGTCTGGGAAAGTTTACATCCCGAGAAATAAGATAGAAAGGAGAGTGAAATTTAATTTTAGGATACTTTTATAATAAGCTCTTTTTTTAACCCCAATTGGTGTAGCCATTCCCCCTCCTCCCTTGGGCCGATAATGTTGTTTGTCTTCTTCTGAAGGCGTGCAAATGTTGTAAGGAATTGTTGTTCCTCTAACATTTCTCATATAGAACACTGCCACTAAGATTTTGCCTCCTCCTTTTTCCCAAAACCCTCAAAGCTTGTTGAGAGGAATTAATTTAAGGCTGTCGGTACACCCAATTCTCACCAAAAATACCAAACTAAGTATTCCATTAAAAAAATCAGCTACATGACAATGCCAAAAAAGATTTAAAATTAAAACAAGATACTTATTCCAAATTTGCCCCACACATAATGGACATATCAGGAAAAATAGCCTTATGAGGCCTTTGAACTTGCAACATGTCATTGACCACAGAGGGAGCTTTGGATTTCCAAATAGGTCTATCAAGGAGGAAGGAGGTTGAATTTAAGGAGTGAGTTAAGGAACCAAAAATAAGATTTGCAAATGAAAACTCAGAGGGATCAAGGACCAAAACCTTTTATCCAGGCTACAAGACAAAATAACAGAATCAGTGAGATGGGAAAGACCAACTAATTCATATGACTCTGTCATTTAGATTTCAAAAATTTGAGAAGTCTTGTTACTATAGCTTTTCATCGGATTCTACTAAAAAGTATTATGAAATTGAAGTGAGTGGAATGGAAATCTTTTATCCCTATTGGTGTCCTTTTACCCCCCCCCCCCAATAATTTATAGACAAGTGAAAGATAGATATTATATATTTAATAATTTATAAATTTTTAAATCTGTTTTTATTCTTATTTTTATTAGTTCTTACGATTGAAGATTTCTATCCAAGTATGATGGAGACATGATAGACAATGACTAAATGTGCTGGCCACAAAATGGCAGACGGTACCCGGCTGGATGCGTCGGTGAGGCTTGGCACTCGCATTCTCATTTATCTCATTCTTGCAGTCATCAAAATGTTGTAACCACGCTGCCAAAGACATGCTCAATTCATCTGGTTACCATTATCTCGGTCTTAGGTAGAACGATTTGAGTTTCTTCAGTGTTCCTTCTCTATTTTAAAACTTGAGGATCAAATGAAGAAGCTAAAGTCCTGTGTCCTATCTTAGAAACAAATAAAATCAACGTCACCCACATTTGATCATGTGGTTAACTGAGAAAAAAAAGGCTGTGACTATATAATAAAAAGGTATGGTTAAATGAACATTAGCAATGTGCCTAATTAGTACATTTTTCCACCCATTTGAAGGCCAGGCTAGCTGCAAGTGCTGGACGATTGTGTAGTCCTGCAACAAAAATGTGGTAAATTGGCATTTTCGAACGTGGCTAATTAACATTTTGTTGTATTGATTTGCTTGTCCATTGTGAGGATATTAGTATCTAATAATTTGAGAGTGGCCGGTATCTCTTTCTTAGTAGGGGTGCGCGGAGTATTTAACATCTTATGCTTTTTCTCTGAATCATTCCCAAATTCCATTGGTTCTGTAATGCCTAATATTGAACATAAGTCCTCTGCTGTCTATCTATGCCAACTAGAGCACACCCCATGATCGCAATATTTTCATAAATAGCAACCACGATGGTCAAGTACCCAAAACTAGCTTGTCATAAACATACAGATAGCACATGTAGAATTAGCAACAGCTACAGCATATGCTGTTTCCTCTTCAACAGTATGGCGCTTAGAAAGGCATCTTAAATGGTGAAGGATCACCATGCTCCGAGAGTATGTGGGAAGGAATACACGATTCAAAACAAGGTGTACTATCTACAATAGCTCAAAGAAGTATGTGGATTTGCAGATAGCCCATAATAGAAATGAGTTGGAAGAGCATTCACGGGATGAACCCAGGATTGTTCCTGTAGAAGACGGAACCATAGTTGGATAAAAATGAATTAGCAAAACATGGTGAGAAGTTGATAAACAACATAAAGTTTTGTCAGTTTCCAAGACTTTCAGAACGATAAGTGTGACAATATCTTTCTGACCCCTCCCTGACCTTTTCGGTTTCTGTTATGGTTGGGGGTGTCATGTTATATGATTGCCAATTATGTCTGCTCTAATACATACATTTTCGGGTGTAGATACTGTTCCACTGTGAGAGGTTTTGGACCACCAAACCAATCAATTAAAAATATGTTTTCAATTTCTAATTTGAAGACTTGAAAGTTGTGATCCTCAGGCCAACCTGTGATAGAATATTAAAACAGAAAAGGTGTGAATCAGTTTTTGGAGACCAATATGTATAATAAGAAGAGTTGAAATTTTATTAGTCACACGAAAAAAGAAAAAAATAAGGCTTCTAATCCAATTTATTGATTTTCGGGTATTACCCCTCATCTCTGGGTGCTTGGAAAACAACGCAGTTCTAGCACATTCGGCTTCCCTGGACTTTTCATCAACCAATTTAAGCTGAAACAAAAGAAAGAGCCATCAAGTTCCGTGAAAAGCTTGTTACTGATGAAGCCCAAAACTTCTTTATGATTTTCCCTTTTCTTTAAGGAAGTTGTTTAAGGAGGTTAGAGTTTTGAGTATTCTACAAGCCCTCAACAAAACAAGTTGGCATTAGCAAATCAATAGACTATTTGACTTTTACAACAATAACAGCTAAATCTTATCCTAGCAGGTAAGGTTGCTTATATGGAACAGATGGTGTCATATTGATTTCACAGACCTGATTGAATTTGCACCCATGTGCAGGAAATTTTTGTGAAGATCCACATCAATTCATAGAAAGGTGGTTCACATTATTCCTGTCTTCTACTTCTTAATTATAATTTGAACATTGATGTGAGAAAAATTCAGGAAAAAGTATATTAGTAAAAAACAAAAGTAGCATGTCCACTACGTTGCATTCTTGAGCCGTTCCAACTGGGGCAATAATCCCCAAGCTGGGATTGAATGACAACTTGATACAGTAGGATTAAGATCCACGGATATTACTGGATCATTAGTTGGCCAATAGCCGAACTATAAGATTTTTCCTGAAACATTGCATCCAACTACTTCGTGCATGGAAAGCAGCCAAAGAGACAAAAAACCTAGCATGAATGAAGACTATGCAAATTGCATACCAGAAAAGACTAAATAAATGAAAAACATGGTGGTCACAAATCCTGCATGATCATATTCAATAGAATTCATTTTTCAACACACCTTTCCAGTTAGAGTAATTTTTGAACAAGTAGGGTTCTCTGGGTCTACGTTACCACAGGTCCCAAGAGGGTATTCACTGACTGTGAATGAGGCCCTTTCATCTATTAATGCATTTCTTGCTGTGGGATCTAGAGTTGTCAAGTAAAAGTAAGGGATGCCACTGCCTTTGTTAGGTAGTCCATCACTAAATGACACCACATTCCTGCAGTAGATAATATAACTTAACTACTTGAAATACTTGAAATCATGAATTCACTTGGTAAAAGCAGTTTTGTTGTTATTCTGCTTAATGACAAATAATGAAGAAAAGGCTAAAAATATGAAATACAAAAGTAAGAAGCGCTCACCCAAAGGGTGCTCCACCCAAATCAGTTGAGATTGTACTGCAAAGAAACGAAGAAAAGTGCACTTGAGCAACATGTTATGAAGCTGAAAACCAGAAACATAAATTATAGAGAACAGAGAATGCATCATGATAACAGGAGTTGGCAACTTCTTAGCAACTGATTATACAACTTGTTTGATCTTAATATGAAACTGGAGAAGAATTCTCAAGTCTTATTACAACTTTTATGTTTTCCTGATTCACCTTTCATTAACATTAAAGATGATGATAATATAACAATCTGTAAAACTAAAATAGGCCACCTCATAACATGAAGCTATCATATCTCGAGATGTCAGGCCTAATTCCACCCAAAAGGTAGCTCATGGGAAAAGAATGCCCAAGTGCTAATAAAGGCTATCATGGCTCTCAATGTTATCAAACTTGAGAGTTTACCTAAACTCATGGAGCTTAGGTAAACTCTTCAACTCATAACGAGTTTACTCGTAAAATCATAAACTTGATTAGGGAAGATAACTCGTAAACTCATAAGAGGTACAGTTAACTTAGGAGTTTGATAACCTTGATGGCTCTATCTCAAACCGATGTGAGATTCAACATCATAAATTTCCGAAACGTTTACAAAGCATCAAATGGCAATAAGAATTCCCCAATCAAGCGTCTGTGCTTGGATGATAGGAGTGAAAATCGAAGGAATTGCAATTATATTATCATCTCAATTCCTCCACCCTTTCCCAATTTTATAGCCAGAAGCACAGTGCGTTATAAGTTCAATTGATCGCAGAGCAGGGAAGCAATGATTAGACGGATAACACAATAACAAACCAATACTGCAGATTAAACTACCATAATCTCATTAATTTATATTTAAAATTTACTGTGAAATAAAGGGTAGAAAAGCATAACCAAGTATACCAGGAATGGCCTACCAACAAAAAGCGAGTGAACCACTAAGTAAACACTAAAATATGATTGGCAAGAACAAGTAAATGCAAATTCATCAGGCCACAGGCAACTAACTAGTCTATCAGAATCAGAATTGAAACCATGAATGGAAATAAAAGTGAATGGGGCATTCGAAGAGAGAGTGAGAGAGTATACTTCAAGACCCCCCAGGAATTCAGAGAGACCAACCAGCGTGCGGAGGCAGCAGCATCGTCCGGGTCAGGTTTTGTTAGAATCGAGAGCAATCGCCCTTGTGCGACAGAATCCTGGAAACCCAGCAAGAAGACCAGATAAGCAAAATAGAAGATCTTGATTAAGATGATATTAATGCCCAACATGTCCTCTTTTTCGTATTATTGTTTCTTGGCAAAGCGCAAGTAGATTCCTAAGTATTTATAGGAAAGACACCACATGTACTTTGGGATCCTTTTATCCGTGACCTGCAGACTGGATGCCTACCTATCATATCCATTAAGTTTCAGATATTCTTTAGAGTTTTATTTTAAAAAAAATTAAATCGGTTAAAATTGATATTAATCCGATTTTATATCCCAATTATTTGAATAGGAAGACGTAACAATCTAAAAATTAATATCTTATGCTTAAATCATATTAAGGTTAATTATTTATTATTACGTTTTTGTCTCATAACTTAATATATTTAATAGTGCGTTTGTTTTATACTTTAATTTTATAAAAATGATTATGAAACATAAATTTTATATTTAATTAAAAAATTAATTTTTTTGAGAAACTACTGTTTTTAGTTTCTATAAAAAAAAACTAAAAACTGATTTTTTTTATATTATAATTATTTTTTAAAAATTAATCAAATATACGAAGGATTTTTTTTTAATGAAAATAGTAATTTTAAGTTGTAAAAAACTCAAACACACACCCTAAAATATACATGAAAAATACAAGTAATAATTTTTTTGCTCTTTTTCTTTTAAATATAAAACATAAAACGTGAGCTGTGTGCGATAGACACAAGTGCCAACTTACGCCTATCTAATCTAATCTAATACAACACATCTACAAAACTCACAACAATTAAATATTCATTATATCATATGGATCATGATCCTACCGAGCATAGTAGTACTTGGCCATAAACTCACCACAAACAAAATACATATACAAACCTATGGTATAAATCTTCAAATTGGTCATTGACCATTTCAGTACTAAATAAATTGGACCCTGAGAATTGAAAAGTGTCAATTTAGTCCTTGATAATTCAAAAGTCGAACGTTTAGTGATTCCTAAACGAAAAACATTAAAAGTGTTAGTGTTAATTTCGTTATCGGAAAAATTATCCCTAGCATTATTTACATACAAAAAAAAAAATTCCTATCATTCATCCCCCTTCCTTCCTTCACGCTCTTCATCACCACTAACACCACCACCATAATTAAGGCTTTATGGATAAGGTATGCCCCTCTTTTGAAATGAGGCAACTTTCTTAAGCCATTTATTTCCATAACACAAATGGTACACCAATAGGAAAAAAACAAGGGGATGAAGTTAACTTTTCCAGGTTTGTCAACACCAACTGCTCTCATCACCATCACCATGAGGATTCTCACAGTACTACTATAGACTAGAGATGGATCACCATTTGTTGTTTGCGAAATCATTGCTCTCTTCTCTAAGCCTATGGAGTGGACTAGCTACTTCGTCAACTTCCTCCTCATTCTCCTCTTAATGGCTACTTCTTCGGCCTTCTACGCAACCCTTATCCTGGTAATAATAATAATAATATTATTCATTTAAAAATTAGCCTATTTTTTCTTTCACCAATTATATCTATTATGTGTTCTATTTGGAGGGAATTGGAAAAGGTTATTATTGTTTGTTTTTATGGTTGTTCCATAACATCCAATCCATGTCATTTTCAATCATAGTTGCTTGCTCATGTACAAATGAATTTTTAATTTGTACAATGAAGATATGCGCTAGTCAAATAGAAAAGGCACACATGGACTTTGAAAAGTGGGCAAGTCAATTAGTGTTATGACCATTATTAGTTTGAGGCACAAAGAAGAAAAAAACTAATAACCTGTTCAAAATAAAACAAAACAGAAACAATTTGAAGTCAGATCAGTTTCAACTGATGTTGTTGTTTCCATTGTTGTCGCCACCATCAACACCCTACCTTTGACCACCTCTGCCACTGCTACCTGGGTTGCAATCCATAGCTATATGACCTATCTCACTGCAACTATAATAAGCTCCACCACCACCACCTCGTCCACCACTGTATCCACTACCACCACCAAATCCACCTCCATAGCCACCACCTTGAGTTCGTGGAAGCCTTAGAAAGCATCAAGGGAAGTTTCATGACAGTGACAAGGGCATAGAAAGAGAGGTGGGTATTGTAGATGAAGCGAAGTTACTGTCGCTGATGACAAGATATGAGAAGTTGTCGGTGGTGCATGTGAGCTCTTCTATGGAGATCTTCAGATTGGGGTCGGAGGATTGGCCAGCTTGCATCGATGAAGGAGGAGGAGAAGGAGGGTTGGGGAAGATTTGTTGCGGTTCTAGTTGGAGTGATGGCGGTGTGGCGGTAGCAATGGTGGAGGTAAAGTAGGCAAGGATGAGGCAATGGAGATGGTGGAAGAACTCAAACCACAAGAACAATACTTAGATTTGGGATTTCTAACAGTGCTTTTTTTAATTAATCCCAATTAATTACTAACAATATTTTAAACTTGCTATCACTTGGGTCCCACATTTTACTTGTGTCATCTAACCATTGGATACACATAGGATATGTAGTTTGTAGATTTTTTAATATCTACATATAAGAAGTCGCCAAGTATAATTAGTCAATTGGATGACAAAATTGATCTTCTTTACACATTGAGGGATAGGGGCGGAAGATTCAAATCAGAATTGGGGGACCGTGCTTTGATGGACCTCTGTATTATGGCTTCCAAACTGGCATATGTGAATGCTCAAGTCATCAAGAATGTCTTCAACCGTCATTGGAAGGAAAGTTACTCCAATCCAATCTCTTCTCAAATTCATGTGTTTCTTTAGCTTGCCATGTAAGAGCAACACAATAAAGTAACATGTTGTGGCGTAGTGTCTATTGAGTTGTAGACATGATAGGAGGACAAGTACTATAAAACCAATGGTGGTAGTGATGAAGAGGATGAAGGAAGGAAAGGGACTGCATATGGGATTTTTTTTCTGTGGGTAAATGATGTAAGGGACCAATTTGTCCAGTAATGAAATTGTCATTAACATCATTAATGTTTTCTATCCAGGGACTACTAAGTGTCTAGCGTTAGACATTGTAAGGGACTAAGTTGACGCTTTCCAATTATCAAGGATCGACTTGTCCGACCTGAAATTGTAAGGGACAAACTTGAGGGTTTACTTGAAACAAGTAGCATTCTTAACATAGATAATAAATATCATCATACATAATTTAAGTATAAAAAACATAATAGATATATATTGCATCATATGTAATTTGAGTATAACATGATGAGCATTAGCAAATAGCATAAACATAACTACACAATCTGACTAACTAAATGTGAAGCAACGTGGAAATCCTGAAAGGACATATATTTTTAAATATGGGTGTAATTTGGGCAGGTAAGTAAAATACTAGAGGCAGATGTCAAGTTGTAGTGGGTTGGCACCCAGAGATTGTTGGAGGCAGCTGACACCATGATCAACTGGAAGATGTTCAAGACTTACTTCTATGAGAAGCAGTTTGTGGCGTTAGTGAGAAATGTAACACCCTCCTAACTACCATATATTACTCGAGTGTTTATATAGTAATTAGAATAGTGTTACTCTTGCTTAATACTTTATATTAGTTGAGAGAAATGAAAAGATAATAATAAGACGAGCTCCTAGATTGCAACAACTTATAGATTTATATATACATCATCAGTGAGTCAGCACTATGTACAGTACATTGGAACATAAAACTATCAACCATTGAACTATTCAGGAACTCAGTACAAAAGAAGACATCTTTTATGTCTAGTCTAACCTGCTCAAGTATCAGGGCCCAACAAAATCTCATTTTCACATAAATGAACCCCAAAAATATCTAACAAAGTTAATCTGCAGGTAGGTGGATATCTAATACTAAACTACAACTATATACACATCAAGAGTCCCTAAAGGTCCCACGTCCTACTAAATGAAACCATTGGCCATCGGGATGATAGCCTCACCTCCGCTAGGGGCATTAGGACCCTTAGGTGGGTCTGAGTCTGAAGACAAATATAAAGCGGGAACATCTGCTGGAGGGGGTGCTGGTGGTGCGTGCGGAATATCAAATATCACTGGGTGTGCCATGTGAAGAGGCACACCACATACAGAAAAGCAGGATCAAAGTCAATGGTAAATACAAAAGTACTAAAGGAACGAGCGAAAAATACATAAACACGAACTTATGAGTGGGGGTGTACAAGGGACGGGGTTGGACCGGGTTGGACATGGCCCGAACCCGACCTGATTTTTACACTGGGTCAATTTTTAAAACCCAAACCCGACTTGATAATGACCCGACTATGTCTTAGGTCGTATCAAGTCAACCCGACATTCAAACAATATATAATAATTTAGATATTGTACATAATAAAGCTATAAAATTTTACAAGTAAGAAATAAAGTTTTAGAGATATTTTACAATATAGGTTTCAAAACAAACCATGTCAATGTAGAAATAATATCAAATTATATAAAATATATTAATTGAACTTTAAAATCTTATAATTTTTCATAAATTATTATAAAAATATATATCTCAAGAGATAATTTGACTTCGGGCCGGGTCGGGCCAACTCGACATATGACCCGAACTCGGCCTGAAAAATTTACCGGGTCAAATTTCAAGACCCGAACCCGCCCAAATTAGCTTCGAGCCGGGCTAGGTTGGCGGGACAGGATAGATCATGAACACCCCTACTTGTGAGTAACCGACAGCATAAAGAGAATCTAGGGTAGGATCATAGTACCACACCCATTGTGGCGAGTCAAGGTAAAATACTAGTGACGGCATCTGTTGGATCTGAATGACACAAAATAAATATAGCCTTAAGGTGAGAATATTATAAAATTCTGAGTAAGGTATTTCCTCAAATGTGAACAGAATATAACAAGTAATTCATTCATATTGAAATCATCATGCTAAATCATATGTATAAATATTAATGTACATAATTCAAGTTCATATAAAGACAAAATGGTAGTAATCATCTATTTTTCTCCTATAATCTTTGGAATTCAATTCAGTACAGTTGTTTCTTTTCATTAACATAGGAAAGACTTAATTTCACATCAAATAACATCTTTAGTGGATAACTCCACAAAGGACCATAGACTGCTAGGACATGAGCTCATTCCTATTCGTGATCATCGGACTTCATTTTTTCCATTTTCGAATTACACGCAATTCTATTCCTAGCCAATACGTCTACCGACTCATACAATTTCCTGGGAAGTTCTTATTTTTGCCTTCCCTCTTTACTTAACATAATCCTTGTTTCTATTTTCCCCATATGTTAAAACATGCATCATTAGATCTCACATATCCTCTTTTGTCATATAAATGCATCATATACTTTTATTTTTCAAAGGCTTGCTGTAACACCCTAATAGAACCCCACTGTGCTTAGGTTCACATTTGGATTCTATTAGTTGTCATTTATGCCTTACATTTATTTTCTTTTGAAATTAACTTAGAAAAATAGTGAAATTTTTTTTCTTTAAATAAATTAATTTTTTGAAAACTTAAGCCTGTAACGAGAAGTGAAATATGTAACATCTCCTTGTTGCTTTATGGATTGACGACTGTCCCCACAAACCAACACGGGTCTTTTCAGCATGTTTTGTCCTCACTCACATGCTTCCTGGGAAAACTTCCCAGGAGGTCACCCATCCCAAAATTACCCCAAGTCAAGCACGCTTAACTGTGGAGTTCTTTCAGTTTAGGCTACCGAAAAGAAGATGCATCTTGTTGATATAGGTAGTATGAATCAACTCATATAAGCCCTCCTCAACTGTATAGTCCCCATACCTATACAGTCTTAGGATCCCTCTCATTCGGGTGTGTAATCAGTTCATTCATGTACCCCTCCGCTTAGAGGACCTTGCGAGGAGCCGCTCCTTGTCCGTGCCCTCTTTGCACCGGCGATCACTCCTCGTCCTCGTCCCCGGGCGTTACATGCCCACCAGCTTCCGCCTGGTTCGTCCCCGAACCACACCGTACTGGGAGAGGTGCAGGCTCTGATACCATTTGTAACATCTCCTTGTTGCTTTATGGATTGACGACTGTCCCCACAAACCAACACGGGTCTTTTCAGCATGCTTTGTCCTCACTCACATGCTTCCTGGGAAAACTTCCCAGGAGGTCACCCATCCCAAAATTACCCCAGGTCAAGCACGCTTAAGCGTGGAGTTCTTTAGTTTGGGCTACCGAAAGAAGATGCATCTTCTTTCGGTAGCCCAAATCGAAAGAACTCCACGCTTAAGCTGCTTGACCCGGGGTAATTTTGGGATGGTGACCTCCGGGAAGTTTTCCCAGAAGCTGCATTTAGTGAGGACAAAGCATGCTGAAAAGACCCGTGTTGGTTTGTGGGGACAGTCGTCAATCCATAAAGCAGCAAGGGGCACCATAAAGATGATGTCTCCAGATTTTTAAGGCAAAGACAATAGCTGCTAGCTCTAAGTCATGGGTTGGGTAATTTACTTCATGGGGTTTGAGCTGTCTAGAGGCATAGGCTACTACATTCCTATTTTGCATCAAAACACATCCTAGTCCTCTTCCCGAGGCATCACAATACACCTCAAATTTTTCTTTTGGGTCAGGTAGGATTAGGACAGGGGTAGTGGTCAACTTCTTTTTTAGTTCTTGGAAACTCTCTTCACATTCTGGGCTCCATATAAAAGCTGAATTCTTCCTTGTTAGCTTGGTGAGGGGTAAGGCAATTTGGGAAAACCCTTTAATGAACCTTCGGTAGTAACCGGCTAGCCCTAGAAACCTCCTAATCTCCTTCACAGTGGTAGGGGTTTCCTATTGTTGCACCGCTTCTATCTTACTTGGGTCTACTGCTATTCCCCCATGTGACACTACATGACCTAAGAACTTAACTTCCTTCGTCCAAAATTCACACTTGGACAACTTTGCATAAAGTTTCTTGTTTCTCAACACCTCCAACACCACTCGTAAGTGTTCTTCGTGCTCTTCTTCAGTTCTAGAGTAAACTAGAATGTCATCGATGAACACTATTACAAACTTGTCCAAGTATGGTCTAAATATCCTATTCATGTAGTCCATAAACACTGCCGGTGCATTGGTTAACCCAAACGACATCACATTAAACTCATAATGTCCATATCTAGTCCTAAAGGCTGTCTTTGGTATGTCCTCCTCCTTCACTCGAATCTGGTGGTATCCTGATCGCAGATCTATCTTGGAAAACACTTGGGCTCCTCTTAATTGGTCCATGAGGTCATCTATTCTGGGCAAAGGGTATTTATTCTTTATGGTCACTTGGTTTAGCTGCCTATAATCCACACATAACCACAAGCTCCCATCCTTCTTCTTGACAAATAGCACTGGAGCTCCCCATGGTGAAGCACTAGGCCTAATGAATTTCTTCTCTAGTAGCTCCTCTAATTGCTTCTTCAATTACATTAACTCGGCCGGTGGCATCCTATAAGGAGCTATAGATATGGGTCCGTTCAGTACCAAATCTATAGAAAACTCAATCTCCCTTTTTGGAGGAAATTCGGGTATGTCATCGAAAAACATCCGAGAATTCCTTTACTACAAGGATCTTTTCTAGAGCTTGCTCCACTTCCTTTCACTTGTCATCGTGAAAACATATCCTCGCTCTTCATTCCTACTATCCCCACGATAATGGAGTTTAGGTATAGTCGCACCTTTCTATCAAGTTTAGAGGGATTGGGTAAAGATGGTTTGGGAAGAAATACTAGTGACTTATTTGCACAATGTAGTAACACACGGTTAGCGAAAGCCAATCCATGCCCAAGATTACATCAAAACTAGACAAGGGTAGACAAACTAAATCATGATGAAAAATCCTATCGCCTACCTCAAATTCACAATTTAGGCAGGCTTGATCAGTTCTAACAGTATTTATAGTGGGTGTAGAGACAACTAAGATGATTTTTAAGTCGATATATACAACCTCAACTTATTAGCACAATCATATGAAATGAATGAATGTGTTGCGCCAGAATCAAACAATACAATTAAGGATTTTCCATTAATTATACACTTACCTTGAATCGGATCATCGGATTCTCGAGGGCATCTCAAAGTGATGATAGCAAACACGCGGCCCTGTGCCTTAGGCTTGAGTGTAGAGGACTGATTGAACTTTAGGCACTCTCTAGAATAGTGTCCTGCCTGTCCACACCGATAACAAACATTCTTACCAAATCTGCATTCCTCCATGTATCTTTCCACAAGTGGCACAAGGGGTCTACTCATAGGTTCAGGGACAGCAGCCATCCTAGGTCGATTAACAACTTGTGTCTTAGGTTGATTCATCATAGGGTGTTGGGGTTGTTTCCCTTTAAATCCACCTCCTTGGAAGGGTTTCTTGTGAGGGGGTGGGAACCCTCGGTGATCTTGTTGAGCAGACCTCTTCCTATTCTCTTCAACTCGGTGGGCAACTAGTTGACGATTGCAACTCTCAGCCACTTGGCTTTTGCTGACTAAAGATGCATAGTCAGTGACCTCCAGTGGAGCCACAGATGCCAAAATGTCTGGCCTCAAACCACTCTCATATTTCATGCATTTCCAAGCCTCGTTGGGATTACTTTGGTAGCTAGTTGAGTGTTTGATCAGTTCTTCAAACTTAGCTGTGTACTCAGCCACACTTCGATTTCCCGGTATAACCAAGATGTACCATGACCTAAAAACGATGTTCTGGTGGCCAAAGATGAAAGCAGATATAGCAAATATAGTGCAAAAATGTTTGGTATGCCAAAAAGTGAAGATAGAGCATCAAAAACCCTCCGGAGTGCTGCAACCTCTCGAAATCCCCGAATGGAAGTGGGAAGGAATATCCATGGATTTCGTGATGGAATTGCCAAGAACGCCTACCGGACATGACTCCATATGGGTAATTGTGGATAGATTGACCAAATCTGCTCACTTTTTACCCATTCGAGCAAATTACCCTTTGGAAAAGTTAGCTCAGCTATACATCCAAGAGATAATAAGGCTCCATGGAGTACCCAAAACCATTGTCTCAGATAGGGATCCAAGGTTCACCTCAAGATTTTGGGAAGCTTTGCAAAAGGCGTTTGGTTCAAGGTTGTGTCTAAGCACTGCCTATCACCCTCAAACTGATGGACAATCAGAAAGAACAATTCAAACCCTTGAGGATATGCTAAGAGCATGTGTCTTAGACCAGCCAAAAAGTTGGGACAAACAACTTCCATTGATTGAGTTTGCATATAATAATAGTTACCACACTAGTATTGGGATGGCACCCTATGAGGCTTTGTATGGTAGAAAGTGTCAATCACCACTTTGTTGGTGTGACCCGGGAGAGCAAAGTATTTTGGGCCCCGATTTGGTAGAAGAGACAACCAAACAAATAAGGAGAATTAGGGAAAGAACCCTCTCTGCCCAGAGTAGGCAGAAGAGCTATGCTGACAAGAGAAGGAAACCTCTCGAATTTCAAGAAGGAGAACACATATTCTTGCGAATTACTCCTACCACGTATAGGTCGTGCAATGAAAGTCAAAAAGCTAAGCCCTAGATTCTTAGGACCCTTCCAAATCCTCCAAAAGGTAGGTCCCTCCGCCTACCAAATTGCATTGCCTCCAAATTTGTCTAACCTACACAATGTTTTTCATGTGTCCCAATTGAGAAAGTATCAGTCAGACCCCAGTCATGTGTTTGAGCCAGAAACTATACAATTAAAAGATGACTTAACTTTTGAATTACCATCGATGAGGATCGTGGATCATGGCATCAAGCAGCTGAGAAACAAATCTGTATCTCTGGTCCGAGTAGCCTGGGGACAAGATGGAATGGAAGAGCACACATGGGAGCTCGAGGAAGATATGCGAAAAGAATTTCTGAACCTATTCACAGGTATCAAATTTTGAGGGCAAAATTTTTAATAAGAAGGGGAGAAATGTAACATCCCCAAATTTATAACTAAGAATCTTAATTATCGATAGCAAAACCAAGAGAATCTGGACAAATGTTATGAAACACAACAAATAAACTACTTAAGTATGTCTAGAGAAAAATGCAAAGAATTACGAAAATGCCATCACTTAGTGGAAATTACGAAAATGCCCTTGCTATGTAAAGGAAATTACCAAACTACCCTTGCCTTATTAAATGACAAAGATACCCTTACTCTATGAATGGAATTACAAGAATATCCACTAACATCTTTGCACAAAACATGGAAACGTGTTTGCATAAAACATGGAAACATGTTTGCATAAAACATGGAGCATTTTCATCCAACATGTTTGCATAAAACATGGAAACGTGTTTGCACAAAACATGGAAACGTGTTTTCACAAAACAAGGAGCATTTTCATCCCAAAATTCAGCCAACATGTTTCCATAAATCATGCTCCAAGTGCTTTCCATCTTCTGTTTTTTTTTCTCTCATCTTTCCACTATAAATACTCCTCAAACTCTCTTCAATTCAGAAACTCCCTAAGTGTTCTTTCTTTCTTATTCTATCATTCTTCTTATGTTCTTCAAAAACTTCTCTTGATCCTCTAAACTTCATCCAAATACTTCAATCCTAAGTCCAAACTTTCACTAGCCCTCACAAGAGTTACAATCTTTAACTCTAGTGAGAAATATTTTCTTAAGCATTCAAGTTCTAGAGCCAAGATTCAAGGAGGGTCATCCACTCCAAAGACTCTTGTTCAAAGCTTAAGGAAGAAGAGAAGGACCCTTTTTAGACCCTACACAAGAGGTAGGAGCATTCCGAGCTTTAGTTACATTATAGTTTGTGAGAAACAATTAGTAATAGTAGAACTTATATTGTTATTTGTAATAACTTATCAGTATGATATATGCCCTGTTGTGACTTATGTATTAAGTGATTATATTCCAGTTTATGTGATAATTGTTCTACACTTAGTCTTTTATTCCGCTTATTTAATTAAGTGCGCAATGTAACTTGATTATTATCTATAAAAGCGCTATGTATTTCACTTCTCGTTACAGGCTTAAGTTTTAAAAAAAAAATTAATTTATTAAAAGAAAAAAAAAAACTTCCATTATTTTTCTAAGTTAATTTCAAAAGAAAATTAATACAAGGCATAAGTGACAACTAATAGAATCCAAATGTGAACTTAAGCACAGTGGGGTTCTATTAGGGTGTTACAAAATACATAGCGCTTTTATAGATAATAATCAAGTTACATTACGCACTTAATTAAATAAGCGGAATAAGAGACTAAGTGTAGAACTATTATCACATAAACTGGAATATAATTAATTAATACATAAGTCACAACAGGGCGTATATCATACTGATAAGTTATTACAAATAACAATATAAGTTCTACTATTACTAATTGTTTCTCACAAACTATAATGTAACTAAAGCTCGGAATGCTCCTACTTGAAAGGTTTGAAATCTTCACACGCTACCTCCTTCCTCAGCTACAGCTTCGTTGCTTTAGGTGGACACGTCTCTCTCTGGTAACGACAACGGAAAATAAACATAGGAGTGAGAAATACATGATTTCTCAGTAGGAGTTCCTACTTGTACTAAAAGTGTCATCGTTGTCGTCCCAGTCACTTCGGGTTTATTATAAAAAGGTGAACAGATAAGGATTCAATTATCAAACTTTCACAAACGTGATTAGCCGAAGTGCAGTTACTTTTAAACTAATCTTGAACATTAGCAGAAATATGCATTCAGTATTTCATCAAGCATACATATAAGCATATCATGAAAAACCACTAATAAGCAATAATCATTTAGGAGCTGCATGCATTTCATGATTACTCATCCTCAACATTCCCTTGTTTAGTGATCATCATCTTTCATTTATTTCATCAACATATTTCTTAATTACTCACGGGATGAATGCATCAATGCCTTAGACCACCCTAAAGGGTAATGAGCTCATACTGTGGCCGTCGCCACAACCTTTTTGGTTTCCTTTCCGTTGCCGTGATCTCAACGGTTTAGGGGGTTAAGCCGTGAGTTTAGCTCAAGTCCACTTTTCCAGACTTTGATTGCTACTTTTTCAAACTCTACTTTTATTTTCTTTTTGTTACCGTAATCTCAACGATTAAGCGTGAGCTTAGCTCGAGTCCACTTTTCTAGACATTCATTGCTAATTTCACAGGCTTTTACTTATATTATTTCCTTTGAAAATGAATGTATGCATATCATCATGTAATCACAATAAATCATGGGCAATCAATCATTCATCCTCATCATTTCATAACTCATCACCATACATTCACTTTACTATAATTCACTTCATAAAACATGGATAATATCATGTAAATCTCATAGTAAACATTTTCATAAATGATTCATTTTAAGCAACCAAAGTTATCTAGTTGAGTTCCTAGTGTTCCTAAGAGGTAATGGATATCTTAGTATTATCTTTTTCTCTTAGTGTTCTTTGTACTCTTAGAATTCCACTAATACATTAATGCACTTCAAAATATTATTATAGGTTCTTTATATTTTTATTATGACTTTTATATATATCTCCTAAAGATTATTATTCTACTTAAATCCTTAAAATTATCTCTTTACAAGACTTGAATCTTTTATTTAGAGTTCTGACATCTTTTAGAATAAAATTTGTAGCACTAACATCTTAGATTAGTGTAAATCAACTGTAATTGTGCATAGTAAGATTCCCAGGAAAGAGAGATGGGTCACAATGGACAAGCTTAAATACCAAGTCTTTCCTTAGCTAGAACCTTTCTAAATTGCACTCTCACAGTATCACGCTACCTTCAAGACTTTCTCAGCACACTGTCCCGAAATTATATCTCTCATTCTGTATTTTCTTGGTGTACAAATTTATGCATAGTATACATAAGTGTGTTTGTAGATGTGTTAGCTTTTCTACAAAGTTGAAATCAGTCCATTTGCATTTTTCTAGAGTGAGTTACACCTATTTTACTACTACAAGGTCAGATTAAGAGTTTTAGTCTTATGCTCTACTTTAAAAATTTATATCTTGGGCTAGAAAACTCCATTTTAGGTGATTCTTTTTGGAGAGTGTTCTACAATGAGTCTAGTTTATAATAAAAATATTTTCATTTCGAGATCCTTCATATTTTATGAACACTAATTTTCGAAGTAACTACTGCCAGAAATAACTAGAAATTCCAGCACCTACCATGTTCATGTCTTAAGTTATCTTTATTAACTCAAGTTTCACATACAATCTTTTAAGTTATATTTGAGTTTGATAACATCATAAAAGTACTCATAGCAGAATAGAACATGTTGTGTTTTCTAAAAATATAATTACTCAAAACTTTTGACAATAACTCAAGTTTGAGGCATTCTATCCATGAGCAAAGTTAGAAGCCAACAATACTTGAACAAATAAAGAAGAAACTCCTACCTCTTGTGTAGGGTCTAAAAAGGGTCCTTCTCTTCTTCCTTAAGCTTTGAACAAGAGTCTTTGGAGTGGATGACCCTCCTTGAATCTTAGCTCTAGAACTTGAGTGCTTAAGAAAATATTTCTCACTAGAGTTAAAGATTGTAACTCTTGTGAGGGCTAGTGAAAGTTTGGACTTAGGATTTAAGTGTTTGGATGAAGTTTAGAGGATCAAGAGAAGTCTAAGAAGAATGACAGAATAAGAAAGAAAGAACACTTATGGAGTTTCTGAATTGAAGAGAGTTTGAGGAGTATTTATAGTGGAAAGGTTAGAGAAAAAACAAAAGAAGGAAAGCACTTGGAGCATGATTTATGGAAACATGTTGGCTGAATTTTGGGATGAAAATGCTCCTTGTTTTGTGCAAACATGTTTCCATGTTTTATGCATGTTTTGTGCAAAACATGTTAGTGGAGATTTTCTAACCTTTAGTGCATGTATGTGATTCAGAAATGTGTATAATGTATGTGGTTAAATTATTGTGTTATCATCTTAATCCAATGGCTTAGATTCATTCTTGTCTAAAGACAAGTGTAGGGATTTGTGCAAATGGCATTGTAGTAATTTCTTTAACTAAGACAAGGATATTTTTGTAATTAGATAATGATAGTGGTATTCTTGTAATTCCATTCATAGAGTAAGGGTATCTTTGTCATTTAATAAGGCAAGGGTAGTTTAGTAATTTCCTTTACATAGCAAGGGCATTTTCGTAATTTCTACTAAGTGATGACATTTTCGTAATTCTTTGCATTTTTCTCTAGACATACTTAAGTAGTCTATTTGTTGTGTTTCATAACATTTGTCCAGATTCTCTTGGTTTTGCTATTGATAATTAAGATTAATATTTATCTTAGTTATAAATTTGGGGATGTTACACTTGCTCACATCACACATAGGCATTTAGGTACATTAGAGTCTCATTTATGCCTTATAAGTAACTCTTTAAAAACTATTAGCATGCATTCATATACCATATATGGGACTAAATGCCATGTTGATGTCAATTTAAGACATTCTCTCATTTCCAGCATCTTGGCAGGTTTACCACTCTGGTAACAATATTTACTTTCCATATCAAATGGCCAATTAAATGGCCACAAAAATTCTCTATGACATGCCAATATATCTTGTAGTTCTTGTAAAAATTTCATAGCAAACAGAGCCCTCTAACTATGTTAAATAAATTTTACAAGTTTAGTGGTCCGAGACCACTTATTCATAGTCCAGACCAGAGTTCTCTAAATTTTTAACCATAGCAAACGATGAAATCAACTCAAAAGAAAAATCATAGTAACACTTCAAGAAGTTATCAACACTCTGTAAAACTTTCAAAGGAAAAATAGATCATTTGATATGGTAATAAAATCATACAAAATCAGAGCTTCAGTTCCCATAATCCAGATAGCAAGGTTACCTTTTTGGTTTCTGATTTTTTTTGAGGCAGTAAACTTAAAATTAATGCTCAATAATTTTCATTGAAGAAGTCCAAGATGTTAGCTCCAACATATATTTTTCTCAGCTCCTAACCATGATGACAAATATGTCTAAAAATTCATGAGATTTCACTCTCTGTAGCCAAACTGAAATTCCAGCAGCACAACCCTAAATTTCTTTTGACAAAATGGATTTTTATCATCATCCAAACACATCATAAAAATTCATACATCAATAATCATATATCATCAACCAAATCAAAGAAAAATTTTGGATAAAACACAGCAGAAATGATTATCATAAATTTTGAAAAAATAGGTCTAAGAAAACCCTACTTTGTAGCTTTAAGGATCTTGGCTTTCAAGGATGTGTCCAAGAGTGATCTTGCTCACTCCAAGGCCTACAAATCAGCCCTTAACCCTTCCGTAAACAGCATGTGGTGAGCTCTCAAAATAGTAAAAGTTGATGGACAAATTCTAATCGGTTAGTTTGGTAGATATTGAGGAGTAGAACAAGTTTAGTAAAGGGAGTTTATGGTTTTAGGAACTTTGAGCAAGTATTTTGGTAGTTTGAAAACAAAACTTGAGCTCTTGAGAAGAATGGAAATGGTGGCTGTGTTCATGACCAAGAATGAGGAGTTCTTGGCTTCTTAAAGAAGATTTGAAATTGTGTTAATCATGTAATAAATGCAAGGATATTATATAATATAAAAGGATAATTATCAAAGAAAGAAAGTAAGATGGATGGCTAGGATTTGATCTTGTAATCCAAGATTAAATTTTAGCCATTCATTTTATATAAATGGATGAGCTCCTTTATTTTGTAAAGATTAAATTAGCTTTTGGTGTTAGAAATTACACACTGAAATTTTACTGAACGGGTAAAACAGTGTACCCGGGAAATCAAACATTGTCCGAAAAGTAATGCTAACTATAAAATTTTTATTCCTACCTATTTCTAACCTTAATCCTATAATTTCTCAATTTTGTACATCTCCGGGGCCCAGTTCTAGGGTTTCGATTGTCCCGGCGGGCCTATGGGGCTCGCAAAACACTATTTATTTATTTATTTTTTTTACGTTTGTTACATTGTTCTCATCATTTCTACATACATCAAAATTTTGACATTCTTATTACTAAAGCCTCAATTATTTTCTGAATAAAAATTAGGGTGTTACAAGAAATGCCAAGGATGTGGAGTTTATATAGCTTACCAATGGAGGCATGAGCATCCAACAATACATTGCGAAGTTTGAGGAGCTAATTAAGTTCTCAAGGGTTTTTTAGGGAAACCCAGATGAGTGTTTGAAGTATGAAATTGGATCGAAGGCGGAGATATATGTTGTTGCTACTCATTTGGAAATTAGGGATTTTCCTACCCTAGTCAACAAATGCCGCATCATTAAGAAGAGCCACAAGAAGGTGAACATGGCCAAGGCCAAGAACTTCAAGAAGAAGCTAGTGCCACAAGCTCTGAGCAGTTCAAGCCACAAGTCCATAAGAAGACTTTCTACCTGAGAGATCGAGTGGTCCTAAGGACAAGACACCCAAAAGGGCCGCAATTGTGCCCCATAGGCCCGCACCCACTACAACATGCCCCAAGCATGGGAAATCACATGGAGATCGACCTTGCTTGATGGGCCTGGGAGTTTCAAGTGCAGGAGGAAGCCAGGCCATTATGCTAAAGAATGTCTCGAGAAGAATCCGACAACCTTTGTCACCAAGCCACAGCGCCAAGGGAGGGTCTCCACCTCAATGCAAAAAACTTAGCGAATTCCAGCAACCTCATAGAAGGTAAGTGTGAAGTGAATGATAGAACCTTGATTGTACTATATAACGAATATTTTCTTTTATAGTATTATTTATAATAAAATAATTAATTGTGAATGAACTATAGGGATTTTAAAATTTTTGACAGACATAGTTATAATCAAAATTATCTGAGGATTTTATAGAAAAAAGAAAATTAATTAAATATTATTAAAAATTCAAAATAATAATATTTTAATCAGAGATATAAGATAAAACCCTATAAATGGTATAAGAACATAGATAAAAATAAAGATAAAGTTATTTAGGTGTGATTGGGTGTCGAAATGGTAATAATCGATATACCGAAACACTGAAACTGGTGCAATTAATGGATATTATCAGATCTAGGATACTTTTTACTCGGGACAATCAAATAAATATAGACATTTTCAACACTGATACAAGGCAAATTGATTCGAAAATAGTGATAATTATCCTTTATAACTACTTACTCTCCAAGTAAGTGATATTTATATAAATCAAAAGTAAAATACCTTAGTCTTCTTTCTCTGCACAGCTTCACATTCATTTCTTCTTTTCTTCACCATCTTCAATTTCTTCTTCTTGAAACTCCATCAAACCACTAAGTTCTTGAAGACTCCACTTAAATAAATACTTAAGCTAGTTCAAGAACACTTTCTCTACATTAAACTCAATCCAAAATGTAACAACTCATTTTTTTAATATTGTTATGATAAAATAATTAAATGTGAAGAATCTATAGGGATTTTGAAAATTTCAACAGGCATAGTTATGATCACAACAATATGAGGATTCTGTAAAATATATATATATATATATGTATATAAATTAATTTTATATTATTAAAAATTCAATATAATAATATTTTAATCGGGGATATTGAATGAGACCCTATAATTAGTATAAGAACATAGTAAAAAATAACAATAAGGTTAAATAAATATTTTTAACCCGATAAAATTATTTAGGTATCAATTGAGTACCGAAAGAGTAATAATCGGTACACCAAGATGGTAATAACCGATCCACCAAAACACTAAAACTGGCATAACTAATGGATATTATTAGATCTCAAATATTTTTTACTTAGGACATATAAATAAACATAGACATTTTCAATATAGATATAAGACAAATTGATCCGAAAATAGTTACACTAATTGCTTTGTCTCCAAGTACTACATTTATATAAATAGAAAAGAAAGTCAATTTTCTTCCTTACTGTCTAGACTTCATGTTGCTTTCTTCTTCCTTTTATCTTCTTCCATTTTTGCTTCTTGAAACTCCATGGAGCTCCAAATTCTTGAAGGATACACTTATACAAACACCTAAACTAGTTCAAGAACACTTCCTCTGCATCAAACTCAAGCTAAAGCCTTCTTTGTCCTCTTCAAATCTGTCCAAATAGCAGAAAATATAGTGGTTGGAATATGGGTTTGAAGTTTTAGTTAGAGAAGAAAAAACTATAGAAAGATTTACCAAAAAGCTTGGAGAAAGGTAGAAAAAATCTATGTCTATTGCTTGGTGATTGTTTGGTTATTTTGCTAATATAAATTCTTGAGATATGTTTGAAATTATGTTTATGAAATCTGAAATTCATTTTCAAGATTCATTTATATGAGTTGGATGAGTATAAAGGATGCAATAGATATGAGTTTTGTGGATTGATTTAATTGATACAAGAGATTTTTAAATAAATGAAGAGATTTTTTATTCACAGAAGAAAAAGCTTGAAGATCACCAAAGAGACTTAGTTTATTTTCTTGAAATTTATAAGAATCACCATACAAACAGTTTTACGAGTTTCTGATGATATAAAATCTTATAAAAGTTTAGTAGATTTTGCAGAAAATCTCATCACAGTACACCAGATTTTATACAAAAATCTCATAAAAGTTTACCAAATTTTATAGGAAAATCTCATAAAATGTTTGATTGTTTTTATTTCTGAAAAAAAAAATCTCATAAAAATTAAAGAAAGACAGAATATCTCATAAGAATTTTAGAGATTTTGAATAGAATATCTCATAAGAATTGATGAGATTTTTAATAGAATATCTCATAAGACTTCAGGAGATTTTTCTTAATAATTATAAGATTTCTAAAAATATTAAGATTCTTATGAGAAAGAAAACTTAAGAAAATAAGCCTTATTTAATATTAATTGCTTGATTTTAAGCTCATGGATTCAAGTTGAGATATATATCAGGTTGTAATAGGAGGTGTTACAACATTATGAGGAAAGTGATGTATTGAGAATAACATGCTTTTGAGTTCTATAGTAGGATGTAGTACAAGAACTCATCAAGTGAACTATATCAGGTTGTAACACAAAGTAGTATAGCATAGGCAATACATCATATGAGAAGTATATCAGGAATCCTATGAGTTTTGTTCTCAAGCCTAAATTTTACTAATAAGATTATGTTAAAGAAGAAATGAAAGAAACAAACTAAATATGATATAAACAACCAGAAAACCAATTAATTATTTAACGAATCCTATGATTTTATTCTTAAGCATAAGTGTACTTACAATTTTATGTTAAATAAGAAAAGGAATAAGCAAAATGAATTATTTTAGAAGAAATCAAAGATACTTTAATTATTTAAATTCTATGTCAGATGTCACTGTGTAGTATACTGGTGTTTTTCCTACTAAGAATCTTTGATTCTCATTCCTACTGTTACTATATTTTTTTACATAAATTGTGATGATGGTGATTATTTTATGGAGATCCTTAGCTGGTATTGGCATCACGGTCCAATCCTTTTGATGAACCAACGATAAAGAATTTTAGTCACTATTTTTATTTTCTCTTAATGATTTTTTAGTAGTACCTACCTAGTTTAGAAGGTTCCTGCGTGAACTAGGGTAAGGGTTTGACATAGTTATGGATACTGTTGACTTGTCATTAGGTAATACAATTATGTATTTTTTATATTTATGTTCAAATTTAGTGACTCAAAGAGAAAGTATTTTATGTTTGTGACAAAAGTAGGTTCATATTTAAATATATATATACACCTCTAGGATTAAGCAAAGTTAATAAGTAACAACTACTCACTATAAGGTTGTGGCTTATGGATAATGTAACACCCTTCCTACCATAAAGCTATGCTTAAGGCATAACCTTATAGTAAGTAGTTGTTACTTGTTAACTTTGCTTAATCTTAGAAGTGTATGTACAATATTTAAATATAAGCCTGCTGTTGTGATGAATATAAAACTATTTCTCTTTGAGTCGCTAAATTTGAACATAAATAATATATCAAGAATGCATAATTTTATTATCTGATTGCTAATCAATAGTGTCCATAACTATGTCAAACCCTTGCCCTAGTTCACGCAGGAACCTTCTAGTCTTGGTAGGGTACTACTCAAAATTTCATTAAAAGAAAATAAAAATACTGACTAAAATTCTCTATCATCAGTTCATTAAAAGGGTCTGGACCATGATGCCAATACAAGCTAAGGACCTCCATCATTGCAATCTATGTAAAAAATGATAATAGCATGAATGAGAATCCAAGATTCCCAATAGGAGAAACACTAGTCTACTACACAGTGACATTTGACATAGCATTAAAATCATTAAAGTATCTTCGATTTCTTCTGAAATAATTAGTTTTGCTTGTTCCTTTGTTTATCTAACATAATATTATGAGTAAAAGTCATCCTCAACTGTATAGCCCTATACCTATACAGTCTTAGAATCCCTCTTATTCTGGTTGTTTATATAATACTTTGTTTATTTCAATTCTTCTTTATCATAGGCTTATTTTTAACTTTAGGATTGAGAATAGAACTCATAGGATTTCTGATATACTTCTCATCTGACGTATTGCCTATGATGTAACACGAAAGTTCTTGCTATAGTTCACTTGATGAATACCTTGTACTACATCCTAATATAGATCACAATGACATTCTATTCTTAATATATCACTTTCCTCATAATGTTGTAACATCTTGTGTTACAAACTGATATAGTTCACTTTGTTTCACTTCTTCTTTAACATGATCTTATTATTAAAATTTAGGCTTGATAATAGAACTCATAGGATTCCTAATATAGTTCTCATCTGATGTACTGTCAACGATGTAACACCATCGTGTTACAACCTTATATAGTTCAATCGATGTAGTACATCTACTACAACCTTGTATAGATCACATCTCAATAGCATGCTATTCTCAGTACATCCCTTTAATCTCAATGATGTAACACCATCATGTTGCAACCTTATATAGTTCAATGGGCATAGTATGTCTATTACAACCCCTTTGAATCCATGAACATACAATCACAAAGCAATCGACTAGAATCTTTCCTACGTTTGAATCGTCAATTTAGCTTGCTTATCAGTCTTGAGATAATAAGTTGTGCTCAAACAAAACTTACTTTCGGGAACTTCCTGAAAAGCTTACCAAAATTTTTAAAGTAAATTGCGAATCTCAGTATGAGATTATAACAGTAGGAACACCATGCATTCTCACTGATCCTCCTATATAAAGCTTAACCAATTTCTCAAGGGAGAAAGTAACTTTGGCTAGTAGAAGATGTGCAGTCTTAGTTAGTCTGTCCACTATAACCTAAATAGCACCATATCCTGATGGTGTCTTTGGCAATCCCATCACAAATTCCGTTGAAATATTTTCCCTTCTCCATTGGGAATCTCCAAGGGTTGCAGTGTACCTAGTGTCTTCTAATATTATATCTTCACCTTTTGAAAGTCAAACATTTTGAATCTGTTCCTGCTACATCCACTTTTATCTTTGATCACCAGTAACTCCTAGGTGTAAAAAGAATTACCTTTGTGAATTTCTTCTAGAATATTACGATGAAAATCTCTTATTCTCAGTACATATATTTGATCTTGACACTTACACATCCTATTTTCACCTTATGCGAATCCATTCTGCTCCCTAACTTGAGCTGAGCCTATGGTTTTTAGAAATTATGGATCTTCTTGCTAAGTTTGTGAAACCTCCTTCTTAATGTCATTTGTGATCCTAATCTAACGTGAATATACACTTCCAGGCCTATGTTTTACCCCAACTTAATACTTCAGAAAATGTCTTCTAGTTTTGTCTCTTTAATCATCATCCAAGAAATACCTAAGGTTTTTTATACTAAAGGTATCTGTTACCATATTTATTTTTCCTGGATGGTAGTTCAAGTTGGGCTCATAGTCTTTAATGAACTCTATTAATCTCCATTACCTCATTTTTTTGTTTGCCTAATCTAAGAGATACTTAGGATTCTTATGATCAGGAAACACCCTAACTTTACTCTATATAGACGAAGTCTCTAGATTTTCAAAATGAACACTATTGCTACTAACTTGAGATGCAATCTTTAGTTGTCTTGAAGTCTAACCTGCCATCTTTATGTTTCACATCACAATGCACCCCAAAGTTTTTTCCTAATTCATCTTAAGAAATCTCAAACAAATCATATGGGTCTAGCAAGATCACTATAGGTGCAATGGTCAACTTCTACTTGAGGTCCTGAAAACTTCTATCATATTCTACTGTCCATGTAAAAGGTATATTCTTTCGGTTAAGCTTGGTTAAGGGTAAGGCTATATAGTTGAATCCCTTGATACACTTTCAGTAGAAATCAAGTAATTCCAAAATTTTCAAATGTCCACAGTAGTAGTTGGTCTTTCCTATTTTAGTACTATTTCAATCATTTCTGGGTCAACTGCAATTCCTTCCTATGATATTGCATCACCCAAAAATCTTATTTCCTATATAGCCAGAACTCACACCAGGATTTCTTGGCATGAAAAATCTATAACGCTATCCTAAGATGCTGCTCATGTTCTTCCTTAGTCCTTGAGTATATGAGAATATCATCTATAAAACAACTATGAACTTGTTGAGAAAAGGTTAGAAGATTCGATTCATGCAGTCCATGAATATTATTAGGGCACTAGTTATCTGAAAAGATATCACTATATATCTGTAATGCCCATAGCATGCTTCGAAATATCTTCTTCCCAAACCTGAATCTGGTTATATCTCAATCTCAAATCAATCCTAGAGAATACTATTGCTCTCCTCAATTTATCCATGAGATCATCACTCCTTGGAACAGGATACTTGTTCTTGATCGTTACCTTATTTAGTTGTTTATAATTAACACCTAGTCTCATAGCTTCGTCCTTCTCTTTTACCGAGATCACAAAGAGCTCCCCATGGTAAGGCACTTGCCACATAAAATGATCACTTAGTAGCTCTCTCAAACTATTCTTTCCATATTCTAGGCATTCCTTGCTGTCAACTGGTTTTCGCGACTACTCCCCTTTTTCATTCCCATTAGGAAAATTCCATTTATGGTGGTAAAATAGGCTTGAACCTTATGCCATGTAGTCAAAATAAGCATGAAGTCCCTAATTTCCATTAGCCCGCCATTGTCAAAAGGTCCTCTCCAAGGCTTCCTTCATACTTAACACATTTCTAACTTTTCATTAGGATTACTCTAATAAGTTGTGGAAAACTCATCAAACTTTGCAGTGTATTATGACATTGTCATGTTCCCTAGTACAGCTTTAGGAATTTCCAATTCCTTAGCATTTCTTATGGAATAAGGAACATACTTCTTATATAAAAGCATCCTTAACCACATCCCAAATTATTTCAATATTTGCCTCCTCAACTACCATTCTAGTACTTATCCACTAGTAATCAACGTCCACGGTCAACACCTAGGCAACATAACCCACTATCTATGAGCCTGAACACTGTAATACTTCAAAGATTCTTCTCGATTACTTGATCCATTTTTTATCCTTATCTGGGTTTAGGTTCCTCGAATTTTGGATGGTTTTTGTTCCTTGGACTACCACAACTAGTTAGCCTTTTCTAATATCTTCAATAACCTTACCCCTTGGTAATGCTTATCATCTACTTTGTAGCCATAGTTTGCTCCTTAATTACCTAAGTTATATTCCGAAAATCACGTATCACATATGTAGCTTTCCTCGTTAGGCACTCTATCATCATTGTTATTGTTTGGCCAATCTGCACCAATATTTTTTTGTGTTTCTTTTTTTGAATTGAATCTTGTGATAAGGGCCATTTAACCGATCTTAGTTTTTCTTTCTAGTACATTCTAAAATGGGTACAAAATTCTTATTTTTGTTGTTACAGTTTACTAATTGTGGTGGACTAAATAATTAAGCTGATTTTTGGCCTTATTGTAATGAACTTGTTTTTTATTAGGTTTAGGCAAACTTGTAAGGTGTTGCGTATTATAAAAAGATAACCCTAATATTTGGGAAATGGAATTCATAACATATTTGCTTTACGTGTGAGAGTTGTGCCCTTTTGGTTCTTCATAGAATCTTCGAACTTATCGATCGCACTCATCCTTGTGGCGTTCCTAGACTTATCAATATCTTGATTGTGGTGCCTTGTTTATTCTCTTCTATTCTTGTTTGATACTGGTGTAAACTTTTTAGCTGTAAACTACCATTAACCCTCGTCCATATATGAAGATATACACATTAAATTTCAGTGGCTCAAGTCGACGCAATGTAGAAAGGAAGAACTACAAGGCCTTGGAGGTCCAATGACAAAGGTGAGATCTATGAAGGCCAAAGAGGCACTAGGTATATTTGTTGCAATTTTATTTGAAGCAGGTGAAAGCGGTGAAGAATTGTAGCCCAAGATGACAAATTGCTTAATGGAAATTGAATGAACGAAGGCTTGAGGGCAGTATTCAATACGACACCTATTTCTCTATCTAACTACTTGAGTCCAAATTGGTGAAATGGATCATGAAGGCTGCATCTATGTTTCGCCAAGCTACACCTATATTTTTTTCTGTTTCTTTTTTTGAATTGAATCTTGTGATAAGGGCCATTTAACCGATCTTAGTTTTTCTTTCTACTACATTCTAAAATGGGCACAAAATTCTTATTTTTGTTGTTACAGTTTACTAATTCTGGTGGACTAAATAATTAAGCTGATTTTTGGCCTGATTGTAATGAACTTGTGTTTGATTAGGTTTAGGCAAACTTGTAAGGTGTTGCGTATTATAAAAAGAAAACCCTAATATTTGGGAAATGGAATTCATAACATATTTGCTTTACATGTGAGACTTGTGCTTTTTTGGTTCTTCATAGAATCTTCGAACTTATCAAGGGCACTCATCCTTGTGGCGTTGCTAGACTTATCAATATCTTGAATGTGGCGCCTTGTTCATTCTCTTCTATTCTTGTTTGATATTCGTGTAAACTTTTTAGCTGTGAACTACCATTAACTCCTGTCTATATCTGAAGATATACACATTAGATTTCAGTGGCTCATCTCGAAGCAATGTAGAAAGGATGAACTACAAGGCCTTGGACGTCCAATGAAAGGGTGAGATCTATGATGGCCAAAGAGGTTCTAGGTGTATTTGTTGCAATTTTATTTCAAGCAGGTGAAAACGTTGAAGAATTGCAGCCCAAGATGATGAATTGCTTAATGCAAATTGAATTAATGAAGGCTTGAGGGCAGTATTCTATACGACACCTATTTCTCTATCTAACTACTTGTGTCCAAATTAGTGAAATGGATCATGAGGGCTGTGTCTATGTTTGGCCACTCTACACCTATATTTTTCTGTGTTTCTTTTTTTGAATTGAATCTTGTGATAAGGGCCATTTAACCGATCTTAGTTTTTCTTTCTAGTACATTCTAAAATGGGCACAAAATTCTTATTTTTGTTGTTACAATTTACTAATTGTGGTGGACTAAATAATTAAGCTGATTTTTGGCCTTATTGTAATGAACTTGTGTTTGATTAGGTTTAGGCAAACTTGTAAGGTGTTGCGTATTATAAAAAGAAAACCCTAATATTTGGGAAATGGAATTCATAACATATTTGCTTTACGTGTGAGAGTTGTGCTCTTTTGATTCTTCATAGAATCTTCGAACTTATCGAGGGCACTCATCCTTGTGGCATTCCTAGACTTATCAATATTTTGATTATGGTGCCTTGTTCATTCTCTTCTATTCTTGTTTGATTCTGGTGTAAACTTTTTAGCTGTGAACTACCATTAACTCCTGTCCATATCTGAAGATATACACATTAGATGTCAGTGGCTCATCTCGAAGCAATGTAGAAAGGATGAACTACAAGGCCTTGGACGTCCAATGAAAGGGTGAGATCTATGATGGCCAAAGAGGATCTAGGTGTATTTGTTGCAATTTTATTTCAAGCAGGTGAAAGCGTTGAAGAATTGCAGCCCAAGATGACAAATTGCTTAATGCGAATTGAATGAACGAAGGCTTGAGGGCAGTATTCAATACGACACCTATTTCTCTATCTAACTACTTGAGTGCAAATTGGTGAAATGGATCATGAAGGCTGCGTCTATGTTTGGCCAATCTACACCTATATTTTTTTGTGTTTCTTTTTTTGAATTGAATCTTGTGATAAGGGCCATTTAACCGATCTTAGGTTTTCTTTCTAGTACATTCTAAAATGGTTACAAAATTCTTATTTTTGTTGTTACAATTTACTAATTGTGGTGGACTAAATAATTAAGCTGATTTTTGGCCTTATTGTAATGAACTTGTGTTTGATTAGGTTTAGGCAAACTTGTAAGGTGTTGCGTATTATAAAAAGAAAACCCTAATATTTGGGAAATGGAATTCATAACATATTTGCTTTACGTGTGAGAGTTGTGCTCTTTTGATTCTTCATAGAATCTTCGAACTTATCGAGGGCACTCATCCTTGTGGCATTCCTAGACTTATCAATATTTTGATTATGGTGCCTTGTTCATTCTCTTCTATTCTTGTTTGATTCTGGTGTAAACTTTTTAGCTGTGAACTACCATTAACTCCTGTCCATATCTGAAGATATACACATTAGATGTCAGTGGCTCATCTCGAAGCAATGTAGAAAGGATGAACTACAAGGCCTTGGACGTCCAATGAAAGGGTGAGATCTATGATGGCCAAAGAGGATCTAGGTGTATTTGTTGCAATTTTATTTCAAGCAGGTGAAAGCGTTGAAGAATTGCAGCCCAAGATGACAAATTGCTTAATGCGAATTGAATGAACGAAGGCTTGAGGGCAGTATTCAATACGACACCTATTTCTCTATCTAACTACTTGAGTGCAAATTGGTGAAATGGATCATGAAGGCTGCGTCTATGTTTGGCCAATCTACACCTATATTTTTTTGTGTTTCTTTTTTTGAATTGAATCTTGTGATAAGGGCCATTTAACCGATCTTAGGTTTTCTTTCTAGTACATTCTAAAATGGTTACAAAATTCTTATTTTTGTTGTTACAATTTACTAATTGTGGTGGACTAAATAATTAAGCTGATTTTTGGCCTTATTGTAATGAACTTGTTTTTTATTAGGTTTAGGCAAACTTGTAAGGTGTTGCGTATTATAAAAAGATAACCCTAATATTTGGGAAATAAAATTCATAACATATTTGCTTTACGTGTGAGACTTGTGCTCTTTCGGTTCTTCATGGAATCTTCGAACCTATCAGGGGCACTCATCCTTGTGGTGTTCCTAGACTTATTAATATCTTGATTGTGGTGCCTTGTTCATTCTCTTCTATTCTTGTTTGATTATGGTGTAAACTTTTTAGCTGTAAACTACCATTAACCCTCGTCCATATATGAAGATATACACATTAGATTCCAGCGGCTGAAGTCCAAGCAATGTAGAAAGGAAGAACTACAAGGCCTTGGTAGTCCAATGACAAGGGTGAGATCTATGAAGGCCAAAGAGGCTCTAGGTATATTTGTTGCAATTTTATTTGAAGCAGGTGAAAGCGTTCAAGAATTGCAGCCCAAGATTGCAAATTGCTTAATGCAAGTTGAATGAACGAAGGCATGAGGGCAGCATTCAATACGACACCTACTTCTCTATCTAACTACTTGAGTCCAAATTGGTGAAATGGATCAATACGTCTATGTTTGGCTAATCTACACCTATATTTTTTTGTGTTTCTTTTTTTGAATTGAATCTTGTGATAAGGGCCATTTAACTGATCTTAGTTTTTCTTTCTAGTACATTCTAAAATGGGTACAAAATATTTATTTTTGTTGTTACCGTTTACTAATTGTGGTGGACTAAATCATTAAGCTGATTTTTGGCCTTATTGTAATGCACTTGTTTTTTATTAGGTTTAGGCAAACTTTTAAGGTGTTGCGTATTATAAAAAGATAACCCTAATATTTGGGAAATGGAATTCATAACATATTTGCTTTACGTGTGAGACTTGTGCTCTTTTGGTTCTTCATAGAATCTTAGAACTTATCAAGGGCACTTATCCTTGTTGCGTTCCTAGACTTATCAATATCTTGATTGTGGTGCCTTGTTTATTCTCTTCTATTCTTGTTTGATTCTGGTGTAAACTTTTTAGCTGTAAACTACCATTAACCCTCGTCCATATATGAAGATATACACATTAGATTCCAGCGGCTGAAGTCCAAGCAATGTAGAAAGGAAGAACTACAAGGCCTTGGTAGTCCAATGACAAGGGTGAGATCTATGAAGGCCAAAGAGGCTCTAGGTATATTTGTTGCAATTTTATTTGAAGCAGGTGAAAGCGTTCAAGAATTGCAGCCCAAGATTGCAAATTGCTTAATGCAAGTTGAATGAACGAAGGCATGAGGGCAGCATTCAATACGACACCTACTTCTCTATCTAACTACTTGAGTCCAAATTGGTGAAATGGATCAATACGTCTATGTTTGGCTAATCTACACCTATATTTTTTTGTGTTTCTTTTTTTGAATTGAATCTTGTGATAAGGGCCATTTAACTGATCTTAGTTTTTCTTTCTAGTACATTCTAAAATGGGTACAAAATATTTATTTTTGTTGTTACCGTTTACTAATTGTGGTGGACTAAATCATTAAGCTGATTTTTGGCCTTATTGTAATGCACTTGTTTTTTATTAGGTTTAGGCAAACTTTTAAGGTGTTGCGTATTATAAAAAGATAACCCTAATATTTGGGAAATGGAATTCATAACATATTTGCTTTACGTGTGAGACTTGTGCTCTTTTGGTTCTTCATAGAATCTTAGAACTTATCAAGGGCACTTATCCTTGTTGCGTTCCTAGACTTATCAATATCTTGATTGTGGTGCCTTGTTTATTCTCTTCTATTCTTGTTTGATTCTGGTGTAAACTTTTTAGCTGTAAACTACCATTAACCCTCGTCCATATATGAAGATATACACATTAGATTCCAGCGGCTGAAGTCCAAGCAATGTAGAAAGGAAGAACTACAAGGCCTTGGTAGTCCAATGACAAGGGTGAGATCTATGAAGGCCAAAGAGGCTCTAGGTATATTTGTTGCAATTTTATTTGAAGCAGGTGAAAGCCTTCAAGAATTGTAGCCCAAGATGACAAATTGCTTAATGCAAATTGATGAACGAAGGCTTGAGGGCAGTTTTCAATACGACACCTATTTCTCTATCTAACTACTTGAATCCAAATTGGTGAAATGGATCATGAAGGCTGCATCTATGTTTCGCCAAGCTACACCTATATTTTGTTGTGTTTCTTTTTTTGAATTGAATCTTGTGATAAGGGCCATTTAACCAATCTTAGTTTTTCTTTCTACTACATTCTAAAATGGGCACAAAATTCTTATTTTTGTTGTTCTGATTTACTAATTCAGTGGACTAAATAATTAAGCTGATTTTTGGCCTGATTGTAATGAACTTGTGTTTGATTAGGTTTAGGCAAACTTGTAAGGTGTTGCGTATTATAAAAAGAAAACCCTAATATTTGGGAAATGGAATTCATAACATATTTGCTTTACATGTGAGACTTGTGCTTTTTTGGTTCTTCATAGAATCTTCGAACTTATCAAGGGCACTCATCCTTGTGGCGTTGCTAGACTTATCAATATCTTGAATGTGGCGCCTTGTTCATTCTCTTCTATTCTTGTTTGATATTCGTGTAAACTTTTTAGCTGTGAACTACCATTAACTCCTGTCCATATCTGAAGATATACACATTAGATTTCAGTGGCTGAAGTCCAAGCATTGTAGAAAGGATGAACTACAAGGCCTTGGAGGTCCAATGAAAGGGTGAGATCTATGATGGCCAAAGAGGCTCTAGGTGTATTTGTTGCAATTTTATTTCAAGCAGGTGAAAACGTTGAAGAATTGCAGCCCAAGATGATGAATTGCTTAATGCAAATTGAATGAATGAAGGCTTGAGGGCAATATTCTATACGACACCTATTTCTCTATCTAACTACTTGAGCCCAAATTGGTGAAATGGATCATGAGGGCTGTGTCTATATTTGGCCAATCTACACCTATATTTTTCTGTGTTTCTTTTTTTTAATTGAATATTGTGATAAGGGCCATTTAACCGATCTTAGTTTTTCTTTCTAGTACATTCTAAAATGGGCACAAAATTCTTATTTTTGTTGTTACAGTTTACCTATTGTGATGAACTTGTGCTTGATTAGGTTTCAGCAAACTTGTAAGGTGTTGCGTATTATAAAAAGAAAACCCTAATATTTGGAAAACGGAATTGATAACATATTTGCTTTACGTGTGAGACTTGTGCTCTTTCGGTTCTTCATGGAATCTTCGAACCTATCAGGGGCACTCATCCTTGTGGTGTTCCTAGACTTATTAATATCTTGATTGTGGTGCCTTGTTCATTCTCTTCTATTCTTGTTTGATTCTGGTGTAAACTTTTTAGCTGTAAACTACCATTAACCCTCGTCCATATATGAAGATATACACATTAGATTCCAGTAATTTGAAGTCCAAGCAATGTAGAAAGGAAGAACTACAAGGCCTTGGTAGTCCAATGACAAGGGTGAGATCTATGAAGGCCAAAGAGGCTCTAGGTATATTTGTTGCAATTTTATTTGAAGCAGGTGAAAGCGTTCAAGAATTGCAGCCCAAGATTGCAAATTGCTTAATGCAAGTTGAATGAACGAAGGCATGAGGGCAGCATTCAATACGACACCTACTTCTCTATCTAACTACTTGAGTCCAAATTGGTGAAATGGATCAATACGTCTATGTTTGGCTAATCTACACCTATATTTTTTTGTGTTTCTTTTTTTGAATTGAATCTTGTGATAAGGGCCATTTAACTGATCTTAGTTTTTCTTTCTAGTACATTCTAAAATGGGTACAAAATATTTATTTTTGTTGTTACCGTTTACTAATTGTGGTGGACTAAATCATTAAGCTGATTTTTGGCCTTATTGTAATGCACTTGTTTTTTATTAGGTTTAGGCAAACTTTTAAGGTGTTGCGTATTATAAAAAGATAACCCTAATATTTGGGAAATGGAATTCATAACATATTTGCTTTACGTGTGAGACTTGTGCTCTTTTGGTTCTTCATAGAATCTTAGAACTTATCAAGGGCACTTATCCTTGTTATGCTCCTAGACTTATCAATATCTTGATTGTGGTGCCTTGTTTATTCTCTTCTATTCTTGTTTGATTCTGGTGTAAACTTTTTAGTCAGAAACTACCATTAACCCTCGTCCATATATGAAGATATACACATTAGATTCCAGTAATTTGAAGTCCAAGCAATGTAGAAAGGAAGAACTACAAGGCCTTGGTAGTCCAATGACAAGGGTGAGATCTATGAAGGCCAAAGAGGCTCTAGGTATATTTGTTGCAATTTTATTTGAAGCAGGTGAAAGCCTTCAAGAATTGTAGCCCAAGATGACAAATTGCTTAATGCAAATTGATGAACGAAGGCTTGAGGGCAGTTTTCAATACGACACCTATTTCTCTATCTAACTACTTGAATCCAAATTGGTGAAATGGATCATGAAGGCTGCATCTATGTTTCGCCAAGCTACACCTATATTTTGTTGAGTTTCTTTTTTTGAATTGAATCTTGTGATAAGGGCCATTTAACCAATCTTAGTTTTTCTTTCTACTACATTCTAAAATGGGCACAAAATTCTTATTTTTGTTGTTACAGTTTACTAATTCTGGTGGACTAAATAATTAAGCTGATTTTTGGCCTGATTGTAATGAACTTGTGTTTGATTAGGTTTAGGCAAACTTGTAAGGTGTTGCGTATTATAAAAAGAAAACCCTAATATTTGGGAAATGGAATTCATAACATATTTGCTTTACATGTGAGACTTGTGCTTTTTTGGTTCTTCATAGAATCTTCGAACTTATCAAGGGCACTCATCCTTGTGGCGTTGCTAGACTTATCAATATCTTGAATGTGGCGCCTTGTTCATTCTCTTCTATTCTTGTTTGATATTCGTGTAAACTTTTTAGCTGTGAACTACCATTAACTCCTGTCCATATCTGAAGATATACACATTAGATTTCAGTGGCTGAAGTCCAAGCATTGTAGAAAGGATGAACTACAAGGCCTTGGAGGTCCAATGAAAGGGTGAGATCTATGATGGCCAAAGAGGCTCTAGGTGTATTTGTTGCAATTTTATTTCAAGCAGGTGAAAACGTTGAAGAATTGCAGCCCAAGATGATGAATTGCTTAATGCAAATTGAATGAATGAAGGCTTGAGGGCAATATTCTATACGACACCTATTTCTCTATCTAACTACTTGAGCCCAAATTGGTGAAATGGATCATGAGAAATTTGTGTCTATATTTGGCCAATCTACACCTATATTTTTCTGTGTTTCTTTTTTTTAATTGAATATTGTGATAAGGGCCATTTAACCGATCTTAGTTTTTCTTTCTAGTACATTCTAAAATGGGCACAAAATTCTTATTTTTGTTGTTACAGTTTACCTATTGTGATGAACTTGTGCTTGATTAGGTTTCAGAAAACTTGTAAGGTGTTGCGTATTATAAAAAGAAAACCCTAATATTTGGAAAACGGAATTGATAACATATTTGCTTTACGTGTGAGACTTGTGCTCTTTCGGTTCTTCATGGAATCTTCGAACCTATCAGGGGCACTCATCCTTGTGGTGTTCCTAGACTTATTAATATCTTGATTGTGGTGCCTTGTTCATTCTCTTCTATTCTTGTTTGATTCTGGTGTAAACTTTTTAGCTGTAAATTACCATTAACCCTCGTCCATATATGAAGATATACACATTAGATTTTAGTGGCTCAAGTCGACGCAATGTAGAAAGGAAGAACTACAAGGCCTTGGAGGTCCAATGACAAGGGTGAGATCTATGAAGGCCAAAGAGGCACTAGGTATATTTGTTGCAATTTTATTTGAAGCAGGTGAAAGCGTTGAAGAATTGCAGTCCAAGGTGACAAATTGCTTAATGCGAATTGAATGAACGAAGGCTTGAGGGCACTATTCAATACGACACCTATTTCTCTATCTAACTACTTGAGTCCAAATTGGTGAAATGGATCATGAAGGCTGCGCCTATGTTTGGCCAATCTACACCTATATTTTTTTGTGTTTCTTTTTTTGAATTGAATCTTGTGATAAGGGCCATTTAACCGATCTTAGTTTTTCTTTCTAGTACATTCTAAAATGGGTACAAAATTCTTATTTTTGTTGTTACGGTTTACTAATTGTGGTGGACTAAATAATTAAGCTGATTTTTGGCCTTATTGTAATGAACTTGTTTTTTATTAGGTTTAGGCAAACTTGTAAGGTGTTGCGTATTATAAAAAGATAACCCTAATATTTGGGAAATAAAATTCATAACATATTTGCTTTACGTGTGAGCGTTGTGCTCTTTTGGTTCTTCATAGAATCTTCGAACTTATCGAGCGCACTCATCCTTGTGGCGTTCCTAGACTTATCAATATCTTGATTGTGGTGCCTTGTTCATTCTCTTCTATTCTTGTTTAATTCTGGTGTAAACTATTTAGCTGTAAACTACCATTAACCCTCGTCCATATATGAAGATATACACATTAGATTCCAGTGGCTGAAGTGCAAGCAATGTAGAAAGGAAGAACTACAAGGCCTTGGAGGTCCAATGACAAGGGTGAGATCTATGAAGGCCAAAGAGGCTCTAGGTATATTTGTTGCAATTTTATTTGAAGCAGGTGAAAGCGTTGAAGAATTGTAGCCCAAGATGACAAAATGCTTAATGCAAATTGATGAACGAAGGCTTGAGGGCAGTATTCAATACGACACCTATTTCTCTATCTAACTACTTGAGTCCAAATTGGTGAAATGGATCATGAAGGCTGCATCTATGTTTTGCCAAGCTACACCTATATTTTTTTGTGTTTCTTTTTTTGAATTGAATCTTGTGATAAGGGCCATTTAACCGATCTTAGTTTTACTTTCTAGTACATTCTAAAATGGGCACAAAATTCTTATTTTTGTTGTTACAGTTTACTAATTGTGGTGGACTAAATAATTAAGCTGATTTTTGGCCTTATTGTGATGTACTTGTGCTTGATTAGGTTTAAGCAAACTTGTAAGGTGTTGCGTATTATAAAAAGAAAACCCTAATATTTGGAAAACGGAATTGATAACATATTTGCTTTACGTGTGAGAGTTGTGCTCTTTTGGTTCTTCATAGAATCTTCGAACTTATCAAGGGCACTCATCCTTGTGGCGTTCCTAGACTTATTAATATCTTGATTGTGGTGCCTTCATAGAATCTTCGAACTTATCAAGGGCACTCATCCTTGTGGCGTTCCTAGACTTATCAATATCTTGATTGTGGCACCTTGTTCATTCTCTTCTATTCTTGTTTGATTCTCGTGTAAACTTTTTAGCTGTGAACTACCATTAACCCTCGTCCATATCTGAAGATATACACATTAGATTTCAGTGGCTCAAGTCGAAGCAATGTAGAAAGGATGAACTACAAGGCCTTGGAGGTCCAATGACAAGGGTGAGATCTATGAAGGCCAAAGAGGCACTAGGTATATTTGTTGCAATTTTATTTGAAGCAGGTGAAAGCGTTGAAGAATTGCAGTCCAAGGTGACAAATTGCTTAATGCGAATTGAATGAACGAAGGCTTGAGGGCACTATTCAATACGACACCTATTTCTCTATCTAACTACTTGAGTCCAAATTGGTGAAATGGATCATGAAGGCTGCGCCTATGTTTGGCCAATCTACACCTATATTTTTTTGTGTTTCTTTTTTTGAATTGAATCTTGTGATAAGGGCCATTTAACCGATCTTAGTTTTTCTTTCTAGTACATTCTAAAATGGGTACAAAATTCTAATTTTTTTTGTCATAGTTTACTAATTGTGGTGGACTAAATAATTAAGCTGATTTTTGGCCTTATTGTAATGAACTTATTTTTGATTAGGTTTAGGCAAACTTGTAAGGTGTTGCGTATTATAAAAAGAAAACCCTAATATTTGGGAAATGGAATTCATAACATATTTCCTTTACGTGTGAGAGTTGTGCTCTTTTGATTCTTCGTAGAATCTTCGAACTTATCGAGGGCACTCATCCTTGTGGCGTTCCTAGACTTATCAATATCTTGATTGTGGTGCCTTGTTCATTCTCTTCTATTCTAGTTTGATTCTGGTGTATACTTTTTAGCTGTAAACTACCATTAACCCTCATCCATATCTGAAGATATACACATTAGATTTCAGTGGCTGAAGTCCAAGCAATGTAGAAAAGATGAACTACAAGGCCTTGGAGGTCCAATCACAAGGGTGAGATCTATAATGGCCAAAGAGGCTCTAGGTATATTTGTTGCAATTTTATTTCAAGCAGGTGAAAGCATTGAAGAATTGCAGCCCAAGATGACGAATTGCTTAATGCAAATTGAATGAATGAAGGCTTGAGGGCACTATTCAATACGACACCTATTTCTCTATCTAACTACTTGAGTCCAAATTGGTGAAATGGATCAAGAAGGCTGCGTCTATGTTTGGCCAATCTACACCTATATTTTTTTGTGTTTCTTTTTTTGAATTGAATCTTGTGATAAGGGCCATTTAACCGATCTTAGTTTTTCTTTCTAGTACATTCTAAAATGGGTACAAAATTCTTATTTTTGTTGTTACGGTTTACTAATTGTGGTGGACTAAATAATTAAGCTGATTTTTGGCCTTATTGTAATGAACTTGTTTTTTATTAGGTTTAGGCAAACTTGTAAGGTGTTGCGTATTATAAAAAGATAACCCTAATATTTGGGAAATAAAATTCATAACATATTTGCTTTACGTGTGAGCGTTGTGCTCTTTTGGTTCTTCATAGAATCTTCGAACTTATCGAGCGCACTCATCCTTGTGGCGTTCCTAGACTTATCAATATCTTGATTGTGGTGCCTTGTTCATTCTCTTCTATTCTTGTTTAATTCTGGTGTAAACTATTTAGCTGTAAACTACCATTAACCCTCGTCCATATCTGAAGATATACACATTAGATTCCAGTGGCTGAAGTGCAAGCAATGTAGAAAGGAAGAACTACAAGGCCTTGGAGGTCCAATGACAAGGGTGAGATCTATGAAGGCCAAAGAGGCTCTAGGTATATTTGTTGCAATTTTATTTGAAGCAGGTGAAAGCGTTGAAGAATTGTAGCCCAAGATGACAAAATGCTTAATGCAAATTGAATGAACGAAGGCTTGAGGGCAGTATTCAATACGACACCTATTTCTCTATCTAACTACTTGAGTCCAAATTGGTGAAATGGATCATGAAGGCTGCATCTATGTTTTGCCAAGCTACACCTATATTTTTTTGTGTTTCTTTTTTTGAATTGAATCTTGTGATAAGGGCCATTTAACCGATCTTAGTTTTACTTTCTAGTACATTCTAAAATGGGCACAAAATTCTTATTTTTGTTGTTACAGTTTACTAATTGTGGTGGACTAAATAATTAAGCTGATTTTTGGCCTTATTGTGATGTACTTGTGCTTGATTAGGTTTAAGCAAACTTGTAAGGTGTTGCGTATTATAAAAAGAAAACCCTAATATTTGGAAAACGGAATTGATAACATATTTGCTTTACGTGTGAGAGTTGTGCTCTTTTGGTTCTTCATAGAATCTTCGAACTTATCAAGGGCACTCATCCTTGTGGCGTTCCTAGACTTATTAATATCTTGATTGTGGTGCCTTCATAGAATCTTCGAACTTATCAAGGGCACTCATCCTTGTGGCGTTCCTAGACTTATCAATATCTTGATTGTGGCACCTTGTTCATTCTCTTCTATTCTTGTTTGATTCTCGTGTAAACTTTTTAGCTGTGAACTACCATTAACCCTCGTCCATATCTGAAGATATACACATTAGATTTCAGTGGCTCAAGTCGAAGCAATGTAGAAAGGATGAACTACAAGGCCTTGGAGGTCCAATGACAAGGGTGAGATCTATGATGGCCAAAGAGGCTCTAGGTATATTTGTTGCAATTTTATTTCAAGCAGGTGAAAAGCGTTGAAGAATTCCAGCCCAAGATGACGAATTGCTTAATGCAAATTGAATGAACAAAGGCGTGGGGGCAGTGTTCAACACGACACCTATTTCTCTATCTAACTACTTGAGTCCAAATTGGTGAAATGGATCATGAAGGCTGCGTCTATGTTTGGCCAATCTACACCTATATTTTTTTGTGTTTCTTTTTTTTAATGGAATCTTGTGATAAGGGCCATTTAATCGATCTTAGTTTTTCTTTCTAGTACATTCTAAAATGGGCACAAAATTCTTATTTTTGTTTTTACAGTTTACTAATTGTGGTGGACTATATAATTAAGCTGATTTTTGGCCTTATTGTAATGAACTTGTGTTTGATCAGGTTTCGGCAAACTTGTAAGGTGTTGCGTATTATAAAAAGAAAACCCTAATATTTGGGAAATGGAATTCATAACATATTTGCTTTACATGTGAGACTTGTGCTCTTTTGGTTCTTCATAGAATCTTCGAACTTATCAAGGGCACTCATCCTTGTGGCGTTCCTAGACTTATCAATATCTTGATTGTGGCGCCTTGTTCATTCTCTAGGTATATTTGTTGCAAGTTTATTTCAAGCAGGTGAAAAACGTTGAAGAATTGCAGCCCAAGATGACGAATTGCTTAATGCAAATTGAATGAACGAAGGCGTGAGGGCAGTATTCAATACGACACCTATTTCTCTATCTAACTACTTGAGTCCAAATTGGTGAAATGGATCATGAAGGATGCGTCTATGTTTGGCTAATCTGTGTAACATCCCCTGCTGCTTTATGGATTGATGACTGTCCCCACAAACCAACACGGGTCCTTTCAGCATGCTTTGTCCTCACTCACACGCTTCCTAGGAAAATTCCCAGGAGGTCACCCATCCCAAAATTACCCCAGGTCAAGCACGCTTAACTGTGGAGTTCTTTAAGTTTAGGCTACCGAAAAGAAGATGCATCTTGTTGGTATAGGTAGTGCAACTCAATTCATATAAGCCTTCCTCAACTGTATAGTCCCATACCTATACAGTCTTAGGATCCCTCTCATTCGGGTGTGTAAACGGTTCATTCATGTAACGCCCGGGGACGAGGACGAGGAGTGATCGCCGGTGCAAAGAGGGCACGGACAAGGAGCGGCTCCTCGCAAGGTCCTCTAAGCGGAGGGGTCATGTAACGCCCGGGGACGAGGACGAGGAGTGATCGCCGGTGCAAAGAGGGCACGGACAAGGAGCGGCTCCTCGCAAGGTCCTCTAAGCGGAGGGGTACATGAATGAACCGTTTACACACCCGAATGAGAGGGATCCTAAGACTGTATGGGTATGGGACTATACAGTTGAGGAGGGCTTATATGAATTGATTTGCACTACCTATACCAACAAGATGCATCTTCTTTTCGGTAGCCGAAACTTAAAGAACTCCACAGTTAAGCGTGCTTGACCTGGGGTAATTTTGGGATGGGTGACCTCTGAAGTTTTCCTAGGAAGCATGTGAGTGAGGACAAAGCATGCTGAAAAGACCCGTGTTGGTTTGTGGGGACAGTCGTCAATCCATAAAGTAGTAGGGGATGTTACAAATGGTATCAGAGCTTGCACCTCTCCCAGTACGGTGTGGTTCGGGGACAAACCAGGCGGAAGCTGGTGGCCATGTAACGCCCGGGGACGAGGACGAGGAGTGATCGCCGGTGAAAAGAGGGCACGGACAAGGAGCGGCTCCTCGCAAGGTCCTCTAAGCGGAGGGGTACATTAATGAACCGTTTACACACCCGAATGAGAGGGATCCTAAGACTGTATAGGTATGGGACTATACAGTTGAGGAGGGCTTATATGAATTGATTTGCACTACCTATACCAACAAGATGCATCTTCTTTTCGGTAGCGTAAACTTAAAGAACTCCACAGTTAAGCGTGCTTGACCTGGGGTAATTTTGGGATGGGTGACCTCCTAGGAAGTTTTCCTAGGAAGCATGTGAGTGAGGACAAAGCATGCTGAAAAGACCCGTGTTGGTTTGTGGGGACAGTCGTCAGTCCATAAAGTAGTAGGGGATGTTACAAATGGTATCAGAGCCTACACCTCTCCCAGTACGGTGTGGTTCGGGGACGAACCAGGCGGAAGCTGGTGGGCATGTAACGCCCGGGGACGAGGACGAGGAGTGATCGCCGGTGCAAAGAGGGCACGGACAAGGAGCGGCTCCTCGCAAGGTCCTCTAAGCAGAGGGGTACATGAATGAACCGTTTACACACCCGAATGAGAGGGATCCTAAGACTGTATAGGTATGGGACTATACAGTTGAGGAGGGCTTATATGAATTGATTTGCACTACCTATACCAACAAGATGCATCTTCTTTTTGGTAGCATAAACTTAAAGAACTCCACAGTTAAGCGTGCTAGACCTGGGGTAATTTTGGGATGGGTGACCTCCTGGGAAGTTTTCCTAGGAAGCATGTGAGTGAGGACAAAGCATGCTGAAAAGACCCGTGTTGGTTTGTGGGGACAGTCGTCAATCCATAAAGTAGTAGAGGATGTTACAAATGGTATCAGAGCCTGCACCTCTCCCAGTACGGTGTGGTTCGGGGACGAACCTGGCTGAAGCTGGTGGGCATGTAACGCCCGGGGATGAGGACGAGGAGTGATCGCCGGTGCAAAGAGGGCACGGACAAGGAGCGGCTCCTCGCAAGGTCCTCTAAGCGGAGGGGTACATGAATGAACCGTTTACACACCCGAATGAGAGGGATCCTAAGACTGTATAGGTATGGGACTATACAGTTGAGGAGGGCTTATATGAATTGATTTGCACTACCTATACCAACAAGATGTGTAACATCCCCAAATTTATAACTAAGAATCTTAATTATCGATAGCAAAACCAAGAGAATCTGGACAAATGTTATGAAACACAACAAATAAACTACTTAAGTATGTCTAGAGAAAAATGCAAAGAATTACGAAAATGCCATCACTTAGTGGAAATTATGAAAATGCCCTTGCTATGTAAAGGAAATTACCAAACTACCCTTGCCTTATTAAATGACAAAGATACCCTTACTCTATGAATGGAATTACAAGAATACTACTATCATTGTCTAATTACAAAAATATCCACTAACATCTTTGCACAAAACATGGAAACATGTTTGCATAAAACATGGAAACGTGTTTGCATAAAACATGGAAACATGTTTGCATAAAACATGGAGCATTTTCATCCAACATGTTTGCATAAAACATGGAAACGTGTTTGCACAAAACATGGAAGCGTGTTTGCACAAAACATGGAAACGTGTTTGCACAAAACAAGGAGCATTTTCATCCCAAAATTCAGCCAACATGTTTCCATAAATCATGCTCCAAGTGCTTTCCATCTTCTGTTTTTTCTCTAATCTTTCCACTATAAATACTCCTCAAACTCTCTTCAATTCAGAAACTCCCTAAGTGTTCTTTCTTTCTTATTCTATCATTCTTCTTATGTTCTTCAAAAACTTCTCTTGATCCTCTAAACTTCATCCAAACACTTCAATCCTAAGTCCAAACTTTTACTAGCCCTCACAAGAGTTACAATCTTTAACTCTAGTGAGAAATATTTTCTTAAGCATTCAAGTTCTAGAGCCAAGATTCAAGGAGGGTCATCCACTCCAAAGACTCTTGTTCGAAGCTTAAGGAAGAAGAGAAGGACCCTTTTTAGACCCTACACAAGAGGTAGGAGCTTCATCTTTAATTGTTCAAGCATTGTTGGCTTCTAACCTTGATAGAATGCCTCAAGTTTGAGTTATTGTCAAAAGTTTTAAATGATTATTTGAAAAATATATTTTTAGAAATATGACATGTTCTATTTTGTTATGAGTACCTTTATGATGTTATCAAACTCAAATATAACTTGAAAAGATTGTAAGTTAAACCTGATTTAATAAAGGTAACTTAAGACATGAAAATGGTAGGTGCTGGAAATTCTAGTTGTTTCTGGCAGCAGGTACTTCGAAAGCTACTGTTCATAAAATATTAAGTATCTCGAAATTAAAATAATTTTACTATAAACTAGACTCATTATAGAACACTCTCCAAAAAGAATCACCTAAAACGGAGTTTTCTAGCTCAAGATATAAATTTTTAAAGTAGAGCCTAAGACTGAAACTTTAAATCTGACCTTGTAGTAGTAAAATAGATGTAACTCACTCTAGAAAAATGTAAATGGACTGATTTCAACTTTGTTGGAGAGCTAACACATATAGGAATACACCCATGTATGTTATGTATAAAGCTTTGTACCACGTAAATACAGAATGAGAAATAAATTTCGGGATAGTGTACTGTGAAAGTGCAGTTTGGAAAGGTTCTGGCTAAGGAAAGACTTGGTATTTAAGCATGTCCATTGTGACCCACCTCTCTTTCCTGGGAACCCTCCTATGCATGGTTTACAGTTGATTTACACTATTCCAAAGATGTAAATGCTAAAATTTGATGAGTTAGGAATTTGGAACTACCTTTACTAACAAGTATACAGAGAATTATAAACTTTCTTCTAAAAGATGTCAAAACTATAAATAAAAGAATCAAGTCTTGTAAAGAGAGAATTTTAAGAATTTAAGTAGAATAATAATCTTCAAGAGTTATATGAAAGTCATAATAAAAATATATAAGGAACCTATAATAATATTTTGAAGTGCATTAATGTATTAATGGAATGCTAAGAGTACAAAGAACACTAAGAGAAAAAGATAATACTAAGACATCCATTACCTCTTACGAACACTAGGAACTCAACTTGATAACTTTGGTTAGTTAATATGAATTATCTATGAAAGTGTTTACTATGAGATTTACATGATATTGTCCATGTTTTATGAAGTGATTTATAGTAATGTGAATGTATGGTGATGAATTATGAAATGATGAGGATGAATGATTGATTGCCCAAGGTTTATTGTGATTACATGATAATATGCATACATTCATTTTCCAAAAGAAATAATAAAAGTAAAGTTTGAAAAAGTAGCAATGAAAGTCTGGAAAAGTGGACTTGAGCTAAACTCACGGCTTAACCCCCTAAACCGTTGAGATCACGGCAACGAAATGAAAACCAAAAAGGTTATGGCGACGGCCATGGTATGAGCTCATTACCCTTTTAGGGTGGTCTAAGGCATTGATGCATTCATCCCGTGAATAAGAAATATGTTGATGAAATAAATGAAAGATGATGATCACTAAACAAGTGAATGTTGAGGATGAGTAATCATGAAATGCATGCAGCTCCTAAATGATTACTGCTTATTAGTGGTTTTACATGATATGCTTATATGTATGCTTGATGAAATCTTGAATGAATATTTACGCTAATGTTCAAGATTAGTTTAAAAGTAACTGCACTTGCTAATCACGTTTGTGAAAGTTTGATAATTGAATCCTTACATTCACCTTTTATAATAAACCCGAAGTGATTGGGACGACAACGATGACACTTTTAGTACAAGTAGGAACTCCCTCTTGAGAAATCATGTATTTCTCACTCCTATGTTTATTTTCCGTTGTCGTTACCAGAGACAGTCGTGTCCACCTAAAGCAACGAGGCCATAGCTGAGGAAGGAGGTAGCGTGAAGATTTCAAACCGTTCAAGTAGGAGCATTCCGAGCTTTAGTTACATTATAGTTTGTGAGAAACAATTAGTAATAGTAGAACTTATATTGTTATTTGTAATAACTTATCAGTATGATATATGCCCTGTTGTGACTTATGTATTAAGTGATTATATTCCAGTTTATGTGATAATTGTTCTACACTTAGTCTTTTATTCCGCTTATTTAATTAAATGCATAATGTAACTTGATTATTATCTATAAAAGAGCTATGTATTTCACTTCTCGTTACAGGCTTAAGTTTTCAAAAAAATTAATTTATTTAAAGAAAAAAAAAACTTCCATTATTTTTTCTAAGTTAATTTCAAAAGAAAATTAATACAAGGCATAAGTGACAACTAATAGAATCCAAATGTGAACTTAAGCACAGTGGGGTTCTATTAGGGTGTTACAAGATGCATCTTCTTTTCGGTAGCCGAAACTTAAAGAACTCCACAGTTAAGCGTGCTTGACCTGGGGTAATTTTGGGATGGGTGACCTCCTGGGAAGTTTTCCTAGGAAGCATGTGAGTGAGGACAAAGCATGCTGAAAAGACCCGTGTTGGTTTGTGGGGACAGTCGTCAATCCATAAAGTAGTAGGGGATGTTACAAATGGTATCAGAGCCTACACCTCTCCCAGTACGGTGTGGTTCGGGGACGAACCAGTTGCCCAGTGGGCATGTAACGCTTGGGACGAGGACGAGAAGTGATCGCCGGTGCAAAGAGGGCACGGACAAGGAGCGGCTCCTCGCAAGGTCCTCTAAGCGGAGGGGTACATGAATGAACCATTTACACACCCGAATGAGAGGGATCCTAAGACTGTATAGGTATGGGACTATACAGTTGAGGAGGGCTTATATGAATTGATTTGCACTACCTATACCAACAAGATGCATCTTCTTTTTGGTAGCATAAACTTAAAGAACTCCACAGTTAAGCGTGCTTGACCTGGGGTAATTTTGGGATGGGTGACCTCCTAGGAAGTTTTCCTAGGAAGCATGTGAGTGAGGACAAAGCATGCTGAAAAGACCCGTGTAGGTTTGTGGGGACAGTCGTCAATCCATAAAGTAGTAGGGGATGTTACAAATGGTATCAGAGCCTGCACTTCTCCCAGTACGGTGTGGTTCGGGGACGAACCAGGCGGAAGCTGGTGGCCATGTAACGCCCGGGGACGAGGACGAGGAGTGATCGCCGGTGCAAAGAGGGCACGGACAAGGAGCGGCTCCTCGCAAGGTCCTCTAAGCGGAGGGGTACATGAATGAACCGTTTACACACCCGAATGAGAAGGATCCTAAGACTGTATAGGTATGGGACTATACAGTTGAGGAGGGCTTATATGAATTGATTTGCACTACCTATACCAACAAGATGCATCTTCTTTTCGGTAGCCTAAACTTAAAGAACTCCACAGTTAAGCGTGCTTGACCTGGGGTAATTTTGGGATGGGTGACCTCCTGGGAAGTTTTCCTAGGAAGCATGTGAGTGAGGACAAAGCATGCTGAAAAGACCCGTGTAGGTTTGTGGGGACAGTCGTCAATCCATAAAGTAGTAGAGGATGTTACAAATGGTATCAGAGCCTGCACCTCTCCCAGTACGGTGTGGTTCGGGGACGAACCAGGCTGAAGCTGGTGGGCATGTAACGCCCGGGGATGAGGACGAGGAGTGATCGCCGGTGCAAAGAGGGCACGGACAAGGAGCGGCTCCTCGCAAGGTCCTCTAAGCGGAGGGGTACATGAATGAACCGTTTACACACCCGAATGAGAGGGATCCTAAGACTGTATAGGTATGGGACTATCTGATTGAGGAGGGCTTATATGAATTGATTTGCACTACCTATACCAACAAGATGCATCTTCTTTTCGGTAGCCTAAACTTAAAGAACTCCACAGTTAAGCGTGCTTGACCTGGGGTAATTTTGGGATGGGTGACCTCCTGGGAAGTTTTCCTAGGGAGCAAGTGAGTGAGGACAAAGCATGCTGAAAAGACCCGTGTTGGTTTGTGGGGACAGTCGTCAATCCATAAAGTAGTAGGGGATGTTACAATCTACACCAATATTTTTTTGTGTTTCTTTTTTTGAATGGAATCTTGTGATAAGGGCCATTTAACCGATCTTAGTTTTACTTTCTAGTACATTCTAAAATGGGCACAAAATTCTTATTTTTGTTGTTACAGTTTACTAATTGTGGTGGACTAAATAATTAAGCTGATTTTTGGCCTTATTGTGATGAACTTGTGCTTGATTAGGTTTAAGCAAACTTGTAAGGTGTTGCGTATTATAAAAAGAAAACCCTAATATTTGGAAAACGGAATTGATAACATATTTGCTTTACGTGTGAGACTTGTGCTCTTTTGGTTCTTCATAGAATCTTCGAACTTATCAAGGGCACTCATCCTTGTGGCGTTCCTAGACTTATTAATATCTTGATTGTGGTGCCTTCATAGAATCTTCGAACTTATCAAGGGCACTCATCCTTGTGGCGTTCCTAGACTTATCAATATCTTGATTGTGGCACCTTGTTCATTCTCTTCTATTCTTGTTTGATTCTCGTGTAAACTCTTTAGCTGTGAACTACCATTAACCCTCGTCCATATCTGAAGATATACACATTAGATTTCAGTGGCTCAAGTCGAAGCAATGTAGAAAGGATGAACTACAAGGCCTTGGAGGTCCAATGACAAGGGTGAGATCTATGATGGCCAAAGAGGCTCTAGGTATATTTGTTGCAAGTTTATTTCAAGCAGGTGAAAAGCGTTGAAGAATTCCAGCCCAAGATGATGAATTGCTTAATGCAAATTGAATGAACAAAGGCGTGGGGGCAGTATTCAACACGACACCTATTTCTCTATCTAACTACTTGAGTCCAAATTGGTGAAATGGATCATGAAGGCTGCGTCTATGTTTGGCCAATCTACACCTATATTTTTTTGTGTTTCTTTTTTTGAATGGAATCTTGTGATAAGGGCCATTTAACCGATCTTAGTTTTTCTTTCTAGTACATTCTAAAATGGGCACAAAATTCTTATTTTTGTTTTTACAGTTTACTAATTGTGGTGGACTATATAATTAAGCTGATTTTTGGCCTTATTGTAATGAACTTGTGTTTGATCAGGTTTCGGCAAACTTGTAAGGTGTTGCGTATTATAAAAAGAAAACCCTAATATTTGGGAAATGGAATTCATAACATATTTGCTTTACATGTGAGACTTGTGCTCTTTTGGTTCTTCATAGAATCTTCGAACTTATCAAGGGCACTCATCCTTGTGGCGTTCCTAGACTTATCAATATCTTGATTGTGGCGCCTTGTTCATTCTCTTCTATTCTTGTTTGATTCTCGTGTAAACTTTTTAGCTGTGAACTACCATTAACCCTCGTCCATATCTGAAGATATACTCATTAGATTTCAGTGGCTCAAGTCGAAGCAATGTAGAAAGGATGAACTACAAGGCCTTGGAGGTCCAATGACAAGGGCGCTCATCCTTGTGGCGTTCCTAGACTTATCAATATCTTGATTGTGGCGCCTTGTTCATTCTCTTCCGTTCTTGTTTGATTCTCGTGTAAACTTTTTAGCTGTGAACTACCATTAACCCTCGTCCATATCTGAAGATATACACATTAGATTTCAGTGGCTCAAGTCGAAGCAATGTAGAAAGGATGAACTACAAGGCCTTGGAGGTCCAATGACAAGCGTGAGATCTATGATGGCCAAAGAGGCTCTAGGTATATTTGTTGCAAGTTTATTTCAAGCAGGTGAAAAGCGTTGAAGAATTGCAGCCCAAGATGACGAATTGCTTAATGCAAATTGAATGAACGAAGGCGTGAGGGCAGTATTCAATACGACACCTAATTCTCTATCTAACTACTTGAGTCCAAATTGGTGAAATGGATCATGAAGGATGCGTCTATGTTTGGCTAATCTGTGTAACATCCTATTTGCTTTATGGATTGATGACTGTCCCCACAAACCAACACGGGTCCTTTCAGCATGCTTTGTCCTCACTCACACGCTTCCTAGGAAAACTTCCCAGGAGGTCACCTATCCCAAAATTACCCCAGGTCAAGCATGCTTAATTGTGGAGTTCTTTAAGTTTAGGCTACCGAAAAGAAGATGCATTTTGTTGGTATAGGTAGTGCAAATCAATTCATATAAGCCCTCCTCAACTGTATAGTCCCATACCTATACAGTCTTAGGATCCCTCTCATTCGGGTGTGTAAACGGTTCATTCATGTAACGCTCGGGGACGAGGACGAGGAGTGATCGCCGGTGCAAAGAGGGCACGGACAAGGAGCGGCTCCTCGCAAGGTCCTCTAAGCGGAGGGGTCATGTAACGCCCGGGGACGAGGACGAGGAGTGATCGCCGGTACAAAGAGGGCACGGACAAGGAGCGGCTCCTCGCAAGGTCCTCTAAGCGGAGGGGTACATGAATGAACCGTTTACACACCCGAATGAGAGGGATCCTAAGACTGTATAGGTATGGGACTATACAGTTGAGGAGGGCTTATATGAATTGATTTGCACTACCTATACCAACAAGATGCATCTTCTTTTCGGTAGCCTAAACTTAAAGAACTCCACGCTCGCGTGCTTGACACAGGGTAATTTTGGGATGGGTGACCTCCTGGGAAGTTTTCCTAGGGAGCAAGTGAGTGAGGACAAAGCATGCTGAAAAGACCCGTGTTGGTTTGTGGGGACAGTCGTCAATCCATAAAGTAGTAGGGGATGTTACAATCTACACCAATATTTTTTTGTGTTTCTTTTTTTGAATGGAATCTTGTGATAAGGGCCATTTAACCGATCTTAGTTTTTCTTTCTAGTACATTCTAAAATGGGCACAAAATTCTTATTTTTGTTGTTACAGTTTACAAATTGTGGTGGACTAAAAAATTAAGCTGATTTTTGGCCTTATTGTGATGAACTTGTGCTTGATTAGGTTTAAGCAAACTTGTAAGGTGTTGCGTATTATAAAAAGAAAACCCTAATATTTGGAAAACGGAATTGATAACATATTTGCTTTACGTGTGAGACTTGTGCTCTTTTGGTTCTTCATAGAATCTTCGAACTTATCAAGGGCACTCATCCTTGTGGCGTTCCTAGACTTATTAATATCTTGATTGTGGTGCTTTCATAGAATCTTCGAACTTATCAAGGGCACTCATCCTTGTGGCGTTCCTAGAGTTATCAATATCTTGATTGTGGCGCCTTGTTCATTCTCTTTCGTTCTTGTTTGATTCTCGTGTAAACTCTTTAGCTGTGAACTACCATTAACCCTCGTCCATATCTGAAGATATACACATTAGATTTCAGTGGCTCAAGTCGAAGCAATGTAGAAAGGATGAACTACAAGGCCTTGGAGGTCCAATGACAAGGGTGAGATCTATGATGGCCAAAGAGGCTCTAGGTATATTTGTTGCAAGTTTATTTCAAGCAGGTGAAAAGCGTTGAAGAATTGTAGCCCAAGATGACGAATTGCTTAATGCAAATTGAATGAACGAAGGCGTGAGGGCAGTATTCAATACGACACCTATTTCTCTATCTAACTACTTGAGTCCAAATTGGTGAAATGGATCATGAAGGATGCGTCTATGTTTGGCCAATCTACACCAATATTTTTTTGTGTTTCTTTTTTTGAATGGAATCTTGTGATAAGGGCCATTTAACCGATCTTAGTTTTTCTTTCTAGTACATTCTAAAATGGGCACAAAATTCTTATTTTTGTTTTTACAGTTTACTAATTGTGGTGGACTATATAATTAAGCTGATTTTTGGCCTTATTGTAATGAACTTGTGTTTGATCAGGTTTAGGCAAACTTGTAAGGTGTTGCGTATTATAAAAAGAAAACCCTAATATTTGGGAAACGGAATTCATAACATATTTGCTTTACATGTGAGACTTGTGCTCTTTTGGTTCTTCATAGAATCTTCGAACTTATCAAGGGCACTCATCCTTGTGGCGTTCCTAGACTTATCAATATCTTGATTGTGGCGCCTTGTTCATTCTCTTCTATTCTTGTTTGATTCTCGTGTAAACTTTTTAGCTGTGAACTACCATTAACCCTCGTCCATATCTGAAGATATACTCATTAGATTTCAGTGGCTCAAGTCGAAGAAATGTAGAAAGGATGAACTACAAGGCCTTGGAGGTCCAATGACAAGGGCGCTCATCCTTTTAGCGTTCCTAGACTTATCAATATCTTGATTGTGGCGCCTTGTTCATTCTCTTCCGTTCTTGTTTGATTCTCGTGTAAACTCTTTAGCTGTGAACTACCATTAACCCTCGTCCATATCTGAAGATATACACATTAGATTTCAGTGGCTCAAGTCGAAGCAATGTAGAAAGGATGAACTACAAGGCCTTGGAGGTCCAATGACAAGGGTGAGATCTATGATGGCCAAAGAGGCTCTAGGTATATTTGTTGCAAGTTTATTTCAAGCAGGTGAAAAGCGTTGAAGAATTGTAGCCCAAGATGACGAATTGCTTAATGCAAATTGAATGAACGAAGGCGTGAGGGCAGTATTCAATACGACACCTATTTCTCTATCTAACTACTTGAGTCCAAATTGGTGAAATGGATCATGAAGGATGCGTCTATGTGTGGCCAATCTACACCTATATTTTTTTGTGTTTCTTTTTTTTAATGGAATCTTGTGATAAGGGCCATTTAACCGATCTTAGTTTTTCTTTCTAGTACATTCTAAAATGGGCACAAAATTCTTATTTTTGTTTTTACAGTTTACTAATTGTGGTGGACTATATAATTAAGCTGATTTTTGGCCTTATTGTAATGAACTTGTGTTTGATCAGGTTTAGGCAAACTTGTAAGGTGTTGCGTATTATAAAAAGAAAACCCTAATATTTGGGAAACGGAATTCATAACATATTTGCTTTACATGTGAGACGTGTGCTCTTTTGGTTCTTCATAGAATCTTCGAACTTATCAAGGCCACTCATCCTTGTGGCGTTCCTAGACTTATCAATATCTTGATTGTGGCGCCTTGTTCATTCTCTTCTATTCTTGTTTGATTCTCGTGTAAACTTTTTAGCTGTGAACTACCATTAACCCTTGTCCATATCTAAAGATATACTCATTAGATTTCAGTGGCTCAAGTCGAAGAAATGTAGAAAGGATGAACTACAAGGCCTTGGAGGTCCAATGACAAGGGCGCTCATCCTTTTAGCGTTCCTAGACTTATCAATATCTTGATTGTGGCGCCTTGTTCATTCTCTTCCGTTCTTGTTTGATTCTCGTGTAAACTCTTTAGCTGTGAACTACCATTAACCCTCGTCCATATCTGAAGATATACACATTAGATTTCAGTGGCTCAAGTCGAAGCAATGTAGAAAGGATGAACTACAAGGCCTTGGAGGTCCAATGACAAGGGTGAGATCTATGATGGCCAAAGAGGCTCTAGGTATATTTGTTGCAAGTTTATTTCAAGCAGGTGAAAAGCGTTGAAGAATTGTAGCCCAAGATGACGAATTGCTTAATGCAAATTGAATGAACGAAGGCGTGAGGGCAGTATTCAATACGACACCTATTTCTCTATCTAACTACTTGAGTCCAAATTGGTGAAATGGATCATGAAGGATGCGTCTATGATTGGCCAATCTACACCTATATTTTTTTGTGTTTCTTTTTTTGAATGGAATCTTGTGATAAGGGCCATTTAACCGATCTTAGTTTTTCTTTCTAGTACATTCTAAAATGGGCACAAAATTCTTATTTTTGTTTTTACAGTTTACTAATTGTGGTGGACTATATAATTAAGCTGATTTTTGGCCTTATTGTAATGAACTTGTGTTTGATCAGGTTTAGGCAAACTTCTAAGGTGTTGCGTATTATAAAAAGAAAACCCTAATATTTGGGAAACGGAATTCATAACACATTTGCCTTACATGTGAGACTTGTGCTCTTTTGGTTCTTCATAGAATCTTCGAACTTATCAAGGCCACTCATCCTTGTGGCGTTCCTAGACTTATCAATATCTTGATTGTGGCGCCTTGTTCATTCTCTTCTATTCTTGTTTGATTCTCGTGTAAACTTTTTAGCTGTGAACTACCATTAACCCTCGTCCATATCTGAAGATATACTCATTAGATTTCAGTGGCTCAAGTCGAAGCAATGCAGAAAGGATGAACTACAAGGCCTTGGAGGTCCAATGACAAGGGCACTCATCCTTGTGGCGTTCCTAGACTTATCAATATCTTGATTGTGGCGCCTTGTTCATTCTCTTCCATTCTTGTTTGATTCTCATGTAAACTTTTTAGCTGTGAACTACCATTAACCCTCGTCCATATCTGACGATATACACATTAGATTTCAGTGGCTTAAGTCGAAGCAATGTAGAAAGGATGAACTACAAGGCCTTGGAGGTCCAATGACAAGGGTGAGATCTATGATGGCCAAAGAGGCTCTAGGTATATTTGTTGCAATTTTATTTCAAGCAGGTGAAAGCGTTGAAGAATTGCAGCCCAAGATGATGAATTGCTTAATGCAAATTGAATGAACGAAGGCTTGAGGGCAGTATTCAGTACGACACCTATTTCTCTATCTAACTACTTGAGTCCAAATTGGTGAAATGGATCATGAAGGCTGCATCTATGTTTGGCCAATCTACACCGATATTTTTTTGTGTTTCTTTTTTTGAATGGAATCTTGTGATAAGGGCCATTTAACCGATCTTAGTTTTTCTTTCTAGTACATTCTAAAATGGGCACAAAATTCTTTTTTTTGTTTTTACTGTTTACTAATTGTGGTGGACTAAATAATTAAGCTGATTTTTGGTCTTATTGTAATGAACTTATGCTTGATTAGGTTTAGGCAAACTTGTAAGGTGTTGCGTATTATAAATAGAAAACCCTAATAATTGGGAAACGGAATTCATAACACATTTGCCTTACGTGTGAGACTTGTGCTCTTTTGGTTCCTTATAGAATCTTCGAACTTATCAAGGGCACTCATCCTTGTGGCATTCCTAGACTTATCAATATCTTGATTGTGGCGCCTTGTTCATTCTCTTCCATTCTTGTTTGATTATGGTGTAAACTTTTTAGCTGTAAACTACCATTAACCCTCGTCGATATCTGAAGATATACACATTAGATTTCAGTGGCTGAAGTCCAAGCAATGTAGAAAGGATGAACTACAAGGCTTTGGAGGTCCAATGAAAGGGTGAGATCTATGATGGCCAAAGAGGCTCTAGGTATATTTGTTGCAATTTTATTTCAAGCAGGTCAAAGTGTAACACCCTAATTTTTAACCTAACTTTCTAGAACACATTAGGTTAAACATTAGGCTATGACTTCATAGTCTCATTCTTTCATTGAAATACTTAGCGGAAATTACGGGTAAATTTTTCTTTTTTGAAAACATAAAACAAAGTGAGAGCCACGTTCTTAGTCTAATCGAATAATAGGAATATAAAGCACGCTTAACACTCATAGAGAAACACAGAAATGGAAACATATAATAGCTGAGCATAAATCATCATAACAAGAGAAACGTTTCATTAATAACATAACTTAGAATACATAAGTAGTCATACCCTCATTGGGACGGGCAGAGCTTGTAATACAGCAGAAAGGAAGTACAATAGAAATAGAGAAACGTAAAGTAACATAAAGTAAACCATCACTACCCGAGTGCACCTATAGTGAATAACCTCAAAACAAAAGCAGGTTTATCCAGTCTACATGTGAGTGTGTGCACTAAGCCTCCCTAAAACATCTGCTACTAGAACAGGGAAATGGAGTGTAATCGATCCAAGAATGCAAGGCGGCAGGAGTGGGCATACGTGTAGACTGAGCGTGAGCTCCTCGTTAGGGGCGCCTCTCGGACGGATGTGTCAATGAAGACCACGAATGTCGCCATCAGTCTCTGAAGATGTGACGGAAGTGAGAAAAAGAAGAGAAAAGAGTGAGAATCTTACTAAAGAATCTCAATAGGAATCTCCTATTCTAGGGTTACATCGTTCACATCCTCAGGAACCTTGGGTTTATTTATAAAAGGTGTTCATGCATATGAGATTCATTATTAGGGTTTATGAAACTATTTATCCAAGGTCCATTTCTTTTAGTATGCATCTTGATATCATGAATGCAACATGTTTAAGCATGAATGTTGTAACATCCCCAAATTTATAACTAAGAATCTTAATTATCGATAGCAAAACCAAGAGAATCTGGACAAATGTTATGAAACACAACAAATAGACTACTTAAGTATGTCTAGAGAAAAATGCAAAGAATTACGAAAATGCCATCACTTAGTGGAAATTACGAAAATGCCCTTGCTATGTAAAGGAAATTACCAAACTACCCTTGCCTTATTAAATGACAAAGATACCCTTACTCTATGAATGGAATTACAAGAATATCCACTAACATCTTTGCACAAAACATGGAAACGTGTTTGCATAAAACATGGAAACATGTTTGCATAAAACATGGAGCATTTTCATCCAACATGTTTGCACAAAACATGGAAACGTGTTTGCACAAAACATGGAAACGTGTTTGCACAAAACAAGGAGCATTTTCATCCCAAAATTCAGCCAACATGTTTCCATAAATCATGCTCCAAGTGCTTTCCATCTTCTGTTTTTTCTCTAATCTTTCCACTATAAATACTCCTCAAACTCTCTTCAATTCAGAAACTCCCTAAGTGTTCTTTCTTTCTTATTCTATCATTCTTCTTATGTTCTTCAAAACTTCTCTTGATCCTCTAAACTTCATCCAAACACTTCAATCCTAAGTCCAAACTTTCACTAGCCCTCACAAGAGTTACAATCTTTAACTCTAGTGAGAAATATTTTCTTAAGCATTCAAGTTCTAGAGCCAAGATTCAAGGAGGGTCATCCACTCCAAAGACTCTTGTTCGAAGCTTAAGGAAGAAGAGAAGGACCCTTTTAGACCCTACACAAGAGGTAGGAGCTTCATCTTTAATTGTTCAAGCATTGTTGGCTTCTAACCTTGATAGAATGCCTCAAGTTTGAGTTATTGTCAAAAGTTTTCAATGATTATTTGAAAAATATATTTTTAGAAATATGACATGTTCTATTTTGTTATGAGTACCTTTATGATGTTATCAAACTCAAATATAACTTGAAAAGATTGTATGTGAAACCTGATTTAATAAAGGTAACTTAAGACATGAAAATGGTAGGTGCTGGAAATTCTAGTTGTTTCTGGCAGCAGGTACTTCGAAAGCTACTGTTCATAAAATATTAAGTATCTCGAAATTAAAATAATTTTACTATAAACTAGACTCATTATAGAACACTCTCCAAAAAGAATCACCTAAAACGGAGTTTTCTAGCTCAAGATATAAATTTTTAAAATAGAGCCTAAGACTGAAACTTTAAATCTGACCTTGTAGTAGTAAAATAGATGTAACTCACTCTAGAAAAATGTAAATGGACTGATTTCAACTTTGTTGGAGAGCTAACACATATAGGAATACACCCATGTATGTTATGTATAAAGCTTTGTACCACGTAAATACAGAATGAGAAATAAATTTCGGGATAGTGTACTGTGAAAGTGCAGTTTGGAAAGGTTCTGCTAAGGAAAGACTTGGTATTTAAGCATGTCCATTGTGACCCACCTCTCTTTCCTGGGAACCCTCCTATGCATGGTTTACAGTTGATTTACACTATTCCAAAGATGTAAATGCTAAAATTTGATGAGTTAGGAATTTGGAACTACCTTTACTAACAAGTATACAGAGAATTATAAACTTTCTTCTAAAAGATGTCAAAACTATAAATAAAAGAATCAAGTCTTGTAAAGAGAGAATTTTAAGAATTTAAGTAGAATAATAATCTTCAAGAGTTATATGAAAGTCATAATAAAAATATATAAGGAACCTATAATAATATTTTGAAGTGCATTAATGTATTAATGGAATGCTAAGAGTACAAAGAACACTAAGAGAAAAAGATAATACTAAGACATCCATTACCTCTTACGAACACTAGGAACTCAACTTGATAACTTTGGTTAGTTAATATGAATTATCTATGAAAGTGTTTACTATGAGATTTACATGATATTGTCCATGTTTTATGAAGTGATTTATAGTAATGTGAATGTATGGTGATGAATTATGAAATGATGAGGATGAATGATTGATTGCCCAAGGTTTATTGTGATTACATGATAATATGCATACATTCATTTTCCAAAAGAAATAATAAAAGTAAAGTTTGAAAAAGTAGCAATGAAAGTCTGGAAAAGTGGACTTGAGCTAAACTCACGGCTTAACCCCCTAAACCGTTGAGATCACGGCAACGGAATGAAAATCAACAAGGTTATGGCGACGGCCATGGTATGAGCTCATTACCCTTTTAGGGTGGTCTAAGGCATTGATGCATTCATCCCGTGAATAATTAAGAAATATGTTGATGAAATAAATGAAAGATGATGATCACTAAACAAGTGAATGTTGAGGATGAGTAATCATGAAATGCATGCAGCTCCTAAATGATTACCGCTTATTAGTGGTTTTACATGATATGCTTATATGTATGCTTGATGAAATCTTGAATGAATATTTACGCTAATGTTTAAGCTTAGTTTAAAAGTAACTGCACTTCGTCTAATCACGTTTGTGAAAGTTTGATAATTGAATCCTTACCTGTTCACCTTTTTATAATAAACCCGAAGTGACTGGGACGACAACGATGACACTTTTAGTACAAGAAGGAACTCCTACTGAGAAATCATGTATTTCTCACTCCTATGTTTATTTTCCGTTGTCCCAGAGACAGACGTGTCCACCTAAAGCAACGAGGCCGTAGCTGAGGAAGGAGGTAGCACGTGAAGATTTCAAACCGTTCAAGTAGGAGCATTCCGAGCTTTAGTTACATTATAGTTTGTGAGAAACAATTAGTAATAGTAGAACTTATATTGTTATTTGTAATAACTTATCAGTATGATATATGCCCTGTTGTGACTTATGTATTAAGTGATTATATTCCAGTTTATGTGATAATTGTTCTACACTTAGTCTTTTATTCCGCTTATTTAATTAAGTGCGCAATGTAATTTGATTATTATCTATAAAAGCGCTATGTATTTCACTTCTCGTTACAGGCTTAAGTTTTCAAAAAATTAATTTATTTAAAGAAAAAAAAACTTCCATTATTTTTCTAAGTTAATTTCAAAAGAAAATTAATACAAGGCATAAGTGACAACTAATAGAATCCAAATGTGAACTTAAGCACAGTGGGGTTCTATTAGGGTGTTACAAATGTATGGCAATACTTGAGCACATAAATCAACGAATCACAACAATCTAGATTCATGCAAGTGGCATAAGGGCATATTACAACTCTTACTTTTCTCATACTTATGTGACTTAAAAGCATCATATCTCTTTTGTTCTTTTTCTCAAAAACCACCCTCTTAAACCTATTTCCAACCGATACACCGCCCCGGCGATTTTTATCATAACCTCCTATCTCCGTCTCACCTAATCGCCTAGGAATGAGCTCAATCCTAACTAGTCGTCACTAGATTTAATATGGGGTAAAATGAGGGGGTAACATAAACATATTTCATTCTTTGAAACGTTCTACTGGCCTCGAGTGCACAGCGAATTGTCCGCTTTGGTAAGGCTACATCTGCACATACCCTCACGGATTTGCCTCCTCCTCACCGTAGCAGGAGAAGTACGTCTCAATGCTTGTCACATAAAAATATCCTAGGGGTGCTCGGCCGAACCAGTGTCACCCAGGGTTTTCAACTCATATGGTACTTTAAAACATTTTTCAACTCTTTTAGGTTTGATAGAAATTCGGCAGCATAACGGCTGTTAAACTGAATTTCCTTCAAACCAAAATTCATGCCACAAGCTAATCACACAACTTAACATCTCAATAATCATTTCCTCACGTATCATCAATAAAACATTTTAGGGTTCATGCATCATCAAGCATATTCTTCTAATACATCATTCTCACATAGATAAACATCATAACATATATTTCAAACTCATCATTCTTACATAGATTATAGCATATATTCCAAACTCATCATAGCATATATTTTAAACACATCATACTCACATAGATAAAGCTCATGTATCATATATCATACTTGCATAAAATTAAGCATCATTAAAACTCAAGACTTCTTAATATCTTATGCATCGACCCTTAAGGTCCTTAACTCACAATCTAAGTTATAAATCATCAAAACCTAGTCTCTTGGGAACCTATGAGGTTATAACTAAGTATTTCTCACCTCACACTATGGTCAAGAACATCTCTAGACCTCAAGGATGCAGAATTTAAAATCCCAACTTTACGGGTACCTAGGAGTCACAACAATGACTCTTTCTAAGTCCAGTTTGTTCCTAAAGCATCAAGATTAAGCCCTAAACCAATTATGAGTCATTCCTACACATTTAAACTAATTTAGAACCATGATTATCATTTCTAAACCTTGCTGGACAGAATCCAGAAAATTCCATCATTAAGGGATCTAAAACTCTCAAATTAATTCTTTTCTAGTTCCTAACTTATCCTATCTTTCACATATGAGTCTTAACATTATTTTTACTCAAACATAAGCATCTTATCATTATTAACACAGCTCATACAGTGGCCAAACATAGCAAGGCAGAACCGAAACAAACATCTCCATAAAAGACATGAAACACAATTTCTAAAGCACATACAATACTAGTTTCTCTTGGAACCTTTTTCAACTTTCAAAACTCATTTATGGACACTTTTATCACCTAAAATCATAAAAATACTTAAGAGGGTAATAGCTAAATCATTTTTATCTCAAGAGGTCCTAAATTCATAAAACTTAGTTCTACATATTTCTTATACTTACATAAACTTAGAAAAATTATAAAACATAGTTTTCAATACTTGGAAACACCAAAGCCTCTTAGGGCCGAAATAGGGACCAAAAGCAATAAATATTTTTAGACCTTTGTTGAGACAACAATGGGCAAGTCTTTGAGCTCTAGGTTCATTAAAGTGATGACATAAAAATAAATATGCTCATGCACTTGTTTTAGTTTTTGCTAGAAAGTAAAGTGAGAGCATAAAATAAATATGTGATGCATTATATTATTATCTTTGATATTTAGGTGAGAACTTGAAACATAAACATGATAATGCATAGCTTGAAATATAAACATGATAATGCAAGCTCCTTTATTACCTTGGTACTTAGTGATAACAAAGAAAGTAAACATGATGTGCAAAGCATAAAATAAATATGGTATGCATTATATTATTATCTTTGATATTTAGGTGAGAACTTGAAATATAAACATGATAATGCAAGTTCCTTTATTACCTTGGTACTTAGTGATAGCAAAGAAAGTAAACATGATGTGCAAAGCATAAAATAAACATGATGCAAGGTTCATTTTAAGGTGATCTAAAGCTCATCCAAGACTTTAACAACATAATAACCCAACACATATCTCATTACAAAGAGAGCTTTAGAGTTCTTGAACCAAGTTCTCAAAGGAATTATAAGGTTCTTGAACATCATCATCAAGCTCAAAGAAAGCAAAACTTTTTGAACAAATAAAACTTCAAAGATCAAAAAGGAAAATGGTAACCGAAATGTTAAAGAAAGGAACAAAGAAACCGAAATCATAATAGCAAGAAAAGTAAAGGTATTCTTGAGTAAAAATCATTTTGAGTTAGAAAATAAAGTTGGAACTCAAAGAAAATAAAACCTCAAGCTCTAGAGTTTCCTTTGAGATGAACACATAGTCATTATCTAGGAGTCCTCATCATTGAGCTATCATGTACTCATCAAGGCCAAGAGGCCGAAAATACAAGAAAGGGAAACCAAAGAAAGTTTCAAAAAGAAAACCCAAGAGAAAGCTAGAAAGAACTCATTTTCAAGAAGACAAAGTTTAGAAAACACTCCTACCTAGAGTGAAGACAAAAAGGTTGGACTTGAAGATGAAAATGATACGAGCAACACTTCCTAGGATGGTGATGATGATTCGGCCTTGATGAAAGAAAAAGGAAGGAAATGTGTTCTTGGTGAGCTTGTGTTTGAGAATGGAAGTTTAGGTGTTTGTATGATGATCCAAGGTGGTGGGGTGGTGTTTCAAGGTTGTGTGATGATGTTTCAAAAGGAAAAAGAAGAAAATGAAGAAGAAGAATGCTCTTGAGATTTGAGAGAAAAAGGAAGAACTTAGAGAAAAATAAAAAAACTAAACTTAGCAAATGAACAAAGTGTAGCAAAGGTTCATCTAGGCATGGTATTTATAGAGAAGAATAAGAGTGAATGAGTGGAGGAGAATGAATCCTCATGGAACATGAGGTGAGAGAATTGCACTTTGATGACATGGCTTCAACCATAGTCTTTGGAGTGTGAAATAAAATTAAATTGTGATAAAATGGATGATGAATTTCGTGCAGGTCTGATGCAGCAAGGGAGGAGGGAGTTTTGGTCATGTAATAGTGTGTTAGTGATGTGTTTAGGGGTGTATTAGCTTAGGTGTAAGGTTAGGAGTCATTAAGCATAAGTTTAGGTGACTAAGAATGTGATTAGGAACCTTTATGACATGATTAAGGAGTACTCATACATATTTAGGAGATTTTAAATTCATTTTATGAATAAAACAACGTAGACAAAATTCCATAATTTAAGGAATTGGAGAGAGATAACACTATTCAAGATTCCATGACTAGAAATCTTGAATTTAAAATAAGATTTTAAGTTGTAATTAAGCACTTTTAGGTTCTAATCAACTTTAATAAATTATTTTGACTCAAGATTAATTATGGAAATTAATTAATCTTCGATTAGAGCCTAATATTGCTTAGGTTTGCTTAATCACGATTAAGCGTAAAAATATAAACTAGGGGTAAAATCGTAATTTTGCACTAATTTTGCCCGGGACCTCCATAATTAAAACTGAGGTCGTAGAATACATAAAAATGCCTTTTAAAACCATCTAGAGAAGTTTCGGGTTCATCCGGCACTTGCAAATAGGTAAAACACCTTGAGGCGTTTTGGTCATTTTGACGAAAACTTCAAAACGAGATTTTCGATTCCGGAAAGGTACACAGGTCATCTAATCCCCTTCCAACATTGAGTTTGCCCTTCGAGTACTGCCAGATCGGCTTTCCTCGAATTCTGGGACTAAAATGACCTCAGGGGCATTTCGGTCATTTTCACTCTAGAAGAAAATCGAGGCGTTACACAAAGCGTTGAAGAATTGCAGCCAAAGACGACGAATTGCTTAATGCAAATTGAATGAATGAAGGCTTGAGGGCAGTATTCAATTAGACGCCTATATCTCTATGTAAGTACTTGAGTCGAAATTGGTGAAATGGATCATGAAGGCTGCATCTATGTTTCGCCAAGCTACACCTATATTTTCTTGTGTTTCTTTTTTTTGAATTGAATCTTGTGATAAGGGCCATTTAATCGATCTGAGTTTTGCTTTTTAGTACATTCTAAAATGGGCACAAAATTCTTATTTTTGTTGTTACAGTTTACTAATTGTGGTGGACTATATAATTAAGCTGATTTTTGGCCTTATTGTAATGAACTTGTTTTTATTAGGTTTACGCAAACTTGTAAGGTGTTGCGTATTATAAAAAGATAACCCTAATATTTGGGAAATAAAATTCATAACATATTTGCTTCACGTGTGAGACTTGTGCTCTTTTGGTTCTTCATAGAATCTTCGAACTTATCAAGGGCACTCATCCTTGTGGCGTTCCTAGACTTATCAATATCTTGATTGTGGCGCCTTGTTCATTCTCTTCCATTCTTGTTTGATTCTCGTGTAAACTTTTTAGCTATGAACTACCATTAACCCTCGTCCATATCTGAAGATATACACATTAGATTTCAGTGGCTCATCTCGAAGCAATATAGAAAGGATGAACTACAAGGCCTTGGAGGTCCAATGAAAGGGTGAGATCTATGATGGCCAAAGAGGCTCTAGGTATATTTGTTGCAATTTTATATCAAGCAGGTGAAACCGTTGAAGAATTGCAGCCCAAGATGACGAATTGCTTAATGCAAATTGAATGAATGAAGGCTTGAGGGCAGTATTCAATAGGACACCTATTTCTCTATCTAACTACTTGAGTCCAAATTGGTGAAATGGATCATGAAGGCTGCGTCTACGTTTGGCCAATCTGCACCTATATTTTTTTGTGTTTCTTTTTTTGAATTGAATCTTGTGATAAGGGCCATTTAACCGATCTTAGTTTTTCTTTCTAGTACATTCTAAAATTGGTACAAAATTATTATTTTTGTTCTTACAGTTTACTAATTGTGGTGGACTAAATAATTAAGCTGATTTTTGGCCTTATTGTAATGAACTTGTTTTTTATTAGGTTTAGGCAAACTTGTAAGGTGTTGCGTATTATAAAAAGATAACCCTAATATTTGGGAAATAAAATTCATAACATATTTTCTTTACGTGTGAGCGTTGTGCTCTTTTGGTTCTTCATAGAATCTTCGAACTTATCGAGCGCACTCATCCTTGTGGCGTTCCTAGACTTATCAATATCTTGATTGTGGTGCCTTGTTCATTCTCTTCTATTCTTGTTTAATTCTGGTGTAAACTATTTAGCTGTAAACTACCATTAACCCTCGTCCATATCTGAAGATATACACATTAGATTCCAGTGGCTGAAGTGCAAGCAATGTAGAAAGGAAGAACTACAAGGCCTTGGAGGTCCAATGACAAGGGTGAGATCTATGAAGGCCAAAGAGGCTCTAGGTATATTTGTTGCAATTTTATTTGAATTAGGTGAAAGCGTGCAAGAATTGCAGCCCAAGATGACAAATTGCTTAATGCAAATTGAATGAACGAAGGCTGGAGGGCAGTATTCAATACGACACCTATTTCTCTATCTAACTACTTGAGTCCAAATTGGTGAAATGGATCATGAAGGCTGCATCTATGTTTCGCCAAGCTACACCTATATTTTTTTGTGTTTCTTTTTTTGAATGGAATCTTGTGATAAGGGCCATTTAACCGATCTTAGTTTTTCTTTCTAGTACATTCTAAAATGGGCACAAAATTCTTATTTTTGTTGTTACAGTTTACTAATTGTGGTGGACTAAATAATTAAGCTGATTTTTGGCCTTATTGTGATGAACTTGTGTTTGATTAGGTTTAGGCAAACTTCTCAGGTGTTGCGTATTATAAAAAGAAAACCGTAATATTTGCAAAATGGAATTCATAACATATTTGCTTTACGTGTGAGACTTGTGCTCTTTTGGTTCTTCATAGAATCTTTGAACTTATCAAGGGCACTCATCCTTGTGGCGTTCCTAGACTTATCAATATCTTGATTGTGGCGCCTTGTTCATTCTCTTCTATTCTTGTTTGATATTCATGTAAACTTTTTAGCTATGAACTACCATTAACCCTCGTCCATATCTGAAGATATACACATTAGATTTCAGTGGCTCATCTCGAAGCAATATAGAAAGGATGAACTACAAGGCCTTGGAGGTCCAATGAAAGGGTGAGATCTATGATGGCCAAAGAGGCTCTAGGTATATTTGTTGCAATTTTATATCAAGCAGGTGAAACCGTTGAAGAATTGCAGCCCAAGATGATGAATTGCTTAATGCAAATTGAATGAATGAAGGCTTGAGGGCAGTATTCAATATGACACCTATTTCTCTATCTAACTACTTGAGTCCAAATTGGTGAAATGGATCATGAAGGATGCGTCTACGTTTGGCCAATCTGCACCTATATTTTTTTGTGTTTCTTTTTTTGAATTGAATCTTGTGATAAGGGCCATTTAACCGATCTTAGTTTTTCTTTCTAGTACATTCTAAAATTGGTACAAAATTATTATTTTTGTTCTTACAGTTTACTAATTGTGGTGGACTAAATAATTAAGCTGATTTTTGGCCTTATTGTAATGAACTTGTTTTTTATTAGGTTTAGGCAAACTTGTAAGGTGTTGCGTATTATAAAAAGATAACCCTAATATTTGGGAAATAAAATTCATAACATATTTTCTTTACGTGTGAGACTTGTGCTCTTTTGGTTCTTCATAGAATCTTCGAACTTATCGAGCGCACTCATCCTTGTGGCGTTTCTAGACTTATCAATATCTTGATTGTGGTGCCTTGTTCATTCTCTTCTATTCTTGTTTAATTCTGGTGTAAACTATTTAGCTGTAAACTACCATTAGCCCTCGTCCATATCTGAAGATATACACATTAGATTCCAGTGGCTGATGTAACATCCCCTATTGCTTTATGGATTGACGACTGTCCCCACAAACCAACACGGGTCTTTTCAGCATGCTTTGTCCTCACTCACACGCTTCCTAGGAAAACTTCCCAGGAGGTCACCCATCCCAAAATTACCCCAGGTCAAGCACGCTTAACTGTGGAGTTCTTTCAATTTGGGCTACCGAAAAGAAGATGCATCTTGTCGGTATAGGTAGTGCGAATCACTTCATATAAGCCCTCCTCAACTGTATAGTCCCATACCTATACAGTCTTAGGATCCCTCTCATTCGGGTGTGTAATCGGTTCATTCATGTACCCCTCCGCTTAGAGGACCTTGCGAGGAGCCGCTCCTTGTCCGTGCCTTCTTTGCACCGGCGATCACTCCTCGTCCTCGTCCCCGGGCGTTACATGCCCACCAGCTTCCGCCTGGTTCGTCCCCGAACCACACCGTACTAGGAGATGTGCAGGCTCTGATACCATTTGTAACATCCCCTATTGCTTTATGGATTGACGACTGTCCCCACAAACCAACACGGGTCTTTTCAGCATGCTTTGTCCTCACTCACACGCTTCCTAGGAAAACTTCCCAGGAGGTCACCCATCCCAAAATTACCCCAGGTCAAGCACGCTTAACTGTGGAGTTCTTTCAATTTGGGCTACCGAAAAGAAGATGCATCTTGTTGGTATAGGTAGTGCGAATCAATTCATATAAGCCCTCCTCAACTGTATAGTCCCATACCTATACAGTCTTAGGATCCCTCTCATTCGGGTGTGTAATCGGTTCATTCATGTACCCCTCCGCTTAGAGGACCTTGTGAGGAGCCGCTCCTTGTCCGTGCCCTCTTTGCACCGGCGATCACTCCTCGTCCTCGTCCCCGGGCGTTACATTCGGTAGCCCAAATTGAAAGAACTCCACAGTTAAGCGTGCTTGACCTGGGGTAATTTTGGGATGGGTGACCTCCTGGGAAGTTTTCCTAGGAAGCGTGTGAGTGAGGACAAAGCATGCTGAAAAGACCCGTGTTGGTTTGTGGGGACAGTCGTCAATCCATAAAGCAATAGGGGATGTTACAGCTGAAGTGCAAGCAATGTAGAAAGGAAGAACTACAAGGCCTTGGAGGTCCAATGACAAGGGTGAGATCTATGAAGGCCAAAGAGGCTCTAGGTATATTTGTTGCAATTTTATTTGAAATAGGTGAAAGCGTGCAAGAATTGCAGCCCAAGATGACAAATTGCTTAATGCAAATTGAATGAACGAAGGCTGGAGGGCAGTATTCAATACGACACCTATTTCTCTATCTAACTACTTGAGTCCAAATTGGTGAAATGGATCATGAAGGCTGCATCTATGTTTCGCCAAGCTACACCTATATTTTTTTGTGTTTCTTTTTTTGAATGGAATCTTGTGATAAGGGCCATTTAACCGATCTTAGTTTTTCTTTCTAGTACATTCTAAAATGGGCACAAAATTCTTATTTTTGTTGTTACAGTTTACTAATTGTGGTGGACTAAATAATTAAGCTGATTTTTGGCCTTATTGTGATGAACTTGTGTTTGATTAGGTTTAGGCAAACTTCTCAGGTGTTGCGTATTATAAAAAGAAAACCGTAATATTTGCAAAATGGAATTCATAACATATTTGCTTTACGTGTGAGACTTGTGCTCTTTTGGTTCTTCATAGAATCTTTGAACTTATCAAGGGCACTCATCCTTGTGGCGTTCCTAGACTTATCAATATCTTGATTGTGGCGCCTTGTTCATTCTCTTCTATTCTTGTTTGATATTCATGTAAACTTTTTAGCTATGAACTACCATTAACCCTCATCCATATCTGAAGATATACACATTAGATTTCAGTGGCTCATCTCGAAGCAATATAGAAAGGATGAACTACAAGGCCTTGGAGGTCCAATGAAAGGGTGAGATCTATGATGGCCAAAGAGGCTCTAGGTATATTTGTTGCAATTTTATATCAAGCAGGTGAAACCGTTGAAGAATTGCAGCCCAAGATGATGAATTGCTTAATGCAAATTGAATGAATGAAGGCTTGAGGGCAGTACTCAATAGGACACCTATTTCTCTATCTAACTACTTGAGTCCAAATTGGTGAAATGGATCATGAAGGATGCGTCTACGTTTGGCCAATCTGCACCTATATTTTTTTGTGTTTCTTTTTTTGAATTGAATCTTGTGATAAGGGCCATTTAACCGATCTTAGTTTTTCTTTCTAGTACATTCTAAAATTGGTACAAAATTATTATTTTTGTTCTTACAGTTTACTAATTGTGGTGGACTAAATAATTAAGCTGATTTTTGGCCTTATTGTAATGAACTTGTTTTTTATTAGGTTTAGGCAAACTTGTAAGGTGTTGCGTATTATAAAAAGATAACCCTAATATTTGGGAAATAAAATTCATAACATATTTTCTTTACGTGTGAGACTTGTGCTCTTTTGGTTCCTCATAGAATCTTCGAACTTATCGAGCGCACTCATCCTTGTGGCGTTCCTAGACTTATCAATATCTTGATTGTGGTGCCTTGTTCATTCTCTTCTATTCTTGTTTAATTCTGGTGTAAACTATTTAGCTGTAAACTACCATTAACCCTCGTCCATATCTGAAGATATACACATTAGATTCCAGTGGCTGAAGTGCAAGCAATGTAGAAAGGAAGAACTACAAGGCCTTGGAGGTCCAATGACAAGGGTGAGATCTATGAAGGCCAAAGAGGCTCTAGGTATATTTGTTGCAATTTTATTTGAAATAGGTGAAAGCGTGCAAGAATTGCAGCCCAAGATGACAAATTGCTTAATGCAAATTGAATGAACGATGGCTGGAGGGCAGTATTCAATACGACACCTATTTCTCTATCTAACTACTTGAGTCCAAATTGGTGAAATGGATCATGAAGGCTGCATCTATGTTTCGCCAAGCTACACCTATATTTTTTTGTGTTTCTCTTTTTGAATGGAATCTTGTGATAAGGGCCATTTAACCGATCTTAGTTTTTCTTTCTAGTACATTCTAAAATGGGCACAAAATTCTTATTTTTGTTGTTACAGTTTACTAATTGTGGTGGACTAAATAATTAAGCTGATTTTTGGCCTTATTGTGATGAACTTGTGTTTGATTAGGTTTAGGCAAACTTCTCAGGTGTTGCGTATTATAAAAAGAAAACCGTAATATTTGCAAAATGGAATTCATAACATATTTGCTTTACGTGTGAGACTTGTGCTCTTTTGGTTCTTCATAGAATCTTTGAACTTATCAAGGGCACTCATCCTTGTGGCGTTCCTAGACTTATCAATATCTTGATTGTGGCGCCTTGTTCATTCTCTTCTATTCTTGTTTGATATTCATGTAAACTTTTTAGCTATGAACTACCATTAACCCTCGTCCATATCTGAAGATATACACATTAGATTTCAGTGGCTCATCTCGAAGCAATATAGAAAGGATGAACTACAAGGCCTTGGAGGTCCAATGAAAGGGTGAGATCTATGATGGCCAAAGAGGCTCTAGGTATATTTGTTGCAATTTTATATCAAGCAGGTGAAACCGTTGAAGAATTGCAGCCCAAGATGATGAATTGCTTAATGCAAATTGAATGAATGAAGGCTTGAGGGCAGTATTCAATATGACACCTATTTCTCTATCTAACTACTTGAGTCCAAATTGGTGAAATGGATCATGAAGGATGCGTCTATGTTTGGCCAATCTACACCTATATTTTTTTGTGTTTCTTTTTTTGAATGGAATCTTGTGATAAGGGCCATTTAACCGATCTTAGTTTTTCTTTCTAGTACATTTTAAAATGGGCACAAAATTCTTTTTTTTGTTTTTACTGTTTACTAATTGTGGTGGACTAAATAATTAAGCTGATTTTCGGCCTTATTGTAATGAACTTGTGCTTGATTAGGTTTAGGCAAACTTGTAAGGTGTAGCGTATTATAAATAGAAAACCCTAATAATTGGGAAACGGAATTCATAACACATTTGCCTTACGTGTGAGACTTGTGCTCTTTTGGTTCCTCATAGAATCTTCGAACTTATCAAGGGCACTCATCCTTGTGGCGTTCCTAGACTTATCAATATCTTGATTGTGGCGCCTTGTTCATTCTCTTCTATTCTTGTTTGATTATGGTGTAAACTTTTTAGCTGTAAACTACCATTAACCCTCGTCCATATCTGAAGATATACACATTAGATTTCAGTGGCTGAAGTCCAAGCAATGTAGAAAGGATGAACTACAAGGCTTTGGAGGTCCAATGAAAGGGTGAGATCTATGATGGCCAAAGAGGCTCTAGGTATATTTGTTGCAATTTTATTTCAAGCAGGTCAAAGCGTTGAAGAATTGCAGCGAAAGACGACGAATTGCTTAATGCAAATTGAATGAATGAAGGCTTGAGGGCAGTATTCAATTAGACACCTATATCTCTATGTAAGTACTTGAGTCAAAATTGGTGAAATGGATCATGAAGGCTGCATCTATGTTTCGCCAAGCTACACCTATATTTTTTTGTGTTTCTTTTTTTTTAATTGAATCTTGTGATAAGGGCCATTTAACCGATCTGAGTTTTTCTTTTTAGTACATTCTAAAATGGGCACAAAATTCTTATTTTTGTTGTTACAGTTTACTAATTGTGGTGGACTATATAATTAAGCTGATTTTTGGCCTTATTGTAATGAACTTGTTTTTGATTAAGTTTACGCAAACTTGTAAGGTGTTGCGTATTATAAAAAGATAACCCTAATATTTGGGAAATAAAATTCATAACATATTTGCTTCACGTGTGAGACTTGTGCTCTTTTGGTTCTTCATAGAATCTTCGAACTTATCAAGGGCACTCATCCTTGTTGCGTTCCTAGACTTATCAATATCTTGATTGTGGCGCCTTGTTCATTCTCTTCCATTCTTGTTTGATTCTCGTGTAAGCTTTTTAGCTGTGAACTACCATTAACCCTCGTCCATATCTGAAGATATACACATTAGATTTCAGTGGCTCAAGTCGAAGCAATGTAGAAAGGATGAACTACAAGGCCTTGGAGGTCCAATGACAAGGGTGAGATCTATGATGGCCAAAGAGGCTCTAGGTATTTTGTTGCAATTTTATTTCAAGCAGGTGAAAGCGTTGAAGAATTGCAGCCCAAGATGACGAATTGCTTAATGCAAATTGAATGAACGAAGGCTTGAGGGCAGTATTCAATACGACACCTGTTTCTCTATCTAACTACTTGAGTCCAAATTGGTGAAATGGATCATGAAGGCTGCGTCTATGTTTGGCCAATCTACACCGATATTTTTTTGTGTTTCTTTTTTTGAATGGAATCTTGTGATAAGGACCATTTAACCGATCTTAGTTTTTCTTTCTAGTACATTCTAAAATGGGCACAAAATTACTTTTTTTGTTTTTACTGTTTACTAATTGTGGTGGACTAAATAATTAAGCTGATTTTCGACCTTATTGTAATGAACTTGTGCTTGATTAGGTTTAGGCAAACTTGTAAGGTGTTGCGTATTATAAATACAAAACCCTAATAATTGGGAAACGGAATTCATAACACATTTGCCTTACGTGTGAGACTTGTGCTCTTTTGGTTCCTCATAGAATCTTCGAACTTATCAAGGGCACTCATCCTTGTGGCGTTCCTAGACTTATCAATATCTTGATTGTGGCGCCTTGTTCATTCTCTTCTATTCTTGTTTGATTATGGTGTAAACTTTTTAGCTGTAAACTACCATTAACCCTCGTCCATATCTGTAGATATACACATTAGATTTCAGTGGCTGAAGTCCAAGCAATGTAGAAAGGATGAACTACAAGGCTTTGGAGGTCCAATGAAAGGGTGAGATCTATGATGGCCAAAGAGGCTCTAGGTATATTTGTTGCAATTTTATTTCAAGCAGGTCAAAGCGTTGAAGAATTGCATAAAGACGACGAATTGCTTAATGCAAATTGAATGAATGAAGGCTTGAGGGCAGTATTCAATTAGACACCTATATCTCTATGTAAGTACTTGAGTCAAAATTGGTGAAATGGATCATGAAGGCTGCATCTATGTTTCGCCAAGCTACACCTATATTTTTTTGTGTTTCTTTTTTTTTAATTGAATCTTGTGATAAGGGCCATTTAACCGATCTGAGTTTTTCTTTTTAGTACATTCTAAAATGGGCACAAAATTCTTATTTTTGTTGTTACAGTTTACTAATTGTGGTGGACTATATAATTAAGCTGATTTTTGGCCTTATTGTAATGAACTTGTTTTTGATTAAGTTTACGCAAACTTGTAAGGTGTTGCGTATTATAAAAAGATAACCCTAATATTTGGGAAATAAAATTCATAACATATTTGCTTCACGTGTGAGACTTGTGCTCTTTTGGTTCTTCATAGAATCTTCGAACTTATCAAGGGCACTCATCCTTGTGGCGTTCCTAGACTTATCAATATCTTGATTGTGGCGCCTTGTTCATTCTCTTCCATTCTTGTTTGATTCTCGTGTAAGCTTTTTAGCTGTGAACTACCATTAACCCTCGTCCATATCTGAAGATATACACATTAGATTTCAGTGGCTCAAGTCGAAGCAATGTAGAAAGGATGAACTACAAGGCCTTGGAGGTCCAATGACAAGGGTGAGATCTATGATGGCCAAAGAGGCTCTAGGTATTTTGTTGCAATTTTATTTCAAGCAGGTGAAAGCGTTGAAGAATTGCAGCCCAAGATGACGAATTGCTTAATGCAAATTGAATGAACGAAGGCTTGAGGGCAGTATTCAATACGACACCTGTTTCTCTATCTAACTACTTGAGTCCAAATTGGTGAAATGGATCATGAAGGCTGCGTCTATGTTTGGCCAATCTACACCGATATTTTTTTGTGTTTCTTTTTTTGAATGGAATCTTGTGATAAGGACCATTTAACCGATCTTAGTTTTTCTTTCTAGTACATTCTAAAATGGGCACAAAATTCTTTTTTTTGTTTTTACTGTTTACTAATTGTGGTGGACTAAATAATTAAGCTGATTTTCGACCTTATTGTAATGAACTTGTGCTTGATTAGGTTTAGGCAAACTTGTAAGGTGTTGCGTATTATAAATACAAAACCCTAATAATTGGGAAACGGAATTCATAACACATTTGCCTTACGTGTGAGACTTGTGCTCTTTTGGTTCCTCATAGAATCTTCGAACTTATCAAGGGCACTCATCCTTGTGGCTTTCCTAGACTTATCAACATCTTGATTGTGGCGCCTTATTCATTCTCTTCTATTCTTGTTTGATTATGGTGTAAACTTTTTAGCTGTAAACTACCATTAACCCTCGTCCATATCTGAAGATATACACATTAGATTTCAGTGGCTGAAGTCCAAGCAATGTAGAAAGGATGAACTACAAGGCTTTGGAGGTCCAATGAAAGGGTGAGATCTATGACGGCCAAAGAGGCTCTAGGTATATTTGTTGCAATTTTATTTCAAGCAGGTCAAAGCGTTGAAGAATTGCAGCTAAAGACGACGAATTGCTTAATGCAAATTGAATGAATGAAGGCTTGAGGGCAGTATTCAATTAGACACCTATATCTCTATGTAAGTACTTGAGTCAAAATTGGTGAAATGGATCATGAAGGCTGCATCTATGTTTCGCCAAGCTACATCTATATTTTTTTGTGTTTCTTTTTTTTTAATTGAATCTTGTGATAAGGGCCATTTAACCGATCTGAGTTTTTCTTTTTAGTACATTCTAAAATGGGCACAAAATTCTTATTTTTGTTGTTACAGTTTACTAATTGTGGTGGACTATATAATTAAGCTGATTTTTGGCCTTATTGTAATGAACTTGTTTTTGATTAGGTTTACGCAAACTTGTAAGGTGTTGCGTATTATAAAAAGATAACCCTAATATTTGGGAAATAAAATTCATAACATATTTGCTTCACGTGTGAGACTTGTGCTCTTTTGGTTCTTCATAGAATCTTCGAACTTATCAAGGGCACTCATCCTTGTGGCGTTCCTAGACTTATCAATATCTTGATTGTGGCGCCTTGTTCATTCTCTTCCATTCTTGTTTGATTCTCGTGTAAACGTTTAGCTGTGAACTACCATTAACCCTCGTCCATATCTGAAGATATACACATTAGATTTCAATGGCTCAAGTCGAAGCAATGTAGTAAGGATGAACTACAAGGCCTTGGAGATCCAATGACAAGGGTGAGATCTATGATGGCCAAAGAGGCTCTAGGAATATTTGTTGCAATTTTATTTCAAGCAGGTGAAAGCGTTGAAGAATTGCAGCCCCAGATGACGAATTGCTTAAAGCAAATTGAATGAACGAAGGCTTGAGGGCAGTATTCAATACGACACCTATTTCTCTATCTAACTACTTGAGTCCAAATTGGTGAAATGGATCATGAAGGCTGCGTCTATGTTTGGCCAATCTACACCTATATTTTTTTGTGTTTCTTTTTTTGAATTGAATCTTGTGATAAGGGCCATTTAACCGATCTTAGTTTTTCTTTCTAGTACATTCTAAAATTGGTACAAAATTTTTATTTTTGTTCTTACAGTTTACTAATTGTGGTGGACTAAATAATTAAGCTGATTTTTGGCCTTATTGTAATGAACTTGTTTTTTATTAGGTTTAGGCAAACTTGTAAGGTGTTGCGTATTATAAAAAGATAACCCTAATATTTGGGAAATAAAATTCATAACATATTTTCTTTACGTGTGAGCGTTGTGCTCTTTTGGTTCTTCATAGAATCTTCGAACTTATCGAGCGCACTCATCCTTGTGGCGTTCCTAGACTTATCAATATCTTGATTGTGGTGCCTTGTTCATTCTCTTCTATTCTTGTTTAATTCTGGTGTAAACTATTTAGCTGTAAACTACCATTAACCCTCGTCCATATCTGAAGATATACACATTAGATTTCAGTGGCTGAAGTGTAAGCAATGTAGAAAGGAAGAACTACAAGGCCTTGGAGGTCCAATGACAAGGGTGAGATCTATGAAGGCCAAAGAGGCTCTAGGTATATTTGTTGCAATTTTATTTGAAGCAGGTGAAAGCGTTCAAGAATTGCAGCCCAAGATGACAAATTGCTTAATGCAAATTGAATGAACGAAGGCTTGAGGGCAGTATTCAATACGACACCTATTTCTCTATCTAACTACTTGAGTCCAAATTGGTGAAATGGATCATGAAGGCTGCATCTATATTTCGCCAAGCTACACCTATACTTTTTTGTGTTTCTTTTTTTGAATGGAATCTTGTGATCAGGGCCATTTAACCGATCTTAGTTTTTCTTTCTAGTACATTCTAAAATGGGCACAAAATTCTTATTTTTGTTGTTACAGTTTACTAATTGTGGTGGACTACATAATTAAGCTGATTTTTGGCCTTATTGTGATGAACTTGTTTTTGATTAGGTTTAGGCAAACTTCTCAGGTATTGCGTATTATAAAAAGAAAACCATAATATTTGGGAAATAGAATTCATAACATATTTGCTTTACGTGTGAGACTTGTGCTCTTTTGGTTCTTCATAGAATCTTTGAACTTATCAAGGGCACTCATCCTTGTGGCGTTCCTAGACTTATCAATATCTTGAATGTGGCGCCTTGTTCATTCTCTTCTATTCTTGTTTGATATTCGTGTAAACTTTTTAGCTATGAACTACTATTAACCCTCGTCCATATATGAAGATATACACATTAGATTTCAGTGGCTCATCTCGAAGCAATATAGAAAGGATGAACTACAAGGCCTTGGAGGTCCAATGAAAGGGTGAGATCTATGATGGCCAAAGAGGCTCTAGGTATATTTGTTGCAATTTTATTTCAAGCAGGTGAAACCGTTGAAGAAATGCAGCCCAAGATGATGAATTGCTTAATGCAAATTGAATGAATGAAGGCTTGAGGGCAGTATTCTATACGACACCTATTTCTCTATCTAACTACTTGAGTCCAAATTGGTGAAATGGATCATGAAGGCTGCGTCTTTGTTTGGCCAATCTGCACCTATATTTTTTTGTGTTTCTTTTTTTGAATGGAATCTTGTGATAAGGGCCATTTAACCGATCTTAGTTTTTCTTTCTAGTACATTCTAAAATGGGCACAAAATTCTTATTTTTGTTTTTACAGTTTACTAATTGTGGTGGACTATATAATTAAGCTGATTTTTGGCCTTATTGTAATGAACTTGTGTTTGATCAGGTTTAGGAAAACTTGTTAGGTGTTGCGTATTATAAAAAGAAAACCCTAATATGTGGGAAACGGAATTCCTAACATATTTGCTTTACATGTGAGACTTGTGCTCTTTTGGTTCTTCATAGAATCTTCGAACTTATCAAGGGCACTCATCCTTGTGGCGTTCCTAGACTTATCAATATCTTGATTGTGGCGCCTTGTTCATTCTCTTCTATTCTTGTTTGATTCTCGTGTAAACTTTTTAGCTGTGAACTACCATTAACCCTCGTCCATACCTGAAGATATACTCATTAGATTTCAGTGGCTCAAGTCGAAGCAATGTAGAAAGGAAGAACTACAAGGCCTTGGAGGTCCAATGACAAGGGTGAGATCTATGAAGGCCAAAGAGGCTCTAGGTATATTTGTTGCAATTTTATTTCACTCAGGTCAAAGCGTTGAAGAATTGCAGCCCAAGACGACGAATTGCTTAATGCAAATTGAATGAATGAAGGCTGAGGGCAGTATTCAATTTGACGCCTATATCTCTATGTAAGTACTTGAGTCGAAATTGGTGAAATGGATCATGAAGGCTGCATCTATGTTTCGCCAAGCTACACCTATATTTTTTTGTGTTTCTTTTTTTGAATTGAATCTTGTGATAAGGGCCATTTAACCGATTTGAGTTTTTCTTTTTAGTACATTCTAAAATGGGCACAAAATTCTTATTTTTGTTGTTACAGTTTACTAATTGTGGTGGACTATATAATTAAGCTGATTTTTGGCCTTATTGTAATGAACTTGTTTTTGATGAGGTTTAAGCAAACTTGTAAGGTGTTGCGTATTATAAAAAGATAACCCTAATATTTGGGAAATAAAATTCATAACATATTTGCTTTACGTGTGAGACTTGTGCTCTTTTGGTTCTTCATAGAATCTTCGAACTTATCAAGGGCACTCATCCTTGTGGCGTTCCTAGACTTATCAATATCTTGATTGTGGCGCCTTGTTCATTCTCTTCTATTCTTGTTTGATTCTCGTGAAAACTTTTTAGCTGTGAACTACCATTAACCCTCGTCCATATCTGAAGATATACACATTAGATTTCAGTGGCTCAAGTCGAAGCAATGTAGAAAGGATGAACTACAAGGCCTTGGAGGCCCAATGACAAGGGTGAGATCTATGATGGCCAAAGAGGCTCTAGGTATTTGTTGCAATTTTATTTCAAGCAGGAGAAAGCGTTGAAGAATTGCAGTTTACTAATTGCAATTTTCTTTCTAGTACATTCTAAAATGGGCACAAAATTCTTATTTTTGTTTTTACAGTTTACTAATTGTGGTGGACAATATAATTAAGCTAATTTTTGGCCTTATTGTAATGAACTTGTGTTTGATCAGGTTTAGGCAAACTTGTAAGGTGTTGCGTATTATAAAAAGAAAACCCTAATATTTGGGAAACGGAATTCATAACATATTTGCTTTACATGTGAGACTTGTGCTCTTTTGGTTCTTCATATTATCCAAGGTCCATTCATAAAAAAGTGGAAGTTTTTTTTTCTTTAAATAAATTAATTTTTTGAAAACTTAAGCCTGTAACGAGAAATGAAATACATAGCGCTTTTATATAAAATAATCAAGTTACATTGCCCACTTAATTAAATAAGCGGAATAAGAGACTAAGTGTAGAACTATTATCACATAAACTGGAATATAATAACTTAATACATAAGTCACAACAGGGCATATATCATACTGATAAGTTATTACAAATAACAATATAAGTTCTACTATTACTAATTGTTTCTCACAAACTATAATGTAACTAAAGCTCGGAATGCTCCTACTTGAAAGGTTTGAAATCTTCATGCGCTACCTCCTTCCTCATTTCTGACCGTTGCTTTAGGTGGACACGTCTGTCTCTGGTAACGACAACCGAAAATAAACATAGGAGTGAGAAATACATGATTTCTCAGTAGGAGTTCCTACTTGTACTAAAAGTGTCATCGTTGTCGTCCCAGTCACTTCGGGTTTATTATAAAAAGGTGAACAGGTAAAGATTCAATTATCAAACTTTCACAAACGTGATTAGCCGAAGTGCAGTTACTTTCAAACTAATCTTGAACATTAGCAGAAATATCCATTCAGTATTTCATCAAGCATACATATAAGCATATCATGTAAAACCACTAATAAGCAATAATCATTTAGGAGCTGCATGCATTTCATGATTACTCATACTCAACATTCACTTGTTTAGTGATCATCATCTTTCATTTATTTCATCAACATATTTCTTAATTACTCACGGGATGAATGCATCAATGCCTTAGACCACCCTAAAGGGTAATGAGCTCATACCGTGGCCGTCACCACAACCTTTTGGTTTTCTTTCCGATGCCGTGATCTCAACGGTTTAGGGGGGTTAAGCCGTGAGTTTAGCTCAAGTCCACTTTTCCAGACTATCATTGCTACTTTTTCAGGTTTTTCTTTTATTTTCACTGAGTGAAATCATCAATACCTTAATCCTCAAAGAGGATTAAGCAGTGAGTTGGTCTATTTATTATTTCATTTGAAACATGAATGTATGCACATTAATAAATCATGGCATAGTCAATCATTTTCTCATTATCATTTCATATCTCATCAATACATTCACATTTCTGTATATCACTTCATGTAACATAGACAATATCATGTAAATCTCATAGTAAACATTCTCATAAATGATTCATATTAAGCAACCAAAGTTATCAAGTTGAGTTCCTAGTGTTCCTAAGAGGTCATGGATGTCTTAGTATTATCTTTTTCTCTTAGTGTTCTTTGTACTCTTAGCATTCCATTAATACATTAATGCACTTCAAAATATTATTATAGGTTCTTTATATATTTTTATTATGGTTTTCATATAACTCTTGAAGATTATTATTCTACTTAAATTCTTAAAATTATCTCTTTACAAGACTTGAATCTTTTATTTAGAGTTCTGACATCTTTTAGAATAAAATTTGTAGCACTACAGAAGAAATTCATTAGGCCCAGTGTTTCACCATGGGGAGCCCCAGTGCTGTTTGTCAAGAAGAAGGATGGGAGTATGCGATTATGAGTGGATTATAGGCAGCTAAACAAAGTGACTATAAAAAATAAATACCCTTTGCCTAGAATAGATGACCTCATGGACCAATTAAGAGGAGCCCAAGTGTTTTCCAAGATAGATCTGTGATCAGGATACCACCAGATTCGAGTGAAGGAGGAGGACATACCAAAGACAGCCTTTAGGACTAGATATGGATATTATGAATTTAATGTGATGTCTTTTGGGTTAACCAATGCACCGGCAGTGTTATGGACTACATGGATGGGATATTTAGACCATACTTGGACAAGTTTGTAATAGTGTTCGTCGATGACATTCTAGTTTACTCTAGAACTGAAAAAGAGCACGAAGAACACTTACGAGTGGTGTTGGAGGTGTTGAGGAATAAGAAACTTTATGCAAAGTTGTCCAAGTGTGAATTTTGGATGAAGGAAGTTAAGTTCTTAGGTCATGTAGTGTCACGTGGGGGAATAGCAGTAGACCCAAGTAAGATAGAAGCGGTGCAACAATGGGAAACCCCTACCACTGTGAAGGAGATTAGGAGTTTTCTAGGGCTAGCCGGTTACTACCGAAGGTTCATTAGAGGTTTTTCCCAAATTACCTTACCCCTCACCAAGCTAACAAGGAAGAATTCAGCTTTTATATGGAGCCCAGAATGTGAAGAGAGTTTCCAAGAACTAAAGAAGAAGTTGACCACTACCCCTGTCCTAATCCAACCTGACCCAAAAGAAAAATTTGAGGTTTATTGTGATGTCTCCGGAAGAGGACTGGGATGTGTTTTGATGCAAAATAGGAATGTAGTAGCCTATGCCTCTAGACAGCTCAAACCCCATGAAGTAAATTACCCAACCCATGACTTAGAGCTAGCGGCTATTGTCTTTGCCTTAAAAATCTGGAGACATCATCTTTATGCTGTAAGGTTTGAAGTCTTTTCTGACCACAAAAGTCTGAAATACCTCTTCAACCAAAAGGAACTCAATATGAGACAAAGGCGTTGGATGGAGTTTCTCAAGGACTATGACTTTGGGTTGAACTACCACCCAGGAAAGGCAAATGTGGTAGCAGACGCTTTGAGTCGTAAGTCCTTGCATGCCGCTTGGCTCATGGTGAAAGAAAATGAGCTGATAGAAGATTTTAGGAACCTCAACTTAGGATATAGGGGGACTTCAGAACAAATTCGGTTAAGCCAACTAAGTGTAACCAGTAGCTTTAAGGATCAAATAATTCAAGCCCAAAGGGAAGATGAGGATTTCCTTAGAACCTTAACCCTTGTCGAAGCAAGAAAGTTGAAAGAGTTTGTCCAGGATAAGGAAGGAGTGTGGAGATACCAAGGGAGAATCTGTGTATCTGCAAAAGAAGGATTGAAAGCTAGCATTTTGGAAGAAGCCCACAAGAGTCAATTTAGTGTACACCCCGGTATAACCAAGATGTACCATGACCTAAAAAAGATGTTCTGGTGGCCAAAGATGAAAGCAGATATAGCAAATATAGTACAAAAATGTTTGGTATGCCAAAAAGTGAAGATAGAGCATCAAAAACCCTCCGAAGTGCTGCAACCTCTCGAAATCCCTGAATCGAAGTGGGAAGGAATATCCATGGATTTCGTGATGGGATTGCCAAGAACGCCTACGGGACATGACTCCATATGGGTAATTGTGGATAGATTGACCAAATCTGCTCACTTTTTACCCATTCGAGCAAATTACCCTTTGGAAAAGTTAGCTCAGCTATACATCCAAGAGATAATAAGGCTCCATGGAGTACCCAAAACCATTGTCTCAGATAGGGATCCAAGGTTCACCTCAAGATTTTGGGCAGCTTTGCAAAAAGCATTTGGTTCAAGGTTGTGTCTAAGCACTGCCTATCACCCTCAGACTGATGGACAATCAAAAAGAACAATTCAAACCCTTGAGGATATGCTAAGAGCATGTGTCTTAGACCAGCCAAAAAGTTGGGACAAACAGCTTCCATTGATTGAGTTTGCATATAATAATAGTTACCACACTAGCATTGGGATGGCACCCTATGAGGCTTTGTATGGTAGAAAGTGTCAATCACCACTTTGTTGGTGTGACCCGGGAGAGCAAAGTATTTTGGGCCCTGATTTGGTAGAAGAGACAACCAAACAAATAAGGAGAATTAGGGAAAGAATCCTCATTGCTCAAAGTAGGCAGAAGAGCTATGCTGACAAGAGAAGGAAACCTCTCGAATTTCAAGAAGGAGAACACATATTCTTGCGAATTACTCCTACCACAGGTATAGGTCATGCAATGAAAGTCAAAAAGCTAAGCCCTAGATTCTTAGGACCCTTCCAAATCCTCAAAAAGGTAGGTTCCTCCGGCTACCAAATTGCATTACCTCCAAATTTGTCTAACCTACACAATGTTTTTCATGTGTCCCAATTGAGAAAGTATCAGTCAGACCCCAGTCATGTGTTTGAGCCAGAAACTATACAATTAAAAGATGACTTAACTTTTGAATTACCACTGATGAGGATCGTGGATCATGGCATCAAGCAGCTGAGAAACAAATCTGTATCTCTGGTCCGAGTAGCCTGGGGACAAGATGGAATGGAAGAGCACACATAGGAGCTCGAGGAAGATATGCGAAAAGAATTTCCGAACCTATTCACAGGTATCAAATTTTGAGGGCAAAATTTTTAATAAGAAGGGGAAAATGTAACATCCCCAAATTTATAACTAAGATAAATATTAATTAGCGATAGCAAAACCAAGAGAATATGGACAAATGTTATGAAACACAACAAATTAGTCTACTTAAGTATGTCTAGAGAAAAATGCAAAGAATTACGAAAATGCCATCACTTAGTGGAAATTATGAAAATGCCCTTGCTATGTAAAGGAAATTACCAAACTACCCTTGCCTTATTAAATGACAAAGATACCCTTACTCTATGAATGGAATTACAAGAATACCACTATCATTGTCTAATTACAAAAATATCCTTGCCTTAGTTAAAGAAATTACTACAACGCCATTTACACAAATCCCTAGACTTGTCTTTAGACAAGAATGAATCTAAGCCATTGGATTAAGATGATAACACAATAATTTAACCACATACATCATACACATTTCTGAATCACATACATGCACTAAAGGTTAGAAAATCTCCACTAACATCTTTGCATAAAACATGGAAACATGTTTGCATAAAACATGGAGCATTTTCATCCAACATGTTTGCATAAAACATGGAAACATATTTGCATAAAACATGGAAACGTGTTTGCATAAAACATGGAAACGTGTTTGCAGAAAACATGGAGCATTTTCATCCCAAAATTCAGCCAACATGTTTCCATAAATCATGCTCCAAGTGCTTTCCTTCTTCTGTTTTTTCTGTAATCTTTTCACTATAAATACTCCTCAAACTCTCTTCAATTCAGAAACTCCCTAAGTGTTCTTTCTTTCTTATTCTATCATTCTTCTTATGTTCTTCAAAGACTTCTCTTGATCCTCTAAACTTCATCCAAACACTTAAATCCTAAGTCCAAACTTTCACTAGCCCTCACAAAAGTTACAATCTTTAACTGTAGTGAGAAATATTTTCTTAAGCACTCAAATTCTAGAGCCAAGATTCAAGGAGGGTCATCCACTCCAAAGACTCTTGTTCAAAGCTTAAGGAAGAAGAGAAAGACCCTTTTTAGACCCTACACAAGAGGTAGGAGCTTCATCTTTAATTGTTCAAGCATTGTTGGCTTCTAACCTTGATAGAATGCCTCAAGTTTGAGTTATTGTCAAAAGTTTTGAATGATTATTTGAAAAATATATTTTTAGAAATATGACATGTTCTATTATGTTATGAGTACTCTTATGATGTTATCAAACTCAAATATAACTTGACAAGATTGTATGTGAAACCTAATTTAATAAAGGTAACTTAAGACATTAAAATGGTAGGTGCTGGAATTTTTAGTTGTTTCTGGCAGCACGTACTTCGAAATTTACTGTTCATAAAATATTAAGCATCTCGAAATTAAAATAATTTTACTATAAACTAGACTCATTATAGAACACTCTCCAAAAAGAATCACCCAAAACAGAGTTTTCTAGATCAAGATATAATTTTTTAAAGTAGAGCCTAAGACTGAAACTTTAAATCTGACCTTGTAGTAGTAAAATAGGTGTAACTCACTCTAGGAAAATGCACATGGACTGATTTCAACTTTGTTGGAGAGCTAACACATATAGGAATACACCCATGTATGTTATGTATAAAGCTTTGTACCATATAAATACAGAATGAGAAATAAAGTTCGGGATAGTGTACTGTGAAAGTGCAGTTTGGAAAGGTTCTGGCTAAGGAAAGACTTGGTATTTAAGCATGTCCATTGTGACCGACCTCTCTTTCCTGGGAACCCTCCTATGCATGGTTTACAGTTGATTTACACTATTCCAAAGATGTAAATGCTAAAATTTGATGAGTTAGGAATTTGGAACTACCTTTACTAAGCTGAGATAACAAGTATTCAATACGACACCTATTTCTCTATCTAACTACTTGAGTCCAAATTGGTGAAATGGATCATGAAGGCTGCGTCTATGTTTGGCCAATCTATACCTATATTTATTTGTGTTTCTTTTTTTGAATTGAATCTTGTGATAAGGGCCATTCAACCGATCTTAGTTTTTCTCTCTAGTACATTCTAAAATGGGCACAAAATTCTTATTTTTGTTGTTACAGTTTACTAATTGTGGTGGACTAAATAATTAAGCTGATTTTTGGCCTTATTGTAATGAACTTGTGCTTGATTAGGTTTAGGCAAACTTGTAAGGTGTTGCGTATTATAAATAGAAAACCCTAATAATTGGTAAACGAAATTCATAACACATTTGCCTTACGTGTGAGACTTGTGCTCTTTTGGTTCTGCATAGAATCTTCGAACTTATCAAGGGCACTCATCCTTGTGGCGTTCCTAGACTTATCAATATCTTGATTGTGGTGCCTTGTTCATTCTCTTCTATTCTTGTTTGATTCTAGTGTAAACTTTTTAGCTGCAAACTACCATTAACCCTTGTCCATATCTGAAGATATACACATTAGATTTTAGTGGCTGAAGTCCAAGCAATGTAGAAAGGATGAACTACAAGGCCTTGGAGGTCCAATGACAAGGGTGAGATCTATGAAGGCTAAAGAGGCTCTAGGTATATTTGTTGCAATTTTATTTGAAGCAGCTCAAAGCGTTGAAGAATTGCAGCCCAAGACGACGAATTGCTTAATGCAAATTGAATGAATGAAGACTTGAGGGCAGTATTCAATACGACACCTAGTTCTCTATGTAAGTACTTGAGTCGAAATTGGTGAAATGGATCATGAAGGCTGCATCTATGTTTCGCCAATCTACACCTATATTTTTTTGTGTTTCTTTTTTTGAATTGAATCTTGTGACAAGGGCCATTTAACCGATCTTAGTTTTTCTTTTTTGTACATTCTAAAATGGGCACAAAATTCTTATTTTTGTTGTTACAGTTTACTAATTATGGTGGACTATATAATTAAGCTGATTTTTGGCCTTATCGTACTGAACTTGTGTTTGATCAGGTTTAGGCAAACTTGTACGGTGTTGCGTATTATAAAACAAAGACCCTAATATTTGGGAAACGGAATTCATAACATATTTGCTTTACGTGTGAGACTTGTGCTCTTTTGGTTCTTCATAGAATCTTCGAACTTATCAAGGGCACTCATCCTTGTGGCGTTGCTAGACTTATCGATATCTTGATTGTGGCGCCTTGTTCATTCTCTTCTATTCTTGTTTGATTCTCGTGTAAACTTTTTAGCTGTGAACTACCATTAACCCTTGTCCATATCTGAAGATATACACATTAGATTTCAGTGGCTCAAGTCGAAGCAATGTAGAAAGGATGAACTACAAGGCCTTGGAGGTCCAATGACAAGGGTGAGATCTATGATGGCCAAAGAGGCTCTAGATATATTTGTTGCAATTTTATTTCAAGCAGGTGAAAGCGTTGAAGAATTGCAGCCCAAGATGATGAATTGCTTAATGCAAATAGAATGAACGAAGGCTTGAGGGCAGTATTCAATACTGTAACACCCTAATAGAACCCCACTGTGTTTAAGTTCACATTTGGATTCTATTAGTTGTCACTTATGCCTTGTATTAATTTTCTTTTGAAATTAACTTAGAAAATAATGTAAGTTTTTTTTTCTTTAAATAAATTAATTTTTTTGAAAACTTAAGCCTGTAACGAGAAGTGAAATACATAGCGCTTTTATAGATAATAATCAAGTTACATTGCGCACTTAATTAAATAAGCGGAATAAAAGACTAAGTGTAGAACAATTATCACATAAACTGGAATATAATCACTTAATACATAAGTCACAACAGGGCATATATCATACTGATAAGTTATTACAAATAACAATATAAGTTCTACTATTACTAATTGTTTCTCACAAACTATAATGTAACTAAAGCTCGGAATGCTCCTACTTGAACGGTTTGAAATCTTCACGTGCTACCTCCTTCCTCAGCTATGGCCTCGTTGCTCTAGGTGGACACGTCTGTCTCTGGTAACGACAACGGAAAATAAACATAGGAGTGAGAAATACATGATTTCTCAGTAGGAGTTCCTACTTGTACTAAAAGTGTCATCGTTGTCGTCCCAGTCACTTCGGGTTTATTATAAAAGGTGAGCAGGTAAGGATTCAATTATCAAACTTTCACAAACGTGATTAGCGAAGTGCAGTTACTTTTAAACTAATCTTGAACATTAGCGTAAATATTCATTCAAGATTATAAGCATATCATGTAAAACCACTAATAAGCAGTAATCATTTAGGAGCTGCATGCATTTCATGATTTCTCATCCTCAACATTCACTTGTTTAGTGATCATCATCTTTCATTTATTACATCAACATATTTCTTAATTACTCACGGGATGAATGCATCAATGCCTTAGACCACCCTAAAAGGGTAATGAGCTCATACCATGGCCGTCGCCATAACCTTTTTGGTTTTCATTCCGTTGCCGTGATCTCAACGGTTTAGGGGGTTAAGCCGTGAGTTTAGCTCAAGTCCACTTTTCCAGGACTTTCATTGCTACTTTTTCAAACTTTACTTTTATTATTTCCTTTGAAAATGAATGTATGCATATCATCATGTAATCACAATAAATCATGGGCAATCAATCATTCATCTTCATCATTTCATAACTCATCACCATACATTCACTTTACTATAATTCACTTCATGAAACATGGATAATATCATGTAAATCTCATAGTAAACATTTTCATAAATGATTCATTTTAAGCAACCAAAGTTATCAAGTTGAGTTCCTAGTGTTCCTAAGAGGTAATGGATGTCTTAGTATTATCTTTTTCTCTTAGTGTTCTTTGTACTCTTAGAATTCCATTAATACATTAATGCATTTCAAAATATTATTATAGGTTCTTTATATATTCTTATTATGGTTTTCAGTATAACTCTTGAAGATTATTATTCTACTTAAATTCTTAAAATTCTCTTTTTACAAGACTTGATTCTTTTATTTATAGTTTTGACATCTTTTAGAAGAAAGTTTATAATTCTCTGTATACTTGTTATCTCAGATTAGTAAAGGTAGTTCCAAATTCCTAACTCATCAAATTTTAGCATTTACATCTTTGGAATAGTGTAACTGTAAACCATGCATAGGAGGGTTCCCAGGAAAGAGAGGTGGGTCACAATGGACATGCTTAAATACCAAGTCTTTCCTTAGCCAGAACCTTTCCAAACTGCACTTTCACAGTACACTATCCCGAAATTTATTTCTCATTCTGTATTTACGTGGTACAAAGCTTTATACATAACATACATGGGTGTATTCCTATATGTGTTAGCTCTCCAACAAAGTTGAAATCAGTCCATTTGCATTTTTCTAGAGTGAGTTACACCTATTTTACTACTACAAGGTCAGATTTAAAGTTTCAGTCTTAGGCTCTACTTTAAAAATTTATATCTTGAGCTAGAAAACTCCGTTTTGGGTGATTCTTTTTGGAGAGTGTTCTATAATGAGTCTAGTCTATATTAAAATTATTTTAATTTCGAGATACTTGATATTTTATGAACAGTAGCTTTCGAAGTACCTGCTGCCAGAAACAACTAGAAATTCCAGCACCTACCATTTTCATGTCTTAAGTTACCTTTATTAAATCAGGTTTCACATACAATCTTTTCAAGTTATATTTGAGTTTGATAACATCATAAAGGTACTCATAACAGAATAGAACATGTCATATTTCTAAAAATATATTTTTCAAATAATCATTTAAAACTTTTGACAATAACTCAAACTTGAGGCATTCTATCAAGGTTAGAAGCCAACAATGCTTGAACAATTAAAGATGAAGCTCCTACCTCTTGTGTAGGGTCTAAAAGGGTCCTTCTCTTCTTCCTTAAGCTTCGAACAAGAGTCTTTGGAGTGGATGACCCTCCTTGAATCTTGGCTCTAGAACTTGAATGCTTAAGAAAATATTTCTCACTAGAGTTAAAGATTGTAACTCTTGTGAGGGCTAGTAAAAGTTTAGACTTAGGATTGAAGTGTTTGGATGAAGTTTAGAGGATCAAGAGAAGTTTTTGAAGAATATAAGAAGAATGATAGAATAAGAAAGAAAGAACACTTAGGGAGTTTCTGAATTGAAGAGAGTTTGAGGAGTATTTATAGTGGAAAGATTAGAGAAACACAGCAGAAGATGGAAAGCACTTGGAGCATGATTTATGGAAACATGTTGGCTGAATTTTGGGATGAAAATGCTCCTTGTTTTGTGCAAACATGTTTCCATGTTTTGTGCAAACACGTTTCCATATTTTGTGCAAACAGGTTTCCATGTTTTGTGCAAACACGTTTCCATGTTTTGTGCAAACACGTTTCCATGTTTTGTGCAAACATGTTGGATGAAAATGCTCCATGTTTTATGCAAACATGTTTCCATGTTTTGTGCAAAGATGTTAGTGGATATTTTTGTAATTAGACAATGATAGTGGTATTCTTGTAATTCCATTCATAGAGTAAGGGTATCTTTGTCTTTTAATAAGGCAAGAGTAGTTTGGTAATTTCCTTTACATAGCAAGGGCATTTTCGTAATTTCCACTAAGTGATGGCATTTTCGTAATTCTTTGCATTTTTCTCTAGACATACTTAAGTAGACAATTTGTTGTGTTTCATAACATTTGTCCAGATTCTCTTAGTTTTGCTATCAATAATTAAGATTCTTAGTTATAAATTTGGGGATGTTACATTTCTCCCCTTCTTATTAAAAATTTTGCCCTCAAAATTTGATACCTGTGAATAGGTTCGGAAATTCTTTTCGCATATCTTCCTCGAGCTCCCATGTGTGCTCTTCCATTCCATCTTGTCCCCAGGCTACTCGGACCAGAGATACAGATTTGTTTCTCAGCTGCTTGATGCCATGATCCACGATCCTCATCGGTGGTAATTCAAAAGTTAAGTCATCTTTTAATTGTATAGTTTCAGGCTCAAACACATGACTGGGGTCTGACTGATACTTTCTCAATTGGGACACATGAAAAACATTGTGTAGGTTTGACAAATTTGGAGGTAATGCAATTTGGTAGGCGGAGGGACCTACCTTTTTGAGTATTTGGAAGGGTCCTAAGAATCTAGGGCTTAGCTTTTTGACTTTCATTGCACGACCTATACCTGTGGTAGGAGTAATTCGCAAGAATATGTGTTCTCCTTCTTGAAATTCGAGAGGTTTCCTTCTCTTGTCAGCATAGCTCTTCTGCCTACTCTGAGCAGTGAGGATTCTTTCCCTAATTTTCCTTATTTGTTTGGTTGTCTCTTCTACCAAATCAGGGCCCAAAATACTTTGCTCTCCCGGGTCACACCAACAAAGTGGTGATTGACACTTTCTACCATACAAAGCCTCATAAGGTGCCATCCCAATGCTAGTGTGGTAACTATTATTATATGCAAACTCAATCAATGGAAGCTGTTTGTCCCAACTTTTTGGCTGGTCTAAGACACATGCTCTTAGCATATCCTCAAGGGTTTGAATTGTTCTTTCTGATTGTCCATCACCGAGGGTGATAGGAGTGCTTAGACACAACTTTGAACCAAATGCCTTTTGCAAAGCTCCCCAAAATCTTGAGGTGAACCTTGGATCCCTATCTGAGACAATGGTTTTGGGTACTCCATGGAGCCTTATTATCTCTTGGATGTATAGCTGAGCTAACTTTTCCAAAGGGTAATTTGCTCGAATGGGTAAAAAGTGAGTAGATTTGGTCAATCTATCTACAATTACCCATATGGAGTCATGTCCGGTAGGCGTTCTTGGAAATCCCATCACGAAATCCATGGATATTCCTTCCCACTTCCATTCGGGGATTTCGAGAGGTTGTAGTACTCCGGAGGGTTTTTGATGCTCTATCTTCACTTTTTGGCATACCAAACATTTTTGCACTATATTTGCTATATCTGCTTTCATCTTTGGCCACGAACATCTTTTTAGGTCATGGTACATCTTGGTTATCTTGGGGTGTACACTAAATTGACTCTTGTGGGCTTCTTCCAAAATGCTAGCTCTCAATCCTTCTTTTGCAGGTACCACAGATTCTCCCTTGGTATCTCCACACTCCTTCCTTATCTGGACAAAGTCCTTCAACTTTCTGCTCGACAAGGGTTAAGGTTCTAAGGAAATCCTCATCTTCCCTTTGGGCTTGAATTATTTGATCCTTAAAGCTCTTGGTTACACTTAGTTGGCTTAACCGAATTTGTTAAAGTCCCCTATATCCTAAGTTGAGGTTCCTAAAATCTTCTATCAGCTTATTTTCTTTCACCATGAGCCAAGCGGCATGCAAGGACTTACGACTCAAAGCGTCTGCTACCACATTTGCCTTTCCTGGGTGGTAGTTCAACCCAAAGTCATAGTCCTTGAGAAACTCCATCCAACGCCTTTGTCTCATATTGAGTTCCTTTTGGTTGAAGAGGTATTTCAGACTTTTGTGGTCAGAAAATACTTCAAACCTTACACCATAAAGATGATGTCTCCAGATTTTTAAGGCAAAGACAATAGCTGCTAGCTCTAAGTCATGGGTTGGGTAATTTACTTCATGGGGTTTGAGCTGTCTAGAGGCATAGGCTACTGCATTCCTATTTTGCATCAAAACACATCCTAGTCCTCTTCCCGAGGCATCACAATACACCTCAAATTTTTCTTTTGGGTCCGGTAGGATTAGGACAGGGGTAGTGGTCAACTTCTTTTTTAGTTCTTGGAAACTCTCTTCACATTCTAGGCTCCATATAAAAGCTGAATTCTTCCTTGTTAGCTTGGTGAGGGGTAAGGCAATTTGGGAAAAACCTCTAATGAACCTTCGGTAGTAACTGCCAGCCCTAGAAAACTCCTAATCTCCTTCCACCGGTGGTAGGGGTGTCCCATTGTTCCACCGCTTCTATCTTACTTGGGTCTTCTGCTATTCCCCCATGTGACACTACATGACCTAAGAACTTAACTTCCTTCGTCCAAAATTCACACTTGGACAACTTTGCATAAAGTTTCTTGTTTCTCAACACCTCCAACACCACTCGTAAGTGTTCTTCGTGCTCTTCTTCAGTTCTAGAGTAAACTAGAATGTCATCGATGAACACTATTACAAACTTGTCCAAGTATGGTCTAAATATCCTATTCATGTAGTCCATAAACACTGCCGGTGCATTGGTTAATCCAAATGACATCACATTAAACTCATAATGTCCATATCTAGTCCTAAAGGCTGTCTTTGATATGTCCTCCTCCTTCACTCGAATCTGGTGGTATCCTGATCGCAGATCTATCTTGGAAAACACTTGGGCTCCTCTTAATTGGTCCATGAGGTCATCTATTCTAGGCAAAGGGTATTTATTCTTTATGGTCACTTGGTTTAGCTGCCTATAATCCACACATAACCGCAAACTCCCATCCTTCTTCTTGACAAATAGCACTTTGGAGCTCCCCATGGTGAAGCACTAGGCCTAATGAATTTCTTCTCTAGTAGCTCCTCTAATTGCTTCTTCAATTACATTAACTCTACGGTGGCATCCTATAAGGAGCTATAGATATGGGTCCCGTTCAGATCAAATCTATAGAAAACTCAATCTCCCTTTTTGGAGGAAAGTCAGGTATGTCATCAGGAAAAACATCTGAGAATTCCTTTACTACAAGGATCTTTTCTAGAGCTTGCTCCACTTCCCTCTCACTTGTCATCAGGAAAACATATCCTCGCTCTTCATTCCTACTATCCCCCATGATAATGGAGTTTACGTATAGTCGTACCTTTCTATCAAGTTTAGAGGGATTGGGTAAAGATGGTTTGGGAAGAAATACTAGTGACTTATTTGCACAATGTAGTAACACACGGTTAGCCGAAAGCCAATCCATGCCCAAGATTACATCAAAACTAGACAAGGGTAGACAAACTAAATCATGATGAAAAATCCTATCACCTACCTCAAATTCACAATTTAGGCAGGCTTGATCAGTTCTAACAGTATTTATAGTGGGTGTAGAGACAACTAAGATGATTTTTAAGTCAGATATATACAACCTCAACTTATTAGCACAATCATATGAAATGAATGAATGTGTTGCGCCAGAATCAAACAATACAATTAAGGATTTTCCATTAATTATACACTTACCTTGAATCAGATCATCGGATTCTGAGGGCATCTCAAAGTGATAGCAAACACGCGTCCCTGTGCCTTAGGCTTAAGTGTAGAGGACTGATCGAGCTTTAGGCACTCTCTAGAATAGTGTCTGTCTGTCCACACCGATAACAAACATTCTTACCAAATCTGCATTCCCTCCATGTATCTTTCCACAAGTGGCACAAGGGGTCTAGTCATAGGTTCAGGGACGTGAGCCATCCTAGGTCGATTAACGACTTGTGTCTTAGGTTGATTCATCATAGGGTGTTGGGGTTATTTCCCTTTAAATCCACCTCCTTGGTAGGGTTTCTTGTAAGGGGGTGGAAACCCTCGGTGACCTTGTTGAGCAGAGACCTCTTCCTATTCTCTTCAACTCGGTGGGCAACTAGTGGCGATTGCAACTCTCACCACTTGGCTTTTGACTAAAGATGCATAGTCGGTGACCTCGGTGGAGCCACACATGCCAAAATGTCTGGCCTCAAACCACTCTCATATTTCATGCATTTCCAAGCCTCGTTGGGATTACTTTGGTAGCTAGTTGAGTGTTTGATCAGTTCTTCAAACTTAGCTGTGTACTCAGCCACACTTCGATTTCCCTGTCAAGAATGAAATTCTACTTCCTTTGCCTTCTTAACCGGATCTGGAAAATATTTCTTATGCAATGTAGCATAGTAAATCTCCCACGTAATCTCTATGTCAAGACTTTCAAGCAAGCCCTTTGCACCCTTCCACCACGCTGGCAGCCTCTCCTTTCAAGCATATAAATAGAGAATGCCACCTTTTGTTCATCAGAGCATTCTACCACTGAGAAAACCTTCTCCATCTCTTGAATCCATATGTCAGCTATTTCGGGTTTAGTTGTCCCTTTGAATTACGGAGGTCCAGCCCTCTTGAATTACGAGAATTTTCCATGTTCTTGGTTCCCAACTGATTCCTCTGACATCCTATTCATCTGCTCCATCATCACTGTTGCTTGTGCTTGCATAGCCCTAGCCATCTCCTGGAGTGCATTTGCCAGTTCATCACGATTACCTCCACCGCGTGCCCCATGCGTCACGTACATTTGCTGCCATTAGTTCCTAGACACACCAAACAACAATCATCGAGTTGATCAGGCTCAATACTATAGCTAAGCATGGTAGCAACTATGGCAGTATCACAAGACGATCATGCATTTCTAAATCCTATATCCCATCATCTGAGATAAGATTAATAGCATGATATCATAGGCGAAGCATAGTCAGTCCATTCGTCAGGCTTAAATAGGATGAACTGCTCTGATACCATAATGTAACACCCTAATAGAACCCCACTGTGTTTAAGTTCACATTTGGATTCTATTAGTTGTCACTTATGCCTTGTATTAATTTTCTTTTGAAATTAACTTAGAAAATAATGTAAGTTTTTTTTTCTTTAAATAAATTAATTTTTTTGAAAACTTAAGCACAGAACGAGAAGTGAAATACATAGCGCTTTTATAGATAATAATCAAGTTACATTGCGCACTTAATTAAATAAGCGGAATAAAAGACTAAGTGTAGAACAATTATCACATAAACTGGAATATAATCACTTAATACATAAGTCACAACAGGGCATATATCATCTTGATAAGTTATTACAAATAACAATATAAGTTCTACTATTACTAATTGTTTCTCACAAACTATAATGTAACTAAAGCTCGGAATGCTCCTACTTGAACGGTTTGAAATCTTCACGTGCTACCTCCTTCCTCAGCTATGGCCTCGTTGCTCTAGGTGGACACGTCTGTCTCACAGTAGCGACAACGGAAAATAAACATAGGAGTGAGAAATACATGATTTCTCGATGGGAGTTCCTACTTGTACTAAAAGTGTCATCGTTGTCGTCCCAGTCACTTCGGTTTATTATAAAAAGGTAAAGAGGTAAGGATTCAATTATCAAACTTTCACAAACGTGATTAGCCGAAGTGCAGTTACTTTTAAACTAATTTTGAACATTAGCAGAAATATTCATTCAGTATTATAAGCATATCATGTAAAACCACTAATAAGCAGTAATCATTTAGGAGCTGCATGCATTTCATGATTTCTCATCCTCAACATTCACTTGTTTAGTGATCATCATCTTTCATTTATTACATCAACATATTTCTTAATTACTCACGGGATGAATGCATCAATGCCTTAGACCACCCTAAAAGGGTAATGAGCTCATACCATGGCCGTCGCCATAACCTCCTTGGTTTTCATTCCGTTGCCGTGATCTCAACGGTTTAGGGGGTTAAGCCGTGAGTTTAGCTCAAGTCCACTTTTCCAGACTTTCATTGCTACTTTTTCAAACTTTACTTTTATTATTTCCTTTGAAAATGAATGTATGCATATCATCATGTAATCACAATAAATCATGGGCAATCAATCATTCATCTTCATCATTTCATAACTCATCACCATACATTCACTTTACTATAATTCACTTCATGAAACATGGATAATATCATGTAAATCTCATAGTAAACATTTTCATAAATGATTCATTTTAAGCAACCAAAGTTATCAAGTTGAGTTCCTAGTGTTCCTAAGAGGTAATGGATGTCTTAGTATTATCTTTTTCTCTTAGTGTTCTTTGTACTCTTAGAATTCCATTAATACATTAATGCATTTCAAAATATTATTATAGGTTCTTTATATATTCTTATTATGGTTTTTGTATAACTCTTGAAGATTATTATTCTACTTAAATTCTTAAAATTCTCTTTTTACAAGACTTGATTCTTTTATTTATAGTTTTGACATCTTTTAGAAGAAAGTTTATAATTCTCTGTATACTTGTTATCTCAGATTAGTAAAGGTAGTTCCAAATTCCTAACTCATCAAATTTTAGCATTTACATCTTTGGAATAGTGTAACTGTAAACCATGCATAGGAGGGTTCCCAGGAAAGAGAGGTGGGTCACAATGGACATGCTTAAATACCAAGTCTTTCCTTAGCCAGAACCTTTCCAAACTGCACTTTCACAGTACACTATCCTGAAATTTATTTCTCATTCTGTATTTACGTGGTACAAAGCTTTATACATAACATACATGGGTGTATTCCTATATGTGTTAGCTCTCCAACAAAGTTGAAATCAGTCCATTTGCATTTTTCTAGAGTGAGTTACACCTATTTTACTACTACAAGGTCAGATTTAAAGTTTCAGTCTTAGGCTCTACTTTAAAAATTTATATCTTGAGCTAGAAAACTCCGTTTTGGGTGATTCTTTTTGGAGAGTGTTCTATAATGAGTCTAGTCTATATTAAAATTATTTTAATTTCGAGATACTTGATATTTTATGAACAGTAGCTTTCGAAGTACCTGCTGCCAGAAACAACTAGAAATTCCAGCACCTACCATTTTCATGTCTTAAGTTACCTTTATTAAATCAGGTTTCACATACAATCTTTTCAAGTTATATTTGAGTTTGATAACATCATAAAGGTACTCATAACAGAATAGAACATGTCATATTTCTAAAAATATATTTTTCAAATAATCATTTAAAACTTTTGACAATAACTCAAACTTGAGGCATTCTATCAAGGTTAGAAGCCAACAATGCTTGAACAATTAAAGATGAAGCTCCTACCTCTTGTGTAGGGTCTAAAAAGGTCCTTCTCTTCTTCCTTAAGCTTCGAACAAGAGTCTTTGGAGTGGATGACCCTCCTTGAATCTTGGCTCTAGAACTTGAATGCTTAAGAAAATATTTCTCACTAGAGTTAAAGATTGTAACTCTTGTGAGGGCTAGTAAAAGTTTAGACTTAGGATTGAAGTGTTTGGATGAAGTTTAGAGGATCAAGAGAAGTTTTTGAAGAATATAAGAAGAATGATAGAATAAGAAAGAAAGAACACTTAGGGAGTTTCTGAATTGAAGAGAGTTTGAGGAGTATTTATAGTGGAAAGATTAGAGAAAAAAACAGAAGATGGAAAGCACTTGGAGCATGATTTATGGAAACATGTTGGCTGAATTTTGGGATGAAAATGCTCCTTGTTTTGTGCAAACATGTTTCCATGTTTTGTGCAAACACGTTTCCATATTTTGTGCAAACAGGTTTCCATGTTTTGTGCAAACACGTTTCCATGTTTTGTGCAAACACGTTTCCATGTTTTGTGCAAACATGTTGGATGAAAATGCTCCATGTTTTATGCAAACATGTTTCCATGTTTTGTGCAAAGATGTTAGTGGATATTTTTGTAATTAGACAATGGTAGTGGTATTCTTGTAATTCCATTCATAGAGTAAGGGTATCTTTGTCTTTTAATAAGGCAAGGGTAGTTTGGTAATTTCCTTTACATAGCAAGGGCATTTTCGTAATTTCCACTAAGTGATGGCATTTTCGTAATTCTTTGCATTTTTCTCTAGACATACTTAAGTAGACAATTTGTTGTGTTTCATAACATTTGTCCAGATTCTCTTAGTTTTGCTATCAATAATTAAGATTCTTAGTTATAAATTTGGGGATGTTACAAATACGACACCTATTTCTCTATCTAACTACTTGAGTCCAAATTGGTGAAATGGATCATGAAGGCTGCGTCTATGTTTGGCCAATCTACACCTATATTTTTTTGTGTTTCTTTTTTTGAATTGAATCTTGTGATAAGGGCCATTTAATTGATCTTAGTTTTTTTTTCTAGTACATTCTAAAATGGGCACAAAATTCTTATTTTTGTTGTTACAGTTTACTAATTGTGGTGGACTAAATAATTAAGCTGATTTCTGGCCTTATTGTAATGAACTTGTGCTTGATTAGGTTTAGGCAAACTTGTAAGGTGTTGCGTATTATAAATAGAAAACCCTAATAATTGGGAAATGGAATTCATAACACATTTGCCTTATGTGTGAGACTTGTGCTCTTTTGGTTCTTCATAGAATCTTCGAACTTATCAAGGGCACTCATCCTTGTGGCGTTCCTAGACTTATCAATATCTTGATTGTGGTGCCTTGTTCATTCTCTTCTATTCTTGTTTGATTCTGGTGTAAGCTTTTTAGCTGTAAAGTACCATTAACTGTAACATCCCCTGCTACTTTATGGATTGACGACTGTCCCCACAAACTAACACGGGTGTTTTCAACATGCTTTGTCCTCAATCGCCTGCTTCCTAGGAAAACTTCCCAGGAGGTCACCCATCCCAAAATTACCCCAGGTCAAGCACGCTTAACTATGGAGTTCTTTCAGTTTAGGCTACCGAAAAGAAGATGCATCTTGTTGATATAGGTAGTACAAATCAATTCATATAAGCCCTCCTCAACTGTATAGTCCCATACCTATACAGTCTCAGGATCCCTCTCATTCGGGTGTGTAATCGGTTCATTCATGTACCCCTCCGCTTAGAGGACCTTGTGAGGAGCTACTCCTTGTCCGTGCCCTCTTTGCACCGGCGATCACTCCTCATCCTCGTCCCCGGGCGTTACATGCCTACCAGCTTCCGCCTGGTTCGTCCCCGAACCACACCGCACTGGGAGAGGTGCAGGCTCTGATACCATTTGTAACATCCCCTGTTGCTTTATGGATTGACGACTGTCCCCACTAACCAACACGAGTCTTTTCAACATGCTTTGTCCTCACTCGCATGCTTCCTAGGAAAACTTCCCAGGAGGTCACCCATCCCAAAATTACCCTAGGTCAAGCACACTTAACTGTGGAGTTCTTTCAGTTTGGGTTACCGAAAACAAGATGCATCTTCTTTTTGATAGCCCAAACTAAAAGAACTCCACAGTTAAGCGTGCTTGACCTGGGGTAATTTTGGGATGGGTGACCTCTTGGGTAGTTTTCCCAGGAAGCATGTGAGTGAGGACAAAGCATGCTGAAAAGACCCGTGTTGATTTGTGAGGACAGTCGTCAATCCATAAAGCAGCAGGGGATGTTACATTAACCCTCGTCCATATCTGAAGATATACACATTAGATTTCAGTGGCTGAAGTCCAAGCAATGTAGAAAGGATGAACTACAAGGCCTTGGAGGTCCAATGACAAGGGTGAGATCTATGAAGGCTAAAGAGGCTCTAGGAATATTTGTTGCAATTTTATTTGAAGCAGGTCAAAGCGTTGAAGAATTGCAGCCCAAGATGACGAATTGCTTAATGCAAATTGAATGAATGAAGGCTTGAGGGCAGTATTCAATTTGACACCTATATCTCTATGTAAGTACTTGAGTCGAAATTGGTGAAATGGATCATGAAGGCTGCATCTATGTTTGGCCAATCTACACCTATATTTTTTTGTGTTTCTTTTTTTGAATTGAATCTTGTGATAAGGGCCATTTCACCGATCTTAGTTTTTCTTTCTAGTACATTCTAAAATGGGCACAAAATTCTTATTTTTGTTATTCTGATTTACTAATTGTGGTGGACTATATAATTAAGCTGATTTTTGGCCTTATTGTAATGAACTTGTGTTTGATCAGGTTTAGGCAAACTTGTATGGTGTTGCGTATTATAAAAAGAAAACCCTAATATTTGGGAAACGGAATTCATAACATATTTGCTTTATGTGTGAGACTTGTGCTCTTTTGGTTCTTCATAGAATCTTTGAACTTATCAAGGGCACTCATCCTTGTGGCGTTCCTAGACTTATCGATATCTTGATTATGGCACCTTGTTCATTCTCTTCTATTCTTGTTTGATTCTCGTGTAAACTTTTTAGCTGTGACCTACCATTAACCCTCGTCCATATCTGAAGATATACACATTAGATTTCAGTGGCTGAAGTCGAAGCAATGTAGAAAGGATGAACTACAAGGCCTTGGAGGTCCAATGACAATGGTGAGATCTATGATGGTCAAAGATGCTCTAGATATATTTGTTGCAATTTTATTTCAAGCAGGTGAAAGCGTTGAAGAATTGCAGCCCAAGATGATGAATTGCTTAATGCAAATAGAATGAACGAAGGCTTGAGGGCAGTATTCAATACGACACCTATTTCTCTATCTAACTAATTGAGTCCAAATTGGTGAAATGGATCATGAAGGCTGCGTCTATTTTTGGCCAATCTACACCTATCTTTTTTTGTGTTTCTTTTTTTGAATTGAATCTTGTGATAAGGGCCATTTAACTGATCTTAGTTTTTCTTTCTAGTACATTCTAAAATGGGCACAAATTTCTTATTTTTGTTGTTACAGTTTACTAATTGTGGTGGACTAAATAAATAAGCTGATTTCTAGCCTTATTGTAATGAACTTGTGCTTGATTAGGTTTAGGCAAACTTGTAAGGTGCTGCATATTATAAATAGAAAACCCTAATAATTGGGAAACGGAATTCATAACACATTTGCCTTATGTGTGAGACTTGTGCTCTTTTGGTTCTTCATAGAATCTTCGAACTTATCAAGGGCACTTATCCTTGTGGCGTTCCTAGACTTATCAATATCTTGATTGTGGTGCCTTGTTCATTCTCTTCTATTCTTGTTTGATTCTGGTGTAAGCTTTTTAGCTGTAAACTACCTTTAACCCTCGTCCATATCTGAAGATATACACATTAGATTTCAGTGGCTGAAGTCCAAGCAATGTAGAAAGGATGAACTATAAGGCCTTGGAGGTCCAATGACAAGGGTGAGACGTATGAAGGCTAAAGAGGCTCGAGGTATATTTGTTGCAATTTTATTTGAAGCAGGTCAAAGCGTTGAAGAATTGCAGCCCAAGATGACGAATTTCTTAATGCAAATTGAATGAATGAAGGCTTGAGGGCAGTATTCAATTTGACACCTATATCTCTATGTAAGTACTTGAGTCGAAATTGGTGAAATGGATCATGAAGGCTGCATCTATGTTTCGCCAATCTACACCTATATTTTTTTGTGTTTCTGTTTTTGAATTGAATCTTGTGATAAGGGCCATTTAACCGATCTTAGTTTTTCTTTCTAGTACATTCTAAAATGGGCACAAAATTCTTATTTTTGTTGTTACAGTTTACTAATTGTGGTGGACTATATAATTAAGCTGATTTTGGCCTTATTGTAATGAACTTGTGTTTGATCAAGTTTAGGCAAACTTGTACGGTGTTGCGTATTATAAAAAGAAAACCCTAATATTTGGGAAACGGAATTCATAACATATTTGCTTTACATGTGAGACTTGTGATCTTTTGGTTCTTCATAGAATCTTCGAACTTATCAAGGGCACTCATCCTTGTGGCGTTCCTAGACTTATCGGTATCTTGATTATGGCACCTTGTTCATTCTCTTCTATTCTTGTTTGATTCTCGTGTAAACTTTTTAGTTGTGAACTACCATTAACCCTCGTCCATATCTGAAGATATACACATTAGATTTCAGTGGCTTAAGTCCAACCAATGTAGAAAGGATGAACTACAAGGCCTTGGAGGTCCAATGACAAGGGTGAGATCTATGAAGGCTAAAGAGGCTCTAGGTATATTTGTTGCAATTTTATTTGAAGCAGCTCAAAGCGTTGAAGAATTGCAGCCCAAGACGACGAATTGCTTAATGCAAATTGAATGAATGAAGCCTTGAGGGCAGTATTCAATTTGACACCTATATCTCTATGTAAGTACTTAAGTCGAAAGTGGTGAAATGGATCATGAAGGCTGCATCTATGTTTCGCCAATCTACACCTATATTTTTTGTGTTTCTTTTTTTGAATTGAATCTTGTGATAAGGGCCATTTAACCGATCTTAGTTTTTCTTTTTTGTACATTCTAAAATGGGCACAAAATTCTTATTTTGTTGTTAGAGTTTACTAATTGTGGTTGACTATATAATTAAGCTGATTTTTGGCCTTATTGTAATGAACTTGTGTGGTTTAGGCAAACTTGTACGGTGTTGCGTATTATAAAAAGAAAACCCTAATATTTGGGAAACGGAATTCATAACATATTTGCTTTATGTGTGAGACTTGTGCTCTTTTGGTTCTTCATAGAATCTTCGAACTTATCAAGGGCACTCATCCTTGTGGCGTTCCTAGACTTATCGATATCTTGATTGTGGGGCCTTGTTCATTCTCTTCTATTCTTGTTTGTTTCTCGTGTAAACTTTTTAGCTGTGAACTACCATTAACCCTCGTCCATATCTGAAGATATACACATTAGATTTCAGTGCCTCAAGTCGAAGCATTGTAGAAAGGATGAACTACAAGGCCTTGGAGGTCCAATGACAAGGGTGAGATCTATGATGGCCAAAGAGGCTCTAGGTATATTTGTTGCAATTTTATTTCAAGCAGGTGAAAGCGTTGAAGAATTGCAGCCGAAGATGACGAATTGCTTAATGCAAATAGAATGAACGAAGGCTTGAGTGCAAATATGATGGCCAACATGTTTGCATAAAACATGGAAACGTGTTTGCATAAAACATGAAAACGTGTTTGCATAAAACATGAAAACATGTTTGCACAAAACAAGGAGCATTTTCATCCCAAAATTCAGCCAACATGTTTCCATAAATCATGCTCCAAGTGCTTTCCTTCTTCTGTTTTTTTCTCTAATCTTTCCACTATAAATACTCCTCAAACTCTCTTCAATTCAGAAACTCCCTAAGTGTTCTTTCTTTCTTATTCTATCATTCTTCTTATGTTCTTCAAAGACTTCTCTTGATCCTCTAAACTTCATCCAAACACTTAAATCCTAAGTCCAAACGTTCACTAGCCCTCACAAGAGTTACAATCTTTAACTCTAGTGAGAAATATTTTCTTAAGCACTCAAGTTATAGAGCCAAGATTCAAGGAGGGTCATCCACTCCAAAGACTCTTGTTCAAAGCTTAAGGAAGAAGAGAAGGACCCGTTTTAGACCCTACACAAGAGGTAGGAGCTTCATCTTTAATTGTTCAAGCATTGTTGGCTTCTAACCTTGATAGAATGCCTCAAGTTTGAGTTATTGTCAAAAGTTTTGAATGATTATTTGAAAAATATATTTTTAGAAATATGACATGTTCTATTATGTTATGAGTACTGTAACATCCCCAAATTTATAACTAAGATAAATATTAATTAGCGATAGCAAAACCAAGAGAATCTGGACAAATGTTATGAAACACAACAAATAGTCTACTTAAGTATGTCTAGAGAAAAATGCAAAGAATTACGAAAATGCCATCACTTAGTGAAATTACGAAAATGCCCTTGCTATGTAATGGAAATTACTAAACTACCCTTGCCTTATTAAATGACAAAGATACCCTTACTCTATTAATGGAATTACAAGAATACCACTATCATTGTCTAATTACAAAAATATCCACTAACATCTTTGCACAAAACATGGAAACATGTTTGCATAAAACATGGAGCATTTTCATCCAACATGTTTGCATAAAACATGGAAACGTGTTTGCACAAAACATGGAAACGTGTTTGCACAAAACATGGAAATATGTTTGCACAAAACAAGGAGCATTTTCATCCCAAAATTCAGCCAACATGTTTCCATAAATCATGCTCCAAGTGCTTTCCTTCTTGTTTTTTCTCTAATCTTTCCACTATAAATACTCCTCAAACTCTCTTCAATTCAAAAACTCCCTAAGTGTTCTTTCTTTCTTATTCTATCATTCTTCTTATGTTCTTCAAAAACTTCTCTTGATCCTCTAAACTTCATCCAAACACTTCAATCCTAAGTCTAAACTTTCGCTAGCCCTCACAAGAGTTACAATCTTTAACTCTAGTGAGAAATATTTTCTTAAGCACTCAAGTTCTAGAGCCAATATTCAAGGAGGGTCATCCACTCCAAGGACTCTTGTTCAAGCTTAAGGAAGAAGAGAAGGACCCTTTTTAGACCCTACACAAGAGGTAGGAGCCCTCACTTTGGTTGTGTAAGCCATGATGACATCTAACCTTGCTCATGGTTAGGATGCCATCAAGCTTATGTTTGTTGATAAAAATCTTTCAAGGGGATATTGTATAAATATTTTGTGAAACCCCTTGTTCCATTCTGCTTCCAAAGTGATATTATGTTGCTTTCATGCTCAAATGATGCTTGAAATATGTTGTGTGATCCTTGTGTTAAAATAAGTGACATAAAACATGAAAATGGTAAGTGCTGGATTTTTGGCTATTTCTTGCAGTAGGTGTTCCGAAATTTAATACTCATAAAATATGAAGTATCTTGAAATAAAAATATTTTTACCATAAACTAGACGCATCATAAAACACTCTCCAAAAAGAATCACCTAAAACGGAGTTTTCTAGCTCAAGATATAAATTTTTAAAGTAGAGCCTAAGACTGAAACTTTAAATTTGACCTTGTAGTAGTAAAATAGGTGTAACCCACTCTAGAAAAATGCAAATGGACTGATTTCAACTTTGTTGGAGAGCTAACACATATAGGAATACACCCATGTATGTTATGTATAAAGCTTTGTACCACGTAAATACAGAATGAGAAATAAGTTTCGAGATAGTGTACTGTGAAAGTGCAGTTTGGAAAGGTTAAGCTAAGGAAAGACTTGGTATTTAAGCATGTCCATTGTGACCCACCTCTCTTTCCTGGGAACCCTCCTATGCATGGTTTACAGTTGATTTACACTATTCCAAAGATGTAAATGCTAAAATTTGATGAGTTAGGAATTTGGAACTACCTTTACTAAGCTGAGATAACAAGTATACAGAGAATTATAAATTTTCTTCTAAAAGATGTCAAAACTATAAATAAAAGAATCAAGTCTTGTAAAAAGAGAATTTTAAGAATTTAAGTAGAATAATAATCTTCAAGAGTTATCCGAAAACCATAATAAGAATATATAAAGAACCTATAATAATATTTTGAAATGCATTAATGTATTAATGGAATTCTAAGAGTACAAAGAACACTAAGAGAAAAAGATAATACTAAGACATCCATTACCTCTTAGGAACACTAGGAACTCAACTTGATAACTTTGGTTGCTTAAAATGAATCATTTATGAAAATGTTTACTATGAGATTTACATGATATTATCCATGTTTCATGAAGTGAATTATAATAAAGTGAATGTATGGTGATGAGTTATGAAATGATGAAGATGAATGATTGATTGCCCATGATTTATTGTGATTACATGATGATATGCATACATTCATTTTCAAAGGAAATAATAAAAGTAAAGTTTGAAAAAGTAGCAATGAAAGTCTGGAAAAGTGGACTTGAGCTAAACTCACGGCTTAACCCCCTAAACCGTTGAGATCACGGCAGCGGAATGAAAACCAAAAAGTTATGGCGGCGGCCATGGTATGAGCTCATTACCCTTTTAGGGTGGTCTAAGGCATTGATGCATTCATCCGTGAGTAATTAAGAAATATGTTGATCACTAAACAAGTGAATGTTGAGGATGAGTAATCATGAAATGCATGTAGCTCCTAAATGATTATTGCTTATTAGTGGTTTTACATGATATGCTTATATGTATGCTTGATGAAATCTTGAATGGATATTTACGCTAATGTTCAAGATTAGTTTAAAAGTAAGCGCACTTCGGCTAATCACGTTTGTGAAAGTTTGATAATTGAATCCTTATCTGTTCACCTTTTTATAATAAACCCGAAGTGACTGGGACGACAACGATGACACTTTTAGTACAAGTAGGAACTCATACTGAGAAATCATGTATTTCTCACTCCTATGTTTATTTTCCGTTGTCGTTACTGAGACAGACGTGTCCACCTAAAAACAGCGAAGTGTAGCTGAGGAAGGAGGTAGCACGTGAAGATTTCAAACCGTTCAAGTAGGAGCATTCCGAGCTTTAGTTACATTATAGTTTGTGAGAAACAATTAGTAATAGTAGAACTTATATTGTTATTTGTAATAACTTATCAGTATGATATGCCCTGTTGTGACTTATGTATTAAGTGATTATATTCCAGTTTATGTGATAATAGTTCTACACTTAGTCTCTTATTCCACTTATTTAATTAAGTGCGCAATGTAACTTGATTATTATCTATAAAAGCGCTATGTATTTCACTTCTCATTCTGAGGCTTAAGTTTTCAAAAATTATTTTATTTAAAGAAAAAATCGACTTCCACTATTTTTCTAAGTTAATTTCAAAAGAAAATAAATACAAGGCAAAAGTAACAACTAATAGAATCCAAATGTGAACTTAAGCACAGTGGGGTTCTATTAGGGTGTTACATTATGGTATCAGAGCAGTTCATCCTATTTAAGCCTGAGGAATGGGTGACTATGCTTCTGTCTATGATATCATGCTATTAATCTTATCGTATGATGGGATATAGGATTTAGAAATGCATGATCGTCTTTTGATCTTGCCATAGTTGCTACCATGCTTAGCTATAGTATTGAGCACGATCAACTCGATGGTATTGTTTGGTGTGTCTAGGAACTAATGGCAGCAAGCGGGCGTGCACGCATGGGGCACGCGGTGGAGGTAATGTCGTGATGAACTGGCAAATGCAATCCAGGAGATGGCTAGGGCTATGCAAGCACAAGCAACAGTGATGATGGAGCAGATGAATAGGATGTCAGAGGAATCAGTTGGGAACCAAGAACATGGAAAATTCTCATAATTCAAGAGGGCTGGACCTCCAGAATTCAAAGGGACAACTAACTTGAAATAGGCGACATATGGATTCAAGAGATGGAGAAGGTTTTCTCAGTGGTAGAATGCTCTGATGAACAAAAGGTGGCATTCTCTACTTATATGTTGAAAGGGGAGGCAGCCGCGTGGTGGAAGGGTGCAAAGGGCTTGCTTGAAAGTGTTGACATACAGATTACGTGGGAGGTTTTCTATGCTACATTCCATAAGAAATATTTTCCAGATTCGGTTAAGAAGGCAAAGGAAGTAGAATTTACATTCTTTGACACGGGAAATCGAAGTGTGGTGAGTACAGCTAAGTTTGAAGAAGCGATCGAACACTCAACTAGCTACCAAAGGGATCCCAACGAGGCTTGGAAATGCATGAAATATGAGAGTGGTTTGAGGCCAGACATTTTGGCATCTGTGGCTCCTTTGGAGGTCATGACTATGCATCTTTAGTCGGCCAAAGCCAAGTGGTGAGAGTTGCAATCGCCTTGACTAGTTGCCCACCGAGTTGAAGAGAATAGGAAGAGGTCTGCTCAACAAGATCACCGAGGGTTCCCACCCCCTCACAAGAAACCCTTCCAAGGAGGTGGATTTAAAGGGAAACAACCCCAACACCCTATGATGAATCAACCTAAGACACAAGTCGTTAATTGTCGACCTAGGATGGCTGCTGTCCCTGAACCTATGAGTAGACCCCCTTGTGCCACTTGTGGAAAGATACATGGAGGGGAATGCAGATTTGGTAAGAATGTTTGTTATCGGTGTGGACAGGCAGGACACTATTCTAGAGAATGCCTAAATTTCAATCAGTCCTCTACACTCAAGCCTAAGGCACAGGGACGCGTGTTTGCTATCACTGCTGAGATGCCCTCAAAATCCGATGATCTGATTCAAGGTAAGTATATAATTAATGGAAAATCCTTAATTGTATTGTTTGATTCTGGCGCAACACATTCATTCATTTCATATGATTGTGCTAATAAGTTGAGGTTGTATATATCTGACTTAAAAATCATCTTAGTTGTCTCTACACCCACTATAAATACTGTTAGAACTGATCAAGCCTGCCTAAATTGTGAATTTGAGGTAGCTGATAGGATTTTTCATCATGATTTAGTTTGTCTACCCTTGTCTAGTTTTGATGTAATCTTGGGCATGGATTGGCTTTCGGCTAACCGTGTGTTACTACATTGTGCAAATAAGTCATTAGTATTTCTTCCCAAACCATCTTTACCCAATCCCTCTAAACTTGATAGAAAGGTACGACTATACCTAAACTCCATTATCATAGGGGATAGTAGGAATGAAGAGCGAGGATATGTTTTCCTGATGACAAGTGAGAGGGAAGTGGAGCAAGCTCTAGAAAAGATCCTTGTAGTAAAGGAATTCTCAGATGTATTCACGATGACATACCTGAATTTCCTCCAAAAAGGGAGATTGAGTTTTCTATAGATTTGGTACCGGGAACGGGACCGATATCTATAGCTCCTTATAGGATGCCACTGGCCGAGTTAACAGAATTGAAGAAGCAATTAGAGGAGCTACTAGAAAAGAAATTCATTAGGCCTAGTGCTTCACCATGGGGAGCTCCAGTGCTATTTGTCAAGAAGAAGGATGGGAGCTTGCGGTTATGTGTGGATTATAGGCAGCTAAACCAAGTGACCATAAAGAATAAATACCCTTTGCCTAGAATAGATGACCTTATGGACCAATTAAGAGGAGCCCAAGTGTTTTCCAAGATAGATCTGCGATCAGGATACCACCAGATTCGAGTGAAGGAGGAGGACATACCAAAGACAGCCTTTAGGACTAGATATGGACATTATGAGTTTAATGTGATGTCGTTTGGGTTAACCAATGCACCGGCAGTGTTTATGGACTACATGAATAGGATATTTAGACCATACTTGGACAAGTTTGTAATAGTGTTCATCGATGACATTCTAGTTTACTCTAGAACTGAAGAAGAGCACGAAGAACACTTACAAGTGGTGTTGGAGGTGTTGAGGAACAAGAAACTTTATGCAAAGTTGTCCAAGTGTGAATTTTGGACGAAGGAAGTTAAGTTCTTAGGTCATGTAGTGTCACATGGGGGAATAGCAGTAGACACAAGTAAGATAGAAGCGGTGCAACAATGGGAAACCCCTACCACTGTGAAGGAGATTAGGAGTTTTCTAGGGCTAGCAGGTTACTACCGAAGGTTCATTAGAGGTTTTTCCCAAATTGCCTTACCCCTCACCAAGCTAACAAGGAAGAATTCAGCTTTTATATGGAGCCCAGAATGTGAAGAGAGTTTCCAAGAACTAAAAAAGAAGTTGACCACTACCCCTATCCTAATCCTACCTGACCCAAAAGAAAAATTTGAGGTGTATTGTGATGCCTCGGGAAGAGGACTAGGATGTGTTTTGATGCAAAATAGGAATGTAGTAGCCTATGCCTCTAGACAGCTCAAACCTCATGAAGTAAATTACCCAACCCATGACTTAGAGCTAGCAGCTATTGTCTTTGCCTTAAAAATCTGGAGACATCATCTTTATGGTGTAAGGTTTGAAGTATTTTCTGACCACAAAAGTCTGAAATACCTCTTCAACCAAAAGGAACTCAATATGAGACAAAGGCGTTGGATGGAGTTTCTCAAGGACTATGACTTTGGGTTGAACTACCACCCGGGAAAGGCAAATGTGGTAGCAGGCGCTTTGAGTCGTAAGTCCTTGCATCTTTGCTTGGCTCATGGTGAAAGAAAATGAGCTGATAGAAGATTTTAGGAACCTCAACTTAGGATATAGGGGGACTTCAGAACAAATTCGGTTAAGCCAACTAAGTGTAACTAGTAGCTTTAAGGATCAAATAATTCAAGCCCAAAGGGAAGATGAGGATTTCCTTAGAACCTTAACCCTTGTCGAAGCAGGAAAGTTGAAAGAGTTTGTCCAGGATAAGGAAGGAGTGTGGAGATACCAAGGGAGAATCTGTGTACCTGCAAAAGAAAGATTGAGAGCTAACATTTTGGAAGAAGCCCACAAGAGTCAATTTAGTGTACACCCCGGTATAACCAAGATGTACCATGACCTAAAAAAGATGTTCTGGTGGCCAAAGATGAAAGCAGATATAGCAAATATAGTGCAAAAATGTTTGGTATGCCAAAAAGTGAAGATAGAGCATCAAAAACCCTCCGGAGTGCTACAACCTCTCGAAATCCCCGAATGGAAGTGGGAAGGAATATCCATGGATTTCGTGATGGGATTGCCAAGAACGCCTACCGGACATGACTCCATATGGCTAATTGTAGATAGATTGACCAAATCTGCTCACTTTTTACCCATTCGAGCAAATTACCCTTTGGAAAAGTTAGCTCAGCTATACATCCAAGAGATAATAAGGCTCCATGGAGTACCCAAAACCATTGTCTCATATAGGGATCCAAGGTTCACCTCAAGATTTTGGGGAGCTTTGCAAAAGGCATTTGGTTCAAAGTTGTGTCTAAGCACTGCCTATCACCCTCAGGTGATGGACAATCGAAAGAACAATTCAAACCCTTGAGGATATGCTAAGAGCATGTGTCTTAGACCAACCAAAAAGTTGGGACAAACAGCTTCCATTGATTGAGTTTGCATATAATAATAGTTACCACACTAGCATTGGGATGGCACCCTATGAGGCTTTGTATGGTAGAAAGTGTCAATCACCACTTTGTTGGTGTGACCCGGGAGAGCAAAGTATTTTGGGCCCTGATTTGGTAGAAGAGACAACCAAACAAATAAGGAAAATTAGGGAAAAAATCCTCACTTTGCTCGAGTAGGCGAGAAGAGCTATCTTTGACAAGAGAAGGAAACCTCTCGAATTTCAAGAAGGAGAACACATATTCTTGCGAATTACTCCTACCACAGGTATAGGTCGTGCAATAAAAGTCAAAAAGCTAAGCCCTAGATTCTTAGGACCCTTCCAAATCCTCAAAAAGGTAGGTCCCTCCGCCTACCAAATTGCATTACCTCCAAATTTGTCTAACCTACACAATGTTTTTCATGTGTCCCAATTGAGAAAGTATCAGTCAGACCCCAGTCATGTGTTTGAGCCAGAAACTATACAATTAAAAGATGACTTAACTTTTGAATTACCACCGATGAGGATCGTGGATCATGGCATCAAGCAGCTGAGAAACAAATCTGTATCTCTAGTCCGAGTAGCCTGGGGACAACATGGAATGGAAGAGCACACATGGGAGCTCGAGGAAGATATGCAAAAAGAATTTCCGAACCTATTCACAGGTATCAAATTTTGAGGGCAAAATTTTTAATAAGGAGGGGAGAAATGTAACATCCCCAAATTTATAACTAAGATAAATATTAATTAGCGATAGCAAAACCAAGAGAATCTGGACAAATGTTATGAAACACAACAAATAGTCTACTTAAGTATGTCTAGAGAAAAATGCAAAGAATTACGAAAATGCCATCACTTAGTGAAATTACGAAAATGCCCTTGCTATGTAATGGAAATTACTAAACTACCCTTGCCTTATTAAATGACAAAGATACCCTTACTCTATTAATGGAATTACAAGAATACCACTATCATTGTCTAATTACAAAAATATCCACTAACATCTTTGCACAAAACATGGAAACATGTTTGCATAAAACATGGAGCATTTTCATCCAACATGTTTGCATAAAACATGGAAACGTGTTTGCACAAAACATGGAAACGTGTTTGCACAAAACATGGAAATATGTTTGCACAAAACAAGGAGCATTTTCATCCCAAAATTCAGCCAACATGTTTCCATAAATCATGCTCCAAGTGCTTTCCTTCTTCTGTTTTTTTCTCTAATCTTTCCACTATAAATACTCCTCAAACTCTCTTCAATTCAAAAACTCCCTAAGTGTTCTTTCTTTCTTATTCTATCATTCTTCTTATGTTCTTCAAAAACTTCTCTTGATCCTCTAAACTTCATCCAAACACTTCAATCCTAAGTCTAAACTTTCGCTAGCCCTCACAAGAGTTACAATCTTTAACTCTAGTGAGAAATATTTTCTTAAGCACTCAAGTTCTAGAGCCAATATTCAAGGAGGGTCATCCACTCCAAGGACTCTTGTTCAAGCTTAAGGAAGAAGAGAAGGACCCTTTTTTAGACCCTACACAAGAGGTAGGAGCCCTCACTTTGGTTGTGTAAGCCATGATGACATCTAACCTTGCTCATGGTTAGGATGCCATCAAGCTTATGTTTGTTGATAAAAATCTTTCAAGGGGATATTGTATAAATATTTTGTGAAACCCCTTGTTCCATTCTGCTTCCAAAGTGATATTATGTTGCTTTCATGCTCAAATGATGCTTGAAATATGTTGTGTGATCCTTGTGTTAAAATAAGTGACATAAAACATGAAAATGGTAAGTGCTGGATTTTTGACTATTTCTTGCAGTAGGTGTTCCGAAATTTAATACTCCTAAAATATGAAGTATCTTGAAATAAAAATATTTTTACCATAAACTAGACGCATCATAAAACACTCTCCAAAAAGAATCACCTAAAACGGAGTTTTCTAGCTCAAGATATAAATTTTTAAAGTAGAGCCTAAGACTGAAACTTTAAATTTGACCTTGTAGTAGTAAAATAGGTGTAACCCACTCTAGAAAAATGCAAATGGACTGATTTCAACTTTGTTGGAGAGCTAACACATATAGGAATACACCCATGTATGTTATGTATAAAGCTTTGTACCACGTAAATACAGAATGAGAAATAAGTTTCGAGATAGTGTACTGTGAAAGTGCAGTTTGGAAAGGTTCTGGCTAAGGAAAGACTTGGTATTTAAGCATGTCCATTGTGACCCACCTCTCTTTCCTGGGAACCCTCCTATGCATGGTTTACAGTTGATTTACACTATTCCAAAGATGTAAATGCTAAAATTTGATGAGTTAGGAATTTGGAACTACCTTTACTAAGCTGAGATAACAAGTATACAGAGAATTATAAATTTTCTTCTAAAAGATGTCAAAACTATAAATAAAAGAATCAAGTCTTGTAAAAAGAGAATTTTAAGAATTTAAGTAGAATAATAATCTTCAAGAGTTATACGAAAACCATAATAAGAATATATAAAGAACCTATAATAATATTTTGAAATGCATTAATGTATTAATGGAATTCTAAGAGTACAAAGAACACTAAGAGAAAAAGATAATACTAAGACATCCATTACCTCTTAGGAACACTAGGAACTCAACTTGATAACTTTGGTTGCTTAAAATGAATCATTTATGAAAATGTTTACTATGAGATTTACATGATATTATCCATGTTTCATGAAGTGAATTATAATAAAGTGAATGTATGGTGATGAGTTATGAAATGATGAAGATGAATGATTGATTGCCCATGATTTATTGTGATTACATGATGATATGCATACATTCATTTTCAAAGGAAATAATAAAAGTAAAGTTTGAAAAAGTAGCAATGAAAGTCTGGAAAAGTGGACTTGAGCTAAACTCACGGCTTAACCCCCTAAACCGTTGAGATCACGGCAACGGAATGAAAACCAAAAAAGTTATGGCGACGGCCATGGTATGAGCTCATTACCCTTTTAGGGTGGTCTAAGGCATTGATGCATTCATCCCGTGAGTAATTAAGAAATATGTTGATCACTAAACAAGTGAATGTTGAGGATGAGTAATCATGAAATGCATGTAGCTCCTAAATGATTATTGCTTATTAGTGGTTTTACATGATATGCTTATATGTATGTTTGATGAAATACTGAATGGATATTTCTGCTAATGTTCAAGATTAGTTTAAAAGTAAGCGCACTTGACTAATCACGTTTGTGAAAGTTTGATAATTGAATCCTTATCTGTTCACCTTTTTATAATAAACCCGAAGTGACTAGGACGACAACGATGACACTTTTAGTACAAGTAGGAACTCATACTGAGAAATCATGTATTTCTCACTCCTATGTTTATTTTCCGTTGTCGTTACCAGAGACAGACGTGTCCACCTAAAGCAACAAAGTCAGAAATGAGGAAGGAGGTAGCACGTGAAGATTTCAAACCGTTCAAGTAGGAGCATTCCGAGCTTTAGTTACATTATAGTTTGTGAGAAACAATTAGTAATAGTAGAACTTATATTGTTATTTGTAATAACTTATCAGTATGATATGCCCTGTTGTGACTTATGTATTAAGTGATTATATTCCAGTTTATGTGATAATAGTTCTACACTTAGTCTCTTATTCCACTTATTTAATTAAGTGCGCAATGTAACTTGATTATTATCTATAAAAGCGCTATGTATTTCACTTCTCGTTACAGGCTTAAGTTTTCAAAAAATTAATTTATTTAAAGAAAAAAAAAACTTCCACTATTTTTCTAAGTTAATTTCAAAAGAAAATAAATACAAGGCAAAAGTAACAACTAATAGAATCCAAATGTGAACTTAAGCACAGTGGGGTTCTATTAGGGTGTTACAAGTACTCTTATGATGTTATCAAACTCAAATATAACTTGACAAGATTGTATGTGAAACCTGATTTAATAAAGGTAACTTAAGACATGAAAATGATAGGTGCTGTTATTTCTAGTTGTTTCTGGCAGCAGGTACTTCGAAAGTTACTGTTCATTAAATATTAAGCATCTTGAAATTAAAATAATTTTACTATAAACTAGACTCATTATAGAACACTCTCCAAAAAGAATCACCCAAAATGGAGTTTTCTAGCTCAAGATATAATTTTTTAAAGTAGAGCCTAAGACTGAAACTTTAAATCTGACCTTGTAGTAGTAAAATAGGTGTAACTCACTCTAGAAAAATGCAAATGGACTGATTTCAACTTTGTTGGAGAGCTAACACATATAGTAATACACCCATGTATGTTATGTATAAAGCTTTGTACCATGTAATTACAGAATGAGAAATAAATTTCGGAATAGTGTACTGTGAAAGTGCAGTTTGGAAAGGTTTTAGCTAAGGAAAGACTTGGTATTTAAGCGTGTCCATTGTGACCGACCTCTCTTTCCTGGGAACCCTCCTATGCATGGTTTACAGTTGATTTACACTATTCCAAAGATGTAAATGCTAAAATTTGATGAGTTAGGAATTTGGAACTACCTTTACTAAGCTGAGATAACAAGTATCTGAGAGAATTATAAACTTTCTTCTAAAAGATGTCAAAACTATAAATAAAAGAATCAAGTCTTGTAAAGAGAGAATTTTAAGAATTTAAGTAGAATAATAATCTTCAAGAGTTATATGAAAGTCATAATAAAAATATATAAAGAACCTATAATAATATTTTGAAGTGCATTACTGTATTAATGGAATGCCAAAAGTACAAAGAACACTAAGAGAAAAAGATAATACTAAGACATCCATTACCTCTTACGAACACTAGGAACTCAACTTGATAACTTTGGTTAGTTAATATGAATCATCTATGAAAGTGTTTACTATGAGATTTACATGATATTGTCCATGTTTTATGAAGTGATTTATAGTAATGTGAATGTATGGTGATGAATTATGAAATGATGAGGATGAATGATTGATTGCCCAGGATTTATTGTGATTACATGATAATATGCATACATTCATTTTCAAAAGAAATAATAAAAGTAAAGTTTGAAAAAGTAGCAATGAAAGTCTGGAAAAGTGGACTTGAGCTAAACTCACGGCTTAACCCCCTAAACCGTTGAGATCACGGCAATGGAATGAAAACCAAAAAGGTTATGGCGACGACCATGGTATGAGCTCATTACCCTTTAGGGTGGTCTAAGGCATTGATGCATTCATCCCGTGAGAAATTAAGAAATATGTTGATGAAATAAATGAAAGATGATGATCACTAAACAAGTGAATGTTGAGGATGAGTAATCATGAAATGCATGTAGCTCCTAAATGATTATTGCTTATTAGTGGTTTTACATTATATGCTTATATGTATGCTTGATGAAATACTGAATGGATATTTCTGCTAATGTTCAAGATTAGTTTAAAAGTAACTGCACTTCGGCTAATCATGTTTGTGAAAGTTTGATAATTGAATCCTTACCTGTTCACCTTTTTATAATAAACCCGAAGTGACTGAGACGACAACGATGACACTTTTAGTACAAGTAGGAACTCCTACTGAGAAATCATGTATTTCTCACTCCCATGTTTATTTTCCGTTGTCGTTACCAGAGACAGACGTGTCCACCTAAAGCAACGAAGCTGTAGTTGAGGAAGGAGGTAGCGCGTGAAGATTTCAAACCTTTCAAGTAGGAGCATTCCGAGCTTTAGTTACATTATAGTTTGTGAGAAACAATTAGTAATAGTAGAACTTATATTGTTATTTGTAATAACTTATCAGTATGGTATATGCCCTATTGTGACTTATGTATTAAGTGATTATATTCCAGTTTATGTGATAATAGTTCTACACTTAGTCTCTTATTCCGCTTATTTAATTAAGTGCCCAATGTAACTTGATTATTATCTATAAAAGCGCTATGTGTTTCACTTCTCGTTACAGGCTTAAGTTTTCAAACAATTAATTTATTTAAAGAAAAAAAAAAACTTCCACTATTTTTCTAAGTTAATTTCAAAAGAAAATAAATGCAAGGCATAAGTGACAACTAATAGAATCCAAATGTGAACTTAAGCATAGTGGGGTTCTATTAGGGTGTTACATTATGGTATCGAGCTTGATTCATCCTATGTAAGCTCGAGGAATGGGTGACTATGCTTCGTCTATGATATCATGCTATTAATCTTATCTGTATGATGGGATATAGGATTTAGAAATGCATGATCGTCTTGTGATACTGCCATAGTTGCTACCATGCTTAGTTATAGTATTGAGCCTGATCAACTCGATGACTGTTGTTTGGTGTGTCTAGGAACTAATGGCAGCAAACAGACGTATGCATGGGACACGCGGTGGAGGTAATCGTGATGAACTGGCAAATGTACTCCAGGAGATGGCTAGGGCTATGCAAGCACAAGCAACAGTGATGATGGAGCAAATGAATAGGAGGTCAGAAGAATCAGCTGGGAACCAAGAACATGGAAAATTCTCAGAATTTAAGGGGGCTGGACCTCCAGAATTCAAAGGGACAACTAACTTGAAATAGGCGACGGATGGATTCAAGAGATGGAGAAGGTTTTCTCAGTGGTAGAATGCTCTGATGAACAAAAGGTGGCATTCTCTACTTATATGCTGAAAGGAGAGGCTGCTGCGTGGTGGAAGGGTGCAAAGGGCTTGCTCGAAAGTGCTGACATACAGATTACGTGGGAGGTTTTCTATGCTACATTCCATAAGAAATATTTTCCAGATCCGGTTAAGAAGGCAAAGGAAGTAGAATTTCTGTTGCTGACACAGGGAAATCGAAGTGTGGCTGAGTACACAGCTAAGTTTGAAGAACTGATCAAACACTCAACTAGCTACCAAAGGGATCCCAACGAGGCTTGGAAATGCATGAAATATGAGAGTGGTTTGAGGCCAGACATTTTGGCATCTGTGGCTCCATTGGAGATCACTGACTATGCATCTTTAGTTAGCAAAAGCCAAGTGGCTGAGAGTTGCAATCGCCAGCTAGTTACCCACCGAGTTGAAGAGAATAGGAAGAGGTCTGCTAAACAAGGTCACCAAGGGTTCCCACCCCCTTACAAGAAACCCTACCAAGGAGGTGGATTTAAAGGGAAACAGCCCCAACGCCCTACAATGAGCCAACCTAGGACACAAGCTGTTAATCAACCTAGGATGGCTGCTGTCCCTGAACCTATGACTAGACCCCCTTGTGCCACTTGTGGGAAGATACATGGAGGGGAATGCAGATTTGGTAAAAATGTTTGTTATCGGTGTGGACAGGCAGGACACTATTCTAGAGAGTGCCCAAAGTTCAATCAGTCCTTTACACCCAAGCCTAAGGCACAGGGACGTGTGTTTGCTATCACTGCTGAGATGCCCTCAGAATCCGATGATCTGATTCAAGGTAATTGTATAATTAATGGAAAACCCTTAATTGTATTGTTTGATTCTGGCGCAACACATTCATTCATTTCATATGATTGTGCTAATAAGTTGAGGTTGTACATATCTGACTTAAAAATCATCTTAGTTGTCTCTACACCCACTATAAATCTTGTTAGAACTGATCAAGCTTGCCTAAATTGTGAATTTGAGGTAGCTGATAGGATTTTTCATCATGATTTAGTTTGTCTACCCTTGTCTAGTTTTGATGTAATCTTGGGCATGGATTGGCATTGGCTAACCGTGTGTTACTACATTGTGCAAATAAGTCACTAGTATTTCTTCCCAAACCATCTTTACCCAATCCCTCTAAACTTGATAGAAAGATGCGACTATACCTAAACTCCATTATCATGGGGGATAGTAGGAATGAAGAAGCGAGGATATGTTTTCACGATGACAAGTGAGAGGGAAGTGGAGCAAGCTCTAGAAAAGATCCTTGTAGTAAAGGAATTCTCGGATGTTTTCTGATGTCATACCTGAATTTCCTCCAAAAGGGAGATTGAGTTTTCTATAGATTTGGTGCAGAGCAGGACCCATATCTATAGCTCCTTATAGGATGCCACCGGCCGAGTTAATGTAATTCAAGAAGCAATTAGAGGAGCTACTAGAGAAGAAATTCATTAGGCCTAGTGCTTCACCATGTGGAGCTCGGTGCTATTTGTCAAGAAGAAGGATGGGAGCTTGCGGTTATGTGTGGATTATAGACAGCTAAACCAAGTGACCATAAAGAATAAATACCCTTTGCCTAGAATAGATGACCTCATGGACCAATTAAGAGGAGCCCAAGTGTTTTCCAAGATAGATCTGCGATCAGGATACCACTAGATTCGAGTGAAGGAGGAGGACATACCAAAGACAGCCTTTAGGACTAGATATGGACATTATGAGTTTAATGTGATGTCGTTTGGGTTAACCAATGCACCGGCAGTGTTTATGGACTACATGAATAGGATATTTAGACCATACTTGGACAAGTTTGTAATAGTGTTCATCGATAACATTCTAGTTTACTCTAGAACTGAAGAAGAGCACGAAGAACACTTACGAGTGGTGTTGGAGGTGTTGAGGAACAAGAAACTTTATGCAAAGTTGTCCAAGTGTGAATTTTGGATGAAGGAAGTTAAGTTCTTAGGTCATGTAGTGTCACATGGGGGAATAGCAGTAGACCCAAGTAAGATAGAAGTGGTGCAACAATGGGAAACCCCTACCCTTTGTGAAGGAGATTAGGAGTTTTCTAGGGCTAGCCGGTTACTACCGAAGGTTCATTAGAGGTTTTTCCCAAATTACCTTACCCCTCACCAAGCTAACAAGGAAGAATTCAGCTTTTATATGGAGCCCAGAATATGAAGAGAGTTTCCAAGAACTAAAAAAGAAGTTGACCACTACCCCTGTCCTAATCCTACCTGACCCAAAAGAAAAATTTGAGGTGTATTGTGATGTCTCGGGAAGAGGACTAGGATGTGTTTTGATGCAAAATAGGAATGTAGTAGCCTATGCTTCTAGACAGCTCAAACCCCATGAAGTTAATTACCCAACCCATGACTTAGAGCTAGCGGCTATTGTCTTTGCCTTAAAAATTTGGAGACATAATCTTTATGGTGTAAGGTTTGAAGTCTTTTCTGACCACAAAAGTCTGAAATACCTCTTCAACCAAAAGGAACTCAATATGAGACAAAGGCGTTGGATGGAGTTTCTCAAGGACTATGACTTTGGGTTGAACTACCACCCAGGAAAGGCAAATGTGGTAGCAGACGCTTTGAGTCGTAAGTCCTTGCATGCCGCTTGGCTCATGGTGAAAGAAAATGAGCTGATAGAAGATTTTAGGAACCTCAACTTAGGATATAGGGGGACTTCAGAACAAATTCGGTTAAGCCAACTAAGTGTAACCAGTAGCTTTAAGGATCAAATAATTCAAGCCCAAAGGGAAGATGAGGATTTCCTTAGAACCTTAACCCTTGTCGAAGCAGGAAAGTTGAAAGAGTTTGTCCAGGATAAGGAAGGAGTGTGGAGATACCAAGGGAGAATCTGTGTACCTGCAAAAGAAGGATTGAGAGCTAGCATTTTGGAATATGCCCACAAGAGTCAATTTAGTGTACACCCTGGTATAACCAAGATGTACCATGACCTAAAAAGGATGTTCTGGTGGCCAAAGATCAAAGCAGATATAGCAAATATAGTGCAAAAATGTTTGGTATGCCAAAAAGTAAAGATAGAGCATCAAAAACCCTTCGGAGTGCTGCAACCTCTCGAAATCCCCGAATGGAAGTGGGAAGGAATATCCATGGATTTTGTGATGGGATTGCCAAGAACGCCTACCGGACATGACTCCATATGGGTAATTGTGGATAGATTGACCAAATCTGCTCACTTTTTACCCATTCGAGCAAATTACTCTTTGGAAAAGTTAGCTCAGCTATACATCCAAGAGATAATAAGGCTCCATGGAGTACCCAAAACCATTGTCTCAGATAGGGATCCAAGGTTCACCTCAAGATTTTGGGGAGCTTTGCAAAAGGCGTTTGGTTCAAGGTTGTGTCTAAGCACTGCCTATCACCCTCAAACTGATGGACAATCAGAAAGAACAATTCAAACCCTTGAGGATATGCTAAGAGCATGTGTTTTAGACCAGCCAAAAAGTTGGGACAAACAGCTTCCAATGATTGAGTTTGCATATAATAATAGTTACCACACTAGCATTGGGATGGCACCCTATGAGGCTTTGTATGGTAGAAAGTGTCAATCACCACTTTGTTGGTGTGACCCGGGAGAGCAAAGTATTTTGGGCCCTGATTTGGTAGAAGAGACAACCAAACAAATAAGGAGAATTAGGGAAAGAATCCTCACTTTGCTCGGAGTAGGCGTAAGAGCTATCTCGACAAGAGAAGGAAACCTCTCGAATTTCAAGAAGGAGAACACATATTCTTGCGAATTACTCCTACCACAGGTATAGGTCGTGCAATGAAAGTCAAAAAGCTAAGCCCTAGATTCTTAGGACCCTTCCAAATCCTCAAAAAGGTAGGTCCCTCCGCCTACGAAATTGCATTATCTCCAAATTTGTCTAACCTACACAATGTTTTTCATGTGTCCCAATTGAGAAAGTATCAGTCAGACCCCAGTCATGTGTTTGAGCCAGAAACTATACAATTAAAAGATGACTTAACTTTTGAATTACCACCGATGAGGATCGTGGATCATGGCATCAAGCAGCTGAGAAACAAATCTGTATCTCTGGTCCGAGTAGCCTGGGGACAACATGGAATGGAAGAGCACACATGGGAGCTCGAGGAAGATATGCGAAAAGAATTTCCGAACCTATTCACAGGTATCAAATTTTGAGGGCAAAATTTTTAATAAGAAGGGGAGAAATATAACATCCCCAAATTTATAACTAAGATAAATATTAATTAGCGATAGCAAAACCAAGAGAATCTGGACAAATGTTATGAAACACGACAAATAGTCTACTTAAGTATATCTAGAGAAAAATGCAAAGAATTACGAAAATGCCATCACTTAGTGGAAATTACGAAGATGCCCTTGCTATGTAAAGGAAATTACCAAACTACCCTTGCCTTATTAAATGACAAAGATACCCTTACTCTATGAATGGAATTACAAGAATACCACTATCATTGTCTAATTACAAAAATATCCTTGTCTTAGTTAAAGAAATTACTACAAAGCCATTTACACAAATCCCTAGACTTGTCTTTAGACAAGAATGAATCTAAGCCATTGGATTAAGATGATAACACAATAATTTAACCACATACATCATACACATTTCTAAATCACATACATGCACTAAAGGTTAAAAAATCTCCACTAACATCTTTGCATAAAACATGGAGCATTTTCATCTAACATGTTTGCATAAACCATGGAGCATTTTCATCCAACATGTTTGCATAAAACATGGAAACGTGTTTGCACAAAACATGGAAACATGTTTGCACAAAACATGGAAACATGTTTGCACAAAACAAGGAGCATTTTCATCCCAAAATTCAGCCAACATGTTTCCATAAATCATGCTCCAAGTGCTTTCCTTCTTCTGTTTTTTCTCTAATCTTTCCACTATAAATACTCCTCAAACTCTCTTCAATTCAGAAACTCCCTAAGTGTTCTTTCTTTCTTATTCTATCATTCTTCTTATGTTCTTCAAAGACTTCTCTTGATCCTCTAAACTTCATCCAAACACTTAAATCCTAAGTCCAAACTTTCACTAGCCCTCACAAGAGTTACAATCTTTAACTCTAGTGAGAAATATTTTCTTAAGCACTCAAGTTATAGAGCCAAGATTCAAGGAGGGTCATCCACTCCAAAGACTCTTGTTCAAAGCTTAAGGAAGAAGAGAAGGACCCTTTTTAGACCCTACACAAGAGGTAGGAGCTTCATCTTTAATTGTTCAAGCATTGTTGGCTTCTAACCTTGATAGAATGCCTCAAGTTTGAGTTATTGTCAAAAGTTTTGAATGATTATTTGAAAAATATATTTTTAGAAATATGACATGTTCTATTATGTTATGAGTACTCTTATGATGTTATCAAACTCAAATATAACTTGACAAGATTGTATGTGAAACCTGATTTAATAAAGGTAACTTAAGACATAAAAATGATAGGTGCTGGAATTTCTAGTTGTTTCTGGCAGCAGGTACTTCAAAAGTTACTGTTCATTAAATATTAAGCATCTCGAAATTAAAATAATTTTACTATAAACTAGACTCATTATAGAACACTCTCCAAAAAGAATCACCCAAAATGGAGTTTTCTAGCTCAAGATATAATTTTTTAAAGTAGAGCCTAAGACTGAAACTTTAAATCTGACCTTGTAGTAGTAAAATAGGTGTAACTCACTCTAGAAAAATGCAAATGGACTGATTTCAACTTTGTTGGAGAGCTAACACATATAGAAATACACCCATGTATGTTATGTATAAAGCTTTGTACCATGTAATTACAGAATGAGAAATAAATTTCGGAATAGTGTACTGTGAAAGTGCAGTTTGGAAAGGTTCTAGCTAAGGAAAGACTTGGTATTTAAGCGTGTCCATTGTGACCGACCTCTCTTTCCTGGGAACCCTCCTATGCATGGTTTACAGTTGATTTACACTATTCCAAAGATGTAAATGCTAAAATTTGATGAGTTAGGAATTTGGAACTACCTTTACTAAGCTGAGATAACAAGTATACAGAGAATTATAAACTTTCTTCTAAAAGATGTCAAAACTATAAATAAAAGAATCAAGTCTTGTAAAGAGAGAATTTTAAGAATTTAAGTAGAATAATAATCTTCAAGAGTTATATGAAAGTCATAATAAAAATATATAAAGAGCCTATAATAATATTTTGAAGTGCATTACTGTATTAATGGAATGCTAAAAGTACAAAGAACACTAAGAGAAAAAGATAATACTAAGACATCCATTACCTCTTACGAACACTAGGAACTCAACTTGATAACTTTGGTTAGTTAATATGAATCATCTATGAAAGTGTTTACTATGAGATTTACATGATACTGTCCATGTTTTATGAAGTGATTTATAGTAATGTGAATGTATGGTGATGAATTATGAAATGATGAGGATGAATGATTGATTGCCCAGGATTTATTGTGATTACATGATAATATGCATACATTCATTTTCAAAAGAAATAATAAAAGTAAAGTTTGAAAAAGTAGCAATGAAAGTCTGGAAAAGTGGACTTGAGCTAAACTCACGGCTTAACCCCCTAAACCGTTGAGATCACGGCAACGGAATGAAAACCAAAAAGGTTATGGCGACGGCCATGGTATGAGCTCATTACCCTTTAGGGTGGTCTAAGGCATTAATGCATTCATCCCGTGAGAAATTAAGAAATATGTTGATGAAATAAATGAAAGATGATGATCACTAAACAAGTGAATGTTGAGGATGAGTAATCATGAAATGCATGTAGCTCCTAAATGATTATTGCTTATTAGTGGTTTTACATTATATGCTTATATGTATGCTTGATGAAATACTGAATGGATATTTCTGCTAATGTTCAAGATTAGTTTAAAAGTAAGCGCACTTGACTAATCATGTTTGTGAAAGTTTGATAATTGAATCCTTACCTGTTCACCTTTTTATAATAAACCCGAAGTGACTGGCACGACAACGATGACACTTTTAGTACAAGTAGGAACTCCTACTGAGAAATCATGTATTTCTCACTCCCATGTTTATTTTCCGTTGTCGTTACCAGAGACAGACGTGTCCACCTAAAGCAACGAAGCTGTAGTTGAGGAAGGAGGTAGCGCGTGAAGATTTCAAACCTTTCAAGTAGGAGCATTCCGAGCTTTAGTTACATTATAGTTTGTGAGAAACAATTAGTAATAGTAGAACTTATATTGTTATTTGTAATAACTTATCAGTATGATATATGCCCTGTTGTGACTTATGTATTAAGTGATTATATTCCAGTTTATGTGATAATAGTTCTACACTTAGTCTCTTATTCCGCTTATTTAATTAAGTGCCCAATGTAACTTGATTATTATCTATAAAAGCGCTATGTATTTCACTTCTCGTTACAGGCTTAAGTTTTCATACAATTAATTTATTTAAAGAAAAAAAAAACTTCCACTATTTTTCTAAGTTAATTTCAAAAGAAAATAAATGCAAGGCATAAGTGACAACTAATAGAATCCAAATGTGAACTTAAGCATAGTGGGGTTCTATTAGGGTGTTACACTAATAATTGGGAAACGGAATTCATAACACATTTGACTTACGTGTGAGACTTGTGCTCTTTTGGTTCTTCATAGAATCTTCGAACTTATCGAGGGCACTCATCCTTGTGGCGTTCCTAGACTTATCGATATCTTAATTGTGGCGCCTTGTTCATTCTCTTCTATTCTTGTTTGTTTCTCGTGTAAACTTTTTAGCTATGAAGTACCATTAACCCTCGTCCATATCTGAAGATATACACATTAGATTTCAGTGGCTCAAGTCGAAGCAATGTAGAAGGATGAACTACAAGGCCTTGGAGGTCCAATGACAAGGGTGAGATCTATGATGGCCAAAGAGGCTCTAGGTATATTTGTTGCAATTTTATTTCAAGCAGGTGAAAGCGTTGAAGAATTGCAGCCCAAGATGACGAATTGCTTAATGCACATAGAATGAACGAAGGCTTGAGGGCAGTAATCAATACGACACCTATTTCTCTATCTAACTACTTGAGTCCAAATTGGTGAAATGGATCATGAAGGCTGCATCTATGTTTGGCCAATCTACACCTATATTTTATTTGTGTTTCTTTTTTTGAATTGAATCTTGTGATAAGGGCCATTTAACCAATCTTAGTTTTTCTTTCTAGTACATTCTAAAATGGGCACAAAATTATTATTTTTGTTGTTATAGTTTACTAATTGTGGTGGACTATATAATTAAGCTGATTTTTGGCCTTATTGTAATGAACTTGTGTTTGATCAGGTTTAGGCAAACTTGTACGGTGTTGCGTATTATAAAAAGAAAACCCTAATATTTGGGAAACGGAATTCATAACATATTTGCTTTATGTGTGAGACTTGTGCTCTTTTGGTTCTTCATAGAATCTTCGAACTTATCAAGGGCACTCATCCTTGTGGCGTTCCTAGACTTATCGATATCTTGATTGTGGCGCCTTGTTCATTCTCTTCTATTCTTGTTTGTTTCTCGTGTAAACTTTTTAGCTGTGAACAACCATTAACCCTCGTCCATATCTGAAGATATACACATTAGATTTCAGTGGCTCAAGTCGAAGCAATGTAGAAAGGATGAACTACAAGGCCTTGGAGGTCCAATGACAAGGGTGAGATCTATGATGGCCAAAGAGGCTCTAGGTATATTTGTTGCAATTTTATTTCAAGCAGGTGAAAGTGTTGAAGAATTGCAGCCCAAGATGACGAATTGCTTAATGCAAATAGAATGAACGAAGGCTTGAGGGCAGTATTCAATACGACACCTATTTCTCTATCTAACTACTTGAGTCCAAATTGGTGAAATGGAGCATGAAGGCTGCATCTATGTTTGGCCAATCTACACCTATATTTTTTTGTGTTTCTTTTTTTGAATTGAATCTTGTGATAAGGGCCATTTAACCGATCTTAGTTTTTCTTTCTAGTACATTCTAAAATGGGCACAAAATTCTTATTTTTGTTGTTACAGCTTACTAATTATGGTGGACTAAATAATTAAGCTGATTTCTGGCCTTATTGTAATGAACTTGTGCTTGATTAGGTTTAGGCAAACTTGTAAGGTGTTGCGTATTATAAATAGAAAACCCTAATAATTGGGAAACGGAATTCATAACACATTTGCCTTACGTGTGAGACTTGTGCTCTTTTGGTTTTTCATAGAATCTTCGAACTTATCAACGGCACTCATCCTTGCGGCGTTCCTAGACTTATCAATATCTTGATTGTGGTGCCTTGTTCATTCTCTTCTATTCTTGTTTGATTCTGGTGTAAGCTTTTTAGCTGTAAACTACCATTAACAATCATCCATATATGAAGATATACACATTAGATTTCAGTGGCTGAAGTCCAAGCAATGTAGAAAGGATGAACTACAAGGCCTTAGAGGTCCAACGACAAGGGTGAGATCTCTGAAGGCTAAAGAGGCTCTAGGTATATTTGTTGCAATTTTATTTGAAGCAGGTCTAAGCGTTGAAGAATTGCAACCCAAGATGACGAATTGCTTAATGCAAATTGAATGAATGAAGGCTTGAGGGCAGTATTCAATACGACACCTATTTCTCTATGTAAGCACTTGAGTTGAAATTGGTGGAATGGATCATGAAGGCTGCATTTATGTTTTGCCAATCTACACCTATATTTTTTTGTGTTTCTTTTTTTGAATTGAATCTTGCGATAAGGGCCATTTAACCGATCTTAGTTTTTCTTTCTAGTACATTCTAAAATGGGCACAAAATTCTTATTTTTATTGTTCTGATTTACTAATTGTGGTGGACTAAATAATTAAGCTGATTTCTGGCCTTATTGTAATGAACTTGTGCTTGATTAGGTTTAGGCAAACTTGTAAGGTGTTGCGTACTATAAATAGAAAACCCTAATAATTGGGAAACGGAATTCATAACACATTTGCCTTACGTGTGAGACTTGTGCTCTTTTGGTTTTTCATAGAATCTTCGAACTTATCAACGGCACTCATCCTTGTGGCGTTTGTAGACTTATCAATATCTTGATTGTGGTGCCTTGTTCATTCTTTTCTATTCTTGTTTGATTCTGGTGTAAGCTTTTAAGCTGTAAACTACCATTAACAATCATCCATATATGAAGATATACACATTAGATTTCAGTGGCTGAAGTCCAAGCAAAGTAGAAAGGATGAACTACAAGGCCTTGGAGGTCCAATGACAAGGGTGAGATCTATGAAGGCTAAAGAGGCTCTAGGTATATTTGTTGCAATTTTATTTGAAGCAGGTCTAAGCGTTGAAGAATTGCAACCCAAGATGACGAATTGCTTAATGCAAATTGAATGAATGAAGGCTTGAGGGCAGTATTCAATACGACACCTATTTCTCTATGTAAGCACTTGAGTTGAAATTGGTGGAATGGATCATGAAGGCTGCATTTATGTTTTGCCAATCTACACCTATATTTTTTTGTGTTTCTTTTTTTGAATTGAATCTTGCGATAAGGGCCATTTAACCGATCTTAGTTTTTCTTTCTAGTACATTCTAAAATGGGCACAAAATTCTTATTTTTATTGTTACAGTTTACTAATTGTGGTGGACTAAATAATTAAGCTGATTTCTGGCCTTATTGTAATGAACTTGTGCTTGATTAGGTTTAGGCAAACTTGTAAGGTGTTGCGTACTATAAATAGAAAACCCTAATAATTGGGAAACGGAATTCATAACACATTTGCCTTACGTGTGAGACTTGTGCTCTTTTGGTTTTTCATAGAATCTTCGAACTTATCAACGGCACTCATCCTTGTGGCGTTTGTAGACTTATCAATATCTTGATTGTGGTGCCTTGTTCATTCTTTTCTATTCTTGTTTGATTCTGGTGTAAGCTTTTAAGCTGTAAACTACCATTAACAATCATCCATATATGAAGATATACACATTAGATTTCAGTGGCTGAAGTCCAAGCAATGTAGAAAGGATGAACTACAAGGCCTTGGAGGTCCAATGACAAGGGTGAGATCTATGAAGGCTAAAGAGGCTCTAGGTATATTTCTTGCAATTTTATTCGAAGCAGGTCTAAGCGTTGAAGATTTGCAACCCAAGACGACGAATTGCTTAATGCAAATTGAATGAATGAAGGCTTGAGGGCAGTATTCAATACGACACCTATTTCTCTATGTAAGCACTTGAGTCGAAATTGGTGGAATGGATCATGAAGGCTGCATCTATGTTTCGCCAATCTACACCTATATTTTTTTGTGTTTCTTTTTTTGAATTGAATCTTGCGATAAGGGCCATTTAACCGATCTTAGTTTTTCTTTCTAGTACATTCTAAAATGGGCACAAAATTCTTATTTTTATTGTTACAGTATACTAATTGTGGTGGACTAAATAATTAAGCTGATTTCTGGCCTTATTGTAATGAACTTGTGCTTGATTAGGTTTAGGCAAACTTGTAAGGTGTTGCGTATTATAAATAGAAAACCCTAAGAATTGGGAAACGGAATTCATAACACATTTGCCTTACGTGTGAGACTTGTGCTCTTTTGGTTCTTCATAGAATCTTCCAACTTATCAAGGGCACTCATCCTTGTGGCGTTCCTAGACTTATCAATATCTTGATTGTGGCGCCTTGTTCATTCTCTTCTATTCTTGTTTGATTCTAGTGTAAGCTTTTTAGCTGTAAACTACCACTAACAATCATCCATATATGAAGATATACACATTAGATTTCAGTGGCTGAAGTCCAAGTAATGTAGAAAGGGTGAACTACAAGGCCTTGGAGGTCCAATGACAACGGTGAGATCTATGAAGGCTAAAGAGGCTTTGGGTATATTTGTTGAAATTTTATTTCAAGCAGGGGAAAACGTTGAAGAATTGCAGCCCAAGATGACGAATTGCTTAATGCAAATTAAATGAATGAAGGCTTGAGGGCAGTATTCAATTCGACACCTATTTCTCTATCTAACTACTTGAGTCCAAATTGGTGAAATGGATCATGAAGGCTGCGTCTATGTTTGGCCAATCTACACCTATATTTTTTTGTGTTTATTTTTTTGAATTAAATCTTGTGATAAGGGCCATTTAACCAATCTTAGTTTTTCTTTCTAGTACATTCTAAAATGGGCACAAAATTCTTATTTTTGTTGTTACAGCTTACTAATTGTGGTGGACTAAATAATTAAGCTGATTTTTGGCCTTATTGTAATGAACTTGTGTTTGATCAGGTTTACCCAAATTTGTAAGCTGTTGCGTATTATAAAAAGAAAACCCTAATATTTGGGAAATAGAATTCATAACATATTTGCTTTATGTGTGAGACGTGTGCTCTTTCAGTTCTTCATAGAATCTTCAAGCTTAACAAGGGTAGTCATCCTTGTGGCGTTCCTAGACTTATCAATATCTTGATTGTGGCGCCTTGTTCATTCTCTTCTATTCTTGTTTGATTCTGGTGTAAACTTTTTTGCTATAAACGTCCATTAGCCCTCATGCATATCTGAAGATATACACAATAGATTTTAGTGGCTCAAGTCCAAGCAATGTACAAAGGATCAACTATAAGGCCTTGGAGGTCCAATGACAGGGGTGAGATCTATGAAGGCTAAAGAGGCTCTGGGTATATTTGTTGAAATTTTATTTCAAGCAGGGGAAAGCGTTGAAGAATTGCAGCCCAAGATGACGAATTGCTTAATGCAAATTAAATGAATGAAGGCTTGAGGGCAGTATTCAATTCGACACCTATTTCTCTATCTAACTACTTGAGTCCAAATTGGTGAAATGGATCATGAAGGCTGCGTCTATGTTTGGCCAATCTACACCTATATTTTTATGTGTTTCTTTTTTTCAATTGAATCTTGTGATAAGGGCCATTTAACCGATCTTAGTTTTTCTTTCTAGTACATTCTAAAATGGGCGCAAAATTCTTATTTTTGTTGTTACATTTTACTAATTGTGGTGGACTATATAATTAAGCTGATTTTTGGCCTTATTGTAATGAACTTGTGTTTGATCAGGTTTAGCCAAATTTGTAAGGTGATTATAAAAAGAAAACCCCAATAATTGGGAAACGGAATTCATAACATATTTGCTTTATGTGTGAGACTTGTGCTATTTTGGTTCTTCATAGAATCTTCGAGCTTATCAAGGGTACTCATCCTTGTGGCATTCCTAGACTTATCAATATCTTGATTGTGGCGCCTTGTTCATTCTCTTCTATGCTTGTTTGATTCTGGTGTAAACTTTTTTTGCTGTAAACGTCCATTAACCCTCGTCCATATCTGAAGATATATACATTAGATTTCAGTGGCTCAAGTCCAAGCAATGTAGAAAGGATGAACTACAAGGCCTTGGAGGTCCAATGACAAGGGTGAGATCTATGATGGCCAAAGAGGCTCTAGGTATATTTGTTGCAATTTTATTTCAAGCAGGTGAAAGCGTTGAAGAATTGCAGCCCAAGATGACGAATTGCTTAATGCAAATAGAATGAACGAAGGCTTGAGGGCAGTATTCAATACGACACCTATTTCTCTATCTAACTACTTGAGTCCAAATTGGTGAAATGGATCATGAAGGCTGCGTCTATGTTTGGCCAATCTACACCTATATTTTTATGTCTTTCTTTTTTTCAATTGAATCTTGTGATAAGGGCCATTTAACCAATCTTAGTTTTTCTTTCTAGTACATTCTAAAATGGGCACAAAATTCTTATTTTTGTTGTTACAGCTTACTAATTGTGGTGGACTAAATAATTAAGCTGATTTTTGGCCTTATTGTAATGAACTTGTGTTTGATCAGGTTTACCCAAATTTGTAAGGTGTTGCGTATTATAAAAAGAAAACCCTAATATTTGGGAAATGGAATTCATAACATATTTGCTTTATGTGTGAGACTTGTGCTCTTTTGGTTCTTCATAGAATCTTCGAACTTATCAAGGACACTCATCCTTGTGGCATACCTAGACTTATCGATATCTTGATTGTGGCGCCTTGTTCATTCTCTTATATTCTTGTTTGTTTCTCGTCTAAACTTTTTAGCTGTGAACTACCATTAACCCTCGTGCATATCTGAAGATATACACATTATATTTCAGTGGCTCAAGTCCAAGCAATTTACAAAGGATCAACTATAAGGCCTTGGAGGTCCAATACAAGGGTGAGATCTATGAAGGCTAAAGAGGCTCTGGGTATATTTGTTGAAATTTTATTTCAAGCAGGGGAAAGCGTTGAAGAATTGCAGCCCAAGATGACGAATTGCTTAATGCAAATTAAATGAATGAAGGCTTGAGGGCAGTATTCAATTCGACACCTATTTCTCTATCTAACTACTTGAGTCCAAATTGGTGAAATGGATCATGAAGGCTGCGTCTATGTTTGGCCAATCTACACCTATATTTTTATGTGTTTCTTTTTTTCAATTGAATCTTGTGATAAGGGCCATTTAACCAATCTTAGTTTTTCTTTCTAGTACATTCTAAAATGGGCACAAAATTCTTATTTTTGTTGTTACAGCTTACTAATTGTGGTGGACTAAATAATTAAGCTGATTTTTGGCCTTATTGTAATGAACTTGTGTTTGATCAGGTTTACCCAAATTTGTAAGGTGTTGCGTATTATAAAAAGAAAACCCTAATATTTGGGAAACGGAATTCATAACATATTTGCTTTATGTGTGAGACTTGTGCTCTTTTGGTTCTTCATAGAATCTTCGAACTTATCAAGGGCACTAATTCCTTGAGGCGTTCCTAGACTTATCGATATCTTGATTGTGGCGCCTTGTTCATTCTCTTCTATTCTTGTTTGTTTCTCGTCTAAACTTTTTAGCTGTGAACTACCATTAACCCTCGTGCATATCTGAAGATATGCACATTAGATTTCAGTGGCTCAAGTCCAAGCAATTTACAAAGGATCAACTATAAGGCCTTGGAGGTCCAATGACAAGGGTGAGATCTATGAAGGCTAAAGAGGCTCTAGGTATATTTGTTGAAATTTTATTTAAAGCAGGGGAAAGCGTTGAAGAATTGCAGCCCAAGATGACGAATTGCTTAATGCAAATTAAATGAATGAAGGCTTGAGGGCAGTATTCAATTCGACACCTATTTCTCTATCTAACTACTTGAGTCCAAATTGGTGAAATGGATCGTGAAGGCTGCGTCTATGTTTGGCCAATCTACACCTATATTTTTATGTGTTTCTTTTTTTCAATTGAATCTTGTGATAAGGGCCATTTAACCAATCTTAGTTTTTCTTTCTAGTACATTCTAAAATGGGCACAAAATTCTTATTTTTGTTGTTACAGCTTACTAATTGTGGTGGACTAAATAATTAAGCTGATTTTTGGCCTTATTGTAATGAACTTGTGTTTGATCAGGTTTACCCAAATTTGTAAGGTGTTGCGTATTATAAAAAGAAAACCCTAATATTTGGGAAACGGAATTCATAACATATTTGCTTTATGTGTGAGACGTGTGCTCTTTCAGTTCTTCATAGAATCTTCAAGCTTAACAAGGGTAGTCATCCTTGTGGCGTTCCTAGACTTATCAATATCTTGATTGTGGCGCCTTGTTCATTCTCTTCTATTCTTGTTTGATTCTGGTGTAAACTTTTTTGCTGTAAACGTCCATTAGCCCTCATGCATATCTGAAGATATACACAATACATTTCAGTGGCTCAAGTCCAAGCAATGTACAAAGGATCAACTATAAGGCCTTGGAGGTCCAATGACAAGGGTGAGATCTATGAAGGCTAAAGAGGCTCTGGGTATATTTGTTGAAATTTTATTTCAAGCAGGGGAAAGCGTTGAAGAATTGCAGCCCAAGATGACGAATTGCTTAATGCAAATTAAATGAATGAAGGCTTGAGGGCTGTAACACCCTAATAGAACCCCACTGTGCTTAAGTTCACATTTGGTTTCTATTAGTTGTCACTTATGCCTTGTATTAATTTTCTTTTGAAATTAACTTAGAAAAATATTGGAAGTTTTTTTTTCTTTAAATAAATTAATTTTTTTAAAACTTAAGCCTGTAACGAGAAGTGAAATACATAGCGCTTTTATAGATAATAATCAAGTTACATTGCGCACTTAATTAAATAAGTGGAATAAAAGACTAAGTGTAGAACAATTATCACATAAATTGGAATATAATCACTTAATACATAAGTCACAACAAGGCATATATCATACTGATAAGTTATTACAAATAACAATATAAGTTCTACTATTACTAATTGTTTCTCACAAACTATAATGTAACTAAAGCTCGGAATGCTCCTACTTGAACAGTTTGAAATCTTCACGTGCTACCTCCTTCCTCGGCTACGGCCTCGTTGCTTTTGGTGGACACGTCTGTCTCTGGTAACGACAACGGAAAATAAACATAGGAGTGAGAAATACATGATTTCTCAGTAGGAGTTCCTACTTGTACTAAAAGTGTCATCGTTGTCGTCCCAGTCACTTCGGGTTTATTATAAAAAGGTGAACAGGTAAGGATTCAATTATCAAACTTTCACAAACGTGATTAGCCGAAGTGCAGTTACTTTTAATCTAATCTTGAACATTAGCAGAAATATTCATTCAGTATTTCATCAAGCATACATATAAGCATATCATGTAAAACCACTAATAAGCAGTAATTATTTAGGAGCTGCATGCATTTCATGATTACTCATCCTCAACATTCACTTGTTTAGTGATCATCATCTTTCATTTATTTCATCAACCTATTTCTTAATTACTCACGGGATGAATGCATCAATGCCTTAGACCACCCTAAAAGGGTAATGAGCTCATACCGTGGCAGTCGCCACAACCTTTTTTGGTTTCCTTTCCGTTGCCGTGATCTCAACGGTTCAGGGGGTTAAGCCGTGAGTTTAGCTCAAGTCCACTTTTCCAGACTTTCATTGCTACTTTTTCAAACTTTACTTTTATTATTTCCTTTGAAAATGAATGTATGCATATCATCATGTAATCACAATAAATCATGGGCAATCAATCATTCATCTTCATCATTTCATAACTCATCACCATACATTCACTTTACTATAATTCACTTCATGAAACATGGATAATATCATGTAAATCTCATAGTAAACATTTTCATAAATGATTCATTTTAAGCAACCAAAGTTATTAAGTTGAGTTCCTAGTGTTCCTAAGAGGTAATGGATGTCTTAGTATTATCTTTTTCTCTTAGTGTTCTTTGTACTCTTAGAATTCCATTAATACATTAATGCATTTCAAAATATTATTATAGGTTCTTTATATATTCTTATTATGGTTTTCGTATGACTCTTGAAGATTATTATTCTACTTAAATTCTTAAAATTCTCTCTTCACAAGACTTGATTCTTTTATTTATAGTTTTGACATCTTTTAGACGAAAGTTTATAATTCTCTGTATACTTGTTATCTCAGCTTAGTAAAGGTAGTTCCAAATTCCTAACTCATCAAATTTTAGCATTTACATCTTTGGAATAGTGTAAATCCATTGTAAACCATGCATAGGAGGGTTCCCAGGAAAGAGAGGTGGGTCACAATGGACATGCTTAAATACCAAGTCTTTCCTTAGCCAGAACCTTTCCAAACTGCACTTTCACAGTACACTATCCCGAAATTTATTTCTCATTCTGTATTTACGTGGTACAAAGCTTTATACATAACATACATGGGTGTATTCCTATATGTGTTAGCTCTCCAACAAAGTTGAAATCAGTCCATTTGCATTTTTCTATAGTGAGTTACACCTATTTTACTACTACAAGGTCAGATTTAAAGTTTCAGTCTTAGGCTCTACTTTAAAAATTTATATCTTGAGCTAGAAAACTCCGTTTTGGGTGATTCTTTTTGGAGAGTGTTCTATAATGAGCCTAGTTTATATTAAAATTATTTTAATTTCGAGATACTTGATATTTTATGAACAGTAGCTTTCGAAGTACCTGCTGCCAGAAACAACTAGAAATTCCAGCACCTACCATTTTCATGTCTTAAGTTACCTTTATTAAATCAGGTTTCACATACAATCTTTTCAAGTTATATTTGAGTTTGATAACATCATAAGGGTACTCATAATAGAATAGAACATGTCATATTTCTAAAAATATATTTTTCAAATAATCATTTAAAACTTTTGACAATAACTCAAACTTGAGGCATTCTATCAAGGTTAGAAGCCAACAATGCTTGAACAATTAAAGATGAAGCTCCTACCTCTTGTGTAGGGTCTAAAAAGGGTCCTTCTCTTCTTTCTTAAGCTTTGAACAAGAGTCTTTGGAGTGGATGACCCTCCTTGAATCTTGGCTCTAGAACTTGAATGCTTAAGAAAATATTTCTCACTAGAGTTAAAGATTGTAACTCTTGTGAGGGCTAGTGAAAGTTTGGACTTAGGATTGAAGTGTTTGGATGAAGTTTAGAGGATCAAGAGAAGTTTTTGAAGAACATAAGAAGAATGATAGAATAAGAAAGAAAGAACACTTAGGGAGTTTCTGAATTGAAGAGAGTTTGAGGAGTATTTATAGTGGAAAGATTAGAGAAAAAACAGAAGAAGGAAAGCACTTGGAGCATGATTTATGGAAACATGTTGGCTGAATTTTGGGATGAAAATGCTCCTTGTTTTGTGCAAACACGTTTCCATGTTTTGTGCAAACATGTTGGATGAAAATGCTCCATGTTTTATGCAAACATATTTCCATGTTTTATGCAAACACGTTTCCATGTTTTATGCAAACATGTTGGATGAAAATGCTCCATGTTTTATGCAAAGGTGTTAGTGGAGATTTTCTAACCTTTAGTGCATGTATGTGATTCAGAAATGTGTATGATGTATGTGGTTAAATTATTGTGTTATCATCTTAATCCAATGGCTTAGATTCATTCTTGTCTAAAGACAAGTCTAGGGATTTGTGTAAATGGCGTTGTAGTAATTTCTTTAACTAAGACAAGGATATTTTTGTAATTAGACAATGATAGTGGTATTCTTGTAATTCCATTCATAGAGTAAGGGTATCTTTGTCATTTAATAAGCCAAGGGTAGTTTGGTAATTTCCTTTACATAGCAAGGGCATTTTCGTAATTTCCACTAAGTGATGGCATTTTCGTAATTCTTTGCATTTTTCTCTAGACATACTTAAGTAGACTATTTGTTGTGTTTCATAACCTTTGTCCAGATTCTCTTGGTTTTGCTATCGCTAATTAATATTTATCTTAGTTATAAATTTGGGGATGTTACAAGGGCAGTATTCAATTCGACACCTATTTCTCTATCTAACTACTTGAGTCCAAATTGGTGAAATGGATCATGAAGGCTGCGTCTATGTTTGGCCAATCTACACCTATATTTTTATGTGTTTCTTTTTTTCAATTGAATCTTGTGATAAGGGCCATTTAACCGATCTTAGTTTTTCTTTTTAGTACAATCTAAAATGGGCGCAAAATTCTTATTTTTGTTGTTACATTTTACTAATTGTGGTGGACTATATAATTAAGTTGATTTTTGGCCTTATTGTGATGAACTTGTGTTTGATCAGGTTTAGCCAAACTTGTAAGGTGTTGCGTATTATAAAAAGAAAACCCTAATATTTGGGAAACAGAATTCATAACATATTTGCTTTATGTGTGAGACGTGTGCTATTTCAGTTCTTCATAGAATCTTCAAGCTTAACAAGGGTAGTCATCCTTGTGGCGTTCCTAGACTTATCAATATCTTGATTGTGGCGCCTTGTTCATTCTCTTCTATTCTTGTTTGATTCTGGTGTAAACTTTTTTGCTGTAAACGTCCATTAGCCCTCATGCATATCTGAAGATATACACAATAGATTTCAGTGGCTCAAGTCCAAGCAATGTACAAAGGATCAACTATAAGGCCTTGGAGGTCCAATGACAAGGGTGAGATCTATGAAGGCTAAAGAGGGTCTGGGTATATTTGTTGAAATTTTATTTCAAGCAGGGGAAAGCGTTGAAGAATTGCAGCCCAAGATGACGAATTGCTTAATGCAAATTAAATGAATGAAGGCTTGAGGGCAGTATTCAATTCGACACCTATTTCTCTATCTAACTACTTGAGTCCAAATTGGTGAAATGGATCATGAAGGCTGCGTCTATGTTTGGCCAATCTACACCTATATTTTTATGTGTTTCTTTTTTTCAATTGAATCTTGTGATAAGGGCCATTTAACCGATCTTAGTTTTTCTTTTAGTACATTCTAAAATGGGCAAAATTCTTATTTTTGTTGTTACATTTTACTAATTGTGGTGGACTATATAATTAAGCTGATTTTTGGCCTTATTGTAATGAACTTGTGTTTGATCAGGTTTAGCCAAATTTGTAAGGTGATTATAAAAAGAAAACCCCAATAATTGGGAAACGGAATTCATAACATATTTGCTTTATGTGTGAGACTTGTGCTATTTTGGTTCTTCATAGAATCTTCGAGCTTATCAAGGGTACTCATCCTTGTGGCGTTCCTAGACTTATCAATATCTTGATTGTGGTGCCTTGTTCATTCTCTTCTATTCTTGTTTGATTCTGGTGTAAACTTTTTTTGCTGTAAACATCCATTAACCCTCGTCCATATCTGAAGATATATACATTAGATTTCAGTGGCTCAAGTCCAAGCAATGTAGAAAGGATGAACTACAAGGCCTTGGAGGTCCAATGACAAGGGTGAGATCTATGATGGCCAAAGAGGCTCTAGGTATATTTGTTGCAATTTTATTTCAAGCAGGTGAAAGCGTTGAAGAATTGCAGCCCAAGATGACGAATTGCTTAATGCAAATAGAATGAACGAAGGCTTGAGGGCAGTATTCAATACGACACCTATTTCTCTATCTAACTACTTGAGTCCAAATTGGTGAAATGGATCATGAAGGCTGCATCTATGTTTGGCCAATCTACACCTATATTTTTTTGTGTTTCTTTTTTTCAATTGAATCTTGTGATAAGGGCCATTTAACCGATCTTAGTTTTTCTTTCTAGTACATTCTAAAATGGGCACAAAATTCTTATTTTTGTTGTTACAGTTTACTAATTGTGGTGGACTATATAATTAAGCTGATTTTTGGCCTTATTGTAATGAACTTGTGTTTGATCAGGTTTAGGCAAACTTGTACGATGTTGCGTATTATAAAAAGAAAACCCTAATATTTGGGAAACGGAATTCATAACATATTTGCTTTATGTGTGAGACTTGTGCTCTTTTGGTTCTTCATAGAATCTTCGAACTTATCAAGGGCACTCATCCTTGTGGCGTTCCTAGACATATCGATATCTTGATTGTGGCGCCTTGTTCATTCTCTTCTATTCTTGTTTGTTTCTCGTCTAAACTTTTTAGCTGTGAACTACCATTAACCCTCGTGCATATCTGAAGATATACACATTAGATTTCAGTGGCTCAAGTCCAAGCAATTTACAAAGGATCAACTATAAGGCCTTGGAGGTCCAATGACAAGGGTGAGATCTATGAAAGCTAAAGAGGCTCTGGGTATATTTGTTGAAATTTTATTTCAAGCAGGGGAAAGCGTTGAAGAATTGCAGCCCAAGATGACGAATTGCTTAATGCAAATTAAATGAATGAAGGCTTGAGGGCAGTATTCAATTCGACACCTATTTCTCTATCTAACTACTTGAGTCCAAATTGGTGAAATGGATCATGAAGGCTGCGTCTATGTTTGGCCAATCTACACCTATATTTTTATGTGTTTCTTTTTTTCAATTGAATCTTGTGATAAGGGCCATTTAACCAATCTTAGTTTTTCTTTCTAGTACATTCTAAAATGGGCACAAAATTCTTATTTTTGTTGTTACAGCTTACTAATTGTGGTGGACTAAATAATTAAGCTGATTTTTGGCCTTATTGTAATGAACTTGTGTTTGATCAGGTTTAGGCAAACTTGTACGGTGTTGTGTATTATAAAAAGAAAACCCTAATATTTGGGAAACGGAATTCATAACATATTTGCTTTATGTGTGAGACTTGTGCTCTTTTGGTTCTTCATAGAATCTTCGAACTTATCAAGGGCACTCATCCTTGTGGCGTTCCTAGACTTATCGATATCTTGATTGTGGCGCCTTGTTCATTCTCTTCTATTCTTGTTTGTTTCTCGTCTAAACTTTTTAGCTGTGAACTACCATTAACCCTCGTGCATATCTGAAGATATACACATTAGATTTCAGTGGCTCAAGTTCAAGCAATTTACAAAGGATCAACTATAAGGCCTTGGAGGTCCAATGACAAGGGTGAGATCTATGAAGGCTAAAGAGGCTCTGGGTATATTTGTTGAAATTTTATTTCAAGCAGGTGAAAGCGTTGAAGAATTGCAGCCCAAGATGACGAATTGCTTAATGCAAATTAAATGAATGAAGGCTTGAGGGCAGTATTCAATTCGACACCTATTTCTCTATCTAACTACTTGAGTCCAAATTGGTGAAATGGATCATGAAGGCTGCGTCTATGTTTGGCCAATCTACACCTATATTTTTATGTGTTTCTTTTTTTCAATTGAATCTTGTGATAAGGGCCATTTAACCGATCTTAGTTTTTCTTTTTAGTACATTCTAAAATGGGCGCAAAATTCTTATTTTTGTTGTTACATTTTACTAATTGTGGTGGACTATATAATTAAGCTGATTTTTGGCCTTATTGTAATGAACTTGTGTTTGATCAGGTTTAGCCAAATTTGTAAGGTGATTATAAAAAGAAAACCCCAATAATTGGGAAACCGAATTCATAACATATTTTCTTTATGTGTGAGACTTGTGCTATTTTGGTTCTTCATAGAATCTTCGAGCTTATCAAGGGTACTCATCCTTGTGGCGTTCCTAGACTTATCAATATCTTGATTGTGGTGCCTTGTTCATTCTCTTCTATTCTTGTTTGATTCTGGTGTAAACTTTTTTTGCTGTAAACGTCCATTAACCCTCGTCCATATCTGTAGATATATACATTAGATTTGATGGCACAAGTCCAAGCAATGTAGAAAGGATGAACTACAAGGCCTTGGAGGTCCAATGACAAGGGTGAGATCTATGATGGCCAAAGAGGCTCTAGGTATATTTGTTGCAATTTTATTTCAAGCAGGTGAAAGCGTTGAAGAATTGCAGCCCAAGATGACGAATTGCTTAATGCAAATAGAATGAACGAAGGCTTGAGGGCAGTATTCAATACGACACCTATTTCTCTATCTAACTACTTGAGTCCAAATTGGTGAAATGGATCATGAAGGCTGCATCTATGTTTGGCCAATCTACACCTATATTTTTTTGTGTTTCTTTTTTTCAATTGAATCTTGTGATAAGGGCCATTTAACCGATCTTAGTTTTTCTTTCTAGTACATTCTAAAATGGGCACAAAATTCTTATTTTTGTTGTTTGATTTACTAATTGTGGTGGACTATATAATTAAGCTGATTTTTGGCCTTATTGTAATGAACTTGTGTTTGATCAGGTTTAGGCAAACTTGTACGATGTTGCGTATTATAAAAAGAAAACCCTAATATTTGGGAAACGGAATTCATAACATATTTGCTTTATGTGTGAGACTTGTGCTCTTTTGGTTCTTCATAGAATCTTCGAACTTATCAAGGGCACTCATCCTTGTGGCGTTCCTAGACATATCGATATCTTGATTGTGGCGCCTTGTTCATTCTCTTCTATTCTTGTTTGTTTCTCGTCTAAACTTTTTAGCTGTGAACTACCATTAACCCTCGTGCATATCTGAAGATATACACAATAGATTTCAGTGGCTCAAGTCCAAGCAATGTACAAAGGATCAACTATAAGGCCTTGGAGGTCCAATGACAAGGGTGAGATCTATGAAGGCTAAAGAGGCTCTGGGTATATTTGTTGAAATTTTATTTCAAGCAGGGGAAAGCGTTGAAGAATTGCAGCCCAAGATGACGAATTGCTTAATGCAAATTAAATGAATGAAGGCTTGAGGGCAGTATTCAATTCGACACCTATTTCTCTATCTAACTACTTGAGTCCAAATTGGTGAAATGGATCATGAAGGCTGCGTCTATGTTTGGCCAATCTACACCTATATTTTTATGTGTTTCTTTTTTTCAATTGAATCTTGTGATAAGGGCCATTTAACCGATCTTAGTTTTTCTTTTTAGTACATTCTAAAATGGGCGCAAAATTCTTATTTTTGTTGTTACATTTTACTAATTGTGGTGGACTATATAATTAAGCTGATTTTTGGCCTTATTGTAATGAACTTGTGTTTGATCAGGTTTAGCCAAATTTGTAAGGTGATTATAAAAAGAAAACCCCAATAATTGGGAAACGGAATTCATAACATATTTTCTTTATGTGTGAGACTTGTGCTATTTTGGTTCTTCATAGAATCTTCGAGCTTATCAAGGGTACTCATCCTTGTGGCGTTCCTAGACTTATCAATATCTTGATTGTGGTGCCTTGTTCATTCTCTTCTATTCTTGTTTGATTCTGGTGTAAACTTTTTTTGCTGTAAACGTCCATTAACCCTCGTCCATATCTGAAGATATATACATTAGATTTCAGTGGCTCAAGTCCAAGCAATGTAGAAAGGATGAACTACAAGGCCTTGGAGGTCCAATGACAAGGGTGAGATCTATGATGGCCAAAGAGGCTCTAGGTATATTTGTTGCAATTTTATTTCAAGCAGGTGAAAGCGTTGAAGAATTGCAGCCCAAGATGACGAATTGCTTAATGCAAATAGAATGAACGAAGGCTTGAGGGCAGTATTCAATACGACACCTATTTCTCTATCTAACTACTTGAGTCCAAATTGGTGAAATGGATCATGAAGGCTGCATCTATGTTTGGCCAATCTACACCTATATTTTTTTGTGTTTCTTTTTTTCAATTGAATCTTGTGATAAGGGCCATTTAACCGATCTTAGTTTTTCTTTCTAGTACATTCTAAAATGGGCACAAAATTCTTATTTTTGTTGTTACAGTTTACTAATTGTGGTGGACTATATAATTAAGCTGATTTTTGGCCTTATTGTAATGAACTTGTGTTTGATCAGGTTTAGGCAAACTTGTACGATGTTGCGTATTATAAAAAGAAAACCCTAATATTTGGGAAACGGAATTCATAACATATTTGCTTTATGTGTGAGACTTGTGCTCTTTTGGTTCTTCATAGAATCTTCGAACTTATCAAGGGCACTCATCCTTGTGGCGTTCCTAGACATATCGATATCTTGATTGTGGCGCCTTGTTCATTCTCTTCTATTCTTGTTTGTTTCTCGTCTAAACTTTTTAGCTGTGAACTACCATTAACCCTCGTGCATATCTGAAGATATACACAATAGATTTCAGTGGCTCAAGTCCAAGCAATGTACAAAGGATCAACTATAAGGCCTTGGAGGTCCAATGACAAGGGTGAGATCTATGAAGGCTAAAGAGGCTCTGGGTATATTTGTTGAAATTTTATTTCAAGCAGGGGAAAGCGTTGAAGAATTGCAGCCCAAGATGACGAATTGCTTAATGCAAATTAAATGAATGAAGGCTTGAGGGCAGTATTCAATTCGACACCTATTTCTCTATCTAACTACTTGAGTCCAAATTGGTGAAATGGATCATGAAGGCTGCGTCTATGTTTGGCCAATCTACACCTATATTTTTATGTGTTTCTTTTTTTCAATTGAATCTTGTGATAAGGGCCATTTAACCGATCTTAGTTTTTCTTTTTAGTACATTCTAAAATGGGCGCAAAATTCTTATTTTTGTTGTTACATTTTACTAATTGTGGTGGACTATATAATTAAGCTGATTTTTGGCCTTATTGTAATGAACTTGTATTTGATCAGGTTTAGCAAAATTTGTAAGGTGTTGCATATTATAAAAAGAAAACCCTAATATTTGGGAAACGGAATTCATAACATATTTGCTTTATGTGTGAGACTTGTGCTATTTTGGTTCTTCATAGAATCTTTGAGCTTAACAAGGGTACTCATCCTTGTGGCGTTCCTAGACTTATCAATATCTTGATTGTGGCGCCTTGTTCATTCTCTTCTATTCTTGTTTGATTCTGGTGTAAACTTTTTTTGCTGTAAACGTCCATTAACCCTCGTCCATATCTGAAGATATACACATTAGATTTCAGTGGCTCAAGTCCAAGCAATGGACAAAAGATCAACTACAAGGCGTTGGAGGTCCAATGACAAGGGTGAGATCTATGAAGGCTAAAGAGGCACTGGGTATATTTGTTGAAATTTTATTTCAAGTAGGGGAAAGTGTTGAAGAATTGCAGCCCAAGATGATGAATTGCTTAATGCAAATTGAATGAATGAAGGCTTGAGGGTAGTATTCAATTCGACACCTATTTCTCTATCCAACTACTTGAGTCCAAATTGGTGAAATGGACCATGAAGGCTGCGTCTATATTTGGCCAATCTACACCTATATTTTTTTGTGTTTCTTTTTTTGAATTGAATCTTGTGATAAGGGCCATTTAACCGATCTTAGTTTTTCTTTTTAGTACATTCTAAAATGGGCACAAAATTCTTATTTTTGTTGTTACATTTTACTAATTGTGGTGGACTATATAATTAAGCTAATTTTTGGCCTTATTGTGATGAACTTGTGTTTGATCAGGTTTAGCCAAACTTGTAAGGTGTTGCGTATAACCCTAATATTTGGGAAACGGAATTCGTAACATATTTGCTTTACGTGTGAAACTTGTGCTGTTTTGGTTCTTCATAGAATCTTCTAGCTTATCAAGGGTACTCATTCTTGTGGCGTTCCTAGACTTATCAATATCTTGATTGTGGCGCCTTGTTCATTCTCTTCTATTCTTGTTTGTTTCTCGTCTAAACTTTTTAGCTGTGAACTACCATTAACCCTCGTGCATATCTGAAGATATACACATTAGATTTCAGTGGCTCAAGTCCAAGCAATTTACAAAGGATCAACTATAAGGCCTTGGAGGTCCAATGACAAGGGTGAGATCTATGAAGGCTAAAGAGGCTCTGGGTATATTTGTTGAAATTTTATTTCAAGCAGGTGAAAGCGTTGAAGAATTGCAGCCCAAGATGACGAATTGCTTAATGCAAATTAAATGAATGAAGGCTTGAGGGCAGTATTCAATTCGACACCTATTTCTCTATCTAACTACTTGAGTCCAAATTGGTGAAATGGATCATGAAGGCTGCGTCTATGTTTGGCCAATCTACACCTATATTTTTATGTGTTTCTTTTTTTCAATTGAATCTTGTGATAAGGGCCATTTAACCGATCTTAGTTTTTCTTTTTAGTACATTCTAAAATGGGCGCAAAATTCTTATTTTTGTTGTTACATTTTACTAATTGTGGTGGACTATATAATTAAGCTAATTTTTGGCCTTATTGTGATGAACTTGTGTTTGATCAGGTTTAGCCAAACTTGTAAGGTGTTGCGTATAACCCTAATATTTGGGAAACGGAATTCGTAACATATTTGCTTTACGTGTGAAACTTGTGCTGTTTTGGTTCTTCATAGAATCTTCTAGCTTATCAAGGGTACTCATTCTTGTGGCGTTCCTAGACTTATCAATATCTTGATTGTGGCGCCTTGTTCATTCTCTTCTATTCTTATTTGATTCTGGTGTAAACTTTTTTGCTGTAAACGTCCATTAACCCTCATCCATATCTGAAGATATACACATTAGATTTCAGTGGCTCAAGTCGAAGCAATTTACAAAGGATCAACTATAAGGCCTTGGAGGTCCAATGACAAGGGTGAGATCTTTGAAGGCTAAAGAGGCTCTGGGTATATTTGTTGAAATTTTATTTCAAGCAGGTGAAAGCGTTGAAGAATTGCAGCCCAAGATGACGAATTGCTTAATGCAAATTAAATGAATGAAGGCTTGAGGGCAGTATTCAATTCGACACCTATTTCTCTATCTAACTACTTGAGTCCAAATTGGTGAAATGGATCATGAAGGCTGCGTCTATGTTTGGCCAATCTACACCTATATTTTTATGTGTTTCTTTTTTTCAATTGAATCTTGTGATAAGGGCCATTTAACCGATCTTAGTTTTTCTTTTTAGTACATTCTAAAATGGGCGCAAAATTCTTATTTTTGTTGTTACATTTTACTAATTGTGGTGGACTATATAATTAAGCTGATTTTTGGCCTTATTGTAATGAACTTGTGTTTGATCAGGGTTAGCCAAATTTGTAAGGTGTTGCGTATTATAAAAAGAAAACCCTAATATTTGGAAAACAGAATTCATAACATATTTGCTTTACGTGTGAGACTTGTGCTCTTTTGGTTCTTCATAGAATCTTCGAGCTCATCTAGGGTACTCATCCTTGTGCTGTTCCTAGACTTATCAATATCTTGATTGTGGCGCCTTGTTCATTCTCTTCTATTCTTGTTTGATTCTGGTGTAAACTTTTTTCTGTCAGAACGTCCATTAACCCTCGTCCATATCTGAAGATATACACATTAGATTTAAGTGGCTCAAGTCCAAGCAATGTACAAAGGATCAACTACAAGGCCTTGGAGGTCCAATGGCAAGGGTGAGATCTATGAAGGCTAAAGAAGCACTGGGTATATTTTTTGAAATTTTATTTCAAGCATGGGAAAGCATTGAAGAATTGCAGCCCAAGATGACGAATTGCTTAATGCAAATTGAATGAATGAAGGCTTGAGGGTAGTATTCAATTGAACACCTATTTCTCTATCTGACTACTTGAGTCCAAATTGGTGAAATCGACCATGAAGGCTGCGTCTATATTTGGCCAATCTACACCTATATTTTTTTGTGTTTCTTTTTTTGAATTGAATCTTGTGATAAGGGCCATTTAACCGATCTTAGTTTTTCTTTTTAGTACATTCTAAAATGGGCACAAAATTCTTATTTTTGTTGTTACATTTTACTAATTGTGGTGGACTATATAATTAAGCTAATTTTTGGCCTTATTGTGATGAACTTGTGTTTGATCAGGTTTAGCCAAACTTGTAAGGTGTTGCGTATAACCCTAATATTTGGGAAACGGAATTCGTAACATATTTGCTTTACGTGTGAAACTTGTGCTGTTTTGGTTCTTCATAGAATCTTCTAGCTTATCAAGGGTACTCATTCTTGTGGCGTTCCTAGACTTATCAATATCTTGATTGTGGCGCCTTGTTCATTCTCTTCTATTCTTATTTGATTCTGGTGTAAACTTTTTTGCTGTAAACGTCCATTAACCCTCATCCATATCTGAAGATATACACATTAGATTTCAGTGGCTCAAGTCCAAGCAATTTACAAAGGATCAACTATAAGGCCTTGGAGGTCCAATGACAAGGGTGAGATCTATGAAGGCTAAAGAGGCTCTGGGTATATTTGTTGAAATTTTATTTCAAGCAGGTGAAAGCGTTGAAGAATTGCAGCCCAAGATGACGAATTGCTTAATGCAAATTAAATGAATGAAGGCTTGAGGGCAGTATTCAATTCGACACCTATTTCTCTATCTAACTACTTGAGTCCAAATTGGTGAAATGGATCATGAAGGCTGCGTCTATGTTTGGCCAATCTACACCTATATTTTTATGTGTTTCTTTTTTTCAATTGAATCTTGTGATAAGGGCCATTTAACCGATCTTAGTTTTTCTTTTTAGTACATTCTAAAATGGGCGCAAAATTCTTATTTTTGTTGTTACATTTTACTAATTGTGGTGGACTATATAATTAAGCTGATTTTTGGCCTTATTGTAATGAACTTGTGTTTGATCAGGTTTAACCAAATTTGTAAGGTGATTATAAAAAGAAAACCCCAATAATTGCGAAATGGAATTCATAACATATTTGCTTTATGTGTGAAACTTGTGCTATTTTGGTTCTTCATAGAATCTTCGAGCTTATCAAGGGTACTCATCCTTGTGGCGTTCCTAGACTTATCAATATCTTGATTGTGGCGCCTTGTTCATTCTCTTCTATTGTTGTTTGATTCTGGTGTAAACTTTTTTTGCTTTAAACGTCCATTTACCCTCATCCATATCTGAAGATATACACATTAGATTTCAGTGGCTCAAGTCCAAGCAATGTAGAAAGGATGAACTACAAGGCCTTGGAGGTCCTATGACAAGGGTGAGATCTATGATGGCCAAAGAGGCTCTAGGTATATTTGTTGCA